>CM060901.1:1381599633-1391599633 GCA_030737815.1 Allium fistulosum | reverse complement strand
TATGCAAATATATGAAAAGCAGGGGCTAAACTGTAAAAAGACACGCAGATTTATAGTGGTTCAGCCAGAATGCGCCTACGTCCACTTTATATGTTATTTCTCTTCTCTTGTCTAGATTACAAGTACAAAGCTTTGATACAAGTAAAAGAAAGTAGTTTGAAAGTCCTCTCCGTGCTTGAGCTCTCAAACTTGTCCCCATTGTTGTACCCCTGCCCCTCTATTTATAGAGTGAGGCTGGGGGTAGGGATCTTGGATGTATACAGCTGCTGATGGGCCTGGGCTGACGCGATCTGGCCTGGTAGTGTTGGTTCGGAATGCCTTGGTCCGGTGGTAGGTGGTTCGGTAGGAGCTTGGTTCGGTGGCAGTTTGGAGAAGGTTGGTCCGGCAGTGGTAGGGAGAAGGTTGGTCCGGCAGTGAGATGGGGTAGGTTGGTTCAGTAGTGAGATTGGTTCGGCGGCGGATTGGTTCGGCATTGCTTGGACCGGAAGGGCTTTGATTCGGTGGTATGTGACTGGGTTGGTTTTCTGTAGTTTGGAGGGTGGCTGGTCCGGTTATTCTTAGGAAGGGGTTTGGTTCGGCCATGCATAAGAGGGGAGTTTGGTCCGGTAGTAGGCGAAAACACTCCCAACATTTTTTAAATATGCATGAACTAATGCAATTAAATGAATGCAAAGGACTTAATTACAAATTTTCTATCCTAAGTAGCTCCTAACCCAAAATTGTGTAATCACACCTTTTCTTAAATCAACAAGATAGTTCTCAGCCAGGTAACAGGATTTATTGGTGCACCACGAATCACCGTAGCAATGCAGCTAAAGGTTTAAGTATCTTCAGAGAAACAACCACTATAATATTTACGAATCACCATAATATTTATAAATGGTTATTGCTCTACTGTAGCCTAGACATCAAGAATATAAATTGTTCAAAGAAGACAACTTGTCAATATACAATTAAGCCCTAGGTGAGCTCGTGACACCCTTAAAGTGTCTAACCGTTATTATTAGCAAATTATAAAATGAAATGCAATACTGAAATTAAACGTGTATTAACAATGCAACTACGAATGAAATTTGTTTTTGCTTTTGAAATTTTTTAAAATACAAGCAACCAACAATGCAAAGCAAATAAAAAAAATGATAAGAGCACGATACCAAAGTGTGCAGAATTATTAGCAATTATTTTAAAGCAGCAAATTTATTTATTTATTTTTTAAAGAAAGCAAGAAGTTATTTTTTTGCCAAACGTTTCTTCTCCTAATCTACTTTGGCAACCTGAAAAAAAAACCAAGATATATACAGTTTTTTTTATATATCAAAGAAGAAACTAAAATAAAACAAGTGAAAACAAAACAAATGAAAACAAAACAAATTGAAACTTGTTTTTTTCTTAAAAAGGATAAACATCAAACCACGGCAAACGAAACACTAACATCAACAATACACAACAGCACACACAAAACAAATTCCTTTCTAAAAAAAATTCAACTCACTAAACAAAAACAAATAACCTATACAACAACAAAGGCAAAACTAAACACAACTAGCAACACAAGGCCCAATAGCCCAAAAACAAAGCTCCAATTTACTCAAGTGAAATTGATAAAACTTTTTTTTAAAGAAGCCCACAACCCACTTAAGAAAGTAAACACAATCCCAATCTACTTCTCTGTAAAAAAATTTAAAATCAAATTCAACAACCAAAAGAACAAAAAGAGGCGACTAAAAAAAGAATATATATATATATATATATATAATCGCGAAATCAAAATCACGATCTAGAAGCAAAATCGAGCGTTTGCTGTGAAGTTCAGGTTGCTCGGTTAGCGATTGCGGGGTGTTTTGAGGTCGCGTTGGTTGTAGGGTGTTGAATTTGGGTCGAATTGGGTTGCGATGGTTTTTCTCGAGGAGGTCGTGAATTAGTGATATGCGAATTGGGGTTTCTGGTGGTTGGGTTCGGGGTGGAGTGTGGGCTCGAAGTGGAGAGTCGAGACAGAGGTTTGTGGATTGGTGGTTGTACATAGTGGTTTCTCTGGTGATATGCAGTGGAGGAGATTGTGTTTTGGTGGATGTTGCAGAGGGATATGCTATGGTAATATGTTGCAAGTGGTATGTGAGTATGTATGTGATGACTGAAGTGTACAACAGATGGTGGAAGTGTACAGCAGATGGTCAGGTGCAGTTGTGCTGCTGGTTTGTATAAGCAGTAGTGGATGTGTGGTATGGTGTTAAGGTGATAAGGTTTGTTATATGGCAGAGGAGTTATTGTATGATACCAAGTTGGGTGATGGTTTATGGAAAAGCAGGTTGAAGATTGCAAGATGGTCATAAGCCAAGGCAGTGAGAATGTTATATTGGAGTTAAACTTGGTGGCAACAGTTTGTTGAGACGGTGGTGTTTTGGTATTGGTGGAGTTTGCACTAGTGTAGTGGTATAGGGGTACAGGTAGTTGTTTGTATGTATAGGGTGATGGCAGGTTGGAGGAGTGATGGCAAAAATGCAGACTGATGGTGGAGTTATTGATCAGTAAGTAGATGTAATGTGGTGGAAGACTATTGTGGTGGAAGTATGTACTACTTCCAAGTTAATGACAATGTAAATGTGATAGTGTAAATTTGATGTTGGAAGAGAGGTGGATGGTGAAGCAGAAGTTGTTGTAGATGGTAGTGGTAGAAGTTCACGGATGGAGTGTAGCAAAGGTGGGAGTCGAAGTATGATTAGGTGACAGAAGTTTGAGTAAGTGAGTGTTGTTTTGGTGAGCAGGGTGGTGAAATATGCAGGCAAGCAAGCATGATGTTTTATATTTAGCTGTGATGGGTCAGAGTTGTTTGGTGGTGGTGAGATGTTTGAGTGGATGTTTTGAAGTATGAGTAGTTAGACAGAGCAGTGATAGTAGTTGCTGATGGCAATGTTCATGAAAATATGTAAGGAAAGGTGTAGGTGGTTGCAAGAGGGTGTGATATGATGGATGGTCAGGTATGAGTTGAAGTAGTGACAATGTATGTTTTGATGTGGTATGAGTGGTGAAGTTGGCAATGTATGTTTTGCAGTTGGTAGAGGAGGGGGGTCAAGCAGAAGTAGTGAAGTGGATTTGTTGTTGGAGATGTGTGATGGGTGTGTTACTGGCAGAGACAGCTCAGGGGGAGTAGTAGCCGATGTTATATGTTATGATGTGGTAACAACTGGTGATGTGATGTGTAGTGACAGTGGTAGGTAGCAGTTTGTGGAAGTAGTATGAGTTGATGTGGTTAGGGATGTATTGAATACTGGTCAGAGGTGGCAGTAATTAAGGTTTGGCAAGTTTGGCGCTCAGAGATGAAAATTGGCAGGGCAGTGTAGTGTGTGATGTTTTATGTTACAGAGGGAATGGCTATCAGAAATGTAGGGATGGACTGGAAGTTTGTTATGGTGGTGGCCGAACTTTTGAGGTAGAGAAGTGGAATTGTATGAAGTTTGGGGTTGGTAGGGGAAGGTTTAGGTTAGTGGTTGAGTACAATGTTGATGCATTGTCTGTGACATGCACAATGCAACAATACCAGAGAGAGGAACAGAGAGATGGTGAGAGTATGTATGCAAAAATGAAAATGTAAACAAAAGAAAAAAGAAGAATGCAAATGCAAATGAAATGAAAATGTAAATACAAAAGTGAGTAATAAAATGTTTTTTTAATTGTGTTTGTTTTTTTAAGTAGAATGGCAAATGAAACTAGAACAACAAAAAGCACCAAATCAAATGAAAAAAAAAGCACACAAACACACAGCACTATTTTTTTAAAATTCAAGTTAACACACAAAAAAAACACACAATAAAATCAGACAAAAATAATTCGAAGAATAGAAAATAGAATCAAATCAATTCCTCGGCAATGGCGTCTAAAACTTGTTTGATGGCTAAATCTCTACCGGATTAGAAAAATAGCCGGAAAATTTAAATTAAAAATTAACCGCAAGCGCATGGCGTACAATTCTAGTACGTGGTGAGTACGGGTCGATCCGTAGGGAATTGTATTGATTTTAAAATTTTCTACTCAATCAAATTAACCAAGAGTTTGAAATGTTTTTAAGCTAAAAAATGTAAATAAACTAGCAAAAGAAAGTGGATAAAAATATGAGAGTGGAAGGCAATTTAGAGGCAATGTCCTTCTCGAGATCACATAAGTCAACAAATATGAAATTATGATATCTCTTTTGGTCTTTTGTGAATTTAGTTGATGTGTTTATCATAAGTATGGCCTATTTGTGCTATTAATTAGCCCAACATAAGCCATCAAACTATTACACAACCACTAAATCACTTGTTAACTCTCATGAAAATGACGATGAACTTGAAAATAAAATCTATTCTAAGCATGATCTATTAACTATTGATTAGAAATATAGACCATCAAATTTTGATTTTAAAATTCACTTCATTACCATAATCTTATGTAGATGAAGAAGTAATTTGTGTTTTTGTTTGTTTAAGCATAGCCTATTTGGTTCGACAACATAGGCTATCAAATTCAAAGCTAAAACAATAAGTTAAACCACATCAAATATTGCCATTAAGCACAAAAACAGATCACAAGTTATCAAAATGTCGAATGTACATGATTAAGAAAGCTTCATTACCCCTAAATTGAAGGGGTTTAGCATTTCATATTTGTTATCATTTCAGCAAAAGTAGCATTCAACATGAAATAAAAACAAGAGGAAAATGCAAGCTAAGCAAAAAGAGAGCTAATTAAAATAAAATAAAAGCTAATCTACTTGCATAAAAAATAAAACTAAGCTACTTGCATGAATTAAAATTGCATCAAGTAAAGAACATGAAATAAAAGAACATGAAGTAAAATTGCATAAAAAGAAAGTTACGTGAAAGAAGAAAATGGCTAAGTAACCATGAAAAAGAAAAGAGAGTTTGTTGTTTATATTTTAGCCTCAAACTAAACTAACTAAAGAGGAGGCTAAGAGGAGGCTCAAAGAAGGCTAAGGGATTAATTACATGAACATATGGGGTATTTATACAAGTTTTGAAACCCTAATCATATTTTTAGGGACTATCCAAATTGCTTTTGAGGAAGTGTGGTCACCAAGTTATCATTAGCCTTTAATTAATCCATCATCTAGTATGCATGTAACTTTAACCTCCACTAACTTGTGCACTAGCTTCTAATTATAGGTTAAGATAAGTGGGTATGTGGGGTCCTCCATAATGCATGAAATGAATTATTTCCATCTTAATTTGTTTCCTTCTCTTGTGTGTATGCATGAATACATTAAGCCTCTTCTAATTTCCATCAATTTTCCTATAAATAAAAATAAAATGTGCAAGTGAATTTTCTCAAATTAATTAACACACAAAAATGACCATTATGCCCATAAATGAAGATGAATAATTGATGATTTGAAAATAATTGAAATATTGATTTAAACATGTTAAAATACCATATATGCTCATTTATTTAATTAAATTAGATTAAATATGGAAGTAAAAATATGCATATTTACGTGCACATCAACATAAGAATTAACAGATTAGCTGTAAATAATAGACATTAAATGGAAATCAATTGACATAAATTAATGGTATGTGTAAAGTTCATAATTTTCCAATCACCAGAACATTGTTCTGGCCCCCTCACAACAACCCATATGTTAGATTTAGATGGACTAGATACTGGAGCAAGACAGGAACTGCAGACGGTGAAGTTTTCTTATTCATGCTCGGCGCTGACAAGGCAATTAAATATCCAAAAAATAATATTCTGAGGAAGCAGCATTAGTCAACACGTATGTTATATTATATTTTTCAATTCCATTGTGACTTTACATATATCACACTTTGATATACTTATGTGTACTACTTGTTACCAAAACCAACGATCCATGCCCTAATGGACTTGGGTTTCGATTTAGTCAAAATTAGGGCCCACTAAGGTGCGAGTTGTTATAATAGGTGACAACCATATCACTTTAGAGATGATAAATATTGGAGGGGAAAAATGTAATGTGACGTTTGTGTATGCTCGGAACTTAGATTACTTGAGAATTCCTTTGTGGAGGAACTTGGAGGAGGATTTTATGTTAATTTTTGAATCTTGGATGTTTGTTGGAAATTTTAATAGTATAAGGTCGTTTGGTGAAAAAGGGGAGGGGGTATTAAGTCCTATTTAGTAAAATGAGAGACTTGGATAACATTATGATGACAATAAGCATTTCAGATTTGGATACCAAAGGTTTCAAGTTTATTTGGTGGTCGTGCCCAAATAGAAATATACTTACTAAGATATGCCGCATTATGGTCAGCTGGATGTGGATGGATACTTTCAAGCAAACTTATGATATATATCTACCGACGAGACCAACTCGATATTGGTCTCTTTGGTCTAGCAGAATTAGGCTATCCCTAAACCTTTCTGCTACATGAATCATTAGGTTTTATTTGAAGACTATCAAGAAGTTTTTGAGAATAGTTGGAATATGTCGATAGATGGAAGGCCGCTGTATAAACTGATTCAAAAACAGAAGGCTATTGTAACAACCCGCCTCAAAACATGCCTAATTTTCAACCCAGAAATAACATTAGACTCTTTCCCAAAGCTGGCTGTTGGTTGGTAAAATTGATAGAATGAACAATACATAGAGCTATCTACTAATACTATCAGAATCTCATAGGGAAAGAATAAAATATAATATCAGAAATAATACCCATCTTATATAAATACAAATCTCAGAACAAAACATAACATCCCAATATCCGTGGTACAATATCTCAGAATATAGTAACATCATGTTTGAAATGGGTACATCAAAATATATAAAAACATAAGTAAATAGATAACTGCCACCAGACTCCGTCAACCCCTTCATCTCCTAAATCTTCATCGCTTTCTCTAACCTGTGTTGTAAGGAGGAGGGAGTCAGAACAACAATGTCTAGTGAATAAAAATCTCGAGTCTTTCCATAATAGTATTTGGTAGTATAACTTAGATAAGAATATGCTTTATGTATCTTAACTATGTTTCTTATAAATACCTCCAACTATAAGCCCGAAGACTCTTCCAGTCCAATCCTACAACTTACACTTTTCTAACCCAACTTTATAACTCACCTTCATCTGTAGGTCCAAGGCTATTCCCAGTCCCACGTATCCACCGTTAATCATGTCCTAACAATGTGAGAGAAAGTATCCAAGTTACTTAATACCTTTTCAATGGGAATTAGGCAGACTCTAACCATTTAATACCTATATCTTAGGCTGGTTCCTATCATTTAATACCTAACCCAAGGTAGGCCCCTCTCTTGTACCCTCTAGCTGACATTGCACATAATCTCAGCAAGCCACTTAATACTTCTTTATGGAAGAGGCAGATCTTGTAATAGCCACTTAATGCCTCAAACCCGAAGTGAACTCTTCTCGAGATTTCCTACTACCGTGCCTAAGCGCTAACCCCTACCATTTAATACTTCCTAATTGAGGCAAAGGCAGACCCTACAATAGCCACTTACTACCTCCGATCTCCAAATCAAGTCCTACGTATTATGACCCATAACCCAAACATGACGTCTCATATTAGTTCGACTATTCGTAGACACAAGTAACCAGATTAACTGGGCAGACTTACCCTATAGAATTGGAACTAACCTCGCATCCTCCATAGGTACTTATTATAGGTGATGTCTCACGTCATCCCCAAAGTCACACTGCTGGTAGCCTGATCAGCTAGGCAAACTTCTGTGTGCTTTTGACGGACCTCACATCCTTATAACTTAGTCATAATTTCCACTCTTCTAACATACTACCATATATACCTCACTGCATTCCGCATTAAGGCCTTATAGGGAAATCTCCTTATTCCACATTTAATTCTAAATTATTTATTGTAATTATCCCAACTTCTTTCCTAAATGGGTTTTAATGTTAATTACTAACCTATTTGCTACGCAATTAATACGTTATTAATTATATGTTATTTGTATGCTAATACACACACACATAACTAAAATAAACCTAAGCGTGCGAAGATTGCGTCAAATATTAATCGTTTAAATGTGAAAACTTTCGACTTATACAAGTCTAATTCCATACCATAACATACAAATTAGCTAATATCCTAAGCCCAACAATAGACTTGTATAAGATAATAGAATCAATTACCAAACTTATTTTATATTAAACTAGCTCAAGGGGTTAGGGTTGTGATGCTTTAGACAGATATTCTAAAGGTCATGGATTTAAGCCCCCGACACATCAAAAAGTGTGCTCTGCTTGAACAAAGTATCACTCATGTTATCAAAAAATGGTAGAATCAACATAAATAGAATTTACAATTCAAATCCTTTTACACTTTATTCAACTTCTGCATATCAAATGAAAAGGGATTCATATTTAAACTACGGAAATAGGTAATGCAAACTACGAATAGGAGAATCTGTACTTTACTCACCATTTCCTAACTTATTTTCTTTTTAAAACCCTGAATTACATCAAAAGAGAAAAGTGAGAAGTGGAATAGCATGTAAAATATTAAAATTGCAATAAGTACATAAATTATGCTATTTTAATATAGAATAATTGAGATTCCAAAACATAAGAATTGACATTTCGCTTTGGGGAATTTTGAGAGTTTAAGTTTGGTGTTTTCGTGAACAAAATTCCCCAAAGCATATGTCAAATCCAAACTATACTATACAATTACTGAAATGAGAAAAAATAGATTTCCATTTATAGATGATTCCCAGCTTTCTCCCTTGGATTTGTTTATGCCTGCTTTTATATTCTCTGTTCAGACTTCTTTATTTTGAAATATATAATAATTGGATTGTATATTGAACAGATTTATAATTTTAGGGATTGGAGAAGAATAGAATTAGAAATTGAGTATTAACATCCAATATCCCATACCCGAGAGTTTTAATAATCTCTGCAACGTGTGGAAGAAAGGATAGAGCTCCGCTTACGTTTCCAAATAATTTGTGAATAAAAGTGAGGGGGCTAGCCTCTTATTTATAGTGGTTAGAAGGCACTAGAACCGTTAGATTTAAGTTGGTTTAAAACTTAAAATCTAGTCCCTTCACGCCACACAAAAGCCTAGCCGCTCCAGCACCCACCGGCGACCGCCCTTCTCAAAGTGGTTGACTGCTAGCGGTCGACCGGCCCAAGTAAGGCAGTCGATCGTAGCCTATATTTGGAACGTATTTATTTTGCTGTTTTAATTTTTGTATAATTCCTTATTAACTTTTAATGTTACTGTTTATTTTAACATTTTCTTAACCCCGTTTTCTAATCAATGTTAATTTCTAAATTTCAAATTCTTAACATTAATTATAAACTTGAATTTGAATTTTATTTGGATTATTTTGAATTCGAAAACCTTAAACATCAATAACTTTCTATTTGAGCTCCAATAACAAAACTTTATATATGAAAATTGATTATAAAATCGGCATGAATGCTATGGCACAACTTTCATGGCTAAACTCTAAAATTTACAAAATTTCTATTTTTAACCTTATTATTAATTAATTAATTTCTTATTAAGGGTGTTACATGCTCACCCCTTAAAAAGGATTTTGTCACCGAAATCCCTAAGGGATAGACATTATAACACGCACTAAGCATCCATGTTATATAACCAAGTTATCAACACACCTATCTACTTAACCAAAAGTTCAATGTGATTTCGTATGCAAACATACTATAATTTAATTGAGCCCGGTCCTAGCGTGAATGCAGGATCATGACATATAGGCATGTATGCAAGCATCCTAAACATGCATAAAATTCTACATTAGTGTAAAAGTAAAAGTAAAAGTGTGGCAACCATCACCTACCATCCAATGTAGCAACCAAGATGCAAACAAATACCTTTCTTTTATAGAGAAGAGCTTACTAGAGAAAAGCTCAAGATGAGAAGTCCTCATCTTCTCTTTAGTTTCCCAAGTGCTTTCCACTGGATTATCCCTCTATTATACTCGAACCAGCCTAATTTCTTTGCTGTGAAGCTTCCTAGTTCTGTGTTCTATTGTGTGTGCGGTAGCATGGGGTGCTATCGGCTCCATCTCTATGTCTACTAACTGATTAGGCTTCACTATGGCGGTGGTGCTATGAAGGCATTTCCTCAAGTGCAAAAATGTGAAGTATGTCATGGACTCCTGCCAACTTATCTGGTAGCTTTACTCGATATGCAAGCATCCCTATTCTTTCCAAGATTGAGAAAAGTCTAACAAACCTTGGTGCTATCTTCTCCGACTTACCAAACCTCAAAACCTTCTTAAGAAGTTTAACGAACACAATGTCTCCTGCCTCAAACGCCAATTCCTTCATTTGCTTGTCTGCATAGGACTTCTGGCGATCATGTGTAGTCGTCATTCGCTGCCTGTTTGTACCAAAAATGGGCACAACACTCTTCGGAAGTTTTTGAAGAGATAAAAGTGAAGAAAGAAAATTAAAACTGAGGATTATCTAACAAAAACTCCAAATAACAGAAAGTAAATTGCACAGAAGACAACGATTTAGAGTGGTTCGGCGTTTCGCCTACGTCCACTATAAAGTTTGATGATTTTATTGCTCGATGCTTGAAGATTACAATTTCTTATAATGTAATACAACTGATTTTCTAAGCTAAGTCTGAAACTAAAGCAGCGGTGGTGATTTGAAGTAAATCTAGTAGAGTCCGGGCGCTCTTTAGCTCTTAGAATTATCCGACCCCTTTTCTGAATGACCAAAGGCTCTATTTATAGGTGTGGGAGGCTGATATTTCGCCGAAAATTCGGGAGACCGCTTCTGGCACGTGAGGGGGCCCACATGCCCGGCCTCAGGAAATTTGGGCCTACTTCAGGATCGATCGAACTCAACTTCGAATCGATCAAGATTTGCTCCGATTGAGCTGAAATTTGGCTTGAACATTCCTCAGGTCATATGTAAGCTCCTCTGAAAATTTCCTAGCATTTGGACTAATAGATCTCGAGATATGATCGATGCAAGTTGGCCCGTGATCGATTCGAACTCAACTTCGAATCGATCAAGATTTGCTCCGATGGAGCTGAAATTTGGCATGGAAATTCCTTAGGTTGCCAGTAAGCTACTGTGAAATTTTCATAACATTTGGACTTGTAGATCTCGAGATATGATCGATGGAAGTTGGTCCATATCGATTCGAACTCAACTTCGAATCGATCAAGATTTGCTCCGATTGAGCTGAAATTTGGCATGGAAATTCCTCAGGTTACCAGTAAGCTACTGTAAAAATTTCATAGGATTTGGACTTGTAGATCTCGAGATATGATCGATGCAAGTTGGTCTGTATCGATTCGAACTCAACTTCGAATCTATCAAGATTTGCTCCGATTGAGCTGAAATTTGGCATGGACATTCCTTAGGTTACCAGTAAGCTACTGTGAAAATTTCATAGCATTTGGACTTGTAGATCTCGAGATATGATCAATGCAAGTTTGGATTTTTCAACCGTGATCGATCAATATCTTGAGCATATGAACTCCGATTGACTTGAAATTTGGAATGTTGGCTTCATTAGTTTTTCTTTTCATGTCATATCAATTATAGCTCGATCTGGACTCGAAAAAAATTTACCGACATCCATAGTAGACCACTGCATTAACGATCTCTAGGACGAACATCCTTGGTTTCTAGTCAACTTCTTGGTGTCGCGGCCTTGCCAAAAGGCAGGATAACACTGCCTAATTAACTTTATATTCTCAGAGGTCTTGCGAATCAAATCTGATCCGAGTAGAATTTTGTTGGTGGTTTCCCACAACAATTAGGTGATTTGCACGACCTCCTATATAATTCTTCAAAGGATGCCATGCCAGTCATCACATGGTGACTATTATTGTATGCGAGTTCTACTAAAGGTAAGTGCTGTCATAATTTCCTCTAAAATCCATGATGTAAGCTCTCAATAAGTCCTTCAAAATCATATTCACCCATTCAGTCTGACCATCGGTTTGTAGGTGGAAGTAGTGCTAAGATTCAATGAGATTCCTAAAGCTAACTGCAAACTATTCCAAAATTCGCTAGTGAATAAGGGTTCTGTATCACTAAAAATGCTAACTGGGATTCCATGAAGTTGAACCACCTCCTTAATATAGATCAGTGCTAAAGATGTTATCATCCTAATACTTCTAACGAGAATAAAATGGAAGCTTTTATTGAGCCTATCTATTGTAATCCAAATAGCTTCATTTCCCTTTTGACTGCCAGGCAACATATATATAAAGTCCATTGATATTTACTCCCGCTTCCAAGTTGGCATCTCCAACGGTAATAATAACCCTTCGGGCTTTCTTTACTCCGCTTTTATCTTTTAGCATGTCAAATATCTAGAAATAAATTCTACTATCCCCTTTTCATCCTTGGCCAATAGAAAATTCGCTTCATATGCCAATACATCTGATCTCCTCTAGGGTGAATGGTAATCCTAGGATGGTGACATTTTGCTAGTACTTCTAAACATCCTCAAATATAGGGACACAAAGGCGTCCATCTCTCCTCAAACATCCTCTTTCATCCACTGCATATCTACTGACATGGAAAAAATGCTTTCCTCTACTCATCTTGCCCAAATGTCTACTGTCGCCGCATCCTTCTTCTGCTCTAGCCCAATGCGGTCCATCAATGCTGGTTTAACCTCCTTTGCTGACAAATAGCCTAAGGTGGGTTTGACTGGCGGTTGGAAATTGAAATTGCAGAGGAACTCCAGTTGCCTCCACTCATATATAGCACTTAAAGTAGAATGCCTTCGGCTAAGGGCGTCAGCGACAACATTCCCTTTTTCGGGGGTATACTGTATCCCAATATGATGTTATAAACTCCATCCACCTCTACTTCTTAAGATTCAATTCTTTTTGGGAAAATAGGTTATTGAGTGATTTGTGGTCAGTGAAAAACTTAAACCTTTCTCCCAAAGGATAGTGCCTCCACATCTTTAAGGAAAAAACGGTAGCCGCTAACTCTAAGTCGTGAGTTAGGTATCTCCTCTTACGATCCTTTAATTGCCTAATAGCATAAGCTATCACCCTTCCTTCTTGCATAAGAACAACACCTAATCCTATACCACATGCATCGGTATAAATAGTGAAAGGCTACGTCCCATTAGGAATAGTCTGTATTGGCGCGCTAGTCAACCGCTCCTTCAACTTCTCAAATGCTTCCATTCACTGCTCATCCCACACAAATACTAGATTCTTCTTAGTTAAACGAGTTAGTAGGACTGCTATCTTCATGTAATGAACTTCCTATGGTAACCCGCCAACCCAAGAAAACTCCTAACCTCAGAGGCATTCTTTAGGATTTTCCAAACTTAAATAGCTTTCACCTTCGCGGGGTCTATAGACAATACCTTATCGAAAACAGTATGTCTAAGAAATCTTACCTCCTTCTTCCAAAAGTGACATTTTGAGAATTTGGCTTTAAGTTGGTGCTTTCTCAAAGTCCCTAGTACACCCCTTAATTTATTTTCAAGCTCACCTTCACTCTTGGAGAATACTAAGATATCATCCATAAATACTAAAAATGAATTTATTCAATGGCCCCTGTTAGTGCCAAAAGTGGTACAACACCCAAAAACCTGTTGAAGTAGTGAGATCTAGCAAATACTGTAAGAAAATTAAAGGAGACAAAAGAATTTTTATAGTGGTTCAACAATCTCTGGCCTATGTCCACTTATATTTTTTATATTAGAGATTTAAGAGAGGTAGAAGTCACAACTACACGGGATTGATAGATTCTTAAGCCTAGAATCGCCAGTAACGTTTTCCTCGGTGATACTGTGAGGGGAGGTAGGAGATGAAGAAGGAGAAGTGCAAAAGTTCTTTATCAGTTGCTTTAGGGTCTATTTTTATAAGGGAATTCGCCAGTAGACTCGGAAGCCCATGAAATACAAGGTCCAGATCCAAGCCCAAAGGTGTAGGAGAGCATTTGTCGACCCAACCATCAATTGAAACCACTCGGTACCGAGAAGTTGCTCTCAGTACCGAAAGAATTATGTTCATGGAAACTCCTCCTTTCTCTTCCATTATGCTTCCTATCTCCGATCCGTTGCATTCCAAACACTTTTCCTTGAAGATTGAGTTGTTCCTGATAACTTCCTTTATATTACTTATCTTTTCTTGCATTCTTTGCTTTTATTCCGAAAATCCTCAGAGTTGCTCGTCTATTATTTGAGAAAATCACTCCATGGCAATCACTTGAGGTTGTGCTTCAAGTACCAGTGGTTCAGTAGATCTAGAATGGAGCAAAAAGCTCTCGGTACCAAGAGGTTCCTCTTGGTACCTAGTGGTTCCTCTTGGTACCAAGTAGTCTACTTTGCTCAATTTTCTTTGAAACTTGTTGAGTTCAATCATCTTGCCCTTCCAAACATGTTCACAAGTTTGTGAATCGTTTTGTCTTCATCTTGACGTTCTAATTCCAGTTGAAAATCCATTTTGTAACATCCCTCCTTGGAGGCCAAAAACTAACGGCTACGGATGTTGCAGTCATTCATAGTTATTAATTCTTGGCGACCAAATACGGTAATGTTAGATACATTGATATAACAAAAACACATGGATATGGAAACTTTTTTTTAATTTCAAAACCACATTCTCATTCCATTCCAATACCATTTAAGTATTCTTTACATAATCCCATAATCGCAAACCACGTTTAGAAATATATAATTATCACAAATACGCCAAGAGCTACATATGAAGATGCCTCCTTGGTTGATCAGAGTATATAATAAGGCGATTAACAACTTTAGGCGATTAACAACTTTGCCTTTACAAAACAACACAGCGGAATCAAAACAAATAAGAACTCTAAATAGCTATAATGCCTCCTGCGTGTCTCCGGAAGCTTATTCGTCTAATAAAGTACCTGAAAACCTCAAATCTCAGACTACTCAAAATCAATTGAGTACCCGAGAATTTAAGGGGAAAACATAAACTTCGAGTCAGACATAAAGCCTGGTATAAATAATAATTTAACATCTCAAACCATTTAGATATCTAGTGAGACCACGCCGCTTAGCGAAACGGGTTTTCCCCTCACTAGTTTCCCAAAATCTTTATAAAACCATATATTGTGCTCCTGCATCCACAATGATTAAAAAACATAGTCATTTCAAAATATTATGATCATATGCCTGCAAGTTAAAACAATTTGGATTTCCCATCCCTTGTTTAATTGACTCCCTGTCATATTTATAATTTCTAGGGTCACTATTAACAATTTGGATTTCCCATCTCAAACATTAGGCCCCTGCCTTTCGAATACTTTAAAACTCTCTTTCGAAACCTTTCGAATGTGTTAAAGTATTAGCATTTATCTTTAGAAGCATAGCTTCGAAACCAGTTGAAAGTACCCCTTTCGAAAACATTGAAATACCCCTTTCGAAAACTTTGGAAGTACCCCTTCTGAAACCATTGAAAGACCCCCTTTCGAAAACATTGGGTTAATACTTAAATTATTATATGGGTCAAGTGAATATAAAGTATCTCTTTCGAAACCATTCTTTATCATTTAAAAGCATTGGGGAAAACTTGATGGCGTCGGCACCTTCCTTTCAAAAGCATATATCATTTGGGTAAAATAGTTGAAGGTTGGCTTCGAAACCCCTTTCAAAACTATTTCCTTCGAAACCCCTAACCCCTTCAAAAGCTATAGGAAGTGGCTTATGTTTTTAAAACAAAGGTTACCTTCCGAAAGCAATGATATCTTCAATGCCTTCGAAAGGCAAAGCGGCAGAAGGGTTTCGACTTGGTCGAAACTACCCCTTTTGAACACTTCAATTTTGAAAACTAAGTAGCTCCTTTGAAAGCTACTTCTTTAATTAATAAGGCGACAACTCTCTTTCGAAAGCTAATAAAAAATCACTTTCGAAAGCCTCAGTCTCGTCCCCATCGAAAGCATATAAAGAAGCAGGCAAGCGCTTTTCTTTAGAAAACAAAATCATAGTACCGACCCCATCGGAAGCCACGTTTCGGCACCCTACCTTCCGCCTTTCTCCAGTCCACTATGTACCAACTATGTGATACCATGTGTATTGGTTTCGGCTTCTTTGGTTTCGACCCAGTCGAAGGCGGAAGCTCTGGGTTGAAAGCTACTACCAAAGGAGGCAGAACCCATTTTCTGGGTAAAAGGCTGTTTTTACCAAATAAAGTAATTTCTTGTAACTAACTTGCCCACGTGTAAACTCTTGATTGGGTGGCTTAAACTTTTCAAATTATTTTACACACAATTGCCGCGTTTTCTCAGATCTAAAACAATGTTAACTTTTAACAAATAAGCCCTTCCCATTTAACAATAATTAAATCATTTAAGTCCCCCTTTCAAACTAATTTAATTTCTATAATAAACCTCTTAGTAACCCTAAAAATCACAGAAATTCAATTTTAATATGTTATCTAACATATATAAATTTCAGACCCAAATTCATTATATAATTACCGAAATTAATTTCTAAACCCAATAATACATATTTTCCTTTGAAAATTCATAACAAATTCTCCACGGCTTGAAAAATTCTAAAAATTGAAACCCAACTCCAAAATCATGTTTACCCTAACATAACATTTTCCCATGGTATTCTAAAATCATTTGCTAACGGTTTCCCTAAAATTGTGCATATTACATTAAACAATTTGATTTTGAAATCAAACATTTTATTAAACCAAGCATATCATCATTCAAATCATCATAAAATGGATTAAATCATAAATCTGAAACCATATGATTGAAAACAAAATAGAGATGATTAGAATCATTATTCACCTTAGATTGGATAAGGAAATTAGAGATTTGTTGAGATTGATTCCCCTAGCTTGATCTAAGCTTAAAACTTGAATTTCTTTCCTCTTATCTTCCTCCTAATGGCCAACTATTTCCTCTTCTTTTTGCTTATGTTTTTTCTTGTGGAAAATGAACGTGTATGGTATGCTAACATGAGTATATGGGAGAGGTAATTTGGGGCAGCTATTTACTCTAATGCTCTTATGTTTGTTTAGTTAACACTTATCCATTTATAAGCCTATTCATTTTAGTAAGCATGGCCACTAATTGATTTACAAATCTTAATCCCCTTATCACTCTACATTATTCTATTTAATTTATCTAATTAAATCTTCTGAATAATGTTATCAAAAATTAGGGGTGCTACAAGCTCCCCTCCTTAAAGAATTTCATCCTCGAAATTCAGTAAGGACTAATATTAAACATAGCAATCATCTGTAAGGACTCCTAACAACCATACTAGCCTATCTGACTAGCGATTACCTATATAAAGCTAATATAGACGTACCATCAAAGTAGACCAGGATAAGTATCTCGAATCCTATCTTTAGTCTCCCAAGTACAGTCCGTCTCGTTGTCGCTCCACAGAACTTTCACTAACCTGACTGTCTTGGACCTCGACCTTTTCTCATCTCTCGCTACAACCTAGACTGGTTTTCTGACAACTGTCAAATTAGGCTCTACTACGAAATCTTCCAACCCTGTCAGAGGAATAGTAGTCTTTAGATCATGCACAAACTTGCAAAGATGAGACACATGGAACACATTATGAACACCTGCCATACCGCTCGACAACTCTACTCTGTATGCGAGCTTACCAATCCTCTTTATAATCTAGAATGGACAAACTTATCTTGGGGACATCTTCCCCGACTTTCCAAATCGTATCACACCCTTCATCGGTGACACCTTAATGAAAACCCTGTCTCCCACTGAGAACTGTAGGTCTTTACGCCTCTTATCCACGTAACTCTTCTCTTTAGATTGAGCTTCTTTCATCCGTTCTCGGATCACCTCAATTTTCTTTGACGCCTCTCTAATCATATCTGGACCTAGGACCAATCTGTCTCTAGTCTCTACCCAACATTCTGGCATTTGCATGGCCTTCCATATAAAGCTTCAAAATGTGTCATTCCTATGCTAGTCTGATAACTATTATTATAGGAAAACTCAATCAAATGTAGGTGATCTCCCCTAGATCCACCAAAATCCAATATACAAGCTCTCAATAAATCTTCGAGTACCTTATTGACTCTCTCTGTCTGCCCATCCGTCGGTGGGTGATATGCTGTACTCATCTTAAGCTTGGTACATAATAATTCCTGTAGACTTCCAAAATTCACTAGTGAACAATGCATCTCTGTCACTGACTTTGCTACTAGGAATCCCATGAAGTCTAATTATGCTCTTCATGAACAACTTTGCCAAAACAGGTGTCATCCTGGTTGACTTGACTGGAATGAAATAGGCACTCTTGGTCAACCTGTCCACTATGACCCATATGCTTTCATTTCCCCTTTCAACCTCAGCAACCCATCTATAAAGTCCATGTATATCGAATCCCACTTCCATACTGGAATCTCTAAAGGCTGAAGCAATCCACTTGGCTTCTAATGTTCGGCCTTCACTTGTTGACAGTTTGTACACTGCCTAACCTATAAGCCAACATCCCTCTTCATGTCTTCCCAATAGAAGCTCCTCTTCATATCCTGATACATCTTGGTCCCTCCAAGATGAATCATAAACTTTGATCGATGACATTCTTCAAGAACTTCTCTCTTTAAGTTCTCTATGTTCGGAACACAGAATCATCCCTTCTTTCTCAACCATCATGTTTGTTCAAGGCTAAAACCCTTTAGATCATCGATATCTGATCCTACCTCAGGCCTTCTAATCCTTCCAGCTAATACTGGATCCTCATTCTGTTTAGAGGCTATCCTTTCGATCAACACTGGTCGAACTTTCAAGCAAGACAACCTGGTAGTACCTTGACTGGAACTAGCAGTCGATCTTAAATGCACACTACAAGTAGTCAAAGCTTCTAGATCCTTCCATTCTGCCAACATAGCTAACACCACATTCTGATGTTTCCTGCTGAGAGCATCCGCTACCTAATTTCCTTTCCTAGGAGTATACTCTATACCAAAGTCATAAGCAGTCAAAAACTCCAGCCACCTCTGTTGTCGCATATTCAGCTCCTTCTGAGAGAATAAGTATCTTAAAGACTTATGATCAGTGTATAGCTCAAATCTCTCCCCTAAGAGATAATGTCTCCAAATCTTTAATGCGAAGATCACTGCAGCCAACTCCAAATCATGAGCAGGGTATCTTCATTCATGCGATCTAAGCTGTCTGGATGCGTAGGCAATAACCTTACTTTTCTACATTAAAACTGCTCCCATTCCTGTCCCACATGCATCAGTGTATACTACCAACCCTAGGTTTCCATCTGGAACTACTAACACTGGTGCATTGATCAATAAACGCTTTAACTTAAGGAACCCTTCCTCACATTTGTCAGACCAAATAAACTTCACGTCTTTCCTGGTCAACTTAGTCAAAGATGCTGCTATCCGCGAGAAATCCTTAATGAATCTCCGGTAATAAGCAGCAAGTCTAAGGAAACTCTTGATCTCGGTTACCATCACGGGTCTCTTCCAATTATTGATAGCTTCAATCTTTACTGGACTGACTGACAAGCCCTCCTTGACCAAGAAACTTAACCTCTTTCTTACAAAAATGACACTTGGAAAACTTCTCTTTCAGGTGATGCTGCCTCAGCGTCTCAAGCACCACTTTAAGATGATCCTTATGCTCTCTTTCATCTTTCAAGTACACTAAAATGTCATCTATGAATACCAACATGAACCTATCCAAGTGTTCTCAGAAAATCTGGTTCATCAAAGCTATGAAGAAAGTAGGTGCATTCGTTAACCCGAATGGCAGCACTAACTACTCATATGAACCATACCTTATCCTAAATGATGTCAAAGGAATGTTGTCCTCTGCTACTCTTAGCTTATGGAACCCCGTCGCCTAATCCAATTGGGAAAATAATCTGGCTCCACTCAATTGATCAAATAGATCATCTATTCTCGGCAAAGGATACCTATTTTTGATCGTCCTTTCGTTCAACTTACGATTGTCGGTACATATCCTTAACAACCCATTTGGTTTCTTCACGAACACCGCGACCGCTCCCCAAGGCGAACTGGTTGGTTTAATAAAATTCCTTCCTTCTAGATTCACTAGCTGCACCTTCAATTTGTTCATCTCAGTAGTGTCATCCTGTTAGGTGGTCTACTAACTGGTTCAGCTCCTGGCACAAGATCTATCCGAAATTCAACAGCTCATTTTGGTGGTAGTCATATGACCGGCTCAAAGACATCTGCAAACTCTCTTGCTACACGAACTGACTTAACTCTTTGCCTACTTCCATAGCACTTAATAAAGCACAAACACTCTCGTTGGAATTCTCCACTGAGAAGATGATTCGCTTATGACTATCAGGGTGTCTTAATGATATTTCCCTATCCTGGCAAATTATCCTAGCCTCATATTACCCAACCAATCCATACCCAAAATGATCCCGAAATCTACGAAATCATAAACATACAGACTGTATGCAAACTTATGACCTAACAAATCAAGTTCTAACTGGTCACATCTCATCCCTAGATTTGCATACCCTCCTATTAGATTCGCAACTCTTAAGGAAGTAACAAGTATGTGGGTTTTATGCATAACCAATCAATCAAATACAGTGATATAAATGAATGTGATGCACTGGTATCAAACGGTACCCTAACTGGTGTACTCTGAATCAAAAGCGTACCTTCCATCATAGTTTTCCCTTTATCTGCTGCAGTAGGCCTAAAAGAAGATGGTGGTCCAACACTAAAAACCTTCCCTCTATCCGCCCTGACTGGCTCTGGACGCTGGTTCTTATAGTGCCCAACTTGGTCATAGTTTAAGCATTTCACATTCTTCTTTTCTGCAAGCTTCTTTCCCTTGCCTGATCGGCACTCGTGAGCATAATGACCCTTCTTATCACACTTGAAGCACACTAAATCAGCCTTTGCCTTCTTGGCTGCATTTCCCTTCTGGCTCCCTTCTTCTTAAAGAACTTCCTCTTCTTTCCCTGAGGACCCTAGGAGTCAATTGGCTTCTGTCTAGCACAACCAGCAAGCATCTCTTCATAGCAAATGGCCGTTCCACCACCATATTACAAGGATCACGGATATGGGTCATGGTCACTCTAGCAAGCTCGGGCCTTAATCCCCAAATAAACCTCTCTTTCCTTCTGATGTCAATGTCTATAGAGGCATATCCATATCGAGACAGCTCGTTAAACTTAGCAGCGTACTCGATTACTGACATCTCGCCCTGAACAGATCCACGAACTTCCTCATCAATGCCGACTAAGCAACCTTAGATAAAAACCTCTACTCAAATCTCCTTATGAAATCAGCCCATGTCAGCTCTTCCTCCAGAACCCTGTCAGTCACACTATTCCACCAGTGAAGCTCTGCCCCTTGCAGCTGCCTGGCGGCAAACCTTCTTTTCTGCTCATCATCCAAGCCTAGATCAGCAAATATTCTCTCACAGTGCAATAGCCAATTTTCCACTTCAATAGCATCCTCCGTTCCAACAAACGGCTTTCCACCCAAATTGGTGTAATCTCTGCTTAGTCTAGCATAATTATTCCCCACTGGAGCTACATGATTAGCCCCTCCAGCAACACCCACAAGAACCGCTGCTTGCATCAGATTGGCAAAAAACCGATACATCATCCCCGCATCTACTAGCAGATTTCCAGCACCCACATTGGCTTCAGCATTTTGGTTAGCATTAGCCTGTCGACCTTGGTTCCTCCGAGTGTTAGGTCGCGCATTTCCGTTGGTTGTGGTGCTTCCTCCACCTAGATTTCCTCTTCCGTTTTCTGCTTCCATATCTTCTTTCTCGTAAATATGCATACGAGCCTTAGTAAGATACAGAAGAATAGTCTAAGGGAGAGGAGAATATATTCTTATATATATATCCATATATCAAATACAAGTATGTTACCATATAACCCAAAACCCAATCATATTCCTAATTTTTTGGATTATGTTTCAGAAAAGCTTTTATGTTTAACTTTTCTCTTAAAGTTTCATAAATCTATGCTCTGATACCGACTTGTGACATCCCCCACTTGGAGGCCTAAAAATAACAGCTATGGATGATGCAGTCATCCATAGTTATTAATCCTCGGCGGATAATTCGGTAATGTTAGATACATTGATAAAAACATGGATATGGAAAAAAAATTAAAATTTCAAAACAACATTCTCATTCCATTCCAAAACCATTTCAACATTCTTTACATAATCCCATAATCGCAAACCACGTTCAAAAATATATAATTATTACAAATACTCCAAGAGCGACATATGAAGATGCCCCTTGGTTGATCAGAGTATATAATAAGGCAATTAACAACTTTGCCTTTACAAAAAAACACAACGAAATCAAAACAAACAAGAACTCTAAATAGCTATAATGCCTCCTGCATGTCTCCGGAAGCTTATTCGTCTAATGAGGTATCTGAAAACCTCAAATCTTAGACTACTCAAAATTAATCGAGTACCCAAGAGTTTAAGGGGAAACATAAACTTTGAGTCAGACATAAAGCATGGTATAAATAATAATCTAACATCTCAAACCATTTAGATATATAGTGTGACCACGCTGCTTAGCGGAACGGGTTTCCCCCCACTAGTTTCCCAAAATCTTTATATAACCATATACTGTGCTCCTGCATCCATAATGGTTAAAAACATAGTCATTTCAAAATATTATGATCATATGCATACAAGTTTTACATTTTGGATTTCCCATCTCTTGTTTAATTGACTCCTTGTCATACTTATAGTTTCTAGAGTCACTATTAACCTATTAGTTTTCATTGTCTTACTAATAACCTTTATATAATATATGGACTCCCTGTCCTATTTCATAGTTTTCATGGGTGGACTATGAACCTATTGGCCCTGCCAATTAACTTAATTAATTCATGGGTTCCCCTAAACCTATTGGTGACTCCAATAACTTCTCTCTTATCCTAGTTTTCATCGGTTGACTAGGAACCTATTGACAACAATCAATAACTTAATCCGGATATAGTTTTCATGGGTGCACTACAAACCAATTGGCCGCTTTCAACTACTCTTTATAACATAGTTTTTATGGGATCACTATGAACCTATTGGTAACTCCAATAACTTCCTAATCATAGTTTTATGGATGCACTATGAACCTATCTCCTTGACAACCTCTATATTTAGGCATCCTATATTCTGGTCTCCCTGACCTCCTGGATGCAATTCTACTCATTATGGAGTTTAATCAATTTATATTCACCACTGGGTCAACCTAGTTGGTTCTTTTGCCCTTTATCCCCAAAATGTAGTTATGGATCCGTTATACTGTGAATATATTTATATTTGAAGAAGCAAACAACATAGCATAACAATACCACGCCTGTAGGTTTAATATAAAATGTGGTTAATCCCTTTAACCTATTATTTTATCAAGGAAAGCTTCTTCTTAAACCATTACAAAACTCCTTTAATTTAGCCATAGGTTTCTCTTTTTAAAAATTGAGTTTGGGTTATTAGTTTTGAAAAACAAAACCTTTCAACTCCTAACTTTCGACCTCATTGGATACCCCCCTTCGAAAACATAAAAATCCATTTTCAAAACATTAGGCCCCTGCCTTTCGAACACTTTAAAACTCTCTTTCGAAACCTTCTGAATGTGTTAAAGTATTAGCATTTATCTTTAGAAGCATAACTTCGAAACCAGTTGAAAGTACCCCTTTCGAAAACATTGAAAGTACCCCTTTCGAAAACTTTGGAAGTATCCCTTCCGAAACCTTTGAAAGACCCCCTTTCGAAAACATTTGGTTAATACTTAAATTATCCTTTGCTAACGGCTTTTCCCTAAAGCCGTGCATATCACATATAAACAATTTGATTTTTAAATCAAACATGTTATAAAACCAAGCATATCATCATTTAA
This sequence comes from Allium fistulosum, assembly GCA_030737815.1. Lineage (NCBI taxonomy): Eukaryota > Viridiplantae > Streptophyta > Magnoliopsida > Asparagales > Amaryllidaceae > Allium > Allium fistulosum. Next base: position 1,391,575,799 of record CM060901.1, on the reverse strand, counting down.
ATCATCATAAAATGGATTAAATTATAAATCTGAAATCATATGATTAAAAACAAAATAAAGATGATTAGAATCATTATTCACCTTAGATTGGATAAGGAAATTAGAGATTTGTTGAGATCGATTCCCCTAGCTTGATCTAAGCTTAAAACTTGAATTTCTCTTCTCTTATCTTCCTCCTAATGGCTGGCTATTTCCTTTTCTTTTTGCTTGTGAAAAATGAATGTGCATGGTATGCTAAAGTGAGTATATAGGAGAGGTAATTTGGGGCGGCTATTTACTCTAATGCCCTTATGTTTGTTTAGTTAACATTTATCCATTTATAAGCCCATTCATTTTAGCAAGCACGGCCGCTAATTGATTTACGAATCTCAATCCCCTTATCACTCTACATTATTCTATTTAATTTATCTAATTAAATCTCCTGAATAATGTTATCAAAAATTAGGGTTGTTACACATTTGGTCTAAAATCCGATTAACACTTGCTTCCCAAAGTAAGCTTTATGAATGTAAGGTGTGTTTGCTTAAGAACAAGTTTTATCAGTAGTCGATCTTTAGTACTAGAGCCCTCCGACCATCCATCGATCTCGATCTTGGTGAATAGTCCAGTTTCTTTGAATTCTCATGCATACCAAGGTCGTTCTAGACCCGTTATAGCTTAGGATTCTAGCCCTTCCTTAAGCGCCAGCTATGAATCATGATCAGCCTGTTTTTTATCCGAAGGCATCAGATTGTATATAAAATCACCCCATGCTCATTCGGGATTTATCTATTTTACTTCAATTACAAGGCATTCAAATCCTTATACCAGGACCACGTCCGTTCTAGGGTTCATTCTCACCGAATCGTTTATCATATAATGTAGAGTTCAATCTATCTGGGTCATTTATCATCCAATCTATGGTTCGATCTCTCCGCATCGTTTATCATCCAGTCTAGGGTTCGATCTCTCCGGATTGTTTATCATTCAATCCAGGATTTGATTTCTTCGGATCCTTGTTAAGTCCAATCTGATTGCTCTTCGGTAAGGGGACTCAACGTCCAAGCAAGTCCATCAACTCACTCTTCGGTGAAGGGAATTACTTTTGATCTCTCTAGATCCTTACCGAGCTCAATCCACTCGCTCTTCGATGAGGGGGCCCAACGTCTAAGCATGTCCATCCACTTACACTCTGGTAAGTGGACATACTTTTATGTAAAAATCCACTCACTCTCCCGTAAAGGGACTTGCACCTTATAGTCATCGGCCTGTCTCTTCAAACGAGACTTCCATGATCAATGTCAGCCATCACATTCAAGTGATTTTTCAAAAATCAAATATCCAAATCAAAGAAATCAAGTAAACATCCTAATTATTTATTTCAGACATCCAACTCAGAGTGTGCCTAAAGACCAATCGAGGTCTTGTACACGTATAAGCAGTTTGAGGTTATTATTGTTTTAACTATTCAAAACAAAAGGAAAAGCATGAGAGACAAACCTGACTGTTGGCTATCCGTATCATGAGATTACCAATCTCGACCTAGATCCCTAGTCATGTCTTGATGCATTCGTTGTAGATGGTAGCTGCTCCAGCCACACCATTGCAGTTTAGTCCCTTACATACCATTGTAGTTGGTTACTCCGAACCGACTATTTTATCAAATCATGAAGGGGTGGGCACTTGTTCATTCCATGTCCATCCATTTCATGAAAAAGGAAAAATTTCCTGGACCGTTTCTCCCAATTTGTTAGTTCCTTCTTAGCTGGCTTTCTATGGAGGATCTGCCCCTAGTATCGAGATAAATCCTCTTTAGGATTTCAGTTAAGTCAATGTAAAAGAGAATTTTGATTCACTCCTTGGTCGCTTTGGTCCCCGAAGTTATCTTCAGATTTCTGCTTTCCTTTGTGTTCACCATATCCTGCTTCAGAAGGTCCTCCATCATCCACAGCATTTATTTCAGCATTCTCAGCTTGAATGTCCTCCTGATGCAAGTACCTCTCTGCATCATTATAGAATTCCATAAGTTCCATTGCTAGATCACTTTCCAAGGAAATCTAAAAGTCTGTCTTATTCGCAACTCCGAAACCACCGCCATCAGAGTCATCGATGGATCTGGCTTATGAACCATGATGGCTGACTCATTAAACCTAGTCAAGCAACTCCTCAGGGTCTCTTTGTCCTTTTGCTTCATGCTTTACATCGTCATCATGTTCTTTGGTCATGAAATGTGAACCCTAAACTGTCTCATAAATTTACTCATTAACTCGATGAACGTGCTTATGGATCCATTCTTCGTCTGTCTGAACATCATTACTACTAAATTCGTTAAATATAACAGCAAGCACCATGCTATCACCACCTCAAAAGCACCCAACACCTTCATATGTTAGATGTACCTCATTAGATTAATGGCTGGATCTATTTAACCATCGTACATTTCCAACATCGAAAGCTTGATATCGGGAGGATTCCTCACATACCGGATTCTAAGGGTAAATGGAATCCTGTCTACGTTCTCCGAACTCTACTTGGGGGTCTACCTCTCACTACCTTTCTAATCATCTCAACTATTCGGTTGTTGTCATATAACGGTAGTCTCCGCTCCATAGCTATTTCTCGCCCCCCCACTCCTGTGGGGAAACTCCGGTACATATCCCTCTGGTCGCGCATTTTGATCCACACTTCCAACTTCATTCTACCCACCATTCCTACGGGGATGCCCTGGCACATGCTCCTTCGATTATTGTGCATTTGTATTCTGGCTTGTGTTTCTAGCTCTAGCATCGTCCATCCTCGGAATCCCAGCTCGCCCTAAGCCCAAACCAACATTGCTCATGAGTAAATTCCTCTTGGTACCAAGAGGATTGAAGTCGGTACCGACTGGTCTAGATTATGGGGGCATTATTCCAATTTGCTCCGCTCTAATTCTAGGTGCTCCAATATTGGTTCTTAGCCTCTGATTTCCAACTGCTCCAGTTATTTCTTGTTGTCCCATCCTTCTGAAGAATCCATCTAGCATCTCCTGCTATCGAGCCATTATTCCATCTTGCATTTTCTTCATCATTCTCTCTATCTCCTCTCTGGTCACGTAGATGAATTGATTAGAACTTGAGGATACCACCTGGTTGCCACATGCTCTGGTTGACTTTCTCTAATCATAGATCTAGTTTTAGGCCTCTTCAACTTCTCCAAACTTCAGATCCAAGATTTAGGTTGTGAAATTAAGGTCCTTAGTTCGGTTCTCACCGAAAGCGGAAAATATTGACGCCAAAAGTGGCACAACACCCAAAAACCTATTGAAATAATGAGATCTAGCAAATACTATAAGAAAATTAAATGAGTCACAAGAATTTTTATAGTGGCTCAATAATCTCTAGCATACATCCAATTATATTTTGTTTATTAGAGATTTGAGAGAGAGAAGTCACAAGTGCAAAGGATTGATAGATTCTTAGGCCTAGAATTGCTAGTAATGTCGGCCTTGGAGACTATTGTGAGGGGAGATAGGAGATGAAGAAGGAGAAGTTCCTAAAGTCCTTTATTAGTTGTTTTACAGTCTATGTTTAAAGCATAGTTCGCCAGTAGACTCGGAAGCCCACGAAATACAGGATCCAGATCTAAGCCCAAAGGTGTAGGAGAGAATTTGTCAACCCAACCATCAATTAAAACCACTTAGTACCAAGCGGTTCCTCTCAGACTGAGAGGTTTATGTTGGTGGAACTCCTAATTTCTCTTTCATTCCGCTTCCTATCTCCGATCCATTGTATTCCAAACAAATTTCCTTGAAGATTGAGTTGTTCCTAATGACTTCCTTGATATTGCTTGTCTTTTCCATCTTCTTTGCTTTCCTCCTAAAAATCCTTGGAGTTTCTCTTCTATTCTTTGAGAAAAGCACTCTATGGCAATCACTTGAGGTTGTGCTTCATGTACCAATGGTTCAGAAGGTCTAGAATGGAGAAAAAAACTCTCGGTATCAAGTGGCTCCTCTCGGTACTGAGTGGTCCACTTTGCTCCATTTTCTTTGAAACTTGTTGAGTTCAATCTTCTTTCCCTTCCAAACATGTTCTCAAGTCTGTTAATCGTTTCAACTTGATCTTCACATTCTAATTCCAGTTGAAAATCCTCTTGGTTAAAAGCCTGTTAACCACCCCTAAATATTATACTCATAAATCTACAAAGTATGCTGAGACATTTGTCAATCGAAATGGCATCACTTCCCATTCATACAGTCCATCCAGAGTGCGAAATGTGGTCTTATTCTTGCAATCCTTAGCTATCCTCAATTGACGGAATCCAATGGCTAAGTCCAATTGGGAAAAGATTTTGGATCCCACAAGCTGATCAAACAAATCATCTATTCTATGCAAGGGGTACTTATTTTTCTTAGTCAACTTGTTGAGTTCTCTATAGTCGACGCATAGCCTTAGTGAGCCATCTACCTTGGTGGCGAATACAACAAGTGATCCCCATTCAAAAGTACTTCGACGAATGAATCCTTTCTACAACAGCTGCTTATCCAACTCTTGCCTGTTTTTGAGGGCCATGTACCTTAATGGCAGAGCGACATGTCTAGCGTCCTACTGCAAATCAACCATAAAATCAATTCCCTTCAGGGTGGCTGACTCGAGACTTCTTCAAAAATGTTGAGAAATTCTCGAACTACGGGCACATATGAGAGCTCATCTTGTGATAGGCTCAGTGGGTATAAATAGCTTAACTCGGCTAAGTTTTGGGGGTGTACAGTGAACATTTATATCTCACCCCTTTCAACTCCTTAACCATACTGAAAGTGATTATGCTATAGGATCATGTAATATGGAATATACACTAAACTTATTAACTAGTGCGGAAAGTAACTATAAAATAAAAATAACAGTAAAGTAAAATACCACCAGAGATTTTTATACTAGTTCGAACTTCCCGTTCTACGTCCAGTCCCAAACTCCTTTTGGAATTCTAACTAGCAACCCTCACTTAACCCGGAGGAATAGGTTTACACTGCCTGAGCAACCAAACAAGACTTTGATAAAAATGAAATGTTTTCTTGACTTTGCGTGCTCTTGTTACAACACAGATTTGTCAAATGAAGTACACCCTTCCTATAATCTTTTCCTCAAGTATGATATGTATATTTGTGTGTATGTGAAGATAATAAAGATATGTATATTGCTTTAGAAATGGAGAATTGAAAGCGTGATTGCACAAACTTAAAGCAATAAGAGATTATGAAATTCAAGAGAGTAGAGAATAGAAAATTAAGTAAGTTGATCTTGAAAATCATGTTTATTTATAGTAGACAGAGAGTTACGACCTCTAGTGAAAGGTTTTATCGAGCAGCAATGGATGTAACTCTCTGCGAAGAAGAAATCTATTCGTGAAAGGAAGTGTCTCTTCATAAATATGACAGTTATAAGCAGGTCGGTCGACTAGTTGAGGAACTTCAGTCGACTGAATTTGAAAACATATATGTGCACATGTATATGCACATGGTCAGTCGACTGACTATGTGCATTCAGTCGACTGAGCTGTGAATTTTTATAAATCCAGCTTGAAAAACAATTTAAATCAAATTTTAAATAATCGTCGTTGATATGTGAGTGAGTGTGAACTACTTGAGGATTGATTTTAACATATATAAACACTAACTTAGACTCTAAAAAAAAATTCATACTTGATATACGATCTTCGAGTCTAGTCGCCTTCGTAATTTGTAGTCATAGATTTGTCGAATATTCTATCATTCTTATGTTGTCTTGATCGTCTTGGCATGAATCAAAACCTGAGATCCAACATTCTCCCCCTTTTTGATTGATGACAACTCTTCATGATATATTGAAATATGAGCCAAATCCAGACAAAATTCCTTATATAACTCCCCCTGAATCTGACACGAAAATTTTGTTAAACCTGCCAATTTTGTTAGTACAACACTTCTTCTCCCCCTTTGTCATCGACAAAAGGGAGAAATGTATATATATAAAAATATGTAAGCAATATACCATCATTCATAAAATTCACAACATAGATCATCATAAGAGCTAGGCCTGTCAACGGATGCTTTTGGATGCGGATAGTGCCATATCCGCGTCCGCATCTAAAATCATTTTCAAATATCGGATATCCGCGGATATAGACGGTTATCGGATAATTATCCTATCCGCTAACGATCGATAAATCAAGAATTATAAATAGAAAATGTTAGTTTAACGTAAATAATTTTCAATCGCATTGATTATAAAAGTGTTAAAAATTAACAAATATGATGATAATAAATAGTTCCGAGAAGCTAAAAAGCATTAAGTGCATATAATATAAATTAATAACATAATAAAATAATAAATAAATATCTTTCATTGCACTAAAATATACATAATTTGAACTGTAATCTTGACAAAAATTGGACGGATAATTTTCAGATGCGGATGTCTTCGTATCCGCATCCATTTTTCCGGATATCAGATATTTATCCGATTTTCGGATGTGGATACGGAAAGATTTCGGATTTTTCGGTATCCATTGACAACCCTAATAAGAGCAAATACGAATAATGACATACACAACAATATGAAATAAAATCACCTACAGAACATAGAACAAACTACATAGTTTTAAAGCATAAAAACATATCATTGTTCCAAAATAAAACATATCATTGTTCCAAAATACTTAAAATAAAACTAAGTAAACCACTTACTCATCACTATTTCCATCGGAGCTTTCCTCTCCTTCTTCATATTCTCCACTAAAGTCTCTTCCTTTATTACCCACTTCTTCTCCTTCTTGTCCTTCTTCGAAAGTTGACTAAGTGAAATGAGGTTGTGGATGCTTCCCAGGATTCCTTGGCCCATAGACGGATGTGAAGGAGGATGGACCATAAAATAGTAATTCCCAAACATTATTCAAGAAACCTTTGATGTGATTTAGCTTTGAGTTTACTTTAGTAACAGTTGCCTTAACATGAAACAGTCACCTATCTAAAAGCTTTTGGTTTCTAGAGACAATGGTTAGAGCTTCTCGTGGTTGAGCTTCCGGTCTAATCTCTTCAATTTCATGGAATTCTCATGGAGGTTATGGTTGGGAAGAGAGTGTAGCTTCGGTTTGTTGAGCTTGTTGTTTAGAAGAAGGTTGGGGTTGACCCACCGCTTGGTTTTCTAGCCAATGTTCAAAAATTATAACAGTGTGGCTTCGGTATTGTTTTGGAAGTCCCATGAGGCTTAAAGTTTTGGTGTTAAGGGAACCAATTGCGAAATAGTTAGAATCGGGGAGATTAATTTCAAAATGACGAATAATTCTCATTATATAAGCGTCATAGTGTATGATTTTCATACAGCCTTGGTTAAAAGTCAGAAATTCATCGAGAATTACCTTAGCCCAATTAACGGAACGTTGTCCCCAAATAGCATATAGCGATTGAAATTCGCGCCTATATACCTTCTCATAGCTACCCGTACGAGGATTGATAGAATGAGTAAGAGCTCGATGCATGATTCTAGCCTTCGGTCGAAGCTCTATTGCCTTGAGTTGTGTTAAGTCGTCGAAGAGAAAAAGATGGCTAGTTCTATCTCGGTTATCCATGTTAACTTCAATCTCGGTTAAATCTTCTCCTTCGGATGGGCAATTGAAAATCATTCTAAGTCGAGCGACGGGTAAGAATATCTTCACTCCGCATATGACAGTCCATATACAATCGTCGAGGTTTTGAATATTGTGGTGATCCAAGTTGAGGTTCGCATAGAAAAGCTTGATAAGGAGATGATTTATCCTTTAGCAGTTGGCATTGTAATCGAGTAAGGATTCCAAACCACTTCTTCTAGCAAGGTCTTGGATTGCATAGGAGGCAAAATCGAAATATTTGACAAAAGAACCTTCAAAGATTATTGAGTTTTTCATCTTATCGAATATTTGTACTGCCTTTTCATTGTGATGCCATCCTCTAATTTGTGATTCAGAGGGTCCAGCAAAGGAGAAGGAGGGTCTTGCTCTTTTGGGAGGCATTTTGGGTTATGGTTTGGAGAATAAAACTTGAAATTGATGTAGGGATTTTGGGTTTTTGGTGTAGGAGATATATAGAGAGTGAAAGGTTAAACAAAATAATGAAGGGTTGTTCGATTTTATGAAGTCTATATTGGAAATTGAAATGACTATTTGCACTAAAAAACCCGGTTTCCAGATTCAGTCGACTGGATATTCAATTTCAGTCGACTGAATGATGATCCGAGACCCATTAAAATATTAGGAAGCAGGTTTAGTCGACTGACCTTATGATTTAGTCGACTGAATCTTTCCCGAGAATAATTAGTTCATTTTTGTGGAATTCAGTCGAATGAATTATTAATTTAGTCAACTTAAATGCAGTAATTTTTTTATTTTTAACAGTATTCAGTCGACTGTCTGGAATGAACCAGTCGACTGAATTTCCCGACGAAGGAGATCTTCAATTTTATTAAGCAAAGAAAATGTACAATGATATTAAAAAATATAGTAAAGACAAACAATAGAAAGAAAATTATTTGTAGGATCCAGAAGACGTGGGAGTTGCACATTCCTCCGGCTCGATTTTGGTAATTTCTCGTGCCGGTTGAATAGTAGAGCGATCCCATGAATTCAGAGAATAAGATGGCTGCTTGGGAGATGAATTACGCATATAATTGTTTGACGGAGGGGAACCACAAAATTTTAGAGCAAATTTCTCGAGTAGACTAAGTCTCCTGCCATGATTCTTCTGTTCATAGAACATCTCTCTTTGTATGCTTAACGATTCTCTTTGATAATGGTGTATATCTTCTATTTTTTCAGCAATAGATGGAGAACCAAAACCAAGATTCCTTCGCACTCGCTTAGATTCAGGCGTATATTCGGTATGATAGCCAGGAGGGACTATAGGAACAGGCTCGTAAATTAGAGTAGGTGCTGGTAGCTGAATAGAACCAGAACTTGGAGAGGAATAGTCTATGGAGGAATACTCTGAAGTTTCTTGTGAAGACATGATGATGAAAAAGGCCTGTGTAATTTCTTATAAAATGGTATAAAAGTATAGCAAATAAAGGTTTATATAAGACATAAATTTTCAGAAATAGCAATCAAACTAATGGTAAAATTGATTATGACCAGAAAAGAAATGGTTGGTTAGATGTTAAACTAATGTATGGTTTAAATTTGAACTCAGAAAATAAAAAAAATAAAGAGAGGTGAAGTAAAGCTTTAGATGTGAAAAACCATATAGCAAAAAGGAAATGCATATGATTTCTAGCCGTGAGACTAGAGATCGAGTGTTGGTAGCTCCATTGTTGAATAATATTTTTATTTTTGAAAAAATCTAAAAAATTAAAGAAATTACTTATAAATCTTTTAACGATAAAATTTCTAGTTCTCTTCTTAATTTTATAAATTTTTTTCATCTAATGGTTTTTTAAATATATCAACCAGCTGGTTTTCAGAAGACACAAATTCTAATCTGACAATATCCTTTTCAATATTATCATGAAGAAAATGATGGCGGATGTCAATATGTTTTGTTCATGAATGATTTATAGGATTTTTAGATAAGTTTATAACACTTGTGTTATCACAAAAAATAGTTGATTTAGATAAATTTATTCCAAAATCTAGAAGTGTTTGGTGCATGTAAATGACCTGAGCACATGCAAAAGCAGCTGAAATATATTCTGCTTCACAAGTCGAGAGGTAGACACAATTTTGTTTCTTACTAAACCATGATACTAGGGATTGTCCAATAAAGTGACAAGTCCCACTCGTACTTTTTCTATCTGTCTGACATCCTCCAAAGTCAGTATCACTGTATGATACTAACTCGAAATGATATTCTTTCGGATAGAAAAGTCTTAAATCTTAGGTTTTGCTTAGATAACGTAATATTCGTTTCACCGCTCGCATATGTGATTCTTTAGGATTTGCTTGAAATCGAGCACATAAACAAACACTCATCATTATGTTAGGTCTACTAGCAGTTAGATAAAGTAACGATCTAATTATACTTTGATATAATTTTTGGTCAACACTTTTACCATCTTCATCTCGATTGAGATGTATTGTTGTACTCATTGGAGTTGGTTTGGCAGAAGTATTTTCCATTCCAAAGCGTTTAATTAGATTATTACAATATTTTTCTTGATTAATAAAAATTCCATTATCTAATTGTTTAATTAATAATCCAAGAAAATATGATAATTCTCCAATATGTGGCATTTCAAATTCTTTGGTCATTATGTTAGAAAATTCCTGACATAACTTATCATTTGTAGAACCAAAAATAATATCATCAACATAAATTTGAATAATTAAAATATCTTTTTTAGTACGTTTAATAAAAAGAGTTTGATCAACTTTCTAATTTCAAAACCCGAGTCTACAAGATAGCTTTTAAGATGTTCATACTTTCTAATTTCTAATTCCCATAAGGTGCTTGTTTTAGACCGTATAAAGCTTTCTTGAGTTTATAGACATGGTCTGGAAATTTTTCATGTGAAAATAGTGGAGGCTGTTCAACATAAACATTTTCTTTTATATATCCATTTAAAAAGCACTTTTAACATCCATTTGATAGAGTTTAAAATTATGAAAACATGCAAAGGCCAATAAGATACGAATTGCTTCTAGTCGTGCGACTGGAGCAAACGTTTCTTCATAGTCAATTCCTTCCTCTTGATTATATCCTTATGCAACTAATCTAGCTTTATTCCTAGTGATATTTCCTAGTTCATCAACTTTATTTTTGAACACCCATTTAGTACCGCTGACTATTTGATCAGTTGGTCTTGGAACTAAGTCACAAACTTCGTTTCATTCGAATTGGTTTAACTCTTCTTGCATAGCTATAATCCAATAGTCATCGGTAGAGGCTTCTTTAGCATTTTTAGTTTCAATGTTAGAAAGGAATGCTACATGGCCCATTTGATTAAGTTGATTTCTAGTTGTGACATGTGAATTAATTTCTCCAATGACATTTTCTACTGGGTGATCTCGTAAAATCCTAGGAGGAGATCTTAATTCATTTTCATTATGAACATTGTTTTCATCTTCTTCAAAAGTATGAACAATGTTTTCATCTTCTTCAATACTTCGAGTAACCATATTTGTGATTGTCTTAGTCATTATCTCATCATCTTCAAGACTTTTATTAAAGATAAAATTTTCATCAAAGGAAACGTGAAGTGTTTCTTCGATTGTTTTAGTTCTTTTATTAAAAATTAGATAAGCCTTACTTCATTCCGAATATCCTATGAAAATTCCTGAATCGAATTTTCCAAGCTGATCTTTTGTGTTTAAAATAAAAAATTTTGAACCAAAAACTTTAAAATATGAAATATTTGGTTTTCTTTCATAAAAAAGTTCATATGGAGTGTGTTTCGTTAGTGGTTGGATGGAAACATGATTCAGAACATAACAAGCAGCTGCTACAGCTTCTGCCCAAAAATGTTTTGGTAGAGTGCTTCCGTTTAATAAAGTTCTTGCAAATTCTTGTAAGGTTCTATTTTTCCTTTCTACAACTCCATTTTGTTGTGGTGTTCTAGGAAAAGGAAAATTATGGTAAATTCCCTTTTTATTACAAAAATGTTCAAAAGCTTCATTTTCGAATTAACCTTCATGATCACTTCTAATGTTTTTAATTTTTTAGTTTTTGAGATTTTGAATTCTTTTAGGAAAGATTTTGAAATTTTCAAAAGTACCACTTTTATTTTTCATAAAAATAGTCCAAGTATATCTTGAAAAATCATCTACTATAATAAACACATATTTGCTATGATTTATGGATTGAGCTTGAGTTGGGCCAAAAAGATCCAAATGCACTAGTTAAGAGGTTATAATGTAGAAATATTTTTCTTTGATTTAAACGATGATTTTGATAATTTACCAAATTGATAAGAATCACAAATATCGTTTACTTTACAATTAATTTTTGGTAAACCTTTTACTAATTCATTTTTTGATAATTTGTTTATAACTTTGAAATTTGTATGACAAAATCTTTTGTGCCATAACCAAGGATCATTTTCTTTAGCTATTAGACACATATTAGTGTTGTGATTTATATTCGTATTTAATACATATATATATTTTTATCTTTAAAACCATCAAAAATAAGATTTTTATTTTGATCGAAAATGCTACATTTATCTTTTGAAAAAGTTATATTGAATCCTTTGTCACACAGTTGGCTGATGCTAAGTAAATTATGTTTTAAATTTTTAACTAGGAAGACATTTGTAACAAGAGGTATAGAAATACCGTTATTGCTCACATCGCCTTTGCCGATGATATATCCTTTGGAATTGTCTCCAAAAGTGACAGAACCTCCATCTGAGTAGATAATGTTTGTTAGCATCTCTTTGTTTCATGTCATGTGTTTTGAGCAACCACTGTCCAATATCCATTTTCCTCTCTTTTTAAGTGGTACCTGCAAAATATAAAATTAACGTTGGTATCCACCTTTTTGTTAGGGTCCTAAAAACTTAGGTCTTTGGAAACCAACCCAAGAGGGTTCAGAATTCCTTTTGGAAATAAAATATTTATTTTTATGAACAGTTTCTATAAAAGATTTTATGTATTTGTTTCTAACTAAAGAATTATTGGTTTTGGGAACCCATATCTTAATTATTTTAGAATGATTTATTGAAACGATTTTGTAATATTATCATTTTTCTTTTTAAAATTATTATATAAAGAATTCTTTTTCTTAGGAATACTTTTTGATCCATGATTATATCCTAGTCCCCTTTTGTTTGAAGCTATCTGAGAATTTTCTATAATTTGAGAAAGATTCTCTCTTCCTTTGTTAAAATTAGAGATATTTTTAGTAATATCATCTAATTTTGTTTTAAGACTAGAAATATCTAATTCCAATATTTTAACATTAGCTTTCAAATCATGATTTTCAACTAAAAGAGCATCATTCTTTTCCTTCTGAGTTTCTATTTCTTGACTTAACATAGAGAGTTGAGATGTCGTATTAGAACAAGATTCTTGAGAAGTTTCAAGTTCTTCTTCTAAAATTTCTTTCTCATTTCTTAACATATCTACCTCAATTTCAGTCCTATTCAATTTTTCAAGAGTGTCTTTATATTTTCTATTGATGTTTCTTAGTTTATCAAGTAATTCAGAATTTATTTCCACTAAATCATCAAAATTTAAATCACTCACCTCGTCATTTGTGGCCATAAAACAAACGTTGTCTTGTTCAAAATCACTGTTTGTGTCACTGTCTGATGACGAAGATGATTCTGAATCATCCCATGTTACAGAGAAGGCTTTCTTTTTGAATCTGCCTTTCTTATTCTTAAATTTATCTCTCTTTCATCATGATAGTCTTTCTTGATGTGCCCTTTCTTGTGACATTCATAACATTCTAGAGCAGAAGACAATGGCTTGTTGTTGTTATTATTACTGATGAAGCTGTTATTGTTGTTTCTGAATTTGTTGCTCTTTCTGAATTTCAAAAACGTTTTGAAATTCTTGGCAATTAACGCCATATCTTCCTCATCTGAATCTGATTCATCCTTTTCTGCTTGGAATGCTATATTCTTCTTAACTTGCACCGGTACTCATTTTGCCTGGAGATTGACTTCATAAGATATTAGATTTCCTATCAACTCTTTTGGTTTAATGGTTGAAATGTTCTTAGCTTCTTCGATTGCTAAGACCTTTCGTTCCCACTCATCCGTTAAATAGTTGAGGATTTTTGAAACAATATCAAAATTTGAATATTTTTCTCCTAATGCTAAGAGGGAATGATATATGTCTTGAAACTTGGAGTACATTTCATTTATGGTTTCATCTTGCTTCATTTTGAAATTCTGGAACTGATTCTTGAGCATAGAAATCTTACACTGCTTTACTTTGTTTGTACCTTCATGTGTAATTTTAAGTGTACGCCAAATTTCATAAGCAGTATTACATTAGCATCTAGTTTTTGTGTGTTAGACCATTGTGAATATTAAGTAGTAGGTTTGCTATATTCTGCTTGAGTAATATTCCAGGTTTCATAACCATTGGCTTGCATATAAATTCTCATTCTAGTAGACCAATTGTTATAGTTCAACATGTTAAATAGTGGTTGTCGTGCAGTAGATTGACCTTCAGTAAAACTTGTTCCAGTGTTGTTTTCCATATTACTAATATATCAGATAACTGTGTTACGGTTATAAGGTGACCTGCTCTGATACAAAATAAAAGTGACTATGCTATAGGATCGTGTAATATGGAATATATACTAAACTTATTAACTAGTGCGGAAAGTAACTATAAAATAGAAATAGCAGTAAAGTAAAATGACACCAGAGATATTTATACTGGTTCAAACTTCCCGTTCTACGTCCAGTCCCAGACTCCTTCTGGAATTCTAACTAGGAACCCTCACTTAACCCGAAGAAATAGGTTTACATCACCTGAGCAACCGAACAGGACTTTGACCACCTGTGCAACCAACCAGGATTTTCCCACCTGAGCAACCGAACATGGCTTTGATTTAAATGAAATGTTTTCTTGACTTTGCATGCTCTTATTACAACATATATTTGTCAAATGAAGTACACCCTTCCTATCATCTTTTCCTCAAGTATGATATGTATATTTGTGTGTATGTGAAGATAAGGAAGATATATATATATATATATATATATATATATATATATATTGCTTTAGAAATGTAGAATTGAAAGCGTGATTGCACAAATTTAAAGTAATAAGAGATTCTGAAATTCAAGAGCATATAGAATAGAAAATTAAGTAAGTTGATCTTGAAAATCACGTTTATTTATAGTAGACAGAGAGTTACAACCTCTGGTGAAAGGTTCTATCGAGCAACAATGCATGTAACTCCCTATGAAGAAGAAATCTATTCGTGAAAGGAAGTGTCTCTTCATAAATATGTCAATTATAAGCAGGTCGTTCGACTGGTTGAGGAACTTCAGTCGACTGAATTTGAAAACATATACGTGAACATGTATATGCACAGGGTCAGTCGACTGACTATGTGCATTCAGTCGACTGAGCTGTGAATTTTTATCAGCTTGAAAAACAATTTGAATCAAATTTTAAATAATCGTCGCTAATATGTGAGTGAGTGTGAACTACTTGAGGATAGATTTTAACATATATAAACACTAACTTAGACTCTAAAACAAAATTCATACTTGATATACGATCTTCGAGTCTAGTCACCTTCATAATTTGTAGTCATAGATTTGTCGAATATTCTATCATTCTTATGTCGTCCTTATCATCTTGGCATGAGTAAAAACATGAGATCCAACATTCTCCCCCTTTTTGATTGATGACAACTCTTTATGATGTATTGAAATATGAGCAAAATATCAACAAAAATCCTTATATAACTCCCCCTGAATCCGAGACGAAAATTTTGTTAAACCTACCAATTTTGTTAGTACAACACTTCTTCTCCCCCTTTGTCATCGACAAAAAGGAGATATATATGTGTGTGTGTGTGTGTGTGTGTGTGTGTATATGTAAGCAATATACCATCATTCATGATATTCTCAACATAGATCATCATAAGAGCATAGAATAATGACATACATAACAATATGAAATAAAATAACTTACAGAACATAGAACAAACTACATAGTTTTAAAGCATAAAAACATATCATTATTCAAAAATAAAACATACTATTGTCCCAAAATACTTAAAATAAAACTAAGTAAACCACCTACTCATCACCATTTCCATCGAAGCTTTGCTCTCCTTCTTTATCATCTCACTAGAGTCTCTTTCTTTGTTACCCACTTCTTCTCCTTTTCCTTCTCCTTCTTGTCCTTCTTCAGAAGTTGACCAAGTGAAATGAGGTTGTGGATGCTTCCCTAGATTCGTAGGCACATGGACGGATATGGAGGTGGATGGACCACAAGATAGTAATTCCAAAATATTATTCAAGAAACCTTTGATGTGATTTAGCTTTGAGTTTACTTTGGTAACGGTTGTCTCAACACGAGATAGTTGCCTATCCAAAAGATTTTGGTTTCTAGAGACAATTGTTAGAGCTTCTCGTGGTTGAGCTTCTGGTCTAATCTCTTCAATTTCATGGAATTCTCGTGGAGGTTGTGGTTAGGAAGAGGGTGTGGCTTCGGTTTGTGGAGCTTGTTGTCTAGAAGAAGGTTGGGGTTGACCTACCGCTTGGTTTTCTAGCCAATGTTCAAAGGTTATAATAGTGTGGCTTCGGTATTGCTTTGGAAGTCCCATGAGGCTTAGAGTTTTGGTGTTAAGGGAACCAATTGCGGAATAGTCAGAATCGGGGAGACTAATTTCGAAATGACGAATAATTCTCATGATATAAGCGCCATAGTGTATGGTTTTCATACGGCCTTGGTTAAAAGTCAGAAATTCATCGAGAATTACCTTAGCCCAATTAACGGAACGTTGTCCCCAAATAGCATATAGCGATTGAAAATCGCGCCTATAAACCTTCTCATAGCTACTCGTACGAGGATTGATAGAATGAGTAAGAGCTTGATGCATGATTCTAGCCTTCGATCGAAGCTCTATTGCCTTGAGTTCTGTTAAGTCGTTGGAGAGAAAAAGATGGCTAGTTCTATCTCGGTTATCCATGTTAACTTCAATCTCGTTATCCTGGTTAACTTCAAATTGGAATCTCCCTACCTAAATTATATAAACCTTTCTAATTGCAAATTCACCTCAGTCCTAGACATAAATCGAGACTCAAAGTAGATTCTGAACTCAGCCCAAATGATAACTCTCTCAGCATTCTCCTCTACCACAATAGTCCACCAATCTAAGGCCCCTCCTTTAAGACGCCATGCCGCCATTCTCCTTTTAATCTGGTCCACCTATCCAAGGCTCTTGAAAGACACGCTTACAATCACTAATCCAAGTCTTTGTCTCCACAAAAATTTAAACTTCCATATACACTTTTCCACCCATATTCTAGAAGTCCTTACACATTTTGGGGAAGTCTATATGGCTGGGTGCTGCTTTAGCAGGCGGAGCAGTAGGTGTTGTCTGCGTAGCTTGCCGAGGAATGGGAATTTTCCTTACATGCCTTAGGTATTGCTTAAACCATTCATGCATCCTCGAATAGTGGGTATCTCTTGGGTAGAGGGGTTCCCAGCCTTAGATGAATGATTTTCGGCCATCATCAACTATCTGTAGATCTAAACTTTATGTTACAATTGTGAGAAATGAGGATTACGGATCTTAAGGCTGGAATAACATTAGAGGGGGGGTGAATAGTGTTTTGTGGATTTTCTAAATCTTTTTGAAACTTATGTAAATTTAATCACCAACAAATGCAATTCACAGACACATATATAATCATAGAATCAGACACAGATGCAAATAATAAATAAAAGCAGTAAAGGAAAGAACACACCAGGATTTTATACTGGTTCGGAGTTACCCTACATCCAGTCCAGCACAAACGTACGGATTTCTTATTGTTTGTACCAAAAATGGGCACAACACTCTTCGGGAGTTATTTGAAGAGATAAAGTGAAGATTATAAATGTAAAACAGAGGTTATCTAACAAAAACTCCAACGAACAGAAATGTAAAATGCGCAGACAAACAATTTAGAGTGGTTCGGCGTATTGCCTACGTCCACTATGAAGTTTTGATGATTTTATTGATTCTCTTTCAATAATTACAAGCGGTTACAGCAATGAACAGCGGATTACAGATTAGAATTCGAAACTGACAGTAAAAGTAGGACGCAAATCTCAATCCGGCAGAGTCTGGACGCTTTTCAGAAAAAAGATCTTTTTTCTGTTGATTCTGGGGCTCTATTTATAGGCGTAGGAGGCTCAGATCTCGCCTAAACTTCGGGAGATTTGGTCTGGCACGTGAGGGGGCCCACGCGACCGTTTCCAGAAAGTTTCGCCTCGATCTGCGATCGATACGAATCCATTTCGTATCGATCAAGATGATGTCCAATTGAGCAGAAATTTGGCATGGACATCCTTCAGTGTGCATGCAAGCTTCCCTGAAAATTTCATTGGATTTGGATCAGTAGATCACGAGATATGGTCGATACGAACTGAGATTTCTCGAAGGCTGTCCGGTTCGTCTCCATGATTTCGACTCGATACCTTCGTGTCGATGGCCGCGCGTGCTCTTGGGATGACGTGGTGCGCGCGCTTCGCCTCGATCCGGTTTTTGCTCCGCGTTGACTGCTTCGACTCCATGTATCTCGCCTCGTTTCCTTCGATGGATGACACGTTATCCAAACTGGTTGACCTGATGGATTCGAATAAGACTTCGTCCATGGATTCGAACCACGGTCATCTATGGATACGAACTGATTGTCAACTGGAGACGAAGAGACCCTCCCTTGATGGATACGAAACACGTAGCTCCCCAATGGGTACGAAGTCAAAGAACGTAAGTGGTGCCTTCCGAAGGACACGAAGTATTGAACATCTAATGGATACGAAGTTGACATCAAGTGACCGTTACGAACCAAGTGACTTGTTGATAGATACGAACATGTCTTTCTGGCTGAAGGTTCTGTCGATACGAAGCTTATCAATGTTTGGACTTAATCATTCTAATCGACACGATACTGATGGATGCGAAACAAGGACCACTGATGGATACGAAATCCATCGATACGAACCCGATATACCAGCTCCATCGATACGAATAGATACGCTTTGATGGATACGAAATGAGGTCTGGCGATGGATACGAAAACATGCTTTTTCCTCCAAGTTGTATCCATCATAACTTGCGTATATGAGCTCAGATTGACTTGAAACTTGGAATGTTGGTTTGCTTTACTTTCCTGATCATGCCTCATCAGTTGGGGTGTGATCCGGACTTGGTAAAAATTCAGTGATATCCATGACAAGCGACATTTGGAATCCAACTCCTTGGTGTCCTGGCCTTGCCAAAAGGCGGGATAACATTTGCCCCCCAAAGTACGTCTTGTGGAAACATGACGTGCTTTGATAAGTTGTAGGCCTTCTCTAAACAATTTGAAAGTTGTATCCTGTATTACTGTAATTGACTGTTCTGTGCTAATGGTTAGCTGACTCTTGATGATGTCGCGAGTTCGCGAGTTGTTGCCAATTTAGCTTGTTATTGAATTTCATATTAATTATCTCCTGGAACGATTTGGAAATCGAGTTGAAACGACGCTTGATGGTTGTTTTCGAGTAGTTCCTTCGTATCGATCCTCTCCTGGATCGACATAGAAGGTTGAATAGTAGCTTTTCGTAGCGATTCAGGTCAAGTTGATGGATACAAAATGTCCATTCGTACCGGTGATTCCTGATGGATACGAAATTGCCGTTCGCATCGATTGACACGCATCGATGTGAGTCGATGGTTGTGAAACGGATATTTCGAGTCGATGGTTGTGAAACGGATTCTTCAAGTCGATGGTTGTGAAACGGATTCTTCGAGTCGATGGTTCGCTGTCCGTTTCGTATCGATGAAGACTTCGGGCCAAGTGGATTCGAATGAAGTCTTCGACTCGATCCACGAGTCAACTGGCTATGGTCGGTCGCATAGACTGGGAGATGAATCGACTCGGTTCTACACTCCATATAAATACCAGAGACTTCACCATTTTTCACTTTTTTACTTTCTACTTTTTACTGTTGCCTCCTGCTTTCGCATCGATCCGCATCCTTCGAGAAAGAAGAAAAACTGCATTCTGCTCTCGAATCGATCAGATTCATACTTTCAATTCTTCGAATTTGAACCTCGAATTAGGTAATGATCCGGTTGCACTCGAATCCAGGCGACAATGCTTGAATCTCAGATCCACTTTATCTTCACCAATCATCAAGCCCGACAGCCTTTAAGGTTGGATCTGGATCAAAGCTTGGTCAAAAATAGCCATGGCGACGTCTCCGTTGATTAGAGAAGAAAGAGTGGACAGAATAAAAGTGGATCGAACTGTGTTTCGAGCTGATCTGGGGGCCTGTGTTCGAATCGACGTGGGCAACAACGTCTCCGTTTGGATTTCGCATCGATTTCAGGAATATCCTAATGGAGGCGTTTTGGTTCGTGTCGGTGGGGATGGCAGTAGATCGCATCGTTCAATAACGATCGATGCGAGGATTAAGCGAGCCATCGTTTCGAAACCCTCGGTTTCAGATCGATACGAAATTGATTCGTCTTGATCGATACGACAAGCATCGATTCGAATGTGATCGATGTGAAACCGCGGCTTTCCTGATCGATGCAAACTTGAACAGTGACGATCGATTCGAAGTGTGCCCTTGGCGATCGATACGAAATTCAGACCTTGAGGGATTTGAATAAATTCCCCACGATCGATTCAAACCCTCCCTTTGATGGATACGAAATCCTCCAAGCACTCGATAATATAACTCCGACAGCTTCATTCTTGCATATCTGAACTTGACTGTTAACTGCATATCTGACTGCCTATCGAAGCTTGTCGATGGAACTATAACCTAACACCGTGACAACGAACTTTAACTTGAATCGATTGCCAACATTAGGACGGTTTGAGGATGACGGTCAGCGATGACGGTCGTTCCGACTGGGTTCCGATTATCCTTGTCGTCCACAAATTTTCTTTAACCTTGCAGAATTCGTCCAAGTAATGCACAGCACCGCACTGCACAACACACACTTTACATGGGGGAATGCACGGGCTTTTTAGCGTCTAATAATGGTTTCTCGTGAGTTAGCCAGTTATGGAACCGTTAAGTTCGCAGCAACAAGAAACTCAGAATCTAACCCCTCCCGGACTTGAGATCCCGGACATCGAGGCCGAAGTAATCGGTCCAGCCTCGGACGAGTTACCTGATGCATCTTTCATAAACAGTCCCCCGAATTCTGTTCCCTCCAATATCTCTGAAGATGCGCTGGGGAGAATATGCTTAAGGCATGGTTTATCGTTGGACGATGTAATGTTGCCTGGGCCGGATGACAGACCACACAATCCCCCAGAGGGATATACCGCCTTTAATCGTCACGCGTGTGCGGCCGGAACGCTTCCCCCGTTCAATGATTATATAAGGGAAGTGCTGGCTTATCTGGGGATCGCTCCGTCGCAGCTACACTCGAATGGGTACGCTTCGCTCAACAGCTTGTTCATTGTATTTATGGAGTACCTCCATCGTCCTCCTTATATGACCGATATAAGATACTTGTTTAACTTCAAGAGCCGGACCGACAACCCATCTTTCACATTCTTGGAGTCCGTACGAAACTGCGAAGTGGTTGTAGGGTCCTGGACTAGACTAAGCTACTTCAAGTCGGAGTGGTTTTACGTTCGCTGCCCTCCAGGGTTTGCCAGAAGATGGTTATTCAGACGTGAGTATCGCCTCTTTCCCAAGTAGTTAACAAGGCGATTCATTAGCGAAATTGAACTCATGTTTTCCATTTCTCTTTTTCCAGCAATAATCCAGCGACCTGAAGGAGGTTACTTTAAGGAGATAGTTCGGGTTCTCCAGGAAGTTCAGGGTGAAGAGAGGAACATCGAAGTGTTGTTAACGGATCGAAACCTCAGAATCCTTGGGTTGATTAGTCGGAGGCAGAGCATAAGGCTCGATGGTGCATTAAAGACCGTCTCCAGAGAAAAGGTCAAGCGGAAGAAACCCAGGGTTGTGATAATTGAGGAACCTGATTCTGAGAGAACTCATACCGACGAGGAACCGTTGGTCGGACCCGCTAATGCAACCCCGGAATACGATGCAAAGAGGAAAGGCAAAGAAGTGGCCTCAAAACAGCCTAAGTCCGGGAGGCGGAAGTCTGTGGTTTTGCACCGTCCTCTGCCAGGAGTTAGGATTACGGAAGCACCCTCCCTGCAAGCTGAAAATCAGTTCGAAGGGCCTGCTGACCCTTCAATCCCGGACATCGAGCCCGAGCAACACGACGTTGAATTGGGTAGACCGCGACATATCGTCGATGTTAGCGAATCTCTTCCTGCCAGTGCGATTGACACTTCTGGTTGGTCCGGGGGGTTACACATTCACACACTCTTCACGGCACAACACATTTTCCTAACCGTAAACAACATATTGCAAACGGCTACTGATTCTTCGTGGTTTGCTTTTCAGGTACGATGTCTGGGCAAAGTTCTGTGCTTGGTAGTTTGCGCAACAAGCGCCGTTATCATGAGCCGCGCAGGAGAGAGGGCGAGAGGGATTATGACTCAGGACATTCTGGTCAGGAGAAGTCTGACAGAGACAGGGGATACGTTCGCCGATCCCGATCTCGCTCTCCTCCCCCCAGGACCTCCGCGCCTCCTACGGTAGCAGTTACTCGTCCTCCTGAAATTTCATGGCCTAGGCTACCTTCTCAAGCTTCGAGGCCCGATCCTCCGCGCAGGACTGAAATAGCCACCTCTTCGGCTACTGCACCGGTCCCGACTGAAGCGTCCAGTGAAGGAGCGCTTAAATTGGCACAGATGAGGAAGGAATTTCCCGACATCTGCTTTGATGGTTATGTCTTCCCTCCGCACTTGAGGAGAATTCCGCCAACCGCTGAAACCACTATCCATGATTATGTTGCGGACATCTTCTTCCAGTACAGGGAATGGGGACGGGCCGCGAGGAAAGCGTCCAAAGTGGCATTCGATCGGGGCGTCACCATTGAGAAGCTTGAGAAGGAGTTGGGTCACAATGACCGAATCATAAAAGCGCTCAACGCGGAGGCTGAGTCTTCCCGTAAATCTGAAATGGAGGCCTTAAAAAAGGTTGATGAAGTAAATGCTGCCATGACCAGGATGAAGCAAGAGCATTATACCACCATCGAGGACATGGGTCATAGGAACACCACCATTACCGCCGAGAGGGATGCCGCTCTTAAGGAGCTTAATGAGCTGAAATCAAAGTTTTCCGAGATGGCGAAGGAGAAAGACGCAGCTAATGTCTCTGCGCAGGAGGCCTGTGATCAGGCAGTGACGCTCCGAAAGGAGAAGGAAGCGGCTATGCAACAAGCTCGTGAAGCTGAAGCTGGGGTTGACGAGAAGGTACGGCAGGCGGAGGCCAGGATTGAGGCCGAGGTAGAAGAGCTACTCGTCACTTATAACGCCAATGTGCTAAGGCATCGAGATTTGACATGGCTTGACGATTACCCCACGCATCTCTACAACGCCTGAAGCTTACTGGTTGATGAGGAGAAGTCCGGGCACCCTAATGAAGCCCTTGATGAGTTCGAGCTGGAGAACCGCATCCTCAATGATGACGAAAAGAAGGTTCTCCATGACTCCATGATTTCCCACGATAAGGAGAGGCTTGGTGCCCAGACTCAGGAAGTCGGAGAAAGCTCTGGTGTAGAGCACCATGTTATGAGTTCTGAGATAATCGTGTCATCTCAATCTGAGCCAACCCCGATGACCGACTCGCAGCATATCCCGGCATATGATCCAGACCGACCGCATCTATCTCCTGTTAAGGAGCATCCTTCCAAAGTCGTTCAGATGACCCCGAGCCAAACTGAGGAAGGTACTCTGAACTAACTTCTTGTATATTTGGATTGAAGAGTTTGTGTCGAAGTATACACTAATGACATGTCCTTTTTCTTTGATCAGTGACAGAAGTTGCACCAGCTGTGCCTTTCACCGCCCAAGAATCAGGCCAAGCGCCAGAAGCCATCATTTCTGAGGCGACCTCCGTCGTGGCAATGGCACCAGTCGGAGTAACGCAGGGGAGCTCACTTTCTTTCAATGAGCAGATGATAGACGAGCTTCTCGGCCGTCAGAGTGATCCCTTTGCGGACCTGCCGTTTGGCCTGGGTGGATTCTCGTCTACTTCTGGCACTTCAACCCAGACTATTACAGCTCATAGCGAGGCCAGAGCGCAACGGGAAGCGGCGATGTTGGCCGAGATTAATGCCGAGATGGCGGCCGCGGTGCGTGGCGGCAGCGTAGATGGCAGAGCATCAACACAGTGCCCCACTCCTCTTATGATTGTATCTCCTGGGGGCACGCTTATTGATACTAATGTACCAGTCCCTCCTCCGGCTGCGGAGTCTGTTCCTCCAACTCCTCCTGTGGGAAGCATCCTCATAGAGTCCAGCTCAGACGAGGACGTTGACATTATGCCTTCACCCGAAGGGAGCCTGCTTAAGGAGAAAGGTTCCAAGCGAAAGGGTACTGGTGGTTCTAGTAGCTCCTCGAGGAAGAAGAAGTTGAGGAAGTAGAAGGATTAGACACTCCCTTTAGGCATACTTTTTCTTTTTTGGTAGTCAAGGATTTTGTCATTTTCCTTTTTTCCCTTTTGTAGGCCGTGTTTAGATGCGGGTTCGGCCCCTGCAAGTAGGAGTATTTTGGAAAGGCTCATGTATGAACCGTAGCTTTTGATTTAGTTGAAAATAAAATTTTGTCTTCTAGTTTTAGCTTATGTTCCTTTCTATGCTTGAATATTGCAGTGTTCGAACTTTGGGAACATGGATTTGACTGATGTTTGTACTCCGTCTTGCACTCTGGGAGCATGGAGTTGGTCGTTTATACTCCGCTTCGCACTCTGGGAACACGGAGTTAGTTGTTTATACTCTGTCTCGCACTCTGGGAGCACGGAGTTAGAATGTTTATACTCCGTCTCGCACTCTGGGAGCGTGGAGTTAGAATCTTTATACTCCGTCTCGCACTCTGGGAATACGGAGTCGAATGTTTATACTCCGTCTCGCACTCTGGGAGCGTGGAGTTAGAATGTTTATACTCCGTCTCGCACTCTGGGAATACGGAGTTGAATGTTTATACTCCGTCTCGCACTCTGGGAGCGCGGAGTTGAATGTTTATACTCCGTCTCGCACTCTGGGAGCGGAGTTGAATGTTTATACTCCGCTTCGCACTCTGGGAATGCGGAGTCGAATGTTTATACTCCGCTTCGCACTCTGGGAGCGCAGAGTTGAATGCAGGATTGTTGTGTGTCAAATCCATCAATATTGGTGTAATGGCTTGCCCCCGAGCTCGGGTTTCACTTAGTGAGTGGCCGGTCATATCGCAGCCACTCTCCATTTGAATAAGTCCCACAGCGTGATGGGGTTTAGCTCTTCGTGCATCGTGATGTCGTATATCGTACTTAATGAATCACAGCTCTGGCTCGAAGAAGTGGCATTTTATTGCTGAAATAAGAAAATGCGGCAAAGTCAGTTGCCTTATTACAAAATTCAAATTTCGAAATGCAGAAACAAATTGCTAAATAGAATGAAATAAATAAAGCCTGTCATATGTAATAGCGACGGAGACTTTCGCTGTTCCAAGCCCTTGGCAAATCGAGACCGTCAACGGTCGACAGCTTGAACGTGCCATCTCCGAGCTTTCGTGTAATTACATACGGTCCTCCCCAGTTCGGCTTCATGTGTGAAGGAACTGGGTAGATTCTCTTGAGCACGAGGTCGCCGAGTTCAAAGGTTCGAGGTCAAACTTTTGTGTTGTACAGCCGGGTGACCCGACTTCGATGTGCGGCTGCTCTCAAATCAGCCTCTTCCCGTTTTTCATCCAATAGATCCAAAGATTCGGCCAGGAGTATAGCATTTGTTTTCGGATAATAATAAGTCACGCGATGAGAGAACACTTCTGTCTCGACCGGAATAACAGCCTCTGAGCCATAAGATAGGGAAAATGGAGTGTGTCCGGTCGCGGTTTTGTGGGTCGTTCGATAGGCCCATAACGCCATAGGAAGTTCATCGACCCACTTGCCCCCAGCCTTCTCCAATCGTTTCTTCAGGATCGATTTTATAACTTTATTGACAGCTTCAACCTGTCCATTCGCTTGGGGGTGTGCGACAGCCGAGAACTTTTTGCGGATATGAAACCGTTGACAGAAATTCTTGAATTCCGCACTCTCGAATTGGGCTCTGTTATCAGTGTTGATAGTATGCGGGAGTCCAAATCGACAGATGATGTTGCGAACCACGAAATTTATCACTTTCTTTGTCGTAATGGTTGCAAGGGCTTCGGCCTCAGCCCACTTTGTGAAGTAGTCAACGGCGACGATGGCGTATCTCGCACCGCCTTTTGCTAAAGTTAAAGCGCCGATGATGTCGATGCCCCACATTGCGAATGGCCAGGGACTGACCATTTGGGTTATTTCAGTAGGCGGAGCTCTCAGAATCCGGGCATGTATCTGGCATTTATCGCACTTCCGGGCATAGTTTGTCGCATCTCGGTTCACTGTCGGCCAGTAGTACCCATATCGGAGTATCTTCTTAGCGAGAGCTTGTCCTCCGGTATGATCGCCACACTCTCCTTCGTGCACGTCATGTAACACTCGTTTGATTTCCTCGTGGGCGATACATTTGAGGAGAGGAACGGAATAACCTCTCCTGTACATGACTCCGTTTTGGATGACGAACCGCGAAGCTTTTCGCTGAATTTGTCTCTTCTCATTTCTAGGTTCAGGCAACGCCCCATTCTCAATGTAATTCCGATATGGAGTCATCCAAGATTCTCTACTGGGAGCGGTTTTAAACACAGAGTTCATTTCTATCCGATTGATGCTCGGGGAGGCCAAAGTTTCAACAGTGACAAGTCCCATTTGCTGCGCTTCACCTGTGCTAGCTAACTTTGCCAGTGAATCGGCTTTCTGATTGTGCTCCCGAGGCACATAATAGATGGCATAATAATCAAACTGGTTTAGTATTTCCTGAACTCGAGCCAAGTAAGCAGCCAGTCTTCGGTCTCTTGCTTGATATTCTCCTCGTACTTGACATACCACTAACTATGAATCGCAATAAATTTCCGCAGCGATAATTCTCAAGTCTCTGGCAAGTTTTAGGCCGGTTAGGAGGGCTTCATATTCGGCTTCATTATTAGTTGCACGAAAGTTGAACTTCAGAGCATAACATATGGATCGGCCCTCGGGAGTCTCAAGTACAACCCTAGTGCCCGAACACCGATCATTTGACGCACCGTCAGTATACAGCTTCCAGATGTATTCGGGAGATTTACTGGTCTCGGGCAAGTCTTCTGGAACGGTGAATTCAGCTATGAAATCTGCCAGGACTTGTCCTTGAATGGCTCTCCGCGGAGCGTACGCGATATCAAATTGGCTTAGCTCAATGTTCCACTTGAGTAACCTACCGGACGTCTCAGGCCGCATGAGGACCTGTCGTAACGGCTGGTCGGTGTACACAGTAAGCGGATGAGCTTGGAAGTAAGGGCGGAGCTTTCTTGAGGCAATGACCAAGCAATAGGCCAGTTTCTCCAGTCTCGGATAATTTCTTTCAGCTCCTGTCAGCCGCTTACTAACATAGTAGACCGGGTTTTGCACTTTGTCTTCTTCCCGAACTAGAGCAGCGCTGATCGCATGTTCTGTTACTGCCAGGTAGAGATATAGTTGCTCGTGGTCAACCGGTTTTGACAAGATCGGAGGTGTGGAGAGATGTTGAACTAATGATCGGAACGCGCCTTCACACTCCGTGGTCCATTCAAAGTTCCGTTTGCCCTTCCGGATCAGGTCGAAGAAAGGAATGCATTTATCGGTGGACTTTGAAATGAACCTACTCAATGCTGCGACCTTTCCGTTAAGACTCTAGACTTGCTTTATGGTTCTAGGGGTTTGCAAATTTCTAATAGCCCAGATCTTCTCAGGATTCGCTTCTATCCCTCGAGCGTTGACGATGAACCCAAGGAATTTTCCGGATGCAATGCCAAAGTGACACTTGAGCGGGTTGAGCTTCATTCCGTACTCCCGGAGGATGCTGAACATTGAATTCAAATCTCTGACGTGATCTGTGGAGAATCGGGACTTCACCAACATGTCATCCACGTAAACCTCCATGGTCTTCCCGATCTGATCAGCGAACATCCGGTTGACTAGGCGTTGGTATGTTGCTCCAGCGTTCTTTAGACCAAACGGCATGACTTTGTAACAATAGAGTCCCAGGTCGGTCACGAAGCTGGTATGTTCCTGATCAGGTAAATGCATGGGTATTTGGTTGTAGCCGGAATAAGCATCCATAAAGGACAGTAGCTCATGTCCGGCCGTTGAATCTACGAGCTGATCGATTCGCGGAAGTGGGAAGCTATCTTTTGGACAGGCCTTGTTTAGGTCAGAGTAATCAACGCAGGTTCTCCACTTCCCGTTTGGTTTCCGAACTAGTACAGGGTTGGACACCCATTCTGGATACAAGGCATCTCGAATGAACCCGTTTGATTGTAGTTTATCAACCTCCTCCTTAAGGGCGGCAGATCTCTCTGGATCCATACCGCGCCTTTTCTGCTTTACTGGGACATGTCGTGGATCTATGTTCAGGTAGTGACTTGCAATGCTCGGTGAGATTCCGCACATGTCAGAGTGTGTCCAGGCGAAGACGTCAAGATTCGCCCGAAGAAATTCGACCAATTCCTGTTGTGTCTGCTTGTTCAGTTGAGACCCAACTTCCAGCATCTTTGAACCATCATCCTCACTGATTGGGACGTCCACAGTCAGTTCGGTTGGAGAAGCTTGACACTCCATAGATTCGTCTTTATCCTCGTTGTCCCTGGGGTCCAGGTCTTTCAGGAATTGGTCGTGGTGCCCGGGCCGAGGCCCAGGCATCAATTGTCAATTATCGATAGAACGGACGCAGAGAGATTCCTCTACGCCCTTTGCCTTCTCTTACGTTGCGCCCCGCACAGCTCAGCAACATAACAGGCCCTTCCCGTGGCCTGATCTCTTTGAACAACTCCAATCCCATGATCAGTGGGGAACTTCAAAGTCAGACACCATGGGGCGATGGCCGCCTTGAACTCAGCTAGGGCTGGTCGACCCAGAAACGCATTATATGGCAAATCAATTTCTAGCACAACAAACTGTAACATTCAGACCCTTCGGCGTTCTCCAACGCCTAACTCAACTGGGAGTTCAGTTATTCCGATGGGTATCGTGGCACTTCCGTTGAAACCGTGGATTCTGGATAAACAGGGTTTCAAATCCTTTGTCTCCATCTTCATTAAGTCGTAAGCCCGTTTAAGCAAGATATTCACAGAGCTTCCACTGTCAACCAGGATCCTCTTCATCCAAGCAGGACCTACCTAGGCAGATATGACTAGTGGATCGATAGTAGGGGCTTCGACCTTATCGGCGTCTCGGCTCCTGAACACGATATCATCAGATATTATCTTTTGTTGTTTCGCCGGGGTTCCGTCTTCGCAATTACTACAACATTTGAAGTCCGCATGCCTGATAGAACTAGCATACAACTCCATTTCCCCCCAGCTTCTGTCTGCCGGATGAGGACCACCACTTATTGTGTTGATAACTAATCTCCCGCCCGTACGGGCGAGTTCCTCCTCTCTTTCCTGATTTTGTGAACGATTTTGATTCGAAGGGCCCGCTCCGCCAGACTGCGGCGCCCGTACAAACTGATCTAGCTTCCTCTCTCTAATCAACTTCTCGATGAGGTCCTATAAATGCCGACACTCATTGGTATTGTGTCCATAGCTTTCATGGAACCTACAGAATTTCCATGTCTGAACCTGCCTCTCCGATGAGGGCTTCGGAGCAGGTTTCTTATATTGTACAGTGTTACAAGTCTGTAAGTATACGTTTTCCAATGACGTGTTTAGCGGTGTATAACTGTCGAACTTCTGAGCTCTACGTCGTGGACCTCGGTTCTCATCTCTCTTCTTATTCTGGCCATTGTTTCCTCTCTGCTGGGTTTGTTTGTTTTGTATATTCAGTTGAACTTTCCCGGAACTCTCACCGGACTGTTTAACCGCTACATTGCTCTGTATTCCCTCAATGCTGGGCCTCGCATCGTCCTGCTTCCTAGACTGTTTTGCGTCCTCTTGCCGCAAGAATTGAGTGGCCTTGGAGTAAAAACGGTCCAATGATGCGGGCGGTTTTCCAGCTAGCCAGTTCCCGAATTCAGAATCAGGATCAATCCCCTTGGTCAGAGCCATCAAGATTGAATTATCGTTAGGATTGGTGATCTCAACGCATGCTGCGTGGAACCTCATCAGGTAACGTCTGAGCGTTTCTCCATGAGCTTGAGTGACGCTGGACAGGGTGTTAACATCTTTTGGCCTGGCAACATGCATACGGAATTGTTCTACAAACCTCTTGGCCAATTGATCGAACGAAGAAATTGATCTAGGTGGTAGGCGTGTAAACCACATTGTCGCGATTCCCCCCAGAGAGATGGGGAAACTTCGACACTTCACTGCATCGTCGGCCCTTGCAGCGCTCATCGACCATTCATATTTCAAAATATGCTGGTTGGGGTCACTATTTCCTTCATACATCGGGAGAGTTGGCATTCTGAATCGCCTAGGGGGTTCTACGTGCAACACTTCGTCTGTGAAAGGGGTATGACTACGAGAAATCCCCCAATCATCATTAGTGAGCCCCTGACTCTCGCGTATCATTTGACGTATCATGGTTGATATATCCGACACTGGCAGATTCTGAGTATGATGAGCTAAGGCGTGGTCGGGTTCCATGGTGCGAGTATGGATTGGGCGCTGTCGACGATCCGTATCTCGCCTCCTCGGCTCAGCGTCTTCTGAGTCATATGGTTCAGGAGTATGTCCACGTTGTTGATTGATCGGTTCTGATTGATTTCGGGTATCAACCCTTGTTTCTGCTGCGGCGGTTGCGGTGTGGTTATCCGTGGTGTACTGTAGGGCAATAGTGTACTGTGGGGCAGTGCCTCCTCTTGTCGAGGGTCCCATTTGGAAGCTGGTCGATGGTCCTACCCTCAGTTGCCCAACAGTTAAGGTGGGTTGATATCCAGCAGCTTGAGCGCGACTCCCCTCTAACCGAGGACGAGTAGTCCGGTGGTGATAGTCAGATGAAGCTGAGCTTTCAGTAGACGCTCTGGAGGCATCATCTCTCCTGGACCTCCTGTGGCCCCAGCGGTTTAGCTGGTTGGTCAGCTCGATATTGGCGCGCAACTGTTCCGCCAACTGCTGACGGCTTTGGGTCAGCTCCTGGAGCAATACTTGAAACTCCTGTCGGGTGACTAGCCCCATTGAATCCGAGTGAGCGGTATTGTCTTGGTTAGAAGAAGGCGGCTGTGTGGGATTCTGCCTATCTCGGCCTTCTTGCTCTGTAGCGGTAGCGCCAGTTCTTGTGCTGACCATTCTCGGTGGTGGAGTCCTCTCCTAGATTTTGAGCAAATCTGAATAGAACGGAAGGTTTCTGGACTGGATATCTGGATCTTCCTCTTAGATTTGTGCAATCCGGTATCGATGGCAGATCCAAAGAGCAGGAGAAAAAAAACTGGTTTTCTCAGTGAAAGCACCAAAGTGTTTGTACCAAAAATGGGCACAACACACTTCGGGAGTTATTTGAAGAGATAAAGTGAAGATTATAAATGTAAAACATAGGTTATCTAACAAAAACTCCAACGAACAGAAATGTAAAATGCACAGACAAACAATTTAGAGTGGTTCGGCGTATTGCCTACGTCCACTATGAAGTTTTGATGATTTTATTGATTCTCTTTCAATGATTACAAGCGGTTACAGCAATGAACAGCGGATTACAGATTAGAATTCGAAACTGACAGCAAAAGTAGGACGCAAATCTCAATCCGGCAGAGTCTGGACGCTTTTCAGAAAAAAGATCTTTTTTCTGTTGATTCTGGGCTCTATTTATAGGCGTAGGAGGCTCAGATCTCGCCTAAACTTCGGGAGATTTGGTCTGGCACGTGAGGGGGCCCACGCGACCGTTTCCAGAAAGTTTCGCCTCGATCTGCGATCGATACGAATCCATTTCGTATCGATCAAGATGATGTCCAATTGATCTGAAATTTGGCATGAAAATCCTTCAGTGTGCATGCAAGCTTCCCTGAAAATTTTATTGGATTTGGATCAGTAGATCATGAGATATGGTCGATACGAACTGAGATTTCTCGAAGGCTGTCCGGTTCGTCTCCATGATTTCTACTCGATACCTTCGTGTCGATGGCCGCGCGTGCTCTTGGGATGACGTGGTGCGCGCGCTTCGCCTCGATCCGGTTTTTGCTCCGCGTTGACTACTTCGACTCCATGTATCTCGCCTCGTTTCCTTCGATGGATGACACGTTATCCAAACTGGTTGACCTGATGGATTCGAATAAGACTTCGTCCATGGATTCGAACCACGGTCATCTATGGATACGAACTGATTGTCAACTGGAGATGAAGAGACCCTCCCTTGATGGATACGAAACACGTAGCTCCCCAATGGGTACGAAGTCAAAGAACGTAAGTGGTGCCTTCCGAAGGACACGAAGTATTGAACATCTAATGGATACGAAGTTGACATCAAGTGACCGTTACGAACCAAGTGACTTGTTGATAGATACGAACATGTCTTTCTGGCTGAAGGTTCTGTCGATACGAAGCTTATCAATGTTTGGACTTAATCATTCTAATCGACACGATACTAATGGATGCGAAACGAGGACCACTGATGGATACAAAATCCATCGATACGAACCCGATATACCAGCTCCATCGATACGAATAGATACGCTTTGATGGATACGAAATGAGGTCTGCCGATGGATACGAAAACATGCTTTTTCCTCCAAGTTGTATCCATCATAACTTGCGTATATGAGTTCAGATTGACTTGAAACTTGGAAGGTTGGTTTGCTTTACTTTCCTGATCATGCCTCATCAGTTGGGGTGTGATCCGGACTTGGTAAAAATTCAGCGATATCCATGACAAGCGACATTTGGAATCCAACTCCTTGGTGTCCTGGCCTTGCCAAAAGGCGGGATAACACTTATCAAAAATAATCTCTCAGATTACACCCTCGATTTCAAGGCCACGAGGTACACCCTCATGTATTCGATTCCGGGGCAAACTCTCTTGATTTACCAGGCCACAAGATCGCCTAATCGATTTCCAGGGCAACAATCACACCCAATTGATTTCAAGGCTCAACCTCACCTTTTACTCAACAGTTTGATTTACAAATAATCCTATAACTCTAAATAGCATTGAGATCTTATGGAGAGAGTGACAGAGAATCAAACAAGAGATAATCAAGTTTGATTCACTTGGTATTTCGGCAGAGTATAGTTTGGGATTCTTTAGGATAAATGTGGAAGATGAAGAGAAATGAAAACAAGTGAAATCTGATGATAAATTTGCTTAGAACTACTGGTATTTATAGGAAATCAACAGCCATATCTATTCGTGAAAGGATACGACGAATAGACACTTCTTTTGAAAATTTGAATTTTGAATTTAACGGGCACCATGTCGACATGGGAGGTTGAGGGATGTTGACATGCTCTAGGAAAAATTGGTGATTTTGATTTTCTTATTAAAATTTGTTTCTATAATTTGTCAAAACGATTTCTAAAACTTTGTAAATATATTTGAATATAGTTTAAACATATAAAAGAGTTTAGAAAGTAATTTTTAATATATATAATCTTAATCTATAAAGTGATTTAAAATCTGAGTAAATATTTTAAAGCTAAATATTTAAACAAGAGATGGTTTAAAAACAAGGACAATTTTGAAATCAAAAAAATGATAAAAATAGTTTTGAGGCTAAAATATTTCAAACAAGAGAGATGTCTTTTTGAAAACATTTAAAATAAGAGATATATTTTTGAAAAACATTTTTATAAAATTAGTGGATATCAAAATAGGACCACTATATGTTCCACTAGATATTGTCGTGGGTTCCATCCCACTAGGGTTCCATCCTTTTAACAGGCTCGAAGTGGATTTCATTCCATGAATAAATTTCGAATAAAGATGTAAGTGCTTTCAAGAAGTTTTAACATAATTCTAGACTCAATACTTATCTTGTACTTTTAAAAACTTGTAACTCTTAACAACTTAATTTCTTAATACTCATGAGTCTTCAATCTTGATATCTTTGATCTTTAAATTCATCAGTCTTGTATCTCTATACTGTACAGTCTTCATTCTTGGCACCTGCATGTTTATATCCTGCATATACATATACATATACATATATCTAAACTATAATGTTAGTATTTATATTTTATAACAAGCCCTAAGGTTGTTGCCATCAAAACCATCCTTCTCAAGGACTAACAACAATTTCCTAAGACAGTATTATATGCTGAAATAAAAGGTCTACATAGTGTGTTTGCGTATGTTTAAAATAGTAGATATATATATATATATAGTAGGGTTTTTGAAAAATATTTTCAAAAATAACTAGTATGCCCTATTACATATACCTATATCCGTTAATCGAGCAACCTAAGATCTGATACCAAATGCAACAACCCGCCTCGAAAGAGGCTTAATTTTCGATCCAAAAAAGGTCCATCGAACATTAGACCCATTCCAAAACTGGCTATTGATTGGTAAAATTGATACAATGAACAATACACAAGGCTATGTACTAATGCTATCAAAATCTCACAACAGAAAGGATAAAATATAATATTAGAAACAATGCCCATCTTATAAGAACTCAAATCTCAAAACAAAACATAAAATAACATCCCAATATCCATGGTATAATATCTCAAAATACAATATCATGTCTGAAATAGGTACATCAAAATATATAAAAACATAAGTAGATAGATAACTGCCACCCGAATCCATCTCCGCCTTCGTCTGCTAAATCTTCATCGCCTTCTCTAACATGTGTTGTAACCAGGAGGCAGTTAAAACTACAATGTATGATGAATAAAAATCTTGAGTCTTCCATAATAGTATTTGGCAGTATAATTTAGATAAGAATATGTCTTACGTATTTTAATTATGTTTCTTATTAATACCTCCAATTGTAAGCCCGAAGGCTCTCCCATTCCAATCATATAACTTACACTTTTTTAACCCAACTCTATAACTCGCATTTAACTATAGGCCCAAGACCATTCCCAGTCCCATGCATCTACCATCAATCATGTCCTAACAATGTGAGAGAAAATACTAAGGCCGCTTAATATCTTTTCAATGAGAATTAGGCAGACTTTACCATTTAACACATTATATCTTAAGCAGGTCCGCATCATTTAATACCTAACCTAAAGCGTACCCCTCTCTGGTACCCTCAAGCTTAAATTGCACAGAATCTCATAAGATCACTTAATACTTATTTATGGAAGAGGCAGACCCTACAATAGCCACTTAATACCTTGAACTGGAAGTCAACCCTACAACAGCCACTTACTACCCCCAACCCTTAGAGCAGGTCCTACGTATTATGACTCATAACCTAAACCATGACGTCTCCCATTAGTCTGACTATTTGTGGGTACCGGTAGCCAGATTAATTGAGTAGACTTACCCTATAGAATTGGGACTAACCCTGCGCCCTCCATGGGTACTTATTATAGGTGATGTCTCACATCAACCCTAAAGTCACACTATTGGTAGTCAAATTAGCTGGGCAGACTGTTGTGCGCTTTTGACTTACACCTCGCATCCCTACAACTTAGTCATAATTTCGACTCTCCTAACACACTATCATATAAACCTCACCACATTCTGCATTAAGGCCATATAAGGAAATATTCTTATTTCGCCTTTAATTCTAAATTATTTCTCATAATTATCCCAACTTCTTTCCTTAGGGGTTTTTAATGTTAATTACTAACCTATTTGCTACACAATTAATACTTTATTAATTATACAATATTTACACGCACATATACACGTGTAACTAAAATATTCCTAAGCATGCTAAGATTGTGTCCAATACTAACCGTGTAATTGTCAAAACTTCCAATTTATACAAGTCTAATTCCATACTAACACACAAATTAGCTAATATCTTTAGCCCAACAATAGACTTGTATAAGATATCAAAATCAATTACCAAACTTATTTTATATTAAAGGTAGAATCAACATAAATAGAATTTACAATTCAAATCCTTTTACACTCTATTCAACTTCTGCATATAAAATGAAAAGTGATTCATATTTAAACTATGAAAATAGGCATTACAAACTATGGATAGAAGAATCCATACTTTACATACCATTTCCTAACTAAGAATTAGATTTAGAATTTTAGGGATTGGAGGAGAATAAAATTAAAAATTTAATATTAACATCTAAATTCCCTTACTTCAGAGTTTTAAGAATTTCTGAATCGTGTGGAAGAAAGAAACAGATAGAGCTCCGCTTATGTTTCCAAATAATTTTTAAATAAAATGAGGGGGCTTGGCTCTTATTTATACCGGTTAGAAGGCCCAGAAACATCGGATTTAAGTCGATTTAGAATAATAAAATCTAGGTCGTTCGCCCCACACAAAACCCTATCTGCCATAACTCCCACCGGTCGATCACCCTTCCTCAAGCGGTTGACCGTCCCAAGGAAGATGGTCGACCGATAGCCTATATTTGGAATGTATTTATTTTTTCAATTCAATTTTAATTATTTCCTTATTAACATTTAATGTTACCATTTACTTTCACTTTCTTAAACTAATTTTCTAATCAACATTAATTTCTAATTTCAAATTATTAACATTAATTATAAACTTGAAATTGAATTTCATTTGAGTTATTTTGAATTTGAAAACTTTAAACATCAATAACTTTTCCATATGAGCTCCGATACAAAACTTTATATATGAAAATTGACCAAAAAATCACCATGAATGCAAGGTCACATCTTTCGGGGCCATATTCGAATATTTACAAAATTTCCATTTAAAGCTTATTATTAATTAATTTATTTCTTATTAGTTTTTATGGGGTGTTATAGCTGTTGGAAAACGTTTGAAGTGATGGAGAAAAAATAAAAACAACACGAAGAGAGAGGTTAAATTTTACAGAGAAAGGTGTGGTCATTTACAACATATGCTAATAAGTACTTAGGATGAGGCTATGGTTCCAAGACATGAAACATAAATTAGAAAGAGCACTACTTCAAGAGCATGCAGACACCGAATAAAAATCCAAATGTAACTGGCTGCTTCTGGGCAATGAAGCCACTGCATATTTTAATGCTAAAATGGCGATAAGGGCATGTTCAAATAACTGACATAATAATATCTCAATTAATGGTAAAACCTACAATTTTCAAAAGGAATTTGCGAAACAGGCTATTTCCTGCTCCCTTAACTAGTTTAATCGACCCATCATGAAGTGTAGACCTAAAGTGATATGTAAGTATATCATCTCAGAATGTGGACAAAATTCCTTAAACGATCAGTTTGATTTGGAGGAGATAAGGGAAGCTATGTTCAGCATTCTTGACTATTCTGCGTTGGGGCCAGATGGCCTATGCAACACCCTAGAAATTATACGAAAAATTTAATATGAAAATTAAATTAATGAAAACAAGGTCTAAAAAGAAATTTTTCACAAATGTCGAAATTTGGCTATGAAACTTGCACCATTGCGTTCATAGTGATTTTCTAGACGATTTTCATATTTAACACTACGGAATCAGAGTTATTACAGAGAAGTTACGGGCATTAGAAGAATTAAAAATAGATTGGGAAATTAAAAATAAAAATTTCACAAATTTACAAAGCGAACGGTCGACCTAGAGGCATCGAAGGTCGACCGTTAGTGGTCGATCCAAGGTAATAAGCAGTCGCCATGAGCCTTGTAAAATTGAGCATTGTCGATTGCTTGTGATGTGTTCAAATGGGTTGGATGAATTACTTTGCATGCAAATTGTTGATGAGCGAACCAGATTTCAAAACAGGTTTTCTAACTAAATTTGACAGCCTAGATTAGTTGGAAAACCCTATAAATACTAAGCCTAATCTAACCCTAAAACTCACTTAACAAAACATAGCAACAAAACTCTGCCAAAAATTTCTCTCTTCCCCAAGTCTAAAAATTTCTTGAAAATCAAACTAAATTTACCTAGAAGAACACAAGCGTTGAAATCAAGGCGAAGCAAGCTGAGCTAGCGAATAGGGGGGCGATTCTCAGGCAAGAGCAATAGGAAGAGTTTAAGCTTGAGGTGAGTGGGAATTTTTTTAGTAAGATGATTATTTTATTTAATTTAATGTAATTTAAGTTTAGGGTGCTAGAAGTCTAGTTTAAATTGCATGAACTCTAAATTGGAATATGAAAACTAGGCCAGGATTGAACCATAGCAAATTATTAACTTGAAATTGATATCTACACCTCTTTTACAGTTAGATATGAAAACCCTAAATCAACAAATCCTAAAATGAATTGCAAATTGATACATCGACTAATCATCTAGTAAGTAGGGTTCACTACTTACTGTTAACGACTTGAATTAAACTATAAAACGATCAACATTAAAAATATGCAGAAATAACAAATTTTGTTCGCGAACGGACGACCCCGGAACCCCAATTGTCGACCGGTTAGGTCTAGTAGTCGACCATTCGGAACCAAAATTGCAGACATCCTAGGGCCCAAATATATATATATATATATATATATATATATATAGATAAACATACACACATACATACATTATATATATATATATGAAACACCCTACAACCCTTAATATACCCAAAAGGTCACGTTAAAAGGTGTGGTGCGTTGTAGGTAAAACTAAAGCTAACAGAGACTAAGATTCACAAGACAAAAATAGATAAAAACGGCAGAAACTTAAAATAATAAATTAATTAAAACAAAACTTCATAATTGATTTATAAATAAGTCAAATGCCAAATACCACATACATGTCTAAAAATCCAATATGTCTCATGAAACAAAAACTCATAGTCTCAAAAATCAGAGTACATAATATCCCTCATAATAAGCCGGTACATAGAAAGAACAAACGCTGAAATAAAAGAAATACATAGTAGAGAACTCCTACAAGAAAACTCCAAGCAATAGCAGTCTACTGACTTCCCCCTTGATTGCCTATGGGGGAAAATGGGAAAATAGAGGAGTGGGTCAGACTAAAAGTCTGGTGAATGATAGTAATTACTAGAGTCTTTAAGCAAGATAAAAATAATAGACTTTACAACAGTTTTAGCATAAATAATGATAACAAAGGAAATAAGAAAGAAATAAATTGGAAATAAGTACGATTAAATATTGCTTAATTTATAAGATAGGTTAACTTTGATTGCTTGCACTTGTCCTTGATTTCTGCTTTGATTAGGCTGAATTCCTAATCCTATAATTAGGATGTAACCCTAATCCTACCCTTTTTTGATCGGCCTACTACTCCATAGACATTGATGTGGACCAGCTGCTATATAACTCCCTACACGGCAGCCAATGTATCTACGAAAGATGCACAGAGCAACCACTGTAGATCCGGATGGCATATATAGCTCTCTACACATAAGGCAATGGTGTTTACGAAAGACAGCCATACTAAGCGCTTGGAACTCATAGCTATTACTAAGCACCCGAATGGAAGTTGCACGCGTAACTGCCACCATGCCCATGCTACCTTTTGCTCCACCTATTGGGTCTTCTTATTACCTCAAACTTCAGCATAAGCATGCCCCTCATCCCACTTCAGGCTAACGTGAGATCACCGTGTGTCCACAGAATCTACAGGGGAAATGCTGTTGGTACTGGCCCTTCATCCAAGCAATATCTAGTTGCGCCCCTTATCCAAATTCCCTGTGATTTGGACTTTTATTTGACCAATTACTACCATTCTTAGCATAAGCGTGCCCTAGGTTCACCGTTTTATCTAATAGGGAATGCTATTTGGTATAGGTCCTACTTTCATCTTTGCTTATTAACTAAGATAAATTATTTTAAGTAAGCCATTACAATTTATCCCTACTATCTTTGATTATTAATTTTCCTAAGTCTTAAAATAAGCCTCATTCTGTTCTATTTCTCATTATAACCTACGTTATAATCATTCTTATTACTTAACCCAAGGTCTAAGTGTGAAAATAAGCTTCTTTCATCTTTTACTTTTTTTAGTTATAATTCTAAGTTATAACTAGGCCAATCTTTTTAATTCAGTCCAATTAACGTCATAATTAGGCGTAATTTCAGTCCAATTCCATTTATATTACAGTCTTTGAAATTTATATCATATATTCCATTATTTTGTTTTTCTTACAATTTAATCCGTATTCGCGTTAATCCTATTCTAATCCATACGCGAAGAAGAAGGAGGAATAAAAGAAAACTGAAAATAAAAGAAAATCAAGTGTAGAAAGAAGATGTAAATAACGTATAAATAACAGTAAATAAACTGAAATACTGTAAATAAACTGTAAATAAATAGAAAAGCTATAATTAACAGAAATAAACTAAAATTACTGAAAAGAATAGCTGAAAGGAAATAGACTAAAAATAATTCTAAAAACTATAAATAAACTACTAAAAAGGATATTCCAAAAATCGTAGTAAAACTACAACTATTGGAAACCCGATTATTTTAAATTACTTAAAGAAATCTTAAAATAATTAAAATCACTCACCTCCGGTCCTAAGCACTTCCTTTGGTCTTCCCGGATCCACTTGGAGTTGTAAAATAATTTAATTTATATCGATTTTCTCTTTTGGAAAAATTATTCCGTTTAGGGTCCTTTCTAGAAAGGTGAACCCAATTGGAGAAAACCTAGAATGAGACAAAGTGTTAGGTCTATGGGTCTATTTATAGGGGTAGAAGTGGATCTCATACCATTGGATTTGGAGATTGAATAGGATGCATCCACGTCGTAGGCAGAATAGGAGCCATCGGATGAGAAAATAGATGGACCGGATTGGTCAGAAGAATGCAAAACACGTCACCAATAGGATTCGGAATGTTTGAACGAACGAACGTTCATTCGCTTGCCAAAAGGAAAGGCGGGTCGACCAGACGGTCGACCGCCCCCTTACCCAGGTCGACCTGTATTATATATACATACATATATATATATATATATATATTTCTTTCTACTTATTTTGTTTATTTTATAACTTGATCATATTAGCTCGGTTTCTGACGTTCTATATATGGAAATTGACCAAAAAATTACCGCGGACACAATGGTGCAATTCTTGTGGCTTAATTCTGATAATGTCACAAAGTTATTTTATTATTTATTTAATTAATGAATTAATTATTACGGGTTAAATTTCGGGTTGTTACAATATACATACATACATACATATATATATATATAATGGGAAATGTTGGGGGCCTATTTAAGGGCAATTGGATGCAAGTTAGGTCTTGTAGGGAAGCTAGTTCTATAGGAGCGGATGCTAGGTCATGGCGGTGTTGGGTGAATATTGTTTACCCATTTTAGGATTGAGTAATTGATTGGAGGCGATGTATTTTCGCAAATGGCACTCACAGAAGGTTCCACGGTGGGCTCGCAGTACTAACGAGGATGCCTAATGAAGTGGGACCGAAACAATGGGAGGTCCTAGTATGCACGATTGCTAATGCATGTGATACATTTAATAAGGAGGACCCGAAGTGTGTAATAAGAGGCCAACACTATGATCGAGAGGTGGAAGTCAATGTAGACGATGAGATCCGACAAGTCGGCCTCTCGGGTTCTTCCTCTCCAAGCGTAGTTGGGGGAATCAATTCCCAGTAGCCTAGTGGCTGTGATAGCAGTGGGAATTTATTTTCATAGTAGTCTAGTGGTGGTGTTTTCCATAGTTAGTAGCAAAGATGGCTGTGTCTTACGTATTGCGTAGACTTAGGAATGGTGGTCGATCGTTAGATATGAAATTCGATCCTTAATTTGCTCCATTGTATTAGTCTACAGAAATCATAGTGTAGAAGATGTATTAGACAAGAACTTTTAGGTAACAGACCTTAGGAATTCACGGACACTTGTATCACACCCTATATCATCTAGAGTAGTATTGAAGCAACTGCATATTATCATCATATTTTAAACTTGTACTCATTCACCACACTTTCGTATGACCCACTCTATTTCCTTCCTTCTCCCCACTATAAGTGGACAAGGCAGCAGGTGATTGGCCCATTCTTAATACTTGGAGAGTCGAGCTTGTCTTTGGAGACTGTTTTTTACCATATTTTCTCTCCATGTATTTATTGATCTTATCGGTATCGTTTTTATCTTTCATCGGACTTGGAGTGATATTTTCTATGTACTCTTTATTTGACCATGTATTGATTTTCTGAGACAGTGATTTGGATATTTTCTGAGATGGACATTTTTCCATGTTATATAATTTTTTTCCTTCTATTTGAGTCTGAAAGTGTAGTATATCTTAGATTATATCTACTATTATTAGTCTTTGTAATGTGAAATGTTATAAACCCCGACGATCTACATTCTCGGCATGGGGTGAGCCCGAACATCACCTTAGGCTTTGGATCGGCATGTCAGAAGGTGTGGCTTGTCACAGTTGGTATCAAAGCAAAGGTTCAAGGTTCCTTTGGCATTAGGACTATATTGGGAGAAAGTTTTTGAAAAGTTTTTGAAAAAATGTATTTTGAAAAGAATTTTCAAAACAATCTCTAAAAGTTTTCAAAATGGACCTTTTAAAAGTATATATATACAAGTATAGGTAAAGTTATTTCAAAAAGTTTTTTGTATCACAAAATCTCTCTTGTTTGTGCCTATGCTAATTCTCATTTGTGCATTTGCTATCTCATATCTCTTAAACGTATTTATGCTCTCTATGGAAAGATGCTTATAAAATTCTTAAAATTCACAGATAGAAGACGAGTGATCCCGTAGGTTCACACGACGCAGCCGTGATTTCGGTTGTGAACATTTCGATTTGGTTCCACTGGTATCTCCTGACAAAGGGACAAGCCAAGCTTAATCCTACTAGAGGACCCGCGGAGGGAGCGACATGTGCGGCTCCTGCCTGCCCACTTATCGCTACAACTTTTCTAAGCAATGCAAAGATTTCTCAAATATTGGAGGGAAGCTTTACATGAGGATAGAGTCTTATGTGGATTCGAGGTCATGGATCCGCATTTGTGAGTGAATATTTGGTTTGACTGATGAGGCATGGATGCAGTTAGCTACATGGCAGTTTTAGGGTAAGGATTGAGCTGGTGAGAGGTAGTTGAGGCTGAAACCGATGGAGAGGAGATCACTTGGGGCGAGTTCCGTAAGAGATTCAAGGTGAAGATTCTTTCTAGGGTAGAGGAAGGTGTACAGTTAGAGGAGTTCATTCACTTGAAGCAAGGAAATTTGTCTATTAAGGAATATTTCAACC
Organism: Allium fistulosum; assembly: GCA_030737815.1. NCBI lineage: Eukaryota > Viridiplantae > Streptophyta > Magnoliopsida > Asparagales > Amaryllidaceae > Allium > Allium fistulosum. The sequence continues at coordinate 1,391,532,891 of CM060901.1, read as the reverse complement.
AGTTCAATATGCTAGATAGATTCGGTATGAGACTGACACCCTGCATAAGAAGGCTCTCAAATTTGCTAAAGGGATGAACCAGCCTCTCCAAGATTTTGCTTCGAGTCATATTCCTATGGATGCTACGACTGACGGTCTAGTGGAGATGGTCTTGCTAAATACCATCTCCAAAGTGGAGGCTAAGGAAGAGGAACCCAAGAAGGCTATTGGGAAAGCATAGCAGAACCAGCGTAAAGGTGGAGGTGGACCCAAAGGACAGATACAGAAGAAGGATATGCACTGTAGAAAGTGTGGCAAGAAGCGGCATTTCATGAAGGAGTGTTGTGTAGATCTTTCAAAGGTTAAGTGCTATAACTGCGATCAACATGGCCATTTGAAGCAAGCTTGTACGACACCACCGAGAGCTTTTACTTAGACTTCTACTCAGGTGGTTCCGGCTTATGCATCGGAGGCAGTCCCTAACTTAAGTGGACAGCCAGTGGCAGACAAGGGTAAGAAAGTGGTGATCAAAGTTGACTCTTTTTGGTTTATCTATTCACACTTTATTTGATACTAGGGCTTCACATTCCATCATTTCTAGTAGACTTGTTGATGACTTACACTTACACACTAATATAGTTATGGACCTTGTAGTTGTGTCAAACCCCGTAGAAGGATCGGCTTATTTGTCTATGATATGTAGGGACTTGAAGCTGTTTATTTTAGTGGTCGAGTTTGATTATGATGCCTTCGTATTGAGATTTTCTGGGTTGCGTTGATAGTAGGCATGGATTGGACGACTATGTATGGGGCTATTTCAGACTATGATAGGAAGGTTGTTAGATTGAGCATGTGTAGTGGATGTAGATTAGAGGTTTATTACAATCCCCGTGGTTCTGTTATGCTGAGCTATTTATATTTTTGGACCTATCACATGATGAGCTATACACGATGCCTATAGCTAGAGATTTTCCAAACATTTTTGTTGAGGTTACTAGTCTCCTGCTCCAGAGAGAGATTGAGTTTAGAATCTATCCTGTTCAGAATGCCAGACCTGTCGCCTTACCACTAAGGCATATGGGTCCAAAGGAAAGACGTGAGTTAAATAAGCATGTTAATGAGTTTTTGGAGGAGGGTTTTATCAGGAGGAGCATTTCTGAGTGGGTAGCACTAGTCACCTTTGCCCCCAAGATGGATTGTTCCTTGTGACTCTGCGTCGATTATAGGGAGTTAAATAAACTGACAAAGAATATTCACTATTATTTGCCCTGTATAGATGATCTCTTTGATCAGTTAGTTGGATCTAAGGTGTTCTCATAGCTCGACTTGGCTACCGGATTCCATCAGTTGCGTGTAGCCGAGAGAAGTATCCAGAAGATGGCGTTCTGTACACCTAATGGATTATATGAGTTGTTAGTCATGCCCTTCAAACTGACCAATGCAGCTGCCTACTTTGTTGATTTGATGAGCCTACTTTTTAGAGGGTTGCCTAACAAGTTCGTCTTGGTATTGTGGATGATATTCTTATATATTCAAGGAATGAGGAGGAGCATGCGTTGCATTTAGGAGAAATGCTTAGCACACTCCAAGCACATAAGCAAAAGGAGAAGTTTCGAAATGCCACTTTTGGAGAAAAGATGTACGCTTTTTAGGATACGTCGTCACGAAAAGTTGCTTAGTAGTTGATTCAAGTTATATGGCAGCTTCATGATTGGCATGTTTCGAAGAATGCCATTGAAGTGAGAAGTTTCCTTGGTTTTGCGGGCTACGATCGGAAGTTCATTAATAACTTCATGAAGATCTCTGCCCCCACTGACCCATCTTACCGAGAAGAGTCTAGTTTCCTTGTAGGACGCTAAGTGTGAAGATGATGTTATCAAGTTGAAGGATGCGTTGGCTAGTACACCAATTTTGGTATTACTGATGGGACAAAGTCATTTACAGTTTATACCAAGGCCTATGGTACAGGGTTAGGCATGGTTTTGATGCAAGAAGGTAGGGTAGTGAGTTATGTGAGTAGGCGGCTTAAGACCCATGAGAAAAACTGTCCTACCCATGATCTTGAGTTCACAGCCATTGTCTTTGCGCTCAACTCATGGAGGCATTACCTTTCAGGATAGCGGTTTGATCTATATATGGATCACAAGTCCTTGAAGTATTTGTTCTCTCAGAAGGACTTAATTTTGAGGCAATAAAGGTGGATGGAGTTCTTGGCATCATATGATTTTGATATTTCTTATACCCTAGGCAAGGGTAATGTAGTGGCAAACACTTTGAGTAGACAACGTGCATTATTAAGTCCCTTTTTCTTGAAGTGGAGACATTTGGAGTACATATCTTCCTTTGATTTTCGACCAATATCATATATTACCTCGGGACTAGTAGCAGCTTTAGATGTTCAACATACATTGATGTAGCGTATTGAAGTATAGGCACAAGTAAGATAAGTAGCTAGTAGACATTGTAGAGAGGATTGGTAGAGTAGAGTCATCGAGTCATTTGAGGTGTTATGCTATTGATTTTGAGAGGATAGTTATGGAGGGATGATAGGCTTTGTGTTCCATATAGTATGGAATTAGTAGATGAGGTACTAGTTGAGTCTCACCATTCTAGGATGACCATTCATCCCAGTGGTGACAAGATGTATCGTGACATGAAGAGAGTCTTCTATTGGCCCAGTATGAAGAAGAAAGTAGCAAAGTATGTAACTAGATGTATGACTTGTCAGAGGGTAAAGGCAGAGCAGAAGAAGCTGGGAGGATTGTTGCAGCCATTGGATATTCCTCAGTGGAAGTGGGAGATATTTATAGGGATTTTGTGGATGGTTTACCGTGGAGTAGGAGAGGGACGAGAGCATTTGGGTTATAATCGATCGGTCGACAAAGTGTGCTCATTTCGTACCAGTGAGGAGTACAAGGACGACGACATCATTGGTGACTCTATACGTGAGGGAGGTTGTTAGGCTACATGGAGTTCCTATTAGTATAGTTAGAGACTGAAATCTGTTTTTCACCAGTGAATTTTGGTGGAGTCTACAGAGGACACTAAGGACCAAGTTGAGCTTGAGCACTACATATCATCCGCAGACGGACGGACAAAGATAGTGAATTGGATATTGGAAGACTTGCTACAGATATGCATTACAGATCTTAGGGGTTCTTGAAAGGATCCCCTGCCTTTGGTGGAGTTTAACTATAATAATAGTTATCAAGCGAGCATTGGGATGACACCATTCAAGGAATTGTATGGTAGACCCTGTATATCATTGTCGTGTTGGTGGGATACGATGGATGGGATTATTCTTGGGCTGGATACGGTGAGGGAGACTTCGAAGAAGATGGATTTGATCCATATGGGAATGAAGACTGCTCAGGATAGGTGGAAGTCTTATGCTGATAGGAGACGTACATAGTTAGTTTATAGTGGACAACATGGTGTTTGTGTAAGTTCACCTCTTAGGCATGTGATGAGATTTGGTAGATCGGGGAAGCTAGCATTGATAGTTGTAGGGCCTTTCCTAATAGTGGCTAGATGTGGGGAAGTTGGAATATAAAGTGGAGCTTTTAGAGAAGTTAGTGGGGGTACATGATGGTTTCCATGTGTCACACTTGCGGAAGAGCTTACATGATACACTTACCTCGGTCGAGCCGAGGCAGTTGGAGGAAGTTGAGGTATAATAGAGTCACTTATTCGCCGTGCACCCACTCCTATATTAGAGTATGGTACAAAGTGAGTCCACAACAAGGAGATCTGACCTGTTAAAGTCCAATGGGGAGATGACCTAGTAGAGAGTACATGGGAGCCCGATGAGAAGATCCACGCTACCCACCCATAACTCTTTACTGATACATTTCTAGTTTAATTCTTATAAGTATAGGTTACTTATGTGTTATGTGTAGGACTTAGGTGGTATACCCTTTAGGTAGAGACCATTAGATGGTAGGAATGGTTCTAAACATGTCGATAGGATGGGTTATGGGTGATAGGTGCTAGTGCATGTATTTGGATGTATTGTTTCAATTGTTCGCTTTTGCACGTTAGGATAGTATATCCTCTAGGCGTACACACATACACTCACACTTGATAGCATGTTATTTCTTGACTGTTGTTGTGCTAATGGATGTTATGTATATGGATGTTGCATATGAGTTGTATGGTTGCACATACATATAGAATTACAGGTATATTTATTTAGGGTATTTCATACATTTGGATGCATGGCATGAGAATTTGCATGAAAGGAGGTCGACTGAATAAGTATACCACCTACTCTTTTGCATTAGAATAGGTTCACGTGCATTTCACATTGCGCATACATACATACACATATACATATTGCATTGGAAATTTCTAAGGATAATGATTGATCGTGGGTGATGGATGAGTAGATGGTTATAACAATTGGTTGATATGTGTATGAGACATTTTTCTGTTCTTTGAGATTTCGGGGATGAAATCTTCTTAAGGTTGGAAAATGTTACACCCCGGAAATTTAACAAGAAATATAATAAGAAAATTAAATTAAAGAAAACAAGGACTAAAAAGAAAATTTTCATAGACTTTCGAATTTGGCTACAAAACTTGCACCATCACATTGGTAGCGGTTTTTTGGACGTGAGCCTTGTAAAATCGAGTGTTGTTGATTGCATGTGACATGTTCAAACAGGTTGGATGAATTGATTTGCACGCACGTTGTTGATAAGCAAACCATATTTCCGAAAAGATTCCCCAACTAAAATCTAACAGCCCAGATTAGTTTGAAAACCCTATAAATACTAGCCAAATCTAGCCCTAAAACTAACTTAACAAAACACAGTAACAAAACCCTGTCAAAATTCTCTCTTCCCCTGTCTAAAAATTTCTTAAAAATTAGACTAAATCAACCTAGAAGAACACAAGCGTTAAAATCAGGGCGGAGTAAACAGAGCTAGCAAATAGAGGGGTGATTCTCTGGCAAATGTAATAGGAAGAGCTTGGGCTTGAGGTTAGTGGGAACAATTTTAGTAAGATGATTGTTACAGTTAATTTAATCTATTTTAATTGGTTTAGTATGCTAGAAATCTAATTTTAATTGTATGTACCCTAAATTGGAATATGCAAACTAGGCTTGAATTGAACCACTGTAAACTGTTAACTTGAAATTGATATCTACACCTCTTTTACAGTTAGATTTGAAAACCTTAAATCAACAAACCTAAATTGAATTGCAAATTGGAAAATAACTAATCATCTAGTAAGTAAAGTTCACGGATTACCGTTAACGACTTGAATTAAACTATAGAATGGTCCACATTAAATACATGCAAAAAATCTAAATATTGTATGCAAGGGGTCAACCCTGGACCCCAACGGTCGACCGATAGTGGTCAACTGGTTAGGTCTAGCGTTTGACCATTTAGAACAAAAATTGCAGATTTTGAACCTCAACCTAAGGCCTATATGTATATATGTGTTCATATATATATATATATATGTATGTATGTATGTATGAATGTATGTATATGTACGTATGTATGTATGTATGTATATGTATGTGCGTGTGTGTAATTTTAAATGTTGGGGCCTATTAAACGAAAATTAGATGCTTTTTCTGACTTGTAGGGAAGCTAGTTCCATAAAAGCGGATGCTAGGTTGTGGCGGTGTTAGGTAAATATTGTACCCAATTTAGGATCGAGTAATCGACTAAAGACAATGTATTATTGCAAATAGCGCTCATAGGAGATTCCACGGTGGGCGTATAGCACTGATGAGGATGCCTGATAGGAATGGCAATGGGGCGGGTTGGGGCGGGTTTTCTGTGCCCCAGACCCGCCCCGGGTTTTTTAGACCCCGCCCCGTAGACCCGGTGCGGGTTCGAAATTTTGCCCCGAACCCGAAACCCATACGGGTCAGGGTAGACCCGCCCCGCCCCGAGACCCGATGAGGTTTTATTTATCGATCCAAAATTGTGTACTAATGTACATATATTTATATTTGTTGTTACTAAATGATACGTTAAATACAAATAACAATGTATTTCCAATGATAAGGGAAGATAATAAAAATATGGTGTACCAAATAGTTCAAAAAACTATGCATATGTTATTGTATAATATCAATGATGCAGCTTAATACTATAAAATTTTATAGCTTATTGATTGGAACATTATAATATCCATGTCATAATCACACACACAAATACATGTGAGTGTGTATTAACAAACCATCACTATAATACTAAACCGATTTTATGAGATTTCAGTGGTGCGGGTCGGGTTGGGGCGGGTCAGCCAAGCCCCAACCCGACCCTAGACCCGGAGCTCCCAAGAACGGGTCACGGGTCTACCCGCCTCAATGACCCAATGGGGCGGGTCTAGGCGGGCCAAAACAGGGGCGGATCAACCGGGTTTGGACCCTAGACCCGCCCCATTGCCATCCCTAATGCCTGATGGAGTGGGTCTAGCACAACATGAGGTCCTATTATGCACTATTTCTAACGCACGTGATATAGTTAAAAAGGAAGACCCGAAGCGTGCAACAAGAGGAAAACACTACAATCGAGTGGTGGAAGCCAATGCAGATGACTCGACATTCCGATGACTCGACATCTCGAGTTCTTCCTCTTCAGGCGTACTGAGGGGAATCGATTCCCAGTAGCCTAGTGGCTATGATTGTAGTGAGAATTTATTCCACAATACCTAGTGGTAGTGTTTTTCATAGTTAGTAACCAGGAGGGCGGTGTCCTACGTATTGAGTAGCTTTATGAGCGGTGGTCGATCGTCAGATGTGAAATTCGATCCATAGTTCAATCCATTGTATTAATCTACACAAATCGTAGTGTAGAAATGTATTAGACAAGAACTTTTAGGTAAAAGACCTTAGGAATTGACGGACACTTGTATATCACACCCTATATCATCTAGAGTAATATTGAAATAAATGCATACGATCATCACATATTAAACTTGTGCTCATTCACAGACTTTCATCTGACCCATTCTATTTCCTTCTGTTTACCTACCATAGGTGGACAGGGCAGTGGGTGATTGGCCCATTCTTGATAGTTGGAGAGTCGAGCCTATTTTGGAGACTTCTTTTTACCGTATTTATTCTCTATGTATTTATCTATCTTATCAGTACAGTTTATCTGTTTCCTTAGATTTGGAGCAATATTTTCTACATACTCTGCATTGGACCACTTATTAATTTTCTTGGACTATGATTTGGATATTTTTTGAGATTGATATTTTTCTAAGTTATATTTTGTTCCTTCTGATGTGAGTTCTGAATGTGTAGTATATCTTAGATGATATCTTGTAATATTAGCCTCTATGATGTGAAATGTTATAAGCCTTGACGATCTGCATTTCTCGGCATGGCACGAGTTTAGATCGGTGTGTCGGGAGGTGCGGGTTGTCACAGTCTAAATTCAAGATTCTACAACATAAATTGGAATCAAATGTAGGATTTAATCATGGAAGCAAGCAATGACATGTTTGACGAAGGAAAAATGCTTAAAGAGGTAAATCATACATTTGTTCAACTTATCAGAAAGAAGAAAAACGCAACAGAAATACAACACTCTAGGCTTATTTCTTTTTGCAATGTGTTATACAAGATTTTGGCCAAAGTATTGTGCATCCAGTTAAAAATGTTTATGGAGAATCTCATATCAGAAAATCAATATACATTTATTCAAAACCGTTATATATGAGATGGTATTTTAATGGCACATGATATAGTATGTGGGTTGAGCTAATAACAAGTTCATATGCATTAAAATTAACCTTAGGTACGTTTACAATTTGTTAGACAGAGGTTTTATTCTATATATGATGAAAGAAATGAATTTTACTAGAAAATGGATAGACATTATTCGTGAAATGGTATTCTCTCCCAGTTTTTCTGTTATAAACCAAGGTAACCTTAATGACTATTTCCATAGCAGCACCGGAATTAGGTAGGGTGACTTGTTATCACCGTAATATTTTTAATTGTAATGGAATATTTCACTTTGTTGATGGGGAAAAAGCCAGAAGAGGAGAGATTAGCCCGGGTAAAGTGAGTAATTGAAATATCATGTATTATGTACACATATGGCATCATTATATTTGCTAAAGCTAATGCAGCGACAGCAAAAGCAATCAGTGGTGTATTCAAGGAAATGTATGAGGCAATGGGGTTACAACATAGCAAAGAAAAGTCAAAAGAATTTTTTGGCGGAGGGGTTCTAAATAAAGATGAAATTGCGATCAAATTGGGATATCTCAAGGAGATCTCCCATCAAATATCTAGGTGTTCCCTTGTCGAAGGTCAATCTTCATGATAAGAATTGTGACAGCTTAATAGATATATTCCAAAGCAAGTTTAATGGTTGGGACACTAAACTTTTAAGTTTGGTGGGTAGGTTAGAACTTAATAAGTCTACAGTTTACCCCATTGTGCAGTATTGGAGGTAATGCTTTAAAATCCCTGCTACGACTTTAAACAAAGTCAAACACTTGTATCTTAATTTTCTATGGAAGAGCAAGGTTAGAAAATTTTTGTAGGAAACTTTATACAAGGAGAGAAGTGAAAATAGGATGGGTTGAAAGAAGTCTGAAGATATAAATTAGTATGGAGGGTAGTTAACAACGAAGGGTGATGGGCTAGACTTACGAAGGCGAAGTATGTAAGAGATAAATCCATTTGGGAGGTAGAAATTAGACAAGACAACTAGGAAGTATGGAATTTTATGTTACAAAATATGGAAGAAGCACTAAAATGCAAGGCAATCGAATAGTAGATGGCAAAATTACTTCCCTATACACGGAGGTAGAATCGTAAACAGACTAGGGTTTGATACTCCTTGAGGAACAAAGGAGAAAGAATAATGGTAACTGACATTTTAGAGGAGGATTCTTAGTGTATTAACAAAATGAACTATATAAGACAGCTTAAGGAAGAGGTAGAGAAAATTCAAGTCTGGAGGGATAAGGAAGAGGATTACTAGGTTTGATCATGTAGTAAAGAAGGAAGGTATAATTTTAGGTCTATTTGGCTTAACATTAAACAATCATATGATAAAGTGTTTTAGGTAGATTACATTTGCAATGAAATTCATACACCTAAAACAGCAGTTAGTGCTTTTAAAGCAATCAATGACCTATTACCAACTAAAGTTCGACTTATTCAGAAACATAACTATATTGATCCAACCTATGTTCTATGTAACCAAGATATATACAATTCGAATCGTTTATTCTTTCAATGTAAATATGGGGCATATATATGGAAGTGTTGCATAATCAAACTAAAGTGGCCTGCTCCCCAAACAGCAACACTCAATATTCAATGCGACGTCGAAAGCATGATTGCAAGATTTAATCATAATGTAAGAGTAAGGATATTGCACACGTCGTATTTCCAACTTGGATTTGGTCGTCATGTCTAGAAAGGAATAACATAACGTTTGGGAGAAAGTTCAACTCCACAAATAGAACGGCTGCCAATTGCGGCAGCCCTTTGCATCATCTAGCGACGGCTAAAAAAAGTTGTCGTCGCCAACAGACGCTAGCCGACGCACGACCTGAATATACAGGTAGAAGACAGCAACTGAAACATTCACTCCACCCATCCCGAAAAACATTTCAGCATCCCCAAAACCACCACCAGCCGCCGCCTCCTGCCGTCGCAGCCTTCCGTCGCCAATTTCAAGCTCTCTAAACTTGCCAGTATCTCCTCCTCTCCATTATCTATGTTTAATTTAGGTATAAACTAAATTAGTTGATGATTTAGGGATTTGGAATTGGTTGATTTAGGGATTTAAAATTGATGATTATATCTTATTAGTTGATGATAATATAGTTTATTAGTTGATTTGGGTATATAATTAAAACCCTAATTTAAGAAATTAGTTGATTATGGATTTGAAGTTGGTGATTATTGTGTATTAGTTGATGACAATAGTAAATTTGTTGATTTGGGGATATTAATTAGTGATTTGATTGTTTACTTTGTTGTTAAAAATCAGGGTTAATTTAAAATCCAAAAATTAGTCCATGATTATTGATTAATATGCTTATTGATAATTTTACATGAGTGTTTGTTACAGTTTAGAACAATGTTTGTTATAGTTTAAAGTACGTATTAAAATTTCAAATTTATTCTAATTTGTTATAAGTGCTAACTACTTATTTTAGTTCACAAAATCGGTAACTAAAATTTTAAGTAGTTAAATAAAAGTTAAAATACGTTTTAAAATTTCAGATATAATTAATAAATATTTAAATAGTTAAATGAATTATAAAATAGTTTTTGTAGTTGTTAAAATAGTAATTGTAAAATGTGTTCTATTTTTTATTCCCTTAGAGAGTTTTTGGCCCCGTCTGATAAGTGTTATATATGATCGTTATATGAATATTCATTTTTTAACAGAACAGGCATCTATATTCATCTGATACAATATTTGTCAGATTTGTCCCTGTATTGGACAAGTTACAAACACAATAAAGTAATTATATTTTATAAATCATTTCATTTTAAACGGTTTACAAAATTTCGACGGCACTTCCTTCTCGTTCCATGTGTACATGCATTTGTGTACGGTACAGGGAACAGAAAGGAAGTGCTGCCGAAATTTTGTTGAATCGTTTAATCTGAAATGATTTATAAAATGTAATTACATTATTGTGTTTGTAATGGGAAGTAGGATGACCGACCACCAAAGTAAAAACCAATAAACTAAAAATTATAAAATAAAGTGGAGTACTTATTTGAATTTTCTACGATGGTGAAGTGTTTACAGTGATGAAGTGTTGAAAATTATTCCTACAAGACTTTAGTATCGGTTGAATTGTTTACTTGAACTTTCTAACATAAATTTACAAATCAAGAAAAATGTTCGATTATTTCCTCGACCGTAGTTGGATGTATGAAGTCAGAACTGGTAGGAAAGGTTCAATAAAGGAACATTTCTATAACGGTGTACACGAATTTATTGGATTCGCTAAATCTAATAATCGAAATAATGAAGAAATTCATTGCCCGTGTAGTAAGTGCCAACATTAGAAGCATTGGAAACCAGATATAGTTGAAGTACATTTGTATAAATATGATTTTGTGCCGAATTATTACTTCTGGGATCGTCATGGAGAACTTGTTGAACCTACACCTAATCCTGTAGTGTTAGAGGACGATAATATTATGACGAATTCGATAGAAAATATGGTGGAAGATGCAGCACGATCAATGTTTCCTACTATTCAAGATGACGATGAAGACGTAAATGTCGAAGAAGAACCGACTGTGGAAGCTAAAAGAATATATGATTTATTGAATTCTGCTAAGAGGCCGTTGTGGGACGGTTGTAAAAGCGGAACCGAATTATCAGTAACCGCCGAATACATTACTATGAAATCAAAATTCAACCTTACAGAAGTTACATTTATAGCAGTTGTACAAGCTGCAAAACGACATATACCACCCAATAATCTGATGTGCGATAGTCATTATAAAATAAAAAAACTTATGTCCGCTTTCGGTTTGCCGTACGAAAATATAGATACATGTGTAAAAAGGTTGCATGGTGTATTGGAAAGATGACGTTGACCTTAGAAAATGCAGAATATGTAACAAGGAAAGATACAAACCAAGAAAAAAGAAAGAAAGAAAAGTACCGTACAAGAGAATGCTATTATTGATCCGCCTTCGCGAAATAGGCGGTACAGTTACAGAAATCAAGAGGTAAACTTCTTCATTTACTAATATATAAATTTACACATGCAAATGAATATAAACTTAAGTGAACAAATTATAAATTAAATAGCTGAAATGAATATAAACTTAAGTGAACAAATTTACACATGCAAATGAATATAAACCGTTTATGACTTATTGATTTGAGCTGAAATGAATTCTAAATTGGTTAAAAGTGGATGTTATAAAAGAAGATTGAAATGAGTTATGGAATTTAATTTAACCAAGTAAAGTTATGAATCATTAAGGTAAGTTAATAAAATGAATTAATGGAATTGGTTAAATAAAATTCGGTTGAATTGAATTGAATAAATAAGGTAAGTTAATAAAATTCCATTGAATAAATGAAATGAATTGAATAAATAAGGTAAGTTAATAAAATTCCATTGAATAAATGAAATGAATTGATTATAAATGATATGGTTATTGACCAATGTGGTTGAAATAAGTAAATAAATTGAAAACAAATGAATTGAATGTAAATTAATTGGAAGTGAATAAGGAACCTGAATAATTGAAATAAATAAATTGCAACCAATGTGTAACATTTAATTATAAATATTAGCCGCTTAATTAATCAACATCAACGGATAATTGTTTTTGTTCATACTGTTTATAATGTTCATAAATTATAACTAGATATCAACTATTTTACATGCGATAATGTCCCAGAGGGCTTATAGGAGATTTCAAGCCGAGGAGGAGATAGCTCAACTGAAAAAACAGCTGGAGGAGATCAACGATTGAAGGAAGAGCGCATTGGTGCACCAGCTAGACGAGCATATTGCAGCATACTTGGCACAACATGGGACGATGCTTGGAGAGGATGAGTCGGGCGATGAGGATGGATCAGGAGATGATGATGAGTAGGTATGCTTCAGTTTCTGTTAGATTTTCATCATCTTGTTTCGCAGTTATGTGACATTTGTGTATATATTTGATACTTGTTTGTTGGTTGTGGTGTTTGATGGATTTGTGGACGTTTTGTTTGATGGATAGTATTTGTACGTATGGTTAAGTTGTTTGATGGATTTGGAATGTTCTGTTTAATTGGTATGATATATTTATATCTTGGTGATGAAATGTTTGTGTAAATTTATATGTTGCGTTATATATATATATATATATATATATATATATATGATTATTTGTGATATGTGTGAGATTATATGATGGATGGAGTGGTATTAGTTGTGAAATTGAATGTATATATGTTGGAAAGAGATATGAAATTGGTTGCATGGTTAGATGGATTAAAGAGCAGAATTGGATATGAAATTAGTTCCAGATTAACGACGGATAGCGACGGCTCGTGACGGCCTATTGGCCCAAATTAGCAATGGCTTGCGACGACCATTTGATTCCAGGTTTGCGACAGTTCGCGTCGACTTGAGGTGGCAGCCCGATGTGTAATACTTTGCCACGTGTTCAACCTGGCGTCGCCAGCCATCGCTATATTGGTGACGAAGTCATCGCTAAAACCGTCGCTTTACCTTGTGACGACGGATTATTTAGCGACAGCTTTTAGCGACGGTCGGCGATGCTTTTTTTTAGCTGTCGCTAAAGCCACCGTGTTTTGTAGTGTCAGAGCAAACATTATGCAGTTACATTTTAGAACCAGTCAAAATTCATAGCATAAAATCCAAACACAGTGCATATGTAAACTATAAAGACAGAGAAATATATAGGGAATGGGAGTGAGCTTACCAACCACCATGGTGGGTGGCGTTATTGCCGTACTTGGTCATACTTACTGCTGCCTATCTCTGACCTCTCTCAGCTATGGTTGTTTCACCTGTATTAATTACATTTTCCTCGTTTGCTCTCATTATTATTACTGGTATGAAAAGAATAGTTAAATATGATTTGAATAAATAAGTCAACTATCAACTCAAAGGAAAAGATATTCAGAAGCCCATATCTGCAAAAATACAATTGACCTACTCGTTAAATAATGTTAACAGTGATGCAATGAAAGTTGATGAAAATAAGTACGATAAATACTTATCTGCTGATAGGAATTGGGAAGAGAATCGGGGCATATGTTGTGATAACTGACAAAGCTGTGTAGATCCATGCATGAATATCGCAAATTGATGATTCCAGAATGCACAGCATCCGGAATCCTTAAATCTGCATTATTTCTTAACATAACTTTAATATGAAGTGCAAGAAAAAGAGTTATGAGCATGTACATAATTCTAGAAGTCGGAAAATTACGTGATGTTGGAAATCCCAAAGGACCTCGTGATGCATTCTTTCAGAGTCGTATATATCTACACGTGTTTAGTTCAGATATGAAGAAACCTGGATTGGTTGAACTAGTTCATTACCGAAACAAATTCTAACGCTCAGGAAGCAAGAAAATCATATCGCATGGCATTTATTCCTACAGATCTACGTTTAGAAAGTGCAGATCTGTAAGTTGTAGATGTATCAGAGTGAGTTTGATGAAAGTGATGAAAATAATGAGTGAGATTAAAGGATTTGGTAGGCGTGATGAAGGAGTAGTCTTGCATACAAGCGTAGTTTCCTTTTCCGAAGAGTTGTTTAAATTTTTCTAAAATTTCCATTAATCCAGTTTTAGAGTTTTTGGAAGGAAGGAGATAAATTGAAGTTTGAATAAATGAGAATGTTCGGGAGTTTCGGTATTTTAAGGTATGGAGACTTGTTTAATTATTTTCATATTGCGGGTCTAGGATTTTGTACATATGGGTACCCAATAACATGTATTAGGCTATAAATATTTGTAATTACACTTAGCAATAATGGAAGTTTGAATGCAGTTATACGGGCTCTTTATGGAAATGCAAAAACCTGAACTAGACATATATGACAATAGTAGTATGGAACTCATAATAGAACTAAAGCTAGTCAACGATCACTTTAAATGCAAATCATTAGAGAAAAGGCATAACATATATCATGTTAACAACGACTATATATCACATATGGAAGGTAAAAGATTCAAAGTGTATGATGGTAAAGTAGTAAGTAAAGAACAAAAATGACTACTCATATGCAAAGTAAGCAAAGTGGTACTGTCGAAATCAAAGAAACTTTTTTAGGGCAAACACCTCATCTAAAGATTGGGTAGCCAAAGATGACAGTAGCGAGGTAGATGAATACCTACACTTCCTTAGAACTTCGATCCTTAATCATACAGCGAGGTGATATACAAAACTAGGAGCTGCTCCCACGATGTCAGAGCCTCGCATCGAACCAAGCAAAGCCAACGCTACTCTAATAATTTTAGAATCTTGCATGGTATATTTCACTACAGATCCGACTAATAACTTGCCATCATCGAACATGACAAGTTACGCTTTAGATCTTACAAGTTGTTTGTTGTTAGATCCAACGATAAGCCAGCAAAATAGATCTAATAGAGAGAACAACAAAAACAAAGGCAAAAGTCCTATAATTAAAGTCTCAAGCATATGCAGTAGTTTAAATCAAAATCTATCCTACTGGGAAAGAAGGGAATGTAGTTGTGGAGGAGGTATCATGAAGAATATTTGATGGAAAAGAGAAGAAGATACGAGAAAAGGCACAGAAAAATGAAAATTCGCCAGCCATAGACGATAATAGAAAATTCTTGAATTGGGGTAATGAATAGAATAAGTCGGCTAGAGTTGAGTAGTATAAAAAAAGAGAAAGCCAGTTTAATTATAAATCCGATGTAACTGTTAAGGCCTAAACTTTATGGGCTATTGTTTATTGTTTACCTGGTCTTAAAAAACCTATTAAATTTCATATTTATTAGTATGACCATTAGATCATTTTAGATCTTACAAGCACTTAATTTTGAACTTCAAAGTCCTTCGAATGGATGATTACAATGTGTGATCTTGGATTATATTCTGCTTAATGATTACAACTGTGTAATCGTGCATCTTTCAATCAACCTCCAAGATTTGTGTGCTTCTAAAGTATTGAAACATAAAGATATAATCATCAAAAAAATAGTATGCAGATACTGGGACATCCTAATTGTTGACAGATTATAAGGAATGCAAATGGTATAAATATGGAGTCGTGGTCTCAAATTGCACAAATTCTAGTTATTCTCTTAACCTCTTGTTTGAAGGAAAATTTAGGTATATGGTTTGTATCAATTCTGAAGGTCAAATATTGTTTTGTCTCCGCTATTTTATTTACTTTCCTCTACAATCTTCCCCGTTGAATCAATATTGGTTATGTATTAAAATTTTAGGGTTAAAGATTTAACAAGTATAAAGTGAACGGTACCGAGTCAGCAGTCGCTAATTTCCTTAATATTTTTAATGGTTTTAGCATTTCTTTTAAGTTAGGATACCATCGATTTTGTCTTGAGATCTATAAATCTGATATGATAATTTGGACATAGCGACTTGTTAGATTGTTAGATTCAAATTCATATTTTATTTGGATATAGGTTTGGTTGGGTTGTACCGGATATTTTGTGTTGAAATAAATATATTATTATGACTCTTTGGATTTAATGAAACAATTCATGTTTGGATTGTGAGAAGTACCCAAATTGACTTGATTTTTTGCAATTCTTTCTTTCCATATATAATGCAATTTTATGTAATCTTGTAGCACTAATTGGATTCACATATCATACACATGAATTTTGTTTATAAATAGTCGAATGTAAAATAGTCATGCTCGTTTATTCTTTATTTATAAAGCCTAGATTTAAATTACACACATGTGAATTTGGTTTAAAAGCAAGTGAATGTGAAAAGGTTATGCCTACTCTATTCTATATTTATAAAAACAAAAACGCGATCCTTTCTAAAAAAAATCTACAATCTTAAAAATCGAATACTGAAATTTTCGTAATTCTGGCGTACTGTGCAATTAAACATAACAAAGTCCCAAATGATTCTATTTATTGTAATCATTTCTCTTCTCCTTCGCACTTCTTTAGAATCTTCCCAAAATAATACTAAATTTGTAAGAGATTTTGACTATCTTGAAATTCTAAATAGCTTTTCAGTTGGTTAGTTACTGATCTATTTTCATATACATCTCTGAACTTTAGTTTCACTTCAATTTTTTAAAACAAAAATTCATTCCCAAGTCAACAATTTCCAAAAGGTCATGCTTTAACCTTTTTAGGCACCTCGGTTTTAGTTTTATATTCAAGTAATTTTTTTCTTACAAACTGGACTATTCTTTTTCTATAATTTCCTATGTTCAATCATGGGATTTGTTAATTTTATGCATTATCTTTATGCTTTGTTTTATTCCCTTTGGTTTTCTTATTAAACTGTGTGAATATATGTATAACGACCCACCTTTTTCACGTATCGACGGATCGTAAAAATATTATTATTGTAGATAAATTGGGTCCAAGTAAATTATAATTTTGGGAGATGTTGAGTATTGATATTTTTGACCCGTAGAATAAATTGTGGGTAGTTTTGCCCATGAAAATCTTGTTTAGATATGATGGACCAGAATGAGGGACTAAAGCAATTTGGTTTTGACCATCAAATTATGGGTAGTTATGACCATGAAAATCTTTAATTTGTAATCTTTGATATATGATGGAGTTTTTATAGATTTTTATTAAATAAGAAAAATGCTTGATGAATGTTTTGGGAAATGATAGGTGAACAAGGGATGTTTAGATATATTTTCCTACTCTAATGATTTCTAAATACAACGAAAGTTTTATATTAAGTTCTAACCATGATTTTAGAAATGGGTTTTTGATTTCAGAGGTTTCTCATGTTAGGATAATTTATTAAGAATTATTGAAGGGGAATACCTAGTAAATAAATAAGAAAGATTCTTGTAAAAAACTAAGTAAGTAATAAATATATTAGAACAGTCGTCCATGTAATTTTGGGATTTTATTAAGGTTATCTATATAGAAAATAAGCAAATGTTAGGTGGGTACTACGCTGGGGAGAAGGGAACTAAATAGTCGGTTAAAAATTTGAATTGATACGGTGAAACAAGTGTTAGATAAATAGGAGACAAGATCCATATAAAAGCCAAAAAAGAAAATAAAAGAAACTGTTAATAACAGAAAATGAAATCATGAAGAATTTGGTGGTGACACATGTAAAGGCATTATCAAACGCATTAGACTTGGTCTAGTATAGATTTGTAGCGGCGACCTAACGTTTTATAAGAAAATTATGTATGCACTGACATGGTAGTGATTTGCCAAGTGGACCAGGGACTTTCAGGGTGAAGCAGATACGCACCGCAATAAGTAGAAGACATGTTGCACTACAAAAATGTAAAATTGGAAGAGACTGAAATGCACTGCTATATGTAAAAGATATATTGCACTACAATTGGAAATCATTCACTTAATAAGTAAAGAGCACATTGCACTAAACGGTTAAGGCAGAGTGGTACTGCGCCAAGGAAAGGTGTGAATGAAACCTAACATAAGACAATTAGGTAGAACTCGGGGAGAGCTCAAGGCGATTAAGGGAAAGAACTCTTACGTTAAATGTAGGGTTGGAAGGGTTAGTAATGCCTGGTGAGGACGCTCACTCGAATGCATAACTTGGGAAGGTTAGGGGAGACATTCAACTTCCAAGAGACTGGGGTATGTTGATTCTATGCAGTTTCAAACAAAACAAGTGTTTGGGGACTTTGGATTATTGTTTCACAGTAGTCTAGAATTTTAGTAAATAAATACATAGGGACCGCATATTGATGTTTCTTTATGGTCCAAAGCTTATAAATGAATTGAAAGTATACTATAGGGAGTCGAGTCTATGTAATTTAAGTTTAATGAATAACACAAGGGACCGAGTTTACGAAGTTTTAAAATTTGATGAATGAATCTAAATGATACTGCAGCGGGCTGATTCTAGGCAGTATCAGACTAAAGACTAAATGTAACACCCCTAATTTTTGTTAACATTATTCAGGGGATTTAATTAGATAAATTAAATAGAATAATGTAAATCTAATTGATAAGGGTATTGAGACTTGAATTAATTAATTAAGGGCCGTGCTTAATGAATTAACAAATGGGCTTAAGAATGAGTTTTGGTTAATTAAGTCACATAAGGGTATTATTGGTATTGCCGTCCATAACCTCCCCCTTATATATTTTCGTTCCCACCTTCTTACTTCCATTCACGTCATTTTAAAATGCAAATTAAAAGAGAAGAAACAGCCGGCCATTAAGAGATCAAGAGGAATTCAAATTAAAGCTAGAAAATCACGCTTAGGGGAAATCAATCTCAATCCAATCTCCTTATCTAGAGCAAGGTGAATAATAATTCCATCTCTATTTTGGTTTAAATCATATATTTCCGGAATTAAGGGTTAAATTCGTTTTTATGATATATTGGGTGATGATATGCTTGATTTAAGATTTGTTTGATTTAAACAAGATTTATAAAGGGGTTTATACGGGTTTAGATCAAAACCGAGATTAAATGATGTTTAAATGCCATGGGAAAATTTTATGTTATGAGAAACATGATTTTGGAGTTGGGTTTCAATTTTGAGAATTTTCCAAGCTATGGAAAGATTATTATGAATTTTTAAGGAAAAATTGGTTATTTTGGTTTATAATTTATTTTGGAAATTATATTGAGAATTTGAGTCTGAAATTTTGATATGTTAGATAACATGATTATAGTGAATTTTTGGAATTTTTGGTGATTTTTCCAAAGTGATTTGCTATGCAAAATAAATTGTTTTAGAAGAGGGACTTCTTTGCAAAAATTGAAAGGGCTTGTTTGATTAACTTAACCATGGTTTAGATCTGGATCAGTGCCGGTTGTTTTTGAAAAAGAATTTGAAAAAGTTAAGGCAACCAATCAGGTGTTGAAACATGGCAGTTAGTTAGAGAAAGTTTACTTAAACAAGAATTAAACCTGGTTTTGCTCAGAAAAAGTGGTTCCGCCAACTTAGGAAAGCGCCTTTCAACCTAGTAGCTTCCGCCTTCATCCTTGTCGAAACCAACTATGCCGAAACCAATACACAAGGTTTCACTATGATGGTACGAAGTGGATTGGAGACAGACGGAAGGTAGGGCATCGAAAGCATAGCTTCCGAAGGGGTCGAGACCCTGGTTTATTTTTAAAAGAAAAGCGCATGCCTTTGTTTTGTTTTAAGCCTTCGACAGGGTCGAAGCAAAAGGTTTCGAAAGAGGTTTTGAAGGGTTTCGAAAGGAGTTGCCATTAACTTATAATTGCTTTCGACTAGGTTCCTTACTTATAAAAGAATGTTTCGAAAGAAGGGGTTCCGACCTAGTCGATACCCTACTGCCATTTTATAGCATTTCGATGGTGTTGAAGATATCAATTCTATTGGAAGAACTTTGCTTTATAAAGTTTAAGCCACTTCTTAAAGCTTTCGAAAGGGGTTAGGGGTTTCGAATGTGATGGTTTCGAAAGGGGTTTCGACTCCAACCTTCCAATGTTTTACTCCAATGTTTTATGCTTTCAAAAGGGATGGTGTCGATGCCATCAAGTTATCCCCAATATTTTTATAAGATAAAAATGGTTTCAAAACATATGCTTTCATCTATATTCACTTTGACCCAAATAATGTTTTAAGTATAAACCCAATGTTTTCGAAAGGGGTACTTTCAATGTTTTCGGAAGTGTTACTTCCAATGGCGTCGAAAGGGGTACTTTCAACTGGTTTCGAAGCTAAAGCTTCAAAAGTTATATGCTAATACTTTAATATATTCGAAAGGTTTCGAAAGGTAAAATTTAAAGTACTATAAGGCAGGAGCTTAATGTTTTTAAAAGCTTTCAAAGGAGGTTATCCTATGAAGTCGAAAGCTTGGTTTCGAAGGTATCGAAAGGTTTTATGGTCCAAACTTTATTTTTAAAGAAAAAATCCATGGCAATATTGAAGGAGTATTTATAATGATTTTAAGAAGAAGCCATCTTTGATAAAGAAAAAGGTTAAAGGGATTAACCATGTTTTATTTTAAACCCACAGGAGTGGTATTGTTATGTTGCTATTTTGCTTCTTCTAATACGAATATATTCACTTTATAATAAACCCAAAACTGCATTTTGGGGATAAAGGGTAGAAGGACCAGTTAGGTTAACCCAATGGTGAATATAAATTGAATAAACTCCTGAATGAGTAGAATTGCATCTAGGAGGTCAAGTAGACCATGATATAGGATGCTAAATTATAAAGGAAACACATTGGCAGGTGCCCATAGGTTCACCGTAAGCCCATGAAAACTGTATGATATTGGCAAGGGCCAATAGGTTCATAGTTAGCCCATGAAAACTATGTATAAAAGAAGATTTCAGATAGACAGGTTTATAGTTAGCCCATAAAAACCATGTGAAGAGGAAGATGTCAGATAGACAGGTTCATAGTAAGCCCATGAAAACTATGATTGGATACTGGCAGCGCCAATAGGTTTGTAGTCAGCCCATGAAAACTATATCTGGATGAAATATTGACTGATGTCAATAGGTTCCTAGTCAACCATGAAAACTAGGGTAAGAAGAAAGCATATTGGGGTTACCAATAGGTTCCTAGTCAACCCATGAAAACTAGGATAAGAGCAATATTGGAGTTACCAATAGATTCATAGTGATCCCATGAAAACTATGTAATTGGACAGGGAGTCCTTAAATGTTTAACCGGTTATTAGTCAGCTCATGAAAACCAATAGGTTAATAGTAATCCTAGAAACTATAACTGAGACAGATGGTCTAAATTGAAGGGGGATGGGTAATCAAGAATTAATTCAGTTGTTTTGCATATCACCATATTATAACTAAGACAGCTGGCTTTGATTAATATGTGGCTGCTCCAATTCAGTCGAGTTCAATTTGTGCTCTAAGTTGGTATGTAATTTTTGCTCCTTTTAATTCTCGACTTTGATTCGAGTTATAAAATTGTTTTCGATTTAAGAGTATACTCTGGATTTTTGTCTTGAACTCGAATTGCTTTCGAACTTGATTGGAGTTTTTGGTTTTTGTTCAACGTATGCTTTCTGGATTTTCTATTTCGAACTCCAATGATATAATTGCCGATGATGAACTGGGTTTATATAGGGTTCGAACCCCTTAATTTTCCTTCGTATATTTCATTTGAATTCGTCTATTAATTTTTCCTAGCCATTAGATAATTGCTTGTGGGACGGTGATTGTACTGACTTGTTCAATAGTTGGTGGATCTGAAATACTTGAGTCGGTTCCATTATTTTCTCTGATGTATTTGAATTTTTGGTTCCGTAGTTTTCTGCTATGACATTGGCATCGTGAATATTGAGATAAACTTGACTTCGACTTGTTTAATTCTTTTCTACTCTGACTTGTTCATCATTTTAGTATACATATGAATTTGAAATGTCTTTTTACTGCTGCAACTCTGGTTCAACTTGCTGCCGTTCTTATTTGATTTTCTGTAAACTTCCTCGAGTCATTATGAACTACCATTTTTACTTATGTATGTATGCTCATATGCACATTGAACTTGAAGTCTTCTCTCGATGACCCACGGCTTCTGACCATTTCATTGTTCATTGAATTTGAACTTGTCATTGTATGTGTGTATACATGTTGACTTTTTCATCCCTCTGGTTTCATGTGTATGGATATATCTCTGTTGCATTAGTTTGTCACTGTGTATATACATGTATACACACATGTATATACGTACGTTGAGGCTTTTGTGTCCACTGCTGTTATCTTTATTTGTACTCTGCTGTGTTGATTTGTAAGTGTTCATGCCTTCAGTGTTGAGTCTGGTAGTCACTGCATATTGTTGTTGTGGTCTTGTAGTTTGGTTCAGTTCAGTTTTGATTGCACTAGCTTGTGAACTGTTCTTGAACTTGTGCACTGTTGGTTGTCCAGTGATCGTGGTCGATTTTGGTTGCAGTATTGTTTTCTTGTTTGGTCTGGTCCTCTTGTTCATGTAGACATGTTTGTCTGGCGTGTCTGAAGCTCAACTTTGTACATGTGTTGATGTAGTCTGATTTCATATGCATATGAGCATGTATGTCACCTCTGGTTTAGTTCATCTTGCTCATTCATGCTTGAATTGTGACTGGAAGGACTGATGTCTTGTTGCACTTGAATCATTTTGTAATCTGGTTGCATTCCATGTCCAGTTCACTTCTTCAAGTCTGCTTTAAATTGTTGTATGTTGATCTGCACCTTCATGTTAACTACTTTGTGTCCAGATGCAATTGACCTTGTTTTGCTGTATTTTCTTGTAGTTGCAGTCTTGTAATTTTCATTTCATTTGAACTGTGGTCATAAGTCTGCACTTGTACATTTTGTTTATTTGATGATCTTGTTGCACTGAACTGCTAGCTCGATCTGTTTTTGAACTGGTGTTTTCTTTGCATTGCTTCGAGTTGAACTGCTGCTTGCATATCCATATATATATATATATACTGATATGTGTTTGTGAGCCTGGTTCTTGTTACATGTCTGCTTGAGTCTCTGTTTCATGTGGTCTGCACTTGATACTTTGTACATATGGTGGTCTGGGTTTATTGATGTGTTGAGCCCGATCGTGTACATTTTAGTCCGACCATTGTATTGGACTTTTATTCATGTTCATTGACTCTCGTACTTGACCATTCTAATTTTTTTTGTATTGCATCTGAGTTGAATCTACCTTTGGTTAGGTTTGACCTTGTGCTCACCTGTCCCTACAATTTTATCAAGTGTATATCGGTGTGCACAGCCTTGTGGCATGTACAGTGATACACTGTGCATGTCACAAGTTGTTCGTGTAGATGAATTCAAAATAAATGACGACGACCAATCCAAATAACTAAGGCAAATAACATTTTCAAAACACACGCTTCACTATTCACTGCAAAAATATTCCTTTTTCAATTTTACCACGTCAGTGTTTATTTTTGCAGATAATTCAGATGCTGGATTCAAGCTTGAACAAAGTTGAAGATAAAAACACGAGTGTTGAGTGAATATGTAGTGAGGAGTAATATGTAAATTGAAAAATTGTGATGTAATCGAAATTGTACTGTAATTGACAATGTGTAAATGTAGTGATCGCTCAAATTTGTACTATTTGAATTTGTAATAAAATATTTGTTTGAATAAAATATTTGTTTGAATTTGAATTCCGTGTTGTTATTTTTATCCAACAAATATTTATTTAACTATGTGAAAAATAAAATAGTACAATATCAAATAAATTTAAACGAATATATATATATATATATACATATATATATATATATGTTTATTATCATCAAAACAAAAATCATATGCAATCTCCCCCTTTTGATGATAACAAACACATATTCAGATTTTGACTCTATTAAATGTATTTGACCTTGATGAATTCCATTTGCTCCCCTTATTTGAATGCTCCCCCTACATCAAAGCTCCCCCTTCACATATGCATGAAAATAAATAAAAAATATGCAAATGAACCTAGATGGGAATATGCAAATAAAAAATATGACTTGACTTATTTGCCAAAATCTTAACTTCTCTCCCCCTTTTGTTATCAACAAAAGAGTAATAGTGTTAGAAAAATAGAGATAAAGTGATAGACATTAATACAACATTAATACCTAATCGAGTATAAATATTAAATTTCAATAAGAAAATCAAACAAAAATCATAATACTCCGTTAGGCGCATATTCCACTTTAGAGTGATAGGGGTGATGTCGGCATATAAAACCATATAGTTGTGTCTATTTGTGGTATATTTATATCAGGAATTTGAATACTTACTAACCATGCATAACTGTTAGGACCTTTAAATGAGATTAGTAGTATTCCCAATTTTTTATTTTAAAAAAAAATGAATTTCAAGCATCTTCTAACCACGCATAACCGTGAGGACTTTTAAATGGGATTAGAATCAACTTGTTTATTTAATAACTGATTTTGATATGTGTTCCATATATGCATAACCGTGAGGACTTTTAAATGAGCATGAAAGCACATAATCACAAATTCCAAGTAATTCACCCATGCATAACCGTGAGGAATTTTAAAAGAGAGTGAATACCTTGGATGTTTCTATTGCTAATTAAAAAATGAATAATTTCCCATTTAAAATACCACATTTTGACATACTATATTGGATTTTAATGAGTGATGGTCGTTAGAATTATGATAGAAATAGAGATGGTCATGGAATGTTTACCAATCAAAGTTATTACAAATTTTGTTTAAATTTTTAAAGAAATTTACTATATATACTGTCTCAAGTCAAAATTTATAATTAATATAAACACTCATCATTTTTCAATCACTATTTATCTTTTCGATAATCAGTAGGGAGTCAGATTAGTTAATGAATTCATTTAAGATCAAATCCAAAAATAAATATAAAATCAAATTTTCTAAATGCCTAATCTGAAACGAATTTGAAAAAACTATTTTCTGAAAGGGGTTTTGTAAGAAATGTCTGCCAATTGGAAATCGGTTAAAATGAAAGTTATGCAGATAGTTTTTTTGAAAATGTGATGCAACTAATGAATGTCTCAACATAAATCACATTCTACTAGTAATTTTTCTATCAATTAGACTACCAGCATAATCTGCATCAGAATACTGCTTTAACTCAAAGTTATCAAATGGATACCAAAGACCAAACCGTGAGATGTGCAACAAATACCTTATAATCATTTTACAGCTTTTAAAATGTGATTCCTTAAGGATTTGATTAAAATGTGCACATTAACAACTAGTGAATATAGTGTCAGATCTAGAAGCAGTAAGATAAACAAATATATGGATGTGTATCTAGAGTAATCATCAACCAATACAAAACAATATCTCTTACCACCTAAACTTGCAGTATCGTTAGTCCAAGCAACTCTATATGAACTAGTTCAAGGATGAAAAGATGATTGGTCAACATTTTTGAATAAGTCAGAATCAAAATCAACCTTCATTTCCTTATTGCATAACTGCTGATTTAAATCAGATTACGATGTAGATTTTCAACATTTAATATATCATTCAAGATAAATATATCATTACCTATTTTACCTTTACCGATAATTTTTGTTGTTACCCGCTGTGACTCTGCCACCTTTGTACTAGGCTAAGGAACTTTGATTTGTCGCCCGTCGTGTGCCTAGAACAGCCAGAATCTAGGTAACACAGTTGTTGTTCCTTAGCCTGCCACCACACCTACACGAGAAAATATTTTTGTGACCTATTTGTTTTTATAGGTCCATGGTTGTTAGTGACAAAATATTTTGAAAAACAAGTTTGCGTAGACCAAAGACAATCTATGTTTGTTCCTTTCGGCACCCAGATTTGTTGACTTTAAGGAATTTTACATTCGTGCCTTTGGGAACCCAAATTGGAATGGTTTTCACGTGTTTGGTCTATACCAGCAATTGTTTTGATCGTGTCCAATTTTCCTACAAATCATGCACTTGGGATTGACTTTATTAATTTCGCTTCTAACACGTTCAGATTGAGTATGTCCAAGTCCTTGTCTAACAGTATTGACAATTTGTTTCCCTAATAACATATTTAGCGATCTTTCTCCTTTAGAGAATTTCCCTAAAGTTGTAAATAATTGTTGGACTTGTGTTTTGAGAGATTCATTCTCATTCAATAACAAAGTGCACTTTTTAATAGAATTTTCTCTCCTAGTGTTTTCACTTTCTTTCAAAATCAGAATTTCATTTTCAAGTGATTTAATTTTAATTTTTGATTTTTTAATTTCTTTTTCAAGTGATGGACACTTAT
Source organism: Allium fistulosum (assembly GCA_030737815.1). Classification (NCBI taxonomy): domain Eukaryota; kingdom Viridiplantae; phylum Streptophyta; class Magnoliopsida; order Asparagales; family Amaryllidaceae; genus Allium; species Allium fistulosum. Next base: position 1,391,506,534 of record CM060901.1, on the reverse strand, counting down.
CACACTTTGGGCTCTTGTTTCGATAGTTTTTAACCAATTGATCAAGCTATTTATTTAATTCTATCAAACTATCTCTTTATGATTCAGTTTTAGCATACTTCTCCCTAAGTCTTTCAAAACATCCATTTACTTCATGAAAATATATAAGGAATTCCGAATGAGTAAGTTTTGGTACCTCGCTTTTCTCGTCATCATCACTATCAGTTGTTTCTCCTTGAAGACACAAATTTTCCTTTTCACTCTCACTGCCAGTGCTTTTATCAGCTTCATCAGTTTCATCCCAAGTAGCTACAAAACTTCTCCTTTTCGGTTTCTTTCCTCGGCTGAGTCGATTCTGAGGACAATTTGGCTTGATATGACCGGGTTTATTACAGTTGTGACAGATGATCTCCTGCTCTTCTGAGTTGTCTAGAACTTTGACTATTCTGCTTTTCAGTTGTTGATTTAGAGCTGGATTTCCATACTTGTAATTCCACCTTTTGAATTTCTTTATTATCAGCGCCAGTTCTGCTGCACCATCATCATCATCATCTTCTTCACTTTCAGTTGTTCCTTTGAGAGCTATTGATTTCTTTCGAGTATGAACTCCTTCACGTTCTTCCTTGAATTTCATTTCTAGCTCATAAGCGGTGAGATTACCAGTGAGTTCATCAACTTTAACTTGTTTCAAATCCTTTGATTCTTGAATGGCAGTAACTTTCGCTTCAAAATTTCGTGGAAGGACTCTGAGGATTTTTCGGACTATTTTCAATTCTGTGTATGGTTTTCCGAGAGCTTTTGATTTGTATACGAGATTAGAAAGTTGTCCATACAACTCTTTGACATTTTCATCCTTGGCCATTGTGAAGTTCTCGTATTCGCTACTAAGCATGGCAAGGCGAGATTCTTTGACTTGGGAGGTTCCTTCGTGAGTCACTTCAAGTGTGTGCCAAATTTCCTGTGTAGTTAGACAGTGTGAGACAAGATTAAATTCTATTTGATCTAATGAACAAATAATAGAATTCATAGCTTTAGCATTAGCATTCTGCAGTTTATTTTCAAGATCTGTCCATTGATCCATAGGTTTTTCAATTTCTTGATTATCTACCACTATAGTTGGTGTCCTATATCCCGTCTCAACAATATTCCATGCATCTATGGTTTTCAGAAAAAAATTTATTCTGTTTTTCCAATAAGCATATTCACCATTAAACATGGGTGGTCTAACTATGGACTGACCCTCAGCAAAAGCATTATTAAAAGAAGTCATTTAAAAATCAAATTTTTAAAACAAAATTTGGTTTTTGAAAAATCAAAATTTTTAAAACAAAAAATAGTTTTTGTTCCTAGCTCTGATACTACTTGTAGGATCGATTTCACCCTAGAAAGAGGGTGAATAGGGTGATACTAATAATAATAAAAATTAATGTGGAAATAAATATAATAATTGCAGCACAGATAATAGCAAAATAATAAAAGCAGAAATAGAACAACACAGATTTACCCAGCATCGACAAGACCCTGCCTACGTACTGCCCCCAAGGTTTCTACTAGAAATTAAGTAGTCGGACGCTTACACGCGTAAACTTGCGACACCCACTAATGACTAACCTAACTCTACGCTCAAAACCCTGCCACAACTTAGCCATTGAGTTGCGAATTCTCGAACTACACCACTGTAGTTCGTAACCTAGTCACACGACTAGAAAGTTACACAAGTTTAAAGAAAATTACAAACTAAAATAAACAAAAAAAACCCTACTTAATATTTTATGCCCACTATAAAATATATAAAGGTCGGCCCAATGAAAATATAAAGATGTCTCCCTTTATTCTCTTTTACTTTACTTCGACCGACTTTCCTATTTGCTTTGTAATGTCTGCTTCGTTCCTCTTCCAAAAACTAGGGCTTTGTTCGATTGAAGCTTCAATTCAAAAATTGATCGATTGAACCGTGTTTCTACTTCGAGTTGCTTCATCAATAGATTTGCTGGCTTTGATTAATATGTGGCTGCTCCAATTCAGTTGAGTTCAATTTGTGCTCTGAGTTGGTACGTGAATTTTGCTCCTTTTAATTCTCGACTTCGATTCGAGTTATAATTTTTTTTTCGATTTAAGAGTATACTCTAGATTTTTGTCTTGAACTCGAATTGCTTTCGAACTTGATTGGAGTTTTTGGTTTTTGTTCAACGTATGCTTTCTGGATTTTCTATTTCGAACTCCAATGATATAATTGCCGATGATGAACTGGGTTTATATAGGGTTCGAACCCTTAATTTTTGTTCGTATATTTCATTTGAATTCGTCTATTAATTTTTCCTAGCCATTAGATAATTTCTTGAGGGATGGTGATTGTACTGACTTGTTCAATAGTTGGTGGATCTGAAATACTTGAGTCGGTTCCATTATTTTCTCTGATGTATTTGAATTTTTGGTTCCGTAGTTTTCTGCTATGACATTGGCATCGTGAATATTGAGATAAACTTGACTTCGACTTGTTCAATTCTTTTCTGCTTTGACTTGTTCATCGTGTTAGTATACATACGAATTTGAAATGTCTTTTTACTGCTGCAACTCTGGTTCAACCTGCTGTTGTTCTTATTTGATTTTCTGTAAACTGCCTCGAGTCTTTATGAACTGCCATGTTTACTTATGTATGTATGCTCATCTGCACATTGAACTTGAAGTCTTCTCTCGCTGACCCACGGCTTCTGACCATTTCATTATTCATTGACTTTGAACTTGTGATTGTATGTGTGTATGCATGTTGACTTTTTCATCCCTCTGATTTCATGTGTATGCATATATCTCTATTGCATTAGTTTGTCACTGTGTATATACATGTATACACACATGTATATATGTATGTTGAGGCTTTTGTGTCCACTACTGTTATCTTTCTTTGTACTCTCCTGTGTTGATTTGTAAGTGTTCATGCCTTCAGTGTTGAGTCTGGTTGTCACTGCATATTGTTGTTGTGGTCTTGTAGTCTGGTCCAGATCAGTTTTGATTGCACTGGCTTGTGAACTGTTCTTGAACTTGTGCACTATTGGTTGCCCAGTTATTGTGGTCGAGTTTGGTTGCAGTATTGTTGTCTGGTTTGGTCTGGTCCTCTTGTTTATGTAGACATGTTTGTCTGGTGTGTCTAAAGCTCAACTTTGTACATGTGTTGATGTAGTCTGATTTCATGTGCATATGAGCATGCATGTCACCTCTGGTTTAGTTCATCTTACTCATTCATGCTTGAATTGTGACTGGAAGGACTGATGTCTTGTTGCACTTGAATCATTCTGTAATCTGGTTGCATTCCATGTCCATTTCACTTCTTCAAGTCTGGTTTGAATTTTTGTATGTTGATCTGCACCTTCATGTTAACTGCTTTGTGTCCAGATGCAATTGACCTTGTTTTGCTGCATTTTCTTCTAGTTGCCGTCTTGTAATTTGCATTTCATTTGAACTGTGGTCATAAGTCTGCACTTGTACATTTTGTTTATTTGATGATCTTGTTGCACTGAACTGCTAGCTCGATCTGGTTTTAAACTGGTGTTTTCTTTGCATTGCTTCGAGTTGAACTGCTGCTTGCATATCCATATATATACTGATATGTGTTTGTGAGCCTGGTTCTTGTTACATGTCTGCTCGAGTCTCTGCTTCATGTGGTTTGCACTTGATACTTTGTACATATGGTGGTCTAGGTTCATTGATGTGTTGAGCCTGATCTTATTCTAAAGTACCATTGGAGCTCCTTTTCGCGACAACAGATCGGAGATCATTTGTGTCCGGCCATTGTATTGGACTTTTATTCTTGTTCATTGAATCTTGTACTTGACCATTCTATTTTTGTTTTGTATTGCACCTGAGTTGAATCCACCATTTGGTTGGGTTTGACCTTCTGCTCACCTGTCTCTGCAATTTTATCAAGTGTATATCGATGTGCACGGCCTTGTGTCATGTACAGTGATACACTGTGCATGTCACAAGTTGTTCGTGTAGATGAATTCAAAATAAATGACGATGAACAACCCAAATAACTGAGGCAAATAACATTTTCAAAACATACGCTTCACTATTCACTGCAAAAACATTCCTTTTTCAATTTTACGGTATCAGTGTTTATTTTTCCAAATAATTCAGATGCTGGATTCATGCTGGAACAGAGTTGAAGATAAAAACACGAGTATTGAGTGAATATGTAGCGAGGAGTAATATGTAAATTGAAAAATTGTGATGTAATGGAAATTGTACTGTAATTGACAATGTGTAAATGTAGTGAGAGCTCAAATTTGTACTATTTGAATTTTCAATTAAATATTTGTTTGAATAAAATATTTGTTTGAATTTGAATTCTGTGTTATTTATTTTATCCAACAAATATTTATTTAATTATGTGAAAAATTAAATAGTACAATATCAAATACATTTAAACGAATATATATATATATATAGATGTTTATTATCATCAAACAAAAATCATAGGCTATTGTATTCTACATTTACTAGTTTTTCTAAATAAAAAATCTTAAACCAGCTTTGAATTTTTTTGAAAATCCCCGATTCTTAAGAGACTCTCTCTTGGTAATAATTTACTTGCTGTTAATTTGATGATTATGCTATTTTTTTGAATATTGCCATATTATTACCATTTACTTTTGTTTAATTTTCGCTAATTTTGGGTTTTATAGAATATATTAATTTCATGATTTCTTATTGGTTTCTTCAAATTTCTTTTTAATCTTTTTTTATCCAATATTATTCTTACTTAAGCTATTCATTTTGTTACTTGGTTTTGGTTTTCCATTCCTAAAACCCATTTTAATTTTGATACTTCACCACCGTCGGCTATTTATCTTACTATTCAATACGTGGAAATTTACTTACGACAACCCCTCTCATTTACTTATTCTCAACACTTAGTAGTTCAACTTGCAATAACGTTTCTCATTTACTTATTCTTATCATGTGATAGTTTAACTTGCAGTAACCTCCCTTATTTACTTATTCTTAACTTGCAATAGTTCACCTAGCAATAACCTCCTTTTTATTTATTTGTTCTAAAAATGTGATAGTTCAATTTGCAATGACCTCCTTATTTTTGTATTCTCAACATGCGATGATTCAACCGACAATAACCCCCTTGTTTACTTATTCTCAACATGCAATAGTTCAACTTGCGATTTTCTCCGAAGATTTCTGGGAGATTTTCTATTCCCATTACACTTCTAAGGGTTAAAATCTTTTCATTACTTTATTATTGTATTACATTAACTCTACCTCTTCTTTCTTTATTTCTTGTTATTATTTTCAGAATCTTCCTCCAAAATATTAATCCTAAGGTTTGGAAAAGCTTGATCAACTTGGTGATGCTACTAAATATTCAAGAAGTTGGTTGAGGTTCTTACTGACCAAAAATAAAGAAAATACTCCATAATTCAGTTACCCCATAGGATTTTGGGCGAACCACCCACGATAAAGAGCCATGGATATGGCTCTTAAACTCTTGTTACAACTAAATTGGAAGTCTTTTCTGCAAGTTCACCAGTTCAGCATGCAATAGCCGATAGTTTTGGATACTTCCCAACTCCCGTTATTTTTGTTTTTATGGTTAGGTAGTGATGATAGCTTTTCTTATCCACTTACGTTTTCTATGTTTTAGACATTCACTTGGTCAACCTAGCTTCCTTGCTATCGAAAAAGGACCCTTCAAATTTTCCCATCTCCCTAAAAGATGTTGGAAAGTCGCAAATTCTACAGCAAGAGATATATTTTCATTGGCGAAGAATAGGGAATGAAAGGAGTCGATTGATTTTTCATACTTCTTCTGAACCTTCTCTTAAGAAATCTAAAGAGCCCGACTCTACTCTAATGCCACCTTTGGTTCTTACTTCTACTGTTGTCACCACTTCCTTTTCGTTGCCTACTCAAAACCCGATCATTGATATTACAAGTTCATCGCTTAGAAATTCTATAGCCTTCCTTCATCAAGAACTAACGCTCAATTCACCTCTTCCTGAAAATGCTAATTCTTCAAATTCTGGAATGGAAACTCCTCACTTTTCAAGTTTTGAGGAGCTATTAGTGAACATTCTCCATTCTCCTACTATTACTTCCTTGGCTACTTCTGAGGTCTCCTTTCCATTTTCCAAAGAGGTTCTCATTTCTCATTTTCAAAAAGGGCACTCTAGCCAACTGAGTTATGAAAGTATCATTAAATGTTGGGTTAAAAATTAGGCCTTCTCTAAGATTAAATATGTAAGTCAAAAGTGATAAGTCCTTTTGGTACAATGTTCTAGTTAAAGAGCAAATTCTTTTAATTCGATATGAAAGTCAAGGAGGAAAGTCCTTTTTGTTTAATGTACTTGTCGCAAGTAAATTATGCAAGTTAAGAGTGCATATGAGAGTAAATATGCAAATTGGAATTCATTGAAGTCCTTGGTTACCAAACCTTTATTTTAATTCAACCTAACAGCCATTAAAAATCTTAATCTCAAGCTTTTCATTACACAGTCAAGAAAATGAAAAATGAGGAAGAAGTATCATTTGGAATCCATCCTCTTTCTAGTAGGGGATACATGCCTATTTATATAAAACTTGGATATATTGATTCATGACACTTGTCACTTGTTTGAAATGGATAGTCATGATTTGCCAACGTGGCACATGTTTGAGATGATATGTGGCACATCCCTTATCATGCTTGATAATAACATAGCACTACTGACCCAATCTGAGAATTCCACATGGTCTGGTGGATGCTAATTTTATGTGAATTATTCAAGATGTGATAGCTCAAAAACACTAATCTTCAATTGCTCATCCAATCAACATGCAATAGCTTAAAAGCATTAATCTTCGATAGCTCATTCAATGGATATGTGATTGCTTAGAAGCATCAACTTCAAGGGCTCATCCAGTCAACATGCGATTGCTTAGAAGCATCAACCTTCCATAACTCATCCAATCATCATGCGATATCTTAGAAATATCAACTCTCGATAGCTCATCCAATCATCATGTAATAGCTTAGGAACCTCAACCTTCGGCTTAACTAGCCAACATGCCACAGCTTTGGGGAGATTAACCTTTAATGACTTAACTAGCCAACATGTGATAGCTTTGGAGACATCAACTATCTATGGCTCTACTTTTTCACTTATCATATATTGGCTTTGTCTCTATCATCTTCCGATAGCTTCACAAGGTCAATTTAAGATAGCTTATTTTTGTCTTCAACTTGCGACGGCTTGCTGAAGTCTTCAACTTGTGATGGCTTATGGATATCAATTTTTGATAGCCCTGTGCTTCAACCAGGGATAGCTTATGGCTATCAACTTGTGATAGCCCTTTACTTCAACCTACAATGGCTTTTGATACCAACTTGCGACAGCTTGCTTAAGTCTTCAACTTGTGATGGCTTGACCCAATCAACTTACGGTAGGCCAATTTCTTAAACTTGCGATAACTTACATATTTGGGTATAACAATATACTTAAATTAATTAATTAATTATATCACTGTACACAAAGTATATTTTAGAAATAAAATATCTTTATTACAAACAAGATTGGTTATCAGTTAGATATATGTAACAAATTACATAATTTCTCCTTGGGCATACCCCTAACTCTATCAGTCTACACTTGCCTTTCCATTTGTTGCCTCCTTATTTGTTTTACCTCCACTTTTAGTTAGTGGCAGCGCAACTTTTTTTATAGGATGTTGTCCCCTTATTACTAAGTCATGAAATTTGCATGAATACTTGGGCCTTGGTTGCATTAATATTTGGTTTTAGTATCCAATTATTTCTTTTGGAATCGATTATTTATGATAAGAAAAATACTTATAAAATTCCAGAAATTTGTAAATAAGTTCATATGCACAGTTTTACCGAATTTCAACATTTTGGCCATTTTCCCTTACTTATTTAATACACGAGTTACTTCAAAAATTCATACTATGGAAAAAAACTTCAAACTTAAAACCCATCTCTAGAAATAATTTTTTTTAATCATCATATTTAATATTCATGATAATTCAAAACCATTAAAGTTGGGATTTATAGCTGAACATCCTCTAGAAAGCTATTTCAACCCAAAAAATTCATCAAATCTAGATCTGTAATTTATAAATGCATAGTATATGTTTATCGTAAACAATCAAAGCTATAACCCACACAGGCGAATACCTAAAAGAAATGGCATTACTCACATAGATTCCTTGATTAGCTTTGATCTTTAATTGATCTGCATTTTCCTTAGCTCTTTTCACCTTTTCTTCTTCTTTTCTTCCTTTATTGTTAGTAATGGCGGTCGATAAGGTTTTGTTTTTTGTTAATTTAAAGAGAGAATGATATGTTTAGTGGCATATATATAGCAATTGTTTTTTATTTTGAAGAATCCTTCCTTTACCCATTATATTTATTTGTTTTCCTTAATATAAGATCTCCTACATTTAAACCCTCCTATCCTAATTTATTTCTATAAATAAAAATCTCCTTTATCAAAATGTTTATATTTTCCCTTTATACAGACGGCTTATATCTCATGTAATTAAATGCTATTAATTCTCATTTAATGATTTCGCATTTGTAATTTATCTCATACACACAATAAGTAAATAAACGTCCCCTAAATATTTACCTTGCTTAGTTCACAAGTTTTACCATTTAATACCATAATTAAATCATTTAAACCTTTATTCTTATAACTAATTCTTTAATTAATTATTCTTTAACTCATGGTTGTTACATATATAGTTTACTATTTAGGTACCAATTACTAGGAAAACTAAATGTTGAAAACCCTAGCAGTCATATGCATGAATGGTCATTTAAATTTCTTTTATTGCATACAACATCTTGTTATAAAGTTTACAATATGTTAAAATACATGATTACTATATAGCCCATAAAATTTCCATTTCACATTATGTTCCTTTAGTTTGATAGGAAAAAGCATGAAAATTACTTAATCGTTGACGTTCATTCTTCTCCTGTTTGATATAACATTATGCAAGAACTTTATTATGTCCAATACAATAATTACTTGACCATTATTAAATATTTTACATACCCATATACGTAATATTTTCTCTTATCTATGCTTGATGAAATCTAACAAAAAATTTCAATTATAGAGCTTGTAGAACACATGTAACTGAAGTATTAGATTAAAAGTTATGTTAATTTTAAGTCATATTTCTATCATTTCATCTATAGATAGGATTATAATTTATATACTTGTAGTTCATACCAAGCTAATGTAAATCAGTTCCATAACAAACTGAAATATAAGTAAAAAGTGAGGATTACAATACCAAAGCTAGTGTTACAATGTTTAAAAGAAACATAGTTTATTTTGTGTCACCAATCCTAGTAAAATGGTTATAAAATAGAATCATACTTAAAGAGAAGTGGTGGAGCAAATGAAGAATGAATACATCACTAACTCATTAGTTATATTGGTATCAAAAATAGAAGTTCATCAAGCTTTGACTTGTTTACTTGAATGTGCATGCATAAATTCTTAATTTCATGTTACAACTTCCTCCAATGTTCTCAAAATTGTTATGAGAAAAAGAATGTAGAATTCGCTTTCATATAATTACGTCGTAAAGCAATATCCTAGCCTAAAATAATAATGGTTTATAAACCTATACATATAATGTTATATACTAATATCCAAGCCAATTTAGCTATTCCGGCATGTTAGGGTTGAAAGAACTACTAAAAAGCATGCACACTTTACAACTTAAAAATCAAAGAGATCTACTACAAGCATCAACTAATAAATTTACCGTGTTTACAAAGAACACAAGTATATGTAATAGGCTTTCTATGTTTTTATCTTAAATTACTTCAAAACCATTCAAATTTACTTGCTTTAATATGCATGGGATCTTTTACTATTATCCTTATATTTATAATCATCAACCAACTTCATATTTAGAAATTTTCCTTATTTCAAGTTCTTCTATTTAAAGTAGGAATAGTAAAAAAGTATTAATAGAATTTAAAAATTATCGAATTCGTAAAAAAAACAATACATTCTATTTTAAATATTGGTAGTAACTTATTATGACCACCACCCTATACCTCTAATACCCAAATACTATAAATGGTACACAACTATGATACCCGATCAACATAGGATAGCAATCATGGTAAAGTAAAAGAAATCCAACGAAAAACATGTCGTATATCTTACAGTACATAGGATAAAATATAATAGTCACATATATATTAAAACATGTGTGACAACAATATAACTAATGAACTGAAATAAAACAGAGTGTATAAGGTCCATTACAGTTATACAAAACAAAGTGGAAATAGAGTTTATACATTTAAATAAATAAACCCAAAAAGAAAGTTGTCTTTAATATGTGAATAAGTGCTGATATAGCTCCATGGTATTGCACAATGGAAATATCTATAATAGCTCCAAAATATAAGTATATGAAAGCGTAGCCACCAGCTTGTCCTCCATAGAGCTCCATGATCTTTCTCATACCTATTATCTCAATCTACTCATTTAAGAGTGCCCAAGATGTTAACAAGCAATGCAAATAAACTTAGGTCAGGCAACCCTAATATGAGCATTTTTGGACCTTAAAATAGAAATAAAAGTCATAACATCATAAATAGAAACAAAAGGTATGTAGAATCATATCTGCCTTACTCATCCTCTACACAGCTCCATGCGTTGTCCCATGCATGCTACCTCGATCTTCTCATTTAAGTATACCTAAGACAATAAGAAGAAGTGCAAATAAACTCAGGTTAGACAACAGTCTGATATGATCGATTTATAACCTCAAAACAGATATAAAATTTGTAACATCATAAATGCAAACAAAAGGTATGTAGAATCATATATGCCATGTCCCTGCATCCAACAATTTAGCATGTAACATAGATATATGCTAATCAACTATCAACATCATATAGATATACTACTACTTTAAGTACGTCTAGGTTGTCTAGGTATACTACTTGATAATACCTACGTTGTGTGATATCCTAATCAAACACAGCAAATTTGGCAAATATACCATTTCAACCATTTGGCAAGCACACATCTTTCACTCAAGTGCCATTGGATATAAGATAACTCATATGATCACATCGATGATCATAGACTATTCAATGTCTCGTTTCCATAAATGCTCGAACCTTGACCATATCGCACGTAGGGAATTGGATCACCTCACAATATCATGGATAACAGGATCACATCGCACAATCTAGGATAAACGGATCACATCACATAATTATATACCCTCATTATGAGTAAACATATTGAAACCACTGAGCCATCATCGATCTCTTAGAACACATCCCGATAATAGAACTCTTTTTTCGTTACACTTCATAAGTTCACCTCGTTCGAACTTGTCTCATCATATCATCACAACATGTTGTGAACACATTCCTCCTTAAACATTCAATCCAAACAATCCACGTCATCAAGTTGTCGAAGCCCTAAAATCTCCTTAAGTTTCCTCACAAAAGTCTCGAAGCCACCTCGTGTAAATCTCAAAGTCACTCTATGCCAAACCCAGAGTAGTACACGTATATACCTCGATTTGTCTCGCATCGAAGTAACTCATTATCATCGATTGGTAATAGCATATATCTCACAAACTACTTATCCAGATGTTACATGATCCACCATTCGTATTCCCCTCATCAAGATGCATGGTATCCCAAAAATTTGATCTTCGACCCATTTACCTCAACACTTGGCCAAAATTTGGTTAAGTTTAGCTCCTCCACTCCAAGCCCGAGTTTCCCACATGCTCCCCTTAAAGTCATTGTCGTGTTTCCCTCCACTTGGCATGAAGTTTCTCTTAGCAATTCCAACATATAGTAGATCAATCATCTTTTTTCTCTATCTCCCAAACAACTAATCCAAATTTCACATGATCGAACATGTAGCACCAACAAACCATGATTAACACATCCTATCGATCACACCTCATTTTGAACAACTTTGATAGATCGATGGTGGTCGATCATCCAAAAAGTTTATCTTCTTTCTATGTTTTTCTGAGTTTATCCTTCTTTGATATGAATGACTTAACTACTTATGTTACTCGTTTGCATCGATTCGACACCAAACTCTCTATAGCCGGTCCATCTCCTAAAATGCCCAACTGTATACTATCTCTAATTCTAAGCATATAAACATACAAGACAACAACCAAAAGGCATCATATCTTAGCAAACACAAGATAAAACATCCATATAATCAACCTTGATATGAAAATGCATGTGAAATCCATTTAAAAACATTTAGATTGTTTATAAAGCATCTATGGATTCAAATCAGCTAGAGATCTCATTTTTATATCCAAAAACACATTTTCAAGTATATAAAATAGTACAAAAGGTTGTGAGAAAATATATCACTCACCAAAGGTGTAGAATCTACTAAAAATTACAATTGTAAGTAAATCTGATCCGGGCAGTAGTTGCATAGATTCTAAAGCAATAATTTTTGAAATTCCAAAGTCCATTGCTAATCTCTATGCTAATTGCTCACTAATTAATTGATTAAGATGGATTTCATTAACAAAATAATTGGATTTTGGTTGAGGAACGTCTAATAAACATTGGGATGTGTTTTGGAAAGAAAGAAAAGTGATTAGTAGTCACTAAGGATGCTGCAATTAACCCTTATCCTGAAATAATTAGTAGGCATAATTATGTACTAGATTATTTACCTACTAATCTACCTAAAAATTATGCAAACTTCAAATAGCCATATCCTCTAAATCACAAGTCCAAAAATTTATTATGACCACTCTACATAAAAAGAAACCATCAAATCTTTAATTTGGAAGTGGTTTCAGTCCCTGTTTTGGCTCCTATCAAAAGTTATAAGCCTTGTTATTTATTATATGGGTACGGTAAAGTAGAGTAGTATTACTCACCAAGATCTTTAATATCTTGCTTTAGTCTTCTTAATCCCTCTTTAGCTCACGTTTCCTTATCTTCTATTTATTTTCCCTCTCTAGGCTACCACCATTAGAGTTTCTCTTAAGTTTTTATTTTATTTTTAGTAGAATGAGATGAATGAATGGTAAGAGTAATGTTTATTGTCCCATAATAATTTAGATTTGGGCTTGTTAACGCCAAAAATGGATCAACACCCAAGAATTGGTTTTAGGGAACCTGTGAAACCAAGATCTAGCAGATAATAGTAATAGTAAAGGGAAACAAACAACAATAAGAAAGAGAGACATAAGATTTTATAGTTGTTCGGCAATATTTGGCCTATGTCCACTTTATAGCTTTGTTGATTATGAATTTGATTGAGATTACAAAGGATATGAGAGAGAATAAGTCACAAATATAGGGGTTAGACTGATTCTAGGTCCTAGAATTGACTAAAATAGTTACCTTGGTGACTATTGTGTAGAGGAAGAAGATGAAGAAGAGACAGAGCTTCCGCGTAGTTATGGATGAAACCAGATCCTATTTTAGTTGTTTTATGGTTTGTATTTATAGGGTTATCAATCGTATTGGGCCAGAAGGAGAGTTGGAGCAAAGTCCAAAAGTCGGCCTAAAGGGGTGTGTGAAGTTACAAGCTTATACGAAATACACAAAGATGTCGGCACCGACATACGTGTTTAATTCCAAATTCACCGAGATGTTTTTCATTTCACTAGCTACTTTATTTTAGGTTGTCCCATAGTGTTTTCATGGATAGTTGGTTGATATTGGTGATAGTTCCTTTACCACTTGAATTGTTCTGCTATTCAGACTGCTAACTCTTTAACTCTTGCACTAGATTGTTCAAAATCCTTGGAAATATTCTGAGAAAGCATAGAAAAGGTAGAGAATGACTTATGCAAAGTTTGAGTGGAATACACAAGCTATAAGAGATCAACCCTGACAGGTGAGGTCGGTACCGACCTATATGGTTATCCCCATTTTAGTTGAGTTTTCTTTGAGATGTTTCTATCCTTCATCTAAGCGTGCTTCCAAGATTTCAAGTTGTTCTGTCTTTTTCTTGATGTTCCAACTTCTATTGATTCTTGCTTGGTTAAAAACCCAGTTAACATTTGCCCCCAGCGTATATGCTTTCGTTGGAAATAAAGTGTGCTCTATAATGAGACAAGCCTTGGACTACTATCTTATGAACTCCAGCTAATCATTTGAACGTGGTCTTTAGTCCTTGCTTTTTTTCTTTAATTGATCGATTTCCGTTCGCTATTTGCTTTAGTTTGAACTAGAATTCCTCTTCTCGATTTTTTCAACATAGTTTGCATTTTGGATCTCACAGGCAACTTTATGTTGCCAAGTTGATTTGTCGTTATAAATTTGAATAGAGTTAAATGTAAAATGGAATGTCGGTACCGACCTCTCATGTCGGTACCGACATGTATACTTAGGAAATTTTTTGACATTTTTCTTTATGTAGTACTTGGTAACTCAAGCCTTCTCACTTTCATTTCCTTACCACCGAATTCTCAATACCTGCTACCAAACTCTCCAAGCGCTGACTTGATCTCAACCGCCACTTTCCATCAACACTGATCCTCAATGTGCATACCCCTCTTGCCGTCGTCTCTCTGGTCTACTCGGCGCTGTCAGGAGCCACCACCACCTTCAAATTCACTTCTCGAGTTATCGAATCCAACCACCTTGAAACCTTAGCGCCAATTTGCAAGTTGATTTTATTTTGTGCTTAGTGATAGCTGATTTCGAAGTAGTGGTAGTGGAGGAGATTGTTTAGGTATGGTTGATTCTAATTCGATAGGAAACAGTCGAATTCATATATATTTGATCAGGGGTAACACAAGGGTTTGCCCCATTTTAACATGGGTGGTTCCAGAAAAAAGCTCGATTGATTGTTTCCTTTATGAGATTGGCTAAGTCCGAGCTATTGAACAAACTGCGATACAACAATTTGTTTTTAGTTTGAACGTGTTGGAGAACCCTACTGTATCACTTTTCTATTCTTGCACATCCAGTGATCATGAAAAGAAAGACTTTCTACATCGCTCTCGACAACGAATCCGTTATCGATTTTTAATCGATAACGGGTAAGTTGCAGAAGAAAAAATTGCAAAGTGTGATGCGATTTGTTTCTCGAACACGAGCAAGCCATCTATACAGGATGGTTTGTTCATAGTGCTCGGGGCATTGGACTCACTCCATGTAGATAACACACAGCACGTGCCCCGGTTAACACTCTCAATTTGATCGGTCAACACACGTCGACTTCCTTTGGATTCCGAGCATTAGTCACATAGGTATTTTTATTGTAAGTTAAATTTACCCGACCGTGTTGAACACCAAGTTCTCCTATCTAGAATGACTCATCAATTGTCTTGCCTCGAACCTAGTGAAGGGTCATCTACACCTTCTGAGGCGGCATCCACTAGTGCTACGGTTTCACCATTCATTCCGATCGGGACCAATCAGTCCACAACCTCCAAATCTAAGGGCCAAATAGAGCCAACCGGTCCTGTTCTATGTCCGCCGCCCCTAGAATTGCTTATAAATGATCCACTGGAGCAGGGACCCACTATTTTGATTGCGAAAAGCTCTAGAACGTTTTCATTTAACACGGTATTCCCAAGGAAGATGTTTGTGTACTAGTAGAGAATGAATTTGCCTATTATCCCCCGCCTGGATTTATGGCTTGTCATCGTTATATGTCTCTTAGTGGTTCCGTCTCAATTTTCAATCCTTTCTTAAAGAACTCCTTGTGATAAATTGGGCTCGCAACATTCCAGGTCCACCTGAATGGATATGCCTCGTTGAATTCCCTATATGTCCTATTTATGCGAAGATTTGGTCGTCCTCCATGATTTGACGAGCTCACATATCTTCTCAAGTTCAAGAGGAGATAAGAGTGCCCATCTTTCATAATTATCGAGGCTTAGACAAGATGCAAGGTCGTCTGGAGCCTTCACAACAAGTGTTCCATGTTCAAAAATGAATATTTCTTTGTATGCTGTCCATAAGGATTCAATCGCTTTAGGTTGAAAGAAAGTAAGCTGCTTTCTATCAATTTCTTCCTTATTGGAATTTCTAAGTTTCGAACCTAATGTATGCCCCTCATAGGTATCTCAAAGCGGGACAAGAAGCGGGAGCATGAGAGAATGATTGAAGATTTAAAGGCCATTAGAGCGAGCCAGCGTTCTGTCAAATTCCTTTTGATGAAGGAAAACTTACAAGAGTATGGACTGCTCTAGCCGGGAAGAATAGCTAACACGGAATCCTCAACACATAGTAGTTCTAGATCACACACCCATTCCACTGCCCCACTTATTGCTCTAATAAGGGTCCTCAAGAGGAAGAGGAAGCAAGCGGATTAGGCGATAAACATGAAGTGGGGACTGCTGATACAGAGGCTGATGAGCCTGCGGGGAATTATGAGAAAGAAGCCGTCGGTATATGGGCCGATGAGCCCGTGGGAAATGATGCCCTCGTTGATGAGGGTGATGGCGTTAGAATGCCCACGATCCCGAAGGAGGACGTTGGATTCGTAGGAGGTCAGGAAAAGAGCAAGCTGTCGATGAATAGGAGTATGAGTCTGACGACGATGACAGCGATTACCATGCTAGCGAGGAAAGGGAGGAGTAATTCAACGAGTCACTAGTAATGAGCCATAATCTCCCTCGCTTGCCTTCTTCAGAACTGCTAACTACCGAGGAGTTGTGTTCCAAACTTCCCATTTGCTCTCAGGAACAACTAACCATTGAAATTCCTCAATCAACTGGAGGTCAAGCTGCTGAAAACCCTATTGGAGATACGTCGTATTCCGATTTTTCAAGAGATGTCTCCATTCACATGAATGAATTCGGGGATTTCTCGATTACTGATATGATAGGTGAGATTGGCTCGCATGCTAATATATATTTTAGTGCCTTTATAAGTGAAGGTGGCAGGACTCCAACTTTGAGACCATGTCGATACAGTTTGTAGAGTATATGGGGGGTCATCGGCACTACACACTCCACTTTAGGATCATGGACACATATTTCAGCATCGAGTTAGGTATTAGGATTGGAGATTTAACTTTATTTTTCTTTTCGTTTCAGGTTCCATGGGTCATGGACTATACCATCAAGTGTGTCAAAATACTAGCTCTTACGAGGATCAAACTCTAGATCTAGCCCATCGCTCTTATCGTGGAACTGACAAGGAGAGGAGGAAGAGAGAAGATGATGAGGCCCACTGATGTGCACGTAAATGTGTATATTTTTACCACCATATTTAATCTATTTAAATTAAATAAATGATCATATTGGGTATTTTAACTTGTTTAAGCCAAAATTCATATTATTTTCAAATCGTCACTCATTCATCTTCATCCAAGGGCAAAATATCATTTTTGTGCATATATTAATTTTAGAAAATTTAATTGGAAACTTCTATATTATTTTATAGGAATTTGGCTTCATATACAAGTGGTTTCATGAAGATGTATGCATGCAGAAGAGTGAAGATAAAGAAATGAAGATGGAAGTAATTCAAAGGCATGATAATGGAGGACCCCACCTACCCACCTACCTTAATGTACAAATTAGAGGCTAATGCACAAACTTATGGAATTAATAGCTTCATGTACATTTAAGTGGGGGATTAGTGGATGTTAATGATTACTTGGCCACCACACTACCTCAAGGGCAATTTGGGCATTCCCCAAAAATATGAATTAGGGTTTAACACATGTATAAAGACCCCTTATGTTTCATGTACCTCTTCTCCCTAAGTCTTTCTTAGTTAGTTTTTAGCTTAAAAATAAAAGAAAGCTCTCTTTCTCTTTTCATGGCTACTTAGCCATTTTTATTTCTTGTAATTTTTCTTTTCTTTCTTATGCAATTCAATATATGCTCTTTACATTTACATGCTCTCTTTCTTATGTTGTAGTGTAGATTTCTTTTCTTTTATGCAAGTAGAATAGTTTTCCTTACATTTTGCTCTTTTTTTCCTCTTGTTAGTTTCATGTTGCTTTCTACATTTGTTCATATGATAACAAATATGAGAGGCTAATTAATCCCTACAATTTAGGGGTAATGAAGCTCTCTAGTATGTAGATGCAACATTTTGATGTTTATGCTCTCTTTTTGTGCTTAATGAATCATTTGAAGTGGTTTAACTTGTTGTTTTTGATGTGAATTTGATAGTCTATATTGTTGACACCAAATAGGCTATGCTTAAACAATCACAAACAATGATTACCTCTTCATCTACATATGATGATGGTAATAAAGTGATTGTTGAAATTAAAATTTGATGGCCTATATTTCTAAACAATAGTTAATAGGCCATGCTTAAAATAGATTTTGCTTTCAACTTTGTTGTCATATTTCATGAGAGTTAAATGTGTATTAGTGGTTGTGTTATAGTTTGATGGTTTATATTGTGCTAATTAATAGCACAAATATACCATACTTATGATAAGCACTTCAACTAATTACACTAATGACAAGAAAAGAGAAATCATAACTTCATTTTGTTGGTTTATGTGATCTAGAGAGTGGAAATTGCCTCTAACTTGCCTTCACACTCTTATATTCTTATCAATTTTCTTTTGCTAGTTTTCTACATTTTTAGCTAATCACATTTTCAACTTTGGTTAATTTGATTGAATGGAATTTTAAAATCAACAATTTCTTGTGGATCGACCCGTACTCGCCACGTACTTCAATAGTACGCTGTGCGCTTGCGGTTATTTTTATTTCAAAATTCGTTCGGCTATATTCTAACTCAATAGACATTTAGCCGTCCGAACAAGTTTTTAGCGCCGTTGTCGGGGAGTTGTCTTTGATTTTTTTTTCTATTCTTCGAATTATTTTTGTTTGATTGTAGTGTGTTTGTTTTTTGTGTTTGTACATTTAAAAAAAATTGTGTGTTTGTGTGCATTTTGATTTTGTTGTTTGTAGTTTGCTAGTTTCTTTTTCATTAGCATTTGCATTTTCTATACAAAAAAAACATACACAATTCAAAAAAAATCATTTTATTTCAAATTGCACTTACATATCATTTGCACTTTCTTCTTTTGTTTATATTGCTTTTTAAAAAAAAGAAGACACTGCACTTCTCTGTTTTCTGTTTTCATAACTATGCAACTGTGCACTACAACCCAATACAAACTCAACACAGTGCACCATACAACAGCTACAACTTCAAACACATCTGCCTTCCCTTCATTCAATTCGTTGCCATATCAGTGGACAGTGCACACACCACCAATCCACCATTACTGAAAACACTATCCCACCACCAATCGACAGTCATCTCTACCTCTGTCAACCATCCAACTGCTCCTCTTTTTCAAAACTGCAGCCACTCCTACATACCACAAACATCACAAATACTCACTGCTTACTCAACCCTTTACTGCCCAGCTTGTCTTCATCACTGCATCACTTTCCTCCACGACAACTCCACAGCCTACTGCTGCTGCCAATACTTGCCTACATACAAACTACAACATACAATCATTTCTACTTTGCCCACATAACCACCACATCATCTTAACACTGTCACAACCATATCTAGACCCAAACACTGCTGTTATTCTATTTTCAAACTGCTTCACTGTTGTGTGCATATCACAACCCAGGCAGCAACGACCATTACTTCCCTTCCTCCAGGCAACCATCAAACTATTTTTATTTGACAAATCATTCCACACCAAATCAACCAGCTACCATACTTGTTTCACACTGCTTAAACCACTTGATGCTTGACCCAATCATCACTGACATCAAATAACTTGCAGCCTCAACCAACCACTGCTTCCATTCTTCCTTTCACCATCATTCTCCCCTCCACGCACTGTCGATACAACCACTGCCGATAAAACTTCATCGCATCAAAAAATACACGACAATTCCTGACTGCACATAGCCATCAAAGCACTGACTTGCTTTCTGCCCACCACCAAATTGCATCAGCGAACTTCCAATCCACTTCTTCGATCAAAACTGCACATATCTGCACCTGTCAACAAACCATCTTGCTGCAAGCCTTCTACACACACCACTTGCCAAAACTACCCAAAGCAAGCTACAGCTACCACAATTCAAACCAACTGCCACCAGTGCACTACATATTAACAGCAAATCCACAAACATCACTTCTGCCTTTCTACCCCCCTCTGCCTTCTCAAACCACAACACATCACAGCAGCTCAACCTTCTCGCTGTCTTCCAACACTGGACTACAACATCAAACCAGTGCACAAACATCCAACACCAGACTAAGACCTGTCATAATTCTCCCACATTTCATCAGTAACAAAACAGTCCACAACCCTTCAAACTATTGCCTTCCATCCTACAGTTTTCCACATTGATCAAACTACATACCACAAATTCACATCCTCCATCAACCTTCAACTTCACATCCCCCTCAACCACCTTATTGTTTCACCATCCAAAACTACAAACATCACCAAAACTTCCACTACCTAAGACTGCACCACTCCCCATTTCCCACTGTCATTTACTCACTGCTCACTCTACAATCCCCTGAACACATTGTTACTGCCCAAGCAAACCACTTCCTTCACCATTTCGCCATAGGCTTCCTTCCACACCACCAACTATAGCAGTTTTGACAGCAACCAAATCAACACTTCAACCATCCACCAGAAGAAAACAAAGACTGCTGCTTTACCTGTCCACGAACTCCACCTGCATCTTAGCACCAGTCAACAACAATCATTTCAATCACTCGAAATCACCGCGACAACCTTCCTTGACCACCAGAACTCCTCCTCTACACTCATAGAACCGCCACAGAACTACAGCAGTCGCAACTCAATCACCCTGAGTCAGGAACCACCTTCGCGCATCCCAAATCGCTCAAATTTCAAACCGCTACTTCCTCCAACCACGACCACCAAGAATCGCCTAAAGCTCACTGCCAAATCAGCAACCGAAACCTCACTCCCTCTTCCTACGAATAAGCTACCCTCGACCATCACAAATGAACTGCGACACAATCATCACTGCATCCCAAAAACCACAAACCACAACAATTGCCTTGAATTCGAGTATTTGCGAATTGAATTTTTTTTTTGACTTTGTGGAATTTGAGTATTTGAGAAATTGATTTCGTGAATTGTTTAAGTGGGTGGAGCTTTCTATTTCTATTTGAACTAATATAGTCAGTGGGCCGGGTTGTTTGAAGTAATAATAGTAATTCGAGTATTCGAGTATTTTTATTTTTGTAGGTTGAGTTGAATTGCTTTTAAATTGTCTTTTCAAAAAAACTTCACTTCTAAATTTTGTTTCCTTTTCAAAAAAAAATTGTTTTGAGTGGTTTTCTTTCCAAAACTTTTCCTTTATACAAGAAAAAAAACAACCAAATAATAATAATAATAACAACATTCGTATATATCTTGTTTTTAATTTTTAGGTTGCCAAAGCAGGAAATAAAGGAAGAATAGCTTGCTGAAAACTGCCGCTCCGCTTTCCAAAAATAAATTGCTAGCTTGCTTATATAAGAAAATTTGCTGCTTTTAACCCCATCTCTAATTTTATTTGAATTGCATTGTTGGTTACTTGCATTTGCATTTTATTAAAAAAAATTCAAAATCAAAAACAAAAATCCATTCTTAGTTGCATTGTTAATACACATTTGATTTCTGCTTTGCATTTCATTTTGATTAATAATAACGGTTAGACATCGATAACACTTAATTGTATATTGGCAAATTGTCTTCTTTGAACAATTTAATTTCTCGGTGTCTAGGCTACGGCAGAGCAATAACCATTTATAAATATTACGGTGATTCGTAAATATTATAGTGTTTGTTTCTTTGAAGGTACTTAAACCTTCAGCTGCATTGCTACAGTGATTCGTGGTGCACCGATAAATCCTGTCCATTACCTGGCCGAGAACTATCCTGTTTATTTAAGACAATGTGTGATTATACAATTTTGGGTTAACATAGGATAAATCATTTGTAATTAACCCTTGCATTCATTTAGTTGCATTAGTTCATGCATATTTAAAAAAAAATCAAAATCCAAAACTAAAAAATTGTAAATATTCCTTTTCCTTTGAAATTTTTAAATCCTTTTTCTTTGAAATTTAAAAAATCCAAATTTTTTTATAAAACCTTTCCAAAAACAAAGAAAAAATTTGAAAAACTATAAAAAAAACAAAACAAAAATCAATTTCCCGTTTGAAAAATAAATTTTATTTGTAAATATTTCTCCTTTATAAAAAAAGCAAAAACATTCTTGAAAATGTCCAAGTTTCCCCACTCATTTGAATTTTACAATAGTTGTGAAAATCAATATAATCCACATGATTTCACTCCAAATTCGTATGGATATTTTAACGACAACTATTCTTTAAACAATTCGAATTTTGAACAACAAAGTTCTCAAAACGATGACCAACCCTCAAATCTTGAAAAGAGCATTTCGCCTTTACTTGAAATCTCTACACAACAAAATCAAGAGACAAATGATTTGTGTAATTCATATTTGGGCAATGATTCAAATCAAAGTTTTCAAAATATTCAAAATTTGAATTCACTTCAAAATTCAAACGATTTCAAGTATAACCCATGTCAATTCAATTTTGAACTCCAAAATGAATTTCAAAATCAAAACGAAAATGTGATCCACTTTTCAAAAATTTTTGGCAATGGGAATAATCTTAACCATGTTACAATTGAAAATTTTTGTTCTCAACAAATCCAAATCGAAAATACTCAAGTTAATAACTATAAATTGGATTTTTGTTGAGCAAATGAACGAAATTTACGATGATCACACAGATTCGTTGTTTGAAACATATATGAAACAACGTGAAAAACAAAATCAAATTCCAACGTGTGATGAGTCAAACAATAATCCATCTTTTACCCAAATCGACAATTTTCAAATAACAACTTTTGAAATTGAAAATAATAATCTTAATGAAGTTGTTGAAAACACGGTAATTGAGTTGGATTTCAATTGAGGGTGTGGAACCAAATTTAAAATTTGATCTTCCTTTTCTCGATTCCAAAAATATGAATACAACAACTTTGGATTTTGAACTTGAGATATGCAAAAAGTTGTTAATAATCCAACAAAGGAAGACGAATTTAATGAACACGAATTCTTTGGACTTTTCAAAAACGAGTTTTCAAATTCTGATGGGGAAGATTTAAAACACCATTTTGATTTTGAAATCAACAATTTTGAAGAAGTTTTCAATGATAAATTTGAATTTCAATTTGGTGAAAATAAACTTGAACTTCAATCAATCGTTTTATCAACTCCAAAAATCATTGAAAATATAACGACTCGTACAATTTTAATAAAACGGCATTCGTTTTTCCAAATCCAAATTCAACTTCGAAATCTTGTATGGTTTGGTTTTTCGAGCTTAAGCTGTGTCTCGGATATTTGACGAGACAAATGAATCGGTCGTTGGATGACCGTTTCATTTACTTTTTGACAATATACTTTCTGATCTCGTGTAAATACCGTTAATTTTCATTTAAATAAACGCCATGTTTTCTTTTTTATTTTTCTCCTTCCACTTGGGTTGACTGTGGGGACACAGTCAAAATCAAGTGTGGGGGGGGAGACTCATCGTTCATTTTTAATTTTCATGGTTTATTTTTGCTTTTTCTTTTTAAAAAAAACTCAAAAAAAACCCAAAAACAAATTTTTGTGGAGAAGAGAAAAAAGGAACTATTATGACGATGCCCCTGGCGATATGCGTAAGCGCCACAGGGATTCCAATGATCACCATGGGACCTCGCTGTCAAGTGCTCCTCCCCACGCCGAGGCTCAAGCTACCGTGATGCAGGAAATTCCACCCTCTCAGGCCATACAATTACGGCTACTCTTGCTTCTTCTAGTCAGGGCAAGAAGTCCACACTTCCATCGGGTCCGCCTAGCTTTAAGCTGCTTTCCCTCATCTTTTCTTGCACAGGGTTAAATTTGATAAGAACTTAAAGCTCACAAATAGAGCTACTTCCTTTTGGAATCTTAAGGCGGTCCTTGAGGACTTGGAGGCTGGGTACGAGTGGTAGAGTCTTGTACAAGCTCTTTCTAATGTTATTAACTACCAGGAGATTCTTTCATTCGAGGCAGAAAGGGATGGTCACGATATAGTAATTAATGATCACGACAATGTGATAGCTCAGTTGAAGATTAAGTGGGACGCGACCTTGAAAGGAAAATTTTCCAGTGACAATCTTCTAACTTAAGCAAGCCGGGCTCATGATAGAGCACTTCTTGTGATCAATGATCAGCTCAAAGAAGCTCACAGGAAGTCCAGCAAATTGAAAGAGCAAGTCACTGAAAGAGAGCAAGCCATAAAGGCCCAAGACCAAACTATTGTTGAACAAGCTTCCACCATTGCTGAGCAGGCTGCCGAACTCGCTCGACTCTATGAGGAGAATGCAAGACTGTCCAAGGAAAAAGAATAGATTACATCTGATAAACTGGCGGCCGAGATTGACCATTTGGTCACCCGATCGAAGCTCTTAGACCTTTAAGAGGAGCATGATGAAGCAACATGCCAAATGGATGCTAGCATATTGCATCTTTATACTTGCAATTTTATGAACAAGGGAATTTTGTAGTGGCTCAGAAACAATTATACCCGGACTCTCGCTATGGTTTGGGAAGAAGTATTAGTTAGATCAGAGAGAGCCGGGGATATGCAATTTGAAGAAGAGCTAATGGCGGCTTATCTCAATTCTGAGGAGATAGACTTCCCAGCGGCTAGTAGGGAGATTCTATAAGGAGAGAAGGAAGGATGTCGCGGATGCCGCCACTGAAGCTCTTGCTGTCCCAAGTTCTTTGGGTCAGGATGAAATATCTACATCTAAATCTCAAGGGCAAGCAATGACTATTCCGGTGTCCAAAACTATCAGCTCTGAAGCTACCCACATACATCCATTCTGAAGCTCTACGTGAACCATAATTTCCTCCAACTATTGAGCGACCCACCGGAATGGAGTCGGAGCAAGGGATTTTGAATTTCAAGTTCATGAAATAACTCCCGGTTTAGGTGTTTCCCTCATTTCTCCAGTACTCCAAAAGCTCCAATTCACTCTGGAGTCCTTTACTAAACTATCAACCACGTTTCCCAACTTGTAGGTCAACCATCTCTCCTACCTCTTCCTACAGCTACATAGGGCTTGAGAGCCCCTACCATCTTTACCGCTTCCACCGTGGTCTCTGTAGTGTGAGCATAATTCATGTCTCAATCTCCGAGCCTGAGCCTGATTCTGATCAAATAGTGGCACTGCTGAACTTGGAGGTTGTCCCTGTGTCTCTAGCAGAAGAGGTGGTAGTGCCGGTGAGTCAGACCCAACTGACAAGGAGATGATGTAAGGGAGACTTGAGAAGGAAAAGAAGGGGTTGTAGGCAAAGAAGGAGAAGGGGGAAGCAAAGCGCAAGACTCCGACTACAATCAAGCTCCGGATGTCAAATGATGGAGATGCTGCTACATGAGGTTCTAAGGGGTTCGGTCCAGCCACGGGAGGAGAGTCTGCATCCTTGGAGGGTGTGATTGTCCTTGGCAAGGAGAGCAAGAGGAAGAAAATTCTGACTCGTCCACGCAAGGACGATAAAGCTGGCCATAGTGAGAAGAAATAATGATGTGACCGAGATCCAGTGGAGGGGAGCATTTATGATTTTTGTATATTTTTTGAGTATATCGAGTCTGTACAAGTACTGATTCTGTACTTTCTATTTTACTTGGTTTTTTGTTGTGTGATGTCTAAAACTGACCGGTGCTGTGCAGTAACAGCCCCCGTTGTTTATTGAGTCTGTACATAAAATGATATTAGTAATGAAAGATTGTCATTTCTATTGTAATCGCTCCTACGTGCTTTTCCTGCATTCTATGTACTGTGCTTTTTTGTAAATAACTACATGTGTATATAATATGATTGCCTACAGTGTAATTTCCTAAATCATATACTTTTGTGTCTATTTCAAATCACTATTTACCATAACTCTATGCATGTAAATGGCACTCCTGCTATTATTTATCTTATTATATTACTTAGCTCTATTATGATTTGCAAAAATAATCTGTTTTGGGTAATAGAACTGTAGTGTATCTCGGTTTAGCTTGTGCTGACCATGTGTTGGTGTATATATGCCCCCTACTCCACTGGGCTGGTTACTCTGAACTTAGTGCTGAAGTAATTGGTTGGAGATTGGTTGTTCTTAGCAACTCATTCGGTTGCCCCCAGTCTGGTTCGCAACGTAGGCTCCTGCCTCTGAGAACCCGTGGTCCTGATGCTTAATTCCATGCATTTCTTTCCTCGACTATGACTGGATTCTTCCAAGTTCAGTTTCTGTCCCCGGAAACTTTCGAACAGCTCAAGTACTTGGAGTCTCCTCCGATGTTACCACTGATCCGACGATTTGGACTCTCAAGGTATTGGTGATGCAATGCTGATTTTCACCAATCCTATGATAAGAAACTTTCCCGATGCTATCGTAGCAATGTCAATACTTAGAAAGTTTGAAAGAGCTCTTCGTGTTACCAGAGTAACATCGATTACAAGAGAATAAGAGAATTTTGCAGTATTTCCAGGGAGGCATTGGTAATTAGAAAATTTCGAATTGATTTTTCCATCGATCCGGCGGTTTGAGGGTCTGTACTCCCTATCCAGAGATTGGTAAGTATTTTCTCAGTCGTGTGGGATGTGCATTTTTTTACAAGAACGCAGTTCCATTAGTTCGAAAAGCGACGTGCGGCTTATTGATGGCGCACGAGATGTTTTTCATACTTGGATGTGGTTTCGCTAGTCCAAGCAACGGCGTAGGCTTATTGGTGGCGCACAAGGTGTATTGCATACTTGAACATAGTTCCATCAGTTCAAGCAGCGTCGTGCGGCTTATTGGTGGCGCATAGGGATTATTGCATGCTTGAACACGGTTCAATCTTTTTGAGCAGCATCGTGCGACTTATTGGTGGCACATAAGGATTATTGCGTACTTGAACATAGTTCCATCGGTTCAAGCAGCATTATGCGGCTTATTGGTGGCATACAAGGAGATGGGCCTTCCCAACATTGCCGGTGCAATGCCAACTCTTAGAAGGCGTGGATCGATTTTTCCCGCCAATCCGGCGGTTTGAGTCGATTTTCCCCGTCCACTCAGCGGTTTGCTTACAAGAATGCCGTTCTTTTGGTTCAAGAAGCGGGATGTATTATAAATTAAAGAAGAGGCAAGTCCTGCCTATTTACAATTCCCCAGTGTCCTTAGATGGCTTATTGGCAAAAAATACATAAACAAGTATTATATATGGTAGTGCCACATCGATTCGCTGTTCCAAGCAAGGGAATCAGAATTCAATCGACTGTCATTAGGTGGAATGTTACGTCTCCAAGTTTCTGACTGATCACGCACGATCCTTCCCAGTTTTTGCCAAGTAGTCCCGTACTTGGGAAGATCTGTTTCAAGATGAGATCTCCCACTTTGAAGGTACGGTTCGAACCTTGGTGTTGAAGTGTCGTGCCATTCTTTTCTGTTGAGAAACAGTTCTAAGGTCATCTTCCTCCCTCTTCTCATCGATATAGTCAAGTGATTCGAACAGTAATTGCTTGTTTTCTCTTTGATTGAAATGCCTTCGCGATGAGAGGGGACTTCTAGGTCCACTGGTATCATAGCTTCTGAACCATAAGCTAATACGACGGGGGATTATCCAGTTGAAGATTTATGTGTTGTCCTGTAAACCCATAGTGCAAGTGGAAGCTTATCACCCAGTTCCCTTTAGCTTTTTTCACCCGTTTCTTTTTGGTGGATTTGATGATTTTACTCACTGCCTCCACTTGGCCATTTGCCTGCGGGTACGATGTCGCGGAAAAGATCTTCTCGATCCAGTAACGCTTGCAGAAGTCTTTGAAGTTAGCAATCTTGAACCGAGTTCCATTATCCGTGATGATTTTCTGTGGTACTCCAAACCTGCAAATAATGTTTTTAGTTACAAAGTTAATAACTTTTTTAGAAGTTATCGTGGCAAGCATTTTTGCTTCGGCCTATTTTGCAAAGTAATCAATTAAAATTATGGCGTATTTAGTCCTTCTTTTACTATTGGTAACATGCTTTTTAGATCAATTCTCTTGATTGGAAACGACCAAGGACTGACCATTTGTGTAAGTTCCATAGATGGGGTTTGGGGAATCTTTGCAAATCTCTGGCATCGATCGCATCGTCTGGAATAGTTTGCCATGTCTTAGTTTAGGCTAGAAGTACCTATAGTGAAGAGCCTTTTTCACCAATGCTTGCCCTCGGTGTAGTCACCGCAATTGCCTTCGTGAATTTCCATGAGGATTTTCTTGGTTTCATTTTTGGTCACACACCTGAGTAAGGAAGCAGAGAACCCTCTCCAGTGCAGTACTCCATCTTGCATTACGAATCATGGTGCTTGATGAAGGAGCTTCTTTCATTCATTTCGGTCCCTTGGGTGTATTCCTCTTAGTGGGTAGTCCTTAATCGACGTCATCCTTGACTCCTCCTTTCCTACATTTTCCAAAATCCAGTCCACATCCATCTAATCTATGCTAGGAGCCGATAACTTCCACTGGAACCAATCCTAGCGATTGTGCTCTTCGGAACTGGCCTGCTTTGCCAAGTGATCGGCCTTCACATTCAGTCCCTTGGGAATATGATTTATTGTATAGTGTTCGATATCATTGAGCAATTCCCATGCCTTTGATAGGTAAGGGGCAAGGTTTGCACCCTTAGGCTAATGCTCTCGTTTCACTTGACAGATGACTAACTGAGATCTATTATATATATGGAGTGCTTTAATCCCGAGTTCCTTCACAATCTACAACCCTGTTATTAATGTTTCGTACTCTTCCTCGTTCTTAGCAGTAGAGAATTCTAACCTTAGAGCATAACAGATGGACCGTCCTTCGAAGTTTCAAGCACAACTCCTGCTCCTGAGCGGAATTCATTTGATGCACCGTCGATAAACAATTTCCATTGTGATGTTATGACCGTCGTGTCCACCTCCTCATTATCCCGAATTGTAAATTCCACAATGAAGTCTTCTAACTCATGTCCATTAATTGCTCTACGAGTATGATAAGTCACATCGTACTAGCTTAACTTAATATTCAACTTCAGAAGCCGTCCTAAGGTTTCGGGTCGGTAAGCACTTGCTACAAGGGTTGATTCGTACACACCTTAATGGGGTGAGCTTGGAAATACGATCATAGCTTCCTTGATGTTATCAATAGGTAGTACACTAACATTTCCAACTTAGGGTAGTTTTGTTTAGCTCCGGTGAACCGTTTTCTGATGTAGTAGACGATTCATATAATCCTAGCCTCATCATGCACAAGTGATGCACTTAGCACATAGGCATACACTGCCAAGTAGACGAATAGATCTTCTTCATCTACCAGTTTAGATAGAACCGACGGTGTTTCCATGTGTCGAAGTAATTCCTCAAATGCTGTCTGGCAGTTTTGATTCCATTCGAAGTTCTTCTTACCCTTTTTTCAATGCATCAAAGAACAGTATACACTTATCTATCGCTTTTGATATGAAGTGACTCAATACTGTAATCTTCCCATTCAGACTTCGCAACTCCTTTTTTGTCGACGGGGCTCTGACATTTAGTACTGCAGTAATTTGTTCTAGATTGGCCTCAATGTCCCTTGTTTTTACTATGAATCCAAGAAATTTTCCCAACGAAACACCGAACGAGCACTTCTAGGGGTTCATTTCATCCCGCACTTCCAAAGGATTTCAAACATCTCCGAGATATTATCTATATGGTTTCTAGATACTCGTGATTTCATAAGCATGTCATCCACATATACCTCCATTGTCCGTCCGACCTGATTCTTGAACATTGCATTTACTAATCTTTGGTAAGTAGCACCAGCATTCTTTAACCCAAACAACATCATGCAATAATAGTACAGTCCTAAGTTAGTAATGAAGCTCGTGTTCTCCTGATCGGACACATGCATCATAATCTGATTGTATACAGAGTAGGCATCCATGAATGAGAGTACTCATGTCCCACGGTTCTGTCAACTAGCTGGTCAATTCTAGGTAGTGGAAAGCTATCCTTCAGGCAAGCTTTGTTCAAATTCAAGTAGTCGACTCAAGTCTGCCACTTCGAATTTAATTTCTTGACTAGTACAGGGTTTGACACCCATTTAGGATATGTTACGTCATGGATGAAGCTATTGACCAACAATTATCCACTTCTTCTTTCAATGCAACGGATCACTTCGGACCTAGACTACTTCTCTTTTGCCTTGTCGGTGTGAATTTGGGGTCGATATTAAGTGAATGACATGCTATCATCTGTGATATCCCACACATATCGAGATGCGTCCAAGCAAAAACATCCAGATTGGCACGAAGAATTTTTATCAGTTCATTTTGCATATTGACTCCAAGTTGTGAACCTATCTTCAAGACCCGAGTTGGGTCATCCATGTTGACAGAGACAACAACCATAAATTCCACCAGTGCTTCCTGTTTGTCTGCTGCACTCTTCTTCCTATGGTCCATAGTCTTATCGAAGCAATTATGGTCCCCAAGCCAAGGGCCATCCTATAATTGCTATGTTTGTGGGTCACGAATACGGAGAGTCTTGCCAACATTCTTCCCCTTCTTACATTGTCTAGCTTCATGCAATTAGGTGACGTAACATTCTCTTGCCATGATTTGGTCTCCAATCACCACGCCAACACCTTTTTCCATTGGGAACTTCGTTGTAAGGTACCATGAAGCCAAAGCTATTCTAAAACCAGCAAGGGCCGCTCGGCCCAAGAAAGCATTGTAAGCTGAGAATTCATCAATTATCATGAAGTTCTGAATAAGAACCTCCCTTCGTTCCCCTTCTCCATGTTCTAAAGGTTAGTCAATAATTCCAGCTGGCTAGTTTGGTTCGCCTATAAATCCTTGAATATTCATCCTACAAGTAGTCACATCCTTCATGCCGATCTTCATCTGATTTAACGTTTGTCGGAAAAGGATGTTAACCGAACTTCCACTGTCAACCAAAACTCTATGCACAACTGGCAGCCCAATTCCAACCGCTACCACCATTGGGTCTAGAGTTGGAACCTCTATACCTTTAGTATCTCGAGTTCAGAATATGACATCATCAGTTATCAACTACTGTTGTTTGGTTGGGGCTTCATTCTCAATGGCATAATAGGTTTCCTTAGGAGGTTACTTTAGAGAACTAACGTATCGTTCCATCTCACCCTAACTCTTTTGCACTGGGTGAGGTTCTCCAGTGACGGTACTTATGACGAGTCTCTGACAGTCCGACGAGTCCCTTCCTAACTGAGTCCGACCCGATGATTGCTCAGAACTTGGGGTCCAGCAAGTTGGTCAGAATTATGTGATTTCTTCGTGTACTGTTGGAGCCCTTTATTCCTTATTAGTAGTTCAATTATGTCCTTCAGATGCCTATATTCATTTGTGTTATGCCTATGAGTGTAACACCCCATATTTTTGGTTACATTATTTAGGATATTTAATTATCTAAATTAAATAAAATAATGTGTTGATTAGGAGATTGAGATTTGATTTTATTAAAGAGGTATGGGTCGTACGAATGGTTAGTCATGCCGTTCGGACTGATTAATGCGATAGCTTCCTTTGTGGATTTGATGAACTAGGTTTTCCGAGAGGACTTGGATAGGTTCGTATTGGTTTTCATATATGATATCTTGATTTACTCTAAGGATGAAAGAGAGCATGAAGTTCATCTTAGAGTGATGCTTGAGAAGCTGAGGCAGCATCAGCTGAAAGCGAAGTTATCGAAGTGTCACTTCTAGAAGAAAGAAGTGAAGTTTCTTGGTCATGTAATCTCAGAGGAAGGGTTGTCAGTAGATCCGATTAAGATTGAGGCAGTAAATAGTTGGAAGAGACCTAAAACAGTATCCAAGATAAAGAGTTTCCTTGGGTTGGCTGGTTATTATCGGAGGTTCTTTAAGAATTTTTCGTGGATTGCAGCACCGATGACCAAGCTAACAAGAAAAGGATGTGAAGTTTATGTAGACCGATAAGTGTGAGGAAGCATTCCAGAATTTGAAACACTTATTGACCCATGTACCCGTGTTGGTTGTTCCGGAAGGGAATCAAGATTTGGTGGTTTATACCGATGCATATGAAACAGGATTAGGAGCTGTGCTGACATAGAGAGGTAAAGTGATTGCCTACGCTTCTAGGTAGCTTAGACCGCATGAGGTAAGATATCCGACATACGATTTAGAATTGGCTGTAGTTATTTTTGCTTTGAAGGTGTGGAGACATTACCTTTTAGGAGAAAAGTTTGAGTTATATATAGTTCATAGGTCGCTAAAGTATTTGTTCTCTCAAAAGGAGTTGAACATGAGACAGCAAAGGTGGTTAGAGTTTATCGCTACTTATGATTTTGGGATTGAGTACACACCGGGGAAAAGCAACAAGGTTGCAGATTCACTTAGCAAGAAACATCAGAATGCAGTTTTGGCAATAATTGCTGAGTGGAAGGGTTTGGAAGCATTAGCATATTGCAGAGTGCAATGGAGATCCGGGGCTAGGTCTAGTGGAGATACAATTGTATTATCTTTTTAGAAGTTCGACCAGTGTTGATCGAAAAGATTGCTTCTAAACAGATGGAGGATCCAGCGTTAGCCGAGCGGATCAGGAATCTAGGAGAAGGAACTGAAAGCGATGAATTGAAAGATTTTAGTCTTGACCAGAATGGATGGTTGGGAAAGAAAGGAAGATTATATGTTCGGAGTGTAGGAAACATTAGGAAAGAAGTCTTAGAGGAATGCCATCGTTCGAAGTTCACCCTTCATCTAGGAGGTAATAAGATGTATCAGGATACGAGGAGGAGTTTCTTTTGGGAAGGCATGAAGCGAGATATTGGTTTGTGTGTGAAGCAGTGCATGGTTTGCCAACAGGCAAAGGCTGAACACCAAAGGCCAAGTGGGTTGCTTCAGCGATTAGATATTCTAGTATGGAAGTGGGATTCTATGTCCATGGATTTTATTGACGGGTTGCCAAAGTCGAACGGGGGAAATGATAGTATATGAGTTATAGTGGATAGATTGACCAAGAGTGCCCATTTCATTCCAGCTAGGTCAACTAGAACGACACCTGTTTTGGCAAAGTTGTATACGAGGAATGTGGTTAGACTGCATGGAATTCCTAGTAGCATAGTTAGTGATAGAGATCCTTTGTTCACTAGCGAGTTCTGGAAGAGTCTGCAGGAAGTTTTGAGAACCAAGCTCAAGATGAGTACCGCTTACCATGCACATACAGATGGGCAAAACAAAATCTTGGAGGATTTTTTAAGAGCTTGTGTTCTAGATTTCGGGGGATCATGGGAAGACCATCTGCATTTAGTCGAGTTTTCGTATAACAACAGCTATCAGACTAGTATTGGGATGGCACCGTTTGAAACCTTGTATGGAAAGCCATGAAAATCTCTCGTATGTTGGCTAAAGACTGGGGATAGATTGGTTCTTGGTCCAGATATTTTCAGAGAAGCTACAAAAAAGATTGATGTCATTCGGGCTAGAATGAAGGAGGCTCGGTCTAGGCAGAAAAGTTATGCAGATAAGAGACGGAAATATCTAGAGTTCTTAGTTGGAGACCAAGTTTTCGTCAAAGTAGCACCGATGAAGGGTATGATTAGGTTTGGAAAATCGGGGAAGTTATCACCGAGATTTGTTGGACTTTTTCCTATTGTTGAGAGGATCAGGAAATTCGCATATAGAGTTAAGTTACCGAGCAGTTTAGCAGGAGTCCACGATGTTTTTTATCTTAGAAAGTGTGTTAGAGACCTGAAGACTACTATTGCACCGACTATGCTAGATGATTTAGTGGTAGAACCAAACTTGACCATACTGAGGAAGCTAGTTTGCATTGTTGCGAGGGATGAGAAGAGGCTTAGAACCAAGACGGTCAGAATAGTCAAAGTCCAGTGGAGTGACGATGACAGGGACTGTACTTGGGAGGTTGAGAGCAGGATTAGAGATACTTATCCTGACTTGTTTGATGGTATGTTTTACCTTCTTGTTTGATTGTTGTAACAGCCAAGATTTTTAGTAACATTATTTAGGATATTCAATTAGCTAAATTAAATAAAATAATGTGTTGATTAGGGGATTGTGATTTGATTTTACTAATGGGGTAGCCGTGCCATTTAGGAATGAATTAAAATAAGAGTTAAAATGAATTAGAGGAGGGGTAAAATTGGAAAGAGGTCATTCCTAAATCCTCCAAACTTTGGTCATGTATAATCCACAGGTCCATTTCATTTGAATTTTTTTTATAACTCAAGGCCGGCCACCATCAACAAGGAAATGAGGAAATAAGAAGAAAATAAACTAGGAAGAAGATTAAGTAAATCAAATCTATTCATATCTCAATCTCTTTAATCACAAAGGCTAAGGTGAATATGTTTACATCTCATTTTTGATTATGCTTTCGGTTTTAAGATGAATTTCGAATATTTTGCAATGATTTTCCATGTTTTTGAATGATGGAACATTTATATATACTTGTTGATGAATTATGGTTTTTCATATTAAAATTATGATATGTTTTAAGGGAAAAACCCTATTTAATGACATCTTCTTGCCTTGCTAATTTTTTGAAAATCAGAAATAATATTTTGGAGATGGGTTTCAATTTTCAAAATTTTTGGAATTAGTGTGGATTTTATATGAATTTTCTAGTAAAGAAAATGATAATTTAGGTTATAAATTATTTACGGGTAAATAATATATGGTTTGGGTCTAAAATTTTTATATATTAGAAAACATATTAAAATAGATTTTTTGGAATTTTTCTAGATTTTTCCTAAAAGTTTTGATAGGTATATAAAATTATTTAAGGTACGGGACTTAAATGTTTTATGTATTTTAAAATGGAGAAGGGGCATTTTGTAAATAAATTGAATTTGTTAATCCTGGAAAATGGCAGCACTTTTGAAAAAGTAATATGGCAACCAATAAGATTTAGGCAAACAAGGTAGGTTAGGTACAAAAGAAATAGTTTAAAAGTACAAATAAATTGGTTTTTCACTATTTCGTCTCTTTTGGCTCCAGGTTCCGCCTCCAACCAACGCCTCCGACACAGTCAAAACCAATGCATATTGTATCGGGCAACTGGTATGTAATGAATTGGATGAGGGCGAAAGGTATAGGGTCGAAACCATACGGTTTCGAAAGGGTTGAAGCTTTGCTTTGATTTTAAAGAAAAACACGCATGCTTGCTTTCGACTAAGATGCTTTCGACTCGGTTGGGTTTCGACTAGGTCAAATGGTTTAAAAGGAAATGGTTTCGATTGGGCTGCATCTTTGTTTTAAATGAATGCTTTCGACTAGGTCGAAACACCTAGTTGCCGCCTTTTTACCTTTCGACCCAGTAGGTTTCGAAGGGGTTGTTTTTGTTTTAGAAATATCTGTCCATCTCTCCAATGCTTTCGAAGGGATGGTTTCGACACCATCACTTTATTACTTAGGAAATGGTTTCGAAGCAGTTGCTTTCAACTTAAATGTTTTAAGACCCTTTTTCTATAAGTAAAAAACTCAAATTGGTTTCGAAAGAGAAGATTTGAAAGATTTTAAAAGGAAGTGCTTTCGACTTTAATGGGGTTACGTCCTTTTTCTCTACTTGAAGGCATAATCCAATGGTTTCGACCGAGACGTTTTCAAAGGGTTTGGAAGGAGTTAACTTTGGATGGTTTTGAAAGGTTTCCACATGTTTTAAATTGAACCCAAATGGTTTTGAAAGGTTTAAGTTTAATGCTTTCGAAAGGTTTTAAAAGAGTTTCGAATGGGTGGTTCCCTAGAGGTTTCGAAGGAGTTGAAAGGAGTTGATTTCTGATGGTTTCGAAAGGAAAGGTTTTCCAATGGTTTCGAAAGGAAATGTTTAAAGGTTTTTAAAAGAAAGATGTCTAAGGTTTTTAAAGCTTTTGAAAGGGTCACTTTCAATGGTTTCGAAGGGGTTACCTTTAAGGGTTTCGAAAGGGTGTTTAAGGTTTTAAACAAAGGTTACGAATATATTGAATAGGCAGTATAGCCTAAGTATTTTCAAGTTAAAAAGGTTTTTAACTTGTTTTGAAAGGATAGTTAATCCTTATTATAATTCATCAACATTATTTTGAGTAAAGTATATATATCATGGCAAAATGGCTTAGAGTAAAGCTAAAGATATATTTTCCTTATGTACATATATGATTTGAAGGACTAAATCATTTTGAAAAGGTTTTCAAGGAAAATTTAAAGGGTAGTTAACCCTAAGAAAATGATTCGGATAGATAGTCCATTTTGTAGGCAGTCAGCCTAGATTTGGAACAGTTAGTCCATTCTGATTTGGACAGTTACTCTAGTTAGCGACAGTCAACACGGTTTTATGGATAGTTAGTCTATTTTAGCATAACGGACCTTGCTATTGTTTTTTTGGACAGATAGTCCGTTTGTTAGCATAACAGACCTTGCTATTATGTTGTGGGCAGATAGCTCACATATTACCTGTTTTACAGACAAATAGTCCATTTATTAGCATAAAGTAATTTTTGAAAAGGATATTAGTGAGGGGTAACCCGTTCCACTACGCGATGTGGTCTCACTTAATATCAGTAAACCGAGATGTAACAGAGTTATTCACATCAGGCTTTATGTCTGATTCGAAGTTTTTGTTTCCCCTTAAACTCTCGGGTACTCAAAATTGATTTGAGTAGGCTGAGGGTTGAGGTTTTTAGGTTTTAGTATTTTGGCGAATAATGCTTCCAAAGACGAGTAGGTGGTTGACGGATAACTAAATAGGAATATAAATTATTATGTTTATTATTCCGCTGTGTATATTAAGTTAGATATGAAAATATTTCTCTGATTAACCAAGGGGGAATCGTCATATGTCGCTCTTGGCATGATTTTGTAATTGTATATTTAATCATTTCCTGGGAAACGTTAAGGGATTATGTAACATGAATATGAATTATTGTTTTGAAATGTAATCAACAAAATGTTTTTTTTGAAATCTGTGATTTTGTTCATATTCATGTGCTTCTGATAATATGGATACCATTATCATTACCATTTTTTGTCACCAGAAGTTAATACTATGGATGACTGCAGCATCTGTAGCGCTTAGCTTTTGGCCTCTAGATACGGGATGTTACAGTGAGTCTCACGAAAGTGACAAAACTTCCCGATTTCTTTTGTTGTTCAGATGCTTCCCTCTTGGGTAGTTTGTTGTATCGCTCCGTCCCCTGCGTAGCGAGGTGGATGTTTTCCAAGTTGTCATTCAATGGCGTATAATCCTCGGGTCTGAGATTTCTTAGAAATTTCCCGTTCTCGTTGCATTTACAAGAGTTCTGATTCCTCTTCTTTTGATTCAAATCCTTTCCTGTTGTTGTTTTAGAACTGTTTCCATCCTGATTAACCATGACATTTCTCTGAACCATTTCCTTTGGCTGCTCGTCGACAGTTTTACCTTCGACTTTACTTACCTCTCCAGTCTTAAAAACTAGTTTTCCTTTCAGTGGAATTCCTCCATGGTAGTGGGTTGTTTCATGTTAATCCATCTACCGAAATCCATATCTAAGTGAATCGCTCGGACCAAAGCCATTAAAATCACATCCTCCTTTGGATTGCTCACCTTAGGAACTATGATGTTGAACCGGTTCATGAAAGATTTCAGTGACTCATTGGGTCCCTAGAGAAGACAAATAAGGATATCACACCTTTCGGTCAGGCAGTTTGGAGTATAAACTGCTCTGGAAACCTTTTTGCTAATTCCTCGAAAGTAGAAATAGATCACAGTGCAAGTCTAGTAAACCACATGGAAGCAACTCCTTCCAAGAAGATAGGGAAATGTCTATAGAAGATAGTACCTATTTCCCTAGCTCCATCCATATGCCATTGATACTTATAAATGTGTTATTTAGGGCCCGTCGTTCCATTATATGACAGCATAGTCGACATAGTGAACTTCTTAGGACATTCTCCTCTTAGAATATTTTTAGTGAATGGAGTTCGGCTTGGTGCGGAACCCTAGTCTTCATTCTTTCTTCCCCTACTCTCCTTCACTAACCATTTGACCATGTCAGTGATGTACTCCTCTCTAGTACGGTCGTCTGCAGGTCGGTTGTCAGGGGCTATGCCGAGTGTTTGACTTTGCAAACAGTTTCAGTTTGCCAACTGAAGCCCAGGTTCTCCATTCTCTGGGAGAACCATTCCTACGGAGCCCCATTGGCACACAGTTAGTCTTATCGGGGCGGTCTAAACTTCATTTCCGGCATTTTTCCAATTCATATCAAATTTCCGTTCCAATCTATCATCATCCAGCTGCATGTCATCTTTAGAGTTAGAAACAAGCATTGCATTATTCACTTGAGGAGTGTTCACTCTAAGATTTGGGTTTGCAGCAGGCTATTTTCCAATGGGAGGAGTACTTTCATTGCCTTTTACTATGATTCCAACTGCTCGACCAGCAACATGATTCTGCTTTTGTTTATAGTTCCTCCTGTTCAAGCCCAAAATAGAGGAATTCTCTTGTTCCATAGCAATTGCAATTTCTTATCTAGCTCTCGGAGCACTTGGTGGCTGCAACGTTAACAAAGCTTCGATCTTATCCATGACAACCTTTTTCCTATCGGCTATTTTCTGGTTAAGTTCGTTAACCGTCAGGTTAAGCTCCCCTTTAGTCACAATATCCTATTAAGCGGAGGAACCTGGCGCTAGATTTATAGTATTAACCTCTGTTCGATGATTGTTTGCATTATTTACTTCAGCTTGTTAGGGGTTTGCATCATCAACACTAACTGTTGCCTTTGTGAGTCTTTTAGAAGTAGTCCTCTATTTTTGAGGTGTCATTGATCTTCGACGGCAAGCCTATGAATCTTCGAAGTAAATTCTCTGGATCTAACTGCTGGATCTCCCTTAATCTAAAATATCAAGCTAGATCTAAGCCTAGATTCATATTTTCTCAGTGAAAGCACCAAAATGTTAACATCAAAAATGGATCAACACCCAAAAATAGGTTGTAGGAAACCTATGAGACCTAGATCTAGTAGATAACAGCAACAGTAAAGGGAAAGAAACAACAATAAGAAAGTGAGACATAAGATTTTATAGTGGTTAGGCAATCTTTGGCCTACGTCCACTTTATAGCTTTGTTGCTTAAGGATTTGACTGAGATTACAAAGGATTTGAGAGAGAATAAGTTACAAGCACAGGGGTTAGACTAATTCTATGTCCTAGAATTGCCTAAAGTAGGGTCCTGGGTAACCATTGTGTAGAGACAAAGCTTCCGCATAGTGATGGCAGAAACCAGATCCCTGTTTTAGTTGCTCTATGGTTTGTATTTATAGGGGTAGAAATTGTATTGGGCCAGAAGGAGAGTTGGAGCAAAGTCCAGAAGTCGGCCTTAAGGGGTATGTGAAGTTGTAAGTTTATACAAAATACATAGAGATGTCGGCACCGGCATGTGTGTTTAATTCTTGAGATCTTTTGAACTTCACTTGCAACTTGATTTTGGGTTGTCCTACAGTGTTTTTGTGGATAGTTGGTTGATGTTGGTGATAGTTCCTATTAATCCAAAAAATGGATCGACATCCTGGATTAAGTGTGAAAGCACTAATCCTGTTTATCAAGCCATACAAAATAGAAAAAAAGGAATAGTAAATTGTAGATAAAGTAAAGAGATAAGTGATGTTTATAGTGGTTTGGTTGTTAACGAAGCATGCATCCACTTTATAACTTTTTTTATTGACTGACTGCTGTTACAAGTTGAATCTGATTACAATTTGATTGAACCTTCTAAGTTAGATCAAGTCACAATTGCAAGTGTACACTGGAGAATCACAGTAAACCCCTAGATGACTATTGTGTGGGAGGAGAAGAGTGAAGAATAATTTCTGCAGAGTTCCAACAGCCAGTCCAGAAGATTAGATCCCCCTTATGTTGTAGATGGGTGTGTATTTATATGGATTGGAGAGCTATTAGGCTAGGCCGCTTTGCCAAAAGCTCACATTTGAAGGTATGAAGATGCTCCAAAAGTTTTGCAACGAACTGACCCTATATGATGGACGCTCGCGATCCATAGGGCATGGATTGCTACCGATCCATGAAGTTAGCACATTTTTGGCTCGTTTCAATTGGATTGTGTTCCTTGCCTTGTGTCGATACTCCCCATGTAATTTCATGACTAGATGCCTTGTTTTTATGATGATTCATGTACAGGTTGCACTGAACTATTACTGGAATTAGATGAATGCCCACTTCTCGATCTAGCTTGCTTGAAACAGCATGAAACTTAGTAGGCGTCCCTAGAAAAGATATTGTTTCATGATGCAAGAAGAATGGACGACCCATGAGCAATATTTATGGACTGCTAGCGATCCATGGGTGATGGATCGCTAGCGATCCATCCCTTTAAGCTACTTTTGCTTTTTCCCTTTTGATTATTTATTGGTTCGTTCTTCTTATCCTTCTAGTTGATTCTCGTTTCGATTTGACGCAGATGTTCTAACTTCCATTGGATTCTATTGGGTTAAAAACCCAGATAACATCTGCCTCCCAGAGTATGCTTTCGTTGGAAACAAGGCATGCTCTGGAAGTTACTTCTTTTGAGTTCATGTTTGGTGAGGTTTAATTTATCGTGCTGAGGCTACCATGCGAATTTGGCTTTGGCTATTCAGCCGCTTGTTGAATTTTGATGTGAATCATCGTTGCTCGTCATAATAAATCAATTTCAGTCCCACAACTTTCACGATGGTTGCAAATAACATGTGGATCATGGTTGGGAAGTTTGAAGAAAACTGGTTGCAATTTGATGGATCGCTAGCAATCCATAGTCCATGGATCGCTAGAGATCCAATGACTTTGCAAATTTTTTCAGAGTACATTCCTACTTAACTTTGTTCGGGCCAATCTTCTTTCTTTTTGTTCTTTCCCTTGCAAACTGAGCTATCTTCCTTTGCAAATCGATCCAATCTTTAGACTAAACTGTAGCTCGCTTACGCCACCGTCTTCATCGATCTTCTCCGCCGTAGCCTTCTGCCTTTGATCCCATTTTCCTTTGCCGTCACCTTGAGCTAGCCCCTAGTTCCTATTGCTTTGTCAATTTGGATCGCTAGCGACCCAACTCACTTTAGGTTGCCGACAACCTAAATTCTACCGTGTTCGCCTTTTGACTTTTAACTAGAGGTAGGTTACGTAGATTTTGGCGTTTGTTTAGCAATTTGGTGATGAAGTTGTGTTGGTGATGGATGCAATGAAGAATTCAAGTTGATTACGATTTTGTGGAAGAAGATAGTAAATCGAGTCTTGAGTTCTTCACGAAATGAGCTTGGGTCTTTCCCCGGTGCTTAACATGTTTTCCTATCTTCGTCCACAGAATTAGAATTTACTTGCATAGAGTCACACCGTTGATTTGGTACGACATCTTGCGGGTTGATTTTGGTTTTTCTGGGAGGTGATATAGCTTAGGGAAGTGTCTTGTATGCAGCTCATGCTGTTATCCCTTTCCAGGAAACTGAAATCGACTTATGTTGAGAATTCTATGCTTAATTTGGACCCATTGATCTACCGTTGCTCACTTTAGATTGGTCCTATCATTGCACAATTGGTGTACCTAGAATAGGAAGAGCTTTCCGTGTCACTTCGAACAGTGGATCCATTATCGATCGTTGGTTGATAACGGGTAAGTGTAGGAGAAATAACTTTAATGAATGATACGAAAAGCTCTTTTCTTTCTTCACTGCGAATGGACTATCTATATAGGATAGAGCGTTTGTAGTGTTCCGGACATCGAGCCCATCCCACATAGATAACACTCTGTACTTGCCCCAGTCAACACTTGAAACCCAATGTGTGGGCATAAATCGACATTTTTTCGGAGTTCAAGTGTTAAGCGTAGGGGAATTTTTAGTTAAAAATAGAATTATTTGACCGCGTTAGGTACAAGTTCTATTGTATAGAATGAAGCACTCGTGGTCTCGTCGTTAATCCAATGGAGGATGTCTAGCACTCTCAAAAGCCGAATTGTCATCAGTTGTGCCTTCACAAACGATTTCAGTTGCGCATATTTCTTCAGTACTGCCAGCTAAATACGGTCAATTGGTTATGGTTGGTCCGGTTGTAGATCGGACTCCTCCAAATTTTGTAGTTCTAATCAATCCTCCAGAGAGAGCTTCCTATGTAATCTCTACTTAATTACTGCATAACATTTGTTTACAGCATGGCATTCCGGACGGTGAAGTACGCCATCTATTGAAAATTGAATTTACACATATGCCACCTTCGGGGTACACTATTTTCCACCGGTGTATGTGCTTAAATGGAGCGGTGCCCCCCCTTCAATCATGTCTTGAGAGAAACTCTTCTGAACTTAGGAATTGCTCCATTTTAGAATCACCCCTAACGGATACGTGATCTTGACTTTCCTTCATGTCTTGTTTATGCGGACATTCAATCGTGCCCCTAGTTTTGATGCGTTGAGATATTTTCTCTCATTTAAGAAAAGGGCGATTGTCCATCACTAGGGTCATCGAGGCTCAAAGAAATCGCAAAATCGTGTTGCAGCTTCAAAGTAACCTATCCCAATTCAAAACCCAATATTTTTTCATTAGGTGTCCTGAGGGATTTAATCATCTTTGGACGATAGGGGATAAGTCTTCTCTTTTACGCATTGAGATTTAATACGTCGCTATGGGATTTTTGATAGATTGAATACTTCTTGCAGTTATTCCGCGACTGAACAAAGATCCATCACTCAATCCAATCTTTCATACTCTGA
The DNA here is from genome assembly GCA_030737815.1 of Allium fistulosum. Classification (NCBI taxonomy): domain Eukaryota; kingdom Viridiplantae; phylum Streptophyta; class Magnoliopsida; order Asparagales; family Amaryllidaceae; genus Allium; species Allium fistulosum. Next base: position 1,391,463,811 of record CM060901.1, on the reverse strand, counting down.
AGGCCGTAGACACCAAAGAGAGATCGATAAAGTTTTGCTAATGGATGAGAATTTGCTTCAGTATGGGTTGTTGCATCCCAGGAGATCTGCTGTAGCCGTTGAAGTTCCATCTCCTTCCCGTTCCATAATTCAAACATGCTCCACTTCTTCATCACACGGCTCTGAAGAGGGCGACCTCCAAAAAAGAGAATGTAACAGCCCATATTTTTAGTAACATTATTTAGAATATTTAATTAGCTAAATTAAATTAAATAATGTAAGATGATTAATAGATTAAGATTTGATTTAACTAAGGGTAGCCATGTCTATATGAAAAATGAACTAAAGAAATAAGATGGGAATAAGTGTTAGGGAATAAGGAAGTGGTAAGATGGGAAATAGTACGAACTTATACCCTAAACCCTTAGGAAATCAAACACACGTTCATTTCATTTTTCTCAAGTAAAAAAAAACCCTAAGGTCGGCCATCATTTTCAATCTCAAGAGAAGATAAAGCTAGGATTTCAAAGAAGGAAGTAAATCAACATAATCAAGATCAAATCTCACATCTTTAATCACAAAGCTAAGGTGAACGATTTCTACGTCCCATTCTTCTTATAGTTTTCAGTTTTAAGGTTAACCTGAAATGATTTTGCATGATTTAGCCATGATTTTGAAGAACAAAATGTTTATATATATGTTGATGATTTATGCTTGTTCATATGGATTTTATGATATGTTTAAATGTGAAGACCCTATTTAATGACATCCAAATGCCTTGCTATTTTAGATATAGACCAAAAATGTTATTTTAGGGATGGGTTTCAATTTTTATAATTTTCTGAATTAATGTGAATTTTATATTAATTTTCTAGTGAAGAAAATGATTTATTGGATTATAAATAATTTACGGGCAAATTATAATTAGTTTGGGTTTGAAATCTATATATGTTAGAATACATATTGAAAAGGATTTTCTGGAATTTTTGTAGAATTTTCCAAAGTGTTTTGATGAATATATAAAATTATTTAAGGTATGAGACTTAAATATTTTATATACTCAATTAAGGAAAAGGGGTATTTTGCAAATGATTTAGACAAATTAATTCTGGAATTATGATAGTACTTTTAGAAAAGAAAATTTAGCAACCAATAAGAGTTTGAAAAACAAGGCAGGTTAGTTAAAAAGTTTACCTAAAAATATTTAAAATCAGAAATTCTTGTTAAAAGTATGTTTCGCATGTTTTGGTTCCGCCCAAGTAGCTTTCGACTAAGACCATCCGCCTTCATCCTCAAACCAAACATAATATCAATTTAGGTACAGAGTGAATTGGACAAAGGCGGAAGGTAAGAGTCGAAACCCAAGGGGTTCCGAAAGGGTCGAAGCGCCTTTATGTTTTAAATAAGAAAAGTGCCTGCTTGCTTTCGACTTAGTTGGCTTCCGACTAGGTCAATAGATTTAAAGAAAGGTTTTAAGGTTGCGCCGTTGTTCTAAGAAATAGCTTTCGACTAAGTCAATGGTTTTAATGGTTGGTTTCGAAATAGTTGCACCTTTGTTCTTAAATAATAGCTTTCGGCTATGTCGAAGCCTTTACTGCCGCCTTCTACCTTTCGAAATATAGCTTTCGACGGGGTTGTTTTGTTTTGTAAAAAAAACCCTACCGCTTCTCCAATACTTTTGGAAGGGGTGTTTCGACACCATCACTTCCCAACTTAATTATACCTTCGAAAGGGTAAGCTTTCGACTCGGTTGCTTGTGACCCATAGTGATTTCTAAAGTATAACCCAATGGTTTCGAAAGAGAATGGTTTCGACTTAAATGTTTTTGAAAGGTGTTTTTCCACATGTTTTAAATTGAACCCAAGTGCTTTCGAAAGGTTTGAGTTTGATGTTTTCGAAAGGATTTAAAGAAGGTTTCAAAGAGGGTAGTTCCCCTATTTTTTTGAAAGGTCAGAAGGAAAGGGGTTTTCCAAAGGTTTTAAATAATTTTAAGGGAAATGTTTTTCCTATGGTTTCAAAAGGCAATGTTTAATGGTTTTAAAGAGGTGATGTGCACGTAGATGTGCATATTTTTACTTTCATATTTAATCAAATGTAATTAAATAAATGAGCATATAGGGTATTTTAACATGTTTAAACCCAAATTTCAGTTATTTTCAAATCATCATATATTCATCTTCATATAGAGGCAAAATGGTCATTTTTGTGCATATATTAATTTGAGAATATTTATTTGCACATTTTATTTTTATTTGTAGGAAAATTGGATGAAAATTATAAGAGGCTTCGTGAAGAAATGTGCATGCACAAGAGAAGGAAACAAATGAAGATGGAAATAATTCATTTCAAGCATCATGGAGGACCCCACCTACCCACTCACCTTAATCTACAATTAGGAGGTAATGCACAAATTGGTGGAGGTTAAAGTTACATGCATACTTGATGATGGATTAATTAGAAACTAATGATAACTTGGTGGCCACACTTCCTAGAGGGATGTTTTGGGTAGTCCTCAAAAAATATGATTAGGGTTTCAAGGCTTGAATAAATACCACATATGTTTATGTAATTAACCCCTTAGCCTCCCTTGAGCCTCCTTTTTAGTTTAGTTTGAGGCCCAAAAACAAATTACAGACTCCCTTTTCTTTTTCATGCCCACTTAGCCATTTTCTTCTTTCATGTAATTTTCTTTTTTGTGAAATTTTAATTAGTTCTCTTTTCTATTTACATGCTTTATTTCCTCTTATGTTAGTAGCTTAGTTTTATTTCTTATGCAAGTAGATTAACTTTTATTTCATTTTAGTTAGCTCTCTTTTTAATTAGCTTGCATTTTCCTTTTGTTTATGTTTCATGTTACAATCTACAATTGTTGAAATGATAACAAATATGAGAGGCTAAACCCCTTCAATTTAAGGGTAATGAAGCTCTCTTAATCGTGTAGATTCAATCCTTTCGAAAGCACTTTGGGTTCAATTTAAAACATGTGGAAACCTTTCGAAACCATTCAAAAATTTACCCTTCCGAAACCTTTGAAAAACGCCTCGGTCGAAACCATTTGGATTCTGCCTTCAAGTAGAGCGAAAGGATCAGAAACCCATTAAGGTCGAAAGCATCTGTTTTGAAACCATTTGAAACTATCTCTTTCGAAACCAATTTGGGTTTTACTTTACTTATAGAAAAAGGGTCTTAAAAACATTTAATTCAAAAGCATCTTCTTCGAAACCATTTCCTAGGTAAAAAGTGATGGTGTTGAAACTATCCCTTCGAAAGCATTGGAGAGGTGGCCAAGTTTTCAGAAGAAAAAAACAACCCTTTCGAAACCATCTGGGTCGAAAGGTAAAAGGCGGCAGCAAAAGGTTTCAACTTAGTCGATAGCAATTATTTAAAAATAGAGGCGCAACCCAATCAAAACTATTTCCTTTAAATCATTTGACTTGTCGAAAGCTACTTTGTCGAAAGCCATTTAGTCCAAAGCAAGCAGGCGTATTTCTTTAATTTAAAAACAAAGGACTGCCTCAACCCCTTTGAACCTCTAGTTTCGACTTCCTACATTATGCCTTCATCCAATTCACTACGTACCAGTCCCCTGATACCATGTGCATTGGTTTCGACTGTGTCGGAAGCGAAGATGAGGAGGAAGAACTTAGTGCCGACGGCGTCGAAACAGTGAAAAACATGTAAAAAATAGTTCTTTCCACTTAATCTGTCTTACGTGTCTAACTGTGATTGGTTGCCTCTTTCTTTACCAATAAAAAGTACTGCAGTTTTTCAAAAGTGCTGCCGACTTTACAAATTTAACAATTTAAATTATTTTACAAAAAGCCCCTTCTCTTCTCTTAATTATATAAAATATTTAAGTCCCATACTTTAAATAATTTTATATAACCATTAAAACACTTAGGAAAAATATACAAAAATTCCAGAAAATCTGTTTTAATATGTTTTCAAACATAAAAATTTCAGACCCAAGTCATTTATTATTTAACCGAAAATAATTATTAACCCAAATTAACATTTTCTTTACTAGAAAATTCATATAAATTCCACATAATTTCAAAAAATTCTAAAAATTGAATCATATCTCTTAAATATTATTTATGATCTTCATAAAAATTCTCAAGGCATTTGCATGTCATTTTATAGGGTTTTCACCTTAAAACATATCATAAAATCAATATGAATATACATAAATCATCAACATGTATATATAACCATTCCATCATTCAAAATCATGGCAAATCAATGCAAAATATTCGGCATTCATCTAAAAACCAAAAATACAACCAAAAATGAGATGTAAACATTATTCACCTTTGCTTTAGAGATTAAAGAGATTGAGATGTGAATAAATTTGATTCGAATTAGCTTCTTCCTAGTTTTTCTTCCTCTTTTCCTTGTTAATAGTGGCCGACCCCTTATTTTGAAATTTTGAAAATGAAATGAACGTGTATAATTTACATGACCATGGGTTATAGATATAGGAATGGTATCTTTCCTATTTTACCCCTCCTCTATTTCAATTTAAACTCTTTGTTTAGTAAATGGCACGGCTACCCCTTAATTAAATCAAATCTCAATCCCCTAACCAACAAATTATTTTATTTAATTTAGCTAATTAAATATTCTAAATAATGTTATCAAAAATCTAAGGTGTTACAGACTCCCTTCTTAAAGAATTTCGTCCTCGATATTATGATAAGGTACACAACAAATCAAATAAGAATGTAAAACATACCATCAAACAACTCAGGATAAGAATCTCTAATCTTGCTCTCAACCTCCCAAGTGCAGTCCATGTCATCGTTGCTCTACTGGACTTTGACTAATCTTACCGTCTTGGTTCTAAGCCTCTTCTCATCTCTCGCAACAATACGAATAGGCTTCCTCGCTATAGTCAAATTCAGTTCTACTACTAAATCATCTAGCACAGTCGGTGCAATAGTAGTCTCCGGGTCTCTAACGCACTTTCTAAGATGAGCAACATGAAAAATATCGTGGACTCCTGCTATACTTCTCGGTAACTCAACTCTATATGCGAGTTTCCCGATCCTCTCAATAATAGGAAAAGGTACAACGAATCTCGATGCTAACTTCCTCGATTTTCCAAACCTAATCACCTCCTTCATCAGTGATACTTTTACGAAAACCTGATCTCTAAGTGAGAACTCAAAATCTTTCTGTCTCTTATCTACATAACATTTCTGCCTAAACTGAGCCCCTTCATTCTAGCCTGAATGACCTCAATCTTTTCTGCAGCTTCTCTGACTAAACCTGGACCAAGAACCAACCTATCCCCAGTCTCTAGCCAACATACGGGAGGTTTGCATGACCTTCCATACAAAGCTTCAAACGGTTCCATCCCAATATTAGTCTGATAACTGTTGTTATATGAAAACTCAACTAAATGCAAATGGTCTTTCCAAGATCTCCCGGAATCTAATGCACATGCTCTTAAAAAATCTTCCAAGATTTGGTTAACTCTCTCCGTTTGTCCATCAGTCTGCGGATGGTAGGCAGTACTCATCTTGAGCTTGGTCCCCAAAACTTCCTGTAGACTCTTCCAGAACTCGCTAGTGAACAAAGGATCTCTATCACTAACTATACTACTAGGAATCCCATGCAGTTTAACCACATTCTTCATAAACAACTTTGCCAAAATAGGTGTCGTTCTAGTTGACCTAACTGGAATGAAATGGGCACTCTTGGTCAGTTTGTCCACTATGACCCATATACTATCCTTTCCCCTATTCGACCTTGGCAACCCATCAAAAAAATCCATGGAGATAGAATCCCACTTCCATACCGGAATATCTAATGGCTGAAGCAACCCACTTGGTTTCTGGTGTTCGGCTTTTGCCTGCTGGCAAATCATGCACCGCTTCACAGAAAACCCAATATCCTACTTGATACCTTCCCAGAAGAAACTCCTCTTCATATCCTGATACATCTTAGTACCTCCTGGATGAATAGAGAATTTCGAACGATGGCATTCCTCTAAGACTTCTTTCCTTATGTTTCCTACACTTAGAACACATAATCTTCCTTTCTTTCTCAACCTCCCATTCTGGTCAAGACTGAAATCTTTCAAGTCATCGCTCTCGGTCCCATCTCTTAGCTTCCTGATCCATTTCGCTAATACCGGATCCACTTCCTGTTTAGAAGCAATCCTCTCGATTCTCTTAGTATCTCCACTGCACTCTGCAATCTGCTAATGCTTCTAAATCCTTCCACTCGACAATCAACATCAATACAGCATTCTGATGCTTCCTACTATGTGCATCCGAAAGGTTGTTGCCTTTCCCCGGTGTGTACTCAATCCAAAAATCATAAGCAGCGATAAACTCTAACCACCTCTGCTGTCTCATGTTCAACTCCTTCTAAGAGAACAAATATTTCAACGACTTATGATCTGTATATAACTCAAACCTTTCTCCCAAAAGGTAATGCCTCCACTCCTTCAATGCAAAAATCACTGCAGCCAATTCTAAATCATGCGTCGGATAGTTTACCTCATGCTGTCTAAGCTGTCTAGAAGCATAGGTAATCACTTTACCTCTATGCATCAGCACAGCTCCTAGTACTGTTCCACATGCATCGGTGTAAACCACCAAATCCCAATTCCCTTTTGGATCAACCAACAAAGGCGCATGGGCCAATAAGTGTTTCAAACTCTGGAATGCTTCCTTACACTTATCGGTCCACACAAGCTTCACATCCTTTCTCGTCAGTTTGGTCATCGGTGCCACTATCCGTGAAAAATCCTTAGTTAATCTCCGATAAGAACCAGCCAACCCAATGAAACTCTTTATCTCCGTAATTATCTCGGGTCTTTTCCAACCGTTCACTGCTTCAATCTAAGTCGGATCTACTGACAACCGTTAGACTACATGACCAAGAAACTTCACTTCTTCCTTCCAGATGTGACACTTTGAAAATTTTTCCTTCAGCTGATGCTGCCTTAGCGTCTCAAGCACCACTCTAAGATGAACTTCATTCTCTCTTTCATCCTTAGAGTATATCAAAATATCATCCATGAAAACCAATACGAACCTATCCAAGTGCTTTCGGAAAGCCCGGTTCATCAACTCCACAAAGAATGCTGGCGCATTATTCAGTCCGAACGGCATAACTAACCATTCATACGACCCATATCTGGTCCTAAACGCTGTCAAAGGTATACTGTCTTCTGCTACCCTGAGCTGATGGAAACCTGTCGCTAAATCCAACTGTGAAAATACCTTGGCTCCATTCAACTGGTTGAACAAATCATCAATCTTTGGCAGTGGATATCGATTCTTTATCGTCCTCTCATTCAACTTACGATAATCGATATGTAACCTTAATGATCCATCTAGCTTCTTAGCAAACACTACGGCTGCTCTCCAGGGCGAACTACTCGGCCTGGTAACCACCAACTGTACCTTTAACTCCCTCATCTCTGTAGGGGTCATCCTGCTTGGCCGTCTACTTACTGGTTCTGCTCCCGGAACCAAATCTATCTGAAACTCAATGGTTCGTTTTGGTAGCAATCCAACTACAGGCTCAAAAACATCTGCGAATTCTCTAACCATGAAAACTCGACTTAACTCATCATTCAATTCCATAACATCCAACAAAGCATACATCTCACCATAAGAACCTTCTATGGCATGAACTATCCGCTCACTATAATCTGGGTGTCTAAGTGATATTTTCCTATCCTAGCAAAATATTTTAGCATCGTACGTACTTAACCAATCCATACCAAGAATAATCCCAAACCACACAAAATCATACACATGCAAACTGCAAACAAAAGTATGACCTAACAGGTCAAACTCTAACTGGTCACATCACTACCCTAGAGTTGCATACCCTCCTATTGGATTCGTAACCCGTAAGGAAGTAACTAAATATGTGGGTTCTAGGTTAAGCTTATTTATCAAAGATCTAGATATAAAATAATGCGATGCACTAGTATCAAATAGAACGCAAAAAGACATACCATGAATCTGAAGCGTACCTCCCAAGACTACTTTACCTGTTTCCTGAGCTGTTGGCTTTGAAGCAGCAGGCTCCAATGCATATATCTTGCCCTTTCCATCCTTAGCGGGATACTTGCACCGGCTCTTATAATAGCCAATCTGGTCACAATTGAAGCACCCGACATTCTTCTTTCTAGCCACCTCTTTAGCCTTCCCAGCACGACACTCATTAGCATAGTGCCCCTTCTTGTCGCACTTGAAAATAACAATCTCAGACTTCCCCTTCTTAGCTGCTCCACCCTCCCGAGCACCTTTCTTACTCTTCTAGTTCTGCCCAACCTGGACGTCTTTAGCCTTACTCTTCTCTAAAGAATCATGGATCTCCTCATGCCTTAAGGCCATCTCCACCACAAAGTCAGAAGAATCTCTAATATGTGGTAATGTGGCCCTAGCTAACTCAGGCTTCGACCCCTTGATAAACTTCTCATTCCTCTTCATGACTGTATCCACTGAAGCATACCCATAACGGGCCAACTCCTCAAACTTTCTAGCATACTCTAGAACGGACATCTCCCACTGCTCTAACTCAGCAAACTTCCTGACCAGAGCTGACTGCGCCATTGCAGACATAAACCTCTCCTGAAACCTTCCCTTGAAATCTGCCCATGAAAAAGTTCCTCATCCACACCAGCTGTCGCACTGTTCCACCAAAACAATGCGGCTCCCTGGAGTTGTTTGGATGCCAATCTCCTCTTCTGCACATCATTGAGCCCCGAGTCTGCAAAAATACTTTCATAGTGCAACAACCAATTTTCCACTTCTATAGCATCCTCTGTCCATAGAAAAGGCTTTCGTCCAAGCTTAGCGTAATCTCCGCTCAGCTTTGCATAATGGTTAACTACCGAAACTTCCGAAACTCTTGCCCCTGCAGCATCTCCTCCTACCATTCCAGCTGAAACTCCAGCTTGCATCATATTCACAAAAAACTGGTACATAGCTCCCATATCCACTTGCGGGACTCCAGCACCTACATTCTCTGCTTGTGCCTGACCTTGGGTTCTCCTTGTACTAGTTCTGGCATTTCCTTCGGTGCCCTCCCCTCCTAGGTTAAATCTTCCTCTTCTCCCTTCCACATCTATATTCAAACCTTATGAGATATAGAAAAATAGCCTAACAAGGATAGGAGACTAGAGATAAAGCGTATACTTATATATAGCAAATACAAGTACGTTACTATAACGTTATCCCATACCCCAATCTTACTCTAATTCCTAAGGATTATGTTTTGAACACCATTTTTAGTTTAAAGTTTATCATAAACCATGCTCTGATACCAAGTTGTAACATCCCGTATCTGGAGGCAAAAAGCTAAGCGCTACAAATGCTGTAGTCTTCCATAGTATTAACTTCTGGTGGCAAAATACAGTAATGATAATGGTATCCATAATGTCAGAAGATTTGAACATGAACAAAATCAAAGATTTCCAAAAACAACATTTTACTGATTATATTTCAAAATGAATTCATATCCAAGTAAAATAATCCCATATCGTTTTCCCGGCAAAGATTAATTATAATCAATAGAAAATTACGCCAAGAGCAACATATGACGATGCCCCATTGGTTGATCAAACCAATATAGTCATATCTGACTTAATATACACAGTGGAACCAAAACAAAACAATCTGCAATTCCTAATTAGCTATCCATCAGCTACCTGCTTGTCTACGGAAGCTTTATTCGCCAAAATGACTAAAACCTGAAGACCCTAACCCTCAGCCTACTCAAATCAATTTTGAGTACCCGAGAGTTTAAGGGGAAACAAAAACTTCAAGTCAGACAAAAAGCCTGGTGTGAATAATTCTGTTACATCTTGGTTTATTGATATTGAGTGAGACCATGCCGCTTAGCGAAACGGGTTTCCCCTCACTAATATCCTCTTTAAAACCTATATTTTGCAAATCCTTTCCTATAACCAAACTGGCTAGTCAAACTGATTATATCAAAATAACAATATCCTTTAATAAATGGACTATCTATCCATAAAATAGGTAATAAGTAGACTATCTGTCCACCATATAATAGCAAGGTCCGTTATGCTACAAATGGACTATCTGTCCATACAACTGGGCTGACTGCCCGCAAACTGGACTAACTGTCCGAATCAAAATGGACTAACTGTCCGAATTATTTTCTTAGGGTTAACTACCTTACATCTTTTTCCTTGAAAACCTTTTCAAAATGATTTAACCTTTTAAATCATACTTATACAAGGAAAATATATTCTTAGCTTTATTCCAAGCTATTTTGCCATGATATATATACTTTACTCAAAATAATGTTGATGGGATTTAATAGGGTTAAAATATCCTTCCAAAACAAGTTAAAACCCTTTTTAACTTGAAAATACTTAGGCGACATTACCTATTTAATACATTCGAAACCTTTTTTAAAGCCATTAACAAACCCTTTCGAAACCTATGAAGGTAGCCCTTTCGAAACCATTGAAAGACCCTTTCGAAACCATTAAATATTGTCTTTCGAAAACATTGGAGAAACCTTCCCTTTCTTTTCTTCGAAAGCTTCAAAATATCAGACATCTTCCTTTTAAAACCTTTTACATATTGCCTTTCGAAAACATAGGAAAACCCTTCCTTTCAACCCTTTCGAAACCCTAGGGAACCACACTTTTTGAAACCATTCATTAAAACCTTTCGAAACAGTCAAAACTCAATCCATTCGAAATCACTTTGGGTTCAATTTAAAACATGTGGAAACCTTTTGAAACCATTCAAAAATTTACCCTTCCGAATCCTTTGAAAAATGCCTCGGTCAAAACTATTTGAATTCTGCCTTCAAGTAGAGCAAAAGGATCAGAAACCCACTAAAGTCGAAAGCATCTATTTCGAAACCATTTAAAACTATCTCTTTCGAAACCAATTTGGGTTTTACTTTACTTATAGAAAGAGGGTCTTAAAAACATTTAAGTCAAAATCATCTGCTTTGAAACCATTTCCTAGGTAAAAAGTGATGGTGTCGAAAACATGCCTTCGAAAGTATTGGAGAAGTGGCCAAGTTTTTATAAAACAAAACAACCCTTTCGAAACCATCTGGGTTCGAAAATTAAAATGGCGGCAGCAAAAGGTTTTGACTTAGTCGATGGCAATTATTTAAAAACAGAGGCGCAACCTAATCGAAACAATTTCCTTTAAATCATTTAACCTGCCGAAAGCTACTTTGTCGAAAGCCATTTAGTCAAAAGCAAGCAGGCGTATTTCTTTAATTTAAAACAAAGGACTGCCTCAACCTCTTCGGAACCCCTGGTTTCGACTTCCTACCTTCTGCCTTCTTCCAATTCACTATGTACCAGTTCCCTGATACTATGTGCATTGGTTTCAACTATGCCAGAAGCGAAGATGAGGAAGCGAAACTTGGTGCCGACGGTGTCAAAACAGTGAAAAACATGTGGCAAATGGTTCTTTCCACCTAATCTGTCTTACGTGTCTAATTGTAATTGGTTGCCTCTTTCTTTACCAATAAAAAGTACTGCAGTTTTTCAAAAGTGCTGCCGACTTTTCAGATTTAACAATTTAAATTATTTTACAAAATGCCTCTTCTCATCTCTTAATTATATAAAATATTTAAGTCCCATACTTTAAATAATTTTATATAACCAATAAAACACTTAGGAAAAATCTACAAAAATTATAGAAAATCTATTTTAATATTTTTTCGAACATATAAAACTTTCAGACCCAAATCTTTTATTATTTAAGCGAAAATAATTATTAACCCAAATTAACATTTTCTTTACTAGAAAATTCATATAAATTCCACATAATTTCAAAAAATTCTAAAAATTGAAACCCATCTCTAAAATATTATTTATGATCTTTATAAAAATTCTCAAGGCATTTAGATGTCATTTTATAGGTTTTTCACCTTAAGGCATATCATAAAATCAATATGAATATACATAAATCATCAACATGTATATATAACCATTCCATCATTCAAAATCATGGCAAATCAATGCAAAATATTTGATATTCATCTAAAAACCAAAAATACAATTAGAAATGAGATGTAAATACTATCCACCTTTGCTTTAGGGATTAATGAGATTGATATGTGAATAGATTTGATTTGAATTAGCTTTTTCCTAGCTTTTCTTCCTCTTTTCCTTGTTAATGGTGGTCGGCCCCTTATTTTAAAATTTTGAACATGAAATGAATGTGTATAATTTATATGGCTATGGGTTATAGATATAGGAATGGTCTCTTTCCTATTTTACCTCTCCTCTATTTCAATTTAAACTCTTCTTTTTGTTCATTGTTTAAATGGCACGGCTACCCCTTAATTAAATCAAATCTCAATCCCCTAATCAATAATTATTTTATTTAATTTAGCTAATTAAATATTCTAAATAATGTTATCAAAAATCTGGGGTGTTACAATTCCTCCTCTTGTGATGATGAATTCGATGCAAGTTCTGGTGATGGAAACTTCGAACCGTGTGATGAAACTCCAGGAATGAGTCCCATTATCTTGGATTCGCCTCCCCAAGAGATTCATGCTAAAGATGCTCCCCCAACAGCCGAGCGACTTCATGGTTCTCTGCTTAAGGAAACCGATATTAATGTTGGGGATTTGAGCAACGTTTATGTAGATATCGATGAACTCATGGGAAAAGATTCCGAGTTTGAGGGATTGTCTCCTCTCCCCGGTCATGCTGTGTCTAGAGTTAGCATGATTCCCACCATGGTGACCTTCTGATTTGGTTCGTGAAGTCTTTTTAGGCCATCCATGACAGGTCACACATTTCACTAGGGTCACGTTCGCTTACCTGTGCACTATTTGGGTTCATTTCCTGTCAATAAGTTATTTATTTATTTTTTACATAAGGTACAATGGGAGATTATGGACTTCACGAGGACCTTGAACTATTTACTAATGCACAACTTGGTCAAGACGGACTTTAAGGTATCATCAGCCCTAAGAAACCGAGGAAGAGAGGAGAAGGAGGAAAGCCTTGGAAGCCGAAGTATGTTGTCGGGATGATAGAGAACGGGGTAGAGTTTACAGGAGTGGTTATTAGAAGAGAAAAACTCCTAACGACAGAGAAGAGTTGTCCAAGAAGTCGAAGGTAGATCACGGTTTTCATCCCTCCAAGCACCAGGCATTTGCCCGGCTCCAGTCTCTATTGGAATTGATGTTCCAACTTCCACTGTTTAAGTTTCATCTTCATCCCTTGTCCCCTCAACTCACGTAGTGCCTGTTTCTGGTTCTTCACGTCCCCGCAGGTGGCCGGCTTATATTCTCCTATCATATCCCTTTAAACTTGATGCTGTACTCCCTAGATGGTTTCTAAAGGGAGTTAAATTTGATTGCGACCTATGCCTAATCCGTAAAGATTCTTATATGCCCCCATCTCCAGGCGATTCAAAGCGATTTGGATCAAGCTAAAGGATGGGAGAAGTTACGCAAGCAACAAGAAGACACCAACCTTAACAACTACCAAGAGACCATTTCCTTCGAGTTAGAAAATGACGATTATGAGAGGACGTCAATAGAACGTAATGCCAAAATCGAGCAATTTATAGAAAGGAGGGACGCTGCACTCCGAGAGAGTAAGAGAAATGCCGGCTTGTTGAAGGAATTGAAAAAGGTCCATACAAAAATAGATATCATGTTTCGAGACGAAATCAAGAAGGCCGATGCGGATGAGATTAAGCTGAAAAAAGAGCTTGAAACCCAAGATGAGATCATCGAAGCTTAGAAGAAAACTATCGCTGGTCATAACGAAGTCGTTGAAACCTATAAAATGCCATTTCTGATTATGCAGGAATGATGGAATCCCGTGACAAGACCATTTATGATCATACCCAAATGATTGCTTCCTCCTTGAAAGAGTCATGCAGCTTAACACTGAGAAGACCCAAGTTGAAGTTGAGAAGGCCGCCATGACAGTGGACTACCTGGAGTTGCAGAATGCTTTTGAAAGGAAAATGGAGAAGATGGATGCCACCATCTTGAATTTATATGTTAACTTCTTGTTGCATCAGGGGAGCCTCGGCTATTTGGGTCCCAAATTCCCACGTACTCTTGCTGTGGTTTGGGAGGAAGTTCTGGACTGTTTTTAAGAGAACAGGGATGTATACACCGAGCAAGAATTGGAGGATGCCTATCTCAACAAAGAGTCGAAGAAGGCTTTAGTAGAGGGTTGGGAGATCATTCGAATTGAGAGGGAACAGGAGGTCGCCGATGCTACTGCAACTATGACTGCTAAATCACTATTAGAGCCTTTTATTTTCGGGCCCGATGAATCATCAAAACAGCCTCGCGACCAGTTAGGGACAATTTCAAGTTCAGCCAGTACTGCCTTATTTTCTACCGCTTCGGCAACTATCTCGGAAGCCTCGAGTGGTCGTGGAACTTCTCCCAAGATCGTGCAGCCATTTAAAGAAGGAGAAGGTAAGGAGTATGAGATTGAAATTCTCAGCCACTCATCTGATCTAGGTAACCTTCTTATTTCCCCCGAGTTTGAGAATTTTCAGCTCAAGCCGCAAGAACAAGTCAAATTGAATGCTTTCGTTTTTTATCTTATAGGTCCGTCTTCTTTACCTACCGACCTACCGATCTCTTCGGTCCCTGGACCTGCTACTGTTTCAACCACCTCAACGCTTGTTTCTGTAGACGCTTCGATTGCTGTGCCCGTGTCTGGCTCCCCACCAGGGCCGAAAACTGAGAAGATTGCTTGTTGCACGGTTTGGACAACCCTTCCGTATCTCTGGAGGGCGATTTCACAACAGCTGAAGCTCGAGAGTAGGAAGACCAAACGGGCTAGCTAAATAAAACAGAATAGCAGATGGTGGCCATTAAGAAGGAAAAAATTAAGGAGAGAAAGTCTTCAAGCAGCTTTCGCAAGTCCCGAAAGCACAAGGCCAAGGAGGAATCTTCCAAGAAGGTCGAAGAACACGGAGGAGATGCTGGGATGGAGGAGATAGTTGATATTTGAGGCAGCGACACAACTCCTAGCAGGGATTTTGAGAAGAAGAAGAAACTTCCGACATAAGTTGGGAAGGGGAGTGGTGGAAATAAACATTGATAGGCTTGAGTAACAGTGGCACCGGGTATTGGGACATTCTGATTTTGTTTGATATGTGTTTTGTACAAGTGCAAAGTTTGCACTTATTACTTTTGTTGTTGTAGCATTTTTATTTTTCTTTTTGTTGGTCAATATTGTGTGAGTACGACCCCCACATTTTGACTTTATATGGAAAATGTTATAAGTAATGCAATGTTGACATTTCGATTGTAACTTTATTTTTCTAGTTATCTATGTTTCATGCACTTATGCCAATTTTATTTATCACTACTTTATCTAGTCTTATAATTACTGCCAATATTCTTTGTTTGGAGTAACAGAACTGTGAAGTACTTGGTTTTTTTCTGTTGAGTATTGGCGTGCGCACGTCCCCCAGTTCACGGGGCTATTTACTTCAAACATTTGACAAATGACCCGTTGATCTGTGTGATTCTTCAGATATCTGTAGCCGAGTCTATTTTACGGTTCCTATCTTCGGGAACTTGTGATTTGAGCTTCTCGATTCCAGAGATTTTATCGGTCAACAATCAGAATTCTTTGCCGATTTGTAGTCGTGCGACATCGCTGGATTCATGCCCAGTACTCCTGATAGCAGGAATGGATTCTTCTTAGTCTTGCAATAGAGGATTTTCCTGGGATTTCCGGGACAATACCGATACTTAAGAGTGTGCGCGGCTTATGAAATGCGCGGCTTTTAATAATGTGCGTGCCTTTTGGGA
The DNA here is from genome assembly GCA_030737815.1 of Allium fistulosum. Lineage (NCBI taxonomy): Eukaryota > Viridiplantae > Streptophyta > Magnoliopsida > Asparagales > Amaryllidaceae > Allium > Allium fistulosum. The sequence continues at coordinate 1,391,448,040 of CM060901.1, read as the reverse complement.
TTGATAAGACCCGTCGATCCAGAACGGTTTGGAATTTCTCGATGTTACTTATCTTTGGGCAACGTGAGGAGTTCATGTTTCGAGAGCATGGTTCCATGAATCAAGAAGCAATGCATGGCTTATGGAGGTGCGCGGCTTTTATTGGGGCCTTCCCGGTGTTGCCGGAGCAACACTGGTTCTTAGAAGGCAGGGATCAAGTTCTAGCGATCCAACGGTTTGAGTCGATTTTCTTTCGTCGACCTGGGGGGTAGATGGGGAGTACTTTTAGCGTCACTATCTCAAGAAGCGATCGGATGATTTTGAGTCGATTTGACCCCATTGACTCAGCAAGTTACTTTAGTGAACACAGTTTTATTGGTTCAGAAAGCAAAAGCAATTTTATTAATAAAAGTTGGCAAGTTTTACCTATTTATGATGCCTCCGGTATTCCAAGATGGCTTATTTGATAAAAATTGGAAATACATATGATAGTCTTATATAAAGTATGGACGCAACGATTCACTATTCAATTCTCGGGGAATTTGGTCTCCATCAACGGTTGTTAACTTGAATGTGCCATCCCCTAGCTTCTGACTGATCACATAGGGTCCTTCCCAGTTTTGTCTGAATGCTCCCGGTACAGGGTAGACCCTCTCAAGGACAAGGTCTCCCACTTCGAAGGTGCGATTATGAACTTTGGAGTTGAAGCACCATGCGACCCTATTCTGGTGAGCGGCAGTCCCTAATTCGGCTTCTTTCCTCTTCTCATTGACCATATCAAGTGACTCGAGTAAGAGCTACTCGTTCTGTCTTTGATCGAATTTTTTCCTTAAATGAGAAGGGACTTCTAGCTCAACTGGGATCATTGCTTCTGAACCATATTCTAGGGTAAATGGAGAGTGCCCACTTGCAGATTTATTCATTGTCCCATAAGCCTATAGTGCGAGTGGAAGTTCATTAACCCAATTTCCTTTTGCTTTAGTTAGTCGCTTTTGATGGTGGACTTGATGATCTTATTTATTGCTTCCACTTTCCCCTTTGCTTGAGGATGTGCGACATAGAAAAAGCCTTTCTCGATCCGAAAGCGTTTGCAATAATCTTTGAACTCAGTGCTTTCGAACTGAGTCCTATTATCCGTGATGATTTTCTATGGTACACCAAACCCGCAAATAATATTTTTAGTAATAAAGTTAGTAACTTTCTTTGTGGTAACAGCGGCCAGCGGTTCCACTTTGGAACATTTGGTGAAATAGTCAACAGCAACGATAGTGTATTTGACTTCTCCTTTAGCCATTGGTAATGCACTAATCAGATCGATTCCCCAGATTGCGAATGGCCATGGGATAACTATCTGTGTTAGCTCCATTGAGGAAGTTTTTTTGACCTTGCTAAATCTTTGGCACTGATCACACCGTCTAACGTAATCTGCTGCATCGCGATTTACTGTTGGCTAAAAGTACCCATACCAGAGAACTTTCTTTGTGAGGATTTGCCCCTCAGCATGATCTCCGCAGTTGCCTTCATGAACTTCTCTTAGGATCCTTCGAGCTTCGTTGTTGGTTACACATTTGAGCAAGTGGGTAGAGAATACCCTTTGGTAGAGTATCTCATCCTATATTGCGAATCGTGGTACCTTTCAAAGAAGCTTTTTCCGCTGATTCCTGTCTACCAGAAGGGTTCCTGCGAGCAGGTAGTCCTCGATTGGCATGAACCATGTCTCTGATTCTTTGGTTGTTTCAAAAATCCAGTCGATATCCATTTCGTTTATGCTTAGGGTGGTCTGGGTTTCAACCAGGACTAGCCCCAATGATTGAGCTTCTCCGAAACTGGCTAGTTTCACTGGATAATCCGCCTTCGTATTCTGTTCCCTCCGGATATGAGTTATGGTTTAATGCTCGATGTTGTTCAGCAGTTCCTGCACTTTAGATAAGTACGGGGCGAGGTTCTCTCCTCAAGCATGGTATTCGCCATTCACCTGATAGACGACTAGTTGAGTCGCTATAGATGTGTATGGACTTTATCCTGAGTTCCTTTACAGGTTTCAGCCCGGCTACCAATGCTTCATATTCTACCTCATTATTTGTTACAGGGAATTCCAAGCGTAAGGCATAGCAAACGGATCATCCTTCGGGAGTCTCAAGCACTACCCTGCTCCTAGGCAGAAGTTGTAAGATGCACCATCGACGAACAGTTTCAAACGTGTTTCCACTTCCAAATCATTTCTTCCTCGTTATCTCGTATTGTAATTCGGTAATGAAATCTGCCAACGCCAGGCCATTGATCGCCTTTCGAGGATGGTATGCAATTTCATACCGAATTAATTCGATGTTCCATTTGATAAGCTGTCCAGAGGTCTCAGGGTGGTATAACACTTGCTTCAGGGGTTGATCTGTCAGCACTCGGATCAGGTGTGCTTGGAAGTACGGTCATAACTTTTTGGATGTGATCAAGAGGCAATATACCTATTTTTCCAATTTCAAATAGTTCTTTTCTGCTTCAGTGAACCATTTACTAATGTAATATACAGGTCGCTTGATCTTAGCTTCTTCTCGTATGAGCGCGACACTCAATGCATAGGGCGAGACTGCTAAGTAGATGTACAAATCTTCTTTGTCTACCGGCTTGGATAGGATTGGCGGGGTTTCCATATGTCGCAAAAGCTCTTCGAATATCATTTGACAAGCTTGATTCCATTCGAAGTTCTTTTTTCCCTTCTTTAGTGCGTCAAAGAACGGTACACATTTGTCGGTTGCTTTTGAGATGAATCGGCTCGGTGCTGCAACCTTTCCATTCAGGCTTTGTAACTCTTTCCTGTTCCTCGATACCTCGACTTCCCATAAAGTAGTTATTTGTTCGGGATTTGCTTCGATGCCTCTAGCGTTTATGATGAACCCCAAGAACTTTCCAGAGGCTACCCTGAAGTGACACTTAGGTGGATGGAGCTTCATTCCATATTTGTGGAGTATTTCAAACATTTCGGCGAGGTTATCCAAGTGATTTGTTGCTATAGGTGATTTATTCTACATATTGTCTACATAAACTTCCATAGTCTTCCTGATCCAATGTTTAAACAAGGCGGTCACTAGTCGTTTGTAGGTTGCCCCAGCATTCTTTAAGCAAAATGGCATCACTTTGTAGCAGTGTAGTCCCAGATCAGCAATGAAACTGATTTATAGAGGTTTGGATCAATTCCAGCAGTTAGATCATTCTATATTAAATCCGGGCTGTTCGGCCAAGGGGAAAATCTTAAGCTTCCGCCTAGCACCGGTCAACCGCTACAATACCACCGGTTGACCGTCTATTATATTATCTATATTAAATCTTGGCCATTCCGCCTAGGCTAGATCTTCAGCCGTCGCCTACCACCGGTCGACCGCTATGATGTCACTGGTCGACCTCTAGCGATCGACCCATCCTAATACAAGGGTCGAACGATCGGTTTATTTTCATTAATTTTTTTTTTGCGTAAATTTATTTTCATTAATTAATCTTTGTTGTTTTATTTAGTACGGTTTATGTTTATTTAATTCCATTTATAACTTAATGGATATAATATCTTTCTTCCTTTATTAACGTTATCCTTGCTTAAACGTTAAGTAACTATTAACGTTAATTACTTTTACTTAATTACATTTATTTTCATAATTACATATATAATTATTTTCGATTCTTAATATTCAAACGTTAATAAATTTTTCGTTTGAACTTCGATTGGAAAACTTTATATGTGAAAATTGATCAGAAAATCTCCACAAACACAACGGTGTAAGTTTCATAGCCAAATTTTGATGTTTGTAAAAATTCCATTTTTGGCTTTACTAATTATTAACTAAATTTTTTTAATTAATTATTGTTAAATTTATGGGGTGTTACAACTACTTTCCTAGACTCACCTCGTGTGTTATTAGGACACTTGTTTTCCACGCATCAAACACAAAGTTGGACTCATGTCCTAGACTTGCCTCATGCACCACATGATTACTTAACATCCACTCCTCCACCTAGGCTCTCCACTTGTGCTACAAGCGTGATGACCGCCCTATACCATCGACACAAATAATATATCAATAGTACACTGCTATCGTGCCCAGCCGATATAGGACGATCATCGGGGTTGAAATAAATCAATATAGTATATAACATGTCGTATATCTCATAGTGCATGGGCAAAATATAATATCACGTATACAACAGAAGAGATGGTAATAACAATGTGAATAGGTTATCATCATCATAGCATAATATCCATAGAGTTATACATTAATAGTAAAGTTTCTACAATGGAAAACAAACTCAACAACTGTCTCAAATACAAATGGTAAGAAGTCACCGCTAAGGCTCCCCAGTGCTGCATAGCGGAATAAGTGTAGACTCCATATATGTATATAATATAGCATAGTTCCATCCAGCTCGTCCTCTAAAAAGTTATTGCATCACCTGGACCTGTTATCTAGTCTACTCATTTAAGAGTATCTGAGACAATAAGAAACAAAGCATAAAACCTTGGGTCAGACAACAGTTTGGTGTGAGCGGTAAATAAATCTCTAAGTACTATGCATGTGAATATAGTAAGGAACAGAGGTACACGAACAATACCTAACCTGTCTCTACAACCAAAGAATTAGCACGTAACACTATAATATGCTACTCTACAATATCATAAAGATATACTACCAACCAAATAAAGGATATCAGTCTTTCAGGTAATCCTTTCTCTAATACCTACTTCCCATGATATCTTCGAGTGATAGCCTACCTAAGAAAGCAACAAAAGAAATCATAGCAACCATAACATCCACCAAGAAATCCTAGCCATCACTCCATCTATGTGCTCTGAGTATATGACAACTCGTATGACCGCCAAGCTAGAGACTAATGGAAATTCTGGTTCTCTGTTGTACTCTCGTATCTCACGGCCTAAAACTGGATACGTGTCTCGTAGCCCAAAGCTTGACAGTAGACCCAAAGTTACAGGTCCATGGTATACAGGTCCCTCCATTGACCCATGAGCGTCCTCACTTACAATACCCCTACTACGAGTACAACTTAAAACTCTTCGAGTGTCAACAATTCCTTAGCACATATAACCGAGCCCTCCTTTGCTCCATTTTGACACCGAGCCCTTCTTGCTCAATCCAGTTTACATTATTCATATGTGGATGATATGCTCGTAAAATCATGACGATCAAGCAACCACATCAGAGACTTGGTAGAAATGTTTAACATTATCTGATATTATAAGATGAAAATCAATCCTTTGAAGTGTTCATTTGGTGTTGCATTAGGAAAGTTCTTGGGCTTTATTGTCAATGCTCGTGGAATAGAAGCTAATCAAGAGAAGATTCAGGCCATTTGTGACATCCAAGCGCCAAGGACCATTAAACAAGTGCAGAGTCTGAATGGGAAGGTTGTCGCTTTAAGTCGATTTATCTTTAGAGCTACCGACAAATGCATTCCTTTCTTTGATTTGATTAGGAAGGGAAAAAGAAACTTCAGATGGACGCAGGATTGTAAAGACGCGTTCCAAGCTCCGGTGAATCATTTGGAGAGACCCCTTATCTTATTAAAGCCAGTAGATCATGAGGATTTGTACGTTTATTTGGCTGTATCAGCACACGCTATAAGTGCCTCCTTGATTCGTAAGGAGAATTGGATTCAGAGGCCGGTGAATTACGTCAGTAAACGATTAACATGAGGAGAAAGGAACTACCCGAAAATAGAGAAATTGGCGTACTGCTTGCTAATTGCATCATGGAAACTTCGTCCGTACTTCTAGGCACATCCGATCAATATTTACACCGACCAGCCGTTACGACAGGTCCTATAACGACCTGAGACGTCTGGGAGGTTACTCAAATGGAACATTGAGCTCGACTAGTTTGACATCACTTATCTCCCTCAAAGAGCTATCTAGGGTCAGACATTGGCGGACTTTATAACAGAGTTTACTGTGCAAGATGATCTTCCAGAAGGTAGCGAAATCCCTGCTGTACGATGGAAATTGTATACTGATGGAGCATCTAATGATCATTGTTATGGAGCTGGGATTGTGCTTGTAACTCCTGAAAACCATTCGATTTGTTATGCTTTGAAGCTTGATTTCCTAGCAACAAACAACCAGGCTGAGTATGAAGCTTTGATTGCTGGACTTAAACTCGCTAAAGAACTTAGAGTTAAATCTCTTGAAATCTTTTATGATTCGCAATTGGTGGTGTATCAAGTTAAAGGAGACTATCAGGCTAAGGGACAATGGCTTGCCCCATATCTTACCTGAGTTCAGTAGTTGTTGATGGAATTTAAATACTATGACATTTCACATATTCCACGCGATCAAAACAGAGAGGCTGATTTGTTGGCAAAGTTTGCTAGTCTCGACGATGCACACCTGATAGGTTTGGATCCGGTCGAAGTATTAGATACCCCACGTATAAACATGATGGAAATAAATCAAATACTGGAGGCGGAATCTGAAAGGGAATCGTGGATGACTCCAATTAAAGACTATTTACTACCTGGAGTCCTACCTGATAAAATAAATGAAAAGCGATAGGTCTTTCGCAAAGCTTCATGACATATTATACGAGTCATGTACAGGAGAGTTTTTTCTATCCCTTTACTCCGATGTATCGCTCATTGACGAGATAAAGCATGTTTTAAAAGAAGTTCATGAAGGAGTATGTGGTGATCACATTAAGGGACAAACTTTGGCAAAGAAAATACTCCGTTATGGGTATTATTGGCCAACCGTAAATCGAGATGCCGCTGATTAGGTAAGACGATGTGATAAATGCCAGATATATGCAAAATTCTTGAGAGCTCCGCCAACAGAAATCACGCAAATGGTCAGCCCATGGCCATTCGCCATATGGGGTATAGACATTATCGGTTCATTACCAATCTCTAAGGGTGGCGCGAATTACGCTATTGTGGCATTTGATTACTTTACCAAATGAGCCAAGGTGGAACCTTTAGCTACAATCACAACCTAGAAAGTAATCAACTCTATTGTTCGATGTGTCGCTTCAGTCTTCCACGAACTATTGTAACTGATAATGGGAATCAATTCGATAGTGCTGAATTTAAAGACTTTTGTCGAAGATATCGTATTGAAAAGAGATTTGCGGCAGTCGCTCACCCTCAGGTAAATGGACAGGATGAAGCTGTAAATAAAATCATCAAGTCAATTCTAAAGAAGCGTTTGGAGAAGGCTAGAGGCAAGTGGGTGAATGAACTCCCTACGACACTTTGGGCTTACAGAACCACTCACTATTCCACGACTGGCCATACTCTATTCGCCTTCGCTTACGGTTCAGAAGCTGTTATTCCTGTTGAACTTGAAGTCTCTGCTCATCGAGTGACTTATTACGATCCCAAAACAAATCAAGATCTCCTTTTGGAATCTTTGGACTTTATAGATGAGAAGCGCGAAGAAGCCGATCTGAGGGCAGCTACACACCAACATCGAGTCACCCGGTATTACAACACTAAAATTCAACCGAGAACCTTTGAAATTGGCGATCTCGTCCTGATACGGGTTTTTCCTATCCCATTACACATGAATCCGATTTGGGAAGGACCATATGTCATTGAACAGAGGCTTGGAGAAGGAACTTTCAAGCTAGCGACTATCGATGGCATTACACTTCCAAGAGCATGGAATAGTGAACATTTACGATGCTATTTCACTTAATTTATTTCCTTTACATTTCAGTTTTATTTACTTTCAGAGTTTGCTTTAGCATTTGATTTTTCGAATATGTAATGAGACAGTTTATGTTGTTCCTTTCCATTTAAAGAATAAAGTTTCAGACTTCCTCTGTGTTTATGTTTGTTATTGCATTATATGCTAATTATATAGCAAAACTGATTGATATCGATGTGTATGAACAGGCTTCCCGGGTTTGGAATCAATCGATCGAGCTAACTCCCGATGGGATCAAACAAGATGAGCTCAATTAACTTATTTGTGTAACAATCTTAGTTCATAATCCAAAGAATGGGATACGCAATATGGAATGAATGTGGCCAACAATTTGGAGATTAAAAAATTCCTACCTGGACTGTGGGACTGAAACAAAAATCAAAGCCACCGAGATACGACCGATCGCTCGCTAAATCAAAACCCCCAATTTTAGGGGGCAAATTAATCAACAAAAAATGAGTATGACCTGACTGCTCTCCAAAACAACTCTAAGTCTCCAGAGTGTGGACTGGAGTATAAACATAAATCGGGTGGAGATCAACCGCCTGCAAAATAACTCTCTAAGTCCCCAGAGTGCGGACTGGAGTATAAACATAAATTGGGTGGAGACCGACCACCCATGAAACAACTCTAAGTCCCCAGAGTGCGGATTAGAGTATAAACAAAAATCGGGTGGAGACCGACCGCCCGCGAGGTAACTCTGAGTCCCCAGAGTGCGGACTAGAGTATAAACATAAACTAGGTGCGAATCGACCACCCATTTTCTTCCTCTACCTCTTTCTTTGTGGCATGTTTATTTGTGACATGTTTATTTGTGGCATGGTCTTAAAATCCTTTGAAAATCAAAGGTATCTCATAAGACCATGCCACAAATAAACATGCCGGGTTTTTACCTTACGATAACCAAAACATTTTATATCAAAATCCTTTGATATTATAATAGTGTCTAATTACAAATACTTATTCAAATAGCTGAAATGCTTGCATCTCACATTCCAACATAGTTGGGCACAATCAAAACCGTACGGTGCTTATTGGAGAATGGATTCCAACTGAATGACTAGGCACTGGGGTACCACCTGTCACGGTACCTGTCTAGAAACACTATACCGAGGATCACTCCCAACCCTCTGCAATACAAGACCGGAACTATCCCTTACTGGATAGCCCGAGTATGCTATCACCCCGGGTGTTCCCACCCTTTATCGAGCTCCTTCCATAAATCGTAGTAATAATAATATCCGAGGGTATCTAGAAAGGTGATAGACATACCCTACTTGGGCGCTACCCACTTAGCCTTGCTGCATCCCCCCTGATTTTCAGTCATTCCCGGTTGATGAGGCTAGAGTCTAGGATTACCGTTTTAGAAAGATTCACTTAGAATGCTCATTTTCCTCCAATGACAATATACTGATAGCATTCATCCATACAAGTCCATTTCTGGTCCAAGCGGAACCGAAGGCACTACTCCTACTACATCCATTTTGGAATCACCCTCAGGATTAGTAACGATTAGCCCTTGCTCTTCACTGCTCCTTCTTTGACTCCAAGCTCTTGACTTCCTTTCGAAAACGTTCTCGTTGGATCGAAGTGGTTTTCGGATCGCAAATCCGATCCCGGTCTCTTCGAAACAATGTTCGCTATTTTCGGTAAACTCAACCCCGGTTCTCTAGGAAATAAACAGACGAAAATAAGATTGGAGTTCACCTCCTAACCGTTTTGTGGACGGATTTCCTTATAAGCATCCTAGAAGAACAAACGAGTTTATACGTACAGTATAGCACCTCGAATGGTAACTGTACCATATAATTCCCGTACCTCATCTAGATATTTCCAAACTTATATTGGGTCCAGATTTGATAGTCGGTTATTTAACTATCAAATTAAACAATCAATTCAACCAAATATTTTATTTCCACTGAAAAACACCAAGTCTTATTTAATTTAGATTTTCAATAAATTAAATCACTTTATCCAAAAATATACACTTAAAATATTTAAAATAAAGCAACTTAAATTACTTTATTCAAAATAATACTTATGAAATTCTATAATAATTCTTCAAGTAAAACTTCAGCTAAAAACTACTTTTAAAATAAAAGCTATTTTATAAAATATAAATATTTAATAATTATCCTTTTAAAATCATAATACTAATTTAACCTTTAAAAATAATCAACTACTATAAATAACCCAATTCATAAATACTTAAACAATTTTTGAACAATTAAATAATAAGTTTTCTAAAAACGTTCTTTTAAACACCTTTAAATTTCTAATTTATTCTTAAAAATCTTTCCTTTAAAATATACTTAACTTTCTAGAAAAATACATTTCCACTTTAATAAAACCGGTCTTGTCATTTATAAATCCTTCTCGATTTATCTCCAGTTTAATTTACGTTCCAACTCCGTAAATTCTTTCTTTCCACACTTTTAAAAAAACCACTCTTTATTTTTTTTTAAACTATTTACTCAACTCCATAAAAATTCTCACCGTGAATTTATAATCTCACATTTTTCACTTATAAATACTTCACTTAATTTATAAACCCAGTTTATAAATTCCATAGTCTCATTCTCCTTTTAATCACTGTTTCAAACATTTAATCGATTTTCAAATCGATTTTTCTGAATTAATTCCATCATAAAAAATTATTTCTTGATTTACTCAAATTACCCCAAACCCGTTAATTTCATATTCACTTCCCTTTTCCGATTTAAAATATCAATTTCATACTTTATTTCAAAATTCTCCTTTTATTTTTTCCCAACCCATTTAATTCTTTAATTAAAAATATATTCCTTTGTACTTAAAAACAATATTGCTTAAGTTCTTATTTTTAAAACCCTTTTAATCACATTTACTCAAAGATCTCTATTTTTTCCCAAATTCGGAATTTATTAAATAGAATTTTAAAATCAAACTATTTACCTTTTCCAAATTCATTCTTTAATTTATTCAACTTCACTATAAATATTTTACTTAAAAATTCCCTTTTCATTTTCCTTTTAAAAAAATTCAATATTCCTATTTTCGATTTTTAAAATTCTAAATATATTCAGCAATACCATATCATTCAATGAATTCAATATCCAATATAATCTATCACAGATTATTCAAATAAATCATATTCCTAAATATGACAAAAATTTCAACAATTTTGAGGAATCCAGTTGGATCCCTCCAACCTGTTTCCCTGCATCCATAGATGTTAGCACAATATAAAAATACCAATCCCACTACGAGGGGAATATCGTGGTATAAAGGGTCATCCGCTATTATGCGGGGTATATAGGGTCCCATCCGCTATATATATGCGGAAATATCAATCACTGCAAATATATATATACACTACTATATATAATATCACATCCACTGATAATAATTATCAATTCAATCACTAATCAATAATAAATTTTAACTGTCCAAAATTGATTACGGAAATCCAAGTTGAGTGAGGTTAACTCACCTTGACTTTTTTTTCTTGCAATCCATTCCAATTTTTATTCCTATCTCGTAGATTCCGTAGCTACAAGCCAGGCTCGATTTGTTTCCATCAAATCTTGAACCTTGTATGCAAATTTATTAAATCTGATTAGCTACCCAATTTTTTTTTCTTTTTTTTTAAAATTCCTAATTTTAAAGAACTGAATGTATTATTAAATTCAACTTACAGTAATACCTTAATTGTACCCAAAACAAAATTGTTCGATTGTTTTTTTCAAAGGTTTAGTGAACATACAGTTATAGAAATACTGTGAAAATTTGAAATCAAACGCTAAAAAAAGCAGTACATAACTCCTCCCTCTTGACCGAATGTGGCCTCGACTGCCACCTCCCCTCCATCGCCGACTACCACCAGCCCTCACTCACGCACTCGCCCACACCTCCCACTCGAACCTCCACCTCGTGACAAAGAATTCGCCAACCATTACATCGCCTCCGAGTCCATGAAAACCCTCTCCACCGTAATCAAAGTTTCCCTCCTCCTACACACTCGCGTACACGAGCGTACATCCACCCAATCGCGACTATCTCGAACGCGGCTGCCACGATTTGCCTCCACGAACTTTGCGGCTTGGATCATGTCTCCCATTGAAGTTGGACCAATTTGCTGTTTGGGATTGAATACGAAGTCGAACAGAAGGAAGTTATCACGCAGTCTCATGGAAATCAAATTAAGGAATGTTGGACGGAAATTCGAAGGCTACGAAGTGAAATCAAGGAGGAAAAGGAATCGAAAATAAAATATGCTGAGTGAACTCAGTCGCTTGATATATTATTATTTTTTCGAAAGAAATTTGCAGCCATTTTCTTTGAACGATTCAATTTGAAAAAAAGAATCCAGTCGCATGATATACAAGAGAAGAGGGGCAAGACATGATGTTGAAAAGGAGTTTGCATGCTTGAGGGAAGCTATAGTGATTGAATAGAAGGAAAAAAGTTTTTGATGTGAAAATATATGTCATTCAATGAATATAAATATATATATTTATTTAAATTTAAATCATCTCGATTTCGCAACTTAAAATTTTTGACCTCCTATCGAGGCATGCCGCTAGGCGTTTATGATATTATACCTCTATTCCGAACGAAATGCAAAAGGTTTCGAGTCCTAATTCGATCGTAAGGAGAAGATAGCTTTTTGGACCCAGTTATTATATTGAATTTCGATATAAATTTCAACACGTTTATATTCCGTATGGCCAAACGATAACTCCATATGCTACGAAATTTGAAATTCGATAATAACACACTATTACGGATCCAATGGAACTTGTTTCGTCGAATTCCGAGACTGTGCCTCGGAAGGCTATTTTAAATGTCAATTTAAACGATATATTTTTAAAACTGAACTAATCACTATTAAATTCAATTTTAAAACTTTTATTGTCTTCATTATTATCCACATAAATTTTATAAGCCTTTAAATATTTCTAACGAGCCGGAATTTTAAAATCAACAATTTACCCAATTTCCAATTATTAAATTCAATAATTAAATTATCCAATAAACGGTTATATTTGAAATTCAAGTTAAAAATTAACTTTTAAATATTTGAAATCTATTAAGTATTCCAATTTCAAATATCCAAAATTCCGGGTCTTTACATTCCTCCACCCTTATAAGAATTTCGTCCTCGAAATTGCTAGGTAAGAAGAATGGTCCAATACCCGTTTACTATTTTCCAAAACCAAACATTTTTTAACAACTTCCCAAAACAATCTTTTTATTAAAGACACACTATCACTCTTACTAACTTCCCAAACTCATCCATGGCTTCCAAATAATATTATCCCCTCAATATTTCAAATTATAATTTAAATCCAAATTTTAAATTATCAAACTTTTCTTCAAAAAAAATTTCTAACTCCTTAAATTTTTGAAAAATTTCGCCAGCGTCTCCTTTGCGCTGCTAGATCGGAACAACTACATAATTTCCTCTACGGCCCTAAATTTTTGAAAGAAAACAAAATCCAAGTAGCTAGATCAGAAAACCATCAAATTTCATACGACAATTTAAACACATACCTTTTGTCGGGCAAACAAATTTTTTTTTCTGAAATCGAAAACATCAATTTATCCTTTGCTTTTAAATACCCGCACCTTACATAGCAATAATATCCAATCACAAAATTCAAAATCATTTTATTAATTCCTTTACAAATTTCCAATATTCGCTTTACTTAAGTCCGTACGTTGTACATATATCATTCGTACGCAATATCAAATCTGATCGCTTACTCGATCACACAATTTCACTTCCAAACTAGTATCGTTCACATGACTCTCTAATGCAGACTCAAATCTGGTTTCTTGATCAGAAACCGTCATCCTATTGGCATAGCCACATACTATGATAGAGAATTCCAGAATCAATCAAAAATCCATATCCAGGGTTCGCCATCGAAAATCGAGTGAAAAATCCCAACTTGGATCGATATAACTATCTCGAAATTCTGTGCTCGACTCTGGATCAAATCGTTATGCGCATAAAATAATATACGTACAACTTACGTATTAATCTCCAATTGATCAATTTCTTTCTATTCATCTTTATTTTAATCCCCATGCTCTTATTCACAATCTTCCTTTTACCCAACTTTCATTAAATCTTCATTCACATACTTCCCAATATATTTTCCCAATACCAATTTTACTTAAGAATTTCTCCCTCAATTTTCTTAAGTTTATTATAACATTTTATACAACTTCTTATATTTATTTCCACTTCATCACTTTGGTTTATATCCATTTCTATTCAAATTAAATTTTCAATTTCAAATTTAACTCAATTTATCTCCAAACTTTAAATATTGAATTCTATCAACCATATCTCAACCCATATTTAATTCACTAGTTATTGTAATTAGTTCCATCCACTAATTCGTTTCCAATCAAATTCAATTTCAAATCTGTTCAACTTACTAATTTAATTAATCAGTTCATTCCCTAATTTTTTTTATTTCAAATCTCAATAAATTTTAATTCCCAGGACTTTGTTCTTTTAGTCCACTTCAAGCTAATTTTTTCTCAATTTCACTTTACTTAACATCATTCAAGTTAAATATCCCATTCCAATATTCAATCCCAATTCCATTTACTTACAATTTAAATTAATTTTCTCATTCACAAATTTATCTCTAATTTCAGAAGTTTTATTTCAATGACCATCCCATTTAGCCTACTTAGACTTATTTTCTCAAATTCACTTTTATTTAACTTAGTTCAAGTTAAACCTCACTCCACAAATTCAAATTTTCAAAATTCCTTAAGTTATCAAACTTACCAATATTCTATTCGGCATTTTCCTCCAATTTACTTCATATACTTGGTTTCTCTTTACTAATTTATTTCATTACCACACTTAATTTTATTTAACTCTTCTTAAGCTAAATTTTATTCTAACAAATTCAAATTTTATAAGTTTCAAACTTATTCATATTCCATAAACATTTTAAATAAACTCCCAGAGTTTAAACATTTTAAATAAACTCCCAGAGTTTAAACAATTTTTTAAACAGTGAAAATCATATTTGTAATCATATATACCCAAAATCAAATTATTCCTTTGCATTTCAAAATCAAACCCAATTTTGCAGACAGCCTACAATTCAAAACATTCAGGTAGCAATTCCTCTCTTGGAAACTCAAAAATGAACACCGATGATGTCGCGATCATCATCGGAATTATTTTTCAGCGACCGAAGTGAGTTCAATGCTTTTATTCCGTTAAAAACCATTTTAAATATTTTTATTCCAAATATTAATAGATTTCATTCCCAATTCAAAAAACATTTCTAAATAATATCGCTATTATTTCCCAACCTTGAAAAACATTTTCAAAACCAACAGAATTTTAAATTCTCGAATTTCCAAATTTTAAATCCTTTAAATCTATATTTAAATATTCCTCTGGAACTTTATTTCAATCTATAAATCACACTTATAAATTCATATTTTCAAATTCCGAATTATTTCTCTTAACTTTTAGTTATAACATTAATTTCTTATTTCAATTTTCCCACAACAATGATAATAATTTAATATTAGCATTCCCTAACAACCAAACAAACCATATCTAACTATAATAATTTATAAAAGTTTATTCCTTTTATATATAAAAATAATTTGGGTAAAATTATTTCATTTACCCCATTTAAAACAATACTAACAAATACGCGCTCATATCTATTAATACACTCAAACTTATTCTAGGGTGCTACTCACCCTATCTCTAATGAGTAATCCCCACCAGAGCTAAGGTTCTCGCTTAACCTTCAGCTCTGATACCAAGATGTCACGAACTGAATTTTCGACGCCCGAAAATCGACATCAATACGTCTATTGTATTACATGCCGAACAATCGAATGCCGGAAATACCAGATCGTTAGGGAAAGAAGAAAGAGGTAGTGGAAGAAAATAGAAAACAACATCAGAATCTCACAATCGCAGCGGAACAATATATAATAGATAGCAACTGATCTTTATGCAAGAAGGAACTATTACTGTTTTAATACATTACATCATCAAAGTACAATACATCAATAGCACAATACTAGACAATTATAGTAATTTGTATGCAAATTTATTAAATCTTATTAGCTAACCAATTTTTTTTTCTTTTTTTTTTAATTTCTAATTTTAAAGAACTAAATGTATTATTAAATTCAACTTACAGTAATACCTTAATTGTACCCAAAACAAAATTGTTCGATTGTTTTTTTCAAAGGTTTAGTGAACATACAGTTATAGAAATACTGTGAAAATTTGAAATCAAATGCTAAAAAAAGCAGTACCTAACTCCTACCTCTTGACCGAATGTGGCCTCGACTTCCACCTCCCCTCCATCGCCGACTACCACCAGCCCTCGCTCACGCACTCGCCCACACCACCCACTCGAACCTCCACCTCGTGACAAAGAATTCGCCGACCATTACATCGCCTCCGAGTCCACGAAAACACTCGCCACCGTAATCAAAGTTTCCCCCTCCTACGCACTCTTGTACGCGAGCGTATATCCACCCAATCGCGACTATCTCGAACGCGGCTGCCATGATTTACCCCCATGAACTTTGTGGCTTGGATCGCGTCTCTTATTGAAGTCGAACCAATTTTTTGTTTGGGATTGAATACAAAGTCGAACAGAAGGAAGTTATCACGCAGTCTCGTGGAAATCGAATTAGGGAATGTTGGACGGAAATTTGAAGGCTACGAAGTGAAATCAAGGAGGAAAAGGAATCGAAAATAAAATATGCTGAGTGAACTCAGCCGCTTGATATATTATTATTTTTTCGAAATAAATTTGCAGCCATTTTCTTTGAACGATTCAATTTGAAAAAAAGAATCCAGTCGCATGATATACAAGAAAAGAGGGGGCAAGACATGATGTTGAAAAGGAGTTTGCGTGCTTAAGGAAAGTTACATTGATTGAAGAGAAGGCAAAAAGGTTCTGATGTGAAAATATATGTCATTCAATGAATATAAATATATATTTATTTATTTAAATTCAAATCGTTTTGATTTCGCAGCTTAAAATTTTTGACCTCCTATCGAGGCATGCCGCTAGGCGTTTATAATGTTATACCCCTATTCCGAATGCAATGGAAAAGGTTTCGAGTCCTAATTCGATCGTAAGGAGAAGATAGCTTTTTGGACCCAGTTATTATATTGAATTTCGATATAAATTTCAACGCGTTTATATTCTGTATGGCCAAACGATAACTCCATATGCTACAAAATTTGAAATCCGATAATAACACACTATTACGGATCCAATGGAACTGGTTTCATCAAATTCCGAGACTGTGCCTCGGAAGGCTATTTTAAATGTCAATTTAAACGATATATTTTTAAAACTGAACAAATCACTATTAAATTCAATTTTAAAAATTTATTGTCTTCATTATTATCTACATAAATTTTATAAGCCTTTAAAATAATTTTAACGAGCCGGAATTTTAAAATCAACAATTTACCCAATTTCCAATTATTAAACTTAATAATTAAATTATCCAATAAATGGTTATATTTGAAATTCAAGTTAAAAATTAACTTTTAAATATTTGAAATCTATTTAATATTCCAATTTCAAATATCCAAAATTCCGGGTCGTTACACAGAGTGTGGATATAATCATGAATGAATATATGAGCGGATTTCGACCGTTCTCTATTCCACAAACTCCGGCCTGAAACTGACAAGAGGAGTATAAATTTGTTAAGGATGGAATTCGACCATCCAGCTTCTGGCCTCACCAAATCAATGACAGGGGCTGAAGCATAGTTATTCAAAAAACCACTGAATCTGACAGTGTAACACTAAGGCCCGAGCCTAGTGTTTGATACGACTCGAGGCCACGACCCCTTGGAGGCCTTGTGATGGAGTTGGTGAATTGTTACCAAAATTTCAAGCAACAAATTACTAGTATTTGGAATGGAAAGTAATTATTCAACTACTTAAATAACAATTAACACGAAGCATAACAGAAAACAAAAGCTTTTATTTACATAACAGGTGTCGAAAATTCAGTGCAAGTTATTCAAAAAGATCGGGATTCATACCCATACAACTAGTGGAAGAAATGACTATGCAAACTATATACATCGAGCCGAAGAAACAACTACTTCTTCAACTTCCTCTCTCTTTTGGATTTCTCGAGGGTAGAGCCACTTGTGCTTCTCTTTTGGGACCCCTTGTTGCCTTTGGCCAGAGAGCTTGTGGAGGTAGGAGGAAGTTCATCAGGGATTGTACCACCCTGTGGAATAATTTGCAATAGCACAAGGTGAGGATTGTCATTGTCCATCTCGGTAGGTTCAATTGTAACTTTTCTTTTCAACAACTCCTCCTTTCCAATATGTTCTTTCAAGCCAACCTTGTCTGTTGGAAGCGGCTCTTCGGCCTTATCGTGGTCAAGAGCCCCAATGACTTGATCATCGGGCCCCAGTACATCAACAACCGCCGGATCCTCAGCTGGTTTCTCCTGTTGTTCTACAGTAGTAACACTTTTAGGAGTCTGACTATGGCCCGGAAGACCTGCAAAATTCGTTAAAATTAGGAGATTAGCTAAAAAACGTCGCGCGTGAAGAACAAAAAAAACTTTTCATATACTAAGGAGTAATGAACGATACCGGCATCTGGTTGACTCTCAGTAGTTGTCAGGGTGCCTCCTTCTAAAATGGAGGATAACATCTTGGATTCGAAGTCGCGTCTGTCCGGATCATAGCCATGATCCTACTCCGTGTCAAGAGAGATTGATGTTCCGGCTACTTGGGATGGTGAGGAACCCTTAGGATCAGTCCCTGAAGATCCGGCAATATGTTCTCCTCCTTCGGTAGGTGCAAAAGCATTGAAAAATAGAAGCTCTGCGGCAACCAGATCTGAGGGCTCGTTTCTACGAAGAATTTCCCTCACTAATTCTTCTTTGTTGAGCTCGGCTTCAACCAGTTCCTTTCTCTTCATCTCGATAATATGCTCTCAAGCTTTAGCGAGTTACTCAAGATAACCCTCATCGAGAAAACTTAAGTCGCGATGGATCATGACTTTAGCATTGTATTCAATGATTAACGGGTCGAATAAGTCCTTAATCTCGTTCCTACCAGACTCCATGACAGCTTCCACTTAGGAGTTAACTTGTTCGGTCATCTCTTTTCGGCCCTCTTCTCGAGCTTCTTCTTTAAGAGCATCGATTTTGGTGAATTGCTCATCGAGTTTAGCCTTTAAGCTCCTAGCCTCAACAACTTTCTCGCGGTACTTCTGCGATTCCTCTTGAGCTACGATTTTTTCCTCCCTTCCCTTCTTCAAAAGTTCTTCAAGTTCCTCGATGCGGCGAGCCAGAGCATCTTTCTCCTTGTGCAAGGAGTCCTTTTCTAAAGCAAATGCCCCGCTATGATGAAGTGCCGCATCGAGTTCCTTTTTGTGAGAAACTTCAAACAGCTTACTGCCTCTGCCATTTCCTTGACCTTTTTCTCCGCTTCAGCAAGTTGGGTTTTAAATTATAACAATTCAGCGTCCTGATGCTTGATTATGTCCTTATCGTGTATAACTTCTAATTTGAGGCGATCTATCTCATGTTGACGCTCAATGGATACTTCGGAGACGTTTTCTGCCAAGTGTATAAATGATTTGTGCTGCATAAATACATCATTGACGCATGCGAGAGAACTTTCCTTGGCATGCCCCGAAATTATGTAAATGGAATGAAGGAATTTGAGACCATCAAAGCAAATCTTTGGAAAAGTGGCCTTGTGCTCGGCTAATTTCTCTACAGTGGAAATGTCGGGAGTGGTAGCCGGCAAACGCGAATCAGAAGTAGCAAAGTGGATGTTTGTCTGATCGACGTTCACGGCATTGTCTAGAGCTCGAGGAGCCAGAATTTTGCTCATGAGATGCAGCGATATTAGGGCCACGATAGGAAGGTTGGTCTCTACCGTAAGCAGGAAAGTAAGATTGTTCAAAATGACGAGATGTCTAGGACTGGGATTTGCGTTTGGAAGAGGGAGAAGATTCCCTTGAGTGATAATTCTTATCCCGTCCCTCATCCTTCTCCCTATGACCGGTAAACTCTGAATCTCAGCTAGATCGGTAGTATGATGAAGAACTTCTGAGGTGATCGAAGGCTCTGGATTGAGACATTGCACCTATAAAGATCAAACGAGAGCGTGTTAGTAATTGTCGCACGAAAGATTACAAAAAGTGTATAGTGAAGTGCATGTGGTTGTGAGTGTCCTACTGTTCCCTCCAACAGACCGGTAATTGTAGCCTTGCTCATCAGTGTTTTCTCTCCTTTATCAGAAGGTCGGATGCCTCCGCCACTCCTGGTGGGAGAGTTGAGTCCTTCAATGTTGATGTTCGAAAAGTCGTAGGTCATGATGTCATCCGGAATTTGAAGATTTGAAAATCCCTTTAACGAACTTTCCTAGTGTTGAGGGGACGGTTCCACTTCAATAAGAGTAATAACAAACTCTGGATCTACAGCGATTTTCTTCTACGAAGCTTGTACGCCAACCTTTTCCTTCTTTTTATGGGTGTCTGGGATTGTGCGACTTGTGACGGTTCAACCATTGGCGCTTTCTCGGGGCCTGCATCGACGTATTCCGGCTTGTCAGCTTGAGAATCCTTAATCTCGCCCTTCTCGGTATCATCTCGTATCCCATCAGCAGAGGGCACGATGGGGTTCACAGTATCCATTCTTTGTTCTGCAACATTCTTTGGTAATGCAGCACTTCCAGGAAGTCCGATACTACGACCATCTTCCAACAGCCCGAACAAGGATAGTAACTCATCAGTTACAATGAGTTTGATGTCCTTATCCTCAATGGGGGTAACACGGATGGCAGCGACTGCTCTTGAAAAATCAGCGCCTTCAGGACGTGGGCGAACACCTGAAAGAACTCCGGATGTTAGTTGATTCAAAGGAAAAGTTATGACTTGAATTAGTGAACTTGAGAGAGAAGTGAAGGTAATACTTATGTCCATCTAACCATCATTTCGCAAATCCAGGAGGGCATCGAATGTAAAACCACTCATGCTTAAATAATGAAAGTTTGTTCCAAGCGCCCGTCAGAACATGGCAATTTGGCGAGGGCTCGAGAAAGACATAAGAAGGGCTTCTAGATTGTTGTTTGATGTTGTAGATAAGTCTTATATCTTCGGGAGTAGGCAGACGAAATAGGACATTCATGAACAACATAACTATTTGGGTGAAGTTGTGTAGAGGTTATCCCAAGATATCTCAGCATTTCTCGGATAAACAAATTGAAGGGCGGTACGCATCCAGCCCAACACATAAACTTATTGCATGCTGTATACCCCCGCTAGGGGCAAGTATGGTCATCCTATCTTGAGGGAACTAAAACGTCCCCAAACGGAATTCCGTAAATGGAGCATAGCCGATGGAGAGCAGCCTCGACAATTCGAGAAACATGTGAATCCAATGGATTATCTAGAAGAATAGCACCCTCTACAGCATTAGGAGCAGAGCTTATGTTTTCCACTGGAAGGATAGAATATCTAAGAAAAGATCGACTTATGGGTTAGAAACTTATGTTTGTTCCGCATGATGGGGTGGAGAAGGCCTGCCGGATATAGTTGTGGAACTTGACTTCGCTTCAGAACCAATGTGTCGCATCGCCTAATCAGAAGACATGTCAGCTGAACGCTTCGAGCGTCTGGAATCTATATCAGCTATACGCAGTAGATAATCGAGATTAGAAAAAATAACATGTTTCCCCTGTGTTAAGTGTGAACTACTGTAGTGCAGTGCAGTATATGATAGATATAAACAGTTTGAAATTAGAAAAATGAAATAAAACGATGGGACTTAGGAGTTTTGTCTAGAGAGACCGTCATCGCTGACCATTTCAACTGGCAAGAAAATTGATCGGCTTCAAAAGCTTTAGAACCGACTATCGGTATATAAAAGTAAGAAGTTTGTTACTTAAGTTCATTTGCAAGTTTGTCACTTAGTCCATATTGAAAGTTCCGAAAATTTGATTGTTCAATCTCAAGTTCGACATTTTAAGTATGCATGTTAGATTGTCCATTGTCATCATATGTTCATGATCAGCAAGGCAAACTGGTAGTGGTTGTTCGAACAAATTAAGTTGGGCTACTTTACAAGGTATATACCGATCCCTAGTGTTTACTACCGATCCCTTTCCCAAGAGCTTCCTACCGATCCCTCTCCTTGACCACAACCACCGATCCCTCTCTCCTTACCTTCCTTACCAGTCCCTCTCTCTAAATCTTCCTCACTAATCCCTCTCCTCAACAAAAATAACTAAACAACCGAACCCTAACTTGCCGATCACTGGCACTGCCATCTTGTCGTAAACTGATCCCTGCATTTCTCCACTCCTAACTATTCCTCAACAAAAATCCTCTGCCGAACCCTCGTCTCTCTTCTTCCTCTCATATTCCTACAGCTAATTTAACCCACCAAACCCCTATTACAACAATCGTCCACCTCGTCAAGATCATTCTCCATCACCACATCAACACTCACTAACAAATCGGGGCTGGTAACTTAATCGTATAATTAAAAGAGGTATTATGAAATCATACCTATATGGAAATGTGGAGGTTCGAATTAAGATAGGACGAGTGTGGGGGTTATTGAATTGAAGACGAAGTAAAAGCAAGTTTATGGGTTAGTTGGAGTCGTGGTTAGATCTAAGACCGATGTTTGAAGAGCTTGGGTTCATCTATAAGTTTCAGTGTGAAGGCATGTAAATGAAAAAAGTGAGGAAGGGAGAAAGGAAAGGCTTATATATGTATGTATGTGTGGGAGAGGGTTCGGCAGCAAGAACATTGAACGAATCATGAGGGGAAAGGGGTCGGCATAGAAACCTGCCGATCTCTATTTTCATAGCTATAAAGATGGATCGACATAATGAATGCTGATCCCTATATATGATAAAAAAAGAAGGGAAAATGACTGTGAAGGTTTGGTTGTAAACGTGATCATACAAAATATTATAGAAATTGGAAATGACACGTGAGTGTTTGAACACATACGAGAGCCAACAACAGATATGTGTATATGAATATGCACGAGAGCAGTTTAAAAGTTCAATTTTTTGAAACATACAAGTTCAAGGCTGGACCAGATAATAAAAAAATTATAAGTCTCGCATAACCGGATTTATATATGTTGGCGGAATATGGCACTGGATTTATATGATTGGAAATCGGTCAAGCGTCATAGTAGTCAATGAAGAATTCAATGCTTTGGAAAAACAATTTGACAAAGGAATAACAATCATTCAGAAAGCTAGATGAACCTCTTTTCGACAATTCAAACTTGTTTTAATTCAAAGCACGTCATGTTACTCATAAGACGTACTTTGGGGGCAAGTGCTACCTGGTATCCTTACCCGGCTATATTGAACTGATTGCACAAGATAGATTCGACTGTTATCAAGAATGATGACGACGAAGTAGTGGTTGTAGGACCCAGAAGTAAAGTACATATGGTTATACGAAGTCAGAATTAAGCGGAATTGGTAGATAAACGATGCAGGATGCTTGAAATATGGATTTTAGCTTGGACAAACAAGGGATCGGCATGGCATGGTGGTGCTATAAGGATCAGCATGATTGGATAGGCAAGGGGTCGGCATGGTCAAAGCAAAGGAGGGTTCAGCATAGAAGAAGGTAGATTGATCCACATGGCTTGTTGGCTTGGGAAGGCATGCTTCAACTCATAAGAAAGGGGTCGGCATAGCTTATAAGAGGGATCGTCACGGCTTGGTAGTTAGCAAGGGATTGGTATACTTGAGTCCACCAAGAAGGGATCGTCACATGCTAGAAACTAAATGCAATCTTGCCTTAAGCAATCAATATCTTGGGATCTAAAGGTCCAAGGCTGTAACAACCCAGAATTTCAATCATTCGAATTTGGAATATTTAAAAGTAAATTTTATAAGTTGAATAACTTATATTTCAAATATAGCGATTTATTTGATAATTAAATTGTTTAATTTAATATTTGAAATTGTGGAAATAATTGAATCTTGAATTTAAAATGAATGAAGATGATTCATAAAGTTGATTTGAAATTCTATTTAAATTAGAATGGTGTTAGTGAATTTTTAAATTTGAAGTAAAAGTAATTAAACAGAAATTGGAATTTATTTGATTTAATTAACGAGTAAAAATGTCATTTTGGCATTATCTCGGATTTCGACAAAACCAGTTTCATTGGATCTGTAATAGTGAATTATAGTATACTGTCGAATTTCGTGTCGATTGGACGTATTGTTTGATCGTGCGGGTTCGAAATGCATAGAAATTAATTAAAGGAATTTAATTAAAATAATTCGATTTTGAAAAGCTATCTTCTGTATATGATGGAATTGGCTCCCGATACATATTCTATTGTAATCGAAATAAGGGTATAACATATATAACGCCAGGCGGCACGCTTCGTTTGGAGTTCGGAATTTTCACGGATGAATAATGCCCAGCGTACTCTTCTATAAATAGCCCTCACCTTCTCTCATTTACAAACCCTAATTCTCAACCCCCATTTCTAAACCTCTATCCGATGGCCATTATCGATCGGAGCCGCTAGAGACAAATAGCCAATGACTACAACTAGGCAAATATAGAGGGCGACCATACGAACTAGATTAATGGATGGATCGTCAAACGGCAAGCCGAGGTGGCTGAAAAAGGGCGACCATCGGCAAAGTAGGTTTGGCCGTTTGTTTCCTGGTCACCTTCTCACACGAGGCGATGCGCAGGGTGGTCTGGAGGTTGGTGGCACACGGAGGAGTTGGGTGAGGTCGATCGTCGACGGTGGTTGCGTGGGATGGAGGCGCGCGATTTTTTGAACGAGGTGGGAAATTAGAAAAAAACAAAAGGAGGAAGCGCGCGCATGAAGGAAGCCAGGAGGAAGAACGACGGTAAATAAAGAAAGGTTAAAAATTTAAATTAAATTTGTTTAAGTTAATTTTATTATTAATTGTCGAACACTAATTAATTCATAGTTTGTTCGTACGAGTTCCATTTCGAGCGAAACAGGTTGCGTTGCGTTCGTATCAGCGACCATTACGCTATGGAGTTGGATTGGACGAATTCGGAGCTAGTAGGAATTTTGGGTTAAATTGAACAACCTTTCAATTTTAATTCAATCTAGAGCGCTTAGGCGATTTCTGGCATTTTTGTGGGTTAACACACCTCTCTGGCTTGCTTATATTTCTATATAAGTGGGAATAAATTTATTTATGATGATTAATGCTTGTTTGGATAATATACTATATATATTAGTTGGTTTGGATATATTCCCGCCTATTGGAGCGGATGAGACCCTATTACGTTCCCGTATGAGAGCGGATGACCCTTTGTATACGAATCCCGCCTCGAAGCAGTTGATTTTTATTATATGATTATATGCTGTATTTGATGCAAGGGGATAGGTTGGAGGGATCCAACAGGATTCCTCACCACTGTTGATTTATTTTCATATATATGCTGATACATGATGTTGTGGATGTCTTGTTCATGTTTTTGATGTGATTTGACTTATTTAGTGCTATGATAGCACTGGGCCTTATTTTTGGTATTTTGAAATATTAAAATGATGATTTTGATTTGAAAAGGATTTCGAAGTAATTTTGAAGGTAAATATGTTTTAAATGATTTTTAAAAGTATTTAAAAGAATGAATTTGTTTATTCAGAATAAAAAGTTATAATTTTTGAGGTTTTAAAGATATAGTTTTGAGAAATACTTTGAAAACAGATTTTTGAATAAGGTTATAACGAAGATTTATAGAGGTGATATTTTTATAAATAAAGAAGTTGATTTATAATTGAAATTTATAAATATTTAGCAAATGGGTTTTTTTAACAATTTGATTTATAAAGAAATGGATTTTGATAGTAAATAGTTTTGTAAATATGGATTTTGATAGTAAATAGTTTTGTAAATACGGTTATAGAAATCTATTCGGCGTGTCTCCAAATGGTAGTGTTATTGAATAAGCTTATACCGTTGATATAAGTATATTGAATATTTTCTAAGTGTTGAAAATAAAGTGATTTGTGAACATGCTTATACTGTAGATATGAGTATATGGAAATGTTTCCCAATATAGATTTGAAATGGTTTTGAGAATATATCTTTTTAAAGATAATTTGAAGTAAATATTTGGAGATTAGATTTAGTTTATAAAAGATTAATTAAATGGGCCTAGTGATTGCTTATGGTGCTAGATATTTATGTGTTTGTTTGCTTTGATAGTTAAATAACCGATTATCAAATAAATTGGACCAACGTATATGCATTCGAATGTGCAGGTGTTGGAAGATATTGATATGTGGGATTTTCATAATAAAGGACTGCTTGTTGATCAATTGGGGATAAACTCCCAATATACATACATATAGTTGCAGTAGTCTCTTTATTATAAAATATCCAATGCAAGGACTATTCGCTACTAATCCTAGGGATAATTCCTAACAGGATGTGGTAGGAGAGTGCCTTCGGTCTGTCATATTCCTGGACAACTTGTATGGATGGATGTCTGACAGTGCATTCTTGAGATTGCATCGTTGATTTTTATAAACGTACTTCTGTTTGGTGGCAAAGAAGGCAACTTCTCTTAGCTTCACACCCTTCTCTAAGACGTACGAGCTCAGAGGTTATATGCTTGTAAAAGTCAATAGTGATCGAAGGAATGGCAGTGTGGCATTTAGAGTGATATGTGCTATGAGAAAGGTAATCGTGACCTTTGGCCTCACACCCGAAAATGACCGAAACAGGGTAGATGCGGCATGTGTTTGCAACCATTAGGATATGATCATCCCCTTCTAAATATATTTCTTCCCCCTATGATGTTTGAGATGTAAATTATTGTGGATGTATGCTATGAGGGCCCTCGGATAGGTCGGCAACGACCGGGGTGATGACATATTCGGTACTATCTATGTTAGAGGTAGGCCGGCCTTGTGCTGGTAGAGGACCATCTATTGGGCCTCGGTACATTCCTCTAGAGACGTAATGCTGGAAGGTAGTCCCTTCACCTGGTCATTTGTATGGAAATTCATTATCCACTATGTGCCTTCCATTTTGTTTGTAGAACCCACGTTGTGGCTAGTATTGCTGGAATTTAATCAATGTAACAATTTCGGCTATGATTCTTATTATTTGTAAAATAGACACTATTATAATATAACCTGATTTGGTATGAAATGTTTTGGTAATCGTATGGTAAAAACCACCCATGTTTATGTGTGGGCGTGGTCTTACGAGATATCTTTATTTTGATAAAAGAACGTCTTTATAACTTCAAAATAAATTCAGTTGAGATGTGTTATCCCCCGGTAGTTTACCAGACTGATCTGGGCGTTCTTCCCTTTCAATGCTCAGGTCAGGCCGAGTATATTTACAAATATAGATTTGGATGTTTTGGAGCTTCAGCAAGTGAGCTGGAAGTCTTCTGGTCGTATTCCACGTATATGTTTATTTTCCGTTGCTTTGTTGTTAAATTAACAGCGATTTTACGGACATGTTATCATAACTGTCCAAGCTGATGATTGTGATTGATTATTGTACTCTGATGGATATATGTATATTATATTACAATTTATGTTTTGCAAAGATCATTGATATTATTATTTTTTGCTGCGATTGTGAGATTCTATAATTGTTTTAGTTTCTTCTGTTTTGTCTTCTCTTTCTTCTTCTTCTTTCTCTCTTCTTCTTATTTTCTCTTCTTCTCTCTTCTTTCTTTCTTTCTCATGATTATTCGTATTTCCCTTTGGTTTGGTGCTGGACATGTGCGGTTATTGTGAGCTCTAAATGGGACGGATTTGCGGGTCATCACAAAGGCAGATGAAATTTTGGGAGCAAGGTATATGGACCGTAGGGGACCAACCCTCGAGATCGCATGTCAAAAGGCCAAAGAAAGAGGGATCAGTATATAACTACTTGAAGGGTTCGGCAGAAAATAGCTCACAAGTGGAGTTGAACCAAAGATCAATCCATAGCATGAGCTCCACTAGTCCAAATGACTTGATATTTGAAGAGCCAACATATCTAAGCATGAAGAAGCCACCATAGCGATCGCTGCCCAAGAATCGACCAATGATGGGTCGGTATCGATCCCCCTTCATTAGGATTTGGGCCTATCGACCCTTATGGTGGGCCCATATGGATTAG
This sequence comes from Allium fistulosum, assembly GCA_030737815.1. Classification (NCBI taxonomy): domain Eukaryota; kingdom Viridiplantae; phylum Streptophyta; class Magnoliopsida; order Asparagales; family Amaryllidaceae; genus Allium; species Allium fistulosum. Next base: position 1,391,420,187 of record CM060901.1, on the reverse strand, counting down.
AAGGTCCTATAGCCGAAGTTTCAGAGAGATTGGTAGTCACCAACACCTATAAATACTGGCCTAGGAGGTCATTCTGAGGATCTTTACGCTGTTGGTTTCATTAGGCTTTATTGTAATCAAGTTTTTTCTTACTTCTAGCCGCTGTAATCAAACTGTTAGTGAATCAATAAAGATAATCTTCAAAGTGGACGTAGGCATACAACGCCGAACCACTATAAATTCCTACTTTCTTGATTATTGCTCTGATTTGTCTGTTAGTTTATTCTATTCCACAGTTTTAATTTTACTTTCTTCATTTAATTCTCTACATAAATCTATTCTTGAGTGTTCGTGGCCAATTCGGTTGCAAACAATAACCGTATTGATTTTATGTTTTCATCAACATTGTTTTGTAAAGCATATATAATGGTATAAGTATATTGAGTAAAGCAAAGAGTATGATTTCCTTGTTTTATAGAGATATGATTTCAAGGGTAAATCATTTGTAAAGACTGTTTTCAAGGAAATGAAAGTTGAATAGGGTAGTTAACTATAACATCCCCTATCTAGAGGCCCAAAGCTAAGTGCTACAGATGTTGTAGTCATCTACAGTATTAAATTCCGGCGACTAAGTACAGCTATGCTAATCGTATCTATAATATCAAAAGCACTTGAATATGAAATAAATAACAGATTTCCAAAATAGAATTTTCCATTACATTTCAAAACACATGTTTCATATTCATAATACATAATCCCAAAACATTTCCCAGGAAATGATAAAATATACTTATTACAAAATACGCCAAGAGCAATATATGAAGATGCCCCATTGGATGTTCAGAGTCATATAGTCATAATTGACTTAATACATACATAGTGGAAATAAACACAAAACAAAGAACTGCAACTCCTAATAGCTATCCGTTAGCCTCCTGCTCGTCTTCGATAGGTTTATTCATCATCCTACTAAAACCCTGAAAAGCCTCAACCCTCAGCCCACTCAAATCAATTTTGAGCACCCGAGAGTTTAAGGAAAAAACATAAACTTCGAGTCAGACATAAAGCCTGGTGTGAATAATACTATACATCCCGATTATTAATGTTAAGTGAGACCACACCGCTTAGCGGAACGGGTTTACCCTCACTAACATTCTTTTAAAACATAGCTTTTTCATATCATTTCCTATAATCACAACTGGTTAAATACTATAAAGCATCATTATGTAAACATACATATCAGGTAATAAAAGAACTATCTGTTCAAACACTTTAGTTTTGTTTGGCTGACTATTAATCTTTGGCTGACTCGGGCCTACCATACAATATAAATAAAATAATCTAACATCTGTTAGACACTCCTCTTCTGGATGGTCTGTCCTTAATTATCTGTTAAATACTTCTCTTCTGGACGGTCTGTCCCTAACTTAACATCTCCCAGGGTCACCCGATCCTAATGGTTTTGGGGACTCACCAATAACCTATCTGTATAGAAATATATATTCCCTTCTGTGTGTAATCATAATTTTAGTCTTACCTATGACAAAGTCCTACACACTGGAATTTTGGACTAAATTATCTGGGGCCAACAGCTAATGTATAAGGCGTGACCCTATACCAGTCCCATCTAGTATTCTAATATCTGACTCATTTTACTTAGGGATATCTTCCCAAAATTTTCCTTGAAAACCTTTTTCAAAATGATTTAAGACTTTTAAATCAAACTTACACAAGGAAAATACATGTACTCTATGCTTTACCCAAAATCACCTTGCCATGTTATAAATATACTTTACTCCCTTAGTTGATGAAAACATTTAAACACTTTAAAGTCCCTCTTTCGATTCCATTGAAAGTACCCCTTTCAAAACCATTGAAAGCACCTCTTTCAAAACTAAGTAAAACCCTTCCTTTATCTAGGCTGAAAGTCCAAAACCTTCCTTTCGAAACCATTCTTAAAAACCTTTCGAAACCTTTGAAAACCTTCCTTTCGACAGCTTTAAACCTTAGACATCCTATCTTAAAACACTTCAAAACATTGCCATTAAAAACCCTTGGAAAAACCTTCCATTTCAACCCTTTCGAAACCATCAGAAAAACACTACCTTTCGACTCCTTCAAAACCCTTCGGGAACCACCCCTTCGAAACCACTTTCAAAACCTTTCGAAAGCATCAAACCTTTAGAAACTCAAACCTTTCGAAAGCACTTGGGTTAAATTTAAAACATGTGGAAAACACCTTTCGAAACCATTTAAGTCGAAACCATTCTCTTTCGAAACCATTGGGATATACTTCGATCAGAATAAAAAGGGTCATTTAAAATATCTAAGTTGAAATCCTTCCATTTGAAACCTATTCTTAAGTGAAGAAGTGATGGTGTTGAAACCACCCCTTCGAAAGTATTGGAGAAGTGGTTAATCTTAAAAAAAAGTATACCTTTCGAAACCATTTATTTCGAAAGGTAGAAAATCGGCAGCTAGCAGTTTCGACCCCTTTGAAAGCATTATTTAAAACATAAGAGTGCAACCTATTCAAAACCTTTACTCCAAAATATTTGACCCTGTCGAAAGCCAATTGAGTCGAGAGCTAACCTTTCGAAAGCAAAGCAGGCGCTGCCTTTAAATTTTAAAACATAGCATACTCCAACCCCTTCGGAACCTAACGTTTCGACCAAGTACCCTTCGCCTTTATCCAATGCGCTACGTACCAAGTAGCTTGATACCATGCACATTGGTTACGAAACCAATGGTGGCGAAATGTCTGGGTCGGAACCCTCTGTGCCGAAAGTGGCGGAACACACTAAAAACATGTTATCTTTGTTTTTAACTTAAAAGGGAAACTTTTTAACTAACCTGCTATTGTTTGTCAAAATTTTACTGGTTGCTAAATTCCTTTTTCAAAAGTGCTGCCAATATTTTCAGAAATAAACTATAATTTTATTTTACAAAATACCCCTTCTCCTTAATTCAATATATAAAACATTTAAGTCCCATACCTTAAATAATTTTATATATTCATCAAAACACTTAGGAAAATTGTATAAAAATTCCAGAAAATCATTTTCAATATGTTTTCTAACATATATAATTTCAGACCCAAATAATTATTTATTTTGCCATAAATAATTTATAACCCGATAAATCATTTTCCTCACTATAAAATTAATATAAAATCCAAATTAATTCAGAAAATTATGAAAATGGAAACCCACCTCTAAAATATTATTTCTGATCTACATTTAAATTTGCAAGGCATTTGGATGTCATTTAATAGGGTTTTCATATCAAACATTTCATAAGAATCAATATAAATGTGCATAAATCATCAACAAGTATATATAAACTTTTAATCATTCAAAACATGTCATAAACATGCAAAAATACTTTGGATTATTCTCAAAACCGAAAATCATAAAAATGAGATGTACTAATTATCCACCTTAGCTTTGTGATTAGGATGTGAGATTTGATCTTGATTAAGTTAATTTGATTTTTCCTCTTGAAAACTTTAGCTTTCTCTTCTTCTCCTTTGCTAATCGTGGACGGCCTTGGTTTTGATGTTTTTGTTTGTGATAGAATGAAATGAAGGTGTATTCATTTTCCTAAGGGTTTATGGTATAAGTTTCCTATTTTGCCCTCTCTTATTTCCTAACACTTAAGTCCATTTTTCTTTATTTATCTATTCATTAATATGGCATGGCTACCCCTTAATTTAATAACAAATCTCAATCCATTAATCAACACATTATTTTATTTTATTTAACTAATTAAATATCATAAATAATGTTACTAAGAATATGGGGTGTTACATTAACCCTAAGTATATAGCTCAGATATTAGAAAACCAGATGGGACTAGTATGGGGTCATGTCCTATACTTTAGCTGGTAGCCCCTAGCTAATATAAGTCCAAAATTCCAGTGTGTAGGGCTTTATCATATGTAAGACTAAAATGATGTTACACACACAAAGGAATACACAGAGTAGAGGTAGGTTATTGGTGAGCTCGCAAAACCATTAGGATCAGTTGACCCTTGGAGAAGTAAGTTAAGGACAGATCGTCCAGTATTGTATCTAATAGAAGTTAGAATATTTATTATATCCGGTAGGCCTAGGTCAACCGGTGGTTAATAGTTAGCCAGATAAAACTATAATATTCGGGGAGATAGTCCATTGATTACCTGATTTATATGCATATATGTTATTGCTATTATTCCTATAATCAATTTGATTACATGATTTTGATTTGCAAAAGATATGATTTTAAAAGGATATTAGTGAGGGGAAACACGTTCCGCTAAGCGACGTGGTCTCACTTAATATCAGTAAACCGAGATGTAATAGAATTATTCACGCCAGGCTTTATATCTGACTCGAAGTTTATGTTTTCCTCTTAAACTCTTAGGTGCTAAAAATTAAATTTGAGTAGGTTGAGAGTTAAGGACTTTTCATATTTAGTAGGTTGGATGAATAAGCTTCCGAAGACGTCCAGGAGGCAAAGCTAGCTACGTATGAGTTATTTAGTTGTATTTCCGCTGTGATGTATTTATGACTGTTATGTCAACCTATCTAGTACTCTGATCATCTAAGAGGGCATATTCATATGTCACTCTTGGGGTATTTTGTATTAATTATATTTGATCAAAAACTTGAAATCGTTTTGGGATTATGTAATTGAATATGAAATATTGATTTGAAATGTAATCAGAAAAACTATTTTTGAAATCTATGTTGATTTTATTTCATATTCATGTGCTTATGATATAAGGATACCATTAACATTACCGTATTTTGTCACCGGAAGTTAATACTATAGATGACTGCAGCATCTGTAGCGCTTAGGTTCGGGACTCAAAATAGGGGATGTTACAACTTGGTATCAGAGCGTAGGTTTATGAAAACTTAAAAGAAACCTTAAACTTAAAATGATTTTTGAAAACATAATCCTAAGGAATTAGAGAAAAGATTGGGGTATGGGATAATGCTATAGTAACATACTTGTATTTGCCATATATAAATGTACGCTTTATCTCTATTCTCCCATCTCTCTTAGGCTATTAATCTGTATCTTACAAAGACTTGAATGCAGATTTCAAGGAAGTAAGACATGGATGCTAGGAATGGAAGAGTTAACCTTATTGGAGGAAGCACCACAACCAATGGAAATGCCAGACCAAACACTAGAAGGAATCCTGGTCGGGCACAAGCTCCTAATGTGGGTGCTGGAGCGCCACAAGTTGATATAGGAGCTATGTATCAGTTCTTCATCAACATGATGCAAGCTGAAGCTGCTGCAGGATTAGTAGGAGGAAATGTTGGAGGAGAAAATCAAGAAGCTTTGGTGGTGAACAACAGCTTCGGTGGTCAATAACTATGCAGTATTGAGCAGAGACTATGCTAGTCTTGGAGGAAAGCCGTTTATCGGGACTATGGACGCAATTGAAGTGGAGAATTGGTTGCTTCATTGCGAAAGCATTTTTACTGATTTAGGACTTAACGATAAGCAAAAAAGAAGATTAGCATCCAGACAGTTGCAAGGAGCAGCACTGTACTAGTGGAACAGTGTTACTATAGGAGTAGCTGAAGAGGCTATGACTTGGGCGGAATTCAGAAGGAGGTTTGAGGAAAGATTCATGTCGGAGATCGCCAAGTCATCTCTGCTCAGGAAGTTTGTTGAGTTAGTGCAGAGAGACATGACAGTGCTTGAGTATGCTACCAGATTTAAGGAATTATCAAGATACAAATATGCTACGGTTGATACAGTTATCAAAAGGAATGAGAAGTTCATCCGCGAATTGAGACCCGAGCTTGCTAAAGCAACTTTACCATATATTAGGGATTCGTGCGATGCAGTTGTTGACATGGCTTTGAGGAATGAGGAGATGCTTGCTTTCTTTAATGGTAACAAAGTAGTGAAAACTCAAGGTGGGTAGTACCAGAAGAGAAAGTTTTACTATAAGAGGGATCTAAGAAAGGAGGAGCAACCAAGAAAGGTAAGGCCGATGTAGTTTGCTACAAGTGCGACAAGAAGGGACATTTTTCTCATGAGTGTCGAATGGGCAAAGCAAAAAAGGTTGCAGACAAGAAAGGAGTGAAATGCTTCAACCATGATCATATTGGACATTATAAGAAATAGTGCAAAGAACCGGTCAAGGATGGAAAGGGCAAAGTGTTTGCATTGGAACCAGCTACCTTAAGACCAACAGCAGAGGAGAAAGGAAAAGCTATGTTGGGAGGTACGCTTTTGATTCATGGTGTGTTAGTTAGAGTTCTATTTGATAATGGTGCATCACATTCTTTTGTATCTCATTATTTGGTAAATAAGCTTAACCTAGAACCTTTATATCTGGTTACATCCTTAAGGGTTGTGAATCCGATAGGAGGGTGCATGACGCTTGGGATAAGATGCGACCAGCTAGAGTTTGAATTGTTAGGTCATATATTTGCTTGCAGGTTGCATGTATTTGATTTCATAGGGTTTGGAATTATTTGGGTATGGATTGGTTAAGTAAGTACGATGCCAGGATATTTTGCCATGATTGGAAAATATCACTTAGACACCCTAGTTGTAGTGATCAGATCATATACTCCATAGAAAACCCTAGTTTTAAAGTTAATGCTTTGTTGGGTGTTATGGATGAAGAGGACGAGTTGAATCAAGTTTCGTTGTAAGAGAATTCACAAATATCTTTGAGCCCTTGGTAGGACTACTGCTGAAACAAGCCGTTAAGTTTCGGATAGATTTAGTACTAGATGCTGAACCTGAGACCGCCAAGTAAAATGACACCTACCGAGATAAAGGAGCTAAAGGTGCAGTTGGTAGATTCAGAAGGCAAGAATTTTATCAGACCAAACAGTTCGCCTTATGAGCAGCCGTAGTGTTTGCAAGGAAGCCGGACAGATAGTCAAAGTTGTGTATCGATTGTCGTAAGCTGAATGAGAAGACGATAAAGAATGGATATCTGTCACCAAGGATTGACAATTTGTTCAACTAGTTGAGTGGAGCCAAAGTATTTTCTCAGTTAGATTTGGCAACAAGGTTCCATCAACTTAGAGTAGCAGATGATAATATTCCTTTAACGGCGTTTAAGACCAGATATGGGTCAAACGAATGGTTAGTGATGTCGTTTGGTCTAACTAATGCGCCAGCATTCTTCATGGACTTAATGAAAAGAATCTTCCGAGAGCATCTTGATGGATTTATATTAGTATTCATAGATGACATATTGATATATTCCAAGGATGAAAGAGATCATGAAGTTCATCTTAGGATAGTGCTTGAAACACTGAGGCAGCATCAGTTGAAGGAAATTTTTTCGAAGTGTCCCATTTGGAAGAAGGAAGTGAAGTTTCTTGGTCATGTAGCCTCAGAGAAAGGGTTGTCAAGAGATCCAGCTAAGATCAAGGTAGTGAATAATTGGCAGAGACCTGAGACAGTGGCTGAGATAAAGAGTTTTCTTGGGTTAGCTGGCTATTACTGGAGATTCATTAAGGATTTCTCGTGGATAGCCGCACCAATGACTAAGCTAACTCAGAAAGACGTGAAGTTTGTTTGGACTGATAAGTGTTTGGAGGCATTCTAGAAATTGAAACATTTATTGACTAATGCACCTGTGATAATTGTTCCAGAGGGGAATCCAGACTTAGTGGTATACACAGATGCATGTGGAACAAAATTAGGAGCTATGTTAATGTAGAGAGGTAAAGTGATTTCCTGTGCATCTCGACTACTCAGACCGCATGAAGTTAGACACCTAACTCATGATTTGGAATTAGCTATGGTAATTTTCACATTGAAGGTGTGGAGACATTACCTTTTGGGAGAAAGGTTCGAGTTGTTTACAGATCATAAGTAACTAAGATATTTATTCTCTCGGAAGGAGTTGAATATGAGACAGTAGAGATGGTTAGAGTTCATAGCCTCATACGACTTTAGTGTTGAGTACACACCGGGAAAAGGAAATAAGATAGTAGATGCACTTATCATAAAACATTGTAATGTAGTATTGGAAATGATAGTTCAGTGGAAGGATTTAGAAGCATTGACTACATGCGTAGTACAATGGAGATATGAGGCTAGTTCTAGTCGAAAAACCGCCATGTTATCATGTTTAGAAGTTCGACCGATTATGATCGAAAGGATTGCATCTAAGCAGAAAGATGACCAAGTGTTAGTTGAGAAGATTAGAAGGCTAGAGGCCGGAATTGAGATTGATGATATGTAGGATTTTAATCTTAACCAGAGAGGGTGGTTGAGAAAGAAGGGTCGATTGTGTGTCCCGAATGTAGAAAACCTAAGGAAGGAGGTCCTTAGAGAGTGCCATCATTCAAAGTTCACTATTCATTCAAGATGAACTAAGATGTATCAGGATATGAAAAGGAGTTTCTTCTAGGAAGCTATGTAGAGAGATGTAGGCTTATGGGTGAGGCAATTTTTGAACCGTCGACATGTAAAAGCTCAACATCAGAAACCGAGTGGATTATTTTAGCCTTTGGATGTTCTAGTCTGGAAATGGGATTCTATCTCAATGGATTTCATATATGGGTTGCCAAGGTCGAATAGAGTAAATGAGAGTATTTGGGTTATAGTGGACAAGTTGACTAAGAGTGCACACTTTATGCTCGTTAAGTCGACCAAGGTAGCACCAGATTTAGCTAAGTTATTAATGAAGAATATAGTTAGACTGCATGGAATTCCTAGTAGTATAGTAAGTGACAAGGATTCCTCATTCACTAGTGAGTTCTGGAAGAGTCTACAGGAGACTTTAGGTACCAAGCTCAATATGAGTACCACTTACCATCCGCAGACAGATGGGCAAACAGAGAGAGTTAAAAAAGTCTTAAAGGATCTGTTAAGAGCTTGTGTGCTATATTTCGGAGGATCATGGGAAGACCATCTACACTTAGTCGAGTTTTCGTATAACAACCGTTATCAGACTAGTAAAGGGATGGCACCGTTTGAAGCTTTGTATGAAAGGCCATGCCAATCTCTCATTTGTTGGTTAGAGACCAAGGATAGATTAGTTCTTGGTCCGGAAGCTTCTTAGAAGATTGAGTTAATTCGGGCTAGAATAAAGGAAGTTTAGTCCAGGCAGAAGAGTTATGTTGATAAGAGACAGAAACACTTAGAGTTCTCAGTTGGAGATCGTGTTTTCATAAAAATGTCACCGATGAAAGGTGTAATCAGATGTGAAAAGTTAGGAAAACTGGCACCAAGATCTTTTAGAGCATTTCCAATTATAGAAAGGATCGAGAAACTTGCGTATAGAGTAGAGTTACCAAATAGTTTGGTAGGAGTCCATAATGTTTTCCATATTTCTCATCTAAGGAAGTGTATTAGAGATCCAGAGTCTACTATGACACCAACTATGTTAGAGGATCTAGTAGTGGAACTAGATATGACTATAGTTAGAAAATATTTCATATAGTTGCGAGAGATGAGAAGAGGTTAAGAAACAAGACAGTCAAATTAGTCAAAGTCCAGTGGAGTGACGACGAAAGAGACCGTACTTAGGAAACCGAGAACATGATTAAAGATATTTATCCTGACATGTTTAATGGTATGCTTTACCTTTATGTTTGATTAAGTACCTTATCGTAATTTCGAGGACGAAATTCTTTAAGGATGGGAGTCTGTAATGACCCTATTTTGGACCAAAGGTCCTTATTCTCAAAGCCCATGCACAAAAAGTCCCTACTCATAAACTCATGTAAATTAGGTCCCTGTTTTGTTATTTTTTACCAAACTGTCCCTTCCAAAAAATCAGTCCAGCATTGAAATCAGGGGTAAAAGTAGCATAAATTAGCCAAAAACTAAAAATAGGGACCTAATTTTCATAACTTTTTGGAGAGGGACTTCTCTTCCATCATCTTTCAATTCTAGGGACTTGGCATCCATTCCTAGATATTTAGAATATTTAAATGGATAAATAAAATAAAATAATGTAGATAGTTAAGAGATTAAGGTTTGTTAATTAAGAAATAGCCATGCCTTAATGAATATATTAGCAAAAGAAAACTAAAAATAAGCAAGTAGGAGGTATATAGTAAGGGTAAAATGGGAATAGCCTTTATTCCTATATCCTAAACCCTTCTATACTTCATCCTTATTCATTTTAACTATCACAGACAAAACTAAAGCCCTAAAGGAACTCGGTCGACCACATTAAAAAGATCTAAAGAGAAAATAAGCTAGGATTCAAGTAGAAAGCTTGAAGAAATCAATCTACGGGAAAATCTCAACCTTCTTAACACAAAGTCAATGTGAATAATTAGCTTACATCTCACTTTTGATAATGATTTCGGTTTCATGTTAGATCTGAACTATGTTTGCAAATAATATGCCATGTTATGTTTGTTAAAATGGATATATGTGTGTGTGCTCGCGCGCTTGTTGATTATTTATATGGTTTAATATAGATTTTATGATATGTTTTGATTAGAAAACCTATCAAATGACATCCAATTGAGTTGCATTTTTAATATATGGTCAAATACATTATTTTAGAAGTCGGTTTCATGTTTCATAATTTTCTAAGTGATTGTAGATTTATTATGAATTTTCTATGAGAGAAAATAATTAATTTTGGGTTCAAATTATTAAAGGAAATTAAATAATATTTTTGGGTCTGAAATTCATATATGTTAGAAAACATATATAAAGCGAATTATTGTGATTTTTTAGGATTTTTCCCATGTGTTTTACTATGGTTATTATATTATTTAAGTTAAAGGACTTAAATGTTTTAGATGTTTTATTAAGGAGAAGGGATTATTTGTTTAAAATGTTCCAATTGTTAAATAATGAATTCGATGGCTTTTTTGAAAAGAATTTTGGTAAAGAATTGGCAACCAATCATATTTTGGCAAATTATGCAAGTTAGGTGAAAAGGAATTACTTTAAAAAGCATAAAATCAGTTTTGTTTCGAATTACAACTTTATCACTTCCATTGCTTGATTCTGTCACCATACCCAGTAACCCTTTCACACCTATTCGAAACCAAGCACATTGTATCAAGCAATTGGTAGGTAGTGTATTGGAGAAAGGCGGAAGGAAGGGACGATTTTGAAAGTATGCTTTTGAAAGGATTGAAGCTACTTTTATTTGCTTTCGAATCCATTAACTTGCCTTTGTTTTTAAAAGAAGCTTTCGAAAGGTTGCCACTTTTGAACCCCATCGATACCCTAGCTGCTGCATTTATACCTTTCGCATTAGTTAGAGGCCGCTTTTCTTTAAAACCTTAAATTAATGTATTCGAAAGGAAGGCTTTCATCTTCTTAATATTGAAGCCGCCTTCCCAATTCTTTCGAAAGGGGGTGTTTTAGCCGCTTTTACCAATTGTTTCGGAGGCAATGGTTTCGAAAGGATAGCTTTCGAATGTGCCCTCTTTTATACTTTATAGTTTGTTTTGTTCTCAAACTATGGTTTCGAAAGTAATACTTTTAACTGGTTTTGAAGCTACGCTTCCATAACTTCTTACTTGAACCCAATGCCTTTGAAACGTATGATTTCAGTGTTTCGAAAGGTATGTTTTTAAGTGTTTCTAAAGGAATGTTTCCAATGCTTTCGAAAGATATGTTTAACGGTTTCAAAAGAGAATGTCTAAGGTTTTAAGCAATGATTTCGAAAGGGATGCTTTCAATGATTTCGAAAGGGTTGCTTTCTATGATTTCGAAAGGGATTGTTTAAGGTTTTAAACAATGGTTTCGAAGGTATTCTTTTGGCTTTATAGCCTAATGTTTTCTGAGTTAAAAAAAGGGCTTTAACTTTTTTCAAAAGGATAGATAACCCTATTGATTTTATGTTTTCATAAACATTATTTTGTAAAGCATATATCATGGCATAAGTATTTTGAGTAAAGCAAAGAGTATGATTTTCTTGTTTTATAAAGATATGATTTTAATGGTAAATCATTTGTAAAGATTGTTTTCAAGGAAATGAAATTTGAATAGGGTAGTTAACCCTAAGTATATGACTCAGATGGGACTAGTATGGGATCGCGTCCTATACTGTATCTAGTAGCCCCTAGCTAATATATGTCCAAAATTCCAGTGTGTAGGACTTTGTCACAGGAAACACTAAAATGATATTACATATAGGACTCGAAGTTTATGTTTTTCCCTTAAAATCTCGGGTGCTGAAAATTAAATTTGGGTAGGTTAAGAGTTAAGGACTTTTCAGGTTTAGTAGGTTGGACGAATAAGCTTTGGAAGACGTGCAGGAGGCAAAGTTAGCTATGTAAGAGTTATTTATTAGTATTTCCATTGTGATGTATTTATGACTGTTATGTCTATCTATCTAGTACTTTGATCATCCAAGAGGCATCTTCATACGTTGCTCTTAGCGTATTTTGTAATAATTATATTTGATCAAAACCTAGGAATCTTTTTGGGATTATGTAATTGAAGATGAAATACTGATTTGAAATGAAATCAAAAAAGCTGTTTTTGAAATCTGTGTTGATTTTATTTCATATTCATGTGCTTCTGATATTATGGATACCATTAACATTACTGTATTTTATCACCGGAAGTTAATACTATAGATGACTACAGCATCTGTAGTGCTTAGCTTTGGGCCTCAAAATAGGGGATGTTGCATATGTGTGCTTGGATTATTTCTTTGGTTGATTTGGTTGATTTCCGCTTTGGAAAGTGGATGACATATGAAATGAAACACAGGGAATTTGATGTGATATTGATATATGTTAAAAGTTGAACCTTTTCAATGATAAAGGTAGCAGCTGTATTGCTTAAATGCTATGGTAACTCTAGACCTCATTATAGTATTTTTGAAATACTATTAATCGCTATTTTTGATTCGGAGAATGATTTTAAATGTGATTTTTAAAATTTTCTATGGCATTTTATTTTGAAATGGATTTTCAACTTCTTTATTTTACTTCAACCTTTTTGTTAATCTCTTATAATTCATGGAAATGTTTTAAAAGTATTTTGGAAAATATTTTTTTTGCAAATAGTTAATATAATAACAAATATTCATTATCAAGAAAATAAGAAGGGGAATTTATCTTTTATAATAAAGTGATTTTGTTTTTAAAAAGAAGATAGAAATATTTTGGAATAAATATTGGAGAAACGTTTCATATGAAATGTTGTATAAAAAGATAGATTTATGCACAGTATTTTATAAATAAAAGAATGAATTTATAAATGATATTTCTTTAAAAAGGGAAATGATATAATTTAATAAATTGAATAATAAATCACATTTGTGAATTTATAGCGATATATGGAATGCTCAATTTTATGGAAAGTATTTAGTCCTATCTTGAAAACGAAGATTTGTAATAAATATATGAGATTTAAAATCTGGAGATTCATAAAAGGAATTTTGTAAATAAATTTGAAGATTTATAAAAGGAGTTTTATAAATATAAAGAAGATTTATGAAAGGGGTTTTATAAATGTGAAAGAGAATTATAAAAAGTAGTTTTATAAAAGGAATGAGATTTGATTTCTGTAAATGATCACTTTAAATTATGGTGGTATGTAAAGTATTCTTCCCAAACTTAACACCAAATTCCGAGGTAGGAAAACTTATCCTTATCCTGAGAATTAAGAATGTATGTCGAGCCAAGGATAGTATGCTAACTTGTTTGACTACATTGTTAATCGGGGGACAGTACAAGTTTGAATCGAAAAGGGGTGGTAAGTATACCTAGTCTAATTTCCATACGATCCATTTACTTACACCAGAAGTGTTTTGGGTTTATTGTTATATATGTTTTAAATGACATTTATTTTGATCTGAATAAGTATGGTTTTGGAAGTGAAATCTTTCTTAATATTTTGTGAAGATATTTATACCGTTGAGATACGTATATAGTTACATTTTCTAAGTATTGAAAGTGTAGTGTTTGTGAATATATTGTATCGTCGAGATAAGTATATAAATCTTTTCCAATTGTTGTAAAGAGTAGGGAGGGTTTATGAATATATCTTTGTAAAAGTATTTTGATACAAGTATTTACAAACTGGTTTTAATTAATGAAAGGATTAATTAAAGAGGCTTAATGGTTACTTATGTGCTTAACCAAGCTTGGTTTCCATAAGAAATTAAATCTCTGATTGCATTGTTTGCTTATTTGATAGTTAAATAAACGACTATCAAATCTTGGCCAGTTTTGAAACTATCATTTTTGGTTCGGAGAGACCGGGATCGGATAAGCATGAGCTATTCAAAAACCACTTCGAATTGGCATTAGCGTTAGAATTGGAGACATCATAAAGATGATGGAATCGAAGACGGGGTTCGTTGAAGTGCAATGACTATTTGCTACTAATCCTGAGAGTGATTCCAAAAAGGATGTAGTAGAAGTAGTGCCTTCGATTTGTTCATATCATGAACAACTTATATGGATGAATGCTGGCATCACATTGTTTTTTGGAGGGCAATGTTAGCATTACAAGGGGGATTTGCTAAGAGGAAAAGGTAATCATGGCCTCACAATCCGATAATGACTAAAATCAGGGGATGCAGCAGAGCTATGCGGTTCACTACCATTAAGACCATCATTGCATATATCTAGAGTTGATATTTATGGATTTTGGTATATGTGGGGTGGGGCTCGGTGCAATGTTTGCAGCCTCAGTGCCCGAGGGATGATGTAATCCGGCTATGCCATGTTCGAGGGGTAGGCCGGCTCTATGTTTACGGGGGTTGCAAGGTTTGCAACCTCGGTACATTTTCTAGAGATGTACTATGACAGGTGGTACCTCGATGCCTTGTCATTGATAGAATCCATTTTTCAATACATGCCTTACGGTTTTAGTTGTAGAACCTAGTACTGTTGAATGTAATTATAGGTAACCATTCCATATATATTATATATTTATTTTAAATCCTAAACACTATTATAATATCATAAGATTTTCTTATAAAATGGTTTGGTTATCATAAGGTAAAAACCCATCCATATTTATGTGCAACAAGGTCTTACAAAATATCTTTATTTTGAATGGTTTTATAATATTAAAAATTCATATGATTTATGTTTCTCACGTTGGCTTGCCAGACTGATCCAGGCGTTATTTTCTTATAATGTTGGGGCGACCTGAGCATATTTCCAGATTTAGTTATGGATGCTTTGGAGCTTCAGGAGATGAGCTGGATGACTCCAAGACGTATGCATGTATCTTTATTTTGTGCTGCATTTTTATTTGTTTATCAGCATTTGTGAGGACATGCTGTTATAACAGTCCAGGATGATGATAGGCTAGTTTACTCTGATTAATGCATGTATATTATAGTTTTCTTTTGTAAGGATCATATGTATATTATATATTACTCGTCAGGATGTAAGATTCTGTTCTGTCTTTTCTTTTCTTTCACCCCAACAATCTGTTGTTCCAGCACATCAGTGTCGACTTTCGAAGATCGAAAAGGTCGGTCGCTACGGCAGTCTTCTGTTGTGTAACTCTACCGATCTCGCATCCCAACCCATACTAAGTTATATAATTGATCTCAGTATCTAATTCACGCCCATCAAAATGAATTATTGAGGCCATATACTTTCAACTACAGAAACTGGTCCACCTCTTAAGCCTATTTATTAATATTTATTCACTTATTCACTATGAACTTATTTTTATTTTACACGTCTATTGCCTTTATTTTTCATTCTCATTTTTGTTATTTGAATATTATTTATTTCTTTACTTCCAATTAATTGTCCTTTATAAATGGCTATTATTATCCAAATTGGACAATCATTGATGACATTAATTTATCCGTTCATCTAACTTATTATGCTTATTCTGTTTTCTCCATAAATGTCATATTTAGTTCTGTAATTAATCCCATTAAACATACTTATGTATCCATTCGATTTCTATAACTTCCTATTAACTGCGCATTCATTGTCTATTAATATTGTGATTATTATTCATTAATATTAGTGTTATTATCCCTTTTTCATTGCAACGTCATAACCCTTTGATTTATTATGTTATTAACATTCAAACGTTTTAATTGCAATTAATACAAAAACCGACGTATTTTTTTTTAACGTTTTATCCTTTACCTTATGTATATTTATATTTTTAATTAGTAGACGTGGTTATACATGTATTTGTGTATGTATTTCTATTTTTAACTCTTTATTTTCTACGTTTATGAATTTCAGAATATACATTTATGTGTAAATTCTACAAAGAATATTTGTTTCCATGTTTTAACATATTAAAGTTATCCTTCTTCAAAAAGGAAATTATTACGGTCATAACTTTCCATAAACTACATAAAAGTGGAACATTTGCTCTGTTTGAAATTACAAGGAATTATCTCTTTTCATTTATATTGAAATAAATAGTGCAAATTATGGAGAAGAGCATTTATACTTTACTCATCTCTTTCATTTGGGCGTATTTCTTATTATTCCAAATGACGTACTTTATATACATGGTTGTGATGTTAGACAGTCTATATAAATTTACATGGAAATAGATACAACTATATTGTAAATTTAACACTTCCAATAAATTAAGATATAGAAAATTATATTCCAAGTCAAACTAAGGCATTCCAAATGAATGCTAAATAATTCGCAACCCAATTAACATAAATCTAAAATAAACTTCACAATCTTATCAACTTCATACCTTGAAACTTTTTAGGGACTAATCTTCCAAAATTTCCAGACTAGAATGTATATGTCATTTCATTATAATTACATAACTTAAAGAATATTTAGGCGATATTTCAATTAAATACATTCATTTTAAGCCTACAGTTCAATGAGTCTAGCATAGGCATAATAATCAAATAAAATTCAACGATATAAATTTCAGTGTTATAGATAAATAATATAATTTTCTACTTACCTTTCTAGCTTTCCAGATCCCCAAATTCAAATTCATTCCTTTAACTGACTCATTTTTACTTTTCAACCCAAAAATATGTATAAAAATATATATACGTACCCGTTAGAATTACAGATCAGATAGGAGATTTGAATGGAGAAGAATTTAAATTAAATTTTCATATTTTACCTCTTTCATAGAATTGATTTACCTCCTTTACTTCTCTTTTTTCTGCCTTCTTCAATATATGCATACACACACTGTAACGACCCGTAAATTTCAACTGTTTTAATAACGTAATTAGTTGAAATTTTGTGAAATTTTAAACGATAAAATTTTGAAATAAAAATTTAATATTTGGAATACGTCTAGTTAAACATAGCAACTGGTAAATTTTCGTCCGAAAATACGAAAGTTTATTTCGCGCGTAAATTTACTTCAATTTAATCAGTTAAAAAGCAATGAAAATAAAATGTTTTCGGAACCTAAATATTTTACATAAAAAAATTCTAAACCATCTTCTGAGCAAGATGTCAGTTCGTCATTTTTCCAAATTCGGACGTCTATTGCTCCGTCGTTCTTATTTTCTGCAAAATAGCAGCATTCTGGTACCGATATCGATTTTTATCGAATGATCGTACCACTGATATTTGTATACCGTTTTGACCGTCTCATCATGCTGATCTCTACAGTATATTCATTCGATTTTTTTGAAATTCGAGACACGACGAAAATTAGTAAAACGATCACTTTATCGATAACAGTTTTCGGACCCTTTTGACTTCTTTGACCTCTCATTTATCTATCAACCGAAATCAAATAACCCTTTACCTTCATTTCTTGCTGAGTCCAATGTTGACGTTTAATTTTCCCACTATTTTAATTTTCAAAATTTTATCTGTTCGCATGGCCACTTTTCAACGTTGGTTTCTTCGAAAATATGATATTATAAATTTATTAAACTTTACATTCATTTCTTTTGGACTCCTGCTCTTCTCTCTTTTCGCCTGTTTCCAGAAGAAGAAAATAAGAAATTTTGCCTCCTCCTGTTTACATTTGTACATGGCCGATCCTCATGCCTTCCGGTTCTCCACCCGCGTGAGGCAAAAGGACACCATCGCCGTTTAACCCGCCTTGTCCTATTCCCAAACCTCTCCGCCCCTTTGCACTTCCAACCATCCGCCTTCCCCAAGCTCATCACGCCCACTTGCTCCCTCTTCGACCACTGCTTCCATGCGCCTTTCCAAACGCCACCATCCATCGTCCGACCCTCTCACCCAGTTCTCCCTCCACCATGAACCAGCCCACTGTCCCTCAAATCACATGCAACACCGTTCCACTGCTACCCCACTGACTCACGCCAGACACGTGAGCGTCAGCCACTTCGGATCGACATTTCGATGTGACCTTCAACGTGTCTTCTCATGTGTCACCAGCAATACCATACCATGTCTGTATGGCAATATGTATGCACGTCCTTGTAAGGTATACATCTGTCACTTCATATTTATGTGTTGATTTACATTCGATCTTGCTTTCCTCTCTTAATATCTTCGAGTAGCCTCATATCATAATAAAAAGCGATATAAATGTATAGTTTAAACTAATACATATGTTTTGAAAGTATACAGGTGTTATAGTACATATGTATTTAAACTAACTTGTAAACCTATGAATGGTGTTGTTAATATCTTTAAAATAGAAGTATATATTTTAATATAAAGGAACAATACATTTTATTATAGAAGTATTATAATGTTGTCTCATGTTCTAATCCAATCTGTAAACTTTGTAATCTAATTCATATGTATATATATTAAAGCTTAAGACGTGTTTTGACCTTGAAATGTGTATAAATAGAAAATTATTTTGATATCAGCCTTGAAATATATGTAAAGTATATTAGTCTATTTACATTTGAATATATAGTATATACATGCTTTTAATCGGTCTAGTTTATATTATTACAGTGTTTGATACATGCGGGGTAGATATATTTATGACGGTAGTCGTTAAAGATGTATGATTGTATATATGGCAATATGGGTTTAAAAAAATATATAAGTTAAGCTTTGGGTTTTGGAATACGTTATGTAGATATATGAGTTCATAGCGGTATATTGAAAGCGGTTAGAACCCACAATTATTAAGTTTACATTAATCTTGCTTTGATATCAAATTTTAAAGATATACTACATACGTAAGATATACATACTTGGTTTTGAATATAAAATAGTTATTTATATATGTATTCAAGGTTGGCATGCGTGGCTTGCTTTTGAAGAAAAAAGATATATCTAAAAATTTAAAAAAAAAATTGACGTGTATATAGATATAAAGTATATGTTTAAAACTTAGAATACGACTTAGTTATATAGGTAAAGTTCACTTATGCCATTTATCATCATCGATCCAATTCTGATTTGTGCCCATCGATTCCTATTTATCAGCTCTGCCGCCAAAATCCGTGCCAATCTTGATTTGATTTGGATTTCTACTTGGATTCTTAACCCATCTCAGTCTCGTTCATCTCTAGCCTCGAAAGGTGAGCACTCACTCACGATTAACGTTCTTTTATTTATTAAATTTGATTTCAATTGAAACGACAATTGAAATATGCTGCTGTTAGTTAATTACACTGTTATATATGCTATTACCTGTATCAGTTCACCTTTGACATCTGACACCATTATCTGTTAATTATTTATGCGATGATAATACAGTTTGGCTGATAATTTATTGATTGTTGATGTTTATATTGGACGTTAAATTGTAAATGTTAAAATGATAAATAGTATGAAATTGAACTTGATATAGGATAATTAAATGTTAGATTTGATTAACTGACATTTGTATAATATGACCCCTTTAACTGTTGAATTTATTGACACGTAGGATTTGTTTAATTACATTTTGAACCCTTGAATGTATGTTGTTAAATTGATAATGGATGAAATTGTAATAGTTGACAAGTGAAGAACTGTAATGTAATAATCTTTAATCTACATGAAATGATAGTGTAGATTCTAGAAATAATTATATTAATTCGTACAAATAACAATGCGAATTAATACGATTATTTCGGGATTATTTGAATTGATTATTGGATTGATATTGATTATTGTTATTGCTTGTTTATTTACTTTGACACCATCCATGTTATCACACTTCAAGTTTCCTTTGTTATGTTTGATTTTGAATTGAATTGGAATTGGGTTGAAATGATAAATACCCAAATTGAACTTTGACCTAGGATAGAGAATTAAATAATAAAAACCCGATTGGTCAATAATTTGATTTAAAAATAAAATGAAGATTTTATGTGAATAAATAATATGGTTTTGAAATGAAGTTGAAATTTGAATTTTTAATGAAAGGAAAATGTTAATATTGAATAATCTGAAACAAAATATTAACAATGTAATTGATGAAAGAATGTTGTTAAATTTGAGAAATGATTTAATAATTAAGTTTGAAATTATACTTAAGTTTGAAATTATTAAACTTTGAAATGATTTAATAATTAAGTTTGAAATTATAATTAAGTTTGAAATTATTAAACTTTGAAATTATTTAATAATTAAGTTTTGAACTATTTAATAATGAATTATTAAATGATTAAATTGAATTGAAATTCTTTAATAAGAAAAATTGAACTTTTGAATAAGTGAATTTTACTTCGTAAAGAATTGAAATTGAGTTTCTTTATTAATTAAGTTTTGGAAAATTATTTAAGGAAGTAAATAAGTGAAATTGGATTTCTTTAACAAAAATGAAATGTGATATTTTTGGAATTAATGTAAGACTTGTAATTGGAGAATTGATTTGACGAATTTAGTTTAATTCAAAATTGTAAGTTTTGTTTTAATGGAGTTGAACTTAAGAAATTGATTTAATGATTTGGAAATTTAATAGAAATTGTTTTGAATGATAAAGTAACTTAACGAATATTGAATGAAATCGATAAATGAGTTAAATTGATTTGAATGTTAAATAGAATTTATTTAAATGATTTCGGAATGAAACTTATATACGAACTTGAATCAATATTTGAATTGTTTTAAATAGAAATTGAAACGGAAAATTGGAAGTTTTGAAACGAAAATTTGGAAATTGTTTTAGAAAGACAAATGAAATGTTGATTTACGAATTCTATTTGAAATCGAAATTGATTGGTTTTTGAAATATATAAACGACCAATCGGTGTAATAATTACGAAAGTTATTAAAGAGACCGGGATCGGTAATGGATATACTCTCTATCTGAACCGAAACCACTTTAATAACTGTACGCGGAGTGTTGATCCAGAACGAAGTGGATGGTTTTGATGAACGCATTGACTGAAGAAAGAGAATGATTTTGGATGACCCTTGACATGACTAAAACAGGAGCCGCGCCGGGCCATTGAGGATCGCCATCTCTAGCGGACACACTTCTTCGATACCATATCTATTACTTTTGTGATTCGATTTGGGTGCACCCCTCGATTTGGGAGTGTTGTTTCGCGGTGTTGGGGTAGTAGCTGCTATGCCCAACATCAGTCCGGATCAGGCAACTACTAGTATCCTAGTTGGTATCGCCTCATGTACCTTGTCATACTGATTATCCTATTCGCGACCACTACGATTTTGATTTGTACCTTTAGTATATGGATTGCCCTCTGGTGACTTCCGGTTTTGGGGAAACTACGGTCTTGTATATGCTTTTGGGAATAAAAATGTGTTAAGGGTGGAATGGGCCATGACTTAACGCTATTTTGATATCTTTTTATATTACTGATAGACATTATCTACTTAGCGTACATTACTACATAGTAGATAGTTTAACGGATCCTTAAAGGATGGTTATTCCAAACATCCTTTGAGTTACTTGTATTTCAATTGCTATTTCACTTGAGTTGGATTTATTAATATAAGAATGTTAATCCTGACTCGAGCGTCTTGTGTTTTTGCTTTACGCTCGGGTCAGACTGAGTGATCCAGTATTCGAGACTCACCATTGGAGTTGGAGCTTTGCTTGAAGATCCAGCCATCTATTCTGCTTTCAGTATTCGATGATTCCAGTGATGTATTCTGATTTGTATATGATGTATCGTATTACTCTTCTGTTGTAAACTCTGATGTATTTTATATATTCATATAGTAGCTTCATGAACTACTATCTCTCTTATTTCCGCTGCATTTATTACTCTGTGTCTGTGATCTGTGATTATATCTATTTACTGTATATATTCAGTTTTGCCAAATTTAAATTAACAACGCGGTATTTTGAGCAATTCAACTCCGGCATGAGTGTCTACCTATACACTTATAATGGACGCGAATGGTCAAAAATTCTGGGTCGTTACACACACAATATCTTACTTTTATAATTTATAAAAATAAGTGAAGAAGAGAAATGGTAGAGCTTTGCTACTTTATTCAGAAAATATGAGAAAACAAGTTTGGGATTAGGCCTTTATTTATAGGCATTCAAATCAATTATGTTCGATCTATTAGATCTTATTTAATATTATTAAATCCAAGCCATTTATGCCAAGGTCCAATCCTGGCCGCTATAACATAAACATGTTGACCGCTCCTCATAGGCACGGAGAAGAGGCACGGGGTGTAAAATTAAACTTTAGATCCAACGCGGAAATTGAGATAGACGTTCAGGAAGCTTTCTTGGTAAGTTCATCTTATTTTTCTTTTTGTTAAGTCCTTCTGCTGGTCGTTTGCTAACTTTATCCACATTTGCAGACGGGTGTCTACACCCTCTGGATCCGGCAATAGGTATTCATGTTAAAAAGGTGGACCGCGGAGGAGGTGAAGGCTAGGATGGTGGAGAAGAGAGCGAGGCAAGTCTCCAAGAAGGGGAAGCATGAGGACAGGGCGACAAAAGAATTGTTTGAGAAAGCCCGGGCATACGAAGTCACCTTCTGCTAAAGTCTTGAGCGGGTGGTGTGACTGCTTCAGACTCGGTTGGAAGGGAGCAAGAACGAGGTCGACGATTTCAAGGCTTCCTTCCTTAGCATGGGCACATCATTACTGTTGAAGATAGTACGGCAACGGTGAAAGCAGAGGTGGAGAAGGTGAAAAACAAATGGAACGATCAAAAGGCTATCATGTTGAAGAAGTTCGTCGCCTCCAACTACCACCTTTTGTTGGTCTATCTTCGTTCCCCCGGTATTTGTTCAAGATGATTCACCGGGAGGTGGCTGAAGTCCGAAGAGATGCTTAGGTGTGAGATGATCCCTCCGACTGTCCTAACTCCTATGCAAATGGTCTCCCTAACCGTGGCCGAAGCCCTGACTGTCCTAACCTAACAGTGACTTTAAAATAATAACCTAGCTTAAGATATATTTTGTTCTATAATGGATGAGGCTAACGGTAAGAGAAAAGTGGAAGTGAGGCTATGTGGGATTAAAGAGAGAAACCTAGAAGAATATATCTGGAAAAAGCATCGAAAAAAAAATAGAGAAACCGTGTAAAATAAAACTGGAATTCTCGTAAAGTGGAAAAAGAAGATAAATTGACAGCATATACTTTTTGTTTGAGAAAGTTTTATTTCGACCCTTCTACTAATGTCGATTCGACTACGCTCAGATGAAATGGTCAAAACATGAAAATTGACTCTTGGAATAGGCAGCGGTTAAACGTCCATGTCCTCGGGCTGATACTTATCCTGGCACTATTCATCGTCCAAATTGTGTCATGAATGGAACTGCCCTTTGAAAAGATTTATATTTATACATATCTTTACTATTAATAATAATAATTCAATGAACTACATTCAACCGTATCTTTTAGGATTTCCGATAAAACCCTTTTATCCTAATTTCATTTCCTACCGCATTTCATTTCGTCTCGCGCAAATTACTGTTCTCGATAGGCTAGACTGGTGCACACGAAGGCTAGACAATACTGCATGCAAATGTGTTGCGAAAAAATATATACATGCCTATATTTTCACATGTAAATTTATATGCGAATGTGCAAAGCCAGACAATACCGACATGAAGGCAAGTATATAAATATTTTCACATGGACACACATCACTGGCAATAAAGAAATGATCAAATACATGCGAATATATATATATATATATATATATATATATATATATATATCTCCAGGCGACAGCTTTGCAAACCTGAAGGTAAATTGTCATAATGGTTCCATGCTAAGACGACGTGGCACATCTCTACTATTAATAAAAAGAATTTAATGAATAAGATTTTCACGATGTCTTTTTAAAA
Source organism: Allium fistulosum (assembly GCA_030737815.1). Classification (NCBI taxonomy): domain Eukaryota; kingdom Viridiplantae; phylum Streptophyta; class Magnoliopsida; order Asparagales; family Amaryllidaceae; genus Allium; species Allium fistulosum. Next base: position 1,391,396,144 of record CM060901.1, on the reverse strand, counting down.
TTCTGAAAAAGCTTTACATCAATCAATGGAATTTCACCATCGATTTGCAACCTTCATCATAATTTCTTTACCAACCACCAATCAACGAAAATTCAGTGTCAATTTGCTTACAATAAAAGTGTTGTGACAAATAAAGCTTTTGCACTTATAAGCACACATCCGTCTATAAAAAAATTATTAAATAAAAAATAAATATTTTTAACTATTAAATGCACGTACGTGCGATTTACACTAGTATTGCCTAAAAACTCATCCAATCATTAAAAAAAAGGAAAAATCTGCTTGAAACACCACTACCTTTTCAACTTAAATTTTGCTTTCTTATATTTCAATTAAATTGTAGTTCATTGAAATATAAAAGGTCAAATGACGAGAAAAAAAATCAATATAAAAAAATATATTTGCAATAAAGAGTGTAATATGATAGGATGCTCTGCACGCAGATTTTAATGAATTCAGCATACAAAATATTACGAAACATAATTTCAAATTTCAAAAGGATACTCTAAAAAGTTATATTGAAAGGAGGTTTTGTTTATTAAGCTTGAAAACAATGTCACTTTCTTTAAACAGATTTCTTGCCACTTCTAAGTTAGAAAATCATTTGTAAAGCTACAGATATGCTACTCGGTAACGTATGTGTGATGATCACTATATAAACAAGTGTAAAATTAACACAATTGGACGATGAGTAATAAATTTGGAATAACAGATATATGCTACATGATCAGTGATTCAACAGAAAACATCTGATTTGAGTTGTGACTTGGAGTAATTTCCAACTACTAAGCATACATATATAACCATAAAAATACATATTTGAATCTAAACGCAAAAGACAGATATTTTGTAGGTTTAGGTAGCGTTCTTTTTGCAAAATGAACAGTTAAAGTTCGCGTCCGCGTCGGACGCGTTCAACACGTCGACGCAGACCCCCACTTTCCAACCCAGTTTGCACGAACGGTTCAAAATGAAGCTTTCGTTGCCAGATTTGTTTCCTCCCCAATTTTACACCCGTGCCTCTTCTCCATGCCCTTTTTGTGTGCAAAAAGAACACATTCTCATTGCGCAAACCAACCTCTTTCCCTTCTCCTTTCCCGTGCCCATTTAATTTGTCCCTTTCGGTTCAAAAAAAACCGGCACCTTATATGTATTAATAACATATTTTGTCAATCCACGAACGAAAATTGTACGACAATAACAAAACTGACACCTCTAATTCCACTACAAAAGTACAATATTAATACAAGGACCTCATCACATACGCAAATATGAATCAATATACTTGCAATTAAGACATTTCAGACTGGCTGATCATTGCTTGCTTCAAAATTACTTTCTGATTTATATTTCAAGCTTTCCTCAGGTTCGACGCTCAACTTTTCATTTTCTGAAAATTCTAAAGATTTTGCAGGTTCATCTCCTATAGTTTCCTCTATTGGCGTGCCTATAGTATTGTGGTGACCAAACCTATCTTTCAAGTTTTCCTCAAGTTCAATGCTCATCCCTGATCCATCCAAAGGATTTGCAGCTAATGCAGATTCATCTGTTGAGACTACAGGATTTGACAAATCTGCTGTTTCATCATTCATCTGTTCATGTGCAGAATGGTTGTCACTAAAATTATCTTCATGTTCCACATCCAAATTTTCTTCAGGTCCAGTCATTTCCGCTTTGTCTGCAGAACCTTGAGATTCATCCATATTTAGACTCTCAGAATTCGAGAAGCCTACAGCTTCTTCATCCACAATATCTTCTTCAGATTCACGGTTTTCAACCACAGAATCTTGGACATCTAAAGTTTTCTCAGGTTTATCATCTTGTGTTGCATCCATTTCTTCATATTCTTCAGATTCATCTTTATCTACCACGCGATTCTCTGAATCATAACTTTCATCAACTACATCACCATCAACACTTGCACTTCCTTTATCTATGTTAATAGTTGGATCAGGTGCTGATTCAGGTATACTGTTAGCAGGCAAAGATTGAAAAGCATCCCAATCATCATCATCGTCAAAATCATCACCATCTTCAGTGTCACCTTGTTTAACTTCAGGTTCTGCATTATCCTTCTCTGTAGAATTTGTAACATGTGACTGGCTAGGTACAGTAACAGGTGGGTAGGAATTCACATTTGGAATTGCCTGCAACGTAGTCTGGCCTTGTGCAACTGATTCTCGGATCATATCCTGAATGACACATGAGAAACATAGATAAAAGAACAAATATGCAATAACATAAAATGTGTTCATATTTCATAGAACACGATTTACCTGAAGCTTTTGCCGATGTGACGGTGGCATGGATAACATGACATCTTTAATTTGAGCAGCAAATGAAGGAATCTGAACAAGATGAGAAACCAGCTTCTTCACAATGTTTTTGGCATCCTTTATTTCCTGTAAATGCCGCATACAATATGTAAGGGTGGTAAGCATTTATAAACATAATTTTGGAGTTCATAGATTGAACTATACCTGTGAATGACTTTCACTAGATATAGAGAAAACCATCAGAAAAGCTTCCATGAGCAACCTTGTAATTCCTTGCAAGCATTCACTTCCTTTCGAAAGAGTGTAGTATAGAAGAAATAGCCTTAAACATTCTTCAATGGTGAACAATGACTCTTTGCTATTGATTTCCTGTAAATCACTAGTCAGTACGTTTCATGTACAGTAAGATGTTTAAAATAAGTTGCTTTGTCAATGAGCCCAGCTCGGTTGGCAATATGATCCCTTTAGAATGTCCCAAGTTTCTCATATGCTCATGAGAAAATTTTGAATTTTACACAAAGAGGGAAGATCTGTTACATTTTTACCAAAAATAATATGTGATAATACTTCTAACTTAGTAAAAATTCAAGATAAAAAATCTTGAGTTACCTTCATTGAATTTTGGATTAAAAGAAAAATATCTCCAAGTACTTCTCCAAAGATTAGCAAAGAAAATGAATTATCCTTCGTTGATTGGTTTTCGGCAATTTCTCTTTGAGCAACGTTTTTCAACAGATGAATTCCAACTATTTGGAGCTGTTTGTATTGCATCCGGAACATGTTTAGCTTCCTCAAATTTAAATTGGTGCATACAAACAAACAAAGTTTATAATCTGATACCTGTTGGTTGCTGTCACTTAAAGTATCTCTCAAGCATTTAGAGCATTGACTAAAAATAGTATCTAGAAGACCATGGCTAAGTTTTTCCTGCCCAAGGAGAAGATTCTCATGAGCCAATATGGCAAGAGCAACCATTTCTTCTAAACAGAAAGCAAGTATTTTTGCCAAAAGTTTTTTTGAATCGCTTATGCCATTGGCCATATCATGCGTTCTCTTTAAGCAATCTTCAAATATGAATACAAGCATACTCGCCCAAGCTTTCAAAACTGTATCCTGGAGGGGGCAATCATCTGTACCCATATTATCTTTGTCTGCAATACAAAATGTCATGTGTTAACCAAGATGAGAGTCGTAGAAAAGAACACCTCTTATCTCTGGTAGAAAGAGGAAATAAACTTAAAAAATATCTGTGTGCAATACATGCGGTTACCGTCATTATCTAAACATTTCACTGTCAAATAAGGATCACATAAGATATAAAAAGAAAATAATAGCATTGGTTATGTTAAGGTACTTTAATATTTAGCTACGAAACTGTTCAATTTTTTATATGGATATTTAAGTTTTGGAGCAAGTAATATGAATAATAAGTTGGGCGTGTACATAATATAGGTGGACATGTACATATGCATAACAGTATGAGGCTAAACATCAAAAGCATATTATTTATTAAGACAAAATATTTGCTAGAGTTCCACTTATTTTAACAAATGTAAGCATGGAAGATGTAAGAAGTAACATTTTGTTTCATTTATTTATATAGCTGTTATAGTATAGTACTTCATATTTACCTTTATAGTATTTCTTCAACAATAACAGTGGATTCTGGAGAAGCCCGACTACATTTAGCAAGCAATAATCAGTTGAAGCTCCTTTGGTCCATTCACAGGATATTGAAATTAATGCCATTATCAATTTCAAATGACTTGTCTGTTCAAAATAAATATATATATTTGAGTATTTATGACGTCTGTAGCAGTTCAAGTCTGATATAGAACAGAAAAACAGGGTTGCAAACATGGTAACAAACCAAACATCAATATTTATGCCAATAGTACACACCTTACTTTCCATCCGGCTCGTAACCATCATGGATATTGAAGATAACTTCGAAATCACATCTTGTGAAATGAGGTCTCGGCTACAGCAAAAATTCCAGTAAATTAAAATAACAAATTTAAGTCAGTAGCCAAAGGACATGATATTCATTACTACCAGTTTATAAGCCTTTCCATGAAATACAAATTGATGAGTGATTGATTACCTTCGAAATGTCATCAAAAAACAGTTGAGATACAGTTCTGTAGCTGCAGCTGTGAAATCTTTTTCTTCAAAGAAAAAATCAGGGCAATCATGGACAATCTAACACGAAGAAAGTATGCTTGAATAATGATGCAAACCATAAGCTATATTGATGCGGAAATGTCTCTTCTATATCTTATTAATGTCTAGCGAGAAACCAGGATGGCCAGCGAATTCTAACTTGTATTATATCCACCATCATAATTCTATTCCGACAAAGCATATATTCTTTTCAACTCAATTCCGCGTGACACTTGTAAGTACCACAGACGACATTACAAAATATGATATTTAAGTAATTTAGTTTATGTACAAGTATGCTCTGCCTCTCCAAGTAGCTAATATCAGTGTAAAACATTGATTAGGGGCTAATATGAAATATTTGAAAATATCAAGATAATACCATAACAGTATGGGAGTAATATCGGTATTATATTACAAAACTACAAATTATGGTAATAATAAAATATGTAAATAACCCACTTTGATCACTTTTAAGTGATTGCTAGATTGTTTGGTAATATATATATATATATATATATATATATATATATATAAAGAATTTGCATATTACTCAAGAGTTTTATTATTAAATAAGATAATTTTATTTATGCTTTCTACTAAGTGATGATATGTGACTACTTTCACCGATATTCGCATCAAATATCCTCCCGAAATCGTCTATATATCGCCTAATATATCGTCAATATATTGTTGACCAATATTGAAACTGATATTATTATTATTATTGAAAAAAAAAATGGTTGAAGCTCAATAAACGATATATCACCAATAATACTATGTCATATTAACCACTTAGTTGCCTCCGATGTTTAGACTATTCATAAGAAAGCAATCTAACATAAAATGAATATTTCGATGTAATTCATATTAAACTCCGGCACCCAACGCATCCTACATCTACACATGATTAATTGAGTGTGAGAATTGAGAAGATCACCGAACGAGACTATTAATGTGTTGACGTCCCGATTGATCATCCTTGCATCGCTAAGTCTGTTGGATACCCGAAAAATACGAAATTTGTCCCTATACATATTCGAAAATGCATATATATCAAATTCCAAAAAACTGTGGATATGACCACATCCAAAAATTATTCATTCGGTTTTTATCAAGATAATAACTCTGTTTGTGTAGTTTTCTATGCAGCATGTCCCAAGTTTGGATAAAGGAAGAGGGTTGTGATAGGCTTGGCGAGCCAATATAAAAATCATAGACTCTCTTATAGAAATAGAACTTTGTTATATTTTGTTGGAGTGTGACTCTCTTACTGACGCGTCATATCGATGCTCGGATATAGTGATAAATAAGCAAGGGTTGCGTCGCCGCTCCCTTAGTGGCGTACCATATCGAAGCTCGGGTATGGTGATAAATATGCAAGGACTGGAATGTCACTCCTTTAGTGGTGCGCTACATCGACGCCCCGATGTAGTGATAAATGAACAAGGATCTTCGCACTTTACTTAGCGGATGCGAGAGGCAAGAAAGTTAGTCGATGAAAGTAAGATTCAGTTGGGTGGTTGGAATATAGGGTCCTTAACAGAAAAGTTAAGAGAGATAGTTGATACTACGATTATGAGACGTGTAAATATCTAATGTGTTTAGGAAACTAAATGGACGTGCCAGAAGACGAAGGAGGTGAAGAACACAGACCTCAAGTAATGGTACACAGGAAAAGAACGTAACAAGAACGAGGTAAACATCTTAATTGACAAAAACCTTAAAAATAGAATGGTTGGAGTTAGGAGACATGGGACAGGATCATCCTAGTCAAGCTGATAGTTTGTGATATGTTTCTAAACGTCATTAGTGTCTATGCCTCCACAAGTAGGCCTAAATGAAGCCGCCAAGAGGAATTTCTGGAAAGAGCTAGATGTCATGGTTAGAGATATGCCTAGTAGCGATATATTTTTCATAGGAGGAGATTTCAACGACCATATTGGTACAACTAGTGTGAGATTTGAGAGAGTGCATAGTGGTTTTGGATATGGCAATAGGAACCAAAGAGAAGAAATATTGAATTTCGATATTGCTTATAACCTCATGATAGCTAACACTTTCTTTAGAAAGAGACAATTGCATTTAGTTACTTTCAGTAGTGGCCAATACTCTAGCCAGATTGACTTTGTCCTTACTAGAAGAGATGACAAACGAGCTTGTGTAGATTGCAAAGTCATATATGGAGAATGTGTCATCTCACAACATGAGCTTTTGATATCTGAGTTTCGTCTTCGGATACGTGTTTGAATGGATAAAGGAGTCAAGAATATTCGGACTAAATGGTGAAAGCTCAAAGGAGACGCCTCATGGGTGTTTGAGGATAGAGTGATGGAAAAAGCGACATGGAATATGGAAGAAGCAAATGACATGTGGGATAAGGTGGCAACGCGCATTCGAAAAGTGGCTATTAAGATGTTTGTGATAACAAAAGGAAATAAACACGAACCTAAAGATTTATTGTGGTGGAATAGTAATGAGCAAAACGCTACCAAAGAGAAGAAGGAATGCTACAAATGCTGGCATCATCACAGAAGCGAGGACAACATGCAAAGTACAAGGTGGCAAAGAAGAACGCAAAGAGAGCGGTGAGTGAAACAAGGGGCCGAACGTATGAAGATCTATATCAAAAGCTAAGTACGAAGAAGGATGAAAAAACGTCTATAGAATAGCTAAGCTTTGCGAGAGAAAGACGAGAAACTTCAACCAAGTTAAATGCGTCAAGGATGAGAATAATAGACTTTTAGTGAAGGATGATGAGATAAAATAGATGGAGAAAATACTTCGACAAGCTATTCAATGAAGAAGGTGATAGCACTACGATCGAGATAGATGACTCTTTTGATGACACCAGTAGACATTTTGTTCGGAGAATTCAAAAGTCCGAGATAAAGAAGACGCTAAAATGGATGAAAGCAGGCAAGGCGTTGGGGCATGATGTCATCTTCATTGAGGTGTGAAGATGTCTTGGAGATGCAGGGATAGCTTGACTAACTAAGTTGTTAGATAATATTTTCAAATCAAACAAGATGCCAGATGAGTGGAAGATAAACATATTAGTTCCAATCTTCAAGAATAAAAGGGATATTCATAGTTGCACAAACTATAAAGGAATTAAGCTCATGAGTCATAGAATGAATCTTTGGGAGAGAGTCATCGAATATCAATTAATAAGGATTACAAGCGTTTCAAAAAATCAATTTGGTTTCATGTCTGGAAGGTCAACCACAGAGACGATTTTCCTGATAAGACAATTTATGGAGAGATTTATGGAGCAAAAGAAGAATCTACACATGGTTGGAGAAAGCTTATGACAACGTCCCGAGAAATGTTATGTGGTGGGCTCTGAAAAAGAAGAGAGTCCGAACTAAGTACAGTATCATTATCAAGGATATGTTCGATGATGTTGTGACTAGTGTCAGAGTATGCGATGGTGAAACCAATGACTTTCCCATTAACATAGGATTGCATAAAAGGTCGGCTTTGAACCCCTACATTTTTTCCTTAATGATGGATGAGGTTACGAAGAATATACAAGAAAAGATTCCTTGGTGCATGCTCTTTGCTGATGATGTTGTACTAATTGATAAAAATAGGTTGATAGACAACTGAAGTTGTGGAGGCAGACTTTAGAATCAAAGAGTTTAGGCTTAGCAGAACTAAAACATAGTATATGAAACGCGAGTTCAGCGATGTCAGGTCAGAGGATGAGATGTCACTCTAGACGGACAAGTAGTGCTTAAGAAGGAATCCTTTCAATGTTTAGGATCAATGTTGCAGTATGATGGTAAAATTGACGAAAATGTTAATTTTAGAATTCGAGCGGGATGGGTGAAATGACGACTAGCGTCTGACATTCTTTGTGATAGGAAAGTCTTACAAAAGCTTATAGGAAAATTCTACAGAATGGCAATCAGACATATGATGTTGTATGGTGCAGAATGTTGGCCTACTAAAAGACAACACACCCAGAAGATAAGTGTAGCAAAGATGCGTATGCTACGATGGAGCTGTGGTCATACAAGACGAGACTGAATTAGAAATGATATACGTGACAAACTTGGAATAGCACATATTGAAGAGAAGCTAGTCCAACACCGCTTAAGACGGTTTGGACATCTCCAACGGAGGCCTTTTGAGGCACCTGTGCGTGTTGAAATTATAGGCCACATCGAATTCTCAAAGTGAGGTAGAGGTCGACCAAGATTGACATGGGAGGAAGTAGTAAAAGGGACTTGAAGGATTGGAATATATCTGAATAGCTGGTGTCGGACAGGAATGCATGAAAGTTAGCAATCTACGTATCAAAACCATGAGGTGAGAGTTTTTTCTTATTTAGGGTTGGTTTGGGGTAGTGTTATAAGTTTTAGATTGTAGGACTAGTGAATAGGAGACTAAGACGTAGTGTTTGGTCTTCGGTCCCTTACTATTAGTATTATTATCATGGTTTTTTAATTTCTTTATGTATTTTTATTTATTTTATTTTTATCTTTATTTTTATTTTATTTATTATTATTATTATTTGTTTAATTATTTTACTTTATTTTATTATTACTATCATGGTTTTTAAATTGACTTTGTCATTTAGTTTTAGATTCTATCTCTGGCCGGCCCCAACTTCTTTGGCAATAATGGCTTAGTTGTTGTTGGTTTTTATTAAGATAATAGGTTATATTATGTGTAATTTAATATAATACAAAACATGTATTTATTATTTTATCAATATAATAGTTTTTATTATACATATATATAAATGCATGTTCACAGCTCAAAACTATTTTTCATCATCATATTTTATTACTATTTATATTTTTATGATCATCGGGACTAAAGCAATTTCAAGTTAAACTACAATATTATATTTATATCTTTAAATTCATTAATTGTCAACAGATAGGTTAAATACGATATCTGTCAGATTTCCGAAAAATATTTTGGTTACGGATATATCTGTATCCAAAAGTCTCTATTGAGAGACCTATGCATCACCTTCAAAGGGCTCATACTTGGTCTTATACACTTGATTATAATAAAATGAATTTTCAATGTTACCGCTTACCAATTTTATATATATACCACACATATTCCATATTTCTTATGGTACGAGACTAGGGATGGCAATGGGGCGGGTCTAGGGTCCAAACCCGGTCGACCCGCCCCTGTTTTGGTCCGTCAAGACCCGCCCCATTGGGTCATTGGGGCGGGTAGACCCGTGACCCGTTCTTGAGTACTCCGGGTCTAGGGTCGGGTCGGGGCTTGGCCGATCCGCCCCAACCCGACCCACACTACTAACATCTTATGAAACCGCTTTATTACTGCAATGATTTATTAATCTTTTTAGATATAAGTGATTCTAGAATGGATATTAAAATGTCCCAGTCAATATCTATAGAAAAAATTAGAGTATTAAGTTGCGTCATTGATAATTATACAATAACATATGTATATATTTTCTAAATTATTATTGTAGACATCATTTTTATTAACTTTCCATAGACACATTGTTATTTGTATTTCATGTATATTTGGTGATAACGAGTACAAACAAATAAATATATGCATGTTGCTACATAATTTTGAATCAATGCATAGAGACTCATCGGGTCTTGGGGCGGGTCGGGTCTACCCTGACCCGTACGGGTCCCGGGTACGGGGCAAAATTCCAGACCCGCACCGGGTCTACGGGACGGGTCTGGGGCAAGGTCTAAAAAATCCGGGTCGGGTATGGGGCACTAAAAACCTGCCCCAACCCGCCCCATTGCCATTCCTATACGAGACTATTCACAAATTCAATCCATGCACTCGCTTCTTAGATAATGTGAGCCACACCTAACAATTCATGTGTGTTTCCATAGTGTATATCGTACATGAGAAATTTGGCCCTTGCACTTCCCTTCGCATCAATAACTAAGAAAACCATCTATTAACTTCAGCATGTGCATATACAATACACGTTCTTGGGTTCTCAAGAAGGCCACGGCTTCATTGACAAGATATGATAAGATATCGGTTTCGAGAATGACTGAAACAGATGGCATTTAACCTGTGACTCTGTTATGTTAATATCACTATAATATTTTGTCACATTACCTGTGATAATAAACATACGACATGATAGTTCCATGCCCCTTCTTGGTCACCAGCATAAATAAGGACCTGCAATCAAGGCCAATAGTTAATTACAGGAATCAGCTTGCGAACTTTAAATACTTATTTGGACCTCCAATCCTATGTACAGTCAGTAAGGAAATAAGGTTAATATAGCTGTACGTATTATACAGCAACAATTATCAAATATTGTGTGTTCTGTGGCTGTGTGTTCCAGAAATATTTCTACGGGCAACATTCATTATATATCCTACCTCGGATGATCTTCACCTCACAAATGATATATAGACATTTGAAACAAATGTTACTTTATGATTATATATCACCGTTTCTCAAGTTTGTTGGCATTCGAGACAAATGCTCCAATAATTCAAAGAAGATAGTAACTACATGGCAAAACAACGGAATACAACCACAAGTCGTATGCTACATATAAAATGCCATGTAGAAAATTGTATTACCTGAAAGAGTTCTCGACAGAGGTCCGAAGTAAGATATTTTTTGCAAAAGAAAGCTCTCTTCGACAAGAATTGAACTACTGTAAGACAATTATCATTTGAGGTCAAAGACCTCACATTATGATTCCTTTTTTTCTGAAGGAATAGTAGTTTCATGTGTGATCTTGTCACGGGTTGCTGACACTGAAACAAAACAAGTAATGCCAATCCCCAAAGAAACTGATAATCTAATAGTTCTAGTTTCACCATGCTGTGTCCCGAAACTGTTGCTCCAGTTAAATCTTCAGAAGTGGAATCTTCCTCAGTTTCTAAAGGCACCGCATCAAGAACAGTTGCTTGGAGAATCAGTAGAAAAGATTCTTTGAGGCAATCTTGCACTTTGGATGAAACCAAAGGCGACTGAATACCGTCGAGGAAAGGTTTGTACTGTGTGGATAAAATCAAAATGGGAATGAATAAGACCAACAAATGTTAACTGTACACAAAATGTTTATCTAATGAGAACTTACACTACACTTCATAGTCGGTCCGAAGCAAATATATAAATAATCTTTAAGTACACTTATCCAGTATTTTCCTAAAATATTTGAGCTACTAGAGAACTGGGGTATCAACTGCAGATACTCTTCAGAAATACCCTTCTGCTCCTGAAGAAACTGGTACACATAACTCTTGATAGAGGCATGGGCGGCTAGAAGTCTTATCTTTATCTACACGAATCAAATAGCAAGAGTGTAATGTAACTAGTTTTTTTTTGTTTTTTTTATTAAGAAAAAAAAAAGTTAAACCCTGATATCCACACAGTGATAAAGAATAATACCTTGCAAGCAACCCATTCAGCAAAAGATGGATAGTATAAGTCATTAATATCAGTTAGTGGGCGTGAAATCAGCAAGAACATACGATTGAGGGCAACCCGATCACCACTTATAATGCTGCTTGTTAATATCTGATTTTTTTTTCAAGAAAATATCATATGAATGACACAAGATTATGCACCAAGTATTTGATAAATCATATCATACCTTGGTTGCCAACTCAAGACCAGCTTCTAGAAGGAGAGGACCAGCTGACATATTTATAGCTGATCGAACAGCAGAAACAAGTTGAGCCTGAAATTCAGGCATTGGTGTTTCTTTGTTAACTATCTCATATAAATTCATAATATAAACCACCTAAGCTACAACAGAAACTTTTAAGTTCCATTTATTAAAAGAGTAGATAATTACCTGGTATTGTTCCATCAAAATATGCCCAGGGAGATCTGGATCAGAGATATATTCAAACTGAAACGCCAAAGCAAATTAATGGATTAAAACACGTACCTCAAGAATATGACCACAACAATCTTAGTGAACTGACAATTCAAGAGAGCAACTAAATCATGATATGTGTTTTTCATACACTGTGAATCAAGGAATTTCATGACAGGAGAACTAAAAATCATAGTTTAGGGGGGTGACACATGTCTTGGCTCTATACACGATACATAATCACACACTGAATACTTTATTGGCAAATTCTATTCATACACCAAAAATCACCTAACATACCATTATTTTGCTAAGTAAATTCATGACTAAGTTACCCTTCTTCTTAATTGCAATTTTTAGTCTTTTTTTTTATAACCCATCAAATTAAAACATAAAAATTAATGATATTTGATCGATTCTATACAATTTTGATGAAGTTAATGAAACATAAAATATCAATTAAGACAACTATCTACTCTAATTTAAAAGTATTTAAATTTGTTTTTCTAAAATTAAAGTTGATTTTGACGAAACTAAGAATTTTTTCAAAAAATTAAAGAAGTTACAATATGGGTTGCAAACATTAAAGTCCACTGAATTTTAATTTAATTTAGTGCTAGGGATTTCTTTTTCTTTTTTGTAAAAAAAGTTCTAAATTTTAAAGAGAGAAGATGATGAAGATGAAAAAATGGTAGTTTTGTAAAAGAGACGGTGTTTGTAAAGTAATTTTTGGTGTATACCAGTTTATTGTATTTTTTAGTGTATGTTAAAAGATTATTGGTGTACAAATAAAATTAGCCTACTTTATTTCAAACTAGAAACTAGAGCTGGCGATAGGAACTTGATGAAATGGGTTTCCATCAGGTTGCATTATCAGGTCAGATCTGCTCTTTACCTATATGGGTTGATAATAGAGATCCAGACCCAATCCACTTATTCGCCAGGGAATCCGACACTTCCTATATATAAATAAATTATGTGTAACATTAGGTGCAGGGATGGAGTTTAACTGTAACCTGACACATCCCGTGCAGCCCGCAAAAAGAGCTTTACAACTTTGAAATGCTAAAATTTTGCTTATTTATACCTTTTTTTTTTTGGAAATCTCAGAGAACCAACCTTACACTTGTGAACAAAAGGAGTTTGCATTGAACCATCAACACATACTTCAGGTCAACCATGGTTGAGTACCGATATATTTTTAGTATATGGATATTTTTATGTGGTTGGTTTCCCAAAGCTAGAAATGTTAAAAAATAGTCGTATTGTCCATGACTTGCTATATTTTTCATTATCTGAATAGTGAATACCATAGCAACCGTCAGTTTGCTTCCACCACAGATTAAATGGCATTTGGTTAATCTAGTTGTACAAGCACCCTAATTATCCATTTAGGTTATTTTGCTTAATTAAACAGATTTTAAACCTTTCCACAAGAATAGCTCTTCAATTATGAAGCCTAATATATTTCTTTTGACAATACATAACCATTTTATTTTGTTTTCTCACGAGTCAAACGGGTTAATAGAGTGACCCTTAGTTACCAAACCCAACACACTCGATAAACAAATTAATCAACTGGCCTTTGACTACTGTTTCGTGTTTGGTTAACGGGTCATGCCATGTCTCAAATCTATGATACCATTCGATCAAACCTTAAACCAGTAACAGAGTACAAGATTAATTTTGATCTGAAAAGACTGAAATCCATACAGCACCAATAATTTCCTTGTAAATTTAGTTATACCTTAAGAGACATGAAATAAATACTAATGATGATATATCACATATTTTTTAAAATACAATACCTTCTCCATTATAATACTTAAGAGTCTCACGCCTATGGGCTGCATGCTTTCAAAAGGCCCAGTGCTTATCTGAGATGAATAAAAAATCATTTGTTCATATTGCATAAATAAATCAATATCATGCACATTTAGCACTGATGGTTAGACCTGATATGCAAGTGACACTAGTTCTTGTAGGTGAAGAACGAGCCAATCACCGGAGGAAACTTGTCCATCGGTACGTAGCAGCTTCCTTGCCAAAGAGAGGTCAAAATGAGCAGATTCTTTTCCAACAGCAGTTGGCAAATAGCTCAAGCACCTGAACAGTAGATAAATTGCATGCTTTGACATTATTTCAAAATATTGAAGAAGGAAAAATGATATCAAAGGGATTATCACAAGACAACTTTTTAGCCGGAGATGTATCAAACTTATAAAGAAAAGGGTAATGAAACCGAGTCATGTTTGAAATGGGAGAGAAACAATCTAATTTCTAAGGTTTCAACAAAAAAAAATTATCTCGTTTTTTTACCCTTAGCGTGAGTTGAATGGTTTAGTAAAAGACTGGCGCAGAAAGTTATGCAGCTGTGATGTAAAAAAAACTTGGGTAAAAAACGTACGCCTCAAACCTTTTTTTATGCTTTTTTACGTTTTTTGCGCCTCAACCCTTTGAGGCTTACGTTTTTATGGAAAAACATCTCAATGGATGCGCCTCGGTGCTTTTTTGGGAACGCCTCGCCTTGAGGCGCGCCTCACTCGCGTTTTTTAAAACACTGCTCATAAGCGACGCTACTTAAAGTGAGGAAAAAAATTGCAAAATCATTAGATGCTTAGTTGTGAGGTGGAGCTTGGAGCAACGGTTAGGTCACCCGCATGGTGATCTAGACGCTCAGGTTCGAGTCCGGAAACAGCCTCTTCGCAATACAAAGAAAAAGCTGTGTACATTATCAACCTCCCCATAACCCGCTATCGTGCGGGAACCTCATACACTGGGTTCCACCTTTATTAGATGCTTAGTTGTCAATCAATCATAATTTAGGGAGCTTAATGAAGCCTAAATGCAGCCTTTGACAACATATGGTATACCGAAGTCGCACAGGAAAACTTAGGTGAAGTTCTATTTTTAAGAGTTAAATGCATGAAGCACGGACATGCTAAGCTAGACACGAACACGCGTCAAGAACAGTGTCAAAATAAAAACAGCCATATTCATCAAGCATGCTTTAATGAGCATCATTATTAGTTACTGATTGAGTTAGTCTGATTGTTTATAATTAGGTGCAAATGAGGAGCTACACTTGGGTGGTAGACATTATTGGACACAAATCGATGACACGATTGGTGACACTATAGATCTCTCTGGCTTTGGATCTAATCGTATTTTTAAAAGTGATGGAGATCCACCGCATGAAATCCATTGTGTAACCAATTATGTCTAAAAATCTATGTTGTTCGAGGCAGAGGCGCTACACACTAAGAATGCCCTTGCAGTCCAAGTGGAGTCCGGACGAAAATAAGCGCTCACCATGTAACTTAATACAAATAAATTTTGCATTAAGTATAAAAATAATAACAACATATAGTGAGAAAGCCTGTTTATGCTAATTAGATCGTCGCTATTTATTGTTGCAATATGACTAATACACACACACAACTAAAGTTTATCGTCCACAAATTAAAAAACAAAATACTTATATAGTTTACAACAACAATAAAATATATACATAATAAAGTTTATGCATAATGAAATTTATGTCATAACTAGAACTAAGTATTTGTGTACTTCATAATCATGAATTTATAAAACACTCAATAATTGTGAACAATTAAGTATTTTTTATGTGTAGTATACTACTTAAGGTCATATTCCAAAAAATATTTAAAATATAATTTAAAATAAATAGAACAAGAAATAAAAAGGAAAACCCATTAAAATCAAATTTCCAAGAGGTGAAAAGTCAACGAGTAAAACTATTGTAGTAGGTTTATTTTTTTGAACCAGAAAAACCAATTAAGCTTTGGGAAACATGAAAAGTATACATTTATTTTCAGTTATAAAAAAGAATATTCACTAAATGAATTTCTATATATTTTGAAATAATATATATAAAGCAAGGTTCGAGAACTCGGTTTCGGTCTCGGTTGAATTTTTTAAGTTTTGGACGATTTCGAAAAAAATTGGAAGTTCCGTTTTTGGTTTCGGTTTCGGCTCCGGTTTTGATTTTCAATGATTTGTTAATGAAAATGTAATAATAATAATCATAAATAAAACATAAAATATTGTACATAAAAAAACATAATATAAAATAGTATATTATAAACAAATAAACTGATTTTGGAAATTAATTATCAACCCAAACACAGCCCAAATCCAAAATAAATCAAGTTCTGAAGCTTATAAAATAAAAATGTTGGTGTTGTCCTGTTCCTTTTCTATCAAGCACAAGCCCAAACTTGATAACCCTAATTTATTGTTACTTCCCAGCCCAATAGATATACATATTATAACTCTAATTCAACATCGTCAGATCTCTTCAAATTCCACGTCTTTCAAAGCCGGTGTCTGACATTGTCCCACTTTCTCCCTCTCAAATTCCAGATCGACAGCTAGGGCAAGGAAAAAAAGCTAAAGTCGAAGTCATTGATTTTTATTTTCATTTCAAAACCCCAACGAAGACTGTTTGTACCAAAATTGAGCACAACACTCTTCGGATGTGTTTGAAGAGATAAAATGAAGAAGATAAATTTAAAATGAAGCAGATCTAACAAACACACCAATAAATAAATAAGAAAATGCACAGAAACACACGGATTTAAAGTGGTTCGGCGAATTGCCTACGTCCACTATGAAATGACCGATGTTTATTGAACTTTATTCGCTGATTACAAAAGGTTACAGCAGTACAACTGAAATTTAATGGTGATTCCGGCATAGTATCAGCGTAAAGAAGCCAAAAGGTCCATTTTCTGCAGGTTCTGGGCTGCTATTTATAGGCGTAGGCTGCAAATATCTCGTTCAGATCTCGGAAGACCTCTTCTCTCACGTGGGTGGACCCACGTGATCGATCTCATGTGGTTTACACTCGGTCCATGATCGATACGAACGAATTTCGTATCGATCGAAATTTCTTCCAATCGAGTCGAGATCGATCATAAACCTTCTTGAGGATGTACGCAAGCTCCAATGAAAATTTGGTGGCATTTGGACTTGTAGATTTTGAGTTATGATCGATGCAAGTTAAGAAAAACAGCTACAATTCGTATCCATCAATACGAACAGGATCAATGCGAACATGATCGATCCGAACAGGATCGATGCAAACAGGATCGATGCGACGAACATGATCGATGCGAATTTGACAGCCTTCAACAAATTCAAACTTACAACGATCATATCTTGAGCATACGAACTCCGATTGACTTGAAATTTAGAACGTTAACTTTCATAGCTTTGCTTGTCGTGTTATATCAATTTTAGCTCGATCCGAACTCGGGCAAAAATTTTACCAGTATCCATGGTGAACCTATGTATAACCGATCTCCAAGACGAACTGTCATTGATTTCTAGTCAAGTTCTTGGTGTCACGGCCTTGCCAAAAGGCGGGATAACATTTGCCCCCTCAAAGTACGTCTTGTGTGAACATGACGTGCTTTGAAAAGCTGCATCCTTCATTCTGAAAAAGTTCTATCTGATTCGCTGAGTAGTTGCTATCTTTTCGTCAAAAGATGTAACTTTTGATTGAAATGACAGTGATGTAGATGTCGAACTGTTGATTGTCAATGATCATGCAGCGTTTTGTTGTAACTGAGTGTTGAGCGCTAGCGATTTGTTGTTCACTGTTGTAATTGTCACTTGTTGAGCATCCAACTCCTGTAAATTTTGAAAATTGAATATTAGTTCGTCATACATGTACGTATGTTAACCTGACTCCCGTTAACGTTTGCACGTTCACGAGTCGTTGTCAAGTTTTTTGTATCGAGTTTCGTATCGATCCTCTCCTGAATCGATGTGAAATTCGAGTTGTAACAACGTTCGATGGTTATTTTAAGTCCTTCCTTTGTATCGATCCTCTCCTAGATCGATTTGAGATGTTGGAATGTATGCTTCGTATCGATGGATACGTAATATTGGGTCTCGGATTGATGGGTACAAGAGTAATGCTTTGTATTGATGGAGTTGAACGATCTAGACATAATCATGCAGTGATGCTTCACGGAGGATATGTCATTTCTCATTCCTTTATTCAAGAAGAATCCCCGATTGTGGATAATCTTTGATAGGAGTCATCCATGACTCTCTTTCTAGATCCATCTCTAAGATCTAGTTGATCTTCATATGTCAATGCTTGGAATAATAAGTATTTCAACTAGGACAAAGTCTATTTGTCGCGCATCCCCAAAACTGGCTAGCTTGGCCAGTGATTCGGCCTTTTCGTTTTGTTCTCTGAGGATTTGTGTGGAGGTGTAATACTCGAAGTCGCCTAGTAGCTCTAGGATCCAGCTAAGATAAGGAGCGAGACGTTGCCCCCTAGTCAGATAGTCTTCCCTGACTTGGCATACCACTAACCAGAAATCGCATAAGATATGTAAAGTTTCCACTCCTAGTCTTCTTGCAAGTTTGAGCGTGGCGACCAAGGCTTCATACTTAGCTTCGTTATTTGTTGCAGGGAAGTTGAGTTTCAGGGCGTAGCAGATTGATCGTTCCTCAGAAGTCATTAACGCAACTTCGACGTTAGAAAGCCGATTATTGGAAGTTTCATCTGTGTACGTTCTACATCGGTTGGATGGTTCTCCACTGTTCTTCAGATAATCGTCTGATGTAGTGAATTCAGATATGAAGTATGCTAATGTTTGACCATAGAGAGCTCTCCGATGGGATAAGTGATATCAAATTGGCTTAGCTCGATATTCTAATTGAGTAACCTTCCAAACATTTAAGGTTTCTATATGACCTATCGTAACGGCTGGTCGATATAGACGTTAACGGGATGAGCTTGTCAATAGCTCGCTTTCATCGTATACTGGTCTTTGGATTCGTTTCTCTTCTCATAGCATTGCGATGCTTATGGCGTGTGTTGACACGGCCCAATTGATGTATAAATATTCGCGATCCAAAGGTTTGGGTAAAATGTGAGGTCTCTTTAAACGATCTATCAGAGCTGGAATTGCATCAACGCAGTTGTTAGTTCATTCAAAAGTTCGCTTCCCTCTCTTGGTCAGGTTGAAGAAGAGAATTCACTTGTAGATGGTCCTAGAGTTGAATCAACTTAGGACGGTAAACTTCCGACTTGGGCTCCATACCTGCTTGGTTGTCTTCGGTACATGGGTGTCTCTAATTGTCGGAATTTTCTAGATAGCCTTGATTCCACGAGAATTGATGATGAAAACAAAGAATCTTTCTGATGTAATGGTGAAAGAGCATTTCAAAGGATCGAGTTTCATCCTGCAGTTGTTGGATAGCATTGAATATCTTTGCCAAGTCATCGATGTGGTCATTTAATGGTCATGATCTCACAAGCATATTAATCAACTTTCATCGATCGGCCGATATGATTTTTGAATGATCTGTTAATCGTCCTTTAGTAAGTAGCATAAGCGTTCTCAAGTTTGAATCCAGGGATTTCAGCATAGCACTATAAGCCCAGGTCAATAATGAAAAGGTTGTATTCCTGGTCCGGGACATGCTTAAGTATCCGATTGTATCTGGAGTTTGCATCTACGGATGTGAGTAATTCATGTCTGATGGTCGGGTCCATCAGTTGGTTGATCATTGGAAGCAGAAAGCTATGCTTTATCATACCCCATGCAAATCTGAGTAGTTGACGTATGTCCTCCACTCTCTGTTCGTTTTTCTTATAAGTAAAGGATTGGATACTCATTTTGGTTGGAGGGCATCATGGATAAACCCACCGGTTTTGAGCAGATTCGCCTCCTCTTTAAGTGCAACAGATCTCTCCGGATCCATGTCGCATCGTTTTTGTTCACCGAGACATGCCTCGGGTCGACATTTAATGCAGGGTTCTTCATGGCTGGCGAGAGTCCATATATATATATATATATGAGATCGAGTCCAAGCGAACACATCAAGATTCACCTGAAGTAAAACAGTTGACTCTTTCATCATCATTGTGCAGAGTTGTGATCTGATCTACAATACTCGTGATGGGTTGTAGACGCTTCATGTGTTTATTTGCAGTGGTAAATGATCAGGCTTATAAGGACGTTGAATCAAAGGATTAGTAGAACTTAGCCTTGTACTGCATGCTGCTACATAGTTGGCTCCAACTTTGAGATTGAATTTACTTGTGTTTCTGAATGATGCGCTTTTTATTCAATGTACTCGCGATCCATTGCTCATCGTAAAGGTCGGAATAATGATTAGTTGTCATAAGTCCGGGTATTGATCCGATGACTCTATCTCTAGGCATCCTTTCGGTCGCAATCTAGAGTTGTTATGAATATCAGGCATGGGTCATAGGTTCAAGTTGTCATAGTCAACTCTCGGATAATCACTCTTTTGCCCTCAGTCTCGGGTTGGCGGATGCATTACGCGGACGGTCTAGTCTCGTCCTAGCTGTGTTTATACTGTAGTTCAAGCTTTAAGGACCAGAGTTGATTGATGAATGGTTGAATCATATTAATCTTATCTTCTTGCTCGTGCCCCCAAGTCTGGGGAATATCTCGATAAGTGGCAGGGTAGATAATGTCCGCTTCAATTTTGTATTCTATCCCATTGAACCATGGGATCGAGTTAACCGATGGAAGGCTGAGTCATGCCTATCATGCATTATGTTCTAGTTCTTTCCTCTAGGCGGAATACATTGTTACTTTGCCGACATTCGAACATAAGCTAGATTCTGGACGGTCAATGACATTCACTTTGCTGCTTATGTCGCCATACTTTGGGCAAAAACTGAAGAGTGAATCATCCAGTCAGATCCAATGCAGGATTGATGCTCCCCTTGTCGAATCCAGGGTAAGAATTGGTGCGTGGACATTTAGGTTGCACTTGTTGTGAATTTCTTGTTTAGTCGGACCGTTTTATGAGTTAAAGAACGAATGGACGCATTGCATTCTTTTGGAGTTGGACGACCAACCACGTCCATTTCAATTTACATTCTCCCGTTAGATCTAGGGATAAAGTCGGCTCAAATGCAGTCATGTCATGCTCATTTGGTCTCATGCTCTTCCTTACGGATCGAAGGAAAGCGGCGGACGACGAATGGTCAAGTCACACTCATTCGTGGTTTATTCTTCTATCCATGCTCTGTTGGTCAAAGGTATTCGATGGACGTTCGGGTCACATCAATTTGTAGTCGAAGAGAATCGATATTGACCGTCGATTCAACGGCACGATGTAGAATGCTCGGACCTCATTTCCTATCGATCCAATGGTATGATATGAAAGGTGCAGATCGATATTGCCCGTCGATCTAACGGTACGATATAATTGGTTGCCCAGAACTTCGGGCATCATTCTAATTGGTTAGCATTATGGTCTCCTTGTAGTCGTTGCCTTAAGTTGTAAAGGACGCTAAGCTGGAGATGTAGCGAGTCACTTTTCTCTTCTTTCGGTGATTTGTACTTCTGCCCCCAGTCTTGGGTTAGCAGAGTTAGTTCGTGGATGGTCTAATTGCAACTGTAGTGAGTTTACACTCCTCATGTCGAGTTTAGGTCAGAGTTGATGAATGAATGTCGAATCGCATTCATTCGTTTGTCTATTCTTGTAGCCACACTTTGGGGATCAGAGTCAGTTGAAGGGTCATTCATCACACCTATTTGATGTTTATACCCCTGTCCACATTCTGGGGACTAAGATTTTTTGTAGAAAATGGTCGGACCGTGTTTTCCTCGATCAATTCCTCTGCCCCCAGTCAAGTGCAAAAGTCGAAGTGTAGTCGGTCAAGTAACAACAACTTTAGTTTGATGCTTCTCCTACTGAATTGTAGGAAGGAATTGATTGGCGGATGGTTAGGTCACATCCGTCCATGTTGCACGCACAACCCGTCATATCATAGGCGAGAGCTAGCGGATGAACGGTCATGTCACGTTCAATTGCAGTAGGATGGGTAGTCACGTCCATTTAGAATAGGACGTTCAGCTAGGTCCGTTTTGCGAATCTGCGCCTCCTTGTCGAATCAAGGAAGAAATTTTATCTTGTAGGATTGGAGTGCATCCCTATAAAATTATGTTATGGGTCCACTATTTTAAATCTCGGCCATCTCGGTCGATATCTCGATCGAGATCTCGGTCGAAGGCTTGGGCGAAACGAAACATGAAATATCGGTTGATATCTCCTTTCGATTATATCGGCCGAAATTTACATATATCGACCGATATTTGGAGCGAAACGATATTCCGAGATATTTCCGATATATTGTTTTTTTCAAAAAAAAGGCCCATCTCGGTCTATCATTAAAAAATGAACAAATCCATTTTCTTTCTGATTCAAATTCTCAAAAGATCACGTTCCTCATCAAAATATCGAACTCCCTCTTCTCCAGAGAAAAAAACGAACTCTCTTTTAAAAAAAATCGAATTCCCTCTTCCAACATCCGACAGCTCGCGGTTGCTTCCAATTTTCGACTACTCGATCTCGCTTTTGACAGTCTGCAGCTTCATCTACGACCAATCTTTCTACTCTCTACATGTATGTAAATTAGGGTTGTTTCTATTTTAATGAAATTCAATTTTTCAGAAATTGAATAACAGTATAATTTAGAGTAGATTTGTAAGTAGACTTGGTTTGTTATTCTTACTGCATAACCTTCTGCAAGTAGATTTGCATTCCTGAAATCCTTCGATTCCTGATATCTCTTATATGGCTTTTATTTGCATCAGTTCCTGATACTCCTGATACTGTTATTATGTTATTCTTACTGCAGATATGTAATTGTATAGAACCTGCTTTTTTTCAGTTTGTTTGCTGATGATGTTTTGTAACTTTTGTTGAACAATTTCATATAGTTGAAGTATAATTGCATTATTTTTTTAAGTTAGAATAGTGGAGATTAGTTGCAGTAATTTAGTAAATGTTAATTAAACCGATACCATGCATTTTTTGCAATAAATTATGTGATGTGTTATACTCCGATATGGTCCCGAGATGAACTTTAGATCCGAGATGTAAATCCGATATTGACGCCCGAGATGCACTCGTCTCGTCCGAGATCTCCCCCGATACGATACCGAGTCGCTAAAATCGCCGAGACGAAACATGCCCGATATCCAAGATTTAAAACCTTGTATGGGTCCTGTGCCGGGGACAAGAATTGATGCATGGACGGTTGTGTCAGGCCCGCTTAGTGCTGGATGGTCGAATCGCATCCAATTTTGTGTGTTAAGTGTGCCCCATGTCAGGGAAAGATTGGAAAGCAGACGGTCGAACCACATCCGCTTTTTGTACTACAGAACTTGCTGAGGAACCAGAGCCGATAGATGGACAGTCGAATCGCATCCCTTTTGGTATTTATATTCCAAACCATGCTTTGAGGACTGGAGTTGGTTGATGGGTTGTCAGTCAAACCCATCTGGTATTTATACTCCAGTCCGCGCTCTCGGGACCAGAGTTAGTTGATGTTTATACTCCAGTTCGCATTCTGGGAATCTGAAGTTAGTTGATGGGTGGTCAGTCACACCCATTTAAGTGTTTATACTCCAGTCCGCGCTCTGGGGACTTAGAGTTAGTTAATGTTTATACTCCAGTTCACACTCTAGGAATCTGGAGTTAGTTGATGGATGGTCAGTCACACCCATTTGGTGTTTATACTCCAGTCCGCGCTCTCGGGACCAGAGTTAGTTGATGTTTATACTCCAGTTCGCACTCTGGGAATCTGGAGTTTGTTGATGTTTATACTCCAGTTCGCACTCTGGGAATCTGGAGTTTGTTGATGGGTGGTCAGTCACACCCATTTGGCATTCGCGCTCCAGTCCGTGCTCTCGAGACTAGAGTGAGTCGGTGTTTTATACTCCAGTTCACGCTTTGGGAATCTGGAGTAAGTTAATGGGTGGTCAGTCACACCCAATTGGTGTTTATACTTCAGTCCACGCTCTCGGGACCAGAGTTAGTTAATGTTTATACTCCAGTTCGCACTCTGGGAATCTGAAGTTAATTGATGGGTGGTCAGTCACACCCATTTGGCGTTTATACTACAGTCCGCGCTCTCGGGACCAGAGTTAGTTAATGTTTATACTCCAGTTCGCACTCTGGGAATCTGGAGTTAGTTGATGGGTGGTCAGTCACACCCATTTGGTGTTTATACTCCAGTCCGCGCTCTCGGGACCAGAGTTAGTTAATGTTTATACTCCAGTTCGCGCTCTAGGAATCTGGAGTTGGCCGACAGATGGTCAGTCACATATGTTTAGGCATTTGGATCCCGTTCGCACTCTGGGAACAGGAGGTCGATTAAGGTTGTGGATGGTCGGATCACATCCACCTTGATTTGGCAAGCGAAGTCCTAAATGGACGGGTCCATCCCCCTCGAGTTTGGATTTGGAATGTTGTACTCCATCTCGCACTCTGGGAACTGAAGTTTGTTCGAGGATTGTCGGTTTTTCAATCCCTTTTGATTTAAGTGTGTCGGCCCCCGAGCTCGGGTTTCACTTAATAAGTGATTGGTCGGATCTCGATCACTTTCCACTTATCCACCCTCAACGAAGGATAAGATTTAGTTGATGGACGGTCGAACTACATCCACTTTGAGTTGTGTATTTTTCCTTAAGTCAGGGGCAAGAGTTGAAGAGCAGACGGTCGAGTCACGTCCAATTTAGGCTTTGCACTCTTCTGGTCGAGTTGAGGAAGAGAGTCGAAATGATGGCTCATGATGGTTGGCGAGTAGGCAGTTAGTCGTTGATGACTTTAAGTTGAGGCTTGGGCCCTGACGAAGTTGGTTTATGGCATGATTGTTTTTGTCGAATCACAGACGCAAGCTGGAGAGTGAATTGTCAAATCATATCCATTTTAAACAT
Source organism: Allium fistulosum (assembly GCA_030737815.1). Classification (NCBI taxonomy): domain Eukaryota; kingdom Viridiplantae; phylum Streptophyta; class Magnoliopsida; order Asparagales; family Amaryllidaceae; genus Allium; species Allium fistulosum. The sequence continues at coordinate 1,391,371,131 of CM060901.1, read as the reverse complement.
ATGTTCTCAAATTACCCCAAGTTCTAATGTAGGATTGGATGCATAGACGGTCATGTCACATCCACCCTTGGTGTGATTCCAATTTAACTGGGCATCAGAAGAAGCATAAGTATTTTGGCGAGCTTCAAGCACGAGATGGAGAGTACATTGTTGGGACATATCACTCCAAGTCTTTCTCAGATCTCCAATCAAATTGCATAGGCGGATGAGTGGATGGTCGGTTGCATCCACTTTGGACTAGAGTCTTGACCTTGTCGGTCTCTTCCGCTTTGATGCCTTGCCCCCCGGTCAGGGGCATATAGTAGCCGATGAGTGGTTGAATCATGCTCGTCGTGATGATAGCTCAATGATTTAATCATAGTCCGCGGAGGTTGTTTTGCACCCAACCTTAAGTACTCGGTTACCTGCATCATTTGCAAGTAGTTTAATTCAAGTCGGTCATATTTCGCAACATAAACGAAATTGAAATAGAAATAATTCAAAAGAGATCGGATTAAATCTCATTGATAAGTGAAGCGGTGTCGTATGCTCGCTATTGCACTTCGGTCCAGCCCTTCACAGTTGGAAGTCTAACACAAATGGTTCAATTTGATCAAAGTTTCTGATTGATAGGGGTCGGGTGTTCCATGCCCGTCGTTTTATGGGGCTTGCACGTATTGTCGAAGCTTTCCTTTCTGGAGTAGCCTTATGGCGCCGGCATCCACGGTAGCCATCTAAGGAAGAGGAGCTTCCCGATTTAGAGTATGAAGTAAGTTTCCTCTTTATCTTGCCACATTGATTCTTCATCTAGTTCATCAACTCAATAATGGCCTGGATATATTGGTGTAGTTGTTGGCAGTCATCCACTAGTTCTCTTGTCACAGTCTGGGAATAAGCTCTTGTGATGATTTCTTTTATGAGTGTTGGCAGCAACGGGCTGTGGATTGATCAATTCGTGGTTGTCAGCTTCTTTATTCCCTTCAGCAATATGAGAAGTATAACTGGTATGTCTAACCACGATTGACAGTTTTCTTTGAGGAATGGGGAAGACATCTGCATTTGATGGCATCCATCACTCTTGGCGAAATCCATGCGCCATTTCCACTTCACAAGATAGTGTCGGAGGTTGCATTTCCATAGTACACTGACATAGTCAACATGTTGAATTTTCACTGGAAATTCTGCATGTAGGATGGTTTCAACGAATAGGTCTTGACTGGGAAAGATTCTCCGATCGACATTATGATCAGGTCCATTTTATGGCTACGGGGTCTTGTAACACTGGTGAATGATGTATGCACGATTGTCCAACGTTCGAATGGTTTGGTGATGCCGATTGGATGGTGAGTTGGTTAAGATGGGGTCATAAATTAGTGATCATTTTTAATTTTCACCCAGGTAGGAGGTCCATATAAGGTAGTAAGGAAGTCCTCTTAAGGTTGTATGTCATGCTTCTAGTCATATGGACACGGTATATTAAGATGCGGGTATTTGAAGATGGTTCAGCAGCGACCATCTATGTTTTGAGTTGGTAGAGTAGACATTGTAGGGCAGTCGTCATATTAGCCATCGTACCATAATTGTCAATTCAGGAGTTTAAAAGCTGGTCAATTGGAGGAAGTTACAATCCACCTTAGAAGCATGATATATTAACCAACTCTAGTTCTTGGCATATTAGCCAGGTTCTCCAGCCTCTGGGAACACCGGTTGAGTAGTATTCTTTTACTCATTCCTTGATTGCAATTCAGCATTTGTTGTTGTGACCCCCTATGTCTTATTCAGTCATGGAACAATCAGAAGCACGGATGGGATGTTCCTTCATTAAATTGGTGATTGATTTCACTATGGGAATGTACCCGATTTTTTTTTTGAAATTTCGTATCGTTCTCAGCAATGTTTGAACGATACAAATGTAGGTGAAATTGAACGATCCGAAAAATGGACACTTGGATCGATACGAAAGGCACACGGCTGGATCAATACGAAGTTGTATCTGATGATCGATACGAATTGGACACAGCTGGATCGATACGAAGTTTATTCGAGTATCGATACGAAATGCATACCGCTGGATCGATACGAAGTGGTACCTGAGGATCGATACGAAATGCACGCGGCTGGATTGATACGAAGTTGATCGATACAAAAACTGATCGATACGAATAGTGATCGATACGAAAACCGATCGATAAAAAAAGTGATCGATACGAATAGTGATCGATACGAAAACCGATCGATACAAATAGTGATCGATACGAAAGTCGATCGATACAAATGTTGATCGATACGAAAAGTGATCGATACGAATAGTGATCGATGCGAATAGTGATCGATACGAAAGTCGATCGATACGAATGTTTATCGATACGAAGTTCGATCGATACGAAATTCGATCGATACGAAAACTGATCGATACGAATAGTGATCGATACGAAAGCTGATCGATACGAATGTTGACATATTTTCTGGGTGCAAAACATGGATGCGAAAATCACCATATTTTCTGGAGACGAAAACATGGATACGAAAATCACCATATTTTCATGGATACAAAAATATGGATACGAAAATCTTGACGAATGTAGTTCCTCTTAGATCTGGAGCAATCTGAATAGAATAGAAGGAACCACTTGACGACAGATCTGGATCTTCTCCTTAGATTTTTGCAATCCAACCACGGTAGTAGATCCACAGAGCAGGAGAAAAGCTGGGTTTTCTCAGTGAAAGCACCAAAGTGTTTGTACCAAAATTGGGCACAACACTCTTCGGATGTGTTTGAAGAGATAAAATGAAGAAGATAAATGTAAAATGAAGCAGATCTAACAAACACACCAATAAATAAATAAGAAAATGCACAGAAACATACGGATTTAGAGTGGTTCGGCGAATTGCCTACGTCCACTATGAAATGACTGATGTTTATTGAACTTTATTCGCTGATTACAAAAGGTTACAGCAGTACAACTGAAATTTAATGGTGATTCCGGCATAGTATCAACGTAGAGAAGCCAAAAAGTCTCTTTTCTGTAGGTTCTGGACTGCTATTTATAGGCGTAGGCTGCAAATATCTCGCTCGGATCTCGGGAGACCTCTTCTCTCACGTGGGTGGGCCCACGTGATCGATCCCATGTGGTTTGCACTCGGTCCGTGATCGATACGAACGAATTTCGTATCGATCGAAATTTCGTCCAATCGAGTCGAGATCGATCATGAACCTTCTTGAGGATGTACGTAAGCTCATGTGAAAATTTGGTGGCATTTGGACTTGTAGATTTTGAGTTATGATCGATGCAAGTTAAGGAAAACGGCTACAATTCGTATCCATCAATGTGAATAGTGAAGCGATGCGAACAGGATCGATGCGACGAACAGGATCGATGCGAATTTGACAGCCTTCAACAAATTCAAACTTACATCGATCATATCTTGAGCATACGAACTCCGATTGACTTGAAATTTGGAACGTTGGCTTTTATAGCTTTGCTTGTCGTGTCATATCAATTTTAGCTCGATCCGGACTCGGGCAAAATTTACCAGTATCCATGGTGAACCTATGTATAGCCGATCTCCAAGACGAACTGTCATTGGTTTCTAGTCAAGTCTTGGTGTCACGGCCTTGCCAAAAGGCGGGATAACAAAGACGAATGCGACTATAGGTAACTCGATTCATTTTGATTTTGTTTTCTCTCTTCCAAACCTTAACCGAAACCGAAATTTGTGTTCGATTTCGGTTCATCGACCTACGATACCGATACGGTACCACCAAAATTTCAGGGTACCGTCCGATACCTCAAACCTTGATATAAAGTGTAAATAAAATTTGAAATTATTTTAAAAGACAAAGGGCTGCAGTAAATAAACAAAATAATTGAGTCATTTTATTGTAATTATATTTAATTTTGTCAAAGTTAGAAAAAAAAAGTTATACCAAAAATGCATATTTTCTTAGCACTCCAAAAAAACTTAACACTCGGATGGCGCCTCAGAAAACGGGCGGAATAAAGCGCCAAAGCAAAAAAGTGGAGCGTCAAAATTTCAAATAGCACTTAAACAGCATTCCGCATCGCCCTTGATAGCATTGCTAAAAATGATGAATATATATATGTGTGTAGCCCCTCTCCCACTACTTTTAGCCCCTTAGTAAACCCTAATATATATATGTCTGTAGCCCCTCTCCCACTACTTTTAGCCCCTTAGTAAACCCTGTATAATAACCATTAGATCTAATAAATTAGTGGATAGATTTAATAGGAATATTTAATACTCTCATAATATATTTATTTTCTCTCTTATTACATGAACAAGAAATCCATGAACTATTTAAAATCAAATTGCTATTATGTAGTGGATAGAAAAGGGCTAAAATTGGAGGGGCTATGGATCTCTCCTCATTACATACACACATGTGTGTAGTAAGGACCGCTATACCCCTCTTTCTATATACCACATTCTACACCATTGTAGCTCTTAAGGCTACACAATTCAAAATCAAATGAACCTTTGTTAAGATTATCAAATTTTAACAACGATGGTAACATTTATTTAAGAACTTATCTACAATGTTGTGAAGATTATTTTGAATATATTAGGATAATCCAATGTTGTGAAGATAATCTTGAGTCATGTAAGAACTTACCTACAAAAATTCATTTGATTTCAAATTATGTAGTTATAGAAACGGTAGGGGGTGTAGCAGAACCATTCCCATACATACACACGGTGTGTGTAAACTGTAAATGCACGCATGTATGTATGTATCATGGCACTTCAGATTAAAATGCATAGACCATAATAAAATGCTAACACTCTGATCTGCCCTCTTTTCTGATGTTTGAGTTCATGATACACAGATTGTCGTATACTTTGGATTTTATCTTATTTTCTGGTTAAGCGTGTAGAAAACGGGAACCACTTACTCAGCAGCAAACACCCGGGTTCGATATCTCAGATGTTTCTCTCTCTTAAAATTAGTATGTAAGACAGAATCAGATTGCATTGATTCACCGGTAGGGCTAGCAATCATGCCTTCATCGTCTTCTGCATAATAAAGGTTTGCCTCACCTTCAGACGTAGTGCCATTGTCAATGTCTGAAGTTTCCTGCTTTTCTGAAGCAGTTTTTCTCGTTGATGTTGCAAGAACCTGAAACAATATGAGTTTCAATAAATGACAGAAATATAAAATTACATTGAACCATTCTTTTGAATACTGCATACAAAGCCTATATTATGCGATACTGAGAACAGTTTTATGTAAGTTCGATATATATACTCAAATAGAATGTAGAGGCCAGACGGTGCATGAATATCAAATGTAAATGACTAGATATTTAATTACCCTGTGTGAAGCAGTTTAAAGTTTAAACAGTTTCTAAGTAAAAGCTTCGGTGGGACATTTCAAACTTCTTACGCCATGTAGCTATTTTCAAATCCCGCGCATATGTGCATATCATAATCGACACTACATGCCTATGTTAGTTGACTTAAAATTGAGCACTTTTCAATAAATAACTCAAGATATGTCTGACATGCCTACCAACCATATTTTTATATCAGATATTTCATTACATGTAAACTGTAAAAGATGCTGGGCTGCAATAATTATGTGAGTGGAATGAAAATCACTGTTCAATATCAAAAATTACATTTGGTTCTATTTTCATAATCTGAACAGTGTTAGTGACTTTCTCCACCAACTTGATATAAATTGTGATCTTGCTTTCCGACATATAACAAATAAAGGCCAGAATTGATGGACAAATATATTTCATATCTGAAAGAAAGATCTTGATATATTCTAGTGAATCAATATCAGGAATTCAAAGCTATCCGGTCATAAATTTGATTTGCCAGAAACCAATAAGGAATGTCAAAAATCACACCTATGATTTATTCTATTTGTTCTGCAGAGAGGTCTACTATTCATTAGCATTCAGTTATAGTAACATATACCACATCTACTGCTCCTAATCAATTTTTCAAACTCCATACAAGCTTGGTTGAATCAAGTGGCCACAGAGAAGGCTCGTTAATTATATGATATTGTATTACTTAATAAGACCAGTCCAGTTTAATTAGCAAATCTTTATTAATAGTTGGCTTGGAAGTGAAAACTTTTGGTTCAACCATGAACTTCCAAAATACCCTTTACTCGTATATAATTTAATTATTATCTATTATTCCACGTACAAGTACCTAAAAGAATCGGTAAAATCCTAATCAAATGCAGATGTTATTCCTATTATTTTCAGCCTATTATTTCTAGACTAGACTGAAACTATTCAAACTAAGTTAAAACAGTTAAATTTCTTTAAAAATTCAAACTATCCCTCTACGCTTAAGAATAGGGTCTAACAAATAAATATCATTTAAAAAAATAAACGTCATATACAAATTTGTTGTAATTAATAATATAAATAAAATTTAAACTAACAAAAAATTAAACGTTGCAACTTAGAAATAAAAATTTAAATTAACCATACATGATTTCAACGTAAAAACATGGCTAAATATTTTTGCAAATCATTTTCTCTTGAATGTGTTAATCATATATAAATTGTAGAAGAACAATTCACGGGCAAAGCACATGTCATCATCACGCGCGAAGCGCGTGCCGTCACGCTCGTTAACAATAAAGTAACTAATTCCTTTGATTGCATGTGTAGAACACACCAAAAAAAAGTAAAAAGGAATAAAAAATAAATACAGAAATATTTATTAAGTTGTTACTTTATGTATTCAATAAATTTCTAATCGAACGGTTTTTTTTACGTTTATAATATTAGACGAAAACATAAATGATTGATAACAGTGCACAAAGCATGTAGGATCACATTTAAGCATTTTTCAATCATCTAAATAAGTAATGATATAATAACACTTATGAAGGTCAAGCCAAAAAGGTTATAAGCCACATGGCCGGACATGATCTGGTTTACGCCCTCTTTGGCTTGAACTTCACAAGTAAGTTACCATATCATTACCATTTTGGACAACAGGAAAATGCTTGCATATTCGTGATTCAACTTGTTTTGGGCATTGTTTTTAATTTTTTATGTTTTAGTCTAAAATTATGAACGAAGAAATTGTTCGACTAGAACTTGATGAATAATACATAAAATAACAACTTAAAAATATTTGTATATGCACCTTTGAGTACAACTGATATATATATATATATATATATCACATATTTGTACTGTCAACTACCAGGCTTGTTGGTAGTAATTTGCTTATTATTATAATACAGATTTAGGAGTGCTCTACTATACTTGAGGATCACTCTAACATTAAAAGAAAAAAAAAATCAAAAGATCGTATGTGTATTTCCACTTTTGTGTTGTATTCATGTAATCAACTGAAATAGTTGTTTAATTGTTGATTTGATATGTGAACCTGAGCCGTTGTTATTGGCTAATACAAATGTATTCAATTAACAAGCCATGTATGCAATTAACAAGCCTGTCATTTTCAGTAATCACTTGATTCAACCAAGCTTGTATGAACTAAAAAAATGATTTAGTAGTAGATGTAATATGAATTCCTTTTTGTGCATTTACTTTGGATTTGAATTATCAAGCATTCATAGTCTCTGTGTCGTGCAAAGGATTATCTTTAATAATAGTTGTAATAGCTTTGGTGTCACACTTTTTTGGTACCAATGTGAACTGTCAAAAACGCTCCTCAATCTATTATCAAATCTTAATCACTTAAAAATAGGATCTAATATTAAACTTATTTTAAAAATACAAACGCCCTAAAAGTAGGATCAAAAAATTAAACATGCTTTATAAATTTAAAACACTTTTAAAAATATGATCTAAAATTAAACTTCCCTTACAACTTCAAAATACTTCTTTACAAATATACAAATCTTAATATCACTTGAAAATAAAAAACCAATTTTTTTAACTGATTTAAACATACAGGAAATTATTGTCAAGGACAAAATTTCTCAGCGTTTTAGCCTCAAGGACAGACCTTCAATATTTTATCCTGAAGGACAACTTTTTTTAGGTATCAGTTTTTAGTCATTGATAGCAGTTTTTAGGTATCAGTTTGTAGTTATTGTTAGCAATTTTTAGGTATCAGTTTTTAGCTTGGTAGCAGTTTGTAGTTTTGTTGTCCTTATGAATAATTTTGGAAAATGTTTGTCCTCCTGAATAATTTTTAGGAGAATGTTTGTCTTTGTGGTAAAAATATTAAGGTTGTGTCCTTGAGGCAAAAAAAATACAAATTTTTGTCCTTTAAATTAATTCCCCCTTAAACATATACAATTTATAAGAAAAACAATTCACGCGCGAAGCGCTTGCCGTAACACTCGTAATTTATAAACATATTACTATAATAATACAAGAGTAAGCATCATAACTTTTGAAGAATATGAAGACAAAAATTGAATTATTCAAATAAATAATACATGGAAAAGCTAGTAAAAAATAATTGAACAGATTAAGAGTTTTTATAGTGTTTACATGGTGTCACTCTTGAGAATAACATGTAGTTAATATAGTCAAAACCAAAATGACTGTGATACAAGCAGCAAAATGAATTTATAGAAAAGGCATTACCAAACTATGGAATATAGACAACCAGCGTGAAGGGCAGGAGGGACAAGAAATGTAAAGCAATCGAATTATCGTAGCACGAACCAAGCTCCCAATCCTAAGAAAATATTGACGGATTAATATATCTCAGAAAGCTATGTATAAAAACTGATTCAAGTGAGTAATTATTCAATGGACAGTTAATGACTGGCTTCTTCCATGTCTATTAATTCACATTTCTAATGGTCAGAAAACAGATTCAACAAATTGATTTGATGCAAACAGTATCTGATTAGAAAATTTATAAGTCTCCTTTAGCACAACTGGATCAAATCAAATACCAAAAGATTTAAACTTCTAAGAAAAAGAAAATTAAACTCAAGTGTATCCTTATCCTAATTATTTTAACAAAAATGACAGTATAGGAAACAGAATTTCATATTCTAAATAAACATAATTTTCTAAGCTAATAAGAGTAAGCATGACGTACTCAACATCAGTTTCTTCGTTGAGCATACTAAATAAGTTCTCTTCAATTTTCTCATTCACCATTGCAGTCTGAAAAGTGAATACATAAAAATGTAAAGATGCAGTATAGAACACTTAAGTTGTGACTTCTGCATTAGGAAATTCAAGTCATGAATATTTAAAAACAAATCAGGGTTGCGCAGATGTGAATTTACATTCTGTTTATACTCAAAGCAACTGATATATATGTAGAAAATCATTCTTCCCCCAACGACATTGATACTTATCACCATTTACTCGTATGCAGAACATATTGTGATTGAGATTGATTGGAATACTTTATTTGGGTCAAAGATTTATTTACTTTTCTTTGTTTACAATCTATATCCACAATCATCATATACACCACTGATAGTCGGTGATGATGATCATATCTGACAGGCTTATTATCATTATGAAGTCAGTTCTAACAAATGAATTCGCTTAAATGGAACCGTTAAAGTTGTAAATATTCTTACCGGATCCTTATTAATTAGGTGTCTCAAAGTTGATACAGCAAGGTACCTAAGATTTGGCTGTAACATAACAAATCTAACTTGTTATATAACAAGTAAAGAAACCAACAAACAATAAACAAACATGCAAACGGTCATAGTGAATACCTGTCTTGAAGAGAGGGTAGGAAGAAGGTTAAGCACATGAGTATGCACAGACACAGCTCGTGGAGCAAAAAGAACGAGTTGCTGAGTAAACCTAACCGATCTGCAACATCAAACATCTTATCTTGTCACTAACAAAGAGGGCCAAAAAGCAATATATTTCTCATTATTACTAGAGCAGTGCATGCAATGAACATGATTAAGTAAAAACATACTCAAGAAAGGTTGGTGTTTCTTGGCAGGAACTTATTTCTGTAATAACAGACTGAAAAAACAAAGTTAGATTATCCAACTACATACAACAACTACAACATTATAGTCCAGGATTACAAAGATGATAATGAATTTTCAAATCCTTTCAAATGTAATTATAGAGGGGCTATTCACTCCAAGGGAATCAACAAGCTGAAAGAGGAACTGTTGCAATTTTATTAACTGAAATGACATCAGATTCATAGTCAAACCTTGCAACGTGAAAAGAAGATGCTTCCTGGAGAAAGCTCAGGGCCAAGAACAGCAACTATAGTATTTATAAGGTATCCTAGCTCCTGGTGAAGATCAGCCAAACCATTCTCCTCTGATAACAAAATTTCCATAGCAAGAGAGAGCGTGGCCTAATTAAAAAATATATTAATTCTCTCGTAAAATGCAGATAAATATTCCAAATGATACTACTGTACCTAAGAAAATATATGCTGAATAGAATTTGTGCTAGTAGGGAGAGTCGTATGTTTGTAATAACTATAAAAATTTGACATCAACCAGACAGATCAAGTGACTACCAGTTCAATCAAGTTCTTAGAAGGAATCTTAGAGGACACAAGTTATGCCACATGATGTATGCGACGTGATATCATTCAGCTAGCAACTGAGGTTTTATTTCAATCAATGGCAGCCATATCATCTTGTGGTTGGTGCAAGTTAACTAGCCACATTCCAGCAGTAGAAAAAATTATCATAGGTACAAGTGCTAACATTTTTTTTTTCTCGCGAATAAATAAACTGTAGTTGTTCCATTTGATATGGGCCATTTGAATGCGGTGCCGGGTAAGGGTAGTGGCAGCTGAAATGAATAGACATCAAGGCGAAGTGAGATCATGAATGCAAAGTAATTCAAGTTTCTTCATCCATAGGTTATTTAACTTAAATTGTGCTCAGCTACTACTAAATTTATTGATAGATTTTGTCTGAGTAGATTTCTTCTAACCCGGATTTTATTATAGCCGCTGGACAAGGTTACCAAAAAAAGGAAGATCTTTCAAAGCTGAGTTTCAACTGCATCATCATCATTATCCTTGCATCTTTCCCACATGATTGGTGTAAGTCGCATGGATTCTCATTTTCCATAACATTCTACCTTGAGTTATATGACTCATATCTATAGTCAAATTAAATCTTCTTTAATCATTATAATAAATACTTCTAATGTTAATTTGGGTCGCTTTTTAATTTTTATATGTTTCCTTCTATGTAAATACGATATCCTCCTCACTAGTGTGCTGCTGAGAAATTATTCAACGTCACTATTCATAAGTAGTATTTACTACAAGGTACATATTCAAAATATGTTCTATGTGAAGTTAGAAACAGACATAGCTTCACATCTGTTAAAATCAATTACTGAACAACAAAATTGTGCAATTTTTCCCAACCCAGCTTCTGCCAAGAAATACCTGCCTGTACTTGAATTTTGTTGCCAAAAGGAACCAACCCAATCATCATAAATTTTATTTATTTATCCTGCGAAACCTAAGATAAAATTTGATGAAAATAACGATTCTCTAGTGTTCATTTCATGGTTTTTTCAAAGTAAAACAGAGATTTAGTTTTCATGAAAGGTTAGGCCCGGTTACATTTAGAAAACAAGGATTAGAGATCTTGGATACATACATACATGTAATGTGTGTGTATGTACATATAAACACACACACACACATATATATATATATATATAGAGAGAGAGAGAGAGTCTATTGGAACATTAATTGACGACACAATAGACCACGACTATTGAATCCTTCTCCAGATTTCAACCTCGTGTAAACACAAGAAGATCCAATGGTCAACACATATTGTATTGGATTTTGTGTTTCCTTTTGTGTTCCAATATCCATCCACACCCCCTCCCCCCCCCCCCAAAAAAAAAACCCTGTGTGTTTCTTTTTGTTTTCTAATATCCATCCCCTCCCCACACATGCACACATACATATATGTTTGTGTGCGTGTATGTGTGTGATGTATATAAATAAAGAGAGAGAGAGAGAGAGACAACACGTATGCACACGTACAAGAACTTAAATATTATATATGCATGTGTGAGCATGGCAAGTGTGCGTACGCACTACGCATGTGTAAGCGTGCAGGTGTAGATATATATTATGTTATCTCAATAGAGGTTGCAGTTTTGATTACACCTTTTCTTTTCTTTTTTAATTTTTTACCATTATTACCCATGGTGATTGGCATTTATTTTGATTTATTAAATATGTATATATCTTGATTTGTTTTCTTTTCCTCACTAATAAATACCATGGTTTTCATCTCCGTTTATACTTGTGGAGAACTAGACTTTTCCTTCAAATTTTATATTTTAGAAATACGTGTAGCAACATATTGAAAGAACATTAAAACCGAGAAATGATGCTTGAGCAAATAACAACATCATTGATATGTACAACTTAAAGTATTTGTGAAATAAAAAGGTTCGGGATTTTTTTTCCTTTTTTCTTTTCTGAGGAAACTATAAATAGCTCCAGCAAAAACAAAGCAGTTCAAACTAGATAATAGGACTTTGTAAATTTACCTGAACTTGGGATAGATATGATAAACCAGCAGCATCAATTGTCAAAAGAAGCGCATGCAAAGCCCATAGCTGCAAGGTAGAATTTGAACTTTTGGCAAGCAAGGAAATTGCGCTTACAGTTGCAGGAACTAAAGTGGACAAAGCTATTCCTCCTGCACTGCATGCCAAACAGATATATCAATTATTTAAACAGCATACAGATATCATAATATGGCATGAGTGGCTAGACATCATAAACTACATACCATCCCCTCGGTAAAGAATTATCTATGTTATCTGTGCTTTAAATGTTTCATTCTCATATATACTGTTTTTTAAAGGGATATGTGCTTGCTCTCATAGCAGCCAACATGTTCCTAGCAGTTGTGAGTTCAGCCCATCAAGAAGACGGTCTTGAATCAGTTATTATTTCGAAAAAAATGCTAGTTAACATGATGACCATTCTCATGACCTTGTACAGGTAAAAAAGCCTAGTGCTTTGGGTTTTATTTTATTATTTTCTTTTCAAATATATATTAGTATGACTTCACGAAGTGTAACAACCCGTAATTTTCATTACGTAATAAACTATTGTTAATCGTTTAATTGAAGATTAAACGAACCAATGACTTAAAAGAAGAATTTTTTAAAGATGAATGAATTAGGACTCAAGACTTATTCCGTTGAGTTCGTAATGTCGTTCATATATGAAATACATATTAAGTTTGTTAAAATCGGACAAGATTACTATAATGGAAAGAAAAGAGAGATGGGGGCATATGGTCATTTTGTCAAAATCGCATTACGTATTTCTGAAATGAGCACTGTCATTTTCATGTCTCCATTCTCTTCTTCCTCTCCATTTATTTCTATGCAAGAAAAATTATATTATTAACTTTAAATCCCCACAACTTCAAATCTTAACCCAAAATACCAAATTAAATATCGAAATTTAAGTGAGAAGCTTCCTTATAAATTTATACCATCAAGTTTGCATTTTAAAGAAGATAGAGGCCAAATTTCAGAATCAAATGAAGAATTCGGATTTGGGTTTCATTAAGCTTTGATATCTAGAAGATTTGGTAACTCAGATCTATTCTCTTAGTTATTTGATCATTTGATATGTTAAAATCATGGTTTGATGCTAATGTTGGTTAGGGCTGTACTAATGAACTTGATTAGGGATTTTAAAGATGAAAATCTTGTTAAATAAATGTATTAAAGTATAAATTTTATAATTTGATGTGTTAGAAGTTGGTAGAAATTGAATGACACTTGATATGAATGTGTAGTTTAATTGTTGATTGGATTGTTGGTAGTAATGATAGAATTGTATTAAATGGTAGTTGGAGTTGTCATTGAATGATGGAATATGAAGTTAAAATGCTTGGTTGAGTAGTTAAACTCGTACGGTTTGTAAAGCATTTGATTTCCAAAGCAATTCATTGAATTACCAATTAGTGGTATTCATCCCATGACGAATCGTTGAATGTGTGAACTCGAGTGCAAAGTATAGTGGACGGTGTAAAGTTGCGAAGTCATGAGACTCAACGTTGGGGTGAGGAAAGCTAAGACGGTGATTGAGTAGAGTTTGAATGAAATTTCCTTGGTGATATTAACCCCATTAAGGTTCAACCTACGCCCCTGCAGGCAAACGGTCGACTAATCAAATGTACTTTATAGCAAGGATTATAGGCTCAGATGTACTTGTCATTGGTTCTCATGATAAACAAATGGTAGCGGTTAGACACGTGTATATCGATTCGGATTCGATACGATTTTAGGTGGTGAACGACATGATGAAAGAGTCGTAAATATAGGTCTTATATTAGTGATCATACTTTACAGGTTTTAACCTTACCGGAAAACCCATAGTCCACCAACCTAGCGTGTGACGTTTGAATCATGATTGGTGTCGTATTGTTTTGTATGATAGCTTTATTGTATAGTGTAGCACGATAGTAGAATATGATAACTTGTTAGATGCAGATGAAGATACAAATTGAGGTATTGTTTCATTACCTTGAGTATTATCATTTGGTATTATTTATGATATATTAGCATATTGTTAATCATGCAGATAAATGCTATCTCATTTTCACCAGACTTTATGTATGACCCTCACTTTGTTGTTTCTCTGTTACGTATTCTTTGAGTAGGTTGACTTAGAGATGGGGATCTCTGCTAGTTGAAGATGATTCATGGAGCTATAATTATATTACCGATATGATTGTATTTATCTAGTTTTTTTGGTATATTGGCATGTAGTCTTATGGGACTTGATGTACGACCTGCTATTTGTATTGTGATGTTGAATATTATGTTTCTTAATATGATATGCATTTAATCATTTACCGTTTATTTGATATTATATTTTATAATCTTCCGCTGTGAGAATTGATTGGTTGTGATAGATATGCTCTGTGATATTTATTACTGTTTACATATCTTATCCATAACAGAACATTGTCTCTGACACTATTAGGGGATCCGGTTGCTTGTAAGCGTGGATTCTAAATGTTATGGAAGACGGGTTGTTACACGAAGTGTCTAATAACGAAACAAAACAATCATACATCAACAAAGATTAGGTGAAAGGGTGAAAAAAAAATTGCAAAAAATTTGTTTGAGTGAAGGGTGGTAAAATGCCAAATTCTATGGTTCGTTTGCCAACATGGAATTCTTCAGTGTGTTATAGGAAGTACACCTTTACTGGTTAGGTACATGAACTCTATACACACGACTCGGGCATTTGTTTGTAATCATGTGTAGTAACACATAAAACAAATGTACTTCATACCATTTATATGATGTCATGTGTTACAGCAATTCTAGTTGGAAAAAAAATTAATATTAATTTTAACCAAGGTTCGAAATCTTTGTTTCGACCTCGGTTTCGATCTTTGTTTTGGTATCGGTTTCGATCTTTGTTTCGGTCTCGGTTTCGGTCTTTTGTAATTTAAGAAATTTCGATCTAATCGTAAATTTTGGTAATTTCTATTTTAATTTCGGTTCGGATTTTATTATTTATTTTCATTTAATTACAAATATATTTGTTTAATTTATTGAAACAAAATATATAATTCAATTAAAAAATAAGATATAAACCAACAATATGATTAATTATAAATATTTATAATACTAAAAAACATTTATCCATTACTTTGTTTTTGACATATTTTAGTTACACTATTAATATATTCTGTGAATTTGTACGTTTTCTAAGCTAAAATTTCATATTTTAAATATTCATATATTTGAAACTTAAATTAATCCTTTTTTTTGAGTTTCTTCTATAAAAATTTGAAGTTCAATATATATTTTACCGAACCAAAGTTTCGGTTTGGTTTCGTTTTGATCCCTACTAAAATCTAAATGGAACGACCGGAATCTTGGTGTTTTGGCCAAGACCTCAAACCTTGGTTTTAACACACCCAACCACAATACAAATATTATACTCAGCTTAATCACCTCTTACAAATTGGAGAAGTCAAGATGTGAGCTTTGTTGCCTAGAAGGCTGCAGTGTAACTTTATGAAAAATGTTATTATTCAGTGGACTTTCTAGCGTTGATTTTAGCTATATAAGGCTATTTCCAATAAGGCTATCCTCAAAGAGCTTTTTGTCCTTGTTTGATAAGCCAATAAGAATTCATCATTTTTTTATGGTACGCTGAACTATATATGAATACTCTCTCCCTCACTGAAGGCTTAAATTATTAGTCCAACTATGGGCTATGTTTGTAGCCTCATACAGCACTTGTTGATCGATGTGTATTCCACAGCTGCTTGCAAAGTCTAACAGAATTTCTGACATACATGAAAATAAATTACTGGATTTCAGTACAGGAAGAATGTACTGAAAGTTGGAGCCTACTGAATATGCGGAATATGCCTTCCTTTCCATATTGAAATCCATGAATAGTAAATACCCAAGTAATCTTATATGTCATATAATTTTATGTTACTGGAACATGTTGGATACGTCATAATTTTATGTCACTGAAACATGTTGGACGGTACCAAAGTAATCTAGCACAAAGAATTAACCTATCAAAATTCAACACATGCATTAAAACTAGATGCACCTGCGATGAATGCAACCCAATGAAAGTGCAACAGAACCAGCATAATTTGTATCATTTGAGGCAACCAGTTCACCCAGCAGAGTCCGCATCTGATTATGGAAACAAGATGTTAAGGTCAGAAGAGTAAGAAACTGAAACAAGATATCAAAGTTGGAAGATAAAGAAATTATCATAAATCTGCTTTGTTAGATTGATAATGTTAAAAATATGTGACTGAAATATAAGTCAAATTAACTGAAGAATATTAATTGTCATATTTGGGTGCGATCTATTGCATTAGTTGGATGCAAATTAACTACATTGAAAGGAATTGTGTAATCAAGCTTTCTTAGGGATCTGGCAAGTAATTTCCTCACATGCAGAGAAATTAATGTATAAATTAAAAGATGATTAATAAATTGCTTAATTAATTGATTGATAAATAAAGGGCACGGTAATCATGCATATGCATATTGGAAGGAATTAAAGGTTGGTCCACATAGTTAATGTTGGGAAACATGCGTTTCCATTTTAAATTGACCAATGAATGTGGTGTTTAGTTTGTGATAAATTGGTTTCTTTCTAAGGAAATTTCTTCACCCCAAGCAACATGTCTCAAGTATGAAGTAGTCTTTCATTTTGTTGAAATCACAAAAACCAAAATCCACAAACTTATGGTTTCTCTTTTGTAATCTGTCTTCACTCTTGTATTCTATCTCTTCAATGAATTAATAAAACTTGTTAGGTCATGAATTTAAGTTATTTGACTGAACCAAGGGTAAATTTTTGTGTTTCCTATTTTTATTTTTAACATTTTTTGGTTGATGGTGATAGGTTAATCTTTGTGCTTTGATTGAAATAGATTACAATCAGCAAATCTAGATCCTCAGGTATATTTAGGTGAAATTTTTCACAACAGATAAAGTGGAAAAGCAAGCATCCACCTATAGTTTCAAAGGTTACCCAAAAAAAAAATTCGTGTAAATTAAAAGCATTCAAAATTTTATTGACTGGAAAGGTGAACCACCTTATAATGCAATTAAAAAAAGAATCTTGCTAGAACGACCAGGGAGGAAGGGCTACTGGCAGAAACAAATTTTGCGGCAAAATTCATAGAGGCTCCCACGTCGCGTTTTCTCACCGGCTACAAACCGGTCGTTTTAGCAAAAATTGTTTAAATAAAAAGTCAGTTAAAACACATGAGCGAGTTGAATGACTAATGAAACAGTCAAGTACTGAATTTTTCCATCAGCATGGGTTAAAAGTGTCGAAGAGGAATATAGAGGAGAAGAAAATGACGAGATTCAACTCGACTATCTGTCTACCGTTTGCACTAATAATGAACTCAAGACAAAAGAATCTTCCATGCAACCTTTACATTCATGAATTAAATTGAATTTATTTTCAAAATATGTGGTTCAATATTATCAAGTGTATAAAGGTTAGCATAATACAAAAAGTATTTGAAAAGAAAGTGATAGGCCCCATACCATCCTTGCCGTGAACGTGTCATCAGCAAGACGAGCTAACAAACCAAGACCCTCAGAAGATGCTCTTCTTTGTGCAGGTCCAGATTCTCCATCTGCTAGAATACCCTGTTACCAAACTCAATGAGATTAGAGATAGTGTGCGTGCGTGAATAGGAACAAAATGTTAACCAAATAATCATTGGCGCTAACAATTATTATATCATATCACAATGTAAGCTTCAATTATAGGGTTAGTTAATTCAATCAAACAACCAACTGTGAAATACAAATCTAGATGTACCGATTGAAAATCAACAACATTCAAAGATACTAAAGCTTAATCACCAAGCAACAAATAACAGATGAAAACACAAAATAAACAAGACAAACAATTATGTGAGATTTCATCACAAATGATCCACGTCATCGGATCCGACAACCTTTGTTACTATTACTTATTAGAGTTTTACAAGGACTATAAATTCAACTTACAAGACTATTGAACATTACGAAGCCAAAACAACCATGTAATGAAGAACTCAATTATGGAGAATCACTTTAAGATCAACAAAACCATACTTTTACTATGTTTAATCTGGCTTCAAATTATCCTATAATTTTGCAAAAGATAGGGGTAAATATAAACCCTAATTCAGAAGGAACCATACAATGAAGATTCAAGTGATCTGGTGCATTGAAAACAGACCAAAATAGGCCCAAACAGACCCGTGTTCGACCGCTGTAAGTGACCTGCTGAGGCTACTCGCACAAGCTAACTGGTCACCGCACAGTATTGGGAAAATGGGTCCGATGTTGCTGCCTCACAAATGGGCTGCACTGATCGACCGCCATTCAAAGATCGGTCAACAGGTTGCATGCTACTGCTTCCATGCTTGTTTTCTACTTCCAGAATTTTGCTTCTCATCGTCTCCTCTTGCTCGTGCAACTTCACCTTTGTTTCTTTGACATGGTTGCGTCATCCAATTTTAACAATTCATCTTGACAGAAGAAATACCACCACATCTTTGATCACTCTCATCTTCAGTCCCAACAGTCAATACTTATCGAATATGCACCCTATGACGCGATTAGCTTTTCACCAAACTATTCAAATTTGAGCAATGCTTAGACGTATCCTTTAAAATCGTCTTTTCATCATCAACGTTATATTATCCTTAGTATGCATGTTTCTTAATCTAAGTTTTGTTCTTACACAAGTATGAGAACAAATCCTCTCACATCAATGTGGTATGGTTTAGAAGTGATTTTCTAATAAGTGAACCATGTGAAATTACCAATACAGTCTTTTGTGTCATGTCATCTAACAACTATAATTATGAATTCTCTTTTATTGCTACCACAATCGAAATCAACTCTACCATGATCATCCATAAAGCTACTATAAAGTAAATTTCCATCTTTACGAGAATGCATTTAAGCCAGGGGTTAACATAAGCTGATATTGGCTTAGGATCATCTTTGTCTCCGGTATAATTTGGTTTGCGATATCCTTTGAGTAGAACATTGTTATCACTAACTCCACCATTCAAGAAATCAATATTTGAAGTTTCTCAAAATATATGTATCCACTTCACCACTTATCCAAGGTCAAATCTCAAAGATCAATCACATTTCTACCTTAGAATTTTCACATAAGACGTCTCTTAGTGGATGAGATTTCAAACAAGATAAGTATATCTAAGATGCACATTTCAGATTGATATCATAGGTCTTAAGTATATCTTGGAACTATCTCGGAGTAATTTATGCAACAAAAAATGAAATGATATTTTGAACAATTGTTGTCTAAAAAAGAGAAATAATAACACACTTGATTTGCATTTTAAAAAAAAAGGTGAGCGGAATGTCTTTTTAAGATGGGTGGTAGCTTGATTTGGTAGTGATTAAATGATATCTTCTTATTTAAAAACTAAAGAAAAAAAAATCTTTTGTTGTGATTCATTGTGAAAAAAAGTAAAAACATGATCATAGGGTTAGTAAATGGATTGAGCAGTTTCGCTCACACTCATATGGAAAGTAAAAAAATGTTTGTAAAAAATATATATATAATTTCGGATGAAATTTCGTATTGCAATTTCGATCCATTTTTTGGGTGAGAATTGAATATTTTGCATGAGATGAGTGTCAAACAAAATACGAATGATATTTGATGTCTCATCTCGTTTCAATGTGAAAACAGAACATTGGATGAGATCTTGAATGAGATACTGGAGATTAACAACGCACTTGCCGATGCTCTTTGATCGAATTAGATATAAACATGCTTACAACTTCAACCGTACGGCCAAAATCAAGCCTTATACACATAATAGGTGCAACAAGTTGCCAACAACTATCGCATATAGTATATAACTCGTAATTTTTCTCTTTTTCGTTTTAGAAGACGCGTTCACTAGCCTTGTTTATCCATTCCATATCAAAAGAAGGCACTCTCGACATATTACTTTTGAGGGTCTCGACTCCATCGTTTATCTCTAACAATCCACGTCATTAAAAAAATACGTCTTTCCATTTTCAGCTCCTTCCCTCCAAGCCATATTCTTCGAAGTGATCAACATATAACAAGAAATAAATCATATCATCTTCACACCTTATGTATACATCAAGGTTTTAGAACTCGGTTTCGGTATGGGTTTTGCTGTTTCAAAATTTCTGTTCATTTTGCTAGTTTCGGTGGTTTTGGTGAAGGTTTTGGTTTTCAAATTTTGGTGAATATTTAATAGAAACACATAACAAACACCATTTAGAAATTTGTTTCCATAATTATTTACGGTATTTCTAACTATATTTGATTAACAATATTTTAACCATTTTTGTCAACAAATATCTATAATTATATAGTTTCACTTATTCATTTTATACCGTTAAACCAAGTCCAAATAGATAAATAAAAGTGGGTCGGCCTAAACCAAATAGGAATAAACAAAGAAAAGTCTTTTCTTTCTCGTTTTTAGTGTATTATACTGTGCTTTTTCAAAAGGGTACAATACTGAAGCTTCAAAATCTAGAAATAGAGCATGGGTCATTGTAACAACTGTCGCATTTTACATTTCATTTCCTTCTTTACTTTTCCCCGCCATCATCTTCACTTTTCGTCCTCTTTCTCCTTCTCTCTAATTTTCTCTTTCTTCTCCTTCCACTTCATTTCCCCCTCTTTCACTTCATTTTCTCTTCTCCGTCCACTTCATTTCCTTTACTGCTATTCATATCGATGGCTGCTATCTAAAAAATCGATGTTTTCGCATACTTCGATTGAAACCAAAATCGATGGATAATCTCGGATCGTTACTTACTGATTCCGATCCAAGATGATTAGAAGCGAGATTCCAGTCGAAACTCAATCCATTGTACACATATTGATCGTTGAAGCTTTGAGAAAAACCCCAAAAAAGTATAAACTTGTCCAATCCCTTCTGCAACTATCTTGAGGATGTTTCAGTCCACAGAAGGATTCATTAAGGGTCTGCTTGGAAGTTTTAGTTTTGAGAGTTTGTTAAAGCGACAGTTTTGATTGTCTATGAACATCACGGTTTTGAAAGATTTCTACAGATAACTTTATGACATTTAAAATGATGCTTCTAAGTTTAATTTTTTATGTTCTACAAACTTTTAAAATGATAAAATTGCACACACATCCACATGTATAAATACCATATTAAAAAGTTTAACCTATTTTACAAAATAAAATTTAGTTCAAAAAAATATGCCAAGAAAAAGAAAGGAATCTTTCAAATCATAAGTTAGCTTCAATAACTACATCATAGTAAACGTCACTTTATAAAAATGTCAAATTTAAATAAAGTTTTGCTCTAAAAGTAAAATATAATATAAAACATAAAAGTAAGAAAATAACAATAAGCAATGTTTGAAATAATCATATTAACTAATTTAAGAAAAGCCATACAAATGTTATCTTGGTAAAATAATTATTTTATATTTTATTAAATGTTTTCTTTTAAAATAGAAAATGCAAAATCAAAATTCTAGTACTAAGCAGATCGTTAAGGTAATAGTAAATTTTTTGTTATCTACCATTGTTGATCAGTTGGTTCTCGTTTTTGAGTTAAATCGGCGTTCAAATACAATTGGTATCTTTTTGTGGTAACATACCAATAATATTATTAATTTTTTTCAAAAAGAAACAAACATACCAATAATATTATTAATCTTTTTCAAAAAGAAACAAGCAAGTGACCAAATTTACTCTTGAAATTGTGTTTCATATAATGCTAGTTGTATTTATTATTCTTTTTTGTCATGTCTTTTATCAAGTGACACAGTCAAATGTATGATAATGCACCATTAAATTACAAAAATGCCGAACATTTTGATTTTACAAACAATACGGTAATTTATCATTACAATGCTTACTAGATTATCGATATATCAACTTTGGTATTTCGACAACATAGTTCTGCTAACGGTGTGCATTTTGGATTTACCACTAAAAAAGATATGGTAATAATTTTTCCAATATGATATTGGTAATTATTATCATAACAATCCTAGTAATAGGTTCACAATATTTGAAAATAACAATTTACAGCAGTTGAAAACTTTTAAGAAATTGCTAAAAATCATTGTTTCAACGATTTGAAAGATACGTCCAAATTTACACGATGTATTGGCTTTTGATTGTTTTCCAAAACATTCAAAATTAGTGCTGCAAACAAGCAAAGATTTTTATAACCTCCCATTAATAAAGACGTCCAAAATAATTTAAACTAGTAAAAAAACACCAATGGAACCTAAACTTACAAACGTGATTCAATCTACTTTTAACTTTGTACCTTTGGTTGATGTAAGGTTGTTAAGATAACGGTAGATTTACTATCATCGTACCATAATCAAGTTCCAAATTACTAATAATGAGCTTAGTTGGTAATCCACTAATATTGATACGATCATGGTAAATTTACGTGTAAACTATAAATTTAGTGATAATGAACTATCAAAACCATCAATAATCGTAAATTTACTAACTTGCATTTATTCATCCAAACCATTGAATATTCTAAATAGTAAAACATACTTTTGAATGATGCTTAATGCAATTTACAATTTTGTAATCATGCTTAAAATGATATTTCCTAATAATATATTTTGTAACTTAACATTTGTGATTAATTTTGTTTCCAATATACTTGTAAATGATTTATCATAAAATTAAGGGAGATTTTCATAGTTACTAAATTAAAGGTCAATGTATTGAAATATGCGTTAGTAACTTTACATTTGTGACGGCAAATGACATTACCAATTATCAAAGACTTAATGTAACACATATATATGTATACACACAAACACACATAATTCTTATCTGACTGTAAACCGAATTACCAATTTATCAATATGTTAATCATTCATTACCAATGGTGTAGGTAATAATAATGATTTCCATTTTTAAATTACCGATACAATAGGTACATAATAGATTTCCCTTGTGGGTAATGGTGACTATTACCAAATCAACCCTACGTTGATCTATGTCTTCTTTCCAAGATATGCAAGCCAGCATGTAGTTTTGACAACAGACTGCTCCAACCCCATATTATTATGAGCAACCAATGCTAACAATATTATATGTGTGTCGCACAACATGTAAAAATATACCACTAAATTCTTCGTCTTTGCACTGTGAATTATGATAATACTTTACAACCAAACTTGCTTTGTATTCCATGTCACCATGACACCATCTACACCACCATTATTGATTTTAAGGATTCATTTGAAACCAACTGCTTGTTTATTTGTATGAAGAGACACCAAATTCCATGTGTGATTCCTATGCCATGACTCAATCTATACCTCCATCACTAGCCTCCAACTCATACAATCCACAGAAGGTCCAGCCTCTTTGAAATCTCTTGATTTTGCATGTATGACACGACGAGCGTATGTTTTCATCTCATCCAAATAAATTTTCTTAGTGCTAAGACCAACAGAATCATTAAGCCATCATATCTCTTTCTTTTCACTGATAGACACTGACTAGGTAAGACCTTCAAATTGAGACTGAAAATCTCTCTACAATCATGCTATCGTTGAAACATCATTATTTATCTATCAAATAAAGACTTTGATAAATTAAATCATGATTGGTGCTTACTTTCTATCCTTGTTTTATCATCACTTGATAAAGACTTCACCTCCAACATATTTTTTTCACCAAATGTAATATGTTTGCTAGTCATATCTTCTAAATAGTAGGATAATACATAGTATACGTATTTATTCATTCTCAATACCTAGATGGATAGATTTGTTTGCTCTAAAATCCAAAACTTACTTTCTTTCATGCACATTAGTAGGACAACCAAACATTAAAAAAATGAAAATTAATGGACTTGTCTTTTAATACATCTTCGGGTTTATTCATCAATATTGCAATAAAAGGTGTAAGGTTGATGAAAAACACCACTTTTGATAAAGCTTCAATTGTAGAGGTCTTTTTTAGCTTTTTAACCAATCTCAAGCGATGTATTCTCTTCAATAGAGTATGGTTCATCAACTCAACTATCTATTAGATTGTGCATCGTCAAGAACAGTATCTAGTTATGTCTTCAAAAGCACAAATATTTAGTGAATTCTTTTAATAAAAATCATGATCTTGGTCAAATTTGAAAACCTCTAAAAACTTGTTAAATCTAAGAACCTGAAAGGTTTGTTTGACTGTTTTCAACTAAAGTTTTCCACTTGTGAAACTTCTCAAAAGGCTTATCATTTTTATGGAGTTGACCCAAACTTTACGCAAAAAATTATCAACAAATGAGATAGAGAATCTAGCACCACTATTTGGGGTATATTTCTAGCATGCCCTCGACAATTAAAATATCCTAAAGATTCTTCGGTAAAGATGGCATTGACATCAACGTAACCACTTTGAATCGGGAAACCCTCAAACTAAGCATGCCCTCGAACTTATTACTTTGAACACTCGAAAATTGACCCACCAAAATACGCCACCGAATATTCCTAGAGTGAATACATTATGATATATTTCATTCCTCAAAACTAAGATGTCAACCTCTTAAAAAGCCTCAAAGAGGATCCTTTGAATTCATTTACATAGACCGAGTCTAAGCCTATGTTGATCTAATCGGATCTAAGCTTGTTTAAACTCATGACTAAAATGCAAATACCTCGTTATATATCTCTCATGATTGAACGATGACAAATGCTACAAAATACATCAAAAAAACTGATTTCTCTTTACTTACAACTAAGAAATTTGTATTATAATTGTTGTAATCAATTTTACGGTACTAAAATAAGTAGCATCAAAGTAGGCGTAGATCTTTTAAGATAAAACCATTATAAATCTTATATCTCTTTGCTAATAGCATTTTCTATTGTCATTTTTGTTTGTTATATTATGTTATTTAAGTAAATAACAACGGTGCTTTTAAAAGATAAAAATTTCTGATGTGCATTTAGTACCCAAAAATTTGCTTAGAGCTAAAATAGTTGGTCAAAATAATAGATCAATATTTTGGTGTTATTACTAAGAAATTGGATAAAAATCAAGATTGAAAAATGAAAGGTTAAAAATATGAAGATTGTGAGTGTCCTTCAATGGTTGTTGATGAAGATCGTATTAATCAAGAGATGAATGAATTATGTGATGTTGATGCCACATTGATTTTACCATCACAACGCATCAAACCAAGTTGAACTTGTCCACGCCACTAATTACATTGAGAATTAATTCAACCATGTATATGATTCAAACGAACTAAAGGTCAAAGACCAGAGACACTAAAGGACTTATGTAAAGTTGGCACCACCAAGGTTCCAAATGAAGGTTAGGTGAAGATAATCGACGTTGATATCGATTCTTGTGTAAAAGAATAAATAATCGAATCTGAACTGATTGATCCTCGTCCTGAATTCAAATACACGTTGATCTCTTTTATTAATGAAAAACAAGATGTGTTCGCTTGAACAACCGTGATATGATTGGATCAATCTGCATGTTATTACACTCTCTCAACTTGATCCACAAGCGTAGCCGGTAAACAAAAACAAAAACTCTTAGACATCGAAAGATATGAAAATTTGAAAGAGGAGATGAAGAAATTACAAGAAAATGTATTCATTTGAGAATATAGCGAGTCTGGTGCTTGTAAGAAAGTCGATAAGAAAGTCGATGGAAAATGATATACGCACATAGATTTTAGTGACTTAAACAAGACATCTTCAAAAGATAGTGTTCCGCTATCCAGAATAAATCAGTTGGTAGATGCAACACATGCCCATGAGTTGTCGTTCATAGATGCATATCTGAGACAAAACCAAATTTTAATACATGCCTCTAACACTGCTTGTTTTGTTATGAGATGACGTCACTTATGCTAAAAAATACCAAGGCTACCTACCAACGACTTATATGGACGTTTGTAGAGGTAATAAGAAAAAACATGAAAATGTACATAAATAACATTTTCATAAATTCTAAAAAGCCAAGGGGCACGTACAAGATCTACATGAAATGTTATTTGTTCTTGAAGAGTATGGAAGGAAATTAATGCGTAGAAATGCTCCTTCAATGTATGATCAAGAAAATTCTCGACTTCATTATTAATTACTGAGGGATCAAGTCAATAGCTCATGCCCTACATGGATTCAAAATTGTATGCAAAAGAGCAATTAAAATAGTTGGCTAGTCCTACAAAAACAAGAGAAATGGTCATGTATGCCCAAGCTAGTTTGATTAATGTTAGCAAATTGCTTAGCATCAAGGTTCGAGATCTCGATTTCGGTTTCGGTCTCGGCCTTTTGGAATTAGGAATTTCGATCTAATTCATAATTTCAAGAATTTCGGTTTAAGTTTTTGAATTTCATTATTTATTTTTCATATAGTTACACATATTTGTTTAATTAATCGAAACGAGATGTGTAATTTATTTTTAATTGAAAAAATAAGCTATAAATGAACAATATCGATTATTATAACACTTTCATGTATTTTATGATTTTACATGTTTCCAAAGTTAAAATATCAAATTTTGAATATTTATATATTTGTAACTCAAATTAATTCTTTTTTGTTTTTTTATAAAATTTGAATTTCAATAGTTTTTTTATTGAACCGGAGTCTCGGTTTGGTTTGAGGTGGAGCCTTGGCGCAACGGTTAGGTCACCCGCATGGTGATTTGAGCGTCCAGGTTCGAGTCTGGAAAAGCTGCGTACATTATCGATCTCCACAGAGTCCGCTATCGTGCGGGAGCCTCGTGCACTGGGTTCCACCTTTTGTGGAGTTTCGGTTTGGTTTCATTTCGATCCCTACTGAAACCGAAACGGAACGATCGAAATCTCGATTGAAACCTCGAACCTTGGTTTACATAGTTGCTAGCAATTATTTTTTAACTAGTATAAAAGTATGATTTAGAACTTTTGCGTCAGGCTCGCCATTACAAATCTTGAAAAGATACAAGCCCTATTGGACATGTAGCCACGAAAATGCACAAAGATGTCCAATGCTTAATAGGTATGCCTTGAATAGATTTGTCTTAATAGGTTGGCTTGAATAGATTTGTTTCAAGGCAACAGACAGATGTTTTCTTTTCGTCAATCTACTTAAGGAGAAAGGTGAGTTTGAGTGGACAAAAAATGCAAAATAGCATTCCAATAGCTTAGGAAGCATCTAGCCACCCCCTATCATATCCAATCGGTGGACGAAGGAGAATTATACATCTACCTAAGGGTATCATGGATGGCTATTAAAGGACAAGCCACTGCAGATTTAATAGTTGAACGTAGGGTTGGCTACGGGACATGCCAGCAAGCCCAAAAGGCTTGAGCAACACACTAGGATTGGAGGCAGCACGAATTAAAAAAAAATAGTCTGCGTGTGTTAAAGAAAAGTCAAATATAAAAACATGTCATTTATTTCGGTCCAATTAAGTTCCTCAACATTTTTGTTTTTCATATAAAATTAAGTGGTTAATATCGTCAAGGACCACTAGCTCAAGTGGTAAGATCTCTAGACTATGGTTCTAGAGGTTTTGGGTTCGATCTCCTGAGACACCAAAATGAGTGATCGGCTGAAGTTAAGTATCACTCTTGTTATAAAAAAATAAGTAGTTAATATCATATAATGCTAGCAAGAAGATTAAGGGCTCTTGTAACCATAATTTTATTTCTCATTCAATTCAACATTTCAATCCATGTCATCATTTTCTTATTTCTCATTCAATTTAATATTTCAATCATTTCAAATTCATTCTCCATTTTTGTTCCCCCATTCTAAAACTAATTTAGAGGGTTTAAAGGTATATTAATCCATCCAATAAACAAGTTTTAATTATTATTTTCGAACATCAATAAAAAAATGTTTTCATTCAAAGTCAAATATGTATAAATTTGAATGAGCCTTTTTTGTTTCAAAACACATAATTTATGACTTATTTGTGTAAAATTCTTCCATCGTTTCACTTCTCATTTTATTCAATATTTCAATTAACCATCATCTTTTTATTTCTCATTCTATTTGATGTTTCAATCGATTCAATTTAATATTTCAATCGAGTTCCATTTAACATTTTTGTTTTCCTTGCTAAAATTATCATAGAAAATATAAATGTATACGTCTCCATTCAATCAACAAATTCAAATTTTTAGTCAATATATTTTTTTATCCAAAGTTTTAAAGGGTATTGTTAATGTTACCCAAAAGGCACATGTTAAGAATGATTATTATATGTTCAATGATAAAAAAAATTATTTCAAATATCTATTTTATCCTTACACCGTAAAAATAGGTGGAATTCGGGGGGTTTGTTTTGGATAATTTAAAAAGCTTAACATGTTAACATTTTCCATATAAAATCTTAAACCTCTTTTTGTTTCAAAAAATATATAAATGATGCTTAAAATCTTTTACCATTTTAGTTCTCATTTTGATCAATATTTCAATCCATTCCATCATCTTGTTGTTTCTCGTTCTATGAAATGTTAAGGTTTTTAGTAGTGTTTTCATTGTACTTTTTTCACCACCTTATCTTTTATAAATTAATTTCTAACAACCAATGATCTTGTTGGGTGTACTATTTTTATGTAATATTAATGCCCTTAGAAAAGAGGTGGAGCTTTGACGCAACGATTAAGTCACCCCGCATGGTGATCTAGGCGTCTAGGTTTGAGTCTAGAAACAGCCTCTTTGCAATGCGAGGGAAAGATTGCGTACATTACCGACCTCCTCAGAGCTCACGATTGTGCGGGAGCCTCGTGCACTGGGTTCCACCTTTTATTAATGCACTTAGAAAATGATGCGGCCTGGACAACCCAATCAATTGGGCTTATCTTGATTGAATGTTATGGAGAAAACTAAGAAAGTTAAAGAAGGTTCCAGTGAACAAAGAACTTGGAGCTCTTCGTCGATGATGTTCCAAACAACAGCGAGTCGAAGTAAGGTTCGGTCTGATGATCCCCGAAGGATATAAGTGCATTATGTTCTTAAGATAGATTTCCCGATCAAAAATAACAAGGTCGAGTACGAAACCTTATTAGTCAGATTAAGGTTAGCAAAACTAAGATAGTAGCATTAAAATTTTACAGTGATTCACAGTTGGTAGTAAATCAAGTTCTAGATCATTATCAAACTCAATGGATAAAATTGGTGCATACATGAGTAAAGCAAAAGAGTTGTTGGTACACTTTGATCGATACACCCTCGAATGCGTCCACTGGGATCAAAATGCAAAGGCTAATAGGTCAACGAAATTGGCAAGCACAAAAGATATTGAAGCCCTAAGTTTGGACCCACATCGAACTCATAACTGCTTCAAGTATAAGCTAAGAGGATTGCATTATGCAAGTGGGAGAAAAACCTTCATGGATGACTCAATTCTAAAAAGTCCATAAAGGCTTCTATGGTGACTACTTCGAAGGGCAGAGCCTGGAAGAGAACTTAGAATATAGGGCTACTTGCCCGACAATGGATGAAAACATAAAAACTACGCAAATGTGATAAATATTAATGATTTTCTAAGATGCATCGAGCTCCGCTTTGTAAGCTCACGCAAATGACCAGGCCTCAGTCATTCATAATATGGGAATTAGATATAATCGACAAACTATTGACTGGACAAGGCAGAGCACAATACGTTGTTGTCGTCCTACATCACATCATCAAGTGCGCGAAAGCCAAACCCTTGGCCACTATGACATCTTGTAAAGTCATTCAATGTCATTGTGTGTGTGTTAATTAATGTTGTATATCGATATGGTGTCCCATATAAAATCATTTCAGATAGCGGGCTTTGTTAAGAAGTGAACAATTAAAAGCTTCTTGTTTGTAGTAGCCCATGGGCAAGCCAAGCTGGGAGTGGAAGTTGCGAATAAGATCACGAAATTACCCTAAAAAGCACCCTGAAAGTGTGAAGGATAATTGGACTAATAAATTACCTGTTTCATTGTCTTACCAAATATCTACACTAACAACAACAGAACACTCACTTTTGGCTTTGGTCGGTCTACAGGTTCGAAGTAATACTTCATGTTGAGGTAGATATAACTCAAATTTGACAACGGAAAGAATAGAGAATTACTCCAACAATTTCTTGATACGATCGAACAAAAAGAGAGAAAGCAACTCTACAGGCTGTGTATCAACAAAAGGTTGCACGGTAATTTAACTATCGGATTAAAAATTGGAGCTTTACTGTCGCATACTTGGTGCTACAACGATTTTATCTTCCTCCATGGGTGCTCGGTTCCAATTGGGAACACCCGTAGTTGATGGATAAAGTCATAGGCGAAGGAACAAACTTTCTCAGGTTGATGGAGTGCAACTTCCTTTATCCTGGAATAGTGAAAGCCTTGGTTGCTATTATGTATAGGGATTAGGCTAATGACAGTTGAATACTTTAATTTATCTCTTTTTAGATGTGTAATAAAGTTGCCCTACGAAGCAACTATATATGTAGTGTGAACAAATTAATAAAACTCCTTTGAATCATTTACTGCTTTATTCTATATATATCAAGCTATGATAAATACGTTTAATGATTTATAACCTTTAGCGCAGATCCACTTTTTTGTTAAAACGAGTCCTTCCATTTGTATAGAGTACTGGAGTAAATATTCATTCAAAAAATACAAAAACAGGTTGTCTGAATAACATATTTAGTTTTTCATAATACCCATGTCTGATTCTGGATATAATGCAAACTATCATAATTAACATCAATTGCCGATGACATAAACATTATAATCCAATAGGCATCTCAACGGATACTTTCGAATGCAGATAACGTTATATCCATATCCGTACCATAAATTGATACCGGATATCGTATCTGCGGATAGTAAAGGTATATTAGATTTTCGGTTATCCGCTAGAAGTTAATAAATTCAAAAAACATATTGATAAATATTACTCAATAGTCAATATAGAATCATTAAATGTAAATATTAAAGAATCTAAAAGAAATAATATATGACAATTTAACAACAAGTTTGTGCCTAAAATATAATGAACAGTATAAATTCCGACCGTCTATTTTACCAGTACAAAATACACATTATTATCTTGATGAAAACCGAACGGATGTCTTGCGGGTACGGGTACCATCATATTTATACATGTATCAGCTATATCATATCGAATATTTTTCGATTTTTCAATACAGATGCAAACTGATATTCGAATTTTATGGTACTCATTGACAACCCTAGAATCAAAGGTAATAACCGTAATTTTAAATATTTTATTTTGTTATTTCTCCTATGAAATGATTCTCAGCATTAATGGAACTAGAAAAACAGACATGTCTATCACTATTGAATAGAGCACTTTATCCATGTTGTCACAAATCAAATTGAAGAAAGGAAAACTGATTGTTACTACAAGTCCGAGAAATTTGAGTACGTGGCCCATTACCAGTAGGCATGGTTAGCTTTGAGTTTCAAACATCAGATATGGATTGAATTGTAGACAAATAAAATTAACTGACATATAATAAACCAATTTACAAGTAGTCATTTGATGACAAATGATTTAGTATGCAACGAAAAACTTTATTTCTACCTATCTTCGTCGTTCATCCAATTATCTTATGTGTGTACATATATGTGAGTTTTAACTATTCAGAACCAGGGAGACATCTATTATACAGTCTAATTCAGTAAGAAACATATAAAAATGAGAACTAATAACTAGGTTAATACTGCTCTAACAACCTAGCAAATTAAGCATGCTATCATGACCGAACTTCATAGTTGTTTAGATGATATGGCTCTTTTTGTACACAACATTATGCAAATGGTTTTATGATAGGACTATGATGTATATCCTGAAAATTTGCATGCACTATACAAGAGAAGTTTGAATTTTTTGAAAAGCTTATCATGTCAATAGGATATTAAATGAGTAAATAATAAGAAATAATTACAAAAGACATACTGATACTAGAGTTGCTATTATGCAAGGAAAAATAATAAATATCTATCAAGCATGACTAGATAAAATATTAAAAGAATATGTGGAGAAAATATTATTTACCAGAAAAATTGATTGTATAGAACTCAAAAGCTCAGCTCCTAATTTTTGTGGACGTGATGCAGTCAGCGCCTGATTAAAATTAACATGAACATGAAAGAAATAAATAAATGTAATTTCTTAATCAAGCAGGCAAAGAGATGAAGATCAACACCTTCAACCCAGCTAGAAGCGCAACACATGCATTTGTGATGCTAGAAGCATGCCATGGTTGCTTCTTCCCAGTTTTCAAACAGAGGTCGATTTTATTGAGTAGATTCATCTTTTCATTTACATCCTGAACCATCAATTAACCATTTAATGCCAGCGGTATTATTATTATTATTTTTTAAGGAAAATAAATCATAAAAGATAAGCATGTACCAGAGTTGCAAAAATAGCTCCAAAGCACAAGAGCTTCTGGTTGACCAATAGTTTTCTTATTGAATCCGTCTTCAAATGACAAAACATTAATAATGTTATAAAGGCATACCCACAAACACCAGAAATGGTGAGAACAGTCAGATGAAGCCACATTTGCACAACCACATGCGCACAATATAACTTAAGTATATAAGCATGTAACTGACTTAAAGACGAGTTTAGATGCAATAGGTGAAATAATTTGCAGCTGCTAAATCAAGTGTTCAACTGCATGCTTGACTTGATTTTTATGCACAAGTTTCTCATATTTCAAAGTCATTCGCAGGCTTAACCTATGGTCTTTATTTGGTCGAAATGTGATTCTAACTCATGGTTTTAAATGAACTGTGTGTCTCTTTCATTTTGATTTCAACACCATAATATCTCATTAACCTGTCTCAACTCTCAACTGCCGTCCAATCCTCTAGATATAACAAGAATAACATAACATGTGCGCAGTTCAACTACATGCAGTATGCCGAAAGGGCTACTTAATCCAAAACCTTGGTTTTATCATGGTACGTTCATGAGGATCCAACAAAACATGTGGTTAAAAATACCCAGATCAGTCAAATGTGCAAAAACACTTCTCTCCACACGAAGAATCAAGGAACGCCAAACTGAACTTAAAAATTCAAATGTGTAATGAAATTTGGACTCCAAATTACATAAAATTGGCATAGCCATGTATAAAATAAATGACGTTTCACATTCGAACATGATGTTAACCGAACAAAGTAGAAAGAAAATAAACTACTTTTCACTGAACTGGTGTATCCAAGTTTGAAGCCATAGTTATTGGAATGGGTGTATAATTTGCAGAGGAAGTGACTAGATGAACTTCTGCTGTTGCATGAAATGTCTAAATGTTGCACTACTGTATTTTTCTTCTTCGTTCTAGACACATGCACCTATTTGTTTACACAAATATCCAGTATGATTGAAGAAAGTCATTCCATACAAAAGATTATAAATAACAAAAAGTTTGTCCAAGTACCTCCGCTTGCATGCACGCACACACATGTACACAAAACGAAAGGACAGTAACACCACATATATTGTCAGTGAAAAAAAGAAAAAATACCAGCATGTAGATGCATACAACTTTTGTTACCTGCGGGAAACTACTAGATTCATCTTCCCAAACACAAGGCACAAATCCATCGTTGCCACCGTCAAAAGCTCGAAGTTCATCTTCGAACCAATCCCTAAATACTGAATGATAGTTAGCTTTGAGGATACTTCTAAATACCAGTAAAACTAACATGTTCACACTTATGCGGAAAAAAACTAGTATTTTGATTTGAAGTCAGACAATGACTGATAAACATACAAGCAAATGGTGAAGATTTAAACTATACTGGGAATCTGAGGCACTCGATGATTAGTATAACAAAAGTAGATATTAGAAAAGGAACAAAATATATACATAGTTAATTCGGTATTACCTTCCAGGAATCCAAGGACCTAAGCATGCATCTCTTTTATCTAATAAGAACCTCAAGCAAGAGCTCTCTTCATTTCCATAGGGCTCACTTCTCGCATAAAAAATAGAAAACAACGAAAAATAACAGCATGAGAAACAAATAAGCAAAAGAACTTTGAAAATGAAAAGAAAAATATAATAGATGCAATTCAGCTACCTGAATGAAGTAATACATATATTCATGATTTGGGAATGTTCAGTTTTATACGTGGCCGGATCTAAGACAGACTGATAAGCTATTAATGTTCTTACGGTGAACACATCCAATGCAGAACTAATATTTAGTAGGGGCTTGGCGGATAAAGATGTGATGAAACTCAAAGCACTGCATAAGTTTACATCAGAAAGAAAGCATAAGTATGATACAAAATCGATAAAACAGAAAGAACTACATGCCAAAATAATCTAGAACAGGCCAGAGCACGGACCCATTAAGATATGCCAGCACAGGTTGAAGCAAGACGGCACTGTTGTTGGAACTAGAAATTGGAGAAATGAAGCTTTTAATAAATGTGGTGAGTGCCTCCATGCCTGCTGTCATAACACTGAAAAAGGAGATATAGCAATGAAGTAGCTGCTCCAAGGGAAATCAGAGAGCCATTTTTCCTTGGAAGACAAATTGTAAGATGCACATACTAATGACGTAAAAATCAGATATTTCAACTATTATGTAACCAGGGAATCAGGGATGGAAGCAAACCTCAAATTAATTTCCAAAATGAAATCGATTGGAAATCATTTTTAAGTTATCAGTGCAATCAATTTTAAGCCTTAACAAACTTAACTATTATACTTCTACTATTCATGCATTGTTCTTTTCAAATACCATTATTCACTTATACAACCTTAAAGGTTTAACATTCATAAACTTTACCTTCAAATTGCATCAGAGTAATAAATTATCATGTACAACCATGTCACATGCAATAGATTGTTTAGACTAAATCGTAATGAAAAAGTACAAGCATGTATTCCCAAATTATTTCCAAATAAAAATCATAATGGACCTGTCTCTGTATATCAGATATATTTGATTGCACATGTCAAGACAGAAGTGCAATAGCCTTTGAATCATTAGTAACTTTTGAAATGGTAGATAAACCTGACTTTATCTCTAAGTCAGTTTTCATGTCCGACTCAAGTTGTGGTATTTTAATGATTTTATCTAAAGAAATGTTAAGGCGGGTGAGATCTATCAGATAACATGTTTGTTAGAAAAAGAACTAAGAAATGATGTAAGGCAACTTATGTTTGATTCACATGGATGGTTGGTTCTCCGACGATTGCCATACAAAGTTCAAAATCAATTATGCAATGACTGTACATAATATAGTAAAAAATGAATGTCAAAAATAAATTTTACTAATATAGCTTATCAGCGAGCCAATTTGAAGCATGTGAAAGATAAATAACATAAAAACAAAGACTAAACCTTCTTTGATAAAAATAATTATAGACTCGGTATGCCTGATTAATGCATGTGCATATCAATGTAAATCAAGGTTCGAAATTTCGGCCAGCACGCCGGAATTCAGGCCATTCCATTCTAGTACCGGCGTCGACTGGACCACAATTTTCACTGAAATCCAGTTTCGTGAGAAAGCGGCAAAAAATTGTGTTTTATTGCATAAAAAAGAATTAGGGAGAAGAAAAATGAGTTCAAGTAAACAAAAAAAAAGCCTAATTCAAGTAGAGTAAACAACAACAAAAAAATCTAAATCAGGCAAAGTAACAATAAGAAAACCTGATTCATAAATTATAGCTTCAGAATGCTTAAAATACCAAGATCACTGAGACAAGACGAGCTGAGCACATAATGTCCTTTTTCTTTTCATGTAGATTTAGGGTTTTCTGGTGAAGGTGCATGTATAATGAATAGAGGATGTGCAATAGCTTCATATCATTTTTATTTGTGTGTGTGTTGCGGGGGAAAGGGGGGGTGTTGTGGAGGCTGACTTTGTTTTCTTAAAAGGAGATATTAGGCTTTTATTTTTTGGCTCATTCTTCTGATAAACTTTGATTTTTTTTTCCTGCTGAGCTAACCAAATTAGCACAACTGATTTAATTAATGGTTTAAAAATGTATAAACATATTTAGAAGACTATAAAAATGTAGGGAAATAAGGAACCGGAATTGATATGGAATTTCCAAAATTTTGGAAACCGAACCGAAATTCCAAAAATATTAACCTAAAACAGGAATTTTGAACCTTGATGTAAATATCATAAACATTCAGCACAACTTGATCTTGCTACACAATATCGAAATGACATTAGAAGGCCATAAAAAATAAATGGAGAAAGTAAAGTTTTAGTAGTTGTTCTTGCATATTAGATACAATTATCAGGAAATTTCTATATCACCACAGAATTCATTGAAGTGTAGCTAAGATAATATTATGATTGTGTTACTTAAGAAAGGGGCTCACTCTAGGAAAACTGCCATGATCTAAGGATGAAACAGCAAATTATCCATGTCAAAGATATGCTTACCGCAAATCCAAGTTTAATTCCTGCATTTGACTGACATATGATTTGGGGTTCCCAAAGAAAGGATCAGCCCAAAGCAAAAGAACATCAAAGATTTGTTCCTGAAGCTCTTGCTGAATTTTTTGAAGAAAGAACTGGAGTTAAAACAATGCCTACAAAATTTATATTCAATATTACGGGATTTGCATTTCAAGCACCCACCTCGTTTGGCATGGAGGCAATAAGAGATGATAACAACAACCACCCAGCTTCCTTTTCCACCGCAGCAGCCACTGGATTCCGACTAGATTCAATCAGCATTTTCTTGGAAACGTCCAACACTGATTTGGGTAACCTGTAGATAATTAAATTGTTTTCCATGTTAACATAACATATGTGTTTTTACAAAATGAGAAACTCAAAGATTTAGTATTCAGGTAATTAATTGGTAATTTTGGTAAATACCAACCTTGCAGGATAACCAAGAAGTAATTTTGGCGAGATGGAAACTAGGGCTGCTAAAGCAACTGCTTGTCCGTGCAATGAGTTGAGCTGAATACACAACTCAGTTCCCTGACATTCAGTACTTGTATTAATTGACAGTAAATACTACAAATCATATATGTAAAAAACAAACTAAGTCAATGAATTGCTCTACACATATAGTACAAGAATTGAAAAATCATGCAGATTCCAAGTGAATAACAAATTGAAGTTCCTAATATATGTCCAGTACTGAATAAAATTTCCCTCACGGTAACCAATAGAAGATGTCCGATATTCATATATGTATAAGTTATTGATGCAATAATACCTCTCCAACTGAAGCACTTTCTCTTAATGCATGTAAAGTAGTTGTGCCGTAAGAAATTAAACCACCTACACAAGTGGGATCAACCTCAGCCAAAGCACGTAATGTTAATGCAGCTTCTGTGCGTACCTAAGTTGACACATTGACTAAAATTTAGAGCAATCTTATTGTGACGAAGAAGTAAAAAATAACAAAACTGAGAAGACGTTGACTGCTAAATTACTCATAGCAAGATAGAAATTGCAAAGTTAAACCAAAAATATTGATAACTTAACTGCTGCCTATTTGAAATCTAATCTATTGTAAATAGGTTTCAGTGCAGACCCACCAAATAACCAAACTAAAATACATTCAAGTAGAGATGCAAATCTAAGAATAATAGATAAATAAATAGTCAAACTGCAATGCTGAAACCCCATTTATGATACTCAAAATTGAACCTTTTATTGGTATGGTACTATCTATCGTAATGAAATATAACTTTTGTGGTTCGGTTATAAATATTTACCACAACAAAAACAGACACAAACTAAAACCTTACTTGCAGTGAAGAATGTGATAATGCTGCGACAACTGTGTTATCAAGGATGTCCCTGAATTCCTGTGGAACCTGCAAATATTATTCCCTTCAAATATTATTTTACTCTTATATGGATGTAAACTTAATAGACGAGTGTAAGAGAAAGTACTACAGCAAGGTACTGCAAGCTAATAACTTGATAAACTAACTGACCATGTGATATGAACTTGTAAAGTCAATAACCTGCATTTTTACCTTTTAGATACATCCAATCACTGTTTCAGATCCTGTTCATCTCGCCCGAGATCTCGCTCGAGATTTCATTTTCGAACTTGAGCGAGACGAGATTTAGCGAAACGAGATAGTAAATTTTGTTTATATATTATTTGACACTCATCTCGTCCAAGGTAGTGAAATTTGAAGTGGGATAGAAGATCTCATGCGAAGTTAAGTTTTTTCATTCACAATTTTTTTTACTTCTTATATAAGACCACAAGAAATTACACTAATGACTTTTTACTTATCTACTTTTTTTTTTTTACCATTTAACGAGTGAGCAAAAAAACTTATTATTTATTTTATTCAGATGAGTGGGGAATCATTCAGTTAATACCAAATCAATCGTGTTATCACTCTGATCTAAAATGTAAAATTAATAATATCATTTTGTATAAATTATGTATGTTAAAAAAATTTATATATAGATAACAATTATTACAATAATCTTGAAAATATCAGATTTAGACTTATGTTACTCCTAGATAGTTCTGAGATGGACTTTAAAATCCGAGATGTCAATCCGAGATGTACAGCCGAGATACACTCACCTCACCCGAGATCTCGTCTGATACGAGATAATGTGCGTAAAATTTCCGAGACGAAACGCGACCGAAATCCAAGATTTAAAATCTTGCATCCAATAATCATAATTTTAAGCAGGAGTTGTATGGTTACTGAGCGGTTAGCATTTATTAACCATAATGATCATTTGTTAACTCATAAGTCCACAATTTCATTATCATCATACGAGTTTGTTTCTATGTCATTTTTTACACTGGATGCATTGAATTTCTTTGATATGAAGTAGATCAGTTTACTAAAAATACATCAAAAAAAGGGAATTGTTTAAGGAAAAAGTAAAATGGATAAAGAGGAAAGCTGGAAGGAAAAAAATCATAAAATGTACAAGGGAAGAATTTTTTAGCGACGCCTGTTATAAGATTAAATAGTGTGCTTTTATTTACCAAGATGCCCTTGGTACTTTCTTGTTCAAATTCCTGTCCATTTTCAACATTATCTACCCACTCAGCAAAATCTCACTATGATTCCCCCACCCACTATTCTACACCGCTAGCTCCCAAACAAGTTGTCGCTCACTCTCTTGTCTCCAGTCTCTCCTTCTATTACATCTTAGAAACATAGTTCCTCAAAAATCAGTTGTTCATAATTCAAAGTTTGATAGCTTAAATTCTAAGTGTTAAAATCCGATTTTAAATTGAAAAGTGTCATAGACCAAAAATGTTGGAGGAATGAAGATTAAGATTTAGATGAATTCACATTTAACATCATCAACTTCTATATTATTTTTTAGAAATTAAAATTGAAAATTTTGAACTGAAATTATGGTTTTGAAAGTGAAAAAACATAGAAAAGAGTTTCAATGGGATGAAGAAGGATAATAAGACAAAAGGATAAATGAGAAAAGGACAAATGAGTGAATGTTCACTATTTTTATGATGAAGGAAATTGATGGTTTGATTCTTCTCTTAACAAAATAATAATGATTGTAAAATTCGATTAATTCCATTCGCATTGTCAATTTTGTTTCTCTCTTTAGTAATTCCCAAAAAAAATGAAAATTGGTATCAGAGGTCTAGCCTCCTAATGGAGAGACAAGATAAATGACGAAGAGACAAATTGGTAAATGTTCACTAATTTATTATGAAGGAAATCGATGATTTGAATCTTCCCTTGTAACAATTTGTTATAATTGTAAAATTCGATTGCTTCCATACCCATTATCAATTTTGTTTCTCTCTTTAGTACTTCCCAAAAAAATATGATGAAAATTGGGATCAGACGTCCAGTCACCTAACACGATTGAATATAGCTCAACGACAGTTTAGTTTACATGATTTATAGCTCACAAGTGCTACACTTCCATAGCAAATAATGGAAGGTCCGAGGTCTTGAAGATATTAATTGATGACAACTTAATTAAGTAATTAAGCATTTGATGCTCGTGGTAGTATAGTCTTACTGTTGGTGACTGGGCGGCGAAATGCTTAACAAGTCAGCCAGTCATATTGTTAGATTGAGTTTAACATTAAAGGTAAGCAGTCCCTGCCCTAAATTAAGGCCACACTGGTGGTGTCCTTGGGTTTCAAAAAATACGGGCTTCGGACTCACAGTATCATTCCTAATATTATACATTTAATAAAATATTTTGTTAATTATTCAGTTGTACTCAATGAGGCCTCACAAATAGTCATGTTTGGTTTCTTGGATCCAAGGGCTGACCCTTAAGGTAAGCCAACATATTACAGCTTTGGCATATGACAAATGGACGCACCACTAAATACAAAAATCATGCAAATAGTATGTAAATAAATAGAAATGATTATAAATACCTCTCCCAATGTTTTTAGAAGATGAGTGAGGATACGCAATGTAGAAACCCCTACAGACGGACTATAATCTGTAGACTCTAGCTGCAAAATTTTATAAAGCACAAAAAAGGTTATTGGTTGTATTAAGGAATTACTGGCTTCGTAATGGAAAGAAACTGAGGTACCTGTTTACCCAGTAGAACCAAAAAGCTGCGTTGAGTTGGCTCGGTCATCTGATCTGTTATACCAACCCGAAGAATGTACAGAACACATGCCTTGACATGAGAAAACAAATTATCTTGGTGTAGGCAGATAAAATGCAATGAATGCCTCATAAAGATACTGATTTGATATGTAGAGTAAATGTGAATGCATTGGCAGTTCAGCACTAATTTATAGCAACAAAAATATTCACATAAACTCAACATAACAAAATATGCCAATGATTTTATACTTACAACTTGTAACAAACAAGGAATTGTTTAATATTTAATGCAATGAAAGTCATTTGAGTGATAACGATCATCAAATAGAATAAAAATTTGCAATTTTGAAACTACACATACAATTGACATGCGTTACATGTCTAACTATGCCTTTCCACATATTGAGTATTAGCATTTTGGTGCAAGAACCAAGTTCATGGCATGGCAGTAATATATATAAGGAATGCAAGGAATGGATACCAGAGCATGTGCATCAACAGAAGAATTCCCCTGAAGCATACTCATCATTTGTACTGAAAAGTTTTGAAGTTCGCTGTCTGGGAGATTATACTTGAGCCGAATCACCTGAAAACATGAATACATTCAATTTCATTTTCAAGTGTAAGAAACAGTACTTTTTGAATATTAAACAGATCGAAATCGCAGTGTGTCTTCTCTGCTACATGAAACCAGCATAAGTACTAACACAGTCAAACGTATTTACAGATGCTCAAAGCATGTTGACTCAAATTAACAAGCCTAAATTTAGATCGCCCATGCTTAAGTGATCGAACAAAGTTATAATGAGGTTTAAGGGACAAATGTGCATCCTATAAAACATTCAAGAGACCAAATCAGTAGAAATACAAGCAGAACAAAGCCATGGATTAGAGACACAAGAAAGCAAGATTATGCCAACACAGATGAAATTTTGTGTAGTGTAGACTAAAAAAAATTTGGAGCAGCAATTCAAATATGGCAATGTAAATAAAGATAAGTACATGTGCATCGATGCAAACTATGCAGTAATCATCCAAGTTGAGTTTCATAGGTATAAAATAATAACTAAGCATTTCAGGCTTGGAAATGCTCAGTGTAAATAGAGGAGAAGGCATATTTGAAAGAAGAAAACATGGTAAGTAGCTCATAAATAAAGCTTTTCTGGCATGTTTTCCTAGGTACGAAGGATTATGCCGACACGATCATTTCTTTGAAACGGAAGAGAAGTTGATGAGTCCTCAGAAATGTTGATTATCTATTCTCCTTGAGGAGTCCACACATCCAACTCAATTCTCACTACAACTATTATCAAATGCTCTTTTAGACTT
Source organism: Allium fistulosum (assembly GCA_030737815.1). Taxonomy (NCBI): domain Eukaryota; kingdom Viridiplantae; phylum Streptophyta; class Magnoliopsida; order Asparagales; family Amaryllidaceae; genus Allium; species Allium fistulosum. The sequence goes on along the minus strand of CM060901.1, from coordinate 1,391,328,808 downwards.
CTAATAATGGCTATATTTTATGGTAGGCCAAAGAACATTATTAGTCCTATAAAGTTCATGTCTTTATCTTAGATGGGAACAGAATGCCTTGAAAACTCATCTCTTGTTTTCATACAATATTTATGTTTGAAATAAAGATGGTCGTAGAAACAAGTGTGCTTTCCGCTCTGTGAGACATATGCTGAGTTGTTGACTATCAATAAAGCATCTTGTTAAACAAATCTATAGACCAAATGATTAGGAGTCAGAGAAATTAACAGAAGCGTCCACCTCATATTGGTATGCTGTATACCAAAGGGATATTGTTCATAATATAGAGGTGAACAGGCTGGCAGCCGACTAGACACTAAATCAAGCCAAATGCAAGTACATAAAATGAGTTATATAGATTAACATCCAATAATAAACCTGTGTGGAATGGCCACAAGCTTAACAGTAAGATTTTAGGATAATTAAGCCGAAAAGTCTCAGGATCTAATCAACTAAACACTGGTTGTGCCAATTTCAAAAAATAAATAAATAAATAAAATAAAAACCTGGTGAACAAATTAGACAATGAAGACGCAAGGTGAAAAAAATATCAAGAGCACTATGACATGACGACGCAAGGTGAAACTGAAAAATAAAGTGATTACTATGAAACACTAACCTGGAGATAGAAAACCCATGATAATGTCAAACCAATTCTTAAGTTCTTCGCACGAACTCCAGTAGCTGTCACCAGGTAAATTAGTATCAACAAGCTCAATAGCATATGAAAGGAAGTATAACGTTAATTTCAAACGTTTTCTGTAGATTTTAATGTAATAGCAAACTTTATTCAAGCATATGCAATGCATATGGTAATAATGTTAAAGTAAATATTCTGCAAGTTACAAAAGTGTTGCTCATTTTCTTTTCACTACTGGTCCTTCTGAAGCTTTGCAAGCAATATAAATGTGGGGTTGCAAAAGTGATTTGTAGATGAAATTCTGTCACATGTAAAGATGCAGACAAGGATATACTAGGAAACAAAAATTATAAAAAAATCCATATGGCAGTGTATTTAATTAAAATATGACATCCTCGTATAAAAGGTTTCTTCCCCAACTAAAAACATTATTGTCAAAGGTTTGAATTATTCTTTTTCCCCTTTCTTTGCTTGATGCACCAGAGGAGAGTCTGATGCATGGATACATGGCTATACCAGATGCAAACAAGGCATGTATCAGACATGAACAAGCCTGCTAATTGGGAAGGTCGGTACACAGGTAATATCACTTGATCATAGGTGTGCAACTTTCCTAATATCACTGATCTTGAATTTGAATAGAGCAATGATGAAATTACTGACATGGTAAACGGGAAAAACCTAGTACTTAGTAATAAAAAATAGGGACGTTTTTTCAAACACTCTTCATAAGTTTCAAAATTCACTTCCTCCCCCATCAAAAACACTGTTTTCAACGAAAATATGCATTCTACACTGCAGATATTTGCATTCTACACTGCAAATATTTGCTACTCTAACTGCACAATTTATGTAAAATAAAAATTTACAATCTATACTGCATATTTTACAAATATGTGCAGTCAGAACTACAAATATTTGTATTCTACATTCCAAATATGTGCAATCTAAACTGCAAATATTTATTTTACAAATATGTGCAGTTAGAATTGCAAATATTTACATTCTACACTGCAAATATTTGCAGTCAACACTGCATATTTTCACTGAAAACACTGACAGAGGTGTTTCGTGAAACTTGTTTTTCAAAAGAGTTTTTCGGATACTATGTTTGAAAATAAGGAGCGGGTCCTAATTTCCACTAAAACATCTAAAAAAAATATCAGCTTGGCAAAATAAAAGGACAAGAAAATAATGTGGTTAGGCATTGAAACATTTTCTCTACATGATAGAAAAAGCACTGTTCCGGACCCAATATAAGCACAGAAATGAAAAGTTATAATACATACTGAGCAAGGTTTTAGGGCCCTTTGCCACTTTTAAACAAAGAAAAATAAGTTAAAACACAGATTTTCCACCAATTACTCGTAAGCAGTTGACAAACAACTGTTTATCCATATGCTCCAATCATAACTCTACCAATCAGCTATTTATTATCATTCGGTACAATCATACTCGCAAACATATCAAGTCTTGAATTCACACTGAATAATGATACTGATATAGCTAACCCAAAAAAACAAAAACAAAATTTAAGGCTGTTTTCAATTTAAAATATAGGAACTTGTGGCTATTTATCAAAAAGACTGAAAAATCTACATCAAATGACAACTGATTGAACTGCTTTCGAATCGATAATAAACCAAAAAAGGAAAAGAAAAAAAAAACTCTTAGAAAAAGCTACTTTGATTGTTGCCTAATGTTCGAGTTTGAAAACAAGCTATTGTGAGTGTTCAAGATTTTACAACAAACATTACCTTTTGTGAATGGTAATACTAAGAACTTGTGCAAAACATCTTCCAGTTTTTTTGCACCAGCATGGTAGTTCTTTCCTTTCAGTTTCACCTGGAAATAAAAGGAGAACCAATAAACATGAGCAAAGTAGTAATATGAGCATGTATGATATGCGTCCCAGGAGACAGCATACCTGTGTATCAGGATTTGTTGCAAGAGCTAATAATGCACCTAAGGCTTCAGAAAAGGCATCTCTGACCGATGAAACTGGATCCTCAATAGCCTAATGCAATAGTTATGAATGCTAGCATGCCCAGATTCAAACAGTTGGAAATATCTCTAGTACTAATAAACATAACTAATCTCATAAAATTTCAACCATCTTTTTGAAACAACAAAATTATTCTTTTTAGCTTCCATTGTTCCATCTTTATTATGTTAATTACAACTAATAATCGGAATTTCGACCTTCCAAAAACTGACTTACACTAAACTTTAATCAATTGGTTATGGTGTTTCAATTTATTTACTTATTGTGGGGTTTTTATATGATAAAAGTATATTGTTATTGGTATTGCTGCTGCTGCTGGTGCTATTATTACTATTACTATTACTACTACTACTATTTCATTCATGAAACTTATAACCAATTTTTCAATACATCTACAATTCTAAATAAAAAATATACATGTGAACCAAAGCTAAATTACAAATTAATATATGTATATTGTTAGCGGTTTTTATTCTATATTTCATGATTCGGTGACATACAATCAGTGATGTAAAAATATACACATTGTGTGTATTGATTTATTAGTGAAAATGTAAAGAAGTTGCATGGTATATAAATAAGTATACCTTGACACAGTAAGCAATGGAATTTTCAAGTTCTGTGATTCCTAATCCAGGTCCACCAATGTTTGCAAATGTTTTTAAGCATTTCGCTGCAGCTTGCCTCACAACATATGATTTATCACTTGCACCTGCTCGCATAACAATTCTAAAAGCTTCGGAATAAGCTGAAGAAGCACCACCACCACCTGCTCCATCCAATGCATTCTTTAGCATTTGCAATGCATCTTGCCTTACAAAATCCTTATGTTTGGTGCAGAATTAGATTTTACTGTTTTACAGAAGATGAATATCCAAAAAAATAGGTATTAATTTACCTCGTTGTACTTCATAAGCTTTGCTGCGATATTTGCTGTCTCAACCAAACCAGAAGTAACTCGTTTCCCAAATAAACGGTATAATTCCCCCAGACATTGTGCAGCACCTACAGAACATGCCAAATGAAAAAGGAGTTTGGTATGTTCTAATTTCTTCAGTAGAGTTTACTTTGTAATATTTTGTGTGCACACCTGAGCATGCATGAGGATCACTACTCCTTTTACTATCAACAAGCCATCCTTGTAAAGTACTCACTCGTGAATATATAGAGATAGAATCACCCTTTGAAATTACTCTCCCCATTGCCAACGATGCCAATCTCCGGACAGGCCGACGACCACCGATTGTAATCAAAGAGAAAAGTGCATCCTCGCATTTTCTTTGCCATTGTTGTATACATTCCTGAAACATTTCATTGAAAATGAAACGTAGAAGAACTTTAGAACGTGTAGTTTACTTTGAGCCCTTTAAATCGTGTAATTCACTTGGAACCTTCAAAACTTTAAACTTTCCAAATTTATCTTCAGCCTTCAAATGAGGAAATACCGCTTCACTACATTAAACAATATCATCTACAGTTTAAGGGTGCATATAACCTATTGCCCACATATCTAAACCACTGTATCAAATCTCGTTTATCTCACCCGAGATCTCGCTTGAGATCTTATTTTCAAACTTAAGCGAGACGAGATTTAGCAAAATGAGACATCAAATTTTTTTTATATACTATTTGACACTCATATTGTCCAAGATAGTAAAATTTAAGGTAAGATATCAATAGAAGATCACATACAAAATTATGTTTTTTTATTTACATATTTTTTTTTACTTCTTATGTGGATCCAAAAGAAATTACACTTTAATAACTTTTACTGGCCCTCTAGTTCTTCTTTTTTACATTTCAATAAGCGAGAAAAATTAAAAGACTTTTTATTTATTTATTACTTTTAATATTTGGATAAGTGGAACCCCTTTAATTAATACTAAATAAATCGTGTTATCACTCGATCTAAAAAGTAAACATAATATTATCGTTTTATATATATTATGAATGGTAAAAAAATTATATCTATATAATAATTATTAAAAAAATCTTTGAAATATCAAATTTAGACGCTTATTTCTCCAAGATAGTCCCGAGATGGACTTTAAAATACAAGATGTCAATCCGAGATGTACACCCAAGATACACTCATCTCATCCTTGATCTCGTCTGAAACGAGGTATTGTATGTAAAATTCTCAAGACGAGACGCGACCGAAACCTGAGATTTAAAACCTTGATCTGAACAAAACTCTTGCATGTGCATAGTCATATTACGCGGTTCATGTGAACATAATTATACTCTTCCAACTGACAGTCTTATTCAGAAAAATATAATATGAAGCTTGTTATAATCTTGAAGAATGAATGTCTTATTCTAGTTCTACAAATTCTAAAATGTATTATAGCACCTTTCTAGATGGGATACTTATCTTCGATAGTCAATGGCACTCAACCTCTAAAATGAACAATGAAACATTTACTCGTAACCTTATTTATAAAGTATTAGATCGGAACCTGCTATAGTAAGTATAATGAATTACCATTATAATACACACGCACGCATGCATGCATATATAAGGTTAGTAGATATTTCAAAGGAAAGATACAATTTAAAGGAGCTCAAACATTAATTTAAGAGAAAGCAGGAAAAAGAAATATTAATGTGGATGACCTGTCTTGTTTGAATCTACTGATTGGTGATTACAAAATTTGTGTGTATTTCTGGTTCATACAAACAATAACATAACTGACTATTCATAAAAAAAATAAAAGAAAAAAAACTGTAATACAATAAGGATTAGTGTTCCAAAATATTCTAAACATTGATGCTTTTTAGGGTGTATCGATTGGTAAGTGAAATTGATTATAGTACAGGTTTGTATGCTGAAATATAATTTTAATTATTATATTAGCACGCTGATATGCATTATGTGTATGTTTATCATTTATGATATCTGTCATTATGGCTTTTCAAACAGATGCGCATACAAAACATGTTTGCATACACTATATAGTTATACGTATGTACAACGTGCGATGTTTTGTAGAAGAATCACACACGCACGCACGCATACATATGCATGTAATTGAAAAGTTTGAGAAGGAAAAATATATCATGGCAACGGTGCTTGAAAATGATGGATTCTAATTCTTGGTAGTGAAAAGGTTAGAAAAGCCTTCTCCTATTATATATAGATAACACAAAAGTCTATAATTCAAAGTGTAGGCTACTAGGTAATTTTTTCAGTTCTCAAAATCTCTCTTCACAAATTAACATGTATATACTTTAGAAAGTCACTTATAAGGTGAGATATAAGTTATCCTACTCGAATAGAGGATCATTCATTTTTCTCAAAAAAAAAAAAAAAAAAAAAACTTATAAGGTGAGATGATGATAGTTAGAAAGTGGCAAAAATAATTATGAAAAGTTGCTCCTTTGCTAGATTATTGCTCAACAATAATACCAAAAAAAGTTTATACATGCATACATGTATGTGTGTGTGTGTGTAACACACATACATAATATACAGATATATATACTATACATAATACAGACACATATAATACGCATATGTGTGTGTGTGTATAATGAGTAGGTGTACGCTATCTCAGTCGACCACAAAGCAAACACTGTGTAATATGTATGTGTTTGTATGTACCTACGTATGTATAATGCGTAGGTGTACACTATCTCAGTCGATCACAAAGGAAACACTGACACAATTAAGGTGTTAGAAGTAAAACAATGCGTTAATATGAAACAAAAAAGGTGTAGTGTGAGGGAAAAAGTAACCTTGGATTCGTCTTGAATAGCAGAAACGAGTTCAGAGAGAAGATCAAAGCAGAGGAGAGGGTCTGGACTTTGTTGACGAGTTGATGATGAAGTGACAATGGATTCCAATTGGGCGACTAGAACGCCGAATCTTGACAATGGCACATCCATCTCCCTACCACGATTAGGCATCAAAATTATATCAAATGTTATCTACAATATAAAATGAAGATTGACAGGACCTTGCTGAAATAGGTGGATCCAGGACTGTAGGGAATGAGGACAAAAAATTTCAGATTTAAAGGACATATTCTGTGAAAATGTGCAAAACCAAATTTAATTAAATAATAATAACAATAATATTTTTTCAGTTTTTTTTCATTGCAAATATCCTACTGATTATCAAGTATCCATAATGATCAACTTTTCTTCAGTTTCATGAGTACAAAATTTCAACACGGAAAAAAATGAGCAAAAAATAATATGAAAACAGTGCACAACCTTATATACCAACATGTGGGTAAAACCTATATTACCTGGTACACGATTTGTTGCGGTATACGGAACGAAAACTCAAGCGGAAAACTTTAATACGACAGAATGCAATACGATAAGGGTTAGGCTTAATCAAAACGCTTTACCAACAATATGATTAGCCAGAACGCAAAACGTTTTTGAAAACACTCATTTTGCATTCAATATGTATAATATTGTTATCCACTACAAATGGATGAAAATAAAGTAAAAAATAGTATAAATAAATATATCAATAACATTCATATCTAACTAGTTATAAGTTATAACTTAAAGCAATTGAAGTATTGTAGCATAATTTTTATTTTTATTTTGAAATTTGATACTTAGTTGGTAGTACATTGTTGTACTACAAGTCTTAGGTAGTATATAACATACTACAAGTCAATATATGTCCAGTGGTTCGAATTATGCCACACAGGATTCAAACCGGTGACCTCATAGACCAAAGTCGGAGTGTCTAACCTCTGGAACAGTAGTGCTGGGCATGTTTTAACATTGTTATTTAGTTTTTTGACTAGCGGGTCTTTTTTATGATTTAAGTAGTCGAAAATCATAACGAAGTAACATTATATCTTTTCCTTTGTCGATTCTAGATTATGAACATTCTTCATATTGTTGAGCTTTACGCATAGAAACATTTGCAAGTTTGGAAAGGGTCAAAATTGAAGTTTGAATGTTAATTATTTTTGAACCATATGCAGTATTCACCGTCATATTTGGATCAACTGCCCTTTCATTTTGTTATATATTTTAGTTTTTAATGTCATTTTCTTCGTCTAGTGAGTTCCAGTGCATGCTTTCTAATCTTACATGATAACCATCAACCATGACGTCTTTTGGATCAATGTCCTATTTTTTAAAGGGCCATCCTTATAATTTTCCTAAAATCTTGACAATAAAGAAAGATTTGAGTGTATAAAATACTTATTGAAAGTTGGTATAACAAAACTTTTAGTCTTCTCAAGCTTGATTTGAAATCATTCTTTGGTATTTGCTTATATTTTTCCATTAAAACCCATTATTTCTTGGTGCATATTAATGCAATGCACTTAAAACCGTCAATTTTTTGGATGTTGGGATCAACATTTCCACACGTGTGATTAAACATTTCGGAAAGTCGGATTCAATATTTCAGAATGTCAAAATCAGCATAACAAATCGTGTGTGTAGCGTTGTGGAAAGCTTGTGTATTGTGTTTCGGAATGCACCTAACAAAACGAAATACGATAACAAGTGTGAACTGTGGGTAGAACCTAGAACATGAATAGTATTACTGCATATCTAAGGTGAGGTAAGTGCACTTAACTCACGATCCGTGAGTAAGTTGTAAAACATAAATATCTTAGATATTCTTAGACATTACAGGGAGGATGAACAAATTTCTTTCAGATGGGGAACAACATCACTAAAATCAAAAGTAAGGCTGTGTTTGTTTTGAGATAAAAAGGACTGAATGCTTAATTAAATAAGTGATAAGTGGTTGATAGCTTGTTTGTTTTCAAATAAGATTAAGCTCTTCTATTCACTTAATTGAATAAGCAAAATTTTAATGCTTATTGTAAGTGTTGATCACTAAATATATTACATATTTTCAAATATACCCATATGCGACATAATATGTAACTGTTTTATAAAGTTTTTTAATTATATCCAACGATTTTGTTTTCGGTTCTATCTCCTTCTACAGTGAGATGTTTTTTTAGTTTCTATTTTATTTTAATTTTATAGTTCAATTTATAATCACTTGAAATGAATATAATAAAAATTAGTAACCAAAAAAAATTGATGGCAAGCTACCGCGATGTTTGCATACAATTTGAAGTTAAAATATGATAGTTTATAAATTGGTTGATTGAAAATGAAAAAAAAATTGAATGTAATGCAGGCGTGAAAAAATTATAAATAAATAATTCCAACAAGCTGAACAGTACCGATTTATTTAAAATAAATGAAAACTTAAACAAAATCTACAATACATACGCGAAAAATCTAACATATTAAATAATTATGAGAAATAGGGCAAAATCATCTGATATTTTCATAATAACTTATTTCAACACGTTGAATATATATATATACGAGTATATATGCACGTCCATTTGGACTTGCATCTAGTTACATGGTATTTGGATTTTATCTATCATAACATCTATACTACAATTTTTAATAAATCTTTGTTGCAACTTATTTGATGGTTACTATTTATTTTTATTGACCCATATATTAACTACTTTTCCTTACTTTGTTCAATATTTCCATGCTACAATTAATCTTCGCTTACTTTTTTTGATATACTATTTTTATGATGAACCAAAAGTATTGCTTAACCAATATCATTTAGTTTGTCTAGCAAAAACGTAGAGAACTATATAACATACCTAATTGTTTTGCTAAAAGCACCCAAATTATTACTTCCTAACACCATGGTGCGGTGTTAAGAAGTACAAAACTAAATGCCTTTAGCACCACACCAAGATGTGGAACTAAAGGCATTTGATTTTACACTTCCTAATACCACATCATGATGTTAGTTAGTACATTCTTAGGTGCTTTTAGCAGCAAACTACAAAAGTGCACACTCTACATATTAGGTGCTAGCCTCTGTATTCGGCGAATGGTTTAAAAAAACTATGTATGTGCTCTTCATACTTGCTATACAAATCAAACTCAACTTATTTTACGGTTGGATATGTAGATTTTATACAAATTCACTCTTTCTTATAATATTTTTACTCTATGGTCAACTACAATTTTTTTTCGTCCTATAATTCTAATATGTACTGAAATTGAAATAGACATGCCCATTATGCTCCAAATTTCATATTATTTGCTGCATCACTATGGATTTAAAGCTAAGTATTACCTCAAAATTAAAATAGTAATATCCACTATATGACTGCGCTTATCATGAATCAAGTTCCAGTTACCACAATAAAAGGGAAGAATGTCATTTTATTTGAAAATAAGGGTTCCATATTCATTATGAAGATATCGTATAACATCAAATGTAAATCATCACCCTAGACTTAGCCAATCATTTATTATGGTATCGCATCAATATGTCTAAAAGCAATTTTCATTTGAAATTCATTTTTTTGCAAGAAAACAGTACATAAAAATCATAATAACCATCTGAAAGGCTATAATATTCATCAAATGTGCATTTTGACATCTATTTTAATTAAAGCTTTGCATAGAATAGATCATTGGTAGCTGCATATTTTCTTTTCATCTTTAGTATCATCATTATCCACTGCGAACGACACCTTTTCTTCAATATGTATCCTAATATAGTGAATGACCTACAACTTTAGCTTTTCCTAGGTTGTTTTCCTTTCAATTTCCTTTCTTGTGGTTCACACTGGCCAGCACAAAAGTATCATATATATATATATATATATAAACAAACAAATAATATCATATATCCTGCGGATCACAAACCCATCAAATTGGACAACAATACTTACTATTAGTAAAAAGAAAAAATATCGTATATACACAAAATATAGAATACACAGTAACATTTATGCTTTTTTGATCCGCAAATTAGTGAAAAATGAATATCGACGGTTGTAAATTTACATCTAGTTGCCAACTAACAATCTAAATACACAAATAAACAAATTTGATTCAATATCTACATATCTACACTATTGAATCTTGCAATGGATGTAATGTATGTACATCCTCCATGATCAGTCCCTTGAGCACTTATTAGATTTTTTTAATTTACTACTAATTATAATAATTATTTATTTCAGGTTTGACCATTTTGCTCTTCTGGCCTTGCTTTATCCTACATTGTCCACATTACTTGAACACCTTCATATTGGCATATCATTACCTCATCATGTGGATTCGTTTCATGTTTTCTTTCCCATCTTGCAAATATACGTGTCAATTGTCATCTAGTAATTATCATATTGCCTATATACCAACACACTAATAAGTTAAAACCAAAGGTCGATTAAATTATAGTGGAAGCATTAGCTAGATAGAATTGCAAATTACTGGTTTGAGGTTTCTTCTAACTTCTAGGCAAGTTTAAGATAACTACTGCCTTTCTTAATGGAGAAGTGATTGTACGAACCTAAGAATCCTTCCTCAAACTACCTACAAATCAGCTAAAAATATCAATGATATGATAAAAACAAAAAAACTTGTTTCATTAGCTATAGACTTTAGATTTTTCAAATATCATAGTATCAATGCTAATAAACTATACCAACGATCGTGACTGAAAACTGACGATTCTCTCTTAACAAAAATCTGGGTTGCTTATGTTATTTAGGCCATCGAAACAACAATTAATTAATAGTACATCATAGTTAATTTAAACAATTATAAATTCTTAATATTTGGGAAAGAAATCATAATAAAGAGAAAGTGCATATAGGTTAAATGTAATTATAATCGAGAGAATGAAAATTTTGAATAAATATAATCGATACATGTTAATAAAATAGGAAATGAAAAGAAATTGAAGTGAAAAATAAATATAGCGAGGAAAGTGAACGAAATAAAATCATGTCACTTATTCCTAAAAGCATTATTGCATCATTTATGTAGAAAACTTGCCCTGACTTATACGTTGTTATTTGAAGAAGACACTGGTAGGTGTTACCCTAACTAATTTTAGTTGTTGAATATGTAATTGTTACATATATACATACATACACACACACGCACATACATGTGTGTGTGCGCGCGCACATGAATTTATTACGAAAAATCAATAAAAGTGGATCAACTTTAAGATATGTGTGTGAAAGAAAGAGAGTATTCTACATAAACATAAGGAAATTACCGAAGGAAAATCATGTTATTCATAGCAATACCGGTAACTATATGCTAATATATAGTTGTAAATTCAAGGATCCATATTAACACAGAAAATACTACAATTCATATGAATAAAGCACTAACTTCCAAGGAAAATAGTAAAGGGTTTCTCTATAATAAAAAGGTGAGAATGTAGGACTTCTCGAGCAATATTTGGAGCATGCCCATACCTATCTTTTGTCAAGAAAATACCTCCTTTGGAAATATCACGGCTGTGAAGAATATAGTGGATGAGTGAGATCAAATAAATGAAGAAAGATATATCTACTATGAAGTGCATATTTTGATTAATACAAAATCATGATATACATGTGCAGATTGCATATTTTTGATGTAGCATGTACAATTTTGAACATAAAACATATACAGTATTGAAAGGTCAATAGTAGTTTGCATTTTTTTCCATTTCATTTGCTTAATCATTTCAGCAAACAACATACATGCATTAAAAACTAAAATAATTTCCATGATTGCTTATATTTAAAATATCAGAAAGTGATCAAGAATGAAAAATACTTAATTGAGCATCAACAACCGAGTAATGAACTTACTACATATACAACATTGCAAGATCAGAAATAAGACGAATATATTTTTCTTTGCTTTGAGATCACATCTCAAAAAATAAATTACCGATACTAAAAACCAAAGTAACTTCCATATGCGTTGTTCTTGGTCTGCAATATTAAAAGTATTACAAACTGATTGACTTTCAATTAATGATCTTACTGATCGGGGAGGCTGCAATTCCCTATTTCGTTTCACCACAACATGAATCCACCATGACTAACAACCCTAATCGCCTTCCCGATCCATGCCGATCAGTAGAATTGCAGCCTCCCCGATCCAAGAGTTAAATTGGATCACAATCCGTGTAAATCGTACGATCCTATTTCAGAACGAAAATATTGAAGCTCTTTATTGGATCGCGATTTCAATTTAAACATTGAAGTGAAACAAAACAAAAGAGAATTATTTTGCTGAAATTTTGTAACAATGTAAGGAGAAATCGTTTGATCCAAACTACAATTTACAAAATTTTGTTCCAAAAAAACTATACGCAGCAAACTCCAAAATTTGAGAATAAAAACAGATCCATTGAACTAAAAATCAATAATAATAATAAAGTTTTTCCGGATAAATCAATTACTTTTCAACATTGCATTCACAACATTACCTCTGATTAGTGTCTTCTGTAGTTGACGAGTACAGCTATGGAAGCGAGGCGGCGAGGTGAAAGGGTGGCGGCAGAGGGAGGGAGATGGCAGAGAAAAAGAGAACGGGCAGTGAGGAGAATGGAGGCAGAAGCTGATGATTTGCTGAGGTAGATGTGAAGTTAGAAAGATTAATCGAGGATAAAATTGATTTCGATGGTTCAGCAATCTAGCCGAAATGAGATTTTACGGTCTTGGATCATAATCGACAACGAAACATGGATAAACCATGTGTTCCCACCGTCGTGGATAACTGTAAAAAAAAAAATTAAATAAATAAATAATCGCTTAAACAAACAGATAAAAAACTAAAAGGACAAAAAAAAGGTCTTATATTTCAACTTATATCATATTATAATAACATTACTAACATATAAGATTCAGATGCTTTTAGTAAACGATGAATTTTCATTTTCATGTTTAGATAGAATTTGATGGTTTATTAATAGGTTCCACATGTTACATGCATCTACAAATTGTGTTTTACATATAATTCTAAGTGTATGTAATTTGTACTTTGAATTGTAAATAAAATACAAGCATTTGCAGATATTCGTAAAATATGCAATGGATCATAAAGTGTTTGCACTAACAACATTTTGTCAAATTATACAACACATCTTTACTACTAATAATGAGAATTCCTTGAATTGAAATTCAACCGTGTCTTTTTGAAATACCAAAAATACCCCTCATTATAATAATGGAAATCGTTCACTCTATCTTTATTTTTACTACTAATAAAGATAATTCATTGAATAGATTTAGTCAGTGTCCTTTTGAAATTCCAAATATATCATTTTACATCTTATCTTATAGAGAAATAGTATTCAAATATGGGAATATAGTCTGTTATTTTCTAAGTACAACTGTCAGTCCCCATGGAGAACTACAGTGTACGTTCACAAGATGAAGTATCTGAGTGTTTCATATTGTCCGTAATTTAGGTGGGAGTTAATCGGTCGAAGTCTCGCCGGATTCCGAGTTAGTATGAAGAAAATATTGCAGTCTGAACAAAAAAATTAGCGGCTTCTGCACTAGGTAGAGTTCAAATATGGGGATGTGGTAGCCTCTTATTTTCTAGGTACATCTGTTAGTCCCCATGGAGAACTACAGTGTGCGTTCGCAAGATGAAGTATCCGAGTGTTCCATATTGTCCGTAATTTAAGTGGGAGTTAATCGGTCGAAGTCTCGCCGGATTCCGAGTTAGTATGAAGAAAATATTGCAGTCTGAACAAAAAAAATAGCGGCTTCTGCACTAGGCGAAGTTCAAAAATGGGGATGTGGTATCCTGTTATTTTCTAAGTACAACTGTCAGTCCTCATGGATTGTTATATCAACATCACATCTTTATCTTTATCTTTATCTTTACTACTAATAATGAAAATTCCTTGAATAGAAATTCAACCGTGTCTTTTTGAAATACCAAAAATACCCTTCATCTTTACTACTAATAATGAGAATTCCTTGAATAGGAATTCAACCGTGTCTTTTTGAAATACCAGAAATACCCCTCATTATAATAATGGAAATCGTTCACTCTATCTTTATCTTTACTACTAATAAAGAGAATTCATTGAATAGATTTACTCAGTGTCTTTTTGAAATTCCAAATATACCATTTTACATCTTATCTTATAGAGAAATAGTATTCAAATATGGGAATATAGCCTGTTATTTTCTAAGTACATCTGTCGATCCCCATGGAGAACTATAGTGTACGTTCACAAGATGAAGTATCTGAATGTTTCATATTGTCCGTAATTTAGGTGGGAGTTAATCGGTCGAAGTCTCGCCGGATTCCGAGTTAGTATGAAGAAAATATTGTAGTCTGAACAAAAAAAATAGCGGCTTCTGCACTAGGCAGAGTTCAAGTATGGGGATGTGGTAGCCTCTTATTTTCTAAGTACAACTGTCAGTCCCCATGGAGAACTACAGTGTGCGTTCATAAGATGAAGTATTCGAGTGTTCCATATTGTCCGTAATTTAGGTGGGAGTTAATCTGTCGAAGTCTCGCCGGATTCCAGGTTAGTATGAAGAAAATATAGCAGTCTGAATAAAAAAAATAGCGGCTTCTGCACTAGGCGGAGTTCAAATATGAGGATGTTGTACCATGTTATTTTCTAAGTAAACTGTCAGTCCCCTTGGAGAATTACAGTGTGCATTCACAAGTTGAAGTATCCGAGTATACCATATTGTCTGTAATTTAGGTAGGAATTCATCGGTCGAAGTTTTACCTGATTCCGAGTTAGTATGAAGAAGTTATTGCAGTCAGAACAAAAAAAATAGCGGTTTCTGCCTTGGCGGCGTTCAAATGTGGGGATGCTACTATCAAATCTACTTTCACAGGTACAAATAAAAATGCATGCACATTGTGGTTAAATGCAGGCCCACCTGGGCGTGCATATGTACTCGTAAATATAGTTGGAAACCTTTAAATTCAATGATTAATAGCGAAAACAATATTCCATTTTATTATTTCAAATTTGAAAATAATGGGGTGCGCACAGTTGCAAATTGTGTTTTGCATAGTTTATACTTTTGCAACTATTTACAAGATACAAATTATCATCAAAATACATAGAATATGGATGGCTTTGAAAGAGTGTAAAATTTATGATTTAATGTCAAAAGAGAGATTTTATAGTTAGATGTTTCATAGATTGGTATAGATGTAACCCTTATGGAAGGCGACCACATTTTTTAAATAAACATAAGGACTTTCGAGAGAGGGGTTGGTTGGAAACACTTTTGATGGAATTAGTTTTAAAACATGGAGTTGAATCAAATTGATTTAAAAAAAAATAACTTTCAACTGTCTTTATTGCAAATATATATGTACAAAGTATACATAAACAAGTAACAAAATCCATGCTACTAGAAAATACCAAGCCATGTCAGGACACACGCAATTTAAATAAAATACTTAATACACCGGGTTACACAAACGGCCCAGAAGCCAACCCAATCTCCTTCGATGCTTCCATTTAAAGAAATTCAGCAATTCATTTATTTAATAACTTAGAAACCTAGCTTCATGTTGTAATGTTAATGGCGGCGCGTGAAAACTCCATCAAATCTAAGCACTAACAAAGAGAAAGAAAGTAATAAACTTCATGATTTCAACTTAATCTCCCCTCTTAAAGCCAGATCTGGTGACACCTTCTCCGCTCAACTCTTCCATAAAATGATTAGTAACCATCTTCGTTTTACTTTCATATCCGAGTACTCGATCTATGCTATGAGGTATTAATGAAGCTTTATTGTTAAATCCCAGCTTAAAAAAACAGGAGACGTCACGAAAGCTTGGTTCTTTATCTCTACAAGAAAAACAGTCTTTTATAGCGGCATATAGCCACTATTAAACACAACTATAGCCGTTTGATAAACGTTGTATATCGACATGTTATAAAAAAGAATTGCACAAACACACAAAAAACCGCTATAAAAGAGCATGGTTTCATAGCATAAAGTAGCCGCTATAAAAGAGCATGATTTATAACGCCTATTTGTTGCTATCCTTTGACGGTAACCTCATACACTGCATTATCTTTTTATAGCACTTATGTCATATAGTTATAACGCTTTTTAGGAGTTATGCTTTATTTTACTATATATTTGATGCACCCCCCTATTACAGTTTAATAATAACAATCAAAATGAATCTTCTTTAAATAGATAACAATTTAAACAATGTATGAATGAATGAAAAAATCAGCAAATGTAACGCATATTCATGATAACAAAATTAAGCCGAATATATTGAACAACATTATGCTTACGAGTATAAAAAAACAAAAGAAAAATTTTGTGATAAATAAAATGTTGGGCATTCACAACCCACCCATACTCAATACAACTTCATACTAAATAATTAATTTAAGTACCGTGAATCCGATCGCATACAACAAAATTCAAAACATGACCTAACGCTAGGTCTTTATTCCCAAACCATAAACACATTCAACAACCTAGATTAAGCAACTGACTTATTGAACACTGGTCATGGAGGTGATCAAATCTACAAACCTTGTGCTACAAAATTATATCCAAAATAAGCATGGTAATAAAAAATAAATCAAATGTTCAAAATCGAGAATTCAAATTGGGTATTACCTGTATCCCCATTCGTTATCATACCAAGCCACAAGCTTAACAAAGTTATCATTCAAAGCAATTCCAGCCTTGGCATCAAAAATGCTCGACCTTCATTAAATAAAAACAAAAAAGGAATCCATTAAAAATATTCAAGAACTCAAGAGAAAAACCAGTATCAGAAAATTATACTAATAAAATATACATGTCGTCGTCAATAAAATCGGTAGATACCAAATCCTCTTCTGTGTACCCCAACATGCCCTTCAGATTAGTCTCAGACTCCTCCCTGTGAATTCAACAAAATCATCAAATGAAAAATCCTATTTTGATATATGAATGCAATTAATAAGTGTAAGGTATGCTAATACTATAACTTACTTGATAGCAACCTTGATCTGATCATAAGTAGCAGCCTTCTCCAATCTAACAGTAAGATCAACAACAGAAACATCCACAGTAGGTTTCCATTCAATGAAGGAAGCACTTTGCCTACAGTCTGTTTTCATTATAAATTACATTGTTGATTTCATATTATTTGAGAAATATCATTAAAATGAAGGTCTCACGTTGGCAGCTCCTGTGCTGCTAGGAATAATGTTAAAGCTGGCTGCTCTTCCACCTCTCCGGTCCTTGAAAGAAGGTCCATCAATAGTCTTCTGAGTAGCTGATGTAAAAAATAACTAAGGTCAACTCAAAAGGAGAGGATGTCTTGTATAAACAATTCGGCTTAATTTAAGTTGGTGAGTACCAGTGGTTGAATGTACAGTGGTCATCAATCCCTCGACGATTCCAAATCTAACTGTGCACTGTGCCATAACATATCATACACTGTCCATAATGCCACCCTACACACTCAAAACCCCTCTACCAACATTCTCTGACCATCAAATACCCTCCTACATCCTACAACCTCTCATTACCAGCTCTACCAATCACCGCTACAACTTTAACTGCCTTCCACTTCAATTCAATTAACTGCGTACGCACATACTCCACTTCATACACACATATTTCCTCTTCCACTTCAATTCATTTAACTGTGCCTACATACCCACACTATTCCTCAAACTGTCGTGCAACTGTCACCTAAATACAACCATCTCCTCACCTAAATTCAAGTGAAATTATTATATTATCAATTTAGTAATTTACCATAAGCATTAAATGAATTACTACTATTTTTATTGTTATAAAATTGGTTAATTTTTATAAATTTTTATAATGTATTATTATTGTTCAAAATTTAGTTAATTGTTATCAATCTTAGTTAAATTATTACATCATCCATCGACCAAGTTCTTTATCCGCTTCCGGATCACGTTTCATTTGTAACGAGACATTCATCCAAGTTGGAGCAATTCTTTTGAGCAGGTACCATGGATTAAAAGGAAATTTATCTACCACTATTAACATCAATATGAAAAACAGACATCTTTTGATGGGGTTCACTTTTTAGTGAATAATTTAACAGACATCTTTTGATGAGGTTCATTTTTTATAAAATTTAGTTAATTTAGTAAGTAATTTGTTATGAGTATTAATATTATTATTGTTATTATTTTAAACATTGTTAATTTTTATAAAACTAGGTTAATTTATTGTTATTGTTGTTATTATGATTATTGTTGTTGTTAATATTGTTATAATAAATATTAACTTGTATAAAAATTAGTTGAATTATTATTATTATTATCAACTTATTTAATTTTTGTAAGCTTATTTAATTTTTATATAACTTATCAAACGAAGTTAATTTTTATAATTTTAGTTAATTTATTGTAGTTGTTATTGTCATACAGATCTAGTTAACTTTTATAAAATTTAGTTAACTTGGTTAATATTTTATAAGTTATTATTATTATTGTTCAAAATTTAGTTAATTGCTATCAAACTTAATTAAATTTTAAAACTTAATTATGTTATTATTTTTATTATCAACTTAGTTAATTTTTATATGCTTATTTGTTTTTTTATTAAACTTAATTAACAAAATTAATTTTTATAATCTTAGTTAATTTTATTGTGATTATTATGATTATTTAAATTTTATTGTTATGGTTAGTTAATTTAACTAATCTTAGTTAATTTTATTATTATGATACCAAATTTTTCTTCATATCAAAAGGATAATGGATGCATTAATGCCAACAACATTCATTCCGTGAGGCAAGAAAATGAGCAAATATCATACGAGATTTTGGGTTTAAATTATATTATCATCAATATACCAAATGATTATACTAATATAAACTGACTTGTAGCTTACAACAAGGACCGGCATTGGATAAGTAATATTTTAGAATCATCAATATACCAAATGATTATCTATTTGAAACCATCTTAAGATGAATGTGTTGTTATCTTTAGAATGTTGCTTTCATGTTTCATTTTAAATTACCAAAGTAACACATATGTTGTACTTAATTCTAAGACTTGCCTAATTTAGTCCATGTTTACTGAATAACCAACTATAAACGAATATAATTGTTTGTGCACTTTCTTTTTATATTACAAAGGCTAGCTTAATTCACTCTTATATATTTATTGTGTCAATTGACTTCATTACATGTGTACATACATACATACATATGTGTGTACACATCTTTGCCTCTTTACATATGTAATTTTTGTTAGTTTTGTACCGTATAAAATACCTCGGTTAAATTAGGATGTTTCACATGGAAGGCTTTAACAAGCTTACAACTTCAACAAGTCTATGATGCACATGGTATAGTATCCACCGCATAGGCAGAATCACATTCAAAAGCATTTGAGGCAAAATAAATAATAAAATAAATTTAAATTACTTAACTAACCAACAATTTGATCCTTGTCAGCGGCAAGTTCAAGTGTGGCTTTAAAAGCAGGTCCAAAAGCTTCACTAGGCAGCATCTCTTCAAGAAGAGCAATGACTGAGTGATGTTAACCCAAAGCAATAAACATTCTTATCAGGCTCCTTATAATGATAACAACAAATCTTAAGATGAGAGAAGAATATGCGATCTTGAATAGTGCAGGCTTTATAATTTAATTACCTTTTGAAGTTTGCACGGTCGGATTTCTTAAATTCTTGTAGCAATTGAAACCACGAATTAAAAAACTCTACTGCTACATTGAGTTTCCGAAGAAGTCCAAGTATCAAAGAACAATTGTAGTAGAGGTGTTAGCAACCCGCAAAATCAGAATGCCTTTGCCATGGATATTTGATAAATAAAAATACAAATGACAAAAAGAAAAATTACATTTGAAAAAGGTAAGTGCCAAATTGAAAATGGATACTAGATGTGAGACTAAAATATGTACCAAAACTTTAGTAAATCAAGCAAACATAATATCTTAGAAAATGAATACTAGATGTGAAAATTTTATTTACAGTTGTATAAAATATTCAAAATGAATGATAGATTACGTGACTATCTTCATGAATAGATTTGCAAGGGCCAGTGAAATAGAAATTTGTTTAAAGATGACTAGTAGATAGTAACTCGCTTACGAAAAAACATATTTGTGGTTTACTTATCTGGCGCCACATATTGTATAACTTATGAAAAACGACCATTAAAATGAAAATTAAAAGCAAAATGCTCATGTAAACTTCTCTTTTATAATAAAATAAGGTACTAAAATTTTATCTTTTGAATCTGGTTATGGCATGAGTTTCATAAAACCAGTGCGGCCAGTTTTTTAAACCCGCTGCAACTCTCTATTTTCGAATTGTTGTGTTTGATGCTAGCTGAAACGACTGCGATTATAGGCAACAAACTATTAAAGCCATTATGAATCTAGAAATTATGGCATTACTTGACATGAAAGTGAACATTCATTATATGAGTCTTGAAAGAGTGGCAATGAGCCACGCATGCACATGGTCATAAATGAAGTACCTACTAATTTATCAGTTGATATACAATGTTGACCCATAGCAAATCAGTTATGTTGTTGATCTTAACATTAATGCATAGAAAAACATTAGTTGTTTATCTATCATTAGCGTTTTCAATCTTACATGGTACACTAGATTCCCGAATAAATAGTAGATGCCTTAATGCATAATAATTGAAAGTTAGAAATCATACCTTTCTCCCAATGCTTTTATAGTATTTAAAACCTCATCAGAGGTGGATGCCCATCTTACAATCTCCATCAATTTCATTATAGGAGGAGGATTCAGAAAATGCATTCCTGTCACTTATCATAATGTACAAACACAAAGTCTGACTTAGAGTTGCTCTTTAGCATAAATGACTCTGAAACAGTTACTGCAATAAGTGCTTAACAACATTGAACAGTTTTTAAGGGTCCAAATAAAATCCCTTAAGGTCTTTGTTTCTAATAGCTGAATGTTGATTGATTACACTTTTATAACATTAGAATTTTATTCTTATCGCTTGTTTCGATAACGTAATAAACATTAAGAGACCATTTTTGACTTTATTTGAAAGAAGATATTTCAAATAAAAGTAACCATTGTATTGAATCATATATTTTTCTTAGTACATTAACATTGTAAAAGCTAATTGTCAAAACTAATCTTTAAATTTCAATATAAACTGAAATATGCGTTAAACTATACTAATAACCATTTTTTAGTGCAATATAAAAAAAACAACTTGTCTAAAACAAAAATACCTAAGAAGGACGATTAGTCGTAGAAGTAATATGGGTTATTGAAATTAAGCTAGTATTAGATACAATTACTTCTTACTATTTAGCAATTGGTCGCAATGAATCTATAAATTTCCCTCAAAAATCAAAACTTACTGGACTTTTGCTCGACTTGTGATGCATTGTTGTTTTCTTCACTATCGGTCAGTGATTGAGAGAAGGAAAGTAAATCCATGGATTTTTCAGATGCTTCTTCCCTTTCTCGAATAGTTTTCAGGATTAATGTCTTGAGGAAGTCATCACTTTAACTGCATGGATCAATACAGTCAATGGATCTGCCATCTAAGCCAAAGATCAATATACAGTTAGCATATAGAAATAAATTTATATTTTTCAGAGGAAAAAAGCCTGTAACTTGGGTCATGTTAGGTGCAAAAACCATAGCAAAGTTTCTTGCATTTATTTTGTTGTATCGTTCATGTTCCACAACACCAGCCATAAGATTAATAGCCCAATCAAGCAATGCTACTTCAGTTGGTAGCAGCAACCTTACAGGCTGAGATAATTCTTCTTCACTACTACATCGCATAACCTGATATGGGGTCGTTGAGCCAAAAGCTCCCATGGGTAGTTCTCGAAACCATGCCTATCAATGTAATGATGAATTCATAATTTGATTCAAATAACAAAGGAAAAAAAGAACAGCTTGAGAATTACGAAACCAATAACATATAACATTTCATTTCCACTCGTAAATCATAGGTACCATCGATACAATTAATTAGATGTAAAATTATTAACTATTTTATTATTATTATTATTATTATTAACATAGTTAATCATAAACTTTGCTGATTTATTATTACTATTATATACTTAATTAATTTTTATAAAACTTAATTTTTATAAACTTGGTTAATTTATTATTATGTAAATTTAGTTAATTTTTATAAAACTAATTCAACTTGGTTAATATTTTATAATTTATCATTATTATTTGTAGTATTATTATAAACTTCGCTAATTTAAAAAAAAATTATTGTTGTTGTTGTTGTTGTTATTATTATTATTTATTATTATTATAATTTAGTTAACTTGGTTAATGCTTTATAATTTATTATCATTATCATTATTATAATTTAGCTAACATGGTTAATATTTTATAATTTTTAAGTACTATTATTATGAATATTAGTATTAGTATTATTCTCAATTTAATTAATTGTTATGAAAATTAGTTAATTTTTATAAACTTAGTTATTAATTGTTATTATTGCTATTATGATTGTTGTTGTTGGCATTATTAGTAGCATTATTATTATAAACTTAGTTAATTTTCGTAAATGTTGATTAAATTATTATTATTATTATTAACTTAGTTAATTTTTATCAACTTATTTAATTTTTATAAAACTTAATCAACGAAGTTAATTTTAATCCTAGTTAATTTAATTTGATTATTATTATATTAATTTAGTTAATTTTTATAAAACTTAGTTAGCTTGATTAATTTATTATTATTTATTTATTATAATCACTATTATAAATTTAGTTAATTTTTATAAGCTTATTTAATTTTTATATAACTTAATAAACAAAATTAATTTTTATAATCTTAGTTAATTTATTATTATTATTATTATTATATAAAAATTTTAGGACATGTATAAAATTACAACGATTATTCTATTTGACTGTGTATAATTTTCTACATTTTATGTTGTATGATTTCACATGGCATGATTGATAATTTTCTATTTCATTAAAGAGGCATATTTTACCAGTATGTTATTAGTCTAGGAGTATTAAAATGAATTTAGAATAAAATCATTTACAAATATAACCATTTTGCTCTACACCAACTTCCTTACGGCCCTCCCCAGCAAGCTTATGACTTTAAGCTAACAAAGCACCTTAATTTTACACAGGCATTAAAAAGTTCACAAGCTCAAGGTAAACGTTTTGTTGTTATGCGGGATCTATTACCGCTACAATGTCAGTTAACGTACAAATGAGGCATTTTCTCCCTATAAATTATCCAAGGCAGTAGTTTGCGATATGGTACCAATCCTGAATAATTACCTATAATCATGTTGTGTCAGCGTTATATAGTACCTAAAAAAATTGCTAATAATGTATGTGTGGTTATCTATCTCAATAACGACCGACAATGCCTTTTCATAGTAGGTGACATGTTCAAAAATAATGACTGTCTTGTAGACTGAAAATAAGTTATGCAAACAACTACTACTGCTACAACTGAATCTACCTATATATGTCTCTTATTTTATCCTTTTGCTGATATATTTTAACTTAAAATGATACATAGTTTTAAGGTGTTCACTAACCATGACCGGTGACTGAAATAGTGATCAAGTTATTTGCACATTTCAGAATGTTAAGGAAACTGATTGCCAAAAGATTTGATCTCCTATATGTAAAAAAATTCCTGAAAAGATCAAGTTATTGATGCCAAAGGATCAATATACTAATACTAATAACAAATAAAGAAAAGTTTCTCTCTGATTTTTCCATTGGTTCTTACAATTTTTCCTTTAAGCTTTTTTGATTGCCATGACTATGTAGTAAGCTATAGGATTACTACACTGGGTGATATTTGCTTTGATAATGAAATGAGTTAATTATATGGTCTCAAAGTTACTCCTAATTTTATAGTTTAATTTTATTAGATATTTAGTTAGCTTTGGTAAGTGCTTAGATATTTAGTATAGCCACTACGAAAACAATTAATTGTGGAAAGAGATTGAAGGATACTAAAATCACAAAGCATCTTCATCTTTTCCATACTATTATCATCCGCCATAGTAACAAAAGGTATAATAATGCTTAAATACCCAAAAACTTTCATCGTAAAAGTATTCAAATGTCTCTTCCACTTTTGAATAAAAACTAAGTACAAACAACAAATGGTAAACACATACAACAAAAAAATAATGTATAAGAAAGTTTAGTAAATGCTTACACCAAAATTATTCAAAGATCTCTAAAATTTTAATGACCAGATAGTTAATATAAAACATACTTACAACAACACATGATCATTTTAATAGTTTTGGTGAATGTAGAAGTTAATAATTGTAGTTTCTGACATTCTTTGTAGCAAAACAACAATTTAATGTCATTTAAGGATAAGGAAATGGAAGGTATAAGACTGGCAGATTGGTTGTGAGAAGGATTTCACAATGAAAAAGAAAAGAATATGATGGTGCATTATAGATTATTCTTGTTAGTATGTTATAAACTCAGAATTTTATCATAATGAGTATTTCTTTCCTATGAAATAACAACTACAAATGAAGGTGAATAACAGTGAATATGCACTACCTGCATAAGTGCTGCACCTTTTAGATTTTTCAGCCGATCGTAAAATAATAAATGCTCCCTGCCTGTTAATGTTTCCCAGAAAAATGTTACTCATGGAAAATTACTCTTGACATAGAATTACAAGCTACTCATGGAAAATGTTATATACCTGACTAGGAATTAGATTTGAGCTAGTACCAGCAGTAATAGCAAGGGCTTTTCTTTTTTCACTGTTGTTGGTGCTTATGCTTTCTTGATTTGTAAGAGTTTTTTGTGCTGGTTTCATTTGACAATAGTATCCACTATGGAGTAGCCAATCCAAGGACAACATATTCCTTGCAAGTTGCTCAGGATAAATCCAAATTGACATTACCGTTCGAGGAGAAGGTCTGACCCAAAATAGTGAGAGCGGTAGACAGTGTGAACTTCTCTTTCTCCGACGACACCGCTTTCATTTTCTCATCCATATAGCCAATGTTACACAAATGAACAGACCAAACCAGAGCAAACAAAGCATCACTACAATCACACACCCAGCCTCCGATGCTGCAATCTCCATGAATCCGAGCACAGAGTAGCAGACGCATCCAGTCTAGGTGACACAAATAGCATAGTGGCATTTCAACTTTTAGGCACACAATTTCAGATTCCAAGACAGACCTTAATCTTAATGACGTAATATATGACAACATCGGGTTTATCATCTAGTCAAGGAGCAACATCTGATACGTCAAGCGACGATGTCCAGACTTCGATTATGAGTAAATCGTGACTTACAGATAATTCGACATCTGCAATTGCAAAACCCTAGTTATTGAGTTTAGTCTAGACTTCTCAGCAGTTGATGGCATCTTCGAATCGGTAGTGAGTCAACTTAGACATGCATTAGATTCAGTTCTATATAGGAGTGTAATTCGGGATTCCGAAATGGAATTTTAAATAGAGAAATCGTTTCTTTTTCAATGAAAGGAAAAGATGGTCCCTTTTGTCGATAAGCAAAGTGCTTGAGGCAAGCTGAGATCGGCAACACGAGGCAGGTAGGATGAGTTAGGGGCGGAGGCGGTGATAAGGAGGAAATTTTGTGATCGAGGATTTGAGGAAATAATCTCCGGAACGGGGAAGAGGGAAAATATTGGAGAAAGAGGGAAGATGGAAATAATTTAAGGAATAGGCGACCATCAAAATAATTTGGGGAGCCCACTCTTTTAAAGCGTTACATAGCTGATCCATTTTTTAAATAAAGCAAGTTAAAACAACCAATAACACTATGAAAGCCGTTATCTATTAGCGTCATAAAAAAAATTTCTTGTAGTGATACCAACTAGAAATTTTATCCCTATAAAATCCATGTAAAAAAAATTGTAAAACTAAAAAAAGCAGGACCTGAGGATCGTGCGAGCAGGAGAATAAGGCATTTTATAAGGGCACATGCAGCAGTCGCCCAGTTGTGGTGGTAGGTGAGTGGTTAACTCCGTTCTTTGTTGATTGCTTCATCATTCCTATCAGTATATGCTATGTGCTTGGATTTATTAACTCTAATCTTGAATGCATCATGAGTTATTGTGCAAATCTGAGATTTGGTAGTATATGTTGCTTTGACAATTCTACTGTTTCGTTCTCGCCATATACACCACACGCAAGTTGAAATTACTGTTCTAATTGAATTTAGCTTTGATGATTTCAGTTTGCTCTATGATATTCATATTTTCATGTTGTGTAGTGTCAAAATGTGGTTAGTTTCAACACCATGCCCATATTGGGTGACTATACACACACTTGAAAAATAAATGATCTACATTTTCATCATGTTGCATGCATAACACGCACAAAGGATCAATTGATGTACATTTTCAAATAAGTCTTTGCTTGGTTGGGAGATAATTGTTGATGACTTTAAATAGGGATATACCCATTTTAGGAGTGTGAATGTTACTCCAAACGAATTCGGTCACGGTTCTATATTGTAAACATTTCTGATTATCTCCCATATAGTTTTGAATTTATATTACCACTTTTGCTGCATGACTAACCCGTAAATCTTCTGTATCTTTACTTTTAGTTGCTAAGATTTCATCTTTAAATCTTCTTAAATAACTCATGCTTTCAGGTTTCCACTCATTTCTTTCTATTATTTCTTCTACCATGGTGTTTTCTCCTTTTAGGCTTTCTATTGAGTCCACCTCGAGTCCATGAAGAAGCCTCCCACCACTTAGCCAAGGGTCGTACCACATAGACGTTGATTCTCCATCCACTATCCTTCTTTCTATACATCGAAGAGCCTCAATCTGTTTTTCAAAACATGTTTCCACACACTTGAAAAATCGTTTTAGATATCCATGTCCCAAAAGGGCTGATTTTTAATGTATTTTTTTCATTAAATTAGCCCAAAGTCCTTCTGCATTCAGAATCTTCCATGCTAATTTGATGCATAACGATGTGTTTACCTCTTCGAACCCTTTGAGACCCAGACCTCGCTTTTCCTTTTTCCTGCAAATTTTTTCCTAAGGAATTTTACTACATTTCCCTTTCCACGAGAAATTAAGACACACATGCTTGATCTTATTAATGGTCGCAGTAGGAAACTTAAAGCATTGCTTCCACCAGGAGACATCAGGATAAATGGTGTATTTAATTAACTCCAAACTCCCTACAACACTTAAGAGTTCCACTTCCCAACTGATTATTTTTCCCTTGATTTTATCAATTAGCGGTACATGATCCTTGTCTTTAATGTTCATACTAGTTAAGGGGATGCCTCGGTGTAACATCCCGCCCCCAAACATGCCTAAATCCCGACATAGAAAATGCTCATCGAAACTTAGACACATTCCAAAGCCGGCTATTGGTTAGTAAAAAGAACAATACAGAGTTATTTATCTATTCATTTAGAACTCGTGGTGGAAGAATAAAAGGTAATAGCATAATAGTACCCAATTTATTTCAAATTCCAAATGTCACAAAACAGAATTATATAATGTCAACAATAACCATTACATCACCTTGTTCAAAAAAATATGTTTTTAAACTTCAAATGGAAACGTCAAAAAATAACATAAATAGATAAATAGATCACTGCCACAAGCTCGAGATTTTCTATTTTGGGAGTCAGAACAATAATGACGTGGTCAAGGGGTCGACTGCTCCCCTATTTTAGGAATGATAAACCTGTTGTCGTTGTTAATTTATTTTCTTCCTTGATTAATATTTAAAGTTAACATTAATTTTAATGTTTACTTATCCCCCAAGTATAATTATTGTTAACTTTTGAATTTCAAATTTGGAAACTAACAATTTATTTAAATTTAAATTATTTTAAACCCGAAAACTTCAAACATCCATAACTTCTTTGTTTGAGCTCCGTTTTCAGCATAATATATATGGAAATTGATCAGAATTTCGCCATGAACGCAACAACATAATTTTTGTGGTCGAATCCCAACTTTTGCAAAATTTTCATTTTTACCCATATCTTATTTTAATTAATTTATCTAATTTATTTATTTATGGTTGATTTTATGGGGTGTTACATTCTCTCCCCTTAAAAGGATTTCGTCCCAAAAATCTTTCCAAGTGACAAACAACGTAACATGCAATAAACATCCATGTTATGCAACCAAGTTATCTATGCAACCATCTACTCAACCAAAAGTGCATATGATTATGTACTGCAAACATACTATAAGTGAGCTCAATCCTAGCGTGAGTGTATGATCGTGACATATAAGTATGTATGCAAACACCCTAAAAATGCAAAAAATTCTACATGAGTGCAAAGTAATAGTGAAAAGTGTAGCAACCATCTCCTACCATTAATCTATCGTCCACAATGCAACGAAAGCTTAATTTTGAAGAGGAAATTTACCAGAGAAAAGCTTAAGACGAGAAGTCATCATGATTTCCATCAGACTTTCTCCCTATTGTACTCGAACCAACCTAATTCCCTTATTGTGGAACTTCCTAGTTATGTGTTTCACAATACGTGTAGTGGCATAAGATGTTATTGGCTCCATCTCAATATCCCACAATTGATTAGGCTCTACCACACAATGGTTGTGCTGTAAATGTATTTTCTTAAACGTGCAACGTGAAAATCATCTTGGATTTCTACCAATTTATCTGATAACTCCGCAAGTTTTTTATTTTTCCAACATTGGGAAGGGCCCAATAAATTTTGGTGCAAACTTTCCCAACTTTTCAAATCTTACAACTGTCACATGTTTCCTAATCAACTCTATCTTTCCAAAGTCTCGCGAATTAAATCTGGTCCGATTAGGATTTTGTCGGTGGTTTCCCACCAATAGTTTGGCAATTTGCATGGCCTTCCATAAAGCACTTCAAATGGTGCCATACCAATCATCGATCGATAACTATTATTATATGCAAATTCTACTAAAGGTAAGTGTTGCTCCTAATGTCCACCAAAGTCAATGATGCAAGCTCTTAACAAATCCTCCAAGATCCTATTCACTCTTCTAATTTGTCCAACGGTCTGTAGGTGGTAAGCACTGCTAATGTGACACCCCACCTTTATACACATACTATTCAAAAGTATTACAGAGTTATATTGTCAGATAATACAAAGAACGATGCTATAAGGGGTACACACGTGAATATTCTCTTGGACTAACATTAGTATGTATTAAAACATCAAATAAATAACTCATCTGTACGTACACGGTGTCAATACAGAACAATAAACATATGTGCCTCTAGGATAGAACAATACACAATGTATAGTAAGTAACCGAGAAACTAGAGTCAGAATCACAACGATAGTATATAATATATAATATGTAATATACTATGTATGTTAAAAATACAATCTCAAGAATATACATTCATGAAGTACATCATATATAATAACATACAACTAAACCGTATAACTTGTCTCCTTTAAACCTAGTAAACACAAGCTAGTTTCATCAAAACCATGTATAAAGATGTCATCACCCATATATAACAAATCAATAGGAATCAAAAATACCATATTCGATGGGTGAATTGTCCATGCAATAAATCATCATCATAGAAAATGAAATCATCAAGCGAATTGACTAGCACACAACAAAGCTCTAATACCATAAAATCATATAATTAATAGAGAATGTAAGATAGGACATCAAATCATCCAAATGGTATCCCATACTATACAACCCATAAAGATGATCTATCATAATCAATAAACAAAGGTTATCTTTAAAATATCAAACCAGAAGAGTACGGACATACGCGAAGTGAGTAAACTTTAGACTCATACAGTCTTTAGTCTAGTCAACTCATTATAGGAAAGAAATATATATGCCAATCCACCACACACTCACAACCCTGAACCAGAAAAGGAGACTGATAGCATATATCATGCCTTAGGAACCCAGGACTACTTGCCAACCATATAGTACCGTCTGTTCCTACAGGCTTAAGTTACCTCAATGGACATCATGACCCCATCCACTAATGATTCATCTAAGCATAGTCTTGGTCATAACCCTGCTTTTCCCCTAATGTTAATAGACTAATGGCATAAGTGATACAGGAGGCTACTAACTACCAAATCTGTGATGCGCATCAAAGGAACATATGACCATGGTGTCGCGGATCTAGGGCACGACCCCATGATTAGGCCATTAGGGTGGATACTGACCAATCTGATTCACATTTGAACTATAAAGGGAGTTGGACACAATGTGGATGTGATAGAGTTAGGGGTATGTCCTAGGGGCAATTATGTAATTTATATCTAACTCAATAACCAATCTTAAAATGTATTTTCTTTCTGTTATATACTTGATATTACGTGTTATATTAATTAATTAATTTAATTAGAAGTAAATTTAATAGAAAATCCATGAATGGTATATTTTGTGATAGTAGTTACAAAGCATTGTAATCGTGAATAATTTATCACAATGAAAAAAAATACCATTTTAAATGTTCCTAGTCAAGATACATCTAGACCAAATATCGATGTATCAGCTGAGACTGGAGTATGTAATGCTCTTCAAATGTTGGATAATGTATTACTCGTGGCTGTTGGGGACACCAAGGGGTTGCGTACTAATAGTTATTGGATAACTATGGAATGACCCACTCGTTAGTTTTATGTTGGTTAATCTTTACTACTAATAATAATAATTCAATGTAAAGAAAATCAACCGTGTCTTTATGAAATTCCCGTATTGTCCTTCGTACATTTTAACCTCGCTTTCTCGCTTTTGTCTGCTAACCAAAAACTAAAAAACCCAAGAAACACGATTCCAGATCCAGGTGATTCCTTACCCAATGTCTTCTCCAACGAATGGGATGCT
Source organism: Allium fistulosum (assembly GCA_030737815.1). Lineage (NCBI taxonomy): Eukaryota > Viridiplantae > Streptophyta > Magnoliopsida > Asparagales > Amaryllidaceae > Allium > Allium fistulosum. Next base: position 1,391,297,491 of record CM060901.1, on the reverse strand, counting down.
TCGGGGGCGATTCCACATCCAAGGCGATTGCAGTCCCACCATCTTCTCCAGCGAATCGCACAAACTAAGGTTACTTCGGCGCTATTCCAAACAACGTATTCTCCAACTTCGGCGTACGATCAACGTTACGGATTGATCGACCATTGATTAAGGTTAGTCACTAATCTGCTGTTCTAGATTTAACATTTACCAATACTATGTGTTTCTTATGCTATATTGAAGATTTTGTCGTAAATAGTTTGATTTGTATAGCAAAGTCAAACAATTTGGTAGTGTTAAAACAAAAATCCTAAAACGTGGTGAAATGAGCCGCAATATTAAACTATTTTATATTCCATTGTACTTTGAATTTTTTTTTAACTGTTGGAATCATTTTGATATTGTTATGATTAACATTGGTATGTTTGCTTGGTTGCTCTTATATTTTTCACGGAGACTGCTGTTGATTATCTCATGGAATGAGTGATACCTAAATTGCTTGGTTCTTAATACTGTACCTTTTCCTCGATTTAAAGTTTTATATCTCAATACCTTTGCTTTGAATTTGTTGCTAAGTTCAATTAAAATCAATAAAATTGTTATTGCCTATGAGATTTAGCTGTACAAGTTATTCCAGTTTTCCCTAAGCAAAAAAATTACATCAAACTCATTTACAGTTGCGTACGGTGATTTTTGGTTTGAGATGATTCTATCTTTTGATTATGCAGTATTTTTACTCGATTTAAAGTTTTATATCTCAATATCTTTGCTTTGAATTTGTTGCTAAATTCAATTAAAATCAATAAAATTGTTATTGCCTATGAGATTTAGCTGTACAAGATATTCTAGTTTTCCCTAAGCAACAAAAATTACATCAAGCTCATTTACAGTTGTGTACGATGATTTTTGGTTTGAGATGATTCTATCTTTTGATTATGCAGTATTTATAATATTATTCACTGTAACTGATGATCATTTTTTATAGAAACGACATATGTGAAATTCATTGGAAGATAACATGTATTTAGATATTCGGTTTTTTTTGTAGACGGATCACATGAGAACAACAAATCTGTTAAAACATGGGTCATCCCAAGGTCCATATAACATAAATTGAATGATTGAAACAAAAAGGTTTGTTTCTTAAGGGGTAAGAATTTTGATGTTTCATGTGAATTAGTTCACAAACATGATCAATTTTAAAAGGGACTTTTAAAAGTACCAGGTTGATTTTAAAAACCTTAGCCTGCCAAATGTTAGCACCTGATAAGAAGTATTTCAAATAAAGCACCTTTTTTCCATTCCTTAACATTGGAATATAACATGTTTTTGTATCTTTTATAAATTGACGATAACTCAGAATCATGTTCTGATGATTCACACCTGCGTTACTACTTTGAATAGAGCCACACTTTGAATAGAGCCACCAACGTTTATGCTCTACAACCTTATATAAAGTTGCAATAACATCCTATTCAACAAACACATTCTTCTAGCAATACAATCTCGACAAAAACATATTTATATCTTTGATTCATAATTCTAACACACTCTTCATCTAGCCAAAACAGTATTAATGACAGCATAAATTGATTTTATTTTATTTACTTCTATTTTTTGAATCTCAAAGAATAAGGCTTTTTATTTTTGCATTTTTTAAATTGATAACGAGTTAAAGAATGCAAATGTAAAGCAAATAGTTAATACTGTAATAGAAAACTGAAAAAAATGACCAATGGTGCTCCAATTTCTTTGTTGTTGATATTCAATAAGCAAAAATAAGTTGAATATTCAATAAACATATTATAAATTGAATATCTTTACTACTAATAATAATAATTCAATGAACATACATCGACCGTGTCTTTTTGAACTCCCTAAATTGCCCTTTCCACGTCTTACCTCCCTTTCTCGCTTCAACATAACGAAAACTAAAAAACCCTAGCCCCATTATCATGTATCCCCCTTGCTTGAAAAAGAGGTTGAGGCGATTACACATCTGAGGCGATTCCACACCTACCATCTTCTCCAACGAATCGCACAGATTAGGGATACTTCGGGGTAAATCCAAATTAAATGCGACTTTAGTCCCACTTCCATCTCCAAAGAACCGACCAAATTACGGTTATTTTGGCGATTCCAGATCTAACGCTTACCCTACCTTCACTGTGTGATTAATGCTTATGGGTTGATCGACGGTCGACTAAGGTTAGTTCACATATCTGTGATTCTGCATATCCGCTTATTGATTCAGTATATTCTGAATTTGGACTTCATTCGTTGGGCAACTTCAGTTAATTTTTTGGCATTTTTAATCCTGATGACTATACATCATTACATATTAGTTTATACCTTATTAATTTTATGCAGCCTCTACTAGATCTATTTGTTCTTTGATTAATTTTATGTAGCCTCTTATTGATTTCTACTGACTTGATGATTTTTGCATATATATTTCTTGGGAATCTTAAACTCGAAAAAATAATATGAGGAAACTAAAAAATTGCTCATAATTCTTCTACAACAGGAATGACTTTTCTTGATGCAAAGTCAGCTATGGATAATGGATGGATGAAGGTATGGGGTAACATTTATTTTTAAATTTACAAAAAATAAATAATGTTCTTTTAGGTCTACCAAAGAGTAAAAGTTCGTTTAGAATTCTCATACATAGGTCCACAAAATGAACTTAAACATATCCAAGATGATGTACGTTGAATATAGAACTATGTTCACTTTAGGTATCAACATCTCAAGCTTTCAATTGCCATTTATAAATTTGTTGTTACTTTTAGAATTCATTTAACTGTATTTTATATCATTGATTTTGTTCATAGAGATTCCCAACCAAAAGTAATGATTCCAACAGATCATTAGTATCATGTGCTTTTGGTTATAAATTCCATTTTGTTATATTCAACTAATTATGCAGTCCTAAGTATATTTACTATATAAATGACTTATTTCTTTACCACCTATAAAGTTGTAATATATTATGCACCACTTTGTCTTTTACAAGAATATGGTTTAATTTTAGTTTAGGTCAGTAGTATTCGAGTTGTTCAGTTGCTTACATACTCAACTTATTTTTGCATGTGATTTTGAAGGAATTAATGTCATGATTTTTAGATTAAAAACAAATTAGTTTATTTCTCTACCCACTGATTGTTAAGGTTTAATTACATCAGTTCTTTGGCTATATGCTTTTTAAAGAGAAATCGATCAAAGAAAATCATATATATGATTAGTTTTTTATTTCCTTCCATTTCTTTAGTTTCTCTAATTTTGATGCATTTAATTTAATTAAAATTTATCAATAGATAACGAAACTAGAGAGTTTGGTCTATTTTATTTCAGTTTTATCATTAATTCGTTCCCTAAAATTCTATCTTTTTTATTACAAGTTTTGTATGCTAGCTTAATTATATATTTTAAACATAAATGGAGTGTACGAAATCAAAGTGTTTTATTTATTTTAATTTAATTCTTTTAATTTTCTCCACTCTCTAACTGATTTTGATATCCACCTTTGTTTTAAAAAATTCAATTGAAAATTGGAACCAATTATGCCTATAAAATTAAATTGGAAAGTTTATCTTTGCTATTTATTTTTATATCCATCCGTATATGATATAAACAAAGATGGATTATGTGATATCCAGTTCCTTAGAATTTGCTTCAAATTTATGCGGTGGAAGATTATGTTGAGAATGCGTTAATTGCTTACACGTATGTTGCTTGATTCTGAACTTATTTTCCACTTTATTACAACTTTTGGTCATGCCTCATCAACATCTTTTGTATAGAAATCAGTTTTTTGTTATGTTCAAATAATATTTTAATAAAGCGGCAAATATTTCTTTTGTTTCATGCCATTAATTTACTCATTCAAATCAATTTTTATTTTAATATTTGTATACTAGCTTATGATTGTTCTTTTGATAGAATTGAAGGTTATGAAATCATTGTACTTTATTTATTTTGCTCCAATTCTAATCAATTTGGTACATTTTTTACGTTTTCAAACTCATCACTTATTTATCTATCAAATCAAAGTTTCATTTTTCTTCTTAGGTTTTTTTCCTTTTGAATTTATTTTACTGATTCAGTTTTATATGATTATTAATGAATTCTCAAAGCCACTGTTCATGTTGTTTTGAAAAATAAATTAAGTATTGACTCAATTCAGCCACATCAATTAAAATGATCATGTTAACTGATTTAGCGCATATAGGAAACAATATGTTATATAAATATGTGTGTGTGTTTGTTTGTGTAAACACAAAAGGATAGAAACACAGTTTGAAGTCATGAGAAAAAGTGATGATTCTGAATCCTATTTTGTAATATTGGCAAGTTTAGAAGACATAAAGATTATTTAATCTGGATAATTTCATTGGAATAAGATGATTTTTTATAAAGCAATAACCATACAATTAACAATGGCTATTGTTAATATGTAAAGACACAATCAAACGCCAGATTAAACTTTCCAGGTTTATGTAGTATATATGAATTAATTGCTCTTTTTCATATTAGTTATTTGGTACTATAGGTTTGTCTGTGAAATTTATTACCATTCACCACTTTATTCACTACTCTCCATTGAATAATCCTGTAACTCTGCTGCAACTTTTTATTCAGCAATGAGTATCTGCATTTATCAGAAGAATTCTGATATTTTTTATTTCCATGTTTTCGATCTTTATCTTCTACTTTCGATTTACTTATGAATTTTTTTACTGATTGTTCTGCTTTTAATCATAGATGATTCTACTTTTTACTATGAAACTTTTGTAAGATAATTTTGTTTTTGAATATTTAGCATCTGATTTCATTTTATAATATGAATTTTTATAAGATTGTTTTGGTTATTATTTTCAATAGGTCTGATTTTATTTCTTTGCTATGAACCTTTCTAAATTGTTGGGATTTTAGTTCTGAGTTGTGGCTCGTTAATATATATGATTGACATATATTTATGATTATTGATAGTTTGGTTAAGTTATATTATTTAGTCATAATAGTTGTATAAATTTTATGATATCATTGTAGGTCTGATGCAATGACCTGAACCCTTCTTGGTTTTTTTAAAGGAAGAGAGGATCTAGGTCTGAACATTCAAATAATCCTACAAAAATGTATATATGCAGCTACAATTATTTACTTAGTGAATATGGTGATTTTTGCAGATTGAAATTTTAATATTAACCGTGAAGTTAGGTTGTTGTCTAAAGATATTATATTTGCATTCTTTATTTCTATCGGGTTAAGGTATTTTTTACTCTATTTCTACATTTGCATCCTTTACTAAAATATGACAGAGTTGTTTTTGCTTACAGTTGAGTTTCATACTACCATCGAATTTGGATTTTGTAGTTCATAAGGATGGATAAGATTCCTCCATTGCTGCTTCTTGATACTGAACATCAACCACCCTTAGGATTTTTTTACACTTCTGCATTGTTTTTGGAGATTATTACCACTTCGGTGAGTACCAACTCTAACTTAATACTAAATTCTATTTACAACAAGATTTAGTGACATATAACACAAATTTGTTGGGAACAAAAAGATATTAACAAGCAAGTTTAAAACAAGAAGTTGCTTAATCTTTTTCAAGTAGACATCAAATTTAGATTTAGATTTGAAATAAAGAAATATTTGTTTACCTTTTATTGTCTTTTTTAGGAAAAAGTGGTGCATATTCGATGCCATTCAACAAAATTATTGACAAGGAATTTCTCTAGAGACCATAGGTATTATTGTTCATTATTGTACTTACCACATATAAGTGTTTGTAATGTTGTTGCTATATAAAATGAATGAGTAGATTGTGGGGTCAAAACTAATTATTGGTGTTTGTGTCTTAGCATTAACCATATTTTATCTCCTTGCAAAAATATTGTTCATGAATGACCTACATCAACCCATGTTTGCTTAGAATAATAGAATAAACTAACAGTTTGAAGAAAAAATCCACTAGAATAACAAGGTAGGGAACAAATCTTTCTCCTTTTGTAGTTTTCTTAATGACATATTTATATATTTCATGTAATTCCATCTTATCTAATGAAGGTTGCATGTTTATAGCTTAATGAATTTTGGTGTGTTTTTGCTTTCAATATGATCGCTACGCAACTGATTTTTAATAAGCCTATTTTTTAAACTTGATGACAATAAAACCTGTTTTTTGGTGTTTAGGAAACTATAATTATATTAGTTGATATCAAAACAGAAATTTGCATGCTGAAATTCACTTGCAGTATTGCAATGTTAACCAACTACTTCTGGATCCACCTGGGGATCAACACCGACTCGCCATCGCAGGTTTCTTAGGGATTTTGTGATCTAGAGAAAAAGAAAATATATAAAACCTACCCTCCTCAAATCTGGAATCTTGGATGATAATTTTTGTTATTTAATCAATTTTGGAATTTTAGGTACATAGTTTCCTAATTTTCAGCTTCATTTTGAGTATCACATAGGTATTTTCAATGGTTTCAAATCATTTTTTCTTCTTTGTATGCTCAGAAAAATTGATTACAGGTTTACTTCCTATTTTCAATGTTGAAATTGTAGTTTGCTAAAAATTTAATTCTCGATCATTCATTTTGCAACAACACTTTGATTATTATGCAAGTTTTCCATAAAAAATATAAATAATGAAAATTTTGATGAATTTTGGGTTTTTGAACTAAACATAGAGAGGTAAGTTTGTGATTTCTTGAATAAAATACATGACTGTTTTTGCATAAGTTCTCTGAATTCAATTTATAACATGTATGCCTGATCATTCAACAATGATTATAAAGCTACCATGAGTATTTTATGCCATTCTCTATTACATACATGCATGTATGTATTTTTATGATATATTTATTAATAACCAGTTGTGAAGACAAATAGAAATATGTCCAGTATGATCCTGGCAGGCCAAAATACACACTACTAGAACAGAAACAAAAAAAGCGCCACAATGTCTACTGCACATACATAGCCAGCTTTCCGCATGTCCTCGTAAATTTGTTTTTATTTGTTCCTTTTCCAAAAAAAGCATCATGACTTAGTAGAATAGACTACTGTTTGTATTCACTCACTATACATTTGACTATAAACTAAAATGGCTGCTATTTTTGATGCAGTTACTAGCCGCATTTCAGGTTGTTTCCCATTTGATCTGTTAGCTTGGTAATCCTCAACGGTAGTAAACTCTTGCCTTTAAAATTGTTCCCGCATGGAAAGAGTAAATTATTTTCGTTTCAATCTCAACATATGTAAAAATATTTACGCAGCAGTAATTTTTAGCTTTTCTACTACTGAAGTGACATTAATGATATTTGCGTTGTAGGATGAAACTAATTTATTTAACTTCATAGTAAATTTTGTATCTGATTGTGCTTGATAATACCCTATCAGGTGTATTTATTGCATTAATTCTATTATTTCCGATCCAGCAACTATTGTTTAGTTTTTTATTTAAGCATGTCAAATAGTTCTTTGTTTCTAATATTGTAATTACATATCTGCTGCAAGTAAAGTGGTTTTGTTGATCTATAAATGCACATTGTACGAATTCATAAAGATATTTTCTAATTTGTAATATATAATTAGAAGAATGATTATAATATACTGTATAACCGATATTATTTTAAAATTTATTAGGACGTCATGATGTTAATACAAGGCCAAGTTCTCATAAACTTCTCCAATTCTACTTTTTATCCTGCATTTTGCTTTACTTTAGTTTGTTAATTTTACAGGTTGAAGTTTTTTATGCTTGATTTGATTTTTAATATTTGAATGGAGAAAATAGTCACCAAAGTGGATATGATTATATCCCAACGATCAAGACTACCTCCTCCAAATATAGAACCGCTTCGTGGCCATAAGATTATTTTATTGAAGCTTACCCACAGCCCATGTGAGGTCCTTATCACTTGAAAGTTTATTACCGTGATCATTGTACTTTTGAGCTCTGATTGCTTATGCCCTATGCTGCATGAGGATGCTCGACTGTTCTTTTTTGTTACCGTTCGTTTTAGAATTGCTTCTTTGGATTATTATATATGCTCACATGAATTTAGTGTAATAATTAGCATGTATATTTCAAGAATATTTGATATGGTACATGAAATTTTCTTTGATGTTTAGGACTTGGACTATGTTTGAACAAAAGGCCGCATGATGGTTCTATATTCATATATGTTGTTTGATTGTGTTTTGGGACCTAACTGAGTTAAATTAGTATGTAAATTTAAATTGTTTTAAAGCAGTTGTCAGAGTAGGTGTTGTTGGAAGCTTTGTATATGAAGAGTATAATATTATAAATGAGTTTGAATTAATGACCCTCATTTGGTATTATACAGGAGTTTGTGGACTTTATTTTTTGGTAGATGCTATTTTTTGAAGTTAGACAGAACCCAAGGCTCATGCCATTAAGGGTGAGTAGTATTCAGTTAAAACTGAATTAATCGGTCAAACTGATTCGTTTTGATCGGTTTGGTTTTGAAACAAAATCGACTTGAATTTAATTTATAAAATATACTATTTGAGCTATCAGTTTAAACCAATCAACCAAACGTTTATTATATTATCCAAAGTTATAGTATTGTAATACTCTTAATAATAGGTTAATGATAAAATACAAAGTTTTCAAATTGAAAATAGGTCAACTTTTGTTGTAAATATAAAAATACTTAATAAAATCTCTTCAAACATAAAATTATGTTTTCCTTTGACTAAATCAATTGCTTAAATAATAACATACCTTTTCAGGTCAGTTAAATCGATTACCGACCGAATTAAGTGAAATTAAATTGGTTTAGTTCAGTTATGAATTTTTTCAATTTAAATTTGGTTTGACATTGTTTTAACCTCAAAATCGACCGAACAGTACGATGGCTTACCCCTACAAGCCATGCACTTTCCCACCAAACAGGAGCCATGCATAATGCGGAAGCCCTGTCATATATAGAGTGTTATAAACTTCTATGTAACAGGATAAGATAATTTTTGGTTTAAATTCATCGTGAAACCCATCTTAAAAAAACTTATTGTAACCAATAACTTATGCAAAAGCTTAATTTTGGGTTAAGTTTCATTAGAAACAAAAAAAAATCTAAAATTATAATCATAAATACGGATGTAACAAATAATTTATGCAAATAACTTATGAAAAAGATTGATTTCATGTTACAAATCAATGAAAATACGTTCATGTTACAAATAGAAAATTTATGGTCTAGCGATAAAATGCAGGTCCATCTGGACGTGCATATATACTCGTATAACTAAGGTCAAACAGAAAATATCGATATGACTGATTTACACAGTTCTCTTAACTTGAGAATACCGTGGATCTTCAATATGAAAGCTCTACTTTAATTATAGTCAAATCATGGCATGACGTTCCATCGAGCAACTATAGTTGGGTCAAGTGGAAGTATTGGAAGTGAAGCATTATTCAAGAGAGGATTTGTCTTCTTAGTTATATGGGGTTAGTATCACGGTCAACTCAAGTCAACTCAAAGTCAAAGTCTCTGGCCAGATCATTTTGATTAATAATAATTGTTATTATTGAACCAAAGACTTTGTGTTTGGACTATAGAGTCGAATATGGAAGATATTGGGATTTTGACCATTACCAAATTCCATAAGTCTAAAGTGATATAGTTTTGATGAAGAGAATCGATGTAAAATGTTACTACTGGGTAACGCTTATTAAACTAAAATTGGGTTTTACTGAAACTAAGCAAGCGATAAATTTAGCTATAATGTCACACCACATTCAAAGTGACGTGTGAACATTAACATTCGAATAATTTGATGTTAATTGCTGATCGGATTTACATCCAAGAGTTACACAACCAAAATGAAAATTCTTTTTCGACTAAATGATTTAATTAATTTATATTTTTTATTAATTAATTAAATTAATTAATATTTATAAATTATGAATTATTAATTTAAATATGTTGAAAAATTAACAATGTTATATATATTTATAATAGTTATAAATATATCGATCGATATGAGATATCGATGACAATTAAATTGAATATAATTGTATATATTTAATTTAGATTAAATGGGCTAATGGCCTATGATTGTTTGAGGATTAGGATCGGCTGCTATAGCAAGAATATGGGGTGGAAAAATGAAGGTAATTGGTTTGGGGATGTATGGTTGAGATTAAGAGAGAAAGAGTATTAAATATTTTTCTACTTTCTCTCTTATTCAAACTATTTATATATTGATCTCAAAACCTAATTCACAAGTCTTTTTGGCTACTCTTTTACCTTCTTCCTAGTTGTATACAACACTATAAATAACCCTAAATTCTCAAATCAAATTTAATTTAAATTCAAGTCTATTTGATAGCGAGAAGGTATTCTAGATTAGCAATCTAATGAATTAAGGAATTTCAGAAGAAGAGAACTCATCTTTCAACGTGGACTTGAGGGCATTTATTATAAGTAATAATACATTACATATATGATAAATGATTATGCTATTATATTTTATTGATAATGTACATCTGTTTATTTATATATATGTCGTTATTTCTTAATTAGTTAGGTGAGATTTCTTTGCTGCCACAATAACGATTAGTTATGTGCATAAATATAATCGTTCCAATACATATTCATTCTTATCAGTATTCTGATGATCTATCTTAATAAAAGTATATATTTTATTTTAATACTATATTAATTAATAATATATATATATATATATATTAATATGTAAATCAATGCACATAATTAATTTGTATCAATGCACATACATTTTTGTATATACCATATAAAATTGTTCTAATAATTCTCTAATACATGTTTATGTAATTATAATTTTTGCAACCTAAACTTGAATTTTTTTATTATTAGATATTATATAGTATTATTTAATCACTCTAAGAGTTAATAAATTCATATAAAATAAATAATGTTTTAAAAATTCAATTTTATATTTTTTAAATTATTTCATCATGTCAGAAGCTTTTGAAAAAATAATTAAAAAATTTCTTTTCGTTTTTATATTTTTAATAATTAAATTAAAATCGGTTGTTTTAGTAATTAATTAATTAAAAATATTAATTTTATTCAAAAATTCTAAAAATTTATTGAAACCTATAATATTATCATTCTGGATTTCTGGAAAATTTGATATTTTAAAGTAAAATTATTTTATACCGTTTAATTAACGACAAATTAATTTATTAATTCATATATATTTATCTATTAGTATATTAAAATCATAATAACTTCAGATCTGCAATATTTTCAAACTAAAAATTAAAATATAAATCAATTTATATGTGTGTGTGTATATATATAATTTATTATAATATAAAATTATATTTAATTATTATATTTATAATTACATACATACATATGTGTATATTTATATAATTACTTTATTTTAAATCATGAATATATAGATAAATGAGTAAAATAATTTGTATTATAAATATATAATTCTATTTACACACACAAACACGCGCATATATATTTAATTATTATTTGTTATATTATATATATATTTATATTATAATTTTATATAGTAAACATATTTATATATTTAAATATATATGTATAATTGTTTAGATATTTATAGCTATAAATATATGCACATATTTAGACAACATACAATGCATATAGAATAAGCTAATGTGTCTATTGCGGTGTATATTCCAACACTATATGCAGACATTTTATACCTTGCATGGAATATCATGTTACATATGTACATACGTATACTTATGTATACGATGCATGTGTCTTTTTATATATTAAATAAAATTAAATCAAATAAATTTCAAACAACTGTTTATGAATTTAAATAAAATATATGATTTTATTTAAATTAAATTTATAAATGTTCTAAATAAATTAATTAAAGATTAATTAATTAAATGAATATATGCATGTATAAATATATGTGTAGTACTATAAAGTTTATAGTATGTAAAAAATATTTAATATAATGTTGTATTAAAATAACATAAAATTGATTAAAATGTTAATTAATTAAAATTAATTATATAAGATTTAATTAATACAATGTTATATATAAGACTATTATATAAATAATGTAAAATATAAAAGTTATATAATAATAAAACTTATATAATATGAATGTATAAATAAAACGTTGAACATGAAAGAAATCCTAAACAGACTTAAGGTATAAATACATATGTATTGTATGTATACCGTGATGCTAGATGTGTTCGACACTTGAATCACGATGGCATTTCATAAGAAATAAATTATTTCATAAGTCGATATCACTCAATGTAATATATTAAAGATTATGAATCTTCAATATAATGTTGTCCTCTACCATATATATATATTAATAAATTACTTGCATACTCCTTAGCTATTGAGAAAACTCAAGCTAGGGATGTTATGTATAGTATTATTAATATATTGAATAGACGAGGTAAGATAACTATATGTATTTGTTGAGAAAATTCAATATACATATACAATACTTAGGTCGTTGCGATATGGTAGGTATGAGTGAATAATCTCTTTCGGTTTGTTAAGTAAACATAGATCAAAATGAGATTAGGATAAGGAACCATGGATTAGGAGTTGTATGTAATACAACCGATAAGGAGTTATCCATCGTCCGTGGAGCTATGATTTGTTGAGCAAACTCAAGGTCAGAAGTTCAAGCCAGATGAGTCCTAACACCCACTAGTGAAGTCGAAAGACTTCTATGTTTCGCTTAGGGTTTGGTGGAACATAAAAGGCTGGTGGGAGCTTTATTAGAAATATAAAATGATAACATTTAACCTTTTTAATATTGTAAGAATACATGCTATATAATGTTATAATAATCTATGATGGGTGCATTTAATATGATTGATAAAATGTCTATCAATTAAAATATACAAATGAACTGAACTGAAAATTGACAAATAGAAATGTAATACACACACACACTCACTTACTAATAAATGCTTCTTGCATGTTAATGTTTCTACACCCATGCAAGTGCCTAATTTTACAGCTGCTTATTACGTTCTTAATTTGGTCACTTACATGGTTATTTGGTCGAGACCGTGTATTGTATTATGTGAGTTTCAAACTCTAAAGCAATACAAGACTATGGATATTTGATTCACATATTATTGCTTATAAGTGTCATATGAGGAATGGTCACAGTTTGTAATGTAAGATACTTCGATGAAGTTAGTTCATTTGAAGCAAGCCAATAAATAGTACTATCAAATTGAGTATTCAATTTGATTGATTACAAAAGGATCATGTCGTGTTAAATGTTACACTAGACCCAAACAATAATATAAATCTAAGAACTCGATCGCTGAAATGTCATTTTGATCAGTTTGCGTAAGGTGCAACATATTTGATGTCCTTCAATGTTAAGGTTGATCAGATATATTTTTGTAAAGAGTTCGTTATAATGTTGTAGGAAGGGTTTTCTTTTGAATGGTTCATCCATTTAAAAAGAAAAACGAATGTATAAGAGTGGATGTGATTTAAGGTATAGTTGGGATGAAGAAAGTGAACAGTCACTTTTGCTTCATAAAGAAGCATCGAAAACAAAAATTGTAATAATAATGAATGATACTTAACATTGGAATAAGAAATATGATTCCTATTCCGAAATGTATTTTCATATAAAAAAAATTTCTATGAGATTTATTTATTTGAGTTTGAGATATTTGATCAAAGAACTCTCCACTGTAAACTAGTTGAGCATATATATGAAATAAGTAATCTATGTTAAGTGAATGATGGACCTCCAAATCAAGTACGCTGTTATAATAAAGGCGGAAATAGTGAGAGCATGTCATATAGCACTTATTGATGGCATCAAGTTACGAAAATTGTTTTCATAAAACCTACCGAACTTTATTTATGAAATAATGACTATTTTTCAGTGTTGACTGAAAATAGACATAGTTATATTTTATTGTGAATATTAGTTATGAAATAAAACTATAATGTGGTATTTGTTTTCATGACAAAGTGATGAATTGGAAAATACTGAAGTGTTTAAAATTATTTACAATTATTTTGAAATTATAGACTAAGCCGTAGTTTTGAGAAATAATTTTATTATATGATATTGGTTAATTATATCTCAAACAATTAAATGTTATGCACCCATTTAATGGGGGCATCATAAGGGTTGATGAACTCTTCGGATTGATGCATATATAGATGTACGTAATTGTAAGTATATTAATAACAAAATGATTTCACGCACTTCATTGTATTCACTGATAAGTTGTCACCAACATGGACATGTGTATTTAATACACATGTAGTATGCCTATGGTAAACTCATAGAGTATAAAACGGAAGTAAATAAAATAATATGCGATAGAAATGATTCGATTTGATCGAATGGGTGAGTATGTAAGAAAGAGTTCTGAACGTACCTAAAAATGAATGAAGATTCAATCTCAAAAGTCACTCCTCCATGTGATACATAATGATGTATCGATAAGGAGTAATCGAACTTTGTTGGACAAAGTACGACTAATTGTGAGTGAAGTTGAGTTAATTTCTTTCTATAAAGTTATGTACTTAAGAGTAGTACACAAGGTTAATATTATTTCATCTAAATAATAATTTACAAAATCATATGAGATAAGGGTTTATAAGACATCTCAACATATCCTAGGCCAAGGAGTTGGCAGGTTGCATGAGTCGAAAAATTGTACATAATAATTGTTCATGAGGGATCTTGTATGAATTTCCCCAAAAAGATTTTGGATAAGACTGTTATTAGATGACATACTTATGTGTTAATATAAGTTCTGTAATTAAAACCAAATCAGTTCTACAAATAAGGAAATTCATAAAATGTTTATGAATACTTATTCTGTCACACTGAGAAATAATTGTTGTTTCTTGAAATACCAACCTCATTGTGAAAGAATTTCTTTGAGGAATTTTTGGTAGCAAAATGGAACTGGATATGATCCACAGATAAAACTAATTATATGAGATGAAATGAACTTAACTAACTAGACGAACACATCGCATTAGTGTGTCTAATAAGTATTATCGTACATTAAAGAGAAACTGTGAGTTTCTTATCAATATCGAAAATGTACAATCCTCGATTGTTTAATGTGTTGACTCTATAATGTGGTGTGATGCAAAGATCCAAAAACGAATTCCAAATGCATTACCAAAATATGTTTTTGGTAGTCATAACCGAAAGGATGTAATTCATCGGCTGTGATTGTGTCTTTAAGAGACTAATGCAGTTGGAATTTAATAAGTAACATTGATAAGAATAACCTCGTAAATTTCAATTTTTGAAATGAGCATAATTGATTTATTATTCAACGTACTCAAGTTATTTTGGATTTACTCACAAGATTATCGCTTGATAAGACTTAGTGTTTTGGTATATATGTGCTGAAATAGAAAATTATAAATAATAATTTAGAGTAGAATTTTTCACATAACAACTAAAGTGTCTCGAAGTCAGTGGGAGCGATATAGAGGTTGTGAGTTTTGGATATGATCCAAGAACAGATACGAAATTATCATTCGACAAGCATCAAAATTAAATAGGTGTTTTAATAGAAATATCAAATAGTTTGATTATAAATCAAAATGCAAGGGAAGCATGTGCTCATAAGAAAGAACGTTAGAAGGTACATTGATATTTCTAAACTGTAAATATACAACACGCTACTGATTTTAACGATGTACTTGTTTAAAATCGGCATTAGTTGTTTTAATACTCGATGTTGGATGTGTAGTTGATGTCTTTCATAGTGAGTATAAAATATTTTGGGAATGTCTCGAATCGATATGCAAAGACACCTTATTAAATTATTTAATATGGAACACTGAGATGAGTTTCTTATGCATTGGCAATAGCAATTATTATACACGTCGTATTGTCTATGATATCGTGGTTTGTTTATGTATTTGATACATGAAGCAAATACCAATCCAAATTAATATCACTAAATGGTTTTCTGAGGAGTTCTTGTGTATTTATGAAATACTAGAGAATTGTTTATAGAAGCAATGAACTTCCTATGAAGGAGTGATTGGACTTAAACTTCATAAGTGATATAGAGTATAGTATGTCAGTAATAAATTCAAGTTAAAATTCTTCAAATTAGAAACGTTCCAAATGAAAGACTGTGGTTGGTGTAATGAAAAAGGCTAAGTACATCACCTTGAATAGTGCTATAATAAAAGTAATGTATATAAATATAACTGCACAAATTTATAACTGAGCAGAGGGTGGTTCCAAATGTTGAGAATCACATAACATTGTTATATGATAACAATGTCATGACATAGTTTGTAATAGAACTTAGAGCTTACTAGAAGTTGAGAGACGTACTCCGAATTGTTCCACGTGATAAAGGTAGTTTATCAACGTCGAAGAGATTTAATCGACAGAGTAGATGATTAAAATATAATAGCATACTCATTCACTAAGAGACAAACCCAATTGGTTTTAAGAAAACCAATTGGAGAAGTTGGAGTAAGATTCCATAATTGATCCCAAGTGCAAGTGGGAGATTGATAAAGTTAGAGGTATGCCCTAGAGGCAACTATGTAATTTGTTGCATATATCTAACTCGATAACTAATCTTGTTCGAAATATATGGTGTTTTTTTTCTATTATATACTTGATATAATGTGTTATATTAATTATTTAGTTTAATTAAAAGTATATTTAATAGAAAATCCATAAATGGTATGTTTTGTGATAGTAGTTACAAAGTGTTATAACCGTGAGTAATTTATCACAATGAAAAACAAATATACCAATTTAAATGTTCGTAGTCAAGCAGCATCGAGACTGGATATAGATGTATCCACTGAGACTAGAGTACGTAATGCTATCTAAATATTGGACAATGTATTAATCATGGCTATTGTGGGGCATCAAGGGGTTACGTACCGATAATTATTAGATAACTATGGAACGACCCACTCGATAGTTTTATGTTGGTTAATATAATTAAGGTCAAATAGAAAATATCAACGTGGCTGATTTACACTGTTCTCTCAACTTGAGAATACCGTGGATCTTCGTATGAAAGCTCCGCTTTGATTTTTGTCAAATCATGGCATGATGTTCCATCGAGTAACTATAGTTGGGTAGAGTGAAAGTATTGGAAGTGAAACACTATTCAAGTGAGAATTCGTCTCCTCAGTTATACAGGGTTAGTATCACGGTCAACTTAAGTCGACTCAATATCAAAGTCTCTGGCCAGAGCATTTCAGTTAATAATAATTGTTATTATTGAACCAAGGACTTTGTGTTTGGATTATAGAATTGAATATAGATGATATTGGAATATTGACCATTACCAAATTCCATAAGTCCAAAGTGATATAGTTTTGATAAAGAGAATTGATGTAAATAATGTCACTACCAGTTAACACTTATTAAACTAAAATTGGATTTTACTGAAACTAAGTAAGCGATAAATTTGGCTATAATGTCACCTCACCTGCTAAGTAACGTATGAACGTTAACTTTCGAATAGTTCGATGTTAATTGCTGACCGAATTTACACCCATGAGTTACACAACCGAAATGTTGAATCTCTTAATTAATATATATAATTATTATAAATTAATTAATATTTATGAATTATGAATTATTAAATTCAAATATGATTTGATAAATTAACTGTGTTATATATATATTTATAATAGTTATAAATATATCGATCGATACGAGATATACATAACAAGTTAAATTGAATATAATTATATATATTTAACTTAGGTTAAATGGGCTAATGGCCTATTATTGTTTGAGGGTTAGGATTAGCTACTAGCAAGGGTATAGGGCAGCAAAAATCAAGGTAATTGGTTTGGAGATGCATGGTTGAGATTAAGGGAGAAATAGTGTTAGATATTTTCCTACTTTCTTTCTTATTCAGACTACTTATATACTGATCCCAAAATCTAATTCACAAGACATTTTAGCCACCTCTTTCACCTTCTTCCTGGCCGAATACAACACTTTAAATAATCTTAAATTATCAAATCAAATTTAATTTAAATTCAAGACTATTTGATAGCGAGAAGGTCGGTGATTCTAGACTAGCAATCTTATGAATAACGGTATTTCAGAGGATGTGAACTCATCCTTTCAATGTGGACTTAAGGGCATTTGTTATAGGTAATAATACATTTACATATATGATAAATGGTTGTGCTATATATATATATATATAATTGTTGCTTAATTAGTTAGGTGAGATTTCTATAGGTAATATTGTTGTCACAATAACGATTGGCTATGTGCATAAATATATTGTTCCAATACATATTCATTTGTATCAATATTCTGGTGATCCAGTTTAATAAAAGTATTTTATTTTAATATTATATTAATTATTAATAATATATATATATATATATTAATATGTAAATCAATACATATAATTAATTTGTATCAATGCAAATATATTTTTGTATATGCTATATAAAATTGATCTAATATTTTTCTAATATATTTGTATATCAATTATAATTTTTGCAACCTATGAATTTTTGTTATTATTAGATATTATATATTATTATTTAATAACTATAAGAGTTATTAAATTCATATAAAATAAATAATGTTTCAAAAATTCAATTTTATATATTTTTAAATTAATTCATCATATCAGAAGCTTTTGAAAAAAATTAACATTTTTCTTTTCAATTTTATATTTAAATAATTTAATTAAAAACGGCTATTTTAGTAATTAATTAATTAAAAATATTAGTTATTCAAAAATTCGGAAAAAATTTCACAACCTATAAAATGTCATTATAGATTTATTTGAAAATTGAAAATTGATATTTTATTGTAAAATTATTTTATGCTATTTAATTAACGACAAATTAATTTATTAATTCATATATATTTATATACTAAAATCATAATAACTTCAGATCTACAATATTTTCGAACTGAAAATAAGTAAAAGTTCAATTTATATGTGTATATGTATATATATTTAATTTATTTTAATATAAATTTATATTTAATTATTACATTTATAGTTACGTACGTACATACATACATATATATATATATATATTTATATAATTACTTTATTTTAATTCGTATATGTACATATACATGAGTAAAATAATTTGTTTATAAATATATAATTCTATGTAATTATATATGTATATATAATTATTATTCGTGTTATAATATATATATATATCTCTATAATAATTTTATATAGTAAACATATTTATGTATTCTTATATATATATATATATAATTATTTAGATGTTTATAACTACAAATATATGCACATATTTAGACAACGTATAATATATATAGTATGAGCTAATGTGTTTATTGCGATGTAAATCCCAACATCTATAGTTATACCTTACACGGAATATAATATTACACATGCACGCACATATACATATGTATATGATACATATGTATTCTTATATATTAAGTAGAATTAAATCAAATAAATTTCAAACAACAATTTATGAATTTAAATAAAATATATGACTTTATTTAAATTAAATTTAGAAATGTTCAATATAAATTAGACTTAGGCCCAATAATGATTCAATAAGGTTTTTTTTTAAATTCACCTATATCTTTCGTTGCGGGCTGGCCAAGTTCCAACAGGATGGTCATATAGTACTCAACCTATAGTTGTATACATCTCCAACCGTAGGCCGTTTTACGGCTCCCATAAGTCACACCTGTCTATCATATACTCACCATAACGAGTACGCCACATACATATGAGCATATCCTCATTTGATCGACATTTACTTACAAAGAGTAATCATAAAAATAACATAACGACGTCTCATTCCACCACATATTACTCGGATAATTATTCTATGCTCATAAACTATACTTAATTCAGGTTAGATATCTCTATATGACAAGTCCGATGTATAACCGAAAAAGTGTTACCAAAAGTCCCATACCAGATGGTATCACTAATCCTTTTATTCAAATTTCTCGTGATACATAAAATCACACAAATCCAATATAAAATGCCACAACGTGTATAGAAGGATGTCATTACCGTATCATCTTAAATCATTAATCAAATCTATATCAATGGTGGATTGCTCGTATAATTATTATTCAATAGGAAAGAAATACCAAAATAGTAATATAAAAATTGATCATACGATTAAATATAAAATAACAGAACAAAACTTAATAATATAACTTTACAACTTATAACTTTATATAACAAAATAAATATTAAGAAATGAATAATAAATACACATTTCAGGATCCAATACACCATAAGAGAGTTATCAAAACTTAAAATAGATGATTCTAATAAAGATGTGTATATAACAACAAATATATACATATACATACATACATACTAATGAATCCTCCACAATTTATAATCTTAATGTAAACTATTGAGTACTAGGAAGTGGTTAATAATTGTATATTCTGGAATTTAATAAATAAATAACTGAACTCAAATATAATTTACTCTATACGATGAGCAACATGTTTCTTAATCTTTATAGAATTAAATTATAATTTAATATGCACTAATTGTATTAGAAACTATACTTATCTTTTGATAACTTAATAATAATAATTTATAATATAAGATTATGCAAAAGGAGTTTTTTTATAACTTTATATAAATAATTACTTGTAACGATCCCGAATTTTAACTAATTTTAAATTGAAAATTAAATTAATTTTTGATTTAAAATTGTGAAAAATTCAAAAAAAATGAAGTCTTTAAATAAAAATATAAATTTCTCAAATAATCTATAGTAATATAAAATAGAAATTTATTTATATTTAACAAATTTATACAATACAAGAAACAAAAGAAATAAAACATAGAATAAAACACATTAAACAAATTAGTTAAGATTCAAACAATAGGATGTCATTTCTATTGCAAAGCACTTGCAAAGTAAATAATAAAATAAGTAAACAAAATATCTACAAACAAAATAACTTTTAAAATATATTCAAATATATGTATTCACACTTAAAGAAAAATAATAAAAATAAATATATTTACAAAGCATAAAACAAGAAGATGATAAAATGCATCAACCTGGAAAAGGAAACAAGCAAGACAAAGATAAAGTAAAGCAAAAGTATGTAACCAGACAAGAAGTAAGAAATACAAATAAATACAAATATAAACAAAGTAAAATAAATATCTATCAAACATAAACAAAGCAAACAAATGAAAATGTAAGTACATAACATATCAGCCACCAAGCAAGGGTATCATCAGCCGAGTTAGAGAAAATGCAGGCAAGTAAAAGAATCAATAAGTACAAAATACAACATCTCAGCCGAGACAAGCAAGTAAAGGCATGTATAAACAAATCAAATTCAATATAGAAATGCATAAGAAAAGGGTCAAAGGACAAAGCAATTAATGCAACATGCTTCATGCATTTAATGCAAGCATACTAGCCATGCCTATTATACTAAATGATATAATTAGCATGTACACAAACCCTTCATGTATATGTACACCTCTTTTTATACAAGACTATTTGTTTCAATTCATTAAAATGCAAAACCTAACTGAGATCAGAGAATAAAAAAAAGAAAAGAAAATAAAAGCAAACATCACTCAATTCAAAGAAGACAAAGCAAGTTTAAAAGAAGTTCAAAACTGCAGCCTTCAAGCCTCAATTTTTCTCTGTTCCTTGTTCTTGTTCTCTGCCTTCACATTCCAGGTGAGTAATTTTCCCTTTTAAAACCTGATTTGGTTGATACATTGTGATGTTATGCTAATTATTTGATTGTGTGATGATAATTGCAATGCATGTCTGAAAATAAGAAGGATTTGCCTCTGTGTATACATTTTAGGTTTTAAACCTTGTTAGAAAAATTTAATCTACCCCAACCCAAACAAATTTTAAGTTTTGATTGCTGAATGAAAAGTATTTATATGAGTACGACATCATTGTAAAGAGTAAATCCAAGTGAAAACATGAAGTAAATGATTTTTTAATAACAAAAAAAAGTCAGATGTTTAAAGCTAAACTGTTCCTCTTTATCTTCATTTTACTATGAGTAAACTCATCTTAAACTTGAGTTCAGTTTGAATCATTGAATTGTATGTGCTCATATTAAAAGTTATATGCCGATATGGTTTTGGGTTAAGTCTGTGTATATATGTTAGTGGATATATCTCTATTCTTAGTTTACAAGCCTAAATTTTACTCAAAATTCATTTCCTCTTGAATCAACCTTTGTTAGGTTTTGATTTCAAAAGCAAATAAGCTTGTTTAAGTATCAATTATTGTTTAAAAATAGTTTCAAGTAAATTTATAAACATACAGGTTGGAAAAGAACTTGGTTTTACAGGACAAACTCGAATCTTTGATAATTTCGAATGGTATAAAACATTGATTCAATTATATAACTTGAAACTGCATTCGAAAAGAGGATTTTTAAAACTAAAATCTCATTTTTTAGTTAAGTATTGAATATACATTACTGGTTTGATCAATTTGGGGATTTTGGGTTGCCTCTGCCAATACAGTTGATCGGAGTGGCTGTGGTTCTTCCTGGAGGTGGAAGAGTGATCGTGGATAATAGGAAAAATAGTCGGAGGTGATATCGTTTGACATGGTGGCGCGACAAAGTGATATTAGGGTTTAACAACTGGTTTTGGGTCGAGAGCGTTGTCAGGATTCGTACGTCATCAACGATGGATCGTAGGCGATCGCATAGGGGGAAGAGGTTGCGTGGGCCATTGTGGCATCTCTGGTCGCGGTGGCGTAGTTGCAGGCGATGGGTGATGATCGCGAGAGGAGTTTTGGTTGATCAAGAAAATTCCAGTATTCGATTGACTGGTTCGATTTCGTCTCTCTGATGATTTCATGGAAACTGGGTTGTGGAGTTGTCGTCGAAGTCAGGGTTGACTCGTGGGTGGCCACGATGATGATCGTAGGTGGCTTAGTTGATCGTGCACGTGCACGGTGCACCTATGCATCTGGTTGCTTCACGGAGTTGTGGGAGGAGAAGAAAATTAGAGTTTGGGGTCTGGGTGATGAGCTCGGGTTTTAGTAGGGGAGACACCGGGTTTGGCTCGAGTAAATCTGCTATGGGCTCGGGTTTTTATATAAAAAATTACCAGGTTTTCAAATTGTAAAAGAAACTTGTTTTAATTTGAAAATAAATCGGGTACGGGTTTAAGTTTTCAAAGTAATTAAATTAAAGCTAGTTACTTTGTGTAATTAAATTAAAGCTAGTTACTTTGTGTAATTAAATTAAAGCTAGTTACTTTGTGTAATTAAATTAAAAGCTAATTACTTAGTGTAATTAATAAAGGATAATTTATTAAGGGTTAATTAATTAATGATTGAAGGTTAATTAATTAAGTAATTAAAAGATAATAAATTGATGATTAAAAGTTGATTAATTAAAGTGGTTAATTAAAGTGATTAATTAATAAATGTAATCAATTAAGATAATAAAAGAAAATTAAGGAATGACTTATTTATTTAATTTATAAATTAATGATTTAGGTTAATTTATGATTAGAGATAAATTAGAAGTGATTAAGAAAATATTATTAGTCAATAAAGATAATTAACTAAGGATTATCAAGTATTGATTAAGGTGATTAATTTTGATAATTAATTAGATTAACTAATTTAGATAATCAATTATAAATTGTTTAAATTGCTGATTTCTTCTAATTATGTAATTGGTTTAAAGGTTGATATAATTAATATGATTAATTAAGAATAATTTAATTTATTAAAGTGTTTGATAAATAAATTTAAATCAAATGATTTGTAATTAATTAATCAGAATATGATAATCAATTCATAAGTTATAAATTTAATTGGAAATAAATTGAATTAATTAGGATTAAACAATTAATTAATCCTGCCTATAAATGATTATTAAATGCTTGACTTTACTTATGAATGATTATATTGTATAAAATGCCTTGAATTGATTGTGCTATCTGATCTGTGATATTTTATTCTGTGGATTGTGCTGTGTATAATGTATTCATTTAATTACATTTGTATATTATCTGTGAATCTGTGAAAGAGCGATAAGCGTTATAGTTATATCGCTTATCAACTATATTTCTGTGTTTTAATCTATGATGATTGAATGATGTTGCACAATTGTGTTGAAACCCCTAGACCACACTTTTACACACACAAATATGGATTTCACGAGGAAATCAGTTAAGTCACAGATAAATTAAATTTAATGTTGTTTTGAAATTGAAATTTTAATTTCAATTGATTTTGGAAATGGATTCGGGATAAATGTTAAAGCTTTTGAAATGGGGTTTTTAAGATGAAAGTTATTTTGAATAACTTGGTAAGTTTTCTAATTTAAATAATTCAATTTAAATTTGAATGCAATATTTGGAATCGAGGATCCTTAGTGTATATCATTTCCTTCTGGATTATGAGTGGTATCATGGTATGGAGCCCAGATACTTACTTTGTGGTTGCTGCAAATTTATTACTTGTGGTTGTTGGAATCGCGGATCCTCGGAAAAAGGTCGCAAACGATCGGGGAATGACATATTCGTGTCAGTAGTTACCCAGCTAGAGGTAACCCGGCCTTGTGTAGCAGAGATTCGGTTAGGATCCGGGAACGTCGCTCCAGAGGCGTTCTATTTTACTTGGGAAGTTCCTTTGCCCGACCATTTGTTGGAAATCCAAAGAAACAATACGAGCCTTGTACGGTATTAATTGTAGAACCTTCCATTTAAAATGGTAGCTATAGTAGGCATAATATAATGGTACCTATGCTGGCTAAGATTTATATTCTACTTTCGAAATGTTTTCTACACTATGCACTAATAATAATATCAAAAATGATTTGATTTTGCGTAGTAAGCATCTTTGACTATCATAAGGAGAAATCTCCTCCAATTCTGCGTTTGCATTGTGTGTGTGGCGGGAGGCCTTATGGTAGTTTCATTTTCCAAAAGCATTGCGAATTGACTTTAAATTCTTTTGTTGTTCGTTTTTAAAGATAAACTGTTTTTGTTGCTCACACCAGTCCCATGACTGATCCGAAGTTTATTGTTTCTTTCCTAAACTTTGGGTGCTCAAAAATTTATACACGGGCAGTCTAGAGTTGGGTTTTTCAGATAGTCAAGCTTAGTAGATTTTCTGGAGCTAGTTCGGTCTTTGGATCGGACTGCACTTGCTTATCTTGGTGCATCATTATTGGGAGTTCAAGCTATTTCTGGATTGGCGTTTTAGAGATGGAGATTATCCGCTGCTGGTGTTATCTATTTTCTTTTCCGTTGCTATTTCTTGTATCATATCTCCGATGTATATAGATATTCATTGTATCATCATTGTATCTGGATATTGTATCAGATGTTGTATATCTATATTCTTTTTCTTTTCCGCTGTGTTATTTACTTAACTGTGTTATAAGCTTCGGAGAACCAGATTCGGCGTTTGAATCTGCGGCATTTTAAGTACAAGTGAAGTACGGATGCCAATTTTCGAAGGCCGACTTCAGGATCTTTACATTACTATTTTAAAATAACTTTAACTTTAAACGTATGACTCAATATATATATATATATATATATATCTTTACTACTAATAATAAAAGTTCCGTCTACATGATTCAACCATGTCTTTGTGAACTTCTGAAAATGCCCTTTTTCATTTTTGTTCGCGTCTTCTTTCTCATCTAATTCATTTCGAAACCTACTCATCGCTAAATGATCAACATATAGCAGCCACCTCCTCCTCGGTTTTGCCTGTTGTTACAAAACCCTACATCAAAACCTATTCGATTTGCCTCCTCCTCCATCTTATTTTTATCTGCAGAAGAATAAACATAGCGGCCGCCTATTTCTGTACCTATCTTCTCTTCAACACAATGGGTTGCTTGATTGCATGAACATTTTGACCCTCCAAACATCAATGTCCTCATCATCGCCAATACATTATCAACGCCAAAAATTCACCATCGTCTGATCACCTAAGTTGTCCCTTACTGGAAATTATACTTCCTCCACCGCAATGCTGTCTGCAATCGATCGATTTTGTAGATTAGGGTTACCTTACCGTGCTCCTATTCCTCAAGTATAGTGTCTTTTTGAAATACCCTTTTCCTTTTTGTTTTCGTTCGCCTCTTTCTTCTTCGTAAAATCCAATGTTAGTTGAATTGGCGCCCACGAAATGCCCTAGCTCTGGAAAAGTTACCGACAACTAACTCCATCATCCCATCACACAGCACTTTTCGATCTATCTACGTCAATCCATCGTCAGAAACAACCAATTTTTCTCAAACATTTCGCAGTTTTTGGCTAGGCGTCGATACATTGTCAGAGATGCCACTTAATCTCCTTCTCCTCTCGTCTCCTTCTGTCTTACATTTCACATCCCCAATTGTTGCATAAAAAACCCTAACCACCTAAACATTAATGTCATCGTCGTCGACAATCCATTCAGGCCCGGCCCTTCCCCAAAGCGGGAGAAGCGACCGCCTAGGGCATCAAAATAAGAAGGGCATCAAATTATTTTCGCGTACAGCCATACAAAAAATATATTTTGAAATCACGAACTAAGGCACAGCTCCTCCATCTCGATTCACGATTCGCTCCTCCAGCTCGATTCACGATTCACGAACCAGGGCATAGCTCTGCTCCTCTATCTCGATTCACGACAGTCCGCTCCTCCATCTCAATTCACGAACTAAGGCTTGATTCACTTGAAGCTTGAAGGTTAGGAAGGTACCACTACAAATTTACAATGCAAAGCAGCAAATTAAATTTAGTAATTTTAATTTTATAATTGTATTGTACATTATTTACTACTTACTAAAACTAATTCATTAATTTATAAAGTATTCATTCCAACGAACAGTACTTACTGCAAACTTAGATATTTATTGATGTAAATTATGATACCTCAATTGCTCAATGACCATGTTTTTCACTTGATAATCTGCTTCTGAGATTTGTGTAGTGATGTAAGTAGGTTGCACAGTCTGTTTCAGTTGAGTAGGTCTAACTTATAGTAGCACTACCATTGTAAGCATTTGTGCAGTTATGCTCTACTTGCACGGAGGCATATATTTCATGAATGAGCCATCTATGTTGTACACAAATTCAATTTTAATCCTGCATAATATTTTGTGATTTATACCAATTTTGGTCTCTTTGAATCTCTGATAATATCAAAAAATATTTGTTATTTGTATAATAAAATATTGTTAGTTAGTTATTGCATATTAATTTAACTTTTAAGGATTGGTTTGTACATTTGTGATTTGTTTAATAATTAGTAAGGATTAAATTAAAATTGGTACATTCAAATTGATATTTGACACAATTGATTATTGATAATTGTATAATAACAATTTATTTGGTAATAGCTAATGAATTTTTTAATGTTTAGGTTAGTTAACATACAATTTATCGATAAATAACTATGTTTTTGATGGAGTTAAATATTCCTAATGTTTGGATTGCATATAGAGTAATTTTGACTACATCAGTTATAGTTGCCTCGGCCGAAAGAAGTTTTTCAAAGATAAAGTTGATAAAGTCTTATCTTCGCTCCACTATGTCACAAGAAAGATTAAACGATTTGGTATTTTTGTCGATTGAACAAGATATGGTCAATGAATTGAATATGATAATATTATCAGTAATTTTGCAAGTCATAAGGCTAAAAAATGTTCATAAGTAATTAATATTAATTTTGTTGTATAACTTGAATTATTATTACGAATAAAATTATTTTCTTTTTTCCTCTTCTCAAATCACTAGCCATAGTTATAACTAGACTGACCATGCACAGTTTATTTCATAATTATTTTGATTGCGTTTTGCTCTTCTTCTCTGCTCTCTACTTTCATAATCCTGATTTAAGTACAGTCTTATGGTAGTTATTGCTCATTTCTATTTTTATATTTATCATGATTCAATAGCTGTATTCAATGATAATAGTCTACTTATAGCCATTTTTATGTTAAATATTAGAGATTTTAGGTTGATAATGTGGCTGTAGAGTTAAGCTGTTTAGTCATATATTGGGATTTGAGGATTGTTATATGAAATTCATTAAAACTTCATGATGTAAATTTGTAAACCAAATTTACTCATGTTTAATATTCACACTTTCACCATAACTTTTTTTACTTTTCATTACCCGCACATTGATGTAATATGTATACTCATCGTGTCAGCATTATATTTCAGGCTAATTTTTTTATTCAATAAGGAAACGACCAAATTATAGGATAAGTACCTTAAAGCTCAAGCTTTCAACATTCTCAATTCACTTGCCATAGTTATAACTAGACTGACCATGCACAGTTTATTTCATAATTATTTTGATTGTCTTTTGCTCTTCCTCTCCGCTCTCTACTTTTATAACTTTGATTTAAGCACAGTCTTATGGTATTTATTGCTCATTTCTATTTATATATTTATCATGATTTAATAGCTATATTTAATGGTAATGATCTACTTACAGTCATTTTTATGTTATATATTAGAGATTTTACGTTGATGTTGTGGCTATAGAGTTTAGCTGCTTAGTCATATATTGGGATTTAAGGATTGTTACATGAAATTCATCAAAATTTTATGATGTAAAATTTTAAACTAAATTTACCCATGTTTAATATTCGCACTTTCACCATTAATTTTTTTTATTTCTCATCATCCTAATAGATTGAAACATCATTACTATATGCTCTCACATTTTTTTCTCAAAATAAATATTGCTTGCATTTGTAATAGAGGGAAATCATTGTATTTATGAGTCTTTGTCCCTAAATTTTATTTGCATAAAAATTATCTTTACAATATGGTTAATGCTATTTATAGTATGATTTTAATTTGTATTTAATACCATTTAATGCAAATTAAAAGTAGAAAACATCCTGCAATAATTATCTTCAATTATAGGTACTATTCATATTATCCTATCAATATGCATTTCTCATGCAAAAAGTATAGATTATATATAGTTAATAAATTTGACCTTAGTTGATATTCACTCTTTTGACATCGATTTTTTAAATTACTTTCCATCATCACTTAAGGTTCTATCACATTTTATTCAATAGAAGTATTATTGACATTTGGAGTATGGAAAATTTGTATTTATGAGTCTACTAGCCTTAACAATTAATAGCACAAAATATGTAACGATAAATTTCATTACTAATATGGTGTAGATTCATGTTATGATATTATTGTATATTTAATACCCTTTTAATGTATATTAAAAGCAAGTGATAAGTAAACAAGCAAACATTAAAGACAATTGTCATGTTGTCAGTTTCTAAGAAATATTTGATACTTTCCATCCTTTGATGTTTGTAGCCGCAGCTTCAATGTAACTATTTATTTATGTAGTGTTATATTAAAAGTGAGGTTGTAAGACTTTATCCATTTATCCGTGCTTGAGTTTCTCAGTTGTAAAGAAAAATTTATAGCAAGGATTTTTTTCTGTTGGTGTATGACAATATATGAATTGATATCATGATAAGATTTTCTTACAAAGATTTGCTGCAAGTACGTAAATACTAAATCAATATATAAAATTTTGCCATTTCTACTAAATTTATAGATAAAAAGATAAGTTCATGTTAGTTCATTTCATATGTAGATAAGGGCAAAGGAGGAGGCGATGGGGGTGCGGAAAGACACGACATTAGATGCGGCTTTCAAGAAGGCTCCAGAGTTGGTGATGCCCACCACTTAGATGAGGGAGTGTGATCTACGGGCTTGGATGAGAGGATGGAGATGTCATTCCTCCGGTTGTCTTGGAGGTACAGCCGCACGATCGGGTTGTCTTGGAGGTACGTGTCTAAAAGATGGCGTGCTCCATCGAAGATGTCAATCGTACTCATTATCATTAGGGAAATTAATAAAATGAAACTGAATTTGGAAGGCATTATATTTTATTAAGTTCAAGCAAGAATTTGAAATGGCAAAGCTTGAGTATAAGATACCTTAAATGTTAGTCCATATTTACAGTGGAAATTCAATGAATGTTTATTGATTGTACTTTAGTGATGTACTATTTAAACAAATATTCTTCCCATTCAAATGATTTAAGCTTCAGTAGGACTATTGTGCCTTGCTATCTCATGTTACAAAATAGGTAGCCTATCTACTATAGCTTATATATTTTTTGTTCTGTTAACAGAAGCTAAATCCAAAACTCAAAATTTGAATGCTTTCAACATAGAGAGATGCTAATAAAGGCTATATTTGTCTTTGGAAAAAACACTATAAATATGGATAGTTCACATCAAGGATAGTTTACAATATGGAACATGGTTATGTACTACATGCTTTGACTATGCATACAAATTATTGTTATTAAGGTGCCATATATATATATATATATATGCATGTATGTATGTATATGTATATGTATATGTGTGTGTATATATATATATGTATATGTATGTATATGTGTATGTGTGTGTGTCTATATATATGTGTGTGTGTGTGTTGAAAGTGCACACACTTTTATCAATACATTTCGATATTCCAGTTGAGGCTATATGGGTTCAAAAATAAACAATAAAACAAACATTATAAGATAAAGTTAGTTGGAATATTTGGTTTTTACTAAACTATCCCACTTTGTTATTTTATCCTAATAATGAAAAATGAGGACATATTTGGTATTTACTTCATCGTGTTTCCATTTCATATGTGTTGACAATTATACATCAATGTTAGTTCATTAGACGTTCGTGTTTTTCTCATGACTGTCTTAGGAGATGCACCAAATAATAAACTTTATACACAATAAAATTCTTTCTCTTCAGTATCTACACAATAACCAAATTTATGCATAAAATGAGTTTATTGAGTTTTTTGCGTGTTTGAACACATTGTTTTGCACTAAAAATAATTTAACTTCCATTTTCTTTGCACATGTCCAACGGTTGATGCTAAACTGGAAAAATAGGCAAAAAGCTATGCAAGGGTTGATGCTAAACTCAAGTACACGGTCCATAAATCTGTACCAACATATGCTGGTTGATCAGTGATGCTGAATTCAATAGGTTCTGAATACAACATTTGCTCTAATATCTAAAATTCTGTTTATATATCTAAATTAGTCAACAATGTGATACAATATGGTTGGTGCCACTTAGAATAGACATGGGATCTTAAGTATTTTTTGATTCAATGCTTTTCACTTTATTAAGTCTAGGACTCTATAAGTTCTTATGTTTGACTCATTGGATTTAGTTGATTTGAGAATGTTATATCTGCATAATGGAATATGTTTTTTATGTTAAAGGAATTTTTGATGATTTTATCCCAAATTTATGGAATTATGTGGTTTAATTTAGTAGGGTTATATCACAAAAAAATAATATAATGTCTACACTATAACTAAATGCAATATTTGCATTCTTTGTTCATGCTTAATTTATGTAGCATAAATGTAAGAACCTAACATTTGTATTTAGCATGCACCTTTAGACTTATTGACAGCCTCAAATAGTCACATCCACTCTATTGATTTTCTATATCACCACCGTTTTTTATAGATTTTAAAACTTTAGCTCCCATAATTGTTGTGCATATTCCATGCTATCTTTTAGTTGCAAGTGCATGGTTGTTAGATTTGATACTCTTAAATTTATTTATGCATTTCCTTACAGGCTTTGGAAGTGTGGACAACTATGAAATAAATTTTGAAAATATCATTAAAATCTTCATGAGCACCACCGATGTTGTTATCTAAAGTGCATTAACTTTTTTCCACCATACAGACCAAAAAAAGTTTTATCATACTGACCATGAGAGCATTGTTCTTTACTGTTATTATTATAATAACGATGCATTTACATGAAAATCCAGAAAAAAGAATAATCAACAAACTACAAACTAATAAAACTTGAAAGATTCCAACGTCCTGTCATTGCTCCACTTGATCATATTGCTCTCAGATATATATACACAGAAATTTGGTAACATGTGTAAACATTACTCTCAGATTTGTATCATATAGGAGCTTTAGTAAAGTAATATATGTGTATATATCATTAACTTTCTCAGCAAGGGTTGTCTTTAGCTCATTGATCTATTTTCCATGTCCTTATAAATACGGATCTTTAGCAACTGTTAAAATAATATACTTCCTGTTCACTCACGGCAAGCTTAACATTATGTAAACAGATGAATGCTCGGTCCATTCGGGTTAGCTGCGAGGGTGTGGTATGCTGACAACCTGTACCCACATATGTTGCTTGATCAGTGGTGCTACATAGTTATCTAAACAATGTTTTTTTGGTTTAAACTCTTATGGAAACAAACAGTCATTTCGGTTTTCTATTGTAACAATTTGTTTGGATGAAATTATTTCAGGCTTGCTTGCCTTCTATGTTCGTCATTATAGTATATGCCTGTATTTGATAATATTTATTTGGATAACACCCTTTCATTTGTCTGTCAACTGTACTACATATCATTTGAGGTAATTCTTTTGGTTTACGCTGAACCAACATGTAAATCAATCGCATTTCAGACTACATACTGATTTGTTTATTGAAGTACCAGAACCCTACTGATATTCTGTTGCAATATGAATTATGCAACTTCTTTTACTGGGTTATTTTGTACAATATCACTCATTGTATATGGTACTGTTTACTAAAATGATAAGTTTTATGAATTCAAAAGATCATGTGATATACACCTAATGGATCAAGTCATATTACTGTGCCATAGTTTTATGTGTTATTGTAAAGCATACACAAACTCCTCTCTCTCTCGGGAGAAAATCACCAGATCCAAAGCATGGTGTCCCGGTGTGTCCAATCAATCACAACACTTCAAGTTTTGCAATTAAGTCCATAAAACTTTTATTCAGGTATCTATTTGCAAAATAAATACCTATGCGTCATGTGCTGATTTGACGGGCACACCGAGACACTAAGTCTTGGCGTATAGGATTTGCACCCCTCTTTCTCATATTCAATTTTCTTTTTGGTGCGACACTTGGATATTTCATAAATAGTGCATGTTATTCTGTTATCATTCATTCAATTTTCTTTTGGTGCGACACTTAGATATTTCATAAACAGTGCATGTTATTATGTTATCATTCATTACAAGTATATACCAATTCCGAATATTTGATAACTAATCCATTCAAATTGTGATAGCATAACAACACACAATAGGAAGGACAAATTCTATAAAAAATTGTCTTCTGGAAGCATTCTCCTTGATTCAACAACTTGGCTGGCTTCTTGGTAAGCCATCTATGTTTGGTCGCGCCTGCTATATGACTTTGGGCCGCAAAAAAATCTAAAAGACAATAATGGGTTAACTAAAACTGAAGGAAAGAAGTTATAGTGCCCACTATCCAAGTTGAAATATCAATGGTGGCTACCAATAAAAGAGTAGAAATTGTATATTTACAAAAATTTAATTTTGTAA
This sequence comes from Allium fistulosum, assembly GCA_030737815.1. Taxonomy (NCBI): domain Eukaryota; kingdom Viridiplantae; phylum Streptophyta; class Magnoliopsida; order Asparagales; family Amaryllidaceae; genus Allium; species Allium fistulosum. The sequence continues at coordinate 1,391,264,082 of CM060901.1, read as the reverse complement.
ATGCTTAGCCATCTACTTTACCCATCATCTTTGCAACCATTAAAAAAAACTACAACATTTTTGTTAGTGCAGCATTTGCAAATAAATTTCTGTATCCCTACAACTGATGCATTGTATATTTGTATCTGCACATTTCTAGAAATTAAAATAATTTGTATTTTAAACAAAAAATCATGGATATTGATTTAATTCCTAAGACTAAATGATGTTGAAGCACTATTTGGTAGGTATATATCAAAACAAAATGAATTAGAATGATGAGATTTTGTAAGGTTCCTTTTTAGAATTCATCAATGGACAAATAATAAAAGTAAATCTAACGATGAATGAGTAAATTGCATGGATTAAGGTCTTCATGAAATTTTGAGTCACAGAACTATATTTATATTATCTAAGACATAATATATTTTGACAGAGCAACATTTAAACAGATAATATGTCTCCGATGTGAGATTCAAAAAATCGGCGCAAGGAATTGAGGGTAAATAGTTTGGACACCAATTCTAGCTATATTTTTATATACAAGTATTAGGGAAAGACCAGAGTATATTAATCGGCGAAAATCCCTTTGTCTGATCTTACTGTTCATGTGCACTAAACCAATTCATAAGGCAATTAACTATATTTGAATGTGTTGATGTGGCAGACAATCATTGCATTGATTTTATTTCCATTGTTTTTTAATAGTTATGCAATAAAAATATGGCTCAGTGATCAAATGCAGGTCCACCTGGACATGCGTATATACTCGTATATATATAAAGGGACACTTTAGAATATTATACATGCAATAATTGGCAATAGCTAGGTTTGTTAGCAAAGGTGATTGGTTGGCTCATGAATTCAAGGCATAGGATATGAAATAGTTTACACGTCACAAGCATACAAATATATAATAATTGTCTAAATATATAAATATATGGACACATGCATTCCAATTTAGAGCATAATAAAACAATACGTGAGTGTTGGCTTGTACATATGAGTTGCTGATGAATTGAAATACAACTGTACATTTATTTATATATATAACACACGCATTGTGTGCATACAAGCTCTATATCACACCCACACACACAACACAAATATATTTACACACATATGTGTATATATATATGTATATGTATGTATGTAATGCACACACACATGACTGTACACATAAAATTACTCATGCAAGATGCACTCGCACTCAATCAACCTTACACATCCACAAAAAATTGAGCACCAGCATACAAAATTACCTAAACACCCATAAAACAGGGAGAAGCCAAAGGAAAGCAAGAACAGGTACTCCAGACCACTGTTTTAAAGACCCGACCCAACCTCGATTCGACCATGGTTAACCTTCGACCTTGGAGCGCTATGGCTATGAAAATGAAATAACCTTACGTATGCATGAACTCGCGGTTTAACCTCAAAGCCCTGAAAAATCCTCTAGACTGACCTCTTGTAATCCACGATTCTTCAAATTTGACGAAAATTTATCGCTTCATTCTTCATTTTTTTCACATAATTAATTTAATAGATAATTTTATAATCTTAGCCACTAAATTATTGGATTAGCTTATCAATTTTAGATGACATAATACATTATTGATATTCATTTTATGAATCATCATTGAACTAAACCTTTTTCATCTTAAAAAATAAAGAAATTTGCAATTTTATGCTTAAAAACATGTTATATAATTGTTCCAATTAATATTTATTATGAAATGTTTAAAAATAATTGTTTTACATTTCAATATAATAAATATAATTTGTTAAATTTTAACATTACTTGAAATAATTTATATTTAAATCAATAAAATAAAAATTAACGATCAACGCGATTCTTACTGTCTGACCGGTTGATCCGCTAGAACTTTTGACCTTGCACCAACACGGTTTGACTTACGACTCGATCTTCAAAACTATGCTCCAGACACTACTATAACCCAAGCACGCACGTTTGGAAAGAATGACGGCTCTTATATTATATATATTGATATACATAGATGCAGACACACGCATACCAATATACACTAATATGTGTACACAAATAAGGATTGAACTCGTCTATAAATAAGTTTATAGTTGCAAAACACCTATAAAAATATGTATAGCCATGCACCCATTAAGATATTCTGATTTACCCACTAAACACGTGCACACCTACAGTAAAAATTGTAGCCACTAAAGGAAAACATAAAGGAATGTAACCTAAAATTAATTCAGACATAGAAAATGCTCAAAGTAAAACAGTGACAACAAGTTTATATATAAATGAATAGGTATAATTATTTTAAGGGATAGTTTGGCATAGGTCCCTAATAAGTTTCAAAATACACAAAAACCCCAGTAAAAAAAAGTTTGGAAATTAGGTCCCTAGTATTAAGTTACCGAATAATGGCATACACTTATGCAATTATTCAGTGAATGATTGTAGACATTTATGCAATTATATCAAAAAACTACAGACATTTCCACAATTATTCACTGAAAAATTGCGGAAATTCCACAATTATTCACCAAAAAATTGCAGAAATTTACGCAATTTTTTCAAAAATTTGCGGAAAATTCCGCAATTCTTCACCAAAAAAATGCAAAAATTTCCGCAATTATTCACCGAAAAAATTGCATAAATTTATGCAACTTTTGGATATAATTGCATAAATGTCTGCAATTATTCAGTGAATAATTGCATAACTATATGCAATTACTTAGTAACTTAATTCTAGGGACCTAATTTACATACTTTTTTTTACTGGGGATTTTGTGTATTTTAAAACTTATTAGGGACCTGAGCCTAATATTCACTTATTTTAATTCACCTAAATGTAAATAAAGAAATATATATAGTTATAGGAGTGAAAAGCCTTAGATTTAGGTTGTTTACACTACTCTTGTACAAATCAAACAAAGGAAGGTCAGTTATACAAAAATAAAGTTGCAAACAAAATCACAAATGCAACAACTAAAAAAATACTCAAAAGGATATGACTCAAAACAATCTGTTTAGCAATGAGAATATACCGGGGGAAAATGAAATAGCAGGGTAGACATGCATATGAATCCACATAGATATATATATGCACTCATACATTACTCACATCCAAGCACGCACAAAATAGATGGCAGCAGGTGAACAATCTCATAAACACATGCATATGTATAAATTCTCACAAAGCAACCCACTCTAACTCACACATGCGAAAAAATAGAAGACAACAGATATACCCTAAAATAATCACAAACACAAAACTCACAAACCCATAACAAAGCCACACACGCACATGGAAACGCAACACACAAATACCAATTCACACATACATACATGAATACACTCACCTGAAGGTTTGTGTCTCCTGCTTCTTCCTCCTCCCCATAACCATACCACTAAAATTCAACATCTTAGTGAATCACCGATGGCTTCTTAACGTGAACATATAATGGTATCGAGAACCACACGTTTGGATTTGAGAATTTATAAATTCATATTGGAATTTAATTTTGATTTATTAGAGGGTAGGGTTTAGGAATGAAAATCCTTTTCTAACCCCCTCCCCCCACACACATAACATTGACGTTGATGTTTTCTTTATAGAGAGGGAAGAGAAGTTTTGAAATTGAAATTTCTAGAAATGGAGATATCAGGATACTTCATTTTTTTAGGGTTTAGGTTAATGAACTTGAGGTGTTGGCCTTAGGCATTCATTGTCTTTTCCTTTCCCTTACTTCTTTCTTTTCTTTTTCTTCAAGAAACTAAGACAAATTCAAGTCCAAATACAAATCAATTCTATCAATAAATTGCTTTCAAATAATTCATTTCATTATTTATTTTATAAAATCACTTTCTATAATCTTTATTTATTTAACTAATAATTTTATTTGAATTATTCACTAATTAATTTTCCAAACTATATTAATAAATTTATTCACTTATCAAAATAAACTTGATATTTACAAAATTCTAATTTATCATTAGTTCCAAAATAATTCATTTGCATTTTCAAATTCCAAAATAATTAATTAAATAAATTATTAAACCACTATTGTATTAAAAATATTCCTTATCATTCTTGAAATCGTTACTAATAAAGTTTTGATATCCTTAAACAAATTCAAATTATTTAATTTCAATTTCAAAAATCCATTTTTAATAAAATAATTCTTTACTACTAATCGCCCCTAAAAACCGGGTTATTACAGCTAAGATTCAACGAAGTTCCCAAAGGTGTCTACAAACTCCTCCAAAATTCGCCAGTAAATAAGGGTTCCTATCACTAATGATGCTAACTGAAACTCCATGAAGTCAAATGTTATCCAGCTTTTTGATCAGAGAGTATTTGGACAAACCTAACAAAGTCGGACTTGAAAGTTATCAAGGCAAGAAGCCCAAAGAGATAGCCGCAAAGTCCAAGAACCAAGTACAACCAAAGCCATAAGGAGAAAGCAAAGACACTATTGAAATTCAACGACAAAATCCATCAAAGTGATGGATCGGTACCGACCCATCCCTATGGATCGTTACAGATTCATAAAACTTCATCTAAAACGCCCTAGTTTCTCTCTATTCCCAAGTATTATTGGTAACAACCTATTCCAAGCTCCAAGGGATCGATCACATGCAACATGTTATCAAACAACTCAAGCACTTAAAGTCAAAAACTCCATTCCTCCACTGATCCAACTTATCGACCCAAAAACAAGGCCCTAGAAGATCAATCAAGATGGAAAATATGAAACTAACAATGACCAGCATCAATATAAGGTGATGGAAGAGGTCCATAAGGCGATCATATGGATCGATACCGATCTATACTATGGATTAGTACTGACCCATCATGATTGCCGACATGGCCACGTTTTCTTGAGCTAAAGTGCCGCTGGATGTGGAGAACATGGGGGAGGTCATGGTGGAGAACTTTAAAGCGACCTAAAGCTATAAATAGAAGGTTTGGGGTCATTTTGAGGAATTGTTTTTGGCTTGTTTACTAAGTTTTTGCAATTCTCTTGTAATCCCAAGGATCCATATCGATCTATAAGAAAAATAGTTGTAAACATCAGTATAATCAATAGAAACACTAAGTGGACGTAGGCATCAATTGGTCGAACCATTATAAACTTTATATGCATCGCTTTTTACTTAATTTTCATTTAATATTATTCATTTTATTCTCTACCTATATCTCTTTGATGTTTGTTGCCATATTTTGGTATAAACATTTTGATGCTTTCACCGAGAGCCTTATTCTTAGCACATTTGGATCCATCATTTACTATTAGATTTCCTACATCTAAGAGATAGATTTAGTTTTCTTTGTTTGTTACTTTAAACTACTCAGATTTTCCAAAATCTACCCATGTTACTTTCAACTATGGCCCCACAACAAGATTGTTCTACCGCTTCTAGAGCTGCATACAACGTTGAGAACGTTAACGTTCGAAACCAGAAGGAAGTTGTGTGAGAAATGCAGATTACAGATCTTAAGGCTGGAATAACACTAGAGGGGGGGTGAATAGTGTTTTATGGATTTTTTAAATCTTTTTGAATTTTATTCAATTTAAACACCAACAAATGCAATTCACAAACACAGATATAATCACAGAATCAGACATAGATGCAAATACTAAATAAAAGCAGTAAAGGAAAGAACACACCAGGATTTTATACTGGTTCGCAGTTATCCTACATCCAGTCCCGTATAATCGTACGGATTTCTTATCAAAATAATCTCCTAGATTACACCCTCGGTTTCAAGGCTACGAGGTACACCCTCCTGTATTCGAGTCCAGGGCAAACTCTCTTGATTTAACCAGGCTACAAGATCACCTAATTGATTTCCGGGGCTACAATCACACCCAATTGATTTCAAGGCTCAACCGCACCTTTTACTCAACAGTTTGATTTACAGAAGATTCTATAACTCTGAATAGCACTGAGATCTTATGAAGAGAGTGACAGAGAATCAAACAAGAGATAATCAGGTTTGATTCACTTGGTATTTTGGCAGAGTATAGTTTAGGATTCTTTAGAATAAATGTGGAAGATGAAGAGGAGAGAAAATAAATGAAATCTGGTAAAAATTAGTTTAGAACTTACTGGTATTTATAGTAGAGCGACAACCATATCTATTCGTGAAAGGATACGACGAATAGACACTTCTTTTGAAAATTGACATTTGAAAATAACGGACACCATGTCGACATGGGGGGTTGAGGGATGTCGACATGCTCAAGGCAAAATTGATGTTTTGATTTTCTTATTAAAATTGGTTTCTATAATTTGTCAAAACAATTTCTAAACTTTGTAAATATATTTAAACATATAAAAGAGTTTAGAAAATAATTTTTAATATATATAATCTTAATCTATAAAGTGATTTAAAATCCGAGTATATAAATATTTTAAAGCCAAATATTTAAAACAAGAGATGGCTTAAAAACAAGGACAATTTTGAAATCAAAATATTAAAAATGATAAGAAATAGTTTTGAGGCTAAAATATTTCAAACAAGAGAGATGTATTTTCAAAAAGAAAATTTTGAAAACATTTTAAAAAAACAAGAGATATATTTTTGAAAAACATTTTTATAAAATTAGTGAATATCAAAATAGGACCACTATATGTTCCACTAGATATTGTCGTGGGTTCCATCCCAATAGGGTTCCATCCCTTTAACAGGCTCGAAGTGGATTTCATTCCACGAATAAATTTCGAATAAAGATGTAAGTGCTTTCAAGAAGTTTTAACATAATTCTAGACTAACTACATTATCTTGTACTATTTGAAATCTTGAACTCTTGATAACTTGATTTCTTGATACTCATGAGTCTTCAATCTTGATATCTTCGATCTTTAAATTCATCAGTCTTGTATCTCTATACTGTACAATCTTCATTCTTGGTACCTGCATGTTTATATTCTACATATACATATATATCTAAACCATAACGTTAGTATTTATATTTTATAAAAAGTCCTAAGGTTGTTTTCATCAAAACCATCATCTCAAGGACTAACAAGTTGCACAACCAGGTACTGCCAAGGCTCAGAACCCAACCAATGTGATAACTAGAGTCGAGATAGACTGCATGATGAAACAAATGGAAGATAGGTTGCAAGAAAGTTGCAACAAGATGAATCAGCAGATGTAGGAGACCCTCAAATTGCTGAATGAGTTAACATAAAATTGTCATAGAAGCAGGAGGGATTTGGCCGATTTAGAATCCGACAGTTCCTCTACATCAAGGAAGGAGCAGATGAGCAAAAAATGGTTAAAGAGGAGGCTAACGCATTGAAACAGAAGCTGGATGCAGGTCATGGACGAAGCTCGAGGATCGGTACCGATCCATCACCATGGATCTGCACCAAACCATCCGCCCATGGGATAGCAACTCAGCAAGTAAGAAGAAATGTCGAACTTACTTCTGTTTGTGTTGTAGATGATTAGAATACTAGATATCAAAAACTACTATCAATCCACTACACAGGAATCAGACGACCGAATCTGCTAGATAAACGGTTCTCTCGAAGTCAAGAGGACCTAGGTATCAAGAATCCGCTCAAGAGCATTTGCCAGTGTAATCACTCGAGATGGACCTCGATCACCACTATTTAGTAGAACCTGTACAATCAGAGTATTTGGTTGAGATGGTGAGGAAGTTAGTAAGCGAGAGTCAGCATCGAAGCAATGATGAATGAGGCACTTTCCTTAGTCAGAACCCTTTCACTAAGAAGATACCGTGCGAAGAGTATCCTAAGAGATTTGCGATGCCAATGATGCCATCATATAATGGAAAGACAAATCCGAGGCAGCACTTGATGAAATATAACTGGCATATGGATTTTGCTAGAGCAACTGATGCTGTCAAATGTCGTTGTTCCTAATTTTCCTTGAAGGGGTTGCAACGATGTGGTTCACCCGGCGCCAAGATCTATTTCATCTTTTGACCATTTAGCATGAAAGTTTATCGAGCGGTTCCATTTACACACTAGTCTTCCTAAGGACATGATTGTCAAATCTCTTCTAGGAGACAGGAAAGTCACTAAAGGATATTTTGAGCAAGTTCCGCATGACTGTGACCAAAGTAACTAATGCTCAAGATGACATCGTTTTGATGGCATTGATAAGGGGGTTCATCTTAATACCAATTTTGGGAGATGGCTGAAGAAGAAACCCCATCAACAATGGATGTGTTTTACATGAAAGCAAACCAATTCTTGCGTTTAGAAGAGGCAGGTGCAATGTCTAGGAAGGCTGGTGCTGGGTAGTCATCTAAGTTATCCAAATTAATGTCGCTGTGAAATAGTCTAGAGAAGTTTCGGAAATGTCGACGTGAATGTTGAAAACAAAGGTGGTGGTCAGAGAAAGAACGAAAGTGGGGCCAAGGACCGAAACTCTGATAATAGGAAATGCCCAGGTTTTCGAAATACGACAACTACACTAAGGTGAATAACTCAATCGAGAACATCTACCTAGCGACCAAAGGTATTGAGCAGTATAAGAAACCAACTCTAAGGGAGTTAAATGAGAAGGAAAAGAAATATGGGTAGTATTGCAAATCTTACAAGACACATAGTCTGAATACAAACAAGTGCAAGCACTTACGTGATGTGATCGAAGACTTGATACAGAAAAAGAAATTACAGCAGTTCGTGAAAGCCCTGCTGGATGGCGGGCAAAGAAGTTCTAACCTCTAAGGATCGCCATACCAACGGGAGCAAGCTGGAACTGGTAATGATGAGCCCAGGTGGCTTGAGAAGAGAGTAATTATCAATGCCATTCATGGAGGGCCACATCCAGCGGAGAAGAGCTGGATTGAAATGGAGAGATACACTAATGCTTTAAAGCATGCTAATACTGAGAGTTTTTTTGTTGTCGAAGATGGAGCTCCAACAAAACAACTTAGGACCATGACTGATGACATTATGTTTCAGAATAGTGACGCCGATGGAGTTTAAGCCCCGATATTGGATCCCTTGGTGATATCAGCCATGGTTGGGCCGACAATTGTAAGAAAGGTGTTGGTTGACCGTGGTTGTTCAGTCAATATTATGTTTAAGAAATCTTACGATCAGATGATGATTAATGATAAGGATCTGAAACCGTGTAAATCTTGTATCCAGGGATTTAATAACACGGTGATGGAGCCTATTGGATGCATAGACTTACCAGTGGTATCAGGAGAAGGTAACTGTAAGAGAGTGCAGGTTGTGACCTTCGTTATGTTAATTTTTTTGCTTATAATGCATTTTTGAGCCAACCGACCCTAGTTGATTTGCGAGCAGTCATCACTCCATGGTGTTTAATGATGAAATTCCCGATGGAGAATAGAGGTGTTATGTAGGGAGACCAGGGGCCTGAATGTGAATGTTACGTCGTAGAGCTGAAAGAGGCAAGGCGACGTGAGAAAGAAAAGGATGTGGAGCAGACTCTTTGCATAAAATCTTTGGAAGCATAGCAACCACTGCTTGAGCCCTGGCTTGGAGAACATAGTCGATTCCATATGGATATGGATCCGAGAAAAGAGCCGGAGGATGCAAGGGCGGCTCCTGCAGAATTGACGATCAACATACCGGTTAGTCGGGATGATCCTACATAGGTCCTGAAGATTGGTTCTTAATTCACTACAAGGATGATGAAGCAGTTGACTGGTTTTCTCTAAGTGAACCTAGATGTGTCTGCCCGGATGCATTCTGATATGTGTGGAATATCACTGCAAATAGCATCCATACATTGAATGTAAATCCCAAATCCATTCCTATGAAACAGAAATGCCGGAACCTGGGTCTGGAGATATCCATTGCACTGAAAGAAGAGGTGAATATGCACAGAAACAACTGCTTCATCCACAATGCTCTATACTCTGAGTGGGCATCTAATTGAATACTAGTTAAGAAGTCCAACAAAAAGTGGAGAACTTGCGTTGACTATTTCGATTTGAATAAGGTATGTACAAAATATAGCTTCCCGCTCCTGAAAATCGATAAACTAGTAGATTCGACCGCTGGACACGAACTGTTATCATTCATGGACGCCTACTACAGTTATAACCAGAATCCAATATACGTGCCAGATCAAGAAAACACTAGCTTTATAACTACTATATTGTTATCTTGTTATGCCTTTCGGTTTGAAAATGTCGGAGCCACTTACCAGAGGCTAGTGAATTCTATGTTTAAGTAATAAATTGGGCGTTCAATGGAAGTCTACTTTGATGATATGCTTGTGAAGTCACAATAATCAATGACCCATGTTGATGATTTGGTAGAGACGTTCATCATGCTCTACAAGTATGGTATGAAATTCAATGAGCTAAAGTGTTCATTTGGGGTTGCATTAAGGAAATTCTTGGGTTTCATAGTAAACTTAAGAGGAATAGAAGCAAATCCAAAGAAGATCCAAGCATTGAAGTGCATAGAAGCCCCAAAGTCGATCGGAGAAGTTCAAAGTTTGAATGGGAAAGTCATTGCATTGGGTCGCTTCATCTCTTGAGCCATCGACAAGTGTATCCCTTTCTTCGGCATCATCAAGAAAGGGAAAAGGAACTTTGCTTGGACACATGAATGTATAGATGCTTTCCAGGCTCTGGTAGATAACTTGGAAATGCCTCACATCCTATCTAAACCACTGGAAGACGAGTACTTTTTTGTTTATCTAGTAGTGTCGATGCATGCTTTGAGCGCCGCACTTATACGTGAAGAGTTCTGAATCCAAAGACTGCTGTATTACATTAGCAAGCAATTGATGGGGGCAAAGTGGAATTACCCAAAGTTGGAAAGCTGGCATACTGCCTGTTGACTGCTTCGAGGAAATTCCACCCGTACTTCCAAGCTCATCCGGTCAAGTTTCTTACGATCAACCTTTGAGACAGGTCTTACAGCGACTTGAGGCTTCTAGGAGGTTATTGAAATGGAACAATGAATTGAGTCAGCCTGACATTATATATCATCCCTGGAGGGCAATCCAAGGCGAAGCATTGGCATACTTCATAGTTGAGTACATCATGCGAGATGGTACTCTAGAAAGCAGTGTGGAGCAGAATGCTAAGTGTTAGATGTACACCGATGGTGCATCCAATGAGCGTTGTTCTTAGGCAGGAGTTGTGTTGATAACCCTATAAGAACACTCAATTTTTTACGCCTTTAAACTTAATTTTCCAGCAACAAACAACAAGGCAGAGTATGAGACTTTGGTTGCATGACTTAAAATTGCGAAGGAATTAGGAGTTAAAACTTTACACATCTTTTGAGACTCACAACTAGTGGCGTGCCAAGTTAGAAAAGAGTTTCAAGAGAAATGAGCGAGACTAGCTCCTTATCTGAACAAGGCCCTCGAGTTTCTTAATGATACTGAGTATTAGACTATAATGCGTATTCCCAGATGAGAGAATACGAAAGTCGGTTCACTGGCAGAGCTGGCTAATTTAGGAGATGTGCAATTTATGGGCCTAATCCCAATGGAAGTAATATCAGCTCCAAGCATCGATCATATGGATGTTGATTAGATCTTAGAGGCTGAGTCTGAAAGGAGTCAAGGATGACTCCAATCGAGAATCACTTGGAGAGGGGAACCCTTCCCAATAGAAAGAATGAGCAGTGACGGCTCCTTCGCCAAGTATCGAGATATATTATTCAGGAAGGAATGTTGTACATGAAGGGGTTCTCAATCCCCCTGCTTCAGTGTGTTGCTAATGATGAAGCCAAGCGAGTCCTTAGGGAAGTGCATAAGGGGGCTTGTGGTTATCACATCGGAGGGCAAACCTTAGTGAAAAAGATTCTACATTAAGGGTATTATTGGATGACTGTCAACTGAAATGCCTATGACTCACCAGAAAGTGTGATAAATGCCAAAGGTTCACAAAGATTCCTATGGCCTCGCCAGCATAGATTAGTAGATGTTCAGTCCTTGGCCGTTTATTGTTCGAGGTATGGACATCATTGGTGCACTACCAATATCTAAAGGTGGCGTGAAGTATGATATTGTTGTTGTTGATTATTTTACGAAGTATGCCAAAGAGGAACCACTAGCCACGATCGCGACTAAGAAAGTGATCAACTTTGTAGTTAGAAATATCATATGTCACTTTAGGGTACCACAAACAATCATATTTGACAACAGAACCCAATTTGAAAGCACCGAGTTCAAAGATTTCTGCTGTAGGCATCGCACTGAGAAGAGATTTTGTAATGACCCTGGATTTTATATAAATTTAAATTGATAATTAAAATTATTTTTGAATTAAATTTGTGAAATTAATTAATAAAGTGATGCGAGTTTCCCCGAATTCAAATAAATTCTGTATAAATCATTTAAATTTAAAATATTGTACAAATTATATAAGATATAAAAGTATAGAATAAATACATTGGATAAAATCTAATAACAAATTAAAATATAGAGATTCACTTATATTACCAAATAAATGAAAAAATAATTAGTATTAAATTTAGAAATAGATAATTGAGATTGAAATAAATATAAAAATACATAAGATAAATTATAGAAAATATATATAGTAAAACACATTAGTTAAATTAAACAATATATTCATTTATATTACAAGATTATAAATTTTAAAACAAAATAAAATAAATACATAAATAAATTATAACCACATATTAAAATATAGAAATGCATTCAAAAATAATAAAAGAAAAAGATAAAACAAAACCAAATGCATATGAAATTATAAAGACAAGTTAAAAACAAAACAAAAGAAAATAAAAGACATGTATAAAAGCTTACATAGGAAGCCAACAAACTATCTCATCTCATATTGTACAGCCGAAGTAAATAAAATTTATATGGTACACCTAATTAATGCATGTATCCATCAGCCTCTAAACCAAGAAAATATCCCTGTCCAAATTTTTGTACAAAATATAAACCATTGTACAACAAATTATATCACTTGTACCACATTTCATCTCAGCTTAAAATAATAAACAACATCACACTGTAAAACTCCATTTCCTATATATCAATTCGTTCACCATTTCAACTGTAGGAAAACTGAGAAAAACTGAAGTAAAAATCATTTTTAAACAAACAAACTTCAGATTAAAACATCAAAACAAAATTTATACAAGTCTGAGATAAATAAGGAGAAGGCTTCCAGCTAACACTTCAATAAAGATTTCAACTTTCAAATTCAAAAAAAGCTTCAACTTTCAAACTTCAAAATTTCTGAAACTAAGATGTTTAAGGTGAGTAAATTATAGCTGTTTAAACTTGAATGTATGTTGCCATTTTTCTGTGTATGAATATCTATGCATATGTATCAGTGTATCTCTTTGTTTGGTCTGAGGACATAGAACAACCAAAGAAGATTCAATTTCTTCTCTCCTAATCAATATTAGGCTTTGTTTTTAAAACAAATTAGTTATATTTAAGTATGGATTACAATTTTAAAATGGCTTCATGAAGTATATATGTATATAAAATGAAAGATCAGATTTTTACAGTAAAAACTTAAATTTCTGGAAATTTCGAATATCACGAATCATTAATTCAAAAATATAACTTGAATCTATATTGAAAGTTATGATTTTTAAGCGTGGTTTAATGATTTTTAAGTGAGTGGTTTAGTAGCAGTTTTGAGTTGAACTGGGATTGGGTTTCGATGAAATTCAGGCGAACGAAGCATGGTTAATGGCCGGAGTTCAGCGTGGGGGTGGACGAGCGTACGGGGGTGCCAGGAAAAATAGTCGGAGGTGCCAACGATGGCGGTGGCGACAGCGACGTGAGGTTTTAGTTCATAAACCTAATCTTTAGGCGCATAGGAAACTCGTGCCCTACAGTCTCGTGCAAGCATCGAGTGTCTCGAGGTCGTAGGCAATGGTAGGGGTTGAGTTGATGAAGTCGAGGTCGGAGTTGTAGACTGGCTAGTGGTCGGAGTCGTGTGGACGTCGCGTTGATAGGTTGGGGTCGTATGGGTTCGAGTGTTCCAGATTTTCAAGCTCGACCTCCAATTTTGATTTCGAGGTGATGGAATGGTTCGAGTGGTCGGAGTACGTTCTGGAGTTGATCATCGATGAGTTCGACGTTGTGACGATGACCAGCGTTGGTCGGAGCCACCGTGCACATGCACAAGCTCAAGTCTGGTACCGAAATGTTGTATTGCCTGGGTAGAAGCAGTGTTTCCATTGTGTTTTACTCGAGTGATGCTCGAAGTCCTACTGCATTTGACTCGAAGCAAAGAAGGAGGAGCCTCGGGTCACAAGCATTGTTCTAGATTGTACCTGAACCCGTTTCCAGAAGTTCAAACTAAATTTAAAATTTAAATTCAGGCTTGAATTGAGTTGTAAATCAAAATATAAATATAAATATAAATTCAAGTTGAATTGGAATTTAATTTGAAGATAAATAAAGTTTAAAAATTTAAATTGATTAAATAACTCAAAAGCTATTAAATGTATGAGGAAGGTTTGAATTTAAAAATAGATTTGGATTTATAAATGGGAATTCAAACAAGTTGAAAATTTAAAAAGCTTAAAACCTGAAAATTAATTTTAAATCAGATTTCCAGATTTTGAAATTAATTTAAAATTTGTAACTTAAGTGTTAAAGTAAATTTTAAAGTGTTAAATTTAAAAAGGAAATTTGAAACAAGGTTTCAATATATGGTAAATATTCATAAGAAATGAATGTGTTACCTTAAGAAATGAAGATTTATGATTTAAAATTCATTAACGGATGAGTTTTAATGGTTAATTAAAATTATAATAAAAAATGATTAATATAAGAAATTTTCTTTAAAAAGGTGATTAAAGAAATTTAATCGTTAATGAAATCATTAACTAAGATTATTTGAACAATTAATTAATGTGATAAATTTTAACAATAAATTTAGATTGATTAATTTAATAATAATCAATTGTGGAACCATTAAGTAAAATTACTTAATGACAGTAATTGTGGAATTAATTATTCAGCATAATTAATTGAGTTAATCGAATTTGTTCAAGTTGGTTACTTAAGTTAATTAATTCAGAATAATCATTTGATAATTTGGGAAAATATAATTACTTAGAGAAGTAATTAATAGATAATTATTGAATGTAATTAATTGAATGATGATTTGAAATTTGAGTAAATTATTGTTAATAATTAAAGGGTTAATTAATAATGGTGATTAATTAAGATTAACTTAATAATTAAAGATTAATTAATTCATTAATTAAGAATGATTGGTTAATAATTAAGGGTTAACTAATAAATTTGAAAGGAAGATTTATTTCAAATAATTTGTAATTAACTTATGATAATTAACCCGGATTAATAATTGATACATCTGATTTAAATGAATCAGTTGATTAATAAATTTACTTGGGAATGTTTAGACTTGACTGAAAAATTGAATTGTTTGATATTCTGATCTGTGATGATTTGTGATATATTCTGATTTGTGTGTAATCTATACTGTAGTTCATTTATCTGGGATGAATGTAATATATTATCTGTAATTCATATATTTGTGATCTGTGATCTATAAATAAAAGATAAGCGTTATAGTTATACCGCTTATCAACTATATTTCTGTATTTTGATCTGTGATGATTTAATGATGTTTCACTACTGTGTGAAACCCCTGGACTACACCATACACACACAAATATGGATTTCACGTGGAAATCAGTTAAGTCGCAGATTTTTGACAATTTTAAAGGTTGAATTCTTGAATCCACATGGTTTTGGAAATTGAAATTGAGAGCTTTGCAAATGAGTTTCAAATGTAAAAGTTATTTTAAATAACTTAATAAAACCTGATATTTTAATAATTTGATTTAGATTTGAATTCAATATTTGAAATTGAATTCAATGATTTGGAAAACTAATTTTTTTCACCTGATAAAAGCTCTTATATAAGAAATGGATTTCCAATTTGAATTAAAGGGATTTCTAGTTTGAATTGAAGATGGTTTTCCAAGTTACGAATAAATCTTTGGAAACGTGTTTTGAAAGCTATGAATAAAATCTTTGATTTAAAGATTGGACGAGTTAATCCAATTGAAACGGAAATTGATTTGGGAAATCTGTGAATAAATCTTTGTGAAACTGGGTGAACTTTGTGAATTGAATCTTTTTGTTTAAAAAGATTAAAATGGTAATGTGTTTAAACCATTTGGAAAAAAGTTTTGGATAATAAGTTGTGACTTAACTGAAATTCCATTATCCATATGTTTTTAAATATCGCGCTCATTATTCGGTTTAGCCGGGAGAGGACCTTTGTGTCATATACCCCATTCCGAATAATGATACGTCGTATATGGATTGCATTTGAAGACCGGTGGTGAAGACCGGGTATTTGTGAGAACGATAGGATAACTAATCGATTGTCTCTGCACTGAGTCACGCCGGTATAGAGATTTCCTAAATGATGGGAAATCCGATCGGGATTGTGAATACCCGGATTGCAAGGGCTTCTTCGGAAGTGCCTTCGGTTCTGTTCGAACCCGGAACAAACTTGTATGGTTACATGTCTGACATTACATTTTGAGATATAAAGCTGATTTCTTTCAAATACATTTCTGTTTGGTGATGGAGAATTTATTCTCTTAGCTTAACACCCTTCTATGAGACATGCTGAGTGTTGCTGTGTGTTGATCATTTATTGATCATTTGTGATCAAAGCATGGCTTTCGTGTAAAGCGTAGCTTTGTGGACGAGACCTCATCGAGCCTCACAGACCGGAAATGGTCGAAACAGGAATGATGCGGCAAGGTTATGAGGGTCGCTCCCTTTAGGGTATGTCATTTCCTTCTGGAAAAGGGCGGTATCATGGTATGGAGCCCAGATACTTACTTATGTGGACACACTTTATTTATTACTGTGTGATGTTGTTGGTTATCGAGCGCTCGGATAAAGGTCCCAAAGGACCGGGGGGTGGCATATTCGTGTAGTAGTTACCTAGTGTAAGGGGTAACCCGGCCTTGTGTTGGCAGAGAGCTAGTTAGTTCTCGGGACGTCCCGCCAGAGGCGTACCCATGTGGCAGTAGGAAGTTCCTTAGCCTGACCATTTGTTGGAAATCCATCTTCCAATACGAACCTTGTACGGTACTAGTTGTAGAACCTGCCATTTACTTATGGTGGTCATCACTGTTTAGATGGTAGCTATAACATGCATACAATAATGGTTGTATGTTGGCTAAGATTAATATTGTAATTTCGAAAGGATTTTCACACTATGCACTAGTAATAATATCAAAAGAGTTTGTTTTGCGTAGTAAGCATGTTTGACTATCATAAGAAGAAATCTCCTCCAATTCTGCGTTTGCATTGTGTGTGTGGCGGGAGGTCTTATGGTGGTTTCATTTTCCAAACGCATTGCGGATTTCAATGTTAAAATTCTTTTGTTGTTGTTTAAAGATAAACTGTTTTTGTTACTCACTCCAGTCCCACGACTGACTCAGAGTTTATTGTTCCCTTCCTAAACTCTGGGTGCCCACAATTTTCCACACGGGCAGTCTAGAGTTGGGTTTTCCAGATATTCAGGTTTAGTAGATTATCTGGAGCTAGTTCACTTCATCGGAGTGGATGACTGCACTTGCTTATGTTTGTGCATCGTGATGGTGGTTCGCGCTTGATGTTGGAGTCATTCTCTTTTGTAGATCATTTGGAGTTATCACTTATGTTATTTCCACTGTATCATTATTTATCTCTGATATTGTTGTATCATATTGATATCATTGTTGTATATCATACTGGATATTGTATTCATTGGATTTGTATATGATATCATCTATTTCTTTATTCCGCTGTATTGTTATACTTAATGGTGTTATAAGCTCCGGTGAACCAGATTCGGCGTTTGAATCTGCGGCATTTTGAGTACAAGTGAAGTACGGGTGCCGATTTTCGAAGGCCGAGTTCAGGGTCATCACATTTGGTATCAGAGCTAAGGTTAAACTTTAGCTATGGAGTATAACACATTAAGTAACTCATTAGAGATAGGGTGAAGTATACCCTAGAATGAGTATCCTTAAGATATCCGTCCGTATGCCTCAGTAAATTCTCTTGCTATTCACTGATAGTAAGTATGAGTGCAAGAAGAGGATGAGATAGGGGACAGGGGAATACGACTATAAATGGTCAATACCCTGTAACAACAAGGAAACAAAATTTTCTCTTATCAGTCTCTTTTGTTTATCACCTTTCCTTAATTCTTCGATGGTTCCTGGTAGATCCAGGAAGGAATTTGATATATTTGTATGGGACGTAAACTCCAACCGAGTCAGAAATTGTTTGTTTGGATGAATTGGTTGCTCTGGTTGCTCTGGTTGCTATGGTTGATAGGTATACTTTAGTTCTAAACTGAAAGTTTTGAAATTGTATCCATATATCTATCTATTCTTTGGGTCTGGATATATTCTACGAATGGTTAGTTATCCCTTCGAACTAACCAATGCCACTGCATATTTGTAGATCTGGATAACCCGAGTATCTTGTGAAGTGTTAAAACAGATTCGTTCTTGTATCTATTGTTGATATTCTGATTTGGTAAGCCAAATACAGAATAGATGTTCAGTTTGATTTGATGAAATATTCTTCATCTATCTTTGTGTCTACCTGGCAAATTTCGGGGACGAAATTTTTTAAGGGGGGAAGGTTGTAACGACCCTAGATTTTATATAAATTTAAATTGATAATTAAAATTATTTTTGAATTAAATTTGTGAAATTAATTAATAAAGTGATGCGAGTTTCCCCGAATTCAAATAAATTCTGTATAAATCATTTAAATTTAAAATATTGTATATATGTGAATATATATGTATTTGAGCATAAATGAGTAAATTTGAAATTATATATATATATTTGATTTGAATTTAAATCGTAAACAAATGGTTTAAAAATAAAGATACAAATTATATAAGATATAAAAGTATAGAATAAATACATTGGATAAAATCTAATAACAAATTAAAATATAGAGATTCACTTATATTACCAAATAAATGAAAAAATAATTAGTATTAAATTTAGAAATAAATAACTGAGATTGAAATAAATATAAAAATACATAAGATAAATTATAGAAAATATATATAGTAAAACACATTAGTTAAATTAAACAATATATTCATTTATATTACAAGATTATAAATTTTAAAACAAAATAAATTAAATACATAAATAAATTATAACCACATATCAAAATATAGAAATGCATTCAAAAATAATAAAAGAAAAAGATAAAACAAAACCAAATGCATATGAAATTATAAAGACAAGTTAAAAACAAAACAAAAGAAAATAAAAGACATGTATAAAAGCTTACATAGGAAGCCAACAAACTATCTCATCTGATATTGTACAGCCGAAGTAAATAAAATTTATATGGTACACCTAATTAATGCATGTATCCATCAGCCTCTAAACCAAGAAAATATCCCTGTCCAAATTTTTGTACAAAATATAAACCATTGTACAACAAATTATATCACTTGTACCACATTTCATCTCAGCTTAAAACAATAAACAACATCACACTGTAAAACTCCATTTCCTATATATCAATTCGTTCACCATTTCAACTGTGGGAAAACTGAGAAAAACTGAAGTAAAAATCATTTTTAAACAAACAAACTTCAGATTAAAACATCAAAACAAAATTTATACAAGTCTGAGATCAAGAAGGAGAAGGCTTCCAGCTAACAGTTCAACCAAGATTTCAACTTTCAAATTCAAAAAAAGCTTCAACTTTCAAACTTCAAAATTTCTGGAACTAAGATGTTTAAGGTGAGTAACTTATAGCTGTTTAAACTTGAATGTATGTTGCCATTATTCTGTGTATGAATATCTATGCATATGTATCAGTGTATCTCTCTATTTGGTCTCAGGACATAGAACAACCAAAGAAGATTCAATTTCTTCTCTCCTAATCAATACTAGGCTTTGTTTTTAAAACAAATTAGTTGTATTTAAGTATGGATTACAAATTAAAAATGGCTTCATGAAGTATATATGTATATAAAATGAAAGATCATATTTTTATAGTAAAAACTTAAATTTCTGGAAATTTCGACTATCACGAATCATTAATTCAAAAATATAACTTGAATCTATATTGAAAGGTATGATTTTTAAGCGTGGTTTGATGATTTTTAAGTGAGTGGTTTAGTAGCAGTTTTGAGTTGAAATGGAATTGGGTTTCGACAAAATTCAGGTGAACGAAGCATGGTTAATGGCCGGAGTTCAGCGTGGGGGTGGACGAGCGTACGGGGGTGCTAGGAAAAATAGTCGGAGGTACCAACGATGGCGGTGGCGACAGCGGCGTGAGGTTTTAGTTTGTAAACCTAATCTTTAGGTGCATAGGAAACTCATGCACTACAGTCTCGTGCAAGCATCGAGTGTCTCGAGGTCGTGGGCAATGGTAGGGGTTGAGTTGACTAAGTCAAGGCCGGAGTTGTAGACTGGCTAGTGGTCGGAGTCGTGTGGACGTCGCGTTGACAGGTTGGGGTCGTATGGGTTCGAGTGTTCCAGATTTTCAAGCTCGACCTCGAATTTTGATTTCGAGGTGATGGAATGGTTCGAGTGGTCGGAGTACGTTATGGAGTTGATTGTCGATGAGTTCGACGTCGTGACGATGACCGGCGTTGGTCGGAGCCACCGTGCACGTGCACAAGCTCAAGTCTGGTACCCACGTGTTGTATTGCCTAGGTAGAAGCAGAGTTTCCAGTGTGTTTTACTCGAGTGATGCTCGAAGTCCTACTGCATTTGACTCGAAGCAAAGAAGGAGGAGCCTCGGGTCACAAGCATTTCTCTAGATTGTTCCTGAACCTGTTTCCAGAAGTTCAAACTAAATTTAAAATTTAAATTCAGGCTTGAACTGAGTTGTAAATCAAAATATAAATATAAATTCAAGTTGAATTGGAATTTAATTTGAAGATAAATAAAGTTTAAAAATTTAAATTGATTAAATAACTCAAAAGCTATTAAATGTATGAGGAAGGTTTGAATTTAAAAATAGATTTGAATTTATAAATGGGAATTCAAACAAGTTGAAAATTTAAAAAGCTTAAAACCTAAAAATTAATTTTAAATCAGATTTCCAGATTTTGAAATTAATTTAAAATTTGTAACTTAAGTGTTAAAGTAAATTTTAAAGTGTTAAATTTAAAAAGGAAATTTGAAACAAGGTTTCAATATATGGTAAATATTCATAAGAAATGAATGTGTTACCTTAAGAAATGAAGATTTATGATTTAAAATTCATTAACGAATGAGTTTTAATGGTTAATTAAAATTATAATAAAAAATGATTAATATAAGAAATTTTCTTTAAAAAGGTGATTAAAGAATTTTAATCGTTAATGAAATCATTAACTAAGATTATTTGAATAATTAATTAATGTGATAAATTTTAACAATAAATTTAGATTGATTAATTTAATAATAATCAATTGTGGAACCATTAAGTAAAATTACTTAATGACAGTAATTGTGGAATTAATTATTCAACATAATTAATTGAGTTAATCGAATTTGTTCAAGTTGGTTACTTAAGTTAATTAATTCAGAATAATCATTTGATAATTTGGGAAAATATAATTACTTAGAGAAGTAATTAATAGATAATTACTGAATGTAATTAATTGAATGATGATTTGAATTTGAGTAAATTATTGTTAATAAATTAAAGGGTTAATTAATAATGGTGATTAATTAAGATTAATTTAATAATTAAAGATTAATTGATTCTTTAATTAAGAATGATTAGTTAATAATTAAGGGTTAACTAATAAATTTGAAAGGAAGATTTATTTCAAATAATTTGTAATTAACTTATGATAATTAACCCGAATTAATAATTGATACATCTGATTTAAATGAATCAGTTGATTAATAAATTTACTTGGGAATGTTTGGACTTGACTGAAAAATTGAATTGTTTGATATTTTGATATTTGATGCTTTATGATATATTCTGATTTGTGTGTAATCTGTACTGTAGTTCATTTATCTGGGATGAATGTAATATATTATCTGTAATTCATATATTTGTGATCTGTGATCTGTAAATAAAAGATAAGCGTTATAGTTATACCGCTTATCAACTATATTTCTGTATTTTGATCTGTGATGATTGAATGATGTTGCACTACTGTGTGAAACCCTTGGACTACACCATACACACACAAATATGGATTTCACGTGGAAATCAGTTAAGTCGCAGATTTTTGATAATTTTAAAGGTTGAATTCTTGAATCCACATGGTTTTGGAAATTGAAATTGAGAGCTTTGCAAATGAGTTTCAAATGTAAAAGTTATTTTAAATAACTTAATAAAACCTGATATTTTAATAATTTGATTTAGATTTGAATTCAATATTTGAAATTGAATTCAATGATTTGGAAAACTAATTGTTTTCACCTGATAAAAGCTCTTATATAAGAAATGGATTTCCAATTTGAATTAAAGGGATTTCAAGTTTGAATTGAAGATGGTTTTCCAAGTTACGAATAAATCTTTGGAAACATGTTTTGAAAGCTATGAGTTAAATCTTTGATTTAAAGATTGGACGAGTTAATCCAATTGAAACGGAAATTGATTTGGAAAATTTGTGAATAAATCTTTGTGAAACTGGGTGAACTTTGTGAATTGAATCTTTTTGTTTAAAAAGATTAAAATGGTAATGTGTTTAAACCATTTGGAAAATTTTTTTGGATAATAAGTTGTGACTTAACTGAAATTCCATTATCCATATGTTTTTAAATATCGCGCTCATTATTCGGTTTAGCCGGGAGAGGACCTTTGTGTCATATACCCCATTCCGAATAATGATACGTCGTATATGGATTGCATTTGAAGACCGGTGGTGAAGACCGGGTATTTGGGAGAACGATAGGATAACTTATCGATTGTCTCTGCACTGAGTCGCGTCGGTATAGAGATTTCCTAAGTGATGGGAAATCCGATCGAGATTGTGAATACCCGGATTGCAAGGGCTTCTTCGGAAGTGCCTTCGGTTCTGTTCGAACCCGGAACAGACTTGTATGGTTACATGTCTGACATTACATTTTGAGATATAAAGCTGATTTCTTTCAAGTACATTTCTGTTTGGTGGCGGAGAATTTATTCTCTTAGCTTAACACCCTTCTCTGAGACGTACGAGCTCAGAGGTTATGTAGTTGAAGGTTATCAGCGATATACTCCCAATTTGGTAATGTGGCATACTGAGTGTTGCTGTGTATTGATCACTTATTGATCATTTGTGATCAAAGCATGGCTTTCGGCGTAGCTTTGTGGATGAGACCTCAACGAGCCTCACAGACCGGAAATGGTCGAAACAGGAATGATGCGGCAAGGTTATGAGGGTCGCTCCCTTTAGGGTATGTCATTTCCTTCTGGAAAAGGGTGGTATCATGGTATGGAGTCCAGATACTTACTCATGTGGACACACTTTATTTATTACTGTGTGATGTTGTTGGTTATCGAGCGCTCGGATAAAGGTCCCAAAGGACCGGGGGGTGGCATACGTGTAGTAGTTACCTAGTGTAAGGGGTAACCCGGCCTTGTGTTGGCAGAGAGCTAGTTAGTTCTCGGGACGTCCCGCCAGAGGCGTACCCATGTGGCAGTAGGAAGTTCCTTAGCCTGACCATTTGTTGGAAATCCATCTTCCAATACGAACCTTGTATGGTACTAGTTGTAGAACCTGCCATTTACTTATGGTGGTCACCACTGTTTAGATGGTAGCTATAGCAGGCATACAATAATGGTTGTATGTTGGCTAAGATTAATATTGTATTTTCGAAAGGATTTTCACACTATGCACTAGTAATAATATCAAAAGAGTTTGTTTTGCACAGTAAGCATGTTTGACTATCATAAGAAGAAATCTCCTCCAATTCTGCGTTTGCATTGTGTGTGTGGCGGGAGGTCTTATGGTAGTTTCATTTTCCAAAAGCATTGCGGATTTCAATGTTAAAATTCTTTTGTTGTTGTTTAAAGATAAACTGTTTTTGTTACTCACAACAGTCCCACGACTGACTCGGAGTTTATTGTTCCCTTCCTAAACTCTGGGTGCCCACAATTTTCCACACGGGCAGTCTAGAGTTGGGTTTTTCAGATATTCAGGTTTAGTAGATTATCTGGAGCTAGTTCACTTCATCGGAGTGGATGACTGCACTTGCTTATGTTTGTGCATCGTGATGGTGGTTCGAGCTTGATGTTGGAGTCATTCTCTTTTGTAGATCATTTGGAGTTATCACTTCTGTTTTTTCCGCTGTATCATTATTTATCTCTGATATTGTTGTATCATATTGATATCATTGTTGTATATCATACTGGATACTGTATCCATTGGATTTGTATATGATATCATCTATTTCTTTATTCCGCTGTGTTGTTATACTTAATGGTGTTATAAGCTCCGGTGAACCAGATTCGGCGTTTGAATCTGCGGCATTTTGAGTACAAGTGAAGTACGGTTGCCGATTTTCGAAGGCCTTGTTCAGGGTCATCACAGATTTGCAGCGGTAGCACACCTACAAGCGAATGGACTAGTATAAGCTGTGAATAAAATTATCAAGTTCGTTCTTAAAAAATGGTTGGAGAAGGGCATGTGGGTCGATGAATTACTATTAGCACTTTGGGCTTACTACACAACCCATGTCTGTGATCGGCCACTCTCCATTCGCTTTGGCCTATGGATTAGAGGTTACGATCCTAATTGAACTCGAAGTATCGTCTCATTGAGTGACTCATTACAACCCTAAACGAGGAACTCCTGTTGGAGTCTCCCAACATAATCGATGAGAAACATGATGAAGCAGACCTGAGAGTATCCGCATATCGGAAATGGGTCGCCCGATACTACAATACAAAGGTCAAGAGCCAGACTTATGAGATTGGAGACCTCATTCTCAAATGAATCTTTCTAGGCCACGTGAATATGGGGCTGAGCTAGGAAGGTCCGTACACAATCGAGCACTAGCTTGGAGACGGAATATTCAGGTTGGAAACATAGATGGAATTTCACTTCCCCGAGCATGGAATAGCAAACATTTGCGATGCTATTTCACTTGAAATCTAACTTTGTGAATTATTAGTCAAGTTTGCAATAACAAGACAGAATCTAGCATTTCCTGTATATATGAAATGAATTGACTTTCTGAACCTTTGACTTCGTCTTTGGCTAAATATAAAATTGTGAACGACGGTAAACGTAAATGAATCTACATGTGCATAATGCAGATATGCAGGTATCTAAAGTTAGGTGCTAACCAAACTTCTACGGTCCATGATTGAACCCTTGAAGTAGAACCATCCTTGGCGTCCGGAGATAGATGCCAGATAATTTCCTCAACCCACGACCGGGGGCAGGAGTATAAACATTCAGGGGCAGAACGTAATAGTTCACCTTCACCGCTTGTGCCCAGTGTTTGGCAAGGCATCCACACCTAGCTCGGGGAACGACTGTTATCCCGCCTTTTGGCAAGGCCGTGACACCAAGGGCTTAACTAGAAACCGGTGACATATTGTCTCGAAGACCAGCTACGCGCAAGGATCGCTATGGATATCGATGAAATTTGTCCGAGTCCGGATCGGGCTACGATTGATAAGGCACGTCGAGCAAAGCCGTGGGAACCCACGTTCCAAGTTTCAGGAAGATCCGAGTTCATATGCTCAAGATACCGCCAATAGAAGATGAATGAGGTGGTATAAGTTCGAATCGATCAAAGTACTCCTGTCCTCGAATCCCCCAAGGAAAGATCCTTCGAATCCATGGAAAGAACCATAGCTTCGACTACATCGAGCAAGCCTCTGCCTCGAATCGATCGCGACAGACCTTGCTTCAAACCCATCAGAGTATGCCTTGCTTCGACTCCCTCGCGCAAGACTTATTTCGAACCCGATAGTTCGAATCCATTGAGCATCCCTTCCTTCGAATCCACAAAGGCTAGTCACTTCGACTCCATCCGATAACTGCCTTCGAGTCCACCCTATTGAAGTGAATTCGAATCGATCAATAGTGGCATACCCTGATCGATTCGAACTAACGTTGGTCTAATCGATTCGAAGGAAGCACGTCTTCGAATCGATAACTTCGAATCCACAATGTCCACACAACTAAAACCTCGGGTACGACTCAGTAAAACTCGGAGGTAAAAGGGGATCGACCCAAAGCATGCGCACCATGCCGTTGTTTTCACATGCAGGAGAATCGATTCGAGCGAATCGATTCGAGCGTGTCGATTCGAACGACTCCAGGAAGCAAAAAACACCATATTGAATCGGTCATAACTCAAGATCTACAAATCCAAATGCCATGAAATTTTCACAGAAGCTTAAGCACATGATGAAGAATGTTTACACCAAATTTTAGCTTGATTGGACACTTTCTTGATCGATTCGAACCAAGGGTCGAATCGATCCCAAAGTGGGCCCGGATCTCCAAATTTCGGCCATGTGGGCCCCCTCACGTACCAGAAGCGGTCTCCCCGAATTTTAGGCGAAATATCAGCCTCCTGTACCTATAAATAGAGCCCCTGGTCATTCAAAAAAGGGGTCGGAGAATTCTAAGTACTAAAGAGCACCCAGATTCTGCCAGATTTACTCCAGAACACCACCGCTGCTTTAGATTGAGACTTAGCATATAATTTCAGTTGTACTACAGTGTAAAGAATTGTAATCTTCAAGTATCGAGCAATAAAATCATCAAACTTCATAGTGGACGTAGGCAAAATGCCGAACCACTCTAAATCGCTTGTCTTTGCAATTTACTTTCTGTTACTTGGAGTTTTTGTTAGATAACCCACAGTTTTAATTTTCATTCTTCACTTTTATCTCTTCAAAAACTTCCGAAGAGTGTTGTGCCCATTTTTGGTACAAACACTTTGGTGCTTTCACTGAGAAATAACCCGCTTTTTTCTCCTGCTCCTTGGATCTACCATCGATACCGGATTGCACAAATCCGAGAGGAAGATCCGGATCTCTAATTCATAATCCTTCCATTCTATTCAGATTTGCATAAAGTCTAGGAAAAGGATTCATCATTCAAAATGGTTAGCACAAGAACCACTTCTACAGCTGTTGGACAAGAAGGAAGGGATGGACAGAATCCAGCTCAACAGCAGCCATCCAATCAAGACAACGTCGCTCATTCAGAACCGTCTGGACCAGTCACCAGACAGGAGCTCCATATGTTGCTTCAAGAGCTGACTCAAAGTTGGCAACAATTGGCCGAACAGTTGCGTGCTAATATTGAATTAACAAACCAACTGAACCGCCAAGGCCACAGAAGGTCTAGACGGGATGATATCTCCCGATCATCTACTGAAAGTTCCGCTTCATCGGACCATTATCACAGATCTACCCGTCCTCGATTAGACGGGAGTCATGCACAAACGACCGGATATCAACCCGCCTTGACTGTTGGACAGTTGAGGGCAGGACCGTCGACCAGCTTTCAGGCCGCGCCCTCAACACAAGGAGGCCCTACTACACAGCATACCACGGACAATCGTGCCGCAGCTGCCACAATGGAAACAAGGGTTGATACCCGAAATCTTTCAGAGCCAAATAATCAGCAACATGGGCGTACTTCTGAATCATACGTCCCAAAAGACGTTGAGCCAAGGAGGCGAAATTTGGACCGTCGACAGCGCCCGGTCCAAACTCGCGCTGTGGAACTCGACCACACCTTAGCTCAGTAGGCCCAAAATGTAGCAATGCCCGACATTTCGACTATGATACCTTAGATGATCCGCGAAAGCCAAGGTCTTACCAACGACGATTGGGGGATTTCTCGAAGTCATACTCTTTCACGGACGAGATACTATACGCTGAACCTCCTCGGCGATTCAGAATGCCAACTCTCCCTATGTACGAAGGAAATTCTAATCCCAATCAACACATTTTGAAATATGAATGGTCAATGAGCGCTGCAAGGGCCGACGACGCAGTGAAATGCCGAAGTTTCCCCATCTCACTGGGAGGATTTGCAACAATGTGGTTTACAAGATTACCTCCTAGATCTTTCTCTTCATTTGATCAATTGGCTAAGAAATTTGTTGAACAATTTCGCATGCATGTCGCTAGACCCAAAGATGTTAACACCCTGTCCAATGTTACCCAAGCTCGTGGGGAAACGTTAAGGCGTTACTTGGAGAGATTCCATGCTGCATGTGTGGAGATTAGTAATCCCAACGATAACTCAATTTTAATGGCATTGACTAAGGGAATCGATCCCGATTCTGAGTTTGGAAACTGGTTAGTTGGAAAACCACCCGCATCGTTGGACTGTTTCTACTCCAAAGCCGCTCAATTCTTACGGCAAGAGGACGCGAAACAGTCTAGGAAGTAGGACGATGCGAAGCCCGGAAGTGAAGGAATACAAAGTAATGTAGCAGTTAAACAGTCCGGTGAAAATTCCGGGAAAGTTCAATTAAATATCCAGAATAAACAAACTCAGCCAAGAGGCAACAGTGGTCAAGATAAGAAAAGAGACTCAAATCGAGGCCCACGGTGTGAGGCTCCAATGTTCGATAATTACACACCATTGAATACATCGTTGGAAAATGTGTACCTACAGACTTGCAATACTATGCAATACAAGAAGCCGGCTCCGAAGCAATCGTCGGAGAGGCAGATTCAAACAGGGAAGTTCTATAGATTCCACGAAAGTTATGGCCACAATACCAACGAGTGTCGACACTTGCCGGATCTCATTGAGAAGTTGATCAGGGAGAGGAAGTTAGATCAGTTTGTGCGGGCGTCGCAGTCTGGTGATGCGGGTCCGTCAAATCCGAACCGTGCGCAAGACCAAGAAAGACAAGAGGAACCCGCTCGTACAGGCGGGAGGCTAGTTATCAATACCATAAGTGGTGGTCCTCATCCAGCAGACAGAAGCTGGAGGGAAATGGAGTCGTATGCTAGCTCCATCAGGCATGCGAGCTTCGAATGCTGCAGTAATTGTGAGGATGGATCTCCGGCTAAACAACAAAAGACAATGTCTGATGACATCATATTTAGAAGCAGAGATGCTGACAAAATCGAAGCCCCAACAATCGACCCACTGGTCATATCTGCCCAGGTTGGTCCTGCTTGGATGAAGAGGATCCTGGTCGACAGTGGGAGTTCTGTAAACATTTTATTCAAACGAGCTTATGATTTAATGAAGATGGAAGCAAAGGACTTGAAACCCTGCCAATCCCGAGTTCACGGCTTCAATGGGAGTGCTACGGTACCCTTTGGAATAGTGGAACTACCAGTAGAACTGGGGATTGGAGAACGCAGGAGAATCCGACTGCTGCAATTCGTTGTTCTAGACATCGCTTCACCGTATAATGCATTCTTAGGCCGACCAGCCCTTGCTGAATTCAGGGCAGCCATTGCCCCGTGGTGTCTGACTTTGAAGTTCCCGACTGACCATGGGATTGGAGTCATTCAAGGGGATCAGGCAGCAGGAAGAGCCTGTTACGTTGCTGAATTGCGTGAAGCGCAGAAGAAGGAGAAAGGAAAGGGCGTAGAGGAATCTCTCTGCGTTCGTTTTACTGATGATTGAAAACTAGCGCCTGGGCCCCGGCCCGGGCACCACTACCAATTCCTTAAAGATCTTGACCCTAGAGATAACGAAGATAAAGATGAAGTTAAAGAGAATCAAGTTTCTCTAGCCGAACTGACTGTGGACGTCCCAGTCAGTAAGGATGACAACTCAAAAGTACTAAAAGTTGGGTCTCAACTGGAAAACAGATACAACAGGAATTGGTTGAATTTATCCAAGCGAATCTCGATGTTTTCGCCTGGACGCACTCTGATATGTGCGGAATCTCACCAAACGTTGCAAGTCACTCCTTGAACATTGATCCGCGACATGTTCCGGTCAAGCAAAAAAGGCGTGGTATGGATCCAGAGAGATCTGCCGCCCTTAAAGAAGAGATTGACAAGTTGCGATCAAATGGGTTCATCTGAGATGCTCTATACCCGGAGTGGGTGTCAAATCCGGTAATGGTTCGAAAACCGAATGGGAAATAGAGAACTTGTGTCGACTACTCCGACTTAAACAAAGCTTGTCCAAAAGATAGTTTTCCACTTCCTCGAATTGACCAACTCGTAGACTCAACGGCAGGCCATGAATTGTTATCTTTTATGGATGCTTATTCCGGTTATAATCAAATACCTATGCATTTACCCGATCAAGAACATACAAGTTTCGTGACCGATCTGGGACTCTACTGTTATAGAGTCATGCCTTTTGGTTTAAAGAATGCCGGAGCAACTTACCAACGCTTGGTTAATCGAATGTTCGCTGACCAGATCGGGAAGACCATGGAAGTTTATGTGGATGACATGTTAGTAAAGTCCCGATTTTCCACAGATCACGTCAAAGATTTAGATTCAATGTTCCACATCCTACGAGAATATGGAATGAAGCTTAACCCGTTGAAGTGCCACTTCGGCGTTGTGTCCGGAAAGTTCCTCGGTTTCATCGTCAACGCTCGTGGGATAGAAGCAAATCCCAAAAAGATTTGGGCAATAAGGAATTTGCAAACTCCAAGGACCATAAAGCAAGTCTAGAGTCTCAACGGGAAGGTAGCAGCGTTAAGCAGGTTCATTTCAAAATCCACTGATAAATGCATTCCTTTCTTTGATTTGATCCGGAAGGGAAAACGAAACTTTGAATGGACCATGGAGTGTGAAGGTGCATTCCGATCGCTGGTTCAACATCTCTCTACGCCACCGATCCTGTCAAAACCGGTTGATCACGAACAGTTATACCTTTATCTGGCAGTATCGGAGCATGCGATCAGTGCCGCTCTGGTCTGAGAAGAAGATCGAGTGCAGAGACCGATCTATTATGTTAGTAAACGATTGACGGGAGCTGAAAGAAATTACCCAAGGTTGGAGAAACTGGCTTATTGCCTAGTCATTGCCTCAAGAAAGCTTTGTCCTTATTTCCAAGCTCATCCGCTTACTGTGTATACCGATCAGCCGTTACGACAGGTCCTCGCGCGGCCTGAGATGTCTGGAAGGTTACTCAAGTGGAATATCGAACTGAGTCAATTTGACATTACTTATGCTCCGCGGAAAGCCATTCAAGGGCAAGTCCTAGCTGACTTCATAGCTGAATTTACTGTTCCGGATGACTTACCCGAAACCAGCGAATCTCCTGAATATGTCTGGAAACTTTATACAGATGGTGCATCAAACGATCGGTGTTCGGGTGCTGGTGTTGTACTAGAAACCCCCGAAGGACGATCCATATGCTATGCTTTGAAGTTTGATTTTCACGCAACCAACAATGAAGCCGAATACGAAGCTCTATTGACTGGGTTAAGACTTGCCAAAGATCTGAGAATTATCGCTATAGAAATTTATTGTGATTCACAGTTGGTAGTGTGCCAGGTACGGGGAGAATATCAAGCAAGAGACCGAAGATTAGCTGCTTACCTAGCCCGAGTTCAGGAAGCACTGGATCAGTTTGATTATTATGCCATTTACTATATACCACGAGATCACAATCAAAAGGCCGATTCATTGGCAAAGTTAGCCAGCACAGGTGAGGCACATCAAATGGGACTCGTCCCCGTCGAAACTTTGTCCTCCCCAAGCATTGATCAAATAAAAACAAGCGATGTGTTTGAAACCTCTCCCTATAGAGAATCATGGATGACCCCATATCGAAATTACATTGAGAGTGGGATGTTGCCTGAGCACCGAAATGAGAAAAGGAAAATTCTACGGAAAGCTTCGCGGTTCGTCATTCAGGACGGGATCATGTATAGAAAAGGTTATTCTGTTCCACTCCTCCGGTGTATCGCTCACGACGAAGTCAAACGAGTGTTACAAGACGTGCACGAAGGAGAATGTGGCGATCACACCGGTGGACAAGCACTTGCTAAGAAAATACTCCGATATGGATATTACTGGCCGACCGTGAACCGAGATGCAGCCAACTATGCCAGAAAGTGCGACAAGTGCCAGAAACACGCTCGAATTCCAAGAGCCCCACCTACCGAGATAACTCAAATGGTCAGTCCCTGGTCGTTCGCTATGTGGGGTATCGATATCATCGGCGCTTTACCTCTGGCGAAAGGTGGAGCGAAGTACGCTATCGTCGCTGTTGACTACTTCACGAAATGGGCCGAGGCCGAAGCTCTCGCAACGATCACAACGAAGAAAGTGATAAACTTTGTGGTTCGCAATATCATCTGTCGATTTGGACTCCCGCATACCATCATCACCGATAATGGAACCCAATTCGAGAGTTCAGAATTCAAGAATTTCTGTCAACAGTTTCATATTCATAAAAAGTTCTCAGCAGTCGCACATCCACAAGCAAACGGTCAAGTCGAAGCTGTTAACAAAGTTATAAAATCCATCTTAAAGAAGCGACTGGAAAAGGCTGGGGGCAAATGGGTTGATGAACTTCCTATGGCGTTATGGGCTTATCGAACAACGCACAAGACCGCAACCGGACACACCCCATTTTCCTTATTCTATGGATCAGAGGCCGTTATTCCAGTCGAGACAGAAGTATTTTCTCACCGCGTGACTTATTATGATCCGAAAACAAATGCTATATTACTTGCTGAATCTTTGGATCTATTGGATGAGAAACGGGAAGAAGCTGATTTAAGAGCGGCCGCATACCGAAGTCGGGTCGCCCGGTTGTATAATACCAAAGTTCGACCCCGAACCTTTGAACTCGGCGATCTTGTCCTCAAGAGAATCTATCCGGTTCCTTCACACATGAAACCAAATTGGGAAGGACCGTATGCGATTACGCAAAGACTTGGAGATGGCACATTCAAACTATCGACTGTGGACAGTCTTGTTTTGCCAAGGGCCTGGAACAGCGAGAGTCTCCGTTGCTACTACATATGACAGGCTTTATTTACTTTATTGTTTAGCAATTTCCTTTTGCATTTCGATTTTAGAATTTGTAATAAGGCAACTGACTTTGCCGTATTTTTCTTATTTCAGCAATAAAAATGCCATCTCTTCGAGCCAGAGCTGTGATTCATTAAAACACAATGTACAACATCACGATGCACGAAGAGCTAAATTCCATCACACAATGGAATTTATTCAAGTAGGGAGTGGCTACGAAGCAATCAACTACTCGCTAAATGAAACCCGAGCTCGGGGGCAAGCCATCACATCAGGCCAGAAACGGGTTGATACACGACAAACTCTTCACTTAACTCCGTACTCCCAGAGTGCGAGGTGGAGTATAAACATTTTCCTAACTCCGTACTCCCAGAGTGCAAGGCAGAGTATAAACATTTACAAAATCCCAGAGTACTTCGAGAGCGCGAGCTGGGTACAAACTCTTTACTTAACTCCGTACTCCCGGAGTGCGAGGCGGAGTATAAACATTTTCCTAACTCCGTACTCCCAGAGTGCGAGGCGGAGTATAAACATTTACAAAATCCCAGAGTACTCCGAGAGCGCGAGCTGGGTACAAACTCTTTACTTAACTCCGTACTCCCAGAGTGCGAGGCGGAGTATAAACATTTTCCTAACTCCGTACTCCCAGAGTGCGAGGCAGAGTATAAACATTTACAAAATCCCAGAGTACTCCGAGAGCGCGAGCTGGGTACAAACTCTTCACTTAACTCCGTACTCCCAGAGTGCGAGGCGGAGTATAAACATTCCTTAACTCCGTACTCCCAGAGCGCGAGGCGGAGTATAAACGTATGTCAACTCCACACTTATCCCCAATACTGGGGGCAGAACCGTAACACATAACAAGTTGAAGACCAAAACGAAGATTCCCAGTTCCTTCGTTCTCGACTCGACTTAATTCCATGTTTACCTGATTTTGTGTGATTACGAGGGGAGCTCGAAGGAGTTTGATCGACTCGTGGGAGATGAGATTGTCTTTAGCTCTAAAAGATCGATTCAAAGTACGGCGTCAGAAGGGTCAGGGGGACGTTCGACTCCATCGATTCGAACAGTCAAGTTCGAATCCCTCAATTCCCAATCCACCCAAGCTTCGAATCCATCCGGATACCATCGATTCTAAATGCCTACTTCGAGACCTTCGACTCGAAGCGGATTGAGAAACATAGATTCGAATAATCCTCTCGAATCCATCAAAAACGATCGAATGGGGATAAACGCATCGCTTTGAATATAAAAATTATTACTTGACTACATTGTACAACGATTCAGGAGAGGATCAATGCAGAATTCGATAACAAACCGAACTGGCAACGACTTGCGATCACGCGACGTCAACTAAAGTCAGACAAACAGCCAATACAGAATACAGAATACAACTTTCGGTAAAGCATGTCATAGTTGTCCAATGAGAGACCGCAGCTTTTCAAAGCACGCCGTGTTTACACAAGACGTACTTTGGGGGGCAAATGTTATCCCGCCTTTTGGCAAGGCCATGACACAAGGGCTTAACTAGAAACCGGTGACAGATTGTCTCGAAGACAAGCTACGCGCAAGGATCGCTATGGATATCGATGAAATTTGTCCGAGTCTGGATCGGGCTACGATTGATAAGGCACGTCGAGAAAAGCCGTGGGAACCCACGTTCCAAGTTTCAGGAAGATCCGAGTTCGTATGCTCAAGATACCGCCAATAGAAGATGAATGAGGTGGTATAAGTTCGAATCGATCAAAGTACTCCTGTCCTCGAATCCCCCAAGGAAAGATCCTTTGAATCCATGGAAAGAACCATAGCTTCGACTCCATCGAGCAAGCCTCTGCCTCGAATCGATCGCGACAGACCTTGCTTCAAACCCATCAGAGTATGCCTTGCTTCGACTTCCTCGCTCAAGACTTATTTCGAACCCGATAGTTCGAATCCATTGAGCATCCCTTCCTTCGAATCCACAAAGGCTAGTCACTTCGACTCCATCCGATAACTACCTTCGAGTCCACCCTGTTGAAGTGAATTCGAATCGATCAATAGTGGCATACCGTGATCGATTCGAACTAACGTTGGTCTAATCGATTCGAAGGAAGCACGTCTTCGAATCGATAACTTCGAATCCACAATGTCCACACAACTAAAACCTCGGGTACGACTCAGTAAAACTCGGAGGTAAAAGGGGATCGACCCGAAGCATGCGCACCACGCCGTTGTTTTCACATGTAGGAGAATCGATTCGAGCGAATCGATTCGAGCGTGTCGATTCGAACGACTCCAGGAAGCAAAAAACACCATATTGAATCGGTCATAACTCAAGATCTACAAATCCAAATGCCATGAAATTTTCATAGAAGCTTAATCACATGATGAAGAATGTTCACACCAAATTTCAGCTCGATTGGACACTTTCTTGATCGATTCGAACCAAGGGTCGAATCGATCCCAAAGTGGGCCCGGATCTCCAGATTTCGGCCATGTGGGCCCCCTCACATACCAGAAGCGGTCTCCCCGAATTTTAGACGAAATATCAGCCTCTTGCACCTATAAATAGAGCCCCTGGTCATTCAAAAAAGGGGTCGGAGAATTCTAAGTACTAAAGAGCGCCCAGATTCTGCCAGATTTACTCCAGAACACCACCGCTGCTTTAGATTGAGACTTAGCATATAATTTCAGTTGTACTACAGTGTAAAGAATTGTAATCTTCAAGTATCGAGCAATAAAATCATCAAACTTCATAGTGGACGTAGGCAAAACGCCGAACCACTCTAAATCGCTTGTCTTTGCAATTTACTTTCTGTTACTTGGAGTTTTTGTTAGATAACCCACAGTTTTAATTTTCATTCTTCACTTTTATCTCTTCAAAAACTTCCGAAGAGTGTTGTGCCCATTTTTGGTACAAACAACGACAAGACAAAAGATCAGCGCCCAGAGATAGGCATGATCTCGTATAAACTTCAATCGATGCCAGGAGTTAGGTGCAATCGAAAGTAAATATCCTGGATAAGGATGTTTAAACCACCATCTCGAGTGGTTAATTCCAACCAACGCCCGTAGTTCGACATGGTTAAAATGCATCCTAGAGAAGGATGCTCAGATTGCTATTTAGGATGAATTATTTCGATCGATATTCGAAGTTAGGCGCGATTGCACTTGAAATGTGCTCAAGGGAGATGCTCAAACCACCTTCCCAGGTGATTGGAATTCGACCTGGTCCAGAATCGGATATGGTCACATGTAGGCACCCAGAGATAGGCACTCCACTCTTCACTCACTAAAACAACAAGATGTCGATTCTCATATCCAGTCAGATGAGACTAAGCCAACAAACCACAAGACAGATTAACGACTTAGTCTAATAAAGATGACGAGGAATGGTGCACAAACACACTAATGCAATAACAAGCACATTTCTTAGAACTCAAACAAATTCACATAAGATTTTGAATAAAACAAAAGGTATTTATCATTCACATCGAAATAAAGCTTGAGAAACGATACAAATAAAAAGCAAAAAGCAGGGGTCGAACCCACACAAAGCTAGCCTGAAATAAAAAGAATTTCTTACTGCTATCACAAAAGCAAGCAAACGTTTATTTCTTATGCTTTTTCTTCTTCGCCTTCTTCCCATATCCAGAGGATGGCCCATTGGGGTCGTTGGGCTTCGTCCTTCCTCTCGCACTGCTTACTTTGCCTTTAGAAGGTGTGCTATGTTATGAAGCGGCAGGAGCGCTTTGAGTAATTTCGGGAATGGGTAGAGTGGCCGAAGCAAAAATGGTCTCACTAGGAAAAGTAATAGATAAAGGAGGAAGGAAGAAGTCAACTGACTCTTGCTTAACCTCTTTGGCCAGCAGATCTTTGGTTTGAAGCAACTCTTTCATGTTAGGCCCTAACGAAAGATCAGAAGCCCCGGTTTTGACAACATCCTCCTCAATTTGGGTTCCAAGGTGGTTAGTAGTCATATGTTCTTTCAAAGCATGAGTTATTGCATGACCTGGAGTATCACCAACTTGAAAGCTTGGGATCACCACAGGAACAGTAATGACTGTTGATTCAGTCACATTGCTTGCTGTCTTGGCTCGAAGCCTTCCTTTGGAAGGCTAGTGATTGCAAGCTTACCTCGAATTTGAGAAAGATGAAAGGAGAGGTTAGCGACATCAACTGGTGACATGTGGATCTTCTCAAATATAGGCAAGGTCAGTGAGATACCTCTGCCAGATGGAAGATCTATATGGGCAGGAGTGTCATTTGGGTTTCCCTCCAAAATAGGAGATAACATGCGTGTCTTCTACATTGTGGTGCATATGGACTGTATGGAGGGCCGGATGGAGTGATAGAGGCAACCGAAAGCTCCGAATGCGAGATAAGCTCACCAGCTCTAAGCAGATCAATCTCTTTTGGACTTAGAATCTCAAGCTCCAGCTCTGCCGGGTTCACCTTACCTCCCTCCAAAGCCTGCTGTTCTTCTCGCACAATCTGCTCCCATGCTAAATCAAGATCCCTAGGATAATCCTTTCCAAGCCATTCAAAGTCTCTGAATTTAATTACGCTGGCATTATAGTTGATGATAAGTGTCTTAAATCTGTCCTTGATGTGCTTCTCTACGGCAACAACCGATTCGTCCATGTTTTTAGTGCGAGCCAGCGCATCATCCCTATCCTTACATGCAAACAATATTTCCTCACAATAATTATAAGCTTCCATGAGAGCATCGTCTTTCTCTTTTTGTTATTACTCCATTTGATTTTTCATGCTCTCATGTTGAGCCTTCAATTCTGCTACTTCTCTTGCTAGGAGATCTTTCTCTGTTGATAGAACATGATAAGGAGATTTGATCTGGCCCAAATGATCTTTCCTCTCCCGTTCGATCTCTTCAACCAGGTCTTTGACTTTCTATTCAACCTCTGTCTATGCCTTCTTTAAATCAGAAACTTTTGTATCAAGATAAACGATCGTCTCCTTGTCCTGGTTAGCCGCACTCTCCAACCCCTGAGCTTCAACTCTCACTTTCTCAGCATATTTATAAATCTACTTAGCCAATCTCTTATATGTGAAATACTGGTCATAAACATCACCAATATAGGCCATAGTCTAGCCTGTAACTTCTAGTGGGATCTCCTTTAGATTGGGCTTGAACTTAATGCCCTCAAAATAGATCTTTGGGAAGCGATGTTTTAGTTCGACCATCAAAGGGTTGGATGCGATCTGTTGCTCCGTTGTGATAGCTGGAGGCTCAATAGCCTTCATGTCAATCTTATTGGGGTGGGAGGAATTAGAGACAACGTGTTTCGATGATTGCTTGGACTATCAGTGTGCACGAGAAGGCACCGTGTGCTTCATGGAGTGGGAAGCCGAAGTAGGGATGTAAGAGACATCCTTAAGCGGAATGTCATCAGGTCATTTGGAGTATTTGTCCCAACTCCTGGGTAGAGGTGACGTGGATCTATGCCTTGAAGATGAATCATGGGAATGATAGCCCTTGTCTTAGCCACCCCGATCCTGGCTTGAGTTCTTGCTAGTGTCTTACATGGCTGGATCCATGGGAACGTGTTTGCGAATCGTGTCTTCTACAATGGACCATCCGGTCCTCAAGGGAATCAAATGTACCGAGGAATCAAACATACTACGGTGCTCCATTGAACCTGCAGATGAAACCAAGACGAGTCAACTTAAATAGAATAACACATGGTGTGAAATAAGCAAAGTGCTATGCGTGTGTGTGTGAGTGAGTGTATTAGTGTCCCCCAATGGACCTTGGGCTTGAATTTTGCTGATGGGAGTGATCTCTCCCACAACGAGTTGGTAGCAAGTCACTCTGTAGATGAATAGGTGAGTTGAGACCCTCAAGAATCATGTCATCTATATCGAAAGAACCGATATCATCTGGAGTCGACCCAAAATTTACATAAGGGTCCTTCGAAGGCTGGACAGATGTCTCTTCCACCACCATGGTTGGTGGAGGTCACGTCATGTACCTCATAGGAAGGATCCTTATCATAGGGAGTTGCTTCAAAAGGAAACCTTGATCATCAATGCCATCATTATTAGGAGACTTATGTCATATATCAACATCATCATAGCTTGCTTCGCCGCCTTCACCTTCCTCAACATGTTCATGAACTTCTTCAGCTCCAACTGTAGGACTTGGGATGGGTCAACACCGGGTTCTCACCATCATTCTCGAATGGGGAGTCATCCTCATCACTATCTGAGGCCCCTAGGATTTGACTAACGCTACGGCCTACTTTTAACAAGCTATAAGCCTAGAGATTTTTATCAGTGAGCAATGTTCTACCTCCCTATCTGCATTTGGGACTGCATGAAGCAGCTAGAGAGTCTCCATGAGGCCCGCACTACTGGGCCTATTCGGCACATCCGAAAGAACAAAGGAAGACAATCTGAACAAACAAACCGGTGAAATGACCACAAATGGAAAGAATGAAAACGAAGCTTACGCTTTGACAAACACCGCTGCGTAAATCCGAGTGGACAATGTACAAAGAAAAATTCATCTTTAAAGTAACTCAGCTCATTCCAAGCACCGGTCACTACTCTACACCCTTTGGACGGTTCCAAAAATGTGAGGGTAGGATTTCCCCTGCGAGGTTTGATGTTATAAAGGTATCGAATCTTTTCATCACTTGGAATGCGATTCAAATAATGAGAAAAGATAATGAACACACTGTATAGAAAGGCGTAACTGTTAGGATGTAGTCGCGCCGTAGCCAACCTCATAAAATGTAGAATCCATAGCATAAACTGATTGAATTGTGGGATGGACCCCACCAAACACATATCGGCTACATGATACCCAACTGGAGGGTGATGTGTCCGTTAGTGGCGCGTAGGAACCAAAATGTCTTCAAATGGAGTGCCATGTTGTTTACAAATCCTTCTAAGTGATCACTCTCTAATTTTCAAAGTGACTGAGTCTGTAGGATCATCAAATATTTCATCATCGTCAAGGGCATCTGGAGCAGCCTCAACTTCAGGAACCTCTGTTGGTGGTTGTTCAGCTTGTAGGTTGGGGTACAGATAGTGCTGGAGTGTGTCATGCAGAAGGAGCTATGGTCGAACTTAACTCAGTATCCGATTCAGTATATCTAGAAGTCAATAGGCTTACGGCTAGTGTATAGAGACGCTCGGAATGTCTATGACCCATAATTATCAAAACTCACCATATAATAATAATAGAAAAATTAAAAGCTATGCCCCATGCTACGGTGAAAGTCCAGTGTGATGTGATGCAGCTTACAGTGTTGTGTAGTGTCATGCAGTGTCAATGTCCAATGTTATGCAACGGTTCGTTTGAAAATCCAAATATTATCCGAGGTGACCGTCATCGCTGACCGTCCCAACGGGCTCCATGTCATTGGCCGTGCATTGAAACACCCTGGAACTCGGGAGATAGTGTTTGGAAAAACTTGGATGTTAGTTATTATTGCAAAACCCTCTATTGAGTTTGAGGTCCAAAATCCACCAAGGTTTGGATCGCTACCGATCCATACCCTCGGATGAATTTTTATCCATTTCCGCTTCATTCCCCCAAATCCAATAGCGGCCATCAACGTGAAGCTCATCCAAGCTTGCCACTACGTCGTAGCCTACCTCGAAGCTTCGGAGATCGAAGGAGATAATCGATTCAAGCACTGGTTTGGGTTTAAGTGCTAGATCGGGCTTGGGATGATGGTTCGGGTTCAACTGTAACAAGGAAAGAAGCGGTCGAACTTGGAGGTTAGGATGACCGGCGATGGCAGTGGCAAAGGACAAGTAGCGGCGTTGCAAGATATAATTTGGTAGCAAAGATGTTTAATGGAAGATGAAGCTCAAGTCGAATGGCAAAGCAAAACTAAGAAGGTTTAAGTAATGGTTTGGTTATAAAGTCCCCAAATCCAAGAGAGTAGGTAGAAAACTTACCTATTCTCAAGTGTTGGATCAGTGTCGATCCATAATCATGGATCAGTACCAAACCATTAAAAAAAGAAAGGGATGTGCATGCGTGCATGTAACTTCGTAGGAATGTGCATTGGAACTTGACAAATAATTTGAGTGTATGCATGAACATACTCAACACATAGCAATCAAAACTATATAGTAGCAGATTCGAAGCTGTAAACACTCAGAAAGGTAATTTTCCTAGAACTATTGAATTTGGAGTGATGAACTATGAAACCACAATTCCATTCCTTATAATAACAGACATCAACGGACATGAACCATGCGAAGTGTTGCAACAAACAATCAACGACGCTACACTTCACTGAAATGGTCCGAGGGAAAGTTAATAAATATTTGAAACATGGATTGGTGTCCATTATGGCAATCCTAACCTATCTTAATTTAAAGCACATCATGTTGGAAACAAGATTTACTTCGGAGGGCAACTGTTATCCATCCTTTTGACCAGGCAGTATTTGGGCGAACCTAACAAAGTCGGACTTGAAAGTTATCAAGGCAGAAAGCCCGAAGAGAGCCAGAAAGTCCAGGAACCAAGTACAACCAAAGTCACAAGAAGAAAGATAAGACACCATTGAAATTCAATAACAAAATCCATCAAAGTGATGGATCGGTACCGATCCATAAAACTTCATCTAAAACACCCCAGTTTCTCCCTATTCCTAAGTATTATTGGTAGCAACCTATTCCAAGCTCAAAGGGATCGCATGCAACATGTTATCGAAAGACTCAAGCACTTAAAGTCAGAAACTCCATTCCTCCACCGATCCAACTTATCGACCCAGAAACAAGTTCCTAGAAGAGCAATCAAGATGGAAAACTTGAAACTAACAATGACTCACATCAATATAAGGCAATGGAAGAGGTACATAAGGAGCTCTTATGGATCGATACCGATCCATGCCTATGGATCAGTACCGATCCATCATGATTGCTGACATGGCCATGTTATCTCGAGCTAAACTGCTGCTGGATGTGGAGAACGTGGAGGAGATCGTGAAGGAGAACTTTCAGGCGACCTACAGCTATAAATAGGTGGTTAGGGCGTTAGTTTGAGTGATTTTTTGGCTCGTTTACTAAGTTCTTGCAATTCTCTTGTAATCCCGAGGATCCATACCGATCCATAAGAATAACAGTTGTAAACAACAGTATAATCAATAGAAATACTAAGCGGACGTAGGCGTCAGTTGGCCGAACCAGTGTAAACTCTATGTGCATCGTTTTTTACTTCATTTTCATTTATTATTCTTCATTTTATTCTCTACATAAATCTCTTGGGTGTTTGTGGCATACTTGGTATAAACATCAAATCACCTCCTTGATATAAATCTGTGCAAGAGACGCTATGGTCTTATTGCTTCTAACGGGAAATTTTGCCACATTCTTCTGGATCCTTGTCCAATAGAAAATTCTCTTCACATTCCTATACATTTTATCTCTTTCATGAATGGTAACATTTTACAAGTTAATATTTATTTTTTCCAAAATCTTGAAATTTCATGGATTGGGGCATTCTTTTATTTCTGGTTGCTAACTTAATTCCCTCATTAACTCCCAGTTTTATCTACAGTTCATCGCTAACTAAATGTCCTTATAAAATTTCTTTATTTATATGGCTTCTCAATAAACATATATTTATCTAGTGTTCCAATACTATTTATAAAATTAACACAGTGGAAAAGCAAATACATATCTTATACCACATCTTACGCTTTCTCAATAACTAAAGGAGACAACTAGCGATTACAACCCAAAATCTCTAAAAGAAACTTTTTGCTAGAAGTTGCCATTTATCATTAACTAATGTTAATGGTGTTGAGGGCTTAGCATTCCTTACTGAATTAAGATGGACATTCCTAATATGTTATTCCACTATTGTCCGCTTTCCTTAATATTCCTTCTTGGTTTCTAATAAATGCGGTCCATTCATTACTTTAGTTAATATACCCATAATAATCGATCATTGTCAAACTTGGACTATTTCTATTCAGTCCTTATTTAATATTTTACAAATTTCAAAATTCATTTATTACTCCGATTCAATTCTTTCATAAATGCCATATTAAACTTTTTATAATTCGCCCTTTTTAATTCCTTTTAACTCTCATTAATTACAAATTTATTGACAATTAAATTTGTAATCAATGTTTATAAACCTTAATCTATTAATTACTAACTAATTCGTATATAATCGT
This sequence comes from Allium fistulosum, assembly GCA_030737815.1. NCBI lineage: Eukaryota > Viridiplantae > Streptophyta > Magnoliopsida > Asparagales > Amaryllidaceae > Allium > Allium fistulosum. The sequence continues at coordinate 1,391,221,106 of CM060901.1, read as the reverse complement.
AAATTATGCTATATATATATATATGTATATATGTTTTTATTTTGTCGTTAGACGTGGTTATGCATGTATGTATACTAACTACTAATTTCCAAACTAGAACACTTATTTCCACATTTTTTATTAATCAGAGCTATCCTTCTAAAAAGGATTGCCATTATAATTTTCCATAAATTAACCATAAATAAGTTTTTGCTTTATTTGAGATTAAAAGGAATTATTTCTTTTTTAAATGAAACAAACAGTGTAAACTATGAAAAAAATATTCATATCTTACACATCTCTTTTCCTTTTTGATATAACCTTTGTCAATTCATACAATGCATTTTTATACATATTTTGGAATTGGTTACTTTATGGAAATTACCTAGAAACCGTTCTAACATCAAAATATAGAAATTTACATTCCACCGGTGTTAACCCGTCTTTTGGCAAGGCAGTATATAAGCGGATTTAACCCAACAGATTTCACGATTATCAAAGCCGATGAGTGCGGAACAACGACTGTAGAACACGGAAGCAGAGCTCAAATGATTATATGAACCAAGATTGGACGAAGTTGATTGATAGACAATGCAGGGCTCTAGAAATATGGAAGTTAGGTTGAAACCCAAGGGATCGGCATAGCTTTGTAGCATAGAGTTGGAACTGGGCCAGCCCGTAGCATAAGAAATGGGTGAATTTTAAAAATTTAGCCGTTTTGGATCTTTAATGGGCCTATGAAGTCTAAACATACTTAGAAATTTTCTAAGTTTTCTTTTAAATAAATTATTTATTTTATTTAGTTTTAGAAATAAAGTTTAAAATTTAATTCGACTTGTGTATATAAATTAGAGTATATCAAATATACTCTTATGTACATATTTGTGTGTAAGGTAACTTATTAAATTTTTTTAGAGAAGGAAACTTCATTTTCTATCACTTATGCTATTGAGTTAGTGAGGGGGCATAAATTTATTTAGAGAAGGAAACTTTTCATTTCCTTCTCTTAACTTATTTAGTTAATGAAGGGTAAATTATTTATATGGAGAGAGAAACCTTTCATTTATCTCTCTTTATTTAAATGATTAATTATACGAATGTCATTAATTAGGAACATATATATATATATATTGTAACGATACGGATTTTGCCCGCTCGAAAATCGACATCCATACTTTACATCGTACTCGAATGCCGTAGATTCGAGCGTTCAAATCCGAGTCGCCGGAGCTTATAACACAGTTAAGTAAATATCACAGCGGAATAAAAAGAATATAGATATACAATATCTGATACAACAGAGTGATACAATGAATATCAATATACATCAGAGATATGATACAACAAATAGCAGCGGAAAAGAAAACGATAGATAACATCAGCAGCGGATAATCTTCATCTCCAAAGCACGATCCAGAAATAGCTCGAACTCCCAATAACGAGGCACAAAGATAAGCAAGTGCAGTCCGATCCAAAGACCGAACTAGCTCCAGATAATCTACTAAACCTGAATATCTGGAAAAAAAAACCCAACTCTAGACTGCTCGTGTAGGAAATTATGAGCACCCAGAGTTTAGGAAAGGAACAATAAACTCCGGATCAGTCATGGGACTGGTGTGAGCAACAAAAACAGTTTATCTTTAAAAACAAATAGCAGAGAATTTTAAAGTAAATTCGCAATGCTTTTGGAAAATGAAACTACCATAAGACCTCCCACCACACACACAATGCAAACGCAGACTTGGAGGAGATTTCTTCTTATGTTAGTCAAAGATGCTTACTACACAAAATCAAATCATTTTTGATATTATTATTAGTGCATAGTGGAAAACATTTCGAAAGTAGAATATAAATCTTAGCCAGCATAGGTACCATTATATTATGCCTGCTATAGCTGCCTCCTGAGGAGACAGGTTATACAATTGAAATCGTAAAGGCTCGTATTGTTTCTTTGGATTTCCAACAAATGGTCAGGCCAAGGAACTTCCTATCCACGATGGGTACGTCCCTGGAATAGACGACCCGAGAACCTAACCGGATCTCTGCCAACACAAGGCCGGGTTACCTCTGCAAAAATAGGTAACTACTGACACGCGTATGCCATCCCCCGATCGTCACCGATCTTCCCGAGGATCCTCGATTTCCAACAACCACATAATAATAATAATGCAGTAACCACAGAGGTTAAGTATCTGGGCTCCATACCATGATACCACCTTTATCCAGAAGGAATGACATACACTAAGGGGCGCTACTCCCTAGAACCTTGCTACATCCTTCCTGTTTCGACCATTTCCGGGGTGTGAGGCTCGATGAAGTCTCATCCACAAAGCTACGCTTTGTCACAAAGCCATGCTTCGGGTCAAACAAATGATCAACCTATGATCACAAAGATATGAAATCAAATAAATGATCATATCACAAATGATCAAACACTAATCATTTCACAGCAACACTCAGCATGTCACATTACCAAATTGGGATATATCGCTGATAAATTTCAACTACATAACCTCTGAGCTCGTACGTCTCAGAGAAGGGTGTTAAGCTAAGAGAATAAATTCTCCGCCACCAACAGAAATGTATTTGAAAGAAATCGGCTTTATATCTCAAAGTGTAATGTCAGACATGTATCCATACAAGTCTGTTCCGGGTTCGAACAGAACCGAAGGCACTTCTCACGAAGCCCTTGCAATTCTGGATAATTCCCAATCACGTCCGGACTTCCCGTCACAAAAGAGTGATATAAATCTCTATACCGGAGCAACTCAGTGCAGAGACATTCGACAGGTTGTCCTTTCATTTTCGAAAAATATCCGGTCTTCAACACCGGTCTTCAAATGCTATCCATATACGACGTATCAGTATTCAGAATGGGTTATACGACCCAAAGGTCCTTTCCCGGCTAACCCGAATAGTGAGCGCAATATTTAAAAATATATGAATATTGGGAATTCAATTAAGTCACAATTTAAACCCAAACTTTCATTTTAAATGGTTAAACAAATTACCATTTTAATCTTTTAAACAAAAAGATTAAATTCACAAAGTTCACTTAATTTCACAAAGATTCATTCACAGATTTTCCAAATCGATTTCCATTTCAGTTTAATTAATTCGTTAAATCTTTAAATCAAAGATTTAACTAATAGCTTTCAAAACAATTCCATTTCAAATGGTTTAAACAAACATTATTTTAAATCTGTTAAGATAACAGATTTAATTCATAGCTTTTTAAAATAGTTCATTCATAACTTGGAAAAAATAATTTCAATTCAATCTTGAAATTCCTTTAATTAAACTGGAATTTCATTTCTTATCTGAAAGCTTTTATCATTTGAAAACAAACAGTTTCTATTTTGGAAATCTGATTCATTTATACAAGTTAAAATCTTTGGGTTAAATCCAAATTCTCAAAATTTTACTTTTAAATGGTTTAACTTTATATAAACACATTTATATCATCTTTAATCCCTAATTTCAAATCATAGGATTCAATTTCAAACTTGAATTCAAATTTAAATTCAATTATTTAAATTTTCAAAACTCGATTTAAGTTATTCAAAATAACTTTTATCTTTGAAATTCTATTTCAAAAGCTTTTCACTTTAAACTCAAATTTCCAATTTCAAAATCAATTGAAATTAAAATTTCAATTTCAAAAACATCAAATTTAAATTATCTGTGACTTAACCGATTTCCACGTGAAATCCATATTGGTGTGTGTATAAGTGTGGTCCAGGGGTTCAACACAATAGTGCAACACGATGAATCATCACAGATCAAATACAGAAATATAGTTGATAAACGATATAAATTATATCGCTTATCTTTATGCACAGATCACAGATATATAAATATCACAGATAAATAAACTGCAGTAAAGATTACACACAAATCTGAATATATCTCAACGCATCGCAGATCAGGAAATATCAACAAAATTCAATCATCCAATCAAATCCAAATATTCACAAGTAAGGTCAGTTAATTATCTGATTTATTCAAATTAGGTTAATTACTTATGAATTTCAAATCCGGGTTAATTAATCATTAATTAATTACAAACCAATATAATTAATTATCCTTTAGATCATTTATTAACTAACTATTAATAATTAATAAATTATTCTTAAATTAATTTTCCTTAATTAATCACATTGATAAATTAGTCCTTAATTTATCATCTTTCCTTAATCACCTTCATTAATTTATAATTCCTAAATAAATTAACTTAATTAATTAATCCTTAATGACCCATTAATTAACCATTAATTATTTAATTAATTCAAGTTTTTAAATGTAACTTAATTAACCTTTAATTACCGATAAAATAACATTTAATCATTAATTTAAAATCTAATCTATTAAATTAAAAATCTTTAACTCCACATTAGTTTTTCCAAATTAATAATTAACTTAAACTTAATAAATGAGTTTAAAACTCATAATTACTTAATTAATCCAGTTATCAATCTATTTAATCAACTTATTAATTTAATGAATCCAATCACTAAATTCCACTTTACAGATTTTAAACTAAATTTCTTTTTTTTTTTAAATTTCAAATCATTAAAGTATATTTTAACTTTAACTTATTTACCTCATTTTAAAGTTATAAACTTATTCCATTTTCAAAACTTAAGATTCGAATTTCAATTTCAATTTAGATTTAAAAATCCAAATTTAAACAAATCAAGACACTGCCAGGCTATACTCTTCAAAGGCCTGGAACACAACATACTCGAATCAAACTAAAACTGCACCGAGCCCAGACTAAATTGACTTCGAGTCAAACACTTCCTGCTTCGAGTAATATACTCGAATAACTCGAGTAACCCAAGATAAACGCGGATGCTACCCCGGGGAACCCTTCTTTCCCACTGTTTTGTTTCCAGTGTACACACGTACACGTGTGCATACTGCACCGCAACCCCATCGATGACGAGCCCTCCTCCGATCATCACTAAGTCAGCGGCGACCCCAACCATCATCCTCTCAACCCCAAAACACGAAAATCCCTTCGAATCAAATTTCGACCTCTTCGATCGAAATAGACAACCCAAAGGAACCTGGAACCAACAAACCCAACTTCAAACCAAAACCTGTCATCACCGATTTCTCGCCGCTCCGACCACCATTTGTCGTCAACCTCCGTCTTCGACTTCGTCACTCTCCCCTCTACCTTCCCACAAAACCACATCGAACTCGATCGACCATCAATGTTGAACGACTCGAAAACATCCACCCTTCCCAAACTAGGTCACCAGCCTTCAACCGCCTTCTGCCTCCACTATGATCATCGTTCAACCATCAGCGCATTTTTCCCGTGACCACCCTAGGCTCCTCTATCTCCACGAGACAACTCGCCCTCCCTAGATCACCACATCACCAGAAATCAGTCGAAAAACCCACTCCGTTCAACCTCGAACTGCACCTCACTCCTTCCACTAAAAATCACGAATCTCGTTCTAAAAATCATATTTTCGCGTGCGAATTCCATTTATATTCACGAATTTGTAAATCAAGAAATTCGAAAATTAACAAATATGAAGATGATCTGTAATTTGAGTCTTCCCAGTGACAACTCACATTCGTTTTTCTTAAAACAAATTTTAAACTAAAGTTTATGATGATACAAACGACTTTTGTTCAAATCTCAAATTCAATCATCAACTAGAAAGAGAGGAATTGATTTTTGAAATCAACAGTTCTGTATTTAGGAACTAAGAACAGAGAAAGTTTAAGCAACAGCAAGAATAACATACTTCCAGCTTCCACACACACACACATATATATATATATATATATATACAGATGATCATATAAGCGCAAATTTAAACACTTTAATTTTAAAAGAAAATTGTTACTTCACAAGTAAACAAGAAGAGTTGCTCACCTGTTTCAGAAGGAAGAAGAACAGAGAGCAATTGTTGTTTGAAAACTGCAGCTTTCTTGAATTCTGGTTGTATTGATTTGTTGCTTTCCATTGAATCATTGTTTAAGTTTTAAAGATGATGCTTCCTTCAGTTTATTCTTTTGTTTTACTTTGAGAGGAACGAAAATGAACTGATGGTAAAAGAAGTTGATATATAAAAGAAATGAGTTGTACAAGTGATATTGCTTTAGTCCTTTGATCTTTTGCCATGCCTCATTCCATACTTGAAGACAACTTGTTTCGGCTGATATGATGGTATGTACATTTGTTTTGTATGTATTTTATTTTATTTTTTTTCATTTTGTTTACAGCAAACCACTTTTGTACTTCTTTTGTTTGAGTTTGAACTTAGATGAATTTGTTTCATTTGCATACTTGTCTTCTTTTCCTATTCTTGCCTGCATAACATTTCTTTGCTATTTCTTTTCTTTCTAAAAATGGTGGCTGCACTTATTATGTTGTCTTGTTTCCTAAATCCTATCACTTTGCAATATAAATGAATTAAATGTTGTTATATTTTTAACAATTGTATTTACTTTAATACCAATTATTTTGTATTTCTTTACTTATGCTTGGATTTATTTTGTTTGTTACTTTGTATACATGAGATTCTATTTTATACTATAAAATTTATCTTTTACTTGTTTATTTCTCATTATTTTGAATTATAGATAAATTTCTAGATTTAATTTGACATTGGATTTTATCCAATGTATTTACTTTATCTATCTATCTTATATATCTTCATTTCTAAACCATTTATATAAAGATTTAAATTCAACTCAAATATAAAAATATACATTATCAAATTTACTCACATATCATATATATACATATATTTATCATTTATCTCTAAACCATTTATTTTTAACTTTTAAATCCAAATAGAAATATATATTAAATTTGCTCGTATATACCTAAATATATATATACATTCAATATATACACATATACTCACATATACACTATTTACAATATTTTAATCTCAAATGATTTATACAGAATATACTTGGATATCGGGGAACTCGCTCTCAATTTATCAATTAAATTTACAAATTTTTATCTAAAATTTATTTAATCATAAATTTAACTCAAGAATTCATTTAATTATAAATTTAAATAAATTTAAATTTCGGGGTCGTGACATATATATATATATATATTATAGTGTAAATTCTGTAAGAGCAACATATGATAGGTGTTATTAATTGATAACAATGTTAGACATATAACTAGAAATAAATGGATAGTTAAACACATAAAAGAAATATGGGAAATAGATAAAGAGTAACAAAGATGATTGATTTCATTTCTCATTTGGTAAACTTAATTAATGCATCATATAAATGATAATCAATTGGCATCATGATATAAGGATATAAACAGTCAACAACAAAAGTATGTATGTATTATTAACTCATTGTGTGTGTGTATGTTTAAATATGTTTATATATGTATTGGTTAATGACTCCTCCAAATATAATAAATTAATACAGCGAAGTCAACTATTATCCATTCAAGATTTATTACCAAACATGTAGTGGTCTAATTTAGTAAATCAATTTGAAAATAGATCTTAATCAATAAATCCAAATGTAATCAATATGTATATGTTAATAATTTAATGTGGAATCAAACATATATATTTATTGTATAAAAAAATTTGTCCAAAGTATATTTTGTATAATAATAAAATTATGTTGGTTTATGTTTATTTATACATAAATACAATGTACATATATGTCTGTGTGTGCATGTATACATACATACATACATACATACATACATACATACATATATATATATATATATTTAAAAATATTAATATATGTGTTGTTAATGAATCCTTTAAAATTAATAAATCAACTCAACCAAATCAATTATAATCAATTTAAGATTTATTACCAAACATGTAGTAATCTAATTTAGTAAAACGATCTGATAACATATTTTAATCAACAAATCTAAATATAATTTATATGTGTATGTTAATAAAAAAATCCTTAAAACCTTTAATTTATTTCAAAATTATTCTAACATACATACACATACATACATACATACATATATATATCTATATATATACACACGTACATACATACATACATAGATACATACGCATTTATGTATATGTATGAATCTTAAAGTAGAAAAAAAATTTGGAAATCAATGTAAACTATTGTTAACAATTTAATAAAATAAAGTTAATTAGAATAACAAGTTAATTGCCAGATCTATATTTAGATCAAAATCAATAGAAATTAACATAGGAAATCATGAATAGAAATTATCAATTTCAAATGAAAACCAATTCTAATGATAACAAGTTATACTACTTTAAGATCTATAATTGTATGCTTATAAGGGACAACAAATGCATATATGAAATTTTCAAAATGAATTAACTACTAGATCTATAATATCATGGAACTAATAGAATTTACCTTGTTTGATGTTGCCTTTGATTCTTACCTTGAAAGATAAATGCTTCTAGATCAGATTGAATCACCTCCAAAAATCGCAACAATATGAAGCACCACTTTTGAATTTATTCTATTTGATTTGTTTTGATTTTTTCTTGGGAAATTTTATGGCTTAGAAGGCATTAAATTTTAGCTAAGAAGGTAGAAAAAGGAAGATGGAGGCTAGGCTTTTGAAGGAGAGCGATTAAGAGAGGCTAGTGAATGGAAGATAACATATTTATAGAGGGATCCTTCCTTGATCTCCTCTTTATTTTCTAGATCCAACCATTGGATTTTAAGCCTCGTTTTCTTATAGCATTCTATGAATAAGTGTAGCGACCCACAGTTCCGTACCCCTTGAGTTGATAATAATTCTTCCTCGTTCAACCCAAAGTGTACGATAAAGCGAATAACTAGGGTAAAGAAGAAGAAAGAGGTAGAAGAAAAATAGAAACAACAATACAGAATCTCACAATCGTAGCAGAACAAAATATAATATGTAATAATAGATTTTATACAAAAGAATCTGTAACAGTTTATATATTTACAATCATCAGAGTACACCCATCAATACATCAAACTGGACAGTTATATAACTTGCCCTTACACAACGGAATATAAATCAAGTACGGAAAAGTATGTCTGAACTCCTCCAGCTAGTCTCCTGAGCTCCATAGCAATTATCCAGAATCTGTAATACTCGGTCTGAACCGAGCATTATAATAGAATAACACTCGAGTCAGTTTGGAAAACCAGTGTGAGAAAACACACTCAATTTAAATTATTAGATTTATCAAAGTCCTTTGAAAAAAAGGTATCTCGTAAGAATGCGTCACACATAAACACGACGGGTTTTTACCTTACGATAACCAAAACATTTTTATAGAAAATCCAGTGATATTCTAATAGTGTCTAAATACAAATACTTATTCAAATAACAAATTGTTACATTAATTAAATTCCAACATACTAAGCTCTACAAACAAAACCGTAAGCTCGTATTGGAGAATGGATTCCAACTGAATGACTAGGCACTGGGGTACCACCTGTCACAGTACATGTCTAGAACACTGTACCAAGATCGAACATGTAACATCCCGAAAATTTTCGACTTTCGAAAATTCAACATCGATACTCACTTTATCGACTGCTGAGCCATCGAATGCCGAAAACCCGAAAAGTTATGGTTTTAAGAAAAAGAAAAAAAGTAGAAGAAGAAGAAGAAGAAAAAGAGAAGAAAGAAAGAAGAACAACAGAACAACACATCAGAACAGAAACAGAAAACAATATCAGAATCTCACATATCGCAGCGGAACAATATATAATAGATAAACACTAGTCTTTTAAAACAAAGAATTATATCAGTTTTATACATACATCAATCATCAGAGTCAATATACAACAATGGACAGTTATATAAACTTGTCCTCATACAGAATACACAGCGGAGTAAATATATCAGATACAAATACTACGTCTCGCCATCCAGCTTATCTCCAAAGCTCCAGAATATCCAGAATATCCTGATAATCTAACTCTAGACTGCCCGTGTGGAAATTGGTGGGCACCCAGAGTTTAGAAGGGAAACAATAAACTCCGAGTCAGTCATGGTGACTGGTGTGAGATCGTAAAACAGTTATTCTTTAAAATAAACAACAGGATAATTTTAAAGTCAATTCGAAATGCTTTTGGAAAATGAAACTACCATAAGACCTCCCACCACACACACAATGCAAACGCAGACTTGGAGGAGATTTCTTCTTATGATAGTCAAAGATGCTTACTACGCAAAAAATCAAACTCTTTTTGATATTATTATTAGTGCATAGTGGAAAACATTTCGAAAGTAGAATATTAATCTCAGCCAGCATAGGTACCATTATATTATGCCTGCTATAGCTGCCTCCTGAGGAGACAGGTTATACAATTGAAATCGTAAAGGCTCGTATTGTTTCTTTGGATTTCCAACAAATGGTCAGGCCAAGGAACTTCCTTTTCCACGATGGGTACGTCCCTGGAATAGACGACCCGAGAAATAACCTAACATTACGGTTAGATCTCTGCCAACACAAGGTCGGGTTACCTCTGCAAAAGTAGGTAACTACTGACACGCGTATGCCATCCCCCGATCGTCACCGATCTTCCCGAGGATCCCCGATTTCCAACAAACCACAAAGTAATAATAACTGTGCAGCAACCACAGAGGTTAAGTATCTGGGCTCCATACCATGATACCACCTTTATCCAGAAGGAATGACATACACTAAGGGGCGCTACTCCCTAGAACCTTGCTGCATTCGTCCTGTTTCGACCATTTCCGGGGTGTGAGGCTCGACGAAGTCTCGTCCACAAAGCTACGCTTTCTACAAAAAGCCCTGCTTCGGGTCCAACAAAATGATCAACCTATGATCACAAAGATATAAGATCAAACAAATGATCATATCACAAATGATCAAACACTGATCATTTCACAGCAACACTCAGTATGCCACGTTACCAAATTGGGATATATCGCTGATAAATTTCAACTACATAACCTCTGAGCTCATACGTCTCAGAGAAGGGTGTTAAGCTAAGAGAATAAATTCTCCGCCACCAACAGAAATGTATTTGAAAGAGATCAGCTTTATATCTCAAATTGTAACGTCAGACACACAATCCATACAAGTCTGTTCCGGGATCGAACAGAACCGAAGGCACTTCTCACGAAGCCCTTGCAATTCCGGATAATTTTCAATCACGTCAGGACTTCCCGTCACTAAGGGTGATAAAACCTCTAAATCGAAGATCAGTCGATGTAGAGTAACTCGACGGTAATCCTTCCGTTTTCAAAAATATCCGGTCTTCAACACCGGTCTTCAAATGCAATTCATAACGACGTATCACATATTCGGAATGGGTTATACGACCCCATGGTCCTTTCCCGGCTAACCCGAATAGTGAGCGATTATTCAAAAATAAGTGTGGCATCCAAATTCATCCAATTCACAACAAATACCTATCTAAAGGTAATTATTGATAGTCGGTTATTTAACTATCAATAAAAATGCGCAACATCATCAGATTCCAAATAATTTTCCAAATTATTTCATCTTCCAAAAATATCTTTACTAGATATAAAATTTCCACACTTAACCGTTTGAAAACAATTTCAAATCAATTTCCACATTTCATTTTATCTTTGAAGATAAAATCTCAAAACAGTTCATTTCATATTGGAAAAGCGTTTCCATACTTATTTAAAAATAAGTAATTCACAAATCATTTATTTTCAACATTTGAAAATATTCGATATACTTAAAACAATAATAAGTATATATTCATTCTTTAAGGAAATCATAAATTTAACATCTATTTGAGTCAAAACGAATGTTGCGTAAAACATCGTTACGACGACTCAAAATCACTAGTATAGGGATTCGAAAATTTAGATAGATATATAAATCCCAATACTATATAAAACATTTCCTTTCAGAAATCATTTACTATAACAACAGTGTTATAGTCCACCATTTCCTTATTTTTTTCGAAACGTCTATTTCAACAATAATTATTGAAATCTATGTTTCGATACTTAACACGTTTTAAAACATCTTTTAAAACAACTTCATTTAACAATATTCCTACACATTTAACTTAAAGGATAATTCGCTGTCCAAAATCACGAATATATCCTTTTTAATAACTTCAATGTTAAATTTATCAAATTCTATTGATTTTGAATTTATAAAACAATGTTTATAAATCCCATTTTCTATTTATAAACTTCGATTTCTAAATTATCCAATTCAACTTATATAACTCAATTATATACCGGAAGTCTATATTATAAGTTAAGAACTTATGATTCATTTATTTACAACATCTATTCATTTCTCATCTAAATGTCAAAATCCGATTTATAAGATAATTGCTTATAAATCTTTTTGTTTTACAAAATCTATTCATTTAATAACTTCACAATTTATAAATCTATAAATTTCTATCCACTTATGGAATCCATTTTTATTTGACTTTAACACTTAATAAAACTCATTTCAAAATTCCAATATTCTTAATTTATAAAAATATCAATTTTTATAAATCTTTTTATATGAATTGTTTAAAATACTTCAACAATTCCAATTTAAACTATTTCATAATCCTTATCAATTGTTTATTTCAAAAATAACATTTTTGTCGTATTTCACAAAAATCACAATTTTACTAACATTTAAAATTTTAACATTTATTTATTTAAAATAAACCAATTCAAAAATTTCAATAAAACGTATATTTCTACAAATCACTTTAAAAATCCTTTTAAATTAAAAGTCGTTATTTTTACATTTCAAAACTGAATCCGATGATGCCACAACACCAATCAGTCCATCACAACAGTCAATATCATATATCAATATGATAACAGAATATATCAAAATATCTGTAAATGATCAATACGGTGAGGAATCCAGTTGGATCCCTCCAACCTGTTTCCCTGCATCCACAGATGTTAGCACAATACCAATTCCGCTCCAGTACGGAATTATCGCGGTATATAGGTTTTTTATAAATCCGCTTACTAACGGCGCAATAGGGTCTCATCCGCTATACGAGGTGGGAAATCAATCAATCCAATATATACATATGCCAATATGTATATACTGCTATATATATAGATATATCCTATCATATCTAATAGCACATTCAAACAGTCAATCATCAATCAATAACTGTAAATAATTCCACATTCAATTTAGTGAGAAGATCTCACCTTAGCTTTTATTTCCGTTTGCCATTCACTTTAATCCTGATTTGGTTTTCCCGGTATGACCTTGTATAAATAATTTATAAAATTCATTAATATTTGAATTAAATCGAACACTTAAATTTTTCCGTTTTCTAAATTAAATTTCTAATGATTCAATTTAACTCAACAATTAAATTTTCTATCTGTAATTAACAGTAGCATATTTACTGTAAAACGACTTTCATTTGATAAATTAACTTAACTAACAATTTATTTTTAACTAACCGTTTTAAAGTTTAAACTAACTTTCTTTTTTTTAATAAATCTGTTTAACTAAAAATTTACTTTAAACTTAATTTCCTTTAACTTACTGTTTATAAATTCACATAACTAATGACTTTATTTAAACTAACAATTTAAATTTTAAACAAATCAATTAATTTATTCTATAAAACAAATTTTTCTCTTACCAACCTTTTTAATCAAATCTTTCTATACATTCCTATTTTTTTAAACTTTACTGCTTTAAACTTATTTTTTTTTTCTGCAAACATAAATTTTTTTTTTCTACGTACTTATATATAAAAATAAATAACAGCAGTATCTCAATACCTCACCGAAGATCGTGATGCCCCGATTTCGAGCCTCTGAGTTCGCCGGAGTCGACCGATGTCCAGCCCTAGCTCGAGAGATGGTCGAACGCCGCCATCTCCAAAACCCACGCGAGTTGTCGTCGCATTTCCCATCGATTTCGTAGAGCTCTCGTCGTTCGCGATCTATCAGTTCAATGCCTTTGAATCGTCATTACGAGAACCAAGTCGAATTGCTGCTCTCAAATCGCCGATCTCGCTCAACAGTCGCAGCCACGCGCCTCCGCTTCCACCAAACGCGCGCGCCCCTCCAGATCGAACTCGAACACTAATGCCACAAACCCCATCGCGAATGCCTCCTTCCTCACGCGATTAATCGCGACGCGCCTCCTGCCTTGCTCGAGTTGAACTCGGCTCCGATTTGAATACGAAAATGAAGAGGCAGCCATTACTATCTCTATTAGAGCTTGAATGATTTATTTGAGAATAAAGAGGAAGGCACGGTTTCGTGGAATCTGAAAGGGAGGAGGTGGAGAGATAGTAGATTTTTGAATTTGGGGAGAAAGGTTTTTGCGGCCATCAATTTTAATTCGAACGAAATGTTACCCTTAAATTTTTCTTCTGTGAAATTATTTAGATAAACGAAGGAAGATGATTATTTAAAATTGAAGAGGGATGGGTTTGCACGATAAACTTCGTGATCTTCAGCGTGATGTAAGGCGTGAGTTAAGGGAGGAACGTGCTGATGTTTACTAATTTTAAAAAAATTTAAATTTAAATTGGACCCGATTAAATTGCAACGCGTTTACTCACCGTACGGTCACATATCAACTCCGAAAAATACGAAACTTGAAATCTGACAATAATTCAACGTTACGGACCCAATGGAACTGGTTTCGTCGAATTCCGAGACTGTCTGAAAATTGACTATTTTAAATATCGATTCGAACAATTAAATTCAAAACTGAACAGAACAGTTTCAAATTCAATCCTGACAGTTCGATTAGCTTCGGTATTATCAATACGAATTTTAAAAGCTTTCGAAATATTTTTCTTCAACTTTAAATTGAAGATTTAAATTTTATTCAACTTACAATAGATTAAATTCTGTAATTAAATCGCCAAAATTGAATTTATATCGAGGATTCAAATTAAATCACCGTTCAAATATTTAAAATAAAAATATTTTCAATTTAATTTGTTCAAAATTCTGGGTCGTTACAGAACCTATAATCTCTACCACACAAGACTGGACTATGCCTTAAACTGGATAGCCCGAATAAGATTACCCCGCGGTTGGGATCAGCAACCGCACCACACAGCCGAATAAAAAAGGACTCTAGATAGGGGTAACCTTACCCTACTTGGGTGCGACCCACTTAGCCTTTCTGCATCTCCCATGATTTTCAGTCATTCCCGGTTGATGAGGCTCGAGGCTAAGCTTTAACTTTTAAGAACACATTCACTTAGAATGCTCATCGTCCTCCAATGACGATGTTCTGATAGCATTCGTCCATACAAGTTGTCCTAGGTCTGGACAAGCCGAATCACCATCTTCATCAACTTCACGGTATTCATTCCTTACGTTCAAACCGGATCGAAGTGGTTTTCGGATAATTAAATCTGATCCCGGTCTCTTCGAAACGATTAACGAAATTGGCCAATATTGATAGCCGGTTATTTAACTATCAAATTAAACATCCATAAACAATCATCTGGCCTTATATTAATTTTTCCAAGATATTTACTTCCAAAATATCCTTAAAAGATATATAAATTCCTTCCAACATTTGAAAACAATTTTTCAAATAATCAAATTCGTAACAGAATACTTTCAACATCTCAACACTTAGAAATATTTCCAAATTTCTATTTTCCATACTTAGAAAAATATTACTAGTCTTATTTTTCCCAAAATCCTTTCAATATTAACGCCCAGAGTATTATTCCGTAACTTTTTCCAAAATTCCTGGAAATCACAAATAATTTCCTCTCCTCAAATTATATCCTTTTATAAGCCCTTTTCGAATCTCGAGAGAATTTTCAAATAAATTTCTTCCAATTTACTTTAAAACTATATATATATAATAAGTATTTAAAATATTAATAATTTATTTTTAAAAATATGTTGAAGTAATTATTTAAAATATCAAAAACACTTTATACATTAATAACTCATCTTTAGTTAAACCAATAATTCTTCCAAGCTGATTTAAAAATTAAACTTTATTAAAAATAAATACTTAATATCTGAAATCTACTACCAAGGTATTTCAATTTCAACTTGCTTAAAAATTTCATAGTTTTAAAATTAATACAATTTTCCTTTTAAAACAAATTCACTTCTTAAAATTTAAAATATATATTTAAAATCTCAATAACCAATTTTAAGTTATACTTCCTCTCGATTTCACAACATCTCGATTTATATTTCGCTTCTCTAACTATTCCCATTTCGAAAATAGAATCTACTATTTTTCTCAAACCTGCTTCCATATTCTAATATAAATTCCTCCTATGAATTTATATTCCCAATTATCATCTGATATCGAATTCCTTTATTTATAAATGTCATTATAAATTCTATAACCCCTTTGGTATCACTTGTTTATAAAAAACAAAATTTATTTAAAAAATCCATCATATAAATTTATTTCTTATAGATTCCATTAATACTTCCAATCTATTTTCAATATTGATTTCAGCTCCTTTTATATTCCCAGAATATTACTTATAAATCCTTTATATAATTTCTGTTGAAAATCTAAATTTTCTAATTCAAAATGGTTAAGTATAACCAAACTCAAATATAATTTTATTTTCTAATTTAATTTCTCTAAAATAACTCCAATTTCCAATATATATATATATTATTATCAAATTCCCTTTAATTCCTTAAATTTTAAAAACATATTTATAGTCTTTAAATTATAAAAATTCAGGCATGTGCCACAATAGCATCCAATAATTCAATCACTACAACAATCTATAATAGATTATTCTACACCAATCATATATCACTATATATGAAAAATAAACAATAAATTTGAGGAATCCAGTTGGATCCCTCCAACCTATTTCCCTGCATCCACAGATGTTAGAACACATAAAATAAATACCAATCCCACTTTGAGGGGGATATCGCGGTATATAGGGTCATCCGCTATTATGCGGCCGCATAGGGTCTTATCCACTATAATGTGCGGGAATATCATTCCAATACTAATATATATACTACTATATATACTTAACATTCAACATATAATAATTTGTAAAATCAACCAATAACCAACAATTTAAATTCAACATTTTTAAATTGTTCTAGCTATCCGAATGAGTGAGATTTTACTCGCCTTGATTTTTACTTGTGATCCGTTCCAATTTTTAAATTAAAATGAACATCGTTCAATTCAATTTAAAAATTCCACTAGCCTCCAAAAACCTCCAAACAATTTTTATTGTGTAGAATTCACTGACCCTAACCCAAAGCAACTTGTCTCGTTCGTTTACGACCTCGTATGACAAAGTAATTGGTTAAACAAGATTTCCAAATTAACAATGTAATTAACCACTTAATCTCAGAAATTAAATACCCTAACCTCTCTTAATTAAACCCAGGCCGATAATTACCATTCCCAAAATCGAGAATAGCAGTCACCAACCCTCAACGCCCTAGCCGCTGCATGCTCCTCCCCTTTCTCTATGTCGTACACTGACCAGAGGCGCCTGAACCCCACCGCGACACGCAGCCTCCCTCGCCATGACTTCCCACCTCAACAATGCTTGTGTCTATATCCCCCACCATCGCAAATAGACGCCGAGCCTGCCATAGCTACTCGACCGATAGTTAAACCCCCCTCCTAAATCTTTCACGATTGCTTGATCGCCGCTTACCTCCTCGCGCTTCCACCAATGCCACACCTTGCCACCATGTTGATCACAACCCCACATCCATATCCCTCGGCTCCACCCGAGTTCGTCGCCACTTCCTATATGCTCGCTCGCAATTCACTCACGTCCCTCAAATTTTTTTTAGAAATTGAACTCGGGATCTATTTGAAAGAAGGGAAGGAAGAGAAGGCTCACATTCTTTTCGTTTTGATTCAACTAGAGGAAATATTACAATGTCGTTCAAATTGAAAGAAGGAAGAAAGGGCTCGGTTTTTATTTGAAAGGGTTTGAACTGACTAAGGGAAAAGGGAAAAGAGGTGACTTATGCGTGTTGAAGAAGGTATAGGAAACGTGTAGATCTCAATCTGATGATGACAGCCCTGACTTGAATATATATATATATATATATATTATAGAATTTTCAAATATCTCGTTTTCAAAAGTAGCTTACAATTTTTGAAATCCTATTGAGGCATGCCGCTAGGCGTTCATAATGTTATGCCCCTATTCCGAACGCAGTGGAAAAAGTTTCGAGTCCTAATTTGATCGTATGGGGAAGATAGCTTTTTGGCTCGACTATTTAAATTAAATTCTATTAATTATTTCTAGGCGTTTTCAGATCGTACGACTAAACGATAACTCCAAAAACTACGAAATTTGAAATCCGATAATAATACAATATTACGGATCCAATGGAACTATTTTTGTCGAATTTCGAGATTGTGCCTCGAAAGGCTATTTTTAAACGTGAATTTAAACAATACATTTTTAAAACTGAAAAAATCACTTTTAAATTCACTTTAAAAAGTCTGATTATCTTCAATATTATCAATGTAAATTTTGCAAGCCCTTAAATTATTTTTATCGAGCTTAAAACTCAAGATACAAGAATTTTCCCAATATTTAATTATAAAATTCAATAATTAAATTATTCAATAAATCGCTATATTAAATTTTGAATTTATTTTATAAATAAAAACCAACTTTCATATTCAAAAATCAACTTATAATTCAAATTCAATATTTAAATCCATTTAAATATCCCAAATCAAACTACGAAAAATCCGGGTCGTTACATTCCTCCCCCCTTAAAAGAATTTCGTCCCCTAAATTGCTAAGTTAGAAAGAATGCTCCAAACCCATTAACTTATCAAAATTCCACTTAGTAAAAAGTTGATATTCACTTCTCTAATCTTTTGTTTCTCCCAAACAACTAGTTTTTACTTTTAATTCCATAATCCTTTATTTTCAAATTCAATTTGAAATCAATTTGTCGTTAACAAAAATTTTCCAAAAATTTTAAATTTTTTTCCAACACCCTAAATTTCCGATTTTTTTTGGCAGAGTCTCCCTTGTACGGAGGACCTCTTGCAATATGATAAGAGAGATAGAAATATATATATCGACCCACATAGTCGGAAAACAAAATATATAACAATATTTTATATTTTCATTCTTTTATTGCGTAGGCGTACCTTTATTTAGCGTTTTTAAGCAAGCGACTTATTTATTTTACAATTAGCGCGACCAAAATCCAGCCAAACGGCCTCCAGGTACCTGTACTTACTCAACTTAAACATGTAAGTACCTGTATATGAAATTTAACAACATTTCACTTATTTAAAATAGCTAAACACATGGATTTCACAAGCAATGCATACTAAACAATTATCCATAAGCAACTTTAAGGTTTCGATACTAATTCAACTTGCTTTCACTCGATTCTCATATCATTCCATTCCATTTAAGTGATTTACAACTCACTTTACATGCATTCCATTTATTTTTAAACCAAACAAACTTATACCATACTAAATTGATTCAAAAATCAATTTATTCGCTTCTATTTGATTTGTACAATCTTATTTACTCCGTTTTCGTCAAACGGCAATTTATTTCCATGCAAATTCAACGACACTTATTTGATAAAATAACCATTTAAGTTTATAGCCATTTTTAATTGATTTCAATCATTTATTTTTATAAATTCAATTCCTTTAAAATCAATTTGGTTTCTATACACTTATTTAATCACATCCCATTTCTAATTGATTCTAGATCAATTCATTTTACATTCCATGCTATTTTATTTAATGGTCGATTTACAAATTTATTTGAAACCAAGCTTCTATTAAATATTAACTTAAGTTAGTTACTGCAATCATCTTAACCAACAACTTAAGTTCACTTCTTTTTGCAACAATTTCCTTTCCACTTAAATTTGATTCTTATTCAATCAAATCACATTCCATTTACTAATAAATTTTATTAATCCATTCACTTCATCCATTTTAATTTTAATTCCCATATTCGAATTGATTAAAATAATATCCAAGGCCATATTTAATTTATTCATATTCAAATTGGATTTATTTACGACTCAAACCATTTCTATTTTAATCCAATCCCATTTCATTCGGCAACATTCCAATTATATCTAATTCACTTGCAATATGTGTTAAATTTTATTCATAACTCAAGCTTCTTTTCAAAAATCCATTTTTAATTAACAATCCAATTTTATTTAACCGAGTTAAATTCCATTAACATATTCAATCAACTAATTTATTTAGCTAATTAGCTCACTTCCAATTTTTAAATCAATATTTGATTTTTATTTCAAAAATCACTTCAACTGTTTTACTTGAGTTCAATTTTATTTTATAACTCGAGTTTGGATTTTTATTCCCTTTACCCAAATATCAAACAATTTTATTTCGGTTTTTCTATTTCAATTTTTAACTTTTTATAAGTCACACAACTTATTTTTCACATTTCCATCCATTACATAATCGAGCACATTCACATTTTATTTTTGTTCTCAACCTGAAATTATACACTTGTTTATAGCCCAGGAATGTTTTATTCAATTCATTTCAACCTTTATGAGCTATTCCAATTTATTTATTCCAATTCAATTTTTATTTAACTTACCTTTATTCATTTAGGTTAAATTCAATTCAATTTTATTTATCAACCCAATTTAAATTTTATTTTCATGAATTTAAATCTTTATAAGCTATCGAAATTTATTTCATTCAAATCACCATCAATTAAATTTAAAAAATTTAATTTCTTCAACTTAATCTAAGTTAAATTTCATTTTAACTTTTTCACTTTTAATTTTAATTCCAAAATTCAATCTCCATATTTTTCTTCAAAATCGTTCTCAATTTATAAGTTTAAAACATATTTTCCGATGATCTCTAAATTATTTAAATAAGGATTTCAGAATTTTTAAACACCTGGTATTAATTTCAAATCATTTTGAAACCATAAATATCCCAAATCATACTTTTTAATCTTAAACTAATCCTGGTTTTTATCCAAACCCAATTCCCATTGGAATTCCCAAAACAAACTTGTTTTTCCTCAAAACAATCCAAAACAATGACCACGACAGCAATCCATCACTTAGAAACTCGAAAATGAACACCGATAATGTCGCTATCATGACCAGAATTATTTTCCAGCGACCGAAGTGATTTCAGTGCTATAATATCTCCAAAATCCATTTAAAATCAATTTTCTATTCAAAATACCCTCAAACAATATTACTATTATATATTTTCAAACACTTTTGGAAAACATAACCAAAAATCTCCGGGATTTAATATTTTCAAACTCTGGTTTTAATCAAATCTTAGTTTTTAATTCAATTGTACAATCCACTCTTATACAATCTCCATTTGGTTATAAATAACCATTTAAATTTTATAACCTCGTTTGATTATAATATAATCTTCCAAACACTCCAAATATATTATAATAATTTTAGAAAATTATTTCTTTTATATAAAAATATAATTTGGGTTAAATTATTTCATTTACCCGCTTCAAAACAATACCGTGCCAGTTTATCGGGTTCAAGTGTTTAGAAGCTCCTATCGAATTACCGGCGTCCCACTATTCGATCAAAATTTATATTCCACTCAACCAATAATCAACACAATATAAAACAATTTATATTCACTAACAAATATGAGTTCATATCTATTATTACACTCAACTCATTCTAGAGTACCACTGACTCTACCTCTAATGAGTAATCCCCACCAGAGTCAAGGTTCTCACTTAACCTTCAGCTCCGATACCAAGTGTAGCGACCCACAGTTTCGTACCCCTTGAGTTGGTAATAATTCTTCCTCGTTCAACCCAAAGTGTATGAAAAAGCGAATAACTAGGGTAAAGAAGAAGAAAGAGGTAGAAGAAAAATAGAAATAACAACACAGACAGAATCTCACAATCGCAGCGGAACAAATATAATATGTAATAACATGTTTTATACAAAAGAATCTATAACAGTTTATATATTTACAATCATCAGAGTACACCCATCAATACATCAAACTGGACAGTTATATAACTTCCCCTTACACAGCAGAATATAAATCAAGTATGGAAAAGTACGTCTGAACTCCTCCAGCTAGTGTCCTGAGCTCATAGCATTTATCCAGAATCTGTAATACTCAGTCTGACCTGAGCATTATAATAGTATAACACCCGAGTCAGTCTGGAAAACCAGCGTGATAAAACACACCCAATTTAAATTATTAGATTTATCAAAGTCCTTTGAAAAACGAAGGTATCTCGTAAGACCGCGTCATACATAAACGCGATGGGTTTTTACCTTACGATAACCAAAACATTTTTATAGAAAATCCAGTGATATTATAATAGTGTCTAAATACAAATACATATTCAAATAGCCGAAATTGTTACATTAATTAAATTCCAACATACTAGGCTCTACAAAAAAAACCGTAAGCTCGTATTGGAGAATGGATTCCAACTAAATGACTAGGCACTAGGGTACCACCTGTCACAGTACATGTCTAGAACACTGTACCGAGATCGAACCTATCGATCCTTGCTACACAAGACCGGACTACCCCTTAAACTAGATAGCCCGAATAAGATTACCCCGCGGTTTGGATCAGCAATCGCACCACACAGCCGAATAAAAATGGACTCTAGATAGGGGTAACCTTACCCTACTTGGGTGCGACCCACTTAGCCTTGCTGCATCTCCCCTGATTTCCAGTCATTCCCGGTTGACGAGGCTCGAGGCTAAGCGTTACCTTTTAAAGAACACATTCACTTAGAATGCTCATCGTCCTCCAATGACAATGTTCTGATAGCATTCGTCCATACAAGTTGTCCTGGGTCTGGACAAGCAGAATCACCATCTTCATCATCTTCACGGTATTAATTCGTTACGTTCAAACCTGATCGAAGTGGTTTTCAGATAATTAAATCCGATCCCCGTCTCTTCATAACGATTAACGAAACTAGCCAATATTGATAGTCGGTTATTTAACTATCAAATTAAACATCCATAAGCAATCATCTGTCCATATATAAATTTTTCCAAGATATTTACTTCCAAAATATCCTTAAAAGATATATAAACTTCTTTCAACATTTGAAAACAATTTTTCAAATACTCAAATCTGTAACAGAATACTTCCAACATCTCAACACTTAGAAATATTTCCAAATTTCTATTTTCTATACTTAGGAAAATAATACCAGTCTTATTTTTCCCAAAATCCTTTCAATATTAACGCCCAGGGAATTATTCCGTAGCTTTTTCCAAAATTCCCGGAAATCACAAATAATTTCC
Source organism: Allium fistulosum (assembly GCA_030737815.1). Taxonomy (NCBI): domain Eukaryota; kingdom Viridiplantae; phylum Streptophyta; class Magnoliopsida; order Asparagales; family Amaryllidaceae; genus Allium; species Allium fistulosum. The sequence goes on along the minus strand of CM060901.1, from coordinate 1,391,197,891 downwards.
TCTCCTCAAATTATATCCTTTTATAAGCCCTTTTCGAATCTCGAGAGAATTTGTCAAATAAATTTCTTCCAATTTACTTTAAAACCATATATATATATAATAAGTATTTAAAAGATTAATAATTTATTTTTAAAAATATGTTCAAGTAATTATTTTAAATATCGAAAACACTTTATACATTAATAACCCATCTTTATTAAACCAATAATTCTTCCAAGCTGATTTAAAAATTAGACTTTATTAAAAATAAATAATTAATATTTGAAATCTACTTACCAAGGTATTTCAATTTCAACTTGCTTAAAAATTTCATAGTTTTAAAATAAATACAATTTTCCTTTTAAAACAAATTCACTTCTTAAAATTTAAAATATATTTTTAAAATCTCAATAACCAATTTTAAGTTATACTTCCTCTCGATTTCACAACATCTCGATTTATATTTCGCTTCTCTAACTATTCCCATTTCGAAAATAGAATCTACTATTTTTCTCAAACCTGCTTCCATATTCTAATATAAATTCCTCCTATGAATTTATATTCCCAATTATCATCTGATATCGAATTCCTTTATTTATAAATGTCATTATAAATTCTATAACCCCTTTGGTTTCACTTGTTTATAAAAAAACAAATTTTATTTATAAAATCCATCATATAAATTTATTTCTTATAGATTCCATTAATACTTCCAATCTATTTTCAATATTGATTTCAGCTCCTTTTTATATTCCCAGAATATTACTTATAAATCCTTTATATAATTTCTTTTAAAAATCTATATTTTCTAATTCAAAATGGTTAAGTATAACCAAACTCAAATATAATTTTATTTTCTAATTCAATTTCTCTAAAATAACTCCAATTTCTAATATATATATTTTATTATCAAATTCCCTTTAATTCCTTAAATTTTAAAAACATATTTATAGTCTTTAAATTATAAAAATTCAGGCCAGTACTACAATCGCATCCAATAATTCAATCACTACAACAATCTATAATGGATTATTCTACACCAATCATATATCACTATATATGAAAAATAAACAATAAATTTGAGGAATCTAGTTGGATCCCTCCAACCTGTTTCCCTGCATTCACATATGTTAGTACACATAACATAAATACCAATTCCACTTCGAGAGGGATATCGCGATATATAGGGTCATCCGCTATTATGCGGACGCATTGGATCTCATCCGCTATAATGCACGAGAATATCACTCAAATACTAATATATATACTACTATATACTTAACATTCAACAGATAATAATTTGTAAAATCAACCAACAACCAACAATTTAAATTCAACATTTTTAAATTGTTCTAGCTATCCGAAAGAGTGAGATTTTACTCGCCTTGATTTTTACTTGTGATTTGTTCCAATTTTTAAATTAAAATGAACATCGTTCAATTCAATTTAAAAATTCCACTAGCCTCCAAAAACCTCCAAACAATTTTTATTGCGTAGAATTCGCTGACCCTAACCCAAAGCAACTTGTCTCGTTCGTTTACGACCTTGTATGACAAAGCAATTGGTTAAACAAGATTTCGAAATTAAAAATATAATTAACCACTTAATCTCAGAAATTAAATACCCTAACCTCTCTTAATTAAACCCAGGCCGATAATTACCAAACCCAAAATTGAGAACAGCAGTCGCCAACCCTCAACGCCCTAGCCGTCGCATGCTCCTCCCCTTTCTTTGTGTCGTACACTGACCAGAGGCGCCTGAACCCCACCGCGACACGCAACCTCCCTCGCCACAACTTCCCACCTCAACAACGCTCGTGTTTATCTCCCCCACCATCGCAAATAGATGCCGAGCCTGCCATAGCTACTCGACCGACAGTCCCACCCCCCTCCTCAATCTATCGCGATTGCTTGATCGCCACTTACCTCCTCGCGCTTCCACCAGTGCCACACCTTGCCACCATGTCGATCACAACCCCATATCCATATCCCTCAGCTCCACCCGAGTTCGTCGCCACTTCCTATATGTTCGCTCACAATTCACTCACGTCCTTCCATTTTTGGTTTAGAAATTGAACTTGGGATCTATTTGAAAGAAGGGAAGGAAGAGAAGGCTCGCATTCTTTTCGTTTTGATTCAACTGGAGGAAAGATTATAGTGTCGTTCAAATTGAAAGAAGGAAGAAAGGGATCGGTTTTTATTTGAAAGGGTTTGAACTGACTGAGGGAAAAGGGGAAAGAGGTGACTTATGCGTGTTGAAGAAGGTATAGGAAACGTGTACATCTCAATCCGATGATGACAACCCTGACTTGAAAATATATATATATATGTTATCCCCCTTTTGGCAAGGCCGTGACACCATGAAATTGACTAGTAACCAATGACGGCCCGTCCTAGAGATCAGTTATACACAGGCTCACTATGGATATCGACGAATTTTGTCCGAGTCCAGATCGAGCTAAAATTAATATTACGTGACAACCTAAGCTATGAGAGTCAACGTTCCAAATCTCAATTCAATCCGAGTTCTTATGCTCAAGTTATGAACGAAACAAAATTGGACGAAAACCAATCACCGGTCGACTCGCTCCGGTCGACTCGCTCCCTTCGCAACCATCAGAAGCGACACCTTCGACTCGCTTCGCAACCATCAGAAGCGACACCTTCGACTCGCTTCGCAACCATCAGATGCCCACTTCGACTCGCTCAACCAACACACACTTCGACTCGCTCGATCAATGATCACTTTGACTCGCTCGATCAATGCTCACTTCAACTCGCTTCGTGACCATTAGAAGTGACTCCTTTGACTTGCTTCGCAACCACCAGAAGCCAACTTCGAATCGCTCCCTTCGACTCGCTTCGCAACCATCAGAAGTGACTCCTTCGACTCGCTCTGTTCTAACCACTGTTCGACTCCATCAACTTTGACTCCATTGGCGAAGCCACTGTTCGAATCTCTCAGGAAGCTCCACTTCGACTCGCTCTATTGATGCACACTTCGACTCGATCGAAACAACATCAAAGGCAGAATGACCCAAAGACTCGAGCGCCACATCACCGAGTCGAATGGAAGCGAGTCGAACAGAGCGAGTCGAACCAAACATCCTACCGAGAATCCCAATTCGTATCGATCATATCTCCTATTCTACAAGTCCAAATGCTATGAAATTTTCACAGAAGACTACATGCATGCTAAAGAATGTCTCCGCTAAATTTCTACTCCATTGGATGAAATCTTGATCGATATGAAATCTGTTCGTATCGATCACGGATCGGACCGAAACTTCATGGGCTTGGGCGCGCGAGCCTGGTCACGTGCCAGAGAGGGTCTCTCGAGATCTGAGCGAAATATCAGCCTCCTACACCTATAAATAGACCCCCAAAGCCAACAGAAAAGGGTTTCTTCTTCTTCTTTGAGCTTTCCAACGCCCAGACTCCGCCAGATCCAGATCTAAACTCCATTGCTGCTGCTACCAATGAAATTTACTTCTGCAAATCATAATCCTCTGCTGTAATTCATTGAATCCACTTGTAATCTTCAAAGAAAGATCAATAAAGCAAACTACTTCATAGTGGACGTAGGCAATATGCCGAACTACTCTAAATTCTTGTGTCTCCCTGCATTTTTATTATTCTCATTTCTGAAATTTGGAGTTTTTGTTAGATAATTCCTCCTTTTCCATTTAATTTCATCACTTTATCTCTTCAAAGACTTCCGAAGAGTGTTGTGCCCAATTTTGGTACAAACAATATATATATATATATATATATATATATATATGTTATAGAATTTTCAAATATCTCTTTTTCAGAAACAGCTTACAATTTCGAATTCCTATCGAGGCATGCCGCTAGGCGTTCATAGTGTTATGCCCCTATTCCGAACGCACTGGAAAAGGTTTCAAGTCCTAATTTGATCGTATGGGGAAGTTAGCTTCTTGGCTCGACTATTTAAATTAAATTCTATTAATTATTTCTAGGTGTTTTCAGATCGTCCGACCAAACGATAACTCCAAAAGTTACGAAATTTGAAATCCGATAATAATACAATATTACGGATCCAATGGAACTGTTTTCGTCGAATTCCAAGACTGTGCCTCGAAAGGTTATTTTTAAACGTCAATTTAAACAATACATTTTTAAAACTGAACAAATCACTTTTAAATTCAATTTAAAAAGTCTTATTATCTTCAATATTATCAATGTAAATTTTACAAGCCCTTAAATTATTTTTATCGAGCTTAAAACTCAAGATACAATAATTTACCCAATATTCAATTATAAAATTCAATAAATAAATTATTCAATAAATCGCTATATTAAATTCTGAATTTATTTTATAAATAAAAACCAACTTTCATATTCAAAAATCAACTTATAATTCAAATTCAATATTTAAATCCATTGAAATAAATTTTTTCTACTCTGCTATGGCGTCTCTCCCTTGTCCTATCTGTAACAACCCGCATATTTATCGATTTTTTTATTTAAATATTTTATTTAAATATTTTTATCATTAGTCGGATGTTAGTCCGAAAAGCTACTTTTTGCATACGGTCAAATTAGGACTCGAGACCACTTCCATTGAGTTCAAAATGACGTTTTCGATCTTTTTGAGTGTAAACTTCGATATGTTTGGAGATAGTGAAATTTTCGTCACTTTTTGGCTTAGGACTTTGGTTTGGGCTGAACACACACTAACTCAGCCCAACCCCCTCTTCTCTTCATCACTTCATCAAATACTTCAAGCTTCTTCAAAAATGGTGGAGGGAAAGGGAAATTAAAATTCCAAGCTCAAGATCTTTAGTAAATTCAACATCAAACTCCGAATTCCAGGTGAAGAACATAGATTCAAGCTTGTGGTTGATTCTTGCTTTGCTCTTAAGCTCTCCAACATCAATTTCGTGGAAAAGGTGAGATTTTTAATCTCACATCTTGCCTATAACTGTCATTGGACTGTTGGGAGTGATTCCCTATCACTTGTGCACATGCATTTGTATTTGGATTGAATCAGTGAAAACCCCAATTTTTCATGTGTTTTGGCATATTACTGCAGTTAGGTCGCTCGGGCTGGGGAAAAATTGCCTCTGTGCATTTAGCTCGTTCGCATTTAGGTCGCCTGCAGTTAGGTCGCGTGGCTTAGGTCGTAGGTCGCGGGGCCATAGGTCGCTCTGGCGTAGAGAGGGCTCTGCCTGCATTTAGCTCGCTCTGGACTTAGGTCGTTCGTCCCTAGGTCGTAGGTCGCACGGTCATCTTAAGTCGTTCGCGTGCTTAGGTCGTAGGTCGCTTGACCATTATATTGCTAGGTCGCAAGACTTTAGGTCGCACCTTGTTAGGTCGCGCCTTAACTTAGCTCGTCCACCACTTTAGGTCGTTGCACCTTAGGTCGTTCGCTATCTTAGGTCGCGTACCCAGTTAGGTCGTTCGCCTATTTTAGGTCGCGAACCCAGTTAGGTCGCGCAATTTCTTTAGGTCGTTCGACCTCAACACCTTAGGTCGCAGCTTCTATAGGTCGCTAGTCCTTCGGGGTTGATAGGTCGCTCAGTCTCCACCCCTTAAGTCGCTCGCCTCTCTTAGGTCGCTCGACCTGTTCCACTTTAGGTCACGCCACTTAGGTCGTAGACCCTTAGGTCGTAGGTCGCTCAACACCGTAGCAGGGGCGTTGCCCCCGCACCCCCACCTAGGGGGTTGCCACCCCCCTGGACCCCCCTCCGTAGGCGATCTTATCTGAAAAACATTCAACAGAACTTCCACTTTGATGCATTTTGAGCTGATTTCCTTGGATTTTGTTCACGTCTTCGAATGTGAATTTTTGTGATAGATTGTTTCTACAATCATTTTTGTGATTTGTCACTTTAAAAATATGAAGGTTTCAATACTAGTAGTAAATATCAAAACTCTTTCATCAAAGCGATTTCAACTTTATTTTATTACAAAGCTCTTTTTCCTAAACCGTTTTCCAACCTATTAGTATATACAAGCCTTTACTTCACTCGGATGAGAAATCGAATTAAACGACTTAGTAAAACGAGTGGTATGAAACGCTTGCGTTCACTTCGTCGGTTAGCTCTTGGACTTGTTCGATTGAACCATTTTGTGACAATTTTCTAGTGAAGATCTACAGTTTGTTCGTAAATATTTAAGTTAAGCTAGTGGTTATGGGACATGAAGCTAAACTCATATATTTACTGGCTTAGTGTAATTGACACTTCCTTATGATCATGACGATCATTTTTGTGATTTAGACTAGCGATTGAGCGATGTCTCATTGTCTACGAGGGAGACTAAACCCCGTTTGTGTGATGTTTCACCATCATATATTGGGGTAGCGCCCCATGGTCTTCGGGCCGTTCGTGTGTCAAAATTTAATGGATAGCTTCCATGAGATAGCTTCTCGTTCATGTGTTACGTGCGTTGGTGAGTTTTCATGCTCACATTCTTGTGATAGGCCTCCCCCCTTTTTATGTGTTTTCTGGATTTCTTGTGATGATTTCTGGAATTTCTGCTTCACCAATTTTCATGATTTTCATTGATATGATATCAGTTTTTGTGCATTGGTGAATTTGTGTGTCATTGACTTGTTATGAATACAAGTTTAGGGTATGATACCCTATTTTATCTTTGAGAAGATTCTTGTGATATTGATTAATCTCTTGTTGATTTTCAATTACATACTTATAGTAGTATGCCTCTATGCTTATTACATGTTCATGCCATGTCTTTTACTTTATACCATATCATCTGATATTTATAGCTAGACTGATCCGTTTATTATTTTCTTATAAATAATACTCGGGTCAGACCGAGATGTTACAGGTGCTTCTGCTTGACTTCTCTTCAGGATTATTCTGACTTTTGGCTAACTACTTAGATTAGTAGTTTTTGGATGTACACATTTGAGATATAGACTCTATGTTGTGTACTTATTCTTTTGTATAGCACGTGCTGCTATTCTTTTGTATTATCGTGGATCTTTCCGACCACTACTCTGATGTACACTTTCATGTGATATATATATATTCATATCTTTTTCTGCCTTTGTGATATGGATGTCTGTGACTGATTTATGTTATGTTTACTTCTATGTTTGTTTCCGCAGATTATATATAGCCACTGTGTGATAGCTTTGAGTTTGAATCGGTATGCCGGATTTCCTCCTTAAACGATATGCATTCTATACTATCTGACATATCGGTGCTCGCTCAAAGAAGTTACACGGATGGTCGCTACTCAACAGCCTTATTCTCCGTGCTAGTCGACAGCATTACACCGTATTGTTCTTGTCTAGCGTGGGTATAGAGGTAGGGCGTCACAGCTTGGTATCAGAGCCAAACTTCGGAACAATGTAGAATAACTTAACAAGGATCATCGTCCTAAGTCCAACTTAGGAGTCGTGCCTTAGGATTTAATTCGAGTCTTCGTACCGATTCATCCTATTTCCTTTTATGTATCCTTGTTTTATCTATCAAGACTTGCTTGATATTTATTTGGAGAATAACTTTTCTTCTTCTCTCTTCCTTAAAGAAGAGAATGTGTAGACCAGGTCGTCCCAGAGCTGGACCATCTACTGTTACTCCCCAGGATGGAGTTTTTATAACCGCTCAACAGCTTCTTGATTTAGTAAAGAATGCTCAAGCAGCTGGTCCTAATCAGGAACCTACTCATCCTAAGTCTGGATTTGCACGTTTGTGCAACGATTATACCAACTTGGGTGGGAATCCATTCAAAGGTTCTGAAACTATTATCGAGGTCCAGGCTTGGTTAAGAACATGCGATCGAATCTTCTCTCACATGAATCTTGTTGATCTTCACCGTGTTCAGGTGGCCTCCAGTATGCTCCAAGAGAGAGCATTGGATTGGTACGAACTTCTTATTTCTGAAATTAATGAAGCAGATCTCACCTGGGAGCAATTCCGGGAACGCTTCGAACTAAAATTCGTACCAGAAGCAGAGAAGGTGACATTGGCTCGTCGTTTTATAGACCTTGTTCAAGGTGAATCCTCTATGACAGATTATGTCGCATCCTTCGAGTCACTGTCCAAATATGGGGTTGAGTACATCAACACTCCATTGAAGAAGAACCATAGATTCGTCTATGGCTTAAACAAGAATCTCAAGAAGCCATTACTTCTAAAGTTAGAAGTTTCTTTCGACCAACTCATTGATATCGCTCTTCGTCTTGAAGAGGCTGATAAGGACAGTGATGTTGAAGTGGTGGGTGCCAAACCAAACTTCAGCAACAAGAAGAGGCCAAACAAATTCAAAGGTCCTTATCCCAACAAAAAGGGTAAACAAGCAACTCCTGCTACAAAGACACTTTCCCCTGGTGATGGGAAATGCTTCAATTGTGGTGTTAAGGGCCATTTTTCGAACAAGTGTTCAAAGCCCCGCTCTTGTCGCTATTGTAAAAGTCCAGATCATTTTATGCACCAATGCACAAAGCTTCAAAGCAAGGAGGGAAAGTTAAACGTTGCTCAAGCCCCTGGCAACACATCTCGTGGTCAAGGTATGTCTCATTCTATTCTTGATGGCATCATTATATTTCATGATCAACCTATTAAAGTTCTCTTTGATACGGGTGCATCCCATTCTTTTATATCAAAGGAACTTGTCGATACTTTTTCTATAAGTGTTGATGCTTTAATGACTTCTCTGAGAATTGCGAATCCTGTTGGTGGATCCGCAACTCTTAGTTTGCTATGTAGAGATGTGGAGATTATTTTATGTGATTTTTCTTTCCTAGCCAATTTGCATGTCATGCGTTATTTAGGCTTTGGTATGATTTTGGGTATGGATTGACTTAATTGTTATGAAGCTCATATCCTATATCCTGAGCGGACTATTTATCTTCGACATCCACTATCTGTTAAGCAGATTTCTATTATTCTTAAAGATTCGGATTCCGCTTTAGTTGCATCCTTATATTCTTTAAATCCTCGTGATGATGACAATGATGATGAGGAGGATGTCATTTCTTGTATTCGCGTCGTTCGTGAATTTTCCGACATATTTGAGCCCGTTTTAGGATTACCACCTAAGCGAGCAATTGAGTTCAAAATTAATCTTATACCTGGAGCTCAACCTATTACTCGTCCTCCTTATCGCATGTCCAATAAGGAGAATGAAGAGATGCGCAAACAACTATCTGAATTGGAGACGAAACAACTTATTCGCTCTAGTTCCTCACCTTGGGGAGCTTCAGCTATTTTCGTGAAGAAATCCGATGGTACACTTAGGCTTTGCATCGACTACCGCAAGCTTAATGATCTTACTATTAAGAATAAATATCCTTTACCTCGGATTGATGATCTATTTGATCAACTTAGTGGTGCTAGAGTCTTTTCACAATTGGACTTGGCTACCGGTTTCCATCAGCTTCGTATTGCAGAGGATAGTGTTCCTTTGACTTCGTTCCATACTTGATATGGATCTTATATATGGCTAGTCATGCCATTTGGTTTAACGAATGCTCCGGCTTATTTCGTTGACCTTATGAATCGAGTTTTTAAAGATTTTCTCGATCGATTCGTTCTCATCTTTATTGATGATATTCTTGTGTATTCTAAAACCGAGGAGGAACATGAAAAGCATCTTCGGATTATATTGGAAACTCTTAGGAGCAATCAATTAAAAGCGAAATTTTCTAAATGACACTTTTGGCAATCTAATGTGAAGTTTCTCGGTCATATTATTTCCGAATCCGGAATATCAGTGGATCCTTCAAAGATTGAAGCGATTCAAAATTGGAAAAGACCGGAGAGTGTAACTGAAATCCATAGCTTTCTCGGATTGGCGGGTTATTACCGCCGTTTCATAAAAGACTTTTCTAAGATTGCCGTGCCTCTTACTGGCTTAACAAAGAAAGGTGTTAAATACATTTGGTCGGACAAATGTGAAACTTCTTTTCAGAAATTAAAAGAACTTCTTTCTGATGCTCCTATTCTTGTTATTCCCGAAGGGAATCAAGATTTTGTTGTTTATACCGATGCTAGTCGCGTTGGTTTGGGTGCCGTTCTTATGCAAAAAGAACGTGTTATTGCTTATGCTTCTAGGCAATTGAAGCCGGCTGAGACTAGATATGCCACGCATGATTTAGAACTCGCGGCTATCGTTTTCGCCCTTCGAATTTGGCGACATTATCTTTTGGGAGAAAAGTTTATACTTTATACTGATCATAAGTCTTTGAAATATTTATTTTCTCAAAAGGAACTTAATTTGCGTCAACAGCGTTGGCTCGAATTTCTTGCCTCTTATGATCTTGACATTCTTTATACTCCCGGAAAGGGGAATCGAGTTGTCGATGCACTCAGTCGCAAACAACAAGCGGTTGTTTCCATGATGATATCTGAATGGAACGATCTCGAACTTTTATCTACTTGTGAAATTCGAGATCGTGTTTCCGATTTATGTTCATCTCTTGTTTTATGTAGCCTTGAGGCTCGTCCTTCTCTATTAGACCGCATTCTTGAAGCTCAATAGCTAGATCCTGAATTGGCTTTGCTTGGCCAAAATCTTAAGGATAAAACCGATATTGAAGGTTTGAAAGACTTTGATATTGATTTTCGTGGCGGCATTCGAAAATTTGGTAGACTTATCGTACCAAATACTGGAGATCTTCGTAAAGATATTCTAGAAGATTCTCATCGTTCCAAATATTCCATTCATCCCGGTAGCAGTAAAATGTACGCAGATATGAAGCGACTTTATTACTGGGAGGGAATGAAATTAGATATTGCTAATTTTGTTAAGTGTTGCATGACTTGCCAACTTGTCAAGGCTGAACATCAAAGGCCCGGTGGGTTATTGCAACCATTGGAAATTCCAGTTTGGAAGTGGGATCAAATTTCCATGGATTTTATTGATGGCCTTCCCCGTTCTCGTTCGGGTCATGATAGCTTATGGGTGATCGTTGATAGACTTACTAAATCCGCCCATTTTATTCCCGTTCGGTCGAACCGAACCATTCCTCTTCTGGCCAAACTCTTTATCAAAGAAATTGTTAAATTACATGGAGTTCCTACTTCCATTGTTAGTGATCGGGATCCATTGTTTACTAGTGGATTCTGGAAGAGTCTTCAAAAAGCTTTGGGAACGAAGCTTAATTTTAGCACCGCTTATCTCCCCCAGTCCGATGGACAAACTGAGCGTGTGAATCAAACATTTGAAGATCTTCTTCGTTCTTGTGTGCTTGACTTTGGTGGAAGTTGGGAAGATCATATTTCACTTGTTGAATTTTCCTATAATAACAGCTTCCAATCTAGCATTGGTATGGCTCCTTTTGAGGCACTCTATGGAAGGCCATGCCGATCTCCTTCTTGTTGGCTTGAGGCCGGTGAGAAGCTGGTCTTAGGTCCAGACTTTATTCGGGATTCCACAGAAAAGATTGAACTTATTCGACATAGGATGAAAGAAGCCCAGAGTAGACAAAAACCCTATGCCGATAACCGAAGAAGAAAATTAGAATTTTCTGTGGGAGATCTTGTATTTATTCGTGTTTCACCTATGAAGGGTGTAGTACGTTTCAGTCGATCGGGAAAGTTAGCGCCTCGTTATATTGGGCCATTTCCTATCACCGAACGTATTGGTTCCATGGCTTATCGCCCTTCATTACCGGCTCAGTTTTTTGCTATGCATGACGTGTTTCACGTTTCTCAATTACGGAAGTGCCTTCGGGATTCCGATTCTACTCTTGAGCCCGGTGTTGTGGAAGAGATAGAAGTTTCGCCTAATTTAACTTATGAGCAGCAGCCTATTCGAATTATTGCTTCGGAGATCAAACGACTTCGAAATAAAGATGTTCCGCTTGTTAAAGTTCAATGGTCCTCAAATCCTAAAGATTGTTCTTGGGAATCTAGAGAATTCATCGAGCGTACGCATCCAGAATTACTTTCTCATGCCCTTTGAGGTAAACTTCTTATTTCAAATTTCTTTTGTGTTAATATGCTTTTATGGTTGTTACTTCTTATTTCCATCATATATATATTGTGAGGACGCAATTTCTTTAAGGAGGGGAGTCTGTAACAACCCGCATATTTATCGATTTTTTTATTTAAATATTTTTATCATTAGTCAGATGTTAGTTCGAAAAGCTACTTTTTGCATACGGTCAAATTAGGACTCGAGACCACTTCCATTGAGTTCAAAATGACGTTTGCGATCTTTTTGAGTGTAAACTTCGATATGTTTGGAGATAGTGAAATTTTCGTCACTTTTTGGCTTAGGACTTTGGTTTGGGTTGAACACACACTAACTCAGCCCAACCCCCTCTTCTCTTCATCACTTCATCAAATACTTCAAGCTTCTTCAAAAATGGTGGAGGGAAAGGGAAATTAAAATTCCAAGCTCAAGATCTTTAGTAAATTCAACATCAAACTCCGAATTCCAGGTGAAGAACATAGATTCAAGCTTGTGGTTGATTCTTGCTTTGCTCTTAAGCTCTCCAACATCAATTTCGTGGAAAAGGTGAGATTTTTAATCTCACATCTTGCCTATAACTGTCATTGGACTGTTGGGAGTGATTCCCTATCACTTATGCACATGCATTTGCATTTGGTTTGGATTGAATCGGTGAAAACCCCAAATTTTCGTGTGTTTTGGCATATTACTGCAGTTAGGTCGCTCGAGCTAGGGAAAAATCGCCTCTGTGCATTTAGCTCGTTCGCATTTAGGTCGCCTGCAGTTAGGTCGCGTGGCTTAGGTCGCAGGTCGCGGGGCCATAGGTCGGTCTGGCGTGGAGAGGGCTCTGCCTTCATTTAGCTCGCTCTGGACTTAGGTCGTTTGTCCCTAGGTCGTAGGTCGCACGGTCATCTTAAGTCGTTCGCGTGCTTAGGTCGTAGGTCGCTTGACCATTATATTGCTAGGTCGCAAGACTTTAGGTCGCACCTTGTTAAGTCGCGCCTTAACTTAGCTCATCCACCACCTTAGGTCGTTGCACCTTAGGTCGTTCGCTATCTTAGGTCGCGTACCCAGTTAGGTCGTTAGCCTATTTTAGGTCGCGAACCCAGTTAGGTCGCGCATTTTCTTTAGGTCGCTCGACCTCAACACCTTAGGTCGCTTGGACCTTAGGTCGCAGCTTCTATAGGTCGCTAGTCCTTCGGGGTTGATAGGTCGCTCAGTCTCCACCCCTTAAGTCGCTCGCCTCTCTTAGGTCGCTCGACCTGTTCCACTTTAGGTCGCGCCACTTAGGTCGTAGACCCTTAGGTCGTAGGTCGCTCGACACCATAGCAGGGGCATTGCCCCCGCACCCCCACCTAGGGGGTTGCCACCCCCCTAGACCCCCCTTCGTAGGTGATCTTATATGAAAAACATTCAACAGAACTTCCACTTTGATGCATTTTGAGCTGATTTCCTTGGATTTTGTTCACGTCTTCGAATGTGAATTTTTGTGATAGATTGTTTCTACAATCATTTTTGTGATTTGTCACTTTAAAAATATGAAGGTTTCAATACTAGTAGTAAATATCAAAACTCTTTCATCAAAGCGATTTCAACTCTATTTTATTACAAAGCTCTTTTTCCTAAACCGTTTTCCAACCTATTAGTATATACAAGCCTTTACTTCACTCGGATGAGAAATCGAATTAAACGACTTAGTAAAACGAGTGGTATGAAACGCTTGCGTTCACTTCGTCGGTTAGCTCTTAAGACTTGTTCGATTGAACCCTTTTGTGACAATTTTCTAGTGAAGATCTACAGTTTGTTCGTAAATATTTAAGTTAAGCTAGTGGTTATGGGACATGAAGCTAAACTCATATATTTACTGGCTTAGTGTAATTGACACTTCCTTATGATCATGACAATCATTTTTGTGATTTAGACTAGCGATTGAGCGATGTCTCTTTGTCTACGAGGGAGACTAAACCCCGTTTGTGTGATGTTTCACCATCACATATTGGGGTAGTGCCCCATGGTCTTCGGGCCATTCGTGTGTCAAAATTTAATGGATAGCTTCCATGAGATAGCTTCTCGTTCATGTGTTATGCGCGTTGGTGAGTTTTCATGCTCCCATTCTTGTGATAGGCCTCCCCCTTTTTTATGTGTTTTCTGGATTTCTTGTGATGATTTCTGGAATTTCTGCTTCACCAATTTTCATGATTTTCATTGATATGATATCAGTTTTTGTGCATTGGTGAATTTGTGTGTCATTGACTTGTTATGAATACAAGTTTAGGGTATGATACCCTATTTTATCTTTGAGAAGATTCTTGTGATATTGATTAATCTCTTGTTGATTTTCAATTACATACTTATAGTAGTATGCCTCTATGCTTATTACATGTTCATGCCATGTCTTTTACTTTATACCATATCATCTGATATTTATAGCTAGACTGATCCGTTTATTATTTTCTTATAAATAATACTCGGGTCAGACCGAGATGTTACAGGTGCTTCTGCTTGACTTCTCTTCAGGATTATTCTGACTTTTGGCTAACTACTTAGATTAGTAGTTTTTGGATGTACACATTTGAGATATAGACTCTATGTTGTGTACTTATTCTTTTGTATAGCACGTGCTGCTATTCTTTTGTATCATCGTGGATCTTTCCGACCACTACTCTGATGTAAACTTTTATGTGATATATATATATATATATTCATATCTTTTTCCGCCTTTGTGATTTGGATGTTTGTGACTGATTTATGTTATGTTTACTTCTATATTTGTTTTCGAAGATTATATATAGCCACTGTGTGATAGCTTTGAGTTTGAATCAGTTTGCCGGATTTCCTCCTTAAACGATATGCATTCTATACTATCTGACATATCGGTGCTCGCTCAAAGAAGTTACACGGATGGTCGCTACTCAACAGCCTTATTCTCCGTGCTAGTCGACAGCATTACACCGTAGTGTTCTTGTCTAGCGTGGGTATAGAGGTGGGGCGTCACACTATCCCTCCTTTCCCGTTACCTGCCACAACGGCCTTTCCCTTTTCGTCCTCTCCCTCTTCTGACTCTACCATACCTTTGTACCTTTCGTCCTCTCCTTCTTCTCTTTCTCCCATCCCTCCTCTGCCTGACCCGCTGCCTTTAACCTCTGCTGTCCCTCCCTCCCTCCTTGGTCTACCTCCTAATCCTCGTTCCTCTGTTCTTCCTCCTCCTCCTTCTCAACCGCTTTGGAACTCCCGGTTCAAAGCCAAGCCTCGCAATGTTGGTCGTTTTGAACTAGTCTCTTTCCCGTTGGTTTTTGACGAAGGTGTTCTTGTTCCACCTATTGAAGTAATCAATGCCGGAAATGCTATCTGGGGACACTGTCTTGTTGGTTTTTTTCTTGACACCCACCTTTCGTACATGGTCGTTCTGCACCACCTTAAGCGAGTTTGGCGTCTAAAAGGCTCAATTGAAGTAAAGTCAGATGGTCGTTTGTTCCTCTTCAATCTGTCTTCAGATGAAGACAGAAGGAAGATAATCCAGTCCGATCCAATTGTGATGAGGAACAAGTTGTTCATTGTTAAAGAATGGGATCCTTCTATTGGTAACAGTGTTAGCACTATCAATTCAGTACCCGTTTGGTTGAAGCTTTCGAACATTCCTCTGTACTGTTGGTCTCACATTGGTATAAATTGGTTAGCATCCCGACTAGGAAAATTCCTTTGTATGGATGATTATACTGAAAAGTTGGAAAGGATAGGCTTTGCAAAATGTTTGGTTGAAGTTTCTGCATGCTCTGAGTTGCCTGATTCGTTCATGGTTATGCTTCTGGATGGCTCTGATCAGCTTGTTAGGGTTGGTTATTTATGGAAGCCCCTAATCTGTAGTGATTGTAAAAATTTTGGTCATCAGACATCTTGCTGTCAGGTGATGAATAATTTAAATTCCTATGACGATGTGGTAATTCCAGTTGTTGATGCTGTTATGAACTCAAATTCAGAGGGCAAAGATAATAAATCTAATGGCAAAGGTGAACAAAGGAATGTATGTACTAAAGGAGGGTGGAAGAAAGTCCAATTTAGGAAAGGCAAGGATCACAAGATGAAGAAAATGAATACTGATAATGCATCAAAACTAACTGATAATGTAATAGATCACAACAAGGATAAGTCTTTGGAAGTGCCTCTGTCCCCTGAAGCTAATAATGAAGGAAGTACATGTTCCTGTGCATATCAAATCTGTTGATGGTTTAAATACTGAAGAAGGTTATTCTGAAGTGCAAATCCAAGAAGTTCCACCTTTTCCCAAAGTTAATTTGCAAGAAGTAGGAATGATGTCTGAAGTAGAGTTGAATGCAAACCCTTTTTCTGTTCTTATGCAAGATTCAACCGTGGCTTCTGATAATGTCTTTACAACAAACTCTTTTATGGATGGTGAGGGTTGTTTTTTAGCTCCCAACCATGCTGTTGAAACTTCCAATGCTCCATCAATCCCAATGCAAGTAGTTGCAACTCCATGTGTAACTGATTCAAACATCCAGAAATCAAGTTTGTCATCTGAAGCAGTCTGCTTTAGCACACTTCCTTCTGGTCAATCAATTCCTAGTACACTCAACTCCAATGCTAAGGTGGATGCTAATTTTATGCATGCAACAACACTTGAGCAATCTTTCTTAAACCATATTGAGAACTTTGTCTTTGATCTTTTCAAACCTTCTCCTCTATCTAATTTACCCTCTACCTCCTTGCCACAGTCAATTTCTCCCATTCTTACTTCCTCCCCCTATACATTTCATGGTACCATTCCTGGGTGGGTATCACCTCCTTCTCATCTGATTAAGCTAAGTCCCAGTGCTTTAAGGTCTTCCTCTTTAGCAGCCAAACTTAAATCTGTAAGGTCTGACCCTCCTACAACTAGGAGTAAGGCAAGTGTGCACCACCTTTAATCATAGTTTTATAATGAATAATATTGCTTCTTGGAACATCAGAGGAGCTCATAATCCAATCAAGCTTGATCATGTTAAGTCTTCGATCAATGTACACAACATCAAGATTTTCGCAATCCTAGAAACCAAACTTTCTCCCCCTTTATCGCTAAAAGCTGCCTACTATATCAACCCTTCTTGGCATGTCCATCATAATCTGGACAATGCATCTTATGGTAGGATCCTCACTGTCCATGACCCCCACTTCTACACCCTCACCCCTATTCTTTCTACTTCCCAGCTTATCAACTTTCAAGCCACTTTCCTTCCTCTCAATATCTCTTTCTTCTTGTCCTTTGTATATGATAATAATGCTATAGCTGCAAGGCAATCTCTCCTAAATCTTCTCCCATCTTTAAGGCAGAATTCTCATCCTTGGCTAGTTGTTGGTGATTTTAAATGCTGTTACAACTTAGATGATAAAGTTGGTGGTCAACCATTAATGCCAAGGGACATTGCCCCCTTAATATCTCCATTTCAAATTCTGATCTTCTTCCTATTGTTAGAACTGGTGTGCCTTTCTCGTTGAACAACAGAAGCCGTTCTGGGCAACGAATATATACCAATATTGACTTATCTTTTTGTAATGATTCTGCCTTATCTTTGTGGCCAGCCATAAATGCTTATCTGCCTCACCCTATCTTATCTGATCACTCTCCTATAATCCTTTCTCCCTCCCCTATGCCCAGCAAAGCAAAAAAGTCTTTCAAATTTTTCAACGTATGGGTCTCAGACCCAGAATATTCAACTATTATATCAACAGCTTGGTCTAACAATTATTATGGCAATCCTATGTTTATCTTGTGCAGGAAATTGAAAGCTGCTAAGTCTGCATTACGTCAGTGGGCATCATGTAAATTTGGGAATGGCACCCTTGCTTCTAACTCTCTTAAGGACTTGCTTAAGAAGGCACAAAATTTACTTGACAGGGATCCTACCAATCCTATCCTTGCCCAGAATGAATCCATCCTATTTAATCAGCTTAATGAGGCCTTGGAAATTGAAGCCAGCATGATGAAGCAAAAGGTGCATCAAAAGTGGTTTAGAGACGGAGATAGAAACACTGCATACTTCCATGCTTCTATAAAGAAAAAGAAAACAAGTGACCACATCCATTCTCTGTGGGACGATGAGGGTAATCATCTAACAACTGTAGATGAGGTTGATGAATATTTGGTTCAACATTTCTCTAAGCTCTTAGGTAACTATGATAATTTTGTTCCCAATCTTGATATTCTCAACAATCTTCCTCTTCCTATGTTAAGCTCGTCTTTGAATAACAAGCTTGTGTCAATGGTTACTGAGAAGGAAATAAAAGATTCTCTATTTGCAATGAATGCCTCTTCATGTGGCGGGCTTGATGGTTTTAATGTTTTCTTCTTCAAAGCTAGTTGGGAAATTATTGGCTCTGATTTTATTGCTGCTATTCTCAACTTTTTTAACAACTTCAAATTGTTTGGTGAGATCAATGCTACCAATCTTGTCCTAATTCCTAAAGTCAGGCCCATTGCAAATGCCTCATCTTTTCGACCAATATCATGTTGTAACGTTGTCTATAAGTGCATATCCAAGATTCTAGCCACTAGGCTTGTTTCTGTGCTCCCAGAAATTATATCGTCCAATCAGTCTGCCTTTCTTCCTTCTAGGAGCATACTTGACAACATCATGATGGCTCATGAACTAATCAATGGTTATGGTAGATGTCAGATCTCTCCAAGAACTATGCTTAAGCTTGATATCTCTAAAGCTTTTGACTGTCTGCAATGGTCCTCTATTGTTCGAGTTATGTCTCTGATGGGATTTCCTAAAGTGTTTGTAGCTTGGCTTTATGTCTGTATTTCATCTCCTTCCTTCTCTCTATGCTACAATGGGAAAACGACTGGATATTTTAAAGGGAAACAAGGAGTTCGACAAGGGGATCCGATCTCCTCTTACATTTTTATAATAGTAACGGAAGCTCTGAACTGTATGCTAGCAATGAAATTTGAAGATAAATCTATCTCTTACCATCCTAAGTGTAAGCACCAACAAATATCCTCCCTTATTTTTGCTGATGATGTTGTTATCTTTACAAAGCCTAATGATCATTCCATTACTGGCATCCTTCAGTGTCTTCACTCCTTTTTTCTTGCTACTGGCCTTAAGATAAATCATTCAAAATCTCATATTCTTATTGCTGGCATTAGCATGAGTGAAAAAACTCGGCTCTTGACTCTTTCTGGTCTTCAGCCTATGGAAAATATGATGACATATCTTGGCCTACCTATTTGTACATCCAGAGTTTCCAAGGCTCACTGCATCTCTCTGTATAATAAAATCACTTCTAAACTTAACTCATGGACTACTAGGTTGCTGTCCATGGCTGGTAGATTAGTGCTTGTCAAGTCAGTTTGTTTTTCCATGACTGTCTATTGGGCTAGAACATTCATTTTACCCACTAAACTTCTCACTATGATAAGAACTGCCATGTTAAGGTTCCTCTGGACTGGATCTATTCACAACAGGAAGACTATACCTCTGTCTTACAGTAGTTTAGAAAAGCCACTTATCAATGGTGGTCTTGGCATAATGAATATCTCTATCTGGAACAAGGCAGCGGCCAGTTCCATGTGGATGCTCTGTTGAATAAGAAGGATAGCCTCTGTGTGAAATGGGTCTGGAATTATCGTATTAAAACTGAGAACTTCTGGACTATGAAAGTATCTCAAAACATGAGTTGGATACGGTGGAAATTACTCAGCATCAGATGTACTCTTCTTCCTTTTGCTAAGAACTCTATTTCCCCTGGATGTACTGTTAAATTTTGGACTGACCCTTGGTTGGCTGATGGCTTGGTGTTAAAGTCTGAATTGAGTGTTCAGGAACGAATGCAATCTCTAATTGGAGAAAATGCATGTGCTGTTGGGTATGTTGTTAATGGGAAGCTGTGCACTCCCACTACCAGTAATCAAATTGTCAACGCGTTATGGGGGAGCTTGCGTGATCACGTGATCCCCTTCAGACATGACTCTGCTTTACTATGGAAGGGAAGAGCTCATAGCATTGGTTGGGTCTATGATCTTCTTCTTCACTCTGAAGCTCTTCCTATCTCTCCTTGGGCTAGGGTGTGTTGGAATACTGTTTCTACGGCAAATGATAATATGATGTTTTGGCGTGTCATTCACAAAGCTTTGCAAACCAGAGACAAGTTATTGTCGTTTGGTATGGTCATTGATCATCAATGCCTCTTCTGTAATATGTTTCCTGAATCTGTTGATCACCTATTCTTCGACTGTCCCTTCTTATCCAATATGGTGGGTACATTGTTAAATAAAATTGGGATGGAATCTCATGATGGTGACTCAGTAGCAAAATGGAATGATCTTAAGTTTGCTGCGAGGAAGGGGTATGGCAAAAGAGATATTACTTTCTTTGTGCTTAAAATATACTTCAGAACTGTTTGGCTTGAAAGAAATTTTCGGTGCTTCAAACATGGTGCTGCTGCTGCTCCACAACTATGGCACACAATTATGTCTAAGATTGAATCGGGGATGAAGTTCTCTTGCCATGGTTTCTCCCTACACAGTTGTGGGTTTTGGAATTGACTTGGCATTGCTTTTGGTTAAGTTTTCTTCAGTTTTCTGCTTGTACATCCCCCTATGCTTGCTGTTGTATCATCTCTGGTACATTTTTGCTGCATTGGTGCCTGTCTTTCTCATCAATGTGGTACAGTTGGGTGTTTCTTATTTGTTTCTCTTTGTTTCCTCTTTGTATATATGCTTGTTTGTTTTTGTGACAAAAGCTTGTTTTTGTCATTTTTTTTCCTTTTTTTTTCTATCAATAATCACTGGTAGGGGCCCAGTCAACCCCGCTTGCCTTTCAAAAAAATAATAATATCCCAAATCAAACTACGAAAAATCCGGGTCATTACAATAAGGCTATATGGGCCTCAAAATATTCCCAAACCCATTTAGTAATTAATCTATTTAAATCCGATTTAAATATTTTATCAAAATCATATATCGGTACGTGCATACATAAATTTATGTATGTACTTTATTAAATACTAATGGATTCAAACAAATAAAATAAATAAACAAAAAATCAATCGTAAATATAAATTAATTTATAACGGTTATAAATTAATTAAATCGTGTGGTTTTCGAATCATTCATCATTACAGTTATGCGACTCAAAGGTGTAAATTCAATCGGCGATTAATATCGAACTATTCGAATATTAATGTTTACACATCACTTAGCAGGTGGTGTGACGTTTTGGCCAAATTTATCGCTTACACAACATTGAGGTAAAATCCAATTTTACTTATTATAAGCAGTACCTAATAGTGACAATTATTTCACTAATTCTCTTCGTCAAAACTATATCACTTTGGATTTATGGAATTTGGTTATGGTCAAAATTCCAATATCATCCACATTCAACTTTATAGTCTAGACACAAAGTCCTTGGTTCAATAATAACAATTATTATTAATCGAAATGCTCTGGCCAGAGACTTTAACCTTGAGTTGATTTTTTCGTTGACCATGATACTAACCTCATATAACTGAGGAGAGAATTCTCTCTTGAATAGTGCTTCACTTCTAAAATTTCCACTCGACCCAACTATAGACACTCGATGAAACGCCATGCCATGATTTGACTATAATCAAAGTGAAGCTTTCATATTGAAGATCCACAGTATTCTCAAGTCAAGAGAACTGTGTAAATCAGTCACATCGATATTTTATGTTTGTCCTTAGTTATATTAAGCAACAGAAAACTATCGAGTGAGTCATTCCATAGTTATCCAATAACTATCAGTACGTAACCCCTAGGTGCCTTCAACTGTCATGAGTAATACACCGCCAACATTTGGAGAGCGATACATACTCTAGTCTCAACGGATACACCAATATCCAGTTTCGATGCCTCTTGACTAGGAACATTTAAAATGGTATATTTGTTTTATTGTGATAAATTACTCACGGTTACAACACTTTGTAACCACCATCACAAAATATACCATTTATGGATTTTCTATTGAATATAGTTTTAATTAAATTAATTAATTAATATAACCACATTATATCAAGTAT
The DNA here is from genome assembly GCA_030737815.1 of Allium fistulosum. Lineage (NCBI taxonomy): Eukaryota > Viridiplantae > Streptophyta > Magnoliopsida > Asparagales > Amaryllidaceae > Allium > Allium fistulosum. The sequence continues at coordinate 1,391,175,974 of CM060901.1, read as the reverse complement.
ATAATAGAAAGAAACACCTTTATTGTGAACAAGATTGTTCAACGAGTTAGATATATATAACAAATTACATAATTGCCCATAGGGCATACCCCTAACTCTATCAATCTCCCACTTGCACTTAGGGTTAATTATGGAATATTATTCCAACTTCTCTAGTTAGTTTCTCAAAACCAGTTGGATCAGTCCCTTTATGAACGGGTATACTATTATGTATCAATTATCTACTCTATCTATCAACTCTCTCCGATGGTGATATACTGCTTTATCACATGGAACAATTCAGAGCATGTCTCTCGAACTCTAGTGATCTCTAAGTTCTATTACGAACCATTTCATTACATTGTTATCGTATAACAATGTTACGAGATTCTCAACATTTGGAATCAGCTCAGTTATAAATTTGTGCACTTATATTTTTGTATACATTATTTTTATTGTGGAAATATTCAAGGCGATGTATTTAGCCTTTTCATTGAATCAGCCACGGTCTTTCATTTGGAACATTTCCAACTTAAATATTTTTAACTTGAATTTATTATCGACATACTATACTCAATATCACTTATGAAGTTTTGAGTCCGAATAGTCCCTAAAAAGGAGTTTTTGCTTCTGTAAACAATTCTCTAATATTTCATAAATACATGAGAATAATTCAAATAATCATTTAGTGATATCAATTTGGATTTGATATTTGCTTCATGTACCAAATACATAAACAAATCACTTTATCGTAGCAACATAACATGTATGATAATTCATATTTCCAATGCATAAAGAACTAATCTCACATGTTCCGTATTAAATAATTTTAATATGGTCTCTTTGCATATCGATTTGGGATATTCCCAATATCTTTTGTACTTACTATAAAAGTCATCATTTATTAATCCAATGTTTAATATTAAAACAACTAAGGCTGATTGTAATATAGGTACATCGTTAAAATCAACAAGATGTTGTTTACTTATTATTTAGAAACATCAATGTACCTTTTAGCATTCGTTCTTATGAAAACACACTTCCTCTGCACTTTGATTGAAAACCAAACTATTTGATATTTCTATCAAAATACTTATTCAATCTTGATGCTTATAAAATGATACTTTCGTATCATTTCTTGGATCATATCCAAAGACTCACAAACTCAATATCACTCCCACTTACTTTGAGACATTTTTGGTTAACATGTGTAAACAGCTTATTCTAAATCCTTATTTATAATTTTCTGTTTCAATACATATGTACCAAAACACTAGGACTTATCAAGCGATAATATTGTGAGCAAATCCTAATTGACTTGAACATGTTGAATATTGAATCTATTACGCTAGTTTCAACAATTGAAATTTGCGATATTATTCTTCTCAACATTGCCCATTTAATTCCAACTGCATTAATCTTACTCATTAAGACACAGTCGAGGTGGATGGACCATATCCATTCGGTTACGACCACCAAAATCTATATTTCGATAGCGTACTTGGAATTCTTTCGGATTTGTGCATCATACCATATAGAGTCAACACTCTCAATGGTTTAATTAAACAATATAGGATTATATATTTTCGACATTAATAAGAAACTCATAATTTCTCTTCAATGTGCAAGAATACTTATTACACTCTAATGCGTTATGTTCGTTTAGGTTAGTTAATTTCATTTCTTCTCATCTAATCAGTATTATCTGTGGATCGTATCCAATTCCACTTTACCACCAATAATTCCACAAAGATATTTATTCATAATGAAGTTGGTATTTCTTGAGAAAACAATTGTTTATCAGTGCAATAGAATAGGTATTTATAAACGTTTTATGAATATCTTTATTTATAAAACCGATTTGGTTTTAGTTTAAAAAAATTATGTTCGAAACATAAATATGTCATCCAATGACAGTCTTTTCAAAATCCTTTTAGGGAGATTCATACAAGATCCCCCATGAACAATTTACATGCAATCTTTCGACTCACACAACCTGCCAACTCCTTGGCCTAGGATATGTTGGAGTTTCTTATAGACTGTTATCTTAAAAAATTTGTAAACTATTATTCAGATGAAATAATATCAACCATGCGTACTACCCTTAAGTACATTACCCTATAGAAAGAAACTAACTCAACTTCACTCACAATTAATCATACATTGTCCAACAAATTTCGATTACTCCATATCGATGCATCATTATGTATCACATTGAGGAGTAATTTTGAGATTGAATCTTTATTTATTCTAGGTACGTTCGGAACATTTTCCAATATACTCACTCATTTGATCAAATCATTTCTATCGCAAGTTATTTTATTTACTTCTATTTTATATTATATAAGTTTACCATATACATACTACATGCGTATCAAATACACATGTTATGTCGACGATAACTCATCGGTGAATATGACAAAGTACATGGAACTATTTTGGTATTTATAGAATTACGATTGCATACATCTATATGTATCAATCTGAAGAGTTCATCAACTCTTATGATACTCCTACTAAATGGGTGAATAGCACTTTATCGTTTGAGATATAATTAACAAGCATCATATGATTCAAAATCATACAATAAAATTATTTCTCAAAACTACGGTTAGTCTATAATTCTAAAACAATTGTAAATTATATTAGATGCTTTTGTATTTCCCAATGCATCATTTTTGTAATAAAAATAATACCACATTATAGTTTTATTTCATAAAGAATATTCATAATATTCATATTGAAATATAGCCATGTCTTTTTTTTCAGTCGATATCGAAAAATAATCATTATTTTATAAATAAATAATGCATGGTAAGTTTTACGGAAACAATTTTCGTACTATGATGCAATTAATAAGTGCTATATGACCTGCTCCCACTATTTCCACCATTACTATAATAGCATACTAAATTCGGAGGTCTATCATTCACTTAATGCCATTTGTTTATTTCATACACTGCAACTATTTACAGTGGAGAGTTCGTTGATCAAATATCTTGAGCTCAAAGAAATAAATCTCATAAAAAACAATTTTCTATATGAAAATACATTTTGGAATAGAAATCATATTTCTTATTCCAATATTAAGTATCAATTATTGTTACAATTCCCGTTTCCAGTGTTTCTCTATGAAGCAGAAGTGACTATTCATTCTCTTTATCCCAACTGTACCTTAAATTACATTTATTCTTATATATTCGTTTTCCTTTCAAATGGTCATACTATTCAAAAGAAAACCATACTACAATATCATAACAAACTCTTTACAAAAGCACATTCGATTATCCTTAACATTTAAGGACATCAAATATGTTGCACTTTACGTAAAGCATCAAAATGACATTTTAGCGATCGAGATCTTATATCTATCTTGTAGTTTTTGGTCTCATGTTACATTAACACAATATGATCCCTTTTGTAATCAATCAGATTGAATACTCGATCTCGCACTAAGGTTTATTTGGTTTTCCGGATGAGATAATTTCATCGAAATATTGTACATTACGAACTTTGACCATGCACCATATAACATTTATATGCAATTTTATATGGATCAAATATCTATAGTCTTGTATTGCTTTTAGAGTTCGAAACTCATAGAATGCAATACATGGTCTTGAACAAATAAATGCATAAGTGACCAAACCACGAATGTATTCAGTAGTTGTAAAATCAAGCACTTGCATGGGTATTGAAATGTTAACATGCAATAGGAATTTAATAGTGGGCATTATATTTCCATTTGTCAACTTTCAATTCAGTTCGTTTGTATATGTTAATTGATAAACATTTTATCAATCATATCAAATGCACAAATTTATCATTGTCGATAATTATAACATTATTTAGCATATGTTCTTACAATATTAGAAATGTTAAATGTTACCATTTCATTTTTCTAATAACGCCCCCACTAGTCTTTTACGTTTCTCCAAACCCTAACATGAAACATAGAAGTCTTTCGACTTCACTAGTGGGTGTTAGGACTCATCTGTCTTAGTATTCTGACCTTGAGTTTGCTCAACAAATCATAGCCCCACAAACGATGGATAACTCCTTATCGATGTATCACATACAACTCCTAACCTATTTTTCCTTGTCCTAATCTCATTTCGACCTTGAGTTTGCTCAATAAATCGAAAGAGATTATTCACTCGTACCTACCATATCGTGATGGCCTAAGTACAATATACGTACCTTGAGTTTGCTCAACAAATACATATAGTTATCTTACCTCATCTGTTCAATATATTAATAATACTATACATAACATCCCCAGCTTGAGTTTGCTCAACAACTAAGGAGTATGCAAGTAATTTGTTAATATATATATATATACATATGGTAGAGGACAACATTATATTGAAGATTCATAATCCTTAATATATTATATTGAGTGATATCAACTTATGAAATAATGTATTTCTTATGAAATATCCTCGTGATTCAAGTGTTAGACACATCAGAAATCACAATATACATACATTTACATATGTATTTATCCCTTAAGTCTATTTGGGTTTCTTTAATGTTCCATCTTAAGTTTATACAGTCATATCATATAAGTTTTATTGTTATATAATTTTTATATTTCATATTACTCATATGATTGTCTTATGTATGATATTTTATTAATTAATCTTATTTAATTAATTTTAGTTAATTAATTCTTTAATTAATTTTAAATTAGTATTCCAATACAACTTTTATATTGGACAAATCTACTATAACCTTTATAGTATGACACATATATCTTATATATGCATATTTTTAGTTAATTAACTGAATTTTAATTACTTTATTAATTAAACAATTTTAATTAAATGATATTAATTTCGAAAATTTATCTTATATACATACATGTATGCTTATGTTGTCTTAAACTCTTTAAAATACGATAACATATATCAACATATATAATACATGCATATAAGTATTAATTAATTAACTCATTTAATTAATTTATATTATTAATTTTACAAATGATTTTAACTTTCAAAATTAATACTCATATAGTTTCAAACATTTTGAACTTTTCATTACAATTTCAAACATTTTGAAAATTTATGTCATATTATAACCTTTTATAATAAACATTTTTTTATTTTAAATTTAACTTTTAAATTTAAAATCATGTCTTAATTTTCAAACTATTTTGAAAATTGGCCCAAGGCCTAATTAAATTGTGCTTTTTCTATTAGGGACAATCTTTGTGCTCACATCACGTTTCAGGCCAGGCAGGTAACCAGGTAGGACAAGGTACTTGATTACCCAATTCCAATCCTAGACATCACCTTTCTAGACATCGTACTAAGTGCACAAGCTTAATTAGTTAGCCCTAGCATGACTAATTTAGACCGCATAGGCTATTGGGCTCTGATACCATTGTTGGAACTGGGCCAGCCCGTAGCAGAAGAAATGGGTGAATTTCAAAATATTTAGCCATTTTGGATCTTTAATGGGCCTATGAAGTCTAAACATACCTAGAAATCTTCTATGTTTTCTTTTAAATAAAATCTTTATTTTATTTAGTTTTAGAAATAAAGTTTAAAATTTAATTTAATGTGTATGTAAGCTAGAGTATATCAAATATACTTTTATGTATATATTTGTGTGCAAGGTAACTTATTAGATTTATTTAGAGAATGAAACTTTTCATTTCCTATCTCTTAGGTTATTGAATTAATGAGGGGCATAGATTATTTAAAGAAGGAAACTTTTCATTTATCTCTCTTTAATTAAATTGATTAACTATATGAAGGTCATTAATTAGCAACAAATATATATATATATATATGGCATGAATGTGAGTATAAACAAATATATATATATATATATATATTAGTGTAAATTCTATAAGAGCAACATATGATAGGTGCTATTAATTGATGACAATGTTAGACATATAACTAGAAATAAATGGATAGTCAAACACATAAAGGAAATATGGGAAATAGATAAAGAGTAACAAAGATGATTGATTTAATTTCTCATTTGGTAAACTGAATTAATGCAGCATATAAATGATAATCAATTGGCATCATGATATAAGGATATAAACAGTCAACAACAAAAGTATGTATGTATTATTAACTAATTGTGTGTGTATATATATGTTTAAATATGTTTATAATCCTCCAAATATAATAAATTAATACAACCAAGTCAACTACTATCCATTCAAGATTTATTACCAAACATGTAGTGATCTGATTTAGTAAATCAATTTGAAAATTTATCTTAATCAATAAATCCAAATGTAACCAATATGTATATGTTAATAATTTAATGTAGAATCAAACATAGATATTTATTATTAATTTTTTTGTCCAAAGTATATTTTGTATAATAATAATATTATGTTGATTCATGTTTATTTATACATAAATACAGTGTACATATATGTATGTATGCGCATGTATACATAAATAAATATATATATATATATGTGTGTGTGTGTGTGTGTGTTGTTAATGAATCCTTTAAAATTAATAAATCAACTCAACTAAATCAATTATAATCAATTTAAGATTTATTACCAAACACGTAGTAGTATAATTTAGCAAAACAGTCTGGTAACAAATCTTAATCAACAAATATAAATATAATTTATACGTATATGTTAATAAAAAAAATTCTTAAAACCTTTTAAAATATTTCAAAATTATTTTAACATACATACACACACAACACACATTTATGTATATGTATGAATCTTAAAGTAGAACACAAAATTGGAATCAATGTAGACTTTTGTTAACAATTTAATAAAATAAAGTTAATTAGAATAACAAGTTAATTGCCAGATCTATATTTAGATCAAAATCAATATAAATTAACATATAAAAACATGAATAGAAGTTATCAATTCAAATGAAAATCAATTCTAATGATAATAAGTTATACTACTTTAAGATCTATAATTGTATGCTTATAAGAAACAACAAATGCATATATGAAATTTTCAAAATGAATTAACTATTATATCTATAATATCATGGAATAAATAAATATCTAATATAATTTACCTTGTTTGATGTTGCCTATGATTCGTACCTTGAATGATAAATGCTTCTAGATCCGATTGAATCACCTCTAGAAATTGCAACAATCTGAAGCACCACTTTTGAGTTTATTTTATTTGATTTTTTTTTATTTTGCCTTGGGAATTTTTATGGCTTGGAAGCCATGAAATTTCTGCCAAGAAGGTAGAGAAATGAAGATGAAGGCTAGGGTTTAGAAGGAGAGTGATTAAGAGATGCCAGTGAACGGAAGATAACATATTTATAGAGGGTTTCTTCCTTAACCTCCTTCCTTCATTTTCTAGATCCAACCATTGGATTTTAAGCCTCCTTTTCTTATGGCCTTCTATGAATAAGGCTATAAGGGCCTTAAAATATTCCCAAACCCATTTAGTAATTAATCTATTTAAATATTTTATCAATATCATATATCGATACGTACATAGAAAATTTTATGTACGTACTTTATTAAATACCAATGGATTCAAACAAATCAGGTAAAAAAATTTAATGATTAATATTTCATAAAAATTAATTAATTTAATAAATTTATAATGGTTATAAAATAATTAAATCATGTGGCTTTCGAAGTTTCATCATCATGGTTGTGCGACTCAAAAGTGTAAATTCAGTCAGCGATTAATATCGAACTATTCGAATATTAACTTTCACACATCACTTAGCAGGTGGTATGACATTTTGGCCAAATTTATGGTTTACACATCTTTTAGGTAAAATTTAATTTTACTTATTATAAGCGGTACCTAATAGTAACGGTTATTTACACCAATTCTCTTCGTCAAACCATATCACTTTGAATTTATGGAATTTGGTAATGGTCAAAATTCCAATATCATCCACATTCAACTTTATAGTCCAAACACAAAGTCCTTGGTTCAATAATAATAATTATTATTAACCAAAATCCTCTGGCAAGAGACTTTGACTTTGAGTTGATTTCAGTTAACCGTGATACTAACCTCATATAACTGATAAGACGAATCCTCTCTTGAATAGTGCTTCGTTTCCAATACTTCTAGTTGACCCAACTATAGTCACTCGATGGAACGCCATGCCATGATTTGACTATAATCAAAGTAGAGCTTTCATATTGAAAATCCACAGTATTCTCAAGTCGAGAGAACTGTGTAAATCAGTCACATCGATAGTTATATTAAGCAACATAAAACTATCGAGTGAGTCATTCCATAGTTATCCAATAACTATCAGTACGTAACCCCTAGGTGCCTTCAACTGTCATGAGTAATACACTGCCCAACATTTAGAGAGCGTTACATACTCCAGTCTCAACAGATACATCGCTATCCGGTCTTGATGCATCTTGGCTAGGAACATTTAAAATGGTATATTTGTTTTATTGTGATAAATTACTCACGATTACAATACTTTGTAACTACTATCACAAAATATACCATTTATGGATTTTCTATTAAATATACTTTTAATTAAATTAATTAATTAATATAACCATATTATATCAAGTATATAATAGACAGAAACACCTTTATTGTGAACAAGATTGTTTAACGAGTTAAATATATATATATATATATATAACAAATTACATAATTACCTCTAGGACATACACCTAACTCTACCACATAGGAGGGATCGACATACCCTCAGGGAGTAGGAGGGATCGGCATACCTTCAGGGAGTAGGAGGGATCGGCACACCTTCATGGAGTAGGAGGGATCGACAAACCTTCATGAAGTAGGAGGGATCGACACAGTTTCATGAAGTAGAAGGGATCGACATAGCATTGTGCAATAGGAGGGATCAGCATAACTCAGTGGAAGAAGAGGGATCAACATAACTTAGTGGAATCAGAGGAACCGACATTACATGATGGAATCCAAGGGGTGAGCATGATTAAGCAAGCATGGATCTGCATATGTAGAAGGGCATGGGTCAGCATACGAGAGTCAGTCATAAGGGGTCGACATGATCCATTAGAAGAGATCGGCAGGGATATCCTCCAAGTGGATTTGAACCAAAGATCAATCAAAAGCATGAGCTCCACTAGTCCAATCAATATGATATTTGAAGAGCCATCATATATATAAGCATGAAGAAGCCACTACAGGGATCGCTGCCTTCGAATCAACCAATGGAGGGAAAAAATATTGATCCCTCTTTATTGGGATTTGGGCCTAGCGACGCATATGGTGGGCCCATATGGATAAGAAGGTCCTGTAGCCAAAGTTTCAGAGAAATGGGTGCACATCTTCCCCTATAAATATAGCAGGCATGACATCAGAAAAGAGATCTTCTTTCTGCTTCTCTTCATGTTCTACCTAGGCTATACTCTGTCAGTTTTATTCTTGAATTTGTAACTGTAATCAGCAGTATAAATTAATAAAAGGAAAATCTTTGGAGTGGATGTAGGCCGAAGTCGGCTGAACCACTATAAATATGTGTCTCTATTTACTTTCTTCCTAATTGTTTTAATTTTGTTCTTCATATTTCTGTGACTGGATTGGATATTAGTGCTTTCACATAACTGGGTATTGGTGGCCAATTTTGATGCCAACATTATGGTGCGATCACCGAGAAAACTTGCACCCTTGGATTTGGAAGCTAGGATCTTAGATTTGGAAGCTTGGATAATTGAATCTAGGAAACAAAGGTTAGGCAATCAACAAGGAGAGTGCTACCGGAAAGAAGCCACTATGGAGGGAGTCAGGAGGCTTCCTCAGGAGCTGGAGCTAATCAAGTATCTATCTACATCACCAGGGATGAGATGGAAACAATGATGGATGCTATGCAGGAGAGGATGTTGTAAAGGCAGGAGGATATGATGTAGAATCTGCTCCAACAAATCGGACAAGCTGTAGCCATAGAAGCTACTGGAATGCAAAACCAAGGAGTTGGAGTGGTAGGAACTACTGAAGCCATGGACCAAGGAGTTGAGGCGGTAGAAATCGTTGGAAATCAGAACCAAGAACATGGAATGAAGCTAATAGACATAGGAGTTGAACAGAGCAGTCGAGGCAGTCCCCTGCCATCCTAGAGGGATCAACACTGATCCCTCCAGAGGAATTAGTACTGATCCCCAAAGGCCAGGGGGCATGCCCCTGGGTTTGGTTGGTTGCGATGCTTAAGGACCTACGATCAGTCCCATGGAGCTTGGTGCGAATCGGAATTTGGATGCTCGATCGGAGGAATACGTTCCAGAATTCCCTTGTAGACTCGGGGGGCTACTTGGGTATGATGATAGGAGACTATCATTGGAAGACAATGACAGCTTTGTAGGGATGATAAGGCGAGCTATGCGTGGAGTATTAGTGAACAGGGATTTGGAGGATGAAAATAGAAGTCCATTCGCTCCAAATATCAGGCAAGCTAGGAACGCATGGGAGTTCACATTACCAATGCTTGAGACATATGATGGAAAAATGGATCCCGCTGTTCATCTAACGAGATACATGAGACACATGGAAGTATTGCAGGCATCAGAGGAAGTCATAGCACGGTGCTTCCCCTTGTAGTTGACGGATATAGCTGCACTATGGTTCAGACAATTGGAAAGAGGCTCTATTAGCACATGGACGAAATTAATCGAAAGGTTTATGAGGCAGTTTAGGGTTCACATCTCAAAACCCAAAAATGTAATGAGTTTGGAAACACTAAAACAGAGGACCGGAGAGTCCCTGAGGAGTTTCCTGACACGGTTTAATCTCGTGGCAGCATTGGTGGATCGTCTAGATCCATCCATGGTTTTGATGGCAGATGTATCTGGAATTGCTGATGGCACAGAGTTCAAGGATTCACTGGCGCGGGATCCACCTATGGATCTCGGGGAGTTTTGTCATGAAGCAGAAAGGTTCCTACGACAGGAAGACGCACGAGCAAACAAACCGAAGGTGAATGCTGTGCAAAGTGGAGGATCATCAGGAGATGTAAACAATAATGATAAAGGCAAATTAAAAATGAATGATGGCATTGATGTGTCGAAGAGGCAATGGAGAGAACCAAAATTCTCTTCTTATATAGATTTGACCGAATCTCCAGAAAGGATTATTTGGATACTCGAGGACATCTTCAGTACTGAAGGCCGACAAAGAGGGATCTCTCCGAATGCGAGCGGGCATTAGGAAAGCATTGCCTATTCCATGAGCTAGATGGGGACAATACAAAGGAATGTGGGAATTTAAAGTATATCATTAAGGAACATGTGAGGAATGGTCAGTTACAACAATACATAAAGACCCGGGCTGTGGCAGTGGAACAGGAGCAGCCACCGTCCACCTTGAATGAAAATGGCACTGGATCAAGGCACCATCATCAACTTGTCATCAATTAATCAGTAAGGCAAGGAATAAGTAATAAACTCTGCAGTCATACGGCTAAGTCACTTACACATGTACGGGATCGAGAACAGTCCCTAGGCATGCTCTGAGATGATGATAAACTATTGTGCTTGGGTTTGTGAAATTCGTTTTATTTCTTCTTATTTGCTTCGAACTTTGGTTTAGTGTTTGTACGGAATCTTTTTTATGGACTTAGGGATGCTTAAGTCTAGATTAATGTAATAAATAACACATGTTACAGTTATGGCCCCGACTGGAGAGACGGGGCAGTAACCGCGAGTCACGAGTCCCTTCGTCGGAGAGCGACAGGATGGATTCATGCATGGATTAAGTCCTCGACTAGGTATCGAGGCTGGAGAAGGATACCCATGGATTAAGTCCTCGATTGGGAACCAAGGCCAGAGAAGGATACCTCACGGATTAAGCCCTCGACTAGAGAGTCGAGGCCGGAGAATAAAACCCAAGAGGTCATCGAGTATGGATTGTGCTTGACAAGGATCCGAAGTGATCAAGGTCGTCGGGTATGGACTATGCCTGGCAAGGGGTAGGCCGCTTTGCTGGAGAGCGACGGGATCGGCCTACTCAGGTCATCAAATATGGATTGTGCTCGGCATAGATCCGGTGAGATCAGGGATTTGGATTAGGCTAACGACCCGGAGAGTTATGGATTTGGATATGGACTCAGAGCGGTCCCAGATTTGGATAATTCGACCTAGAGAGGTCTATGGATTTGGATATGGACCCGGAGCGGTCCTGGATTTGGATAAAACGATCCGAAGAGATCGTGGATTTGGTTAATGAATTTGGAATGGATTCGAAAGTAGATATCGACTCAGAATAGTGATGGATTTCGCTAGTCACGGATTGGATTCTAGATTGGATAATATGGCAATCAATGGATTATGGACTTCAGATTTTGGATTTATGGCAATTCAAAACATTCTTTCTATCACAAGGCATGTTTTGGAGGGCAAAGTGTTAACCCGCCTTTTGGCACGGCAGCACATATGCAGATTTAACCCAACAGACTTCACGATTATCAAGGCCAATGAGTGCGGAACAATGATCGTAGAACCCAAAAGCATAGCTCAAATGGTTATATGAAGCCAGGATTGTACGAAGTTGATAGACAGACAATGCAAGGCTTTGGAAATATGGAAGTTAGGTTGGAACCCAAGGGATTGGCATAGCATAGGAGGGATCGGCATAGCTTTGTAGCAAGGAGGGATCAACATACCCTCATGGAGTAGGAGGGATCGGCATACCCTCATGGAGTAGCAGGGATCGGCCTACCGTCATGGAGTAGGAGGGATCGACATACCTTCATGGAGTAGGAGGGATCGGCATAGTTTCATGAAGTAGAAGGGATCGGCATAGCATTGTGCAATAGGAGGAATCGGCATAGCTCGGTGGAATAAGAGGGATCGGCATAACTTAGTGGAATCAGAAGGATTGGAATTACATGATGGAATCCAAGGTGCGAGCATGATTAAGCAAGCATGGATTAGCATACGTAGAAGGGCATAGGTTGGCATACTGGAGTCGGTCATAAGGGGTCGACATGATCCTTTAGAAGGGATAGGCAGAGATATCCTCCAAGTGGAGTTGAATCGAAGATCAATAAAAAACATGAGCTCCATTGGTCCAATCAATATGATATTTGGAGAGCCATCATATGTAAGCATGAAGAAGCCACCGTAGGGATCGCTGCCTCCGAATCAACTAATGGAGGGGTCTGTACCGATCCCTATTCATTGGGATTTGGGCCTAGCAACCCTTATGAGGGCCCATATGGATAAGAAGGTCCTGTAGCCGAAGTTTCAGAAAGATGGGTGTACGTCTTCCCCTATAAATATAGCAGACATGGCATCAGAAAATGGATCTTCTTTCTACATCTCTTCATCTTCTACCTAGGCTACACTCTGTCAGTTTTATTCTTGAATTTAATAGATTTGTAACTGTAATCAGCAATATAAACTAATAAAAGGAAAATCTTTGGAGTGGACGTAGACTGGAGTCAGTCGAACCACTATAAATCCATGTCTCTATTTACTTTCTTTCTAATTTTTTTAATTTTTTTCTTCATATTTATGTGACTGGATTGGATATTGGTGCTTTCACATAATTGGGCGTTGGTAGCCAATTTTGACGCTAACAACAGGCAACCTAATTTACAACTCAATTACAGATCTGAAATATCTTTACAACCTTACCACCTCCTATAAATAAAGATTTGGGGCCGATTTCAAATTTCCAGATCAGGTTGTACATATTATTCCCATTTTATTCATATATTTTAACCAGTCTTATCTAGGTAGTGAACCCTATCTACTCCATATTAAAATTTTTGGTTTAGTTCCCACAATTCCTTCTAAAATTAAATTTCATAACTATGAAGTGTCAAGTCCAAAATATTTATCTTTGAAAATATAATCTTAGAAACTTTTTTCAACAATTCAAAATTGCTTAGTTCCAAAATGGAGTAAAATAATTTTCCTTTTCAAATACTTTCTACATCAAAGATTTGTTCTTTTAAAAGTTGTACTTTATATTCATAATATTAAAAAAACTGCTTGGTTTTCAAAAAGGAATCATGAAAAACTTCATTTTTAATGACTTCATATAAAATTGACCTACTTTTTTTGAAAGTGGGATTTTTAACCCAAAACATTTAAAAGCTCAATTATCATACCTAATCATTCATTTCAATTTTACAAAAACATCTTGTATTACTGTGAACAATGAAAGTGGAGTAGACAATGATAACTTCCATCCTATCATTTTCCTCTTATATTATTTCTAACTAGATCACTAATCATACTTTATATAAATCCCCAATGCCATTATGATCTATCTGAGCTATTATTCTCCGCAATTCCTTATACGGGAATGTTCCTCTTACCTACCTTATCGAGTATTCTTAACCTTCCATTTTTTCTATCCTATTTTAGTCAAGTGCTATATCCATTTATACACCCTTTTAAAAGAATTTTATCGGAAAAGAAATTCCAATTTTATAACTAGGAAAAATTATCGAGTCAAACCTATATTCTACTTTACTTTTATTTCAAAACGAAAAGTCCATTTGTCAAAAATCTTCAGATCAAAATTTTTTTGGCTTAATAAATTTTAAATTAAGAGTTCCAAAAATGCAAAAATCCTTTTTAAGTTAAAAAATTTCAACTCGGTTAATTTATAAATTATAAATTTCTAAATTCTTTCAAAATAACAATTTACAAATTTATAAAGTGGGAAAAATTGTTGGGTCCAACATGCGGCTTATTTATTTTAAAAACAAAGAATCTAGAAATTGAAAACTGTTTAACTCATCTACTAAAAATTTCAAAAATGAAAAACCTTTTATTTTTAGCTCTTCAAAGCATCAATTTACAATTTTCTTTTTATAAATTTATCCACCATTTTGTTTTTAAAGCGTTCCACCACTTTTTAAAATTACATCCTCTTCCCAACTTTTCACAAAACAATTTGTAGCATATTTCCAAACCCAACTAAAATCACTTTCTTTCCAATAAAAGAAATTTCAACTTATGATACATAAGATCTTCATTTTATAATACCTTAAAAAGCCCTTTCAAAACATTTGAAGGAATTTTCAGAAACCTTTTTATTAAATTATTTCTCATGGGGTTGAGTTTAGAAATGGACTTTAATTGTTCCGAATGTTAACAAATATATTGCCTTATAATATTTAATGTATACCTTCTTATGGAAGCTTGTTTCACTTCTTCTTCACATCTTTCTTCCGAACGTTAACAAATATATTTCCTTATAATATTTACTTACTACCCAGCATGTTCTTTGCTATTCCTATAGATGTCAATTCTCCGTAATAAATGGTTATGATTCTAACGGACAATTCTTAAAGCTTTTTATTAATACATTCTAATTTTACCTATTTTGCCTTCCTTATCTCTCCATAATTAGTCCATTCATATCTCTATTAAATTCTTGTAGCTCCCTATTTATTCCACATTTACTACCTCAATAATCTTGGATTTACAACCTATTCCATTTACATTTTCTATCCATATTATATACTAGTCAATTTATGTAAATTTTCTAATTACATCCAGTGTGAACATTGATGGGTATTACGCTTATAGAGTTCAAAATTATAAGGAAGTCTGGGTCAAGATAGTAGTCAAGTGCCATTCAGCTTTTGGGGGTGCTTCCATAAGTCGCGCTCATGCTCTTCTTAGTCCACTCATTACAATACGACCTCTATCCTGTGGGCAATTAAAGTAGGAGAATATTTTTAACTCTACTTAATTTTCCAACTCATAGTGGCTTCGCCCCTTCTTTCGGAATATTGTCGCAACTACTTCTATAGTTGGAATTCATAGACTTAGGCATATCCTTTAAATAAGTAAATATTTACATATAGTTTTAAAAAATAATTTTCAAAAATAACAAATACATCACTCATATGTATACTTTTCCCTGTTTATCGGGTAACCTAAGCTCTAATACCAGATGTAACAGCCCGTCCCGAAATAGGCCTAAATCCCAATCCAGAAAAGGCCCATCGAAACTTAGACCCATTCCAAAGCTGGTAGTTGGTTGGTAAAAAGAACAATATATAGCTATACATCTATTCATTCAGAACTCACAGCAGAAGGATAAAATGTAATAACATAAGCAGTACCCTTTTTTTTTCAAATTCCAAATGTCATAAAACAAAACCATAACATAATGTCAATGATAATCGTTACATCATCTTGTTCAAAATACATTTTTATACTTCAAATGGGTGCATCAGAAAATAACATAAATAGATAAATAGACTACCGTAATAAGCTCCTCTGATCGTTATCACCATCTTGACCATCGTCTCCTTCCCTGACCTATGTTGCTATGAAGAGGGATTCGGAACAAATAATGTCCAATGAACAGAAAATCTCGAGCCTTTCTATATTAGCCTTGGGCGATATAATTTAAATAAGGATATGTCTTTCGCATTTTAAACTATATTCAAAACCATTAATACTTCATATAAGAGAAGGAGGCGGGCTCTCAAACAACCACTTAATACCTTCAATCTCCAAGCAGGATTTTCCATAACCAATAATCCATAACCATCATTATTAATATCTATCAATGAGAGAGATAAAACCTAAGCCACTCGATACCTTTTAATGGAAAATAGGCAGACTCTGACCATTTAAGACCTCAACTGAGGTAGACCCCATCATTTAATACATATTCCCAAGGTTGACTCCATAGAGGTCTCTATCTAGCTAACATTACATAAAAATCTCTTTGGATACTTAGTACTTCCTATTAAAGTGGACCTTTTCGAGCTATCCTTAATCATGCCTAAACCCAATCCTGACCATTTCATTATTCATACTTCATATAAGGGAAAGAGGCAGGCCTTCAAACAACCACTTAATACCTACAATTCCATAAAATAGGTCCTTCGTATTATGACCCATACCCCACGAAGACATCTTACATTAGTCTAATTGTTTATAAGAATTGGTAGCCGGATTAGCTGAGCGGATTTACCCTACAGAATTAGAACTAACCTCGGGTCATCCATAGTTACTTATTATAGACGATGTCTCATATCAGCCCCAAAGTCACACTACTGGTTGTTAGATTAGCTGAGCAGACTTCTGTGTGCTTTTGACTGACCTTGCATTCTATAACTCAGTCATATTTCATAACACTCTCTAAGTGTATTATCACACATCTCACCATATTCATTGTTTAGGCCTTATAAGAAATCCTTCTTATTTTGCCTAATTAATTACTTTCCCAAGGGGGATTGAAATGACAATTATTAACTTAATTAACTATGCAATTAGTACGTTACAATTGAACATTATTTATGCCAGTTTATAAACACACACACACACAAAAGTACGGATTTATTAATTTATACGCACGCGGGGATTACGCCCTAAACTAACGTTTTAAATGTCAAATCTTCCAATGTTACACAAGTCTCATTTCCACAATAGCATTTTACCATAAATTCAACATTCCAAAATCAAATTAATAGACTTGTAATTAGAATCCAATTCCAATTTATTTTATAGCAAAACAATGGAATAAAACAAAAATAATGGAAACTTACAATTAAATAAGTTTTACGCTCAATTCAACTCCTTTTTACATAAAATTAGACAAGGGAATTTTGATTCCATTTATAGAAATAGGCAGTGCAAACTATGGATAAGAATTCGTATCTGACACACCATTTCTAAATCAAATCCGTTAATAAAATCCAAAGAAAAAGGATAAAAAGTGGAATAGAAGGTAAAACACATATATTGCAAAATCCATAAAACGACATTATTTTAATACAAAACAATTAAGATTCCAACCTAAGAATTGACATTTCACTTTGCGGGAATTTTGGAGATTTTTATTATGATGTTTTCGTAACCCAAAGACTCCCAGGGCATATATTAAATCCAGACCAATCTATTCATTACTAAAATAGAAAAATTAAGATTTCCATTCACAAAGGTCCTTCGCTTTGCCTTCTCATGGATTTAACACCTTTAATTATCTCTTTTGGATCTCTTCTTTTTGATATATACAGTAAGGGATTTGTATATAAGTTAGATTCAGAAAATTAAAGGTTTGGAGGAGAAGAGATTGAGAAAATAACAATAAACAAAGATAGAAAATTACCTGAAACTCTAATGGAGTTTTTTGAATCTATGAAGAGACGAACCGACGGAGCTTCGCTAAAGTTCCCAAAATATTATGTGAATAAAGTAAGGGGGTTATACTCTTATTTATAGTGGCTGGAATACACTAGAACTATCGGATTTAAGTCACACCACACCAGAAACAACTTTTTATAGCGTTCAAAAAACACTATAATAGGATATTACAACGTTATTAGAAACGTTGTGTAACGACATGCTACCGTAGATATAGAACTTGTAACGACTTAAGCAAAAACGATGGAAAACCTATTAACAACGTTTATAATAAGTTGTTAATAGTTTTAAATAGCAGTTCCTAGCTTCTTGTTATAAATTGTTATGGCGTTAATATTTTGCTACAAAAGATTTTTACAATTTTGCTTTCCATTTTCATTAGCAATTGATAAATGCCGTTATAAACATATAACAACGTTCACAGATTACTGTCAAAAGCCCATGCATTTGTGTTTTACATTTTCAACGGCAGTCTATAAATGCCGGTATTAATTTTCACAGCGTTTTGTTTTTGCTGTCAAAGTTGTTTGTATAGATGTTTTTCTACATTTTCATCAACATTTCATAAATGCAGTTATTGAGTATTAAGAGTAATAAAAGCACTTAATAAGCGTTGTTATAGTGTTTTAAGAGTAATGATAGCACTGGATAAACGCTGTCTTTTGTTATTTTGATTTCTACTGCATTTGTATTTTGTTGTACTATCGCAGTATTTATGTGCATGCACATCATGATCATTTAAATATATTTCAAGCAACTAGTATACATAACATGTTCGAATCAAACACATAAACTATCATATAAATATATAACTATTAATCATTTACATAAACTATTTAACACAACATTCATAAACAAAAACATCATATGTAAACCAAGTCTACATAATTTCCATAAACAAAATAACACCATAAACCAAGTTCACACAACATCTGTTAAATAAAGTCATAACATCTATAGAAAAAAACAAAACATCCATATAACAAAGTTGCACGAAACACTAAAAATAAAATGGATAACCAAAAAGTTTCATATGCTTACTACGGAAGAAGAACATGCCATCTTGTACATTTTTGCACCAACGTTCTTTAATTACCTATAATGAAATTTTTTATAGGCTAGTAATTCAAATACAAACTAAAAATACTATAACCCCAATTGACGTCTACTATATAAACATAGCGAATAATAGCTTCAGATTCAAAACAAATTCAGATCACAAAAAATTTAAACAAAAAACTACAATACAACAAGAAAATGCACTTAACCACCCAACAAACAACCAAAATTTCAAGCTAGTTTACATCTAACCAAAAAGGCTGAAACCCATGTCATCGTCACTCTCTTCTTTGGGCTCCTCCTGGAAAGCAAATTTATTCACAAACCATTTAGTCAATAGCATTCAAAGTTTAACCCATTTAGTCAGTTGCATTCAAAGTTTATTCTTGCTAAATCATATGCCTAAATACAAGAATAGTGTAGTGCCAAAATGCTAGAGGCATCGCGGTTGATGGTAAACCGTTGGCCAAATATTGTTTGGTCGACGATTGGCTGCCAACCACAATATAAAAATGAAAATTTTGGTGCCCCTAGCATTTTTTGTGGTTCCTTTAGCATAACACTAAGATTATTTTACCATCTATAATCTTATAAACGTTCCAACCAATAACAATGTTTATTATTAACCGCACTAGATTCACGAAAAGTAGATTTGTTATAGAAATTTAATTCAACCAATAACAATCTATAAGATAATTTTGCAGTCTAGAAGTTCCCAGAATGAAATTAAGCATAGCAGGGGTAAAAATTATAGCTAGTTATATGATCTATCCTTAAATAAACAAAGAAACAACGAACCATTTTATCCTCAACTACAGGAGTTGCAGCAACTAGGCTGTAGAAAGTGCAGCAGCACCACCTCCACTTCCTAACAAATGGGCAGAATTCAGTTTTCAAATGTGTTAACAAAAAGCTTATAAATATATCAGATCAATAATAAAGAACCAACTCCAGCTCCAGAAATGAGATCAACGCACTTCTTCTATAAAGAGCTTGACAAAGTGTGCAGGCCAATATGACTCAACCTTGATGTTAGCTGCCATCACTACAACCGAGATCTTATCAGCCGATTGAATTACCATTATGAAATTGTTTTATAAAATACTCTAACAAGCATTGCAATAGACAAGACATATATCTTAACAATTGTTAATGTCTTTACGACGTAATATCCTTCTGGAAATGTAACTCTGGCTCAAATAATATGCTAGCTCCACTGTTGAGTATTCAACATATAAGATCAGGCCAAAACACAGTAGTAGATTATGAGTTTATCATTATTTTTCCAAAGGATACAAGACAGATTTTCTATATGAAACTAAGGTTAGTAAAATACTCTTTTTCTAAAAACCATTATTCTTCTCAATATAAAAAACTATTACACTGTTGCCTACTTGTTTTAAGGTATCATAAACTAGCCTTTATTTTCATTTTTCAACAAGCAACAATCGAGGACATAATACAAAAGCTAAAAAAAATTGAACAACTATACGTCCATTAAAACTGGACAAAATATACTACCAACAATGAGGTCCATAAGTTAGCTATCAGTTTATTTGACCAACTGGGTATAGGGAAACATTTCCATATGAAACTAGGGTCTAATAAAATGTTCCACTTAGAAAAACCATTATTCTTCTTGACATAAAGTACTATCATTGTTGGATACTTACCCTGAGATGGTATCATAAGCTAGCTATTAGTTCTCTTGCTACAAACAACCGAGGGAATGATAACAGATTTTGAAATAGTTGACATAGTACATATTCATAAAAACAAGATAAAGTATACTATCACGAACAAAGCATAATAATTATTATACAGTTACTACCACAAAGTGGTATATGCAAAAATAGAGGATTATTAAAGGGACAATAATTATGGATGAGGGCTATTTTAAAACTTAAATAAAAATTAAATTGACAATTTATATTAATTCATATACTTCTTAATGACACACACACACATATATATAATTTAATATATAATAATTCAAATATAACTTTGTACTAGTTGCATACATATATTCTATGAGAGGTTTACTTAATAAGTTTATCAAAATAGTAAATTTTAAAGATTTACATGTGTGTGTGTAATAGTTTATACAATACATTACACACACACACACACACTAATTTATATGTTTATCTGTTATATGTATTATATAATTTATTATGTAATAATTCATATATAATTTTGTATTATTTTCATACATATAATTATTTGGTTTACTTTCTCTAGTTTAATAAGTCTATCGATACATTACCACCACCACTACTGGTTATAACAATTATTATTACTATTTGTATAAGACAACACAACACACACACACACAAATGTGTGTGTGTGTGTTGTGTGTAATTTACATATATAATTTATATGATTATGAGTATATGAATAGATTTTTGATATAATTTATCTATATCATTTATAAAATGTTTATTTGTTATATATACAATTTTATTAATTCTTATACTTTATATATATATATAATACACACACACATTATATAGTTTGTTATATAATAATTCATATATAATTTATATTAATTGATATGCATAATTCTATAATATATTTGCATGCTCTGTTTAAGTTTATCAAGATTTTTTATCATCTATTACTATTATCATTACTAAATAATTTATGTAACATATATATACACACAAAAAATTAAACCAATAGTTTATATGATATGCATGTGTTTTTATTTGTATTTGTGTAATTTGTATTTATATATACACACTATTTTTTTAGCAAAGCTAGCCGGCTTTAAAGTGGAACGTGCCACTATATAAAAATGGGAAAACAGGTGTTCTTTACATGCACAGAACAACTACTAGGGTTTAGAGACTAAACCAGGAAAAATAAATAAAAGCACAGGAGCTAGACAAAAGTGTCTAAACTATTAAAAAAACATGACTAAGCACCCTCAAAAGAAGAGGAGCTGGCCCGAAAATCAATCGACGCAGATCCAAACACATGAGAGAAACCAGAGAAAAGTGTAGCCAGTAACGGATCATAGCCCACAAAATCCAGAGAGTCAATAAATTTCCTATCCCAGCTGACATCATAAAAATAACTTTTGTTTGCCTCACCAATCTCGCCAACCCTAGTAAGGGACAAACCCTTACTCTCAATGTGATATGTAAGACTACGACTCTCTCCCTCAATATCGCTGATAAAGGCATAAAAGGTTTCAGTCTCATGAGAGTACCTCATATAAGAAGGAACATGTAACCATGCCCGCCCGTCTGGGTTCCAAATAATAGAATCAATCAAAGAGGTAGTGTCAGCCTCAACCAGAGTTAGAGACAAACTGGGAGAGAAAGGAGTGACATGCGCATCATCAATAGGTCCTACAACAATAGGGGAGGTGGTAATCGGATCAGATGTAGGTGGCACAACCTTTGGAACCCATTTTCGGACCGGAGGACGGGGAGAGGTATTTGATCAGCAAGTGTAACGTGGACATAGGATTTCGAACTAGAACACGCATCCGCAAGATGCCCAAAAGACTGACATAACGTACAAATCTCAGGTTTCCAACTGTAGCGGACTCTGACCTCAGCAAAATAGCCCTCATCGAGTCTGACTTTTAACACCAAAGGTAAGGATTTGGCAGGAGTTATTTCAATCAGAGCTTTGGCATATACTAGTCTCTTTCTGGCCACAGTGTTAGCATCATAACAAATAACCTTACCAACAAGGCCAGCAAGCGAATCAAGCCCAATGAGAGGCTGCAGAATAGATGGGATGTGAGAAAAGTGTGCCCAGACAGGAATATGTAAAACCTGATCAATGGCCCAATCAACTGACGGGCTCCAGGTTGTAATAATGAATGGTTTCCCTTCTATGAGAATATGGTCTGCTTCCAAAATTCACCGTCCTTCATTAGAGCAGGAGAATTTGAAGTAGCACATAGCATTATCATAATGAACACTCAAACCCCCTTCGGCTTCCAAACCTGATTGCAACACGCTTTTACAAGGTGATATGCGGGATTGGAGTCGAGGATAAAACCAACCAAATAACCTTTCCAATAATCAATACCCGCATCAATAACTTCCTTCGGCGAAACCATGATTCCATCAAGCTCAACATTATCAATACACCAAGGGGAATGAACACCCGCATTCTTAGGCAATTTGGTGAACAAAGATGACCATTTAGTAGCAGGCGAAATTGGAGAAGCCAACGGACTAGAGCTTGTATCAACAACTGCAGCACTAGTGGGAGAAGAACTATATTTTGGTATTTCGGCATTTATGCAAACACCAGTAGACCATGCTTTAATTTTAGCAAACTGATTAGAAATGAGCACCATTTCCTGAGTATAACGTTCCAAACTATCATGTGCATCATGCTCCATAGACTGAACAGTAGAAACCAACTTATGCCCAATTATATTATCGACCAAGCCAACGTCATTCACTGACCAAGCGGCGCTATTTACAGTGGCTAATAGAGGGGTGAGAGGATGCTTACCAGGATCTAAGGCACTGCGTGGGAGCACACGAGCATCGATTGAAGTGGAGTTCAAATCGTTCATTAGCCCAGAAAGAGGATTACCAACGGCAGACAAATCCAAATCAGGGACAACGACCAGAGGGTTGTTACTTGGAGGCACCGTAGTCCCATAAAAAGTCTCGGTTGTAGAAGCATGAACTGACGAGGCGAAGCGAGTAACGGAGTGAGTAATGGATTCACCCAGATCTGGCGAAACAGAAATCACTAAAAATTTCTTTTTCGGTGGCATGAGGGTCAGACGATGTTAGAATTCACAAAAATAGTGAATGAGATATATCCCACATCGCCAAAAATAAGACCATTTTCTTGTTTATATAGTGTACTCTCAATCCTTATATTGGCCCTTAGGGTCAGGTAATTTTGTGTGTGGGGGAGGACCTATATGGCCATGGACTAACACGCGCGTGCGCCGCCGCCCGCCCATCCGACCGACCGAACCGGGCCGGGTGCGGGTCCAATAAGATTGGGCTGTGTCATATATTTTTGCTTCCTAAAAAAGGACTGATTTTAAAATAGAAGTGTGTTTTAATAGATACGGATTTTCCAACGGTTGTGACCGTTGCAAACTGATGAAGAGACGCGATTTTTTTAGATGACCGTTACAACGAACAACAACAGTTTTGAACCGTTGCAAACGAACGGACGCGGCTGTTGCAAACAACAACAGTTTTTGGCGTTGCAAATGAAAGAAAGTGCCTGTTGCGAACAGTAACACTTTTTGGCGTTGCAAATGAAGGGATGCTACTTTTCTCAACGGGTGTAGCCATTGGGAATTCAGCTATAAATAAGGAGGAAACCTGATCACTTTACTAACTTAATTTTAAAACCGAGTTATCTCTTCTTTATCTTCATTTCTAAAAATCATAATCGGTCCTATCACACAGAAGATCATACACATCACGATCTCGAGCAACTTACGTCTGTTGTATCTTGGGAGACTTTGAATAAAGTCTTAAGGAAATTGTTACGACAAGCCTCAGACGAAATTTTCTTCTTTAACCGGTTAGATTTCTAGTTGATATATATATATATATATCATTTTCGTTTCTACGTTGTACTATTTTTTTAAATAGTATAACGTTTGATTTATCGCTTTAGTTATTATTATTATAGTTGTTAGTTTGTTGTTGTAATTAATTACAACATACTTATTGTTATAAATAGCTAATACAGAATTCCAAAGTAGTGAAAATCTGATTTGTAAACTTGTGAGACGAGTTTATTATTGATTAGTCTCTTTTTTGGTATACTAAACGTATAACATCTTAAGACTTTCCTGTTTTCACTAAAATAGAGATGGCAACAGTTGAACTATCAACAAAGGCTACTACTCACAATAGGCCTGATCTGTTCAAAGGAGATGGTGATGACTTCATAACATTGAAAAATCAAATGTTGTTTTATCTCACCATGCTAGGGCTGCAGAAGTGCATCAAGGAGGATGAACCAAAGCCTAAAGACGGACAAACTAGAGAAAAAGATGCAGCTATTTTTCTCGGAATTGACTCATGGAAGCATTCAGACTTCCTGTGCCGAAACTACATTCTGGATTGTCTGGATAAAGTACTATATAAAGTATATCAACCACACCAGACAGCAAAATCCTTATGGACTGCACTTGCATATAAATACAAAACGCAGAATGTCAGTTTGAAGAAGTTCATCGTAGATAAGTTTATGGAATACAAAATGGTTGACTCCAAATCCGTAAACAGGGAAATTACCACCATCTTGGAAAGACTACCGCAATTATCTGAAACATAAGAAAAAGGAGATTTCCTTAGAAGATCTTATTGTTAGACTAAAAATTGAGGCTGATAACCGCAGAGTGACAAAACAAAGCGAAGAGGCATTTGTGGCAGAAGAGTCAAAGAACAAAGGGAATTCAAGAAAAACAAGAAGAAGAAATTCTCGTAGAAGAGAAAAGCGCCTGAAAACAAACCCAAAGACAACAATGAACCAAGAAGTTTAATGGCGAGTGTTGGGTTTGTGGAAAAGCAGGACATGCCGCTAGAGATTGCAGACACAAGAAGGAACGCAACTCAGAGGAAAATATGGTGGATAACATGGAAGTAGATGAGTCTAATTTTTCAGCAGTTATATCTGAATGCAATTTGGTTCAGAACCCTAACCAATGGTGGGTGGACACAGGCGCTACTCGTCATGTTTGCTCTAACAAATCCATGTTTTCTACATACCATAAATTCGATCAGGAAGAAAAACTCTGCATGGGTAATTCTGTAGTTTCCATGATCGAAGGCAATAGCACAGTAATCCTCAAGTTTACTTCTGGAAAAACTATCAAGTTGAATGACGTGCTCCACGTTCCAGACATACACAAGAATCTCATCTCTGGTCCAGTGCTATCAAAGAAAGGATTCAAAATGGTCTTCGAGTCAGACAAGATGGTTCTGTCCAAAGCTGGAATGTATATAGGAAGGGGATATTTATGCGATGGCCTATTTAAGGCAAATGTAGCCGTTGTCGGCAATAAAAATATGTATTCTGATTATTCTATTAATAAAATTGAAGTTTCTTATTTGCTTGAGCAAGAAATTTTACTATGGCATGATAGATTAGGACACATAAATTTTCGAAAAATGAAAAAACTATCAAACTTGGGATTAATTTTGAAATTCCAAGTAGATAAAAACTACAAATGTGAGACATGCGTAGAAGCAAAAATGGTCAAAAAACCATTTCATACAGTTGATAGAAGCACCGAACCACTAGGTTTGGTTCATACTGATTTATGTGATTTCAAATCATTACCTACAAGAGGTGAGAAAAGGTACTTTATTACCTTTATTGACGATTATACACGATATTTCTATGTATATCTTTTAAATAGCAAGGATGAAGCAATTACATCGTTTATAAAGTACAAAGCTGAGGTAGAAAATCAGTTAAATAAAAAGATCAAGATATTGAGATCTGATCGAGGTGGAGAATTTGAATCACCATTTGAACAATTCTGTGCCGAAAATGGTATAATTCATCAAACAACAACACCATATTCACCACAACAAAATGGTATAGCCGAGAGAAAGAATAGAACATTAAAAGATATGATTAATGCGATGCTCTTAACTTCTGGCCTACCGACGAACTTGTGGGGGGAAACCTTAAATATGTCTAATCACATATTAAACAAGGTTCCTCATAATAAAACAGGAACAATTCCATATGAGTTATGGAAAGGACACATATCAAGTTTTAAATACCTCAAAGTGTGGGGGTACTTGGCAAAAGTTCCAGTTCCGCCTTCCAAGAAAGTCAAACTTGGACCAAAAACAGTAGATTGTTACTATTTAGGGCCAGCCCAAAATAGTAGTGCATACAGATTTTTGGTATTCAAGTCTGATATAACTGATATTCATGTAAATACAATCATGGAATCAAGAGACGTCTCATTCTTTGAAGATGTGTTTCCACACAAAAGAAATGAAGGAAATAATGTCTCCAAAAGGACAAGAGAAGAATTGAGTAAATCACATGAAGATGAAACTCATCATGAAACTGAGAAAGTTGAACCAAGAAGAAGCGTAAGGGCAAGAACTTCCAAGACATTTGGTTCGGAATTTTTAACATATATGTTAGAACACGAACCTCAAACATACAAGGAAGCAATGTCATCTTCTGAACCCTCATGTTGGAAAGAAGCAATCCAAAGTGAAATTGATTCAATTCTGAGTAATAAAACTTAGGAAATAGTTGATCTTCCGCCTGGAATAAAACCAATCGGTTGTAAATGGATCTTCAAAAAGAAGATGAAACCAGATGGCTCCATCGAGAAATACAAAGCAAGATTGGTAGCCAAAGGATATCGTCAAAAAGAAGGTGTAGACTTCTTCGATACCTATTCACCAGTAACACGAATAACCTCTATAAGAATGTTAATAGCAATTACATCCATTTATAATCTACAGATTCATCAAATGGATGTAAAGACGACATTCTTAAATGGAAATCTCGATGAGGAGATTTACATGGAGCAACCTGAGAGTTTTAAATCCAAAGGGAATGAAAAAAAAGTATGTAGATTAGTCAAATCATTATACGGACTAAAACAAGTTCCAAAACAATGGCACGCAAAATTCGATAGTGTCACGATGAAAAATAGTTTTCGTATAAATGAATGTGATAAATGTGTTTATTACAAACAAATTGGACAATCATACATGATGATTTGTCTATATGTAGATGATATGCTAATCTTCGGTCCAAATACTAAGGTAATAGAGACCACTAAGCAGATGTTAATCAACAATTTCGATATGAAAGACTTAGGAGTTGCAGAGTGTAATGCAACTGGAATACTCTCGTGTAATAGGATGTCTCATGTATCTCATGAATTGCACAAGACCAGATATAGCTTATGCAGTAAGTTGATTAAGCATGTATACAAGTAACCAAGGGAAGGAACATTGGAAAGCACTAATGAGAGTGCTTGGATATTTAAAAAATAGCACAAACTATTCCTTAGATTATGAAAAATATCCTGCCGTCTTAGAAGGATATAGTGATGCAAACTGGATTGCTGATTCAGAAGAATCAAAATCAACGAGGGGTTATGTCTTTACCTTAGCAGGGGCAGCAGTGTCATGGAAATCTACTAAACAAACATGCATAGCTCGATCCACTATGGAATCAGAGTTCATCGCTTTAGATAAAGTAGGCGAAGAAGCAGAATGGCTACGTCACTTTTTATAAGATATTCCGTTTTGGCCTAAACCTGTACCGGCCATATGCATACACTGTGATAACCAAGCAGCATTAAGCAAAGCGCAAAACTTTGTGTATAATGAAAAGTCACGACACATTCGTCGATGCCATAACACAGTTAGGCAGTTACTCTCAAATGGAACTATTTCCATAGATTATGTGCGAACAAATGATAACCTAGCGGATCCATTTACTAAAGGTTTATCAAGAGCGAAAATTAACCGCGCATCGAGGGGAATAGGTTTAAAAGCCTAAACCAACAAGAGTTATCTTATATAGAAACCTATCCTAGCGATTGGAGATCCCACAGATTAGGATCAATAGGCAAACCAGTTATGAATAACTCAAGACGTAATGCATTTGTTTGGACTTAGTCCTACTCCATTCCTGTAGTGCATAATATAAATGCATGTCTACAGAAGTATTAAAAGGATAAAACTATGTTTTTTCAATGATGACCATACTTAAAAATAACAAGTGGGTATATGTAGGATACTCTTAATGGTTGTGATCACCTACGTTAGTGTGAGCTGGGTCGGTTCTATGAGAATATTAAAGGCTTTTATTCTCTATAAACACTCGCAGAACCAAAAATTGTTCAGGACCAAAATGAACACAACCAAGAGATTGGATGTGAAGGGAAATAATGCTTTGTAAAGCTTATTGTCTGGTTATACAATAACGGCTGACGGTTTAAGATGAAATAATTCACCGATTAGCCAAGTATATCCGATAATTTTTAACTAGGGAAAGTTTAAAGTGAAATATCTACTTATCCTCGATATAGCATTATTTTCATATGAACTGTGTGATATTACACTTTGTGTGGGGGAGACATATATCGTCATTCATGTGGGGGATTGTTAGAATTCTCAAAAATAGTGAATGAGATATATCCCACATCACCAAAAATAAGTCCATTTTCTTGTTTATATAGTGTACTCTCAATCCCTATATTGGCCCCTTAGGGTCAGGTAATTTTGTGCGAGGGGGAGGACCTATATGGCCATGGACTAACACGCGCGCGCCGCCACCCGCCCGACCGACCGAACCGGGCCAGGTGCGGGTGCGGGTCCAATAAGATTAGGCTCTGTCATATATTTTTGCTACCTAAAAAATGGACTGATTTAAAACAGAAGTGTGTTTAAATAGATACGGATTTTCCAACGGTTGTGACCGCTGCAAACTGATGAAGAGACGCGATTTTTTCAGATGACCGTTACAACGAACAACAACAGTTCTGAACCGTTGCAAACGAACGGACGTGGCAGTTGCAAACAGCAACAGTTTTTGGCGTTGCAAATGAAAGGAAGTGCCTGTTGCGAACAGTAACACTTTTTGGCGTTGCAAATGAAGAGATGCTACTTTTCTCAATGGGTGTAGCCATTGGGAATTCGGCTATAAATAAGGAGGAAACCTGATCACTTTACTAACTTAATTTTAAAACTAAGTTATCTCTTATTTATCTTCATTTCTAAAAATCATAATCAGTCCTATCACACAGAAGATCATACACATCACGATCTCGAGCAGCTTACGTCTGTTGTATCTTGGGAGACTTTGAATAAAGTCTTAAGGAAATTGTTACGACAAGCCTCAGACAAAATTTCCTTCTTCAACCGGTTAGATTTCTAGTTGGTTTATATATATATATATAATTTTTGTTTCTACGTTGTACTATTTCTTTAAATAGTATAACGTTTGATTTATCACTATAGTTATTATTACTATAGTTGTTAGTTTGTTGTTGTAATTAATTACAACATACTTATTGTTATAAATAGCTAATACAGAATTCCAAAGTAGTGGAAATCTGATTTGTAAACTTGCAAGACGAGTTTATTATTGATTAGTCTCTGTTTTGGTATACTAGACGTATAACAGATGACGAAGAAGCGAGGAAGGAGCGGAGGGGGAAAGTCGAGGAGAAAGTGCTGTAATTTAATAAGCTTATAATTTATATATATACTTATTTCTTGTTATATATATAATAACTTATTATATATCATATATAATACATTTTCATGCTATAATTTAATAAGCTTATCAAGATATTACAATTAATGTTATTTATATTAATTTACACGTAATTCACTTGAATATAAATTAAATAGTCTCAAATTGTTTTATATAGGATTTACTTATAATTCCCAATGATAAGTGTATCCCTGTGGAAATCCATTTTACTGCAGCCTTCATATATAGTCCAATTTTGCACATACTCTTGTATAAATCCAGAAATCCTCCAATTTTGCATGTCAAAGGTCACTATTTTCCTCTCTCAAATGCATAAGTTTATGCATCATGTGTACACGCAGTCTAATAAACATCAAACTCATGTTTCAATATATGGTGATCAAGCTGCTGCTCATATCCCTTCCACGACCGCAACTCTTCATGGTGCAGTCAACAGATCTAACTTCAATAGAAATTGCATTACGTGGTTTGCCCCTGCTGCTCATTGACTTACCCAAGCAGCTCCTACTCAAATTCAAACTGTTGCAGTTCATGTTGCCCCTCAATCTTATATTGCTTCTCCTGATGCATAAATGCACCTACAACATGCTTGTGTTTGTATGACTATCGAACATAATGCCATGATGTATGCACATTGTAACGACTCGACTTTTTGACGCTTGAAAGTCGACATTAATACGTCCACTGTATCAAATGTCATGCAATCGAATGCCGGAAAACCGAACCATTAGGGTTAAAAGAAGAGGTAGAAGAAGACAGAAGAAAAGAAAGAACAGAAAAAAACAGAAACAGAAACAATATCAGAATCTCACATTCGCAGCGGAACAATATATAATAGATGAATCAATAATCTTTAAAACAAAAGACTATATCAGTTTATACATACATCAATCATCAGAGTTTACAACAATACACATCACTGGACAGTTATATAAACTTGTCCACATACATAATACACAGCGGAAATAATAAACAAGTACGGTAGTACGCTTCGCCATCTAGATTATCTTCAAAGCTCCAGAATATCCTGATAAAAATAACTCTAGGCTGCCCGTGTGGAAAATTATGGGCACCCAGAGTTTAGAAAGGGAACAATAAACTCCGAGTCAGTCATGGTGACTGGTGTGAGATCGTAAAACAGTTATTTTCACAAAGAAAATAAAACAGATTCGCAATGCTTTTGGAAAATGAAACTACCATAAGGCCTCCCGCCACACACACAATGCAAACGCAGAATTGGAGGAGATTTCCGCTTATGATAGTCAAAAATGATTACTACGCAAAATCAATTGATATTATTATTAATGTCTAGTGTGGAAAACATTTCGAAAGTATAATATCAATCTTAGCCAACATACAACCATTGTTGTATGCCTACTATAGCTACTACGTTCAATAGCAGGTTACCGCCACATTCCGTAGCAGGTAATACAATTAAAACCGTACAGGGTTCGTATTGCTTCTTTGGATTTCCAACAAATGGTCAGGCAAAGGAACTTCCTTACACCGAAATAGAAACGCCTCTGGAAAGACGCCCCGGATCCTAACCGGATCTCTGCAAACAAAAGGCCGACGCTACCTCACACTCTAACCGAGCTGTAACTAGGTAACTAACACACGAGCTATGCCATCCCCCGGTCGTCACCGACCTTTATCCGAGGATCCTCAATCACAAAGCAACAACCACAAAGTATAATAACTGTGCAGCATCAACATAAGTAAATATCTGGGCTCCATACCATGATATCACCTTTTATCCAGAAGGAAATGGCATTCCCTAGGGGCGCTACCCCTACAAACCTTTGCCGCAACATTCCTGTTTCGACCATTACTGGGTTGTGAGGCTCGACGAAGTCTCGTCCACAAAGCTACGCTTTTTCACAAAGCAACGCTTTGATCAAAACAAATGATCAACAACACTTCGTATGCCACATTACCAAATTGGGAATGTATCACTAGTAACCATCAACTACATAACCTCTAAGCTCGTACGTCTCAGAGAAGGGTGTTAAGCTAAGAGAATAAATTCTCCGCCACCAACAGAAATGTATTTGATAGAAACCAGCTTTACATCTCAAAGTGTAATGTCAGACACACATCCATACAAGTCCGTTCCGGGATCGAATGGAACCGAAGGCACTTCCGAAGAAGCCCTTGCAATCCAGATAATTTCTAATCACGTCCGGACTTCCCATCACAAAAAGAGTGATATAAATCTCTATACCGGAGCAACTCGGTGCAGAGACATTCGACAGGTTGTCCTTTCATTTTCGAAAATATCCGGTCTTCACCACTGGTCTTCAATACGATCCATATCGTCGTATCACTAATTCGGAATGGGTTATATGACACAAAGGTCTTTTCCCGACTAACCCGAATAGTGAGCGTTTGGTTTAAAACAAATCAAGTGCCATTCAAAGGCAAATATTGATAGTCGGTTATTTAACTATCAAACAACATTCACAACAAACATCCAATTTAAATAATTTTTCCCAAATTATTTATTTCAAAATATCTTCAAAAGATATATATTTTCCATACTTCACATTTGATAATCAATTTCAAATCATATTTCACACTTTACATTTAAAATGGTCCATTTAAACCAATTAAATAAATCCTTATCGATTTATTTCAAATTTACATTCCAGGTTTGTAAATTTACTTCCACACTTTAAAAATAAATCAATGTTTATTTTTAAAACAAATTTCCCCTTTCCTTTATAAATTCTATTCTGAATTTACATTCTCAAATATTTACTTTTAACACCAAATCAACTTTCAAATTGATTTCTCAATTTATTTCAAATCCCAAATCGAATTCCAAATTGATTTCTGAATTTACTTCAACACCGAATCACATTTCAAATTGATCGTAACTTTCAATCCCAAATACCAAATCATTTTTACAGATCGATTTCCAAATTTATTCTCAACACAAAAAATCAATTTTCATTCAACATCAAATAAGTTTTCATATCGATTTCTCAAAGATTTATTTCAAATACCCAATCAATTATCAATTTGATTTCAAACACATTTATCGACTTTTAAATAAATTCTTTTATTCTTCCAAACAATCTAAAATTCATTTTTTTTAATTTCAGAAATCCAATTTCATTTATTTCTGGTATCCAACGATACCAAAAATACATTCGGCTAAATTATAGCCTTCAACAAATTCAATCACAAATATAATCATACACAGATTATAAATAATCAATCACACAACATATGAAATCAATTCAAATGTTTTGAGGAATCCTGTTGGATCCCTCCAACCTATTTCCCTGCATCCACAGATGTTAGCACAATACCAATTCCACTTTGAGGTGGAATATCGCGGTATATGGGATTTATAAAATATCAATCCGCTATTATGCGGCGCAATAGGGTCTCATCCGCTATATAATGTGGGAAATCACAACTCCAATATATACATATGCCAATATATATATATTGCTATATATAGATATATCCTACTATATCTAATATCACAACCAAATGGCAATCAATCAATAACTGCAAAAAAATCCACTTTTTCAATTTGAGTGAAAAGATCTCACCTTTGCTTTTATTTGCAATCTCATTTCCGTCACGACTTGTTTTCTTGATTTATAGCCCTTGTATAAACAATTTAAAATTTTATTAATATCCGAACCAATCGAATAATTTAATAGCCAAATTAATTGATAGTTTTATTTAAACCAATTCTCCTTTAAATAAATTTATTTAACTAAAAATTTAAACTAGTAGATTTAGAATGTTTGTATCTATTTTCCCTTCTTAAACCATATACACATATACTTAAAAAAAATATAAGTTATAGATTTTAAAAATGTAATTACTTATTAACTTTCATCATTTTAAACTCCTATTGGATTTTTTTTTTCAAAAACAAAACTTTATCTTACTGTAAAATCAAATAATGTTATATTTTTTTCTGCATGTATAAATATATATTTTTTCCCTTCTGAAACTGATTTCAACTAAGTAGATTTAAATTAAAATGTGAAAACACGTTACCTACTCGACGAGAGAACTCAACATCAATCTCCTGCTCTAAGCTCCGCTCTGCAGCCCCGCATACTGCCATCGACGTCGAAGATCACGACTCACTGTTCCCATCAAACAGCCCAGCCTCGCGAGCTTCCAACCTGACCGCGACCTACAGATCACTTCGCCATCTCCCTTCGCGTGCGCGCGCCTCCATTGCGATGCCGCTGCCCCAGTCGCGAGCACCACCCCAACAAAATCGAAGTCACCTTCGATCTTACTCCCCCCCCAGATCGCCGAGATCGAGCATGCCATGTTCGAGATCGTTTCGCGATATGGTCGCGATTCCATTTTTTTTTTGAATTGGCTTTCTATTCGAACACGATTTAGGGATTTTTAAATTAACTGGGAATGAGGGGAGGAACGATTTGCTTTCGAATTGAATGAGTAGCCATTGTTTATTTATTTTTTCTTAAACGAGAACGAAAGAGGTCGCCATTTTTATTTCGTTCTGCCTTGATTTATCTTTTGAACGAAGAAAATTTCTTTTACTTGTTTATTTCTTTTCAGCAACGTGCTTCTGACAATTGCGTGATGAAGGGTTACAGTGATTAGTAGAGAAGATCAAAAAGCTTTGATGCTGAAAGAATTTCGGCTGAAGTCAACTAGGATAAAATTATTCAATTTAAATTCAAATTCGAATTGTTCCGATAAGGTCAACTAAAAATTTTGACTTCCTATCGAGGCGTGCCGCTAGGCGTCCGTAATGTTATACGCCTATTCCGAACACAATGGAAAAGGTTCCGAGTCCAAATTTGATCGTATGGAGAAAATAGATTTTTGGACCAGTTAAAATATTAAATTTTTGATTTAATTTCAGCGCGTTTTCTTATCGTATGACCAAACGATCACTCCAAATATTACGAAAATTGAAATCCGATAATAATACAATATTACGGATCCAATGGAACTAGTTTCGTCGAATTCCGAGACTGTGCCCCGGAACGCTATTTTAAAATATCGATTTAAACGACAAAATTTCAAAACTGAACAAAACAGTTTCAAATTCAATTCTGAAAGTTCCAGTACCTTCAGAATTATCAATATGAATTTTCTAAGTCTTCATATTATTTTTAATCAGCTCAAAACTGAAGATTCAAATTTTTACCCAGATTTCAATAATCAAATTCAATAATTTAATCGCCAAATTCAGTCTGATTTTTGAATTTCAAATTAAATTATCATTCGAATATTTAAACTTAATTAAATATTCACATTTCAAATATCAAAATTTTAGGGTCATTACAATCTCCCCCCCTTAAAAGAATTTCGTCCCGAAATTACAAGTAAAGAAGAATGCTCGAATACCCGTTAACTATTTTCTCAAATCCAAATAGTTTTATCAAATTTTCAAATCAATCTTTTTATTCCAAAAGATTCATTATTACTTTAACTAATTTTCCAAAATCAACCATAAGTCCCAAATAATATGGTTTTCTTTACAGTTCAAATTTAAATTCAAATTCAAAGTTTGAATTCAAATTTTTCTCAAAAAATTTCTAACTCTCGAAGTTTTCGAAAAATTTCGCCAGCGTCTCCTTTGCGTGGCTAGCTCAGTACGACTACAAAACGTCCCTACGGACTCCCAAATCTCAAAAGAAAACAAAATGCCAAGTGGCAAAATCAGAATCTCATCAAATTTCATACTGAAATTTAAATACATACCTTTTGTCGAGCAAATTCAAATTAACTTCAAAATCAAAATCCAATTCCATTTTTCTATCGCCTTTACAATCCATGTATATTTTACTTGACAATAATGTCTAAATTCACTTATTGGATTTCCAAATACCCATTTTACTTAAGAATTTCATTCATTCATTTCTTAAGTGCAATATAAGTATTACATACTTCTTATATTTATTTTCATTTCACTAATAAAGTTATATATTCATTTCCATTCAATTTTGCATTTCAATTTCATTTGAATTCAATTTACAATTTCAATTCTATTTGAATTCATTTCAAATCTCAATACTTTTATTTCCATTTTTTTTTATTCAAATTTTTATTTCCAATTTTTACTTGAATTCGATTCATCTTCTATTTCTGAATATTGAGTTTCATTTACCTTTATCTCAAATTCAATTTGAAATCACTTGTCGTTAAGTGAAAATTTTCAAAAATTCCAAAATTTTTCTAACTCCCAAAATTTTCAGAAAATTTTGGCGGTGTCTCCTTTGTACGAAGGAGCTTTTGCAATATGACAAAAGATATGAATATATATACATCGACCAACTCGGTCGGAAAAGCGAAAAACAGTTCATATTTCCTATTTTGTATTGCGTAGGCGTACCTTTTTTGCATTTTTAAGCAAAGCGGTTATTTTTAAGCATTTCGCGAAATCAAAATGCAGCTAAACGGCTTCCAAAACCTGCACTTACTCAATTTAAACACATAATTGACAAATATAGGAAATCTATTAACATTTCATTACTTTCAATAGTAAACAAGTAGTTTTCATAAGCAAAATATCCAAAACAATTTCCATTAGCAATTCATAAGGTTTCGATACAATTTAAATTGCTTTCATCTAATTTACATTCAATTTCTATTCAATTCAAGTGATTAACAACTCACTTTCTTACATTCAATTCATTTTTAAGTGGAACGAATTCATACCATTTTAATTGATTCAAAAATCAATTTATTTCACTTCTATCAATTCATAGGATTCATTTAATTCTCGTTTTTGGTCAAACGATAATTCTTTCTATTCGAATTTGTTAACATTCATGCAACTAAATGATTACTTAAGCCAATAATCGTTTAAATTGATTCCATTTCAATTCAATTTATCTTTCATATATAATTATTGAATTCAATTCATTATAAACCATATTAAATTTGTCATTCCTCAATTAGTTTCACTTACTAATTTTTATTTCAATACTTAGTCCACTTGACTAATTTTTTTTCCATTTACTTACAAATTTAAAATGAATCCCAACATTTCAGTTTTCAATTTCATTTACTTGCAGTTGTAAATTTATTTATTCACTCACAAATTCATTCATTTTCAATTTGAATCTCATTCCAATCAGATTTCAAATATTTTATAAGTTATCAACTTATTTACATTCCATTATCCCAATTTTGCTCACAACTCAATTTAATTTAACTAATTCAACTTCCAATTCATTTGTTTCATTCACAATTTCATTCCTTAAATGAATTTATTCTCAAATACTTTCCTGGAATTCTATTCCAAAATATAAATCACATTTACAATTTACATTTGCAAATCACATTCATATATGAATTTTATTTCTTTATCTTTCAATTCATATTTATAAATTTCATTTGTCAAATGAATTTATCTTCAATTTTTTTTGTTATACCATTTTTTCTTATTCAATTTTCATATAATAATGATAATATTCAATATTATCACTTCCTAACAACCAAGCATCCATATACTATGATAATTCATAGAAAATCATTTCTTTTCTATACAAAAATAGTTTTGGGTAAAATTATTTCATTCACCCTATTTTAAAACAATACTGTGTCAGTTTATCTTGTTTAAGAGTTTAGAAACTCCTATCGATTACAGTTGGCCAGACTGCACCGACCAGAATCTATAAACAATCAACCGATAAGTCAACACAATACAAAATAAATTTTTGTATTCGCTAACAAATACGCGCTCATATCTATTATTACACTCACACTCATTCTAGAGTACTACTGACTCTATCTCTAATGAGTAATACCCAACAGAGCAGGGTTGTCACTTAACCGGATGCTCTGATACCACTTGTAATGACTCGACTTTTCGACGCTCGAAAATCGACATTAATACGTCCACTGTATCAAATGTCATGCAATCGAATGCTGGAAAACCGAACCATTAGGGTTAAAAGAAGAGGTAGAAGAAGACGGAAGAAAAGAAAGAACAAAAAAAAACAGAAACAGAAACAATATCAGAATCTCACATTCACAGCAGAACAATATATAATAGATGAATCAATAATCTTTAAAACAAAAGACTATATCAGTTTATACATACATCAATCATCAGAGTTTACAACAATACACATCACTGGACAGTTATATAAACTTGTCCACATACAGAATACATAGCGGAAATAATAAACAAGTACGGTAGTACGCTTCGCCATCCAGCTTATCTTCAAAGCTCCAGAATATCCTGATAAAAATAACTCTAGGCTGCCCGTGTGGAAAATTATGGGCACCCAGAGTTTAGAAAGGGAACAATAAACTCCGAGTCAGTCATGGTGACTGGTGTGAGATTGTAAAACAGTTATTTTCACAAAGAAAATAAATCAGATTCGCAATGCTTTTGGAAAATGAAACTACCATAAGGCCTCCCGCCACACACACAATGCAAACGCAGAATTGGAGGAGATTTCCCCTTATGATAGTCAAAAATGCTTACTACGCAAAATCAATTGATATTATTATTAATGTCTAGTGTGGAAAACATTTCGAAAGTATAATATCAATCTTAGCCAACATACAACCATTGTTGTATGCCTACTATAGCTACTACGTTCAATAGCAGGTTACCGCCACATTCCGTAGCAGGTAATACAATACAGGGTTCGTATTGTTTCTTTGGATTTCCAACAAATGGTCAGGCAAAGGAACTTCCTTACACTGAAATAGAAACTCCTCTGGAAAGACGCCCCGGATCCTAACCAGATCTCTACAAACAAAAGGCCGACGCTACCTCACGCTCTAACCGAGCTGTAACTAGGTAACTAACACCTCGGTTAGAGCGGGAGATGGCATAGCTCGTGTGTTAGTTACCTAGTTATAGCTCGGTTAGAGCGTGAGGTAGCGTCGGCCTTTTGTTTGCAGAGATCCGGTTAGGATCCGAGGCGTCTTTCCAGAGGCGTTTCTATTTCGGTGTAAGGAAGTTCCTTTGCTTGACCATTTGTTGGAAATCCAAAGAAACAATACGAACCTTGTATTGTATTACCTGCTACGGAATGTGGTGGTAACCTACTATTGAACGTAGTAGCTATAGTAGGCATACAACAATGGTTGTATGTTGGCTAAGATTGATATTATACTTTCGAAATGTTTTCCACACTAGACATTAATAATAATATCAATTGATTTTGCGTAGTAAGCATTTTTGACTATCATAAGGGGAAATCTCCTCCAATTCTGCGTTTGCATTATGTGTGTGGCGGGAGGCCTTATGGTAGTTTCATTTTCCAAAAGCATTGCGAATCTGTTTTATTTTCTTTGTGAAAATAACTGTTTTACGATCTCACACCAGTCACCATGACTGACTCGGAGTTTATTGTTCCCTTTCTAAACTCTGGGTGCCCATAATTTTCCACAAGGGCAGCCTAGAGTTATTTTTATCAGGATATTCTGGAGCTTTGAAGATAAGCTGGATGGCGAAACGTACTACTGTACTTGTTTATTATTTCCGCTGTGTATTCTGTATGTGTACAAGTTTATATAACTGTCCAGTGATGTGTATTGTTGTAAACTCTGATGATTGATGTTTGTATAAACTGATATATTCTTTTGTTTTAAAGATTATTGATTCATCTATTATATATTGTTCCGCTGCGAATGTGAGATTCTGATATTGTTTCTATTTCTGTTTTTTTGTTCTTTCTTTTCTTCCGTTTTCTTCTACCTCTTCTTTTAACCCTAATGGTTCGGTTTTCCGGCATTCGATTGCGTGACATTTGCTACAGTGGACGTATTAATGTCGACTTTCGAGCGTCGAAAAGTCAAGTCGTTACACACATGCTCAATCATATGTTGTCCTTCCCTGTTGTATACCGAATGCCGAAGCTCATCAGGTTGTCTCTCAATCGCTACAAAGCTCATGCCTATCAAGATTTCATGGCTCTAGCTCCTAATGCTCTTGATCAATCAGCTGCAATTCACCACTACCCAACTGTAGTTATACTTTCCCAAGTTGATGTGCATCCTGAAGCCTAATTGATAACTCATCGTGGCCAACCTGATGTGGTTAGTGACACTCAATGATTTCATTGTACATTCTCCACTGCAGCAAGCTTCTATTCAATGTGCTAAAACTAATGCCAGCCCAGGCTTATTGTCTTGATAAATTTGATTTTTTTCATTGATCTTATTTTTTTAACTAAATCAAACCAACGGTTTAAATTTCCCAATAAAACATGTTGCTCTAGCTTGTCAAGAATGTCCCTCACATGATGAGTGCTTGTAAATTAAATTTAGCAAACTATGAATGAAATAAGTAAGAAACTTATTTAATAATTTTTTTTGAATTTCCCAATAAAACACGTTGCTCTAGTTTGAAGGGACTCCAACTTATTGACTTAGTTTCACCTGGTCGTTTATTATCAGTATTGTTTTAAATTTTGCTTTCAAACTCCAATAAAATAAACATTTGACAATTTTTGTTTCACCCACTAAAAGAAACGACTAATGTAATTAGCTTA
This sequence comes from Allium fistulosum, assembly GCA_030737815.1. Lineage (NCBI taxonomy): Eukaryota > Viridiplantae > Streptophyta > Magnoliopsida > Asparagales > Amaryllidaceae > Allium > Allium fistulosum. Next base: position 1,391,135,169 of record CM060901.1, on the reverse strand, counting down.
AAAGTGACGAGTTGGTCCCTTGCTTGTTTTAAGTTTTAACAAATAAACCACATATTTCTTGCAAATACAGAAAAAGATAAGGAAAAAATAACAAACTAAAAAGGATTACGCCAGTGTAGGAAAAAGACCACAACTGTTGCAGAAAATGAAAACTAGGATAAGTAAACATAGAGTACTTTCTGTTTTATAAAATAAAATTCAAATATAATACCATCTTTTACCGTATGTAAGCTTGATTAAAAAATTTAAGTATTGTTTCTATTTATGGAACAAAGTAAAGAGAGAAAGGGGCAAAAAAGCAAATCAACCAAAGGGTATGAAGATAAGAACCTATTACAGATATCCCAATAAATAGTTCATCTCATCTTGATCCATTTGTTATGGAATTGATACATCCAAGTAAAACTAGGCATTAAAACAACATGTAATTGGGCCATTATAATTTCAAAATGTACATGCATACATGTGCAGTTTACATTTACCTATGAGCTGCATTATTTCAATCAATCAATGTGTTAGTTTGATTTCCATCATTCACTCATCACATCGTTTTGGGTTCTAAAATATTCAATTTTGACAACGCATTATTTCAGTAATTGGACTAACTAGCATATAAACCTGCAAAAATAACACATAGTCAACTTGTTGATTCGTTTTCAGTCCAGAATTCCATCGTCAAAATATGCTTCTTGTAATTAAAATAAAGGGCAGAGCATAAAACAAACGAAACTGATTCCCCTATACTATAAATGGAAAACAACATTTTTCTTCACATTATAGAGAACAGAGTAACCCTTTTATGCTTCCCACTATAAATATCAAACTTGCACAACAATATATGATATCTAAGTTCCCTTTTGCTTATTTTCCTAAATTACGGTTTTATAGATTGAACAGTTTCATTAACTAGTTCCCATTAAAATGACCAACACTTTCTAAATTTTGGCATCCAACAGTCCCTCTTATTACTATTTTAGCAAAAACATCTCCACAATTCAAACTGTTAGTGGTATAGGTGTCAGTTTGTGGAATTCCACGCAAAATTTTCTATATATTATAGACTTATATTCTCGTAGCCATTTTATGAACGGTCTACGATTAATGTTTTCGCTTGTTGTTTATGAATTCTTTGGCCACAAAGAATTACATTTTGTGTAGGTCTATAGTGTTCTAAACAGATTTTCAATTATGGATATGTGCTTACAACCTTAATAAGTAGTTATTCTATAGAATTTTTATCTACTGTGAATCTTTGCATTACACTACTGCTCGTTGGCATGTTTATTACTTCAGGCAATGGTTTATCTCTATAGAATCGGTTGGTATCATGCTGCAAAACCTTGTAAATTAGGAATTATGGTATAGTAGTACTGAACATTCAAATCAGGCTTACATAAACAATACCATTTATTTGTCACATCAAAAACTATGATATGAAAATAGTGCTTACCCAACTATTCTTTTACACATTACAATATTCGAAGATTATACAGATTTTTTTTGTGTCGAGTTACAAAAAGTTGTAAACCAAGGAAGATATAGGAATTGATGTCAATTATAGAATCAAACTTAGCTTTCAATAAAAAATGTTGAAGGAAAATGTTAGGATATAAATAACCAGGTTTTTGCAACCATTAAACCACTTATCCCTGTATGCCTGAAGTGATAAGAAACCATTAAACTGCTGAAGGTACTTTATGGCCCTCGTATAAAAGAATTGAAATATTATAGTCTAGATTTATATATTTAATTTCTATGGAAAATAAAGTATCTTCATACTTCTAAAAAAACAAAAAGCAAAATGAACAACTACGGTTTACTAAATACAAAAATATATTAAAAACCAGGCTTTCTAACACATAGATCACTGCAACATCTTACTAGATAAATTGCATAAAATACCAAAAAAACTAACGTACAAAATGTATAACAAATTTACCTTATTATGAAAGACCCAAAAATTACAGTGACTATAAGGTTAATGCTGGTAGTGCTCCGGTTGCTAGTAGGGTTGAGATCGACAAATCATGATTTGAGCGAATCAAAGAGACAAAGAGAGAGACATAGGAAGAAAACAAGATTTGCAACAAAGAGATAAGATCTAGAACAACAATGGAAATGTAATTAGGGTTTATCCTTGTTTTCAGAGAAGTGGGAAATGTTTTTTGTATTAGGCTATTTGGAAAAATAAAAGAGGGAAAAAAAGGTGCGTGAGTAAACTAGGAATGAAAAGAAAAGAGGGAAAGCGACCTGCTGAATAAAAAGATAAAACTGACTTGATACAGCATTTGGTCATCTATTTATATTTACAAAGTAGTAAAAAAACAGCGGTTAACACTAAAACGCTGTTGTGCATTGCTGTTAAAACAAGTTTTTCTTGTAGTGATCATATTATAAACCCCGAGAACTCCTCCAATACGAAATGTTAATTCTAGATTAAAATCTCTATTGTTTATGTCAAAATAATCTGAATTGTGTATATTTGTAGTTTTGATAATTTTACCTTCTATTCCATTTCTTATTCTTTTTCTTTGAATTTGGTTAAAATGTTTGATTTGGTAATAGTGTGTAACGTACGAATTTTGTTCGTAGTTTGCACCGATTATTTCTATGAATTAAATAGAAATTCTCTTGTTTATTTTTACATGAAAATGGAGTTGAATAGAGCGTAAAATTGAAATTATAAGCTTCTATTATTAATATATTCCATTTTTTGATGTAATAGGTTGAGTTTAAATTTTAATAGTGAACAAGTCTATTGATTGGAATTTTTGGGTATCAATATTGGAATTTTTGCATTGTTGATAATATGAAATGAGATGTGTATAATTATTAAACGAGTTAACATTTAAACGCTAGCTTAGAATGCAAATATTGCATGCTTAGAAACTGCTGGGCACGAATATATATATATATATATATGTGTGTGTGTGTATGTGTGTGTGTGTGTAGACATACAAACATGCACACAGACACATATATACATACACACATGCACACTGGGGCACATACGCGCGCGCGCGCACACACACACACATACAAGCATAATTAACATATAATTATAACGTATAATGACGTAGTTAAATAGGTTATTAATTTTATTAAATCCCCTTTAGGCAAGTAATTAACATTAAAGGCGAAATAAGAAATATTTCTTATAATTAATTATGGAAACGATGAGATGTGTATAATATATGTTGAGTGTGATATAGATTATGACTAACTTATCGGGGTGCGAGGCCAGTCTAAAGCACACGAAAGTCCACCCAGCTAATATAGCTACTAGCAGTGTAACATTTGGCTGATGTGAGACATCGCCTATAATAAGTAACTATGATGACGCGAGGTTAATCTCGAATTCTATAGGATAAATCTGCCCAGCTAACCTGACTATCAATACCTATGAATATTCGAACTAATGTGAGATGTCACGGGATACATGTCATAATACGAAGGATCAGTTTTAGAGATTAAAGGTATTAAGTGGTTATATGCGGGTCTGCCTCTTTTCTATGTAGGATGTAGTAAATGGTCGGGATTATAGGTTAGGCACGGTATAGGATTTCTCGAGAAAGGGCCCGCTTCTATAGGAAGTATTAAGTGCCTGAAGAGATTCCGTGCAATGTCAGCTAGTGAGGAGTCCGCCTTAGGAGAGATAGTAAATGACGTGGACCTGCCTTAAATAAGATACTAAACAGTCAGAGTCTTCCTAATTTCGATTAAAAGGTTTTAAGTGACTTGAGTAAAATCTCTTATATTGATAGGACATTATGGACGATAGATATGGGTTATTGGGTTGATCGCAAATTGGCTATGGGCTTATATTTGAAAAGCCTTTTTATTTATGTTTGAGAAAAGCCTTTGAACTTATATTTGAAAAGACTTATGATGTAGGTAGAATACGTAAGACATATTTCTATTTAAATTATACTGCCCAAGTACTAATATAGTAAGGCTCGAGATTTTTATTCAACAGACATATGTTTTTCTGACTCTCGCCTCATTACAACACAGGTCAGGGAAGATAGTAATGTTGAAGGCGAAGGTGTGGAGTAAGCTTGTGGCAGTCTATATATTTATCTGTTCATGACATTTTCAGATGTACCCATTGGAAACTGTTGTATTTTAAAATGATGTACCATGGATGTATAACGGTTATTATTGGATTTTGTGTTATAGTTATTATGACATTTTGAATTTATACCAAAATGGGTATTTTTGTAATTATTATATTTTATCCTTCTGCTATGAGATCTGAATGTGTAGATAAATAGCTCTGTATTGTTCTTTTTACTAACCAACGACCATCTTTGTAATGGGTCTAAGTTTCGATGGACTTTTTCTGGGTCAGAATTTAGGTATGTTGTAGGGCGGGTAGTTACAGTGCGTCACCTGTCAGCTTAAGACTTCTACCTATCCTACGTGGTTTTCATCCTTCTACAGATCAAGTCTACCTTCTCTGATGTCTCTCTCACCTTATCCAATCCAAGAACAATCGTATCTGCAGTGTCCTACCAACCATACGGTGATTTACAATTGCAAGGCCTCTCGTATAACGTCTCAAACAGTATCATTCGAATACTTGCCTGATTGCAATTATTATAGGTAAACTACACTAATGGCAAGTAATCCTCCTAAGATCCTCCAAAATCCAAGATACGCTTTTGAAGTAATTCCTTCGACACTCGGTTCACCCTCTCCGTCTTTCTATCAGTCCGTGTTTGGTACGCGGTACTCAAACTCAACTCAGTGCCTAAGGCCATCTGAAGACTCCTCCAAAACTCCCTGGTGCGAAGCGGATCTCCATCGCTAATGATGCTAGAAGGAACCTCATTTAAACTAACTATCTCCCTCACTTTTAGTGTCACTAAAGGTGTAGTAGTCCTCGTACTCTTAATTGGAACAAAATGAGTGCATTTGGTCAATCGGTCGACTATGACCTAGATACTCTTTTTCTCCCTCCTACTCCTAGGGAGTCCATCAATGAAATTCATAGAAACACTCTACCACTACCTCTACGGAACATCTAATGGCTGCAATAATCCTCCTGGCTTCTTCTGCCTTTTTCTCCGGCGAGTCATACATCGAGCCACATACTCTACCACATTCTTCTTTATACCAGGCAAATAAAAGACTCTTTTCATGTCATGGTACATTTTGTCTCTATCGGGATGAATGATCATCCTAGCACGATGAGACTCGGCTAGTATGGTGTCAATAAAATCCATAATGAGAGGAACACAGAATCTACCACATCTCTGTAACCGCCTCTTCAAGTCAGTGGTATAGCACCTTAAATGACCACCCCTTTGAGTCAATGGTACAACACCTTAAATGACTCGACTGCTCTCCTCTACCAAGCTTCTCTAAATTATCCAATTCTCCTTCTCATGCTTCCGACTTGACCCAATACGGTTCATAAGTGCAGGCTGCACATCCAAAGCTGCTAACACTCCTGGAGTGATGTATGACAATGATAGCGACCAAACGTAGAGATAAACTCCACGTTCTTCCACTCTAAGAACATAGGACTCAACATCGCATGCTTCCTACTCAAGGCATCGGCTACAACATTGACTTTGCATAAAGTATAGGAGATATCAAAATCATGTAATGCCAAAAACTCTATCCCCCTATGTTGCCATAAATTCAAATCCTTTTGGAAGAATAAATACTTTAGAGACTTATGATCCTTATACAGCTCAAATCGCTCTCCTAATAGATAGTATCTCGATGACTTGAGTGCAAAGACAATAGTTGCCAACTCAAGATCATGGATAGGGTAGTTTCTCTTGTGAACTTTAAACTATCGGCTAGCATAGCTCACCACTCTCCCTTCGTCCATTAAGACTTCGCCCAACCCTGTACTGCAAGTGTTGGTGTAAACTATGAATGCTTTTGTACCATCGGGTAACTAGAACAGGTGGACTATTCAACACCTTCTTCCGCTTGATAAAAGCATTCTCATGTAAGTGCATAAGGATCTAAGATAATATAGCTAAATTATATATATATATGTATGTATGTATGTATGTATATATATGTATGTATGTATGTATGTATGTATATGCAATATCAAGCTATATGACAAGGTAAACAGTAAAGTAAATTAAGAAGCAATCACACTAGGATTTTTATACTGGTTCAGACATCCCATCCTAGGTCCAGTCCCAAAGCTCCCCTTTGGATTTTCTATAATCTCCTTTGATCATTCAAGATGTGTGCACCATGATCAAGGAAGTATCAAAAGCAATTATTGAGTGAATAGTATAGAACTTGAAATCTAATAATAGAAAAGATTTAAGATAGAATGTTATTGTAATTCACTTCTGGAGTTAGGATATATTTATAGAAAGCATGAAGCTGCTTTAAAAAAGTTACACTAATACAGAAAAGCCATTACTCTTCAAATAGGAGCACTTAAACCATCGCAACTCTTTAAAGTGTTGTTTCATAAAATAGCCGTTATAGGTTATTTATTCGACTGGGGACAATAGTCAGTCTATTGAATATGAACATCAAAATTTGCCAAGCCAAAATCAAAATTTAGCTGTCTAAAAAATTATATTTAGTTGGCTGGTTCAGTCAACTGATTTTTATTCAATTGTCTGCCCTCAGCCGACTGAAAATCGATTCAGTCAGCTGAACTAATATAAAATAGTTTTTATGTAAGCAATCTTGTAAATCCTTGTTTTGTAAAAACTTTGGCTCTTGTACTTGAAATCCTTGTGTGCTAATAATATGCGTGTGTGCATACGAATCATCTAAGGAGATTTTACAAATAATCTAAGGATAATTGCGTACTCTTAGCTTCGATTTGTAGATGATCACTTTGCTTTTCTCCTTGTTTATTCGATTCATCATCTTCAGTTCCTGCATAAAATAGTATACTAGATATGTATATAGATATAGTTGTCATCATTAAAACATTCATACAAATAGGGTTCTAGCATTACTCCTTTTTTTATGACGACAACTATAAATATGATATGGATTGATGTGAATGCCTATATAATACTCTCCCCCTTTATACATGATCCCCTTGTTATCATACATTCTCCTCCTTTGTCATCAACAAAAAGAAATAAAAGCATTATTAAGGTGGGGCATAATCAGCTAAAATAAAATAGAGGTTTCAAAAGAACTTGTACATTTGCAACAATAGGTACAAACATTATAGCATCACTTGAAATTCAAATACGAACACAAACATGAACACAAACTTGAAAACTTAATATAAAAAACCAAACACACATGTTCACCACTTAAACAAACATAAAAAAACACACTAATTAAAATAATAGTTTTTACATCATACCCAGTATCACCTTAGCACTACTTATTGTTCACGACACCAAACTTCAAAATGCATACCAAAGACAAATAGTTCATACAAGAATAACACAAGTACACAAGCATGGTCTTCAAATCTCATTATGGTCGGACGAGGCATATGACCGGGATGGTGAAGGAGAGCATAGCAAGAAGAAATTTTATTCCATATCTTCTTAGGAAAATTCATCGTATTCTTCTTAAAATTCCTATGCCTCTTGTTAAGTTTTTTTTGTTGTTTGATGGTTGAACAAGTGAAATATCTTTGTCGCATTAACTAAGAAACTTCCTCTTCAATTTTCGGATGTGGAGATGGTTGAGATGAGGATTATGGCTATGATAAAGGTTGGCCAATATTTTCCCAAACCAATTGAGCAAGATAAGCATTGTGTGAAATAATAGATCTTATTTTCGAGGGAAGTTTCATTAGAGATATGGATTTTTGATCCATAATTTTTGGCAAGACAGAGTCAGTTAAGCTATCAACATTTATCCTAAAGTGTACAAAAATATTTCTCAAAAAAGAACTATAGAACATATTGTGCTGTGAACAAACATTAAAACTCTTGATTTCATCATGAATCATCTTAGCCTAATTTAACTTCTTGTTGGGATAAATCGCATGCAACACGTTATAATTATTATCGTACATTTTTTCATAACTTCTTGTCCTTGGAAGAATCATGTGAAGTATCATTTGTTTATAATTCTCGCTTGTGGACGAAGATTGATGGAGATATTGCTCGTTTGTTCAATACAATACAAATAAGTCAAGTTGTAAGCAAAGTCATCATGATCTATATTTTTCTACCCGATGATGAACAACCCAAAATAATTCCTAAATCTTTAACTGGAAGTTTTATTTCAACACCCAAAACCTTATTCCAAAGAAGATCTTCATCATTCCCTAGTTTATAGAAACTTCTATAGAGATTAGCATAGAACAGTAGCACAAGAAATAGGTAGATTTTTACCTTATTTTGAGTGCAATCAATTAGCGATAAAAATTCATGTTCTCTAGCATGCTCTTTGATCCTAAAATTTGAGAAGTCGGACATTTTGTAGAAGGTTTCATCAAAGATTTTCTTATTATTGAATTCATTCAAGCACTTCATGGCAGTTTTTTTATTCCCTATACAAATAGCTGTTTGCTCGTTCGAGGCAAATTCGGAGTGTGAAGGAGTTAAAAAAGAATAAGGAGCCTTCCCTTTTTGAGCCGGTACCTTCTTTCTTATTGTAACAAGCATTTTTCCAGGAGTCGTTTTTTTAATTTTCTGAGGTTTTGGGGATCTAGGTTTTTGAATTTGAAAGAGTGAAAAGCAAGTGAGATTGAAATGGCACGACTATTTTTATTTTTGAAAACTAGAAATTGTAAGTTCATTCGGCTGAAGGGGTAATTCAGTCCATTGAATGCAAAGAAATTGCATTCCAGAGAGCAAGGTTCGATTTAGTCGTCTTAATTTGAAATTTTTGTCAACTGTTTTTCCCAGATTCAACTGACTGGTAAGGGGATTTAGTTGACTGAATATATACAAATTTTCTTCCTGAGAGTAGAGTGTATATTGGTAGACCGAAAATGAAAAAGCAGTCGACTGTTTTTAAAATTTTACAAATTCAATCAATTGGGAGGTGTTTTCAGTCGATTGAAGTGAAAAACTTTGCATTCTCGAACATAGCTTCCTATTTAATTGACTATAATTTACTTTTTTAGTCGAACTAAATTTATTTGCAATTGGATTTTATAAAGTGTAGCAGGGTTCAGTCGATTGCCTTATTGATTTAGTCGACTGAATAATTGCAAGTTGCACACTTTTATATTTTTATATATTTTTTAAATAAGTGTTTCTGTTTATATTTGAATTATCCCTTCTATAATTATTGGTAGATATTTTTAAGCAATATGAAGGTAAATAATACTTTATATATATATATATATGTGTGTGTGTGTGTGTGTGTGTATGTATGTATGTATATATATAAGAAACAAATTTACAATTTATGTAACCAAAGAAAAACTTATATAAGAAAAATAATAGTAAAACATTATTTCAATCTTTCAGTAGCTCAGTTTCTTCATCGGATGGTTCCTAAGAGTTAGCTTATTTCGGCTCATAATTTCTAATAGGAGTTAATGGTTCTTTTGGAGGACTTCCGGTGAAACGAATGCATTTTTTAGTAGGTGATTTCCTATAAAAGGTCATTAGGGTCCTTTAAATTAAATTTATACGCTTGCCTTGTAGTCGGTGTTCCCAATATATTTCTTTTTTGCATTCTCATTACTTCTCCTTGATATTGAGCAATGCCATCGATATGATCATATTTAGTAGCAGTAATTTGATCTTCAAAATTAATTAATTGTTCAACTTTCTTTCCACTAAGAGAAAAGCTAGATTTCTTTAAAGGAGAGGGGATGATTTTAATATACGAGGATGGGTTCTCTTCTGAACTCGGCACGTTTTAGTAGTGATTCTAAATGAGAGAATTGATTTTCTAACAGAAGGGTTTTATCGTTAGACTATTTAAATAGTAATAGTTTTAATAAAAATAGAAAAAAATATATGCTAGAAATTTGTTGTTAATTATTAACCAACTAAACAAATTATTATCTTAGGATGGAGAGGAATTACCAGAAATAAAATTTGCTATAAACAATTCTTAGGAATGAATATATTTTAAACAGATATTACTCATATGCTTAATGATTATCCAATTATTCATTTAGAGAGAAAACATCTAGTTCCCTATGTAATTTCAAAAACGTTGTTTGTTTAGTAAAAATATCCACTGTTTGGTTCTCCATGTTAACAAATTCAAGGAAAATGACTTCTTTTTCTACGTTATCTCTTAAAAATTGATGACATATACCAATACTCTTTGTTCCAGAATGATTTATAAGATTTTTTAAGAGATTAAAAGCACTCATATTACCACAATATATAAAGATTTTGTAATATTTCTCGAAATCTCGAAGTGTTTGTTGCATATATATAACATGAGCACAAGCCAAAGTAGCCGAGATATACTAGGCTTCACAAGCCGATAATGAAATACATTGCTGAATCATAAGACCAAAGATTTTCCAAACAAGTGACAGGTACCACTCATACTCTTTTGATCCGTCTTGCAGTCTCCAAAATCGGCATCGCTATATGAATCTAATTCAAAAGAGCTTCTTTTTGGATAAAAGAGTCTGTAATCCTTATTATTGTTAAATATCACAAAATTTGTTTCACGGCTCGATGATATGATTCCTTAGGCTATGATTTAAATCGTGCACATAAACAAACAGTCATCATAATACCGGGTCGACTAGCGGTTAGATAAAGTAAGGAGCTATTATATTTCTATATAGTTTTTGATCAAGCTCCTTACCATTCTCACCTTTGTCTAAATGCATGCTAGTACTCATTGGAGTTGGTTTACTTGGAGTGTTATCCATTCCAAAACATTTTAATAATTCTCTGCAATATTTTTCTTGATAAATAAAAATTCCATTTTCTAACTGTTTAATTTGTAGACCCAAAAAGAAATTTAATTCTTCCATATGAGACATTTAAAATTCATTTTTCATAATATTTGCAAAATCGTTGCATATATTCTCATTCATAGATCCAAATATTATACCATCGACATAAATTTGAACAATTAAAATATCATTATTTTCCTTTTTGATAAATAGCGTAGTGTCAATTTTATCAACTTTAAAACCAGAACTTAACAAATGGCTTTTGAGTCTATCGTAGCAAGCACGGGGTGCTTATTTAAGACCATAAAGCACCTTTTTATGTTTCAAAACATGGTCTGGAAACTTTTCATGAACAAATGAGGTGGTTATTCAACGAAAACATTTTCTTTTATAAAATCGTTTAAGAAAGCACTCTTAGCATCCATTTGATATAATGTAAAATTGTGATGACAAGCAAAGGTAAGTAGTATTTGAGTGTCTTCTAGACATACTACAAGAGCAAAAGTTTCTCTAGTCTATTCCTTCTTTATACTCCTCGGTAAATAATCTAGCTTTTTTTCAAAATATATTATCATTTTTATTTGCTTTATTTTTAAATATCCATTTTGTTCCAATAACAGATTGATCATTCGGTCTTGGAACTAGTTCCCAAATATTATTTCGTTCAAATCGATTATGTTCTTCTTGCATTGTTAGTATCCAAAAATTGTCTTTGGTGGCTTCGTTATAGTTTTATGGTTCTATATTTGAAATAAAAGCTACATGTCTCATTTGATTTAACTAACTTCTAGTTTGGCTCTAGTGTTGACATCTTCGATGTATAATCTATAGGATAGTCTTTAAAATTCTAGGGGAGATCTTAAGACAATATTGGTATTACTAGTATTTATATTATCATTTTCGTTTCCATTATTGGTATTATTTTCTAGAATATAAGTTTGGTTTGTTTCGAAAATTTCTTCATCTTCATTTTCATTTTTATTTTAAAATCTTTATCAAAAAAATGTGTAAACTTTCTTCAATTATATTAGTTCATTTATTAAATATTTTATAGGCTTTGCTTCATTCCGAATAATCACTAAAAATTTCTTCATCGGCTATCAGATAAAAGTTACCAAAATGATCTTTAGTATTTAATATGAATCATTTTGAACTAAAAATTTGAATATACGAGACTTTTAGTTTCTTTCCATAAAAAATTTCATAAGAAGTGCGTAACACCCTATAAAATTAGTAAGAATTAAAAAGGTAAATTAAATTAAGTAGAGGTAAAGATGAAAATTTAGTAAAGGCCATGAAAGTTATATTGTTGCATTCGTGGAAAAATTCCGATCTGTTTACATATATAATATGCTGAAAATGGAGCTAAGGAATTGTTAATGTTAACAACTAACTTTAAAAGAATAATCAAGGAATTAAATAAAACAAGCGGTGAAAAAAATTAGCACGTTCCCAAAATAGGCGGAGGGGTCGATTACCGACACCAACCGGTCGACCGATTATGTTGATGGCGGCTAAGGTTTCCTATGAAAAAATGTTTCAAATTTATCCCTTTTTAACCTATTTTTATCCTACAGTTCTAGTACATTTCATCTATAAATAGGACCCTATCCTCTCCACTTTTATTTCACAAAAATATTAGGGATTCAACGAAACTTACCATTTTCCCTCTTCAGTTGGATTCATAAATTCAACTAGGAATTCAGGTAAGGATTCTATTTCATTTCTATATATTCTTTTAATTTATTCTCTTCTCTTCCAACCTCTCTGAATCAAACAAAATTATATATACCAATTCCTTGCTGCGTATATATCAAAAGAAGAGATTTGGAAAAGAGTGCTTTGGCGTTTCAAATCCATACAAGAAAGGTTAAGGATAATCAGCGAGTGGAAACCTTAGTATTTTTATAACTGTAATAATTTAGTATTTTATGGATTTGAATATGCTTTGGTTGTTTTGGGTTTACGAAAAAAAAACAAAATGAAACCCCCCAAAACTCCTACAATTTGAAGTGTTAGTTCTTGATGAAATTCTCAATTGTTTACATCAAATTGTTGATATGTAGTTTTTGGTGATCTTAATTTCTATTCCACTCCTTTTCAAATTCTAATTTGATCATGAAGTTTCAATTAAAGGGACAGGGTGTAAGAGTGTGAATTTATTTGTAGTTTACACCATTTATTCGGTGTGAAACTAAAAGTGAGATCATATTGTTTAAATTCTTTATAAAGAGGGGTTGAATAGAGAATGGAAACTCGAATTGCAATATCTATTTTTGAGATTATTCCCTGATTTGATGTGATATATCAAGTTTAGATTTTTACTATGTACAAGTCGATTTATTACAGTTCTTGGATATGAATGTTGAACCCTTTGTTAAGGATATTAAAATCTCTTGTTATGGATATTGGAAATTTGGCACTCTTGATAATATGGAAAAGGACTTTATTATTATTATTAAAAGGAATAGACATTTAAGCGTTAGTTAGGATGAAATCTCCGCACACAAAGAAAGTAGTAGGTGCGTATTTATTTATATATTAATTACCATAAATAGTGTACAATTATAATGTATAATTGTGTAGTTAACTAGGTAATAATTGTCAATGAATCCCCTTTAGGAAGGTTATTGATTCGTCAAGGAAAAAAGAGGGAATTCTTATATAGCCTAATTAATGGAGTCGGTGAGGTATGCGATAATATATTAAGAGTGTTGTAAAATATGACTAAGTCATAAGTGGTGTGAGGTCAGTCAAAAGACACATGGAAGTATGCCCAGCTAATCTAGCTATTAGTAGTGTGACTTTGGGGCTGATGTGAGACATCACCTATGATAAGTAACTTTGATAATGCGAGTGATGTACACGTAAATGTGCATATTTTTACCACCATATTTAATCTATTTAAATTAAATAAATGATCATATCGGGTATTTTAACTTGTTTAAACCAAAATTCATATTATTTTCAAATCGTCACATATTCATCTTCATCCAAGGGCAAAATGGTCATTTTTGTGCATATATTAATTTGAGAAAATTTAATTAGAAATTTCAATATTATTTTGTAGGAATTTGGCTTCATATAAAAGTGGTTTCATGAAGATGTATGCATGCACAAGAGTGAAGATAAACAAATGAAGATGGAAATAATTCAAAGTGAAGATAATGGAGGACCCCACCTACCCACCTACCTTAATGTACAAATTAGAGGCTAATGCACATGCTTATGGAATTAATGGCTTCATGTACATTTAAGTGAGGAATTATTGAAGCTAATGATAACTTGGCCACCACACTTCCTACAAGGGCATTTTGGGCATTCCCCAAAAATATGCATTAGGGTTTCTAACTTGTTTAAATACCCCTTATGTTTCATGTAACCTCTTTCTTAGTCTCTCTTAGTTAGTTTTTAGCTTAGAAAATAAATCAAAGCTCTCTTTCTTTTAATGTCTACTTAGCCATTTCTTCTCTTATGTAATTCCTTTTTTTAATGCAATTTAATTATTGTTTCCTTTTAATTACATGTTCATTTCCTTTCATGCTAGTAGTGTAGATTTTCTTTTATGCAATTAGAATAGTTTTCTTTCATTTAGCTTTCATTTTGCTTTCTTTTTTCTTTCATGTTGATAGCTACATTTGTTAATCAAATGATAAATATGAGAGGCTAAACCACTTCAATTTAGGGGTAATGAAGCTCTCTAATTATGTAGCTTCAACTATTTGTTAATTCATGCTCTCTTTGTATGCTTAATGATGATGATTGAAGTTGTTTAATTGTTGTTTTTGCCTTGAATTTGATAGCCTATATTGTTGACATCAAATAGGCTATGCTTAAACAATCACTAACACTAATTGTCTCTTCATCAAAATATGATTATGGCAAAAGAAAGTGATATGAAATTAAAATTTGATGGTCTATATTTCTAATCAATAGTTAATAGGCTATACTTAAAATATATTTCATTTTCATTTTCATTGTCAAGTTTCATTAAAGTTAGTAAGTGATTTAAGGGGTGTGTTATAGTTTGATGGCTTATGTTGGCTAATTAATAGCACAAATATGCCATACTTATGATAAGCACATCAATTAAAGCACTAATGACCATAAAAGAGAGATTATGATTTCATATATGTTGAACTACATGATCTAGAGAGTGGATTTATTCTCTAAATTGTTATTTAACTCTTATATTTGCATCTCTTTTCTTTTAGTTAGTTAGCTAATTTTCTAATTCTCTAGCTTAACTTTCACTCGACTTTGGTTTAATTTGATTGAATAGATTTAAAATCATCAACTCCCTGCGGATCGACCCGTATTCGCCACGTACTACAAGTGTACGCCGTGCGCTTGCGGTAAATTTTATTTCAAAATTCGTTTGGCTATTTTCTAACTCGATAGACATTTAGCCGTCCGAACAGCGAGATTAGTCCCAATTTTATAAGGTAAATCTGCTTAATTAATCTGGCTACCAGTAACCTACGAATAGCCGGATTAATGTGAGACGACACCATGGGTATGGTTCATAAGGCGAACGACCTGCTTTAGTGTTTTGGAAGGTATTAAGTGGTTGTTTGAAGGCCCGCTTTTCTACCCAAATGAAGTATTAAATGGTTGGGACTGGGTTTAGGCATGATTAAGGATATCTCAGAAAGGTCCGCTTTAATATGAAGTATTAAATGTCCAAGGAGATTTCCATGCAATGTCAGCTAGATAGATGCCTATGTGGAGTCTGCCTTGGAAATAGGTATTAAATGATGGAGGCCTACCTCAATTGATGTCTTAAATGGTCAAAGTCTACCTATTTTTATTAAAAGGTATTAAGTGGCTTGGGGTCCATCTCTCGCGTTGTTAGACATTTATAACATTGGTTATGGGTTATGAGATAGGGAAATCTGCTTTAGGAATGGAAGGTATTAAGTGGTTATTTGTGGGCTCGCCTCCTTTCTTTATATGAAGTAATAAATGGTTTTAGAACATGTATACATATTCCTATTTTGACATATATTGCCCAAGTACCAAAATATAACGCTCGAGGTTTTTTTACACTAGATACTTGTTATTCTTACTCCCTCCTTATTACAACACAAGTTAAAGAAGGAGTGATGATGATGATGATGCTTGAAAATGGCATGAGCAAAGCTTTTGGCTGCAATTGTTATTTATTTATGATGCTTTTTATTGTACCGATGAAAGAATACTTTTGAACAAATGGTGCAGCGGTTATTATGGAGACTATATTTTATTCTGTATTATGACATTCGAATTTATTTTGATATAAATGAGTACAATTTGCTATTATACATTGTTCTTTTCACTGTGAGTTCTGAAAGAATGGTTATAGCACTATAATTTTATTACTTTTACCAGCTAATAGCCAGCTATGGAATGGGTCTAAGTTTCGATGGGCCTTTTCTAGGTTGGAATTTAGACCTTTTCGGGGTGGGTTGTTACATTTGGTATCAAACCCAATGTTACCAGATCAATGGGGAAATTGTACATATGAGAGACGAACTTGTTATTTTTGAAAAGTTTTTCAAAAGGTTTTCTCAAAAGGTCTTTCATATACATATGCCATTGTTTCTTTGAACATGTGCGCACATACTAGGCAACTCCTTTTCTTTCAGCATATAATACTATCTTAGGAAATCATCACTAAAGATTCAACCTACAGATAATTGATATGGCTGATAATCGATCTTATTTTGGAACTAGCATCCCTGCCTAAGGAAGACCTGTCATTCCTGGGATGCCCGAATGATTTAAACGGTACCTCAGGCAAGTCCCAATCCCTCTAGCTGCACCGGTAGCTCCCGCTGCCCCATCTTCCGATGTAGCACCTCATCCTATTGATTTCCCTAAGATATATAAGGACTTTGCTAATATGGGAGGAAAAACATACTCTAGGATTGAAGGATATATGGAAGCCAAAGCATGGATAAATCACTGTGAAAGAATATTATGAGAATTACAATGGGAGGATCAGCTAAAGAGAAGGATAGCAGCTTGGGACCTTAAAGGGGAAGCTTTATATTGGTGGAATTTAGTAACTGAAGAAAATACTGATAGGGTTTCCACTAGGGATGAATTAAAGATAGATTTGAGTTAAGCTTTATGTCCAAGAGCATAAGTGAGTTTACAACCAGGGAAATTCATATAACTTACACGAGGAGACTTCACCTTAAGCAAGTACAATAGTAAGTTTACGAAGTTGGCTAAGTTTGGGATGAGCTTGATAAATACACCAATGAAAAAGGCCATGAAATTCGTGAAGGGCCTAAACTCCCCACTGAGAGAAATGTTGTTGACCCAAGTTCTCGTAAGCGTTACATATGAAACGTTGGTTGAGATGGTCTTGTTGCATTCAGCAAGTGCAGAAGGAAAAGAGATGGAAAAAAAGGCTGGGCTTCCCCAAAAGCAAGAAGGGTCCAAAAAGGGAGGCTTTTGGGCAAACAAGAGGTCAAAAGGGAAATTCAAGAAGGATGGTAAAGTATGCAAGAGGTGCCAAAAAAAGTTCCCGAGGCTAAAGATTGAAGGGTGAGTATGATGAAAGAAGCTTTAAAGGAAAGTGCTATAATTTCCAAGAAGAAAGATAACTCAAGTACCAATGTCCTAAGTTGGCAAAGGAGGGGTCAAGAGGAACGCTATCGAGGTTGTCCCTACTCCGAATAGACCACCTAGAGATCAGGGGAAGGTAGCATTAGAAGGTAAAACTCTTATTATAGGGGTTACTATTTGTACTCTACTTGATTCTAGAGCATCGCCCTTTATAGCTAGGAATGTAGTTAACTTCTTAAACCTTCAAACCCAAATTATCTCCAGCCCAATAGTGGTCTCCAACCATATTTGGGGGTGGACCCATCTCTCTTTAATTTGCAAAGACCTAGTTGTGGACATATGCGATGTTGATTTCATGTGTAATGCATACGTTCTAAATTTTGAGGGGTATGGACTTATCTTAGGTATGGATTGTTTAGCACACTGTAGAGCGATTCTTGATTGCGATAGAAGGTTCATACGATTAAAAAGTTGTAGAGGTCGTAACCTAGAAGTTCTTTGCACACCCAAGGCTCGGTTGAGTTAAGCTATTTATACTTGCTAAGCCCACCTTTTTATGAGCTATCATCCTTACACGTAGTCTTTAAGGAATCTCGAGTCATCTAGTTTAGAATCGATGTGGAGAAGGATGCAACGCTAGTCACTCTGCCCTTAAGACACATGGCCCCAAAAGAAAAAAGGGAGTCAGAAAAGCATATTTCTGAGCTATTATAGAAAGGATTCATCCGTTGAAGTACCTCTGAATAGGGAGCCTCTATTGTCTTCGCCACCATGGTGGATGGCTCGTTGAGACTTTGCATCGATTATAGGGAGCTAAACAAGTTAACAAGAAAGGATAGGTGTCCTCTATCGAGGATAGATGACTTATTCGACCAACTTGTGGGATCCAAAGTCTTTTCCCAACTAGACTTTACAAATGGATTCCATCAGTTAAGGATTGTAGAAAAATTAAGTCGAAGACCGCATTCTGCACAGCAGATAGTCTCTATGAATGGAAAGTAATGCCTTTTGGGTTGACGAATTCCCCTACATACTTTGTGGATTTTACAAGTAGGGATTTTTAGGGGCAACTCAATAATTCATTGTTATATTCGTGGATGATATCTTGGTATTCTCCAAAAGCGAAAAGGAGCATGACGACCACCTATGAGAGGTACTAGGAACTTTAAGAAGACACCAGCTTAAGGCCAAATTTTCTAAGTGTTACTTTTGGAAGAAGGAAGTTAGACTCCTTGGACACATTGTTTCTGAGCAAGGATTGGCAATGCACCTCGCTAAAGTGGAGGTTGTTCAAACATGGAGAGTTCCTAAGAATGCATCAGAAGTTAGAAGTTTTCTAAGGTTGGTAGGATACTATAGGGAATTCATAAAGAATTTCGCAAGAATAGCAGCCCCCTTAACCCACTTTACTAAGAAGAACCTAGTCTTTTCTTGGGATAATGGATGCACTGAGGCATTTAAGAAGCTTAAAAAGTTATTGACAAGTGCACCTGTGCTCACCATTCCCGATGGGACCAAACCATTCGTGGTTTTCACAAATGCTTATGGCATAGGATTAGGAGTAGTTCTAATGCAAGAAAGGAAGGTAGTTGATTATTCTAGTAGGTAATTAAAGGATCACGAGAAAAGATATCTAGTTCACGACTTGGAGTTGGCAGCTATTGTCTTTTCTTTGAAGATGTGGAGGCACTATCTTTTGGGAGAAAAATTTGAGTTGTTCACCGACCATAAATCACTCAAATACTTCCAGAAATACATAAATCTTAGGTAGTAGAGATGGATAGAGTATATAGTGTCATTTGGTTTTGGCATACAATATACCTCTGGAAAAGGAAACATAGTCGTCAGGGCCTTTAGTCATAGGCATGCTACCTGATGTGCATGTAAGTGTGCATATATTTACATCCATATTTAATCTATTTCTATTTAAATAGATGTCATAATTGGGTATTTTTACATGTTTAAAACCAAATCTAAAAAATGCTTTCAAGTCATCATTCATACATCAATTTGGAGGTAAAATGGTAATTTTGTGCATATATTAATTTTGTGAATATTCACTTGCACATTTTATTTTTATTTGTAGGAATTTGAAGTAAATTATGAAGATGTTTTCATGTATTCATGCATGCACAAGGATGGAAACAAAGGAATGAAGATGAAAATAATTCAACTCATGCATCATGGAGGACCCCACCTACCCACTTACCTTTAATCTACAATTAGAAGCTAATGGACAAGTTAGTGGAGGTTAAAGTTTCATGCATACTTGATGATGCATTAATTAGATATTAATGATGACTTGGTGTCCACACTTCCTAAGGGGTATTTTTGGAAGCCCCATAAAATATGGATTAGGGTTTTGTGCATGTATAAATAGCCCTCTTATGTTAATGTAATGGATCTTCTCTTTCTTTTTCTACATGCTCTTCCTTTTTCTACAGGCTCTTTTATTTTTGTCCATTTTTATTTACATGCTATCTTCATTCTAATCTTAGCAGATTAGCTTCCTCCTCTATGCACTTAGTTTAATTTTATTTTCATGCAAGTAGTTTATTTCTTTTTTCTTTCATTTTCATTAACTCTTATTTTTTTGCTTGCTTTATCTTGAAATTTACATGTGTTGATTTGATAACACAAATGAGTAGCTAAACCTCTTCAATTTAGGGGTAATGAAGCTCTCTAAAAATATGTAAATTCAACATATCTTGTCATTTATGATCTCTTTTTAATGCTTCATGAAAGTGAATGTTGATGTAAGTTTATAAAATGGAATTTGATAGCCTATGTTGTAATTACAAATGGGCTATGCTTACTTCACATAAACACAATTTACATCATCGTTTTACTAATTGTTTTGATTCTGAAATTAAAGTAGAAATAAAATTTGATCATCTATGTTACTAAATACAATAGTAAATATATCATACTTAAAATAGCTTTTTCTTTGACTTCATTTTCATGAGAATTGATAAGTGGTTTTATGTACTGTATTATAGTTTGATGGTTTAAGTTATGTTAATTAATAACATAAATAAATCATACTTATGATAAATACATCACTAATTCCATTTGAGATCATAGATTATTTGTTTGTTGATTTACAAAAATATGAGAGTGGATTTGCCTTTAAATTGTTTTCTAAATTCATATTTTCAATCACTTAGTTTTTACATTTTTAGCTAATCACAATCTCAAGTTTGGTTTAATTTGATTGAATAGAAATTTATAATTCCCTGCGGATCGACCCGTATTTGCCACGTACTATAATTGTACGCCGTGCGCTTGCAATAAATTTTTATTTAAAATTTTTCAGCTATTTTCTAAACCGATAGAAAAAAGTCATTAAACAAGTTTTTGGCGCCATTGCCGGGAAATTTATTTGATTTTATTTTCTATTCTTTGAATTATTTTTGTTTGATTTTTTTGTGTATTTGTTTTGTGTGTTGAATTGCATTTTAAAAAAAAATTAAAAAATAATAATATTTTGTGTGTTTGTTTGTTCTGTGATTTGATTTTGTGTGCTTGTTTCTTGTTTTCTTGTTTGTTTTGCATTTGCATATTTAAAAAATCATACACATTTCAATATATATATGTATATAATTTCCTTTTTACATTTACAATATTTGCTTTGATTTACATTTACAAACAGTTTTAGTTTTATGTTACATTGCGTAGTATCTCTAACCACTGACAGACCACAGACCACAGCAATTTTCCCACCACAACACTGCTGCCTCTTACTGCCCCACCACTGCTCCTTTCCAAACCTCCTTGGACACATACAAAATCCACTGTCAACCAGTAAAACCCAAACCATACCATCACTACATATCACCATCAACTTTTCACTAACTTCACTCTACTGCAACTACAAACAACACCTCCCTTCAGACCACCCACTTCTATACATTGCAAATCCTTTCCCCCATCACTTCTACTGCATACCCACTGCTAAGCAACTGTGTCAATACCATTCTCCTTCAAACTTCCCCAAACATCACACTATCATCGCCATGCATTAGTGTAGTTCATCCCTACCCCATTGCAAAGTCTTCCACCATCATATCTCTTATACATACTATAATACCACACTTCATCAAGCAACTGCATACTTTCATTCATACTGTCATCACCACTCATACCGTCCCACTATCATCACCAAATCACTTCTCTGCATACAAACTTCATCAAACCACTCCACTGCATCTTCCTCCTGACTGTACACATTTTCTCCTTGTTGTTTCATCACAGTCACAACTTCAAATACCCATCTTCTTACCATCATCTATAACCACACTACTTACCGCCTACATTCACAAACGAAGGACCATCTGCCACTCCCTGTCACCAGTTATGCCCACTTGCCTGCATCCCCTACAATTTCACATACCCTTCATTTCTAACCATACTACATAACCCCCACTACACATAATCCACAACTCATATCACATCTACGCTGCTTACATAATCCATAACCTCACTACTGCATCAACACATTCAACAATCCTGCATTCAACAATCCCTCCTCTACAACATTTCTCACCATTCCAGTCCCTCTACACTTTGGCATAACCCATTACCTCTGCTCCATCACTTCACTATACTGTCACACCTTCATTAACTGACTATCATCCCACCACTCCATATAGTATACAGCCAACATCACAAGTTCATACAACCACCTCAATACCATCAAACAACAACTTCCTTCCTAAACCCATCAACCGAATTCACCAAAACCACAACATCACCTAGTACCGCCTCAGCTACCCACTTCAAACCCTCAACCATGAAACCATCGCAATAACATCAAAGGAATACCAACATACCTGACTCATGACCATTTAATCACCTCGACCAGAAATCGCCTAAAGCAAAACTCCACCAATCTACAGCAAGAACATCATCACCGTGAGAGAGAAGTAGTCAATTTTGACTACTTCTCTCTGACCTCGACAAGCACTTAAACCTGAAATCCGCAACCCCGATTCGCCAAATCAAATCTTCCCAAATAAAAATTCAAACCACCCAATCATCCTTCCAATCTCCTCATGAACCTGCTTCTGCAATCCCGAAGCTCTCACTCGAACATCTGAACCGCCCACGACTTTAGCTTCACCCAACTCCATCAACGACCGCAATCGACCAAACCCGAACAACCTCCTCCATCGTCAGATTCGAATTTGGATGGAGAATTTTTTTTGAGGAATCTTGAATTTGGATTGAGAATTCACCTTTATTCGAGTCTCTGATCTTTTCTATAGTTTGTTTTTTATTTTTGTTTGGCCCGGGCCCTAAATAAAAAGGAAAAATGGGGATTGTTGTTATCTCTTTAAGTTAAATTTTTTCCTTTGTTTCAAAACTAAAATGAATAATAAAAAGTTCAAATAACATGTTAATTTTTCTTGATTTAATTTAATTTTTTTTCTTTTGTTTTCAAATAACAATTTTTTTTTGCAAAGGCAAGCGGGGTTTTATTCTGGGCCCCTACCAGACCTTATTCAAACAAAAAGTACAAGGAAGAAAAACAGATAAAAAGCTAAGGTGAAAAGAAAAAACAAATAAATGGTACATAGAGCAAATGGCTAATGCACCCTCCAAATTCTGAAAGGATCGGTGTTGCTATGTATGAACCATATATGCATACTACGATCTATCAATTTCTTAATCTCATACTTGATGTCAGTGCCATTGCGAACTTTTTGGTCAAATATCCTCATATTTCGCTCGGTCCAAATAACTCTTAAGAAAATCTTAGTAGCACACATGAGCATTCTCATTTTAGGGTTCTTTCCTTTTGAATGACAGAAGATGTTCCTCCATTCCTGTAAATGATCACTCAAGGGAAGGTGAAGTTATAGAGAGTGTGTTATGTCCTTCCAAAGTCTGAAGATATTCGGGAATTCAAAGAACAAGTGTGTAGAGCTTTCAACAGTGTTATTATAGTATGCACAAATTGCATCAAGAGGAGGTTTAAACTGTGGAGTTTGTCTTTGGTATGTAGAGCACCATTTAGAGTTTTCCAGAGCTGGAGATTGTTTCTATGAGAATCAACCCTATTCCATATTCTGTCATGCCAGAGGTAGGTTTGAGATATATTACGATTGGATAAGGCCTTATACAGTCTAGCAATGGGGTGCGGTTCCCTTATGTAAGTCCATAGAAGTTGTTGTTCTTCAACAAGGGTGTGATGATTTTTTGTTTTAGCCCATATGTCATTTGTGAGGAGGTTGGCAGTCCTAGGAAGAACTATAGAGCTATTATGAATATATGCCCTAACAAGAGCATTAGAAGGAACACCAGAAAGACTTCTAAGGTCATAGGACAAGACTTGTTGGAGGACAAGACCTAGGTCACCCCATGGGTCATTCTAAAAGGAGCATCAGCCATTTATAGCAATGGCAAAGATGGTGTGAGGTAGGAGAAAAGTTCACAGATTTAGGAGGCTTCTAAATAGACAACTAGATGATGGTGGGATTTCCATAGTCCAGAAGTGTTTGTTTCGAAGATAATTATTTTCCATCCATCGAATAAGGATTGTATTTTTATGGTTTAGAAGCGCATCAATGTGCTTGGATGCAGCAGCCTTATTCCAGATATTGATGTTTAGGATACCTAGACCTCCATGTCGCTTTGAGATGCAGATTTTCCTAAAAGCTATAGGAATGAGTTTTCTAAAATTACAATCTCCATGCCATAAGAAGTGATTTAGGGCAAAGTTTATCATGCTGACTAGCTTCTTTAGGAAAATAAACATTTTGGACCAGTAGTTAGCAATACCAATAGCGATAGAAGTAACCACAGCTAACCTACCTGCCTACGAAAGAAAGGAGTAGGGCCATGTTGAGAGCTTTGATAAGATGGATTCATACATCAGCATGCATTGCGAAGTGGATATTCTAGATGTTGTAAGGGGAATACCTAGATATACAGATTTAGGAGGCATGTTGTTGAGTGTGGAGAGGGCAATGATTTGGTTACTATCATGTTCATTGAGGCCATCAATAAGGATGTTTGTTTTGGCTTTGTTAATACATAATCCAGTGGAGCTCTGGAAGAGTTGTAGGCAGTTAAGTATGGGGATTATGGAGGAGTGATTAGGCTTAGTAAAAATGACTAAGTCATCGGCGAACATGAGGGATGTAATCATAGGATTTCTGCACCTAGGGTGAAGGGTAAGAGTTTTATTTTGAACACAGACTTTGATCATACAGTTAAGAGCTTCCATAATAATAATGAATAGATATGCAGATAAGGGATCCCCGGGCCTAATACCCTTGGAAGCTGTGAAATATCCAGTAACCGACCCATTAACTACTATAGAGTATTTTGTAGTGGATATACAGGAGTAGATCCATGCTATACAAGCCTCGGGAAAGTTTATTCTAGTGAGCACCGCAGTGATTGAGACCCATGAGACCGAATCAAAAGCCTTCTAAAGATCAAGTTTAAGCATGCATCCGGGGGATATGTTAGAGGTGTTATAAGCTCGAAGAAGCTCATGGGTGAGGAGTATGTTATCAGAGATGTTTCTGGATGAAAGGAAAGTAGTCTAGTTATGATCAGTGATCCTTGATAGGGAGGGTTTTATTCTAGTGGCTATGATCTTCATAATACATTTGTAGATGATAGAGTAGTAAGCTATGGGTCTGTAGTGTTTGACGGATGTCGGATTTTTAGTTTTAGGAATCATTACAAAGTTGGTGGAGTTGATGCCACTAAGGAGGATGTTAGATTCGAAGAAATGGAGGATATATAGCTTTGCAAAAACAGGAGCTATATAAGACCATGTGTGTTTAAAATAATGGGTATTAATGCCATCAGGGCTTCTAGTGCTAGTGGAGTTAAGGCTAAATAAGGCTAATTTGATTTCATCATTAGTGATGGGAGCAATTGTATATAGGGTTTCTTCATGGGTTATGGTGGGAAGGTAAAGGGTGGGTATCACTGATAGGTTAATAGGACTGGAGGTCTCATTGAGAGTAGAGTGGAAGTAGTCTACAAAAGCAGTGCTAGTTTCTTGTTCTGTATTATGGACTATATCAAATCTGTCAGCAATTGATAGAATTTTGGATTTAGTATGTTTTTCCTTGAGGGCAGTATGAAAGAAGCTAGTGTTTCGATCTCCTTTAAATTGGTATTCCTTACCCAGCTTTTGTCTTGTCATTTCAAGCTCATCATCCAAGGTAGAATAAAGTTGGTGTGTCAGGTCATGTTCCAGGGTGGATAGATCCCAATCATCAGGGGTGGCCAGCATGTTGCTTTGAGTTTCTTTGAGACGTTCTCTAATTTGTGTGCTGATTTTGGAACAATTTCCATAGGTAGCAAAAGCTCATTCTCTAAGCTTTTTTTTGTATTCTTTAGTTTTTGTTGTAGCACATACATAAGATTGCCATAGGTTTCCATGCTCCATCCTTGAAGGAAAACCTGTTCAAAATTAGCATGCTTTGTCCAGTTATTACAAAATTTAAAAGGAGGAAAAGTTTTCATGGTGGCAACTACCCAAGAGGCTATGACATGGCAATGGTCAAAGATACCAGGAGAGGAGATATGGGAGAATATGGTAGGCCAGGTGTTGAGAGCATGGTGGTTGTAGAAGCAGTGTTCTAAGGTACAGAAAGTTCTTGGGCCAGAGTGTCTTTTATTATTCCAAGTGAAGGTTGCTCTTGTGGAAGGGGTGGGAATGATTACGGCATTAGACATGGCTTGGTTGAGTGGAGACAGCTCATGAAGAGAGAGAGGAGTGCATCCATGTTTTTGGTGTGAGAGGTACATGCAATTGAAATCACCTAGAATTAACCATGGTTTAGCGAGTGGATTGAGTGATGTTAACTGTTGAAGCATAGATGATCTTGGTTCCTGGTTGTTAGAACCATAAACAAAAGTGACAAAAAAGTTGGTGGAGGTTGGAATATGAGTGCAGGATAGGTGTATGAGTTGGGAAGTGGTTAGAATAGTGGTGGAAGAGTAGATGCAAGGGTTCCAGAGGACAATGATGCGACCATATGGGGCATCATCAAGGTTATTGGCTTGACTCCATGAATTTTTGATGAAAGCACAAGCTTTAGTGGTATTCTTTCTGTCCAGTTTTGTTTCAAGTATGGTAAGCATACCAAGCTTTTGTTCAGTGATGATGTTCTGAAGCTCTTTTTGTTTAATAATCAGGTATGCACCCCTGATATTCCAAAAGTAGATGTTATCTTACATTAATGTTTTTTCTGTTGCTTCTTCTCAAAGTGACCAGATCCGGTCCTTCTAGTATTGCCATCTTTGTGTCTTGCTTTGTCCTCCTATTTTTCAGACATTAGACTATCAGATGCTACCTGGATATCATTTTATAGGAGATCTGGAGTCATATGTTTCTTTTTCTTGTTTTTCTTTTCTTTGAGTCTGCTTTGTGTTATGATATTCTCATTGGTAGGTTCATAGAAAAGTTATGCTTGAGGAGATGAAGAAGCGTTATTGATGGAGAATAGAGATGGAGATGAAGGAGATAGTGGAGAAGGATTGTGGTGAGAGTTAAGAGCAGACAAGGTATGAAGTTGATCTGGGAAAGTTGTTGATGTTATGGTGTAGCTTTCAATGAGATCTGATACAATGGGAGGAGGGAGGTGTGCAACAGAGTATGGCATGGCAGAGGTCTGGTTTGGTGGAGAATTAGAAGTGCCAAAGGTGGGGGTTGGTACAGGGGAGGAGGATGTGGTGTTGGAGTTAGAGAGGGTAGTAGGATGGTTGGTAGATGGGATGGAGCTAGTTGATGGATCAGCTGAGGAGGAAGTGTGCATGTCAGTTGACATGCACAAGGGGTCATCAAGGATGGAGAAGCTGTTAAAAGTGGGTGTTGGTTCTGGGATTAGCTTGTTGCAGGAAGAGGCAGATTTGATGGAGGGTGAGGGTTGAGTAAAAGTATGTGGTTTAGGAATAGGGGGGGAAAGTGGTGTGGAAAGGCTGTGTACAGGGGCAGTTGGAGGTGTGATGACAGGTTGGCGGAGTGAAGTGGGAAGAGCAGTATGGGGATGTTTATTGAAATTCCTTTTGGCAGGCATAACATGAGATTCCATAGCTTTGCCATGTGGTTTGTATGAACCTTTCTACTGTTGTGTGTCAGTGGGAGCTGGTGTGGGCATTTACCAGGGTTTTGAGGCATAGTAGTCTCTTGGGTTTTCGCTGATTTCAGATTCAAAGTCTTTTGGCATCTTGAGATATTATGTCCAAATGACTTACAAGTCGTGCATATATGACGTTTCCAGTCATAAGTAACTTCAACTCTGGATAGATTTTCTCCTTCTCCAATTATGATATATGATGGTAGTTCTCTAGTGGCATCTATCTCAATGAGACATTTAGCATGTTCTAATCGTGTCATTCTTTCAGTTGTTTCATTAACGCAGATCAACTCCCCAAGGTGACAAGCTAGCCAGTTAATACCCAGTGGTGTCCATGTAAGCAATGGAATCTTGTGAAATTGAACCCATATGGGGACCTTTTTGATTTATGATTGAACATTTCCAAGAGAGGGGGTCCAGTTGGCCAATATGAACATTTTACCTCTGATAAACATAGGATCATTTTGCAATACCATATGTCTATCCTCCTCCAAGTCAAAGTCAAAGTAAAAGAAAGTGTTATCACTTCTCACTTTAAAGGTACCTTTCAACTTCCAAGCTCTATTAAGGTGATTATTGACCGCAGTGAAAGGAAGACAATCATCCTGAAAGAAGCCTACCGGCCAATTTTTCCAATATCTTTTACCTTCATCAATGACTTGGGTTGGCACTGAAAGAGACCGACTAGTGTAGTCCAAGGAGAAGGATACAGGGTTATATTTACATGCGTTAACAGGTTAAGATTTGAAGAGGGATGACCAGGAGGAAGGATTACTGGTAGGAGGAAGGGTTGATGTTATGGAATAGGATGGAAAGCTGTGGCACTGATAAACTAGTGGTAGGGATGAAGGCCCCGAGTCAGGCGGGTTGGGTAGCTGTGGTTGAAGGGAGGGACCGGATGAAGGAGGAATGGTCAGAGGTGGAGGTGGAATAGGTGGTGGAACAGCGGGGGTATGGGTAGGCAGAGGAGGGTTGTCGCGTGGTAGACATGGTTGGGGTAGTGTGTGGGTTGAGGTGATGGATGACGGAAAGGTAATGACAGACGGTAGGTTGGTAGAAAGGGCAATGAAAGGGACGGGTGGTATGGGAAGAACTGGAGGGATTGGATGGGTAAGAACCGCAGTGAAAATTTCTTTTTATTTTATTTGTTTTGTTTTTTTAATTAGTTTTGTTTTAATTTATTTTTAGTTCCACACTTATAAAAAAGAGAGAGGATTTGCTTTGTTTTTAATTCTCTTGGGTTGTTTTCAATTTTCAAGTGTTGATCTTCAGGTTGCCAAAACAGATAAGGAGAAGAACCGCTTACTAAAATAACCGCTCTACTTTGCTTGCTAAAAAACATTTGGCCCTAAAGAAAAATTGCTAATAAGTCTGCACGCTCTAGTATTGTGCTCTCATCTCCAGTTTTTATTTACCTTGCATTGTTGGTTGCTTGCATTTGCATTTATATATATATATATATATATAATTTCAAAAATTCAAAAAAATCAAAAACAAATTTTATTCGTAGTTGCATTGTTAAAATCACGTTTAGTTTCTGCTTTGCATTCATCTCATCTTGTTTTATTTTCTAAGGGCAACACCCTAATCCACATAAGGTGAGGGATTTCATCACCTCTTCCTTGGTCCACAAATTGTATTTCATTGTAGAATTTGACTAATAATAACGGTTAGAAAATTGACTTAAGGGAGTCGTGAGCTCACCTATGGCTTAATTGTATTTTGACAATTGTCTTCCTTGAACAATTTTATTTCTTGGTGTCTAGGCTACGACAGAGCTATAACCATTTATAAATATTACGGTGATTCGTAAATATTATAGTGGTCGTTTCTCTGAAGGTACTTAAACCTTTATTTCTCCTTTTTGTTATTGGGTACCTACAATAGAACAAGAAATTTTATTGGTACCCACTTCCTATGTTAGGGTTCTATGTATTAATAGAAGAAGGTACCTATGCCCAAGAGGGTTTGGAACTTTAGAAATACTGCTATGAACAACATTTACTAGAAAATTATCTGTATATTTTGTCTAGTTAAATTGTATTTGTTTCTGGAACCCAAATCATTATAATTTTTGAATTTTAGATATTTACTTTTGGACTACATTTAGATTTCCTAAATTATATGTACAAAGTGCAACATTTCTTTTGACTATTTTGTTTTGCTTTCTTAAAACCAAGTCCATTTTTATTGCTAGAAGGTTTTTAGATTTTAATCAAAATTTCTAAGTTCTATTTTCCTTTGTTAAATTTTGAAACATTGTTTGTAATTTGCTTCAATTTTTTTTTATCTCTAGGATTTCATTTTTTAGCCAAGTCCAAATTAAATTGTAGTTCTCAAACATTTTTGTTAAGTTTACCATTCTCAACTTTACTAGCATAAATTAAAGCTGTATTTTGAGAAGTTAAATTTCCACATGATTTTTGTGAAATTTCTAATTCTTCTTCTAAAATACATTTTTCAATTTTGGGCATACAATTCTCTAATTTAGCCCTATTTAATTTGCTTATATTTTCCTTATATAGTTTCTACAAATATCTTAGTTTATCATCAGGTTCATTCTAATTTCTAGAATATCATTATAAGAAAGCTCAAAATTTACATCATTAGTGGCATTTGAAAAAAATGTTTGCATGTTCCGTGTCGCTATCAGTTTCACTCTCCAAAGAAAATGAATCCGAGCCATCCTATGTAACTTGAAAATATCTTCTTTTCTTCTTGAACTTCTCGAGCTTGTTTTCCTTCTTTTCCTTGTTTAGCTGTGGAAAGTCCTTCTTTATGTGCCCAAATGTATCGCATTTGTAAGACTTGATTGAAGGTAAGTTTCCACCATTTTGTGCCTTCGTGATTTTCTTAAATTTGTTATAGTTTTTGGCGATGAACACAATCTCATCTTCATCTAAGTTGGAGTCTTCATTATTGGCTTGAAAAGTAATACTCTTCTTCTCTTGGTTTTTTCTTTTCTTTCTTCCAAGTTTACTTTATACGATATCGCATTTCCAATTAATTCTTCAACTTTGAGTTGGAAAAGGTCGTTTGCTTCTTCTATTGCTAGAACATTTCTTTCCCATTCAATAGTTAGAATTTAAAATATGTGCAACAAGATCAAAATCACTGAATGTAACTCCTAATGCCATGGGATCATATTGTATGGTTTGGAATCTTGCATACATATCTACAATTGATTCATTTGTTATCATTTTGAATGATTGAAATTGATTTTGAAGAATTGAAATTTTAGTTTTTTTAACTTTTTTATCTCTTCATGAGTGATTTGTAGTGTTCGCCAAATTTCATATGCAGTTTTGCAAAGCATGTTTCCAGAAAATTCATTTTTGTCAAGTGAACAAAACAAAATGTTCATGGCTTTTGTATTGCTGGTTGCCGTGGTTTTTAAGCATACATCCAATACTCATTTTAGTAGAAGGTACTTCATACCTAATTTGAGTAGCTTGCCAAGTCTCAAGCCTATAGCTTCCATAAAATTTCTCATGTCTGTAGACCAATATGTATAGTTAGACCCGATGAAAAGTAGAGAACGTGCGTTTGATTGACCTTCTAGAAAAGTGCTTGCCACAGTTTTAAAAACTTTAATACGGTTAATGAAAAGACCTTGCTTTGATACCAAATGTAAGTGCACAAGGATCTAAGATAATATGCTAACTTATACATACACACACACACACATATATATGTATGTATGTATGTATGTATACATATATAAGTGTATATGCAATATCAGCTACATAACAAGGTAGATAGAAAAGTAAAGTAAGAAGCAATCATGCTAAGATTTTTTATTCTGATTCGGATTTCATGTCCTACGTCCAGTCCTGAAGCTCCCTTCAGATTTTCAACAAATCAAAACACCCTCACTTAGCCCAGAGAAATGGACGATACAATAGTTTGTTTACTTTGACAATCTTTTGTTCGATCAACACAGACTTTGACTTGTAGTACAAGGCTTTCTATAATCTCCTTTGATGATTCGAAATGTGTTCGGACTTCATGTCTTATGTCCAGTCCCAAAGCTCCTTTCGAATTTTCAACAAACCAAAACACTCTTAGGAATGGATGATACAATAGTTTGATGACTTTGAAAATCTTGTGTTCAATCAACACAGATTCTGACTTGTAGTACAAGGCTTCCTATAATCACCTTTAATGATTCAAGATGTGCGCACCATGATTAAGGAAGTATATAAAGCAATTTTTGAGTAAATAATATAGAACTTGAAAGCAAATTGTAACGACCCAAAACTTTTAGTGATTTTATTTGTTAAATTAATTGAAATTTTGTGAAATTTTAAATAATAAAATTTGAAATATAAAATTTATTATTTGGAATACGTCTATTTTAATATAGTAACTGGTAAATTTTCATCTGATAATATTGAAGTTTATTTTCTTGTGAAATTTTATTTCAATTTATATCAGTTAATAACAGTTGAATTTAAAAGTATTCTGAAACCTAAATATGTCACCATGAGGAAATTTATTTAGAACACTCTGAATCAGACTGCGAAATTCGTTTCGCGAAATTCAGACGTTTCTAGCTCCATTTAGATTTTTCCATACGGAATAGCAACGTATATCAGTGTCCGTATCGACTTTTGATAGGATGATCATGCCATTAATATTTGTATACCATTTTGATCGTCTCGTCGTGCAGATCTCCGTAGTATATTCATTCCTGTGTTTTGAAGCCTAGTTCAGAGCGGAATCCGTGAAATGGATGACCGTTTCCATATTCAAATCGTTACCTTTTTGCTTTCTGTGACCATTTATATTCACCGGATGATTCCAATGGTCATTGCATTCAATATTTTTTTTCAGAAATTATTATTTGTGACCTTTTGATTCTTACGTTTCCAATGGCCTATTCGTTATCCACTGTCCAAATTTGCTCCAATAACTATTCATATTCATCTGCTTTAATAACGTCATTTTCCATTTCGTTCTTTTCAAATTTCAAAACTTTACATTTATTTACAAGCCACTCATTCACTACACAGCCTGGTTCCTACTTCTGTTATCTTACCTGCCGTTTGAAGGGAAATTAATATATTAAGATATATTTACAATCGTTTCCAGATCTAGCTCTTCCCCTCAACATCTCCAACCTCGCTTGAAAAGGCTACCCCATAGCCGTGTGCCAAGCTCCTCCACCAAGCATTCTTCCTTACTCGTGCTTTGCCGATCACTCAGTGGCCTCACTTACACCTTCTTCCTCTTTTCTCTTGGCCGCTCGTCACCTTGTTTGCTGGGAAGTTCTCAGCCTCCTTATCATCCCCGTATGTTTACATATACCTTCATAGTTATACCTATATGTATATTTTATACTTTCAGTTTAGTTATATATATATTATATAGTAGGCAAGTTCTATGTATGTATATTCGGTTGCTGTAACCATATGTATATTCGTATATATTTTGATTTAAAGGTATATTGGATTTTTGCAATATTGTTTTCATTGAATATATATACGTCTATATAAACTTACTCATTTGATATCTGTTGTCTGAGTTATATATATACATAGTTTGTATACTATTTTACCTGGGTCGCATATCAATAAGTATTTATATACACATAAAGTTATAAAGTATGCATGTGATATTTATGCTATTTACTATTTTTCATATATATATATATATATAAAAATATGTTTTTGTTTAAAGTATTATACTAAATAAGTTGTTGCATATACCTTAGTTTATTAAGCATATAAGTCATACAATCGGTTAACTATGTTTTTTTTGTATATATAAACATTTTGAGTTATCCTTTCGACTTTTCTGGGTGCAATATATATATATTTTATAAAAGAAGAATATATAGATTCGAATACATTTTGGTTTACTTTAGTATCGTCTGTTCATTATATACAATGTCTTATGGATTTGGTTTATAAACTATTATTATATATAGTTGTATTTACATTGAAATCTGGGTATTTGCTTTCTTTTCTTTCACTTTGCTGTACATAGTTATATATGGACTTTGGCTGTTGGTTCGAACATTTTATATATGTGGTTAGCTTTTATATATATATATATATTAGGTGAGTTATATGTGTAGCCTTGGATTCCTTGTTTTATAAAATTTTCCCAGCATATGTATGTTACAGTATCTATGTTTTACAATTGGTTAGTTTGTATATGTTTGATAAATAAGTTCTGTTTTATATATTAGAATTTATATATATAATGTTCTATATATATCAGTAAGTATTATATATATGAGGTTTATATAAAATTTGGTTTGTAGACTTCCGTATAGATAAATATGTATATAGTTACTTTCGTTCATACTTGTAAAGTTAAGAGGTAATATATTTATTTTATATAAATTTATGATTTTGTATTGTATATACGTTGATTTATATATATGTTTAGTTTAAAACTATGATTTTTGAAAACGTATATATATAATTTAATGAGTTTCAAAATTTATATTGGTTAAGCAAATAATATATTAGAATAATATATATTTTGTTTCAGTCTACATCGACCAATTTTAATGAGTTTCAAAATTTATATTGGTTAAGCAAACATGGAGTAGACCCAAGACAGTGACTGAGGTGAGGTCATTCTTAGGTTTGGCAGGGTACTATAGGAGGTTCATCAAGGATTTTTTAAGAATAGCAGCACCAATGACCAAACTAACCAAGAAGAACCAACCATATGTGTGGACTGAGCAGTGTGAACAAGCTTTTGAGAAATTGAAACAAGCATTGGTGGAAGCTCCTGTCCTACAAATCCCAGAAGCAAATGAAGGAATGGTTGTATACACTGATGCTAGTGGGTCTGGGTTAGGTGCAGTGCTTATGCAACATGGCAAGGTGGTGGCATATGCATCAAGATAGCTTAAACCCAATGAAACCAAATATGCAACTCATGATCTAGAATTAGCTGCAATAGTGTTTTCACTAAAACTATGGAGGCATTATTTGCTTGGGGCAAAATTTGAATTATTCACAGATCATCAAGCATTGAAATATTTATTTTCTCAAAAAGATTTAAATATGAGGCAAGCAAGGTGGTTGGAGTTTCTAGCTGCATATGATTTAGATATTTTGTACACTCCTGGAAAAGCTAATAGAGTGGCGGATGCTTTGAGCAGAAATCATATTAGATTAGCCAGTTTGATGATTGATGAATTTATAAACCTTGCGTGCTTGGGGAGGCAGATATATACAGCAAGGATGAAGTGAATTTTAAAGAACATGGTGATATGGTGGAGTATGGTACACTGGGAATAATCACTGTGAAGTCTAATCTGGTGGAGAAAATTGGTGGCATGCAAGACCAAGATAAATATTTGAAGGAAAAGAA
The DNA here is from genome assembly GCA_030737815.1 of Allium fistulosum. Lineage (NCBI taxonomy): Eukaryota > Viridiplantae > Streptophyta > Magnoliopsida > Asparagales > Amaryllidaceae > Allium > Allium fistulosum. Next base: position 1,391,100,366 of record CM060901.1, on the reverse strand, counting down.
GGAAATGTTACTTAGCAACCTTGAGTTGGAAAATTTTAAAATAGATTCCAAGGGTTATTTGAGGAAAAATGATAAGCTTTGTGTACCAGACCTTGCAGAGTTGAAGGAAGAAATCATGAATGAGCATCACAAGACCAAGTACACCATACACCCTAGTGGTACTAAAATGTATCATGATTTAAAAAGAAGCTACTGGTGGCCAGGAATGAAGCAAGAAGTGGCAAGATATGTGGCAAAGTGTTTCACATGTCAACAAATTAAAGCAGACCACCAAAAGCCTTCTGGCATGTTGCAACCTTTGGAGGTACCTCAGTGGAAATGGGAAAGTATTTCCATGGATTTTGTGGATGGTTTGCCTAGAACTAAGAAAGGCAATGATAGTATATGGGTAATTGTCGATAGACTAACCAAATCAGCTCACTTTGTCCCTGTCAGGTCAGATAGAAATGCACATAGGCTCGCACAATTATTTATTAAGGAAGTGGTGAGGCTACATGGTATACCCAAGACTATTGTAAGTGATAGAGACACTTTGTTCACCTCAAGATTTTGGGAAAGCTTCCAAGAAGCAATGGGAACACAACTTTGTTTAAGCACTGCCTACCATCCTCAAAGTGATGGGCAAACAGAGATAGTGAATAAAATATTGGAAGATTTACTTAGAGCATGTGTGCTTGATTTTGGGGGTAATTGGGAGGATCATATTCACTTGGCAGAATTCACTTACAACAATAGCTATCAATCAACAATAGGAATGGCTCCCTTTGAAGCCTTGTATGGGAGACCCTGCATGTCTCCTGCCTGTTGGTTGGAAGCAGGAGAGGGTGTAATGTTGGGGCCAGATCATGTTAAAGAAACTTCCAACATGATTGAATTAGTTAGGCATAGAATGAAGGCAGCACAATCAAGACAGAAGTCTTATGCAGATAGAAAGAGAAAGCCAATGGAGTTTGAAGTAGGAGAGCATGTTTTTCTGAAGGTATCACCAATGAAGAAGGTGTTCAGGTTTGGGAAATCTGGTAAGCTATCACCAAAATTTGTAGGACCATATGAAATTATGCAAAGAATTGGTGCTATGGCCTACAGACTTAAGTTACCTGAGGAGTTGAGTGGTGTGCATCCAGTATTTCATGTTTCTCAATTGAGAAAATGGGTGCATGATGAAGGAGCAATTCTGGAGTCACCTACTCAAATTCAAGTCCAAAAGAATTTGATTTATACAAATGAACCAGTAGGGATAGTTGCCAAGGAAGAGAAAAAGTTGAGGAACAAGGTGATCAAACTGGTAAAAATTCAATGGAGCTTGGACACTAATGATTGTACATGGGAGGTTGAAGATAAAATGAGGGCTAAATACCCCAATTTGTTTACTGATGGAGAGGTATGTTTAAGCAGCTTATGATGATTTTTTCTAAAATATTCTTATATATATTGTTTGCTTTCATAAACTGTGAGTATGGGGTTATGGAGTTAAAACAGGCTATAGATTAGTTTTTTTTAATTGGAGAAAAATTATGGGGACATAATTCCTTTAAGGGGGAGGGTATGTAATGACCCTAAAATAAAATAAAATTAAAATGAAAAATATACATTTATATTAAGAAATTCTGAGATTATAATATGTATATATAATGCATTAAAACAGAAAAAAAATTGGCAATAAATAAAAATTTGCATGGGAGCTTCTGTTTGATAAAATGCAAGGGATTAAGGTGATTAAAAGAAAAATTGGAGCTCAAAATAAATATAGCTCTATGTCCAAAGAATTATATAAATACATACATTAATATATATATGGAGTGTTTTCTATTTTATTTAAAGATAGAATAAGATGAAGTTTAATAAAAAGGTTTACTTGTCTTATAATTGTGCTAAAAATAATTAGCATAATATATGTGATTTTTATTTAAATATAGAAGGAGTTACTGATTTGACAAAGAGGCAGAAATATATATATATATATATACATACAGAATCAAATAAAAATTTCCATATCTTATATTTATTTCAAGAAAATAATATGGGTGAATGATTTTTACATTACATAATAAGGTATGATAGTATGCATGATTGAATGGAGATAATAGATAGGTAGAAAATACAAAGGAGATTTTCAAATTCCTTAAACTTATAAAAAGAAATGAATAAAGGATCACATGCATATGGCATGAATAAAATGGAGACATGAAAATAGCATGCAGTGTTAAAAATGCATGATCCCCGAAATAACTAATTAAAGCAACCTAATGTGTGCATTTCCAACTTAGGACCACACAGGAATGTGATATGTACATGAACACCTAAGGGTATCAGGGGAATTACCCATTTTCTTAAACCCTAGAATGGATTTATAAATAACTGCACATAACCAAATCCATCATTCTCTCGGGATCAAAACAAAAATAAAATAAACTAGAAGAAACACTAGCTTGAGGCTTTGGGGGATTTGCTGTTCAAAGGATTAAGGCAGTGAAAGGAAAACATTAGGTGAGTATTTATCCTTTGTATGCAATGGAATTAAGTCCTATTGCAGGCAGCCTAAAATATTATGAGTCATTTAAATCTCTAAAATGATTTGTTATGGGTGATATGGATGTTTGTTTGTGCATTTTTGATTGGAGCATTAATCTGTAAGTGGGCTTTTAGAGTTAACATGTTTTGGGCATTCTTGTTCTATCTTATCATCATTAAACATGGATATAGATTAAATAGGGGAACATGGGGTTGAACCAGAAAATATACAAGCAGTTATATCTTTCTGAAATATGAATGAAAGAAAAACTAAATTGGTCACTTGGGAGTTAGTCAATGATCTGCTTACTTCAGGTGGGAGCAAGTATATGCATGGTGCAACTGCACCCTGAGGCCTTTGTGCGTTGGAATAATTTAAACAACCTGGGAGTTTCCTTCACAATGCATACATAGTGTTCATTTGACAAGGAGTTAAAGACCATAAAATAAATGGGGATAGGGGTTTAAAAATCTGGGTTATAAATATCCAGATATGGTGTTAATTTAATCAAGATAAACATTGTTCATTGATTAGTTGCTGGGTGAAAATTTGGAGTATAAAACCTGAGTTTATTTATCTAGATTTGGGGAGAATGAATTAAGAATTGTATATATGTTTATTTTAACTGTTTACTGTGTATTGTTTAAATAGATGAATGTGTTTGTATCTCTTTATGAACCAAAACATGCTAAGTATAAAAATCTGTTAAACTAGGAAGGCACTGCAAGATTATCAAAAAAAATTATGAATATGTATACAAAATTGATAAATGCTCATACCAGTGAAAACTGACCCTTTTGGTTGCCCTTGCAATCATCTGGGTGTCTCATTAAAATTGGGGAAGCTCAGTGATTTGCTTGCAAGAAGATGAAGTTGGCTTGATGAATGAAGGTGGCAATTAGCTGCTAGTATAAATAAAAGAAACCAGTTTTAAAAATCTGTAGTTGCTTTGTAATGAACTTATTAGTCAAATTTTATGTTGTAACTGAAGTTCCTTGTAAGGAGATTACTAAGTATTTGGGTTGAAAACATGTACTTAAGTAAAACCTGTTGTGAGTGATCATTGATGATGTTTGGTTAACTACTAATTTCTTTTATGAATGTCTGATTTGGAGAAAAATAAGGAGATAGACATATTATATACATATGATATGTGTATATATATTTGATCTCTGATTTTTATTGCTTATATTTTGTCTTAAGAAAATTAAACAGCTAAGGGGGTTGGTTTTTGAAATGAACTCTCAAAAAAAATTTAGTAGGATACTCAAGTGAAATGAATCTGTGCATGGCAGGTAAGTGATACTGGCATGTGCACGAATTCTGGAAATTTGTATGTAATTGAGTATTTAAATTTCAAATAGAACTATGAGAGCAGTAGACCTGAAAGACACTGAATTAGTTCAAAATGTTTTTTACACTCTCTGTTTCAATTTTAAACCTCTGAGACGTCTGTCATAAAAATTTAGACGTCTGAGATCAAATTTAGACATCTGTCATAAAAATTTAGACGTCTGAGATCAAATTTAGACATCTGTCATAAAAATTTAGACGTCTGAACTGCTGATTTTGCCTAATTTGCCTATTTTTGAGAATATCCATTTTTGATGGATTCGTTACTGATTTCTTTGGATTTTATTCACGTCTTCGAATGTGAATTTTTATGATTGATTGTTTCTACAATCACTTTTATGATTTATCACTTCAAGATAATAAAAAAAACAATTGTATATCATCAAATATATAATTGACATAATTTGTTTGTACACTGATATGATTATATTGGTAAACCAGGGTCTTGGGAAATTATATAAATATTCAAATATAAAAGTAATGAGGTTTAGTGGTGAATTCCTCTTGAATGTAAAAATAAATAAAAAAATCTATGTGTTATAAAGTGAGGGTCATCACAGTTGGTATCAGAGCTATGTTTTGAACAACATAGTAAATATTATTGTATGCATATGGATGTTTGAATGCATTGTTTGAATTATTGGTGTTGAATGCTTTTGTTTTATGACTGAATAAATATATATATATGTGTGTACATGTGATACATGCACAGTGTGCACAGAAATAAAAGAAATGAACAAAGTAAAGACACCAAAAATGATAGGGGTAAATAAACTAACATAAAAATCATATTTATAGCAATTATGGTAGGACCAAGGCATCACACATGTGCAGGATCATCACGTGAGCCACCTGTGATGAGCATGGAGGATTTTGTGAGAGCTTTAAGGGATGAAATGGCACCAAGGCAAGACAATCCTCATGAGGAACTCTCCAAACTGCTTAAGACATGTACCACTTTGGGGGGAAAGGATTTTGAAGGTACTGAAGGAGCTATAGGTGTTCAAACTTGGATAAGAACTATGGAGAGGGTCTTCACAGATATGCAAATCAATGACCAAAGGAAGAGACAGATAGCTTCAGGGAAATTGAAGGGGGTTGCACTGGATTGGTGGGAAGTTGTGACAGCAGGAAGACAAGAGGATACTATCACTTGGAATAATTTCAAGGACATGCTTGAGGCCAGATTTGTCCCAGCATCTGCCAAGGCCACACTGCTAGAAGACTTTATTAGATTAAGGCAAGGAAGCATGAGTGTGAATGAATACACTCAGAAGTTTGAAGCATTATCCAAGTATGGAATGGTGTTAATAGGGAATGCAGAAGCAAAGAATGCAAGGTACATTCAAGGCTTGAACCCTAGTCTGTCAAGGGCAATGTTGCCATACAAGGACAAAACCTTTGATCAGGTAATTGATCTAACACTCTCATTTGAGCAACATGACACTGCAAGGGAGAAATTCAGGAATATGAAGCTCAATAAGAAGAAGGGTGGTCAGAACAAAGTGCAACCTTATGACAAGAGAAATGCAAGTAAAGGAGTTAAGAAAGGGGAAGGAGCAATAGCACCTGAAAGCAAGAAATTCACTCATTGTTTTAATTATGGAAAAGCTGGACATTATAGTAACCAATGCCCTGACCCTAAAATACCTAGAGGAGGCTGCTATAATTGTGGAAAGATGGGTCATCTCAAGAAGGATTGCCCAGAAACCAATAGGGGAACAGCAAGGGTAGGAGCTTTAGCAGCAGGTAACACTGGGAATGTTGGGCAACTTGAAGGTATAATTTTTATTCATACCCAACCAATATCAGTAATATATGACATTGGTGCCTCACATTCACTAATATCTTTGGAAATTGTAAAGAAGTTAACACTTGCTTGTGTTTCTATTGATCAGCCCTTGATTGTACACAGTCCCATAGGGAGTCATTGTATGTTAGGGATGAAGTGTATGGGTCTGAAATTAATTATAGGGGGTTATGAATTTAATTCAGATCTATATACCTTAAATTATCCTGGTATTGGGATTATTTTGGGGGTAGATTGGTTAATGAGAAATAAAGCAATTTTAAATTTAGACAACCTTACTACTTCTTTGGAGACAAATGAAGGTAAAAGAATTACCATCTTAAGTGAAATAGTAAAGAATACATGTTTTAATAAAATCTGGAGTATTAATGAAGTTCAAAAGGAATTAAAAATAGAGGAAATCCCAGTAGTCAATGGATATATCGATGTGTTTGGAGAAGTGAAGGGAATTCCTCAAAATAGACCAGTTGAATTTAAAATAAAATTAATGCCAGGAACAAATCCAATCATTAAGAAGCCTTATAGAATGGGTCCAAAAGAGTTGGTAGAATTAAAACATCAACTAGAGGAATTAGAAGAGAAAGGATTCATAAGATCAAGTAGTTCCAGTTGGGGTTCCCCAGTGCTTTTTGTTAAGAAGCATGATGGAACAATGAGGATGTGTGTGGATTACAGGGATTTAAATAAGGTGACCATCAAGAATAAGTACCCACTGCCTAGAATAGATGATCTATTTGACCAATTGCATGAAGCTAAAATATTTTCAAGGCTAGACTTAGCCTCTGGATTTCACCAAATGAAAGTTGCAGAGGAAAGCATCGAGTACACAGCCTACAACACAAGGTATGGCCTTTATGAATTTCTAGTAATGCCATTTGGTTTGACCAATGCTCCCTCCTATTTTGTAGACTTGATGAATAGAATTTTTAGAGACTTTTTGGATAAGTTTGTCATGGTATTTATAGATGACATATTAATTTATTCAAAGTCAGAAAATGACCATGCTATGCACCTACATTTAGTATTATCCAGACTTAGAGAACATGAATTAAAAGCCAAGTATTCAAAGTGTATATTTTGGCAACATGAAGTAAAATTCTTAGGACACATAGTGTCACAACAGGGAGTAAGTGTAGATCCAAGCAAGGTCATTACAGTTCAAACATGGAGTAGACCCAAGACAGTGACTGAGGTGAGGTCATTCTTAGGTTTGGCAGGGTACTATAGGAGGTTCATCAAGGATTTTTCAAGAATAGCAGCACCAATGACCAAACTAACCAAGAAGAACCAACCATATGTGTGGACTGAGCAGTGTGAACAAGCTTTTGAGAAATTGAAACAAGCATTGGTGGAAGCTCCTGTCCTACAAATCCCAGAAGCAAATGAAGGAATGGTTGTATACACTGATGCTAGTGGGTCTGGGTTAGGTGCAGTGCTTATGAACATGGCAAGGTGGTGGCATATGCATCAAGACAGCTTAAACCCAATGAAACCAAATATGCAACTCATGATCTAGAATTAGCTGCAATAGTGTTTGCACTAAAACTATGGAGGCATTATTTGCTTGGGGCAAAATTTGAATTATTCACAGATCATCAAGCATTGAAATATTTATTTTCTCAAAAAGATTTAAATATGAGGCAAGCAAGATGGTTGGAGTTTCTAGCTGCATATGATTTAGATATTTTGTACACTCCTGGAAAAGCTAATAGAGTGGCTGATGCTTTGAGCAGAAATCATATTAGATTAGCCAGTTTGATGATTAATGAATTTAAAAACCTTGCAGTGCTTGGGGAGGCAGATATATACAGCAAGGATGAAGTGAATTTTAGAGAACTTGGTGATATGGTGGAGTATGGTACACTGGGAATAATCACTGTGAAGTCTAATCTGGTGGAGAAAATTGGTGGCATGCAAGACCAAGATAAATATTTGAAGGAAAAGAAGGAAATGTTACTTAGCAACCTTGAGTTGGAAAATTTTAAAATAGATTCCAGGGGTTATTTGAGGAAAAATGATAAGCTTTGTGTACCATACCTTGCAGAGTTGAAGGAAGAAATCATGAATGAGCATCACAAGACCAAGTACACCATACACCCTGGTGGTACTAAAATGTATCATGATTTAAAAAGAAGCTACTGGTGGCCAGGAATGAAGCAAGCAGTGGCAAGATATGTGGCAAAGTGTTTCACATGTCAACAAATTAAAGCAGACCACCAAAAGCCTTCTGGCATGTTGCAACCTTTGGAGGTACCTCAGTGGAAATGGGAAAGTATTTCCATGGATTTTGTGGATGGTTTGCCTAGAACTAAGAAAGGCAATGATAGTATATGGGTACTTGTCGATAGACTAACCAAATCAGCTCACTTTGTCCCTGTCAGGTCAGATAGAAATGCACATAGGCTCGCATAATTATTTATTAAGGAAGTGGTGAGGCTACATGGTATACCCAAGACTATTGTAAGTGATAGAGACACTTTGTTCACCTCAAGATTTTGGGAAAGCTTCCAAGAAGCAATGGGAACACAACTTTGTTTAAGCACTGCCTACCATCCTCAAAGTGATGGGCAAACAGAGATAGTGAATAAAATATTGGAAGATTTACTTAGAGCATGTGTGCTTGATTTTGGGGGTAATTGGGAGGATCATATTCACTTGGCAGAATTCACTTACAACAATAGCTATCAATCAACAATAGAAATGGCTCCCTTTGAAGCCTTGTATGGGAGACCCTGCATGTCTCCTGCATGTTGGTTGGAAGCAGGAGAGGGTGTAATGTTGGGGCCAGATCATGTTAAAGAAACTTCCAACATGATTGAATTAGTTAGGCATAGAATGAAGGCAGCACAATCAAGACAGAAGTCTTATGCAGATAGAAAGAGAAAGCCAATGGAGTTTGAAGTAGGAGAGCATGTTTTTCTGAAGGTATCACCAATGAAGAAGGTGTTCAGGTTTGGGAAATCTGGTAAGCTATCACCAAAATTTGTAGGACCATATGAAATTATGCAAAGAATTGGTGCTATGGCCTACAGACTTAAGTTACCTGAGGAGTTGAGTGGTGTGCATCCAGTATTTCATGTTTCTCAATTGAGAAAATGGGTGCATGATGAAGGAGCAATTCTGGAGTCACCTACTCAAATTCAAGTCCAAAAGAATTTGATTTATACAAATGAACCAGTAGGGATAGTTGCCAAGGAAGAGAAAAAGTTGAGGAACAAGGTGATCAAACTGGTAAAAATTCAATGGAGCTTGGACACTAATGATTGTACATGGGAGGTTGAAGATAAAATGAGGGCTAAATACCCCAATTTGTTTACTGATGGAGAGGTATGTTTAAGCAGCTTATGATGATTTTTTCTAAAATATTCTTATATATATTGTTTGCTTTCATAAACTGTGAGTATGGGGTTATGGAGTTAAAACAGGCTATAGATTAGTTTTTTTTAATTGGAGAAAAATTATGGGGACATAATTCCTTTAAGGGGGAGGGTATGTAATGACCCTAAAATAAAATAAAAATTAAATGAAAAATATACATTTATATTAAGAAATTCTGAGATTATAATATGTATATATAATGCATTAAAACAGAAAAAAATTTGGCAATAAATAAAATTTTGCATGGGAGCTTCTGTTTGATAAAATGCAAGGGATTAAGGTGATTAAAAGAAAAATTGGAGCTCAAAATAAATATAGCTCTATGTCCAAAGAATTATATAAATACATACATTAATATATATATGGAGTGTTTTCTATTTTATTTAAAGATAGAATAAGATGAAGTTTAATAAAAAGGTTGACTTGTCTTATAATTGTGCTAAAAATAATTAGCATAATATATGTGATTTTTATTTAAATATAGAAGGAGTTACTGATTTGACAAAGAGGCAGAAATATATATATATATACATACAGAATCAAATAAAAATTTCCATATCTTATATTTATTTCAAGAAAATAATATGGGTGAATGATTTTTACATTACATAATAAGGTATGATAGTATGCATGATTGAATGGAGATAATAGATAGGTAGAAAATACAAAGGAGATTTTCAAATTCCTTAAACTTATAAAAAGAAATGAATAAAGGATCACATGCATATGGCATGAATAAAATGGAGACATGAAAATAGCATGCAGTGTTAAAAATGCATGATCCCCGAAATAACTAATTAAAGCAACCTAATGTGTGCATTTCCAACTTAGGACCACACAGGAATGTGATATGTACATGAACACCTAAGGGTATCAGGGGAATTACCCATTTTCTTAAACCCTAGAATGGATTTATAAATAACTGCACATAACCAAATCCATCATTCTCTCGGGATCAAAACAAAAATAAAATAAACTAGGAGAAACACTAGCTTGAGGCTTTGGGGGATTTGCTGTTCAAAGGATTAAGGCAGTGAAAGGAAAACATTAGGTGAGTATTTATCCTTTGTATGCAATGGCATTAAGTCCTATTGCAGGCAGCCTAAAATATTATGAATCATTTAAATCTCTGAAATGATTTGTTATGGGTGATATGGATGTTTGTTTGTGCATTTTTGATTGGAGCATTAATCTGTAAGTGGGCTTTTAGAGTTAACATGTTTTGGGCATTCTTGTTCTATCTTATCATCATTAAACATGGATATAGATTAAATAGGGGAACATGGGGTTGAACCAGAAAATATACAAGCAGTTATATCTTTCTGAAATATGAATGAAAGAAAAACTAAATTGGTCACTTGGGAGTTAGTCAATGATCTGCTTACTTCAGGTGGGAGCAAGTATATGCATGGTGCAACTGCACCCTGAGGACTTTGTGCGTTGGAATAATTTAAACAACCTGGGAGTTTCCTTCACAATGCATACATAGTGTTCATTTGACAAGGAGTTAAAGACCATAAAATAAATGGGGACAGGGGTTTAAAAATCTGGGTTATAAATATCCAAATATGGTGTTAATTTAATCAAGATAAACATTGTTCATTGATTAGTTGCTGGGTGAAAATTTGGAGTATAAAACCTGAGTTTATTTATCTAGATTTGGGGAGAATGAATTAAGAATTGTATATATGTTTATTTTAACTGTTTGATGTGTATTGTTTAAATAGATGAATGTGTTTGTCTCTCTTTATGAACCAAAACATGCTAAGTATAAAAATCTGTTAAACTAGGAAGGCACTGCAAGATTATCAAAAAAAATTATGAATATGTATACAAAATTGATAAATGCTCATACTAGTGAAAACTGACCCTTTTGGTTGCCCTTGCAATCATCTGGGTGTCTCATTAAAATTGGGGCAGCTCAGTGATTTGCTTGCAGGAAGATGAAGTTGGCTTGATGAATGAAGATGGCAATTAGCTGCTAGTATAAATAAAAGAAACCAGTTTTAAAAATCTGTAGTTGCTTTGTAATGAACTTATTAGTCAAATTTTATGTTGTAACTGAAGTTCCTTGTAAGGAGATTACTAAGTATTTGGGTTGAAAACATGTACTTAAGTAAAACCTGTTGTGAGTGATCATTGCTGATGTTTGGTTAACTACTAATTTCTTTTATGAATGTCTGATTTGGAGAAAAATAAGGAGATAGACATATTATATACATATGATATGTGTATATATATTTGATCTCTGATTTTTATTGCTTATATTTTGTCTTAAGAAAATTACACAGCTAAGGGGGTTGGTTTTTGAAATGAACTCTCAAAAAAAATTTTAGTAGGATACTCAAGTGAAATGAATTTGTGCATGGCAGGTAAGTGATACTGGCATGTGCACGAATTCTGGAAATTTGTATGTAATTGAGTATTTAAATTTCAAATAGAACTATGAGAGCAGTAGACCTGAAAGACACTGAATTAGTTCAAAATGTTTTTTACACTCTCTGTTTCAATTTTAAACCTCTGAGACGTCTGTCATAAAAATTTAGACGTCTGAGATCAAATTTAGACATCTGTCATAAAAATTTAGACGTCTGAGATCAAATTTAGACATCTGTCATAAAAATTTAGACGTCTGAACTGCTGATTTTGCCTAATTTGCCTATTTTTGAGAATATCCATTTTTGATGGATTCGTTACTGATTTCTTTGGATTTTATTCACGTCTTCGAATGTGAATTTTTATGATTGATTGTTTCTACAATCACTTTTATGATTTATCACTTCAAGATAAAAAAAACAATTGTATATCATCAAATATATAATTGACATAATTTGTTTGTACACTGATATGATTATATTGGTAAACCAGGGTCTTGGGAAATTATATAAATATTCAAATATAAAAGTAATGAGGTTTAGTGGTGAATTCCTCTTGAATGTAAAAAAAAAATATATGTGTTATAAAGTGAGGGTCACCACAGTTATAGTGTATATTTCTACATTGTAGATAGTTCCACGGATCCTTAGAGGACGGTTATCCCAAACATCCTTTAAGTTACTTGTATTTCAGTTGATATTTCACTTGAGTTGGATTTATTGATATAAGAATGTTAATCCTGACTCGAGTGTTTTGTGTTTTGCTTTACGCTCGGGTCAGACTGAGTGATAGAACATTTGAGACTCACCTTTGGAGTTTGGAGCTTTGTTTGGAGATCCCACCATCGATTCAGCTTTCAGCTTTCTAGTTGATTTGTTCAGGGAGGTCATCCGTTTGTACTGGAACTTCACTGATTTGAGATATTCTGTTTTATTTTATTTCTAACTCTGATGTTTATATAGTAGCTTCATGAACTACTATTTATCTATTCCACTGCATTATTGTTATATTACTCTGTATTTGTGATTCTGTGATTGTTTTATTTACTGTATATGCTGAGTTTTTTCAAATTTAAATTAACAATCTGATATTTTGAGCAATTCAAGTCCGACATGTGCGAATGCGAATGGTTGAAAATACTAGGTCGTTACACAAATAGATTCAAGATAAAAATGAGTTTAAAATAGAAAGTTTTTGTTATTCACTTTTGGAGTTAAAACATATTTATAGAAATCAAGAAGTTGCTTTAGAAAGGTTATAATCATTCAGAAAAGCCATTACTCTTGGAGAGAAGCACTTGAACGATCACACCTCGTTGAAGTGTTATTTTAGAAAATAACCATTACAGGTTATTCATTCGATAAGGGATAATAGTCAGTCTACTAAATTTGAACCCCAAAATTAGCAGAGCTAAAAACAAAATCTAGTAGACAAAAAAATTATATTTAGTACGCTAGTTTAGTCGACTGAATTCATTTTCAGTTGACTTCCCTTAGTCGATTGACAATGGATTATGACTGAACCTATGTAAAATAGTTTTTATATAAGTAGTCTTGCATATCCTTGTTTTGTAGAAACTTTGGCTCTTGTATTTGAAATCCTTATGTGCTAATGATATATGCGTGTGCATATGAATCATCTAAGGATATTTTACAAATAAATCTAAGGATAATTAAATACTCTTGACTTTGATTTGTAGATGATCACTTTTCTTTTCTTCTTGTTTCTTCGATTCATCATCTTTAGATTCTTGCATAGAATAGTATACTAGATATGTATGTAGATATAATTGTCATCATTAAAATATTCATACAAACAGGGTTCTAACACCTCACATTTTGAGTCCCATGAGAAAACCAATTTCTTCTTAGTAAGTCAGGTGAGAGAGGTAGAAATTTTAGCAAATTCCTTAATGAACTTCCTATAGTTGCCCGCCAAACCAAGGAAACTTCTTACTTTTGTGGCATTCTTCGGCCCATGCCAATTATATACTACAACAACTTTACTAGGATCAATCACTAGCAAACTTTCGGAGACAACTTGTCCTAGAAAGCATACCTCTTTGCACCAAAGGTAACGGTTTGAAAACTTTTCCTTCAACTTACGCCCACAAAGTATATTTAGCACTTCTTCTAGATGCAAGCTGTGATCCTCCTTGCTTATCAAATAGTATAATATATCATCAAAAAATACCATCATGAACTTATTAAACAACCCTCTAAAAAATTGACTCATCAGGTCAACAAAATAGTTGGGTGCGTTGGTTAGTCCAAAGAGCATGGCTAACCACTCATAAAGTCTGTCGGGTGTATGAAAAGAAGTCTTTTGAATACTATCCTCGACTACACGTAGCTGATGGAATTTGGTAGCCAAGTCAAGATGAGGGAACACTATAGCTCCAACCAGCTGATCAAATAGATTGTCTAAGTGGGGGCAATAGGTAATAATTCTTCTTTGTCAACTTATTTAACTCACGATAATCAATGTAAACCTTAGCAAACCATCTGCCTTGGTGGTAAAGATAACCGGTGCTCCCTACTCTAAAATAATCCACCTAATGAAACCCTTCTCCAACCGCTCATTTACTTGCTTATTTAGCTTGCGTCTTTCCTTAGGAGGCATATTCCTCATGGTTAAGGCAATAGTGTTCTCCACAAAATAAATCTAAAACTCAATCTCTTTGGAGTGGAAGACTAGTAACCTCGAAAAAGAGATCTAGACAGTCTCTAACTACAGGCATTGAATCTAACTCATCGTGTGATAGGTCTAAAGAATATAGGTAATTCGACATAACTAAACCTCTAGGATCGTAATAGACCTTTGGACTCCATCTACTACAAGTACCCAGATGAACTACCTTCCTACCACAATCTAAGATCACCGAATACAAGGTCATCCAGTCCATACCCAAAATCAATCCAAACCCAGAAAATCCTAACACAAAAGCATCGTAATCGAACTCGACCCTTGAAATAAACAATTTCAAACCCCTGCATATCATAGATAAATAAGTCAATCATCCAATAGGTATTGATACAACTACGGGTCTATAACTATGTTAGTGTCTAAGTGTGACTCATCTACAAGTCTACTCGAGATGAAAGAGTGTGATGCCCTGGTTTAAAATAAAGTACGAACAGGTAAATCAGATAAAGTTAACACATGTTCAATTATTAGCTTCTTCCCTTTTCCACTATTGGGGTGCACTCGAACTGGGAATAACATCCAGCACGTAAGCCGAAACCGCTTAGGTAAAGGTCTTCGGTGGTGTCGGATACTCCCTCCTCATGTGCTCAAATTGATTGCAGTTGTAACATTTTATCTTTGAGATGTCCATCTTTGCACTCCTTCGCAGAATGCTTCCTCTTACCACACCTCCTACACTGCAGCTCCTACCTTTTAATCTTCCCTTTCGCCTCCATTCCGCCCTTATGTTGATTCTACTGTGGTGTCTTTCTTCCTGAGTTCTTGGGATCACTCGCTTCCTTCTTGAAAATATTGTTCAGCAAGACCATCGCTACCAAACCTTCAATAGTTGCACACATAGGAAAATGACTAAGGGCCAAACCTTGAAGAGATTGATTTATCCTCTTTGCAAACTTTAGAGATTACTTGTGGGGGTATTTATCAGCTCCATGCAGAACCTGGCAACTCAATGAACTAATTTACATATTCTTTTACCGCCGTCTCTTCTTATTGTAGATGTATGAACTCCTCTAACTGTACTCCTTGCACTACCATGGAAAGAAACTTCATCTCAAAATGTCTCCTAAACTCTCCCTAAGTAATATCCCCCTCATCGGTCTTCACCACTACCATGTCCCACCAATTCAAGGCCTCCCCATGTAATTGCCAGGTGGCAAGCTATCTCCTAACATCATCACCAAGACCCATCAATCTAAAAATCCTCTCACAAGTGCAGATCCATGCCTTCGAGTCCAAATACGACTTGGCCTCCATATACAACATCCTTTCTAGTCACGCAAAGTTCTTACATAGCTTGGAGAAATCAACGACAAGTGGATGGCTCGAAACTACTCCTGGCACCTGTTCCGTGGGTCCACTATTAAAGTTAAGCTCAGCTTGTCCTCTCGCTTGCGGATACTGATGGTACCAAATCATGACATTCACATCTAGAATCTTAGTGGCATCTCCTAAGCCACAACCAGCAGGATCACTCATCCTCTCTATCTTCAATTTAGAAATTATTAGCAACTTTTCCACAAATAATATTGGCAAGAATAAGTGATAGCGTCTTTTTCGTATTATATTTATATATAAATTCGTTGAAAAACTTTTTTTTATACACATATATACTTTTAGAATCCCATTTTGAAAAACTTTTCAAAAACTTTTGGAAAACTATTTTTCAAAAATTTTCGAGTACACTCTCTCAATAGGCCCTAACTCCTAAGGAATTTTAAAACTAGGCTCTAATACCAAGTGTGACAGCCCGCACCTCTCGACACACTGATCTAAAGCCTATGGTGACTTTCGGACTTGCATCAGTGCCAACATGTACGAGCTATCGTGTTTTTAAACATTACAAGGAATAAGGATATAAGAATAAAATCAAAGACGTTCTACACTTTCAGATCTCACAATGGAAGGCAGAAAAATATAATTACAGAAAATAGTCATCTTAGAAAATATCCTAAAAAACAATCTCAAAACATATATGGTCATAATCCAGAGTTTATAGAAATACAGCAAATAGTCTAATAAATTCTATGTACGATAACTAGTTACATGAAGAGTAATGGAAAGTAATAAGAAATGCCAATGCCAAGCTCACATCTCCACGTACTGGTCCAAGAATAATCATATCCTTAGTGTCCACCAAAAAGACAGTGATCTACAATGATGCCATCTGAATACTAGTTCGATTGCTAAGTCCACCAACACTCAGTTCATCCTCTCTGTCTGTCCATTACTCTGTGGATGATAAATGATACTCAAATTCAACTCAATGCCTAAAGCCTACCAAAGGCTCCTCCAAACTCGCTAGTGAAAAGTAGATGTCGGTCGCTAACGATGCCAATAGGGACCCTATGTAACCTAACTATCTCCCTCACATATGGTATTCCCAAAGACATAGCAGTCCTTATACTCCTAATTGAAAAAAATATGCATTTGGTCAGTCTATAAACTATGACCAAAATACTATCATCCCCCCTTCACTCCTAAGTAGTCCATTGATGAAATCTCTAGAAACACTCTCCCACTTTCACTACGGAACATCCAATTGCTGCAACAATCCTCCCAGGTTCTTCTGATCTGCCTTTACCCCCTAGCAAGTCATACATCAGGCCATATACTCTCTTACATGCCTCTTCATACTAGACCAATAAAAGACTCTCTTCATGTCACGGTATATTTTATCTCCACTGGGATGAATGGTCATCCTAGAACGATGAGACTTGGCTAGTAACGTATCAATCAAATCCATAATAAAAGGAGCATGTAATCTATCATCACTCTGTAACCACCCCTTCGAGTCAATGGCATAGCGCCTCAAATGACTCAACTACTCTCCTCTACCAACCTTGTCTAAATTACCCAATAACTCCTTATTTTCCTTCTGACATGACCCAATATGGTCAATAAGTGTAGGTTACACATCTAAAGCTGCTAATAATTCTGGAATGATGTCTCACGATGGTTGGAAGTTGAACATAGAGATAAACTCTAAGTACTTCCACTCTAAGAACATATGACTCGGCATTGCATGCATCCTAATTAAGGCATCAGCTACAACCTTGCCTTTGCCTGGAGTGTAGGAGATACCAAAATCATACGATGCCAAAAACTCCATCCACCTTTGCTGCCTTAAATTCAAATCCTTCAGGGAGAATAAATACTTCAATGACTTATGATCTGTATATAGTTCAAACTGCTCTCCTAATAGATAATGTCTCCATGACTTGAGTGCAAACACAATAACCGCCAATTCAAGATCATGGGTAGGATGGATTCTCTCATGGACTTTCAATTGTCGACTAGCATAGCTCACCGCTCTCCCTTCCTGCATCAAGATCGCACCTAAGCCATACCACAAGCATCGGTATACACTATGAATGCCTTCATACCATTGGGTAATACTAGAATAGGTGCATTAGTCAATGCCTCCTTCGGCTTGATAAAGGCATTCTCACACTTCAAGTCCCATGAGAAAACCAAATTCTTCTTGGTAAGGCGGGTCATTGGGGCAGAGATTTTAACGAAGTCCTTAATGAACTTCCTATTTTAGCCCGCCAAACCAAAGAAACTCCTTGCTTCTATGGTTTTCTTTGGCACATGCCAATCATGTACTGCAACAACTTTATTAGGATCGTCTGCTAGTCCACTCTCAAAGAAATGTATCCAAAAAGCGTACCTCCTTATGCCAAAAGTGACATTTGAAGAATTTTCCTTCAACTTATCCCCACGGCGTGATTGAGCACTTCTTGTAGATGCAACCTGTGCTCCTTCTCCCGTTTCAAATAGGATAATATGTCATTAACAAATCCCACTAAGAACTTATTAAGCAACCCTCCAAAAACTATACTCATCGGGTCAATGAAATATGCGAGTGCATTGATTAGTCCAAAGGGCATTGACTAACCACTCATAAAGTCTGTTGGGTGTATGAAAAGCGGTCTTCTGAATACTATTATCGACTACTCGTAGCTGATGGAATTCGGTAGCCAAGTCAAGCTGAGAGAACACCTTCACTCTAACCAACTGATTAAAGAGATCGTCTATGTGTGGCAATGGGTAACGATTCTTCTTTTTCAACCCATTCAGCTTACGATACTTGACACAAAGCCTCAAAGAACCATCCACCTTAGTGACAAAGAAAACTGGTGCTCCCCACTTTGAAATACTCCTCTTAATAAAGCCTTACTTGCTTATTTAACTTGTGTCTTTTTATAGAAGCCATATGCCTTAAGGGGTAAGGCAATAGGTCTGCCGTTCTCCGTAAGATATATCCAAAACTCGATCTCTCTCTAGGATGGAAGATCGATAAACTCGAAAAAGACATATGGATAGTCTCT
This sequence comes from Allium fistulosum, assembly GCA_030737815.1. Lineage (NCBI taxonomy): Eukaryota > Viridiplantae > Streptophyta > Magnoliopsida > Asparagales > Amaryllidaceae > Allium > Allium fistulosum. The sequence goes on along the minus strand of CM060901.1, from coordinate 1,391,081,900 downwards.
AACTACTAGCACTAAATCTAACTCATTATGTGATAGGTCTAAATAATATAGGTAACTCAATATAACTGAACCTTTGGGATGGCAATAAACCTTTAGACTGTGTCCACTACAAGTACCTAGACAAACAACCTTCCTATCACAATCTGAGATCACCCCATACATAGTCATCGGGTCCATATCCAAAATCAACCCAAACCCAGGAAATTCTAAGATAAAAGTATAGCAATCGAACTCGATCCCCAAAATAAACAATTTCAAACCTATACATATCATAAATTAATAAGTTGATCATCTAACAGGTTGATACAACTACTGGGTCTATAACTATGCTAGTGTCTAAGTTCAACTCATCTGCAAGTCTACTCAAGATAAAAGAGTGCGATGCCCCAGTGTCAAATAAGGTACGAACGGGTAAATTGGGTAAAGTTAGCACACCTTATATTATGATTTTGTCTTGAGGCATAATTAAGCTAGAAACAACATCCAACATAAGCTGAAACCACTGGGGAAAGGTCTTCGGTGGTACCGGACACCCCATCCTTATGTGCCTGAATTAATTGCAGCTGTAACATTTGATCTTTGTGATGTCCGTCTTGAACTGCTTCACAAAATGCCCCCTCTTACCACACCTCCTAAATTGTAACTCCTACTTCTTAATCTTCCCTTTAGCCCCCATTTCGCCCTTGCGCTGATTCTGCCGTGGTTTCTTTCCTTCTAACTTCTTGGGCTTACACTTCACTTCCTTCATGGAAACAGTGTTAAGCGAGGCCATCTCCACCAAACCCTCGAAAGTCGCACCCATAGAAATATGACTAAGGGCCAAATCTTGAAGAGGTTGATTCAGCCCGTTTCCAAACTTAAGAGCTCTCTTATGAAGGGTATTTATCAGCTCCATACCAAACCTAGACAATCCATTGAACTAATTTATATATTCCTTAGACGACATCTCTTCTTGCTGCAAATGTATGAACTTCTCCAATGGTACTCCCTGCTCTGCCATGGGAAGAAACTTCATCTCAAAATGTCTACTAAACTCTCCTCAAGTAGTCTCTCGCTCATCGGTATCCACCACTACCATGTCCCACTAATCTAGGGCCTCTCCTTGTAAGTGCCAGGTGGCAAATTATCTCCTAATGTCATCTCCAAGACCCATCAGGATCCATACCTTCAAGTCCATATAGGACTCGGTCCCCACATACGGCTTACCTAATAGACTTGCAAAGTCCTTACATAGCTTGGCGAAATCGGTGGCAGATGGATGGGCAAGAACTACACCTAGCTTCTTCTTTTTGGGTCCCCTATTAGGGTTAAGCTCGGCTTGTTCTCTCGCTTGCAAATACTGGTGGAACCAAATCAGGACGTTCACGCCTGGGATTTCAATAGCATAACTTGAGCTGCAACCAACAGAATTGCTCATTCTCTCTTTCTATGATTTAGGAATTACTACCAACTTTTCCACACATAGATATGGCAAGAATAAGTTATAGAATTTTTCTGTATTATATTAACATACAAATCCTTTAAAGATTTTTTTTTCTTTTTTTTTCTATACATATATATACACTTTTAGAAACTCATTTTGAAAAAAATTTAAAAACGTTTGGAAAACCTGTTTTAAAAAACTTTTCAAGTACGGTCTCTCAATAAGCCCTAACTCCTAAGGAATTTTAAACCTAGGCTCTGATAATAAGTGTAAAAACCCGCACCTATTGACACAGTGACCCAAAGCCTAAGGTGACTTTCAAACTCGCATTGGTGCCAAGAAGTATAAGTTCAAGTTTTAAACATTATAGAGACTATGAATATACGGATAAAATTTAAGACATTCTACACTTTCAGACAACGAAAGGAAGAAAAATAAAAATACAGAAAATAATCATCTCAGAAAATATTTCGAAAAACACAGCCTCAAAACATACATAGTCATAATCCTGAGTTTACAGAAATACAGAAAATAGTATGATAAATACTAATACGATAAATAGTTACATGGAGAGTGATGGAAAGTAATAAGAAATGCCAATGCCAAACTCACATCTCCACGTACTAGATCTTGGCCAATTACCTACCGCCCTATCCTCCTGTGGTAGGGGAAAAATAAAGGAAATGAGTGGGTCGGACAAACTTCCGATGAATGAGTTACATCATATATGGTTGATCGCATGCAATTGACTTCATTAATACTCTGTGTTTGTGAACTACTTACTAGGTAGGTTTTGTTAACCTAAGGGCTATAGTTCTAAATACACCAACTTCTTGTGAAGGTTTATACTTAAGATCGAACAACTAATTAAACCTCAAAATAACTATTGATAAGCTAATAACTACTGGAATTATTCTAACATTGGATCACCTATAATATCAACCTTGGAATTACATTCCCAAATTAGGAATACACGTATCGTATTTATGCATTAAAGTGGAGCCCACAATGCCGACTCGCACCAAAGACGTCTTAGGGTCCGTTGCATCTGTGTCCGCTCTCAATGATAATGTAACGCCATGTACTTGCACAATGTCGGGAATCCATCAACAACACAGTAGCATGTCTGTTGCGTCTTGTAGGTGACGACCACACACTTCTCCAAGCATCATTGTAAGTATTGTGGGTACACCGTAGAACCTTCTGTGAGTATAATTTGCAATAATATCGCCTTAGTCAAATATCGACCACGCCGAATAGATAGTGTAGGCATTGTTGCCAGCATACTCATTTATCCAGTCTCGTAACATCCAAAAGTCGTAACCTTAGGGAACTAATTTTGCTATCTATACTAATACTCATATATAATATTTTATATAAATAAACTTATAACCTTGGGCCTTAGGCCTAGATTCAAACTGTGCATGTACAACGATAACCAGTCGACTGTTGGTCATTGGACGCTTATTGTCAACGCTCCAGTGAACCAGTCGATTGGTCAGAGCATTTTTAATTTTATTTCTTTTTTCCTCTTAGTTATCATTTGTTCTCTATTAGTTACAAATTGTCCATTACAATAAACCCTAGTCTGTAAGTCTACAATTTATAATCGTTCTCAATTTCATATTTAATTCCAATAAACCAAACTAACTTAGGTTTAGAATCAACAGGGTTATATCTATCTATATTTATTTTTAAAAAAATAGTGTATTTAGCCTAGATCAATTTTTATTCAACAGATTCAATTTTAACCAAAATTAGAATAGATGGGATCATATCCATACGGGTTATAATTTCTATCAAATTCCCAATCTACTAAAGTTATTAAATAAATAGTGCTTGTAATTAAAATAAAATGATTCAAGGTCAAATAGGGTATAACAAACTTAAATTCATGTAAATCATCGTATTAATTATGGACTCACTCACCTCTAGAAAGCTATCCCTTTCTTAATTCACTTGGAATCGCCTCTGCTTCATATAGAACTCTCCTTAATTTAATTTGATTTCTCCTTCTTCAATCTCTTGATTTTAATTTTAGTTTTGTTTTGAAGAATTTTTTATTTGGAGAGAAAGAGGGTTCCATTACGCTCAGATTTATTTAGGGTTCTGACTATTAGCTTAGGGCACTATTTATAGGGGTAGAAACTAACCGTAATATTCAATCAAATATTATAAAATCTGGACCATTCGGCTAATCGAACCCTAACTTGAAAGCCTCGACCGCCTGATTTGGAGTCGTCGAACACTAAGGGTCGTATGGTCCAACCAACGATGTCGATCAGTGGAGCTTTCCTTATTTAAAATATTTCTTTAATTATTTTTTATTTAATTATTTTCGATTTTGAATCTTCAAACGTTAATAAATTTTTCATACTAGCACTGATTACAAAACATTATATATGAAAATTGTCCAGAAAATCGCTATGAACGCAACAATGCAAGTGTCATAGCCAAATTCGAAAGTATGTGAAAATTCCATCTTTCCCATTGTTATATCTAAATTTAATTATTTTATTAAATTTATGGTTGATTTTTGCAGGGTGTTACATTATCAAGAAACATTTGAATTCACACCAATCAATGGTACTTTCTTATTTTACTTAGTATCCATTTAACCCAGTACATTTTTTCATCAATTTCACAATTCTGGATTTTTTTTCTCAATGGCTCGAAATCCATTATCGAAATCCCTTATCTAAATTCTTTATCTACACCAATCAAAATAGATCTCATACAATCCTTGTCATCAATCCAAATTGGAATATCTCTTATAAACCGAGGTCATAACTCTACACAATTCTTTATTCTCTTAATCATATCTATCTATAAAACTCTAAATACTTCATCATATTCATATATAACACCAACTCATATGATCTTTATACTCATCCATATTTGGGTATTACTACATACTCATCCAACATATCAAAATACTTATCCTCATATAGTCTTATACCAAATCTAATCCGGAATATCCTTAAAAATCAAGAATTTATGCTCAATACCCTTCATGACCAAAATCCAAGCCGAATTCATTTTCTAATAAAAAAGTAAATGATATCTTTCCTCATATATCATTTCTTCTACTTACTATTCTTTCATACTATGGACGATACAACTCAATAGGGAAGGTTCCTCGCCATATAAATCAAATCGACATAATACTAAGAAATGATGGTAACCTTGTACCCAAAACATATCTAAGGACATCGGAAAAAGGAATGATTCCCTAGCATGGTGAACATACCATCAAACTCATGTCACATTCTATCAAAAACATATACTTGCAGCCACATATATTACTCAAGTATCGACAACCTATAATCATCACCCCAAAATGCATGTAAAGCATGATGAAATCACTTGCCTAGAGAACAATATCCATTCAAGTCATATAATCACAATCTTTCTTTCACTAACTCGAAAACTAACTTATCCAACTTCTGACTCGCTTTTAAGGTCTTGTGCCTAAGTGACATATTCATAGATCTTATGAATTTAATTTATTTGGGTAGGATGTTCAGAATCTTCTTCAAAGACATGGGATTTCTTTCTTTGTCCAATTTCGTGTGACTATCGGGGTCACAATATATGAAAAAATCATGCCCAGTCCACAAATTCTTATCCAAGGCACATTTCTTTCTTCATCCAACGTCGTCCTATGATGAGTTATTCGATCTACTCCAAATTAATCCATTCCAAATCATGACAAACCAAAATTAGGTGGATCGCTCCTTTGGATAGGTTTGGCGCCACCATAAATTCATGCACCGTGTGAGATTTACTCTTAAACTAGTTCCATCACATTTGTTACTTAAAATTATAACTCGCTTCTAACTCACAATCTGCTTTCCCTTCTTTATAGAAGATGGCAGCAGTTTACACTTGGGGCCGCTTCCAATGCATAACCCTTCTCTTCCTTATTTGCTCCAAACTCGTTAAATCATTCTTAATATTACCATTTCAAATTCATTTTTCGTACTTTAAGATAATAGTAAAAGATTTTCCAATAGAAAATCATCATGATATCAAAGTTTAAAACTTCAATTTGATTTTTAAAATACATCACTTTTCAAAATATAGTTTTACAAAACATTCCATTTATTTAATAGCCATAAATTATAATCTTTTCATCAAAAATTTCATTTGTTTTTATATTTTAACTTCAAGATCAATTGTTTTCTTTTAACTTCAATAACTTAATATTATTAACTTTAAATACATTTAAATTTTAATTAAATTATGGTTAATTCAAAAATACTCTAACGTCGTTCCAAAATGTAATTTCATGCAATCTAAAGCCATTTTATCATATAGTATAAGTATATATCATTTTATTTTGTAAATAGAAAATTTTCAATGCTTTCAAATTACACATCCTATATATACATATATGATAATACCTTTAAAATTCACTTAGGCTATTAATCATATTCATATCAATTTAGAAAACCATGTTTGCAACTTTAGTTCATATATTACTATACATACATACATACATATATACATACATACATACATACATATATATATATATATATATATATATCAGGACATTTGAATTCTACTTACTTTGAAATACGACTTTAAAATTCTTTTTCAAAAATCCTTTAAACACTTATAATTTTATATAAATGCAATATTAATTCATAAATTCTCTTATAAAAAAATTCTAATTCTAATTTTCAAAACAAATTCCCGTTTTCAAAAAAAATTGAATTTTTTTCACTCTTAAGAATACCTTATTCACAAAATTCAATTCTCTTACACCCTCATTAACTCCCTATCCGATGCATCCATCAATTCAAATCCAAATGTTGACATATATTCTCACAAGGAATTAGCCATATTCCTATTACTAATTATGGTTAAATTCTAACATAATACTAAGAACTACTCCTTGGACACTTGGCGCAGGTACTGTAGGGTTTATATTGGTATCGCTCATCGCTTACTGATATCGGTGGAATCAAATGTGAATGTTCACACCGTAATATCACTACTATCGATACTAGTAACATTTCTAGTTTTGGTCTTACCCACCATTATCTATCTCTATTCCAGTTTCCATTCTCACTAATTTGCTAAACATATGCTGTCCATAATTGGGATTCACTAACAATTTCTCAATATATAGACAACTCGACTATAATAGCTACAAACATATTAGACTCACACAATATATATAAACACTTATAAAAGTGCAAATACGCTCTCTCAATATGTTCTATTCTTAATTTTAGGAAAGTTTCACTCTGGTACCAAATGTAACAACCCGTCATTTCTTACCTTCTGATTTAACATTACTCATAGTATGTAAACTCTAAAAGCCAAGAATGAGGTGTCATTAGGTTAAGATAACAAAAGATAAAACAAGACAATAAAAACTATCTATTTCTTATTGAACTCACAGCTAAAGGAAATCACATATAATATATCAAATCAAATACCAGTTCACTTAATAGCAACAGATTTAATATATATACATAGTCAAACACAACCAAATCCAGTTTAGGTCTTTACTCACAATATTAATTTCAGGTGATTATTTATGTATGGATCTATATACAATAGTAACAATATCGTCATCGACACCATCCAACATCACTCAATACAACACTCTAGTTTCTATCAACCTAATAATGAAACAAAAAGTGAAAAACAAAGGGAGAGGGTTTGATTACAGTCTGGTGAGTGATGTACATCTACTTTGTAACAAACTTTGGACATTCCCAAATAATACGAAGAAAATTATGGTATCCAATCATACCTTAATCTTGTTTCACTTACATACAACAAGTCAGTCAAATAATACAATGATATATGGCTAACTTCAAGAAACAAGGTCTCAATCTAATACATTTACAATGGTCGATGGTACGGTCTAACCCATACTCAAGTCTAGTATATTACAGTGGTCGATGGTTTGGTTTAACCCATACTCAAAGCGAAGCCCACCCTATTTCATTAGCACATGGCCGAATCACCGAATGGACGCAGTTCCATACATGGCTTATGGACCCATTTCCGTACAACAACGCGCACCTCAGATTTTTTACACATAATGAGCGATTGTTTTACCATGATAACCAGAGAGGTCTTATATCAATAGTCAAACAAATTCATCAATAATGATTGACTGTTCGCACGTATATATTCGTTTATACCATACAAACACACATTCATTCGTCCATATATACGTCCAAAGCATTCCAATAATATAAGTTCAAAAAGTAACTTCAAAACATTAGTAATAGATGTCCAAAACCAAAATGAAAAGCCCTGAATTGATTTAAGTTATAAACTAGCCTTATTAGCCAAAGTTTATTATGAATTTTTTCTTCACATTGGTTTATCACTAGTGTACTACACATTGGTGGACCAGTGTACATGAAATTTCAAAATCCTGACAATTTCCAAAAAGTTATATATTTATTTCCAGTTTTTTTCCGATCATATCTTCTTTGTTTTTCACTTGATTTCAAAACCATTTTCTTCTACATTCAAACTAAAGTCTCTAATATCTATCTGCTTTAAATTCATTAGAATTTCAAATTGAACTCATTTAAGAAATCATTCTAAAATTCAGTGAATACAAAACTAGTTTTCAAGTTTTATAAATATATTTTCTCTTATATATACACAAAAATATACTTTAAAATCAAGGTAAAGTAGTATTAAAATCATATTATCACCTGGAATAACACTTGGCACTTCACTGCCATTTTTATATAATTTTTTTTACATATATATTTTCAATATATTCCATTTCTAGTGCAAAAAGTGAAATTCTTGCATATATCCTTAATTATTCCATAATAAATTATATAAAATACGTTTTATAATTTATATATTTTATTAAACTTATAACATCTTTATGAAATTATTTTCTAAAGTTTTAGAATGATTTTAAAAAGCAATTTGAATAAACTATACACTTAAATATGCCAAAAGCTTGATTTTGAACATTTATTTTCAATATCCATAATTTATACAATATAATACATAAATAAATCATAAATTAGAATTTATTTCTATGGTATATGAAGTTATTTATCATAAGCCCAAGTTTCATTATCTCCTTTATTTTATAATGATTTTTGATCATATAATAATAATATTCAATTCCAATCTTCATTGTTTTGCATCGTTTGACCAAACACTATCATTACATAGAATATATAGCTAAGTTTCATTTTAATTTCAGATTATATTACTACTTATCTCTGTCATACTATAGTAATTACTTTCATCATCTAATTCTACTCCTAAACCATAGTTACATAGAATTATTCAGGATTGAAGAGAGTATATTGCAAATTAGGCATAAACTACTCACAATAATCCAAAAGCCTCCAAATCGCTAGCTGTACGGAATTGGGTTAACCTCCAAATATAAGAATATGCGACTCTAGTTGGTGTTACAGAATAAACCTTGACTTGCTCTTTGATCTGGCACTTAAATTGTTGGTTTTAATAAAGAATTTGGGGATAGTTTGATGTTGTAATTAAAAGAGCATTTTCTATTTTTGAAAGAAGAGGATAGGAGGAGAGATACGTACTTGAGAGAGTAAGCTATAAAGTTCTAAATGGGATAACCAATTGTGTGTATATATAATATAGGATGTCTATTCATATTTGCTAAGTCAACACATTTCAAAATTTCAAATTCTGGAAACATGGAAATCGCAATATCTCTAACATCCAAACTTTGATTCGGGCAAATGAATATACGTTGCACATTAGAAAAATAAGACAGTTGCAATGAAATCGATTTCATTTTCAAATTTATGGGTTTTAAAAAATAATGATTTTGCCCGTGGTCACAATTATTAAAAAAAAATTAATTTTTTTAAATTATCATAAAATGTGGGTTATTACAATGGGTACCACTGGGTAATCAAAGCGACGGGTAGGAGGTTCTATAACAACCCTACTTTCAACGACGTTGTAATAAATAAATTTAATTTTCCGAATTCGGTTTTTGGTAAATTTTATATTTTAAATATAATTTATTAAGTTAAATATTATTTGATAATAAAATTTATTTTAATAAATTGAACCGATTGATAATTTCTTTTTTGAAGATTTATCGATTGTTAACGAATTTCTTCATTACCCCCAAAAAAGTGCAAGGAAGGGAATTTTGGCGAATAATGGAATTTGGAGAGCCTAGATTTAACCTCAATGAGTGTTGGCAAAAAGCGACACTTGGTTGAGTTATGGCTCAAAAGGAGTGAACAAGCAAGTTTAAGTCCATTGAAAAGACATATGCAAAGTCATGTAAGGCCATAGGTAACTCAAGTTGATTCATGTAGACAAATTTATGCAAAAATAGAAATTAAGAATATGAGTGTTTTTAGAATTCAAAGCAAGCTATGATTAAGAAATCACAAGTGCTTTGGAATTTGAAAGCAAGCCATAACTCAAGAAATCTTATTCTTATTCCGTATAATGTTGAATGTACAAAGTCCTATGTGCAATTGCTCTTTCGACACTAAAATCCTCAAATCAATTTAGGATTATAAAGGTTAAAATATATGAGTGAGAAAAGAATCATTCACCTCTTCTTCCAAGCCCCTAAGTCTGTATTTATAGGAGTTAAAGTGTGGCATAGCAGGTTGTTTTCGGCATTCATGATTTTCGGCATCATCGATGTCGCATGGCACTAATCCTTGTCCAGTGATGACTTTTAGCATTCTTAGGTGCATAATAGGGCTTCAGCATTTCCCCATTAATTGAGGCAAGCAACGTCAATGAATTTCGGCATTGACGGCTCTTATTATGATGATCGACATCCTTTATTGGTGGGTGGTGATATCAGCTTGGGTCGATATGAGCATGAAGCATTATCTGTAAGGTGCGACATCAATATGGAGCAGTATTGAGAAGGAGCGGTATATATAGCTTCTATGATATTGATGACTTTCGACATCAACATTGCACATATAGATGTGTGGTGTCCTACAAGTGTGGGTGAAATGTGCCATCTAAAAATCGACATTAAAGAGTGGCAACATGAATAGTGGCATTGGTAAATGATGGTATCAATGATGAGCGGTATCAATAAGATGCATTATTGTTGTGTCACGACATCGCATATGATTCTTCATTGATGAAGTGCTGCATAGATCACACCGTTATAACATTGATTACTTTATATATGGCATCACTACTTTATTAGTGAACTATGGCATTAGTGAGCGATGTGATAGATTTGATATAGACTATCCAATGCTATAGGCGATATGCAGTACTGATGTCATCCAGTGTCATTGGCTTCATTGACGACATGCGATACTGCACATTAAATGATTTTGATGAGGTGCGGCACCGTAATCTTTCGGTATTGATTCCTTACCATTCCTTCAGAATTAGCTACCGATGCGTTGTTATATCTATGTCGCTTGTTGCATATCTTCAAAGGCAATTATTGGAGTAACATGGAGCTTGAACGAAATGTATATAATGAATATAAAATAATTTTAAATTATAAATAATTTCCATACGATTAAAATAGATGAAAAGAAATTTATATGATATTAATAAAATGAATAATTAAAAGAAGATAAACAATTATAAAATTTAAATATTTTTGTAAAATTTATCGATGAAATTTTTTTTGTAAAAAAATAGTAAATCAATAGCCAATAGGTTTAGCTCAGTTAGTTGGAAGTTTAGACTACGAGATTAAATGCCATAAGTTTCATCCCCGAGATTTACACATTTTGGCATAAAAATCATAAAATAAAGTAAAATAACTCAAATTGGAAATATATTTATAAATAAATGAGGATAATTATTAATATATGTAAATAAATAGATTGTAATTATAAATAAAAGAACCAAACTGTAAATCTACTTTGAATAAGGTCTTAATCATATGTAAAAATTGGTTACTCGTATTAAATATAATTCATTCTTTTCCCCTCTTTAACATCTCAAAGCCCAAATATGTACAATCATGTATCCCTTTTTTCCCCTTCATGTCCTAAATCCACTCATGCATGAACTCAAAAAGGAAAAAATGATGGAAAAATGAAAAAAATTATCGTGCAATGTGTAACATCCCATATTTAGAAGCCAAAAGCTAAGCGCTACAGATGTTGCAGTCATCTATAGTATTAACTTTTGGTGACAAAATACGATAATGCTAATGGTATCCCTAGTATCAGAAGCACTTGAATATGAACAAAATCACATATTTCAAAGCAACATTTTAAAACAATAATTCATATCCAAGTTACATAATCCCACAACGTTTCCTAAGTAAAGATCAAATATAATCATTACAACAATACGCCAAGAGCGACATATGACGATGCCCCCTTGGTTGATCAAAGCAATATAGTCATAACTAACTTAATACACACACAGCGGAAATAAAATGAATAAAATTGTAAATCCTAATTAGTTATCCGTCAGCCACTTGCTCATCTTCGGAAGCTTTATTCGCCAAAACATACAAACCTGAAAACCTCAACCCTCAGCCTACTCAAATCAATTTTGAGCACCCGAGAGTTTAAAAGGAAATAAAAACTTCGAGTCAGACATAAAGCCTAGTGTGGATAATGTTGTTACATCTCGGATATATTATGTTAAGTGAGACCACGCTGCTTAGCGGAGCGGATTTCCACTTACTAACATCATTTTAAACATATCTTTTGCAAATCTTTTCCTGCAACCAAAACTGGATAAAATCTGTAAAGCATCATTATGTAAATATACATATCAGGCAATAAATGAACTATCTGTTCGAACTTTATAGTTTTGTTTGGCTAACTATTAACCTTTGGCTGACTCGGGCCTACCAGACAATATAACAAAATTTTATCTAACATCTGTTAGACACTCTTCTTTTGGACGGTCGGTCCTTAACTATCTATTAAATACCTCTCTTCTAGGCAATCTGTCCCAAACTTAACATCTCCCAGGGTCACCTGATCCTAATGGCTCTGTGGGCTTACCAATAACCTATCTGTATACAAACATATTTTCCTTTTTGTGTGTAATCATAATTTTAGTCTTACCAATGACAAAGCCCTACACTTTGGAATTTTGGACAAAATTAGCTGGGGCTAATAGCCAATGTATAGGACACAACCCTATACCAGTCGCATATGGTATTCTATTATCTGAGTCATTTTACTTAAGGATCCTTTCCCAAAATTTTCCTTGAAAACCTTTTCAAAATTATTTAAAACCTTTAACTCAAACTCAAACAAGGAAAATATATTATCTATATGCTTTACTCAAAATCACCTTGCCATGTTATTTATACTTTACCCAAATCTTAGTTGATGAAAATATTTAAATCTATGAAAGTCCCCCTTTCGAATCTATTGAAAGCACCCCTTTCGAAACCATTGAAAGTACCTCTTTCTAAACCATGTAAAATCCTTTACTTAATCTAGACCGAAAGGCCAAAACTTTCCTTTCGAAACCATTTTCATAACCCTTTCAAAATTATTGAAGAACCATCCTTTCGAAAGGTTTAAAAGCCTTAGACATCTTTCTTTTAGAACCTTTTAATTATTGGCTTTCGAAACCTTTGGAAAAACTTTCTTTTTAATCCTTTTGAAACAATAAAAAAACCGAAACTTTTCGAATCCTACGAAACCATTATGGAACCACCCCTTCGAAACCTTCCTTTAAAATCTTTCGAAAGCATCAAATCTAAACCTTTCAAAAGCACTTGGGTTCAATTTAAAACAAGTGGAAACCTTTCGAAACCACTCAAAAAATTTCCCCTTCGAAACCTTTGAAAACCGTTTCGATCAAAACCATTTGTATTATGCCTTTAACTTGAGCAAAAGGATCGGAAACCTATTAAAGTCAAAAGCACTTCTTTTCGAAATCATTCCTAAGTAAAGAAGTGATGGTGTCAAAACCATCCCTTCGAAAGCATTGGAGAAGTGGCCAAATTTTAGAAAACAAAGTACCCCTTCGAAACACTCTAGGTCAAAAGGTAAAGAACAGCAGCTAAAGGTATCGACTTAGTCGAAAGCATTAATTCAAAACAAAGGCGCAAACCAATCGAAACCATTTCTTTTAAAACCATTTGACCTAAAATTAGCCAAGTCGAAAGCTACTTAGTCGAAAGCAAGCATGTGCATTTTCATTTAAAAACAAAGTAAAGCCTCAACCCCCTCGGAACCCATGGTTTCAACCCTATACCTTCCGCCTACATCCAATTCACTACGTATCAGTTCCCTAATACCATGTGCATTGGTTTCGACAGTGTCGGAGGCGAAGATATGGAGGCGGAACCTGGTGCCGAAAGCATCGAAATAGTGAAAATAATGTTTATTTGTCCTTTTAAACTATTTCTTTTGTACCTAACATGCCTTGTTTGTAAAATTGTGATTGGTTGCCAGTTTACTTTTTCAAAAGTGCTGCCAATTTCCAGAAATAAAAAATTCAAATTATTTACAAAAAGCCCCTTCTCCTTTTATAAATATATAAAACATTTAAGTCCCATACCTTAAATAATTTTATATATCCATTAAAACTCTTAGGAAAATTCCAGGAAATCACTTTTAATATGTTTTCTAATATATTTTAATTTCAGACCCAAGCCATTATTTATTTAACCGTAAATAATTTTTAACCAAAAATAACAACTTCTTTACTAGAAAATTCATATAAAATCCACAAAAATTCTAAAATTCTAAAATTTAAAACTCATCTCCAAAATATTATTTCCGATTTATATAAAAATTCTCAAGGCATCTAGATGTCATTTAATAGGGTTTTTACCTTAAAACATATCATAAAAGCAATATGAACATGCATAAATCACCAAGTATTTATAATCATTTCATCATTCAATAACATGGGAAACCTTGCAAATAGGTTCAGATTCCATCATAAAACCGAAAACAAAACAAAAATGAGATGTAAACATTATTCACCTTAGCATTAGAGATTGAGATGTGAATGGATTTGATTTGATTTAGCTTCTTCTTTAGCTTTTCATAATCTTCTTCCCCTTTTCTTATTACTAATGGTCGACCTCAAATAATATTTTTGAAAATGAAAAGTGAACGTGTATAGGAGAATACACGGCCAAGTTTAAGGGATAGAGGAATGGCCTTTTTCCTATTTTACCCCTCCTCTATTTCATTTTAACTCTTATCATAATTCATTAGTTAAATGGCACGGTTACCCCTTAATTAAATAAAATCTCAATGCTCTAATCAAAACATTATTTTATTTAATTCAGCTAATTAAATATCCTAAATAATACTATCAAAAATATGGGGTGTTACAGACTCCCCTTCTTAAATAATTTTGTCCTCGAAATTACGATAAGGTACACAATAAATCAATCAAGAAGGTAAATCATACCATCAAACAAATCAGGATAAGCATCTCTAATCCTGCTCTCAACCTCCCAAGTACAATCCCTATCATCGTCGCTCCACTGGACCTTGACTAACCTGACCGTCTTGGTTCTAAGCCTCTTCTCCTCTCCTGCAATAGTACGAACTAGCTTTCTAACTATAGTCAAATCTGGTTCTACTACTAAGTCATCTAGCACAGTCGGTGCAATAGCAGTCTTTGGGTCTCTAACACTCTTTCTAAGATGAGAAACATGGAAAACATCATGGACTCATGCCAAACTACTCGGTAACTCAACTCTATATGCGAGTTTCTCGATCCTCTCAACAGTAGGAAAAGGTCCAACAAATCTCGGAGCCCACTTCCCCGATTTCCTAAATCTGATTACACCCTTCATTGGGGACACTTTAACAAAAACCTGTCCCCAACTGAGAACTCTAAATCTTTCCATCTCTTATCTGCATAACTCTTCTGCCTAGACCGAGCCTCCTTCATTCTAGCTCGAATGACCTCATTCTTTTCTACAGCTTCTCTAACCAAATCTGGACCATGTACCAACCTATCCCTTTGTCTCTAACCAACAAACAAGAGATTTGCATGGCCTTCCATATAAAGCTTCAAATGGTGCCATCCCAATACTAGTCTGATAGCTGTTGCTATATGAAAACTCGAATAAATGCAGATGGTCTTCCCATGATCCCCCGAAATCTAGAACACAAGCTTTTAACAAATCTTCCAAGATTTTGTTAACTCTTTCTGTTTGCCCATCTGTTTATGGATGGTAAGCGGTACTCATCTTGAAATTGGTTCTCAAAACTTCCTATAGACTCTTCCATAACTCGCTAGTGAATAAGGAATCTCTATCACTAACTATGCTAATAGGAATTCCATGCAGTATAACCACATTCTTCATAAAAACCTTTGCTAAAACAGGTGCCGTCCTAGTTGACTTAACTGGAATGAAACGACACCCTTGGTCAATCTATCCACTATGATCCATATACTTTTATTTCCTCTATTAGACATTGGCGACCCGTCAATAAAATCCATAGAAATAGAATCTCACTTCCATATCGGAATATCCAATGGCTGAAGCAATCCACTTGGCTTCTGGTGTTCAGCCTTTGCCTGGTGGCAATTCAGACACTGCTTTACCCATAAGCCAATATCCTGCTTCATACCTTCCCAGAAGAGACTTCTCTTCATATCCAGATACATCTTAGTTCCTCCCGGATGAATAGTGAACCTCAAACGATTGCTTTCCTCCAAAACTTCTTTCCTTATGTTTCCTACACTCAGAACACATAACCTCCCTTTCTTTCTCAACCACCCATTCTGGTCAAGGCCGAAGTCCTTTAAGCCATCGCTCTCAGTTCCATCTCTTAACTTCCCGATCCGTTTAGCTAACACTAGATCCTTTTCCTATTTAGAAGCAATCCTTGCGATCATCACTTTTCGAATTTCCAAACAAGATAATACAACAGTCTCTCCACTAGATCCGACCTTGGATCTCCACTGCACTCTGCAATCTGACAGTGCTTCCAAATCTTTCCACTCAGCAATCATCGCCAATATTGCATTCTGATGTTTCCTACTAAGTGCATCTACAACCTTTTTACCTTTCCTTGGTGCATAATCAATCCCAAAATCATAAGCAACAATAAACTCTAACCATCTTTGTTGTCTCATGTCTAGCTCCTTCTGAGAGAATAAATACTTCAGCGATTTATGATTTGTATATAACTCAAACCTTTCTCCCAAAAGGTAATGTCTCCACATCTTCAATGCAAAAACTACTGCAGCTAACTCCGAATCATGCATCGGATACCTAACCTCATGCGGTCTAAGTTGTCAAGAAGCATAGGCAATCACTTTACCTTTCTACATCAGCATAACTCCTAATCCGGTTCCACACGCATTGGTCTAAACCACCAAATCCCGATACCCTTCTGGAACAACCAACACATGTGCATGTGTCAACAAGTGTTTCAAACTAGGGAATGCTTCCTCACACTTATCGGTCCACACAAACTTCACATTCTTTTTCGTTAGCTTGGTCATCGGTGCTGGTATCCACGAGAAATACTTAATGAACCTCCTATAATAACCAGTTAATCCAAGGAAACCTTTTATCTCAGTCACTGTCTCGGGTCTCTTCCAACTATTCACAGCTTCAATCTTAGTTGGATCTACTAACAATCCTTCCTCTGAGACTACATGACCAAAAATCTTCACTTCCTTCTTTCCGAAATGACACTTCGAAAACTTTACCTACAGCTAATGCTGCCTCGGTGTCTCAAGCACCACTCTAAGATGAACTTCATGCTCTTTTTCATCCTTAGAGTTTATCAAGATATCATCTATGAAAAACCACATGAACCTATCAAGTGCTCTCGGAAAACCCGGTTCATCAAATCCACAAAGAAAGTCGATGCGTTAGCCAGTCCGAACGGCACAACTAACCATTTGTACGATCCATATCTGATCCTAAATGCCGTCAAAGGTATACTATTTTCTGCTAGCCTAAGTTGATGGAAACCTATTACCAAATCCAACTGAGAGAATACCTTGGCTCCACTTAAATAGTCGAACAAATCATCAATCCTCGGCAATGGATATCGATTCTTTATCGTCTTCTCATTCAACTTATGATAATGGATACATAGCCTTAATGATCCATCCAGCTTCTTGAAAACACTACAGCTACTCGCCAAAGAAAACTACTCGGCCTGATAAAACTCTTGCCTTCTAAATAAACCAACCGCACCTTTAACTCCCCCATCTCTATAGGGGTCATCCTGCTTGGTGGCCTACTCACCGGTTTTGCTTCCGAAACCAAATCTATCTGAAACTCAATGGCTCATTTCGGTGGTAATCCAACTACAGGCTTGAAAACATCCGCGAATTCTCTAACCATAAAAACTCGACTCAGCTCATCATCCGACTCCATAACACCCAACAAAGCATTCACCTCAACGCTAGAACCTTCTACGGTATAAACAATCATGTTGCTACTATCAAGGTGTCTAAGCGATATTTTCCTAACCTGGAAAAATATCCTAGCATGTACTCACTTAACTAGTCCATACCAAGAATAATTCTGAATTCCACAAAATCAAACACATGCAAACTGCAAACAAAGGTATGACTAACAAGTCAAACTTAAACTGGTCACATCTCAACTCTACAGTTGCATACCCTCCTATTGGATTCACAACCCATAAGGAAGTAACTAAATATGTGGGTTCTAGGTTAAGCTTATCTATCAAACATCTTGATATAAATGAATGCGATGTACCAGTATCAAATAGAATGCTAACAGACATATCATGGATCTGAAGAGTACCTCCCAAAACTGCCTTTCCTTTTTCTTAAGCTATCGGCTTCGAAGCAGCAGGCTCCAATGCATACACCTTGCCATTTCCATCCTTAACGGGCTCCTTGCATTGATTATTATAGTGGCTTATCTGATTGCAGTTGAAGCACCTGATGTTCTTCTTTTTCCCGATCACCTCTTTAGTCTTCCCAGTATGACACTCATTGGCGAAATGACCCTCCTTGTCGCACTTAAAACAAACCACCTTAGACTTTCCTTTCTTAGCTCCTCCACCCATCTAAGCACCCATTTTGTGAAAGAACTTTCTCTTTTGACCTTGCCCAACCTGGACCTCCTTCATCTTATTCTTCTCCTGATAAACAAACATCTCCTCGTGTCTCATAGCCATCACCACAACCACATCACATGGGTCTCTGATATGCGGTAAGGTTGCCATGGCCAATTCAGGCTTCAATCCCCTGATAAACTTCTCATTACTCTTCATCACTGTATCAACAGTGGCATAACCATATCGAGCTAACTCTTCAAACCTACTGGCACACTCCATAACAATCATCTCTCCATCTTCTAATTCCGCAAACATCCTGATCAAAATAGACTGTGCCATCACCAACATGAACCTCTGCTGGAACCTCCTCTTAAACTCTGCTCATGTCATAGTCTCCTCATTCACTACCACAATCACACTATTTCACCATAATAAAGTAGCTCCCTGAAGCTGTCTTGATGCTAACCTCCTTTTCTGCTCATCATTGAGCCTCAAGTCTGCAAAAATCCTTTCGCAATGCAACACCAGTTTTCCACCTCGATAGCATCCTCGGTTCCAATAAATGGCTTCCCTCCGAGCTTAGCATAATCTCCACTCAACTTAGCATAGTCATTGACAACTTGAGCTTCCTGAACTCCTCCTCCCATTACTCCTGCAGTAATTCCCTCTTGCATCATATACATGAAAAACTGATACATAGCTTCCATTCTAACTTGCGGGACTCCTGCACCCACATTCTCGGTTTATGCCTGACCTTGGGTTCTTCCCATATTAGGTCCTACATTCCTATCAGTACCCCCCTTTCCTGGGTTAACTTTTCCCCTTTTACCATTCATATCTGTATTCAAACCTCATGAGATATAGAAGAATAACCTAACAAAGATAGGAGACTAGAGATAAAGCGTATACTTATATATATCAAATACAAGTACATTACTATAGCATTATCCCATACCCCGATTTTTACTCTAATTCCTAAGGATTATGTTCTCAAAACCATTTTTAGAATTAAAGTTTTTCATAAACCTATGCTCCGATACCAAGTTATAACATCCCGTATCTAGAGGCCAAAAGCTAAGTGACAGATGTTGCAGTCATCTATAGTATTAACTTCTGGTGCCAAAATACGGTAATGTTAATGGTATTCATAATATCAAAAGCACTTGAATATGGACAAAATCACAAATTTCGGAACAACATTTTAAAACAATAATTCATATCCAAGTTACATAATTCCATAATGTTTCCTAGGTAATAAAGATCAAATATAATCATTACAACAATACGCCAAGAGCGACATATGACTAATGCCCCCTTGGTTGATCAAAGCAATATAGTCATAACTGACTAAATATGCATACAACGGAAATAATATGAATAAAACCATAAATCCTAATTAGCTATCCGTCAGCCACCTACTCGTCTCCGAAAGCTTTATTCGCCAAAACATAAAAACCTGAAAACCTCAACCCCCAGCCTACTCAAATCAATTTTGAGCACCCAAGAGTTTAAGGGGAAACAAAAAATTCGAGTCAAACATAAAGCCTAGTGTGGATAATGCTGTTACATCTCAGATATATTATGTTAAGTGAGACCACGCTGCTTAGTGGAGCGGATTTCCCCTTACTAACATCATTTTAAACATATCTTTTGCAAATCTTTTCCTGCAACCAAAATTGGTTAAAATATGTAAAGCATCATTATGTAAACATACATATCTGGTAATAAATGAACTATCTATTCAAACTTTATAGTTTTGTTTGGCTAAATATTAACCTTTGGCTGACTCAGGCCTACCAGACAATATAACAAAAGTTTATCTAACATCTGTTAGACACTCTTCTTTTGGACAGTCAGTCCTCAACTATTTGTTAAATACTTCTCTTCTGAACGATCTGTCCCTAACTTAACATCTCCCAGGGTCACCTGATCCTAATGGTTTTGCGGGCTCACCAATAACCTATATGTATATAAACATATATTCCTTTCCATGTGTGATCATATTTTTAGTCTTACCTGTGACAAAGCCCTACACACTGGAATTTTGGACAAAATTTGCTGGGGATAATAGCAAATGTATAGGGTGCGACCCTGTACTAGTCCCATCTGGTATTCTATTATCTGAGTCATTTTAGTTAGGGATCCCTTTCCAAAATTTTCCTTGAAAACATCTTTAAAATGATTTAAAACCTTTAAATCAAACTCAAACAAGAAAAATATATTATCTCTATGCTTTACTAAAAATCACCTTGCCATGTTATATATACTTTACCCAAATCTTAGTTGATGAAAATATTTAAATCTATGAAATTCCCCTTTTCGAATCTATTAAAAGTACCCATTTCGAAGCCATTGAAGGTACCTATTTCTAAACCATGTAAAACCCTTTATTTAATCTAGGCTGAAAGGCCAAAACCTTCCTTTCGAAACCATTCTCATAACCCTTTTGAAATTATTGAAGAACCTTGCTTTCGAAAGCTTTAAAAACCTTAGACATCTTTCCTTTAGAACCTTTTAATCATTGCCTTTCAAAACCTTTGGAAAACATTTCCTTTTAATCCTTTCGAAATAATTAAAAAAACCCATACCTTTCAACTCCTTCGAAACCATTGGGGAACCACCCCTTCAAAATCTTCCTTTAAAACCTTTCAAAAGCATCAAATCTAAACCTTTAGAAAGCACTTAGGTTCAATTTAAAATATGTGGAAACCTTTTGTAACTACTCAAAAATTTACTCCTTCAAAATCTTTGAAAACCGCTTCGGTTGAAACCGTTTGGATTATGCCTTCAAATAGAGCAAAAGAATCAGAAACCCATTAAAGTCGAAAGCGCTTCCTTTCGAAATCATTTCTAAGTAAAGAAGTGATGGTGTCGAAACCATCCCTTCGAAAGCGTTGGAGAAGTAGCCAAATTTTAGAAAACAAAGTACCCCTTCGAAACCCTCTGGATCAAAAGGTAAAAAGCAGCAGCTAAAGGTATCGACTTAGCTGAAAGCATTTATTTAAAACAAAGGTGCAACCTAATCAAAGCATTTCTTTTAAAACCATTTGACCTAGTCGAAAGCTAACCAAGTCCAAAGCAAGCAGGCGCATTTTCATTTAAAAGCAAAGTAAAACCTCAACCCCTTCAGAACCATGGTTTCGACCCTATACCTTCCGCCTACATCCAATTCACTATGTACCAATTCCCTGATACTATGTGCATTTGTTTCGACAGTGTCAGAGACGAAGGTATGGAGGCAGAACTGGTGCCGAAAGCATCGAAATAGTGAAAAACATGTTTATTTGTCCTTTTAAACTATTTCTTTTGTACCTAACCTTTCTTGTTTGTCAAATTGCGATTAGTTGCCAGTTTACTTTTTCAAAAGTGCTGCCAATTTTCAGAAATAACAAATTCAAATTATTTACAAAAAACCCCTTTTCCTTTTATAAATATATAAAACATTTAAGTCCCATACCTTAAATAATTTTATATATCGATTAAAACACTTAGCAAAATTCTACAAAAATTCTAGAAAATCACTTTTAATATGTTTTTTAACATATTTAAATTTCAGACCCAAACCATTAATTATTTAACCGTAAATAATTTTTAACCCAAAATAACAATTTCTTTACTAGAAAATTCATATAAAATCCACAAAAATTAGAAAATTCAAAAAATTAAAACCCATCTTCAAAAAACTTTTTTTGATCTATATAAAAATTTGCAAGGCATTTAGATGTCATTTAATAGGGTTTTTACCTTAAAACATATCATAAAAGAAATATGAACATGCATAAATCACGAACAAGTATATATAGTCATTCCATCATTCAAAAACATGGCAAACATTGCAAATAGATTCGGATTCCATCATAAAAACGAAAAAAACAAAAATGGGATGTAAACATTATTCACCTTAGCTTTAGAGATTAAAGAGATTGAGATGTGAATGGATTTGATTTGATTTAGCTTCTTCTTTAGCTTTTCTTAATCTTCTTCTTTTTCTCTTGTTAATAGTGACTGACCTCAAATAAAATTTTTGAAAATGAAAAGTGAACGTGTATAGGAGAATACATGGCCAAGTTTAAGGGATATAAGAATGGCCTCTTTCCTATTTTACCCCTCTTCTATTTCATTTTAACTCTTATCTTAATTCATTAGTTAAATGGCACGGTTACCCCTTAATTAAATCAAATCTCAATCCCCTAATTAACACATTATTTTATTTAATTTAGCCAACTAAATATCCTAAATAATGTTACCAAAAATGTGGGGTATTACACAATGCCTGAAGCGATGATAGGGGCAATGATTTCACAAGGCAATGACGAAGGTGAAGGCCTCGTTCTGGGATGGCACAAAGTCGAAGCTTGGACAGGCGATGAAGTCTTAGTGGCAATGCAAGTAACCTTGGACACTAGAGCCAGATGTCGATGGAGGTGGCTAAGTCAGATTTGGTGACGAACTGGCTACGGTTATGCTAGCTCGGGTTTAAGGCAATTATGCTCTAGTTTGGGAATTTCAGACATCATTTTTATGAGTTAATTCTTAACTCACATATATGTCTTGATTCACATTCTCCTCTGCATATTTTATTTGATTATTTCAGTGATGAAATTTAGATTGATATGGATCTATTATGGTGAAACTGAGTTGCATGCTGTAGTTTAATCGTTATTATGATGAATTTTGATCGATATCGATTAAATTGATCGAAAAAGAATTACATGCCTTTTATTTTGGCCAATTATGAAAATTCTCCTTGTAATGCATGTGAAAATAAGCCGAGATAATTGGTTGATTGATGAGTACACATTATATGTTGTTTGCATCATCGATTGGTATGGTACTACATTGATCGGAAAGGGAAACTTTCGGTTAAACACTTTTGGAACTTAATGAAAGTTAAATACATTGGAAATTAATATGAGGCTTAAATATTAATTTTTGAATTAAATTAAAGACTTGGGCAAAAGAGTAAAAATGGGAAGTTTTGGATTGAAATTATATATTTAGGAAAGTGGTGAATTTCGAATGTGACTTACTTGATGTTGAAAATATTATTAGTGATAGAAAATATTTAAAAATAGTAATTTCTTATATTTTTTATATAAATGGATCCATAAATATATCCATGTAGTTTATCGATGTGTGTGTGTTTATATATATATATATATATATACATATATATATATATATATATATTTGAAGGAATACAATAAAGTTGTATTTAAATTTATTTTAAAGTAATGAGTTTATTTTGTGAAATTTGAATAAATAGGAAGTTTTGTAAAATAATATTTGAGTATAAAAAGTTGAATGAAATTTACTTATTGTATGGAAAATTATAAAGGAAAAAAATTAATTTTCATTTATCAAATGTATTCATGAAAGTAATTTATTTTGTAACTAATTATGTTTAAATAAAGGGAAATTAATTTAAGTATCTTCGGAAATATTATGGAAGTGTTTGAAAGAGATTAATTTTGGATGTTGAAAATATTAGGAAAGTGGTGAATTTTAAATGTGACTTATTTGATGTTGAAAATATAGAAAATATTTAAAAATAGTGATTTTCGATATATTTTTTATATAAATGTATCCATAAATATATCCATGTAGTTTATCCATGTATATACACACACACACATAAATATATCTGAAGGAATACTATAAAGTAGCATTTAAATTTATTTTAAAGTGATGAGTTTATTTTGTGAAATTTGAATAAATAGGAAGTTTTGTAAAATAATATTTTAGTTTAAAAAGTTGAATGAAATTTACTTATTGTATGGAAACTTATAAAGGAAAAAATAATAATTTTCATTTATCAAATGTATTCATGAAAGAAATTTATTTTGTAACTAATTATGTTTAAATAAAGGGAAACTGGTTTAAGTATCTTCGGAAATATTATGGAAGTGTTTAAAAGAGATTAATTTTGGATATGGAAAATTATGATGTTGATTTTATAAATGGATTAAGAACAATGTTATCCCGCCTTTTGGCATGGTCGTGATATCATCGACTTGGCTAGGAATGGATATATATCAACCTTAGGAATCAGTTATATATAATACTATGGATGATGGTCAGGCAAAATCAGACCGGGTCCCAATTGAGGTGCAATCAACATGAAGTGACTGGCATAGCCCCGTGAAGTTACATTTCACATTTGGAGTCAATCGGAGTTCATATGTTCGAGTTACAAATGAAGCAAGGATTTATATAGATCGATTGGGTATGATCCATAGAACAGCTCAAATCAGCAGAGATTGATTAATACCTCAAAATCCACAAGGTCAATTCACTTGAAACTTTCAAAGCATCAGTAGATTGAAGAGTAGAAGCCCACAAAAACAATCGCACATCAAGATCTCAATATGAAGATGGCCGATCGTTTTTAGCAGATCATTATTTTCCGATCCTTCATGACGATCGGTGAACATTCCAAGTGTAGTAAAGGTTGATCCATATCTCGTAATCTATAACTCAGAATGGATTCATATTTCAAAGACAAGTTCAAGAGGCATATGGGACCCCCTAATAAATGATCGCACATGAAATGGAGGCAAAAATAACGATCGGTTAAATTTTAGCAGATCGTTTCGAGATGTCATGCTAGGGCCACCAATCGTTATGGTGGGCCCCAATGGGCCTATAGAGCCTTCTGCTAAAATCTTAGTGAAATATCCCATCATCTCCCCTATAAATATAGGCTGGTTGGTTCATTTTCAGGATCTTTACACTACTTGTTACTCTAGACTCTATTGCAATCAAGTGTTCTCTATTCACTACTTTTATAATCAGATTTATAAGTGATCAATAAAGAAAATCTTCAAAGTGGACATAGGCATGCAACGCCGAACCACTATAAATCCTTATGTTTCTGATTACTGCTTCTTATTTGTTATTAGATTAGTCATTTCCTCAGTTTAATTTTGTTTTTCTTCATTTATTTCTCTATATAAATCTATTCTTGGGTATTTGTGACCAATTTGGTTGCAAATATTTTGGTGCTTTCATTGAGAACCTTGATTCTCAGTTTATTAGGATTCCTTTGTTGCTACTAGATTGGATAAGTCCCCAAAAGGACATCTGCAGTAATCTTCAAAAAATCACTCATTCTACTCAGATTTAAAGAAATCTAAGCAAGCTAATAGTGAGACATACTAGATCTACTTCTCAAAACGTGGAAGGAAACGAGAATACCAGCATTTAGCAAGGAGACCCAAGCAATCAACCAACAAATGTAAATGCTGATCCGGTTGAAGTTCAGAATCCCACTGATGCTATTACAAGAGCTGAGTTTCATAATTTAATGAGAGAGCTAATGGAGAGCCATCGACAGTTAAATCAAAAAATTCAAACCAATATCAACTTGATGAACCAAATCAATCAGCAGCAGCGGAGGAAAGCTAGGAGGGATCCCACCCCTTACTAGGCATCAGAGAGCTCTAATTCGTCGAATGGATATCACAGACAAAGACGCGACAAACTGACGGATATCATATAGAGACTTCAAGGCATCAACATGCAGACCATCGTGGTCTGCCAGGAATGATCAATGCTGATCCCTCCGCTAGAAAAGGGAACTTACCTGTGCACACAAGGATTCAAACCGGAGTTGCTACGGTTGGATTGGATGATGGAGTCCGATTAATTATTGACCGAGTTCTTCCCCAGAATGATGATGAAATGAATGTACAAGATGCGCGTCGCAAAGATGGTGAACCAAGAAGGCGTGAAAAGGCCCACAAACATCGACCGAACAATTCACGTGAGGTGGAGCATGACCACCGCTTGACACCAACAATCCAAACGCCGGATTTATTAGTAATGGTTAGACAGTTTGTGAGAGAAAACCAAGGCTTGACTAACGATGACTAGAGAATCTTGAGAAGCCATACCCCGTTCACTGGTAATGCTCTACATGTAGAATACCCAAGGAGATTCACCATGGCATCGATGCCAACCTACGAGGGAGAGACCGACCCCAGGCAGCATATTATGAGATATGAATGGCTGATGGATTCTGCGCGAGCTGATGATGCGACCAAGTTTAGATGCTTTCCCATAACTCTTTCTTAAATAGTGAAGATGTGGTTCATGAAACTACCTCCACGATGTGTCGATGATTTGGCAACCAAGTTCGTAAAGCAGTTTCGGATGCACGTGACTCATCCCAAAGATGTGATGTCCCTTTCCAGCGTGATCTAATCACTTAATTCTCCTCCCTCTTCGCTCGAAGTGCAAAATTGTGTGTTTTATATAGAAATTAAGTTGAAGAAAACGAGTTTTAGGAACGTTTCGAAATCGCTTTAGAAATTGCCTTTGAAATTCTCTTATTATAGAGTATATAATTTTTATACTAAAAATAATAATAAATAATAATTTCAAAAGCCCATTTATTTGAAAATCATTTTTAAAACACATTATAATACCTGTGTATGAAATCCAGAAATAAATATCAAGAAAACATCGAAATAACGGAAATTATACAAGTATTATCAGTTTAAAACAAGCTGCGATTCAATATTCGACAGCAGGTTTTAACAAGTTAACAATGTCAAAATGACTTGAAATTTTGCAGGAATGTAGTTCAACATTCCTACTTCAATCTGCAAAAAGAATCATTCAAATCCAATTTGAAATGAAGAACCTGCATCGTTTCAAATTTGGACTAAAACAAGGTTAAATCGCTGAATTCCAGCAGGCTGCGGGTTCAAGTTTGACAATAGTTTTGAAATAGCAAACGAACCTAGATTGTCATGAAATTATTCAGGATTGTAATTCCACACTCCTACTTCAATTTGCAGAAAGAATCACTCAAATCCGATTTGAAACGAATGAGTTATGCTGTCTCAAACATGGACTCGGGCCATGTTTGCAACAGTTCAAAAGCCAAAAATGTACAGGCCTGAAACCATCTTAAAAGTGTTTGCACGTGCATGTGGCCGAAGCCTTGCCAAGTATTATTATCTCAAATAGGTACCTCGCCCGAAGGCAAAACGTCACAATGGCAAATACGCCGCAATGGCAAACGTCTCGAAGACAAATACGCCGCAATGGCAAACGCCGCAATGGCAATGACCTGAAGGTCCAGTACTGGCACCACTAACTGGCAATATGTGTCACAAACCCCTCAGATAGGAACCTGCAAAGTGTTAACGTGTGTCCCATACCACACGTTCGCACAAAACGGTTTACTAACCATTGGTCAATTTCACACTCAAATCAGTACAAAGTTTACCACATCTCATCGGTAAACTCGACCCCAAGGTCAAAACGATCAAACGGACAAGTCAGGAATTAACTGATAAGATAAACGCACGGGCTCCAGAAGAGTCTTTGAAAGATTATTTGGAGAGATTTCATTTAGCTATCATGGAGGTCAGAAATCCAAATGATCGTGCGATACTTATGGCCGTGATGAGAGGGATTGATCCAGAGTTTGATTTTGGCGATTGGTTAGCCGAAAAGCTGCCCGCAACGTTGGAGTACTATTACGCAAAGGCGGCACAATATTTGAGGAAGGAGGAAGCTAGGTGCTCCAAAAAAAAGAATTTTGTTGGACCAAGTGGAGAAGGAATACAGAGTAACATTGCAATAAAACAGTCTGATAATAGTTCTGGGAAAGTCAAAGTGAACGTTCAGAATAAACCAAATCAGCAAAAGAGAGGCGGAGATAGGAACGAGAGCGAAAGAGGGATTTTGGAAGATTGAAGCCAAGGATTCCAATGTATAATAACTACATGCCGTTGAATACGTCCTTGGAGAATATCTATCTACTTGCAATATCATGCAGTATAGGAAGCCGCCTCTAAAAGAATCAATAGTGAAGCTAAAACGGATCGAGAAATACTATCGGTTTCATGAGTGCTATGGGCATAATAAAAAAAATGCAGACATCTCTAGGATGCTATAGAAAAACTGATTCAGGAAAGGAAATTACAACATTTTGTGAAAGCCCCACAGAATGGGGAGAAGCAAACATCTGACCCCAACCGAGGACAAGCACCGCGTAGGGCTGAGGTGCCTGCATAGACTGGTGGAATACTGGTGATAAATACAATAGTTGGAGGACCGCACACATCAGTTAAGAGTTGGCAGGAGATGGAGCGCTATGCTAGCGCAATTAGGCATGTGGATTTTGAATGCTGCTCGAATACGGAAGATGTTGCTCTGGCAAAACAGCAACGTATGATGTCAGATGTTATTGTGTTTAGAAATAGAGATGCAGATAAGGTAGAGCTCCGACGATCGACCGAATGGTCATTGCGGCCATGATTGGCCCCACTTTTTTGAGATGGATATTAATTGATCGTGGAAGTTTAATAAATATAGTCTTCAAAAAAGCTTATAATCATATGAGGGTGGAAGCCAAAGATTTAATACCGTTTAAAGCTTATATACACGGTTTAATGGAATCGCGAATGAAGTTGTTGGTTATGTGGAATTTCCTGTACAGTTGGGATAAGGTGAATGAAGGAGAGTGCGGATCTTGCCGATTGTTGTTTTGGATGTTGACTCTCCATATAATATTTTTCTGCGTCAACCGACCCTAGCTGAATTCCGGGAAACTCTTGCCCCCATGGTGTTTGACTTTGAAGTTTCCGACGGACAATGGTGTTGGAGTTGTTCATGGTGATCAGGCGACTGGACGTGCCTATTATATAGCCGAGTAGAGGGAAGCTCAGCGCAAAGAAAAAGGTAAGGGTGTGGACAAGATTGTCCACGTCCAAGCTACCAAAGATTGACAACTAGCGTTTAAGCCTTGGCTCGTGCGCCACAGTCGGTTCTATGAGATATAGATTCAAGAGATGATGAAGTGAAGCCCAAAGAGACTAAGGCCGCACCGGTTGAGCTGGTAATTGATATTACAGTCACCAACGACGACCCACCACGATTCCTAAAGATTAGATCACAACTCAGCCCCTCGATGATGAAGTTGTTGGTTTTCTCCGAGCGAATCAAGACGTGTTCGCTTGGACTCACTCTGATATGTGTGGAATCTTGCCTGCCATTGCAAGCCATGCATTGAATATCAACCCGAGGCATGTCCCAGTGAAGCAAAAAAAATGCGGTATGGATCCGGACAGATCTGCCGCTCTCAAAGAGGAGGTGGATAGAATAAAAGATAACGGGTTTAGCCACGACGCCCTCTACCCAAAATTGGTGCCTAATCCTGTACTTGTGAAGATAACGAATGGGAAATGGATAATATAAGTTGATTATTCAGATTTGAATAAGGCGTGTCCAAAAGATAGTTTTCCCCTTTCGAGGATCGACCAGTTGGTGGATTCAACCGTGGGACACGAATTGCTATCTTACATGGATGCATACTCAGGATATAACCAAATCTCGATGCATATTCCCAATCAGGAGCACTCCAGTTTCATTATCGACGTTGGATTATACTGCTATGTAGGAATGCCATTCAGGTTAAAGAATGCGGGAGCAACTTATCAGCGCTTAGTCAACAGGATGTTTAAAGATCAGATCGGAAAAACAATGGAAGTGTATGTGGATGGTATGCTTGTAAAGTCACGACGATCAACCGACCATATTAGAGATTGAGCAGAAATGTTTGACATCTTCCGACATTAGAAGATGAAAATTAATCCTTTGAAGTGTTCTTTTGGTGTTGCATCGGGGAAATTCTTGGGCTTTACTGTTAATGCACGTGGAATAGAAGCTAATCCCAAGAAGATTTAGGCTATTCGCGATATCAAAGCACCAAGGACTATTAAACAAGTGCAAAGTCTGAATGGGAAAGCTGCTGCCTTAAGTCGATTTATTTCCAATGCTACAAACAAATGCATTCCTTTCTTTTATTTGATTAGGAAAGGGAAAAGAAACTTCGAATGGATGCAGGATTGTACAGACACGTTTCAAGCTTGGTGAATCATTTGGAGAGACCCCCCATCTTGTCAAAGCCGGGGGATCATGAGGATTTGTACATCTATTTGGCTGTATCCGCACATGTTGTAGGTGCTCCATTGCTTCGCGAGGAGGATCAAATCCAAAAACTGTTGTATTATGTCAGCAAATGATTAATGGGAGCTGAAAGGAACTGTACAAAAATAGAGAAACTGGTGTACTGTTTAATGATTGCATCACCAAAGCTTTGTCCATATTTCTAGGCACGTCCGATCAATGTTTGCACTGACCAGCTATTACGACAGGTCCTACAATGACCTAAGGCGTTTGGAAGATTACCCTAGTGGAACATCGAGCTCAATTAATTCGATATTACTTATCTTCCTCGGGGGGCTATCCAAGGTCAGTCACTGGCAGATTTTATAGTAGAGTTTACCACGCAGGATGAATTTCCTTGTATACTGATGGAGCATCTAATAATTATTGTTCTGGGGCTGGAATTGTGCTTATAACTCCTGAAGGTCGGTCAATCCGTTATGCTTTAAAGCTTGATGTCCCAGCGACAAACAATGAAGTTGAGTATGAAGCTCTGATTGCTAGACTTAAACTCGCTAGAGAATTCGGAATTAACTCTCTCGAAATCTTTTGCGATTCGCAAGTGGTAGTGTACCAAGTCAAGGGAGATTATCAAGCTAAGGGACAATGACTTACCCCATATCTTACCCAAGTCCAAGAGTTATTGGCATAATTTGAGTACTATAACATTTCTCATATTCCACAAGATCAGAATAGATAGGCCGATTAATTGGCAAAGTTTGCTAGCACCGACGACGCACAATGGATGAGCTTGGTCCAAGTCAAAGTATTAAATGCCCCAAGTTTAAACATGATAGAAATTGACTGGACACTAGAAGCAGAGCCTGAAAGGGAGTCGTGGATGACTCCCATCAAAGACTATTTGCTATAGGGAATTCTTCCCGAATGATGGAATGAAAAGCGACAGGTCCTTTGCAAAGCTTCACAATATATCATGCAAGAAGGAATTAAGTATAGGATAGGTTACTATGTTTCCCTACTCTAATGTGTCGCTCATGATGAGATAAAGCGTATTCTAAAAGAAGTTCATGAAGGGGAATGAGGCGATCACACTGAGGGGCAAACTGTGGCAAAGAAAACACTCTGTTATGGGTATTATTGGCCAACCGTAAATCGAGAAGACACTGATTATGTAAGATGACGTGATAAGTGCCAGATATATGTCAAAATTCCAAGAGCCCCGCCAACCGAAGTCACGCAAATGGTCAGCCCATGGTCATTTGCCATGTGGGGTATAGACATTATCAGCTCCTTACCAATCTCTAAAGGTGGCGTGAAATATGCTATCATCGCGGTTGATTACTTCACTAAATGGGCCGAAGCAGAAATTTTAGCCATGATCACAACCAAGAAAGTAATCAACTTTGTTGTCTGAAACATCATATGTCGATTCGATTTACCATGAACTATTGTAACAGATAATGGGACTCAACTTGACAGTGTTGAATTCAAAGACTTCAATCGGAGGTATCGTATTGAAAAGAGATTTGCAACAGTCACTCACCCTTAGGCAAATTGATAGTTTAAAGCTATACATAAGATCATAAAGTCCATTCTGAAGAAGCTAATGGAAAAGTCCAGAGGCAAGTGGGTGGATGAACTCCCTACATCACTAGGGGCTTACAGGACCACCCACAAGTCCACGACTGGCCATATTCCATTCGCCCTTGCTTAAGGTTCTGAAGCCGTCGTTCTTGTTGAGCTCGAGATTCCGTCATATCGAGTGATTTACTATGATCCCAAAACCAGTAAAGACTCCTTTTGGAATCTGTTGACTTTATAGATGAGAAGCGTGAGGAAGCCAATCTAAGGGCAGCTGCGCATCGACACCAAATCGCCTAGTATTACAACATTAAAGTCCAACCTAGAACCTTTGAAATCGACGATCTCGTTCCGAAATGGATTTCTCCTACCTCATCACACATGAATCCAATTTGGGAAGGACCATATGTCAATAACAAAAGCTTAGAGAGGGAACTTGTTGCTCCAAAAATTCACCTTCCGCTGAAGTCAGGAGATCTCAAACAAAGGGCAGAACGAAAAGGATACGGATCAGACCTTCCGAAGAGGTCGAAAGGATGCAGTCAACAATATGAAGCGGCTCAAGACCTTTCACAAAAGACGGAGGATATTATTCCACAACATCCAAGAAGCTCTTGCCCTTCGAAGGATGCAAAGAAATTAAGACAAGGACAAGCAACCCTATAATAACCTTTCCAAAAGCATAATAAGCCTTTCGGACCGGTCGGAACACCTATTGAACACCTTTCGACGGTGTCGAAAGGTCTATAATGAAGGCAACATTCGTAAATTAGCAAAGAACATAAGGCAATTCTCCAACAATATTCAAGAAAAGCTCGGCTTTCAGCAACATCCAAGTAAAAAGCAACCTTCCGACAAAGTCGAAGGGTTCACAATAGCCGGAAACCCTCCGGCACCACCGAAGGGTTCACCTGCCGTACATGCGACAGAGTTTCCAACAAGGGCAACAGGGTTTCTAAAAGTAAATGGAAGAAAGGATCCTTCAGTAGTTCTCAAAGATCCGCAATAACATGCAAAAAGAAAACCTTTTGACGAAGTCGGAAGGTTAGCAACTGTGTAAAAGAACGGAACCTTTCGGCCCAGCCGAAGGCACATGGACGGAAGCATGGTCACCGACAACTATAAATAAGACCCAAGGGGTCTTGTTTCGAGGCGGATTTTCTTTCATTCAAAAACTTGTAACTTCTTAATCATAACTTTGTAACCCTAATTGGGGATCAAATGGGGGGAATTTAATAAAGTGAAGTCCTTTCTTGAGTTGTGAAGGAAGTCTTTAACTTTGAGAATTACTTTGTTTATTTCTTAAATCTTTGCTGGCTTAACTTCAAATTTCAAGATCAACTCCATCGAAATGTTCTTGCCGATAAAGTTAGAAGCTTGATTAGTTAAGCAACAACTTCAAGCTTCGAAAGTCATCAATTTGTTTGCCCTAACCTTTCGATAAGGTTGACAACTGGCCTGGATTAACATGAGTGGTAACCTTCTAGAATAATTGGCATTACGATCTGAACCCTTCAACTAAATTAGTGGTTGCTTATACTTTAGTAACAACAAAACCTTCCGCAGTCATTAACTAAGCAATCTAACCCTTCGGGATAGTCTAAGTTCAGGGATATAAAGCTTGATCCAACGGTTAAAATCCTAATACCTTTTGACAAAGCTAAAACCAACTTCCTAAAAGTGACCAAACCTTACGGCAAGGTCAAAGGTTCTTATACGCCACCCAGGAAGTAATTGTCTGACCTATTGCTAAGGAGATTAATCACTCAAACCTTTCAGAAGTATTAGAGCTTGGCTTTAAAGGGATACATTTGGTTAATAACCATTCGTGTCATAAATAAAAGCTCTATGAAACTCCTAATAAGCTTTACCTTTGGTACTAAGTCTTCTACTTGAAAGATTAAACCTTTCAACTACGTCGAGAGATCTAAATCAAAAGTCAGTGATTATTGAAAAAAAGTGCAGAGACTATTATTAGGGATATCTTACCCTTCTATTCAAATTACCTTCCCTTTCTTGTTGAAGCACTACTTGGGGTGTTGACAAAAAATTTGGTTAACATTTTTGGCGCTAGAAGGAGGGCCGAACCTCCGACTTGATTGATTTCTTGACACTACAATTCTCTAATTCTCATCGAACTAGTTCTGCATCAAATTCACTTATTGCTGATTAGATCATGGATAAAAGATTCAAGAGGTCTGAGCAAGGGTCTTCCGAACCACACTTGGTAAGGTGTTCCTATGTAAGAATCAAAGGCTCTAATCAAGATGAGGAACAAAGGTTAAGACTTGAAGCCTTGAAGATTATAAACAAAAAGAAGGCGGAATCTTATGACCCTGAAAAATGGAGCTTGAACCCTTTTCATGTGGGGACAGACCCTGATTTTTGCACTTGGAAAAAGAATAAATGGAAGTGACAACATTTTTAATCGAATGAGAAGAACTATCCAACCATATTCCCAGGGAACTATCTTTGAAAAAGAGATGATAAAGGATTATGATAATTTCACGAATAAATGGAGTAAGATCATAAGTGAGGCCCGCCACCCAAGGGAAAACTATGAGCATTTGGGAAAATCTGTGACTGAAGAAATAAGACAGATAAAAGAACTACCCGGCGGAAATATAAGAATTACTAAGGAGTTTCCAATCGAAACCCTGAGACTGAAAGGAAAGCCTTTGAAAGAGAACTAACGGGCAATGAAAAGGAAACCTATCCCTCAAGAAGAAGTATTTGAACCAGTCTACAAAAGAGTTAGAGGCCAATAAAAGACGGCTCAAAAATCAATACATCTTGGAGAATACAATCTTACAATGTCAATCGAGGTTTATATTAGAACCAAAGAGGAACTGAACTATTGGCCCTCTCAAAAGAAAAAGCCAGGATTTGAGAGGTCTAAAGGAGCATATTGCAACTTCCATCTCATGAACGGACATGATATGAACCAATGTAAAGTACTTGGAAAAATGGTCCTACACTTTCTAAAACAAGGAAAGCTGAAAATTTTTGTAAAGGATTAATCAAGCCATGAAATAAAGGCTCTATTCTCAAAATAAGAAAACTCTACATGATCAGAGAGGAATTCTCCTTAAACATGGACTACCTAAAAAGGTAGGCTACCAATAATGGTAGAAAGCCCTTGGTCACGCCAAGATGGTCAAGGCACCTCCTGGAGGGAGGGCGTAAGCCTTCATCCGTGCCAAAACCAGAAATGTCCAGGTTAAAGCAGCACAAGCCCTTATCCACGTCACGCTATGGCCAGGATAAGGCACCTCCTGGAGGGAGGACGGGTAATCCCTTGGTCCCACCACGCTATGGCCTGGCCAAGGTACCAAACAAGTCCTTAACCGCGTGATGCTATGGCAAGGTTAAGGCACCTCCTGGCAGGAAGTCGGGTAAGTCATCAGGCCCTGGTTCAGAATAAGCTAGCCGAAAATCCGGATGAAATGTCCAGCGAACTAAGAAAAGTCCATGCCTGAAATAGGCACCGCCAGAAATTGGCATCGCTTAAAATAACAACCACCAAAAAGGTCGGTAGTATCAAAGATGAAAAACAGCCTGAAATTGGCTCTACTTAAATAAGCACAAAATCGGACAAAAGAGTCCCCGCTTGAAATAGGTCAAAACAAATGACAAATGGACAAAGAAAAACTCGGGCTCGAGAAAGAAAAAGCATGCAAAACATCCTCAAAGCCTGAAGATGACACATTCAATAGATGGAATCAGAAAGAATTCTTGAACTTCTACCAGACGAGTACTCTGGTCTTCTATTACTTATTACCAGAAATGGTATTCTCGTCTTCTATTACTTATTACCAGGAATGGTATTTTGGTCTTCTATTACTTATTACCAGAAATGGTATTTTGGTCTTCTATTACTTATTACCGAAAATGGTATTCTGGTCTTCTATTATTAATTACCAGGAATGGTATTCTGGTCTTCTATTGCTTATTACCAGAAATGATATTCTGGTCTTATATTACTTATTACCAGAAATGATATTTTGGTCTTATATTGCTTATTATCAGAAGTGGTATTCTGGCCTTCTACTATTAATGGTACCTTGGACTTCAGTTACTAGAAATGAAATTCTGAAAGTGGCATTCTGGTCTTCTATCACTTATTACCGAGAATGGTAGTTCGGTCTTTTATTACTCATTGTCGGGCTAAGTTCACGATCCTTCATTGTTAACTGCTAAATATGGTATTCTAAACTTTTATTACCCAAATTCCAAGATGGGTTTCCTGGTCTTCTGATACTAAATACCAGGGTGAATTCTTGGTCTTCTACTAATTATCAAGTGCCGCATCAGATTAAAGATCCCGGTATCTTATCAGCAAATATGAATTTCTATCCTTATGACGACCATCATTGGAAACGATATGGCAGGGTTCTATTGCTTATTATCAAGGAAAGGCATTTCGACATTCTAACTCTCCATCGCCTATTATCAGAGTACACCAAAAAGCGACTGCCAAATTATTTCAATATTTTATAATACCCGAATCTGGGTCTGGTGATATCTTGTAAAACTTTATCATTAATGATGCAAAGCCTACTGATTATTGAAAGTCCCAATCTGGGTACACAATCTTTGGGTTTTTATTTATCTCAAGTAATTTGACCCGAATCAAGGAATATTATTGGCAGAAGATTACTGCCAAAAGAGTCTCCTAATGGGAACTTTCGAACTTCTCATTCTCAGATTCCCTTGATAATGAGGAATGAATCCAAAAAACTACAATATCAAGATCTTAGTCATAAATGTCCCATCAGGGTCTTCGTTGAGTAAATGTTAGATTTCGATAATTATATACAGCCAAACATTAACTATTTTCAGGAATGCCAAACAAGTGAAAGGAGCTAAGTCTGTGTAACAACCCGTATATTTGGACCATTTAAATTGACAATAATCCACACATGTCAACTTAAATAGTGCAAAATACGAATCATTAATGGAGTATAAATATATAAATGAGAATCATCACAGAATCACAGAAAATATAACATAACAGAATAGTGCAGCGGAATTACAACAATGTCATAATAGTAGTTCATGAAGCTACTAAGAAATTACAACAATGTCTCAAATAAAAGAAATACAACAACATAGATGTCCAAATGGAAAGAACAATACTGATAAAGATAAGATAGTCTTCAGCTCCAAATAAGCAGCAGCAACAATCCTCAGTCTGATCCGAGCATATGCACAAACAAACACTCGAATCAGGACATATATTCTTATACAGATAATATGGTTAGAAATTTTGAAATAACAATAACTCAAAGATGATTGGAATAAGCATCTTTCAGGATCCGATAAACTATCTATATGTAGTAGAGTACGATAAGTAGATAATGTCTATCAGTAATAATAAAGGTATCAAAATAGTGTTAAGTCATGGCCCATTCCACCCTTAACACATTTTTATTCCCAAAAGCATATACAAGACCGTAGTTTCCCCAAAACCGGAAGTCACCAGAGGGCAATCCATATGCTAAAGGTACAAATCAAAATCGTAGAGGTCGCGCATAAATGGAATACAAGTATGACAAGGCACATGAGGCTATACCCAAGGTAGTGATACTACCGTTCGTCTGATCCGGGCTGGTGAGAACGCAACGCCGCAGCGCCCGCAACACCGTGAGACAACACTCCCAATTCAAGGGTGCGCACCAATCAATCACAAAGTAAGAGAATAGTTTACGAAGAAGTGTGTCCACTTGAGGTAGCTAATCCTCCATTGGCCCGGCACAGCTCCTGTTTTAGTCATTTCCAATTTGACACAAGTGTCAAGGCTATCCATTATCGTTCACTTTCTTCAATCATCAACGTTCGCCAATCCAACCACTTCATTCTGGATCATCACTTCGCGTATAGTTATTAAAGTGGTTTCCGGTTCAGACAGTGAGTATGCCCCAAACCGACTCCGGTTCCTTTAATAACCTTCGTGATTATAACACCGATTGGTCGTTAATATATTTCAAAACCAAATCAATTTCATTTTCAATTCGTAAATCGACAATTCGTTAGTCTTTCGAAATCAATTTCCAAAATTATGTTTTAAACTTTCTAATTTCAGTTTCCACATTTCCATAATTCAATTTCAAAGTTCAATTAAATAATTCAAATATTCATTGCATTTTGTATATAAGTTCATTCCAAAATCGTTTAACTAAATTTACGTTCAAAACGATTTAAATCAATTATCGCTTCCATTCGATATTCATTAAATTAATTTATCATTAAACAATTTCAATTTAATTTCCAATTCATTACGTTACGTCTTAAATTCGATTTCATTATCAAAGTTTACAACTTATTTACAATTACACTTATCAAATCCAATTCTTTAAATTACAAGTCTTTCATTTGTTTCGATAAAACGCATTCTATTTCTTATCAAAGATATTCCTTTCAAATTTCAAAACTTAGTTAAAACTTAGTTTCACTTGTTCAATAATTCAATTTCTCTTAATAAAGATATTCAATTTAATTTAATTTGGAATTCGATCTCATCAAATTTCAATAATTTCAAATCTTAATTATTAATCATTTCAAACTCATTCATTAATAATTTCAAACTTAATTGTTAATAAATTCAAAAATTTAATTATTAATTATTTCAAACTTCGTTATTAATAATTTCACAACTTAACTATTAATAATTTCAAAAGTTAATTATTAAAAATTCAACACTTAATTAGTAATTATTTCAAAAATTATTACCAAATAATTCTAAATTTAATTATTAAATAATTAAATTTTAAACAATATTCTTTTTGTCAATTACTACTTTAATATTCGTTCCAAATTCAAATATTCACATTTACATTCATTCCAATTTAAATTCCAAATTATTCAAAACATTGTTATTCGTCAAATAAAACTTTATTTTATTTAAATCAAAACATTTGACCAATCGGGTTTTATTTTAATTTTCTATCCTAAGTCAAATTGTTTGGGTATTTATCATTTCAACCCGATTCCATTTAAATTCAAAAATCAAAACATACAAAGGGAACTTGCAGTGTGATAGCTGGGATGGTGTCAAAGTAAATAAACAAGCAATAGCATCCATTCACAACAATTCAACAATTTCAAATAATCCCGAAATAATCGTATTAATTCGCGTTTGTTATTTACGCCAATTAGTATAACTATTTCTAGAATCTACTCTATCATTTCAAGTAGATTAAAGATTATAACATTTCGGTTTCACTTGTCGTTCAATTTCAATTACAACAGTTAATTCAATATACGTTCAACAGTCCAAAGTGAAATTTGTCAATTCTACGTGTCAATTAACTTAACAATTTAAGGGTCAATTTAATTAATCAATATTCATCATAAAAGGGGTCAAGTTAACAATCAAATTCGACATATATAATTCATTTAAATCGTTAATCATCCTATATCAAATTTTTAACTTGCAATTAATTTATCACTTAACAATAACAATTTACATCCAATTCAACATCACATAGCAATCATTTATCAATTCAAACTAGCATAAGAATATAGTCGTGAAAATTAATTCACCTTTCGTGGATAAAGAAATTTGACGTCGAAGCAAAAGAAGCACGAAAAGAGTCGGTACAGCACGAATAACGGACACTGTAATATCGACAAAAGAAAACGATATAAATACAATGAACGTTTGTATATAATTTATAAATTTATATAAATGCGCTTACCGAAGACGGAAAAAGAACGGAGCTGAAAATTCGGTGCTGCTGCGAAAAGCTCAGTCGGTTGCTGCAACAACAAGCAAAGAAAACTGGTTACTATTTCGGCGACCAATAGAAATTTGCGTAAATACTTTCGCAATATCTAAACTATTTACAAATCTCAGTTTCGCCTTTTTTTTTCTTCTTTTTTTTTTTTAGAACACAAACCAACATTTCAACCCAATATTTGCATGCGTGCCCATACATCCTTCCTCTACTTGCAGCAACTCACGTTTTACAAAAGTATGAACAAAATGCAGGGGCAATTTGTATTTGACGCATGAATAAAAAAAAATCTTTATGCATTCACCCCAACACATATACATCACATGTTCCACCTATCCCCCCCACTCACGCATGCATGCATTTCTTTGCTTGCAATTTTTTTTTTTTTAGCCGTGACTTCTCCAAACTGAAACAACACATCATACCAAGCATGCACACGGCTCACCACTTCCCTCTACGTGCTGCCAACCTCCAACTCACATCTCCAACTCACGCACACAGGCAACACACACACAGATCTATTCCCAACACACCCGCACATCACAGGACGCTCATGTACACAACACACGCACGCACACTCGGCTTAGGCGAGGCTTTAGGTGACGGGACAGAAGGCCGGGAAGGAGAGGCGGTGATAGGGTGGTGCGGTGGCGGGTTTGGAATGGCTGAAGGTGGCGGTGAAGACGAGGGGGTTGGGTGCTGGTAGGTGGCAGCGACGCGGTGGGTCGAGGCTGTTGGATGCTGCGTGGTGGGAGGGGGCAGTGGAGATGGGAGGTGCGAAGGGTTGCAGACGTGAAGATGGAAGAGTTGGTTGGCTGGGACGTGAGTTGGCATCTTTCCCATTTGTATTATTATTATTTTTTTAGTTTCAGAAGAAATAGAAGGATGGAAGAAAAATGTGCTACCTGAAGGTTTCGAGATGCAGAGAGGAGAAGATGAAATGTTTGAACAGTGGGATGGTACTGGAATATAAACTTTTACTTTGTTGCTGCGTATCCCGCAGAGCTACTCATTTTCCCAAACGTTCACACTTATTACCAAGCAACCACTCCTATTCCCTAGCCATTCCTTAACTCCCAACTACCCAATTAAATACACCAGATATTCATTTCAAATTTCTGTTGTAAACGGGCTAACGAACTCGGGCTGAAATTTGTTTAACCGGTCCGTTCGGAACGGTCAATTTTAACGTGACGCTTTCCGACTGATTCCGATTAACACGAATAAGTATACCGTTTTGATCAGTGTGACGACGCGCTTCCAACGGTACACAGATTATTGCGATACGATGGTTTTATAAAATTTGCACTTATGCCGCTTAAATTGTATGTTTTGCAAAATAACATAAACGGAGCAGGCGATGACAGTTTTAGACGAAACGAATTACATAATCTTGATCAGAATAATTTTTACAAGCGGACTGTGTAAAAATATTTGGATTTGGTAGATAAATTTTACGCAGCTTTATATGGACTGATATACAGTAAAACGCGAACGGAGTTTACTGTAATATTTTTCAACGAAACCTTTTCTATGTCCATTTCTAACTAGACGTATGTCACAAATAAAGTTTGGGCGTAAATTGAGATCGTTTAAAATTTCAAAATTTTTATTGAAACGATGAATTTAAAATTTTAAATTGGGTTGGAAATTTAGGGTCGTTACAATCTCCCCCACTCAAAACTTTTCGTCCTCGAAAAGGAACGAGACGAGTGAAGTAGAAATGAAATAAGTAGAAAAGTCAAGATAGATTTCGAGAATTTTGGATGATACCTGAAATTAATAGTTCGGGGTTTGAATCCCGAATATTATCCTCAGTTTCCCATGTGCAATCTCGCTCATCTGTGCTCCACTGTACTTTGACGAGATTTACCGACCTCCTTCTGAGTTGTTTTGTCTCACGATCAACTATCCGAAGCGGCCTCCGCCCAATAGTCAAATCCGGCTCAATAACTATCTCTTCCAACTGGGCAGTAGGGATGGTCATGGATGGATCGTGTATAACTTTGCGAAGATGTGAGACGTGGAACACGTTGTGCACACCGGCGAACTTCTCTGGTAATGCAACTCTATATGCTAATGTTCCGACTCTTTCTGTAATCTCAAACGGACCAACAAATCTGGGAGCTAGCTTTCCCTTTCTTCCAAATCGAACAATATTCCTCAAAGGCGACACTTTCAGAAATACTTTGTCTCCAACGCTGAATTCGAGATCTCTTCTCCTTTTGTCAGCATAGCTCTTCTGTCTATCCTGTGCCGTTTTTATCTTCTCCCTGATTTCCTCGACTTT
Source organism: Allium fistulosum (assembly GCA_030737815.1). Lineage (NCBI taxonomy): Eukaryota > Viridiplantae > Streptophyta > Magnoliopsida > Asparagales > Amaryllidaceae > Allium > Allium fistulosum. The sequence goes on along the minus strand of CM060901.1, from coordinate 1,391,039,990 downwards.
TTCAGAAGCTTCCATAATCATTTCTGGTCCAAGCACTAATCGATCTCCAGATTCTATCCAACAAGCTGGTGATTTGCACGGCCATCCATATAAGGCTTCGAACGGTGCCATACCAATGCTTGCCTGGTTTATAAAGGATAGTTAATTCAAATTCAAATATACTTATTCAAATTTGAAATTCAAATTCTTTAACTGGTAGCTATTATTATAAGTGAATTCCACCAAGTGAAGATGGTCTTCCCAGGATCCACCAAAGTCAATAATACAAGCTCGGAGAAGATCTTCCAAAATCTGATTTACCCTCTCAGTTTGGCCATCTGTCTGAGGATGATAAGCTGTACTCAGATTCAGTTTGGTGCCCAAAGTATCCTGGAATGCTTTCCATAATTTACTGGTGAAAATAGGATCTCGATCGCATACAATACTAGATGGTACACCATGAAGTTTAACAACTTCCCTCATGTATATCTCGGCCAAACTCAAAGCTGTACGAGTGGTCTTGACTGGAATAAAGTGAGCGGACTTCGTCAGTCTGTCGACAATCACCCATATGCTTTCGTTACCCTTTCTAGTCCTTGGTAGCCCATCAATAAAGTCCATAGAAATCTGCTCCCATTTCCAACCTGGAATCTCTAGAGGTTGAAGCAATCCTGCTGTCTTTCTGTGATCAGCTTTAACTTGTTGGCAAGTGGTGCACCTGCTAACATAGATAGAAATATCGCGCTTCATTCCACTCCACCAATATAGTTTCTTCATATTCTGGTACATTTTAGTGACACCGGGATGAAATGAAAGCGAAGACTTATGATTTTCTCGTAGCACTTCCTGTCTAAGACCATCAACATTAGGAACACAAATTCGATTATCAATTCTCAAGATTCCATTACTATCAACATGTGCACCCACTTTATTATCAGCATTTTCAACTCTGCCAAGAACTATCTCCTTGATGCGATAAAGCAAAGTGTCCTCATACTGCTTGGCTATAATACGATCCATAAGAGCTGGGGAGACGGAAAGCTGGAATAACATTCCTTCAACAAGATTACAACATATCATAGCTTGGTTTCTACTCAAAGCATTGGCTACGGCATTTGCTTTCCCCGGAGTGTAGTTAATATCAAGATCATATGCAGCTAGAAATTCGAGCCATCGGACTTGTCTCTGATTCAAATCCTTTTGCGAGAAAATATACCTCAATGACTTATGGTCAGTGAATAACTCGAATTTTATTCCCAATAGATAGTGCCTCCATAGCTTAAGAGCAAATACAACCGCAAGAAGTTCTAAATCGTGGGTTGCGTAGTTTGTTTCATGGGTCTTTAACTGACGACCAGCATAGGCAATAACTTTTCCTTTCTGCATTAAAACTGCACCAAGTCCATCTCGACAAGCATCGGTATAGACGGTCAATCCTTCACTACCATCAATAACTGTAAGAACTAGGGCAGATGTCAACTTTCGCTTCATCTCATTGAAAGCTGCTTCGCACTTTTCGCTCCAAATAAATTTCACATTCTTTCTGGTCAGTGCGGTAAGTGGTGCGGCAATACGGGCAAAGTTTTCTATAAATCTGCGGTAATAGCCGGCCAAACCCAAGAAACTGCGGATATCTGTAGGAGTTTTGGGAGTCTCCCAATCCTGCAAATTCCAAAGATTCGAATTAAGAAATTGATAAGCTGTTTTGATAGAATTGACAAGTAAGAATAGAACTTACATTGATTACGGCGATCTTAGCTGGATCGACCGAAATCCCATTCTATGAAACAATATGGCCAAGAAATCGAACTTCATCCTTCCAAAAGTGACATTTTGAAAACTTGGCTTTAAGCTGATGGCTGCGTAGAGTTTCGAGAACAAAAGCCAAATGTGACTTATGCTCTTCCTCATCCTTAGAGAAGACGAGTATGTCATCGATGAAAACAAGAACAAACTTGTTAAGAACATCTCGGAAGACTCTATTCATTAAGTCGACGAAATAAGCTGGAGCATTAGTAAGACCGAACGGCATAACCAGCCATTCAAAGAAACCAGTCTCAGTGCGGAATGCTGTCTTAGGAATACTCTCCTCGGCAATTCTGAGTTGGTGAAAGCCAGTAGCCAGATCGAGTTGAGAGAATACTTTAGCTCCATGGAGCTGGTCGAAGAGATCGTTGATGCGGGGCATTGGATATCTGTTCTTGTGTGTGAGCTTGTTCAGCTCTCTATAGTCCACACACATTCTGAGAGAACCATCAGATTTTGTGACAAACACTACTGCAGCACCCCATTCTGAATGACTTCGCCGAATCAAGCCTTTAGAAAATAAGTCTTCAATTTGAGCATTCAGTTCAGCTTTTTCTTTAGGAGCCATTCTCCGAGGAGGGAGAACTACTGGTCGGGCACCAGGAATAAGGTCAATGTGGAATTCGATTTCCCGCGGTGGTGGTAGAGAATTGACTTCTTCAAATACATCAGAAAAAGATTGGACCACTGGAGTAGAGCTTAGTTCATTTGGATGGGAGTCAAGTGAAAATATAAAACTCCCAGCATATTCTTGAGGTGATTTGCCTTCTATAACCAAAGACATACCCTGATTATCGATGAGAGAGACTGTTCGAGCTTTGCATGAGATATTGGCTTCGAACTTCCGTAGCCAATCAATGCCTAGTAGTATATCGAATGCTTTGAATCCGAGGACATAGAAATCCCAAGTGAAGTGGTGAATGCCATGCATAAGAGTGACATATTTACAAACCCTTTTAAGGTTAGCGGGCCCCTCAATAGGGTTTGATACACATAAGAAGGTAGATGAAAGAATGGGTTCCAAACCAAGTTTATTGCACAAATCAATAGATATGAAACTATGTGTTGCTCCGGTATCAAATAGAACTTTAACTGGTAAAGTATGCAACATAAAAATACCCTGTAATGTACCTTGGTTATCAGTAGGAGCAGGTGGGGTAGGTGGATCATGGGCGGAAGAAGTCATAGCAAAAACCCCGGCCGTCTTTCCCTTTTTATACATAGGACAATCCTTCTTGAAATGGCCTGGCTGCAGACATACGTGATAGAGGTCGTTTCTGGTATTCTGAGGAGGCGGAACAGCGGCACCGGCAGATGTTGGACAGCTGTTGGCGTAGTGACCCCTCTGATCGCATTTGAAACAAGTGATGGAGGATAAGTCGATAGGCTTCTTCTGAGAATAGCCAATCCCAGATTTCTGCTGCCAATTCTTCTTCTGTTGCTCAAAATTTTGCTTCCTCTTTCCCGACTGATTAGCTGGTGTCTGAGTAACTGGAGCTTTGGGAACAGATGTTCCCTTGGGCTTTCCCTCGTATCGAAGAGCAAAATCCATCAACTCAGTGAAAGTTCCATGGACATGAGCGGTGAGGAGCTCGTAATACTCTGGGCGTGCGCCATGTATGAACTTCTCGTTCTTCAGTAGAGGTGTGTCAATCAAGCTAGGTCCGAACTTGGAGAGTTCGTTAAACCTCCTTTCGTACTCAGTAAAGGTCATGCTGCCCTGCTTGAGATCCATGAAAGACCGATAGAGTTGGGCCTTCCCAGCAGCTGGCATCCACTGAGCCATGAAAGAATCCCTATTACAAAAGGTATGAAACGAATCAAAATTGTGACGAGATAAGAGAGGAATTTATTTAGTAGGAATTTAGATAGATTACTACCTAAACTGGGCCCAAGTGATAGTTTCCTCATCAGTTCGAGAAGTGACTGATTCCCACCAATCTTGAGCAGCATCCTGAAGCTGCCAAGCGGCCAACTTGCGCTTCTGAGCATCTGCGATCTCTAAGCCAGAAAAGATCCTTTCCAAACTCTTTAGCCATTGTTGTGCTTCGATAATACTCTCGGAGCCAGTAAATTTGACTCCTCCAAGCTGAGTATACTCCTTGCTAAGAGTGGAGAATCGGACTGCAGGAGCTGGAGCATGTGGACCAGGAGCATTTCCACCCCTGCCTCTAACATTTCTTCTGGTAGCCATCCTGGAATACCAAAAGTGATTTAGAATCAAAGATAGAAATTTATAGAACTTAAGGAAATTCTATTCAACGAATTCAATAAGAAAGATGAATCAAAGGAGGTGGATTCTGCAATGATTCTCCTCATTCTAGGGTATGTTCACCCTATCTCTAATGAGCTTAAAACTCCACAGGCTAAGGTTATCGGGAACCAAAGCTCTGATACCAACTGTAACAACCCGTATATTTGGACCATTTAAATTGACAATAATCCACACATGTCAACTTAAATAGTGCAAAATACGAATCATTAATGGAGTATAAATATATAAATGAGAATCATCACAGAATCACAGAAAATATAACATAACAGAATAGTGCAGCGGAATTACAACAATGTCATAATAGTAGTTCATGAAGCTACTAAGAAAATACAACAATGTCTTAAATAAAAGAAATACAACAACATAGATGTCCAAATGGAAAGAACAATACTGATAAAGATAAGATAGTCTTCAAGTCTTCAGCTCCAAATAAGCAGCAGCAACAATCCTCGGTCTGATCCGAGCATATGCACAAACAAACACTCGAATCAGGACATATATTCTTATACAGATAATATGGTTAGAAATTTTGAAATAACAATAACTCAAAGATGATTGGAATAAGCATCTTTCAGGATCCGATAAACTATCAATATGTAGTAGAGTACGATAAGTAGATAATGTCTATCAGTAATAATAAAGGTATCAAAATAGTGTTAAGTCATGGCCCATTCCACCCTTAACACATTTTTATTCCCAAAAGCATATACAAGACCGTAGTTTCCCCAAAACCGGAAGTCACCAGAGGGCAATCCATATGCTAAAGGTACAAATCAAAATCGTAGAGGTCGCGCATAAATGGAATACAAGTATGACAAGGCACATGAGGCTATACCCAAGGTAGTGATACTACCGTTCGCCTGATCCGGGCTGGTGAGAACGCAACGCCGCAGCGCCCGCAACACCGTGAGACAACACTCCCAATTCAAGGGTGCGCACCAATCAATCACAAAGTAAGAGAATAGTTTACGAAGAAGTGTGTCCACTTGAGGTAGCTAATCCTCCATTGGCCCGGCACAGCTCCTGTTTTAGTCATTTCCAATTTGACACAAGTGTCAAGGCTATCCATTATCGTTCACTTTCTTCAATCATCAACGTTCGCCAATCCAACCACTTCATTCTGGATCATCACTTCGCGTATAGTTATTAAAGTGGTTTCCGGTTTAGACAGTGAGTATGCCCCAAACCGACTCCGGTTCCTTTAATAACCTTCGTGATTATAACACCGATTGGTCGTTAATATATTTCAAAACCAAATCAATTTCATTTTCAATTCGTAAATCGACAATTCGTTAGTCTTTCGAAATCAATTTCCAAAATTACGTTTTAAACTTTCTAATTTCAGTTTCCACATTTCCATAATTCAATTTCAAAGTTCAATTAAATAATTCAAATATTCATTGCATTTTGTATATAAGTTCATTCCAAAATCGTTTAACTAAATTTACGTTCAAAACGATTTAAATCAATTATCGCTTCCATTCGATATTCATTAAATTAATTTATCATTAAACAATTTCAATTTAATTTCCAATTCATTACGTTACGTCTTAAATTCGATTTCATTATCAAAGTTTACAACTTATTTACAATTACACTTATCAAATCCAATTCTTTAAATTACAAGTCTTTCATTTGTTTCGATAAAACGCATTCTATTTCTTATCAAAGATATTCCTTTCAAATTTCAAAACTTAGTTAAAACTTAGTTTCACTTGTTCAATAATTCAATTTCTCTTAATAAAGATATTCAATTTAATTTAATTTGGAATTCGATCTCATCAAATTTCAATAATTTCAAATCTTAATTATTAATCATTTCAAACTCATTCATTAATAATTTCAAACTTAATTGTTAATAAATTCAAAAATTTAATTATTAATTATTTCAAACTTCGTTATTAATAATTTCACAACTTAACTATTAATAATTTCAAAAGTTAATTATTAAAAATTCAACACTTAATTAGTAATTATTTCAAAAATTATTACCAAATAATTCTAAATTTAATTATTAAATAATTAAATTTTAAACAATATTCTTTTTGTCAATTACTACTTTAATATTCGTTCCAAATTCAAATATTCACATTTACATTCATTCCAATTTAAATTCCAAATTATTCAAAACATTGTTATTCGTCAAATAAAACTTTATTTTATTTAAATCAAAACATTTGACCAATCGGGTTTTATTTTAATTTTCTATCCTAAGTCAAATTGTTTGGGTATTTATCATTTCAACCCGATTCCATTTAAATTCAAAAATCAAAACATACAAAGGGAACTTGCAGTGTGATAGCTGGGATGGTGTCAAAGTAAATAAACAAGCAATAGCATCCATTCACAACAATTCAACAATTTCAAATAATCCCGAAATAATCGTATTAATTCGCGTTTGTTATTTACGCCAATTAATATAACTATTTCTAGAATCTACTCTATCATTTCAAGTAGATTAAAGATTATAACATTTCGGTTTCACTTGTCGTTCAATTTCAATTACAACAGTTAATTCAATATACGTTCAACAGTCCAAAGTGAAATTTGTCAATTCTACGTGTCAATTAACTTAACAATTTAAGGGTCAATTTAATTAATCAATATTCATCATAAAAGGGGTCAAGTTAACAATCAAATTCGACATATATAATTCATTTAAATCGTTAATCATCCTATATCAAATTTTTAACTTGCAATTAATTTATCACTTAACAATAACAATTTACATCCAATTCAACATCACATAGCAATCATTTATCAATTCAAACTAGCATAAGAATATAGTTGTGAAAATTAATTCACCTTTCGTGGATAAAGAAATTTGACGTCGAAGCAAAAGAAGCACGAAAAGAGTCGGTACAGCACGAATAACGGACACTGTAATATCGACAAAAGAAAACGATATAAATACAATGAACGTTTGTATATAATTTATAAATTTATATAAATGCGCTTACCGAAGACGGAAAAAGAACGGAGCTGAAAATTCGGTGCTGCTGCGAAAAGCTCAGTCGGTTGCTGCAACAACAAGCAAAGAAAACTGGTTACTATTTCGGCGACCAATAGAAATTTGCGTAAATACTTTCGCAATATCTAAACTATTTACAAATCTCAGTTTCGCCTTTTTTTTCTTCTTCTTTTTTTTTTAGAACACAAACCAACATTTCAACCCAATATTTGCATGCGTGCCCATACATCCTTCCTCTACTTGCAGCAACTCACGTTTTACAAAAGTATGAACAAAATGCAGGGGCAATTTGTATTTGACGCATGAATAAAAAAAAATCTTTATGCATTCACCCCAACACATATACATCACATGTTCCACCTATCCCCCCCCACTCACGCATGCATGCATTTCTTTGCTTGCAATTTTTTTTTTAGCCGTGACTTCTCCAAACTGAAACAACACATCATACCAAGCATGCACACGGCTCACCACTTCCCTATACGTGCTGCCAACCTCCAACTCACATCTCCAACTCACGCACACAGGCAACACACACACACAGGCAACACACACACACACTATTCCCAACACACCCGCACATCACAGGACGCTCATGTACACAACACACACATGCACGCACACTCGGCTTAGGCGAGGCTTTAGGTGACGGGACAGAAGGCCGGGAAGGAGAGGCGGTGATAGGGTGGTGCGGTGGCGGGTTTGGAATGGCTGAAGGTGGCGGTGAAGACGAGGGGGTTGGGTGCTGGTAGGTGGCAGCGACGCGGTGGGTCGAGGCTGTTGGATGCTGCGTGGTGGGAGGGGGCAGTGGAGATGGGAGGTGCGAAGGGTTGCAGACGTGAAGATGGAAGAGTTGGTTGGCTGGGACGTGAGTTGGCATCTTTCCCATTTGTATTATTATTATTTTTTTTAGTTTCAGAAGAAATAGAAGGATGGAAGAAAATGTGCTACCTGAAGGTTTCGAGATGCAGAGAGGAGAAGATGAAATGTTTGAACAGTGGGATGGTACTGGAATATAAACTTTTACTTTGTTGCTTCGTATCCCGCAGAGCTACTCATTTTCCCAAACGTTCACACTTATTACCAAGCAACCACTCCTATTCCCTAGCCATTCCTTAACTCCCAACTACCCAATTAAATACACCAGAGATTCATTTCAAATTTTTGTTGTAAACGGGCTAACGAACTCGGGCTGAAATTTGTTTAACCGGTCCGTTCGGAACGGTCAATTTTAACGTGACGCTTTCCGACTGATTCCGATTAACACGAATAAGTATACCGTTTTGATCAGTGCGACGACGCGCTTCCAAGGGTACACAGATTATTGCGATACAATGGTTTTATAAAATTTGCACTTATGCCGCTTAAATTGTACGTTTTGCAAAATAACATAAACGGAGCAGGCGATGACAGTTTTAGACGAAACGAATTACATAATCTTGATCAGAATAATTTTTACAAGCGGACTGTGTAAAAATATTTGGATTTGGTAGATAAATTTTACGCAGCTTTATATGGACTGATATACAGTAAAACGCGAACGGAGTTTACTGTAATATTTTTCAACGAAACTTTTTCTATGTCCATTTCTAACTAGACGTATGTCACAAATAAAGTTTGGGCGTAAATTGAGATCGTTTAAAATTTCAAAATTTTTATTGAAACGATGAATTTAAAATTTAAAATTGGGTCGGAAATTTAGGGTCGTTACAGTCTGTGTTCATCCCTCATTATGAATAAAGATGAGACTTTGACATTTTTAATGAATCACTTTTCATACAATTGCCATAATTATTTGCTCATCTAGGCAACTGAGGCGTTCTTGATTAGATTTTCAATTTCAAGCTAATAATTGAAGAGTACTATATGCTACATGTTTTGCAGGAAAGACAGAGTGACAAAGAATCTAGATTCACTTAATCAGAAGAGGAGTCATGGATTGAAATGAAAAGCTTGGAGACACATCAATCTCCAAGAGGCATATCCGAATCAAAGATAAACAAGGTGTAAACAAAGATAACGAAACATGTAACATTTACCATATTATAAGTATTACATTATGCTGCATAGCATTACCAAGGTATGGAAAACACATCCTATGTATAGATTGAGATGGTCGTGACCTTATCAATCATACTAGCAAAACTCATGGATATTATAGTATTGACACTTGAAATTGAGTTACCAAATATGGATTCTGAAGATTTGCATGGAATCCGACTATCTTTAGATTTTATTTCCAAGCTGTCTGTCTTCTCATGAAGCTTAGTCATTTCAAGTTGAGATTTACACAAGTATATCCACCAATGAAATGCTTTAGAACTTCAGTATCCCAGCCTCCCTCTTTCTTGAAGATTTAATTTCAAAATCTCAATTTCCGTAAAGAATCTTTAAATAGTGCGAGATTTGAGCTTAGAAATTAAAGAAGTCTTTGTAAAAATTAACTTTGTTTGAGCTCCATTCTTAACTTATCCAAGATCATTGCGAACTCCGAACAAGGAGCTTCGGAAGGAAAAACTAGTCTTGTTCAAGTCTCCCATATCAACAAGCAAAACAGAAATCATTCTCTTTATTTCAGCAATAATAACACATACTAGAGTATGTTTATTGTTGAAAATTGTTGTTAATAATAAGATATAATAACCCCATCTAGAATGGTAACTAGTGTGTATTTGCTAATTTCATCTCTCGGTTAGAAGGGTATTAAAGCATAACTATCAATCAATATCGAATAAAATATCCTAATTTTCTTTAAAAGAAATTTTCCTTCTACCTTCGAAGGAAGCTGGGTAAGGAGAGAGGGTATTCTACGTACAAAAATTGTTTACCCTAAGGTAAACGATATTAGGCCATTTTTGAAGGAGACCTTCCTCTATATAGCATGTTGACTAGGTTGGCTTATTAGGGAGACATGATTTAAGGAACGGTTAGTTTGGAATAACATAGTACAGACAAGCGAAACATAAAATACTTAATAAGAAATGTATATTCATGAATAATTGCTTATCGCCTATTTGTAATCACTCCCCCAATTTACATGAAATGGACTTGGAAGGAAATTCGAAAATAAACTTATACTTGTAACACCTAAACACTTAAGGAATTTTTTTGACAAACGGTCTGATTCAAAGCAAATTGTAGCACGCACCAGGATTTAGGCCAAGACCTAACCTACATAAAAATAGAAACACTCAAATAAAGCCCCAATGAAATTTACACAAATAATAAGATTTTGATGGCAGTGCCAAAAATGCACTTTACACAGAATTAGCCAAATGTCTCTCTCTACGCCGAGTGAAAGATTAGGAATTCGTCGCTCTGTTTCAAAAAAAAGCGTCGTACCAAGCCTATCATTTGTAGAATTTCGCCAGATAATTCCTAACCAACATTTGTTTTCAAATCGAAATGGAGCGGTAATTATGTAAAAAGACAAAAACCATTAATGACGATTTCTAGAAAATAAGAGAATGTCTCATTTTTTGCACCAGAATCACTGTCACGATCCGTTTGTCTTTCTCCCTCTCTCTTCTAATTTTTATTATATAGGCATTTATTTCTAAAAAAAGAAGAAAACAAACAAAACAATGGAGAAGCCTCAATGGCCGCCTGCAATCTCCACCCAATCCATCCCAATTTCATCAATGCGGAAGCACCACACTATTTCTGCTGCTTTGCGTTAGGCTTATTAAACCCACCGCAAGAGGCGGAAGAAGTCAATAGCTCGCAATCTAGCAACACGAACCACCTGCAGCCTAACGTCCTTAATCCACATATAAAAGCAACATTCTCCTTACTTTTTGATCTGGCCACGAACACATTCTGGATGGATTTAGCCACCTGGGATGCTTCTGGGGAAAACCTTGCGTTGATAACCTACTCGCCTTATCAGCCAATCTAGGTAGAACCCATCATCATCAACTCCGTCAATTTCACTCCCGACCTTCCGCCTTTTCCGAATGATCTGTAATAAGGGGGGAAGACCATCTTACTACTTTTAATTGCTTTCGGTGTCTAATGCTAGGATGTTAGTGTCATTTTGAACATGTACATATTGACAAATCACTTTGGAAAATGTAACACAAAGCAGTATATATGTGAATATTTTGATATTTTAGTTGAATTTCTGAAGTTATGCCGTACAGCTGAAAATGTGTTTATGTATTTGTTACCTTGTTATATGATGTTTTGATATACAGAAAGGAATCGAAAGGTTTAGGACTCTTAGACTTCAACAAAAGCTTATTGTCGGAAGGACTAACCATTAAGCTATTTAGACCTTTCGACAATAGAAAAAAATTGAGGTTGGAATACCTTTCGGTCCTATCGGAAGGTTCAAAAAAGGGCAAATTCATTATCGCAGCCCTAATTCCCTTCGGAGGGGCAAAAAGGATACTCAAGGTTACCAAAATGATACTTAAATGGATCTCAGGTTATACCATTAACTTGATACTGAATGCAGTCTTAAATCTTACTTTGAAAAATGAATGAGTAGGAAAGATGACCTAAAAGGTTTTAAATCAGGTTTAGAAAATGACCTCTTTGTTTTGAGGGAGGCCAAATTGTTTAAAAGAACTCTTTTACTTGTACTTGGTAATTACATTTGCAGGAAAATGAAGCTGGAAACTCTATAGTTCTTAGAGAGGATGACTTGGAAATTCAAGAGCATCCCTTCGCATGAGGGGGGGGGGAATGTTACTCTAAAAGTTCACCTTCCGCTGAAGTCAGGAGATCTCAAACAAAGGGCAGAACGAAAAGAATATGGATCAGACCTTCCGAAGAGGTCGAAGGGATGCATTCAACAATATGAAGCGGATCAAGACCTTTCGCAGAAGTTGGAGGGTATTATTCCACAACATCCAAGAAACTCTTGCCCTCTGAAGGAGGCAAAGAAATCAAGATAAGGACAAGCAACCCTATAACAACCTTTCCGAAAGCATAATAAGCCTTTCGGGCCAGTCGGAACACCTTCTGAACACCTTACGATGGTGTCGCAGGGTCTATGATGAAGGCAGCATTCGTAAATCAGCAAAGAACATAAGGCAATGCTCCAACAACGTTCAAGGAAAGCTCGGCTGTCAGCAACATCCAAGTAAAAAGCAACCTTCCGACAAAGTCGAAGGGTTCACAAATGCCGAAAACCCTCGGGCACCGCCGAAGGGTTCACCTACCGTACATGTGATAGAGTTGCCACAAGGGAAATAGGTTTCTAAAAGCAAATGGAAGAAAGGATCCTTCAGCAATTCTCAAAGATCCGTAATACCATGCAAAAAGAAAACCTTTCGACGAAGTCGGAAGGTTAGCAACTGTGTAAAAGAACAGAACCTTTCGGCCCAGCCGAAGGCATAGGTATGGAAGCATGGCCACCGACATCTATAAATAAGACCCAAGGGGTCCTGTTTCGAGGCGGATTTTCTTTCACTCAAAAACTTGTAACTTCTTAATCATAACTTTGTAACCCTAATTGTGGATCAAATGGGGGGAATTTAATAAAGTGAAGTCCTTTCTTGAGTTGTGAGGGAAGTCTTTAACTTTGAGAATTACTTTGTTGATCACTTAAATCTTTGCTGGCTTAACTTCAATTTTTAGAATCAGCTCGATCGAAAGGTTCTTGCCGATAAAGTCAGAAGCTTGATTAGTTAAGCAACAACTTCAAGCTTCGAAAGTCATCAATTTTTCTTCCCTAACTTTCGATAAGGTCGACAACTGGCCTAGATTAACATGAGTGGTAACCTTCCGGAATAATTGGCATTATAACCTGAACCCTTCAACTAAATTAGTGGATTCTTATACTTTAGTAACAACTAAACCTTCCACAGTCATTAATTTAGCAATCTAACCCTTCGGGATAGTCTAAGTTTAGGATATAAAGCTTGATCCAACGGTTAAAATCCTAATACCTTTTGACAAAGCTAAAACCAACTTCCTAAACGTGACCAAACCTTACGGCAAGGTCAAAGGTTCTTATACGCCACCCAGGAAGTAACTGTCTGACCTATTGCTAAGGAGATTAATCACTCAAACCTTTCAGAAGTATTAGAGCTTGGCTTCAAAGGGATACATTTGGTTAATAACCATTTGTGCCATAAAAGAAAAGCTCCATGAAACTCCTAATAAGCTTTACCTTTGGTACTAAGTCTTCTACTTGAAACATTAAACCTTTCAACTACGTCGAGAGATCTAAATCAAAAGTCAACGATTATTGAAACAAAGTGCAGAGACTATTATTAGGGATATCTTACCCTTCTATTCAAATTACCTTCCCTTTCTTGTTGAAGCACTACTTAGAGTGTTCACCAATTATTTGGTTAATAGAACTTTCAAGCTAGCGACTATTGATGGCATCACACTTTCAAGGGTGTGGAATAGCGAGCATTTACGACCCTATTTCACTTAGTTTATTTCTTTTTCATTTCAGTTGTATTTGCATTCAGAGTTTTCTTTAGCATTTGATTTTCTAGATATTAATAAGACAGATTATGTCATTCTTTTCCATTTAGCAAATAAAGCCTTGGACTCCTTTGTATTTATGTTTGCTGTAGCATTATGTATTAGTCCCATGATGAGACAGAGACAAAATAAGAGCGACCGTGACACTACGAATCACTCGCTAAATTAAACCCCTGACTCCTAAGGGGAAAATAAATCATTACGGACAATACGATCTGGCTGCTCTCTGAAACAACTCTAAGTCCCCAGAGTTTGGACTGGAGTATAAACATAACTCAGGTGTAAATCAAACACCCACCAAATAACTCTAAGTCCCCAGAGTGCGGATTAGAGTATAATTATAAATCAGGTGTGAATCAACCACCCGCGGAACAACACTAAGTCCCCAGAGTGCAAATTGGAGTATAAATGTAAATCAGGTGTGAGTCAACCACCCACGAAGCAACTCTAAGTCCCCAGAGTGCGGATTGGAGTATAAACATAACTCGGGTGTAAATCGTCCACCTACGAAATAACTTTAAGTCCCCAGAGTGTGGACTAAAGTCTAAACAGAAATTGGGTGCGGTTCGACTACCCATCGACTAACTCTTATCTCTAGAGTGCAGATATGAGCATAAACAAATAGATGAGTGAGGTTTGACCATTCACCATTCCATGAACTTTAGCCTGAAACCGATTGGAGGAGTATAAACTCGCTAAGGATGGAGTTCGACCATCCAACAGCTAACCCTGCTAACCTAAGACTGGGGGCAAGAGTACATTTACTTAAACCACTGAGTTTGGCAAGCGTAACATTAACGCTCGAGCCTAGTGTTTGATAAAACTCGAGGCCACGACCTTAGGGAGGCCTTGGATGGATAAATCGGATCGAAATCCAATCTGATGAGCAACGAATCACGAACACATAAAATGAAAACCGTGAAAGCTCGGAAATTTAAACAAGTGTATACAAGAATCATACACAAGAATAATAGAGTTCTTATTTACACTAAACTTGTTATACACTATACAAGTTTATTCAAAATGAAAAATAAAATAGGGGTCATACCCAAACAAATACGATTAATGAAAAGGAAACGTAATCATCCAAACTATTTACATATCACTCCAATCCAAAGATTATTTCTTGAATTTTCTATCTTTCCTTTGCTTCTTTGGAGTGGCTCCTTCCGAACTTCCACTCGACCCTCTCTTCGACCCTTTTTCAACTCGGCTTCTCTTTGTAGGAGTATCTTCAGTTATATGAATCAAAGCAGTATCATCTTTAGAAGCAAGAGGGATGAAGGCACTCTCAGCACCATAAGCGGGAGCAATATAATCCCGGGGAATTGTCCCACTGGGAGGGATCATCTAGAGCGGGATAGGAATCGATTAATTGAAGCCCGAATCAACAGGCTCATCTTTTACCTCTTTTGCAATAGTTCTTCCCTCTCAACATGCTCATTCATGTTGAGCTCGCCAGTTGGGTCGGAAGAACCCATGATCACAACATCTTCATCATAGGGAATTTCATTGTGTGGGTCGCTTCCTTCCTTGAATAATGCCTCCATGAACTGATCATCAACAACAAAGGCTTCTACTTGAACACCTTGAGCATCGGTCGAAGTTGTAACTTTAAGGGATTCTATCGCGGTCGCTTGTGACTTCAACCGAGGCTCTTGTGAGGGGAGAGGAGCAACACCTGAAAGATTCAAAGCTGAGAAAAAATAGGCAAAAAGATTAGAAATATCAACTGATAACACTCTAACTTTATGACAGACGGGAAATGTCAACGAAATACCTTCCTTGGTATGTCTCCCAGGTTGAGCCGAAGCATCCTCAGGACTGTGCTCGATGATTGGAGAAAGTTGTGGCTTGTCGGATCATACGCAGGAATGGTTGGAGAGCCTGCAATGGAGCTAGCGACGACCTAGGGAGCTAGGGATGACTTGGGTTGTCGGGGGTAATTCAGCTGTAATATCGGGTCATGCTGACCCGGATCCTTCACCCACTTCATGTGAAGAAGCAGCAACAGACTCTTTCTAGAGTGAAAGTTGGATATCGTGAAATGTTTTGGGTTCGTTACCCAATAGCATTTTACTTTCAAGCCTAGACGGGTCGATATCCTATGAATTAAGAAGTTTACTCTCTTTTGCAACAAGAAATTCCCATGCACACCAGTGCTGGTAGGGATAATCGTCACCGAGCCATGTCAAATTTCTATGCTTAAGAACGTTAGCATTGTAAAGAACGAGAAGTGGTTCAAGCTCATTCATTATCTCCTCCCTAACGTTGCGCTTAGTAGCTTCTACTTCATGCTTAGTGCATGGAAATTTTTGGCCCTTTCAACAGCCATGTCTCTCCTAAGTCTGACATTTACCAGCTCATCACAAGCATCTTGAGCGATCTTCTAGGCATCATCTTTTTTCTTATTTGCATACTCGAGCTTTTCCTTGAGATCCACAATCTACTTCAAGGTTGCAGATTCATTACTTCGGGTTGTATCCCGCTCAAGCGTTATCTCTTGGTTTCGATGATGCAACACTTGCACCATATCAAGATGGCTGAATTTCATCTCCTCCATGGATTTCACGGCAACATTAGCTTTTCCTTTGGCTTATGCTAAGGAGGTCCTAGAGGCCTTAAGCTTGTTTATCAAAGTGTCAATGATCCTTTTATCTTGAGCTTCTTGGCGTTTTAGCTTTTCCCATGCGCTCGAAGGAGACTTTTGACATTTTCTTTGCTACCTTCATCCATTTGCGGTATCGCATGTGGATGTCAGTGACACAGTCAATGGTCATTTTTTGAACATGGTCCGAAACCCTCTTCAAGTTGGGAGGAAACTAGAACCCTTCAAAACAAAAGTTTTGAAATTCTTCACGAAGTTGTTCCATACGAGCAGTTGGATTGATCATAAGATCTTCTATAGCAGCTTCAACCTTAGTACTTTCTTTGCCGAGCCTGTGGGTAGCAACATGTTCACTATGTCGAGGACGATCGCTCGGCCGCTGAGAATGGGAAGATACCAAAGGCTGTGTGTAACAACCCGTATATTTGGACCATTTAAATTGACAATAATCCACACATGTCAACTTAAATAGTACAAAACACGAATCATTAATGGAGTATATGTATAAAATGAGAATCATCACAGAATCACAGAAAATAAAACATAACAGAATAGTGCAGCGGAATTACAACATAGTCATAGAGTAGTTCATGAAGCTACCCATAAATACAACAATGTCTCAAATAAAATGAAATAGAACAACATAGATGTCCAATAGTGTCCAAATGGAAAGAACAATACTGATAAGATAAATATGATGATAGTCTTCGGTCTTCAGCTCCAAATAGAACAGCAACAGCAATCCTCAGTCTGATCCGAGCATATGCACAAACAAACACTCGAATCAGGACATATATTCTTATACAGATAATATGGTTTGAATTCAAATAACAATAACTCAAAGATGAATGGAATAACATCTTTCAGGATCCGTTAAACTATTTATACATAGTAGTGTACGATAAATAGATAATGTCTAACAGTAAAGTAAAATATCAAATAGTGTTAAGACGTCACCATTATTCCCCTTAACACATTTTATATAAGCATCATAGCCTATACAGCACTGTAAACTCCACCGTAAACTAGTGGGATATCAGGGAGTACTCTATAGATATAATACAAGACAAATTCGTAGTGGTCGCGTATATGAGAATACAAGTATGACAAGGCACATGAGGCAATACCCAAGGTAGTGAAACTACCGTTCGCCTGATCCGGACTGATGAGAACGCATCGCCACAGCGATCGCAACACTGCGAAACAACACTCCCAAATCAAGGGTGCGCACCAATCAATCACAAAGTAATGAGTAGTTTACGAAGAAGTGTGTTCGCTCGAGGTAGCTAACCCCATTTGGCCCGGCACGGCTCCTGTTTTAGTCATTTCCAATTTGACACATGTCAAGGCTATCCATTATCGTCCTCTTTCTTCAATCATCAACGTACATCATTTCAACCACTTCATTCTGGATCACACTCCGCGCATAGTTATTAAAGTGGTTTTCGGTTTAGACAGTGAGTATGTCCCTAACCGATTCCGGTTCCTTTAATAACCTTCGTAATTATAACACCGATTGGTCGTTAATATATTTCCAAACCAAATCAATTTCAATTTCAATTAGAATTTGTAAATCAACATTCCATTCGGCTTTCTAAACCAATTTCCAAAATTTACGTTTCATAACTTCTTAATTTCATTTCAAATTCCTATCATTCAAATTTCAAAGTTCAAATTCTTAAAACAATTCAAATATTCATTTAATTTCATATATAAGTTTATTCAAAAATCATTTAACGTCCACATCGATTTAAGCTTAATTATCGATTTCATTTGATATTCATTAAATTAATTTATCATTAAACAATTTCAATTAAATTTCCGATTCATTTCATTACTTTCTTAAGTTCAACTTCATTATCAAAGCTTACACATTTATTCAATTTAAATTAGTCGAATCCAATTCTTTAATTTCAAACCTTTCGTTTGTTTCGATAAAACGCATTCTATTTCTTGTTAAAGAAATTCATTTAATTCATTTAATTCATTTATTACCTTTTTTACAAATTTCAAAACTCAATTAAAAATTAGTTTCACTTATTCAAAAATTCGACTTCTCTTAATAAGAAAATCCAATTCAATTTTATTTAATCATTAAATAATTCAATCTATTCAAATTATCAATAATTTCAAATCTTAATTACTAATCATTTCAAACTTAATTATTAATGATTCCAAAACTTGATTATTAATACATTTTAAAACCTAGTTATTAATAATTTCAATACTTAATTATTAAAATTCTAAATTTAATTATTAAATAATTAAATTTAAACAATGTCCTTTTGTCAATTTCAACGTTAAAATTTGTTTCAAATTCAATATTCACAGTTTCATTCATTTGAATTTAAATTCCAAATTCAATTCAAAACCTTGTTATTAGTCAAATAAAACTTTATTTTATTTTAAAGCAAAACGTTAACCAATCGGTTTTAATTTAATTTTCTATCCTAAGTCAAAGTTATTTGGGTATCTATCATTTCAACCCGATTCCATTACAATTCAAAAATCAAAGCATACAAAGGGAACTTGCAGTGTGATAACTAGGATGGTGTCAAAGTAAATAAACAAGCAATAGCATCCATTCACAATAATTCGACAATTTAAATAATCCCGAAATAATCGTAGTAATTTGCATTTGTTATTTATGCAAATTAATATAATTATTCTTAGAATCTACACTATCATTTCATGCAGATTAAAGATTATTACATTACGGTTTTGCACTTATCGTTCAATTTCAATTTCAATATTACAACAATAAATCAAATATACGTTCAAAGGTCCAAAGTGAGATTTATCAAATTCTACGTGTCCATTAACTTAACAATTAAAGGGTCAAGTTTAACCAATCAAATTTAACATGTGAAGGGGCAAGTTTAACAAATCAAAGTTCGACATATATAATCCATTTTAACTTGTTAACTATCCTATATCAAATTTAACTAGAAAATTATTTATCACTTAACAATAACAATTAACATCCAATTCAACATCACATAGCAACCATTCGTCAATCCAAACTTGCATAAGAATATAGTCATGAAAATTAATTCACCTTCCATGGATAAAGAAATTGACGGCGAAGCACGAAGAAGTAAGAATAGAGTCGGTACAGCACGAACACGAACACTGTAATATCGACCAAAGAAAATGATATTAATACAATGAACGTCTATATATAATTTATAAAATCATATAAATGCGCTTACCTAAGACGGAGAAAAGAACGAAGCTGAAAATTTGCTGCTACGAAAGAAGCTCAGTCGGTTGCTGCAACAACAAGCAAAGAAAACTGGATTACTATTTTGGCAACCAAAAGATATTTGCTTAAATACTTTTCAGCAAAATCTAGAATTATTAGCCAATCTCTGTTTCATTTTTTTTTTCGTTCGGCCAAGACTAGAAAGTAGGCAGCAAACTCCTTCCCCCCACTCATGCATGCATGTACAGGTTGTACATGTTCCATCAACATTCCCCCCTCCTTTCTTATTCCTTCACTCACACTTCCAGTTCCAACCCATCTTTCCCCTTTTTTCTTTTGTCCACTTCCTTTTAAAAAAAACAAACCTGAGAATTCATGTCTGCAACAAAACTTCACCCTACTCACGTACACATACTAAACACATGCACACACATTTTCTTTTGTTTTTATAAAACAAGACCAAAGACACAAACACACACGCAAATAAATTCTCTTCACAAACACACACACACACACACAACACATACACGCATGCATACACTATCGGCTAGGTGAGGCTGTAGGTGATGGGTGTGGTGGCGTTCAGGGAGGAGCGGTGCTGAGGTGGAGTGATGGGAGAACGGTTGCTATTTGTTTCGGTTGTGGTGTCGATGGGTTTATGCCGCGGCTCGGTGATGGGACAGGCGGCCGGGAAGAAGCGAGGGGATTAAGGCGGGTCTGGTGCTCGGTGGACTGGGTGAGGCGAGCTCGCCTGGTGGAAAGAGGTGGTGCGGTTGCATCGGGGAAGGGAGGGCCGAGAAGGAAAAACGGAGGGGAGGTTCGTCTGGCAGTGACAGGGTGGGAGGATGGCGAAGCAGGCGGGGCTGGTGGATGGACGGCGGCGGCGTGGACTGGGGCGGTGACTGCAAAGTGGCGAAGGCGGAGGAAGTGCGGTCGGTGGGTGGAGCTGCATGTGCATATGAAATGGAAGGGAGGTGCGAGCTTTGTTCATCAGTTTCCTTTTTTTTATTTGATAGTAAAATGAAAAGCATAAAGAAGAAGAGGGGAGGGAGGGAGTTTGTACCTGAAGTCTGGTGAATGGACAGTGAAGATAATGGAAAGATATGGTTTTTTTAAATTTTATAATTTACAAGTCAGTAATAATTATTGTTTTGAACCCTGAAACGTCCTTCCTATTCCCAAGCTACAACTAACATCTCCCAACCACTCACATAAATATGCCAGCCCATATTTTATTTTCAAATTAAATGGATATGGACTGTTTGTTTTGGGCTGAAATTTGTTTAACCGGTCCATCCGGAACGGTTAAATTAACGTGACGATTTCCGTCGGACTCCTATTTGTCCGAATAAATATACCGTTTTGATCAGCGCGACGAGACGCTTCCAACGGTACACAGATAATTGTGGTATGATTGGATTATAAAAATTCGAATTTTATACTAGCGGGAAAATGCAGGAAAAACGCAGCAAAATAAGATCGACGGAGCTAAAGAAGTCCGAATTTTGAAAAATGAAAAATGACGCCTTGCTCAGAAGATGGTTTAGAATTTTTCTTTGTAAAAATATTCAGGTTCGAAAGGTAAAAAATTTCGCACTTTAAAATGAACTGATATACAATAAAACGCGAACGAAATTTACAGTGATATTTTACGACGAAACTATACCTATATCAATAACCAACTAGGCGCATTTTATAAACAAAGTTTGGATGTTAATTGAGATCGTATGTAAATTTCACGTTTTATATTAAAATAATGGATTTAAAAATTTTAAATTGGGTCGTAAATTCATGGTCGTTACACTCTCCCTCACTCAAAACTTTTCATCCTCGAAAAGGAACGAGACGGGTGAAGTAAGAACGAAGTAAGTAGAAAGGTCAAGATAGATTTTAAGAAAATCGAATTTATACCTGAAATCAGTAATTCGGGGTTTGAATCCCGAATACTATCCTCAGTTTCCCATGTGCAATCTCGGTCATCTGCACTCCACTGGACTTTGACCAGATTGACCGACTTCCTTCTAAGTTGCTTTGTCTCTCGATCGACTATCTGAAGTGGCTTTCGCTCAATAGTCAAGTCAGGCTCAATAACTATCTCTTCCAACTGAGTGGTGGGGATGGTCATGGATGGATCGCGCACAACTTTGCGGAGATGTGAGACGTGGAACAAATTGTGCACACCGGCAACTTTTTTGGCAATGTAATTCTATAGGCCAAAGTTCTAACCCTTTCCATAATCTCAAACGGGCCAACAAATCTAGGGGCAAGCTTTCCCTTCCTTCCAAATCGAATAACATTCTTCAAAGGTGACACTTTCAGAAATACTTCGTCTCCTACACTGAATTCGAGATCTCTCCTCCTTCGGTCAGCATAGCACTTCTGTCTATCTTGTGCCGTCTTAATCTTCTTCCTGATTTCTTCAACTTTCTCGGAAGCTTCCATAATCATTTCTGGACCAAGCACCAATCGGTCTCCAGACTCAATCCAATAAGCTGGCGATTTGCATGGCCGTCCATATAAGGCTTCGAACGGTGCCATACCAATGCTTGCCTGATTAAATTAAGATAATTAATTCCAATTCAAATATACTTATTCAAATTTGAAATTTGATTTCTTTACCTGGTAACTATTATTATACGTGAATTCAACGAAATGAAGATGGTCTTCCCAAGATCCACCAAAGTCTATAATACAAGCTCGGAGTAGGTCTTCCAAAATCTGATTCACCCTCTCAGTTTGGCCATCTGTCTGAGGATGATAAGCTGTGCTCAGATTCAGTTTGGTGCCCAAAGTATCCTGAAATGCTTTCCAGAATTTACTAGTGAAAATAGGATCTCTATCGCATACAATACTGGATGGTACACCATGAAGTTTAACTACTTCTCTCATGTATACCTCGGCCAAGCTTGAAGCCGTACGAGTGGTCTTGACTGGAATAAAGTGTGCGGATTTCGTTAGTCTATCGACAATCATCCAAATGCTTTCGTTACCTTTCCTAGTCCTTGGTAGCCCATCAATAAAGTCCATAGAAATCTGCTCCCACTTCCAACCTGGAATCTCTAGTGGTAGGAGCAAACCTGCTGTCTTTCTGTGATCAGCTTTAACTTGTTGGCAAGTTGTGCATCTACTAACATAGGTAGAAATATTGCGCTTCATCCCACTCCACCAATCTAGCTTCTTCATATTTTGGTACATCTTGGTGACTCCTGGATGAAATGAAATCGACGATTTATGGTTTTCTCTCAGCACTTCCTGCCTTAGACCATCAACATTAGGAACACAAATACGATTATCAATCCTCAACACTCTATTACTACCGACTTGTGCACCCAATTTATTATCAGCATTTCCAACTCTTCCGAGAACTATTTCTTTGATGCGATAAAGCAAAGTGTCCTCATATTGCTTGGCTATAATACGGTCCATAAGAGCTGGGGAGACGGAAAGCTGGAATAACATTCCTTCAACAAGATTACAACATATCATAGCTTGGTTTCTGCTCAAAGCATCGGCTACGGCATTTGCTTTTCCCGGAGTGTAATTTATATCAAGATCATATGCAGCTAGAAATTCGAGCCATTGGACTTGTCTCTGATTCAAATCTGTAATGACCCTAAAAGAAAAAAAAATGAAAGTTACATTTATTTTAATAATTTCTGAAATTATAAAATATATAATGCATTAAAACAGAAAAAGCTTGTTAATAAATAAAACAGGAAAATGGGCTGAAGGAAGTTTTTATTTATGTTTTTGGGCCTACGGACGCGCATGTTTTTTTTTCGTCTAAAGGACGCGGGCTTACTTTTTTCTTTCTAAGGACAAACTTCTATAAAATTTAAATTTTCCTCTGTGTTTCTTCTCCACCTTCTTTTTGATATTACTGATCTTTGTTCATCGATCTTCTCGATTCAAGGACGCGTTTTGTATTCGATCTTCTTGATTGTCATCCATCTTTGTCGTGTTTTTTCATCGTCGATCTTCATCGTGCTCTGGATCTTTACAATTTCGTTACATTCAGGTATATTACTTTTATTTGTTTCGATATTCTTTTTATCTTTCTCTGATAAAATATCGTTCGATTAGTAATTATTTTTTTTGTTTTTGCATGTTGTATAGATTGTCTTCTTCCAGATTTCAGTTCCTATTTTGGATTTGTTTCAATGGCAAGGTAAGATTTTATTGTGTATTATTCTGTTTCTTCAGTATAGTTTAAGGTTTTAAAATTTTACTATTCATCTATCTTATGAGTGAATTTCATATGTAGTTTTTTTCGTTATGCTATATTTATATAGCATTTTTTGCTGTTGTATTCATATTTTGTTGTAATTTGCTTGTGCTCTGTTCATTTATCATCTGCTTTTTAATTGATTTATATTTCTCTTATTTATGTCTTAATTATCATTTTGATTTGTTATGCTATGTTAATTTAACATTTTCTGTTGTTGCTCTATCATAATATAAAGTAAGTTTATTAACTGTTTTTTTAATTTCTTTTGCAGTACTGATATCTATGATGATGAATCAAAAAGTTTGCTAGTTATTTTTGAACATAATGGGAATTGCTATTCTTGTCATCTCACGACGGGCTCCTCTTTGTTTGGTGTTAAGACTAAAATCTGTGAAGTTTGGCCACATCTAAGTCCATTTTCTATTGAGATATCTTATGTTCTTGAGAATAAGAATATAATCATTGATACTGATTTAGATTTGATCAGTATTGTGTGTTTTTTAATTTTCAAGAAGAGTCAATATTTTAAGTTTACTGTTAAGGAAAATGTTTGTGTTAAGGAAGCTGATATTGCTGGCTGTGGTTTAGGCAATGCAAGTGTTCAAAGCTCTTCAATTGGTAGTACTTCTGGTTCAAATAGTGATTCACATGCTGATTCTTCTTATTATTTGAAAGATATGTTGAAGAAAGGTTGTCAAAAAATATTGTGGATTTTCTTGGTTTTTGTTTTAATGGAGCTGAGGATTTTCGGGAGTTTTTAATGGCATATCAAATAAAAAATGGTTATGATTTGATTTTTATAAGAAATTCTCTAGATAGAATATCGGTTAATTGCTCTTGGTTGAAGGATGGTTGTAAGTTTTATCTTAATGCTTCTTCGGATCCCGGTCTACTCTCTCGGTTTTTTATTAGAACTTACAATTTTGCTCATTCGTGTGGAGGCGGTCT
Source organism: Allium fistulosum (assembly GCA_030737815.1). Taxonomy (NCBI): domain Eukaryota; kingdom Viridiplantae; phylum Streptophyta; class Magnoliopsida; order Asparagales; family Amaryllidaceae; genus Allium; species Allium fistulosum. The sequence continues at coordinate 1,391,015,523 of CM060901.1, read as the reverse complement.
TAGAGATGTTAATAAAGTTAATATTTCAAGTAGATTTGTTAAATCTTTGATTGTTGATCAAATTCGAGATGCTCCTATGAAGAAGCCAACAGATATAATGAAGGAATTTAGAAGAGATTACAATTTTACCCTTTCATATTATTATGCTTATAGCGGAAAACAATTGGCTTTGAAAGAAATATATGGCGATGATGCTATGTCATATAATGATTTACATTGGTATTTAGAAGCGTTGCAAAAGTATAATCCTGGTAGTTATGTGGCCCTGGAAGTTAATGGTTCAACTGATCAGTTTGAGAGAGTTTGTATTGGTTTTGGTGCTTGTCTACTTGGATTTAAACATTGTCGGCCATTAATATTTTTAGACGCAGCTGCTTTGAAGGGAAGACCGGGTGTTTTGTTAGCTGCTACTGCTAAAAATGGTAATCAAGGTATGAGTTTCATTTTAGTTTTTTTATTTACTCATTTGTTTTTCTAGTGATGATATATTAAACTATCATTGTTCAAAGTTGTTCATAATTATAATGCAGCCATGTTTACACAAGAATTGTTGGCTTTATTTTATTAAATGATTGACCTGGTTATAGTACAAATGTTTATGGTAGAAATGTTTACAAAAACATGAAATAAAATTTTATGCAGCAGTACCTAAAAGACTTTTAAATAACGTATGCTATATTCATATATCATTTTGAATTTACTTTAACTGTGTATAACAGAAATTATTAACCTTTAATAATGGTTTTGATGTTTAATATAATCCATGTTTCTCATTACTGAGCTGTCCTTAATTATTTATTTTGTAGGTTTCTTTCCTCTTGCTATGGGTATTGTTTCGCACGAAAATGAATCTAATTGGTCTTGGTTTTTATCCCATCTGAAAGGAATGCTTAATGAAGATCGGCCTTTAGTTTTTATGTCTGATCGTCAATGGGGTCTTGTTTTAGGTGTTCCCAAAATATTTCCTTCTTCATATCATAGCTATTGTTTACTTCACATGGAACAGAATATTGGTACTGTTGTCAAGGCGGGTAAAGGTGATTCATCTATTGTGGAGTTGTTCAAACTTTGTGCTAGAGCTTCTAATGTGTATGATTTTGAGCGATATCTTTCCAAATTTAAAGATATTGGGGGTATATCTGCAGAAAATTTTTTAAGAGATAAACCGTTTGACCATTGGGCAGATTTTTTTTTTCAAGGAAAGCGTTATGGTGAGTATTCTTCTAATGTTGCAGAAAGTTTCAACTCATGGATTTTGGAAAATAGAGTTATGCCTATAACTTCTTGTTTGGATGGTATTCGTGTGAAAGTTATGGAGCAAATAGCGAGACGAAGAGAGGAATGTTGTCTATGGACAACATATCTTTGTCCTGTTATGGAGGAACGTTTGTCAAAGTTAGTAGAAGATGGCTTTGGTTGGGAAGTTTTTAAGTCTTTGGAATTTGTGTTTGAAGTTAAATCTCCTAAGTCATAGGTTGTTGATCTTAAAAATCGTTTATGCTCTTGTAATCAATGGAGAGTTACTAGTTTTCCATGTGCTCATGCAATTAAGTGCATTAACAAGTGTAGATTATCAGTTTATGATTTTGTGGAGGACTATTTCATTGTTAATGCTTTCAGATCTTCATATGCTAATGCTATCAATCCAATTCCAAATTTTGATAAGCCAATTGTTGCTGAAAATAATGTTTTGATTAGGCCTCCTAAAGAAATTCGTGGTGCTGGAAGACCATCTACAAAGAGGCGTGGTGGATTTGGATATTCTCAAAGTAAACGAAACAGATGCAGTCAGTGTAATAAAGTTGGCCACAACAAAAGGAATTGTCTTGGTTCTTCAAAAATTTAATAAAATTTATGTGTTTTGTTACTACAATTGAGAAGTTTTTTAAGTTTACAGCTGCTAAAGCTTATAGAAAAATGCAGTTAGACATTGTGAAATCATTAGAAAATAAAATGTGATATGTTTTGGTTATTTTTTTTAAATTTGTGATATCTGCTGTTCCTCTGCATTTTGGTATTGATATTTGTATTCAATGTTATATGTACTTATCATTTCAATTGAATGCTAGTTGTAACTAGCATTTAATTATAATTAGTATTTAGTGTTCTGTCATTGAAATCAATCATCTTTCATTGTATACAACTGAGTAAGCTTTTGAGCAAGAATGAAGGATTTGATGATGATGATATACTGTTTATATGATTACTTGGTTAGATTATTTTAGTGGTTTTGTAATGATTTTTCAGTATGATGATGTATTGTTTATATGAAATTATGGAACATCTGTTCCCATATTTCTTCTACACTGCATCTGAATATCTTCTGTTATTGTTAAAAACAGCAGTTGGAAAAATAATTAATAGTAATTTGTAAATGAGATATCTTCATTATGCAAACTGCATCTCTCTGTTTCAGAAAATAACATATCCATAATTGCCTATATCTGTTTATCATTTCAGTTTGTAAATGAGATATCTTCTGTTATTTGTAAATGAGATATCTTCATTACAATAAAACCACTATCTCCATGTTTCTACCCCAGCACTTACCATATCCATAATTGCCTATATCTGTTTATCATTTCAGTTTAATGCTAGTTATAAGTAGCATTACAGTGTAAACAATAGCCAACATATTTGAAATGGAGTTGAAACATTGGAAATGATATAAAAATTCGATATGGATAAATTCACACATTATTGATCACTGTTCAATCACTGAGAAATGTATTTTCGCATAATGCTAGTTCTATCTAGCATTTCAGTATAAAACATTATTTGGTACATCAGAAATACAATAAAAGCATTATAAAACAAATAAAAATGACACTTGAGTATATTGATAGTTTATACATTGTAGTTCATGCATTGAAATTAGACAACTATTATAAAATCAAATTCAAATCAAGAAGTTCAAATTCATCTACACAGTTTATACACTGAGAACAAAATTCAATTACTGGAAAACATATAAAACTTCATCTCAGACTCCATCTCAGATTCCATCTTAGACTCCATATCAGACTCCATATCAGTTTAATTAGCACAAATGGTTCAGTTCAAATATATCCAAAGTTTTTCGAAGTTACAATGCAACAGCTTTTTTTATGTAGAATCTTTGCAGAGTTTCTCCAGTGACCAACTGTATTGTGGATCATTGAGTATGTTATACACCACTACGCTCTTAGGTTTCTAAGCATTTCCTTTGGATATTTTTCTGGTACCTCATCCTTGTCCAGCTTTTTCATGTTTACCATGACAAAGAACGCACAATCAAGTCTGTTTCAAATATACAAATGTTAGTTCATATTACAGTAAAACCTAATTCTAAAATAATATTGCAATTTTTACTCTAGAATTCTAAAACATAGCTTTATATTTTGATCACAATATTAATCAATGCATTCATAGAGACAACATTGCTGTGTGTGGAATATGCATGCTTATACATTATCTTTTTGTTCAATAAGTGCAGATCAATGAACTGTTAATTAGCAATGCTAGTTTTAATTATCATTTTGCATATTTCATGCATTCTTCTGCAATTTAAAAATAGAAATGATAGTTTAAACAAGAGAAGAAATGAAATTATTTACTTACGAATCTGAATCCTGTGGTGGGCTTTTTGGCTGCAGCATTTTAGGTTTGTGAAATTCTTTGTTTAGTATTCCTAATTCTGCCCATTTTGTCTTGAATATCAATTCAATTTTGTCTTTCTGCAAGAAGTAAAATTAGTGATGTATATTAATGTTAGAGTGATTTCAAAAATATACTTTTCTTACAAGAACGAAGGCTTGGTTGTAGCTGGGGTTTGAAGTCCTTATTGATCTATTTTTTGGTTTTGTTGAATCATAATGACTCTACTGCATTGTTTCATAATTTAGCATCAACAAGCTCCAATGGTTTGCGTAATGTAGAGGGAAGAAAATTTTCTCTGTAAATTCATCTTTGACAATGACATCTACTGTTGGTATAACTATGTCTTTGATCACAGTTTGCTGGTCATGTGTTAAAGCATTCTGCACATTTATATGTATTAGAATACTTTATATTAATTTTTAACATTTATATTAAAAAGAGTATACATACCATCATCATTGTGGTGAAGTAGTAACTGTGTTCATACATCTCTTGATTGTAATAAAACCAATCAATAATCTGTTAAACCAAACAACAAAGTTTGTAAGTTTCATGGGATAATTAATTTATTTTGGATCAGGAATATTAATGCTAGTATTCATTTTCATTTATATGTTTACTACATTGTATGCGTTGAAAAATGCAAATGATCATTTAATCAGTCATCTTGGACATTCTATATATTTATATGTGGTTTACAAATATCAATGTTATTTTTAACTCCCATTCTTTCATTCAATACATTTATATGCAGTTTGAAACTTTGAATGCTAGTTTTAACTATCATTCTCTCATTCTATACACTTATATGCACTTAAAAAACTATGAATGCTAGTTTTATTACTCATTCTCCCATCCTAGACAGTTATCATAATTTTAATTTGATGCATACATGTCCATTTGTAACCCCCTCGAACAGAACAGCTTCCAGCATAGATTTAACTATTGTGATTCCTCCTTTGTGTCCTTCATCTTTTTCATATGCTACAGTGCTGTAATTGAAAATTAATAATTGATAACTATATTTTCCTTCAATTTTATTTAGTTACAAATATAATGAAATAAAAAATATTAGAATTCTTACTTCTCATTTTTGTTAAATTTGAAGAAAGTAAGAATTTTGTTTTGCTGTTCTTCATTCAATAATTGTAGAATACTGCTTTTTGTGATATCCTTACTCTTGTAGGTTTTACTTGATTGCGAGTATCCATCAACATCAATAATTTCTTCATTATCAGTTGTTGTGACTTGTTCATCTGTTTCAGTTTCAGATTCATGTTCATAATCTGATTCTTCATTTTGTTCCTCTTGTTTCTGTTCATTTGTATTTTCTTTCTGACCTTCCTTGGTTTCAAATTGTTGCTTTTGGTTTTCATTGTCAACATTTTTCTTTGTTTTTCTGCACACAATTTCATATTGGCAATCAGAATCAATTTTACTCCTTCGTTGGCGCTTTTTAACCCTCAAAACTAAAGAGCTTGGTTTCTTCTGCGTTTTTTCATGCACTGCTGGTGATTTTTCTGTTGCCTCTGAAGGTTTGTTTTGATCCTGTTGTTCTTTCTCTTTCCGCATCTTTTCAATTTCCTGAGTTATTTTGAGATCAAATGATGGTGGTTCTATTTCTACTTTTTCTTTTGATCTTAAAATCTTGATTTCCTTTTTCAATTGTATGACAGTGCCTTCTGCTTGTATTCTTTTATGTTTTTCCTTTTCTAATTCTTTTTCACTTTTCTAATTCTTTTTCACTTTTCTTCAATTTATTTTCCAACTGTATGATGTACTGCTGCATTGTCTCAACTTGGTCTTTTGATGTCTCTTCCACATCTTCTATTTTGTGCATCCCAATATTCTCATTATTATCCAGCTGAACAAATTTTTGTTGGCTATTTTGTTGAAGAAGTGCCTTTTCATCTTCAGTCAGATTTCTTATTTCAACAAAAATCTATGTAATAACGTAAATAGTAATGAATCAGGTAACAAACAAGGATGAACTAATTTTATATACAGTTGTCATTTTTCATGTGATGCTATATCTGACTATCATTCTTTAGTTATACTAGTGTTATGATATAATAACAAAATGACAACTGCTGATATACACTATGTTATGATATATTTATCTATCATTATATATTTGTTATACTAGTGTGATAAATAATACCTTTCTATTGTCCATGTTCATCAATGCGTCTCTTGAGATCACCTTTTTCAAGCTTGCAATATTCCACCTCCCAAATCTAGGTAAGTTTGAACAGTATGTTGCTAATGGAGGTATCAAATTCACATGCTCACATAGGAAAAACTACAAATAAAATATTACTTGTTAAAACATATAATGTGTATAATTTAATTTATACAGATAGATGCATGAGCATAAAGTTAGATTGCTATACTTACAATAGGGAGCATGGAACAACTTGGCATGTTTCTTGGCTTTGTTTTGAAAGTTTTCAAAGCTCTAATCAATGAATGATGAATTGAAACTGGCCAAGATACTGAATTCATTTTGTTTTGATCTAAGATATAGGGAATATATCCCCATGGTAAGTATCTTTGGTTATCAGGAAAGAAGAAGGTTATCATTGCAAGAATTATAAGCAATTTTGGAAAATCATTTTCATGTTGAAATTGTTGTGTTTCTAGCACATTATTTATCTTCGAAATTGTAAGATCCTTTGTGATGTGCTCTATTGTTCCAAAGTTTCTCAGTACAAAATCTTTGCAATTGTCTGGAAGGATTTGTAAACTCATTTTCGGTACTGGAAAAATATTTACTCCAGACTAAGGTAAGCTAAAAATAATTGAAACATCCTCAGGTTTGATTTTTAAAAAAATATTTCCTACTTTAAAAGCTTCATCGTTGATAGAAAATGTTTCTATTATATCATCTAAGGTTATTGATGATTTTGTAAAAGCAACTATGGTTAAAATTTCTTTGAAAAACACTAGCATGAATTTTTCGAAAGGTGTTTGTTTGAAATAATTTAATTGATCTATAAGATAACCTCCTTTTTCCTTAATTTTCTTGAAAATTTTTATCATTGGCAGTAAGCTACATCTATACTGGATTTTTTTCTGAGAAACTTTCTTTGGTTTTTTTTTCCTTCAGTAGTTTTTGCTTTCTTCAATGTTTTACCTATTGATCCCTGTACAAAAAACTGTGAATGAATAATTCGGTATTTAACAAACTATAATATTATTTTTATGTCTCATTTTTTAAATGCTTTCTTACTTTTATCTATCAATTTTTACAACTATGAACGCATAATTTACTAGTGATATATACATCTATCATTCTTTTTCAAATGCTATATTTGTCTATCATTTCTTTTTTCACTGTATGCTTCTAAAGTCGAAATATTGAATGCTATGTTTGTCTATCATATGTTCATCTATCATATTATATTTTAATATGATGCATACAAACAAATGATATATTCAACTATCATTCTATAACCATCAAAACAGTAAATCAAATGATATATTCAACTATCATTCTATAACCATCAAAACAGAAAATCAAATGATATATTCAACTATCATTATATAACCATCAAAACAGAAAATCAAATGATATATTCAACTATCATTCTATAACCATCAAAACAGAAAATCAAATGATATATTCAACTATCATTCTATAACCATCAAAACAGAAAATCAAATGATATATTCAACTATCATTCTATAACCATCAAAACAGAAAATCAAACGATATATTCAACTATCATTCTATAACCATCAAAACAGAAAATCAAATGATATATTCAACTATCATTCTATAACCATCAAAACAGAAAATCAAATGATATATTCAACTATCATTCTATAACCATCAAAACAAAAAATCAAATGATATATTCAACTATCATTCTATAACCATCAAAACAGAAAATCAAATGATATATTCAACTATCATTCTATAACCATCAAAACAGAAAATCAAATGATATATTCAACTATCATTTATCATACTATACTAGCAAATACTGTAAATAAAATGATATATTCAACTATCATTCTATCATGATATGTTTGTCCAACATTTTTTTCAATGCTATATATTTCTATCATTCTATAAATATTCATCTTATCATTGTCTATCATCTGTCAAAGACTGAATGCTATGTTCATCCATCATTTCATATTTCAATATTACACATGCAAATCAAATGATATATTGAACTATCATTAAATAAGTATCCATCTAATTATTTTTTATCATCAATATTATACACGCAACAAATCAAATTATACATTGATCTATCATTCAATAACAAATCAAATGATAGTTGAACTATCATTGTAAAATTATCTTTTATTTTAAAAATTAATCAGTTGTTTTACCTTTGTTTTTCTTTTTCTGTTGACGTTTTCATCAGTAAGCTGTTGTTTCTTCCTTTCGTCTTCATTCATAGTTTTACATGCCCTAGGTTTTTTCGTCCACTTTGTATCTTCGTCAATCTCATCCGAATCAACGACCGTTGATGAAGTAGTTTTTCGCCTTCTCTTTACTTGTGTATGCATAACATTGGGAACCCTACTTTTTGAAATCGTAGGTTCATCATTTATTTGTTCAGGATTTATTGAAATATTTTTATTTACGTCCATTGACTTAGATTCTGAAGTCGATTGCGCTTTTAAATCAGTTTGAGGAAGAAAATTGATTTTGGTTTGGGTTGCCATTGTTTGATGAAGAAGAAATTTTGTTTGCAGAAGAAATGAAACTACAGAAGTACGAAAGAAATACAATTTTTGGCGCTTGTCCTTCAGACCAAAGTTTAATTTTAACGTCCGTTAAAATTAAATTTTATTAAACTTTTTCCTTTAAACTAATTTCCTCTAAATAAAATGCGCATAGGAGCTTCTGTTTGATAAAATGCAAGGAGTTAAGGTGATTAAAAATTGGGACTCAAAACAAATATAGTTCCATGTCCAAAATATATATATATATATACAGGATCAAATATGAATTTTATATCTTATATTTATTTCAAGCAAATAACATAGTGTGAATGATTTTTACATCACATGATTATGTATGATAGTATGCATGATTGAATGGAAATGGTAGTTAGGTAGAAAACACAAGGGGGTTTGTAGTTTCCTTAAACTTAGAAGAAATAAAAATAAACAAGGGGTCACATGCATATGGCATGAGTAAAATAGAGTCATGAAAATGGCATGAAGTGTTCAAAATGCTTGATTCCCGAAATAACTAATTGAGGTAACCAAAAGTGTGCATTTCCAATTAAGGACCACACAGGAAAATGATTTGTGCATGAATATCTAAGGGCATCAAGGAAATTACCCATTTTTCTTAAACCCTAGAATGGTTTTATAAATACTTGCACATAACCATATCCACCATTCTCTCGGGATCAAAACAAAAATAAAATAAAATAGGAGAAACATTAGCTTGAAACTCTGGAGGATTTGCTGTTCAGGGGATTAAGGCAGTAAAAGGAGAACACTATGTGAGTATTTATCCCTTTGTATGCAATGGCATTAAGTCCTCTTGTAGGCAGCCTAAAATGTTATGAATCAATTAAAATCTCTGAAATGATTTGTTATGGGTGAGTTTGATGTTTGTTTGTGCATTCTTTAATCTGTATGTGGGTTTTCAAAGTTAAAATGGTTTGAGCATTTTTGTTCTATTTTATTATTATGAAGTATGGATCTAAATTATTTAGGAAATAGGCAGCAAGACAGTGATCTAGCTCATGTTTATTTCTTGGATAATGAAGCATGAAACTAAATATTTATATCATAAGTCAGAGGAGAATTTCTGGGTTTTTGAGGGATTTCCTTAATAAAACCCTTATTCATATATTCACAATAATATAGAAGAAAGATAGTAGGATCATGATGCTTAAATTGTTTTTAGGAAAAACCATAGGTATGTTGGGGTATTTTCTATGATAAGGAAAATAAGTGGAGAACATGGGGTTGAACCAGAAAGTATAAAAGTAGATAAGCCTTTCTGAAACATAAATGAATTGGGAGTTTATTTTTATGATTAAATTCATAAATAGAAGCTTAATAAAATAAGCAGAAACTGAAGGGGGATTTATTAAAGAAAATTAAATTGGTCATTTGGGAGTTAGTCAATGATCTGCTTGCTTCAGGTGGGAGTAAGTATATGCATGGTGCAATTGCACCCTGAGGCCTTTGTGTGTTGGAATAAATTAAATAACCTGGGAGTTTCCTTCACAATGCATACATGGTGTTCATTCGACAAGGAGTTAAAGACCATAAAATAAATGGGGAATGGGGTTTAAAAATCTGGATTATAAATATCCAGATATGGAGTTAAATCAATCAATTTTAAATATTGTGCTTTGATTAATTGCTGGGTGAAATTGGGAGTATAAAATCTGAGTTTACTTATTCAGAAATGGAGAAAAATGAATCCAGAATTATATATATATTTATTTTGATTGTTTGCTGGGTATTGTTTGAATGAATGAATGTGTCTTTGTATCCCTTGGTATTAACCAATAATATGCTAAGTATGAAATCTGCTAAATTAGGAAGACATTGCAAGTTTATCAAAAAAAATTTATGAATATGTGTATAAATTTGATAAATGCTCATACCAGTGAAAACTGACCCTTTTGGTTGCCCTTGCAATCATCTAGGTGTCTCATTAAAATTGGGGCAGCTCAGTGAATTGCTTGCAGGAAATTGAAGTTGGCTTGATGGATGAATAAGGCATTAGCTGCTAGTATAAATAAAAGAAACCAGTTTTAAATTTGCAGTTGTTTTGTAATGAATTTATTAGTCAAATTTCATGTTGTAGTTGAAGTTAATTGTAGGGAGTTTTCTAAGTATTTGGATTAAAATATGTACTTAAGTAAACCTATTTTGAATGACTATTGATGATGTTTGGTCAACTGCTGATTTTATGAATGTTTGATTTGGAGAAACAAGGGGATGGACATATCATATAAATATGATATGTGTGTGTGATAATCTCTGATTTTTATTGCCTAAATTTATATTATGATTTATGAAAATTAAAGAGCTAAGGTGGTTGATTTAAAAATGAGCTCACAAGATTTGAGTAGGGGTATTCCAGAGAAATGAATTTGTGCATGGCAGGTAAGTGATATAGGCTTGTGCATGAATTCTGGAGTAAGAATCAATTAACATGCATTTGTGTATTTGATTTATTAAAAAAATTAATTATGAAAGAAACAAACCTGGAAGTAAATGCATTTTTGGTTAATGGATTGAATGTATATGGATGCATTTCCAGGAATTTAAATTAGCCAGAAATATGCTTGTGTTAGGAATAGATCTTTGTAGAAGTTTGTTAATATGAGGAATATGGGTTTGCAAGTGGTAAAAGAGGGACTATGGCCGGCCTAGATGGCCATGGGTCAAACTCTTGTAGCCTGGAACCATTTTTATTTCAACTCATAAAGTGTAAGTGTTTCCAGACCAAAAAAATAAACTCCAAGCAACACTCAAATGACCCCAAGTATTTTCAATAAAACACCAAGTACTCAAGTCTGCACCATGTTAAACTTAAAAGTGCAGCATGGCTTTAATTGTTCAACCTGAAATGGTAAATAGGAATTAGTTCCAATGTTCATGCCTGCAAGTATAATTTTTGAAGTGATTTCATACAAGTACTTGATAACTATCATAAGAACAATTAAATGCCATTTTAGTGTAAATAGACTTATTTAGGCAGAAAGTCTAGAAACCATGGAAAAATACACTATGCCTTGCAATATTATACATATAAGTATTACAATTGCTAAAAATCTATCTCTTGCAGTAGAACAAAATTAGGGAAGAAATAAATGGTTATGTTGACAACATATATGGTATTTTGTTGCCTGTTTGATTCAAATTCTCTTTGCAAATTTGTTAGCTCTGAAAGGCAAAGGGAATCAATTATATATCATTAAATATGTAATTGTCTTAATATGTTTTGTGCACTGATATGATTATATTGGTAAATCCAGGGTCTTGGGAAAAATATTTAGAAATTATTTAAATATTCAAATATAGAAGAAATGGGGTTTAGTGGTGAATTCCTTTTGTATGCTTTTAAAAAAAATCTATGTGTTTTAGAGTAGGGCCACCACAGTTGGTATCAGAGCCATGTTTTAAATAGCATAGTAAATATTATTGTATGCATATGGATGTTTGAATGCATTATTAGAATTATTGGTGTTGGATGCTTTTGTTTTATGTCTGAAAAAAAAAGTGTGCATGTGATACATGCACAGTGTGCACAGAAATAAAATAAACAAAGTAAAGACACCAAGAATGATGGGGGTAAACAAACTAACATAAAAATCATATTTATAGCAATATGGTAGGAACAAGACATCACACAGGTGCAGGACCATCACATGAGCCACCTGTGATAAACATGGAGGATTTTGTGAGAGCTTTGAGAGATGGAATACCACCAAGGCATGACAACCCTCATGAGGAGCTCTCCAAACTGCTTAAGACATGCACCAATTTGGGAGGAAAGGATTTTGAAGGTACTGAAGGAGCTATGGGTGTTCAAACTTGGATAAGAACTATGGAGAGGGTCTTTGTAGATATGCAAGTCAATGACCAAAGGAAGAGACAGATAGCTTCAAGGAGGTTGAAGGGGGTTGCACTGGATTGGTGGGAGGTTGTGATAGCAGGAAGGCCAGAGAATAACATCCCTTGGGATGAATTCAAAGTCCTGCTTGAGGCTAGGTTTGTCCCAGCATCTGCCAAGGCCACACTGCTAGAAGACTTTATTAGATTAAGGCAAGGAGGCATGAGTGTGAATGAGTACACTCAGAAATTTGAAGGATTGTCTAAGTATGGAATGATGTTAATAGGGAATGAAGAAGCAAAGAATGCAAGGTACATTCAAGGCTTGAACCCTAGTCTGTCAAGGGCAATGTTGCCATATAAGGATAAAACCTTCGATCAAGTAATTGATCTAACTCTCTCATTTGAGCAACATGATGCCACTAGAGAAAAATTCAGGAACATGAAGTTCAACAAGAAGAAGGGAGGTCAAAACAAGGTGCAACCTTATGACAAGAACAAGGCCAACAAAGGAGTTAAGAAGGGGGAAGGAGCAGTAGCACCTGAAAGCAAGAAACTCACTCATTGTTTTAATTGTGGGAAAGCTGGACATTATAGTAACCAATGCCCTGACCCTAAAATACCTAGAGGAGGCTGCTATAATTGTGGAAGGATGGGTCATCTAAAGAAGGATTGCCCAGAGACTAATAGAAGAACAGCAAGGATAGGAGCTTTGGCAGCAAACAACACTGGAAATGTTGGGCAACTTGAAGGTATAATTTTTATTCATACCCAACCAATATCAGTAATATATGACACTGGTGCCTCACATTCACTAATATCTCTGGAAATTGCAAAGAAGTTAGCACTTACTTGTGTTTCTATTGATCAACCCTTAACTGTACACAGCCCCATAAGGAGTTATTGTATGTTAGGGATGAAGTGTATGGGTCTAAAACTAATTATAGGGGGTTATGAATTTAATTCAGATCTATATACTTTAAATCATCCTGGTATTGGGGTAATTTTGGGGGTGGATTGGTTAATGAAAAACAAAGCAATTTTAAATTTAGAAAATCTTACTATTTCTTTGGAGACAAATGAAGGCAAAAGAATTACAATTCTAAGTGAAATAGCAAAGAATACATGTTTTAATAAAATCTAGAGTATTAATGAAGTTCAAAAGGAATTAAAAATAGAGGAAATTCCAGTAGTCAATGAATATATAGATGTGTTTGGAGAAGTGAGGGGAATTCCTCAAAACAGGCCAGTTGAATTCAAAATAAAATTAATGCCAGGAACTAGCCCAATCATTAAGAAGCCTTATAGAATGGGTCCAAAAGAGTTAGTGGAATTAAAACACCAACTAGAAGAGTTAGAGGAGAAGGGGTTTATAAGATCAAGCAGTTCTAGTTGGGGTTCCCCAGTGCTCTTTGTCAAGAAACATGATGGAACAATGAGGATGTGTGTGGATTATAGGGATTTAAATAAGGTGACCATCAAGAATAAGTATCCACTGCCTAGAATAGATGATCTATTTGATCAATTGCATGGAGCTAAAATATTTTCAAGGCTAGACTTAGCCTCTGGATTTAAACAAATGAAGGTTGCAGAGGAAAGCATTGAGTACACAGCCTTTAACACAAAATATGGCCTTTATGAATTTCTAGTAATGCCATTTGGTTTAACCAATGCTCCCTCCTATTTTGTAGATTTGATGAATAGAATTTTTAGAGACTTTTTGGATAAATTTGTTTTGGTATTTATAGATGACATATTAATTTATTCAAAGTCAGAAAATGATCATGCTATGCATCTACATTTAGTATTATCCAGGCTTAGAGAACATGAATTAAAAGCGAAGTATTCAAAGTGTATATTTTGGCAACATGAAGTGAAATTCTTAGGACACATAGTGTCACAGCAAGGGGTGAGTGTGGATCCAAGCAAGGTCATTGCAGTTCAATCATGGAGTAGACCTAAAACAATGACTGAGGTGAGATCATTCTTAGGTTTGGCAGGGTACTATAGGAGGTTCATCAAGGATTTTTCAAGAATAGCCACACCAATGACCAAGCTAATAAAGAAGAACCAACCATATGTGTGGACTGAGCAGTGTGATCAAGCCTTTGAAAAATTGAAGCAAGCATTGGTGGAGGCTCCTGTCTTGCAAATCCCAGAGGTAAATGAAGGAATGGTTGTATACACTGATGCTAGTGGGTCTGGGTTAGGTGTAGTGCTCATGCAACATGGCAAGGTGGTGGCATATGCATCAAGACAGCTTAAACCCAATGAGACCAAATATGCAACTCATGATTTAGAATTAGCTGCAATAGTGTTTGCATTAAAACTTTGGAGGCATTATTTGCTTAGGGCAAAATTTTAATTATTCACAGATCATCAAGCATTGAAGTATTTATTTTCTCAAAAAGATTTGAATATGAGGCAAGCAAGGTGGTTGGATTTTCTAGCTGCATATGATCTAGATATTTTGTACACCCCTGGAAAAGCTAATAGAGTGGCAGATGCTTTGAGTAGAAATCATATTAGATTAGCAAGTTTGATGATCGATGAATTTAAAGACCTTGCAGTGCTTGGGGAGGCAGATATACATAGCAAGGATGGAGTGAATTTTAAAGAGCATGGTGATATGATAGAGTATGGTACACTGGGATTAATCACGGTGAAATTTAACCTGGTGGAGAAAATTGGTGGCATGCAAGATCAAGATCAAAATTTAAAGGAGAAGAAAGAAATGTTATTAAATAACATTGAGACAGAAAATTTTAAAATAGATCCCAAGGGATATTTGAGGAAAAATGAAAAGCTTTGTGTACCAGACTTTGCAGAATTAAAGGAAGAAATCATGAATGAGCATCACAAAACCAAGTACACCATACACCCTGGTGGCACTAAAATGTATCATGATTTGAAAAGGAGCCACTGGTGGCCAGGAATGAAACAAGCAGTGGCAAAATATGTGGCAAAGTGTTTAACCTGTCAGCAAATCAAGGCGGACTATCAAAAGCCCTCTGGCATGTTGCAACCTTTGGAGGTACCTCAGTGGAAATGGGAAAGTATTTCCATGGATTTTGTGGATGGTTTGCCTAGAACCAAGAAAGGTAATGACAGTATATGGGTAATTGTTGATAGACTCACCAAGTCTGCTCACTTTGTCCCTGTCAGGTCAGATAGAAATGCACATAGGCTTGCATAATTATTTATTAAGGAAGTGGTGAGATTGCATGTCATACCAAAGACCATTGTAAGTGATAGAGACACTTTGTTCACCTCAAGATTTTGGGAGAGCTTCCAAGAAGCAATGGGAACTCAACTTTGTTTAAGCACTGCCTACCATCCTCAAAGTGATGGGCAGACAGAGATAGTGAATAAAATATTGGAAGATTTACTTAGAGCATGTGTGCTTGATTTTGGGGGTAATTGGGAGGATCATATCCACTTGGCAGAATTCACTTACAACAATACCTATCAGTCAACAATAGGAATGGCTCCTTTTGAAGCCTTGTATGGGAGACCCTGCATGTCTCCTGCCTGTTGGTTGGATGTGGGAGAGGGTGTAATATTGGGGCCAGATCATGTTAAAGAAACTTCCAACATGATTGAGTTAGTTAGGCATAGGATGAAGGCAGCACAATCAAGACAAAAGTCTTATGCAGATAGAAAGAGGAAGCCAATGGAGTTTGAAGTAGGAGAGTATGTTTTTCTGAAGGTATCACCAATAAAGAAGGTGTTCAGGTTTGGGAAATCTGGTAAGCTCTCACCAAGATTTGTAGGACCATATGAAGTCATACAGAGAGTTGGTGCCATGGTCTATAAGCTTAAGTTACTAGAAGAATTGAGTGGTGTACATCCAGTATTTCATGTTTCTCAATTGAGAAAGTGGGTACATGATGAAGGAGCAATTTTAGAGTCACCTACTCAAATTCAAATTCAAATTCATAAGAACTTGGTCTATGCAAATGAGCCAGTGGGGATTGTTGCTAAGGAAGAAAAGAGGTTGAGAAACAAGGTGATTAAACTGGTGAAAATTCAATGGAGCTTGGACCCCAATGATTGTACATGGGAGGTTGAAGACAAAATGAGGGCTAAATACCCCAATTTGTTTTCTAATGAAGAGGTATGTTTAAGTAGCTTTATGATAGCTTTCTGAATATTTTTATATATATTGCTTGCTTTCATAAAATGTGAGTAGGAGTTATGGAGTTAAAACAGACTATGGATTAGTGCTTTTATTTGGAGAATTAGAAGGAATTATGGGGACATAATTCCTTTAAGGGGGAGGGTATGTAATGACCCTAAAAGAAAAAAAAATGAAAGTTACATTTATTTTAAGAATTTTTGAAATTATAAAATATATAATGCATTAAAACAGAAAAAGCTTGTAAATAAAATGCGCATAGGAGCTTCTGTTTGATAAAATGCAAGGAGTTAAGGTGATTAAAAATTGGGACTCAAAACAAATATAGTTCCATGTCCAAAATATATATATATATATACATGATCAAATATGAATTTTATATCTTATATTTATTTCAAGCAAATAACATAGTGTGAATGATTTTTACATCACATGATTATGTATGATAGTATGCATGATTGAATGGAAATGGTAGTTAGGTAGAAAACACAAGGGGGTTTGCAGTTTCCTTAAACTTAGAAGAAATAAAAATAAACAAGGGGTCACATGCATATGGCATGAGTAAAATAGAGTCATGAAAATGGCATGAAGTGTTCAAAATGCTTGATTCCTGAAATAACTAATTGAGGTAACCAAAAGTGTGCATTCCCAATTAAGGACCACACAGGAAAATGATTTGTGCATGAATATCTAAGGGCATCAAGGAAATTACCCATTTTTCTTAAACCCTAGAATGGTTTTATAAATACTTGCACATAACCATATCCACCATTCTCTCGGGATCAAAACAAAAATAAAATAAAATAGGAGAAACATTAGCTTGAAACTCTGGAGGATTTGCTGTTCAGGGGATTAAGGCAGTAAAAGGAGAACACTATGTGAGTATTTATCCCTTTGTATGCAATGGCATTAAGTCCTCTTGTAGGCAGCCTAAAATGTTATGAATCAATTAAAATCTCTGAAATGATTTGTTATGGGTGAGTTTGATGTTTGTTTGTGCATTCTTGTTTGGGGTTTTAATCTGTATGTGGGTTTTCAAAGTTAAAATGGTTTGAGCATTTTTGTTCTATTTTATTATTATGAAGTATGGATCTAAATTATTTAGGAAATAGGCAGCAAGACAGTGATCTAGCTCATGTTTATTTCTTGGATAATGAAGCATGAAACTAAATATTTATATCATAAGTCAGAGGAAAATTTCTGGGTTTTTGAGGGATTTCCTTAATAAAACCCTTATTCATATATTCACAATAATATAGAAGAAAGATAGTAGGATCATGATGCTTAAATTGTTTTTAGGAAAAACCATAGGTATGTTGGGGTATTTTCTGTGATAAGGAAAATAAGTGGAGAACATGGGGTTGAACCAGAAAGTATAAAAGTAGATAAGCCTTTCTGAAACATCAATGAATTGGGAGTTTATTTTTATGATTAAATTCATAAATAGAAGCTTAATAAAATAAGCAGAAACTAAAAGGGGATTTATTAAAGAAAATTAAATTGGTCATTTGGGAGTTAGTCAATGATCTGCTTGCTTCAGGTGGGAGTAAGTATATGCATGGTGCAATTGCACCCTGAGGCCTTTGTGTGTTGGAATAAATTAAATAACCTGGGAGTTTACTTCACAATGCATACATGGTGTTCATTCGACAAGGAGTTAAAGACCATAAAATAAATGGGGAATGGGGTTTAAAAATCTGGATTATAAATATCCAAATATGGAGTTAAATCAATCAAGTTTAAATATTGTGCTTTGATTAATTGCTGGGTGAAATTGGGAGTATAAAATCTGAGTTTACTTATTCAGAAATGGAGAAAAATGAATCCAGAATTATATATATATATATATTTATTTTGATTGTTTGCTGGGTATTGTTTGAATGAATGAATGTGTCTTTGTATCCCTTGGTATTAACCAATAATATGCTAAGTAAGAAATCTGCTAAATTAGGAAGACATTGCAAGTTTATCAAAAAAAATTATGAATATGTGTATAAATTTGATAAATGCTCATACCAGTGAAAACCGACCCTTTTGGTTGCCCTTGCAATCATCTGGGTGTCTCATTAAAATTGGGGCAGCTCAGTGAATTGCTTGCAGGAAATTGAAGTTGGCTTGATGGATGAAGAAGGCATTAGCTGCTAGTATAAATAAAAGAAACCAGTTTTAAATTTGCAGTTGTTTTGTAATGAATTTATTAGTCAAATTTCATGTTGTAGTTGAAGTTAATTGTAGGGAGTTTTCTAAGTATTTGGAGTAAAATATGTACTTAAGTAAACCTGTTTTGAATGACTATTGATGATGTTTGGTCAACTGCTGATTTTATGAATGTCTGATTTGGAGAAACAAGGGGATGGACATATCATATAAATATGATATGTGTGTGTGATAATCTCTGATTTTTATTGCCTAAATTTATATTATGATTATGAAAATTAAAGAGCTAAGGTGGTTGATTTAAAAATGAGCTCACAAGATTTAAGTAGGGGTATTCCAGAGAAATGAATTTGTGCATGGCAGGTAAGTGATACAGGCTTGTGCATGAATTCTGGAGTAAGAATCAATTAACATGCATTTGTGTATTTGATTTATAAAAAAAATTATGAAAGAAACAAACCTGGAAGTAATTGCATTTTTGGTTAATGGATTGAATGTATATGGATGCATTTCCAGGAATTTAAATTAGGCAGAAATATGCTTGTGTTAGGAATAGATCTTTGTAGAAGTTTGTTAATATGAGGAATATGGGTTTGCAAGTGGTAAAAGAGGGACTATGGCCGGCCTAGATGGCCATGGGTCAAACTCTTGTAGCCTGGAACCATTTTTATTTCAACTCATAAAGTGTAAGTGTTTCCAGACCAAAAAAAAACTCCAAGCAACACTCAAATGACCCCAAGTATTTTCAATAAAACACCAAGTACTCAAGTATGCACCATGTTAAACTTAAAAGTGCAGCATGGCTTTAATTGTTCAACCTAAAATGGTAAATAGGAATTAGTTCCAATGTTCATGCCTGCAAGTATAATTTTTGAAGTGATTTCATACAAGTACTTGATAACTATCATAAGAACAATTAAATGCCATTTTAGTGTAAATAGACTTATTTAGGCAGAAAGTCTAGAAACCATGGAAAAATACATTGTGCCTTGCAATATTATACATATAAGTATTACAATTGCTAAAAATCTATCTCTTGCAGTAGAACAAAATTAGGGAAGAAATAAATGGTTATGTTGACAATATATATGGTATTTTGTTGCCTGTTTGATTCAAATTCTCTTTGCAAATTTGTTAGCTCTGAAAGGCAAAGGGAATCAATTATATATAATCAAATATGTAATTGTCTTAATATGTTTTGTGCACTGATATGATTATATTGGTAAATCCAGGGTCTTGGGAAAAATATTTGGAAATTATTTAAATATTCAAATATAGAAGAAATGGGGTTTAGTGGTGAATTCCTTTTGTATGCTTTTAAAAAAAAATCTATGTGTTTTAGAGTAGGGCCACCACAAAATCCTTTTGTGAGAAAATATATCTCAATGACTTATGGTCAGTGAATAACTCGAATTTCGTTCCCAATAGATAGTGCCTCCATAGCTTAAGAGCAAATACAACCGCAAGAAGCTCTACATCGTGAGTTGCATAATTTGCTTCATGGGTCTTTAACTGACGACCTGCATAGGCAATAACCTTTCCTTTCTGCATTAAAACTGCTCCTAATCCATTACGGCAGGCATCAGTATAGACGGTCAATCCTTCGCTACCGTCAATAACTGTAAGAACTGGGGCAGAGGTCAACTTCCTCTTCATCTCATTGAAAGCTGTTTCGCACTTTTCACTCCAAATAAATTTTACATTCTTTCTGGTCAGTGTGGTAAGTGGTGCGGCAATTTGGGCAAAATTTTCTATAAATCTACGATAATGGCCAGCCAAGCCCAAGAAACTGCGAATATCTATAGGAGTTTTGGGAGTCTCCCAATCCTGCGAATGTAAAGGATTCGAATTTAGATAGAGATAAGGTGTTCGGATAGAAATGACAAGTAAGGATAGAACTTACATTGATTACGGCGATCTTAGCTGCATCGACCGAAATCCCATTCTCCGAGACAATATGGCCAAGAAACCGAACTTCATCCTTCCAAAAGTGGCATTTTGAAAACTTGGCCTTAAGCTGATGACTGCGAAGAGTTTCAAGAACAAAAGCCAAATGTGACCTATGCTCTTAGAGAAGACGATAATATCATCAATGAAAACAAGAACAAACTTGTTAAGAACATCCCGGAAAACTCTATTCATTAAGTCGACGAAATAAGCTGGAGCATTAGTAAGACCGAACGGCATAACCAGCCATTCAAAGAAACCATTTTCAGTGCGGAATGTTGTTTTAGGGATACTCTCCTCAGCAATTCTGAGTTGGTGAAAGCCAGTATCCAGATCGAGTTGAGAAAATACTTTAGCTCCATGGAGCTGGTCGAATAGGTCGTTGATGCGGGGCATTGGATATCTATTCTTGTGTTTGAGCTTGTTTAGCTCTCTATAGTCCACACACATTCTGAGAGAACCATCCGATTTTGTGACGAATACAACTGCAGCACCCCATTCTGAATGACTTCGCCGAATCAAGTCTTTAGCAAATAAATCTTCAATTTGAGCATTCAGTTCAGCCTTCTCTTTAGGAGCCATTCTCCGGGGAGGGAGAACTACTGGTCGGGCACCAAGAATAAGATCAATGCGGAATTCGATTTCCCGTGGAGGTCATAGAGAATTTACTTCTCCAAATACATCAGAAAAGAATTGAACAACTGAAGTAGAGCTTAGTTCATATGGATGAGAGTCAAGAGAGAATATAAAACTCCCAGCACATTCTTGAGGTGATTTACCTTTAATAACTAAAGGTATACCCTTGTCATCAATTATAGAGATGGTTCGAGCTTTGCAAGAGATAACGGCTTCGAATTTTTGTAGCCAATCAACACCTAATAGGATATCGAATGCCTCGAATCCCAGGACATAAAAATCCCAAGTGAAACGGTGCATGCCATACATAAGCGTGACATATTTGCATACCCTTTTGAGGTTAGCGGGTCCTCCAATGGGATTTGATACACATAAGAAAGTAGATGCAAAGATGGGTTCCAATCCAAGTTTATTGCACAAATCAATAGATATGAAACTATGTGTTGCTCCAGTATCAAATAAAACTTTAACGGGTAAAGTATGCAACATAAAAGTACTCTGTAATGTACCTTGGTTATCAGTCGGAGCAGGTGGGGTAGGTGGATCACGGGTGGAAGAAGTCATAGCAAATACTCCAGTTGTCTTTCCCTTTTTATACAAAGGACAATCCTTCTTGAAATGGCCCGGCTGCAGACATATGTGACAGAGATCGTTCCTAGTATTCTGTGGTGGCGGAATAGCGGCACTGGCAGATGTTGGACAACTGTTGGCGTAGTGACCCTTCTGGTCGCACTTGAAACAAGTGATGGAGGATAAGTCAATGGGCTTTTTCTGAGAATAGCCAAGCCCGGTTGTCTTCTGCCAGTTCTTCTTCTGTTGCTCAAAGTTTGGCTTCCTCTTCCCAGTCTAACTGGAAGATGGCTGAGTAACTGGAGCCTTGGTGGCTGGTGTTCTTTTAGGCTTTCCCTCGTATCGAAGAGCAAAATCCATCAACTCAGTGAAAGTTCCATGGACATGAGTGGTGAGGAGCTCGTAATACTCTGGGCGTGCGCCATGTATGAACTTCTCATTCTTAAGCAGAGGTGTGTCAATCAAACCGGGTCCGAACTTAGATAATTCGTTGAATTTCCTTTCATACTCAGTGAAGGTCATGTTGCCTTGCTTGAGATCCATAAAAGACCGATAGAGTTGGGCCTTCCCAGCAGCTGGCATCCACTGAGCCGTAAAGGAATCCCTATTTACGAGCGATATAAGATAAGTCAAAATTTGACGAGATAGAAGGAATAAATTGGATGTAATTCAGATAGATTTCTACCTAAACTGGGCCCAGGTGATAGTTTCCTCGTCGGTACGGGAGGTGACTGACTCCCACCAATCCTGTGCAGCATCCTGAAGCGGCCAAGGGGCCAACTTACGCTTCTGAACATCTGTGATCTCCAAGCCAGTAAAGATCCTTTCCAAACTCTTTAGCCATTGTTGTGCTTCGATAATACTCTCGAAGCCAGTAAATTTGACTCCTCCAAGCTGAGTGTACTCCTTGCTAAGAGTGGAGAATCGGACTGCGGGAGCTAGAGCTTGTGGACCAGGAGCATTTACACCCCTTCCTCCTCTAACATTTCTTCTGGTAGCCATCCTGGAATACCAAAAGTGATTTAGAATCAAAGATAGGAATTTATAGAACTTAAGGAAATTCTACTCAAATGAATTCAATAAGAAAGATGAATCAAGGGTGTGGATTCTGAAATGATTCTCCTCATTCTAGGGTATATTACCCTATCTCTAATGAGCTTTAAAACTCCACAGGCTAAGGTTGTCGGGAACCAAAGCTCTGATACCAACTGTAACAACCCGTATATTTGGACCATTTAAATTGACAATAATCCACACATGTCAACTTAAATAGTACAAAACACGAATCATTAATGGAGTATATGTATAAAATGAGAATCATCACAGAATCATAGAAAATATAACATAACAGAATAGTGCAGCGGAATTACAACATAGTCATAGAGTAGTTCATGAAGCTACCCATAAATACAACAATGTCTCAAATAAAATGAAATAGAACAACATAGATGTCCAATAGTGTCCAAATGGAAAGAATAATACTGATAAGATAAATATGATGATAGTCTTTGGTCTTCAGCTCCAAATAGAATAGCAACAGCAATCCTCAGTCTGATCCGAGCATATGCACAAACAAACACTCGAATCAGGACATATATTCTTATACAGATAATATGGTTTGAATTCAAATAACAATAACTCAAAGATGAATGGAATGACATCTTTCAGGATCCGTTAAACTATTTATACATAGTAGTGTACGATAAATAGATAATGTCTAACAGTAAAGTAAAATATCAAATAGTGTTAAGGCGTCGCCATTATTTCCCTTAACACATTTTATATAAGCATCATAGTCTATACAGCACTGTAAACTCCACCGTAAACTAGTGGGCTATCAGGGAGTACTCCATAGACAAAATACAAGACAAATTCGTAGTGGTCGCGTATATGGGAATACAAGTATGACAAGGCACATGAGGCAATACCCAAGGTAGTGAAACTACCGTTCGCCTGATCCGGACTGATGAGAACGCATCGCCGCAGCGATCGCAACACCGTGAAACAACACTCCCAAATCATGGGTGCGCACCAATCAATCACAAAGTAATGAGTAGTTTATGAAGAAGTGTGTTCGCTCGAGGTCGCTAACCCCATTTCGCCTGGCACAGCTCCTGTTTTAGTCATTTCCAATTTGTCAAGGCTATCCATTATCGTCCTCTTTCTTCAATCATCAACGTACATCATTTCAACCACTTCATTCTGGATCACACTCCGCGCATAGTTATTAAAGTGGTTTTCGGTTTAGACAGTGAGTATGTCCCTAACCGATTTCGGTTCCTTTAATAACCTTCGTAATTATAACACCGATTGGTCGTTAATATATTTCAAAACCAAATCAATTTCTATTTCAATTAGAATTTGTAAATCAACATTCCATTCGGCTTTCTAAACCAATTTCCAAAATTTATGTTTCATAACTTCTTAATTTCATTTCAAATTTCTATCATTCAAATTTCAAAGTTCAAATTCTTAAAACAATTCAAATATTCATTTAATTTCATATATAAGTTTATTCAAAAATCATTTAACGTCCACATCGATTTAAGCTTAATTATCGATTTCATTTGATATTCATTAAATTAATTTATCATTAAACAATTTCAATTAAATTTTCGATTCATTTCATTACTTTCTTAAGTTCAACTTCATTATCAAAGCTTACACATTTATTCAATTTAAATTTGTCGAATCCAATTCATTAATTTCAAACCTTTCGTTTGTTTCGATAAAACGCATTCTATTTCTTGTTAAAGAAATTCATTTAATTCATTTATTACCTTTTTTACAAATTTCAAAACTCAATTAAAAATTAGTTTCACTTATTCAAAAATTCGACTTCTATTAATAAGAAAATCCAATTCAAATTTATTTAATCATTAAATAATTCAATCTATTCAAATTATCAATAATTTCAAATCTTAATTATTAATCATTTTAAACTTAATTATTAATGATTCCAAAACTTGATTATTAATACATTTTAAAACCTAGTTATTAATAATTTCAATACTTAATTATTAAAATTCTAAATTTAATTATTAAATAATTAAATTTAAACAATGTCCTTTTGTCAATTTCAACGTTAAAATTTGTTTCAAATTCAATATTCATAGTTTCATTCATTTGAATTTAAATTCCAAATTCAATTCAAAACCTTGTTATTAGTCAAATAAAAGTTCATTTTATTTTAAAACAAAACGTTGACCAATCGGTTTTAATTTAATTTTCTATCCTAAGTCAAAGTTATTTGGGTATCTATCATTTCAACCCGATTCCATTACAATTCAAAAATCAAAGCATACAAAGGGAACTTGCAGTGTGATAACTGGGATGGTGTCAAAGTAAATAAACAAGCAATAACATCCATTCACAACAATTCGACAATTTAAATAATCCCGAAATAATCATATTAATTTGTATTTGTTATTTATGCAAATTAATATAATTATTCCTAGAATCTACACTATCA
Source organism: Allium fistulosum (assembly GCA_030737815.1). Lineage (NCBI taxonomy): Eukaryota > Viridiplantae > Streptophyta > Magnoliopsida > Asparagales > Amaryllidaceae > Allium > Allium fistulosum. Next base: position 1,390,990,408 of record CM060901.1, on the reverse strand, counting down.
TTTCATGCAGATTAAAGATTATTACATTACGGTTTTGCACTTATCGTTCAATTTCAATTTCAATATTACAACAATAAATCAAATATACGTTCAAAGGTCCAAAGTGAGATTTATCAAATTCTACGTGTCCATTAACTTAACAATTAAAGGGTCAAGTTTAACCAATCAAATTTAACATGTGAAGGGGCAAGTTTAACAAATCAAAGTTCGACATATATAATCCATTTTAACTTGTTAACTATCCTATATCAAATTTAACTAGCAAATTATTTATCACTTAACAATAACAATTAACATCCAATTCAACATCACATAGCAACCATTCATCAATCCAAACTTGCATAAGAATATAGTGGTGAAAATTAATTCACCTTCTGTGGATAAAGAAATTGACGGCGAAGCACGAAGAAGTAAGAATAGAGTCGGTACAGCACGAACACGAACACTGTAATATCGACCAAAGAAAACGATATTAATACAATGAACGTCTATATATAATTTATAAAATCATATAAATGTGCTTACCTAAGACGGAGAAAAGAACGAAGCTGAAAATTTGCTGCTACGAAAGAAGCTCAGTCGGTTGCTGCAACAACAAGCAAAGAAAACTGGATTACTATTTTGGCAACCAAAAGATATTTGCTTAAATACTTTTCAGCAAAATCTAGAATTATTAGCCAATCTCTGTTTCATTTTTTTTTGTTCGGCCAAGACTAGAAAGTAGGCAGCAAACTCCTTCCCCCCACTCACGCATGCATGTACAGGTTGTGCATGTTCCATCAACATCCCCCCCTCCTTTCTTATTTCTTCACTCACGCTTCCAGTTCCAACCCATCTTTCCCCTTTTTTCTTTTGTCCACTTCCTTTTTTCTTTAAAAAACAAACCTGAGAATTCATGTCTGCAACAAAACTTCACCCCACTCACGTACACATACTAAACACATGCACACACATTTTCTTTTGTTTTTATAAAACAAGACCAAAGACACAAACACACACGCAAACAAATTCTCTTCACAAACACACACGCACACAACACATACACGCATGCATACACTATCAGCTAGGCGAGGCTGTAGGTGATGGGCGTGGTGGCGTTTAGGGAGGAGCGGTGCTGAGGTGGAGTGATGGGAGAACGGTTGCTATTTGTTTCGGCTGTGGTGTCGATGGGTTTGTGCCGCGACTCGGTGATGGGACAGGCGGCCGGGAAGAAGAGAGGGGATTAAGGCGGGTCTGGTGCTCGGCGGGCTGGGTGAGGCGAGCTCGCCTGGTGGAAAGAGGTGGTGCGGTTGCATCGGGGAAGGGAGGGCCGAGAAGGAAAAATGGAGGGGAGGTTCATCTGGCGGTGACGGGGTGGGAGGATGGCGAAGCAGGCGGGGCTGGTGGATGGACGGCGGCGGCGTGGACTAGGGCGGTGACTGCAAAGTGGTGAAGGCGGAGGAAGTGTGGTGGGTGGGTGGAGCTGAATGTGCATATGAAATGGAAGGGAGGTGCGAGCTTTGTTCATCAGTTTCCTTTTTTTTTATTTGACAGTAAAATGAAAAGCATAAAGAAGAAGAGGGGAGGGAGTTTGCACCTGAAGTCTGGTGAATGGACAGTGAAGATGATGAAAAGATACGTTTTCTTTTAAATTTTATAATTTACAAGTCAGTAATAATTATTGTTTTGAACCCCGAAACGTCCTTCCTATTCCCAAGCTACAACTAACATCTCCCAACCACTCACAGAAATGTGCCAGCCCATATTTTATTTTCAAATTAAATGGATATGGACTGTTTGTTTTGGGCTGAAATTTGTTTAATCGGTCCATCCGGAACGGTTAAATTAACGTGACGATTTCCGTCGGACTCCGATTTGTCCGAATAAATATACCGTTTTGATCAGCGCGACGAGGCACTTCCAACGGTACACAGATAATTGTGGTATGATTGGATTATAAAAAACTAGCGGGAAAATGCAAGAAAAACGCAGCAAAATAAGATCGACGGAGCTAAAGAAGTCCGAATTTTGAAAAATGAAAAATGACGTCTTGCTCAGAAGATGATTTAGAATTTTTCTATGTAAGAATATTCAGGTTCGAAAGATAAAAATTTTCGCACTTTAAAATAAGCTGATATACAATAAAACGCGAACGAAATTTACAGTGATATTTTACGACGAAACTTTACCCATATCAATAACCAACTAGGCGCATTTTATAAACAAAGTTTGGATGTTAATTGAGATCGTATGTAAATTTCACGTTTTATATTAAAATTATGGATTTAAAAATTTTAAATTGGGTCATAATTTCAGGGTCGTTACACTGTGGAGGCACTGAAGTGAGAGGAGGACCACGAGAGGGAACGATAGGCAAGTACCTATGATCGGCTAGCTTCTCGAAGCACTTTGAAGAAGAGGATCTCGATCTCGATCCCTATCACCTCTGTCTTGATGACCCCGATTATAGCCAAGGCGATAATTGGAATAATGATACTCTTAACTACCACGGTAAGAGCCAAAGGGTGAACCAGAGGATTGGCGGTGTATATCTTGGAGGGTTTCAAACATGTTCCTCTTCTTTACCATCGTTTCTGCAAAGGAAAGCAGAAATCAGTCAACTTTAAGCATTAAAGAGCAATAGTCAAGCATAATGCAATGTTGAGGGGTGCAAGTGTATGCAAGTATCCTTGTGTAACCCCCCGACAAACCACGTGTAGGAGCCTAGCTAATTGGTGTAACTTCTCCTCTAGAAGTAGGAATCCCAGTGCCAATTCTGGTGGGAGATTCTAACCCCTCAGTACTCACATCGGTAAAATGAAAAGCATTGAGATCATGCAAAATCGATAGACCAGACAGAAAGTCAAGTTGTAAACATGAACGCTTTGAAGGTTGGAAAGAAGATTCACCTTGAACAATTTTAGGAGCCATCGACAAATTGGATTGATCAGAGAGATGAATTTTTCAAAATTTATGTACAAATTTTTTCTTCTTTCTATGATCAGGAACCGGGGGAAGTGAGGTCTACGAGGATCCGACATCAACCGCAAGACCGGATTCGTCATCTTTGTGATCGGCACATCCTCTCTATGTCCTCCGACATCAATACCAATGAATTCCTGAGCACTTGTGACTGGGGGCACCATGGGATTAGCTCAATTGTCCCTTTGATTGACTGTAACCCATGGTCTTATCCCTGCAGTTTGGGCGACTTTGGTTAGCCCCATGTTGGGGCCCTCTTCTATCAAATAAAAAGTAACGAGACATTCGTCCATAAGCAAATATTCGATGTTCCTATCCTCGGGAGGTGCATTTTTCAGAATTATGACCGCCTCTTTATAAATGTTGCTGCTAGGCTGGGTGATGAAACCTGTAAAAGAGTAACGTAGTTGGGAATACGTCATGAATATCGTTTTCTGTGCTAAACTGCTAATATAAGAATATTAGGTAACGCTTACGTCTTTGCAGGCATTGTCGAGCGAAATCGGGCGGACAACGAACGAAGAACCACTAATTTTTAAAGGCGCTTAATTGGTTCCATGCACCAAGTAGAATATGGTGCCTCTTCGCCGACTCAAGAAATGTAAACAAAAAACTCCTTGTCCGTCACTTGAAAGTGAATATGAATCGGATGTCATCAATAGTTGGAGGATGGTGCAGGAACTCCATAAATACCATATAAGTACAGTTGAGGAGAGTGAAGCCATTGGGGGTGGAGCTATGCTGGAGCTATTCTTAAATGATGAAGAATTTCCTAAATGTGTAAATTAAATGGCGGATGCATCCGGCCTAGCACATGAACTTGTTGCACGTCGTATACCCTTTTGAGGTCTATGGGCCTTGTCATCATGTGACAGAACCAACACATCGTTGAAAGGAATTGCATGCCTTATGCAGATTCGGCTGTTAACTGGGTTTTTAACCCAATAGAATTCAAAGGGAACTAGAACATCTAAAACAAGTCAAAATATCTTAAGAATTAACTAAGAAGACAAGAAGGAAAAGAAGAGAAAGACCAAAGAAGAAAAATGTCAAAACAAGCTAAGGCGATGGATCACAAATGATCCATCACCTATGGATCGCTAGCGATCCAAAAGCTTGCTCGTGGATCATGTAGTCCTCTTGCATCATGATCTAATATGTTCTCTAAAGATGCCTGCTAAGTTTCATAGCATGCCACACAATCTAGCTCAAGAAGTGAAGACATACCTGATTCAAGCTGTTTGATCAAAAGCAGCTAACTTAAAATGGACCTACAGAACTCATACGAAGTCGGATTTACTTAAAATTTTGGGAAACATTTAGAAGACATAGAAGAAGACTCACATAAAATGAGAGCATTTGGTGTTGATTCGATGGATCGCTAGCCCATCTCAAGTGGGCCCCACCCACCTCAATTTTTTATGGTGGGTCCCTGACACCCCCTAGAGTGTTCCTGCAATGTTTCGTAAGATTTCGTTAAGATTTGAGCGAGTTAATGGATAATTCTTCTGGACCAGATGACCCATGAAAACAGATGATCAAACTAACTCTAAATGACTTGATATTTGGACAAGGCATTTAAATAGAAGATAGAAAGACAACCAAATAAAAATCAATCAAAAATATGATAAGTGGATGGATAGCTAGCGATCCATCCCCTATGAATAGCTAGCGATCCATCAAGTTAAGTCAAATTGCCCTCAAACTTTTCGAGCCCCTTCTTAGCACAAAGTAAAGGCTTCTGGCAGAAAAATATGATAAGTTGATGGGTAGCTAGCGATCCATCCCCTATGGATAGCTAGTGATCCATAGAAATGACTCAAATTGATTTGAGATTTTCGGTGATAACTTGGCATAACAACTGGACTCTTCCACACTTGGACTTCTGGCCTAATACTCACTGAGTTCCCCTATAAATACTCACCAACCTACAACTAGAGATGTATATTTTTCAAGGAGAGAGCCGCTATTACTCTATTGGAATTCTTTGTCTTCTTTAATTTTCTTCTCCCTTACAACAGTCATCAAGGAGGTTACTGTGATTCTCCAGTCGACCCTTGTACTAGTTACTTATTCTAACTCATTGTAACTTAGATCTAAGGACTAACTAGTTGATATCCATTCAACTAGTATAATCATAATAAAGATTGATTAAAGTGGACGTAGGCCAAAGTCAGCGGAATCCCTATAAAATTCAGTGTCGCTTTTATTACTTCAGCTTTTTATTTGTTATTTATCTGAGATTTGTGCTGCTGATTATCCGCACTGGTGCTTTCATACTGGATCCAGGATGTTGATCCATTTTTTGGGTTAACATTTTTGTGCTTTCACTGAGAACCTTGAAGGAGATCTGAAGAACTGAAGTTTGAATCTAAGATTTAGAGAAGATGAGTAGGCCTAATACTAGATCTAGAGCTGTAACCAGTCAATCGAAGCTGGGGGCAGCCAAGAGGTGTCCTCAATTTCTCATTAACCCATCTATGTGATTAGAAAAGAAATGGAAGAGACGATGAAGGAGATGCAAGATAGGATCTTGCCTAGGCAACAAGAGATGATAAATAGCTTCTTACAGAGGATGGAGAAATAAGGGATAGCTAGATCTATAAGGAATAGGAATCAAACTCTAGGGAACAACACAGGAGCTGCCGGAGTTGGATTGGAACAAGGTGGAATCCTACCTCCATGCCCAGAGCAACCGATACTTGGGGGCAACGCTGGAATCAACAATAGGACCCAATGTAAGAGCATCTAGAGTTAGAGCAAAACAAACCAAAATAATGCCCACATGACTTGGGGGAACGACAAATTTGGATCTAGGATAAGATTTAACACCCGAAACGGGTAATGTTAGTGCTAGAGTAGAAAATCAAAGTACGAATACATGACCTCATGAGCCAAAACCAGAAGCCCATAGTTAGAATAGGGTGCATGTTCATCCCTTACTCTATGCCTTCTGCTTTTTCTGCCTTTGATAACCTCAGGCCACTTAAATGTGTACGGGATCCCAAAAGGTCCCTAGGCACACTCTGAATCGGATGCCTGAGATGAATATTTAGAACAACAATGTCCCTAGATCGCTTAGACGTGAGCTAAAGCTAGATTAGTTCCTAGTCACGCTCTAAGTCGGATATCCGGGATAATTTCTTAGGAAAATAATCTCAGACCGCTTGGACGTGCACAAACCTAGATTGGTCCATTGACACGCTCCGAGTCGGATGTCTGGGATATACATTCAGGATTTCGGCTTATAATAATTTCTGCTTGTTTGCTTTGATTTGAAATTTGAATTTTGTAAAATCCATATTTAATGTGATAACTGATTTTGAACACCATAGAGTCTCGACCGGCGAGGCGGGACCGGAGTGTAAGGTGCAAGTCCCCTTATTGGAGAGCGAGTGGATGGACTTGTATGATATCGAACATCATAGAGTCTCGACCGGAGAGACGGGACCGGAGTGCAAGAAATAAGTCCCTTCACCGGAGAGTGAGCGGATGGGCTTACTTAAACCCCCTTAACTTAATAAGTAAATGGTCTAGAGAGATCATCCCCCTTAACTTAACAAACAAACGATGCAGAGAGATCATCCCCTTAACTTAAAACATTAAATGATCCAGAGAAATCGCACATTAAACTAAACATTAAACGATCTAGAGAGATCGCGCATTAAACTAAACATTAAATAATCCGGAGCGATCACACATTAAACTTAAACAATCAAGAGAGATCGAGCCTTTAAACAGATTTGAGTTAATAAAAGGATTTGAATTCCTTATAAACAGAATAAAACAGAGAAATCCTAGATGAGCACAGGATGGTTTCGGTTTATGTTGTGATTCTGATATATGATGCGATCCTGATATATAATGTGATTCTGATATATAATGTGATTTTGCTATGAAGCAAAAATTGATAGTGATGTAAATCTCGAATGAACATGGTACAATTAGCGATTTGTGATGTAAATGGAGATAAGTGATGTAATTGGAAACATGTGATTTAATTAGAGATATGTGGTGTAATAAATCCAAATGAAATCGGAATGAATGTGATGTATAGGTTACACCTAAGCAGATTTAGAGTCCTAGAATATAACGAGTTTGGAACGAGTTATGATTGGAAAGAGAATCTGAAGGAACTGGACGATTCACCAAGGCTAAAGTAGTTGGAAAGCTCAATTATCGAAGACTAGAGACCGGAACTTGTTCTAGAGCAAAGCACATCTTTTATTCAAAAGGCGTACTTTAGAAGGCAAGTGTTAACTGGGTTTTTAACCCAATAGAATTCAAAGGGAACTAAAACATCTACAACAAGTCAAAATATACCAAGGATTAACCAAGAAGACTATAATGAAAAGAAGAGAAAGACCAAAGAAGAAAAATGCCAAAACAAGCTAAGGCGATGGATCGCTAGCAATCCATAAAGCTTGCTCGTGGGTTCTGCAGTCCTCTTGCATCATGATCTATTTTGTTCCCTAGATGCTTTCCAAGTTTCATAGCATGCCAGACAATCTAGCTCGGAAGTGAAGACCAGCCTGATTCAAGTTATTAACAAAAAGCAGCTAACTTAAAATGAACCTACAGAACTCATACCAAGTGGGATTGACTTGAAATTTTGGGAGAACATTTAGAAGACATAGAAGATGGCTTAAAAATGAGAGCATTTGGAGTTGATTTGATGGATCGCTAGCGATCCATCTAGAGTGGGCACCACCACCTTAATTTTTTATGGTGGGTCCCTGACACCCTCTAGAGTGTTCACGTAAAGTTTGTTCGATTTCGTTAAGATTTCAGCGAGTTATAGATGATTCTTCTGGAATAGATGACCAGTGAAGACGGATGATCAAATTAACTCCAACGACTTGATATTTGGATAAGGCACTTAAATAGAAGATAGGATGACAACCAAACAAAGATCACTCAAAAATATGCTAAGTGGATGGATAGCTAGCAATCCATCTCCTATGGATAGCTAGCGATCCATCCCCTATGGATGGCTAGTGATCCATCAAGATAGGTTGGATCACCCTCCAACTTTCCGAGCCCCTTCTTAGCACTAATTAAAGGCTTCTGGCAAAAAAATATGCTAAATTGATGGATAGCTAGCGATCCATCCCCTATGGATAGCTAGCGATCCATAGAGTGACTCAGATTGATTTGAGATTTTCGGTGATGACTTGGCATAACAACTGGACACTTTTGCACTTGGACTTTTGGTCCAATACTCACTGAATTCCCTTGTAAATACTCATATACCTGCAACAAAATATGGATCTTTTCCAGGGAGAGAGCCACCATTACTCTACTAGAATTTCTCGACTTCTTCAACTTTCTTCTCTCTCACAATAGTCATCAAGGCAGTTACTGTGATTCTCCAGTCAACACTTGTACTTGTGACTTATTCTAGCTCATTGTAACTTGTTTGATCTAAGGACTAAATAGTTGATACCCAGAGAGATTCAACTAGTATAATCATAATAAAGAATGATTAAAGTGGACATAAGCCAGAGTCAGCCGAACCACTACAAAAATTATGTCTCTTTTCTTACTTCTGCTTTTTATTTGTTGTTTATCTGAGATTTGTGCTGCTGATTATCTACATTGGTGCTTTCATACTTGATCTAGGGTGTTGATCCATTTTTTGGGTTAACATTGACGAAGAGCGTCTTCCTTAATTTTAGAAGCTATCGAATCAGCAGGGTTCACTAGAATAACTACGTCCTCTAGAGTGTCAGGAGCAGGATTGATAACCTCTGGTGGATGGATAGGAAACGCATCAGAAAGGTCAAATTGAGGACCTAAGCTTTCTAGTTGCTCTGAATGATGACTAGAGGATGGACTATCCGATTCAATTGCAGAATTTAATTCTACATAAGGGTTGTCCTATTAGGAAGATGATCCAGTTGGCATAGCTGCAAGATGCCAACAACGTCTAGAACCCATAGCCATTAAACTTAGTAAAATCATTAGATGAAGTAACCTATACCCCTAGTGCATAGTGAGTGCTAGTGTGGTGCAGTAAAGTGCTATACAATACAGTAATAAGTTGTGTGAAACTGAAGATGGAAAAGACGATGAGACTTAAAGGTTCAGAGAGACCGTCATTCCTGACCATCTCATCCGTTTCTCTGTGTCATCGGGGAATGATGCAAGTTTGAGTTTCGCGATCGGTCGTCAGTAAGCAAAAGTTTGATTTTTATCTAAGTCGTAGATCTAAGGTCATTTGTTACCGAATATGCAGCTCAAGTCGTATGCAAGTTCAAATGTCCGTTTAAGTATGCAAGGGAGAAGCTCGTCGTTTTGTTCAAGTCCACTTATTTAAGTTCCATTTTTTAAAGTTCATTTGCAAAGGACCGATCGTTCCCCAAATAAGGCCGATCATTTATAAAGACACTCCCATCGATCATTTCCCTAGACAATGCTGATCGTTCATAGTTAGCCGTATCCACCGATCGATCTCCTCGGCCTTCAATGTCGATCGTTTTCTCCATGCCATCAACCGTTTGTCCCACTTTGCCATGTCTACTTCAAAAGCCTCCAACTCCAAAGCATTGCTGATCATTGGTAGACGATCGTTAAAAACTCAAGCCTCAACATCCCAAAGTTTTTCCGATCGTGATGGGTCGATCGAACCACTTCTCCAATTCCATTGCTTCATCCTCCTCAATAAACGGTCAATTAAGGCCACAATCTCCTCCAATTTTTGTTATCTCCAATCTCCAACCGATCGTTCATATCAACCATCCCATACGACCATTCTATTCACTTCAACCCCCTTTTATGTCGACCGTTCACTCTATTGCCCCATCCAATCGTTCAAGAATGATCATCCCATGTCAAATAAGCTACACCATCTTCTCCAGAATCGATCGGCTGAAGCTTCCATCTTCTCCAACTCCTACTTGGTCCATGGATCGAATCGAATATCACAACATTAATGAAACTCAAAGTCTCATGCCTAAATCATAAAGAAAATTCAAACCAAGCTACCTAAGTTAGAATCTGGAAGGGGAAACGAAGTTGAATTCGAAACAAGACAAGATTTGGAGGAGCGCCTGAAGGGTGATTAACTTGAACAAGATGCGTTTGGATTTCTGGAAATTTTGATCGTTTCTTCGATCGGTAAAGGGAGAAAGTAGAACGATTCATTCTTTTCTTCTCAACTAAAACGGTATGAAATGATAGAAGAAGAAGAAATAGCTAAGTACAAGTGTGTATATAGGGAGGTCGAATGCTGATTGTTTGTGGCCTAAAGTTATACCGATCATCTCGAGGTAGTGAGTTTATACCGATCGTTTCATAACCATGCTAGATGCCGATCATTTTAAAGCAAGTATTTTTCACCGATCGTTCCATAACAGGAACGATACAGAATTTCTTTCTGAAAAGTAAACAATCGGTGAAAAAAATATATGCGTGTGTGTGGATGGGGAAATAATGATCGGTAGTGAACATTTGTTAAGGTATATATGTAAATAAAAATAAAGATCAGTAGACATTGTTTATAAAAATTTCAGAACTTGACAACTTCCCATGAACGCGTAACCGTGATCGGAAGTTAGGAATGAACAAATATACGTGCTAGTATACGTTTCGAAATCTAATGTTTTGAAATCGACAAAAATTGAATGATCACCAGGAATCGACCAGAGAAAAACTAAAGCCCAGTTGCTAAAGCTTAGAAATTTCCAGAAGCAAAGCATGATGATAGCTAACAAGTTATGATCCCGTATTTATACTATTGAAAATCGACCAATCATCACGAGGAATAAGGAAAATACGACCCTCAATAAGAAAACAACTCAATGAAAGGATAACGACTGTTCGATGAACCGAATGGATTTCTTTCTGACGATTCCAGCTTGCGACGATTCAAAGCACGTCATGTTCAAAACAAGACGTACTTTGGGGAGCAAAATGTTATCCCACCTTTTGGAAAGACCATGATATCATCGAATTGGCTAGGAATGGATGGTTATCAACCTTAGGAATTGATTATATACAATACTATGGACGATGGTTGGGCAGATTCGGACTGGTTCCCAATCGAGGTGCAATCAGCTTGAAGTGATTGGCATAGCCCTGTGAAGTTACTTTCAAATTTGGAGTCGATCGGGGTTCGTATGTGCGGTTACAGATGAAGGAAGAATTTATATGGATCTATTGGGAACGATTCATAAGACAGCTCAAATCAGCAAAGATCAATCGATATCTCAAAATCCACGAGGTCAATTCACTTGAAACTTTCAGAGCTCGGTATACTGAAGAGTAGGAGCCCACAAAAATGATCGCACATCAAGTCTCAAGATATGAAGATGGTCGATCATTTTTAGCCGATCGATATTTGCCGATCTTTCATACGATCGGTGAACATTCCAAATGTAGCAAAGGTTGATCCATATCTCGTAATCTACAACTCAGATTGACTTCATATTTCAAACACAAGTTTAAGAGGCATATGGGACCCTCCAAAAACGATCATGCATGAAATGGAATCAAAAATAACGATTGGTAAACTTTAGCCGCTCGTTTCGAGATGTCACGTTAGAGCCACCGATCATTACGGTGGGCCCCAATGGACCTAGAGAGCCTTCTTCTGAAATCTTAGTGAAATATTTCATCATCTCCCCCTATAAATACAGGCCTCTTAGTTCATTTTCAGGATCTTTATGCTGTTTTTTACTCTAGACTATATTTTAATCAAGTGTAATCAAGTTTTCTATATTCCCTACTGTTGTAATCAGATTTATAAGTGATCGATAAAGATAACTTCAAAGTGAATGTAGGCATAGAATGCCGGACCATTATAAATCCCTGTGTTTTTTATTACTGCTTCTTATTTGTTATTAGATTAGCCATTTCCTCAGTTTAATTTTGTTTTTGTTCATTTACTTCTCTACAAAAATCTATTCTTGGGTGTTTGTGACCATAAAATATAATTATTTTACTTGGTTGTGATTATAAAAATATTTGAAGTTCTTATGGAATGGTTTTAAATATATGTTCCAAAGTGATGTGTTGTTTTTATGGAAAATTAATAAATAGAAAGCTTTGCAAAATAGTAAGAATGGGAATAGTAATACGTTAAAAATTTCACATGTTTATTTTATGAAAAATACTACTAATGAAATCATTTTGGAAGGAAAATTGAAGTTTTAAAATTGGGATATAGTAAGAAATTCTCTATTGTTAAGATCCTTTTATTACTATTTTAAAACATGAAAAGAGAATTCCAGTTTGTTAAATTAGTTTCCAAAGTGGTTTAAGAGGATTGAAAGTAAATAAGGATTTACAATATTAATTTTGGTGATAGATATTAGATCTTTGGAAATATTTAGGGTTGAAAATAATTTTAGGATAAAGATGTTTAATTGGAATTTGGTGTTTATAGAACATTCATTAATTATAAAACTCCTTTATTCGTATTTTTAGTAATCAAGAGGAATCTGTCAAAATGTGAACTATTTTAGAAGGAGTTGGGTGGTATGAAATCCAAAGGATGTTAAAAGATTTGAGTTATTTGAAAATTAAATAAGTGGTTTAAATAATAGAATTTTGCAATTAACTAAAATTTCCGAAAAGAATAAAAATTTCCAAACTAAATCTCTTTAAATTTAGTATTGATTTTCAAAATTGTATTGAATATTTTGAAAATATTATACAATAAAACCCCTTTTGGATCAATAAATGGTTGGATCGTATGGGAAATGTGAACTTCTGTATAATGAGAATTTTGAATGAACAAAGTAATAATATCAGTAGTATGGAACGTTTGGTAATATTTTTTGGTTATTCCTTCGACTCGCTATATAGAATATGGTATGGAATTAAGTGTATTGAATGTTGAATTGTGTAAATAACCACTGGTGACATTGGGTTAAACAACAGTTAGGAGGGCTTACTATCGTAACAAGAGCATGGAAAATATAATGAATTGATCAAATGAGATGAAGTACTAGATAGGCTAGATCCATCCTAGTTAGGACCGAGTGACTTTCTGGGCCACTTGCCATCTGTCCAACCACCTGGTATATGGGAAAACCAAGGATGGTGGACATGCAATATATTTGATGAAAATAATGATGCCTATGCAGTGGAGAACTCTACATCAAATAGGTCATGTGGGGCCACCCACAATTTTGATCGAGGGAAACACAGAAGAAAAATTCCGATGTATCTTGGGGTCGATCAATGTATGTTAGAGTTATAATTCTATTCGAAGGATACATGAATGAAAAAGGTCATGTATCTTGGTATCGATCTACGTTTGGTAGAGTTATAATTCTGGGTCGAGGGAAATGGCATGTCATTCCTTGGTGTCGACTCGGTGCCTGGTGTAACATCCCCCATCTGGAGGCCTAAAACTAACTGTTATTGATACTTCAGTCATCCATAGTTATTAATTCTCGACGACCAAATGCGGTAATGTCGGATACAATGATATACCAGAAACACATGAATATGAAAAAAAATTAAACTCGGTTTAAAACAAATTTCTCATTTCATTACAAATCGCATTTCAAATTCATTACATAATCCCATACGTAAGCCATATTCAGAGAAAATACAAATTATTACAAAATACGCAAAGAGCGATATATAAAGATGCCCTATTGGTTGATCAGAGTCTAAATATAGGCAATTAAAAAAATTTGCTCTTACATCCAAATAACACAACGGACAATAGATAGAATCTCCTAGATGGCTAGCTTGCCTTCTGAACATCTCTGGAAGCTTATTCATTAACTAATAACCTGAAAACCCCTTACACTCGGCCTACTCAAATTAATTTTGAGCACTCGAGAGTTTAAGGGTAAAAACATAAACTTCGAGTCAGACAAAAACTCTGGTGTGAATAATAATATACCATCTCGAACCAAATATATATTTAACGAGACTACGCTGCTAAGAGGAATGGATTTTAGCCACGCTGATACCTTAGCCAAAACTAATTAACCATATACCGTGCACCTGCATGCACAATGGTTAAAACATAACATAATATGATGATATGCAATTATACGATATCCTGGATTTTCCATCCTCATTCATCTGACTATTTGTCTCAAGTTATAGTTTCTAGGGTCAATATTAGCCTATTAGTTTTCATGGGCTAACTAATAACCTGTTCCAAGCTTAAGGCCTATCTGTCCAGTTTCATAGTTTTCATGGGATTAGTAAGAACCTATTGGTGTCTACCAATAAATCATCCAATCATATTTTTCATGGGCTGACTATAACCTACTAGATTCTCCGATAACATCTCTCAGATCATAGTTTTCATGGGCTGACTATGAACCTATTGATCTCTATCAATAACCTATTTCGAACATAGTTTTCGTGGGATCACTAAGAAACTATTGGCCCATGCCAACAACAATTCTCAAGGCATAATTTTCATGGGCTATAACTTTTTATAATTGTAGAATTGGGGTAACTAACCTATTTCATTGCTCCTGAATGACGGTTTCCCTTTCCGTAAAGTGGTCACATTAGAGAAATGGACTTGCAGTTAAAAAGTAATACATATTTTAAGTTTGGAAAACATAGCTGGTGAAAGGGTACTAAAGCAACAGAGGCGGAAGGGGTTCCACCCAACATCAGAGAAACGGGGTTCCAAAGACATCGGAGAAAGGGGTTCCACCGATATTGAAGAAAGGGGCTCAGTGGCAGACTCGTAATTAACGTAAAAACTGCTATTTTGCTAAATAAAGTATATTCTTTTCACCAACTCTTATTGTTTGTCAAATTCCTATTGGTTAGAGGTATACTTTATCAATTTTTTTTGCAAAAAAAACTGCTATAAACAGATTTAATGTTTTCCAAAATTATTTTCAAACCATTAAATTATATTAATATTTTAATATAATTATTAAGCCTTTCCAGCTTAGAAAATTCATAATAAATCGAAAATACTTGGGAAAAATTCCAAAAATTCACCAAAAATCTGAAATAACATTTTATTTACGATAAAAAATTTCAGGGAAAAATTCATTATGTTGTTGTTAATTTTAATAATTAAAACCTAAAATAAATGTCCTTTTCACCTTAGGAAATTCATAAAATATTCCTATTAACTCCGAAAACTATAAAATTAAAAACCCATCTCCAAAATTAAGTATTACACAACATGTCCAAAAATAAAGTCGTTTAGAGGTCATTCACTAAGGTTTTTCCCTTGAAACCTACTATAGTAATTTCATAAAAATTCCAATAAGTCACCATTCATGCAAATAATGGTAAAATCGACCATATCATCATCAAACAATGTGGAATACATCAAAAATCTGAAATCTAACACATATGAATGAGGTGGATACTATTATTCACCTTGTTTTGAGAAAAAGAGTTGAGATTTGAGTTGGTGATTTGATTCCCTTAGCTTTAACCTGATTCTGTAACTTTTCTTCCTTTAAAAGCTTTAGCAATGGCCTCTACTTTGTTTGTGTTTTGTGTGGATGTAAAAATGAATGAGGATATGATGGTGGAAGGGTTTGTGTTTAGAAAATGAAGCTTATTCCTATTTTGCCCCTCTCATAAATGCTCCTACTTTTGTTTAAGTCAAAACAATCTTATGTGTTGATTAGCTAAGACCTAACCCAATTAATTATCAAATCTCATCTCTTTTTCACGCCACGCATTATTCTGTTTAATTAATCTAATTAAATCTCCTAAATAATGTTAAAGAAAAAATAGCGGTATTACAGGCTTCCCCCTTAAAGAATTTTGTCCTCCAAATTCAGTAAGGACTACAAACAAGCATATCAATCATGCCAACAAAGCTAGTATATCCTACCAGTGAAAACTCTATATAAAACAAATATAGAACATACCCTCATAACAGCCTAGGATAAGTATCCCTAATCTTGTCTTTTGTTTCCCAAGTACAGTCCTTCTTGTTGTCGCTCCATTGAACTTTTTCTAACTTGATTGTCTTGTTTCTTAAGCTCTTCTCATCTCTCGCTACAACCCGAACTGGTTGCCTAACAAAAGTCAGATTCGGTTATACTATTAATTCCAATGTAGTCAGAGGGATAGTAGTCCCCGGATTATGTACACACTTACAAAGATGAGACACATGAAACACATTATGGACACCTGCCAAACTGCTCGGTAACTATACTCTGTATGCAAGCTTTCTGATCCTCTCTAGGATTGGAAACGATCCAACATATCTCGGTGTCAGTTTCCTCGACTTTCCAAATCGTACCACACCATGCATCGATGTTACTTTAATGAAAGCCCTATCTCCAACTGAGAACTCTACATCCTTACGCCTCTTATCTACGTAATTCTTTTGTCTAGACTGAGCTTCCTTCATCCTACCTCGGACCAACTTCATCTTCTCTGTTGCTTCTCTCACCAAATCTGGACCAAATAAAATCTGTATCCGGTCTCTAACCAACACATTAGTGATTTGCATGGCCTTCCATATAAAGCTTCAAAGTGCCATCCCTAGACTAGCCTGGTAGCTAGTAATATATTAAAAATCAACCAAGTGAAAATGGTCATCCCATGACCCACCAAAATCTAATACACAAGGTCTTAATAGATTCTCGAATACCTTGTTGACTCTCTCTGTCCGCCTATCCATCTGTGGGTGATAAGAGGTACTCATCTTAAGCTCGGTTCCCAACATCCCTTGCAGACTCTTCCATAATTCATTATTGAGCAAGGCATCTCTATCATTGACTATGCTACTAGGAATCGCATGAAGTTTAACTATGTTCTTCATAAACAATTTAGCCAGGACGGATGCCGTCGTGGTTGATTTGACTAGAATGAAATGGGAACTCTTGGTCAGTCTATCCACTATGACCTATATACTCTCATTTCCCTAGTTCGACCTTGGCAACCATTTATAAAATCCATGGAAATCGAATCCTATTTCCAAATTGGTACTTCCAAAGGTTGAAGCAACCCACTCAGCTTTTGATGTTCGGCCTTCACTTATTGATAGTTCACACACTGCTTTACCCATAATCCAACATCACTTTCCATACCTTTCTAGTAGAAAATCCTTTTCATATCCTGATACATCTTGGTCCCCACAGGATTAATCATAAATTTTGATTGATGACATTCTCTAAGGAGCTCCTTCCTTATGTTTTCTATATTCGGGACACACAATTGTCCCTTCTTTCTCAACCACCCTCTCCGATCAAGAATAAAATTCTTCAGATCATCAATCTCGATTCTGGCCTCTAGCCTTCTAATTTTCTCAACTATCACTGGGTCATCTTTCTGCTTAGATGCAATCCTTTAAGTCAATCTCGGTCAAATTTCCAAGCAGGACAACATGACAATACTCTAACTAGAACTAGCAGTAGATCTTAATTGCACATTGCATGTAGTCAATGCCTCAAGATCCTTCCATTCAACCAACATGGCTAACACCACATTCTGATATTTCCTGCTAAGTACATCTGCATCCTTGTTACCTTTCATCGACGTGTACTCTATACCAATGTCATAAGCCGCTAAAAACTCCTGCCACATCTGTTGTCTCATATTTAACTCCTTCTGAGAGAATAAGTGTCTTTAGGACTGATGATCGATATATAACTCGAATCTCTCTCTCAAGAGATAGTGTCTCCATATTTCTAACGCGAATATTACCGCAGCCAACTCTAAATCATGAGTAGCGTGTTTCATTTCATAGGGTATAAGCTGTCGAGAAGCGTAGGCAATGACCTTACCATTTTGCATCAAACACAACTCCTATCCGGTTCCATATGCATCGGTATATACTGCTGATCCTTGATTTCTGTCTGGAACAACTAACACAGGTTCATTGGTCAATAAATGCTTTAACTTAAGGAATGCTTCCTCACATTTTCCAAACCAAGAAAACTTCACATCCTTCTTGGTCAGCCTAGTCAAAGGCACTGCTATCCACGAGAAATCCTTAATAAATCTCTAGCAGTAACCAGCAAGCCCAAGGAAACTTCTTATCTTACTCACCATCTCCGGTCTTTTCCCATTGTTAATAGTTTCGATCTTATCCGGATCAACTGACAAACCCTTCTCTGAAACCACATAACCAAGAAATTTAACTTCTTTCTTTTAGAAATGACACTTTGAAAACTTCGCTTTCAGTTGATGCTGCCTCGGCGTCTCAAGCACCACTCTAAGATGAACTTCATGCTCTCTTTCATCCTTAGAGTATATTAAGATGTCATCTATGAATACCAATACGAACCTATCTAAGTGCCCTCGAAAAATCGGTTCATCATATTCACGAAGAAAGCTAGTGCATTCGTTAACCCGAATGGCATCACCAACCACTCATATAACCTGTATATGGTCCCAAATGCCTAACGGAATACTATCCTCCACCACTCTTAGCCGATGGAACCCCTTTTCCAAATCCAACTGGGAAAATACTTTCGTTCCATTCAATTGGTCAAACAAATCATCGATTCTTGGAAAATGATACTTATTCTTGGTTGTCCTTTCATTCAACTTGCGCTAGTCGATACACAACTATAGAGATCCATATGGATTCTACACGAATACCGTAGCTACTCCCCAAGGAGAACTACTTGGTCTAATAAAGCTCTTCCTTTCCAAGTCCACTAGCTGCACCTTCAGCTCTTTCATCTCAGTAGGTGTCATCGATCTAGGTGGTCTACTTACAAGTTTTGCCCCTAGCATAAGATCTATCTGAAACTCGGGTAGCTCGCTTTGGTGGTAGCCTAACACTGGTTCAAAAACATCTACAAACTCTTTTGCTACCAACACCCAATCTAATTCTTCTTATGCTTCCATTGCATTCAGAAAAGCACAAGTACTTAAGTCTGACATCTCCACTGAGTATATAATTCGGTTACAACATAGTTTTCATGGGAAATAACTTTTTATAGGTGTAGAATTTGGGTATCTAACCTATTATATTGCCTTCGAATGATGGTTTTCCTTTCCATAGAGTGGTCATAATAGAGAAATAGACTTACAGTTAAAATGTTATACATATTTTAAGTTTTGAAAACATAGCTGGTAAAAGGATGCTAAAGTAGTAGTGGCGGAAGGGGTTCCACCCAACAGTGGCGAAAGGGGGTTCCACCGACAGTGGAGAAAGGGGGTTCCATCAACAGTGGAGAAAGGGAGTTCCTCCGACAGTGGAGAAATGAGATTCTTTGGAGAAAGGGGGTTCTACCGACACTGAAGAAAGGGGTTCAGCGACAGACTTGTAATTAACATAAAAACAGCTATTTTGCTAAATAAAGTATGTTCTTTTCACCAACTCTTATTGTTTGTCAAATTCCTATTGGTTAGAGGTGTACTTTATCAATTTCTTTACAGAAAAACTGCCATAATCAGATTTCATGTTTCCAAAATTAGTTCAAACCATTAAATTATATTAATATTTTAGTATAATCATTAAGCCTTTCTAGCATAAAATATTCATGATAAATCGAAAACACTTGGGAAAAATACCAAAAATTCACCAAAAATCTAAAATAACATTTTCTTTAGTATATAAAAATTTCAAGAAAATTTTCATTATTTATTATTTTTGATAATTAAAACCCAAAATAAATGCTCTTTTCACCTTAGGAAATTCATCAAATATACCTATTAATTTTGAAAATTATGAAATCAAAAATCCATCTCTAAAATTATATATGACACAATATATCCAAAAATCAAGTCGTTTGGAGGTCATTTACTAAGGCTTTTCCCTTGAAACCTATCATAATAATTTTATAAAAAATTCCAATAAATCACCATTCATGCGAACAATGGTAATGTCGACCATATCATCATCAAACAAAATGGAATAAATCAAAAACCCAAAATTTAAAATATATGAATGAGACGGATACTGTTATTCACCTTGTTTTGATTTGGTTCCCTTTAGCTTTAACTTAATTCTCTAACTTTTCTTCCTTTAAAAGCTATAGCAATGGACTTTGTTTGTGTTTTGTGTGGATGTAAAAATGAATGAGGATATGAGGGTGGAAGGGTTTATTTTTAGGAAATGAAGCTTATTCCTATTTTGCATCTCTTATAAATCCTCATACTTATGTTTAAGTCAAAATAATCTTATATGCTTTAAGAGATTGGGCTAGGAAGAAATTTGGTGATGGTACTTTCAAAACAACAATGCTAAGGAAGAAACTCAAACATGCTCAGGAAGAAATGATGAAAAATCCAGATAATCCTGAAGTAGCTGATACTGAGAGAAATTTATTTGAATAATTAAGCGAAGCTTTGAAAACTGAAGGCAATATGAAGAGACAACAATTAAGGCAAAAATGGGCAACAGAAGGAGACAGCAATACTGCTTATTTTCATGCAGCCATTAAGGTAAAACAGGCTAAGGAACATATTACTAACATTTATGATGAGGAAGGGGAATTGCACTCTAATGCTGTTGATGTTGACAAAGCTCTTCTTAACTTTTTCAAGAATATGTATGCTAACAAAGGTGATTTCAATCCTTCTATTGAAGATCTATCCCAATTGCGATTACCTGAAGTGCACTCAGAGGAAGCTGACAATCTTGTAAAAAGGTAACTGATAACGAAATTAAAGACACACTTTTTTCAATGAATAGACAATCTAGTGGAGGGCCAGATGGTTTCAATGTCAAAATTTTTATCCATAGTTGGGATATAATCAAGAAAGATTTTCTAAAGGCTGTTCATAACTTTTTCACCTCTTTCAAACTTCTAAAGCAAGTGAATGCAACAAATTTGGTTCTTATTCCTAAGGTCCAAACTCCCTCGTCTGTTGTTTCTTTTAGACCAATTTCTTGTTGTAATGTTATGTACAAGTGTATTTCAAAAATTTTGGCCTCTAGACTTGTTGTTTCCTTAGCAGAATCATATCCAGAAATCAGTCTGCTTTTCTTCCCAAGAGAAATATCCTTGACAACATCTTGTTATCACATGAATTATTAAAAGGCTATGGTCGGGTCCAAGCTTCCAAAAATGCCTTGTTAAAGGTGGACTTAATGAAGGCTTATGATAGTATACACTGGACATCAATAGTGAGAACCATGGCTCTGATGAAATTTCCCAAAGTTTTTGTAGCATGGATATACAGCTGTATCTCTACTCCTTCCTACTCAATTAAATATAATGGCTTGACTTCAGGGCTTTTCAACAGTAAACAGGGGATCAGGCAACGGGACCCTATATCTTCTTATATATTCATTCTAGTTATGGAAGTATTAACTAATATGCTATCAAAAAGATATGTGCAGAAGGAAATTTTGTTCCATTCTAAATGTAAATCTCCCCAAATAACATCTCTCTTATTTGCTGATGATATCATGATCTTTACTAAGCCTGACCAGACCTCTTTGAGAATATTATTGCAACCCTTGATAAATTCTACCTAATGACTGGGTTGAAACTTAATGCAAATAAATCTCATATTATTACTTCCGGCATTTCTTTAGAGGAAGCTAATAGTTTAACTTCCATATCTGGATTGCAATCTATGGATAACAGCATGAATTATTTGGGTATACCTTTATGTACTTCAAGAATTACAACAGCTCATTGCCTGCCTCTGTATTCCAAAATCTGCAACTTAATGACCTCCTGGGCTAATAGATTTCTATCTCAAGCTGGAAGACTAGTGCTCATCAAGTCTGTTATTTCCTCAATGTTGGTGTACTGCTCTAGAGTGTTTATTCTTCCCAAAAAGCTGGTTAACATGGTAAGAAATGCTATGCTGAGATTTTTCTGGACAGGCTCGATTCATTCTAAGAAAACCATCCCATGCTCTTTTGCCAAAATGGAAATGCCAAAAAAGAAAGGTGGACTAGGTATATTTAACTTGCAAACTTAGAATAAAGCTACCATGAGTGCTCACTTAAATTCATTGCTATGTGGTGTTGAATCCCTATGGGTTGAATGGACCAGAAAATTTAACTTAGGTAGAAGGAACTTCTGGACAATGCTTGTTCCCCAGAATTGTAGCTGGACATGGAGGAGTATTCTGGGTTTGAGATCCATTTTCTCTCCATTTATAAAGTTTGTGCTCTCTCATTCCAGTGTTATCAAATTATGGAATGACCCGTGGATGGATGAAGGCCTAGTGCTTGGCAATTTGTTTAATCCCCATCAGATTGAACAGGCTGGCATTAGTAGGGATGCACAAGCTATTGATTACTTGATTGAAGGCAAGTTGATTCTGCCTTACACCAGTAATCAAGATATAAGGGCTGTTTGGAACAAATATCAGACTCAAAACTACCATATAGCTCCTAGAGATGAATTACTGTGGAATGGAAAGCAACACTCTATCTCAGTTGCATATGATTTACTTTCGAATGTGACAGGAAGCTCTAATACTGTATGGCATAAGAGTATATGGTCCACATCCTCTCCTGCTAGAGACAACCTGATGATGTGGAAGGTTATTATGAATGCTTTGTTGACTAAGAGCAAAATGTTGAGCTATGGAATGAATGTTGATCCTCTGTGTGTCTTTTGCAAGTTGCAGGTTGAGTCTGTGGCTCACTTGTATTTTGATTGCAATGAATTAAAGGGTCTTTGGGGAAGATTGGTGACAAGAATAACTGATGATCATATACATGGTTTGTCTGATTTTGAGTGGGACCTTATAAGTAAATCAACTAAGTGGAGGAAAGATGATAGAATTGTCTACTTCTTCTTTCTTAAGAAGTACTTGATTTTGGTATGGGAGGAAAGAAACTTAAGATGTTTTGAAGATAAAAGTAGGAGTATGCAGCAACTATGGGTAGTTCTAATGAATGCTATAGTTAATGGAATGAAGGAAAGCAAATATGCCTTCAGTTCTCAGTTGGCTGAAGACTGGACATAGCTCTTTTGTGTGTTATTATTTTGATTTTCTTTCTCTGCCTTTCAGTCTTGTTTTCCCAGTGTGTGTTTTTTTTTATTTTTTTCCACTTTGTCTTTTGCCTTTGTTTTTTTTCTGGTGTCTATGAGCATGTTCATAGCCATTTTCTGTTTCTCAATAAACTGGTAGGGGACCAGTTAACCCCGCTTGCCTTGCAAAAAAAAATCTTATATATTGATTAGTTAAGGCCTAACCTAATTAATTATCAAATCTCATCTCCTATTCACGCCACACATTATTTTGTTTAATTAATCTAATTAAATATTCTGAATAATGTTAAAGAAAAATTAGGGGTATTACATCTGGTAGAGTGCATTATACTCTAAACAAGTTATATAAATAAACTATGATCAGTTCATATTGAGTGGATGTTAATAAATGTGACATTTAATAATTGTGATTAGAAGTGAATCACAATTGAGTAGAATTGCTATTTTGGTCACATAAAATGGAGATATGACATAAAAATTATGGCACTATGTATGTTATATAATAAGGATTAGGATCAGTATTAAGTGTATATGATATTCATTTGGTAAGCTATGAAACCCGTTTAACATATCATTTTCTATTATAGTTATACGTATCATTATAATGAATTTACATTTAAATCTAGATATTGTTTGACCCATTTATTATTTATATAATACTCAGGCCAGTCCGAGACTTTACAATTACAGGAACATTGGCCATTTTTGGATTTTAGGCTTATTAAGGAGACGATTATAGACTATATTGTATTTTGGAAGTCTATTATGTATATTTTCTTTTGATGTCTCCATGTAAATATGTGATATTGTTGAATCGTGTGGCATTTGACTTGTTTCGATGAATACATTTTGTAGTAGGTAAGATACCACATTTTCTAGACCTAATTTTTATATATACGATATGATATTATAATTTTTCGACTGTTCTATCATACAAAACTCATGTGTTTATTTCTTTTTGATGGTACCGAGTGTGTAAGTTTTGTGAATTATGTACGGTAAGATACGTATTGGTGTTAGCCCAATTGAATATTGACGTACGATCGGTCCTAACATGCCTCATTCTCTATATTACTCTTCAGTATTGCTCAGTAATACTCTTTAGTAATATAGGTATAGAGGTGAAGCATTATAGGTTCATTACATGTTTACTAAAATATGGAGTTTTAACATATGTATTATTCAAAATCTATTTTTATGCGGGTGATTACTAGCTTCCATAAGTGTTTTTATTTCAATGAAAGTTTCTATTTTATTTTTGAAGAAGTTTATATAGTTTAAATTTTTTATAATACGATGTTTTCTCAAACTTATTTTAAATTGATTTTAAAAAAATAAATGAATGATGAGAATATTTTAATAAGATAATTGGATCTTAAGAGAACATGGAAGCTTTATTTGAAAATGAAAATAGTTTTGTATAAATGCTTTGATTTGAAGATGTATTAGAACTCTCATCACCAGCGACGATGAGCTAGCAGATCCATATTTGGTATTTTGGATGAGTTATCCCTGCCATCAATGAAGAAGTCACTATAAATGGATTACAGAATCAGATTTTCAATGTAATATGAAGGTTAGAACAAGATGGATTCAATTATGGATATATATATATATATATGTATATATATATATATGTATGTATATGCCAAGGGATCGTTGATGATCAAAGGTTTTGTTATATGCTCGTAAAGAAAGGGTGGGGACGTTCACCGTGGATAGTCTGAGCATATCCACCCTAGATAATCTGAGTGTGTTTAAGTCCTGGACTTCTAAGTGGAAAGGAGTAGAGCATTCACACAGCTGCAATGTTGAGTGTTCATTGACTATCTAAGTGGGTCATTTGTGTTATTATATATCTAAGAGCACTTGGTTCGAGACCGTCTAAAGTGGGTCTGGGGATCGAGGATTGATGTAGCTGTAGCATGAGTAGATGGCCATGTTATTGTAGCCATGTGTAGGCACATATATTTTTCAGGATGTAGTCATGAGTGGGCACATATATCACTTTGAGCATGCAGCCATGAGTGGGCACACATATTTTGGAGAGTGTAAGTATGAGATGGTACACCAATTATTTTAAGGATAAGATTATGAGGAGGTTAATCGAAAGTTTTGAAGATGCACATTATATGGTGGATGTGTAACCAATATAGAGGTTAGCACACATGTGTTATTTATTGATATGTTAGTGATGATAATACCTTATCATTTTGGATATATGTGCTTTATTTTGATGAGCTATACTGATGGTTGGTTTATATATATTTATTGGCTCATGCATGTTTAAACTAACCAGAATTTTTTGTGAACTTTTGTTATAAGCTCTTGTGGTTGGATTATTGGATGCATGATATTACTTGTGAACGGAGTTGATCTATGACGTTAGTTTCACTCTTTGGGGATAGAGTGTTATTTTTACATATTATAGTTTTGATTGCATGGTTAAGGAAATGTGTGTATTACTATATTATGTGTGTAGAAAATTGCATTATTTGTTGCAAATAGATTTTGTTATGTCATTAATGATTATGTTGCGCGTTTGTCGTGTACTACTCTAGAAGTGGTTAGTTGTGATTGTTGGAACTGGACCAGCTCGTAGTGGAGTAATTAGGTAAATTTCAAAAATAATTACTTTTTTTGACCTTTGTTGGGCCTATGTAGTCTAAATTCAATTAGCACTTTGCTAAATTTTCTTTTAAATAAAATTGATATTTTAATTAATTCAAAAATAATGTTTTATTCCATGTTAACTTTATATTATATAATATAATATTTGTATCATATACACATACATGTGTACATGCATGTGCAACTTAAAAAGGTGTATGTGGTTTGACATGCCCGTATATAGATGTTGGGATTTACATTACAATGAGCATAATAACCGTTCCACATACATATTTCATGTCTAATGTGTAAGTGTATATATACATAAATATATATATATATACATATATATTATAAAATGATATTTGCAAAACATATACATTTTAATATAAATATATGCATACATACATAATTAAAAATTAATGTGATTTAAATTTAATAAATTTAAATTTGAATCAATAAATTAATTTTAAATAAATACGCATATATTTTGAAAATTATATGAAAAATTATATAAACATATCCATATAGACATACTCATATTATAATTTTATGAATTCTACATGTATAATAAAATATATGCATATATAAATGTAGTTTGGTATAAAATTAAATGTATATGTATAATAATATATATGCACATTCGGCCAGCGAAAAGAAATAATTTTTTATAATTTTCTTTTTGGTTTTAACACAAAAGTGTTTTTTTAATTATGATTTCCACACAGAAATTATATTAAAATAAAAGTTAAAAAAATCATTTTTTAAGTGACAATTATGTATAAATTTTACTAAATAATTTTTTTCATACTTCATATTTATTTTATAGTTGTATAGATATTGTTAAACATGGTTTTGTGTCTGAATAAATTATATGTACATGTATATGATTTATATACGTGTGTGTATGGTTTTTAATTTTTTTAATTTGAAAACATGTAATGTATATACATAGTTAATTTTATAAGTATATATCAAATATATATATATATATATTATGAATATGTTTTGAACTAAACTAATTTTAAAATCAAACTATTGATTTTCAAAATAAATAAATAAATAATATTCTTTTTTGTAGCCGAATGCTAATAGAGCATAAATATTTTTATTTACACACACACATATATAAAAACATATACATCCAATGTCGATGGCAATAACATATAAGGATTCGTGATACCAGTTCACTATCTATACCTGCATATAACATGATGAATATTTATTTACCCATAAATGAAAATGTAAACAAGGAATTTATCTAAAGCCTTGTTGACACACCTTAAAATGTTGAATCGAAACACTCTTTGAATCAAGTCCTGAATCTAAAGAGTGCTACCAGTCTGAATGCAGCTACCACCAATGTATGGATTTAATTTAATTTATTGTTTTGAAGCCTGAAATTTTGATGAAGAGAAGAGAATAGAGGTCGCCTTTTTTGGTCTGGAATGGAGTGGCCTGGTAAAGAATAAGGGTTGGAGGCAAATAAATAGTAAAGGGCAATGAGTGAAAAGAGGATCTAGATCCTTTATTTCCTCTTAACAAATCTCCTTCTTTTGAAGTTAAAATTCAACGTACTTCATACCTGACATGGCCAGTCCCCTCATGGTTCCATTTAGGCCTTAACTTTGCTTCAAACCCAATTAATGATTACTACATTTTAATATAATTCAAATGCACGTGGATATCATATATCGATATGTATGTGTACAACTATTATATATACGTTATTTAATATTGATAAACATAAATTTAATAAAGTTTTATAATTAATATTTCATAAATATTAACTAATTTAATTAAATTTTAACAATTATAAATAACTAAACCAGGTGGTAACAGGAGTATTCAACATTTCAGTTGTTTGACTCTTTAGTGCAAATTCGATCGATGTTTAGTACCGAACAATTCGAATATTAATGTTCACACGTCACTTAGTAGGGAATGTGACATTATAGCCAAATTTATCGCTTACTTAGTTTCTACAAAATCCAATTTTACAAACTAAGCATTACCCAATAGGGAAATTATTTACACCAATTCTCTTCGCCAAACTATATCACTTAGAACTTATGGAATATGGTAATGGTCAAAATTTCAATATCGTCCATATTCAACTTTATAGTCCAAACACAAAGTCATTAGTTCAACAATAACAATTATTATTAACCGAACTGCTCTGGCCAAAGACTTTGACTTTTAATTGACTTTAGTTGACCATGATACTAACCTCACTTAACCTAGGAGACGAATCCTCCCTTGAATAGTGTTTCACTTTCAATGTTTCTACTCGACCCAACTATAGTCGTTAGATGGATGTCATGTCACTGTTTGATTAATTAAAGCAGAGCTTTCACATTAAAGACTAACAATATTCTTAAGTCAAGAGAACCATGTAATATTCTCACATCGATATTTTCTATTTAATATTAGTTATATTAACCAACAGAAAACTATCAAGTGAGTCATTCCATAGTTATCCAACAACTATCACTATGTAACCCCTTGGTGACCCCAACAACCATGAGTAATAAACTAGCAACATTTGGAGAGTGCTACATACTCTAGTCTCAACGGATGTATCGTTGTACAGTCTCAATACATCCTGGATAGGAATATTTAAAATAGTATGTTTATTTTATTGTAATAAATAGCTCATAATTATAATACACTGCAACTACAGTCACAAATCATACCATTTATGAATTATCTATTAAATATAATTTTAGTTAAAATAATTAATTAATATATCATATTATATTAAGTATATAATAGAATGAACACCTTTTATTTCAAACAAGATTGGTTATCGAGTTAGATATATGTAACAAATTACATAATTGCCCCAAGGACATACCCCTAACTCTATCAGTCTCCCACTTGCACTTGGGACCTATTATGAAATCTCTATCCCATCCCTTCAATCAGTTTGATGATAACTGATCCAATTAGACCCTTCGTGGATGGATCTGCTATGTTGTATTAATTATCTACTTTGTCAATCAACTCTCTCCAATGCTAATAAACTACCTTGTGGAACTATTCGAATTATGTTTCTCGACTTCTAGTGAGTTCTTATTTTTTTATATTTTATAATATGACAATGGTGTCGTATTCTTAATAATCGGAATCGCCCCTAGCTCGGTTATAAATTTATGCATTTATATTTATATACAGTGCTTTTATTTTGGCATTATTCAAGGTGATGTACTTTGCCTTTTTGTTGAATCAGCCACAACCTTTCATCTGGAACATTTCCAACTTAAAGCTTCTTATTTAAGGTTTGAACGTGAATTTAATATTGATATATTATACTCAATACCATTTATGATGTTTGAGTTCGTACACTTCTTTATATGGAGTTCGTTGTTTCTATGAACAATTCTCTAGCATTTCGTTAATACTCGAGAATACTCTAAATATTAGTAATTTTAATTTGATTTGATATTTTCTTCATGCATCAAATTCGTAAGAAAATTACGATATTGTGGACAATACATGTATGATAATCCCCATTGCTAAAGCATAAGGAATCAATCTTACATTTTCCTTATTAAACATTTTTGTAAGGCATCTTTGCATATCGTTTGGGACATTCCCAACATACTTTATACTTAGTATAAATGATATAATTTACAAAATCCAATATCGAGTTTTAAATAACCAAACTATTACTGATTTTAACATAAGTACATAGTTAACATTCAGAAGTGTGTTGTTTACTTATAGTCCAAAAATATCTATGTACCGTTTTGTGTTCTTTCTTATGGACACATGCTTCCTCTGCATTTTGACTGAAAATAAAACTATTTGATAATTTTATCAGAATACTCATTCAATTTTGATGCTTATAGAATGAAACTATCGTTTTATTTCTTGGATCGTATCCAAAACTCACAAACTCGATGTCGCTCCCACTGACTTCGAGACACTTTGGCTGCTATGTAAACAATCTATTCTAAATCATAATTTTGATTTTTCTGTTTCAACACATATCCACCAAAAACAAAGTCATACCAAGCGAAAATTTTATGAGAAAAAAATCTGAATCAACTCACGCAAATTAAACGGTGAATCGATTATGCCAATTTCAACGATTGAAATTTACAACTTTATGCTTAGCAATGTTGCTCATTATATTCCAACTGCATTAGTCTTTCTCTTGAAGACATATTTGATGCCAATGGATCATATCCCTTCATATATGACTATCAAAATCATATTTTGACAATGTACTTGGAATCCTTTCGGATTTGCGTATCATACCATATAGAAGAGTCAATACTCTTAATGGTTTAATTGACAACTTAGGATTATCTATTCTCGACATTGATAAGAAACTCGTAGTTTCTCTTCAATGTGTGAGAATACTTTTTAAACACTCTAATGTGATGTGTTTGTTTAGGTTAGATTAATTTCATTTCTTTCCTCATAATCAGTTTTATCATTTGGGCTACATCCAAATCCATTTTTCTACCAATGATCTCTAAAAGAAATTCCTTCGTTATGAAGTTAGCTTTCTTGAAACAAATATTTTTTTCTCAGTGCAACGGAGTAGGTATTCATAAACACTTCATGTATTGTCTTATGTATTAGACTAATATGGTTTTAGATTACAATATTTATGTTCAAAACATCAATTGGTCATCCCATGATAGGGTTCAAAAACATCTTTTGGGATGATTCATACAAGATCCCTCATGTACAATTATTATGTATAATCTTTCGACTCATATAGCTTGCCAATTTCTTGTCCTATGATATGTTGGGGTTTCTTGTGAACTCTTATCTTGTATGATTTTGCAAACTATTCTTTAGATGAAATTAATTTTAACCTTGTTTATTATCCTTAAGTAGTTAGCCTAATATGACCAATTCAGATGCGTAGGCTATTGGGCTATAATATCATTGTTGGAATTAGGCTAGTCCATACCGGAGTATTGGGTAAATTATCGAACAATATCTTTCTGGATCTTAGTTAGGCCTATGTAGTCAAAATTTATTTAGAACTTTTCTAAAGTTTCTTTTAAATAAAATAAATATTTTATTTAATTCATAAATAATGCTTTATTTAATGTTAACTTTATATTACATAATATAATATGTGTATCATATATACATATGTGTGTATGTGCACGTGCAATATAAAATAATGTACACGATTTAACATGCCAGTATATAGATATTGGCATTTACAACGCAACGGGCATATTAGCCCTTCCATATACATATTTGTTGTCTAATATGTAAGTATATATACTATAAAATGATATTTGCAAAACATATACAATTAATATGAATATATGATATATATATAATTAATAATATAATGTATTTAAAATTTAATAAATCCGAATTTAAATCAATATATTATTTTCAAAAATATGCAGATATTTCGAGTATTATAAAAAATTAATATACATAACCATATATACATATTCATATTATAATCTTATGAATTCAATATATATAATAAAATATGTGTGTGTATAAATGTAGTTTAGTATAAAATTATATATATATATATGTGTGTGTGTGTGTATGTATGTATGTATACACATTCGGCCAGCAAACAAAAACAATTTTTTTTAATTTTCTTTTTGGTTTTAACATTAAAATGGTTTTTTTAATTATCATTTCCATGCATAAATCATTTTAAAATAAAAATAAAAATAAATTCGTTTTTCTGAAGTAACAATGATGTATAAAATTTTACTAAATAGGTTTTTTTTCATATTTTATATTTATCTTATAGATGTATAGATATTATAAAATATGGTTTTATGTTTAAATAAACTATACGTATATGTATGTATGTATGTATGTATATATGGTTTTCAACTTTTTTAAACCTGGAAACATGTAATGCATATACATAGTTAATCTCATAAATATATATATTTATTATGGATATGTTTTGAATTAAACTAGTTTTAAAATTATGTATTTTAAACCAAACTAGTTTTAAAATTAAATTATTAATCTCAAAAATAAAATTTAAAAACCTTTTTTCTTCTTTCGATTGTTAATAGAGCATAAATACATCAAAAAATTTACACAAACGCGCACGCGCGCGCACACACACATATAAATACACACACACACACACACATATATATATATATATATATATAAACATATACATCCAATGTCGACGGCAAAAAATATAAGGATTCATGATATCGATTTGCTATTTATACCTGCATATAACATGATGAATATTTATATACACATAAATGAAAATGTAATCAAGGAATTTACCCTATCTAAAGCCTTGTTGACACACCTTGAAATGATGAATCAAAATACTTCTTGAATAGAGTCCCGAATCCAAAGAGCGCTACTAGTCCTTATGTAGCTACCACCAATTATGGACTCGGTTTAATTTAGTGTTTTGAAGCTTGAGATATAGGAGTCAGTCTTTTTTGGTTTATAATGGAGCAAAAAGGCCTAGTAAAGAATGAGGGTTGGAGGCAAATAAATAGCAAAGGGAAAGGAGTGAAAAGAGGACCTAGATACCAAATACCCTCCTTTTGAATTCAAACTTCCACCATCTTCCTACCTAATATAGCCACCCTTGTTCCCACTCGAGCATGGAATTCGCTTCAAACGCGATTAATAAATACTGTATTTAAATCTAGTTCAAATGCACGTCGATATCGTATATCAATATGTGTGTTTATAACTACTATATACACACTATTTAATATCGATTAACATAAATTAAATTAAATTTATAATGAATATGTCATAAATATTAGTTAATTTAATTAATTCATAAAAATTATAAATAATTAATTCAGGTGGTAACGGGAGTATTTAACATTTCGGTTGTGAGACTCTTAAGTGTAAATTCGACCAACGATTAATATCGAACAATTCGAATATTAACGTTCGCACGTCATTTAGCAGAGAATGTAATATTATAACCAAATTTATTGCTTACTTTGCTTCGATAAAATCCAATTTTAAAATTTTAAATATTACCCGGTAGTGAAAATTATTTACTCCAATTCTCTTCGTCAAACTATATTACTTAGGACTTATGAAGTTTGGTAATGGTCAAAATTACAATATCGTCCATATTCAACTTTATAGTCCAAACACGAAGTCATTGGTTCAATAATAACAATTATTATTAACTGAACTGCTCTAGCCAAAGACATTGACTTTTAGTTGACTTTGGTTCACCATGAAAGTAACCTCATATAACTAAGAAGACGAATCCTCTCTCTTGAATAGTATTTCACTTCCAATGCTTCCATTCGATCCAACTATAGTCATCTGATGGACGTCGTACCATGGTTTAACTATAATCAAAGTGGAGTTTTCACATTAAAGATCAACATTATTTCAAGTCAAGAGAATTGTGTAATATTGTCACATCGATATTTTTCTGTTTGATCGTATATTATTCAATTGAAAACTATCATGTGATTCATTCCATGGCTATCCAATAACTATCGATACGTAATCCCTTAGTACCCCTCTTACGTACTCCAATCTCAAAGGGTGTATTGATATCCAATCTTGACACATCTTGACTGGGGATATTTAAAACAGTATGTTTACTTTATTGTGACAATTCACTCATGATTATAATCTATTAAAAAACATACCATTTATCGATTTTCTATTAGATATACTTTTAGTTAAATTAATTAATTAATATAGCATATTATATCAAGTATATAATAGAAAGGAAACACCTCTTATTTTGAATAAGATTGATTATCGAGTTAGATATATGTAAAAAATTACATAATTGCCACTAAGGCATACCTCTAACTTTATCGATGATTAGTATACTTCCCAATATTTTGTATAATCAAGCATATGACCTGGTATGATGTTTTATGCATTTCATTGAGAGTTTACTTTTTGGGAAATTGCACGGGAGCAATTCTTTTATGGGGAAGAATGCAACGACCCGCAAATTTAACACATAAAATATTAATTAATTATAAAATAACAGTTTAAATTCAATTAATGATAAAAGAAATTTTTAGTAGAATTGTCTTTTATGGAATTTTGATAATACTGTTGCGTTCAGAATGTTCGAGAGATGAATTCTGATATATAATATATTATGTTTTGGGCACATTGACTGAAATGGGTATTTTTGGGCCTTGAATTGCTTTGGACCCAAAAAACTAGAATTTGTGCTATGCATATGAGTCTTCCCAAATCATATCCTCCACCAAACCACTCTCTCCTCTAATCTTGAAAAAAAAATTCCTAACCGCTTTTTAGTGGCGGAAAATTTTCTAATTACTAATCGTTCAAAAAATTCAAATTGTCCAAATATCATCGAATTATATATCAAATTGATCATCTCAATAAAAGGAAAAGACATCAAGCATTCCATTTATAGACAGTCCTAAGTTGATGAGAATTCTCGATCAAAATCAGATTTGACGTAATTTAAGGCTAGATTAGAGGTTTTTTGATCCGTTCGATTGTTGGCAAAATTGAAGGTATAGGATAGTAGATCTTAGTGAGGGGAGTTGATTGGTGGTTCCTGCAATGCATACCATGCTCGGAGGCTTCGTAAATTGGCTGATTAGGGTTCTTATTCATGGAGATATGGGCGGTGTCTATGAGTTGAGCCAAAGGTGGCATTAAGGGGTCCTAGGCGAAGGCGCAAGAGGAGAGGAGGCTATTAATGAGGTTGATGGTGCCTAAAGCGGTTAGAGGGGCATTAATAGGCGGTTAAAGTTGGTGGCCTTAGATTTGCATGTCTGAGTAAGGAAGAGGAAGAAAGGAAAATTACAAGTAAGCCCTTATTTTAATTATAATTAAAAATTAAACCCTATGACTTCTAGTCAAGATATCTTTTGCATACAACCTTTGTTCTCGTGTAGTTTGTTTCGTTGAATACAATGCGAAATTCCTAAAAATTTAATATTTGATTTGCTATCTTTTAGAGATGTCTGTAAAAGCACAATGGTAGGATTGAATGGACATAAGTACTCATATTTTAAAATATTAAATAAGTATTCACCAATAAAATATACATCTATTGATATATGTCATGCCTATTGATAATTGTTTGATTGTTGTGATGTTTTGATATGATATGTGTTTTGCTATGCCTATTTAACCATTGGTTGTTGCATCATTAGATGATTGATGTCTTATAATAATTAATTGTAGATTTAAGGAAAATGAATTATTAATGGAAATAAACTAAAAATGTATAATTATGGAATAAATAGGATTATCTATAAATTTTGGATGATATTTGTACATAATCATAAATAATAGTTTGTACTGAAATAAATGCAAAAAATTTAATAAAGCTAAGATTTATGAATTTCTCTAATATTTATGAATTTCTGGAGAAATTCATAATTAATAATAAAATATCTATTTTAAAGAGGAATTGGAAAATTTATTATTATTGATAAAGAAGAGTACAGTTTCATAACTAATAATACAAATTTCGAGAAGGTTGTATCATTTTTTGATAAAAGAATAATACAACTATTTTTATGGACTTTATGGGAAAAATATTATTATCGTTATTATTTGAATGATAAAAATAAGAGGTATTTTGAGGATAGTGGTAATAATAATAACAAAGGTGTGTTTTCGAAAGTATTTTGAGTTAAGTTATTACTATTTATGAGATGAACAGCAATAAAAAGATTTTTGAGATTTAAAACGGAATATTATTATTTTTGAGTTAAATAGCAATAAATTAGTTGTAAAAGATTATAAAGGGATTTCAAAATATATTATTATTTTGAAGTAAAGTAATAATTTTATTTTTTTGAAAGTAATTTGAGGTAAATTACCATTTTTGATTAAATAACCATGATTTAAGATATTTAAAGTAATACATGTAAAATTAAGGATCTTTGAAGTATATTATTGTTTTGAGAAATTGTTATTATTTTAAGATAAAATAAATAAATGTGTTTTATGACAAACAATAATAAGATGACTCTACACTTAAGTGGAAATAATAGATGTGACTGCATTACTTTGAATTATTGTGATATATATGATTAATTGTTGTTCAAAATTATTATATATGTTTGTTGTGTGGAAATGGAATCAAATTAGGATGAGTTATGAGATATTTAACCATTATTACTATATGGATTTTGTGTAGTTAATTATGGTTTTATTGTGTTGATGACACTGATGTTTGTGCTACTAGTATAGAGTAGTTAGTACACAATTGATGGGCTTGGTATTTGTGTTACAAATACATAGTAGTAAGAACAAATTCGATGAGTTTGATGTTGTGTTAATAACATGGAATGGTTAGTGCACATTTGGTGGATTTATACTTGCATTTGAGCTATTGATATTATGTTGCTAGTGATGAGTGATTAATTCATATTTAATGTTATTTTATGTTGATTTACTTGATGTTTGGGGTTGACATTAAGTATTACTGAATTTTAGGTGTTTAATGGTTGTGAGTTGCTATTGTTATAGTTCTCCCATATTATTATAATGATTAATTATAGTGGCATAGTACAATATGATGTTTAATACTAGTGTTGATTGCTTGGTTGCTATTGTTGTACAATAAGATGTGCTAACAAGTATTTAATGGAGGAGAAGATCATGAAACAGACTACGTGGACTTAATACAAAATAGGTACTAGGCACTCTTTTCTGACGTAATAGCCCACGGACCCAGTGAGGCCGGGTGTATAAAGTTGGGCGAAGTCTAAGCCTAGTTAATCTCCTTTTCCTTTTTAGTCTGCATGTGTGTGTATCCATGTTTTGAAAAGTTTGCACATGGAAGCAAAGGAGGGAAAAAGAGGTCTGCATGCAGGAAACAACTATAGGACGTTTACTTTATATATTTCTCATCTACTATAAATGTATCAAATAATAATCGTTTAATATGAAGATGTAGACGTTTATTTGATGAATTGGATTGTGTATGTTATTTATTGTTGAGATATATGTATATCGTTGTTTTGTTTCACTGTGAGGTTTCACCCTTTGTTTATAATTGATATTTTCAATTATATAACTAACAATCCACTATTTTTTATATCTGAAATTAGTATGCAAGCGTATTTTAACGAGGTTTTTCAAAAAAATTAGACATTAGGAATAATGGATCTTCACATTTGATTGTGAGTACCGCACTTTGTACTTTCATGAATGTACTCTCGGTTGTCATTAAAATATTAAGGAGATCCATGTTGGTACGCTTCAACGAATTTATATTAAAATTAAATATGACAGGATCAAATTGCAAAGTCGTTGATCCATTAATTAAGTCAATATGTAACTTAATGTCAATCATCATTACTAACTCAACCAGTCTCTCTATGTACACAAATATATTATGTAACGACTTTGGATGGGAGCGTCGATTCTCCTCTTCATATGAAGTAATTTGCATGAGATCTCATACCTAGCGATAGGAGACTATTCACTTTGCAACTTTTGTATGTACTTAAATATGGGTCGAACATCCATATTTTCATTTCATCTTTGGAGCATGGTGCTCATGGTTGACAATATATATCATTGTGCAAGTTCACAGTCCATCAACCGTGAATTATAGGACACGATTTGTTCGATTATGGCATCTTTATCGGGTTCAGCCTTTGGATTGTAACCACATACCAGAGTTTCTTCAAGGCGAGTGTATTTTTACATTCCTTAACCTATCTTTATATTTTGCGCCAGTTAGTATGTTTTTTTCCTAGAAATAGCTTCATTGTTGCCATTTAATCTTCGCAAATTCACTAGAGAAAATATGATAACATTACATGTGTTCTTATACTTACTAGATTGTTTATTATATTTATCTAATAAGGCTTTCCCTTAAAATTTTCATCCCTCAAAAACCTTAAAAGAGATATGAGAATTTCTTAATTTCATTCAGTGGGTGTTAGGATCCATTTATCATGTTACTAAAACCTTGAGGGTGCTGAACAAATGTAGTCCTCCATAAATGGTAACACTTTACTAGTTATATCCTATATATAATCCCTAACATGTATTCTTTTTTCCCCTAATTGTCTTTATGACCTTGATGGTGCTCGATGAATTGTAATGTGCATTAGATACTCAAGACACATTATATCGCAATAACCTAAGGGTACTTTTTAACTCTTGAAGGAGCTCAACAAAGTTACAAAATATTTTTACCAATCTAGTCTAGTGATAATATAAATATCACTATAGATACTTTATGCCATAAGGGTGCTCAACAACCATTATTATGTATTTTAGTCTATATATATTGTAGATGATAGAGCAATTTTATTTTGAATTCATAATATAAAATAATATTACTTGAGTGTTATCGACATTATAATGGAGATGAGTATAATCTCATGACATCATATATCTCTACATTCAATGTATACTCCCTTAACCCTATTTAGATTTTATTTATTTATACCCCCATTTTCTTTATATATATATATATATATATATATATATATATGTATGTATATGTATATGTATGTATGTATATGTATATGTATGTATATATACACACACATTTTATTATTA
Organism: Allium fistulosum; assembly: GCA_030737815.1. Classification (NCBI taxonomy): domain Eukaryota; kingdom Viridiplantae; phylum Streptophyta; class Magnoliopsida; order Asparagales; family Amaryllidaceae; genus Allium; species Allium fistulosum. The sequence goes on along the minus strand of CM060901.1, from coordinate 1,390,952,504 downwards.
AATTTATAGTTAAATAAGTAACTTATTTATGTATATTCATATGTATTTTTTTAATAATTAAACATTTAATTGATTTAGACACAATATTTATATTTATGTAAAATTTGAATGATTTCAAAATTTTATTTTATAACTCTTTATAAAATGTTGTAAACTTTTATTTAAATTTAAAATGAATTTAAATTGAACTTACAATATCCAAATATGCATATTTGAATCTACCTAAGACATAAAATGCTTTTGAGCCTTTCACTAGGGCATACACTTGAAACAAAATATTTCGATGAGCCAGGTAAGCACCGGAATATCGAAAAGTTTTCCATTCATAAGAATGCTCCTTAATTAGAGTAATTTTCTTCTTAGTACACCCATCGAACTAGAATTTTATTATGGGACAAACGGGGCTCGAACCCGCAGTTTCCACCTACTTTCCTTAGACACCCATCTAACTAGAACCTTTTAGTAATTGCCTTACATGTTGGTTAATTATTGATGTAAACATAATGTAGACTTTGATAACATTGTTAAATCAGGTGCGTTGGTAGTAGGGTAAAAGGGGGGAATTTAAGAAGAAAAAATCCTTTTATTAATTTGCATTAGTTCTTATTTTGTATTTACATGAACAATTTATTTACACTATATCATATTTAGTGAATTAATAAAAGAATTTCTTGTTTTAAATTATGTTCTTAAAACCTTATGTATATATATTTGTATTATGATTTAAATGTATATGTATATTGTATGTATGTTATTTTGGTACAATTTTAATTATAATTTCAATGTTTAACTAATTAGATATTTGCATTTATAATGCAAACTTTGTGTACATGATAAAAGAATGTTGTAAGCTAAATTAGGAAATATAAATAAATAAATGCCAAACGTGTGTAAATAACCATTGGTATCTACAGTTATGATTAAGAAAATAATATGGAAGGGTAATGAATTTAATATAAGTAATACACATGCATATACATAATAATTTCTTCAACCATAAAAACATGTTTAAATATGTTTGAATTTATTTATATTGTAATATTATCAAATAATAATGTATATTTATATATATGTATTCCACTTTAGTAAAAAAATATTTTTTCTCTGTTTTATTTTGCATGCAAAACATAGTATTATTGCTTTGCATAAAAAAGCTGGTTTTATAGTGGCCATACCACTATACAAATAAAAATAGGTTTGAGGCTAAAATACCTCAGCAACTAATTAAACGACCAAATTAACTAAGGCACAGGAGTTAGGCAACATGCCTAAACTACTAATTTAAACTAGCACTACGGAGGGTGTGAACAAATTGCAATTAAGTTGCATAAAGCAGTCTCACAAACAATCACCGTACAAATCACAAATATAAATACACCAGTAACATTTTCAATTTCATGAATGCACGAAGGCACCGGAAGGCATGTCACAGAAAGCCTAAGCTACAGAATAGTTAGCAGTCCCGAAGTAATAAGAGAGCAATTCCATAAAAGCACCATTGCAGACGAAATGAAATATTTCAACAAACCAAAATCTCTAAAAAGCAAGCGAGCACATAAATCCAAAAGATGCACCCAAGACATCCAACAGCTAGATCAAAGAACAAGAAGCATGAGCTTCTAAATCAACATAGTAGCATTAGAACTTACCGGAAACAACCCATATTCAAATAGCAGGCAAGACCATAAGCAAACTTGAAACTGTACCAAAGGAGGAGATAATTGGGTGCAACCAACCAACTAGCCAAAATGAAGCATGACAACCATAACCAAAAGTAGAGACTTTCATTACAAGCAATCACTAAAGTTAGTGGTTGAGATGGTGATATGTTGACAAGGCACAGTTGCAGCCTAGTGACCAGAATCCAAAGCACAAGAGCCGAATAAGCTGCATGACCTGAGCTAAAAGACCTAGCACCGAACATCCAAGTAAAACAAAACTAATCGAATCACCATTTAAGATCAACCAAAAAAGATGATGAAGCACAATTCGCTACTTCAAAAGCTAAGCCCAAGACCAAACAACAATTTCAGAATTACTGGATAAGGATCAAGGTAGAAAAGAGACTTGCAACATCAGATTTGGAGGAAAGGTAGGAGAAAGGTCAAGATGAAAACCATGCTTGAAATGCGCCGAAGGAAACGCTAACACGATTAACTCCTAAGGTTTTGCAAAATATTCCCGACCACTACAAGAGGCGAAACTTAAAAACTCAGAAACCCAAACAACCTTAACAGAAAGATGAAGAAGTACAATTCGCTACTTCAAAAGACCAAGTCCACAGATTCGAAAAGGATTTTTGATCTACTGGGCGAAAATGAGGAGGATACGGATATGCTATATCATATTTAAAAACGAAAGAAAGGCAAGGACTGTATTCATGTCTTAAGCAAACAAAAGAGTGGAGATAGGAAGAAGTGAAAGAAAGAAAGCTTGTAGCAATGGAGAAAGCTAGGGAAGAAAATGAAAGAGTGAAGAAATGAAAGGAAAATGATGAAACGGTTCGAGGGGGAAAAAGGGAGTAGCGGGGGAAGAAGAGAAGGGGGAACCCCATGTTAGAAATTAGGAGGAGAGAAGTAACAATTATATTTCATAAAATATTCCTTACAAATTTTCTCTTGCTTACAACAAAAACAAATCACACACATGCATATATATATAGTAACTCTAGACACTCTTTTGAACGGACACAACTTTTCATATAGACTTTTCACTCTAATGATCACAGCTATTCACTTTAAAAGATATAACTATTCATTAGAAAGACATGACTTTTTATCGCAACCTTTTACCAAATAGACATGACTTTTAATTAATTGGGTTTACTTTCAACATCCCCTCTTAAACCCAATTGATTACTCCAAGTAGAGAATGCAGCTTTTGAAAAACATCAACTTTCAATGGCTTTGTAAAGATATCTGCAATCTGGTCTTGTGAATTCACGTACTCAAGCTTCACTTCCTTCTTTGAAATGGAGTCACGAATAAAATGATATTCCATATCAATATGTTTGCTTCTATCATGAAATACTGGATTCTTAGCCAATGCTATAGTAGATTTATTATCAACATAGATCATTGTTGGATCTTTTTGTGTCAAATTGAGCTCCTTCAATAAACTTCTTAACCAAATAGCATGACAAACACAAGAAGTTGCTGCAATATTTCTACTTCACATGTAGACAGGGTCACAATAGGTTGCTTTTTGGAATTCCAAGTAAATGCCGAGTCTCCTATAAAGAACACAAATCCAGTAGTACTTTTTCGATCATCTTTTATATACCGAAGTATTATTTTGGCTATTTTCAAATATGATGTAGTAGAGCTTCCATAAAGCGGCTAATAAGTCCAACTCCAAACAATATCGAGTCTCGTACATGTTAAGTATCTCAGGCTTCCGACTAGACTTTTGAAGAATGTGAGGTTTATTTTTTCACCATGTCGATGCAACAAAAATTTTACTCCACATTCCATAGGAGTGGCAACAGGTTTACAATTTTCCATTTTAAATTTCTTGAGGACTTATTTTGCATATCCTTCTTGAGAAATGAATATAACATCATCTCTTTGTTTAACTTCTATGCCAAGATAATAGGACATTAATCCAATGTCTGTCATCTCAAACTCCTTTGTCATAATTTTCTTGAAATCTTCAAACATTTTTGGATTATTCCCTGTAAAAATTAAGTTGTCCACATACAAGCAAACCAGTAGCATATCACCATCATTATTTACTTTTCCATATAATGCATGTTCTTGCGGACACTTGATAAAACCAGTTGCTTGAAGGTATTTAACAATTCTACCATTCCAAGCATGAGGGGCTTGCTTCAAACCATAGAGAGCCTTCTTCAATTTCAAAACTTTGTCTTCACGTCCTTGTACACATATCATGGCGGTAGATCAATATAGACCTCTTCCTCCAAAGGACCATTCAAGAAAGCAGATTTAACATCGATCTCTTCGTAGTCGATTCTGGCCTTTTTCTTATAACCTTTGGCAACCAGTCTTGCTTTGTACTTTCAACCTCTCCTTTTGCATTCCTCTTTATATTGTACACCCACTTCACTCCAATTTTATTTTTTCCACTAGGTAAAGATACCAACTCCCATGTGTCATTCTTCTTCATTGCCTCAATTTCTTCATCCATTGCAGTTTTCCATTTTTGGAAAAAAGCAGCATCATCAAATCTCAAAGGTTCAACTTCCGTAAATAAGCAATGATATGTAATATCCTCCAAACTTGTTATCTCTTCGGTTGTTTCATATAATTCACGCATACTTTTGAATTTTCATGGTATGTTGCTAGAATTCTCATCTACATCATCATGTGCAATTTGTTGTTGAGATGTTATTGGTGGAGTAACAGGTTGTGTTATGACTTCTTCATTGTCAAAGAATGGACAATACTTCTGGTTTTCCTTTTTATTATTCCATTCCCATATGCCTTCTTCATCAAACTCAACATCTCGACTTATAATGATTTTCCCACTGTTTGGATTATACAATCTATACCCTTTAGAACTTTGATCGTAGCCAATAAAGACGTACCTTGAACTTTTATCATCGAGTTTAATCCTCTTCTCGTCGGGAATATGAGCATAAGATATGCATCCAAAAACGCGTAAGTGTGACACACTTGGTTTATAACCACTCCAACCTTCTTGAGGTGTTTTCCCATAAAGGCTCTTAGTGCAACAACGATTCATCAGATAGACTGCACATGAAACAGCTTCAGCCCAATACTCTCTTGGCATATTTTTACTTTTCAGCATGCTCCTTGCCATGTTAAGAATTGTTCGATTTTTCCTTTCAGCTGCTCCGTTTTGTTGAGGGGAATATGGAGTTGTCATAGGACGATGAATCCCATTTTTCTCACAAATCTTTGAATTTTTTAGATGTGAATTCTCCACCTCTGTCAGATCTAAGAGCTTTAATTTGATAACCACTTTGCTTTTCCACTAGTGTCTTGAACTTCACAAAAATTTCAAACACCTCTGATTTCTCTTTCATAAAATATACCCAAGTCTTTCTAGTGCAATCATCAATGAAAAGAACAAAATAGTTGTTTCTTCCAAGTGAAGATGATTTTATTGGTCCACACACATCTGAATGAATTAACTCCAGTGGATATCGAGCTCTCCTTAAAGATTCTTTTGGAAAACTCTTTCTTGCTTGTTTTCCGAGAAGGCATCCTTCACAAAGTTGATTTGGATGTTCAATAGAAGGTAATCCTTTCACCATTCTTTCTTTGCTATTTATCTTAGGGCCATCAAAATTTAGGTGTCCCATCCTCATATGCCATAGCCAAGAAGAATTTTTGAAACATGACTTCAAGCACATAGGAGATTCAATCGAAACATTCTATTTTTCGTTATTGGTACTTTTGCTAGCAATTTTCCATTTTCATCTTTCATAGTCAAACTTCTATCTTTCAAGTTCATCTCGTAATTTTTCTCCAAAAGTTGTCCCAAACTCAAGATATTACTCTTCATGTCTGGGACATAAAAGACATTAGAGATAAAGTGATAGCTTCCATCTTTCAACTGAATCATAATCATACCTTTCCTTTTTACTTGGACTTTTGAAGAGTCACCAAATGTAATATCACCACTAACTGATTCATCAAGTTCCACAAATAGTTTTCTCTTTCCACAAATATGACTGCTTACACCAGAATCAAGATACCATTGATTGTTTTCCTCATCTTCATCACCTTTGCATGCAAGAAGTAAAGCAAGTTCTTTGTCTTCTTTAGCATTATTAATCTCCACCAAATTATTAATCTCCTCCACATTACTTTTGCATTCCCATGGGTATTGACCAAAATGATGAAAATTATAACATTCGGTGTTTAATTTGTCATATCTTGATTGGTTTGGACGGTATCCTCCTCTTCTACCTCGCCCACGACCTCTTGCTGGATTAAAAGTTTGACTTGCTTTATTATTATTAAATAAGTGTCTATCACCTCGTCCACCTCTTCCATAGCCACGTCCTTCACCTTGGCCTTGACCTCGACTTTCTCCATGTCCTCGACCTCTTTGAAATGCACCATGATTTTTCTCCTTCTCTTTTAAAGATAACTTTTCTTTCAAAGCGTGTTCTGTCGATTCTTGAGTCAGTTTCTTCATTCTTTCTTCATGAGCTTGTAATGACCCGGCAAGTTCATTAATGGACATGTTGTCTAAATCTTTAGATTCTTTAATAGCGACAACAACATAATTGAATTTTGGATCTAAAGATCTCAAAAAAATTCAGACAATTCGATCATCTTTTATGCCATCTCCATATCCCTTCATTTGATTAGCAGTAGCCAAAACTCTTGAAACATAATCTGAAATAAACTTGGTATCCTTCATGTGTAAGGATTCAAATTCACCTCTTAGTGTTTGAAGACGTACTTTCTTCACTCTGTCCACTCCTTTAAAACAAGTTTGAAGAATATCCCATGCTTGCTTAGAAATAGTTGCATTGGAAACCTTTTCAATCATATTATCATCCAAAGCTTGATGAATGAGTGCGAGCACTTTTTGGTCTTTAGTCTTAGTGGTTGCATCATCTCCTTCAATACCTTTTTCAACACATTCCCATAGTCCATAGGCTTCAAACAAAGCTTTCATCCTTATGCACCACTTGTCATAATTTTCTTTCATGAGATGGGGCTACAAATGGAGTTCAATTTCGACATTTTCTTCAAACTTTAACCTTCAAACACAAATAGCTTTGATATCACTTTGTTAGAAATGAGGAAGAGAGAAGTAACAATTATATTTCATTAAATATTCCTTACAAATTTTCTCTTGTTTAATACAAAAACAAATCACACACACACACACATACACACACACACATATATATATATATATGGTAACTCTAGACACCCTTTTGAACGGACACAACTTTTCATATAGACTTTTTACTCTAACGATCACAACTATTCACTTTAAAAGATATAACTATTCATTAAAAAGACATGACTTTTATCACAACCTTTTACCGAAAAGACATGACTTTTAATTAATTGGGTTTACTTTCAACACCCCAATCCCCGTTGATGCAAAATGGAAGCGGGGAAAGGGAGAGGTGGCGAATGAAGAGAAGGGGAATCCCCAGTCCTAATTCTGTTTTATATTTTACAGTATATATATATCTATATATATATACGTGTGTGTGTATCCTGAATATATTTATTATATACATATATATATACATAAATTAATTTTATATCAATATATATAGATATAGTTGTTTTATTTTAAAATTTGAAATTGAAATTGTTCTAACTTATTTAAACATCTATCGAGACATAGAAAAATATTTTTTTAATTGAATCTGAAAATAAAATATATAAATATTTTAAAAAAATGTAAGTTTGCATATATATATATATATATGTATGTATGTATGTATGTATGTATAAACATATTAAATCCAAATAAAAAATTTATTTTATTTAAACTGGGTAACCAATAAATTTTAACCTATGAATAAAATATAAACATATCTATACTATTATATTTTTACTACGTTGTATAACAAGAGCGCACAAGCCACCAGATTTTTTTTTTGAAATGAACAGTCGCTGCTCCGCTTTTTTTCTTTCGTAACATCTCTTTTCCCCTTCCTCCTTTTTCCCCACCTCCCGAATTTAGATTTGCTCTTCTTACACCGTGCCTCTCCCCTTCACTTGCAATTAGTTCATCGAAGGGTGTCTTCAAGATTCAATTCTTAAGTTAGGTTTTTAGCTCTGGTTTCAAAATGAAAATTGTATAAGTTTTGGAATCGCGAGCTCATCTCAGGTTCCTTCCATTTGTTTTTCATCTTTATTTCTTCGCCCGTCCTCATACATCGCTGGCGACTTTTGCTAGGCCCAGTTTCCCTCCCTTGCCCGCCACTTCAGCTAGATCTCTTTAGGTTTTCGAGCTCAGGGCTATGAAGTTGGTTGTTTCTGGCACGTGGTCGTCTAAGGTTGCCGCTACCACAGTGAAGAGTTCTGAGCCATTTGGTGTTGGGGCTGTTTCTAGGCCATCTTTGAGTACTGTTGTTGTTTTGGAGGTTTGTTCCATTGTTAGTTCCGATTCTGGGCTGCCGATCTCTCATCCTCATCTCTTCCAGCCAAGGTAATTCATGCATCCTCATTTTCTTCCTCCTTGGTTGGGGTTGTGCGTGGAAATTAAATTTTAGCTTTTTGGTAGTGTAGTGTAATTAATTTTACTAAAAGCTTATGTTATAACATTATAATAGTTATTAGCACGGAATCGGGAATCTGATTTCTATGGCATTGTAACATACAAATCCCAGTCTAATTTTTTTTTGAAATCAAACTCCTAAAGATCAAAAAAATCAAACCGTTTACAAGTAAAAACTGATTGTAAGATAATGTTGCCTTTGTGTACAAAATTTATTGCTGATTTGAAAAAATGTGTAAACGTTTATATGTACAAAATATACAATTGTACATATAATTATTATGTTTAAGATTATATTAAATCATATCTTTAAATACACTTCATATTCTAAGTACTAACCGAGCACCACCGAGCTAAACATAACTATATGCAACCAAATACTAATGCAACTGTTTTTTAAGATTACTTTCAAGCATATTTCTACTTACAGTTAAGAGTTTCACTTAGTATAGTAATTCATGGAGCATCTGAATCAAGACAAGTAACCTAGAAATGGGCTATAACACGAGAAGGCCTTTTGGCTTTCTAATTGAAGAAAAGCTTCGATGGAATAAACTCAAATAGGAAGTTTAGATATTTAATTTCTATAAGCTAGCTTATTATACTTAGTGCACTTAAAAATCTTCAATAATAACGTAATTCACATAAATAGCTTAGTAATTAAATATTCCCCATGGTGGAAATACAAACTTTATCTCATTGTTGATTGTAATCAGGTTAATTTTAATTTAATAAAGTATGACACTAAACAATAAGAACTTTTGAAGGACATAAATAAGCAGCCATAGGTAATTTAATAGTTATTTATCTTTCCAAATGATTACATAGCATGTGTGTTCCCTTTCTAAGGAGCTTACAAAATGCTAAAGAAGATGAATATCTATGAAGGTTGCATGGTCTCTAGAGTATATCATAACTTTCAAAGGTACCATTGAAACAAGAGTTGTTTTCAACCCTATTATTTTTAAAAATTAGAAAATTAAATATTATAGAGTGACGTAAGAAAAATGGGTCAGCTATAAACCCAGTTTGTTTCCTCCATAAATACAAATAAATCTACAAAAACTCATGATTAGATTGATTTAGAAATGTGTGAAGTTTATCTGGAGCAATTATTATGGATTTCTAAAAAGCAGTCAATGATATTGAATTGGTTTTCTGCATTATGTTTGAGTATGATAACAAATTTAAGGATATTGTTTTGTTTTTGGTGCAAAAAACAAGCCCAGGGATTGTACTAACTCTCCTACATTTCTTGATAAAAGCATTGTCGTTAGCTTTTGATCCTATTAGCAGTATAAAATATTGGAAACTGACAATAGTACATTCTACTTACTTATGTGGTAAAAGGTTGTTTGTATAATGCCTCTTTTCCGAGCATTTCTGCATAATTTACTATTGCATAATAGTACTTCCTTTTTCTCTGGTTGGAGTGTTTTCATATGTCCTAGGTGTTTAAAGTTTAAAATTTGGCTAGCTCAATAATTGATGGCTACAGTGGTAGTAGGAAAGTAATACTTTTTAATCGTCATTGATTAAATCATTTATCTTAGATTTTGTCTTTTGGTTAATGATATTTTAATATATGTTTTCTCAGTAGCTGAAAAAAATTTACATAGTTAAATTTTGCAATTTTTTAATTGGTCGATGTAGTATGTTTCTTTTTCATTTGATTGAGGTTTTTATGTGATATGCATTATTTAGACTGTGTGTTTCTACTCATACTTTGTGTTTAAAGATTCAATTGAGTTCAGCACACTTTATTGCATGTTGTATGTTTTTCGTTGATGATGAGTTGTAATGCTTGGTATGTGCAGTGTGCATCAACTGGGTGCTAAATTGAATCAATTTGGTACAAAACAGTTTAGGCAAGCAAGGCAATGCATAAGTTGTGTTTGATAATAAGATGCATGCATTCCCTTGATGTTTTGCTTTCATGTCACTATTGTTATTGGTTTAGTGGCCATGTTTTACAGGGATTTCTACACTTCTATATTAAGAATATGCTTTTTAGATACTTTTATTGACATATGCCTCTTATTTTTTATGGTTGAAATGGTAGGAAAATAAATAAGTCAATTCAAAGCAGGGCCTACATGGTTATTCATTATCATATAAACTAAAATTATAAAGAAAATTTATTAAGTTTTTATGTTTGTGCCAAAATTGGTCACAAACCCCAAATATCGTGAAAGCACCAGTGTATGAACACAAATCAGCAGTAAATAATCACAGATCACATATCTAAGTAATGTAGAGGATAAAAAGTGAAGAATAATGAACTTAAAACGGAAAGAAATAGACAGAGACACAAGATTTATAGTGGTTCGGCTATCTCCGGCCTACGTCCACTCCAAAAGTTAATATTTTATTGATATTCTTCGCTGATTGCAGCGGATTACAACAAGTTGTAATGATAAAATTCGAGTAGAACAACAGCTATGGAGTACAAAGTTGAATCAGGCAGAGTCTGGACGTTGAGAAGCCAAAAGATCCTTTTTATGTTGGCTCTGGGGTGCTATTTATAGGTGTAGGAGGATGATATTTCGCTCAGATCTCGGGAGACTCCTTCTGGCATGTGAGTAGGCCCGCACGACCAAGCCCGTGAAGTTTCGGCCCGATCCGTGATCGATACGAACGGATTTCGTATCGATCAAGATTGCATCCGATGGAGTCGAAATTTGGTGTGGACATTCTCTAGCATGCACGCTAGCTTCTGTGAAAATTTCATAGCATTTGGACTTGTGGTTTGTGGGATATGATCGATACGAAATGGTGTTACTTGGCGAGCTGTTTCGTTCGAATCGATCTGTTCGACTCGATCATGTTCGACTCGATGGTTGTACGTGCCTTGGTGATGACGTGGCCCTATCTTCAACGTTCGATCCATTTTCTACACCGTGTTGAACACTTCCTCTTTTAAACCATGAACATTTCTTGTTCGCATCCAGGCTTCATAATCATTTATTCGCATCCATCTACTAACGTTCCCAGTCTTCTTCGTATCCTTCGGCCGCTCTTCTATTCGTATCCATCGATTATGCCTTTGTTCGTATCGACTTGAAGCATTCATGCTGATCGATACGAACAGTATCGGTTCGAAGTGTCCAGCGTTGATCGATACGAATAGTATTTATTCGAAGTATGATGCTGTGTTCCATCCTGATCGATTCGAACTGCATCGAGTCAAACAAACCATGTCGCGCTTACCTGTCCAATCCGGGTCCACTGTTATCTACTTGAAACCCATCTGGCCTTCCTACCTGATCGATATGAACGCACTGTTCGTATCCATGCTGATCGATATGAACGCCCTGTTCGAATCGATCAATTATCTTGAGCAAATGAACTCCTTTTGACCTGGGATTTGAAACGTGTCTCTCCTAGCCTTGATCATCATTCCTAATATATCTCGCCTTGATCGGAGCTCGGCCAAATTTCGACGACATCGATTAAAGCCTTATTTCCAATCGATTTCCAATCCTGATATCCATCACTTTCCAGCTAGTTTGTTGATATTCCAACCTTGACCAAAGGGTGGGATAACATTTGCCCCCCAAAACATGCCTTGTGATAAGAAGGGGTGTTTTGGATAGTTCCGAACCCGATATCCAAAGTCCATTGCCATATCATCCAAGTGCATCGATCTTGACTGCTCCGAGTCGATGTCTGATTTCAAATCCAGTAACCAAAGCCTTAGCCAATTCCATATCCATCCGTACTCGATATCCAAGTCCTAATCCATCCTTGTTCAATAACCAATAACCGAATCCAGGACCTCTCCGGGTCGATATCCAAATCCGTAACCTCTTCGGGTTCTTGCCGAGCGCAATCCACACTCGACGACCATGGTCCAGTATCCCTGGATGCTGAGTAATACCATGGCTTAAGTCCTAAGCCGAATTCTGGTCACTCTGGACCCTTATCTAGCATAGTCCATACTTGACGACCTGAAATAGCAATCGATAATATAGGGCCTATGTCCTAGGCCGAATCCTGGTCGCTCCGGACCCTTGCCGAGCATAGTCCATACTCGACGACCTGAAATCATAACCGATAGGTATTATGGGGCCTAAGTCCTAGGCCGAATCCTGGTCTCTCCGGACCCTTGCCGAGCATAGTCCATACTCGACGATCATTTATCAAAAACCAGAGGAAAATCCAATCAAGATCCAATCCAAAATCCAAATCAAATCAGAAAACCAAAAATCCACATCCAAAATCAAAACCAATATCCACAAATGAAAACAATCATTCAAACGAAAATCCAAACCAGAAATCAAACAGAATCAGGAGTTCAAACCAAACTCCAAACCGAACCAGAAAAAGCAAATATCCAAACCAAAAGAAGAAACGGATTTCACAAACCATAGCGTCGCGGTTTATCGTCAGTCAGAGCATGCCTAGGGGCCATCTCCGTCCCCGTACATGAGTAAATGACTTGGCCGTTTGCTAGTAGTTTGCTACTTATTTCATATTATCCCGGTCAATTGATAACCAATCGACCATCATTCCTGGGCTCGCGCCATCGTTATTTGAGGTGGACGATGGCCGCTCATGTTCCACCGCCGCATTCCGAGCCCCGACATATTGTCGCACTTGTCCATTCCTTACATGCTCCTCAATTATGTCCTTCAGATGCCTGCAACTGTTGGTATCATGTCCGTCTAAATCGTGAAAAAGACAGTTCCTCCCTGATGCCCTTTCACGTTCCGAGGGTTCTCTCCTAACCGACCTCCGATTGGGAAGGCGATCCCGAGTTTCCATGAATACCTGTTCCAATGTTTCGTTTAATCCTGTGTAAGTGGAAAACTTTGGCTCCCTCCATCGCTTCCTAGCTTTTTTTGATTCGTCATCCAACTTCCTTTTTGCTTTATCTTTATCCGAGCCTCCGCTGGATGGCCCTCCGTCCTCGGCTGCGTTCACCTTCTTTAACGTCATATCCGAGCATGCATCTTCCTGCCGAAGGAATCTCTCAGCTTCGTGAAAGAATTCCCCGAGATCCATTGGTGGGTCCCGTATTAGAGATACTTTGAAATCTGAATCCTCTTTGACTCCTGATACTGCTGCCATTAAGACGATCGATGGATCCGGCCGATCCACCGAAGCAACCGCTGCATTGAACCGAGTTAAGAAAGCTCTGAGTGATTCATCCATCCTTTGCTTTACTGATGTTAGCATCATCACATTCTTCGGCCTTTTGATATGAACCCGAAATTGCTTCAGAAAACTGTCCACCAATTCTGTCCATGTCCTAATAGATCCTTCCTCCAGCTGTCTGAACCACATCGCAGCTATATCCGTTAAGTATAGAGGGAAACATCTAGCCATCACTTCCTCCGATGCCCCCAGCACTTCTATATGTCTTGTATATCTCATCAAGTGATCAGTCGGATCAGCTTTTCCATTGTATACTTCTCCGTAGGTAGCTTGAATTCTGGTGGATTCCGAGCCATTCTGATGTCACGAGTAAACGGACTCATGTTTACTCCTTCCAGATCTATGTTCGTCAAACCTCCGCGCATAGTTCGCCTGATAATCTCAGCCAATCCTGCTTTGTCTGCCAATGGTTGCCCCCCGAGTCCCCGAGGGAATTCTGGTACGTACTCCTCATCTTGCGCTCCTACATTCCTACCAACATCCTATTGTGTGGTGTTAACTGGACTTCCTCCATGAACTGGTCCATTGCCACCGGGTGGTGTGCCCCCATCTCCGGATCCATCCAGATTAGCAGTGGTGTGCTGATCAGGGGTTGTGCCTTGTTGAGCTGCTTCATTCAATTGCCTGTTTGGGCCTTCTGCTCCTGTTCTGTGGATCTGATCTCCTAGAGCTCCAGCTGTTCCTGCTGTTCTCATCTGATCAAAGAAGTTTTGCATCATTTCTTGTTGACTCTTCAACAACCTTTCATGAATTGAATCCGCCATAGCCTCTATTTCGTCCTTGGTGATGTAGATCGAAGCTTGTCCTTCTCCAGCTCCAAAGGATGCCTCTTGGCTTCCCTCTTGTTGGCTTCTCTTCACTCTTTGTCTTCTTCTTGATTGACTTATCATAGCTCTTTAGATCTGAACTCCAAATTTGGTATAGCGAGCGCTAGTTGGTTCTCAGTGAAAGCACCAAAGTGTTTGTGCCAAAATTGGTCACAAACCCCAAATATCGTGAAAGCACCAGTGTATGAACACAAATCAGCAGTAAATAATCACAGATCACAAATCTAAGTAATGTAGAGGATAAAAAGTGAAGAATAATGAACTTAAAACGGAAAGAAATAGGCAGAGACACAAGATTTATAGTGGTTCGGCTATCTCCGGCCTACGTCCACTCCAAAAGTTAATCTTTTATTGATATTCTTCGCTGATTGCAGCGGATTACAGCAGGTTGTAATGATAAAATTCGAGTAGAACAGCAGCTATGGAGTACAAAGTTGAATCAGGCAGAGTCTGGACGTTGAGAAGCCAAAAGATCCTTTTTCTGTTGGCTCTAGGTTGCTATTTATAGGTGTAGGAGGCTGATATTTCGCTCAGATCTCGGGAGACTCCTTCTGGCACGTGAGTAGGCCCACGCGACCAAGCCCGTGAAGTTTCGGCCCGATCCATGATCGATACGAACGGATTTCGTATCGATCAAGATTGCGTCCGATGGAGTCGAAATTTGGTGTGGACATTCTCTAGCATGCACGCAAGCTTCAGTGAAAATTTCATAGCATTTGGACTTGTGGTTTGTGAGATATGATTGATACGAAATGGTGTTACTTGGTGAGCTGTTTCATTCGAATCGATCCGTTCGACTTGATCATGTTCGACTCGATGGCTGTACGTGCCTTGGTGATGACGTGGCCCTATCTTCAACGTTCGATCCATTTTCTACGCCGTGTTGAACGCTTCCTCTTTTAAACCATGCACATTCCTTGTTCGCATCCAGGCTTCGTAATCATTTATTCGCATCCATCTACTAACGTTCCCAGTCTTCTTCGTATCCTTTGGCCGCTCTTCTATTCGTATCCATCGATTATGCCTTTGTTCATATCGACTTGAAGCGTTCATGCTGATCGGTACGAACAGTATCGGTTCGAAGTGTCCAGCGTTGATCGATACGAATAATATCGATTCGAAGTATGCTGCTGTGTTCCATCCTAATCGATTCGAACTGCATCGAGTCGAACAAACCATGTCACGCTTACCTGTCCAATCCGGGTCCACTGTTATCTAGTTGAAACCCATCTGGCCTTCCTACCTGATCGATACGAACGCGCTGTTCATATCCATGCTGATCGATACGAACGTCCTGTTCGAATCGATCAATTATCTTGAGCAAATGAACTCCTTTTGACCTGGGATTTGAAACGTAGTCTCTCCTAGCCGTGATAATCATTCCTAATCGATCCCGCCTTGATCGGAGCTCGGCCAAATTTCGACGGCATCGATTAAAGCCTTGTTTCCAATCGATTTCCAATCCTGATATCCATCACTTTCCAGCTAGTTTGTTGATATTCCAACCTTGACCAAAGGGTGGGATAACATTTTATAAATAATATTTTCTGATAAAACAAAGAGTTACTTGAATTTCTATCACAACACAGTGATAAACTAAAATTATAAAGAGAATTTATTGTGTTTTATAGAGAAAATTATGATTACATGAATTTCTAACAAGAACCTAACTATAAATTTGAAGGATAAGCTCCATTTTTGTTACTATTATGCTATAACATAGAATACACCCCTGTTTTTACACATGATCAACTTTACTTTGTTAAATTAAATTAAATTGCACAATTACATAATTGTTTCTTTTTATAAATTCTCCATGCAGCTAGGTCTGAAAGGCAAGGCACTTCCTCCGCATTCACCTAATGAAATTTTCTTTCACGGATGGAAGAGAACAACTAAAATCTATCTTTTAACATGGTATAAGGTGAGTGGTCTATAGTGAAGCATCATAAATATTGCATGTTTTGATAGTTGTACCCATGTTAAATATTAGGAATTAATTTTATTATAACACATAAAGTCATTGATACACTCCTTTGCTGTCTATGAATTCCAAACTGAACCTAAAGGCTGTTAAGCTAACTGGGATATTATGAAACAGGAATTCTTTATGTACGAAAGGTCATATATCCCAAGTAGTAGATTAATTCTTAACAATGTCAATGAATGTGTATTTACATGTCATACTTTCTTTGATACACTTGATGACAATGACCAATTATCTTGGATTTTAGTAATATAGAGGAAGCTACAACATTTTTTAATGGATATAACACCATTCAATATTGGTATAGGTTCATAGCAGAAGGTTCATGTAGCTATTGTGATTATCGAGGTCATCACAATGAGTTAGTTCGTATCCCTGATTAAGGACACCCACCCCAGAGATGTACATATTTGATAGTGTATGCATATATAATTTTGCTTTGCAAACAAATTATACTTATGATTAGATAGTGTTTTATAGGTCAACAAATTATACTTATGATTAGACAGTGTTTTATATGTATTATCTACCTACCACTTTGCTTTATACAGAACTAAGTTTTGTTAGTTTTTTTTGTAAATGACCGAAGCGCATTTCGTTCTAGGCATGGCAGTGACTAAAGTAAGTAGCACGCTTAAAGGGTTCTTAAATATTATCGCATGTCAACATACATATTAATAAGAATAATTAAATTCAATCCTCGGAACGTACAAAACTTACATAACATGTTTCCATCTTCCATCATGGTTGTCATTTTCTGATTATATCTTATTTTAGCAGTATGATAGTTAGATTCATGACTTTTGAATTTATTTACATTTTGGATAAATGTTGATAAGACATATATCTAGCTAGCACTAAATTATACATTTTACCCCCTTCATTAGGCACATCTATCACATGAAGGTTGGACTTATTTATACTATATTGTTAAAATTGTGTCCTAAATCCTCTCTTCCCCTATATACCGCTCCATGAAAATTAAGTCTTGACTCCTCTCTTCTCCCTGTATTTAGTAGTAGTGTTTTCTGTTATTGTAGCCATGATTGTAATATTGTTAATGACGCATATAGGTAATTTTCTTGAAGTAGCGCCCTTGCAGCAAATATATTCTGGCTGCACAGCTCTACAAGTATGATTCCTCTATCATCTCTCACTTGTTACATATAATAATATATGTGGTGTAAACATGTAAATGCAACTATTCTAGTACCAATTAGTCAGCCTTTTGTTCTAGTTCAGGATTGAAAATTTCAACAAGAAATTGCATCAATATTTTGATTTGGTCGGTTTTATTAGTTAATTGTATTTTCTTCACATAATAAGTTCTATTTATGTTACAAACTAGTTTGCGGACAACAATTCTTAGCCAAACATAAGTCAAGAATGAGAGTTTCCCTGTGCCTACTTTTAGTGGTTATATTGAAAAAAGATGGTGGAAGATGTTATAAGTTTCAACAATCTAAAATGATGATAGATATGTTAATAATCTCCAACCATATAAAACATTTTTCATCATTTCTAACTAAGTGTGAGTTTTCTTGCAATTCTTTTAAAGAAATATTTGAGCTCTTTTTTTATTTAATTAATTGTTAGATTGCTATAGACATTATATAGTGGTGATCTCCCATTAGTCATCGGTATATATGTTCTTCATGTATGTAACCTTCTTTTGATTGGAAGAAATTAGTTTTATGTGATGTGGGTTGTATAAATAGTTTGATAAAAGATAGTTGATGGTTATGAAATTGAAGGGTTTGCGGTTTAGTGGATGAGATGGTTGAGTATTTTATGTTTTGAACTCCATTTGGTTACTATGAAAACAACAATTAAAACTTGTATCCCTTTTATCGTCGATTTACAAGTTTTGAACCTAAGGATAAAGAATATATGAACTTCTTTTTAGCCGTCAATGTTGTTCGAAGATGATTGTAAATAACTACTTTGGAATGCAAAAGATATCCATTTTTGCAAATAAAATAAGGTAATAATCTATCATTGAAGTGTAAACCAAAGTTTGAATCCTAGCTATTTTAACTGTTTGTAGTTTGAGAAGCTTTTCGGTTTATTAGTTTTTGAACAGTCATAATGAATTTAATATATATACGATCAACAACTCATGTTTCATGTCCTTTTCGTTCTATTTCAATCATTCAAGCGATAATTAAGGTTTAAATTATCAAATTAATAAACCTTGAGGCTAGATTTAAAATCATAGTAAACAGCTTATTTTATTCCTCTATGTATACATATAAATAAATAGAAGTGAATTTGGTCTTCTCACCTTATTGGTTTTATGAAATTACATGATATGATCATTTGTTATGTGATAATAGCAAGTAGTTCTATTACATGTTTATAGTAAATTATAAAATAGTTTGGACTATCTGATATACGAGTATAGTTGAAACAATACGTCTTTAAAAAAGCAGTTAGGTAATATTATGCATATTATTTTTTAGTATTCTATTATAAGTATATATATATTATATAGTATAAATTTGAAATATTTATATGAACTATATCATGGTTGTCATATCTATAACTTCTTTGTCATAAGCTTACTATGATATTTAAGTGTACCAATTATTATTGCATTTTTAGCATAAACATGTTAGTATGCATAAACATGTTAGTATGTTTATGTTGGAAAATTTCAATATGTGGGCCACATATGTAAAATAAATGTGTCATGCTATTTTGGTGTAAAACCTAATTAAAGTGATCGAATTATGAATTAAAGTTAAAAGGCTTACAGGTATAATTGTCATGGTATTAATGTGTAGATACTAGGGCAATTCTATTTTGTTGAAGGGCAAAATTAGAAAATGCCAACATTATAAATAAGGGGTTATGGTCCCCAAATCACATAACTCCAGTTATTCTCCTAATCTCTTCTACAGAAATAATTCAGATCTAGGGTTATGTCAATTTCGAAGATCAGATCCAACTCTTATCTTTTAGATCTATCTCTTTCTCTTAATCAATTTATGAAAGCAGCAACTATGAATTCAGATCTAATATAAGGTCTAGGGTTTGTGTCAATATGGAAAACCAAACCAAATTTACTTTTCCAACGGCAACTATGAATTCAGGTATGGCTTCTGCTAACCCATTTACTTTTCTCTATTTCTTTTCAATTAAATCAATATGGGTCACCTATTTAGATCTAGGGTTTCATGATTAATCGGTCTTAAAGTATATTGAAATCCTAACAAGTGGTATCAAAGCCACCCATCGTTGATTTCAGTTGATTTTTTTTTAATTATGAGTAAGTTTTGAATTGAACTTTTTTTAGAAGTCCTGTAATAATCTTACTTAAGTTTCAGATCTGCTTGATCTATGCATCAAGGACTTTTTGATGATGCTTTTGGATTTGGTTTATATCAATTTTTTTTAAAATTGGAAGACTAATTTATGAAATTATTTTGGTGTAGAAAGATTGATAGATCTAAATGATCTGTATATTGTTTATGAAATAGGATAGAATTTTGAAATCATTAAATTGTGAGAAATAATCCAACTTTCTCTAAATTTCGAAAAACAATAAAAAAATATTGGTTAAAGCATTCACATGTTTATTATTGTATGTTTTATAAATAAATTGTGAATTTTAAGGTGAGGAATGTTTTGGATCTGATATGTACAGTCAATTTTTTTAATGTTTACAAATGGTGTGTGTGTGTGTGTGTGTATATATATATAATTTAGAACCATTTATGCAAAAAAATATAAATCTAGTTCTATGGTTATTTTACCTTACTTAACTTTTGATTAAGTAATTTGGATATTTATATATGGTATTTGGGTTATTTCAGAAATTTTAGTTAATTGGAAATAAATTATGCTACTTTAATGTGTTTATGTTTATTTTTTATTGAAATAAATTTTAACATGACACTAGTTTACATTTTGGACCACCTGACGGTTAGTTGCATTTATCTATATCATAATTACATTAAATGTGGTTGTTATAGTAATAAATAAATAAAATTATTATCATAAATGCAGTAAATGTGTCAGTTGCAATAAATTTAACGATGCAGCATGTTTGTATTTGGAATAAGAAAAGACAATTGTTTATTATTTGATGCATTTGTATTTGATAGATACATATATTTTATATGCATGGCCCACTCAATAAAAATAAGTTTCACTTTCATGCTTTGGTTATCATGAAATAAAAGGAGCGACAGTTTTCATATTTTGCCAAAATGCATGGTTATTGACTTTAATTAAGTATTCAAATAATAAACTAAAGATAAAGTGGTACAGTGGCATTCTATATAACTATATTGTGGTTCGGATATATATTATAGTTACTACATTCATTCATGTTATTTATCACGACGTTTACTGTGTCATTTATGTATAATTTTATATGGCATTTAATTCTGGCATTCATCTATGACATTTGTTATGTGATTTATTTATGATATCTTATATCATACTTATTTAGAAAATGTCATGAATGTAACCACACACTTAAAGTAAAAGATTATTATGGCTATGAAACCATATTTTCAATATGTATAAAATTGAAAATTGAAATTTATGGAATACGCATAAATGAATGAGTTAAAATAAACCAATTCAAATATTACTTGGTGTCTCTTTGCAAACTAACTGTAAATATCCTACATTACAAGTGAACTAATTGAAACAACATGTTACCAAAGTGACCTCTCTTATTTTAGTTATTCGTAAAAAAGGTTTGATGTTTGTGTGTATTTATTCATGCGGATATTAGCCGGCCCAAAGGAAGACTAATATTTGGCCGAATCATTTATACATGTGTGATGATAAATATGTGATAATCATATAGTTTTGCAAGTGAATATCTAATCGACCAAAAGGAAGATTGATATTTGACTTGAACTTGTTGTCAATGTTTGATCATTACAACAAGATTACCACTTACAATTAATATTACTGTCCAAAGACTTGATATTGATGTTGTGCTAGGTATCTTGAGAAGAGACTTACCAATTATTTGAATTTACTATGGTTTTATTTTACAATATGAGCATATTTGATTGATTCTTATGTTAAAATTACAGCTAATTTAACTACGGTATCTGCCAATCTTAACAACATTCCTATTCTGACTGGAGCAAACTTTAAGGATTGGAAAGAGAATGTGTTGCTTGTTCTTGGCAGCATGGATCTTGACCTTGCACTTAGGATGGATGCACCCACCCCTCTTACGGATGAAAGTTCTTCTGATGTTATAAAGAACTTTGAGAGGTGGGATCGTTCAAATTGCATGAGTCTAATGTTCATAAAGTGCGGAATTCCAGAGGCATTTAGGGGTGCGGTATCTGAAAAGATAACCAATGCTAAAGATTTCCTTGCTGAGATTGAAAAACATTTTGCTAAAAATGATAAGGCGGAAACAAGCATGCTTTTGCTGCGCTTGATTTCCATGAAGTATCAAATTAAAGGAAACATAAACAAGTACTATATGGAAAATATTACTTCAAAAGTTAAAGGCACTCAAGTTATTGTTATTTTTTCTTGTACTCTCTTTATTCACAGTATATCCATTTTAAGATTATTATTAATTCTCTAAGAATAAAATGACCTTTATTGAGCTCATTTCACATTGTGGTAAGAAGAAGAGAGATTGAAGCATGGTAAGATAGTAAGTACTTATTTATCGTACATTGTACATACATGTATAAATAAGGATAAAGAAGTTGTTAAGGATCTAGACGAAAAGAAATAACATATAAATATATTTATAGTTGTTTCTTTAATAAGATATACAGATATATAAAGTAAAGTTTACTAGATATTTTTAAGATATTATTGAGATTTCAGTAATATTGTTTGGATTTATTTGATATTTTTTTATGCTGTCATTTAGATAGATTTCGGTTTTCTGTTTCTAACATGAACAAACTGGGTTATTATTGTTCATTTAGAAATAATAAGATTGATTTATGAATAAATTCAAACATTGTTGGAATTAAAGCTCTTAATGTTTAAATTATAGCTTTTATATATATATATATATATATATATATATATATATATCTACTTATGCTAAATACCTTTTGTAATGAAGTCTCAAATTTTGATTCGGTGATTAATATGATTATTTGTTTTAGCTTACTAAATAATTGTTGATTGAGGCACTAAAGATAGCAAATACTTTATTAGTATTCTAAGCGACTTAAAAGCTATAAGTTTTATAAACCTACACTAATAAAAAATTATAAGATGGGAATGCTACAATTTTTTGAGGATGTTGAGTCTGGGAGGAGAAATAAAGTACGGATCATTGTCTTTAAGGAGAATCATTATCTTCGATTCAACTATAGTTACTTCTTCGAATAATGCATATGATTTGTTTCCTTTCATTAACAAGAAGTAAATTAAGAACCATAATAAAACAATGTTAAACCAAATTTCAAGATATGTATCATTGTCTTTAAGGAGAATCATTATCTTTGATTCAACTACAGTTACTTCTTTGGATAATATATAGGATTTATTTCTTTTCATTAGTAAGAAGTAGGTTAAGAACCATAATAAGACAATGTCAAACTAAATTTTCTTCAAATTAAGGTTATTGTTTCAAGAAAACAAACTCGACAACCTCAAAGTGCAAGGTCACTAAGGAAATCCACTTGAAAAGAAGAAATCCTATTCCGATGACTATATAGTATTTTTTTCATAAAGATAAATATTGGATTGGTGAAGATGATTCTTTGGACTTGCATCAATCCATATAAGGTACTAATTTGAATATGGATTTAAGGTATGAAGATATAGTCTAAATCTATAAGGATAATAAAGTTTGAGATCTTTCCCACCACCTTAAGGTAACAAGATCATTGGTTATGAATAATTATTCAAAACAAAAATGTGCATCAAGTGAGTATTGTGGAAAGGTATAAGGCTCATTACAATAAATACTATACTCAAAAAGGAAAACAATGTTTTATTTTTAAGAGACTTTCTCTTTGGTTTTACTAAAAGACTCTTTAGAATTATTTTGAAACTTGTTGTAGATTATGATTTTAAGCAATATCGAAGGGATATTAAAATTGTGCTACTCAATGGATACATTGATGAAACAACTAAGAAAACCACTTATGGATTACCCTTTTGTATTAGGGATTCAAATACACCATTACCATTCATGGAGTGCTATTTGGATTATCACAAAAGGGCTAGGCAGATAAGGCTTTAATAAACAAAAAAGGGGGGTTTGGTATGCAAACTGCAAATCAATTCTCTTTTGCCAAAATAGACAAATGTTGTCTTATATAGTAATATAAGAACATCCTTGAAGCTAAAGAAATGCAAAAGATTCCTCATGCATTTGTCGTGTGGATTCTAATGCATGCTAAAGCATATACATAGATGGATATTGCGTGTATTATTTGACAGATATCTTACTGACATTAAAAGTGGATCAATTGTTAGTAACCAAAATGGTTATGAGATATCTTTAAGAAACAAAGGATTATATGCTCAAGATGGATTGGTTGGAGATCATAAGCGATTACCGTCCTAATATTTTGGATGCCAAGAGTACAAAAGATCCACTTCAGATAACAATAATATTGTTGTTGTTATTGTTATTTTTTTGGATGAAGCTATATAAGGAAAGCTGTCATATAGATACTTATAGCCTTCTTTGCTATTTTCCGTTATCGGGCATCCAACGATGGAAAATAATTGTATAATTTTGTCATAAAGTAATGGACTATTGAATAAAGAAATTGAAAGATCATTAAAGTAATATTGTAACAATAAACAACATATTATTTTCCAGTAAGGAGAGAGTGCTAAATAGATTGTAATTCATAGAGCATACTGTGACAAACTCCACTATGGTGGATCCACTTACAAAAGGATTATCATCCAAGGTCTTGCATGAGCATCTTGCTCAATTGGTATAACTTTTATGTAAGAATATTTTGTTTCAGGGGGAGTTTGCACTCTATGTTGTTCAAATATTGAATGTTTGATCTCACTAAAGTAGGACCAATTGGCAATAGACTTGTATAGATCACATCTCATGTAATTTCCATGCTATGCATCCATGATTAATCTATGTCGTTTGATTGTGTTGGTATATGTGGCCATTGATTAGTTTAGTTACACTAAAGGTAACAAAAGTCACTTTGATCCTTTGTCAGCATAGTTAATGGACGAGATTGTTTCAGAAACAACTTATGTTATAAATAGCAAATTTTGGAGCTCATAAAAACATATTTATAAGGATATTACATATATGGCCCGGGGGAGATTGTTGGAAAATTTCAATATGTGGGCCATATATGTAAAAAACGTGTTGTGCTATTTTAGTGTAAAGCCTAATTAAAGTTTTCGAATTATAAATTAAAGTTAAAAGGCTTACAAGTATAATTATCATGGTATTAATGTGTAGATATTGGGGCAATTCTATTTTGTTGAAGGGCCAAATTAGAAAATGCCAACATTATAAATAAGGGGTTATGGTCCCTAAATTACATAAGCTCCGGTTATATATTCTCCTAATCTCTTCTATGGAAATAATTCAGATCTAGGGTTTATGTCAATTTGGAAGATTAGATCCAACTCTTATCTTTTAGATCTATCTCTTTCTCTTAATCAGTTTATGAAAGCAGCAACTATGAATTCAGATCTAATATAAGATATAGGGTTTGTGTTAATATGGAAAACCAAACCAAATTTACATTTCCAATAGCAACTATGAATTCAGGTATTGCTTCCGCTAACCCGTTTACTTCCTTCTATTTCTTTTCAATTAAATTAATATGAGTCACTTATTCAGATCTAGCGTTTCATGATTAATCTGTCTTAAAGTATATTGAAATCCTAACGGTTTAGTCGAATATACATGTGGAACAATGGCTATATATGTCGCATGAATAGGTAAAGTGATTACTAATCATTTTGTTTTCATTTGTATTGCACATTGTTCGTTAAGATAGTATATAGTTCATGATTGTGAAGTTCTACTCATATTATTTTTATAGTTGGACTGTAGTCTACAGATATGTCTGATGTCCTATTGTTACTTATGTAGTGATTTCCAAAATATTTACACAATGAAAGCAGTGAATAAAATCTCATCTCAACGTCTTATACCGTGTCATCCATGTTTACATAATGTTATAAATATGTCTAAATCACAGCTTAACTTCTTATACCATGTTAGTCATGTTTTAGTTGGTCGAGCTGGTGAGCCAGATACAAATCTCAGGGATCTCAATTTAACGTTTGGCCAAGCGTAGATGTTCTTTTCATTTCTTTTCCATAAGGCTTATTGTGAATTGCATTTAATCTCTACTTCCTTTTCTTTCTAATGATTGTTGTTTGTAGTTTCCAAAATAATAGTTTATATGACAGATATTCCTGTTGCCAATTTTATGTTTAAGTAGTGTATCCTATATCTGACATATACAAATGAGATCACCTTTCTATATATTATTCTGTTGTCCCTTTGGTTACATAAACTGGAATATCAGCTATAAATATCATTGGATTTCTATATTCTACTTTATTTAAAAAAAAATTATACCACATTACCAATCTGCAATAAACTTTGCACCAATTCTTCTCAGCCATCTGCAAAAAGTGTAAAAAAAAGTTAGATAACTAATGTAACGAAACTTTAGCTAACTACATTTGTACTAAGTGACATGGAGAACGTTCCAAAAGTAGACTTACTAATACATGGTGAGTAGATTAGTTCTTTTGATTTCTTACCCTTAGATATTGACGTAACTTTGAATTATCACTTTGTTTTACTTGAACAAAAGTAAAGAGAATAACGTTATCAATATCCATTTTATGGAAAAAAAAAGTATTTATCCCTGTTTGATTTTTCTATCAATATGCACCATGCAATTTTCAATTTAAAATTCAGCTTAAATATAACCATTGATTTATGCAATTATATTTTTTGTACACAGCTAGGTTGGTCAAAGGTGCTAACGTAGTACTAGAGAAGATATTTATTTGGAATTCAAATATGTAGACAAAAGGCAACCTGCTACCAGACAAAATATATGCTCACAAAATAATGTCTGCTCGATGTGATGTAGAACTATAATGTAAGTAGTTGTCGTTAACAAAGTAAAATATATATGTGCTTCTAAAACCAAATACAAAAATCCATCCAAGTTACTTGATAAAATTTTGTCAGACCTTAAAAATTTACTTTTATTATTTTGAATTTAATAACAGGGGATGTTGTGGTTATATACTAAATTTGCATAGGGTACTATAATCAAGCATTTTACAGGCTTAATTTCAAATTGTGTACTTAATATGTTTGTTCTTGATAATGTATAGGTCATTCAAATGAAAATGTGCTAGCAAATCATAAACGCAAGTAAAAGTTTATATAACTGTTGTCATCGCTTCTAATATGATTCTAACTAAATATGCATTATGTGTGCAGCATGAGTTCTCATTCACAGTTGATATGCGTACTAAAAATGGATCTTAAGTTTATATAATTGGGTTCCTCCGTTTATTTTGCATGCACATAAACACCAAGAAATCATAAGTTTTTTGTATAATCAAATTAAGGTAAAACGATTATTAATTCCATTTTAAAACATTAGTATGTAAAGAAAACAAGTTGGAAGAAAAGAATTATATATGAAGTAAAAGATTATTTAAATAATGAATTTCACACTGTATTTTAGAGAAGAGCATAAATGTATATGGAACACTTACATACTATCTTTGGCATACAATATTAAAATTTGTTAAAATTTTAATTTTAGATACGTGGTTGGAAAACATTTTTATTTTTAATTGTTTTGCATTATCTTAGTCGGTAGAATTTTTTGGTAAATTCTAATATTTTCCTTCTTTAATCAATCCAGGCTTTAATATTATTTTGTTTTGTTCTTTACAGTACTATGTAATGTTCATAGGAAACACATGATTATCATCAAATTCTTGATGACCTTAAGCAAAAATGACATAATTATTTCTGATTTTTTACAAAGTGTGTTTTATTTTATGTTGTTTTGAATTTTTTGCAGTTTGGACAATAAATAAATGATTACAAATTAGAGATGTAGTTATTCATAATGGTTATAAGTGAACTGTTATCATACTAAATATTATTAGCACGCAAAAAATAATTTGAATTGACTACTTTTAATTTTGATGAATTTGACTTCAAAGTACTTTGAGAATGAAACTGTAATTCATATTAATGAAAGAATAATTACATATTAATTTATCTTTAATTCTAATAAATTATTTAATTAATATTACTATCAATTAATTATTTTTATTTATTTTAGTTTATCATTAATATTTTAGATGAAAATTCTATGAGAAATGCGGATTACGGATCTTAAGGCTGGAATAACACTATAGGGGAGGTGAATAGTATTTTGTGGATTTTCTAAATCTTTTTGAAACTTATGTAAATTTAATCACCAACAAATGCAATTCACAGATACAGATATAATCACAGAATCAGACACAGATGCAAATAATAAATAAAAGCAGTAAAGAAAAGAACACACCAGGATTTTATACTAGTTCGGAGTTACCCTACATCCAGTCCCGCACAAACGTACGGATTTCTTATCAAAAATAATCTCCTAGATTACACCCTCGATTTCAAGGCCACGAGGTACACCCTCCTATATTCGAGTCCGGGGCAAACACTCTTGATTTACCAGGCCACAAGATCACCTAATCGATTTCCGGGGCAACAATCACACCCAATTAATTTCAAGGCTCAACCGCACATTTTACTCAACAGTTTGATTTACAAATAATCCTATAACTCTGAATAGCACTGAGATCTTATGGAGAGAGTGGCAGAGAATCAAACAAGAGATAATCAAGTTTGATTCACTTGGTATTTCGGTAGAGTATAGTTTGAGATTCTTTAGGATAAATATGGAAGATGAAGAGAAGAGAAAACAATTGAAATCTGATGATAAATTCGTTTAGAACTACTGGTATTTATAGGAAATCAACAGCCATATCTATTCGTGAAAGGATACGACGAATAGACACTTCTTTTGAAATTTTGAATTTTGAATTTAACGGGCACCATGTCGACATCGGAGGTTGAGGGATGTCGACATGCTCTAGGCAAAATTGGTGATTTTGATTTTCTTATTAAAATTGGTTTCTATAATTTGTCAAAACGATTTCTAAAACTTTGTAAATATATTTGAATATAGTTTAAACATATAAAAGAGTTTAGAAAGTAATTTTTAATATATATAATCTTAATCTAAAAGTGATTTAAAATCTGAGTAAATATTTTAAAGCTAAATATTTAAAACAAGAGATGGTTTAAAAACAAGGACAATTTTGAAATCAAAATATTAAAAATGATAAAAATAGTTTTGAGGCTAAAATATTTCAAACAAGAGAGATGTCTTTTTGAAAAGAAGGTTTTGATAACATTTAAAATAAGATATATATTTTTGAAAAACATTTTTATAAAATTAGTGGATTTCAAAATGGACCACTATATGTTCCACTAGATATTGTCGTGGGTTCCATCCCACCAGGGTTCCATCCCTTTAACAGGCTCGAAGTGGATTCCATTCCACGAATAAATTTCGAATAAAGATGTAAGTGCTTTCAAGTAGTTTTAACATAATTCTAGACTCAATACTTATCTTGTACTATTAAAATCTTGAACTCTTGATAACTTGATTTCTTGATACTCATGAGTCTTCAATCTTGATATCTTTGACCTTTAAATTCATCAGTCTTGTATCTCTATACTGTACAGTCTTCATTCTTGGTACCTGCATGTTTATATCCTGCATATACATATATATATCTAAACTATAATGTTAGTATTTATATTTTATAACAAGTCCTAAGGTTGTTGTCATCAAAACCATCCTTCTCAAGGACTAACAATCTCCCCCTTTTTGATGATGACAACCTATGTTTATAAAATATACTTCTCCTTCACAATAACTCCCCCTAAAACTAATAACTCCCACTAAAACTAATAACTCCCCCTTAATCTAAGCCTAACTACTCTATTTTATATCTCTCCCCCTTTGTCATCAACAAAAACTAATCCTAAACTAATATAACTCCCCCTTAGTCTTATATTGGAGTACCTGTGACAAATTTAGATGGAGTGTGTGTATATATATATATATATATAATAACATGAAATCAGCTAGACAAGAAAAGCCAAACGGCTAGACAAGAAATCAGCAAAAACTCATATCGAAATTTAAATACTTACCTTTTGTCGAGCAATTCAATTTTATCTTCAAAATAAAAATCCCAATTCATAACACCTGTATGTCCTACTAGCCATAATATCTAGTTACACATTCAAACCATTTGCTAAATTTTATTACAAAGTTTCAATATAAACTACTTATACCTTTTTAGCTTACTATTGAAGTTGCATATTCATTATCATTCAATCTTTACATTTCAATTCCATTTGAATTCAATTCCAACATTTAATTGGATTCAGTTCAATTTCTAAATATTGAATTTTATTGATTAGCTTTCATTCATACTGCACCATTTTAAATTAGTTTCAGTTACTAATCCATTTCAAATTCTAATTCACTTATTCAAATTCGGTTTCAACATTCAGTTTTAATCTTATTCACTTCATTTATTCAAATTTATTTACTCATTCACAAATTCTTTCATTTTCAATTTGAATCTCATTTCTATCAAATTCCAAATATTTTATAAGTCTTCGACTTATTTACATCTTGATTTATAAAATCATCTATACATTCATATTACTAATTCTATTCCTTTATGAATTTTATCTTCAAATATTTTTTTGGAACTTTATTTCAAATTATATCTCACATTAATATTTCATAAATATTTCTACATAGTATTCCAGAGTTTACCAACATTTCAAAAAATCATTTTGAAAACAATTCAAATTATCCTTTGAATTTCTAAAACAAAACCCAAAATTCCAAATTGTAAATAATTTGGCAGCAATTCCTCTTTTGGAAACCCGAAAATGAACACCGGTGATGTCGCGATCATCATCGGAATTATTTTCCAGCGACCTAAAAGAGTTTAGAGCTTTTCATCTCTTCAAAACATTTTTCAAAATCTTTGAAATTCATTTCCAACTCCAAAAAGGATTTAAACTTTCCAAATCCCCAAAATTTTCAAACTCCTTTCAAAACATTTCCAAATACATTTCTGGAATTCCGTTTCAAATTATAAGTCACATTTATAATTTACATTCTTTAATTTCATTTGTATGTGAATTTATTTCTTAACTTTGGAGTTACGATTTCAATTTCTTATCCGATTTCATATAATAATGATAACATTTCAATATTATCACTTTCCTAACAACCATGCAACCATATACTATGATAATTCATAGAAAAACATTTCTTTTCTATACAAAAATAGTTTTGGGTAAAATTATTTCATTTACCCTATTTAAAACAATACTGTGCCGAATTGTTCTATACAAGTGTTTAGAGATCCCTATCGATAGAGTTGTACGGACAATACCGACCAGAATCCATATACCACTTAACAAACCAATCATCACAATATAAAACAATTTAATATTCACTAACAAATACGCACTCGTATCTATTATTACACTCAACTCATTCTAGAGTACTACTGACTCTATCTCTAATGAGTAACACCCAACAGAGCAGGGTTGTCGCTTAACCATATGCTTTGATACCACTTGTAACATCCCGAAAATTTTCGACTTTCGAAAATTCAACATCGATACTCACTTTATCGACTGCCGAGACATCGAATGCCGAAAACCCGAAAAGTTATGGTTTTAAGAAAGAAGAAGGCAGAAGAAGAAGAAGGTAGAAGAAAAAGAAAGAAGAACAACACATCAGAACAGAAACAGAAAACAATATCAGAATCTCACATATCGCAGCGGAACAATATATAATAGATAATTGAATAATCTTTAAAACAAAGAACTATATCATTTTATACATACATCAATCATCAGAGTCAATATACAACAATGGACAGTTATATAAACTTGTCCTCATACAGAATACACAGCGGAATAAATACTATCAGATACAAATACTACGTCTCGTCATCCAGCTTATCTCCAAAGCTCCAGAATATCCAGAATATCCTGATAACATAACTCTAGGCTGCCCGTGTGGAAATTGGTGGGCACCCAGAGTTTAGAAGGGAACAATAAACTCCGAGTCAGTCATGGTGACTGGTGTGAGATCGTAAAACAGTTATTTTTCACAAAGAAAATAAAACAAATTCGCAATGCTTTTGGAAAATGAAACTACCATAAGACCTCCCACCACACACACAATGCAAACGCAGAATTGGAGGAGATTTCTTCTTATGATAGTCAAAGATGCTTACTACGAAAAAATCAAATTCGTTTTGATATTATTATTAGTGCATAGTGTAGAAAACATTTCGAAAGTAGAATATTAATCTTAGCCAGCATAGGTACCATTATAGTATGCTTGCTATAGCTACCATATTAAATGGCAGGTTCTACAACTAAAACCGTACAAGGCTCGTATTGTTTCTTTGGATTTCCAACAAATGGTCAGGCTAAGGAACTTCCTTTTCCACGATGGGACGTCCCTGGAATAGACGACCCGAGAAATAACCTAACATTACGGTTAGATCTCTGCCAACACAAGGCCGGGTTACCTCTGCAAAAATAGGTAACTACTGACACGCGTATGCCATCCCCCGATCGTAACCGATCTTCCCGAGGATCCCCGATTTCCAACAAACCACATAGATAATAATGCAGCAACCACATAGGTTAAGTATCTGGGCTCCATACCATGATACCACCTCTATCCAGAAGGAATGGCATACACTAAGGGGCGCTACTCCCTAGAACCTTGCCGCATCCTTCCTGTTTCGACCATTTCCGGGGTGTGAGGCTCGACGAAGTCTCGTCCACAAAGCTACGCTTTCTACAAAAAGCCCTGCTTCGGGTCAAACAAAAATGATCAACCTATGATCACAAAGATATAAGATCAAACAAATGATCATATCACAAATGATCAAACACTGATCATTTCACAGCAACACTCAGTATGCCACGTTACCAAATTGGGATATATCGCTGATAAATTTCAACTACATAACCTCTGAGCTCGTACGTCTCAGAGAAGGGTGTTAAGCTAAGAGAATAAATTCTCCGCCACCAACAGAAATGTATTTGAAAGAAATCAGCTTTATATCTCAAATTGTAACGTCAGACACACAATCCATACAAGTCTGTTCCGGGATCGAACAGAACCGAAGGCACTTCTCACGAAGCCCTTGCACATCCGGATAAATTTCTAATCACGTCCGGACTTCCCGTCACTAAGGGTGATAAAACCTCTAAATCGGAGATCAGCCGATGTAGAGTAACTCGACGGTAATCCTTCCGTTTTCAAAAATATCCGGTCTTCAACACCGGTCTTCAATTGCAATTCATAACGACGTATCACATATTCGGAATGGGTTATACGACCCCATGGTCCTTTCCCGGTTAACCCGAATAGTGAGCGCTTATTCAAAAATAAGTGTGGCATTCAAATTCATCCAATTCACAACAAATACCTATCTAAAGGTAATTATTGATAGTCGGTTATTTAACTATCAATAAAGATGCGCAACATCATCAGATTCCAAATAATTTTCCCAAATTATTTTATCTTCAAAAATATCTTTTACTAGATATAAAATTTCCACACTTCCATTTGAAAACAAATTTCAAACATTCACATTTCATTTTATCTTTGAAGATAAAATCTCAAAACAGTTCATTTCATATTGGAAAAGCATTTCCATACTTATTTAAAAATAAGTATTTCACAAATCTATTTATTTTCAACACTTAGAAAATATTCGATATACTTAAATCAATATTAAGTATACATTTCATTCTTTAAGGAAATCATTAATTTTAACATCTATTTGAGTCAAAACGAATGTTACGTAAAACATCGTTACGACAACTCAAAATCACTAGTATAGGGATTCGGAATTAGATAGATATATAAATCCCAATACTACATAAAACATTTTCTTTCGAAAATCATTTACTATAACAACAGTGTTATAGTCCATCATTTCCTTATTTCTCGAAACGTCTATTTCAACAATAAATGTTGAAATCTATGATTTCGGTAATTCACACGTTTTAAAACATCTTTTAAAACAATCACTTCATTTCAAATATCGCTTTCCCGAAACATATCCATTTTATTTAATAATATATTCACTGTCCAAAATCGTGAATATACTTCAATAATTACATTTCAATCTTTTCTACACGTTTTATTCCAAGAATTATCCACTATCTAAAATCGTGGATAAAATTCCCTTAATAACTTCTATATTACATTCATCAAATTTGATTGATTTCAAATTCATAAAACAACGTTTATAAATTCACCTTTATATTTTCTAACAACTTCGATTTATAAAATTCTCCTTTTATTAACTTCTACAATTACTTATCAAAATAAGTGATTTCAGATTTATAAACAACGTTTATAAATCACATTTATACTTCATAACAATTTCAACTTATGAAATCTTTTCATTTAGCAATTTCTATTTATATCCCAATTAAGTGCAAAAATCAAATTTATAAGTAAATTACTTATAAATCGTTTATTCTACAACATCTATTCACTTTATAACTTCACGTTATAAATCTATTAATTTCATTCACTTATGAAATCCTTTTATACTTCTTTTTAACACTTATAAAAAAAATCGTTTTATAAGTCCAATATTTTGATTTATAAATTATCAAATTTATAAACCTTTTTATACAAATCATTTATAGTTATTCGAAAATCCCACTTAAACCATTTTATAAATAAATCGACTTTTATTTCAAAAACACCACTTCGGTTAAATTTCACTAAAAATTATAACTTTTATAACTTTAAAATCTTACGTTTATAAATTGATTCAAAAAATTCCATAAAACGTATATTTTCAAAAATCACTTTAAAAACCCTTTTAAAGTAAAAGTCGTTATTTTTACATTTCAAAACTGAATCCGATGATGCAACAGCATCAATTAGTCCATCACAACAGTCAATATCATATATCAATATGATAACAGAATATATATCAATATCTGTAAATAAGTAAATACAGTTGAGGAATCCAGTTGGATCCCTCCAACCTGTTTCCCTGCATCCAAAGACGTTAGCACAATACCAATTCCACTCCAGTACGGAATTATCGCGGTATATGGGTTTTATAAAAATAATCCACTTACTAACGGCGCAATAGGGTCTCATCCGCTATACGAGGCGGGAAATCAATCAATCCAATATATACATATGCCAATATGTATATACTGCTATATATATATAGATATATCCTATCATATCTAATAGCACATCCAAACAGACAATCAAACAATAACTGAAAATTCCACTTTCATTTTGAGTGAGAAGATCTCACCGTGATTTTAATTCTGATTTTAGCATTTATTTTCGAATAAAATTAAACGGCGTTTAATTTTATCCGAAATTCAAACTAGCTCCAACCGACTCCAATCCAGTTGCATCGCGTAGCATTCGCGAATACGATTCCAACGCACTTCGTTTTGAAATTTTTCGACCTCGCAGCAAAAAGTTATAGCAGTTTAAAGTTTGTACAATTTAAAACGAAATTCAATTTACAATTTATTTATCTCTAAAACCCTACGTTCAATCACGATCGCACGTTCACCCTGAAATCCCAGCCGTTCACTGCTTCTTCCCTCCCAGTTCAAACACACGCGAGATACACCCATTGCCGCCACCCCTTGCCCTAATTTCGCACCCCACTACGAACCACCTGGAGATGATCAGGAAATACTACGTCGAAGCCCCCACCGCCGTGCACCACTACGCCCAGACCGGTCGCACTCGGCCACCTCCCCAGCTCAGAAAAACGTGCGACATCGAGCACGAACGCGAGCCATTTTCACCTTCCTCGTCGCGAATTAGACGATCTCCACCGTTGGATATGCTCGTCGTGAAGAGTTCTTCAACTTTCATTTATATAGATTTCGAAATCAAAGCTTGGATCGAGAGTTTTCAAGGGAAAAACGAGAGAGCTTTTCGGCCATAGATCGTTTAAGTGGCGGCTGAGAAAAATTTAGGGTTAGGGTTTATTCTCTTCAAAAGGAAATAAATGAAGTGCTATATATAGAATTTTGACGAACACTATTCATTCCGGGATTTTTCGAACTCCGATTTACGCGCAATGACAAGCGTTTCTGGGGTTTACCCCGCGTTCCGAACGCAATGGAACAGGTTTCAGAAGCTAATTCGAACATCTGTATGAGTTATGAATTTAAACGATCAATTTAAATTAAACCGATTTAAATTGATTTCGAGGCGTTTTGACTTGCCCTGGACAAACGGTAAATCCAAAAATTACGAAATTTGAAATCTTACAATAATATCACATTACGGATCCGATGAAACTGGTTTCGTCGAAATCCGAGACTTTTTGAAAAATGACTATTTTAACTCGACGATTTAAAATTAAAACGATATCGATGCGTTTCGAGTTGCCACGGTCAAACGACAACTCCGATTGATACGAAAATTGAAATCCGATAATAACTAACTATTACGGATCCAATGGAACTGGTTTCGTTCAATTCTGAGACTGTTCGAAAATTGGCTATTTTTACAGTCGATAATTAAATATTAAAATATTCAATTTTCACAATTTAACTCCAATTCCAATTTTAAAAGTTCCATAACCTTTCTATAACTCCAGTATGATAAAATAAAATTTTCCTAATCAATTTCAATCATTTTAAACTCGATTTTCAATTATCTCTGGAATTTCACTATTAAATAAATCGATTTAATTGACCAAATTAAATCCAATACTCGAAAAATAAATCATTCGACTTATTAAATTCATTTATTAATATTTAAAATCAATTAAATATTCGAATTTTAATTATCAAAAATTCTGGGTCGTTACAACTTAGTTCTAAGTGCCTTTGATTGTGGAGAATAAAAGTAAGTATATTCTTGAATGAATTGAGAGTTTCTTCAAGATTTCACTTAGAGTTTGAGAAGAGGAAGCCATTTTTGATAAGTAGTTAAAAGATATAAATAAAGATAAGTAGAAATGAAGAGATTACAAATTTCTGGAATAAACAGGTATTTGAATAGGCAGAAATTCGTTTAAAATGAATAGACATGAGTTAGTTATTTTAATTTCAAAATTTAAAAAAAAATAACCAAATCAGACAGTTATATGTCGACATAGTGGGTTGGGGTATGTCGACATGGGTATGTTAATCTATGTGTCTTCTTTGTTTTGTGTGTATGTATATATATAAACTTATATACTATACTAACATTTATTCCAGAGACGTGATAAGGTAGAAAAACATAAGATAGATAAATGAGTTAATACATGAGATACTACATAACATGATAAAAGAGCAATACAAGTTCATACAAAATAAACTAGTACATCACATCCTAGTTTTTAGAATGTGCTAGAGGATGAGGAGGATGATGATAAGCCAAGTTTCCGACCAACTTTAGCAAAGAACTTGTTCATATTAGTGGTCATTTTATCCAATTTCTTACTAACGGATCTTTTGAGAATCCGTTGATTTTCCACTATGATCTTTTGATTTTTGAGGAGTGTTTTGTTGGAAGGATTGTTAGGATATTCAATACTTTCCAAGGAGGTATCTTCATTTTCTTCTTCAATTTCCATTTCCTCCCCTTCTTCTTCTTCCTCCTCCTCAGTTTCTTCCTCCATCTCTTCATGTGCCAAGCTTTCATCCTTTTCGGCAAGAGGTTCATATTGTTGAAATATGAAAGGAATTTTCATAAGAGAAATATTGGCATGATTAAACACTTTTCTTGAAACAAATTCTTCCATTTTGTAATCAACACCAAAATAATTAAAAATCTGAGTGAGATAGATTCCATGATACAAAGTATTCTCACCCATTTCCAAATTTTTAGGACGAAGTTCATCCATAATCACTTGCGTGTAATTAATGTCATAATGACCAAAAATGGCAAAAGGAGCTTTACAAACTTTTAAAGTCGGGTTATTGAAATTTCCCGATCTAGGAGTGATAGTATGTTGCAAAAGAAGATTAACAATACGTACTTTCGGACGAAAGTTACGATTTTTAAATTCAAAGTTGTCATCTCCTTTGAAAATGTGATGAAATGTCTCACGATCATGTTCATCAATATTAAAAGTAGAAAGATCCATTCCCGAATTCTTGCAATTGAGAATGTTGCCCAAAATTTCACAATTTAAAATAAAATTAATGCCTTTAACACTACTCCAAATTTCATTTTCATTTCCTTCACGAAAACCGCGATTCAAATTTGCATAAAACATTTTAACAAGATTTGGATAACAAACAAAATCATTTTCAGAATTGTTAAAAAGACTAAGAATATGGTTCTCTTCAAGAAGAGTATTGATTTCATATGTAGAGAAATCGCTAAAGATAGCAAACTTTCCCGTATGAACTTTTCCGTAATTAGCATATGTAACAACCCTGTTTTTTTTACTGACAAAATGAAAATTTAAAATAGAAAATTTAAATTGAAATTTGAAAATAAATAAATAAAAGAAATTGCAAATGATTTGCAAAGT
The DNA here is from genome assembly GCA_030737815.1 of Allium fistulosum. Classification (NCBI taxonomy): domain Eukaryota; kingdom Viridiplantae; phylum Streptophyta; class Magnoliopsida; order Asparagales; family Amaryllidaceae; genus Allium; species Allium fistulosum. The sequence continues at coordinate 1,390,914,722 of CM060901.1, read as the reverse complement.
CAGTTGCAAATAGCTTGGTTGTGTTGAAAAATAGCTAAGTTATAATTTCTTCATTTGCCTTCACGTGTGTGAATATGGGTCTAATATTAAAGCAAAAAGTATAAACACTTTGCTGTCACACACAAAATTTTGTAAAAAAAAAGTTGAAAACTCTTTGGCCATCATCATTTAATGCAAGCATGTCCTTCTTTTCTCTGTTGCACGTTATGCCTTTAATGCATTTGTACCAAAAATGTTTGCCAGCACATTTGCCTTGACTTGTTCACGTATTGGAAAGGAAAGAGTAGCCTTCATCATTTTTCGTTGTTTCATTTTTCCTGTAAGCTCGGAAATACATTAATGGCAGTGCAAAAAAATTCCTTACTTCAATTTAATTTCTGTTTGCATCAGAGAATTTGGGCGTGAGGGATAAAGTTTCTACTGGTTCTAAAGCTGGAATCTTGGTTACTAACTGATTTTGAAACGAATTAAAGGTGAGTGCAAACTCACGTTTCTAATTAAAACTATGGTTGCAACTTTTGTTAGTTAAATTGTTTATGGTTTGTATGCAATATTTTGGGTTCTGGAAGTTTTCGTGTGCAGTATTTATGCATTTCATTATATCCTACCATGCGTACGTGTAGCTTGGATTAGGCAGTATATTTTTCATGCAATACTCGAAAACTCAGTTCCAGGTCAATTGTTTGTTGCATTTTTGGCCGTGGGTGCATTTAACTGAGTCAAGATGCCACCTTCCTTTTTCATTTTTACGAATGTGCATGAGTATAGTAAGTAAGGTATTTTATATTTTCTACTTGTGTAGCGCATGTGCATTTAGCTAAGTCTAGGTGTTCAGACCATTTCATTTTCTTCATTTCTTGCGTGTATGAGAATTGTATTGCCAAGTCGTGTTATTTGCCTCATTCCTTTCGTGTGTGAATGTAGTCATGTCCCAGGCCATTTTATATTTTGTAAGTGGGTGTAGTGCATTTTGCAAAAACGTGTCCAGGTCAATATTTTATTTATACATCATTTGCGTGTAAATAGGTTACACATAAATATGTACAGGCTATTTTCGTGCATGAAGTATTACCTGATCATTTTGATCTTTTGGATTGCTAAGAGTGTACAAGTGTATATTACCAGGTTTTTTTTATATAATTGAACGTGCATGAAAATGTAGTGTGCCTCGATCCATTGTTTGCATTATTTTCATTTAAAAACAAAAATGTTTTAGATGCAACAAAGGAAACCATATGACGTTTTGTTGAATGATTTCAATACTTTGTGGAACCAAGAGGGTTTGCACGTTAGAAAAACGTCCAGGTCATTTTTCGCGTCTGCATGCAATATTGCCAGACCATCTTTTGTTTATTTCTTATTTTCTGTAGTTGCTGCAAGTAAACTTTGCACCAAACTCAAGTCCACGCATTGTATCTTATGTATTGTATTACGTGCGTGCGTGAAATTTATATTGCCCAGGCAGTATAGTATTGCATATATAGTAGAGTAGTCTACTGGGTAATTTACTTTGAACCGGTATTTCGTTTTGAAACGTATTTTGTTGCCGTTATTTTTATAACGGATTTTTCCCCGGTGTTTATATTTGAAGCATGTTGTTAGATGAGATTTTTGACGAATAAAAATTACTGTTGTTTTGACTTCGGTAACCGTCAATTTAAAGTGAATATTCAAGCGGCTATCTTGCAACTAAGAAAACCCGCAACGCTGATTTGATATCCGTTTTTACTGTGTCTTGTGAAGCACAATTTCCTTGTCGAAATTGCTATAGAAATTGCTGTTTTAATCACGTGTTTTCAAATCATTTTAAAAGTAAAATTGTTTTCAAAAATTTCACATTTTACGCTTTCAAAAGAATGAGGAATCGATTTAAACGCTTCAGCAAAATTAAGGACTATGAACCCTTACTTTTACTGATTCGATTAATTCCAGACTTGTCCATTTGAGAACGTAAAAATTATTTATATAAAATACACAATTTTGCACTTTCAAGGAAATGATGATGAGATTTAAACGACTTAGCAAAAGTGCGGAGTATGGAACCACGCTTTTACTAATTCGGTTAATTCCGGACTCGTTAATTGAAATATTTGCCATGGAATTGCTGTTTAAATTTTTTGATGATTTAGTTGGGCTTTCGAGCCACTATGCTGGACCTTCTGGTTAATTACCAGTACTAGGCCTTCGGGTCATATGTTGGACCTTCGGGTCATTCGTTGGGCGCCAAATATTATGATGATAGTACTTGGTAGGCTTCGGCCATATTAGATGCACGTGCGGCGTAGCTTAGACTCGCCATATGCTGGGATCGATCCACTTTTATGCTGATTTTTCTAGTTATCTTATTTTGATTTCTAGATTTTTTTTTGTGTATTGCTGTTTTGATTTCAATTATGAATTTGGAAATTGATTTTGATGGAGTTTAATGAGATTTCTTCATTTAAACTATGTTGATTATTATGTTGAATAGTCTCATTTGAGATTATGATTAACTTGCTTTGTTGTTGTTTATCCTGTACTTATTTCTAAGTTTAAATTAGACTGATTCGTTTATTATTTTCTTTTAAATAATACTCGGGCCAGACCGAGTTATTTCAGGATAATCGCTATCTCTGTTCAGTTGCTGCTTCAGCTTTTGGGGATTTCACCTCATCTTTTGTTTAGGCTTCGGGGTGTTACTTTTGGTGTATTGACTCTCATCTCACGTATGTTATGATGACTATGTATATGTACATTTGGTTTATGTGAACCATCGAGTGTTGTAGAATGTATCCAGACTTACCTTCCACTATGTATGATATTTCTGTTCTGATGTGATTATACGTATCTGTGTTGTTGTTGTTATGAGTTGTTCTGAATTTTTCATAAGCCACCGTGGTTTCGTTTTAGATTTGGATTGAATGTATATCGCTGGGAGTAATTACACAACTCCTATCGATGTAGTCAATACTCGTCTAAGATATAACTTACGGATGGTCGCTTCTAACAAGCCTAATTCTTCGCAATAGCAGACGTTATTACCTTATAATAACCTTTGTTATTGTGAGCATAGAGGTGGAGCGTCACAGTTTGTATCAGAGCTGAGATTCAGAACAAATTATAATAAACATGGAACAGAAGTAGAATGGAACATGAGTTACAACTATTCGAGGGTTTTAGTCGTGCCTTTCTAATCTATTCCGTTGTTCTTAAACATTTATCCTCTCTAACATGTTGGAATATGTCTAGGAATGAATTTCATATTTCTGTAGTATTCCATTTGTTAAATTCCTTATCAATCTTGTATTGTTTTAACTAATCCTTATCTTCTCTTGTTCTCTCAGCCTATGGCTGGAAGAAGTAGAGGGAAGCGTTCCACTGCAGGTCCGTCTAGTGATTCTCATCCGGACGGAGTCTATATGTCAGCTAATCAGTTTGTGGAGCTATTTTGGGGTACTCAGCCTTCTAGTGCTACTTCCACAGCTCCTACTCACAAGTCTACCTTCGCATGCATGTGTAGTGACTATTCCCACCTTGGAGGCAAGCCTTTCAAGGGATCAGAAAGTGTATTGGAGGTTCAGACTTGGTTGCGCGCTAGTGAGCGCATATTTTCTCGGATGGATCTTTCAGATCATCATCGCGTTCTCATGACATCTATCATGTTGCAAGAACGTGCGCTTGATTGATATGAGCTTTTGATTACGGAAGTTGATGGGTCCTCTCTCTCGTGGAATCAGTTTAAGGAACGTTTCGAACTTAAGTTCGTTCTTGAATCAGAAAAGGCCAATGTTGCTCGTAGTTTCCTTGAGTTAAAACAAGGAAAGTCCTATGTTTCTGATTATGTTGCATCTTTCGAGGCCTTATCCAAATAAGGAGTTGAGTTCATTAACACTCCGTGTAAGAAGAATCTTAGATTTGTAGAAGGTTTGAAGAAGTATTTGAAGAAAGTTCTTTTGCTTCAACTTAAGCTTCCTTTTGAGGAACTTGTTGATTCGGCACTTTGCCTTGAAGCTGTCGAAAAGGAACGTGATAGTAGTGATGAGGTTGAGGTTTCTAAGAACCCCAACAAGAAGCGGTTTCCATTTCATAAGCCTAATCCTTCTTCCAAGAAGAAGAAGAAGCAAGCTACCTCTAGTTCTCAGCCTAGTAGTGCACCTTCTAATCAGAGGGCGTGCTATAATTGTGGTTCTCTAGATCATCTTCTTCATAGTTGTCCTAAGCCTCGCATTTACCGCTATTGCAAGAAAGAAGGTCATTGGATTTCTGATTGTCCTACTGCTCCTAAGGGTTTCAAATCTGGGAAGCTTAATGTTGCTAAAGCTTCTGGTGATTCTTCTCAGCCCAAAGGTATTCCTCCTTCTATTTTGGAAGGTTTTATTTTATTTCATGGTCTTTCTATTAGAGTTATTTTCGATACGGGTGCATCACATTCATTCGTGTCAAAGGAGCTTGTTTATGTTATTCCTTTGGATGTTGTTAGTCTTTGCGACCCTTTGAGGATTGTGAATCCTATTGGTGGATCCGCTACTCTTGGTTTGTTATGTGCTGATGTTGAGATTATTCTATATGGTTTTTCCTTTCATGCGAATCTGCATGTTATGGATCATCTTGGTTTTGATATGATTTTGGGGATGGATTGGCTCGTCCGTTATGAATTTCAAATCCTATGTCCCGAAAGAACTTTATATCTCAAGCATCCCAATGCTATCGAGCAGTTATCTATTGTATTTCGAGACATGGACCATGCTTCGAATGCTCTCATTTCTTCCTTCGAATCGAAGGATGTCATAGCTAATATTCCGGTTGTTTGTGATTTTTATGATGTCTTCGAGCCTATTTCGAGTTTGCCACCGAAGAGGGCAATTGAGTTCCATATTGATCTTATCTCTGGTGCTCATCCTGTCAGTCATCCTCCACGAGGATGTCTGCTAAGGAAAATGAGGAACTCAAGCAACAATTATCTGAATTGGAAGCCAAGCATTTTATTCGTTCTAGCTCATCTCCTTGAGGCACCGCCGTTGTCTTTGTTAAGAAACCAGATGGTACTCTTAGGCTTTGCATTGATTATCGCAAGCTTAACGAGCTCACTATCAAAAATAGGTATCCATTACCTAGGATCGACGACATGTTCGATCAATTAAGTGGCGCTAAGTTTTTCTCCCAACTCGATCTTGCTATCGGTTTTCATCAGTTACGAGTTGCGGAAGATAGCATCCCTCTTACCGCATTCCGTACTCGTTATGGTTCTTACGAATGGCTTGTTATGCCATTCGGTTTGATGAACGCTCCAGCGTATTTTGTTGATCTTATGAATCGGATATTCCGGGAATATCTCGATAAGTTCGTCTTGGTTTTCATTGATGATATTCTTATTTATTCCAAATCTGAAGCTGATCATATTCAGCATTTGGAGATTGTTTTGAGCACTCTTCGTCAGCATCAGCTTTATGCCAAATTCTCCAAGTGTCACTTCTGGGAGAATAAGGTGAAGTTTCTCGGTCATATTGTTTCTTCCGATGGTATCTCTGTCGATCCTTCCAAGATCGAATCTATTCAGAATTGGAAGAGGCCCGAGACCGTTATTGAGATCCGTAGTTTCCTTGGATTGGCGGGATATTATCGCCGGTTCATTAAGGACTTTTCTCGTATTGCTTTACCGCTTACCACTCTTACGAGAAAAGCTGTTCCTTTTATTTGGTCTGATAAGTGTGAGTTTTCTTTCATGAAGTTAAAATATCTCCTTACTCATGCTCCTATCTTAGTGGTTCCCGAAGGGAATCATGATCTTGTTGTTTATACCGATGCCAGTGGTTATGGACTCGTGTTGTTCTCATGCAAAAGGATAGAGTAGTTGCCTATGCTTCTAGACAACTAAAGCCTAACGAGATTGGTTATGCTACCCATGATTTGGAGTTAGCCGCTATAGTCTTTGGTCTAAAGATTTGGCGACATTATTTATTGGGCGAGCATTTTGTTCTCTTCACTGATCACAAATCTCTGAAATACCTCTTCACTCAGAAGGAACTTAATATGAGGCAACAGCGTTAGCTCGAATTTCTTGCTTCATATGATTTTGATATTCAGTATACCCCTGGTAAGGGTAATCGAGTTGCTGATGCGCTTAGTCGCAAGCAGCAAGTTGTTGTTTCCATGATGCTAGCAGAGTGGAATATGTTGGAAGCTTTATCTCATTGTGATATTAGAGACCGTCCTTCAGTTTCTGATTCTCCCGTACTTTTATTTAGCATGGGAGCTCGTCCTAGTTTGTTGGATCGAATTGCCGATGCCTAGAAACAAGATCCAGATCTCGCTTATCTTATTCAGAGTTGTAAATCGGAACCTCGAAGTGATAATCTAAAGGATTTCGATATTAATATTCATGGTTGTATTCGAAAGAAGGGAAGGTTGATTGTGCCTAATGTTCCTAATTTTAGAAATGACATTCTTGAGGACTGTCATCGTTCTAAGTATACTATCCATCCGGGCAGTAGTAAGATGTATGTCGACATGAAACGCTTATACTTTTGGGAGGGTATGAAGCGTGATGTTGCAAGTTATGTGAGTCGTTGCATGACTTGTCAACTTATTAAAGCGGAACACCAACGTCCTAGTGGTCTTTTGCAGCCTCTTGAGAATCCATTATGGAAATGGGATGAAATTTCTATGGACTTCATTGATGATCTACCTCGTTCGAGGTCGGGCCATACTAGTGTTTGGGTGATTGTTGACCGATTGACCAAATCAGCCCATTTTATTCCTATCAAGTCCAATCGGACTGCTCCTTTGTTGGCTAAGCTTTTCATTAAAGAAGTCGTTCGACTTCATGGAGTTCCTAGTTCCATTGTTAGTGACAGAGATCCGCTTTTCACTAGTGGTTTCTGGCAGAGCCTTCAGAAAGCTTTGGGTACTAAGCTCAATCTCAGTACAGCTTATCATCCACAGTTTGATGGTCAGACTGAAAGGGTGAATCAAGTCTTAGAAGATCTCCTTCGCGCTTGTGTTCTTGACTTTGGAGGTGTTGGGAAGACCACTTATCTCTTGTTGAATTTTCTTATAACAACAGTTTCCAATCTAGTATCGGTATGGCTCCTTTCAAAGCCCTTTAGGGAAGGCCGTGTCGATTACCATCTTGTTGGTTGGAATCCAGGGAAAAGTTAGTTCTCGGCCCCGACTATATTCGTGAATCTTCTGAGAAGAATTATATTATTAGACAGAGAATGAAAGAGGCTCGGAATAGGCAGAAATCTAATGCCGATCATCGTAGGAAGCCTTTGGAATTTTCTGTAGGTGATTGCATGTTCATTCGTGTTTCTCCGATGAAGGGGGTGGTGCGTTTTAGTAGCTCCGGGAAATTGGCTCCTCGATATGTTGGACCATTTCCTATTACGGAACGCATTGGCCCGGTAGCTTATCGTGTATCGCTACCTATTCAGTTTTCGGGAATTCATGATGTATTTCATGTATCCCAGCTTCGTCGATGCCTTCGAGATTCGGATTCTTTTATTGATCCTCATGTGTTGCAAGATCTTGAGATCTCACCCGACTTGTCTATGGTGCAAAATCCTATTCGTGTGCTAGCTTCGAAGGTTAAACGCCTTCGGAATAAAGAAGTCCCGCTTGTGAAAATTCAATGGTCCGCAAACCCCAAAGATTACACCTGGGAAACCAAAGAATTCATTGAGCGTTCTTATCCCGGTTTTCTCTCCTCTTCGGGTGGGGGTGAGCATTCTTAATTCATCTCTTCTATTTAAATCTTTGTTGTGATGAATTAATTTGTGTTATAAACAACTTCTAATATGGAAATTGCGGGGACGCAATTTTTATAATGATGGGAGTTTGTAACAACCCTGTTTTTTTACCGACAAAATGAAAAAAAGAAATTGCAAATGATTTGCAAAGTCAGTTGCAAATAGCTTGGTTGTGCTGAAAAATAGCTAAGTTATAATTTCTTCATTTTCCTTCACGTGTGTGAATATGGGTCCAATATTAAAGCAAAAAGTATAAACACTTTGTTGTCACACACAAAATTTTGTAAAACAAAAGTTGAACACTCTTTGGACATCATCATTTAATGCAAGCATGTCCTTCTTTTCTTTGTTGCACGTTATGCCTTTAATGCATTTGTACCAAAAATGTTTGCCAGCACATTTGCCTTGACTTGTTCAGATATTGGAAAGGAAAGAGTAGCCTTCATCATTTTTCGTTGTTTCATTTTTGCTGTAAGCTCGGAAATGCATTAATGGCAGTAGAAAAAATTCCTCGCTTCAATTTAATTTCTGTTTGCATCAGATAATTTGGGCGTGAGGGATAAAGTTTCTACTGGTTCTAAAGCTTGAATCTTGGTTGCTAACTGATTTTGAAACGAATTAAAGGTGAGTGCAAACTCACGTTTCTAATTAAAACTATGGTTGCAACTTTTGTTAGTTAAATTGTTTACGGTTTGTATGCAATATTTTGGGTTCTGGAAGTTTTCGTGTGCAGTATTTATGCATTTCATTATGTCCTACCGTGCGTACGTGTAGCTTGGATTAGGCAGTATATTTTTCATGCAATGCTCGAAAACTCAGTTCCAGGTCAATTGTCTGTTGTATTTTTGGCCGTGCGTGCATTTAACTGAGTCAAGATGCCACCTTCCTTTTTCATTTTTACGTATGTGCATGAGTATAGTAAGTAAGGTATTTTATATTTTCTACTTGTGTAGCGTGTGTGCATTTAGCTAAGTCTAGGTGTTCAGACCATTTTATTTTCTTCATTTCTTGCGTGCGTGAGAATTGTATTGCCAGGTCGTGTTATTTGCCTCATTCCTTTCGTGTGTGAATGTAGTCATTTCCCAGGCCATTTTATATTTTGTAAGTGGGTGTAGTGCATTTTGCAAAAACGTGTCCAGGTCAATATTTTATTTATACATCATTTGCGTGTAAATAGGTTAACACATAAATATGTATAGGCTATTTTCGTGCATGAAGTATTACCTGATCATTTTGATCTTTTGGATTGCTAAGAGTGTACAAGTGTATATTACCATGTTTTTTTAATATAATTGAACGTGCATGAAAATGTAGTGTGCCTCGGTCCATTGTTTGCATTATTTTCATTTAAAAACAAAAATGTTTTAGATGCAACAAAGGAAACCATATGGCGTTTTGTTGAATGATTTCAATACTTTGTGGAACCAAGAGGGTTTGCACGTTAGAAAAACGTCCAGGTCATTTTTCGCGTCTGCATGCAATATTGCCAGACCATCTTTTGTTTATTTCTTATTTTCTGTAGTTGCGTGCAAGTAAACTTTGCACCAAACTCAAGTCCACGCATTGTATCTTATGTATTGTATTATGTGCGTGCATGAAATTTATATTGCCCAAGCAGTACAGTATTGCATATATAGTAGAGTAGTCTACTGGGTAATTTACTTTGAACCGGTGTTTCGTTTTGAAACGTATTTTATTGCCGTTATTTTTATAACGGATTTTTCCCCGGTGTTTATATTTGAAGCATGTTGTTAAATGAGATTTTTGACGAATAAAAAGTACTGTTGTTTTGACTTCAGTAACCGTCAATTTAAAGTGAATTTTCAAGCGGCTATCTTGCAACTAAGAAAACCCGCAACGCTGATTTGATATCCGTTTTTACGGTGTTTTGTGAAGCACAATTTCCTTGTCAAAATTGCTATAGAAATTGCTGTTTTAATCACGTGTTTTCAAATCATTTTAAAAATAAAATTGTTTTCAAAAATTTCACATTCTACGCTTTCAAAAGAATGAGGAATCGATTTAAACGCTTCAGCAAAATTAAGGACTATGAACCCTTACTTTTACTAATTCGATTAATTCCGGAATTTTCCATTTGAGAACGTAAAAAATATTTATATAAAATACACAATTTTGCACTTTCAAGGAAACGATGATGAGATTTAAACGACTTAGCAAAAGTGCGGAGTATGGAACCACGCTTTTACTAATTCGGTTAATTCCGGACTCGTTAATTGAAATATTTGCCGTGGAATTGCTGTTTAAATTTTTTGATGATTTAGTTGGCCTTTCGAGCCACTATGTTGGACATTCGGGTCATATGTTGGACCTTCGGGTCATTCGATGGGCGCCAAATATTATGATAATAGTACTTGGTAGGCTTCGGCCATATGAGATGCACGTGCGGCGTAGCTTAGACTCGCCATATGCTGGGATCGATCCACTTTTATGCTGATTTTTCTAGTTATCTTATTTTGATTTCTAGATTTTTTTGTGTATTGCTGTTTTGAATTCAATTATGAATTTGGAAATTGATTTTGATGGAGTTTAATGAGATTTCTTCATTTAAACTATGTTTATTATTTATGTTGAATAGTCTCATTTGAGATTATGATTAACTTGCTTTGTTATTGTTTATCCTGTACTTATTTCTAAGTTTAAATTAGACTGATCCGTTTATTATTTTCTTTTAAATAATACTCGGGTCAGACCGAGTTATTTCAGGATAATCGCTATCTTTGTTCAGTTGCTGCTTCAGCTTTTGGGGATTTCACCTCATCTTTTGTTTAGGCTTCGGGGTGTTACTTTTGGTGTATTGACTCTCATCTCAAGTATGTTATGATGACTATGTATATGTACATTTGGTTCATGTGAACCATCGAGTGTTGTAGCATGTATCCAAACTTACCTTCCGCTATGTATAATATTTCTGTTCTGATGTGATTATACGTATCTGTGTTGTTGTTATTATGAATTGTTCTGAATTTTTCATAAGCCACCGTGGTTTCGTTTTAGATTTGGATTGAATGTATATCGCTGGGAGTAATTACACAACTCTAATCGATGTAATCAATACTCGTCTAAGGCATAACTTACACAACTCCTATTGAACTAGTGATAGTGTTAACAGAACCAGTGTTGGTAGCCATTTTTTAAAAACTTTCCAAAATTCAGATTATGAAAACTATGAAAACCTTGCTATGATACCAAATGTGAGAAATGCGGATTATGGATCCTAAGGCTAGAATAACACTAAAGGGGGGTGAATAGTGTTTTGTGGATTTTCTAAATCTTTTTGAAACTTATGTAAATTTAATCACCAGCAAATGAAATTCACAGACACAGATATAATCACAGAATCAGACACAGATGCAAATAATAAATAAAAGCAGTAAAGGAAAGAAAACACCAGGATTTTATACTGGTTTGGAGTTACCCTACATCCAGTCCCGCACAAACGTACAAATTTCTTATCAAAAATAATCTCCCATATTACACCCTCGATTTCAAGGCCATGAGGTACACCCTCCTGTATTCGAGTCCGGGGCAAAATCTCTTGATTTACCAGGCCACAAAATCACCTAATCGATTTCCGGGGCAACAATCACACCCAATTGATTTCAAGGCTCAACCGCACCTTTTACTCAACAGTTTGATTTACAAATAATCCTATAACTCTGAATAGCACTGAGATCTTATGGAGAGAGTGGTAGAGAATCAAACAAGAGATAATCAAGTTTGATTCACTTGGTATTTCGGCAGAGTATAGTTTGGGATTCTTTAGGATAAATGTGGAAGATGAAGAGAAGAGAAAACAATTGAAATCTGATGATAAATTCGTTTAGAACTACTGGTATTTATAGGAAATCAACAGCCATATCTATTCATGAAAGGATACGACGAATAGACACTTCTTCTGAAAATTTGAATTTTGAATTTAACGGGCACCATGTCGACATGGGGGTTGAGGGATGTCGACATGCTCTAGGAAAAATTGGTGATTTTGATTTTCTTATTAAAATTGGTTTCTATAATTTGTCAAAACGATTTCTAAAACTTTGTAAATATATTTGAATATAGTTTAAACATATAAAAGAGTTTAGAAAGTAATTTTTAATATATATAATCTTAATCTATAAAGTGATTTAAAATCTGAGTAAATATTTTAAAGCTAAATATTTAAAACAAGAGATGGTTTAAAAACAAGGACAATTTTGAAATCAAAATATTAAAAATGATAAAAATAGTTTTGAGGCTAAAATATTTCAAACAAGAGAGATGTCTTTTTCAAAAGAAGGTTTTGAAAACATTTAAAATAAGAGATATATTTTTGAAAAACATTTTTATAAAATTAGTGGATATCAAAATAGGACCACTATATGTTCCACTAGATATTGTCGTGGGTTCCATCCCACTAGAGTTCCATCCCTTTAACAGGCTCGAAGTGGATTCCATTCCACGAATAAATTTAGAATAAAGATGTAAGTGCTTTCAAGTAGTTTTAACATAATTCTAGACTCAATACTTATCTTGTACTATTAAAATCTTGAACTCTTGATAACTTGATTTCTTGATACTCATGAGTCTTCAATCTTGATATCTTTGATCTTTAAATTCATCAGTCTTGTATCTCTATACTGTACAGTCTTCATTATTAGTACCTGCATGTTTATATCCTGCATATACGTATATATATCTAAACTATAATGTTAGTATTTATATTTTGTAACAAGTCCTAAGGTTGTTGTCATCAAAATCATCCTTCTCAAGGACTAACAAATTCTTTGAGTGAACATGTAACAATATGTATTTTGTAAATAAATAATTATAAATTAGAGATAAAGTTATTCATTATAGTTATAAGTTAACTGTTTTTAATAGTGAGAATGATATATATTATTAATATGCAATAAATAAAATGGAATTAATTGCTTCAAATTTTGATCAATCTGTATTCAAAATAGTTTGGTGATTATATTGTAAATCAGTTTAATGAGAGAATTAATTACATGTTAAATCTCTTTTAACTCTACTCAATTATAGAACTAATATGTAATTAATCTAAGCTTTTGATTTATTTCCTTTTATCATTAATTAGCAACATTCCATATGCATAACTCAATAAGGAAACATATAGCAAGAAGTTTTTTTTGTAAATTTAACAATTTTTTCCTAAATTAGAGAAATATGTGTATTAAAGAAAAAATAGTGACATAGGAGCTCATTGCCTTATTTTTAAAATATAATTTACTTTCCTTTAATAAGATTAGTACAAAATTAAAAATTTTAAGTATAAATGTAGTACTAAGTAATATTCTTCAACAAACCTATGAACTAATATTATGTAACATTGGCTTATGCTTTAAGGGCAACACAATATTTTAACATATTTCCTTTGAAGGAAAAAATTATTTATTCAAAATATTTTAAAATGCAATTATAATTTTTGTCTTACTAGCATAACAATTTTATTTGGTTAAATGTATTATATTTTGCCGATATTTGATATACAAACAATAATGTTACAAGTATTTATAATGACATATAATTACATGAAATTTTGATTGCTGGATTTGTTGATTAAATTTTCTTATGTTATTCGATCTAATAGCTATTTTCAATGCGATGTAATCTAAAGCGTTTTCATGTGTATTTGTAGGTATTTCCCATGGTGATAATTATATTACTTTGAATCATGCTAAATTTTATATTTCTTTCATCCATTATATGATAGTATGATTATTTGAAGTAAATTGTAGAATATTTTTTTGAAATGGTACTTAGATACAACATGTAATTAGGACAACATATCACAACTCACATGTCAATAAATGTTCAAATCATGCTACCCAAGTTTCGAACTTGTGACCTCTCGCACCAAAGTCCAATCACTTAACCACTGGGACAATGGTGCTTGTCAATTGTAGAATTATTTGGTCATTCCAAAAAATAGATTATGATGTCCTTAAGTGGTAGCTAATTTGGTCATGTCATTAGAGTTAATGCAAATGTGCAAGGATTAATTACTAACGACAATATCAGATCAATTTCTTAATAACCGAAGGTGGAAGGAGTCTCCATTGCACTCACTCATGAGTTTATGAAATCATCCAGTTTACCTCGGACTTCAAAATAATATAGTACACAATGTTTATTATTTATCTATATTTCTCACTTTATAATATATTATATCAATTAAGATTATAACCTTTGAAGCCATTAAATATTTTAAAATTTCAATTATTATTAGTTAGTGTCAATTGGTGTCCTAATGAAAATATTGGAATATATTTTATTTATACCAATTTCAAAACGGTATTCCATAGTTAGCACAATTTCCTTATTCCATATATGGGACGTTATTATCATCTCGAATGCGTACATTTTTAAATTATATTTTATGTAAGATGCACCCATACTTAACTAATGCGTCGTTTAAATCAATAGGCATGGTCAGTTCTGTAAATCCATCATTCTCTGAAAATTTGTTATACTATGTGTGCTTCAAACTTACTTAAGCAGATTTATTGATAAATGTTTGTCATTAGTGTTAAGGAACTAAACTAATATAAATCAATTCAATCCACAAATATGCACTTTCATCTTTATATCACTAAAATCAAAAATCATACCACTAAACAAATTATACGGTAAACCCCGTGTGCGTAGCACGGGTTCACATTAGAGTGTGTGTGTGTTAGTTTTAAAACCAAAATTTAATTTATATATGTATATGAATATAAGCATGAGTGAAAAAATATTAGTATTAAAACTGAATTAAATATATACATATGTATAACTAAGAATTTATAAAAAAATATTTATTTAATATTTTTAATTTTTAATTTTTAATTATATTATTTTTTGTATATATTATAGCTAAAAATGTTACTAGTAAATAAATGATTTTCCATGTATGCATGTGCGTGTGAGCGTGCGTGCATGTATGTATATAATAGGATGTGTACCTCTTTCTGATCCTTCTGGTTATCAACGTCGGTCATTAGCTATATCCTCTTCGGATACCTTATCCCTTGTACTTGAATACATATGTAAATCTCGACTTGTAGGCTTTAACCATTTATTCAATAAAGGCGATGGTTCTATTTTTCTTTGTATTTAGAATAAGAGAAAGTAGAGCTATTTATAGCCATCATGATATTAAACTCCAGATCTAAAGGTCAATTCAAATACCCTTACTTGCTCCAAATGTGGCGATCATACCCCTAGTATGGCTAGCATGGCATCAGACCTAATTAATATATAATATATTAATTATTAATTAATTATTTAAGCCCATATATTAATCAAATCAATATATAACAATTATATATTATTTTAATCAAGCCTTCAAATAAATAGTTTAAATGTCATAAAAATTCATACAACATTTGTATTAATTTTATTATTAATTCATAACATTTATAAATTAATTCCAAATCGATTAAACTTGGAAATTAGCTAACAACACTGTTGTGTTAACTCCTTGATGTGAACTCGGTCCTTATTCAATATTTAAGCGATCTGAAACATGTATGAACTTTGTCAAGCACAATATCGACCACAAGTTTAGTTGCTTATAGACATTTACGCGAAATCCAATTCTTAATCTTTATTAAACTACCCTTTGTAATGGTATTTTGTACATGTTTTCTTTTTATCATCACTATATCAGTGATATATCTAGACTTTGTTCATTAGTCAAAAATTCTAATAATATATGTAGTTAATTGCATAGACCAGTTTAAATCTTTGGTTCAGTCCGATAGCATTTACCAATTAATCGTTTTAACATAGCCAGAGATTTGACTTTAAGTTGACTACAAATTGTATTAATACTAGCTTTCTACAATGAAGGAAATGAATCCCTCTTAAGTAGTGTTTCAATTCAAATAGTTTAATGTGTACCTAACTATGACCGGAACATGATTGTGATGTCATGTGGTAGACTATAATCAAAGTACTATCCAGTTACTTAAGACCAACAATACTCTTAAGTTTGAAGACTATTATATAGCGTTTACATGAGATCTTCTATTTTGGCTTACTTTTATTAATCGATGTAAGGCTCTTGTTGAGTCGGTATATGACTGTTCCAAACAGTCACAAGTATGTAATCCTTTGGTGTCCCAAATGGTTATGAGTAATTAACCGTCTATCATATGGAAAGCATCACACGTACTAGTCTCTGCCGATGTATCCTTTTCTGGATACCTCTTTGACTGGGAACATTGAAGAATAAGTATTTGAATATCGATTCAAAACTCATGATTACGAAACATTCACCGATGCAGTCAATAAAATACTTTTACCGAGTATTTTCTACTTATATTTTTAATGTATATAAAACATTACTTATATCCAGTATAATAAAACATATAATAGAAAAGTAAAACCAGAAAGACACTTCATTTCAAACAAGATTCTTTTAAGTTATATAATCAAATTACATAGTTTCCATTAGGGTAGACCTTAAACTCTATCAAAAATGAGGCTAAATATAGGTCCATTACAGAATAAGTAGTAAAAAGAGGAACAAAAATCAAATGTTAAGCAAAACTGATTAAAGAAAATGGATAATAAAAAACCCCCCTTACTATAAAACTTAATATACATTAAATTTTGGCAAGTAGATGCTAAAAATCGGTGAAATCATAAGTATCAAAGTAAACTAAGGATTTTAATTCGAAAAACTTGATAGTAAAGATTTAGAAAAAATTTGAGTGGAGCAAAAAAATTAGAGGTGGAGATGCTAATGAACATAGAAGTTGGGATATTGAAGTGTATTTGAAATTTGATAGAAGGTTATTAGATGAGATAATTAAGTGATAAAATGATAATTAACATATTAGATGTGATATCCAACAGCATTACTACTCAAGCCATCAAAATACTGATAATTACTCAATTTTTGATTAACAGTTGAAGTATGTTTCTTCTTCATTGCAATTTGTGATGGAATGCTAATTGTAATAGAGAACTGACATACTTTGTGCCATTATTTGGCATTTTCTTTGTATTTTGTTATGAACAACGCTTTGTACTATTAAATGAACTTAAAAATAGACATGCTTCACAAGATTAGGGAAGGCCAAATCTTAATATAAATTATATAGGGAACTTTTACCACATATCCCTCTTTTTAAATAAAATTAGGCTCACATCCCTCCATACTTTGAAACACAAATGACGTCTCCGGATTTATTTTTCGCACAGAGAATTATGTGAAGTTCAATTGGAATATTAAATACGTGATATCTTTTAGTAGAATTATCGAATTTCAATTTCGTTTCCATTATTAAATTGCAAATTTTATTATCTTTCTATCAAGATCCATATGTCATATGTTTTGATTATTTTTTTACAGAAGCAAATATTTGTCCGTTTGCCCTGTAGATAAATAGTTGTCCGACAAATATTTGCTTTCGGGAATTAAAGTTGCCTCCCAAGCAAATATTTTCCCGGCAAATATTTTCCTGGGGAAGTTCAGGCAAATATTTGCCCCCCGGGCAAATACTTTCCTAGGGGAACAGGTTATCACCCAGGCAAATATTTTCCTGAGAAAGTTCAGGCAAATATTTATCAGGCAACTATTTACCCCTTAGGCAAAAAAAATTTCGGTAAATATTTTTCTGACATATTCAGATAAATATTTTCTTGGAGGCAAATATTTGCTTTGGGGAAAATATTTGCTTTTGGGCAAATATTTGCTGGACAAATATATTCTTCCATAAATATTTTAAAAAAAATTCATCAAAATATATCATATATGGATCTTAATAGAAAGATAACAAAATTTGTGATTTAATGGTGAAAACTAGGGCTGTTATGATAATGGTAAATTTACCATTACCATACCATTACCAGTCAATCGGTTACCATTTTAAAGTAAAATCGGTATACCAGCATAATCGGTACGGCAATGTTAAATTTACCATTTTTACGGTAAAACATCGGTAATATTTTTTCAAAACCAGCGGTAACGGTAATTTACCAATCCATTCATAATACATTGATATTCATGTAAGATGTTGTATTACGGGCATTTAAAAGCAAGAAAATAGTTTAATTTATTTTAGTAATTCAACTCAAATGATGATAAATACACTTCTTTTCTATGTCCTTTATTAAGTGACCCAATGAGATATATAATAAATCATCATTTAGTGTAAAAATATATCAAATTATTATTTTTCTAGAAAAACGGTAATATACCATTACCAGTGTAATGGTTACTAGTTTATCGGTATACCAGTCAATCGATAACGGTAACGGTAAACAATTTTAGTTTACCAAAACGGTACGGTAGCGGTATTTACAAAATGATAACGGTAACCATTACCATAACAGCCCTAGTGAAAACGAATTGAAATTCGATAAATCTACTGAAAGATATCACTTTTTTAATATTACAAATATTTATGTAACTGTGATGTCCAGTTATGAAGATCCAACACTGACTAGGCTAAATAATTCCAGGAACATAATTTGTATTTCAAATATTAGAGGGACGTGGACTTAATAAAGTTTAAAAATAAGGATGGGCCAAATCTTAGTATAAATTATACACCCATGTATAGTTTTGATATTTAAATTTTGAATTAAGTAATTAGTATAAGGTTGACCAATTTGTTTACACAAGTTATGTTATAAAAAAAGTAAGGTCATCAAATGAAATGATTAAAGTTATCAGATCTGAGATAATTAGTGTGCCTGACTTTAACATTTTGATAAGATAATTTTCATATCAAGTGCAAAAAATTGGAAGAAAAAAATAGAAATTTAATGTTAATCATATATCCACGTATAATTC
The DNA here is from genome assembly GCA_030737815.1 of Allium fistulosum. Classification (NCBI taxonomy): domain Eukaryota; kingdom Viridiplantae; phylum Streptophyta; class Magnoliopsida; order Asparagales; family Amaryllidaceae; genus Allium; species Allium fistulosum. Next base: position 1,390,896,182 of record CM060901.1, on the reverse strand, counting down.
TACTATTTAAAATTCAAGTTAAATAATCAAGATAAGGTTAATCGAGCTTGCTTAAAACATTTAGGTAGTGTTGGCTTAAAAACGCGTTTGTTTATTGGGTTTTAAACATGCATGTTTAAATGCATGGAAAACAAAAAAGAAGTGAAAATGATAAATTTGAAAAATATTTTTGACATATAAAATTAGAAACGATCTTTTTTCCATCCTTTAGAAAATATCAAAAAGTATCTTCTTCCTTCCTCTTCTTTCCTCTTTTGGAAATATAAAATATGATATATATGGAAAATATATTTTAAATGTTTACAAGAAAATGTATCATCTGACATATATTGGGACTATCTTCTTCTTTCCTCTTCCTTCTCTCACTTGTCATTTGACATATATTGAAAATGCAAAAAGCAAGTTTTCATGTCAATTACTTTTATGTTTTTCAAAAAACATAAACATATTTTGTGACATCAAAGAAAATACATCTATTATTAAGAACTAACAAAAGAAAACAATTTTTTTTATTGTATTTAGTACTTTAAAGTTTTACTGCTCTTTGGTTTATGGATAACTAGGTTCTTTAACATATGTTAACAACAGAAACTTATGATTAGAATAAGAGCCAATTCTCCAAATTTCATGTCCCTCCATCAAATTACAACCCTCTCTCTTCCTCAAACTTCAAGGAAAAGCCACCAGATATCGACAATGATGGACTTCAGCAAGTTAGGAATCATCGGAGAAGGTTTGATCCTCCTCACAATCCTGTCAATAACCAAAAAGGCACCAAGAATCTACCGCAATCCAGAAATCTCAATCAAAGAGATTCAAGAAATGCAAGAAGCCTATTGTCCAATGCAAATTTGTCCTTTTAGTATGGAACTGCGAGTAGTAGGCAATTCAATGTAAACTTGAATGCATAGAAAGGCAAACACACAGAATCAAATGTATCTGGGTATTAACATAAAAATTCTGGTGCTTCTATAAAGGGTTCTTCAACATGGATTGATATGATCAAGAACGATGGCTTCTCCCATGATTCTGATCTTGAATTTATACCACCTATCACAATCAGCAACAAAAGGAGAATTGTTGTGAAAGAAAGGTTAGTAGATGGACAAATTCTAAATGGAGTTGTTCTATTATTGCCTATGTATATGGCAATAGGCCCCAAAACCTTTATTCAAAGAACATGGAATCCCACAGGTAATTTCGAAATCTACACTAGAAATAATGGGTTCTTTTTAATCATATTAGCAAATGCTAGCGATTGTGAAAAGGTAGTAAATGGTGGTCCTTATTTCATTTCTGGAAAATTAATAATTCTGAAAAAGTGAAATAATAAAATTGCATTCGACGGAGATCTTTTATCCACTTACCCTATTTGGATTCAACTTCCTGAATTAAACTTAAAATTATGGGATAAAGAGACATTTAGTGCCATTACTAGTGTAGTTGGAATCCCTTTGAAGTTGGATGAACCAACAATAAAGGAAACCTGACTAATTTTTGCAAGAATTCTAGTTGAAATAAAAGCTAACACAGATTTGCCGGAAGTGGCTTATATTACTATGTATGATGGGGAAAATCATGGTAAAAAAATAGGTTATGAATGGATCCCTCCTAGATGTATGATATGTGCTTGTTTTGGGCATATCATGGAAAATTTATAACGACCCACTTTTCTATACAGTTTAAGCGGGCAATCAACCATACATGACCCACTCAAATTGAACGGAAAAGGACGGATAGTTAGGGAAAAAGAAGGAAGGAAGAAGAGAAAAGAAAACTAACGACATAGAATCTCATAGCGGAATGAAGAATCTATACTATAAACAAATCTTTACACAAAGAAGAAAGGTATATACATACAGCAATCATGGTACTATACCTATTCAGCCTGGACAGTTATGCAACCTGTCCTTAAAATTTGCTGATGATTACAACCAACAGTCAATACAGTGGAACACAAAAAGATACGTAGATACGTCTTGGACCTCTAACTCGTCTCCTGAGCTCCAATGCATCCAAAGAAATCTATAATATGTTCGGTCTGACCCGAGCATTATAATAAAATAACATCCGAGTTAGTCTAATATACCAGCATAAGAAAAGACACCTCAATTGAAAAAAAATTAAAGTTATAAAACCTTTGGAATCAAAAGTATCTCGTAAGACCACGCCACACATAAACACAGACAGGATTTTTTACCTTACGATAACCAAAACATTTTCTATAGAAAATCCAATGAATATTATAATAGTGTCTATGGGTCAAAGTAAAATATGAATATAGTTGAAATGCTTGCATATCACGTTTCAGCATAGTTGAGCACAACTAAGTCCGTACGGCGCTTATTGGAGAATGAATTCCTACAATGACCGGGCTACTAAGGTACCACCCGTCACGGTGCATCTTTAGATAAAATAACACCGAGGATATAGGCAGGATCCCCTACCAACACGGAACTGGCCTACCACTTGACTAGAAGTGTAACGACCCTGAATTTCGAACAAATTAAATTGGGAATATTTAATTAATTTTAAATATTTGAATGATAATTTAATTTGAATCCTCAATATAACTTTGAAATTGGCGATTTAATTTCAGAATTTAATCTATTGAATTGAATAAAAATTTATATCTTCAATTTTAAGTTGAAGAAAAATATTTCGAAGGCTTTTAAAATTCATATTGATAATACCGAAGATAATCGAACCTTCAGAATTTAATTTCAGACTGTTTGATCAGTTTTGAAATTTAATCGTTCAACCGATATTTAAAAATAGCCGTTCGAGGCACAGTCTCGGAATTCGACGAAACCAGTTCCAATGGATCCGTAATATTGTATTATTACCGGATTTCAAATTTCGTAATGTTTGGAATTGTCGTGTGATCGTACGACAAGCAAACGCACTGAAATTTAAATTGAAATTTGTTTGATTTAAAATGCTATCTTCTCCATACGATCAAATTTGGACTCGAAACTTTTTCCAACGTGTTCGGAATAGGGGATAAACATTAGGGACGCCTGGCGGCACACTGAAATCGAGATTCGAGATTTCAAGGTACGCGGTACGAGATATTTTGAAAGAAAAAAAGAAGAAGAAAAAATATATTAAACAAAAAGAAAAAAAAACACGTTCAAACCCACGTTCTCCCATACTTACTCCCATACCCCCGTACTTTATTACCATTCCTCAAGTTCCCATTCAAATTCACGAAGCCTTCCTCCACAAAGAAAAATTAGCCGAGCTTCGAATTATAAAATCTCGTTCTCCCTCTTCCTTTCCAATTTCAAATCGACAGTTCGAAAAACAAATGGCCGCACCCTCAAACTCACGTATCATCGCGACTTTCAATCGAATCAAAGCGAAGACGAGGCAGCGACTAGGGCTTCGCGTGGGCGAGTTCAGCTCGAAGGCGGCGTCTTCGAGCACACGACCGGGGGAGGAAGTCATCGCGACAACGATGTGAAGCTAGGGCAGCGTGAGGCATTCGATTTCTCGATGGCAGGCTCGAGACGTGGCGAGGCGACTGTGCAGTTCGAGGCAATAGCGGCGAGGCTTGGGGATGTTCGACATCTGTGGGGTTTGCGATTTGGGGCGACTCGATGGTCTTCGGTGATGTCGACGACGAGGTGGCGCTCGAGTGGGAGCGGTGGTCAGGCGCGAGGCACATGTGAGGCGACGAAGTCGCGATAGCAGCAAGCGGGTTGAACTAGGGTCTCGCTTGGATCCGTAGTTGCAACCTAGCTGAGGGCAGTGAGGTACGGATTATTTTCAAAGTTTAATTTATATGAGAGTATAATTTACAGTAGGATATAATCTGTTTTTGAATTTAAATTTATATAGTTAATTTATTTATTTAATTATCTTCGTTACCAAAGATTATTTAAAAAGGGAATATAATTTTAAAAGTATTGGTTAAGTTGTTATAGACAATAGTTACGTTAATTAATTTGTTTTATCTGTTTAGTTATTAAAAAGAAATTTTTTTGTTAAAATTTAATTTATAGTTATTTGAATTTATAAAGGAAACTGGGTTGAAAATAAAATCATTGTATAATTAAAACTTACCAAGTTAGAAAATTGGTTATTCGATTATCTCGAATATTGATAGATTGTATAAATTATTTATACAAGGTCAAAAGATCGTGAAAAACAACCTGGAACAAAAAATGGATTGCAAATAAAAAGCGAAGGTGAGATTATTTTTCTCACTCAAAATGATTTGCAGTTACTATTGATTGATTTGTTTGGATGTGATATTAGATATAGTAGGATATATATCTATATATAGCAATATATACATATTGGCATATGTATATATTGGATTGATTGATTTTCCCGCCTCGTATAGCGGATGAGACCCTACTGCGCCGTTAGTAAGAGGATTTTTATAAAACCCATATACCGCGATAATTCCGTACTGGAGCGGAATTGGTATTGTGCTAACGTCTGTGGATGCAGGAAAACAGGTTGGAGGGATCCAACTGGACCCCTCACATTGATTGAATTTATTTCTATTGTGATATGAATCTGTGAATGATTTTATAGTGATGCTATTAATCATATTGATATCTGGAAATTGTTTGAAAGCTAAAATTTAGCTGAATGGATGTTTTTACATCATTGGATTCCAAAGATAAACGAAATGGAATTTTTGAAATTCAAGTAGAAAATTTCTAAATGAATCAATTTTTGAAATTGAAGAAATTTTGAAGAAAGGAATTTTCTTTTTAAAGTATAAAAAGTAAATTTTTATAATCGTATTGAATAAATTCCAAAATCAAGTGAAAACGTTAAATAAATGAATTTCGTATAATAGTGATTTTAAATTGAGGAATTTAATAAAAATTTGGATTTCTAAATAGTTGGAAAAAGATAAAAAGGATTTATTTTCTTTAAGAGGAATTTGTTTAAAATGAAATAAGTTGGAAGCCCAATTATAAATTTAATTGGCAAATTGAAACAAGTTTAGAAAAAAATCAATATAAAATGATTTGGGATGGGAAATTAATTTAGAAATGAATATTGAAATTGATTTGGTATTGAAGTAAAATTAGAAATCAATTTGGGATTTGATTTTGGGGTTAAAAGTGAATATTTGGGAATGTGGATTTAAAAATGGAAATGATGTTAAAATGGGTTTATTTACAGTTTGTAAAGTTTAAAAGAACGATTTCTTTTAAAATAAATGAATTATAAGTATTTAACTTATAATATGGATTTTTGATGTATACTTTGAGTTATAAAATTGAATGGGTCATTAAAGGAAATTTATAAAATCGAAGTTGTTATAGAATAGAAAATAGAATTTATAAACGTGTTTATAAATTCGAAATCGATTGAATTTGATAAATTAAATATAGAAGGACATTAAAGAAGATATATTCGCGATTTTAAATAGCGAATTTTTATTGAAATAAAATGTGTAGAAAAGACTGAAATGTGGTTAGTGAAGTATATTCACGATTTTGGACAGTGAGTATATTTTTAAGTAAAATGGATATGGTTTTGGGAAAGTGATATTGGAAATGAAGTTAATTGTTTAAAAGATGTTTTAAAATGTATTGTGAATCGAAATCATAGATTTCAACATTCATTGTTGAAATAGACGTTTTTGAGAAATAAGGAAATGGTGGACTATAACACTGTTGTTATAGTAAATGATTTCCAAAAGGAAATGTTTTTAGGTAGTATTGGGATTTATATATCTATTTTAATTTCGGATCCCTATACTAGTGATTTTGAGTCGTCGTAACGATGTTTTACGTAACATTCGTTTTGACTCAAATAAATGTGTTAAAAGAATATTTTCCTTAAAGAATGAATATATACTTAATTTTTGATTTAAGTATATCGAGTATTTTCAAATGTTGAAAATAAATAGATTTGTGAAATACTTATTTTTAAATAAGTATGGAAATGCTTTTCCAATATGAAATGAACGTTTTGAGAATTTATCTTTGTAAAGATAAATTGAAATTGAATATTGAAAACGATTTGAAAATCGTATATCAGTAGATATTTTGAAAGATATAAATTCACTATGGAATTTATTAAAAGAAATGGGAATTCGTCCTAAAAATTAATATTGATTTATTTTGAAGTGTGGAAATTTTATATCTAGTAAAAGATATTTTGGAAGATAAAATAATTTGGAAAATTATTTGGAATCTGATGATGTTGCGCATCTTTATTGATGGTTAAATAACCGACTATCAATAATTACCTTTAAATAGGTATTTGTTGTGAATTGGATGAATTTGAATGCCACACTTATTTTTGAATAATCGCTCACTATTCGGGTTAGCCGGGAAAGGACCATGGGGTCGTATAACCCATTCCGAATATGTGATACGTCGTTATGAATTGCATTTGAAGACCGGTGTTGAAGACCGGATATTTTTGAAAACGGAAGGATTACCGTCGAGTTACTCTACATCGACTGATCTTCGATTTAGAGGTTTTATCACCCTTAGTGACGGGAAGTCCTGACGTGATTGAAAATTATCCGGATATGCAAGGGCTTCGTGAGAAGTGCCTTCGGTTCTGTTCGATCCCGGAACAGACTTGTATGGATTGTGTGTCTGACGTTACAATTTGAGATATAAAGCTGATTTCTTTCAAATACATTCCTGTTGGTGGCGGAGAATTTATTCTCTTAGCTTAACACCCTTCTCTGAGACGTACGAGCTCAGAGGTTATGTAGTTGAAATTTATCAGCGATATATCCCAATTTGGTAACGTGGCATACCGAGTGTTGCTGTGGAATGATCAGTGTTTGATCATTTGTGATATGATCATTTGTTTGATCTTATATCTTTGTGATCATAGGTTGATCATTTTGTTTGACCCGAAGCAGGGCTTTTTGAGAAAGCGTAGCTTTGTGGACGAGACTTCATCGAGCCTCACACCCCAGAAATGGTCGAAACAGGAAGAATGCGGCAAGGTTCTAGGGAGTAGCGCCCCTTAGTGTATGTCATTCCTTCTGGATAAAGGTGGTATCATGGTATGGAGCCCAGATACTTAACCTCTATGGTTACTGCATTATTATTATCTATGTGGTTTGTTGGAATCGGGGATCCTCGGGAAGATCGGTGACGATCGGGGGATGGCATACGCGTGTTAGTAGTTACCTATTTTTGCAGAGGTAACCCGGCCTTGTGTTGGCAGAGATCCGGTTAGGTTCTCGGGTCGTCTATTCCAGGGACGTACCCATCGTGGATAGGAAGTTCCTTAGCCTGACCATTTGTTGGAAATCCAAAGAAACAATACGTGACTTGTACGGTTTTAGTTGTAGAACCTGCCATCTAATATGGCAGCTATAGCAAGCATACTATAATGGTACCTACGCTGGCTAAGATTTATATTCTACTTTCGAAATGCTTTCTACACTATGCACTAATAATAATATCAAAAATGATTTGATTTTGCGTAGTAAGCATCTTTGACTATCATAAGAAGAAATCTCCTCCAAGTCTGCGTTTGCATTGTGTGTGTGGTGGGAGGTCTTATGGTAGTTTCATTTTCCGAAAGCATTTCGAATCGACTTAAAAATTATCTTGTTGTTTTTAAAGATATAACTGTTTTACGATCTCACACCAGTCACCATGACTGACTCGGAGTTTATTGTTCCCTTCTAAACTCTGGGTGCCCACCAATTTCCACACGGGCAGTCTAGAGTTAGATTATCAGGATATTCTGGATATTCTGGAGCTTTGGAAGTAAGCTGGATGACGAGACGTAGTATTTGTATCTGATAGTATTTATTCCGCTGTGTATTCTGTATGAGGACAAGTTATATAACTATCCATTGTTGTATATTGACTCTGATGATTGATGTATGTATAAAATGATATAGTTCCTTGTTTTAAAGATTACTGATTTATCTATTATATATTGTTCCGCTGCGATGTGTAAGATTTTGATATCGTTTTCTGTTCTGATGTGTTTTCTGTTGTTCTTCTTCTTTCTTTCATCTCTTTTTCTTCTATCTTCTTCTTCTTCTACTTTCTCTTCTTTCTTAAAACCATAACTTTTTGGGTTTTCGGCATTCGATGGCTCAGCAGTCGATAAAGTGAGTATCGATGTTGAATTTTCGAAAGTCGAAAATTTTCTGGGATGTTACAAGTGGTATCAGAGCATATGGTTAAGCGACAACCCTGCTCTGTTGGGTGTTACTCATTAGAGATGGAGTCAGCAGTACTCTAGAATGAGTTGAGTGTAATAATAGATATGAGCGCGTATTTGTTAGTTAATATAAAATTGTTTTGTATTGTGATGATTGGTTTATTGAGTGGTATATGAACCTTCGTCGGCACAGTCTTGCAAAACTGTATCGAAGGGGTTTCTAAACGCTCGAATAGAACAGTTCGGCACAGTATTGTTTTAAAATAGGGTAAATGAGATAATTTTGCCCAAAACTATTTTTGTATAGAAAAGAAATGTTTATCTATGAAATACTATAGTATATGGTTGCATGATTGTTAGAGGTGATAATATTAATCTATTATCATTGAAATTGAATAAGAAACTGAAATCATAACTCCAAAATTAAGAAATTAATCCATATACGAATGAAATTTGAGAATATAAATTATAAATGTGACTTATAATTTGAAACGGAATTCCAGAGGAGTATTTGGAAATGTTTTGAAAGGAATTTGTAAATTTTGGAGATTTGAAAAGTTTAAAATCTTTTTGGTTTGAAAATGAATTTCAAAGGTTTGAAAAGTATTTTAGAGAGATAAAAGCTCTAAACTCTTTTCGGTCGCTGGAAAATAATTCCGATGATGATCGCGACATCACCGGTGTTCATTTTCGGGTTTCCAAAAGAGAAATTGCTGCCAAATTATTTTAAATGGAAGTTGTTTGGAAAATTGGGTTTGGTTTTTGAAATTCAAAGAATGAAATTTTAAATATAAATTGTGAACGAATTTATAAGGTTGAATGGGATTCCAAGAAAATGATCGAAATTAAAATTTATTAGTGGAATGGAATTAGTAATATGAATGTAGAAGCGATTTGTATAAATCAAGATGTAAATAAGTTGATAACTTATGAAATTTTAAATATTTGAAATTTGATAGAAATGAGATTCAAATTGTAAATGAATGAATTTGTGAATAAATTTGCAATTGCAATTGCAAGAAAATGAAATTCAATATTCAGAAGTTGAATTGAATTCAAATTAGATTGAAATTGAATTCAAATGAATTTAAAATGTAAAATCGAATGAAAAGAATCTATAACTTCAACAGTGAAGTAAAAATGTATAAGCAGTTTATATTGAAAATTTTGTAATAGAATTTGCAAAATGGTTTGGATATATGCAACTAGATATTATGGCTAGTAGGATATACAGGTATAAAGGGATTGGAAAATTTATTTCACAGATAATTCGAATTGCTCGAAAAAGGTATGTATTTGAATTATAATATGAGTTTTTGATGATTTCTCTCTGGCCGCTTGGCTTTTTCTTTTTCTTTTTGAAATCTGAGGGTCCGTAGGGACGTTTTGTAGTCGTACCGTATTAGCCGCGCAAAGGAGACGCTGGCGAAATTTTTTGAAAATTTCGAGTGTTAGAAAATTTTTGAGAAAATTTTGAAGTTAAAATTTGAATGTAAACTCGAATTTGAATTTAGAAGTTAAACAATGTTGTTTGAAACTTTAATTGGAATTGGAAAGTTAGTAGAAATGATAACGAATCTTTAGTAGAAAGATTTGTTTTGATGAATTGATAAAACTATTTAGATTGTGAAAAATAGTAGACGAGTTAAGGACCATTTTTCCTAACTTGTAATTTCGAGGACGAAATTCTTTTAAGGGGGGAAGTCTGTAACGACCCTGAATTTCGAACAAATTAAATTGGGAATATTTAATTAATTTTAAATATTTGAATGATAATTTAATTTGAATCCTCAATATAACTTTGAAATTGGCGATTTAATTTCAGAATTTAATCTATTGAATTGAATAAAAATTTATATCTTCAATTTTAAGTTGAAGAAAAATATTTCGAAGGCTTTTAAAATTCATATTGATAATACCGAAGATAATCGAACCTTCAGAATTTAATTTCAGACTGTTTGATCAGTTTTGAAATTTAATCGTTCAACCGATATTTAAAAATAGCCGTTCGAGGCACAGTCTCGGAATTCGACGAAACCAGTTCCAATGGATCCGTAATATTGTATTATTACCGGATTTCAAATTTCGTAATGTTTGGAATTATCGTGTGATCGTACGACAAGCAAACGCACTGAAATTTAAATTGAAATTTGTTTGATTTAAAATGCTATCTTCTCCATACGATCAAATTTGGACTCGAAACTTTTTCCAACGTGTTCGGAATAGGGGATAAACATTAGGGACGCCTGGCGGCACACTGAAATCGAGATTCGAGATTTCAAGGTACGCGGTACGAGATATTTTGAAAGAAAAAAAGAAGAAAAAAAAATATATTAAACAAAAAGAAAAAAAAACACGTTCAAACCCACGTTCTCCCATACTTACTCCCATACCCCCGTACTTTATTACCATTCCTCAAGTTCCCATTCAAATTCACGAAGCCTTCCTCCACAAAGAAAAATTAGCCGAGCTTCGAATTATAAAATCTCGTTCTCCCTCTTCCTTTCCAATTTCAAATCGACAGTTCGAAAAACAAATGGCCGCTCCCTCAAACTCACGTATCATCGCGACTTTCAATCGAATCAAAGCGAAGACGAGGCAGCGACTAGGGCTTCGCGTGGGCGAGTTCAGCTCGAAGGCGGCGTCTTCGAGCACGCGACCGGGGGAGGAAGTCATCGCGGCAACGATGTGAAGCTAGGGCAGCGTGAGGCATTCGATTTCTCGATGGAAGGCTCGAGACGTGGCGAGGCGACTGTGCAGTTCGAGGCAATAGCGGCGAGGCTTGGGGATGTTCGACATCTGTGGGGTTTGCGATTTGGGGCGACTCGATGGTCTTCGGTGATGTCGGCGACGAGGTGGCGCTCGAGTGGGAGCGGTGGTCAGGCGCGAGGCACATGTGAGGCGACGAAGTCGCGATAGCAGCAAGCGGGTTGAACTAGGGTCTCGCTTGGATCCGTAGTTGCAACCTAGCTGAGGGCAGTGAGGTACGGATTATTTTCAAAGTTTAATTTATATGAGAGTATAATTTACAGTAGGATATAATCTGTTTTTGAATTTAAATTTATATAGTTAATTTATTTATTTAATTATCTTCGTTACCAAAGATTATTTAAAAAGGGAATATAATTTTAAAAGTATTGGTTAAGTTGTTATAGACAATAGTTACGTTAATTAATTTGTTTTATCTGTTTAGTTATTAAAAAGAAATTTTTTTGTTAAAATTTAATTTATAGTTATTTGAATTTATAAAGGAAACTGGGTTGAAAATAAAATCATTGTATAATTAAAACTTACCAAGTTAGAAAATTGGTTATTCGATTATCTCGAATATTGATAGATTGTATAAATTATTTATACAAGGTCAAAAGATCGTGAAAAACAACCTGGAACAAAAAATGGATTGCAAATAAAAAGCGAAGGTGAGATTATTTTTCTCACTCAAAATGATTTGCAGTTACTATTGATTGATTTGTTTGGATGTGATATTAGATATAGTAGGATATATATATCTATATATAGCAATATATACATATTGGCATATGTATATATTGGATTGATTGATTTTCCCGCCTCGTATAGCGGATGAGACCCTATTGCGCCGTTAGTAAGCGGATTTTTATAAAACCCATATACCGCGATAATTCCGTACTGGAGCGGAATTGGTATTGTGCTAACGTCTGTGGATGCAGGAAAACAGGTTGGAGGGATCCAACTGGACCCCTCACATTGATTGAATTTATTTCTATTGTGATATGAATCTGTGAATGATTTTATAGTGATGCTATTAATCATATTGATATCTGGAAATTGTTTGAAAGCTAAAATTTAGCTGAATGGATGTTTTTACATCATTGGATTCCAAAGATAAACGAAATGGAATTTTTGAAATTCAAGTAGAAAATTTCTAAATGAATCAATTTTTGAAATTGAAGAAATTTTGAAGAAAGGAATTTTCTTTTTAAAGTATAAAAAGTAAATTTTTATAATCGTATTGAATAAATTCCAGAATCAAGTGAAAACGTTAAATAAATGAATTTCGTATAATAGTGATTTTAAATTGAGGAATTTAATAAAAATTTGGATTTCTAAATAGTTGGAAAAAGATAAAAAGGATTTATTTTCTTTAAGAGGAATTTGTTTAAAATGAAATAAGTTGGAAGCCCAATTATAAATTTAATTGGCAAATTGAAACAAGTTTAGAAAAAAATCAATATAAAATGATTTGGGATGGGAAATTAATTTAGAAATGAATATTGAAATTGATTTGGTATTGAAGTAAAATTAGAAATCAATTTGGGATTTGATTTTGGGGTTAAAAGTGAATATTTGGGAATGTGGATTTAAAAATGGAAATGATGTTAAAATGGGTTTATTTACAGTTTGTAAAGTTTAAAAGAACGATTTCTTTTAAAATAAATGAATTATAAGTATTTAACTTATAATATGGATTTTTGATGTATACTTTGAGTTATAAAATTGAATGGGTCATTAAAGGAAATTTATAAAATCGAAGTTGTTATAGAATAGAAAATAGAATTTATAAACGTGTTTATAAATTCGAAATCGATTGAATTTGATAAATTAAATATAGAAGGACATTAAAGAAGATATATTCGCGATTTTAAATAGCGAATTTTTATTGAAATAAAATGTGTAGAAAAGACTGAAATGTGGTTAGTGAAGTATATTCACGATTTTGGACAGTGAGTATATTTTTAAGTAAAATGGATATGGTTTTGGGAAAGTGATATTGGAAATGAAGTTAATTGTTTAAAAGATGTTTTAAAATGTATTGTGAATCGAAATCATAGATTTCAACATTCATTGTTGAAATAGACGTTTTTGAGAAATAAGGAAATGGTGGACTATAACACTGTTGTTATAGTAAATGATTTCCAAAAGGAAATGTTTTTAGGTAGTATTAGGATTTATATATCTATTTTAATTTCGGATCCCTATACTAGTGATTTTGAGTCGTCGTAACGATGTTTTACGTAACATTCGTTTTGACTCAAATAAATGTGTTAAAAGAATATTTTCCTTAAAGAATGAATATATACTTAATTTTTGATTTAAGTATATCGAGTATTTTCAAATGTTGAAAATAAATAGATTTGTGAAATACTTATTTTTAAATAAGTATGGAAATGCTTTTCCAATATGAAATGAACGTTTTGAGAATTTATCTTTGTAAAGATAAATTGAAATTGAATATTGAAAACGATTTGAAAATCGTATATCAGTAGATATTTTGAAAGATATAAATTCACTATGGAATTTATTAAAAGAAATGGGAATTCGTCCTAAAAATTAATATTGATTTATTTTAAAGTGTGGAAATTTTATATCTAGTAAAAGATATTTTGGAAGATAAAATAATTTGGAAAATTATTTGGAATCTGATGATGTTGCGCATCTTTATTGATGGTTAAATAACCGACTATCAATAATTACCTTTAAATAGGTATTTGTTGTGAATTGGATGAATTTGAATGCCACACTTATTTTTGAATAATCGCTCACTATTCGGGTTAGCCGGGAAAGGACCATGGGGTCGTATAACCCATTCCGAATATGTGATACGTCGTTATGAATTGCATTTGAAGACCGGTGTTGAAGACCGGATATTTTTGAAAACGGAAGGATTACCGTCGAGTTACTCTACATCGACTGATCTTCGATTTAGAGGTTTTATCACCCTTAGTGACGGGAAGTCCTGACGTGATTGAAAATTATCCGGATATGCAAGGGCTTCGTGAGAAGTGCCTTCGGTTCTGTTCGATCCCGGAACAGACTTGTATGGATTGTGTGTCTGACGTTACAATTTGAGATATAAAGCTGATTTCTTTCAAATACATTCCTGTTGGTGGCGGAGAATTTATTCTCTTAGCTTAACACCCTTCTCTGAGACGTACGAGCTCAGAGGTTATGTAGTTGAAATTTATCAGCGATATATCCCAATTTGGTAACGTGGCATACCGAGTGTTGCTGTGGAATGATCAGTGTTTGATCATTTGTGATATGATCATTTGTTTGATCTTATATCTTTGTGATCATAGGTTGATCATTTTGTTTGACCCGAAGCAGGGCTTTTTGAGAAAGCGTAGCTTTGTGGACGAGACTTCATCGAGCCTCACACCCCGGAAATGGTCGAAACAGGAAGAATGCGGCAAGGTTCTAGGGAGTAGCGCCCCTTAGTGTATGTCATTCCTTCTGGATAAAGGTGGTATCATGGTATGGAGCCCAGATACTTAACCTCTGTGGTTACTGCATTATTATTATCTATGTGGTTTGTTGGAATCGGGGATCCTCGGGAAGATCGGTGACGATCGGGGGATGGCATACGCGTGTCAGTAGTTACCTATTTTTGCAGAGGTAACCCGGCCTTGTGTTGGCAGAGATCCGGTTAGGTTCTCGGGTCGTCTATTCCAGGGACGTACCCATCGTGGATAGGAAGTTCCTTAGCCTGACCATTTGTTGGAAATCCAAAGAAACAATACGTGACTTGTACGGTTTTAGTTGTAGAACCTGCCATCTAATATGGCAGCTATAGCAAGCATACTATAATGGTACCTATGCTGGCTAAGATTTATATTCTACTTTCGAAATGCTTTCTACACTATGCACTAATAATAATATCAAAAATGATTTGATTTTGCGTAGTAAGCATCTTTGACTATCATAAGAAGAAATCTCCTCCAAGTCTGCGTTTGCATTGTGTGTGTGGTGGGAGGTCTTATGGTAGTTTCATTTTCCGAAAGCATTTCGAATCGACTTAAAAATTATCTTGTTGTTTTTAAAGATATAACTGTTTTACGATCTCACACCAGTCACCATGACTGACTCGGAGTTTATTGTTCCCTTCTAAACTCTGGGTGCCCACCAATTTCCACACGGGCAGTCTAGAGTTAGATTATCAGGATATTCTGGATATTCTGGAGCTTTGGAAGCAAGCTGGATGACGAGACGTAGTATTTGTATCTGATAGTATTTATTCCGCTGTGTATTCTGTATGAGGACAAGTTATATAACTGTCCATTGTTGTATATTGACTCTGATGATTAATGTATGTATAAAATGATATAGTTCCTTGTTTTAAAGATTACTGATTTATCTATTATATATTGTTCCGCTGCGATGTGTAAGATTTTGATATCGTTTTCTGTTCTGATGTGTTTTCTGTTGTTCTTCTTCTTTCTTTCATCTCTTTTTCTTCTATCTTCTTCTTCTTCTACTTTCTCTTCTTTCTTAAAACCATAACTTTTCGGGTTTCCGGCATTCGATGGCTCAGC
The DNA here is from genome assembly GCA_030737815.1 of Allium fistulosum. NCBI lineage: Eukaryota > Viridiplantae > Streptophyta > Magnoliopsida > Asparagales > Amaryllidaceae > Allium > Allium fistulosum. Next base: position 1,390,880,763 of record CM060901.1, on the reverse strand, counting down.
AGTCGATAAAGTGAGTATCGATGTTGAATTTTCGAAAGTCGAAAATTTTCTGGGATGTTACAAGAAGTACCAAATATGATCTCCCCTCCGTTAAGGGGCCCCGAAGCATACAAATGAGAGATAATATTGACTCAAGCTAGGGATGATCATACCCTACTTAGGAGCGACCCACTTAGCCCGACCGCAACTTCCCTATTTTAGTCATTCCCGATTGATGAGGCTTAAGGCTATGTTTTACCTTTTTATATATGCCTTCCCACTTGGAATGCTAACATTTCCCTCCAAGCAATGATGCAATGCCATCTTTCATCCATACAAGTTCGTTCTGGGGCTGAACAAAATGCTTGAGAGCTCCATCTTCAGTTCCATCATCTTCAAGATATCTTCACTTCGAAACACTTAAATTGGATCAAAGTGGTTTTCGGATAACATATCGATCTCGGTCTCTTCAAAATAACTTTCGATAATTTTTGGTAAACTCAACCCCGGTTCTTTAGGAAATAAACAGTCAAAGATAAGAGCGAAGATCACCTCTTATCCGTTAGTGGATAGATTTCCTTATCATTTGTCCCAGGAGAACGAAATGAGAATTATACGCTCAGTACGGCATCATCGGAGATGACTGTGCCATAAAACTTATGTGATTCTTCTTTATATTTCCAAAGTTATGTTTAGAGTCTAAATTCCATAGTCGGTTATTTAACTATAGAATAATCAAACATTCAAATCAGGGATTTAAATTCTATAGGAAAAACCCACATTGGTTAAGCACATAAATGACCACTAACCTCTTTAATTAATCTTTTCAACATTTGCAATCACATTATAAATTACTAGTATAAAAACACCGTTACAAAGATACACCAAAAAATCCCTATATTTTCAAAACTTGGAAAAATATTCATATACTCAACGGTATAAGTATATTCACAGAATGGAGGAAGATTTCCTTTTTTCACAATTCTAAAACCATATATAAAATCCTCTATAAATCTCTAAAATCATTTATAAACAATTTATAACCTTTAAAACCATTTATAAATATTTCTAAATCATTTGTCAATTTTTTTTAAACCCTTTATGAATCCATGCAACTATTTATAAAGCTCTTTTTATAAATATATAACCCATTTATAAAATTCCCTTATAATTATCTAAAAACATTTACAAAGCTCTCTTTATACAGTATGAATAATTCTCCTTTAAGTCTCCTAAACATTTTATAAACCCCTCTTATAAAACCCAAATTTGTTAATAAAACTTTATTTATAAATCTTGAACGCATTTATAAATAAATAATAATCATTTACTTCACACATTATTGTATAATGATAATTAATAATTTTAAAATATTAATAAACCATAATAATTAAACTTCACCATTATTATAAATGCTAATAATTAATTTCCAAACATTATTAATAAATCATTATAAATTTTGTTAACCCTAAAAATGGATCAACACCCTGGATTTATTATGAAAGTACCAGCCTTGTTTATCAAGGCAAATAGAATAGAAACAAGAAATAATAACTTGCAGATAAAGTAAAAGGACAAGAGATTTTTATAGTGGTTCGGCTGTTAATGAAGCCTATGTCCATTTTATAACTTTTGTTATTGACTGGCTGCAATTACAAGTTGAATATGATCACAATTTGATTGGATATTGTAAGTTAGATAAGGTCACCAGTCTAAGAGTTCACTGGAGAATCACAACAAACCCTTTAGATGACCGTTGTGTGGGAGGAGAAGAGTGAAGGATAGTTTCTATAGAGTTTCAGCAACAAGTCCAGAAGATCCTCTTTATATTGCAGGCAGGTGAGTATTTATAGGGATTGGAGAGCTATTGGGCTGGGCCGCTTTGCTAGAGACTTAAACTTAATCATACGAAGGAGCTCCAAAAATTACACAGTGACCTGACCTAAATTAATGGATCCTAGCGATCCATAGGGCATGGATCTCTAGTGATCCATGTAATTAGAATATTTGTGGATCGTTTCACTTGGGTTGCATTCCTTGCCTTATGTAGATGCTCTCCATGTGATTTCGTAGCTAGTTTCCTTGTTTTGATGATGATTCATACATGAGTTAGATTGATCTATAACTAGAATCAGATGAGTCTTTCCTTCTTGAACTAGGTTGCTTGGAAGGCTATGAAACTTGGTAAATATATTCAGAAGAGACAATGAATCAAGAAGGTTACGGTGACTCGTGAAGCATCCCTATGTATCGCTAGCGATTCATAAGTGATGGATCTCCACGATCCATCTCCTTAGTTTGTTTTTGGTTGAATTTCTGAGAGTGTTATTCACTTGTTCTTTGATTGTGTTGTCCAAGTATCAAGTCGTTTGAAGTTAGTTTGATCATCTTTCTTCATGGGTCATCTGGTCCAGAAGAATCATCCATAACTCGCTCAAAACTTAACGAAATCAGACTAAACTTTGCAGGTACACTCTAGAGGGTGTTTGGGACCTACCCTATAAATTTGAGGTGGTGGGGCCCACCTTACATGGGTCGCTAGCGACCAATCAAGATGGATCACCAACTATCCATCATACTAACTCCAATCAATCCTATTTTTCATATGAGCCTTCATTTTTATCTTCTAAGTGTTCTCCAAAAAAATTAAGTCAATCAAACTCCATATAAGTTCTCTAGGTCCGTTTTAAGTTAGCTACTTTGGTCAAAAAGCGGGTTAACAAATTCCAAGACATATTAATTATTTAGATAATTAACTTTCAAAATATTGATATAAATAAATAATTCTAAAACAATATTAATATAGATAAATAACTTTAAAACAATATTAATATAAATAAATAACTTTAAAAAAATAGATAAGAAGGTTGGGATAAAATAGAAGTTAAATACTTTAAAACAAAATATTTTAAAACCCAATTTTTGTTTTAAAATCATTTCCTATCTCAAAATTCAACTCCAATGACAATTTATAGTATTTTAAAAGACTAATTTGAGGCCAATAACTAACAAACGCTTAACCAATATCAATAATAATTTTTCAATCACTATTAGATTTTAGTTTTGAACATAAACAATGTCATAACCAATAGTGTGCATAAATCAGATTTCATATCCAATAATTCATATAACAGGAATTTATTGGAAATAAATCAACAATAGCGAGGAATTCCATTGGTTCCCTCCAACATGTCCCCTTACATCACAAATCATATATATCACACACACACACACACACACACACACATATATATATATATATATATGAATAAAATCAACAGTGGTGCCTCCAACCTGTCCTCCTGGATCAAAAACTATATGTATAATTATATAACACGAGTCATCCGCTTCAGGGCGGAAATAAATCCAAACCAACCGATAAAACAGTAAATCATCCAAATATCCAATCAATAACTTTTATCAACTATATAATATTACTGATTAGCCAAAAAGATGAGTTTAACTCACCGAAATTTTTGTTCTCGCCGAGGCGATCCACTTTGGAACTAAAATCGAACGACGTCTGATTTTAGCCCAAATTTCAACTATCTCCAAATTTTTCCAACCCGGTTCCATCGCAAAGCTTACGTCATCACGAGCGCAACGCAAAAAATTCACATCTATTGAACCTCGTATAAAATAGTTATTCAGTTTTAAAGTTATCGATTTTTAAATTTATGAATAATTAATTTACTTTTAATTACAAAATTAGCCCTCTCACAACTCATCTTCTTCCTCAACTGCTAATACTCCCTCCCTATACACGCACAGTGCAAGCATCGTGCACATCACCACTGATACTAAGCTCCGGACCCCTAAACCAAAATCGAACTTCACCATTGAAGGCTCACCCAAATCTCCACCTTCCCGACACCATATTCTCACATCTGAGCCTCCAATCAAATCATGACCGAACCCTTTGCCTTCATTCGTACAAATGTCGCACTTCTCAAATGAGCGACACACTCAGCCAAACTTCGAGAATAAATGGAATACAACATGAGAAAGCTAATGGTGACCTCGAATTCAACTATTGACGCCTAAAACGTACGCTACCCAAAGCTCTAGCATGCGACTGGAAAAGTCAATCTTCCCCATCTGCGATCGCAAGCTATGATACCCATACTAATACAAAGCTTACGCTTTCCATTTTCGGATTTTTATTTCTTTTGATTTCAATTTTTTAGAAGTTTGATTTATGAAAGGGAAAACTAATTTTTTCTCGTATACAACACAATATATAAAAGAAGAGGGAAAGTGTGGGCGGAGCATTTGAAGGGTAAGGTGAATGGTATGCAATGAACATGGGGTAGGTATAGTTATAATTTATTATATATTATTTTATTTTTAAATAATTGGCTCAACACGTTCGAAAAATCTCAAACTCCAAATGAGGCATGCCACTTGTCGTTTTATATGTAATACCCCTGTTTTGAACATAATGGAACTAATCTCGTGACTTAATTTGATCATATGCAGAAGAAAACTTTTCAAACCCGGTTATAATATAAATTTCCATAATTAATTTATACGCCTTTCAATCTCGCACGACCAAACGATGCGTCCGATCACCACGAAAATCATCGGTATATAATAACTCGCTATTACGAATCCAATGAAACTAGTTTCATCGAAATCCAAAGCAGTGCCCCTGAAGGCTATTTTATACATTTATTAAAATAAATTATTATAAAAGTCAAACTAATCTCCTTTTAAATTTAGATTCAAAAGTTTACTACCTTCATTCTTATCCAAATAGAATTCAAATCAACTTCTGAAATCATTTTTATTCACATTAAATTCAGGATTTAATTATTTAAATAATTCCAAATATTAAATTAAACAATTTAATTATCAAATAAATCGCTATTATTGAAATTCAAGTTATTCAACTTGTAAAATTAACTTTTCAATATTTAAATAAATTTAATATTCCAAAGACCAAAATTCTAGATCGTTACAAAATTGCTCGACAAGAAAGGTTTGGAAAGAAAAAACTAATGAAATGCAGTTGATTAAGAAGATGAAAATTATGGCAAAAACAATATTAAAAGGAGGGATGAAAACATCTCAAAAGATGTTTTGGGACAAAATCTTGATGCAAAAAATGGAATTCCAATAAATGATGATGATGGGGAAAATGTTGTTGTAAGAGATAAAATTATGTCAACTGATGATTCAGAGCAAAACAATACCATACCCAAAAGTTCAGGTAATAATGCAGTAATAGGGAAGATAAATTCCTTTGAAAGTATGGGAAATAATGCAACTTTTCAAAGTATAGATGTAAACTCTCATAACCTTAATGATGTCGAGCAAATGGAGATAAGCCAAACACAAGCAGAATCAACGATCAATTTATAGAATTCTGTGAAATAGAATGTGGTAAGCTACACAATAAAGCAAGTTGCAACCAAGCAGTTGTTTATAGAAGATCATAGTGCATATAATATTGTACGCTCACAATTGAAAGATACTTCTGATATCATGATGGATGGAAGTAATTTGGAAAAAAATGTAAACTCGGAAAGCAATGTCTACGAAATTGAATTCCTCTACCTATCACTTTACTGGAAAAGCACACTTTGATGAAAGAATACCACAAAAATGGTTCAAAAAGCAGTAAATCTCTTTTCTAATTCTTCCTTTCCTGCTAACAAAAGAAGGAAAAAAACAAGATAAAGAATTTGCAATACATAATATAAACATTTCGTGAAAAGAATAAAGAGCAAGACAGATTCAAAGAGAAATACATTATTAAAAATCAAAGATAGGAAGAACAGCTCAAAATACAAGGTAAAAACCACTTAAAAGAAAGGGAACAAAGATTTCTGAATTCATGGAAGTTAGAAAGAATTCTAGAAGCATGGAGGAGGACAATTCCATCTACTCACTGTAGCTGACTGATATAACCTTTTGAGTATCCTTTTAAAAAAATTATTTTTAAAATATTATGTCGACAATTGCTTGGAATGTTATGGGATTAAATTCCCTAGAAAGGGAATTAGATTTATCAAAACTTTATTTTCTAATAAACCAAATATAATGCGGATATTAGAGCATAAACTGATGACTTTAAGATAGACGATTACCAGCCCAGATGCTTAAGAAATTGGAGCATTGTAAATAATAATTCTCGGGGTTTCAATGGGATAATTATGGTATTATGGGATTAAAATATTTGAAAGTTAAATCAATATTTTATAAATTTATAATATATTCATCGTAAATTTATAAACAAATGGGGTTTCTAATTCAAAATTTCATTTATCTATTCTTTCAATAATGAAGATGAAAGAAAATTTTTATAGAATCATTTAGAGTTACAAAACAAAAATATGAATAAACCATGATAATTATTGGGGATACAGTATTGCACTTATATGAAAAAAAGGGAGGTTTGCCTATCCCTTTTAAAAAAATAGAAATCCTCAATAATTTTATTTTTAAAACCGAGTTGATTGAACCCATTATGATGGGTAATAAATTCACTTAGAACTCTGGTGAATTTAGAAACATACATTGCAAATTAGACAGAGTTTTAATCAATCAAAATTTGTAAGTTGTTTTACAGATTTTCAATGTTCCACTTTACCACAAGCTTCTAGTGATCATACCCATATAAAAATTCTTTTTTCTATGAAAAATTATATTAACAATAACAAAAACAAACCATTTAGATTTATGAATAGTTGGACATTAGAAAGCAACTATAAGGAAATCATAAGAAACTATATAGCGGTATCTATTCATGGTACAGCTTAGTACAAATTTAATAAATTTCTCAAAAATACAAAGGAAAATCTGAATATTTGGAATAAATATATCTAAATAAGAATAATATTAGACAAAATAGAAATGTATGTGAGAGTATCCAAAATGAAATAGATTTTGATAGCGCAGGCAAATTTCTAGTGAATAAATTTTAAATTTCTAATGAATAAAATTTTTCAATTGCAAGATAATCTAAGTAAAGCCTTGCATGTGCAAGCTATCAACGTAAGGCAAAAAGCTAAATTGGCTAGCTTACTAGTGGAGACGAATCTATCAAATTTTTGTATGCCAAAATGTCTAATGGAAAATACATCAATGACACAGAAAAATTACTAGATAATAAAAGGGCTACAATTAATGATGCCTCACAAATAGAGAGAAATGTCATTATTTATTTTACTGATCTGTATAACACTAATTCTTACAAGAAGGATTTCCCTAATTTTGATACAAAATTCTTGCTTCATGAAAACAGAGAAGAAATACTTCTTGTTCCTATATGTTTAGAGAAAATCAAAAACATAGTTTTAGTGTTAATATTGATAAAAGTCTAGGGCCATATGGATTTAGGGAAAAGTTCTATAAAACACATTGGGATGAAATCAAGCAAAATTTATTTTGATGCAATAAATGAATTTTTCATAGCTGGAAAGCAAAGCTTTTGAAATGTCTAAACCATTCATTCATTGCCCTTATCCCAAAAGTCAAAATCCCCAATGGTTTAGGGGATTATAGACCCAAAGCATGTTGTAATTTTTTATATAAAATTATAGCTACTATTTTGAGTAATAGAATAAAAAATTTCTTAAAGTATTTGATTTCTAAAAATCAAAGTGCTTTTATACGAGATAGATATATTGTGGAAAATATCTTGTTAGCTCATGAAATCATTAGAAATTTTAACAGGGATTGTAAAAATAAAGTATGCATCAAAATAGATTTACATAAATCATTTGACAAAATAAACAGACATTTCATAATATATATGATGTCAAAATTGGAGTTCATAAAAAAAACAAATTAATTGAAGAATACATAAATACCACTACATATTCAATATTAACAAATGGTTCCCCTTGTGGTTTTATACATAGTAATAGGGGAATAAGACAAGGAGATCCATTATCTCCTTATCTATTCTCCATTACTATGGAATAGTTTTCTATACAAATGGAAATTGAGTAATGCTATGAAAATTTAAAATCTACAAATAGAACTAAACCTACTATTTCTCATCTATTATATGCTGATGATCTTTTATTATTTATGAATGTAGATTTATGCAGTGCAAACTCTGTTAAAGAACTTTGAAAAATCCATATGATTATGCAGGACTGTGAATAAATAAGAGCAAAAGCAAGGCTTATTTTAACAAAAATTGCACAAGAAAGGAGGAAATACTTCAAATTTTAAAAATTCAAGAAGGTAATTTGCCGGTTAAATATTTAGGACTTTCTTAGTATGAACCAGGTTACAAACAGAGATTATGCTAGATTATATGACATTATTCAAGGCAAACTAGAGAGTTGGTCAAGTAAGCTACTGTCAATTGCTGGTGATTAGAGTTGCACACGCTGTCATTACAGCTGTTATCATGTGTTGAATACAAACTCATAACATTCCACTAAAAGCAATGCAAAAAAATAAAAAGAATGTGTGCAAATTTTATTTGAAGGGGCAAATATCATAAAATCTCTTGGGAAAAGGTATATAAAACAAAAAAATGGATGACTTGGCCTAAGAAAATTTAAAGACTTGATTAAAGCATGCAATTTCAAGTTGTTTTGGAAATTCATTGAAGAAAACTCTTTATGGGAAAAATGGATGTAAAAGAAATATGTTAAAAAAACTTTTGGAATATGCCAATAGAAACCATTATTCACATTCTTGGAAAAGTATTCTTAACTGCAAAGAGATAGGCATCAAATTGATAGACAGAAAATTCAAGGATGGCAAAGATACCAGCCCATGGATAAAAGATAAATCTCTGATCAACCTACTAGGTTGGTATAATTTGTTGAAGTTTGGAGAAACAAATACAAAAGTGGAAAACATAATTCAAAATCATAAATGAAACACAAATCTACATCCAACTGCATCAATATTCAAATCAGCAATAAAAGTATTGAAATAGACTCAAGCCTAGACAAGGATAACTGGAGTTGGAAATTATCAACAAAAGGAAAATTCTCCTTTAAAAACATGAGATTATATTAAATGTGCAGAAGATGAGGTGGATTGGTACAAAACAATTTGGAATAGGGCAAACTACCCAAAAATGGCTCAATGCGCCTACTTTGCAATACTAAACAGACCGCCTATAAGAGATAGATGTAAAAAGTGGAAAAAAAGGGGAAACTAAGTGCCTTTTATGCAAAATTGAGACTGAAAGTATGGATCACATATTTTTTGATTGCATTTACTCAAGGCATATATGGAATATTGCAAAAGGAACACTTCATATTAGCCAATTTGAGCCAATTCACAACATAAGATCAAACATTCAATGTATTCAGCAAAAGTTCAAAAGCAATTTCAAGGATTTTGACAAAGCATGTATACTTTTAATAACTGTTATCTATCGCATTTGGAGAGAGAGAGAGAAATGTCAGAACGTATAAAAAAAGAAAAAGCAAACATATAGTTGTGGAAAATCATTGAAACTGAATACAAAATTCTAAGTTATAAAGCCAGGAAAAATTCGTCAGATCCAAACAACCAAAACTCAACTATTCATGATCTCGACAACTATGAATAAAGGGTTGAGGCATCCTTACAAAGTGGGAAAGTCAATCTAGACATTTTCCAAGGCAAAGTATTTAAATACAGAGCCAGATACTCAATACCAGGGACATGAGATAGAAGTAGAACCAATCTCGATGGCAATCACAATAGAGGAAGTCGATTCGATGCTCAAACCAGAAAAACTCCTGTAAGGAAAGTAAAAAAAATCAGCGCTTATAATAATTATTTTAATAATAAAAAAAATATCAATCTTAATCATAGTTTACCTAATTTAAGCCGGAACTACCTCACACCCAAGATTATGCCAGATGAGATGTTCCTATAACAATACAGAATTACACATCTTGATTTCAATAATCAAAGGACAAGTGAAAATTATTACAGAAGCAAGCTCGACAACAAACTATATCACTTATCTATATGGAACTTGGGAGAAAGTAGTAAATCGCAAGGACAAGAGGAGCAATTTGCAAGCAAATATGAAGCAACTCCCAACATTATTACAATTTTGAAGCTCAACGAAGAAGATCAACTAATTTCTGGAAGGAATAAGGGAGAATGCAGCAACCTTCAAGGCCAGAAGGAGTTACTCGCAAGCAAAGACGAAGCAACTCCCAATTTTATCTCAAATCTGAAGCTCAACAACAAAGATCAATGTAACGACCCAACTTTTTGGACGGTTTAAATCGATAATAAACCACACATGTCAACTCAAACCATTCAAAAGGGAGGATTGTTAATGGGGTAAAAAAGAAAATAAGAGAAAAAGAAGGAAAAAACAAAACATAGAATCTCACAGCGGAATGACAAAATATAATAATCAAATAAACAGTTCATGAAGCTGTTTTACAAATAACATTTGATTACACTTTTACAATACAATCAGAGTTATACATACAGCAGGTAAAATAAGATAATACGGCAGAACAACATGATGCAGTGGAATAATACTAATAATATAATACTAAACTCCGTCTTCGTCCTCCAGAAATAGAGTCTTCAACGCTGAAATGCTCAGGCTGACCCGAGCGTAATGAAAAGACAAAACACTCGAGTTAGAACTAAAAGATCTTATGTAAGTTAAATCAACAGTAAAATAAATATGAGTGTAACGGCTTCACAGATGTTTACGGGATTTTACATCTCCTATCCAGTGTATAACGTGCGTGCAATAACTTAAGAGATGTTAAGGATTTCCATCTCCTAAGAATCCGTTAAACTATTTATATGTAGTAATATACGCTATATATGTAGTGTCTATCAGTAAAGTATAATATTGAAAATAGCGTTAAGGCGTTACCCATATCACCCTTAACACATTTTTATAAATGTCGTAGTCTATACAGTACTGTAAACACCACCAAACCGGTGGGCTATCAAGGAGCACTCCATAGGTACGACACAAAACAAAATCGTAGTGGGCTCGATAAGGCATATGACAGGGCACACGAGGCAACGCTCAGGGTAGGATTCTACCGTTTTGCACTCCCGGACAGGTGGTAATGCGTAGCAGCTACAGCCGTCCACCTCGGAACACACTCCTATAATCAAATCGAGGGTGGCCACCAAATCAATCACAAAGTAACAGATATGGTATCGGAGAAATGTGCCCGATCGGAGGACCGACCTCACTTGGCCCGGTATAGCTCCTGTTTTAGTCATATCAAGCTGACCCGAAGGGGGTTAGGGCTGCGTTCATACCTCATACAGTAGCGTTCGCCAAACCATCCTACTTCATTCTGGATTCTCCACCACGTGCACAGTTGTTAAAGTGGTTTCGAAATTGGCAGAGCGTATGACAATATCCGACCCCGGTCTCTTTAACAATCAAACGCTTATTTCACACCGTGGTTATTCTATAAAACATTTTTAATAATAAATCCAGAAAACAGTTTATACCTTCATATCCAGATACCCATATACTTATTCCAAAAGTATAAATATATTCATAAATACCGAGAAAGATTTCTTTCAACCAATTTCGAAAATAATTTATAAATCTCTCTTAAACCATTTATAAACTATTTATATGCTTTAAAACCATTTATAAAGCTATTTATAAATTCCAAAACAGTTTACAACTCTTCCCTTTTCATAAACTTCTACGCAAATTCCTTCAAAACACTTCCGAATTCCCTTTATACAAGTTCTTTTATAAAAACCTTTATAAAATCCTTTAAACGTTTATAAATTCCTTTACAAAACCATTATAAAATGCTTTATAAAAACCTTTTATAAAATCCTTTTATGAAATCCATTATAGAATCTCTTACAAAACCTTTATAAATTCCTTACAAAACCTCTTACGTTTTTATTTATTAAAGTTATAAAAAAAATCTATATTTATTATCTTAAATCAAAACCATATTTAATATATTAAATTAAATTTAATATATATATATATATTAAAACTATACTAGATATCATTATCAAGTATTTAACTAACAATTTAGATTCAATATTAATTTAAATGGCAATTTAATTCAATATAAATTCAAATTAAATTTAAATGACAAGTTAAAATATCAAACAGCAATCAATAATTTCTTATCACGTCATAAATTTAATTTAACTAACATAAGAAGGTTTAATATTTGTGAGTGGGTTAAACCACTCACTTTTGATTTATCGTCGATTTAAAATCCAAATAAAGCCCAAAATATAAACAGTCTCAGAATACAGCCAAACTAGTTCCATAATGTTTGGAATTTCGATACGATCGCAATGGAAGAAACCGCATCCAAATCTGAGCTAGTATGAAAAAGTTATGTGTGTTAGAAGATTGGAAAATTTAAATTTAAATTAAACACGGGCATATTCGTAATATCGTACCTCATCTCAAACCCGAATCTCGATCGCGACCACTAACATGACCTCAGGCGCCAGCGACATCTCCTGACGCACGCCTCTCCAATCCCCTAGCCGCCAATCCAGCTACGCCACCGTGATGGCCATGTCACGCCGCACCCATGCTGCAAGCGCCGCTGCCCCGGCGGTGCCTGGACCTGACCGCTGCTGTTCGCCTCTACTGCCAATCATGGAAAAATATGAAAAAGCACACTAACCACATGGATCGACTCGCCTCATCCTCCCTTACGTCGCAGCAACATCCGATCGTCCTATCGACGATGATCCACCGTTAAACTGAAAACCCTAGGATGGACGACCGAAACTTCTTCAAAGATTCCTGGCCAATCCGAGTCTCAATTGCAAAAAAAAATAGTAGATCTAGATTACGCTCGTTGATGGCTTTCCAACGATATATAATTTGATATGGTTTGAAGAGTTTGAACTTTCAATATGATTTTGAATTTGGGAATTAGGGTTTGGGTATTGACAGCCATTGAGAAGGAATAGAAAATTGAACAGGCAGATAGAATTGTACGTACAAGAATATGAAATAAGTAATCTAGGGTTTTAGGAAATACCCATTTATATAGATAGAGATGGATAAGAACGAATGGACATACCGAATTGGGTCGAAATGATAACAACGACCCGAAAAGCCTGTTTTGTTTCCGAAACGAAAATAAGACATCCAATATATTGAAATATAGGTTTTCAATATTTTTAAACTTAATGGAACTAGTTTAAACCCTAATTCCATTGTATACAGAAATTATCTTTCAAAATAAAATTATATTCATTTAAATTCTTTTAATTGATTTCTACGTGTTTCGAGCTCGCACGATCAAACGATAAGTCCGATCGCTACGAAACTTGAAATCCTACAATAATTCACTGTTATAGATCCGATGAAACTGGTTTCATTGAAATCCATACAATGGCCAAAATGGCTAATTTTCGCATTTATTAAATAAATTATTCTTAAATTGTTTTAATTACCTTTAAATTCAAATTTAAAAGTTAACCATTTTATCATTCTTGATTAAACAGGAATTACACAGAAATTGATAACCTTTTAAAATTGAATTTTTCCATGTTAATTTCAAGGTTCACATATTGCACTAATTTCAGTGCTCAATTACAACTGTAATAAAATCCCAGTTAATTATATTTTAATTTCAATATATTCTTTTATTTCGATTTACACTCTTCTTATTAAATCAACTATTACCTTATGAATATAATTAACATTAGTTTACATTTTATTACATTCATATTCTACAGTTATCATCCTTTACCATATTAATTATAATATTTCAATTGCATTAATTCCATTAATTGCCGATTTAATTCCTTATTTACAATTATAACCAAATTAACTTTACAATTATTTTAATCGGTTGAAATTAAATTAAAATAGTTGTTAATAACATTCAAACAACATTATTAAATCATATTCTAATTATTTTTCTCATTAACAAATTATAAATTTTAATTTCTCACAAAATTAAATTTCAAAATCTTACTTAATTTAATATTTTTACTTGTCAAAATTTACGGGTCGTTACACTCTCCCTCACTCAAAACTTTTCATCCTAAAAAAGGAACAAGAAGGAATTTAAAAACTTGATATAATTTTATTTAAAATAATCAATTTATAAACAATTAGTTTACATAAATTTAGTTTAATAAAAATTTGAAAATAACTCAACTTTCATAGAAAATTTCTAAGTCTTAAATTTACGAAAATTTTCGCCAGAGTCTCCTTTGCGCGGTTAAGTCTGGAAAAATAAGAATATCAATAATTTCAATATATACATTGTACTTCAATAATAATAAAACAGCCCAAATCATGGGAAAAACAATAAAATATCATTCCAAAACCGTAATCCGAGAACGTACCTATTTATCGGGAAAACAACTTTATTTACGAAACCAAAATTAGTAGCCATTGCTTCCATAAAACTGTATTTTACTTATATCATCCAAAAGAATTAAAATTTTATGTAAAAGAGTAATATATTAGTTGTTCTAATTTATAATACAAATAACACAACATAACAATAGTCATATGCAAACAAAACAGTACAACCATTATATGCAATCAAAGTATCCATCATACATCCATAGCAACAAACCTAGTGGTTTGTCCAGGTTCAAACACTTTTCATCGTATAAGGATGATAAATAACTATCAAGTGTACCTTACGCTCAACAGCCTTAGATGATTACTTAATAGATTATTCATATATCCTCGAACAATTTGAAGTATCATTTCCCAAACTTTCCAGAAGCCAAAACAACAAAGAATTTAACACATTATTATTTAGGCTTATGCTATTGGTTTCTTTTCACATCATTATTTACTTTTTATTTATTTCCATTCAATTATTTAGAACATCAGTAGATCAATTCTTAAAATATTATATAAGTTTCCTTACAACTTAATTCACATTCATTTACCTATATAACTTGATTTCCAATTAAGATTAATATTCATTAGTGAATCAATTCATACTTAAGTTTCTCTACTTTATAATTCACATTTATTCATTCATGTATAGTATCATCAAATATTAAATCTATTAATCAATCATTTCAACATTTTTTTAAGTTTATAATAATTTACTTAACAGTATCCACTTTTTCCTTTTATCCAGTTTAATTATTAAGCATTTCAAAATATTAACTTAAGTTTATAACATTCCTTGTACACCTTAATTATTTTATTTATAAACAATATGTTTACTTTGAAGCATTTTTGTTATTAAGATTTTACTTGTGTAATATTCTATTACATGTTCATATTAACATTTCAACTTTTAAATATTTCTGGTAAGTTTTATACATGTTTTAGAATGTAATTGAGTGTTATAAAAATTTATCTTATTCATTTTAGTTAGAAAAAATATTCAATAATTTAGATCTTCTAAATTTCATCACCCTTTAATTTACAAGTGACAAATCTCCAATTTCTTTACAGTTTCATTAATCACTTAGCTTCTAATTTTTTATTTTTTATTTTAGAAGTTACCAACTATTAAAATGGTCAAGATTTCATTCTATTACAATAACTGAGAACCATTGATTAATAGAAAACTTAAGAACTAAATACCGGATTTCATTGCAAATCATCTCAAAATAGTATATATAATTATATCTTTTATATAGCAAAACATACTTGGAAATTTAATTTAAAATTTGTTTATCAAAAGAAATGTGCAGCAAAGCTACTACAATGGTCATCCCACTTTGAAACTCGAAAATGAATGTCGACGATGCCGCGGTCATCACCTAAATTATTTTCCAACGAAAGAAGAGGGGAGAACAAACTTATTTACTTTTAAAAACATTTCTTTCAAATCACATTGAAAATATTTATATCCGGAAATACTTCCAAATAATACTAATATTATATTCCAAAATCTTTGAAAACAAATTTCAAAACTCCGGAACTTAAGTTCTCAAATTTCCAATTCATATTCACTTTATTTGTAAATCCTATTTTGCAACCAATATTTATAAAATTTCACTTCCTAACAAATAAACATATCACATACAACTATATCCATTTATAAAAATTATTCTATTATATACAAAATATAATACTAGGTAAAATATTTTGTTTACCTATATTTCAAACAGGTAAATAGGCACAAGGAAGAAGTTGCAAAAAAATTTAGTCTCAGGGACAACAAGTTTGCTTTTTAGTCTGAAGGACATTTTTTAGTATAAACTGAAAATGATAGTTACAACTATCATTCTGTGATTTACACTAATATGTGTCATTCAGCCTAAAAACAAACTTTTTGTCCCTGAAACTAAATTTTTCTCTAACTTTTTCCTTGAGCCTAAAACCCTCTATTTCAAAAACAATCTTGTGTCGGTCTCTATATCTCACAGCGGAATGATAAAATATAATAATCAAAAAAACAGTTCATGAAGCTGTTTTACAAATAACATTTTATTACACTTTTACAATACAATCAAAGTTATACATACAACAGGTAAAATAGGATAATGCAGCGGAACAACATATTGCAGTGGAATAATACTAATAATATAATACTAAACTCCATCTTCGTCCTCTAGAAATAGAGTCTTCAACGCTGAAATGCTCAGGCTGACCCGAGCGTAATGAAAAGACAAAACACTCGAGTCGGAACTAAAAGATCTTATGTAAGTTAAATCAACAGTAAAATAAATATGAGTGTAACGGCTTCAGAGATGCTTACGGGATTTTACATCTCCTATCCAGTGTATAACGTGCGTGCAATAACTTAAGAGATGTTTGAGATTTCCATCTCCTAAGGATCCGTTAAACTATTTATATGTAGTAATATACGCTATATATCTAATGTCTATCAGTAAAGTATAATATTGAAAATAGTGTTAAGGCATTACCTATATCCCCCTTAACACATTTTTATAAATGTCGTAGTCTATACAGTACTATAAACTCCACCAAACCGATGGCCTATGAGGAAGCACTCATAGGTACGACACAAAACAAAATTACAGTGGGCTCGTTAAGGCATATGACAAGGCACGTGAGGCAATGCCAAGAGTAGGATTCTACCATTTTGCACTCCCGGACTGGTGGTAACGCGTCGCAGCTACTACCGTCCATCTCGAAACACACTCCCATAATCAAATCGAGGGTGGCCACCAAATCAATCACAAAATAACAGATATGGTATCGAAGAAATTTTCCCGATCGGAGGAGCGACCTCACTTGGCCTGGTATAGCTCTTGTTTTAGTCATATCAAGCTGACCCGAGGGGGTCAGGGCTACGTTCATACCTCATACAGTAGTGTTCGCCAAAGCATCCTACTTCGTTCTGCATTCTCCACCACGTGCATAGTTGTTAAAATGGTTTCAAAATTGGCAGAGAGTATGATAATATACGACCCCGGTCTCTTTAACAACCAAACCTTATTTCACACCGTGATCATTACAATTTAATTCGCATTCATTTACCTATATAACTTGATTTCCAATTAAGATTAATATTCATTAGTGAATCAATTCATACTTAAGTTTATCTACTTTTTAATTCATATTTATTCATTCATGTATAGTATCATCGAATATTAAATCTATTAATGAATCATTTCAACATTTTCTTAAGTTTATAATAATTTACTTAATAGTATCCACTTTTTCCCTTTATTCAGTTTAATTATTAAGCATTTCAAAATATTAACTTAAGTTTATAACATTCTTTGTACATCTTAATTCTTTTATTTATAAACAATATGTTTATTTCGAAGCATTTTTGCTATTAAGATATTACTTATATAATATTCTATTACGTATTCATATTAACATTTCAACTTTTAAATATTTATGGTAAGTTTTATACATGTTTTAGAATGTAATTGAGTGTTATAAGAATTTATCTTATTCATTTTAGTTAGAAAAAATATTCAATAATTTACATCTTCTAAATTTCATCACCCTTTAATTTACAAGTGACAAATCTCCAATTTCTTTACAGTTTCATTAATCACTTAGCTTCTAATTTTTTATTTTTTATTTTAGAAGTTTACAACTATTAAAAATGGTCAAGATTTCATTCTATTACAATAACTGAGAACCATTGATTAACAAAAAACTTAAGAACTAAATACCGGATTTCATTGCAAATCATCTCAAAATAATATATATAATTATATCTTTTGTATAGCAAAACATACTTGGAAATTTAATTAAAAAAAAATTATCAAAAGAAATGTGCAGCAAAGCTACTACAGTGGTCCTCCCACTTTGAAACTCGAAAATGAATGTCGATGATGCCGCGGTCATCACCGAAATTATTTTCCAACGACGGAAGAGGGGAGAATGGAACTTATTTTCTTTTATAAACATTTCTTTCAAATCATATTGAAAATATTCATATCCGAAAATACTTTCAAATAATACTAATATTATATTCCAAAATCTTTGAAAACTAATTTCAAAACCATGGAACTTAAGTTCTCAAATTTCCAATTCATATTCACTTTATTTGTAAATCCTATTTTGCAACCAATATTTATAAAATTTCACTTCCTAACAAACAAACATACCACATACAACTATATCCATTTATAAAACTTATTCTTTTATATACAAAATATAATACTAGGAAAAATTATTTCATTTACCTATATTTCAAAAACAATATTGTGTCGGTCTGCCCTATATCTCACAGCGGAATGACAAAATATAATAATCAAATAAACAGTTCATGAAGCTGTTTTACAAATAAAATTTGATTACACTTTTACAATACAATCAGAGTTATACATACAACAGGTAAAATAGGATAATGCAGCGGAACAACATGATGCAGTGGAATAATACTAATAATATAATACTAAACTCCGTCTTCGTCCTCCAGAAATAGAGTCTTCAACGCTGAAATGCTCAGGCTGACCCGAGCGAAATGAAAAGACAAAACACTCGAGTCAGAACTAAAATATCTTATGTAAGGTAAATCAACAGTAAAATAAATATGAGTGTAACGGCTTCAGAGATGTTTACGGGATTTTACATCTCCTATCCAGTGTATAACGTGCGTGCAATAACTTAAGAGATGTTAAGGATTTCCATCTCCTAAGAATCCGTTAAACTATTTATATGTAGTAATATACGCTATATATGTAGTGTCTATCAGTAAAGTATAATATTGAAAATAGCGTTAAGGCGTTATCCATATCACCCTTAACACATTTTTATAAATGTCGTAGTCTATACAGTACTGTAAACACCACCAAACCGGTGGGCTATCAAGGAGCACTCCATAGGTACGACACAAAACAAAATCGTATTGGACTCGATAAGGCATATGATAGGGCACGCGAGGCAACACTCAGGGTAGGATTCTACCGTTTTGCACTCCCGGACAGGTGGTAATGCGTAGCAGCTACCGCCGTCCACCTTGGAACACACTCCTATAATCAAAGCGAGGGTGGCCACCAAATCAATCACAAAGTAACAGATATGGTATTGAAGAAATGTGCCCGATCGGAGGACCGACCTCACTTGGCCTGGTATAGCTCTTGTTTTAGTTATATCAAGTTGACCCAAGGGGGTTTGGGTTGCGTTCATACCTCATACAATAGCATTCTTCAAACCATCCTACTTCGTTCTGGATTCTCCACCACGTGCACAGTTGTTAAAGTGGTTTCGAAATTGACAGAGCATATGACAATATCCGACCCCAGTCTCTTTAACAATCAAACGCTTATTTCACACCGTGGTCATTCTATAAAACATTTTTAATAATAAATCCAGAAAACAGTTTATACCTTCATATCCAGATACCCATATACTTATTCCAAAAGTATAAATATATTCATAAATACCGAGGAAGATTTCTTTCAACCAATTTCGAAAATAATTTATAAATCTCTCTTAAACCATTTATAAACTATTTATATACTTTAAAACCATTTATAAAGCTATTTATAAATTCCAAAATAGTTTATAACTCTTCCCTTTTCATAAACTTCTACGCAAATTCCTTCAAAACACTTCCGAATTCCCTTTATACAAGTTCTTTTATAAAAACCTTTATAAAATCCTTTAAACGTTTATAAATTCCTTTACAAAACCATTATAAAATGCTTTATAAAAACCTTTTATAAAATCCTTTTATGAAATCCATTATAGAACCTCTTACAAAACCTTTATAAATTCCTTACAAAACCTCTTACGTTTTTATTTATTAAAGTTATAAAAAAATCTATATTTATTATCTTAAATCAAAACCATATTTATTATATAAAATTAAATTTAATATATATATATATATATTAAAACTATACTAGATATTTTATTAAATTAATTTTTTTAACTATTTAAATTATATATTTAAAACTAAATAAAATTATAAGTTAAGAACTTAAAATTACATTTAACCATATATTAACTAATAATTTGAAACTTTAAAACATATAAAATAAATTATTTTCCAAATATAAATTTTTAAATAAAATCATTAAACTAAATTTAAAAATCAAACATACTTTCCTATTTAGACAATAATTTAATACTGACCAACGGTGTCCGTATATAATTTTCTACTTTATAGTCAAGTGATTGAGTATGCATCATTTCAACCCAAAATAGTTAAATTTTCCAGGTATATATCATTTCAACCCGTATCTCGAATCAATAATTTCCAAATCAATAAAATCATTCGGGTTTATCATTTCAACCCATAACGATTTTCGCTAATCTATAAGATCGTTCGGCTATGTATCATTTCAACCCATAGTGATTTTCCTAACAACAAACTAAGAGAACTTGCAGTGTGATAACAACATAACATCCAATCATCCAAAAATGTCAACAAATAAACATCCAACACAATTTCAACTTTTAAATATTTCTGGTAAGTTTTATACATGTTTTAGAATGTAATTGAGTGTTATAAGAATTTATCTTATTCATTTTAGTTAGAAAAAATATTCAATAATTTACATCTTCTAAATTTCATCACCCTTTAATTTACAAGTGACAAATCTCCAATTTCTTTACAGTTTCATTAATCACTTAGCTTCTTATTTTTTATTTTTTATTTTAGAAGTTTCCAACTATTAAAATGGTCAAGATTTCATTCTATTACAATAACTGAGAACCATTGATTAACAGAAAACTTAAGAACTAAATACCGGATTTCATTGCAAATCAACTCAAAATAATATATATAATTATATCTTTTGTATAGCAAAACATACTTGGAAATTTAATTAAAATTTTTTTATCAAAAGAAATGTGCAGCAAAGCTACTACAGTGGTCCTCCCACTTTGAAACTCGAAAATGAATGTCGATGATGCCGCGGTCATCACCGAAATTATTTTCCAGCGACAGAAGAGGGGAGAATGGAACTTATTTTCTTCTAAAAACATTTCTTTCAAATCATATTGAAAATATTTATATACGAAAATACTTTCAAATAATACTAATATTATATTCCAAAATCTTTGAAAACTAATTTCAAAACCATGGAACTTAAGTTCTCAAATTTCCAATTCATATTCACTTTATTTGTAAATCCTATTTTGCAACCAATATTTATAAATTTTCACTTCCTAACAAACAAACATACCACATACAACTATATCCATTTATGAAAATTATTCTTTTATATACAAAATATAATACTAGGTAAAATTATTTCATTTACCTATATTTCAAAAACAATATTGTGTCGGTCTGTCCTATATCTCACAGCGGAATGACAAAATATAATAATCAAATAAACAGTTCATGAAGCTGTTTTACAAATAAAATTTGATTACACTTTTACAATATAATCAGAGTTATACATACAACAGGTAAAATAGGATAATGCAGTGGAACAACATGATGCAGTGGAATAATACTAATAATATAATACTAAACTCCGTCTTCATACTCCAGAAATAGAGTCTTCAACGCTGAAATGCTCAGGCTGACCCGAGCGTAATGAAAAGACAAAACACTCGAGTCAGAACTAAAAGATCTTATGTAAGTTAAATCAACAGTAAAATAAATATGAGTGTAACGGCTTCAGAGATGTTTACGGGATTTTACATCTCCTATCCAGTGTATAACGTGCGTGCAATAACTTAAGAGTTGTTAAGGATTTCCATCTCCTAAGAATCCGTTAAACTATTTATATGTAGTAATATACGCTATATATGTAGTGTCTATCAGTAAAGTATAATATTGAAAATAGCGTTAAGGCGTTACCCATATCCCCCTTAACACATTTTTATAAATGTCGTAGTCTATACAGTACTTTAAACTCCACCAAACTGGTGGGCTATTAAGGAGCACTCCATAGGTACAACACAAAACAAAATCGCAGCGGGATCGATAAGGCAAATGACAGGGCATGCGAGGCAATGCTCAGGGTAGGATTCTACCGTTTTGCACTCCCGGACAGGTGGTAACGCGTAGCAGCTACCGCCGTCCACCTCGGAACACACTCCTATAATCAAATCGAGGGTGGCCACCAAATCAATCACAAAGTAACAGATATGGTATCGAAGAAATGTGCCCGATCGGAGGACCGACCTCACTTGGCCCGGTATAGCTCCTGTTGTTTGCGACAAAATTGGTCACAAACACCCAATAGCCGTTGAAAGCACCAGTTCGCAATCACAGATCACAAATATCAAATATATAGAGGAATAAGTATGCAAATCACTCAGGAAACTCAATAAAAACAGTAAACGACACAGAATTTATAGTGGTTCGGCGATCTTGCCTACATCCACTCTGAAGTTGATGACTTTATTGCTAGATACTTGAAAAATCACAATTTCTTATAATGTAGTACAACTGATTTTATAAGCTAAGTCTGAAACTAAGGTAGCAGTGGTGATTTGGAGTAAATCTGGCAGAATCTGGGCGCTCTTTAGCTCTTAAAATTATCCGACCACTTTTCTGAATGACCAGGGGCTCTATTTATAGGTGTAGGAGGCGGATATTTCGCCTAAAATTAAGGAGACCAGTTCTGGCTCGTGAGGGGGACCACATGCCCGCTTTCAGGAAATGTGGGCCCACTCTGGGATTGATTCGAAGTCCATTCGAATCAATCAAGAAATTGTCCAATCGAGCTGAAATTTGGTGTGGACATTCTTCAATATGTATGTAAGCTCCTGTCAAAATTTCATAGCATTTGGACTTGTGGATCTCGAGTTATGGTCGATTCAAAATTGCTTTTCCGGTTGCTGCACTTTGTTCGAATTAATTCCGTTCGAATCGATTCCGTTCGAATCGATAGAGTCGAATCGATGGTGTAGCGCACGAAGGTGTTGACGTGGCGCGTGTTCTCGCATCGATCCGCTTTTTACTCCGAGTCGACTGGGTCGACTCCATCATTTTTGCTACTTTGACTTAGTGGATTCGAGAGATCCCTCCACACATCGATTCGAACGGAAGCCTGTTCGTATCGACCATAGTGAGCTTTGGTCGATCGATACGAAGTTGTTGTAATAGGATGGATTCGAATTAGAGCAACTTCATGGATTCAAAGCACTCCATCTTGAGGGATACGAACCAAGTAAGCGCGAGGCTAATTTGCTTCTGATCGATGCGAATGCAAATGGATTCGAAGTAGAGCAACTTCATGGATTCGAAGCACTCCATCTTGAGGGATACGAACTAGGTAAGCGCGAGGCTAATTTGCTTCTGATCGATGCGAATGCAAATGGATTCGAACAGAGGTTGCACTGATGGATTCGAATGGAATCTCTGCCTATGGATTCGAACTCAGGGTCACCTCCTCCAACTTGCATAGATGATAAGTTGATCATACGAACTCGGATTGACTTGAAACTTGGAACATTGCTTTTCCTGACCTTACTTGATGTGTCTTATCAATTGTAGCCCGATCCGGACTCGAGTAAAATTCATCGATATCCATGGTGAAACAGTGTATAGCGAACTTTTACGACGAACTGTCTTTAGTTTTCCAGTCAACTTTTTGGTGTCACGGCCTTGCCAAAAGGCGGGATAACATTTGCCCCCCAAAACATGCCTTGCGATAGGAAGGTGTGTTTTGTAGTTCCAAAAGCTGGATGTTCATATCCGTTGATGACCTGCAAAGAAATTGATAGTTTTTACCTGACCACGAATGACGATCGTTCGGGATTGTATATCATTTGAGGTGATATGGGACCTTTCGAGGTCGGATGCCGTTCGTGGCAAATAACAAAATGGGACCGTTCGTGGTCGGATGCCGTTCGCGGCAAATAAAGGAAGGGGACCGTTCGTGGTCGGATGCCGTTCGCGGACAAATAAAGAAATGGGACCGTTCGCGGTCGGATGCCGTTCGCGGCAAATAAAGAAATGGGACCGTTCGCGGTCGGATGCCGTTCGTGGCAAATAAAGAAATGGGACCATTCGCGGTCGGGTGCCGTACGAGGCAGATTGTGACCGTTCGTGATCAAATGTCATACTGGGTGAATTGTGACCGTTCATGGTCGGATGCCGCACGAGGCAGAGTGTGATCGTTCACGATTGAATGTTATACTAGATGAAGTGTGACCGTTCGCGGTCGGGTGCCGTTCGAGGCTAATGGTGACCGTTCGAGGTCGGGTGCCGTTCGAGGCTAATGGTGACCGTTCGAGGTCGGGTGCCATTCAAGGCGAATGAGTGTGCCCGGGGGGGACTTAGTATTATCGATGTCAGGTTCACGTTCGGGTGAATTTCTGAATCAGCGATCGTGGCGGTTCGTCGCCATACAAGGTGTGCTTGTGGACCGTTCGCGATCCAAAGCATACGCGAGTAACTTCTTCTACACAATTGCAAATATCAAATTAACGTTCACATGAATTCCATAACATAGATGTCCAAACAAGCAAAGTCTAAATGTCCAAAACAACATAAAATAAAAGCAAAGCAAGGTGTCAAAGTGTAAATTTTCACTACGAGACGGTCAATAATCATTCAGAGCATGCCTGTGGATCGTTCGCGATCTCATACATGTGTAAATGGTGTGATGGTGTTAGTGAGAATTTTACGACTTGTTCATCATTATTTAAATCAATTGATAACCATACGGTGCCCCGGCTCGGGGTTACCCCTAGTTGATGTAGATGGTGGCCGCCCTGGTTCCACCGTTGGAGCTCGCCTTTTCACATACTGAAGTAGCCTACCGTTCCTGATATGCCCTTCTACCTCATCCTTCAGGTGTCTACAGTCGTTTGTGCTATGTCCATTCAGCTCGTGGAATAAGCAATATTTGTCTGATTTTCTCTCGTCGGTAGTTGGATCCCGTCGTATGGGTCTACGATAGGCAACTTGCTCTTGGGTGTCTTGGTAGATTCGCTCCAAACCCTCGTTGAGTTCTGAATAGGTGGTAAATCGCGGCTCCCTCCGTTGCCGCTTTGACATGTCATCATTTTCTTCAGCCTTTCGCTTCCCTTTACCAGTCTCTGCACCCTTTCCAGGTGAATTACCGCCTCTAACTGTGTAAACATCGATTTCTTCTTCTCTCTCCGTACGAGCATCCTCTAATCGCAAAAACTTTTCGGCTTCAGGATAAAACTCTCCCAGGTCCGTAGGTGGATCCTTAGTTAGTGAATTCTTGAACTCCGTGCCATCAGATATTCCAGATACAGCTGCCATCATGACCATAGATGGATCTGGTCGATCCACTGATGCTGCTGCCGCATTGAATCGCGTCAGAAAATTCCTCAAAGACTCCCCAGCTTTCTGCTTTAGAGTCGCCAAACTCATCACGTTCTTGGGTCTCGAAATATGAACCCTGAGTTGTCTCATAAACATTTCTGTCAAATCTGTCCAAGTCCCAATGGAGCCACTCTCCAGTTGTCTAAACCATAGTGCTGCAATGTCCGACAAATACAATGGAAAGCACCGGGCCATGACTTCCTGTGATGCCCCCAGCACTTCCATGTGCCTCATATACTTCGTTAGATGGACCGCTGGATCCGTCCGCCCATCATACATTTCCACCGATGGTAGCTTGAAGTCTGGTGGATTCCTGGCCTGCCTGATCATAGGAGTAAAGGGACTCCTATGTACATCCTCCAGATCTCTATTGACTAGTCCACCTCTCATGGCCCGTCTGACCATCTCTGCCAACCTGTCGTTGTCGTCAAGCTGTGATCTTTGAGTGTCACCTTCGTTCTGCCCCCTGGCTGAGCGTTCGTCCCTCTATTGCCACCAGGTTGCTCGGATGTCCCTGAATCTCTTCCCGGGATTGGATCAACATGCTCTAAGTGTGTGCCCCCCAGCTCCGGCGCTGCGCCAGATGGTCCTGCTCTGTTCTGGACTCTGGTTGCTCCTTGATTTTGCGCTCCAAGTTGTCCAATCTGTTGAAGCAAATTCTGGATCATTTCCTCATGTCTCTTCATCATCGTCTCCATCTCATCCCTGGTGATGAAGATCGATGCTTGGTTTGCCCCCGAGGAAGCCTCTTGACTCCCTCCATGCTGACTTTGCTCTGGCCTTTGTCTCTTACTAGTTTGTCTTGTCATGATTCTTCGGATCTAAATCTCTTAGCCTTCTGATTCAACTTTCAAATGATTGAACTCCTGAGTTCAATTCACAGTGAAAGCACCAAAATGTTTGCGACAAAATTGGTCACAAACACCCAATAGCCGTTGAAAGCACCGGTTCACAATCACAGATCACAAATATCAAATATGTAGAGGAATAAGTATGCAAATCACTCAGGAAACTCAATAAAAACAGTAAACGACACAGGATTTATAGTGGTTCGGCGATCTTGCCTACGTCCACTCTGAAGTTGATGACTTTATTGCTTGATACTTGAAGATCACAATTTCTTATAATGTAGTACAACTGATTTTATAAGCTAAGTCTGAAACTAAGGTAGCAGTGGTGATTTGGAGTAAATCTGGCAGAATCTGGGCGCTCTTTAGCTCTTAAAATTATCCGACCACTTTTCTGAATGACTAGGGGCTCTATTTATAGGTGTAGGAGGCAGATATTTCGCCTAAAATTATGGAGACCAGTTCTGGCTCGTGAGGGGGCCCACATGCCCGCTTTCAGGAAATCTGGGCCCACTCTGGGATCGATTCGAAGTCCATTCGAATCGATCAAGAAATTTTCCAATCGAGCTGAAATTTGGTGTGCACATTCTTCAATATGTATGTAAGCTCCTGTCAAAATTTCATAGCATTTGGACTTGTGGATCTCGAGTTATGGTCGATTCGAAATTGCTTTTCCGGTTGCTGCACTTTGTTCGAATCGATTCCGTTCGAATCGATTCCGTTCGAATCGATAGGGTTGAATCGATGGTGTAGCGCGCGAAGGTGTTGACGTGGCACGTGCTTCTCGCATCGATCTGCTTTTTACTCCGAGTCGACTGGGTCGACTCCATCATTTTCGCTACTTTGACTTAGTGGATTCGAGAGATCCCTCCACACATCGATTCGAACGGAAGCCTGTTCGTATCGACCATAGTGAGCTTTGGTCGATCGATACGAAGCTGTTGTCATAGGATGGATTCGAAGCACTCCATCTTGAGGGATACGAACCAGGTAAGCGCGAGGCTAATTTGCTTCTGATCGATGCGAATGCAAATGGATTCGAAGTAGAGCAACTTCATGGATTCGAAGCACTCCATCTTGAGGGATACGAACCAGGTAAGCGCGAGGCTAATTTGCTTCTGATCGATGCGAATGCAAATGGATTCGAACAGAGGTTGCACTGATGGATTCGAATAGAATCTCTGCCTATGGATTCGAACTCAGGGTCACCTCCTCCAACTTGCATCGATGATAAGTTGATCATACGAACTCGGATTGACTTGAAACTTGGAACATTGCTTTTCCTGACCTTGCTTGATGTGTCTTATCAATTGTAGCCCAATCCGGACTCGAGTAAAATTCATCGATATCCATGGTGAAACAGTGTATAGCGAACTTTTACGACGAACTGTCTTTAGTTTTCCAGTCAACTTTTTGGTGTCACGGCCTTACCAAAGGGCGGGATAACACCTGTTTTAGTCATATCAAGCTGACCCGAAGGGGGTTAGGGCTGCGTTCATACCTCATACAGTAGCGTTCGCCAAACCATCCTACTTCGTTCTGGATTCTCCACCACGTGCACAGTTGTTATAGTGGTTTCGGAATTGGCAGAGAGTATGACAATATCTGACCTTGGTCTCTTTAACAATCAAACGCTTATTTCACACCGTGGTCATTTTATAAAACATTTTTAATAATAAATCCAGAAAACAGTTTATACCTTTATATCAAGATATCAATATAGTTATTCCAAAAGTATAAATATATTTAGAAATACCGAGGAAGATTTCTTTCAATCAATTTCAAAAATAATTTATAAATCTCTCTTAAACCATTTATAAACTATTTATATGCTTTAAAACCATTTATAAAGCTATTTATAAATTTTAAAATAGTTTGCAACTCTTCCCTTTTTCATAAACTTCTACATAAATTCCTTTAAAACGCTTCCAGATTCCCTTTATACTAGTTCTTTTATAAAATCCTTTAAACGTTTATAAATCCTTTATAAAACCATTATAAAATCCTTTATAAAAATCTTTTATGAAATCCATTATAAAATTTCTTACAAAACCTTTATAAATTCCTTTCAATACCTCTTACGTTTTTATTTATTAAAGCTATAAAATAAAAATCTATATTTATTATCTTAAATCAAAACCATATTTATTATATTAAATTTAATATTATATATATATTAAAACTATAATAAATATTTTATTAAATTATATTTTTTTTAACTATTTAAATTATATATTTAAAACTAAATAAAATTATAAGTTAAAAACTTAAAATTACATTTAACCATATATTAACTTATAATTTGAAACTTTAAAACATAAAATAAATTATTTTCCAAATATAAATTTTTAAACAAAATCATTAAATTAAATATAAAAATCAAATTTATAAATCAAACATACTTTACTATTTAGAAAATAATTTAATACTAACCAACGGTGTCCGTATATAATTTTCTACCCTATAGTCAAGTGATTGAGTATGTATCATTTCAACCCAAAATAGTTAAATTTCACGTGTATATATCATTTCAACCCATATCCTGAATCAATAATTTCCAAATCAATAAAATCGCTCGGGTTTATCATTTCAACCCATAACGATTTTCCCTAATCTATAAGATCGTTCGGGTATGTATCATTTCAACCCACAGTGATTTTCCTAACAACAAACTAAAGGAACTTGCAGTGTGATAACAACATAAGATCCAATCATCCAAAAATGTCAACAAATAAACATCCATCAATATCAACATCCAAATCAGTCAATAAAATCACAATAATTAACTGGTTATCATTATCAGGTATTTAACTAACAATTTAAATTCAATATTAATTTAAATGGCAATTTAATTCAATATAAATTCAAATTTAATTTAAATGAAATTTTAAAATACCAAACAGTAATCAATAAATTTCTTATTACATCATAAATTTAATTTAACTAACATAAGAAGGTTTAGTATTTGTGAGTGGGTTAAATCACTCTCTTTTTATTTATCGTCGATTTGAAATCCAAATAAAGCCCAAAATTTGAACAGTTTCAAAATGCAGCCAAACCAGTTCCATAATATCCAGAATTTCGATAAGATCGCAATGGAAGAAACCGTGTCTAAATCCGAGCTCGTATGAAAAAGTTATGTGTGTTAGAAAATTGGAAAATTAAAATTAAATAGGGCATATTTGTAATATCGTACCTCGTCTCAAACCCTAATCTCGATCGCGTCCACGAATACAACCTCAGCCGCCAGCGACATCTCCTGTCGCACGCCTCTATGATCCCCTTGCCGCCGATCCAGCTATGCCACCGTGATGGCCATGTCACGCCGCACCCACGCTGCAAGCGCCGCCACCTCCGGCGTTGCTTGGACCTGACCGCCGTCGTTCGCCTCTATTGCCAATCGTGGCGAAATCTTACACATTCGACACACACTAACCACATGGGTCGACTCGCCTCATCCTCCCCTACATCGCAGCAACATCCGATCGTCCTATCGACGAAGATCCACCGTTAAATTGAAAACCCCGGGATGGATTTCTGGCCAATCCGAGACTCAATTGCAAAAACGAACTACAGATCTAGATTACGCTCGTCGATAGATCTCCAACGATATATAATTTGATATGGTTTGAAGAGTTTGAATTTTCAATTTGATTTTGAATTTGGGAATTAGGGTTTGAGTATTGACAACCGTTGAGAAGGAATAGAAAATTGAACAGATAGATAGAATTGTAGGTACAGGAATATGAAATAAGAAATCCAGTGTTTCAGAAAATATCCATTTATATAGACAGAGATCGATAAGAACGAACGGACATATCGAATTGGACCGAAACGATAACGACCTGAAAAGGCCGTTTCGTTTCCGAAACGAAAATAGGTCATCCAATATATCGAAATATAAGTTTTCGATATTTCTAAACTCAATGGAACTAGGTCCAAACCATAATTCCATTGTATACAGAAGTTTGCTTTCAAAATCAAATTATATTCATTTAAATTCTTTTAATTGATTTCTATGCGTTTCGAGCTCGCACGATCAAACAATAAGTCTGATCGCTACGAAACCTGAAATCCTACAATAATTCATTGTTACGGATCCGATGAAACTGGTTTCGTCGAAATTCGAGACAGTGACCAAAATGGCTAATTTTCACATTAATTAAATAAATTATTATTAAATTGATTTAATCATCCTTAAATTCAAATTTAAAAGTTAACCATTTTATCATTCTTGGTTAAACAGGAATTACACAGAAATAGATAATCTTTTAAAATTGAATTTTTCCATGTTAATTTCAAGGTTCACATATTGCACTAATTTCAACTTTCAGTTACAACGGTAATAAAATCCCAGTTAATTATATTTTAATTTCAATAAATTCTTTTATTTCGATTTACACTCTTATTATTGAATCAACTATTACCTTATGAATATAATTAACATTAGTTTACATTTTATTACATTCATATTCTCCCGTTATCATCATTTACCATATTAATTATAATATTTCAATTGCATTAATTCCGTTTTACTGATTTAATTCCTTATTTACAATTATAACCAAATTAACTTTACAATTATTTCAATCGATTGAAATTACATTAAAATAATTGTCAATAACATTCGAACGATATTTTTAAATCATATTCTAATTATTTCTCTCATTAATAAATTAAAAATTTTAATTTCTCGCAATATTAAATTTCAAAATCTTATTTAATTTAATATTTTTAATTATCAAAATTTACGGGTCGTTACACTCTCCCGCACTTAAAACTTTTCATCCTCGAAAAGGAACAAGAAGGAATTAAGAAACTTAATATAATTTTATTAAAATAATCAATTTATAAACAATTAGTTTACATAGGTTTTGTTAATAAAAATTTGAAAATAACTCAACTTTCACAAAAAAATTCTAAGTCTTAAATTTACGAAATATTTCGGCAGTCTTTTTTGCGCAGTTAGGTCCGAAAAAATAATAATATCAATAATCTCAATATATACATTATATTTCAATAATAAAACATCCCAAATCATGGGAAAAACAATAAAATATCGTTCCAAAAACCGTAATCCGAGAACGTACCTATTTGTTGGGCAAAAAACTTTATTTATGAAACCAAAAGCAGTGGCTATTGCTTCCATAAACCTGTATTTCACTTATATAATCCAAAAGAATTAAAATTTTATGTAAAAGAGTAATATATTAGTTGTTCCAATTAATAATACAAACAACACAACATAACAATAGTCATATGCAAACAAAACAGTACAACCATTATATGCAAATCAAATTATCCATCATACATCCATAGCAACCAAACTAATGGTTTGTCCAGCTTCAGACACTTTTCTTCGTACGAGGGTGATAAATAGCTACCAAATGTACCTTACCCTCAACAGCCTTAGATAATTACTTAATAGATTATTCGTACATCCTTGAACAATTTGAAGTATCATTTTCCAAACTTAGCAATCAATGACTATATTTTGGAAATTGGAAAAAATGGCTAGCGAATCATAGCAACTAGACTAATTTTCTCTAACCCTGGCTTTCATTTTATGGTTATATTTTGAGTACTCGGCTCGTATATGTTTTTGTGTAAAGGGTGTATTATACGGGTTAGCTTAGCTTAACCATGTTCATATTGGGCCATGGGCCTATTTTTGCCTTGTAAAAAAAAGTACTTTAAAGTTTTCAATTTACACCCATTTTTTGTCCTTAATTAATTAGTTATCATATTTACTACCACGCGCCTTACTCTTAACCCTATTTTTCTAACGAATTACGGTCAAAGTAAAAATACACTAAATCCAATACTCTACAGCATAATTTATTTCGTTCTCGTTGCAGGGTTTACAAGAAAAAAGTAGGGTTTCGCTAAACTAAATTTTGTCAAAATACCAAAATAGTATAACTAAAAGAAGTCGGGGACAATTAGGTAATCAAACGGACAGTCCCTCCATTATTTTTATTTTATTTCTCATGTACCAATTGCCAACGTTTTTTTCTTCTTTTTTTTGGCCTTGGTAGCGTTTTTGAAAAAATTATCATCACTTCACAGTAAAACACCAGGGGAAGAAAGAAAAAACAAAAATAGCATTCAAAACTCTGTCACTTCTCATTCACCTCAAAACCCAACATGCAAGATCACAACAGCAATGCCATACATCATCTACTTTCAAAAAGAAGAACAAACAAATTTTACCATTTCCTTTTTTAGTTTTACAAAAAATTGAAAAATGAAAACAGGTTCAAATGAAAGACCAGTTGACGAAAGCAAAAGCAAGGCAGTGTGTGCTGTTCTCTTCACCAATAACTTTCCATGCAACAGCTTGGTCATACGTTGCATGTCGCCCCATTCCTGACATGCATACGCCTCCTGGCAAGTAGCAATAGCCCTACAAATATAATAACAAGACCATGATAAAATTTAATTTATTTTTAAATAAGCACTAATGATCTGATCTGATGCAGTGCATTCAACAGTATCACTGTCGCATTACTGTTAAAACTACTGCCTATATATATATATATATATATCAATACAATAGCAGTGGGGCGGTGCACTTGTATTACATCATAGGGTATGCATATCTCTGCGCCACTGAGTTAGAATATTTGGTAAACACTGATTACTGATTTCTTAAATAGTTTGCACTTCTTAATGAATGGATGACTTGGTTGTTGGCCACTGTTGTTTCTTATTTTATGCATTAAAGTTTTAGCAGTGCAATGACCACTAGTCAAGCCCACTTTGGAAAAGGAAGGGGCAAAAATAGACTAATAACCCATTCAAATTCCACTTCTAATGAGGTTCCAGCAGACATGGCATACAAAATCTGTAAAATCAATGATAAAGTAGAAAATGTACCTGATCCATTAACTTGGTGAAGTCAGAGTAAAGTGCCCTCTTTCCAGGCTCATCGAAAATCTTATCAAGAGTGATGTCTTGTAAACCAATTAGTGTCGTTTCTAACATATCAAGCCCGGATTGGTTGGCAAATGTAAAAACTGGTTGCACCTGATAATTCAAATATTTACAGGTGAAATTTACTCCACCTACCATGTTGCTTTTATTTTCAATGAGATATTATGGTACGTGCAACGCACGTGCATATAAAAAATTCTTATACGATAATCAAATTTAAAACTCATATATATAGCTTGTATAAAAATAAATTGAAAAATATAAGTAAAAAAATTATAAATTTTTTTATGGGAAAATAAAATTTCGAACTTGTAACTTTATTTACATTTCAAAATTTCTATTTAAAAATAGACGTTAATGTTTGTTCTTTATGGGATTCGAGACCTTTTGTTTGCATATAAATGCATTTTTGAAAATTCGTGGTCGGACCAAAGATTTATGTGTTTCTATTCCAACTATTAATAAAGATGTAATATTTGCGCAACTAGTATTTCCTTTTAAAATATAAGTGTTCTTCATAATTCAACCTTCATCATAGCTATTTTTTCACTTTTTTATACTATGTATGTTTGAATATTTATTATCTAAACTGAGTAACAAGGTAATATCCACAACTCATATATTTATCTTGCAAATAATTGCACTGACAGCATTTGAGAACATTAGATTTAACATTTATATAGCATTCATAAAATATAATGAAATATTATAATAGATTTGAAGAGAATACAGTATTAGTTTTAACATCAGTTTCAAAAATAATATAAAAACGGAGATGCATCTTATACTTGTTTTAATGGAAGAATTGTAATACTGTGAGCCAA
Source organism: Allium fistulosum (assembly GCA_030737815.1). Taxonomy (NCBI): domain Eukaryota; kingdom Viridiplantae; phylum Streptophyta; class Magnoliopsida; order Asparagales; family Amaryllidaceae; genus Allium; species Allium fistulosum. The sequence continues at coordinate 1,390,846,632 of CM060901.1, read as the reverse complement.
AACATCCCTATTCACATACAAAGAAAATGCAAGTCATACCTTAATAGAACAACACAAAATAGCGTCATGATGATCCCACAAAAGTTTTAGCAACTGTTCTCCCGAGTCATCAATGGATCTTAGCAAATCTAATCCCAAATGGTAACTGAACAAGCATGGATCATACTTAGGTAGAGATCAAAACCAGGTACACCGTAAAATAGTAAAAACACTAAAAATTTACATACTTATAACTGTGACAAATCCATCGAGCAAGAGTTGCAGCTTCAGGAGATCCAGGAAGCAATCTGCCACCTGAGATGCATCCAGAGGGTGAAGGAGTTATCGCCATAGAAACTCTTTGCACAGAGGATACAATGCTTCGAACATACTGCCTAGCCATGGCAGCCACACTTTCTTGAAGGTGAAATTGATAAGGGAACTGAAAAGCTATAGTCAAGACTGATCGGGAGTTGCATTCATTTGGAGATGTTTCGCCATTGATTCTGTTTGTAGCAGATCCTACTTCAAGACTAGATGCTAGATCTAGTGTAGGGTTAGGGTTGGAAGCTTTCTGCATCAAAATCATAGAACTTTGATAAGTCACTGGAAAAAAAAATGTTTGCACTATATATCATAAAATAGGCATACAAATAAAATACTTAACTGATTTACTCCCCAATGGAATAACCCGGAAACCAGAAGGAAGGAGAGGAACATCGTCTGGGAAAAGCTCATCGATTGGAGCAAATACAAGTTGGAAGCAAGCTCCAACAGCATTTTCATCGATTCCACTACAAAGCTGAAGACAAACTTTTCTTAGTGATACTGATATGACTTAAAAGTTTTGAAGGACCAAGGTGCTGAAAACTAGAATTAACAGGGTCCGGGAATGTATACAACAAAGAACAATACCTGTAGCAGATGAATATTCCTGGTCAATATAACTTCATCTGGAGTGAGAGTTTGGCTTTCGAGACGAACAACCTCAAGAAACTGCAAAATTGATCATGCCGACAATAAAGACCGAATATATCAAAAAATACAAACAAGAAAAGATGAAGTGACTAATACACTATCTAGTAAAGCAACGGAAGACATTCCTCATATAATACTTAGCCTTGTAGGCAAATATATTATCAATAAAGAAATTTTACTTTTGACAGTATGTACCTCTTCATTCTCAATGGTATGGGCAATAGGCATAATTGTGTGGCTCCCAGAAAACCTTTCTGTCCTTAATCCAGGAAATAAATTTGAGCTTGAATTAATTGCAGAAGCGGAGTAAGCATCCATATTGTAATCAGCCCATTCTGATCGGTGCTCCCTCAAAAAACGAACAAGCAATGCAGGAGGAACACTCTATTAGGAAAAAAATTGTCAACACTGGCAATAATACATCTAAAGTGGAAAACAGTTTTTCAGTTAGAGAGCAAGTTTGGGAACAACTTATTTTATGATTGCTTACAAGAAATTTTAATTAAAAGTTGTTTGGAAAAATAACTTCTAGATAGTTATAAATGAATAGTAAAAACATAAAATTATTTGGATAAGTTAAATTTATAATGAACTTTAGTTTAAAAGTTGAAGTCGTGAGCAAGCATATGTTGTTTATGACTTACAAATTTTTTAACAACTTATTCTCTCCCCTCATAAGTTGTTGGCAAAAATATGGATAATAATAATAATAATAGGTAACTTAACAAGTTATTTTAACTGAGTTACAAATAGTTGTAAAACATGCTCTTACTAAGGAATGATTAGACTTAGCAATACAAGATTATGCACACAACTTCAAGATCAAAATATTGATTAATTAACAGTTTTATGCAGGACTTACCTGAAGTAGCATTGACGCCTTAGCACAAATCACCCCATCAGGCATCGAGACATTATTAAGGGTCTTTTTCATAGAGTTTGTAGCAATTGTTACATCTTCAATACCATCTACACTTCCCATAACAGACCATCCATCATCGACGAATCCATTAACAGCATCGTTAAAACCTCTAAAATACGCAAAGATAGCAAATACTTCATCATTTAGCATCATCATATATACCTCTATTATTTTTAGATTCAAGGAATTACCTGGTCAATTTTTGACTAAAGGTACGCAAAACAGCAGGCTGCCTTCCAAGAGTGTACACCACTTCACCGCTAATCTCTTGTGCTATTTGCTTGATATGCCGCAGTGCCTACAATGAATAAAAAACTTGTTAATCAGTATGCCATTTATCATTTAACAGGTTAATGATAAATATTGACACTAACTGCAGTAGTCATTTTCTCAGCAACGACCCTGGAAGACTCGTAAAGAGGTCTTAGAACTTCAGGCACACTCCATGCCTGATACATTAAAAAACCAAATATTTTATGTAGAGATGGACTAGGTAGTAGTATAGCCAGTAATATCAGTACTAGCATAGATTATAACCTCTAGATTTAAGTGATCAACAATGTGTACAATGGAACCACCACCATCACATGGACGAATCAAGAAACCACTTGGAAGCATTTCAGCTCTTACGAATTGATGACTAGCAGCAACACTTGGACCGCCTCCAGAACCACTGAGAGACCTCTCACAGACCTTGTAATTCAAATTTCAATTACTTGTAATATTCAGAAATTTATAAATAACCAAGTTTTAACACTAAATTATATGTGAAATATACCACAAGGCTCCCATCTTCTAAAGTAGTTGTGTATCTAAGAGTCCAGAGATCACGCGCTGGAGCTAACGTAGTTGGTGCATACATCTTATGATATACATCAAAGCAAATCATATCATAATGCTTGTTTAAAAATAATGGGTAGTATTGGTGGTTAAAACTGGTGCTGACCTGCATATAAACTAATTCAATTGTACCTCCATTTCCAGCTGGAAATAAGGTGAAGACTTCAAGGCTTCGGCAATCACGGAACCAGGATGGACGATCTTTAAGTAGTTCAACAATCTGTTAACAAATATCAAATTAGTTAATGTTACAGTATAGATATTAATTTATATCATAATCGCTTTCTTAAAGTTCTTAGTATCCCCATTCTACATAGAGGATGTATTCAAAATTGGCAACTTTGTTTATAGTACGTTCTAAATATTTATCTACATCACAAATTGTTTATAGTACATTCTTAATAATTACCTACATTACAAATTTTTATAGTACATTCTAAATGGTCATCTACATCATATATTTTGTTTCATAAAGAAGTAATTAATATTCCATTCGCTAAAATAATAGATCTAAATTTAGCACAGTTGTTCAGATTACATTGTTAAACATTTACCAACATCATAATTTGTTTTTTGAAACATTTAATTCCATTGACGGTAGAGAATAGATTTATAATCAATTACCTTTGTAGGCTCTAAACTCACTAAACCACAGGCTCGTGCTGCCACTCCACTGCATGTTTCTGATATAGCAACAATTCCAATTGAATCCGGACCAGGCTGGATGGGAAAATTAACTATTATTATTATTATTTGGAATTTTCATCATTAATTAAAAACACATTTTGAAAAATTAGCTATAAAATGTACCTTCATCCCGGGCATCTGGACCCAATCGACAGCAGTCCCTGTAGCCTTTGAGAGGAACTCCGCCAAGGTCTCTTCAGCAATGGAGAGAAGTCTGTCAAAACAAAGTATAGCACAACTTGTATCAATCATGCACTTAGTAAAATAACAATAGGGAGGAACTAAAAATATGACTATAGACTTTACCCAGCAGGATTATTTGCATCCCTTAGAGGATTTTGGGGTGCTGTGACAACTGAATCAGAGCTTGCATCGTTGCCAAAAGAAGCCTGAATTGTAAAACATGCTCAAATTATGAATGTGGTATTTAAAATGATAAATAGAATTAGAAGCTACAAGTGTTTGGTTAATTAAATGATCAAATTGCTATAAAATTTATTAAGTTCTGTAAACCTTGAAAATGAACTAGAATTTCCAACGTTTTAGTTCTAACATAAAAAATAAATAAATAAATAGATAAAAATATGAATTACAAAGAAAAGACTATGAAGGTAAGCCATGATAGTGGTTGCTTACATTTTGTAATTGTTGTCTCATATAAGCATTCTCATTAACTAGCTGGGCAACTTGTTTTTGAAGGCGCTCATTCTCCTCCATTACAAGCTTGTTCATTGCAGTTAACTTCCTATTGACTGCCTGAAGGCGTGAAGATTCTTTCCTTTGCTTCTCACGGCATCTGCAAATATCACATATTTTACAGCAAAGAAATATATATATATGCAAATTACAGACTCATGGTAGAGACATATGTGTAAAAACATCTTCAGTTGGAGATCAAAATATCAGAACCCAGTTTTGCTACCAAGAACTTGACACCCATAATCGAGCTTTTGATATTGTATATTAAACTACTTAACCTACATCTATTATTCAACCCACAAATACACAACTATTTTCACAAGGGATAAGCATGATAATCATTTTATGGTACTAAACAAAATTTAAGAGTTGTAGCTTATAGAAGCTTCTATAATTTTGAAGCATTGAAACTTCAATACTTTAACAACCACGAAAGTATTGCAGATTAGATTCATCTTGCTACAAGCAAACTAAACTTGGCTTTGTTATCTAAACAAGTACACAGAAAAGTGCATATTCATTTTCTGGATACGTTAATGGAAAGTAATTTACATCTTCAGAAAAGACTGGAAAAAATTTACTTGGATAACAATCCGATATTCATCAAAATATGATTTTTCCCATGTAGTTCTACATCATAAAACTTCAAAATTACAGGATAGCCCATACATTTTGAATACAGTTCATACAAAAGCATAGATCAAGATGCATCACAAAAAAATACACAATGCAACATCAGAATTCTGAAGTTTAATAAATCACAGGCACAATCAGTTAATACCTTCTATTCTGGAACCAGACTTTGATCTGTTTAGGTTCAATATTGGACAAAATAGGACAGTCTCTGACCAACTGCTGCCTCCGCATAGAACTCGGTTTAGGACACTCCGCGTAAACTCTCTCCAACGCCTCCACTTGCTCCGCCGTGTACCGTACGTATTTTCCAGTACTATCCATATGCTTGTCTATTCCGCCATTGCTGCCACTGCTCGTTCGTATTGCAACTGCTGCCGCCATTTTTGTGATCGCACCAACTTACTAAATTTTAAAGATTGCAGCTTTTTCTTTTCTTAAACGGTGGCAAAATTGTAATAGTAGATGATGAAAGTCACTGTTTAAGAAAGATTAAAGTGGCAAATCCCTAACTTTCAAGCGCAGATCTTCTAGATAAGTAACATGCAAGATAACTTAAGCTTGATTTTAAGAAGAAAAGAAGGGGATTTGGTTCTTCTAGAGTTGATAAGACAGAATTTTAGGCTTATCTTTCATGAAAAGCATCAAAAAATAAGGAGGATGATCGGGATTGAAGAAGGAAAAGTCTGGGCATGATTGAAGATCAAAGAAAGCAAATAAAAATAACACAGAGAAAAAAGAAGGGGGATTAAAAATATATAGTGAAGAAAAGAAAGAACAAAAGAAAAAGCAGGGGGAGTTAATGAAAAAGTAGGGTGACAGACAGAGGGACAGCTTTAAAGAAGAAGAAGGAAGAGAACAGTAGGAGTGTGTTTTTGCAGTCAACACAAGAGTGGAAACAAAGAATTTAGGTGAACCTTTTTTTACTATTTCTTTTCTATTATTTTATATGTCATGTTTTATATGTTAAATCCCTGACCGAGAGTGCTAAATTCAGGTTTAAACATGTATCTTGATTTTAAACAAATAATAATTTAAAAATATAAGATTATCGCAGACTTGGGGTCCGTTTTGCAGCTATTGGATTGCATATCTCAATTGCGCAGTCGAACCCTGTGAGGCTCTAGGCTACTACTGCACTAATAACTAATAACTGGACTGCAATCTCACACGAGTCCTGGTAATACAAAACATATATGGATCGTTCGATTCCACAATGTGTACGCATGCGATTGAAATCTTAAAAAAATCAAATGGCTGAGATTTATCATGTTCAAAATTGTGTCATTCCTAAAAAAAACGATAGGAATTATGATTTCAAATACACATTTCAAATGATATTCGTCAACTAGTAGATTTTGTAATTTGTAAAGTAAATATGCCTCGAACAAAGAAGATAAGTCTTTTGTTTAAATAGACCTTGCATTTGAAGCAACCCAATAATTAGTACTTGCGTCATATATGTTCAATGCATATGTAACACATAAATTGAGAAATTAACACTCAAGCAATAATCCTGCTAAATTTGAAAATTGAAATTATAGCGTCTAATACGTCGGATGTGCGCACCGGTGTTAACCCAAAAAATGATCAACATCCTGTTTTGAGTGTGAAAGCACTAACCCTGTTCTCACAGAGCAATAATATAGATAATATATATAGAAAAAACAGTAACAGAAAGAAGACAGGAAGATTTTTATAGTGGTTCGGCTTTTAGCGAAGCCTACGTCCACTTTATAATTTCTATTATAGACTGATTGTTGTTATAAGAAGTGTTTGATTACAAAGCTCTTGATTGTCCTTAGCTGGATTGAATCTCCAAGGTTGGAATCCACTGGAGAATCACAGTGAACCCCTTTGGAGATTGTTGTGAGGGAGGTGAAGAGTGAAGAAAGTTTCCAGCAGAGTTTCAGCAACCAGTCCGAAGAAGATCCCGTTTATGTTGCAGATAGGATGATATTTATAGTGATCGGAGTGCTATTGGGCCAAGCCTGTTCGCCAGCTGTTCGCAAATGGACGTAGGAAGACGTAGTGGAGTTTAGTTCGCGACCCGAGCCAAAAGGATGGATCGCTAGCGATCCATAGAACTAGCTCGAATGCGAGCTAGTTACTTAGTTCCTTTCTCTACTTCAATCTGTGTGGGTCGTGCTTGTACCATGTTCACGTATGGATCACTGGCGATCCATAGTGTATGGATCGCTGGCGATCCATACACTTAGCATGTTTTTGGACTTTCTTCGTTGTCTTGTGTCGATGTTTTTCGTGTAGTCTCGTTGCTCGTCGCTTTGCTTTGATGACGATTTACTTGTTAGTTATATTTAGTTGCTGATTGGACTGAACGGATGTTTGTCTCTTGGTTTAGCTAACTCAGAATCTCATCAAACTCGGTCACTACTTTTACAATACGGATTGGATCATAATACAAGAAAAACAGTTTAAGTGGGCTATATCTATGGATCGCAAGCGATCCATAGACCATTCCCTTAGTGGATTTCCTCGTCTTTTTCTCTTGGCTCTCTGTGGCTTGTTGCTTTAGTCCTTTTGGTTGAGTTCTGAGCCATTCTAACTTCATCGAGTTGTTCCGTCTTCTCTTGGATCTTGTTGGATTAAAAACCCGGATAACATTTTCCCCGCAGAGTACGTCTTCGTTGAAAACAAGGCATGCTCTGGAATTAGCTTTTAGTCTCTGCTTGTTCAAATTCAAGTAATCGTGTTAGAGTTTCGCGAATATTAAGCAGGTTATGCTGCTGCTTACTTAGTTTTGGTCTCGACCGCTACTGCTTGTCATAACGGATCAAAATTTTCTCCATAGCTTCTTAGTATATCTTGAAATAGTAGGTAGATGTGGCAGTGCAAGTTTGAGGTCGCAGACGTGCAATCCCATGGATCGTTGGCAATCCATGGCTGATGGATCGCTAGCGACCCGAACACTTAGGATTTTTTTGTGTGTTTTTGCTTCCTATTTAAGCGGTCGAGCCAATTCATCCCATCATTTTCACACGATCGAAGCTTTGTTTTCCTCTTGCGATCCAAGCCTCTTGCAGCGATTCGAGCCTTTGACTGATCGACTCGATCCATCACCTCCTGAGATTCGACCTTGGCCAAGCCTTCGCCCTGACTTCTTCTACGCTGCTAACTCCAGAGTTTTGCTCCCGCCTTCTCAAATCGCCACCGATCGAAACCCTGGTTTGCCTGTGCTTTGGATTGCCGCCGACCTATCCTTAAATCGTTGCCGGCCTGTTCTTGGCTCACTGATCCTAAGTCTTCGACCAATTCTGTGTTTAGAGTTTAATCCGAGATGAGTTCGCTAATTACAATGTTCATTTAATGATTTAATGGCGAGGTTGCATTCGTGATGTTTGTCGTGAGAAGTCCGAGTCGATTGCGGCTTAATGGAGGAAGGTAGTAAATCGAGTCTTAAGTTCCCCCCGGAACGACATTCGAGCCTTGCCCCGGTGCTCGACATGTTTTGTTGTCTTCGTCCATTGAACCAAAATCGACTTGTGCTAAGTCCCATAGCTAATATTGCACGACACATTGTGAATTGGTCCTGGCTCTTTCGGAGAATTTGGACTTATCTTATCTTGCTTTCTTTTGCACGCTGCTTGGTGTCCCTATACTGAAAAGAATTTTTCGCATCGCTTCGGACAACAGATCTATTATCGATTGTTAATCGATAATGGGTAAGTTTAGAGGAAGTGAAAGCAAAAGGAAATGATACGGGAAGTCTTTTTCTTTTTTCGCTGCGAGCGAACTATCTACAGGAATAGAGTGTTAGTCCCTGAGGAGTTGGTTTTGATGACAACAACCTTACTTAGAATTAGATTATAAAATATATAATACTAACATTATTGTGTAGATATATATATATATATATATATATGTTTGCAGGTACTAAAGAATGAAGAACTGTACAGTATAAAGATTCAAGATCAAAGATTGAAGATATCAAGATTCAAGACTCATGAGTATCAAGAATTTCAAGAGTTCAAGTTTCCAAGATAAGTTACATAGTTAGGAATATTGTTAAAACTCATAGAAAGGAACTGACATCTTAAAATCTATTTTATTCGTGGAATGGAATCCACTTCGTGCTCGTTAAAGGGATGGAACCCTAAGTAGGATAGAACCTACGAAAAATCTAGTGGAACATCTTTTTGTATCCACTTACTTTTATTTCAAAATGATTTTCAAAATATATATAGCTTGTTTTTCAAAATGATTTTAAATATTCCTGTTTAAAAACCAAAATCATCTGTCCTGGTTTTTCAATATATTTTAGCCTCAAAAATATCCTTAGTTTTAAATATCCTTGATTTTAAATTATACTAAGTTTTTTAAACTATAATTTTGATATTAATATATTTAGCTGTTTTATATATTTATACTTAAGATTTAAATATAAAAGTATAGAAAATTATTATATATATTTTAATATTTTTCTCTATAGTTATTTATGTATTATAACTATATATAAGTATATTTTAAAGTTTAAATATAAATATAATATAATATAGAAATTATTTTCAAAGAAAAACAAATCAACAAAAAATACAAGGGCATGTCGACATGGTCACATGTACCCCTGTCGACATGGTGACAGTTAAATTGTTTTTAAAAGAAGTGTCTATTCGCCACATCCCTTCACCAATGGACATGGCTATTGATCTACTATAAATAAAGGGTGTTTTCAACGAATTTTAATCACTTTTTTCTCTGATTTAACTTCTCTTCTTCTTCTCCACTTTCTTATTTACAAATTACACCATTACTCTGCCGAAATCAATATCGAATCTAACTAGATAATTTCTGGTTTTGATTCTCTCCACTATCTCTACAAGATCCAAGTGCTAATCTGAGTTATAGACTTTTTGTAATCTATCAAGCGAGAAAAGGTGTGATTGTAGCCTTGGAAATCAATTGGGTGAACTTGTTGCCCCGGAAATCAAGTATCTCTACCCAGAGGATTGTGAATCTGGAGCGGTGTACCTCGTGGCCTTGAAATCGAGGGTTGTATTTGTAATAATTGTTTTTGAAAGGAAATCCGTACTTGTGTTGCGGGACTGGATGTAGGGTAACTCCGAACCAGTATAAAATCTGGTGTGTTCTTTCCTTTACTGCTTTTACTTTATATTAGCATCTGTGTTTGATTCTGTGTTCATATCTGTGTCTGATTAGTGTATACATTGTTAACAAATTAAGATAAATTCAAAAAGATTAACAAATTTCTTAAAACACTATTCACACCCCCTCTAATGTTAATTCTAGCCTTAAGATCCTTAATCCGCATTCTAACAATTGGTATCAGAGCGAGGTTTTCAAAAGTTTCATTATCTGAATTTTGAAAAATTTCAAAATGGCTACTAACACTAGTACTGCTATTACCACCAACACTAGTTCATTTGTAGAATGTCAGTCTACTACCAGACCACCACTTTTTAATGGTAGTAACTATGCATATTGGGCATGTAGAATGAAAATATATTTACAATCTATAGGACTAGACACTTGGAATGTCACACATACAGAATATTCTGAACCCACAACTGCTTTTGCTCAGTGGACTGCTGATCAAAAGACTGTTGCACAGAATAATTCTAAAGCTATGAATATCTTGTTTTGTTCACTTGATAGGAATGAATTTAATAGAGTGTCAGTTTGTAAGTCTACATATGAAATCTGGAAAACTTTGCAAGTTACTCATGAAGGAACAAGCAAAGTTAAACAGACAAAAATCTCCATGCTCACAAATCAGTTTTAATTATTCAAAATGAATCCTAATGAGTCTATTCCAGATATGTATAGTAGATTCCAGGATATTGTCCACTCTCTAATATCATTGGGAAAAGTATTCTCCGAAGAAGATCAAGTCAGAAAAATCCTAAACTCTCTTACTCCAGAATGGGATCAAAAGACACTCGCAATCGAAGAAGCAAATGACATCAGCATCTTAAAGATTGAAGAATTGATCGGAAAGCTAATGTCGTTTGAAGTTCAAATGCTTGGGAGAAGAGAAAGCAAGGTATCAGAAAAGAAATCAATTGCATTCAATGCACTAACAGAAGGATTAGATTCAAACAGCGATAATGATGAAGAGATTGCTTTTATGACCAAGAATTTTCGGAAATTCCTGAAGTACCGAAAATTGAATAGTTCCAAGAGAAACAACTTTAAGAATTCCGGTAATCAGACTACAGTACCAAACTTTATCAAATGCTTCAATTGTGATGAACCAGGTCATATCAAAAGAGACTGTCCGCATCCAGATAAGCAAAACCCTCCCACAAACAATGATTCTGCAAAGAAACAGAAACGTGCATTCACTGCTACTCTAGATGACTCTGACTCATCCTCCAGCGACGATGAACAGAAGAAAGATAATTCAAATCTGTGTTTCACAGCAATTCTCGATTTAGTCGATACCAAAGACACGGACTCTGAAAAAGGTACACGTTTACAATACATTGGCTGAAATTGCATGCTTGAATTGATTGATTGATTGGTTGTTTTTTAATTGATGTGTCGTTTGAATTTTAAAATTTTTATTATTTTATTATATTTTTTATTATTATTTTATTATTATTTTTATTTTTAATAATATTATAATATTTTATGAGTCTTAGTAATATTCCAGATATTATATAGACATTAAAATAATAGATATATATATATATATATATTACATTATATAAAAGTATCTAGTCATCAAAATTTACGGATACCTGTCGACATGGGTCCATCCCTACCTGTCGACATGGTATAGAAAATTTGAAATTCAAATTTTGAATTCAAATGCTTGTATTTTCCTCAACTCTTTCACACCATTCGAGACTCTAGAAGGACACTTTTTGACCAGAGAAACTGTCCATTTAATTTCTATTTATTTACTATCATTTATCTCATCTTTTCACTTAACTTTTCAAATTCAAACTCTTTCTTCATAACTCAAGCTCTCTTCTCTCTACATCAATGGCCTCCTCAAGTACTCCATCAACTATGAGACTCTCCTAAACTTTAAAAGAACATCTCTTTTATGATTCGGAAGCAATCAAAGTCTATATTGGTTATGCTAATTATGGAAAAGTTCATCCCGGAAAGTTTGCAATTTTCCGCGATTTCGCTTCTTATGAAATCGATTCTCTTTGTGTTAGCAACAACATTTTAAGTCTTGTTGACGATTCTCAAAATGATTTTGTATGCTACCCAAATCTTGTAAAAATGTTTTATGCAAATCTTAATCGTGGCTTTTATCAAGGAAACGATGATGAAATATGGAGTAGTGTAAAAGGCACTCAAATTGTTTTAAATTGTGATGTTTTGGGAGCGATTCTAAATTGTAAGTGTACGGGTATGGATCTTTCAAATTTCAATTTTAATGAAAGTGATCGTGAGACTTTCCACCATATTTTTGAAAGTGACGAAAACTTTGATTTTATAAACCGCAATTTTCGTCCAAAAGCAAAAATTGTGAGCCTTCTTTTGCAACACACTTTGACCCCGAGATCGGGAAGTTTTAATAATCCTACTTCAAAAGTTTGTAAAGCTCTTTTCGCTCTTTTTGGAAACTATGATATTAATTGGGCTCAAGTTATTTTGGATGAATTTCGACCTAAAAACTTGAAAATGGGAGAAAAGATTTTATATCATGGAATTTACCTTACTAGAATTTTCAACTATTTTGGAGTGAATTTTAAAGGAGAGGAATTCATTTCTAGAAAAGTTTTCAATCATTCCAATATCTTACTTATGAAAATTCCATACATCTTTCAACCTTATGAATCCCTTATGGAAAAGGAAGAGCGTTTAGCTCTCGAAGAAATGGAAGAAGGAGAGGAAGAAGAAGAAGAAGGGGATGAAATGGATATTCAAGAAGAAGAAGAGGAAGGTGAAACATCTCTTGAAAGTATTGATTACACCTCCAAACCAACCAACAAGATGATTATCCAAAACCAAAAGATAATTGTGGAAAATCAATGGACACTTAAGAGATCCGTTAGTAAAAAGTTGGATAAAATGTCTTCTAAGATGAACAAGTTCTTCTCAAAAGTCAGCAAGAAGTTTAACCTTTCATCATCCTCATCATCCTCCAATTAGATCTATCTTTTCATACCTTGTCGTAGTTGTTTAAGTTTTTTTTAAGTTTGAATGTTATTGTATTTCATGTTGTTTAATCCATGTATCATTCCAGTTTGAATTAATGTTGAAGTTCTTTCTGTTACCTAGCTTATTTCATCTCTAGAATAATTGTTAATATGATATATATATATATATATACATTTATTCAAAATCAAAAACAAGTCATCAAAACACAGATGACCCTGTCGACAACCCCCAAAGGCACCCTGTCGACATGCTTAAAATCCGAAGTGTCTTTTCATTTTAATTTTTGAATTTTAAATAACTAACTTGTATATATTCATTTCAAACGAAATTTACACCTATAAATACCTGTTCTCTTCCAGAAATCTTTACTCAAAATCATTACTTATCTATTCTATCTATATTTCTTCTCTTTTTCACAAAAATGGCCAATCCTATTCACAATTTATCTGAAAATCTTGAAGAAACTCTTAAATCCTTCAAGAATATTCTCTTTATCATTCTCCGTAATCAGCGTCACTTAGAATTGAGTCAAATGCAGATGATCAAGGAGCAAGAAAGGCATTTCGAAGCAATTCGATGGATGATTTCCTCCCTGCATAAGGATGATAATGAAGCACATCCTCCCGTTTCTCTCTCTATTGATAATGAGAATTGGGATCCCATCAAACAAGACCCTATCTTTGGAGAAGAAGGATGGGTTGATGTTCCTCGTAATATTTGATTAACTTTGTTTAATTTTTATTTGTTTGCTTGCTTAATTAGGTTTGGTTTGATTTGCTTGAATTTGACTTAGTATGGATTGATATTATGTGTGTAAAATATAACATACATATGGTTAGTATTAATAATATATGATCTTTTAAGTTATCATGATTATCAGTTTAACTATCTATTTTTATATTAAAAACTCCATTATGAATAAATAAATTGTGTTCTCTTATTCGTAAATTCTCTTATCATTTGAATAAATAGTTTAGTAGTTAGGAAAAGTAGTTATTAAGAGTTTAGTTTAAAGTTAAGTATTGATTATGTATGATAACACTATCATTATAATCACAAGTAATGTAGTCTTAGTTTCAGGGGGAGTTATATAGAGTTATATAGTATTATAATTAGGGAGTTATATGGTTTTTGTTGATGACAAAGGGGGAGAAGTATAAAATAGGATAGTTAGGCATAGATTAAGGGGGAGTTATTAGAAGTATTAGGATAGAAGTGATATTTTATAAACAAAGGTTGTCATCATCAAAAAGGGGGATATTGTTAGTCCCTGAGGAGTTGGTTTTGATGACAACAACCTTACTTAGAATTAGATTATAAAATATATAATACTAACATTATTGTGTAGATATATATAGATATGTTTGCAGGTACTAAAGAATGAAGAACTGTACAGTATAAAGATTCAAGATCAAAGATTGAAGATATCAAGATTCAAGACTCATGAGTATCAAGAATTTCAAGAGTTCAAGTTTCCAAGATAAGTTATATAGTTAGGAATATTGTTAAAACTCATAGAAAGGCACTGACATCTTAAAATCTATTTTATTCGTGGAATGGAATCCACTTCGTGCTCGTTAAAGGGATGGAACCCTAAGTAGGATAGAACCTACGAAAAATCTAGTGGAACATCTTTTTGTATCCACTTACTTTTATTTCAAACTGATTTTCAAAATATATATAGCTTGTTTTTCAAAATGATTTTAATTATTCCTGTTTAAAAACCAAAATCATCTGTCCTGGTTTTTCAATATATTTTAGCCTAAAAAATATCCTTAGTTTTAAATATCCTTGATTTTAAATTATACTAAGTTTTTTAAACTATAATTTTGATATTAATATATTTAGCTGTTTTATATATTTATACTTAAGATTTAAATATAAAAGTATAGAAAATTATTATATATATTTTAATATTGTTCTCTATAGTTATTTATGTATTATAACTATATATAAGTATATTTTAAAGTTTAAATATAAATATAATATAATATAGAAATTATTTTCAAAGAAAAACAAATCACCAAAAAATACAAGGGCATGTCGACATGGTCACATGTACCCCTGTCGACATGGTGACAGTTAAATTGTTTTTTAAAAGAAGTGTTTATTCGCCACATCCCTTCACCAATGGACATGGCTATTGATCTACTATAAATAAAGGGTGTTTTCAACGAATTTTAATCACTTTTTTCACTAATTTAACTTCTCTTCTTCTTCTCCACTTTCTTATTTACAAATTACACCATTACTCTGCCGAAATCAATATCGAATCTAACTAGATAATTTCTGGTTTTGATTCTCTCCACTATCTCTACAAGATCCAAGTGCTAATCTGAGTTATAGACTTTTTGTAATCTATCAAGCGAGAAAAGGTGTGATTGTAGCCTTGGAAATCAATTGGGTGAACTTGTTGCCCCGAAAATCAAGTATCTCTACCCAGAGGATTGTGAATCTGGAGCGGTGTACCTCGTGGCCTTGAAATCGAGGGTTGTATTTGTAAGAATTGTTTTTGAAAGGAAATCCGTACTTGTGTTGTGGGACTGGATGTAGGGTAACTCCGAACCAGTATAAAATCTGGTGTGTTCTTTCCTTTACTACTTTTACTTTATATTAGCATCTGTGTTTGATTCTGTGTTCATATCTGTGTCTGATTAGTGTATACATTGTTAACAAATTAAGATAAATTCAAAAAGATTAACAAATTTCTTAAAACACTATTCACCCCCCTCTAGTGTTAATTCTAGCCTTAAGATCCTTAATCCGCATTCTAACATAGAGCGTTTGTAGTGTTTCGGACACCGAGCTCACCCCTTATAGACAACACACTGCACTTACCCCGGTACATACTTGAAATCCAATGTGTCGGCACGAATCAATGTCTCTCTAAAATTCAAGTGTTGTAGGGGAAACTATTAGTTTATAATAAAATTACCTGACTGTTTTGGATGCAAGTTCTGTTGTTTAGAATGAAGTATCCATCTTCATGACATAAGTCAAGCGGAGGAAGCCTGGCACTTTCGAAAGCCGAGTCGTTGTCCGTCGCCCTTTCTCCTTCCATCTCACAGGCTGAATAGTCCCAGTAGGTCCAGTCTTGGATCGAACTCCCTCTAATTTTAGAGTTCTTCTCAACCCGCCAGAAAGAGCTTCTTCTGTGGTTTCCGCTAAGGTCCTGCATAATATCCACGTGCAACATGGCATACCAGAGAAAGACGTACGCCTTCCAAAGAAGAACGAGTTTTCTCACATCACATGCCTCCTTTGGGATATACCGCTTGTCATCGGTATATGTGTCTGAATGGAGCTGTGCCCCCTTTTAATGACTTTCTGCGCGAGATTCTCTCAAATTTAGGCATTGCCCCATTCCAGATTCATCCCAACGGTTACGCCATCTTAACTTGTTTGCACATCCTTTTCATGCGAACATTCAATCGGGCTCCGAGCTTTGACGAGTTGCGATACTTTCTTTCATTTAAGAGGAGAGATGATTGCCCGTCCTTGGTCGTAATCGAAACTCAAAGGAACCAAAAATCGTATTATGACTATAGAGCAACCTATCCCGGTTCAAGACCCAATATTTCTTCATCAGATGCCCCTAGGGGTTTAACGTCTGTGGACAACGGGGGGTAAGTTCTTTTCCCTACTTATTGAGTTCCAACATGTCGCTATGGGGCTTCTAACAAGTCGAATATTTATTGCAGTTATCCCGAGGCCGAATAGGGAATTGTCTCTCGATGAAGTTTTTCGAACCTTTAAGGCTATTGATGCTGAGGAAAGATCTGTTAAAATCTTGCTGACTGACGAAAACTTACTCCATTATGGATTATTGCATTCGGGGAGATCCGCCATTCCAGTTGAAGTCCCCTCTCATTCTCGATCCAGGGTTCGCACGCGATCCACTTCCTCTTTTCACGGTTTCCAAAGAAGGCGCTTCTCAAGAGAGAGAGAGGGTTTGTCCGGAGAATCGGCCGAAAAGGCTCACGATGGAAGAGATGTTGCTGCGACTGGAGTTAGCTGCCCGGTCAGAATGTTGTCGATTCCAGAAAAAGGAGAAGAGGAGTTCAAACAGAGGGAAGGCAAAGCCGCGATGGACTTAGAATAAGAGGAGGGGGAAATCGGGAGCAGTAGCGGTGAGGCCACTTCTAGCGGTGATTTCTATGCAGAATCCGATGATAGAGATTCTGAATCATGCGACAAGACTCCGGAGATGAGTCCCGTTATTCTGAGCTCGCCTCCTCCAGACATGAGTGGTAAAGACGATGCCCCAAAAACCAGACGATGTTGGGATTCTCCGAGTAAAGATGTTGACGCGGACTTTGGCAATTTGAGTGATGTTTACATCGATTTCGACACGCTCATGAGGGAGGATTTCAAATTTGAGGAGGTTCTCCCTCGTTTGGGCCACGTTGCACCCGAATTTAGCCCGATTCCTTCCGCGGTACCTGCCCGATCCGGTTTGTGACGTCGTTTTAGGCTCTCCTCCCAAACACATCACACGCTTCACTGAGGTTACACTCACTTGTACATACACTTTTCATGTTTATTTTCCGTTTCTAAAACCTTTTATTTATGCTTCATGTCAGGTAAGACGAGAGGACGCGGCCTTTACAATGATTTTGAAGAATTTACCAACTCCCAGTGCTGGTCCAAGCGTTCTTCAGGCCGTCACCAGCCCTATGAGACGGAGGAAGAATATAGAAGAAGAAAGAGGACGAAACTCGTCGCCAAGACGAGAGAGAGCTGAGCCGAATATACAAAGGCGGGTATGAAAAGAGGAAGACTTTCGACGAGAGAGAGGAGCCGTCGAAGAGGTCTAAATTCGATCGCGGTTCCCATTCTTCGAAACAACAAGCTTTCGTTCCGGCGCTCTCTTTAGCGGGTCAAGAAATCCCCGTTAGTTTTGTCCCCGTTCCGCCTTCAACTTACATTTCGTCATCTTTTGTTGCTCTTGCCTTCGATGATTCACGTCCTCACCAAAGACCCGACTATATTCTTCTGTCCCGTCCTCTCAGGCTTAAGGCGGCGCTTCCCGGGTGGTTTCTAAAGGGGGTTAAGTTTGATCGTGATCTCCGTCCGGTTCGTAAAGATTCTTACATGCCACATCTTCAGGCTATCCAGAACGATTTAGAACAAGCCAAAGGGGGGAGAAATTATGCAAGCAACTGGCAGATACAAACCACAACAATTATCAGGAAATCCTCTCTTTTGACTCAGAGAAGGATGATTTTGAAAGGGCATTGACAGAGCGCTATGCCAGGATCAAACAATTGGAGGAGGAGAAAGACGCGACGCTTCGAGAAAGCAAAAAGAACATCAACTTGCTAAAGGAATTAAGAGAGGCCTACGAGAGGATTGAAATCGTCTACAGGGACGAAATAAAGAAGGTTCATGCCAAAGAGGCCAAATTAAAAGAGAAGGTGCCAGCTTGCAGCGCGACATTGAAGCCTAGAAGAAAACCATCTCCGATCACGACCTTATTATTAAGGGGCATAATAAGACCATCTCCGACCAGGCTAAGACAATCGCCCGGCTCCAGGATCAAGTTGCGTAGCTTAGCGCCGATAAGTCTCGCATCGAAGTTGAAAAGGCCGCCATTACCGTGAATTATCTGGAGCTTCAGAATGCTTTTGAAAGGAAGATGGAGAAGATGGACGAGACCATCTTGAATTTTTATGTCAACTCTCTGCTGCATCAGGGGAGCCTCAACTATTTATGCCCTAAATTCCCACGCACTCTTGCTGTGGTCTGGGCAGAAATCCTGACCCGCATTTGTGATAGCGGTGACGTTTATATCGAGCGAGAGTTAGAAAACGCCTACCTTAATGAATAACCAAAGAAGGCATTGCTAGAGGGCCAAGAGATTCTGTTGATCGAGAGGGAGAAAGAAGCTACCGATTCCGCCATGACTGCAGCCGCTGAAGCGCTTACGGAGCCTTTTATTTCTGGTGCCGACGAGCCATCGGGGCAGCCCTGTAATCTATCAACAAGTTCTGGGCTAGAGGCTTCCCCTTGGATTATAGAGCCGTCGAAGGGAGGTGAGGGCGGTGAGTATGAAGTTGACATTCTTGGTTATTTTTCAGGTGTAGATAATCCTCTTGTTTCCCCTGAGTTCGAGAGCTTCCAGCTTACGCCGCAAGAGCAGGAAGAATTTAACGCTTTCATTTTTGATCTTATAGGTCCATCTTCCTTGTCCGTCGATCTACCTATTTCTTCGGCGCCTGGGCCTACTGTTATCTCCACCGCTTCTGTGCTTGTTTTCGTGCCTGCTCCAGTCACCGTGTTAGGCTCGTAGTCAGGGCCAGAGTCTGAGAAGATCACCGCACTACATGGCTTGGATGACCCTTCCGTGTCTTTGGAAGGTGACATAAGGCGGCTGAAGTTCGGGAGCAAGAGGTTCAAACCGAGCGACCATGCAGATCTCAGGAACAACTGGTTGCCGTCAAAAAGGAGAAGGTTGAAGCAATCAAGGCCTCCAAGAGCTTCCGCAAGTCACGGAAGCGCAAAATGAAGGGCGAATCTTCTGAGAAGGTTGCAGAGCAGGAGGAAGATATTAGTGATGAGGAGATTGTTGACATTACTGGCAGCGACACCACTCCCGAGGCGAGGCAAAAACTTCGAACAAAGGGAAAAAAAGGGAGTGGTGGAAAGAAGCGCTGAGAAGCTTGGGTGGTGACCGATCTGACTTTGATTCATTTTGAGTTGTTTTATTCAAGTGCAGATTCTGCACTTAGTGTTTTCGTTGTGGTGTCTATAATTTTCTTTTGTTGGCCGGTGTTGTGTGGGTACGGCCCCCACGTTTTGACCTTGTATGAAAGAAAGTTATAAGTAATACATTGTTGATATTTTGACCTATTATCCGGGTTTTTAACCCAGCAGGACCCACTAGAAAACAGAATAATTATGTGACATCAGAATGGCTTGTAACTTAACCAAAAAGGCTAAAACAAGGAGTTAACGAGAGCAAAGCCATATTACTGAAGCAACGACTCAATTTGACTAAACCAAGAAACCAGCGTTTGTCCAATCCAATCAACGGCTAAGCATAACCAACTAGTAAATAGTCATCAAAATGGAACAACGTGCAACGAGACTACACGAACAACATCGAAACGAGGCCATGAAAGCATTCCATACTTCAAGTTCCAAAAATATTCCAAGTGCTTGGATCGCTAGCGATCCATACTCTATGGATCGCTAGCGATCCATGCAATATGATGGTTCGCAAGGTGAAAAAGAAGCTAAGGAGCGAAGAATACAGAAGCACAGAAAAAACACCAAGTGAATGGATTTCCATGGGTCCATACAAGATGGATCGCTACCGATCCATACCAAGTTACTAAACTCCGGCGACCTAGCATGGCTAAAAGATAGAGATAGGGGGCTAAGTTATTAGCTCGCAAGCAGGCCAAATCTATGGATCGCTGGACCATGGATTGCTAGCGATCCATGGTTTTGGCTCAGATCACGAGCTAAACTCTCTTAGGTCGTTATGTACCCATCTGCAAGTGGTTGACAGGCGTGTTTGGTCCAAAGGCACTCTGATCTCTATATATACCTACCTGCCTGCAACATAAACAGGATCTTCTCCGGACTAGTTGCTGAAGCTCTACTGGAAACTTTCTTTACTCTCTACCTCCCTCACAACAATCTCCAAAGGGATTCACTGTGATTCTCCAATGGATTCAAACTCCGGGGATTCAATCTAGCTAAGGATAATCAAAAGCCTTGTAACCAAACACTACTTGTAACGTCAATTAGTTTATAATAAAACTATAAAGTGGACGTAGGCTTCATTAATAACCGAACGACTATAAAATTCCATGTCTTCTTTCTTTTACCTGTTCTTTTTCTATACCTGTCATCTGTGATATTGCTCTGTCAGAACAGGGCTGGTGCTTTCAAACTCAAACCATGGTGTTGATCCATTTTTTGGGTTAACATTTTGGTGCTTTCACTAAGAACTCCAACTCAGGATCCAGATCTAGCTATCTACTTTGGATCCCATAGGTCCAAAAGTTACATCCTCAATCTTTGTTTGAAGAATCCGCTGTTTGGAATCAATGGCCCCTGAAAGAAGAACTGCTTCTGGAAGATCCATAAGGGCAGTAATAGCTGGAGAAGATGTTAATCCCCAATAAACTGAAGTAAATGGTGCTAACTTAGGAAATCAGGTGCCAGCATCCTCCAGTCAGCATGAAGTTGTCACCAGGGATGAGTTGAATAAAATGGTTGATGAGATCAACCAAAAAATGGAAATTAGCCAAAAGGCTCTAATGGATAAGCTTAACGCTCTCCTTACCCTACAGTCGAACCCTGCTCCAAGGGCTATGCCTGAACCCGCGGCTGCTATAGAACAAGAGAATTCCTCCGTTTTTGGTCTACATAGAAGAAACGAAAAAAAACCACAAAAAAGTGTGACAAAAAGACTTAACCTGGACGAAAATGCAAGTACTCTGTTCGCCACGAGGCAACCTATTCTGAACTTGAATCAAGGAGCAAAGACCCCGTTGGAAGACATATCTATGGATCTCTCCGAATCAGAGGACGGAGAGCAATACGACAAATTAGAAGAAAATGCCAATGCATTAGATAATGCTAGGAATACACAAACTGCTCCAGGTAGGCCAACCGCAAGCCAACGGGACCCTGCAGGAGTGGTGCTCCCAAAGACAGGAGAGCCTAGGTTTTAGCCTACTCACCAAGACCGTTTGCAAAACCAAACGCTTGGCGTGGTGACTTATTACCATCCTCAGGACTACTGGACTTCAGAGGCATACATAACGGATATAGCTAAACGATTAATGAAGGAGAGTAAAAATAGAAGAGATGATGAATGAGGATCTGCACCAAGTCGGACTCCATTCACCGATGAAATCTTAAATGAGAAATATCCAGAAAAATTCACAATGCCAACTATTCCGTCTTATGACGGGACAAAAGACCCAAAACCTCACTTGTACAAATACAGTTGGTATATGGACGGAGCTAATGCCTCCGAA
This sequence comes from Allium fistulosum, assembly GCA_030737815.1. NCBI lineage: Eukaryota > Viridiplantae > Streptophyta > Magnoliopsida > Asparagales > Amaryllidaceae > Allium > Allium fistulosum. The sequence continues at coordinate 1,390,824,792 of CM060901.1, read as the reverse complement.
GCTGTTCGATGTAGATGCTTTCCTATCTTTCTCGAAGGAGTTGCATCAATGTGGTTCACTAGGCTTCCACCAAGATCTATCTCTACTTTTGACCAACTGGCGACAAGGTTCCTTGATCAGTTCAGACTCCATACTGCACAGCTAAAAGACGTCATGTCCTTATCCAGATTGTTCCAAGGGCACAACGAATCACTGAAATCTTTCATGAATAGGTTTAACACCAAAGTGACGGAAGTAAGCAACCCCAATGAAGACATGGTTTTTGTGGCATTAGTCCATGCCATTCACCCAGAAACTGAATTCGGAAAGTGGATTAAGATGAAGCAACCTACCACTAGGAAAGATTTCAATCGTAAAGCAAGTCAATACCTAAGGTTGGAGGAAGTGTAGGAATTGAAAAGGAAGTCTACTAGTGTGCAACCGATGAACGTCAGGCAAAGTGATGTAGCAATGAATCAAAATGCACACACTTCTCAGACTACTGAAGGAATCATTGGGAAAGACGGAAATTCAAAGAGAAAATATCAAAACTCCAATAAGAAGAATGGTAATGGCAACAATAAAAAGCTCAAAGGGTTTAGGCCTGAAGGCTACACTCCCCTAAACGACACACCGAAAAACATTTTTCTTGCGACTCAAGGGACTGAAGAATACAAAAAGCTTCCTAAAAAGGAAGCAACTGAGCAGCAGAAGCACTCGAGAAAATTCTGCCCCTTCCACGAGACATACGGTCACAATACAAACGAATGCCGCCATCTAAAGAATCTTATTGAGGAGTTGATCCAGGACAATAAGCTCCAGCAGTACGTAAGAAAGCCTCAAAACCTCGATCAATCTGCGGCTCCTCAGCCTCCTAGAGAACGAAGGAATCAAGCAGGAACTAGTGAAGAAGGGTCGAAACGAACTGACCAAAGGCTTATTATTGGAACAATATCTAAGGGACCACACCTCGCACAAAGAAGTTGGGAGGGGGAATGGAGCGATATGCAAGTTCGTTGAAGCATGCTCCGAAGGAATCATGTTTAGCTATAGAAGATGAAACTCCGACCAAGCTGCAAAGGGTTTTGAATGACGATATAGTGTTCCGAATCGAGACACCGAAGGGATCGAAGCTCCAACTCTCAATCCGATGGTGGTGACGGTAGGAATCGGACCTGCTGTAGTTCGACGGGTGTTGGTTGATAGTGGCAGCTCCATTAACATATTCTTCAAACATACTTTCGATCAGATGAAGATTGACATGAAAAGTGTATCCGCATGCCAAACAAAGATTCAGGGGTTTACTGGCGAGCCCAAACAACCATTGGGAACAATTGACCTACCTGTGGAGCTTGGAGAGGGTGAGCGAAGGGTCACCCTCATTCAGACTTTTGTGATCGTGGATGAAGTGTCAGCATATAACGCCTTCTTGGGATGGCCCACATTAGCGGACTTCAGAATAACATTGGCCTAGTGGTGCCTTACAATAAAGTTCCCTACAGAGCACGGAGTCGGAATTGTGAAAGGAGACCAAAGCGCCGCCCGGGAATGCTACATCACAGAATTGTGTGAGTCAAGAAGAAAGGAAAAAGGAAAGGGTGTGGGGAAAACTCTCCACATTCGCGAGCTCGCTGAATAGCAATTACAGAGCTGCCCCTAGCTCGGGGACCATAGCCAATTCAACAAGGCTTTGGACCCTAGAAAGAAGAGTTCAGGGGAGGATTGGGCAGCACCAGCAGAATTGACGGTGTTTGTCCCAGTCTGATGGACGACTCAACATGGGTCTTGAAAATCGGATCGCACCTTGGAAACAGGATGCAGTCAGAACTAATTAAATTCCTCCGTGTTAATTTGGACGTATTTGCTTGAACACACTACGATATGTGTGGGGTATCACCCGAAATTGCCTGCCACGCGCTCAATATTGACCCCAAATTCACACCGGTAAAGCAAAAAAGGCACAGCTTGGGCCCTGAACAGTCCAAGGCACTGAGAGAGGAGGTGGATAAACTGATGGCTAACGGCTTCATCTGAGACGCAACTTACCCTGAATGGGTATCAAACCCAATATTAGTCAAGAAGTCTAATGGAAAATGGTGAACTTGTATTGACTTCTTGGATCTAAATAAAGCTTGCCCGAAAAATAGCTTCCCACTCTCCAGAATCGATCAACTTGCGGATGGAACGACGGAGCATAAATTGCTGTCATTTATGGATGCATACTCGGGCTACAACCAGATCCTGATGTATGAGCCAGAGCAAGAGAACACCAACTTCATCACTGATTTGGAACTGTACTACTACAGAGTAATGCCATTCAGTTTAAAAAACGCCAGAGCAACATACCAAAGGCTAGTGAATACTATGTTCAAACGCCAAATTGGAAAGACTATGGTAGTTTACGTGGATGACATGTTGGTCAAATCTCGAGTAGCTGCTAACCATCTAGAGAAGCCAGCTGAAATGTTCGAAATACTCTGAAAGTATGGAATAAAGCTCAACCCGCTCAAATGTCACTTTGGAGTAGCCTTTGGGAAATTCTTGGGTTCATAGTAAGTGCCCGAGGCATCGAAGCAAATCCAGAACAAATAACGGCGCTACGAGAAGTCTAAGCCCCAAAAAATAAGAAGGAACTTCAAAGCTTGAATGGAAAAGTCGCAGCACTGAGCCGATTTATCTCAAAAGCTACAGACAAGTGCATACTGTTCTTCGATGCACTGAAGAAGGGAAAGAAAAACTTTGAATGGAGTGAAGCTTGTCAAACGGCTTTCGAAGAACTGCTACGACACATGGAAGCTCTGTCAATCTTGTCTAAGCCGGTGGATGGAGAAGACCTATCCTTTTACTTGGCAGTCTCACCACATGCACTAAGCGCAACTCTCGTATAGGAAGAAGTGAAAATCCAGCGACCCGTGTATTACATTAGCAAACGGTTCACTAGAGCTGAGAAGAATTACCCAAAACTGAAAAAGCTAGCGTATTGCCTCTTGATCGCATCTCGAAGTTACGACCATACTTTCAGGCACATCCAATTAAAGTACTAACTGGCTGGCCCTTGAAACAAGTGTTGTACTGACCCGGAACTTCCGGGGGACTCCTCAAATGGAACATAGAGCTAAGTCAATATGATATCGCATACCATCCTAGGAAATCAATCAACGGGCAAGCGTTAGCAGACTTCATCGCTGAGTTTACCATACGGGACGACGAAGAGGAAGCACCGTTGGAGGTGGAGACTCAATAGAAACTCTTTGTAGATGGTGCATCTAACAATCTCTATTCAGGAGCAAGGGTAGTGCTCAAAACCCCCAAAGGGAGAGCCATTTGCTACGCCTTGCGCTTGGAATTTCCTACGACGAATAACGAAGCGAAATACGAGGCGCTTATTGCAGGACTAAAGATGGTGAAAGAACTTAAGATAAAATGCATTCACATCTACAGTGACTCCCAGTTGGTCATCTGTCAAGTAAAGGGGGAATACCAGGCTCAAGGAGAGAATCTTGCCCCGTACCTGTCTAAAGTGCAAGAACTGCTAAGCGACATCGAACATTATATTATAGCCCACATTCCACGAGAAAAAAACACCAAGGCAGACTATTTGGCTAAAATAGCAAGCTCTGGGGAAGCTCAATCATTGGGGCTCGTCCCAGTCGAAACTTTAGCCACCCTGAGCATAGATGAGATGAACGTCGACTGGATCCTCGAGACAACCGTCGAGTCGGGGACATGGATGACATCGATAAAGAACTATCTACTTGCGGGAACCCTTCCAACTGATCGAAACCAACGGAAAAAGCTTCTTCGAAAGGCACCACGGTTCATGATACATGATGGAATACTCTATAGAAGAGGTTCTCGACCCCCTTCTTAGGTGTGTGACCAATAATGAAGCACGACGAATCCTAAAGGAGGTACATGAAGGCAAATGCGGGGACCACACTTGGGGGCAGACCCTAGCGAAGAAAGTCTTCGGTATGGATATTTCTGGCCGACAATAAACCGCGACGCTGCAGACTACGCCAGAAGATGCGATCATTGTCAAAGATTCAGTAAAATTAAGAGAACTCCTTCAATGGAGCTAACGCAGATGGTCGGTCCATGGCCGTTTGCAATATGCGGAATCAATTGGATTGGCGTCCTTCCAATAGCAAAAGGAGGGCCCAAATATTCTATAGTTGTCGTAGATTATTTCACAAATGGATGAAGAGGAACCGCTGGCCACCATAACCACAAAGAAAGTCATTAATTTCGTTACTAAAAACATTATTTGCAGGTTTGGTGTGCCACAAAAAGTCATCATGGACAATGGAACTCAATTCGAAAGTGCCGAGTTCAAAGTCTTCTACAAGCACTTCCAAATCGAAAAGAGCTTTTCCGCGATGGCTTATCCACAAGCAAATGGGCAGGTGGAAGCGATAAACAAGATCATCAAGTCCACTATCAAAAAGTGACTAACAAAAGCAAAAGGAAACTGGGTTGATGAACTTCCACTTGCACAGAACTACCCACAAAGCGGCAACCGGCCACACTCCGTTTGCCTTGGTGTATGGTTCAGAAGCAATAATTCATGTTGAACTGGAAGTCCCCTCGCATCGAAGGCAAAACTTCAATCAAAAGCAAAACGAGCAGCTCCTACTCGAATCACTAGATATGATTGAAGAAAAAAGAGAAGCAGAGTTGAGAACCACCACCCACCAAAAAAGGGTCGCACGGTAGTTCAACTCCAAAGTTCACAACGAAACCTTCGAAGTGGGAGAACTCGTGCTCAAGCAAGTTTACCCCGTTCCGGGGACCTTCGGACCAAAATGGGAAGGACCGTATGTTATCAATCAAAAGATAAGAGATGGGACTTTCAAGCTAACAATCGTCGACGGAACCCAAGTTCCCAAGGCATGGGATAGCGAATCGCTCCGCCGTTACTTTATTTGAAAGCTACCTCATGTAATTTTTACTTTCCAGAAAATAAGCCATCCCGGGATGCTGGGGGAATTGTACATAGGCAAAAATTGCCTTGCTTTCCTTAATAAAGTTTACTTCTTGAACCAACAAAACCATGTTCATAATAACTGCCCGTCGGGTCGACGGAAGCAAATCGACTCAAACTATTAGATCGGCGGAAGTCGATCATGGTCTTCTAAAAACCGGTGTTGCTCCGGCAACGTCGGGAAGGCTAAAACATATGCTCCTCACGTTGTCCGAAGATAGGCAACACCGAGGAGCACGAAAAGCTGCGCATTTCGTAAGCCGCGCACTAACTCCCAAAACATACGCTCCTCACGTTGCCCGAAGATAGGCAACACAGGGGAGCACGAAAAGCCGTGCATTTCATAAGCCGTGTACTAACTCCCAAAACATACACTCCTCACATTTCTCGAAGATAGGCAACACCGAGGAGCACGAAAAGTCACGCATTTCGTAAGCCATGCAGTAATCTCCAAAATGCCAACTCCTCACGTTGCCCAAAGATAGGCAACATCGAGGAGAACTAAAAACCATGCATCTCATAAGCCGTGCCAAAACACACACCCCTCACGTTGCTCGAAGATAGGCAACACTGAGGAGTATCAAAAGCCGCGTACTCCATAAGCCGCACACTAAATCCAAAACACTAGCTTCTCACATTGCCCGAAGATAGGCAACATCGAGGAGCGTGAAGAATCGCAGGCCGATTCTTAAAACTTAGACTCCTCACCCTGCTCAAAGATAGGCAGCATCGGGGAGCACTAAAACACATGCTCCTTGCGTGGCCCGAAGATAGGCAATGCCGAGGAGCACCAAAAACCGCGCATCTCATAACCATCGCCAACTTCTTCTATAATCAGGAATAATGAGCACAACTCCAACAAAATTGGAATGTTACAAACCAATAGAAAAGTTTCAACTAAGGACACTTAATGATTAAAACTGCCCTCAGTTAACCCATGCAATGTGCACCTTTCAAACACGCACATATCGCATACTTGCTGGAATATCACAAGAAACTTGGATTACATGCTTAAGTTGCACAACTTCCGAAAAAAGGAACATCAAGTCGCGACTTAGCCAAATTTCAAGTATAATATGAGAATTATCTAAACCCTAAGTTACCGGTCATTTGGAAATTGTTTGAAGAAAACAACCCTGTGAACTTGGAGGCATACACCGGTACTTAAATAAAATAATAAGTTCACAAGTTCTATCACTCCAAACATAGAATTGTAACTCTAAATAAAAACAATAAGTTCACAAGTTCTGTCACTCCAAACAAAGAATTGATACTCCAAGTAAAAAAATTGGCGGTAATCACAAAAATTGGATAAGTGTGAACAAAACAAGCACAAATACACAGAACACGTATGAACAGACAGATGAGAGTACAGTCAAAATATCAATATATTGCTTATAATTTTCTTCACACAGGGTCAAAATGTGGGGGCCGTACCCACACAACACCGACCAACAAAAATAAAATACATACTCTACAACAAGGACACTAAGTGCAGACTCTACACTTGAACAAAATGACTATTCATGCAAGCTTCTCAATGCTTCCTTCCATCGCTCCCCTTTTCGCCCTTTGTAGGCAGCTTCTGCTTCATCTCGGGAGTGGTGTCGCTGCTAGTGATGTCAACGAAGACCTCAGTGATAATGTCCTCTTCTTACTCTGCAACCTTCTCAAAGATTCTCCCTTCGCTTTGCGTTTTCGTGATTTGCGAGAGCTCTTTGAGGCTTTGATCGCTTCAACCTTTTCCTTCTTGATAGCGACCAATTCATGTTGAGCCTGGCGAGGCTGCTCCATCTGAACTTCCTGCTCCTTAACCTCTGCCATTATTATGTCGCCTTCTAAAGACACAAAAGGGTCATCCAGGCTATGAAGCGCGGTTATCTTTTCGGACTCCGGCCCCGGCTGCGAGCCGGACATGGACATGGAAACATGAATAGGAACAGGAACAGGAACAGAGACGAGTATGGAAGCTGTAGAGATAGTAGCGGGCCCGGGCGCTGAAGAAGCTGGCACATCAACGGGAAGGGTAGAGGGACCTATAAGATCAAAAACGAAAACATTAAATTATTCATGCTTTTGCGGCATAAGTTGGAAGCTCCCGAACTCGGAGGAAGCAAAAACATTACCTGCACCAGAGGAATGGTCGAGAATGTCGACTTCATACTCACCACCTTCACCTTCTTTCGATGGTTCCACTACCTTAGGAAGAGTCTCAAGCTTTGAACTTGCTGGCAGGCCGTGGGGCTGCCCTGATGATTCACCCACATCAAAAATAAAAGGCTTGGTGAGCGCTACGGCAGCAGTGGTCAAGGCAACATCGATGGCTTCTTCCTCTCTGTCAATTCGAAGAATTTCCCTGCCCTCGAGTAACGCCTTCTTTAATTTGTCATTAAGATAGGCGTCCTACAACTCCCGCTCAGTATAGACGTCGCCGCTATTAGAAAAGCAAGACAAGATTTCTTCCCAAACCAAAGCGAGAGTACGCGGGAACTTTGAACCCAGGTAGCTGAGACTTCCCTGGTGCAACAGGGAGTTAACATAAAAATTCAGAATGGTCGCGTCTAACTTCTCCATTTTTTTTTCAAAAGCATTTTGAAGCTCTAAGTAATCCGCTCTAACGGCGGCTTTCTCAACTTCAACAGCAGACTTATCGGCGCTGAGCTACTCGACCTGAGCCTGTAGCCTAGCAATTGTCTCGGCTTGGTTGGAAATAGTCTTGTTGTGCACCTCAACGATGAGGTTGTGATCAGCAATGGTTTTCCTTTGAGCCTCAATCATTGTGTTGCAAGCAGCCACTTCTTCTTTTAGTTTCGCCTCTTCGGCATGAGCCTTCTTTAGACGATCTCAATTCTGGCATGAGCCTCTTTTATTTCTTTTAGCAAGTCGGCGCTCCTCTTGCCCTCTAGTAGTGCTATTGCCTTCTCCTCCTCCAACAATTTAATTTTGGCATCGCGTTCTGATAGCGCTCTTTCAAAATAACCTTTCTTCGACTCAAAAGAAAGGATTATTGGCAGTTATTGCGATTGGGGTCCGCTAGCTGCTTACACAATCTCTCCCATCCTTCGGCCTAATCCAAGTCGCTCTGAATAGCTTGAAGGTGAGGCATGTATGAATCTTTGTGAACCTAGTGTAGATCGCGAGCAAACTTAACTCACCTCAAGAACCATCCGGGGAGTGCTGCCTCGAGCTTAGGAGGACCCAAAGGAAGAATATAGGCAGGCCTCCGATGGGGATGCGAAGCACCACGGGGAAGCACAACCGAAGATGGGGTGATACAATTCGAAGGCGGAATAGGGGCAGAAGTAATGAGAATTTCTTGGCCCATTGAAGAGTGCGTTGGAGCAAAGGATTGCTGCTCTGAAGAACGGGGACGGTGATCGAACTTTGATCTTTTCGATGGCTCCTCCCTCTCATCAAGAAACCTCCACTTCTCATACCCGCCTTTGTACGATCGGCTTCGGTCTCTTTCCTCTTGGCAATGGGTTTCGGCTTCCAAATCCTTTCTTCTCCTGTACTCTTCTTCCGTCTCTCAAGGTTCATGACGGCCAGAAGGACGTCTAGACCAGTGCTGAGAGTCAGTGAATTCCTCGAAGTCAACATTGAAGCCATGTCCTCTCGTCATACCTGGCACGAAAGCGTAAATAAAAGGTTTCAAAAGCATAAAATAGGCACACAAAAAATATAAGAAAGTAAGTGTAATCCTAGTGATATGTGTAGTGTGTTTCGGGGAAAGGCCTAAAGCGTCGTCATGAACCGAATCGGGCAACCGTTGTAGGCAAAACCGGACTAACTTCGAGCGTAGAACTGCACAAATGGGGGACACTTCCTCAAATTTAAAGTATTCCCTCATAAGCGTGTCGAAGTCGACATAAACATCGCTTAAATCCCCAAACTCCGCTCCGACATCTTTACTTGGAGAATCTCGGTGCCCTCCGATCTCTGGGGCTTTGACTTTATTCCTCTTATCAGGAAGAGGTGAACTCGGAAGGACGGGACTCATTCCCGAAGTCCTATTACACGATTCTGAATCCCCATCATCAGATTCTGCATAGAAGTTGTCACTGGAAGTGGACTCATCGCTACTACTCTCGAGTTCCCCCTCCTCCTTCTCTAACTCTAGTGCGGCCTTGCCTTACCTCTGCTTGAACTCCTCTTCTCCTTCTTCCGGGATCGGAGGTATTCTGACCGGGCCACTGAATCCAGTTACAGTAGCATCTCCTCCTTCATAGGCCTCTTCGGCTGATTCCCTGGACAAGCCCTCTCTCTCTTAAGAAGCGCCTTCTTCGGAACCTCGGGAAGAAGAAGTAGATCATGTGCGAACCCTGGATCGAGCCGGAGAATGGACTTCAACTTGAACAGCGGATCTACCCGGATACAGTAATCCATATCGATGAAAGTTTTCATCGGTCAGCAAAACTTTAACACATCTATCCTCGGCATCAATAACCTTTAGAGTCTGAAAAACTTCAATGAGAGCCATGTCTATGTTTGGCCTTGGAATAACTGCAAGAGATATACGGCTGGTTAGAAATTCCATTGCAATGCATCAGAGCTCGATAAATGGAAAAATGAACTTACCCCCTATCGTCCACAGACGATTGAACCCCTCGGGGCATCCAACGAAGAAATATTGCACCTTGAATTGTGGCAAGTTGCTCTGCAGGTGCAATACAATTTTTCGGTTCCTTTGGGCTTCAATTACGATCAATGATGGACATTCATCTCTCCTCTTGAATGACAGAAAGCACCACGACTCATCAAAGCTTGGAGCGCAGTTGAACATCCGCATGAAAAGAACATGCAAGCAAGTCAAGGTAGCATAGCCGTTGGGATGAATCTGAAACTGGGCGATGCCTAAATTGGAAAGGGTCTCACACAAAAAGTTGTTAAAAGGAGGCATGGTTCTATTCCATCACATACACCGATGGTAGGCGGTATATCATGGGGGAGGCGTGTGAGCAAACTTGTCTTTTTTCGGTAGACGTACGTCCTCTTCTGGTATACCATGCTGCACGCAGATATTGTGCAGAACTTTAAAGAAAACCACCGCAGAAGCTCTCTCTAGTGGGTTGAGTAGAACTCTAAATTTTGGGAGGCGTTCGATCTACAACCGGCCCAACTGGGACTAACTGACCATATTCTGCCTGTGAAGTGGTAAGAGAAAGAGCGATGGATGATGACTCGGCCACTGAAAGTGTCGGACTTCCTCCACTCGATTTATAGTGCAAAGATGGGTGCTTCATTCTAAAACAATAGAACTCGTATTCAAAATAGTCAGATGATTTTATTCTAATTTAGTAATTTCCCCCTACGACACTTGAATTCCGGAGAGATATCGATTCGCATCTGCGCGATGGACTTCAAGTGTATACCGGGGCAAGTGCATCATGGTGTCTATAAGGGATGAGCTCTAGATCCGAAACAAAACAAATGCTCTATCCCATGTAGATAGTTCGCTCGCAATTAAAAAGGGAAAAAGTTTCCCACATCGTTCCCACTTGATTTTACTTTATGTACACTTACCCGTTATCGATCAACGATCGATAACGGATCCGTTGTCCGAAGCGACGCAGAAGTACAGAGATACCGAGCGTGTAACAAGTAAGCAAGGTAAATCTAAATCCTCCAGAAGAATCAGGACCGATTAGTGGTGTATCGTCTACGGAGCTTGGCACAAGTCAATTCTGTCCTAATGGATGAAGATAGCAAAACGTGTCAAGCATTGGACCACGGCCCGAATGTCATTCCGGGAGAAACTCAAGACTCGATTTACTATCTTCCTCCATTGGACCGCAATCAACTCAAACTTTTCACGACCAACACCATAAATGCAACCTCGCCAACAAATTTTTAAACAAACGCTATGATAGGAGACCCAACTTGGATTAAACTTGAAACGCAAAATTGGTCGGAGACTTGAATCAGCAGTCCAAAGGCAAGCTAGTAGCAAGCAATCAGGTCGGCAGTGAGCTAATGATGGGTTGGAGGCGATTCAAGGCGCGGGCTAGGGTTTTGTTCCGAGGTGAGATAAGGAGGCGGTGATGCTCCAGCAACGGTGGTGCAAAGGGGAAATCACGGCCGAAAGCTTGGATAAGATGGATTTAAGGAAGTACTGGATCGGGTCGAGCAAGCTATGTCGAATCACCTAAGTTTTTCAGATCGAGCAAAGTAGTTCGGGTCGTGTAGAAGTGAAAAGAAAGGTCAGGTCGAGTAAACATATATAGGCAGAAATAAAAGAACAAAGCAAAAATTAGCTAAGTAATTGGGTCGCCTGCGATCCATCATGGATCGCTAGCGACCCATCTTGTCGAAGCCAAGTTTTTCAAGTGGTCAGGTCGCTAGCGATCCATCGTACATGGATCACTAACGACCCATAAGATTAGGGGCAGATTATTCTCGAACACGTGCTCCGACATCTATCCATCGTTCTGAAGTATACCGAGAAGTTATAAGAAGAAATTTGATCCGTTACGACAAGCAATAGCAGTTGAGATCAAAGTTAGGTGATCAACAGCATGACTTGCCATGTATTCGTAAAACTCTAATGCGATCACTTGGAATTCGACGAACGGATATTGAAAGCGATAATTTCCAAAGCACGCCTTGTTAACAACGAAGATGTACTTTAGAGGGCAAATGCTATCCGGGTTTTCAACCCAGCAGGACCCACTAGAAAACAAAACAATTCCATGACATTAGAATAGATTAGAACTTAACCAAAAAGGCTAAAACAAGGAGTTAACAAGAGCCAAGCCATATTACTGAAGCAACGACTCAATTTGACTAAACCAAGAAACCAACGTTTGTCCAGTCCAACCAACGGCTAAGCATAACCAGCTAGTAGATAGACATCAAAACGGAACAACGTGCAACGAGACTATATGAACAACATTGAAACAAGGTCATGAAAGCATTCCATACTTCAAGTTCAAAAAATATTCCAAGTGCTTGGATCGTTAGCTGTAACGCCTCGTATCTGGAGGCCAAAAGCTAAGCGCTACAGATGCTGCAGTCATCCGTAGTATTAACATCTGGTGACAGAATACGGTAATGATAATGGTATCCATAATATCAGAAACACTTGAATATGAATAAAATCACAGATTTCAAAAAACAAAATTTTACTAATTATATTTCAAAACAAATTCGTATCCAAATTACATAATCACATGTCGTTTCCCAGGTAAAGGTTAATTATAATCATTACAAAATACGCCAAGAGCGACAAATGACGATGCCCCCTTTGTTGATCAAAGTAATTTAGTCATATCTAACTTAATATACATAGTGGAATCAAAACAAAATGAAACTACAAATTCTAATTAGCAATCCGTCAACCACCTGCTCGTCTCCGAAAGCTTTATTCGCCAAAAGACTAAAACCTGAAAACCTAACCCTCGGCTACTCAAATCAATTTTGAGTACCTGAAAGTTTAAGGGGAAACAAAAACTTCAAGTCAAACATAAAGCCTGGTGCGAATAATTCTGTTACATCTTGGTTTACTGATATTAAGTGAGACCACGCCGCTTAGCGGAACGAGTTTCTCCTCACTAATATCCTTTTCAAAACATATATATTTTCGAAACCCTTTTCTGCGACCAAACTGGTTAATCAAACTGATTATACCAAAATAGCAATATCCTTTATGCTAATAAATGGAATATCTATCCGTAAAACAAGTAATTTATGAACTATCTGCCCACAATATAATAGCAAGGTCCGTTATGCTACAAATGGACTATCTGTCCATACAACTGGCCTAACTGCCCGCAAACTGGACTAACTGTTTGAAATCTAGACTGCCTGCCTGCAAAATGGACTAACTGTCCGAATTATTTTCTTAGGGTTAACTACCCTTTAAATTTTCCTTGAAAACCTTTTCAAAATGATTTAGTCCTTCAAATCATATATATATATATATATATACAAGGAAAATATATCTTTAGTTTTACTCTAAGACATTTTTGCCCTGTTATATACACTTTAATCAAAATAATGTTGATGAGATTTAATAAGGATTAACTATCCTTCCAAAACAAGTCAAAACCCTTTTTAACTTGAAAATACATAGGCTATATTGCCTATTCAATATATTCGAAATCTTTGTTTAAAACCTTTAAACAACCCTTTCGAAACCCTTGAAGGTAACCCCTTCGAAACCATTGAAAGACCATTCTCCTCTTTTAATTATATAAAACATTTAAGTCTCATACCTTAAATAATGTTATATAACCCTTAAAACACTTAGGAAAAATCTACAAAAATTCCAGAAAATCTATTTAAATATATTTTCCAACATATAAAAATTTCAGACCCCAATCATTTATTATTTAACCAAAAATAATTATTAACCCAAATTAGCATTTTCTTTACTATAAAATTCATATAAATTCCACATAATTTCAGAAAATTTGGAAAATTGAAACTCATCTCTAAAATATTATTTATGATCTTCATAAAAATTGCTCAAGTCATTTGGATGTCATTTTATAGGGTTTTCACCTTAAAACGTATCATAAAATTAATATGAACATACATAAATCATCAACATGTATATATAATCATTCCATCGTTCAAAATCATGGAAAATCAATGCAAAATATTCGGCAATCATCTAAAAACTGAAAATACCATCAAAAATATCTAAAAACTGAAAATACCATAAAAATGAGATGTAAACATTATTCACCTTTGCTTTAGAGATTAAAGAGATTGAGATGTGAATAGATTTGACTTGAATTAGCTTCTTCCTAGCTTTTCTTCCTCTTTTCCTTGTTAATAGTGGCCGACCTCTTGTTTTAAAATTTTCAAAATGAAATGAACGTGTAAAATTTTACATGGCTAAGATTTGGAGGATATAGGAATGGCCTTTTTCTTATTTTACCCCTTCTCTATTTCAATTTAAACTCTTCTTTAGTTCATTGTTAAATGGCACAACTACCTTTAATAAAAATCAAATCTCAATCCCCTAATCAACACATTATTTTATTTTATTTAGCTAATTAAATATTCTAAATAATGTTACCAAAAATATGGGGTGTTACAGACTCCCATCCTTAAAGAATTTCATCCTCGAAATTACGATAAGGTACACAACAAATCAATCAAGAATATAAAGCATACCATCAAACAAGTCAGGATAAGTATCTCTAGTCCTGCTCTCTATCTCCCAAGTACGGTCCCTATCATCGTCGCTCCACTGGACTTTGACTAATCTGACCGTCTTGGTTCTAAGCCTTTTCTCATCTCTCGCAACTATGCGAACTGGCTTCCTTACTATAGTCAAATCCCGTTCTACCACTAAATCATCTAACACAATCGGTGCAATAGTAGTCTCCGAGTCTCTAACACACTTTCTGAGATGAGAAACATGAAAAACATCGTGGACTCCTGCTAAACTGCTCGGTAACTCAACTCTATATGCGAGTTTCTCGATCCTCTCAACAATAGGAAAACGTCCAACAAATCTTGGTGATAACTTCCCTGATTTTCCAAATCTAATTACACCCTTCATCGGTAACACTTTGACGAAAACCTGGTCCCCAACTGAGAACTCTAGATTTTTCCATCTCTTATCTGCATAACTCTTTTGTCTAGATCGAGTCTTCTTCATTCTAACCCGAATGACCTCAATCTTTTCTGCAGCTTCTTTGACTAAATCTGGACTAAGAACTAACATATCCCCAGTCTTTACCAACATACAGAAGATTTGCATGGCCTTCCATACAAAGCTTCAAACGGTGCCATCCCAATACTAGTCTGGTAACTGTTGTTATATGAAAACTCGATTAAATGCAGATGGTCTTCCCATGATCCCCCGAAATCTAACACACAAGCTCTTAACAAATCTTCCAAGATTTTGTTAACTCTTTCCGTTTTCCAATCTATCTGCAGATGGTAAGCGATACTCGTCTTGAGCTTAGTTCCCAAAACTTCCTGTAGACTCTTTTAGTACTCGCTAGTGAACAAAGGATCTCTATCACTGACTATGCTACTAGGAATTCCATGCAGTCTAACAACATTCTTCATAAACAACTTTGCCAAAACAGGTGTCGTTCTGGTTGACCTAATTGGAATGAAATGGGCACTCTTGGTCAACCTGTCCACTATGACCCATATACTAATCATTTCCCTTGTTCGACCTTGGCAACCTGTCAATAAAATCTATGGAGATAGAGTTCCACTTCCATACTGGAATATCTAATGGCTGAAGCAACCCACTTGGTTTCTGGTGTTCGGCCTTTGCCTGCTGGCAAATCATGCACTGCTTCACACACAACCCAATATCCCGCTTCATACCTTCCCAGAAGAAACTCCTCTTCATATCCTGATACATCTTAGTGACTCCTGGGTGAATAGATAACTTTGAACGATGACATTCCTCTAAGACTTCTTTCCTTATGTTTTCTACTCTCGGAACACATAATCTCCCTTTCTTTCTCAAGCTCCCATTCTGGTCAAGACCGAAATCTTTCAAGCCATCGCTCTCGGTTCCATCTTTTAGCTTCCTAATTCGTTCAACTAATATTTGATCCTCTTCCTACTTAGAAGCAATCCTCTCGACCATCACTCGTCGAACTTCCAAACAAGATAATACAACTGTATCTCCACTAAACCCAGCTTCGGATCTCCACTGCACTCTGCAATCTGCTAGTGCTTCTAAATCCTTCCACTCAACAATCATTGCCAATACTGCATTCTGATGTTTCCTGCTAAGTGCATCTACAACCTTATTGCCTTTCCCTACCGTGTACTCAATCCCAAAATCATAAGCAGTGATAAACTCTAACCACCTTTGCTGTCTCATGGTCAACTCCTTCTGAGAGAACAAATATGTCAGCGACTTATGATCTGTATATAGCTCAAACCTTTCTCACAAAAGGTAATGTCTCCACACCTTCAATGAAAAAATCACTGTAGCCAATTCTAAATCATGCGTCAGATATCTGACCTCATGCGGTCTAAGCTATCTAGAAGCGTAGGGAATCACTTTACCCCTTTGCATCAGCACAGCTCCTAATCC
Source organism: Allium fistulosum (assembly GCA_030737815.1). NCBI lineage: Eukaryota > Viridiplantae > Streptophyta > Magnoliopsida > Asparagales > Amaryllidaceae > Allium > Allium fistulosum. The sequence continues at coordinate 1,390,808,806 of CM060901.1, read as the reverse complement.
CATTCCATAAGAATCGGTGCAAACCACCAAATCTTGATTCCCTTCTGGAACAACCAACATAGGTGCATGGGTCAATAAGTGTTTCAAACTCTGGAATGCTTCCTCACACTTATTGGTCTATAAAAACTTTACATCCTTTCTTGTCAACTTGGTCATCGGTGCCGCTATCCGCAAAAAATCCTTAACAAACCTCCGATAATAACCAGCCAACCCAAGGAAACTCTTTATCTCTGTCACTGTCTCGGGTCTCTTCCAACTATTCACTGCTTCAATCTTAGTTGGATCCACTGACAACCCTTCCCTTGAGACTACATAACCAAGAAAGTTCACTTCTTTCTTCAAGAAATGACACTTTGAGAACTTCGCCTTCAGCTGATGTTATCTCAGAGTCTCAAGCACCACTCTAAGATGAACTTCATGCTCTCTTTAATCTTTAAAGTATATCAAGATATCATCTATGAAAACCTACACGAACCTATCCAAGTGCTCTCCGAAAACACGGTTCATCAAATCCACAAAGAAAGCTGGCGCATTAGTCAGTCTGAACGGCATAACTAACCATTCGTACGACCCATACTTGGTCCTAAACGCCATCAAAGGTATACTATCCTCTGCTACTCTGAGCTGATGGAAACCTATTGCCAAATCCAACTACGAGAATACCTTGGCTCCACTCAACTGGTCGAACAAATCATCAATTCATGGCAATGGATATCGATTCTTTATCGTCCTCTCATTCAACTTACGATAATCGATACATAGCCTTAACGATCCATCCGGCTTCTTAGCAAACACTACAGCTGCTCCCCAAGGCGAACGACTTGACCTGATAAAACTTGCTTTCTAAATCCACCAACTGCACCTTTAGCTCCCTCATCTCTATAGGGGTCATCCTGCTTGGCGGTCTACTCACTGGTTCTGCCCCCGGAACCAAATCTATCCGAAACTCAATGGCTCATTTCAGCAGCAATCCAACCATGGGCTCAAAAACATCTGCGAATTCTCTAACCATGAAAACTCAACTTATCTTCCAAATTCATAGCATCCAACAAGGCATTCACTTCACCGCTAGAACCCTCTACGGTATAAACTATTCGATCACTACAATCTAGGTGTCTAAGCGATATTTTCCTATCCTGGCAAAATATCCTAGCATCGTACTCACTTAACCAATCCATCCTAAGAATAATCCCGAACCCCACAAAATCAAACACATGCAAACTGCAAACAAAAGTATGACCTAACAAGTCAAACTCATACTGGTCACATCTCAACCCTAGAGTTTCATACCCTCCTATTGGATTCGCAACCCGTAAGGAAGTAACTAAATAAGTGGGTTCTAGGTTAAGCTTATCTATCAAACATCTAGATATAAAAGAATGCGATGCACCAGTATCAGATAGAACGCTAACAAGCATACCATGAATCTGAAGCGTACCTCCTAAGACTGCCTTTCCTTTTTCTTGAGCTGTTGGCTTAGAAGCAGCAGGTTCCAATGCATATACCTTGCCCTTTCCATCCTTTGCGGGCTCCTTATACGGGCTCTTATAATGGCCAATCTGGTCATAGTTGAAGCAGCGGACACCCTTCCTCCTAGTTACCTTCTTTGCCTTCCCAGCACGACACACATTAGCAAATTGCCCCTTTTTATTGCATTTGAAACAGACAATCTCAGACTTCTCCTTCTTAACTGCTCCACCCTTCTGAGCACCTTTCTTAGGAAATAACTTCCTCTTCAGATTCTGCCTAACCTGGACTTCTTTAGCCTTACTCTTCTCTAGAGAATCAAGAATCTCCACATGCCTTAAGGCCATCTCCACAACAAAGTCAGAAGGATCTCTAATATAAGGTAATATGGCCCTAGCTAACTCAGGCTTCAACCCCATGATTAACTTCTCGTTCCTCTTCATAACTGTATCCACTGAAGCATACCCATACTGGGCTAACTCCTTGAAATTTCTAGCATACTCTAGAACTGACATCTCCCCCTGCTCTAACTCAGCAAACTTCCTAATCAAAGCTGACTGTGCCATTGTAGACATAAATCTCTCTTGGAACCTTCCTTTGAAATCTACCCATGACAAAGTTTCCTTGTCCACACCAGCAGTCACACTGTTCCACCAAAACAATGCGGCTCCCTAAAGCTGCCTGGATGCCAACCTCCTCTCCTGCTAATCATTGAGCCCCAAGTCTTCAAAAATCCTTTCGCAGTGCAACAACCAATTTTCCACTTCTGTAGCATCCTCTATCCCCAAAAAAGGCTTCCCTCCAAGCTTAGCGTAACCTCCGCTCAACTTAGCATAATGGTTAACTATCGGAACTTCCAAAACTCCTGCCCCTGCAGCATCTCCTCCTACCATTCCAGCTGCAACTCCAGCTTGCATCATATTCACAAAAAACTGATACAAGTTCCCATGTCCACTTGCGGGACTCCAGCACCTACATTCTCTGCTTGTGCATGACCTTGGGTTCTCCTTGTATTAGGTCTGGCATTTCCTTCGATGCCTTCCCCTCCTGGGTTAACTCTTCTTCTTCTACCTTCCATATATGTATTCAAACCTTATGAGAAACAGAAAAATAACCTAACAAGGATAGGATACTAGAGATAAAGCATATACTTATATATAGCAAATACAAGTACGTTACTATAACGTTATCATATACCCCAATCTTACTCTAATTCCTTAGGATTATATTTTAAAAACCATTTTTAGTTTAAAGATTTTCATAAACTATGCTCTGATCCCAGGTTGTAACATCCCGTATCTTGAGGCCAAAAGCTAAGCGCTACAGATGCTGCAGTCATCCGTAGTATTAACTTCTGGTGATAAAATACGGTAATGATAATGGTATCCATAATATCAGAAGCACTTGAATATGAATAAAATCATAGATTTCAAAAAACAACATTTTACTGATTATATTTCAAAATAAATTCATATCCAAATTACATAATCCCATGTCGTTTCTCAGGTAAAGATTAATTATAATCATTATAAAATACGCCAAGAGCGACATATGACGATGCCCCTTTGGTTGATCGAAGTAATATAGTCATATCTGACTTGATATACATAGTGGAATCAAAACAAAATGAAACTGCAAATCCTAATTAGCTATCCGTCATCCATCTGCTCGTCTCCGGAAGCTTTATTCGCCAAAAAACTAAAACCTGAAAACCCTAACCCTCAGCCTACTCAAATCAATTTTGAGTACCCGAGAGTTTAAGAGAAAACAAAAAATTCGAGTCAGACATAAAGCCCGGTGTGTAACGACCTGCTATTTCGAACCATTCAAATCGACAATCATCCACTCATGTCAGGCTTGAATTGCTCAAAACAACATATTGTTAATTTATATTTAGCAAAACTTAGCATATATAGTAAATAAATCAATACAGAATCACAGACATAGAGTAATATAACAATAAGTAGCGGAATAGATAAATAGTAGTTCATGAAGCTACTACAGAACGACAGAGTCTTAAACAAAAATACAACAGATATCTCAAATACAAAGAAGTCTCAATACAAAAGCAAATGACAAGTTTGATCATAAACAACTGGAAATAACTGAAATAACTGGAAAAGCTGAATAGACGAAAACAGATCATCAAGCAAAGCTCCAAGCTCCAAAGGTGAGTCTCAAATGTCGTAACACTCATTCTGACCCGAGCATAAAGCAAAACACAAAACACTCAAGTCAGGATTAACATTCTTATACAAGTAAATCAATTCAAGTGAAATGTCCAGGTGAAATGCAATATAACTTAAAGGATATTTGGGATTCCCATCCTTTAAGGATCCATTAAACTATCTACGTATATAGTACAATACGCTACATATATAATGTCTATAGTAAACTGTTAAAATAGTGTTAAGGGGTTACCCATATCCCCTTTAAAACATTTTTATGTAAATGTCGTAGTCTATACAGTACTGTAAACTCCACCAAACCGGTGGGCTATCAAGGAGCACTCCATAGGTACGACATAAACCAAACTCGTAGAGGGCGCGATAAGGCATGTGACAAGGCATGCGAGGCAATGCCAAGGGTAGGATACTACCGTTTTGCGGATCCGGACTGGTAGTAACGCATAGCAGCTACTACCGCCCACCTCGAGACACACTCCCAAAATCAAAGGTGCACCAAATAAAATCACAAAGTAATAGAATGGTATCAAAGAAATGTGCCCGATCGGAAGTGCGACCTCACTTGGCCCGGCAAGACACCTGTTTTAGTCACATCAAGCTGAATCGCGGGAGTCAAGGCTGCAATAATACCTCATACAGAATCGTCGCCAACCATCCTACTTCGTTCTGGAATCCCCATCATATACACAGTTGTTAAAGTGGTTTTCGGTATTGGCAGAGAGTATGATAATATCCGATCCCGGTCTCTTTAACAACCAAACGCTTATTTCACACCGTGGTCATTTATATTTCAAACAATTCATACTTCGTATCAAAATATCATATTCATTCAAAAATAATATCACTTTCGAAATCATATTCACTTAAATCATATCACTTTAAATCTTATTCATTTCCAAAATCATAACCATAAAATGGGTTAAACCCTCGTATCAAAATATTCGCATTTAAATCCATAAGATCTAAATCATAACAGTTCCAACTTAAACAGTTTAAATATTGAAATAGTTTATATATATTGAATTAGTTATAAATTAAAATTGTTTATATATTTAAAAATAGGTTATAGATTAAAATAGTTATATATACTAAAAATAGTTTATATATTAAAATATATATCGAAAATAGTTTCAACTTAGAATTGTTTCTTCCAATTCCTCAAATCAATTCAAACCAACCTTAGTTCCAAAATTCAATTTAAATCAAATCTTAGTTCAACAAATTTCAATTAAAAAGGTTAAGGTTCAATTCAAATTCAAATTCTCATTAAACCATTTTTAATTTATATCGATTTCAAATCCAGGTTTGAACTACAAATTTAAACCACTTCCAATTTAATAGGTTTCAAAATTTAAATATTCAAACATTTACAATAACTCAATATGATAAATTCATTTATATTTTAAGAAAAAATTCAACTTTAATTTTATTTAAATCTGAAAATATTCACTTAATCACTTTTTATAAGCATTTAAATAAAATCTCAAATTACAAATTTAAATCAAAATTAAATATTCAATTTTATTTAAATTTGAAATATTCATTAAATCCCCTTTATCCAAATCAAGTTATTAAGTTATAAAATCGTATCCTTAAAAATCTCAAAAATCAATAAGTTCCAAACCAATACTTATTAAATACGATTCTTAAACAAATTAAATTTCAAATCAATTTCTAGTTATTTTCCTAACCTTAATTTATTAAAGTTGTTACAAAAATCTATTCATAAAAATAATAACATAAATTCAAATAAATATTTAAATGTATTATATATATAAAATTTATTACAAAAATCTATTTAAAATATAAATTGTAAATAAATATTTAAAACATATTATATATATAATTTAAATTGAATTCTTATTAAATTTACTATATTAATCATTATTAAATTAACTCTTATTATTATTAAATCTATTTTAAATCTTATTTGGTATATTTTTAAAATAATAAAGTTATAAGTAAAATTTTATAATTTACATTTTAATACTTAACTTATAAATTTTAAAATTTCCGAACATATAATTTAAAATCTAAATTTTACACATATATTAAAATAAAATCTTTATATTATATTTTAAAATCAATATTTACTAAAAACCCATCTATTTCTTTTCAAAACTTTGGAAATCATTTTTCAAAATAGACCAACGGTGTCCGTATATAATTTTCTATCCTATGGTTAAGTGATACGGATATTTATCATTTCAATCCGCAATAATTTAATATTTATGGGTATACTTTATTTTAACCCGTAATCTCAAAATTCAAAATCAATAAAATCGCTTGGGTTTATCATTTCAACCCATAACGAATTTCCTTAATCTATAATATCGTTCGGGTATGTATCATTTCAACCCATAGGGAATTTCTAAACTAACAGGGAACTTGCAGAGTGAGAACAGTAGAATAATATTATAAAATGAGATACATATCAATAGAAGGCATACATCATACTTAAATTTTTTGAATATAATATATTCAATAGGTTATGGTGTCATATGTCAATTAATACAGGTAAACAAGTGCAGCTTAACATATCATATTCAACGACTAAATTATGTCAATTAATACAGGTAAACAATTGCAGTTAATAACATATCATATTTAACGACCAAATTACTAACAAATTCAGATTTATCAACATATTTAAATCATCGTTTCATATGAATTAAATTTACTAAATATAAGAATGTTAATCGTGAGTGATTGCTCACCTTTCGAGGCTAGAGAATCGAGAATGAAAGCAATTGGACGCGGATAAGCACAGACAAGCTAGAGTTGTGGAAATAATCTACGGACAACAACAGAAACAAGCAAAGCAACGCTAGAACACAATAATCGATGAAAACAAAATCTATATATTTTTTAAAAATCTAAAATTTACTCATATAAAATCTTTATATTATATATTTTCTTTTAAAATCAATATTCAATTTGAGACACATATCAAATAAAATCTTTATATATATATATTAAAATCAATGTTTAGTTTAAACATATATTAAAATAAAATCTTTATATATTATATTTCAAAATCATTATTTCATAAAACACATATATTTAGTCAAAATATATATATATATATATATATTACATTTTAAAAATCAATATTTAAAAATCCATACTTATATATATAAGAAGGGAAGCTGCAAAATATAAAAATAATATATATATACATATATATCTTACCTTATTATTATTATTATAAACACATATATATATAAAAAACAAGACAGCCACTATGCAGCTGCAGCCAAGGTGAAGTGGCGGGCTCAGAGCTGGGTGTGCTCAGTAGATCTGGTTGCAAGGAGGTTGCTCATGTGAGGTGTGAAAAGTGGAAGAGAAGGCGCTCGGGTGGAAGGCTGTGAGGATCAGAGCTGCGGGTGGTTTTTGGTGATGCGACGGATCGTAAGTGGATGGGTTCGGGGAAGGTGAGATCTGCGGCGGAGGGTGTTTGGTGACGTACTGTGCTGCTGTGGGTTTATGGAAGGAGTGGTGATCGGTTCAGGGGAGTTTAGCTGACCGTGGTGCTTCGGAGGGAGGAGCATGGAGGTTGGCGTTGGATGAGCTGCGTGCTTCATGGGCTGATGGGTGATGGCGAAGCAATGGTCAGAGGCTGCGGGTCGTGAAAGGGAAGATGGGGTCTAATGGAGGGAAAGGATGGGTCGGAGCTGCTGTCAGGTTGTGGTGGAGATTCAGGTGGCAAGGTGGTGGGACAACTGCAAGGAAGGGAAGCGGAGTGAATATTCCGTGGGTAGGCTACAGGCTAATGGTGAAGTGGTCAAGCGGGCGGCGGTATGGTATGATGTAGAGGAGAAAGTTCGGTGGGAAGCTCGAAGACATATATGAGCAGGTCACAAAGCAAATATGAATGCAGTTCATATATTATATTATTATTTTTTCCAAGCTAAACAAGGTAGGCAGAGAGAACAGAGAGAAATGGGATGAAGAGACGACCAGAGATTATAAATGAAAGAGCAAATGGAAAATTGAAAAGGTGGAATCATAAAAGCCTGGACCAGAATTTCAAGAAATAATAAAAGCTACTGGCCATTGGTTTCTCACGGTAGATAATGAAAGGACATAGGAAACCAAAAGCTCAAAACGGGTACCGATACGGCTAACCATTTTGCAGATTTCGCCACGTAACGGACGCCGTTGCGGAGATCAGCATGATGAGATGACCAGAATGGTACACAGATATGAGTGATGCGATCATCCTATCAAAACTCGAATTTCGCTGCCAAATATGCTGCTAAAACGCCGAATATAAGATAAACGGAGTTAGAGCAGTCCAAGTTTGGCGAAACGAAATATGACGCCTCACTTAGAAAATGGTTTACATTTTTCTTATATAAAAATATTCAGATTTCAAAAATATTTTATTTCATCAAATTAAACTGATTTTAAATTTTAAATTGAAATTTCACAACAGAACAAACTTATATATTTGCTAATGAAAATCTGACACTTGCTACGTTTAAATAGACGTATTTCAAATATCAAATTTTCATTTCAAAAAATTTATTATTTAATTTCATAATTTTTTTAGTTAATTACGTTATAAAAATCGTTAAAATTTACGAGTCGTTACATGGTGTGAATAATTCTGTTACATCTCGGTTTACTGATATTAAGTGAGATCACACCGCTTAGCAGAATGGGTTTCCCCTCACTAATATCCTTTTCAAAACATATATATTTTGCAAACCATTTCCTGCAACCAAATTGGTTAATCAAACTAATTATATCAAAATAGCAATGTCCTTTATGCTAATAAATGGACTATCTGTCCGCAAAACAAGTAATTTGTCAACTATCCGCCCACAATAAAATAGCAAAGTCGGTTATGCTACAAATGGACTATCTGCCCATACAACTGGGCTGACTGCCCGCAAACTGGACTAACTGTCCGAAATCTAGGCTGACTGCCTGCAAAATGGACTAACTGTCCAAATTATTTTCTAAGGGTTTACTACCCTTTAAATTTTCCTTGAAAACCTTTTCAAAATGATTTGGTCCTTCAAATCATATATATATATATATACACACAAGGAAAATATATCTTTAGTTTTACTCTAAGCCATTTTTGCCCTGTTATATACACTTTACTCAAAATAATGTTGATGAGATTTAATGAGGATTAACTATCCTTCCAAAACAAGTCAAAACCCTTTTTAACTTGAAAGTACATAGGCTATGTTGCCTATTCAATATATTCGTACCTTTGTTTAAAACCTTTAAACAACCCTTTTGAAACCCTTGAAGGTAACCCCTTCGAAACCATTGAAAGACCCTTTTGAAACCATTAAATATAGCCTTTCGAAAACATCGGAGAAACCTTTCCTTTCTTTTCTCCGAAAGCTTCAAAATATCAGACATCCCCCTTTAAAACCTTTTAAATATTGCCTTTCGAAAACATAAGAAAAACCCTTCCTTTCATCCCTTTTGAAACCCTGGGGAACCACCCCTTTCGAAACCATTCATTAAAACCTTTCGAAACAGTACAGACTCAGTCCTTTAGAAAGCACTTTGGGTTCAATTTAAAACATGTGAAAACCTTTCGAAACCTTTGAAGATGGTCGAAACCTTTTGGATTATGCCTTCAAGTAGAGAAAAACGATCAAAAACCCATTAAAGTCGAAAGCATCGGTTTCGAAACCATTTAAAACCATCTCTTTTGAAACCAATTTGGGTTTTACTTTACTTATAGAAAAAGGGTCTTAAAAAAATTTAAGTCAAAAGCATCTGCTTCGAAACCATTTCCTAAGTAATGAAGCGATGGTGTCAAAATCATCCCTTCGAAAGCATTGGAGAGGTGGCCAAGATTTTAGAAACAAAACAACCCCCTTCCGAACCCATTGAGTCGAAAGGTAAAAAGGCGGTAGCAAAAAGGTTTCAACCTAGTCGAAAGCAATTATTTAAAAATAGAGGCGCAACCCAATCGAAACCATTTCCTTTAAATCGTTTGACCTGGTCAAAAGCTACTTTGTCGAAAGCCATTTAGTCGAAAGCAAGCAGGCGTATTTCATTAAAAACAAAGGACTACCTCAACCCCTTCGGAACCCCTGGTTTCGACTCCCTACCTTCTGCCTATATCCAATTCACTACGTAACGGTAAACAAATACCATGTGCATTGGTTTCGACTGTGTCGGAAACGAAGATGAGGAGGCGGAACCTGGTGCCGACGGTGTCGAAACATTGAAAAACATGTAGCAAATGGTCCTTTTCACCTAACCTGCCTTACGTGTCTAATTGTGATTGGTTGCCTCTTTCTTTACCAGTAAAAAGTACTGCACTTTTTCAAAAGTGCTGCTGAATTTCCAGATTTTATAATTCAAATTATTTTACAAAAAGCCCCTTCTCCTCTTTTAATTATATAAAACATTTAAGTCCCACACCTTAAATAATTTTATATAACCCTTAAAACACTTAGGAAAAATCTACAAAAATTCCAGAAAATCTATTTTAATATGTTTTCCAACATATAAAAATTTCAGACCTTGATCTTTTATTATTTAACCGAAAATAATTATTAACCCAAATTAGCATTTTTTTACTAGAAAATTCATGTAAATTCCACATAATTTTAGAAAATTTCAAAAATTGAAATTCATCTCTAAAATATTATTTATGATCTTCATAAAAATTTCTCAAGGCATTTGGATGTCATTTTATAGGGTTTTCACCTTAAAACATATCATAAAATCAATACGAACATACATAAATCATCAACATGTATATATAATCATTCCATCATTCAAAATCATGGAAAATCAATGCAATATATTCGACAATCATCTAAAAATCGATAATACCATCAAAAATGAGATGTAAACATTATTCACCTTTGCTTTAGAGATTAAAGAGATTGAGATGTGAATAGATTTGACTTGAATTATCTTCTTCCTAGCTTTTGTTCCTCTTTTCCTTGTTAATGGTGGCCGACCTCTTGTTTTAAAATTTTCAAAATGAAACGAACGTGTAAAATTTTACACGACCAAGGTTTAGAGGGTATAGGAATGGCCTCTTTATTTTACCCCTCCTCTATTTCAATTTGAACTCTTCTTTAGTTCATTGTTAAATGACACAGCTACCCTTAATAAAAATCAAATATATCTTAATCCTCTAATCAACACATTATTTTATTTTATTTAGCTAATTAAATATTCTAAATAATGTTACAAAAAATCTGGGGTGTTACACTAGCGATCCATGCAATATGATGGTTTGCAAGGTGAAAAAGAAGCTAAGGAGCCAAGAATACAGGAGCACAAAAAAACACCAAGTGAATGGATCGCCAGCAGTCCATACATGATGGATCGCTAGCGATCCATACCAAGCTACTAAACTCCGACGACCCAACATGGCTAAAAGATAGAGATAGGGGACTAAGTTATTAGCTCGCGGGCAGTCTAAATTTATGGATCGCTAGCGATCCATGGTTTTGGCTCGGATCACGAGCTAAACTCCCTTAGGTCGTTATGTACCCATTTGCAAGTGGTTGAGCATGTTTGGTCCAAAGGCTCTCCGATCTCTATAAATACCAACCTGCATGCAACATAAACAGGATCTTCTCCGAACTGGTTGCTGAAGCTATGCTGGAAACTTTCTTCACTCTCTGCCTCCCTCACAACAATCTCCAAAGAGATTCACTGTGATTCTCCAGTGTATTCCAACTCTGAGGATTCAATCTAGCTAAGGATAATCAAAAGCCTTGTAACCAAACACTACTTATAATGGCAACCAGTCTATAATAAAACTATAAAGTGGACGTAGGCTTCATTAACAGCCGAACCACTATAAAATTCCCTATTTTTTTCTTTTACTGTTCTTTTTCTATACCTGTCATCTATGATATTGCTTTGTCAGAACATGGCTAGTGCTTTCAAACTCAAACCAGGGTGTTGATCCATTTTTTGAGTTAACATGACCATACTCTTACTTATCTGTTCATATGTGTTCTATGCACTTATGCTTGTTTTGCTTACACTTATCTAGTTCTGTGATTACTGCCAAAATTCTTTGTTTGGAGTAACAGAACTTCTGAAATTATTGTTTTTAAGTATTTTTATTTAAGTGTCGGTATATGCCCCCCAGTTCACAGGGCTGTTTACTTCGAACAATTTACAAATGACCAGTAACTTAGGGTTTAAATAGTTTACATATTAACAATTGAAATTTGACTAAATCACAGCTTGATTTTTCTTCTTTCAGAAATTTTGTGACTGTAGCACGTAGTCCAAGTTTTTTTTGTGATATTTTGGTAAGTATGCAACATATGCATGTTTGAAATGTGCACACTATATAAGTTAACTGTAGGCAGTTGCATGTTATCAACATTTAATGTAATAGTTAGTCATCGAGTGTCAACGGTTGGAGTTTCCTACTGGTTTGTAACACTCCGATTTTGTTGGAGTCGTTCCCATTGCTTCCAACAATGGGAGTAGGTTGAATCTTGTTATTTGTGTATGGATAAGTTTCCTGGTATTGTCGGGGAAATTCCGGGACTTGAAAGTGTGCGCGGTTGTGGGATGCATGGATTTTAGGATCGATATGTCCCGTCAATCTGAAACAGTTCTGATGCTCCTCGGTGTTGCCTATCTTCGGGCAACGTGAGAAATTTACGTTTTAGGAGCATGATTACACGACGATGCTCCTCAGTGTTGCCTATAACATCCCCCTACTTGGTGGCCTAAAAATAACGGCTACGGATGCTACAGTCATCCATAGTTATTAATCCTCGGCGACCAAATATGGCGGTATTAGATTCATTGATACACAGAAACAAATGGAGATGAAAAAAAAAATTAAACTTCAAACCAAATCATACTTCATACCAAAATATTTCCAATTCATTACATAATCCCAAATTTGCAAATCACGTTCAGAGAAAATATATTTATTACAACATATGCCCAGAGCGACATATGAATATGCCCCCGAGATGATCAGAGTATATACAGACAACATAACAACTTTACCATTACAATCAACACAGCGGAATCAAAAGAAAAGAGACTCTAAATAGCTATCACGCCTCCTGCACGTCTCCGAAAGCTTATTCGTCTTAAGAGGTACCTGAAAACCTCAACTCTCAAACTACTCAAAATCAATTGAGTACCCGAGAGTTTAAGGGGAAAACATAAATTTTGAGTCAGACATAAAGCTTGGTATGAATAATAATCTACCATCTCAAATCAAATAGATATCTAGTGAGACCACGCCGCTTAGCAGAACGGGTTTCCCCTCACTAAGGTTTCAACCCCTTCGGAAGCTATGCTTTCGACACCTACCTTCCTCCTATCTCCAATCCACTGCGTACCATCATAATGATACCTTATGTATTGGTTTCGGCATAGTTGGTTTCGACAAGGATGAAGGCGGAAGCTACTGTGTCGAAAGGCGCTTTCCTAAGTAGGCAGAACCACTTTTCTGAGCAAACCAGGTTTAATTCTTGTTTAAGTAAACTTTTCTCTAACTAACCTACCACGTATCAATACCAGATTAGTTGCTAACTTTTTCAAAATCTTTTTAGAAAATAACTGCCGCTAATCCAGATCTAAACCATGGTTAAGTTAATCAAACAAGCCCTTCCAATTTTTGCAAAGAAGTCCCTCTTATAAAACAATTTATTTTGCATAGCAAATCACTTTGGAAAAATCCCCAAAAATCCAAAAATTCACTTTAATCATGTTGTCAAACATATAAAAATTTCAAACCCAAATTCTCAATATATTTTCCAAAATAAATTATAAACCCAAATAACCATATTTTCCTTTGAAAATTCATAATAATCTTTCCATAGCTTGGAAAATTCACAAAATTGAAACCCAACTCCAAAATCATGTTTCTCATAACATAAAATTTCCCCATGGTATTTAATCAATATTAAATCTCGGTTTTGACCTAAAACCGTGCAAAAACTCTTTTAAACAACCTTGTTTAAATTAAATAAATCATGAATCAAGCATATCATTATCCAATATATCATAAAAACGAATTTATCCCTTAAATCCGAAAATATATGATTTGAAACAAATAGAGATGGAATTATTATTCACCTTGCTCTAGATAAGGAGATTGGATCGAGACTGATTTCCCTTAAGTTTGATTCTCTAGCTTTAATTTGATTTCCTCTTAATCTCTTTAATGACCGGCAGTTCTCTCTTGCGTTTTAGATTTTAAAATGATGTGAATGTGAAGAATAAGGTAGGGATGAAATATATATAAGGGTGGAAGCTAGGGGCGACAATTCCTAATATATCCTTATGTGATTTAATTAACCAAAACCCCATTCTTAAGCCCATTAGTTAATTTAGTAGGCACGGGCTTAATTAATTAATTCAAGTCTCAATCCCCTTATCACTTACATTTACATTATTCTATTTAATTTATCTAATTAAATCTCCTTAATAATGTTATAAAAAATTAGGGGTGTTATAGGCTCCCCTCCTTAAAGAATTTCGTTCTCAAAATTCAGTAAGGACTAAATACTAAACATAGCAACCATTTGTGACGACTCCTAACAACCATGCGAGGTACTTGACTAGGAATTATCTATATAAATCTAAAATAGACATACCCTCAAAGCAGATCAAGATAAGTATCTCGAATCCTATCCTCTGTCTCCCAAGTACAGTCTTTCTCATTGTCGCTCCACTGAACTTTCACCAACTTGACTGTCTTGTTCCTCAATCTTTTCTTATCTTTTGCCACAACCGAAACTGGTTGTATAACAAAAGTCAAATCAGGCTCTACTACCAAGTCCTCCAACTCTGTCTGATGAATGGTGACCTCTGGATCATGCACATACTTGCAAAGATGGGACACATGGAATACATTATGGACACCTGCCATACTGCTCGGCAACTCAAATCTTCATGCGAGCTTTCCAATCCTCTCTATAATCTGGAATGGACCAACATATCTCGTGGCCAACTTTCCTAATTTTCCAAAATCATACCACACCTTTCATCGGTGATACCTTAATGAAAACCCTGTCTCCCACTGAGGACTCTAGGTCTTTACCCCTCTTATCTGTGTAACTCTTCTGTCTGGATTGAACCTCCTTCATCCGTTCTCGGATTAACTCAATCTTCTCTGACGCCTCCCTTACCAAATCTGGACCTAAGACCAATCTATCTCCAGTCTCTAACCAACATGCAGGGGATTTGCATGACCTTCCATACAAAGCTTCAAAAGGTGCCTGTGATATCCCGGAAATTTGGGGCAAAATCGATTTAATTACGATTTTGCCCCAAATTTCCAGGATATCACAGTGCCATTCCTATACTAGTCTGGTAATTATTATTATAGGAAAACTCAACCAAATGCAGGTGATCCTCCCAAGATCCACCAAAATCCAACACACAAGCTCTCAACAAATCCTCAAGCACCTTATTGACCCTCTCTATCTGCCCATCTTTCTGTGGGTGATATGCGACACTCATCTTGAGCTTAGTGCCTAACATATCTTGTAGACTCTTCCAGAATTCACTAGTGAATAAAGCATCTCCCTCCCTGACTATGCTACTAGGAACTCCATGAAGTCTAACTATGTTCTTCATGAACAAATTCACCAAAACTGGTGCCGTCCTGGTCGACTTTACTGGAATGAAATGGGCACTCTTGGTCAACCTGTCTGCAATAACCCATATACTCTCATTTCCTCTCCTTGACCTTGGCAATCCATCTATAAAATCCATGGATATCGAATCCCATTTCCAAACTGGAATATCTAAAGGCTGAAGTAACCCACTCGGTTTTTGATGTTCGGCTTTCACTTGTTGACAGTTTACCCACTGCCTAACCCACAAGCCAACATCCCTCTTCACGCCTTCTCAATAGAAGCTCCTCTTCATATCTTGATACATCTGGGTCCCTCTAGGATGAATCATAAACTTGGATCGATGACACTCCTTAAGAACTTCTCTTCTCAAGTTCTCCACATCTGAAACACATAACCGTCCATTCTTTCTCAACCATCCTCTCTGGTCAATACAAAAATCTTTCAAATCATCGACCTTAGTTCCAACCTCAATCCTTCTGATCCTCTCTGCTAATAATGGATCCTCCCTCTACTTAGAAGACTTTCTCTTGATCAACACTAGTCGAACTTCTAACAAGGAATCATGGCAGTACTTTGACAAGAACTAGTAGTCGATCTTAACTGCACACCACAACTGGCCAAAGCTTCTAGATCATTCCACTCTGCCAACATAGCCAACACCATATTCTGATGTCTTCTGCTGAGAGCATCTACTACTTTATTACCTTTCCCTGGGGTATACTCTATACCAAAATTATAAGCAGCCAAAAATTCCAGCCACCTCTACTATCGCATATTCAACTCCTTGTGAGAGAACAAGTATCTTAAAGACTTATGATCAGTAAACAACTCAAATCTCTCCACCAAGAGATAATGCCTCCAAATCTTCAAGGAAAAAACCACCACAACCAACTCCAAGTCATGAATAGGATATCTTACTTTGTGCGGTCTAAGCTGCCTAGATGCGAAAGCAATGACTTTGCCCTTCTGCATCAACACTGCTCCCAATCTAGTTTCACACGCATCCGTGTACACTACCAACCCTTGGTTTCATCTGGAACTACTAACACTGGAGCATTGGTCAACAAATGCTTTAACTTAAGGAATGCTTCCTCATATTTGTCAGACCAAACAAACTTCACTTCCATCTTGGTAAGCTTAGTCAAAGGCGCTGCTATCCGCGAGAAATCCTTAATGAATCTTCGGTAATAGCCAGCTAGTCCAAGAAAAAACTTCTGATCTCGGTCACTGTCTCTCCAATTGTTCACAGCTTCGATCTTATCTGGATCGACTGACAATCCTTTCTCTAAAAACACATGACCAATAAACTTAACCTCTTTTTTTTTTCTCCAAAAATGACACTTTGAAAACTTCGCCTTTAGCTGATTCCGCCTTAGCGTCTTTAGCACAACTCTAAGATGATCTTCATGCTCTCTCTCATCCTTGGAGTATACCAAAATATCATCAATAAACACCAACACGAGTCTATCCAAATACTCTTGGAAGACTTGATTCATCAAATCCACAAAGAAAGCAGGTGCATTCGTCAATCCGAATGGCATCACTAACCACTCATACAATCCATATCTAGTCCAAAATGCTGTCAAAGGAATATCGTCCTCTGCCACTTTTAACTGATGGAACCCCATCGCCAAATCCAACTGGGAAAACACTCTGGCTCCACTCAACTGATCAAACAGATCATCAATTCTCAGAAAAGGATACTTATTCTTTATCTTCCTTTTATTCAGCTTACGATAGTCGATACACATTCTAAACGACCCATCTGGTTTCTTTACGAATACCGCGACCGCTCCCCAAGGCGAACTGCTTGGTCTAATAAAATTCCTTCCTTCTAGATCCACTAGCTGCACCTTCAATTTCTTTATCTCAGTCGGTGTCATCCTGCTAGATGGTCTACTCACGGGTTCAGCTTCTGGCACAAGATCTATCCAACACTCAACAGCTCGTTTCAGTGGTAGTCTATGACTAGCTCAAAGACATCTGCAAACTCTCTTGCTATATGAACCCGACGTAGTTCTTCTCCCACTTCCATTGCACTTAACAAAGCATAACTACTCTGGTCAGAATTCTCTACCGAGAATATAAATCGGTTATGACTATCTGGATGTCTCAAAGATATCTCCTCATCCTGGCAGAATATCATGGCCTCATACCTTCTCAACCAATCCATATCCAAAATGATTCCAAAATCTACGAAATCGTAAACTTACAAACTGCATGCAAACTTATGACCTAACAAATCAAGTTCTAACTGGTCACATCTTATCCTCAGAGTTGCATACCCTCCTATTGGATTCGCAACCCTTAAGGAAGTAACAAGGTATGTGGGTTCTAAGCATAACCTATCAACCAAACACTAGAATATAAATGATGTGATGCACCGGTATCAAAAAGTATCCTAACTGGTATACTCTAAATCAAGAATGTACCTTCCATCACAGTCTTCCCTTTATTAGCTACAGTCGGTTTAGCTGATGATCAATAGCAAAAACTTTCCCTTTGTCCGCCCTAGTTGGCTCGGGACATTGGTTCTTATAATGCCCAACTTGATCACAGTTAAAGCACTTCACATTCTTCTTGTCTGCAGCCTTCCTCCCCTTGCCTGACTGGCACTCATTTGCATAATGACCCTTCTTGTCACATTTGTAGCATACCAGATCAGCCTTTGCCTTCTTGGCAGCATCCCCTTACTGGGCTCTCTTCTTAAAGAATTTCTACTTCTTTCCCTAGGGACTCTGGGATTCAACTGGCTTCTCCCTAGTAGAAATAGCAAGCATCTCTTCATGGCGAATGGCCATCTCCACCACCACATTAGAAGGATCTCGGATATGGCTCATGGTCATCCTAGCAAGCTCAGGTCTCAATCCTTGAATGAACCTTTCATTTCTTCTAACATCAGTGTCAACCAAAGCATATCCATATCGAGACAGCTCATCAAACTTAGCAGCGTACTCGACCACTGCCATCTCTCCCTAAACCAGATCCATGAACTTTCTCACTAATGCAGACTTAGCAACTTCAAACAGAAACCTTTGCTCGAACCTTCTCCTGAAATCAGCCCATGTCATCTCTTCCTCTGGAACTCCGGTGGTCACACTATTTCACCAGTGAAGCGCTGCCTCTTGCAACTGTCTAGAGGCTAGCCTTCTCTTTTGCCCATCATCCAAGCCTAGATCAGTACAGATCCTTTCACAACTCAGTAAGTAATTTTCTACTTCAACGGCATCCTCCATTCTAACAAACGGCTTTCCACCCAAACTGGTGTAGTTTCTACTTAGTTTAGCATTGTTATTCCCAAATGGAGCCACAAGATTAGCTCCTCCAACATTACCAGCAACTCCAGCTTGCAAAAGATTGGCCAATAACTGATATACCATCCCCGCATCTACTGGCGGATTTCCAACACCTATATTGGTTTCAGCATTTGGATTAGCATTAGCCTGTCGACCTTGGTTCCTCTTGATATTAGGTCGAGCATTTCCGTTGGTTGTGGTGCTTCCTCCACCTAGATTTCCTCTTCTGTTTCCTGCTTCCATATCTTCTTTCTCGTAAATCTGCATACGAGCCTTATTAAGATACAGAAGAACGGTCTAAAAGAGAGGGGAACACGTACTTATATATATATACATATATCTATATATATCAAATACAAGTATGTTACTATAGCGTTAACCCAAACCCCGATCATATTTTCAAATTCATTGGATTATGTTTGAAAATCTTTTAGGTTTAACTTTCTTTTAAAGTTTCATAAACCTATGCTCTAATACCAACTTGTAACATCCCCCTACTTGGAGGCCCAAAACTAACGGCTGCGGATGCTGTAGTCAGCCATAGTTATTATTCCTCGGCGACCAAATACGGCGGTGTTAGATTCATTGATACATAGAAACACATGGATATGGAAAAAAATTAAACTTCAAACCAAATCACATTTCGTACCAAAATATTTTCAATTCATTACATAATCCCAAATTCGCAAATCACGTTCATATAAAATATATTTATTACAACATACGCCCAGAGCGACATATAAAGATGCCCTCGGGATGATCATAGTATATACATGCAATATAACAACTTTGCCATTACAATCAACACAGTGGAATCAAAAGAAAAGAGACTCTAAATAGCTATCATGCCTCCTGCACATCTCTGAAAGCTTATTCGTCTTAAGAAGTACCTGAAAACCTCAACTCTCAAACTACTCAAAATCAATTGAGTACCCGAGAGTTTAAAGGGAAAACATAAACTTCGAGTCAGACATAAAGCCTGCCTGAATAATAATCTACCATCTCAAATCATTTAGATATCTAGTGAGAGCACGTCGCTTAGCAGAACGGGTTTCCCCTCACTAGTATCTCAAAACCTTTATAAAACCATATATTGTGCTCCTGCATCCACAATGGTTAAAACAATTCAAAATAGTATAATATGACGATATGCAAAACAATTGAATTGATTTTGGATTACCCATCCCCATTCGTTTTAGACTATCTGTCTAAGTTATAGTTTCTAGGATTACTATTAACCTAATAGTTTTCATGGGCTGACTAATAACCGGTTAAACATTTAAGGGCTCCCTGTCCAATTACATAGTTTTTATGGGATCACTATGAACCTATTGGTAACTCCAATATTGCTTTTATCCTAGTTTTCATGGGTTGAATTGGAACTTATTGGTAACCCCAATATTCTTTCTTCTTACCCTAGTTTTCATGGGTTGACCAGGAACCTATTAACATTATCTGTCAATATTTCATCTGGATATAGTTTTCATGGGCTAACTACAAACCTACTGACCCTGCCAGTATCCAATCATAGGTTTCATGGGCTTATTATGAACTTGTCTATCTGACATCTTCCTTTACCCATAGTTTTCATGGGCTGACTATGAACCTGCCTATCTG
Organism: Allium fistulosum; assembly: GCA_030737815.1. Lineage (NCBI taxonomy): Eukaryota > Viridiplantae > Streptophyta > Magnoliopsida > Asparagales > Amaryllidaceae > Allium > Allium fistulosum. The sequence goes on along the minus strand of CM060901.1, from coordinate 1,390,788,664 downwards.
ACATCTTCTTTTGTACATAGTTTTCATGGACTAACTATGAACCTATTAGCCCCTGCCAATATCATACACTTTTCATGGGCTTACTGTAAACCTATTGGCCCTTTCCAATATCTTTCCTTTATATTTTAGCATCCTATATTCTGGTCTTCCTGACCTCCTAGATGCAATTCTACTCATTTAGGAATTTCAATCAATTTATATTCACTACTGGGTTAACCTAACTGGTTCTCCTACCCTTTATCCCCAAATTGCAGTTATGGGTCCATTATAAAGTGAATATATTCATATTAGAAGAAGCAATATAACAACACAGCAATGCCACTCCTGTGGGTTTAATATAAAACATGGTTAATCCCTTTATCCTATTTCTTTATCAAAGATAGCTTCTTCTTAAAACCATTATAAAAACTCCTTTAATATTACCATGGATTTTTTCTTTAAAAATAGAGTTTGGGTCATAAAACCTTTCGATACCTTTGAAACCTAGCTTTCGACTTCATAGGATGACATCCTTTGAATGCTCTTAAAAAATTAGGCTCCTGCCTTATAATATTTTAAATTCTACCTTTCGAAACCTTTTGAATATATTAAAGTATTAATATTTAACCTTTAGAAGCTTAGCTTTGAAACCAATTGAAAGTACCCCTTTCGATACTAATGGAAGTAACCCTTCCGAAATCAATGAAAGTACCCATTTCGAAAGCATTGGATTTATACTTAAAACATTATTTGGGTCATAGTGAATATAGTCGGAAGAATCTATTTCAAAACCAATAAAAACATTGGGGAAAACTTGATGGCGTCGGCACCATCTCTTTCGAAAGCATAAAACATCTGGGTAAAACATTGGAAGGTTAGTGTCGAAACCCCTTTCGAAACCATCACCTTCTAAACCCTAACCCATTTCGAAAGCTTTAGGAAGTGGATTGAACTTATAAAAAAAAATACCTTCCGACAACATTGATATCTTCAACACCATCGAAAGGCTATAGAATGGCAACAGGGTATCGACTAGGTCGACACCCCTTCTTTCAAAACATTCTTTTATAAGTAAAGAACCCAGTCGAAAGCAATCTTAAGTCAATGCAACCCCTTTCGAACCCTTTAAAACCTCTTTCGAAACCTTATGCTTCGACTCTATCGAAGGCTTAAAATAAAACATAGGCATGCGCTTTTCTTTTAAAAACAAACCAAGGTTTCGACCCCTTCGGAAGCTATGCTTTCGACACCTACCTTCCGCCTATCTCCAATCTACTGCGTACCATCATAATGATACCTTGTGTATTGGTTTCGGCATAGTTGGTTTTAACAGGGATGAAGGCGGAAGCTATTGTGTCGAAAGGCGCTTTCCTAAGTAGGTGGAACCACTTTTCTGAGCAAACCAGGTTTAATTCTTGTTTAAGTAAATTTTTCTCTAACTAACTTGCCACGTGTCAGTACCAGATTGGTTGCCTTAGCTTTTTTGAATTCTTTTTAAAAAATAATTGTCGCTAATCCAGATCTAAACCATGGTTAAGTTAATCAAACAAGCCCTTCCAATTTTTGCAAAGAAGTCCCTCTTCTAAAACAATTTATTTTGCATAGCAAATCACTTTGGAAAAATCCCAAAAATTCCAGAAATTCACTTTAATCATGTTATCTAACATGTCAAAATTTCAGACCCAAATTTTCAATACATTTTCCAAAATAAATTATAAACCCAAATAGTCATATTTTCCTTTGAAAATTCATAATAATCTTTCCATAGCCTGGAAAAATCCCAAAATTAATACCCAACTCCAAAATCATGTTTCTCATAACATAAAATTTCCCCATGGCATTTAATCAACATTAAATCTCGGTTTTGACCTAAAACCGTGCAAAACCCTTTTAAACAACCTTGTTTAAATCAAATAAATTATGAATCAAGCATATCATCATCCAATATATCATAAAAATGAATTTATCCCTTAAATCCGAAAACATATGATTTAAAACAAAATTGAGATGGAATTATTATTCACCTTGCTTTAGATAAGGAGATTGGATTGAGATTGATTTCCCTTAAGCTTGATTCTCTAGCTTTAATTTGATTTCGTCTTAATCTCTTTAATGGCCCGCCATTCTCTCTTGCGTTTTAGATTTTAAAATGATGTGAATGAGAAGAATAAGGTAGGGATGAAATATATATAAGGGTGGAAGCTAGGGGCGACAATTCCAAATATACCCTTATGTAATTTAATTAACCAAAACCTCATTCTTAAGCCCATTAGTTAATTTAGTAGGCACAACCTTAATTAATTAATTCAAGTCTCAATCCCCTTATCACTTACATTTACATTATTCAATTTAGTTTATTTACTTAAATCTTCTGAATAATGTTTTCAAAAATTAGGGGTGTTACATTGCCTATCTTTGGGCAACGTGAGGAGCTTACGTTTTAGGAGCGTGACTTCACGATGTTGCTCCTCGATGTTGCATATCTTCGGGCAATGTGAGGAGTTCACGTTTTAGGAGCATGATTTCATGACTCCGAGTGTTAATACGCGGCTTATGAAATGCATGGCTTTTGGAACTGACACGACTCGTTGGTCCAGAACGGTTTTAGTACTCCTCGATGTTGCCTATCTTCGGGCAACATGAGGAGTTTATATTAAAAAGTTGGTGCGCGACTTATAAGGTGCACGACTTTTAATACTCCTAGTATTGCCTGTCTTTTGGCAACATAAGGGGTTTGTGTTTTGAAAGTTAGTGCGCGGCTTATTGGATGTGTGGATTTTAGCATTCCTCGGTGTTGCTTATCTTCGGGCAATGTTAGAAGTGTATGTTTTAGCCTTCCCGATGTTGCCGGGGCAAGACTGGTTTTTAGAAGGCGAAGATCGGGTTCCGCCGATCCAACGGTTTGAGTCGAATTGCTTCCGTCGATCCGGCAGGTAATTATTATGAACATAGTTTTGTCGGTTCAAAAAGCGAATCGATTTTTATTAAGGAACACAGGGTAGATTTTTGCCTATTTACAATACCCCAGCATCCCAGGATGGCTTATTTGCTGAAAAATAGAGAGTACATAAGGTAGTTTTCAGATGAAGTAACAGCGAAGCGATTCGCTATTCCATGCCCTAGGAATTTGGATTCCGTCGATGGTTGTTAGCTTGAAAGTTCCATCCCTTAGCTTTTGATTGATGACATATGGTCCTTCCCAGTTTGGTCCGAAGGCCCCCGGGAGGGGGTAGACTCGCTTGAGTACGAGATCTCCCACTTTGAAGGTTTGGTTGTGAACTTTGGAGTTGAAGTATCATGCGACCCTTTTTTGTTCGGCAGCGTTTCTCAACTCGGCTTCTTCCCTTCTTTCGTCAATCATATCCAACAATTTGAGTAGGAGCTGCTCATTTTACTTTTGATTGAAATTTTGCCTTCGGTGTGAGGGAACTTCTAATTCAATAGGAATCATTGCTTCTGAGCCATATGCCAGAGCAAACAGAGTGTGGCCAGTTGCCGCTTTGTGGGTAATTCTATAAGCCCATAGTGCAAGTGGAAATTCATCAACCCAGTTTCCTTTTGCTTTACTGGTGTGAACTTTGAGTCAATGTTGAGCGGGTAGCATGCGATTTCTGGTGACACCCCACACATATCGGAGTGCGTCCATGCGAACACATTCAAGTTGGCACGAAGAAATTTAGTAAGTTCCAACTGCATCTTGTTTCCAAGGTGCGATCCAATTTTCAAGACTTTAGCTGGGTCGTCCATATCGACCGGGACATGCACCGTCAATTCTGCCGGTGCTGCCCGTTCCTCCCTTGAACTCTTCTTTCTAGGGTCCAAAGTCTTATCGAATCGGCTATGGTCCCCAAGCCAGGAGCGGCTCTGTAGTTTCTATTCAGAAGGTTCACGGATGTGGAGAGTTCTCCCCACATCCTTCCCTTTTTCCCTTCTTCTGAATTCACGTAACTCTACAATGTAACATTCTCTGGCGGCGCACTGATCTCCTCTCACTACTCCGATTCCATTTGTAGTAGGGAACTTCATGGTTAGAAACCATTGGGCCAGAGCTATTATAAAATTTGCTAGAGCGGGCCGTCCCAAGAAGGCGTTATATGCAGACATTTGGTCCATGATTACGAAAGCCTGAATGAGGGTGACTCTTCGATCACCCTCTCCAAGTTCCACTGGCAGGTCGATTGTTCCCACAGGTTGCTTGGGTTCGCCAGTGAACCCTTGGATCTTCGTTTGGCATGCGGACATGCTTTTCATCCCGATCTTCATTTGATCAAAAGTACGTTTGAAAAGTATATTAACAGAGCTTCCACTATCGACCAACACTCATCGAACGACAGCGTGACCGATTCCCACTGTTACCAGCAGCTTGGCTGGAGTTTCATCTTCTATTGTGGGACATGATTCCTTTGGAGCATGCTTTAATGAACTTGCATACCGCTCCATCTCCCCCCAGCTTCTTTGCACGGGGTGTGGTCCCACAGATATTGTTCCAATAATAAGTCTTTGGTCAGTTCGTTTGGACCCTTCTTCACTAGTTCCGACTTGATTACTTCGTTCTCTAGGAGGTCGAGGAGCCGCGGGTTGATCAGGGTTCTGTGACTTTCTCACGTACTACTGGAGTTTGTTTTTTCGGATTAATTCTTCAATGAGATTCTTCAAATGGCGGCATTCGTTTGTGTTATGACCATGAGTCTCGTGGAAGCGGTAGAACTTTCCTGAGCGTTTTTCGCTTAGTTGCTTCCTTCCTAGGGGGTTTTTTGTTTTCCTCAATCCCCTGTATTATGAGATAAATATTTTCTGGAATGTCGTTTAGAGGGGTATAGTCTTCGGGCCTGAACCCTTTAAGTCTTTTATTGTTTCCATTACCATTTCTTTTATTGGAGTTTTAATTTTTTTATTATTTCCAGAAGCGTGCTCGTTTTGTTTTATTGCTATATCGCTCCGTTTGATGTTCATCGGTTGCACACTAGTAGACTTCCTTTCCAGTTCCTACGCTTCCTCCAATCTTAAGTATTGACTTTCTTTACGATTGAAGTCTTTCCTTGTGGTAGGTTGCTTCATCTTAATCCACTTTCCGAATTCAATCTTCGGGTGAATTGCATGGACTAACGCCAAAAAAACCATGTCCTCGTTGGGGTTGCTTACTTCTGTCACTGCGGTATTGAATCGGTTCATGAAAGATTTCAACGATTCGTTGCGTCCCTGGAACAGTCCAAATAGGGACATGACATCTTTTGGTTGTGCTGTATAGAGCCTGAACTGATCGAGGAATCTTGTTGCTAATTGGTCAAAAGTAGAGATAGATCTCGGCGGAAGCCTAGTGAACCACATAGATGCAATTCCTTCCAGAAAGATAGGAAAACACCTGCACTGAATAGCTTCAGAGGCAGTAGCTCCATTCATGTACCAACTGTACTTGTACAAATGGGGTTTTAGGTCCTTTGTTCAGTCGTAGGATGGAATGGCTGACATTGTGAATTATTTCAAATACTTCTCATTTAAGATTTCATCAGTAAAGGGAGTCCGACTTGGTGCAGATCCCCATTCATCATCTCTCTTATTTTTACTCTCATTCATTAGTCGTTTGACCATGTTTGATATGTATGCCTCTGATGTCCGATAATCCTGGAGGCAGCAGTCATTCACTACACCAAGTGTTTGGCTTTGCAAACAGTCTTGGTGAGTGGGTTGAGGCCTAGGCTCTCTTGTCTTTGGGAGAGCCACTCCCGTGGGATCCCATTGGCTTGCAGTTTGGACGTTCCTAGCATCATCTAATGCGTTGACATTCTCTTCCAATTCGTTGTCTTGTTCTCCATCTTCTGAGTCGGAGAGGTCCATAGCTATATCTTCTTGCGGGGTCTTTGCCCCTTGATTCAAGTTTAGAATTGGTTGCCTTGCGGCGAGCGGGGTACTCATGTTTCCTTCTATGTTGTGTTCCATGGTTCCTATTGTCACCCTTTTTGCGGCTGTTTTCCATTTCTTCTGTTTAGACCAGAAACGGAAGAATCTTCTTGTTCTATAACAGCCGCGGGTTCAGGCATAGTTCTTGAAGCAGGATTTGACTGTAAGGTTAAAAGAGCGTTAAGCTTCTCCATTAGAGCCTTCTGGCTACTTTCCATTCTTTGGCTGATCTCGTCAACCATCTTATTCAGCTCATCCCTAGCAATGACTTCGTGCTGACTGGAGGATGCTGGCGCCTGACTACCTAAGTTAGCGCCATTTACTTTGGTATGTTGAGGATTAACATCTTCTCCAGCTATCACTTCCCCTATGGACCTTCTAAAGGCAATTCTCCTTCTTCCAGGAGCCATTGATTCCAAGCGGTAGATCTTTCAGGCAAAGATTGAGGATCTAACTTCAGGACCTATGCGATCCAAAGTAGATACCTAGATCTGAACCCTGAGTTGAGTTCTCAGTGAAAGCACCAAAATGTTAACCTAAAAAATGGATTAACACCCTGGTTTAAGTGTTAAAGCACCAGCCCTGTTCTCACAGAGTAATAATATAAATAATAGATATAGAAGAAAGCAATAAGAGAAAGAAGACAAGAAGATTTTTATAGTGGTTCAGCCGTTAACGAAGCCTACGTCCACTTTATAATTTCTATTATAGACTGATTGCTATTACAAGAAGCGTTTGATTACAAAGCTCTTGATTGTCCTTAGCTAGATTGAATCTCCAAGGTTGGAATCCACTGGTGAATCACAGTGAACCCCTTTGGAGATTGTTGTGAGGGAGGTAAAGAGTGAAGAAAGCTTCCAGTAGAGTTTCAAAAGCCAGTCCGAAGAAGATCCCATTTATGTTGCAGATATGATGGTATTTATAGAGATCGGAGAGCTATTGGGCCAAGCCTGTTCGCTAGCTGTTCATAGATTGATATAGGAAGACGTAGTGGAGTTTAGCTCGCGACCCTAGCCAAAAGGATGGATTGCTAGCGATTCATGGTCTATGGATCACTAGCGATCCATAGAATTAGCTCGAATGCATGCTAATTACTTAGCTCCTTTCTCTGCTTCAATCTGTGTGGGTTGTGCTTGTACCATGTTCACGTATGGATCGCTGGCGATCCATACACTTAGCATGTTTTTAGACTTTCTTCATTGTCTTGTGTCGACGTTGTTTGTGTAGTCTCGTCGCTCGTCGCTTTGCTTTGATGACGATTTACTTGCTAGTTGTATTTAGCCGCTGATTGGACTGGACGGATGCTTGTCTCTTGGTTTAGCTAACTTAGAATCTCATCAAACTCAGTCACTACTTTTATAATATGGATTGGATCATGATGCAAGAAAAACTGTTGAACCTTGGACTATATCTATGGATCGCAAGCAATCCATAGACCATGGATCACTAGCGATCCATGCCCTTAGTGGATTTCCTCGTCATTTTTCTTGGCTCTCTGTGGCTTGTTGCTTTAGTCCTTTTGGTTGAGTTCTAAGCCATTCTGACTTCATCAAGTTGTTCCGTCTTCTCTTGGATCCTACTGGGTTAAAACCCGGATAACAACTGGTATGTGAGTCAACTCGTTTGTTTCATTTCATCTTCTTTCCCTTTACATCCTATATCCTAGTCCTCCCCTTTCTCTTCACAAAATTCAAAAAATCACAATTTTTGCTCCAATTGGACAGATCTACTTTTAAATTATTTGTTAGCGTATATATGTTTAATTTCTTCTTATCTATCATAATTTTTTCTGCATTTTTCTGATAATTTATGTAATTTTGACCTTTTTAAGTATTATACACCCATTCATCGCAACCCATCACAAATGTGATCATGCACCGAATGTTGAAGTTCATCGATACTTGTACATAGATACTGGAAAGTTCCGACAATCAAGTGAGATTATGGTACATATGAATGGTGGAGGTTTTCGTCAAATGTTTAAGCGTAATTTTAATGTATCTCAAATGTAAAACAAATAGGACACTTTGTAGCATAAGTGCATTAAATGGGTAATATGCCACAAACTAAATTCGAGATTAGAATGGGAATGGATATAGTTAGTGGTACTAACGAATTATGGAGGACGATAGCTAAGAAATTCGAACATCCTCTAATGAAGTTCTGAGAGAAAAATGAAATGTTGGTCGACGAACATGAACACAAAGATGCAAGTATGCTAAACCTCCTAAAAAATTAGATGCGACTGGACAAAAATTTCATGATTTTTATATTGATCCATATTTTACGTATTAGAGGATCGTAAAATATTATATTTAAAATTGAAATTGGATTGTATAAGGCTATAACTTTGAGGAACGTTGGGTATTGACATTTTAACCCTTAGAAATTTTATTAAACAATTTTCATCCTATAAAGTGTCAGACCTATAACTTTTGATAGAAGCGGAATTAGGGTCTGAGACCACTTCCAAATGAAAGATATAATGGTTTTTCTTTTTTAAAGTGGTCAAATAGATTTTTAGGCTTCACCAATTAAGAGATATGACTGTTAGAAGTTAGACAATTTTTGGATAGATTGGTGAGTAATTAGACTAGCATAAATTGAGTTCGTTAACTTCCGAATTTGAGTTGATATAGCTAGATGGGACAATCCCCTAATCATTTTCACATTTTCAAAATATTCTAACATTATTAATCATCTCCTTAGCCGAAAAGCAACTCCAATCCTTACTTTAATTACCAAATCAAGCAATTAAGATGAGATTAGGAAGGAATTCATTTTTTATTATTCAGATGCATAAGGATTCGTTATGGCTACTGTTCATCATGAATTCTTCTTGGCTTTTGTGAATTTGGATTCTAGATGAGTGACTAAAGTCTCTCATTATACTATAATTGCTTATTTAGTATTTATTGATGCTTTAAGAATGATTTTAAAGCTAAAAATGTGACTTTTATCAAAAACTTACAAATATTTTCAGAACAATTTAAATGTAGTAGATCTAAAATTTGCTTGTATATTCTGATGGATGTGCCATTTTGTTGTTTGATCCAATTCTGGTATAATATATATATTAGATGATATAGTGATTGTATTGATTTTATAATGATGGTATAATGCTTGTTTGGTAGTATTTGTGTGCTTGTTTAGGTTAGATTATAGAGCATCAATGCATTTCATAACTCGATTGATTTTAGAGTGATTGGAGCACAGATGAATCGCATAAGAAGTTAAGGCATTTGGAGTAGAAGGAAAACCAACTCAAAAAATGCCAAAACTGATAGAGTGAGGGGTATGCTCTAGGGGCAATTATGTAATTTGTTATATATATCTAACTCGATAACCAATTATGTTCAAAATAAAAGGTGTTTCTTTTTATTATATACTTGATATAATATGTTATATTAATTAATTAATTTAAGTAAAAGTGTATTTAATAGAAAATCCATAAATGGTATGTTTTGTGACAGTGGTTATAATGTGTTGTAACCATGAGTGATTTATCACAATAAAATAAACATACCATTTTACATATTTCTAGTTATACCTATCGAGATTGAATATCGATGCATCCGTTGAGGCTAGAGTACTTGACGCTCTTCAAATATTGGGCAGTGTATTACTCATGATTGTTGGAGGCACCAAGGAATTACATACTGATAGTTATTGGATAACTATGGAATGATTCACTCGATAGTTTTCCATTGGTTACTATAACTAAGCTCAAATAGAAAATATCGATATGACAAACTTACACAGTTCTCTTGACTTGAGAATACTGTGGACCTTAAATGTAGAAGCTCTTCTTTGGTTAAAGTTAAATCGTGGTACAACATCCACCGAACGACTATAGTTAGATCGAGTGGAAGCATTGGAAGTGTTACACTATTCAAGAAAGGATTCATCTCCTCAGTTATACGAGGTTAATATCATGGTCAACTAAAGTAACCTCAAAGTCAAAGTCTTTGGCTAGAGAATTTCAGTTAATAATAATTGAACCAAGAATTTTGTGTTTGGACTACAGAGTTGATTATGGATGTATTGGAATTTTGACCATTACCAAATTATATAAGTTCAAAGCGATATATTTTTGACGAAGAGAATTGGTGTAATAATAGTTACTACCGGGTAACGTTTAACAGAGTAAAATTGGATTTTATTGAAATCAAGTGATAAATTTGGCCAAAATGTCACACCACCTGCTAAGTGATGTGTGAACGTTAATATCCTAATAATTCAATATTAATTGCTGACCAAATTTACACTTAATGGGTCATACAACCGAAACATTGAATACTTCTTCGACCAAATGATTTAATTAATTTTTAATTGTTATAAACTAATTAAATTAATTGATATTTATGAGATATTAATTATTAAATTTTATTTTGATTTGATGAAGAAATATTATTAAATATGTTTATAATAGTTATAAATATTTTAATCGATATATGATATCGATACGCGTTTATATTAGATTCAAATGCAATATAATTTGTTCGAGCTTTAAATGGGTTTAAAGTCCATGTAGGGGCTAGTGTGTTGGCCATCATGGAGCATGATAGGGTCCGACCATATGATGACAATAAGGGGGCTTGATTTGGATGGATAAGAGAGAGAATGGGTAAGAGAGAAAAGAGGATTTAGGTCCTAACTTATCTCTCTATTCTCTCCTCTATATAAACATCGTTACCCTTACTCATTCATAAATTTTTGAGAGCCTCCATCAGCATTGATTTTTGGCCGAAATAGAACTCCATCTCCGCCTCCATTTCTGAATTTCAAATCAAATAAAATAGATGTTATTTGATTGTTGGTGGTCATTTGTTCAGGAGCTAGCACCTTACTGGATTGGAAACTAGTTCAAGGAGTTGATCTCATCATTTCAAGGTGTACTAATAGGATTTGGAGATAAGTTAATTTTCTGATTTACAATTACATAATAATATTAGGATAATTTATATATCATATATTATTTTATTAGTTAGGTGACGATTCTGTTATATCGATATATCATCACATTCAGAATGGTTGTTTGTTTACATACTTGTATATAATTTTTTTGAAAGACTTTTTTTATGTATATTCCTTTGATAATCATGGCTCAAAATTAAAAAAAAATGATTTTATTTATTTAATTAATTAATATACATTATTAAGTTATGCTAACTTCATAATTCAAATATTAATTCTTATATTATACAAAATATATTTTTTATACAAATAATTTCATACTTAATGGACTTTAGACATAACTAAAATAATTATATATATATATATTATTTAAATCATTTAAGTCTATAAATATATAATATCTATATTTATTTACTATATAAAATATGCTTTAAATTTTATAAAATTAAATATAACTTTAATAGTACATTTAGCAAATAAAAATAAATTAATTTTTTTATATATAGAATTTAAATATTTAAATCATAATCAAAATTAATAATTGATTTTAAAATCTATTTAATTATAAAATATATGTTATCCCGCCTTTTGGCAAGGCCGTGACACCAAGGAATTGACTAGTAACCAATGACGGTCCGTCCTAGAGATCAGTTATACACAGGCTCATTATGGATATCGACGAATTTTGTCCAAGTCCGGATCGAGCTAAAATTGATATGACATGACAACCTAAGCTATGGGAGTCAACGTTCAAAATCTCAAGTCAATCCGAGTTCGTATGCTCAAGTTGTGAACGATACAAAATTGGTTAAGAACAGCCTCCTTCGACTCGCTCCAGTTCGAATCCATAGGGAGTGCACATTTCGACTCGCTTCACTTCGAGCCATACTTCGACTCGCTCCATTCGCGACCATCAGAAGTGATTAGTTCGACTCGCTCGCATCCCTCAGAAGAGCCCGCTTCGACTCGCTTTGCCTCGAGCCACGCTTCGACTCGCTTCGCTTCGTGTCCATCACAGAGCCTTTGTTCGAACACCTCAGAAAGGCCTCCTTCGACTCGCTTCGCAACCCTCAGAACGCTCCACTTCAACTCGCCCGATCAATGCACAGATTTGACTCGATCAAAACAGCGTCAAGGGCAAAATGAGATTCAAGCGCCACGTCACCGAGTCGAACGGAAGCGAGTCGAACAGAGCGAGTCGAACCAAACAACCTACCAGGAATCCCATTTCGTATCGATCATATCTCCTAATCTACAAGTCCAAATGCTATGAAATTTTCACAGAAGACTACGTGCATGCTAAAGAATGTCCACGCCAAATTTCGACTCCATTGGATGAAATCTTGATCGATACGAAATCTGTTCGTATCGATCACAGATCGGACCAAAACTTCACGGGCTTGGGCGCGCGGGCATGGTCACGTGCCAGAGAGGGTCTCCCGAGATCTGAACGAAATATCAGCCTCCTACACCCATAAATAGACCCCCAAATCCAACAGAAAAGGGGTTCTTCTTCCTCTTTGAGATCTCCAACGCCCGGACTCCGCCAGATCCAGATCTGAACTCCATTGCTGCTGCTACAAACGAATTTCACTACTGCAAATCATTGTTATTCGCTGTAATTTGCTGAAATCAATTGTAAACACAAAAGAAAAATCAATAAAGCAAACTACTTCATAGTGGACGTAGGCAACACGCCGAACCACTCTAAATTCTTGTGTCTTCCTGCATTTTAATTATTCTCATTTATGAAATTTGGAGTTTTTGTTAGATAATTCCCTCTTTTCCATTTAGTTTCTTCACTTTATCTCTTCAAAGACTTCCGAAGAGTGTTGTGCCCAATTTTGGTACAAACACTTTGGTGCTTTCACTGAGAAAACCAATTTTTTCTCCTACTCTTTGGATCTCCTATCTATATTGGATTGCATAAATCTAAGAAGAAGATCCAAATCTAGAACTTTTAAGCCCTTCCATTCTATTCAGATTTGCAATCAGATCTAGGAAAGGACTTCGTCAATTCATTATGGTGAGCACACGTACCACTTCTACAGCTGCTGATCAAGGAGCGCGGGACCGACAAAATCCCATGCAATCACCTCCATCCGACCAAAATGCGGCAGGACCTTCAGATCCATCAGGTCCAATCACTAGACAAGAATTCCAGACATTGCTTCAAGAGTTGACCCAAAGTCGACAGCAGCTAACTGAACAACTGCGCGCCAACACAGAGTTGACTAACCAGCTAAATCGCCAAAGGCGAAGAAGATCCAGAAGAGACCAAGGTTCTTATTCTTCCACGGAGAGTTTAGCCTCCTCTGGTGGACAAACCAGATCCACACGCCCACGGCTAGGTGTAAGCTACACCCAAGCCACGAGACACAAACCTACTTCAAATCATGGGCAACCTAGAACTGGACCATCCGCTAGTCTCCGTACAGAACCTTCGTCTCGAGGAGGTGCTGCTCCTTACCATGTTACCGACAACATTGCTACTACCACCACTGCCGGACGAGGAGGTGATGCTAGAAACCAAGATGATCCTCAATGTAACCAACGAGAGCAGACTCCTGAGCCTTATGTCCTTGAGGATGTTGAACCAAGGAGGCGAGGCACGGACCGTCAACCGCGTCTGGTCCAGACTCGCGCTGTGGAACCCGACCACACCTTGGCACAACATGCTCCTAGTATTCGGACGCCAGATATACCAGCGATGATTCATCAAATGATCCATGAAAGTCAGGGTCTCAGTAATGACGACCGGGGAATCTCCCGGAGTCATACCCCTTTCACAGATGACTTATTATATGCTGAACCACCTCGGCACTTCAGGATGCCAGCTTTGCCAGTTTATGAAGGAAGTTCTGATCCCAATCAACACGTCCTAAAATATGAATGGCTGATGAATGCTGCGAGAGCTGATGACGCCGTGAAGGGCCGTAGTTTCCCCATTTCCCTAGGGGGCATCGCTACCATGTGGTTCACTCGTTTTCCACCACGATCCATCTCTAACTTTGACCAGATGGCCACAAAGTTTGTCGAGCAATTCCGTATGCACGTGGCGAGGCCTAAGGACGTTAACACTCTGCCTAGTGTTACACAAGCCCCCGGAGAAACACTTAGACGTTACTTGGAGCGATTCCATGCTGCGTGTGCAGAAATAAGCAATCCCAATGATAACTCTATCCTGATGGCATTGACTAAGGGGATTGATGCTGATTCTGAGTTCGGGAATTGGTTAGCTGGAAAACCACCTGCGTCATTGGACCGTTTCTATTCCAAGGCAGCCCAATTCTTGAGAAGGGAGGATGCGAAACAGTCTAGGAAGCAGGATGACGTAGGGCCCAACATCGAAGGAATACAAAGTAACATCGCTGTTAAACAATCCGGAGATAGTTCTGGGAAAATTCAGTTGAACGTACAAAATAAACAGAATCAGCAGAGAGACAATGGAAATTAGAACAAAAAACGCGATCAGAATCGTGGTCCACGGCGTAGAGCTTCCATGTACGATAATTACACTCCATAGACCTGCAATACCATGCAATACAAGAAACCTGCCTCTAAACCACCAATTTAAAGGCAAATCCAAACAGGAAAATTTTGTAGATTCCATGAGGGTTATGGCCACAACACCAATGAGTGTCGTCACTTACAAGACCTCATTGAAAAACTGATACGTGAATGGAAGTTGGATCAGTACGTGCGGGCGCCGCAATCTGGTGGTGCAGGCCCATCAAATCAAAATTGTGCACCGAATCAGGAAAGACAGGAGGAATCCGCTCGTACAGGCAGGAGGTTGGTCATCAATACAATAAGTGGTGGTCCTAACCCAGCAGATCGAAGCTGGAAGGAAATGGAGTCATATGCCAGCTCTATCAGGCATGCAGACTTTGAATGTTGTAGTAGTTTTGATGAAGGGGCTCCGACCAAGAAATAGAAAACGATGGCAGATGACATCGTGTTCAGGAACAGAGACGCTGATAAAGTCGAAGCCCCTACTATCGATCCACTAGTCATCTCAGCACAAGTAGGACCTGCTTGGATGAAGAGGATCTTAGTTGACAGTGGAAGCTCTGTGAATATTTTGTTCAAGCGAGCTTATGATCGAATGAAAATGGAAGCCACGGACTTAAAGCCTTGTCAATCCCGAATCCATGGTTTCAACGGAAGTGCTACTATACCCACTGGAATGGTGGAACTACCAGTAGAGTTGGGAGTTGGAGAACGTCGGAGAGTTCGGATGTTGCAGTTCATTGTTTTGGACATAGACTCCCCTTACAATGCTTTCTTGGGCCGACCGGCCCTCGCTGAATTCAGGGCAGCCATCGCCCCGTGGTGTTTGACTTTAAAGTTTCCCACTGATCATGGAATAGGAATCATTCAGGGAGATCAGGCTGCTGCCAAAGCCTGCTATGTTGCTAAGCTGCGGGAGGTGCAGCGAAAGGAGAAAGGAAAGGGCGTGGAGGAATCTCTCTGCGTCCGCTTGCCGATAATTGACAATTAATGCCCGGGCCCAGGCCCGGGCACCCTAGCCAATTTCTCAAGGATCTTGACCCAAGAGAAACTGAAGACGAAGGAGAATCTAAAGAAAGTCAAGCATCCCCGGCCGAACTGACGATTGATGTCCCAGTCGACAGTAACGATGATTCGAAAATGGTAAAGATTGGATCTCAGCTGAGCCAGCAAACACAAAAGGAATTGGTTGAATTTCTGCGGGCAAATCTTGACGTATTTTCCTGGACACATTCTGATATGTGTGGGATCTCGCCGGACATCGCGAGCCACACCCTGAACATTGACCCGCGGCATGTCCCGGTCAAACAGAAAAGGCATGGTATGGATCTAGAGAGATCTGCCGCCCTTAAAGAAGAAGTAGAAAAGCATAAAGCGAACAGGTTCATTCGGGACGCTCTATATCCCGAATGGGTGTCAAATCCCATGCTCGTCCGAAAGCCAAACGGGAAGTGGAGAACATGTGTCGATTATTCCGATCTGAATAAAGCGTGTCCCAAAGACAGTTTCCCGCTTCCCAGAATTGATCAGCTAGTAGATTCAACTGCTGGGCATGAACTCTTATCCTTCATGGACGCGTATTCAGGCTACAATCAGATACCAATGCATTTACCCGATCAAGAACATACCAGCTTCGTAACCAATTTGGGACTTTACTGTTACAAGGTTATGCCATTCGGACTCAAGAATGCCGGGGCTACTTATCAACGATTGGTCAATCGGATGTTTTCCAATCAAATCGGGAAAACAATGGAAGTATATGTAGACGACATGCTTATGAAGTCACGACTCTCCATCGACCATGTTAAAGACCTGGAAACTATGTTCAACATACTTCGAGAATACAAAATGAAGCTCAACCCACTGAAATGTCACTTTGGAGTTGCATCCGGAAAGTTTCTTGGGTTCATCGTTAACGCTCGGGGAATCGAACCTAATCCCGAAAAGATTTGGGCGATCAGAAATCTTGAAACTCCAAAGACTATAAAGCAAGTCCAGAGTCTCAATGGAAAGATAGCAGCATTGAGCAGGTTCATTTCAAAGTCCACTGACAAATGCATTCCCTTCTTCGTTCTGATCCGAAAAGGAAAACGCAACTTTGAATGGATCACGGAGTGCGAGGGTGCTTTCCAAGCACTAGTTCAACATCTATCCACACCGCCAATACTGTTAAAGCCTATTGATCATGAGAGGTTGTATACATACTTGGCGATATCATAAAATGCTATCAGCGCTGCCTTGGTTCGAGAAGAAGACGGGATACAGATGCCAGTATACTACATCAGCAAACGATTGACTGGGGCTGAGAGGAACTATCCAAAGCTAGAAAAGTTGGCCTACTGCCTTGTAATTGCATCAAGAAAACTCCGACCGTATTTCCAGGCACATCCTATTGTTGTTTACACCGACCAGCCGTTATGACAGGTCCTTTCGCGGCCTGAGACGTCTGGTAGGTTACTCAAGTGGAACATCGAACTGAGTCAGTTTGATATTACTTACACTCCAAGATGAGCAATCCAAGGACAAGTCCTCGCTGATTTCATTGTTGAATTTACCATTCCAGAGGACTTGCACGACACCAGTAAATCCCCCAAATACGTCTAGAAACTTTATACCGACGGTGCATCAAACGACCGGTGTTCGGGCACTGGTGTTGTACTTGAAACTCCCGAAGGCCGATCCATATGTTATGCTTTGAAGTTCGATTTTCATGCGATTAATAATGAAGCTGAATATGAAGCCCTCTTAGCTGGCTTGAAACTTGCCAGAGATCTGAAAATTATCGCTGCGGAATTTATTGCGATTCACAATTAGTCGTGTGTCAAGTTCGGGGAGAATATCAAGCGAGAGACCGAAGACTGGCTGCTTACTTAGCTCAAGTTCAGGAAGTACTAGATCAGTTTGATTATTATGCCATTTATTGCATACCTCGAGAACACAACCAAAAAGCCGATTCATTGGCGAAGCTAGCCAGCACAGGTGAAGCTCAGCAAATGGGACTCGTTCCCGTAGAAGCGTTATCCTCCCCGAGCATTGACCGGGCAGAAATAGACCGGGTATGCAAAACCGTCCTCGAAAAGGATTCATGGATGACTCCACTCAGAAATTACATTGAGCACGGAACCCTGCCGGAACGTAGGAGTGATAAGAGACAAGTCCTTCAAAAGGCCTCACGATTTACCATCCAGAATGGAATCATGTACAGAAGAGGGTACTCAGTCCCCCTACTCCAGTGTATCGCTCATGATGAAATTAAATGGGTATTGCACGATGTGCACGAGGGAGAATGTGGCGATCACACCGGGGGGCAAGCACTTGCCAAGAAAATACTTCGATACAGATATTACTAGCCGACCGTGAATCGCGATGCGTCGGATTATGCAAAGAAATGTGATAGGTGCCATAAATATGCCCGAATTCCTAGAGCTCCTCCCACCGAGATAACGCAAATGGTCAGCCCATGGTCGTTCGCAAAGTGGGGCATCGACATCATCGGTGCTCTACCTCTGGCAAAAGGTGGTGCGAAGTACGCCATCGTCGCAGTCGGTTACTTTACAAAATGGGCTGAAGTCGAAGCTCTCGCTACCATTACAACAAAGAAAGTAATCAACTTTGTAGTTCGCAACATCATCTGTCGATCGGTCTCCCACATACCATTATTACGGACAACGGAACCCAATTCGACAGTGCTGAATTTAGAGATTTCTGCAAACGATTTCACATCCAAAAGAAATTCTCTGCAGTTGCACACCCTCAGGCAAACGGACAGGTCGAAGCAGTTAATAAAGTTATAAAGTCCATTCTGAAAAAACGATTGGAAAAGGTTGGGGGCAAGTGGGTCGATGAACTTCCTATGGCCCTATGGGCTTACCGAACAACCCATAAGACTGCGACTGGTCATACTCCATTTTCTCTTTCTTACGGTTCAGAAGCCGTTATTCCAGTCGAACTAGAAGTACCTTCTCATCGTGTGACGTACTATGATCCAAAGACAAATGCTATATTACTTGCTGAATCTCTTGACCTACTAGATGAGAAGCGTGAAGAAGCTGATTTAAGGGCAGCTGCATATCGAAGTCGAGTCGCCCGATTGTACAACGCCAAGGTCTGCCCACGAACCTTTGAACTAGGCGATCTCGTCCTCAAAAGAATATATCTGGTTCCTTCGCATATGAAGCCGACATGGGAAGGAACGTATGTTATTGAGCGAAAGCTCGAAAATGGCACATTCAAGTTATCGACCGTCGACGGTCTTATTCTGCCAAGAGCTTAGAATAGCGAGAGCCTTCGCCGTTATTACACATGATAGGCTATCTTTATCCATTTAGTTTACTTTCCCTTTTTGCAACTTGTTTCTGCATTTTGAAATTAGAACTTGTAATAAGGCAACTGACTTTGCCACACTTTCTTATTTCAGCAATAAAATGCAATTTCTTTGAGCCAGAGCTGTGATTTACTTGAAATGCTTCATATGACCATCACTATGCGCGGAGAGCTAAGTTTCACCATACGGTGGAATTATTCAAATAGAGAGTGACTGCGATGCAACCAATCACTCGCTAAGTGAAACCCAAGCTCGGGGATAAGTCGTCACACCAAAGTCAAAAAAGGATTGATACACGACAATCCTTAATCAACTCCGAACTCCCAGAGCACGAGTCGGAGTATAAACATCAACTCCGTATTCCCAGAGTGCGAAGCAGAGTATAAACATCAACTCCGAACTCCCAGAGCGCGAGTCGGAGTATAAACATCAACTCCGTATTCCCAGAGTGCGAAGCGGAGTATAAACATCAACTCCGTATTCCCAAAGTGCGAAGCGGAGTATAAACATCAACTCCGAGTTCCCAGAGTGCGAACCGGAGTATAAACATCAACTCCGTATTCCCAGAGTGTGAAGCGGAGTATAAACATCAACTCCGAGTTCCCAGAGTGCGAACCGGAGTATAAACATCAACTCCGAGTTCCCAGAGTGTGAACCGGAGTATAAACATCAACTCCGTATTCCCAGAGTGCGAAGCGGAGTATAAACATCAACTCCGAGTTCCCAGAGTGCGAACCGGAGTATAAACATCAACTCCGTATTCCCAGAGTGCGAAGTGGAGTATAAACATCAACTCTGAGTTCCCAAAGCGCGAACTAGAGTATAAACGTTAACTCCACATTCCCAGAGTACGAAACGGAGCGTAGACACCAACTTCAAGTTCCCGAAGCATGAACCAAAGTATAGATATCAACTCCCAACTCCCAGAGCGCGAGTCAGAGTATTAACATCAATTCTAAGTCCCTAGATCGCAGGCATATGGTTGAAACTTAAGCCGGCGTGACCAACCACCGATAAACAAATGGGACTCCCCGGAGTGTGGATATGATCATCGACAATCAAACAAGCATGGATGCATTACTCAATCTCCGCTTGCCTCAGACATCCGCCCGGTGGCATTAGACTCAACATGTTATAAGTGAGAAACGATCGTCGATTGATAATCCACAACTCACCCCCAAGACTGGGGGGCAGGACTTAAGCATCGACCATTAACTGAAGCGATGCGATGTAAAAATTCAACTCGTTCCCCGGTCGCAAACCCTGTCCACAGTACCAAAACTCGGCAAACAAAAACAAACTTCATTCGAAAACTGAAACTTCAAAAGTGCATGTCAGATATTGAAACACTTAGGCAAATACACAATGACAGAAAAGAAGTCAAAAAAGAGAAGTTTCATTTCTATTGTTTATAAAAGAAGTTCGTGTACAAGTTTCCAAAAATTCCTACTAGTAGGGGCCGAACCCGCATCTATACATGGTTAACAAAATGCAAGTCAAAATAAACCAGGAAAGCATGTTTAATCTTTCTTCTTCCTTGGCTTCCTTCTCGATGTAGACCCGCTGGAGCCACCGCTAATCTTCCTCTTCGAGCCTTTGCTTTTCGGTGGTGGGTCTTCAGGCGAGGGCATTATATCAACATCCTCCTCCGAACTCGAGTGGATAGGAATGCTCCCTGCGGGCGGAGTCGGAGGAACAGGATCATGTACAGAAGGTGGAATAGGCACGCTGGTAATGAAGACAGTACCACTGGGAGATATCATGCTAAGAGGAGCAGGTCCCGGTGCTGCCATCCCACCTCCGAAACTGCCACCATGAGCCGCTGCTGCCATTTCAGCGTCGATTTGAGCGAACATCTCCTCTTCAGTTACTGCTCGAGCCCCGCTGAGAGCATCAGCGGTCGGCATCGAAGAACTTGCAGCAGGATCAATTCCACTCATGACATATGGCAGGTCAGCAAGAGGATCGCCGTGACGACGAAAGAGTTCATCCATTAGCTGCTCGTCAAACATAATTGTACTTCCCTACAGATCGTCAAGCGGGGCAGCTGTACTCATGGTGATTGCTTCGGTCACAATAGCCTCCTGCGTTTGACATGGCTCTTGAGTAGCAGGAGGCATGGTCGGTGCGACATCGATCACTGGACAAAGAATGAGAAAACTGTTAGAACTTAACTCGATCGAAGATGTCGGCTTAAGAAAGATATGTGTAATGTTCAGAATACCTTCCTCAGTTTGACTCGTAGGCGGCAGAGCGGCATCAATGACTTGCGCTGCAGCCGAAGACATCTGCGGTTGATCTGGATTATAAGCAGGAACGGCCTGGGGATCGACCGTAGACGAGGATTCGGGCTGGGTTGACGCGGGAACTTCAAGACTTGCTTCATGGTGGTCAACTCCTGAACCCTCTCCCACTTCAAAGTGCTGGGCGCCAAGTCTTTCCTTCTCACGCAGAATCATCGACTCGTGGAGAATCTTCTTTTCATCCTTAGTCATAATGCGATTCTCGAGTTTGAATTCATTCACAGACTCGCCTTGATGCACCTCCTTCTCCTCCTTGACCAGTCGGCCCCAAGCATTATAGAGATGCATCGGAAAATCATCGAGCCATGCTAGACCCCTGTGCCTCAGCACGTTAGCGTTGTAAACAACGAGAAGGTCTTCAATGTCAGCCTCTAGCCTGGACTCGGCCAACTTCATTTTTTCCTCCACCTCAGCCTCCACCTTGTGGACTTTAGCCACGGCCGCATCTCGTTCTTCCCTGAGCAGGACAGCTTGTTCGCACGCCTCCTGGGCTGCGTTGTTCGCATCATCTTTTTCCTTGGCCATGTCGGCGAATTTGGCCTTAAGTTCATTAAGTTCCTTGACCGCCGCATCCCGCTCAGCGGTAACTGTAGTATTCCTGTGGCCCATCTCCTCCTCCAAGGCAACGTGAGTCTGTCCCAACCTCTCCATTGCCGCCTTCGCTTCGTCAGCCTTTTTAATGGCCTCAATCTCAGATTTCCGAGAAGACTCGGACTCAGCGATGAGTACCTAAATAATCCGATCCCTTTTTGCGAGCTCGGTCTCCATCTTCTCGAGCGCTTTGGCTCGCTCAAAGGCCACTTTGGAAGCTTTCTCGGCAGCCTTTGCCCACTCTTGGTACTAGGTGTATATGTCGTGAACGAAATCGTGCACCGTGTTTTCCACCCCTGATGGAATTCTCTTTAAGTGTGGTGGGAAGACATAACCGTCGAAACAGATGTTCGGAAATTCCTTCCTCATCTGAGCCAATTTAATGGCCCCTTCTCCTGTGGGGTCAGTTGGGACCTGCTCTGTAATCATGGAGGCCGTGGTCTCGACTCTCTGAAGATGAGTTTCGGACCTAGAAGCATGAGAAGACGGCCTGTGACGAGGAGGCTCCGGTGGATTTGAAGTTTGAACAGGAGGAGGAGACGGAAGTCTAGGAGGAGGAGAGCGTGATCTAGACCGATGTCTGTGTTCCCTGTCCCTATCACGCCCATACCTATCCTGATTAGAATACTCGTGATCGCGATCTCTATCCAAATCCCTCTTGCGGGAATCGTAACTAGAAGCTTTTCGGGCTGAGCGAAGATTCCCGAGCATCGATCCTCTTCCAGACATAGTACCTGAGAATGAGAAACAAAAGAAGAGTTAATGATTTCCTAAATTGGACGATTTACAGTTGTGAATCATGCAGTGTAGTGAAGTGTATGCATGTGCAACCCCCCGACCAACCGGAAATGTCAGCCGCACTCTTGGCAAGCGACCCGCTCAGTTCAAGAGCGCTATCAAGCTCCTCCATCACGGCGTCGTGTTGAGACGACACAAAATCCGGAATTGGAACATCGGCAAGCCCTTCAAAAAGATTTTCTAACGGCGGGGGAGAAGCCTCCGCAATTCTAATCCCCAGGACGGGCAAAGACATGACCACGGATTTAAATCTCTCGGATTTAGAGCGTTTGTGAGCAACAGCCTTGCCTTTTCTTTTTCCTCCGGAATCTTGAACATCGGAAGAAGGCCCGGCCGGGAGCTCATGCTCGGTAGGCGTTCTTTCTGGATCAACCTCTTCGGTGATCACGACTGCGGGCGCTTTGCGCTTCACCCGTTTCTTCAGGACCACTCTATGTGTCCCTTCCAGTTGTATGCTCTGCCTCCGTTCTATCAGCCCGACCGTCCTAAAATTTCTGTCAGACAGAACCAAGTCGATATGCCTCTCTTCGCCCGGAAATGCTTAAAGAATCCAAACAAGCTCTCTGAAGTATGCGCCATCAGGACGAGAGATTGCAGCTATAAAAAAGGAAAAGTATGTCAGTTTTGAAGTCAGTTACTAGTATCTCAATGATTCAAGAGAGAAAGGGCAACACTTACGTCTATCCAACCACCGCCTAGCGAATCCAGGGGGGCACCGAACGTAGAACCATTTGGTTTTATAATAACTTAGCCTTCCCCAGGAGCCCAGTACAATGTGGCAGTTTCAGACCGCATCCAGGAAGGTGAAAGAAGGGATGTCTCCACGGCTCTTGACATTGAATAAATATCTGATTTCGATCGGCTTCGGCGGTCGAAAGAGGATCTCTATAAACAGGACAAAGGTGCTGTTCAACAAGGCATACCCGTTGGGATGTAGCTGAGATGGAGCGATGCCAAGAAACGATAACATCTCCCTTATATATTGGTTGAAGGGAGGGAGTGTCCCCGCTGTGCAAGCGTGACGGTTGAAAGCAGTAAACCCCTCCAAGGGATCGTGCGGTCTGTTATTTGGCCCAGGAAGTAGCACGTCATCGAGCGACAAACCATGCCTCAAGCAAATTCGTACTAGCATATCTTCGGAGATACCCGACGACACTGAATCTTGCGAATTACATATAAACCGGGCACCCGGACGATCGTGCAGAGCTAGGACTATAACTTCGGCTTCAATAACCGGTATCTCTATGGTTGAAGGAATAGAACCCGGGAGTTCCTGCTGCTGTGAACTTGAGGGTTCCATGAATAGCTAGCTTATGAAAAATCATTATTAAACTGACAAATAACGCTCGTGCATCCCCCAGTGTAAAGTGTGTGAGTGTGTTGTGCAGTGCAATAATGTATAACGTTTGAGAAGATCAACAGGATTGAAGGAAGCATGAAAATGACGAGACTTCGGAATTCAGTCGAAAGGACCGTCATCGCTGACCATCGCAACCGTGCCATCCAGTTGTTAACTATCACTCCAAGTTAAAATCTGTTATAAGTTCAATAAGTTCCAGTTTCATCGACGAGCTTCGATAGGCAATCAGATATGTGGTGAAGCTATTAAGTCCAGTTATGCAAGTTTGAAGCTCGTTGGAGTCAATTGTTCAAATGTGCAGAAAATTTTAGATTTTTTAAGTGTTCAATTCGTATTGCTCACGAGAGCTGTGTTCGCATCAATCAGTTATGGTCATGTGCGTATGAGTCAGACTCGGTCAAAAGGGTGGAATGTAGGTTCGACTCGATCAAGGGGCTAAGGATTTTGAATCGATCGGAGCGCAACACTCTGACTCGATCCCAAAGCCTCCAGTTCGACTCGCTCCCAAGACTACGTAGTTCGACTCGCTCCCAAGACTACGCAGTTCGACTCGCTTCCAAGACAACGTAGTTCGACTCGCTCCCAAGGCTACGCACTTCGACTCGATCCAGAGCCATCCACTTCGACTCGCTCCGAAGCCACCCACTTCGATTCGATCGAAGGCCATCGTTTCAAATCGATCAGACATAGCCGCTTCGTATCGATCCATAGATTCAAAGCATTCGACTTGATGCGAAGCTCCACCATCGATCGATGCGAAGGCCTCCGCCTCATCCTTTCCGAACACCTACTCAAATCGACACGAAGCTGAGGCCATGGAACTTTCGATCGATCACAACTCCGGTTGATTTGATATTAAAAACCGAGTCTCATCGCTTACGCGTTGGGTCCGCTTAAAGGATTACCTAAATCTATCAGTCAGTTCGAGCAATTGAAGGGATGAATCAATTCAGAGGCAAGATTGTTTTCTTCTTTCTCCTCGAGTTTTTGAGCGATACGAAGGCAAGGAAGGAAAGCGAAAGGTAAAAAGTGGAAAAACGGCTAAGTACAAAGTATTTATGTGGACTTGAGAACAAAGGGAATAAACGATTCGTATCCCGGTGGATTCAAACACGCGTTTCGACTCCCTCTCCAGTGCATTGATGCGAAGCTCCCCTTCGTATCACTTGTCTTCGACTCCATCTCCGATGCAGCAATACAAGCCATCATTTCAACTCGCTCCTCCGTCTCCTATGCATTTCGACTCGCTCCCCTTCGACTCCGTCTCCTGTGCATTTCGACTCCGACTCCTATGTAGTTCGAATCCAAGACCGAGTCGAACAAAGCAGTTCGAACCCAAGACCGAGTCGAACAACCAGTTCGAATCCATAAAACCATGACTTCCAGAGGCCAACTCCATCGAGTCGAAATACTCACTTCGCATCCACAAATTCAATGAAAGACATCCTTAATGTTTCAACCCTTCACATCGATTCAGGAGAGGATCGTTACGAAGGGACATTCAAAAAAACAACCATCGAGCGGTGTTACAGCGAATTTCACGTCGGTTCAGGAGAGGATAGATACGGAATTCCATATAAAATAAACTGGCAATGACTCATGAGCGTACAAACGTCAACGAGAGTCAGGTTAACCTATATGCATGTATGTCAGACTAATATTCAATATACCAGATTCACGGGAAACAGAAACTCGACTAATAACGATTACAACAGCGAACAGCTAATCGCTAACATACATCAGTTAGTTACAACAATACAGGGTACAGCAATTAACAGTCAACAGTTTACGTTATTAAGAAAAACAGTCAAAGGTTACAGCTTCCATCGGAAAGACGATAACTATTCAGAATGAAGACTGCAGCACTTCAAAGCACATCATGTTTTCACAAGACGTACATTGGGGGGCAAATGTTATCCCGCCTTTTGGCAAGGCCGTGACACCAAGGAATTGACTTGTAACCAATGACGGTCCGTCCTAGAGATTAGTTATACACAGGCTCACTATGGATATCGATGAATTTTGTACGAGTCCGTATCGAGCTAAAATTGATTTGACATGACAACCTAAGCTATGGGAGTCAACGTTCAAAATCTCAAGTCAATCCGAGTTCGTATGCTCAAGTTGTGAACGATACAAAATTGGTTAAGAACAGCCTCCTTCGACTCGCTCCAGTTCGAATCCATAGGGAGTGCACATTTCGACTCGCTTCACTTCGAGCCATACTTCGACTCGCTCCATTCGCGACCATCAGAAGTGATTAGTTCGACTCGCTCGCATCCCTCAGAAGAGCCCGCTTCGACTCGCTTTGCCTCGAGCCACGCTTCGACTCGCTTCGCGTCCATCATGGAGCCTTTGTTCGAACCCCTCAGAAAGGCCTCCTTCGACTCGCTTTGCAACCCTCAGAATGCTCCACTTCGACTCGCCCGATCAATGCACAGATTCGACTCGATCAAAACAGCGTTAAGGGCAGAATGAGATTCAAGTGCCACGTCACCGAGTCGAACGGAAGCGAGTCGAACAGAGCGAGTCGAACCAAACAGCCTACCGAGAATCCCATTTCGTATCGATCATATCTCCTAATCTGCAAGTCCAAATGCTATGAAATTTTCACAGAAGACTACGTGCATGCTAAAGAATGTCCACGCCAAATTTCGACTCCATTGGATGAAATCTTGACCGATACGAAATCTGTTCGTATCGATCACAGATCGGACCAAAACTTCACGGGCTTGGGCGCACGGGCCTGGTCACGTGCCAGAGAGGGTCTCCCGAAATCTGAGTGAAATATCAGCCTCCTACACCTATAAATAGACCCCCAAAGCCAACATAAAAGGGGTTATTCTTCCTCTTTGAGATCTCCAACGCCCGGACTCCACCAGATCCAGATCTGAACTCCATTGCTGCTGCTACAAACGAATTTCACTGCTGCAAATCATTGTTATTCGCTGTAATTTGCAGAAATCAATTGTAAACATAAAAGAAAGATCAATAAAGCAAACTACTTCATAGTGGACGTAGGCAATACGCCAAACCACTCTAAATTCTTGTGTCTCCCTGCATTTTAATTATTCTCATTTATGAAATTTGGAGTTTTTGTTAGATAATTCCCCCTTTTCCATTTAATTTCTTCACTTTATCTCTTCAAAGACTTCCGAAGAGTGTTGTGCCCAATTTTGGTACAAACAATATATAAATAAAATAACTAAATTTTAAAATATCTTCAAATTTTGCTGAAATGTTTAAATTTGAAATTTTGTTTTGAAAATAGTTTTTATTTATTTTATTAATTTCCTTATGGAAATTAATGTATATAAAGATTTAAAATTAAAAAAAAGGATAACGTTTGCCGTGAGCATTGTAATAGGCATATATTTATTTATATACTTTATACATATATATTATTTAAGTATATATATGTATTTATTATTAAATTATTATAATATATATATAGACACACACACACACACACACGTTTATTTACAAAATTGATTTTGATTTTGAATTTTCAGTAAAACAAATAAATAAATTTTTAATATAATTTTAAGTAACTATAAATATATACATATGCATATTTATATATTTTTTTACAAAATTTCAGTTACATACATTTATTTATATATTTATAAATAATTTCAAAATAAAATATATATATATATATACACACACACATATACGTGTGTGTGTGTGTATACACGTGTATATATATATATATATATGCAATTTTTAAATACATAAATAAAGTATATAAACATACATTTGGATGGTATATTTATACACTGGATGAGCTAACATGTCCGTTGTCGTGTGAATCCCTACACTTTTATACAGGCATGTTATACCTTGCATGGATTGCTGTGTAACACATGCATACACATATACACGTGTGTATATATATTATAATATTAATTACTTATATAAAACCATATTATTGATATGAATAAATATTGATTTTATTTAAAAGTATATTTAGAAATGTTTTAAATAAATTAGACTTCATAGGCCCAACAAAATGGTAAAAAAATTAAAATTCATACATTACTTCCGCTATGAGCTAGCCAAGTTCCAATAGAAACAAAGATAAGTTTTCTAGGATAATCGATCATGGCCGATCGATCAAAAATATCCCAAATGACTTGTGATTGAGATGAGATGTTATTGATGGTGTGGAGAAGCTACGTCATCAATTGCATGTTATTATATTTGGAGATGGTGGATTTATATCCTTACAAAGATGGTTCAGCCATGATGGAGTAGTCAACGAAGATTTTGGGTTTTGGAGTATGAAGCTTCGAGATTTTTTAAGTGTAAACTCCTGGACTTGGTCTAAGAAATGCGGCATGAAGCGGAGTGAGTATACTTAGCCTTATTTGGCTAAGTCCTTAAACTAGAGATGGTTCAGACCCGAACTGTAATGACCAGACCTTCATAATACCCTGAGTCAATGTCGAACGACAACGTCTAACTCTTGGATACCAAAAATAACGGTCCATTGGGGTAAAATTTAAAACTAAATATCATACCAAGGCACATCGATACAATCTCACAATGGAATGATAACATATAATATACTGAATATACACGAACATAATAGGATAAACAATAAATAAGTGACTACACTAGCGGAAGCAACCGATAAATAAATAATAATGCAGAGAGTCAAAATACATCACTCCATTCAATGTGGGGTTCTGAATACAATGTCTGATATCACAAGTCTTGCATACAAAATGGCATGTCTATCATGTACTACATCATCAACAAGTATACATCTCCATTATACCGACTTCACGCCTCCAAGATGCTCCAGCTATTCAGAAAGCCTGTCCCCAAAAGCACCTGACTTCCAAACTACTCAATCGAGTGCTCGAGAGTTGTCACGACATAAACAAACAAAGACAAAATACGGGTCGGACTTAAAGCCTGGGTGTGAGGGAAACTATCTCTAAGTAGAATATACCTGCAACCTATATACATCTAATAAAAGTGAGCAAGGATCAGTGGGTAATACTAATCAAATGTCGCCCTACTTTATCCATACACAACAAGTTAGGATGATATATAACCGTGGTTCTCCTATTAAAACAGTTCATATTATTACAAGCAATGCTACTGAATATGAAAAATGAATGTAGGGGTAATACTACACTTTATAAGCAATGACGACATAGATCTCTCAATCCCTATGAAAGCATCTGGAATGCATACAAACACAATGATATAACAATGCTACTAACATAGCATCTCCTTATGCAAAACCAAAATACGAGTATCATAAGCAATACTTGTGTTGAATTGCCATTAGCTACAAAAGAGACCTATCGAGAGCCAAAACAACTTGTGGACAGCCTTGAAAACCAACACCTCAAAAGAAGTTGGCATGTAGGTCTTATCGCATTACCCGTCCGTACAACACAATAATATATGACCTACTCTAGATTGGGTTTACAATCTCTCTCCCCATCTTCGGAACCGCGTCTACAGGTCATGCTTCTCAATGGTATAATGGATTCTTTTTACAAAATTGATATCATCCGATTGTCTGTGGATATACAATCTTGATTTAAGCTACCCCGCATACACGCTTCCCATACATATACACAACACCGAAGCATTATCATCCATGTGTGGGTTGTGATTTATTCTTGAAGTGCCTCGCACTACCCGGTTGCCCCAAGTCAGGCATACCAAACCAATATATATAAATCGCCTAAACCATGCATCTATAATTATATATATATACATCACTTGAATTACATATTTATGCATCTATATATTATTTCATCCATTATTCGGTAACCCAAAGTTGGGCATACCGAACTATACATACGCTTAAATTATGAATCGATAAATCATGTGGAATTACCATTAGCTACCTAAGAGACCTATCAAGAGCCATAACTAACTCGTGGACTCCCCTGAAAACTAATACCTCAGAAGAAGTTGACATGTAGGTCCTGTCGCAACACCCGTCTGTAAAACGCAACAATATATGACCTACTTTAGATTGACGTCCTAATCTCTCTCCATCCCTACTCCGGAACCATGTCTATAGGTCATGCGCCTTAATGGAACAATGGATTTTGTTAGCGTCAAAATTGACCACCAACACCCAATTATAAGTGAAAGCACCAATATCTAGTCACGGATCATAGACAAAATATGTGTAGAGAATATAATATGAAGAATAACCAAAATTAAAATGAAAGCAAGTAAAAGAGAGACAAGATTTATAGTGGTTCGGCTAACTTCGGCCTACGTCCACTCCAGAACAATCCTTTTTATTATCAGGAATTTGATTACAATTACAATATAGAATTCCATAATAAAAATGGCAGAGTAGCCTTTGGGTAGAAGATAAAGAGAAACAGAATGAAGAAACTCCCCCTTCTGAAGCTAAGCCTGTTGTATTTGTAGGTGAAACTTCGGCTACAGGGCCTTCTCACCTACATGGGCCTACCATAACGATTGTCGAGCCTAACTCGTCCATCCTATGCCAACCCAAAGTAGATCATATGCCGACCCGAAGTAAACCCTATGCTGACCCAAAGTAATTCCTATGGTGACCCGAAGTAGTTCCTATGGTGACCCGAAGTGAATCCCTTTGCCGACCCGAAGCAGTGACTATGCCGACCCGAAGTTAATCCTTTCTCCAAGTCCCACATCATTTATCCATTGACTATGATTAATCCTAGCTTCATATTATTATCCATAGTTGATTGTCCATCCATCCATCTGAACCAAGTTTATGATATTCCAACCTCGACAATCGTGAAGTCTATTGGGTTAAATCCGCCTGTATACTGCCTTGCCAAAAGGTGGGTTAACACTTTGCCCCCCAAAACATGCCTTGCGATAGGAAGGTGTGTTTTGTATTGCCATAAGCCTGATGTTTGAAACCTGTGGATGACCTATGAAGAGATCAATGATCTTGCCTGATTGTTAGAAATGATCGTTCGAGATCGTTAATAAGATTCGTAGCCGTCCCAAGCTGATGATGATTGCATGGGATCAAGCGTTTGTTCGAGGCAAAATATGATTGTTTGTACCAAAAATGGGCACAACACTCTTCGGGAGTTATTTGAAGAGATAAAATGAAGATTATAAATGTAAAACAGAGATTATCTAACAAAAACTCCAACAAACAGGAATGTAAAGTGCACGGACAAGCAATTTAGAGTGGTTCGGCGTATAGCCTACGTCCACTATGAAGTTTTGATGATTTTATTGATTCTCTTTCAATGATTACAAGCGTTTACAGCAATGAACAGCGGATTACAGTTTAGAATTCGAAATTGACAGCAAAAGTAGGATGCAAGTCTCAATCCGGCAGAGTCTGGACGCTTCAGAGAAAAAAGATCCTTTTTCCGTTGACTCTGGGGCTCTATTTATAGGCGTAGGAGGCTTAGATTTCGCTCAAACTCCGGGAGACTTGGCCTGACACGTGAGGGGACCCATTCGACCACTTCCAGAGAGTTTCAAGTCAATCTGTGATCGATACGAAATCAATTCGTATCGATCAAGATTACTTCCAATTGAGCTCAAAATTGGTGGAGATGTTCCTCGGTATGTGTGCAACCTTCAGTTAAAATTTCATGGTATTTGGATCAGTGGATTGAGAGATATCATCGATGCGAGGCGATGTTCTTCGCTGGGCTGTCTGGTTCGAATCCATTTCCCTGAGCTGAGGGCTTCGAATCGATGGTATCACGCGCCTCTGCGAAGACGTGGAACGCACACTTCGCCTCGATCCGGTCTTTACTCCGAGTCGACCGTGTCGACTCCATATATCTCGGCGCATACGCATCGAGGGATGACGTAATGCGCGCGCTTCGCCTCGATCCGGTATTTGCTCCGTGTTGACTGCTTCGACTCCATGTATCTCGCCCCGTTTCCTTCGAGATATGACACGTTATCCAAGCTGGTCGACCTGATGGATTCGAGTAGGACTTCATCCATGGATACGAGGCAAACACTGGCTGATGGATACGAAGTAGACACTGGATGACGGATACGAGGCAAACACTGGCTGATGGATACGAAGTAGACACTGGATGATGGATACGAAGTAGACACTGGATGATGGATACGAAGTAGACATTGGATGATGGATACGAAGTAGATATCAAGCGACCGTTACAAACCAGGTGACTTATTGATGGATACGAATAAGTCTTTCCGGTTGAAGGTTCTATCGATACGAAGCTTATGACTATGTGGACTTAATCGTTCTGATGGGCATGAGATCGATGGATTCGAAAACGAGGACCGCCGATGGATACGAAATCCATCGATACGAACTGCTGCTTATTGATGGATACGAAAAAGTGCTCTTCCCTTTGCCTTGCATCCATCATAACTTGAGCATATGAACTCGGATCGATCTGAAACTTGGAGCGTTGGTTTGCTTTATTTTCTCGATCATGTCCCATCGATTGGGGCTTGATCCGGACTTGGTCAAAAGTCAACGATATCCATGACAAACGGCATTTGGAATCCAACTCCTTGGTGTCCCGGCCTTGCCAAAAGGCGGGATAACATTTGCCCCCCAAAGTACGTCTTGTGAAAACATGACGTGCTTTGAAAAGCTGCAGGTCTTCTTTGAATAATTTGAAAGTCGTACCCTTTGTCCATTCTCTTGTATCGGTCCTCTCATGAATTGATGCTAACAGTAGGAAAGCCTTTCTTCGTATCGATGTGGGTTGACTTGATGGATACGTAAATGGTCATCCGTATCGATGGTCAAAAATCGCGGTGGATTTTGATTTGAATTGGCGATATCTGGTGGATACGAAATGGATGTTCGTATCGATAGATTCTGATGGATACGAAATGGACGCTCGTATTAACAGGTCTGCTCTGTTTCGAATCGATGGCTCATAATTTGGATGTTTCGAAATGATGGTGTCTGGTGAACATTTTGCCTCTATGAATGCACAGCTTGATGGATGCGAGGAGAGCGTGTGCATCTACCCATCGTATTCACGTGGCCTCCCTGTGCGCTTCGAACCGATAAAGGCTAGTGGGCTCGATACGAATGCTCGCATCGATGCGCTGCTTGACTGGCTGCGACCGGTCATGTTGACTGGGAGGTGAATCGACCCAGTTCGCCCCCAGGCCTCATATAAATACCGGGGACTTGGCTCGATTTCACTTTTTTACCTTTTACTTTTACTGTTGCCTTCTGCATTTTCGTATCGATTCACGAATCTAGAAAGAGATAACAGCTCTGTACTTTCGACTCTATCAGCCTCAATCCACCAGATCTTGAAAATCTCAATCTTAAACTAGGTAATCCACCACGAATCTAAATGACGAAACTATCTTCGATCCGCTCTTTCTTCGTCAATCAACCACTCTGGCAGTTGATAAAACCAGATCTGGTTCGAAGTCCAGATGGCCATGGTGGCACTCTGGTAGATTGGAGAAGAAAGAGTGGAGAAGGCATAAGTGAATCGATCTAGAGGCCGTGTTCGAATCGACAAAGACAGAGATATCTTTTCTTAGATCCCGTATCGATTCCTGGGATAAGTCAATGGGGGAGATCTAGTTCGCATCGATGGATGTAATGGTGGATCGTATCGACACGAAACGATCAATACGAAAAACTAAAAAATGTATCTTAGTTTCAGATCGATACGAACCTTGCCTTCGCGATCGATGTTTAGCTAAGGCCTTTTCTGATCGATACGAACCAGACAGCCAGGGATCGATGCGAAGTACTCTGATCTTTGATGGATTCGAACTTGACTCCTGATCATCGATTCGAAGCGTGCTCACGGACATCGATTCGAACCGGTATCATGATGGATTCGAACGAGCCTCTTTTGATCGATTCGAACTTCCCATTATGGATGCGAAATCTCGACATTCTTTAGCATAACTCCGATGAGCTTCATTCTTGCATAACTGGCCTTGATAATTAAATTGCATATTTGACTACCTCTCGAAGCTCGTCGATGGAACTGCCGTTTAACAGAAAAATACAACGAACTCTTTAATCTTGAATCGATCGCTATCACCTGAATAGCGTGGTCGTGACGGTCAGCGATGACGGTCACGCCCGTCTGACTTCCAGAATTTTAGTCGCTTGCATGTTTTCTTTAACTCTGCAGAATTTGCTCAAGTCACACACAACACTTGCACTACACAACACATTCATGCACTTTACACTGGGGAATGCACGGGCTTTTTGTCATCTAATGATGGTTTCTCGTGAGTTAGCTAGTGATGGAACCGTCAAGTTCGCAGCAGCAAGAAACTCAGAACCCTATCCTTCCCAGACTTGAGATTTCGGTCATCGAGACCGAAGCTATTGGTCCAGCTCCGGATGAGTTGCCCGATGCGTCCTTCATTAACAGTCCACCTGATTCTGTCCCATCCAATATTTCTGAAGACATGCTAGGGAGAATATGCTTAAGTCATGGCTTATCTTTGGATGAGGTACTGTTGCCTGGACCGGATGACAGGCCACATAATCCCCCGGAGGGGTATACTGCTTTTAATCGGCATGCGTGCGCAGCCGGCACACTTCCTCCGTTCAATGATTATATAAGAGAAGTGTTGGCTTATCTGGACATCGCTCCGTCTCAATTGCATCCAAACGGATATGCCTCACTCAACATCTTGTTCATTGTATTCATGGAGTACCTCCATCGTCCTCCCCGTATGACCGACATAAGATACTTGTTTAATTTCAAGAGTCGGACTGACAGCCCATCTTACACGTTCTTGGAGTCTGTAAGGAACTGCCAAGTTGTCGCGGGGTCGTGGACTAGGCTAAGCTACTTTAAGTCGGAGTGGTTCTATGTCCGATGTCCTCCGGGGTTTGCCAGAAGATGGCTGTTCAGACATGAGTATTGCCTTTTTTCCCAAGTAATTGACATGGCAAATTTCGGAATGAAATTAAACTTATGTCTTCTTCTCCTTTTCTTTCAGCTATCATCTAGCGGCCTGAGGGTGGCTACTATAAAGAGATAGTTCGGGTCCTCCAAGAGATTCCTAGCGAAGAAAGGAATATTGAACTGTTATTGACAGATCGGAATCTCAGAGTCCTTGGGCTGATCGGCCGGAGGCAGAGCATAAGACTCGATGGTGCATTAAAGACCGTCTCCAGGAAAAAGGTCAAGCGGATGAAGCCCAGGGTTGTGATAATCGAGGAACCCGATTTCGAGAAAACTCATACTTACGAGGAACCGTTGGTCGGACCTGCTAATGCAACCCCGGAGTCCGATGCAAAGAGGAAAGGCAAAGCAGTGGCCTCGAAACAGCCTAAGTCTGGGAGGCGGAAGTCTGTGGTTTTGCACCGTCCTTCGCCAGGAATTAGGATTACGGAAGCATCCTCCCTGCAAGCTGAAGATCAATTCGAAGGGCCTGCTGACCCTCCAATCCCGGACATCGAGCCGGAGCAACACGATGTTGGGTCGGGTGGACCGCGACATATCGTCGATGTTAGCGAGTCTGATCTTGCCAGTGCGATTGACACTTCTGGTTGGTCCGGGGGGTTACACATTCACACACTCTTCACGGCACAACACACTTTCCTAACCATAAACAACACATCGCAAACGGTTACTGATTCTTTGTGGTTTTCTTTTCAGGTACGATGTCTGGGCAAGGTTCTGTGCTTGGTAGTTTGCGCAATAAGCGCCGTTATCATGAGCCACGCAGGAGAGAGGGCGAGAGGGATTACGACTCAGGACACTCTGGTCAGGAGAAGTCTGATAGAGATAGGGGATATGTTCGCCGATCCCGATCTCGCTCTCCTCCCCCCAGGACCTCTGCACCTCCTACGGCCGCAGTTACTCGTCCTCCCGAAACTTCACGGCCTAGGCCGCCTTCTCAAGCTTTGAGGTCCGATCCTCCACGCAGGACTGAAATAGCCACCTCTTCGGCTACTGTACCGGTCCCGACCGAGGCGTCTAGTGAAGGGGCACTTAAACTGGCACAGATGAGGAAGGAATTTCCCGACATCTGTTTTGATGGCTATGTCTTCCCTCCGCATTTGAAGAGAATTCCGCCAACCGCGGAAACCACTATCCATGATTATGTCGCGGACATCTTTTTCCAGTACAGGGAATGGGGACGGGCCGCGAGGAAGGCGTCTAAAGTGGCATTCGAGAGGGGCGTCACCATTGAGAAGCTCGAGAAGGAGCTGGGTCACAACGACCAAATCATAAAAGCGCTCAACTCGGAGGCTGAGTCTTCCCGTAAATCCGAGATGGAGGCCCTAAAGAAGGTTGATGAAGTGAACGTGGTCATGACCAGGATGAAGCAAGAGCATTATACTGCCATCGAGGACATGGGTCACAAGAACACTTCTATTACCGTCGAGAGGGATGCCGCTCTCAAGGAGCTTAACGAGCTGAAATCAAAGTTTTCAGAAATGGCGAAGGAAAAAGATGCAGCTAACGTCTCTGCGCAGGAGGCCTGTGAGTAGGCGGTGACGTTTCGAAAGGAGAAGGAAGCTGCTATACAACAAGCCCATGAAGCTGAGGCTGGGGTTGATGAGAAGGTGCGGCAGGCGGAGGCCAGGATTGAGGCCGAGGTGGAAGAGCTACTCGTCACTTATAACGCCAATGTGCTAAGGCATCGAGATCTGACATGGCTTGACGATTACCCCACGCATCTCTATAACGCCTGGAACCAACTGGTTGATGAGGAGAAGTCTGGGCACCCTGATGAAGCCCTTGATGAGTTCGAGCTGGAGAACCGCATCCTTAATGATGACGAAAAGAAGGTTCTCCATGACTCCATGATTTCCCACGACAAGGTGAGGCTCGGTGCCCAGATCCAGGAAGTCGGAGAGAGCTCTGGTGCAGAACACCATGTTACGAGTTCTGAGATAGTCGTGTCATCTCAGTCTGAGCCAACTCCGATGATCTATCCCCAGCCTATCCCGGCGTATGACCCAGATCAACCGCATTTATCTCCTATTAAGGAACATCCTTCTGAAGTAGTTCAGACGACCTCGAGCCAAACCGAGGAAGGTACTTTGAACTAACTTCTAGTATATTTGGATTGAAGAATCTGTGTTGAAATGTTGCTAATGACATGTCGTTTCCTTTGATCAGTGACAGGAGTCGCACCAGCTGCGCCTCTTACCACCCAAGAATCAGGTCAAGCGCCAGGAGCCATCATCTCTGAGGCGACCTCCGTCGCGGCAATGGCACCAGTTGGAGTGACGCAGGGGAGCTCACTTTCTTTCGACGAGCAGATGATAAACGAGCTCCTTGGCCGTCAAAGTGATCCTTTTGCGGACTTGCCATTCGGCTTGGGTGGATTTACGGCTACTTCTGACACCTCGTCTCAGACTACTACGGCTCCTAGCGAGGCCAGGGCACGACGGGAAGCGGCGATGTTGGCCGAGATTAATGCCGAGATGGCGGCCGCGGCGCACGGCGGTGAAGTAGATGGCGGAGCAGCAGCACAGTGCCCTACTCCTCTTATGACTGTGTCTCCTGGGGGCACACTTACTGATACTAATGTGCCAGCCCCTCCTCCAGCTGCGGAGTCTGTTCCTCCCACTC
Organism: Allium fistulosum; assembly: GCA_030737815.1. NCBI lineage: Eukaryota > Viridiplantae > Streptophyta > Magnoliopsida > Asparagales > Amaryllidaceae > Allium > Allium fistulosum. Next base: position 1,390,751,452 of record CM060901.1, on the reverse strand, counting down.
CTCCCGCGGGAAGTATCCCTATAGAGTCCAGCTCAGACGAGGATGTTGACATTATGCCTTCACCCGAAGGGAGCTTGCCTAAGGAGAAAGGCTCCAAGCGAAAGGGTACTGGTGGCTCCAGTAGCTCCTCGAGGAAGAAGAAGCTGAGGAAACAGAAGGATTAGACATTCTTTTCATAGGCAGTTAGGGACTTTTGTTATTTTTTCTGCTTTTCCCTTTTGTAGGCCGTGTTTAGATGCAGGTTCGGCCCCTGCTAGTAGGAATATTTTAGAAAGAACTCATGTATGAACCATTGTTCTTGAGTTAGTTGGAATAAAATTTTGTTTTCTAGCTTCAGCTCATGTTCCTTTCTATGCTTGAATATCGCAGTGTTTGGACTTTGGTCCAGTGTACTTGCATAATCTGATTGCTTCAAGAATAGCTCATTTCACTTGTTAAGTATGGAAATCTCGGACTTGAGTTGTGATAGGGGATCGCATCGGAGCTGAGCATCGCATAGTTTCGGGTAATGACTAACATTTGCCTCTGCCCCCAGTTCCGGGGTCAAGATGTGATGATCAGCTTGTGATGGCACCAAGCGAGGACCGAGTGGTCGAACTACGCTTGTTCTCTTATGAATCGTTTCATCCACACTCCGGGGATATATGTCATCTCGTAAGCGGTTGTTTGCACTCTGGGAACATGGAGTTGACTGACGTTTGTACTCTGCATCGCACTCTGGGAATGCGGAGTTGAATGTTTATACTCCACTTCGCACTCTGGGAATATGGAGTTAAATGTTTATACTCCGTCTCGCGCTCTGGGAGGACGGAGTCGAATGTTTATACTCCACTTCGCACTCTGGGAATATGGAGTTGAATGTTTATACTCCACTTCGCACTCTGGGAATATGGAGTTAAATGTTTATACTCCACTTCGCACTCTGGGAATGTGGAGTTGAATGTTTATACTCCACTTCGCACTCTGGGAATATGGAGTTAAATGTTTATACTCCGCTTCGCACTCTGGGAATGCGGAGTTGAATGTTTATACTCCACTTCGCACTCTGGGAATATGGAGTTGAATGTTTATACTCCGCTTCGCACTCTGGGAATGTGGAGTTGAATGTTTATACTCCACTTCGCACTCTGGGAATATGGAGTTAAATGTTTATACTCCGCTTCGCACTCTGGGAATGCGGAGTTGAATGTTTATACTCCACTTCGCACTCTGGGAATATGGAGTTGAATGTTTATACTCCACTTCGCACTTTGGGAATATAGAGTTAAATGTTTATACTCCACTTCGCACTCTGGGAATATGGAGTTAAATGTAGGATTGTCGTGTGTCAACCCTATTAATATCGGTGTCATGGCTTGTCCCCGAGCTCGGGTTTCACCTAGTGAGTGGCCGGTCGTATCACAGCCACTCTCCATTTGAATAAGTCCCATTGCATGATGGGATTTAGCTCTTCGTACATCGTGATGTTGTATATCGTACATAATGAATCACAGCTCTGGCTCGAAGAAGTGGCATTTTATTGCTGAAATAAGAAAATGCGGCAAAGTCAGTTGCCTTATTACAAAATTCAAATTTCGAAATGCAGAAACAAATTGCTAAATAGAATGAAATAAATAAAGCCTGTCATATGTAGTAGCGGCGGAGACTTTCGCTGTTCCAAGCCCTTGGTAAATCAAGACCGTCAACAGTCGACAGCTTGAATGTACCATCTCCGAGCTTTCGTGTAATTACATACGGCCCTCCCCAGTTCGGTTTCATGTGTGAAGGAACTGGGTAGATTCTCTTGAGCACGAGGTCGCCGAGTTCAAAGGTTCGAGGTCGAACTCTGGTGTTGTACAATCGGGCGACCCGGCTTCGATTTGCGGCTGCTCTCAAATCAGCCTCTTCCCGTTTTTCATCCAGTAGATCCAAAGACTCGGCTAGGAGTATAGCGTTTGTTTTTGGATCATAATAAGTCACGCGATGAGAGAGCACTTCTGTCTCGACCGGGATAACGGCCTCTGAGCCATAAGATAGGGAAAACGGAGTGTGTCCGGTCGCAGTTTTGTGGGTCGTTCGATAGGCCCATAACGCCATAGGAAGTTCATCGACCCATTTGCCCCCAGCCTTCTCCAATCGTTTCTTCAGGATCGATTTTATAACTTTGTTGACAGCTTCAACCTGTCCATTCGCTTGGGGGTGTGCGACAGCCGAGAACTTTTTGCGGATATGAAACCGTTGACAAAAATCCTTGAATTCCGCACTCTCGAATTGGGCTCCGTTATCAGTGATGATAGTATGCGGGAGTCCAAATCGACAGATGATGTTGCGAACCATGAAATTTATCACTTTCTTTGTCGTAATGGTTGCAAGGGCTTCGGCCTCAGCCCACTTTGTGAAGTAATCAACGGCGACGATGGCGTATTTCGCACCGCCTTTTGCTAAAGGTAAAGCGCCGATGATGTCAATGCCCCACATTGCGAATGGCCAGGGACTGACCATTTGGGTTATTTCAGTTGGCGGAGCTCTCGGAATTCGGGCATGTATCTGGCATTTATCGCACTTCCGGGCATAGTTTGCCGCATCTCGGTTCACTATCGGCCAGTAGTACCCATATCGGAGTATCTTCTTAGCGAGAGCTTGCCCTCCGGTATGATCGCCGCACTCTCCTTCGTGCACGTCATGTAACACTCGTCTGATTTCCTCGTGGGCGATACACCTGAGGAGAGGAACGGAATAACCTCTCCTGTACATGACTCTGTTTTGGATGACGAACCGCGAAGCTTTTCGCTGAATTTGTCTCTTCTCATTTCTAGGTTCAGGCAGCACCCCATTCTCAATGTAATTCCGATATGGAGTCATCCAAGATTCTCTACTGGGAGCGGTTTCACATACAGAGTTCATTTCTATCCGATCGATGCTCGGAGTGGCCAAAGTTTCAACGGGGACAAGTCCCATTTGTTGCGCTTCACCTGTGCTGGCTAACTTTGCCAGTGAATCGGCTTTCTGATTGCGCTCCCGAGGCACATAATAGATGGCATAATAATCAAACTGGTTCAGTATTTCCTGAACTCGTGCCAGGTAAGCGGCCAGTCTTCGGTCTCTTGCCTGGTATTCTCCTCGCACTTGGCATACCACTAACTGTGAATCGCAATAAATTTCTACAGCGATAATCCTCAAATCTCTAGCAAGCCTTAGGCCGGTTAGGAGGGCTTCATATTCGGCTTCATTATTAGTTGCACGAAAGTCGAATTTAAGAGCATAACATATGGATCGGCCCTCGGGAGTCTCAAGTACGACCCCAGCGCCCGAACACCGGTCATTTGATGCACCATCAGTATACAGCTTCTAGATGTATTCGGGGGATTCGCTGGTCTCGGGTAAGTCTTCTGGAACGGTGAATTCAGCTATGAAATTAGCCAGGATTTGTCCTTGAATGGCTCTCCGCGGAGCGTATGCGATATCAAATTGGCTTAGCTCAATGTTCCACTTGAGTAACCTACCGGACGTCTCAGGCCGCGTGAGGACCTGTCGTAATGGCTGGTCGGTGTACACAGTAAGTGGATGAGCTTGGAAGTAAGGACGGAGCTTCCTTGAGGCAATGACCAAACAATAAGCCAGTTTCTCCAGCCTCGGATAATTTCTTTCAGCTCCTGTTAGTCGCTTACTAACATAGTAGACCGGGTTTTGCACTTTGTCTTCTTCCCGGACTAGAGCAGCACTGATCGCATGTTCTGATACTGCCAGGTAGAGATATAGTTGCTCGTGGTCAACCGGTTTTGACAAGATCGGAGGTGTGGAGAGATGTTGAACTAATGATCGGAACGCGCCTTCACACTCAGTGGTCCATTCAAAGTTTCGTTTGCCCTTCTGGATCAGGTCGAAGAAAGGAATGCATTTATCGGTGGACTTTGAAATGAACCTGCTCAATGCTGCGACCTTCCCGTTAAGACTCTGGACTTGTTTTATAGTTCTAGGGGTTTGCAAATTTCTAATAGCCCAGATCTTCTCAGGATTCGCCTCTATTCCTCGAGCGTTGACAATGAACCCAAGGAATTTTCCGGATGCAACGCCAAAGTGACATTTGAGTGGGTTGAGCTTCATTCCATACCCCCGGAGGATGCTGAACATTGAATTCAAATCTCTGACGTGATCGGTGGAGAATCGAGACTTCACCAGCATGTCATCCACGTAAACCTCCATGGTCTTCCCAATCTGATCAGCGAACATTCGGTTGACCAAGCGTTGGTATGTTGCTCCAGCGTTCTTTAGACCAAACGACATGACTTTGTAACAATAGAGTCCCAGGTCGGTCATGAAGCTAGTATGTTCCTGATCAGGTAAATGCATGGGTATCTGATTGTAGCCGGAATAAGCGTCCATAAAGGATAGTAGTTCATGTCCGGCCGTCGAATCTACGAGCTGATCGATTCGTGGAAGTGGGAAGCTATCTTTTGGACAGGCCTTGTTTAGGTCAGAGTAATCAACACAGGTTCTCCACTTCCCGTTTGGTTTCCGAACTAGTACAGGGTTGGACACCCATTTTGGATACAAGGCATCTCGAATGAACCCATTCGATTGTAGTTTATCAACTTCCTCCTTAAGGGCGGCAGATCTCTCTGGATCCATACCGCGCCTTTTCTGCTTTACTGGGACATGTCGCGGATCTATATTCAGGGAGTGACTTGCAATGCTCGGCAAGATCCCGCACATGTCAGAGTGTGTCCAGGCGAAGACGTCGAGATTCGCCCGAAGAAATTCGACCAACTCCTGCTGTGTCTGCTTGTTTAGTTGGGACCCAACTTTCAGCATCTTTGAATCATCATCCTCACTGATTGGGACGTCCACAGTCAGTTCGGCTGGAGAAGCTTGACTCTCCGTTGATTCGTCTTTATCCTCGTTGTCCCTGGGGTCCAGGTCTTTCAGGAATTGGTCGTGGTGCCCGGGCCGAGGCCCAGGCATCAATTGTCAATTATCGATAGAACAGACGTAGAGAGATTCCTCTACGCCCTTCCCCTTCTCTTTACGTTGCGCCCCGCGCAACTCAGCAACATAACAGGCCCTTCCTGAGGCCTGATCTCCTTGAACAACTCCAATCCCATGATCAGTGGGAAATTTCAGAGTCAGACACCATGGGGCGATCGCCGCCCTGAACTCAGCTAAAGCTGGTCGACCCAGAAACGCATTGTATGGCGAATCGATTTCTAGCACAACAAATTGTAACATTCGGACCCTCCGGCATTCTCCAACGCCTAACTCGACTGGGAGTTCAGTTATTCCGATGGGTATCGTGGCACTTCCGTTGAAACCATGGATTCTGGATAAACAGGGTTTCAAATCCTTTGTCTCCATCTTCATTAGATCGTAAGCCCGTTTAAGCAAGATGTTCACAGAGCTCCCACTGTCAACCAGGATCCTCTTCATCCAAGCAGGACCTACCTGGGCAGATATGACTAGTGGGTCGATTGTAGGGGCTTCGACTTTATCGGCGTCTCGGCTCCTGAACACGATATCATCGGACATTATCTTTTGTTGCTTTGCCGGGGTTCCATCCTCGCAATTACTATAACACTCGAAGTCCGCATGCCTGATAGAACTGGCATACGACTCCATTTCCCCCCAGCTTCTATCTGCCGGATGGGGACCACCACTTATTGTGTTGATAACTAATCTCCCACCCGCACGAGCGGGTTCCTCCTCTCTTTCCTGATTTTGTGAACGATTTTGATTCGAGGGGCCCGCTCCGCCAGGCTGCGGCGCCCGTACAAACTGATCTAGCTTCCTCTCTCTAATCAGCTTCTCGATGAGGTCCTGTAAGTGCCGACACTCATTGGTATTGTGTCCATAGCTCTCATGGAACCTACAGAACTTTCCTGTCTGAATCTATCTCTCCGACGAGGGCTTCGGAGCAGGCTTCTTATACTGTACAGTGTTACAAGTCTGTAAGTATATGTTTTCCAATGACGTGTTTAGCGGTGTATAACTGTCAAACATCTGAGCTCTACGTCGTGGACCTCGGTTCTCATCTCTCTTCTTATTCTGGCCATTGTTTCCTCTCTGCTGGGTTTGCTTGTTTTGTATATTCAGCTGAACTTTCCCGGAACTCTCGCCGGACTGTTTAACTGCCACATTGCTCTATATTCCCTCAATGCTGGGCCTCGCATCGTCCTGCTTCCTAGACTGTTTTGCATCCTCCTGCCGCAGAAATTGAGCGGCCTTGGAGTAAAAACGGTCCAACGACGCGGGCGGTTTTCCAGCTAGCCAGTTTCCGAATTCAGAATCAGGATCAATCCCCTTGGTCAGAGCCATTAAGATTGAATTATCGTTGGGATTGGTGATCTCGACGCATGCTGCGTGGAACCTCTCCAAGTAACGCCTGAGTGTTTCTCCAGGAGCTTGAGTGACGCTGGACAAGGTGTTGACGTCTTTTGGCCTAGCGACATGCATCCGGAATTGTTCCACAAACTTCTTGGCCAATTGATCGAACGAAGAAATTGATCTAGGTGGTAGGCGGGTAAACCACATTGTCGCGATTCCCCCCAGAGAGATGGGGAAACTCCGACACTTCACTGCATCGTCGGCCCTTGCAGCGCTCATCGACCATTCATACTTCAGAATATGCTGGTTGGGGTCACTATTCCCTTCATACATCGGGAGAGTCGGCATTCTGAATCGCCTAGGGGGTTCGGCATGTAACACTTCGTCTGTGAAAGGGGTATGACTACGGGAAATCCCCCAGTCATCATTAGTGAGCCCCTGACTCTCGTGGATCATTTGACGTATCATGGTTGATATATCCGAAACGGGCAGATTCGGAGCGTGATGAGCTAAGGCGTGGTCGGGTTCCACGGTGCGAGTAGGGATCGGGCGCTGTCGACGATCCGTTTCTCGCCTCCTTGGCTCAACGTCTTCTGGTACATAAGGTTCAGGAGTATGTCCTCGCTGTTGATTGATCGGCTCTGATTGATTTCGGGTATCGACCCTTGTCTCTGCTGCGGCGGTTGTGGCGCGGTTATCCGTGGTGTACTGTGGGGCAGTACCTCCTCGCGTTGAGGGGCCCGTCTGGAAGCTGGTCGACGGTCCTACCCTCAGTTGCCCAACAGTTAAGGCGGGCTGATATTCAGCAGCTTGAGCGCGACTCCCCTCTAGTCGAGGACGGGTAGTTCGGTGGTGATAATCAGATGAAGCTGAGATTTCGGTAGATGCTCTGGAGACATCATCTCTCCTGGACCTTCTGTGCCCCCGGCGGTTTAGCTGGTTGGTCAGCTCGATATTGGCGCGTAACTGTTCTGCCAACTGCTGACGGCTTTGGGTCAGCTCCTGGAGCAATACCTGAAACTCCTGTCGGGTGACTAGCCCTGTTGAGTCTGAGTGAGTGGTATTGTCTTGATTGGAAGAAGGCGGCTGTGCGAGATTCTGCCTATCTCTGCCTTCCTGCTCTGCAGCGGTAGCGCCAGTTCTTGTGCTGACCATTCTCGGTGGTGGAGTCCTTTCCTAGATTTTGAGCAAATCTGAACAGAATGGAAGGATTCCGGACTGGATATCTGGATCTTCCTCTTGGATTTGTGCAATCCGGTATCGACGGCAGATCCAACGAGCAGGAGAAAAAGCTGGTTCTCTCAATGAAAGCACCAAAGTGTTTGTACCAAAAATGGGCACAACACTCTTCGGGAGTTATTTGAAGAGATAAAATGAAGATTATAAATGTAAAACAGAGATTATCTAACAAAAACTCCAACAAACAGGAATGTAAAGTGCACGGACAAGCAATTTAGAGTGGTTCGGCGTATAGCCTACGTCCACTATGAAGTTTTGATGATTTTATTGATTCTCTTTCAATGATTACAAGCGTTTACAGCAATGAACAGCGGATTACAGTTTAGAATTCGAAATTGACAGCAAAAATAGGATGCAAGTCTCAATCCGGCAGAGTCTGGACGCTTCAAAGAAAAAAGATCCTTTTTCCGTTGACTCTGGGGCTCTATTTATAGGCGTAGGAGGCTTAGATTTCGCTCAAACTCCGGGAGACTTGGCCTGACACGTGAGGGGACCCATTCGACCACTTCCAGAGAGTTTCAAGTCAATCTGTGATCGATACGAAATCATTTCGTATCGATCAAGATTACTTCCAATTGAGCTCAAAATTGGTGGAGATGTTCCTCGGTATGTGTGCAACCTTCAGTTAAAATTTCATGGTATTTGGATCAGTGGATTGAGAGATATCATCGATGTGAGGCGATGTTCTTTGCTGGGCTGTCTGGTTCGAATCCATTTCCCTGAGCTGAGGGCTTCGAATCGATGGTATCACGCGCCTCTGCGAAGACGTGGAACGCACACTTCGCCTCGATCCGGTCTTTACTCCGAGTCGACCGTGTCGACTCCATATATCTCGGCGCATACGCATCGAGGGATGACGTAACGCGCGCGCTTCGCCTCGATCCGGTATTTGCTCCGTGTTGACTGCTTCGACTCCATGTATCTCGCCCCGTTTCCTTCGAGATATGACACGTTATCCAAGTTGGTCGACCTGATGGATTCGAGTAGGACTTCATCCATGGATACGAGGCAAACACTGGCTGATGGATACGAAGTAGACACTGGATGACGGATACGAGGCAAACACTGGCTGATGGATACGAAGTAGACACTGGATGATGGATACGAAGTAGACACTGGATGATGGATACGAAGTAGACATTGGATGATGGATACGAAGTAGATATCAAGCGACCGTTACAAACCAGGTGACTTATTGATGGATACGAATAAGTCTTTCCGGTTGAAGGTTCTATCGATACGAAGCTTATGACTATGTGGACTTAATCGTTCTGATGGGCATGAGATCGATGGATTCGAAAACGAGGACCGCCGATGGATACGAAATCCATCGATACGAACTGCTGCTTATTGATGGATACGAAAAAGTGCTCTTCCCTTTGCCTTGCATCCATCATAACTTGAGCATATGAACTCGGATCGATCTGAAACTTGGAGCGTTGGTTTGCTTTATTTTCCCGATCATGTTCCATCGATTGGGGCTTGATCCGGACTTGGTTAAAAGTCAACGATATCCATGACAAACGGCATTTGGAATCCAACTCCTTGGTGTCCCGGCCTTGCCAAAAGGCAGGATAACAATGATCGTTCGAGATCATGTGTTGTCAAGGAAAAATGCGATCGTTCGAGATCGTGTGCTGCTCGAGACAAAATGCGATCGTTTGAGATCATGTACCGTTCAAGGCGAAATGCGATCGTTCGAGATCGAGTGTCGTTCAAGGCGATATATGAGTGTTCGGATGGGACTCGGAATTATAAATGTTGGATTTCACATTTGAGTGAATTTTATAATTGAAATATCCAACTAACAAAATCAAGTCCAGATACAAAAAAGAGAAACAAAAGCAAAAACTAAAACATCAAAGTGCATGCATCTCCGGGTGTAACGGTTCATTGTCATCTCAGAGCATGCCCGAGGGCCGTTCGTGATCCCGTGCATGTTAAGTGACTTAGCCATTTTATTATGGAGTTTATTGCTTATTCTTTGCCATTCCGGTCAATTGATGACAAGTTGATGTCTCCATCCAGGGCCGTTTCCATTTGATGCGGATGGCGGTCGCTCCTGTTCCACTGCCGCTGCTCGTATTCTTACATATTATAATAGCCCACCATTTTGGATATGTCCCTCGATCTCGTCCTTCAAGTGCCTGCAATCATTTGTACTATGGCCGTCTAGCTTGTGGAATAGGCAGTATTTGTCTGACTTCCTTTCATTATTGGTGGGCTCCCTCCTCATTGGCCTTCGATAGGGGATCTGCCCCCTAGTGTCCAGATATATCCGTTCTAATGTTTCAGTCAATTCAGTGTAAGAGGTAAATCTTAGTTCCCTTCGTGGCCGCTTCGGTCCATCAAAGCCATTCTCTGCTCTTCGTTTTCTTTTGTCCTTGTTTGAATCTTCCCTGGGCGGATCTCCGCCTTTGACCGCATAAACATCAACTTCCTCTCTTCCTTCTCCTTAGCTTTTGCATCTTCCTGTCGTAGAAACCTTTCTGCTTCATGGTAAAACTCCCCTAAATCCATAGGTGGATCCCATGCTAGTGAATCCTTGAATTCTGTGCCAACAACAATGCCAGATACAGCTGCTATCAAAACCATGGATGAATCTGGACGATCCACTGATGCCACCGTAGCATTAAACCGTGTTAGAAAACTCCTCAGAGACTCTCCGGTCCTCTGTTTTAGTGTCGCCAAACTCATCACATTTTTGGGTCTCGAGATGTGAACTCTAAACTGCCTCATAAACCTTTAGATCAATTCTGTCCACGTACCAATAGAGCCACTTTCTAATTGTCTGAACCATAGTGCTGCTATATCCGTCAAATACAAAGGGAAGCATGACCTCCTCCGATGCCCCCAGTACTTCCATATGCCTCATATACCCTGTCAGATAAACAGTGGGATCCATCCTTCCATCATATGTCTCCAGCACTGGTAGTTTGAATTCCGATGGATTCCTAGCTTACCTAATCGTAGGAGCGAAAGGGCTCCTATTCACATCCTCCAAATCTCTATTTACCAATCCTCTTCTCATGGCCCGTTTGATCATTTCCGCATACCCATCGTTATCATCGAGTGGTAGCCTTTGTCTGTTGTCTCCAACCCACCCCCAGAGTCCGCAAGGGAGTCCTGAAATCTGCTCTCCCAGACGAGCACTCATATCCCAATCAATGCCAAACTGCATAGCACTGCCTGTTATCCTACCCGGAGTGGAGCCAATATGATCTGGGGGCATGCCCCCAAGTGTGGTACGATCAAGGGCAGTTCCCAGTGGTTCCATTCTATCCCGTATCCTGGTTGTTCCATTTCCTTGGTTCTGATTTTGAACTTCCTCTGCTCCTGCTGCTCCAACTCCGTGATCCATATTTCCAGTATTTCCTACTACTCCACCGTTGGCTTTGCATTCCAGCTTGTCCAATCTATCGGAGTATGTTCTGCATCAAGTCCTCTTGTCTTTTCAGCATCCTTTCCTGCATAGCATCCATCATCATTTCCATCTCGTCCCCGGTAATGAAGATTGAGGTCTGATTAGCTCTTGAGGAAGCCTCCTGACTTCCTTCATGATGGCTCCTCTCTGTTCTCTATCTCCTTGTTGATTGCCTAGCCATTACTTCCTAAATCCGAGTTTCCAAGCTTTCAAATCCAAGATCCAAACTTCCAAATCCCTGAGTGCTAGTTTTCTCAGTGAAAGCACCAAAATGTTAGCGTCAAAATTGACCACCAACACCCAATTATAAGTGAGAGAACCAATATCCAGTCACAGATCATAGATATAATATGTGTAGAGAATATAATATGAAGAATAACCAAAATTAAAATGAAAGCAAGTAAAAGAGAGGCAAGATTTATAGCGGTTAATTCGGCTAACTTCGGCCTATATCCACTCCAGAACAATCCTTTTTATTACCAGGAATTTGATTACAATACAATCAAGAATTCCAGAATAAAAATGGCAGAGTAGCCTCTGGGTAGAATATGAAGAGAAACAGAATGAAGAAACTCCCCCTTCTGAAGCCAAGCTTGCTGTATTTATAGGTAAAACTTCGGCTACAAGGCCTTCTCACCTACATAGGCCCACTATAACGATTGTCGAGCCCAAATCGTCCACACTATGCCAACCCGAAGTAGATCATATGCCGACCCGAAGTAAACCCTATGCTGATACAAAGTAATTCCTATGGTGACCCGAAGTAGTTCCTGTGGGGACCCGAAGTGAAATCCTTTGCCGACCTGAAGTAGTGACTATGCCGACCCGAAGTTAATCCTTTCTCTAAGTCCCGCATCGTTTATCCATCGACTATGCTTAATCCTAGCTTCATATTATTATCTGTAGTTGATTGTCCATCCATCCATCTGAACCAAGTTTACGATATTCCAGTCTCGACAATTGTGAAGTCTATTAGGTTAAATTCGCCTGTATACTGCCTTGCCAAAAGGCGGGTTAATAGATTTCATGCACTAATCGGGAGACCGAAGTCGGATATACCGAAACTATATATAAACGCTTTAAACCGCATATATATAATATTCCATGCATCTCCTAATATCCCTAAGTCAGACATACAAGAGCTATATTTATAATATAGACATAACTAAATCACATAAACTGTATGCATGTATATATACATATATTGCTATATAGATATAACTAGTCTAACTATATGGAACCAATAAACACATATCGTGCACATTTGCATACACAAAGGAAATACGCAACCAAAGCAACAAATCTATCATCTTAATACCAATAACAATTCACACACATGATCATATAAACAATTCAACAAAAATGCATCTTACTTAAGTAACCAATCCAAAAATTATATCTTCTTTGTATTATTTTATAGAAGTCTCAAACTTATTTTATAAAATAATACTCTCGCCTATCAATCCTATTATAGCTTGATATCACTTAGTTCTTCAATTCAAATTAATTTTAGCTATTAATAAGGTCTCAAAATATTATATAGCTCATTTTTATAATATATATGTATGTATGCACATATATCATAAACCATTTCTTAGAAAGTCAATAAATCATTTTATAACCTTAATCAAACCCTATTAAATACTATAATATCTCTTTTGTAATTTTTAACCTATTAGATCATCTTTATAAAAATTCTCTAGTTCGTTAGCTATTGAATTTCACCATAATAAACTAATACCAATGCCAAATAGACTTTAAAGCAATCTTAATATAAGTTTAACCCGCGTAAACAATTATTTTAGCCTTACCACTTATTTTGAAGGCCATACTTTTAATTCTTGATTAGTAGTAAATGTATAACAATATTTCTATCACTAATATAACAATAAGTTTGAGTTTAATTAATTTATAACCAAGTTATAATATAATACCAACTCCATCTAACTCTATTCATTAGGAATATGACACAATAACTATATATCGGATCTTAATCAATTATCCCAAATATCTACTTAAACCAATCCAATCAAATAGGTAAATAATTACTTACATATATTATTCTACATCTCCTATGTGTTATTTTTCAATATATATAATTACGATAATTTTACTAAAATATAAATTCAGAGTTATAATTTCGCTCACCTAAGCCGTAAATTCTCAAGTCTCCAAATCCAATCCAACCCAAAACCATGCTGTGGATAATCTTACTACGATTGCAATAGTGTAGACCGCGTCTCGATTGGACCTCGTATGCAAGAGATAAGAATTAAATACGAAAAGATATTAATTAATTAATCAATTTCCTTAATTAAATAACCCCCTTTCTTCCCCAATTCCTCTATACTGTACATGAAAATGTGCCCAACCATCAGGTTATGCATCCGTACTTTAATAGGCCTAAATTTCAAGTAGATCGAAACCCAAGTCCATTAGGGTATGGATCATTGGTTTTGGTAACATGTAATAACACAATTATATCAGAGTGCAATCAATATAAACTCATAGCGAAATTGAAAAATATAATATAACATACGTATTGACAAAGTCTACTACCTCGAAATATCATTCCTCGGATATTTAATTGCCTTGTCAGCGCCGAGCATGAATAAGAAGACTTCACCATCTGTAGTTCCCGTCTTGCTCCAGTATCCAGTCTTTCTAAATCTACCCAGCGGGTAGTTATGAGGAGGGGGTCGGAACACTGTTCTAGTGATTGGAAAATTACAACTTTACCCATCTCATTAATTTATGGTGATTGATTTCCATTTAAGTGTTATGTCTATTATTTACAGCTAATCCGTTAAGTCTTATGTGCACATACGATATGCCTAACCTAACATTCTCCAAGGTATAACTATATATGTATATGCATATCCGCATATATGTCTAACCGTTTCACTACCCAAAAACATCTGGTCGCTTAAAACTTCTTAAATATGGAGGAGGCAGACTCAACGACCATCTAATACCTCAATCCCCAAAGCGAGCCCTCCGCAACATAACCGCTAGTCAATCGGTCCTAACTACAGAGAACGATGAAACCTAGATAAGGCTTTATGATATAATTGTCGTATTACTAACGCATCTCAACTCTACAATCTACCTTCAACTATAAGCCAAAGGCCCTTCCCAGTCCCACGCAACTACCGTCAGTCATGTCCTAACAATGTGAGAGTAAGTACACATGCCACCTAATACCTCTTTAATGGAAATTAGGTGGACTCTGACCATTTAATACCTATTTCTTAGGCAGGTCCCTGTCATTTAATACATAACCCAAGGTGGACCCAACTCTGGTACTCCCCAACTGACATTGCATGGAATCTCACCAGGCCACTTAATACTTATTTATGAGGAGAGGCGGACCCTATAGTAGCTGCTTAATACCTCGACCCCAAAGTGGACTCCTTCCAAGATTTTCCACTACTATGCCTAAACGTTAACCGTTAATACTTCTTAAATAGGAAGAGGCAGACCTTACACTAGCTACATAATAACTCTGACCCAGAAGAAGGTCCTACGACCTACACATATCCCTTCCCCATGGATCCTACGATTGGAGATGTCTTACATCAGTAGTAAGTATACCAAGCTGCTGGTAACCTCTAGGTGAAGGACATACTTCTGTTGTGTAACTCTATTGAGCTCGCATCTCAACTCGCTAAACCAAACCAATCATCCAAAGCCAAAGTGTTGAGCTAGGACCACTACTTCACGCTCATTCTAAACGTATAATTGAAGCTATATAATTTCCTACTATGAAAATTATATTAGCTTCTACGTATATATTTATCGATACTTACTTATTCGCTACGTAATTATTCCTATTTTATACGCTTAGGCTTTGATTTCATTGTTTCCTTCTTATGTCTAATAAATGTCAATTGTCCATAATAATTAGTCACCTAAATCAATATTGGACAATCTCTAATGTTATTTATTTACCCATTTCAAAATCTACCTGTTATGCCCATTCATTTTCCCATAATTGCCATATTAGATCTATAATGACATTTATTTACTAGTTTCAAAATCAACCTATTATGCCTATTCATTTTCCCATAAATGTCGTATTAAATTCTTTAATGAAATTTATTTACTACTTTCAAAATCAACCTATTATTCCAATTCATTTTCCCATAAATGCCATATTAAATTCTCTAAGAGTCCGCATTTAATTCCTTTAACCTTCTATTAACGACAAATTTTTTGCCCATTAAGTTTGTAGTTAATGTCCATAAATCTTGGAATTCATATTCCTTCCTTTTTAGTTCTATACTTTAATACGCTATAATAACTAATACGAATATTGTCATAAATCATGCTATATATATATATTAACCGATATGCGCAGTTTTATGTGTGTGTATATATATATATATATATATTATTTTCTAATTATTAATTCATAAACTAGGATATTCCTTTCCACGTTTTAATTTATCAGAGCTATCCTTTCAAAAAGTGATTACCATTATAAATTTTCATAATTTACCCAAAAATGAGAATTTTTCTCCATTTCAAAGTACAAGGAATTATCTCTTTTCTTTTATTGAAATAGACAGTGCAAATTAAAGAGAAGAATATCCATAGTTTACACGTTTCTTTCCTTTTTGTTATATTCCTTGTTAATTCAAACAGTGCACTTTTATACATATTTTCGAAATTGGATAATTTGTGGAAATTACACGAAAATAGATATAATTAAATTATACTCACTCCAAATAAATTAAAATATAGAAATTTACATTCTAAGTCAACTAGGGTAACCTAATTTACAACCTACATATAAATATTGAATAAACAAACATTTAACAATAATAAATTTTGGAACTGAATTCAAATTTCTAGATTAGGTTGTACATACTATTCCTATTCGAATTATCTATTTTATAGAATATGTAAGCGATATTCTTGTACATTTGTTTTAAGCCTATAATTCATCAGATCTTATTTAGGCATCATAATTAAATAGAATCCAACGATGTAAATTTCAATGTTATAAATAAATTATATAATTTCTCACTCACCTTTTAAGCTTTCCAAATCTCCAAATGCAAATCTATTCCTTTACTTGACTCCTTTTTCCATTCTAATCCAAAAGAATATGTATAATATGGTGTATACATTATAAAGGCTCCTTCTTTTCTTCTACAACATTGGGGTTAAAGGGAATATAGATTTGGGGTTAAGGGGATATAAATTTATAAAAATTACTTTATTCTACGGTATTGATTCGCTCCTTCTCTTCTTCTTTTCTATTTTCTACCATTCTACAATTATATATATGTATATAATATTTTATAATTTTTAGAAGTAGTGGAAAAGGGAAAATGGTAGAGCTTCGCTGCTTGGATCTGAAAAGATGAGAAGGGAAGTGAGGGGGTTAGACCTTTATTTATAGACGCTCAAATCAATCATATCTGTTAGATTAAAATAATTAAATCCAGCCCGTTGGCCAAGATTCAAACCCTACCCATCATTACTAGACCGGCTGACCACTCCCCTATAGGTGGTCGACCAGCCCATGGTGGGGGTCGACTGGTGGAGTCCCATATTTAATGTTTATTTATTTCCTTTTTCGTTATTTAATTATTTTCGCTCCAAAAACTTCAAACGCTAGTAAATTCTTCATTTGAACTCTGATCATGTAACTCCAAATATGAAAGTTGCTTAGAAAACCCCATGAACAAATGGTGCAAGTTTCATAGCTAAATTCCGTCGTTTGCTACAATTCCATTTTTAGAGCCTTATTAATTATTTATTAGTTATTGTTATTGTTATGAGGTGTTACATTCTCCCCCTTAAAAGAATTTTGTCCCCGAAATTCCAAGGTTTGAATGATGTAACATAGAGTGCAACCAATCTAAGCTATCCAACTAATTAGTGTACAACCAATTTTGCAGCCAAATGTGTACAAGTGCATGGTGTACCACAACATATAAAACGTGTATGCAGAATGACTCTAAATCAGAACCTCCTATATGAATTCATTCTTTTAAAAACAACTTGAAAATATAATGCAAACAGCCTAGAGATACTAGCAATTCTATATGTATGCAAGTTTTTAAAAATCCTTTTTTACACAAGGATTTCTACACTCCCACGAGTAGGAGTGCATGGTGTACCACAACATATAAAATGTGTATGCAGAATGACTCTAAATCAGAACCTCCTATATGAATTCATTCTTTTAAAAACAACTTGAAAATATGATGCAAACAACCTAGAGATACTAGCAATTCTATATGTATGCAAGTTTTTAAAAATCCTTTTTTACACAATGATTTCTACACTCCCACGAGTAGGAGTATGGTTCAACCAAATATGCATTCAACTCTTACCATCCAAAACCTAGCCCACAATTTTCACATCCAAAATTTTTGAAAATTGAATCTATACTACTATGTTGGAAAAAGAATTTAGATGGAAAAGTTTACAATTCCACCCTACTTTTGAATACCTATTCCGTTTTACATTGGAACCTCCTCTTTTGCCCCCAAAACCTTTTCAACTTTTCCAAGTATAATTTGCATAAGGAGTTTATTTTTGGGCGTCAAGCGTAATTATCCTATGTACAAGTTTTTGTTTACTATCAACAAGGTATGGAAATAGAAATTACAAAGTTAAAATATCTTATTCCCTTATTATTATCTATGTTTAGTATACTGTCACCTCTGTCAGACAGTAAAATTCATATTCACTGACGGGTCGAGCCGCCCTACGTTAAGCATGTGGCCCTAGAAAATTGAAAATTTCCATTTTCCATCAAAAGCCCTTTTCCTTTCCAATCAAACTTGCAAAATAGTTTGAAAAATCAAATTCTAAAAAGCATTTAAACACCATTTTTTCGAAAGCACTTGGCCAGAAAATTTCTAAAAACATTTGAACCCAAACTTCTCAAAATCATCTAAACAAAAAATTTCAAAAGCATTTGAACATAATTTTTCAAAACATTTGTCGTTCCATCTTTAAAACAAATCAGGCCATGTCTTAACATAATCGAGACTCAGTCTATGAGCTAGTGTATATGATTGACACTAGTATTGCAGTTAATCTTGGATTTGGGGAACCGTTACTTTTATTCTAAAACAACAAACTACCTACTAGTGTATTATAAATTTTAGCTTTTAAGGCATAGGGATAGTGATTCGTGATTTTGCAATAACCTTTCCTTATCCTCCGCTTGCTAAAATTTATTTTTTCCAAAGGTCTAAAGTTTTTGGGATTAAAGTATTTTTAGTTTCTAGTTGCTAACTTAATTTCCTAATTTATTTTATAAACTTCTAGTCTTACCTACAATTTTATCGCAGATTAAATGTTCTTATGAGATCTCCTTATTTACACTGCTTTCTAATATTTTTTTATTTATATAGTGGTCTAATCCCATCCATAAAGTCAACACAATGATAAAACAAGAACATATCTCGTACCATATCCTACGCTTTTCTCATAACCTAAGGGAGATAACTAGCAATTACATTCCAAACACCCTAAAGGAAATTTTGCCGAAAGTTTTCATTCATCATCAACTGGTGTTAATGATGTTGTGTCCCTAACACTCCTTACTATATTACGATGGACATTCCTAGTATGCCATTTCGCTACCACTCACCTTCCTTAACTCTCCTTCTTGGCTTCTAATAAATGCAATCCATCTGTTACTTCAATTATTATACCCGATTACAGGATAAATTGTGCATCCCTACATTGTAATGGGTAAGGAATATGAACTATACATATTTAGAATAACTCATTAGAAAATTGGTTTGGTGGAATAAATTCACTAGTACTTATCTTGCTTTCTTCAAACATGGGTTAGCCAACGCCCTTTCTGTTGGTTTGCCATCTTATTAGTTTCATCTCCAACCATACTACTATCTTCTCTCAGTCACAATCTCTAGACAGTATTCTCAAACTTTGGTATTTACTACCTCTATGTAACGACCCGTAAATTTATCACTTTGAAAAATAATATTTATTTTTGAATATTCAAATATAAGATTTATAATACAAATATAATGTTTTGGACAATAATTAATGATGATAAACTTGTTTTAAAATTATATTTACAAATATAAATATTTGGAGTTTCTATCAGAAAAGGATGTTCTGTAAAATTGAGATATTCTAATTATTAGAGGATACAAAACTGGATACATATACTTATTTCTCCATTTAAGTAAGAATATATAATAAAATTATTTATATTATTTTTGGAAATAA
The DNA here is from genome assembly GCA_030737815.1 of Allium fistulosum. Taxonomy (NCBI): domain Eukaryota; kingdom Viridiplantae; phylum Streptophyta; class Magnoliopsida; order Asparagales; family Amaryllidaceae; genus Allium; species Allium fistulosum. The sequence continues at coordinate 1,390,732,260 of CM060901.1, read as the reverse complement.
AATACCTTTATGACATCATCAATGATGTCATCATCTTTAAGTAATTAATTTTAGAATTTAAATTGAGTTTAAATGATTTTATAATAATTTTAAATATTAAATGAGGCCCTTTTAATTATTAAATAATAATAGAAATGTCATTTTCAAAATTTGTTTACACATATATATACATATTTTAACTAAGAAGTAAAAATCTGACCTGAATTCGAATCACGGATTCACAACAGTTTAATGAATAAAAATCGTATCGAAATATTGCAACTTGATATGTCAAAAATAAACATAAAAGCAACCATACACATGCACATGAACACACATACAATCACACACACACACACACACACACTGTTAACATTTACTATCTTGCTTGAGGTAAATATATAAAAATCTAGATATTTTCTAAGCAAACCAAAGCAAAACTTACCATGACTTAGAAGCACATGGGGTGCACAAGGGGGAGGGTGGTTCAGCCGTGTAAGGGGGTGTGGGTGTAGCACATGGGTGATGGGAATGATGATGATGTTGTTGTAGATATTTTGCTAAAAGGCTACAAATACATGTCCATATCCTCTCATTTCCTTACACCAAAACTCTTCTTACTCCTCCTTCTTCTTGAGCTCCTTAATGCTCATTAATGGCTTCCAAGTCTTCATAAATTATTCCACAATCGTAGCGAAGCTCTGCTAAAAATACACTTCCAAATATAGAAAGATATCGCCTTAGTTTGAAATTAAAGTGAGCAATCACCTTCTCTTCTTTCTTCTTTCTTCTTGCATGGCCGAGCTCATCTAGGCATCTCCACTCTCTCGACTACAAGGTTGAGCAACCTAAGGGTCCCAGGGCAGGATTCATAAGCTTCGGTGTGGTGATAGTGGAGCCGTAGTCAATTTAGTACATCTACAGACAAATGGATAGGAGAATTACTCTGCTAGTTTATTTTATTAAACTATATGATGATATGATATGTTTTTCCATGCTTGTTTTCTATGTTTAATCGTCATGTTTTAGATGCGATAATATGTTTGCTTGGTTATGGAAATAATTTACGGTACACGTCGAATTTACATAAAGAAATCACTTTCTTTTATGAATTATAAATGTGTCACAACATAGTTAAACCTCTTCAAATATGAACTAAATTTTTTTAAAAATAGTTTATAAATGTTTTATAAATATTAAAACTCATTTCGGCAAAGTTTTGAAAATATATGAAATTATAGTCAAAATAAGCCATCGCATTTCAGCAGTTCGTGATTTCACGACCCGAAAAGTTAAATCAATGTATAAAGTGGAATATAGGTCAGAATTTATTAAATTAAGAATTTTTTGGACATTTGGAGTTATAGTTTTCGAATGAAAAATAAAAATCGCGATTTCATGTAGTAGAGTTTGAGATATGTTCAAACCAAGTTTTTAAAAACGTCGCGTTTTGGCAGTTTGAAAATCAAAGTTTCATATTCTTTATAAATGGATGGATTAAATTCTAAAAATATGTTAAAATATTTTAAAAGGATTTCAAATGGAAAAATTGGACATATAAAAGGTTTAAAATGAGATTTGTGCCACGAAGCCCTTACATGCACTATTCATCGGTAATTTTACAAAGGAATTTGGAAATTAGATTTAAACTTGGTTTTTTCTTCCTGAATCCTTTATAAATGATTTTAGAATAAGAAATCAAGTATTTTAATAGGGTTTAGAGTCATTCAAATAACTTGACCGCCTTATGGGTGACAGAGAGGTAGTCTCTAGGCTTGGGTTTGGAAAACCAGTTTCCTGCTCCCCCTAGCTATCTGGAATAGCCCGACGAAGGGGATAGTTAATTTGATATACTCAAATCATAAAAGAAAAGAGATTTGGAATTTTCCACAAAGTTAAACAAGATGTCAAATAAGATTTTTATGGTAAAGAAAATGTTCTAGTTAAACTCTGTACTAAATTCCGAGGAGGGAACTTATACTATCCGTGTGAATTTAAAAAGGTGATTTCACTATTATTCGATGAATAGTATGGGTTGAATACGATAATTAGTATTGAGTATAATTAATCTAAAATATATGGATCCCTTTTAACTCAATACTAACTGGTTTGGATTTACTGTAAACGATGTCTTAAATAACATTGTTTTTAACCCATTAAATATATGTTTTGGAAATGTGAAATCTTCATTAAGATTTGAATTATATTTTTCCTAAGTAAAAGATGAAATTTTTTGGTATTTCCAAAGTTAAAAGGGGATTAATTTAACCAAAGGATTTGATAAAAGAGGTTTAATAATCCCGTATATGCTGAAAAAGAATATAGTTTAAAGAATATATCTCTGAAAGATATTTTATTTGATAAAAAGATAAATTGATTGGATGTTGATTGATAAATTACCTATATACTTGACATCTTTTTATCATTGATCGGTTCAAAGAGACTGAGATTGGATTTAGATGATTCCTATCCAAAAACCACTTCGAACCAACATATGCGTTCGAAAGTGAAGACATGTTGAAGACGATGATTTTTTAAGACGGAGATCTTCATAATGTAAGGCTGCTTGCCACCAACCTCTGGAGTGATTCCCATATTATATATATATATATATGGTGGCAATAGTGCTTTTGTTCTAAAAATATTCGATTTGCAATGACTACTCGCTACTAATCCCAGGGGTGATTCCCAAACAGGATGTGGTAGGAGTACCACCTTCGGTTTGTCTTGTTCCTGGACAATTTGTATGGACAAGTGTTTGGCATTGCATTTCTAAGACCACGTACATTGATTTTTACAAACGTACATCTTTTTGGTGGTGTAGGAGGTAACCCCTCTTACACTTAACACCATTCTCTGAGACGTACAAGCTCGGGGGTTGTACTTTATTGGAAATCAATAATGTGTTATTAGAAATGTTAATGTGGCATTCAAACTGGATTTTTTTGTAAAAGGTAATACGTTACCTTAGGCCTCACACCCGCAAATGGCCGAAGAAGGGTATGCCGTAAGGCTATTTGGGTCACAAACATTAAGGTATGGTCATCACCTTTCTAGATTACCCTTTATATATCGGGTTTGTTGTATATGCTATGAGACGTCTTAGATAGATCGCGAACGACTGGGGTGATGTCATATTCGGTACTATCTAGGACCATTGTGTTGGTCGCCGAAAGGGTAGGTCGATCTTGCTAGAAGCAGAGGACTGTATATGGGTCCTCGGTACATTCCTCTAGAGATGTACTGTATGGAAGGTAGTCCTTTACTTGCCATTGTATGGAATCCATTCTTTAATAAGTACCTTCTGACTTAGTTGCATGCCTATTATGCTGGAATTTAATCAATGTAACAATTTTTGATAAGATTAATATGTATTTATAATCTAATCACTATTATAATATCGTTGGATTTTACGTAGCAATGTTTTGGTTATCATAAGGTAAAACCCGCCTGTGTTTATCTGCGGCGTGGTCTTATGAGATACCCTTTGTCCTAAAAAATATCCATGTTTTGAGTTTTCTCACACCAATCTCATGACTGAGTTGGAGTTTATTCTCTTCTCCCTTAAACTCTGGGTGCCCTATTTTTTCGGGCAGTAAGTAGTCTAGATCTAGCTTGAAACATTTTGGAGGAGTTGGAATTTCCTCTATAGATGGTTATTCATATCCATTTCTGCTACATTTGTTTACCGTTTGTATTCAGCATTAGTAGGGACTGAGGTTTATAACTGTCCAGGTGAGATTAGGATAGGCTTTGATATATGTATTTAAAAATTTCCACTGTAAAGATTATATATATTGAAATAACATATGTTATTCCATTCTACGAGATTCTATACTTTCTTTATTTTCTTTTACCCTTGATCAATCCATCTTTCCGGCACTTGAATATTCGGCACATGAATACCGCAGATGTATTAGTACTGATTTTTAAGGGTCGAAAAGGTGGGCCATCACAGTTGGTATCAGAGCTTAGGTGGAGCAACACCTGAGCCTAGTAGGGGTAAACTCTTATCAGAGATAGGGTTAGCAATACCCATAGGATGAGTAAATCATTAGAGATAGGGTAAGCGAAACCTTAGAATGAGTTTGAGCATATTATATATGAGCGTGTATTTGTTAATGTTATATAAAAATGATTTTTATTTTTAAAATTGATAAATGAAATAATTTTACATAGGTTATATTTTGAATATAAAGAATATCTTTTGGAAGAGATAGTTATTTATGTAGTGTTTGGTTGTTAATGGAATGATAATATTCAGTTATTATCATAAATTGATTGGTTGTTTGATTTAAAAGTTTAAATAGGAACACCTCGTGAATTTAGTTTCACATGTGGTGTTCGATAAATAATATTGGTTTAAGGTTAAAGAAATTCATTGAAGATAAATGGTTTTATGAATTTTTTATAAAAATAAGTGATTTTATAAATTGGATTTATAAAACGTGTTCTACAAAGAGATTTTTAAGAATTTAAATTCGGGTCTTTTTGAAATGAATCTAATGATAAACTAGTTCGAGTGACTCGAAAGAAACTAAAAATGGACAGGAGATGTGTTTGGATGGTAAACACTTCTCTAAAGTATTTCCTTTCTTGTTAAGGGACAATATGATACTATGGTAGTACCCAGTTCCTTGGTATCATTTTTGAGTTACTCGATCTATATAATTTTATAAAGTTAAAAAGATAATGTGAATCATTAATTAATAGATTAATTAGTAATTGTTAATTTTTATCAAGGTGTTTCCATTTAATGTTGGTTAAAGGGAGTATATTATAATATAAGGAGTTTATTATAAATTTTAGGAATAAAAGATATATAATGATATTTTAAAATAATAAAATTGGTATTTGAATTCTTAAGAAAGTTGATTCAAAATAAAAGTTATTTTGAAAAATGATTGTTTTAACAAATAAGTGTTTTGATAAATGAGATTTGGATAAGTTAAACTTTGTAGAAGATTTTAGTAAAGCCTGTTTTATTAAAAGCTGTGTTTTTTGTGAAACTTTTAAAAAAGAGTTTAAAAAAAGATTTTGAAATTTGATAATAATAATGTTTAGGAAATATTTTGGTAAAAATTTCAAAATATTTTTGGTATAAATATAACACTTGGACGTAGATATTGAAGGTGTGTAAGCTGTGTGGATAGTTAACACTTAGGATCATGTAATAAGGAATATTATAATAGTGCGGAAATATAAACTAGATAAATAGTAATAAAGTAAATGAAAAAAGCACACCAGGACTTTTTATACTGGTTCGAACTTCCCGTTCTACGTCCAGTCCCAGACTACACTCTAGATTTAAACTCTATAAACCCCTCTCTTAACCCGGAGGAATAAGTATACAACACCTGAGCAGCCGAATAGGATTTTTCCACCTCAAACAGCCGAAGAAGACTTTTACCGCCCGAACAACCGAACAGGACTTCTACTGGTACAAGTAAATAGTTGACGCTTGTGTTCTAAATAACACGGATATGTCTTTAATAGTACACCCTTCCTATAATCAAATCCTCAAGTATATAATGTGTGTGTGAAGATATAAAAGGAAGATATTGCTTAGAATCGAAGAATATGTTAACTAATTCGAAGATTCAAGCAATATATAGATTGTGATTGCTTTTAGATTGCAAATATAGATAGTAGAGAATATAGCAAGAAATCAAAATAAAATTCAGTTGTTTGAGAAGTGATTCTAACATGTTTATATAGTGAACAAATAGTTACAACTATTCACAAAAAGTTTCAATCAAAAGGTGCGGCCATATCTCTTCAATTTGAATCAAAACTCTTCGCAATTAGAAGTGACTCTTTAGGAAAACTAGCCGTTAGAGCCGATTAGTCGACTGAGCAATCGACCAGTCAACTGAATATTCGAAAACAGAGTAAAATGGTGCATTCTGTGCACTGAACAGGTTCAGTCGACGATCGAATTCGGTCAGTCGACTGACCTGGTCGTCAGTGCACAGTTTGCACAAATTTAAAGAATTTGAACTTTAAAACTTCTTTGAGTATGTGCAAACTACTTAAGGATAGATTTTAACAATAATAAACCATATCAAAGGCTAAAACTTCAGTAAATAATCATACTATAATTAGCTTGCATATCTCATTCTCTTTTTGTCGCTTGATCGTATAGTCTCATCACTGATCGTTTAAGCTTTTTGTCATGAATCAAAACTAATGATTTAACATTCTCCCCTTTTTGATTGATGACAACCTATTTTTGACGATGCTATATATTAAGAATTATATACCGGAAATTATATATTTCTCCCCCTGAATATGTGGCGACATATCTAATCCGGAAGTTATATATTTCTCCCCCTGAATATGTGGCAACATATCTAATCCTGCAAAAATTGGTTAGTCATACAAATTTCTCCCCCTTTGTCATCGACAAAAAAGAAATAAACAACCATATAATATGTTATCACATAAGCATTGTGAGCTAACAGCATAACAATCACAAACAAACATTTTTTTTTTAAATTCTACCGGGCTATTTATACAAGCCCATCAATATCAAAGAAATTAAACGATACTAGAATGTTTTTAATTAAAAAGAAAGTAACTTACTACCACCATCATGAATTACTGTCATTACTCATCAGAGTCTGAATCTGTTTCTTCTTCCTCTTCTTCTCGTGCTGGTTCTTTACCTCGTGAAGAGCTTTCCATATATTGTCTGCCACCACTATTTCCACTAGTGTCAGAACTTGTATGTTCTTCGGATGTAGACCAAGTAAAATGAGGTGCCGGGCGTTTTCCCGGATCACGATGTGAAGGTCTGCAGTGGTCAAGGAGGAACAAGAGATTGCATCCCATAGAATCCCGAAAAAGCTTTTGACCTTGTCAAACTTCCTGTCAATCTTCTTGTCGAGATTCTTAATGCGAGAATCCAAAATTACTTGATTACGTGCAATGAGATCAATGGACTCTCGGGTGCTTTGGGATGGGGTGGTGGTGCTTATTTCATCTCCTCGTTCTTGTGGAGTAGCAGCTTGTTGGCGAGGCCTTGATTGCCAATCTTGGAATGACATGATAGTGAGCGGTCTTAGAGGCAATTTCATCAAACTAATTGTGCTGCTATTTAGTGTTTTAACTGTGGAGGTGTCGGATTCTGGAACTGGAACTTGTAGATTCATTGGGAGCCGCATAATATATTCGCCATAGTAAATGATGTTCATCCGTCCTTGGTTGAAGGCTAGGAATTCGTCAAGTATAAGCTTAGGCCAATTAATTTGAACATCACCCCAAATTGCATATAAAGCTCTATAATTCTCTGGGTAGACAAGCTCGTAAGACCCGGTACGAGGAAGGATTGTGCGCATTAAGGCTCGATGCATAATTCGGGCTATAGGACGTAAGGCGGTAGATTTTAATTCTGTCATGTCGTCCACCAAAAATCTATGACTCACTTCTTCTCGTTCTCCTAAAACAACATTCAAACCTTCTAGTGGAATACCATTTGTTGGTGTTTGAAGGATGTGTCCAATTCTATCTAACGACAAGAAGACTTGTTGACCACAAACTAAACTCCATACGCAGTTGTTACAGTTTCTTGGATTTTGATGACCCAAATTCAAGATAGCGTAAAAGAGTTTTACCATTGTATGATTTATCTTGAGATTGTTCCGGTTATAGTCAAGGAGAGATTCTAGACGACTTCTTCTAGCAAGATCTTGAATTCTATATGCTACGACGTTAGGAAATACAACAAATGATCCTTCTAGAAAGCAAGCTTCCTTCATCTTGTTCCATCTTTGGATAGCGGTGGCATCATAAAGCCATTGAGCTATTTGGGTGTCTATAGGTTCAGACGTTGAGGATGAAGTATTTCTAGAGCGTTTTGGTTGTCTTGGAGCCATTAGAATGAATAATTGAGTAATGGAATTTGAAATTTTGGAGGGCTAGGGTTTTGAAATTCTGATGATAGAAAGTAAAAGTGAGGAGTAAAAGTGAAGAAGATAGATTATATGGGTAAAAAGTAGGTGAAACAGGAGTTAATAGGCTCAGATAAGCCGGTCAGTCGACTGATCGAATTTGGTCAGTCGACTGATCAATTTTCCCGAAACTTTCTGTTTCCAGATTCAATTGACTGACCAAAATTTGTCAATCGACTGAATGCACTTTTTCAGCATTATCAGTCTTTCTGCTTAAAAAATTAAAAAATTTATATTAAACATAGAATGCATACAAATTAGATTGAAATAAGAGAAAAGATATATAAAAATTATTTAGATGAAGAAGAAGTAGATGAATGCGGAGTCTTGCAATCTTCCGGTTCAACTTTAGTCTTCTCTATGCATGGTTTCAATGGAGACCAGTGATTTCCACGTTCCCATGAATTTGAAGACACGGGAGGAGGTTGTGGTGTCTAATCCCATGGATACCGATAGGAAGACGTTGTGGGTTGATGAACGTCGGATGTAGATGTCCCACAGAATTTCCGGCCAAGTTGCTCCAGAAAGCTAAGTCGTTTTGAATTAACCTTTTGTTCATAGTACATTTCTCGTTGTATTTCTATTGATTCCCGTTGATAATGATGTATATCATCAATCTTTTGTTTTGTTGACGGAGAACCAAAGAATAAGAAACGACGTGCCTTCTTCTTATCTAGAGTATAACCAGTATGATAGTTGGATGGTCTGGCAGGTTCATAACATGGAGTAGGTATAGGTAAACTAGAGGAATCAGAGGATGGTGTGGAAAAATCTAAAGAAGAGTAAGCAAAGTCATTCTGGGAGTTGTTTTGGGAAGACATTGTTGCAAGGAATAATCAATATTTGAATCAAACAATCAAGGTGGAGAGAAAATAAACAAACAAACCTCAAATTTATATAAAATAGGTATTGTTAAAAATAGAGTAAATGATTGGTTAAACAAGAGATAACCAGTAAATAATGAAAGGAGTAGAATAAACAGAATTTTGCATGGTTAAAAAAAACTTTAAACAACTAAATATAAGAATAAGTGTATTATAGAAATAGTTGTGAAATAACAAATGGAGAAATGGTAAAGACATAGGACTTCCAATCTAGAGGTGCTGAGTTCCAAGTGCTAGCAATAACTTTTTTATTTTTATAGAATTTTAAATATTATAATTCTTTAAAAGAAATTATACCTAGTTCTCTTCTTAGTTTTATAAAAATATTTTCATTGAGTGGTTTAGTGAAAATATCAGCTAATTGATTTTCAGAATTTACAAATTCTAAATTTACTATATCCTTTTCAATATTATCACGAAGAAAATGATGATGAATGTCAATATGTTTAGTTCATGAGTGATTGATAGGATTTTTAGATAAATTAATTGCACTTGTGATATCACAGTATATTATAGATTTATTTAATTTTATATCAAAATCTTGTAGTGTTTGTTGCATGTAGATGACTTGAGCACATGCTAAAGCTACAGATATATATTCTGCTTCACATGTCGATAGTGAAACACAGTTTTGTTTCTTGCTAAACGAAGATACTAAGGACCGTCCGATAAAATGACAAGTTCCACTTGTATTTTTTCTATCTGTCCGACTTCCTCCAAAATCAGCATCACTATAGGATACTAATTCGAAAGGACATTCTTTCGGATAAAATAGTCCGAAATCCTTGGTCTTGCTAAGATAACGAATCATACGTTTTACTGCTCGCATATGTGATTCTTTAGGATTTGCTTGAAATCGAGCACATAAACAAACACTCATCATTATATCAGGTCGACTAGCAGTTAAGTAAAGTAATGATCCAATCATACTACAATATAGTTTCTGGTCGATATTCTTACCATTTTCATCTCTGTCGAGATGTATAGTTGTACTCATAGGAGTTGGTTTGGCAGAAGTGTTTTCCATACCAAATCATTTAATTAGATTATTACAATATTTTTCTTGATTAATAAAAATACCATTTTGTAATTGTTTAATTTGTAATCCAAGAAAATATGATAGTTCTCCCATATGTGACATTTCAAATTCATTTGTCATGATAGTCGAAAATTCCTGACATAATTTTTCATTAGTTGAACCAAATATAATATCATCAACATATATTTGTATAATTAAAATATCTTGTTTAGTTTTCTTAATAAATAAAGTTTGATCAACCTTCCCAATTTCAAAACCAGAATCTATTAGATAGCTCTTAAGTCGATCGTACCAAGCACGGGGTTATTTCAAACTGTATAAGGCTTTCTTAAGTTTATAAACATGGTCTGGAAATTTTTCATGAGCGAAAAGAGGAGGTTGTTCAACATAAACATTTTCTTTTATATATCTATTTAAAAAATCACTTTTAACATCCATTTTATATAATTTAAAGTTATGAAAACATGCAAAGGCCAGTAGAATACGTATAGCTTTTAATCTTGTGACAGGAGCAAACGTTTCTTCATAGTCTATTCCCTTTTCTTGATTATATCCTTGTGCTACTAATCTTGCTTTATTTCTAGTTATATTACCTAGTTCATCAGCTTTGTTTTTGAAAACCCATTTTGTACTAATGACTGATTGATCACTTAGTCTAGGAACTAATTCCCAAACTTCATTTCTTTCAAATTGGTTTAGCTCTTCTTGTATAGCTATAATCTAATAGTCATCACTGGAGGATTCCTTAATATTTTTAGGTTCTATATTAGAGAGAAAAGCTACATGGCCCATTTGATTTAATTGATGTCTTATTCTTACATTTGAATTTACTTCTCCAATTATATTTTGAACAGGGTGATCTCTAAGAATTCTTGGAGGAGATTTTACAATATTTTCATTATGAACAATGTTTTCATCTTCTCTAGTATTATTAATGTTATTATCTTGAAAAATAATATCATCATCTTCTGAAATATTTGTTATGATTTTATTAGAATTATTTTCAAAGTTTGTAATATTAAAAGAAATTTTGAAATTTTCATCGAATGAAACATGAAGAGTTTCTTCGATTACTTTAGTTCTTTTATTAAAAACTCGATAAGCTTTGCTTCTCTCCGAATATCCTATGAATATTCCTTCATCGGATTTTGGATCGAATTTTCCAAGCTGATCTTTAGTGTTAAGTATAAAACATTTTGAACCAAATACTTTGAAATAAGATATATTAGGTTTTCTACCATTTAAAAGTTCATATGGGGGTGTGTTTTGTTAATGGTCGAATAGAAACACGATTCAAAACATAACAAGCAGTTGCAACAGCTTCTGCCTAGAAATGTTTTGGTAGAGTGCTTCCATTTAATAAAGTTCTTGCACATTCTTGTAATGTTTTGTTTTTCCTTTCTACAACTCCGTTTTGTTGTGGTGTTCGAGGAAAAGAAAAATTATGATTAATTCCTTTTTTGTTACAAAAATGTTCAAAAACTTCATTTTCAAATTCACCTCCATGATCACTTCTAATATTTTTAACTTTTAAACTCTTTATATTTTGATTTCTTTGAACAAAAATTTTAAAATTTTCAAAAGTATCACTTTTATGTTTCATGAAAATAGTCCATGTATATCTTGAAAAATCATCTACAATAACAAACACATATCTATTGTGATTAATAGATTGAAATTGAGTAGGTCCAAAGAGGTCCATATGTAGTAGTTCAAGTGGTTGTGTTGTAGATATGATTTTCTTAGATTTAAAAGAAGATTTTGTTAATTTTCCTAACTGACATGCATCACAAATATTATCAACTTTGAATTTCATATCAGGTAGTCCTTTAACAAGTTTATTTTTAGCTATTTTATTTATAGTACTAATATTTATATGACAAAATCTTTTATGCCATAGCCAAGAATCACTTTCTGTAGCTACTAAACACATGTTTGTGTTATGATTTACATTCATATTTAAAATATAAATATTTCTATCTCTTATTCCTTCAAAAAATAAATTTTGATTTTATCAGAAATATTGCACTTATTTTCTGAAAAAGATATATTAAAACCTTTATCACATAATTGACTTATGCTCAATAAATTATGTTTTAAGTTTTTAACTAATAAAACATCAGAAATGAGAGGTAAGTTAGAGATACCGTTATTGCTCACATCACCTTTGCCGATGATATAACCTTTTGAATTATCTCAAAAAGTGACTGATCCTCCATTTAAGTAGACAATGTTAGTTAACATGTCCTTATTATCAGTCGTGTGTTTTGAGCAACCGCTGTCTAAGATCCATTTTCCTCTCTTTTTAAGTGGTACCTGCAAAAATAAAGCTTAAGTTGGTACCCACTTTTCATTTAGGGTCCTAAGAGTTAGGTCTTAGGAAACTAAACCCAAGCAGGTTCAGAGTTCCCTTTATAAATATAATTCTTATTTTTATCAACACTTTCCATAAATGTTTTGATATGTCTATTCCTATGTAAATTGTTATTTGTTTTAGGAATCCATATCTTAATAGTTTTAATATCTTTAGAAACAGTCTTCTTAATATCTTTCTTAATTTTGTTTTTAATCTTATTTTTAAACTTTCCAGATTTCTTTGGATTTTCAATTTTCTTATATCCTAGTCCCATTTTATTTGAAGTAGACTGAGAATTTTCTATTATTGTAGAAAGATTCTCTCGTCCTTTATTGAAGTTAGAAATATTTTTATTAATATCTTCTAACTTGGTTTTGAGACTAGAATTTTTAACTATAATACTTTAGTGTTATATTTTAAATCATTAATCTCTACTGATAAATCATCATTTTTATTTTTCTGAATTTCTAATTCATGAGTTATCATAGAAAGTTGAGATGTTAAATTAGAATTAGATTCTTGAGTCATTTCAAGTTCTTCTCCTGGAATTTTCTTTCCATCTCTTAGCATACTAACTTCTAATTCAGATCTATTCAGTTTTCCTTGTAATCTTTAATTTGCTTTTTAATTTGTTTTACTAAGTCTACTAGTTCTGAATTAATTTCAACCAGATCTTCAAAACTTAATTCACTTACATCATCACTTATTGCCATGAAGCATACATTTGCTTGCTCTGTGTCACTATCGCTGTCATTATCTGATGACGATGAAGAATCTGAATCATCCCACGCTACTAAAAATGCTTTCTTCTTGAATTTATCCTTTTTGAATTTGTTTTTCTTTTTCTCTGGACAATCTTTCTTCCTATGACCCTTTTTATGACATTCATAACATTCCATGACAGAGGATGATGGTTTACTACTATTATTGTTGTTGTTGGAGTTATTTTTGTAACTCCTAAATTTTTTATTCTTTTTGAATTTCAAAAACTTTTTGAAATTTTTAGCAATAAGTGCCATATCCTCTTCATCCGAATCTGAATCATCTTTTTCTGCTTGAAATGCTAGATTCTTCTTGTCTTGTGCCTGTACTTTCTTTGCCTGCAAATTCACTTCATATGACATTAGATTTCCTATCAATTCTTTCGGTTTCATGGTTGATAAATCATTAGCTTCTTCAATTGCTAAGACTTTTCGTTCCCAATTGTCCGTTAAATAATTGAGGATTTTTGTAACAATATCAAAATCAGAGAATTTTTGATCTAGTGCCAATAGTGAGTGATATATATCTTGAAATCTAGAGTACATGTCATTTATAGTTTCGTTTGGTTTCATTTTGAAATTCTGGAACTGATTTTTCAACATAGAGATTTTGCTTTGTTTGACTTTGTTAGTTCCTTCATGAGTTACTTTTAGAGTTCTCCATATATCATAAGCAGTTGTACACATACTGACCCTATTAAACTCATTTTTATCTAATGCATAGAATAACATGTTCATAGCTTTAGCATTTGAAGTAGCATCAGTTTTTTTGTGCAGCAGTCCAAATTGAAAAGTCTTCTGTTGGTATGGCATATTCTTTTTGGGTAATATTCCAGGTTTCAAAACCATTAACTTGCATATATATCCTAATTTTAGTGGACCAGTAATTATAGTTAAGACCGTTAAATAATGGTGGTCGTGTAGTTGATTGTCCTTCAGTGAAACTAGTGTTAATCTTAATGCTAGAGTTGGTGTTACTTTCCATATTACTAAATATATCAAATAACTGTACGGTTATAGGATGTCCAAGCTCCGATACCAAATGAAGGTGAGTAAGCTGTGTGGCTAGTTAACACTTAGGATCGTGTAATATGGAATATTATAATAGTGCAGAAATATAAACTAGATAAATAGTAATAAAGTAAATGAAATAAGCACACCAGGACTTTTTATACTGGTTCGAACTTCCTGTTCTACGTCCAGTCCTAGACTACACTCTGGATTTAAGCTCTATAAACCCCTCTCTTAACCCAGAGGAATAGGTATACAACACCTGAGCAGTCGAATAGGATTTTTCCGCCTTAAACAGCCGAAGAGGACTTTTACCGCTTGAACAACCGAACAGGACTTCTACTGGTACAAGTAAATAGTTGACGCTTGTGTTCTGAATAACACAGATATGTCTTTAATAGTACAACCTTCCTATAATCAAATCCTCAAGTATATATATTGTGTGTGTGAAGATATGAAAGGAAGATATTGCTTAGAATCGAAAAATATGTTAACTAATTCGGAGATTCAAGCAATATATAGATTGTGATTGCTTTTAGATTGCAAAGATAGATAGTAGAGAATATAGCAAGAAATCAAAATAAAATTCAGTGGTTTGAGAATTGATTCTAACGTGTTTATATACTGAACAAATAGTTACAACTATTAACAAAAAGTTTCAATCAAAAGGTGCAGCCATATCTCTTCAATTTGAATCGAAACTCTTCGCAATTAGAAGTGACTCTTCAGGAAAACTAACAGTTAGAGCCGATTAGTCGACTGAGCAAAATCGACCAGTCAACTGAATATTCGAAAATAGAGTAAAATGGTGCATTTCTCTGCACTAAATAGGTTCAGTCGACTGATCGAATTCGGTCAGTCGACTGACCTGGTTGTCAGTGCACAGTTTGCACAAATTTAAAGAATTTGAACTTTAAAACTTCTTTGAGTATGTGCAAACTACTTGAGGATAGATTTTAACAATAATAAACCATATCTAAAACAAAAAATTCAGTAAATAATCATACTATAATTAACTGGCATATCTCATTCTCTTTTTGTCGCTTGATCGTATAGTCTCATCACCGATCGTTTAAGCTTTATGTCATGAATCAAAACTCATGGTTCAACAGATATCATGGGAAGAGATCTAAGTTAGAAAAACCATCTTTAATAATTGGTTGAACAAGGGTCTCGATTTGTTTGCGATATTCTGAATAATCTTCTAAGTATTGATAGAATATTGGTTTGGAGAAGCAGTATCAAGTGCTTAGTAAATTATTCTCTTTATCATTGAGCAGTCAAAACAGATCTATGTTAGGATGAACCTAATTAATATTCGATAAATAACTGGTTAAAATGTTAATAATTCAACGTTAGATTGGGTTAGGATAACTAAAATGCTTACTTTCTGTCTCTAAGTGTTGGTTGTTTATATTTTTAGAAGCCTTCTAATTACAGGGGAAGTTGTTCCAAAAGGGTTTCCTCAAGGGCCAATTGGGGCGAAAAAGATGATCTGATAATTCATTCTAGTGACGAAGAGAAACCTGGAAGATGGCGGCCTGGCTACGGTTCGCCATATATAAAGGAAGAACTTGATTAGTATACTCGTCTAGATGAGGATGGTTATACTATGGCTGAGATATTTATACCACCAGAGACTCCGGGGCTTGTTATGATATCTAATGATGAAGAAATTGCCCAGGCATCAGACAACGTAGAGATAGTCATGGTGTTAGAACCCGTGGAGTTGCACCAGGAATTCTCAGACGGAATGTCGATAACAGATCCAGAAAGTTTAAAACCAAAATAAGATGAGGAGGTAATTCACTAAGAAGAAGTAGCTATAGAGCAAGAATCTAAACCAGAGGAAGATCCAAATACCGCAATAAATAGTCAAGACTCCACTGCATATGATGCATGAATGGACGAAATGTCGAATGAAGTGGATAATAGTAGTGATGATAACATCATTTGGGAGATGGGCGAGAACGATAATGTTTTTTGGGAAGAACCATCGCCAGTTTCAAGCATCTATTGGGATGACATGGAAGAGTTTAAGGAAGAAATTGAGAATCCTTGAGAGGAGGAAGGCCAAGGCCTAGAGGAGTTTGGCGAAGGAGATGTTTTACTAGGGGTTCCGGCTGGGTTAGGTTATGTTCCATGGATCCCTCAAGGACAACATTGGCAACCAATGGGATGGAATTTAGTTCATCGAAATGAGGATGGGAATGAAGCAGACGATGAGCTGGACAGTGAAGATGAAGACGATATAGGGGAAATTATGGTATATGAGTTTGGGAATTTAGATGGACCATCAACATCAGAATCGAAAGGATAGTCGAGTATTATGATGAGATTTGAAGAGTAGTTGATAGCTATCTAATATAGTATTTTAAGTACAAGTGTATGGTGGCTTAAGTATGTTTGTAATATGGTTGTCTATTTCTGGTATGCATAATACTTAAGTATGGTTTGGATGACTTATGTAAGATAAGGATGTGTAAGATATTAAGGCTTGTATAATATAAATATGGTCTTTTGTTACGACTTCTCTCATTTTTGGTTACATAAATCACTTAAGAAAATTTATAAGAATTCTTAATAAAGAAAATAAAATTTAAAAGGAGAGTTTTCTTTATAAAATAAAAAGTATATCTTTATGAAATATTTATGAACTTAAACCAAAATTTTGCAAAATATTTCGTAGAAATATTGGAAAGGATAAAGAGCATGTGTGTCCTACACAGATTAATTTTTCGCACGATTTGGCCTAAGATTCGGATATAGGACTTTGATGTCCGAAAAGAATTTATCACTCGATGCTTGATGGTGAACATTGATGAGGGTTTATAATCGGACACTTACTTTCTCTATCATAGTTGAGAGCTATGCAAAGAAAATAAAAGTTTCGGTGCCTGATCAAAGTCCGCACTAGAGAATCGGAGGATCAATACTAGGTCGGAAGCAAAACTGTTATATTCGAATTTAAGATCGAATCAGATATACCATACTGATAATCTGTATGCATGGTATGGGTTTGGGTAAGAATTACAGGGTTTTGGGTTTGGTAAATTTCAGGGACAAAATTCTTTTAAGGGAAAAGAATTACGACCCGTAAATTTATCACTTTGAAAAATAATATTTTCGAATATTCAAATATAAGATTTTATAAGAGAAATTATAATGTTTTGAATAATAATTAACGATGGTAAATATTTGCGCCAAAATTGGTCACAAACACCCAATTGCCGACGAAAGCACCCGTTCACAATCACAGATCACAGATCACATATAGCAAGTATGTAGAGAATATAAATACGAAGAACACTCAAAATTTAAAAGGAAAGCAGTAGAAACACAAGATTTATAGTGGTTCGGCGTTGTAGCCTACGTCCACTTTGAAGAGTTGCTATTTTATTGATTATAACTCGCTGGTTACAGAGGTTTACAACAGTACAACCGAGTTACAACAATGATTCTGGCAGAGTATCGGCGTAGAAGAGCCAAAAAGATCCTTTTTCTGTAGGTCCTGGGTCACTATTTATAGGTGTAGGAAGCAAATATCTCGCCCAGATCGCGGAAGACTTATTCCCTCACGTGGGTGGGCCCACGAGATCGAGTTCAGGTGATTTCGACTCGATATGGGAGCGATACGAATTGAGTTCGTATCGATCCATAGTTGGTCCTTTTGGGCTGAAATTGATCAGGTACATTCTTGAAGTTGTAGACAAGCTCCTGTGAAAATTTGGTGGCATTTAGACTTGGAGATTTTGAGTTATGATCGATGCAAGTTTGAGTTTGTTGAAGGCTGTCAAGTTCATATCGCTTCTGTTCGCATCGCTTCTAGGCACGTGATGACCGATGATGCGGCACTTACTTTTAGGATCGATCCACTTTTCATGCCGAGCGACCTAGTCATTCCTTTAGACGTGCCTTATTCGTATCGATGCATTTTAGCCTTGTTCGTATCGATAGTTTGTTGCCCACTTCGTATCGATCAGATATAAACTTTCGTGTCGCTTGCTTGAGTTTGGATCGTATCGATAACATACATTCCCATTCGTATCATTATAGGCTTAAGTATTTCGTATCGATGATCCAATGGCCTTTTCTTATCGATAGAATAAAGGTGACGTTCGCATCGATCCATGTGGCGCTTTTCGTATCGATCAATGGTTGATCGATACAAAACATATGAATAAGTGGATCGATATGAAATTCATGGTTTGATCAACACGAAGCGACAATCCCTTATGGATACAAATTGACTTGATCCTGATGGTTACAAAGAAGAACGCACTCGATCAGTACGAAGTGAGGTATATATGATGGATACGAAGTGGAACTGTTTCCTTTGATGGATACAAAATTGCTAATGCTTTATCATGGATGCGAAGGAGGCCACCGATGGATGCGAACGAGGATAGGTATGGAAGCTGTTGCCTCGGAGGGGTACGAATGAGTTTGGATTTGATGGATACGAATTATGGGCTTTGCTTTTGACTTTGGTCGATTCATAGCTCTAACTCGAAATAGCTATCTCCCTGGCCCGAAGTAGTATGCCTGAGAATTTGAAGTAAACCTAGGGATGACTCGAAGCAAACCCCAAGCAACTTGAAATGACTCGACTTGGATCAATCAATATCTCTAGCATTCGAACTCCGATTGACTTAAAATTTGGCACGTTGGCTCCCATAGCTTTGCTTGTCGTATCATATCGATTGTAGCTCAATCCGGACCTGGGCAAAATTTGTCAGTATCCATAGCGACCCTATGTATAACTAATCTTCGGAACTGATTACCTTTGATTTTCAGTCAATTCTTTGGTATCACAGCCTTGCCAAAAGGCGGGATAATAGTATACTTATTTCAAAATTATATTTACAAATATAGAAATTTGGAATTTCCATCAGAAAAGCGATGAAAATCAGTTTTCTGTGAAAATGAGATTTTCTCAATATTAGTGGATACAAAACTGGTAATACACTTATTTCTCTATTTAAGCAAGAATATGTAATAAAACTATTTATTTTATTTTGGAAATAAAATGTCTTCATGGCATCATCAATGATGTTAACATCTTTAAATAATAAATTTTAGAATTTAAATTAAGTTCAAATGATTTAATAATTATTTTAAATATTAAATGAGGCCTTTTTAATTATTAAATAATAATTGAAATTTCATTTTAAAATTTTGTTTATATATATATTAACTAAGAAGTAAAAATATGACCATAATTCTAATCCCGGATTCACCACGGTTTAACGAATTAAAGTTGTATCGGAACATTGCAACTTGATTTGTCAAAAATAAACATAAAAGCACCCATACACATGCACATGAACATACATACATTTACATACACACACACACACAGATATATATATATATATTTACCATTAACATTTACTAACTTACTTAAGGTAAATATATAAAAATCTAGATATTTTATAAGCAAAACAAAACAAAACTTACCATCACTTACAAGCATATAGGGTGGCACAAGGGGAGGGTGGTTCGTCCATGTAATGAGGGTGTGGTTAGCACATGGGTGATGGGAATGATGATGATGATGTTGTAGATATTTTGCTAAAAAAGGCTATAAATACAAGTCCATATCCTCTCATTTCCTTACACCAAAAACTCTTCTTCTTCCTTCTTCTTAAGCTCCTTAATGCTCATTAATGGCTTCTAAGTCTTCATAAATTATTCCATAGTCGTAGCAAAGCTCTGTTGAAAATACACTTCCAAATATAGAAAGATATCTCCTTAATTTGAAATTAAAGTGAGTGATCACCTTCTCTTCTTTCTTCTTGCTTGACCAAGCTCATATAGGGATCTACATTCTCTCAAGTACAAGACCGAGCACACCTAAGGGTCACAGGGTAGGATTCATAAGCTTCGGTGCGGTGATAGCGGAGCTATAGTCAATTATAACACATCTAGAGGCAAATGGATGCGAGAATTACTTCGCTAGTTTATTTTATTAAACTATATGATGATATGGTATGTTTTGCCATGCTTGTTTTCTATGTTTGATCATCATGTTTTGGATGCAATAATATGTTTGCTTGGTTATAGAAATAATTCATGGTAAATTCACGTCGAATTTATAGAAAGAAATATCTTTCTTTTATGAATTATAAAAGTGTTGCGGCACAATTATACCTCTTTAAATATGAATAAAAATGGAGTAAAAATGGTTTATAAATGTTTTATAAACATTAAAACCCATTTTTCCAAAGTTTTAAAAAGATATGAAATTAGAGCAAAATAGGCCATCGCGTTTCGGTAGTTCACGATTCCGCGACCGGAAAATTTAAATCAACGTGTAGAGTGGAATATAGATCAGAATTCTTAGAAATAAGAATTTTCTGGACACTTGGAGTTATAGTTTTCAAATAAAAAGAAAAATCGAGATTTCATTTAGTATAGTTTGAGATACGTCCAAATCAAGGTTTAAAAAATGTTGTGTTTTGGCAGTTCGAAAACCAAAATTTCAAAATCTTTATAAATGGATATTTTTAATCTTTAAAAATATGGAATAAATTCTAAAAACGTGTTAAAATATTTTAAAATTGTTTTACAGGGAAAAATTGAATATATAAAAGCTTTAAAATGAGATTTGTGCTACGAAGCCCTTATAAGCACTATTCACCAACAATTTAGCAAAAGAATTTGGAAATTTCAGAAATAAGATTTAAACTTGGGTTTTTCTTCCCGAATCCTTTATAAATGATTTTCAAATAAGAAATCAAGTATTTTTAAAGGTTTTAGAGTCGATCAAATAACTTGACCGTCTTATGGATGACAAAGAGGTAGCCTCTAAGTTTGGGTTTGGAAAACCAGTTTCCTGCTCTCCCTAACTATCCGGACTGGTCCGATGGAGAGGATAGTTAATTTGATTTACTCGGATCATAAAGGAAAAGAGATTCCACAAAGTTAAATAAGATTTCAAATAAGATTTTGATGATAAAGAAAACATTCTAGTTAAACTCTGTATTAAATTCCGAGGAGGGAACTTATACTATCTGTGTGAATTTAAAAGGTGATTTCATCGTTATTCGATGAATAGTATAGGTTGAATATGGGAAATAATATCGAGTATAATTAATCTAAAACCTATGGATCCCTTTTTTTATCAATACTAACTGGTTTGGATTTACAGTAAACGATGTCTTAAATAACATTATTTTTGACCCATTAAAGATATGTTTTGAAAATGTGAAATCTTCATTAAGATTTGAATTATATTTTTCCTAAGTAAAAGATGAAATACTTTGGTATTTCCAAAGTTAAAAAGGGGTTTAATTTAACCAAAGGATTTGATAATAGAGCCTTAATAATCCCGTATATGCTGAAAAAGAAAATGGTTTAAAGAATATATCTCTGAAAGATATTTGATTTGATAAAAAGATAATTTGATTGGATGTTGATTCATAAATCACTTATATACTTGACATCTTTTTATCGTTGATTGGTTCGAAGAGACCGGGATAGGATTTGGATGATTGTTATCCGAAAACCACTTCGAACAACATATGCGTTCGAAAGTGAAGACATGTTGAAGACGGGGATCTTCATAATGTCGGACTGCTTTCCAATAACCTTTAGGGTGGTAGTAGTGCCTTAGTTTGGAAAATCTTCGATTTTCAATGACTACGCGCTACTAATCCTAGGGGTGATTCCCAAACATGATGTAGTAGGAGGAGTACTTTCAGTTTGTCCTATTCTTAGACAACTTGTATGGACAAGTGTCTGACATTGCATTTTTAAGACCATTTAGATTGATTTTTACAAACGTACATCTATTTGGTGGTGTAGGAGGTAACCCCTCTTACACTTAACACCCTTCCCTGAGGGTTGTACTTCTGTGGAAATCAATAATGTGTTATTAGAAATGGCAATGTGATATTCAAAGTGGGATTTGTTTGTAAAAGGTGATACGTTACCTCATGCCTCAACTCGGAAATGGCTGAAACAAGGTATGTCGTAAGGCTATGTGGGTTGCACCCACTAGGGTATGATCATCACCTTTCTAGATTACCCTCTATATATCGGGTTTGTTATGTATGCCATGAGACGTCTCAAATAGGTTGGTAACGACCGGGGTGATGTCATATTCAGTACTATCCATGACCATTGGATTGGTCGCCGAAAAAGGGTAGGTTGGTCTTGCCAGATGCAAAGGACTCTCTGTGGGTCCTCGGTACATTCCTCTAGAGATGTACTGCACGGAAGGTAGTCCCTTACTAGACATTGTATGGAACCCATTCTCTAATAAGTACCTTTGGACTTAGTTCTATACCTATTATACTAGAATTTAATCAACGCAACAATTTGGGCTTAGATTAATATGTATTTGTAATATAGACATTATTATAATATTACTGGATTTTGCGTAGCAATGTTTTGGTTATCATAAGGTAAAAACCCGTCCGTGTTTATGTGCGGCGTGGTCTTATGAGATACCCTTTTTTTTTGAAAATATTCATGTTTTGAGTTTTCTCACACCAGTCCCATGACTGACCCGGAGTTTATTTTCTTCTCCTTAAACTCTGGGTGCCTTATTTTTCAAGGCAGCCAAGTAGTCTCATCTAGCTTGGAACATTTTGGAGGAGCGTGGAGCAAGAGCTAGAATTTTCACTGTAGATGGTTATCCATATCCATTTTTGCTACATTTGTTTACTGTTTGTATTCAGCACTAGTAGGGACAGAGATTTATAACTGTCCAGGCTAAGATTGGGATAGACTCTAATAAATGTATTTAAAAAATTTCGCCGTAAAGATTATATATTGAAATAATATATGTTATTCTGTTCGTATGAGATTCTGTTCTTTCTTAATTTTCTTTTACCCTTGATCAATTCGTCTTTTTGGCACTTGGATATTCGGCATGTGAATACCGTAGATGTATTCGTGTCGATTTATGAGAGTTGAAAAGGCCAGCCGTCACATTCTACATTCTTGATCCTTCATGCGAGTAATCATGGGATTCACAAAACTGTAGTTTGGTACCACTCCTCATTTCTTCGAGGGTTCTCCACATGGTTTCCACACATCTCTAATAAAATGTTTCTAGGTTCATACCAAGGATTCCTTATTGCTACGCTACGATCATCCGTAGCTATTTTGTTCATAGCCTAACCTTTACCCCATCTTATCTAGGTAGTGATCCCTATCTACTCCATATTAAAAACTTGGTTTGGTTCTCGTCATTTAAAAAAAAATTAAAACTTCATAATTATGAGGTACTTGACCCAAACTTTTATCTTTAAAAGTATAAACTTAGAAACCTTTTTATCAATTCAAAAATTACTTTGTTCCAAAAAAGAATCATTAAATTTTTTCCTTCTCTAACCAACTTTACCGTTTCAAGGACTTTCTACAGTAGAAATTTACTTCCTTTTAAAAGTAGGGTTTTTAACTCAAAACATTCAAAACTCCATTATCATACCAGATCATTTTTTTTCAAAAACATCTTCTACAACTTTAACCAATGAAAATTGGAGTAGACAAAGATAAGTTCCATCCAATTATTTTCCTATGCTCATGATATCTCCGCTTCCACCTTAGCGAGGATTTTAATGGCATATGAGAGAGACTTCTAAAAGATATGCATAACTGCAACATCTATCTAAGGGTCTATCTAAAGTATATGCACAATTACTATATATCTATGGAATTTATTTGTTCTTCGTATCCAATTCGTATTGTTTTTCTCCTATATTATTTCTAACAAGATTACTAATCCTATTTTTATATGTAAATTCCTAATGCTATTTCTACCTAACTTATCGAGTGATCTTACCCTTCTATTCTTTATACCCCTTTTGAATCAAGTACCATTTCTATTTATCCACCCCTTAAAAAGAATTTTAAAAATGGAATTTCCAAATCTACAAAATAGGAAAATTTATCGAACCCAACCTACGCTTTGTTTTACATTTATTATAAAAATGAAATATCCCTTTATCAAAAATCATTAAATCCAAATTTTTTGATTCAATCAATTTTGAACTAGAAATTTCAAAAATGAAAATTCCTTTTTACCAGAAACCTTTAAATCTGAAACTTTTGACTCGACAAATTTCAAATTATGGATTCCTAACTTCCTTGCATTTTCAAAACAACAACATTTCAATAAATTCTTTGAAAAACCCATTTAGAACATTTCAAGGAATTCTCAAAGAAATATTGTTCTAAAATTCTTTCATATGGGGTCGGACTCAGAAATGGACTTTTATTGCCCTATCTTTAGGACACTCCTACTTCCCTACTCATCCTTAACTCATCTCCATCAAAAATCCGACTTATCTTCTTATGGTGATTAATGTACACCTTCTTGCAAGAACTTTCTCCACTCCTTCTTCATACCTTGCTTCCGGATGCATATATGCACCTTCAATTGTCAATTCATCGAAATCCACAATCATAAGTCAACCTACCCCAATAAAGGAGTCAAGTACCATCGAACCTCTGGGATTCTTCTATATGTGGTACTCATGCTCTCCTTGGTCTAATCCTTACAATATGACTTTTTCCCTGTAGGATAATCGAGGTAGAAGTAAAAATTTAGTTCACCTTATACATAATTATAGGTAAAAATATAAATACATTCTCTTAGTGTATCCTAATCCCTATGATTGACTAACCTAAGCTCTGATACCAAATGCAACAACCCGCACCTTAATAGGCTCGAATTTCGACTAAATTGAAACCCAAGTCCATTAGGGTACAGATCGTTGTTTTGATTACCTGTAATAACACAACTATATCAGAGTGTGATCAATATAAACTCATAGCGAAATTGGAAAATATAATATAACATACATATAGGCTACTACTCATAATATCATTCCTTGGATATTTAATTGCCTTATCAACGCCGAGCACGAATAAGAATACTTTACTATCTGTAGTTTCCATCTTGCTCTAGTATCAATTCCTTCTAAATCTAACATGTGGGTTGTTATGAGGATGGGGTCAGAACAACATTCTAGTGATTGAAAAATTAAATACTTTACCTATCCCTTTAATATATACCGATCAATTTCCATTTACGTGTTATGTCTATTATTTGCGGCTAATCTGTTAAGTCTTATGTGCATGTACGATATGCCTAACCTAACCTTTTTCAAGGTATAACTATATAAGTATATGCCTACCCTCATAGATGTCTAACTATTTCACTACCCAAAAATCTCAGACCACTTATGACTTCTTAAATAAGGAGGAGGCAGACCCAACGGCCATTAATACCTCAATCCCCAAAGCGGGCCCTCCGCAACATAACCGCTATTCAGTCGATCCTAACTACAAAGACTGATGACACATAGATTATGATTTATAATATAATTGATGTATTGCTAATGCATTTCAGCTCTACAACTTACCCTTGACTGTGGGGGCAAAGCCTTTCCCATTTCCATGCAACTACCATCAGTCCTATTCTAACAACGTGAGAGAAAGTACACAGGCTACTTAATACCTCTGTAACGGGAATTAGGAAGACTCTAACCATATAATACCTATATCCTAGACAAGTCCCCATCATTTAATACTTACCCCAAGATGGACCCCTCTCTAGTGCTTCCTAGCTGACAGTGCATAGAATCTCATCGGGCCATTTAATACTTCTTTGTGGAGAGAAATGGACCTAATAATTGCTACTTAATGCCTCGACCCTAAAGTGGACCCCTCTCAAGATTACCCTTTACTGTGCCTAAACGCTAAACTCGACCATTTAATACTTCTTAAATAGGAAGGAGGGGGACCTTATAATAGCTACTTAATGCCTCCGACCCAAAAGCAGGTCCTACGTCCTACGCATATCCCTTCCCCAAGGGTCCTATGGTTAGAGATGTCTCACATCAGTAGTAAGTATACACAACTACCGGTAGCCTTTAGTTAAAGGCAGACTATTGTTGTGTAGCTATATTGACCTCGCATCTCAACCCACTATATCACCCAAAGCCTAAGTGTTGGACTACGCCCAGTAATGCACGCTCGTTCTAAACGTATCATGGAAGCTATATAATTTCCTACCATGAAAATTATATTGCCATCTGCATATATATATATATATATATGTATATATTTTATAATATTAATAGTTAGTTGTTCGCTATGTAATTATTCCTATTTTATACGCTTAGGCTTTGGTTTCATTATTTCCCTCTTATGTCTAATAAATGTCAATTGTTCGGAATAATTAGTCATTAATGTCAAAATTGGACAATCACTATTGTTATTTATTTACCTGTTTCAAAATCTACCTATTATACCTATTCATTTTCTCATAATTTCCATATTAAATTCTCTAATTACATTTATCATATTGAATTTTCTAATCGGTCTCCATTTAATTCCTTTAACTCTCTATTAAATACAAATTTATTGCCTATTAACTTTGTAGTTAATGTCCATAAATCTTGGTTTTCCTTTTTAATCCTATAGTTTAATACTCTATAATAATCAATACGAATATTGTTATATATTACGCTATATTTTTTCTATTTTTAATCAATATGTGCGGTTTTACACACATACATATATATATTCTTATTTTCTAATTATTAATTCCTAAACTAGTACATTCCTTTCCACGTTTTAATTTATCAGAGCTATCCTCTCAAAAAAAATTGCCATTATAAGTTTCCATAAAATACCCAAAAATGAGACTTTTACTCCATTTGCAATTATAAGGAATTATTTCTTTTCTTTTATTGAAATAGACAGTGCAAACTAAGACGAAGAATATCCATGCTTCACATATCTCTTTACTTTTTGGTATATTTCTTGTTAATTCAAACGACACACTTTTATACATATTTTAGAAATTGGATAATTTATGGAAATTACATAGATAGATATATATATATATATATGTGTGTGTGTGTGTGTGTGTATAACTAAATTATAATCTAAATAAATTAAAATATAGAAATTTCCATTCCAAGTCAACTAGGGCAACCTAATTTACAACCCAATTATAAATCTGGAAATAAACATTCTACAATAATAAATAGTTTTGGAACTGAATTCTAATTTCCAGATTAGGTTGTACATATTATTCTATTCCAATTACCTATTTATAGAATATGTAGGCGATATTCCCATACATGTGCTTTAAGCCTACAATTCATCAGATCTTATTTAGGCATAATAATTAAATAGAATCCAATGGTATAAATTTCAATGTTATAAATAAATTATATAATTTCCCACTCACCTTTTAAGCTTTCCAAATCTGAATCCATTCATTTACTTGACTGGCTTTTCCATTCTAATCGAAAAAAAAAAATATATATATATAACATGGTGTATACATACTATTAGAATTACTAATATAAGATGAGATTTGGGGTTAATGGGAATATAGATTTATAATTATAAAAATTACTTTTTTCCACAGTATTGATTCGTTCCTTCTCTTCTTCTCTTTAATTTTCTACCATTCTCCAATTATATATACATATAATATTTTATAATTTTTGTGGAGAAGGGATAATGGCAGAGCTTCGCAGCTTGGATCGGAAAATATGAGAAGATGACTGAGTGGTTAGGCTTTTATTTATAGACGCTCGAATCAATCTGATCCGTTAGATTGAAATAATTAAATCTGGGCCATTGTCCAAGGTTTAAACCCAAACAGTCATTACTAGATCGGTCGACCGCTCCCCTACAAGCAGTCTACCGCATAGAGTGAGGTCGACTGGAGGGGTCACATATTTAGTGTTTATTTATTTCCTTTGTCGTTATTTAATTATTTTTTTCTACAGAAACTTCAAACACTAATAACTTCCTCTTTTGAGCTTCGATCGTAAAACTTCAAATATGAAAGTTGCTCAGAAAATCACCACAAATACAATGATGCAAGTTTCATGGCATAAAACCATCGTTCTCTCAAATTCCATTTTTGAAGCCTTACTAATTATTTGTTAATTATTGTTAATTTTATAGGGTGTTACAATCCCCTTACCAATTTCTCCTCCAATATTCGATGAAACGACATACGGTCGATTCTTATGCGCTTCACATTGCGCGTTCTCCGCAACATCCCTCATCACATGAAGCACGGCTTTTCGAAGCAAAATGCAACATTTAGCCAACTACTTTTGGTTGTCTATGTCTCGAACCATTCCATGGCGTTGAAGCTTCGGGCTTTGACATAGGAAGAAGCATGCCACCTCGAGAAATCCAATGGCGCAGTTCAGTTTGCCCAAAACCCCCTCTAACTCCAACGAAGTTCAACCCTAGGTAGTTGCTATGAATGCCGACTAACCCTAAGCAATACGGCACCCCTCATCGTCACTAGAAATTTGATCTCCATTCTGCCATGAGCTCAACAAATTCAGTCTCATTATCTTTAGTGGTCAGTTGCTCTGGATTTAATTCGATGAGGTAGGAAGCAGTCTTTTGTTCACTAAGGAGGAGGAAAAGATTGAAAAGTGAGAGAGGGAAGAAAAATATCAAGTGCTCAAGAGTGTGTGTGTGTGTATTATAATATATAAGTTCTATATTATTTCTTAAATAAATCGCCCTAAGTTTCGAGCTCGTACGATCACACAGAATGTCGAATCTCCAAGAAAATCTTCGATGCAAATCACCTCATTTTTCCAGTTTCGATGGTATATATTTCATTGCAATCCGAGATGATGCACTAGGGCGATAATTTCACACATTTCAAGGTCATTTTGGCTATTGGATCGCCCGATTCTTAAAATTCTTCAACTGTACGTCTCATACCGAAGTCGTCATCTCAGATTCACAAGACGTCAATTGAGATCCCACTAGACTCGACTGTACACGTTGTTTTACAAAATACATATAACAATACGTAAATCGTAAAATACTATGACTCCAAATATAGTGATATTTATACCTATTTTGATTCGCAACATCGATCCGGACTTAACAAAAGTAGTCTCAAATTCTAATTCGACCATATGCGAAAAAAAATCAGATTTTGGACCTTCAACTTATTAATGATCCACTATTTAAATTGATTATTTAAATATCCAGTCATTAAAAAATGTGGGTTGTTACATTCTCCCATCCTTAAAAGAATTTTGTCTCGAATTTCCTATGAGTATGACAATGCAACCCGTTAGACCAAAAATTTCCAAAGTACATAATATACCTCATAACCTTAGGATTAAAAACTCCCCTTTCATAGCAAGAGCATGTCCTTTAAATGCGAATTCGAGTGAATAAACATCCCAAAAGTGCATAATTGCTTCCCTGTACCTAATCATGTATTCAATAAAGAGGATTAAACACAATTGCAACATTAAACCATGGATTTAAGATTGCTAAATCATATAGAAATTATCTCATACGAATATGCTATATCAAACAATGCAACAAGCATCTCAAATAAACACACTATAACAGCTATGCAACAGGGATCCTTAATGCCACAAGCATCTTTAATGCAACAAACATCTCAAATAAACATTACAGAAGAATTAACCTACACTATGAGGGGTCTACTTTGGGATATGACTAAGCTATAAATCCTAAATCCATGCCTTAAGACCCTTAGCAACTCTAAATAGTGATAATCATCTCCACTCCACATTTAGCCAAAATGTTAAGTTGGCTAACAAACCCCTTCACTGACAAGCTACCCCGCTACAAATGGACGAAATGCTCGAGCTGCATGCTTGTAATGACCCTAATTTTGACTAACATTATTTTGAATATTTAATTGTATAAATTAAATTAAATAATGTAGATAGTTAAGAGATTGAGATTTCTTAATTAAGAAGGAGCCATGCCTTAATGAATGTATTAGCAAAAGATAAATAAAAATAAGTAAGAATAAGGAATATGGTAAGGGTAAAATGGGAATAGCCTTTATTCCAATACCCTAAACCCTTCCATTCTCCATTCCTTATTCATTTTAACTATCAAAAAACAAAACTAAAACCCTAAACAAACAAGGCCGACCACCATTAAGGGGATTCACGGAGAAGAAAAACTAGGATTCAAGTAGAAAGCTTAAGCAAATCAATCTAAGGGAAACTCTTAACCTTCTTAACACAAAGCCAATATGAATAATTAGTTGACATCTCTATTTTTGATGAATGGTTTTGGTTTAAAGAGTAAAACTATTATCTTTTGCAAGTATATGCCATGTTATAGTGATTTAATGATTATATGTTGTAGTTGATGATTTATATGGTTTCATATGGATTTATGATATGTTAGATTAGAAAACCTATTAAATGGCATCCAAACAAGTTGCATTTTTGATATATGGTCAATAAAATTTTTTAGAAGTGGGTTTCAAGTTTCCTAATTTTCTAAGTGATTGTGGATTTATTATGAATTTTCTATAAGAGAAAATAGTTAATGTTGGGTTTAAATTATTTAAGGCAATTAAACATTGTTCCTGCATCTGAAATTTATATATGCTAGATAGCATGTTTAAATTGAATTACAATGATTTTTGGGGATTTTTCCTAAGTGTTTTACTATGGTTATTAAATTATTTAAGTTAGAGAACTTAAATGTTTTGTTAAGGGGAAGGGCTTATTTGTTAAAATGATTTCAATTATTAATTATTGAATTCGACGGCCTTTTTAGAAAAGAATTTTGATAAAGAATTGGCAGCCAATCATATTTTGACAAATTAGGCAAGTTAGGTAAAAAAGAATTACTTTGGAAGGCAAAAATTCAGTTTTGTTTCGAATTACAACTTTTCCACTTCCATTGCTTGCTTCCGTCACTATGCCTAGTAGGCCTTTCGCACCCATTAGAAACCAATGCACATGGTATCAAGCAATTGATATGTAGTGAATTGGAGAAAGGCGGAAGGGACTGTGTCGAAGACATGCTTTCGTAGGGGTTGAAGCCATTTTTATAAGCTTTCGAATCCATTACTTGCCTTTGTTTTTAAAGAAGCTTTCGAAAGAGTCCCCACTTTTGAACTCATTTGATACCTAGCTACCACATTCATACCTTTCAAATTAGTTAAGGGCCGCTTTTATTTATAGCCTTATAACAATGTGTTCGAAAGGAAGGCTTTCATTTCCTTAACATTGAAGCTGCCTTCCCAATGTTTTCGAAAGAGTTGTTTTAGCAGCTTTTAATAATGGTTTCACAGGAATTGGTTTCGAAGCTATCCTCTTCTCCAATTCTTTTACTTGGGGTTAATGCTTTCGAAAGTAATGCTTTTGCTTGTTCTCTTTGACCTTATAGTTATATTAAATATTAATCTCAATGGTTTCGAAAGGAATACTTTTAAATGGTTTTGAAGCTATGTTACCACAAACTTTTACTTGAACTCAATGCTTTTGAAAGGTATGTATTAAGTGTTTCAATGGGAAAGATTCCAATGCTTTCGAAAGGTATCTTTTAAGTGTTGCAAAGGGAAAGTTTCCAATGCTTTCAAAAGGTATACTTTGAGTGTTTTGAAAGGAATATTTCTAAGAGTTTCGAAAGATATGTTTAAATGGTTTTGAAAGAGGAGTCTAAGGTTTTAAGTAATAATTTTGAAAAGAATACTTTCAATGGTTTCAAAAGGGGTACTTTCAATAATTTCGAAAGGGATTGTTTAAGGTTATAAACAATGGTTTCGAAGGTGTTGTTTTGGCTTTATAGCCTAAAGTTTCTAAGTTAAAAAGGGCTTTAACTTATTTTAAAGGGATAGATAATCCCATTGATTTATATTTCTTCAACATTGTTTTATGTAAAGCATATACCATGGCAAAGATATTATGAGTAAAACAAAGAGCATATTTTCCTTGTTTAAGTATGATTTAAAAGGTGTTAATTAGTTTAATGAAAGGTTAGATAGAAAGTCCATTGATGAAATGTTTTCAAGGAAAATTTAATAGGGTAGTTAACCCTAAGTTTATGACTCAGATATTAGAAGACCAGATGGGACTGGTGTAGGGTCGCGTCCTATACTTTAGTTAGTAGCCCATAGCTAATATAAGTCCAAAATTCTAGTGTGTAGGGCTTTGTCACAGATGAGACTAAAATAATGTTACACACAGAAGGGAATATACATAGTAAAGATATGTTGTCGGTGAGCCCACAAAACCATTAGGTTCAATTGACCCTAGAAAAAGATAGTTAAGGGCAGACAACCCAGTATTGTGTCTAACATAAGTTAGATTATTGGTTATATCCGGTAGGCCCAAGTCAGCCAATGGTAAATAGTTAGCTAGATAAAACTATAGTGTGGACAGATAGTCCATTGATTACCTGATTATTATGCATATATGTATTTGCTATTGTTGTAATAATCAGTTTGATTGCAGGATTTTGATTTGCAAAAGATATGCTTTTAAAAGGATATTAGTGAGGGGAAACCCGTTTTGCTAAGTGGCATGGTTTCACTTAATATCAGTAAACCGAGATGTAATAGAATTTTTCACACTAGGCTTTATGTCTGACTCGAAGTTTATGTTTTCCCCTTAAACTCTCAGGTGCTCAAAATTTGATTTTAGTAGATTGAGAGTTAAGGACTTTTCAGGTTTAGTTGGTTGGACGAATAAGCTTCCAAAGACATGTAGGAGGAAAAGCTAGCTATGTAGGAGTTATTTAGTATTGTTTCCACCATGATGTATTTAAGACTGATATGTCTACCTATCTATTGCTTTGATCATCCAAGGGGCATCTTCATATGTTGCTCTTGGCATAATTTGTAATGGTTATATTTGATCAAAACTTGGGAATCGTTTAAGGATTATGTAATTAAATATGAAATATTGATTTGAAATGTAATCAAAAAAGCCATTTTGAAATCTGTGATGATTTTATTTCATATTCACGTCCTTCTGATATTATGGATACTATTAACATTATCGTATTTCATCACTGAAAGTTAAACACTATAGATGATTACAGCATCTGTAGAACTTTGCTTTGGTCCTCGAGATAGGGATGTTACAACTTGGTACTAGAGCATAGGTTTATGAAAACTTAAAAGAAATTTTAAACTCAAAATGGTTTTTGAAAACATAATCTAAGGAATTAGAGAAAATAATGGGGTATGGGATAACGCTATAGTAATGTACCTGTATTTTCTATATATACATATAGACTTTATCTCTATTCTCCCATCTCTCTTAAATCGTTCTTCTGTCTCTTACTAAGGCTTGCATGTAGATTTACGAGAAAGGAAGATATGGAGGCAAGAAACGAAAGAGGAAATCTAGGTGGAGGAAGCACCACAACTAATGGAAATGCTCGACTCAATACTAGAAGGAAACTGGGTCGACGATCAAATGCTAATCCAAACGCAAATGCCAATGTTGGTGTTGGAACCCCGCTAGTAGATATTGGGGTGATGTATCAGTCCTTCGTCAATCTGATGCAAGCTGGAGCAGCTACAAGAGTAGCTGGGGGTAATGCTACGAATGTTGGAGGAGCTAATCCCGTGGCCCGAGTTGGCAATAACTATGCCAAGCCGAGCATGGATTATACCAGTCTTGGTAGGAAGCCGTTTTTGGGAACAGAGGATGCTGTTGAAGTAGAAAACTAGTTATCGCACCGTGAAAGAATTTTTGCCGACTTGGGATTAGATGATGAGCAAAAGAGGAGACTTGCTTTATGACAGTTGCAGGGAGTAGCACTTTATTGGTGGAATGGTATTACTGTGGAAGTTCTTGAGGAAGAGTTGACTTGGGTAGAGTTTCGAAGGAGATTCGAAGAGAGGTTCTTGTCTGAAGTTGCCAAGTCAGTATTGCTGAGAAAGTTCATGGACTTAGTGCAAGGTGAGATGTTAGTGATTGAGTATGCTACAAAGTCTGATGAGTTGTCCAGATACGGATATGCTACCATTAACACCGTTATTAAAATGAAAAAGAAGTTTATTCAAGGGTCAAGAACCCCCATACCTTGTTACTTCCTTAAGGGTTGCGAATTCGATAGGAGGGTATGCAACTCTGAGGATGAGATCTGACCAGTAAGAACTTGAATTGTTAGGTCATAAGTTTACATGCACGTTGTATGTTTTTGATTTCGTAGGCTTTGGTATAATTTTGGTTATGGATTGGTTAGATAAATATGATGCTTGGATATTTTTCCAAGATAGGGAAATATTGCTAAGACACCCAACGGTCATGACCGAATTATATACTCGATGGAGAAGCCAGACTCAAGTGCTTAGGCTTTGCTAAATGCAATGGAAGTAGAAGAAGAGTTGAATCGGGTTTTGGTAGCAAGAGAGTTTGCAGATGTTTTTGAGCCAGTCACAGGACTACCACCGAAGCGAGCCATTGAGTTTTAGATAGATCTTATGCCAGGAGCAGAACCTATGAGTAGATCGCCATGTAGAATGACTCCTACCGAGATGAATGAGTTAAAGGTGCAGTTGGTGAATTTAGAAGGTAAGAATTTTAATATACCAAGCAGTTTGCCTTGGGGAGTGGTTGCAGTGTTTGCAAGGAAACTGGATGGATCGTTAAGGTTGTGTATCGATTATCGTAAGCTGAATGAGAGGACGTTAAAGAACCAATATTCATTACCTAGGATTGACAATTTGTTCAACCAATAGAGTGGAGCCAAAGTACTTCCCTAGTTGGATTTGGCAACAGGGTTCCATCAGCTTAGAGGAGCAGAGGGTAGTATTCTTTTGACATCGTTTAGGACCAAATATGGACCGTACGAATAGTTAGTGATGCCTTTCGGACTAACTAATGGACCAACATTCTTCGTGGACTTGATGAACATAATCTTCCAGGATATCTCGACAGATTCGTGTTAGTATTCATAGACGACATTTTGATATACTATAAGGAGGAAAGAGAGCATGAAGTTCATCTTAGATTGGTGCTTGAGACGTTGAGGCGGCATCAACTGAAAACGAAAATTTCAACCTACCATTTCTGGAAGAAGGAAGCAAATTTTCTTGGTCATGTAGTCTCAGAGAAAGGGTTATCAGTAGATCCGGCTAAGATCGAGGTAGTGAATAGTTGGAAGAGACCCGAGATAGTGACTGAGATAAAGAGTTTTCTTGGATTAGTTGGGTATGATCGGAGATTCATTAAGGATTTTTCGCGTATAGCAGCACCGATGACTAAGCTAACTCGGAAAGATGTGAAGTTTGTTTGGACTGATAAGTGTGAGGAGGCATTCCAGAAACTAAAACATTTGTTGACTAATGCACCCGCGTTAGTCTTTCCAGAGGGGAATCGGGACTTGGTGGTGTACACGAATGCATGTGGAACAGGGTTTGAAGCTGTGTTAATGCAAAGAGGTAAAGTGATTGCCTATGCTTCTCGATAGCTCAGACCGCATGAAGTTAGATATCCGACTCATGATTTGGAATTAGCTACGGTAATTTTCGCCTTGAAAGTGTGGAGACATTACCTTTTGGGAGAAAGATTCGAGTTGTATATGGATCATAAGTCACCGAGATATTTATTCTCTTGGAAGAAGTTGAATATGAGACAGTGGAGGTGGTTAGAGTTTTTAGCCGCTTCTGACTTTAGTGTTGAATATGCACCGAGAAAAGGGAATAAGGTTGCAGATGCACTTAGCAGAAAATATCAGAAAGCAGTATTGGCAATGATAGCCAAGTGGAAAGATTTAGAAGCATTGACTACATGCAGAGTACGATGGAGATCTAAGAGTAGTTCTAGCCAAGAAACTACAATATTGTCATGTTTAGAAGTTCGCCGGTATTGATCAAAAGGATTTCTTCTAAACAAGGAGAGGATCCATTATTAGCTGAACGGATCAGAAAGTTAAGGAATGGAACAGAGAGCGACAACTTGAAAGATTTCAGTCTTGACTAGAATGGTTGGTTGAGGAAGAAAGGACGACTATGTGTTCCGAGTGTAGGAAACATTAGGAAGTTCTTAGAGAATGCCATCGTTTGAAGTTCACTATTCATCCAAGAGGAATGAAGATGTATTAGGATATGAAAAGGAGTTTCTTCTGGGAAGGTATGAAGAGATACATATGCTTATGGGTGAGGCAGTATTTAAACCGTCAATAAAAGCCGAACATCAGAAACCAAGTGGATTACCTCAGCCTTTAGATGTTCCAGTCTGGAAATGGGATTCTATCCCAATGAATTTCATAGATGGGTTTCCAAGGTCGAATAGAGGAAATGAAAGTATATGGGTTATAGTGGACAAATTGAATAAGAGTGCAGATTTTATACCCGTTAAGTTGACCAAGACAGCACAAGATTTAGCTAAGTTATTCATGAGCAATATAATTAAACTGCATGGAATTCCTAGTAGTATAGTAAGTGATAGAGATTCTTTATTCACTAGTGAGTTTTGGAAGAGTCTATAAGAGACTTTAGGTACCAAGCTCAAGATGAGTACGGCTTACCATCCGTAGACAAATTGGAAAATGGAGAGAGTTAACAAAGTCTTAGAGAGGATTTGTTAAGATCTTGTGTGCTAGATTTCGGAGGATCATGGGAAGAAACTGTTTGAAGCTTTGTATGAAAGGCCATGCAAATCTCCCATTTGTTGGTTAGAGACTGTGGATAAACTAATTCTTAGACCAGATTTAGTTAAAGAAGCTATAGAAAAGATTGAGTAAATTCGAGCTAGGATGAAGGAAGCTCAGTCTAGGCAGAAGAGTTATGCTGATAAAAGCCAAAAAGAATTAGAGTTCTCGGTTGGAGATCATGTTTTCGTCAAGGTATCACCGATGAAAGGTGTAATCAGATTTGGAAAATCAAGAAAATTGGCACTAAGATTCGTTGGACCATTTCCGATTATAGAAAGGATCGGAAAACTCACGTATAGAGTAGAGTTACCGAATAGTTTGGCAGGATTCCATAATGTTTTTCATATTTCTCATCTAAGGAAGTATATTTGAGATCCAGAAACTACTATTACACCGACCGTGTTAGAGGATTTAGTGGTGGAACCGAATATGACTATAGTTAGAAAACCAATTCTTATAGTTGCGAGAGATGAGAAGAGACTAAGGAACAAGACAATCAGATTAGTCAAAGTCCAATGGAGTGACAACGAGAGAGATTGTACTTGGGAAACCGAGAGCAGGATTAGAGATACTTATCCTGACTTGTTTGAAGGTATGTTTTACCTTTATGTTTGATTGTTGTGAGTACCTTATCATAATTTCGAGGACGAAATTATTTAAGGAGGGGAGTCTGTAATGACCTTAATTTTGACTAACATTATTTGGAATATTTAGTTTGATAAATAAAATAAAATAATATAGATAGTTAAGAGATTGATATTTATTAATTAAGAAGGAGCCATGCCTTAATGAAGGTATTAGCAAAGGAGAATTAAAAATAAGTAAGAAGGAGGAATATGGTAAGGGTAAAATGGGAATAGCCTTTATTCCAATACCTAAACCCTTCCATTCTACATTCCTTATTCATTTTAACTTTCAAAAATAAAACCAAAACCCTAAGCAAACTCGGCCGCCACCATTAAGGGGATTCAAGGAGGAAAAAAGCTAGGATTCAAGTAGAAAGCTTAAGCAAATCAATCTAGTGGCAAATCCCAGCCTTCTTAACACAAAACCAAGGTGAATAATTAGTTTACATCTCTATTTTGATGAATGATTCCGGTTTAAAGAGTAAACCTATTTCCTTTTGAAAGTATATGCCATGTTATAGTGATTTAATGATTATATGCTGTAGTCGATGATTTATATGGTTTCATAAGGATTTTATGATATGTTTAGATTGGAAAACCTATTAAATGACATCCAAATGAATTGCGTTTTTTATATATGTCAAGAACAATATTATAAAAGTGGGTTTCAAGTTTCATATTTTCTAAGTGATTATGGATTTATTATAAATTTTCTATGAGAGAAAATAACTAATGCCGGGTTTAAATTATTTAAGGCAATTAAACATTGTTTTTGGGTCTGAAATTTATATATGCTAGAAAGCATATTTAAATTAAATTACAATGATTTTTGGGGATTTTTCATAAGTGTTTTACTATGGTTATTAAATTTTTTAAGTTAGAGGACTTAAATGTTTTGTTAAGGGGAAGGGCTTATTTGTCAAAATAATTTCAATTTTTAATTATTGAATTCGGCGGCCATTTTAGAAAAGAATTTTGATAAAGATTGGCAACCAATCATATTTTAACAAATTAGGCAAGTTAGGTAAAATGGAATTACTTTAGAAGGCAAAAATTCAGTTTTGTTTCGAATTACAACTTCGCCACTTCCATTGCTTGCTTCCGTAACTATGCCCAGTAGGCCTTCACACAAATTCGAAACCAATGCACGTGGTATCAAGCAATTGATACATAGTGTATTGGAGAAAGGGGGAAGGGACAATGTCGAAGGCAAGCTTTCAAAGGGGTTGAAGCCATTTTTATAAGCTTTCGAATCCATTAACTGCCTTTGCTTTTAAAGAAGCTTTCGAAAGAGTTGCCGGTTTTGAACTCATTCGATACTTAGCCGCCGCATTCATACCTTTTGAATTAGTTAAGGGCCACTTTTCTTTATATCCTTATAACAATGTGCTCGAAAGGAAGGCTTTCGTTTTCTTAACATTGAAGCCACCTTCCCAATGTTTTGAAAGAGTTGTTTTAGCCGCTTTTAATAATGGTTTCGGAGGTAATGGTTTCGAAAGGATGGTTTCGAAGCTATCCTCTTCTCTAATTCTTTTACTTGGGGTTAATGCTTTCAAAAGTAATGCATTCTTTTGTTCTCTTCGACCCTATAGTTATTGAAACACCCCACACCCCTTAGTATACCCAAAAAGGGCACACTAAAAGATGTGGTGCGTTATTGGTATATCTAAAGCATCACAAAGACTAAGATTCACAAGACAAATAAATAAAAACAGCAGAAACATTTAAAATACTTATCATTAAACTTCATTTCAAAATGAGTCAATAAAACATAAAATGTCTCAAAATAACAAAAATTCATGTCTCATGAAAATTACATCTTAGTCTTACATAATCAGAGTGCAAAAGTAATAATAATAATAATTGTCATAACCCCTCTCACAAGTGTCAAGGCAATAAATGAAAAGGATGAAAACTAGAAGAATACATTTGAAATGAGAGAACTCCGGGAATAGATCTCCAAGCAACCAGAATATACTCAACTCTGCTGGCCTATGAGGGAAAAAGAGGAAATAAAGGAGTGGGTCAGACTAAAAGTCTAGTGAGTGAGAGTAATTACTGGCATTTCTATGCAAGATAAAGATAATAGACTAAGCAACAGTTTTAGTATAAAAGGAAAATATGGAAAAGGTAAAACTGGGATAAAATACTGTTTCTGTACTGTTTCTGATTCTGTTTGACTGTTTGCTTTGGTTGTGATTGTTTGCACTTTGTCTTAGATTGTTGTGATTAGGTTGAAACCCTAATCCTATTTTATTTAGGCTAAAATCCTAATTCTACCCATTGATCGGCCTTCTATCTCTGTTGTGCCACTGTGAGCTGGTCCAATCCTGTTGGTCCCATAGCAAAAGACACCTGTTTAGCACTTGGAATGCAATAGCGAATTATTTACCCTAATCGATGTCGCACGCTCGATCATCGCCGGTACACACTAACTGTCGCTCGCTATTTTGACCTCTTATTTACCCTAATCAGCATAAGCGTGCCCTGCCTCACCTTTGTGAGACCATCAGTCCTAGTTTGAAAGGGATGCTGCCCAGCCTCACCTAAGTGTTTGTGAGACCATCAGTCTTAGTCTAAAAGGGAATGCTGCCGGTATTGGTCCTAACAAACAAATACTAGTTTGCACCCCTTGCCCAAATCCCCATATTTGAGCTTCTGTCTATTGGCCACTTATTTACCCTAATTAGCATAAGCGTGTCCCAGCCTCACCTAACTATTGTGAGACCATCAGTTCTTGACTGAAAGGGAATGCTGTTGGTACGGGCCTGTTAGCGCCAAAATTGGTCACTAACACCCAAATCCAGATGAAAGCACCAACCAACAGTTAAATATCATAGATAGAATGTATGTAGAGAGTAAAAATATGAAGAAAAGTAAAAATTAAAAAGTAAAGCAGTAATAACAGAGGATTTATAGTGGTTCGGCTGACTCCGGCCTACGTCCACTCTAGAAATTTCCTTTTTATTGATATGAAAATCCAGTACAGTTACAATCCGGAGTTTTTAGAACAACAATGGAAGAGCAGCCTTAGTATAGAAGATGAAGGGAAATAGAAAGAAGATCCATTTTCTGAAGCCCTACATGCTGTATTTATAGGCAAAACCTGAGTTGTTGGGCTTCCTGAGTAATCCGGGCCCATCAAGGCCATAGCCGAACCATACTCAACACTCTGATCGACCCAGGCAAGCCAATCCACTCCACATTCAATCCTATCTAGTGCCGATCCACCTAAGCCGAGCCATATCCATACTCTAACACCAAGCCACTCAATGCTGACCCATCCCAAGCCAGTCCCTAGCCTTCCTACCGAACTACTTCCTTGGACCGACCGACATATGCCGAACCATCAATGCCAATCCCATATCTGATCGAACCATAACTGGCCGACCGAACGACCATCCTGACCGAACCATACCTCCTCTCCACTCCTCGACCGACCCATACCTCCCAGGCCGAATGAACGGCCATCCTGGCCGAACCATACCTCCTCTCCACTCCTCGACCGATCCATACCTCCCAGGCCGAACAACACCACCTAGACCGATCCATGCATGATATCCACTCCCTCGCCGAACCACATACGACCGAGCCACCTCCGAGGCACCATGGCCGAACGACCCACATCAAACCATCCATGACCGATTATCTGTCCATCCAACCAGCTCAAACCTATCGTATTCCAGCCTCGACAAATGAGCAGTCGATTTTAGTTAGATCCGCCTGTCCACAGCCTTGCCAAAAGGCGGGTTAACATTTGCCCCCCAAAACATGCCTTGTGGTTAGAAGGTGTGTTTTGAATAGCTCCGTATCCAACATCCAAAGTCTGTATGTTATCCATAGCCATACTTTCTGATTCATAATCCAATCCGTTTTATCCAAGTGCCATTACCGTATCCTTATCCGAATCTACGACTGCTCTGAGTCGATATCCAATATTTATCCAGTAACCAAATCCTCATCCAGTTCCATATCCATTTGAAATTAATTAACCGAATCCATGATCTCTCCGGATCATTTTATCCGAGTCCGGGACCTCTCCGGGTGCTATAGTCCAAATTGGAGACCTTTCCGGGTCCAAATCCTAAGTCAAATCCGAGTCCGATAGTCGAGCTCTAATCCATCCATATCCAATAACCTATAACCGAATCCATGACCTCTCTGGGTCGATATCCAAATCCGGGACCGCTTCGGGTCCACGCCAAAATCCTTAGCTGTTCATAGCTAATATCCAAA
This sequence comes from Allium fistulosum, assembly GCA_030737815.1. Lineage (NCBI taxonomy): Eukaryota > Viridiplantae > Streptophyta > Magnoliopsida > Asparagales > Amaryllidaceae > Allium > Allium fistulosum. The sequence goes on along the minus strand of CM060901.1, from coordinate 1,390,690,997 downwards.
TCCGTAACCTCTTCGGGTTCTTGCCAAGCTTAATCCACACTTGACGACCTATGTCTAGCGATGCCTTGGTGTTCCTGGTTCAGTATCCCTGAACGTCGAGTAATGCCGTGGATTAAATCCTTAGCCGAATCCTGGTCTCTACGGACCCTTGCCGAGCATAATCCATACCCGACGACCCGAAATAATAACCGATTGATAATAGGGGGCCTAAATCCTAGGCCGAATCCTGGTATCTCCAGACCCTTGCCGAGCATAGTCCATGCTCGACGACCTTTTAGCCAAAATCCAGAGGAAAATCCAATCAAAATCCAATCAGAAATCCAAATAAAACCAGAAATCCATACCAAAAATCAAATATCCAAACCAAAAAATCAACAAAACTGGGAGTTAAAACCAAACTCCAAAACCAAAGCGGAAAAAAGCAAGTGTCCAAGCCAAAAAGAAAAGACAGATTTTACAAACTAGGGCATCACGGTTCACCATCGTCTCAGAGCATGCCTAGGGGTTATCTCCATCCCCGTACATGAGTAAGCTACTTAGTCGTTAGCCGTAAGTTTGTTACTTATTCTGAACCATCACGATCAGTTGATGACCAACCGACCACCATTCCTGGGCCTCGCGCCATCGTCGTTCAGGGTAGGCAGTGGATGCTTCTGTTCCACCACCGCATTTTGAGTTTCGACATATTGTCAAAACTGACCACTCCTTACATGCTCCTCGATTATATCCTTTAGATGTCGGCAGCTGTTAGTATCATGCCCGTCTAGGTCATGAAAGAGATAGTGCCTTCCTGATGCCCTTTCGCGTTTGGTGGGTTCCCTCCTTGTGGCCTTCGATAAGGAAGGCGATCCTGAGTATCCAAGAATATCCGCTCCAATGTTGTGTTCAATCATGTGTAAGTGGAGAATTTTGGTTCTCCCCAGCGCTTCCTTTTCCCTTTATCCTTATCTTTACCCGGGCTTTCACCGGGCGGTCCTCCATCCTTAACTATGCTTACTTCCTTTGATTTCATATCCAAACACACATCCTCTTGTCGAAGAAATCTCTCAGCTTCGTGAAAGAATTCCCCGAGATCCATTGGTGGGTCCTGTATCAATGATACTTTGAAATCAGAATTACCCCTGACTCCTGATACCGCAGCCATCAGAACCATTGATGGATCCGGCCGATCCACCGAAGCAACTGCTGCATTAAACCGAGTTAAGAAAGTCCTGAGTGATTCATCTGCCCTCTGTTTAACTGACATCAGTGTCATCACATTCTTTGGCCTTTTTATGTGAACTCGAAACTGACTCAAGAACTTATCCACCAGTTCTGTCCATGTTCCAATAGATCCATCCTCCAGCTGTCTGAACCACATAGCAGCCATATCGGTCAAGTACAGGGGAAGCATCGGGCCATAACCTCCTCTGATGCCCCCAGCACTTCCAGATGCCTTGTGTACCTCATCAAGTGGTCAGTGGGATCCGTCTTTCCGTTGTATACTTCCAGAGTGGGCAACTTGAAATCAAGCGGATTCCTAGCTATCCTGATGTTCCGGGTAAACGGACTTTTGTTGACTCCCTCCAAATCTCTATTTGTCAGACCTCCACGAATGGTTCGCCTAATGATGTCAGCCAATCCAGCGTTACCTACCAAGGGTTGCCCCCTATTCATGTTTCCTAACTGCTTCCCAAGTCCTCGGGGGAATTCCGGTACATACTCCTCGTCACGTACTCCTGTATTCCTATTGGCGTCGGGTTGTGCAGCGTCATCCGGTATTCCTCCATGGATTGGTCTAGCATTACCTGGTGGTGTGCCCCCGAGTCTAGGTCCATCCAGATTGACGGCTGTTTACTGATTGGGAGCTGCCCCCTACGGAACCGCTCTATCTGCTTGCATTTTGAGTCCTTCTGATCCAGCTCCATAGGTCCGAGCTCCTGCAGTTCCTGCTTGTCCAAATTGTCTGAAAAGTGTCTGCATCATTTCCTCTTGCCTTTTCATCAACTGCTCATGCATAGAATCCATCATAATCTGCATCTCGTCCCTAGTGATGTAGATGGATGCCTGATTAGCTCTAGAGGTAGCCTCCTGACTTCCCTCTTGCTGACTCCTCTCTGTCCTTTGTCTCCCGGTTGATTGCTTTGCCATAGTCTCCAGAATCCAAGTTCCTAAACCTTTAAATCCAAACTTCAAGCTTCTGAATCCCTGAGTGCTAGCTTTCTCAGTGAAAGCACCAAAATGTTAGCGCCAAAATTGGTCACTAACACCCAAATCAGATGAAAGCACCAACCAATAGTCACATATCATAGATAGAATGTATGTAGAGAGTAAAAATATGAAGAAAAGTAAAAATTAAAAGGAAAGCAGTAATAACAGAGGATTTATAGGTTCAGCTGACTCCAGCCTACGTCCACTTCAGAAATTTCCTTTTTATTGATATGAAAATCCAGTACAGTTACAATCCGGAGGTTTTAGAACAACAATGGAAAAGCAGCCTTAGTATAGAAGACGAAGGGAAGCAGAAAGAAGATCCCTTTTCTGAAGCCCTACATGCTATATTTATAGGCAAAACCTGAGTTGTTGGGCTTTCTGAGTAATCTGGGCCCATCAAGGCCACAGTCGAACCATACTCAACACTCCGACTGACCTAGGCTAGCTGATCCACTCCACAGTCAATCCTATCCAGTGCCGATCCACCTAAGCCGAGCCATATCCATACTCCAACATTGAGCCACTCAATGCCGACCCATCCCAAGCCAGTCCCTAGCCTTCCTACCGAACTACCTCCTTGGACCGACCTACATATGCCGAACCACCAATGCCGATCCCATATCTGACCGAACCATAACTGGCCGACCGGTCGACCATCCTGACCGAACCATACCTCCTCTCCACTCCTCGACCGACCCATACCTCCCAGGCCGAATGAACGACCATCCTGGCCGAACTATACCTCCTCTCCACTCCTCGACCGATCCATACCTCCCAGGCCGAACGACACCACCTAGACCGATCCATGCATGATCTCCACTCCCTGGCCGAACCACATACGACCGAGCCACCTCCGAGGCACCATGGCCGAACGACCCACATCGAACCATCCATGACCGATCATCTGTCCATCCAACCAGCTCAAACCTATCGTATTCCAGCCTCGACAAATGAGCAGTCGATTTTAGTTAGATCCGCCTGTCCACGACCTTGCCAAAAGGTGGGTTAACAGGGCCTTGTTTCTATCTTTGCTTATTAACTTAGTGTAAGTTTAAAATAAGCCTCTTCTGTTATTTCTGCTCTATTTGCTTATTAACTTAATCTAAGTCTTAAAATAAGTCTTTTCTGTTATTTCTGCTATATTTGCTTATTAACAAGATCAAGGTTTTAAAATAAGACTCTTCTGTTATCTCTGCAATATTTGCTTATTAACAAGATCTAGGTTTTATTTATAGTATGGCTTAGGGATCTCAGGCCATTGGATTTGAAGATTAAATCTGGTGCAACCACGTCATAGGCTCGTTAGGAACCGTCAGATGGAAGCACGAACGCACATGATTGAAAGAAAATGGAACAATGACGTGTTTGCTACGTATCTGGATGAAGCTACGTCCAAAAAAAAGGCGGGTCAACCAATATACTATGGGGGTCGACCCTAAGGTCGACCTAACCCATGTCTGGGTCGACCTAGGCCTTGGTTATTATTATTTCCTTTTGTTTTAATTTTGATTTCTTCTTTCTCTCGTATCTCCCTCATACTGACTCGGATTTCGACAAGTTATATATGGAAATTGATAAGAAAATTGCCACGAATACAATGGTGCAACTCCCATAGCTCGATTCTGAAAATTTCACAAACTTATTTTATTATTTAATTAATTCATTAATTAATTATTATAGCTCAAATTTTGGGTTGTTACAGTTATATTAAATATTAAACTCAATGGTTTCGAAAGGAATTCTTTTTAACGGTTTCGAAGCTTTGTCACAACAAGCTCTTACTTGAACCCAATGCTTTTGAAAGGTATGCTTTAAGTGTTTCGAAGGGAAATATTACTATGCTTTCAAAAGGTATGTTTTAATTATTGTAAAGGAAAAGTTTCCAATGCTTTCAAAAGGTATACTTTGACTGTTTGGAAAGGAATATTTCTAAGAGTTTCGAAAGATATGTTTAAATGGTTTTGAAAGAGGACGTCTAAGGTTTTAAGAAATTTTTTCGAAAAGGATACTTTCAATGGTTTCGAAAGGGATACTTTCAATGATTTCGAAAGGGTTTATTTAAGGTTATAAACAATGGTTTCGAAGGTGTTGTTTTGGAATTATAGCCTAAAGTTTTCTAAGTCCAAAAGGGCTTTAACTTATTTTGAAAGGATAGATAATCCCATTTATTTAGATTTCATCAATATTGTTTTTTGTAAAGCATATACCATGGCGTAGATATTATGAGTAAAGCAAAGAGCTTATTTTCCTTGTTTAAGTATGATTTAAAAGGTGTAAATTAGTTTAAATGAAAGGTTAGACAGATAGTCCATTGTTGAAATGTTTTCAAGGAAAATTTAATAGGGTAGTTAACCCTAAGTTTACGACTCAGATATTAGAAGACCAGATTGGACTGGTGTAGGGTCGCGTCCTATACTTTAGCTAGTAGCCCATAGCTAATATAAGTCCAAAATTCCAGTGTGTAGGGCTTTGTCACAGATGGGACTAAAATAATGTTACACACAGAAGGGAATATACATAGTAAGATAGGTTGTCGGTGAGCCCACAAAACCATTAGGATCAGTTGACCCTAGAAGAAGATAGTTAAGGGCAGATAGCCCAGTATTGAGTCTAATAGAAGTTGGAATGTTTTTTATGTTTGGTAGGCCCGAGTCAGCCAGTGGTTAATAGTTAACTAGATAAAACTATAGTGTGGACAGATAGTCCATTGATTACCTGATTTATATGCATATATGTCATTGCTATTATTGTTATAATCAGTTTGATTACAGGTTTTTGATTTGCAAAAGATATGACTTTAAAAGGATATTAGTGAGGGGAAACCCGTTCCACTAAGTGGCGTGGTCTCACTAATATCAGAAAACTGAGATGTAATAAAATTATTCACACTAGGCTTTATGTCTGACTCGAAGTTTATGTTTTCCCCTAAACTCTAGGGAGCTTAAAATTAAATTTGAGTAGATTGAGAGCTAAGGACTTTTCAGGTTTAGTAGATTGGACGATTAAACTTCCGAAGACATGCAGGAGGCAAAGCTAGCTAGTAGGAGCTATTTAGTATTATTTCCACTATGATGCATTTATGATTGATATGTCTATCTTGTGCTCTGATCATCCAAGGGGGCATCTTCATATGTCGCTCTTGGCGTAATTTGTAATAATTATATTTGATCAAAACCTAGGAATCATTTTAGCATTATGTAATTGAATATGAAATTTTGAATTGAAATATAATTAGAAAATCTGTTTTTGAAATCTATGTTGATTTTATTTTGTATTCATGTGCTTCTGATATTATGGATACCATTAACATTACCGTATTTTGTCACCGAAAGTTAATACTATAGACGACTGCAACATCTATAGCGCTTCGCTTTGGACCTCAAAGTAGGGGATGTTACAATGTGGTAGTTATCTTTCGTTATTATCTATTTTATGTTATTCTCATGTACCCAGACATTTGAGACTATGTTATTGCTATTTTTGTTTTCAGTTGAGATTTATGTACTAAAACGACTATGTTAAGATATTTTAGGATTTTATGAAAATGATATGTGTTTCTAAAATGGCTTTTGTTTATGGTACATGTTTTACTATTATATTTTATCCATCCACTGTGAGATTCTGAAAGTTAGATAGATAACTTTGTGTACTGTGTAATGTTTAAAATTTTTCACCAACCAACAGCCAATCTTAGAATGGATTTAAGCGACGATGGGCCTTTTCTGGGTCGGGGTTTAGGTCTATTCCGGGGTGGGTTACTACATTTGGTATCAGAGCATAAGTTGCTCAATCAAAAGCAGAAATAAGTTGCATATGAGAGCGTACTTGTATATTTGAAAATGTTTTCCAAAAGCCCCTATATATATGTGTATATGTATATGCCTTTAAAGAACGTATGCGACCACACTAGGTAAATTTTCTTTTCGGCTATTAGTACTATCTTAGGAAAATGTTACAAAACAAGTTTTAAAACCTACAGATAGTTGAAATGGTTGAGACTTCTAATGCTAGTAACTCACCTCCCCAAGGGATGCCTAACATTCATGGCATGCCTGAGTGGTTCAAACATTATTTGAGGCATGCAAGAGAGGTTCCACTTCCATAATAAGCTTTCCTCGCAGCACCACCCGTAGATGCAGCACCTAAGCCTTTGGATTTTCCCAAATTGTGCAAGGACTTCCAAAATATGAGCGGATGCGCATATAATGGAACTAAGGGTTTTCTGAAAACCAAAGCATGGATGGTTAACTGTGACTGCATAGTTAGGGAGCTTGGGTGGGAGGATATGGTCAAGAGATGGGACTAAAATGATGTACACATAGAAGGGAATATATAGAGTAAAGATATGTTATTGGTAAGCCCACAAAACCATTAGGATCAGTTGACCCTAGAAGAAGATAGTTAAGGGCAGACAACTCAGTATTGTGTCTAACAGAAGTTAGATTATTGATTATGTCAAGTAGGCCCAAGTCAGCCAATGGTTAATAGTTAGCCAGATAAAACTATAGTGTGGACATATAGTCCATTGATTACCTTATTATTATGCATATATATATATATATTTGCTATTGTTGTTATAATCAGTTTGATTGTAGGATTTTGATTTGCAAATGATATGCTTTTAAAAGGATATTAGAAGGGAAATTTGTTCCGCCAAGCGGTGTGGTCTCACTTAATATCAGTAAACCGATATGTAATAGAATTATTCACACCAGGCTTTATGTCTGACCCGAAGTTTATGTTTTCCCTTAAACCTCGGGTGCTCAAAATTTGATTTGAGTAGATTGAGAGTTAAGGACTTTTCAGGTTTTGTAGGTTGGACGAATAAGCTTTCGAAGACATGCAAGAGGCAAAGCTAACTATGTAGGAGTTATTTTGTAATATTTCCATTGTGATGTATTTATGTTTGATATTTCTATCTATCTATTGCTCTTATCATCCAAGGGGACATCTTCATATGTCGCTCTTAGTGTAATTTATAATAATTATATTTGATCAAAACTTGGGAATCATTTTGGGATTATGTAATTGAATATGAAATATCGATTTGAAATTTAATCAGAAAAGCGGTTTTGAAATCTGTGATGATTTTATTTCATATTCATGTGCCTCTGATATTATGGATACCATTTACATTACTATATTTCATTACCGAAAGTTAAACACTATAGATGACTGCAACATCTGTAGCACTTAGCTTTGGGAATTGAGATAGGAGATGTTATAATGCCCCTTTCGATCTTGGAAACAAACCGAGACTTAGAGTGACGTCTAAAATCAATCCAAGTCCTGGCCTACTCGTCAACCACTTCTACTACTATGCCCCAAGGGATACACTACCTCCAAAACCTACCCTAGCTGCCTGAATGTTCATGGACGGTGAAGCATCCCTGCAGTATTCCAATAGTCTCTAAACAAATTAGGTATCTCAAACTAGCTATCTGCAATCATTCATGCACCTTGTTAGCTTATACAAATTGCCTTAAATAATGATACCTTAGCCATTAGCAACCGAATAAATAAAAATCCAGAAGAAAAGTGGTGTATGCAGTATTATATAGTAGAAAAGTACAAGTACACTCTTGCAACGTATCTCTATCAATCAAGTGGCATATGTCAAACTGGTCTACTTGGTCCTGATTGTTAAGCCCGAGCTCCGTTACTAACTGTAACAACTCGCCATTTGTAATACCCTAAATCAACGTCAAATGATAGAGTCTAACTCCTAGATACCACAAAAGACAGTCTGTTAGGGTAAATTTTAAAACTAAACATCATATAACCTATGTACTCGTCCGTGCAATGCAACAATATATGAGCTACTCTAAATTGACATCACAATCTCTCCGCCCTCTGCTCCAGAACATCGTTTGCAGGTTATGCATCTCAATGGTATAAGGGATTCCTTTTACAAAACCGATGTAATACGATTGTCTATGGATATACAATCCAGATTCAAGCTACTCCGCATACACCCTTCCTATACATATACACAACACGAAGCATTGTCATCCACATGTGGATCGTGATTTGTTCTTGAAGTGCCTTACACTACCTGGTTGCCCCAAGTCAGGCATACAAAACAAATATATATAAATCACCAAAACTGTGCATCCATAATTATACACACACACACACATATAAATCACCAGCATCACATATTTATGCATCAATATAATATTTCATCCACTATTTGGTAAAACCAAGTCGGGCATATCGAACTATACATACACTTAAATTACGTATCGATAAATAATGTCAAATTGCCATTAGCTACCAATGAGACCCATCGATAGGCCTAACTAACATGTGGACTCCTTTGAACATCAACACCTCAAAAGAAGTTGGCATGTAGGTCCTATCGTAACACTCGTCCGTATAACACAACAATATACGACCTACACTAGATTGGTGTCCCAATATCTCTCCACCCCTTCTCCAAAACCACGTTTGCTATTCCTGCTTCTCAATGATATAATGGATTTCATGCACCAATCGATATACCCAAGTTAGACATACTGAAACTATATATAAATGCTTTAAACCGCATATCAATAAATATATATAATTTTCATGCATCTTCCAGTAGCCACAAGTCAGACATACCAGAATTGTATTTATACTTGTAGATGTATATAAATCACATAAACTATATGCATGTGTATATATATTCCTATATATATAACCAGTCCAAATATGTGGAACTAATAAACACATATCTATTTACATACACAAAGGCAATACACAACCAAACTAACAAATCTATCGTTTCAATATCAATAACAAATCACACATACAATCATATTAAACAATTTAACAAAAATTCATTTTACTTAAGCAACTAATCCAACAATTATATCTTCTTCGTATTATTTTATAGAAGTCTCAAACTTATCTTATAAAATAATAGTCTTGCCTTTCAATCCTATTATAGATTAATATCACTTAATTATTTTATTAAAATTAAGTTTGACTATCATTAAGGTCTCAAAATATTATATAGCCCATGTATATGTATGTATGTATGTATATGTATGTATGTATACACATATATCACAAACCTTAATAAATCATTTTATAACCTTATTTAAACCCTATTAAATACTACAATACTTCTTTTGTAATTTCTAACTTTTCAAATCACGTTATAAAAATTCTCTGGTTAGTTAATTACTGAATTACACCATAATAAACTAATACCAAGGCCAGATAAACTTCAAAGCCATTTTAATATAAGTTTAACCTGCCTAAACAATTATTTTAGCCTTATCACTTATTTTAAAGTTCCTACGTTTAACTCCTGATTCGTGGTAAAATATATAACAATATTTCTCTCCTTAATATAATAACAAATTTGAGTATACTTAATTTATAACTATGTTATAAATTAATGTCAACCTCATCTAACTCCATTCAATTGGTATATGACACAATAACCATATATATTGAATCTTAGTTATTATCCAAAATATCTACTCAAACAAATCCAATCAAATGGGAAAAAGATTATATATAAATGTATATATATCATGAATGGTTTACCCAACTCTGAAAAACAACAGCTCTTTCTCTAAAATTGCGATAGTTCATTGTTCTTAAATGACCGTTGGCAACTCTCTCTTCTCTTTTGATCTTATAAACAATCATCTACAATAGCCACCTCTATTCGAATATATCCAAAAATCGCATCTACCCTCTTTTACCAAAAGTTAGATCCTCTAGATTTGCGAAACTAACTTTTTCCTTTCCTCCAGATCCGACCCCTACCTCTGACCAACGACAATCTACAAACATTCTCTTTTTCCCCATCCCAAGATCTTACGTTGTAGTTCTTATATCAACGACCTTCTCTTATCCCCCTTCCAAATCTATCACCCTTTCGACCTAGCCGGTCGTGAATAGATCTGCCAATCCTCGCCCTTGGATCATATTAGCTAACCGCGATCGAAAGTTTCTAAGCTTCCACTTTGGTGACAAGTGACACCAACCGCAGAGTGTCGAGATCTAATCTAATGCTTCTATTATAGGAGATATGGTCACAAGCGGAGCAGATGTGCTTTTCGCCAACACCAGGTTACAACTTTCGGCCCCCACAACCATCAAAATCGCCATCAGGTTTATAGCCGTGATTCTAGTTCATCCATACTTGTTGGCCTCGATCGCATCTTAGAGTTCAATATTAACTATTTGGAGTTAAGAAACCAGATCTGAAGATCCACTATAGGTACTGCTTGTCAGATCTTCTTCGATAATCTAACAAACTTCTAATAGCCATCGAAACTCTTATTGCTAATGTAAATCCAATGGTGGCACATAATAATTTAACTAAATTTTTTGATTTGAACTAACAATGTTTAGTGGGCTCAACCAGGGCTGCTACGGCCAGTTCTTTTGACTACATCATCGTCTCTACCCCTGTTAAGATCGAGAAGTGTAAGGTAGATCCATAGTTGTTTGACCCGGATACTCAATGTTGCTTCAGGTTAGGTTTGCCATCTTGCCTTGGCGATAATATGCTTAGGGAAGATACTTCTTGTGTGAATATAGTTCCAGTAATAGAGAATGTTGTTGATAATTCATGGGCATAGGAAGTGTACGCTTCTTCCGTTCCAGTAGCAGCCTTTCTGATTGATGGTAATCTCAACCAACCTTATGCATATGAGTTTAACCCTTGTTTCCTTAAGATATTCCAGCTCTAGATGTCAATACAAAGGTAGGAGCAGATCTTGTGAGTTCATCCACAAGAGCACGAGGCGTCTCCACCTAGATTAATATTCTGATTCGAAAACACAAGGTGATCATGTTCTTTTTAGGAAGTACTTTTACACTCGTAGGATTAAACTCATTAAGCCCCAGCTAGGCATATCATATAGCTAAGAACATCAGGTTTATTCATAACCAAATAGATGTTGATGTTGAATATATCAAAAACATAGAAGTTGAGAGACCTAACAACACTCATAGATGAAAGTTTTGAGTTGGAATGTGAAAGGCCTGGGCTAGCCTAGGAAAAGATCTAGAATTAAAAGATTTTTGGTAGATAGTAGGGTAGATGTTCACCATAATTTCAACAAAGTACAAATTATAAATATTCAAGAGGAAAGTTCCTTGGCTTGTGATTTCGAGACCCGCTGTTTGGTTTCTCCAATAAGAGCTTAAGCACCAGACTTAGTATTCGAGAGCATGTAGTCCGAGAGCTTGAGTCAAAGCATCGATCGAGATTAAGTTTGTTATCCATCTAAGACAAGAAGCTTAACCAAGGGCAGCAGTTGCCTGAACCAAAAGCACTTTAGTAAGTATAAACAATTAACGGCTCAGATAGCCCAAGCCGGGAAAATGGTCAGGATAAGTGAAAGACATCCAAGAAGCTATATATATATATATATATAAGCATCATGTCCACAATTCGCACCAAAATACACTCAACCAAATGATGACAAGCATTTAACTCTAAGCCACACAAAGCAAGTCAAGTCATCAATCCAAGAGAAATCACCTGCACCAATGTAAGAACCTTACATTTTCTAAAAATAAAGGACCACCTTCTACAGTAAAAGGAATGGCACTAAAAAAGGATTGAAATAAAAAATCATATTGTGCTTACCTATATTAGAGCTCTTTTTACAAACCCACTAATGGAAGAAATGTATTGACTCAATGTAATAAGCCTCTTGGCAGAAAAAGAGTGACTAAATAAAGAAAGGACAGTGACATAGGGTTTTCCAGCCCGAACTACTATAAAAGTCTCGGTGTTATTTACTTTCTGTACTTGTCTTCTTTGCATTAGCTATTGTGACTCTATGGTTAACATCTCGTAACCTAAGCTTGATTACATCACGTCTCAGTAATCTCTTTATTGGGTTCAATAATCTAACTAGTGTTTGGAGCTATATCTTCGGACCTTTTGGTGCTAAAAGGAGGGCCTCCTCCGCTCTCTTCTAATCCAACAAATTCAGCACCTCAAAACACTCAATCAAGCATGAAGTCAAAAACATCCTCTCGAAATACCCCTCACTCTCCTACCCATGATGAATGAACTGGAGAATTGCCGATAGTTAATGGAAATCAGGAAAACCAAGTAAATCAAGCTATTATTGAAGAAGCTGCCGCTTCAGTCCATGCCCAAGGAGAATTTCGACAAATGATGCTAAAATTCATTTTCGACATGGCACAATGGTTAAATAGTTATCAAATTGACGTTTAAAGCACTTTCATTAAATTAGAGAAGAAGGTTTCAGCTATACATGAAGAAGATGAGAATCCTTGGACCTTTGGACGAAACCCTGGAAAATTGCCAATGGCTAATGAAACCTTAGAAGCTGAGTTCATAATAGCAAGGGAAGCAGCTAATAAAGCCAAGACTACAAGAGCAGCAAGTGTAGGTCCTTTTGGGAGGTCCTTAACTCTAAGTCCCGAAAGGGTAAACTTCGGAAGAATGTAGCAAAATAGGCCAGAAACTCAAAATGTTGAAGCTGAAACCCTAAACGGCTGGGATTGAGGAATCGAAGCCTTATTAATAAAATTATCAGAGCAAGTACAAAAGCTGCAAAAGGATCGATTTAACCTTGGTGTCGAGATGAAGCTCCGAAAGGTTCAGCCTTTCTCCCGAGAAATTATGGGGGCTCCTATGCATCCAGGATTCAGGATCATGAAACTTTCTTATGAAGGATATCGTCCAACCTCAAGGATCATGTCACTTTATACGAGATGTAGATGCAAGCTATCCAGATCTCGGATGAGATTAAATGCATATTCATGCCCGCTACTTCTAGTGAGCCCGCCTTGAAATGGTTCCAAAGCTATCCACTGAATTCTATTAGCTCCTGGGAACTGCTGACTATGGAGTTCTTGACACAATTCTTCGCCTCAAAAGATACTAGAACATGATTAAGTCTACTCACCGCCTTTAGACAAGGGAGAGGAGAGTCTCTAAATGACTATTGTAAAAAGTTTAATAAGTAGCTGCCCCATGTATGGGCATGACGGACGAGACCAAGCTGGTTGCTAGCACCCCAGGGTTATGGAGGAATACCCCATTCTGGGATGATCTACTAAGGTAGGAATGCAAGTCTTTGAATGGGTTCTTTTTCCGAGCTCGAGGGGAAATCCGAATCGAAGAATTTAAGGGAGTTAACATAAAAAACCCAGAATGGAATGGCGATAACAAAATGTTCACCCTGGCCAAAAGATTTAAGAGGGAATTTCGAGTGGCAGAAGCCTATCCATTGCCTTATTCTTATGCTCAAGTCTACGCCATGACTCAAGATCGGATCCCGTACCCTCCGAGAAGAGGGAAAGAGCCGGAAGTTAACCGAGGAGGATAGTATTGCAGTTACCATTGGCAGAATGGACATAACACTGAAGAGTGTCTGTTCTCGAAGTCTTTCATTAATAGGCTGGTTAGAGAAGGAAAGCTAAACAAATTCCTAAAAATTGATGATACTCAGGGAGCCACCACTCTAGTAGGAAATGAAAATGCACAGCCTCAGGCACCGGCTCCAAGGTCTTTACCAGCCCTTTAAAATTTTATTGGCATCATCTTGGGAGAACCCTACATTGCCGAGGCAAGTAATGGCAGCTGGAAGAGATAAGTTAATGTATTTAAAGAAGGAAGCATCTTGGTATATAAAATGAAGAGGTCCCAGAAGAAGCAGAAGGTTGCATTGGAAATTACATTTGGCGATTTTGATAAGCTAGGTGTTTGTTATCCCCACAAGGACCCACTTGTAATTACGGCTGAAATTGGACTTTCAGACACTGCAAAGATAATGGTAGATACTAGTGTTACTGTTAACATAATCTTCAAGCATGCTTTTAATAAGATGAGGTTACCCGAAAGCACACTCAAGTCTAGCAAAGCTCCCATATATGGGTTCAACGATGATGGAGCCATTCCTCTCGGGGAATGCAATGCGATGGTCAAAGTTGGAAGTGACCCTTGCTGTAAGATCTTCGAAACCACTATTGTCGTTATGGATGTCCCCTCGGTGTGCAATGCCTTCTTTGGGAGGCTAGCTCTTGACGCCATGGACGGCTATGTATCTACTAAGCATTCACTTTTAAAATTTCCCACCGAGAAGAGTGAAGGGCTTGTAAGGGGAGATCTGTGGATATCGAGGCAGTTGTATTATGCAAGCCTGAACATGATCCATAAAGGGAAAACTTCATCTTATGAGAAATTGTCAAAGTTAACCAACCCACTCCTCTCGAAATTAAGGAAACAGTTAATACCATGAGCTCTAAATATATAGGAAGCCATAAGAAACCCGTAAGAATTCTCCCAAGGCTAGAAGATTCCGTTGTTAGAGAATTAATTTACATATCAAGCTATTGAAGAGAATATAATGAGGTAGAATGGGTGCAAAGTAGTAAGTCTTCTGGGAGAATGAGAAAGATATTTCACGTTGTACAAGAAGTTCCACGGGAAGAAGAAATTGAGCTCGATCTTGATCCGAGATAAGAGGCCGAGATGGCTTCAGCACCCGAGACTCTAGAAGAAGTGTACCTCAATGAAAATGACAAGTCTAACATAGTTAAGATAGGTACTTATTTCCATTCTTCTGTCCGAGAAGAGCTAGTTTCCTTCCTCAAGCTTAACTAAGATGTATTCGCTTGGACTCATGACGATTTGGTAGAAATCAACCCCTTAGTTATTTTCCATTGTTTAAATATAGATCTGAAGTTCATTCCCGTAAGGAAGAAAAGGATGCCTTTAGACAAGTCTGATATGTGGCTCTACAAGAAGAAACTGAAATGTTACTGATGAATAATCTCACCCGATATGTCTACTACCCGAAGTGGATCGCTAATCTGGTATTAGTAAAGAAGTTAAATGGATTTAAACAAAGCTTCCCAAAGGATTGCTTCCCTTTGCCGAAAATCGATCAATTGGTAGATGTTACCGGTGGGCATCAATTGTTTTCGTTCATGGATGCCTATTCCGCATACAATCAGATCCTAATGTTTAAGCCTGATGAGGAGCATACAAGTTTTGTCACCAGTATGTGTTTGTTTTGATACAAGGTAATTCCCTTTGGTCTAAAGAATGCAAGGGCAACATATCTAAGATTAGTCAACCGAATGTTTGCTAAGTAAATAGGTCGAAACATTGAGGTATATATCGATGACATGTTGGTCAAATCTAAACAATCAGAAAGTCATGTTTCGGATCTAGCCGAGACGTTCGATGTTCTCTGGAAATATCAAATGAAGCTAAACCCTCATAATCGTACCTTCGGTGTACAATTCGGGAACTTCCTAGGTTTTATTGTAAGTGCTAGTGGGATAGAAATAAACATGGATCAGGTAAAACCTATAACCAATATGAAGGCTCCAACTAATGGAAAGGAATAATAAGCTTAAATGGAAAGATCGTTGCTTTGAACAGGTTCATAAGTCGATTGATCGACAGGTGTGTTACCTTCTTCAACCTCTTAAAGAAGCATGTTGCTTTCAAATAGACAAACGAATACAAAAAGCATTTAAAGATCTGCAAAAGCACCTAAGTTCTCCCCCGATGTTGTCTAACTTGATAGATGGGGAAACCATGTTCCTCTATTTGGCTGCCTCGGATCAGGCCATAAGCTTGGCCTAATGGAGAGATGATGTGACTACCAGCATCACTTGACATGCCAAAAACACACATCAAAAGAAACTGATCGTCGGTTTAAGGTAAAAAGTAGAACCATTGAGATTAAGACGTCAATAAAGAAATAATCTATCTAATCTAAACGTTATCATAGTGAAAACATAATATCAGATATAATATCTCAGAAATAACAGTAATGAAAATATCAAAAGTATAAAAAATATCCAATCTTAAAATATGATAGTATTAGTGTCTCAGAAAATCATCAATACATATCAAATAATAGAGTATCATAAAAATAATCACTCATAAGCAAACTATTATAAAAGAAATTGTACTGATAGGTAATATATGATAAAAGATAAATAGAGCTAAACTCCAAGCACGATAATCCAATGGCATCAATGGACCAGTCAATGGCTACTCTGTCCACCTATGTGGGGGGGGGGAGATGGAATGGGTCAGACATAAAGTCTGGTGAATGAGAACAAGACTTACAAGGAAATTTAATATAACTGACTCCAAGTCTACTCTAAGTGATATAGAGTGTACACGGTGTCCGTGCACCTAAGGTCACATGCCTAAGGTCATAAGTCAACAGACTGACAACATGGGGGATAACAATAAATGGCAAATGATCGCCTAATAATTGGGGACCATCCTGCCGTCCCACTTTAACTCATACTAGGACTAGAGAGGAAGGACACATATGTAAACTAGCATAGTGACTCATCAAATGGATCCATGCCCAACCCCCTGATCCTAGTAGCAAAATACCTATTACGCACCCTTGGGAGTCATTATGCCTAATCTCTGAGAGTCTAATCATTACATTTCTAGAATATTAGATCTAATTGTTAGGCAGCCTAATCATTACGCAACTTTCACATTATTTAAATCCTCAATTTAACAGTATAAAACCATGTTTTAGCATTGGATTTAGGATTCTACAACTTGCATATGTCAATTGCAATTAGATAAAAAGATTTATTGTTTCAAATTCCGAATTTACAATTTCAATAGATTAAATTTACAATTTACAGTCTAATCAGAATAGGGTAGAAATTAGAATCCATTAATTTGATAATCTTGTTAAAATCAGTGCCCACTCTCCTCTGTCCTAAGCTCTAGGTTTGCCCCAAACACCATAAGCCTTTTTCTTTAATCTTCACTTAGATCCCTTCTTTAGTTGTAAGATCTTTCTTAATTTTATTTTTAGGTTGAGATTTGGAAGAGAATTGGAGTTTAGAAATTGATTTAGAAAATTAGGGTTTAAGGTTTTATTTTGACAGGGCTTCGTTGGGTAGAAGAAGATTAGGTTTAGGCTAACCCCTAGCTATGAGTTTATAGCAACTCCCTTAGCCAACACCGTTAGATCAAAACTCTAAATGATCTTTACCACTCTCCAAAGTCTTGCCATGCACAAAAGAATTTGGGACAAACGAACAACGCGATCGAAAAATCACGACCCTCGGTTTCACCCGAGTTCGGGTCGACAGCCCATGGGCTTGGTTAACTGCCCATGGTCGACCTGGCTCGTGTTAGGTCAATTGTCTTATGGTCAATTATTAATTATTATTTTATATTTTTATTTATTTTTCTATTTAAATTTCACATTTATTCAAACCTTTTCATTTTAGCTCAGATTTCAACAAGTTATATATGAAAATTATCCAGAAATTACTACGGACTCAATGATGCAAGCCCCGTAGTCAAATTCAGACGTTCATGAAAATTCTCCTTTTAGGTTAATTCTTAACTTTTAATTATATTTTCTTTTTTTTCATAAAATTCCGGGGTGTTACATTCTCCTCCCTTCAAAGAATTTCGTCCTCGAAATCTCCAAAGATTGAAGAAAGCAAAAACAACCAACGATCAAATATATATCCATCTACTTATCCATCATCCATAGCAACCATAGTCCTTAATAATTTCTAATGTAATTATGTAATTATGCAACATGGAATGCATATAAACCTAAACTAATGCAAAAGAGTGGCGTCTTCGACCTCCTTTTTCTGTAAGTATGTTTATGCCATGCATCCAAATGTATGCAAGTCTTAAAATAAATGGATAATTCTACATGTATGCTTAGCCATACATCCAAGTGCAACATCCAAATGCAAAGATCATCCATGTATAGCAAACAAACTAGCAAGCAATATGCATAAGGTATGAACATGTGTGCCTAAGGGACTCAATATCCTAGTGCATGCAATGCAACCACTTGCATCCATAAACACTCAAGTACATCCAATCACATCCATCAACCATAACATGTCTCACTGACATGTTTAAAAACATACCTATCATCCAAAGTTTCTATAATATAGCCTACCCTCTCCCTAAGTTTCTACCTAAGGGTACTACTAAGAAAGATCAAAATATGAGACGTACCAGAAAAGAGCTGTGGATGAGAGCTCGAATCTCTCCTCGGGCTTCCATGTACTCTCAGCTGGATCGTCTCCCCATTGAATCTTAATTAATCTGATCTCCTTATTATGGAGCCGCTTAGTGCCATGCTTTAGAATGCGGGTAGGTACACGATGAACAAGTGACTCACGCTCTACCTCAACCTCCTCCAAACTACAACAGTCGAATCATGTAAACAAATTGGCAAATATGAAACATGAAAAACATCATGCACACCAGCCAACTTCTCTAGAAGTCTAACAATATTCCAATCCTAGCCACAATCGGAAATGGTCCAACAAATCTCGAAGCTAGCTTCCTTGAACTTCCAAATCTCATCACATGTCTCAAGGGTGAGACCTTCATAAATACCATATCTCCAACTGCTAACTCCAACTCTGAGTGCCTTCTATCTTCATAAGACTTATGTCGGTCTTGAGCTTTCTTGATCCCTTTTCAAATCAAGTTGTAATGACCCTAATTTTGACTAACATTATTTAGGACATTTAATTAGATAAATTAAATGAAAATATAAATGGTTAAGGGATTTATAATAAAGGGGCCATGCCTTAATGAATGTATAAGCAAAAGAGAATTAAAAATAAGTAAGTATGAGGAATATGGTAAGGAAAAAATAGGAATAGCCTTTGTTCTTATACCCTAAACCCCTCTATCCCTCATTTCAACATTCACTAACAAAATTGAAACACTAGTGAGCTCGGCCAATATTAAAGAGACTCAAGGAGAAGAAAATCTAGGATTCAAGTAGAAGGCTTAAGCAAATTAATCAAAGGGCAAATCTCAACCTTCTTAACACCAAGCCAAGGTGAATAATTCGATTTAAATCTCAATTTTGATAACGATTTCAGTTTCAAGGTTTGATCCGAATTATTTTGCAAATAATAAGCCATGTTATGTTTGTTTAAATGGATATATATGCTTTTTGATGATTTATATTGTTTCATATAGATTTTATGATAAGTTTAGATTGGAAACCTATTAAATGGCATCCAAATGATTCGCGTTTTTGATATATGGTCGAAAACATTATTTTAGAAGTGGATTTCAAGTTTCATAATTTTCTAAGTCGTTGTGGATTTGTTATGAATTTTCTATTGAGAGAAAATAGTTAATATTGGGCTTAAATTATTTAAGGCAATTATATAATGAATTCAGGTCTGAAATTTATATAGGTTAATATTGAGTTACTTAGTATTATTTCCGCTGTGATGTATTTATGACTAATATGTCTATCTAGTACTCTGATCATCTAAGGGGTATCTTCATATGTCAGTCTTAGCGTAATTTATAATAATTATTTTTGGTCAAAACCTGGGAATTGTTTTGGGATTATGTAACTGAATATGAAATATTGACTTGGAAATGTAATCGGAAAAGTTGTTTTTGAAATCCATAATTTTATTTCGTATTCATGTGCTTCTGATATTATGGATACCATTAACACGACCGTATTTTGTCACGAAAGTTAAACACTAGAGATGACCACAACAACTGTAGCGCTTAGCTTTAGGCCTTAAGATAGGGGGTGTTACACAAGTCCGCCTTCTCTGAAGTCTCCCTAACCATATCAGGCCCACATATAATCCTATCTGCAGTGTACCACCAACATGACGGAGATCTATAAGTTCTGCCATGCAAAGCGTCGAATGGTGCCATCCTTATACTAGCCTGGTAACTATTATTGTAGGCAAACTCTACTAGTGGCAAATGATCCTCCCAAGAGCCTCCAAAATCAATGATACACATCTTATGCAAATCCTCCAAAACCCGATTTACTCTCTCTATCTGACCATCCTTCTATGGATGATATGTTGTACTCAAGCTCAACTCGGTCCTCAAAGCCTCTTGCAGACCCCTCCAAAACTCGCTAGTCTAGAGTGGGTCTCTACACTAACTATACTGATAGGTACTCCATGAAGTCTAACTACCTCCCTAACATTTAAAGCTGCTAATGAAGCTGCTGTCATAGTGCTCCTTATAGGTATGTAATGAGCGCACTTGGTCAATTTGTCCACTATGACCCAAATGCTTGCATTCCCTCTCCTAGATTTAGGTAATCCATCTATGAAGTCTATAGAAATGCTCACCCACTTCCACTGTGGAATGCCTAATGGCTGTAACAATCCTCCAGGCTTCTTCTATTCTGCCTTCACCCTCTGACAAGTCATACACTTGGCTATACTCTGCCACTTGCCTCTGCATCCCAGACAAGAAGAAAAATCTCCTTACGTCCTGGTATATCTTATCTCCATTGGGGTGAATAGTCATCCCAGAGTGGTGAGACTCCGCCAATACTGCATCTACCAAGTCCGCACTACGAGGAACACAAAGTCTACCATCACTCCTCAACAATCACCTCAAGTTTATGGCATAATGCCTAGATGACTCGGTGACTCTCCTCTGCCTAATCTATCCTAAACGTCCACCGGCTCATCATCCTCTCTTCGCATAGATCTAATTTGCTCCATCAAGGTTGACTGAACAACTAGAGCAAAAACTATAGTTGCCAACTTAAGATCATGCGTTGGGTAGTTCCTCTCATGAGTCTTCAACTGCCTACTAGCATAGCATACAACTTTACCCTCTTGCATCAACACTGCTCCTAGTCCCGTACCAAAAGCATCGGTATAGTCCATAAAAGGCTTACCCTCATCAGGTAACACTAATACAGGTGCACTAGTCAAAGCCTACTTCAATCTAATGAAGGCATCCTCACACTTGGTATCCTATACAAAAGCTAGATTCTTCTTGGTAAGGCAGGTCAATGGGGCAGATATCTTAGCGAAATCCTTAATAAACTTCCTATAATAACCCACAGGGCCAATAAAGCGCCTTATCTTCATGTCATTTTTTGAAACATGCCAATCTTGCACCGCCACAACCTTACTAGGATCTACACTTAAACCACTCTCAGAAACAACATGTCCTAAAAAGTGAAACTTATCTCTCCAAAAGTGGCACTTAGAAAACTTAGCCTTAAGCTTATGTGCTCGGACGGTCCTAAGCACCTCAAGCTTATGTGCTCGGACGGTCCTAAGCACCTCCTCCAAACGCAAAGCATTCTCCTCCTTACTCCTAGAGTATACCAAGATGTCTAACACAAACACCACTACAAACTTATTTAGCAACTCCTTAAACACTCGACTCATCAAGTCCACAAAATCAGCAGGAGCATTGGTTAGTCCAAAAGGCATGACTAACCACTCATATAACCCATTGGGAGTTCTAAATGCAGTCTTCTGAATACTATCCTTAGCTACTCTCAGCTGATGGAAACATGTAGCTAAGTCAAGCTGATAAAACACTCTCGCTCCAACAAACTGATTGAAGAGATCATCTATGAAGGGCAAAGAATAGCGATTCTTCTTCGTCAGCTTATTCAGCTCGCGGTAACTAACGCAGAGTCTAAGGGAACCATCCACTTAGGTGGAAAAGATAATTGGTGCTCCCTACTCAGAAATATTCCTCCTAATGAAGTCCTTCTCTAATAACTGATTCACCTACTTATTCAACTCGTGTCATTCCCTTGGAGCCATATGCCTCAAAGGCAAAGCAACCGGTTCAGTATTATCAACAAGATAAATCCTAAACTCGATCTCTCTCTGCAGTGGAAGACAAGTAACCTCTGAAAATACATCGAGAAAATCCCTAACTACTGGAATAAAAACAAGCTCATCCTATGGTAGGTATACAAAATAAAGGTAGCTCAACATAACCGACCCTCGCGGATCATAGACAACCTTTAAGCTATGCCTCTTACAAGTGCCTAATCTAACAGTCCACCTATCACAATCTAGTATAGCCCTATATAAGGACATCCAATCCATGCCCAATATCACCTCAAACCCAGAGAACTCCTACATAAGCATCAAACTCAAATCGGCCCTTAAAATCAACAACCTCAAATCTTGACATATCATAGACAAAGTAGTCGATCCCTTCATAGAATTTGACACAACTATAGGGTCGGTCATGATACTATTGTCTAAGTGCAAGTCATCAACAATTCTACTAGAGATAAAAGAATGAGAAGAACTAGTATCGAATAAAGTGCAAACAGAAAGACAAACACACCTTTAATCACCATATTCTTCTCCTTATCTAGTGCTGGCTGGACAGACGAAGAGGGAACATCCCTAACAACATGTGCCTGAACCACCTAAGTAGAAGATAGAGAAGCAGGTCTAGGTAGTGCTGGACAATTCCTCTTAATATGCCCAACCTAATCACAGTTGAAGCACTTCGGCTTTTGCAGCGAACTATCCCTAACATGATGCTTGCCCCACTTATGAAACACTTCAACTCCTTCTTCTAGATCTTCCCTTTAGGTGGAGGTCCACCCAGCTTTTTTCCTTTTTGAAAGTTCTTCACTTCAGCCTTTGGAGCCACATCCACCATCTTAGCAACAAAAGTAAACAATGCCATCTCAACCGGATCCTCATAGGTAGCTCCCATAGGAATATGACTCACTTCTAAGCCCTGTAGTGGCTTATTCAAACCCTTAGAAAACTTGAGTGCCTTTTTTATATGGGGTATTGATCAAATCCATTCCAAACCTAGAAAGCTCATCAAACTGACTAACATATTCTTTAACTGACATATCACCCTGCTTCAGATTTATAAACTTCTCTACTATAACTCCCTCATCTGCCTATGGCAATAACTTCATCTCAAACCTCTACCTAAACTCTCCCTAAGTTGTAATACCACCAACAGTATCAACAAACAATCTCCCACTAACTAAGAGACTCTCCATACAACTGCCAGGTAGCAAGCTGCCTCCTAACCTCGTTTGTCAAGCCCATAAGTCAAATATCCGCTCACAACTACGGATCCAAGCTCTAGCATCAATAGAAGTCTCAGTGCCTAAGAATGGCTTGCCACCTATAAGTCGTAATATCCACCAACTGCCATCTCCGCAGGCTTTCTAGCCAAAGGCTCAACTGGTCACCTAGCCTGTAAGTGACGGCGGAACCAAATAGGCAAGTTCACGCCTGGATAATCAGGGATGTCGGTAGAGCTAGATCCTATGGGGTCAACCATCTCTATCCATGAACTATAAAAATTTAATTAATTACTTCCACAAATAGCTCAAACAAGATTTAAGATAGAGAACAACATAGGCAGGAATTACAATAAGCACAGGCATGAATTTGAGGGATTCTTAAAGATATAGTTAGAAAAAAACCTATATGTATATGTAGTTATACTTTCGAAATCCATTTTGAAAGCAATTTCAAAAATCATTTTTCTTATTAAAATCATACGTACATATATATCCATACGGTCAAATATGCTTCTTTCTCTAGGAATATTGAACCTCGCTCCAATACCATAAGTGATAACCCAAATCCCTTGACATGTAAAAAACACACATCAAAAGACACAGATGGTTGGTTTAAGGTAAAAAGTAGTATCACAGAGACTAAGATGTCAAATAATTTATCTAATCCAAACGTCATCACAGCGGAAATATAATATAAGATATAATGATAATCTCAGAAATAACAGTAATGAAAATCTCAAAAATATAAAAAATATCCAATCTCAAAATATCATAGTATCGTAGTCTCAGAAAATCATCGGTACAAATCAAATATCAGAGTATCATAAAAATAATCCCTTACAAGCAAAGTACTAAAAAAGAAAATGTACTGATAGGAAATACACGATAAAAGATAAATAGAGCTAGACTCTAGGCATGATAGTCCAATGGTAGCAATGGACCTCTCAACGGCTACTCTTTCCACCTGTGGTGGGGGAAAAATGGAATGGATTAGACATAAAGTCTGGTGAATGAGAACAAGACTAACAACGAAATTAGATATAACCAACTCCAAGTCTACTCTAAGTGATATAGAGTGTATACAGTGCATGTGCACCTAAGTTCACATGTCTAAGGTCATAAGTCAATAGCCTGACAACATGGGGATAACAATAGATCGCAAATGATCGCTTAGTAATTGAGGACCAACCTATTCTCCCACTTTAACTCATACTAGGACTAGAGAGGAAGAACACACATGTAAACTCACATAATGACTCATCAAATGTATCTATTCCCAACCCCTTGATCCTAATAGAAAAATACCTCTTATGAACCTCGGGATTTATTATGCCAGCTCCTGTCGGTAATGGATATAACATTGCTTTAAGCGCCATAAGCCCATACGAGCGCAATAAACAAGAGATCAAAAATCCGATCATAACAAACAAGAGACTGATAATCCTAGTCCCACCACATAAGTGCACCTTTAGCTGTCTCAATGACACACCGAACTTAACTTCATGGTACAAATAAAAGCGAATTAAAATTCGCACATCAAAATAAAAGACACAAATGTCTACCGGTCAAACGGTCTAAAAGAAAACAAAGTCCACAAATCTAAAGGCATAAGGTCGCTAAACAGTGTAATAAGTCCAAAAGTGGCATACAACAGTTGACTTATGTCAGTCTTAGATCGATTGCTTACAAGCTAATAACACAAGGCCCCAAACAGTTTACTTAGTCCAAAAACTATGTCAATCTTAGGTCGATTGCCTATAAGCTAACATCTTCATGATTACTTATTTTATAATCTAGATTTCATTTAATCACTTTTAGTTGCCAAAAGATATTATAGCTAATCATTACGCAACTAATCATTACACTTCAACAAAATGAAATCTAATCATTTCGCAGACTAATCATTATGTTTCTGTGATATCGGATCTAATCATTTTGCAGTCTAATCATTACGTTTCTACAATATTAGATCTACTCATCTCGTAGTCTAATCATTACGAAATTTTCACATTATTAAAATCCTCAATTTAATAGTATAAAAACCATGTTTTAGCATTGGATTTTGGATTCTATAACTTGCATATGTCAATTCCAATTAGAGAAAAGGATTCATTGTTTCAGATTCCAGATTTAAAATTTCAATAGATTAAATTTAGAATTTACAGCCTAATCAGAAAAGGGTAGAAATTCGAATCAATTAATTTAATAATCTTATTAAAATCTATGTCCACTCACCTCCGTCCTAAGCTCTAGGTTTGCCCCAAACATCGCAAGCCTTTTTCTTCAATCTCCACTTAGATCCCTTCTCTAGTCGTAAGATCTTTCTTGTTTTTATTTTTAGGTTGAGATTTGGAAGAGAATTAGATTTAGAAAATTAGGGTTTAGGGTTTTATTTGATAGAGCTTCGCTAGGAAGAAGAAGATTAGGTTTAGGCTAAGCCCTAGTTATGAAGTTATGGAGCAACGCCCTCAGCCAACACCATCAGGTCAGAACCCTAGCTGATCTCTACCGCTCTTCAAAGCCTTACCACACACGAAATATTCTAGGATGAACGAACAATGAAATCGAAAAATCGCGACCCACGGTTTAACCCGAGGTTGGGTCGACCGCCCACGGTCGACCTGGCCCATGTCGGGTCGACCGCCTCATGGTGAATTATTTATTATTATTTTATATTTATATTTCTTTTTCTATTTAATTTTCACATTTATTCAAACCTTTATAACTTTTTAATTTTAGCTCAGATTTATGTAGGTTATATATGAAAATTGTCCAGAAAATTACTACAGACACAATAATGCAGGTCCCATAGTCAAATTCGGACATTTGTGAAAATTCTTCCATTACGTTAATTCTTAAATTTTAATTATGTTTTCTTGTTTATTTCTCGACAATTTCGGGGTTTTACAGATGATAATGGGATCTAGAGACCCATATATTATGTAAGTAAAAGTCTAGGTCCAATTGAGAAGTGCTACCCCAAAATTGAAAAGCTCGCCTACAGCTTGGTGTTTACAGCAAGATAGCTTCGGCCGTACTTCCAGGTCCAACCTATTAAAGTCCTTATGGATCAACCACTTCGATAAGTTTTTAGTAAAACCAAGACTGTGGGAAGGTTAATCAAGTGTGTTATGGAGCTCAGGCAGTATGAGATATCATATGAACCAAGGACATCAATAAAAGATCAAGCACTAGCTGATTTCATCACTGAATGCACTGGTTTCAAAGCCGAAGCTAAATAAGAAGAAAGCAATAATAAGCAACTTTCTTGGCAACTTTATGTTGACGGAGCCTCAAATGAGCAAGAGGTAGGTGCCGGCTATATCTTGGTAATCCCGGACAACCATCAAATTTACTGCTCATTCAAGCTCTCCTTCTCAGAAACCAATAATACAGCCGAGTATGAATCCTTGATCGTTGGATTAAGAATGGTAATTCTATCAAGGTCTCAGAGATTCCGGTATATAGCGACTCCAAGATAGTTGTCAATCAAGTTTCACTATCAGACCCAAGACCCGAGATTAGCTCTATATGCTAACTAGGTAAAGCAGCTACTTGGAATTTTTAAGAGTTAACACATAGAAAGCATCCCTAGAGATTGAAATGCTAGGGCCGATACCTAAGAAAAATATGCAAGCTCAAGGGATGTAAGAGAGTTTAATTTCATCCCTATCGAGATCCTAGAGAAACCTAGCATATAGGTACCAGAGAAACTGTTAGTTATAACACAAGCTAAAGCTACTCGAGGCGAATCCATGAAACCAATAATAATTGAAGAGAATTGGATGTCATCGTATATCTGATATCCGACGGATTGATATTCTACCTTCGGATGCTACCAAAGCCAAGCGGATTAAATATAATGCTCCAATGTTCAACATTATAAATGGAGTACTCTATAGGATGGGATTCTCAACTCCATACTCCCGGTATGTAACGACATCAGAAGGTCATTTGTTGTTGAAAGAAGCCTATGATGGAATTTATGGAGACATTGTGGAGGCCAAAAGTTGACAAAAAAAATACTCAGGCAAGGCTTCTATTGGCCGACACTAAATCAAGACGCATTAGACTATGCAAGAAAATATGGTAATGATCAATTTTATGCAAAAGTGCCGAGAGCTCCTCCCATGAGCTCACCCCAATGATGAGTCCATAGTCCTTTGATATCTGGGGCATTGATCTTGTTGGTCCCCTTTTGACTGCTAAAAGAGGGGCAAGATATGCCATAGTGGCAATTGATTACTTTACAAAACGGGTCGAGGCTGAACCCATAGCTACCATAACCTCCAATCAAATAAAGTTTGTAATGAAGAACATTGTATTTAGATTCGGTCTTCCGCATAAGATCATTACGGATAATGGCACTCAATTCGAGAGCCGAGAGTTTGCAGAGTATTGTCGAGATCATAGTATCATCAAAAGTTTTTCTTTGGTAGCCTATCCATAAGAAAATGGGGTCGTAGAGGCAGCCAACAAACTATCAAGGCTTTTTTGAAGAAAAGATTGAACTAGGAAAAAGGCAACTAGGTTGATGAATTGCCTTTCATTTTGTGGGCTTATAGAACAAGCTCCAAGACCTCAATAGGACCACACTCCTTTCTCTCTACCTTACATCTTTGAAGCCATGCTCTCATTTGAGTTAGAAATTGCTTCTCACTGAAGGAATTATTATAATACGCAGCAGAATATGGTGATCCAAGAGGAGTCATTGGATTTGTTACCCAAGCTCCAGGACCAAGCCACTTTGAGGATAATAGAGTATATCCAGAAGATGACCTGATACTATAACTAGAGAGTTCGGACTAGGAAGTTTGAGAAAGGAGACCTTGTCCTCCGAAAGACAATGCCAAACACAAGGATCCGATAGATGGACCTTTCGGCATGAATTGGGAAGGACCCCTAATAATTCATGACATCACCCCAAGGAACATATAGATTAAAGAAGCCAGATGGCAATGTAATACATCGGACTTGGAATTTCGAGCATCTAAAACATTATCACAACACGAGGCTGCTACCTAAATAAAAGCTTTATTTAGAAGTTCGAGACAATAACCAATCTCTCAGTTATGATTCAGGTATGTCGCACGAGACTCCAGTCTTCATTTAAGCGTTTCAAAAATTTCATCAAATGTTTTAGTCATGATTATTTTCGTGATCAAGTAATATTGTGCAACTTTTATAAAGTGCATCAAAATGTTTTAGCAATGATACTTCTCTGATCAAGTAGCATCATGCGAGTTTCAAAGCCATACTTTTGCCTCTAGGCAAAGCCATAAAAATAGTTTCGCCTCTAAGCAAAGTATTAGAGGTAAGAATTTATAACTTTTAGCCATGACCTTGTAGTGTCACGCAAGAAATAAACCATCACTAACCTTTTTATTTCAAGCTAAGAAACATAGTTGTTAGGCTTGGTCAAGCAGTACCATACACATTAGAATATGGGGTAGATTCCCAATGAGATTAGAATATTGGGTTGATTCCCAATAAGATTAGAATATTGGGTAGATTCCCAATGAGATTGGAATATTGGGTGGATCCCTAATAATCGTAAGCCACAACTGATAGTGCCATGCAAAGAGTGAGTCATAGTCGAATCATACCATGCACAGTGCTGTATAGTGAGCCACGAACGATAGTGTTGTGCAAAGAGTGAGTCGTAGAAAAGACGACCATGCCGAATGCACCTAGTGAGCCACATCCAGAGTGTTGTGCAAAAGAGTGAGCCATGGCCGATTCATGACATGAAAAGAGTGAGTCCTGGTCGAATAGTACCATGCAAGGTGCTGTATAATGAGCCACGTTCTTATAATAATGTTCCAATATAGGCATTATACTACCACTAATCATTTTCAAACCCGATACCTATGTATGACCAGATCTAGATGACTAAAGCATCATATCGAAGTATATTCGCCTTTAGGCACTAATTTCAATTTCCAAAACCCTCTAGACGAGGTTAGATTTCAAATTATTTTCAAAACCATCTAAATGAGGTTAGATCTTTATAAATTGTCCTATTGAAGCGATGCTTTTGAAACCTCTCAGAATACTACTTTGCCCGAAAGCTCAAGATAACTTCATAATGGGAACAGAAAAAACAAGCCAAGTATTAAGCATGATAGGATGCAATTCTTTCCAAAGTCCACCTCATATCAACCATATGAGATGAACTTAATGGGGCATATGTCACACCATAATTTCTACAAAGTATAAATTACAAATATTCGAGAGAAAAATTCCTTGGCTTGTGATTCCAAGACCCATTATTTGGTCTCCAACGAGAGCTTAAGTACCGGACAAAGTATCCAAGAGCATGTAGTTCGAAAGCATGAGTCAAAGCATCGACCGAGATCAAGGTCATTGTCCATCTAAGACAAGAAACTTAGCCGAGGGCAGCAGTTTCCTAAACCAAAAGCACTTCAGTAAGTATCAAATCAATAGCTCAGATAGTCTAAGCTGAGACCAATGGTTAGGATCAGCGAAAGATATCTAAGAAGCTATATACATATAAAAGCATCACATCATCAATCCATATCAAAATGCACTCAACCAAATGATTACAAGCATTCAAATCTAAGCCGCATATAGTAAGCCAGGTCATCAATCCAAGAGAAAGCACCCATACCAACGGAAGAACCTTAAATTTGCTATAAATAGAGGACCACCTGCTATAGTAAAAGGGCTGGCACTAAAAAAGGATTGAAATATAAAATCATATTGTACTTTCCTATATTAAAGCTCTCTTCACAAAATCACTAATAGCCAAAATGTATAGACTCAATGTAATAAGCCTTTTGTCAAGAAAAGAGTGACTAAATAAAAAAAAGGATAGTAGACATAGGGACTTTCAGCCCGAACCACTACAAAGTCTCGGTGTTATTTATTTTCTGTATGTTTCCTTCTTTGCATTAGCTATTATGACTCTATGGTTCAACGTCTCGTAACCTAAGCTCAATTACGGCACATCTCGATAATCTCTTTGTTGGGTTCAATAATCTAACTAGCTTCCGGAGATTACCTTCGGACCTTGGTGTGTTGGTGTAGACGAAATTTTGCACTGATAGTAGATATAGCTCTAATTCAAAAATCTAAAACCGAATTGCCTAGCTTTAGCCGCTTTAAGTCAATTGGAGGCAACCTTCTTGCTAGATGGGAGCTTATCTCAATGTACGATAGTTCGGGGGGAATTATATCGTGTGGCCAAGGATAGATTCAAACTTCTTCAAGCGATAATTAATTGTCCATCACTTCATATAATTCTACAAGGCTTTCAAAATAATCAAATCATTAACATCACTAATGTTTAGACACCAAATAATGGAACCCAAAGACAACTTCTTTGGACCGATTGTATAGATTTTCATTGGCTCTCTTATGGATCTTCGCTCGTAGAGGAGACCACAATGTGACCGGATATGTAGGTGAGCGATCACCTAGAGAGGGGAAGTCTATAAACATTGAAGAATTTAATGATTTCATTAACCAAAATAGCCTTATTGAACTACCGCTTATCGAAAGGAGATACACTTGGTCTGATGCTAAAGAGACCCCTTCGATGCCTTTACAAGACATGTTCTTTATTAGCGAGGACTAGGAATACTCCTTTCCTCTGCTCAGGACAGTCAGCCTAGCTAGCATCCTTTCCCACCACTATCCCATCAACCATAACACTAATGACCAGCTTCCAACAAATAGACTGTTTAAATTTAAAAATATGTGGTTTTAAGAAGAGAACTTTGAAAACCTTGTAATTAGAATTGGAACTCTTTGAATAATTTTTTTATGAACAATGCTATTAAAAATCTTGTTTCTAAGTTGAGAGAGCTAAGATCATACCTAAAGAACTAGAACATAAATATTTTTGGAAATATAAGCAACAAAAAGAAAAATACTCTTAATGAAATTCTATATTCAGAAAAGATGGGTGAACAGAGAAACCTAACTAGAGATGAAAATTCTAGATTACATACCTTAAAAATGGAGCTAAATAGAGTAATGGATCAAGAAGAAACTATGTGGAAACAACGATCCAATTTTCAATGGATTAATAAGGGGGACAAAAAAACCAAGTTCTTTCATCGCATTGCAAATGGCAGAAGATGTCAGAATACCATAAAATCTATCAAAGTAAATGAAATTGAATATAAAGATTGGAGTGAATTAAACATAATTACTAACTATTATATGGAGATTTACGGTAATAGATGTAGACATAGAATTCAAGCTAACTAGTCAGCTCTTTATCCGATCATGGATAGCTCCCTGTCTGAGCTAGATTCCCCATTTATGGAGGATGAGGTCTGGTCAGCAATAAATAGTATAACAAGCGACAAACTCAAAGACCTAATTGATTTTTGATGTTTTTCTATCAAAAATTCTAGACACTTATTAAAAGATACATTATGCAACTTTTTGAAAAATTTCACAATGGTACTCTTCAATTAGGTAGACATTATTTTAATCCCTAAAAAGGAGAATTCTGAAGCACCAAATGACTTCAGACCTATCTCTCCAATTAATTATTCAGTTAAACTCATCACTAAAGTTCTTGCTAACAGACTAAAACAAAAAAGTGTAACATAATTGACAAAACACAAACAACCTTCATCCAAGGCAGATACATTCTGGATGGCGTCACCACGGCCCAAGAATTCATCAACTACTGCCACAAAGAAAAATTTTCATGCACTATGCTAAAATTAGACTTCGCCAAGGCCTTTGACTCAATCGATTGGAGTTTCTTGCTAGATGTCTTACATCAAACGAATTCACGGAAAATGGATTACTTGGTAGCCATATCTAAAGACTAATGCATCCTCTATTATATTGAATGGCATTAAAGGAAACAAAATTCAGTCAAATAAAGGTCTTCGATAGGGTGACCCCTTATAACCCCTTTTGTTTAACCTTACAGGTGATGTCTTCTATAGAGTTTTATCCCTTGCAATTAGAACAACATTCTACCTAGTATAGGGAACAAAATTACTTTAGATGGGCTATCCACACTATAATATGCGAATGACACCCTCTTATTCAGTTCCTATCTCCCCTATCATATTTCCTCTCTTAAACTTATCTTTTATAACTTTGAACTCCTATCAGGCCTAAAAATCAACTTTCGTAAAAGTTCAACCCTAGTTCTTAACGACACATCAAATAGCACGGATTTAATGGCTAATACCTTATGTGTAAAACCATGAGCTTTCCTTTTAGCTACATAGGTATAACAATTAGATACAAAAAATTGAAAAAGGAAGATTAGCACATTATCATTAATAAAATTAATAGAAAATGCGTACTTGGAAAGCTAACTGACAGTCCAGAGCTGGTAGGGTGGTACTGATTTACTCAGCAATATCTACTATACCGTTTTACTGGATGTCTTACTATTAATTTCCTAACTGGATAATTAATAAAATAGATAGCATCATAAGAAACTTATTACAGAAATAAGTGGATATATCCAATTTGAGCTGTCTCGTTAACTTGAGCCTTGTCTGCAAACCTAAAACCCAAGGTGGATTGGGTATCGTTAACTTAAAGGCTTTAAATACCTCCTTGCTCTATAAATGGATTTGGAAGTTTTTGGGAGACGAATCTTATACTTCGAAAGAAATTATTTATAACTACTATTATAGTGGATCAAAAAATCTAAACATGCATTATACCAAAAATTGTCTTTCTTTTGGAAAAACATTTCCAATCTATATCATATATTTAAAATTGGAATCATGTACGACATTAACTCTAGAGATAAGACTTTCTTCTCGAATGAGCCTTGGATATCTTCCATCGCATTGAAACATGAACTTCCTAAACTATTTCTAGCCTCTAATGATAAAAATGATCTTATTAAAGAAGTTTATAGATCTCAGACGTCTTTTAGCTGGGATACCTCTTTTAACCAAAATTTAATGGGGAATGTACTTAGATAATACCTAAAATCAATTATTATGATTAAAAAAAGTAATTACAGGGACAATCCTAATCATTTGGTATGGTGTTGGGATAAAAGGGAATTTATACCTCCAAATAGATGTATAAGTTCTTAATTTTCTCGGGAACAAATTATTTTAGTTACTTCAAACCAACCTGGAGAGTTAATGCCTCCCCTAAAGTTAAATGTCACACGTGGATTGTTTTACATGACAAACTAAACATAATAACTAGGCTTAATTCGATAATTTGCATCAATAATTAACCTCTTAAATTCACACACATGTTACCTTTGTAATTTGATGCCTAAGACTACGTCCCATTTGTTTTTTGATGTCAATTCTTTCAATATATTGTTGATAAAATTTTAGAGGTTTTTAACATAAATATTTTTTCTTTTGTACCCCCTCTTAAGTTTTGTGGAATAGTTTTAGATTAAACTTTACTCAACCAACAAGGAATACTCTAGACTTGGTCTTTTCAATCACATGTTGGAGCTTATATATTGAATGTAATCAATGTATTTTTAACAATATTTATAGCAACTCCACTTCTATAATTTGTTCTACTACTTCGTATATTCCTCTCTGGACAAGCATAGATTGAAGATACACAAACGGGAAAACTCGCCTTGAATGAAATAACTACCTTACTACCGTCATGCCTCAAGCTCTAATTGCCCCAGACTCTGATTGATATTGCTCCTTTGAAATTAACTCTTTAACCATATTGCCATTTTTTTATATAGCTAGTCTATAAATTTCTATATATTATAATAACTTTTTAATGAAATTTAATGGTCATTTACCTCTTTTATACCAAATATATATAACAAGAAGGTATTTAGAATTAATTTATAAATTAAATTATTAACATACACTTCATTAGCCAATTTTGATGAAAATGTATTTTACCAAACCCATTTTTTAATATAAATATTTTTATATCTTACCTATTTTATATAGTGCTGCAATTAATAATTATGTACATGAATAAGTAATATATATATATATAACAAACTCCTTTCGGATTTTATACTCAAAATCATGTCCAAATTGATATCTATACTCCAGTTTTATTCAAGCAGCAATCAAGCTACATTCATGTTAGATCATCGATTCAGACCAATGCCAACCAGTCACCTCTTTCATTCAATAATTTTTGCCATTAGCTGATGCTGCCACGGCGTATCCATCACTATTCTTAAATGAACTTTATTATCACGTTCAATCTTGGAATATATCAAGATGACATCAATAAATACCAATACGAATCTATTTAAATGCTCTTGGAAGATTCAATTCATTATAGCTACAAAGAAAATAGGTGCATTGGTCTGTCTAAAGGGCATAACAAACCGTTTGTACAAATATCTTGTTCAAAACTTCGTCAATCGTATACTTTCTTCCGCCACTCTCAACTAATGGAAACCCATTGCAAAGTCCAACTGCAAAAATACCTTGGCTCCTCCCAATTGATCAAATGAATTTTCAATTATAGGAAAAGGATACCAATTCTTCCTAATCTCTCATTCGGCTTTCTATAATCAATACATATTCTTGGTGACCCATTTGCTTTCTTTACAAACACCATCGTAGCTTCCGAAGGCGAGCTACTTGGTCTAATAAATTTCTTTCCTTCCGACTCCACTAGTTGCATCTTTAATTCCTACATCTTAGTATGTGTCGTTCTACTAGGTGGTCTACATACTAGTCCAGCTCTTGGTAAGAGATTTATCTAAAACTCAATAGCTCATTTCGACGGTAGTCCCGTAACTTGCTCAACGACATCCACATATTCTCTTACAACAAAATCTCAATTTATTTCATCTTCTGCACCCAACCTAGCACAAAATAATGAGCATAGGTCGGAACTTGATTCCTTTAATGATTATAAAATTTGGTTACTACATCTGGGGCATCATAAGGATATTACTCTCTCTCTCTCTTTAGAATATCCTAGCATCATATAGACTTAACTTATCATAACAAAATTATCCTAAAACCCACAAAATCAAACACATGCAATTCATAAGTAAACTTATGACTTGACAAGTCAAATTCTAATTAACCACATCTTATTCCAAGAGTTGCATAGCCTCCTATCGGATTTGCAACTCTCAAAAGGTTTATAAGGTATGTTAGTTCAAGATTTATTCTATCTGCGAAACATCTAGATGTAAAATAAAGCGATGCTCCAGTAGGAAATACACTTTAAAAGGTGATATGTATTAGAGGCGTACCACCTAATACAGCCCTCAACAGTAGGCTCAAAAGCTATAGTTCCAAAGCATGAACCTTTCCTTTCTCAGTTTTGACCGATTCATGACATTTTTTCTTGAAGTAACCCATCTTGTTGCAATTAAATCATCTCACTCCTTTCTTATCCACAGTCTTGTTTTCGACTCCAGCATGGCACTCATTAGAAGTGTTCCTTCTTATCGCATTTGTTACAAGTCACCTCCAATTTTCCTTTCTTGAAAACTCCACCCTTCCGAGTTCCCTTCTATCCTTTCGAATTAAAGAATATTTTCTTCTTGAAGACAAGTAGACCTATCCACCTCCACCACATACTTATTTCTCCCAATCGATAAAAGGTAATCTTCATTTCACAAAGCCATGTACATATCGACATTAAATGGATCTTTAAGCTGTAGCATAGTTGTCGTAATAATTTCAGGCTTCAACCCCAAAATAAAATTCTCATTCTTCTTGACCAAAACATTAATGATGGTCTGCCCAAACCTTGAGAGTTCATCAAACTTGGTCACATGTTCCAGTATTGACATATCACCTTGTTCTAAGTCCAGAAACTTCCTAAACAGAGCGTATTTTGCTTCTTCTGATAAGAAATATTTCTTGGACCTTCCCTGAAATCAATCCAAGTAATATGGTCCTCTGGTACATCCATGGTCACCATATTCCACTAGTACAAAGCATCTCCTTGCACCAGCCTTAAAGCCAACCTCCTCTTCTATTCGTCAACTAAATCCAGATCAGCAAAGATCCTCTTACAATGAATAAGACAATCTTCCACTTTGATGGCATTCTCTATACCAATAAATGTCTTTCCTCTTTGGTTGTGTAGCCTCTACTTAGTGTGATGAAGTAATGCCAAGCAGCAACTTCAGGTATGACAGCCCTCGCATCACCTCTAGCTTTTCCTTCGATCATCCCATCCGCTGCTCCGGCTTGCATCATGTTTGCAAAGAACAAATATATTGTCCCTATATCCACCGTAGTTGCCCCAATACCCACATTTGCATTAGCATTGGTTATTCTATTAGCATTTGCTCTTACATTCCACCGAACATTTCGGTTAGTCGTGGTGCTTCAGCCTCCCAAACTAAGCCTTCCACTTTTGGTGTATATAACCTCTTTTCTCGTAATCTGCATATGATTCTTCATGGGATTTAGAAGAAA
The DNA here is from genome assembly GCA_030737815.1 of Allium fistulosum. Lineage (NCBI taxonomy): Eukaryota > Viridiplantae > Streptophyta > Magnoliopsida > Asparagales > Amaryllidaceae > Allium > Allium fistulosum. The sequence continues at coordinate 1,390,654,633 of CM060901.1, read as the reverse complement.
GAAATCCAAATATAGGGGAGAGTATAGATTGAAGTACGCGCTTATACAAACACACACACCCCAAATAACAAATACTTTACTATGATGTTATCCCATTCCTAATCCTATTATTCTTATTTTATTTTAGGTTATGTTTTTCAAAAATCATTTTCAGTTTTAAATAATTTATGCTTTAATACCAAGTTGTAACATCCCTCATTTTGAGACATGAAAATAGATACTAATGATGTTGCAGTCATTATTAGTATTATTTTCCAATGACAAAATGAGATCATTCATTATGTCATTAACATCAAGAGCATGAAATTTAAAAAAACCGGAAGAGCTATTTCATTAATTAAATTTTCATTACATAACCCCATGATTACATCATTTTGAAAACATAATTCCAAGAGCAACATATGACGATGCCCCTTTGGATGATCAAAGTCATAACCATTGGTGTAATAAAATTCGTCTTTGCATACAATGTAAGCAGTTACACTACACAATGAAATAAACTAAAAGTAGCAATAGCTTGCCTCCTACATGTCTCCAGAAGCTTATTCGTTTAATCCTGAAAACCGCACCCTCGAATAGTCAAATGATACCCAAAAGTTTAGGCGGAAATCCAAAACTTTGGGTCAGATAAAAAGTCTTATGTGAATAATATTAGTCCATCCCAAATCAAAATAGATACATAGTGACACCACTTTGTTGAGCGAAATGAGTTTTTCCTGCATCGGTGTCTTAATAATATAGTGTTAATCATAACATCCGTTGGATAGGACGAGACATGCCTAATGCCTTATGCTCTTACCATGCACATGCATCCACAATGATTAGAACATAATATCATACATAATAGGTTAAGTATGAATATGCCAATTTTCAACAGGGTTTACACATTCCCTACATCTACCCATCCCATTAGGTGTCAATATATCAATATAGTTTTCCCTGAGTCACCATAAACATATTAGTTTTCAAAGGCTAGCTAAAAACCCATTACGATGACTTGGGCCTAAAAGCAGATAATCCAATGGCTTTTGTTTCCATAAGAGCATCGAATACTCCTAAGATAGAAGAAAAATTATAACTAGTTCCGTTCCCAATAAGAATACCAAGAAACCTTGGTGATAGAAGAAAATAATAGTGAGTGTCCAGACTTGATTCATGAATGCATACACAAAATTTTAGCCTCGATGTTGGCAAATCCCGACACACTAGTATCATTGGTTTAGACAGTCTAAGGGGTTAATCAGCTACAATACAAGGCGCTACCTCATCACCAGTCCACAGAACATAAATATGTCTTTCTAGACATTAACAAGTCATGTTTTATCAATTCTAGACATCCTACCACAATTTGATCCTCCTATTCACCTAGATGCAATTCTACTCACACAGGAATTTAGTTCGACCGTACCCACTAATGGCGTAACCCTACATAGTCATCTATTCCCAATCTCCAACATCATGCATATATTGTAGGTCCATACAAGCGAGCACAAGAATAAATTACATGACTAATAATGTATTCGATCAAAACGCGTAATTGAACACAATAAGTTTATCATAAATAATATAAATATGTTCTCATGCAGCTAATTACACATAAATCACATATACACAACCATGTAGTTTATTTCATATAAACTCTAATATATTTAGGCTATTTTTTTCCTTTTCTCATTTTTGTAAATCTTATTGTCCGAGTTAATAAATTCAAAAACCCATCTTTGGTAATTAGGAAAAGCATAGCTTAATAATTAACAATGTGCTATCAAGTGTGTAAAATGATATTGAACATGTAGCTATCACATGTCTAAAATGGTATTGAACATGTAGCCATTACATGTCTAAAATGGAATCGAGCATGTAACTATCGCATGTCTAAAATTATCGCGTGTTTAAGGCTATCATATGTCTATAGCTATTGCATGTCTAAAGCTATCCATGTCTAAAGCTACTGCACATCTACAATGTTATCACACATATAAGCAATCACACCTTTAAAAATATAGTATCACATCTTTAGATATACAACTATTGCATACTTAAGCCATATGCAACATATATCTAAAACCATGTTATCGCATGTCTAAACCATATACTATCACATGTCTAAAATATGCCATCGCTTGTCTAAACCATATGTTATTTCATATATAAAATGGCTATTTGACATTAACTTTTAAAACCGATTTATTTCCTCTTAAAGTAATTACATTTCACCAGATCTTTCCAAATGTCAAAGTCTCATCGTTAGTCGATATCTTTATAGAGTTCTTTTCAAGAAAATTTCAGAGGATATTTCTCTTTCACTTCAAACATTAATTAATTTCTTAATTAATTAATAAACTACCATTTTTACCTCAAATTTCTCTTCTCCAAATGAATCATATGAATTTGAATCTACATGGGAAAAATCCTAAAAGTTTATCAAAAACCCAAATTTCAATATTCTACCCTATATAAAAATTCCAGAGTAAAATTATAATTTTCATATTTTAGATAATTAAAACCTAAAACTACTCCTCTTTAACTTAGAAAATTCAATGAAATTTACTTTAATTTCAAAAATTATGAAATTAAAATCCCATCTTCAATTTAATGTTATAAAACATATCAAAATTCCAAATTATTTTAGAGATCAATAGTGGTTGTTTGAAATCCAAAAACCCTTAATTTAATTCCATAACTTCACATATAATATCCATAATCATCATATGAATGTATTTTAACCTAATCCATGCTTCATCACCACCAAACACCACAAAACATCATGGATTTGAACAAATCTGAGAATCAGAGCATAGAAGCATTAAGGATGTTAATATTATTTACCTTGATTAACTTGAGCTTGTAGATAATTAGCCCCTTAGTCCTTTTCTTCAAGCGTTTCCATCTTTCTTTTGTTTGAATTTTTTTAATGGAGTTCCTTTTCTTTCTTTTCATTTTGTCATGAATAGTAAAAATGAAATATGAGGGAGAGGAGAGAAGTGTTGGGGAATTAGTAAGTGGCCCTTAACACTCTTCCTTATTCTCTCTTTGTTTAATTAAACTTTTAATTCCTTCTATATATAAAAAAGCTATTACTCTCTTATAAATTGAGTCAATTTGAAATTGATAATTATGGGCAATCTCCAAAATAATGTGTATTAAAAATAGGGTTGTTACTATTCTATAACAGAACCTTGGACCAAATGAATTTTCTTGTAGAAAACCTTCTTACATCACATCTCAGACCCAACTAATAATCTCATTCATTAAATGTTCTGTAATTATAAAAATTAGCCTAGATATTATTGCCAACTCTATCGTTAGACATCCATCAAAAAGTGTTCATTTGAACGGTTCTAACAAGTCAAATTCTTTTGTATCTCATATGATTATGTTCTTCCTCTACATCCAGTGATTTTAAGCGCACATTCGAACCAATGACATCAAAAGCCATTTTAGTCGCTGTTTGCTTTGGATTTGTTTCATTAAACTCAATGACAACGCTTTTAGTCTCAACTTCAACAATTAATTGAATACTAAGTGTCTGCTATCTTCACCATGATATATTCATGAATAATAATCAACCACAAAACTTTGTTTATTCAAAAGGAATTCAAATTGATGATCAGCATGGTGTTGTTTGACTTTACTTCTCCTATAAGTACATCAAACATCTACGATGTTTTCCTTATTACAAAATGTCACTTGCATTAATTCCTTTTAAACTCCTAGAATAGGCAATGCAATCAATCATTTATGCCTTACATTTATGTACATCCAATGTCTTCAAACTTTCAAATGTTCCATATTTTATTGCATAATTAACATAAGTCATATGGTAAATTTTATTGTGAAAATTTTGTTAACATACAGATCGAAATTTATAGTTTTTTTACTATATTTTATGAATTTGTTGTTATTTTTGTAGGTGTTTCATCTAATCTATTATTTATATAATTTTTTTATTGTAAATATCATTTAGTCGGAGTCAAGCCATTCAATTTTGAATTAATTGTAGGATCGATTTCACCCTAGAGGGGGGTGAATACGGTGATACTAATAATTATAAAAATTTAATGTGGAAATATAAAATAATTGCAACACAGATATAGCAGAATTATAGCAGCACATATAATAGAAGAATAATAAAAGCAGTAATAGAACACACTGATTTACCCAGCTTCATCAAAACCCTGCCTACGTCCTGCCCCCAAGGTTTCTACTAGAAATTAAGTAGTCAGACGCTTACACACGTAAACTCGGGACACCCGCTATCGACTAACCTAACTCTATGCTCAAAACCCTGCCGCAACTCAGCCACTGAGTTGCGAATTCTCGAACTACACCACCGTAGTTCGTCCCCTAGTCACACGACTAGAATTTACAAACGTTTAAAAAGGAATACAAAGTAAAAACAAATTAAAATAATAAAACCCTAATTTAAATAAATCCCAAGTTTATACTAAAGGAAACCGGCCCAATATCTAAAGTGATAAAAAATATGTTCCCCTTTCTCTTTTATTTCTTTGACCCGATTCCTTATACTTTGTTTGCTTTGAAAATGGCTACTTCGTTCCTCAATTAGGGCTTTGTGATAAATTGTTGAAGTCGCCGCTTAAAAGGAATGATGCTTCGAAACCTTTCTTCGTTCGATTTATATGTTCATGGCAGCTTCAATTTGAGTTCGATTTGGCTAATCCTGGTATGTAATTTCTTTGTTCCTCACGTTGATATGCTTTAAACTCAATTCGGTTCGAGTTATTGATTTATTCTTCTCTGTTGTTGCTTGAACTCAAATACCTTTCACGTCGATGATGTTAACGGGTTAAATAGGGTTCGATTCCCTTTATTTTCATTCAAATATATTTTATTTGAATTCTTATTAATTCTTGCTTGGCCATATGATTTTGATTCAATGCCCGTGATCAATCTTGACTTGTTCATTTCGTACGTGTTGCTTGATATATTTGAATTTGCTCCGGTCTTCACTACTATGACTTTTTCATTGTACTTGCAATTACCTTGGTCATCATGGCTTTGATTTGATTCGTTCGATTCTTCGCCTTGGTTTGAAACTGCTGCTTTAATTTTTGTAAAAATAAACTGGAACTTCGGTCATTTGGAAATTTCTCTGTGATTTCGGCAACTTTGATTTGAATTTGTTTCTCTTATGACTTGTTGGCAATTGACTTTGAGAAGTGCTTGACTATTTATTTTTTGCTGTTGCCTCTGGTTTCACTGCATATATATATATATATGTTCACACATGTATATATTCATGTTGTATGTTGCAGACTTGAGTCTTGTGTACTTTGAAAGCTGGTCTTGTCTGATTTCATGTGGAGTTGTTCATGTTACATGTTTTTATTCAATTTTCTGCACTGCTCTGTCCATTGCCGTGTTGATGTTGCACTTGATTTCATCTATATTGTTATGTGAATCAATTACCGTTGAGGCTGCTGGTCATTGCATCCAGTTGATTATGTTGCTTTGTTGCACTTCATATTTCCTTGAGTCTACACTGTGTGTATACATGTGCAAGTTGCTCTATTGCTTAATCACTGGCTTTCACTACACATGTATATGTATGTGTACTGACTGTCTTAAAAAAATGAGTTCATCCTGGTTTGCATTGTTGATGTTGAAACTGGTCAGTTGTCACTTTTGTTCGGTTGCCACTGAACTTCAAGTTCTCTGGTTGCATACATATGTGAACTGCATTGCTATTACTTCGACCGCTTACTTTCATACACCTGAAATGTTGAAATTGAAGTCTTTTTGTTGTTTTAGTCGAGACTGTGTTGCATGCTCATGTTCATCTGTGCTTTGGTCCTCATGTACATGATGCATATTGTATCTGGTCCTGTTCTTGTGCACTTGTTTGCACTGAGTTGTTGCTTCGAGCTAGTTTGCAAATGTTCCACTGAGTCTTCATTAATCTGTTGGAATTTTGTGGCCTTGATTTCTTTGTAGTCTGGTATAGGTTGAGTTGAACCTGAACTATTGAGTTGTTTGCATGCATATAAGTTTGGTCTCCATGTTGCATTATGGTTTCTCTAACCAGTCTGGTTTCAAGTGTACATTAAGTTGGTTCATTGTTCTGGTTGACATTGTTTCATGGCTCCACTGTCGAGTCTGTTTTAGTTGTCTTGACCATTTTATTGAACTTGTACATTTGGATTGCACCTGTGTTGCAGCTTATAGCTCGGGTTTCACCTTGTGCAAATATTGTGACTTTATTTGTATTTCACTTGAGTTGAACCCGACTTTTGATTAGGTTTGACCTTGTGCTCACCTGTCCCTGCAGTTTTGTCAGGTGTATACCGGTATGCACGACCTTGTGGCATGTACAGTGATACACTGTGCATGTCACAAGCTATTCATGTATGATGAATTCAAAAATGAATATAATGACGAACAACCCAAATAACTAAGGCAAATAATATTTTCAAAATATACACTTTATTTTTCACTGCAAAATATTTTCTTTTCAATTTTACTGCGTTAGTGTTTATTTTGCAGATTGCTCAGATGCTGGATTCAATCTGGAATAGAGTTGAAGATAAATACGAGTGAATGAGTGATATGTAGTGAGGTGCAAATGTATAGTGAAAAATTATATTATAATTTGAAATTGTATTGTAATGGAAATTTGTGTATATATATAGTGAGCTCAAATTTGTACTATTCAAAATTATAATAAAATATTTGTTTGAATAAAATATTTGTTTGAATAAAATATCCGTTTGAATTTAAATTCTGTGTTATTTATTTTATTCAGCAAATATTTATTTAATTAGAAAAATAAAATAGTACATTAACAAATACATTTAAATGGATATATATATATATATATATGTTTATTATCATCAAACAAAAATCATATATTTGCATATTCAACAATCTCCCCCTTTTGATGATAACAAACATATATTTAAGGTTTTGAATTTATTAAATGTATTTTATCATTCAATTTGCTCTCTCTATTTGAATGCTCCCTCTCTACAACAAAGCTCCCCCTTCATATATGCATGAGAATAAATAATATGCAATAAAATATTTGACCTTTATTTGCCAAAATCTTAACCTTTCTCTCCCCCTTTTGTTATCAGCAAAAGAGTAATAGTGTTAGAAAAATAGAGATAAAGTGATAGACATTAATACAACATTAATACCAAATTGAGTATAAATATTAAATTTCAATAAAAAAATCAAACAAAAATCATAAATACTCTGTTAGGCGCATATTCCACTTTAGAATGATAGAGATGATGTTAAACCATATAGCTGTGTCTATTTGTGGTATATTTGTATCAGGAATTTGAAAATCTACTAACCATGCATAACCGTTAGGACTTTTAAATGAGACTAGTAGTATTCCAAATTTTTATAAAAAAAGAAATGAATTCAAGTATCTTCTAACCACGCATAACCATGAGGACTTTTAAATGGGATTAGAATCAACTTGTCTATTTAATTAATCAATTTTAATATGTGTTCCATACATGCATAACCGTGAGGTCTTTTTGTTATCAGTTCTAATGGTTCAAGGCTCTAATAGTATACATGTTCATGTTACTGATATAGTGTTTTGTTCATTAGTTATTTAGCCATTTCGTATTTTACATTCTAGTTTGTATCTTGGCCCAATAAGGCTTCGGCCCAATCTACCTCTGTATTCATGCATATAAACGAATCATGTAATGAAATAAGTTTTAAGTTTTTTGGCTCTCAAACTTTTGTTCAAACCTCCATTAATTTCAACATGGTATCAGAGCGTAAAAATCATCGATTCTGAAATATCCTCGTATCTGGAATCCTATTCACCGAAGATGGGCGAAAGCAAAGCTACAATTGATCAGATTCAGATGATGCCTAAAATCACAGATCACAAATTAAATAATCTGAATTATCTGAATTGGAGCAAAACAATTCGACTTTATCTCCGATCTATGGATAAAGGTAATCATCTAACAGAAAGTCCACCTAAGGTTGATTCAGCTGATGAGAAAGAGTTGGCGTGGTTGAGAGATGATGCTCGCTTGTGTTAGCACCAAAATTGGTCACTAACCTCGTTCAGAAAGATTGTGTAGAGATATAAGTGATGAAAGTTAATTAAACAGAGAAGACAGTCCTAATTCAAATGCAGAAAGTAAGAACACCAAATTTATAGTGGTTCGGTGTAATTGCCTACGTCCACTTTGCTCAACTTTATTGATTTCCTTTATGGTTGATTACAAATACAATTCGTGAATCAAATGCTTGAATGAAGTTGTTTAAGTAGAGAAGATGAGTCTTGAAAATGGCAGAGTCTCCCCGTATTTTCTCTCCAAAAAAGAGGATCCATTTCACTGTGACCCTGCCCCCCTATTTATAGGCAAATATGGGCTGGACTTCCCAAATGGGCTGGATAGCCGAACGGTCAAGCCTCAGTACAGTGGTCGCTGCATGCCGATCCTGGTATGCCGAACGCTCTGATGCCGAGCAGTCCTTCCCATGCCGAACGATGCTTTCCATGCCGAACGGTCCTTGTGAAGTTGTGCATACTGAATGCCTTCTGAATGTCGAGCGCTCTCGTTGCCAAGTTATCCTATCGCCGAGTTCTACTGATGTCGAGTACCTCGCGATGCCGAGTACTCCTGATGCCGAACACCACTTGACGCTAAGTACTTTGGGATGCCGAGTACTCCTGATGCCGAGTACTACGCCGAGTACCTCTGGGTACCGAGTGCCAGGGGACGCCGAGCGCTCTTGCAGCCGAGTGCCAGTTGATGCCGGATAACACTTGACGCCGAGTACCTTGGGATGCCGAGTACTCCTGATGCCGAACACCACTTGACGCTGAGTACTTTGGGATGCCGAGTACTCTTGATGCCGAGTTCCACTGGATGCCGAACGCTAGCGCCGAGCATTGGTTATCGCCGAACACTAACTGACGCCGAGCACTACGGATGCCGAACGCTATGGATGCCGTCTCCCACTGGATGTCGCGCGCTTCGCCGCGTCCTCCTGGATGCCGAACGCTAGGCGCCGAGCATTGGTTATCGCCGAACACTAACTGACGCCGAGCACTACGGATGCCGAACGCTATGGATGCCGTCTCCCATTGGATGCCGCGCGCTTCGCCGAGTCCTCCTGGATACCGAACAGTCCTTCATGCCGAGTAGTGGCCAATGCCGAGCACTCAGTTGCCTGGTCAAATCTCCAGGAAACACTTGCCCCCCAAAGTGTATCGCGTGGCCGAACGTGGTACGCTTTGAACCGTGCAACCTTTTCGTCACGTCTTAAACCCTTGGCTAACCTTGAACGGAGACTCCCCTTTTGTGGGATCGATGCGTGCCGGACGTGCTCCAAATGCCGAACGAGACATGCGCGTTCGAACGGTGCTTCCTCGCCGAGTGATGCTTCAGCGCCGAACCGTTATGCGCCGAGGCCGAACGCTACGACCTTGACCGGTTCTACCGGTCATGGCCTTTTCGACTTCTAACTCCCTCTATATAACCAGGCGCCCTTCCACCATTTTCTCTTTACGCTTTCTCTTCTATTATTCCCAGAGATTTGCAATTCCTGCCACTCGATCAGATATAAAGTCTAGTTGATCCTTCCTCAACCTCGTTCGTCGAACTAGGTATCATTCCCTCCACGATTACATTACTTCAACTTTAGGTTCATCACATGGGATTATACAATGTGTGGTTAGTAGAAGTGGTTCGCACGTTCGGAGTGGCCGAACGGTGCATGGTAGTTAGACCTAGCTCCTTTATGCTGATCAAGATTGGAAGAAAAAGGAAGATGGGGTGTCGAACGGCGCAACCTTCGCCGGGCGATCTTGTCTCTGTCGTTCGTCGTAAATGGAGAAAGAGCAGGGCGGAGTGCTGCCTTAGCCGAACGAACTAAGGCCGAACACTACCCTTATGCCGAACAGACATATATGCCGAGTAGCATCTAGACCGAATGACATAATTACCGAACAACTGTCATGCCGAACAGCTACATACCTGCCGAACAATATAACTGCCGAACATTATATTCGCCGAACATCAAAAATGCCGAACAATATAAATACCTAGGCCGAACCATATACGTGCCGAACTATACTTAGGACGAACAATACAATTGTCGCACAATAATTCAAGCCGAACAACATTCAAATGCCGAACAAACATATATATGCCGAACAATTTCAATGCCGAACACTTGACAATGACTTAACCGAACCAAGATACATGCCGAACTCTTCTCAGGACGAACAATGTAACCGCCGAACGACATTTAAATGCCGAACGATATAAATGTCAAATTAGACTTAAGCCGGATACTTCATAAATTACATGTTTTCTGAATCTTGAACTGTAATCACCTCAAGGCAAGCTTTTTGAGACGGTCAGCGATGACGGTCTTCGAAGGCGATGATTCGAAGCTAATTATTATATCTTTAAAACCTTCTTATTGTCTGTACACAATTGCTTGCACTAGTTCACACACCACGTGGGGGGAAACTCGTGTTGCTAATTCTAACGCTCAACGTTTTTCAAGTATAGCTTTCTCAAGCATTTAGCCAGGTTCATTATTTATTCGGGATGTCAGGAAAATCTAGTTCTGCCACCATATCTGACAGGCCTGGCCCGTCAGCAAAGGAAGGAGCCGCAGATGCTTCCAACCCGTCAATCTCTCCCGCTCATAATCTGGCGCCCGATGCTCTGGAGTCAACCATCTTACTGGACAATCCGGTCGATTCTCAAGCCTCGAGGATCAATGAGGCCGCTCTGCGACGGATATGTTCCATTCACGGAATTCCCTTTACTGACGTGTTAGTTCCTTCGAGACACGACCGTCCTCATTTGCCCCCAGTCGGGTACACGGCCTGCAACAAGTTCATGTGCTGGATGGGCAGCGTGCCTCCGTTTAACCTATTTCTCCGGGATGTGCTGCAGTATATAGACATCGCTCCGTCGCAGCTGCACCCGAATGGTCATGCGTTCCTATATGGGACTTACTTACTCTTCATGGCTGTCTTCTCCAGACCTCCAACCCCCGGTGATATTCGATACATTTATATGTTCAAGAGACGGAAAGATAGCCCTTCCTTCATTTTCCTCGAGCCGTATCACAAGTGCCAGATCTTGACAGGGGCCTGTAGCAAGTTCGCCCTGTACAAACAGGAATGGTTCTATGTGCGATGCCCGTTTGGTTTTGCTAGGAGATGGGTTGAAGGCAGTAAGTCTCTCCGCTGAACCGTTACTCGTACTTAATGGGAGTCACGTTTTTCTTAACTCTTCATTTCATCTTTTCAGGTATTAACCCGCGTCCGGAAGGCCGAGGATATTCTGATGCTGTCGACGCGATTAGAGCTCTTCCGGCCGAGGATCGAGATATTCGAGCTATCATTTCAAATGAATCGCTGTCGGGGTTCGGCTTGCTAGCTCCTGATCGTCGGGTCAGCCTTCCAGAAGGTGTTACAATTCCCAAACCTCCATCTGGTAAAGGGAAAAAACTTGCCGGCCCGTCGTCGCGTCGCGCTTCCGACGCGCACGAAGAAGGCGAGCGTAGAGAGGATGATGCACCCGACACTCAGGGCGAGAACGTGGGTCCTGCTTGGAATCCGGCAATCGAAGTTCAGGACATTGAGACGTCATCCTCCCCTTCGAAGGGAAAGAAAAAGCTGAAATATACGGTTCAGAAAGAGAAAGTTGGCGACACCTCAAAATCTACGCCTATCCCTCCTGAAAAAGAGGCTTCTTCGCAGCGTCTGGAGAGTTCTCTGAGGGGTCTCTCGAACCTCTCTATTCCCGAAGACATACTTAATTACGGGTTCGATGATCCTGAAGCTCTCAAATTCTCCTCGCCCGCTAGAGGCAATGTAGGAGTTCAACTCCCGGCTCATAGAGACAATACTCCGATTAGCAAAGACAAACGAACGGGTCCGTCGGGGGGAACACTTAGGACACACACGCACATGCGCATTCCATAACATACTTCAAGTCTTTTTAATTCGTGAATTCTCCTTAATTCGTTGTTATCTTCCTTCTTTGCAGGTGATATGGGCCGCTCCCACGGACTTGATCGCCTTCAGGGGTCTTCAATATTTCATCACTCCGGACGGGATTCCGGTTCAGGCAGACGCTGGGACCGAGGTGATTACGAAGATAGGGACAATCGCCCTCGCGAGTCGTCTCACCGCAAGAAAGCGCACTATCAATCTTCTCAGTCCCGTGATCTTCCTCCTACTGCTGAGCCGGATAAAGAGAAGTCTTTGCAGAAGGGTTATCAGTCTGATGCTGCTCGAGAACAACATTCCAGTTCATCGAGTACGAGGCAAGTTCGAGAGCCGCGTAAAAGAACGGAATTCTCTAAGCCTCCTCCTCCTGCTCCTGCCGTGGACCCGACTATTGCAGAAAAGATGGTCGACCTTAAGGCCAAGTTTCCGAAAATTTGTTTTGACGGTTTGAAATTCCTCCCGGCCATCCATCACATTCCTGGGCACGTGAAGCAAAGTGCCATTGCATGCAACAATGACGTCTATGTTCAACATGACGCATTCGTGCACTTGGTGGAGAAGATATCAGAAGTATCTGTTGAGCGTCAACACGAGATTGATCGTCTGACTCTGGAGGCTGACAGCGATAAGAAAATCATCAAACTCCAAGACGAAGAACTCGCCTCTTATAAGTTAAAGCTAGAAGCCGCTGAACAAGGTGCAAAAGATACTGCCGAGGCAGTTACTCGCTTAAAGGTGGCTCACAAAAAGGAGCTTAACGAAGCAGTTCAGCGCAGTGGCGCCCTTTCCCTAGAAAAAGACTCTGTCCAAAAAGAAAGGGACGCGCTGGCTACTCAAGTCAAAGAGCTAAAAGAACAACTCTCCAAGGAGAAAGAAGACAAAATAGCCGCTCAGGAAGAATCACAGCGGTATTGTGATGAGATTGTGGCTACCCGGCTCCTGAGGGCAAAGCTCGACGGCGAACTTGCCGGGGTCGAGAAAATGAAGGATGAGGCCCGTGAGGAGGGCAAAAGAATGGCTGAGGAGGAGCTTGATTCTCGCCTGGAGGCGACCGCAGAGACCGGCAGGGAAGAAGTCAAAAGTATGTTTGACCCGTTGATCGCCGAGTACGGAGCCCGCGTCCTTATGCACCGCGACCTAACATTCTTGGGCGACGGCTACCATGAATCTCTGGCCGAGGCGTGGGAAACTCTGATAAAGATCAAGAAGGTCGAATCAGGCTCCGAAGAAATCGACAAGGATGCACTGGTGAAGGAGTTCCTGAGGGGGAATGAGCCATCGGATTTATCCGTAACATTGGCTCTCTATGGCAAAGGCTCTTCCCCTTCGAAAGAGAAGAATAACGAGGCTGGCCCGTCAGAGGCCGACACTACTACTCCTCACATCGCCGCTCCTTATGCAGCTCAATCGGCTGGTCGGTCGATGCTTGATCCATTCGAGCAGCATGCCAGCTACGACCCCGAAGATCCCGGGCTCGGCGTTCATGTGCTGTCACCTATCCTGGAGGGTGAAACCCCGCGCGCCACCGACAGCCAACTTGATCCTGGTAGGAGATTCTTCTTTCTCTAGAAGTCGAAGTGATCCGTCATTTTTAGCAGTGGTTATTCGTTCTAATGCCCACTCCTTATATTTCTCACAGGTTGTTCTGACACTGAGCTAACTCCGAGGAGCGATGACGCCAAGGAGGAAGCGGGGAAAACAAGCGACGTTGCTCACGCAGGGGTAACTCCCGGCCCAGACGCTCAAGTGATCGGGGCGCTTGACGATGACAAACTTGATACCTCGTCCCCTGCCGAAGGAAGCGACGAAGTTAAAATCACTGGCGCCTCTGAACATACTTCAGAGATGAGCATGAAGGATCGTCTTGTCGACGAGGAGAAGAGAAAGGTCAAAGTCAAAGTTGAATCTGAAGTCCTGGAGCTTACTGACCCGCGGAATAGACCTTTGAAAATCATTCTCCCGGGCAGGTCCAAACCATTAGATGTTCCGTCTCCTACTCCTGACTCCGTCTCTCTAGCAAGCAAAAAATCCAAGAAGAAACGTGAGGGAGAGGAGTCGTCGGAAACACCGAAGGCAGACAAGAAGAAGAAGCCGAAGAAATGATCGATGCACTTGTTCAACAAGTTTTTGCTTAAGTTTGTAACAGTTTCTATCTTTCATAACTTGTAGTTTGTATAGGCCCGAATTTTGTAGGAGTGATCTTGTATCCCTATTTTGGACTTATCGAATAAAATTTTAGTTTCTTCTTGTTTTAATGATTCTCTTGTCTTTATTTGGTTTGCTGACACTGTGCTCCGGGGACTTGGAGACTTGAGACTGTTCATACTCTAGTCCGCGCTTTGGGGACTTAGAGTACTCCGCTCCGCACTCTGGGGACTCGGAGATTGGAAATCGTTTATACTCTAGTCCGCGCTCTGGGGACTTAGAGTACTCCGCTCCGCACTCTGGGGATTCGGAGATTGGAAATCGTTTATACTCTAGTCCGCGCTCTGGGGACTTAGAGTACTCCGCTCCGCACTCTGGGGATTTGGAGATTGGAAATCGTTTATACTCTAGTCCGCGCTCTGGGGACTTAGAGTACTCCGCTCCGCACTCTGGGGACTCGGAGATTGGAAATCGTTTATACTCTAGTCCGCGCTCTGGGGACTTAGAGTACTCCGCTCCGCACTCTGGGGACTCGGAGATTGGAAATCGTTTATACTCTAGTCCGCGCTCTGGGGACTTAGAGTACTCCGCTCCGCACTCTGGGGATTCGGAGATTGGAAATCGTTTATACTCTAGTCCGCGCTCTGGGGACTTAGAGTACTCCGCTCCGCACTCTGGGGACTCGGAGATTGGAAATCGTTTATACTCTAGTCCGCGCTCTGGGGACTTAGAGTACTCCGCTCCGCACTCTGGGGACTCGGAGATTGGAAATCGTTTATACTCTAGTCCGCGCTCTGGGGACTTAGAGTACTCCGCTCCGCACTCTGGGGATTCGGAGATTGGAAATCGTTTATACTCTAGTCCGCGCTCTGGGGACTTAGAGTACTCCGCTCCGCACTCTGGGGACTCGGAGATTGGAAATCGTTTATATCTAGTCCGCGCTCTGGGGACTTAGAGTACTCCGCTCCGCACTCTGGGGACTCGGAGATTGGAAATCGTTTATACTCTAGTCCGCGCTCTGGGGACTTAGAGTACTCCGCTCCGCACTCTGGGGATTCGGAGATTGGAAATCGTTTATACTCTAGTCCGCGCTCTGGGGACTTAGAGTACTCCGCTCCGCACTCTGGGGATTCGGAGATTGGAAATCGTTTATACTCTAGTCCGCGCTCTGGGGACTTAGAGTACTCCGCTCCACACTCTGGGGATTCGGAGATTGGAAATCGTTTATACTCTAGTCCGCGCTCTGGGGACTTAGAGTACTCCGCTCCGCACTCTGGGGATTCGGAGATTGGAAACCGTTTATACTAGTCTGTACGCCGCACAGAATAATGTAATTTATCATTCAATTAAGAGATACAGAAACTTCATAGAAAATGTGGCTTCAAGCCTCTATTAATGAAAATCAACTAAATTGCTCGATTACAACTTCAAAAGGACACTAAGTCATTATTGAAAGGAAACATGCAGAAAACAATAGTGCCTATAACAAGAAAGGGAAACATGCTAAATGTAATAGTGCCGCAAATGTTCACTGTTCCATGCTCGGGGGAGTGTCGCGCCATCAACAGTCGCTAGCTTGAATGTTCCTTCTCCAAGCTTCCGTTCAATGGCGTATGGACCTTCCCAGCTGGGATTCATGCGTGATGGTACTGGGAAGACTCGTTTCAGAACGAGATCACCCACATCAAAGATTCTTGGGCGGACCCTGCCATCGTAGTAGCGCTTGACTCGATGTCTGTGCGCCGCCGCCCTTAACTCAGCTTCTTCACGCTTTTCGTCGATGCAGTCCAGTGATTCCAGCAAGAGGTTTTGGTTCGTCTTGGGGTCATAGTATGTCACTCGGTGCGATGGAACTTCAAGTTCCACGGGTATTACGGCTTCAGAGCCGTATGCCAAGGAGAACGGAGTGTGGCCGGTCGCGGACTTGTGGGTAGTCCTATATGCCCATAATGTTGTCGGGAGTTCATCTACCCACTTGCCTCCAACCTTCTCCAGACGCTTCTTTAGTATGGACTTGATTATTTTGTTAACGGCCTCGACTTGTCCGTTAGCTTTTGGGTGTGCAACGGCAGCGAACTTTTTCTCGATGCCGTACTTTAAACAGAACTCTTTGAACTCTCTACTTTCGAATTGCGTTCCGTTGTCTGTAATGATGGTGCGTGGAAGACCAAAGCGGCATATAATGTTTCGTACAACGAAGTTAATGACTTTCTTAGAGGTGATAGTGGCCAAAGGTTCTGCCTCAGCCCATTTCGTGAAATAGTCGACTGCAACTATCGCGTATTTCGCACCACCTTTGGATAGAGGCAAAGAGCCGATTATGTCGATTCCCCAGATCGCGAATGGCCAAGGGCTGATCATTTGTGTGAGTTCCGTTGACGGAGCCCTCGGGATTTTTGCATATCTTTGACATTTGTCGCATTTTCTTGCATAGTCCGCGGCATCCCGGTTTACGGTGGGCCAGTAATACCCATAGCGGAGGATCTTCTTTGCTAGCGTTTGCCCCCCAGTATGGTCGCCGCATTCCCCTTCGTGGACTTCCCTCAAGACTCGCTTTGTTTCATCATGAGCGATGCATCGTAACAATGGGATTGAGAATCCTTTCCGGTACATGGATCCATCCTGCATTACGTACCGCGCAGCCTTTCGAAGGACCTGTCGTCTTTCGCTTCTTCTTTCTGGTAAAGCCCCGGTTGTCAGGTACAGTTTGAATGGGGTTATCCACGAGTCCTTCTCGATCTCTGTTTCCAACACAAGATCGATTTTCATCTCGTCTGCACTCGGGGCATGCAAGACTTCCACGGGATACAATCCCATTTGTTGAACATCGTCGGTACTCGCGAACTTAGCCAACAAGTCGGCTTCTTTGTTTTGTTCTCGCGGGATGTGTGAAATGTCATAACGCTCAAGATTTGATAGTAGTTCTTGGACCTGAACGAGGTACGGAGCAAGCTTTCGCCCCTTTGCTTGGTAGTCTCCTCGTACTTGGTAAACCACTAACTGCGAGTCACAAAAGATTTCAATTGATTTGATTCCGAGTTCTTTGATAAGCTTCAAGCCAGCGATCAATGCTTCATATTCAGCTTCGTTGTTTGTAGCCGGAAAATCGAGCTTCAGGGCATAACAGATTGATCGGTTTTCCGGAGTTATAAGAACTACGCCCGCGCCGGAGCAACGGT
Source organism: Allium fistulosum (assembly GCA_030737815.1). Classification (NCBI taxonomy): domain Eukaryota; kingdom Viridiplantae; phylum Streptophyta; class Magnoliopsida; order Asparagales; family Amaryllidaceae; genus Allium; species Allium fistulosum. Next base: position 1,390,637,326 of record CM060901.1, on the reverse strand, counting down.
CGTTTGATGCACCGTTAGTGTATAATTTCCATCGAATGGGGGGAATGATGTCGTGATCGTCCGGTTTGATGGGTATGGTAAACTCAGCGATGAAGTCTGCTAATGCTTGCCCTCGGATAGCTCTCCGTGGTAAGTACGCGATATCGAATTGGCTCAACTCGATGTTCCATTTTAGCAATCTTCCAGAAGTTTCCGGTCGTTGAAGTACCTGCCTCAGGGGTTGATCGGTATAAACGCCGATTGAATGCGCTTGAAAGTACGGGCGCAGCTTGCGTGATGCAATCACCAAGCAATAAGCCAATTTCTCAATTTTAGGGTAATTCTTCTCTGCCCCCGTTAAACGCTTGCTAACATAATATACCGGCTTCTGGACTCGATCCTCCTCACGGACCAAAGCTGCGCTTATCGCATGAGGGGATATAGCCAAGTAAACGTACAGCATCTCATGGTCAACTGGTTTAGATAGCATTGGTGGGCTCTCCAGATGCCTTACCAAGTTCTGGAAAGCTTCCTCGCAGCTAGACGTCCATTCAAAATTCCTCTTTCCTTTCTTTATTATGTCGAAGAATGGGATGCACTTGTCAGTTGCCTTGGATATAAATCGACTTAGCGCAGCCACTTTTCCGTTCAAGCTCTGTACCTGCTTTATAGTCCTGGGCGCTTGTACATCTCGAATGGCTTGGATCTTTTCTAGGTTGGCTTCGATTCCCCTAGCGTTGACGATGAATCCTAAAAACTTTCCTGATGCAACGCCGAAAGAACACTTCAGCGGGTTGATCTTCATTCCATAGGACCTGAGTATGTTAAACATTTCAGCTAAGTCTTGAATGTGGTCGTTTGACTGCCGTGACTTCACGAGCATGTCATCCACATAGACTTCCATGGTTTTGCCCAGCTGGTCCTTGAACATTCGATTCACCAGACGTTGGTAAGTTGCTCCAGCATTCTTTAATCCAAAGGGCATCACTACATAGCAATACAGCCCGACATTTGTAACGAAGCTGGTGTGTTCTTGGTCCGGAATATGCATTGGGATTTGGTTGTATCCCGAGTACGCATCCATGAATGACAATAATTCGTGTCCTGCTGTGGAATCGACCAACTGATCGATCCTAGGCAACGGGAAACTGTCCTTAGGGCATGCTTTGTTCAAGTCGGAATAATCTATGCAAGTCCTCCATTTCCCATTTGCCTTCTTTACTAGCACGGGGTTGGAGACCCACTCCGGGTAGAGGGCGTCGCGGACGAACCCATTTGCTTTGAGTTTGTCCACCTCCTCTCCAAGAGCGGCGGATCTCTCTGGATCCATTCCTCTCCTCTTTTGCTTGACTGGGACGTATTTCGGGTCTACGTTCAACATATGACTTGTGATGGCGGGAGAAATCCCACACATATCAGAATGTGTCCAGGCAAAAACATCAAGGTTTGCCCGGAGGAAGTCGCTAAGGTCTTCTGTCATTGCGGGGCCTAACTGTGATCCGATCTTCAGTATTCGCGAAGGGTCGTCACGGCTAACTGAAATGTCAATTGTTAATTCAGCCGGTGCCGCCTTCTCTTCCCTGGGTTTCTCATCGTCGTCTCTCGGATCTATATCTCCGTAGATCCGAGAACTATGCCCGAGCCAGGGCTCGGGCACTAATTGTCAATTATTCGTATTGGGGATGCGGACGGGATTGTCCGCAACCTTTCCTTTCTCCCTCCGGTGGGCTTCTCGGAGCTCGGCCACATAACAAGAACGACCAGCTGCTTGGTCACCGTGAACAATGCCTACTCCTTTGTCAGTCGGAAACTTCAAAGTCAAGCACCACGGGGCTAGTGCCGCCCTAAATTCAGCCAGGGCCGGCCGGCCCAAGAAAACATTATACGGAGAGTCCACATCCAAAACTACAAAGGGTAGAATTCGTATCCTCCGACGTTCGCCTTGTCCCAGTTCAACTGGTAACTCGACATATCCTACTGCATCAGTCGCAGCGCCGTTAAAGCCGTGGATACGAGCTTTGGATGGTTTCAAGTCTTTTGTCTCTAGCTTCATCTGATCATAGGCCTTCTTGAAGATGATGTTGACTGAACTTCCACAATCAATCAAAATTCTTTTTACATATGCTGGTCCGATTGTTGCAGATATGACCATGGGATCGATGGTCGGAGCCTCCACCTGATCAGCGTCTCTGTTTCTGAACACAATATCGTCTGTCATCACGCGCTGCTGCTTAGCAGGGGCCCCGTCCTCTACGTTCGAACAGCACTCAAAATCTGCATGCTTCAAGGAGCTCGCATATCGTTCCATCTCTTGCCAGTTCTTATCTGCGGGATGAGGTCCGCCGATAATCGTATTTATAACCAGTCTTCCAACAGTCCGGGCAGGTTCCTCTGGATGACGTGGAACCGGTGCACGACCTGGGTCGGACGTTCCCTGTCCTCCTTCCTGTGGGTCCTTTACAAATTCTTGCAACTTCTTTTGTCTAATCAATTTCTCGATAGCGTCATGCAGGTGTCTGCATTCTTCCGTGTTGTGTCCATAGGTTTCATGGAAGCGGCAATATTTCCCAGTCCGCTTCTGTTCTTCAGTTGATTCCTTCGGACGTGGTTTTCTGTATTGAAAAGTATTACATGTGGATAGGTAAATGTTCTCAAGTGGGGCGTTTAGCGGAGTGTACTCGCTGTAGCTTGGAATTCTCGACTTCCACTTTCCCGCTTCTTTCCTCTTTCCTTGACTCCTTCCTCCGGACTCTTTGGGCTGCACAGGCTTATTCTGGACGTTGACTTGGACCTTTCCTGAATTGTCTCCAGATTGCTTCACAGCAATGTTGCTCTTAATTGACTCTTGGGCAGGTCCCGGTGCCTTGTCTCGTCGTACCCACCTAGCTTCCTCTCTTCTTATGAACTGGTGCGCCTTGGAGTAGAAACGCTCTAGCGTAGTCGGAGGTTTTCCTGCCAGCCAATCTCCGAATTCAGAATCTGGATCTACACCTCTCATCACCGCCATTAGAATTGCATGGTCGTTGGGGTTACTGACTTCAGTTGCCGCAACGTGGAATCTTTGTAAGTATTCCTTCAGAGACTCTCCGGGATTTTGGATTACACTTGACAGAGACATCACGTCATTCGGGCGTGTAGTGTGTATCCTGAATTGCTCAATAAACTTCTTTGCCAACTCCTCGAAATTTGATACGGATCGCGGAGGAAGTCGGGTGAACAACATAGTAGCGATCCCAGATAGGGTAATCGGAAAGCACCTACACTTGGTGGCATCATTTGCTCTGGCTGAATCCATCATCCATTCATACCTCATTACATGTTGTCTGGGGTCAGTCTTTCCTTCGTATGCAGGAATGGTTGGCATGCTAAACTTCTTGGGGTAGGACGCTTGCAGCACAACATCCGTGAACGGAGTATGACTTCTTGACACTCCCCAATCGTCATTTGATAAGCCCTGGTTTTCTTTCATCAGTTGCCTGATCATGGCTGTCAGATCGGGTGTCTGTATGGAAGCTGGGAGGTTGGAGTCAGTTCTACGTGCCTGTCCATGCTGATGCCTCCTTTCCTGGCGATCTGCCAATCGTGCGTCATGAGGTTCAACATTGTTAACATCTTGATGATCTGGAGCTCCCTCCTCCACCTGTACTCCGGTTCGGAAGTTTCCAGTTCTGGCTTGGTCGCGGTCTCCTGCTGTTCGAACAGCAGCATCCGCCCTTGCAGTTTCAGTCTTACGGCGTCTGCGCCTGGGTGGCTCATCAGAAGAAGTTGAGCTGTCAGAAGAGGAATAAGCAGCTGGATTGCCCCCAGCATTCTGTTGCTGCTGTTGAGTGAGTTGTGCCATCAGGTTGGCATTAGTTTGCATTTGTTCTCCCAGTTGTCTCCTGCTTTCCCTAAGTTCTCTCATCAAGTCGTTGAACTCCATTCTGGTGACAACTGGAGTCTGTTCTTGAGCGGCAATCCCTGCACTCGGGATCGCTGGTTGATTGCTAGGTCCTGCTTGTTGCACGCTAGCAGTCTCTCGGACATCCGCATTAAGAGAAGCTGACCTGGTACGTGGCCTTGCCATTGTAGAGTTATTGGTATGAACTCTGAGTAGGATCAGCGGATGTTCTATCAGTAAGTTGGATCTTCTTTGGGGGATTTGCTCAATCCAGTAGCTTCAAAGCAGATCCTTGAGGTCTGAGAATTCAATTCTCAGTGAAAGCACCAAAGTGTTAGCACCAAAATTGGTCACTAACCTCGTTCAGAAAGATTGTGTAGAGATATAAGTGATGAAAGTAAATTAAACAGAGAAGACAGTCCTAATTCAAATGCAGAAAGTAAGAACACCAAACTTATAGTGGTTCGGCGTAATTGCCTACGTCCACTTTGCTCAACTTTATTGATTTCCTTTATGGTTGATTACAAATACAATTCGTGAATCAAATGCTTGAATGAAGTTGTTTAAGTAGAGAAGATGAGTCTTGAAAATGGCAGAGTCTCCCCGTATTTTCTCTCCAAAAAAGAGGATCCATTTCACTGTGACCCTGCCCCCCTATTTATAGGCAAATATGGGCTGGACTTCCCAAATGGGCTGGATAGCCGAACGGTCAAGCCTCAGTACAGTGGTCGCTGCATGCCGATCCTGGTATGCCGAACGCTCTGATGCCGAGCAGTCCTTCCCATGCCGAACGATGCTTTCCATGCCGAACGGTCCTTGTGAAGTTGTGCATACTGAATGCCTTCTGAATGTCGAGCGCTCTCGTTGCCAAGTTATCCTATCGCCGAGTTCTACTGATGTCGAGTACCTCGCGATGCCGAGTACTCCTGATGCCGAACACCACTTGACGCTGAGTACTTTGGGATGCCGAGTACTCCTGATGCCGAGTACTATGCCGAGTACCTCTGGGTACCGAGTGCCAGGGGACGCCGAGCGCTCTTGCAGCCGAGTGCCAGTTGATGCCGGATAACACTTGACGCCGAGTACCTTGGGATGCCGAGTACTCCTGATGCCGAACACCACTTGACGCTGAGTACTTTGGGATGCCGAGTACTCTTGATGCCGAGTTCCACTGGATGCCGAACGCTAGCGCCGAGCATTGGTTATCGCCGAACACTAACTGACGCCGAGCACTACGGATGCCGAACGCTATGGATGCCGTCTCCCACTGGATGCCGCGCGCTTCGCCGCGTCCTCCTGGATGCCGAACGCTAGGCGCCGAGCATTGGTTATCGCCGAACACTAACTGACGCCGAGCACTACGGATGCCGAACGCTATGGATGCCATCTCCCACTGGATGCCGCGCGCTTCGCCGAGTCCTCCTGGATGCCGAACAGTCCTTCATGCCGAGTAGTGGCCAATGCCGAGCACTCAGTTGCCTGGTCAAATCTCCAGGAAACAGCTTGTTTCTCCAGATCAGGAATTCAATTGACAGTGAGGTTATTGGTCTTGTTGACCATTGCGAGTTTGTGATGGAGTTGATGGAGTATTTGGAATTTTTATACTCTGGAAAAGGGAATCTAACAAGAATGTATGATGTATGCAGATCGTTTTATGGATCAGAGATGCGAGATCAGACGCTGATGAACTATTTCATGACCTTTAAGAAAACTTATGAGGAGTTTAATTTGTTGCTTCCAATCAGCCCAGATGTTAAAGTTCAACAACAGAGAGAGCAAATGGCGATAATGAGTTTCTTGGCAGGCTTACCTTCTGGGTTTGAATCAGCTAAGTCGCAAATTCTTTCTGGATCAGATTTGTCATCATTACAAGAAGTTTTTAGTCGAATCCTTCGTACTGGAGTTGGTTCAACGTCTAATACTCCGGTTGAGAGTGCCCTAATAAGCAATAGCAAGGATTTTATACCCTGGAAATCTGGAAATCAGACTGATAATAGACAACCATGGAATCAAACATCAAAGATAGGTGCTCCAAATCAGTTCTCTCCATCAATCAGGCCAGCAATTCAGAATAAATTTTGTACTTATTGCAAGAAACCTAGACACACTAAATTTGAATGTAGAAAATTGCAGTATAAGAATTCTTTGGCAAATAATACCACTAATGCCAACAAGACAGTGTTGATGACTGCAGATGAGTTTGAAAAATATACAAAGTATCAGGAATCACTTGAGAAAAATTCATCAAGTCAAACATCCTCTTCTAGAACTGTTACTGCTGCTGTTGCCAGTGTTGATGAACCAACAACCAAGTGGATAATAGATTCAGGGGCTACCGATCATATGACAGGTAATCCTGATTTACTATCTAATTTTCAAAGTAACAAATCAAGTCATCCTGTTATACTAGCTGATGGTTCAAAGACCTATGTGCATGGAACTGGAAAAGTTAACTTACATACTCAACTTCCCTTAAACTTAGTGCTATATTTACCCAGTCTATAATTCAATTTATTGTCAATAATTCAGATTACTCGCAATCTTAATTGCTGTGTATCTTTCTTTCCCGATCACTATGAGTTTCAGGATCTTATGACGAGGCAGATTATTGGTAGGGGACAGGAATCTGGAGGTCTATACACACTCAATGTTGAAACATCCAAGAATCTGGCTTGCTCAAGTATGGTATCTGCACTTAAGACACACAGTCAATTAGGTCATCCTTCATTAACCTTGCTCAAGAAAATTTGTCCTCAGTTTAATTCTTTATCTACAATAAATTGTGAATCATGTCATTTTGCAAAACACCATCGTGTTAGTTTATACCCTAGAGTGAATAAAAGAGCAAAGTCTGCTTTTGATTTAGTACATTCTGATGTATGGGGTCCCTGTTCAGTTGTTTCAAAGAAAGGATATAAATATTTTGTTACTTTTGTTGATGATCATACTCGAATAACTTGGTTATATCTCATGAAAAATAGATCAGAATTATTTTCTATTTTCTGTACATTTTGTGCTGAAGTGAAAAATCAGTTTAATGTGTCACTTAAAACTCTAAGGAGTGATAATGCCAAGGAGTTTACATCTATTATGTTTAGTGATTATATGGCTAAACATGGAATTCTTCATGAGACCTCATGTGTTGATACACCATCTCAAAATGGAGTTGCTGAGAGAAAGAATAGGCATCTAATTGAGACTACTCGTGCACTTCTATTTCACATGAATGTACCTAAGGTGTTTTGGGCAGATGCAGTAACCACAGCATGTCACTTGATCAATCGAATGCCCTCAACTGTATTGAAATATGATATCCCTTTCAAGGTCTTATGTCCTGATAAACAGCTATACCCAGTGAAGCTAAGAGTATTTGGATGTACATGTTATGTCAGAGATGTAAACCCACACTTAACTAAAATTGATCCAAAGTCATTAAAATGTATATTTGTGGGGTACTCGAGAGTTCAGAAAGGTTACAAGTGTTTTTGTCCTAGTTTGAACAGGTATTTAGTATCAATCGATGTTACATTTGAAGAGGACACCCCATTTTTCCAAGTGACTGATACAAGGCAATATGTACAAGAAGAAAGTGATAATGATAACTGGTTAGTCTATCCAGTCACTTCATCTCAAGAAAGTGGACACAACACTAATGAAGAATCAAATCTGGAATTAGAGACACCTTCACATGAATCTGATGACGAGGAAGTTGTACCACCTGAACATACCCTTGATTTACCAATTGCTTTGAGGAAAGGTAAACGACAATGCACATACCCTATATCTTCTTTTGTTTCATATGATAGATTAAATCCAACAAGTTATACATTTATATCCACTCTTGATACTGTCATCATTCCAAAAACTGTTGGAGAAGCACTATCCAAACCAGAGTGGAAAAATGCAATGCTGGAGGAAATTAAAGCTTTAGATGATAACAAGACATGGAATTTAGTTTCATTACCCTCAAATAGGAAGGTAATAGGTTGTAAGTGGGTTTTCTCAGTCAAAGTAAATCCAGATGGGTCTGTAGCCAGATTAAAAGCTCGATTAGTTGCTAAAGGGTATGCACAAATTTATGGAACAGATTATTCAGAGACATTCTCTCCGGTTGCTAAAGTGACCTCCATTAGGTTGTTTATTTCTTTGGCTGCAAGGCACAACTGGAGGCTACACCAACTTGACATCAAAAATGTGTTTCTCCATGGGGACTTGACTGAAGAAATATACAAGGAGCAACCACCTGGGTTTGTTGCTCAGAGGGAGACTGGGAAGGTATGTAGATTGAGGAAAAGCTTGTATGGTTTAAAACAAATTCCAAGGGCATGGTTTGGTAAGTTTAGTCAAGTGATTCAAAAGTTTGGCATAACTAAGAGTAACTTGGATCATTCTGTCTTTTACAAAAACTCAAAGGAAGGAATTATACTACTAGTGGTGTATGTTGATGACATTGTAATCACTGGGAGTGACCAAAAAGGAATTTCAGAACTCAAGGCTTTCATTCAGAAACAGTTTCACACTAAAGATCTTGGAGAATTGAAATATTTTTTGGGTATTGAAGTGTTAAGAGAGAATGGACAAATATTCTTATCACAAAGAAAGTATATAATTGATCTCCTGACTGAAACTGGAAAATTGGGTGCCAAACCTTGTTCTACTCCTATGAATACTAGTATGAGCCTAACAAATGATGGTGAGTTATTTAGTGATCCGGAAAAATATAGAAGATTAGTTGGGAAATTGAATTACTTGACTGTAACTCGACCTGATCTTGCATTTCCAGTAAGTGTAATCAGTCAATTCATGAACATGCACACAGTTCATCACTGGAATGCATTGACACAAATTTTGTGTTACTTGAAAGGAACAGTGGGAAGAGGCATTGTGTATGCTGGTCATGGACACAGCAACATTGAAGTGTTTTCTGATGCAGACTGGGCTGGGTCCAAAGTGGATAGAAAATCAACTTCTGGTTTTTGTGTGTTTGTTGGAGGTAACTTAATTTCATGGAAGAGTAAAAAACAAAATGTGGTGTCTCGGTCAAGTGCAGAATCTGAATACAGAGGTATGGCAAATGCTACTTGTGAGTTGATGTGGGTGAACCATTTTATGACTGAAATAGGCTTAAAGGTGGAGTTACCAGTGAACCTCTAGTGTGATAATCAAGCAGCTATTCACATTGCCTCCAATCCAGTGTTTCATGAGAGGACAAAGCATATTGAAGTGGATTGCCACTTCATTCAAGAGAAGATTCAGCAAGGGTTGGTGATTCCTGGATTTGTTAGAACTGGTGATCAATTGGCAGACTTGTTCACTAAAGCTTTGAATGGTGCAAGAGTGGATTACCTATGCAGCAAGTTAAGCATGATTAATATGTATGCTTAACTTGAGGGGGAGTGTTATCAGTTCTAATGGTTCAAGGCTCTAGTAGTATACATGTTCATGTTACTGATATAGTGTTTTGTTCATTAGTTATTTAGCCATTTCGTATTTTACATTCTAGTTTGTATCTTGGCCCAATAAGGCTTCGGCCCAATCTACCTCTGTATTCATGCATATAAACGAATCATGTAATGAAATAAGTTTTAAGTTTTTTGGCTCTCAAACTTTTGTTCAAACCTCCATTAATTTCAACACTTTTAAATGAGCATGAAAGCACATAACCAAAAATTCCAAGTAATTCATCCATGCATAACCATGAGGACTTTTAAATGAGAGTGAATACTTTGGATGTTTTTATAGCTAAAAATAAAATAAAATGAAAACAAATAATTTCCCGTTTAAAATACCACATATTGACATACTATATTGGATTTTGATGAGTGATGGTCATTAGAAATATGATAGCAATAGAGATGGTCATGGAATTTTTACCAAACAAGAGTTATTATAAATCTTGTTTAAATTTCTAAAGAAATTTACTAAATATACTGTCTCAAGTTATAATATACGATTAATATCAACACTCTTCACTTTTTCAATCACGGTTTATCTTTTCGATAATAAGTAGGGAGTCAGATTAGTTAATGTAGTCATTTAAGATAAATTTCAAAATAATTATAAATCAAATTTTCTAAAATGACTAATCTGAAACAAGGTCAACAAAAACTATTTTCTGGAAGGGGTTTTATATGAAAAATGTCTGCTAATTGAAAATCAGTTGAAATGAGAAATATGCAGATATTTTCTTTGAAAATGTGATGCAACTACTGAATGTCTCAATATAAATCACTTTCCACTAGTATTTTTTTCTTCTATCAACTAGATTACCAGTGTAATCTGCATCTGAATTTCTCGTTGACTCAAATTTATCATTAGATATCATAGACCATATCATGAAGTTGCAACAAATTCCTTGAAATCCTTTTACAGCTTTTAAATGAAATTCTTTTGGATTTGGATTGAAGCCGTGCCAATAAACAAACAATGAACATAGTGTCAGTAGTAAAGTAACCAAATATATCCACGTGCATCATAAGTAATCATCAATCAATACAAGTCAATATCTCTCATCATCTAAACTTGCAATATCGTTAGTCCAAGTGAATCTATATGAACTAGTTCAGAGACTCTAGAGGTGCTTTCTCGACATAAAAAGATAATTGGCCAATGGTTTTGAATAAGTCAGAATCATAATCAATATTCATCACATAACTGGCTGAATTAACTTAGATTATGGTGCAGATTTTCACATTTAATAAATCGTTTCAAAATAAATATACCGTTACCTATTTTACCTTTATGATAATTTTTCTTGTTGCCCATTGTGATTCTGCCACCTTTGTACTAGGCTAAGGAACTTTTATTTTTGCCCGTTGTGTGCCTGGAACAGCCAGAATCCAGGTAACACTACTGTTGTTCCTTAGCCTGCCACCATATCTACACAAGAAAAGATTTTTGTGACCTATTTGTTTTTATGAGTCCATGATTGTTAGTGGCAACAGATTTTGAAAAATATGTTTGTGTAGATCCAAAACTATTTATATTTGTTCCTTTTGGCACCCAGATTTGTTTGACTTTAAGAGATTTTACATTTTTGCCTTTGGGAACCCAAATTGGAATGGTTTTCACGTGTTTGGGTCTATACCAGCAAATATTGTGATTGTGTCCAATTTTTCTACAAATTGTGCACTCGGATTTGACTTGATTAATTTTGCTTCTAATAAGTTCAGATTGATTATATCCAAGTCCTTGTCTAACTGTATTAACAGTTTGTTTCCCTAATAGCATATTTAACGATCTTTCTCCTTTGGAAAATTTTCGTAATGTTGTAGACAATTGTTGGACTTGTGTTTTGAGAGATTCATTTTCATTCAATAATTGAGTGCACTTTTTAATAGAATTTTCTCTCATAGTATTTACACTTTCTTTCTAAATCAGAATTTCACTTTCAAGCGATTTAATTTTAATTTCTGATATTTTAATCTCTTCTTCAAATGATGGACACTTATTACACTTAGGGATCTTGGTTTGATAGTTTTTAACCAATTGATCAAGCTGTTTATTTAAATCTATCAAAGTATCTCTTTGTGATTCAATTTTAGCGTATTTCTCCCTAAGTCTTTCAAAGCAGCCATTTACCTCATGAAAATATATGAGTAATTCCGAATGAGTAAGTTTTGATACCTCGCTTGGCTCATCATCATCACTATCAATTATATCACCTCGAAGGCACAGATCTGCTTTTTCGCTCTCACTGCCAGTGCTTTTGTCATCTTCATCAGTTTCATCCCAAGTGGCTGCAAAACTTCTCCTTTTCTATTTCTTTCCATGGCTGAGTCGATTCTGAGGACAATTGGGCTTGATATGACCGGGTTTGTTGCACTTGTGACAAATGATCTCCTATTCTTCTGAGTTGTCTAGTGCCTTGATTATTCTGCTTTTCAATTGTTGACTTAGAGCTGGATTTCCGTATTTGTGGTTCCACTTTTTGAATCTCTTTATTAGTAGCGCCAGCTCAGCTGCTCCATCATCATTGTCATCATCACTTTCTAGTGTTCCTTTAAGAGCTATTGGTTTCTTTCGTGTATCACCTCCTTCTTTTTCTTCCTTGAATTTCATTTCTAGCTCATAAGTGGTGAGATTTTCGATGAGTTCTTCAACTTTGATTTGTTTCAAATCCTTTGATTCTTGAATGGCAGTAACTTTTGCTTCAAAATTTCGTGGAAGGACTCTAAGGATTTTTCGGACTATTTCCAACTATGTGTATGATTTTCCGAGTGCTTTTGATTTGTATACGAGATTGGAAATTCGTCCATACATCTCTTTGACATTTTCATCCTTGGCCATTGTGAAGTTCTCGTATTCGCTACTAAGCATGGCAAGGCGGGATTCTTTGACTTGAGATGTTCCTTCATGAGTCACTTCGAGTGTGTGCCATATTTCCTGCGCAGTTAGACAATGTGAGACATGATTAAATTCGATTTGATCCAATGAACAAATAATAGAATTCATTGCTTTAGCATTAGCATTCTGTAGTCTATTTTCAAGATCTGTCCATTGATCCATCAGTTTATCTATTTCCTGATTATCTACCACTATAGTTGGTGTCCTATAGCCTGTCTCAACAATATTCCAAGCATCAATGGTTTTCACAAAAAATAACATCCTATTTTTCCAGTAAGCATATTCACCATTGAACAATGGTGGTCTAACTATGGACTGACCCTCAGCAAAAGCATTATTAAAAGATGCCATTTCAAAAAAAATTAAAACAAAATATGTTTTTAAAAAATTAAGTTTTTAAAAACATAAATTGGCTTTTGTTCCTAGCTCTGATACCACTTGTAGGATCAATTTCACCCTAGAGGGGGGTGCATAGGGTGATACTAAAAATTATAAAAATTTAATGCAGAAATATAAAATAATTGCAACACAGATATAGCAGAATTATAGCAGCACAGATAATAGTAGAATAATAAAAGCAGTAATAGAACACACAGATTTACCGAGCTTCGGCAAAACCCTGCCTACGTGCTGCCCCCAAGGTTTCTACTAGAAATTAAGTAGTTAGACGCTTACACACGTAAACTCGCGACACCCGCTATCGACTAACCTAACTCTATGCTCAAAACCCTGCCGCAACTCAGCCATTGAGTTGCGAATTCTCGAACTACACCACCGTAGTTCGTCCCCTAGTCACACGACTAGAATTTACAAACGGTTAAAAAGGAATACAAAGTAAAAACAATTTAAAATAATAAAACCCTAATTTAAATAAAGCCCAAGTTTATACTAAAGGAAACCGGCCCAATATCTAAAGTGATAAAAAATATGTTCCCCTTTCTCTTTTATTTCTTCAGCCCGATTCCTTATACTTCGTTTGCTTTGAAAATGGCTGCTTCGTTCCTCAATTAGGGCTTCGTGATAAATTGTTGAAGTCGCCGCTTAAAAGAAATGATGCTTCGAAACCTTTCTTCGTTCGATTTATATGTTCACGGCAGCTTCAATTTGAGTTTTTTTTGGATAATCCTGGTATGTAATTTCTTTATTCCTCACGTTGATATGCTTATAACTCAATTCGATTCGAGTTATTGATTTATTCTTCTCTGTTGTTGCTTGAACTCGAATACCTTTCACGTCGATGATGTTAACGGGTTAAATAGGGTTCGATTCGCTTTATTTTCGTTCGAATATATTTTATTTGAATTCTTCTTAATTCTTGCTTGGCCATATGATTTTGATTCAATGCTCGTGATCAATCTTGACTTGTTCATTTCGTACGTGTTGCTTGATATATTTGAATTTGCTCCGGTCTTCACTGCTATGACTTTTTCATTATACTTGCAATTACCTTGGTCACCACGACTTTGATTTGAGTCGTTCGATTCTTTGCCTTGGTTTGAAACTACTGCTTTGATTTTTGAAAAAATAAACTGGAACTTCGGTCATTTGGAAATTTCTCTGTGATTTCGGTAACTTTGATTTGAATTTGTTTCTCTTATGACTTGTTGGCATTTGACTTTGAGAAGTGCTTGACTATTTATTTGTTGTTGCCTCTGGTTTCACTGCATATATATATATATATATATATGTTCACGCATGTATATATTCATGTTGTATGTTGCAGACCTGAGTCTTGTGTACTTTGAAAGCTCGTCTTGTCTGATTTCATGTGGAGTTGTTCATGTTACATGTTTTTGTTCATTGGTCTGCACTGCTCTGTCCACTACCGTGTTGATGTTGCACTTGATTTCATCTATATTGTTATGTGAATCAATTACTGTTGAGGCTGCTGGTCATTGCATCCAGTTGATTATGTTGCTTTGTTGCACTTCATATTTCCTTGATTCTGCACTGTGTATATACATGTGCTAGTTGCTCTGTTGTTTGATCACTGGCTTTCACTACACATGTATATGTATATGTACTGACTGTCTTAAAAAAGTGATTTCATCCTGGTTTGCATTGTTGATGTTGAAACTGGTCAGTTGTCACTTCTGTTCGGTTGCCACTGAACTTCAAGTTCTCTGGTTGCATACATATGTGAACTGCATTGCTATTACTTCGACCGCTTACTTTCATACACCTGAAATGTTGAAATTGAAGTATTTTTGTTGTTTTGGTCGAGACTGTGTTGCAAGCTCATGTTCATCTGTGCTTTGGTCCTCGTGTACATGATGCATATTGTATATGGTCTTGTTATTGTGCACTTGTTTGCACTGAGTTGTTGCTTCGAGCTAGTTTGCAGATGTTCCACTGAGTCTTCATTAATCTGATTGAATTTTGCGATGTGTGATTTGATCGAATTTGTGGCCTTGCTTTCTTTGTAGTCTAGTATAGGTTGAGTTGAACCTGAACTGTTGAGTTGTATGCATGCATATAAGTTTGGTCTACATGTTGCATTATGGTTTCTCTGAACAGTTTGGTTTCAAGTGTACATTGAGTTGGTTCATTGTTCTGGTTGACATTGTTTCATGGCTCCACAGTCGAGTCTGTTTTAGTTGTCTTGACCATTTTATTGAACTTGTACATTTGGATTGCATCTGTGTTGAATCTAGCTTATATCTTGGGTTTGACCTTGTGCAAATATCGTGTAACGACTCGACTTTTCGACGCTCGAAAGTCGACATTAATACGTCCACTGTATCAAATGTCGCGCAATCGAATGCCGGAAAACCGAACCATTAGGGTTAAAAGAAGAGGTAGAAGAAGACAGAAGAAAAGAAAGAATAGAAAAACAGAAACAATATCAGAATCTCACATTCGCAGCGGAATAATATACAATAGATAAATCAATAATCTTTAAAACAAAAGACTATATCAGTTTATACATACATCAATCAGAGTTAATATACAACTCAATACACAATGGACAGTTATATAAACTTGTCCTCATACAGAATACACAGCCGAAATAATAAACAAGTACGATAGTACGCTTCGCCATCCAGCTCATCTCCAAAGCTCCAGAATATCCTGATAACATAACTCTAGGCTGCCCGTGTGGAAAATTATGGGCACCCATAGTTTAGAAGGGAACAATAAACTCCGAGTCAGTCATGGTGACTGGTGTGAGATCGTAAAACAGTTATTTCACAAAGAAAATAAAACAGATACGCAATGCTTTTGGAAAATGAAACTACCATAAGGCCTCCCGCCACACACACAATGCAAACGCAGAATTGGAGGAGATTTCTCCTTATGATAGTCAAAAATGCTTACTACGCAAAATCAGTTGATATTATTATTAATGTCTAGTGTGAAAAACATTTCGAAAGTATAATATCAATCTTAGCCAACATACAACTATTGTTGTATGCCTACTATAGCTACTACGTTCAATAGCAGGTTACCGCCACATTCCATAGCAGGTAATACAATTAAAAACCGTACAGGGTTCGTATTGTTTCTTTGGATTTCCAACAAATGGTCAGGCAAAGGAACTTCCTTATACCGAAATAGAAATGCCTTTGGAAAGACGCCCCGGATCCTAACCGGATCTCTGCAAACAAAAGGCCGACGCTACCTCACGCTCTAACCGAGCTGTAACTAGGTAACTAACACACGAGCTATGCCATCCCCCGGTCGTTACCGACCTTTATCCGAGGATCCTCAATCAAAAAGCGACAGTCACAAAGTATAATCAACATAGGTAAAATATCTGGGCTCCATACCATGATATCACCTTTTATCCAGAAGGAAATGGCATTCCCTAGGGGCGCTACCCCTACAAATCTTTGCCGCAACATTCCTGTTTCGACCATTACCGGGTTGTGAGGCTCGACGAAGTCTCGTCCACAACGCTACGCTTCTTCACAAAGCCACGCTTTTTCACAAAGCAACGCTTTGATCCACAAATGATCAACAGCACTTCGTATGCCACATTACCAAATTGGGAATGTATCACTAGTAACCATCAACTACATAACCTCTGAGCTCGTACGTCTCAGAGAAGGGTGTTAAGCTAAGAGAATAAATTCTCCGCCACCAACAGAAATGTATTTGATAGAAACCAGCTTTACATCTCAAAATGTAACGTCAGACACACATCCATACAAGTCCGTTCCGGGATCGAACGGAACCGAAGGCACTTCCAAAGAAGCCCTTGCAATTCGGATATTCACTAATCACGTCCGGACTTCCCATCACAAAAAGAGTGATATAAATCTCTATACCGGAGCAACTCGGTGCAGAGACATTCGACAGGTTGTCCTTTCATTTTCGAAAATATCCGGTCTTCACCACCGGTCTTCAATGCGATCCATATCGTCGTATCACTATTCGGAATGGGTTATATGACACAAAGGTCTTTTCCCGGCTAACCCGAATAGTGCGCGTTTGTTTTAAAACAAATCAAGTGCCATTTCAAAGGAAAATATTGATAGTCGGTTATTTAACTATCACACAACATTCACAACAAACATCCAATTTAAATAATTTTTCCCAAATTATTTATTTTCAAAATATCTTCACCGGATATATATTTTCCCACACTTCACATTTGAAAACCAATTTCAAATTACAAAATGGTCCATTTAAACCAAATAGATAAATCCTTATCGATTTATTTCAAATTTACATTCCAAATCTGTAAATTTATTTCCACACTTCATCACTTTGAAAACCGAGTTCAAATCATATTTTTCACACTTTAAAAATAAATCAATATTTATTTTTAAAACAAATTTCCCTTTCCTTTACAAATTCTATTCGGAATTTACATTCTCAAATATTCATTTTTACATGATTTTTCAAATCGTTTTCCAAATATTCATTTTCAACACCAAATCAACTTTCAAATTGATTTCTCAATTTATTTCAAATCCCAAATCGAATTCCAAATTGATTTCTGAATTTACTTCAACACCGAATCACATTTCAAATTGATTTTAACTTTTAATCCCAAATACCAAATCATTATTTTACAAATCGATTTCCAAATTTATTCTCAACAGAAAAATCAAATTTTCATTCAACATCAAATAAGTTTTCATATCGATTTCTCAAAGATTTATTTCAAATACCCAATCAATTATCAATTTGGTTTCAAACAAATTTATCTCCTTTTAAATAAATTCTTTTATTCTTCCAAACCATCTAAAATTCAATTTTTAATTTCAGAAATCCAAAGTCAATTATTTCTGGTATCCAACGATACCAAAAATACATTTGGCTAAATTATAGCCTTCAACAAATTCAATCACAGATATAATCATACACAGATTATAAATAATCAATCACACAACATATGAAATCAATTCAAATGTTTTGAGGAATCCTGTTGGATCCCTCCAACCTGTTTCCCTGCATCCATAGATGTTAGCACAATACCAATTCCACTTCGAGGTGGAATATCGCGGTATATGGGTTTTATAAAAAATATCATCCGCTTACTAACGGCGCAATAGGGTCTCATCCGCTATACAATGCGGGAAATCATCAACTACAATATATACATATGCCAATATATATATATATTGCTATATATAGATATATCCTACCATATCTAATATCACAATCCAAACAGCAATCAATCAATAACTGCAAAAATCAACTTTTTATTTTGAGTGAGAAAATCTCACCTTTGCTTTTAATTCGCAATTCATTTCCAATCCAGTTTGTTTTCTTCACCGTTTTAGACCTTGTATAAACATTTTATACAATTTATCAATATTCGAAATAAATCGAACAATAAATTTCCCTTTTTATAATTTTAAACTAACCGGTGATTTTAAAATGTATATCTATTTTCTTTTGAAGCCATATACTTATAAAAATAAACTATATAGGTTTTATTTAAAATTTCTATTTTCCTATATTTTTCTCTTTCAAACTGCACATAATAAAATTCATCCCGATTTTAGAATTTTACAGTACTTAAAATTCCCTTTTCTTTTACTGTAACTACTTCCTGTATATATGAATTCAAACTTTGCAATTTGAAACTAAACAGTAAACATTCTTTACTAAAAGTATGTATATACTTTTTATCTAATAAACCATGTCTGGGTGTCTACGAGTATATATATATATTCTTCACTTAAAATAGAATTTACATCTTCTGTAATTTTATATTTTCCTTTTCTAAATTCCTGTTTATATTTTTAACCGAAAACATATATACATTTCAGTTTGAAAAAGATTGTCTCCCTGACAAAATCAAACGAATGCAAATCGAAAATAGAATTTACCTCGCTGCCGACCTACGCAATACTTCAATTGCCATCTCCAAACGAATCGAACGCGGCCACCACACGAACTCGCGAGCACGTGCTCACATGCACGACGCCACCAAAGTTCGTCTCGCTTCACGAGATTCCAGTCGCTCGCCTGATTCACCACCAACGCGCCCTCTCCCTCCTCTGACGAACGCGCGCGCCACCCTATGCCTCGACTTGGTCATCCGCTCGCGACCATGAATTTCGTATGCGATTTCATCGCCTGTTGCCACTCGAGATGCTCGGCGACGAGCCCTAGTTACTCGAACGAGATTTCTATTCAGAGGCGAATTCGTTTGAATTTGAATTCTAGGCTATAGCCATTTTGAATGAGAGGAGAGGCATTTGGGATAGTTTTGAATAAAAGGGGCTGCCATGATTTCTTTTATCGAAGCCACTCAGTTTATTTTGAACGAAATACTCAAGTGTTTAAAGGTGGAAAGAGGGAACAAACGTACGCGTTATCAGCTGGAAAGGGGGAACAAGAAGTACGTGACTTTGCAGAGAATACGTGCTTGCCTTACTTTGCCACAGTATTTTGATGGAAAGGCAAAGTACTGATATTTGACTAAATTCGAATTTAAATTTCAATTGAATTCGATTTAAAATTTCAATGCGTTTATATGTCGTACGCTAACATAACAACTCCGAAAAATACGAAATTTGAAATCCAATAATAATTCAATATTACGAACCCAATGGAACTGGTTTCGTCGAATTCCGAGACTGTGCCTCGGACGGCTATTTTTAAATATCGATTCAAGCGATATAAATTCAAAACTGATCAAATCAATTTCAAATTTGATTCTGAAGTTTCAATTATCTTCAGTATTGTCAATACGAATTTTAAAAGCTTTTGAAATATTTTTCTTCAGCTTAAAATTGAAGATTCAAATTTTTATTCAACATTCAATAGATTAAATTTTATAATTTAATCGCCAAATTCATTCTGATAATTTGAAATTCAAGTCAAACCATCATTCAAATATTTAAAATTAAATTAAATATTTCATCTTAAATTGTTCAAAATTCTGGGTCGTTACAATCTTCCCCCCTTAAAAGAATTTCATCCCGAAATTACAAGTTAGGAAAAATGGTCCTTAACTCGTCTACTTTTTTTCACAATCTAAATAGTTTTATCAATTTATCAAAACAAATCTTTCTACTAAAGATTCATTATTAATTCAACTAAATTTCCAACTTCAATTATAAGTTTCAAACAACATTGTTTACTTCAAAATTCAAATTTTAAACTTTCAAAATTTTCTCAAAAAAATTTTTCACACTCGAAATTTTCGAAAAATTTCGCCAGCGTCTCCTTTGCGCGGCTAACACGGTACGACTACAAAACGTCCCTACGGACTCTCAAAACCCAATAGAAAACAAAATGCCAAGTGGCGGAATCCGAAACTCATCAAATTTCATACTGTAATTTAAATACATACCTTTTTGTCGAGCAAATTCAAATTATCTTCAAAATTTAATCCAATTCCATTTCCCTTAGCCTTTACAATCCCTGTATATTTTACTGAACAACAATGTCCATATTCACTTATTGGATTCCAAATATAAATTTACTTAAGAATTTCATTCATTCATTTCTTAAGTGCAATATAAGTATTACATACTTCTTATATTTGTTTTCACTTCATTAACAAAGTTATATATTCATTTCCATTCAACTTTGCATTTCAATTTCATTTGAATTCAAGTGACAATTTCAATTCTATTTGAATTAAATTTACAATTTCAATTCTATTTGAATCCAGTTTATCTTCAAATTTTCATTCAGATTTTCATTTCGAATTTTACTTGAATTCGATTCACCTTCTAATTTCGAATATTGAGCTTTATTCACTTTTATCTCAATTCCCAATTTTAAATCTTTTGTCGTTAGTGAAAATTTTCCAAAAATTTCAAATTTTTTTTTTCTAACTCCCAGTGAAAACACTTAAAAATCCTTTTAAAATGGATATGGAAAGCACGTTCCCCCACGGATCACAGTTACTCGGCGGTTTCGCTACCATCCCAGTAGAATCACTTGTAACTGTAGATTTCACATCTCTTGAATTTCGCCATGGTTGTTGCCATAGATCGTAGTTCACACGGCGGTTACACCACTATCCCAGTGGAATCGCTTGTAACCGTAGGCATCTCGCCCCTCAAATTTCGCTATGACATCTAGATCGCAGTTTACACGGCGGCTGCACCACTATCCCAGTGGAATCGCTTGTAACTGTGGGCATCACACCCCTCGAATTACGCTAGCATACATCATGATCAATCAACATGATCCCATCCCGATCAAATGGATACTCATAATGAGTTCCAACACCTTCACAATTTTTCAATGGAAGGTACTTTTTCATATCCTAAGTTTAGAAAACACAATATGTCATATATGTATAGTACTTCATTTCCAATTGATTCCATTCAATTTTAATTGGCATTTCATTAATCAAACAAATCTCATTGAAAACCATTCAAATCTATTCCATATACTAATTTAAATTAGTATATTCACTCATCCATTTAAAATTTAAAATTTCCATATTCAATTCGTCTCGAATTTATTTTATCAATAACAAGGAAATTTCAATTTATTTTTCTTTCTTACTTACTTGAATTTATATACAAATTCAAACCATTTCATTCAACTTCACAATTCAATTTTGATTTACTAACTCAACTTCCAATTCACTATTTCATGAATTAATAATTTATCAAGTAGTTTACTTGAATTCAATCCATTTTATTTCATTTTTTTTCCAAGTTTGGATTTTTATTCACTTGATTCAAATCAATCTCATTTCATTTTTCAATTTGAATCTTATTCCAATCCAATTTCAACTATTTCATAAGTTATCAACTTATTTTACATTCCATTTATGAATTTTATTTTCAAATATTTCTCTAGAATCCTATTTCAATTTGTAAATTACATTTACAATTCACCTTCCCAAATCTCATTCGGATATGGATTTTATTTTCCTTATCTTTTCAATTCATATTTATAAATTTCATTTGTGAAATGAATTTATCTCTAAATCTTTGGTTATTATTTTAATTTCTTATTCAATTCCATATAACAATGATAACAATTCAATATTATCACTTTCCTAACAACCAAGCATCCATATAAAATAATAATTCATAGAAAATCATTTCTTTTCTATAAAAAAATAGTTTTGGGTAAAATTATTTCATTTACCCTATTTAAAACAATACTGTGTCAGTTTATCTTGTTTAAGAGTTTAGAAACCCCTATCGATTACAGTTGGCCACCCTGCACCGACCAGAATCTATAAACAATCAACCGATAAGTCAACACAATACAAAACAAATTTTGTATTCACTAACAAATACGCGCTCATATCTATTATTACACTCACACTCATTCTAGAGTACTACTGACTCTATCTCTAATGAGTAACACCCAACAGAGCAGGGTTGTCGCTTAACCGGATGCTCTGATACCACTTGTAACGACTCAACTTTTCGACTCTCGAAAGTCGACATTAATACGTCCACTGTATCAAATGCCGCGCAATCGAATGCCGGAAAACCGAACCATTAGGGTTAAAAGAAGAGGTAGAAGAAGACAGAAGAAAAGAAAGAACAGAAAAACAGAAACAATATCAGAATCTCACATTCGCAACGGAATAATATACAATAGATAAATCAATAATCTTTAAAACAAAAGACTATATCAGTTTATACATACATCAATCAGAGTTAATATACAACTCAATACACAATGGACAGTTATATAAACTTGTTCTCATACAGAATACACAGCAGAAATAATAAACAAGTACGATAGTACGCTTCGCCATCCAGCTCATCTCCAAAGCTCCAGAATATCCTGATAACATAACTCTAGGCTGCCCGTGTGGAAAATTATGGGCACCCAGAGTTTAGAAGGGAACAATAAACTCCGAGTCAGTCATGGTGACTGGTGTGAGATCGTAAAACAGTTATTTTCACAAAGAAAATAAAACAGATTCGCAATGCTTTTGGAAAATGAAACTACCATAAGGCCTCCCGCCACACACACAATGCAAACGCAGAATTGGAGGAGATTTCTCCTTATGATAGTCAAAAATGCTTACTACGCAAAATCAGTTGATATTATTATTAATGTCTAGTGTGAAAAACATTTCGAAAGTATAATATCAATCTTAGCCAATATACAACTATTGTTGTATGCCTACTATAGCTACTACGTTCAATAGCAGGTTACCGCTACATTCCATAGCAGGTAATACAATTAAAAACCGTACAGGGTTCGTATTGTTTCTTTGGATTTCCAACAAATGGTCAGGCAAAGGAACTTCCTTATACCGAAATAGAAACGCCTCTGGAAAGACGCCCCGGATCCTAACCAGATCTCTGCAAACAAAAGGCCGACGCTACCTCATGCTCTAACCGAGCTGTAACTAGGTAACTAACACACGAGCTATGCCATCCCCCGGTCGTTACCGACCTTTATCCGAGGATCCTCAATCAAAAAGCGACAGTCATAAAGTATAATCAACATAGGTAAAATATCTGGGCTCCATACCATGATATCACCTTTTATCCAGAAGGAAATGGCATTCCCTAGGGGCGCTACCCCTACAAATCTTTGCCGCAACATTCCTGTTTCGACCATTACCGGGTTGTGAGGCTCGACGAAGTCTCGTCCACAAAGCTACGCTTCTTCACAAAGCCACGCTTTTTCACAAAGCCACGCTTTTTCACAAAGCCACGCTTTTTCACAAAGCAACGCTTTGATCCACAAATGATCAACAGCACTTCGTGTGCCACATTACCACATTACTTCAACACCGAATCACATTTCAAATTGATTTTAACTTTTAATCCCAAATACCAAATCATTATTTTACAAATCGATTTCCAAATTTATTCTCAACAGAAAAATCAAATTTTCATTCAACATCAAATAAGTTTTCATATCGATTTCTCAAAGATTTATTTCAAATACCCAATCAATTATCAATTTGGTTTCAAACAAATTTATCTCCTTTTAAATAAATTCTTTTATTCTTCCAAACCATCTAAAATTCAATTTTTAATTTCAGAAATCCAAAGTCAATTATTTCTGGTATCCAACGATACCAAAAATACATTCGGCTAAATTATAGCCTTCAACAAATTCAATCACAGATATAATCATACACAGATTATAAATAATCAATCACACAACATATGAATCAATTCAAATGTTTTGAGGAATCCTGTTGGATCCCTCCAACCTGTTTCCCTGCATCCACAAATGTTAGCACAATACCAATTCCACTTCGAGGTGGAATATCGCGGTATATGGGTTTTATAAAAAATATCATCCGCTTACTAACGGCGCAATAGGGTCTCATCCGCTATACAATGCGGGAATCATCAACTACAATATATACATATGCCAATATATATATATTGCTATATATAGATATATCCTACCATATCTAATATCACAATCCAAACAGTAATCAATCAATAACTGCAAAAATCAACTTTTTATTTTGAGTGAGAAAATCTCACCTTTGCTTTTACGCAATTCATTTCCAATCCAGTTTGTTTTCTTCACCGTTTTAGACCTTGTATAAACATTTTATACAATTTATCAATATTCGAAATAAATCAAACAATAAATTTCCCTTTTTATAATTTTAAACTAACCAGTGATTTTAAAATGTATATCTATTTTCTTTTGAAGCCATATACTTATAAAAATAAACTATATAGGTTTTATTTAAAATTTCTATTTTCCTATATTTTTCTCTTTCAAACTGCACAAAATAAAATTCATCCCGATTTTAGAATTTTACAGTACTTAAAATTCCCTTTTCTTTTACTGTAACTACTTCCTGTATATATGAATTCAAACTTTGCAATTTGAAACTAAACAGTAAACATTCTTTACTAAAAGTATGTATATACTTTTATCTAATAAACCATGTCTGGGTGTCTGCGAGTATATATATATATTCTTCACTTAAAACAGAATTTACATCTTCTGTAATTTTATATTTTCCTTTTCTAAATTCCTGTTTATATTTTTAACCGAAAACATATATACATTTCAGTTTGAAAAAGATTGTCTCCCTGACAAAATCGAACGAATGCAAATCGAAAAGAGAATTTACCTCGCTGCCGACCTACGTAATACTTCAATCGCCATCTCTAGACGAATCGAACGCGGCCACCACATGAACTCGCGAGCACGCGCTCACACACACGACGCCACCAAAGTTCGTCTCGCTTCACGAGATTCCAGTCGCTCGCCTGATTCACCACCAACACGCCCTCTCCCTCCTCTAACGAATGCGCGCGCCACCCTATGCCTCGACTTGGTCATCCGCTCGCGACCACGAATTTCGTACGTGATTTCGTCGCCTGTTGCCACTCGAGATGCTCGGCGACGAGCCCTAGCTACTCGAACAAGATTTCTATTCAGAGGCGAATTCGTTTGAATTTGAATTCTAGGCTACAGCCATTTTGAATGAGAGGAGAGGCATTTGGGATAGTTTTGAACAAAAGGGGCTGCCATGATTTCTTTTATCGAATCCACTCAGTTGATTTTGAACGAAATACTCGAGTGTTTAAAGGTGGAAAGAGGGAACAAACGTACGCGTTATCAGCTGGAAAGGGGGAACAAGAAGTATGTGACTTTGCAGAGAATACGTGCTTGCCTTACTTTGCCACAGTATTTTGATGGAAAGGCAAAGTACTGATATTTGACTAAATTCGAATTTAAATTTCAGTTGAATTCGCTTTAAAATTTCAACGCGTTTATATGTCGTACGCTCACATAACAACTCCGAAAAATACGAAATTTGAAATCCGATAATAATTCAATATTACGAACCCAATGGAACTGGTTTCGTCGAATTCCGAGACTGTGCCTCGGACGGCTACTTTTAAATATCGATTCAAGCGATATAAATTCAAAACTGATCAAATCAATTTCAAATTCGATTCTGAAGTTTCAATTATCTTCAGTATTGTCAATACGAATTTTAAAAGCTTTTGAAATATTTTTCTTGAGCTTAAAATTGAAGATTCAAATTTTTATTCAACATTCAATAGATTAAATTTTATAATTTAATCGCCAAATTCATTCTGATAATTTAAAATTCAAGTCAAACCATCATTCAAATATTTAAAATTAAATTAAATATTTCATCTTAAATTGTTCAAAATTCTGGGTCGTTACATATCGTGACTTTATTTGTATTTCACTTGAGTTGAACCCGGCTTTTGATTGGGTTTGACCTTGTGCTCACTTGTCCCTACAGTTTTGTCAAGTGTATATCGGTGTGCATGGCCTTATGGCATGTACAATGATACACTGTGCATTTCATAAGCTGTTCGTGTATGATGAACTCAAAAATGAATATGATGAAGAACAACCCAAATAACTGAGGCAAATAATATTTTCAAAATATACAGTTTATTTTTCACTGCAAAATATTTTCTTTTCAATTTTACTGCGTTAGTGTTTATTTTGTAGATTGCTCAGATGCTGGATTCAATCTGGAATAAAGTTGAAGATAAATACGAGTGGATGAGTGATATGTAGTGAGGTGCAAATGTATAGTGAAAAATTGTATTATAATTTGAAATTGTATTGTAATGGAAATTTGTGTATATATATAGTGAGAGCTCAAATTTGTACTATTCAAAATTATAATAAAATATTTGTTTGAATAAAATATCTGTTTGAATTTAAATTCTGTGTTATTTATTTTATTCAGCAAATATTTATCTAATTATGTGAAAAATAAAATAGTACATTAACAAATACATTTAAATGGATATATATATATATATATGTTTATTATCATCAAACAAAAATCATATATTTGCATATTCAACATTAATTATTTCTATGAATTTGTACCATTCTTTTAAATTACTAGAACAAATATAATATTTTTTATTTTAAATACTTGTTTTAAAGTTAAGACTTGTGTGACTTATTTATTTATTATTCATACAAATTTTTTATATAAATTCCATTTAATTGGAATTGTGCCATTCATTCGTTAATTAATTGTATATATGAATTTATGCAATTCTTTTAAAAAATTTACACAAACATGATATCCATTTATTTTAAATACATTTTTGAAAGTCCGACGTCTATTTTATGCATTGAACAACCACTTCCTATTACTGAAACAATGCCATTTTCACATTTCATAAATCATTTCACCTTAAGTGAGTCGATAAACTTTTGACAGCACTTTCGCTTATTTAATATATTTTGTGCTAATGTGCGTACACAAGTAACAAAAAGGAAATGTTTTCAAAATTTTGTTATTGTTTGAGTTGAAATGATTTATGAAATGTAAAAGTATTATTGTGTTTGTTCCTTGTCCATTACTGGGATAAGATCCAAGAAATGTTATATCAGATGAATTCGATTTTCGTTTCATAATAAAAATGAACATTTATATGGTCATATGCAATATCTGCCACACCATGCCAAACAATCTAAGATCAACAAAATTTGCTTATATTAATTTAATTCATCATCAAGGATAACATATTATTAATCCACTACATATCAATTATTTAACAACTATAAGCTAATCGATAAGGGATAACATATGTTTAATCAACAATATCATTTACCGAGCTATTAATCATCATAATACAACAACTAATCAATTGTTAACCATATCATATCAGTACTCTAATTTTAGATGTAAAAGACAATGGGTTAAATGTTTACCAAGTAAACGCATTGAGGAAGGAGGAGGAGAAAACAAACAAGCAAATAAACAACGATATTGGTCGATCAAAGAAATAAGTAACTGTTGTGGGTTATGGGCTGCATTGGGTGGAGTAAAAAGGAAGGAGACTCTAGGTCATGGGCTGCGTTGGGTGATGGAGGTGAGGTTGAGTATGGCTAGGTCGAGCCGATAACAGTGGGGGCCATGGCGAGCATAGGGTAGGGCAACATCTAGGGTGAGGCAGTTGCAGGCAGCGTCAGTTGCTGGGTATGGCTGCTCGAGGGCTAGGTCAACGTCATTTATGGGAGTCGTCTGGCATGTGTAAGGCAATTAAGATTGGAGGAGGAGGTGTAATTTTATTTGTAAGGATTTAGAGATTTATTTTAGGATTGTATGATGGGGAAGTTGGGCCAGGTTCGTGAGAAATATGAAGGCTTGGTAAGGCGCAATATGGCGCAGGAATTACGCATACCTTAGTAATGTTTATTTATCATAGTATATAAGTTTATTATAATTTTAATTTTATCCAAATAAATAATAAATAATTTTAAGTATAATTTACATATCAATACATATAATTCAATGGTAATTTAATATTATTTTAATATTATTTAAATTTTATATTATTATAATTTTTAAAATTTTAGTTTTATTTAATGTTATTAAATAGTACATATAGTTTCATTATTATTATAATTCAAATTTATTTTTAGATATTATCTTAATTTAAAATATTACATAGTTTATTATAAGTATAATTAGCATATTATTATAATATAATATTAGTTTTAAATATTATTCTAATTTTAATATAATTTATTATATTTTTATTTTGATAAATATTCTTAAATAAAAAGTGACTTAAAGTTTGCAATATAAGTTACTTAGATTTCTATCGAGGACCACCGGTCAATCAATAATTCATATTTACATTCTGAATTTTCAAATTTCAACCACACACATTTGTTATTATTGTATAAGAAGCTTAAATATTCGATTTCATGTCTTTTTAACTCAATTTGATCCTCCATCTTATAGAATTCAATTATTCATCAGTGTTTTAAATTATCGAAAAAATCAGTTAACATATAGGGTTGAGGATCAAATCGAGTCGGAAAGTCACAAATTGTATATTTGAGTTTTTACGAGAATAATGATTATTTTTTATAATAGGATTTCAAAAATTCATAGCATAAATAGGATGCTAGTTCAAACTAGTCATTTTTTATATTGGTTTCTTAAAGTTCTATCGAAAACGATTAGTTTGAACTGACACTTCTATTTATATTCCAAACTTTGAAATCCGACCGTACATGTAACAACCCGCCATTTTTGACCATCTGATTTAATGTCCAAATCGACATTCAAACCACAAAAACTGAAATAACGGATCGTTGGGTTATAATAATGGTAAATGAATAATATTCTAACTATATGATTTAGAACTCATAGTAAACGAACAATATGTAATATTAAATATCCATATGTTCAAACCAATTCATAGTTGGATATCCATACAATACCGGTCCAATAAGTCACACCTATCACACATAATGCCTGATGTCCATATATACAATACATATGTAATGTCTTCGTTATCTGCACCATTAAACGTCACTTACACCAGCACGTCCTAATACTTCATTAACCTAATAATGATAAACACCATTAGTGAAAAGTGGGTCCTGGTCACTAATAATACTTACTGGAATACCGTGAAGTTGAATAACTTCCCTTATATACAAAGTAGCCAATGATGTCACTATCCTTGTAATCTTAACTGGTATGAATTGTGCACTCTTGTTGAGGCAATCCACGATAACCCATATACTATCACTACCTCTTTAGTTTTTAGGAAATCCATCCTCAAAGTCCATATATATGTTTTTCAATTTCCATCGATGAACTTATAATGGAAGTAGTAATCCACTTGTCTTCTTATATTCCGTTTTGACCCATTTACAAGTCAACCATCTCACTATTTATGTCGCCGATTGTCTCTTCACACCTAACCGGTAGAAAACGAGCTTTGGGTCTCTGTATCTTAACTCCACTTGGATGAATGGTCATCCTAGAATGGTGGAACTCACTTAGAAATTCTTCAATTGATTATTTAATCTCAAGTACACATAGCCTTCCCTGTCGTCTAAACTATCTCTTCTGATCCATAGAGTAACGATCCAAATGGTTTGATGTCCATCCCTTTCCATCTGATCCAGAATTCCAGCCAAAGATATATCCTACCTTTGACTTAAACCAATATGATCCATCAATGTAGGTTTTAACCTCCACCGTTGTAAATAATTCAGTGTGTATTCCAATGAGGGTCGGAAATCAAACTCAGAAAACTCCAATTGCTTCTATTGCAATAACATGGAACTCAAAGCAACATTCTTCCTAAGTAGGGCATTAACAACTGCATTACCCTTTTCTAGAGAATATAAAATTCCAAAATCATATGACAATAAGAATTTCATCCACCTTCAATATCTAACAGTCAAGTCCTTTTGAGCGAACAAGTAATTAAAGGACTTGTGATAAGTGAATAGCTTGAATCTCTCTCCTAATAGATAATGCCTCCTAGACTTAAGTGTGAATACAACTGTAGCAAACTCAAGACCAGGGGTCAAATAGTTCAATCGTGAATCTTGAACTGCCTACCACCATATGCCACAACATTCCTTCTTACATTAGGATAGTACCAAGTCCAGTATCGCAAGCATTAGTATAAATGGTAAACGTTTATTAAAAATGTATACAAAGTGCACTTAAAGTGTTTTAAAGTGTATTTAAAACATGAATATAAAATCAATATTAATTTCAAAATAAAAATTATTATTATTATTATTATTATTTGTGACGACCCACATTTCGGAAGGTTTGAATTGACAATAATCTGCACATGTCCGACTCAAACGATCCGGAACATAGATAATCAATGGGGTTAATTAAAAAAATAAGAAAAGAAGAAGAAAACAAACACAAAATCTCGCAGCGGAATGACAAAATATAATAATCAAATAAACAGTTCATGAAGCTGTTTATATTATATATTTGATTATAATTTATACAACATTTATCAGAGTTATATATACAACAGTGACAAATAAATAATGCAGCAGAACAACATGATGCAGGGAATAATAATAGTAATAATAATATACTAAATCTTCGTCTTCGTCCTCCAGAAGATAATCTTTAATGCGCTGAAATACTCAGAGCAGACTCGAGCGTAATGAAAAGACAAAACACTCGATTCAGGACTAAAATATCCTTATGTGAGTCAAATAGATATCAATTAACATGAGTGTAATAGCATTAAAGATGTTTACGAGATTTCACATCTCCACGTGCGTGCAATAACTCAAGAGATGTTACGGGATTTTCCATCTCTTAAGGATCCGTCAAAATATTTATATATAGTATAATACGCTATATATGTAATGTCTAATTAGTAATATAAATATTTTTCTTAGCGTGAAGGCTTTACATTAATCCCCCTTAACGTGTTTTTAAGCATTGTCATACGGTTTGCATATAACGCCCTGGTAGCATGTTGGGGGATAGGGATGCGCCGTGATACGACAACACTAAACCAAAATAGTAGTGGTCTCATATAGGGATAAAAGTATGACAAGGCACGTGAGGTAATGCCCAAGGTAGGATAATACCAATTCAAGTCGCAGGGCTGGTGGTAACGCATCGTAGCCACGACCGCCCACCATGTCCATCCATCCCATATCGAGTCGAGGGAGGCTATCTCAAAATCAAGGTGCACCAATCGAAACCAACAACAAAAGTAATAATACAAACCAAGTCCAAGAAAATCGAAGAACGGACTCCGCTAGGGGTAATTAGCCTGCTTGGCCCTGTCAAGCCGTCCTGTTTTAGTCATTTCAAATTGGCACAAGTGTTGGGGTCTATCCATCATCGTTCTCTTTCTTCAAATCCAGCAAACGACGCCAAATCCAACCACTTTGTTCTGGAGTCTCCTCCCCGTACACAGTTGTTAAAGTGGTTCCAATATTGACAAAGAATATGCCAATAAGAGGCCCTGGTCTCCTTAACAACCAAACGTCGTTTTACACACCGGTTGGTACTTTTACATTTCGAAACGAATCATACTTGATATCAAAATATTATATTCGCTTCAAAATCAATTTCATTTTGGAATATCATATTTACTTCAAATATGTCAATTTCCACTTGAAAGTCATTTTCACTGCAAAATTCAATTTGAATTACAATTTGGGTTATAACTTCATTTTAACCCAATTCACATTTAAATCCATGATTTAAATATAAACATTCCCACTCTAACAAGTTTGAATTTTTAGAAAATAGTTTGAATTTTTTAAATAGTTTAAAAGTTAAAATAGTTTAATATAAAATAGTTTGAGTATTGAAAATGGTTTATATAGTGAAATAGTTTGGAAAATAAAAGTAATTTAAACATCTAAAAATATAGATTTTTTAAACAGCTTATATAATAAAATAGTTTATTTTGAAAATAGTTTCAAAGTCAAACCGATCCAATTTCAAATTTTCCAATTCAAAACAATTCAATTTCCATTTCAATTTAATTGATTCCATTCCGATTTCATTTTGAATTAACTTCGATTCCAATTTTAATTCAAATCAATTTCAATTCCAAATTAATTTCAATTTCAATTCCAAATCGATTTCAACTTCAACTATTTGATTCAATGGTTAAATTTCAACTCAATTCTCAATTTTAAACCATTTCAATTTATATCAATTTCGAGCTCAATTTTCAAAGTATTGATTTAAATAATTTAAATCAAATTTAACTTCGATGTTCAATTCAATGTCCAAATCTTTAAAATAATTTAATTCCGAGCTCAACTTTAGAAATATCGGTTTAAATTACTTTTACTTAGCAATATTCAAAATTCGAATAAAAGTCCAATCTTTTAAAACAAATCGATTTTCGAAATTCAAATCATATTTCGATTATAAATTCAAAATCTCAACTTCGATTGTTTAAACAATCCCTGTTACCAAATTTAAATTTCAACATTTCGAGCTCAAGTTTGAAAATAATTCGATTCCCATAAATTCTATTTTTACTTCTTTAAATCAAATCATTCAGATAATGTCAAATCAAAAATTTCAAAATCATTTAATTTAACCAATCCGGTGTCCGTATATAATTTTCTATCCTATGGCCAAGTGAATAGTTACTTCAATTTAATTTTAGGGATGGATATATATCATTTCAATCCAAATCAAAGTGTCATAGGTATATATCATTTCAACATATTTCTTAATTTATTCGAAATGATTCAAATAACAATTATATACCGCTAAATGATACACAGGGTGATAATAGAATATATATATATATATATATATATATATAATAAATAAACATCCAACCATCCAATATATCAACCAATAACATTCAATTTCAATCAACATTCAAAACAGCCAATTATTCACAACAATTACATAGTTATCAATATCGGGTATTTAACTGGCAAATTAATTTCAATTTCAAATATAACTGTCAATTTTAATTTCTACAGTCAATTCATATGTCAATTTAATTTCCAAATGACAGTCAATAAAATTAAATAACTTAACGATCCCAATTTAAAGAACATAAAAATATTATAGTATGTCGTGAGCATTAAAACACTCACCTTTTATTTAAAACTGGATATTTTCTCAGCTTCAAATAAATTTCACTTCTACTCCATGCTGTAGACGACGCCGATACGGTCGCAACATGACTCGTTTCGTTCGAATCGGGCCTCGTATGGAAAAGATATGATTTTTATTAACATAACGGTAATTAAAAATAAATTTACATATAATAAAAGTTTAATTAAGTAAAAGGTAAATTATTAACACTACTGTGAGAAATGCGGATTATGGATCTTAAGGCTGGAATAACACTAGAGGGGGGTGAATAGTGTTTTATGTATTTTTAAATCTTTTTGAATTTTGTTCAATTTAAACACTAACAAATGTAATTCACAAACACAGATATAATCACAGAATCAGACACAGATGCAAATACTAAATAAAAGCAGTAAAGGAAAGAACACAACAGGATTTTATACTGGTTCGGAGTTACCCCACATCTAGTCCCGTACAATTGTACGGATTTCTTATCAAAAATAATCTCCTAGATTACACCCTCGGTTTCAAGGCTACGAGGTACACCCTCCTGTATTCGAGTTCAGGGCAACTCTCTTGATTTAACCAGGCTACAAGATCACCTAATTGATTTCCGGGGCTACAATCACACCCAGTTGATTTCAAGGCTCAACCGCACCTTTTACTCAATAGTTTGATTTACAAAAGATCCTATAACTCCGAATAGCACTGAGATCTTATGGAGAGAGTGGCAGAGAATCAAACAATAGATAATCGAGTTTGATTCACTTGGTATTTCGGCAGAGTATAGTTTAGGATTCTTTAGAATAAATGTGGAAGATGAAGAGGAGAGAAAATAAAATGAAAATCTGGTAAAAATTCGTTTATAACTTACTGGTATTTATAGTAGAGCAACAGCCATATCTATTCGTGAAAGGATACGACGAATAGACACTTCTTTTGAAATTTGAAATTTGAAAATAACGGACACCATGTCGACATGGGGGTGAATAAATTGGAGTTGAAGATAATTTAAAAAAAACTCTAGAGATAAATATTTATTAATTAAAAGTATGATAGTTAAATAGGATTCAATAAAAAGAGTTTATTATGCTTTCTTTTACATGTCTTAATTATGATTTGTATATAAAGATATAAACATAGATTAATAAAAATAAATATGTATATTTGCATGTTTGTGAATATAAGTCTGGTCTCTGATTCTTGTTTAACAGAACCAATAATCACTCAAAAATTCAAATGCTCTTTATTAAAGAAATTATAAGATATAATGTTTAAAGGAAACTTGTTTGTATGAATGTAATACCATTTAAAAAAAAATTCAAATGAAATTATTTAGTAATTCTTTGAGACGAGATGGATGGCAGGAACGTATGGAGTATATTCCGCTGTGTATATTGAAATTGTATTGATAGTAGTCAGGGACAAGTTGTTATAACTGTCCAGTTTATTGTGAATGGTTGTAACTCTGATATATTGTATGTAAATTGACAAGTACAGCTTTTCTTGTATAAATGCTATTATTTGATATTATATTTTGATCCGCTACGAATGTGAGATTCTATGTTTTGTTTCTGTTTCTTCTTCTACCTCTTTTCTTCTTCTTTCCTAACTACATAGAATTTTCAGGGTCGAAAATTCTGGGTCGTTACAGTTGGTACCAAACGTAATTGTAAAATTGTTGGAAAATAGTCAAATAATTATAGAAATTTTAAATATTTGCTAAATGGTTGTAAAATAATAATTAATTTGTAAAATAGTTGAAAATAGTAATTAGTTTATAAAACAGTTGAAAAATTGTTAAATAGTTCCAAAAATAATTGTAAAACAAGTATAAGATAGTTTTAGGTTTAAAAAGAAAAGTTGTATAGTAAATAGTTTGGAAAAATAGATTTATATTAAAATAATTTATTCTGAAAATAATCCAGAGTCAAACTATTCAATTCCCAACCTCCATTTTCAATCAATTCAATTTAAATTTCCACTTCCATTTAAATTGACTCAATTCCAATTTAAATAACTTTAATTTCCATTGAAATTGATTTAACTCTAATTGAATTACTCCTTAATTTCTTTCCTAAATTTAAATCAAATTTCATTTGAATTTACTTATCCAACTTTAATCACAATTTTAATTAATTCAAACTGGAATTAATGTGAATTGAAATTGGTTCAATTTGTTGAGGTATGTCGACATGCTCAAGGCAAAAATTGATGTTTTGATTTTCTTATTAAAATTGGTTTCTATAATTTGTCAAAACAATTTCTATAATATGTAAATATATTTGAATATAGTTTAAACATATAAAAGAGTTTAGAAAATAATTTTTAATATATATATATAATCTTAATCTATAAAGTGATTTAAAAACTGAGTATATAAATATTTAAAACAAGAGATGGTTTAAAAACAAGGACAATTTTGAAATCAAAATATTAAAAATGATAAAAATAGTTTTGAGGCTAAAATATTTCAAACAAGAGAGATGTTTTTTTGAAAAGAAATTTTTGAAAACATTTTGAAAAAAAAGAGATATATTTTTGAAAAACATTTTTATAAAATTAGTGGATATCAAAATAGGACCACTATATGTTCCACTAGATATTGTCGTGGGTTCCATCCCACTAGGGTTCCATCCCTTTAACAGGCTCGAAGTGGATTCCATTCCACGAATAAATTTCGAATAAAGATGTAAGTGCTTTCAAGAAGTTTTAACATAATTCTAGACTGACTACATTATCTTGTACTATTTGAAATTTTGAACTCTTGATAACTTGATTTCTTAATACTCATGAGTCTTCAATCTTGATATCTTCGATCTTTAAATTCATCAGTCTTGTATCTCTATACTGTACAGTCTTCATTCTTGGTACCTGCATGTTTATATTCTGCATATACATATATATATATATAAACCATAACGTTAGTATTTATATTTTATAACAAGTCCTAAAGTTATTGTCATCAAAACCATCATCTTAAGAACTAACAACTACCTCACAGCCGTTCAACACCAATACCTCCTTCCAGCGAGCTCGTTCGCGATTCTTCATCTTTTTTATCTTTTTTTATACAAGAACGAACGCCTCAGCCTCGCCCCACTGCCGCGCCTCCGTCTAGCCACGCCGCCTCAGGCCAACATCCCCTTGGCTCGCACGCGCACGCACATGCCGTTTGCTCGACGAACCCTAAAACCCTAACCCAGTCGCACGAACCACGACCCACCGCCTCGCCCTAACCCCTAGCGCGCCTTCGTCCTCCTCCAGCATCGCGACTTCGATCGCACTGTGACTTCGTTCATTTTTTTTTCCTTTTTTTCTTTTGTTCGATTCAATTCGATCTACTATTGAATAGACTGAGAGAAGAAAGGGGGTAAGCGAGACAAAAGGTAGGCGGCGTGCTTTGTACGAGATGTTGACTTTTATTATATATTATTTAAATAAGAAAATATCCCGCCCGATTGGTCCGCAAAATTCTGAACTCCAAACGAAGCATGCTACCTGGCGTTCCTAATGTTTTACCCTCATTCCAAACACAATGGAACTTGTTTCGGGAGCTAATTCAATCGTATGCAGAAGATAACATTTCAAAATCAATTTATTTTAATTAAATTCTGAAATTAATTTCTATGCGTTTCAAGCTCTCACTGCCAAATGATAAGTCCGATCGCTATGGAACCTGAAATCCTACAATAATTCACTATTACGGATCTGATGAAACCGGTTTCATCGAAATCCAAGACAGTGGCCAAAATGGCTATTTTTACTCGTTAATTAAAAAAAGTAATTTCCAGAAATTAATTTAATCACTTTATGTTACCTGGAGGTTTGACCAGGCAACTAGGCCCCATTCGGCATTTAGAAGTCGTCCGGCATGGGAAGCCTCGTCCGGCATTCAGAGGTCGTCCGACATTCAGAGGTCGACCGGCATTCAGTCTCGACCGGCTTCCAGCCTCGATCGGCATTCCAGCCTCGTTCGGCATTCCAGCCTCATTCGGCAGTCCAGTCTCGATCGGCATTCTAGCCTCGTTCGGCATTCCAGCCACGATCGGCATCTCCCCTCGACCGGCATCGATTCTCGTTTGGCCTACACTCTTCACTCAACACATTACCTCGATCGGCATAGAGATATCGTTCGGCATTTTGCCGTTCGGCATTTGTGGTTCGGCACACAGAGGTTACTCACTTTAGGCCGAGATATCTGGCTACTAGGCCTACCAGGGAAGTCCAATCCATCTTCATCTATAAATAGAGAGGCAGGGGCACAGTGAAATGGACCTTTTTTCGAGAACACTGGGGAGACTCTGCCGCTTTCAAGACTCATCCTATCCACTTAGCAATTGCATTCAAGTAATTGGGGTACGGATTGTATCTGTAATCGATTATCAAGTAAAGCAATAAAGATTAACTTCAAAGTGGACGTAGGCAATTACGCCGAACCACTATAAATCTGGTGTTCTTATTTTCCGCATTTAATTTAACATATTGCTCTCTGTTTAAATATACTTTCTTCATTAATCTCTCTACACAATCTTTCTCAACGAGGTTAGTGACCAATTTTGGTGCTAACACTTTGGTGCTTTCACTGAAAGTCGAATTCTCAAGCCTCAAGGATCTGCTTTGAAGCTACTGGATTGAATAAATCCCCCGAAGGAGATCCGAGTCATTCATAAGACGTCCATTGATTCTACTCAGAGTTCCTACCAATAACTCTACAATGGGAAGACCACGTACCAGATCAGCCTCTCATAATGCAGACGCCCATGAGACTGCTAGCGTACAACAAGTATGGCCTAGCAATCAGCAAGCAAATCTGGGTGCAGGGACTGCCGCCCAGGACCAAATGCAAGTTGTCACCAGAACAGAGTTCAATGACTTGATGAGAGAGCTCATGGAAAGCAGGAGACAACTTGGAGAGCAGATGCAAGCTAATGCCAACCTTATGGCTCAACTCACTCAACAACAGCATCAGAATGCTGGGGATAGCGAAGCTCCTTACTCTTCATCTGGCAGCTCAACTTCATCCGATGAACCTCCCAGGCGTAGACGCCGCAAGACTGAAACTACGAGGGCAGGTGCTGCCGATCCAACAACTGGGGATCATTTACACCTCGGAGACCGCCACTGAGCAGGAACGGGAAACTTAGGAGCTGGAGCCCAGGTGGAGGCTGGATGCCCGGCTCACCAAGATGCTAATGATGCCGAACCTCGAGATGCACGTTTGGCAGATCACCAATAGAGGAGGCATCAACTTGATCAATCCCGTAGGATAGACTCCAACCTTCCATCTTCCATACAAACCCCAGACCTAACAGCTATGATCAGACAGCTGATGAGAGAGAATCAAGGCTTGTCGAATGATGATTGGGGGTATCCAGGAGTCATACTCCGTTCATAGACAGTGTCCTACGGGCTGAGTACCCCAGGAAGTTTAGCATGCCAACTATCCCGGCATACGAAGGAAAGACTGATCCCAGGCAGCATGTGATGAGGTACGAATGGATGATGGATTCAGCTAGAGCAAACGATGTAACCAAGTGTAGATCCTTCCCGATAACTCTATCTGGAATCGCTACCATGTGGTTCACCCGACTTCCTCCGTGGTCCGTGTCCAGTTTCGAGGAGTTGGCAAAGAAATTTACAGTTCAGAATACATACTACTCGTCCAAAGGACGTGATGTCTTTATCAAGTGTAATCCAAGCTCCTGGGGAGTCGTTGAAGGAGTATTTGCAGAGATTCCATGTTGCGGCTACTGAGGTCAGTAATCCCAATGATCACGCAATTCTTATGGATCTGGATTAAGAGTTTGGAGATTGGTTAGCAGGAAAACCTCTAACTACGCTAGAGCGTTTTTACTCAAAGGCTCATCAATTCATAAGAAGAGAGGAAGCCAGGTGGGTAAGGCGAGATAAGGCACCGGGGCCTGTTCAGGAGACTATGAAAAGCAACATCGTTGTGAAGTAATCCGGGGACAACTCGGGGAAAGTCCAGGTCAATGTCCAGAACAAGCCCGGGCAATCTAAGGAATCCGGAGGAAGAAATAAGGGGAAGAAAAGAGAAGCGGGGAAATGGAAGACGAGAATTCCGACCTACAATTAATACACCCCACTGAATGCATCCCTTGAGAACATTTACCTATCAACTTGTAATGCCTTTCAATACAGAAAGCCGCGCCCAAAGGAGTCAACCGAGGAACAAAAGCGGACTGGGAAATATTGCCGCTTTCATGAGACTTATGGGCAAAATACTGAAGAGTGCAGACACCTACACGACGCTATAGAGAAGTTGATTAGGCAGAAAAAGTTACAGGAGTTTGTAAAGAATCCGCAAGAAGGTGGACAGGGAACATCCAATCCTAGTCATGCACCAGCTCCACGTCACCCTGAGGAGCCTGCTCGGACCGTGGGCAGACTGGTCATAAACACGATCATCGGCGGACCTCACCCTACAGATAAGAACTGGCAAGAAATGGAGCGGTATGCTAGTTCCTTGAGGCATGCAGATTTTGAGTGTTGTTCCAACATGGAAGATGGGACCCCCGCTAAACAGTTGCGCATGATGACAGACGATATAGTATTCAGGAGCAGAGATGCTGACCAAGTGGAGGCTCCTACCATTGACCCGATGGTCATATCTACGACAATCGGGCCGACTTTTGTGAAAAGAATTTTGATTGATTGTGGAAGTTCTATCAATATCATCTTCAAGAAGGCTTATGACCAGATGAAGATGGAGACGAAGGATTTGAAGCCATCTAAAGCTCGTATACATGGATTAAATAGCGCAACTACTAATGTAGTGGGGTATGTTGAGTTGCTAGTTGAACTGGGACAAGGTGAGCGCAGGAGGGTGCGAATCCTACCTTTCGTAGTTTTGGATGTAGATTCTCCATACAATGTGTTTCTGGGCCGACCGGCCCTGGCTGAGTTTAGGGCAGCATTGGCCCCGTGGTGTTTGACTTTAAAGTTTCCAACTGACAAAGGAGTAGGTGTTGTTCTTGGCGACCAGGCGACCGGTCGTGCATGTTATGTGGCTGAGCTCCGAGAGGCCCAGCGGAGGGAGAAAGGAAAGGTTGCGGACAATTCCGTCCGCATCCAGAATACTGACAATTGACAAGTAATGCTCGAGCCCTGGCTCGGGCAAAATTCTCGAATCTACAGAGACATAGATCCGAGAGATGACGATGAGGAACCCAAGGAAGAAAAAGCAGCACCGGCTGAACTGACGATTGACATTTTAGTCAGCCGAGACGATCCATCGTGAGTACTGAAGATTGGATCACAACTCAGCCCCTCGATGACCGAGGACCTTGGTGACTTCCGCCGAGCGAATCTCGACATTTTCGCTTGGACACATTCCGACATGTGCGGGATCTCTCCCGCTATTACGAGTCATATGTTGAACATAGACCCAAAGTACGTCCCAGTTAAGCAAAAAAGGAGAGGAATGGACCCGGAGAGGTCCGTTGCTCTCAGAGAGGAGGTGGACAAACTCAAAGCCAATGGGTTCGTTCACGACGCCCTCTACCCTGAATGGGTATCAAATCCCGTGCTAGTGAAGTAGGCAAATGGGAAGTGGAGAACTTTCGTAGATTATTCCGATTTGAACAAAGCATGCCCCAAGGACAGTTTCCTATTACCTAGAATTGATCAGTTGGTCGACTCCACTGCAGGACACGAGTTGTTGTCATTCATGGATGTGTACTCGGGATACAATCAGTTCCCGATGCACATTCCGGACCAGGAACACACTAGTTTCATCACAGACGTTGGGCTATATTGCTATGTAGTAATGCCTTTCGGATTGAAAAATGCGAGGGCGACTTACCAGCATTTGGTAAATCGAATGTTTAAAGACCAGATTCGGTAGAACAATTGAAGTTTATGTGGATGACATGCTCGTGAAGTCATGACAGTCAGACGACCACATTCGAGACTTAGCAGAGATGTTTGGCATACTCGGATATTATGGAATGAAGATCAACCCTCTAAAGTGTTCCTTCAGCGTTACGTCGGGGAAGTTTTTGGGATTAATTGTTAATGCCCGGGGAATTGAAGCTAACCCGGAAAAGATTCAAGCTATTCGAGACGTACAAGTGCCCAGAACTATAAAACAGGTGCAAACCTTGAATGGAAAGGTGGCTGCGCTAAGTTGATTCATATCCAGAGCCACAGGCAAGTGTATTCCATTCTTCGATATAATAAAGAAAGGAAAGAGGAATTTCGAATGGACATCCAATTGTGAGGAAGCGTTCCGAGATCTGGTAAGGCATTTGGAAAGTCCTCTGGTGCTGTCGAAACCAGTGGATCACGAAATGTTGTACGTATACTTGGCTGTATCCCCGCATGTTATAAGTGCGACGTTGGTCCACGAGGAGGACCGAGTCCAAAAGCCGGTGTATTACGTTAGTAAACGTTTAACGGGGGCAGAAAGAAATTACCCTAAAATTGAGAAATTGGCCTATTTCTTGGTGATTGCATCACGTAAGCTGCGTCCATACTTTCAAGCACACTCAGTCAGTATCTATACCGATCAACCCCTACGACAGGTACTCGAAGGACCAGAAAATTCTGGAAGGATGTTAAAATGGAATATCGAGTTGAGTCAGTTCGATATTACCTACCTGCCACGAAGAGCCATACGAGGACAAGCATTAGCGGATTTCATCGCTGAGTTTACTGTATCAGATGAATCAGATGGTCATAGTGTCATTCCCCCCATTCAATGGAAATTGTACACCGATGGGGCATCAAACGATCATTGCTCCAGGGCTAGTGTAGTTCTTGTGACTCCAGAAAATCGATTGATTTGTTATGATTTGAAGCTCAATTTCCCGGCTATGAATAATGAAGCAGAATATGAAGCATTGATTGCTGGTTTAAAGCTTGTTGGAGAACTCGGGGTAAAATCAGTTGAAATCTTTTGTGACTCGCAGCTGGTGGTGTACCAAGTGCGAGGAGATTACCAAGCAAGGGGACAAAAGCTTGCTCTGTACCTTGCTCTGGTTCAGGAACTATTGGCGAACTTCGAACATTATGACATTTCGCATGTCCTGCGTGAGCAGAACAAGGAAGCTGACTCGTTGGCCAAATTCGCAAGCACCGGCGATGCACAGCAAATGGGATTAGTTCCCGTCGAAACATTACATGCTCCAAGCATAGATGTGATGGAAGTCGATTTTGTGTTGAAAACGGAAATCGAGAAGGAGTCGTGGATAACCCTATTCAAACAATACCTACTAAACGGGACTTTTCCCGAAGGAAGAAGCGAAAGACGATAGGTCATTCGCAAAGCCGCGCGATATGTAATGCAGGGAGGAGTAATGTATCAGAGGGGGTTCTCGGTCCCCTTACTACGGTGCATCGCCCGTGATGAGGCGAAGCGGGTCTTGGAGGAGGTTCACGAAGGAGAATGTGGCGACCATACTGGGGGCAAACACTAGCAAAAAAAATCCTCCGCTACGGATACTATTGGCCAACTGTGAATTAGGATGCTGCAGACTATGTAAGAAAATGTGACAAGTGTCAAAGATACGCGAAAATCCTGAGAGCTCCATCAATGGAACTCACGAAAATGGTTAGTCCTTGGCTATTTGCAATCTGGGGAATCGACATAATCGGTTCTTTGCCTATATCCAAAGGTGGTGCGAAGTACGCGATAGTTGCGGTCGACTACTTCACCAAATGGGCCGAGGCAGAGCCTTTAGCCACAATCACCTCCAAGAAGGTCATTAATTTCGTTGTACGAAACATCATATGCCGCTTTGGTCTCCCGAGAACCATCATTATAGACAACGGAACTCAATTTGAAAGTATGGAATTCAAAGATTTCTGTTTAAAGTACGACATTGAGAAAAAGTTCGCCGCCATTGCTCATCCGAAGGCTAATGGACAAGTTGAAGCTGTGAACAAAATAATCAAGTCCATATTGAAGAAGCATTTGGAAAAGGCTGGAGGCAAGTGGGTAGATGAACTTCCGACAACGCTATGGGCTTATAGAACTACCCACAAGTCCGCGACTGG
The DNA here is from genome assembly GCA_030737815.1 of Allium fistulosum. Classification (NCBI taxonomy): domain Eukaryota; kingdom Viridiplantae; phylum Streptophyta; class Magnoliopsida; order Asparagales; family Amaryllidaceae; genus Allium; species Allium fistulosum. The sequence continues at coordinate 1,390,594,397 of CM060901.1, read as the reverse complement.
CCACACTCCATTCGCATTGGCATACGGCTCGGAAGCTGTTATACCCGTGGATCTTGAAGTTCCATCACATCGGGTGACACATTATGATCCTAGAACGAATCAAGATCTCTTATTGGAATCACTGGACTTCGTTGATGAAAAACGCGAAGAAGCTGAGTTTAGGGCGGCAGCATATAGGCATCGAGTTAAGCGATATTACAACAAAAAAGTCCGCCCAAGAATCTTTGATGTGGGTGATCTCGTTTTGAAACGAGTTTTCCCGGTACCATCACGTATGAATCCCAACTGGGAAGGTCCATATGTCGTTGAACGGAAGCTTGGAGAGGGAACTTTCAAGCTAGCGACCATTGATGGCATGACACTCCCCCGAGCATGGAATAGTGAACATCTGCGACGTTATTATATTTAGCTTGTTTCTTTCGTGTTTTAGGTGCAGTTATTTCCCGTATGTTTTTGTTCCATTGTTTCTTAGTTTCTTTTTGGGCATGTAATCGGACAATTTAGTTTGTTTTCGTTAATAAAGGCTTGGAGCCGTCTTTTCCACGAATTACTGATGTTTCTGTACCTTATAGTCTGGTGATAAACAACTGTAGTTACATTATTCTGTATGACGTACGAACTCGCATAAACAACTCAAAATCTCCAAGTCCCCTGAGCGCGGACTGGAGTACTCTAAGTCCCTGGAGTGCGGACTAGAGTATAAACGATTTGAATCTCCAAGTCCCCTGAGTGCGGACTGGAGTACTCTAAGTCCCCGGAGTGCGGACTAGAGTATAAACGACTTGAATCTCTAAGTCCCCTGAATGCGGACTGGAGTACTCTAAGTCCCCGGAGTGCGGACTAGAGTATAAACGATTTGAATCTCCGAGTCCCCTGAATGCGGACTGGAGTACTCTAAGTCCCGGAGTGCGGGCTAGAGTATAAACGACTCAGAATATCCAAGTCCCCTGAGCGCGGACTGGAGTACTCTAAGTTCCCGGAGTGTGGACTAGAGTATAAACGACTTAAATCTCCATGTCCCTTGAGCGCGGACTGGAGTACTCTAAGTCCCCAGAGTGCGAACTAGAGTATAAACTACTTAAATCTCCATGTCCCCTGAGCATGGACTGGAGTACTCTAAGTCCCCAGAGTGCGGACTAGAGTATAAATGACTTAAATCTCCAAGTCCCCAGAGCGCGGACTGGAGTACTCTAAGTCCCCAGAGCGCGGACTGGAGTACTCTAAGTCCCCAGAGTGTGGACTAGAGTATAAACGACTTAAATCTCCAAGTCCCCATAGTGCGGACTGGAGTACTCTAAGTCCCCAGAGTGCGGACTAGAGTATAAACGACTTAAATCTCCAAGTCTCATGAACGCGGACTGAAGTACTCTAAGTCCCCAAAGATCGGATTAAAAAATATTCTGAGTACCAGAAATGTGATACAAGAGATGTACAATTCCAACGAATATCCGAGCAATATGAAAGTGGATTGGGAATTTATGCAACTCGCAAGAACTTGAGTTTCGACCACAGTTACACAGAAAGCTAAAAAGCAGAAGTCATTTGAAAGACAAAGAAACTAAACTTTATTCATAAATCCAAAATGGGGTTATACAACCACTCCTCCAAAACTCGGAGTCAAAAGTTTGTCTACGCCGACTACAAAAATAAATAAGTAAAAGTAGTTACATGATCTAAGCTAACCCTCGTTAAACGAGTGTGGTGGCTACTTCTTCGGTTTCTTTAGCTTCTTTTCCTCCTTTGTTTTCTCAGACGACTCCTCCCCTACACGCTTTCTCTTGGACGTTTTGATAGCCAGAGAAACAGTGTCAGGAGTGGGAAGAGGAACATCCAGTGGTTTGGACTTGCCAGGAAGAATGACTTTTAGAGGCCTGTTCAATGGGTCGTCAAGTTCTACTACTTGGGACTCGACCTTGATCTCAACTTTCTTCCTTTTCTCTTCCGTAAGTTGCTCCTTCATGCTCACTTTTGAAGTGTGTCCTGAGGCGCCTGTAATTTCAATTTTGTAACTCCCTTCGACGGGGGACGAAGTTTCAGACTTATCCTCGTCGAGCGCTCCGATCACCTGAGCATCAGGACCGGGGGTTACTCCCGCGTGAGTAGCCTCGCTTGTTTTCCTCATCTTCTCCTTGGCGTCATCGCTCCTTGGAGACGGATCGGGGTCAGAACGGCCTGCGCAAAATCACAAGAGATAAACGTTAGGACACAATAGCCTCTCGCCGAAAACGACAGTTCTTTAAACTGTAAGAAGAAGAGTTATTTACCAGTTTCTTGCTGGTATTCAGCCGTCCGAGGAGTCTCACCCTCTAGAATGGGGGATAGCACGTGAATGCCGAGGCCGGATCTTCCGGATCGTAACCAATGTGTTGCTCGAATGGATCAAGTGCTGGTCGATCGACCGATTGAGTAGAAGGAGGAGCCGCAGCCTTGGTTTCAGACGGACCAACTATGTCATTTTTCTCCTTTGATGGAGAAGAGCCTTTGCCAAAGAGGACCATTGCTGCAGACAAGTCTGATGGCTCGTTCCCCCTGAGAAATTCTTTCACTAAAGCATCTTCATCGACTTCCTCGACAGCCGATTCAACCTTTTTAATTTTTATCAACGTTTCCCATGCCTCGGCTAGAGACTCGAGATAGCCCTCGCCAAGAAAAATCAAGTCCCAATGCATGAGAACACGGACGTTGTATTTAGCTATCAGCGGGTCGAACATGCACTTGATCTCCTCTCTGCCGGCTTCTTCAGCCGCCTCAAGGCGGGAGTCAATCCCCGCGAAAGCTATTCTCTTGCCCTCTTCACGGGCTTCATCCTTCATTGTCCCGACCTTAGAAAGCTCATCGTCGAGCTTTGCCTTCAAGGGTCGTGTATCAACAATCTCGTTGCAGTATCGTTGGGATTCCTCTTGAGCAGCCATCTTCTCTTCCTTCTCCTTAGAGAGTAGCTCCTTCAACTCTTTAACCTGCAGGGCGAGTGCATCCCTTTCTTTTTGAACAGAATCTTTTTCTAAAGCCAAGGCCCCACAGCGTTGGACCGCTTCGTCAAGTTCTTTTTTCTGAGTCACCTCTAGACGAGTGACAGCCTCCATAGTATCTTTAGCGCTCTGTTCGACAGCCTCGAGTTGGGATTTATACGAAGGGAGCTCTTCATCTTGATTTTTGATAATGTCCTTATCGAAGATAGCTTCAAGTTTCAGGAGGTCGATTTGCTGTTGACGCTCGACAGAGACTTCCGAGACTTTTTCAACTAAATGAACAAACGCGTCATGTTGAACATAAACATCGTTGTTGCAAGCAATGGCACTCTGCTTAACCTGTCCCAGAATGTGATGGATTGCTGGAAGGAACTTCAGACCATCAAAGCAGATTTTGGGAAATTTTACTTTAAGCTCGGCCAGCTTCTCCGATATCGTCCGGTCTGCTGCAGGAACAGGGGGAGGTGGCTTTGAAAGTTCTGTTCTAATACGATGTTCCCGAGACTACCGTATGCTAGATGAGCCAGAATGTTGGTCACGGGGAACATCAGGTTGAGACCCCTTCAGCGAAGACTTCTCTCTACCTTGTTCTGTTTGAGAAGGAAGATCGCGGGAGTATGAAGACTGGCTGTGTGATTTTTTTCGATAAGTCGACTCTCGGGGACGGTTATCTTGGTCTCCAGAGTCGTCTCTATACCGACGCTTGCCAGTGCCTAAATCCCGGCTAGAATGATGGAAAATGGATGAGCCGTGAAGATGATCGAATCCGTGAGAGCATCCCATGTCACCTGCATAGAATGAGAATAACGACAAGTTAGGAAAGATTGGGGTGATGGCAAAAATTGAAGTGTAGGGTCGAGTGCATGTGTTTGTGTGTGTCGCAGTGTTACCCCCGACGGACCAGTTTCTTTCTCTTTACTAATGGGAGTTTTTTCTCCCTGGACATGGGCTTGATCGCCTGCATTGCCTCTGGCGGGCGAATGAAGCTTAAGCGCCTCTGAGTCGTCGAAACCATAATTGAGCAGATCGTCAGGGATGGTGAGGTTCGATAGACCTTTCAATGAACTTTCTAAGGGTTGAGGGGAAGGTTCTCTCTCCTTTGGAATAAGAGTAACTTTAGAAGTTCCACCCACATTCTTCCTCCTCAACTTATAGGTCAATTTCTTCTTTCCCTTTGGAGGGGAAGATGACGTCTCAATATCGTGGACTTCGACTATCGGGTCCTGGGTGGGGCTGACATTTTCACCCGGTACTTCGGGCGTCTTGCCTTCTCTAATTTCTCCCTCTTCTGGCGTGTCAGGGGCGTTACGTGTTGAAGGCCCGGCCTGCTTCTTTCCTTTGCCTGAAGCAGGTCTGGATAGAGTGACACTTTGGGGAAGGCTTATTCGGCGACCTTCCGCCAGCCGCCCGAATCTCGCAAGTGACTCATTTGAAATGAGAGATTTGATGTCTCGATCTACTGCGGGGAGAGCTCTGATAGTTGCCACCGCTTCAGAGTATCCGGAGACTTTGGGACGTGGATTGATACCTGAAAAAGTGGATAATGAGTCAGAAAAGATGCAGATTCCGCCAAATTCAAGTGTTGATCCAGGAAACGAACTTACTCCCTTCCACCCATCTTCTAGCGAAACCGAAAGGACAATGAACGTAGAACCACTCTTGCTTGTACTGGGCAAATTTGCTCCATGCCCCAGTCAGGATTTGGCATTTACTATATGGCTCCTGAAATATGAAGGATGGGCTATCCGACCGTCTCTTGAAGCGATAGATATAACGGATATCGCCTAGAGTCGGAAGTCTGAAGAGGACACTCATAAAAAGGATGCAAGTGCCATATAAGAAAGCATGGCTGTTCGGAGGCAGTTGTGAAGGAGCGATCTCGATATATTGCAATAAGTCGCGAAGGAAGGAGTTGAAGGGTGGAACGCTGCCAACCCAGCACATGAACTTATTGCAAGCTGTATACCCGGCTGGGGGCAAATGCAGACGATCATTCCTCGAAGGAACTAACACCTCGTTGAAAGGGATTCCGTGGACAGAGCATATTCGATGGAGTGTACTTTCATTAATCTTTGAGGCCTGTGAATCGACTTGGTCGTCTAAGAAAATAGCTGCCTCCAGAGCGTCAGGAGCCAAGTCGACGGATGCTATCACAGTGCTCGGTAAGTTTTGAGCAGGGGTAGTTGACGGATTCGAAGTATCTACGACTTCTTGTCGAGAGGATGGCCCAGGTCTGTCTGAGATCGTATCAGAGCTAGATTTTCTAGACATCTCTAATGAAGACCGAATCCAACAGAGCACCTGCTTGAACTATACTTGGAAAATAATCGGCGTTAGACTTAACATCATAGTTATTCCCCCCTCGTGTGGTGTGTGAACCAGTGCGATCATTCAAATATAAGTGCTGAGAAATTAAAAGTCACAGAGTTGATGATATAAAATTGAACTTTGAACTGTCATTTTCGAAGACCGTCATCGCTGATGGGCCGAGATATCTGGCTACTAGGCCCACCAGGGAAGTCCAACCCATCTTCATTTAAAAATAGAGAGGCAGGGGCATAGTGAAATGGACCTTTTTTCGAGAACACTGGGGAGACTCTGCCGCTTTCAAGACTCATCCTATCCACTTAGCAACTGCATTCTAGTAATTGGGGTACGGATTGTATCTGTAATCGATTATCAAGTAAAGCAATAAAGATTAACATCAAAGTGGACGTAGGCAATTACGTCGAACCACTATAAATTTGGGGTTCTTATTTTCCGCATTTAATTTAGCATATTGCTCTCTGTTTAAATCTACTTTCTTCATTAATCTCTCTACACAATCCTTCTCAACGAGGTTAGTGACCAATTTTGGTGCTAACACTTTAAATTCAATTTTTAAGTTTAACAATCTTCATTGTTGTTTAAATAAAATTTATATCAACTTCCAACATCATTTTCATTCACATTAAATCCTGTATTAAATTATTTAAATAATTGCAATATTAAATTTAAACAATTTAATTATCTTATGAATCACCATATTTCAATATAAGTTATTTAACTTATAAAATTTAATTTTAAAACGAATTCAAATAATAAAACAACTACTTTCATTTTACAGTAATTCAATATTTATTATTCAATCCTTACTATTGATTATAAACACATTAAATACATAGAATTTCATTTCAATAATGTTATTGTCAAAATCTTCCAAATTGGTTATTTCAAAATTTGTATTCAAGTTCATATTCAAATAAATTACATAAATAATTCATTAAATTTTTATTTCTAACAATTTTTATTCAATAATCATGTTAAATTTAATAAATTAAAATAGTTAAAAATACGGGTCGTTACATTATTTTGTAAGCAATGATTAACATGAATACACAAATGAAATATTTTTTTATTCATACACGCATATATTCAACCATCTCAATGTGACAACATATCGGCATACATATTCGTAATAATTTCCTAATTAGTTTATATGTATAATATGATAACATAAGTTTAACATAATTTAATTGAGAATAGTACTTTTCACCAATGTCTACGATTCTCACATTGAAATGAAAAAGTGTTCTCCTTGAATCGGATTCCAAATCTGAAGGTACTAGCTCTCGGATTGCTGACCACTGGCTATCGAATAGTGTTGAATTGGATATAGTATGAGCTTGGGAATTTTTGTATTGTATTTAACATGCCATGGTCAAAATTTTCTGATCCGGAGATGTAATTTTGGAGTGAAGTGGTTAAACAAATGAAAGGGCTAAGTGTTATTAAACAAAAGAGAATTGATGTTGTGAATAATACCCTTGTAACTTACTTAGACTCTTTATTTCAAAACAAAAGGAAAAACCCTTAACTCACTCATTCCATGACTGCCACATCCAAGGCAACCAAGATAGGCTTATGTGTGCTTGTTCATGGATATTAAACATATATAAGTCCATGCAAAAAAAATCCGCATTTAAATCCAATTTAAACGCATACTGATATTATATTGTTTAATATATTTATAATAATTATAAATACAATATTTAATAATGTTTAAAATTTCATAATTAATATTTCATAAATATTAATTAATTTATAACGATTCTAAATTAATAAAATTAGATGGTCAAAGGAATATTCAATGTTTCGGTTGTGTGACTCTTAGGCGTAAATTTAGTCAGCGATTAATATCGAACAATTCAAATATTAACGTTCCTACATCACTTAGCAGGTGGTGTAAATTTATATCTCACTTGGTTTCGATAAAATATAATTTTACTTTGTTAAATGGTATCCGGTAGTGATGATTATTTCCACCAATTCTCTTCATCATAGCTACATCACTTTAGACTTACGGAATTGATAATGGTCAAAATTCCAATATCGCCCATATTCAACTTTGTAATCAAAACACAAAGTCCTTGGCTCAATAATAACAATTGTTGGTAATTGAACTACTGTAGCCAGAGATTTTGACTTTGAGTTGACTTCAGTTGACCATGATACTAACTCTATATAACCGAGGAGATGAATCCTCTCTTGAATAGTGTTTAACTTCCAATACTTCCACTCGACCCAACTATAATCATTTGATTGATGCCGTGCTATGATTTAACTTTAATCAAAGCGAAGATTTTATATTAAAGATCAATAGTATTCTTAAGTCAAAAGAACTATGCAAAATTAGTCAATTCGATATTTTCTGTTTGATCTTAGTTGTATTAACCAATAGAATACTATTGAGTAAGTCATTTCATAGTTATCTAATAACTATAAGTACATAACCACTTGGTGCCCACAACATCCATGAGTAATACACTGTCCAATATTTGAAGAGGGTTACATACTCTAGTCTCAACGGATGCATCGATGTCCAGTCTCAATACATCTTGACTAGGAATATTTAAAATGACGTGCTTATCATATTGTGATATCATACTCATAGTTACAACTATTTGTAACTACTATCACAAACACATCATTTATGGACTTTCTGACATATGTACTTGCATTAACTAATTAATTGTTTAAAACATTTTATAACAAGTAATAACCGAAAGGAAACACCTTTTATTTTGAACAAGAGTTATTATAGATTTTAAATAAGAGTTATTATCGAGTTAGATTTATGTCAAATTATATAATTACCCCTAGGGTATACCCATAACTCTATCAATCTCCCACTTGCACTTAGGGTAAATTATGGAATCTTCTTCCAACTTCTCCAATCGATTTCTTCAAAACCAATCAGGTCAATCCCTCGATGAGCAGGTATGCTATTATGTCTCAATTATCTACCATGTCAATCAACTCTCTCTGATGCTGATAAACTGGCTTTATCACGTGGAATAATACGAAGTATATCTCTCAACCTCTAGTAAGCTCTAAGTTTTGTTACGAACTATATCATGAAATTATTATCATATCGCAACATTTGGAAGCACCTTTGGCTCAGTTATAAATTTATGCATTTATTATGTATATGCATTGCTTTTATTATGGCGCAATTCAATGCAATGTACTTGGCCTTTTATTAAATCATAGGCCCATAAGCGATGAATAACACTTTACCAATTGTGTCAAATATAACTCATAACCCGTGGTCTTTGTCCTAATGTCATCTTGATCTTGAGGAGCATCAAAAAATCGAAAGAGATTATTCACTCATACCCACCATTTTGCGATGGCCTAATAATAATGCACGTACCTTGAGGAAATCAACAAGTATGTGCATGTATCTTACCTCATCTAGTCAATATACTAAAAGTGTTGCACAAAACATTACTAACTTTTGGAATATCAGCAGCTAGAGAGTATGCAAGAAATCTATTAATATATAAATGGTGGAGAATTTTTTTATGTTAAAGATCCATAATCTTTAATATATTATACTGAGTGATATCGACTTACAAAATAATGTATTTCTTATGATATACCCTCGTGATTTAAGTATCGGACACATCAAAAATCATGATATATGTACATTATGTATGTATTTATCCCTTAAGTCTATTTTATGTTCCACCTTTTCTTTATGCATTCATATTGTAAAGCTTTAATTACTATTTAAATTTTATATTTCATTAAGCTATATAATAATTTTGTGTATAACTTTATATTAATTAAACTATTTGCTTAATCTTAATTAATTAACCCTTTAATTAATTTTATATTATTATTCCAATATAACTTTATATTGGACATATATACCATAACCTTTATAGTGTATATATGATAATCTTTATAATAATACACACACATAGATATATATTTTTAATTTACAATTAAACTTAAACTAATTTGTTTAACTAAACACGTCTGATTAAATTACATTAATTTCGAAAGTCATTTTATATATACATACATGTATATTTATACTATTTTAAACATTTTAATATAATATAACATATGTCAATATATACAATACATGTATATATAAAAATTTAATTAACTAACTTATTAATTAATTCATTTTTTTTAGCAAAGGCTAGCGGGGTTGACAGGACCCCTACATGTTTTATTACAAGGAACAATAAAAGGAAGAAGCTCAAAACATACTTCAGGCCTCAAAAAAAGAAAACCACACTAGGCTGAACAACAGAAGAAGACAAACACACACTAGGATAAACAAGGAGAAAACAAAGATGAGGAGACACATAAGCAACTCGAAGACAGGCTCACCTATCTCCAAGTCAGACTCAAAGCAGGAGGAAACACAGGATGTCTCAGAATAGCTTCATAAATTTCACTTTTTATGTCAATCCATAATACTTCACTAGCTCTCCTCTTCTTTTCAAAGAAAATTCTATTACGTTCTTTCTAAAGCACATAGAAGTATTTCTTCATGCATAGGGTTAATAGTCGGGATTTCATGGTTCTCCATCTTATTGCTTTGTAGATTATGTTCAAATCAATAGTTGTCGGGGTTGTCAAGGCACTACATCCCACTACCATCATCATTCTTCTCCACATGGTAAGGTTTGCATCACATTCAAAGAATATGTGCTCAACACTTTCAGGATTGCTTGAATAGAAAAAACACATGTTCCCATGAGTCAAGCCCATATTAAGCATGACAGTTCTTGTAAGCAATGCATTATGAACCACTTTCCATAACATAAAGTTTTCCTTTGGGCTGGAGTCATCATTCCATATTATCCTCAGCCACCTGCAATTGGGCGCACTACTCAACCCAGTAAGTAAACTATAAGCATGAGAGACAGAATGGAGGCTGTCTCTTCAAAAAACTTGGTCAGCTTCTACAGTTTCAATACTAACACCTTGGATTTGGTTCCAGACAACTCTGAGCTGCTGATTTGAAGTGTAAGGTAGTTGGAGATTGCCTTGATATATATAGTCAGTAGCCTTTGCAATGACAGGAATTCCAGATTGTTGGACTTGTTGATGAGTTAATAAGTTGATAAGGATCAAACCAGGGGACACCCATGGTTCATGCCAGAACCTAACATCAAATGAAGTAGCCATCTTCATACAAATGAAAGGAAGAAAAGTAGTCCTTAATGCAAGTAACTTCCTCCATGTCCAACTACATAATTGATGAACCATCACACTCCAAAAGTTATTGCAGCCAAATCTATGAGTCCACACCCATCTCACCGAAACACTACCATGCCTAGAGAGAACTGCATTGAAGTGGGATCTAAAAGCTGCCAAATTCCACTTCAGAATGTTAATTACTCCCAAATCTCCCTTGTCTCTGGGCTGTTCAATGAGTTTGAATGAGCAGGGAATAGGCTTCTTACTATGAATAGATCCACTCCAAAGAAAGCGCAACATTGCACTTCTAATCATTTTCAAAAGCTTTGTAGGCAAAATGAAGGCTTTGGCCCAGTAAACTAGCATGGAAAAGGAAACTGATTTGATGAGAATAAGTCTACCAGCCTGAGATAAAAAATGATTTGACTACTTATCCATGACAGAAGTGATTCTGGAATAAAGTGGGAGGCAGTCAGAAGTGGTAAGTCTGGAAGTTAAAAGTGGGAGACCTAAATATGACATATTAGCATCCATAGGCTGAAGACCAGAAGCTTGCAGGAGAGAGGAGGATAGGTTAGAATCAATGCCTAAGAAGATAATGCTGGATTTATTCAGGTTTATCTTAAGACCAGACATCAAGTGGAAAGTTGATAATGTGGACAGAAAACAGTGGATGGATGAGAGCTGTGGTTTAGTAAATATCATGATATCGTCAGCAAACATCAAAGTTGTCACATTATGGAACTTGCACTTCGGGTGGAAGGAAATTTGGTTGGCATTAAACTTAATGTTGAAAAGTCTAGTTAAAGCCTCCATAACTATAATGAAAATATAACAGGGAGATAGGATCACCATGTCGAATCCCTTGCCTTGCTTTGAAATACCCAACTGAACGACCATTAAGTATAAGCGAGAAGCTTGGAGTTGAGATGCATTCATAAATCCACCCCACAAAAGGTTTAGGAAAACCCATTAATGCCATTATCCTAACAATGGTAGTCCAGTGAACAGAATCATATGCCTTCATAATATCAAGCTTCATCATAGCTTCATAAGAAGCATTTGACCTACCATAACCACAGAGAAGTTCCTGAGAAAGAATAATGTTATCCATTATATTTCTTTTGGGGATAAAGGCCACTTGGTTCTGTGAGATTATGAAGGGAAGAACTCGAACAAGTCTATATGCAAGTATCTTGGATAAACACTTATATAATACATTACAGCATGAAATAGGTCTGAAAGAAGAAACCGTGCTTGCATTAGTTGTTTTAGGAATCATGACAAGGTTGGTAGCATTCACTTCAGAGAGGAGAGAACATTTATCAAAGAAATTGTGCACAGCTTTGCAAAAATCATTCTGAATAAAGTCCCAACAAGTTATGAAGAAATGAACATTGAATCCTTCAGGGCCCCCACATGACTTCTTATTCATTGCAAAAAGAGCTTGTTTTATTTCTTCATTGGTAACTTTTTCAATAAGCAACGAAGAATGCTCAGAGCTGAGTAAAGGAAGAGATATTTCATAAAACATGTTAAGGTCAGGAGCAAAATTAGATGAGTAACCTAGAATACCCATGTAATAATCTAGGAAGGCAGTGTCAATTTGATCAGGAGCGGTGAATTGAGTGCCATCAAGCCCATGAATCATATGTATATTTTCCTTTGCCTGCTTAATTTTGATCGAAGCATGAAAGAACTCAGTATTTCTGTCTCCAAACTGAAGCCATTGGTTATGCAACTGTTGTTCTTTCATGCTGCTTTCAACATCAAGAGCCTTGTTGAGTAATATGAATAATTTTCCTTCCTCTTCAGCAGCTTGAGAAGAGTCAGGGTGGTTCATCATGTATTATTGTGCCTTTATGTACTTTTCTTTAATGTGTGTAGACTGCTTTGAACCATCACCACACAGTTTGGTAGCCCAAGTTCTCAGAGCCTTCTTAACAAGTTTTAGCTTCCTGCACAAAATAAACATTGGATTACCATAACATTAAGTGGACCAGGCAGTGGTTACTAATGGTTTGAAATCAGAGGAGAGAGTCCAAGCATTGAAGAATTTAAAGCTCCTTTTTTCCTTCACCACGGGAGAACCAAAAGAGAGAATTAAGGGAGAGTGATCAGAAAGTATAGGAGGAGGAACAAGAACAGATAGATTGGGCCAAACAGAAAGGGAAATTAGATTGCAGAAGGCATGGTCAATGGTAGAGAAAGTTCTCACTCCACTCCTACTACAATTGTTCCACGTGAATCTAGAACCAAAAGATGGAATTTTGAGAAGATTTCAGTCAGAAACATAAATGTTAAGAGGTTGGATGTGTTTGGTAGAAGGGGAACACCACCCTGTTTGTCATCAAGGTGAATGCAGCAGTTAAAATCACCCAAGACAAGCCATGGATGAGTTTCCTGCCTAAGGTGAGGAAGAAATTCAAGAAATTTATGCCTAGAAGCAGATGAGTTATCAGCGTAGACAAAGGTGAGGTAGAAGGAAATGGTAGAATGGGAACATTTGACATGAGTGTGAATGAACTGTCTTGAAGAGAGAATTGTTGACAAGGAAAAGGAGGTAGGATCATAGAGTACAAAAATTCTACCATAATCCGCATCACAAAGATTATGTAAAAGATTCCAAGAGGGATTTATATAGTTTGCAGCTCTTAAAGTTAAAGGAAGATTTAGCTTAGTTTCAAGAATAGCAATTATTTTCAAGTCATGCAAAAGAATGAGATTTTTAACCTGATCAAGCTTCAAGTGACTGTGGGCTCCCCTAATATTCCACACTCCTAATCTTTGTGTTATCATAATCACAGGGATTGGTGGTTGGAGATTTTCTTGCTCCTGGTTGCAGGAGATTCTGAATTATAAGCAGTTTTTTTGGATTTGACATTCTTCGAGGTGGGAGATGATGTGATAGGAACAGTGCTAACAAGGAGCTTGATAGCAGGAATATGTCTATTTCTGTCAACCCAACTAGGGATGGTGGAGTTGTTGATGTAGGGGAATTGTGGAGGTACAGAGGGTTGAGACTGTGTGGGTTGAGAAGAGTTTGAAGGTAAAGTATTGGAATGAATGGATGGAGGATCAATATTTTCATGCATGGATTGAACAAGATGTAATATTTGATTTTCACGTTTCCTACAGATGTCAGATTCAGAAATTGTTCATGTTAATGTTCAGTTTCAAACTGGTGCAAATTGGACAAGCTACTGTCCTCTGCATGATCTGTTTGACTGTGCACATGCACATGAGTCAGGTTGTGCACCAGTGGGCACACATCTTTTGTACGACCAGAATGTGCTGTGACTTCGGGATCATCCCTAGGTAAATCATCGTTTTCCTCGGGGCAAATAACCTTTTCAACAATAGCACAGGCAAAATCAGAAGTGTGTAACGAAGAGAGGGCTAAAGACTCACTTCGAGGAGTTATAGAAAGAGATTCGGGTTCATGAGGAGGAACAGGACAGTCTACTTTGAGACATTCACCCTCCTCTACATCATCAACATTTGCATGACATTTTCCCTGAAATACTATGTATGTTTCCTCAAGACCATTATCATCATCATTTGCCAATACTTGAAACTTGTTCGTAGTTATATTAACTGTAGCTGATTGATTGGCAGCACGAACTACATCAGTTGATGTTTTAACATGGGCATCAACCCTATCAATAGCAACTGTACTTTCCTTTGCAATACGAGCTGCATTTTCCTCTAGCCTATCACCATTTGACATAACAGTGTTTACCCTATTTTTCTTTTTATATTGGAGGACTTTTCGCCATACTTGCTTAACAATATCAGGCCTGCCTGCAACCACAGAAGTATTTCTTCCTCTCTCAACTCCACCATCAGGAACAGTGCCCACATGGTCCTCCATCACCTTTGAAACTGTTGCCAAAGGATATGTTAGGTCAATATGACAAAATTCAGAGCAAGAAACACAAATTTCTGGTTTCCAAAGATAACTAACTTGCACCAATTGCTCACTACCATCAAGCAGCTTAACAGGGAACTTATCGACAAGCTCATGATCTGGTTTAACCTCAACAAGACATTTTGCATAAGTTATTCTCTCTAACTTCTCAATTGTTTGATCCATACATAAGAATTTCCCTAATCTTGAAGCTAACCAGTTTATGATGTAGTGTGACCATGCATAAAGTGGGGTATTGCTTAACCTGATCCAAACAGGAACAGACCGAATAGTGCCACAACTGTTTCCATGGTAGCATCCCATTGTTTCAAAATAAAGAGTTTGTTTTTCATGATAATGGGATCAGCCTCAGCTAATTTATGACGATCATCAGCAGATGAAAAGTTAAATAGAAAGAGGAAACCATCAGACTTCACAGTGACATCACCTTTCAACTTCCAAATCTTTTTCAAATGGAACACCACGGTTGAATAAGGCAGAGGCTTATCAAGGAAGAATCCCACTAGAGAGTCCTTCCAAACATCATTACCTACTTTGATGATCTCATCAGAAGGCAAAAGTGCATCTCCAGAGAAGGACAGAGGAATTTCTTGAAGAACGTAACTTCCTGCATTTCGTGGCCTGGCCTTGAAAAGCGAAGACCAGGGTGGAGGGGTGATAGAGGTGGAGGAAGAAGGCAGAGAAGGAACTGGAGGTAGAGGAGGAAGTTGATCAGGGGGGACATGCTTAGGAGGTGATACAGAAGTTGAGGGAGGAAGCTCACAAGGAACAGAGTTCGAAGGATGAATAGGGACAGGAGGAGCAAGTATGGGGGTTGTAGAGGTGGAGGCATGGTGATAGGACGAGAATGATGGGGATGAAGTAAGGGGAGGGATAGAGAAGGCAGAGGAAAAGGAAGGGGGATGGTCCCCATGGAAGACAGAAATAATTAGCTTTTGAAATTAATGTTTGAATTTTAAAATTTTAAAGACGTAGAAATTTTATTATATTTTCAACATTTTGAAAACTTATGTTACATTATAGATTTACAATAAACATGTTTCATTTTAAATTTAACTTTTAAATTTAAAATCTTTACTTTAATTTTCAAAACAATTTTGAAACTTAGCCTAAGGCCAAATTCAAATTGAGTCTTTTCTATTAGGGGCAACCTTTGGACTCAATTCATCTTTCAGGCCAGGCTGGTAACAATGTAGGATAGGGTACTTTACCCATTTCCAATCCTAGACTTTACATTTCTAGACACCGTACTAAGCGAGCAAGCTTAATTAGTTAGCCATAACATAACTAATTTAGATCGTATAGGCTATTTGGCCCTTATACCATTGTTGCTCCAATCCAAACTCCTTTGGGGTGACACAACTAGCTACCTTATCAACGAGTTTAATGTATAGCCTTTTGATTGGCACAACCATCACAGGACGTGTAAAGGTAAGATGCAATGCTTCGTCACATATCACAATGTGAACCGCTATCATGCTAGTTGTAGGGATAGAACATGGGACATCCAATGTACCAGGTCAACGGCTCAACTAATCACGCTCTAATACTATTGTTGGAACTAGGCCAGAGCGGAGGGGAGTTAAAGGGTAAATTTGAAAATATATACTTATATAACATCATTAATGTCTAATACATATGTAAAACATGTGTCATCTGCATCCATAGAGTTAGACCTGTTAATGCCTTAGTTATTGATTTTGATGGTAACAACCTTGATAATAATAATACATTCATATAAAATATGGGTACTAATGTTTTTCCAAGTTATATAATATATAGTGTAGGATATTATACAGGGGTTGAATAGAAGACTGTATAGTACAAAGACTCAAAGAATGGATATGAAGACTCATGAGTATAAAGATTAAGATATGAAGATCTCAAGGCAATAGTAAAGTTTATAGAGTAATAGAATATTATTAAAGTCCCTGTTAGTAATCTTTAATCTCTATTTCTCATTTTGCTAATCCTTATAATTAAAACAAAATATATTTAAAAATATTTTATAAAAGTTTTTCAAAGGTTAAAATGTTTATAAACTATGTTTAAACCATTTTACAAAGTATCAAATTATTTTACATAGTATAGGCTTTTCAAAACATTTTAAAATAAACAAGTATTCAATTTACACTAGCCTATGTCGACATATAAGCAGATGATATGTCGACATAATTTCAAAATTCAAAATTTGAAATGATGCGTCTATTCGTCATAACTCTTCGCAAATGGACATGTTTGTTTATTCTCTATATATACGGGGTTTTCAAACGAATTTTTAATAACTACTTTCTTATTATCTTCTCTCTTCTTACTCTTCCAAAATTTCTAGCAAAAAATATATTCAAATCTTCTCAAATTCAACTAGAATCAATTCAATCTTCATTGTATTAATACTCTACTATTTACACTATGATTTTAATCATCTCACTCTCTCAATCAAAGATTAAAGTGCTGTCCAGGAGGCTATATGATTCACAGTAACCAAAGATCAAGAAATTGTTTTTGGAAAAACCATCAAACTTTAGTTGCATTTGCTTGGGTGTGATGTAGCCCATTCAAATCAATTGGGTGTGCTTGGTAGCCCGGAAATCCGAGTGGGTGTGCTTGTAGCGCGTTTAAATTAAGTGGGTATACCCTGAGCCTGGAAAATAAGGAGTGTGTGTTTCGTAGCCTCGAAATCGAGATTGTAATTGGGTTTGCTTTCTACTTGTTTAAAAAATGGCATTTGAAAAGAAATCTGTACAAGCAATTGTACAAGACTGGACGTAAGGTACTCTGAACCAGTATAAAAATCCTTATATGATATCTTTAATTCTTTTACATTTTACTTTACTTTATTTATACTTGTCTATGTTTGAAACTGTGATTTTTGATTCTACATTGGTTAATAATAATCTTGAAAGAATTTTAAAAAGATTCATGAAAATTAGAAAACACTATTCATCCCCCTCTAATGTTTAGTTAGCCTTAAGATCCATAATTCCACAAGCTACATTTGGTATCAGAGCACTAGGTTTTCTAAAACTCATAATTTAGTTTTTGAAAAGTTTTAAGGGCTAACAACATTGTTAGTACATTTGTTAACACTTTTTTCGAAAGGCAACCTACTGCTAGACCCTTTTTAATGGCAATAATTATACTTATTGGTCATGTAGGATGAAGATCTATTTACAATCTAATGGTTTGGATATTTGGAATGTTACACAAAATGAGTACACTGAACCATAAACTTATTTTGCATAATGGAATGCTGATCGAAAGGCACTTGCACAAAATAATTCTAAAGCTATAAATATTCTATTTTGTTCACTAGATAAAAATGAATTTAATAGAGTGTTTATTTGTAAGTCTGCATATAAAATTTGAAGGACACTACAAGTTACACATGAGGGCACTAGTCAAATGAAATAAACTAAAGTTTCCATGTTAACTAATCAGTTTCAATTGTTTAAAATGAATCAAAATGAGTCTATTTCTGACATGTACTATAGATTTCAAGATATAGTGCATTCATTAGTTGCATTAGGTAAAAAAATTTCTAAAGAGGATCAAGTTCGAAAAATCATAATTCACTCTCTTCGAAATTGGATCAAAAGACTCTTACAATTGGAGAGGCTAATGATATTAGTACTCTTAAAATTGAAGAGTTAATTGGTAATTTAATATCCTATGAAGCACAAATTTAGGGTGGAAGGGAAAGCAAGGCAGTATAAAAGAAATCCATCGCTTTCGATGTAATAAATGAGGATCAAGATTCTGATGATGACAATGATAAAGAAATTTCTTTCATGATCGGATAATTTCAAAAAATTTCTGAAGTATAGAAAGATGAATAATTTTTGAAAATATGAAAACAAAACATCTGGAACTAGAAATGCGAAAAGATGCTTCAACTCTGATAAAGTCGGTCATTTTCAAATAGACTATCCGCATCCGAATAAATCAAAGATCTCACCGGCAAATGATTAAACTAAAAAAAGAAAAAGGGCTTTATATAGCAACTTTGAATGACTCAGACACTTCCTCTAGCGACAATGAACTTAGATACTGGGAACGTGAATATTTGTTTCGCGGCAACAACAAACTAGTCAGTACTGATCAACAAAATGAAGCAAAAACGGTACCTTTTATTTTATTTTTTTTGGTTGATTTTTGATTTTAGGAATAACATATAGATTAATAATAATATTAGATGAACATAAGCATATAAGTATATATATAGGAATATATTAGCATTGTTTTATTTTTGGAAATTCATGCCAAATGTCGACATACCCCCTGTCATATGTCTACATACATGCCAAAAAACTAAAAGTTGAAATTTGAATTCAAATTTCAAACTTTCCTCTCTTTTTATACTTACTCCTATGTTCTGAAAAGATACCTTTTGGCCAAAACCTATGTCCTTTGATTCTCTACTTATTTACTCCATCTCCAACCTGTCATTTCAGCCACTTTATTTCAAATTTCAAATATCATTTCACTCTATTATCTCCTCAAAATTTCAATAATGGATTCCTTTAGTCAAAATCCAAAAACCATTAGGCTCTCTAAGAAAACTAAAAGCTTACTCTTCAATGTGAAAGATGCTGATGCATCCTATACGGAGTATACTACTTCCAAAAAGGTTTCTCACGGTTGATTTGCTAAATTCAAAGATTTTTCTTCTTATGGTTTGCATGGTCTCTATTTTGAAAATGAAATTCTTTGTTTATTGAATCTTTTCAAAATGATTTAGTTTGTTATCCCAATTTGGTCAAAATGTTTTATGCGAATTTAAACGAAAAACTTTATTAAGGACAAGAAGGTCAAGTTTAGAGTAGCATTAATAGTGCTCAAATTATTTTAAATTGTAAACTTTTGGGTCATATTGTTGGTTGTAAATCTAGTGGAATTGACCTCTCCACTTTTCAAATTGATATACAAAATTGTGAAGTTCTTCACGACATTTTCAAAAGTGATGAAGATTTTGAATTTAAACACAAGAATCTTCGATCAAAATCAAGACTTATGAGTCTAATTTTACAACTAAGTATTACAACGAGGGCAGGTGATTATAATAACCTTACTCAAAAGTTTTCAAAGCTCCTTTTGCTATTAATGGTCACTATAACATAAATTGGGCACAAGTCATTTTAGACGACTTTGTTCAAAAGAACATCTCAAGACATGAAAACACACTCTTCCATGGTGTGTATCTTACTATACTTTTCTTATATTTTGGTATGTATTTAAGAGGAGAAAAAATCATTTCTCGAAAAAAATTCGACAAAGCCAATATGTCTCTTATGCACATTCCACCATTTTAGAACCATATGAGACTATTCTCGAAAAGAAGCAAATGTTGGCATGGAAAGAAGAACAAGAAATTCAATAAGAAGAAGAAAATGAAGGGGATGAGACGGAAGTGGAAGAAGAAGAGAAGGAGGAAGAAATGAATTCTTCCTTGGAAAGTTTCAAAAAACCATCTCACCCTACTATGACGCCCCACCTCTATACCCACACTAACCAAGAACACTACGATGTAGTGCTGTCAACTAGCACGGAGAATAAGGCTGTTGAGGAGCGACCATCCATGTAATTGCTTATCAAACGGTGGCTATAAAATAATCTTCGGAAACAAACATAGAAATAAACATAACATAAATCAGTCACAGACATCCATATCACAAAGGCGGAAGAAGATATGAATATATAACTAACACATGAAAGCGTACATCAGAGTAGTGGTCAAAAAGATCCACAATAATACAAAAGGATAGCAACACGTGCTATACCAAAAGAATACAACTATGAGTCCATATCTCAAGTGTACACAACAAAAACTGCTAAACTAAATAGTTAGCCAAAAGTCAGAGTAGCGAATCCCGGGAGGAAGTCAAGCAGAAGCACCTGTAACATCTCGGTCTGACCCGAGTATTATTTAAGAAAATAATAAACGGATCAGTCTAACTATAAATATCAGATGACATGATATAAAATAAAAGATATGGCATAAACATAAAATATCCATACTGACATACTACTATAAGTATGAAAATGATGATCAACAGGAGATCAACCGATGAGAAATGATCAATATCACAAGAATCTTCTCAAAGATCCAAAGAGGGCATCATACCCTAAACTTGTACTCATAACAAGTCAATGACATAAAAATCCAGAAATCAAAACAAGAAATCCAGAAATCATAAAAATAGAAAGAGGCTTATCACATGACGGTCCGAAGACCATGGGGAGCTACCCCATATGTGTGAGTCGGAATCACACAGATTGAGGTCTAGGCTAACCAAAAAGCAAAAAGGTATGTGTGAGTGGAATCACACAAATGGTGTCTAGCCTAACCTCGCAAACAAAAAGGTATGTGTGAATGGAATCACACAAATGGTGTCTCTACTAACCTTGCGGACAAAGAGATATGTGTGAGTCGGAATCACACCAATGCGGTCTAGTCTAACCTTGCAAATAAAGAGACATCGCACAATTGCTAGTATAAATCATAAAATGATCGTCATGATCAACGAGAAGTGTCAATTACACTAAGCTAGTAAATATATGAGTTTAGCTTCATGTCCCATAACCACTAGCTTAACTTAAATATTTACGAACAAACTGTAGATCTTCACTAGAAAATTGTCACAAAAGGGTTCAATCGAACAAGTCCAAGAGCTAACCGACGAAGTGAACGCAAGCGTTTCATATCACTCGTTTTACTAAGTCGTTTAAGTCGATTTCTCATCCGAGTGAAGTAAAGGCTTGTATATACTAGTAGATTGGAAATCGGTTTGAGAAAACGAACTTTTGATATTTAAAATAGTGTTGAAATCGCTTTGATGAAAGAGTTTTGATATTTATTACTAGTATTGAAACCTTCATATCTTTAAAGTGACAAGTCACAAAATGATTGTTGAAACAAATCGAATCACATAAATTCACGTTCGAAGACGTGAACAAAATCCAAGGAAATCAGCTCAAAATGCATCAAAGTGGAAGTTCTGTTGAATGCTTTTCAGATAAGATTGCCTACGCAGAGGTGTACGGGGTTCGACCTAAGGAAATCGCGACCTAGCGAATGACAGGTCATTCGACCTAAGGGTAAGGTCGGAGGCGACCTACGACTTAGTGGTGGAAGACGGAGCGACCTAAGTGGAATGGCCACGCGACCCAACGACCTAACGAAGGAAGCGACTTAACGAAGGAACAGGGTGCGCGACCTATAGGGTTCACGACCTAAGAGGGTTCGCGACCTAACGGGTCAAAGGTCCAGCGACCTAACAGATGCAGGCCAAGCGACCTAAAGGGGTAATGGGTCGAACGACCTAAAGAGAATGCGCGACATAACTGGGTTCGCGACCTAAGATAGGCGAACGACCTAACTGGGTTCGCGACCTAAAATAGCGAACGACCTAAGGTACAAACGACCTAAAGTGGTGGACGAGCTAAGTTAAGACGCGACCTATCAAGGTGCGACCTAAGGTCTTGCGACCTAAGGGAAAAAGGGTCTTACGACCTAACAGTTAAAAGGTCCTACGACCTAGCGGGGAACAAGGCCATGTGACCTAAAGTGCCACGCGACCTACGACTTAAGGCCTGGAACGACCTAGTGGAGTTAGGTCGGGGACGACCTAAAACATTAACTCGTGGACGACCTATGGCTTAACTCGTGAACGACTTAGCGCAGGCGAACAGAAATACGAAGGCGGTGACTTTTCAACGCGCGCGACCTAAAGCCCTAACTCGCGTACGACCTAGCGATGGCCAGAACGACCTAACGCCAGAAAATCATCAAAACACCAAAATTTGTAGTTTTTCGCCAATCCAATCCAAACCAAATGCAAACAAACATGCTAAAGTGATGAGGAATCATTCCCAACAGTCCAATGACGATTATAGGCAAGATGTGAGATCAAAAATCTCACCTTTTCCATGAAATTGATGAAGATGAGACTTGAGAGCAAAGCAAGAACACCAACAAGCTTGAATCAATGTTCTTCACGTGAATTTGATGTTGAATCTCGGATTTGCAATAGAATTTAAGTTTGGAGTTTTAATTTCCACTTCCCACCACCATTTTTGATGAAGCTTGAATGTTATTTGATGAAGTGATGAAGAGAAGAGGGGGTTGGGCTGAGTTAGTGTGTGTTCAGCCCCAAACCAAAGTCCTAAGCCAAAAAGTGACGAAAATTTCACTATCTCCAAACATATCGAAGTTTACACTCAAAAAGATCGCAAATGTCATTTTGAACTCAATGGAAGTGGTATCGAGTCCTAATTTGACCGTATGCAAAAAGTAACTTTTCGGACTAACATCCGACTAACGATAAAATATTTAAATATAAAATCGATAGATATGCGGGTTGTTACACCTACCAACAAAGAGATACTAGTAAACCAAGTATCTTAAAAACCAAAAGGAGCTTAACCGTTCATTTAGTAAAAAGTTTACCTCTCTTTCCAACAAAGTGGAAAAATACTTTGGAAAGATCATTCGTAAACTTGGTGGCTCTTCATCATCATTATCTACATCCTTCTAAAACCTATCTAGTTGTTTACTTGTGATATCTAGCTTTGTATTATTGAATTTTGGTTTAAGTTCATGTCGTGTTTATGTATTTGCTTTTATTAAGTGTTGAAATCTATGTATATTTCAAGTTTAAAGTAATAAGATATATTTCTTACCGTCTTATACTGTTTATTAGTCTCTTAAAGTTATAAATATATAATGGTATAAGATAAGAACAAAAATCATTGCAAATGTTCTTGTTTCGAAAATTTATGTATGTGTGTCGACATACATGCTACCTATATGTCGACATATAATGGGCAGAAAGCAGTTTTTTTTTAAATTTCAAAATATAAATAACTACCAACCATCCTTCATTTCAAACGACTTTCTTCTCTTATTTAAGCCTATTTCTTCCAGAAAACTCACTCATCACTTTATTGTATACTCTCTTTTCATTGTCAAACATATTTTTACAAATATGTCTTCTCCGCATAAAAAATTTCTGTGAATGTTGAACAAACTCTTCAATCTTTTAAAGACATTCTCTCCTTTACCCTACGAAATCATAGGCATTTTGAGTCGAGTCAAATACAAATGATCAAGGAACAAGAAAAGTATTTTGTTGCCATTCGATGGATGATTTCTTCCTTAATCAAAGGCGAAACAACTAATAACCCAGAGTGTACCATTAACAAGGATAATAAAGATTGGGATGCCATCAAAGCATATCCAATCTTTGGGTCCAATGGTTGGGTTGAAGTTCTACAAAATGTCTAGTTATTAGGTTAGGATTGTTTATATACACTTGAAATTTAGTTGGATTGTTTGAATTATTTGGTCTGATTGATTTGGTTTGGATGACGGGATTGTTTTAACTTTGTTTGGAGCTGAATTGGTTTGTATGTATGACTTAAATTTGTATGGTTTGAAATAAAATTTAACTTATAAGTCTTCATTATCATATTTAGTATAAAACATTGCATTATTTACTATATACTTATCATATATCACCATATATAATCATATCAGTTTAACTTGGATTATTGATTTTGAATATATATTTTCTAAGCATTTGTGTTAGGGGGGTTTTTAGTTTTTCACCCATTTCTGTCGATGACAACGGGGAAGAAAAATATAAAATATACATATGAATATATTCATGGAGAGTTATCTAACTCAGGGGGAGTTATATCATATTTTATATATACATGATATTAATGGTTGTACTCATAAAAAAGGGGGAGATTGTTAATACCTCAGTTATTGATCTTGATAATAACAACCTTAATAATAATAATAATACATTCATATGAAATATGGATACTAATATTTTGCTAAGTTATATAGTATATAGTGCAGGATATTATACAGGTGTTGAATCGAAGACTGTACAATATTAAGACTCAAATGATGGAATGAAGACTTATGAGTATAAAGAACAAGATATGAAGATCTCAAGCCTATATTAAAGTTTAAAGAATCATAGTAGAGTCCCTATTAGCATTCTTTGATCTCTATTTCTCATTTTCTAATCCTTATCTTTAAAACAAAATGTATTTTTAAAATATGTTTAAAAATATTTTATAAAAGTTTTTCAAAGGTTAAAATGTTTATAGACTATGTTTAAACTATTTTACAAAGTATCAAAATATTTCACATAGTATTGGATTTTCAAAACATTTTAAAATAAAAAAGTTATCAAATTACACTAGCCTATGTCGACATATAGGCAGATGATACGTCGACGCAAATGCCGCAATTTTGGAACTCAAATTTTGAAATGAAGTGTCTATTCATCATAACTCTTCGCGAATGGACATGTATGTTTATTCTCTATATATAGGCGGTATTCAAATGAATTTTTAATAACTACTTTTTTATTATCTTCTCTCCTCTTACTCTGCCAAAATTTCTAGTGAAAAATTTATTCAAATCTTCTCAAATTCAACCAAAATCGAATCAATATTTATTGTATTGATTCTCTACTACTTACTCTCTAATTTTAATCATCTCTCTCTCTCAATCAAAGAGCAAAGTGCTGTTCAAGAGGCTATAGGATTTGTTGTAACCAAAGATCAAGAAATTATCTTTGGAAAAAACATCAAACTATAGTTGTATTTGCTTGGGTGTGATTGTAATCCGTTCAAATCAACTAGGTGTGCTTGGTAGCCCGAAAATCCGAGTGGGTGTGCTTGTAGCCCGTCCAAATCAAGTGGGTGTACCCTAAGTCCAGAAAATCAGGAAGGTGTGTCTCATAGCTTCAAATCGAGATTGTAATCGGGTTTTCCTTCTACCCGTTTAAAGATGGACATTTGAAAATAAATCTATACAAGCAATTGTACGGGACTGGACGTAGTGTAAGTCCAAACCAGTATAAATATCCTAGTGCGATCTCTCTAATTCTTTACTTTTTACTTTACTGCATTTATACTTATCTATGTTTGCATCTATGATTGCTGATTTTGCATTTGTCAATAATAATCTTGAAAGAATTTAAAAAAGATTCATAGAAATTAGAAAACACTATTTACCTCCCTCTAGTGTTTAATTAGCTTTAAGATCCATAATTCCGCAACCCACAAGACCAACATAAAATATATAGTTGTCTACTTCATTAAGGTTATGTCACATTCAATTATACGATATATAACAGTGATAAGGTAAATCCTGCATATGAACATTACCTTCTGTTCAACCGTTGGACATCGGTTATAGGTATATCCGCTGAAGTTGTATAAGCCTACATATGAACGTCTTCACATCTCCCAATCCACATAATGAATATCTGTGACTCCTGATAGAGTTAGGGGTATATCCTAGAGGCTATTATGTAATTTGTTATATATATCTAACTCGACAACCAATCTTGTTCAAAATAAAAGGTATTTTCTTTCTATTATATACTTTATATAATGTGTTAAATTAAGTAATTTAATTAAAAGTATATTTAATAGAAAATCCATAAATGGTGTGTTTGTGATAGCAATTAAAAATATTTTAATCATGAGTATTGTATCACAATATTATAAAACACATCATTTTAAATGTTCCTAATCAAGATGCATCAAGACTGGATGTCGATGTATCCATTGAGACTAGAGTACATAATACTCTCCAAATGTTGAGCAGTGTATTACTCATGACTTCTAGGGGTGCCTAAGGGTTACGTACTAAAGTTATTGGATAACTATGGAATGACTCATTTGATAGTTTTCTGTTGGTTAATATAACTAAGGTCAAACCGAAAATACCAATGTGACTGGTTTACAAATTCTCTCAACCTGAGAATACTGTCAATCTTCAGTATGAAAGCTCTGCTTTGATTGTAGTCAAAACATTACACCACGTCCATTGAGTGACTATAGTTGGGTCAAATGGAAGTATTAGAAGTAAAGCACTATTTAAGAGAGGATTCGTGTTCTCGGTTATATGAGGTTAGTATCATGGTCAACTGAAGTCAACTCAAAGTCAAAGTCTCTGGCAAGAGCATTTCAACTAAGGACTTTGTGTTTGGACTGTAGAGTTGAATGTGGACGATATTGGAATTTTGAACATTACCAAATTCCATAAGTCTAACGTGATATAGTTTTTACGAAGAGAATAGGTGTAAATAAATGTCACAACTGGCTAACGCTTAATAAAGTAAAATTGGATTTTTATCGAAACTAATTAAGCGATAAATTTGATCAAAATGTCACACCACTTGCTATGTGACGTGTGAACGTTAATATTCGAATAGTTCGATATTAATCGCTAACCAAATTAACACCTAACGAGTCACACAATCGAAACGATGAATACTCCTTTGATCAAATCAATTTAATTAATTTGTAATTATTATATATTAATTAAATTAATTAATATTTACATATTTATGAAATGTTAATTACAAAATTTGATTTTGATTTGATGAACATATGTTTTTAAATATATTTATAATAGTTATAAATATCTTGATCGATATACGATCTCGATAAACATTAAAGTAGATTTAATTGCAAATTACTTTTTCGGGCTATAAACAGCTTAAAGCCCATATAGAGGCTGAGTATATTCGGCCATGATGAGGGTTAGATGTGGCCATAAGATGGTGTAACAAAGGCTTTCAGATGGAGGGATGAGATGGAAGAGAATTGGTAGGAGATGATGTAGAATATTGATTCTAAAATATCTCCAACTTCTCCTCTATATAAGCATCTTAAACCACACTAGTTTGTAATTTTTATAGCCGCCATGTCCCTCTAGATTTGGCCAATTTTACCTTCCATATCACTAGTTTCCTAAGCTCAACACAAACCAAATCAAGTGTTATTCGATAGTTGTTGATCAACAGTTCAAGGACCAACAGTGTTTTGAATTAGTGATGATTCCGATATACAAATTTATTATCATAATTAGATTGGTTGTGTGCTTGCATATAATTGGATATCAAATAATTTTTTAGATCATATATGTATCAAATCAATACAGCTCTACATTAAAAATACATTTTTTAAATTTTACTAATTTAAAACATAATGTTTAATTAGATATATATATATATATAGTTCATAATTTAATCATAACATCATACTTTAATCAAAGAGAGAATTAGGCACAAGGACAAACTTTGGAAAAAATTTAGGCTGAAGGACACAAAGTTTCATTCTTGGACTGAAGGACAAACTTTGAAAGAAAATTAGGCTGAAGGAAAATGCTAAATATAGTTAGCATTTTGTACAGTGCAAACATTGTACAAAATGCTAATTATAACTAGCATTATATCCAGTTTTACATTGTACAAAATGCTAGTTGTATTAGCATTGTCATCCAGCCTAATTATCTTTTAAAGTTTGTCCTTCAGCCTAAAAATAAAACTTATTGTCCTTCAGTCAAAAATTTTATGAAAATTTGTTCTTGTGCCTATTTTCCACTTAATCAAATATGGTCATAAGTTTTCTTATGTAAAGTGTTAAGGATATAACAGTTGTGGCTATGATAAAATATTATATATATATTAAATATTATTTAAGTTAATTAATAAATAAATAAATTATACCAATATAAATATATCATGAAAATTATGTTTTATATTTTATAAAATAATATTAGCATAATATATACTCTTGGCAAATTTTTATAAAATAAAAGCTGAGAATATAAAAATTCAATTTTAAAATTATTATTGATCATAAAATTATGCAATAAATATTCTAAACATAAAAAGTCATTTAAGGTTTACTGAAAATTTAAAATTCAAAATAAATTTCAAAAATGATTTTTATTAACATTTTAAATTCTATATATAGATATTTCAATAAAGTATATTTTTAAAAATTAAAAGAATATTTATTTAGATCCGTGTGCAAGACCTAGTCATATATATTTATCAAAATAAATTTTGTATATTTTATAAACATCAATTTATATATATATATATATTAGTATATTATCACATATATATTTATATATATATATTTATTTATTTAATATATATATATATATATATACACACACACATAAATTTTAAAAAAATTATATGTTTGCAAATATTTCTTTCGGCTTTATAAAATAAAAAATTATATATATATATATATTATAAATAGTTCAAATATATTCATGTTGATATATATATAGATATAATGTTAGTATTTTATTCATATGTTTGTGTGTGTGTGTATGTATATGTATGTATGTATTTATATATTTATATAAAATTATTTATATAAAATTATTTAAATAAAATTATAGTATACTTACGTATACATACATACATATATATATATATATATATCATATTATATATATATACATAAGTAAAAGTATACAAACACACATTTGGATAATACATATTTGTATATTGGATGAGCTAACATGTCTATTGTGATGTAAATCCCAACATCTATACATGGACATGTTATACCTTGCACAAATTAATACGTTACACATGCACACACATATATATGTAGATATGTTGCATATATGTATATGTGTATATATAATATAACATAAATTAAATAAACTATAGCATTTTTTAAATTTAAATAAAATAAAAGATTTTATTTAAATAAAATTTTGAAATATTCTAAATAAACTAGACTTCATAGGCCTAATAAAGATCTAATATGGTAAAAAAAATTGAAATTCATCCATAACTTCTGCTGAGGGCTAGCCCAGTTCCAACAACGTGTGACGCCATGGTAACGTCATAAAAGTAACTAACGTCAAGGAGTCATTCAATACGATCGTCGCATATGCCCTCGAACACCCATACATCCAATATTGTACTCGTCTCATCACATTAAGGTTATACCAAGCAAATTCATCTTAGATATAGTCCGAAGAAAACATACGAACTCGATCTAGT
Source organism: Allium fistulosum (assembly GCA_030737815.1). Classification (NCBI taxonomy): domain Eukaryota; kingdom Viridiplantae; phylum Streptophyta; class Magnoliopsida; order Asparagales; family Amaryllidaceae; genus Allium; species Allium fistulosum. Next base: position 1,390,565,157 of record CM060901.1, on the reverse strand, counting down.
TATGCTGGCCCAATTGAATTGGCTCTACCTAGGTCCAGGTTCATACTAGTCTAGGCTGACACCCAACGATCAATCGTTATTACTCCCAACGGTCGGCCAGTCACTATGTATCTTTGAAAAATATACAATACCCATTTTGTGTATTTTTGTAATGATTTCTTCTTTTCTTCTCCTTCTTTGATTTTAATCCTCTATATTTTGATTTTACATATTACCACATTATTATACATTCATTTTAACATTATATTACATTGTAAAATCGCCCATATTACCAAATATTACTTATATATTATTTTAATGTCATTGAATAATATATTTCCAAATGTTTGTACTAAATCATCATTATAATCTATGTTATCTTCGATAGTACCGTAGTTGATATTTTATACACAATATGTGTTTACTCCCTTCTAATAATCCCAATATCATCCTTTTAGTTACCAAACCCATCTATATTGCATTATACTTCAAATATAACATTTTTACCAATTCGTTCGCCTAATCATTGATTTAATATCATTTAAAAGTAATTTATCATTATTTAATTAAGTATTATCCCTAAGCTTAGCCCAAAAATCATTTTGGAGAAGGAATTGCACTATATGTAAGATAAACAATTTTCACTCACACAAAATTGATTCAAGCCCCCGATTTGGAAGAATTTGCCAAATTCCTCCATGTTCCAAGTAGATGAACCCATAATCTTCTCTATTTGAGTTGAAACAGACATTTATGTGTAGCCTTTGTCTCACTCATCATTTCGGTATAAAGTCTGTGTGAGTCAATGAAGAAATTAGAGGGAAAAGCAGACTTAAAATTTACTATAAGAAGAGGGAACGATAAGAAGAAGAATAAATTTAAAATGAAACGAATGCATAATTTCTTTGGTTTTAAACAGTGCCGGAAGTGTCATTCAAATTTCTAGGCTTTATACCTATTTTAGCCCGCTTCAAGCCCACATCTTAAACAGCATGTATCTTCTTTGCACTAACTCTGATTCTGACATTTTTATGGTTGAAATTGATAAAGAAATACGACCTACGTAATGGCATAATTCCCGTTACCTGATTCTATCATTTGTAAAATTACAATAATCTTATTAAATAAAGTTACCAAAATATCCTTTTAAAATAATTATCAAAATTTACGGTGTATTACAGTATGCATTCATTAATATTTTAAAAAAAGCCTAAATATTATATTTCGTGTCATTTCAACTCAATTTTACCCTCCATCTTATCAGATTCAATCATTCGTCGATGTTAGTTAATTATATAAAAAATTAAGTTAACTTATACGAGCGAGGATCAAATGAGTGAAAATGAGGAAAAATTATGTGTTTAAGTTTTCACAATAAAAATAATTATTTAGTACAGTTGGATTTCAAAAATTCATAATGTAAACAGGATTGTCAGTACAAATTGGTAATTTTCAATATAAGTTACTTAGACTTCTATCGAAAATGAACAATTAGAGCCGACATTGTTATTTACATTTTGAATTTTGAAGTTTGGCCATACACATTCGTTGATACTGCATGAGAAGCTTGAATATTTAATTTTCCATCATACAGACTTAATTGACCCTCTATCATATTGAATTTAATTACTCGCTGGTTTTAGTTAATTATCAGAAAAAATTAATTAACTTGTTGGATCGAGGATCAAACCGAGTTAAAATGATACAAAATTATATATGTAAACTTAGAATGATACAAAATTATATATGTAAAGTTTACGACAACAATAATTTATTTTGTATGGTAGGATCTGATCCTTTATGTTAATTAATTGTAGTTAATATCGAAAATATTAATTAACTCATATTTAATAAAAATTATAACAAAATTATACACTTCTAAAATTTTAAACCCAAATTAAAATAAAGTCAAATATAAAATAAAATATATCGAAGTGTAAAAAGACAAAATAAAAGCGGGAAGAGATTGAAAATAAGCAGAATAACATCACTAAGACGTTGACAATATAATTGGCATCACATATAACGTAGCTTTCGATGCCTTAGTAATGTTATTTCTTTTAGAAAATTTAAGAAAGAATTTCAAAAGTCTTTACAAAGAATTGATGTTGAATATGATGACACAATGAAATATGCAGTTATGACACAATGAAATATTCAATTTTCAAAAGAAAATCCATGAAGGTGTCACAAACTCGTTGGCAGTGACCATCGTATGACAATGACATAGGAAACCACGAACATCTTTGTGATCCTTGTTATGTTGTAAAAAAAATCAAAAAAAATCATGGCATTTCTAAGACGTATGACATCACTAGATCATCAGTAATTAGTATTGCCTTAGCAACACCTAACAATTTGACGAACTCACTATGACATAGTTAATCCACATTAGAATTAGCTCCCTCCATGTCTTATGATGTGTGTACTCACAATATAATATAAACCTACCCTTTGTTATTCTTTCTCATTTTATATGAAAAAATGCAATGAAAGTTTTGCTTTTGAAAATTATCACGTGATGAAGTATACATAATATTTTGAAATCAAACAGATATTTGCTACACACACTCTTTGTAAAGCAAGTGTACATGGTACTTGCTCTTTGATTAACTCAAACTATGTCGATTTAATTATTTTATAATTTTTAAATTTGCATGTGGGGTCCAATATTATTGCTACAGACAATAATAGAGTCAACTAGCATGCATATTTTCTTTTAAACAATTATGGTTAGCATTTTTCAATAGTACAATAATATTTGATATGGCTGTGACAAATGTTATAAAATATTAAAAGCAGAGGAATAAATAGTACAGTATGGTCATAATGATGAGGCGGCTTCATGATAAAAGAAAGTGGAAACAACAGTTCAGAGATGCTAGCACTTAATACCTGATAATAAATAAACTAGAAAATGTAAGCTATGGTGGCGTGGTTACAGAGATGGCCCTAAAGTGGTGAAAGAAATAAATATATTTTGACGTGGTAGGGAGAGAGCTAAATAAAATGGAGCGTCCCTAGTAGTTTCTACCAAAATAACCAGCTTACCAAATCATTATTGTTTTTTATAAATAATTTTATCGACTTCTAAAAAATTTAAAGTTCAATCACTGTTTATCAAAATATTGCACTTACACTAGTAGAAAAATAGTAGTATAACTACATGGTACAAATTGGTAGAGAAATATTGCATTTGCGACATCTTGCCTTTTTGTTTGTGTTATCTTATTTTATTCATTGACAAAAAGGAAAAAATATAGATATTTTTATCCCTTATTAAATGGGAAGAAATTTTATTTATAGTCTTTTGAAGTTTATGCATATAATTTACATGTTAGTTGAGATCTGCCTACCAGATTTGATGGAAAAAATATCATAGTTCAAGTATATTGTTGAATAAATAATTTAAACTCTTTCAATTTGGTTGATTTAAGTAAATAATGTATATTGAAATAAATCAAAACCATGATTATGAAAAATTAAATCAAAACATTCACGGTTCGTATGTTATTTTCAAAAGTCGTATATTTGGTAGGATTGCTTTTGACCAAAAAGAAGAAATATTTAGTTTTAAGCACACATTCAAAAAAATAAGAACAACAAAATTTAATGGTCAGTGAGGAATAGAGACCCATCAAATTATATAAACATTAAGTTCGTTTTAGTTACTTCTTTTCACTAAATTAATTCGAAAAACATAGATTAACTGTTAAAACAAAAGAAAAACAAATAATAAAGTGATTTTGAAAACATATTGATCGATTAATGTTAACATAAAAATATATTACTAAACAGTTCGAAAAGATAATTGAATATAGGTTTATCACTTAATAAAATAGTGTTATATTGTGTCACTTAAAATATTGAACTAAGTAATTTGAAAAGCCAAATTGATATATGTTGTCTCTTATAAAATAACGTAATATTATATCACATTAAATATAGAACTAAACTATTTGGAAAACTATCATATTATTATCATTTGGAAATGCTATTTCTAAATAATAAAGCTATATACATTTAGCTTTTCGTGCTGCTTGTTTTGTAATAGCGGTTGGACCAACTCTCCATCTCCAACACGTAGCATATGCCTATGAGTTGACAAACATGTATTATAACAAAAGGAATCCCTAATGTACATGCCTACCAACCCATATTTATACACTACTTCTCCAAGTTATTTAGCAATGTGAGACTATTCCAATTTCAAACTGTTACTCGTATTTCTACATGCTCATGGGTGGTGCATAGCTCTTGTTGGGGAAAGGATTCTATGTCTTATAGGGGAAGGAAATCATTGGTGTCAGTAAGGAGATGGGGAGTTGTGATTAGGGGTAGGCATTCTTTTGTTTTTATTCAAAGTAGACCAGAGTGGTGATCGCTCCTATCGTGGGAGCATGGACTTTGGACTTCCCGCTGAGATCGAGAATGAACTAAGAACTGCCTAAGGTCATTGTCCCTTGCTCACCCTTTACCACTGAAGGTCAAGACGCAAATCACGTTCCTTGTCTGTTGCCCTAAGTCGCTCAAAGGAATATTGTCTTTCAAGAGAGGGAGAGCGACGAGAAGCATGGGCTCTGGGTAGTAGGATTGGCTTGGGCTGAAGAGCGCCAAGACTAAAGTCATGAGTGGGCATGACACGTGTATCCTTATGCTGGGCAGGAACAACACCGGATTGGTGTTTTGAGTAGACCCTCTCCCTGTCGTCGTGCATGATGTTGAAAATACTAGGAACCATAGGAGGAAGAGGGTTCTGTCCATAGAAGCCGTGACCGTTTGACCATAGTTTATGATTTCATGAGTTTCCACCAAGTGTGTAGATCATTTAAATCATGGGCCATTTGGCAATGTTTGCGATCCTGTTAACCAAGCCGAGCCATATATCATTGCTCATGCATAAGATGGGGCGGATGGCACTTGCCTTATTCCCACCATAGGTGTTGTGACCATTTTAGTTGTTTTCCATAACCTCACCATTGTTAGGTTACCTGATGGATGATTTTATAGGAAAATACGTTGTTTGAAAAGAAGAAAGTGGTGAAAGTCGAGAGTTTTCTAGCATCACAACATTGACTAGACTTCTATCCAATCCCATAATGATAAGTAGTTAGGGGTACTAATGATGGTAATTCATTCAGAACGTTGTTTAAATTGTAAAATGAGGAATGATGAAATGTAGTGCAAGTAAAGTGAATGATACAATATATAGTGTGGTTAAATCTAGAAGAGATGTATGACTCCTATGACTTCTACTCTTACTGCTTGAGTTTTTAGCTATAAGATAGATCTAATGGCTATTACAAGAGCATGAAATATGCTAAAATAAATGACTCAAATGAAGAGACTTCGATCCTTGTTCAAGTGAATGGAATCCTCTATATATAGCTATAGAGGTCATGCTTTGAAGGCTGAGATTAATTCCTTGGATGCTAAGTATTGTGAGAATCAATGATTATGATTAACGACCCAGATGTGACCAGCCCGGACTCTATAAGGACATAGAATTTTGGATACATGTCAACTGGCAAGCCTTATTTTGACGTGCTTGTGTCTAAAGGACAACATGGCACATGGAGTGGTTGTTGTACAGTGGGCCTTTGGCGAGGTTGACAGGAAAGTACATGGAGTGGTTATGGCACATTGATGCTTTTGTCAGATTAACAATGCAAGTATGAGGCTTTTGTTAGGAGAACAATATGAGCTCATCGCCCTTCATGAAAGGGCAACCAGAAGCTTTTGTTAAATTTCTGCCTACTTGCAATAAAACGAAGTGAGCAGAGGAGCTGGTGGGTGAGGAGTTTTGGTAAAAAAATAAATGTATGGACATGACCCATAGGGGAACAAGTAGGTTCATGAGATGGCGTATCTTGTGTGACTTGATCGCTGAAGGATGAGGTAAGGGGGTGTATGGAGATAGGCAAGAGATGTTGCCTACGAGGCTTGAGATTCACCATTGTTCTTAGGAAAACAATGGAAAAGGTTCCAGACCTGGGTAACGAGGAGAACATGTCTTTGGGTGAGGATATATTAGGTGGACTACAAGGTGGACATGCTATCATTTGGAAGAGATCCTGGCCGGCCCTTTGTTATTGGGCTTTAGACTTGATGGTCCCTTTTATACTTTTGTGAAAAAAATGAGCAATGTTTTGCCCTTTAAGTTTGAATACACAAGTAGGAGCAGACTTATCTTATTCATAGTTAATGGGAATAGCATGTTTCGTGCTCTCATTATTCACGACGATTCATTTCTAAGACGGTTTGAGATATTTAACGTATGATGTAATGAAGCACTTGATTATAATTCTACGTTCAAATTGTTTCCTGCTCATTACATCCAAACGTTGAGATCGGAGACTAAAATACATAAAAGAAGGGGGAAGTCTCTTTCATTCCCTTTAGCATTCTCTACAAATAAGTCTGCTAATAAAATACTTCCAGCTCTCTAAATTTTCAAGTTCTTCTTAATTCTGAACTCCAACTTAATGAAACGAGTTATTTCTTTTCCTCTTTTAGTTCTCCTTCTTTTCATCATTTCCTTGTGATTTTATTGAAACTTTTTGTTTGTTTTTTCTACGCGACATTTTACTGTTATTTCACTTGATTTTTTCCACCAATTTGTTTTAGGGTTTTAATCCGTACAAAGCCAGTTAAACTATGTTAAAATGACATTTTGAGTAAAATGAGCTGCTTGGCCAGGCCGTTTTTTAAACCTTACAATAATTTCTTAGGTAGGCTCAACTTGGGCTTGCGAGGCTTCTCTACTGGGGAGTACAAAAGTCATGGTTGACCATCTCTATGCCCCCAAGTTTAGGCTTATCAACGGATACTTTCAGATGTAGATAGTGCTAGCTATATCAACATCCGCATCCAAAACCGATTTCAGATATCAGATATTCGCATCCTTGGATACAAACAGATTTCATATATTTATTCTACCTATTGATGATCGATAAATCAAGAAACATACATAGAAAATATTGATTTGACATAAAAAAATTCGATCCCATTGATTATAAAAGTATGAAAAATTAAAAAAACATGATGATAATAAATAGTTTCGAGTAGCTAACGTGCATTATATGCATATAACACAAACTATTAGCTTAATAAAACAATAAATGCATACCATTTATTACACTAAAATATATATAATATAAACAATAATCTTGATAAAAACCGAATGAATAATTTTTTGATGTGGATGCTTTTGTATCTGCATCTACATCAAATTTTTAGGATATCGAATATTTATCCACCTTTCCAATTTGGATGCGAACGAATTTTGGATTTTTTAGGTATCTATTGACACACCTACCTATGTCTAATATGTTCCCTTTAACTTTCCACAAGTCGGTTCAAAAATTAGATCATACTTATGTTTTTTACATATGACAAAACGAATGAAATTAGCTACTATGAGCGCCTTAGGTTTCGGTCCCCCCTTTGAAGACGTCCCCTCCATAGTGCGGGAGGAAAAGGATCGTGTTTTGCATGATTGTTCAAGCGATTTTCAGAGATGGTATGTAGTACAACCCTGTTGTAGTAAGGCATATAGATATAGTTGAATGTGTTGATGCTCGGACATATGTAAATTGGATGTACAATGAAGAAACTGATGTTCGGTGATCGTATCGAATATGTATTGACATATAGTTGCTCTTGTGGCATACCGTCACATCACGAGTTATACATAGATGAGCATGTGGATCATTGGGAGAATAGAGATATCCATATTGCATGGTTACATGACCTTCGATGGACGTACCTATGCCACATCACTAGTTGAACGAGTAATGGGCGTAGGGCATTCTTTGTTGTGTCGTTGATTTATCACGAAGTTGGATGTACCATGGCCTTAATCGAGTAGTTAATTATATTTCTATTGTTGATATTACTTTTTGTGCAGGTTTGACAAGTCTAATTTATTTTTACATATGATAATAGACACTAATGACATTATAATAGTATTTTTGTAGTATATATGAAATAGACTTGTTTCATTCACTCAAACGTATGCCTGACCCCCTTTATGTTTTCTTTGTTTCTGTCATCGATAAGTTGGTAAAGTATGAACTTGTACTGGCGTAAGCAACGTTGAAGGTGTGGATAACAAAGGCATTACTTTTGTACATATTGACATTTTACACTTAGTATGATATTATGTGTTAATTGGTAATTTATATTGTATGAATCTATAACTATAAACTTATAATTATGGATTGGTTTGAATAAATGAATATTTTGATATTATCTATAATGTCCCTTCCTCTATGAGATCTGAATCATGTTATTAGAATATTATTCTTCTTATTTATATTATAAACCTAGTGATTCGTTGTTTTCAGGTTTCGTGGCTTGAATGTTGATTTGGGCTTTAAATCAAAGGGTCGAAAATAATGGGTTGTAATACTTGGTACAGGAGCAAAACTTACCCTAATTTAAGGATGAGGACATATTGGAAGAGCATATTTTATTTTTATGAACATATGTGTGTATAAATAAATAAGTCGAGTACATGTGTACACACCATTTACTATTTCAGTTCTATTAACTATCTATTTGGGTGTTGCTAATGAATCACTTTATCGATTGCTGAGAATCATTAACTCAACCGAAGTAGAAATTGGAACATAGACCAATACCATAGAGTAGAGATCAGAAATGGGATTGGAACTTAAATAAGTATTGTGGATATCTAAGGGGTGAATATGACAAACTGGTTCTATCGATACTACAAGTGTTGAACTAGACCAGTACCGACTCCATAATACCTACACTTGCTACTCAAGGAGTGGTTCATGTCTAACCACCATCGAATGCAGATTTTTCAAAGCCGTACGGGGAATTCTTTAATTTAGGTGGGAAACCTATGTCAGAATTGAACCCTATGTAGTGACGCGAGAACGGCTGATAACATGTGAAAAAATCTTCCATGTTTTGGATTTGAGTGATATTACCAGGAGACGGCCGGCTTCTTAGCACCTGTAGGGAGAAACACGAATTAGTCTGAAATAGTTACCTTGAAGTGAAGAGAATATTACATTGGTGGATTTTAAGAGAAAATTTGAAACTAGAAATATGGGGCTGAAAAAGGACTGTTATTGGAGAAGTTTATCTATTTGAAATAGCGGGACATGTCCGTCGGAGAATACGTGAGTCGGTTTAATAAGCTAGCATAGTTCGAGCTGATATGGTAAATACCCTGGACAAAAAGGCGATGAAGTTTGCAAAGGGACTGAATTCACCACTTAAGGAGTTGATGTTGAATCAGATTCCGTATGGTACTCGTTCGAAGGATTAGCTAGGGCGGCCTTGTTGAATTCATGTAACATCCTCCATTTCGAAACCTAAAAATAAACGTCGATGCTGCTACATTCATCACTAAAATTATTTATATGCGAAGTTTTTTCTCAACAACATTAAGTACACATGGCAGCTTAAATATTTTCATTACACATAATCATCATTACATTTTTATAATCCCAAAACATGCCCATGCTAGGGGAAGTGTATTAAAACATAAATTATATCGTCGTTCCTGACATATGAAGTTCTCGAGATGAACACTCAACCAGTTGTATACCTTGGTTGTGGGGCAAACAATAATAAAAACACAGGTCAGATGTAAATCCTGGTATAAGTAATACTTTACCCTAAAACACACATATAACAAACTACTCCGCTAAATCATGGAACATGTTTTCCCCTTAATAAACCAATAATAGAAACTACATCATGTCATGTAAGCAATCATCAGATCATGATCATACACATATAACTACATTTCAGACATAAGTATACCCCATACTTAACAATCATTTATGAACCATGTTATATATAAATATGAATGTATGTATGTATATGTATATTCAAACACATTCACATGCATATCCTAGTCTCTTATTTAAGAGTCAATATTAAGGTTGTCATAAACTTTATTTGTTAATTACCTCCCTAGGACATTCTATCACTAATATACTTTTTCCCAACCAAAATTGCCGATGAAATGATCGCTCAGTTCAATATGGGAGCCACCCTGACTTTCCCAAGAGGTTGGATGTAAGCATCGTGTATGCATTCTAGCCAGCGTCCTTACTAAGCATCAATAACCCCTCTTAGTCCCAAACTTGTTTCTCATTGCCGATCAATTCATTACATCCATTTTGATATTTTGGCATCCTACCATAAACTCACCATAGAGTTTAATATTTCTGAATCGAACCTTTTAAACCTCCCAAGTCTTAGCGTCCTGCCATATACTATTGAATATAGACTTCCCCAAGCCCTATCCTTAGGCCATTCAATAACTCCATGAGTTGGTATATTTTCATATGTTAGGTTCAATCCATTTATTTCATTTATTAGTTGTATACCCTATATATTCTTTAAATCATTATATTAAATCAATACCTTTCAATTCTGTAGATAAAACATTTCTATCTATCTTTTTAGATGACACAATTATCATTTCTTTGCTTCTCTAAGCTTACTTCAATTCTCATGCTTAAATATGTTACTATTTTTAAATTATTATTTTCTTACATAATATCATCCTTATGAAATTCAAAACCAACATCTTGGAAATTATCTTCTAAAATGCCACTCAAAAATTCACTTATTTATTTAAGGAATTTATCACCACTGGTTATCGTGTTTCTAGTTTAATGGATATTGTGTGTCAATCTTTCTATAGGCAGCGCACCCCTCATCCCATAGCTATTACCTACATGGCTATCATGCCTCTTATTCTATCGCGTCTCTAAGGCCATCGCACCATAAAAGTTATCATCCCTCTCAAATTATCGTGCCTCTAAGGCTATCACGTCTTTAAGGCTATTGGGCATACAAAGCTATCGCGCAATTGAAACTATCGTGCATCTGAAGATATCGCACATCAAAAGTTATTGTAAGTCTTATCTGTGAACTGTCATAAGTATCAAGTGTAATGGATATCATAGGTCACAACTTAAAGCTATTGTGCATCATAGACTGAGTCTGTCGTAAATCATAAATAAATTGTTATTGTAAATGTCAAATGATAGCTATAGTATATAACAATTTTTAGTGCTATCATAAATCTACCATTTTATGCTATCATAAGTTTAGTTCTAAGCTATCGTATGCCACAATTTAATGATATTGCGAGTCTCATTTTAAGCTATCATGAGTCAAGTGGCAAATCTGGACATAAATGGAAAATTGTTATTATCCTTAATAAAGAAATGCTTTTTTTGACTACTTCTTTACACTTGCCATTTTATCATTTGTCACATATGTATTGCAATAGTATTCTCTGAAGATAGCCAAAAAACGTGTCCTTTAATTTAGCCATGATTAATAATTTCCTTAAATGTTTTCATTAATTAAGGTAAATTCTTCCTTACCATTTAAATGATAATAATTTAAAAATTGATGGGATAATTCCCAAAAATTCATCAAAATTTGAAAACATCATCATCTACCTCTAATAAAAATTTCAAATCGAAATATTGAATTGTAGTATTTTAAAATTTTAGTTTATGCCTGATATTATCTATTTTTAACTTAGAAAATTCACAATAAATCATTTCTTCATCCAAAAACTACGACAATTAAAATCCACCTCTAATTTAATGTTAAAAACATCATATTAAAATTTTGAAATACTTGGAGAAGATTTACCCATGTTTTACCCTAAAACATATCTCAAATTATGTCATTTATATGCATATAAAGAATTCACTGTCAACATGTTCCTCCATATTCAAAACATAAAAATCACATCAAACCTGAAACCAGATGGGTTTAGAGGTAATTAAAGGAAGTATTACTTACCTAGACATAACTAAATTGAATTCTTCTTCTTTCCTTAGAGATAAAAGCTTTAATATTGGGTTGGCTTCTACTCTTTTCCTAGCAATTGTGGCTGTCCTTAGTTGATGCAGTTTTTTGGCTTGTTTTGTTTTTTAAATGAACTATAGTGAAGAAAGGAAAGGATATGGTTAAGGGTATATATTATTGATTTTGGCTTAGGCTAAAATACTTCCTTGTCTAATCTCACTAATTTATTTCCCTTATTATAAAATCTTCTTCATTAAAACATTCAAATTTATTCTCTTGCACATATGTGGCTGAATATAATTACTCTTGGTCCAGTTAATAAACCAATTTAAATGTCTCATACTTTAATTTATCAAACTTTCTTTAAGTAATTTTTTTAATTAAATTATCGTAATTATTATTAATAACTTCTTTTTATTAATTAAATCACTTATTTTGGCACATCAAAATATTGGGTGTAATAATTTGATTAATGGAGAGATGGAGACCAAGAAGTAAGTGAACTAGCAGCATGGATGCACAAGGGGAATGGCCTTCGGGAAGGACCGAAAAGAAGAAGGCGATTACATGTAGGTGGCACCATAAGATGGATCATACTACGAAGGATTGTAGGGTAAACCTTTCGATGGTAAGATTTTATAGCTATAACAAGTTAGGCCATATAAAGAGGGAGTGCTTGTCTATGCCAAAGGTGGGTCAAGGTATGCTCTCGATGCTGTTCCGACCACTAATATTGTTCCACCATCTTCTTAGGAGAAGGGGAGAAAATCTTGATAGAAGTTGTGTTTCCATCGTCTAATTCTCCCATTTATACATTATTTGATATGTGTGGATCTCATTCATTCATTGCATGTGCATCAATCGATAGCTTAGATCTTACACCTCACATTGTGCATGAATCCATTATGGTGTCGAATCATGTCACGGGTCGACCCATCGATGTGTAATTTGATATTATTTAAATTGGTAGTACATGGTATGGAATGATAGAATTTGGGGTTTTCTCTAAGGGAAATTATTTAATCTGTTACATATATCTAATTTGATAACTAATCTTATTCAAAATAAAGGAGTTTGATTTCTATGATATACTTTGTTATATTGTGATATAACCAATTAAGTAATTAATTTAAAGTATTAAATAGAAAATCCTTAAATGATTATGTAATAGTAATTACAACATGTTATAATCATGAGAATATTGTCAAATTAAAAAATAAAACATTGTTTTAAATATTCCTAGTCAAGATGTTTCAAGAAAGGATATTGATTCATCCATTGAGACTAGATTATGTAATGCTCTTCAAATGTTGGACAATGTATTACTCATGGCTGCTGTAGACACCAAGGGGTTATGTATAGATAGTTATTAGATAACTGTGGAATAACTCACTCAAGAGTTTTTCGTTGGTTAATGTAACAAGGTCAAATAGAGAATCTCAAAGTGACGATACTACATAATTCTCTCGACTTGAGAACACTATTGAACTTTATAAACACTCTTCTTTGATTATAGTTAAATCATGGCATGACATCATCGACTATAGTTGAGTCTGATTGAAGAGTAGGAAGAGAAACACTATTTAATAAGGAATTCATTTCCTTAGTTATATAAGGTTAGTATTATGATCAAATGTAGCCAATTCAAAGTCAAAGTCTCTGGCCAGAGTAGTGCAATTGATAATCATTGTTATTACTGAACAAAGGATATTATGTTTGGACTAATTAATTTGAATGTGGATGATGTTGGAATTTTGACCAAAACAAACTTCTATAAGTCCCGATGTGATATAGAGTCGATGTAGAGAACTGTTGTAAATAATTGGCACTATGGAGTACCACTTACAATAGTAATATTGAATTTTACCAAAAATACGTGTAAGCGATTAATTCAGCCAAAATGTCCCACCTCTAACTAAGGTGATATGTGAACATTGATATTTGAATTGTTTGACATTAATCGCTGACTGAATTTACACAATTGAGTCGCACAACCATAATTATGAATGCTTCGAAAAACTACACGACTTAATTTATTTATAATCATTGTAAGTTAATTAAATCAATTAATATCTATGAAGTATTAATTGTTAAATTTTATTTGATTTATTTGAATTCCATTAATATTAAATAAAGTGCATACATAAAAGTTATACATGTAAGTATCGATATGCGATATCGATTAACATTTAAATGTGATTTAAATCAACTAATTACTATGTGTTTTGAGAAATTTTGAGGAATTAAATAGTCTCCATCTATGGTCGGCCATGCATGTTAAAAGGGGGGATTTTATTTGATTAAGATTTAATAAATAATTAAAGAGGGAAAGTTTTAAGGAAGAAGTTGGAAAGGTTTTTTTTCTTTAAAATAATAATTCCTCTTATACATTCATCTGCTCAGCCGACAATTATTTTTTCTTCCTCTCCTCCCATCCCCCAATGGGCAAAAATTAATGGCTTCCTAGCTATAAATTTCAAAAACAAAATCGAAATTAAATAAATAAAAGGCGGTGCTTTAGATCATTGCAAAATTAAGGGATGATTTGCTCGAATTTAAGAGTTCTATTATTCATTCAAGGTGCGATTCTGGGCAACATCTATAAGGAAATTTCTAATTTTATTTCAATGTGAAATACAAGATGATAATACAGTTAGATCCCATACATGTTGTATCCCTTTTGGTTATTTGTTCATCTTGTGTGTAAAGTTTTGATTCCTATGATTCTTCAACGAACTTATATATGCCTAAGTTGTCTAATCTAATTTTTTATTTTCAATTTGATGTTTATAAAAAAATTGATTGAAAACTAATTCAATTAATGGTTGTAATTTTGTATTTATCACATACACAAACATAATTATTTAAACCATCTTGGAAGCAAATTTGATGTTTTGAATGTTTGTTGGTTTTGAATGTAAAATTTTAAATTATTGTTTGCATTGTTTAAAGGTTGTTTTGATTCAAAGGTTATAAGTGGACCTTTATGCAAAATCACAAACCTGCTTTGAATCTTTCTTAATTTAAAGCTAGTTTTCAATATGATAGATCTAAGTTTTAAAACATATTAAAACAACAAATCTCATATACATATGTTATTTTAAATCTAAAACATAATTTGCAATTACACACACACATATTATTTCATTTCAAAGTTTTAAAATGTAGCTTTTGTGCAAAATCTTCTATTTAGTTTTAAATATTTCCAAAATTAAAACTAGATCTGAAATTGTTTGTTTTAGATTTCAAAGCATATTAGGAAAAATTAGGATGTGTTTTAGTGTTCAAAATTATTTGGAAATTGCATTAAAGGATGAGCAAATGTAAGGAGATAACTCCTCTACCTTTTCCTCTCCTTCTTAATTGCTTACTTAAACACAATTGATTGTCATTTTGAATATACGTAAACTTTTGATTGGTTAAATAACTTTGTAACATGTTATATATATAAATAGTAATATATATATATATATATATATAATTTCAGAAAAAACTATGGACAACAAAAGCATTTTTGATACATTGATTACATTATACATTTAAATTCAAATTAAATTTAAGTCTTTTATGCAAAATAAATAAAATAAAGATTTTGTCTAAAATATTTTAGATTAGATCTAAAATCCATTTAGACTTCATAGGCAAAATAAAGATCTAAAAATTAGTAATTTGAAATTAACCTGTTTAATCCGCTTTCGACTGGCCCGGTTCCTTTAATGATATCAAAGCCCAATGGTCTATGCGGTTAAAATTAGCAATGTTAGGGCTAACTAATTAAAGCATATCAATTTAGTAGGATGTCTATAAAGTAAGTACCTAAAGTGGGTTTTAGGTAATAAGTACTCTACCTTACTTGGCTATTTATCTGACCCGAAGGATGAAGTAAGCCTAAAGATTATCCCCAATCCAATTTTGGACCTTGGGAAATTTTAAAAATCTGTTTAAAAATTTAAAAAATATTTTAAATTTAAATGTTAAGTTTAAAATATGAAAGTAAAATTTTGTAAAATTTATAAATGCATTCGGATTTTTCAAAATTGTTTTAAGAAATTTAATACTTAATTTTGAAATTTTGAAATTTAAAATTTAATTAATATGACTAAATAAATTAAACTAAATTAAATAATTAATTTAAAGTTAATTCTTTAAAACACACACACACACACACATATATTGATAAATGTGGATAACTATAATTATTGTAGTTAATTATGTATCTTAAAATTATTTATGATAAATTAAAAATTTCAAACTAATTAAAATATATAATTACATTGTTTAGTTAAATAAAATTTATTAAATAAAATTAATCAAAATGTATACATATATTGATATGTACAAATAAGTAAAATATAAATGTTATAATCGATAACTATCTTAAATAGTTTAAGATGAGTAATATAAAATTTTAGAAATTTTATATAAAAAAAATTAATTAATTAAATATGATTTAATTAATAAGGATTAAAATTAGTTAAATAAGATTTAATTAATATGATACATGTATATTATATAAATGAGTTAAATTATAAAAGCTATAAATAGGTTAATATAAATATTACTATATATGTATAAAATTAAGTGGAGCTGGAAAAAAACACAAAGTAGATTTAAGGAATAAATACATATGTATAGTGCATATATCATAATTTCAGATGTGTCTAACACTTGAGTTATGAGAATATTTCATAAAAAATACATTATTTCTTAAATCAATATTGCTCAAGTAAATGTAAGTTAAAGATTATGAATCTCTTATATAAGTGTTGTCATCTACCATTTATATATTAATAAATTAATTTTATACTCTATAGTTATTGAACAAACTCAAGCTAAAGATGTTATGTATAATATTATTAATATTGTGTTAGATGGTGTAAGACACATGCATGAATTTGTTGAGCAAACTCAAGGTATGTGCATTATACTTAGGTCATCGTGAAACGGTGGATATGAGTAAATAATCTCTTTCGATTTATTGAGAAAACCGATGGTCGAGATTGAGATTGTGACCAAGACCATGGGTTAGGATTTGTATATGATACAACCGATAAAATGTTTCCATCGCTTACGGGCTTATGATTTGTTTAGCAAACTCAAGGTCAGAATCTCTAGGCAAGCAAGTCCTAACGCCCATTAAAGAAATCAAAGATTTTATGTTTTTCTTTAGGTTTTGAGAAACAGAAAAAATATAGTAGGAGCTGTATGAGCAAAAAGAAATCGTAACACTTAACCTTTCTA
This sequence comes from Allium fistulosum, assembly GCA_030737815.1. Taxonomy (NCBI): domain Eukaryota; kingdom Viridiplantae; phylum Streptophyta; class Magnoliopsida; order Asparagales; family Amaryllidaceae; genus Allium; species Allium fistulosum. The sequence goes on along the minus strand of CM060901.1, from coordinate 1,390,548,114 downwards.
ATACCATTAAAATATATGCCATACAAGTTAAAAAAATCTACTTAGATAAATTAGTTCAACCATTATAATTTATACAATATTTATCAGTTAAAATGTACAATGAGCTAAATTAAGATTGAAATAAAAATATACTTATCTATGAAATCTTTTGACATGTTGTCACTTCAAGATCCATGCAAGAGCCAATTTGTACAAACACTAAAACATTTGTGCCTTGATCGCTTAACTTATTATTCATACCAGACTGTATATTATCTTTTATGAGTGCCATACTCTAATAGAAATACAAGAATTATGATATTTAATCTATATTCAATCACATATAAATGTTATATGGTAAACGTTCACCATTTGTAGTGTATGGAACTTCAATGAAATTAGTTCATTAAAAATAAGAAAATAAACCATAATGTGAAATCATGTGTTCGATATGATTGATTATAGTAAAGATCTCCTTTGAAGTGTTTGACCATTTTGGGAAGGAAAGCAAATGTACGAGAGTAAATGTAACTTAGGAATGGTTGGGATGAAAATAGTGAATGGTCACTTCTACTTAAGAGACATCGGAAATAAGAATTGTTCAAAATTCTAAAGGATACTTAATATGGAATGGGAAATGTGATTTCCATTCCAAATTTATTTTCTTATAGATAACCATTTTCTATAAAAGCCATTACTTTGAGTTCAAGATAATTGATATGAAACTGATGACTGTAAACTAGTTATAGCGAATGAAACAAAATCTTATAATAAGTAGTTTTATGGAGCTTCATATTCCATATGCTATTATAGTAATAGCGAAAATAGTGGGAGCACACTATATGACACTTTTTAGGGGATGCTTTTAGTTACAATTTTTTTTCATAAACATACCAAATATTATTTATAAAATAACTATTCTCAATATTGACCAAAAGTAGATATAGTATATTTCAATATGAATATTCAAAATAAGAAAAAACCATAATAATGGTATTTGTTTTCATAACAAAATGATGCATTAGAAAATACAGAGTATCTGAAATCTTAAAATTATTTTGGAATCATAGACTAAGTAGTAAGTTTAAGAAATAATTCTTTAATCATATGATTATGAATCATATTTTATCGCTGATATCTTAAACGGTTAAGAGCAAAACACTCATTCTGTGGAAGCGACATAAGAGTTGTGAACTCTTAAGATTGATACATATAGATGTATGCAGTAATAGGTCTAATGATACAAAATGGTTCCAAATACTTTGTTAATTTCACCGATGAATATCACAAACATTAGGGGTGGCAATTAGACCCGACCTGAAGAACCCAGACTCGACCCGGTGGGTCTCGGTTTTAGGCATGTTGGGTTTTATCGGGTCCAAACTATACATTTTAGAAACCTAAACCCGACCCGAGCTTCGGTTCAGGTAGGGTCGAATTGGTTCATGTCCAGTTGGGAATAACACTAAAAATGCATGTATTTTAATGTCTTCTGCTCGGGTCTTTCGGGTCAGGTCAGTTCAAGTCAGATCTAATCGGATCTTTCTTGTATTTTTCATCATCCAGACCCGACCCGGAACCCATCGGGTTCGATTCGGGTTTGGGTCTTTTCGGATCGGTTTAGTTTGGCAGTTCTGGGTTCTAATTGCCAGCCCTAACAAACATGAACAAGTGTATTTTTACACATGGAATATGTCTATGATAAGTTCATAGAACATGAAACAGAAGTAGATAACATGACGTGCAAAGAAAACAAAACAATTCCATTTGATCGATTATGTGAGTATATTGGAAAGGAGTTGCAAATGTATCTAAAATGAATAAGATTCTATCTCAAAAGTCACTCCTCCCAATAATACGTAATGATGTATTAATAAGGAGTAAATGGACTTTGTTGGACAAAGTACAATTAACGATGAGGGTAGTTGAGTAATTTTATTCTGTAAGGTCATATACTCAATAGTAAGTACATATGCTTAAATTTAATTCCATACAAGAAAAGAGTTGAAAAGATACCTCTGCATATATTAGGTCAATGAGTTGATAGGTTGTATGAGCCCAGTGACTGCATGTAATAATTACTTGTGAGGGATCTTGTGTGGACCACCCTAAATGAGTTTGACGCTGATCAACGTTGATTGATCAATTCATGTTACGAACATAAGTTTCGTAAACTTATAAACCAAATCAATTTTATACATATATAAAGGCAATTCATTTAATGTTAATGAATACCTAGTCTATTGCACTGAGAAACATTTGTCATTTCAATAAACACCAACTTTATGATGGAGGAATTTCTTTTAAAGATTAGTGGGAGTAAAATGGATTTGAATAAGATCCACAGATAAAACTAATTACAAAGGATCTACTGAAATTGACTAAACCTAAATGAAAACAACTAATTAGAATGTTTAATTAGAACTCTCGCACATTAAGAAGAGAGTATGATTTTCTTATCGATGTTGAGAGAAGAATTTCCTTATGTGTCAATAAGCCACTAGGAGTACTGAATCAACCATATTGCATGATGCGCTAATCTGGAATGGATTCTAAGTACATTATCAAAATATGACTTTGATGGTTTCGCCTGAAGGGATATGATCCATCAGTAGCAAAAGTGTCTTCGAGAAGAAGATTAATGCAGTTGGAATATGGTAAGCTGTGTTGGTATAATAACATCATAAATTTCAATTATTAAATTTAACATAACATATTCATCATTCAACATACTTAAGTTAATGTGGATTTCACTCATAAAATTATTGCTCGAATGATTTTGAGTTTTCATATATGTATGTTGAAATAGAAATTCCAAATAATGATTCAGAATATGCTATTTGTGCTTGATAGGCTGAGTGTCTCGAAGTCAGTGGAAGTGATTCTGAGTTTTTTGATTGTTGGATATGGTCCAAGAAATGATACAAAATTATTACTCGATAGGAATCATATTTAAGCTAGTATCCTGACAAAGAAATCAAATCATTTAATTTTCGGTCAAAATGCATACGATGTGTGCATGTAAGAAAGAATACTAATAGGTCCAAAATATTTCTAAAATCATAAGTAAACAACAAATTTATGATTGTTAACAATGTATTTGTGTTAAAATCATTTTGGTTTGGTTGTTTAATTCTTGATATAGGATTTGGAAAGATATCTTTTAAATCAGTATAAAGGGATGTTGGGAATGTCCCAAAATGATATACTTAGACACTATTAAATTGCTTAATATGGAGCATGTAAAATTGTGTACAGTATCACACATCGTTTATGTATTTGGTACGTAGAGAAAGTATAAAATTTAAATTAAGATTACTATATGAAAATTGAGAGTGTTCGCGAGTATTTGCGAAATACTATAGAATTGTTTAATGGAACAATGAACTCCTTATGAAGGAATATGTGGACTTAAGCTTTGTAAGAGATATCAAGTATAATATGTCAATCATAATTTCAAGTTCAATCATAAATTAAGAGCCTTAAGTTGTAATTTTCCAAACAATAAGTAGTGGTTGATTCAACTAAAGGCTATGTACACCACTTTGAATAACACTGAAATAAAAGAAATATAAACAAATGCATAAATTTATGATCAAGCAAATGGTGATTCCTAATGTTGAGAATACCATGATGTCGTTATATGACAACAATGCTATGATAAAATTCACAAAAGACACTAAATTCACCAGAAGCCGTAATAAAACATATTCTAAAAGTTTCACATGATAAAGCCAGTTTATCATCATCGAAGAGAGTTAATTGACATAGTAGATAATTAAAACAATATAGTGTTTGCACTAAAGGACTGGCCTAGTTTTTAAGAAAACTGATTGAAGGAGTTGGAACGAGTTTCCATAATTGACCCTAGTTGCAAGTGGAAGATTGATAGAGTTAGGTGTATGCCCTATGCGTAATTATGTAATTTATTAAATATATCTAACTAACTGATCTTGTTCATATAAAGGCATTTGATTTCTATTATATACTCTATTATATTGTGATATAATTAATTACATATTTAATTTGAAGTATATTAAATATAAAATCCTTAAACGATATGTTATTGTGATAGTAATTACAATATGTTGTTATCATAAGAATTCTATCACATTGAAATTTAACATATCGTTTTAAATATTCATAGTCAAGATGTTTTGAGAAAGGATATCAATTCATCCGTTGAGACTAGAGTACATAACACTATCTAAATGTTGGGCGGTGTATTACTTATGACTGTTAAGGAAAACACGAAGTTACGTACCGATAGTCATGGATAGCTATGGATTTACTCATTCAAATGTTTTTTATTGGTTAACCTAAATAAGGTCAAATAGGGAATCTCAAAGTGATGGTATTACTTTGTTCACTTTAGTTGAGAATATTGTTGAATTTTAGTGAGGACACTCCACTTTGATTATAGTTAAACATGGCACGACATCCATCGAATGACTATAGTTGGGTCTGAGTTGAAGCACTAGAAGTGAAGCACTATTCAATAGAGAATTCAATTAGTATCATGGTCAATTGTAGTCAACTCAAAGTCAAAGTCTCTGGCCAGAGCAGCACGATTACTAATAACTGTTACTGCTAAACCAAGGATTTTGTAATTGGAATAATCAAATTAAGTGTAGACGATGTTTGAATTTTGACCAAAACAAAATTCCATAATTCCTAATGTGATATAGTGTTGACGAAGAGAATTATTGTATCGTTACTACCGAGTACAGCTTATAATAGTAAAATTGAATTTAACTAAAAAGTTGTGTAAGCAACAAATTCAGCCAAAATGTTATACCACTAGCTAAGGTAACATCTAAATGTTTATATTCGAATTGTTCGTTATTGATCCCTGACCAAATTTACAATTTTGAGTCATACAACTGTACTTATGAATACTCCCAAAATCCACATGATTTAATTAATTTACAATCATTGCAAATTAATTAAATTGATTAATATTTATGAAATATTAATTATTAAATTTATTTTATTTGTTTGAATGCCATTAGTATTTAATAAAGTGTGTATATAAAAGTGTTATATATATACACATACATATTTATATACGATATCGATAATCATTTAAATGTGATTTAAATCAATTAATTACTATGTGTTTTAGGAAATTATGAAGGCTCAAATAGCTTCCATCTTTGGCCACTCATGAATGTTAAAAAGGGGATTTGATTTAATTAAGATTAATGACGAATTAAAGAGGAAATTTTTTAAGGAAGGAATTGGAAAGGTTTCAGTTGTTTCTTTAAAGCAGTAATTCCTTTCATTCATTCACTCACTTGACAATTAAATTTTCTCTTCCTCTCCTCCTATCCCTCGATACTCGAAAATTTGCTTCCTAGCTGTAAAATTTTCAATTCAAAATATGGTGCTTCGAGTCTACAAAAACTATTCCTCATTCAAGGTGTGATTTTTGGCTACATCTATAAGGTAATTTCTAATTTTATTTGATGAAATACATGATAATGTAGCTAGATCACCTACATGTTGTATTTTTTGGTTATTTGTTTATTTTGTACGTTAGTTTTGATTCCTATCATTCTTTAATGAATTTATATATGTCTAAGTTATCTGATCTATTTTTGTTATTTAAAATTTGATGTTTGTAAAAAAAGACTTTTTGATTGGAAACTAATTTCAATTAATGTTTATAATTTTTTAGTTATCACATACAGAAACATAAGTCTTGAAACCATCATGAAAGTTGATTTAATTTTTTGTGTTTTGTTGGTTTTGAATGTAAATTTTTTGGTTATTGTTTGCATATATTTAAAGATTATTTTGACTCAAAATTAATAAGTAGACTTTTATGCAGAATCACAAACCTACCTTGAATCCTCCTTTATTCAAAGCTAGTTTTCAATTTGTTAGATCTTAGTTTTAATACATATTAAAACCACGAACTTCGTATACATATTTTATTTTAAATATATATATATATATATATATATATAATTTCATCTCAAAGTTTCAAAGGGTTCTGTGTAAAATCTTTAATTTAATTTTAAATCTTCCTAAATTAAAACTAGATTTGATATTGTTTGTTTTAGATTTTAAAATGTATTTATCAAAATTTGGATGTGTTTCAATGTTAAAAATAGTTTTGAAATGACATTAAAGGATGTGTAAATGAAAGGAGATAACTCCACCACCTTTTCCTCTCCTTAATTTCTTGCATAAACAGAATTGACTATCATTTTGAATATAAGTAAATTTTTGACTAGTTAAATTAACTTTATAACATATTGTATATATATGTAAATATAAGTAAACTATATAATTTTTTTTTATAAATAGTTTTGAAATAAAATTATGGATAACATATGCATATATAAAGGGACAAATGGGTTCATTGCGATGTAAATCCCAGCACCAAAATATATTCACATTAGCTATGTACACTACTTATATGTTGCACTTGCACTTTACACACAAGGGTTTATTTGGTACATCCATTGCAATATACATTTAAACTTAAAATAAATACAAATTCTTTTAAACAAATTAAATAAACTAAAGATTTTATTAAAAATATTTTAGATTGGATTTAAAATCCATTTAGACTTTATATGTGAATTAAAATCTAAAAATGGATTTTTTTTTTAAATTAACCCATTTAACCCGCTTTTGACTGGCCCGGTTCCTTCAAGAAGTTTCTTTGTCATACATATGTACGAATTGCTAGAGGCATGGATTTATTTGGGAAAGGTTGGTTGTTTTGTTATGGGGATATTTTTTGATTATGATCGGAGGTTGGTTCGATTGAGAAGCAATGAAAAGCATGACTTGGTTGTCAGTGGCAAGCCCGATATTTCTATAATGAAGACCTATTTGTATTCGCCAAACATATCAAAAGTCGAGTTGTCATTTATCCTTACGGAGAATAAAATTCCAAATGTCTTTCTCGAAGTTTCCAGGAAAAATGAATTTATAATTAATCTCGAGAAATATGCTAGACTTGTAGTGATGCCACTATGGCATATGGCACCGAAGGAAAGAAGGGAACTGGATAAGAAAGTATCGGAGTTGTCAAAAAAGAATTTTATCTAGAGGAGTAATTTAGAATAGGGTGAGCTTGTTGTCTTTTCTTCTTAGGCAGGTGGTTCCCCAACCGAGGAGTCGATTATCGAGAATTGAACAAGCCAATGAGGAATGCCTCACATCGACGACCTCTTCAATCAACTAGTTAAGGAAAAAGATTTCTCTTAACTTGATTTAGCCACTGGATTTCATTAGTAGAAAGTAGTAGAAGATAGCATCCCGAAGTCCGCATTCCTTACGCCTTACAGCTTATTCGAGTTGGTAGTCATACCGTTCGGACTACGCTCCATCTTACTTTATTGATCTAATGAATAGGGTCATTCAAGAATAGTTGAATAGGTTAATGGTTGTCTTAGTTGATGATATTCTTGTATACTCTCAAAATGAGGGGGAACACAAAATTAATTTGAGAGAAATGTTGGATGTTTTCAAAAGGAACCAATTTAGTGCGAAATTCTAAAAATGACACTTTTGGAGAAAGGAGGTCCGCTTTCTTGGACATGCGGTGTTAGTGGATGGACTGGCAGTGGTTTCGTGGAAGGTTGCAGTTGTGAAAGATTGGAAGACACTGAAGAATTCTTCGGAGGTTCCTAGCTTCTTGGATTAGCTGGAATTCACCAGTCTTTACTATTCCAGATGGCACCAAACCTTTTACCGTATATCAATGCTTACGGTATTGAGCTTGGTGCTCTCCTAATGTAAGAAGGAAAGATAGTAGCATAAACGGGTAGGTAGCTTAAGATTTAGAAGAAGAATTATCTGACGCATGATCTTGAGTTAGTTTAATGGCTCACTATTTTCAACGTCGGAAATCAATTACAATGGTTACAAAATACGTTGCAACCAATTTCCAATATTAAAAGTAGTGGACTGTTTATATTATAATTTTAAGACTTTTTCAAAACTACAAAAATAAAAGAAAACCTCATAGCGGAACCAATCATAAAAATAAATTAATAATAATTCGATAATATAATTATTTTACAACATCATCTCATCAATTTGCATTTCAGCAATACAATTTTCACTAATTATGAACAATATAATAATGGTATAAAAGAATACACTAAATTAGCTACCCATGATATAGCTTACATCCACTTTCCCATTTCCTTTTTTGCTCCTACCAGCAAATCTACAACTGTACAGATTTATATATAACTAAGGGAAAAAGGTTTCAACTATGTTTGGACTACACCTAACCCTATACACTACAATTATAGGCTCGATAGCTATTGCATAGGAAAAGATTGCTTACGTAGCCCTTTTAGAGGATCAAGCCCATGTAATTATATTTACTGCACTTCTCCTACATCCAAATACTTATTTGTACATAACAATAATAGCATCAATGCAACCATCACAACCAATGCAATCAACGCAATCACTACAACTACTGCAACCAACATAATCAATGCAAGCAGGAAACACTACTCCTACTAAACAATTCTAATCAACCATCATAAATATGGGGTAACACAAATAATAGCACATTAAGACATTAAATATTACAATTATTTGATAACACAAAATGCCAACCCCAGACATCAAATAAGCCAATCATAGCATGCATATACTTACGTACTAATTATAAACTGTTAGTAATGCACCATCAATGTAAGTATAAACCAATAAAATGTGTACTAAACCATTATATCAGTAACACAAACATCAATAATAAAAACCAAGTTAACTACACACATGTAGTAATAGTGCAAAATATCACACACAAATTCAGATACTATCTCATCGTCAAAAGCAACATATTTGATAAATAAAATCAACCATTAATCACATATTAGATCTATTTAAAACATCGTATTTGTGACCATTGTTTTCTCGTAAGTATAAAATCATTGTATTATTGTTTATTACTAATGCACATTTTATATATCATAAGACAATAATAATCTTCCAAAAATGATAATATACTTCAAAATACTTTATTGTAATCTCATTACTTTAAATCTCTTCAAATATCACATTTGATCTTAAAAAATTAGTTTTCACATAAATCATATTATTATTTATAAAGTCTCATTTTATTAAATATAATTTTAGTTTAAACTATATTTTTCCATTATTATTTATGAATATCCCCAAAATTGATAAATAATAACCTTATTGAATTTTTTCCATTAATTTCATTTAATTTATTAAAACCCTTGTTATTTGCAAACATCATCCAAAATCTATAGATAATCTTGCTTATTATATATTTATCTAATATTTCCCTTACTACACAATTTTAATTAATTATATTCATATCTTAAATCCATTGTTAATTACAATTAAAAATCCAATAATACGACAATCAATAGTAAACAATACATAGCTAATTTCATGAGTCTTCATAAATGATGCTTGATCCGAAGGATGGAAGTTTTTATAAGTTCATTGGTGGAGATGATGAAGGAAGGAGGATATCTTATCATGTTGATGGGGAGGACCTTTCCCTCACGATGCTTGGTTAGTTTGGTGATCTGAATCGCTCTCTTCTCGCGGATGTCTCATGGGATAGGAAATTCCTTTACTGCTCAGATTCGGTCGATTTTGTTCCTTCTTTAGCTTCTTTTTTTTCAGGGTTCTATCATGTTATTAAGCCTGTATCTTCAGATGAGGGGAGTTAATCTTCCTCTTCAAAGGAAGACTAGCTTTAGTTTTGTTGTTGTTTAGTAGTTTGGTAATTTTGCCAATCTCTCGTGTTTCAATTTCTTAAAAATATTCAGGTGCATATACCGAACACCTGTTTCTAATTCATTTATATACATGGACGGTCCACTTTAAATGCCAGCTAGCTTTGCTAAAAATAATAAACAATCAACATAATGCACAACATATCCAAGGTATCTTCAATATCCAAACAATCGCCAATATACCAACACATATACCAATAATCATAATTTTTCATCGATGAATATGCATTTAATATTTTAAAATTCAATTAATTTAATAAATAAACCATATTAACATTCTTTTTCCAATAGTCTCCAAACTTAGCAAACCCAATGCCATACCGTTCGAAGTTTCGCCACGAGTCCAACAGAATAAACCATACGTGAATCGGAGTTCGCATGTGAGAGATATTGAGATTAGAGAATACATGACATTGTTTATAAATAAATAATAATAATAATAATATACAATACGTATTCCTCACCATATCTCCATCGCATATCCCCATCATCATTCTTGTTCGAACACTCTCAACACTAACCTCGATTGTCGCCGCATGCCACTCAACGCTACCATTTCATGATCGACCACCACCACCTGAACCTACTCCGATTTTCGTACATAGCCATGGTTGAACCACCACTTCCAGTCGTCCTATTTTTCCTGTGAGTGTCCACAACCGTCGCAGCCTGCGGGCAATTTTTCTAGTGAAATCAAGCCTCTATGACATGATGCAACCAGATAAATTGAATCCCTGCGATGTTCCTTACAAGCCTACACCCTCTGATCAAACGATAATCAAATTTGGATAGAAATCTGAAGATAAAGGTGATTGTTGTGGTTCCATAGTCTAACTTATATAGTCATTAGCCTAGATTATGGGTTGTTTATCCAGTTTGGCTCGAAATAGCTATACACGTTATTTAAACTCTATAACGCCTCTATTTAAAAAACACTAACTCCAAATGCATTAGAACTATATATCAAACTGATTGTCTCATAAAGACCTTTGCAACCATTATAAACATGATACCAAATTCTCCTTTTATTAGAAATTCATTCTTAATAAATATAATATTCTATGGTGTTAAATATGTCGGTCGTTACGTTGTACACCCCTAAAAGAATTGCGCCCTCACAATTTCCCAAATACAACCATTGACCAAATCAATAAAGTCTTAATATGAGTTTAATTACAAAATAAAAGGAAGTACATTAATCATAATCAACAATCTTTAATTGTAGTATATGACATCCGCACAACACAATCAATCATGACACACAACAATTCATTGACAATGATGAATTCAACACATGCTATAATAATACCTATAGTTCCTCAATCGTGCATCCAAACTATAATATATAGAAAAATATCACTTCATCAATAAAGGGTGAAATAGTCTCAACCATAGTTCAACTCCATACCTAAGTCACAACCTATATGCATAGAAAAATACATGGATCAACAATTAGTATAGCTCTTACCAAAATAAAGCACACATACTTAAAACAATAGGGTATCATCATCACATTAGCATACAAATAAATAAAATACATGTGCTAACCCTAATACCAATTACCCCTATGATTGGAAAGTAGAAACCACCACTAAGGTCTCAACTAAACATAATTGGATATAATAATCCATGCGACCATCACAAAGATCAGTAACACTTAACACTACAGCCTCACTAAAGCCTAATGTAGTCCATTACCATTACTAATGCGAACTAAATCGTCAGCAAATTCCATACCAAACAGTCCTCAACACCACTAAGGCGAATTAGACCACCACTAAGGTCTTGCATCATCACTAAGATGCTCTCCAATATATAAAAATTCGTACAACCATCACCATGGTTGTAACAACCCGCATATTTCACGATTTTATATTTAAATATTTTATTTAAATATATCGTCGTTAATCAGATTTAATTATGAAAAGCTACTTTTTGCAAACGGTCGAATTAGGACTCGGGACCACTTCCATTGAGTCCAAAATGGCGTTTGCGACTTTTTTGAGTATAAGCTTCGATAGGTTTGGAGTAAGTTGATTTTTGCTATTTTCTATTGGGCTTTTTTGGGTTTGGGTTTGACCCAACTCATCATATGACTTAGTTCAGCCCTCTCCTCTCCTCTTCACTTTATTTTATTTTCCTAAACACTCTTGCACAACTGATAATGGGGAGAGGAATGGGAAATTAAAACACCAAGCCCTAGTTTTCAATTGCAAACTACAAATTCTTGCTCCAAATTCTTGGAAAAGCTAAGGTAAGCTCCATCTTCATCTTCTCCATCTCTTCTCCTCTTCAATTTCAGAAAAATTCCTAAACCCTAATTTAGGAAATACTTGTTTTGATCTTAGATTGAAGCTTGTAGAGTTAAAGTGAAGAGTGGTTGATCTTTTCCTTGTGTTGGTGCTTCATATCTTTGTTTTTGAGTTAAAAAGGTGAGTTTTGAAACTTCTCTTGATATCATTGATGTTAGGTATGAATTCATAACACTTATTCATGTTCATTTGTTTTTGGTTTGAATTGATTTGGTGAACATTTCAATTTTTGGTGTTTTGAAGTTAAAAACTCTAAAAATCATAGCTTTGATGTTTGAACATGCTTTTGGTGTTGTATTGAAGAGCCAATAGGGCTGGGTTGTCGATTGGCATAAACCCCTAGCGCTTATTGCTCGTCCAATCGAAAATTGGAAGAATTGCTCTTCATCTTATGGGCTGAAAAACAGTCCCAGTGCCAATCAGTTGACTGACCCTCTACAGTCAGTCGACTGGCTATAGCACATAGGCATTCCAGGGGCTGTCTGCAGGAACAGAGAGTCTATGTTTCCTACAGTCAGTCGACTGACCCTCTGTAGTCAGTCGACTGATAGCAGGAAATGGGATTTTCTAGTTTCTGGTTCAGTCGACTGACCCTCTGCAGTCAGTCAACTGACTTGCCTATTTTTGCCTGTCTTTCCTATTTTTCTTGGGTTTCCAATTTTAACCGATTCAGGTTGCTCCAATTAGTTGTGATTGCATTCTTGACCTTGATAATTCCGTTTTGATTTAGTACACGGGTTTTATAAAATGATCTTTTCAAATTGTCTCGTTTCTCCAATTTATAATTTCTATCCAAAACACACACACAACTTTGCACTTCGAGCGAAGAGGGAGGAGAATTAAATGATTAAATAAAACGCGTGCTATGAACACGTGCGTTTATCTTTTCAGTTAATTCCTAATCTATTCGTTTGACCGTTTTGACCTCTGGGTCTGGTTTACCGATGAGATGAGGTGAACTTTGTACTGCTTTGAGTGTGAAATTGACTAACGGTTAGTAAACCGTTTAGTGCGAACGTGGGGTATGAGACTCACGTTAACATATTCCGCATTCCTTTCTGAGAGTTGTGACACATTCCGCCGGACAGTGGTGTCCAGTACCGCCACTACGGTTTGTTGCTTTCGGGCGTTTCCTTCGGGCGTTGCCTTCGGGCATTGCCTTTTGGCGTTGCCTTCAGGCGTATGGATCCTTGTATTGAGCTCGAGCACCTTTTGTTTCTTTGACAATTATATTTCCCTAGTGTATCGCCTCTCGGGGTAGGTCCTTTGAACCACACGATATATAGCAATTACCTTGTGGAAACTTGTGTTACCTTTATTGGTATTTGTTAATTGCCTTTTGGCTCGTTTTGGGATATGATATCCTTGTTATTGTGATTGCCGATATGGCGGGTTTTGGAATATCTCCTAAGTGGGAGTAATATTCTACCAACCATCTTTATTACTATTGCATATTGCCTATGATATGAGGCTTGTTTTGATTCATCTTATGTTAGATGATTTGGTTATCCCCTTTGGAGATAATTGTGGTACTTTATGATCTTGTATGTTCATTATCATTAGTATATCTAACTGATTTGTTTAGCTAGACTGACCCGTGTATTTTATACTCGGGTCAGACCGAGATGTTTCAGGTTAGGTGCTTCAGACTTAGCCTATTTTGCTTCCGCATGGACTATTCCGCTAGCTCCTTTTTGTCATAGCTTTTTGTGTAGTCCTTTTTGTCTGTAACTCTGATATGTATTCTTTTGACCCGCCTGTATATTGTGGTTTGCTATACCACTTGACATGTATCATTCTGTAAACTCTATAATGTATCTGTATATGTGAAGGTGTTTGTGATGATCTACTGTTCTGTGATGTGAATTACATTGAGTTGTTATATTTTATTCTGATAGATCCTCAGCCACCTATGGCTTTGTGTTAAGTATTTATTGGAGATGTCGATCCATTTAAGTAAGAAGTGGCATTGTCGGCGTATTCAATAGATAATTAAGACAGGGTTATAGATGGTCGCTCCTATCCAGCTCTATTCTCCGCATTAGCAGACGGTGTTACCTTGTAATACTCTTTGCTAATGTGGGTCTCGGAGTGGGGCGTCATAGCTTGGTATCAGAGCTGAGTTCAAAACAAAATATGATAAACATAGAACAGAGACACATATTATGGTACATTAAAGTGTTGTACGAATGTTACGAATCTTTGAATCACCGTGCCTTTGGGGTAGATAGAATTTTGGGAATACGTCTAGGAATGCATTTTTATTCTGTAGTATTCCATATTTGTATTAATGATATCTACCTTGTGAATAATCTTTATCTTATCTTTCAGCTAATGGCCGGAAGAGGCCGAGGACGACGCTCGGATGCTGGGCAATCCAGTGGCACGCATTCGGATGGCGTTTATATGTCTACTGATCAGTTCTTGGAGTTATTTAGGAGCACTCAACCTCTAGCTCCTATTCGTGCATCTCCTCCATGCAAGTCTGCTTTTGCACGCCTATGCAGTGATTTTTCTCATCTTGGTGGAAAGCCATTCAAAGGCTCCGAGTCCGTCCTTGAGGTCCAATCTTGGATTCGCACATGCGAACGTATCTTCTCTCGCATGGATGTTTCTGACCATGATCGAGTTCTTGTGACTTCTAGCTTGTTGCAAGAGCGTGCCCTTGATTGGTACAAGCTTCTTATATCTGAAATTGATGAGTCTGTTCTTTCTTGGACTCAGTTCCGGGAGCGATTCGAACTCAAATTCATTCCTGAATCTGAGAAAGTTTTATTAGCCCATCGCTTCCTTGAGTTGAAGCAAGGGAAGTCTTCTGTTTCTGAATATGTTGCATCTTTCGAGGCCTTATCTAAGTATGGTCTTGAATTCATTAGCACCTCTTATAAGAAGAATCTGAAGTTTGTTTCTGGTCTTAAGAAATATCTTAAGAAGTCTTTAATGCTCCAGCTTAAGCTTTCTTTTGAAGAATTAGTTGACTCGGCACTTCATCTCGAGGCCATCGAGAAGGAGTGTGATAGTGGTGATGATGTTGAGGTTCGCAAGAACCCCAATAAGAAGAAGTTTCCATTTCATAAACAGGGATTTCTTCCTTCCAAGAAGAAGAAGCCCGTTGAATCTGGTTCTAACTCTCAATCTGCTGGAACACCTTCCATTCGAAAGTGTTTCAATTGTGGTTCTCCTGACCATATGATTTGAGCTTGTCCTAAGCCTCTCTTCTGTCATTATTGCAAGAAGGAAGGTCACCGTGTTTCCACTTTCCCTACTGCTCCTGCTAGTGCCAAGTCTGGCAAGCTTTTTGTTGCTAAGGCTTCTGGAGGTCCTTCTCAGCCCGGAGGTATATCTCCATCTATTTTGTAAGGATCTATTTTATTTCAAGACCGTAGTATACGAGTTCTTTTCGATACGGGAGCTTCGCATTCTTTCGTACATAAAATGCTCGTCGATGATTTATCTTTGGATGTTTCTTGTATGGTTACTCCGTTGAGGATTGCGAATCCTATTGGGGGGTCCGCAACCCTTAGCATGCTTTGTGATGATATTGAGATTGTTTTATGTGGCTTTTCTTTTTATGCGAATCTGCACGTTATTTCTTATTTGGATTTTGATATGATTTTGGGTATGGACTGGCTAGTGAGATACGATGCTGGGATTGTTTGTTCTGAAAGAATTTTATATCTTTGACATCCAAATTCGTCTACTCAACTATCACTAGTTCTTCGGAATGTGGATAATTCCAAAATGGCCTTGTATTCTCTTGACTCACGAGATGATGATGATATATCTCGTATTCCTATTGTTTGTGATTTCTCTGATGTTTTTGAGCCGGTTTCGGGTTTGCCACCCAAGCGGGCGATCGAGTTCCGCATTGATCTCATTCCAGGCACGAAGCCAGTTGGGCGTCCTCCCACGAGGATGTCTACAAAAGAAAATGAGGAACTCAAGAAGCAACTTTTTGAGCTTGAGTCCAAATAGTTGATTCAGTCCAGTTTTTCACCGTAGGGTACCGCGATCGTCTTCGTGAAGAAATCCGATGGAACTCTTAGGCTCTGCATCGACTATCGCAAGCTTCATGAGTTGATCATCAAGAATAGGTATCCTTTGCCTAGGATCGATGATATGTTCGATCTATTGAGTGGCGCTAAGGTCTTCTCTCAGCTCGACCTTGCCACTGGTTTTCATCAGCTCCGAGTCGCGGAAGATAGCATGCCCCTTACAGCTTTCCGCACTCGATATGGTTCTTTCGAGTGGCTCGTTATGCCGTTCGGTTTGGCGAATGCCCCGTCTTTCTTTGTTGATCTTATGAATCAAGTATTCTGGGAATATCTCAATAAGTTCGTCCTTGTGTTCATTGATGACATTCTTGTTTATTCTAAATCTGAAGCCGAGCATGCTAATCACTTGAGAATTGTCTTGAGTACTCTTCGTCACCATCAGCTTAAAGCCAAATTCTCCAAGTGCCATTTTTGGGAGAATAAGGTTAAGTTCTTAGGCCATGTTGTATCTTCCGATGGCATCTCTGTCGATCCCTCAAAGATCGAAGCTATCCAAAATTGGA
The DNA here is from genome assembly GCA_030737815.1 of Allium fistulosum. Classification (NCBI taxonomy): domain Eukaryota; kingdom Viridiplantae; phylum Streptophyta; class Magnoliopsida; order Asparagales; family Amaryllidaceae; genus Allium; species Allium fistulosum. Next base: position 1,390,531,510 of record CM060901.1, on the reverse strand, counting down.
AGAGACCTGAGAATGTTCATGAGATTCGTAGTTTCCTTGGATTAGCGGGTTATTACCGTCGGTTCATTAGGGATTTTTCCTGTGTTGTGCTTCCTCTCACCAGCCTTACTCGGAAAGGCATTCGTTACATTTGGTCCGACAAGTGTGAAGCTTCCTTTCAGACATTAAAGGAACTTCTCACTAATGCTCATATTCTTGTGGTTCCCGAGGGGAATCATGATCTTGTTGTCTACACCGATGCTTGTGGTAGTGGTCTTGGTGCCGTGCTTATGCAGAAGGATTGGGTAGTTGCTTATGCTTCTAGGCAACTGCGTCCAAATGAAGTTCGCTATGCCACTCATGATCTTGAGTTAGCCTCCATTGTCTTCGCCTTGAAGATTTGGTGACACTACTTATTAGGCCAGCGCTTCGTTCTCTATACCGATCATAAATCCTTGAAGTATTTGTTCACTCAGAAGGAACTCAATATGAGGCAACAACGTTGGCTCGAGTTTCTTGCCTCATATGACTTCGATATCCTGTATACCCCCGGTAAGGGTAATCATGTTGCTGATGTGCTTAGTCGCAGACATTCGACTATTGTTTCTTTGATGCTTGCCGAATGGGATATTCTTGAGACTCTATCTTTTTGTGATATTCATGATCGAGCTCCATCTTCCGATTATCCGATAGTATTATTCAGTTTGGAAGCTCGACCCTCTCTATTGGATCGTATTGCCGAAGCTCAACAGCGTGATCCTGATCTGTGCATCTTATTCAGCTTTGTGAGACTGAACCCCATGATGAGGCGTTGCGGGATTTCAGCATTGATTTTCATAGGTGTCTTCGCAAGAAGAACCGTCTTGTTGTGCCTTCTGATTCGGCACTTAGGCATGACATTCTTGACGACTGTCATCGGTCTAAGTATACTATTCATCCTGACAGTAGTAAGATGTATGCCGACATGCATCTCCTTTATTATTGGGAAGGCATGAAGCGTGATGTGGCGAGTTATGTGAGTAATTGCATGACTTGTCAACGTATTAAAGCCGAACATCAGCGCCCGTCTGGTCTCCTTCAGCCTCTAAAGATTCCATTGTGGAAATGGGATCATATTTCGATGGATTTCATTGATGGCCTACCTCGTACGAGATCGGGCCATTCTAGCATTTGGGTTATTGTTGATCGCCTCACCAAGTCAGCTCATTTTATTCCTACTAAATCTAATAGGACTGCTTCTCTTTTGGCTAAGTTGTTTATCAAGGAAATTGTGAGATTTCACGGTGTTCCTAGTTCGATTGTGAGTGACCGTGATCCTTTATTCACCAGTCATTTCTGGAAGAGTCTTCAGCAAGCTTTGGGAACAAAGCTTAATTTCAGCACAGCTTATCATCCACAGTCTGATGGACAAACTGAACGGGTGAATCGAATCTTGGAAGATCTCCTCCGTATTTGTATTCTTGATTTCGGAGGTAGTTGGGAGGATCATATACCCCTTGTAGAGTTCTCCTACAACAATAGTTTTCAGTCCAGTATCGGTATGGCTCCTTTCGAAGCCTTATACAGAAGGCCATGTCGATCACCTTCTTATTGGTTGGAATCTGGGGAGAAGCTTATTCTTGGCCCAGATTTTGTTCATGATTCTTCTGAGAAGATTGTACTTATTCGTCAGAGAATGAAAAAGGCACAGAGCCGCCAAAAATCCTACGCGGATAACCGTAGGAAGCCTCTCGAGTTCTCAGTTGGTGATCTCGTCTTGATTCGCGTTTCTCCTTTGAAAGGGGTTATGCGCTTCAGTGTGACAGGGAAATTGGCTCCTCGCTTTGTAGGACCATTTCCTATTACTGAACGTATTGGCCCTGTGGCTTATAGAGTTTCACTTCCAGCTCATCTATCCGGAGTTCACAACGTGTTTCACATCTCTCAGCTTCGTAAGTGTCTTCGAGAATCGGATTCTGTTATCGACTCTCCCGATTTGCAAGGGCTTGAGATCTCACCAGACTTATCTATTGTACAGCAGCCTATTCGCGTACTTGCCTCGGAGGTGAGACACCTTCGAAACAAGGATGTGCCGCTCATTAAAGTTCAATTGTCCGCTAATCCCAATGACTGTACTTGGGAAACCATAGAGTTTATCGAGCGATCCTATCTGTGTTTTCTATCTTTGCCTTGAAATGGTGAGAATATCTTTTTATCTCAAGCTTATTTTCTTTTCTTTTTGGGTGTTGTAAGTATGTAGTTGTTGCAAATTCTTCTCTAGGAATTGCGTGGACGCAATTTTGTTAAGGAGGGGAGATCTGTAACAACCTGCATATTTCACGATTTTATATTTAAATATTTTATTTAAATATATCGTCGTTAATCGGATTTAATTCCGAAAAGCTACTTTTTGAAAATGGTCGAATTAGGACTCGGGACCACTTCCATTGAGTCCAAAATGGCGTTTGCGACTTTTTTGAGTATAAACTTCGATAGGTTTGGAGTAAGTTGATTTTTGCTATTTTCTATTGGGCTTTTTGGGTTTGGGTTTGACCCAACTCATCATATAACTTAGTTCAGCCCTCTCCTCTCCTTTTCACTTCATTCTATTTTCCTAAACACTCTTGCACAACTGATAATGGGGAGAGGAATGGGAAATTAAAACACCAAGCCCTAGTTTTCAATTGCAAACTACAAATTCTTGCTCCAAATTCTTGGAAAAGCTAAGGTAAGCTCCATCTTCATCTTCTCCATCTCTTCTCTTCTTCAATTTCAGAAAAATTCCTAAACCCTAATTTAGGAAATACTTGTTTTGATCTTAGATTGAAGCTTGTAGAGTTAAAGTGAAGAGTGGTTGATCTTTTCCTTGTGTTGGTGCTTCATATCTTTGTTTTTGAGTTAAAAAGGTGAGTTTTGAACTCACATCTACTTCTCTTGATATCATTGATGTTAGGTATGAATTCCTAACACTTATTCATGTTCATTTGCTTTTGGTTTGAATTGATTTGGTGAACATTTCAATTTTTGGTGTTTTGAAGTTAAAAACTCTAAAAATCATAGCTTTGATGTTTGAACATGCTTTTGGTGTTGTATTGAAGAGCCAATAGGGCTGGGTTATCGATTGGCATAAACCCCTAGCGCTCATTGCTCGTCCGATCGAAAATTGGAAGAATTGCTCTTCATCTTATGGGCTGAAAAACAGTGCCAGTCAGTCGACTGACCCTCTACAGTCAGTCGACTGGCTGTAGCACATAGGCATTCCAGGGGCTGTCTGCAGGAACAGAGAGTCTATGTTTCCTACAGTCAGTCGACTGACCCTCTGTAGTCAGTCGACTGATAGCAGGAAATGGGATTTTCTAGTTTCTGGTTCAGTCGACTGACCCTCTGCAGTCAGTCAACTGACTTGCCTATTTTTGCCTGTCTTTCCTATTTTTCTTGGGTTTCCAATTTTAACCGATTCAGGTTGCTCCAATTAGTTGTGATTGCATTCTTGACCTTGATAATTCCGTTTTGATTTAGTACACGGGTTTTATAAAATGATCTTTTCAAATTGTCTCGTTTCTCCAATTTATAATTTCTATCCAAAACACACACACAACTTTGCACTTCGAGCGAAGAGGGAGGAGAATTAAATGATTAAATAAAACGCGAGCTATGAACATGTGCGTTTATCTTTTCAGTTAATTCCTAATCTATTCGTTTGACCATTTTGACCTCTGGGTCTGGTTTACCGATGAGATGAGGTGAACTTTGTACTGCTTTGAGTGTGAAATTGACTAATGGTTAGTAAACCGTTTAGTGCAAACGTGGGGTATGGGACTCACGTTAACATTTTCCGAGTTCCTTTCTGAGAGTTGTGACACATTCCGTCGGACAGTGGTGTCTAGTACCGCCACTACGGTTTGTTGCCTTCGGGCGTTGCCTTCGGGCGTATGGATCCTTGTACTGAGCTCGAGCACCTTTTGTTTCTTTGACAATTATATTTCCCTAGTGTATCGCCTCTCGGGGTAGGTCCTTTGAACCACACGATATATAGCGATTACCTTGTGGAAACTTGTGTTACCTTTATTGTTATTTGTTAATTGCCTTTTGGCTCGTTTTGGGATATGATATCCTTGTTATTGTGATTGCCGATATGGCGGGTTTTGGAATATCTCCTAAGTGGGAGTAATATTCTACCAACCATCTTTATTACTATTGCATATTGCCTATGATATGAGGCTTGTTTTGATTCATCTTATGTTAGATGATTTGGTTATCCCCTTTGGAGATAATTGTGGTACTTTATGATCTTGTATGTTCATTATCATTAGTATATCTAACTGATTTTTTTAGCTAGACTGACCCGTGTATTTTATACTCGGGTCAGACCGAGATGTTTCAGGTTAGGTGCTTCAGACTTAGCCTATTTTGCTTCCGCATGGACTATTCCGCTAGCTCCTTTTTGTCATAGCTTTTTGTGTAGTCCTTTTTGTCTGTAACTCTGATATGTATTCTTTTGACCCGCCTGTATATTGTGGTTTGCTATACCACTTGACATGTATCATTTTGTAAACTCTGTAATGTATCTGTATATGTGAAGGTGTTTGTGATGATCTACTGTTCTGTGATATGAATTACATTGAGTTGTTATATTTTATTCTGATAGATCCTCGGCCACCTATGGCTTTGTGTTAAGTATTTATTGGAGATGTCGATCCATTTAAGTAAGAAGTGGCATTGTCGGCGTATTCAAAAGATAATTAAGACAGGGTTATAGATGGTCGCTCCTATCCAGCTCTATTCTCCACATTAGCAGACGGTGTTACCTTGTAATACTCTTTGCTAATGTGGGTCTCGGAGTGGGGCATCACAATGGTCTTCCATCATCATAGCCATCATAAAGGCTTCATGTCAACATAGCCATCACTAGGGCTTCACATCATCACTATGATGTCACTTCATCCCGACCTTCACCAAGGTATCACATCATCACCAAGATGGCTTTGGATACTTGGAAACTCTTACCACTATCACCAAGGTCGGCGACACATCATGTTACAATTGGATTTGGTGCTCAATCATGTACCATCACCAAGGTACTACCATCGCCAAGGCATGCTAGACTATCATCAAGGTCTAGCATACATAGATGAGTGTCCTCACATACCCTTACCCTATGAAACACTTATCACATCCAGAGATATCAATCATCCCTTCATCCTATGACCCGATTCAGAACACACCACATCCCATAACATTGCTTCACCATGTCGACCGTGCCTCCTCGAACATCACCAAGTCCACATACACTTTTTTATATTTTCTTGCTCCTCGGACACCACCAATCCACATACACTTCCCACCCAATGTACTCGGCATAGAACAATTTACACCATCGATGGTCAATGTTTAGAACACCTCACTTGGCTCCTAGAATTTCCTTATGCTTGATCGAAAGTAAACCATTATATTTCCAAAGCACTACTCGTAATAAAGTAGAGAAAATCTCACGTCATCTACCATGATCGATCCAAATATATCCCTTATCACTTGTAATACCTCGTAAAATAAACCAAAATTAAATGGAGTGAATTGAATTAAATATAACAAGGTAGAAAATGGAAATTTAAAAGTTAGAATTTAACCACGTAAGCTATTTTGTTGCGTTCATGGTGAAATTCTGATATTTTTCCATATATAATATGCTGAAACGGAGCTCAAACGAAGAAGTTATGGGTGTTTGAAGTTTTCAGATTTAAAATAATTTAAATTGAATTCAAATTCAAATGAGAATTTAAATTCAGGATTTGAATTTTAAAAATTAGCTTGGGGCCAAGTAAACATTTAACGTTAAAGTTAATTAGTTTATAAAATTAATTAAAAAGTAACGGAAATAAAAACACTCCCAAAACAAACGTACCGGTCAACCCCTTTATTGGGACCGCGGTCAACCGGTTGAAGAGGGGCGGTCGACCGGTCGATGCCAAAAAATGGCAGTGGCAGCTAGGGTTTGGATGTCTTTTGTATTGAGTCGTACACTTTAGATTTACCTATTTCTCATCTACCTCTATCCTACGGTTTCGATGCGTTTCAACCCCTATAAATAGAACCCTATCCTCTCCACTTTTTATTCATATTATTTAGGAAATTCGGTGTAACTCGACCATTGTTATCTCTCTAAATTAGATTCAGAACTCCATATAGAATTTAGGTAAGAATCCAATCATTTATTTCTTCCTCCTCCAACCTATTCTTATTATATCCTCTCCAACTATTCTGAATCCAATAAAAATATATACATCTTCCCTATTGTGTATGTATATCAAAAAGAGAGAGGTTCTAGAAGAGATTGAAAGGCGTACAAATCCAAGGAAGGCAAAGTTAAGGCTATTCTATGAGTGGAAACCTTAATATTTGTTTTTCAATAATTGTTTAGCATATCTCTACGAAATTGAATATGCCTTAGGGATTTTGGGATTTCGAAAATACGATGGATAAAATCCCCTAAAATTCCTTTTTATTTCGAAATATCAATCCTATGTGAAGATTCTCAATTATTTATATTAATTTGATGGAATTTGTTTTCGTTATGCACTTTTTGATAATTTCATAGTCTATTTTACTTCTCCCCCTTTTATGATTCAAATTGTGGTTCTTCAATAAAATAAGTGTTTGGATTACGAATTCTATATGTAGTTTATACCACTTATTCCACACAAATTTCCCTTCATCTATTTCTTTGTAAAAGAGAAGTTGAATAGAATATGAAGTTAAGGTTGCAATTCCTATTGTTTAGGATATTACATTGAATTGATGTAATAAATTAAGTTTCTATTTTATTTACTACTATGTTATTGCAGTCTTGGTTATGAATATTTATTCCTTATTTTGTATATTAGAATCCCATATTTTGTATGTTGAAATTTTGGGAATTTGGAAGAAAAGGAATTGTAATATTTTATTTTGGGAATTGACATTTAAAGCTAGATTAGTGTGTATTAATCGCACGCTTAGAATTTATTAGGCGTGAATATTTAATTATTTCTATTAGCATAATTAACACATAATTATGGTGTATATTGCGTAGATAATTTGGCATTAATTCCCCGATTAGGATGGTAATTATTAGTTTAAGATGTAATAAGGAAGATTCCTTATAAGACTTTAATTATTGAATGTTGAGATGAATATATTTATATATACATACGGAGAGCATTTAATTTTTGGCTAAGTCATAGGGATGTTGTAACATCCCCCATTTGGAGGCCCAGAACTAACTGCTACGGATGCTGTAGTCATCCATAATTATTAATTCTTCATGACCAAATGTGGTAATGTTAGATACATTGACATAACAGAAACACATGGATATGAAAAAAAAATTTAAACTCATTAAACAAATTTCTCCATCCACTTTAATCACATTTCAAATTCATTACATAATCCCAATTCTAAACCACATTCAGAGAAATATAATTATTACAAAATACGCCAAGAGCGACATATGAAGATGCTCCCTTGGTTGATCAGAGTCTAAATATAGGCAATTAAAAAACTTTTCCATTACAATCAAAACACAACGGAATTAAATAGAAAGAACTCCCACTAGCTTGCTTGCCTCCTGCATGTCTCCGGAAGCTTATTCGTCTAAAGAAGAACCTAAAAACCTTAAGTCTCAAACTACTCAAAATCAGTTGAGCATCTGAGCGTTTAAGGGGAAAACATAAACTTCTAGTCAAACAAAAAGTCTGATATGAATAATAACCTACCATCTCAAACCACATAGATATCTAGTGAGACCATGCCGCTAAGCGGAATGGGTTTTCCTCTCGTTAGTATCTTAACTCAATTTATAATAACCATATATTGTGCACCTGCATCCACAATGGTTAAGACATAATATAATAAGATGTATCATGATGATATGCAAATATACAATATGCTCTGGATTTTCCCATCCCCATTTCTTTGATTATCTGTTTTAAGTTATAGTTTCTAGGGACACTTTTAACCGATTAGTTTTCATGGGCTAACTAATAACCTGTTCCAAACCTACGGACTATCTATCCGATTTCATAGTTTTCATGGGATCACTAAGAACCTATTGGCATCTACCAATAACTTCATTTCATTATAGTTTTCATGGGCTCACACTGAACCTATTAGGTTCTCCAATAACTTCCCTCATGTTATAATTTTCATGGGCCGACTATGAACCTATTGATCTCTGTCAATAACTTATTTCAAACATAGTTTTCATGGGATCACTAAGAACCTATTGGCCCCTGCCAATAACAATTTCCATACATAGTTTTCATGGGCTTACTATGAACCTGTCTAAACTAATAATTCATTGATCAGTCTTTGGGCATCCTATATTCTGGTCTACCTGACCTCTTGGATGTAATTCTACTCACACAAGAGTTAAATCAATGTATATTCACTACTGGGTCAACCTAGCTGGTTATTCTGCTCTTAACACCACAAAAATGCAGTTACGGATTAATTATAAGTGAATATGTTTACAGAAGAAGCACACATGATAACTGATCATAACATAATAATATAAACATCTATTGTTTAATTTCCTTGTAATTATTTCTCAAATGAAACAAGGTTAATGTTAGGAAATCAAATCTACGGTTTTGATAACAACAACTATACAATGGAAATCGAATATGCATATATATTTCTATTTGTAGGTAATTGCTAAAGTAACATCACTAGAGAGACAAGAACAAGGCTCGAAGAACGTATCAAGAGGCTACAAGTTGATAGAATCGGAAGAGCGACAACACAGATATAAGAAAAGCAACATGCATAAGATCAAATGTCTGTGTGCACTAGCCAGACGTCTGAATAAATCTTCTGGATTACAAACCAGACAGTATCAGACGTCTGCTTAATGTACTCAGACGTTTGAAAGTCTATTATACACAAAAAATATAGAGAGCCATACGTTTGAAATATATTCCAGACGTCTGAAACTGAACTCGGCTATTGACATTCAATTTACAACTGCCGCAATTAAAAAGACACCTTCGCTTCTCTTCGCTGCAACTCTTCATCACCATCAGAAGCGACCATAGAACACTTGTTAATGGATGCAACTACTCAAGGAATCTCTCTACCACTATAAATAGCATCAAGAATCCAAGAGAAGATCTTACCTTACTCACTTGCGCTCTTTACTCTTATACTCTAGTATATTCTTGATCTCTAGCAATCTATACTTGTATTCTACTCTTCCAAATATACAGTTCCTCATAGACAATACTCTCTAGATATATATTGGAAGCATTTGTACTATATAGTCAAAATCCGTGTAATAGAGAACACACGGTTGACAAAGAAACTCTGCTATTGTAAACCTGTTCCTCCGGGTGAAGTGAGGGTTATTCGGTGAAAGGAAATTCCGAAGAGGAGCTTCAAGACTGGACGTAGGACGGGAGGTCTGAACCAGTATATAATCCCTGGTGTGATTATTCTTATTTACATACTTTACTATCTTTACAATATAAGTTAAATTAGTCATATACTTGTCATTTGTATAATCGATCCACCATACTATAGACTATCAATTGGTATCAGAGCAAGGTTTGATCAAAGTACATTAACACGTTTTTGAATCATTTTAATATGGCAAGTATTTTTCAAGAAGGACAATCCAAAGCACGACCCCCACTTTTTAATGGCTCTAACTATGCATATTGGTCAACACGTATGAGAATTTTTATGGAAGCTAATGGTCTAGAAATTTGGTCAGCTACTCAAGATAATTATGAAGCACCTGCTACTGCTATGAACACATGGACCGATGCACAAAAGACCTTAGCATCAAACAATGCTAAAGCTATGAACGTTACAAATTACACACGAAGGTACAACAAAGGTCAAACAAACTAAGATTTCAATTTTGCAAAACCAATTTTCGTCATTTAAAATGAATCAAAATGAAACTATTATTGACATGTATTCTAGATTTCAAACTATCCAACATGATCTTATGACATTAGGAGTTAAGTTTATTGATTTTGATTTAGTTTCTCGAATACTCAACTCTTTAACATCGAATTAGGAAAGGAAGGTATTAGCTATTGAAGAAGCTAATGATCTACCTACTCTCAAAATTGAGGAGTTGATAGGAAATTTAATGTCCTATGAAGCTAATTTGCAGGCACGAAAAGAACTAAATTTGGAGAAGAAGAACATAGCATTCCCAGCAACAAAAAACGATGACTCTGATTTAGGTGAAGAAGAGATAGTCTTCATTGCCAAGAATTATAACAGATTCAAGAAATTTAGAAAGATGACCAAATTCCAAAAAGAAGGGAAGTCCAACACAACAAACCTATCTCAAATCAAGTGCTATAAGTGTGATCAATACGGACATATGAAGAAGGATTGCCCTAAACTCAATAATGATAAAAAGAAGAACAAATTTGAAAAACTCAAAAAGAAGAAGGATTTCAAAGTAACATGGGATGACTCGGATTCTTCATCATCTGAAAGTGATAGTGATAGTGACGGAGAACAAGCTAATTTGTGTTTTATGGCACAAACTGATGAGGTATGTCCGGAACTTAGTTATGACGAATTATTAGAACTTAGCATGGAATTAGATGATAAATTTAGACAAATTAAAAAATTAAACAAAGAATATATAGCCAAAATAAATAGATTAGAACTTGAAGTAGGAATGTTAAAAGATGAAAAAATTATCTTAGAAGAAGAACTAGAATTATCTCAAGAAAAAATTAAAAATAATTTGATAGAAAGTAAGGCTATTACTATTGATTTTGAAAACACTAAAATAGTGAAGGATAATTTGCTAAAAGAAAATGTCAACTTGAAAAGCAATATTGAAAATTGAAAATTTAGAATTAAAAGAAAAATTAGATAAAATTACCAATAATTTGTCAAAATTCAATAAAGGAAAACAAGATTTGGAAAATCTTATAAAAACTTCAAAACCATCAGGCAATAGAAATGAAATAGGATTTAAAAATACTTCTAAACAAAAAGGAAATGATGTAAAAAAATTAGGTATAAAAAAACTAAAAGTTTACCTACGTCTAATATGAATACCAAAACTATGAAAATTTGGATTCCTAAGACAAATAATAATTTGATTAAACAAAAACATATTAATAATTTCTTAGAGAATGTAGTCTATAATAAAAATTATATTTATAAAGGTACCACACCATCTTGGGTATGGCTACCTTCTCCTAACAATTAGGACCCTAACAAAAGTATATGGGTACCAATTAAAACATCTTTTATTTTGCAGGTACCCAAAATAAAACATAAGGAGAAATGAATACTAGATAGCGGATGCTCCAAGCATATGACCGGAAATTCAAAAATGTTATCAAATATAACATACATCGATGGTGGAATGGTAACCTTTGGAGATAATTCAAAAGGATATGTCGTGGGCACTGGAGAAGTCATCAACTCTGGTATTTCTAATTCTCCTATTATTACAAATGTTTTATTAGTAGAAAATCTAAAACACAACCTACTAAGTATTAGTCAATTATCCGACAAAGGTTTTCAAATAAATTTTGAAAAAGATAGATGTAAAATTTTAGATAATAACAAACAACTTATATTTGAAGGTTTTAGAAACAAAAATATCTATGTATCAAACATGAATATAAATAAAAATTCAAATTTATGTTTAACCGCTAAACATGATGATCCATGGTTATGGCATAAACGATTTTGTCATATCAATTTGAAAAATATTAATAAATTGGCAAAATATGAGTTAGTTAGAGGTTTACCTAAAATAAATTACAAAGTAGAAAATTTATGTGACGATTGTCAAATTGGAAATCTAAAGAAAAGCTCTTTTAAATCTAAAATTAATATTTCTACAAAATAATCATTAGAATTATTACATTTAGATTCATTTGGTCCAACACAAATACGATCTATAAATCACAACAAATATGTTTTCGTAATAGTTGATGATTTTTCGAGATATACATGAACCTAGTTTTTAAAACATAAAAGCGATACTTCTGGTATGTTTAAAATATTTGCTAAAAGAATTAAAACACAAATGGACTTGAAAATTAAAAATATTCGAAGTGATCACGGAGGAGAATTTGAAAACGATCTTTTTACTAATTTTTGCAATAAGAACGGAATAAGTCATAATTTTTCTTTTCCTCGCACACCTCAACAAAATGGTGTAGTAGAAAGAAAAAATCGTACGTTACAAGAATGTGCACGAACACTACTAAATAGTAGTAGTTTACCAAAACACTTTTGGGCAAAAGCTATTGCCACAGCTTGTTATGTGTTAAATCGAGTAACCATATGTCCTATGATTAAACAAACTTGTTTTGAAATATTTTTTGGAAGAAAACCTAAAGTATCATACTTTAAAACTTTCGGTTCAAAATGTTTTATATTAAATACAAAAGATAACTTAGGAAAATTTGACCCGAAGGCCGATGAAGGTATCTTTGTTGGATATTCGGATCGTAGCAAAGCATATAGAATTTTTAATAAACGAAATAATACTATTGAAGAAAGTTTACATGTTTCGTTCAACGAAAACCTATTTAACCATCATACTAATGATGAAGAAGAAATTATTCTAATAACAAATTCAACAAATTCAACAAAATCTATTAATAATGAAACAAATGTGCAAAATAACACTTTAATATCATCCCCTAGAATTCTTAAGAATCATCCAAAAGATAATATCATTGGAGATCTCAATTCTAGAATAACTAGAAATCAACTTAATCAAATATGCCATGTAGCATTTGTGTCAAATTTTGAACCAAAAAATTATAAAGAAGCTTCAAAAGATAACTTTTGGATAATGGCTATGCAAGAAGAATTGAATCAATTTGAACGTAATAATGTTTGGGAACTAGTACCAAGACCTGAAGACCAATCGGTTATAGGAACAAAATGGGTATTTAAAAACAAAGCAGACGAGAATGGAAATATTGTTAGAAATAAAGCACGTTTAGTTGCTCAAGGTTATAATCAAGAAGAAGGTATCGATTATGACGAAACCTTTGCTCCACTAGCTAGATTAGAAGCCATTCGTACATTACTCGCCTTTGCAACTCATCACAATTTTAAACTATTTCAAATGGATGTCAAAAGTGCTTTTTTAAATGGTTTTATTAAAGAAAATGTATATGTGGAACAACCCCCATTATTTGTTCACGAAAAATATCCCGATCATGTTTTTAAATTACAAAAAGCTTTATATGGTTTAAAACAAGCTCTTCGAGCTTGGTACGAACGACTTAAAAATCACTTAATTACATCTGGTTTTCAAATAGGTAAAATTGATACAACTTTATTTATTAAACGAGAAAATAACGATATTTTAGTTGTGCAAATTTACGTAGACGATATTATTTTTGGTTCAACTAATGAAAATCTTTGTACTCAATTTTCAAATATTACGAAACATGAATTTGAAATGTCTCACATGGGAGAATTAAATTACTTCTTGGGTTTACAAATAAAACAACTTGAAAATGGTATTTTTATTCATCAAGAAAAATATTGTAACGACCTATTACGACGCTTTGGAATGGAAAAAATGTCAAGCAAACCAACACCGATGAGTACTACTATTCACTTAGAAAAGGATGATAACGGAAAAGATTTTGATGAAAAATTATATCGTAGCATGATTGGTTCTTTACTTTATTTGACAGCTAGTCGACCCGATATTATGATGAGTGTATGTCTTTGTGCTCGATTTCAAGCAAAACCAAAAGAATCTCGTCTAAGAGCTGTTAAGCGTATTTTACGTTATCTATCTAGTACTAGAGATTATGGTTTGTTTTACCCTAAAGGATCATCGTTTCAACTAGTTTCATATAGCGATGAGGATTTCGGTGGATGTAGAACAGATCGTAAGAGTACTAGTGGAACATGTCACTTTATCGGACAATCATTAGTTTCATGGTTTAGCAAAAAGCAAATTTGTGTTTCTTTATCTACTTGTGAAGCCGAATATATCTCAGCAGCTCTAGCATGTGCACAAGTAATATACATGCAACAAACACTTACGGACTTCGGCAAAATTATCAATAAATCTCCAATATATTGTGATAACACGAGTGCAATTAATTTATCAAAAAGCCCTGTCAATCTCTCACGAACTAAGCATATTGATATACGACATCATTTTCTACGAGACAATGTTGAAAAAGGAAATATCTCATTAGAATACGTAAATACCGAAAATCAAATAGCCGACATCTTTACAAAACCACGAAATGAACAAACTTTTATTAAACTCCGACGTGATTTAGGGATTTGCTCACTTCATGATCTCCTTACTTAATAATCACTGCTTCATCTAGGCTATATTTAGTCATTGTTTTTCTATCCACAAATTATAATTAATAATTTGTGCACCCTTTGTTTTTAGATAGTTAGTTTTTCTATAAATAATTTTTTAACTTATATATAAACAGTTATACTTCAAGAAAAATTAAATACACACAATTCATATTTTCCTCAAGAAACAAAATATAGCCATGTCTTCTGATAACTCTTATATTTCCATCTCGATGTCTACGCCGGATAGCTCGGTTGATACACCACAACGGTTTCCTACACCCACACCAAATCATGAACCAACGTATAGATGGTCCTCATATCACACGGGATTTACTCCCGATAGCAAGAAGACTAAAAGATCTCTAATTGTCTCTCCTAACACAAAGGAGAAAATTGATGAAATTCATCACTATCAGAAACAACAAATAGATCTTCAACGAGAACTATATTTTGAACAAAAAGTTACAGCACGTCGGCTAAGCTTTTTGGAGCAAGTAGCGATGAAGTTTTGTAGGTCACGGAAGAAAGATGTCCATGAACCGCTTCCAAAGCCTTGCAATTCTTTGGATCCCTCGTCTTCATATCGTACACCTTCGGATCCTTCACCGAGACAATTTTCTGCCTCTCCAAGAACCCACGAACGTGGAAATATATGGTGTACACCTAAACCATAGAAGGATAACAAGCCAGAAGATCGTAAAACTCCATCGCCTTCTGAATAAATTATTTTATGTTTATTATTGTATGTATCTATGTTTGTTTGTTATTTTACACAAATAAAACTACATTTTGTTTTAGAGAATCAAGAAATAAGCATAACCATCAAATGTCAGGCTATTTTTAGAAAAATTGCCTAAATCAGACGTCTGGATATGGACCTCAGACGTCTGACACTCTGATATACGTCTATTTTTTCCATCTATGCATATATCAGACGTCTGTTATTCCTCCCAAACGTCTGAAAATTTGCTCTGTCTACTCGAATTTAAAAATCAGAAACTTTCAGACGTCTGACATTTGTTCCCAAACGTCTGGTAAAACTCTCTGACTATCAAATTTTACACATTTGATCAAACCAGACGTCTAACTCATAAACCAGACGTCTGAACTTATCTACTGTGTTCAATTTAGGGCAAACTAGACGTCTGATTTAGCATCCAGATGTCTGAAATTCAATCGACTCTTTAAATTAACCCAGATAACGTCATTTTTTGTACTTTCATCTCAAATTTTTTCATTTTCGTTTTCACCATTGACGATTTTTCTCTAAAAAAATTCCTTTTTACGCGAGCTCAAATCACAATGCCTCCTAGAACTAAAAATCTCAAGACAATAAAACGAAAACAAGACCAACCAACATCGTCTTCAAACTCCCAAGTTTGTTCGGATGATCAAATTCAATAATGGATGAATAGAGCACCACATTCAATCAAGAGGTATGAAGATATACAAAAGAAAAAGCTTCACACAAGACCTTTCTATAATCTACTTAAATTTCCAATGTACGATTTGGATGAAATGTGTGAGAATGCCGGACTAGAAACATTAATTTCGTTCACTCCTAATGGCGTCCAAATCGATCAATTGGCAATATTTCTTTTCTATGCAAACTTGGATAGCACTTCAGTATGGAACACTGAAGATGAAGATAACTGGCTATGGTTTAGCGTGTATGGCAACACGATTAGACTAACTCCTGGCATAATAGGTAGAACCCTAGGATGTTCTGACACGGGCGAAGATTTATACAACATTCTCGATATGCGCTTCAAGCCAAGAAATAGTATAACACATCAAATTTGGGAAGATGAAATGCCAAAGTTTGCCTCTAAATATCTACATCCAAAAGCACGACTCCTAACTCGAATGATAATCAATACCATTGTTCCACGTATGGGAAGCCATGAACAAATAACCAAGTTAGAGCACAAAGCCTTATATGCTCTATTTAGTGGAACAAGGGTGAATTGGGCCAAATTCATCTTTGACTAGCTCAAACAATTTTGGACTCGATCACGGCCATCAATTATTTACCCAACATATATTATGCGACTTCTTCGTGCACATAACATCCCATCCTACCTATCGATTTTCGAAGAAATCTCACCAAAATATGCTTCCACCAAATTTTTCTCACTTATGCATTTACCCGAGATTCCCCCAGAATTTATATCCTTCGAACATTAGACGCACAATCGTCAAACTAGACAAGTTGAGCCTCCACCTCAACCACACACTGCACCATCTCAAGAGGAGGAACACCATCGAGAAGCAACCCCACCTCCTCCTACACCATTTGATTATCCAGGACAGGATGAGATTATGGAGACTCGATTGGATACAAATCCAAATGAAAGTGTTCGAGATCTTACCCTTAGAAATCAACATATATTATCTCACAATCAAAAACTTTTGGCTAAGCGGATTGACCAATTTGAAACATCGTTTGCTACACACCTAGCAACAGTTGAAGAATCTCTTTCGACTGTCTTATCGGTTCTCAAAGAAGTACTCCAACGGGTCCGTGATCCAACACCACCTTCTGAAGATTGGCCAACCCCAGTACCTTCTCCTCCCACAAAACATTCCAACCTTTCTGAGGACGAACCTCTCAAACAAGCTTTGACATCTCCTACAAAGCCTAGCACTTCTGAAAAAGAAGGAACAGGGGATGATCAAGACAAAGCTTCTCCAAAGAAATCATAGATTTTAGAATTTTAGGATTTCAACTTTTGTAAATTTGTCAAAATCTATGAATGTAATCAATGTCCAGTTATTTATGATATTTTCCTTTTGTGTTTTATCTATGACGATTGTCTTAAATGTTATAATTCTTTTTTGATAATGCCAAAGGGGGAGAAATATAAGTATAATTATAAAACAGTAAAGTAAGCATATATTCAGGGGGAGATTTATAATTTATATATAAGTACATTGTATAGTTGTCATCATCAAAAAAGGGGAGATTATTAGGAAATCAAATCTACGGTTTCGATAACAACAACTATACAATGGAAATCGAATATGCATATATATTTCTATTTGTAGGTAATTGCTAAAGTAACATCACTAGAGAGACAAGAACAAGGCTCGAAGAATGTATCAAGAGGCTACAAGTTGATAGAATCAGAAGAGCGACAACACAGATACAAGAAAAGCAACATGCACAAGATCAGACGTCTGTGTGCACTAGCCAGACGTCTGAATAAATCCTCTGGATTACAAACCAGACAGAATCAGACGTCTGGTTAATGTACTCAGACGTTTGAAAGTCTATTATACACAAAAAATATAGAGAGCCAGACGTCTGAAATATATTCCAGACGTCTGAAACTGAACTCGGCTATTGACATTCAATTTACAACTGCCGCAATTAAAAAGACACCTTCGCTTCTCTTTGCTGCAACTCTTCACCACCATCAGAAGCGACCATAGAACACTTGTTAATG
Source organism: Allium fistulosum (assembly GCA_030737815.1). Classification (NCBI taxonomy): domain Eukaryota; kingdom Viridiplantae; phylum Streptophyta; class Magnoliopsida; order Asparagales; family Amaryllidaceae; genus Allium; species Allium fistulosum. Next base: position 1,390,513,778 of record CM060901.1, on the reverse strand, counting down.
GATGCAACTGCTCAAGGAATCTCTCTACCACTATAAATAGCATCAAGAATCCAAGAGAAGATCTTACCTTACTCACTTGCGCTCTTTACTCTTATACTCTGATATCTTCTTGATCTCTAGCAAGCTATACGTGTATTCTACTCTTCCAAGTATACAGTTCCTCATAGACAATACTCTCTAGAATATATTGGAAGCATTTGTACTATATAGTCAAAATCTGTGTAATAGAGAACACACAGTTGACAAAGAAACTCTGCTATTGTAAACCTGTTCCTCCGGGTGAAGTGAGGGTTATTCGGTGAAAGGAAATTCCGAAGAGGAGCTTCGGGACTGGACGTAGGACGGGAGGTCTGAACCAGTATAAAATCCCTGGTGTGATTATTCTTATTTACATACTTTACTATTGTTACACTATAAGTTAAATTAGTCATATACTTGTCATTTGTATAATCGATCCACCATACTATAGACTATCAGTTAATACCCCTAACCCACTATCTTTAGCAAGGAAAGCTTCTTCAAAAACTCCAAAGTTAAATGCCATTTCAAAACTCTTCCATATTTGCCATGGATTTATCTTTAAAAATTAGATTGTGTTTCTTGTTTGAAAACTAAGGCTTTCGAATGTATTCTTTATATCATTACTCAAAATCTTAGGCCATCACTTTCGCTATCATTAAAGCATACCTTTTGAAGCACTCAATATATTCCTTTCGAAAGCATTGAAACCTTCCTTTCAAAACACTCGAGAATATACCTTTCGAAACACTCAATACATTCCTTTCGAAAGCATTGAAACCTTTCTTTAGAAACCATTAAGGATATACCTTTCGAAACGCTTAAAAGCTTATCTTTCGAAGGCACTTAGTTCAAGTAAAATCAATGGAAGCATAGCTTCAAAACCATTTGAAAGCATCTCTTTTGAAATCATTGGGTTTAACATTAACTATAACTTCTGGGTCAAAGAAAACAAAAGTGAAAGTAACCCTTTCGAAAGCATTGACCTTTAACTAAAAGAATTTAGGGAAGAGGATAGTTACGAAACCCCTTACGAAACCATTGCCTCCATAACTCTTATTAAAAGTGGCTCTAACGACCATTTCGAAAGCATTGAGAAGGCGGCTTTAAATTATACAAGGGTGAAAGCTTCCCTTCCGAAAGCATTGATTTAAAGTTATAAAGAAAGTGGCCATTAAATAATTTGAAAGGCATGAATGCGGCAGCTAGGTTTTGAATAGGTTCAAAAGTAGTTACCCTTTCGAAAGCTCCTTTTAAAACAAACAAGTGACAACTCATTCGAAAGCTTCTTTAAAAATAAAGTAAGTGGCCTTTGAACAAAGGTAAGTTGATTGATTCGAAAGCTTCACCCCTTCAAAAGCATCTTTTAAAAGCAAAGATAAGTTGATTGATTCGAAAGCTTCACCCGTTCAAAAGCATCTTTTAAAAGCAAAGGCAAGTAATGTATGCGAAAGCTTATAAGAATGACTTCTACCTCTTCGAAAGCTTGCCTTCGACACAGTCCCTTCCGCCTTTCTCTAGTCCACTTCATATCAATACCTTTATACCATATGTATTGGTTTTGAATGGGTTTATTAGCAGAAGTATGGTGATGAAAGCTAGCAAATGGAAGTGGAGAAGTAGTAAATCAAAACAAAATTGTTTTTATGCCTTTAAAAGAAATTCCTTTTTACCTAGCTTACCCAATTTGTCAAAATATGATTGGTTTCCCATTTTTTTTATCAAAATCCTTTTCTAAAAAGGCTGCCGAATTCAATAATTTATAATTGAAATTATTTTAACAAATAACCCATTCCCTTCAACAAAACCTTTAAACGTTTAAGTCCTTCAACTTAAATAATTTAATAATGATATTAAAACAATTAGGAAAAACCTCCAAAAATCATCATAATTCACCTTTAATATGTTTTCTAACTTATATAAATTTCAGACCCAGAATCATTATATAATTGTCTTAAATAATTTAAACCCAAAATTGTCTATTTCTTCCATTCAAAAATTCATAATAAATTATCCATAGCTTGGAATATTACGAAAATTTAAATCAATCTCCAAAATAATGTTTTACATAAGATATTCAAACGTCAAGGCATTCAAAATCAATTTACAAATTTTAACCTTAAAATTGAATTATGTCATTACACAAAAATCCTTGTTTAAATCAAAACATGACATATAATCACAACATATCATCATTTACCCATCCAAATAGTTTTAAAAACTTAAACCCAAAATTAAAATGTTTAATAAAACATTTATGAGATGGTTTAGATTATTGTTCACCTTGTTTGGATAAGGAACTTGAGATTTGTTCTTGTTTTAATCTTCCTAGCTTGAATCTTAGCTTCTAATTGATTTTAAGCTCTTCTTCCCCTAGGGTAATGGCCGGCCTTGATCTCCTTAGTTTATGTTTTTTGTTCTTGTAAGAATGAAATGGGAATGGAATGGTTGTAAGGGTTTTGGGGTTCTGCCATTCCCCATATTACCCTTGCTTTATTTTTCATAAGTTTTTAACTTATGAACCATTCTTATAAATTCATTTAGTTAAGGCATGGCCCTAATTGGTTTTCAAATCTCAATTCGCTTACCACTCTAGTCTCTACATTATTCTATTTAATTTATATAATTAAATTTATTGAATAATGTTATTTAAAATTAGGGGTGTTACAGGCTCCCTTTCTTAAAGAATTTCGTTCTCGAAATTCAGCAAGGACTAAATACTAATCATAGCAATCATCTATAACATCTCATAACTACCATACTAGCCTACCTGACTAGCAAATAGTCTATATAAAGAAAATATAGAACATACCCTTACAGCAGATCAGGATAAGTTTCTCTAATCCTGTCTTCTGTCTCCCAAGTACAGTCCTTCTGTTGTCGCTCCATTGAACTTTCACCAACTTGACTGTCTTGTTTCTTAACTTCTTCTCATCTCTCGCTACAACTCGAACTGGTTGCCTAACAAAAGTCAAATCCAGTTATACTATTAAGTCTTCTAATGCAGTCGGAGGAATAGTAGTCTCTGGATCATGTACATACTTACGAAGATGAGACACATGAAACACATTATGAACACCTGCCAAACTGACCGACAACTCTATTCTATATGCAAGCTTTTCGATCCTCTCTATAATTGGGAACGGTCCAACATATCTCGGTGCTAGTTTCCCTGACAATAAAAACCCTATCTCCCACTGAGAACTCTATATCCTTACGCCTCTTATCTGCATAACTCTTTTATCTAGATTGAGCTTCCTTCATCCTTCCTCGGATCAACTCAATCTTCTCTATTGCCTCTCTTACCAGGTCTGGACCTATGACTAATCTGTCTCCAGTTTCCAACCAACATGCTAGTGACTTGCATGGCCTTCCATACAAAGCTTCGAAAGGTGACATTCCTATACTACTTTGGTAACTATTATTATAGGAAAACTCAACTAAGTGTTCGTGATCTTCCCAAGATCCACCAAAATATAGCACACAAGCTCTTAACAAATCCTCTAGTACCTTGTTGACTCTCTCTGTCTGCTCATCTGTCTGAGGTGATATGTAGTACTCATCTTGAGCTTGGTACCTAGCACATCCTGTAGAATCTTTCGAAGTTCGGTAGTAAACAAAGTATCTCTATCACTTACTATACTACTAGGAATTCCATGCAGTCTAAGTATGTTCTTCATAAACAATTTAGCTAAAACAGGTGACGTCCTAGTTGACTTAACTGGAATGAAATGGGCACTCTTGGTCAACCTATCCACTATGACCCATGTATTATCGATTCCTCGATTCGACCTTGGCAACTTGTCTATAAAATCATGGATATCGAATCTCATTTCCAAACTGGTATTTCCAAAGGTTGCAGCAATGCACTCGGCTTCTGATGTTTAGCCTTCACTTGTTGACAGTTCACACACTGCCTTACCCACAAGCCAACATCCATCTTCATACCTTCCAGGTAGAAACCCCTCTTCATGTCTTGGTACATCTTGGTTCCCTAGGATGAAACGTAAATTTGGATCAATGACATTCCCTGAGGACTTCTCTCCTTAAGTCCCGAACATTCGAAACACACTTGTCCTTTCTTTCTCAACCATCCCCTCTGGTCAAGACTGAAATCTTTTAGATCATCAATCTCCAATCCAACCTCAAGCCTTTTTATCTTCTCAGCTAACAATGGATCCTCTTTATGCTTAGAAGAAATCCTTTCGATCAGTACTGGTCGAACTTCCAAGCAGGATAACATGGCAGTGCTCTGACTAGAACTAGCAGTCGATCTTAACTGCACACTATAAGTAGTCAAAGGCTCTAGATCCTTCCATTTTGTTAACATAGCTAACAACACATTCTGTTGTTTCCTACTAAGAGCATCCACTACTTTATTTCCTTTTCTAGGTGTGTACTCTATACCAAAATCATAAGTTACTAAAAACCCCAGCCACCTCTACTGTCTCATATTCAACTCCTTTTGAGAGAAAAGGTACTTTAAGGACTTATGATCAGTGTATAACTCAAATCTCTCCCTTAAGAGGTCATGTCTCCATATTTTCAATGCAAAGATCACTACTATCAACTCTAAATCATGAGTAGGATATCTCACTTCATGTGGCCTAAGCTGTCGTGAAGCGTAGGCAATAAGTTTGCCTTTTTTGCATCGACACAGCCCCTAATCTGGTTCCACATGCGTCGATATACACTACTAATCTTTGATTCCCGTTTGGAACTAATAACACAGACATATTGGTCAACAAATGCTTTAACTTAAGGAATGCCTTCTCACATTTGTCAGACCAAATAAACTTCACGTCCTTCCTGATTAGCTTAGTCAAAGGTGTTGTTATCCACGAGAAATCCTTAATGAATCTCTGGTAATAGCCAGCGAGTCCAAGAAAACTTCTGATCTCGGTCACCGTCTTTGGTCTCTTCTAATGATTCACTGCCTCAATCTTAGCTAGATCTACTAACAAACCCTTTTCTGAAACCACGTGACCAAGAAACTTAACCTCTTTCTTCCAAAAATGACACTTTCAAAACTTTGCTTTCAGCTGATGTTGCCTCACGTCTCAAGCACTACTCTAAGATGAACTCTATGCTACGAACCTATTAAGTGCTCTTGAAAAACTTGGTTCATCAAATCCACAAAGAAAGCTGGTGCATTAGTTAACCCGAATGGCATTACTAACTACTCGTACGAACCATACCTAGTTCGAAACGTCGTCAACGGAATATTGTCCTCCGCCACTCTTAGCTGATGGAAACCTGTTGCCAAATCCAGTTAGGAATATACTTTGGCTCCACTCAACTTATCAAATAAATCATCGATTCCCGGCAAAGGACACCTATTCTTGATCGCCTTCTCATTCAACTTACGATAGTCGATACACATCATTAACGACCCATCTGGTTTCTTCACAAACACAGCGGCCGCTCCCCAGGGTGAACTGCTTGGTCTAATAAAATTATTTCCTTCTAAATCCACTGGCTGCACCTTCAACTCCTTCATCTCGGTAGGTGTCATCTTGATAGGTGCTCTACTTACAGGTTCCGCTCCTGCCACATGTTCTATCCGAAACTCAATGGCTCGCTTCAGTGGTAGACCTGTGACCGGCTCAAAAACGTCTACAAACTCTTTTGCTATCAAAACCAGATTCAACCCTTTTTCTACTTCCATAGCACTCAACAAAACACAAGCACTCTGATCTGAATTCTTCACCAAGTATATAATTCGGTTATGACTATTAGGGTGCCTTAGCAATATTTCCCTATCTTGGCAAAATATCCTAGCATCGTACCTTTCTAACCAGTCCATACCCAGAATGATCCCAAAGCCTACGAAATCAAAAACATACGAGCTGCATGCAAACTTATGACCTAACAAATCAAGTTCTAATTGGTCACATCTCATCCCCAGAGTTGCTTACCCTCCTTTCGGATTCGCAACTCTTAAGAAAGTAACAAGGCATGAGGGTTCTAACCATAACCTATCTACCAAACACTGGGATATAAATGAATGCGATGCACGGGTATCAAATAGTACCCTAATTGGTATATTATGAATCAAAAGCGTACCTTCCATCACAGCCTTTCCCTTCTCAGCAGCAGTTGGTCTAGAAGAAGATGGTTCCAAAGTAAAAACTTTCCCTCTGTCCGCTCCGACTATTTCTGGACACTGATTCTTGAAGTGTCCAATCTGGTCACAGTTGAAGCACTTCACTCCCTTCTTATCTGCAACCTTTTTCCCTTTTCCAGTTCGACATTCATGAGCATAGTGTCCCTTCTTGTCGCACTTGAAATAGACTAGATCAGCTTTTGCGTTTTTGGTAGCTCCTTTTTGGGTTCCTTTCTTCTTAAAGAATTTCCTCTTCTTGCCCTGAAAACCTTGGGTTTCAACCTACTTCTCCTTCCCATAAGTAGAAAGCATCTCTTCATTCCAGATTGCCATCTCCACTAAAACTGTACTTGGATCACGGAGATGTGGCATAGTCGCTATAGCAATCTCGAGTCTTTACCCTCGAATAAATTTTTTCATTTCTTTTCATGACAGTGTCAATGGTAGCATATCCATATTTGGACAACTCATCAAACTTCATAGCATACTCAATCGCCGACATCTCACCCTGCATTAAGTCCATGAACTTTCTCAACAATACTGACTTGGAAACTTCAGAAGAAGAAAAAACCACTCTTCGAATCTCCTTCGAAATTCTGCCCATGTCAACAATTCCTCGAGAACTCTCGTGATAACACTATTCCACTAGTAAAGTGCTGCTCCCTGCAAATGTCTAGAAGCAAGTCTCCTCTTCTGCTCTCATCTAATCCCAAGTCAGAAAAAATCCTTTCACAGTGCAAAACCAGTTTTCCACTTCAATAACATCCTTTGTTCCCAAAAATGACTTTCCACCACGACTGGTGTAATCCCTCCTCAGCTTAGCATAATTATGGTCAATTGGAGCCATGAGACTAGCTCCTCCAATAGCATTACCACCAGCTACTCCTTAAGCTGCTCCAGCTTACGTCAGATTGACAAAGAGCTAATACATCATCCCCATATCTACTGGTGAGGTTCCAACACCTACGTTGGCATTTGCATTTGGATTAGCATTTGCTTGTCGACTTGGGTTTCTTCTAGTATTGGATCGAGCATTTCCATTAGTTGTGGTGCTTCCTCCACCAAAATTTCCTCTTCCGTTTCCTGCCTCTATATCTTTCTTTCTCGTAAATCTGCATACGAGCCTTAGTAAGATATAGAAGAATGGTCTAAGAGAAAGGGGAATACGTACTTATAAATACATATCAAATGCAAGTGCGTTACTATAGCGTTAACCCAAACCCTGATCTCATTTTCTTATTTATTGGATTATGTTTTGAAAATATTTTTAGGATCAAATTCCTTTTAATTTACATAAACATATGCTTTGATTCCAACTTGTAACATCCCCTATTTGGAGGCCCAAAACTAACTGCTATGGATTTTGTAGTCATCCATAGTTATTTATTCTTGGTGACCAAATGCGGTAATGTTAGATACATTTATATAACAGAAACACATGGATATGAAAAAAATTTAAACTCATAAAACAAATTTCTCATTCCACTTTAATCACATTTCAAATTCATTACATAATACCAATTCGTAAACCACATTCAGAGAAATATGATTATTACAAAATACGCCAAGAGCGACATATGAAGATGCTCCCTTGGTTGATCAAAGTCTAAATATAGGCAATTAAACAACTTTGCCATTACATCCAAAACACAACGAAATAAAACAGAATGAACTCCTAATAGCTAGCTTGCCGCCTACACGTCTCTGAAAGCTTATTCGTATAAAGGAGAACCTGAAAACCTTAACTCTCAAACTACTCAAAATCAATTAAGCACCCGAGAGTTTAAGGGGTAAACATAAACTTCGAGTTAGACAAAAAGTCTGGTATTAATAATAACCTACCATCTCAAACCACATAGATATCTGATGAGACCACGCCGCTTAGTGGAACGGGTTTTTCCCTCACTAGCATCTTAACTCAATTTATAATAACCATATATTGTGCACGTGCATCCACAATGGTTAAGACATAACATAATAAGATGTATCATGATGATATGCAAACATACAACATGCTCTGAATTTACCCTTCCCCGTTTCTTTAATTATTTGTCTTAAGTTATAGTTTCTAGGGTCACTTTTAACCTATTAGTTTTCATGGGTTAACTAATAACCTGTTCCAAGCCTATGGACTATCTGTCTAGTTTCATAGTTTTCATAGGGTCACTAAGAACTTACTAGTATCTACTAATAACTTCTTCTTATTATAGTTTTCTAAGCTCACTATGAACCTATTGGGTTCTCCAATAACTTCTCTCATGTCATAGTTTTCATGGGCTGACTATGAACCTATTGATCTCTGTCAATAACTTATTTCGAACATAGTTTTCATGGAATCACTACGAACCTATTGGCCCTTGCCAATATAAATTTCCATACATATTTTCTATGGGCTTACTATGAACCTGTATAAACCAATAATTCTTTGATCAGCCTTTGGGCATCCTATATTCTGGTCTACCTGACCTCCTAGATGCAATTCTACTCACACAGGAGTTAACCCAATGTATTCGCTACTAGGTCAACGTAGCTGGTTATTCTACTCTTAACACCCTAAATATGCGGTTATGGGTTAATTATAAAGTGAATATGTTTACAGAAGAAGCACACATGATAACTGATCATAACATAATAATATAAACATCTATGGTTTAATTTCCTTATAATCATTTCTCAAATGAAACATGGTTAATACCCTTAACCCACTATCTTAGCAAGGAAAGTTTCTTCAAAAACTCCAAAGTTAAATGCCATTTCAAAACTCTTCCATATTTGTCATGGATTTATCTTTAAAAATGAGATTGGGTTTCTTGTTTGAAAACTAAGGCTTTCGACTGTATTCTTTGTATCATTACACAAAATCTTAGGCCTTCACTTTTGATATCATTAAGACATACTTTTCGAATGTATTCAAATCTTCCTTTCAAAACACTCAAGAATATAACTTTCGAAACACTCAATGCATTCCTTTTGAAAGCATTGAAACCTTCCTTTAGAAACCGTTAAAGGTATACCTTTCGAAACACTTAAAGCTTATCTTTCGAAGGCACTAAGTTCAAGTAAAATTAATGGAAGCATAACTTCGAAACCATTTGAAAGTATCTCTTCCGAAATCATTGGGTATAAAATTAACTATAATTTCTGGGTTAAAGAAAACAAAAGCGAAAGTAACCCTTTTGAAAGCATTGATCTATAACTAAAAGAATTTGAGGAAGAGGATAGTTATGAAACTATTTCGAAACCATTGCCTCCATAACACTTATTAAAAGCAACTCAAATAACCTTTTTGAAATCATTGAGAAGGCGGCTTTAAATTATACCAGGGCAAAAGCTTCCCTTTCGAAAGCATTGATTTAAAAGTTATAAAGAAAACAACCTTTAACTAATTCGAAAGGCATGAATGCGGGAGCTAGGTTTCGAATAGGTTCAAAAGCAGCTACCCTTTCGAAAGCTCATTTTTAAAACAAAAGGCTGCAACTCATTCGAAAGTTTATTTTAAAATAAAGTAAGTGGCCTTTGAACAAAGGTAAGTTGATTGATTTGAAAGCTTCAACCCTTCGAAAGCATCTTTTAAAAGCAAAGGCAAGTAATGCATTCGAAAGCTTGTTAGAATGACTTCTACCCCTTCGAAAGCTTTCCTTCGACACAGTCCCTTCTGCCTTTCTCGAATCCACTTCGTATCAATAGCTTGATACCATATGTATTTGTTTCGAATGGGTTTGCTAGCAGAAGTATGGTGAAGAAAGCAAGCAGATGGAAGTGGCGAAGGAGTAAATCAAAACAAAACTAATTTTATGCCTTTAAAAGTAATTCCTTTTTACCTAACTTACCCAATTTGTCAAAATATAATTGGTTGCCAAATTCTTTATCAAAATCCTTTTCTAAAAAGGCAGCCAAATTCAATAATTTATAATTGAAATATTTTAACAAATAAGTGATTGCCTTCAACAAAACCTTTAAATTTTTAAATCCTTCAACTTAAATAATTTAATAATCTTATTAAAACAATTAGGAAAAATCCCCAAAAATCACCATAATTCACCTTTAATATGTTTTGTAACATACGTAAATTTCAGACCCGGAATCATTATATAATTGTCCTTAATAATTTAACCCCAAAATTGTCTATTTCTTCTATTCAAAAATTCATAATAAATTATCTGTAGCTTGGAATATTATGAATTTAAACCCATTTCCAAAATAATTTTTTACATAACATATTCAAACATCATGACATTGAAAATCAATTTACGTGATTTTAAATTTAAAATCGAATTATGTCATTACACAGAAATCCTTGTTTAAATAAAAACATGGCATATAATCACAACATATCATCATTCATCCATCCAAACGGTTTTAAAAACTTAGACCCGTAATTAAAATGTTCAATAAAACATTTTAAGATGGTTTAGATTATTATTCACCTTGTTTGGATAAGGAACTTGAGATTTGTTTTTGCATTAATCTTTCTAGCTTGAATCTTGGCTTCTAATTGAATTTAAGCTCTTCTTTCCCTAGGGTAATAGCCGACCTTGATCTCCTTAGTTTATGTTGTTATTCTTGTAAGAATGAAATGGGAATGGAATAGTTGTAAGGGTTTTCGGGTTTGGCCATTCCCTAATTACCCTTGCCTTATTTTTCTTAAGTATTTAACTTATGGACCATTCTTATAAATTCATTTAGTTAAGGCACGATCCTAATTGGTTTTCAAATCTCAATTCCCTTATCACTCTAGTCTCTACATTATTCTATTTAATTTATCTAATTAAATTTTATGAATAATATTATTTAAAATTAGGAGTATTACAGATGCGAGGTCAATAAGTTACACAAAAGAAGTCTGCGCTTCACTTTGAGGCTACCAGTAGTCGTGTACACTTCCTATTGATGTGAGATATCCTCTATGATAAATATTTGTGATGACGCAAGGTTAGTTTCAAAATCTGTTGGATAAACCTGCCCAGCTAGTATGGCTACCAGTTTATTTGAATAGTCGGACTAATGTGAGATGTCATTATGAGTATGGGCCATAATAAGAAGGGCCTGCTTCGAGGCCTTGATGTATTAAGTGGTTGTTTAAAGGCCCGTCTATTTTCCCCAAATGGAGTATTAATTGACCAAGGGGCTAATTATTAGGCACAATAGGAGATATCTCGACAGATGCTTGCTTTAGGATAAGGTATTAAGTGACTGATTAAGGGTCTACCTTTCCATAAAGAAGTATTAAGCGACTTGAGAGATTCCATATGATGCCAGCTAGATAGTTACCATTTAGGGGTCCGCCTTGGAAATATGTATTAAATGATGTGGTCTACCTTAATGGATGACTTAAATGGCCAGAGTGAGCCTATTTTCTAATAAAAGATATTAAGTAGCTTGGGTACTATCTCTTGCATTATTAGTTATTTATGATGTAGGATTTGGGTCATGGGATTTTAGAAACCTTCTTCTGGAATGAAAGGTATTAAGTAGTTGATGGAGGACCCATGTCCTTTCCTTATAAGAAGTGTTAAATAATTTTACGTACGTAGACGTATTCTTATTTTGAAATATACTGCCTAAGTACTGAAAAGGCAAGACTCGAAGTTTTTATTCACCAGACATTTGTTGTTCTGACTCCCTCCTCATTACAACATAGTTTAAGGATGGAGTGTTAACGGTGACGATGCTTGAAGGTGGAGTATCTTGGCTTGTGGCAGTTATTATTATTTTCTTTTATGGTATTTTTATGTTGTACCTATGTACTTAGACAAATGTTGTAACGGATCTAATGCTATGGTTTTTATGGAATTTTATATTATGACATTTTGATGGTTTTGAAATAAATAGGCACAATTATCTATTATATTTTATTCCATTCACTGTGAGTTCTGAAAGAATAGATATTACTCTGTACTGTTATCTCATTTTCTAAAAAAATAGCCAACCTTAGAAAGGATCTATGTTTTGATGGGCCTTTTCTGGGTCAAAATTTAGACCTATTCCGGGATAGGTTATTACATTTGGTATCAAAGCTTAGGTTACCCGATCAACGGGGAAAATATACGTATAAGGGACATACTTGTTATTTTGAGAAGGTTTTTCAGAAAGAATTTTCAAAATTCTTACTATATATACATACACCCTATTTTCTTGAACATAGACATAGGCACATACAGTAGGAAAACCTTTTTCTTTTAACATATAATACTATCTTAGAAAATCGTCACTAAAGATTCAACCTAAAGATAGTTGATATGGTTGATAATCAATCTTCTTGCAGACAAGGGAATCCTTCCCACGGAAGACCTCCCATTCGTGGATTGTCCGAATGGTTTAGACAATATCTTAGGACTATTGAGAAAATTCCTATTCCTCCAGCTGCATTGGTGGCACCCACTGCTCCGCCTGCCGATGTAGTACCCCGTTCTGTTGACTTTCCTAAATTATGTAAGGACTTTCTTAATATGGAAGGGATGGCATACTCTAGAACCGAAGGATATTTGGAAGCTAAAGCATGGGTTAGTGACTGTGATTAAATATTTAGAGAGCTTGGTTGAGAGGATCAGCTTAAGAGAAGGATGGCTGCTTAGCACCTCAAAGGAGAAGCTTTGGATTGGTGGAACTTGTGACTAAGGAAAACACTGGAAGGATATTCTCATGGGATGAATTCAAGAATAGATTTGAGATGAGGTTTATGTTTAAAACAGAAGTGAGCCTATAACTAGAGAAATTCATTCAACTTAGGCAAGAGGACTCCACTCTTAAGGAGTACATAGCTAAGTTCACTGAGTTGGTTGAATTTGGGATGAACTTGGTAAATACACCTATGAAAAAGGCCATGAAGTTCATGAAGGGCCCAAATTCCCTATTGAGAGAAATACTATTGACCCAAGTGTCGATTGGAGCCACGTATGAGATGTTGGTGGAAATGGCAATGCTGTATATGGAAAATGTGGAAGATAAGGAGGCAAAAATTGAGAAGAATGCAACTACTCGAAAAGCAAGGAGGATCCAAGAAAGGAAGCTTTTGGGTTAACAAGAAGTCGAATTGGAAGTTTAAGAAGGATGGTAAGGTATGTAAGCGTTGACATAAGAAAGGTCATGAAGCTAAAGATTTTTGGGTAAGTTTGATGAAGGAAGCCCTTAAAGGGAAGTGCTTTAACTTCCACAAGGAAGGGAATCTTAAGAATCAATATCCTAAGTTAGCCAGAAGAAGGATCAAGCAGACAGACTTATGTTATTGAAACTGTCCCTATTGCTAGTAGACCACCGAGAGACCAAGGAAAAGCAGCTCTAGAAGGTATAACTCTTATTTTTGGGGTTACCATTCGTATCTTATCTGATTCAGGGATATCGCATTCCTTTATAGCTAGGAATATAGTAAATTTCTTAAACCTTCAAACCCAGATAGTCAACGGCCTAATAGAGGTTTCTAATCCTATTAGGGGTTCGATACACCTCCCTCTCATTTGCAAAGACTTGGTGTCAGACACATGTGACGTTGATTTCATATGTAATGCGGACGTTCTAAATTTTGAGGGGTATGGACTTATCTTGGGTATGGATTGGTTATCATATTATAGAGCCATTCTTGACTGTGGGAGGAGGGTAGTATGATTAAGGAGTTATGGAGGTCATGACCTAGAAATTTTTTGTACAACCAAGGATTTAGTTGAGTTAAGCCATCTATACTTACTAAGTCTATTTGTTATTAGAGAGCCATCATTTGTACCCATAGTTTGTGAATTTCCTATGTCACTAAGGAGGTCTCGAGTCTCCTACCTCATAGGGAGATCGAGTTCCGAATAGATTTGGAGATACAAGGCTGGTTACCTTGCCTTTTTGGCATATGGCCCCTAAAGAAAGAAGGGTGTTGGACAAGCAAATCTCGGAGCTTTTGAAGAAAGGATTCATTCGGCGGATCACTTCTAAATGGGGAGCCCTCATTGTTATCGCCATTAAGATAGACGGTTCTTTGAGACTTTGAGTCGAATTGTTCGACCAACTTATAGAAGCTAAAGTCTTTTCTTAATTAGACTTGGCAACAGGATTCTATCATTTAAAAATTACAGAGGAAAGCAAATCGAAGACCACATTTTGCACACCAGATGGACTCTATGAGTGGAAAGTAATGCCTTTTGGATTAACGAATGCCCTAACATACTTTGTAGATTTGATAAGTAGAGTATTTATGGGACAAGTCAATAAATTTGTCGTAGTGTTTGGTGATGATATTTTGGTTTTCGAAAGGCAAGGAGGAGCATGAGGACCACCTTAGGGAGGTATTAGAACCTTTGAGGAGGCACCAACTCAAGGCTACATTTCCTAAATGACACTTTTGGAGAAGTGAAGTTAGATTTCTTGGGCATATTGATTCAGAATAAGGATTGGCTGTAGATCCAGCTAAAATAGAAGCTTTCCAAGGATGGAAGACTCCTAGGAACTCATTTGAGGTTAGAAGTTTTCTAGGGTTGGCAGGCTGCTATAAGAAGTTCATCAAGAACTTTACAAGAATAGTAGTTCCTTTAACCCAATTGACTAAGAAGAACCATGTCTTTTCTTGGGACGATAGATGCACTGAGCATTTGAGAAGCTTAAGGAGTTATTGACTAGTGCACCTATGCTCACTATTCTCGATGGAGCCAAACCGTTTACGATTTTCACAGATGCTTGTGGCATAGGGTTAGGGGCAGTTCTAATGCAAGAAGGGAAAATAGTTGCTTATGCTAGTAGGTAACTAAAAGATAATGAGAAGAGGTATCCAGTTCATGACTTGGAATTAGCAGCTATTGTCTTTGCGTTGAAGATGTGGAGGAATTGCCTCTTACGATAAAGGTTTGAGTTTTTCACTGATCATAAATCACTCAAATACCAATTTTTGCAAATAGATTTGAATCTTAGGCAACATAGATGGATGGAGTATATAACATCGTTTGACTTTAGTATCAAGTACACCTTTGGAAAAGGGAACGCAATCGTCGATATCCTTAGTCGGAGGCATGCCACCTTAGGTGCTATATATATAAATGGAGACAGTTGGAGTTTCTCTCGAATTTTATCTTCCAACCATCAATAGAACCCATTCAAGGCTTTCTAATAGTTATGGTGATTAGACCAGCCTTGATGGATTGCATAGGGAATGAGGAAGTGAAGGATGAGAAGTTGGTAGAAATTTTAGAGAAGTTAAAAAAGGCGAGCATTTTCACTATGCTAGTAGGTATTCGGTTGTTGAGAAGGGATGCTTGAGTAGGGATGTATGCCTTTCTGTCCCAATGGTTGATGATAATTTGTTGAGAGGTGCCCATGGAATGCCACCACTCAAAGATGACCATTCATCCCGGAGGAGATAAAATGTACTGGGATATGAAGACGATTTTCTTTTGGCATGGAATGAAGAAGAGCATAGTTGAGTTTGTTGCTAGGTGTTTGACATGTCAAAGAGTAAAAGCTGAGCAAGAGAAGCCTAGTGGATTATTATTACCTTCGGAAATTCTGATATGGAAGTGGGAGCATATTTCGATGGATTTTGTTGAAGGATTGCCTAAAAGTCAGAAGGGCAATGAGGCTATTTGGGTTGTTGTGGATAGACTCACTAAGAGTGCCCATTTTATTCTGGTTAATAGAAATAGGACATCCGCTTCTCTTGCACAGATTTACATCAAAGAGATTATTCATTTGTATGGAATTCCTATGAGCATAGTTAGTGATAGGGATCCTTTGTTCACTAGTGAGTTTTGGAAGAGCCTACAAGAAGCTTTGGGAACTTCTTTGGATCTTAGCATTGCATATCACCCACAGACCGATGGACAAACAGAGAGGGTTAATAGAATTTTTGAGAACTTGTTGAGAGCTTTTGTCTTGGAATTTGGAGGATATTGGGAGTAGCAAATACCTTTAGTTGAGTTCGCGTACAATAATAGCTATCAAGCGACAATTGGTATGGCCCCTTTTGAATCACTTTGTGGGCGGCCATGCAAATCGCCAAGTTATGGTAGGAAACCACTGACAAAGTATTGCTCGGACCCTATTTGATTCGTGATACCATGGAAAAAGTAGAGCTGATCAGACAAAGAATGAAGGCAGCGCAAGACCGTCAAAAATCTTATGCGAATAGAAAGGAGGAAAGAACAAGAGTTTGAGGTTGGAGATATGGTATTTGTTAATATCTCCCCTCTTAGAGAAGTAGTCGGATTTGGCAAGTATGGAAAATTGGTGCTTAGTTTTACATGACAGTTCAGAATCTTGTAAAAGATAGGAAAACTTGCTTACCGCACGGAACTTCCTGACAAGTTGGCGTGGGTCCACAATGTTTTTCACGTTTCTCACCTTAGGAAATGCCTTCATGACACTTTCATTTGAGTTAAGCCTGATCAGTCAGGGGATTTAGAGATGGAGCTGACAGTGCCCCGTGCTACCACACACATTGTGGAGCACGGAACTATGAGACTCCACAAAAAAGTAATTAAGCTGGTTCGAGTACAATGAGAAAATCCGACGGAAAGCACATGGGAAACTGAGGAGAAGATGAAGATCACTCATCCAGAGCTTTTCATTGGTAAATTTTCTCTCCAAAATTTGGATTTTTGGTTGCATTGTGGTTGCTAAATTGGATGGTAGGAGATGGTTTCTATACGTATACACTATCACTTTGCACTCATATGGACATTTCTATGCATATTTAGGATATTTGCATACATACTTGCATGACACGATTACACATTCACGCTAGGATTGAGCTCATTCTAGTATGTCTTTAGTATATAATAACATTGCACTATTGGTTGAGTGGATGGATGTGTAGATAACTTGGTTGTATAACATGGATGTTATTGCGCGTTACATTGTTCCCCCTTGAAAGATTTCGAGACGAAATCCTTTTTAAGGGGAGAGAATGTAATACCCCGTAAAATAAACCAAAATTAATGAAGTAAATTTAATTAAATATAATAAGGTAGAAAATGGAAATTTTATAAAATTCAGAATTTGACCACAAAAGTTATTATATTGCGTTTGTGATGAATTTCTAATCTGTTTCCACATATAATATGCTGAAAACGGAGCGCAAACGAAGAAGTTATGGACGTTTGAAGTTTTTAGATTTAAATTAATTTAGTTTGAATTCAAATTCAAATGAGAATTTATATTTAGGGTTTGAATTTCAAAAATTAGCTTGGGTTAAGTAAACGTTCAATTAAGATTTAACGTTAAAGTTAATTAGGGTATAAAATTAATTCAAAAACAACATAAATAAAAACATTCCCAAAACAAACGTACCGGTCGACCCCTTTATTGGGATGGTCAACCCCTTTATTAGCTTGGGGCGATTGTCCGGTCGATGCCAAAAAATGGCAGTGGCGGCTAGGGTTTGGATGTCTGTTGTATTGAGTTGTATGCTCCAGATTTATTCGTTCCTCGCATACCTCCATCATACGGTTCTGGTGCGTTTCAACCACTATAAATAGAGCCATATCGTCTCCACTTTTTTTTCATATTATTTGGGGAATTCAGTAAAACTCTGCCACTATTATCTCTCCAAATTAGATTCAGAAATTCCATAGAGAATTCAGATAAAATCCAAACTATTTTCTACTTATTTCTTCTTCCTTCAACCTATTCTTATTCTATTCCTATCCAACTATTCTGATTATAATAAAAAATATACATCTTCCCTCTTTGTGTGTGTATATCAAAACGAGAGAGATTCTGAAAGAGATTGAAAGATGTGCAAGTCAAGGGAAGGAAAAGCTAAGGTTTTTCTATAAGTGGAAATCTTAGTATTTTTTTCGGTAATTGTTTAGCATATATTTATGGATTTAAATATGCCTTAGGGATTTTGGAATTGCAAAAATACGATAGGTAAAATCCATAAAAATTCCTTTTTTATTTCGTAATGTCAATTCTATGTGAGGGTTCTCAATTATTTACATTAATTTGATGAAATTTGTCTTGTTTATGCAATTTTTGATAATTTCATAGTATATTCCACTTCTTCTCCTTCTTTGATTCAAATTGTGATTCTTCAATAAAATAAGGGTTTAGATTACGAATTCTATCCATAGTTTACACCACTTATTCCATACAAATTTTCCTTCATCTATTTCTTTGAAAAAGAGGAGTTGAATAGAATATGAAGTTAAGGTTACAATTCCTATTGTTTAGGATATTCCGTTGAATTGATGTAATAAATTAGGTTTCTAATTTATTTACAAGTCTGTTATTGCAATTTTGACTATGAATATTTATTCCTTGTTTTGGATATTAGAATCCCTCTTTTTGTATGTTGAAATCTTTGGAATTTGGAAGAAAAGGACTTGTAATATTTTCTTTAGGGAATTGACATTTAGCGCTAGTTTAGGGCGTATAAATCACACACTTAGAATTTATTAGGCACGAATATTTAACTATTTCTATTAGCATAGTTAACATATAATTATGGCGTATATTGTGTCGTTAATTAGGCATTTATTTGTCATTTATTCCCCCATTATGAAGGCAATTATTATTTTAAGACGTAATAAGAAAGATTTCTTATAAGGCCTTAATTATTAAATAGTGAGATGAATATTATATATATGGAGAGCATTTAATTTATGGCTATGCCATAGGAATGCTAGGTCAATAGAGTTACACGGTAGAAGCCTTTCAATTTGAGGCTACCGACAGTCATGTACACTTCCTACTGATGTGAGATATCCTCTATGATAAATATTTATGATGATGCGAGGTTAGTCCCAAATTCTATGGGGTAAACCTGTCCAGCTAGTCCGGCTACCAGTTCCTACGAATAGTCGGACTAATTTGAGACGTCATTACAAGTATGGGCCATAATACGAAGGGCTTATTTTGGGATCTTGAGGTATTAAGTGGTTGTTTCATTGCCCGCCTCTTTCCCCAAATGGAGCATTAAATGGCCATAGGGCTAGTTATTAGGCACGATAGGTGGTATCTTGACAGTGGCCTGCTTCAGGATAAGGTATTAAGTGACTGATTGAAGGTATACCTTTCCATAAAAAGTACTAAGTGACTTGAGAGATTCCATATGATGCCAGCTAGATAGTTACCATTTAGGGGTCCGCCTTAGGAATAGGATTAAATGATGTGGTCTACCTTAATTGGGGTCTTAAATGGCCAGAGTTTGCCTATTTTTTAATAAAAGATATTAAGTGGCTTGGGTACTATCTCTCGCTTATTAGCTATTTATGACGTGGGATTTGGGTCATGGGATTTTAGAAACCTTCTTCTGGAATGGAAGGTATTAAGTGGTTGGTTGAAGATCCGTCTCCATTCCTTATAAGAAGTATTAAAGGTTTTATGTACGTAGACATATTCTTACTTTGAGATATACTGCCCAAGTGCTGGAAAGGAAAGACTCGAGGTTTCCACTCACCAGAAATTTGTCGTTCTGACTCCCTCCTCATTACAACATAGTTTAAGGATGGAGTGATAACAGTGACGATGTTTGAAGGTGGAGTAGCTTGGCTTGTGGCAGTTATTATTATTTTATTTTATGGTATTTTTATGTTGTACCTATGTACTTAGACAAATGTTGTAACGGATCTAATGCTATGGTTTTTATGGAATTTTATATTATGACATTTTGATGGTTCTGAAATAAATAGACACAATTATCTATTATATTTTATTCCATCCACTGTGAGTTCTGAAAGAATAGATATTACTCTGTACTGTTATCTCATTTGCTATTATAGTTTATTCCATCCGCTATGAGTTCTAAAAGAATAGTTATTGCTATGTACTGTTATCTCTTTTTCCAACCAACAACCAACCTTAGAATGTATCTAATTTTCGATGGGCCTTTTCTGGGTCGAAATTTAGGCCTGTTTCAGGGTGGGTTGTTACATCATCTCATTAGTTTTTCCAATGCACATCCTTTGAAAAGCTAACATTGGTTAACCACCTCATCATAATATAATTAACAGTAACAGATAATATATCCTACCATACAATTTACATAATCATAACAAGACAACAACAAGCAACCAAAAATTAAGAGCTTGAAGCAAAACAAATAATTAAAAAAACATTATGCAAACAAAATAACTAACTCAAAAATTCATAAGATAACTAATGAACAACCATTATCATACAAGTAAACAATAATAATACAATACCACTGGAATAATTTAATTCAAACAATCATGCCATAGTTCATAAAACAAATGCAAGCAAATGAAACATCAAATTAATAGAACTAATATCAAGAAGCAGTAAAACAACACTACTAATTCAACCAAAATGAACATGCACTACTAAAGTAAATCTCTCTACCCTATAAACCAAAATAGATTTTGGACAAACGTAAAACTCATATGACCAGATGTCCTACATCTTATGTCACACGGCCAAGTTTTACCCTCTACAAATTAATTTTTTTTTTCAAATAAAATACACCTCCAGAATATTACTTAAACCAAATGTTTTACTCATTTTCATTCCAAAAATACACTTTTGAATCTAACTATTTCCATCATTATAAATTATTTTTCCCCATAGTATTTTGTTAAAATATTTAATGATATTTTAAAATACATTATTTTCAAATAAAAATGTTTCTCTCATTCTTTGCTCAAAAAGATATTTTCCAAAATATTTCTAACAAAATAGTTTCAAATATTTTCACCATTACAATAAATTTTCAAATTTTTTTTTCTATGTTCCATGATCATTTTACTAAAATAGCTTTTTTCGCAATACATCCTCGAAAAGAATTTTCATCAAGTCAATAAGAATGTTGTAAAAATAGGCCCACTTTATAAGGTTAAGTCATAATGTCACTTGTGTATCACTTGGGTTAGAACCAGCACTTAACCCATCCTAAATGTGGTCATCCTACCCCAATCCTATAGTATTTGTTTTCCACTCAAAGGTTACTACAAATAACTAACATGTTATGGGTGAGGCAATGGTGGTTACGCACGCGAAGTATACACACAAAACATGAAACCATGAATAAGAATGCTCTCTCATTCTATATTTTTTAACCTAACCAAGTGTAAATGAACCTACCATAAATGGTTAATTCTACCCAAGGCTCAAGGAGTTTCTAAACCTAAGCTTCGATGTGAGCAATGAAATTTTATGATTCGTAAGTCCAATGCATATGAAATTTTGTGAGCAAGATGAGGGGACCCTATGGAACCTACTTTAGGGGTCAAACACCTCAAAAGGATGAAATAAGAGGGATCGGTCCGCTACCCTCAATAGGGATTGGCTGAAATCAGAAGACAACACACATTGAAGCGAAGATCGAGCAATAACTCAAGTTCTACTAATCCAATTGACATGAAACTTTGAGGCTAAGCACATTACAACATGGGAAAGCTACCATATGGATCGCACCCCCAGATTTATTCAAAATAGGGATTGGGACCGATCCCAATTCCTTTGGATTTGGGCCATGCGATCCCTTTGATGGGTCCATATGGTTTGGGAGATCCTTCTGTCGAATTTTCAAGGAGATATTTTGCCATCTTTGTCTATAAATACTGGCTTGGTTGTTCATTTTGGGGACATAGCCACGGCTAGTTGCTTTATACACTGTTGTAACTAAGGATTTCCTTCTGATCCCTATGGTACTTAGTTTACAAAGTGATTAATAAAACAATCTATTCAAAGTGGACTTAGGCAAACAACGCTGAACGACTATAAATCGTTGTATCATGTTATTGCTTTGATTTTCTGCTATTTCTTTACTAATTTCCTCTGTTTTCCTTTTATATTCTTCATTTCTTTTTCCTCAAAACTACTATTGGGTGTTTGTGCCAACTTTTGGTGCAAACATTTTGGTGCTTTCATTGAGAAGCTAGATTCTCAACCCAATCTGGATCCTTTTATTGCTACTGGATTGCATAAATCCCCCGAAGAGATCTGGAATTGTCTTCAAAAAGCTTTGTTAACCCAAAAAATGGATCAACACCCTGTTTTGAGTTTGAAAGCACTAGCCCTATTCTGACAGAGCAATATCACAGATAATAGATATAGAAAAGGAACGGTAAAAGAAAGAAGACAAGAAATTTTTACAGTGGTTCGGCTGTTAATGAAGCCTACGTCCACTTTATAGTTTTATTATGACCGATTGCTGTTACAAGTAGTTTTTGATTACAAAGCCTTTGATTATCCTTAATTAGATTGAATCCCTAGAGTTGGAATCCACTGGAGAATCACAGTGAATTCCTTTGGAGATTCTTGTGAGGGAGGTAGAAGTGAAGAAGGTTTCCAACAGAGCTTCAACAACTAGTCCGGAGAAGATCCCATTTGTGTTGCAGGCAGGACGGTATTTATAGAGATCGGAGAGCCTCTGGACCAAACACAACTGTCAATTGATCATAGATGGACATAGGATGACCTAGAGGAGTTTAACTCGCAACTCGAGCAAAAACCATGGATCGCTAGCGATCCATAGACTTAGCTCGCTCATGGGCTAATGACTTAGATGCTTTCCCATTGCTTTACTATGCTAGCTCGCCAGGATGTTGTGTTAAAGTATGGATCACTGGCGATCCATAAACTTAGCATATTTTGGCTTCCATCTTTTTGTCCTTCTTTTCCCTCCTCGTGCCATAGCGATCCATGATTTTGTATGGATTGCTGGCGATCCATGAACTTAGACTATTTTTGGAGTTTGATGTCTGGAAGGACTTCATTGCCTCGTATTGACATTGTTCGTGTAGTGTCGTTGCACATTGCTCAGTTTTGATGACGATTTACTAGCTGGTTGTGTTTGACTACTAATTGGATTGAACGGACGCTGGTATCTTGGTTTGGTCGAACTCAGTCGTTTCCTTTGTAATAGGACTTGGCTCTCTTTAACTCATTACTTTAGCCCTTTTAGTTGAGTTTCGAGCCATTCTGACTTCGTCAAGTTGTTTCGCCTTCTCTTGGATCCTGCTGGGTCAAAAACCCGGATAACATTTGGCCCCCAGAGTACGTCTTCATTGGAGACCAGGCGTGCTCTGGAAGTTATCGCTTTTAACATCTGCTTGTCAAATTCCAAGTGATCGTATCAGTGTTTCGCGGGTATGTAGTAGGTCAGACTACTGATCTCTTGTCATAACAGATCGAATTTCTCTGCATAGCTTTCCGGTATGCTTCGAAATGATGGGTAGATGTCACAACACAAGTTTGAGAAAAATTCACCTCCAAATTCATGGGTCGCTAGCGATCCATGGGCGATGGATCGCTAGTGACCTGATTGTTCCAAGTTGTCTTTAACTGTATGGGCCGCTAATGATCCATGGATGATGGATCACTAGCGACCTGAGTAATTAGAAGATTTTTTGCCCTTTTCTTATTTTCAGTTGCCTATATTAGCCAATTCAAGCTGACATGTTCTCTTATTCGAGCCGAGCTAGTTCATCTTCTTCATGTGACCTTGCCTTCGTGCTATCCAACCCTAGGTGATATGATCCTTCTTGGTGCCTCGATCCATCCCTTTTCTTCGATCTAGCCTTGCCACCTGCCGTGATTCCTTCCAACGATTTGCCATGGCTTTTTCCAGCGATTCTCAGATCATTCCTCACTAAAACCCTAGCTTGTCGTTGCCTTGAGTCGTTGTCAATCCATCCTTTAGCTCGCCACTGATCCATCCACAGCTCGCTGATGTTAAGTCTTCGACCATTCCCGTGTTTTAGAGTTCAATCACAAGTGGGTTTGCTAATCGTAGTGTTTGTTTGACGGTGAATTTGTATTTGCGATGTTGATCGTGAGAAGTTTGAGTTGATTGTAGTCAAATGGAGGAAGATAGTAAATCGAGTCTTGAGTTTCTCCCAAAACGACATTCGTGCCTTGGCCCTGTGCTTAACGCATTTTCCTATCTTCGTCCATTAGGCTAGAATTGACTTGTGCCAAGTTCCGTAGCTGATACTGTATGACACATCGCTAATCGGTCCCAATTCTTCCAAAGGATTTAGACTTATCTTGCTTACTTGTTGCACGCTCGGTGTCCCTGTAGTGAGAAGAGTTTTCCGCATCGCTTCGGACAACAAACCGTTATTGATCATTGATCGATAACGGGTAAGTGTATAGGAAGTAAATACAAATAGGAACGATGTGGGAAATTCTTTTCCTTTTCCACCGCGATCGAACTATCTACAAGGGATAGAGCATTTGTAGTGTTTCAGATATCGAGCTCACCACCCATAGATAGCACGCTACACTTGCCCCGGTACACACGTGAAGTCCGTTGCATGGGCACGAATTGATATCTCTTCGAAATTCAAGTGTTGTAGGGGAAAATTATTAATTTGTAATAAAATCACCTGATCGTTTTGAATGCGAGTTTTTTTGTTCTAGAATGAAGCACCCATCTTCGCGCCGTAAATTGAGTGGAGAAGTCCGGCACTTTCCGTAGTCGAGTCGTCATCCATCTCTCTTTCTCCTACCACTTCACAGGCAGAGTACGGTCTGTTGGTCCCGGTCGTGGATCGAACGCCTCCCAACTTTAGAGTTCTACTCAATCCACCAGAGAGAGCTTCTTCGGTGGTCTCCGTTAAAGTTCTACGCAATATCTGCATGCAGCATGGTATACCAGAAGAGGACGTACGTCTACCAGAAAAGACGAGTTTGCTCATATGCCTCCCCTACATGTGCCTGAATGGAGTCGTGCCTCCTTTTAACAACTTTCTACGCGAGACTCTTTCTAACTTAGGCATTTCCCCATTTCAAATTCATCCCAATGGCTATGCTATCTTGACTTACTTGCATGTTCTCTTCAGGCGGACGTTCAACCGCGCTCCAAACTTTGATGAGTTGCGGTACTTTCTATCATTCAAAAGGAGGGATGAATGTCCATCCTTTATCGTAATTGAAGCTCAGAGGAACCGAAAAATCATTTTGCGTCTGCAGAGCAACTTGTCCCAATTAAAGACATAGTATTTCTTCGTTAGATGCCCTGAGGGGTTTAATCGTCCTTGGATGACGGGAGTAAGTTCCCTTTAATATATATCTAGTTTTGACGCGTTGCTATGGAGTCACTGACAAGTTGCATACTCACTTACAGTTATTCCAAGGCCAAATAGGGATGTGTCTCTTGATGAAGTTTTTTGGACCCTAAAGGCTATTGATGTTGAAGAAAGGTCCATCAAAGTCTTACTGACCGATGAGAACTTGCTCCGGTATGGACTATTGCATCCGAGGAAATCCGCCGTTCAAGTTGAAGTCCCCTCCCATGCTCGGTCTAGGGTTCGCACATGATCTACTTCTTCTCGAAGTTCTGAAGAAGTCGCTTCTCATGAGAGAGAGGGTGTGTTCGGAGAATCAGCTGAAGAGGCCCGTGATGGAAGAGTTGGGACTGGAGTTAGCGGCTCGGTCAGAATGCCTCCGATCTTGAAAGAGGAAGAAGAAGAGTTCCAACAAAGGGAAGGCAAGACTACATCAGGCTTAGATAAAGAGGAGGGGGAACTTAAGAGTAGTAGCGACGAGTCCACTTGCAATGACGACTTCTACATAGAATCCAATAATGAGGAATCAGAATCATGCGATGAGACTCCGAGCATGAGTCCCATCCTTCCGAGCTCTCCTCCTCCAGATGCGAGCGATAAAGTCAATGCCCTAGAAAATAAAGAGCGTCGGGATTCCCCGGTTAAAGATGTTGGCACATAGTTTGAAGATTTGAGTGACGTCTACGTCGATTTTGATGCGCTTATGGGAGAAGATTTTAAATTTGAAGAGGTGCCCCCCATTTGGGCAGTACTACGCCCGAAGTTAGTCCGGTTTTGCCCACGACGGCCACCCGATCCGGTTCGTGACGACGCTTTAGGCCTTGCCCCGAAACACACTACACTTCTCTATTAGGATTACACTCACTTTCTTACACTCTTTCCGTGCCTATTTTCTTCTTATAAAATCTTTTATTTATGCTTTGTGCCAAGTATGACGAGAGGACACGGCCTCTATGATTACTTCAAAGAATTCACGGACTCCGAACGTTAGTCTAGGCATTCTTATGGCCATCATCAACCCCGAGAGACGGAGGAAGAGTACAGGAAAAGAAAGGATTTTAAAGCCGAGACCCATCGCAAAGAGGAAAGAGATCGAAGCCAATCAGACAAAGGCGGGTATGAGAAGCGGAGGTCTTTTGATGAGAGGGAGGAACCATCGAAAAATCAAAGTTCGATCACCGTTCCATCCTTCGAAATAATAGGTTTCCGCTCCAACGCGTTCCTTAACGGGTCAAGATATCCTCGTCACTTCTGCTCCTACTCTGCCTTCAACTTACATCCCGCCATCTTCCATTGTTACTGCCCCCGGTGCTTCACGCACTCACCGGAGACCTTCCTATATTCTTCCTTCGGGCCCCCCTAAGCTTAAGGCAGTGCTCCCCTGTTGGTTCTTGAAGGGAGTTAAGTTTGACCGCGATCTGCATCTGGTTCATAAAGATTCGTACATGCCACACCTTCAAGCTGAAGGGTGGAAAAAGCTGTGTAAGCAGCTGGCGGACACCAATCGTAAAAACTACCAAGAAATCCTCTCTTTCGAGTCATAGAAGGATGATTTCAAAAAAGCGCTGTCAGAATGCGATGCCAAAATTAAACTACTAGAGGAGGAGAAAGCAGCAGCACTGCAAAAGGGCAAGAGGAGTGCCGACTTGCTAAAAGAAGTGAAAGAAGCGCACGCTAGAATTGAGATCGTCTATAGAGATGAAATAAAAAAGTCTGACACCAAAGAGGCGAAATTAAAAGAAGAAGTGGCTGCCTACAACACGACTTGAGGCTCAAAGAAAAACCATTGCTGATCATGACCTCATCGTTAAGGAGCACAACAAGACTATTTCTGACCAAGCCGAGACAATTGCCAGGTTACAGGCTCAGGTCGCATAGCTCAGCACCGATAAGTCTATTATTGAAGTTGAGAAAGACGCCGTTAGAGTGGATTACTAGGAGCTTCAAAATGCTTTTGAAAGAAAGATGGAAAAATGGACGCGATCATCTTGAATTTCTATGTTAACCCCTTGTTGCACCAGGGGAGTCTCGGCTACCTTGGTCTGAAATTGTCGCGCACCCTCGCTTTGGTCTAGGAAGAAATCTTGCCCTGTTTTGCGGATAGCGGTGACGTCTACATCAAGCGAGAGTTGGAAGACACTTACCTTAATGAGGAATCAAAGAAAGCGTTGCTCGAGGGCCGGGAAATTTTACGAGTCAAAAGAGATAAAGAAGCCACCGATGCTGCCTTGACAGCTGCCACCGAAGCGCTTACCAAGCCTTTTATTTTTGGCGCTGGCGAATCATCAAGGAAGCCCCACGACCTGCCAGCAAGTTTAGATCTTGAGACTCTTCCTCGGGTATTGGAGCCATCGAAAGAAGGTGAAGGTGGTGAGTATGAAGTCGACATTCTCGACCATACCTCCGGTGCAGGTAATGTTCTTACTTCCTCTGAGTTTGGGAGCTTCCAACTTCCCGCAAGAGCAGGAAGAATTTAATGCTTTTGTTTTTCATCTTATAGATCCATCTACCTTTATTGTTGATGTGCCGTTTCCTCAGCACCCGGACCCGCTGCTATTTCTACAGCCTCCGTGGTCATCTCTGTTGTTGTTCCTGTTTCCATGTCCGTGTCTAGCTCGCAGCCAGGGCCTGAGTCCGAAAAGAAAGCCACGCCCCATGACCTAGATGACCCCTTTATGTCTTTAGAAGGCGATGTAACAGTGGCAGACATTAAGGAGCAGGAAATTCAGACGAAGCAGCCTCGAAAGACTCAGCACGAACTGGTCGCTATCAAGAAGGAAAAGGTCGAAGCGATTAAAGCCTCGAAGAGCTCCCGCAAATCACGGAAGCGCAAAGCAAAGGGAGAGTCTTCTGAGAAGGCTGAGGAGGAAGAGGATGACATTGCCACTAAGGAGTTTGTTGATATTACCGGCAGTAACACCACTTCTAAGAAGAAGCAGAAGCTGCCAACAATGGGCGAAAAGGGGAGCGGTGGAAGGAAGCGTTGAGGAGCTTGTGTGATGACCGATTTGATTTTGGTTCTTTTTGAGTCATTTTGTACAAGTGTAGAGTCTGCACTTAATTTTTCTATCGTGGAGTTTGTCTTCTCTTTTTATTGGCCAGTGTTGTGTGGGTACAACCACCACGTAGTGACCATTTGTAAAGAAAATTATAAGCAATACATTGAATTTTACTGTATTCTTTTATGTCTGTTCATATGTGTTCTGTGTACTTGTGCTTGTTTTGTTTACACTTATCCAATTTTATAATTGCCTCCAAAAAAATTTATTTGGAGCTACAACTCTCCATTCCGAGTAACAGAACTTGTGAACTTATTGTTTCAGTTGTTTTTATTTGAGCACCGGTGTATGCCCTCTAGTTCACAGGACTATTACTTCAGAAGACCGGTGACATATAGTTTAGATAACTTTCATATTAAACTTGAAATTTGGCAAAGTTGCAGCTTGATTTTCCTTTTTCCGGAAGTTTTGCAACATTGGCATGTAATCCAAGTTTCTTGTGATATTCCGATAGGCATGCAACATATGCGTGCTTTTGAGGAGCACATTGCATGGGTTGACTGAGGGCAGCTTCAATCATCAAGTGTCGTCAGTTGAAGCTTTCGTGTTGGTTCGTAGTACTCCGATTTTGTCGGAGTTATGCTCGTTATTCCCAATCACAGAAGTGGTGGACGCGCTGGTTGTGAGATGCGTTGTGTTCGGGATTAATATGGCCCATTGATTCGGTGCCGATGCTCCTCGGTGTTGCCTATCTTCGGGCAACGTGGGGAACTTGAGTTTTTTTTAAAGAGTTAGTGCGCGACTTACGAAATGCACGGCTTTTGGTGCTCCTCGGCATTGCCTATCTTCGGGTAACGCGAGGATTGTATGCTTTGGCGTGGCTTATGGGATGCGCGGAGCTTTCCTGTTGGTTTGTAGTACTCCGATTTTGTCGGAGTTGTGCCCATTATTCCCAATCATAGAAGTGGTTGACGCGTTGGTTGTGAGATGCGTGGTGTTCTGGATCGATATGGCCCATTGATTCGGTTCCGATGCTCCTCGGTGTTGCCTATCTTCGGGCAACGTAGGGAACTTGAGTTTTTTTAAAGAGTAGTGCGCGACTTACGAAATGCCTAGCTTTTGGTGCTCCTCGGCGTTGCCTATCTTCGGACAACGCGAGGAGTGTATGCTTTGGCGTGGCTTATGGGATGCGCGGCTTTTGGTGCTCCTCGGCATTGCCTATCTTCGAGCAATGCGAGGAGTGTATGCTTTGGCGTGGCTTATGGGATGCGCGGCTTTTGGTGCTCCTCAACGTTGCCTGTCTTTGGGCAATGCGAGAAGCGTATGCTTTGGCATGGCTTATGGGCTACATGGCTTTTGGTGCTCCTCTGTGTTGCCTATCTTCGGGCAACGTGAGGAGCGTATGTTTTAGCGCAGCTTATGGAATGCGCGGCTTTTGGTGCTCCTCGGCATTACCTATCTTCGGGCAAGGCGATGAGCGTATGTTTTGGCGCAACTTATGGGATGCGTGAATTTTTGTGCTCCTTGGCGTTGTCTATTTTCGGACAAAGCGAGGAGTGTATGTTTTAGGCCATCCCGATGTTGTCGGAGCAACACCGGTTTTAAAATGCCAGGATTGGGATCCTCCGATCCAGCGGTTTGAGTCGATTTGCTTCCGTTTACCCGGCGGGTATTTATCATGAACACGGTTTTGTCGGTTCAATAGAGCGAATCAAATTTTATTAAGGAAAGCAGGGTAGATTTTTTTGCCTATTTACAATGCCCTTAACATTCCGAGATGGCTTATTTACTGAAAAATAGAGAGTACATAAAGTGGTTTTCAAACGAAGTAACGGCGGAGTGATTTGTTATTCTAGGCCCTGAGAATTTGAATTTCATGGACGGTTGTTAGCTTGAATGTTCCGTCTCTTAGCTTTTGACTGATGACGTACAGTCCTTCCCAGTTTGGTCCAAAGGCCCCCAGAACAGGGTAGACTCACTTAAGCACAAGATCTCCCACTTCAAAAGTTTGGTTATGAACTTTGGAGTTGAAGTACCATGCGATCCTTCTTTGGTGGGCGGCGGTTCTCAACTTGGCTTCTTTCCTTCTTTCATCGATCATATCTAGCGATTCGAGTAGTAGCTGCTTGTTTTGCTTTTGATTGAAATTTTACCTTCGATGCAAGGGGACTTCCAATTCAACAGGGATCATTGCCTCCGCTGTACGCCAGGGCAAATGGAGTGTGGCTGGTTGCCGCTCTGTGGGTTGTTCGGTAAGCCCATAGTGCGAGTGGAAGTTCATCAACCCATTTTCCCTTAGCTTTAGTTAGTCGCTTTCTGATGGTGGATTTGATGATCTTGTTTATTGTTTCCACTTGCCCGTTTGCTTGCAGATGAGCTACTGCTAAGAAGATTTTCTCAATCTGAAAGCGTTTGCAGAAGTCTTTGAACTCGGGGCTTTCGAAGTTGGGTTCCATTGTTAGTGATAATTTTCTATGGCACACCAAACCTGCAAATAATGTTTTTGGTAACAAAGTTAATGATTTTCTTTGTGGTTATGGTGGCCAGCGGTTCCGCTTCAGCCCATTTTGTGAAATAATCTATGGCAACTATAACATATTTGGCTCCTGCTTTTGCTATCGGTAGGATGCCCATCAAGTTTATTCTCCATGTTGCGAATGGCCACGGGCTGACCATCTGCATTAGCTCTATTGAAGGAGTTCTTTTAATTTTTTTGAATCTTTGGCAACGATTGCATCTCCTGGCATAATCTGCAGCATCGTGGTTTATTGTTGGCCAGAAGTATCCGTATTGGAGGACTTTCTTCGCCAGGGTTTGCCCCCTAGTGTTGTCTCCACATTCGCCTTCGTGTACTTCTTTTAGGATTCATTGAGCTTCATCATCGGACATGCACCTTAGGAGGGGGTCGAGAATCCCCTTCGGTAGAGTACTCCATCTTGTATCATGAATCACTGTGCCTTTTGGAGAAGCTTTTTCCACTGATTTCGGTCAGTTGGAAGAGTCCCTGTTAGTAAATACTCCTTTACCGGTGTCATCCACGTATCTGGTTCGACGGTGATTTCGAGGATCCAGTCAACGTCCATTTCGTTTATGCTTGGGTTGGTTAGAGTTTCAAATGGGACTAGTCCCAATGACTGAGCCTCTCTAGAACTTGCCGGTTTAGCCAAATAATTTTCCTTGGTGTTTTGCTCCCGTGGAATGTGAGTTTTAGTGTAATGTTCGATGTCACTTAGCAGTTCTTGTACTTTGGACAGGTACGGGGCAAGATTCTCCCCACATGCTTAGTACTCCCCTTTTACTTGACAGACGACCAGCTGGGAGTCGCTGTACATGTGAATAGATTTTATCTTGAGTTCTTTCATGACTTTCATTCCGGCAATAAGTTATTCGTATTCCGCTTCGTTATTTGTAGTGGGGAATTCCAAACGCAAAGCATAGCTACTGGCTCGCCCTTCGGGGGTTTCAAGAATAACTCCTGCTTTCGAACAGAGCTTGTTAGATGCTCCGTCGACGAAGAGCTTCCATTGCGTGTCTGCTTTCAGTTGAACTTCTTCCTCGTCACTCCGTATGGTAAATTCGATGATGAAATCGGCTAACGCTTGCGACTTTTGACTATTTTCCATTAGAGCCTTTTGACTATTTTCCATTAGAGCCTTTTGACTATTTTCCATTTTCTGGTTGATCTCATTAACCAACTTATTCAATTCATCCGTAGTGACAACATCGTGTTGGCTGGAGGATGCTGGTGCCTGGCTTCCCAAGTTAGCACCATTTACCTCAGTTTGTTGGGCATTAACATCTTCTCCAGCTATTACTGCCCCTATGGATCTTCCAGAGGCAGTTCTTCTTCTTCCAGGAGCCATTGATTTCAAGTGGTAGATTCTTTAGGCAAAGATTGGGGATCTAACTTCTGGACCTATGGGATCCAAAGTAGAAAACTAGATCTGGCTCCTGAGTTGGATTTCTCAGTGAAAGCACCAAAATGTTAACCTAAAAAATGGATCAACGTCCTGGATTGGGTTTGAAAGCACTAGCCATGTTCTGACAGAGCAATATCACAGATAATAAGTATAGAAAAAGAATAGTAAAAGAAAGAAGACAAGGAATTTTTATAGTGGTTCGGCTGTTAATGAAGCCTACGTTCACTTTATAGTTTTATTGTGACTGATTGCTGTTACAAGTAGTGTTTGATTACAAAGCCTTTGATTATCCTTAACTAGATTGAATCCCCAGAGTTGAAATGCAGTGGAGAATTACAGTGAATTCCTTTGGAGATTGTTGCGAGGGAGGTAGAGAGTGAAGAAGGTTTCAAACAGAGCTTCAGCAACCGGTCTGGAGAAGATCTCGTTTGTGTTGCAGGCATGACAGTATTTATAGAGATTAGAGAGCCTCTAGACCAAACACGCTTGTCAATTGATCATAGATGGACATAGGATGACTTAGAGGAGTTTGATCGCAACCTGAGCCAAAACCATGGATTGCTAGCGATCCATAGACTTAGCTCGCTCGCGGGCTAATGACTTAGCTACTTTCCCATTGCTTTACTTCACTAGCTCGCCGAGATGTTGTGTTCAATTATGGATCGCTGGCGATCCATAGTGTATGGATCGTTGGCGATCCATAAACTTAGCATATTTTGGCTTCTATCTTTTAGGCCTTCTTTGCTCTCTCTGTACCATAGCTATCCATGATTTTGTATGGATCGTTGGCGATCCATGCACTTAGGTTATTTTTGGAGTTTGATGTTTGTAATGACTTTATTGCCTCGTATTGATGTTGTTCATGTAGTGTCGTTGCACGTTGCTCTGTTTTGATGGCGATTTATTAGCTGGTTATGTTTGACCGCTGATTGGACTGAACGAACTTTGGTATCTTGGTTTAGTCGAACTTAGTCATTTCATTTGTAACAAGACTTGTCTCTCTTTAACTCATTGCTTTAGCCCTTTTAGTTGAGTTCCGAGCCATTCTGACTTCATCAAGTTGTTTCATCTTCTCTTGGATCCTTCTGGGTCAAAAACCCTTATAACAAGCTTGTTTGTTCTAATTCAAATTTGTAAAAGTCTAAGGAAAACCATCAACATTGGTTAGGAATACCAGATCTACATCTCAAAATGCAAAAGAAAATGAGAACACTAGAATCCAACAAGGAGCCTCGAGTAATCTACCAGTAGATGTGAATGCTACCAATCCCATTAATGTTCAGAACTCAGCTGATTCTATCACAAAAGCTAATTTTAGAATTTGATGAGAGAGCTAGTGGATAGCCACCAACAGCTGAATCAACAGATTCAAGCAAATATCGATCTAATGAACTAACTCAGTTAGTAACAGAGCGGGAAAGCTAGGAAGGACCCAACCCCTTATTCTACATCAGAGAGTTATAGTTCATCAAATGATTATCATAGATGCGGGCATCGCGAAATTGACGGATATCGTGCAGAAGCTTTTGGACATCAACATGCAAACCTACCTGGTCTGCCGAGACCGATCGATACTGATCCCTCCTTCAGAGTAGAGAGCCTACCTTTCCATGCTGGAGCCTAAGCTGGAGCTGCTGCAATTGATTTAGATGCTGGAGTTCAAATGGATGTAGACCAATTGCCTCACCGGAATGATGATGAAGTGAATATACGTGATATACATGGGGAGGATATTGAGCCAATAAGGCGTGGAATGACCCGTAGACATCGACCAGATCAATCACGTGAGGTGGAGCATGACCACTGCTTGGCTTCAACTATCCAAATGCCGAACTTGTCGGGTATGGTTAGACAGCTAGTGAGGGAGAGCCAAGCTTGACCAATGGTGACTGGGGATCTCGAGAATCCATACCCCATTCACTGATAGTATCTTACATGCAGAGTATCCAAGAAGAATCGGTATGCCATCGATGCCTGCCTACGAGGGAAAAACCGACCCCGGGCAACACATCATGAGATATGAATGGTTGATGGATTCCACACGAGCTGATGATGTAATAAAAGTGTAGATGTTTTTCTTATCACTCTCTCTAAAATAGCAGCGATGTGGTTTACTAGATTACCCCCATGGTTAATCTCTAGATTTGACGATTTCACAACGAAATTTATGGAACAGTTCTGTATGCACGCAACTCGCCCCAATGATATAATGTCCATGCCCAGCGCGATATAGGCTCTGGGAGAATCATTGAAAGACTATTTGGAGAGATTTCATATAGCCTCCATAGAAGTTAGTAATCCGAAGGACCATTCAATATTGATAGCGGTAACTAGAGGGATTGATCCAGAATCGGACTTTTGCGATTGGTTAGCTGGCAAACCACCCGTGACATTAGAACGTTTTTATGAAAAAGTAGCTCAGTATTTGAGGAAAGAGGAAACCAGATGCTTTAGGAAGAAGAATGTTGTGGGGTCAAGTGGTGATGGAGTGTAGAGTATCATCGCAATGAATCAGTCTGGTGATAGTTCTAGAAAAGTTCAAGTGAATGTCTAAAATAAACTGAGTTAGCAAAAGAAAGGCGGTGATCGGAACCGTAAACGAAAAAAAGATTCTGGAAGAGGAAAGCCAAGAATTCCAATGTATGATACCTACACACCACTAAATACATCTCTAGAGAATGCCTATTTGTCTACCTACAATACCATGCAGTACAGGAAGCCACCTCCAAAAGAATAGACGGAGAAACAAAAGCAGACTAGAAAATATTGTCGATACCACGAATGCTATGGACCAAACACGAATGAATGTAGGCATCTCCAAGATATAATTGAGAAGCTGATTCAGGAAAGAAAGTTATAGCAGTTTATTAAAGCCCCACAGGATGGCGGGCAGGGGACATCTGACCCCAATCGAGGACAAGCTCCGCACAGGGCTGAGGAGCCTGCATGGACCGGTGAAAGATTAGTGATAATACGATAGTCGGAGGACTGCATCCAGCTGATAAGAGTATGCATGAGATTGAGCACTATGCTAGAGCAATCAAGCATATTACATTTGAATGTTGTTCGAATACAGAAGATGGAGCTCCAGCAAAACAATAGCATATAATGGTAGATGACATTGTGTTCAGAAATAGAGATGCAGGTAAGGTGGAGGCACCGACGACGATCCAATGGTCATTTCGGCCATGATCAACCCCGCCTTAGTAAGAAGGATTTTGATTGATTGTGAAAGTTCCGTTAATATAATTTTCAAAAAGGCTTACGATCAGATGCGGATGGAAGCCAAGGACTTGAAACTGTCTAAAGCCCGTGTTCATGGCTTTAACAGTGCTGCGACTGAAGTTGTCGAATATGTCAAATTGCCTATTGAGTTGGGAGAAGACGACCACAGGAGAGTGTGGATTTTACCATTTTTTGTCTTGGATGTTGACTCTCCATACATTGCTTTTCTGGGCCAACCAGTGCTAGCTGAATTTCTGCCAGCTCTTACCCCATGGTGTTTGACTTTGAAGTTCCCAACTGATAATGGTGTTGGAGTTGAGAATGGTGATTAGGAGACCCTACGTACTTGTTATGTAGCTGAATTGAAAGATTCTCAACGGAAGGAGAAAGGTAATGGTGTGGATAATTCTCTCTGCATCCAAACTACCAAAGATTGACAACAAGCGACTGGGCCTTTGCTTGGATGCCACAGTCAGTTCTATAAAGACAGATCCGAGGGAAGAAGTGGAGGAACCCAAAGAGACCAAGGCTGCACCGGCTGAGCTGAAAATTGACTTTAGGGTTGGCCACGATGACCCGTCATGGGTCCTAAAGATCGGATCATAGCTCAACCTCTAATGATGAAAAAACTTGCTGGTTTTCTCTGAGTGAATCTTGATGTTTTCGCTTGGACTCATTCTGACATATGTGGAATCTCGCCTATCATTATGGGACATGCATAAAATATCGACCCAAGGCATGTCCCGGTGAAACAGAAAAGGTGTGGCATGGATTTGCAGAGATCTGCTGCCCTTAAAGAGGAGTGGATAGACTCAAAGGCAATGGGTTTATTTCTGACGTCCTCTACCCTAAATGGGTATCTAATCTTGTACTTGTGAGAAAGGTGATTGAAAAATGGTGGACATGTGTTGATTACTTAGAATTGAACAAGGCGTGCCCTAAAGGCAGTTTTCCCCTTCCAAGGATCGACCAGTTGGTATACTCAACCGCAGAACATGAATTGTTATCTTTCATGGATGCATACTCTGGATATAACCAAATCTCGATACATATTCACAATTAGGTGCAAACCAGTTTCATTATTGATGTTGGATTGTAATACTATGTGGTAATGCCATTTGGATTAAGGAATGCGGGAGCGACTTATCTGCGCTAGTTTAAAGAATGTTTAAATATCAGATTGGAAAGACGATGGAGGTCTACGTGAATGATATGCTCGTGAAGTCGCATCGATCAAGCGACAACATTAGAGACTTAGCAGAGATATTCAGTATCCTCCAATATTACAAAATAAAGATCAATCCTCTGAAGTGCTCTTTTGGCGTTGCATCAGGAAAGTTCTTGGGTTTCATCATCAATGCTCACGGAAGTAAAGCTAACCCCAAGAAGATTCAAGCAATTCACAACATCCAAGAACCGAAGACCATCAAGCAAGTACAGAACTTAAATGGGAAGGTTGCCACCCTACGTCGATTTATTTCCAGAGCCACCGATAAATGCATTCCTTTCTTTGATTTGATTAGAAGAAGGAAAAGGAACTTTGAATGGATGTAGGATTATGAGGACGCATTCCAAGCTATAGTGAACCACCTAGAGAGGCCTTCTATCTTGTCAAAGTCGGTGGATCGTGAAGACTTGTATATCTACTTGGCCATGTTGGTACATGCTATAAGTGCCGCACTGCGAATCGGATCTAGAGACCGGTCTATTTGTTAGCAAACGATTAACATGAGCTGAAAGGAAATATCCAAAGAAGAGAAATTGATGTACGCTTGTTGATTTCTTCACGAAAGCTTCGCCTCTATTTTCAAGCTCATCCTGTCAAGGTTTACACCGACCGGCCGGTACAGGAGGTCCGACAACGACCTGAGACGTCTGGAAGGTTACTCAAGTGGAACATCGAACTGAGCATTCAACATCACTTATCTTCCTCGGAGATCCATTCAGGTATAGGCATTGGTGGACTTTATAATAGAATTCACTGCACAAGATTATCTCCCAGAGAGCAGTGGAGCCCCAACCATTCGATGGAAAATGTATACGGATGGAGCATCCAATGATCGTTGTTTTGGAGCTGGAATCGTGTTGGTAACTCCGAAGGTTCGATCAATTAGCTATGCTTTGAAGATTGACTTCCCTACAACGAACAACGAAGCTGAGTATGAAGCTCTGATCACTGGACTCAAGCTTTCCAGAGAACTGGGAATAAAAAATCTTGAAATCATTTACGACTCACAGTTGGTAGTATACCAACTCAAGGGATATTACCAAGCTAAAGTACAATGACTTGCTCCGTACCTTATCCAAGTCCAAGAGCTATTTACTGGCTTTGAGTATTATGGCATCACACTCATTTCCCAGGATCAAAAGAAAGAGGTCGGCTCATTGGCAAAGTTTGCTAGCACTAGGGATGCACAGTAGATGGGCTTGGTTCCAGTTGAAGTACTGGACGCTCCGAGCATAAATCAGATGGAAATCGACTGGGTACTAGAGGTGGAGTCTAAGAAGGAGTCGTGGATGACTCCGATCAAAGACTATTTGCTACAAGGAGTCCAGCCCGAATGGAGGAATGAAAGGCGACAAGTCCTTCGCAAAGCTTCGTGGTATATCATTTAGGAAGGAGTCATGTATGGAAAGGGTTTTTCCGTTCCCTTACTCCAGTGTATTGCTCATGATGAAATAAAACAAGTTCTAAAGGAAGTTCATGAAGGGGAATGTGGCGATCACACGGGGGGTAGACCCTAGCAAAGAACTTACTCCATTATGGCTATTATTGGCCGACTGTCAACCGAGATGCTGCTACTATGATAGCAGATGAGACAAGTGCTAGTTGTATGCCAAAGTTCTGAGAGCTTCGTCGATGGAAATCACACAAATGGTCCGTATATGCCCGTTTTCCATATGGCGCATAGATATTATCGGCTCCTTACCGATCTCTAAAGGTGGTGCGAAGTACGCCATCATGGCAGTTGATTACTTCACCAAATGGGCCGAAGTGGAACCTTTAGCCACGATCGCGACAAAGAAAGTAATCGACTTCCTTGTCCGGAACATCATCTATCATTTTGTCCTTCCACAAACCATTGTGACTGAAAATGGAACCCAATTCAACAGTGCTGAATTCAAAGACTTCTACCATCGGCAACTTATTGAGAAGAGATTTGCAGCACTTGCTCACCCTCAAGCAAATGGACAAGTTGAAGCTATGAATAAAATCATAAATCCATTCTGAAGAAGCGTTTGGAAAAGGCTAGAGGCAAGTGCGTGGATGAACTCCCAACAGCGTTATGGGCTTATAGAACCAACCAAAAGTTTGCGACTGGCCATACTCCATTCGCCCTTGCTTACGGCTCTGAAGCCATCATTCCTGTTGAAATCGAAGTCCCTTTTCAGAACTACTATAATCCCAGAACAAATAGAGATCTCCTCTTAAAATCTCTAGACTTTGTAGATGAGAAGCATGAGGAAGCTGATTTGAAGGCAGCTGCACATCGACACCGAGTCACCAGATACTACAACCATAAAGTCTGACCTAGAACCTTTAAAATCGATGATCTTGTCTGGAAACGGGTTTTTCCTACCCCATCACATGTGAATCCTACTTGGGAAGGACCATATGTCATTGAATAGTGGCTTAGAGAGGGAACTTTCAAGCTAGCGACTGTCGATGGTGTCACACTACCAAAAGCATGGAACAACGAGCATTTATGACACTATTTGGCTTAGTTTATTTCTTTTCACTCAGTTGTATTCAAATTTCAAATTTGCTTTAGCATTTGATTTTCCAAATATGTATTAAGACATATTATGTCATTTTTTTTCTGTTTGGCAAATAAGGTTTGAAATTTCCTTCATATTTGTGATTGCTATAGCATTACATATTAATTACGATACCCGACTAACTAATATTGACATGTCCAAGTAGGTTTCTAGAGTTTGGAGCTAGCTGATCACATTAGTTTACGATTGAACTAAACAAAATGAACGTGGTTCGACCGTTCATCTAATGATTCTCGCTCACAACCCGATGGACGGAATACCTAATGAGGAATGGATGTGACTCGACCATCCAATAACCAAATTAATCATACCGAGAGATAGGACAAACATGAATCAAAAGAGATCATGATACGATGCTTGCTAAGTTAAACCCTAGATTTGGAGGGAAATTAATCAATTAAGGAGAATACGGTCCAACTATTTTTTGAAATAACTCTAAGTCCCCAGAGTGTGGACTTGAGTATAAAAAAAAATTAGGTTTGATCTGATCACCCACCAACTAACTCTTATCCCAAAGTGCAGATATGAGTATAAATAAACAGATGAGTGCGGTTTGACCACTCACTATTCCATAAACTCTGACCTGAAACCAACAGGAGAAGTATAAACTCATTGAGGATGGAGTTCGACTATCCATTACCTAACTCCGCTAACCCAAGACCGGGGGCAGGAGCATAAACACTCAAATTGTTGAATCCGACAGTGTAACACTAGGGTTCGAGCCCCTTGTTTGGTACGACTCAGGGCCACGACCATATAGAGGCCTTGGTATAGAATTAAAGGATTATCATCCGAATCAATGAGCAATGAATTAAAAGTGCATTAAATGGAAAAGTAATAGCTCTACAACTTAGACAAAATTCACATAAGAGTTTGATAGAAAAAAAAAATTTATTTGCATGCTAAACTTCAAAATTATGCCATAAGTTTATTCAAAAGCTTGGTTCGTACCCGCATAATCACGGCCAATAAATGAGAAAATGGCTATACAAGTTATATACAAACTAAGCTGAAGCAATGGCTATTTCTTCTGCCTTTTCTCCCTTCTGGATTTCTTAGGAGTGGCACCACCCGAACTTCTGCCTACCCATTTCCTTGATCATTTGCCTCCCTTGGCAGGAGAGCTTTCAGAGGTTGGAGGGAGTTCTTCAGGAATTGATCCACTGGGTGGAATGACTTGTAGTGGGACAAGATTTGGATCATCAATGTCCACATCAGCGGGTTCAGCCTTAGCTTTTTTCTTCTACAATTCCTCTCTCTCAATGCGCTCTTTTAAGCTAAGCTCATCGGTATGTTCAGTGGCACCAGTAATCACAACGTCATCTGATTCATCTGCGGCGGCGGGTCGTCAACTTTTTCATCATCAAGCGCTTTGAAAATTTAAGCATCAGGCCTTGGAATGTCGGTGGCCACTGGAATTTCAGTAGATGTCGATTGTTACTCCACTGCGGCACTGCTTCCTGGAGTCTGGCTGGGACTTGAAAGACCTGCAAATTCAAGAAAACAAGAGGATAAGCCTAGGCTATTGGACATAAGGAATGAAATATCTCGAATAATGGAGAACAAAGCGGAATACCTATGTCCGGTTGATTCTCAATTGTCGCCGGAATGCTCCCCTCTAGAATAGGCGTCAGCACCCTTGATTGATAGTCGGGTCTGTCCAGATTGTAGTTCAGATCCTATCTTGGGCCAAGATAAAATAACGCTCCAGCCGTTTGAAGTGAAAGGGAGCCTTTGGGATTAGACTTCAAAGACTCATCAACGTTTTTCCCTTTGTCGGAGGGTGCTAAAATATCAAAGTATCGAAGTGTCACAACAACAAGGTCTAAAGGTTCATCCCCGTGAAGTATCTCCTACACTAGCTTCTCTACATCTAAATCAGCTTCATTGAGGGCTTTCTTCTTTGTTTCAATAATGTATTCCCAGGCCTCCACGAGCGATTC
The DNA here is from genome assembly GCA_030737815.1 of Allium fistulosum. Classification (NCBI taxonomy): domain Eukaryota; kingdom Viridiplantae; phylum Streptophyta; class Magnoliopsida; order Asparagales; family Amaryllidaceae; genus Allium; species Allium fistulosum. Next base: position 1,390,472,843 of record CM060901.1, on the reverse strand, counting down.
AAGATAGCCCTCTCCAAGGAAGCTTAAATTGCTATGAATTAAGACTTTAGCATTACATTCAATGATAAGAGGATCGAACATGTCCTTAATTTCATTTCGACCAGCTTCTTTGGCATCTTCTAACTAGGCCTCGACCTGCTCTCTAATCTCATTGCGGCCCACTTCTCTTGCCTCTTCTTTGAGGACTTCAATTTGAGCAAGCTGCTCATCAAGCTTAATTTTCAGTCCCCGGGCTTCAACGGCCTCTTCGCAATATCTTTGTGACTCCTCCTGAGGTTCGAGTTTCTCTTCCTTCTCTTTTTTAAGGAGTTCTTCAAGTTCCTCAATGTGGCAGGCAAGAATATTTTCTCTTTTTGGAGTGTTTCTTTTTCCAAAGTAAGTACACCGCTGTGGTTGAGGGAAGCATCCAGTTCCTTTTTGTGAGCTGCTTCTAGACGACTAACCGCCTTAGATGTTTCTTTGGCTCTCTTTTCTGCCTCGGTTAGCTTCGCTGTCAATTCCAAGATATAATTATCTTGATGTTTAATTATGTTTTCATCATAGATCGCCTCTAGCTTGAGATGATCGATTTTATGTTGTCTTTCGATGGACACCTCAGAGATTTTTTTCGACTAGATGCTGGAACACTTTGTGTTGCACAAAAACGTCATTGCCGTATGCAAGGGAGCTCGCTTTAGCACTCCCTAGAATTGTGTGAATGGAAGGAAGGAACTTAAGCCCATCAAAGAAAATTATTAGGAAATTGACCTTAAGTTCGGCCAATTTTTCTACCGTGGAAGCCTCAGGAGCTGCAGTATGCAAAGCAGAATCAGAAGTGACAAGTGGGCATTCGCTCGACCTACGACCATGGGACTGTCTAGAACCATATGATACCAGAATACTGCTCAAGCGGCACAGTAATTTGAGGAGCATGGAAAGAAGTCTGATCGCTACGTGTACATGAAGATTAGACTGAGCTTCCTGATGAGACGATTGAGATTGGGACTTATGTTTGGAAAAATGAAGACTCCCTCGAACGACGACATCTTTCTCGGCCATCATCTCTCTCTACGCCTACCTGATTCTGGACCACGACTGGATCTGCACTATGTTGACGAGCTCTTCAAGCAATCAATGGCGCGGGATTGAGACATTGCACTAGCAAACTAAACAAGAATGTAAAAGTGACCATCGAACTAAAGGTAGATGAAAATCGTGCAGTGAAGCGTGCATGATTATGAGTGGCCTAGTGCCCCCCGACGGACTATTGCTACAGCCTTGTTCATAAGATTTTTCTCCCCTTTACTAGTGGGAGGAATGTCGTCACCACTCTTGGTGGGAGAATTGAGTCCCCCAATACTAACGTTGGGGAAGTCATAAGTCATGATATCATCAGGGATCGGGAGATTCGAGAACCCTTTCATCGAATTCTTTAAATGTTAGGAAGAAGACTCTTCATCAACTGAGGTGATGATGAACTCTAGCTCTCTGGCAGTTTTTCTCCTATGGAGTTTATAAGCGAGATTTTTTCCTCTTCTTGTGGGAATGTGAGATTGCGCGCCTTGTGATGGTTCGACCACAGGCCATTGCTCGGACCAGCATCAGCGCCGGTAGGCTTGTCGGTTTCGACACCTCTAATTTCACCCTTTTTGGCGTCGTCCTGAGTCCCCTCGACTAGAGGCGCGATAGGGCTATTAGCGCCGCCTTCTTGTTCAACCACATTTCTTGATGGTGCAGCGCTTCCTCGAAGCCCGATTTTGTGGCCTTCCTCTAACAGCCCAAATAGAGATAACCATTCATCGGTTACTAGGGATCTGATGTCCCTGTCCTCAACTAGGGTGGCACGAATTGCAGAAACCTCCTTTGAGAAACTATCACCTTCTGGACGTGGATGGACACCTGTAAACTTCCTAAGTATTAGTTAGTTCAGGATACTACTTGGACTAAAAAATTTGAGAATAAAGTGGAGACAATATTTACGTCCTTCCAACCATTGCCTAATGAAGCCAGGTAAACAACGAACGAAAAACCATTCATGTATAAAGATGTTGAGCTTGTTCCAAGCCCCGGTTAGAACTTAACAATTGGGCGAACGCTCAAGGAAAGTGTAAGAAAGGCTTCTTGTCCATCGTTTGAAATTGTAAATGAATCTGATGTCCTCAGGAGATGGCGGGTAGAACAAAAGATCCATAAATAGTAAGAAGGTGCCATAAAGGAAAGCATAGCTGTTCAAATCTATTCCCAAATAATTTTTCATTTCTCGGATGAAAGAATTGAAAGGCGGCACACATCCGGCCCGGCACATGAACTTATTGCATGCCATATATCCCTTCGAGGGCAAATAAGCCCTGTCAGTCACCGAAGGGATCATCTCCAAATGGAATCCCATGTTTAGAGCATAATCTGCGAAGAGCGGCCTCGCCAATTCTAGAGGCTCGAGAATCCTTTAGATTATCTAGAAATACAGCGCCTTCTACAGCGTCGGGGGCAGTACATATATCTTCCACCGGAAGGACGAAAACATTGGAAAAAGGGCCGGTCAGCGGCCCGAAGACCTCCGGTTGCTCAAATTGACGATCAGGGGAAAGTTTACCGGAAACAGTTGTAGAACTTGACTCGACCTCGAGATTGTTAAGTTGTGAAGGTTGTCCAGAAGGCATTGCATCTAAGCAATCTGAACATCTAGAGCCCATATCAACTAAACGTAGTAGATAATCGAGATTAGAAAATTTTATCTGTCCCCCCATGCTAAATGTAAGCTAGTGTGGTGCAGTGTTGTATAGTACAGAGATAAATAGTTCAAAATTAAAAGCAAAAGTAAATTATGAGATTTTGCATTCCAACCAGAGTGGCCGTCATCACTGACTGTCTCAACTGGAATTTAGATTGATCGGTTGTGTAATCTTTGGGATTGACCATTGGCATGTCAAAGTGTGAAGCCCATTATTAAAGTCTATATGATAAGTTTTTGTTCATGTTCTAAGTTCTAGGAGTTTGGTCGTTCAATTTCGAGTTCGATATTTTATATGCAAGTCATGTTGTTCATTATCGTCATATGTTCAAGTTCGTCGGTATGGAATGGTTCTAATTGTTCAAACAAGTGGATATGGATTGGTTTTCAAGTTTAATTCAAAGCTTATAATCGGCCAAGTACAATTAGCGGATCCCTATTTATGCCGATCCCTACCCTTATAACAACCGATCCCTCTTCACTTCATAAAGGATCGACCCCTCTCCACACCAACAAGGCAACCGATCCCTACATACTTTAAAGCAACCGATCCCTCTTGAAAAGCCCACAACCGATCCCTTCACTTAGCTGCATTCATAATTCACCAACATTCCAGCTGATCCCTCCTCTGCTTAATGAAATGACCGATCCCTCTCTAAAAAGAACCCCATAACTGATCCCTCCTCATACACTCAACCACCGATCCCTATACCAATTTACCCTCCAACCGATCCCTATACCACGCAATTGCTAAACCAATCCCTCCATCATCAAGCAACAACATCACCGATCCCTTCATCTAATTCATCCTTCATGCTCTTCTTTCTCCTCCTCTCCCACTTCGTCGAACCCTGCATTGTCATCGTCCATTTCATCTCTTCCTTAACCCACGATAATCGCAAACGAAACCCACTATCTCATCACAAATCGAAGTCGTATATAAGCTAAAAACCTATATATGTATGTGTGTGTATATATATGTTAGCGGTAATGACAAATGGCTTGAAGGTGATCGAGATTGAAGAGAAGAGAAATCAGATTTGTAGAAGCATGTTAAATTGCAGTGGATTTTGCTTCGAAATTGAAGAAGGAAGAGAGGGGGAAAGGTTCGGCTTTAAGGAAAAATAGGAAGGGTTCAGTATTGAAGAGGATAAAAGGAAATGGAAATGAAGTGGATAAATAAGGGATGGAGAAGAAAGGTTTAGGCTTATATATGGGAAAGGAGGGTTCGGCCCGCGTTTTCGTTCTTCACGAGATTAGATGAAAGTAGGAAGGGGGATTGGTTAAAATAATGTCGATACCTACATACATAAAAAAAAAGAAATAAAAGGAATCGGCCATGAGCCTATGTGCATGCAAACATGGACACGATAATTATGTAAAGTACGTATATATGAAATGCAATGAAATTGCACTTAACTCAAACAAAATTGGCGACAACCCATGAGCGTACACACGCGTCTGGGAGGCAATGACAAAAAACATGCTCCTGAACATGCACATGTATAGTCTAAAGGTTTAATTTTTGAAATCGACAGAAATTGAATTCAAACCTGAAGCTTTCAAGGTTGTGATTGGATCGGAAAGCCAAAGCTTACTAGTCTCGTAGAACCGGATATAGATATCAACTGACGGAATATAATCCTGAATTTATATTATTAGGAATCAACCAAGCATCATGATGATTAGGGAGAGATTCGATACTTTGGGAAAATAATTCGATGGAAGGATAGCGACTATCCAGAAAACTGGATGAATTTATTTTCGACGACTCTACCTTGCTTCAATTCAAAGTACGCCATATTCAGCACAAAACGTGCTTTGGAGGGCAAGTGTTATCCGGAATTTTGACCTGGCTCTATTGAACTGATTGGACAAGTTAGATTTGACTGTCATCAAGGCCATTAAGTCCAAAGCGAGGATTGTGGGGTCTAAATATCAAGTACATATAATAATATGAAGCCGTGATCGAAAGGAATTGAGAGATATGCAATGTAGAATGTTCAAAGTATGTAATATAGTTCAACATAGAGGAGGGATCAGCTATAACCATTCTCCAACGTAGGGATCGGCATGTTTTAGGAAGCAAGTGCAATTCAATAGAAAACAATCAATATCTCAAGATCCGTAAGTCCAATGCATATGAAATTTTGTGAGCAAGATGTGGGGACCCTAGGGAGCCTACCCTAGGGATCGCACTTCAAAAGGATTAAATAAGAGGGATCAGCCCTGTTCCCTCAATAGGGATTGGCTGAAATCAGAAGACAACTCACATTGAAGCAAAGATCGAGCAATAACTCAAGTTCTACTAATCCAAATGACATGAAACTTTGAGGCTAAGCACATTACAACATGAAAACGCTACCATATGGATCGCACCCCCAAATTCCTTCAAAATAGGAATTGACACCAATCCTTATTCCTTGGAATTTGGGCCATGCAATCCCTCTGATGGGTCCATATGGTTTTGGAGATCCTTCCGACAAATTTTCAAGGTGATATTTTGCCATCTTCGTCTATAAATTAAGCTTAATTGTTCATTTTGGGGACCTAGACACTGCTAGTTGCTTTGTACTCTATTGTAACAAAGGATTTTCATCTGATCTCTATTGTAGTTAGTTTAAAAAGTGATCAATAAAGCAATCTATTCAAAGTGGACATAGGGAAACAACGTCGAACCACTATAAATCGTTGTATTCGTGTTATTACTTTGATTTTCTGCTATTTCATTGCTAATTTCCTATGTTTTTCTTTTATATTCTTCATTTCTTTCTCCTCAAAAATTCTATTGGATGTTTGTGCCAACTTTTGGTGCAAACAATATAGTAAAAGAAAAAAAATACTTCAACTATGTTTGCATTGCGCCTAACCTATAAGCTATGGCTATAGGCTCGATAGCTATTGCATAGGGAAAAAACAAGCTACGTATTGATCAAGCCCACATAGTTTTGTTTCTTGCTTTTCTCCTACATCCAAGTGCTTCTTAGTAATAACAACCATAGCATTCATGCACCCATTGCAACCATCGCAACCAACGCAATTAATGCAACTACTATAACCAATGTATACAATGTAAGCAGGAAACACTACTCCTACTAAACCATTCCAATCAATCATCAAAAAATGGAATAATAATAACGCACTTAGCCATTAAATATTACAATCATTTGATAACACACAGTGTCAACCCCAAACATCAAATAAGCCAATCACAACATGCATATACTCAAACACTTACCATCAACTATTAGTAATACGTCATCACTGTAAGTATAAACCAATCAAATGTGTACTAAACCACTATATTAGTAACATAAATGCCAATAATAAAATCATAGTTAACTACACACACGTAGAACACAAATCCAAATACAATCTCATCGTCATAGAATAACATACGTAATAAATAAAATAACCCATTAATCTCATATTATACCCATTCAAAACATTTTATATATCACCATTGTTTTCTCAGAAGTATAAAACCATTGCATTATTTTTTATTACAAAAGCACCTTTTATTTATCATAAGATAATAATAATTCTTTCAAAAGTGATAATATACTTCAAAACACTTTATTGTAATCTCATTACTTCAAATCTCTCCAAACATCGTATTTAATCTCAAAAATATTATTTTTCACAAAAACCATATTATTATTTATAAAATCTCACTTTATTGAATAATAATAATAAAACATTTAACTTTTAGTTTAAAATACATTTCTCCATTATTATTTATGAATTTCCCCAGAAATTTATAAATAATAATCATATTAAATTTCTTCCATTATTTTGATTGAATTCATTAAACCCTTATCATTTACAAACATTATCCGAAATCTATAAATAATCTTGCTTATTATATATTTATCTAATTTTTCCCTTACTACACAATTTCACCTATTTTATTTTAATTAATTACATTCATATATTATATCCACAGTTAATTACAAGTAAAATTCCAATAATTAAACGATCAACAATAAACAATCAACCAAAGACATAACATATACAAAATATCCTTGATATCTAAACAATCACCAGTATGCCAGTACACATATCAACAATTATAATTTTTCTTTGATGGATATGCATTTAATATTTTAAAATTCAATTAATAAATAAACCATACCAACATGCTTTTTCCAATAGTCTCCAAACTCAGCAACCTAGTGCCACACCATCCGGAATTCCACCATGAGTCCAAAGGAAGAAACTACGCATGAATCGAAGTTCGTATATGAGAGATATTGCGATTATAAGATATACAACATTATTTAAATAAATAATAAAAATAATAATATACCATACATATTCCCCACCGTATCTCCATCGTATACCCCCATCATCATTTTTGTTCGAACCCTCCCAGCGCCAACTATGATCGCCGCTACACCTCCACGCTACCATTTCATGATCGACCATCGCCACCCATACCTACTCCAATTTCCATACCCAGCCATGGTCGTACGACAACCTTTGGTCATCCCACTCCGCCTGTGTGTGTCCATGGTTGCGGTTGTCTTTGGGCAATTTTCCTGGTAAACCCAAGCCTGTATGACACGAGCCAATCATATAGATTGAATCCCTTCGACGTCCCTTATAAGCCAACACATTGGATAAAAAAATAATCATTATTTCGTCATTGCTTGAGAAACCTGAGAACAGGCGGTTGAGGATAAATCATCAATTTCTGGTCAATTAAAGTGTCAAATGGAAAAAACGAATCTCTAATGCCTCTTTGCCTTGTCGAGAGCTTCGAATCCATATATAATTCAATATGGTTTGGACATTTTGAATTCAAATTACTTTTTAATTAATTTGCTAATCACCATTAGCAGTTGATTAAGTGATTTTGGGATTTGGGAAGGAATTTGAAGATAGAGGTGACGGCTAGGGTTTCGTAACCTCACTTATATAGTCGTTGAGCTAGATTTTGGGTTGTTTATCTGGTTTGGCCCGAAATAGCTACATGTGCTATTTAAACTCTATGACGCCTCTATTTCGCAAATCATAACTCTAAACGTATCAAAATTATACATCGAACTGTTCATCTCGGAACGACCTTTGCAATGGTTATAGACACGATACACGATTCATCCTTTTATTAAAAATTCATTCTTAATTAGTATAATATTCTACAATGTCAAATTTGCATGTCGTTGCAGTTAGCTACTATTTTATTCACACTGAAGCCTTGGAGAACTATCTATTAGGAGAGAGGTTTTAGCTATTTAAAGATCACAATTCAATTTGTTACCTCTTCCCCCAAAAGGACTTGAATCTCAAATAGCAAAGGTGGATGGCATTTCCATCGTCATATGATTTTGGAATAGCACATACCTTAGGAATGGGTAATATGCTTGTTGGGCTTTGAGTAGGAAGCATGCCATGTTGAATTCTATGTTATTGGATTTGGAGAAATCGATTTTATCTTCGGATTAAATTTCCAAACCATGTTAGAATATACACCTGGATTGTTGATAACAATGGAGGTTATGCCTACAATGATGGATCATATTAGTAAGTCAGAGACAGGGCCTTCCCTTGTTTATATTGTGGATCAATTGGAAAGCGTTAAGCAGTCGAGCCAATTGGATTTGTTAACCCAGAAAATGGATCAACACCCTAGTGTTGTATGTGAAATCACCAGCCCTGTTAGGATAGGGCAAAAATAATAGAAAACAGCACTAAAGTAAAAGAATTAAGAGAGAGACACCGAGATTTTATTAGTGGTTCGGCTGTTAACTAAGCCTACGTCCACTTAATAGTTGTTTGATCTTATTTATATAAGATTATAGAGTGTTTGAGAGGGAAAAGTTCACAAGTACAGGGACTAAACAACTTCTAATCTTAGAAATGTTTATAGTAGCTGCCTTGGTGACTATGATGTAGAGGAAAGATTTGAAGAAGAGATAACGTTCCTGCATAGTGATAGTAGAATCCAGCTCATTTCTTGGTTGCTCTATGGTTTGCATTCATAAGGATAGCAGTCTTATTGGGCCAATCAGAGAGTTGGAGCAGAGCCCAGAAGAAAGTTTGAGATAGTGTGTGAAATCGCAAGTGCAACGAAGTCAACATGACATGTCGGTAGCGACTTCTCATGTCGGTGTCGACATGTGTAGTTGAGTCCAATTGCCTTGCAATCTTTTGTGTTGCCTTCATTCTTCATTTTAGAGTGTCCTAAGGAGTTGTTGTGGGTAGATAGTTAATATTGGTGATAGTTCCTTCATCACTTAGTTTGCTCTACTATTCTAACTGCTAACTCCTCAATTTTTATACTCAGTTATTCAGAATCATCTGATATCTCTTTGGCACACATGAAATAGATAAAGAAAGCCTCCACAAAGTTTGAGTAAGAAATATAAAGGTACGTTAAGTCATCACCGACCTCTTGAAGTTGGTATTGACTTCCCATACTTGCTTCATTCTTGTTGAGATTTCTCTAGGGTGCTTCTCTAACCTATCTATGTGTGCTTCCAAGATTTCAAGTTGTTTCGTTTTCGTCTCGACATTCTAACTCCTGTTGATTTCTGCTTGGATAAAAACCCAGTTAACATCTGTCCCCTGGAGTATGTTTTCATTGAAAACAAAGTGTGATCTGGAATGAGATAAGTCCCGGATTGCTATCTTGTGAATTCCAGTTGATTGCTTAAGTACCATCTGGAGACGTTGCTTTTATTTAGCTTTAATCGATTGATTTCTACTCATATAGTTAAGTGGGATAATTGTGCAAAGTTTGACCAATTTTGGGTGAAAAATGGATGTCGGTACTAACCTCACATGTCAGTATGTACCGACATGTACACTTAGCAAAATTTTGCTATTTTCTCCCTATAAGTTATACTCGACAATTTAGAGCTCCCTACTTTCTTATCTTAGCTGTCAAATTTCTAAACCCTACATGAGATCTTCCAAGTGCCGACTTGCCTTCATCTGCCACTTCGACTTCACCACCTATTACTTCCAGCACCACCACCGACCGCCATCTCTTGTCCAACCAACTCGTCGTCACATAGCACCGCCGCCATCATCTGGATCACCGTTAACAGTTCTTTGGTCCGAATACCTTTGAAACCCTAAGCCAATATTGATTGGTTGAATCGACTTGGAGATAGGTGGTGTTGTGATGTTAGGTCGTAATGGTTGAGGAGGTGGTTGAGGCTTGGTTGATCTCATTTTAGATGGGAAACAATTACGATCATATATGTTTGCTTGGTCATGAGGCTAGGGATTAGGGTTTCTTCCGATCAGACACATGTGATTTTAGAGAAAATCTTGAGTTGCCTCTTTCGATTGTTTTTCTTATGAGATTAACCAAGTTCAGTCGTCCAGTAGATTTCGATATGACGATTAGTTTGAAGTTCGGGCATATTGATGATCCTGCCACTCAGCCTTCCATAACTACACTCCCAGTGATCTTGAAAAGAAAGACCTTCTGCGTCTCTCCGGACAATGGATCCATTGTCAATCATTGATCATAATGGGTAAGTGTAGAAATACAATTTCAAAGGACAATGCAGATTGTTTCTCTAATGCAAGTGAGATATCAACACAGGTGATTCGTTTGCAGTGGTCAGGATAGTGGACTTATTCCATATAGATAACACATTACACTTGCCTCGGTTAACACTCAAAATTCTTTTGGTCAACACATGTCGGCTTCCATTGAATTCAAAGTATTGGTCACATGGGTATCTCTATTTCAAGTTAAATTTTACCTAACTGTGTTGAACATCAAGTTCTGCTATCTTAGAATGACTCGTCAATCATCCCACCGCTACTGCCCTAGTTTCATCATGCATTTCGGTCAAAACCAACATACGACCTCGGATCTAAGAGCCAAATAGTGCTGATGGATTGCATGCTGCTCATGTTGCCTCTAGGGTTAATCATAACTGACTTGCCGGGATAGATACCCACTGTTTTGACCGAGAAGATGCTTAATAACATTTGCTTGCAACATGGCATTCCCATAGAAGATGTTCGCCTACCAGCAAGAAATGAATTCGCACATCATCCCCTGCTTGATTTCACTACTTGTAGCAGATATATGCATCTCAATGGCACTGCCCCACCTTTTAATTCCTTCCTGAGGAGTTTTCTGGGAGAAGTCGGGGTGGCGCCATTTTAGTCACCCAAATGGACTAGCTTTATTGAGTTCATTATATGATCTGTTCATGCGAAGGTTTGAACACCCTCCCCGATTCCATGAGGTTACATATCTACTCAAGTTCAAAAGGAGAAAAGATTGCCCATACTGTGTAATTATTGAGGCCTAAACTAGATGCAAGGTCACTTGGAAATTCCACAATAAACGTTCCATGTTCAACGGTGATTACTTCTTTGTACGCTGTCCAGAAGGATTCAATCAGTTCTGGTTAAAAGGAAGTGCGTTACTCTCTATTAATTCCTTTTGTTTTGGAATCTCTACATTCATAACTTAATGTGAGCCTCTCACAGGTATTCCAAAGCAAGACAAAAGATTGGAGCACAAGAAGATGCTCGAAGACTTGAAAGCCGTTAGAATGAGCCATCGTTCCGTCAAGTTTCTTTTGATGAATGAGAACTTACAAGAATATGGACCGCTAGCTCCGGGAAGAATAGTCGATGCTGAAGCTTCGACGAAGATCAGCTCTAGATCACGCACCTATTATAATGCCCCTTCTCACAGCTTCGATAGGGATACTCAAGGAAAAGAAGAGGAAAGTGCTTCTAGTAAGGAACACGGGGAAGGAGCTACTGATGTAGAAGCTAATGAGCCTATGAAAAGTGATGAGGAAGAAGCTATTAGGACATGGGCTGACACGCCTATGCAAGATGATGCCCCTGGTCACATGGATGATAGCGGTACAATGCCCATAATCTTGGAGGAAGACGAGCCGGTTAAAAGGAGAGATGGAAAACAACCAATAGTGGCCAAAGAGGAGGAGATCTCAGATGATGATGATGATACTGATTTTCACATGACTGAGGAAAAAGAATATGAATCCTTTAGTAAATCGCTGGGGATGAGCCCTAGCCTTCCTAATATTCCTTCATCGAATCTGTTAACCACTAAGGCACTGAGCCCCAAGTTCTCGATCTCCCCTTCGCCAAGGCAAACCGCTGTTGAAACTCCATAATTTATTGGAAGCAAGCTGCTATAACTCCCATCGGAGATATGTCGACTTCTGACTTTCTAAGAGATGTTTCCGTTCATGTGAATGAATTGAGGAATATCTTGATTAGCGAGATGTTGAACGAGATCGACTCGCAAATTGACATCTCTTCTACCACTTTTATGAGCGAAGGTGGAAAGACTCCAACCTTTAAACCATGCCAATACGGTTGGTGGAGTACATAAGGGGTCATCAGCACTACAAACTTCACTATAGGGACACGAACACACATTTTGCATCGAGTTAACTTTCATATCAAAAGTGTTAACTTCACTTTCCTTTTTGTTTCAGGTTCCATGGGTCATGGAGTGTACCACCAACTTTGTCAAAAATATGGCTCATACAAGGATCACACTTTGGATCCTTCCTATCGCTCTTATCATAAAATGGACAAGTATAGGAGGAAGAGAAAGGAGGAGGAGGCTTGCCACTTGGAAAGAGAACGCAAGAGGGGAGAGAAAAGAAAGGGGGATGATGAGAGTAGTGCTCCCAGCGATGTGCATAAATGCCAAAGAGACTCATCTTGAATGCCACAAGGCTTCATTACCCATTGCTCCCCCTTGTAACGAAACTCAAACAGCCGCACTGCAGGAAGTCCCTTCATCCCGAGCCATAACTACTACAGCTGCCCCTAGTTATTCTAGCTAAAGGAGAATTTTGTACTCCCGCCTAGTCTACCCATGCTCCAGGCTGCTTACCCACATTTATTTTTAAAGGGTGTTCAGTTTGACAGGAACATCATGCCCACTAACAGAACCACTTCCTTGTGCAATCTTGAGACAGTCCGCGAGGACTTAGAAGCTAGGTTTGATTGGCAGCATCTCATAAAGGCCCTTTTGAACGTAAATCATATCAATTATTAAGAAATTCTCTCATTCAAGGCTGAAAGGGAAGACCATGATAAAGCGATCAAGGATCGCGATACTGAAATAGCCAAGTTGAAAGTTGAGAGGCATGCAGCCTTAAAGGGAAAGGTTGCCAGCGATAAGTTATTGACTAAGGCGAACTGGGCTTATGACAATGCACTTATTGTGATTAAAGATCAGCTTAAGGATGCTCATAGAGAATCTAGAAAATTGATAGAGTAGATCACCGTTGCAGAGAACACTATCAAATCCCGAGATCAAACCATTGTTGGTCAAGCTGCCGCCATCGTCGAACAGACCACCGAACTTATCCAACTCGATGAGGAGAATGCACGGTTGGTCAAGGAGAAAGAAGAAGCTATAGGTGGAAAACTGGCAGAAGAGATCAACCATCAGGTCATACACTTGGAGTTTTTGGAGCTTCAAACAGCATATGATGAGGCGATATGCTAAATGAACGCCAGTGTGCTTCACCTCTACACTTGCAACGTGATGAACAGGGTCAGCCTGAGATGGCTTGGTAACAATTTTCCTTGGACTTTCACTATGGTCTAGGAGGAAGTGCTGGTAAAATCGGAGAAGGCCAAGAATATGCGCTCTGAAGAGGAATTAATTGCTGCCTACCTTAGCTCCAAAGACATAGACTTTCTGGCCATGGCAGATAGATTCTTCGAGAAGATAGAGAGAAGGATGCCGATGATACCGCTGCCAAGGCTCTTGCTAGCCCAAGCTCTTCGAGTCAGGATGAAACACTTGTTCCTACTTCCTAAAAGTAAACGGTAACTATTCTAATATCCACAACTACTGTTTCCAGAGCTACTCATGTTCATCTATATTCTGAAGCCTTTGGTGAGCCACACCTTCTCCATCTATCATGTGACCCTCCGAGATGGGGACTGGCGGAGGAAACTTCGAAGTTGTAGGTTGTGACCAAACTCAAACTCCTGGATTAGGTATTTCCCTCGTCTCTCCAGTGTTCTAGGCACTTTGGTTCACTCCAAAATCTTTTACTAAACTATACAATTTTATTTCCTAAATTATAGATCAGCCAACTCTTCCTTCACTGCCCCCAACTACATAGAGCTTTGGAACCACTACTCTTCTTACTACTTCCGCTACCGTCTCTGCAGTTGCTTTGCCATGATTCCTATCTCCAAGTCTGGCCCTAAACCCGATTCCGAGCAGATAGAAGCACTGCAGAATCTGGAGGACATCTCTGTGTCTATGGAAGAAGAGGTGGTAGTCATTGGAGAATTGGAGCTAACAAACAAGACAACGGCGGCGGAAAGGCTGGAAGAGGAAAAGAAAGGGCTTCCATTGAAGAAGGAAAAGGAAGAGGCAAAGCACAAGACTCCGACCACTATCAAGCTACGGATGCCGAAGGAGTGAATCGCGGCTATCAGAGGATCTGTGTGGTCTAGCCCGGCTATAGAGGAAGGTACTGATAAGGTAGCAGGAAGAAGGCTTCAATCCTCCTAGGAAAAGTAAGCAAAGGCGGGAATAAGTGATGGTTCACTCGAGCGTCGATGGAGTGGGGTACTTGTGGTCCTTTTGGTATGTATCTTTATTTCTGTTTTTATTATGCCCAAACATGCCAATTTTGTCCTGGTATGTTGTTTGAATTGTAGAAATAATGATATTGGTAATAAAAAGATGAGCGTTTCCATTATAATCTTCCATGTTTACTTTTTCCATACTTTACATACTAAGCCTGTTTGCATACCACTGTGTGTGTGTACATAATTTGACCATCTGTCTTGCAATTTCCATCTTATATACTGTTGTACTATGTGATGTGTGCATTTACAGCAACTCTGTGCATGTAATAGTGAAATTTGCAGTGATTTTGTACACTACTTTGCCTAGTTCTATTGTGGTTGCCAAAATTCTTCGTTCGGCCTAACATAACTATAGTGTATCTTGGCTTAGCTTGTCCAGACTACACATTGGTGTATGTTTGCACTCTACTCCATAGAGCTGGTTACTCCAAACTCAAGGTTCAAGCAATTGATTAAAGACTGATTTTTCTGGGCAACTCGTTTGGTTGCCCCTAGTCTGGGTTGTGCAGTAGGCTCCTATCTTCGGGAACCTGTGATTTTAATGCTCGGTTCTGAGCATTCCATTGCTTGACAAAATTCCTCCAAGTTTAGAGTTAAGGTCCCGTTCGCATATCAGTTTCTATCTCTGGAAACTTTCAAACAGCCCAAGTACTTGGATTTTATTCCGATGTTGCCATCAATCTGGCGGTTTGGTCTTTCATGATATTGCCGAAGCAATGCTGATTTTCACTAACCATGCGATAGTAAATTTTCCCGACATTGCTGGAGCAAAATCGGTACTTAGGAAATATAGATGATCTCTCGGTGTTATCGGGATAACATCGATTACTAGAGGACAAAAGGATTTCCTCTCTTTGCTTGGGCAACATCGGTACTTGTGAAATTTCAAATTGATTTTCTCGTCGATTCGATGGTTTGGGGGTTTATACTCCCAATCCGGAGATTGGGGAGTGTTTTCCTAGTTGAGAAAGATCTATGTGGGTTGCATACTTGAACACGATTCCATTAGTTCAAGCAGCGGCCTACGGGTGACATACTAGAGTTTGCTTACAAGAGCGTAGTTCCATCGGCTCGAGAAGTGAAGTAATGGTGCGTCTTGAACACAGTTCCTTCGGTTCAAGCAATGGAGGAATGGAATGTACTTAAACACAGTTCCATCGGTTCATGCAATGAAGGGATGGAACAACTTGAACACAGTTTCATCGATTCAAGCAACAAAGGGATGGAACAACTTGAACATATTTCCATTGATTCAAACAGTGAAGGGATGGAGCGTACTTGAACATAGTTCCATCAGTTCAAGCAGTGAATGAATGGAGCATACTTGAACATGGTTCCATCGGTTCAAGCAGCAAATGAATGGAGTGTACTTGAACACGGTTCCATCTGTTCATGCGGCTTATGGGTGCACATGAAGATTTGAACCTTCCCGAACCTGTCAGAGCAACGCTGGTTCTCAAAAGGCAGGGATCGATTTTTCCCATCGATCTGGTGTTTTTAGATGATTTTGCCGTCGACTCGGCGGTTTGCTTACATAAATACGGTTCAATTGGTTCAAGAAGCGAAATTTTAATTAATAGGATGAAAAGAAAGGCAAGTCCTGCCTATTTACAATGCCCCCAGTGTCCCTTGGTGGCTTATTTGCGAAAATAGGAAATACATAGATTAGTATTAAATAAAGTAGTGCCATAGCGAGTCACTATTCCAGGCATGGGGAATCGGAATTTCGTTGATCGTTGTCAGCTTGAAAGTTTCGCCTCCAAGTTTCTGGCCAATCACGTAGGTTCCTTCCCAGTTTGGGTCAAGCACTCCTATACCCTGGAAGATTCGTTTCAGGATGAGATCTCCCACTTCGAAGGTGCGGGCTAACTTTGGTGTTGAAGTTTCGTGTTACCCTCTTCTGGTGAGCAGCAGTCCTTAGTTCTGCTTCCACCCGCTTCTCATCGCTCTAGTAAAGTGACTCAAGCAGAAGCCGCTCATTTTCATTTTGATTGAAGTTTCATCTCTGATGAGAGTGGACTTCCAATTCCACTGGGATCATCACTTCTGAACAAGATGCCAAAGCGAAGGGTGAGTGCTCGATCATAGATCTATGTATTATCCATTAAGCCCATAATGCAAGCAAAAGCTCATTAACCCAATTTCCTTTAGCTTTCATTAGTTGCTTCTTGATGGTGGATTTGATGTTTTTTTACTGCTTCCACTTGCCCGTTTGCAAATGGGTGCACTACCAAAAAAAATCTCTTCTCAATCTGATAACGCTTGCATAAGTCCTTGAATTCAGCACTTTCGAAATGAGTTCCATTGTCTGCGATGATTTTTTGTGGTACTCCAAACCTGTAAATAATGTTTTTCGTTACGAAGATAATTACCTTTTAGTGGTAATGGTGGCGAGCGGTTCCGCTTCATCCCTTTTGTAAAGTAATCAACTACAACGATAGCATATTTAGCTCCACCCTTTGATATTAGTAGTCTTCGATTAAATCGATTCCCCAAATCACAAATGACCAAGGGCTAACCATTTGTTTAAGTTCTGAGGATGGGGTTCTCGGGATCTTTGAAAATCTCTAGCACCGATCACAACGCTTGGCGTAGTCTGCTGCATGTCGGTTGATCGTGGGCTAGAAATATCCATAATGTAAAACGTTTGCTAGTATATGCCCCCTAATGTGGTCACCGCAACTGCCTTCATGGACTTCCATTAGAATCTTCTTGGCTTCGCCTTTGGTTACGCACCTTATTAAGTGATAGAGAAGCCTCTCCTGTATAACACTCCATCTTGTAGTACGAACCACAGTTTCTTTCAAATGAGCTTATTTCGTTCAATCTGGTTTCTAGGGAGTATTCCTTTAAGTAGATAATCCTTGATTTGGGTCATCCACGATTCTTTCTCTTTTGCGGTCTCCATAATCCAATCTACATCAATCTGATCTATGCTTGGAACTGTTAACACTTCAACCGAAACCAATCCCATGGATTGTGCATCTTTGAAACTGGCCAGCTTGGTTAAGTAATCGGCATTCATGTTCTGTTCCCTGAGAATATGGCTCATCATGTAGTGTTCAATGTCATAGAGAATTTCCCATGCTTTTGATAAGTAGGGGGCAAGATTTGCCCCTTTAGCTTGATATTCCCTCTTTACTTGACAAACGACTAGCTGAGAGTCGCTGTAGATATGCACAACTTTTATTCCTAGTTCCTTCACAATTTTCAACCATGGTATCAATGCCTCATAGTCTGCCTTGTTATTAGTAGAAGGAGACTCCAGTCTTAAGGCATAACAGATCGATCGTCCTGCGGGAGTTTCAAGCACAACTCCCGCTCCCAAGTAGAATTCTTTGATGCGTCATCGACAAACAGCTTCCAACGTTATACCACTTAAGCTATCTCCTGCTCTTTTCAAACTCGAATCGTAAATTCCATGATGAAATCATCCAAGGCCTGTCCATTAGTTATCCTCCAAGGATGATAAGTCATGTCATACTAGCTCAATTCAATATTCCACTTCAGAAGTCACCCTAAAGTTTCAGGTCAATAAAGTGTTTTTTTTTAATGTTGATCCTTCAACACTTTAATTGGATGATCTTGAAAGTACAATCGCAACTACCTTGACACAATAAGTAAGTAATATGCCAATTTTTCCAACTTCGGATAGTTTCGTTCAGCTCTAGTGAAGCGTTTGTTGATGTAGCAGACGGGCCGTTGAATTCTGGTTTCCTTTCGTACAAGCGATGTACTAGCAGACGGGCCGTTGAATTCTGGTTTCCTTTCGTACAAGCGATGTACTTAGAGCATGGGGGGACACTGCCAAGTAGATGAACAAGTCTTCTCCCTCCACCGACTTAGATAGGACCGCTGGAGTCTCCATGTGTCGTAGTAGTTCCTTGAAAGCTGTTTGACAATCCTGATTCCACTTGAAGTTCTTCTTACATTTCTTCAGTGTGTCAAAGAATGGTATACACTTATCTGTCGCTTTAGAAATGAATCGACTTAATGCAGCGATTTTCCCTTTCAAGCTCTGCAATTCCTTCTTTGTTGAGAGGGTTATGACTTTTCGTAGGGCGACTACATGTTCTGGATTAGCTTCGATGCCCCTAACATTTAGAATAAATCCAAGGAATTTTCCTGAAGCTATGCTGAAAGAACACTCCGGTGGATTTAGTTTCATCCGATATTTTCGAAGTATTTCAAACACCTCTGAGAGATCGTCCAAATGATTTTAAGACATCTGCATTTTACAAGCATATCGTCCATATATACCTCCATCGTCCGTCTGATCTGATTCTTGAACATTGCATTCACTAATCTTCGGTAAGTACCATCAGCATTCTTTAAGCCGAACAGCATCATGCGATAACAGTATAGCCCTAAGTTGGTAATGAAGCTGGTGTTCTCCAGATTGGGCTTATGCATCATAATCTGATTGTATCCGTAGTAGACATCCATGAATGAGTGCAGCTCATGTCCCGCGGTTTTGTCAACTAACTGGTCCATTCTGGCTAGTGAAAAGCTATCCTTTGGGCAAGCTTTGTTCAAGTTTGAGTAGTCGACACAAGTCCTCCACTTCTCATTCGATTTATTGACTAACATACGGTTCGATACCCATTCAGGATATGTTGTGTCACCGATAAAGCCGTTGGCCAACAACTTATCCACTTCTTCCTTTAATGCAGTGGATCGCTCCGGACCCAGACTACGTCTCTTTTGCCTTACTGGTGTGAATTTGGGGTCGATAAGTGCGTGATACGCTTTTTCCGGTGGTATCCCATACATATCGGAATGTGTCCAAATGAACACATCCAGATCAGCATGAAGAAACTTTATCGGTTCGTTTTGCATCTTGACTCCAAGCTGTGAACTTATCTTCAAGACCCGAGTTAGGTCGTCCATGGTGACTATAAACTCTACCAGTGCTGCTCGCTTCTTCCCTGAACTCTTCTTCCTAGGGTCCGAAGCCTCGTCAAAATGGCTATGGTCCCCGAGCCAGGGGGAGTTCTGTAATTGCTATGCTTGTGGTTCACTAATATGGAAAGACTTCCCCACATTCTTATCTTTTTCACGATGCTCAGATTCACGTAGTTCAGCGACATAGCATTCTCTTTCATCGCTTTGGTCTGCCGTCACTACTCCAACCTCATTCTCCATTGGGAACTTCATGCTAAGGCACCAGGGAGCCAAAGCTATTCTAAAATTAGCAAGGGCAGTTGATCTAAGAAAGCATTGTAAGCTGACATTTCATCGACTATTACGAAGGTTTGGATAAGGACCACCTTTCATTCTTCTTCACCGAGCTTTACAGGTAAGTTAATTGTCCTAACTGGCTGTCTCGGTTTTGTTGTTAAGCTCTGGATCTTAGTTCAGCATGTAGTCAAACCTTTGATGCTTATCTTCATTTGATCAAATGTATGTCGAAACAGGATGTTGATCGAGCTTCCACTATCAACCAATACTCGACGCACATCTGCCGGTCTGATTCCGATGGTTACCACCATCGGGTCGAGAGTTGGCGCCTCTATTCCTTTAGTATCCAGACTCCAAAATACAATAGCATCCGCGATTGTTTTCTGTTGTTTGGCCGGTGTTCCATCCACAATTGCATAACAAGTTTCCTTAGAAGCATGCTTTAGTGAACTAGCGTATCGCTCCATCTCGCCCCAACTCTTCTGTGTTGGGTGAGATCCTCCAGAATGGTACTTATGATGAGTCTTTGATCAGTCCGACGAGTTCCTTCTCCACTGGGCCTGGCTTAATTTCCCTAATTGCTCGAAACTTGGGGTCCAGCTGTTGGTTAGAATTTTGCGATTTCTTTACGTACTTTTGAGCCTATTGTTCCCTATTATTTTCTCGATTAAGTCCTTCAGATGCCAACATTCATTTGTGTTATGCCCGCGAGTCTCGTGGAAGCGACTGAATTTCCCTGATTTTTTTTGTCGTTTCGATTCTTCCTTCCTTTGAGGCTTGTTGTATTGCTCGGTTCCTTGAGTTGCAAGGTAGATGTTCTCTAAGCTGTGATTCAATAGAGTATACTTCTTAGGTCTTAGGTTCCTGATCCGCTTTCCATTTCCGTCACGCTTGCTAATGCTCTTGTTCTTACTTTTTTTGTTTCCATCTTTCCTTGCATTTCCTATCATGGCTCCGGAATAGTTTCCATTCTTGTTGACCACTATATTGCTCTGACCTATCTCCTTCGGTTGCACAATGGCAGTCTTGCCCTCTAATGCGTCTATGTATTCCAATCTTAGATACTGGCTCGCCTTTCAGTTAAATTCCTTCATGATGGTTAGTTGTTTCATCTTAATCCATCTTCCAAAGTTTGTGTCCGGATGGATAGCTTGGACCAAAGCCATGAATATCATATCTTTGTTAGGATTGCTTACTTCAATAACCGTAGTATTAAACCGATTCATAAAGATTTTTAGTGAATCATTTAGCAATTGGATAAGGCCAGATGGAGATATCACATCTTTTGGTCATGCCGTGTGAAGTTTGAACTATTCCAAAAATTTCCTTGCTACTTCGTCAAAGGTAGAAATGGATCTTGCTGGGAGTATGGTAAACCATAAAGTAGCAACACCTTTAAAGAAGATAGGGAAACATCTACAACGGACAACATCTATTGCCCTAGCTCTGTCCATATGCCAACAGTACTTTTACAAGTGCTGTTTGGGGTCTATTGTCCCATTGTAAGATGGCATAGTAGGTATAGTAAATTTCTAGGGGTACTCTTCCCTTAGAATTTTTTCAGGAAATGGAGTTCAGGTATGTGCAGAACCACAATCGTCGTCCTTTCTACATTTACTTTCTTCCATCAAGCGTTTGACCATGTCTACAATGAAGGCCTCACTAGTCCGGTAGTCCACAGGTCGACTGTTAGGGGCTACACCAAGCGTTTGTCTTTACAAACTGCCTTGGTTTGCCAACTGAAATCTAGATTCTCCATTCTCCGGGAGAACCACTCCTGCAAAATTCCATTGGCATGTGGTTGGCCTTATAGTGGCAGTTTGAACTTCCTTTCCGACATTTTGCCTGCCTATGTCGGCATTCAATTCCAGTCCTTTAGCATCAAGTTGCATGTCATCTTCAAAATCGAAGAGAAGCAATGCAATATTCCCTTGTGGAGCCTTCACTCCATGGTTAGGGTTTGCAGCAGGTTGTTCTTCGGTGGGATGGGTACTTCTATTACCTTCAATAACAATTCTAGTCGCTCCACCAACTATCTTCTTTTGATTTTGTTTGACATCCCTCCTATTCAAGCCTGAGATAGAGGAATTCTCCAGTTCTATAGCCTCTGCATTTTCTGGTATAGTCCTTGGGGCAGTTGGTAGTTGTAGCACTAACAAAGCATCAATCTTGTCCATAAGAGCCTTCTGACTATCAGCCATCTTTTGGTTAAGTTGATTAACCATCTGGTTAAGCTCTCCTCTAGTTACAACCTCCTGTTGAGCGGAAGAACCTAGTGCTATGTTTCTAGCATTAACCTCTGCTCGATGATTGTTGGCGTCGTTTCCTTCAATTTGCTGGGGTTTGCTTCATCTCTAACAACTTTAACTCCAGTAGATCTCCCAGAAGCAGTTCCCTTCTTAAGTGACATTGGTCCCCAATATCAAGCCTATAAATCCTCAAAGAAAATTTCCTAGATCTAACTGCTGGACCTCTTCTAACATGAAATAGCAAGCTAGATCTAAGCATGGGTTCCACTTTCTTAGTGAAAGCACCAAAATGTTAACCCAAAAAATGGATCAATACCCTAGTGTTGTATGTGAAAGCACCAAAATTTTAACCCAAAAGATGGATCAATACCCTAATGTTGTATGTGAAAGCACCAGCTCTGTTAGGATAGGGAAAATATAATAAAAAACAACGGTAAAGTAAAAGAAATAAGAGAGAGATGCAGAGATTTTTATAGTGGTTCAACTGTTAACTAAGCCTACGTCCACTTAATAGTTGCTTGATCTTGTTTATATAAGATTACAAAGTGTTTGAGTGATAAAGGGTCACAAGTACAGGAGCAAGACAAGTTCTAATCCTAGAAATGTCTATAATAGCTGCCTTAGTGACTATGGTGTAGAGGAAAGAGTTGAAAAAGAGAGAACATTCATGCGTAGAGATAGTAGAATCCAGCCCCATTCTTAGTTGCTCTATGGTTTGTATTTGTAGGGGTAGCAGTCATATTGGACTAAGCAGAGAGTTGGAGGAGAGCCCAGAAGAAAGTCCAAGATAGTGTGCGAAATCGCAAGTACAATGGAGTCAACATGACATGTCGATACTGACTTCTCATGTCGGTGCCGACATGTGCAGTTGAGTCCAATTGCCTTGCAATCTTTTGTGTTGCCTCCATTCTTCATTTTAGAGTGTCCCAAGGTGTTGTTGTGGGTACATTGGAGTCAATATGGAGGTACGTGAATTCATCACCGTCCTCTTGAAGTCAGTACCGACTTCCCATTCTTTCTTCATTCTTATTGAGATTTCTCTGGGGTGCTTCTCTAGCCTATGTAGGTGTGCTTCCAAGATTTTAAGTCGTTTCGTCTTCGTCTCGATGTTCAAACTCCTGTTGATTTTTGCTTAAATCCCAGTTAAAAGGATCATTACTCTATTGATCAGAAAGGATGGTGAGACAAGATGAAAGGTTGTGTGTACCTGAAGTGAAGGAGTTGATAGATGAAGTTCTAGGCAAACTCCATCGTTTTAGGACAACTATTTAAACCGGTGTAGAAAAGATATATAGGGATACATAGCAAGTTTTCTATAGGTCTGAAATGAAGAGGCAAGTGGTGGAGTATGTGGTGAAGTGTTGGATGTACCAATAAGTTAAAGTGGAGCATAGGATTCTAAGCGACCTATTACTCTCAGCAGAAGTTCCATACGAGAGAATATTGAAAGAACCCGGTTGGTCAGTAGCAGGTGAAATGAGTAGATTTCAAACAATTTCTCCTAATTAGGTCATAGTGGGCCTATGTAGTCTAATCGGTTTCACTAGATCCAATCTAGTTATTAAATTAAAATCAATTTTCTAATTAACATTATTTTATGTTTATTAATTAAATCATATTAACTACTTCAACTAAAAGGTTATTTAGATGTATCATGTATACATCCTACTATATAACAAGATAACATAATGTGATATATAAAGATGTGTATAACAACACACACACACACACATATATATATATATATTCGGATTTATACCCATTGTATATACATATATATATTATACTTACATATACATATGACAATTTCATATGAATATCGAGAATATAAATGATGTACGTATATAAATATGTTTGAATTTACCATAATATGTGTATATAATTTGTAGAAAGATATTTATAGTATCATATGTGTGTGTAGTTTTGGCGTATATACACATATATGTGATATTTTGTTGCCACTTATATATATTTAATATATATACATACATAAAATTATGAAAATAAATCTACATAATAAAACAAATGATTTCAAAGTAAAGACTAGTTGATTGGAGGTGAAGAAGGACATAAAGTTTTGATATTAAATCCAGATCTATTCAACTCAAAATAAAAGGAAACAGAATAAGGTGCTATTTTAAATTTCCACCTTTACAAACATTAATCAATAATAAATTCAACGCAATAAAATTCTATGCTTAACCACAGCAAAATATCCAAACTTTAAAATCACATATCGAAAAATAAACATTCATCATGTCTATAAAATTGTTAAAATAAATTATTGTCACAACTAATGTCTTATTTTAATAACATGATTGAAATATACTTTTCAAAACTATATATACACATATGCACATATGTAAAATTGTAATTTAGGATTTAAATCTCTAATTCATAAAAATTGATTAAATATGAAGATATTGAATTTATTAATTGAAAAAAAAAACTAACTTAAATAATAGATCAATTAATATTGATTTACAATTTTGCATACCATAACAAAGCATATAAATAAATTCATGCATAATTTGATTAATTTAAAACATCAAAGACATAACTTTGAGTGAATTAAATTATGAAAAAAATATGTTAATTTTACAGCAAAAAAACCCATGTTAATTGATAATTCAAGATCTAAGAAACAAAATAAATACATAAATTAATTTTACAATTGAATGATAATACAAAGAGATTTTAAAATAAATTCAACCAATGACAATTCAATGTACGCATATATGTGATTTTTGTCAGGTTCCAACATCATGAATAAATAAAACAAAATAGATTAATTGAACTTGAAAAGTCTTACACATTGTAACACCTTGATTTGATATTTCTCTTTAGATCTCAAGTAGATCAATACGCAGCTTTGCAAGAAGAGGATGAACCACATCTTTTTATTTGATGTTTTCATTTGATTTGGAGTTGAAAGGTTTTAGGATCGTTTCATAGTATTTTTGTAACCCACAACTCAGTAGGCCTGAAATTTCTCTAAATCAAAAACTCAAGTTCACCAAAGTACGGATTGTTGGTTTGATATCTTGGAAATAAAAAAAAATGCATATCAGGGCACTATCGATATGAACTCATTGCGAATGGTAAAGTATAATAAAGATATAGTTACTGACCAAGTCGACACTTCCAATATCTAGTTCCTTGTCAGTGCCGAGCATGATTTAGGAAACCTGACCTTCCACTGTTCTCGTCTTGTACCGGTACCCATCCCTTAAAGCTATCATGTGGATTGTTATAAGGAGGGGATCGGAACAATGTTGTGGTGACTGGTAAATTATACACTTTGTACATAACACTAGTTTATGTCGATTGTCTTCCATTACATGTTACATCTTTTACTTTTTACTTTGTCATTTTGACTCCATGTATGCGTATGATACATCCCATCTATTCGTATAGACTATAACTATGTACATATATATATATAAGAGCCATGGTTCCCACTACTCCTAGATATTATCCCCACTAGTATCTCTTATTAACACCCTATCAAGATCCATCATCCTCACCGTATCACGATTTTAGTGCCGCGCATACCGAGGAACTCCCACAGTGCCTACTAACGGCTTTATAATAATTTAGCCGTACTCTAACTTGCATTTTTGGGGATTTTCTTGCTGCTTCTTGGTTGTAGACTAAGTTCTATGAACTCTGAATGTGATGGATTCAGCCCCACCGGTTGTGGACTTGGCTCCATAGACTACCTCATGCACGATTTGAAAGATCTCTTTTATAGTTTTAACTAGCCTTGCCTCCTAATAAACAATCTAGCAAAAAATATAGCGATGCATAACCCAACGTCATTCGTACACTACTATGCAGTGTAGCCAGTTAGGTGTAACCCCCGTCTTTCCCATTGACCACTAAAGACTAATGACGTTCTCGACCTATGTGCAGCCCTACTCATTTATTTTGTACAAACACATGCTGACATAATCCGTTCTTCGCTCATCATCTGATTTAGATTGCCTACGCAATCAAGGCAATACCCTCCCTTTCCTATTATTAAAGCAGACATCTCTATCTATTGTGGTGTTCCTTTATCTATATGCAAACGTATATTTTCCATAGGTCCTATGGTTGAATATGTCTCACATCAGTATAATGTATACACAACTGCTCGTAGCTCCTTGCGGTGGGTAGAATTTTATTGTGTAACACCACTGACCTCGCATTCCTACCCATACTAATGACTAATGTCATTTTATTCATACAATCATATATTAACTTCAATAGTTCACCCATCATAAATGCATACTTAGGGCTACATATATAACACACACACACATACATGCATACATATATATATATATATATATATTCATTCATCTTTTCTTAATCATTTTTCCTCAAAAATTTACTATTGACCATAAGTCGTTACGTCATTATGTGTTTATATCTTGCTTACTTTAGGGTTATTGACTGCTTTCTTGTTAAAAGATCTATAATGTCTTTTCTATCCCTTTACCCTTTTTCACCATTTTCTAGTTCTATTCTCTTTTTACCCTTTTATTTATTCTTGTCTACGCTGAATTTTTTTTATCTAATTCCCATATTTATTGTTATCGCACATCTTTTCTTTTAGAATGTTCTTATCATTTATATCTTTTATTTAATGCATTGGGACTAAGATTTCCACTCACAAAGGTCCTTAGCTCTTCCTTTTGGATTTTTTTACGCTGCTTCAATCTCTTTCAGATTTCTCCATTTAGAAATATACAAGGAATTGTATATGAATTAGATTCAAAAATTTAAGGATTGGAGGAGAATAGAATTAGAAATAGAATATTAAACATCAAAAATTTCTTACCTAAAACCCTAGAGAATTTTCTAAATCTATAAAGAAGGGAGAGATTGACAGAATTTCGCTTAGTTCACAAATAATTTGTGAATAAAAGTGCGGGGCCTAGGCTTTTATTTATTGTGGTTAGAAAGCACCAGAACCGTCAGATTTAAATCAATGTAGAATAATATATTACGGACCATTCATAGTCTTCCGTAACCCTAGTTGCCACAACAACAATAGTCGATCGCTCCTACTTAGGCGGTCGACCGGCCCAAGGTAGGCGGTCGACCGGTAGTGTTAGTTTGGTAACATATTTTATTTGCCATTAATATTTTATTTAATTCTAAATTAATAATTAACGTTGACTCCTTTAAACGTTTACTAAACCCTCAAGTCTAACTACCACTAATTTTTTAATTTCAAACTTAACATTAATTATTTATTTAAACATGAATTCCATTTAAATTAATTTGAATCCGAAAACTTCAAACATCAATAACTTTTTCGTTTGAGCTTCGTTTTCACAACTTTATATATGAAAATTGATCAGAAAATTGCCATGAACGCAACGACACAAATTTCATGTACAAATTATGATTACGAAATTTTCATTTTTATCCTTATATTATTTAATTAATTAATTTCTTGTTAATTTTTACGGGGTGTTAAAGGGGATGATTCGGTAGAAATTGCATGGAAACCCAGATGTTTGGTACATTCCTTAGACTTGGTTTTGATTGACTTAAATCAGGTTTGATTGATTTTGTTGGATGGTTGCTAGGATGCTTGGTAAAAATTACTAGGTTATGTGTTTTGTTGCTATGCTATGGTTGTGCGTATATATAGAACCTATATGTTCATGTTAGGATGCTAGCATTCATGCCTAATATGTCATGTCATTTGCATTCATATAGGAACTGATAGTTAGATCTCTACATTTAATATGAGGTATGTCACACATCATGGATCATACACATCCAAATGACCTATCATGTTATTACATATGCCTCACCTAAACATATGCATGTTATGAATGTTTGGGTGGTTGCTTGTATATGTTATAGATGTGTGCATGCGAGAGTATGTAAATTATGTTCTTCGTCCTTTAGGAGTTGCGAGGATGAAATTATTTTTAAGGGGGGACATAATACCCATTTAAATAATAAATTTAAAGGTTATTTTGGTCAATTAAATTAATAAGGTTTAAATATGTAATTTTACGGATAATGGAAACTCATGACAAAAGTTGCACCATTGCATATATAAGATTTTTATACTGGTTTCGACTATAAGAATGACAAAATCGGAGATTATATAAAGGATGTACGGAAGATTCAGATTATGGGGTCGTGATGGACCAAAGCAGGTGAAGTTCTGTTATTTCAGATTTTTTGAATTTCCAACTGCTACTTCCCTCCATCCACTTAATCTACAAAACAATGTACAAACTATTTTCAAAACTCATTTCTCTTCTTCTTCATCTCTTTCTTCCCTCTCCTTCCCCTAACTTTAAAACACCATAACTCACTCGTTTCTCAATGGATTCGACCATTTTATATCAAACTAACGAGTGGAACAAGGACTACGAGTAGAAACGGATCCCTAGTCTAATCGAGAAGAACTCTAAGCACCTAATTCTAGAAACCAAAGAGACTGGAGGGATCTTTATCAAATTTAAGGGTTTGATCTTCATTTGGGTGAATGGAGCGATTCTATTTACTTATAATGCAATTATGATGTCTTAAGATGATAAGAGGTCTGATTTTAGAATTAACTATAAATCCAAATGAAGGATATTGATTAAGAAATAAGTACAGTAATGAGGTCTGAATATAAGATGATTAATATCATAATTTGATTTTCAAAATGATAATTGCTAATAGAAATAGTATTTTAAACTTGTAATGATGAATTTGGAATCGTAAAATGATATCAGAACAAAGTAATAACCGAAGTTTAAAGATTAAAAAAGAACAAAAATAATAACAAACCAGAAACAAAAATAAAGATACAGGCATTGAAATGCCTATTCGAACTAAAGTTACCGATGTAACGATCGTATGATTAGTTGATCGGTGGTAGTTCCACCAGTAGACCGGTGGAGGCACTATTGGGACAGATGGAACCTGGGCTTGATAGGGCCAAGTTGAACGAAGCATCATCTATGGGACTGGGCTTAGTGTGATTCTTTGAACTATTTTTAGAGATGAATGGTAGTACGACCTTGATTTGATGAGCTATATTGATATGGTTGAATGTATGGATACTCGATATATGTAAATTTGATATATGATGAAGAAATCAATGTTTAGTGATCGTATCAAATACATATTGACATTTAGTTGCTCTTACGACTTACATTGGCATCATAAGCTACACAAAGATGGGTATGTGAATCGTTGATAGAATGGAGACGTTCATATTGAAGGTTGGAAGACGTACCTACGCCAAGGCCATGGGTTGAATGAGTAGTGAGCATAGGACATGCTTTGCCCTGTCAATAATATATCGCAAAGTTGGGTGCGATATGGCCTTAATCGAGTAGTCTACTATATTTGTATTATTGATATTACCCTTTATGCAAGTTGGGCATGTTAAGGTTTATTTACATATGTTATTAGACGCTAATGATGTTATACTAGTATTTTTGTAGTATATGTGTAATAAACTTGTTTCACTCACTCAGGCGTAAGTCTAACCCCCCCTCTACCTTTTTTTGTATTGGTCACCAATAGGTTGATTAACTTTGAATAGCGCTGGTGTAAGCAATTTTTAAGGTGCAAATGAAGAAGATATTACTTAAGTATATATTGTATACATTGACGTTTTGCACTTAGTATGATATTGTGTGCTTATTGGTGATTAGTTTGTGATTAGTATTTTATGGATCTATGACTATGAAGTCATGACTGTTGATTTTGGTGACATAAATGAATGGTTTGGTATTCTACATATTGTTCCTTCCACTATGAGTTTCGAATCATGTGGTTAGAAATATTATTCTATTTATCTATATCATAACCTAAGCAATCCGTTGTTTACGTCTTTCATGCTTTGAATGGCTATTTGAGCGCCCAATAAATGGTCGAAAATGGTGGGTTGTCACACATACCAACATTGTCCTGCTATGCCCGATACTTAGGGATAGGGCGAATAGCCCTATCGCCCATCCCTTGCCTGGTTTTTCAAATGGACACTCCCGTATATGAGAAGCAACCTGTCTCTTCCTCTGCACCCATTCTTTGTCCGCTTTCTAAATGCGCATCACATGACCCCCGCCTAGTTTGCTCCCAACCGCTACAACTTTCAAACCAGCTCATTTATATTATGACAAAACTTTGGTCTTCCAGAGTCCTCTCCTTATTTGTTCAAGCATTGTACATGCTCTCGAAGCTCGCCGGCTCCTTTGAGGGTTAGTATTATTAATTGTGGAGTTGCGTCACCCTTACCCCTTTTTGGATTTGCAGGATAAGGCAGTTGGCCATCAAGATCATTTCTTCAACGTGGTCATCTCTATTAATCTTGACCTCCACATTTAAGAATTTAGAACCCTGGGTGAGCTTCTTTATAAACTCAAGTGCTAAAATAAATTTTCCTTCCATCTTTTTTCAAACATGTTCACATTTTTTGTAGGTCTCCAAGGAGACATGCATGAGGACAAGTCCCGGCTCATTATTTGGGTTGAGTCTATCTCCTAGTTACCAAATAATTATAGGAACGTTGCCTTTACTTTGAGTTACACTGGCCTACGCCAGGTAGTGTTGTTGGGTCCTGGGGAAAGAATGTTGGGAGAAGATGTGAGGGTGCACAAACCCAAGAAGGGGAGAGAAGTTGTAACATCCCTCATCCGAGACTCGAAAATAAACGCAAAGATGTTGCAGTCACCACCAGAATTAGTTTCAAGTGATAAAATGAGATCATTTTTTTAACAACAATAAGTAAACAGAGCAACTAAAATAAATTTCCATACATAATTTTTTTATTATGTTTAAATTTTTGAAATGTGCCTACATATTGGGAAATATAATTAAAAACATAAATAATATTGTCGTGTTTGACATATGATGATGTCGACGCGAACACTTAACTAGTTATAGAACTTAGTTTGACAATAGTGGAAAAGCTACTTTTATTATCTACTTAGCCTCCTACTTCATCCGTGAGTTTATAGGAAATAACAAAAACACAGGTTAGACATAGAGCCTGGTATGAGTAATACTTTACCCTAAGTGCTGGCAATCAAAACCGAGACTTGCCTACCCGAACCGAACTGCCTGAGCAAAAAATGAACGCGACCCAAACCTGATGGGCACCGAGTCATGTCTAGGTATTAAAAATACCATTTAGACCTGATCAAACTCGACTCAAAATGAATTGACTTGCAAGAGCCAACCAATAAACATAAAACTATATGTATTTTAAATGTAATTACCCAATCAGACCCAACCTGACGCAAACCAAACCTTGGGTCAACCAGTCCAGGATTCAAATTGTATAGTTTTAACTCGACAAATCTCAGCAAACTAGAACTGAGACCCGTTGGGTCTTGTCCGAATCCAACCTAATAGGTCTAATTGCCGCCCTATCAATGTGAGACCACGTCGCTTAATAGAACAAGTTTTCCCCTCACTATTAACTAGAGCGAATAACATAACATGAATCGTAATCATAATACATCACTTCCACAAAAAGTTTGCCCTACACTTAATATTAAACGATGATTAGCTTTTATAGTCATTTCTTTCCTATTGCCACTCAAGCCTTGAACCTTTGTTCCCAACTAATGTTGGGGTCTAACATATTGTTTTCCACACAAACCTTATATCCTGGCTTTCGAGTAATGTCATGAATAAACATTTAAGCTGCCACCTAGGCCTTGCACCCATGCTTTTGTATAATATCATAAACATGTTTTTGGGATGCCACGCGGGCTTTGCAACACGCTTTCGTATTTTTTTCATTACAGACAATTGGATGTCACATCGACCTTGCACCTACATTCTTGAATATTGTCATGAACAAACTATTGGTTACAACTAAGGCCTTAAACTTTTCTACTTACTTAATGTTGCATTTTTAACACTTTGGGTTGCTACATTAGCCTTATGCCACTTATCCCATTTCAAGGTTGATCAAACGCTTTCTAATTCTTTCGATAAACACTTTTATCTTTTCCTCTTTTAAGATGATATAACTTATGATTTCCTAGCTTTTCTAAGCTTGTACAGTTTTTTCATTTCACATGGTTTATATCATTTTCGTTCATAGTCTTTACCGTATGAAATACAAAGAAAACATCTTGGATCTTGTCTTCCAATATATTATCCAACAATTATCACATTTACGTAATGAATTTACTACCATTAGCAATTGCACATATAGTTATCCTATACCTAAGTTGGCTATCGCACATTCAACTTCAATAGCATCCACATATCAAATTTAATTGCTATGAGATGTATCATTCAGTAATTATCACAACTTTGACTCAATTGCTACCACATGTCTCATTCAATAGCTATCACATATCTAACATTGGAGCTGTCACAAGTCGAGCTATCGCATGTATAGGTTAAGTTCTATCGCACTTCAAACTCGGGGGCTATCACATTTCTAAGGTATCACAAGTATAGCTACCACACTTCTATTCTATTGCAAGTATAGCTATCGTAAGTCTAAGTTCATAGATGTCGCGTGTATAATCATAAGCTATCGCATGTAGAGGTCTCAAAGATACCGCAACAGTAAACTTTTTGCTATCACACTTCTAACATAAGTGCTATTGCAAGTCTCACTTAAAAGCTATGGCAACTGTAGATTTTCATGTTATCGCATATATCAATATGCATGTTTAAAGTGACAATTCTGTAATTAAGTGGAAAATTTATATTTTCCTTAACTAAATAACTACTTTTAGACTAATTCCTTACACTTGTCATTTGTTTATCTGTTACTTTTCTACTGTGCAAAAATCTATGAAGATAGCTGAATTTGTTTCCTCTTATTATGCCTTAGTTAATTACTTTCTTTAATTATTTTCATCAATTAAGTTATTTATGCCCCGCCAATTAATTTATCAATTCGAAAATAATGGAAAAATTCTCAAAAATTCACAAAATTTGGAAACACCTTCTTTACCTTTAATAAGAATTTCAGATCTACATATTATATCTTATTACTTTTAAATGTTAAATTTTAGCCAAAACTAACCAGTTTCAACTTAAAAAATTCTAGTAAATAATTTTTTCACTTGAAATTTATGCAAATTGAAACCCATCACTATTTTAACGATTAAAATTCCAAAACATTTAAAGATGATTAACTCTCATTTTACCCTTTTAAATATAAAAAATAATGATATCAACATCCAAACATGCATAGGTTCATTATATTATCATTAAAACATGTTAATTAACATCAAATCATCTAGAATATAAGAATCTAAAGCCAAACATGTTTAGAGGAAGATAGTTTAAGAATTACTCACCAAAACTTGAAAACTTCATTCGTAAATCCTCTTCCTTCTCTTTGATATAAAGATTTGATCTTCCTTTTGTTTTGTTTCTCCTTTTCTATTCACAATGGTTGCCGATCTAGGTTTTAATTCGTTTGTATTGTGTGAATGAGAAAGAATAAGGAAATGAGATAGTTAGGAAGGCAAAGGCTACTAATTTGGTTTTGGCTAACATTCATTTCTAGCTTAGTCTTATTAGTTCCTTAATCCCTTCATTACAACATCCCTTTTTCTATTTCTTTTGTTTATGGTGAAGATTTATTATATTCTTGTTATCCAACAATTGAACTAAGGGGCATATCAATGAATTTGGACTTCAAGATGATAAAGAAATGGATTGAGAAGCTTAAAGGATGTCAGGATTGAAGAATGAAGGAGCATACAAAAATTCAGCTAAGTTTGGAAGAAGCCAAACTAGTCGACATTGAACGGCCCAGACCATATCGACCGGTCCAAATTCAACGATGTGCGCACTTTATCTGATAGATGACCCCACATGCGAAAGTTGAAGAAAAAAAACAAGTTCTGGAGGAGAAAAATCAGTCGGTACCAACCGATCCATGATGGATAATTTTGTCAGTGAAGATCCAAAGCTTGAAGACATAAGCAAATATGAAAAGAGATTGTAAAAGTAGACTTGCAAAACTATTCGGTACCAACCAAAGCCGATCGGTACCAACCGATCCAATTGTTAAGAGTTGGCCATTTTGACTTCATATTTGTGACTGTAAACTTGGATCCGAAAGATTGCCTGATCAATCTCATTCTACCAGCTATAGCGGAGGAGTATGCTTATACATAGATGACTTTAGACAACCATAAAAAGATCTTTTGATCTCTACCTAGATTTTTGCACTGATTGGCTGCCATTTTGAAATCAGCCTTTTCTTTGATGTAGAATTATTGTAAAGCTGGTTGTAATTATAAGAATTATCTTAAATAATACGAAAATGGATACAGGCTTATGGCTTTAGTTGAACTGAAGAAACCAGACTAGTTGGAAGCGGGTGAAATATGCAGATTTCAAAAAAGAAAATTCTATTTGAATCTGTTAAGCCTATGAATTCTAAAGAATTTATTGGATCCAATCTAATATAGTTTCAAATAAATTTTTATTTTATTTAATTTTTTTTGAAGAAGATTTAATTAATCTGAGATTTATATAAAGTAGAGTACATCAAAGATGCTCTTGTGAGTGTACGTTAATAACAGTTACTTGTTTTATATTATTACTTTAGAAGGTGAAGATTCAAGATGTTAATTGTTATCCTTACTTATTATTCTAAATTATACACACACAATTATAAATCAAATTCCAATTGTAATGAAAATAAAAATAAAAATATATTTTATAACTAATTTTGACTACTTACATATATTTTAAAATTGAAGCAATATCTTAAGAATCTAATTTTCATTTGGAAAATCAAACTTTGATTTATAATTTCATACAACATATCTATTTTAAAGTTTTAATTAGATATTATCAAGCATGTATATATTTCAAATGGACTTTTGAATATACATACACATATGTATATTATTTGTGAACTAGCAACATTGTTATAAAATAAAACACACATTAACATATATGAAATGTATATACCCGTTTGGCCTAAATAAAATTCAATTGCTTTTTTTATAAATACATAAACATAGGTATATATACAAAGCAATTTTACGATATTAAGAAATTATGTATATATACACATATATACACATATACATACACATATTATATATACATATATATGTGTATGTGTATATATATAAATGTTGTAAAATTATTTTATGTAATAGTATTATTAAAAACCAAAATTATAATTCACTTAAATAAATTATAATAACTGAGATACATATGCATATTATAATAACACTGTAATGATTATTTTCAAATAAATTTGAACATGGATACATATGTATATATTAGATCCGACAACATAGACACATATAAATTCGTTATAAAGCATATGGGATCTAATCTACATTAATATAATGGTGTATGTAAATAAAATTGAGTTTGAAAACTTACCAAAAGTAACTGCCTATGATTTGCACCTTGAATATATGAAAACTCCTAGGACTAACTGAATCACCACTTGAAATTACAACGATCTAAAGCACCATTTTATTATTTAATTTATTTGATTTATTTTGATTTTGTTTTTAGAATTTTTTTCTTCCATAAAGCCATGGAATTTTCGGCAATAGGAGGGAGAGCGAGAAAAAATGAATTGTCGGGATAAATGAATGAATGAATGAAATGAATTTTATTTTATAGAAACAATTGAAACCTTTCCAATTCCTTCTTTAAAAATTTCCCTCTTTAATTCTTCATTAAATCGCAATTAATGCCCCCGCTTTTACAATGAATTGCCGGCTAAGAATGGGCCTATAAAGGCTTTCAAAATTTCCAAAACCATTTAGTAATTAATTGCTTTAAATCAAATCAAGTATTTTTCGATATCGTATACTAATATGCGAATACATAACTTTTATATATACACTTTTCTCTAAATACTAATGACATTCAAACAATAAATCAAATAAAATATAATTATTAATATTTCATAAAAATAAATTAATTTAATTAATTTACAATGATTATAAATTAATTAAATAGTATGGTTTTTTGGAGTATTTACCAACGGTTTTTCGAATATTATCATTCAAACGTCACCTTTGCTAGTGGTGTGACATTTTGGTTGGATTTATTATGTACATATCATTTCGATAAAAATCCAATTCTATTATTATGAGCAGTACCAATAGCAACGGTTATTTACACCAATTCTCTTCGTCAAAACTACATCACTCTAGGACTTAGGGAATTTGGTTTTGGTCAAAATTCCAGTATCATCCGCTTTAACTTGATTAGTCTAAACACAAAATCCTTGGTTTAGTATTAACTATTATTATTGATCATACTATTATGGCCAGAGACTTTGACTTTGAATTGACTTCAGTTGTCCATGATACTAACCCTTTATAACCGAGAAGACGAATTCTTGATCGAATAGTGTTACACTTCCAATGCTTTAATTCAGACCCAACGATAGTCGGTCAATGGATCGCTATGTCATAGTTTAACTATAATTAAAATGAAGTGTCCATATTGAAGTTCCACGGCATTCTCATGTCGAGTGAACTGTGTAACATCATCACTTCGAGATTCTCTATTTGACCTTAGTCATACTAACCAATAAAACACTCTCGAGTAAGTCATTCCTTAGTTATCCAATAACTATTTGTACGTAACCCCATATGCCTAATAGCCATCGCCCAATATTTAGAGAGTATTATGTACTTTGATCTCAATGGATATATCGATATCCTATCTTAAAACATCTTGACTAGGAATATTTAAAATAATATGTTATTTTAATATGATAAATTTCTCATGATTACAACATATTATAATTACTATCACATAACAGATCATTTAAGGATTTTCCATTTAACATACTTTAAATTAATTACTTAATTAATTATATTACAGTATAACAGTATATTATAGAATTCAAACACCTTTATTATGAATAAGATTAATTATCAAGTTAGATATATGCAACAAATTACATAATTACCCCTATGGCATATCCTTAACTATATCAACTTCCCACTTACATTTGGGATCAATTTTGAATTTTATTCCAACTCCTTAGTGAATGGGTAAGATATATCGTTTAAATTATATACCATGTCAATTAACTCTCGCTAATGCCGATAAAATGCCTTTACCATATAGAGCTCTTCGGAGTATGTTTTTTGACCTCTAGAAATCTTTAGGTTCTTTTACAAACTATATCAAAGAATTATTATCATATAACAATGTCATGGGTTCTGAACATTTATAATCACCCCTAACTCAATTATAAATTTATGCATTTATTTATGCTTCTTTTACCATAAAGTTATTCAAGGCGATTTACTTAGCCTTTGGTTAAAGCCATCACTAATTACTAGGAACATTTCCGACATAAAGTTCTTAACTTAAGGTTGGAATGAAATTAGGATTGACATAGTATACTTGATATCACTTATGAAGTTAAGGTCCAAATACTCCACTATAAGGGATTCATTATTTCTATAAAAAATTCTCTAGCATTTTATAAATACTCGAGGCACTCTAAATTGTCATTTGGTGATCTTAATTTGGATTTGACACTTTTCCTATGTGTTAAATACACAAAAGAAATGTGATATTGTAGACAATAGATTATTTACGATAATACATATTGCCAATGCACAAAAATTCCTATAACACCCCAGATTTTTGATAGCATTATTTAGGAGAATTGGTTAGATAAACTAAATAAAATAATGTGTTGATAAGGGGATTGAGATTTGATTTAATTAAGGTAGTCGTGCCTTTTAACTAATAAATTAAATGAAGGGTTTAAAAATGAATTAGAGGAGGGGTACTATGGGAAAGAGGCCATTCCTATATCATCTTCCTTAGGTCATGTATTTCAAAACACATTCATTCTCATTCTCAAAAAATTAAAAAAAGCTTGGTTGGCCACCATTAACGAAGGAAGAAGAAGAGGAAACAAAAGAGAAGCTTAAGGAAAGCAAATTCAAATCAAACTCATTCAAATCTCAAGCTCCTTAATCATTAAAGAAAAGGTGAACAACATTTACATCTCTACATATTTTTGGTTTCGGTTTTAAGGTTAATTCCAAATGATTTGCAAATGTTTTCCATGCTTTCGAATGATAAAAGATTATATATACATGTATTGATTTTTGTATGTTCATTTAGATTTTATGACATGTTTTAAGATGAAAACCCTATTAAATGACATCCGTTAGCCTTATGAATTTTTATGATGATTTAGAAAGTTATTTTAGAGATGGGTTTCAATTTTCAGAATTTCGTGGATTTGTTATAATTTTCTAAAGAAGAAAAGGTTAATTTGGATTATAAAAATTATTTACGAGTAAAATAATTATTGTTTGGATCCGATATTTTTATATGTTGAAAAGAACATATTTATTTACTTTTTAGAATTTTTCCTGAATTTTTCAAGGTGTTTTGATGATTATATAAAATTATTTAAGGTATGAGACTTAAATGTTTTATATAATTATAAAGGAGAAGAGGCTTTTTCAAAAAAAATTAAATTTCCAAATAAGGAAAGTCGGCAGCATTTTCGAATATAAAATTCTGGCAACCAATCAGATTTAGACAAACAAGGTCGGTGGGGTACAAAAGAACTATTTCAAACAGTATTTTCACTGTTTCAACTCTTTCGGCAAGAGCTTTCGCCTTCATTCCACACCTTCCGGCAAGGTCGAAGGGTATCAAACCTTTCGATTAGATTAAATACCAATGCACATGGTATCAGAAAATTGGTACGTAGTGAATTGGAGGAAGTCGAAAGGTTGGGGACGAAGGGTTATAGCTTTCGAAAGAGATGAAGCTTTGTGTTGGTTTTAAAGAAAAATACACCTGCTTGCTTTCGACAAAGAGCTTTAGAAATTGTGAAAAGGTCTAAAAGGAAAAGATTCAATTGGTTTGCTTTCTTGTTTTAATTGAAACCTTTTGGCAAAGTCAAAAGGTATAGCTTTCGGCCAGGCCGGAAGCATATTTGCCGCTTCCTAACCTTTCGACACAGAAGGAGTCAAAGGTTATCTTTGTTTTCTAAAACTTGCCGCCTCTCTCCATTGATTTCACAGGGTTGGTTCCAGTACTAACACTTTATTATTTTCGAATGATTTTGAAAAGTTTTATTTCGAAAGGTTTTGATTTCTAATGGTTTTGATTTCGAAAGGTTTGATTTCAAAAGGTTTTATGAAGGTTTCGAAGCAGTTGCTTTCGACTCTAATGTTTTTCTGATCCCCTCACATAATCCAAATGTTTTAATTCAAAGCATTTTAAAGGTTTCAAAGTAGTTAACTTTGATTAGTTTCGAAAGGTTTTCCATCTGTTTTAAATTGAACCCATGTCTTCGAAAGGTTTTGAGGTACATTGATTCTGAAAGGTATAGTTTAGCTATGTTTTTGAAAGGCTAAGGTTTAAAGGATTTAAAGGCAGATGTCATATGTTTTAAAGCTTATGAAAAGAAAGCTTCTAAAAGGTTTAGAAGGAGTTACCTTCAATGATTTTGAAAGGTTTATTAAAGGATATGAAGGAGTTACCTTCAATACTTTCGAAGGGTTTTATGAATGATTTTGAAGGAGTTACCTTCTATGTTTTCGAAAGGTTGTTTGAAGGTTTTAAACAAAGATTTCAAATATAAAAAATAGGCAGATAGCGTAAGTGTTTTAAGTTATAAAGGACTTTGACTTATTTTAAAGGATAGACAATCCTTATTGAACATCATCAACAATATTTTGAGTAAAGTATATATAACATGGCAAAAATAGCTTAGAGTAAAGCTAAAGATATTTTCCTTGTATATATATGATTTGATGGACTAAATCATTTTGAAAAGGTTTTCAAGGAAAATTTTGAAGAGCGGTTAGCTCAGATATTGTATAGAGCAGTTAGCTCAGATATTTTGAAGGGTAGTTAACCCAAAAGAAAATTCGGGCAGTCGGCTCATTTTAAATTCGGACAGTCGGTCCATTTTAAGAGCAGTCCGCCCAAAGGACAGTTAGTCCAGAAAGAGCAATCAGCTCTGATATGAACAGATAGTTCATTTATTAGCATAACGGACCTTGCTAAATTTTTAAGGACAGTTATTCCACCTCTTTTTACCTGTTTTGGGCAGATAGCTCATTATCTAGCATAAAAGAAATTGCTATTTTGGTATAACTAGTTTTAGGACAGATAGTCCAGAAAAGAGCAGATAGCTTTGAATTTTGAACAGATAGTTCTGATTTTAGACAGATAGTTTATTTTATTTCCTGTTTAGCATAATGGATATTGCTATATTCTTATTATAATCAGTTGATTAACCAGTTTGGTTGCATAAAAGGATTTGCAAAATATATGTTTTGAAAAGAGATGTTAGTGAGAGAAAACCCATTCTGCTAAGCGATGTGGTCTCACTAGTTATCAGTAAACTGAGATGTAATAGAAATTATTCATACCAGGCTTTAAGTCTGACTCGAAGTTTTTGTTTCCCCTTAAACTCTCGGGTGCTCAAAATTTGATTTGAGTAGGCTGAGGGTTTAAGTTTTCAGGTTTTAGCAGATTTTGATGAAAAAAGCATCCGAAGACGAGCAGGTGGTTGACGGATAGCTAATTTAGGGATTCTGTTTTAAAATTGTTTTTGCCATGTATTAAGACAGTTATATCTATATTGCTTTGATCATCCAAGGGGCATCTTCATATGTCGCTCTTGGCGTATTGTTGTAAATTATATTTGATCAATGCCTGAGATTACGTTTGGGATTTTTGTAACTTGGATAAAATTAATTTGAAACCTAATCACTAAAATTATTGTTTTTGGAAATATGTGATTTTGTTCATATTCAAGTGCTTATGATATTATGGATACCATTAACACTACCGTATTTCGTCACCAAAAGTTAATACTATGGATGGCTGCAGCATCCATAGTGCTTAACTTTTGGCCTCCAGATACGGGATGTTACAGCTTGGTATCAGAGCATAGGTTATGAAAAATTTAACTAAAAATTTGTTTTGAAAACAAAAATCCAAGGAAATTGGAGTAAGGTTTGGGGTTGGGTAAACGCTATAGTAACGTACTTGTATTTGTTATATATAAGTATGCGCTTTATCTCCATTCATCTATCTTTGATTAGGTTAACTTTCTGTATCTCATGAGGTTTGAATACAGATATGGATGGTAGAAGAAGTAGAGTTAACCAAGGAGAGGGAAGCACCGAAAGGAATGCCGGACCCAATGTAGAGGGAGGCCAAGGCAGGTAGAGAATGTTGGTGCTGAAGTCCCGCAGGTCGGAATGGAAGCCATGTATTAGTTTTTCTGGAATATGATGCAGGCAGTAGTTGCAGCTGGAGTGGTAGGAGGAAATGCCGTAGGAGCAGGGGTTCCAGAAGTTCCAGTAGCTAATCATTTCGCTAAGGTGAGCGGTGATTATGTGAAGCTAGGAGGGAAGCCGTTTATGGGAACAGAGGATGCCATTGAAGTGGATAATTGGTTGTTGCACTGCGAAAGGATTTTCATAGATTTTGGGCTCAATGACGAGCAGAAGAGGAGGTTGGCATCCAGACAGCTTCAAGGGATTGCATTGTTCTGGTGGAACAATGTATCAGCAACAGTTGATGAGGAGACAACAACTTGGGAGGATTTCAAGAGGAGATTTCAGGAGAGGTTTATGTCAGTAATGGCACGGTCAGCTTTGATTAGGCAGTTTGCTGAGAGCTAGTGCAGGGAGAAATGTATGTTGCTGAGTATGCTAGGAAGTTCGAAGAGTTGGCCTGGTATGGGTATGCTTCTGTAGACACCGTGTTGAAATAGAATGAGAAGTTTATCAGAGGATTGAAGCCAGAATTGGTTAGTGCTACTTTGTCTCATTTTAGAGATCCTTCTGATATTGTCATAGAGATGGCTTTGGGGTAGGAATAAGTCCTTGAGTCTTTGGAGAAGAGCAAGGCAAAAGTAGTCCAGGTTGGGTAGACCCAGAAGAGGAAGTTCTTTCCCAAGAAGGGTGCTTAAAAGGGTAGAGCAGCAAAGAAAGCGAAGTCTGAAGTTGTCTACTATAAATGCGACAAGAAATGGCACTTTGCTAACGAGTGTCGCTCAGGGAAAGCGAAGGATGTGGCTAAGGGGAAGAATGTCAGGTGTTTAAACTATGACCTGATAGGCCATTATAAGAACCAGTGCAAGGAGCCCATTAGAGATGGTAAAGGCAAGGTGTATGCATTGGAGCCTGCCGCTTCAAAGCCAACAGCCCAGGAGAAGGGGAAGGCAATTCTTGGAGGAACGCTTCAGATTCATGGTATGTCTATTAGCATTTTATTTGACACCAGTGCATCACATTCTTTTATATCTAGATGTTTGATAGATAAGCTTAACCTTGAACCCCACATATTTAGTTACTTCCTTACGGGTTGTGAATCCAATAGGAGGGTATGCAACTTTGGGGTTGAGGTGTGACCAGTTTGAGTTTGACCTATTAGGTCATACTTTAGAGTGCAGTTTACATGTGTTTGATTTTATGGGGTTTGGGATCATCCTAGGTATGGATTGGTTAAGTAAGTACGATGCTAAGATATTTTGCCAGGGTAGGAAGACATCTCTTAGTCACCTGGATTGTGGCGATCGGATTGTTTTCACCGTAGGAGGTTCTAGCGGTGCAGTGTTTGCGTTGTTGGGTGATTTGGATTCAGAAGATGAGTTGAGATGAGTTTTCGTGGTTAGAGAATTTGCAGATGAGTTTGAGCATGTAGTTGATTTTCCACCGAAACGAGCTATTGAGTTTCGAATAGATTTGGTTTCGGGAGCAGAACCAGTGAGTAGACCGCCGAGCAGGATGGCCCCTTCGGAGATAAGGGAGTTGAAGGTGCAATTGGTGGACTTAGAGGGCAAGAGTTTTGTCAGTTCGGGCAGTTCGCCGTGGGGTGCAGCGGTAGTGTTTGCTAAGAAGCTGGACAGATCGTTGAGGTTATGTATCGATTATCGTAGGTTGAATGAGAAGACGATAAAAAATCGATATCCATTGCCCAGAATTGATGATTTGTTCGACCATCTAAGTGGAGCAAAGGTATTTTCTCAGTTGGATTTGGCAACGGGATTCCATCAGCTCGGGGTAGCAGAGGATAGTATACCTTTGACAGCATTCAG
Source organism: Allium fistulosum (assembly GCA_030737815.1). Taxonomy (NCBI): domain Eukaryota; kingdom Viridiplantae; phylum Streptophyta; class Magnoliopsida; order Asparagales; family Amaryllidaceae; genus Allium; species Allium fistulosum. Next base: position 1,390,430,074 of record CM060901.1, on the reverse strand, counting down.
GACCAGATATGGATCGTACGGATGGTTAGTTATGTCGTTCGGCCTGACGAATGCTACAGCTTTCTTTGTGAATTTATTGAACTGGATTTTCCAAGGGCACTTGGACAGGTTCGCGCTGGTTTTCATAGATGATATCTTGATTTACTCTAAGGATGAAAAAAAGCATGAAGTTCATCTTAGAGTAGTGCTTGAGACGCTGAGGCAGCATCAGCTGAAAGCGAAGTTTTCGAAGTGTCACTTCTGGAAGAAGGAGGTGAAGTTTCTTGGTCATGTCATCTCAGAGGAAGGGTTATCAGTAGATCTGACTAAGATCGAGGTAGTGAATAGTTGGAAGAGACCCGAGACAATAACCGAGATTAAGAGTTTCCTTGGGTTGGTTGGTTATTATTGGAGATTCATTAAGGATTTCTCATGGATAGCAGCACCAATGACTAGGCTAACGAGGAAGGATGTGAAGTTTGTGTGGATCGATAAGTGTGAGGAAGCATTCCAGAGTTTGAAACACTTATTGACCCATACACCTATGTTGGTAGTTCCAGAGGGGAATCAGGACTTGGTAGTTTATACCGGTGCGTGTGGAACAGGATTAGGAGTTGTGTTGATGCAGAGAGGTAAAGTGATTTCCTATGCTTCTAGATAGCTTAGACCACATGAGGTCAGATATCCAACGCATGATTTTGAGTTGGCTGCTGTGATTTTTGCTTTGAAGATGTGGAGACATTACCTTTTGGGAGAAAGGTTTGAGCTGTTTACAGATCATAAGTCGTTGAAGTATTTTTTCTCTCAGAAGGAGCTGAACATGAGACAGCAGAGAAGGTTAGAGTTCTAGCCGCTTATGATTTTGGGATTGAGTACACACCAGGGAAAGGCAACCGGGTTGCAGATGCACTTAGCAGGAAGCATCAGAATGCAGTGTTGGCAATGATGGCTGAGTGGAAAGATTGAGAAGCATTAGCTGATTGCAGAGTGCAGTGGAGATCCGAGGTAGGGTCTAATGGTGATCCAGTTGTATTGTCTTGTTTGGAAGTTTGACCAGTTTTGATCGAACGGATTGCTTCTAAGCAGATGGAGGATCCAGTGTTAGCTGAACGGATCAATAAGCTAAAGGAAGGAACCAAGAGCGATGACTTGAAAGATTTTAGTCTTGACCAGAATGGGTGGTTGAGAAAGAAAAGAAGATTATGTGTTCCGAGTGTAGGAAACATAAGAAAGGAAGCCTTAGATTAGTGCCATCGTTCAAAGTTCACTATACATCCCGGAGGTACCAAGATATATCAGGATATGAAGAGAAGTTTCTTCTAGGAAGGAATGAAGTGGGATATTGGGTTGTGCATAAGGCAGTGCTTGAATTGCCAACAGGCAAAGGCCGAACACCAGAAACCGAGTGGTTTGCTTCAGCCGTTAGATATTCCAGTATGGAAGTGGGATTCTATTTCTATGGACTTCATAGACGGGTTGCCAAGATTGAACAGGGGAAATGAAAGTATATGGGTTATAGTGGACAGATTGACCAAGAGTGCCTATTTCATTCCAGTTAAATCAACCAGGACAGCACTTGTTTTAGCAAGGTTGTTCATGAAGAATGTGGTTAGACTGCATGGAGTTTCTAGCAGCATAGTTAGTGATAGAGATTCCTTATTCACTAGCGAGTTTTGGAAAAGTCTGTAGAAAGTTTTGGGAACCAAGCTTATGATGAGTACCGCTTACCATCCGCAAACAGATGGGCAAACGGAAAGAGTTAACAAGATCTGTTGAGAGCTTGTGTTCTGGACTTTGGGGGATCATAGGAGGACCATCTGCATCTAGTCAAGTTTTCGTATAACAACAATTATCAGACTAGTATTGGGATAACACCGTTTGAAGCTTTGTATGGAAGGCCATGCAAATCTCCCGTTTGTTGATTGGAGACCGGAGATAGGTTAATTCTTGGTCCAGATTTGGTCAGAGAAGCTGCAAAAAAGATTGAGGTCATTCGTGATAGGATGAAGGAGGCTCAGTCTAGGCAGAAAAGTTATGCAGATAACATATGGAAAGATTTGGAGTTCTCAGTTGGGGACCAGGTTTTCGTCAAAGTATCACCGATGGAGGGTGTGCTTAGATTTGGGAAGTCGGGGAAGTTATCTCCTAGGTTCATAGGAACATTTCCTATTCTTGAGAGGATTGGGAAGCTCGCGTATAGACTTGAGTTACCGAGTTGTTTGGAAGGTGTCCATGATGTTTTTCATATTTCTCATCTCAGAAAGTGTGTTAGAGACTCAGAGACTGCTATTACACCGATTGTGCTAGATGATTTAGTGGTAGAACCGGACTTGACCATAGTGAGGAAGCCAATTCGCTAGATGATTGGGATCGCATTCACCCATTTACCTCTAGCCTTTTCCAAACCTCTCTTCAGAATAGACTTTATGATTTTGTTCACATCTTTAACCTATCCATTTGCTTGAGGGAGAGAAAATACCGCAAATCTCTTTTCAATATGATGCCGACGGTAGAAGCTTTCAAATTTAGCGTTGTTGAATTGAGCTTCATTATCGGTTATAATGGTTTGTGGAAGGTCATAATGATAGATGACGTACTGGACAGTGAAGTTGATTATTTTCTAAGTCTTGGTATTGGTTAAAAGTTCTGCATCTGCCCATTTGGTGAAGTAATCAACTGCTACGATGATGTATTCCGCACCACCTTTAGGATCAGCAAGAAGATGATGATGTCAATGCCTCCAAGTGCCAAATGGCTATGGATTAGCCATTTGAGTCATTTCCATCAGCGGGGCTCTCGAAATTTTTGCAAACATCTTGCACTCGTCGCGTTGTCTAGCATGATCAGTTGCATCTCGATTGACAGTTGGCCAGTAATACCCAAAACGGAGTATTTTCTTTGTCAGGGTTTGCCCTTTGGTGTGATCGCTGCATTTTTCTTCATGAACTTCTCTGAAGACTTGTTTGATTTCATCATGGGTGATACATCGAGGCATAGGAATGGATAAACTCCTTTCTACACATGACTTCTTCTTGGATGATTTGGAATGAAGCTTTGAGGAGGATATGTCGTTTTCCATTCCTCCATTCAGTAAGAACTCCTCATTGTATATAGTCTTTTATAAGAGTCGACTGTGACCCCTTTTCTGGTTCTGTCTCCAAGATCTAGCCGATCTCCAACCGTCAATGCTTGGAATATTAGGTATTTCAACCGGAACAAAGTATGTCCGTTATGCATCCCTGAAACTGGTCAACCTGGCCAGTAACTTGACTCTTTTCATTTCGTTCGCTGAGGATGTGTGTAATGATGTAATATGTGAAGTTGGCTAGTAGCTCTTGGAACTGGCCGAGATAAGGAGCAAGACAATGCTCCCTGGCAAGTTAACTTCCTAACTTTGCATGCTACTGTTAATCGACGGAATTTGTATCGGATTAGAAAACCGTTGATAAATTTCAAATTAAAATTTACCACAAGCGCACGACGTACACTTTGTAGTACATGGCGAATACTGGTTGATTCGTATGGAATTGTTAGAGTTTAAAAATCTATTCAATGAAATTAGACCAAATGTAGGAGAAATTGTTAACTAGAAATAAAATGAAGCTAAACTAGAATAAAAATTTGATTAAAAAAACTATTGAACTAAAGAACAATTTAGAGGCAAATCAACTTTCATATTTTTATAAATCAACAAACAAACAATTTGTGATCTCTAGTTTTGATATTAAGTGAAATATTGTTGTATTTATCATAAGTATTTGTTTATGTCATTAATTAACATAACTCAAACCATCAAACTATAATACAACAAATTAACCACTTATAATTCTCATGAAAATGAAGCTAAAGCAAAAGCTAATTTAAGTATGATCTATTTACTATTGTAACTAGTAATATAGATCATCAAATTTCATTTTTACTTTAATTTCACAATCAAAAATGGATTAGCAAATGATGATGCAAATTGTGTTTATGTTGAATAAGAATAGCTCATTTGCATAAGCAATATAAGCTATCAAACTCACTTGTATAAACTTGCATCAAAATTGACTTTCATGAAGCACAAACAAAGAGATCATAAATCATAAAAAATGTTGAAATTACATAATATTTGAGAGCTTCATTACCCCTAAATTGAAGGGGTTTAGCTACTCATTTGTGTTATCAAATCAACACATGTAAGTTTCAACATTGAAAATGAAGCAAAGTAGAGAATAAACAAAAAAAAGATTAACTACTAGAAGAAAATTGATTAGACTAGTGCATAAATGTAAATCTAAGCTATAAACATTAAGAGAAAGAGAGCATAGAAATAAGCATTAACATAAAAACAAAGAAAAGCATGTAGACAAGAGAGGAAAAGGAGGCTTGGAAGCCATTTTTATTTCATATAACATTGAGCTTACAATTTGATCTCTTAATTTCCTAAGTAAAATGAAAGATTAGATGATAGTTTCATGTACATAAGAGGGTTATTTATACATGCATAAAACCCTAATTCTATTTTTAGGGGGCTTTCCAAAATACCCCTTAGGAAGTGTGGAGGCCAAGTAATCATTAGCTTCTACTAATCATCATTTAAGTGTACATGAAGCCATTAATTCCATAAACATGTTCATTAGCCTCTAATTTGTATATTAAGGTAGGTGGGTAGGTGGGGTCCTCTATGATCTTCACTTTGAATTATTTCCCTCTTCTTTCCTTTGTATTCATTTGTGCATGCATGTATCTTCATATAAGCCTCTTCCATATGCATCCAAATTCCTATAAAAATCATCAAAAATGTCCAAGTAAAAATTCTCAAATTTACACATGCACAAAAATGACCATTTTACCCCTGAATGAAGATGAAAATATGATGGTTTGAAAATAATTGAATTTTGGTTTTAACATGTACAAATGCCCAAATACGATGTTTATTTAAATAAAAAGGGATAAAATATGGATGTAAATATATGCACATTTACGTGCACATCAAATACCCACACACTTATCTTTTTATTCGTCCTCGAATAAAGGAAAACTAAGATAAATTTGTTTTCGTAGGGAGCACGATTGCATTAAGCATATGCAACAAGCGGTTAAACCTCTGGGTGTCCCCAGTAGGACGAGTGTTGTCTCGTGAGGTTTTTCAGCGGATACTACCCACAAAATCCAGATGCAAAGTGAAAATATTTACAAAATGCAAGATTTATTTACAATAGGATGAATGCAAGTTCTTGAAAATATTTACAAATGACGGATTTACTCTTAAATCGACACAAAGAAGTTAAATATAAGTCTTGGTCATTATCTTAAAATTTTAAGTCATTTACTCGTCAAAATTTTCGACAAAAATCAAGTCATCATAACAAATTGACAATAGTTTAACTCGTTGTTTCGGTTGATAACAAAGTGTAACTATGAAATAAATCCTTAGTTGATTATCAACGTTTGTCAAAGTGGTATTCTCGTTTCTTTTCAATAACAAATTAAATCAAACAAGTTAAAATTGTGCTTGGATTTCAATTGCTTACTCTCTCTCTTACTTGAAAATTTCATTGATATTAACGATATTTACATATGCCTAACTCAGGTAAACTGGGGCCAGATATATTACCCGTGCACTGCCTTGCGGACTGATGTGAGGGAAATACAGAGCGTGGCGAGTGAACACACAAGTGTGAACACTTATCGACTGTAGGCGTTATTAAAAAGAATTTTTATATACATACACCTAACTCAGATAAACTGAGGCCAAATATACCGATCATGCACCGTCTTTCGGGCTTACGTGAGAAGGGTACAGAGCATGGCGAGTGAACACACGAGTGTGAACACATGACTCTAGGTGTTAAAAATATATATATACATATATACAAATGTTTTTTTAGAAAGAGAGAGTTTTGCAAAATCATCTTAGCCCCATTTAACTTAGAAGATAAAAATGTTATATCCTTTACTTTAAATTTACCATTTTTTTAAACAAAGATTTTCAATTAGAACATACTTCATAATTAACACATATGAACCTTCCTATATACTAATTAAACCATTGTTATTTGTAATCAAACTTCATTTTTATTTTTGTTAAGACAAATAAATTTTCAAAAATTTCAATTTATTAACCAAAACTTATACTTATCCCATAGTGTTTCCTCAAAAATAAATCAAAATGCTAAAAAGAATTTTTTTTTTTTTGAGATTATTTTTAAGTTAAAAGAAAAATGTAAGTTCAAAAATGCCATGAAACTTAAATAAATGAAAATGAGACTCCCCCCCCACAGTCCCCACAGTCAATGCATGATATAATGAGTGTAACGGGGAAAACTATGTACATATTTACAAAAGAGGGTTAACATTCTTACTAGACGTAGCTTGGCTCATGAAGGATCATGAGCTCCTCCTCTTGGTTATTTGGCAATTCCAAGAAAGGTTTCAGACGATGACCGTTGACTTTGAAAACTGATCCATCCCTGGGGTTTTCTATTTCTAAGGCACCATGTGGAAACACAGTTCGTACCACAAATGGTCCGGTCCATCTCGATTTAGGTTTCCCAGAGAATACATGAAGTCTTGAGTCATATAAAAGAACTTTTTGGTTAGGCGAAAACGTTTTCCTTAGGATTGACTTGTCATGAAAAACTTTGGTTTTTTCTTTGTAAATTTTATCGTTTTCATACGCGTCGTTCCTAAGTTCTTCTAGTTCGTTGAGTTGTAGTTTTCGGTTTTCGCCAACTTTCTCAAGATCAAAGTTTAAGTTCTTAATTGCCCACAGTGCTTTGTGTTCGATTTCAACGGGTAAATGGCAAGCTTTACCATAAACTAAACGAAATGGGGATATCCCAAGGTTAGTTGTAACAGCAGTACGGTAAGCCCAAAGCACGTCGGCTAATTTCTAAGACCAATCTTTTCGATTTTTATTGACAATTTTCTCCAAGATTTGTTTTATTTGTCGATTTGAAACTTCAACTTGGCCACAAGTTTGAGGATGATACGGAGTGGATAACTTGTGGGTTATCGAGTATTTTTTCATTAAAGTTTCAAAAGAACGGTTACAAAAATGGGTTCCGTTATCACTGATTATTGTGCGAGGTGTGCCGAACCTTGAAAAGATGTTTTCTTTGAGAAATTTCACAACAATTTTATGGTCGTTGGTTTTGCAAGGAACGGCTTCGACCCATTTTGAAACGTAATCGACAGCGAGGAGGATATACAAGTTTCCAAAAGAATTGGGAAAAGGTCCCATAAAGTCGATACCCCAAACATCAAAGATTTTGATCGTAAGAATGGGGTTTAGAGGCATCATATCTTGTCGAGAAATTCGTCCATGCATTTGACATCGATCGCAAGTTTTACAAAATTCAAACGAGTCTTTGAAAAGAGAAGGCCAATAGAAACCACACTGAATCATTTTTTCTGCAGTTTTTCGAGGACCGAAATGTCCACCACACGCTTGATCGTGGCAAAATGAAAGAACACTCCTAATCTCATTATCCGGAATGCAACGTCGAATGATTTGGTCGGGACAATATTTGTACAAGTATGGATCGTCCCAATAGAATTACTTCACTTGGGACATGAATTTGCATTTGTCCTGTTTGGACCACGATGAGGGAGTTTCTTTAGTGACTAAGTAGTTCACTATATCAGCGTACCATGGGTCGATAGAAATTGAAAGGAGTTGTTCATCGGGGAAGTTTTCATTGATTGGCAAAGAAGATGGTGCGTTCGGAAGACGAGATAAGTGATCGGCTATGACATTATCGGATCCTTTTTTGTCTTTAATTGTAAGGTCAAATTCTTGAAGTAAAAGGATCCAACGAATCAAGCGGGATTTGGCATCCTTTTTAGCGAAGAGATATCGAAGCGCAGAGTGGTCTGTGTACACAGTAATGTGTGACCTTATCAAGTATTGTCGGAATTTTTCGAGAGAAAAACCGACAGCTAGAAGCTCTTTTTCGGTTGTTATGTAGTTGAGTTGAGCGTCGTTCAAAGTCATACTCGCGTAGTAAATCACGTGAAGGATCTTGTTGATGCGTTATCCTAAGACAGCACCAATGGCAAATTTCGAAGCATCACACATTATTTCGAAAGGAAGATCCCTATTGGGCGCACAAATGATTAGAGCAGAAATGAGTTTGTTTTTAAGACGTTCAAAAGAAGAGACACAATCAGAGTTAAAATTGAAAGGAACATCTTTTCCAAGAAGAGTCGTCAAAGAACGAGCAATTTTGCTAAAGTCTTTCACAAAGCGTCGGTAAAAGCCAGCGTGTCCAAGAAATGATCGAATGTTCTTAACAGTTTTGGGAATGGGTAGATTTGAAATGACATCGATTTTCGCTTTATCTACCTCAATGCCTTTATTTGAGATGATATGTCCAAGGACTATGCCTTGTTTGACCATAAAGTGGCATTTTTCCCAATTCAAAGTCAAATGTTTTTCTTTACATCGATTTAGAACCAATTCGAGATGATGTAAACATCAGGAAAAAGAATCTCCAAAGATGGAGAAATCGTCCATAAACACTTCTAGAAAGCGTTCAATCATGTCGGAAAAGATTCCAACCATGCATCGTTGGAAAGTCATAGGAGCGTTACAAAGTCCGAATGGCATACGTCGATAAGTAAAGGTACCAAATGGACATGTGAAAGTCGTTTTCTCTTGATCTTCGGGAGCGATGGGAATTTGGTTATAGCCAGAATAACCATCAAGGAAGCAGTAAAATTCGTGGCCGGCTAAACGTTCGAGCATTTGGTCGATAAAAGGAAGGGGGAAGTGATCTTTTCGTGTTGCGGCATTTAGTTTTCGGTAGTCAATGCAAACACGCCAACCCATTTGAGTACGAGTTGGAATAAGTTCGTTTGAATCATTCTTGACAACGGTTAGCCCAGACTTTTTCGGTACAACGTGAATTGGGCTAACCCATGAACTATCAGAGATTGGGTAAATGATTCCGTTGTCGAGAAGTTTAAGAATTTCATCATGCACTGCATCTTTCATTTTTTGATTAAGCCTTCATTGCGCATCACGAACAGGCTTGGCATCGTCGATTAAATGGATGCGATGTTGGACAAGAGCGGGACTAATTCCCTTTATATCGAAGATCGACCATCCCATCGCTTCCTTGTTTTTCGAAAGAATAGAGAGAAGAGAAGCTTCTTGATCAAGAGAGAGAGTTGCGGAAATTATGATGGTCAATGTTTTGTTAACACCTAAGTATGCGTACTTAAAGTGATCGGGAAGTGGTTTGAGGTCCAACTTCGAGAGTTTTTCGATCAAAGAGTTGGGTTGAGATTCGGACTCAACTGGAAGCGATTCAAAGGGAAGAGTGTATTCAATTTCGTTGGGAATTTCGTGAAACAATTTTTTGTACTCGGCCTCGCGTTTGTCGTCAAGATCAAGTGTCTTGTTTTCGAAGTTTTCGTGAATGGCACTAATTTCGAATGTTTGGTCACGAGGGTCATTCGATTATCTTTCAAGATTGAAAATATTAAGATCCAAAGTCATGTTTCCAAAAGAAATTTTCATCGATACATTACGACAATTGATTAAGGCATTTGAGGTGGCTAAGAATGGTCGTCCTAAAATCAATGGAATTTGACTTGCGGGATTTGACACGGGTTGTGTTTCAAGAACAATAAAATCAACGGGGAATATGAATTGCCCATGAATGAGCACGTCTTCGATTTCTCCCACATGCTTCTTAATGGATCGATCGGCGAATTGAAGTGTTACTTTTGTGGGTTTGAACTCACCTAAGCCTAATTGTTCGTACATGGAGTATGGAATCAAATTGACACTTGCCCCTAAGTCTATCAGACATTTGTTAATCGTCTTGTCTCCAATTTTACATGAAATCGTAGGGCAGCCAGGATCTTTGTATTTTATGGGCATGGATTAGGACAAGACTTCACTCAAACTGGCGGCTAAGAAGACTTTTTTGGGCACTTGAGTGTGTTTCTTTTGGGTACACAAGTCCTTAAGGGATTTCGCGAACGTTGGGACTTGCTGAATGATGTCAAGAAGCGGAATCTTAAATTTGACTTGTTTAAAAATTTCCAACATCTTTTCCATTTGGTCCGAGTGTTTCTTTGGTCGAAGACGATGTGGAAATGGAACACGATACTCGGTAGGCAGGTCTACTCGACTAGAGGAAGAAGAATTTTGGTTAGCATTTGATTCAACGTTTGGCTCCACATTATGTTCTGAGTCGTTCGTTGTTTTAGAAGTGTTCAAAGAAGTTTCCGGTAAATCGTTTGGATTAACGACTTGATTATCGATTTGTTTACCGGAACGTAAAGTTGTGATAGCATTCAATTGGGTGACGTTGCTATCTTTAACAACATGGGCTTGATTTGAATTTGCGTTTTTATTTCTGGGTTTTGAAATGGGTTGGCTTGGGAATGTTCCTCGTTTACGTTCGCTCACAGACGTGGCTAATTAACTCATTTGCATTTCGAGTTTTGCAATTGATTGGTTCGTGTTTTGCATATATGAAGTCGATAAATTTTGCAAATTGTTGTTTGATTGAAGGCTTTGAGTAGTTGCTTTAGCCAATGTTTCAAGAGTTTTTTCAAGAAAAGTTAAACGTTTATCGTCTTGGGGAGGATGAGCCGAATTTGGTTGAAAATTTGATTGTTGCGGTTGATTATGAGACGGACCCGCAAAGTTTGGTTGAAAATTGTTGGGTTGAAAGGGAGAATTCGAAGCATTATTCGAAAAGGCTTGAAAATTAGGACGAATCGTATTCGTGTTGGGATTGTTTTGGTTCCACAAAAAATTCGGATGATTTCTCCAACCAAGGTTGTACGTTGGAGAAAACGGGACATTTTTGGCTTTATTGAAAGCATTGATTTGTTCGACAGAATTGGGACACTGATCGGCTATATGATTAGGATCGTTGCATTTATAACACATCGGTTGGGAAGATTGGTTCATTTGATTCGACGAGAAAATGTTATCGAATTTTTTTATCATTGCGTCGATCTTAGCTTCCAAAGCAAAAGAAGATCCTACGGGCTGTGCACTCGATCGTGAGTAAATTGATTTTTCGTTTGAACGTTCCCATTGGGATGATTTTTAAGCGAGGATTTCAAGAAATTGCCAAGCATCGTCATGATGTTGGGCAAGAAAGTTGCCTTGGCATATTGATTCAAGCATGGTTCGTGAGCTATTTTCGAGTCCATCATATAAGATTTGGCAAATCGTCCATTTTTCAAAGTTATCGTGTGGACATTTTATCAAAAGCTCTTTGAGTCTTTTAAAATATTTTCCAAATGGTTCTCCCTTGAATTGATGAAAATTTACAATTTCGTTTCGGATTCTACTCATTTTATCCAAGGGGTAGAACTTTTTTAAGAAAGCTTTTACTAATTCTTCCCACGTTTTAATCGAGTTCGTTGGTAAGCTGTACAACCATTTTTCAGCGTAATCCGTAAGAGCAAATGGGATTAATCGAAGTTTGATTCCGTCATCAGAAAGTTGTTGGAGTTTTATGTTTGCACAAACTTGTTTGAATTTAGTCAAAAAGATGTATGGATCATCGTGTTCGAAATTGCCAAATTTCGGAAGAGTGGCAATATGGTTTGAGTGAATTTCGAAATGGTTACCCGTAGGGGCGGGTAACGTGATGCAAGATGGAATAGAAACTCTATCGGGAAAGATTTTATCCATAAGAGTTTGAGGGGCGTTTTCGTTCGCCATTTCGGGAGGATCGTCTGTCCGAGTTAAACGATTAGTAGAAGGGTTGCGAGTCCAACGATTTGTTGTTGTGTCACGAGTCCAAGTACTCATGCATAAGTGAAAGTTGAGAAGAGAAAGAAGATTTGAAAAACGAAGTGAAAAATTGTTTTTTTTTGTTTTCTTTTTTCTAGAGGAAAAAAAATATTTACCAAGTGAAATTTATTTTCAAAAGAGAAGTTTGATTTTTGGTTTTTCAACTTTTTTATATGTTTTTGTAATTTTTTGTTGTTGTTGAATTTTCAAATATTTACCAAAAGGAAATTTTTTTTGTTTTCAGAAAATGGAAATTTGATTTTGGACTTGTTTTTGATTGAAAATTTTCAAAGGAAAGAAAAAAGAAGATTTTTTTTCTTTTTTCTTTTTTTTGGAATTAAAAACTAAGTTAAGAAAAATTTACAATTATTTTTTGGATTTTGGATTTTTTTTTAAATATGCATGAACTAATGTAACTAAATGAATGCAAAGGACTTAATTACAGTTTTCTATCCTTAGTAGCTCCTAACCCAAAATTGTATAATAACATTTTGTCTTAATTCAACAAAAATATTTCTCAGCCAGGTAACGGGCAGGAGTTATCGGTGCACCACGAATCACCGTAGCAATGCAACCGAAGGTTTAAGTACCTTCCGAGGAACAACCAGTATAATATTTATGTATCACCGTAATTTTTATAACTGGTTATTACTCTGCCGTAGCCTAGACACCAAGAAATAAAATTGTTCAAAGAAAACAATTGTGAAGATACAATTAAGCCCTAGATGAGCTCGTGACACCCTTAAGTCGAATGTCTAACTTTTATTATTAGTCCAATTCTACGATGAAATGCGTTTGTGGGCTAAGGAAAGGGTGATGAAATCCCTCACCTTATGTGAATTGGGGTATTGCCCTTAGAAAAGAAAATAAGATGAGATGAATGCAAAACAAAAATTAAACGTGAATTTACAATGCAACTAAAATGAAGTTTGTTTTTGTTTTTGGATTTTGAAATTATATATATATAAATGCAAATGCAAGCAACCAATAATGCAACAAGGGAAAAGTGCACGATACTAGAGCGTGCAGATTATTTAGCAATTTTTTTTAGCGGTAATTTTTTAGCAAGGCAAAGCAGTTTATTTGGGCAAGCACTTCTTCCTTTTGAATTTCTGCTTTGGCAACCTAAAATGAATAACAAGATATATTCAACAATTTTTATTATTATTATTTTTTAGTATGTTTATCAAAGATGAAAAACAAAATAAGTGAAAAACAAAACAATTAAAAATAAAATAAATGAAAACTAAAACAAGTGAAAACAAATGAAAAATGAAAATTAAATAAAGTTAAACTTGTTTTTTTTAAGACTAAAACAAATGGGAATCAAAACAAAATAAACAACAATTTGAAAACAAGTGAAAATAGGTATGTTCAATGGCTTGGAATATTAGGTATTTCAACCGGAATAAAGTATGTCCGTTGCGCATCCTTGAAACTGACCAGCCTGGCCAATGACTTGACTCTTTTCATTTCGTTCGCTGAGGATGTGTGTAATGATGTAATATGTGAAGTTGGCTAGGAGCCCTTGGAACTGGCCGAGATAAGGAGCAAGATAATGCCCCTTGGCAAGATTAACTTCCTAACTTTGCATGCTACTGTTAATCAACGGAATTTGTATCGGATTAGAAAACCGTCGATAAATTTCAAATTAAAATTTACCGCAAGCGCACGACGTACACTTTGTAGTACGTGGCGAATACGGGTCGATCCGTAGGGAATTGTTAGAGTTTAAAAATCTATTCAATCAAATTAGACCAAATGTAGGAGAAATTGTTAACTAGAAATAAAATGAAGCTAAACTAGAATAAAAATTTGATTAAAAAAACTTTTGAACTGGAGAACAATTTAGAGGCAAATCCACTCTCGTATTTTTGTAAATCAACAAACAAACAATTTGTGATCTCTAGTTTTGAGAGTGAAATATTGTTGTATTTATCATAAGTATGGTTTGTTTATGTTATTAATTAACATAACTCAAACCATCAAATTATAATACAACAAATTAACCACTTATAATTCTCATGAAAATGAAGCTAAAGCAAAAGCTATTTTAAGTATGATCTATTTACTATTGTAACTAGTAATATAGATCATCAAATTTCATTTTTACTTTAATTTCACAATCAAAAATGGATTAGCAAATGATGATGCAAATTGTTTTTATGTTGAATAAGAATAGCTCATTTGCATAAGCAATATAAGCTATCAAACTCACTTGTATAAACTTGCATTAAAATTGACTTTCATGAAGCACAAACAAAGAGATCATAAATCATAAAAAATGTTGAAATTACATAATATTTGAGAGCTTCATTACCCCTAAATTGAAGGGGTTTAGCTACTCATTTGTGTTATCAAATCAACACATGTAAGTTTCAACATTGAAAATGAAGCAAAGTAGAGAATAAACAAAAAAAAGATTAACTACTAGAAGAAAATTGATTAGACTAGTGCATAAATGTAAATCTAAGCTATGAACATTAAGAGAAAGAGAGCATAGAAATAAGCATTAACATAAAAACAAAGAAAAGCATGTAGACAAGAGAGAAAAAAGAGGCTTGGAAGCCATTTTTATTTCATATAACATTGAGCTTACAATTTGATCTCTTAATTTCCTAAGTAAAATGAAAAAGTAGATGATAGTTTCATGTACATAAGAGGGTTATTTATACATGCATAAAACCCTAATTCTATTTTTAGGAGGCTTTCCAAAATACCCCTTAGGAAGTGTGGAGGCCAAGTAATCATTAGCTTCTACTAATCATCATTTAAGTGTACATGAAGCCATTAATTCCATAAGCATGTTCATTAGCCTCTAATTTGTACATTAAGGTAGGTGGGTAGGTGGGGTCCTCCATGATCTTCACTTTGAATTATTTCTCTCTTCTTTCCTTTGTATTGATTTGTGCATGCATGTATCTTCATATAAGCCTCTTCCATATGCATCCAAATTCCTATAAAAATCATCAAAAATGTCCAAGTAAAAATTCTCAAATTTACACATGCACAAAAATGTCCATTTTGCCCTTGAATGAAGATGAAAATATGATGGTTTGAAAATAATTGAATTTTGGTTTTAACATGTACAAATGCCTAAATATGATGTTTATTTAAATAAAAACAGATAAAATATGGATGTAAATATATGCACATTTACGTGCACATCAGCTACCAATCAGGAATCACAAAAGATCTATAAAGTTTCCACTCCAAGTTCTCTAGCAAGTTTGAGGCTGGCGGTCGAGGCTTCATACTAAGCATCATTGTTTGTTACATAGGAATTGAGTTTCAGGACATAGCAGATCGATCGTTCCTTAGGAGTCATTAACACGACTCATGTGCCATATCATTGATTCATTGGATGATCCATCCGCGTACATTTTCCATATGTTAGTTGGTTCTCCACTACTCTTTGAGTAGTCGTCTGATGTAGTGAATTCAGATATGAGGTCTGCTAATTTCCGTCCTTGGATAGCTCTTCGAGAGAAATAAGTGATATCGAATTGGCTTAGTTCGATATTCTATTTAAGTAGTCTTTCAGACATCTCAGGTCGTTGTATGATGCTTGCTTTTGTAGCTTCGGGTCGATATTCAATGCATGGCTCGCGATAGTCGGTGAAATCACACATGCTTGTCAGAATGGGTCCAAGGGAACATATCATCATTTATTCAGAGAAATCCAACTAATTCTTTTACCATCATTGCATTGAGCTGTGATCCGATATTCAACACCCGGAAAGGGTCGCCATGGCTGGCTGTAATGTCGACTGTCAGATTAGCGGGTGCAATCTTGGATTCTTTGAGTTTAGATATAACTATTTTGCGTAACATTCAATGTGAAATATGGTTGGGATGGTCAATGTTGATGGTTGCTCTGGTCGAATCCTAGAGTCTTGTCATGAGTTATTAAGTCTGATAGTGAAGGGCTTTGAATGCCCTAATCGATTATCTACAAATGGCCAAATATCAGGCTTAGAAGCACGTTGAAGAAAATGTCAAGTAGGAATCAGCCTCGAGTTGCGTGAAGCTACATAGTTGGATCTTGCTTTGAGTTTGGAGTTGCTTGTATATTCGAGTAACACACTTTCCATTCAATGCATTCATGATCTTTTATCCGTCCTTCGGGTTGGAGTGATAGTCAGTTGCCAACGAGCTTAGGCATCGATTTAATGATTCTATCGCTAGGCATTCTTTCGATCGTAGCCTTGAATAGTTGTAAACACCGTATATAAATTTCAATATTGAGCTATCGTAGCCAGCCTTTGGATGATCACACTTCTGCTCCCAGTCTCGGGTTGATAAATGTACTGTGTGGACGGTTGAGTCTCGTCCTAGCTATGTTTATACTCCCACCTAAACTCCAAAGACATAGAGTCGATCGGTGAATAATCGGTTCACATTCATCCTGCTTCTCACTCATGCCCCCAAGTCTGGGGCATATACCGATAAGTAGGAAGGCCAGCCATGCCCACTTTAGCTTTACTCTCTTTCTCGTTGAATCGAGGGATCAGGTCAGTTGATGGGAGGCTGAGTCTCGCCTATCATGTATTGTATTGTGGTTTTTCATTCCAAGGGGAATACTCCGATGCCTCGTCAGTTTAAGGGCGTAAGTTGGATACTGGACGGTCAGCTACGTCCACTTTGGTTTATGTTCTGTAATTAGATCTCGGGGTAAAGTTGGCTCAAGTGCAGTCGGGTCATGCTCATCTAGTTTCATATTCCTCCTGACGGATTGAAAGAGGGTGGTGGAGAATTAATGACCAAGTCTTCGTGGTTTACTCTCCTTTCCATACTCTGGTGGTCATAGTTTTTCAAGGGACATTCGGGTCACATTTGTATGTGCTTAGTGCAGATCAATATTGACCCTCGATCAGAGGTATGATATAGTCGGTCGTTCGTAGCTTTGGATGCCGTTCTGATTGGTTCTGTATTGAGGCCTCCTTGCAGTCGCCTTAAGTTGTAAAGAACGCCAAGCTAGAACTATAATGAGCTGTCATTTTTAGCTTTTAGTGATTTGTACTCCTGCTTCCAACATTGATTTGGCCAGGCCACAAGTCGGATGGTCGAACTCCATCCTTAGCGAGTTAATACTCCTCCCGTCGATTTCAGGCCGAAGTTTGCGGAATAGAGAACAGTCGGAATCCACTCATCTATTTATCGATGTTTATACGCCACTCTGAATTTTTGTGACTTAGAGTTATTCTTCCCCCGGTCGACTCGCGCCCAATTTGTGTTCATGCTTCGGTCCATGCTCCGGGGACTTAGAGATCTGTCGAACGGTTTATGCTCTAGTCCACAGTTTGGGACGTATAGATTTTCGTCAAGTCGTTTATACTCCAGTCTACGCTCTGGAGACTCAGAGTACTCTAGTTCGCTTCAGGGACTTAGAGATTTTTCTCAAATCATTTATACTCTAGTATGCTTCAGGGACTAATTTTTTCTTAAGTCGTTTGTGTTTTAGTCCACACTCCGGGGACTCAGAGATTTTTCTCAAGTCGTTTGTACTCTAGTCCACGCTCCAGGGACTCAGAGTGCTCTAGTCCGCTTCAGGGACTTAGAGATTTTTCTCAAGTCGTTTATACTCTAGTCCGCGTTCTGGGGACTTAGAGTAATCTAGTCCGCTTCAGGGACATAGAGATTTTTCTCAAGTCGTTTATACTCTAGTCCACGCTCTAGGGACTCAAAGTACTCTAGTCCGCTTCAGGGACTTAGAGATTTTTCTCAAGACGTTTATACTCTAGTCCGCACTCTGGCGACTCAGAGTACTCTAGTCCGCTTCAAGGACTTAGAGATTTTTCTCAAGTTGTTTATACTCTAGTCCACGCTCTAGGGACTCAGAGTGCTCTAGTCCGCTTCAGGGACTTAGAGATTTTTCTCAAGTCGTTTATACTATAGTCCGCGCTCTGGGGACTCAGAGTGCTCTAGTCCGCTTCAGGGACTTAGAGATTTTTCTCAAGTCGTTTATACTCTAGTCCACGCTTTGGGGACTCAGAGTACTCTAGTCCGCTTCAGGGACTTAGAGGTTTTTCTCAAGTTGTTTATACTCTAGTCCGCGCTCTGGGGACTCAGAGTATTCTAGTCCGCTTCAGGGACTTAGAGATTTTTCTCAAGTCATTTATACTCTAGTCCGCGCTCTGGGGACTCATAGTACTCTAGTCCGCTTCAGGGACTTAGAGATTTTTGTTGAGAGCAGTCATATTTCCACCCGTTTGATTTGTATTTCATTTACCGTATCGAGGCTAATATTGTTGAATGAACGGTCGAACCGCGCTTGCTCATGGAATAGGACTCGGCCCCCAGCATCAAGGACGAAACTTGAAAAATGGACAATTGATTCTCGTCTGCTTGGTGATTGTAGCTCTTCCAATCAAGTCAAGGAAGGAGGTATATGATAGATGGTTGGATCACATCCATGCTGGGGTTGGATAATCAAGTCTCGCACATTTGCTTCGTATCTCTTTCTAGAAGACGAGGATAAT
Organism: Allium fistulosum; assembly: GCA_030737815.1. Taxonomy (NCBI): domain Eukaryota; kingdom Viridiplantae; phylum Streptophyta; class Magnoliopsida; order Asparagales; family Amaryllidaceae; genus Allium; species Allium fistulosum. Next base: position 1,390,411,855 of record CM060901.1, on the reverse strand, counting down.
GGATTATTGAGTAGACAACATATGTTTCAAGGTGCAGTTGTGTCCATGTATTGAAAGCGATGGTTAACAAGTAGGCAGTCCATCACAGCTACTTCAAGTCAGGCTTTCGAACTACCTTTTGTGTTCAGGGTAGGATTTGATGTGTAGATGATCAAATCACGTCCACTCTAGATAGATCCCGGCATCACTGAGCTTCAGGAGAGGCGTTTGTATTTTGTCGAACTTTGTTTTATGACTCGATTTGAGTGGATGATCAGGCCATATTCATTCCAAGCCTTGCTTAGGTCTCCAAGTCAAATATGGAGGTCGATGAACGGACGGTCGGTCATGTTCGCTTTGTATTGGGCTATGACCGTGATGAGCGATCGAATCATGCTCGTCTTGATGAAACTCCACAAGTCCAATCAAGGTTTGCGTGGATTGGTTGGCAGCTAACTCTGAGTACTTGGTCACCTACATCGTTTTGGAAGAAGTTTAGTTCAAGTCGGTCGTAACTCAAAGCACAATTGAAATTAAAATAATCCAAAGAAGATTGGTATAAATCTCATTGATAAAGGGAGAAGCATCATGTGCTCGCTATTCAACTCTTCCCCTAGCCCCTTCTAGCGGGATGTCGACTGCTAACAGTCCAATTGATAATTAGAGTTCTTTATTGATGGGTATTCGAAGTTCCTGGCTCGCCCTTCTACAAGGCTTGCACGTACTATTGAAGCTTTCAAAGAGCATATGAGTCGAATTTTGAGGTCTTGTTTTGTCTACTGGAATCAGAGTCCTTAGCCAATGGGCCTGCATTGTTATTTTTCCTAGTCTGCTCCACTCCTCCTCACTTTGGTTCTAATTCATTTTGTAACAGAAATGATCCATGGTCGTAGGAGGCTCTCCAGCTAACTAGCTGCCAAAATATATCTGGAGGTCGACTCTCCTCAAACGCAATCAGTATGATATCCTTGTTAGCATTTGGAATAAATTGTTTAGAGCCAAACATTGGTCTGCTTGGAGTCACTGAATTCGAAGTGCTGGCTCAGTGAAGAATGGTGCTTGGAGTCATCTTGGCGTTTGCCTAGAGTCATATCATCTATGTTCTCCAACCTTTGGGAGTATCGTTTGAGTAGCGGTTGCTTGTTTGTTCCCTTGTTGCCATTCAGAAGCTGCCGCTTGATCCTCTATGCCTTGGTCGGTCATAGGATCAAAGGGAAGTGGATAGAATGTTCCTTTATTAAGTTGAGTTCCAAATCCAAAATAGGGGTCGTATAAGAGACCGGTGTAACTTAAGCTTGGATCGGCCTATGCACATGGTTCGGTATATTTGATACTGGGTCGGCATGCTTGTAAAGCACAAGAATAGAAGGTGGTTCAGTGTTCGAGTGTAGGCATGGTGGATCGGTAAAGAGTGGCTCGGCCAAGGCGGTTCAGTATTGGAGTGTAGACATGGTGGATCAGCTCAGAGTGTCTCGGCCAAGGCGGTTCGGTGTTGGAGTGTAGACATGGTGGGTCGGCCAAGAGTGGCTCGGCCAAGGCGGTTCGGTGTTGGAGTGTAGGCATGGTGGATCCGCCAAGAGTGGCTCGACCAAGGCGGTTCGACGCGTATAGTTCGGTAGCTTGAGTCTATTCTCGTTGGCCCGGTCCGGATTGCTCCTTGTATATCGCTCGGTTATGGAGAGAAGGCTAAGGTGAGTCGGCCATTCATCGTTCATTCGAGGAAGTTAGCAGATTACCAATAGAGCAACATGGTTGGCTTTCCTTCATTTCGGGTTACATCCCTAGCTGCTCCGAGTCATAGGAGATTTCGCTTCAAGTCATGCACGAGGGATTCATGGTTCGGACAGGCTGGCTCGGTTACTACCGGTTCGATCACAGGGGGTCGATATACACGGGTCGCATTTGTTCAGTATATATGCTAGAGCGATCGGCTGTCATCTTTTGAGTGGGGGATCGACTATTTGCATTAAGTGAGGGGTCGGCTATCTGCATTGAGTGAGGGGTCGGCCTCTATATAACTCCAGTGCAAACTTCAACATTCAATCCCAAAAAATTACGTACATCGGTGAATCCAATCCCATGGCTAATAGCTTCCTTTAGATCTCTTTCAAATCTGAGTAGAATAGGAAGTTTGCTGGTAGACAACTGGATATATCTCACGAATATGGAAATCCACTAGTAGACGATGAGATCCAATCAAGTTGAGAATTCAACTCTCAGTGAAAGCACCAAAATGTTAGCACCAAAATTGGTCACTAACACCCGTAGAATTTCATGGCCATCAAAGAATTAATGGAATCTAGGGAACAAAGCATAAAAGTAAATAGACACAAAGATTTTATAGTGGTTCGGCAATCTCGGCCTACGCCCACTTCAAATTTCATTCATTCTTCATTTGATTACAATTACATGAGTTGTTGGATTGGCTAGAATCCATTGATACAAGTTTATAAGAAAAATAGCCATGGCAGAGTATTTGGAGTAGGAAGAAGAAGATGATGAAATCCCCCCCTCAAAAGAGAGAGAGACCCCAAAAATGGCCACCTACCCTTGTATTTATAGACGAAGGTAGCCTTCAGCCTAACTGACATCTTCAAGCCTGGACCCCTTTGGCCACTTGGGCCCACAATAAGAAAAGCTCAGCCCAACACACTATGCTGGCCTCACTTATACACTCTTCAACTTATCAAACATCTATGCCGACACCTATTCCACCAAGCTAACCTTCATCATTCTGACATCCTGTATCACCTATCCGTTGATCTTATTTACCCTGGGCTGGATATAACTGTTCGGATATCATGCTCTTGTCATATTATTGTCGTCTCATGGCCATCTTTCTCATCAATAGTCAGGTCTAGTCCTCGTAATCACCTTTGTGTAGCCGGGCCAAAAGGCCGGATAACAGCACGTGCTATGTTTCATTCATGTGCCTTTGATCGCTTGAAAGGCTCCTCAATACAGTATGGATCCGGTCATGGTCCAGACTTGGCTAGGCGTCAAGAAAGGGATGATAGTCGGGAAAGGAGCTATCGTTCAAGGGAGTCTTTATCCTTTAAACACAAGTCCAAATCTCAATCATCCCATTAGGAAGTTCAACCCAATCCTCCTATACACGGCGACGATCAGACCTCTTCCCATGTTCCCCAAACTACTGTGCTACCTGAGCATTATTTAGATAAATCTGGTTCTCGATAGCATAGCGGTCGTAGGTTGAGCAAACGCCCAATTGTTACTTTCGATCCAACTTTGACTGCTATAGCTCCTAAGGCCTCTACAGCAGAAAGATTGGTCGAACTTAGTGTCAATTTCCCAAAAATATACTTTGATGGGCTAAAGTTTCTTCCTTCCATCCATACAATTCCAGGGGGGTGCTAAAGCGAGTTCACTTGCATGTGTCAATGATGTTTTTTTGCAGCATGAAGAATTCCAGCATTTAGCCGAGAAAATCTCTGAGGTTTCTGTTGACAGGCAAGATGAAATCGATCGCCTCAAGTTGGAGGCGATCCATAATGAAGACATAATTGAACACCAAGATGATGAGATCACGGAGTTGACAATGAAGCTAGCTGCGGTAGAGAAGAGTGCTAAAGAAACATTTGAAGCGGTTTGTCGTCTGGAAATGGCTCAGAAAAAGGAGCTGGACGCTGCCCTTAACTGCAGCGGTGTGCTTTCTCTGGAGAAGGACACATTGCAAAAAGAGAAAAACACTCTAGCCCGCCGCATTAAGGAAATCGAAGAACTCCTTAAGAAATAAAAGGAAGAAAACTTGAAGCTCAAAAGGAGTCTCAAAGGTATTGTGAAGTGGCTGTCGAAGCTCAAGGGCAGAAAATTAAACTTAATGAGCAGCTCGCTCAAATCGAAATCCTTAAGGAAGAGGTAAGGGAAGCTGACCGTAATGAAGTTAGAGAACAAATTGAGTCCTAGTTGGAGGATTTTAAAGAGACTGGCCGGAATGAGATTAAGGACATGTTCGATCCTTGGATTGTTGAATACAATACTAAGGTCCTAGTCCATACTGACTTTAGTTTTCTTGGAGAGGAATATCTTGAACCACTTGCCAAGGCTTGGGAAAATATCGTTGAAATGAAGAAGAAAACTCTTGGCAAAGCTGATTTGGATGAGGAGAAACTAGTATGGGAGATCCTCCATGGGAATGAACCTTTAGATCTTGCTGCTGCAAGGCTCTTTTACTTTGATATTTCGGCACCCTCCAGCAAAGGGAAAAACATCACTGAAGCTTCGGAGTCTGATCCCAAAGGTCCCCCTTCACTTCAAATAGCTGGAGCATCAGTTTCACTTGGCCCAGGATAAGATCCGTGCTATAATCTGGACAGGCCCGTAATCAATCAAAGGTGCTGACTCCTATTCAAGAAGAGAGCACTAAGGCGACAACTGAAAGTCAGCCGGACATAGGTATCCTACTCCATTGTCCATTATTCGAGAGGTTTCGTTCCTCATGCCCAATAGTTATGGGCTTATTTTCTTGTTCCCACGAATCTGCAGGTCTTCCGGCTCCAAGTCAAACTCTAGGAAGCAGTGCCACTGTGTAGCAAAAACCAATATTTGATAAAATTCCAGTGGCTACCGACATTCCAAGGCTCGATGCTTAGGTTATTGGAGCACTTGATGACAAAAAGGCCGACGATAAGCCACTGCCAGACGAATCTGATGATGTTGTGATCAAGGGTGCCTCCGAACACATCGATGAGCTCAGCTTGAAGGAGCGCACCGAGAGAGAGAGAGAGGAGTCGTTAAGGTAAAAAATCTAAAGTCGAACCCATTGACGTGGACATCGATGATCCGAATCTCATCCCACTACAAGTCAATCCACCTGGTGGTTCGGTTCCCGAAGAACTCCCTCCAACCTCTGAAAGCTCTCTTGCCAAGGGTAGTAAAGGATCAAAGAAAGGGACAGGCGGAGGCTTGGGTGGGTACACTCCCAAGAAATCCAAAAGGGAGAAGAGGCAAAAGAAGTAGCCGTTACTTAGGCTTAGCTTGTATATAGCATGTATAGTTGTTTTTCTTTTTGTTGGCCATGACTGTCGGGTACGGTCCCTGCTTTTGGATAAACTTATACTATGATTTTCAAGTTTAATGTGCAAATAAAAGTTCATTGTTTTCTATTGAACTCTTATGTGAGTTTTGTTTGAATAGTCGAGCTATTACTTTTCCATTCAATGTACTGGTAATTCATTGCTCATTAATTCAAATAATCATCCATTAATTTTTACTCAAGGCCTCTATATGGTCGTGGCCTCAAGTTGTACCAAACACTGGGCTCAAGTCCTAATGTTACGATATTGGATTCAGCTTTGAATGATTATACTCCTGCCCTCAGTCTAAGGTTAGCGGAGTTAGATAATGGACGGTCGAACTCCATCCTTAGCGAGCTTATACTGCTCCTGTCAGTTTCAGATCGGAGTTTATGGAATAGTGAGTGGTCGAACCACACTCATCTATTTGTTTATACTCATATCCGCACTCTAGGAATAAGAGTTAGTTGGCAGGTGATTGGATTGCATACTATTCGTGTTTATACTCCAGTCCACAATCTGGGGATTTAGAGTTATTTCGAAAAATAGTTGGATCGTACTTTCCTTAATTGAATTATTTGCCCCCAAGTTTGGGGTTTAACTTAGCGAGCAATTGGTCGTATCATGATCGCTTTTGATTCATGTATGTCGCATCGCTTGGTGGGATTAATTTAGTTATTGTATGGTCAAGTCACATCCATTTCTCATTAGGTACTTTGTCCATCGGGTTGTGAGTGAGAAACATTGAATGAACGATCGGACCACGTTCATTTTGTTTAGTTCAATCGTGAACTTATGTAATCGCTAGCTCCAAACTCTTGGAACCTGCTCGGACATGTCAATATTAGTTAGTCGGGTATCGTAACTAATATGAAATGCTACAGCAATCACAGTTATGAAGGAAATTTCAAACTTTATTTTCCAAATGGAAAGAAATGACATAATTTGTCTTATTACATATCTGGAAAATCAAATGCTAAAGTAAATTCAAAAATTAAATACAACTGAATGAAAAAGAATAAACTAAGTGAAATAGCACCGTAAATGCTCGATATTCCATGCTCTTGGGAGCGTGACGCCATCAACAATCGCAAGCTTGAAAGTTCCCTCTCCAAGCCTATGTTTAATGACATACGGTATTTCTCAAGTAGGAATCATGTGTAACTGGGCAGGAAAAACCCATTTCAAGATGAGATCGCCGATTTCAAAGGTTCTAGGTCGGACTTTAGTGTTGTAGTACCGAGTGACTTGGTGTCGGTGTGGAGTTGCCTTCAAATCAGCTTCTTTGCTCCTCTCATCTACAAAGTCTAGAGATTCTAAGAGTAGATCTCTATTTGTTCTGGGATCGTAGTAGGTTATTCGATGAGAAGGGACTTCGAGTTCAACAGGAATAATGGCTTCAGAGCCGTAAACAAGGGCGAATGGAGTATGGTCAGTCGTAGATTTGTGGGTGGTTCTATAAGCCCATAATGCTGTTGGGAGTTTTTTCACCCACTTGCCTCTAGCTTTTTCCAAATGTTTCTTCAGAATGGACTTTATGATTTTGTTCACAGCTTCAACTTGTCCATATGTTTGAGGGTGAGAAACTGCCACAAATCTCTTTTTAATATGATTCCGACGGCAGAAGTCTTTGAATTCAACGTTGTCGAATTAGGTTCCATTATCAGTTACAATGGTTTGTGAAAGGCCAAAATGACTGATGATGTTCCGAACAATGAAGTTGATTACTTTCTTTGTCATGATCATGGTTAAAGGTTCTGCTTCGGCCCATTTGGGGAAGTAATCAACTGCTATGATGGTGAACTTCGCACCACCTTCAAAGATCGGCAAAGAACTGATAATATCTATGCCCCATATGGCAAACGACCATGGACTGACCATTTGTGTAATTTTCGTCAGTGGAGCTCTTGGAACTTTTACATACATCTGGCACTTGTCACATCACTTAGCGTAATCAGCAGCATCTCCGTTGACAGTTAACCAGTAATACCCATATTGAATTATTTTCTTTGTTAGGGTTTGCCCCCCCCCCTCCATTATGATCGCCACATTTCCCTTCATGATCTTTCTTTAGGACTCATTTTATTTCATCATGAGCGATACACCGGTGCAAGGGAATGGAAAAACCCTTTCTATACATGACTCCTTCCTGAATGATATATCGTGAAGCTGTGTGGAGGACTTGTTGCTTTTCATTCCTCCATTCGGGAAGGACTCCCTGTAGCAAATAGTCTTTAAATGGAGTCATCCACGACCCCTTCTCAGGCTCTATTTCTAGTACCCAGTCGATTTCCATCTGGTTTATGCTTGAAGCATCTAGTACTTCGATTGGAACCAAGCCCATTTGTTGCACATCCCGGTGCTAGCAAAATTTTCCAATGAGTCGACCTCTTTGTTTTGATCCCAAGGAATGTGCATGATGTCATAATACTCAAAGCCAGTAAATAGCTCTTGGACTTGGATAAGGTACAGGGCGATTCATTGTCCTTTAGCCCGATAATCTCCCTTAACTTGGTATACCACCAACTGGGAATCACAAACAATTTTAAGAGATTTTATTCTCAGTTCTCTGGCAAGTTTGAGTCTAGCAATCAAAGCTTCATAATCAGCTTCATTGTTCATTGTAGGAAAGTCAAGCTTCAAAGCATAGCAAATTGATCGATCTTCTAGGGTTACTAGCACGATTCCGGCTCCAAAACAACGATTATTAGATGCTCCATCCGTATACATTTTCCACCGAATGGTAGGGGCTCCACCGCTCTCTAGGAGATCATCCTATGTAGTGAATTCTGCTATAAAGTCCGCCAGTGCCTTTCCCTGTATGGCTCTTCGAGGGAGATAAGTAATGTCAAATTGGCTCGATTCGTTGCTCCACTTGAGTAACCTTCCAGACATCTCAGGTTGCTATAGGACCTGTCATAGCGGCTGATCGGCGTAAACATTGATGGGATGAGCCTGAAAATAGGGGCGGAGCTTTCGTGAAGCAACCAACAAGCAGTACGCCGATTTCTCTATCTTTAGATAGTTCCTTTCAGCTCATGTTAATCGCTTGCTAATATAATAGACCAGTCTCTGGATTCGATTCTCATTGCGAAGCAATGCGTCACTTGTAGCGTGTACCAACACGGCCAAGTAGATATACAGGACTTTATGATCCACTGGCTTTGAAAAGATGGGAGGCCTCTCTGAGTGGTTTACCAAAACTTGAAATGCATCTTCATAATCCTGTGTCCATTCAAATTTTCTTTTCTCTCTTGTAATCAAGTCGAAGAAAGGAATGCAATTATCCGTGGACTTGGAAATAAATCAACTTAGGCCAGCAACCTTTCCATTCAGACTCTGTACTTGCTTGATGGTCTTTGGCACTTGGATGTTGTGAATTGCTCGATTCTTCTTGGGATTAGCTTCAATTCCATGAGCATTAATGATGAAATCCAAGAACTTTCCCAATGCAATGCAAAAGAACATTTTAGAGGATTGATCTTTATTTTGTAATATCGGAGGATATCGAACATTTCTGCCAAGTCTCTAAGGTGGTCACTTTATCGTCGTGACTTTACGAGCATATCATCCACACATACCTCCATCGTCTTTCTAATATGATCTTTAAACATTTGGTTGACTATGCGTTGATAGGTTGCTCCAGCATTCTTCAATCCAAATGGAATTACCATATGGCAATACAATCCAGCGTCGGTAATAAAGCTGGTGTGCTTCTGGTTGGGAATGTGCATCGGGATTTGATTATATCCGGAGTACGCATCCATGGAAGATAGCAACTCATGTCCTAAAGTAGAGTCCACTAACTGGTTAATTCTCGAAAGGGGAAAACTATCTTTCGAGCATGCCTTGTTTAAATCCGAATAGTCAACACATCTCTGCCACTTTCCATTCACCCTTCTCACAAGTACAGGATTAGATACCCATTTAGGGTAGAAGGCGCTGCAAATAAACCCATTGCTTTTGAGCCTATCCACCTCCTCTTTAAGGGCGGTAGATCTCTCTGAATCCATGCCATGCCTTTTTTGTTTCACTGGGACATGCCTTGGGTCGATGTTTAATGCATGGCTCGCAATGGCAGGCGAGATCCCACACATATCAGAATGAGTCCAAGCGAACACATCAAGATTCGCTCAGAGAAAACTATCAAGTTCTTTCATCGTTGAGAGGGTTAAGCGGTGATCCGATCTTTAGGACCTGTGACGGGTCATCGTGGCTGACCGTGATGTCGATCGTCAGCTCCGCGAGTGCAGCCTTGGTCTCTTTGGGCTCCTCCTCATCATCCCTCGGATCTATGTCTTTATAGAACCGACTGTGGTGCTCAATCCAAGGTCTAAGCGATGGTTATCAATCTTCGGTTGTTTAGATGCAGAGAGACTTGTGCATACCCTTACCTTTCTCCTTCCGTTGAGCATCCCTCAATTCAGCCACATATCAGGCATGTCCGGTCACCTGATAACCATGCATAACTCCAACTCCGTTATCGGTCGGGAACTTCAAAGTCAAACACCATGAGGCAAGGGCTGCCCGGAAATCAGCTAGGGCTAGTCGGCCCAGAAAAGCATTGCATGGAGAGTCAACTCCAAAACAACAAATGGCAACATCTGCACTATCCTACGGTCACCTTCTCCCAGTTCCATGGGCAATTCGACATACAACAGCTTTCATCGTAGCACTAATAAAGCCATGAATGTGGGCTTTAGACGGTTTCAAGTCCTTGGCTTCCACCCTCATCTGATCATAAGCCTTTTTGAAAGTTATATTTATGGAACTTCCATAGCCAAACAAGATCCTCCTCGCTAAGGCGGGGCCGATCATGGCCGAGATGGCCATCGGGTCCGTCGGTGCCTCCACCATGTTCGCATCTCTATTTCTGAATACAATGTCACCTGCCATGGTATGCTGCTAATTTGGTGAAGCCTCGTCTTATGTACTTGAACAACACTAAAAATTCATATACTTGATTGCGCTAGCATAGTGCTCCATCTCACGCCAGCTCTTATCAGCTGGATGCGGTCCTCCGACCATTGTATTGATCACTAATCTTCCACAAGTCCATGCAAGCTCCTTGGCCATGTGCGATGCTTGACCACGTTTGGGGTCGGATGTCCCCTGCCCGCCATCCGTAGGGCTTTAACAAACTGGTGTAGTTTTCTTTCCCGAATTAGTTTCTCAATAACATCCTGGAGATGCCTACATTCATTCGTGTTATGACCATTGCATTCGTGGAACCGGCAGTATTTTCAAGTCTGTTTTTTCATCAATTCTTTCAAAGGTGGCTTCCTATTCTGCATGGTGTTGAATGTAGACATTCTCTAGGGATGTATTCAGTGGTGTGTAGGTATCATATAGTGGAATCCTTGACTTTCCTTTTCCAGGATCCCTCTTTCTCTCATGGTTTCGATCACTGCCTTTCTTTTGCTGATTAGGTTTATTTTGGACATTTACTTGAACTTTTTTAGAACTCTCCCCAGACTGTTTCACTGCAATGTTGCTCTGCACTCCCACTCCACTCGGTCCCACAACATTTTTCTTCCTAGAGCATCTAGCTTCCTTATTCCTCAAATATTGAGCTGCTTTTGCGTAGAAACGCTCCAACGTTGTGGGTGGTTTCCCAGCTAACCAACCGTCAAAGTCAGATTCTGGGTCAATCTCTCTTGTTAGTACCATCAATATTGAATGGTCATTCAAATTACTGGCTTCTGTGATGGCTATATGAAATCTCTCCAAATGGTCTTTCAATGATTCTCCTGGAGCCTGGATCACGCTTGATAAGGACATTACATCTTTTGGGCAAGTTGCATGCATACGGAACTGCTCCACAAATTTTGTGGCCAAATCGTCAAATCTAGAGATTGACCATGGGGTAATCTAGTAAACTACATCGTTGCTATGCCAGAGAAAGTAACGGGAAGATATCTGCATTTTGTGGCATCATCAGCTTGTGCGAAATCCATCAGCCATTCATATCTCTAGATGTGTTGCCTTGGGTTGGTTTTCCCTCGTATGTAGGCATCAACAGCATACTGAACCTCCTTGGATACTCTGCATCTAGGATATTATTGGTGAATGGGGTATGGCTTCTTAAGATCCCCCTATCATCATTGGTCAAGCTTTGGCTTTCCCTTATTAGTTGTTTAACCATAGCCGATAAGTCCGGTGTTTGGATATTTAGAGCCAAGCAATAGTCATGCTCCACCTCATGTGAATGGTATGGTCAATGTCTACAGGCCGTTCCATGCCTTCTTGGTTCAATATCCTCTAAATGCATAACATGTGCATTCACTTCATCGTCATTCCGGGAAGGTAACTGGTCTGCACCTACCTGAGCTCCAACATCCAAATCAACCACGGCAACTCCAGCTTATGCCTCACCGACATGAGGCAAATTTCCTCCTTTGGAGGAGGGATAGGCTCCGATCTATCTTGGCAACCTACGTAAGTTTGCTTATTGATGTCTAGATGCTTCTGCATGATATCTGTCAATTCGGCAATGTCTACATCTGTGATAGTCATCTGATGAACTAGAACTCTCCGATAAAGAATAAGAGGTTGGCTCTCTTCTGGTTTTCCCACGCTATTGCTCCCTAAGTTGATTCATTAGATCGATATTAGCTTTAATTTACGATTCAACTGTCGATGGCTATCCACAAGCTCTGTCATCAGATTCTAAAAATCAGCCTTTGTGATGGAATCAGCCAGATTCTGAACTTCAACTAGATTAGTAGCATTAACATCTACTAGTAGATTGCTCTGGCCTCCTTGGTGGATGCTAGCAATTTTTTCTTCTTCTGCATTTTGAGAGGTAAATCTGATGTTCCCAACCACTTGTAACATCCCCCTACTTGGAGGCCCAAAACTAACGGCTACGGATGCTGCAGTCATCCATAGTTATTAATCCTCGGCGACCAAATACGGCGGTGCTAGATACATTGATACACATATCACAAGAATATGGAAAATTTTAACAATTCAAAAACATGTTTCCACATTCCATTCAAAACATTTCATGTTCATTACATAATCCCAAAAACGTTAACCACGTTCAGCAAAATATAATTATTACACATGTGCCAAGAGCGACATATGAAGATACCCCCTTGGTTGATCAGAGTGTATAATAAGGCTAATAAATCTGTCTTTACATCCAAATACACGGTGGAAAAAGATAGCACTAAATAACTAACTGCCTCCTGCACGCCTCGAGAAGCTTTATTCGTCTAAGAAGAGAACCTGAAAACCTTAAATCTCAAACTACTCAAAATCAATTGAGTACCCGAGAATTTAAGGGGAAAACAAAAACTTCGAGTCAGACATAAAGCCTAGTAATAATAATCTAACATCTCAATCCTTTTAGATATCTAGTGAGACCATGCCGCTTAGCGGAATGAGTTTTCCCCTCACTAGTATCCCAAAACCTTTACAAAACCATATACTGTGCTCTTGCATCCACAATGGTTCAATACATACATTTCAAAATATTATGATGATATGTATACATATAAACATTTTGGATTTCCCATCCCTAGTTTAATTTGACACACTGTCATAATTATAGTTTCTACGGTCATTATTAACCTATTAGTTTTCATGGGTTTACTATTAACCTTTTTCATAACACATGGACACCCTGTCCTATCTCATAGTTTTCATGGGATCACTAAGAACCTATAGGCTCCTGCCAATTAACTTAATTAATTCATGGGTTCCCCTGAACCTATTAGTCATTCTAATAACTAATCCCTCATCCTAGTTTTCATGGGTTGACTAGGAACCTATGGGTTTATCCAGTAACTCACTTCTTATCCTAGTTTTCATGGGTTGACTAGGAACCTATGGGTTTATCCAGTAACTCACTTCTTATCCTAGTTTTTATGGGTTGACTAGGAACCTATTGACTAATGTCAATCCTTAATCCTGATATAGTTTTCATGGGTTCACTACAAACTAATTAGCCCCTGCCAACTGTCCTTAATACATAGTTTTCACGGGTTGACTATGAACCTATTGGTTACCTCCAATAACTACCTTATCATAGTGTTCATGGGTTTACTATGAACCTGTCTCCTAGACAACTTCAAAGTTTAAGCATCCTATTGTAACGACCCGGATTTTCGAACCAGTCAAAATCGCTAAAAAATCTATCTGTTCTAAAACTACTAATGAAAACTACCAACTTAATACATAATATTTGATAAATATTCAACACTATAAAATGTATAGGATTCTTATCATAGTAATTAATTTAATTATTCTACAAGGTGTGCATACTGAACTCATACGCAATAAATCTACCGCTGCACACTCTAATGAGAGAGACATCAATATCCTTACCTGCGAACTCCATAAACAATGTAAATGTGGAATAAAATAGTAAGGGGGAAAGATACAATAAAACTAGATAAACAACAACCAATAACAGATAAACAGAAAAATGGTTATATTATTTTAAGGGCTGCATCACTACTACTTGTGACTGCCTACGTACTCCTATCTAATTGGGTACCTAATTAGATAACAGGATCAAGCCAACGTAGTTCTCCTACCGCAAATAGGACTCATGGAGCCTACGATGCAACAAACAATATGCAATTCCCAAAACTATCCACTTAGGCTTAATCTTCAAATTTAGATTTTCAAATCTAATTACCTTTACGGAAATTATCTCTTTGGACTTTACTTCTGAATTCTTATTTTCAAAACCTTTGAAATATGTATAATACATCTTTATATTCAAACTAGTCCTTTACTTCGGGATCTGAAAACAAATCACTTTTTGAAATAATATCAATATACAAGCATACAAAACTATATACTACCTGATCGGAAGGTTTCTAGCCATAACAAGGCAACTGGGTCCCAGCCTTCCGAAAAATAAATATAGATATGTATGTCCCTCTACAACGAGAGCGGACTATACTGAGGCTACAAAACATCTGCACCTCCCTTGCCCACTTTTTAGTTATGGGTTACCCGAATCATTGGTAACATAACAAATCACTTTATATCCCGAAATGGCAAAATCATTTACACTAATAATTACAAATACCTCAAATCTATAACAATTTCTATTTCCAAATCCTTTCAAAAATCATTTTAGAACCATCGGGTTTAGTCCTCGAAAATCTTTCTGTTTTGTAAAACATTGTTATAAACCATTCTTTATATAAATCATTTTTATTATATAATCGCTTTAAAATATTTATTCTCTAATATTTCTATTTTTTTCTCTTTTAAAGGAAAACATTTCATAACATTTCAACTTGAAAACCAGTTTTCAAAACATTTTATTAAATTGAAGTGAACCAAATATTACCGCAAAACACCTTATAGTCAAATCGTGAAATAAACCACAAGGTGTTATCCTATAATTATTTCCTACCCAGCCCATGCATATTGATAATTAATTGCTCATAAACTGGTCGAGCAAAGTCAACTGTCAATAAATAATAATCAGTGCTCATAAACTGGCCGAGCCTAATTCAAACAATCAATCAACGAAATAAACACAACAATAAATGATAATCAATGCTTCATTCTATCAAATATTTAAAACATTTTATTCCATCTTGGGTTAAAAGGGTTTGATATTTATTTTGGAGCATCCGGGCTTTCCCTTCGACATGTTCCGTCTCTCGCCCAAGTCTCCTTAGATTCCACAGACGAAATACGTGTACTAGTCGTTTCTGCATACTCAGTTTGTTATTACATTCAAGGAAATGATTTCTATTATATTTTTTTAAGTGTTATAATAACCATTTATTTAAACTCTTTCTAAAAGAATTATAAAACTTCTAATTTATCTTTAAAACACTTAATTATTCATTTAAAAACATTTATAAATGATTCTAGAAAGAATTGTTAAGTTTAAATCTTTATTTCAAAAGTTATAGAAACTGCAGTAGAAAAGTGCTGCGAAAAGTGCTTAAAACAGCTTATTTGATTAAAACAACTTTTTTTAATGTTTGAAAATTCTTATTTTCTAATTCAAATCTCATTCAAACCATTTTAATAAATTTATAAAATTTATTTCATATTTTTTATCATTTAAAAATATTATTTATAAAGAAATCCCTTCTTGGATTCTGAACTACAAAACCGCGACGTTTTTTGAAAATTGTTCTAGACATATTTAAAAATCTACTTAATGAAATCTTAATTTTCTTTCTTCGTTGGAAAACTATGGATATAATAGTCCGAAAAATTCTTAACTCGAAGGATTCCGAGCTATATTCCACTTTGTACACTTATTTAACTTTTATGGCACGAAATCGCGAACTACCATTACGCGACGCGCCTACTTTTGACTTGTTTTTCAATTTCTTTTCAAACTTTATGGAAACACTTTTAAATGCTTATAAAATATTTCTAAATCATTTTAAACTCATTTTAGACAATATTTTTCATATTTCAAATCCATTTTCCATTTCATTTCATACTATAATATTATATTATTATAATATCATTTTCAAACTTATTAGATATTTTAAAATCATTAAGAGGCTAAATAATTTCCATACACATATTTATATGGATTTAAATTCTCATTTAATTAACTATGGTTAATTTCTAACCATTTCTCTTATCATTTATCAAACCAAGTAATCATCCATATTAACAATAATGTAAACAATCAACTTTGCATCCAAGTTATCAAACATATTAATCATCTAAGATATTTAACTTTCATATTATTAAACTTGGAATTATTATCCTTTGGTCTCCCTGACTCTTTGGATGCAATTCTACTCATTCAGGAGTTTAATCAACTTATATTCACTACTAGGTTAACCTAGCTGGTTCTTCTACCCCTTTATCCCTAAAATACAGTTATATGTTCTTTATCATGTGAATATATTCATATTTGAAGAAGCAAACATAACAATTTATCAATACCACTCCTGTGAGTTTAAGGTCCTTGAAATACAATTCAATAAAACATAGATAGTTCCTTTAACTTATATTTTTATCAAGGCAATACTTCTTCAAATTTATATACTTGAATTCATTTCGAAACTCCTTTATTTAAGCCATGGGTTTTTCCTTTCAAAAAATTGATTTTGGGTCTTATAAACCTTTCAACACCTTCGAAACCTTGCTTTAAGCCTCATAGGATGACCTCCTTTGAAAGCATAAAATCTATCTTTAAAACGTTAGGCTCCTGCCTTTCAAATACTTTAAAACATCTCTTTCGAAACCTTTCGACCATGTTAAAGTATTATCATATAAGTATAGAAGCATAGCTTCGAAACCATTTAAAAGTACCCTTTCGAAACCAATGAAAGCCCCCCTTTAGAAACCATTCTTTAATTCAAAAGGTATTGGGGAAGTTTGATGGTGTCGAAACCATCCTTTCGAAAGCATTGAAACATTTGGGCGAAACAAGTGAAGGTTGACTTCAAAACCGCTTTCGAAACCATTGCCTTCGAAACACCTAACCCATTTCGAAAGCATTAGGAAGTGGCTTGTATTTATAAAACAACTGAACCTTTCAACAACGTGGATGTCTTCAATACCATCGAAAGGTCATAAATTCTCTGAAGGGTTTCGACTTGGTCAAAACTACCCCTTTCGAAAGCTTTAAACAAAATCTAAGTAACTCCTTCAGAAGCTACTTCTTTAAAACAAAGGCGGTGGCTCTCTTTCAAAAGCCTCTTTTGGAAACACCTTTCGCAACCATAGGTTTCGACCATGTCAAAACCCCTTTTTAAATAGGCAAACGCTTTCCCTTTAAAACAAAATAAACCCAAGAACAAACTCCTTCGAAAGCTACCTTTCGACACCCTACCTTTCGCCTTTCTCCAATCCACTATGTACCATCTGAATGATACCATGTGTATTGGTTTATTTGGTTTCGACCTAGAAGGTTTCGATTAGGTTGGAGGCGGAAGGTCTGAGTCGAAGGGTCCTTCTAAAGAAGGCGGAACCCTTTTTTCTGAGCATAAGGCTGTTTTTACCAAATAAAGTAAACTTTTTGTAACAAATTACTTGCCTACTTGTAAACGTTTAATTGGATGTCATAAACTTTAAAATAATTTGGATAATATTTTCCGCATTTTCTCGATCTAAAAACATGATAACTTTTAACAATTAAGCCCTTCTTATTAACAAAACAATTAAATCATTTATGTCCTCCTTTCAAAATAATTTAATTTCCATACTAAATTACTTAGTAAAAATCCCAAAAATTCCAGAAATTCACTTTAATCATGTTATCTAACATATCAAAATTTCAGACCTAAATCCTTAATATATTTTCCAAAATAAATTTATAAACCCAATTAACCATATTTTCCTTTGAAAATTCATAAGTAATTCTCCATGGCATGGAAAATTATAAAAATTGAAACCCAACTCCAAAATCATGTTTTCCATAATATAAAATTTTCCCATGGCATTTAAAAATTATTTGATCTCAGTTTTACCCTAAAACCGTGCATATCTCCCTTTTAAACAATCATGTTTAAACTAAATAAATCATAATCAAGCATATCATCATCCATTATATCATAAAAACGAATTTACCCTTAAATCCGAAAACATATGATTTTAAAACCAAAATAGAGATGTAGTGATTATTATTCACCTTAGATTGGATAAGGAAATTGGAGATTGATTGAGATTGATTTCTTCTAGCTCGAATCCTAAGCTTTACTTTGATTTTTCTTTTCTCTTCTTCTTCCTAATGGTCGGCCTTGCTCTTATACTTTTGCTTGTGATAAAATGAACATGTATGGATAAGGGAAATGGTATAAGGATGGGAATTTGGGTGACTATTTACCCTAATGCCCTTATGTTTATTTTAGCTAACACTTAACCATTTATAAGTTCATTCAATTTAAACAAGCACGACCACTACATGTTTGTTAATCAACCTCAATCTCTTTATCTACATTATTCTATTTAATTTATTCTAATTAAATTTCCTAAATAATGTTAATAAAAATTAGGGGTGTTACACCACTATTGATAGTTTTCCTTAGATTTTTTGTAAACTTGAATAGATTTGATAAACTACTTGAAGAAAATTCTAGATCTCTTCTGGGGATTTATGCAATCTAGTAGCAGCAAAAGGATCCAAACAGAGCTGAGAATCTCCTTCTAAGTGAAAGCACCAAAATGTTTGCACTAAAAATTGGCACAAACACCCGATTGAGATTTTGTAAAGAAATAAATGAAGAATATTAAATGTAAACAGAGAGAATATGTTGATAAAGCAATCAGAATTAAGCAAATAACAAAGACACGGCAATTTACAGTGGTTTGGCGTTGTTTGCCTACGTCCACTTTGAAGAGATTGCTTTATTAATCACTTTGTAAACTGAGTACAATAGGGATTAGATGAAAATCCTTAGTTACAATAGAGTACGAAGCAACAAGCAGCGTAAAGATCCCTAAAATGAACAATCAAGCATGTATTTATAGAGGAAGATAACGAAATATCTTCCTGAATATTTGGCAGAATGATTCCAAAACCATAGGGACCCACAGGAAGGATCAATATTTTGGAGGAGTTTGGGGGTGTGATCCTTGTGGGAGTTTCTCCATGTTGTGTCATGCCTAGCCTCCAAGTCTCATGCCAATT
Organism: Allium fistulosum; assembly: GCA_030737815.1. Lineage (NCBI taxonomy): Eukaryota > Viridiplantae > Streptophyta > Magnoliopsida > Asparagales > Amaryllidaceae > Allium > Allium fistulosum. The sequence continues at coordinate 1,390,393,255 of CM060901.1, read as the reverse complement.
GGATTGGTAGATGTTAAATATTGCTCGATCATTGCTGCAAAGTATGTTGTTACCTGATTCTGGTCGATCCCTAAGGAAGGAAGAGGGCTGATCACTCTTGCTTAGTCCTTTTGAGGTGTGATCCCTACGGTAAACTCCCTAGGGTCACAACATCTTGTTCCCAAAGTTTCGTATGTATTAGACTTATGGATACCGAGATATCAATTGTTTTCCATTTGGTTGCACTTGTTTGGATGAAGTAGGCCGATCCCTTTAGTTGAGAGGGATTATAGCCGATCCCTTTTCTAGATCAAATTATATTCCATACTTAAAACATCCTGTATAGCATATTTCTTGATTCTGTTTGATCATGGCTTCATATTCCATCTGTACTTGATTTCTGGACCCCATAATCATTTTTCAGCGCTTACTGGCCTTGATGACAGTCGAGTCTAATTTGTCTAATCAGTTCGGATATAGTCGGGCCAAAATGTCGGACAACAATTCTTATTTTTATTTATGCGCATTTTGAACTCCATTTCAATACACTCACATATTTGATCCAATCATATCATTTTATTTTCTTTTGCATGTCATGTTATTTAATTATGTTTTATATTCTATGAACTTATCATAGACACACTACTATGAGTGTACCAAATACACACGTTCGTATTTGTGATAATTAGCTAGTGATTTTAACAAAGTACATGGAATTGTTTGGTATCATTAGACCTACGATTGAATACATCTATATGTATTGATCCTAAGAGTTCACTAACTCTTATGTTGCTTCCACTGAATGAGTTCTTTTTCCTTAATCATCTAAGATATAATTCGCCAGTACCATATGATTAAGAGTCATATGATTAAAGAATTATTTCTTAAAAGCCCGGCTTAGTTTATAATTCCAAAATAATTGTAATATCTCAAATACTTTTATATTTTCTAATGCATCATTTTGTTATGAAACCAAACACTATTTTTTTATAGTTTTATCCTACAACAAATATTCATAATATACATATTAAAATAAAAATTTGTTTATCTTCAATCAATACTGAAAACTGTTATTGTTTCAAAAATAATATTTTATATGTTTACGGACAATATTTAGATACTTGATGCATCCACTAAGAAGTGTATATGGCATGCTCCCACTGTTCCTTTCATTACGACAATAGCTTATGAAATATGAAACTCCATTCGACCACATTTCAAAGAATTTTATTTCATACACTATAACTAATTTATAGTCAACGGTTTTAGATTAGATATCATGAACTCGAAGAAAAACTTCCATAGAAAAAATTTCTCTATGAAAATATATTTTAGATAGAAATCACATTTTTCATTCCATATTAAGCATCTTTTATATTTTATACAATTCTTGTTTCCAATGTCTCTTCGTGGACTAGAGGTGATCGTTCCATCTCTTCATCCCAACTGTTCATAAGTTGTATCCACTCTCATACATTCTCTTTCCTTTCTAAATGGTCGAACTATTCAAAAGGAGACCCTAACTATAAGATCACAACTAACTCTTTAGAAAAATGCATTCGATCGTACTTAAAATTATATCGAATAAGTTTTACTTTACACTAACTGATCAAACTAACATTTTAGTGATCAAATTTCTAGGTACATCTTGTAGCTCTTGGTCTAGTGCTACATCTAACATAACAAGATCCTTACTGTAATCAGTCATATTGAATGCACAATCTCACACTATGGTTTACTTCTTTATTTCGAGTGAACTAATTTCATTGAATTTTTGTACATTACGAATCACAACTGTTTACCATATAGCATCTATATGTAATCGAATATAGATCTAATATCCATATTCTTATATTGCTCAAGAGTTCAAAACTCATAAAAGCCAACACACAGTCTTAGAATAATAAACACTAAGCATGAATGCTTTAGTGGTTTTGTAAATTGGCTTATGCATGTGTCTTCGAGTGATAATATGTAAAAAGATTTAATTAGTGTATTTTTTATTTCTAACTCAATCATAATTCAGTTCAATTGTATAATTTAACTAATAAATATTTTATCATTTATATTAGCTGCACAAAGTTATCGAAGTAGATTATTTCGACTTGAATAACATATATGCTTACAATATTAGAAAGGTAAAATGTTATCATTTCATTTTCTAATAAGGTTCCCATTAGACTTTTATGTTTCTTAAAACCCTAAGAGAAAACATAGAAATCTTTTGATTTCTCTAGGACTCGATTGCTTTTGGATTCTTACCTTTCAGAAAAGCTCAACAAATCATAGACCCACAAGCGATGGATAACACATTATCAGTTGCATCGTATAAACTCTTAACCCATTGTCTTTGTCTTGATATCATCTTGACCTTGAGGAATGCTCAACAAATCAAGGGAGATTACTCGCTCTTACCAACCATTTCTCGAAGGCCTAAGTATAACGCACGTACTTTGAGGAAAGCTCTACAAATACATGCATGCAACTTACCTCTCTAGTCAATATATTGATAGTACTACACATAACATCTCTAGCTTGAGGAAAGCTCAACAACTGAAAAGTATGCAAGTGATCTATTAATATATAAATGGTAGGTGACAACTTACAATAAAGATTCAAAATCTTCAGTGTACACATATATTAAATGATACCGATATAAGGAACAATTTAAATTTTATGAAATACTCTCATGATTCAAGTGTTGGATACATCCGAGATCATGTTATACGTACAATATGAATATACTTGTTCCTTAAATCTAAATCGGGTTCCTTATAGTCCAATTATGTATATGTTAGACGGTGAATTTTCTATTGATTAGAAAATCGCTGAAAAAATTATATTTGTTATAAACCGCAAGCGCACGGCATACAATTGTAGTACGTATGCGAGTACGGGTCGATCCGTAGAGAATGATTAAATTCTAATAATACTCAATCAAATTAACCCAAAGTTTTGAAGTTTATTTTAACTAGAAAATTGTAAAAAAAAAATGAGCTAGAGCAAAAGTGAATAAACTATGATAATAAGGAGCAATTTAGAGGCAAATTCACTTCCAATCATTCATATAAATCAACAACAACGTTTACTTGTAATCTGTCATTAAAATATTAAGTAGAAAATGATAGATGTGCTTATTATAAGTATGATTTATTTGTGCTATTAATTAGCACAACTTAAATCATCAAACTCTAACACATCTTTCAAATCCACTTTTCAAAGCTCTTGAAATTGACATGAAATTAAAAATAAAATCTATTGTAAGCATGATCTATTTACTATAATTAGTAACATAGACTGTCAAATTTTGATTTTAGTTTGACTTTCGTTATCAAAATAACTTAGGCAAATGATCAAATAGTTTATGTTTTAAATGGAGTTAAGCATTGCCTATTTGAGATGTCAACATAGGCTATCAAAATTCAATAAAAAGAAACATAAACCACCATTATTCATATTTTCCATCAAGCACCTAAGAGAGATTACAAATGAAATCATTATGTTAATTTAATATGTTTCACGTGAGCTTCATTACACCTAAATTGAAGGGGTTTAGCTACTCATATTTGAAAACATGTTAACATAAAGTGATTTCAACATAAACATAAATGAAGAGAAGTGCTAATTAAAAGAAGAGAGTACTAACAACTTGCATAAAATAAATCTAAACTAATTGCATAAATCAAAAGAGAGCATAAGATAATAAAAGAGAATAAAAGAAAGCATAAATAAAAATTGCATGAAAATAGAAACAAGGCTAAGAACCAATGAAAGAAACTTTTATTTATCTTTGATTTTGTGGCTACAACTAGCATGATAAGGAAGAAGATAATTCCATGAAACATAAGGGGTATTTATATATGCTTAAAACCGTAATTCATATTTTAGGGGACTACCTAAATTGCCCTTGAAAAAGTGTAACCTCCAAGTAATCATTATGGAATTATTTAATCCCCACTAATATGCCTTTAAGTCTCCATTAACATGTGCATGTGCTTTTAATTATAGACCATATGGTAGTGGGTTTGTGGGCTCCTCCGTGTTGCATGAATTCATTTATTTCCATTCTTCATTTGCCATCAACATATATGCATGCATTCATCCATGAACCCTCTTCATGTTTGCACTTCATTTTTTACAAATAAAAATATAAATGTGCAAATAAATTTTCTCAAATTAAATCATACACAAAATTACCATTTTACCCCTCAAACGAAGATGAATAAATGATGATTTGAAAACAATTTAAATTTTGGTTTAAACATGTAAAATACCCTAATATGCTTATTTATTTAAATAAAAGTAGATTAAATATGGAAGTAAAAAATCACTCTTATGTGCACACATCAGTATACATTCATATTGTACAAGTTTAATTTAGTTATAACCTTTTATATTTTGATTAACTTATATAATATGACTATGTCTATGATTAATTAAATCTTATTTAATTAATTTTAATTTATTAATTTAATTAACAAATGAAACTAATATTTAAAAATTCAAAATTTATTTTAGTCATTTGTTTGCGCCAAAAATGGTCACAAACACCCAATTGCGAGTGAAAGCACCAATATTCAGTCAAAGATCACAGATAGAGTATATGTAGTGGATATAATATGATGAACAAAAAAAATAAAAAGGAAGCAGTAAAAAAAACAAGATTTATAGTGGTTCGGCTAACTCCGGCCTACGTCCACTCCAGAAATTTCCTATTATTTATACTGAAATCTTATTACAGTTACAATCTGGAATTTCAGAAACAAAAATGGCAGGGTAGCTTTTTATAGAAGAAGATGAAGAGAAGCTGAATGAGAATCCCTTTTTCGAATTCCCGCCTATTGTATTTATAGGCAAAACCCTAGTTACTGGGCTTCCTCAGTTATGTGGGCCCACCAAAAACATAGCCGAGCCCATATACTTTATCGGCGCCGACCCCAAGTTGATAATATGCCGACCTGACATTGCCTTGGGGATGACCCGAAGAAAACACACTGATGAGCCGAAGCAAGTCCATACCTGACTCGAAGTAAAATACAGCCGATCCCTAGCCCTAAATATGCCGACCCCATATTGGTTTTGCCGACCCGAAGCGTTCCCAGTATCAACCCGAAGTGTTTTCTATATTGACTCGAAGCAAACGTAGCCTTGACTCGAAGTAAAATCATCTCAATCCTAGGTCGATCCCCTTCAGCTCCTATAGCCGACCCCAACATGATGCCAACCCGAAGTGGCATGGATGCCGACCCGAAGCCAACTTGTTGTCAACCCCAAGTACTTCAAATATGCCGATCCCTTTGTGATGCCGATCCGATGTGCTACCTGATGCCGACCCGAATACAAGCCTATGCCGACCCGGAGCCACTCCAACCATGTCGACCCCTCAACAACACCGACCCTTCAACAATGCCAACCCGAAGTCGCCCTAGGTGCCGACCCGAAGCTTGCTAGCTGCCGACCCGAAGCCATCGTCGACCTTAGGCAAATATGCCAATCCCTTAGTGACCCAAATCAACCACTCCGCTGACTCGAAGCAACCATCCTGAAAACCCGAAGTAAATCCCAAAGTGATTCGAAGCAAACTCCAAGCAACCCGAAGCAGCTCAACTTTTGTCGAAACCCATATTCCAAGTATTCCGCGCTTTTTTTTCATCGACTATGTCGAATCCCGGCTACATATTCATGTTTATTATCCGTGATTGATCGTATATTCATTCAGTCGAATCAAACCCTTAGTATTCCAGATTCGATAACCGTGTAGTAGACTGGGTTATGTCTTACCAAAAGGCGGGTTAACATCATCCTAAACAATTTAAAATGAATATTAATTACAACATTTATAGTTATATATAATTATATATATGTATCTTTATTAATTATATTTAATTAATATATTTATCAAACAAATATCCATTTAACTAAAACATTTTTAAGAAATTACAAATTTTAATTTATTATTTACCTTAAATAATTTAAGATAAATGTATATCTTATTTTGAAAATGAAGATAAATGTGTATATACATATATCATTGTATATGTTTTATTTTTAATTAATTAACTTTTAATTAATCATTTATTTTAATTAAAGCAATTAATTAATTTAAAATTATTAAATTTATTCTGCAAAACAATTTTGAAATTATTTTATAACTTTTATAAAATTAAATTTTATATTTTAAACTTAACTTTTAAATTCAAAATATATTTTAAATTTCAAGCTGAATTTTGAAAATTAGCCCAAGGTTGAAATTCAATTCGAGCCTTTATATTGGTGATAACCTTTCGACTTAGATCATCCTTTGGGACAGACCAGTAGCCAGATAAGGCAGAGTACTTGATTACCCAAACTCAACCTTAGACACTACCTTTCTAGACACCCTTCTAAGTGGATAGGCTTTAATAAGTTAGTCCTAATATTGCTAATTTAGACCGTATAAAGTATAAGCTTTTTGATACCATAGAAGGAACCAGACCAGTCAGAAGCGAAAGAAATAGGTAGATTATAAATTTTTTTCTTTATTTTAGATCCGTTGGACCTATGAGTCTAAAGGATCTATTAGATCCAATCTAACGTTGCTTTGAATGAAATCTTATTTTATTTAATCTTTTTGAAAGAAGATTTAATTAATTTATATTTTAATCAATTTGAAATTATGTAAAGTAGAGTATGGCCAATATACTCTTGTGTGTATGTTAGTACCGGTTACTTATTTTATATTATTACTTTAGCGAGTGAAGGGTCAATATGTTATCTATGGGAGGAAAATTAATATGACATGAATGTTAAGATGGTGCAATTAGTTAGGAGCTACACTTACTACATTTGTAAACAATTTACCATGTTTTAATTATTATTATTTTTTTAAATTTTTATTTAAGTTTAAGCTAGATTAAGATATTACAAGTGTATCAAATACACTTATGCGACACTTGTTGGCATTAGTGAACCATGTTCAAATAAAATACACTCATGTGTGTATAGTGTCGTGCAACATATATATAGTGTACACAGTTAATTTGAACGTTTATAGGTGTTGGGGTTTACACCGCAAAAGACTTATATCCCATTTACATGTGTCTTTGTTGTCCTTACTTATTATTCAAATACACACACATATATAGACACGCGCGCGCGCACACACACCTACATATAATTGTTCTCTTACATGCACTTTTTCTTCCTGTTTAAAAGAGAAACCTAGATTTTTCATTATTTCTTTCTTCACGACTTCTACAAATCCCAACATAAAAGGGTTCTAAATACTTGGAGAACAATTGAAATCTTTCCAATTGCTTGAAAATCATTTTTGTGCTCTCCAATTGATCCACTTCTTTAAGCTTCAAATTTAACAATTTTCTGATAAAAATTGTCTTGTTTGTTGTAGAGTACTTTACGTAAATCTCTTCCAATGTCTTACAAATTTCACAAGCAAATGTTTCATTAACAACAATGTGAAACGTCGTATTCTCCAAAAAGTATCGAATAATTGCCATAACCTTCTTATCTGAAGTTTCTAATTTTGTTTCTATTATACCACTAGATTCTTCAACGGTTGGTGAAGATGCTTAAGATATAGAAAATTCTCCACCTTCGCTTTTCACAACCTCAAATTTTTCCCATTAAGTTTTTCAACATCTATTTTGTCCATATCAAACACTCTTTAGAAAAATTTGTGCAGTTGGCTCTTCACCAACTTTTAAGATTATCCAAAGGACCCTTACACAAATAGATTTGAGAAAAGATAAGAAGTGAAGAAATAAAGTACACAAACAGTTTCCTTCAAATAAAAATTTATTTAATTTACCAAGACAATTAAAAAGAAAACAAAAAATTGAGTTTCAATTTCAATATCAAATCCTTAAAACAATAACTTTCTTATCTCACAATGAAACTAAACAAGTTTTATTAATAATAGTTCAATGTAATCTTTTTCGTTGGATCAAAGCTCTACATTAATCTACGGTGAAAATTCTAGAGCATCCGAAAATGACGAAATTGCCCTGACTCGGTTAACTAAAAATCTCATCATCTATTGACTGGGGTCATTCGATTGGAATAGATGTTCAATCGACTAAAAGCAGAGAGTTATGCTTGGAATAGATGTTCAATCTCATCTATCCAATACAATTACATCATTATCCAACCCAATTTGGTTCCAATCCCCATAATCAGTATTTCCGGTCTGGTATTCGATTTTCAAACTAATACTGGACGAGTCAAGTTGAGCAAGAGTCCAAAATACACAAATGACTTGTGTTCGTATTATGTTAACGGACTCAGCTTCAGATTTTTGTCACAATGTACAAAATTTAAACCACAGTCATTTTGAAAGAAGTAACATACGAGTTTTTGAACTAAATGGAAGGATAAATATGTCCGTTCATTTAAACCGCCTTCATTTTAAAGTTGCTGCGTTTAAATTAACAGTCTGCATGGGTGATTTGAAAACTCTCCTGAAAAATAAAGTGTCATGTAGATTTATTTCTTGTCGTTACTTGGGATATAAGCCGAGCAAGATGAATTCAGAAATGGAGGTGAAATTCGCGTTATATTTAAAGTTGGTTATGGGATCCACAGTTTTCCGACTTTGTGCAACTAATTAACTCTATTGCCTCGACCTGGACGGTGCACATTAGCCACCCTATGTTTGCGTTCTAGTTTTTCCTTGAAATACTTTAGTGTTTTTTAATTTAATAAAAAGATGAATATTTGAAATACCTTGCAAGCATTTCTGAAACTTTCTGATTCTCTATAGCACGCGAATAAAGCAAAACGTCCCCTTGCGTCATCTTGAGGTTTCCTGTACAAGATTTCCTTTATATTTTAATCCTTTTTTTAAAAAAACCGTATAATATTAACGTATTTTGGCTCGGCTTTCTAGTCAAGGAAAACAACTACTTTATATCCTAAGAAAAACGTAGAGCAAAACATTATGTTTATAATTATATAGTATAGTTATTTAAAATGATGTTAAGTTTGATTTTCTAATCTTTTTTTCCATTTCATTACTGAATCTAATGTAAATACCAAATCAAACGTACCAACAATGGTAACATGTATCTTTAACAAAGTACTATTTTATATGGTGCAAAATAATTGCAATGCAATTGCTTGAAGTTGTATTACAAATACCTACACCGTTGATAATTTATGTTGTTGCATCGTCCCTCATCGTTGATTGAACTTCACCATCGCTAAAAGTAACAGTCCTCCATCAACCATATATTTACTGTGCATTGAAGTCTGCATCCGGTTGTACCACGAACCTCTCAATAAGTACTCGAAAATCTGAATTCCATCCATATTCGTATATGAAAAATATGAAAAATATCTTGTATTCGGAAAATAGATGCGGATATCCGATATCTAAAAATCAATTCGGATACAGATACTTTGCATCCGAAAAATACCAGATGTGAACTTCAAATTTTATTTCAAAAGGGTACATGGGAAAAAAAAGTAAATTAAAGAATTTGAGAGTTTGGAGCGAAGATAAAATAGTACCAAGAAACAAGTGGAATATCATAGGAAGCAATATTGGAGAATTACAACATACATTCGAACAGAACCACAATGTGGAAATTACTTTGGAGTTATAGGAAATGCGAGTCAATTTAGAAATGGTCAAAAATTGAAGAAGATACTTGTGTCTGTCTTATTTATTTGTTAAGTTTTTTAATCGTAAGCGGTGGTCGAATATGGTGGATACCTATATGAGTAAAAGTTTCGTCCTTTCCTACTTGTACTAATTATTTTGGTCATTTTTTTGGGTATCTACTAAACAATGTATTCCACTTATTATTGTAAATAATGTACCAATTTTCTATAATAAAAAAGACTGGCTTGTCAATCCATTTCAGAGTAATGCTTGTCCTCGAAGCAAAATTTGAAATTTGGTGTCTCATTTATCAGTTTATCTCTATGTTTATCCTTGGAACAAGTTTCTTGTTGAAACATTGTAAAAGTGTTAAATGAGTATTAAATGCTTATCACCAATTCTCTCGGGTAAATGATTTATGGTAATAAAAAATTGATGCAATTACTCTGCCTGTTCGTTTTCTATCCTTTTGTAGTGACCCTATCGCTATACCCATATTATTAAAGAATATTATAAATAATGTCGTCAGATAACACGAAGAATACGACTTGTTAAGGGCGACCGAAGGTGAATATATCTTTAAACTAACACTGACATGTCAGACTTACCGTTTTACTGAATTTCTGGAACAACATTTGACATATAAAATCTCAGTCTAAAGTAATAAACACACCGGTTTCTCAAAATCAAAACAGTACAGCATATAAATAATAGTCATAGATCACAGTGGAATAGAATACATCTTATAAAAATACATGTTGTAAGTTTACAAAGATCATACTAGACTCACATAATATACATCCAATACAAATCCCTATCTTAAAATGTACATCTCATATACATACACAAAATCCTACATGAGATAAACTAAAATGTCAAAATGGTTATCTCCTGCTAGCACGTCCATCCAACAGTCTAAGTGTCCTCTAATTTGAAAAGTCTCGGCCTGACCCGAGTATTAAAAAATAAATGGGTCAGACTATCTTTAAATATTCAAAAAGGTGAGAACAAGATATAACACTACGATATATATAACATTATATAAAACAGAGAGGTCATATAAATATAAACGAGTCACTGAAATAATTTAACTCAGAATCCATCAAGAGGCACAAAATATTTATACCACAACATGCAGAATAATTAAATCACGAACACAGAATAGCCACAGTGTCCAATTTCCAGAATCCAAGAAAATCCTAATCCATACCGATCATAATGATCGTCCATACGAATCGCAGTGATTGTACTCATACCGTAGAAAACAAACAATTATGGTATCATCCAAACCGATCTGATACCAATGATCATCCATACCGTGAATCTAGAATCACAACCGATCTCAAGGATCATCCAAGCCGATCATGACGGTCGTAGCAACCATGACTTGAGTTCTCTAGATTATTCATTATATATATAAAAAAAAACTCATATCGATCAAGATGATCGTAAAGAAATCCATGAATATACCTCTTAAGGATCTTTCGGCCCTTGGCTAAACACCAAAAGTAAATATACTCTAAAGTGCCTAATACTATCACTTTCAGTAATCACTAGAACTTAACCAAAACGTCTCATACCGCCTGGTGAAATTTAAGTATTTACAAAAGCTAGTAAATCTAACTCGTTATGGATAACACTGGAAAACCTGAACTATACTCTCTTAAGGATCTATCGGCCTCTGGCCAAACACCAAAAGAGAATACAATCCTAAAGTGTTAAATACTTACCTTAAAGAAATCAGAGAAATTTAACCAAGGTATCACTAACTACCCAGTGAAATTCAAGTATTCGCTATTGGGCTAGTAAGTTCCACTCAAACATTCTATTCAATGAGTTGTATAATATTTGATGAAGCGTTACTCGAGAGCATTTAAACCAGTCGGTAACACTAAGTCGATTATTAGCACTTCCTATATTATAGAACTAAGGCTCTCAAAATATTTATCTTATAAGAGTTTATAGTTTAGAAATCCAATAATATAATTTTCATATAGGAAATGATTTCTAGATACTTTATTTAACATTAGATAAAATAAACCATATATTCCATTTGATCTCTGTGTGTGTGAGGTTGTCTCAAATTCCATAAAGTTATATTGTTCAACATATTCCAAAGACCATGTATATATATTTAAGTAACCATTTATTTTATAAAACCATATTTATTACTATTCCAAACCCATTTTGATATATATAACCCATTTTATTTTGAAATAAATTAGGTTTATATTTCCAAATCCCATGTCCATTTTACTAACTGTTAACGCTAAAATTGTGAACGCTAGCACCCCGGTGTAAGTAGTAATAAAGTGAAAGCACTACCCGTTTGTACGGGAACCAAAAGTAAACAGAAAATCGCAGAAAAAGTAAAAAGACAACAATTTTTATAGTGGTTCGGCTCAAAGTCAAGCCTACGTCCACTTCACATCCTCTATCACTAACTCGATTACAAACTTTACAATCACTCTTCGATTACAAACTTTACAATCACTCTCTGATTACAAAACAATTAGAACAAGCAACCTTTCCATCATTCTTTGATTACAACATGACTAAAACACGCAGATTACAACACGATTAAGACGAGTAGCTAGAACATCGATCTAGAAAGGCCCTTTTATCTTCATGTTGAATGATTTAGATCTCATCCCCTAAAAGTTCGTTGAAACAAGTGAAGAAGCAGTCGAGAAAACAGCAGAGTGTCGGCGTATTAAAGTCTGGAAAGTCCGGAAAAAGTTCCCCTTCAATATGGAGTAGGCGGGGTATTTATAGGGAAAACTGGAGTTAGGTCGTAGGTCGTAGGTCGTAGGTCGTCAGCGACCTAAGGTGTTGCGACTTAGTGGAGCTGTTGGCTTAACTCTGGAGTCTGTTGGGTCGTGTCGTTAGGTCGCTTTGTCTTTAGCTCGTTAGTTTGTTAAGTCGCTAACTCATTAGGTCGCCATGTCTTCATTTTGTTGCTAGGTCGCTGCCGCTCTAACTCGTTAGGTCGCTGCCGCTCTAACTCATTAAGTCGATGCCGCTCTAACTCGTTAAGTCGTTAGGTCATTAGCTCATTAGGTCGCTCTATCTTTACTCAACTGCTTTGCGCTATAGGTCGTTAAGTCGTATATTCTTTTAGGTCGCTAGGAAGTTAGGTCGTTTCATGTTGAGCCGCTTTCTGCTTTAGGTCGTTAAGTTGCTTAGCTCGTTGAAAGTTGTCGGAAAGTTAAGTCGCTAACCCATAGCAATGTTAGCTCGTTGAATGCCATAGGTCGTACGTCGCTGGGGGCTGCAGATGGTTAAGTCGCTCGAATTATTCAGGGTAATTAATTTGTTGTTTTGTTGAGTGCTGAGTCGTGGCTTCTTCTTTAGTAGTTGAGTCGCTATTCACAAAAGCGGGATAACACTAACCATACTTGATATATAATAACTACTTGTAAAAATCATTTATAAAAGGAACTAGATTAATACAAAAACAAGTCTGATATTTGTAAACTAAATAAAGTCTCTTTCACAAAATTATTTATATACAGAATTATGTATATTCATATTTAGAAAATAGATAGATATAAGTTTTATAAGTTTCCAACCCTTTAAATCAAGGTGATTCCATGTCCATAACACAGGAGAATACCCTACTACTCATTACAAAATCAACAAATTGGTCCATAGGGTTCGACTTCATATCATCTCCTAACATATTTTTATAAATTAGCAAACTAATGGAAATGAATGCCAAAAGATTTGCAATAGAGCACACCAAACATAAGAAACAACAACAATAAATAAGGCGACGAACACGGTAACAAACAGGTGATTCGAAGGGGCTTCACCTAGAGCTGAATCAGCCCTAGGCGTTCGTTACCGGTCCATCGATGGTGACGCAACCTGGAGCTGTTTTAGCTCCAGCTTACCCTTTGGTTGGTCCCCGAAGGTGGAAGCTTCGTCTCGTGTACCGTGCGGTTGATTTGGGGTGTATATGTAACCATTTCAAGTCATGCAAAGCATCGTAACATCAATTTGATTATCAAGATTTACTAACTACATATAGCCAATACTATCAGCAAGTAGTGAAATTGACAGCATATTGATTCAATAAAACCACAGAAATCAGTGATTGAATTAAGCAATCACCCATGCACTGAATTTAGAGGTAAACTCACCTATACAGACTTGAATTGATGCTAGAAACTTAGATTATCCTAGGATAGCATCTCTCATCAATTAGACCTAAGTTGAACTCAGAAATTTGCAAAAGAGAAATTACTAACCAAGATGAAATCTGAAACTAAAACCCTAATATATGCAATATAGGATGGAAGAGATTACTTTGGATTTATTTCTTTAATTATTAATCAGTTGCCCTTTAATTTCTGCTTTGATTTGAGGAAGATTTAGATTCTTGGATTTCAAAATAGAAAAGAATGAGTTTCAGGTTTTTGCTGAAGTAGAATGAGAAAAAGAAAATGTACGTATTTCTCATTTCTTACACACTAATATTCAGCTACATGGGCCATGGGTGTCCAATAAGGTAATGTTACTAATTCCCTTTGTTTTATACTTATAAAACATCAATTTTTAGTAAGTAATGATTTATAAAATTATAAACTTAATTTCTCAAATTTAATCGTAATCACTAACATGTCAAAAATTCTCATTTACACCAACACTGAGATATTTCTATAAAGTTCAATATAACTTTTCCAAACAAATGATATTCTTATTATTATAACAAAAATAAACTATTGACTGCATACATCTCATTTTAACAATGAATCTCCATATTATCGTTTTTATTAAATCCATAACATTTGTTGCAATAGTTTGAAATGAAAAATATTTATAATAAATCTCCACTTTTAAATAAATAAATGAATGAAACTTTATAATTCATATTCTAAATTGTAAATTATGTTCATATGTTTAATTATCCCATTTTTCCAAAATTATTCTTATATTATCAAATATAAGAATTAAGTTTCACAAAAGGATTTTCATTGAATTCCTAATTTATTTATTCCCAGATCCATTTTAATTTAAAAATTATAACTAATAAAATTTCCAACTTATTTTTAAGATTAATTAAGACAATCAAAACATATTTTTAAGTTTAATTTCAGATAATATCAACCAGTGTTGTTACACCTTTTTTGCTCTTTTACATGTGATGTACTTGTGGAAAAAGTTGAAAACTAGAAATAGATAAATAAGTGACGGCAAAAAAACATGATTTTTTTTTAAAACACACAGTACGCAATTTTGGTTGAATATCATTTTGCAAATCAAATCCATTCGTTAACTTTTGGGTTTTTTTTACAATGAAGGAGCAGTTCTCGAAATAAGTACAACACTCGGTTAACTTTTGCATTTTAAAAGTATGATTCTCGAAATAGCATAATTATTCATAAAATTTTCATATTTTGTAATAAATGAAATGAGATTTTACGAACTTTAACAATAAGGTTTTTTGAAAAGCGCTCTTATTATATATCATGGTAGGTAAAATAAAAAGTTTTGTTTTCATGTTGTAGTTAAAACAAAAAAAACGATAATTCAAAGCGATCCCCTATTTTTAAGTACTCTTACAATGCAACAAACAAAAGTGCACAATTAATAAAAAATATGAACATCTAGCGTGTGCATATCATTTAATTGCATTAAACATACCATATTAATAAATATAATCAAAGTTATTTTAACATAAATATACAAATTAAAAATTATTATGCAAACTACATGTAATGAACTAAAGCAATGACACGCAGATTAGGTTTTTTTTACCATTTCAGGTGAAAATGTAATTTCCGGTTTAGGCTTTATTTGTGAATTTTAAAAGAGGATTGAACCTAAAAAGGTATGAAAGTGGGTTAAATAAATGCAGGATGCGTTTGAATTAAAAAAAAGGAGAGTGAGGAAAGGCGTGGCATGTCCCAAAGCGAAGGCAGAAGGAATAAACCAAAAGTTGAATCATGTTTCCATCTCCGTTACATTAGTTTAATGATCACACCTTTCGTCAGGAATCAATATTCTAAAGTCATTTTAAAAGCAGACAACGTTTTTTTAGCTTATAATAACGCCACTACCTGATACATTGTTATCAGCAAGTGGGATTTCCCAAATTACTCCCCACAAAAATACTTATTTCGTTAAGTGCTTTTTTTTTTGCAAATTACGTTCTTCTGACCACATGCCGACAACCATTTCAATTCTTTAGACATATAAGTCGCTTGCTTAACCGCACGTTAGCAATTCAGGTCTTCGTAGCTTGCATTTTATTTACCAATGTAAAGTGACCGCATATATTATTATCCCAAACGTGCACACAATTCTCAACACAAATCAGCTAGTTTCGTTTTCGGTTTAGATTGAATTTGTCAAGTAAGGTTTTTGGATTTCTGGATTGCTCTTTAGTTGAATAATCGAGTTTATTTAGAATTTGGAATGTGAACGGAATATCAGTTGGATCAAGATTGATTGATGGGCCAAAACAGGTGTGGTACATGATTAAAAGGCTGTAATGAAATTTTGAGGTCAGATTCATTTGTAGTCATTGTCATCGCCCATTTTAGTTAATGCCAAAAATGTTTTAGCTCAATCATATACCCTTTTTTGTTTTATTTTTAAACATCGCTATTCTAATCATATTTTAGCTGCTCTTCAAAAAAAAAAAAAGAAGAAGATATAATCTATCTAAACTCGGTTCAACGTCAACTCTAATTTTCACATCAAAATTAATTTCACTCCACATTATAAAATTAACCAATTTATTTCATAACGAAGAGCTATTGAAAAGTCTCGAGACGCATTTGTGTATCACATTTCTTTATGGATTTTGGACCATTTCTAGATTTGTGTATGTTATCCTTACAGAGGCACTGTGCTAATCTTTTCTATATCATTCCAATTTTATGGATGTTCCCATAGGGACACATTTTCACTATGGATTAATTGCAAGTGAATTGTACATCCAACGTAAGTTTGTTACGCCAAACTTATAGTCAACGACAACAGTCTGATTCAAAGTAAATGGAAAATCAAAATTGTAGTGGAAAATAAACAACGTGAATAATACGTTATTAGACGTAGTATAAGTTGGACTTATTATTTACTTCTCCATTTTTCTATTATAAATTGTTACCTTCAATTTTTACCTTTTTCTCACGCTCCTCCTTCGACTTTCTTAATTAATTTCATAACTTCTTAAAATAAAATATGTATTTGAAACATGAAAAACAGTAACATTTTGTTTGAACTCCAAGCTATCAATGGTATTCATTCGCTTGGAACAGGTATTAAACACTATATATTAATTATTAGAAATAATTATTATTGTGAAATATTAATTTGTTAAATATTTTAATTTTACAAAATAAAATCAACCATTAATATCAAACCGCTAACATTAAATTTTAGGACAATTTTTTTACGTGGAAAATAGGCACAAGGACAAATTTTCATAAAATTTTTGGCTGAAGGACAACAAGTTTTATTTTTAGGCTGAAGGACAAACTTTGGAAAATAATTAGGCTGAAGGACAATGCTAATACAACTAGCATTTTGTACAATGTAAAACTGGATATAATGCTAGTTATAATTAGCATTTTGTACAATGTTTGCACTGTACAAAATGCTAACTATATTTAGCATTTTCCTTCAGGCTAATTTTCTTTCAAAGTTTGTCCTTCAGCCCAAAAATGAAACTTTGTGTCCTTCAGCCTAATTTTTTTTTCAAAGTTTGTCCTTTTGCCTAATTCTCTCATTTTTTTACTTCGCACGCTTTTGTGAATTTCAAAAAAGAGTTAATTAAAGTTACACAATATATTTTTGTTATTGTGAATCAATATTTTATTCTATATTAAGTCATATTTAATGTATTTGGGTTTTTTTTGAAAATTTAAATTAGTGTTGTATTTTATCACATTAATATTAATTTTGTTTGGTAATCTTACGGGAATTAATATACCCAACGATATACAAAGACACACGTATACATACATACATACATAATGCCAAAAAATCTGATTGCAAAAAATCACAAAGCTAAAGCTAGATTCGCGGCATCCCTACAACATCATCTGACCTCTTCTCACACTCGTTCGGGCCGTGCTTATGCCGACCCTCAAGCTTCTTCCTCGACATTGCTCCTCCCGTCACATTGTTGTTGTCTCTGTTGAGTCTGTGTACTCAATTGCCTACTAATAACGTCAATTTCAATGTCAATTTAGTTTCCCTTGCTCCGAGTCTAGTGGTTTCGCTAGTTGAACATAATGTCAATGTCAGTCAAAATGTTGGAACGGTTTTGGTGGACGATTCAAACACTAATGCCAATGCTTGGAATATCATTTTAGGTGCTCTAATTGGGGTATCTTTGGTTGGTAGTGTCACCGTTATTTAGCATACTATTGTGGAAATTGATGATTTGTCGTTGGGTAATGTTTTAATCCCCTGTCCTCGGAAAATGCCGGAGATCTTATGGCAATCCACCTATTTGTTTAAATGTCCTAGAAATATTGTTGCCAACACTTGAATCTCTAGCTTCTCCTTATGGAGGTCCCAAATGTTATACCATGTAAGGAAAAGCTGAACTCTACCTCGCGGTCTTCATTAATTTCTAAGTTGCCAAAAAATGCGGGTGCATACCCGCGTAGTTTTGAACTGGTGGAAGAGGTTGGGTGTTGATACCACCGGAAGAGGTGATTCAAGCGGGTACTGAATTTTGGTCTAATTACTTGGTGGGTTTTTTCTTGGACTCAAGCGCTCTATGATGTTGTTCGGGAACATTGTAGGCGTGTCTGGCGACTAAGTGGTGGACTCAAGCGCTCTATGATGTTTCTCGGGAACATTGTACGCGTGTCTGGCGACTAAGTGGTGGACTCAAGCGCTCTATGATGTTGTTCGGGAACATTGTAGGCGTGTCTAGCGACTAAGTGGTGCACTCAAGGTTCATTTTGATGATACTATGTTCTTCTTCAAATTCTCCAATTTGGAAGAAATTTTTTGTTCCAGTGGCTGATCCAAATTTCATACAAGGCAAATCATTCAATATTACTCCTTGGACCCCTTTGGTTAACACATCGAAATATCAGGTTCTATCGATTCTAGCTTGGGCACAATTTATGCATGTACTATATGTTCTACAGCCAATGACTGAGCTGGATTGGTTGGCTAGCCATGTAGGTAAGATGAGACCTTTTGACGTTAATACCATAGACAGGAAAAGACTAGCGTATGCCAAAGCACTTATTGAAGTAACGCCTTATAAACCATAACCTATCAAATTAAGAGTTTGACCGACCATGGGTCAAGTAGCTGTGGTTGATGTATCCTATAGTTGTAAACCTGATATTTGCACAACCTGTCAATCTTTAGGCACATTGCTGATTCTTGTAAGAATGGTAGTCCCACAATTACCTAGGCCTCCTGTTATGAAGTGGATTTCCAAGTATAATCTTCACACTTCTCTTATAGTTTACGATGAAGCTATAGCTACATCTTCTCCTGCACATGCTACCGATCCACCAGTCATTCCACCTATTGTACTTCCTACCCCCTTGGCTCTAGTTGGTGATACTATTACTTGGGACTTTGAAGAGTAAGCTTGGACCCATGAAGCTTCCGCAATGAGATACTCTCCTACATGTGACATTTATCACAAGTCTGTTGGTGAAGATGAAGGTGAGACTAGGCGCTTAAATTATCATATTGTGACGGATGGTCTTTCCCTATGTAGAGATGGTGAACTTGGTGAAATGAATAAGTTAATTCTATGGATGAAACTTGGGATATTGCGGCGGCTCTTTGTATTTTGTTCGTAACATCGCATTGCTTTTTTTGTGTTTTTTCATGTTCTTAGACCTGATTCGTCGGATGATGGTAGTAGATCCACCTCTTCTAAAGAGGGGCTAGTTAATAGTTTATGCATGTTGCCTAACTCCTATGTTATAACTAGTTTGATGTTTTTATTATTCGTTGGATGATGGTAACGCTTTTGTTCAAGAATTTATATATATATATATATATTATAATTTTTTAGTTGTTTGTTTTAGTTTATTTTTCTTTTTTCTGATTGCAGTTATGATTGTGCACTATATGCTATGAGGTTCATGTTACAGAAAGTTAAATTTAGTGAAATTCAGAAGGAAATGTCACTAGAAGATGTTACATTGGATAGAAATAAGTTGTTGTACAGTATGTTTACTGACTACCCAAGAAGTTGGTGGATTTTGTAAATAAGTAATGAGTTGGAGCAATGAAACTTAGTGAACTTTTTAATGTATATTTTTGATGTATGAATACTATCTGATTGTTTGATTAGATAGAATTTGGATAGAAGTTGACATACCACTAAATAGGTTGAAGAATTTTTGATGTACATAACGGATGTTGTTATTGAAGAACTATTTTTACTGCATTTTATCAGTGAAGTTATGTATCAAGTATTTTGTTTTTGTTTTTGAATAGTGTTTGATTCTATGATAAAAATTTAATAGTGTTACAAATACAATATGTTTGTTGCTCCTTATCCTTTTATAATGTATTTTGTTGCATTTGATAATCTACTTAAATCTAAAGCACTTTGTAATTTAACTTCATTAAGTAAAAGCACTTATATTTTATATAATTATATATGTACTCGATTAATTTTTGGAAGATATAAAATAAAGCACTTTGCAGCAATGTGGTAAGCAATAAAGTTTGGAGAAATAAAATGACACATTTTCATCTATATGCACTCGATTAATTTTGGCATTAAATTAACTCTTGCATTCATATATACCCGTTTGGCTTGGTTAAACAATATGCATTCGTAAACTGATTAGATTTGACATCCATATGTACCCGATTAGGTTAGCATCTAGTTAGCTTTTGCATTCGGTGCTATGCTCGGTTAAACAATATATCTTGGTTATAGATTGCTTTCCATATGTATCCAATTAGATTTGGTATCTAGTTAGCTTTAGGATCCATACGTACCCAATTAGGTTTGGCATCCGATTAGCTTTGGCATCCATATATACCCAATTAAGTTGCATCCGATTAGCTTTAGCATCCGATTAGGTTTGGCATTTAGTTAGCTTTTGCATTCAGTGGTATGCTTGTTTAAACAAAATATATTGGTTCTATATTGGTTTCCATATTGCTCGATTAGGTTTAGCATCCGATTAGCTTTTGCATCAATACATACCCGATTAGGTTTGGCATTCGGTTCGCTTTTGCATAAATACGTACTCAATTAGGTTTGGCATCCGGTTAGCTTTTGCATCCATACATGCCCCTATTAGGTTTGGCATTTAATTAGCTTTGGCATTTAATTAGCTTTGGCATCCATATGTACCCAATTAGGCTGGCATCCAATTATCTTTTGCATTCGGTATTATGCTCGGCTGAATGATATATTTTGTTTGTCGATTGGTTTCCATATGTACCCGATTAGATTTGGTATGTAGTTAGCTTTTGCATACATACATACCTGATTAAGTTTGGCATCCGATTAGCTTTGGCATCCATTTGTACACAATTAGGTTGGCATTTAGTTAGCTTTTGCATCCATATGTACTCGATTAGGTTTGGCATCAAATTAACTTTTGCATTCAGTGGTATGCTTGGTTAAACAATATATGTCGGCTATAGATTGGTTTCCATATGTACCTATTAGGTTTATCATCTGGTTAACTTTTGCATCGATACGTACGTGATTAGGTTTGGCATCTGGTTCGATTTTGGATCAATACGTACTCGATTAGATTTTGCATTTGGTTAGCTTTTGCTTCTCATGTACCTGATTAAGTTTGGCATCCAGTTAGCTTTGGCATTAATATGTGCCCGGTTAGGTTGACATCCAATTAACTTTTGGATTCGGTGCTATGCTCGGTTAATCAATGTATCTCATTATAGATTCATTTCCATATGTACCCGATTAAGGTTGGCATCCAGTTAGCTTTGGCATCCATACATAGATACCCAATTAGTTTTGACATCCGGTTAGCTTTGGAATTCATATGTATCCGATTAAGCTGGCATCCAATTAGCTTTTGCATCCATATGTACTTGATTAGGTTTGACATCTAGTTAGCTTTTGCATTTAGTGGTATGCTTGGTTAAAAAAATATTGGTTACAGATTGGTTTCCATATATTCCTAATTAGGCATAGCATTCAACTAGCTTTTGCATCAATATGTACTCGATTAGATTTGGCATCTGCTTTGCTTTTGCATCAATACGTACTCAATTCGGTTTGGTATTCGGTTAGCTCTTGCATCCGTACGTACTCGATTAGTTTTGACATTTGGTTAGCTTTGGAATCCATATATACCCGATTAGGTTGGCATTCGGTTATCTTTTGCATCAATACGTACTCGATTAGGTTTGGCATCCAGTTATCTTTTGCTTTCAGTGGCATGCTTAGTTAAACAATATATCTCGGTTACATATTGGTTTCCATATGTACTCGATTAGGTTTAGTAGCCGATCAGCTTTTGCACCAATATGCACCCGATTATAATGGTTCAGCTAATCGATGACCTATGTCCTCTTGAACTTTGTTTATCCTTCTGTTGATTTTTACAGAGTTAATGTTAAGGATCGATAGCGAGGGATTGGTGATGATCTGTAAGATTATAGAAACTATATGGAAATTTGTTAAACGAGACAAAATATTATGTTGAACAATAACCTCCTCCTCTATTTATAGCTATAGATTTTCAAAATTCTCTCCACCACATTTGTGTCCATATTCTCCACGTCCAAGAGGAGTTATACTGAAAAGGCTAAGGCCACCTAAGGTATCTTCAAGGATCGGTATAAATCCATGTCTATGGATCGATAGTGATTCATAAGGTAGGCAATAACGCCTTCTTTGATCATTAGAAGCTTGCTTGATTGACTTGTGTTTACGCTTGTGTGGTTCCAACATCTTCAGATAGGTTTGGTTTAAGATGAGTTTCTTGGTTCAATGAGAAATGGATGGATGCTACAAAGTTAGGACAACGTTTGAGTCAAATCGGTTAGAGAACCATCTCCAATTGCATATTTTGAGTCGATAAAAGCCTTAACATCACACATCATGAAGTTCAAAGTTATTTTGGCCAAGGAGTAGGGGTTGATGTCGATCTCTATTCATGGACTGGCTTCGACCTGCAACTTCATTCGATATTTGTGTTTTGAATTTGCTCTTGGACTTGCTTGGTATGTTTGGATATTTGGGGAGAATCTGACATGTTTATGGCTTCATCTATTAATCCCACTCGACGTCTGAGTTTGGAAGTTATCACTCTGGATTCCTACTTGGTAAATTTTTTGTTCGATTGTTTTGACTTGTCCAGATATGGCTCGATCACAAAGCTAGATAACATTTTCCCCTAAAGCATGCTTTATGAATGAAGGTGTGCTTTGCTCAAGAAAAAAACATCGAAGTTGATGAAACACTAGCAGTTGAATTTCTTCCTATCAATCGACCAAACCATGGTGAATCAGCTGGTTCCTTCGGATTCACTTGTAAATCAAAGATTATTCCTGACCATTATAGCTAGGGACTTAATTCCTAGCTTGAGCGTTAATCTAAAATAATCATTTCCGTGTTCTCTAGGAATTATTATATCGTAAGTTATATCATAAATCAAAATTGTCTCGTATTCATCCAGGAGTTAACAATCGTGTATCAAAACCATTGGCTCACTTCAATAATTGCTATCAAATTGTTTCAAAGTTAAGTGGTGTTCAAACCCAAAGTGTAGTTTTCGATTTCTCCAGATCACATTATCAATATGTAGGTTGGTTTTTGATATCTT
Source organism: Allium fistulosum (assembly GCA_030737815.1). Classification (NCBI taxonomy): domain Eukaryota; kingdom Viridiplantae; phylum Streptophyta; class Magnoliopsida; order Asparagales; family Amaryllidaceae; genus Allium; species Allium fistulosum. The sequence continues at coordinate 1,390,369,906 of CM060901.1, read as the reverse complement.
CGGGTCGTGTAATCAATGACCAACTCAATTCCTAATCTCTTCGAATCGTTAGTTTAATCTGTGATCTCTCCGAATTGATAGTTGAATCTTTGACCTTTCCAAGCTGTTAGTTGAATCTTTAACCTTTCCAAACTAATAGTTGAAACTTCAGCCTCTCGGGATCGTTAGTTCATGTTGAGTCCATTCCAGTCGCTTTCCGATGTGGGGATCCAACAACTAAATGAATTCAATTCACTCACTCTCCGTGAGGGAACTTATTATCCCATACAAGTCCAATTGACTTGTTCTACGGCAAGATGACTTGCACCTAATGGTTGTCACCCCATCTGTTCAGTCAAAAAAACCATGTTCAATCTGTTCATATATCAATATTAGGGGGCAACCAACTTCCATTAGTGTTTTAAAATCAATATTAATTATTACGTTCAAGTGAATTTCAAAGTCTTTGAGACCTATAAAAGTCCCGTAGACGAGTAAATGGCTTGACTATAATATCACATCATTTATTGAAAACAAAAGCAAAGTGTGGAAATTGAACCTAACTCCCTACCATCACAATTATAAGATAATCATCCTCGACCTAGATCCGAGGTCACTTCCAATCACTGTCTATGATTGCTGCTCTTATTCCATCATTTCAGCTTGGTTTCGCACATACTATTGCAAGTTGACGGAATTCTCTCCACCACATTTGTTCCCATGTTCTCTACGTCCATGAGGTGCTATGCTGAAAAGATCGTAGGCATATAAGTTATCTTCAAGGATCGGTACCGATCCATGCTTATAGATTAGCATTGATCCATATGATAGGTAATAACGCCTTCTTTGGTCCTTAGAAGCTTGCTTAGTTAACTTGTATTTACTCAGTTGCGGTTCCAACTTCTTGGGATAGGCTTGGTTTAATATTAGCTTCTCGGTTTGGTGATAAATGGATGGATGTTCTGAAGTTAAGACAATGTTTGAGCCAAAGCGGCATGAAGTTTGAAGTTGTTTTGGGCAAGGAGTAGGGATTGGTATCAATCCCTGGTCATGGATTAGCTCCGACCATCTTTGTGCATTCAGTTTGGCAGTTACCACTCTAGATTCCAGCTTGGTAATTTTTCTATTTGATTAAGTTTAGCATTCAGTTAGCTTTTATATTTAGTTGTATGCTCGATTAAACAATATATCTTGGTTATAAATTGGTTTTTATATGTACCTGATTAGGTTTGGCATCCAGTTATTTTTTGCATTAATACATACCTGATTGGCTTTGGCATCCGGTTAGCTTTTACATCCATTTGTACCCGAATAGGTAGTGCATCTAGTTAGTTTTTGTATGCATATCTATCTGTTTAGGTAGTGCTTTTGGTTAGATTCTGCATTATAAAATAAAGATGATTTCTAAATTTTTATATAGTGCATTTGACTTTTTTATGACATATTTAATATTAACTATTTGAATTTTGAATTTATATTAATTTTTGATTTAATTACTTAATTAAAATGCAGTTAAACTTATAATATTTTTTAGAGTTGACATATTACAAATATATTAAGTTGTTGTAATATAAAATGTTGTTAAACCTTTAAATGTTTTATGCATAAAACTATTAAAAGTTTTAAATTAAGGGCAATTATTTTTTAACTGCTTAAGTCAAATGCTAGTAAATATAAATTGTAACCATATACAGTAAACTTTAACACAATAACAATTAGACCTAAGGTTATTGCATTATAAAATATAGATGATTTGAAGCTGGTTTAATGCATCATTAAAGGCAGTTAATTTTTTATTGAAATGGTACTTTATATACAACATGTCACTAGGACAACATATCATATGTCAATAAACGTTCGAATCACGCTACGCAAGTTTCGAACTTGTGACCTCTCGCACCAAAGCCGAATCACTTAACCACTGGGACAATGGTACTTAACAAGGCAGTTAAATTTTTATTATTATATATATTTAATTATAATTATAAATTTTTTGAAATCATGTAAAATTTTGAATTAACTGCTTAAGTTTAATTCAGCTAAATTTAGTAATAGTTTTTATAGTTGGTCAGTCACAAATATATTAATTTACTGCATTATAAAATGCAGTTAATTTATTAACTGCTTTTAAGCATGGATATATAAAATTTTTAACAAAAAGGAATTTAATACTGCATTATAAAATGCTTAATTTTTTAACTGTTTTTCACAAAAATGATTTGTTAGCTGCATAAGTCAAACGTAGGTATATGTAAACTGTAATCATGTATGGTAGACTAATTCAACATAATCATATTATAAAATGCAATTAATTTTTTAACTGTTTTTAACAAAAATTATTTATTAGCTGCATAAGTCAAATGCAGGTATATAAACTGTAATCACATATAGTAGACTACTTTAAGAAGTATAAAATTTATTTTTATTATTTATTTAGCTTCATAGGTCAAATGCAGTTAAATATAAAGAAGTTAAACATAAATGGTATATCTTAATATAACAATTTTAAAGGTGTTGTGACAAAATCGAATTAAGCGAAAGCGATTTATGATCGGGATCTAGTATTGCCTTTTTGGATACCAATGCAACTCAAATTCAATTATGCAATCGCACAAATAAAATAGCAAAAATAAGAAACGCAGAAGATAACATGGTTCGGATATAAGTATCCTACGCCCATGGAGACCCAACAGCACTTTTATTAAATCACCAGAGATTACAAGTCAATTCTATGACTAGAGAGTTACAAGATGTGAAGACTTTCTCTAATCATATACTCTATTGAAGAGATTACAAAATAGAGCACTCGAAATAGAAAACCCCCAATTTGATTTAGCTACAGTTTCTATTGATTACAATTATTGGAAATATGATTGATTATCTAATCTCTTGATTAGAAAGATGATTAGGAAGCTATTTATAGATGCATTAATCACTCTAGGCCATCCGATCATGTCAAAAGAATCTATACCATCAGTGAAGAAGAATCAAGCACAAAAGTCCAAAACTGCCTTTCAACAAACATATCAGTCAAACCCATAAAAACGATCTGTATCGTCTCAGACGTCTGACCAGTGAGGTCAGACGTCCGAGACACTGGTTAGACGTCCGAGACAAGTCCCGGAAAATCAAACCGAGCAGCCTCACGTCTGGCATATACTTCGGGAAGATTTTATGAACCTTGTCAAACGTCTGACCTCCTGTAGAAAGCACACTTCTTTTCCATTCCAACTTTTGTTGATCTCTACTTCCTCCAATCGACTCCTGACTTCTCCATTACAAAGCCCTACACCATATCTTCAATCCAAATACTCATCGGCACATATTTGAATCGCATAAAAACAACATTCTACCTCGATTAAAAATATGCAGGTCTTATCATCAGTCAACATATGGGTTATTGGATCTAGTGCCCCATGGCGCTTAAGCAACTGAAATCAAACAGATCAAGTTTGAGCAACGCCCAAACTTTTCCTTAGGAAGTGACTTCGTCATCATATTTGAAGGGTTATCCAAAGTACTCACCTTCACCAACTTGATTTTACTTCGTTCTTTCTCAAGCATAAGAAAGAATCCTCTGACATCAATGTGCTTTGTCTAAGAACTATAGACCTGATTCTCTACTAGATTAATCACACTCTAACTATCTGAAAATAGCTCTACTGTTGTCTGTGACACCAAAAGATCATCCAACAACTAAAGTAAATACGACCTTAGTTTCTTCCACAATCGATATCAACTTGACCTGGTAATCGACAAAGCTACTACAGACCAAGTGTAAAAACATAGCCCGACATTGAATTCTATGGGTCTCTATCCCCAACATTATCTGAATCACAATAACCTTTGAGAGAGATGTCTCCATCCACTCCAACATATAACAAGCCAACCAAAGAAGTGCCACGAAGATATCTAGGAATCCACTTCATTGCTTGCTAATTCTCTTTGCCTGGATGAGACATATATCGACTCACAACGCCCACTACATGGGCCAAATCAGATCTTGTGCACACCATTGCATACATAAGGCTACCAACAACACTAGAATAAGATATATCAGCTATATACCGTTTGTCTTCATCTGATGAAGGAGGTAAGTCTTTCAACAACTTGAAATGAGAGCCTAATGGAGTGCTAACTGGTTTAGCTTTCTCTATACTGGATCGAGCAAGGACCTTCTCGATGTACTATGCTTGAGTGAGTTTCAACTCTCTCCGCTTCCTATCTCTGTATATATCCATTCCCAAAAAAATTATGCTTTTCCCAAATCCTTCATATCAAACTCCTTGTCGAGCTCCACTTTCAACTCCTTAATTATGACCATACTCCGAGATGCAATCAACATATCATCAACATATAACAAAAGATATATCATATCACCATCACACCTCTTGAAATAAACACACTAGTCTTTGAAGCTTCTAGAGTATTCATGTGAAAGCATAAAATTATCAAATCTCTTATACCATAGTCTAGATGACTGCTTCAGTCCATATAGAGATTTGTTAAGTTTACAATCATAACCTTGCCTGAAACTATCAATGAACCCCTCCGACTGCTTCAAATAAATCTCCACATTTAGATCACCATGCAAGAATGCAGTTTTGACATCTAGTTGCTCAAGTTCCATATCAAATTGAGCAACTAATGCCAAAAGAATACAAATTGATGTATGTCTTACAGCTGGAGCAAAGATATCATGATACTCTACCCCTTTCTTCTGAATATAACTCTTTGCTACTATCCTTACTTTGTATCTGAAATCACCATTTCCCCGTCTTTCGCTCTATAGATTCACTTACATCCAATAGTTCTCTTGTCAGTTGGAAGAGGCACTGAATTCCAAGTATGATTTTTCTGCAAAGATTCAGTATCCTCCTCCATAGCAACTAACCTGATGCAATAGCTTCTCTATAATCACTGGGCTCATCATGGACAACATTCAATGCATATGTTCCCATATCATCTAAATCAATGTCTTTGATGCTCAATCCAACAAACTCATCAAGCCACTTAGGCTTCCTTCTGTCTGACAGGCCTGGTCTCTGAATGAGCTTCACCTTGAGTCTGATCCTCTATACTAACTGTACTATGCTCATCAACCATGGTGCCATCGGGAACACCATCTGAACTTTTATGGAAAGAATCTAATTATGACTTGCATAGTGTTTAGTATTCTGCATCTATCCTCACACTATCATTGAATGAGGAAGGCTCCATCTTTAACATAGCATTCTCATCAAAAGTCACATGTCTATTGATAATGATCTTCTTGCTAATAGGACACCACAACCTTTATCCCTTCACTCCTCTTCTATAACATAGCTTTCCTCTGCTCTCATGTACATAAGCTGGACAACCAAACACTATGAGAAATGAATAGCAAACAAGCTCTCCTTTTCATACTTCCTTAGGGATTTTCATATCTATAGCAGTAGAAGGTGTGCGGTTGATGAGGAAAGCCGCTATAGCTAAAGCTTCTGCCCAAAATCCCTTCTTCAACTTAGCAGTCAATCTAAGGCAACGAGTTCTCTCTAATAATATCTGATTCATCCTTTCAACAACTCCATTGGACTGAGAATCGCTTGGTGTGGTGTAATGTCTTAGGACTCACAATAATCGATGAATTCCCATGATGCAAATTCACCGCCATTATCCGAACGGAGAACTTTCAACTTTTTCCCTGACTGCTACTCAACCATAGATTTCCACTTTCAAAATCAAACAAAGGTTTCACTCTTTGACTGTAGGAAGTATACTCATACTTTACGAAAGAAATCATCTACAAATGAAACGAAATACCTGGCTCCACCCGAGGATGGACAAGGGAAGGGACCCCATACATCAGTGTGAACATACTCCAAGACAGCCTTTTCTCTATGCTCTCTTGTACCAAAAGAAATCTTTGTCTGCTTTCCAAGAACACACTTTTCACTAAAGCCAAGCTTTGAATATGTTAGTATAATTATATGTGAAAGAAGAACAAAACATTTATAACTGCATTTGTGTTATGCAGTGATTATTTAAAACATAAAAATGCAAGTATAGAGCAATTATTTGAAGAAAAATATAAATGTTTGATATAATTAATGTAATTTTGTTTATCTTCCTTGCCATCTTTTGTTGATGCTGGCATTAAACATCTAAAAAAATTTCTTTTTATAAAAGCTGCGTCTATAAAGATAACAGGACGACAATATTTGAAACCAAAAGAACAAGCTTCTAATCCAATGAAAACTCGTTCAAACCATCTATTTAATGGATTTCCATCCAAAACAGTTGAGATTCCTAGATTTGTCATGTTTACTGAATTTATATATTCTACCAAATGATGATACGATAAATCTGAAGTTCTATTTAGCTCTTTAATTCCTAGAGCTTTTCCTTTATAAGCGTAGTAGCTAAGACCAATCTTGAATTTAGAGTTACATTGAGTGATAACATCTCTTGTCTTCATAGAAGGATTAGAACGAATATAATCCATCGCTAATTTTTTAACAAATCTACTTGAAATTGGAGGATTATTTACATCAAAAACTCCAGCACCACATGTATGAATATTGTTCATAGTTTAAACAATAATAGTGTTTGGATTAGTAAATGGACAAGATGCATGAATTCTAAATTTGCAACTAGGTTGAGCACATTTTGCAGTAACACTCTTCTGATCATTTTTCACACTTTTAAGCTTATATTCATTGACAAGCTGATAAAGTATCGGTTTGTTTCTAAATTCTTTAACAGTGCTAAAACACTGACCAACTCTTGTAAAAATCTCTATTGGACTGTTGCGGTCCATTCCAAAAATATTAAATGGTCCACTGGTAGTATCATAAGAGCAAACTATTTCAGAACTAACATCTTCTGCATAATTACTTGAAGTGGAAGCACAAGTTGAAATAAGAGCATATCCATCTTCTAAGAATATAACTTTTACATCAATATTCATAACAAGAGAATCAACTCTGTTGAATACAAAATGGCATAAAAAGGCTTGCAAATCAAAATTTGATTCAATATTTCTGTTTTTTTATCTTTAATATAAGATAAATCCCATGGCATGGAATTAAGACTTTTTCATTTTGAAAACTATTAAATCCCTCACAAATTCTAATTGTGAATCCTAGAAAAGACGAACACCATAACTATTTCCTTTGAACATGAAACAGACAACAATGGAAGGTGTCCTAATCTGCAATTGTAAAAATAAATTATTTTAGCTAAGTTAAAGTTTAATGTATAAGTCTTCAGCAATTAAAGATATTTCAATTTAATGTATAAGCTTTCCGAAATTAAAGTTTAATGCAGTTAAAACTAATTTATAAAGAATTTAGAAAATTTAATTTAACTGCATAATTATAATGTAGTTAATATTTTTAAGTAAAGTTAAAATTTGCTAATATTTATATATTTACTGTATTTTATAATGTAGTAAAATTTTAACTGTTTTAAGGACTAGAAGTATAAATAAATTTGAGATAAATATACTAATAATTTAACTTCTTAAGTATTATGCAGTTAAATTTTAAATGTTTTAAATAGTTGAAAGATGAATATTTCCAAATTAAGTGAGATTATTTATTTAGTTGCTTAAGTATAATGAAGTTTAATATATAAATTAATATATTTAAATTGATAATCTGAAAATATTTTATAGTTTTGTAAAGTACATTATTTATCTAATTGAATAACTTATAATGCGGTTAAATATTAAATTAGATTATTAAAACTTATATATTAAATATATATTTACTTACTGCATTATAAAATGTAGTTAATTTTTTTAATTGCATATATATTTTTATAAATATAGTTAATTTTTAATAAAAGTGAATTATTTATTTAAATGTTTTAGTGTAATGCAGTTACATGTAAATAAACATAAAAGTAAATTCTATAGTTGGTAATTTTTTAAATATATAATTTACTACATCTATATGTTCAGAAGTTCAATTAATCTTTATTTAAATTGAATTATTTATTTATCTGCCCAAGTCTAATGCAGTTAAATATAAATAGATTCTATAGTTGGTATTTTTTTTAAATGCATAAGTATAATGCAATTAAATATGGACACGTTTAAACTAATCTGTATATATGTTTTAACTTATAAACTATATCATATAACTAATATAATTATATAATTCAATATATTTATTATTAAAACCCGAATATTAAATATATATTTTCTTACTGCAAAGTTTAATTAATTTATAATGAAATTGAATTATTTATATAACTGCAGAAATGTAATGTAGTAAAATGTAAAATTGAACTATATAGTTGATAAATTCTTTAAATGCATAGCCATAATGCAGTTAAAGGTGAATATATTTGTACTAATCTGTGTATCTGTTTTCACTTATATCAATAACATATAAGTAACATAATTATATAATTCAATACTTTTTTCCAGTACTTGTCGATCCACACTACACCAGAAAAGACCTTTAGTAGCGTTGAAAAAACGCTACCAGAACTTTTAGTTGCGTTTTAAAGAACACTACTACAGGTCACGCAACTAAAAGTATGATTTTTTTGGTTGCGTTTTAATAAACGCTACAAAATATTTCCGTATAACGCTGCTAAAGGTTTTTCTGCAGCGTTTACAAAACCCTACCAAAACTAACATTTTTAGTTGCGTTTGTACTTGGATCATTCTTTGATTTTCTATAGCGTTTATTTTGTGCAACTAAAAACTTTTCCTGCATTTATTTTATGCCACTATAAATTCAGGTGGTATTTTACATTTGTTTCTGTAGCCTTTTTGAAACGCTACTAAAAGGTATTGATTGTTTTCTAGCATATTTTAAATGCTACTATATACTGCTAACGGCTTATATTATTTCCAACAACCAGTTATATAATAGTCAGCAACAATCGTATAATTACCATATTCAAACTAACAATCAATCATATAATCATCATATTCAAATAATTGAGAACATGTTAATCACATAAGTATAATATCCATAACCATTTAGATAATAGTTATTTGACAAAATGAGCAAATTCACATACCACAAGCATTCACAAACAAGTTTACACAACCAATACTAACAAATATCATAATACATATAACAATTGAAGTCATGTCCATTGTTGCTAATGGTCTTCACTCTGGAAAAGCTAATTACCTGTAAACAAGGTTGATAATCAACAATAAGAATTTGCCTTGAATTATCAAGTAACATTCAATAAATATTAATTGATTATTATTCAAACATAATATAACCAAAACTTGAAATAGTTGTAGGTTTACCAGAAGGTATACTCAGTAATGATTGAAATTTTTTCCAAGTTCACAAATTAGCTTCAGCGCTGCCTTACCTCTCTGCCAATAACCGTGAATTCCACTAACCCACAACCAACAACCCATACGACAACTTCAGCAAGAACGCACTGCAAACAACATCTGCCTACTGCTCCACCATCGTCACTTCCAGAACACCCCACCGCAAACCGAACAGAACCTCCACAGCCTTATCATTCACTGTCAACCATACTTTTTCCCTCACCAAAACTTCAACCTGCCACTACTTCGCTTGAATCCATTGACTTGCACAACACATATATACCCACTCACTTGCTACCAAAAATTGTTGGTTGCTCGTAAGATTTATTTTGAACTGTAAGGACTTCTTCCACAACATCATGTCCAACAACCTCAACTGGACTTAAGACTTGCCAGCTATTCATTTGAAAAAACGTGAATTGAACTATATTAGCGAATATTAATATGATTCTCATCTGACTCTGGCTTAGTCACATGAAGGATATATATGGTCAAATCCAAATTCAAGATTTCCAGGATCATAGTATATAGCATTATTTAGAGTTGGGAGTAATTTTTTTTCAAGATATCAAGAAAATATGAAATCAGTCAAAGGAACAAGTATTAAGGGGAAAAAAGTTGCAACCTATTTTGGTGTGTTGCTAAGGGAATCTTGATTTGTTCTTCCTAATACCATGTCTAAAAATACCATGAAATTTCTCTATTATGCTTCATAATACCATGTCTAATTTAGTGTGTTGCTAAGAGGTTTGTTGTATGGAAAACAATGTAACCCATTGTACACAATGTAAACTTAAAAAAATGAGTAGCATTGGATCTGTTTTATATTTTCATAAAAGTTAAGAAATCTTTGTTTTTTTCATCAAATTCAGGAGGTCATACCTTGGAAGCTCCAACATGAATAAAAGAAATACCAACCAAGCCAACACTAGAACCAACCTGACAGAGTATGGAAAAAAACAGTTAGAATGTTGGTGAACCTTAAATATATGAGCTAATAAAACATGACAATGAGCTGATATAAAAGTCCTTCCTTAATAAGATGGACCACACTATGTTAAAATGATCTTATTGGGGTGTGTTCTCCCATGCTCCTTTACGAGTTCAAACAGAAACATAGTTCATCATATGAACATTGAACTTACTTCAGCAATATAAGGCCATAGCTTACTCAGTTGCTTATTTAACCACTTCTCATGCACATCAAAAAGTGATTTTACTCGGAATCATGTTACAGTAAATAATATCAGCACCAACACAGCCATAATTTTAGAGAAATGAGGCACGCCATAAGAGTTATACTGGACAAGTATGGAGATAAAAATGAGTATACAATGTTGAATCTGAACTATAAAAGAAGCGTGATGCATAGTACGTTGTTAAATTACATAAAACTTAGTTAATTTAAAATTTTGGTTAATTTTTATAAAAATTAGTTTAATTTCTATAAAAATAGGTTAACTTATTATCAAACTTAATTAATTTATCAAACTTAGTTGTTTATTATTATTATAAACTTAATCAATTTTTATAAACTTATTTATTTTTTATAAAATTTAGTTAACTTAGTTAATTTTTATAAACTTAGTTTTAGTTATTATTGATGTTTTTATTTATTAATAATTATAAAACTTAATTGACTTTGTTAATTTATTATTATTATTATTATTATTATTATAAACTTAGTTAATTTTTATCAAACTATAGTTATTTATTATTATTATTATAAACTTACTTAATTTTTTATCAAGCTTAGTTTACTATAAACATTGTTAAATTATATAAAACTTAGTTAATTTAAAATTTTAGTTAATTTTTATAAAAATTAGTTTAATTTATATAAAAATCGATTAACTTATTATCAAACTTAATTAATTTTATCAAACTTAGTTGTTTATTATTATTATAAACTTGTTAATTTTTATAATACTTAGTTAATTATTACAAACGTATTTTTTATAAACCTTAGTTAATTTATTCAAACTATTGTTTATTATTATTATTATTATAAAACATAGTTGACTTGGTTAATTTTTTTATTATTATTATAAACTTAGTTAATTTTTGTCATATTATAGTTTATTAGTACTATTATTATTATTATAAACTTAGTTTATTATTATTATTATAAACTTTTTAATTTTTATATTCTAACATGTATAAAGTTACACTAAACTAACATGCGTAGATTGAATTGATGGTCCACGTGAATATAAAATCAAAATAATAAACTACACCAACTATATGGTAGCAGAATATTAAATTATATTTTGAACAAGCTACATGAGTCTCTAATAGTGATTCACCGCACCCTTTTATTTTGATTCAGCTACAGTGTACGAACTATCATTCTGTACCCAGTAAATATATATGGCCTCGAATAATAATTATAGTTTCCTAACAAACTTTAGCTTCAAGCCAGTTACCAAATTGTAATGGCAGCATGTGGCTTTTTTAAGCTACATATTCACTTTGAAAGGAAAGTAAAATATTTAAATGCTAAAAAAGAGTACCTTATCAAAATATTCTTTAATTAAACCAAAAAACTAAAGTACATGCATGTTTTAATATTGAATGTCAATATAAAACATTGATCTCAGTAATATGCCACTTGTTAAGAGTGTCAAAAGGTTTAAATCAAAATTAAAACAACATGATTAAAGCTGGATGTCTGCTAGAGTAGTACAACATATAATTCGAATAAAATAATTCATTCAAAGGCTCATATTAGAAGTCTTACAACATTTGATGTTTATGACAACAACTTGGTACTTTTCTAGAGTCCAACAAAAAAAATTCCAATAGTAATTGTGGTTGTGGACCTGTAAAAACACAATGAACCTCTATTTATTTTTTTAGTGATAACTAATTTGCAAAATAACATAGGTAACTTGACTTAAAATTTGTAAATGTTTAGTGTGTGGTTAAGTATCTGACCCTAAGAACACATAACTTCTAGGAAGGTTTTTAGTGTATGTATATTTTTTATTTATCTTTATCATTCGCAATTAGAAAATAGATTTATTAATGTGGATTTGAATTTCTGAAAGAAGCAAACTATGTTATTGTTATGTTATTCCTTGCTGCAAGCATCTGGAAACCTCCAATTGTTGAGTTGTACTTTGTAACTAAACATCTTTATATAATATATTACATGCTGAAAATTAGAAGCTAAGGAAAATTTCCATGAGTATATTGTAATATATTACATACTAAACATCTTGTTATCTTTTTAATAAATTGTAATTTATTTTTCTTAAATCAAATTCTTCCACAGCATCAACATATATAAAATGTTAGGTTGTTGAATTTTGCTTTGGACCAAGCTTATAATTACACAAAAGCAAATTTGGATGGTGATCATACATATGCTCTATTAATTTACCAAAAAAAATACTTTCAAGGTGGATCACGATACACAAGTGCTGGTTTCACCAATAAATTTTGGAGCATAATGTTGACAAATGAGTCCTTGGGACATCTTAAAATTTTAAAGAGAACATCAGTAGAAGTTCTTAATTATAACAAGTCTATACTTGCTAATAGGTTTGAAATATCATGTTGAAGTATAGGAACATGATTCCAAAACTATCCGTCCGGCTAGAAATTAACACTAGACGTAAGTCTAATAAATGAGGAGAATATGTCAACTCTCATACTACCGTAAAAAAAACTATGCCAACAATAAAACTCAACTAAAGGATTACAATACTTGCCACACATTAATAGATGAGGACATCAACATAAATCAATAGATTCAACACTTTCCACGCATCAATTGGCATCCCGTTAAAAAAATCACTACCAACCCATAATAGAAAATCAACAAAAGGATTATAGGAAAGCTGTATCATGCCTTAAGGGATAGTATAAAGTCCCCGTAACAATAATAAAAACAAACAAAATCTATGTGGTGCAAACTCAAAAGAAGAAAAACATACTTGAAAAGGACATCTGGCCATGACATAATGTTCAGAAAGTTAAGTATCTATATGTATATGTTATATCCAGACCCCATATGAAATCCCTTTGCACAGACCTACATCCAATAGCATCTATTACAAATGGATCACAATATTAACTCATCCAATCAGATTCCATAATGCTTACCAAGTAGGACCCTCGTACTTCTCCGAGGTTACCCAAGTTGCCTACTGCTATAAAAAAAGTGCATTGTAGCGGTCCGCAACTGCAGTAAAAGAAAGCTAGACATGTATTATTATATAATTTGCATGACAAAAAAATCTTAAGCTATCAAAGGAATATGAATCAGACTGCAAAAACAGTAAGGGGAAAGACCACACGTGCCTGCAATGAATGTTTGAGGAGACGTGCGAGGTGGTACTACGCTACAGATGATGCCTTCCTATATCAGCCTTGTGATCAGTCTGTTCACTCTACTAACTTGCTTGCAAGCAGGCATGAGAGAGTTAGGTTGAAGACAACATCATATAGTGATGATAGTTTGCCAAGCTAGCATCAGGGTTTAAGAGAAAATCACGAACATCAAGGCGCCATGCAAAATATGCACGTTGCCATAACCTTATAGGGTGCATAATAAATGACTAGTCCTTTTTAGACCACATTTAAAAATTAAATGAGTGATATAATGAGTTAATAATTTTATATTCTTTTTCCATGTTCATTATAAAATTTTACTGGAAATATCATCTAGTTTTCTTGCTCATTAGTTTGGTTTTTTACTCCTGTCATTTGTACATGTAATGATATATGTACATGTAAAGTCAGTAAAGCTCAGGGCGATAAGGAATGATCAGAATGGGTGTGGAATAGTTGGAGAAATAATATTAATTCATTGCAATATTGCCAACCAATAAACATAATAAGAGAAAAGTAGAAGCAGAAAAGATAGAAACCTGAAAAAGCAGTATTGACAAATTGAATAACAACAAGGGAAGAAAAAACCGTATATGCACGATTATCAAGGCAAAATATCACGATCTAATTCTTTGGCTAAAATATAGACCAGAAATAGAATATAACCTAGAGACATCATGATACAACATGCTATCACATATAGCGGAGAAGCTAATATTAACTTGAATTAAAAATCAGAAGAAAATAACATTCATCCTAACATGGATAAATAAAAAATCAATCTGACTTAACGACTCCAGAGCACACCAACAACTGAAAGTGGGGAATTGCTTAGGTCGGTGTATTATAATAGAAGAAATTATGTGAAAAACAACATGGAAAAAGGGTCAACAATGGTTACTTAGGATGTGTAATGATAATAGAAAAGAGGACACTAAAGATTGATATCGTATTCAATATTTGAGTCCTTCGGGTATAGAAACTAACCATTATGATGCAATTTAGCCCCCATGACCTAGTGCTGTCCTATGATGAAATGCAAATAGTTTAAAAGAGTTTTAAGATAATATTAGCAAGACTTGAAACTAGTTAGTACAAAGGCACTCCAATACGAACTAATTTTGAACTTATAAAGATAACAACATGCTTTTCTCTACAGATACGTGGTCAAAAATTTCAAGTACCACCTTACTAAAAGCATACAAGAAATAAATTCCTCTTATAGAGTATCACATGCTATCTTCACAAATATAGTCTCTTGTTTTGCTTGATGTTTATTTTTCAAAGATTTGTCATAAAGACTACTTTGCTAAAAACAACAAAGAAATAAGTTTTTCTTATAAGTAAAGTGAGTTATCACATGCTATCTTCACAAATATAGTTCGTCATGTTTAGTATTATGTAGTTAATAACACTCATGGGTTCCTATCAATCATGTACCATAAATACTTATATTGCTTAAGATAAAATAAATATACACATATAAGTATACGATGGAAACATAAGAAGTCGGTTACCTCCAGAACAAGTGGAAATTCTTAGATCATTGGAAGTGACATCTTAGGCAGATAAAAACTTCATAACAACGCTGAAGGTAGTAGAAAAATCATGGCAGCCTCAGGACTTTCTTCTTGAACCATCATCCGAGGAATTTTTGGGTGATATAAAGAGATAAGACAATGACAACTGAGATACTTGATGAATATTTTGTATCATTAGTTGGAAACATGATAACAAAGGAGGCTCTGCCCACATATCAGACGGTGCTAGATACAATTGATGGAATCAGAGATGACACTGGCTCAAGCAACATAACTTGAGCTGTATGGACTAGGATGTGGATTGCAAAAGAAAGCAGACATGGTGATTTGCTTAACAAATATTTATATTTGAGTGGAAAGTTGGATATGAGGCAGATTGAGAAGACTACAATGTCCTTGATCAGATCAGGAATGGTATGTAACTGGTGCACATACTTCTAATACACACACACACACACCCCAAGATAGTTTTCTATGTCATCCCATAAAAAGACTAAAATACTCATGCCTAGGCTAACAATGTTTTACCCCATCATGGGCATTTTAGTCATTTCTATGTCATGATGATATGACAAAAAATATATCTTAATCTTCGTGTTATTGACACATATTCAGTTTCCTCTTTATATATAACTCTATGTACAATAATTTTATGTAGCTGAATTTATATCTAGATATCGTCTAAACATTGATACTGGGGTAGACAACAATACATACCAGCTTATTTATACACGTCATTCCAAAAACGTGCCACGTATCTTTGAAGAAAATGAATGAAAATTTTCAAACTTATGCATTTAGGGTACGAACAAACACTTGGAAAATGAGTGGACAATTTTATTAACTTGAATTAAACAATGTTCAATAAACCTGACATACATAACATACATACACACGCACGAAATTGCAACAGCCACACAATGTTGTTTGTATTTCCAGCTTTGGCTATACCCTTGAATGAGAAGTCCATTTTGGTTATATTCATCACTGGCTAACATACGAACCCATTTACCTTTATACCTGCAAGTATATGTAAATCACCAATTAAGAGTTAGTTTGTAGTGATCCACAGATTTAATCATTTTTGCAGCTATTTTAGTAATGAGATGAAGGACCCACTTGAAGTGAGATCAGCCACATAGATGCCTTGAACAAGACTGGGGTCTACATTGATGACCGAGGAGAAGAAGATGAGGGTCAAGAAGATAAGAAATAATCAAACATGTTATATTAAATAAGCTTAATGATCAATAACACAACATACGTGGGCTTGCTATATGAAAAGCCGTATAAATCACTACTATTAGATAGCGATGAAGCACTCAACTCAGAAATCATCCTTTAACCTGGCACTATGTAGATGATAGAAATTAAAATTTTAAACTAGTAAATCGATTCCTAAGATACTATCAGTTTGGTATTAACTTTTTACAAGACATAAACTTGCTTCTAACAAAATAATTGTGTAAGGTAATTAAATGACATAATGGTGATTTAAGACAAATTCATTTCATAGACAACTATAATTGCAAACAAGAAGAAACACCTAAGAACATAAATGATGGATTCAGTTGTCAATGAGTGATGGTTTGGGCAAAGAAACTTCTCTGCCTATTTCTCCAACTATTGCTAATTGATAAAAACACTCTCGACGGCTAATGTGGGTCTTCTATTAAAATATATTATAAACAATACTGCCCAACTCATCTACGCCCAGCATTTAAATTAAAGTTTCTTTCTTTTCGGCGTATTTAAATATCTGATAAAAAATGACTATAATTGCAATCCATATTTGTAATCATACATCCTCATTCTCATTTAGTATTATAAATATTGGATAAGAAAGCAGCTAACAGGGTGCTTCAAATGAAAAAAAACAGTGCACCATTATGGACAAAGAGAAACCATCTCCTATTGGAACTTGCCCTTACGGGCTGAAATGAATTAAATTTATAAGTAGTCAACAAAGTTTTAAAATAATTATTTTTCTAACAGGAGACTTCACCTATGTTTTAGTGTCATTTTTATCTACAAAACAATTAGTAGTATGTCTCATTTCACTAGCAATATAAAAAGCTCTAGACTAATTTATCTATATCAAAAAAAAAAAATTTCAGTCTATTATCCATCCCATAAATTAGAAAATATTGTCAATACTTTATTGATAAATATCTAAAATCAACTGAAAACATTTAAAATTCATCTTCCTTTTAGTTGAATAAAAAAATGATGATGTTGAGATTTCATTACACATAGTGGGTACTGTGTGTGGCCTATAAGGAGAGTCAAAATAATTAGGTATAATCCCAAATAGATGGTAATATTAGATAGAACTGTCACTCTTTCGAGAGGATTTTAAGGATTTAACTATTCGGTCTGGTAAACTTGGTGGCTTTTAAGGATTTAACTAGATGGGTAGAAAGTCGTAAACAATTTTACTTTTGATTCAGACATAGTTCAACAACTATCAATCTTTTGTGTGCATAAGTAGTAAAAGATAATACCAGTTGACATCAAATTGCAGTACAATTCTACTATAAAACGGAAGTTGAAAAACAACCGAGTAAGAAATCCTTTCTTTGCTTCTTTCTGAATTCACCAAAATTATTTATATGAATAAAAATATATGTCGTTTTTTATTACATTGATACACATAAAATCAATCAATCCACATAACTAATACACCTAAGCTTCAAGAATCTTTCCAAATCCCCCAAAAGCATCTTCGAGCTGACGTTTCTGTGTGTTAGTAGATTAGCAAGGAATAGATGCTTCTGAACAACATGGAAAGAGCATATTTATAATTGGAAGCAGATTAGCAGTGAGGATAAATTAATCAGGGTTTTCATGCGTCAGCAAATCGATGGAAAAATAGATGCTTCTAAACAACGAAGGTGGAGTAGATCGACGATGTGGTTTTGATTTTCGTTTGAAGGTGGAGTAATGAATGAAGATGGCAATTTAGAATTTTTGGAGAGAATATTGCAAAAGTGGAAATAAGAGGATATGAAAATTGGAAGAGAGGTACATAGAATTTTCCATGAAAATGTTTGGCGGGTAACGAAAAGTTAACCCTAGCAGCGCTTACCACATTAATTAAAAAGAAAGCCCAACATGATGGTCGCACTTAGTCTATAAACGCTACCAATATATGCCACCAAAAGTAGGTTTTCTTGTAATGCCGCAGCAATAAATATAAACTTTAATTATTCTTAACTTAATTATTTAATTAATTTCATAAGCATAACGCATTTAAATGTAAATAAACATAAAGGTGAACTATATAGTTGATAATTTTTTAAATGCATATTTATAATGTGGTTGACAATATAATCATATAATTCAATATATTTAAAAACTGATGCCAATACCCGTTTGTACTACGTTCTGCAACAATAGCTGAAAATTGATTTATATCCAATAAAGACACCGAACATCTGGATTCTTCCGAAGATCTGGATTCCTGTGGTGGAAGTTGATTTAAATCCATCGTAATTTCCGATCTAGTAATATAAGCAAATTCAAATAGCTAAAATTACGAAATACTATAATAAAATTAGCTTGAGATTTATTCTGTAGTTGTACCTGCTTTGTAATTTGGATTAGACCAATCGTTGGTCGAATTACAGATTAGATGATTACCGATTCATTGGATTTAATTTGTAGATTAAAAATGAATTTAAATTTACGAAGAACGTAATTTGTATAAAATAGAAGTAAAACGGAGTAGGGCATGAAATTAAGAAGAGTAATTTGAAAATTTTAATATGGGTCTTAAATACTTTTCGTTTCTGAAACTAGAGAGGGGCCTAATTTTTATAAAATTTATGCGATGGGCTTTTTGTCTATTTTAATTACTACCAGGGGCATGTAATCTAATTCCCCTAATTAAATCGCGTGGTTTGCCAAATTTCTGTCGGGACAAGAACAATGAATTACAATTGGTTAAATAACAATACCATCAATTAGCAGTTAAAAATTATAGGAAAACTTATACCTATTTCTTCCTTTGTAGATTCTATTATTAAGAAAGGGAACAAGGAAGAAGATAGATATACAAAGTGGAGGGAAAAAAGATTTCAGTCGCTTCTTTGATAAAATCTTAAGCCAAAGTGGAATGCTTGTAATAGGATGACTAAATTTGCCCCACTTGTTGTTAGTAGAGGCCAATTATTGTTTTGTCTTCAAATGCTTAATGCTTAATATTGAATGCTAATTGCTGAACATCGATTGTTAAATGTCGATTGCTGAATAATTAAAATGTTGTTTGTTTGCATTCTGATTAGAGATTTATTTTGTGAACATAAATGACCACTTTGACAATATTACCCTTGGCAGTAAAATTAATTATTCTTCGATGCAACTACGATTCGAAATAAGTTACAATGATATCACACGCTTTTGTCATCCTTTTTCGTACTAATTTAATATGTTGAATTTTTGCATATATATTGCAATTTTTGTTTTAGTCTCATTTTAACTTAAGTAAATCGGTATTTTTCACCTTGTGGAAATTATTTATTCATAATTTTTCAGATATACCATACATGTTTTATTTTATTTGTTTTTGAACCAAAAATATTTGTTTCATTTTCATTCTTAAAAATCAATTTATAGATTATCATTTTTAACTTCAAATTGTAATCAAACTTTACAATATGTTATCGTCACTTTTTTCAATTTCATTAGTTTTTAGTATTTTGTTTTCGGTGGGTAGAATCTACAAAGTATAAAACTAAAATCAGAGAAAATAAAAAAAATCACCAAATAAATAAGGAAATAGAATTGAAAACAAAGTTTAATGTCATATTTGACATTTTCTAATTGTTTGATATCATAAGAAAACTTTATGTAATAAGTAAATTATGATTGAAAACATTAAAAATTTATGTTATATTTGAACATAACCATAAAATTTAGTGTAATAAGTGATTGGTACTAATAGTAGGCACTAAAATTTGATTATTTCATTTCATTTAATATAAAAAACTTAATAAAAGCACTTATTTGAAAACAAACAAGTTAACAAGCTCTTATCACTTATTGTATTCAACATTAAGCACGTTTTCTATTAAAACAAACAGAGCCTCATTAGTGGAGGCAAAATATTTTTTTTTAATAGAATGCCTTTAATATAAACAAAAATTGGTAGTGAGTACTCCAAGAGGATGCGAGTCAAAGTGAGATTTTTTAGAGTGTTTTTGCATGTGGCATATTGGAATGACAGTTTGAAATTGAAATGGTCCAACATTTCTAAATAATTTGGAATTGAGGATTTTTTTTGTTACAATAATGTATGGCAGTTCATATGCGTAAGCCACTTGTGGAAGATGGTAGAGTTTGACCCGACCATCGTTACAGAATGGTAGTCGAGATTAGAGAGATTCTCTATCTATTTGTATTCTCTAATCTCTTATTTGACTTCTGCTTCATCTCTTAGTGAATAATAAAAGTTGTTGGGTTCTCCGTGGACGTAAGACAATCGATTGAGCTACGTTAAATATCATGTGGGTCACATTTATTTTATTTATGTTTGTAACTGATTTTGTGATTGGATTAATTGTTTTGGTTAGTGATGTTTAATTGACCAACTTGATTCTTGGTTACCATGAATAAAGTGTTCACTACAATTCACGAATTGTTGGTTGTTCGTAAAATCATTATGTCATACGAGATTTTTTGGCACGTGCAATGCAAGTACATATAAAAAACCTTACATGATGATATAAAATCATTAAACTTTAAATTTTTACATAGCTTTGATAAGTAAAAGTTCAAAGTTACAAAGAAAATATTGTGAAATTACAGTTGGATTAAAATTTGAACTTGTAAAATAATTTGTATATCAAAATTTTCACTTGGAAAACGATGTTATTTTGAGCGGGATTCGAATTCTCGTTTGATTTTAATATTTTATGTAGCTTTGATAAGTAAAAGTCCAAAAGTTAAAGAAAACATTGTGAAAATTACGTTGAGATTACAACTTGAACTTGTGTTATAATTTATGTATCAAATTTTTTATTTGGAAATTGTTGTTATTTTTGATTTGAGCGAGATGCGAACTTCTAATCTTATTTCTATATAAGGTCATTTTTGAAATTTTGCAGTCGGACTAAAATATTGAAGCTCAATTCCAATTGTTAATGTCATATATACATACAAAGCGTGTCTTAAAAAATTTGTACGTTCTCGTATGCTTCTTCTTTGTTCATGGATGAATGCTCTGATAATTTACGTAGCATTCCTTCATTCTGTGAGAAATATACATGTATTTGTTCATTTTATTAAATCTACGCTAATACTACTGGTTATGTAATTTTCTGTCTTTCTACTGCGGGAAAATAAGAAACAAATCTGGTTGTGTATTTCTTTGTCTCTCTGGCGTTGGAGAATAAAAATAAGTTAACAAGAACAGTGCCACATTCCCGAAATCAAATATTTCAAAATAAGCGAATAGAGTAAATTAGCTTGATGAATTTCATGGGGTCCCATTCATTTATCTTTAATACTCAGATTTTGACAAAATAGTTTCCTGACAAACTGTTGAAGGTTAAAATCGTAAAGCTTGAGAAATTTTTTGAACCATAGATATGTCTGAATAGTTCATTCTAAAGGAATAACTTTAACAAAATTTTATATTAATATAGCATTATCTCTGTCAATTATAAATTAAATTAACACTATATTTATAGTAAAAATACTATATTTATGGCAAATGTTATATACATGTAGGATTACTTTAATCTTCAACGTAAATTTTTTAATCAACATCCTTGGTTTAAAAAAACACCTTAAACTATTTGTTCCGGTCAATTTTCCTACTTAAATTATTGATTTTACACTATTGGGTAAACATTGTCAAAGCATTTTAACAATGATATGCGATTGCGATTGCTGTAAAAGATTAAAAAACAAACCTACAACATTTATTATAAATTAACTTATAAACAAGATTAAAAACCTTGTATAAAATTCAAATAATTGTTGAAAATTTTTATGCAACCTTATCCAGCTTGTAAAAATGCATGATAAATAAAAGCAAACCAAAACATTATAAAATTTTCATTTATGCCAATTCCAAAATGTTTTGCTTGTCATTCCCTCCAGTAATTTACAACTATTATTATGACCATATTATAATTTTAATAACAATGTTTCCCTGTAAATAATATTTTAATCATTTCATACATATTCTGTTCAATTTTTTTCTAAGAAAACAAATATTTCTATTTATTCTTTGTTTTATGTCATTGGCAACAGTTTTGAAAAATAAGTGTTTCTACAAGCTAACAAATTTTTGTATCGAATATCGACAAATGACATATTATGTGACAGCAAAATATTTTATTGATGTAGCTCAGATTCTATTTAAATTTAATATAGCAATCCCTTTACATAAATACAATAACGTAGATGTTCATATAAAAAGCAAATATTAGTTCTTATACAACCAAACAGATAAAGATATATATTCTGCATTTGTTTGAGTCGGAAGCCACTACAGCATTTGAAGCAAAGATTGTTTGTAGAAGAGGATCCAAAAAGGCTTCAATTACTTCACTATAGAAAAAAACATAAACTATTTGCGTCAATTACCTACAAAACGTCAATGACTCACCTTTACCTAAGCATATTTCTCAAGATCCATTGATTTAGCATCTGCGGCATGTAGAATATTGGAACTGAATAGAATAATAAGAGCAAGTCGTATAAGTGGTTGGAAATTGATGAAGGACCAATAAAGACATCAAAAGAACGTTGTAGTGTCGTCAATGGATTACTGGCTTCAAAGTGAAATTTGGTATGATTATGGTACAATTGATAATTATCGCATACTCCTTAAAGTTAATACAACAATCTTTCATACTTGTGGTTCAAACTTGAATGATTTGAAGAATCGAAGAAACCACTGTCCATGATACTTATATTTAAAATGATGTGTTATTTAGGAGAAATTAAGGGAGAGAAAGAAATGAAGAAAAAAGAGTTTTCAAATGTATTAATCCTTATTAGCATTTTTCTAAAGAAACAACATAAATTGTTTGTAAAAAAACTATGAAGCATAAAGAAAAAAAAGCTATGCAGCCATGGCTGCTTTCACCAATCTCCTTGACAATCCAATCTTTAGTCTTAATCAGATTGAGGGGTCTTCTCCTTCTTCTCCATCTCTTACTCCTCCTCCACCGAATCCAAATCTGCATTCACAACTACTCTCTACAAAGGTTAATTCTGAATTCGATGAAGAGGAATTTCAGATTGTTCAAGGCAAGAAAAATAGGACTGAGAATCAAAAGCAATGATCTAGAATTGGATCGAACCAACTGAGTCTGAATAAGGGAAATGCAAACCATTCAAAACAATATTTCAAAAATGCAAATCAAGGCTTTCTCAATTCAAGAATCACAGTGAATACAAGAAACTCTGCAAAATATGTTGAAAGACCCATTCACTAAGTATCGAATACAGAAATACAAGCCAGAAACTCAAGAAACTATTCAAGAAACAATCAGTTATCTGAAAAATCTGGTTCTCAATTCAATGCTAACCTGAACAAAGCCTCTTTATGGGCTGATATGATCAAGAAAGGGGGATCAAACTCTGAGTTTGATCTCAAATATGCTGCTCCTCTCTCAATCAATGATAAAAAAATTGTAGTTGTGAATGCAGAGGCCGGCAGAAGGGCAGAAAATAAATGGTGTCATTCAGTTATTGCCTATGTTCTTGGCAGTAGACCCGCTTATCATCACTTCAAGGCTGTTATTACAAAATCGTGCACTCCCACTGGTAATTTTGATATCTTTACTCGCAATAATGAATTTTTCATTATCAAGTTTACAAATGCCACAGACTGTGAGAAAGCCATTAATGAGGGTCCACATTTTATAAATGGGAAACTCATTATTATGAAGAAATGGAGTAATAAAATCAATCTTGATAGAGATTTGCTTTCTACTATGCCAATATGGATCAGATTGCCTGAATTGAATCTTAGATTGTGGGATAAAGAAATATTGAGTGTTATAGCTAGCATTGTGGGTAATCCTTTTAAATTTGATGAACATACAGCCAAAGAAACAAGACTCTCTTTTACTAGAATTCTGGTGGAAATTAAAGCCAATGCTGATTTACCAAATGAAGCTTTTATTTCAATGCATGTGGAGATTTAATGCAAAGCATAGAATATGAATTGATCCCCCTAGATGTAAATCATGTTGCTGTTTTGGACATACTATAGACAATTGTGTCAAAAAATGGTTTGGAAAGAAAAACAAAACATTCAAGAAAAATCTGTTGATGATAGCAGTTACTCACAAGGGAAAGAAAATCCATTGTCAATGAAAAACACTAGAAGCAAATAATGGATCTAGCTATCTATCTTTGAATGAAAATAATAACAGTATTGATGAACCAATAATTGTTCAAGAATCTGCCCAAGAAATGGAAATTCAAGAAGGCATTAAGTTACAGAGTTCTGGAGGAAAAAATTCTGAAACTACAGAGAAACTTTCAAACATTCATTTTGAAACAAATCCAAAAAGGAATAATGTAGAAACTCAAACCAGTGAAACTATTTCTGAATCTGTAGGTATGAATGTAGATGATGGTTCACATTCATGATATTCTCAGTAAAGAACCATCTCAAAATCCCAATATTAGTCATGTGGAAACTCATATTTCCTCTCATACCACAAATCAAAGTTCAAAAATCAGTTTACAAAAGGCAATCAATTTACTGGCAAATTCCACTTTAGTATCAAGGAAAAACAAAAAAGATAAAGAGAAAAAAAGAAAAGGCAAAATGAAAAGCATTAAAGACATAGTCTCTGAGGAAAGCACAGAAGATACCGAAGATAGTGATTTCAAAAGAAATTACATCATTAAAAACTCAAAATAGAAAGAGCGGCTCAAAGCAATTAGCAAAACAACATATAAGAAAAAAGGAAAGAGGCTGGAGATTTTGGTGGAAGAGAGCAGCCACAGTGCATAGCTGCTTCTTCTTTGTATCCTTTATTAACAATATTTTTTATCATAATGTCAATTATTTCATGGAATGTTAGAGGGCTTAACTCTCTAGAAAGAAAATTGGATTTATCTAATCTTCTTATGCCTTTTAAACCCAGTATTGTAGGACTGCTTGAACATATGTTAGACAATTCTAAAATTGCTGATTTTCAAATAAAAAATTTATATAATTGGAAGATTATTAATAATAATCAGATGGGGGGTACTGGTAGAATTATGGTTATTTGGGATCCTAATATATGGGATATCTTTCAATACTTTATGAATTTACAGTTTATTCACTGTAAGTGTATAAACAAAGGTGGATTTCAATTAGAAATAACTTTTGTGTATGCTTCTAACAGTGAAACTGAAAGAATATCACTTTGGAATAATCTTGAACAAATTAACTCTAATATCAGTCATCCATGGATTGTAATTAATGATTTTAATACTGTCATGCATGGATATGAAAAAAGGGGTAGGATCCCTATACCTTTTAGAAAACTAGAAATGTTAAATAATTTTCTACTCAAAACTGGTTTGTATGAACCAACTATTTTTGGAAATAGATATACTTTGAAATCTGGAAAATTTTGAAATATCCATTGTAAATTAGACAGAATTCTAATAAATCAAGGTTTTACAAATTATTTTAAAGATTTCAAATGTTATACTCTACCCCAAGCTACTAGTGATCACACTCCAATTCAAATCTATCTTACTCAGAATAATAATTTTAGAAAAAATATTCCTTTTAGATTTGTTAATGGTTGGGTGTATAAGGATAATTATAGAGACATTGTCAAAAATTGCTTATCTACAAAGGTACTGGGTACGCCCAATACAAATTCAATAAACTTCTTCAAATTACTAAAGATAATTTGAAAATTTGGAATTAAAACAGAACTAATAATGATATAAAAAACATCAAAGATGAATGTGAGCTTAGGCAGAATGAATTGGACAAGGATTGCTTAGACATTGATAAGGTCAACAATTTATTTCTAGCCCAAAATAAACTGGCCAAGTCACTCCATGTGTAGTCTGTTAATTTAAGGCAGAAAGCTAAAATAGACTTGTTAAACCATGGTGATGAAACTAGCAAATTTTTTTATGCTAAGATGTCTAGTAGGAAATATAGGAATGATATAGGGAAAATTATTGATGTTAAGGGTAATGTTATGAATGATATGTTCTGTATTGTGAAGAAAGCTATTAATTATTTTACTAGTCTTTTTAATACCAATCTATATTCAAATGCTTTCCCTATATTGAGCCTAAGTTTAAAATCAATGAAAACAGCCATGATATACTTCTGGCTCCTATCAGACTTGAGGAAATTAAAAACATCATTTTTAACTCCAATAATGATAAAAGTCCTGGGCCTAATGGCTTTGGTGCCAAATTTTAAAAATCACGTTAGGAGGAAATCAAATTATTTTTGTTTGATTCTATCTCTGAATTTTTTAGGACTGGGAAATTATTAAATAATTTAAATCATACTTTTATTACTTTGGTCCCAAAAATTCACATTCCCAATAGTTTAGAAGATTATAGGCCAATTTCCTACTGTAACTTCATTTACAAAATCATTTCTAATATTTTATGTAATAGGATAAAAATAATTTTAAAATATCTTATTTCTGAAAACCAAAGTGCATTCATTCCTGGCAGATTCATTGTTGAAAACACTTTGCTTGCTCATGAATTGATTAGGAACTTTAACAATAATAATAAAAATCTCATGTGTGTCAAAATTGACTTACATAAAGCATTTGACAAAATCAATAGGCATTTTATTATCTTTATGATGTAACAAATGGGATTTAGTAAAGAATTTTGTGCTCTAATTTATGAGTGTATTAATAATGTTTCTTACTCTATTTTGGTTAATGGTTCTCCTAATGGGTTCATACATAGCAATAGAGGAATTTGGCAAGGAGACCCACTTTCTCCTTACTTATTTACTATTGCTATAGAACATTTCTCAATTCTTATGGAAATTGAACTATTAAAAGGAAATATTAAACCCATTAATAGAACCAAACCATATATTACACATATGTTGTATGCTGATGATCTTCTTTTTTTACATGCAGGCACAAAAAGTGCAAAATCCATTGCAAATATTTTTGACAAGTTAGAAGAACATGCAGGTCTAAAAGTCAATTAATTCAAAAGAAAAATCTATTTTAGTAAAGGTTGTTCTAGAAAAATGGATATTTTAAACATTTTAAAGTTCAAAGGACATTATTCAAAATAGATTTGAAGGATAGGCCAGCAAACTTCTGCCATTAGCTGGTAGAATTGAGCTAACTCACACTGTCATCATTGCAATCATTATGTATTGGATTCAAGCCCACAATATCCCAGTAAAAGTAATTCACAAAATTGAAAAAACTTGTGCAAAACATCACAAAATTGCTTGGGACAAGGTTTGTAAATAAAAGAAATCTGGAGGTTTAGGTCTTAGAGACATCGATGATTTGAGAGAAGTGTGTAAACTCAAATTATTTTGGAAATTTGTAAATGGTAATTCATTATGGGCAAAATGGATGAAAGCAAAGTATCTCAAAAACAAGAATTTTTGGACCATTGAAAATAATAACTCTTTTGCCTGGAAAAATATTCTCAACAGCAGAGATACTGGCATTAAACTTTTGGAAAGGAAATTTAAAAATGGAAATCAGACCAGTTTATGGTTTGACCCTTGGATCCATTGTAAAACATTAGTAAGTCTTGTGGGATGGAATAGTTATATTTGTTTGGTGAAGCCACTGGAAATGTTAGCCGCATCATTCAAAATAGTAGGTGGAATGCATTTGATCATCCAACTACATCAATTTTTAATACAACCATTAAGCAAATCATTATAGACCCAAATCTTGAAAAAGATAGGTGGGAATGGAAATTATCTACAAAAGGAATTTTCTCCTTCAAAAAATCTTTGGAGTTTATAAAAGGCCATGAAACTAAAGTAGATTGGCACAATGTAATATGCAGTAAATCAAATTGTCCAAAAATGTCCCACTGTGCTTATTTTGCAATTATTAATAGACTTCCAACTAGGGATAGATGCCTGAAATGGAATAAAAAAGGAGACACAATTTGTCTTCTTTGTGGAAATGAAATAGAGAGTATAAACCATTTATTTTTTGATTGTACTTATTCAAAACATATTTGGTACATTGCCAAAACAAAGTTCAAAATTAATCAAAATCTGGCTGTTCAGAACATCAGAGAAAGCATCAACTACATTCAGCAAAACTTCAAGGAAAAATCCAAGGAATTCAAAAAAGCAAGTATTATGCTCACTGCAACTATCTTTCATATTTGGAAAGAAAGAAATCAAAGACTCCATTCTCAAAAAGAAACAGAAAGCATTCAACTTTGGAAGACAATTGAGTTAGATAGCCAGATCCTCCTCAATAAACATAGAAATCAAAGCACATATTCAGATAAACCAAATCAAAACATCTGGCATATGGATAAATATAAAGAGAGGATAGAATCTTTCTTACAGAGTGGGAAAATCATTAATGATCTTCCCAATGCGAGACATCTTCATCTTCACCACAATGGCAGTCATTGGATGAAAAGGCCTTTGAATAATAATGGTTCCACTCGCAAATCAGTCAATGCTGGAGGCAGCCACTTCTACCATCATAATAGGAATGTTTCCTTTAACATAAAGGGAAGTTTACATAAAGTTAATTCATTTTTACCTTAAGATAAACATAATTTGAACTCTAATGAATTTTCTTTGTTACCTGATATGGGTGGAAGCTACCGCGCGCACAGTATTAATGATCTGGTGGACAATCGTCTGTACATGGACAAATATTAGCAATTGGCTATCAATAATCAGAGAATAAACGAGAATTATTATAGAAGTAACATTAATAACCAGAATTATCACTTATCTATATGGGAGATAGGCGAAAACAGCTACAACAGCTTTAACATGCTAAAGGAGCTGCCTTTATTCAATACCGAAGCTCAAAAGAAGCTCCTTTACATGGATCAGAATCCTCCAGAGGATCCTAATAAAATATTAGCAGTATAATAGCAACCTTCAAAAGTATAAGGATCTTCACTTGAACCCTTCTGAAGCTCAAATTTCAATCGAAGAAACTCTTGCTACTTGTGATTGTAACAAGCATGGTGATTTTAGAGAGAAATTCACTTCATGGAAGCCCCTTGAGCTTGGTTCTTCTTTATTTTCGAGTAGATTTGTTTTGCTTTCGAGCTTTTAGGGCTTTGTATGTTTTAGGGGATGAGAGAATGAATGTCGGCTAGGGTTTGAGCTGTTTAGTTTATTTGTTTTGGATTCGAGTATTTACCCTATAAACTTTTGGGCCTTGGGCCTTTTTACCGTTTCAAAAAAAAACTGTATTAATCCTTTTCAAAGGTAGAGATAGGAAACAAGATATGATAAAACTAACATAAATTATTTATGTATCTTTCTCTTGAAAAATGAATTGCAATAAAAATATATTATAGAAAAGAAAACGGTTGTCAATTAACACAAAAATTCAGATATACGAAAAGATTGAGTTTATTATAGTTGTCTAATAACCTCCACTAACGACTTCTAAACTCAAAGAAGTACAACTTCGACAAATGAAAATTTCATATGTAAGTACCCATACTTTCGATTGAATCGATACATAAAGAAGTGAGTTTACAACTTAATCTAAGTAGTGAATTTCTCGTGAAGTACAGACATTTGGATTGATTAACTTAGTCTAGATAATGAATCTCTCTTGAACTGCATATATTTGGGTCGAAACCGCACAACACGTAATTTACTTTTATTTTCTACAAACTTTGTAATAAATATGCGCTTTTAGAAGTCACACACTCACATTGAGAACTGATGAGTTCTCTAAGAAAATTACAAAGATCTCCCATAAAAGGCGGTCCACATACACACCCAAGTAGGTGAGTCCAACTAGTGGTACACTCTAGCTCCACCACTTATGGCTACGAACTCATTAAAAGCAAAAGACTAAACTTAAAAAAAATATAATCCATCAAGTGTGTCTTAAAAGCACCATCAATATTGGGTATGGATTATATAAAAGCAATAAGGCATAACCTTAGATAAATAAACAAAATTAATCAAGTGCATCTAAAAAGCACCATCAATGTTGGCTAGGATTTGAAAAAGAGCAAAACACTCAAACTAAGCTAAATTGGTAAAAATATCCGTTTGGTGCCTTTTGGAAGCACCACTAAAAACTAGTTATGGATTATACATGAGCAAATAATCTCAAGCTCAAATAAAATAGTAGGATCCATAAATGCGCCTCAAAAGCACCACCAAAATAGGTTATAGATTTAATAAGAATCCATCAAGTGCATCATAAAGAAATTATCAAAACCAACTATGGATTCAGTATGAGCATAAAATTCCACAGCTAGGGATACCACAAAATAACTCATCAAGTGTATCATATAACTACCATCATGGATAATATTTTGGATTCGTAAGAGCATAAGAGCATTTAGCTTAACAACACGGACAATTGAGAGGAATATGAAAAGCAAAGAGTAATCATATAGATTTACTTGATCTCAAACTTGTACCTTAGTCAAAGCCCATCCTAAAAGAAGATTCGATGCTTAACTTCCTTAACAATCACTTAGCAAGTTCCTTTCCAATCTTACATATTACAATGAGATGACTTCTTTCACTAATTTCTTAATCTCTTTAGGTCTGGAACAGATGTGCATTCTTTTTCCATTATACACATGTATAAAAATTCCAACGCTCATCGCTCAATATGAGTGCATCTGCTCACATCATAAGTAACGATATGTTTAATAAATCAAGAGAAATATGAAGCTTTTTTTTTAGTTTTACCTTACCGTCCTGTGACAAATTATATTAGTTATTCTAGTACATGTAAGAACCATGGAGAGATGACATAGGCACACACAAAAATAATCAAATCTTTGCAGAATTTTCTCGATGGTGTAAGATCAACTTAGGAAGAAATTAATTTTCTTTTCCTCACATTAGCCTCTTCTAAGTCTATTGTCTTATATTAGGAGGACGAGAATGAACTCACAATCAAATACCTAATGTTTATTGTTGATTTTCCTAAATTTTAGTAGACTCGCTGTAATAACCTGTATCTTTTGATAACTAAAGTTCAATAAGGACATTTCAGTAATTTTAACTGTAGGTGCAAAATGGTAGTTCTTCAAATAATTGAATTTGGAGATGAAATTTGTACTATTACGACCATCTCGTTTTTCTAGTATACATGGTATGTTTGCTTATTCGAATCAGAATCTATATGATTAAGGTATAGATAATTTCATAAATCAAAATTTTAAATTTTAAATGGGCTTGGACCAATTTGAATAAACATACACTTTATCTCAGTTATATTAGGAGGTCATTTAGAAAATTTAAACGTTACAAAACAAGTCCATGCATTCTTCTTCTTTCTCTCATCACTCATAAACCTAAAGCCCTAAATTCATTTTGATTGATGAAATCACACCTCATCCTCACTAAAATCCACAAATTAATACACAAATTAAACAGCCCGAGGATAGATATATTCTAATACCAATTTCTGGAGCGAACACTTAGATTTGAAGGCGATTGTTAAATTTTGCTGATATAAAATCACAAATAGAGGGAAAGAAATATGCAAAAGAAAGAAAGAAAAGATTTTGTTTCCCCTAATTAATAAGCATATTGACTATGTTTATTTCTTTCTCTAATTGGCTAATCAAATTATTTTTTGCCATCTTATGTTAACTTGGGCATTAAGTAATTGATTATATAAATAGAGACTAGAAGAGAGGGTAAAAGTATGGTGGAAAATCTATTTGTTAATTCCCTGTTCTCCATCTTTGTTCTTCTTCTCCAACAATTTTAGCCATATAGATATTTGCTCACTTTCTCAATTTGGTTATTGATTCAATGGTATTTTGTTTATTTTAGCTTTGTTCTATTAATTGTAAACAAAAAAATTTGGTGAATCAATAAAGTGGGTGGTTGGGTGGAATATCTTGTCTTATTGCTTTTAATTTCAATTCCGTCTTATTTTTAATCCAAGTTATCTCTTTGTGATTTGGGTGACAAAGATCCGTTGATATAAGCTTCCGCAAAGCGCTACCATTTTTGCACAACAGTTTGGTATCAGAGCACAGATCATCGCAAAGCTTAGAGTAATTTCGGATTGAAAAATTATTGATGTCGGATATGATTTCATTTTCGAAGATGGCTATTTTGGATGGGAAAAATTGGGGTATTTGGAAGCCTAAGATGGAGGATGTTCTATACCTCAATGATCTTCATGATCCGATTGATGGAGATGGAAAGAAGCCCTCTGATGTAGATGAGGGAAAATGGAAGAAGATGGATAAGAAGGCGATTGCTTTGATTCGCCAGTATCTTGATGATTCAGTTTTCCATCATGTGGCTAGTTGTGAATCCGCAAAGGCTTTGTGGGACAAGTTGGTATCTTTGTATGAGTCAAAGAGTGCTACTAGTAAGGCTTTTCTGGTTCGAAAGTTGGTACAACTGAGATTAGATGAAGAGAAGTCCGTTGCAGAGCATTTGAATGAATTTCAGGATGTAATAAATCAATTGGCAAATATGAAGGTCAATTTTGATGATGAGTTACAAGCTCTTTTATTGATGAGTTCGCTTTCAGAAAGTTGGGAAACTTTGGTTGTTTCATTGAGTAATTCCAATGCTAATGGAACTATCTCTTTGGAAACCGTTCGAAGCAGTCTTTTGAATGAGGAGCTTAGAAGAAAAGGGTCAGGTATGAAACCAATTCGAAGTGAGGCTATGGTGGCAAGGGACTTGAAGAAAGATACAATTTGGAAGAAGAAGGATGCTAATGGTAAAGGTGTTATCACTTGTCATTATTGTAATAAGAAAGGTCATATACGTAGCAAGTGTTATGCATATAAAAGATATCAGAAAAAGGCTGCGCATGGTGATACTAGTAGTGATGCACATGCAGGTTTTGCTGAAGGTACCGATAGTGATGCTTCTTATGATGTCCTCTTTAGTGAAAATAAGCCTTGGAAGATGGATTCGGAAGCCAGTTTTCACATATGTAGAGATGTGAATTATTTTTCTTCTTATGAGAAGAGTGTCGGCATGATTAGGACAGCCAATGGAGAAGAGCTACCGATTTGTGGTATTAGATCTATCCGGTTTCGTATGCATGATGGTGTGGTTAGAGAAGTCTCTGGAGTGAGACATGTACCCACTTGTTCGCATAATCTCATTTCTCTCGGTCAGTTGGATCGCCGTGGTTGCACTTATGAGACTCAAGGTGGAGTTTTGGGAGTGAAGAAAGGTGGTCGTGTAAGGATGAGAGGAGTATTGGAAGAAGGAAAACTTTATAGCTTGGTTGGTTCTGTAGTCGAAAATGGAAAGCGAGTGACGGTTGAAGGACCTAGTTCACAGCAAGGTGGAGAGGTTAATGTGGTCACTGCTTATGATTCTAGCATTGAGGATCATATTTTAGACAGGTGTCTTCATGTTGATGATGCTCGAGGGATTGATAGTGATCAAGTAATGAGCTCAGATCGAGTGATAGACGGGTGTCGAGTTGTAAAATCCACAAAGATAAGACGGAGATCTTTGTGGTATTACAAACATTTTTGAGACCGGATTTGTGTGGTGCACCTCATGTGGGAGATGCATCACTTGCAGACGGTGGTTGAGGTTTGTAATTTAGTGTGGTTGAGATATGGGGATTTGTGATAGATCTAGATATGGTATGCTCGATATGTTGGAGATATGTGATTTTGCATCAAGGTGGAGTGTTAAATTTTGGTGATACAAAATCACAAATAGAGGGAAAGAAATATGCAAAAGAAAGAAAGAGAAGATTTTGTTTCCCCTAATTAATAAGCATATTGACTATGTTTATTTCTTTCTCTAATTGGCTAATCAAATTATTTTTTGCCATCTAATGTTAACTTGGGCATTAAGTAATTGATTATATAAATAGAGACTAGAAGAGAGGGTAAAAGTATGGTGGAAAATCTATTTGTTAATTCCCTGTTCTCCATCTTTGTTCTTCTTCTCCAACAATTTTAGCCATATAGATATTTGCTCACTTTCTCAATTTGGTTATTGATTCAATGGTATTTTGTTTATTTTAGCTTTGTTCTATTAATTGTAAACAAAAAAATTTGGCGAATCAATAAAGTGGGTGGTTGGGTGGAATATCTTGTCTTATTGCTTTTAATTTCAATTCCGTCTTATTTTTAATCCAAGTTATCTCTTTGTGATTTGGGTGACAAAGATCCGTTGATATAAGCTTCCGCAAAGCGCTACCATATTTTCACAACAGCGATTCTATTTCCAGACCGCGAGTAAAGAAAGGCTAAATAGATTCTTGTGAGTGGAAATTTCTCCAGTTTGCTATACACTAGTTTACTCTTGTAAATTATTGTTATGCTGTGGGTTTAGGAATAACATTTTACCGATTAAGGATAATTACTAATTAGAACAATAATTATATGAACTATAACCATGACTAAATGACGATTAAGGAGTTAGAATGAATGGAATTAAATTAAACAAGTTGTATTGCCATTTACAGTGAAAACAAGGGATATATGCAAATATATATATATATATATGTGTGTGTGTGTGTGTGTGTGTGTGTATGTATTAAAACTATAAAAAAAATATAATTTTATAAAATGGATTTCTGAAGTTATATGTAAATGTCTATAACACCCCATAAAAATTTATAATAAAAAAATAGATAAATTAATTACATAAGACAATGTTAAAAATGAAAATTTTGCAGAAGTTATAATTTGATCATGAAAGTTATGACGTTCTATTCATGATGAAATTCTGATCAATTTTAACATATAATATGTTGAAAACGAAGCTCAAACGGAAAAGTTATGGACGTTTGAAGTTTTCGGGTTCAAAATAATTTAAATAGAACTCAAATTCAAATAATTAATAATTCTTAAATTTGAAATTTGAAATTTGAAAGTTAACATTAATTAGACTCGAGGGTTAAGTAATCTTTAAAATTAATGTTAACATTAAGTGGTAATTAAGGAATTAAATTAATAAAAACAACGACAAGAAATTCTTTTCCTAAAATAACGTAACGATCGATCACTCCATTAGGACCAGTTGAAAGATAGCGGTTGACCGATGTGTAACGGCAGTCGATTGATGAAGGTTATGGCGGCTAGGGTTTTCTTTAGCAGTGAACATCCAGATTTTTATTATTTTAAACCGACTTAAATTTGACGGTTCTGGTGCATTTCAACCAATATAAATAAGAGCCTAGCCCCCTCACTTTTATCCATAAATTATTTTGAAAACCTAGCGAAGCTCTGTTAGTTCATCTTTTCTAAGATTCAGAAAACTTCTTTAAGGTTTTAGGTAAGAAATCCTATATGTTTATTTTTGTTTATTGATTATTTTCTAAACCTATTCTCATCCAAACCTCTAATTTTCTAAATCAAACATATATACTAATTCCTTGTTATATATATATATCAAAAAGAAGAGATATAAAAAAGATTAATAAAGGCATGTCAAATCCAAAAGAAGGCAAAGCTAAGGACCAACAATGAGTGAAAATCTTAGTCTTTCTATTTTATTAATTGATCAATGTAGTTTGGATTTGAATTATGCCTTGGGGAGTTTTGGTTCACGAAAACATAATATTAAAAGTCCCTAAAATTCCCCCAAAGTGAAATATCAATTCAAGATTGAAATCTTAATTATTTATACTAAAATAATGGAAATTATGTAGATTTTCAATTATCCTTTTTTGCCTTCTATTCCACTTCTTATTCTTTTCCTTTGGATTTGATTAAGGGTTTTGATTAGGAAAAGGTATGAATTCTTATTCATAGTTTGCACCGCTTATTTTGTAAAAGGAATTGAAATTGTAAGCTAATCGATTTATTCCATCGTTTTAACATAATATGTTAAGTTAGAATTTTATTTGTATACAAATCTATTGATTGGATTCTTGTATATTAGATTTATGGTATATTGATAATATGGAAATGACACTTATATAATTTTGAAAGCATTGATATTTAAACTTAAGTTTAGGACGTAAACTCTGCATGCATAGAAATTCCTAGCGCATATACACACACATACACACATATATCTACATATATATATACTTATATATATACATTCGTGTAAATGTTATATAATTATAATGTATTAATTGAATAGTTAATTGGCTATTAATTATTAGTAGATCTTCCTTAGGAAAGTAATTAATGGTAGAGGCGAAATAAGAAAGGTTTCTTATATGGCCTTAATAATAGATGCGAGATGTGAGATAAAATATGTCGAGAGTGTTATATATTATGACTAAGTTTTAGGGATATGAGGTTAATCAAAAGCATGGAAGTCTGCTCAACTAATAAGTAGTTATGGATGATGTGAGATTAGTCCCAAATTATGTAGGGTAAATATTTTTAGCTAATCTGGCTACCAATACCTACAAATAGTCAGACTAATATGAGACATCACTGTAGAGTATAGGTCATAAGACGAAGGAACTACTTTAGGAATTGATGGTATTATGTGGTTATGTGAGGGCCCTCCTCTTTCCTATGTAGGAAGTAGTAAATAGTCGGGGTTATCAGTTAGGCATGATAGAGGATATCTCGAGAAATAGCCTGCTTCGATATGAAGTATTAAGTGGCTGAAGAGATTCTATGCAATGTCAGGTAAATAGTTACTAAAGAGGAGTCCGCCTTGGGATAGATATTAAAGAATGGGACCTGCCTTAAAAGAGGTATTAAATGGTCAGGGTTTGCCTAGTTCTCATTAAAAGGTATTAAGTGACTTGGGTACCATCTCTTACATTGATAGGAAATACCTAATGATAGATATGGGTTATTGGGCTAAAAGCATAGTGGCTATAGAATTGGAGTGTGAAAGCCCTAACGCTTAAAGTCAGAAAGACTTAGAATAATGTTGATATATGAAAGACGTATTCCTATTTAAATTAAACTGCCCAAGTACTATAATAGTAAGGCTTGAGATTTTTATTCACATGACATATGTTGTTCTAACACCCTCCTCATTACAACACGGGTTAGGAAAGACGATGCTGAAGGCAAAGGCAAGGAGGAAACTAGTGGACAATATCTATTTGTCTATTCATGTTATTTTCTGATGTACCCATTGAAAACAATGTTACATTTTGAAATTGTTGTACTATGGATATGTGACGATTATTATCGGTAATGTGCTATGGATTTTTATTATATTTGAATTTTAAATGAAATGGGTATTTTTTATGTTACTACAGATATGCTGAAGACGGGTTGTTATGTTTGGTATCAAAGCCTAAGTTAATCGATCAACGAGGATAGATATGCGTATGAGTGGCGTACTTGTTATTTTTGAAATTATTTTTCAAAAATCTCACTATATATAAATATATATGTATAAATACACACACACACACACTTATTTTAAACATACGCAAAAACAGTAGGCAAATATTTACTTCAACATATAATACTATCTTAGGAATTGTAGATGGAACAGATTATAACTACAAAATAAATTGGCAATAAATAGGGAGTTACAAGTATTTAATAAGGATATAAATGAACTGAGATTATTAGGGTAATTATGGAGAGATAAGGAAGACATAATAAAAAATATTAGAATGAACAAATAAATATTTTTAAAAATTCGTTAGAATAGTAATAATGTATTATGGACAATTGACATTTATAGAAATAGCAAATAAACCTGTTAAGTAGTAATTAAATATTATATGGCAGTATAATCGTCATTATAGTAAATTTTATAGCGTTAACTATACAAACAAAGATTAGTGGACTTAGCCTAATACATAAAAGTAGATGGGAGGTAAGAACCTATGTGTTGTAAACATCTGGAAGCAAGGATTGATAGGAGTAAAGCAAGATGTAGTGGAGCAAGTTCCCGTAAGAAGGTGTACATTAGTCGCTACAAGGAGGTAATTGGATTCCTATAAAGATTGAGTAGAAAAGAAAGAAAGGACAATTAAAGTCAATTTCTAAATCCAACCCCATGGGAAATAATTTGATAAAAGATTTTGAAAATTCCTTGAATTGTTTAGAATAAGTTTTTCAAATGATATATTGGAAAGTTATTGTTTTGGAAAGTAAGAAAATTTATAAACTCATAATTTTAAAAAGAAAGTTGCTGAGTCAAAAGTTTCGAATTAAAGGGTTTTTCGTAAAAAGAATATTTCATTTTTGGAATTCTAGTTTAAAATTGGTTGAGTCAAAAGTTTTTGATTTTTGGAGAAAGGGGTTCTCCATTTAAAATAAATAAATGTAAAATAGAGCATAGGTTAGATTTAGTTATTTTTCTTCTATTTGGAAATTCCTTTTTTTAATTCTTTCTAAAAGGGGGAATAAATGGAAGTGGAACTTAATTAAATTAAGGAATAGAGGATAGAAGGATAAAAATAACTAGGATAGGAGGAACATTTCTGTATAAGGAAAATACGGAGAATAACAACTGAAGTATGAGCCAATTAGTTAGGAGAAATATAAATAGAGACACCATTGGGAGATTTCGATAGAAATAGTATTAGGAATTTATTTAAACATGATCAGTAATCTAGTTAGAAAGAAGTTATCCTTGTCTACTCCACTTTTTATTGTTTAAGGTTATAGAAGATGTTTTTGAAAAAAAATTAAAATTGAATGGAATTAAATGATGATAATTAATAAACGAGTTGGGATAATTTTGTGAATGTATAAGGTAAAAGCATTTATGTGAGGATGACAATTTTATGTATTCATTTTTCTATTTAGAATTTGTTTGAATGAGAATAAAATATTATTGAATTTAAAATGGTAATGAAAGAGAAATAAATTGGATTGACAAGAAAAGGTCTGCGAAAGATTATAGGAGTTTAACAAAGTTATAAAAAGTATTTTGTTAAGTGACAGTACATTTTGAGTAATAAAGCAATAGATGTTGATATATATCTTTAGGAATATTCAACAACTTGAAATTAGTAATTTGGCATGCATGTGAATAGATTGTGGTTTTAAGTTTACTAAAATGATTGTCTGGTAACAAGAAATACCTCTAAAATATTGATTGTCTAATAAAGGAAAACCTATTATTTTGAAATGCTATTGAAGTTATATTTTTTGTAACATATTTAAAAAGAGCTAAATTTGGAAAATAATAATAATATGTACTTAAAATGGTAGTCATTAAAATTTTCATAAGTATAAGCCATACTTTCATGGAGTAATAAATGTTGATTTTGAATTTAATGTAATAAGTTTATTTGTATGAAAATAATTTATTGAAAATTATTCTGTATGTTGTAGAAAGTTTTTGAGAAGATAAATTATCTCCTTTATGAAATTACGCAATTTTTGAATTTTTAATTTAATAATAATTTGGTTTAATAATTGAGTTTTAAATGTTTTGAATTAAAAGTCTAACTTTTAAAGAAATAAATCTATGTTGTAAAAAGTCCTTAAAAAGGAAAAGTTAGTTAGAAAAAGAAATTTTTTTATGGCTCCTCTTGGGAACGAAGCAATTTTTGAAGTTGACAAAAAGGGTTTTCAAGTTTATATTTTTAAAGATAATATTATCGGATAAGGTACTTAATATTTGTCAAAAGAACGGTGAGAACTAAACCAAATTTCTATATAGAGTAGATAGGGATAACTACCTAGGCAAGAGAGGGTAAAATTTTAGGATATCAATAAAATAGGAGTAGTATGTACAACGTGATTTGGAAATTTAAAATAGTCCCAAATATTATTTGCAAAATGTTGGTAAATTTGTAAAGATATTCTAGGTCTAAGTTGGATTGTAAATTAGTTTGCCCATAGAATGTGAATTTCTATGTTTTGATTTATTTAGAGTGTTTTTCGTGTAATTTTCATAAATCATCCAATTCCAACATATGTATAAAAGCACGATGTTTGAATTAACAAGGGATGTACAAAAAAAAAGTTAAAGAGATGTGTAAGATATAGATACTCTTTTCTGTACTTTACACTTTCTATTCCAACAAAAGAAAAGAAATAATTTCTTATAATTTCAAACAAAGCAAAAATCCCACTTATGGTTAATTTATGAAAAATTATAATGGTATCCTTTTTAGAAGAATAGTTCTAATAAATTAAAATGTAGAAATAAATTCCTAATTTAGAAAATAATAACAAGAAACAGAAATATATATATATATATATATATATATTACCGTGCCTAACGATTAAAAAAATAAATATATATACATATATCATAATTTACAACTATATATGTATTAGTAAGAATTTACGGTTTAGAATTTATGGATTAGAATTAATGGACATTAATTACAATGTAAAGGGAAATAAATTTGTAATTAATGGGTGTTAAAAAGAACCAAATAGAGACTGATTAGGGAATTTAATATGGCATTGATAGAGGATTGGTTAGAGATGTTCCTTTATTAAAGAAGAAATCATATGTTATTTATTTGAAATGTTTGGTAGCTGAAAGATTTATTATATGAATAAGAAATCAATTATTATGAATAAGTGTTAATTTAATAAAGAATGAAATGAATAAGTTTAGTAAAGGAGTAAACATATGTTTATTTATTTGAAATGCATTTTAGCTTACATATTAATTATAGGGATGGAAAACTATTATTTAGTAGGAAATGCATAACTTCTGTTTGTATACAATAATGTATGAATATGCTTAAATTACTATTAGATAGGAAATAATTGTTCTATTTCTCTGTACATTTATTTAGTCCATTTTGATATTCACTTTGTAATCAATTGAAATTAATGTAATTGAATAATTTCAATTAATAAGAGAGAGAACATTAAATTGTAAATTAATAGGTGTAATTAAACGTAGCTTAGGTTTTGTGAAAACAATAGGAAAGTTTGATTTAATGTAAAGAACATTTTTATCAAATAAAGTGAATGTTTCATTTGTGAATATAAGTTTAATTTCACTAAAATTGAATTTTGTTGCACGTTTCTAGTTGGAATATTCGATTTATTTAAATATTCAAACTTGATTTGAATTTAATTTATAAAAAAAGGGTATGAAAACAACTTGAAGGTTAGGTTAAAATTTTGATTCGGAATAATTAGCATGTTTACATAGGAAATTTATTTCGTTCCAAATTTGAATGTGGAGTCCTAGTTCATCTTTAATTATGTGTAGCGGCGGTCCCCATTACGTTAATTGCAGTGTTTAATTTTATTTACTGCATACTAAATAAAGATATATAAAGGTGTAAATTTTAGTGTATTGGGGAAAATAAAATAGGTTAAAATGAACTTTTTTAAATTTGAGTATATTAGAGTTTTGCTTTCCATGTACAGTCTATCTTCTCAAATTTAAATCATTGCTCTCATTTATTTTATTTTATTACTTTCTTTTATTAAATACATGCCTCTTTTGGTTTTTCATTAAGTTTTATTTATTTACACGTGAGCCTTGCCTTGAAACGTTTCCTGTATGTTAATGAAATTAATTGAGGTAGCGCAGATTTAGAACTTTTATACCAAAAGATTTGCTTGCCTTGTAAACATGTCTTCTCAAATTCCAACATATGTCTTTCATCCATTGTTGATTACTTGCACGTTAATCTCTTTTCGTTTTGCAAATTTACATCTTCTTGTATCCTTCCCTTTCATATTCCAATTTCTAAACGTGCTTTACTCTTATTCATTTCCTATTTCATAAATCTCGTCCTCTAACTTTCCATTTCCAAAACGTGCTACCATTATTTTTTTGCCTGAGGTTTTCTTTCTCTTCTAAAATAAAAAATGCGAGCTACTTATTTTCATGAAGCCAATCTTTTCCATTTGTTTGCAAATACATATCCTAAAGCCTTCTTCCTACATGCGTGAGCCATCATGTCATTTTTTCCGTTGATTCTCCAGGTTTTAGAAACATGAGCAGGCTTCAAAATTCTTAACGTGAGTAACTAATTTCTTTTATTTTATTATTAAAATGTGTGTACATGTTTTTATATTTCATTTTCATAATACTCTTATAAATTGAATATCTTTCTCATATGAACTCCAATTGATGTGCGGTTTCTTTCATTGGACTCATATCGAAATTCTGGACAACACGAAACTGGTTAAGTTGACTCTAGAG
This sequence comes from Allium fistulosum, assembly GCA_030737815.1. NCBI lineage: Eukaryota > Viridiplantae > Streptophyta > Magnoliopsida > Asparagales > Amaryllidaceae > Allium > Allium fistulosum. Next base: position 1,390,327,593 of record CM060901.1, on the reverse strand, counting down.
ACAGTTGAAATTTTGGGCTTTTATTAGATTTTTAATGGGCTTTAAATCAAAGGTGAGTGATTAAACCCGCTCACAAATACTAAAATGATTCTGATGTTATTTAATGTAAATCATGAAGTTATTTATTTTTATTGACTGTTGTTTGGTAATTTAGCTAACATTTAAATTGACATTTGGTTTGAACTGATAAGAATTTAAATTGACAGTTAAATTTGAAATTAAATTGCTAGTTAAATACCTGATATTGATAACTAGTCAATTGTTGTGATTTATTGGATGATTTGGATGTTGACTGTGATGGATGTTTATTTATTGACATTTTGGATGATTGGATGTTTATTTATTTTTATATATCCATGTTATCACTCTGTATATTAAGTGACAACATATAAACTGTTATTTGAATTATTTCGAATAAATTAGGAAGTAGATTAAAATGATATATACCTATGACACTTTGATTGGGATTGAAATGATATATATCCAGCCTTGAAATTAAAATAGAAATAAGTGATCACTTGGCCATAGGTAGAAAATTATATACGGACACCGGATTGGTTAAATTCAATGGTTTTGAAATCTTGATTTTTGGATTTTGATTAAATAATATTGTTTTAAAGGAAATAAATTGTGGATTTATATGAATTGAATTATTTCTAATTCAAGCTTTGAAATGTTGAAACTGAAATTGGTTAAAAGGAAATTATTTTAAAGAATTAAAATTGAAATGTGAAGTATAATCGATATATGACTTCAATTTTGGGAATTTAATTATTTTAAAGTTTGAACCATAAATTGAACAAAGAGGTTTTATTTGATTTAAGTGATTTAAATTAGTAAATTGAAATTGGACTTGAAATTGATATAAATTGAAATGGTTTAAAATAAGAATTGGATTGAAATTTAAATCATTGAATTGAATTGTTTAATCGAATTTGAAGTTAAAAATGAATGTGCGAAAATTGAGTTAATTCGAATTGAAATTGAAATCAAGTTGATTTGAAACTAAATCGAAATTTAGTCAATTGAATTGAAAGGTTTAAAATTGTGCTTTGTTGATTTGAAATTTGGATATGGGCCCAGATTTGTTGCAATGGAAAGAAACAGTTTGATTTGATATTATTTTCAAAATAAATTATTTTAATATACACTGTTTAAAATCATTTTTTTATACTCAAATTATTTTGATTTTCCAAACTATTTTACTATATAAACCATTTTCAATACTCAAACCATTTAATATAAAACTATTTAAACTACTTTAAACTATTTAAAATATTCTAAACTATTTAAAACTATTCAAACTATTTTATAAAAATTCAAATTGTGTAAAGTTGGAATGTTTATATTTAAATCGTTGATTTAAATGCGAATGTGGTTAAATGAAGTTATAACCTAAGTTGGAATTTGAATGATATTTTTAAGTGTAAGTGACATATGAAGTAAATATGATGATTTTGAATGAATGATATTTTGAAGTGAATATGATATTTTGATATCAAATATGAATCGGTTTCGAAATGTAAAAGAACCAACCGGTGTGAAAAATGATGTTTGGTTGTTAAAGAGACCGGGACCTCTTATTGGCATACTCTATGTCAATATTAGAACCACTTGAACAATCGTGTACGTGGTGGATGATCCCGAATGAAGTGGGTGGATTTGGTGAACATTTGCTGGATTTGAAGAAAGAGAATGATGATGGATGACCTCGACATTCGTGCCAATTTGAAATGACTAAAACAGGACGGCTTGTTAAGTCCAAGTAGGATAGCTATACCTAGCGGACACACCTCTTTGTATTTCTATATTGATTTTACCTTGATCGGTGCACCTTGATTTGATTTTAGGGGTGTTGGACGCGGTGGGCGGTCGTGGTTACGATGCGTTACCACCAGCCCTTCGACCCGAACTGGTAGTATCCTACCTTAGACATTGCCTTACGTACCTTTTCATACTTTTATCCTTGTACGTGCCCACTACGATTTTGTTTTAGTATGGTTCATATAGGGGACTCATTGGCTACCGACGTTACTGGTTGTGTTACAAGACCTGCCTAAACTACCTGCTTAAAAATGTGTTAAGGGGGATCAATGTAAAGCCTTAACGCTATTTTAATACTTTACTTTACTGATAGACATTACATATATAGCGTATCTTACTACATATAGATAGTTTAACAGATCCTTAAGAGATGGAAAATCCCGTAACATCTCTTAAGTTATTGCACCCACGTTGTACACTTGATAGGAGATGTAAAATCCTGTAAAACATCTCTAAAGCTATTACACTCATATTTACTTGTTGTTGATTTAACTTACATAAGAACTTTTAGTTCTAACTCGAGTACGCTTGGGTCAGCCTGAGCATTTCAGTGTTTGAAGACATTATCTCTGGAGAATGAAGACGGAGTTTGGTATATTATATTATTAGTATTATTCCGCTACATCATTTTGGTATGTTTGTTGATTGTACTCTGATTTTGTTGTAAAAATTGTGTAATCAAGTGTATATTGTAAAACAGCTTCATGAACTGTTTTTTTGATTATTATATTTTTATCATTTCGCTGCGAGATTCTATATTTTGGTTTCCTTCTTTTCTCTTATTTTCTTATTAAATCCCATTGAAAATCCTCCCTTTTGAATGGTTTGAATTAGACATGTGTGGTTTATTGTCGATTTAAACCATCCAAAAAGGTGGGTCGTCAGAGTTGGTATCAGAGCTTTGGTTTTGAGAAACCTTAGCCTGTTTGGGGTTAACTCATTAGAGATAGGGTTAGTAATACCCTAGAATGAGTTTGAGTGTATATATATATATATATATATGAGAGAGAGTGTATTTTTTAGTGCTATACAGATGTTTTGTATTGTGTTAATTTGTTCTATTGGTATTTATGAATTCCAGTCGGTACATAGGACGCTATGGTATCGATAGGAATTTCTAAACACTTGAACAGGGTAAGCCAACACAATATTGTTTTTAAAAATTGGTAAATGAAATTATTTTACCTAATATTATATTTTATTTTGTATTTAAAAGAATATTTTTCATAAATTGATATAGTTATTTTTGGTGTGTTGTTTGTTAGGAAATGATAATGTTTAATTATTGTCATTTATTGTTTGGATAGTCAAGGTACTTAAAACTATTGACTATTGTATGTTATAAGAAAAGTAAGTTTATAAATATGGTTTATAAAATATGATTTATAAATAAAATGAATTTAATTGGAAATTTGAGAACTTAAGTTCCAGAGTTTTGAAATTGGTTTTCAAAGATTTTGGAATATAATATTAGCATTATTTGGAAGTATTTTCGGATAGAAATATTTTTAATGGGATTTGACAGAAATGTTTTTAAAAGAATTTTAAAAAGGAAGTAAGTTCTGAACTCCTCTCTTCTGTCGCTGGAAAATAATTTCGGTAATGACGGCCGCATCATCAACATTTATTTTTGAGTCTCAAAGTGAGGGAGGCCACTTAGTAGCTTTGCTATGCATTTGGTTCGATAAACAGATTTTGATTTAAAATTTCTAAATATGATTTGATATATGTAAGAGATATGAGTATATATATTATTTCAAAATTATTTGAAATGAACCCAGTATTTGAATTCTTAAGTTCCTGTTAATTAATGATTTTCGATTGTAGAAATAAAGTGAAATTTTAATAGTTGGAAACTTCTAAAATGAGAAATAAGAAATTGGAAGCTAAGTGTTTAATGAAACTATAAAGTAAGAGGCCACTTAGTAGCTTTGCTATGCATTTGGTTTGATAAACAGATTTTGATTTAAAATTTCTAAATATGATTCGATATATGTAAGAGATATGAGTATATATATTATTTCAAAATTATTTGAAATGAACCCAGTATTTGAATTCTTAAGTTCCTGTAAATTAATGATTTTCGATTGTAGAAATAAAGTGATATTTTTATAGTTAGAAACTTCTAAAATGAGAAATAAGAAATTGGAAGCTAAGTGTTTAATGAAACTGTAAAGTAATTAGAGATTTGTAACTTGTAAATTAAAAGATAATCAAAATTAAGAAGATGTAAACTATTGAACATTTTTGTTAACTAAAATGAATAAGATAAATTTGTATAACACTCAATTACATTCTAAAAACATATATGAAACTTACCAGAAATGTTTAAAAAGTTAAATGTTAAATATGAGTATGTAATAGAATATATACAAGTAAAAGCTTAAGTAACAAAAATGATTCATAAATAGATTTAATATTAAATGATACGATATATGAAAAATAATTGTGAATCAAAGATTAGAGAAACTTAAGTGTGAAATGATTCATTAATGAATATTAATACTAAATGGAAATCATGTTATATAAGTAAATAAATATGAATTAAACTGCAAAGAAACTTATGTAATACTTTAAGAATTTATTTATTGATGATTTAAATATTGAATAAAAAAAAATTCTGTAAGTAAATGAATGTAAATTTATAAAAGATAATCTTGTATGAATGAATGAGAATTGAAAATAAATGGAACGTAAATGACGTGTTAAAGAAACCAACATAATAATATTTAAATTCTATGTTGTTTGGCTTATGGGAAGTTTGGGAAATGATACTTCAAATCATTTGAGGTTGTACGAATAATCTACTAAGTAATTATCTAAGACTGTTGAGTGTAAGGTAAACTTGGTAGTTTATTTATCACACACTTGTACGATGAAAAGTTTCTGAAACTGAACAAACCATTAGTTTTGATTGCTATGGATGTATGATGGATTCTTTTGTTGCATATATTGGTTGTACTGCTTTTGTTTGCATATGGTTATTACATATGTTGTGTTGCTTGTGCTATTAATTGAAACAACTAATATATTACCCTTTTTACGTAGTTTAACTCTTTTAGATTATATAAGTAAGATACAGGTTTATGGAAGCAATAGTTGTTGCTTTTGGTTTCATAAATAGAGTTTGTTTGCCCATAAAATATTTACGTTTTCAGATTACGGTTTTGTAGCGGTATTTTATTGTTTTTCCCATGGTTTGGGGCACTTTATTATTGAAATATGATATATACAATGTAATTATTGATATTGTTATTTTTCCGGACCTAACCGCGAAAAGGAGACTCTGTCGAAATTTTTTGAAAATTTAAGACTTAGAAAACATTTCGTAGAAGTTGAGTTATTTTCAAAATTTTATTAAGCTTAAATATGTAAGTTAATTGTTTATAAATGGACTATTTTGAATAACTATATCAAATTTCTTGATCCTTTCTTGTTCCTTTTTGGGGACGAAAAGTTTTGAGTGGGGGAGATTGTAACGACCCGATTTTTAACAGTTTAAAAATACTAAATTAAATAAGGTTTTTGAATAAAGTTGTTAGAAAAAAAAAATTAAGATTGTATTGATACAAATTAAATTATAATATAATGTATGAACTTAATTTAATTTCTATTGGTTAATGAGGTAAGAATGATAACATATGTTAATCGATATTTTAATGACATTGGTTTGAATGAAATAAATGACCGTCTCAATGTAAATTTCCAATTGATTGGAATAATAAATATTAATAAAGAATAATAAATGTTCCTTTATTAAAGAAGAAATCATATGTTATTTATTTGAAATGTTTGGCAGCTGAAAGATTCATTATATAAATAAGAAATCAATTATTATGAATAAGTGTTAATTTAATAAAGAATAAAATGGATAAGTTTAGTAAAGGAGTAAACATATGTTTATTTGTTTGAAATGTATTTTAGCTTACATATTAATTATAGGGATGGAAAACTATTATTTAGTAAGAAATTTATAAATTCTGTTTGTATACAATAATGTATGAATATGCTTAAATTACTATTAGATAGGAAATAATTGTTCTATTTCTCTGTACATTTATTTAGTCCATTTTGATATTCACCATTGTAATCAATTGAAATTAATGTAATTGAATAATTTCAATTAATAAGAGAGGGAACCTTATATTGTAAATTAATAGGTGTAATTAAACGTAGCTTAGGTTTTGTGAAAACAATAGGAAAGTTTGATTTAATGTAAAGAAATTTTTTATCAAATAAAGTGAATGTTTCATTTGTGAATATAAGTTTAATTTCACTAAAATTGAATTTTGTTGCACGTTTCTAGTTGGAATATTCGATTTATTTAAATATTCAAACTTGATTTGAATTTAATTTATAAAAAAAATGGTAAGAAAACAACTTGAAGGTTAGGTTAAAATTTTGATTCGGAATAATTAGCATGTTTACCTAGGAAATTTATTTCGTTCCAAATTTGAATGTGGAGTCCTAGTTCATCTTTTATTGTGTGTAGCGGCGGTCCTCATTACGTTAATTGTAGTGTTTAATTTCATTTACTGCATACTAAATAAACATATATAAAGGTGTAAATTTGAGTGTATTGGGGATAATAAAATATGTTAAAATGAACGTTTTTAAATTTGAGTATATTAGAGTTTAGCTTTCCATGTACAATCTACCTTCTCAAATTTAAATCATTACTCTCATTTATTTTATTTTATTACTTTCTTTTATTAAATACATGCCTCTTTTGGTTTTCCATTAAGTTTTATTTACGTGAGCCTTGCCTTGAAACGTTTCATGTATGTTAATGAAATAAATTGAGGTAGCGCACGTTTAGAAATTTATACCAAAAGATTTTCTTGCCTTGTAAACATGTCTTCTCAAATTCCAACATGTGTCTTTCATCCTTTGTTGATTACCTGCACGTTAATCACTTTTCATTTTGCAAATTTACATCTTCTTGTATCCTTCCCTATCATATTCCAATGTCTAAACGTGCTTTACTCTTATTCATTTCCTAAATCATAAATATTTTGAATTTTGAGTCTTTTTTCTCAATTTTAGTCTCTTCCTCAAACTTTCCATTTTCAAAACGTGCTGCCATTATTTCTTTTGCCTGAAGTTTTCTTTCTCTTCTAAAAAAAATGTCAGCAACTTATTTTCATGAAGCCAATCTTTTCCATTTGTTTGCAAATACATTTCCTAAAGCCTCCTTCCTACATGCGTGAGCCATCATGTCATTTATTTTCCATCGATTCTCCATGTTTAGAAAATGAGCAGGCTTCAAAATTCTTAATGTGAGTAACTAATTTGTTTTATTTTATTATTAAAATGTGTGTACATGTTTTTATATTTCATTTTCATAATATTCTTATAACTTGAATATCTTCTGCATATGAATTCCAATTGATGCACGGTTTCTTTCATTGGACTCGTATCCAAATTTCGGACAACATGAAACTAGTTTGCTTGAATCTGAAGACTGTTGAAATTTTGGGCTTTTATTAGATTTTTAATGGGCTTTAAATCAAATGTGAGTGATTAAACCCACTCACAAATACTAAAATGATTCTGATGTTAGTAAATGAAAATTGTGAAGTTATTTATTTTTATTGACTGTTATTTGGTAATTTAACCGACATTTAAATTGACATTTGGTTTGAACTGATAATAATTTAAATTGACAGTTAAATTTGAAATTGGAATTGAATTGCTAGTTAAATATCTGATATTGATAGCTAGCTAAATGTTGTGATTTATTGGTTGGTTTGGATGTTGACTGTGATGGATGTCTATTTGTTGACATTTTGGATGATTCGATGTTTATTTATTTTTATATATCCATGTTATCACTCTGTATATTAAGTGACAACATGTAAATTGTTATTTGAATTATTTCGAATAACTTAAGAAATTGATTGAAATGATATATACCTAGGACACTTTGATTGGGATTGAAATGATATATATCCATCCCTGAAATTAAAATAGAAATAACCGATCGCTTAGCCATAGGGTAGAATATTACACACGGACACCGAATTGGTTAAATTCAATGGTTTTAAAATCTTGATTTTTTTATTTTGATTAAATGATATTTTTTTAAAGGAAATAAATTGTGGATTTATATGAATTGAATAATTTCTAATTCAAGCTTTGAAACGTTGAAACTAAAATTGGTTAAAGGGAAATTGTTTTAAAGAATTAAAATTGAAATGCGAAGTATAATCGATATATGACTTCAATTTTGGGAATTTAATTATTTTAAAGTTTGAACCATAAATTGAACAATGAGGTTTAATTTGATTGATTTAAATTGGTAAATTGAAATTGGACTTGAACTTGATATAAATTGAAATGGTTTAAAATAAGAATTGGATTGAAATTTAAATCATTGAATTGAATTGTTGAATCGAATTTGAAGTTAAAAATGAACGTGCGAAATTTGAAGTTAATTTGAATTGAAATTGAAATCAAGTTGATTTGAAACTAAATCGAAATTTAGTCAATTGAATTGAAAGGTTTAAAATTGAGCTTTGTTGATTTGAAATTTGGGCACGGGCCCTGATTTGTTGAAATGGAAAGAAATAGTTTGATTTGTATTATTTTCAAAATAAATTATTTTAATATAAATTGTTTAAAATCATTTTTTTAATACTCAAATTATTTTGATTTTCCAAACTATTTTACTGTATAAACCATTTTCAATACTCAAACCATTTTATATCAAACTATTTAAACTATTTAAAACTATTCAAACTATTTTCTAAAAATTCAAACTGTGCAAAGTTGGAATGTTTATATTTAAATCATCGATTTAAATGCGAATGTGGTTAAATGAAGTTATAACCTAAGTTGGAATTTGAAATGATATTTTCAAGTGAAAATGACATATGTAGTAAATACGATGATTTTGAAATGAAAGATATTTTGAAGTGAGTATGATATTTTGATATCAAATATGAATCGGTTTCAAAATGTAAAAGAACCAACTGATGTGAAAAATGACGTTTGGTTGTTAATGAGACTAGGTTCTCTTATTGTTATACTCCCTGTCAATATTGGAACCACTTTAACAACTGTGTACGTGGTGGATGATCCAGAATGAACTGGTTGAATTTGGTGAATGTTTGCTGGATTTGAAGAAAGAGAACGATGATGGATGACCCTGACATTTGTGCCAATTTGAAATGACTAAAACAAGACAGCTTATCAGGGCCAAGTGGGCTAGCTACCCCTAGCGGACACACCTCTTCGTATTGCTATATTGGTTTTACCTTAATCGGTGCACCTTGATTTGATTTTGGGGTGTTGGGCATGGTGAGCGGTCATGGTTACGATGCTTTACCACCAGCCCTGCGACTCGAACTGGTAGTATCCTACCTTGGGCATTGACTCACGTGCCTTGTCATACTTTTATCCTTATTCGCGTCCACTACGATTTTGTTTTAGTATGGTACCTATATGGGACTCACTGGCTTACCGACGTTGCTGGTTGTGTTACAGGACGTGCATAGACTACCTGCTTTAAAATGTGTTAAGGGGGATCAATGTAAATCCTTAACGCTATTTTAATACTTTACTTTACTGATAGACACTAAATATATAGTGTATCTTACTACATATAAATAGTTTAACAGATCCTTAGGAGATGGAAAATCCTGTAACATCTCTTAAGTTATTGCACTCGCGTTGTACACCTGATAGGAGGTGTAAAATCCAGTAAACATCTTTGAAGCTATTACACTCATATTTACTTGTTGTTTATTTAACTTACATAAGAACTTTTAGTTCTAAATCGAGTGTTTTGTCTTTTCATTACGCTTGGGTCAGCCTGAGCATTTTAGTATTTCAAGACATTATCTCTGGAGGACGAAGACGAAGTTTGGTATATTATATTATTAGTATTATTCCGCTGCATCATTTTGGTATGTTTGTTGATTGTACTCTGATTTTGTTGTAAAAATTGTGTAATCAACTGTATATTGTAAAACAGCTTCATGAACTGTTTATTTGATTATTATATTTTGTCATTCCGCTGTGAGATTCTGTAGTTTGTTTTCCTTCTTTTTTATTATTTTCTTATTAAATCCCATTGACAATCCTCCCATTTGAATGGTTTGAATTAGACATGTGTGGTTTACTGTCGATTTAAACCGTCCAAAAAGGTGGGTCGTCACAAAAGATTTGTTGGGCATTTCCCAATTTTAGGAAGAATAGGAAGACTTGCTTTCGTATTGAGATACCGGATAAATTGGCAAGAGTCGATGATGTTTTTTTTACGTTTCACATTTGAGGAAATGCCCTCATAGCACAGTCACTATGGTAGAGCCTAAACAATTAGTGGACATTAAGATGGAGCCAATAGCCTTCCATGCCACCACATGCATTGTGGAGCATGGAACTAGGAAACTCTACAACAAAGAAATTAGGCTGGTTCGAATACAATGGGGAGAAAATCCAGCGGAATGCATAAGCACTGCTCATCCTAAGCTTTTCTCTAGCAAACATTTTTCTCTTCAAAATTATATTTTTGTTGCATCAAGGTTTCTAGATTGGATGGTAGGATATGGTCGCTTTTACTATCACTTTTGCACTCATATAGAACAATTTTTGCATGTTTAAGATGTTGCATACATGCATGTATGTCACGACACTTGCATTTAGGCTAGGATTGAGCTCACTTATAGTATGTCTGCATACATAATCACATTGCACTTTGGTTTAATAGAAGGTTTGTAGATTACTTAGCTGTATAACATGGATGTTTATTCTGCGTTATGCTGTTCGCCCTTTGGAAAGATATCAGGGCCGAAATCCTTTTTAAGGTTCGAGAATGTAACACCCCGTAAAAATTTATAATAAATAATTAGATAAATTAATTAAATAATATAATGTTAAAAACAGAAATTTTACAAAATTCAGAATTTGACCACGAAAGTTTGTCGTTGTGTTTGTGGTGAAATTCTGACCAATTTCCATATATAATATGTTAAAAACGGAGTTCAAACGAAAAAATTATGGATATTTAAAGTTTTCGGATTCAAAATAATTTAAATTGAATTCAAATTCAAATAATTAAATAATTCTAAAATTCAAAATTCAAAAGTTAAAAGTTAACAGTAGTTAGACTTGGGGGTTAAGTAATGGTAAAAATTAGCATTAAGGTTAAGTGGTAATTAAGGAATTAAATAAACAAAAACAACGGCACGAAATTCTTTTCCCAAGACAACGTAACGGTCGAACACTCCCTTAAGACCGGTCGACCGCTAGTGGACGACCAGTTGGGTAGCGGCGATCGATCGGTGAAGGTTGTGGCGGCTTGGGTTTTCTATACTAGTGAATGTTCAGATTTTTATTATTTTAAACAGACTTAAATCCGACGGTTCTGGTGCATTTCAACCACAATAAATAAGAGTCCAGTCCCCACACTTTTATTCACAAATTATTTTGGGAACCTAGCGAAGCTCTGTTGGTTCATCTCTTCTAAGATTAAGAAAACTTCTTTAGGGTTTCGGGTATATGTTTATTTTTGTTTATTGATTATTTCTAAATCGATTCTTCTTCAAACCTCCAATTTTATGAATTTAATGTATATACAAATCCCTTGTTGTGTATATCAAAAAAAGATCTGAAAGAGATTATTAATAGCAAGTCAAATCAAAAGGAGGTAAAGCTAAGGGTCTATAGTGAGTGGAAACCTTAGTTTTTCTATCTTAGTAATTGATTAGTGTAGTCTGGATTTGAATTATGCCTTGAGGAGTTTTGGTTCACAAAACATCATATTAAAAATCCCCAAAATTCTCCCAAAGCGAAATTTCAGTTCTAAGTTGGAATCCCAACAATTTTTACTAAAATAATGGAAGTAGATTTGCAGTTTTAGTATTGTTACCTTCAGTTCCACTTCTTATTCTTTTCGTTTGGATTTGATTAAGGGTTTTGATTAGAATATAGGGTGTAAGGTATGAATTCTTATTCATAGTTTGCACCGCTTATTTCCAAAATTTTGATAGAAATTCTCTTTGCTAATTTTATAAAAAAAAGAAGTTGAATAAAGCATCAAAGGAATTGAAATTGTAAGTTTGTTAATTTATTCCACCGTTTTAATATAATAGGTTGAAGTTTGAATTTTATCATTATACAAGTATGTTGATTGGGTTTTTGGATATTAGATTTATGGAAATGAGACTTGTATAGTTTTGAAAGAGTTTAAACGTTAGTTTATGGCATAAACTCACACATTTAGAAATTTCTAGGCCTATATATATGTGTAAATGACATATAATTATAACGTATTAATTGCGTAGTGGATAAACCATTGATTGTTATTAGATCCCCTTTAGGAAAGTAATTAATGGTAGAGGAACAATAAGAAAGATTTCTTATAAGGCCTTAATAATTGTTGTGAGATGTGTGATAATACATGTACAGAGTGTTATAGATTATGTCTAAGTTATAGGGATGCGAAATCAATCGAAAACACACAGAAGTCAACCCAGCTAATCTAACTATCGGCAGTGTGACTTTGGGACTGACGTAAGACATCGCTTATGATAATTAACTATGAATGATGCAAGGTTAGTCCCAAATTATATAGGGTAAATCTGCCCAGCTAATCTAGTTGCCATTACCTACGAATTGCCGGACTAATGTGGGACATCACTGTGGGGGTATGGGTCATAGTACGAAGGACCTGCTTCAAGGATTGAAGGTACTAAGTGGTTGTATGAGGGGCCACCTCTTCCCTATGTAGGAAGTAGTAAAAGGTCAGGGTTATCAATTAGGTACGGTAGATGATATCTCGGGAAAGGACCCGCTTCGATATAAAGTATTAAGCGGCTGAAGAGATTATATGTAATGTTAGCCAGATAGTTACTAAGGAGGACCCCGTCTGGGGATAGGTATTAAAGGACAGGGACCTGCCTTAAAAGTGGTATTAAATGGTCATAGTATGTCTAGTTCCCACTAAAAGGTATTAAGTGACTTGGGTACTATCTCTTACATTAATAGGACATTACTAACAATAAATATGGGTTATTGGGTTGAAAGCATAATGGTTGTAGAATTGGATTGGGAAAGCCTTAGGGCTTAAAGTTAGAATGACTTAGAATAATGTTGATATACGAAAGACACATTCCTATTTAAATTATACTGCCAAAGTTCTATAATAGTAAGGCTTAAAGATTTTTATTTAGTAGACATATGTTGTTCTGACTCCCTCCTCATTACAACACAGGTTAGGAAAGACGATGCTAAAGGTGGAGGAGAGGAGAAAGCTTGTAGTATTATCTTTTTATCCATTCATGTTATTTTCTGATGTACCCATTGAAAACAATGTTATATTTTGAAGTTGTTGTACTATGGATATGTGATGGTTGTTATTGGTATTGTGTTATGAATTTTTATTACATTTGAATTTTAAATGAAATGGGTACTATTTCTGTTATTATGTTTTATCCTTCCACTGTGAGACTTAAATGTGTAGATAAATAGCTCTGTATTGTTCTTTTTACCAACCAACAGCCGACTTTGGAATGGATCTAAGTTTCGTTGGGCTTTTTCTAGGTCAGAATTTAGGTCTATTTCAGGTTGGGTTGTAATAATGTCAGTAAAAGATTTCAAATATATTTAATTTATTTTATAATTAGAAGATGTTTAAAGTTAGAAAATACAAAGTTGTGTAATTTAAATGAAAATGAAAGTATATTATGATTTACATGGATCAAATGTTATATAAACTTGGTTAAAATGATGTGAATTATATTTTTGAAATATATATGTTTGAAACCTAAGATTAAACGTAGATTAAATCATATATTTTGATAGATAGATATATTTATATATACATGCATATACATAAGTTATATCTATAATGAATAATTACAAAATCTAAAATGAAAAGGAGACTATAATTCATATACATATGGAAATATGATGTTAGAATCATACGAAATATTTTTGACCAGCAAGATATATATTTTCAAAAGTTAAATCTATTTTATTTTGAATTTATATACATTTTTAAAATATATTTAATAAAGGAGGAAAATAAGTTTGGTTAAAACCTTAATTTATAAAGTTAATTAAAATAAGGAAAAGTTGTGATGGATTTGATTTGGAAACCTTGATGAAATGGAAGCATGTTCATGTTAGAACAACATATCAAAACATGGAAATTTATCTGAAAGGAAATCATAAGAAAGAAGGGAAAAGAAAGAATTGTGTAGAGAAAATTACACAAAAGTATGAACTCCTATGTTCGGGCTGTAGTCACAACTGGTCAATCGATGGTGCTACCACCGGTTTGCCAATGGTGGATTGTTAGGTCTAATAAGCCTAGATCCAATTGGGTCGTGCTATATAGGAAGACAAAGATCAATTTAGAGTTTCTCAAGTGACATATAGACTTCGTTTTAATGTGACTTCCCGGCTTGATTTAATGAAGTCAATACATCTGTGGGTGGATGTGTATATAGCAGTGGGTGTGTGTGTGTGTGTAATTATTGATTAATGTTTGATATTAATTGCTTAATAGTTTGTACCACCTATTGGTTATCAGGGTGACATGATCGCTCATTTGTATATAAGGAGTGTGTTGATGTATGACAATGAGTTCGTGGAGACTAAGACATGTGTTAATGCAATGAGTAGGGATACGTGTGTATGTATGTTAGACCTATGACTGTCCTTGAATTTTTATTTGACCAAGACCTTGTTTTCAAGATGTCAACCATATATGTCATATTGGTAGCTAAATTATTGGTCGTGGATAAAACATGACTAAGGTATGATGTTTATACCATAGTTATTTACAGTAATTCATGAGTGTGATCATAGTATGTAACAAAGTAGGTTTGTGACACTCACTTAGACTATAGTCTAACTCCTCTTTATGTTTTCCCTTTTGTTCATCACTAGGTTGATGGAGTATGATATGTTTATTCAAGTGACGTTAGAAGGTGTAGATGACGATGGCGTTATTGTGTATATAATTTTGTTTATAAATAAACATCTAAGTTTGGGATTGGATAGAATTTGTGTAGTACATACGTATGTATGTGGATTTGTAGGATTATGAAATAAAGTGATACTTTGTTTTATATTATATATTTGTTCCTTTCACCGTGATTTTCAAAAAGGTAGATAGAATGTACATTTTGTCTCTTGTTATCATATCCTAATGATCATCCTTTTTGATTGTTGGGGTTGCACATTTTGATTTTGTGTTAAATTAGAGGGTCGAAATTGGTGGGTTGTTACCTTTGGTATCAAAGAAATTTTTTCCCTAAACTGAGGATTAGGAACGTATTAAGAGAGCATATTTGTATTGTCTATTAGATATTTACACATACACATGCATACGTACATACACACACACATATACATACATATATATATATATATATATATGTGTGTGTGTGTGTGTGTGTGTGTGTATGTCGAGGACATGTACATACCACTTGTTGTTTGGTTTTAATTACTATCTATTAGGCAGTTTCAAATGAATCCCATTTTAACAAATAGTTGAAAATGAGTTAACTGACTGGAACTGATACCAACGCTACTACCACTGATAGGGTGGATACTAAGGTCGGTACCGCCACTAAAATTGAGATTGTAGACATTTTGGAGTGAACATCCCGATTTGGTTTCGATGGTATCTATAGGCAATCAGTCAGGCCAGTGTTACTAACCCCACTAAGCATGCACCTACAAACTAGAGGTAGTCCCCGTCCATCAAGCACCCGTAGTGAATTTCCCAAAGCTCTATAGGGATTTCTCAAGTTTAGGAGGGAATCTTATGTAGGCACTAAACCTTATTCAGTAAAATGGGCATGGTTTACTAATTATGAGAAGATATTTGGTCTGTTGAGTCTAAGTGATATCATCAAGAGACGATTGGCTTCCTGGTAGTTGCAAGGGGAAGCGACTAATTTATGGAAATTGATTGTTTCAGAGATAGACGTGGAAACCATCACCTGGGCAGACTTCAAGATTCTAAGTTAATGTTTTCTCTGGAGCAGATAAAGGGCTACACTGGAGAAATTTATCCACATGAAGCAGGGAGAGCTATATGTTGGAAAGTATGTTAATCAATTCAATGAGTTTGTGAGGTTTGGATTCAATACGATCGACACCCTAAAAAAGAAGGCACTGAAATTTGCTAAGGGTTTGAATTCACCATTCAAGGAGCTAGCACCGAACCAAATACCATATGGAGCGACATTTGAGAGATTGGTTGAAGCTGCAGTGTTGAACTCAATTGATGGAAAGTGAGAGAGTTAGGGGTATGCTCTTGAGGCAGTTATGTAATTTGTTACATATATTTAACTTCGTCACCAATCTTGTTCGTACCAAAGGTATTTGAATTCTATTACATACTTGGTTATATTATGATATAATTAATTAAGTAACTAATTTAAAGTATATTACATAGAAAATCATTAAATAATATGTTATGTGATGATAATAACAAATAGTTGTGACCATGAGAAAATTATAATAGTATAGTATATCTTATTGTATTAAATATTCCTAGTCAAGATACATCGAGAAAAGATACGATGCATCCGTTAAAATCATATTACGTAATGCTCTCCAAATTTTGGGCAACGTACTACTCATGGCTGCTGGGGGCACCAAGAGGTTATGTGTTCGTAGTTATTGGATAACTATGGAATGGCTCATCTATGAATTTATTGTTAGTGAACAAAAACTAGGTCAAATATGAAATCTCGGTGCGACGATGTTAGAAAATTCTTTTAACTTGAGAATAATGTTGTGTTTCAATGTAGATACTCCACTGTGATTATAGTTAAATCATGACATATCGACCATCGAGCATGTAACAACCCACCATTTTTTACCTTCTGAATTAGCACAACTCACGATGTGTAAACCCTAAAAACTGAAAATGATGTGTCGTTGATGATTGATAACGAGAGACAAATAATAAATATATTCTGCATATCTATTTCTAAACTCATAGTGGAAGGTAATAATATAGAATACAGTGAGATATCACTATATTCCAAACTGATATGATCAATGTATATATACAAGTCACGTACAATCAAACGCAATCCAGATAAATATACACGATTCCAAACCAATGTTAGATGATTATTTATATACACAAGCAATGACATCATCATCCGCACCTCAAACGTTACTTGACCAAGGAAACGATGTTCCATTAACCTAGTGATGAAAAAAAAGGAGAACATAGAGTGTGTCAGACTATAGTCTGGTGAGTGGTGTATATCTACTCTGGTACATACACTGATCATTCCCAAATGATACTAAGACAATTATGGTAAACACCGTACCTTAGTCCTATATCACTTGAATCCAATAAGTCGGTCAAACAATACAATAAATATGGTTAACTCATAAAATAAGGTTATAGTACAGTTACAATGGTCGATGTTATGGTAAAATCCGTATACAAAGCTAAACTAACCCTATTGCATTAGCATATGGTTGAATCACTGAATGGATGCACTTCCATATATGGCTTTTGGACCAATTTCCATACGATAATACACACCTAAGAAAATTCTATGTACCAAGCGATCATTTTACCATGATAACCGATAGAGGATATTATGATCGATTGTTTAGAAATCTTTAATCATCACAGTCAACTATATGTGTGTATATATACACATATATAATATATATGTACACTCACACACATACATACATACATACATACATACATATCTCTCTCTCTCTCTGTGTGTGTGTCTATGTCATCTGTTATCCCACCCTTTGGTCAAGGCTGGAACATCAACAAATTAGCTGGAAAAGGATGGATATCAGGATTGGAAATCGATTGGAAACAAGGTTGTGATAGATGTCGTCAAAATTTGACCGAGCTTCAATCGGGACGGAATCGATAGAGAATGATGATCAAGGCTAGGAGAGGCTACGTTTCAATTTTCAGGTCAAACGGAGTTCGTATGCTCGAGATATGGATGGATCAATGTTGGAAGGGACTGGTTTGGTATCGATACAATTCGCATCCATACATTTCGTATCGATAGAAATGGACTCGGCTGTGCACTTCGAATCGATACTATTCGTATCGACCAACATGGATACGAACAGTGCGTTCGTATCGATCAGGTAGGAGGGCCAAATGGATTTCGACACGATGGTAGTGGACTTGGATTGGATAGGTGAGCGTGCGATGGTTTGTTCGACTCGATGCTATTCGACTCGATGCTGTTCGATTCGATGCTGTTCGACTTGATGCTGTTTGATGCGGGGATGTTCGACTCGATGCAAATTTGTATCGATCAGGTCACATGATCGATACCTGATCGATACGAAGCAGTGGATATAGATTGATGGACACGAGCGCGACCAATGCAGACAGATGGATACGAATGAGCACGAAGCATGGATGCGAGCGAAGAATGTGCACGATTTGAGGGAAGAAATGTTCTACACGGCATGGAAAATGAATCACACCCTGAGGATAAGGCCACGTCACTAGCACGCACGTGAAGGGCATCGATACGAGCAGGTATCAATACGAATTGATCGATGTAGACCAGACGACGTTGAGGAAGCTACATTTCGTATCGATCATATCTCGAGATCTACATGTCCAAATGCTATGAAATTTTCACAGAAGCTCACGCACAAGCTAAGGAATGTTCACACCAAGTTTCGACTCCATCGGACAAAATCTTGATCGATACGAATTACGTTTGTATCGATCACGGATCGAGTCGAAACTCCATGGAATCGTTTGTGTGGGCCCACTCACATGCCAGAAGAAGTCTCCCGATGTTTGAGCGAGATATTTGCATGGAAAGCCTATAAATAGCACCCCATAGCCTATAGAAAAGGGATCCTTTGGGTTTCTGGAATGTCCCGACTCTGCCCGATTCAACTTTGCTCTCCATAACTGCTGTTGTACTTGGATTTTATCATAATTATCCGCTGTAATCAAGTGTAACCAGCGGGAAAAGTCAATAAAAGATTAACTTTTGGTGTGGACGTTGGCCGGAGATAGCCGAACCACTATAAATCTTGTGTCTCTGTCTATTTCTTTCTTTTGTAAGTTTATAATTCTTCACTTTTTATCCTCTACATTACTTAGAGCTGTGATCTGTGATCGTATATGGCTGATTTGTGTCCATACACTGGTGCTTCCATGATATTCGGGGTTTGTGACCAATTTTAGCGCAAACACTTTGGTGCTTTCACTGAGAAATCAACTAGCACCCGCTATACCAGATTTGGAGTTCAGATTTGAAGGCTTAAGGGTTCAGATCTAAAGAGCTATGACAAGGAAATCGAGTAGAAGACAAAGAACAGTGAGAGGTCAACATGAAGGAAGCCAGGAGGCTTCATCAGGGGCTAACCAGACTTCATCTTTCATCACCAGAGATGAGATGGAGATGATGATGGGAGCTATGCATGAAAAGTTTCTGAAAAGGCGGGAGGAGATGATGCAGAACCTCCTCAGATAGTTTGGGCAAGCAAGAGCAGTTGGAGCTTCAGGAGTTCAGATCCATGGAGCCGGAGCGGAAGGACCAAACAGGAAATCGAATGGAGAAGGTCAACAAGGCACAGCCCATGATCAGTGCATAACTGCTAACCTAGATGGATCCAGGCTTGGGGGCACACCGCCCGGCAACGATGGACCAGTTCATGGAGGAATTCCAGTTGACACCGCACAACAAGATGCTGGCGGGAATGCAAGAGCGCGCGATGAGGAATACGTGCCGGAATTCCCTCGGGAACTCGGGGGGCAACCCTTGACGGACAACGTTGGATTGGCTGAGATCATCAGGAGAACTATGCGCGGAGGATTGACAAACAGGGATCTGGCAGGAGTAAACAAGAGTTCGTTTACTCATGACATCAGAATGGCTCGGAATCCACCAGAATTCAAGCTACCTACACTAGAAGTATACAATGGAAAAGTTGATCCGACTGATCACTTGATGAGATATACAAGACATATGGAAGTGCGGGGTGCATCGGAGGAAGTAATGGCCAGATGTTTCCCTCTATACTTAACGGATATAGCTGCGATATGGTTCAGACAGCTGGAGGAAGGATCTATCAGGACATGGACAGAATTGGTGGACAGGTTTCTGAAGCAATTTCGGGTTCATATCAAAAGGCCGAAGAACGTGATGACGCTAACGTCGGTAAAGCAAAGGATGGATGAATCGCTCAGAGCTTTCTTAAATCGGTTCAATGCAGCGGTTGCTTCAGTGGATCGGCCGGATCCATTGATGGTTTTAATGCCAGCAGTATCAGGAGTCAGGGAGGATTCAGATTTCAAAGTATCTCTGATACGGGATCCGCCAATGGATCTCGGGGAATTCTTTCACGAATTTGAGAGATTCCTTCGACGGGAAGATGCGTGTTCAGATATGAAATTAAAGGAGGTGAATGCGACTGAGGATGGCGAGCCATCCAGCGGAGGCTCGGATAAAGATAAAGATAAAGCAAAAAGGAAGCTGGATGACGAATCAGGAAAAGCTAGGAAGCGGTGGAGGGAACCAAAGTTTTCCACTTACAGAAGATTAAACGAGACGTTGGAACGGATATTCATGGAGACTCGAAATCGCCTTCCCTACCGAAGGCCAGCTAGGAGAGAACCCTCGGAACGTGAAAGGGCATCAGGGAGGCACTATCTTTTTCACAACTTGGACGAACACTATACCAATAGTTGCAGGCATCTGAAGGACATAATTGAGGAGCATGTAAGGAATGGACATTTGCGACAATATGTCGGGGATCGGAATGCGGCGGTGGAGCAGGAGCAACCACCGTTTACCTCGAACAACGATGGCGCGAGACCCAGGAATGATGGTCGATTGGTTATAAATTGACAGGGATGATATGAAATAAGTAGCGAACTATTGGCAAATGGCCAAGTCATTTTACTCATGTACGGGGACGGAGATGGCCCCTAGGCATGCTCTAACTGACGATAAACCACGACGTTATGGTTTGTGAAATCTGTTTCTTCTTTTGGTTTGGACATTTGCTTTTTCTGGTTCAGTTTTGGAGTTTGGTTTGAACTCTTGGTTTTGTTTGTTTTCTGGTTTGGACTTTCATTTGGATGATTGTTTTGATGTTTGGATATTGGTTTTGATTTCGGATGTGGATTTTATTTGGTTTTCCGGTTTGATTTGGATTTTGGATTGGATTTTGATTGGGTTTTCATTTGGTTTTTGATAAATGGTCGTCGGGTATGGATTATGCCTGGAAAGGGGTAAGTCTCTCCGTCCGAACGTGGCGAATTGGCTTATTCAGGTCGTCGAGTATGGACTATGCTCGGCAAGGGTCCGGAGCGACCATGATTCGGCCTGGGACTTAGGCCCTATATTATCGGTTGCTATTTCAGGTCGTCGAGTATGGACTATGCTCGACAAGGGTCCGGAGCGACCAGGATTCGGCTTAGGACTTAAGCTATGGCATTACTCAACGTTCAGGGACACTGGACCACGGTCGTTAGGTGTGGATTGCGCTTGGCAAGAACCCGGAGAGGTTACGGATTTGGATATCGGCCCGGAGAGGTCCCAGATCCGGTTATTGGTTATTGGATAAGGATGGATCAGGACTCGGCTATCGAGTTCGAATGGATATGGAATTGGCTAAGGCTTTGGTTACTGGATTTGGAATCAGGCACCGACTCGGAGCAGTCAAGAACGATGCACTTGGATGATGCGGCTATGGACTTTAGATATCGGATTCGGAACTATTCAAAACACACATTCTTATCACAAGGCATGCTTTGGGGGGCAAATTTTATCCCACCCTTTGGTCAAGGCTGGAATATCAACAAATTAGCTGGAAAAGGATGGATATCAGGATTGGAAACAAGGTTGTGATCGATGTCGTCAAAATTTGATCGAGCTCCAATCGGGACGGAATCGATAGAGAATGATGATCAAGGGTAGGAGAGGCTACGTTTCAATTTTCAAGTCAAACGGAGTTCGTATGCTCGAGATATGGATGGATCAATGTTGGAAGGGAATAGTTTGGTATCGATACAATTCGCATCCATACATTTCGTACCGATGGAAATGGACTCGGCTGTGCACTTCAAATCGATACTATTCGTATCGACCAGCATGGATACGAACAGTGCGTTCATATCGATCAGGTAGGAGGGCCAAATGGATTTCGACACGATGGCAGTGGACCCAGATTGGATAGGTGAGCGTGCGATGGTTTGTTCGACTCGATGCTGTTCGATTCGATGTTGTTCGACTCGATGTTGTTCGATGCGGGGATGTTCGAATCGACGTTGTTCGACTCGATGCAAATTCGTATCGATCAGGTCACATGATCGATACGAAGCAGTGGATACAGATTGATGGACACGAGCGTGACCAATGCAGACAGATGGATACGAATGAGCACGAAGCACGGATGCGAGCGAAGAATGTGCATGATTTGAGGGAAGAAACGTTCAACACGGCATGGAAATGGATCACACCCTGAGGATAAAGCCACGTCACTAGCACGCACGTGAAGGGCATCGATACGAGCAGGTACCGATACGAATTGATCAATGTAGACCAGACGACGTTGAGGAAGCTACATTTCGTATCGATCATATCTCGAGATCTACAGGTCCAAATGCTATGAAATTTTCACAGAAGCTCACGCACAAGCTAAGGAATGTTCACACCAAGTTTCGACTCCATCGGACAAAATCTTGATCGATACGAATTACGTTCGTATCGATCACGGATTGAGTCGAAACTCCATGAGATCGTTCGCGTGGGCCCACTCACGTGCCAGAAGAAGTCTCCCGAAGTTTGAGCGAGATATTTGCATGGAACGCCTATAAATAGCACCCCAGAGCCTACAGAAAAGGGATCCTTTGGGTTTTTGGAACGTCCAGACTCTGCCCGATTCAACTTTGCTCTCCATAGCTGCTGTTGTACTCGGATTTTATCATAATTATCTGCTGTAATCACGTGTAACCAGTGGGGAAAGTCAATAAAACATTAACTTTTAGAGTGGACGTTGGCCGGAGATAGACAAACCACTATAAATCTTGTGTCTCTGTCTATTTCTTTCTTTTTTAAGTTTATAATTCTTCACTTTTTATCCTCTACATTACTTAGAGCTGTGATCTGTGATTGTATACGGCTGATTTGTGTCCATACACTGGTGCTTCCATGATATTCGGGGTTTGTGACCAATTTTGGCGCAAACATCATCCAATTCAATCAAGTTTGAAATTCACTTCAGGTAGAGTCTAAATGGCTCCGTCAACATCCCGCTGTTTATATTTTTTCTGATTCTTTTTCCTTTGTTTCTCTCTTATTTTCAATTTATTTTTGAATCCATTTTCTTCTATATTTTGATACTATCTTCTACTATCCTTCTATTTTAGATTCACAAAGAGATTCATAATGAATTATTTTAGAATTACTTCAAAATGTTTATTTATAAAACCAGTTCCAAATTATATAAATGCACTTTCTCTTATATATATACTTTTAATTACACCTACAAATCTATATAAATTCGAAACAAAATCATGATATGACATGAAAAATATTTTGGCATCTTATAAATATTTTTATATAATTTTGGTTTACATTATATTCATATATTTCAATATAATTCATTCCATTATTCAAAAACTATGTTTTTCCCATTTCTATGTAAATCATTCATATAAGTCATTTAGATTAGATATATAAATCATATTTAATCATTGAAATATATCATATTTCTCCATGGATCATTTCATAACTTTTTATTATTATTTACCTTAGTATTTATATTGTATTATACATATATATATATCCCAATATACATATTTCAACCATCCTCTTTATTAAAATATATGTGCGTGCACACGCATGTGTGTGTGCATATGTATACGTATTTCAAAATTTAAATTCCTTATTTCCATAATTTTCATTTTTAATTTAAGATTTCGTAATCTCTTTTGTTTCATAAGAATTCCAATCCGAATTTCCAAATCTCCATTCCATTATTCACTAGTTTGTTTACTAGTTCAACCCATCTCAAATAACCTACGTTTTCATTTACAGTTAACATCATATCGCAATTTATTTTCATATGTGTGTGTGTATCATTAATTACTGTCCAAAATCAATAATCGTCAAATTCACCCCAAACTTTAACCTTAGGCCATAATTTTCAAAGAATTAGTAGAGAACCACCGATTTTATACTAGATTAGAAACTAGCCACTAGCTTTGTTTAGGAATCCCCTAATTTGCTCGTTGTTCGGATTTGGTCTTGTAACATCCCCCTATTTGGAGGCCCAAAACTAACGGCTACGGATGCTGTAGTCATCCATAGTTATTAATCCTCGACGACCAAACATGACGATATTAGATACATTGATACACAGAAACACAAGAATATGGAAAAAAATTAAACAACAAAACAAATTCCACATGCCATTTCAAAAATATTCCAAATTGATTACATAATCCAAATTCGCAGACCACATTCAGATTACATATAATTATTACAAAATATGCCAAGAGTGACATATTTCAACAATTTGCCTTTACAAACAAAACACACGGCGGAAATAAAAAGAACTCTAATAACAAGTTTGCCTCTTGCATGTCCTCGGAAGCTTTATTCGGCTAAAAGAACACCTGGAAACCTTAACTCTCAACTTACTCAAAATCAATTGAGTACCCGAGAGTTTAAGGGGAAAACAAAAACTTCGAGTCGGACATAAAGCCTGGTATGAACAATAATTTACCATCTCAAACCATTTGGATATCTAGTGAGACCACACCGCTTAGCGGAACGGGTTTTCCCCTCACTAGTATCCTAAACATATATAAAACCATATACTGTGCTCCTGCATCCACAATCGTTAAAAACATAGTATTTCAAAACATCATGATGATATGCAAAACAATTAAATCAATTCTGGATTACCCATCCCCATTCATTCTGACTATCTGTCTCAATTATAGTTTCTAGGATTACAATTAACCTGTTAAAATGTTAAGAACTATCTATCTAATTACTCAGTTTTCATGGGATAACTAAGGACCTATTGGTAACTCCAATATCTTATTTCTTATCCTAGTTTTGATGGGCTAACTAGGAACCTATTGGCTGATTGCTAATATCTTAATCCAGATATAGTTTTCATGGGCTAACTACAAACCTACTGGCCCCTGCCAGTATCAAATCATAGTTTTCATGGGCTAACTATAAACCTATTGGCCCCTGCCAATATCATACAGTTTTCATGGGCTTACTGCAAACCTATTGGCCCCTACCAATATCTTTAATTTAAAATTTAACATTTGTTAAGTTATATTCAATACTGGGTCAACCTAACCAGTTTTCTGCCTTTTCCCCAAAATACAGTTATGGGTTAATAACAAAGTGAATAACATTTAAAAATCTTTATTTATACCATGGTTATCACTTTAAATTGAGATTGGGTCTATGTTTTGAAATAAAAAAACATCTCTTTCGAAACCTCTGGATAGCCTCCTTTCGAAAGCACAGATCTCTTTTCAAAATATTGAATACATACCTTTTGAAACCCTTAATAAACATTCTCTTTCGAAACCTATTATACCTTTTGATGGTATCAAATCATCTTTTAAAAATATAGAGCTTCGAAACAAATGAAAGTATCCCTTTCGAAAGCATTGGGTTTACTCCTTAAAATCATTTGGGTCAAAATGGTTATATACGATAGTATCTCTTTCGAAACCAACATAAATTAGTTTGGGGTTGATGGTGTCGGAGCCATCTAGTTTGAAAGCAAAAGACTTAAAAATCAAAACTTCGAAGGTCTGGGTCGAAACCACCTTTTGACTCCGTCTCCTTCGAAACCCCAACCGCTTTCGAAAGAAGTTAAGAAAAAGGTTTGGTTTAAAGTAAAAACAAAGGCAACTCTTTGAAAGAATTATTGGACAACATGGTCGAGAGGTAGAGTAGTGGCTAGGCTACGACTAGGTCGAAATCTACCCCTTTCGAAAGCTTTTGTTTAACGAAAAAGGAATCTCCTTCGAAAGCTAGTACCTTAGTATTAACATGGAAACCTGCTTCGAAAGCTAAACAAACATTTCGACTAAGTCAAAAGCTTTTAAATAAAATAAGGCAAGGATTTAACTTATGAAGACAAAACAGGGTCTCGACCCCATCGGAAGCTTACCCTTCGACGCCAAAGCTTCCGCCCATCTTCCAATCTACTACGTACCTTCCAGGAGATACCATGTGTATTGGTTTTGATTATGAAGGTTTTTAATTTGACGGTTTCAACTATAATGGGGCGGAACCAAAGGTGTCGGAAGGTATCTTCCATTAAAGGTGAAGCACTTTTTTCTAGTTTAAATGCTGAATCATAGCAACTTTAAGTAATTTCTTTTTAACAACTTGCCTAGTTGGAAAACACTGATTGGCTGCCATAAAAATTTTCAATTACTTTACTTCTAAAACTGCTACCTTTATTCAGATCCTAAATTAAAGGATTTAAACATTAAAACCTTTCCAAATAACCTAAATTCGACATTTGCAGAAAAGCCCCTCTTTTAAAATAATTTATTTCCCTTAGTAATCAATTGGGAAAAATTCCCAAAAATCATAGAAATTCGAAATAATCATGTAATCAAACATATTGAAATTTTTAGACCCAATTTCTTCCTGAAATTCACAAAATAAATATCTAACCCAATCATATCATATTTTCCATCAAAAATTCATAATAAAATTTCCATAGCTTGGAAAATTCTGAAAATTAAAACCCATTTCCAAAATTATGTTTTACTTAACATAAAATTTTTCCATGGCATTTCAAAATCAATATCTCATGGTTTTACCCTTAAAACCATACAATTATATATATAAGGTAATTGTTTAAATCAAATAATTCATAATTTAAGCATATCATCATTCAAAATTTCATAAATGAAACTAAAAAATAAATTCAAAATCATAAGATTATAGAAACAAAAAAGAGATGGAATAAATTATTATTAACCTTAGATTTGATAAGGAACTTGAGATTTTTTGTTGATTAATATTCCTTCCTAGCTTGATCATTGGCATTAGATTAAAAATACCTTCTTTTCCTCTTTGGTAATTGCCCACTTTGATTTAGGTTTTAGATTTTGTGACCGTGAGAAAAATGAAACGTGAATGGACATAGAGGAGAAGTAATAACCGTGTAAAATAATAAGGATGCTATTTTACTAATATGCCCATGTGTAACTAAATTATCCCATAAACCAAGTTAAAGCCCATTTATTCAATTAGTAAGCACGACCATATATTAATTTTATTAAATCTCAATCTCCTTATCATCATTATTCTATTTAATTTATCTAATTAAATCTTCTGAATAATGCCATCAAAATTAGGGATGTTACAGGATTCCACTCCAAATCCAAGTAATTACAATCCTAATTGGTAATAGACTATAGTCTTGGCCTTGCTCTCCCATTTAGTGGTTGAATTATTGATTTTTATTAAGTACCGAAGGAGAAATTTGATCTTAAATTAGAGATAGGGTTCTATCATTTTGGAGAGAATAGGAGAAGAAAGAATACATGTATGACAAGTTGAAAAAACTCAAGAATCAACCAAGAGGACCAGAAGAAGGAATGAAGAATGACTCAAGAGGAGGAAACCAAAATTTGGCCAAGATGATGGATCACCAGCGATCCATCACCAATGGATCACTAACGATCTATAAGGTTCACTCATGGATCTTCCAATCCTCTTGCATTATGATCTAATATGCTCCCTAGAGACGTTTTTCAAGTTCCATAGCATGCTAAACAATCTAGATCGAGAAGGAAGACTTGTCTAATTCAAGCTGTTTAACCAAAAGCAGCTAACTTATAATGGATCTACAGAACTCATACGAAGTTGGATTGACTTGAAATTTTGGGAGAACACTTAGAAGATATAATAAATGGCTCACAGAAAAAATGAGATCATTTGGAATTGATTTGATGGATTGCTAGCGACCTAACTAGATGGAGCGCTAGCGACCCATGTAGATTGGGCCCCACCACCTCAAATTTTTATGGTAGGTCCCGTACACCTTGGAGAGAGTACCTACAATGTTTCATTTGGTTATGTTCAATTTTGAGGGAGTTATGGATGATTCTTTTGGACCAGATGACCCATGAAGATGGATGATCAAACTAACTCCAAACGACTTGATATTTGGACAAAGCACTCAAATAGAAGATAAGAAGACAACCAAATAGAGATCACTAAAAAATACCCTAAGTACACGGATCGCTAGCCCTATGGATCGCTAGCGATCCATTACCAATGGATCGCTAGCGATCCATTACCAATGGATCGCTAGAGATCCATCAGGTCAGCTCAGGTCGTCTTCAAACTCTTTGAACTCCTTCCTGGCATCAAGTGTAGGTTTCTGGCAAAGCGGCCTAGCCCGATAACTCTCCAACCCCTATAAATACAATCCTACTTACAACATAAATAGGTTCTTCTAGACTGGCTGTTGGAACTCTCTAGAGATTATTCTTTACTCTTCTCCTCCCACACAGTAGTCATCTAAGGGTTCACTGTGATTCTCCAGTAAACTCTTATACTTGTGACTTGATCTAACTTAGAAGATTCAATCATATTGTGATACGATTCAACTGGTAACAGCAGTCAGTTAATAGAAAAATACAAAGTGGACGTAGGCTTCATTAACAGCTGAACCACTATAAAAATCTTCTTGTCTCTTTACTATTTCTGCTCTTTTTACATTTATTTTCTATATTATTGCTCTGTAAGAACAGAGCTGATGCTTTCACACTCAATCTAAGGTGTTGATCCATTTTTTGGGTCCACGTTTTGGTGCTTTCACTGAGAAAAAAGTAGATCCGAAAACTTGGAGCTTGAATCTGTTATTAGGGGAAAATGAAGGGGCTTAACACCAGATCTAAAACTGGAGCAAGTCAACCAGAGCCTGGGGGTAGTCAGGAAGTATTTTCAAATTCTCACAATCCAACTATGTACCTAGAGAAGAAATGCAAAGGCTGATGAAGGAGATGTAAGATAGAATCTTGACTAGGCAACAAGAGATGATGGAGGGATTCTTCCAAAGGATGGGACAACAATGAATTGCAGGAACTGTAGGAATTTAGACCCCAGGTAACAATACAGGAACTGCTAGATTGGAATAGAACGAGATGGAATGTTGCCTCCACGTCCAGAGCAACTGACACTTAGGGGCGACGCAAAAGTCGACCTGGGGATCAACACTAATGATGGGATCAAAATTGGAGCTGGCATTGAGAGGGCCAACAATGGAGTGACTGTTGAAACTCCTGGAATTGGTGATATAGGAGCTAATCTAAATACTAGGGTGCAACAAGCAGAGGAATATGTGACAAAGCTACCTCGGAGGAGCGGAGGATAGAATGATACTAGAAGAGCAGGGCAGAACACTAGTGTACAACTAGTGGTGAATGCACCAGATTTCCCTTGCCAAGGCAGGGGGCAGAACATCACTTTCGGATGAAGACCTTTGTTGGATGGTGAAAATTGAATTGCTGAATTGGTAAGGAGGTTGGTTAAAGGAGGACCCACAGATCAGGGTTTGGAAGATGTGAACAGAAACCAGTTTACTGCTAACATCCAGAACGTGAGAAATCCTCCCGATTTCAAGCTTCTTGCAATGGAAATGTACAATGGAAAGATTGATCCAATGATTTATCTAATGAGATACATCCTGTAACATCCCATATTTTTGATAACATTATTTAGGATATTTAATTAGCTAAATAAAATAAAATAATGTGTTGATTAAGGGATTGAGATTTGATTTAATTAAGGGGTAGTCATGCCATTTAAACAATGAATTAAAAAAAGAGTTTAACATGAAATATATGAGGGGTAAAATAAGAAAGAGGCCATTCCTATATCTTTAACCCTTTGCCGTGTATCCTATACACGTTCATTTCATTTGTTCAAAATTTTAAAAGCTAAGGCCGGCCACCATTAACAAGAGCTAGAGAAAGAAAGAGAAAGGGGAAGGTAAATCAACATCAAATTCATTCAAATCTCATATCCTTAATCTCTAAAGCTAAGGTGAACAATGTTTACATCTCTCATTTGTTTTTTTTTCGGTTTTAAGGAGAAATCCAAAATGTTTTGCAATGTTTTTCCCTATTTTTGAGTAATGGAATGACTATATATACTTGTTGATGATTTATGCATGTTCATATTGATTTTATGATATGTTTTAAGGTAAAAAACCTATTAAATGACATCTAAATACCTTGCAAAATATTATATAGACCAGAAATAATATTTTGAAGATGTGTATCAATTTTTAGAATTTTCTGAATTTTTGTGGATTTTATATGACTTTTCTAGTACAGAAAATGTTATTTTGGGTTATAAATTATTTAAGGTTAAACAATAAAAGATTTGGGTCTGAAATATTTATATATTGGAAAACATATTAAAAGAGATTTTTTGGAATTTTTGTAGATTTTTCCTAAGTTTTTTAATGGATATATAAAATTATTTAAGGTATGAGACTTAAATATTTTATATATTTATAGCAGGAGATGGGCTCTTTGCAAATAAATTATATTTGTTAATTCTGGAAATTGGCAGCAATTATGAAAAAGTAAAATGGAAACTAATCAGATTTAGACAAACAAGGCAGGTTAGGTACAAAAGAAATAGTTTAAAAGGACAAATAAATAGATTTTTCACTATTTTGATGCTTTCGGCACCAGGTTCTGCCTCTTTACCTTCATCTCCAACACAGTCAAAACCAATGCACATGGTATCAGGGAACTGGTACGTAGTGAATTGGATGTAGGCGAAAGGTAGTGGGTCAAAACTAGGGGTTCCGTAAGGGTTGAGGCTTTACTTTGTTTTAAAATAATAATGGGCATGCTTGCTTTCGACTAAGAAGCTTTCGACTTATTTGGCTTTCGACTAGGTCAAATATATTTAAAGGATATGGTTTTGATTGGGTTGCACCTTTGTTTTTAAACAACTGCTTTCGACTAAGTCGAAACCTTTTGCTGCTGCATTTTTACCTTTCGACCCAGATGGTTTCGAAGGGGTATTTTGTTTTCTAAAATTTGGCCACTTCTCCAATGCATTCGAATTGAAGTATAACCCAAATTTTTTCGAAAGAGATGATTTAAATGTTTTTGAAAAGAAGTGCTTTCGACTTTAATGAGTTTATGATCCTTTTGCTCTACTTGAAGGCATAATCCAAATGGTTTCGACCGAAACGTTTTTCAAAGGGTTTCGAAGGAGTAAGCTTTGAATGGTTTTGAAAGGTTCCACATATTTTAAATTAAACCCAAAGGCTTTCGAAAGGTTTAAATCTGATGCTTTCGAAAGGTTTTAAAATAAGGTTTCGAAGGAGTGGTCCTCAATGGTTTCGAAGGAGTCTAAAGGTATGGTTTTTCTGGTTGTTTCAAAAGGATTAAAAGGAAAGGTTTTCCTAAGGTTTCGAAAGGGCAATGTTTATAGGTTTTAAAAGAAAGATGTCTAAGGTTTTAAAGCTTTCGAAAGGAAGATTTTTCAGAGGTTTCGAAAGGGTTTTGAGAGTCATTTCGAAAGGAAGGTTTTGGCCTTTCGGCCTAGATAAAAGAAAGGGTTTTACGTGATTTAGAAAGGGGTACTTTCAATGGTTTCAAAAGGGGTACTTTCAATAGATTCGAAAGGGGGACTTTCAAAGGTTAAATGTTTTCATCAACTTTGATTTGAGTAATGTATATATATAACATGGCAAGGTGATTTTGAGTAAAGCATAGAGATTATATATTTTCCTTGTTTGAGCTTGATTTAAGATTTAAATAATTTTGAAAAGGTTTTCAAGGAAAATTTTGGGAAGGGATCCCTACGTAAAATGACTCAGATATTAGAATACCTGATGGGACTGGTATTGGGTCGCGCCCTATGCATTAGCTATTAGCCTCAGCTAATTTTGTCCAAAATTCCAATGTGTAGGGATTTGTCACAAGTAAGACTAAAATTATGAATACACACATAAATGAATATATGTTTGTATACAGATAGGTTATTGGTGAGCCCACAAAACCATTAGGATCAAGTGACCCTGGGAGATGATAAGTTAAGGACAGACAGTTTAGAAGAGAATTATTTAACGGATAGTTAAGGACAGAACATCCAAAAGAAGAGGAGTGTCTAACAAATGTTAGATAAATTTTGATATGTTGTCTAGTAGGCCCGAGTCAGCCAAAGTTTAATAGTTAGCCAAACAAACTATAAAGTTCGAACAGATAGTTCATTTATTACCTTATATGTATGTTTACATATAATGCTTTACAAATTTTAACCAGTTTTGGTTGCAAGAAAGGATTTGCAAAAGATATGTTTTAAAAGGATGTTAATGAAAGGAAACCCGTTCCGCTAAGCGGCATGGTCTCACTTAACATAAAATAACAGAGATGAACAGTCTTATTCACACCAGGCTTTATGTCTGACTCGAAGTTTTTTTCCCCTTAAACTCTCGGGTGCTCAAAATTGATTTGAGTAGGCTGAGGATTAAGGTTTACAGGTTTTATAAATTTTGGCGAATAAATCTTCCGGATATTAAATTTTGGCTAATTAGGAGTATAGATTATTTTGTTTATTTCCGTTGTGTATTAAGTCAGATATGACAATATTGCTTTGTTCAACCAAGGGGGCATCATCATATGTCGCTCTTGGCGTATTTTTATAATGATTATAATTGATGTTTACCTAGGAAACGATATGGGATTATGTAGCTTGGATATGAATTATTGTTTTGAAATGTAATTAGTAAAATGTTGTTTTTGAAATCTATGATTTAGTTCATATTCAAGTGTTTTTGATATTATGGATACCATTAGTATTACCGTATTTTGTCACCAGGAGTTAATACTATGGATGACTGCAACATCTGTAGCGCTTAGCTTTTGGCCTCTATATACAGGATGTTACAACTTGGTATCAGAGCATAGGTTTATGAAAAACATTAAACTAAAAATGGTTTTTTGAAAACATAATCCTAAAGAACTAGAGTAAGATTTTGGGTATGGGATAACGCTGTAGTAACGTACTTGTATTTGCTATATATAAGTATACGCTCTATCTCTAGTCTTCTATCTTTGTTAGGTTATTTTTTTGTATCTCATGAGGTTTGAATACATATATGGAAGGTAGAAGAGGAAGAGTTAACCCAGGAGGGGAAGGCACCAAGGGAAATGCCAGGCCTAATGCGAGGAGAGGTCAAGGTTAGGCACAAGCAAAGAATGTGGGTGTTGGAGTCCTGCAGGTTGGAATGGAAGCTATGTATCAGTTCTTCGTGAAAATGGTGCAAGCGGGTGTTGCTGCTGGAGTAGTGGGAGGAGGATTTCCGGGAGCTCCAGTTGTCAACGACTATGCTAAGTTGAGTGGAGACTACACTAAGCTTGGAAGGAAGCCATTTATTGGAACGGAGGATGCAATTGAGGTGGAAAACTGGTTGTTGCACTGAGAAAGGATTTTTGTTTACTTGAGGCTCAATGATGAGCAGAAGAGGAGGTTAGCATCGAGACAGCTTCAGGGAGTTGCTTTATTTTTGGTGGAATAGTGTGACTGTGGCAGTGGAATAGCTTCAGGGAGTTGCTTTACTTCAATTGAGTAAAAGGAGAGGTTCATGTCGGTAATGGCGCAGTCTATTTTGATTAGGAAGTTTTCTGAGCTAGAACAGGGGGAGATGACTGTTCTGGAGTATGCCAGTAGGTTCGAAGAGTTAGCCCGATATGGTTATGTTGTTATTGATATAGTGATGAAGAGGAACGAGAAAATTATCAGGGGATTGAAGCCTGAGTTGGCTAGGTCTACGTTACCGCATATTAGAGATCCCTGTGATGTGGTTGTAGAGATGGCCTTGAGACA
Organism: Allium fistulosum; assembly: GCA_030737815.1. Classification (NCBI taxonomy): domain Eukaryota; kingdom Viridiplantae; phylum Streptophyta; class Magnoliopsida; order Asparagales; family Amaryllidaceae; genus Allium; species Allium fistulosum. Next base: position 1,390,293,901 of record CM060901.1, on the reverse strand, counting down.
TGAAGAGATGCTTGCTTGTCAGGAGAAGAATAGGTGAAAGAAGTCCAGGTTGGGCAGAATCAGAAGAGGAAGTTCTTTCACAAGAAGTGTGCTCAAAAGGGTGGATCAGCCAAGAAGTCTAAAGTGGTCTGTTTTAAGTGCGACAAGAAGGATCATTTCGCCAATGAGTGTCGTACTGGGAAGGCTAAGGAAGTGATCTGGAAGAAGAACATTAGGTGCTTCAACTGCGATCAGATAGGCCACTATAAGAATCAATGCAAGGAGCCAGCCAAGGATGGAAAGGGCAAGGTGTATGGATTGGAGCCAATTGCTTTTAAGCCGACAGCTCAGGAGAAAAGAAAGGCAGTTTTGGAAGGTACGCTTCAGATCCATGGTATGTCTATTAGCATTCTATTTGATACCGGAGCATCGCATTCTTTTATATCTAGATATTTGATAGATATGCTTAACCTAGAACCCATATATTTAGTTACTTCCTTACGGGTTGCGAATCCAATAGGAGGGTATGCAACTCTAAGATTGAGATGTGACCAGTTAGAGTTTGACCTGTTAGGTCATACTTTTGTTTGCAGTTTGCATGTGTTTGATTTTGTGGGGTTCGGGATTATTCTTAGGATGGATTGGTTAAGTGAGTACGATGCTAGGATTTTTTGCCAAGATAAGGAAAATATCGCTTAGGCACCCTAATTGTAACGAACAGATTGTTTATACCGTAGAAGGTTCTAGCGGTGAGGTGAATACTTTGTTAGGCGTTATGGAATTGGAGGATGAGATGAGTCGAGTTTTCGTTGTTAGAGAATTTGTGGATGTGTTTGAGCCAGTAGTTGGATTGCCGCCAAAACAAGCTATTGAGTTTCAGATAGATTTGGTTCTGGGAGCAGAACCAGTGAGTAGGCTGCAAGCAGGATGACCCTTATAGAGATGAGGGAGTTAAAGGTGCAGTTGGTGGATTTAGAAGTCAAGAGTTTTATCAGGTTGAGTAGTTCGCCTTGGGGAGCAGCCGCAGTGTTTGCTAAGAAGCCGGACGGATTGTTAAGGCTATGTATCGATTATCGTAAGTTGAATGAGAGGACGATAAAGAATTGATATCCATTTCCCAGAATTAACGAATTATTTGACCAGTTGAGTGGAGCCAAATTATTTTCTCGGTTAGATTTGGCAACAGGTTTCCATCAGCTTAGAATAGAAGATGATAGTATACCTTTAATAGCGTTTAGGACCAGATATGGATCATACGAATGGTTAGTTATGCCGTTCGGACTGACTAATGCACCAGCATTCTTTGTGGATTTGATGAACCGAGTTTTTCGAGAGCACTTGGATAGGTTCGTATTGGTTTTCATAGATGATATATTGTTGTACTCTAAGGATGAAAGAGAGCATGAAGTCCATCTTAGAGTGGTGTTTGAGACGCTGAGGCAGCATCAGCTAAAAGCTAAGTTTTTGAAATGTCATTTCTGGAAGAAGGAAGTGAAGTTTGTTGGTCATGTAGTCTCAGAGAGAGGGTTGTCAGTAGATCCGACTAAGATTGAAGCAGTGAATAGTTGGAAGAGACCCGAGACAGTGACGAAGATAAAGAGTTTTCTTGGATTGGCTGGTTAATATCGGAGGTTCATTAAGGATTTTTCATGGATAGCGGTACCGATGACCAAGCTAAAGAGAAAGGATGTGAAGTTTGTGTGGATCGATAAGTGTGAGGAAGCATTCCAGAGTTTGAAACACGTATTGACCCATGCACCTATGTTGGTTGTTCTGGAAGGGAATTAGGATTTGGTGGTTTATACCAATGCTTGTGGAACATAATTAGGAGTCGTGTTGATGTAGAGAGGTAAAGTGATTGCCTATGCTTCTAGACAGCTTAGACCGCATGAGGTCAGGTATCCATCTCATGATTTGGAATTGGCAGCAGTGATTTTTGCATTAAAGGTGTGGAGACATTACCATTTGGGAGAGAGGTTTGAGTTATGTACAGATCATAAGTCGCTGAAGTATTTGTTCTCTCAAAAGGAGCTAAACATGAGACAACAAAGGTGGTTAGAGTTTATCGCTGATTATAATTTTGGGATTGAGTACGCATCGAGGAAAGGAAACAAGGTTGCAGATGCACTTAGCACGAAACATCATAATGCAGTGTGGGCGATGATTACGGAGTGGAAAGATTTAGAATCATTAGCAGATTGCAGAGTGTAGTGGAGATCTGATGCTGGGTCTAGCAGAGAAACCGTAGTGTTATCTTGTTTGGAAGTTCGACCAGTGATGATTGAAAAGAATGCTTCTAAATAGGAAGAGGATCCGGTATTAGCATAACAGATCAAGAAGTTAAGAGATAGAACCGAGAGTGATGACTTGAAAGATTTCAGTCTTGACCAGAATGGGAGGTTGAGAAAGAAAGGAACATTATGTGTTCCGAGTGTAGGAAACATAAGGAAAGAAGTCATGGAGGAATGCCATCGTTCGAAGTTCTCTATTCATCCAGGAGGTACTAAGATGTATCAGGATATGAGGAGGAGTTTCTTTTGGGAAGGTATGAAGCGGGATATTGGTTTATTGGTAAAGCAGTACTTGAATTGCCAACAGGCAAAGACCGAACACCAAAAGCCAAGTTGATTGCTTCAGCCATTAGATATTCTAGTATGAAAAATTGATTCTATTTCTATGGATATTATTGACGGGTTGCGCAACTCGAACAGAGGAAATGGAAGTATATGGGTCATAGTGGACAGACTGACCAAGAGTGCCCATTTCATTCCAATTAAGTTAACTAGGACGTCACCTGTTTTAGCGAAGTTGTTTATGAAGAATGTGGTTAGACTGCATGGAATTCCTAGTAGCATAGTTAGTGATAGAGATTCCTTATTCACTAGTGAGTTCTGGAAGAGTCTATAGGAGTTTTTGGGAACCAAGCTCAAGATGAGTACTGCTTACCATCCATAGACAGATGGGCAAACGGAAAGAGTTAACAAAATCTTAGAGGATTTGTTAAGAGCTCATATTCTAGATTTCAGGGGATCATGGGAAGACCATTTGCATTCAGTCGAGTTTTCGTATAACAGCAGTTATCAGACTAGTGTTAGGATGGCATCGTTTGATGCTTTGTATCGAAGGCCATGCAAATCTCTGGTTTGTTGGTTAGAGACCGAGGATAGGTTGGTTCTTGGTCCAGATTTAGTTAGAGAAGCTGCAGAAAAGATTGAGGTCATTCGGGCTAGAATGAAGGAGGCTCAGTTTAGGAAGAAGAGTTGTGCAGACGGAAGACGGAAAGATTTAGAATTCTCAGTTGGAGATCAGGTATTTATTAAGGTGTCACCGATGAAGGGTGTGATCAGATTCGGAAGATCAGGAAAGTTGGCACCGAGATTCGTTGGACCTTTTCCTATTGTTGGGAGGATCGGGAAACTCGCGTATAGAGTTGAGTTACCGAGCACTTTGGCAGGGTCCATGATGTTTTCCATATTTCTCATCTCAGAAAGTGTGTTAGAGACCCGAAGACTACTATTGCACCGACTGTGCTAGATGACTTAGTGGTAGAACCGGACTTGACCACAGATAGAAAACAATTTGGTATAGTTGCAAGAGATGAGAAGAGGCTTAGAACTAAGACTGTTAGCTTATCAAGGTCAGGTGGAGTGATAATAACAGGGATTGTACTTGGGAAGTAGAGAGCAGGATTAGAGATACTTATCCTTATTTGTTTGATGGTATGTATTACCTTCCTGATTGTTGTGTACCTTATCGTAATTTTGGGGATGAAATTCTTTAAGGAAGGGAGTCTAACACCCCATATTTTTGATAACATTATTTAGGACATTTAATTAGCTAAATAAAATAAAATAATGTGTTGATTAAGGGATTGATATTTGATTTAATTAAGGGGCAGTCGTGTCATTTAAATAATGAATTAATAGAACAGTTTAACATGAAATATAGGAGGGGTAAAATAGGAAAGAGGCCATTCCTATATCTTTAAACCTTGGCCATGTATCCTATACACGTTCATTTCAGTTGTTCAAATTTTAAAAGCTAAGGCAGGCTACCATTAGCAAGAGCTAGAGAAAGAAAGAGAAAGGGGAACTTAATCAACATCAAATTCATTCAAATCTCATATCCTTAATCTCTAAAGCTAAGGTGAATAATGTTTACATCTCTCATTTATTTTGTTTTCGGTTTTAAGGAGAAATCCGAAATGTTTTGCAATGTTTTGCCCTGTTTTTGAATAATGGAATGATTATATATACTTGTTGATGATTTATGCATGTTTATATTGATTTTATAATATGTTTAAAGGTAAAAACCCTATTTAATGACATCTAAATGCCTTGCGAAATTTTATATAGACCTAATATTTTGGAGATGGGTTTCAATTTTTAGAATTTTTAGAAATTTTGTGGATTTTATATGAATTTTCTAGTAAAGAAAATGTTATTTTGAGTTATAAATTATTTAAGGTTAAATAATAAAAGATTTGGGTTTGAAATTTTTATATGTTGGAAAACATATTAGAAGAGATTTTCAGGAATTTTTGTAGATTTTTCCTAATTGTTTTAATGGATATATAAAATTATTAAGGTATGAGACTTAAATGTTTTATATATTTATAAAAGGAGAAGGGGCTCTTTGAAAATAAATTATATTTGTTAATTCTGGAAATTGGCAGCACTTTTGAAAAAGCAAAATCGCAACCAATCAGATTTAGACAAACAAGGCATGTTAGGTACAAAAGAATTAGTTTAAAAGGACAAATAAATAGGTTTTTCACCGTTTCGATGCTTTCGACACCAGGTTCCGCCTCTTTACCTTTGCCTCTGACACAGTCGAAACCAATGCACATGGTATCAGGAAACTGGTACGTAGTGAAGTGGATGTAGGCGAAAGGTAGTGGGTCGAAACTAGAGGTTCTAAAGGGGTTGGGGGTTTACTTTGTTTTTAAATAAAAATGCGTCTGCTAGCTTTCGACTAAGAAGCTTTCGACTTAGTTGGCTTTCGACTAGGTTGAATGGATTTAAAGGATATGGTTTCGATTGGGTTGCGCCTTTGTTTTTAAATAGCTGCTTTCGACTAAGTTGAAACCTTTTGCTACTGCCTTTTTACCATTCGACCCAGATGATTTCGAACAGGTTTATTGTTTTCTAAAATTTGGCCACTTCTCCAATGCTTTCGAAGGGATGGTTTCGACACCATCATCTCTTTACGAGGAATACTTTCGAAAGGTAGGCTTTCGACTTAAATGGTTTTAATGACCCTTTTATTCAATTGAAGTATAACCCAAATGGTTCGAAAGAGACGATTTAAATGATTTCGAAAAGAAGTGCTTTCGACTTTAATGGGTTTATGATCCTTTTGCTCTACTTGAAGGCATAATCCAAATGGTTTCGACCGAAACGTTTTTCAAAGGGTTTCGAAGGAGTAACTTTGAATGGTTTCGAAAGGTTCCACATATTTTAAATTAAACCCAAAGGCTTCCAAAAGGTTTAAATCTGATGCTTTCGAAAGGTTTTAAAGTAATGTTTAGAAGGGGTGGTTCCCCAATGGTTTCGAAGGCATCAAAAGGTATGGTTTTTTTTGCTTGTTTCAAAAGGATTAAAAGGAAAGGTTTTTCTAAGGTTTCGAAAGGGCAATGTTTAAAGGTTTTAAAAGAAAGATGTCTAAGGTTTTAAAGCTTTCAAAAGGAAGATTTTTCAAAGGCTTTGAAAGGGTTTTGAGAATGGTTTCGAAAGGAAGGTTTTGGCCTTTCGGCCTAGACAAAAGAAAGGGTTTTACTTGATTTAGAAAGGGGTACTTTTAATGGTTTCAAAAAGGGTACTTTCAATAGATTCGAAAGGGGGACTTTCAAAGGTTAAATGTTTTCATCAACTATGATTCGAGTAAAGTATATATATAACATGTCAAGGTGATTTTGAGTAAAGCATAGAGATTATATATTTTCCTTGTTTGAGTTTGATTTAAAGATTTAAATCATTTTGAAAAGGTTTTCAAAGAAAATTTTGGGAAGGGATCCCTAAGTAAAATGGCTCAGATATTTGAATACCAGATGAGACTGGTATAGGGTCGCGTCCTATACATTAGCTATTAGTCTCGGCTAATTTTTACCAAAATTGCAGTATATAGGGCTTTATCACAGGTAAGACTAAAATTATGAATACACACAGAAAGGGTATATGTTTGTATACAGATGGGTTATTGGTGAACCCGCAAAATCATTAGGATCTGGTGACTTTGGGAGATGATAAGTTAAGGACAGACCATCTAGAAGAGAAGTATTTAACATATAGTTAAGGACAAAACATCCAGGAGAAGAGGAGTGTCTAACAGATGTTAGATAAATTTTGATACATTGTCGGTTAGGCCCGAGTCAACCAAAGGTTAATAGTTAGCCAAACAAAAGTATAAAGTTCGAATGGATAATTCATTTATTACCTGATATGTATGTTTACATAATAATGCTTTTGAGATTTTAACCAGTTTTGGTTGCAGGAAAGGATTTGCAAAAGATATGTTTTAAAAGGATGTTAGTGAGGGGAAACCCGTTCCGCTTAGCGGCGTGGTCTCACTTAACATATAATAACAGAGATGAACAATATTATTCACACCAGGCTTTATGTCTGACTCGGAGTTTTTGTTTTCCCCTTAAACTCTCGGGTGCTCAAAATTGATTTGAGTAGGCTGAGGGTTAAGGTTTATAGGTTTTAGAAATTTTGGCGAATAAAGCTTCCAGAGACGAGCAGGTGGCTGACGGATAGCTAATTAGGAGTACAAATTATTTTGTTTATTTCCGCTGTGTATTAAGTCAAATATGACTATATTGCTTTGATCAACCAAAGGGGCATCATCATATGTCGCTCTTGGCGTATTTTTGTAATGATTATAATTGATCTTTACCTGGGAAATGATATGGGATTATGTAGCTTGGATATGTATTATTGTTTTGAAATGTAACCAGTAAAATGTTGTTTTTCAAATCTGTGATTTTGTTCATATTCAAGTGCTTCTGATATTATGGATACCATTAGCATTACTGTATTTTGTCACCAGAAATTAATACTATGGATGACTGCAGCATCTGTAGCGCTTACCTTTTGGCCTCTAGATATGGGATGTTACACATTTGACATATAAAGGTGTTGGTTGCTTTTGAGGAAGTAATGGGGTGGTGCTTTCCATTATACTTGACGGTTTTGACGATGATGTGGTTTATACAATTGGAGAATGGGTCCATTAGCACATGGACCGAGTTAGTGCGTAGATTTTTAAGACAATTCCGAGTTCACGTCTCACAATGGAAGAATGTGATGACATTGGCAACACAAAGGCTCGGGGAGATCTTGAGAAGTTATTTAACAAGATTCAATGCAGCAGCAGCCGTGGTCAATAGACCGGACTCATCAGTGATTTTGATGGGGGCAGTGTCTGGAGGCGCAAGCAAGACCGACTTTAGAGTTGCACTTAAGAGGGATCCACCAATGGATCTTGCTGAGTTTTACTATGATGTTGAGAGATATTTACGTCAAGAGGATGTTGACGCTGAAAATGAAGCTGAAGATGCCGAAATTTATGCTGTGGATGGCAAGGGATCCTCCGAAGCAGGATTTGAAAAAGCCAAAGGGTAAAGAGAAGCCGATGGTGATTCTAGAGAACCGAAACGACAAAGGAGGGAGCCCAAATTCTCTTCCTACTCTGAACTAACTAAAATCTTGGAAAAGATATACCTAGACACTAGGGGGCAAATTCCCAATCGAAATCCCTTGGGAAGAGAGCCTACTGATAGAGAGAAAGGATCCAGAAAGTTTTACATCTTCCATGAGCCGAGTGGACATGAAACGAATGAGTGCCGACACCTTCATGATCTGATAGAAGAACTGGTTCAGAACGACCAGATTCCGCATTACGTGAGGAATAGAACTACGATAGCACAGCCGGAGCAGCCACCACCTACAGCAGAGGCTTCAAGGAATGCCCAGGGATACATGCCAAGATAGAAAATCTAATAACCAGGATGGATGGGAAGTTAGATCTAGCTGCAACTCTTTGTTTTGGTTTCTTTTTTGTACTTTTCTTTTCATATATTAGCGATAAAAACAATAACAATGTCAGATCGTTTAGACGTGTGCTAAACCTAGATTGGTTCCTAGTCGCACTGTGAGTTAGATATCCGGGATAATTGCTTAGGATAATAATTTCAGACCGCTTAGACGTGCACAAAACCTAGATTGGTCCCTTGCAACGCTCTAAGTCGGATGTCTGGGATATACATTGAGAATTTCTAATTATTTAATTTCTGCTTGTTTTCTTTGATTTGAAATTTGAATTTTGTAAAATCCATATTTAATGTGATAACTGATTTTGAACGAAAGAGTCCCGACCGGAGAGACGGGACAGGAGTGCAAGGTGCAAGTCCCCTTGCTGGAGAGCGGGTGGATGGACTTTTACGATATCAAACGCCATAGAGTCCCGACCAGAGAGACGGGACCAGAGTGCAAGAAGTAAGTCCCCTCGCCGGAGAGTGAGCGGATCGGCTTGCTTAATACCCCTTAACTAAAGCAAATGATCCAGAAAGATCATCCCCCTTAACTTAACAAACAAACAATCCGGAGAGATCGTCCCCTTAACTTAAAACATTAAGCAATCATGAGAGATCACGCGTTAAACTAAACATTAAACAATCCGAAGAGATCACGCATTAAACTTAAATGATCAGGAGAGATTGAGCCTTAAATCAAATTTGAGTTAATAAAAGGATTTGAATGCCTTATAAATAGAATAAAACTGATAAATCCTAGATGAACAAAGGATGATTCTGATATATGATGTGATTCTGATATATGATGTGATTTTGATATATGATGTGACAACTCTGAATTAGAAGCAAAAATTGATAGTGATGTAAATCCCGAATGAACATGGGACAATTAGAGATATGTCATGTAAATGGAGATATATGATGTAATAACTCCGAATGAAATCAGAATGATTGTGATGTATAGATTACACTTAAGCAGAGTTAGAGTCCTAGGATATAACGGGTTTGGAACGACTTGTGATTGGAAAGAGGATCTGAAGGAACTGGGCGATTCACCAAGGCTAAAGTAGCTGGAAAGCTCAATTATCAAAGACTGGAGACAGGAACTTGTTCTGGAGCAAAGCACACCTTTCATCCAAAAGGCGTACTTTGGGGGGCAAGTGTTAACTGGGTTTTTAAACCTAACGGAATTCAAAGAAAGAACATCTATGACAAGTCAAAACAACTCAAGAATCAACCAAGAGGACTATAAGAAGGAATGAAGAAAGACTCAAGAGGAGGAAACCAAAATTTGGCCAAGATGATGGATCGCCAACAATCCATCAACTATGGATCGCTAGCGATCCAAAAGGTTCGCTCATGGATCTTTCAATCCTCATGCATCATGATCTAATATGTTCCCTAAAGATGCTTTCCAAGTTTCATAGCATACCAAACAATCTAGCTCGAGAAGTGAAGACGCATCTGATTCAAGCTGATTGACCAAAAGCAGCTAACTTAAAATGGACCTACAGAACTCATGCGAAGTCAGATTGACTTTAAATTCTGGGAGAACACTTAGAAAACATAATAGAAGGCTCATAGAAAATATGAGATCATTTGGAGTTGATTGATGTATCTCTAGCGACCTAACTAGATGGATCACTAGCGACCTATGTAGATTGGGCCCCACCACCTCAAATTTTTACGGTAGGTCTAACACACCTTAGAGATAGTACCTACAAAGGTTCGTCTAATATCATTAAGTTTTGGGCGAGTTATGGATGATTCTTTTGGACCAGATGACCCATGAAGATGGGTGATTAAACTAACTCCAAACGACTTGATATTTTGACAAAGCACTCAAATAGAAGAAGGAAGACAACCAAATGGAGATCACTCAAAAATCCCCTAAGTACATGGATCGTTGGCAATCCATGCTCTATGGATCGCTAGCGATCCATCAGGTTAGCTCGGGTCATCTTCAAAGTCTTTGAACTCCTTCGTGGCATCAAGTGTAGGCTTCTGGCAAAGCGGCTTAGCCCAATAGCTCTGCAACCGCTATAAATACAGTCCTACTTGCAACATAAACATGATCTTCTGGATTGGTTGTTGGAACTCTGCAGAGATTATTCTTCACTCTTCTTCTCTCACACAATAGTCATCCAAGGGTTCACTATGATTCTCCAGTGAACTCTCGTACTAGTGACTTGATCTAACTTAGAAGATGTAATCATATTACGATCCAGTTCAACTTGTAACATCAGTCAGTTAATAGAAAGTTATAAAGTGGACGTAGTCTTCATTAACAGCCGAACCACTATAAAAATCTTCTTATCTCTTTACTATTTCTGCTCCTTTTACATTTATTTTCTATATTATTGCTCTGTAAGGATAGAGTTGGTGCTTTCACACTTAATCCAGGGTGTTGATCCATATTTTGGATCAAGTGTTGATCTTGTTAGCACTTTGATCGGGTGTGCCTGGAAGTACGGCCGTAACTTTCTGGATGCGATCAAGAGGAAATATGCTAGTTTTTCCAATTTCGGATAGTTCTGCTCGGCTCTAGTGAATCGTTTACTGATGTAATATATGGGTCGTTGGATCTTAGCTTCTTCTCGTACGAGCGTGACACTTAATGCATGGGGCGAGACTGCTAAGTAGATAAACAAGTCTTCTCCGTCTACCGGCTTGGACATGAATGACAGGGTTTCCATACGTCGCAGCAGCTTTTCGAATGCAGCTTGACAAGCTTGACTCCATTCGAAGTTCTTCTTTGCCTTCTTTAGCGCATCAAATAATAGTATATATTTGTCAGTTGCTTTTGAGATGAACCGGCTTAGTGCTGCAACTTTTCTATTTAAGCTTCGCAACAACTTCTTGTTCCTCGGGGCCTCGACTTCCCGAAAAGCGGTAATTTGTTCAGGATTTTCTTAGAAGCCTCTGGCGCTTACAATGAATCCCAAGAACTTTCCAGAGGCTACCTCGAAGTGGCATTTAAGTGGATTGAGTTTCATTCCATATTTGCAGAGTATTTCAAACATTTCAGTGAGGTTATCCAAGTGATTTGCAACTATGCGTGATTTAACCAACATATCGTCTACATAAACTTCCATAGTCTTCCCGATCTTATGTTTGAACACGGCGTTCACTAGTCGTTGGTTGGTTGCCCCAGCATTTTTTAAGTCGAATGGCATCACTTTGTAGCAGTATAATCCCAAATCAGTAATGAAACTATTATTTTCTTAGTCAGATTCATGCATCATGTTCTGATTGTATCCCAAGTAAGCATCCATAAATGATAGTAGTTCATGGCCAACTGTCCTGTCCACAAGTTGGTCGATTCTAGGTAGAGGAAAGTTGTCTTTTGGGAATGATTTGTTTTTATCCAAGTATTCGATACCAGTTCGCCATTTTCCATTGGACTTCTTGACTAAGACCAGGTTGGATACCCATTCGAGGTAGGTTGCATCATGGATAAAACCATTCGCCATCAGCTTATCCACTTCTTCTCTCAACGCTTTGGACCATTCGGGTCCTGGGCTGCGTCTCTTCTACTTCATTGGTGTATACTTGAGGTCAATATTAAGTGTGTGGCATGCAATCTCTGGCGAAACCCTGCACATCTCGGAATGTGTCGAAGCGAATACGTCCAAGTTGGTGTGAAGAAATTTGATGAGTTCCAGCCGGGTCTTATTTCTAGATGCGATCCAATTTATAGGACATGTGTTGGGTCATCCATATCGACTGGGACAGACATGATAATTTCTACTGGTGCTGCACATTCCTCCACTGAACTCTTCTTTTGAGGGTCCAAAGCCTTGTCAAATCGACTATGGTCCCCAAGCCAGGGGCGGCTCTGTAGTTGTTATTCGGTAGGTTCACGAATGTGGAGAGTTCTCCCCACATTCTTCCCCTTTTCATTTCTTCTAGACTCGCGTAGTTCTGCGATGTTGCATTCTCTAGTAGCACTTTGGTCTCCTTTGATCGCCCCAAATCCATTTTCTATTGGAAATTTTATAGTTAGACACCATTGAGCTAAAGCAATCCTGAAATCTGTCAAAGTGGGCTAACCCAAGAAAGCATTGTAGGCGGATATTTCATCTACAATCATAAAGGTTTAGACGAGGATGACACTTCGGTCACCTTCTCCAAGTTCTACAGGTAAATTGATTGTTCCGACAGGTTGCTTAGGTTCACCGATGAATCCCTGGAACTTTTTCCTGTAAGCAGATATGTCCTTCATACTGATCTTCATTTGATCAAACGTGTGTTTGAATAGCATATTCACAGAGCTGCTACTGTACAACAATACTTGTCGAACCGTGGCTGGTCCGATTACTACCATCACGATGATGGGGTCAAGGGTCAGAGCTTCTATTCCTTCAGGACTCTGGAATACTACATCATCGTTCAAGGTTTTCTGCTACTTAGCAGGAGTCTCATCGAAGCACGAATCTTTCGAAGCGTGTCTTTGCGAGCTTGCATATCGCTCCATCTCTCCCCAGCTCTTCTGCGCGAGATGAGGTCCTCCAGATATTGTTCCAATATTAAGTCTCTGGTTGGTTCGTTTGGGTCTTTCTTTGCTGGTTCTGGCTTGGTTTCCCCGGTCTCTAAGAGCTTGGAGTGTTACAGGCTGGTAAGGATTTTGTGGTTTCCTCACATATTATTGAAGCTTGTTTTACCGAATCACATCTTCAATCGGGTTCTTCAGGTGCCGACACTCATTCATGTTATGACCATGTGTTTCATGGAAGCGGCAGTATTTTCTGGAATGATTTTGCTTTTCAGTTGCTTCCTTTTTGTGCGGCTTCTTGTACTCCTTTGTCCCTTGTGTCGCAAGGTAGATGTTTTCTGGAGTATCATTGAGCGGGGTATAGTCTTCGGGCCTTAAGCCTTTAAGTCACTTGTTACTTCCATTTTTCTTATTGGAATTCAGATTCTCCTTTTTCTGATTCTCATCCTTCCCTGCGTTTCCTGCAACGGTCCTCGAGGTATTTGTGTCTTGGTTCGTCGCCATACCACTCTGCCCAACACCATTCTGCCCAACGTTGGTTGGTTGTATGTTCGCAGGTTTTCTTTCTAGCTCCTTTGCTTCTTCCAATCTAAAGTACTAGCTCGCCTTTCTATTAATTCCTTCTGGTAGTAAGTTGTTTCATTTTGATCCATTTTCCAAATTCAGTGTCGAGATGGATGGCGCGGACCAGGGCTATGAAGACCATATCTTTGTTTGGGTTACTTACTTCAGTGACAGCGGTGTTAAACCGACTCATGGAGGATTTTAAATATTCATTTCGTTCCCGAAATAGGCTTAATAAGGACATCACGTCTTTTGGTTGTGCCGTGTGAAGCCTAAATTGATCTAGGAACCTTGTTGCTAATTCACCGAAAGTGGAGATGGATTTAGGTGGGATTCTGGTAAACCACATGGAAGTAATTCCCTCCAGAAAGATTGGAAAACATCTACATTGAACAGCATTTGAAGCACTCACTTCATCCATGTACCAACTATACTTGTACAAGTGAGGTTTTGGGTCTCTAGTTCTATCATAGGATGGAATAGTCGGCATAGTGAACATTTTAGGATATCGTTCATTGAGATTGTCATCAGTGAAGGGAGTATAGCTTGGAACAGATCCCCATTCATCATCTCTCATATTTCTTACTTTCGTCCATTAGGCGCTTGATCATGTCCGCGATATATGCCTTTGACGTTCGGTAGTCCGTGGATCGGCTGTTAGTGACTATACCAAGTGTTTGATCTTGCAAACGATCTTGGTAAGTGGGCTGAAGCCTAGACTCTCTTGTCTTCGGGAGAGTCGCTCCCTTGGAGTTCCGTTGGCTTGCAGTTGGTCGAGTAGGGGCAGTTTGGACCTCTCTACCGGTGTTGAATGCAATAGTGTTTTCTTCCAAGTCGTCATCACAAAGTTTTTCACCATCTTTAGAGTCGAAGAGATCCACTGCTATATCTTTCCATGGGGTTTTTAGCCCCAGATTCAAGTTTATGACAGGCTACTTTTTAGTTGGTTGACTGCTTTTTCCTTCAACGGTGATTCCTATAGCTCCACCTACTACTCTTTTTTGCTGCTGCTTTCTGTTTCTTCGGTTTAGGCAAGAAATGGAAAAGTTTTCCTACTCTGTGGCAGTCGCAGGCTCTGGCATGGTTCTCGGAGCAGCCAGTGATTGCAAGGTCAGGTGAGCATTTGATTTTTCCATAAGAGCTTTTTGATTGTTCTCCATCTTTTGATTGATTTCATGAGCCATATTGTTAAACTCACCTCTAGTGACAACTTCATGCTGGATAGAAGATCCCGGCATCTGATCTCCTATGTTTGCGCCGTTGACTTCAACTTGCTGAGGATTGGTCTCCTCTTCAGCTATTACAGCTTCTATGGGTCTTCCGGAAGCAGTTCTCTTTCTTCCTGGTGCCATTGATTCTCAACAACAAATCTTCTAAATAAAGATTGAGGATCTAACTTCTGAACCTATATGATCCAAAGTAGATAGCTAGATCTAAGCCTGATTTGGGCTCTCATTGAAAGCACCAAAATGTTGACCCAAAAAATGGATCAACACCCTGGACTGAGTGTGAAAGCACCAGCCCTACTTATCAAGGCAAATAAAATAGAAAAAAGAATTGTAGATCGCAAAAATAAAGTAAAGAAACAAGAAGATTTTTATAGTGGTTCGGCAATTAGAGAAGCCTACGTCCACTTAATAACTTTCTATTAACTGACTGCTATTACAAGTGGAATCAGACTACAATATGATTTAATCTTCTAAGTTAGATGACTATTGTGTGGCAGGAGAAGAATGAAGATCAATCTCTGCAGAGTTCCAGTAGCCATTCTAGAAGATCCCCTTTATGTTGCAAATAGATGAGTATTTATAGGGATTGAAGAGCTATTGGGCTAGGCCATTTTACTAGAAGCCTATTCTTGATGGTACGAAAGCGCTCCGAAAATTCCACAATGAACTGACCAATCCTGTTGGATCGCTAGCGATCCATGTAGTTAAGCTATTTTTTGATCGTTTCACTTGGATCGTGCTCCTTGTCTTATGCGAATTCTCTCCATGTAATTTCATAACAAGTTGCCTTGTTTTGAGGGTGATTTATGTACATGTTGCATTGAACTATTACTAGAATCAGACGAATGCTCACTTCTCGAACTCGCTTGCTTGGAATACCTTGAAACTTGGCTGATATCCTCAGAAAAGATATTGGTTCATTAAGCGAGAGGTTTGGAGAATCCACGAGCATTTCCTATGGATCGCTAGCGATCCATGGGTGATGGATCGCTAGCAATCCATCCCCTTAGCCTATTTTTGCATCTTTCCTTTTGGGTCGTTCTTAGCTTCTTTTTCTACTCCTTTTAGTTGATTCTTGATTTTTTCTAACTTGATGTGGGTGTTCTAGTTCCCGTTAGATTCCGTTGGGTTAAAAACCCAATTAACATAAACTACAAACCTCGAAGCATTCTTCTGTTTCTTCCAATCTCTTATTTCTTCCACTTCTTTGCGTCAATAGCCAACCCTTCACTAGATACAATATGTCCAAGGAACCATACTTTCTTGATCCAAAAGTGGAATTCTAAGAACTTAGCCCTTAGTTGATTCCTTCTTAATAATTCAAATACAATCTCCAAATGATGTTTGTATTCTTTTTTGCTTCTAGAGAATACCAAGATATCATCCACAAACACCACAATAAATTTATTCAGTTTGTCCCAAAAAAACTCTACTCATCAAGTTCATAAAATAAGTAGGAGCATTAGTTATGCCAAATGGCATAACTAATCATTCACATACCCCATCAGGAGCTTTAAATGCATTAATCAGTATACTATCCTCCGCTACCCTTAATTGATGACATACAATAGCTAAATCATTATGAGAGAAAACTTTAGCCCCAACTAACTGATCAAAGAGATCGTCGATGTGAGGAAAAGAATATCGATTCTTTCTCATTAGTTTATTCAACTCTGTATAATCGACCAAAGCCTGAGGGAACCGTCGACTTTAGTGGCAAAAACGACACATACCTCCTACTCTGAAATACTTTTTATAATAAAAATTTTCTCCAATAACTCTATGACTTACTTATCCTATTCCCTTCTTTTTTTGAATCCATATACCTGAGCAGCATCACTATGGGCCTAGCTTCTTTCACAAAGTTGATTCTAAACTCGATCTCTCTTCAGGGTAAAAGACCAGAAACTTTAGAAAAGACATCTGGAAAATCATACACTATTAGGATCGAAGATAGATCATCCTGTGACACAATAAGAGAACACAGATAACTAGTCATCGTGAATCATCAAGCCTACAACATATAATAAGGTCCTTCCCTCCATAATTCCTCAATTGTACAACACTCCAATCACAATCCAAAATTTCCCCATAGCGCGTCATCCAGTCTATTCCCAAAAGCAATCCACATCTCGAGAAGCTTAGTACATGCGCCTCACAAAGGAACATTATGCCATGTATGACCAATTGAAGGTTCTGATAGACCATCGATAGTTAGGTTGATCCCTCAACAAGATTCGGCATTGAGGTAGAATCATAGATAATCATAGGTCTATGGCTTTCAAATTCCTTCCTTAAAATCTTCCCTCCTTAGTTCTTCATTAAATCTCAATTAAGTCAAATCAAATCCCACTTTAGAACCATGATCGGCCCTAGAAGGAGGCTATTTTCCCTTAAATTTTTGAAAATAACTTAGTAGTTAATTAATCTATATCAAATTTAAATGTTTTTTGATATCGTATATCGATACGCACATATATAACTTTATTAAATATTAGTTACATTCAAATAAATGACATAAAATTTAATAATTATTATTTCATAAATATTAACTAATCTAATTAATTTATAATGATTATAAATTATTTAAATCATGTGGTTTTTCATAGCATTCATCATCACGGTTGCGCGACTCAAAGGTGTAAATTTAGTCAGTGATTAATATCGAACAATTTAAATATTAACAATCACATGCAACCTTAGATAGTGGTGTGACATTTTGGCTGAAGCTATTGCTTACATATCTTTTCATAAAATCTAATTTTACTATTATAAGCGGTACTAATATCAACGATTATTTATACCATTTCTCTTCATCAACACTATATCACAATAGGACTATGGAATTTAGTTTTGGTTAAAATTACAACATCATCTACATACAACTAGATTAGTCCAAACATAAAAATCCTTGGTTCAATAATAACATGATTATTGGTCATTGGCACTGGTTAGAGACTTTGGCTTTAAGTTGACTACAATTGACCATGATATTAACCTATATAACGGAGAAGATTAATTCTCCATTGAATAGTGTTTCACTTTCAATGCTTCATCTCAAACCCAACTATGGAAGTTCAGTGGATTCATGCCATGATTTAACTATAATCAAAGTGGAGTTTGTCCATATTGAAGTTC
Source organism: Allium fistulosum (assembly GCA_030737815.1). Lineage (NCBI taxonomy): Eukaryota > Viridiplantae > Streptophyta > Magnoliopsida > Asparagales > Amaryllidaceae > Allium > Allium fistulosum. The sequence goes on along the minus strand of CM060901.1, from coordinate 1,390,276,461 downwards.
CATGGTATATTCGAGTCGAGAAAACTGCGCAATATCGTCACTTCAAGATTCTCTGTTTAACATTAGTTATATACCAAAATAAAACTCTCGAGTGAGTCATTCCATGTTTATACAATAACTATCGGTTAACATTGTTATATTAACCAAAATAAAACTCTCGAGTGGGTCATTTTATGGTTATCCAATAACTATCGGTGCGTAACCCCTTGGTGTCCCAAGTAACCATGAGTAATACACTGCCCAATAATTGGAGCGTTACATACTCTAGTCTAAATGGATGTATCGATATCCTATCTCGAAAGATCTTGACTAGGAATATTAAAAATAAGTCATTTTACTGTGATAAATTTCTCATGATCACAACACATTATAATTACTATCATATAACATATAAATTAAGGATTTTCTATTTAATATACTTTAAATCAATTGCATAATTAATTATATCGTTATATACAAGTATATAATACGATGAAAACATATTTTATTTTGAACAAGTTAGCTATCAAGTTAGATATATGTAATAAATTACATAATTGCCCCTACGACGTATCGCTAACTCTATCAAGTGGTGCTCAAGATCGTTGCAACTTCTGCAGATGATTCAACTGACTCTAGGAGTTTTATTCTTCATTCAAGGTGTGATTTCTTGGCTTCATCATTAGGCAATTTTCTAATTTTATTTGATTATAGTAGCACAAAGTTTAGATACTATGCATGTTACTTCTAATCTGATTATTGTTTATCATGTTGATATATAGTTCAGATCATATATTTTATACTTTAATTGATTGCATGTTTATCATGTTAATATAATTTGGATCTTACATATGCTACATCTCATTTGATCATATGTTCATATTTTTGCATAGTTTAGATCCAATTCCTTTTCAAAGATTTTATATGTGCCTAAGTTGTTTGATCTATTATTTATCATTGTTTTAGAAACAATTGTAAAAAAACTTTTGGAGTAATTTTAAATTAATTAACATAAGTTTGTAACTCACTATATACACAAATATAAATAAGTTAAATATGTTAATTATTTGAAATTACTTTGTAAATTGAATACATGTTTTGCATACTGTCGTTTTTGCATTTGGCAATGTTTACGTTTGTTTAAAAGTTGTATGTTAGCCATGTACACTTTATATTTGTAGCATGTGCACGACGTACATATAAGTGTACTTGATACACCTATCATTAAAGCTTAAAAAATATAATAATATTTATATAAAACATGATATAATAAATCTTTAGACTAGGCCCAACAAAGATCCAAAATGCGGAAAAAATTGAAATCTACCTATTTCATATGCTTCTGACTTGCTCGGTTCCTTCAATGTGTAGGTAAAGCAGTGCAAATATAGCATATGTATGTGAAGCCAGAGTAGCATACCTTGCTGTTTTAGCGAAAAAAGAACTAGTACTCTATGACTCGGTTGCGTAATATTTATAGTCTCGATCAAGGTTGAAGATGGAGTAGAAATGGCGGGCGATAATGTTGGTGGGACTGAAACGGTCACAGGATCATAAATGACTACATAACTCATGATGGGTTGTACAAAATAGATTACATGGATAAATGACCAAAAGAGAAATGAATATATATGGGTGTAATTGCTCAAGTGACATCTATATGGTGGTAGAAGGTGGAGAGGTGAGTTTGATAAGTTCACTGTTGGGGGAACTGAATCAATTTTTATCATGGCTTAGGGCCCCAATCTAGTCAGTGATATCTATAATATAAGAAAAGTAATTCTCCTCTGCCAAATGATGATTGCCATCACTTGGGACATCATCAATGTCCTTGGATTCAAGATCTCCTTCATTGATTGGGGCTCTTATAGTTAACAGATTGCTCAGTAATAGTACGGGGATGTGGGAGGTCTATAATAGGCAGTACAACCTTAAGGGTGGTAACTTTTGGACAATGGATGCTAGCAATTCGTCTAGCTTTCTATGGAAAAAACTGTTGACTTACAGAAGATATTACCGGCCTATGGTTCAATGCAACACTATGAACTCCTTTTGGTACTCTCCCTGGTGTGCTCCAGGAATGATTCTGTCTCAATATATTGATTATAATCTTTTATTTAACTCTGGTATTCCTATTAATGCTAATGCCGATTCTGTTTTTGTCAATGAGGTTCTGCATTTGCCTCAGGTCAGCTCGCCTATGTTGAACAATCTTTGGCCGTCCATTACTGCTTCCTTTAAGCCTGTGGAACATGATGGGCTCAACTGGAATGGCAATATTCATAGCATCTCCATAGTCTACAAATCAATCATTCAAAATCAATGCCCTTCTACGTTTCCTTGGCACGCTCGTATATGGAAGTCTGGATCGAAACCAAAGCATAATTTGTTGCTTTGGAAATGTCTGATGAATGCTATTCACACTCAAGATAATCTCGTCAGAAGGCACTTTATCAATCATTCTATGTGCATCTTGTGCAATCGGGCTGCTGAAAATGTCGGCCATTTGTTTTTCAATTGCCTTGTTTCTTATCAGATATGGAAAGAGGTTCTTCATCGTATTCATGAGAGGCCTCCGCTCCATGATTTCAAAATGGAATGGGTTCGTATCTTTCAGTTAACCAGGTGGAAATCCTTGTCGACAAATAGGTTTCTCCGTTACCTCAAGCTATCGATAGCAGTGATATGGGTGGAAAGGAATTCGAGAAGATTTGCGGGGTCTTCGTCTTCTATCTCTGATCTTATTTCGAAAATTTGCCCTGTAGTTGTCGATTGATAATTTTATTGGTGGCGAGTTGTTTACTTGCTTTGTATTTTTAAATTTGTATGTTGCTTTTGTTTAATAAAGAGTGGACTGTCCACTATAAAAACAGGCTGGCTTTGCCAAAAAAAAATTTCATCCTCTTCCCTTGGGTCTACTCCTCTCAAAAGGCGTATTATCTTCATGCAATGCAAATAAGCTTTTTCCTTTTATGGTAAACTTTTATATGCATTTAGTATGAACCACAACTCTCGACAATTGTAGTTTTTGGAACTATAGTTTTGTTATTCCTCTTATCATTAGTCTCTTTTAGGAGAAAATTTTAGCCTCCTTTTTTTATTAACCACTCGAATCTTGGGAGCGGATCCACTTACTTGTGCATTCATTGATGTAGGACTTAGCTTAAAAGATTTCCTTTTTTTCTTACAGATGGTTTATGTGTTTTGAATTAGATGATGGCCCTTTAAATTTTGATATGTAAGGTGTAAAGAAGTGACCCTATCTTTGAGTGGAAAATTCATCAAGTTTTCTTCATTTGTTTCAGCATTCTTTAGCTTCTCTTACACACCTGAAAGAGATGACAATAAATTAGAATCACAATAAAGTTTATAATTCAAAACATATAATGCTGGTTGGAAAGATGGTGGAATCAAAAATCCGCATGGATGATAAAGTAGGATTTCCAATAGACACCATGGATTTTCTTATCAAACCTTCTTCTTAAATACCATATGAAAGCTAGCCATACAGCATATGACTTAAGAGTCAACTGAAACAGATGAAACTCCACGGTGTTGTAAAGATGAAATGGAAATAAACAATTGGTATGATCATACAAGCCTCTAAGTGCTTGATGCTTAGTGACATCCATTAGGAAATGATCCTCATCTTCCTCAACTGAAATTATAATTTGGTCCATTGAAATACCTTGCCTCATAAGAAAATTTAATATTACCATGGGTTAAGATCGAAGCCACACTATTAAAGGCACGAGTAAACAGTGAGGCGGTAGTTATTACAGTCTCAGCAAGAGAAGATGAAGCCACTCTAGATACAACAAATTTATCTCACAAAAATAAAGGTCTTAAGAATAGGATAAATAAATATTTACCGCGAAAGTGAAAAATGCAACAAGAAATATGTGTATGTGAGTGCCAGTGATATGAGTGCATGTATGATATGTAAGAGATGTAACTATATAGAATAAGGTAATGACATAATGACACGGTGAAGAATTCATAGTCGTAAAAATAGAAATAATCAATGATGTATATATTGAAACACTAAGGAAAAAGACTGGCAAAAAATGTTAATACCAAAGGTGATCGGAATTTCGACCCTAAAATATGAAATCAAACATATATTGTTGGTGGGAGTGTTATATTCCTATTTGTAACAAACAACAAACGTTCAACTACCAAAGAAAAGTAGAAAAATCTCAAAGCCGATGATAAAATGATCAAATTTTCGAAATTTCAAGATGTGTACATACAAGTGCACTCAATAACTCTATACAACTCGATTACATCACAATAAGATATCAAAAAGGTTTCAAGATCAAGAATGTGCATGGATAGCATAAAATTTTGATTTTTATTTGATTTCAAGCATGTAATTGATTGAAATGTGTGTTTAAGCAATGTAATTTAAGCCAAACAAGTTTTGTTATACTCCTAATCATACTACGATCCTATTCCAATCAAAATTTTCAACTATTACTTTCTACACAAGAAGAACCCAATTTAAATTAAATATATGGACACCTTTTAATAAATTTTGGGAAAATGCAATATTAAATTGATGCAATAAGTAAATTAGATGACAAAGAATCAAAAAATAAGAAACATACAGAAGTTTAGTGAAGATTTGATGGAGTTAGGATTGTTGGAGCCTGATCGAGTCTAGTTCAATAGTAGCAATAGAAGAGGTGATGGGAGATAAGAAAGCTTGCACTTTTATGTGAATCGAGCATTTGAGGAAAGCAGATGGTTGAAATGCCCTAAGGCCCTCATGAAGTGTGACGCTGAATTCGAGCGCTCAAAATTTGAAAGCCCAATAAAAAATGCATTGACATACACACAGATACACATACACATATACATATACATACACATATATACATATACATATGTATGTCTGAGTTAGGGTCAAAATTGGCCACCAACACTCAGTTATGCAAAAGCTCCAATATCCAACTCAATCATAGAAATATGAAGAGAAATAAATGAAGAACAAAATTAAAACAATTAGAAAGCAAGTAAAGGGAGACAAGATTTACAGTGGTTCGGCTAACTCTGGCCTACGTCCACTCCCAAATAGTCCTTTTTATTATACTGAAGTTTGTTTACAGTTACAATCTGAATTCCAAGAATCAAATCGACAGAGTGTAGCCTAGGTTGAAGATAAAGAGAAGCAGAAAGAAGATCCCTTTTCTGATGCCATTCTCGTTGTATTTATAGGGGAAGACGCGCACGGATCATACTGAAATTTTGGTAGAAAGTTCGAGAGACTAAGACGAGGCCACCCAAAAATTTCTAGGCTCATTGGGGCCCACAATAGGGATCATTATCGATCCCTATTCGTGTGTCCAAATGCAGTGCAATCCCTCTGGGTGGTTCACTCTAGTGTTAGCTACTTGCCCTCTAAATTTCGTGTCATTTCGACTTACGGTTTGCGAGATATCGCGTTTTCCGTGAAGTGGTGTTGTTTGAATCCTGATTTCTACCGATCCCAATGGAGGGATAGGTACCGATGCCTCCAATCCCTTCCATATGTCATGCGATCCCTAAGGGAGCTTCTCCGTGTTGTATTATGCTTAACCTCCAAGTTTCATGGCAATTGGATTAGTAGAACTCAAGTTATTGACTGATCTTTGATGTAAATCCAACTAAACCATTCTAAATACAGATAGGTACCGATCTCTACCAAGGGAAGACTGTCGATCCCTCCAAACCGCTCCAAATGACATGCGATCCCTAGGGGACATTCCCTAGGGTCTATATACCTTGCTCTCCAAATTTCACATGCTTTGGACTTGTAGATCTCGAGATATTGATCGTTGAATGCAAGAATGTATTTGGTCTTTGATGTATGCCGACCCCTATTCAATGAAGCTTTCCGACCCATCATTTCCAACAAAGCACGGCGATCCCTCTAAATTGAACATGCCGACCCCTTTTTAGTGGACCTAAGTATACCGATCCTCTCCTTTCAGAAGATATGCCGATCCATCTCAATCAACTATGTCGATCCCTCTTCTATTAGCTGAAGTATGCTGATCCATCTCCTTTCATAAGATATGCCGATCCATCTCAATCAACTCTGTCGATCCCTCTTCTATGAGCTGAGCCATACCAATCCCTTCTATTCACTGAGCTATATTCCATACTTTAAGCATTTTAAATCGTTCATCCATCAAACCCATTCAATTCTGACTTCATATAATCATCTGTACTTGACTTCCGGGTCCCACAATCATCACTCTAGACCTATCAACCTCGATAATCATGAAGTCTGTTAGGTTAAATCTGCTTGTATACTGCCTTGGGAAAAGGTGGGTTAATACTTTGCCTCCCAAAACATGCCATGCAATAGGAAGGAGTGTTTTGAATTGTCATAAATTCAAAATCCAAAGTCCATAATCAATCGACGGCCATATTATCCAATCCGTTGCCAATCCAAATCCATGATCTCTTTGGATTGTTAGTGAAATCCATGGCCATTCCGAGTCAATATCCAATTCTAAATCCACGATCTCTCCGGATCGTTTTATCCAAACCTTCGACCTCACCAGATTGTTGGCCAAATCCCAAACTGTTCTGGGCCCATATCCAAATCCATAGCTGTTCGACGTGGATATTCAAATCCATAACCTCTCTGGGTTGTTATCCTAATCCAAATCCTCGATCTCACTGGAGCCTTTTCGAGCACAGTCCATACTCAACGACCTAAGAAGGCCGATCCATCGCGTTCAAGCGAAGCGACCTACCCCTTGCCAGGCATAATCCATACCTGACGACCTTGATCTCTCCGGATCCTTGTCGAGCACAATCCATACTCGACGACCTAAGTAGGCCGATCCATCACATTCGAGTGAAGCGACCTACCCCTTGCAAGGCATAATCCATACTTAACGACTTGTGTTATCCATTACATTGATCCAAATTTAAGCATTCCTAAGTCCATAAAATAAGAGTCCGTAAAACCAACAAACCAGAGTTCAAAGAAAACCAGAAAAATAAGAGTTCGAAGCAAACAAGAAGAAAGGGAAAAAAATTCACAAATCCTAGCATTACGGTTTATCATCATCTCAGAGCATGCTTAGGGACCATCCTCGATCCCATACAAGTGTAAGTGACTTAGCCGTCTTACTGTGGAGTTTGCTACTTATTCAATGCCATCCCAATCAATTGATGACAAGTTGACGATGTTGCCTTGATCCAATGCCATTTTCATTCGAGGTGGACAGTGGCTGCTCTTTTCCACCATCGCAGCTTGAGTCCTTATGTATTGTTGTAACTGACCATTCCTTACATGTTCCTCAATGATATCTTTCAAATGTCTGCAGTCATTTGTATTGTGCCCATCCAGCTCGTGGAATAGGAAGCGCTTTCCTGATGTTCGTTTGCGTTCAAAGGTTTCCCTCTTTGCTGGCCTGCGATATGGAAGGCGCCCTCCAGTATCCAGATATATATGTTCTAAGTTTTCATTCAATTCAGAGTAAGAAGATAATTTGGTTTCTCCCCTTTGTCGGTTCGATCCATCGAAGCTATTGTCCATGTTCCGTTTACCCTTGTCCTTTCTTGAGCTTTCACCGGGCGGTTCTCCACCTTGTACCGTATTAACTTCCGTTGCGTCTTTATCAGCTTTCGCATCTTCTTGTCACAAAAACCTTTCTGCTTCATGGTAGAATTCCCCGAGATCCATTGGTGGATCCCGTATCAGTGATATCTTAAAATCTAAATTATCTGTAACTCCTTACACTGCCACCATCAAAACAATCGATGGATCTGGTCGATCCACCGAAACAACTACTGCATTGAACCTGGTTAAGAAATTCTTAAGTGATTCTCTTTCCCACTGCTTTACTGATATCAATGTCATCACATTCTTAGGTCTCATAATGCGAACCCAAAACTGCTTCATGAATCTTTCGACCTATTCTGTCCATGTGCTAATAGAATAGCTTTCCAACTGTCTGAACCATAGCGCAGCTACATCCGTTGTGTACATGGGGAAACATCGTGTCAGGACTTCTTTCGATGCCCCCCGTACTTCCATGTGTCGTATATACCTCATCATATGTATAGTTGGATCCAACTTTCCATCATAAGCTTCCAGTGTTGGTAGTTTGAATTCTGGTGGATTCCTAGCATTCCTGATATTTGGAGCGAATGGACTTCTATTTACATTCTCCAGATCCATGTTCACCAATCCTCCATGCATAGCTCATCTTATCATCTCTGCAAACCTGTCATTGTCTTCCAATGGTAGTCTTCTATCATCATGGCCAAGTTGTCCCCCGAGTCGACGAGGGAATTCTGGAACGTATTCCTCCAGACGAGCATCCAAATTCTGATTCGCACCAAGCTCCATGGGATCGATCGCAGGTCCTCCAGCATCACGATCAACTAGACCCGAGGGCATGCCCCTAGCCTTTAGGGATCGGTACCGATCCCTTTGAAGGGATCGGTGCCGATCCCTCTAGGATGGCAGGGGACTGTCCCTGGCTGCTATGTTCTATTCCTTTGTCTATTGGCTCCATTTTCATGTTCCCAGTTCTGATTTCCAGTGATTTCCGCTGCATCAACACTTTGATTTTGTGCTCCAGCTTGTCTAATCTGTTGGAGTAAATTCTGCATCATCTCCTTCTGTCTTTTCAGCATCCTCTCCTGCATAGCATCCATCATCGTTTCCATTTCACCCCTAGTGATGTAGATAGATGCTTGATTAGCTCCAGCTCCTGAGGAAGCCTCCTGACTCCCTCTATGGTGGCTCCTTTTCGGTAGCACTCTCATTGTCGATTTCCTAGTCATTGCTTTCTAAATCCAAGTATGCAAGCTTCCAAATCTAATATCCTAGCTTCCAAATCCTCAGGTGCAAGTCCTTCTCAATGAAAGCACCAAAATGTTGGGGTCAAAATTGGTCATCGACACCCAATTATGCAAAAGCTCCAATATCCAACTCAATCACATAAATATGAAGAGAAATAAATGGAGAACAAAATTAAGACAATTAGAAAGCAAGTAAAGGGAGACAAGGTTTATAGTGGTTTGGCTAACTCTAGCATACGTCCATTCCCAAATAATCCTTTTTATTATGCTGAAGTTTGTTTACAGTTACAATCTGAATTCCAAGAATCAAATTGACAGAGCGTAGCCTAGGTAGAAGATAAAGAGAATCAGAAAGAAGACCACTTTTCTGATGCCATGCCTGCTGTATTTATAGGGGAAGACATGCACGGATCGAGCTAAAATTTTGACAGAAGGTTCGAGAGACCAAGACGAGGCCACCAAAAAATTTCCAGGCCCATTGGGACCCACAATAGGGATCGGAACCAATCCCTATTAGTGTGTCCAAATGGGGTGTGATCCCTCTCGGTGGTTCCCTATAGTGTTAGATACTAGCCCTCCAAATTTCGTGCCATTTCGACTAACGATTTGTGAGATATTACGGTTTCCGTGAAGTGGTGATGTTTGAATCCTGATTTCTACCAATTCCTATTGAGGGATAGGTACCGATCCCTCCAATCTCTTCCAAATGTCATGTGATCCCTAGAGGAGCTTCTTCATGTTGTATTATGCTTAGCCTCCAAGTTACATGCCAATTGGATTAGTAGAACTCGAGTTATTGACCAATCTTTGTTACAAATCCAACTAAACCAATTCTGAATAGGGATGGGTACCAACCCTACCAAGGGAAGAGTGTAGATCCCTCCAAACCCCTCCAAATGACATGCGATCCCTAGGGAAGGTTCCATATGGTCTGTATACCTTGCTCTCCAAATTTTATATGCTTTGGACTTTTAGATCTCGAGATATTGATCGTTGAATGAAAGAATGTATTTGGTCTTTGATGTATGCCGACCCCTATTCAATGAAGCTTGCCGACCCATCTTTTCCAATGATGCACGGCGATCCCTCTAAATTGAACATGCCGACCCCTCTTTCGTGGAACTAAGTATGTCGATCCATCTCCTTTCATAAGATATGTCGATCCATCTCCTTTCATAAGATATGTCGATCCATCTCAATCAACTATGTCGATCCCTCTTCTATAAGCCGAAGTATACCGATCCATCTCCTTTCATAAGATATGCCGATCCATCTCAATCAACTATGCCGATCCTACAAGCTGAGCCATACCAATCCCTTCCATTCACTAAGCTATATTCCATACTTTAAGCATTTTACATCGATCCTCCATCAAACCCATTCAATTTTGACTTCATAAAATTATATGTACTTGACTTCCGGGTCCCACAATCATCACTCTAGACTCATCGCCCTCGATAATCGTAAAGTCTGTTGGATTAAATCTGCCTGTATACTGCCTTGGTAAAAGGTGGTTTAATAGTATGTGTATATATGTATGTGTTTGCAAGTGCATGCATGACTGCTCTTGTTTCACATGATGATGCAACGAAGAAATAAGGAAGAATTTATAAGAGCATACCGCTAGCTACTCGCTTGATCAAACAATTTTAAAGATTGTTTTTCTACTTTAGTTTGTGGAACTTCGAAAGTGAATTTTTAGGATTTGTAAATGATGTGGATATATTTTTTCACCCAATATTTTGAACTGAAGAATTACAATGTTTTGCTAGTAAAAAGTTATGTAATGATTCAACGATTGGAAGACATTTAGTATTAGTGATAGTGTGATAACTGTGTACTTTGAAAGATCACTTCTGCTAATGCAAAAGTAAACTTAGATGGGTGTTATACCCATATTTCACATGAAGAAAATGAAGAAATAATAACCAGTGATATACCTGAGTAATAGCTTCAAAGTAGTCAAGAGGAAGATGCAGTTGAAATAGAGCCAAAAGAGGGCTCACAATGAGCCATCTTGAGCGCTACAACGACTCGAGTAAAGGATTTGAATTGATGAAGATGACTGGTCAAGAATGGCCTAATTGGAGCAGTTGAAATATGAAGCAAACATGCGGTTGAAACAAGACAGGTTGAGGCTGTCGAGTTCAATCCTTTTATAGTGATCGAAATATGGCATTAGCAATCAAAATTTGATATATTGCAAGTTATAAACCAATCATGATTTATACAGATCTTGTTCCAACGCAAAGACATTTAAGAGGAAATTCAAACTCAAAATTCGGACTTTATGAGATTTTATACAACCAAAACTCATCTGTAGAGCCATGCAAATAATAGACCAAGAGATGAAGAAGGGATTGTTGGAACTGGACCAGTTCGCAGTGGAAGAAATGAGTGAATTTCAAAAATATTCCATATCTTTATAAGGCCTATGAAGTCTAATTTATCTAGAAATTTTCTGAATTTCATTTAAATAAAATCATTATTTTATTTTATTTAATAAATAAAGTTTTACTTTTTATTAAATTGTATTATGTTTGAATATGTGTATCATATGCAAATATGTGTATGTGCACATGAAACATAATAAAGTGTGCATGGTTTGACATGCCCATGTATAGTATAGGTGCTGGGATTTACATTACAACGGACATGTTAGCCCCTCTAATATTCCATGTATTGTCTAAATGAATATATATGTGTGTGTGTGTGTGTGCATTAAATGTAATGTATATTTATGAAATTATACATATGTAAAATACAATCATATACATATATATGGAAATAATATTTGTACAAAATATTTAAGATGTATTTGTACAAATGTCCATTTCTATTAAATAACAAAATCATTTAATAATTAATATAAAATAATTTTAAACAATTTTTTTGGAATTGCCACTACAAACCAGAGAACAAAATAATTTTTTTATTTAATTATAAATATTTATAAATATACAAACACGTGTGCACAAACATATATATATATATATAATTGATTAAAATTGGCTTTAAACCGACACACTGGAAAAAAATATTTTTTCTTTTTGGATTTATATAAAAATTATTAAATAATTTAAAAATCGCTCAAAATTAATTATTAAAAATATTAAAATATCATTTTCAAAACCTGAAAATTATGTGATTTTATAAAAATTTATACTTAATTTCAAAATATATTAAATTTATATATTTCTTTATATATATAATCAATTTCAAGTTAAATAATAGTTATATTAATATTTAAATATAAATATATATTAAAATAAATTAATCTTTGCTGCACAAATAATGCTGTGAAAAAAAAATTATTATAGATTTTGAAATGTTTATTGTATAAGTTTAATCTTTAGGATATACTTTATTAATTAACAAGATCATATTAATATTATTTATACCAAAAATTGTTTTTTATTTTAGGCCGTGAGCTTAATACCAACAAGCACACAAAAATAAATTTTTAACATATATATTGTGTGTGTGCGTGCGTGTGCGTGTACACACACACACACACACACATGCACACATATATCTGTGTGCGCATCAACATATTCAACCATCTAATATGTGACTGAACATCGATAAACTAGATTGTATAATCTAACAACTTACAATATAATGCAATAATTCATTATAATATTAAATGAGTCAATAAACAAGATGAATAGCTTTCACTAAAGCTTAGGGTTCATATGTAGAGACGTTGAAATGAACTCCTTGAATCTTATCGATTTAAGCTTGGAAATTATGGAGGAGGGAGGTCTATAATTTTTGGCTAACAAGGGGATTAATAGAGGCTCTAAAACTCATTTTAGAATGAGGGTTATGATCCTTATATAATGGAGAGATTAGAGAGCAAATGTAGGATATAGATTCTTATTTTTCTTCTACCCATTCTCTCCCTTTTGAACGCATAAAAGCCACACCCCACTGCCATCATATGGCCAGCCATACAATGATCAAATCATGGTAGAACATTTCATGCCCTATATGGGCTCCAAACCCACTTTAAGCCTGAACATAATTTATTGCATTTAAATCCAATTTAAACGCGTATCGTATCATATATCGATTAATATGTTTATAACTATTATATACATAAAAAAAATATTTTTCAATATATAAATAAAAAAATTATAATTAATATTTCATAAATATTAACTAATTACACTAATTTATAACAATTATAAATTAATTAAATTATATGGTCAAAGAAGTATTCAACGTTGGGGTTATGTGACTCTTAGGTGTAAACTTGATCTACGATTAATTTTAAACAATTCGAGTATAAACTTTCTCATGTCACTTAGCAGGTGGAGTGACATTTTAGACAAATTTATCACTTACTTGGTTTCGATAAAAATCCAATTTAACTTTGTTAAGCGTTACCTGATAGTGACGATTGTTTACACCAATTTTCTTCATCAAAACTATAGCACTTTTGATTTATGGACTTTGGTGATGGTCAAAATTCCAATATCGTCAATATTGAACTCTATAGTCCAAACTCAAAGTCCTTGGTTTAATAATAACAATTATTATTAACCGAACTGCTTTGGTCGGAGACTTTGACTTTGAGTTGACTTCAGTTGACTGTGATACTAACCTCATATAATTGAGGAGACGAATCTTCTCTTAAATAGTGTTTCACCTCCACTACTTCCACTAGACCCAACTATAGCCGCTTGATGGATTTCATACCACGATTTAACTATAATCAAAGCAGAGCTTCAACATTAAAGGTTAATGGTACTTTCAAGTTAAGAGAACTATGTAATTTTGTCACATCAATATTTTTTGTTTGACCTTAGTTATATTAACCAACGAAAAATTATCGAATGAGTCATTCCATTATTATCCAATAACTATTAGTACGTGATCCCTCGGTGCCTCCAACGGTCATAAGTAATACACTGCTCAATATTTGGAGAGCATTACATACTGTAGTCTTAATGGATGTATCGATATCTAGTCTCGATACATCTTGACTAGGAATATTTGAAATAGTGTGTTTATTTTCTTGTGATAAATCAATCATGGTTACAACAAAGTGTAACAATTATCATAAAAACATAGCATTCATAATTTTCTATTAAATGTATTTTTAATTAAATTAATTAACATAACACATTATATCAAGTATATAACAGAAAGAAAACACCTTTTAGTTCGAACAAGAATGATTATCTAGTTAGATATATGTAACAAATTATATAATTGCTCCTAGGGCATACCCTTAACTCTATCAATCTCCCACTTACCCTTGGTGCCAAATATGGAATCTCAATCCCATCCCTTCGATCAGTTTGGTGAGAATCGATCAAGTTAGACCCTTCATGAATGCATCTGCTATGTTGTTTTGATTATCTCTACTATGTCAATCAACTCTCTCTGATGCTGATAACCTACATTTATCATGTGGAACTATTTAGAGTATGTTTATCGACGTCTAGTGAGCTCTTATTACTTCATTGTTATCATATCACAATGATGTAGTATTCTTATTACTAGGAATCATCCTTAGCTCGGCTATAGTGCATTTATATTAATAATTGCTTTTATCGTGGCGCTATTCAAGGCAATGTACTTAGCGTTTTTATTGAATTAGCCACAATGTTTTATTTTGAACATTTCCAACTTAAAGCTTCTTAATCAAGGTTTGAACATGAATTTAAAATTGACATATTATACTCAATATCACCCATGAAGTTTAAGTTCATACACTCCTTCATAAGGAGTTCGTTGTTTCTATAAATAATTCGTTAGTATTTGGTAAATACTAAAAAATACTCTAAACTACCATTTACCTATCTCAATTTGGTTTTGATATTTGCTTTATGTATTAAATACATAAGCAAATTTCGATATTGTAGACAATACAGTATGTATGATAATTCCTATTGCTAAAGAATACAATATGTATGATAATTCCTATTGCTAAAGTATAAGGAATCCATCTTACATGTTTTGTATTAAAATTTTTAATAAGGTGTCTTTGCATATTATTTGGGACATTTCTAATATCCTTTATACTTACTATAAAACATATAATTTACAAATCCAATATTGAGTATTAAAAAAACCAAAGTTCATTGATCTTAACTTAAGAACACAGTTAACAATCAATGTTATGTTGTTTACTTATATTCTAAATATTATGTACCTTTTAGTGGTTCTTTCTTGTGGACACACGCTTCCTCTGCATTTTGGCTGAAAATCAAGGCATTCAATATTCATATCATAAAGTGATTATTTAGTAAGTAAATCCAAATTAACTTGGGCCCATTGAATAACGAATCTATTAAGTTAATTTCAACAATTGAAATTTACAACATTATTATTATTAATGTTGCTCATTATATTCTAACTACATTCGTCTTGCTCTCGAAGACTTATTCACAGCCGACGGATCATAATCCTTTTGGTACAACTATCAAATCTTATTTTGATAACATACTTGGAATCCTTTTTGGAATTGTGCATCATACCATATTATAGAGTCAATACGCTTAATGGCTTAATTGACGACTGGGGTTTATCTATTCTCGACATTGATAAGAAACTCATAGTCTATCTTCAATGTGTGAGAATACTTATTTGACACTCTAATGCGATGTGTTCATTTAGGTTAGGTTGATTTCATTTCATCCCACATAATCATTTTTAACTTTGGATCGTATCTAAATCCATTTACTACTAATAATTTCTTAAAGAAATTCCTTCACTATGTAGTTGGTATTTCTTAAAACAATAATTGTTTCTCAGTACAATGGAATAGGTATTCATAAACACTTTATGAATTGCCATGGTTTTAGTTTACGGTACTTATGTTCAAAACATAGGTTAGTTATCCAATGATGATCATTCCCAAAATTCTTTTGAGGTGATTCATACAAGATCCCTCACGTACAACTATTACGTGTAATCTTTCAACTCACAAAACCTGCCAACTCCTTGGCCTAGGATATGCTGAGGTTTCGTATAAACCTTTATCTTGTATGATTGTGTAAACTATTCTTCAGATGAAATTAATTTTAACCTTGTATACTACTCTTAAGTACATGACCTTATAGAAAGAAGTTAACCCAACATCACTCATAATTAATCGTCTTTCATTCAACAAAGTTCGATTACTCCTTATCGATACATCATTATGTATCATATGGAGGAGTGACTTTAAAGATTGAATCTTTATTCATTTTAGGTACGTTCAGAACTCTTTCCAATATACTTGCATGTTCGACCAAATCGAATCAATTTTATTTTATATTGCATGTTATTTTCTTCTGCTTTATATAATATTAATTGCATTTAAATCCAATTAAACGTGTATCGATGTCGCATATCGATTAATATATTTATAACTATAATAAATAATTTTTTTAATATTTTTCAATATATCAAATAAAAATTTATAATTAATATTTCATAAATATTAATTAATTCAATTAATTTATAACGGTTATAAATTAATTCAATCATGTGGTTAAAGAAGTATTCAACATTTCGGTTGTATGACTCTTAGTTGTAAATTTGGTCAGCGATTAATATCGAACAATTCAAATATTAACATTCACACGTCACTTAGCAGACAATGTGATATTTTGGCCAAATTTATCATTTACTAGTTTAAGTAAAATCTAGTTTACTTTGTTAAGCGTTACCCGGTAGTGACGATTATTTATACTAATTCTCTTCGTTAAAATTATATCATTTTGGACTTATGGAATTTGGTGATGGTCAAAACTCCACTATCATCTGTATTCAACTCTATAGTCTAAAGACAAAGTTCTTGGTTTGATAATAACAATTATTATTAACGAACTGTTCTATCCAGAGACTTTGACTTTGAGTTGACTTTAGTTGACTGTGATATTAACCTCATATAACCAAGGAAACGAATCCTCTCTTAAATAGAGTTCCACTTCCAATGCTTCCACTCGACCCAACTATAGTCGCTCGATGGATTCTGTGCCACGATTTAACTATAATCAAAGTGGAGCTTCCATATTGAAGATCAACAGTATTCTCAAGTCAAGAGAACTATGTAATTTTGTCACATCGATATTTTATGTTTGACCATAATCAATAGAAAACTATCGAGTAAGCCATTTCATAGTTATCCAATAAATATCAGTATGCAATCCCTTGTGCCCCCTTCAGTCATGAATAATACATTACCCAACATTGAAGAGCGTTACGTACTCTAGTATCAATGGATGTATCGTTATCCAGTCTCGATACACCTTGAATAAGAATATTTAAAATGGTATGTTTTTTATTGTGATAAATCACTAATGGTTACAACACGTTGTAGCTACTATCATAAAAACATATCATTTATGAATTTTCCATTAAATATACTTTTAATTAAATTAATTAATTAATATAACACATTATATAAAATATATAATAGAAAGAAAACACCTTTTATGTCGAATAAAATCGATTATCGAGTTAGATATATGCAACAAATTATATAATAGCCCCTAAGGCATACCCTTAACTCTGTCTAGGACAACTCTCTCTGTTTACAATATTTTTAGTAGAATTATAATAAAGAGCGAAAGGATGGATATATCTTGTGTTATTACTTTTTACAAAAAAATCTATTTCTTCACGTGTTTGTTCTTAGAGCACAACTAACAATGACTTGTTTAATTAAATAATTAAATTGAATTAGCCATAACGTACCCAGATGTGCTTTATTCACTTCTTTGTGGGTAATTCAACCATTCTTCTTTACTAGTGAACTAAATAAGCGAATTGTTGGATAAAACGATAAAAAGTTTGTTGTTATATTGCAATAATGTATTTAAATAGCAAAGTGTTTGCCGTTTTATTACAATGACAAACACTTTTTCGTTTTAATTTATTTTTGTTATAAAACAGCAAGTGTTTGCCTTTTTATTGTAAATTCAGTAAATCACAAACATTTGCAATTTTGTTTAATTTTCGAAATAAATGGCAAAGTGTTCCCCGTTTTACTGCAAATTCAATAAAAATTGCAAACATTTTTCCATGTTATTTGTGTACAAAGTTTAAAATTAGTTTGGTGATTAGTTTAAAATGTGTAACAAATTAGAGGTGGATTTGTTCAGTTTAAAATGGTAAAAAACAAGAAGTGAATATAAAAGTTATGGCTAGAAGCACCATAAACAAAAGGACATGCACCTTATGGTACCAAGAAAAGGTAACTAGAAATTTATTTGCTTTTAAATGTTACAAATTTGGAATCTATGTATTTTTATACTTTGGTATTTTTTTATCAAATTTCTGTAATGAAATTTATTCTATCTATTTTATTATATACAAAAGAGAATACTGAACTTTTGTATTCTTATCTCTCATTCACTCTTACAAAAATTACTCTTCTCTCATCAATTCAAGGGCAAAAATTCATTTACCCCGTAAAATTAATTATTCTTATTTTGAACTAGGTTTCATACCAACCTCACTTCTTGCATTCATTATTCTTAAATAATCCAACTGACATCCTCTTCCTCTTCTCCGCACTTTCAATGAAAGAAAATAAATATTACTTTCCTTGGTTATTTCACATCCTCACTTTCTACTTCTTCCTTGGTTATTTCACATCTTCACTTTTTTATTTCTCCTGTCACTATTTTTTTCTTCCCCTTCCCCAGTTATTTACATAAAAAATTCTATTCTCACTATTATGTTTCATCCACTTCTCCAGTTTCATATTAACAAAATTCTATTATCGGTATAAAAAAATTAGAATTCCTTTCCAAACAATATATGTATCAATATCATTATTATCTTAACATGACTATAATTTGATTGAATTCACAAAAATTTCTTCACCTTTGTATACTCCATAATTATTTTTGATTCTACTCATTCTTTATAATGGTATTAATCTACTTGGTGCATTAGGTTTCGAGCTTTTATGAAAAGTATATCTAAAAGCCGCCAAAACCTTGGCTTCAATCTTTATTCTTTATTCTTTTTACTATTTTCTTTTAGTTCGAATTTGAATTTTTTGTTGTTGTCCCAAGTTAAAGACTTCAGTCTTTGATTCAAATGTTCTGACCAAATTATGTTTTTTTCTCATTTTTGTTTCGATCAGTATGCTTATGAATATGGTTTTCTTCACTTATTTTGCAGAATTTTATTGGATTTATTAATGTTTAAACATCTTAGAATATACAATTGTTATGTATATATTGTTATAGGGAAAGCTGAACTATTTTTATGACTTTGGTCTCTTTCATTTATTTTATAGATAATTATTATTTTTAATAGTATATAAATACCAATAAACCTTAAGTTGTTCTATATAATTAAATAAAGGTAAAGTTGGTCTTTTTCCATTCTCAAAATAAGTATATAAGAAGAATCAAGTTGCAAGAAAAAATTTATACTTACATTAAAAGAATATGTAAAAAACAATTTGACATAGACTAGTCTAAGGATAAATGCACAAGAAACATTTTTGTACTATCTTTAGTGGGAAACTTTAAAAATTTGCACAAAGTTTAGTTTTTACTACGTATATAACAAACTTATTTTTTTTTAAATATTATTTTGTAGTTTTAGTAACCAAATTTATTTATTTCAAATTTAAGTATTATCCTTCTTAACCAATCTACATTATATATATTTTATATTATGTTGCCTAATATACTATGAAATGTTCACAACAAACTCACATTCATAGTTTCGACCAACTTCGTAATGATATTACGAAATAGTAAGGAAGTTATTTGTCATTTTTATGAAGTTTGTTTATGTTACAATAATTTTAATTTTTATGGAGGTGGAAATGTTCATTCATAACCATACATTGAAGACGCAATTATTTATAATGTTTATAATCGAACTATTTTTAAAACGGTGGGATAATATCAAATATTATTACCATGCAATTACCAAAAAGATTAGTTGCTTTTGATTTTGACTAGATTGAATTCAAATAATTAAAGAATCAATTATAATTAATTGTATTCTATTTGAAATTCAATTTATTAAGAAAATTAGCTACATATTAATTCTCTATAATGCTAATACATTTAGAATTAAACTATAATCAATTATTTCCTTATAATTATTTCCACTAATCACTTGAATTTTTTTATGTGCACTTGCAAGTAAATTTTTATAGTGATATTTTAGTTCGCTTTGAACTATGTTAATTTTCGTATTGTTTCGTTTATTACGTCTACATATATGTTTGAAGTAAAGTCAAAAATTATTTGGTTATTCCAAAAATTAGCCACCACAATAGTTTTTTCTATGTACATTTTTCATGTTATGATATAAGTCTTAGAAAATATTATATTTTAAGCTATAATATTTTTCTAATTTACTAGCACTAAATAGTTCAAAATTATGATTAGCTCTTTATTTCATATGTTTCTCCTTGCAACATTCTTATTTCCATGTAAACACCCATGTATAATCATAATTTCATATTAGCTCTTTAGTTCTTTTAATTACACATTCTCAAAATTTACCTACATTAAATCATGTTATTTTGTTCTTATTCATATTATTTGCATATTTTCTATCAACCCGGGATTATGTTCAAATGGTTAGAATCATCATAATAGGAAAATACATAGTTCACACGTAAATATTCTTTCAGAAGCTAATATAATAAATGATTTATTAAGTTGAATGCTACGTTAGCTATAAAAGTTAGTAGATTAAGTTGTGAAACTATTATTTCTCCTTTATGCTTTCAATTTAAAAAAATAATGTTATGTTCAGTTCAAAATTGATCATACTTCCTATTTTAAAATTACTTTTAAAAAATAAGAAAATATGCATAGTTCAATTTTTTTTTATATTTATTAGAGAACATACACAATTTTCCAAACATGTTTATTTATTTTAGTTTAGATGACAGTTGTTATTATAGCTGTAACGACCCAGGAATTTGCCACTTTGAAATAGGCTATTTTAATATATTTTATACCGTAAATAATGGATTTATATTTACAAATAAACCCATTTTAATCATTTAATAATGATGTTAAAATAGTTTTCAAAATTTGTTTACTAATATAGATAGATATAGAAAAATAAAAAATGCGACCGAAGAACGTTTTCCGAAATTTCGACTTTTCGACACACGGAAGTCGTCGGAAACGTTGTGCACGTTTATGCAACATGTACACACATATAGATGATAGGATTAGTGGTAACAATAATATATTAGCTTATGTTAATAATTTTTTTAATAATGATGTGACCAATTTATGTTTCAAAAGTGTGTGTGTGTGTATGCGCTTTACATACATACACATAAATGCACCATGCTTCTTTGCCTCCACTTTAGCATACATAAAGTACCCTACAACATGGCTCAGGGGGTTCATGGTGAGCGTGTAAGAGGGAAGCGGATGACATGGTGATGGGACATTAAGACATGACATATATACATATTTATATTCAAGGTTATTTTAGTAATTCCACTACTTTTTCTTAGTCTATAAATATCACTCCACTTCCTAAAATTTCATTTTACAAATCTTACTTTATTTCTTCACTTCCTTGCTTCTTGTTCATATCCACTTAATTGGCTACCAAAATATATTCCTAAAAGAAAAGGTTAGGAAAAATACTGTAAAAACTTAGTTAAAACACTTCCATCTCCTTTCAAAACACTCCCCCTCCAAAATAACCATTTACTCACCCAAATCCTTGCTGGCTAAACCTCCTCACCCGCTTGGCCGAACCATATAGCCACCCAAAGTACAAAGTTCCAATGTTAGACGTCTTGTTTAGGTCGTGTTCGAGTCTCAAAAAAGTTCAACCTTGTTTTAGCGTGTTTGGTGAGTAAAATTAACACCCTTAAATCAATTAGTTAGCTTTATTAAAGTTATCAAATTTATGAGTTATAATGATGTTTATTTGTGTAAGTATGTTATATATGATGTATGCATGAATATGTGTTATTTTGGTGTTGATTGTTTATGTCGAAGTTTGAGTAGACAATAAAGAATATAACTTGAATATTGGAAAGGTTAGTTAGTATTGTGAAGTAATACTTTTGTTTATAATGGTGCTATAATGTTATGATGTGATATTATGTTTGAATTGTATATGTCGTATGTGGGCTCATGACACAAAGGTAGTGATTCGCTAACCAAAAGCGACGTAGAAATCCGTTTTTTGTCGAAAGTTTGATTTTTGTTTCAAAGTGAAAAGTTTTCAAGTTTAAAACTTTGATTTGGTTTTCAAAAGTTTATTTTCATATTTAAAAGATTATAAGAGTTCAAATTCAAAATTTTGAAGCTTAGAAATCCAAAATTTTCAAAGTTAGAATTACGAGTCGTATAGCGACGGGTCGCTATACGCGTAGTTCGAGTAAACGAACAAATTTTCAAACTTTAAGTGTTTTACACTTATAAACTTTTTAGTAAATGTTTCCTAACCTTAATTAAGATATTTTAGGGTAATTAGTAGGTTTTTAATTATTTATTTATTTAATGGTTAATTAATTAATTAAGGTAATTAGCAACAATCACTAGTTAATAAAGGTTGTTATACTTAAGTGTTAATCAATTAAGTTAATCATGATTAGTAAAGTAATTAATTTAATTATTAATTAAGTATTTAATTAAGGGTTAGTTATTATTATTAGTTATTGATTGATTATTATTTAAAAAGGGTTTAATACTAGTTAATTACTGATTAAGTTAACCAAGTCTTAATTAGGGCTCAATTAAGTTTAATTACTATTTTATAAGGATTTAAAGGTGAGTACTTGACTAATTAATAAAGGTTAGGAATTTTAATTATCAATTGATTTCAATTATCGATTTATTTAAAACTGTTTTCTCTTTCCGAAAGTGCTTTCTATTTTCAAATGTTTTAATCAAAGGATTTCTATGTCGTTTACCCTTAAGTAACCTTGAACAAATATCAAACCCAAGTACTGTGGTGATACATTTGTGGGAAGTAAGTCATTCCATAGCTAGCACTAAAAGCCGATGAGTAGGCTGACCGCCTATCTATGAGATCTAGAGTTCATCTCTAAGCAAAGGGTTGGATAAGGTCGAATGTCGGAAACATGGTAGGTATGGGAGATTTAATTTCCATAATTGCTTCACGTTTAATTAAATGGATGGTTATCCATAAATTAGCTATGTATAATCTTCCTTGGATAGCGGATTTCCGCTATTAAAATTGACCTGTTTTTAACTCAGGGAGTATGGTTTGTAAGTTTGTGTTCCCCGGTGAGGACTCGAATACATGTGCATACTTTCAAGAGAACCGAAGTTGAGTTAATTGGAACTATCGCTTAGTATAGAGATACCAGTTTCGGGTAATATGATTATTCCAAACCACTCCAAACTAATAACGTTAGTATTGGATCGTTATGAAGTATGCTGTGGAGTTGTACTATCCTTCCTATGGGCGATTCCAATATGGAAGATAGTAAGTTGTGAATGTTTGTTCAATCCGGAAACAACTTTTATGGATGGATGCTAGTATTGCACTGATTTTTTGGAGAGCAATACTAGTATTCCAAGATGGGTTGCTAGAAGGAAGTGGTAAGAGCATAGCCTCTCAAAGCCTCACAATAGGAAAAATGAAAAAAGCTGGGATGTACCGTAGGGCTATGTGGGTGGCAACCATAAGGGTATGATCATTCCTACTCTAGAGTGATATTCATGTATGTTTTGAGATCCCACTATATGGTTGTTGATCGCAACCAAGGGGTGATCATATTCGGTACTATTCGAGAAGGGGGTAGTGCCGGTCCTAAGTAGGAAAGGTTCAACGTTGTTGTAGCCTCATGTACATTTTATCTAGAGGTGTACGGATTCGGCGGGTAGACCCTTACCCTTTCATAGTTAGAATCCATTTCCACTACAAGCTTTAAGGACTTAGTTATGCCCAACTACTGGAATGTGAGATGCAAATATTACAACTATATTCCATATTTATTTTAAACCTAGATATTATGATAATATCTGAAGTTTCAATATAGAAAGGGTTTGGTTATCGTAAGATCAAAACCCTTCCGTGTTTATGTAAGCGTGGTCTTACGAGATGCCTTTGTTTAAAGTTCTATAGAGTTAAAGCATATGCTTTATTCACACCAGACCCATGTTTGACCCGAAGTTTATTTCTTTCCATTAAACTCTGGACACCCTATTTTTCCGGGCAACCGAGTAGCCAGGTTTTGGTTAGAGCACCTTGGTGCATTTTGGAGCAGTGTGAAGTTGAAGATTTCAGTCTATCTAGTAGTTATCTATGTATTTCTGCTATGTTATGTATTAATAGTAGTGATGTGGATAGATAGCTAGTTATCTCTGGATGGAGTAGTACTTCTTGTAACTTGATGTAATATTTTGGAGTAACTTCATGTACTATTCGGTGATGATGTAATATGACTCTCATGTTGTAGTAAATTCTATGTTTTATTTCTCTTGTCTATTAATTTCTATACCCCTCGACCTGTCTTTCGAACATGTAAATGATCGGTACATGAATACTGAGGATGTATTAAGTGTCGTCTTTAGGTGTAAGAAAGACATATCGTCACACTTGGTATTTCAGCTTAGGTTGAGCGAACACCTATGCCTTGGTTGGAGTTAATTCATTAGAGATAGGGTTAGTGGTACCCTAGAATGGGTTTAGTATCTGAGAGTACTTTTCTGTGTTGTTCTGATTAGTATTTATTTGTTGGTTTTATGCTCTTTTCCTCTAAGATAATCTCCTCAATGTATTCTAAAGATAACTTACTTGTTCCAGGTAGTAAGTATGAGTACAAGGGGAGGACGAGGATGGGGAAACAATAGCACTACAACCACAAACTGAAATACCCTAATAGCTGGAATGGGTGGAATAGCTGTTGAAGTAGCTGTGCAGCCTCGAGTTAGTTTTGCAACTTTGTGTAAGGATTTCACACATTTAGGAGGGAAACATTTCAAGGGTACAAAGGCACTCATTGTGGTACAAGCTTGGCTACGGTCTTGTGAAAAAAATTCAAAGGTTTAGACATTTCTGATGAGCAAAAACGCTTCTTGGTATCATGGCAATTACAAGAAGGTGCGGTAGCTTGGTGGGATGCAGTCATCACAATTGTTCTAGAAGATGAGTTCTCATGGGATATATTTAAAGAAGTATTCGAAGATCAATTCATGGAAGTTGTAGGAAAAACTTAACTATATAGGAGTTTTATGGATATCAAGCAGGAAGAGTTGTCAATGGCAGAACATGAGGCAAAATTTAATGAGTTATCTCGTTTCGGCCCTGGACTTATTAAAACACCACAGAAGAAAAACAAGATGCTCATTTTGGGTATGAGAGAGGAATTTCATGAAAATATGACCGGACATGTGACGGAACCATTCGTGGATTTAGTAGATATGGCCTTGAGGTACGAGGTTCTTTCAAAAAAGAAGCCAGCAATAGTAGCAAAAATAGCACCCATTGGAGGGAACTTTAACCCAAACAAAAGGAAATTCAACCCAAAATGGAAAAAGAAGCAAGGAAAGGAAAACCTTCAGGAGGTGATCAAGGAAATAAGTACAAAGATGTTATTTGTTACAATTGTAAGCAAAAGGGACATATTTCAAATTATTGTCGAAAAGTGAAGGCTATCGCCCCAATAGTCTAGAAGACTCTTTTCTACAATTGTCATCAATCGGGCAACATGGTTAAAGATTGTCCCTTGATGAAGAAGGAGAACAGGCTAAGGTGTATACAATTAAGGTTGAGCCCTCTACCTCCAAGGACGTAAAAGGAAAGAGAGTTTTAGAAGGTACATTATTTATTTATGGTATTTTGGTTCATGTTTATTCGATACTAGAGCCTCATAGTTTCATCTCTAAAGAGTTAGTAGATAAGTTAGAACTTAAATCGAAATTTTTTGAAACCCCTATATGTGTATCAAACCCTATTGATGGTATAACTAACTTATGTTTGATTTGCAAAGACATACAAATTGATTTCCAAAAACACCATTTCTTTTGTGACTTACTTGTCTTGGATTTCATGGGATTTGATGTGATTCTTGTTATGGATTGGTTGTTGGAAAATGGAGCTATATTGGACTGTGATAAGAGGAGGTTAGTGTTGAAACACAATTCTGGAAGGATATTGGAAAGTATAAAGGGTAAGAAGCCAAATGGATGTATAGATAGTTTCTTATACTCCTTAGAGTTATCTCAGGATGAGTTAGAATTGATAGAAGTTGTTAGAAATTTTTCGGGTATCTTTGAACCGATTAATAGTCTACCCCACATCGGGAAATAGAATTTCGTATTGACTTAGTTCCCAGTGCGAGACCAGTTTCCAACCCCTACGTAGGATGGCACCAAAGGAGAGGCAGGAGTTAAGGGATAAAACTAATGATTTGCTAAGCAAAGGATTGATTAGACATAGTAAATTGAACTGGGCATCACCGGTAGTTTTTGTAGCCAAGTCTAATGGTTCATTAAGACTGTGAGTAGATTATTGAGAACTAAATAAACAGACCGTTCAGAATAAGTACCCATTACGTCGAATAGATGATACGTTCGACCAACTTCATAGAGCTAGGATATTCTCCCAATTGGAACTTGCTACTGGATTCTATCAGTTATGGGTAGCCGATGATAGTATACCCTTGACTGCATTTATGAATTCAAAACTCTTCTATGAGTGGTTAGTTATGCCTTTTGGGCTAACCAATGCACCTGCTTTCTTTGTAGATTTAATGAATCGAGTGTTTCGGGATGTTCTAAACAAATTTGTATTGGTTTTTATTGATGACATCCTTGTTTATTCCAAAACCGAAGAAGAGCATAATTCTCATTTGGAAGTGGTATTGGAAACATTAAGGAAGAACATTTTAAAGTCTAAGTTTTCCAAGTGCCACTTTTGGCAGTCATAAGTGAGATATTTTGGTCATGTTGTATCCGGAGATGGCATTTCAGTGGATCCGGCCAAGGTAGCAGCTATTAAATACTTCAAGAGACCCCAAACTCCCATAGAGGTAATAAGTTTTTTAGGGTTGGCAGGTTATTCTAGGAAGTTTATCAAGGATTATTCTAAGATCATCTCCCATCTAACCAAGTTAATAAAGAAGGACATTAAGTTTGAATGGACTTCGAAGTGTGAAGATGCATTTCTTGAGAAAGGAAAGATTGACCAGTGCGCCAGTTTTGGCTATTATCCATGGAGGTGATGGACTGACGGTTTATACTGATGCTAGGGTTAGTTTAGGTGTAGTGTTGATGCAATATGGGAAGTTTATAGCCTATGCAAGTAGACAGTTAAAGCCTCATGAGAGGAACTATGCAACTCATGGTCTGGAGTTGTTAGCAGTGGATTTTGCATTGAAGATGTGGAGACACTACTTGTTGGGTGAGGATCCTTTTATTCTTCTTTAGCCTATTTATTTCTTTTAGGAATTCTTGTAGTAACTTCCTTCTTTAAATAGGTGAAAGGTTTGAACTCTTCATGGATCACAAGTCCTTGAAGTACCTTTTCACTCAGAAAGATCTTAATTTGAGGCGGCAGAGATGGTTAAGAGTTTTTGGTGGATTACAATTTGGATATCCATTATCGACAGGGAAAGCGAATGTTGTGGTAGATGCTTTGAGAAGGAATGTAGTCTTAGCACTCTTGGAATGAAAACTAACTCTTTTGGAAACGATTTCTAGTAAACAAAGGGGAAATAGTCTTCTATTAGAACTCATTCAAGGAGTTGAAGAGGGTAGAAGTTCTAGCTTCAAGATTAATAACCGTGGTACATCAAGGATGAATGAAAGATTATGTTGCATGTAGATAATCTTAGGCAAGAAGTTTGGACTGAATGCCATAAGTCTAAGTTAAGTATCCATCCCGGGGTGAAAAAGATGTACAGGGATATGAGACGAGTGCTTTGTTGGCCTAGAATGAAGAAGGATATTTCAGTCTATATTAGCAGATGCTCAAAATATTAGCAAATCAAAGGTGATCACCAGAAGGCAGCCAAACTATCGCAACCCTTGGAGATACCTACTTGGAAGTGGGAAATGATATCAATGGATTTCATCGATGAATTACCTAGAACCAGTAGGGGTAATGAAGGAGAATGTGTTATTGTAGGTCAGCTTACAGAGAGTGCACATTTCATACCAGTAAAACCAACAAGGACCGCAGCCTCATTAGCCGAAATATATATATGAAAGAGATGGTCAGATTACATGGAGTTCCGGTGAGTATAGTGAGCAACTGAGACCCCATATTTATTAGCTAGTTTTGGGAAGCATTGCAAACAATTCTAGTAACGAAATTGGGTTTAAGCATGGCTTACCACCCTTAAACAGACGGACAAATGGAGCGAGTGAATCATATTTTGAAAGATCTATTAAGAGCCTGCATTCTTTATTTTGGTGGGTCATGGGAAGATCATCTACATTTGGTTGAGTTCTCCTATAACAACAGCTATTAAGCAAGCATAGGCATGGCACCTTATGAAGCACTCTATGGGCGACCATGTAAGTCGCCTGCATGTTAGGTGGAGACGGGTGATAGACTAGTACTTGAGCCCGACATGATCCGAGAAGCTACTGAAAAAATTGCATTGATTAAGAGGAGGATCAAAGAGGCCCAGGATTGGCACAAGAATTATGCCGATAAAAGAGGAAGGGATCTGGAATTTGAATTTGGAGACTAGGTATTTGTAAAAGATAGCTCAAATTAGAGGAGCCATTCGATTTGGAAGGGTTGGAAAGCTGGCACCAAGGTACATTTGACCTTTTAAAATTATTGAGGGAATTGGACCGCTCGCTTATAGAGTGGAGTTACCCAAAAAGTTATCCGGGGTCCATAATTTTTTCATGTATCCCACTTGAGGAAAAATGTTCATGATCCCTCTTTGATAGTTGAATCATCGGTTCAGGATGAGTTGGAAATAAAACCGAACTTGACGGTAATTAGACATCCGATGCATATAGTAGATCATGATGAAAAGAGATTGCGGAATAAAGTGGTGAATTTGGTAAAAAAATATAGTGGAGTGATGATCCCGATTCCCCAAGATTGTACGTGGGAAACAGTTGATCACATACGGGAAGTCTATCCAGAGTTGATGTTAGGATAGTCTTTGATTGATTATTGCATAGCATGTATTGTATTTCTATGAATACTAGTGTAGATTCATTATATGAATGTCTTGATATATAATATATGACATTTGGGAATTAAAATGAGTTAACATTTATTAGCAAATTTCAAGACGAAATTTCTTGGGGGGGGGGGGGGGGGAGAATGTAACGACCTAGGAATTTGCCACTTTGAAATAGGCTATTTAAATATATTTTATATGATAAATAAATGGATTTCTATTTACAAATAAACCTATTTTAATCGTTTAATAATGGTGGTAAAATAGTTTTCAAATTTGTTTAATAATATAGATAGTTCATAGAAAAATAGAAAATGCGACCGAAGAACGTTTTTCAAAATTTTGACTTTTCGACACCCGGAAGCCTTCAGAAATGTTATGCACATTTATGCAACATGTACACATATATAGATGGTAGGATTAGTGATAATAAATCTCACTTAAAAATATATTAGCTTATGTTAATAAAAAATTTAATAATGGTGTGACCAATTTATGTTTTAAAAGTATATATATACATATACACACTTTACATACATACGTATAAATGCACCATGCTTCTTTGCCTCCACCTTAGTATACACAAAGTACCCGACAACATGGCTTGGGGGTTCATGGTGGATGTGTGAGAGGGAAGGGGATGGCATGGTGATGGGACATTAAGACATGACATTTATACATATTTATATACAAGGCCATTTTAGTAATTCCACCACTTTTTCTTAGTCCATAAATATCACCTCACTTCCTAAAATTTCATTTTACAAATACTACTTCATTTCTTTATTTCCTTGCTTCATGTTCATGTTCACTTCAATGGCTACCAAATTATATTTCTAAAAGAAAAGTTAGGAAAAATAGTGTAAGAACTTAATTAAAACACTTCCATCTCCTTTCGAAACACTCCTCTCTGCAAAACAGCCACCCACCCACCCAAATCCTTGTTGGCCGAACCACCTCACCCCCTTGGCCGAACCATATTGACCCCCTCTAGCAACCCAAAGTACAAAATTCCAAAGTTAGACGACTTCTTAGGGTCGTGTTCGAGTCTCAAAAAAGTTCGACCTTATTTTAGCGCGTTTGGTGAGCAAAGTTAACACCCTTAAATCAATTAGTTAGCTTTATTGAAGTTATCAAATTTATGATTTATAATAATTTTTATTTGTGTAAGTATGTTATATATGATGTATTCATGAATATGTGTTGTTTTGGTGTTGATTGTTTATGCCAAAGTTTGAGTAGACGATAAAGAATATAACTTGAATATTGGAAAGGTTAGTAAGTATTGTGAAGTAATACTTTTGTTTATAATGATGCTATTATTTTATGATGTGATATTATGTTTGAATGTTGTATTTGTTGTATGAGGGCTCATGACACAAAGGTAGCGGTCCGCTAACCAAAAGCGACGTAGAAATCCGTTTTTTGTCGAAAGTTTGATTTTTATTTCAAAGTGAAAAGTTTCCAAGTTTAAAACTTTGATTTAGTTTTCAAAAGTATATTTTCATGTTTCAAAGAGGATAAGAGTTCAAAGTCGAAATTTTGAAGCTTAGAAATCCAAAATTTTCAAAGTTAGAATTAGGGGTCGTATAACAACGGGTTGCTATACGTGCAGTTCGAGTAAACGAACAAATTTTCAAACTTTAAATGTTTTACACTTTGAAACTTTTTAGTAAATGTGTCCTAACCTTAATTAAGATAATTTAGGATAATTAGTAAGTTTTTACATGATTATTTATTTAATGGTTAATTAATTAATGTAATTAGCACTAATTACTAGTTAAAAAGGTTGTTTATACTTAAGTGTTAATCAATTAAGTTAATCGTGATTAGTAAAGTAATTAAAGTTAATTATTAATTAAAGTTAATTATTAATTAAGTATTAAATTATGGGTAAATTAATTATTATTTTATTATTATTTAAAAAGGGTTTAATACTGGTTAATTATTGATTAAGTTAACTAAGTCTTAATTAGGGCTCAATTAAGTTTAATTACTATTTAATAAGGATTTAAAGGTGAGTACTTAACTTATTAATAAAAGTTACGAGTTTTAAATTGATTTCAAATATCAAATTATTTAAAACTATTTTCTCTTTTCGAAAGTGCTTTCTATTTTCAAATATTTTAATCAAAGGATTTCTATGTCGTTTACCCTTAAGTAACCAAATATCAAACCCAAATAATATGGTGATACATTTGTGGGAAGTAAGTTATTCCATAGCTAGCACTAAAAGCTGATGAGTTGGCTGACCCCCCTACCTATAAGATCTAGAGTTCATCTCTAGGCAAAGGGTAGGATAAGGTCGAAATGTGGGAAACGTGATAGGTATGGGAGATTTAATTTCCATAATTGCTTCAAGTTTAATTAAATAGATGGTTATCCATAAATTAGTTGTGTATATTCTTCCTTGGATCGTGGATTTCCGTTATTATAATTGACTTGTTTTTAACTCGGGGAGTTTGGTTTATAAGTTCGAGTTCCCCGGTGAGGACTCGAATACACGTGCATACTTATAAGAGAACCAGAGTTGAGTTAACCGGAACTATCACGTAGTTTGGAGTACCGGTTTTGGGTATTATGATTATTCCAAACCACTCCAAACTAATAATGTTCGTATTGGATTGTTATGAAATATGTTTTGGAGTTGTACTATCCTTCCATAGGGTGATTCCAATATGGAAGATAGTAAGTTGTGAATGTTCTTTCCTGGAAGAACTTGTATGGATGGATGCTAGTATTGCACTGATTGCTTGGACGGTAATATTAGTATTCCAATATGAATTTCTAGGAGGAACTGGTAAGAGCATAGCCTCTCAAATCCTCACAACAAGAAAAATGAATAAAGCAGGGATGTGCCACAGGGTTATATGGGTTGCACCCATAAGGGTATGATCATTCTGAATCTAAAGTGATATTCATGTATGCTTCGGGATCCCACTATATGGTTGTTGATCGCAGCCAAGGGTTGATCATATTCGACACTACTCGAGAAGGGAGTAGTTCCGATTATGAGTAGCAAAGGTGCAACGTTGTTGTAGGCTCCCATACATTTTATCTAGAGGTGTACGGATTCGGCGAGTAGACACTTACCCTTTCATAGTTAGAATCCATTTCCACTATGAGCTTTATAGATTTAGTTATGCCCAACTATTGGAATGTGAGATGCAAGTATTTCAGCTATATTCCATATTTATTGTAAACCTGGACATTATGATAATATCTGAAGTTTTGATATAGAAAGAGTTTGGTTATCGTAAAGTAAAAACGGGTCCTTGTTTATGTGTAGTGTGGTCTTACGAGATACCTTTGTTTAAAGTTTTATAAATTTAAACCATATGTTTCACTCAAACCATACCCATGTCTGACTCGGAGTTTATTTTCTTCCTCTTAAACTCTGGGTGTCGTATTTTCCCGGGCAGCCGAGTTGCCAGGTTTTGGATAGAGCACCTTGGCACATTTTAGAGTAGTATGAAGTTGAAGATTTCAGTCCATCGAGTAGTTATCTATGTATTTCCACTATGTTATGTATTAGTAGTAGTGATGTGGACAGATAGTTACAGCTGTCCCTGGATGGAGTAGTACCTGTTGTAACTTGATGTAATATTTTGGAGTAACTTCATGTACTATTTAGTGATATTTCAACATTACTCTCATGTTGTAGTAAAATCTGTGGTTTATTTCTCTTGTTTATTAATTTCTATACCCCACGGCCTATCATTCGAACATTTAAATGATAGGCACATGAATACTGAGGATGTATTAAGTGTCGTCTTTAGGTGTAAGAAAGGCAGATCATCGCAATAGCAGGATGACCACTTCAAATTTTATGTTATAAAATTAAGAATAAATATGAATCTAGGTAGAACTATTTTTTATTGCGGGTTGAATAAATTAACATAGTTGGTTGTATATGATGTATGTATGAAATGTTCTTTCATTTTTATTTTAAATTTTTTGTTCAATTATTGTATGTATGCATATATGTCTTATGATATACAATAAAATAAATTTTTACGCATGTTTTTTCGCATACGTACAACACGTATATGTTTATGCAATATCGATAATGATTATAAGTTAACCAACTTCAAATAAGAAAGATCATATCAAATAATACTACCATGTAACTGATAAAAGGAATTGATTGCTATAAGCTTTTTTAATTGAAATTAATTTTTTTCAAGAATCATATTCATAATAATCCTTTTAATGCTAATAGATTAGAGAATTAATTTTTAATCAATCATTTCCTTTTATATGATTCCTTTTTTAGAAATATTTCAGAAGCATTTTAAGTTTTAGCTCCATAAGGGAAAATGTAATATTTATCATTCCAGAACTTGAACAAATATTTTTTTGTTATTTGTCATTCTTTAGTAGCAAACTAATCTAAGTATTGTAAGGGTAATATATTTTTATGATTTTATCAGCAATATTATATTCTACATATTTGTTTATGTCTGAAAAGTAACATTGTATATTCTATACATTATATAATATTATTATGTATTTTACCTTACATGAGTAAAATTTTGATTTGGTTATAAATACCATATCATACTGATATTTAGATGTGTAAATGAATAATATTAAAAGCATTAATATCGATATTAGATTACTACTCCAAAAAATATTCATGTCGATTTCTGATTGGATTTCTAATGAAAAATTACGGTTAATGTTTGCAGTCACGAAAAAACGAAGATAAAGTGAAAATGAGAAATTATTAAATAAAAAGTCGAAATTAAATAAAAGATATATTTGAATGTATAGTTAGGTATTAAGTGAAATTGGTTTGACGAAGGAGGAGTGATGTGATCAGTGTTTTTATTAAGTGAATTATTACAAAGAATTTTATGGAAAATAGTGAAGGTATATAATACAAATAATTCAAATGCAAGTTTTACCATGATTTTGTAAAAAATGTATAATTTATCTTTGAGTAAACCATTTTTTACGTAGATTTTAGTTCACAATAAAACAAGATAACATTGTATATTTCTTACATCTTATAAAATCATTAGTTTACTACACAACGCTCCTTCTTTCATTTCAATATATGCTACTTCTGTGTATACATGGGTGTTTATTTTATAAAATAATTTTTTTTGTATTATGATATAGCCTATTGAAATATTCACTTGATTTTGGATCTTTGTTTTTGCTCTAATTTATTTAACGTAATAAGCCCAAATCTTATAAATATGTTCTATGGAAGTTTTATCTAGAAAGCACTTTTTATATAAGTCTTTAGAATTGTGTAAAAACAAAGATAATTTTAGTAATATAGAGAACATATTAGAAGTTAATAATAATCCTTAGATCGATGTTGTGTGGCAAAATCCTAACCATTGTCTGGATGATACCACTAGTATAAATAATGGTGAAGTCTTTGTGTTTGTATCAAGCAAAAACAAAAAAAGTAAGAGTTTTCAATAATAAAAATTCTCTTTCATATATTCTATCCATTCTTCTCCTAAAATATTCAACAAAATAGTATCAGAGCTTGAAGATCCTCCTAAAAATATAGCGAATAGCGGCATTCCTTTTCAAGTCCTAATGCTCACCATGATCAACTATGACAATTGGAGCATAAAATGATGACACTTCTTAGAGCACACGACATGTGGGAGATAGTTGAGAAAGGTTACACCAAACAAGAAAATGAAGGTAGTCTATCTCAATCTCAAAAGGACAGTTTGAGTGTCTCAAGGAAGAAAGAAAACAAGATTCTCTATCTAATCTATCAAGGATTTGATGAAAATAATTCTTGAAGAAGGTTTCAGAAGCAAAGTCAGCCAATCAAACATCTTACAAAGGAGCGGATCAAGTAAAAAAGGTACATCTGTAAACTTTAAGAGGAGAGTTTGAAACTTTGTATATGAAAGAAGGTTAACTTGTCTTTGATTACTTCTAAAGAGTTTTAACAGTTACTTATAACCTAAAAAGAAACGACAAGAAGTTAGATGATGTAAGCCTTATGAAGATGATTCTTAGATCATTAGATCCAAAGTTCGAACTTATTATTGTCATCATCGAAGTGATGAAAAACTAGGAGGCCATGGTAATAAAGGAACTTCTCGGCTTATTGCGAGCTTATGAAGAAAAGGAAAGGAAGAAGGAAGAGATCGTGGTGCAGGTTCTCAAGACACAGATTGATTCAAAAAAGGAAGAAAGCAATCTAATTATACAAAGATGAGGTTATGGTCAAGAATGAGGACGAGGTCGTGGATATGGGCACAGACAAGGTTGGAGGCTCAATAATGCAACAACAATACCAACCACAACCAAAGAAGAGAAAGCTCAACAATAGGTCATGGGATAGGAAATCAAAATCAAGGTATTATAAGTCACACGTCAAATGCTACAATTGTAAAAAAATTGGACATTATGTTTTTGAATATAGTGCTCCAAATAATAATAGAGTTGAAGAGAAGTCCTATTAGTTGAAAAAAGAAGTCAAGAAGATGGTTCCTTACCGTTAGCTTAGAAGGAAAATGAAAGAGGTGAGGATAAACAATGGTACCTAGGTAGTGGTGCAAGCAACCATATGTGCGGAAGAAGAAGCATGCTCGTGGAGCTTGATAAATCATTAAAGGGCAACGTGGCATTTGGAGATGACACCAAAATAAAGCTAAAAGGTAAATGAATTGTTCTCATTCTATTGAAGTATGGAGAGCACTAATTCATTTTCAATGTTTACTATGTGCCAAACATGAAGAGCAGTATCTTGAGCCAAGGTCAACTCTTAGAGAAAGGTTATGATATTCAATTAAAAGATAATAACCATTTTATAAGATATGGTGCAAATAACTTCATTACTAAAGTGCCAATGTCAAAAAATAGAATGTTCATTTTCAACATTCAAAATGATATTCCACAATGTTTTAAGGTGTGCTACCAATATGCTACTTGGCTTTGGCATCTTTTATTTGGCCAACTCAATTTCAGAGGATTAGAGTTGCTCTCCAAGAAGGAAATGGTAAGAGGGTTCACCTTGTATCAACCATCCCGATCAAGTGTGCGAAGGATGTCTAGTTGGAAAGCAATTCAAAATGAGCTTTCTAAAGTAGTCACACTCAAAGACTAAAAACCCATTTGAACTCATAACGGATGTGTGCAGTCCGATCAAGCCAAGATCTCTTGGAAAGAATAACTATTTCCTTCTTTTCATTGATGATTTTTCAAAAAAAACATGAGTGTATTTTTTAAGGGAGAAATCAGAGGTGTTTGAGAACTTCAAGAAGTTCAAATGCCACATTGAGAAGGAAATTGGCCTTGTGAGTAAAGCCAAGAGACTGACCGTGGAGGAGAATTCACATCAAAAGAATTCTATCAGTGTTGTGAAGATAATGGAATTCGATGACAGCTAATGGTGCCTACATTCCCCTAACAAAATATAGTAGTAGAATAGAACAATCCTTGAGATGGAGAGGAGCAGGCTTAAAGTAAGACGCTGTTATAGGAGTTTTGGACGAAAGTAATTGCACGTACAGTTTATCTATCAAACTGATCTCGAACAAGAAGTGTGTGGTAAAAAGCACCACAAGAAGCATGAAGTAGAAGGAAGCCCAACATTTCCCATCTAAGAGTCTTTGGAAGCATAGCTCACGTACACATACTGGACGAGAAGCGAAGCAACTTAGATGACAAAAGTGTGAATTACATCTTCATTGGTTATGACACCAAATCCAAAGGCTTCAAGCTCTACAATCCTAATAAGGGGAAGACAATCACTAGTAGAGATGTCGTGTTGGATAAAGAAGCAGAATGGGATTGGAGATCACATAATGAAGGCTACAACTTCTTTCCACATTTTGAAGAAGATGACATGCAGCAACCATGGATGGAACTATCAAGAGAGGATCCCCACCAGCTTTATCAGCGATGAGTTTTCGAGAGGATGAAAGCTCAAGTGAAAGGGCTCCACGTTTTAAAAGCCTTCAAGATATTTATGAGGTAACCGAAAATAAAGACAATCTAACTCTTTTCTGTCTATTTGTGGATTATGAGCCCATGAACTTCCAAGAAGCTTTGCAAAAGAAGAGTTGGAGAAATGCTACGGATGAAGAGATAAAGGCGATCAAGAAGAATGCTGCATGGGAGTTAGCTTCACTTCCATAAGAGCACAAGGCAATCAGTGTGAAGTTGGTATACAAAGCAAAGAAGAATGCCAAAGGAGAAATTGAAAGATACAAGGTGAGATTGGTGGCAAAACACTGTAGTCCAAGAGCCAACATTGACTATGATGAGATATTCTCTCCAATTGCTCAACTAGAAACTATTAGACAAATAATTTTATTGGTAGCTTAAAACAATTGGAAGAGACATCAAATGGATGTGAAATCTGCCTTCTTAAATGGAGTTCCCAAAGAAAAAGTTTATACTAAGCAGCCATAAGGCTATGAAATCAAGGGAGAAGAATGCAAGGTCTTGAAGCTAAAGAAGGCATTTTATAGGTTGAAACAAGCCCTAGGAGCTTGGAATGTTCGAATTGATAAGTGCTTCCAAGGGAGAAACTTCATAAAGTTTCCATATGAGCATGCACTCTATATTAAAATCCAAAATGGTGATTGTAATGATCCGCTTTGGAACAGGCCTAAATTCCGACCTAGAAAAGGCCCATCGAAACTTAGACTCATTCTAAAGCTCAGTGTTGGTTGGTAAAAATAATAAAACAGAGCTATCTATCTATTCCTCTGAAACCCACAATGGAAGGAATAAAATATAATAACAATTATAGTACCCATTTGTCTCAAATCATTTTAAATGTCATAAAACATTACATAATGTCAACAGTTACAACATTTCATTCAAAAATATATTTCATGAGTACAATAGAAAATAACACAAAAAGATAGATAGTAACTGCCACAAGCTTCACTCTCGCCATCTTCAAGCATCATCGACTCCTTTTCTAACCTGTGTTGTAATGAGGAGGGAGTCAGAACCACAAGTGGCTAGTGAATATAAATCTCGCGCCTTACTATTTCAGCACTTTGGACAGAAAAATTAAATAAGAATATGTCTTACGTAATTAAACCATTTAATACTTCATATAAGGAAAGGAGACGGGTACTTAATCAACCACTTAATACCTTCTATTTTCAAAGCACGTTCCTAATTTCATAACCCATAACCAGGTCATAAATGTCTAACAATGCGATAGATAGTACCTAAGCCATATACCTTTTATTGGAAAATAAGAAGACCCTGACCATTTAAGACCTCAATTGAGACAAATCCCATCATTTAATACCTATTCCCAAGGTGGACTCCTCAATGATGATTACCTAGCTGACATCGCATGGAATCTTTGGAACCACTTAATACTTTTTTATGGAAAGGCGGACCCTCAATCAGTCACTTAATACCTTATTCTGAAGTGGACCCCTATTGAGATACCACATAGCATGCTTAATGATTAATCCCTTGGTCATTTTCTACTTTATTTGAGGAAAAGAGAGACGGGCCCTCAAACAACTACTTAATACCTCAATACCCCAAAGTAGGCCCTTTGTATTATAACCTATACTCATAACAACATCTCACATTAGTCCGACTATTTATAGGAACTAGTAGCCAGATTAGCTGGGCAGATTAACTCTATAGAATACACACTTATTATTCTATACGTGCAGAGATTACGCTATAACTAATGTTAAACGCCAATTCCTTTATAACCATAATAATACAGGTCTTTCCTTTTTCTTCCATTTTACCAAAAATGTCCAAATTCCAATATCCATAATAAGATATTCTAATATCCATAACTAGGATTCAATAATCATATCCAAAATTGCAATAAATAGACCTGTATATAGAATCTAAATCCAACTTATTTCATACTAAATAATGGAATTGACCATAAATGGAAACTTACAATTTAACCAATTTTATGCTCTATTCAACTTCTTATAAATGGGTTTAGACAAGGAAAATTTTGGTAAATTTTATAGAAATAGGCGGAGATTCATCCTTAACACACCATTTTTCAATTGGATCTCTTAATCAAATCTTGAAAAAGAATAATAAGTGGAACATAAGTTAGAATACAACTGCAAAATCCATAAAACTCCATTATTTTAACACAAAACAATTAAGATTTCAATCCTAAGAATTGACATTTCACTTTGGGTGAAATATGGGGATTTTTTATATGATGTTTTCGTAATCCAAAACTCCCCAAGGTATATATCAAATCCAAACTATACTATTCAACTACTAAAATAGAAAAATTAAGATTTCCACTTACAGTTGGTCCTTAACTTTTCTTTTCTTTGGATTTGCAACGCCCATTATAGTCTCCTTCAGATATCTTCTTTTTGATATATACAACAAGGGATTTGTGCATTGTGGATGGTCGTATTACCAAAATAGTAAGTAATAGCAAAAACACAGTGTAAAAGCTGTACAAAAAACGTGCACATTGATGCACAAAAATATGACACTTTTATAAAACAGTTAGAAATTCTGAGGATTGCCTTAGCAATCTCCTTAAAACTTTAGTTGCAAAGTTTCCTCAGATACAACAGAATAAATTGCATGAGATTGTAATGAGTATGTCTACTATGTTATTTGGTAATGCTTTGATTTGAGAATAGAATGAAGGTGAAGAAGAAAATGAAGAAAAAAGAATGAGGAACGTGATTAGTATTCCTCTCCTTTTATAGCCTTCAACGGTTGCGTCTGCTCAAAATGTTGCGTCTGTTCTTTTGAAACAAAGAGTCATCTACAACACTCAACAGTTGTTTCTATTCGTCGGTCATTTGCAATGCCTAACAGTCGTTTCTGTTCGTCTGTCATTTGCAACGCCCAATAGTCATTTCTGTTCGTTTGTTATTTGCTATACCCAACAGTCGTTTCTGTTCGTCTGTCATTTCCAACGCCTACTGGTCGTTTATGTTCATCTATCGTTTGCAACGCCTAGCAGTCATTTCTGTTTTGAGTCAATAGTCACATCCGTCCATCACCAACAGTCGCATTATTTGAAATAGTCGTGTCTGTTCATCATTGTTTGTGTCTGTTTGAAAAAAATACATTTTAAAATAGGCTTTGATTTTTCTAGCAAAAAGATAGCAACACATTAGACCCAAATCCGAAACCGACCGGCCGGTCGATCATTCAAACGGGCGAGCGATGCGCGTCGTGTTTAAACCATGGCCATATAGGTCCTCCCCCTACATAAATTACCTGACCCTAAGGGACAATATAGGTTGATGGGAAGGAGTATATAAACATGAAAATCATCTTTATTTTTAGTGATATGGGACTATATCTTCATTCACCTATGCAAGGATCACAAACAATCCCCCACATGAATGAAAATATACGTCTCCACCACACTAAGGCGAATATCATTGAGTACATATGAAAAAATATTATATCGAGGATAAGTAGATATTTCACATTGAACTTTCCCTAGTTAAAACTTATTGGATATACTTGGCTAATTAGTGAATTATTTCATCTTGAACCGTCAGCTATTAGTGTATAACTATACAATAAGCTTTACAAAGCATTGTTTTCCTTCACGTTCAATCTCTTGGTTGTGTTCATTTTGGTCCTGAACAAATTTGGTTCTGCGAGTGTATTTAGAGAATTTAAGCCTTAATATTCTCATAGAGCTAACCCAGCTCATACTAACATAGGTGATCGCATCCATAAAGAGTAGCCTACATATAATCCACTCGACATTTTCAAGATATGGACATCATTAAAAGCATAACATACCCTTTTTAATACTTCTGTAGGCATGCATTATATGTGCACCATAGGAATGGAGTGGGACTAAGTCAAAACAAATGCATTACTTCTTGAGTTGCTCAGAACGGGTTTGCCTATTGATCCTAGTTTGTAGGATCTCCAGTCGCTAGGATAGGTCTTCATATAAGGTAAC
Source organism: Allium fistulosum (assembly GCA_030737815.1). Taxonomy (NCBI): domain Eukaryota; kingdom Viridiplantae; phylum Streptophyta; class Magnoliopsida; order Asparagales; family Amaryllidaceae; genus Allium; species Allium fistulosum. The sequence continues at coordinate 1,390,235,683 of CM060901.1, read as the reverse complement.
TCTTTTTGGTTTAGGCTTTTAAACCCATTCCTCTTGATGCACAGTCAATTTTCTCTCTCGATAAACCTTTAGTAAACGGATCTGCCAGGTTACCATTAGTTCTTATATAATCAATGAAAATAGTTCCGTTTGAGAATAACTACCTAGCTGTGTTATGGCGTCGATGAATGTGTCATGATTTTCCATTATATACAAAGTTTTGTGCTCTACATAACGCTGCTTGATTATCGCAATGAATACATATGGCCATTACAGGTTTGGGTCAAAATGGAATATCTTCTAAAAATTAATGAAGTCATTCTGCTTCTTTGCCTGCTTTATCTAATCGATAACTTAGATTCCATAGTGGACCGAGCTATGCATGTTTGTTTAGTAAATTTCCATGATACTGTTGCTCCTGTGAGGGTAAAGACATAACCACTAGTTTATTAAGATTACTCCATATCTGAAATCCAGTTTGCATCATTATATCCTTCTAGGACGATAGGAAATTTTCCATAATGTAACGAAAAGTTTGTGGTATTCTTTAAATATCCCAACGCTTTCAGTAGCGCTTTCCAATGTTCCTTCCCTATGTTACTTGTATACCTGCTTAGTCGATTTACTGCATAAGTAATAGCTAGTCCTGTGCAATTCATGAGATACATTAAACATTCTATTACACCAGAGTATTTCAGTTGCATTACACCCTTATTAGTATTTTTGTGTGGTACTTTCGGTGGATTAAAAGGTGTTCTTACCCATTTGATTCCATAATTTTGGAATTTTTCAATCATTTTTTCTACAGTGTGACTGAGATAATTCAATTCCAATAGGTGTTTTTATTATTTTGATTCCCAAAATAACATCTGCAACTCCTAAGTCTTTTATTAACAAAAAGACTTTTCAACATCCCTAAAGCTATGTGGTTAACAATAAATACTTCAAAAGAAGATTATTAGAAGTGATCACTCCCTTCGAAACCCCCTTTCGATTGGGCTGACTTGGATAAATTACTTTTGGAGGGTGGTCTAATGAAAATATTAATGGTAGTTAGCAAATCCAATCAACCTTATTGAAATGAAGGTTTATGAGAAAGTACTTCTTTCGAAACATCTTTTCTGGGTGAGTCGAAAGTGGTTATTTATGTTAGACATCATTCCTTTCGACTATGTCGAAAGGACCATTCTGCCCTTAGGGAGAAGTATTTGCTTTTGACTCCATTGTTTATGCTCTTTTAGAGTGAACTCCTTCGTAAGGGCTGTATGTACTGTAGTGTGTGTATATCTTTCGAATGAATTCATCCATAGAACGTTGCTTATCATTTACACGTCAGATCCCTTTCGAAACGTCCCTTTCGACCAAGTCGAAAGGGGCCTTGCTCTTTTTAAATAGATCTAATGTACAATATGCAAGCTCTATTAAATCTATGCAATGGAAAATCATCTCGGGTTCCTAAGTTCCATGAACTTATTAAGATCAGAACATCATCATCATCTTTAAATATCATTAAACATGATGATAATGTGAATCATATGCATATTATCCAAGTTGATCCCATGGCATTGCATTAGAAAAAAAGGAATTAAGAAAATAAACTTGCATCATGTGCAATTGATCATTAGACAAGCTAATGATCGAAATGATCTCCCTCATAATCAAAATCTTTATTGAATCCATTGCTTTCTCTTTTCACATTAATTCAAATCGAGTTACAAGTAAGAGAGCTTTTCCCCAAATCGATTTAGGGTTACAAAGACTTGATTTGCTAAGAAATAGAAGTAGAAAGAACTTAGGATTTCCAAAATTCGCTCCTCAAAATCGGACCTATAGGCTCGTATTTATAGATGCAGGTTGGCCCCCTTTCACGCTCATCCTTTCGATTCAGTCGAAAGGTCTTCCTCCAATCTTCTGCGTGCATCCTTTCGACATGGTCGAAAGGTCTTCCTTCAGTTTTCTGCGCGCCTTCTTTTGATGCTATTGAAAGGATTTCCCTTTGAGCTTTCTCATCCATTCTTGCACCTCCACCTTTCAATTCCGGACCTTTAGACCCAGTCGAAAGGATCACCTTAACTAAATTTCGCTGCCTTTAAAGTATGATTGCCACTTTTTCTTTGCTTTTTACTGGACTGCTTTCGACTTCGTTGAAAGGGTGGTAGAAGTGCTCTTCGCTTCGTGTTGCTATACTGTTGCAAGTGAGCTTTAACGTTGCTCCGAAAGGAATAGAGAGTGACCATTGGGTCTTAAAGAAAGGACTCTTGGCCTTCATGTAGGATTTTCATTATGCTTTCGAAACGCTCCAACCGTTTCGAAAGGCTTATCCTTGCTTTCGAAAAGTGTATTGGAATCAATTCTTCAAGTGATAAATTAACAACGGCGAAACCTTCTATTTTGAAGGAATTGGTTCGTGTGTGAAAGCCTTTCATTTAACACCTTCGAAAGGTGTTTCAAAACCATTCTTACTTTTCTTATATGTGTGAATCCATCTGTGTCGAAAGGTCTTAATGAGGCGGAAGGGAATCTTGCCTTCTTTTTCCCTTCTTTTCGAAAGCTTTTGTCCTGTTTATCATTCGTAATGGCACCTAGTGCTTGCAACTCCTTCGAAAGCCATCTCAATGTCTTCGAAACGCTCTTCTTTGAACTTTGACGAAACCCATGTCTTCAATTTTAGAAGAGCCTAGCACTTTTATAAGCCTTCTTTCATTCCTTTGTTCTTAAGTGGATTTTATGGTTAACATTTTGCTCCCCTCTGTGTATGAAAGAAGCTTTTGTTCTTTAGGGCAAAAATTTAACAACTACTTCGTTCCTAACAACCTCATTTTCTGCAAAATTCAAAGCAAATAACATTTTCTATCGTTAGCTCATTACTTATATAAATATGTGCTTCGTGAATTGGAAATGAAGTCAATATAATAGAGCTTCAAAACCCTAAAGATTAACTGGTCATCATCTTGAATTAATAAAGAATATGAAATAAATAGTTGTAAACGATTGGGAACCAAGGACTTTTGTTTGGCAATATTATGAGTCCTACCATTCAACTTTTGTAGTTAAAAATGAAGTTCATAAATTGAACTCCCCCGAGATTAATAGTAAACTAGACGTGTAATAATTAAAGTCCAAGAACTTTCCGTTGTAGACAACAATTGTTTGGTAATAGAAGGTCATGAACTACCATCTGAAAATAAGTTATTGTAATCCATGAATCCTTATTTGGGAATAAGTAATAGATATTTAGAAACTCGTTTTGGAGATAATAATGATATAGGGGCCAAGATTCAGATGTTGATAAATATTGTTTAGAATAGAAAACTAATGACCCTGATTTGGGTAATAAGAAGGCAAACTCAAAGTTTTGATTGAAGAATAAATGTCCATTGTAATCTCAATACCAACTGCTTCAAAACCCGGATTCAGGAATTAACAGATGAAATCCAAAATTTATGGTAAAAGAGATGAAACTCAAATTCAGGTATTAGGAAGTTTAGAAATCTAAAACCCAGATTCGGGCATTCATAAGTGAAGTTTAGAAGTCAATAGAAAGATATTTGGAACCTAGGTTCGCGTTTTAGTAACTGATAATCGGGAATGGTCTTCATGATAGAACCCCCAAACCTAGATTCGGGTATTAGCAGTGGATAATCAGAAATCCATAGTAATTATCTTCATAATCGAAATCTTAAGCCCAGATTAGGGCATTAATAAGTGAAGTCTAGTGATTAATAATAGTCCCAAAACCCAGATTCGGGTATGATGAAGACCATCAATTATTGGTAAAGATCCAAAATCCAGATTCGGGTATTAATAAATAAAGTTCTAAATTTAATAAAGAAAGACTCGAAACCCAAATTCGGGTATTATTAAGTGAAGTTCAGAAATTCCTCTTTGATGATTAGTTGGAGGCTGTAGATTCTTATTTAAGCCTTATGTTCTGTTCTGCTCTTTGGGCTTTGTCTCTTTCGACATGTGTCATCCCTTTAGGCCTTGTATGTAGTTGCTACTTGATTTGCTACTTCTCGAGTTTGGACGTCTTAGTCCATCATTTGATATGCCGCTTCCCGGGCTCGGACGTCTTAATCCGTTGTTTGATATGCCGCTTCTCAGGCCTGGACGTCTTAGTTCATTGTTGTCTAGTGCGCTTGGTTAGCTTATCTACAAGCAGGACCTAAGAACTTATCCAACCTTCCTCCAGGAGGCGCCTAGACCTGGCCATAGCATGGCACGGCCAAGGTCTTGTCGATGCTTTAACCTGGCTATAGCGTGGCACAGATAAAGGCTTGCTCTTACCTCCCTCCAAGATGCGCCTTGACATGTCCATAGCATGGCGCAGCCAAGGGCTTGTCGATGCTTTAACCTGGCCATAGCATGACGCGGATAAAGGCTTACTCTTACCTCCCTCCAGGAGGCGCTTTGACCTAGCCAACTTGGCACATACAAAGGCTTTGACCATTAAAGGTAATGTCTAAGTGGAAGGAGAATTTTACTCCCAACCATGGAGACTTTTCTTTTTGAGGAAGAGGAGTTTTATTCATTCTTTGTAAGAAAATATGGTCGCAAGTGTTCCGCGTTCCATGTTCTAGGAACCATATTACCGTTCGGTCGACATAACTTGTAAGCTCCAGGTGGAATTTCTTTGCATACAATTAGGGGACCTTCCCAATTTGGTCTTAGTGATCCATTGGCAGGATTTCTTGTGTTTTCCATTACCCTTCGGAGTACTAAGTCTCCCTCTTGAAATGATCTTGTTTTTACATCCGAATTGTAGTATTTTGAAATTCTTCTCTGATATTCTACAGTTCATATAGCTGCTTCATCTCTTAATTCATGTATGAAATCTAACGATTCTTTCTTCAATTCTTGATTTGGGTCAAAAGCATATGCGATTATTTGATGCGAAGGTATCTCAATTTCAATCGGCAGCATTGCTTCACACCCATATGTTAGAGAGTATGGGGTATGTCCCATTGCAGTTTTAGTAGATGTTCGATAGGCCCAAAGTACAAGCAGTAATTCTTCTACCCAATTCCCTTTGGCTTTATTTGATCACTTTTTCAAGATAATCTTATTTACGGCTCTAATGGCCTCATTGGCCTTTGGATGCGCCACGTATGAGAAACTTTTTATGATCCCATTCTTATGACAAAACCGAGAAAACTCCTCACTTTCAAATTATGTTCTGTTATCTGATATAATCTTGTAGGGGATTCCAAATCAGGTAATTATGTTTTTAATGCCAAATCTAAGCACTTCCCCAGAAGTGATTTTAGGGAGTGGTTCTGCCTCTACCCACTTAGTAAAGTAGTCTATGGCGACTACATCATACTTTTCTCCCATTTTAGAAATTGGTAATGGCCCGATTAAGTCGATTCCCCATATATCGAAGGGCTATGGACTTGAAATCGAAGTTAATTGGCTTGGTGGCAGTTGAGGAATCTTTGAGTATTTTTGGCATCTTCCACAACTCCTCACATATTCAATAGCTTGACTTGCCACTCGAGGCCAATAAAAACCTTGTCTTAGTATTCTCTTTGCCAACTTTGCCCCGTTGGAGTGGTCTCCGCAATATCCTTCATGCGCTTCCACCAACAATTTCATTCCATCTTCCAGACTCACACATCTTAAGTAAAGTAATGCATATCACTTCTTATAAAGAATACATCTACTATCGTGAAAGTTGGAGCCTATCTTCTAATTTTCCTAGCCTTCCCCTTGTCATATGGCAATATCCCTTTAGAAAGATATTCGACAATAGGGGACATCCAAGTGTTATTATAAAAGTCATATGTCCTTGGCTGGTTGATTCCCTCATTTGGGATTTCCCTATTTATTTCTTTTTCTTCCCTCTCTCGTGACATGGCTTAGAATCTATTTAGAACTAACAGTTCCTTTCCTTGTTTGGGTGTTCCCTCTTCAATACTCGGATTTTCTTGATACCCTACTGGCACGATTCGAGTTTCTAGGGCTCCCCTTAAACTAGCCAACTTTGCTAATGAATCCGCCTGTGAGTTTTCTCCCCGCGGAACTTGATGTTTAGAAAAATCTTCAAATAAAGTGAGCATCTTCAATATCTTCTTTACATATAGAGATAGCTTGGGTCTTTAGTCTAATTTACTTGCTTCACCTGATTTACCATTAGTTGCGATCACTAAAGATTTGAATTCGTGGGATTTTGATCTCTAAAGCCAGAGTCAATCCTGCCAACATTGATTTATATTCGACTACATTATTTGTTGTGGGAAACCCCAACTTCATTGCATAGTGTAGGCGGTGTCCTTTTGGGGTGATTATGACATATCTCGCTCCAGCTCCTTGCACATTCGACGCGCCATCGACAAATAACTGCAACATAGGTTTTTCATTCTTTTCCTTTTTAGATTGTTCTTTAATGAAGTTTGTACATTCATTAATAAAGTTTGCCAATGCTTGTCCTTTGATAGCTGACCGTGGTTGTAAAATCCCCTATTTGGAGGCCCAAAGGTAAGCATTACAGATGCTGCAGTCATACATAGTATTAACTTTCCGTGACCAGATACGGTAATGTTAATGGTATCCATAATATCAAAAGCACATGAATATGAAACAAAATCACAGATTTCACAAAACAACTTTTCTGATTACATTTTACAAAACATGTTTCATATCCAGATTACATAATCCCAATCTTTTACCAGGTTCAAATAAAATATAATTATTACAAAATACGCCAAGAGCGACATATGAAGATGCCCCCCTGGATAACCAGAGATAAATAGTCATAACTGACTTAATACAACACAGCGGAATCAAACAAAATAAAGCAGCAACCCCTAAATAGCTATCTGCCAGCCACCTGCTCGTCTCTGGAAGCTTTATTCGCCAACCTACTAAAAACCTATAAACCTCAACCCTCAGCCTACTCAAATCAATTTTGAGCACTCGAGAGTTTAAAGGGAAAAACATAAACCTCGAGTCAGACATAAAGCTTGGTGTGAATAATACTATACATATCGGTTATTTGATATTAAGTGAGACCACAGCTGCTTGGCGGAATGGGTTTTCCCCTCACTAATATTCTTTTAAAACATATTTTTTGCAAATCATAATCCTACAACCAAAACTGGTTAAAACTGCAAAGCATTATCATGTAAGCATACATGTCAGGTAACAAATGAACTATCTGTTCGAACACTATAGTTTGTTTGGATAAAGACTAACTTTTGGCTGACTCGGGCCTACTAGACAATATAATAAAAATAATCTAACACCTGTTAGATATTCCTCTTCTGCACGGCTGTTCTTAACTTATCTGTTAGATACTCCTCTTTTGGACGGTCTGTCCCTAACTTACCTTCTCCCAGGGTCACCTGATCCTAATGGTTTTGCGGGCTCACCAATAACCTACCTCTATACAAATATATTCCCTTCTGTGTGTAATCATAATTTTAGTCTTACCTATGACAAAGCCCCACACACTGAAATTTTGGACTAAATTAGCTGAGGCTAGTAGCTAATGTATACGGTGCGACCATATACCAGTCCTATCTGGTATATAAATATCTAAGTCATTTTACTTAGGGTAATCTTCCCTTAAATTTTCCTTGAAAACCTTTTCATCTCAAATTAACTTAAAACCTTTAAATCAAAATTAAACAAGGAAAATATATACTCTATGCTTTACTCAAAATCACCTTGCCATGTTATATATACTTTACCCAAATCTTTGTTGATGAAAACATTTAAACCTCTGAAAGTACCCCTGTCGAATCTATTGAAAGTACCCCTTTCGAAACCAAGTAAACCCCTTTCTTTCACCTGGGCCGAAAGGCTAAAACATTCCTTTTAAAACCATTCATATAAACCTTTCGAAACCATTGAAAAACCTTTCCTTCGAAAGCTATAAAACCTTAGACATCCTATCTTTAAAACACTTAAACATTGCCGTTCGAAAACATTGGAAAACCTTTCCTTTCAAACCTTCCTTTTAAACCTTTCGAAACCATTGGGGAACCGCCCCTTTCAAACCATTCTTTAAAACCTCTCGAAAGCAATAAACATCAAACCTTTCGAAAGCATTTGGGTTCAAATAAAACATGTGGACAACCTTTCGAAACTTTTTAAAACTAAATCATTCGAAACCTTTGGGTTTTACCTTCAACAGAGCAAAAGGTTCATTAAAACATTTAAGTCGAAAGCACCCTTTCGAAAGCAATTCCTAAGTAAAGAAGTGATGGTGTCGAAATCAACCCTTCCGAAAGCATTGGAGAAGTGGCTTGGATCTAAAAATGAAATATACCTTCTGAAACCATTGACTTCAAAATGTAAAAAAGTGGCAGCTAGGGGTTTCGACGCCATTCGAAAGCAATTACTTAAAACAAAAGGCGCAACCCATTCGAAACCTTTCCTTTAAACATTTGACTCAGTCGAAAGCCAACCAAGTCGAAAGCATATCCTTTGAAAGCGAAGCAGGCGCATTTTCATTTAAAAGCAAAGTAGCACTTCGAACCCTTCGAAACCCCTACGTTTCAACCCAATACCTTCCACCCAAGTCCAATTCGCTGCACACCAAGTCTTTGATGCCATGCGCATTGGTTTCGATGGTGATGGTGGTGGAATGACTAAGTCGAAACCTTAGTGCTGAAAGTGGTGAAACATGCTAAAAGCATGTAAAAACTGATTTTAGTTTAAAAAGAAATTCTGTTAAACTAACCTGCTTTGTTTGTCAAAATATTATTGGTTGCTAATTTTCTTTTCTAAAAGTGCTGCCAATATTTCAGAATAAACAATTTAATTTATTTTTAAAATACCCCTTCTCCTTTTATAAATATATAAAACATTTAAGTAATATACCTTAAATAATTTTATATATTCATCAAAACACTTAGGAAAATTCTACAAAAATTCTAGAAAATCATTTTTAATACGTTTTCTTACATATATTAATTTCAAACCCAAAACATAAATAATTTAACCATAAATTATTTTAAACCGAAATAATCATTTTATTCACTAGAAAATTTATATTAAATCCATATAAATTCAAAAAATTATGAAAATTGAAACTCGTCTCTAAATTATCATTTCTGATCTAAATCTAAAATCGCAAGGCATTTGGATGTCATTATAGGGTTTTCATATTGAAACATATCATAAAACCTATATGAATAAGTATATATCATCAACAAGCATATATAAATATTTAATCATTCAAAAACATGGCATAACCTTGCAAATAAATCGGGTTTAACCTTAAAACCGAAAACAATAGAAAATGTGAGATGTAGTCATTATTCATCTTAGCTTTGAGGTTATGGAGTTTGAGATTTGAATGGATTAAGTTTGTTAATCTCTTCCTTTAGCTCTTTCTTCCTCTTATTCTTGCTAATGGTGGCCGGCCTCTATTTGTTTTTAATTTTGCAAATGAACGTGTATAATATACACGGCTAAGGGTTTAGGGATTAGAATGATCTCTTTCCTATTTTACCCCTCCTCTATTTCATTTTAACTCCTCTTTAGTTCATTATTTACATGGCACGGCTACCCTTTTTTAAAATCAAATCTTAATCCCCTAATCATCGCATTATTTTATTTAATTTAGCTAACTAAATGTCTTAAATAATACTACTAAAAATATGGGGGTGTTATAGTCTCCCATCCTTAAAGAATTTCATCCTTGAAATTACGATAAGGTACACAACACATCAATCAAAAAGGTAAAACATACCATCAAACAAATTAGGATAAGCATCTCTAATCCTTCTCTCAGTCTCCCAAGTACAGTCTCTCTCATCGTCACTCCACTGGACTTTCACTAATCTGACTGTCTTGTTCCTTAGCCTTTTCTCATCTCTCGCAACTATACAAATCGACTTTCTAACTATAGTCAAGTCTGGTTCTACTACTAAGTCATCTAGCATAGTCGGTGCTATAGTAGACTTCGGATCTCTAACGCACTTCCTTAGATGAGAAATATGAAAAACATCGTGGACTCCTGTCAAACTGCTCGGTAACTCTACTCTATATGCGAGTTTCCCGATCCTCTTTATAATAGGAAACGGTCCTACGAATCTCGATGCCAACTTCCCTGATTTCCCGAATCTAATCACACCCTTCATCGGTGACACCTTAATAAAAACATGATCTCCAACAGAGAACTTCAAGTCTTTCCATCTTCTATCTGCGTAACTTTTCTACCTAGACTGAGCTTCCTCCATCCTAGCTCGAATCAACTCAATCTTCTCTGCAGCTTCTCTAACCAAATCTGGACCAAGAACCAACTGATCCCCGGTCTCTAACCAACAAACGGGTGATTTGCATGGCCTTCCATACAAAGCAGCAAACGGTGCCATCCCTATACTAGTCTGATAACTATTGTTATACGAAAACTCGACTAAGTGTAGATGGTCTTCCCATGATCCCCCAAAATCTAACACACAAGCTCGTAACAAACCCTCCAAGACTTTGTTAACTCTTTCCGTTTGTCCATCAGTCTGTGGATGGTAAGTAGTACTCATCTTGAGCTTGGCTCCCAAAACCTCCTGTAGACTCCTCCAGAACTCAGTAGTGAATAAAGAATCTCTATCACTTACTATGCTACTAGGAATTCCACGAAGTCCAACTACATTCTTCGTAAATAACTTAGCTAAAACAGGTGCCGTCTTAGTTGACTTAACTGGAATGAAATGGGCACACTTGGTCAATCTGTCCACTACAACCCATATACTTTCATTTCCTCTATTTGACCTTGGCAGCCCGTCTATAAAAATTCATAGAAATAGAATCTCACTTCCATATTGGAATATCTATTGGCTGAAGCAACCCACTTTGCTTTTGATGTTCGGCTTTTACCTGTTGACAGTTCAAACACTGCCTTACCCACAAGCCTACATCACTCTTCATACCTTTCCAGAAGAAACTCCGCTTCATGTCTTGAGACATCTTAGTTCCTCCCGGATGAATAGTGAACTACAAACGATGGCATTCCACCAAAATTTCCTTCCTTATGTCTCCCACATTTGGAACACATAACCCACCTTTCTTTATCAACCACCCATTCTGGTCAAGAATGGAATCCTTCAAGTCATCGCTCTCCATTCCATCCCTTAATTTCTTGATCCGTTCAACCAATACTGGATCCTCCATCTGTCTAGAAGCAACCTTTTCAATCACAACTGGTCAAACTTCTAAACAAGATAACACAATAGATCCTCCACTAGACCCAGCTTCAGATTTCCATGGCACTCTACAAGTCGACAACGCTTCCAAAATTTTCCATTCTGCTATCATTGCCAACATTGCATTCTGATGTTTTCTGCTAAGCAAATCTGCAACCTTATTACCTTTCCCTGGTGTGTACTCAATATCAAAGTCATAAGCGACTAAAAACTCTAACTACCTTTGTTGTCTCATGTTCAGCTCCTTCTGAGATAACATATACTTCGACAACTTATGATCTGTATAAAGCTCAAACCTCTATCCCAAAAGGTAATGTCTCCATACCTTCAATGCAAATATCACTGCAGCTAATTCCAAATCATGCGTTGGATATCTAACCTCATGCGGTCTAAGCTGTCGAGAAGCATAGGCAATCACTTTACCTCTCTGCATTAACTCAACTCCTAATCCAGTTCCACACGCATTTGTATAAACTACCAAATCCCGATTCCCTTCCAGAATAACTAATATAGGTGCATGGGTCAGTGAGTGTTTCAAGCTCTGGAATGCTTCCTCACACTCATCGGTCCACACAAACTACACATCCTTTCAAGTTAGCTTGGTCATCGGTGCTGCAATCCACAAAAAATCCTTTATGAACCTCCAATAATATTCAGCCAATCCAAGAAAACTCTTTATCTCAGTCACTATCTCGGGTCTTTTCCAATTATTCACTGCTTCAATCTTAGTCGGATCTACAGACAACCCTTTCTTTGAGATTACATGACCAAGAAACTTCACTTCCTTCTTCTAGAAATGACACTTCGAAAATTTTGCCTTCAGCAGATTCTGCCTCGGCATCTCAAGCACAATTCTAAGATGAACTTCATACTCCCTTTCATCCTTAGAGTGTACCAAAATATCATCTATGAAAACCAACACGAACTTATCCAAGTGCTCTCGGAAAATCCGGTTCATCAAATCCACAAAGAATGCCGGTGCATTAGTTAATCCTAATGGCATCACTAACCATTCATACGATCCATACCTGGTTCTAAACGCCGTCAAAGGTATACTATCCTCTGCTACTCTGAGCTGATGGAAACCTATTGCTAAATCCAACTGAGAAAGTACCTTGGCTCCACTCAACTGATCAAACAAATCGTCAATTCCGGGCAACAGATATCGATTCTTTATCGTATTTTCATTCAACTTATGATAATCGATACATCACCTTAACGATCCATCCAGCTTCTTGGCAAACACCGCGGCTGCTCCCCAAGGTGAACTACTAGGTCTAATAAAATCCCTGCTTTCCAAATCCACCAACTGCACCTTCAGCTCTCTCATCTCTGTAGGTGTCATCCTACTTGGCAGCCTACTCACTGCTTCTGCTCCAAGCACCAAATCTATCTAAAACTCAATGGCTCGTTTCGGTGGCAATTCTACTACAGGCTTCAAAACATCAGCGAATTCTCTAACCACGAAAAGCCATTCAACTCTTCTTCCAACTCCACTACACCCAACAAAGCATTCACCTTACAACTAGGGTTTTCTATGGTATATACAATCCGATCACTACAGTCAAGGTGTCAAAGTGATATTTTTCTATCATGGCAAAATATCCTAGCATCATACTTACTTAACCAATCCATACCCAAAATAATTCTGAACCCTACAAAGTCAAATACATGCAAACTGCAAACAAAGGTATGACCTAACAAATCAAACTCTAGGTGGTCACACTTAATCCCAAGTGTCGCATACCCTCCTATTGGATTTGCAACCCTTAAGGAAGTAACTAGGTATGTGGGTTCTAGGTTAAGCTTATTTACCAAACAATGAGATATAAAAGAATGCGATGTACCAGTATCAAATAGAACACTAACAGACATACCATGAATCTGAAGCGTACCTCCCAACACTACCTTCCTTTTCTCCTGCACTGTTGGTCTTGATATACTGGCTCCAATGCAAATAATTTGCCCCTTCCATCCTTAGCAAGCTATTTGCAGTAATTCTTATAATGACCAATCTAATCGTAGTTAAAGCATCTGATATTCTTCTTCCTGATCACTTCCTTCACCTTTCCAGTACGACACTCATTAGCGAAATGCCCCTTCTTATCACACTTGAAGCAAACAACCTCATATTTTCCCTTCTTTGCTGCTCCACCTTTCTGAGCACCTTTCTTATGAAAGAACTTCCTTTTTTGACTCTGCCCTACTTGGACCTCCTTCGTCTTATTCTTCTCCAGAGAAGCAAGTATCTCCTCATGCCTCAATGTCATCTCTACTACAATATCACAAGGATCCCTAATATGAGGTAATGTAGCCCTTGCTAACTTGGGGTTCAACCCCCTTATAAACTTCTCATTTCTCTTCATCGCAGTATCCACAGTGGCATGTCCAAACCTTGACAACTCCTCAAACCTTGTAGCATACTCCAACACAGTCATCTCTCCTTGCTCCAACTCAGCAAACTTTCTGAGCAAAGCAGACTGCGCCATCACAGACATGAACCTCTCCTTGAACCTTTTCCTAAACTCGGCCCATGTCATCGTCTCTTCATTCACTCTAGCCGTCACACTATTCCACCAGAATAAAACTACTCCCTGAACTATCTCGAAGCAAACTTCCTCTTCTGCTCACCATTGAGCCCCAAGTCTGCAAATATCCTCTCACAATGCAGCAAACAATTCTCCACCTCAATAGCATCTTCAGTTCCGATAAATGGCTTCCCTCCAAGCCTAACATAATCTCGGCTTAGGATGGCATAGTTGTTGACCACCGGAGCTTCTTGAACTCCTACTCCAGCATTTCCTCCGACCACTCTAGCAGCAATTCCTGCTTAGATCATGTTCACAAAAAACTGATACATAGCTCCCATATCCACTTCTGGGACTCCAGCACCAACATTCTTTGCTTATGCATGACCTTGGTTCCTTCTAGTGTTTGGTCTGGCATTTCCATTTGTGGTAGTGCTTCCTCATGACTCTTCCACTTCTAGCATTCATATCCGTATTCAAGCCTCATGAGGTACAGAAGAAAAGGCTAAGATAGATAAGAAACTAAAGATATAGCGTATACTTATATATAGCAAATACAAATACGTTACTATAGTGTTATCCTATGCCCCGATCTTATCTCTAATTCCTTGGGATTATGTTTTCAAAAATAATTTTTAGTCAAAGTTTTTCATAGATCTATGCTCTGATACCAAGTTGTAACATCCCCTATCTGGAGGCCTGAAGTTAAGCGCTACAGATGCTGGAGTCATCCTTAGTATTAACTTTCGTGACCAAATACGGTAATGTTAATGGTATCCATAATATCAGAAGCACATGAATGTGAAACAAAATCATAGATTTCACAAAACAGCTTTTATGATTACATTCCATAAAACATGTTTCATATCCAGAATACATAATCCCAATAATTTCCTAGGTTCAAATAAGATATAATTATTACAAAATACGCCAAGAGCGACATATGAAGATGCCCCCTTGGATGACCAGGGTACTAAATAGTCATAACTAATTTAATACAACACAGCGGAATTAAACAAAATAAAGCAACAACTCCTAAATAGCTATCCGTCAACCACCTGCTCATCTCTGGAAGCTTTATACGCCAACCTACTAAAAACCTATAAACCTCAACCCTCAGCCTACTCAAATCAATTTTAGACATAAAGCCTGGTGTGAATAATACTATACATCTCGGTTATTTGATATTAAGTGAGACCATACCGCTTAGCAGAACGGGTTTTGCCCTTACTAATATCCTTTTAAAACATATCTTTTGCAAATCATAATCCTATAACCAAAACTGATTAAAACTGTAAAGCATTATCATGTAAACATACATGTCAGGTAACAAATGAACTATCTGTTCGAACACTATAGTTTTGTTTGGCTAACTACTAACCTTTGGCTGACTCGGGCCTACCAGAAAATATAAATAAAATAATCTAACACATGTTAGATACTCCTCTTCTGGATGGTCTGTCCCTAACCTATCTATTAGATACTCCTCTTCTGGACGGTCTGTCCCTAACTTATCTTCTCCCAGGGTCACCTGATCCTAATGGTTTTGCGGGCTCACCAATAACCTACCTCTGTACAAATATATTCCCTTCCGTGTGTAATCATAATTTTAGTCTTACCTATGACAAAGCCCTACACACTAGAATTTTGGACTAAATTAGATGGGGCTAATAGCTAATGTATAGGGCGCGACCCTATACCAATCCCATCTGGTATACAAATATCTGAGTCATTTTGCTTAAGGTAATCTTCCCTTAAATTTTTCTTGAAAACCTTTTCATCTCAAATTGATTTAAAATCTTTAAATCAAACTTAAACAAGGAAAATATATACTCTATGCTTTACTCAAAATCACCTTGTCATGTTATACATACTTTACCCAAATCTCTGTTAATAAAAACATTTAAACCTTTGAAAGTAACCCTTTCGAATCCATTGAAAGTACCCATTTAGAAACCAAGTAATCCCTTTCTTTCACTTAGGCCGAAAGGCCAAAACATTCCTTTCGAAACCATTGAAAAACCTTTCCTTCGAAATCTATAAAAACTTAGACATCCTATCTTTAAAACACTTAAACATTGCCTTTCGAAAACATTGGAAAACCTTTCCTTCCAAACCTTTCAAAACCTTTCGAAACCATTGGGGAACCGCCCCTTCGAAACCATTCTTTAAAATCTCTCGAAAGCATTAAAAAATTAAACCTTTCGAAAGCATTTGGGTTCAAATAAAAAATGTGGACAACCTTTTGAAACCTTTTAAAACTAAACCATTCGAAACCTTTAGGTTTTACCTTCAATAGAGCAAAAGGGTCTTTAAAACATTTAAGTCGAAAGCACCCTTTTGAAAGCAGTTCCTAAATAAAGAAGTGATGGTGGCGAAACCAACCCTTCCGAAAAGCATTGGAGAAGTGGCTTGGATTTAAAAATGAAGTATACCTTCTGAAACCATTGACTTCGAAAGGTAAAAAAGCGGCAGCTAGGGGTTTCGACGCCATTCGAAAGCAATTACTTAAAACAAAAGCCGCAACCCATTTGAAATCTTTCCTTTAAAACATTTGACTCAGTCAAAAGCCAACCAAGTCGAAAGCATATCCTTTGAAAGCAAAGAAGGCGCATTTTCATTTGAAAGCAAAGTAGCGCTTCGACCCCTTCAGAACCCCTACATTTCAACTCAATACCTTCCGCCCAAGTCCAATTCACAATGCGCCAAGTCTTTGATGCCATGCGCATAGGTTTTGATGGTGATGGTGGTAGAACGACTAAGTCGGAACCTTAGTACCGAAAGTGGCGAAACATGCTAAAATCATGTAAAAACTGATTTTAATTTAAAAAGAAATTCTTTTCAACTAACCTGCTTTGTTTGTCAAAATATTATTGGTTGCTAATTTTCTTTTCTAAAAGTGCTGCCAATATTTCAGAATAAACAATTTATTTTATTTATAAAATACCCCTTCTCCTTTTATAAATATATAAAACATTTAACCCCATACCTTAAATAATTTTATATATTCATCAAAACACTTAGGAAAATTCTACAAATATTCGAGAAAATCATTTTTAATATGTTTTCTAACATATATTAATTTCAGACCCAAAGCATAAATAATTTAGCCGTAAATTATTTTAAACCGAAATAATCATTTTCTTCACTAGAAAATTTATATTAAATCCACATAAATTCAGAAAATTATGAAAATTGAAACTCATCTCTAAAATATCATTTCTGATTTAAATCTAAAATCGAAAGGCATTTGGATGTAATTAAATAAGGTTTTTCATATTAAAACATATCATAAAATCTATATGAATAAGTATAAACCATCAACAAGCATATATAAACATATAATCATTCGAAAACATGGCATAACCTTGCAAATAAATCGGGTTTAACCTTAAAACTAAAAACAATAGAAAATGTGAAATGTAGTCATTATTAACCTTAGCTTTAAGATTATGGAGTTTGAGATTTGAATGGATTAGGCGGTTAATCTTCTTCCTTTAGCTCTTTCTTCCTCTTGTTCTTGCTAATGGTTGTCGGTCTCTATTTGTTTTTAATTTTGCAAGTGAACGTGTAGAACATACACAGCTAAGGGTTTAGGGTATTTGAATGATCTCTTTCCTATTTTACCCCTCCTCTATTTTATTTTAACTCTTCTTTAGTTCATTGTTTACATGGCATGGCCACCCCTTATTAAAATCAAATCTCAATCCCTTAATCATCACATTATTTTATTTAATTCAGCTGATTAAATGTTCTAAATAATGTTACTAAAAATATGGTGTGTTACAGTGGTTGAAACTCAATGTCATACTGGCTAAGTTCAATTCCCCATTTTACTAGCCTTCCTGAAGTTTCAGGTTTACCGAAGACTTGTTTGAGCGAAAAACCAGTCAGTACTCTGATTGGATGTACTTGAAAGTATGCCCTAAGTTTTCGTGCGGTAAGTATTAAGCAATAGGCTAGTTTTTCTATTACCGAGTATCGAACCTCTGCATTCTTTAACCGCCTACTCACATTATAAACTGGAAGTTGAGTCCCACATTCCTCTCTGATCAAAACTGAACTAAATGCATGTTCCGAGACTGCCATGTATAAGTACAAAACTTCACCGTTCTGGGGACTAGATAGTATTGGCGGTTTTTCCAAATGATTTTTCAATTCTTGAAAATCTCTCTTACAATCTTCTCTCCACTTAAAGTTTTTCTTCTTCTTGATTGCATTGAAAAAGGGAATGCACTTATCAGTCGCCTTGGAAATGAATTTGCTTAGGGCGGCTACCCTACCTTTTAAACTCATTACATATTTGCTAGTTTTGGGCTCAGCCATGTCCTTGATAGCTTGAATCTGGTCTGGACTGGCTTCAATCCCTTGAGCACTCATCAGATAGCCTAAAATCTTCCAGAAATGAACTCCGAAAGAGCATTTCCAGGGATTCGGTTTCATCTGATATTTCTGTAATACTTCGAACATTTCTTTTAGATCTTCAAGGAGACTTTTAGCCTCATAGGATTTCACTAGCATGTCATCAACATAAACTTCCACATTTCGACCGATCTATTCTTTGAACATTCTGTTGGCTAATCTTTGATAGGTGGCCCCTGCATTCTTTAATCCGAATGACATTGCTTTGTAGCAATAAATTCCCCAATCAGTAATGAAACTTGTATGTTCCTCATCTGGTTTGAACATAGGTATCTGATTATATCATGAGTATGCATCCATGAGTGATAACAATCTTTGCCCACTAGTTTCATCAACCAACTGATCTATCCGTGATAATGGGAAACAATCTTTCGGACCGACCTTGTATAAGTATGTATAATCGACGCAAATCCTCCACTTACCGTTCGACTTCTTCACTAATACTGGGTTCGCTAGCCATTTTCGATAGTAGATTTCCTAAATAAATCCATTTTCAAGGAGTCCTTTAACTTCCTCTTTTAGAGCATCGGACCGCATTTTATCCAGTTGTCTCTTTTTCTGGCTAATGGGGGGTCGCTTCTGGATTAATGTTTAGCGCATGGCATATAACCGATGGATCAATACCCACCATATCTGAATAAGACCATGCAAATACGTCTTTATTGGATTTAAGGAACTGAATCAAGTCCTTCTTAAAGTTGCTATCCAATTCTTTTCCCACTTTGACTACTTTAATGGAATCATCTAGGTCTATACATGCCTCCTCAAGGTCTTCTATGGGTTTTATTCTTTTCACCTCCCCACGGCAATCAAATTTTGTGATGATTTTGCCTTCTTCTACAAAATTAGCATCGACCCCCTTCCTCTTGCTTCTGGGGGAAATGTACCTTTCATACATACATTTGTTAGTCTTATTAGATCTAATCTTTTCTTCAAATGTTAGATGTAAAAATCCATCATCCGAAGGCTAAAAAACAGTTGAAAAATCAAAGTAAGCAAAATACTCCCTTTTATACTGATCAAGCGTAGCAAAATACATTTCGCGGGAGCTAAATTGCTCTTCTCGGATAGTGCCCCGGCCTCTCTTAGCTAAGAATTTCATCATCAGGTATTTCAGCGAGAAAAAGCATCTACCTCATCAAGTGCGGGTCTGCCAATGAAAGCGTTGTAATAGGATGGCTAGTTAATGATTACGAAGAGAGTTTCGAAAGTTTGGCAACATGGTGGTACTCCCATCTGTACGAGCAATTTTACCTATCCTACTGGGGTTGATCCCTTGTTGTTGAACCCAAAGATTGGCTCAAGGTTGGGATCTAGCTTGTCTTCTGGAATGCCCATTTGATCAAAGGCATGTTTAAAAATAACATTACTGGACTACCAATATCCACAAGAATCTTGGACAATATAGATAGTCCAATTTGAGCTATGATCATTAAGGGATCATTATGTGGGTGATGGACTCCCTTCTTCAGCTCCTGGGGTGTAATGACAAGATTTGGCATTGAGTTGTTGAGTCGTAGATTTTTAAGTGGGGCTCTTCTTGAATGGAGAACATACCTTCTCTAGCTTCTTTGATGTACCTGTTCCTGGCCCCCTTGCTAGTCCCCGCTGGATGTGGCCCTCCATTAATTACATTGATCCTATTCAGTGGTGGACTCAGGCTCAATGGGTCTTCTTCCTCCAAGATGTTGACAGCATTACTAGGAAACTTTTGCGAACCTTCCCCAGTCCGTGGTGATTTTCTAATGAATTAATTTCTGAATGATTCCCGCCAAAACTCTGCATTCATCAGTTTTGTGACCGTTTGCTTTGTGGTAAATGCAATAGTCATCACCTTTCCTCTGTTCTGGGTAATTCTTGACCTTAAAGGAGGTCGGGAAGTTGACCTTCTCCTTTGTCACAGCATAAATGTAAGACAATGGCTTGTTTAAAGCGATTGAATTAGTATTAGGCATCTTGTTCTCTTATGTCCACGATCTAATCCAAACCATCCACTTTCCTTTTTAGGATTAGCTTTCTTCTTAGCGTGATATAATTCATCCATTCGAATGAATTTATCTTCCTAAAAATGGAAGTCCTACAGATCCTTACACCCATGAATAAAGAGTTGCTTCCAGAATGGTGTGTTCTTTATTAACCTAAAGTGTATCGCAATTATCTTATTCCGGTTATTCATGTCCTTAGCTTTTAATGCTTCTATGTTGAATCTTTTAAGGTAATCTCCCAAAGACTCTCCCAGTCTCTGCTTAATGCTAGCCAAAACAGTGTAATCGATTGTTGGGTCCTTACATATATAGAATTGGGCAGAGAACTCATAAGAAAATTGCTTCCATAAACAGATTGTCTTTTCATGGTATTGTCAGTACCATTTAGCGGCAACTCCTTGAGGCAATACCGGAAACAATCTGCATCGAACGGCTCCAGAAGCATTGTACAGATCCATTTGGCTATCGAAAGCCATCAAGTGATCATCGGGGCCTGTAGTTCCATGGTACTTCAGAGTTGGAATCTTTACATAGGATGGGATGACTCTTGACATGATTTCGTCTGTGAAAGGTGCCACTCGTTCATTATCATTTTCTCTTTCATCCAAGGTCCTCTTTCCCTTAGCATTTAGCATGTCCTTAATCGCTTTTCCTGCTACGTCTTTCAAATAAGCTTCGGTATTGTGATAACTTTTCCAGTTTGGATTACACTCCTTTGATGTTGAGCTTTCGGATTGCTCGAGTGATTTGTCCAATACACTTCCTTGCTGATCGAATTTAGTTGGAGGAGGCTCTTTCTTTTTTTTAAAGGTATCAAGTCAAATTTTCTCTTGTCATTATTTGTATAAGCCTTTAAGTTTCTTTTTGGAGATATCACCTCATCTCCAGTCATTGGTTTTGGTGTCTTTAAAGACCTTTGAGACAGCGCTGCTATAAGAAGCTCTTACATCTCCAGTAATTATTGTTCCAAGTGCCTTATTTTGGCGGCATTGCCGCCTTGTTGAGCTGGGGTTGATGGTTGCCCTTGCACAACTCCCTCTATGTTGAAAGTTGGTGTTATGTTTTCTTCTAAGGTTGTGGTATGTACGGCCTCTTCATCCATTCGACTAAGCCTTTTGGATTTTATTTTCCTACATCAAGTTAGACAATCGATAATTAGTCTATGAGGTAACCACAAGGTCGTAGGTTCGACCCCTCCTTCTAGCGTCAAAAATGTTAATAAGAAAATTTGTCAACATCCCCAAAGCTATGTAGTTAACAAGAAATATTTCAAAAGAAGATTATTAGAAGTGATCACTCCCTTCGAAACTCCCTTTCGATTGAGTTGACATGGACAACTTACTTTTGGAGGGTAGTCTAATGAAAATATTAATGGTAGTTAGCAAATCCAATCAACCTTATTGAAATGAAGGTTTAGGAGAAAGCACCTCTTTCGAAACCTCTTTTCTGGGTGATTCGAAAGTGGTTATTTATGTCACACATTCATTCCTTTCGACTATGTTGAAAGGACCTTTCTACCCTTAGGGAGAAGTATTTGCTTTCGACTCCATTGTTTATGCTCTTTTAGAGTGAAATCCTTCGTAAGGGTTGTATGTATTGCAGTGTGTGACTGTGTGTATACCTTTCGAAGGAATTTATCCATAGAGCATTGCTTATCATTTACACATCAGATCCCTTTCGAAACATCCCTTTCGACTAAGTCGAAAGGGGCCTTGCTCTTTTGAAATAGATCTAATGTACAATATGCAAGCTCTATTTAATATATGCAATGGAAAATCATCTCGGGTATCGTAAGTTCCATGAACTTATTAAGATCGAAACATCATTATCATCTTTAAATATCATTAAACATGATGATAATGTGAATTGTATGCGTATTATCCAAGTTGATCCCATGGCATCGCATTAGACAAAAAGGAATTAAGAAAATAAGCTACCATCATGTGCAATCTATCATTAGACAAGCTAATGATCGAAATGGTCTCCCTTATAATCAAAATCTTTATTGAATCCATACGCTTTCTCTTTTCACATTAATTCAAATTGAGTTACAAGTAAGAGAGCTTTTCCCCAAATCGATAGGGTTACAAAGATTTGATTTGCTTAGAAATAGAAGTAGAAAGAACTTAGGATTTCCAAAATTCGGTCCTCATAATCGGACCCCTAGGGTCGTATTTATAGATGCAGGTTGGCCCCCTTTCATGCCCATCCTTCCAATTCAGTCGAAAGGACTTTCTCCAATCTTCCGCATGCATCCTTTCGACATGGTCGAAAGGTCTTCCTTTACTTTTCTGCGTGCCTGCTTTCGATGCTATCTAAAGGCTTTCCCTTTGAGCTTTCTCATCCGTTCTTGCACCTCCACCTTTCAATTCCGGACCTTTCGACCCAATCGAAAGGATCGCCTTGACTACCTTTCACTGCCGTTAAAGTCTGATACCTCCTTTTCTTTTCTTTTTACTAGATTGCTTTCGACTTCGTCGAAAGGGTGGTAGAAGTGCTCTTCGCTTCGTGTTGATATACTATTGTAAGTGAGCTTTCACATTGCTCCGAAAGGAATAGAGAGTGACAACTGGGTCCTAGCGAAAGGACTCTTGGCTTTCATGTGGGATTTTCATTATGCTTTTGAAACGCTCCAACCATTTCGAAAGGCTTATCCTTACTTTCGAAAAGTGTATTTTAATTAATTCTTCAAGTGATAAATTAACAATGGTGAAAACTTCTATTATGAAGGAATTGGTTCGTATGTGCAAGCCATTCGTTCAACACCTTCGAAAGGTGTTTCAAACCCATTCCTGCTTTTCTTATATGTGCGAATCCATCTGCGTCGAAAGGTCTTAATGAGGCGGAAGGGCAATCTTGCCTTCTTTTTCCCTTCTTTTCGAAAGCTTTTGTCCTGTTTATCATTCGTAATGGCACCTGGTGCTTGCAACTTCTTCGAAATCCATCTCAATACCTTCGAAACGCCCTTCTTTGAACTTTGGCAAAACCCATGTCTTCAATTTTAGAAGAGCCTAACACTTTTATAAGCCTTCTTTCATCCTTTCATATCGAAATTGTTGATTAACATTTTCTTTATGGTCTCTATAACTTTAATGTTGGGACCAAAGATTAGCATATCATCCACATATAGACAAATCATCACATATGATTGTCCAACTTGTTTTTTATCACTTTCATTTGTATAAAAACCATTTGTCATCATGACACTATCAAATTTTTCGTGCCACTGTTTCGAAGATTGTTTGAGTCCGTATAATGATTTGACTAATCTACAGACTTTGTTCTCATTTCCCTTGAAAATAACACCTTCAGGTTGCTTCATGTAAATCTCCCCATCGAGATCTCCATTTAAGAATGCTGTTTTTATGTCCATTTGTTGAATTTCTAGATTATAGGTAGACGCAATCGCTATTAGTATTCTTATCAAGGTTATTCGTGTAACTGGTGAATAAGTATCAAAGAAGTCTACACCTTCTTTTTGACGATATCCATTGACTACCAATTTGGCTATATATTTGTCAATAGACCCATTTGGTTTCATCTTATTCTCGAAGATCCATTTACAGATTTATTCCAGGTGGAATGTCAACTAATTCCCAAGTTTTATTACTTAGAATTGAATCGATCTCACTTTTGATTGCTTCTTTCCAGCATGAAGATTCTGAAGACGACATTGCCCCTTTGTCAGTTTTAGGTTCATGTTCTAATATGTAGGTTAAGAATTCTGAGTGAAAAGACTTGGAAGTTCTTGCACTTATCCTTCTTCTTGGTTCATTAACATCCTTTTCACGATGAGTTTGATCATCATATAGTTCATCCCTTTCTTCTCTTGTCCTTTTAAGGACAAATGTTCGATGATTCTTTTTGCGTGGAAACACATTTTCAAAGAATGAGGCATCTCTTGACTCCATGATTGTATTTATACTGATGTTGTTTATACCAGACTTGAAGACTAAAAATCTACATGCGCTACTATTTTTGACGGGTCCTACATAGTAACAGTTTACAGTTTTCGGTCCAAGTTTGGCTTTCTTGGGAGGCGGAACTGGAACTTTTGCCAAGCATCCCCACACTTTGAGGTATTTGAAACTTGGTAGGTGTTGTTTCCTGGAGATTTGACCAGGCAACTAGTGCTCGGCATTTCGTAGCACTCGGCATCAGAGAGTGTTCGGCGTCTAGGAGTGCTCGGCGAAGTACCCGGCATCCAGTGTACCCGGCATCCATGACACTCGGCATCAGAGAGTGTTCGGCATCTAGGAGTGCTCGGCGAAGTACTTGGCGTCAGGTAGTGCTCGGCATCAGTTGGAACTCGGCATCAATTAGTATTCGGCGCCCAGGAGAACTCAGCGACAGAAGTGCTCGGCATCCAGAAGACGTTCAGTGTGCACAACTACTCAACGTGACAGTATCGTTCGGCCTGCATGCATTGTTCGGTCAAGAGCTTCGGACAGAGATACGTTCAGCTTCAACTGCAACCATCCTGCACTTCCCACACATCAAACGTACCATTCAGCATAAAAAGGACCGTTCGGCATGGAAATGATCGTTCGGCATTATGGCGTTCGGCATGCCTGGTTCGGCAAGCAGCGACCACTGTACTCGGGCTGGAGTGTTCGGCCACCAAGCCCACTTGGAAAGTCCAGCCCATATTTGCCTATAAATAGAGGGGCAGGGTCACAGTGAAGGGGGATCCTTTTTTGGAGAGAACACTGGGGAGACTCTGCCATTTTTGAGACTCATCTTCTCTACTTAACAACTTCATTCAAGCATTTGATTCACGAATTGTATTTGTAATCATCTATTAAGAAGATCAATAAAGTTTAACCTCAAAGTGGACGTAGGCAATTACGCTGAACCACTATAAATTTGGTATTCTTACTTTCTGCATTTAAATTAGCATTCTCTCCTCTGTTTAATTTGTTTTCATCACTTATATCTCTACACAATCTTTCTCTAAGAGGTTAGTGACCAATTTTGGTGCTAACACTTTGGTGCTTTTATTGAGAGTTGAATTCTCAGACTTCAAGGATCTGCTTTGAAGCTACTGGATTAAGCAAATCCCCCAAAGAAGATCCGATTCACTGATAGGACATCCGTTGATTCTACTCAGAGTTCATACCGATAACTCTACAATGGCAAGACCACGTACCAGGTCAGCTTCTCATAATGCGGATGCCCACGAGACTGCTAGCGTGCAACAAGCAGGACCTAGCAATCAACCAACAATTCCAGATGTAGGAATTACTTCTCAGGACCAGGCTCCGGTTGTCACCAGGATAGAGTTCAACGACTTGATGAGAGAACTCAGAGAAAGCAGGAGACAACTAGGAGAGCAGATGCAAGCTAACGCCAACCTGATGGCACAACTCACTCAACAGCAGCAACAGAATGCTGGGGGCAATCCCGCTCCTTATTCCTCATCTGACAGCTCTACTTCCTCTGATGAACCTCCCAGGCGCAGACGCCGTAAGACTGAAGCTGCGCGAGCAGATGCTGCTGTTCAAACAGTTGGAGACCGTGACCAAGCAAGAGCTGGAAACTTCAGGACCGGAGTGCAAATGGAGGATGGAGACCCAGACCATCAAAACGCTAACGATGTCGAACCTCAAGACGCACGATTGGCAGATCGCCAGGAGAGGAGGCATCAGCATGGACATGCGCGTAGAACAGACTCTAACCTTCCGCCTTCCATACAGACACCAGATCTGACAGCCATGATCAGGCAATTGATGAAAGAAAATCAAGGCTTATCGAATGATGATTGGGGAGTGGCAAGAAGTCATACTCCATTCACGGATGTTGTGTTGCAGGCGGCATACCCCAGGAAGTTTAGTATGCCTACTATCCCTGCGTATGAGGGAAAAACTGACCCCAGACAGCATGTCATGAGGTACGAATGGATGATGGATTCAGCTAGAGCAAATGATGCCACCAAGTGTAGATGCTTTCCGATTACTCTATCTGGGATAGCTACTATATGGTTCACCCAACTTCCTCCGCGGTCCGTATCAAATTTCAAGGAGTTGGAAAAGATGTTTATTGAGCAGTTCAGGATACACACTACACGCCCAAAGGACGTAATGTCTCTGTCAAGTGTAATCCAAAATCCCGGGGAGTCGTTGAAGGAATATCTACAGAGATTCCATGTTGCGGCAACTGAAGTCAGTAATCCCAATGACCATGCAATTCTGATGGCTGTAATGAGAGGTGTGGACCCAGATTCTGAGTTTGGAGACTGGTTGGCAGGAAAACCTCCGACTACGCTAGAGTGTTTCTACTCAAAGGCACACCAGTTCATAAGAAGAGAGGAAGCTAGGTGGGTACGACGAGATAAGGCACCATGACCTGTCCAAGAGTCTATGAAGAGCAACATTGCTGTGAAGCAGTCCGGAGACAACTCTGAAAAGGTCCAAGTCAATGTCCAGAATAAGCCTGGGCAGCCTAAGGAGTCCGGAGGAAGAAATCAAGGGAAGAAGAGAGAAGCGGGGAAGTGGAAGTCGAGAATTCCAAGCTACAGCGAGTATACTCCGCTGAACGCGCCACTTGAGAACATTTACCTATCCACCTGCAATACTTTTCAATACAGAAAGCCACGTCCAAAAGAATCAACCGAGGAGCAGAAGCGGACCGGGAAATATTGTCGCTTCCATGAGACTTATGGGCACAATACGGAAGAGTGCAGACACCTGCACGACGCTATCGAGAAATTGATCAGGCAAAAGAAGTTGCAAGAATTTGTGAAGGATCCACAGGAAGGAGGACAGGGAACGTCCAACCCAGGTCGCGCACCAACTCCGCATCATCCCGAGGAGCCTGCCCGACCCGTAGGTAGACTAGTCATAAATACAATTATCGGTGGACCTCACCCCGTAGATAAGAATTGGCAAGAGATGGAGCGATATGCAAGTTCCCTGAAGCATGCAGATTTTGAGTGATGTTCGAACGTGGAGGATGGGACCCCTGCTAAGCAGCTATGCGTAATGACAGACGATATAGTGTTCAGAAATAGAGACGCTGATCAGGTAGAGGCTCCGACCATCGACCCGATGGTCATATCTGCGACGATCGGACCAGCATATGTAAAAAGAATTCTGATTGATTGCGGAAGTTCTGTCAACATAATCTTCAAGAAGGCTTACGACCAAATGAAAATGGAAACAAAAGACTTGAAACCATCCAAAGCTCGTATTCACGGCTTTAATGGCGCTGCGACCGATGCAGTGGGGTATGTCGAGTTACCAGTTGAACTGGGACAAGGCGAGCGTCGGAGAGTGCGAATTATACCCTTTGTAGTTTTGGATGTGGATTCTCCATATAATGTTTTCTTGGGCCGACCGGCCCTGGCTAAGTTTAGGGCAGCGTTAGCCCCGTGGTGTTTAACTTTGAAGTTCCCAACTGACAAAGGAGTAGGTGTTGTTCATGGCGATCAAGCAGCTGGTCGTTCCTGTTATGTGGCTGAGCTCCGAGAGGCCCATCGGAGAAAGAAGGGAAAGGTTGCGGACAATCCCGTCCGCATCCTTAATACGGATAATTGACAAGTAGTGCCTGAGCCCTGGCTCGGGCACAGTTCTCGGATCTTCAGAGACATAGATCCGAGAGACGGCGATGAGAAACCCAGGGAAGAGAAGGCATCACCGGCCGAGTTAATAATTGACATCTCAGTTAGCCGAGACGACCCTTCGCGAATATTAAAGATCGGGTCACAGCTTGGCCCCGCGATGACTGAAGACCTTAGCGACTTCCTCCGGGCGAATCTTGATGTTTTCGCCTGGATGCATTTTGATATGTGTGGGATTTCTCCCGCCATCACGAGTCATATGTTGAACATAGACCCGAAATACGTTCCAGTTAAACAAAAAAGAAGAGGAATGGATCCGGAGAGGTCCGCCGCTCTCGGAGAGGAGGTGGACAAACTCAAAGCAAATGGGTTCGTCCGCGACGCCCTCTACCCTGAATGGGTATCCAACCCCGTGCTGGTAAAAAAGGCGAATGGGAAATGGAGGACTTGCGTAGATTATTCCGACTTGAACAAAGCATGCCCAAAGGACAGTTTCCCGTTGCCTAGGATCGATCAGTTGGTCGACTCCACCGCAGGACACGAGCTGTTATCATGCATGGATGCATACTCAGGGTACAACCAAATCCCAATGCATATTCCAGATCAAGAACACACCAGCTTCCTTACAAATGTCGGACTATATTGCTATGTAGTGATGCCCTTTGGATTGAAGAACGCAGGAGCGACTTACCAGCGTTTAGTGAATCGAATGTTCAAGGACCAACTGGGTAGAACGATGGAAGTCTATGTGGATGACATGCTCGTGAAGTCACGACGGTCAAACGACCACATTCGAGACTTGGCTGAAATGTTCGACATACTCAGGTTTTATGGGATGAAGATCAACCCTTTGAAATGTTCCTTCGGCGTTGCATCGGGGAAGTTTTTAGGATTCATCTTCAATGCTAGAGGAATCGAAGCTAACCCAGAAAAGATCTAAGCTATTCGAGACGTGCAAGTGCCCAGGACTATAAAGCAGGTACAAAGCTTGAACGGAAAAGTAGCTGCGTTAAGTCGATTCATATCCAGGGCAACTGACAAGTGTATCCCATTCTTTGATATAATAAAGAAAGGAAAGAGGAATTTTGAATGGACGCCTAGTTGTGAGGAAGCATTCCGGGGTTTGGTGAGGCATTTGGAGAGTCCACCAATGCTGTTAAAACCAGTAAACCACGAGATGCTGTACGTATACTTGGCTGTATCCCCGCATGCAATAAGTGCGGCTTTAGTTCGTGAGGAGGATCGAGTCCAGAGGCCGGTGTATTATGTTAGCAAGCGTTTAACGGGGGCAGAGAGAAATTACCCTAACATCGAGAAATTGGCTTATTGCTTGGTGATAGCGTCACGTAAGCTGCGCTCATACTTCCAAGCACACTCAATCGGTGTTTATACTGATCAACCCCTGCGGCAGGTACTCCAACGACCAGAAACTTCTGGAAGGTTGCTAAAATGGAACATCGAGTTAAGCTAATTTGATATCGCCTACTTGCCACGGGGAGCCATACAAGGGCAAGCATTAGCAGACTTTATCGCTGAGTTTACCATACCCGTCGAACCGGGTAGTCACGACGTCATTCCCCCCGTTCGATGGAAATTATACACTGATGGGGCATCAAACGACCGTTGCTTCGGCGCGGGCGTAGTTCTTATAACTCCGGAAAACCGATCAATCTGTTATGCTTTGAAGCTCAATTTCCCAGCCACGAATAACGAAGCGGAGTATGAGGCACTCATCGCTGGCTTGAAGCTAATCGGGCAACTCGGGATCAGATCAATTGGAATCTTTTATGACTCACAGTTGGTGGTTTACCAAGTGCGGGGAGACTACCAAGCAAAGGGGCGAAAGCTTGCTCCGTACCTTGTTCAGGTCCAAGGACTACTATCGAATCTTGAGTGTTATGACATTTCACATGTCCCGCGCGAACAGAACAAATAAGGCGACTTATTGGCTAAGTTTGCAAGTACCGGCGATGCACAGCAAATGGGATTGTATCCCGTTGAAGTCTTGCATGCCCCGAGCATAGACGAGATGAAAGTCGATCGCGTGTTGGAAACGGAAATCGAGAAGGAATCGTGGATAACCCCATTCAAACTGTACCTGACGACCGGGGCCTTACCAGACAAAAGAAACGAAAGACGGCAGGTCCTACGAAAGGCCGCGCGATACGTAATGCAGGATGGGTCAATGTATCGAAAAGGATTCTCAGTTCCATTATTACGATGCATCGCTCATGATGAGACAAAGCGGGTCTTAAGGGAGGTTCAAGAAGGGGAATGTGGCGACCATACTGGGGGGCAAACGCTAGCAAAGAAGATCCTCCGCTATGGATATTACTGGCCAACCGTAAACCGGGACGCCGCAGACTATGCAAGAAAGTGTGACAAGTGTCAAAGATATGCGAAAATCCCAAGGACTCCATCAACGGAACTCACACAAATGGTTAGTCTTTGGCCATTTGAAATCTGGGGAATCGACATAATCGGCTCTTTGCCTATATCCAGAGGTGGCGCGAAGTACGCGATAGTTGCGGTCGACTATTTTACAAAATGGGCTGAGGCAGAACCATTGGCCACAATCACCTCTAAGAAGGTCGTTAACTTCGTTGTACGAAACATTATATGCCGCTTTGGCCTTTCTCGCACCATCATTACGGACAACGGGACGCAATTTGAAAGTAGAGAGTTCAAAGAGTTCTGTTTAAAGTACGGCATCGAGAAAAAGTTCGCCGCAGTTGCACACCCGAAAGCTAACGGACAAGTCGAGGCCGTTAACAAAATAATCAAGTCCATACTGAAGAAGCGTCTAGAGAAGGTTGGAGGCAAGTGGGTAGATGAGCTCCCGACAACATTATGGGCATATAGAACTACTCACAAGTCCGCGACCGGCCACACTCCATTCGCCTTGGCATACGGCTCTGAAGCCGTCATACCCGTGGAACTTGAAGTTCCATCGCACCGAGTGACATACTATGATCCCAAGACGAATCAGAATCTCTTGTTGGAATCACTGGACTGCATCGATGAAAAGCGTGAAGAAGCCAAATTAAGGACGGCAGCGCATAGACATCGGGTCAAGCGTTACTACGACGGCAGAGTCCGCCCAAGGATCTTTGATGTGGGTGATCTCGTTCTGAAACTAGTTTTCCCGGTACCATCACGTATGAATCCCAGCTGGGAAGGTCCGTACGCCATTGAACGGAAGCTTGGAGAGGGAACATTCAAGCTAGCGACTGTTGATGGCA
Organism: Allium fistulosum; assembly: GCA_030737815.1. Taxonomy (NCBI): domain Eukaryota; kingdom Viridiplantae; phylum Streptophyta; class Magnoliopsida; order Asparagales; family Amaryllidaceae; genus Allium; species Allium fistulosum. The sequence continues at coordinate 1,390,204,819 of CM060901.1, read as the reverse complement.
CGACACTCCCCCGAGCATGGAACAGCGAACATCTGCGGCACTATTACATTTAGCATGTTTTCTTTCTTGTTTTAGGCACTGTTATTTCCTGCATGTTTCCGTTCAGTCATAACTTAGTTTCTTTCTAAAGTTGTAATCGAGCAATTCAGTTGATTTTCATTAATAAAGGCTTGAAGCCGTATTTTCCGTGAATCACTAACGTTTTTATATCTCATAATTGGATAACGAACTACATTATCCCGTACAACGCACGGACTCGTATAAACGATTTCAAATCTCCGAATCCCAAGAGCGCGGAGCGGAGTACTCTAAGTCCTCAGAGCGCGGACAAGATTATAAACGATTTCAAATCTCTGAATCCCCAGAGCGCGGAGCGGAGTACTCTAAGTCCCCGGAGCGCGGACTAGAGTATAAACGATTTCAAACCTCCGAATCCCCAGAGCGCGGAGCGGAGTACTCTAAGTCCCCAGAGCGCGGACTAGAGTATAAACGATTTCAAATCTCCGAATCCCCAGAGCGCGGAGCGGAGTACTCTAAGTCCCCGGAGCGCGGACTAGAGTATAAACGATTTCAAACCTCCGAATCCCCGGAGCACAGATTCAGGAAAAAGTCCAAGTACTCGAGAGATGTGGGACGAGAAGTATTCCACGTCTAGAAATGTTTGAACGACACGAGAATGGACTGGGAGATAATGCAACTCATAAGAACTTGAGTTACGACTACAGTTAGTCAGCAAACCAAAGAAAAGCAAGAGAATCATTCAAACAAAAAAGAAACTAAACTTTATTTGATAAGTTCAAAATGGGGTTACATGGTTACTCCTCCAAAACTCAGAATTCAGAGTCCATCTATACAAACTACAAGCTACGGAAGATAAAAGCAACTACAAGACTTAAGCAAGAAGCTTGTTGAACGAGTGTATCGATTATTTCTTCGATTTCTTCTTCTTGTCTTCCTTTGTTTTTTCCGATGACTCCTCTCCCTCACGCTTTTTCTTGGATTTCTTGCTTGCTAAAGAAGCGGAGTCGGGAGTAGGAGACGGAACATCCAGTGGTTTGAACTTGCCTGGGAGAATGATTTTCAAAGGTCTGTTCCGTGGGTCGGTCAGTTCCAATATTCCAGGTTCGACTTTGACCTCAACCTTTTTCTTCTCATCTTCGGCAAGGCGGTCCTTCATGCTTATCTGCGAGGTATGCTCAGAGGCGCCGGTGATTTCAATCTCATAACTCCCTACGACAGGAGATGAAGTGTCGAGCTTATCATCATCTAGCCCCCCGATCACTTGAGCATCGGGACCAGGGAGTACTCCCGCGTGGACAGCGTCGCTTGTTTTCCCTGCCTCCTCCTTGGCGTCATCGCTCCTCGGAGTTGGCTCGGCGTCAGAACAACCTACATGAAAACATAAAGGATGGGCGTTAGAACGAGTAACCATCGCTGAAAAATGACGGGATCTTTCAACTTCTAGAGAAAGAAGAATTTCCTACCAGGTTCCGGTTGGCTATCGGTGGCGCGTGGGGTTTCACCCTCCAGGATAGGGGATAGCACATGAGCACTGAGCCCGGGATCTTCGGGGTCATAACCAGCATGCTGCTCGAATGGATCAAGTGTCGGCCGACCGACCGATTGAGCGGCGGGAGGATCAGCAATATGAGGAGCAGTAGTATTGGCCCCAGACGGGCCAGCTCCATCATTTTTCTCTTTTGGAAAGGGAGAGCCTTTGCTATAAAGTGCCAATGCTGCGGATAAATCCGATGGCTCATTCCCCCTAAGGAACTCCTTCACCAAGGCATCCTCATCGACCTCTTCGGAGCCCGACTCGATCTTCCTGATCCTTATCAAAGTATCCCAAGCCTCAGCTAGGGACTCGAGGTAGCCGTCGCCCAAGAATGTTAAGTCGCGATGCATAAGGACGCGGGCTCCATATTCAGCAATCAACGGGTCAAACATGCTTTTGACCTCTTCCCTGCCAGCTTCTGCGGCCGCCTCGAGGCGAGAGTCAATCTCCTCCGCAGCCTTTCTTTTGCCCTCCTCACTGGCCTCATCCTTCATTTTCTCAACCCCAGCAAGTTCGTCATCGAGCTTCGTTTTTAGGGGACGAGTAGCAACGATTTCATCACAGTATCGTTGTGATTCTTCTTGAGTAGCTACCTTGTCCTCCTTCTCCTTGGAGAGTAATTCTTTCAGCTCTCTGACTTGCATGACGAGCGCGTCCCTCTCTTTTTGGACAGAGTCTTTTTCTAGGGCGAGGGCACCGCTGCGCTGGACTGCTTCATCAAGCTCCTTCTTGTGAGCCATCTCTAAGCGAGTAACTGCCTCAGCAGTATCTTTTGCGCTTTGTTCAGCGGCTTCCAGCTTCGACTTGTACGAAGCGAGCTCTACGTCTTGGTGCTCGATGATGTTTTTGTCGCAGCCAGCCTCCAGTTTCAGGCGATCAATCTCATGTTGACGCTCAACGAACACCTCCGAGATCTTCTCCACCAAGTGCACAAACGCGTCATGTTGAACATAGACGTCGTTATTGTAGGCAATGGCACTCTGCTTCACGTGCCCAGGAATATGGTGAATAGCCGGGAGGAACTTCAAACCGTCAAAGCAAATTTTTGGAAACTTGGCCTTAAGATCGACCATCTTTTCCGCTACAGTTGGATCAACCGCGGGAGTAGGGGGAGGAGGCTTTGGAAGTTCCGCTCTTTTTCGTTGCTCCCACACTTGCCTTGTACTCGATGAACCGGAATGTTGTTCTCGAGGAGCATCAGATTGGAAACCCTTCTGTGAAGATTTCTCTATATCCGGCTCAGTTGGAGGAAGAGGATCACGGGACTGTGAAGATTGAGAATATGCCTTCTTACGGTGAGACGACTCGCGGGGACGATTGTCTCTATCTTTATAATCATTTCTGTCCCTGCGTCTGCCTGAACCTGAGTCCCGTCCGGAATGATGAAATATGGAAGAGCCATGAAGGCGATCGAATCCATGAGAGCATCCCATGTCACCTGCAAAGGACGGAGACAACAACGAGTTAAGAAAAATCCGGGAAATAAGAAAAAACTTAAGGTGTATGATGGAATGCGTATGTGCGTGTGTGTCCTAGTGTTCCCCCCTACAGACCAGTTCTTTTATCATTGCTAATCGGAGTATTGTCTCCCTGGACTGGGAGTTGAACTCCTGCATTGCCTCTAGCGGGCGAAGAAAGCTTAAGGGCTTCAAGATCATCAAACCCGTAATTAAGTATGTCGTCGGGGATAGAAAGATTCGACAAACCCCTCAGAGAACTTTCCAGGTGCTGTGAGGAAGCCTCTTTCTCGGGAGGGACATGCATAACTTTTGAAGTGCCACCAACTTTCTCCTTCTGAACTTTATATTTTAACTTCTTCTTCCCCTTCGGAGGGGAGGATGACGTCTCAATATCTTGAACTTCGACTGCCGGATTCCAAGCGGGACCCACGTTCTCGCCTTGAGTCTCAAGAGCTTCGTCTTCTTTGCGCTCACCTTCTTCGTGCGTATCGGGAGTGCGGCGCGACGACGATCCGGCCTGTTTTTTCCCTTTACCAGACGGAGGTTTGGGAATGGTAACACCTTCTGGAAGGCTGATCCGACGACCAGGGGCTAGCAAGCCAAACCCCGACAGTGATTCATTTGAGACGATAGTTTGGATGTCTCGTTCCTCGGCAGGAAGAGCTCTAATGGCTTCAACAGCCTCAGAATATCCTCGGCCTTCCGGACGCGGGTTGATACCTGAAAAGATGAAACAAAGAGTTAGGAAAAACATCACTCCGGTTAAATGCGAATAGTGACTCAGCAGAGAGACTTACTGCCTTCAACCCATCTCCTCGCAAAACCAGGAGGGCAGCGCACATAGAACCATTCCTGTTTGTACAGGGCGAATTTACTGCATGCCCCTGTCAAGATTTGGCATTTGTGGTACGGCTCGAGGAACATAAAGGAAGGACTGTCTTTCCGTCTCTTGATCATATAGATATATCTGATATCGCCAGCGGTTGGAGGTCTGGAGAAGACGGCCATGAAAAGTAAGTAGGTCCCGTATAGAAATGCATGACCGTTCGGGTGCAGCTGCGACAGAGCTATATCGACATACTGCAATACATCCCGGAGAAATAAATTGAACGGAGGCACGCTGCCCATCCAACACATGAACTTATTACAGGCGGTATACCCGACTAGAGGCAGATGAGGACGATCGTGTCGCGAGGGGACTAACACGTCGGCAAAAGGGATCCCATGAATGGAGCATATCCGTCGGAGAGCGGCTTCGTTGATCTTCGAAGCTTGTGAATCGATCGGATTGTCTAGTAGGATTGTTGCCTCCAGGGCATCAGGTGCTAAATTATGAGCGGGAGAAGTCGACGGATTAGAAGTATCAGCGGCTTCCTGCCTTGATGACGGCCCGGGCCTGTCGGATATAGTGGCGGAGCTGGACTTTTTCGACATTCCCAATAAATAACGAACCTGGCTAAGCGCTTGAGAAAACTATACTTAAAAAACGTTGAACGTTAGAATTAGCAACACGAGTTTTCCCCCCACGTGGTGTGTGAACTAGTGCAAGCAATTGTGTACAAGCAATAAGAATCTAAAGACTTCAAATATATAAAAATGAGCTTCGAATCGTCGCCTTCGAAGACCGTCATCGTTGACCGTCTCAAAAAGCCCACCTTGAGGTGGTTACAGTTTCAAATTCAGAAAACGAATGTTAATCAAAGTCCAGGGTTAAGTCTACTAAAGCTAGGGAGTTAATGATCCGGGTCAGTTTCACATGATGGTGTGCTTAGATCTTTGTCTTTGTATTGATTAGGCAAGGCAATTGTTCGTTCGGCATTTACAGTGTTCGGCCTTAGTATGGTTCAACATTTATCATTGGTCGGCATTTATAATTGTCCGGCATGTGCATTGCTCGGCCTTGATATTGTTCGGCCTAGGTATAATATTCGGCATGTATGTTTGTTCGGCAAGTCAGTTATTCAAAACGTATACTGTTCGGCATTTAAATGGTGTTCGGCAATTGTATTGTTCGGCCTAAGTTCTGTTCGGCATGTGTGTCTGTTCGGCATGTCAGTTGTTTGGCATTTGGGCATTGTTCGGCCTTAGTTTGTTCGGCCAAAGTAGCGCTCCCCCTCGATTACAGTTCCACCCTACTCCTTCTCCATCTGTGCCGAACAACAAGAACAGATCGCTCGGCGAAGATTACGCCGTTCGACACCCCATCTTTCTGTTTCTTCCAGTCTTGTTCGGCACGAAGGAACTAGGCCTAACTACCATGCACCGTTCAACAACTCCAAATATGCGAGCCATTTCTACTCGCCACACATCATACAACCATAGGAATGTCCAGTTTTCCACGTGACTCCTAAATCTCGTGTTGAAGTAATTTAATCGTGGAAGGGATAATACCTAGTTCGAAGATCGAAACTGAGGAAAGATCGATTAGGCTTTAGATCTGATAGGCTGGAGAGAATTGCAAGTCTCTAGGGAGTGACAGAAATGAAGGTGTAAAAGGAAAATAGTGGAAGGATGCCTGGTTTTATAGGGAGAAGATAGAAGTTGAAAAGGCTATACCCGGTAGAACCGGTCAATGTCGTAGCGTCCGGTGTCAAAGCGAAGTGTCGCTCGGCACATGAGGATTGTTCGGCTTCGAACGCATCGTTCGGCGTCCAAACCATGCTCGTCCTACACCTCCGTCACTAATATTCTCGAGAAGGCATCTCCGAGGTAAGCTAAACTAGATTCAAAGCGCATCACGTTCAGTCACATAATACACTTTAGGGGGCAAGTGTTTCCTGGAGATTTGACCAGGCAACTAGTGCTCGGCATTTCGTAGCACTCGGCATCAGAGAGTGTTCGGCATCTAGGAGTGCTCAGCGAAGTACTCGGCATCCAGTGTACCCGGCATCCATGACACTTGGCATCAGAGAGTGTTCGGCATCTAGGAGTGCTCGGCGAAGTACTCGGCATCCAGTGTACCCGGCATCCATGATACTCGTCATCAAATAGTGTTCGGCATCTAGGAGTGCTCGGCGAAGTACTCGGCGTCAGGTAGTGCTCAGCATCAGCTGGAACTCGGCATCAATTAGTATTCGGCGCCCAGGAGAACTCGGCGACAGAAGTGCTCGGCATCCAGAAGACGTTCAGTGTGCACAACTACTCAACGTGACAGTATCGTTCGGCCTGCATGCATTGTTCGGTCAAGAGCTTCGGACAGAGATACGTTCGGCTTCAACTGCAACCATCCTGCACTTCCCACACATCAAACGTACCATTCAGCATAAAAAGGACCGTTCGGCATGGAAATGATCGTTCGGCATTATGGCGTTCGGCATGCCTAGTTCGGCAAGCAGCGACCACTGTACTCGGGCTGGAGTGTTCGGCCACCAAGCCCACTTGGGAAGTCCAGCCCATATTTGCCTATAAATAGAGGAGCAGGGTCACAGTGAAGGGGGATCCTTTTTTGGAGAGAACACTGGGGAGACTCTGCCATTTTTGAGACTCATCTTCTCTACTTAACAACTTCATTCAAGCATTTGATTCACGAATTGTATTTGTAATCATCTATTAAGAAGATTAATAAAGTTTAACCTCAAAGTGGACGTAGGCAATTACGCTGAACCACTATAAATTTGGTGTTCTTACTTTCTGCATTTAAATTAGCATTCTCTCCTCTGTTTAATTTGTTTTCATCACTTATATCTCTACACAATCTTTCTCTAAGAGGTTAGTGACCAATTTTGGTGCTAACAGGTGTTCTTTCCATAACTCACATGGAATTTTTCCTGTTTTGCTATGTGAAACCCTATTTAGTATGTGACTAGACATATTTAGGGCTTCCCCCACAAGTTCGTTGGTAAGCTAGAAGTTAATAGCATAGCGTTAACCATGTCTTTTAGCATTCTATTCTTTTTCTCGGTAATACCATTTTGTTGTGGTGAATATGGGGCCGTTCTTTGATGAATTATTCCATTTTGTGCATAGAATTATTCAAATGATGATTCATATTCTCCACCTCGATCTGATCTCAATATCTTGATCTTTTTGTTAAGTTGATTTTCTACCTCAGCTTTGTATTTTATAAACGATGTAATTACTTCAACTTTACTATGTAAAAGATATGCATAGCAATATCGTGTATAATCGTCAATGAATGTGATAAAGTACCTTTTTCCACCTCTTGTAGGAAACGACTTGAAATCACATAAATCAATATGAACCATTCCCGATGGTTTAGTACTCCTATCAATAGTATGAAATGGTTTTTTGACCATTTTTGCTTCTACACATGTCTCACATTTGTATTTCTATCTACTTGAAATTTTGAATTAATCTTAGGTTTGTAAAAAAAATCAATTTTTAAAAATTTATGTCCTAATCTATCATGCCATAATAGAGTTTCATGCACAACCAAATAAGAAATTTAATTTTTATTCATTGCATAATCAGGATACATAGTATTTTTACCGAGTACGGCTACATTTACCTTAAATAGATCATCACATAAATATCCCCTTTCTATATAAATTCTAGCCATGTATAGAACCATCTTATCTAACTCAAAGACCATTTGAAATCCCTTCTTTGATAGTATAGATCCAGAGATTAGGTTCTTGTGGATGTCTCGAAAATGAAGCACGTTATTTAATGTAATAGTTTTTCCAGAGGTGAACTTTAGGATGACTGTGCCACTGCCCTCAATCATGGAAACTACAGAATTACCCATATTAAGTTTTTCTCCCTGACCGAGTTTGTTGTAAGAGGAAAACATGGATTTATCAGAACATACATGTCGAGTAGCACCTATGTCAAGCCAGCACTATGTAGGATTCTGTACCAAATTGCATTCTAATACAACTCCAGAAAAGTTGGACTCATCCACTTTCATGTTGTCTACCATATTGACCTCTAAACTGTTCTCCTTCTTGTATCTGCAATCTTTAGCGGCGTGTCATGTCTTGCCACAAACCCAATAGTTGCCATTATTCTTGGACTGCTTATTTTCGTTGGATTTCTTTTCTGGTTCTTTCCTCTTCTCTGAGAAATTCTTCTTTTTGTTTTGGTTGAAGTGTCCTTTCTTCTTTGACCCTTCTGTAACAAATGCCTTCTCGCTTATTTGTTGTGTAATCCCACGGTTATCTGCCTCTATCTTCAGTCTAACGATGAGGTCTTGTAAAGAAATCTCCTTCTTTTTTTGCTTCAAATAGTTGGGGTAGTCTCTCCACGATGGAGGAAGCTTTCCTGTTATTGCTTCAATCAAGAAAGATTCTACAAATTTGTGGCCTTTTGATTCAAATTCATGAATGATAATTTGTAGTTCATGCAGTTGAGCAATCACAGATTTGGAGTCTATCATCTTGTAGTCCATGAATTCGTCTATGCTGAATTTCTTCAGACTGACATTTTATTTCTTGTATTTTGCATCAAGTACATTCTAGATAGCCTTTGCTGTCCGATAAGACTGATGCACTTTGTACAGCATCTTGTCCAAACAATTTAGAATGTAATTCTTGCATAGGAAATCTGAATGTTTCCATGCAACAACAGTTAGAAACACATCTTTGCGTGTTTCTCTAGTTTCATCTAATATTGGCACAGGTTCCTCATCTTCGAGATACCTTTGCAGACCCAGCGTAGTTAGATAGAACAGCATCTGATTTTTCCAAGTCTGGAATTCATCACCATCTCATTTGAACGGATCAAGTCAGTTGTGGGTAGCAGTTTTGCTGTTAACTCAATTGCTGCCATTTCTATTTCAGTAAAAAACTATAAAGTTTTAAGATGTAGATGGTCATATTACCAAAACAGTAAATAACAACAAAAACACAGTGTAAGAACTGTATAAAAAACATGCACACAGATGCACAAAAATAAGATGCTGATATAACACATTAAGGAATTCTGAGGCTTGCCTTAGCAATCTTCTTAAAAATTTATTTGCAAAGCTTCCCAAGATAAAACGGAATAATCTGCATGAGGTTGTAACGAGTATGTCTACTCTGTGATTTGATAATGCTTTCATTTGATAATAGAATAAAGATGAAGACGAAGACGAAGAAGAAGAAATGAGGAATGTGATCGGTATTCCTCTCCTTTTATAGCCTTCAATGGTTGCGTTTGTTATTTTGAATCAAAGAGTCATCTGCAACACCCAACAGTCTTTTCTATTCGTCGGTCATTTGCAATGCCCATTAGTCGTTTCTGTTCGTCTATCATTTGCAACATCCAACAATCGTTTCCGTTCGTCCGTCATTTGCAATGCCCAACGGTCGTTTCTGTTCGTCTATCATTTGCAACGTCCAATGGTCGTTTCTGTTCGTCCGTCTTTTCAATGCCCAATAGTCGTTTTTGTTCGTCTGTCATTTGCAATACCTAACGGTCGTTTTTATTTTGAGCCAACAGTCGCATCCGTCTATCACTAATAGTCGCATTATTTGAAACAGTTGTGTATGTTCATTATTGTCAGCGTCTTTGCTTTTTCTAACAAAAAGTAGTAACACATTAGACCTAAACCCGAACTCGACCGGCCGGTCGGTCGGTGTGACAGGCGGGCGGTGCGAGCGTGTGTGTTTAAACCATGGCCATATAGGTCCTCCCCCTCGCACAAAATTACCTGACCCTAAGGGCCAATATAGGTTGATGGGAAGGAGTATATAAACATGAAAAACTTCTTTGTTTTTAATGATGTGGGACTGTATATTCATTCACCTGTGCAAGGATCTCAAACATGTATGTATGTATGTATGTATGTGTGTGTGTGTCTGTGTATTAGATTTAGAAAGGTTGGAGGAGAAGAGGTTTAGAAGTTAAATAATAAACAAATATAGTTTAGGATTTCCTACCTAAAACCCTGATAGATTTTTCTGAATCTAAGAAGGGATAAACTAACAGAGCTTCACTGATGTTCTTAAAATATTCGCGAACGAAAGTAAAGAGGGTTAGGGTTCTATTTATAGAAGTTGAAACGTACCAGAACCGTAGGATGAAACTATGTTGAAAACGGATAAATCTGGAGCGTTTTAACCATGAAAAGACCCTGGTCTCTACCCTGAGGAGCGATCGACTGTCCTCTATATATCGGTCGACCATTAGGGGTCGACCGCTTATGTTGTTTTGGGAACGTTTTATTATTTTTCATTGCGTATTATTTTATTCCTTAATTAACTTTTAACGTTAACTATTTAGTTTAATGTTTACTTAAGCCCAGGTCTAATCATGGTTAATTTTTGAAATTCAAACTTTAAATTTAACTACTCATTTGAATTTGAATTCGAATTAAACTAATTTAAATCTGAAAACTTCAAATGCCCATAATTTCTTCGTTTGAGATCCGTTTTCAACATATTATACATAGTAACAGATCAAAATTTCTCCATGAACGTAGTGGGATAACTTTTGTGGTCATATTTCAACTTTTGCAAAATTTTCATTTTTATCCCTACCCTAATTAGTTGAATCTCTCAATTTACTTATTTAATTATGGCTGATTTTATGGTATTTTACAGTGATACGTTGATTGTATGCTTATATGCAGATGACTTGATCTTTACAGGTAGCAATCCAGGTATGTTTGATGAGTTTAAGAAGGAGATGTCGAATGAGTTCGAGATGATCGATATTGGGCTCATGTCTTACTTATCTCGGCATTGAAGTAAAAAAAGAAGACGAAGGCATCCTAATCACTCAAGAAGACCATGCTAAGGAAGTGCTGAAGAAGCTCAAGATGGATGACTCTAACCCGGTCTGCATGTCAAAGGAATGTGGAATTAAGTTGACAAGGCATGAGGAAGGGAAAAAAGTGGACCCAACTCTCTTTAAGAGCTCGGTTGGAAGCTTCAATCATGCACAAGACCCGACATCTTATATGCATTAGCAGTTGTCAGTCGATACATAGAGAATCCAACAACAACTCATTTGAGGGCAGCATAGAGGATTCTTGCTATGTTAACGGGACAAAAAACTTTTGGCCTATACTACTCTATTTCTGATAATTACTAGCTTGTTGGATATAGTGATATCGATTAGAGTGGAGATATGGATGACCGAAAGAGCACAAGTGGCTTCGTGTTCTACATGGGAGACATGGCCCTCACATAGGCATTGAAGAAGCGGTCGATTGTCACTCTTTCCACATGCAAAGCAGAGTACGTAGCTACTACTTCATGGGTTTTCTATGCAATTTGGTTATGAAATTTGTTAAGGAGTTGAATTTGCCACAAGAGGAGTCGACCAATATTTTCGTGGATAACAAGTCAGCAATTGCTTTGACCAAGAACATAGTCGTCCATGATCGAAGCAAGCACATCGATACACGTTATCACTACATTAGAGAGTGTGTCACTGAAAAGAATGTGCAACTAGAGTACATGAAGACGTATGATCAATATCTTCACCAAGCCTCTTTAAGCACGAAGATTTTATCAAGTTGAGGATTATGCTTGGAGTAGCAAAATCAAGTTAAATTGGTATGTTGAAATATTAACTTGATTTTGGATCTTTGTTTTTTATCTTAATTATTTTATGTTACAAGCCCAGATCATAGAAATATGTTCTAAAGAAGTCTTATCTAAATAGTTCTTTCTAGACAAGTCTTTAGAATTGTGTAAAACAATGAATTTAGTGACGTGGAGAAAATTTTAGAGGTTAATTATAATCCTTAGATTGAAGTTATGTTGGCAAAATCCTAGCTATTGTTTGAGTGATGCCACTAATATAAATAAGGGTAAATTCTTTGTGTTTGTATCAAACAAAAAAAGAAAAAGTTTTCAATAATAAAGTCTTTTTTATATTTCTCTCCATCTTTCTCCTAAAAAATTTAACGTAGCAACTACAATAACTTGATCCAATAATAATAATAATAATATTTTTTAATAGTTTGTTTCATTGATTGTGTTTCCTTATGCTGTTTGATCTAATTGTTACCTTTAATAAAATTTAATGTGTTATTCTCATGGCATATTACGTTACATGAGTAAGAAAATATGGTGTTTCTAAACTGTTATGATATTTTTCTAATTTAGTTAATATTGTGTATGTCAACATATGTAATAATGCAAATGTTTGAATCTTGTTTCTTTGAACCAAATATTGAACATATTTCACTTAGATACATCTTCATTCTAGAATTAAAATGTTATTACTGTAGCGAAGTATGTACAAAATATTGAAATTTATACGTAACATATGATAAACCCGCATTGAACTTATGTGGCTTACAGTTAAAATTAATAAACATGCATAGTATTGTGGTGCCTACAAAGTTAAGAATAATAAAAAGTTGAGATTAACATTTGTTGTATAAAGTCATTATGGTCTATATATATTAGTTATACATTTTGGGTTCGAAGATTACTTAAGTAGGTTTATCATCAAGTATTAGTTAGTAGCATTTTAAAAAAAAAGTTAATCTTAAAAAAACTACAATTTGCGAACATACAAATCCATTAATACACTATTTAATAAATTATATGGTGAATTTCGTGTGCGTGATACGAATATTAGTGTTTCATTGATACAACTAACCATAGGATTGTCAATGGATACCCGAAAAATCTGAAATCCGTCCACATCCGCATTTGAAAAGCGAATAAATATTCGATATCTGGAAAACTGATGCGGATGCAGATACGAAGACATCCGCATCCGAGAATTACCCGTCCGGTTTTTATCAAGATTATAGTTCAAATTATGTGTATTTTAGTGCAGTGAAAGATATTTGTTTATTATTTTATTAAGTTGGTAGTTTATATTATATGCACTTAATGCTTTTTAACTGCTCGAAACTATTTATTTTCACCATATTTGTCAATTTTTAACACTTTTATAATTAATGGAATTGAAAAAATAATTATGTTAAACTATAAAAAAAAATTATATATAATTCTTGATTTATTGATCGTTAACGGATAGGATAATTATCCGATATCCGTCCGTATCCACGAATGCGGATATCCGATATCCGAAAATGATTTCGGATGCGGATATGACACCATCTGCATCCGAAAGCATCCGTTGACAGACCCAAACAACCACCTTTATGGTGGAAAAATTATAAAAACTTATAACTAAATCATCAAACTAATCATCGACATTAGTGTTTCATTTCTTATCACAAACCGCTCCATGATTTTTAAATTTTCTCACATCCAGAACCTTTTCAGTGAGAATTGTTATGGTGCTTTATTTTATTTTTATTATTTTATTTTTTCTCTTGCTCCAACAGTCAAAACATGTATATTTGTTATGAAAACGTATCGACTGACCATAACCTTGGATGCAGAAGTAATGATTTGGAAGAACGAACCACCATATGTTTTGTTTTACGTGAAATAGAGTGGTGCTCGTTTGCAAATACCAAATACATACTGGGCATGTCGGCCTATTCACTAACCCACAAGTCACAAGCATTATCATCCTCTCTTTCCTTATCGGTTACCACTCGAAAAAAAAGAAGAGAAAAACAACTTTTTCCTCCAGTTCCATTCTCAAACAAGCTATAGTTTCGTAAATCAAAAAATAAATCTGCTGTCACTTGCATTGATTACGCAATCTTCCTCGATTTCTTCATGACCTCTGTCTGCTTCTTCACCTCACCTGTAACTGTAAGCTGTTCTTTTTCTCATTAACTCCCCCCTATCCAGCTTTATTTACTTTCACTTTCACTTGAAAGCCGTACCCATTTCCATTAATCCATGCACTGCGCTTCATTCAATACGATCCATATCTTCTTGCAGGGAAATCTTTTACTGCAGAAGCCTCGTCTTAATTACAGGCTCAGGCTTCCAACTCACAACGCTCAGGTGCGTTATTTCACATCCGTTTTGAATTTATTTCTCTTGTTTATCTTGGAACTCGTAGCGTTTTACAGGTCAATGATAGCTTTTGCAGACATTCATCAAATCACGAAGAAAAAATGTTGCATGCAGCATGCTACTTCAAGAAACGAATTTGGTGCTAGCAGATATAGATCCGACGGTTGCAAAGACAGCAATAGGGATAATGGGACCTCTTCTATCTGCATTTGGATTCTTATTCATAGTCAGAATTGTTATGTCATGGTACCCCAAGCTACCAGTAAATAAGTTGCCTTATGTGTTGGCATATGCACCTACAGAGCCCATTTTGAGAGTAACTAGAAAAGTGATACCTCCTCTTGGAGGCGTAGACGTGACCCCTGTTGTTTGGTTTGGCTTGGTCAGCTTCCTTAGTGAAATTTTAGTAGGTCCTCAAGGTTTACTGGTTTTGCTCTCTCAGCAAGTAAAGCAATAGTGGTTACATTATGTAATGTAAACCGTTGTGCCTCACAATGTAACTTTAAAACAAGTAAAATTCTTATGAGTTTTGAACATTACATACTCACATCATATTGTGTTGTATAACCTATTCTGATATCAATTTATGCAGCCATTTCACTGCATACAAATTCGGATTATTCAGATATTTCAAAATTGTTATCCCCTTTGGTGCAGTGTAGAGGTTATGAACTAATGAACCAAAGTACAGTGTAGAGATTATGAACTAAAAGAATTAAGCTTATATTGTTGCATTTGATTGTTGAATTCTTGATGAGTCGCCAACTGTACTTTCCATTCTTTGATACCATTCACCGATACTTGTGTTTTCTATCATATCTCTGCCTGACTTTAGGTACCGAATTGGTCTCAGAACACCAAACACTGCAAGATCTGCTAAGTTTGGCTTTGATCCACCTGAAATGTAATATTATACCGTGTAAACAAATATAATACATGAAGCAAAGGATTTTGGCTGAATTGCCAATATCTCTCTCATTTTCTACTATGCACTACACTTCCATATTTTTCAAATTGAGTGTTTTTGTTGAACAAATAGTGTGTGAACAACTGAACTTTTATTTTTTTTCAAATTAAGTATTTCCGTGGTACATGGTTATACTACAGGCATTAGGTAGACTACAAATTAATATATGTCACTGGTTCAAATCACGTTATGCAGGATTTGCTCGTGTGACCTCACAAACCAAATTTTTTAACTTGCAACATACCTAGAAAATCTCTTCCGTTAAGTGCTTCAGTCCATGTTTCTGCAGCCTCGTATAGAGCAGCACGTTCATCAGTAATGCTGTATTTCTTCTTCAGCTTCTTGGAAATCATATACATAGCTGCTGCTCCAGCATATTTTATTGTTAGCCTTTCAGTATAGCTAAAGTTACCTGCGATACGGAAGTTGTTAATTTAGGTACATGTATAACATAAGAAACAGCATGCATCATACGTACGTACATACACTGTCCTTAATAAATTCATTCCGTGTACACTAACAATTTGATTGAGAGAAACAATGTAAAAGATTAGTATATTGGGACTAAATTTGCTCAGCTATAGACCACAACTTTGTCAAAGAAAACGGTAGTCTAAGAGGTTAGAATTGCAAGGCTTTCATTATCTCAAAGTATCAAAAAGTGATACATGTAGTTAGACATTAACAGAAAGTCCAAGTCTTCATTCTGTCAAAGCAACATCCACATTACAAGGTATCAAGCAATTATGATGTGATTTTGGCATCAGAATTCACAAAGGGTTGAGTGATAGAGGGGTAAAAATGATAAAAAAGAATGGGCATAACGCATGAAGCAATCATGAAGTTTGTAAGACCACCTATGTAACTCTCTATTGGAATATGTGAGGTTACAAATTTAAATAAAATCTGATATCCAATATTACCCATGCTGCATTAACAGCAGGTACTATGTAATCCTTGCCAGCACAGAACCACGTATTAGCTTCCGTGATCCAATTACATCACTATTTTATTTTCTTTTATTTATTTATTTATTTATTTTAAACACTACTGGTAGGTCATGCTGCTCCATACTAGTACACGACCACACCAGAATTCGAAGCATATAAAAAAGTAATATCAGACCAACATATTTTTGCCAAAAACCCAAACAGTTACAATAGTGCACATCTGAAGTTTTGAGGAGGGCTGATTAGGACTACATCATAGCACAAAAAGTAATATCAAACTAACATACTAGACCATCTCCAACATGGGTATTTGGTACAACTTTGGAATTATCAATATATCAAAGTAGCTCATACAATTGGTTTCAGAACAAAGTTTTGAGGAGGGATGATTAGGGCTACATCATAGCACAAAGGCCGCTTCACGGAGGGAACGGTAGGAAAAGCTAAACCACGGTCGATGAGATTAAATAGTAGCTTCAACTCATTGTGTCTAAGGGCATCTCCAGTGGATTACGAGCTGAATATTCAGGGCACTGAATATTCAACCCGTAACAGGGTTGGAATAACCCGTAAATGGGCGCCTGAGCATCCCCCCACCCCTCTTAAGTTTTGGGTTTGTTGGGGGAGGGGTGGGCTTGGGCACCAAAGCCCTGACGCCCATTAAATCAGACTTCTGGCGCCCAAGCCCAATTCTGTTTTGTGGATTCGATTTTAAATATTCAGTTTAATATTACGACTTGAATTAACGATTGGGGAAGAAATCATTAATATTACCCCTGAATTCTAACCACTGGAGATGCTCTAGCTTAAAGTTAGCTAGATCGCAGAACTGTCTCAGGTATCTTAAGGCCCTTCTAGTTTGCTAGATAGTTCTCCTCCACCTCTTTCTAACACCAGCACAAACCCTTCTATCAAGTACCATCATTCATTCTACACCAAAGCTCAATTCTCTTTTTCTACTCATCCAAAACTAATGCATGTCCCCATACTTTTCGGCTCAAAAAATATTGAATACTTAAGTATTAAATTTTGGTACACATGTGATATTAAATGCTAAAACTGGTTAAGAAGATATTTGCACTCCTTTAAGTACCCCACAAACATTAAGGTACCGTTCGCAAGCTTGTTGTGGTCCGTCCACGTTTGTGACGCGTCCGACGACCAAACATGGTTAACCACTTCCTAGCCCCGTTTGATGAACATTAAAATGAGGTACGTTG
The DNA here is from genome assembly GCA_030737815.1 of Allium fistulosum. Lineage (NCBI taxonomy): Eukaryota > Viridiplantae > Streptophyta > Magnoliopsida > Asparagales > Amaryllidaceae > Allium > Allium fistulosum. The sequence goes on along the minus strand of CM060901.1, from coordinate 1,390,187,874 downwards.
GCGTTCGATGCGTTTCCCGTTTGACCATTTTAATAATGTTAATTAATAAATATAAATTACTAAATTTTTTAAAAATTAATCACTTATGTAAATGAGGTCCGTTTGAGACGTAGTTTTTTACATTGCGGTCATATCGAAGTGTTCTACATTATGGAGTCGGTTTGAACCGAATCCAAGCAATTTAAAATTTTACAATTTATTTATTTGTATTTAAAAATGTATCCGTTTGTTTTAATGAAATTCCACAATTCATTTCGTGTATTTGCAATTATTAAACGCATATTACACAATTAAAAACAAATAATTAAATAAAAATCACAACTTAAATATCCCATTCAAATACTCGTTCGTATCCCCGAATGCATTCCATGTTCGCTCAAATGCCCCGCTCAAATGCTCCGTTTCTTTTCGTTGCAAACGCATTCTAAGAAAATCGTGTACAAGAAAATGTAAAATGTAAAATGTAAATGTGGAGTTTTGTATTCAAAACCAACATTTCGTATCGTGGATATGAAACTCATATATGTCGACATAAGATCGTACGAAGTCTCAACCATTTGGTTGACATATATGGAAACCGTGTACATGGCATCATATAACCATGTATCTTGAATAAAATAATTTTTTCATCACAGAACCATGTATCTTGAATAAAATAAAATTTTGAGGCAAAAATGACATGGATGTATGTCATGTGAGTAAGCATGAGTAATGATATGGCAAATACTAACATGAAAAGGTGATGTGGCGAAGCATGACACATGTTGCACCAATTAGACGCATGTGGTTTTACTTGACACGTGTTGGACAAAGCCACAACGCGTGTGGTTTTACGTGACACGTGTCGTGCCAAGTGGTGATATATGCGTCTTTACTTAATACATGTCAAAGGTGCATGTATCTGACAAATGTCAGACGAGGTGTTGGGTGAAATAGATCAACACATGGAAGAAGCGATGTAACCATGCATGGATACTCAGTATCTTAATGTGACACCTAAGCGAACATGTGTTCGGACACCAATTTTTGCATAGGATGCACTGTACAAGTGTCCCAAAAAAGAAATGACTAAAATGCCCTTTCAAATGATGCATTTAACATAGCATTATCATACTTAAATTTTCCAAAATATACTCAAAGCAAGAGAAGCAAAGGAGAGCTTAGGAAAGTTGATGCACTGGCAACCAATAAGGCCCCGCCTACTTCAGCTGCACCGGCAAATACATGCATCAATATTGCTACTACAAAGCCTATAAAAGATGCATAAAAGTGCCAGGCTGTTACAAAGATTAAATATGGAAAATGACAGCACATGTGACCATAGTTTTAAAGACCGAACCTTTAGTCGAACCGTGATGCTCCAAGGTCAAAGGTTTTGGAGGTCTAACCGGTCGAACCGTTAAAACCGTGCAAATTGATCATACTAGTTTTACATGTAATTATATGTTTCATGTAACTAAATCTAATTTAATATATCAGTTATAAAAAAAACATGATAGTAGAAGTCTTTGTTATGAAATCCATGCAACATGATTTAATAAAGTCAGTAATAACCATGCAGTAGATTTAATACATGTTAAAATATGCAACTTTAGTATGCTGATTTGCATATTAGTCCCACATCGGCTACAGAGAAAAACTGATTACACATTCCATATATAAATATGGAACACTCTGGTTTATAAGCATATGTAATGGAATGAATGCTTTGGTGGGCTACTCAAGTGGATCCATTGATATGTGGGTCTGCATAAAAATAAAATTCTTTTTGGTTTCAGCTTTGATGTAAACCGGGTTTTTACAGGTTGAACTGTGGTTCAACTGAGGCTTTTGCGGTTGATTGAAAAAAGCGGTTTAAGCAGCCTCCGGACCAGAACGGTTTACGGTTGGCGGTTTTTTCGGTTTAACCATCGGTTCGGTCCGGTTATCAAAACAGTGCATGTGACTCAACAAATTTTCTTCTTTTCATTAATATGAAATGAGTGGACTGTTATGAAATAAGTGGTAGAGAATTGTAACAACCTGCATATTTTACGATTGTATATTTAAATGTTTTATTTAAATATAGCATCGTTAGTCGGATTTAAGTCCGAAATGTCACTTGTTGTAAACAGTCGAATTAGGACTCGAGACCACTTCCATTGAGTCCAAAATGGCGTTTGCGACCTTTTTGAGTATAAACTCGATATGTTTGGAGTTGAGTAAAATTTTAATATTTTCATTTAGGGCTTTGGGTTTGGGTTTCAGCCCACCAACCCAACGTAATACCCTGACTCCACCTCCTCTCCTCTTCATACATTCTCATTTCCTAATACTCTCTAACTAAAGTAAAAATGGGGGAAGTGAAAAGAAATTAGATATTCCTAAGCCCTAATTCTCTTAAGAAAAATCAACTTCAAGCTAGAAATCAAGGAGAAGTTAGGATAAACATCCTCTTCATCTTCTCCATCTCAATCTCTCTTCAATTTCAGAAATTCCTATAACCTAACTTAGGAAAAACTTCACCTTTGATAATAAATTGAAGATTCTAGAGGTGTTGTTGAAGAGAAATCAATCTTTGCTTGTTCTAGAGCTTCTCATTTGTTGTTTTGGGTTTAAAAGGTGCGTTTTTGAACTCACCTCTATGCCTATATCTTTGGTAGTTGTTAGGTAGTAATTCCTAACACTATTCCTTGTCCATTTGCTTTTGCATTGAATTGGTTTGATGAATATTCTAATTTTTAGTGGTTTTGAAGTCAAATCTTTAAAAATCATACCTTTGATGTTTGAACATGTTGTTGGGGTGTATGGAAGAGCCTATAAGGCTGGGTTGTCGCTTGGCATAAATCCCTAGTCTCCGTTGCTCGTCCGATCACTTCCGTTGGATTTTTGCCCTTCATGGGGCTAGACTGATAATACTGCAACTGGCAATTCAGTCGACTGAACCAGAAGGTCAGTCGACTAAATCTGGAACCAGAAAATTCTCTGGTCCTGTATCAGTCGACTGACCTTCTGGTTCAGTCGACTGAAACTGGAAACCAAATGTTCCTGGCCTTGTATCAGTCGACTGAACCAGAAGGTCAGTTGACTGAACCAGAAACCCGAGAGTTTCTGGCCTTGTATCAGTCGACTAACCTTCTGGTCCAGTCGACTGAATCTGGGAGATGTGCTTTTTGCCTATTTTAGGCAGTTTTGTGTGGGTTTTCGATTTTCAATCGATTCTTGATGATCCGAATTATTGTTATCATTTATTGACTTTGATGGCTTCTTTTTTTGGATTTTTGGGAATATCCATTTAATGGATTTGATATCAATTTCTTTGGTTTTGATTCACGTCTTCGAATGTGAATCTTTGGTGATTGATTGTTTTTACAATCATTTTTGTGATTTGTCACTTTAAAGTACAAAGGTTTCTATACTAGTAGTAAATATTCAAACTCTTTTACAAAGATGATTTCAACTCTACTTTTAAATACAAAGCTCGTTTTTAAAACCGTTTTCCAATCTATTAGTATATACAAACCTTTACCTCATTCGTATGAGAAATCTAATTAAACGGCTTAGCAAAACAAGTGGTATGAAACGCTTGCGTTTACTTTGTCGGTTAGACTTGTTCGATTGAAATCTCGTGACAATTTTCGAGCGGAAATCTACAATTTGTTCGTAAATATTTAAGTTAAGCCAGTGGTTATGGGACATGAAGCTAAACTCATTTATTTACTAGCTCAGTGTAACCGACACTTCTTGATGATCGATGATGATCATTTTGTGGTTTAGACTAGCGATATGCGATATCTCTTTGTCCGCGTGGGGGGAACTGTACCCCGTTATGTTGAGCTTAGTCTCATTTTTATAGGCTAGCGACCTATGGGTTTTATGGAGTTCGGTTCATCGGGCGTACCGTCATTGTACTACGTCGTTGTTCCGAATTACTTGAGTATCAGGTTTATCGAGCGTACTGTTATTGTACTACGTCGTTGCACCGGCTCTGTGGTTAGCGACCATGGGTTAGCGACCCGTTTGTGATGCACGTGTTGGTGAGTTTTCATGCTTCCGTTTGTGATAGGCCTCCCCCTTTTGATTTCTGGATTTCTAGTTGATGATTTCTAGAATTTGTGTTTCACCAGTTTTGATGATAGGCATGATGAGCTCTATCAATCCTTTGTGTTTTTGGTGAATAATTTAAAGAATGCGATTCTTTTTGAATGTTTGAGATGATTTGGGATATTGTATGATTTTTGTTGTTATTCGATGTATACTTGTCGCAGTATGGCATTATTGTTATCATACTTTTTGTCATATCTCTTATCCTATCTCATTTTATCTGATATTTATAGCTAGACTGATCCGTTTATTATTTTCTTCTTAAATAATACTCGGGTCAGACCGAGGTATTTCAGGTGCTCCTTTTTGACTTCTTATCAGGGTCCTTCACCTGACTTTTGGCTAACTACTTTAGCATAGCAGTTTTTTGTTAGTATACATTTGAGATAAAGACTCCTTGTTGTATACTTATTCTTTTGTCTAGCACTTGTATCTATTCTTTTGTGATGTAGTGGATCTTGTTTGACCACTATTTTGACGTACACTTTTATGTGTTATATTCATATCTGTTTCCGCCTTTGTGATATGAATGTCTGTGACTGATTTGTGTTATGTTTATTTCTATGTTTGTTTTTGAAGTCCTCATAGCCACTGTGTGGTAGCTTTGAGTTTGTATTCGATATGTCGGATTTCCTCTTGAAATGAAATGTAAGTTATATTATCTGACATATCGGTACTCGCACAAAGCAATTACACAGATGGTCGCTCCTCAACAACCTTATTCTTCGTGCTAGTCGACGACATCACCCCGTAGTGTCCTTGGCTAGCGTGAGTATAGAGGTGGGGCGTCACAGCTTGGTATCGGAGCCAAACTTCGGAACAATGTAGAATAATCTAGCAAGGATCATTGTCCTAAGTCTTTCTTAGAAATCGTGCTGTAGGATTTAATTCGAGTCTTCGTACCGTTCTATCATATTTCTTTTTATGATGCCTTGTTTTATCAATCAAGTTTGTTTGATATTCATTCTGTGAATAACTTTTTTCCTCTTTTTTCTTTCTTAAGGAAGAGAAATTGTTAGACCAGGCCGTCCTAGCGCCGGTCAATCCAGTGCTACTCCTCAGGACGGAGTATTTATGTCTGCTCAGCAACTTCTAGATCTTGTAAAGAATGCTCAAGCTATCGGACCCATTCCAGAGCCTACTCATCCTAAATCTGGGTTTGCACGCTTGTGCAGTGATTACACCAACTTGGGTGGAAGGCCTTTCAAGGGTTCCGAAAGCGTTATAGAAGTCCAAGCTTAGCTTAGAACATGCGATCGCATCTTTTCCCGCATGAATCTTATTGATCTACATCGAGTCCAAGTGGCTTCTAGCATGCTCCAGGAGAGAACATTAGATTGGTATAAGCTTCTGATCTCAGAAATTATTGAAGCGGATCTTACTTGGGAGCAATTCCGGGAAAGATTCGAATTGAAATTTGTGCCGGAAGTTGAAAAAGTATCTCTAGCTCGAGGCTTTATTGACCTTGTTCAAGGTGAATCTTCTATGACGGATTACGTTGCATCTTTCGAATCTCTATCTAAATATGGGGTCGAGTATATTAATACTACATTGAAGAAAAATCAGAGGTTTGTCTATGGGTTGAATAAGAACCTCAAAAAGCCATTACTTCTGAAACTAGAAGTTTCTTTCGATCAGCTTGTTGATATCGCTCTTCGACTCGAAGAGGCGATAAAGAAAGTGATGTTGAAGTTGTGAGGGCCAAACAAAACATCAATAAGAAGAGGTCTTTTAAGTTCAAGCCTAATCCCAACAAGAAAGGGAAGCAAGCAACTTCGGTAGCAAAGACTTCTACCTCTAGTCGTGGGCAATGCTACAATTGTGGTTCTAAGGACCATTATGCAAATAGGTGCCCAAGACCTCTTTTTTGTCGTTATTGCAAAAGTTCGGGTCATCTTTTATCTTCATGCCCCAGACTTCCAAACAAGAAAGAGGGAAAGCTAAATGTGGTGCAAGCCCCTAGTAACACTTCTCGTGGTCAATGTATTTCTCATTCTATCCTTGATGGCATTATTATATTTCGTGATCTTCCTATTCGAGTTCTTTTTGATACGGGTGCATCTCACTCTTTTATATCAAAAGAATGATGCTTTGTCTTTGAATGTTATTGGCTTGATGACTTCATTGAGAATTGCGAATCCGGTTGGTGGATCCGCAACACTCAGTTTACAGTGAAGATGTCGAAATTATTTTATGTGATTATGCTTTCCGAGCCGATTTGCATGTTATGCGTTACCTTGGTTTCAGAATGATTTTGGAAATGGATTGGTTTAACCGTTATAAAGCCCATATCCTATGTCTTGAGCGGATTATATATCTTCGACATCCTCAATCTGTTAAGCAGATTTCTCTTATTCTTAAAGATTCAGATTCCAATTCGGGAGCATTCTTGTATTCTCTAAATCCTCATGGTGACGATAATGATGATGAGGAAGATGTCATTTCCCTCATTCACATTGTTTGTGAATATCCCGACATATTTGAGCCCGTTTTAGGATTACCACCTAAGCGAGCAATTGAGTTCAAAATTAATCTAATCCCAGGAGCTCTACCTATTACTCGTCCTCCTTATCGTATGTCCAATAAGGAAAATAAGGAGATGCGTAAATAATTATCCGAATTGGAAGCAAAACAGTTTATTCATTCTAGTTCCTCTCCATGGGGAGCTTTGGCTATTTTTGTGAAGAAATCTGATGGTACACTTAGGCTTTGCGTTGACTACCGCAAGCTTAATGATCTCACCATCAAGAATAAATATCACTTACCTCGGATTGATGATCTATTCGATCAACTTAGTGGTGCTAAAGTCTTTTCACAGTTAGACATAGCAACCGGTTTTCATCAGCTCCGTATTGCAGAGGATAGCATTCCTTTGACATCGTTCCGTACTCGTTATGGATCTTATGAATGGCTTGTTATGCCATTTGGTTTGACGAATGCTCCAGCTTATTTCGTTGACCTTATGAATCGAGTTTTCAAAGACTTACTCGATCGATTTGTTCTCATCTTTATAGATGATATTCTTATTTATTCTAAAATCGAGGAAGAGCATGAAAATCATCTTCGAATTGTGTTGGAAACTCTTAGGAGCAACCAATTGAAAGAATTTTTTTCTAAATGCCACTTTTGGCAATCTCGTGTGAAATTCTTGGGGCATATTATTTCTGAATTCGGAATTTCCGTGGATCCTTCAAAGATTGAAACGATTCAAAATTGGAAGAGACCGGAGAGTGTGATGGAAATTCGTTGCTTTCTCGGATTGGCGGGCTATTATCGTCGATTCATAAAAGACTTTTCTAAAATTTCCGTGCCTCTCACTAGTTTGACAAAAAAGGGAGTTAAATACATTTGGTCAGACAAATGTGAAGCTGCTTTTCAGAAACTAAAAGACCTCCTTTCCGATGCTCCTATTCTTGTGATTCCCGAAGGGAACCAAGATTTTATTGTTTATACCGATGCTAGTCGTGTTGGTTTGGGTGTCGTTCTCATGCAAAGGGAACGTGTTATCGCTATGCTTCTAAGCAATTAAAGCCTGCCGAGACTAGATATGCCACTCATGATTTAGAGCTCGCGGCTATTGTTTTCGCCCTTAGAATTTGACGTCATTATCTTTTGGGAGAGAAATTCGTTCTCTACGCCGATCATAAATCTTTGAAGTATTTATTTTTCCAAAAAGAACTTAATTTGCGTCAACAGCGTTGGCTCGAGTTCCTTGCATCTTATGATCTTGATATTCTTTATACTCTCGGAAAGGGAAATCGTGTTGCCGATGCCCTTAGTCGTAAGCAACAAGCGGTTGTTTCCATGATGATATCCGAATGTAATGATCTCGCGACTTTATCCACTTGTGAGATTCGAGACCGTGAATCCAATTCATGTTCATCTCTTGTTTTGTGTAGCCTTGAGGCTCATCCTTCTCTTTTAGACCGCATTCTTGAAGCTCAAAAGCATGATCCCGAATTGGTTCTTCTTAGCCAAAGTTGTAGGGATAAAATTGATATTGAAGGTTTGAAAGACTTTGATATTGATGCTCGTGGTGGTATTCGAAAATTTGATAGACTTATTGTGCCAAATATTATTGATCTTCGTAAAGACATTTTAGAAGATTCTCATCGTTCTAAATTTATCATTCATCCCGGTAGTAGTAAAATGTACGCGGACATGAAACGACTTTATTATTGGGATGGAATGAAATCTGATATTGCTAACTTTATAAAGCATTGCATGACTTGCCAACTCATAAAGACCGAGCATCAAAGGTCCGGTGGGTTATTGCAACCTTTGGAAATTCCAATATGGAAGTGGGATCAAATTTCCATGGATTTTATTGACGGCCTTCCCCGTTCTTGTTCGGGTCATGATAGCCTATGGGTGATAGTAGATAGACTTAAAAAATCCGCCAAATTTATTCCCGTTCGGTCCAATCGGACCTATTTTGGCTAAACTCTATGTCAAAGAAATTGTTAAATTACATGAAGTTCCTACTTCTATTGTGATCGTGGTCCATTATTTACTAGTTGATTTTGGAAGGGTCTTCAAAAAGCTTTGAAAACGAAGCTTAATTTTAACACCGCTTATCATCGTCAGTCCGATGGACAAACTGAGCGTGTGAATCAAACTCTTGAAGATCTTCTTCGTGCATGTGTTCTTGACTTTGGTGGAAGTTGGGAAGATCATATTTCTCTTATTGAGTTTTCGTATAATAATAGCTTCCAATCAAGTATTGGTATGACACATTTCGAGGCATTCTACGGAAGGCCATGCCGATCTCCTTCCTGTTGGCTTGAAGCTGGTTTTAGATCCAGATTTTATTTGGGATGCCACAGAAAAGATTGATCTTATTCGTCATAGGATGAAAGAAGCTCAAAATAGACAAAAATCCTATGCCGATAACCGAAGAAGGAAATTAGAATTTTCTGTAGGAGATTTGGTGTTCATTCGTGTTTCACCTATGAAGGGTGTTGTGCGTTTCAGTCGATTGGAAAAATTAGCACCTCGATATATTGGTCCATTCCCCATCGCCGAACGCATTGGTTCCGTGGCTTATCATCTTTTATTACCGGCTCAATTTTCTGCTATTCATGACGTATTCCACGTCTCTCAACTACGGAAATGCCTTCGAGGTTCTGATTTTATTCTTGAGCCCGGTGTTATTGAAGAAATTGAAGTTTCGCCTAATTTGACTTATGAGCAACATCCTATTCGTATCATTGCTACGGAGGTTAAACGCCTTCGAAATAAAGATGTTCCTCTTGTGAAAGTTCAATGGTCCTCAAATCCTAAGGATTGCTCTTGAGAATCTAGAGAATTCATCGAGCGAACACATCCGGACTTACTCTCTCGTGCTCCTTAAGGTGAACTTCTCATTTCAAAATTTCTTTTTTTTTGTGTTGTTATGCCTTTGTATGGTTGTTACTTTTTATTTCTTTTTCTTAAATATTGCGAGGACGCAATTTCTTTAAGGGGGGGAGCCTGTAACAACCCGCATATTTTACGATTGTATATTTAAATATAGCATCGTTAGTCGGATTTAAGTCTGAAATATCACTTTTTGCAAACAGTCGAATTAGAACTCGAGACCACTTCCATTGAGTCTAAAATGGCGTTTGCGACCTTTTTGAGTATAAACATCGATATGTTTGGAGTTGAGTAAAATTTTGATATTTTCATTTAGGGCTTTGGGTTTGGGTTTCAGCCCACCAACCCAACGTAATACTCTAACTCCACCTCCTCTCCTCTTCATACATTCTCATTTCCTAATGCTCTTTAACTAAAGTAAAAATGGGGGAAGAGAAATTAGATATTCCTAAACCCTAATTCTCTTAAGTAAAATCAACTTCAAGCTAGAAATCAAGGAGAAGCTAAGGTAAGCATCCTCTTCATCTTCTCCATCTCAATCTCTCTTCAATTTCAGAAATTCCTATAACCGAACTTAGGAAAAACTTCACCTTTGATAATAGATTGAAGATTCTAGAGGTGTTGTTGAAGAGAAATCAATCTTTGCTTGTTCTAGAGCTTCTCATTTGTTGTTTTGGGTTTAAAAGATGAGTTTTTGAACTCACATCTATGTTATATCTTTGGTAGCTGTTAGGTAGTAATTCCTAACATCTATTCCTTGTCCATTTGCTTTTGCATTGAATTGGTTTGATGAATATTCTAATTTTTAGTGATTTTGAAGTCAAATCTTTAAAAATCCTATCTTTGATGTTTGAACATGTTGTTGGGGTGTATCGAAGAGCCTATAAGGCTGGGTTGTCGCTTGGCATAAATCCCTAGTCTCCGTTGCTCGTCCAATCACTTCCGTTGGATTTTTGCCCTTCATAGGGCTAGACTGATAATACTGCAACTGGAACTTCAGTCGACTGAACCAGAAGGTCAGTCGACTGAATCTGGGACCAGAAAATTCTCTAGCCTTGTATTAGTCGACTGACCTTCTGGTTCAGTCGACTGAAACTGGGAACCGAATGTTCCTGGCCTTGTATCAGTCGACTGAACCAGAAGGTCAGTTGACTGAACCAGGAACCCGAGAGTTTCTGGCCTTGTATCAGTCGACTGACCTTCTGGTCCAGTCGACTGAATCTGGGAGATGTGCTTTTTGCCTATTTTAGGCAGTTTTGTGTGGGTTTTCGATTTTCAATCGATTCTTGATGATCCGAATTGTTGTTATCATTTATCGACTTTGATGGCTTCTTTTTTTGGATTTTTTGGAATATCCATTTAATGGATTTGATATCAATTTCTTTAGTTTTGATTCACGTCTTCGAATGTGAATCTTTGATGATTGATTGTTTTTACAATCATTTTTGTGATTTGTCACTTTAAAGTACAAAGGTTTCTATACTAGTAGTAAATATTCAAACTCTTTTACAAAGATGATTTCAACTCTACTTTTAAATACAAAGCTCGTTTTTAAAACCGTTTTCCAATCTATTAGTATATACAAACCTTTACCTCATTCGTATGAGAAATCTAATTAAACGGCTTAGCAAAACAAGTGGTATGAAACGCTTGCGTTTACTTTGTCGGTTAGACTTGTTCGATTGAAATCTCGTGACAATTTTCGAGTGGAAATCTACAATTTGTTCGTAAATATTTAAGTTAAGCCAGTGGTTATGGGACATGAAGCTAAACTCATTTATTTACTAGCTCAGTGTAATTGACACTTCTTGATGATCGATGATGATCATTTTGTGGTTTAGACTAACGATATGCGATGTCTCTTTGTCCGCGTGGGGGGGGGACTGTACCCCGTTATGTTGAGCTTAGTCTCATTTTTATAGGCTAGCGACCTATGGGTTTTATGAAGTTCGGTTCATCGGGCGTACCGTCATTGTACTACGTCGTTGTTCCGAATTACTTGAGTATCAGGTTCATCGGGTGTACCGTTATTGTACTACGTCGTTGCACCGGCTCTATGGTTAGCGACCATGGGTTAGCGACCTGTTTGTGATGCACGTGTTGGTGAGTTTTCATGCTTCCGTTTGTGATAGGCCTCCCCCCTTTTGATTTCTGAATTTCTAGTTGATGATTTCTAGAATTTGTGTTTCACCAATTTTGATGATAGACATTGATGAGCTCTATCAATCCTTTGTGTTTTTGGTGAATAATTAAAGAATACGATTCTTTTTGGATGTTTGAGATGATTTGGGATATTGTATGATTTTTGTTGTTATTTGATGTATACTTGTCGCAGTATGACATTTGTTATCATGCGTTTTTGTCATATCTCTTATCCTATCTCATTTTATCTGATATTTATAGCTGATCCGTTTACTATTTTCTTCTTAAATAATACTCGGGTCAGACCGAGGTATTTCAGGTGCTCCTGCTTGACTTCTTATCAAGGTCCTTCACCTGACTTTTGGTTAACTACTTTAGCATAGTAGTTTTTTGTTAGTATACATTTGAGATAGAGACTCCTTGTTGTATACTTATTCTTTTGTCTAGCACTTGTATCTATTCTTTTGTGATGTAGTGGATCTTGTTTGACCACTATTTTGATGTACACTTTTATGTGATATTCATATCTGTTTTCGCTTTTGTGATATGAATGTATATGACTGATTTGTGTTATGTTTATTTCTATGTTTGTTTCCGAAGTCCTCATAGTCACTGTGTGGTAGCTTTGAGTTTGTATTCGATATGTCGGATTTCCTCTTGAAATGAAATGTAAGTTATGTTATCTGACATATCGGTACTCGCACAAAGCAATTACACAGATGGTCGCTCCTCAACAGCCTTATTCTTCGTGCTAGTCGACGGCATTACCCCGTAGTGTCCTTGGCTAGCGTGAGTATAGAGGTGGGGCGTCACAAGAATGTTGTACAAATAGAAAGCTGACAGCTGTATAAGAGGGTTGCACAAGAAAATGTAAGGGTCCTTATATAAACACAGTAGTATGCAATGCAAATAGTATGACCGGTTAATATATTTCTTCACTTTTCCTTGTTTTCTTCCTCCTCGGTCTATTCTAAATAGTTCTATGATGCAACAATACATTGGTAGCATGGCCTTGTGCTCATCAATTTGGTGCTCTCACTCATAAACTCACCTCCTTCTCCAACCCATCATCATGACCTGTCTAGATGAATTTGCCACCAAACTCAACCATAAATAAAAAGATATCGCCGACATCAAGACACACCTCACTTCTCAACAACAATCCATCCAACAACTTGCCTAAACTTTAGTCGAAATCAACTCAAAACTATCTTCTAATCCACCTTCTCCGTAACACACCCCATTTCGGGAACAATACCTCTTTGGCTCCTCCCTACCTTACAACTCCGTTACAACCGATCCATCATCATAGCCAAATACCCATCCGCTCATCCAAATGTCAATTAACATATTTCAACGGATCAAACCCCTTTGATCGGATTTTCCAAGCTGAAAGGTTGTTTATTTATCACTCCACTCCCGATGAACAAATCGAACTCTCTAGTTTTTACATGACGGACCAAGCTCCTACTTGGCTCCAATGGATGTACAACAACAACAACTATCGTCTTGGTGATCCCTCACCAAGCTATCGAAAACCGCTTTGGCTCATCTCCCTTCATTAACCCACACGCAACGCTATTCAAACTCTGACAAACTACCTTCGTCAACGAATACCAATCTAACTTCGAAACACTCTCCAACTGAATAACCAACCTCCCATCGACGTCACACTTAATCGCTTCCTTTTCGGCTTGAAACCTCAAATAAAGCACGAATTCCTACCCCCTTTGACCCACCACCATTACCGACGCCATAGCTCTTGCTAAAATGATTGAAGCCAAACACAATGAAACAAAACAGTATTTCAATAAAACATTTTTCAACTGAAACCAACCTCCATTGCTTTCTCTTCCACCTATATCAATCCCTAATCAAACAACTTATAACAACCGAGCTTCAAACTCGAAAAGCACAAGGACGACGTTGTCACTACGACGAGAAATATTACACCGGCAACATGTGCAACCAAAAACATGCACTGTTACTCTTACCCAATGAAAATTACGACCCATCATATTCAAAAATTCAGGACAACACTCCACTCGAAGAGCCAACAATCTCATTCCATCCTCTAATAGGATGATCCTCACACCCAATATCCATACATCTACCAGCACTCACCAACAGTAAATCGATTTCAATCCTAGTCAATTTAGAAAGTGCTCATAATTACATTCATCCAAAGATGGCTGGCCTTTTGGAGCTTCACGCTGAACAAACGCATGACTTTCAAGTGGTGGTTGGCAATGGGGATCGACTTTAATGCGTGGAAACACGCCGCAAGGTTTCTGTTCGAATTGGAACATGTGATTTCGTCATTGACTTTTTCTCTTTTGCCAATTTTAGGTGTAGATGTAGCATTAGGCATTGAGTGGCTCCAAAATCTTGGCCAATCACCATAGATCATAAAATTTTAACAATGAAATTCTATTATAATCACCAGCCCATTATGTTAATGGGTTAAGACACAATCTCTAACCCACTAGAAATTTTCTACGGCAGCTCAAACATATGCACTCAAAAACTTCAATTAATTCTTATTTTTACTTGGATTTAGTTCATACCCCAAGCCCAATTACTCCTCAAAGCCCAACTTCCATACACCCCAAATGAATACCATATTAAACCAATATTCTAAACTTTTCTTTATACCATCTACTCTCTCACCAAACCGTGACCACGACCACCATATCAATCTTCACAACAACTCACAACTCGTCAGCGTCAAACCATATCATTACCCGTATTTTTTAAAAAATGAGATTGAATCACAAATCCGAATATGCTCCACTCTAAAATTATACGACCTTCCATAAGCATTTTCTCTTCACTCGTACTACTTGTCAGAAAGAAAGATGGATTGTGGCATTTTAGGCTTTAGCCTTGAATGCAACACAATCAAAGACAGATTTCTAATTCCGGCTGTTTTCAAATCCATGTTCATCCTCTCGATATCCCAAAAAACGACTTTTAAAACACAAAGGCCACTATGAATTCTTTGTGATGCATTTTGGTCTCACCAACACAGTCTACATTTCAAGCGGTAATGAATGGTATTTTTCGACTTCATCTTCGAAAATTTATACGTGTTTTTAATGATATTCTTATCTACAATAAATCGTGGGAATCTCATCTTTCTCACCTACGAGTTACTCTAGACATACTGATCACACATCAATTTTATGCCAACTCCTCCAAATGTATTTACAAGCTCACCGAATTATATTATTTAATTCACATAATTTTCAAACAAGGAGTTCAAGTAGATCCATCAAAAGTTGAAGCAATAATCAAGTGGTCAACCCCTTCAAATCTCACAGCTATTAGAGGATTTTTGGGCCTCACAAGATACTACCATCGATTTATTAAAGGCTACGTCCAAATTGCTAGCCCAATAACAAATTTATTAAAAAAAGGTGAAGTATATAATTGGTCCAGTGAGGCCCAATCAGCATTCTTCAAAAGCATCATGACCTCCACTCCAATTCTCGCACTCCCTAAATTTTCCAATCAGTTGACGTTCAGTTAGATGCTTCAGGCAAAGTGTGTGGCGCTATTCTCTCCCTAACAAGCCACCCTATTGCTTTTCATGGCCAACATTTGTCTTCCCATTTACAGTCTGCATTAGCATATGCATGGGAAATGCTTTCCATCACCTCGACTGACCAGAAACAGTGCCATTACCTCCTTGACCAATAGTTCATAATCATGTCTGACCACAAAAGCCTTCGTGAGCTACCGACCCAGACAATTCAAACACCCGACTAACAAAAATGGTTATCTAAACTCTTGGGCTTTGATTTTATGATTCGATATAATCCTGGAACGAAGAATAGTGTAGCGGATGGTTTATCTTGGTGGACGTCGGAAGCAACAATGGCTTCACTAACCTCTCCAACAATGGATTTTACATCATGCATACGAAGTGCTCTGCAAAATAATTCGGTGGCACAACGCTTGCTCTCTGGTACACGGACAGTAGGAAATGACTTGACACAATTCGTGCTTCATGATGGCTTGCTTTTTATAGGTACATGGCTCTTTATACCAAACGGTACATCACTTCAACATGACATAATCGAGGCATTTCATTCTTCTAAGACCAGAGGTCATTCCGGAATCAAAGCCACACCATCTAGAATTGTCAGTAACTTCCACTACCCTAACTGAAATTTGTTCGCAATTATGTTTAGCGATGCTCTATTTGTTTGCAAACGAAACCTGAGAACACATCAACTAAGGGGCTTCTACAACCCTTATCATCCATTCCCAATCAAATTTGAGAAGATGTTTTGATGGATTTCGTCACTTACCTTCCTCTATCGGAACTTGTATTTAGGTTATAATGGACCGTCTCTCAAAATACACTCTTTTGTGCACTTCTGACTTCAATAACCCCCACACAACTAGCATCATATTTTATACAAGAGTACGTACGTATACAGGGCTTTCCAAGATCCACAGTTTTCGATCAAGATCGAATCTTCATGAGCCAATTTTGAAAAGAAATTTTCCGACTCCATGGCACGACACTAAAAACGAGTAGTGCCTATTATCTACAAAGTGATAAACAAAAGGAAGTAGTAAATCATTGCTTAAAAACTCACTTAGGAACCATTTGCAGTGATTTACCTTCTAAGTGGGCAAAGTGTTTTCCATGGACCGAATATTGATATAATATGTATTCACGCTTCTCTATTGGCATGTCTCCGTTTCAAGTCGTGTATGGTCATGCTCCACCAATAATATCCTACTACATTGGTATAATACGTATTCATACTCCTCTATTGGCACGTCTCCGTTTCAAGCCGTTTATGGTCATGCTCCACTAATAATGTCTTGCTACATTCGTGATATCTCGCAAATACAAGAGATAGCAGATTGGGCAATTGGAAGAGATTAACTTATCCGAACTTTCAAACTTAATTTACAATGTGCACAAGTAAGAATGAAAAGCCACATGGATCAACACCGACAGGACAGTTCTCCATAGGCTCATGGGTCTTCGTCAAACTTCAACCATGTCGCCAACTTTCACTCCGAAATACACAACACATTGTCGAAGAGCATTTGAATATATTTGTATTGGTGTTTATCGACAATATTTTGATATATTTTAAGAATGAACAAGAGCATGTAGTTCTCTCGGAATAGTGTTAGATATGCTGATGCAACATCAACTAAAGATGAAGTTTTCAAAATCTTATTTCTGCGAAAGACAAGTGAAATTTTTTGAACATGTAGTTTCTGGGAATGATTTGTCCGTAAACCCATTGAAGATCGAAGCTAGAAATAGTTGGAAAAGACCCAACATGTGACTGAGATTAGAAGTTTCTTGAGGTTGGCTGGCTACAATTGGAGATTTCTCTCATATAGCTGCATCGATGAATAAACTAACAAGGAATGACATGAAATTTGTTTGGACCGATAAATATGAAGAAGCATTTTAGAAGCTAAAACATTTATTGACTGATGCGTCCGTATTAGTTGTTTTGGATGAAAATAAAGATCTGTTAGTGTATACCGATGTGTGTGGATCTGAGTTAGGAGCTGTATTGATGTAGAGAGGTAGAGTTATTATTTTTGCTTCTCGATAGTTTCGACCGTATGAAATTAGATTCTTATGATTTCGTGTTGGCAGCATCGATCTTTGCACTGAATATGTGGAGACGCTACGATTCGAATTGTTTACGAATCATAAATCCTTTTCTTAAGCTATTTATTCTCTCGGAAGGAGTTGAATATGAGACGACAAAGATGATTGAAGTTTATGGCAGCGTATGGTTTTGGGATTGATTATACGCTGAGAAAAGGAAATAAAGTGGCAGATACGGTTAATAGAAAACATCAGAATATGGTATTGACAATGTTGTCTGAATGGAACGATTTAGATGCGTTGGCTTCGTGTGGAGTTAAAATGAGGTCGACAACCATCTCTAGTCAGAATACCGCAATGGTTGATAGAGTTAGGAGTATGTCTTAGGAGCAATTATGCAATTTTTTACATATATCTAATTTGATGACCAATCTTGTTCAAACTAAAAGATGATTTCTTTCTATTATATACTTAATATAATGCGTTATATTAATTAACTAATTTAAGTAAAAGTATATTTAATAAGTTGAAAATAACACTGTGGAAATGAGATTCTATATTTATGGATTTTATCGATGAATTGTCAAGGTTGAATAGGAGAAATAAAAGCATATGGATCGTCGTTGATAGACGGATCACCAGTGCACGCTTTATCCTGCTAAATTGACAAGGACGACACCTAGTTTAGCGAAGTTATTCACAAAGAATGTTGTGAAATTTCATGGAATACCGAGTAGCATTGTAAGCGATAGAGATCATTTATTCACTAGTGAGTTCTGGAAAAGCTTACAAAATGAACTGGGTAACAATTGAAGATGTGTACCGCTTATTATCCGCAAACTAATGGACAAACGGAAAGGGTTAACAAGATACTTGAAGAATTATTTAGAGCTTATGTACTGGATTATGGAGGGTCGTGGAAAAACCATTTGCACTTAGTCGAGTTTTCCTATAATAATAATTAGCAAACTAGCATAAGAATGGCACCTTTCGAAGCACTTCACGGAAGGTTATGCAAAATGTTTGCATGCTGGTTGGAGATAGGTGATGGACCGATACTTGGCCCTAATACGGTGAAAGAAGCGACTGAAAAGATTTAATTAATCTGAACAAGGATGAAGAAATCTCAATCAAGGCAGAAAAGCTACGTAGATAAAATGCGTAAAGCCTTAGAACACAGCCTAAGACTATGTTTTTATGAAAATACCACCGATGAAGTGTGTTATACGAGTTGATCAGTTAGGAAAGTTGACACCAAGATATGTTGAGTTGTTTCCTATTATGAAGAGGATCGAGAAACTAGCATATCGGGTAGAGTTACCGAATACTTTGGTAGAAGTCCACAATGTTTTCCATGGATTTCAGTTGAGGAGGTACGTGCGTGATCCAAAGATTACTATAGAGCCAACGATTTTGGAAGACTTGGTAGTGGAGTCTAATATGACTATCATTAGGCGACATATTCGAATAGTTGATAGAGATACGAAGGAGTTAAGGAATAAGACGGTATTGTTAATAAAAGTCTAATGGAGCGATTATGAAAAAGACTGTACTTGGAAGACCGAGGATAGGATTGGAGAGACTTATCTTGAGTTATTTTGATTGTATGATCGATATCCTTGTATAGAATTTGACTAGTAGTTATATTGATATTGTTGTTTTTATGTACTTGAGACACATGCTTGTATGGAATAATGTGCTTATTAAATTTCCTTATTGCAATTTCGAGCATGCAATTCTTTAGGATGGGAGTCTATGGCACCCCTAACTTTTATTGCACATTGTCTAAATATTTAATTATGGGATAATTAAATGGAAAGTAAGAAATATGGGATTTGTCATATCTAGCTAGCTTGGCCTTTAGATAATATAATGAAGATGATGTTTTAAAAATTAAATAAAGGGACGATGATGAATATAAAAAGAAAAGGGTAAATATGGAAGAGCAAACCTTGTATTATTTTCTCCCCTTTCCTTTGTTCATTCCACTTTTATTCTTAAACTAAAACCAAACCGAAACAAGGTCGACCACCATTTCCACTTAAGAAGAAGAAAAAACAAAGGAATAAAAAACCTAAGGCAAATTCCATTCAACAAATCAAGGTGAATAATATGCATCCATCTCTTTATGTTTTGATGTGTTTTTCTTATCAAAATTTTAGAACGTTTGGCGATCAAAAGCTTAGGTAGTGTTTGGTTTAGAAATGAATTTTGTGTTTTCGATTTTCAAAATATGCATGTCAAATAAGAGAAGAATAGAGGGACGATGGATGGGATTAAAGAAAGACGGATGGGATGAAAGAAGGACGGATGAAAGGACGAAGGGGATAGATGAACGACGGAAGAATAGATTGTTTGACGTGCTTGTGTTATTTTCCAAAACATGAAAAATAAAAAAAGTTGTTTTCTATTTTGTATGTTAACTTCGTTTTCTAAATTGGTCGTTTTCGGCAATATACATGCGTCATGTGCATTTTAGTATCGACGAAAACCCAAAACAAAAAACAAAAAACCAAACACTACCTTAGTTTTTCTCATCGAAACCCTATAGGAAGATTTCTCAAATTTCTAAATAATATCCATAAATCCATATTCATGATTATTCAATCCATATGCATAAATATTTAACAATTAAAAATTCGGATCTACATCAAATCCGAACCAAACACATCAAAGCAAAAGGAGATAGATGCATATTATCCACCTTGATTTGTTAAAATTATGGAATTTTCTTTAACTTCTTTAGTTTTTCTTCTTTTTCTTAGGTGGAAATGGTGGCTAGCCTTGTTTTAGTTTGGTTTTAGTTTAAAAATGAAAGTGAAATGAACAAAGGAAATGTGAGAAAATAGCATAAGGTTTATCCTTCCATATTTACCCTTTTCTTCTTATGTTCATTATAATTCATTTATTTAAAACATCCTCTTCATTATATTATGTAAAGGCGAAGCCAATTAGTTGATATGACAAATCCCACATTTCTTACTTCACATTTAATTATCCCATAATTAAATATTTAAACAATGTGCAGTAAAAATTAGGGGTGTTGCAACAAATTTTAGGAAAAATTGGGAAACGGTGTTGAGAATTGAACTTGTCGATTTTAAGGTTTTCATTGATATTTTCACTTGCTTCAATTCATTTTTCGTTCGAATCGAAGATAGTGTGATCCAATTTGAATTGCAAGTCAAATCATACGATTAGTGATTTTTGGTAACATTGATGGTAGTTACATTCCTAGAGTACACAACTCACAACGCTCAAAATTCCAATGGAGTACAAGTTGCGTAATCAATGGAGTTAACCAACAAGGGACTCGATCATAACTCATGGTGGGAGGATGATGTGACATGAACGCAAATAATCAATGGATTTAACCAACAAGGGACTCGATCATAACTCATGGTGGGAGGATGATGTGACATGAACGCAAATAATCAATGGATTTAACCAACAAGGGACTCGATCATAACTCATGGTGGGAGGATGATGTGACATGAACGCAAATAATCAATGGATTTAACCAACAAGGGACTCGATCATAACTCATGGTGGGAGGATGATGTGACATGAACGCAAGTCATAATAAAGTCCTCAAGAAATATAGATACTAAACTTTGTGCACACTTGGTTATGCATGTGCACAAAAGTGCACAAGTAATAAATGAGAAAGGCAAGGCACAATTGTTATTTGACTACATCCAAAACCAAAGGCTACCATTTGCACAAGATGCACAGTGATATATAAGATGGACAAGGCACGGATTACAACCAAAAACTTCCATGTACATAAGGTGCATAACCTATATTATTTGAGGCGGAACGGAGTGATAGGCACTAAGAATATTTTAGAGTTCAAACGGAGCTTAGGCGGAGCATAGACGAAAATAAGCGTCCACCAGATAGTTTGGTACAAATTAATTTTGCATTAAATAACTATAGAAACAGTAACTACATAAAGTGAAAAAACTCAATTTGTACTAATTATAGGGCCACTATTTGATATTTTAATATGAGTGACACAGACACACACACATATATGCACGATTTAAGTTTATCGTCAATAAATTTTAAACAAAAAAAATCTTTATAGCTTATTATAGTAGCAAAATTTATACATAATAATGTTTATACATAATACTGTTTATTTCATAACTATAACAATATATTTATATACCTAATAATAATGACTTCAAAAACAAGCATAATAATTGTGAACAGTATAGTTTTCTTTAATAGGTTATACTTCTAACATATTTAAAATATAATTTAAAAATAAAAAGATTAAAAAGGTAAAATGAAGAATTGTTAAAATCAAATTTCGAAGAAGTGAAAAGTTAATGAGTAATTATTATTGTACTTTTATTTTTATTTTGAACCAATTAAAAAAGCTTCGGAAAACATGAAAATTGTACATTTATTGTGAATTATAAAAAAGAATATTTATTGAATGATTTTCTAGATTTTTAAATGAAATATATGAAGTGTAAATAAATTTTGAAATTATATTAGAAAATGTAGAGCTTCAAATATAAACAAAGTAATTCAGTTTTTTTAGTGTACTTATATTTAATTTAGTCAAAGTAACAAAAATTTATACCAAAAAGTCTATTTTCTTAGCTTCCCAAGAAAAACCTAATTCTCAAACGGTGCCTCGGACAATGAGTGGAACAAAGTGCCAAAGCAAAAGAGCGGAGCACCAAAATTGCAAAATAGCGCCTAAATGACGTTCCGCGATGCCTGGACTGCGCCCTTGACAACATATTGCACAACTGATTACACCCAAAGCAAGGCACGATTATTATCCGATTGCACCTATTATCCGAGGTGCAACCTAAAGGCTTCGTGTCCACAAAGCGTACATGAGATACACAAGGTACAACTGTTATTTGATTGCAAGCTTCCACAAGCATATGAGGTCGCCACTCAAGCTGAGAACAATCTCATCTGGGCTTGACAGCTTAGTGTACCGTGAATATTAGGATAAAAGAGAACCCACTATATGAGAGAAATTAGCTACTGCACTAAAGACAAAATTAGTTGGATATTCAGCTCTTGTATAATTTAACAACTTCGACATCATCAATGAATGAAAATCTAAGCTCTCTCTTTATAGCTCTATCTTCTCTCTTTTTTTATTCTCTATTAATTACAATGACTATAGCTAGGAAAACAAAATTAGCTCATTCCAATTGCTAATATAATTATGAGTATTTTGAAGGCTTCTTATTAAATGCTTAATGGATGCCACATCATTAGGAGCTGTCAGAATTTATTGACTATCCCATAACATAAAAAACCTAACTCTCTTGAAATCTATCTAGGATATTCTGAGTAAGTTACACAGTGATTCAGGATAAAACATTAAAGAAAACTTCAAAAGAAAAGGGAAACCACCAATTATAAACAAACTCCAGCGAACAGGTTGAATCAATACTATTATAGTAAGTCATTATAAACGACACACACTGAAATCTAATAATAAAAATTCTTACCATTATCGGCAATATAATCAAACGATTCAAGAGCCTCGGAAGTGTTGCGATATATATTTGGTGACAAGAGGTGCACAAGGTGATCATCCACCCACCTACGCTACAGGATAAGATAATTAGTGAGCATTACATGTAAGTTCTGAAATATCATAGTATAGATCTGGGAATTAAATTAGACGAGAGCCTTAATAGATTGTATTAAGTAGGAATTATAAAGATACTATAATGCAATAACCTACGTAATCATGTACTGGTTGCATTAAGCAGGAGGCCAATGCTTATACAATCACAAATCAAGATTACAAGTCGTATTAATGTTTATCTCTCTTATTTATCTCTAATATTTATAAAGAGAAATGATTGTATACGATTCACCACTTTTCATTGTTACATCCGCCGATCTTTCAATTTTTCATGTTATGTCGCATCTCTACATCAGTATGTGCACATTGTGCATGGCATACACAAGTGCAGGAACATAGCAGATATGTGCTTACCATTTCATCTAACAATAATTTGAGAAAATTTTACCTTCGCCATTTTTTCTCTTCCTCGCCAATAACATAATCACCAGGATGTATTTTGTGGTTCAGTTTTTCTACAATATCTGCAAGTACATATACCTAATAAGAGTAAACCTGCAACTACTCATTATTCTATTTTTTTCAACAACAAAAGAATATCAGAATATACCTGATGAATCAACAAGCTGTTCACCATCCACGACTAGGATGGGGACTTTCTTATAGTCAGACCACTTGATTTCCTTTTTACTGAAAGGATGGACCTCCACAACACTGTAGGGAATATCATTGTAGTCCAAAAATGCTGAAATAAAAACAATCGCAGCCAGTAAGATTGACAGTCAACCCAGCTGTCACAAGAATCTATGCAAAGTAAAATATATAGCATTGTAAGCTTGCATATATAAGAAATATAGACATTATTACTTAAGCATCTCATGTTGAATATAATTGTGTAATTTTTTTTCTTTTTAGAAAAAATGGACAACATTTCTCATACATAAAGCTAAATGCATATAGCTGAGTGGTCAAAGAATACTAGTAAATGATAAGTAGAGCTGTCAATGGATATCCGAAAAATCTGAAATCTGTCTGCATCCGTATCCGAAAAGCGGATAAATATCTAATATCCGGAAGAACGGATGCAGATACGAAAACATCCGCATCCGAAAATTATCCGTTCGGTTTTTATCAAGATTATAGTTTAAATTATGTGTATTTTAATGCAATGAAAGATATTTATTAATTATTTTATTCAGTTAATAGTTCATATCATATGCACTTAATACATGTTAACTGCTCAGACTATTTATTATCATCATATTTATTTATTTTTAACACTTCTATAATCAATGGGATTGAAAAATATATATATGTTAAACTAAAATTTACTACTTATGTTTCGTGATTTATCGATTGTTAGCGGATAAGATAATAATCCGACATTCGTCCGTATCAAGAAATGCGGATATGCTATTATCCACATCTAAAAGTATCCGTTGACAAGCTTAGTGGTAAGGATTACAGATTGTGAATCTAAAGGTCTAAGGTTTGAAACTCTCGCGCACTATATTCAATACTCATAGTTGTCAAGCCGGAAAAGCCTCAAGCCCTCGCCTAGCGCTTTTTTATGCCTAGTGCTTTTTTGGACGCCTTAAATGACATTTTTTATGTACTTCAGCCAAAAAAACTGCACTTGAAAAATACATAAAAAAATTTGGCTTAAAAAAGGGCATATAAATGCAATATTGAGAACAAAACATTGTAAAATAGCATAAATCAAACTAAGAGTGGCGGCGGCGGCAAAAATCGAGTGGCGGCAGTCAACGAAACTAGGCTTTTTTTTTTAGAATTCGACATTGAAAAAGGAAACTAGAGTTTTTTTCCGAGAATACGCTCCAAATCGATAGTCAAACGAGCCTTTTTTTTCTTCCCCAGTTGGATTTCAAGCTGCTATTGGGCTAGATGCTGCAATTTTCAATTTCTCCTCAAATGTTGCACAACGCGCGTTTTTTTGTCGCTTCACAAGTCGAGCACGTTGATGCCTTTGGGGTTTTTTTAGCATCTCACGCATCGTAGGTCTTCAGAAGGTAAAAAATCTCCAGGCTGGTCCCTAGGGCTTTTTGGCACCTAGGAATGCCTAGACGAGGGCTTTGATAACATAGACGATACTGACAGCATATGATGTGCTATGTAAAAATTTATGATAGCATATTATGTACTATATGCTGTATAAAGATACCGATGTAAGCAGTATTCACAGATGCCGTATGTGTGATAATATTGTACAGGTACTACTACAGAAAAGTGGCGTATTGGCGCTGTTCCATTATGCACCAGTCCTTGTTTTAATCGTGCCTTTTTAACTTAACATAATCCCACTAGCAAATGTCAATTATAATTTTCACTCTTTTAGCTTCAAGGAATCTACTTGGTCAATAATAACAATTTTTCTAATCAAACATATTCAGAATTTACTGAACCTCAAGTCATAAACCATCAAATCTGAATTAAGCTAACAAACGCAATGGTCCATATGTTAGACAATGATGACAACTGTATACTGTTAAACCAGTCAGTGAAGCGTTTTTCTGTCATTGGAAGATTAAAAAATCATTCTGAAGTCCCTAGGACGAGAAGAAGCAATCTAAAAATATATATTTTTTGCATATTTTCCTATACATTTGCAAATAGATCCCATATTCATATATTTTATAAACAAATTTAATAATTTTGCAAATCTAATATTTCTAACAAACACTTTATATTTTTGCTAATAAGAATTGATTTAATTTTAATAATGTTTTTATCCTTTTTCACTCTCAGGTAAGTTCAATTATTTTTATTATTTTATATTTTTTGTTTTGAAAAAACGTATCAACTGGGGGTTTATTTTAATATAAAATAGTGGGTTTTACGTTCGCTTAAAAGTAATGCATAAGTTACATATATTACATTATACAAATTGAATAACAAATATATGATTATGACTTAATTCTACTAATTCTGAAATTAAATGTTTAATACCGATTGAATATAGGGTTCAATATATGATTAAATCTCACGGTCGGTCTTCCAATCAAAATACAAAGTTATGTCTATATCATAGCCACAATTTAATATAAAATTTTACATCTGACAATAGATCTTTCAAATACCCTAGACATTTAATACTAAATAAATATATAAACATATGGGAAGGGATCAAGATCCCATTTTATAAATCTCATTTTCATAACACTTCGTATTTTTATGCAAAAAAAATTCCGAATCGATGTAATTTTCGGAAGATGTGTTCTATTTTTTGGCAAAATCATCTACGCAGAAATTTGAATCAAATCAAAACTTTTAACCCTTTCAAAATTACATTTCAAATTGACAGTTAATATAAATATTTTTGATGGTCCATATTGAATTGCAATTTTGAAGGAGTTGAATATATTCATTTTTTTGTATACATGCTCTAGCTAATAAATAAAACATATTTACAAAAAATTACTTCAATCTAAAAAATATTGCACAAAAAGACCATGGGTTAAAAGGGGTATTTATAAGGAGGGGTTTTTCATATGTATGTATGCATGTGCGTGCACGTTGCGTGCTCGTGTGCATGCATGCATACATGTTTGTGTGTGTAGACATTCATGTGTGTGTATTATTTAAAGTGTAAAGTTGAAATTGATAGTAAAGTTTGTAAGATATAAAATGTCGGTACACTGATTCACACTCCTGTCCTTCAAAAAGTTACTAATATTTGTATCATTTCTTACATATTGCCAATGTCATTTGGATAATTCTCTAAAAAAAGAGTCATTTGGATATCAATAACACATATAATCAGTCTAGTCTGCACAATCATCAAGCAAAAATACATTACCAATCATTTTAAAACTATTGCATCCTTTTCCAATCAAAACCCAAAAACAAAAACTAACAAATAAGAAAGGAGAAAAAAAATTGCTCACCTTTAACTTTGTTACAGAATGGGCATGCTTCGTATTGATAAAGAACGCATTCTTTAGGCATTAAATCATTCGAAGGTCTTTCCTTAGCTTCAGCAACAACTATAGCCCCTATTAAAGAGAACGAACCAACTGCTCCAGCTATCCCATAACCAGTATTATAAGATCTTGAGCTTCCACTTGCGCACGATGATGATGATGAATGAAAAGTGGCAGTGGATGCGGCGGCTGCGCACCGCCACGTAGGTGTGGAGGAAGAAGAACGGAATAGCGATGGAGAACTGAGGGTTGCAGCTCTTCGCATCATTTTATTTTTAGTTTTAATCAGTGAGATTTGTTTGAGATCTGATTTTGATCAAACACAGGGTGATGCCAAAGGTAGAGGGATTTTTCCTTTTTTTTTCTTTTTTTGTTGTAAGCGAGACAAGTGTTAGCTGGATTTGGTTTCGGCAGTAAAGTTCAGTCTTTTTGTTTGATTGGTTTGGATTACCAAAATTTGTCCAGCGGAGTTAGTTGGCTCATTGAGCTGTACGATTTCGGTTGTCTGAGCTTTTCAGAGTACCAGCTTCGAACATCAATGATGATCATAGCGGTTTTGATTGGTTTAAACGAAGTGCTGTTATAATTGATTAATACATGAGAGTTTAACATACATCGATTATAAGAGTTTTCTACTAAAATAATAGTATATATATATCTTTATATTTATTCTCTAGTTATGTGAAGATTAATTTTTAATATGATTAATAAGGGTATTATTATTCGGGTTTTCAACCCAGCAGGATCCAAAAGATGTCAGAATAACTTAGTCGAGTCAAAGTAGCCCAAAAGTCAACCGAAAGAAATAGAGTAACAAGCCAAAGGAAGCCGGAAAAAAGAACGGGAAAATCCACGAAGGACATGGATCGCCAGCGATCCATGGCTTATGGATCGCTAGCGATCCATGGGATTAACCCGTGAGTTCACCGTTTCTCTTGCATCACGATCCAAGCACATATTCGAGAAGCAACGACTGAGTGACGAGATTCTGAGTTAGCCAGATCAAGAGACAAGCATTTGTCTAGTCCAAACAGCTGCTAAATACAACTAACAAGTAAACCGTCATCAAAACAAGGCGATGCACAACGAGACTACATGAACGACATCGACACAAGACGATAAAGGCGTTCCATACGCCAAGGTCCAAAAACTGACTAAGCGTATGGATCGTTGGCGATCCATACAATTTCGTCAAGTGGCTGCGGACTTCATAGGGTAGGGCAAAGGATAAAAGCCAAGTAGTCAGCCCACCAAAAAAGGGTCGCACGATACTTCAACTTCAAGCTTCACAACCAAACCTTCGAAGTGGGAGACCTCATCCTCAAACGGATCTATCCCGTGCTGGGAACCTTCGAACCAAACTGGGAAGGGTCATATGTGATCAATCAAAAACTAAGAGACTGAACTTTCAAATTGACCGTCGACGGAGTCCAAATTCCCAGAGCATGGAATAGCAAATTGCTATGCCGCTACTTCACCTTAAAACTATCTTATGTACTTTCTATTTTTCAGCAAATAAGTCGTTCCGTGATGCCGGGGGCATTGTAAATAAGCAAAAACTTGCCCACCTTTTATCAATGAAATTGATTCGCTTTTTGAACTAACGAAATTGTGTTCTTAATAGTAACCCGTTGAGTCGACGGGGTCAAGTCGACTCAAAACCATACAATTGCTAGTTGAGAAAGTGGAATCACACCCGAGTATGCTCCACTTACTCGCCGAGTCGACGGAACTAAATCGACTCAAACCGTTGGATCGGCAGAACCGAATCCCCACCTTCTAAGAATCAGTGTTGCCCCAGCAACATTGGGAAGGCTCAAATGAAAAAGCCGAGCATCCCGTAAGGCGTGTAGTGACTCTTAAAACACAAACTTCTCGCGTTGCCCGAAGATAGGCAACACTAAGAAGTATCAAAAGTCGCGCACTAACTCTTCGAGCTGTGAAATCACGCTCTTAATATATAAACTCCCCACGTTACCTGAAGATTGGCAACATTAAGAAGTATTTTAAGTACTGGAATTGCCCCGGCAATACCGGGAAACTCATCTATCAAAGGAATTGTGAAGATCAAACCATTTCCATTATCAGGAGTAACGGGCGCGACTCTAATAAAACCGGAATGCTACGAACTAGTAGAAAACCCCAATTGCTGACACCCTATAATAAACTGTAACCTTTAACGCGAATAATGTTTAGCTGCTCACAGATAACCCATATGATGTGCACGCCCGGGGCAATGAAGTGCATATTTGAAGATTGCAAAAGATCCGAAGAAATGATACTCATAAACACCAACTCACGCTTTTGAGAAATGATAAGTGGTTTAACTTCCAAAAATTTACAAAGATTATTCATCAAGTTAATCTCGTAGTTGTATGCTTATGAAATTTCTAATAGTTAATCTCATAACTATATGCTCGGCATTAAGTTTATGTTTCATGCACATTTTAAACATGCATATGTTATACACATCCCAGAATTGCATAAAAACATAAGTTGCAAAACTGAAAAAATTGAATTTTAACTTAGTCAAATCTAAAATAATGGAATATAAGATGTAAACTATAAAGACTGTAATATAAATGGAATTGGATTGAAATTACGCCTAATTATGATATTAATTGGACTGAAATTATGCCTAATTATGATATTAATTGGACTGAATTAAAGAGATTGGCCTAGTTATAACTTATAATTATAACTAAAAAGAGTAAAAGAAGAAAAGAAGCTTATTTTCACACTTAGACCCTTGGTTAAGTAATAAGCATGATTATAACGTAGGTTATAATAAGAAATAGAACAGAATAAGGCTTATTTTAAGACTTAAGATAAATTAATAAACAAAGATAGTAAGAACAAGGGTAAAGGCTTGTCTAAATAAATTATCTAAGTTAATAAACAAATAATTAAAGTAGGACCTGTACCAAATAGCATTCCCCTATTATTTTCTATGGGTACGGTGTTTCACATAAGCCTGAAGTGAGACGAGGGGCACACTTATGCTAGTAGTGGTAGTAATTGGTCAATATAGAGATGTTCAAATCACGGGAGATTTGGACAAGGACGCTATTAGATATTGTTTGGATGACGGGCCAGTACCAACAGCATTCCCCTATATTTTCTATGGATACGGTGCTTTACATAATCCTGAAGTGAGACGAGGGGCACGCTTATGCTGAGTCGAAGTAATAATACGACCCAATAGGTGGAGCAACCAAGTAGCATGAGCATGGTGGCAGTTACGCGTGCAACTTCCATTTCGGTGCTCAGTAATCGCTATGAGTTCCAAGCGCTTAGTATGTGTGTCTTTCGTAGACATCATTGCCTTCTGTGTAGGGAGCTATTTATCGTCTAATCCACAATGGGTGCTTTGTGTATGTTTCGTAGTTACCATTGGCTGCTGTGTGGAGAGTTATATAGCGTCTAGTCCACAGTAAGGTCCATGGAGTTGCAGGCCGATCAAAGGGTAGAATTAGAATTTTAGCCTAATTAGGGGTGTAAAACGGACGGATCGGACCGGACAACAAAACGTACGAACTCGGACTGAACTCCAAATCGGACGGACAAGTGCCCGACTCAATAACATACATGCTGCATATATCATGCTCGAGCCTGGTCCAATAAAAATATACAGCGACCGTGTCCGGCCCGTTTAACTTATTCGTACTCGGACGTACTCGGCCCGTTTAACTTTATTAGAAATGTATACAAGATTACAAACTGAAATAAATACACAACGTGCAGATTGAACATCATATCATTCAGAGATTATAAGTTTATAATTTAATGAACACAAAACTGGAAATGAATATATCAAGTAAAGCATGAATCCATTATATCATTCATAGATTAAAATTGATAGTGTTGCATATAGTATGAAACATCCAAATGAAATACAAACAGAAATATTCAAGGCACTAGCAAAAGTTTGACTTTAATCTAACTAAACATTGATAGTTTGGATACAATATTCTACTGCTTACACCATCACATTAGCCAACAAAATGTTAGTAAATTCAGTTTCCCAACAACAAAAAAGTGCAAATTTTACCTTGCAAGTTTCTTCCATTTGAAAAACAACCAAAAATTTGGTTAGAAACATTCATCAAATATACTAGTAAAGAAATTAACTAATAATAAACATAAACTATGACATATACATGCATTTATAACTCATTTACCTGCAATATAGGTCTACAATGGTATAAATATAACCAGGAAATATATGATTATTAAGGTGTATTGTTATGGAAGATCATTAAATACAAGCATATATGAAAAAGAAAATCAAATAAAATATCCTAACAAGTACTTGCTCTCATGTAAAAAAACAAATTAAACTGCAAACGTCACAGAGTTTTGCAAGCAGATGGATGTTCAAATTTGTGCAAGCATGACATAAGTTAAATCTTGCAGAGCTAAAAATTTTGTACCCAAACAAAAGATAAACTAGTCACTCAAACAAAAGAAAAAAAACTAGATAAGATGTTGCATTTTTATCTTCCTGCCTCTCAGATGTTTTCATGTTTTCATGACTTCTTGTTTTGAAATATAATTTTATAAATGTAAGGTTTTAAGTCTCTAATTTCAAAGAGAATAAACAGATAAATTATTAACGTAGAACAAAGTTGAATCCCTACAAAAGAAAAGCTAAGTCCTTCATTCGTTAGCAAGGATTTCGACAAGCAATATTTAGAACATGAGAAGAAATCATTCAAACTTATCAGAAGCCACTTGTCTAATAAACTTGCTTCTTTGATGCAATATTTTTCAGATAAAAGATTTTATTTCTCACTTGTTAAAACCAAATATATGGTCTAAAGGTAAGCTCAGCTTAAATATCAATGTTGCAAATCGACAAGAAGCATCTGATAATAAAAACTAAAACTCCCAATCATAGTATAAGGAAAAAAACTCATAAGTGAAAATTCAACACCATGGTCCGGTGATTATAGTAATTGCTTGACTAAAGAACTAACCTTGACTGCTAATAGAAAGTTTCTTGAGCTTTGCAGCAAAGAGACCAATAGTTTAGGATATTTTAGGACCAAATCACATTGTTTTTACTTTTGATGTTCAGAGCAGCTTGTTCATTTCCATTTAGTCAAATTTGATGTACTGGCTATCTTCTTCTTCTTGTTGCACCTTATCAAACAAAAGAGTAGATCATGTTATCAAATTGCCAATTTTTTTGGTAGTACCATGATTATAATTCAATAAATAAGAAACCTATGAATACTATACTAACAGAAGATGAAGATATATTTTACCTCTTTCAATGCATAGTTGGATCACAGCCAATCGCCACTGCATATCAAAGCTTCAACTGTCTCAGACTTCAAAGAACTTCGAAACTGATCAAGAACTCTACCACTGGCACTAAATGCGGATTCAGAAGCAACACTACTTATTGGAATAGAAAGTATATCATGAGCCATTCTTGATAATATTTTATATTTCGAAGCATTGAATTTCCACCAGTCCAAGATATTGAATTTGTCATCTAATCCATAATATTTGTAATGAGGTTCCTTCCAATATACATCCAACTCCGATTCAGATGGTTCTATAATATCAGACTCTTCGGCCCATATTTCAAATTCAAATATACTCTTTGTCATTAATCTACCATTAGAATCATTGTTGTTATCACTTTTTCTGCTTGAATTAACATTCAATGGTATATTTAAAACAAACTCAGAATATAGATCTTGCAAAGAAGAAGTGATATACTTCATATTTTGGTCTGATTCAATAGTAGAATAAATCTTTGGAAAGCAAAAATCAAGTAGTTTCATTTTGTATCTAGGGTCTATGACAGCAGTAATTGACATTAAAAGATTGCATTCACCCCAATATTTTTCAAACGTTATCTTCATTTTATTCACCATTTCACTCATATAAAAACAATTTTCAAACTCCACCAACTTATCATTCAATATTTGTTTAATCTTCCATAGTTCAAGAAGAAATAAATTTGAAGTTGGATATGAAGTACCCGAAAAAACATGGGAAGCTTCACAAATGATTTCTAGAATTTTACATACTGATTCAGCTTTCTCCCGATCCAATGTAGAAGGAAGCCAAGTGTAAGATGGATCTCTCTCTTGATACATAGAAAACACTTTCTTAAATTGAATCGCGCACTCTAACATTTCATATGTTTAATTCCAACGAGTAGAAACATCAAGAACCAAGCGTTTAGAGACCGGAAGTTGTAGTTGTTTAACTATATCTGCAAACTTGCTAAGTCGTTGGGGAGACATTTTAAAATATTTCACACTTTTTCGGATATTTTTTAACACACCTTTTATTTCACTCAACCCATCTTGCACCATTAGGTTTAAAATATGTGCACAACATCTAACATGGAAGATCTTCCCTTTGAAATAAAGTCCACCCTTTAATGAAAAGCTTTCTTTTAATGTTCTCACAGCTAAATCATTAGATGATGCATTATCGAGTGTAATTGAAGATATTTTATTCTCTATCCCCCAATCTACAAGGTATGCAAAAATAGCATCAGCAATAACAAGGCCGGTGTATGGTGGTGCTAGACTACCAAAGTTTCGAATACGCTTTTGTAGTTTCCAATTTGAGTCCAAAAAATGGCATGTAAGGCGCATATATCCTATAGTTTGATTTGATGTCCATAAGTCGGTTTTTAAACTTACCCTTTCCACACCCCTTAGTGTCTCTTTCAGTTTCTTCTTCTCATTTTCATATACTTTCATACATTCACTTTTAATTGTTAATCGTGAAACTTACTCATATTCAGGATTCAACATTTGAGAATATAAGACAAAAAATTCATGTTCAACCATCCTAAATGGATATTCATGCACGATAATCATTGTAGCCATTATTTCTCTAATTTTTGCCTTGTCATATTTAAGAAGAGCTAACTTCCCAATCAAACCATTGTCCTCGGATGTTTTTTCTTTCAAAATGTATTTCCCTAAAATTTGCTGTTGCTTTTGTCTAGCAATGCGAACACGACATCTACTTAAATGTCTTTTAAATGCAGTTGTACATCCATCTTTTGTAATAGTTATTTTTTGTTTACAATGGATACATACTCCATACCTTCTAATTGTGCCATCTTTAGTTTCCTCTGTATGTCTTTCAAACTCAAGCCAAACTTCTGATTTCCTTTTTCGTGTTTTCTCTTCAATCTCCTTGGCAGCATCCTTAGCTTTATGATTTGTTTGTTCTTCATCTCCATCTTTCACAACTTGATTGTCATCATCACTGATCATTTCATCCTGAGACTGTTTGTTACTCATATCAGCATCACCTAAAATAATGCAAATGTTAAATATTAAAAGACAAATTTGCTTATACCGATAGCAAGTTGGGTTAAAGTAGTTTAATATTTCATTCTAAATGCTGAAACAAAGAGCAAATATAAATGTTGAAACGAAGATAAATGCTGAAACAAAGTTTGTAAATGCTAAAACAAAGATAAATGCTGAAACAAAGTTTAGTATTTCATCCTAATTGCTTTATGTAGCAACGCAATTTACAGCGACAAGTTTGCTTATACTGGTTGCAATTTGCAAACCATTTGACTTACTGTAAATAAATTATAAAAACATCAAATCTCAAACAATTCGTTTTAAAAATTATAAACAGGTAGAAAGCAATTTCTATGGTGTTGTTAGACCTTATTTCAGCATTTAGGGTTGTTAGAAATCACGAAAAATATATAATCCATCAAATTACAGAGAGAATGATTTGTTAGAAGCAATTTATTAGCCGTAATGTAGAAGGGATTCATAGAAGTTTAATTTATTAGCTCTGGCTTAGCATATGTGGAGTTGGGTGTAAACTCAAAAGTTGTTAAAATTGCATATCTATAAGAATTGGAAACACAAGTCATGAGAGCACCAGAACAGCAGAACTAATTCAACTGATGCAGTCTATTGTCACTTCTATATATGTAATACCAATTGTAAACTTCTACCAACTTGTTTCATAGACCAACTAGTCATAAAGAGTTTAGTAACTATCTCATTTTTACAAGAGAATGACAGTCAAAATATTTGATTCCATTAACAATTTACCTAGACCCAACAACTGGGTTTTGAATCTCACTACATTCTACCATCTAAGCAAATATGAATTGTTGGATACGCAGATGACCCATCCTCTCAAGAACAAAAAAGGACAGACTTTTACCCAGTCATTTGCGTGCAATAAGTGATATAACAAAAAGCTAAACTACTGCTAGGCAGGTTATTTGATATTAAACTGAGAGACCTGCATTTTAATTGGACTATGTACTACATGCGCTGAGAAATTTTCTTAACTTAAAATGACTTGGTTAAGAAATTTGCAAACCATTTGACTTACTGTAAATAAATTATAAAAACATCAAATCTCAAACAACTCATTTTAAAAATTATAAATGGGTAGAAAGCAATTGCTATGATGTTGTTAGACCTTATTTCAGCATTTAGGGTTGTTAGAAATCACGAAAAATATACAATCCATCAAATTGCAGAGAGAATGATTTGTTAGAAGCAATTGATTGAGAAATTGAAGAGAAATAAACAAAATTTCCTCTTACTTCAGCATTTACAGTTTGCCTGGTCTGAAAAGTGAAAATATGTGGGTTTACAAAGACAATGAAATGGAATGATGAAATATCTAGGATTAACATTAAAATTATGTCACAAATTAGAACAACAGAAGTTACAGAACCGTCAAGGAATCGAATTTATGTTGCTGCTTCAAGGAATTGAATTAATATGCTAACAGATATAACCTATGAATTCTATACTAATAGAAGATGAAGATATCCTATTGCTCGACTGCTCTGAACATATAAAAAAGTATTTTTTACTTCGAAATTTGAAAAAAAAAGACGAGCGAACTCAGCGAAGCTTACCCTACAAGCTGCGATGTAGAGGCCATGGAATGGAAAGGATAAACCTGGATTTATTTGATTATATCCTCTAGTTGATTTCCTATTGGGGTTTGGATGTCATTTATAATTTTGACGTGAGTTAGGGATTTGAGAGTGGTTTGAAATTGAAACGGTAAGTAGGATTTGGGTGAAAAGAAACATGGAGAAGATGAAACATTCATCTTGGGAAATAGGAATGTAATAATTATGATAGATTTCCCAAAGGGCCAAAGATATATTTGCTGAGCAGAGTTGGAGAGAGAAGATAATGTAACATTATTATTATATATACATGATAATATACGTCACCATCCATCTTATTTTAACTGTTCAGAAAATATTGTTCATGGACAATATCGGTCCGGACACACCATGTTCGGGCTCTAGCTGAAATTTTCGAGTGAACTGCTAATGATGTCCTAATTTGGACCATTGCTTATTCGAACGAACAAACGGTCGAACAAAATTTCGGGTCGGACGCGGACGAACAACAGATAGTTTTGTTTGATTTACAGCCCTAAGCCTAATTATAGGATTAGGAATTCAGCCTAATCAAGCAGCCATCAAAGATAAGTGCAAACAATCAAAGTTAACCTATCTTACTAATTGAGCAATAGTTTATTCGTATTTATTTCCAGTTTCTCTCTTTTCTATTTCCTTTGTTTCCTTTTATATACTAGAACCGTTGTAAAGTCTATTACTTTTACTTTGCTTAAAGATTTTCGTAGTTACTATCATTCACCAGACTTTTAGTCTGACCCACTGCTCTATTTTCCCCTTCCCCCCATAGGCAATCAAGGGAGAGGGCAGTAAGTTGAAGTTGCTCAGAGGCTTCTTGGAGAAGATTTCTACCATGTATTTCTTTTATTCTAGCTTTAGCTTTTTCTGTGAACTGGCTTATTATGAGGGATATTATGTACTCTGATTTTTGAGACTATGAGTTTTTATGAGACATCTTGGGTCTTGAGACATATATGTGTATTTGGTATTTGACTTATTTGATTTATGAAACAATTATGAAGTCTTGTTTTAAAATAAGTTATTATCTTAGTTTCCACTGTTTTTACTTATTTTTGTCTTGTGAATCTTAGTCCCTGTTAGTTTCAGTTATACCTACAATGCACCACACCTTTTAATGTGCCCTTTTGGGTATATTAAGGGGTGTAGGGGTGTTTCACACACCCTCCACAAAACCAAAATTCTCAATGAATACCTAAATGAACAAGCTTGGAAGCATCAAGAGAAGATCAACTAAAGTAGTGAAGCAACAAGTGATAGAGTTAAAAGTGTGCCTTAAGAGCAATTATGTAATTTTGTTACATATATCTAATTCGATAACTAATCTTGCTCATAATAAAGATTTTTGATTTCTATTATATACTTTGTTATATTGTGGTATAATTAATTAAGTATTTAATTTAGGGTATATTATATAGAAAATCTTTAAATAATATACATGTGATAATAACTAAAAAGTTTTTAATTATGAGAAATTTATCCATTAAAAAAACATATTATTTTAAACATTTCCAATCAAGATGTTTCGAGATAGAATATCGATACATCCACTGAGACATGGGTACGTAACGCTCTCCAAATGTTGGGCAACATATTACTCATGATTAATGGGGGCACCTGCAACGACCTGTAATTTAATCACTTTAAATATAAATATTTGACATATTTTTTTAGATAATGAAATACTGGATTTCATAATTCAAACAGACCTCTTTTATGTAAAAAAACTAATGATGGTATTGTTGTTAAAAATTTGATTTACAAAAATAGTTAGTTCGGAGAAAAATTACTAGATTTTTGACTTGTAATTTAATCACTTTAAATATAGATATTTGATATATTTTTAAATAATTAATTACTGGATTTTTGACTTTTCATCGTCTAAAGGTTGTTGGAACATGTTGTGCACACTAGTGTATATATGTACACATATATAAGAATAACATATACTTTTGGCTATTTAAGTAATTAGGTTTAAACATGTTTAAATATGTACTTAAGTTAATAAAAAGAAAGGTAGCACAAAAGCTAAGGTGCATCTATTTCAAGGAAGAGGAGGGTGAGTTGTCAACAATGTGGTGGAGGGTATTTACTTTTATTTAGAAAGGGGTAATTTAGTAATTTACCATTTCCATTTTCTTTTAAAAAAAATCACTTTCTCACTTTACATTTTACTTCATTTCTTTTTATTTTCATCTTCTTATTTTCTTTTCTTTCCACTCTCTTCTCTTCTTCCATGGAGTTTTAAAAAAAATAGTTCAAAAGTTACTCCTTTTTCTCTTTAAACAATTAAACTAGTTCCTAAAACTACTTCAATTCCTCCCTACATCACTTATTCACCAAAACAATGCCCAAAATCCCATTTTCTAGCCATGGCCAAACTCATTTCACTCCCTTAGGTCTTGAAAAGAAAGTCTGGTAGAAAAAAGATAGGTCTGTGTGTTGTTTGCTAGGTTGCGGTAGCTTTGGTTACAAGTTCTTATTTGTTTAGGTAAGTCACGCTCACTTAAAACAAGTTTGCAAATGAATTATTTTGTTGAAATAATTTATGATGTGTATAATTGTATATGATTGCTATTGTTTGGTTTAGTTCCCGCTTTATAGCGGATGACACATTGGATGTTTGTAGGGGACTTGAAATGAAGTCGAAGTGTTCGTAGCGAATAGGTGGCTATGACACACTTCGAAGTGCTATGAATGGTTTTATAGGGGGCTTTATGAAAAGGGACTCAAAAGTGTTCCTCGTTTTTGTGTTATTTATATATATTCTTATGTATATAAATGTTCAATGTTGCTTGGCATAGTTAACATACTTGAGTTTGTTTTTATTCGACATCAAGATCCCTTGTTTTCTTTAAACTAGTTTACCACCTTGTTTTCTAAGAATGTTTTTAAAAGATTTTCCAAACTTAAATTTTGTTTTCAAACCTTTTTGAAAAGTTAGTAAAGTGGTTTAAATATCTTTATTAATAGTTGAAATAGCTTTGGTGTCACACTTTTTTGGTATCAACGTGAACTACCAAAAACGCCCCTCTATATATTATCAAATCTTAATCACTTAAAAATATAATCTAATATTAATTTTTTTTACAAATTCAAATGTCCCTAAAAGTAGGATCTAATAATTAAACATGTTTTACAAATTCAAAATGCTTCTAAAAATAGGATTTAAAATAAAACTTCCTTTACAAATTCAAAATACTTCTTTACAAATATACAAATCTTAATATCACTTGAAATTAAAAATCATTTTTTTATTCGATTTAATCATATACAAGTTATAAGAAAAACAATTAACACGCGCGAAGCGCGTGCCATGACACTCGTATAAAGAAATGGTTTAGAAGCTATTTTGATTTACAAACAAGTTTTAAAAGTTACAGTCTACATAGCGATAGTCGTTATGAATGCAGTTTGTAAATCGATGATTTTGTGTAAAATAAAAAGAGTTACATATTTTTAGATATTTTGAAAACTCTTTTAAAATGTGTTTTTGAGTATCAAAAAGCAAGTTTGAAATATTAAATATATTTTCAAGAATTTATTTAATTATTTAAACAGTAGGTTTAAATTTAACCGCTTCGTTTCAAAGTTGAGTTTTGTTTAAAAGCAACTATCTTTTATAAGGATGTTTTAAATACAAGGGATTTCTTTGTTTGTGCCATTAAGTAACATCAAACAAATGTGATAAGTTGTGCTAAAATTTTGACATGTTTGTGGAAACTAAGTCATCTTGTATTTAGCACTAAAAGCCGATGAGTAAACTTCCCTCTATCTATGAGATCTAGAACAGAGTTTCTAGGCGAGGATAGAGAAGTCAAAATATAAGAAATTTGATAAGTAAAGAGGGTTAATTTCGATAAACGAGTCATGATTAATTAAGTATATGGAAGGTACTTTGTCACTTGACACCAAATTTCGATGTATGGAAACTCGTCTTTATCTCGAGAAGTAAGAATGTATATTGAGATAAGCATAGTTTTCTAACTTGTCTGACTTCATTATTAATCGACGTATAATACCGTTTGAAATCGGAAAGTGGTGACATTTATAGGTTGTCCTATTTTCCATATGCAAACTATACTTACACCCATATAGTGGTTTGTCCACTATTAATAACTTGACCAAATATAACTCTGGAAATATCTAGAAGAAGCGAGAGAATTATATGGTACAGTTATCTTCAGTGATGCTATATTGTACGTATAAACTTCTTGTGTTCTTCTAGGAAAAATGATAAGGAAATCCGTTCACTTAAATGGTTAGAAGGTGATCTCGCTCTTATGTATTGTCTATTTATTTCCAAAAGAACCGCAACTGAGTTTAACGGAAACTATTTATTGTAGGTTCGAAGAGGCCGGGATTGGATAAGCATGAGTTATCCCAAAACCATTTCGAACCAGCATCAACGTTTGAATTGGAATATCTTAAAGGTGATGGAATCGAAGATGGAGTTTTTGAAGTGCAAGGGCTACTTGCTAGTAATCCTGAAGATATAGTAGAAGTAGAGCCTTCGGTTTGTTCATATCCTGAATAACTTGTATGGATGAATGCTGACATTTCATTGTTGCTTGGAGGATAGTGTTAGCATTCCAAGTAGGATTTGCTAAAAAGGTAAAACGTAGTCTCGAGTCTTACACCTGGGAATAACTAAAACACTGCAAGGTTATATGGTTTGCTACCATCAGTGTGTCACTACAAAAAATTATGCATTTAGTTGCACTTATTAGTTGCGTTTATAATTAAGTGCAACTATTAGTATATAAGTGGCCGCTGTGAAAATTTTCCCCTTCCCGCTAATTAAAACATTGTTACGTTTCTAAGTTTTCACGTTTCCTCCCATTTTTCATTTTCCCTCTTTATTCGGAAAATTTTCACCAAGTCCTGAATTATCGTCCTCTTCATCAACGCTTCATTTTCCCTTCGTCATCATCGCGCTACTCCTCTCCTTCCACATAGTCAATCGATTCCTCTTTCTATCTACTGCCGTTTGATTGAGATTCTACACAAATCTTAAATCGGTATGGATTTTATACTTTATTTTATGAATATATATTGGTTTATGTGTTTTAATATTGATTATATAAATCAAATTGCAAAAACCCCAATTTGATTGAGATTCACGATTTTGCCATCCATCCCTCCTGTTGTTAAAACATTGTCGTTCCATGGCAGTACACTTACATGGGATCGGTATGCTCCTTTTAGCGTTTGCAAAAGGTGGCTGTAGGCAGCTTCCCACATCTAAATGTCTGAATTGTTTAAACCGAGCTCATGCCTTGGTGAATCTTTTATTTTTTAATTTTTTTTTGATTATACAGGTTTTAATGCAAACTATATTAGGATAATCGCAACTTTGTTTACCCGGAATAAGAATTTCATTTAGATCCAAATGTTATGTATCAATCTTTATGCATTAATTTTGATTTTAAAGTATATAGTCCATTGATGCAATTTATTATTACTGGTGCAGTAGAGTTAAAGATGAAATGGATCAAAGGTTGGTATATTTTTTGATGGATAGATTAATGAATGTATATGTTTTAGATGAATGACTTATTTTCTCCGTTTAGGAATGTGTTAGCTACATTATAATGCATATAAGATGTTTGATAAATGGAGATAAAATATTTGACTATAGAATAAGATGTTTGATAGATGGAGATAAGTTTCGTAATGCTTACTGATCTATCCCCTCTAAAACTGAAGGATTTCATCCTTTTATCAAATGAAAATATATAGATGACTTGGAAAGAATCAGATAAACCAAGCCCTGCACTAGTATGAACATAGCAAACTTCATTGCAAAATAACCACCTTCTAAAGAAAAGAAGCTTTCAACAGACATCATATTTATATTTTTATTTATTCAAAAGTAGTGTTATATGCGAATATGTCATTTGTTCATGTTCCCTATATATATATATATTAAGTTTTGATATAGTTAAATATAGTTTGAAACAGTTGGTTCATTAGGTACCGCAACATCTCATAATTACATATGGTGACTAACTATACTTCTTCATTTTGATTTTTGAGTATGCAATGGCATGCTTTTCAATATTAGCAAGTGGTTCTGATTATAATCTATTG
Source organism: Allium fistulosum (assembly GCA_030737815.1). Lineage (NCBI taxonomy): Eukaryota > Viridiplantae > Streptophyta > Magnoliopsida > Asparagales > Amaryllidaceae > Allium > Allium fistulosum. Next base: position 1,390,146,154 of record CM060901.1, on the reverse strand, counting down.
AATTTTACATGATGATTAAAATTTTGTTTGCAACTTTTTGGAGGATTATAAATGACAAAGCAAGCGGTTTCCCATATAGAACGCCCACATGTTTTATATTTAGCTGTATTCTTAATATTTAAAACTTGTCCTTTCTTAATGTAGGTCCGAAATCAAGATGTGATATTTGGATTAGCAGGTGTTAGCAGAGAAGGGAGGGAAGTTGCCTGGACATGGTTAAAAGCATGTCATATTTGTATTACGCATCAAGCCTGATATAACTGAAAGTTAACACCGTACATGCTAGGCTTCTTAATTACTATATATTTTCATTGCATTCATTCTCTTCGGTTAGGGAAATTTGTATGCTTTTCTCTAAACAAGTCACAATGCTTCTACTTTTGTTGTAACTCAGTAGCATATGCATTCATTAACTTATTCAATTGGTTGCATCTCTCCATATAATTGTTTACCAAATCTTGACCCTGAGGAACGTTTACTAATTTATCATATAATGAGTTATTCTTCTCTCTGAAAATGTCACATTGATCTTTGAAATTGGAATTCATTTTATTCCATGCTTTTAAGATCTGTTTATCAATTTCTATTTCTTAAGTAACTTATACAGATCATTCCTATCAAATTCTAACTTGAGAAGATTCAAAAATAATGTCATCATAACCTTCTTGTTGAGACCATGCATTATTATATTTAAAATGCACTTTCTTTTGATTATGGTAGGATGGCATAAGGATAAGTGAAGTAGACAATGGTCACCTTGATGAATGATTTAAATGCATATGATTTATAGTGAGTAAATCTGTCCAGAAAAATGGAATTGAGAAATATTCTGTCAATTCCATTGTGAACTAACAGATTCTTCCCTCTTTCCTTGTAAAAAAATCACCACACCTAAGCTTCTATGAGCGTAGATTGTTGAAAGCATATGGAGAAGTCATCACCTAACTTAAAATTAACTTCATCCCCACCAATTCTGCCAAAAATGTGGATTATGCCGTTGAAATCATCAGCAACTATCCAGGGAAAGGTTATTTGTTTAGATTTGAGCTATAAATATTCCCATAATTTTCTCATTACTTTTCAATAGACAAGAAACTTACTTATCATCTATTTCAAATAGAGCAGCAGTCTAGAAGTTGGTGACCCACATGACTATTATTCTTCCTTTTGATGACCGTAAATTATTGTTAATATGAAATATACCCAAATAATTTCTGTATTTATGAAATATCCCTTCGACTTCTCCAATCACTTAATTTGTCAAGGTTACCACTTCTTAGTTTGCAGGTTAACAAGTGATCGGGAACTGTCTGGTTGTATGCTCATTATGCCTTATTAACCTGCAAACTAAGAAGTGGTAACCTTGACAAATTAAGTGATTGGAGAAGTCGAAGGGATATTTCATAAATACAGAAATTATTTGGGTATATTTCATATTAACAATAATTTACGGTCATCAAAAGGAAGAATAATAGTCATGTGGGTCACCAACTTCTAGACTGCTGCTCTATTTGAAATAGATGATAAGTAAGTTTCTTGTCTATTGAAAAGTAATGAGAAAATTATGGGAATATTTATAGCTCAAATCTAAACAAATAACCTTTCCATGGATAGTTGCTGATGATTTCAACGGCATAATCCACATTTTTGGCAGAATTGGTGGGGATGAAGTTAATTTTAAGTTAGGTGATGACTTCTCCATATGCTTTCAACAATCTACGCTCATAGAAGCTTAGGTGTGGTGATTTTTTTATAAGGAAAGAGGGAAGAATCTATTAGTTCACAATGGAATTGACAGAATATTTCTCAATTCCATTTTTCTGGACAGATTTACTCACTATAAATCATATGCATTTAAATCATTCATCAAGGTGACCATTGTCTACTTCACTTATCCTTATGCCATCCTACCATAATCAAAAGAAAGTGTATTTTAAATATAATAATGCATGGTCTCAACAAGAAGGTTATGATGACATTATTTTTGAATCTTCTCAAGTTAGAATTTGATAGGAATGATCTGTATAAGTTACTTAAGAAATAGAAATTGATAAACAGATCTTAAAAGCATGGAATAAAATGAATTCCAATTTCAAAGATCAATGTGACATTTTCAGAGAGAAGAATAACTTATTATATGATAAATTAGTAAACGTTCCTCAGGGTCAAGATTTGGTAAACAATTATATGGAGAGATGTAACCAATTGAATAAGTTAATGAATGCATATGCTACTGAGTTACAACAAAAGTAGAAGCATTGTGACTTGTTTAGAGAAAAGCATACAAATTTCCCTAACTAAAGAGAATGAATGCAATGAAAATATATAGTAATTAAGAAGCCTAGCATGTACGGTGTTAACTTTCAGTTATATCAGGCTTGATGCGTAATACAAATATGACATGCTTTTAACCATGTCCAGGCAACTTCCCTCCCTTCTCTGCTAACACCTGCTAATCCAAATATCACATCTTGATTTCGGACCTACATTAAGAAAGGACAAGTTTTAAATATTAAGAATACAGCTAAATATAAAACATGTGGGCGTTCTATATGGGAAACCGCTTGCTTTGTCATTTATAATCCTCCAAAAAGTTGCAAACAAAATTTTAATCATCATGTAAAATTCAATAGATTATAATCAGAACCACTTGCTAATATTGAAAAGCATGCCATTGCATACTCAAAAATCAAAATGAAGAAGTATAGTTAGTCACCATATGTAATTATGAGATGTTGCGGTACCTAATGAACCAACTGTTTCAAACTATATTTAACTATATCAAAACTTAATATATATATATATATAGGGAACATGAACAAATGACATATTCGCATATAACACTACTTTTGAATAAATAAAAATATAAATATGATGTCTGTTGAAAGCTTCTTTTCTTTAGAAGGTGGTTATTTTGCAATGAAGTTTGCTATGTTCATACTAGTGCAGGGCTTGGTTTATCTGATTCTTTCCAAGTCATCTATATATTTTCATTTGATAAAAGGATGAAATCCTTCAGTTTTAGAGGGGATAGATCAGTAAGCATTACGAAACTTATCTCCATCTATCAAACATCTTATTCTATAGTCAAATATTTTATCTCCATTTATCAAACATCTTATATGCATTATAATGTAGCTAACACATTCCTAAACAGAGAAAATAAGTCATTCATCTAAAACATATACACTCATTAATCTATCCATCAAAAAATATACCAACCTTTGATCCATTTCATCTTTAACTCTACTGCACCAGTAATAATAAATTGCATCAATGGACTATATACTTTAAAATCAAAATTAATGCATAAAGATTGATACATAACATTTGGATCTAAATGAAATTCTTATTCCGGGTAAACAAAGTTGCGATTATCCTAATATAGTTTGCATTAAAACCTGTATAATCAAAAAAAAATTAAAAAATAAAAGATTCACCAAGGCATGAGCTCGGTTTAAACAATTCAGACATTTAGATGTGGGAAGCTGCCTACAGCCACCTTTTGCAAACGCTAAAAGGAGCATACCGATCCCATGTAAGTGTACTGCCATGGAACGACAATGTTTTAACAACAGGAGGGATGGATGGCAAAATCGTGAATCTCAATCAAATTGGGGTTTTTGCAATTTGATTTATATAATCAATATTAAAACACATAAACCAATATATATTCATAAAATAAAGTATAAAATCCATACCGATTTAAGATTTGTGTAGAATCTCAATCAAACGGCAGTAGATGGAAAGAGGAATTGATTGACTATGTGGAAGGAGAGGTGTAGCGCGATGATGACGAAGGGAAAATGAAGCGTTGATGAAGAGGACGATAATTCAGGACTTGGTGAAAATTTTCTGAATAAAGAGGGAAAATGAAAAATGGGAGGAAACGTGAAAACTTAGAAACGTAACAATGTTTTAATTAGCGGGAAGGGGAAAATTTTCACAGCGGCCACTTATATACTAATAGTTGCACTTAATTATAAACGCAACTAATAAGTGCAACTAAATGCATAATTTTTTGTAGTGTAATCATTCCTGGTCTCGATCGATATTTATTTTTGGATGTATGCTTCAGGCCCAATATGGTTGTTGATCGCAACCAAGGAATGATTATATTCGGTATTATCCAGGAAGGGTAGGCTGGCCTTGCCATGCAAGGTTCGAAAGGTTTTCAACTACGGTACATTTTCTCTAGAGATGTACTGTGATGGGCGGTACCTTAATAGCCCTGTCATTGACGGAATTCAATTTCCACTATGTGCCTTTACGAACTTAGTTGTATATCTAATATACTGAAATGTAATTAATGTAACCATTTCAGCTATGATTAAATATTTATTTGAAAATCTAGTCATTATTATAATATCATGGGATTCCTTATAATTTTTTTATTGGTTATCGTAAGGTTAAAACGTGTCCTTGTTTATGTGCGGTGTGGTCTTACAAGATACTCTTATTTTTTAAGGGTTTTTTAAGTGTAAAACTCGTATGTTTCGAATTTAGTCACACTAGACCCACGTCTGACCCGGCTTTTTTCTTTCTTCCCTTTAAACTCTTAGGTACTCTAATTTTTGAGTAGCCAAGTAGTCAAGGTTGTTATAAATGCATTTTGGAGGAGTATGGAGCAGGAGACTTCAACGTTATCTAGTTATCTATTTTATTTCTGTTGTGTGTATAGTTATGTTTTCAGCATTGAGGGGGAAGGCAGTTATAACTATCCCTGGATGAAGTTAGTACTTGTTGCAACTCCGATGTTTCATTTTGGGAATGATTGTATATACTATCTTATGTTCTAATATATATGATTTCCATATGTTGTGAGATTCTATGTTTTTTTCTTCTTATTTTTTCTTTTCCTTTTCCCCAACAGCTTATCTTTCATATGCCTAGATGATCAGCATATGAATACCAAGGATGTATTAAGTTCTGTCTTTAGGAGTAAGAAAGGTAGAACGTTACATGTAGTATTGAAGCTTAGGTTGAGAAAACACCTAAGCCTTGGTTATGGTCAACTCATTAGAGATAGGGTTAATAATGCCCTAGAATGAGCTTAGTCTATGAGAGTGCATATTTATAATTTTTATCCTTATATATATATATTTGAGATATCTTGGTTAGTCTTAATGTGTTGGATCTAGTACCCTTTCCCTTAAGATGATCTCGCCTAAGTATTTTAAAGTTATCTTACTATATCCAAGTAGTACGAATGAGTAATAGAGGAAGACGAGGGAAGGAAGCTGGTAGCACCATGACCACCAATGGACAATCTTTAAATGGTGGAAGAGTTGGAGCAGTTGAAGAGGCGGCACCTGTGCAGCCTTGTGTTAACTTTGTAACCTTATGTAAAGACTATACTAATTTGGAAGGAAAGTCATTCAAGGGAATAGAATCTATTATTGAAGTTCAGTCTTGGCTTCGTTCTTGTGAGAAGATTTTCAAGGGGCTGGATATTTTAGATGAGCAGAAGCATTTCTTAGCATTTTGGTAGTTATAGGATGAAGCATTAGCATGGTGGGATTTGGTCACAGCGAACGTCCCGGAGGATAATTTTTCTTGGACAAGGTGTAAGGAGGTGTTTGAAGAATAGTACATGCCCACTACAGGAAGAACCTGTTTGTATAGAAGTTTCCTGGATCTCAAGCAAGAAGATGTGTTAGTAGCTGAATATGAAACCAAATTTAATGAGTTATCACGATTCGGCCCGGGATAGATTGATATCCCTCTTAAGAAGAATGAGTTTTTTATAAGTGAATATTAGGCTCAGGTCCCTAGTAAGTTTCAAAATACACCAAAACCCCAGTAAAAAAAGTGTGTAAATTAGGTCCCTAGAATTAAGTTACTAAGTAATTGCATATAGTTATGCAATTTTTTTGGTGAATAATTGCAAAATTTTCCGCAACTTTTTGAAAAAATTGCGTAAATTTCCACAATTTTTTGGGTGAATAATTGTGGAATTTTCCGCAATTTTTTGGATGAATAATTGCGGAATTTTCCGCAATTTTTTGATATAATTGCATAAATGTCTGCAATTATTTACTGAATAATTGCATAAGTGTATGTCATTATTCAGTAACTTAATTCTAGGGACCTAATTTACAAACTTTATTTTACTGGGGTTTTTGTGTATTTTGAAACTTATTAGGGACCTGTGCCAAACTGTCCCTTTTTATAATTGGGATGAGGGAAGGATTTCATGAGAAGACGACTGCCCATTTGAAGGGATCTTGTAAGAGTCCAAAAACTCGGCCTTCGAAAATCGGCACCCGTACTTCACTTGTACTCAAAATGCCGTAGATTCAAATGCCGAATCTGGCTTCCCGGAGCTTATAACACCATTAAGCATAACAAAACAGCGGAATAAAAAGAATATATCAATGATATCATATATATAACATTGACACAATGATAGATACAAAAATCTGATACAATATGATACAACAGAATGATACAACAGATATCAATATACATCAGAGATATGATACAAGAAATAGCAGCGGAAAGAAAATAGATAACACCAGCAGCGGATAGAATATCTCCAATAGAATGCTCCAATCCATAGCTAGCGGTAAGCAAGGTCAGTCCAAGGACTGACTAGCTCCAGATAATCTACTCAACCTGAATATCTGAGAAACCCAACTCTAGACCGCCCGTGTGGAAAATGGTGGGCACCCAGATTTTAGGAAGGGAACAATAAACTCCAAGTCAGTCGTGGGACTGGCGTGAGCAACAAAAACAGTTTATCTTTAAAACAAAGTAAAATTGAATTTCGCAATGCTTTTGGAAAATGAAACTACCATAAGACCTCCCACCACACACACAATGCAAACGCAGAATTGGAGGAGATTTCTTCTTATGATAGTCAAACATGCTTACTACGCAAAGGAAAACTCTTTTGATATTATTATTGGTGCATAGTGTCGAAAGCCATTTCGAAAATAAAATATAAATCTTAGCCGGCATAGACATTCCGAACTATGCCTACTATAGCTACCATCTAAACAGTGGGGCGCCACCATAAGTAAATGGCAGGTTCTACAACTAATACCGTACAAGGTTCGTATTGGAAAATGGATTTCCAACAAATGGTCAGGCTAAGGAACTTCCTATGCCACGTAGGAACGCCACTGGCGGGACGCTCCGAGAGACAACCTGCTCTCTGCCAACACAAGGCCGGTTACCCCCTTCCCGGGTAGTAAACCCGAGATATGCCACCCCCGGTCCTTTCGGACCTTTATCCGAGAGCTCTCGATAACCAACATCACAAAGTAATAAATATAGTGTGTCCACATGAGTAAGTATCTGGGCTCCATACCATGATACTACCCTTTTCCAGAAGGAATGGTCATACCCTAGGGAAGCTACCCCTGAAACCTTGCTGCATCTTTCCTGTTTCGACCATTTTCGGGTTGTGAGGTCTGACGAAGTCTCGTCCACAAAGCTACGCTTTTTCACAAAGCCATGCTTTGATCACAAATGATCAATAAATGATCAACACACAGCAACACTCAGCATGCCACATTACCAAATTGGGAGTATATCGCTGATAACCTTCAACTACATAACCTCTGAGCTCGTACGTCTCAGAGAAGGGTGTTAAGCTAAGAGAATAAATTCTCCGCCACCAACAGAAATGTATTTGAAAGAAATATGCTTTATATCTCAAAATGTAATGTCAGACATGTAACCATACAAGTCTGTTCCGCGTTCGAACAGAACCAAAGGCACTTCCAAAGAAGCCCTTGCAATCCGGGTATTCACAATCCCGATCGGACTTCCCATCACTTAGGAAATCTCTATACCGGAGCAACTCAGTGCAGAGACAATCGATAGGTTATCCTATCGTTTTCACAAATACCCGATCTTCATCACCGGTCTTCAAATGCCATCCATATATGACGTATCACTTATTCAGAATGGGTTATGTGATACAAAGGTCTTTTCCCGGCTAACCCGAATAGTGAGCGTAATATTTTAAAAACATATGGATATTGGGATTTCAATTAAGTCACAACTTAAACCTAACTTTCTTTTCAATGGTTTAACAAATTACCATTTTCAAATCTTTAAACAAAAAGATTCATTTTAACAACCTTCAACGGTTTAAACAATTTCCACACTTTTATCTTTTAAACAAAAGATTCATTCACAGATTTTCCAAATTAATTTCCATTTCAATTGGATTAACTCATTAAATCTTTAAAACAAAGATTTAGCTTATAGCTTTCAAAACAATTCCATTTCAAATGGTTTAAACAAATCATCATTTTAAATCTGTTAAAAATAAACAGATTTAATTCATAGCTTTCAAAAAGAATTCATTCATAACTTGGAAAACCATTTTTCAATTCAATCTTGAAATTCCTTTAATTAAACTGGAATTTCTTTTCTTATCTGAAAGCTTTTATTCTTTTAAAACAAACAGTTTTCATTTTGGACATCTGATTCATTTATACGAGTTAAGGTTCTTGGGTTAAATCTAAATTCTCAAAATTATACTTTTTAAAATGTTTTAAATTCATATAAACACATTTATAACATCTTTAACATTTTTAAATCATAAATCTCAAACATGGAATTCAATTCCTTATTTTGAATTCAAATTCAAATTGAATTATTTAAATTGAAAACCTTACCAAGTTATTTAAAATAGCTTTTATCTTTGAAAACACCTTTTCAAAAGCTTTAACATTTAACCCAAATCCATTTTCAAAATCAATTGAAATTAAAATTTTAATTTCAAAAACATTGAATTTAAATTATTTGTGACTTAACCGATTTCCACGTGAAATCCATATTTGTGTGTGTATGGTGTAGTCCGGGGTTTAACATAATGGTGCAACCACATCATCAGTCATCACAGATCAAAATACAAGAATATAGTTGATAAGCGGTATAAACTATAACGCTTATCTTTCATTCACAAATCACAGATATATATATATTACAGAAATTAATTACATTTATCCTAGATAAATAAATTAAATTACAGATCACAACACAAATTAGGATGTATCACAAAGCATCACATATCAGGGATATCAAACAATTCAACCATTCAATAAAATCCAATCATCCATAAGTAAGATCAATTAATCAGCTGATAAATTTTTAAACCAGATTAATTACTTATGAATAAATTACTAATCCTGGTTAATTAATTAATCAATTCTCAATTAATTATCATTCCTTAACCACCTTCATTAATTAACCTTCAATTAATTAATCATCCTCAAATTAATTACCTTAATTAGTTAATCACATAATTAATTATCCTTTAATTAATTATTCTTTAATTACTTGGTTAATCAAACTTAAATCATTAATTAATTAACCTTAATTACTTTCATTAAGTAATTATCTTTAAGTAATTATCCTAATTACTTACATTAATTAATCTTTAATTTAATTACACAAGGTAATTAACTTTTAATCATTTACACAAAGTAATTAACTTTAATTTAATTACACAAAGTAATTATTCATCAATTATCATTAAAAACCTTTAATCTTTAAACCTTTAATCTTTGAAACAAAATTATTATTAATTCATAAATCAACTTAGTTCTTTATAAGTTAATAACATAAGACTTTTTTTCTTAATTACACCATTTAATTTATTTTAAATAGGCTTGAAAATTATCTTAATAAATTCAAGTTAAAATAAATTATTCAACTTTTACCTCTCTAAATCTTTAAATTAACATCAAATTATTTAAAGAAATTTTATTCAAGAAGATAGTTCAAAACTTGGGTTGATTTTATTTAAAAACTTGATTTATATAAAAATCTAAAACTGTTTCATTTTGAACTCGAGACAATCTTGAGTCAAACCCGAGAACTTCCCTAATTAACTCGAGTATCACTTCGAGATACTCACCCACCTGCCCCGAGTCTCTCTCCTGCATGCCTTCTTCTATTTTTTTTTCAGTTAGTTTAAAATTTAAACTTAAGGATAAATATAGCATCAGGTAACTCACTCAAACTCGCGTCCTACCCGAGTCACAACCCCTATACGCTCGAGAATCCCTTCGAGTTTTCCTCGCGAAACCCAACCAGACACAAGAACGATCACCGTGCACGTGCACGACCATCCCAGTCGCCTCCGACCACCCTTGTCATTGCCAACAAATCACCGCTGGCCTCCTCCATCGTTCCCAATCACTTGAGTATCGATTCGAATGCGAAAATGAAATCGAGCTTCCTAGCTCAAAAACTGGAACTAACCCCTCACCGGAAAAACTTCCACTGCCATCGCCACGGTCCACCGGAGGCCCAGCGACTCCGGCCACGTGTTCACTGACCATCGACGCTTCTCTCCCCCAATTCACGTACCATTCGATCATCTAGGCACATCGCGGCGGCTTCATAAGTTTAAGCGACCCAAAAACAAGTTCGAACCCTAATTCAAGCTCATCCCCTCAATTCGTACAATGAAAAAATTATTCAACAATTTTCCCATTACTATCAACTACCAATCTTGCTTCAAATAAGATCTTAGCGTTCGAAATGGGCTCGATTATCAGAAATTGATCAAAATGCAAATTTTATTCGATTTTGAACTGTACTTGGAACAATTCATTAAAAATCATTATATTAATTTCAAAAATCCTATCTTTAGCTGTTTATCCAAGTTATGAAATCAAACCAATAAATTAAAATACTCGAAAGAGTTCATATGGTTTATTTTTACTGTATTTCCTTGATTCCAGTAATGTTGTTTGCATTTGATGCTTCCAAATGATTTTAAAATTTGAGTCAGGTAAATACAACCAAATTTAATTTAAAGATCATTACCCAAATCCTTTTTTTTATTTGAGATAAGAATTTTCTCTCTGGAATTTGGCTAACCTGTTGTTAAACAGAGGTAGATCTGTATATACACAGACATACATTCAACCATTTACACACACACACACACACACACACACACACACACATATATATATATATATAGATACCAGCACATATATTCACATCAATTAACATTATCATCGCAGGCATAAGATTCAAAAGAAACTGGTTTAAACAATAAAGTTTGCTCACCTGTATTTTTGGAAGAAGAACAGAGTAGCTTATCTTTGACCCAGGCTTTGAATTTTTGCAAGCTAAACCTTTTCTTGATCTCTGGTTTGTATTGCCTTTTAGATTTGAATTTTTGTTTGAGTTTTAAGTGGTATTTACTTCAGTTTTACTTGGCTTGTAATGGACGAACTAAAGTGGAAAGCTTGATGTATAAAAGAAAGTAAGTTACAGGTTGATGTTATTATTTGTACAAGTTAATATTGTTTTGTACCATCATTTCAGAGATATTTTTTCCATTTTGGAGGCTGATATGAATATGGCATTAATTGCCATGGTACTTTATGTCTTTATATGTTTGCCGTTTCCTCATGCAAGCTTATCTTTTATATGTTTTGTATATAAACATTTGTTTACTCAGCCTACATACTTATACAATACATACTTGAATGTATATATCTCTATTTCTTTGTTTGTTAACTTGGCTGAAGACAATTTGTTGTAGTGGCCAAACATTAATTAGTTTGTACCATATTTATATTTATATAGTATCCTTCTTCCGTCTCGGCTGTACAAAAAATATGAGATGATTGTGATGGCTTCCTATGCAACATTCACACTTATACATATTTTTACTTTCTTGAATATGTTAGTTTTTCTTTTGCAAGTGTATATACATAGCTAATAGATATTTACATATCTTTGTTGTCTTCTTTTGCAATCTCAATTACATATATTTTTATTTTTGTTTCTTCCAGGTCTACATATCTATGTGTATTTTGTTTCTTTTCCTTGCTTTAAATCTTATTATTTTCGAATATGGATGAAGTTCTATATTAAATTTAAATGTTAGAATTTGTTTAAAATGTGTTTACTTTATAATTTTTTTTATAGTCAATCTTTTATATATTTATTTCTATTGTAAATTTTACTTTAATACTTATTGACTTATATTTCTATATATATATATATATAATTTCAAATTGACTCATATATACCCAAATATATATATATATATATTCATTCACATATATATACAATATTTTAAATTTAAAATGATTAAATATTTTTTTTTATTTGGATTTGGGGAAACTCGAATCAATTTACAATTAGATTCCACAATTTTTATTCAAAAATTCAATTAATTATCAATTTAAATTTAGATAAAATTCAGGGTCGTTATAGATCTTTTGTGGACTTAGTGGATGTGGCTTTACGTTATGAAGTTCTTGAGAAGAAGAAGTGGACAGTAGCACCTAGCAGCAATAACAACAACCTGAACAAGAGAAAGTTTAACTAGCAAGGGAAGAAGTAGTGGGGAGAAAAGCCAGTGGAGGGGCACGGGAAAACCGTTATAAGGATTACACTTGCAATGTTTGTAATCAGAAGGGCCATATTGCAAGATTTTATAGGAATTTTGAATTTCAGAAAAAGAAAAATTTGACCTATTTTTCTGATGGTTCAGAAAACACTCTGCTTTAATCGCCACCAACCAGCGCATATGGTGAATGATTGTCCATTGATGAACGAAGGGGAGCAAGTCAAAGTCTATGCTATCAATGAGGAACCATAGACTTCAATGATATGAAAGTGAAATGAGTTATTGAAGGTACTTTATATGTTAATGGCATTTTAGTTTGAATATTTCTTGATACTGGGGCTTCCATAGTTTTATTTCTAAAGGATTGGTTAATAAATTAGAACTTTCCCCAAAATTTGTATAAATCCCATTTTGTGTGTCGAACCCCATAGGTGGTGCAACTAATCTGTGTATGATTTATGAAAATGTGCAAGTTACTTACCTTACCCACCACGGCTTTTAGGATATGTTTATTTTGGATTTTAATGGGTTTGATGTTTTACTCGGTATGGACTGGTTATCAAAGTATAAAGCTTTTCTAGGTTGTGTTAAAAGGATGGTATTATTGCAAAATAATAGAGGGGAGCATGTTGAAGTGGCTTGTGGAGAGCCGAATAAGCTAATGAGTAGTCTCTTGCATGCATTTGATTTGTCCCAAGAAGAGTTAGGATCGATAGCAATTATTAAGGACTTCCCAAATATTTTTGATGAAGTTAACAGTCTACCTCCACATCGGGAGATTGAGTTTCGGATTGACTTAATTTCCGATTGGAAACTTGTTATACATCCTATCCATAAGATGTTTCCAAAGGAGAAGGAGGAGTTAAGGAATCAGATAGATGATTTGTTAAATAAGGGACTGAATAAGTCGAGTTGCTCAAGTTGGAGAGCAGCTGTAGTTTTTGTTGCAAAGTCAGATGGATCATTAAGACTTTGTGTTGATTATCGTGAGCTAAAAATGCAAACAATTCAGAACAAGTATCCCTTACCCCATATAGACAACAAGTTCGACCAACTACATGGTGCTTGAGTATTCTCTCAAATGGATCATGCTATAGGATTTCACCAGTTAGGGATAACGGAGGATAGTATACCCTTAACAACATTTAGAGGATTGAATTTTTTCTTTGAGTGGTTGGTTATGCTTTTTGGGCTAACCAATGCACCCGCTTATTTTGTAGATATTATGAATAGAGTTTTTAGAGATGTGCTTAATAAATTTATGTTGGTTTGTATAGATGGTATACTTATTTACTCCAAGACCGAGGAGGAACACAAACACCCTCTAGATGTGGTGCTTAAAATGTTGAGGAAACGGGTTTTAAGAGCTGAATTTTCTAAGTGTCATTTTTGGCAATCGAAAGTAAGGTTCCTCGGACATATTGTGTCCGGGGATGGTGTTTCGGTTGATCCAAAAAAGGTAGTTGTTGTTCGAGATTAGAAGACACCGTAGACTAAAACGGAAGTCAGAATTTCTTAGACTTAGTAGGATATTATAGGAGATTTATTCTAAACTTCTCTATGATTGCCTCACACTTGAAAATTTTAATCAAGAAGGATGTTAAGTTTATTTGGACTTTGAAATGTGTAGAAGCATTCATGGAGCTAAAGAAGTGGTTAACCAATGCTCAAGTGTTAGCTATTCCAGATGGAGGTGAAGGACCGACTGGTATATAAATGCTTGTGGAGTAGGTTTGGGTGCGGTATTAATCCAACATGGAAGAGTGATTATGCTAGGAGGCAGCTGATGCCTCATAAGGTAATTGTGCAATACATGATTTGAAATTTTTAGCTATTGTGTTTGCATTAAAAATATGGAGGCATTACTTATTAGGTGAAAAGTTTGAGCTTTTCACGGATTCCAAGTCTTTGAAGTGTCTTTACGCATAGAAGGATTTGAATATGAGGCAACAACATTGATTGGAATTTCTAGCGGCATATGACTTGGATATTTTATATACGTCATGAAAAGCTAACATGGTAGTAGATGCTATGAATAGAAATGAAGTTTTGGCTCTTTTGGAAATTACTCTGACTCTACTTGAAAGGATTGCAAGAAAACAAAAGGAAGATAGTCGTTTAATGGAGATCGTCAATGATGTAGGTGGGGGACAGTGTTCAAGATTTGAAATCGATCATCATGGTATATTTCAGATGAATGGAAGGATAAGCGTTCCCAATGTCGATGTTATTCAGCAAGAGGTATTAACAAAATGCCATCAATCCAAGCTAAGTATCCATCCTGGTGTTTCGAAGATGCATCGGGATATGAAGCGAGTATTTTGGTGGATGGGAATGAATAGGGATATTTCTATTCATGTTAGCAGATGTGCAAATTGCCAGCAAATCAAAGATGATAATCAAAGGATGGCTGCATTACTACAACCCCTTAAGATTCTGAATTGAAAATGGGTGCAAGTATCAATGGATTTTATAGATGGTTTGCCCAGATCAAAGAAGGATAATGAAGGAATTTGGGTTATTATCGGCCGACTAACCAGGAGCGCCCATTTTATTATGGTAAAGCCGACTAGGACTACAGCAAGCTTAGCAAATACTTATATGAAGGAGAATGTCTGATTGCATGGAGTTCCAAATAGCATTGTAAGCGATTGGGATCCAATTTTTACCAGTTAGTTTTGAGAAGCATTGCAAGTAGCTTTGGAAACGAAGCTAAGTTTAAGTACACCATATCATCCTCAAACTGATGGTCAAACAAAGAGAGTGAACCGAGTTTGGAAGATCTTTTGATAACTTGTATCTTGGATTTTGGAGGTTCGCGGGAGGGTCATCTTCACATAATGGAATTTTCATACAATAACAGTTATCAGGCGGGTATTGGCATGGCATACTATGAAGCTCATTTATGGACGACCATGCAAATAACCGTCATGTTAGGTGGAAACCGGAGATCGATTAGTACATAGACTCGATATGATTCGGGAAGCCACTAAGAAGGTAGTTGTGATTAAAAAGAAGATGAAGGATGCTCAAGATAGACAGACAAGCTATGCCAATTGAAGGCATAGGGATTTATAATTCTCAGTCAAGGATTTTGTGTTTATGAAAATTGCTCCGATAAGAGGAGTTGTATGGTTTGGAAGAGCAGGAAAGTTGGCACCTAGAAATGTTGGACCTTTCCAGATTCTTGAGAGGATTGGGCCTGCTTTCCTATCTAATTGAGTTGCCGGAAAGATTGTCAGGGGTACATAATGTTTTTCATGTCTCACATTTGAGGAAATATGTGCATGATCCATCACTTATTGTTGAGCCAACTATTCAGGAAGATTTGGAAGTGGTACCAAACTTGACCATAATAAGTCATCTAGTTCGCATTGTTAATCAAGATGTGAAATAATTATGAAATAAGGTCATGAGATTGGTTAAAGTTCAATGGAGCGAAGATTCTAGAGACTGTAGGGTGACTTATCCCAAGTTGATGATAGAGTAGTAGGATGGATAATGTGTAGATAGGGTACTCGCCACTTGTGGCGTAATCTCTTAGTATGTATCTCTTTTGTATGAGTTTCATCGTATATGATATATTTTCTTTTTGAGTTATCTTTTTGTGTGTTAATTTCAGGACGAAATTCTTTTAAAGGGGGGAGAATGTAACGACCTGTAACTTAATCTCTTTAAATATGAATATTCAAAATATTTTTAAATAATTAAATAATAAATTTTATAACTCAAATAGACCTTTTTTAAGGAATAACTAATGATGGTAAAAATTTTTAAATTTTGGTTTACAAAAGTAGTTATTTTGAAGAAAAATCGAAAACGTAACCGAAAATCTTTTTTGCATATTTGATTTTTGATCGTTTAAAAATTGTTGGAACATGTTGTGCACAATAGTGTATATATGTACGCATGTATAAGAGTAACACATACTTTTGGCTAATGAAGTAATTGGGTTAACACATGTTTTACTATATACTTAAGTTAATAAAAAGAAAGGTAGCACAAAAACTAAGGCATAAGTACATTACAAAAGAGGAGAAATAATGGACGAGTGACAAGGGGGCGGCATGTGTTTCAAGGAAGAGGAGGGTGAGTTGTCAAAAATGCGGTGGAGGGTATTTACTTTTGTTTAGAAAGGGGTAATTTAGTGATTTACCATTTTCATTTTCTATAAAAAGAACTTCAATTTCTCGCTTTACATTTTACTTCATTTCTTTTCAATTTAATCTTCTTATTTTCTTTTCCTTCCACTCTCTTCTCTTCCTTCATGGAGTTCTAAAAGAAATAGTTCAAAAGTTACTCCTTTTTCTCTTTAAACACTTAAGCTATTTTTTAAGACCACTTATATTCCTCTCTACATCGCTTATTCACCAAAACAAAACCCAAAATCCTATTTTCTAGCCATGGTCGAACCCGTTTAACTCCTGTAGGTATTGAAAAGAAAGTTTGGTGGAAGAAAGCTAGGTCCTTGTGTTGTTTGCTAGGTTGCGGTAGTTTTGGTTGCAAGTTCACGTTTGTTTAGGTGAGTAACACTCACTTAAAAGCAAGTTTGCAAATGAATTGTTTTATTGAAATAATTTATGATGTGTATAATTGTATATGATCACTATTGTTTGGTGTGCTTCCTGATTGAAAGCAGATGGCCGTAGGATGTTTGCAAGGGACTTGAAATGAAGTTAAAGTGTTCGTAGCGAGCAGGTCGCTATACACACTACGAAGTGCATATGAAATGTTTTACAAGGGACTTTGTGAAGATGGACTCAAAAGAGTACCTCGTTTATGTGGTTTTTATACATGTGCTTATGTATATATAAATGTTGAATGTTGCCTTGTATAGTTAACATACTTGAGTTGGATTTTATTAGACATCGAGGCCCTTGTTTTCTTTAAACTAGTTTAATATCTTGTTTTCGAAGAATGTTTTTAAAAGATTTTCTGAACTTAACTTTTGTTTTCAAACATTTTTGCAAAGTTATTAAAGTGGTTTAAAAATATAAAGAAAGAGTTTAGAAGCTATTTTGATTTACAAAACAAGTTTTAAAAGTTAAGGTCTATATAGCGAGTGACTATGGATGTAGTTTGTAAATCAATGATTTTGTGTAAAATAAAAAAGTTTTCTATTTTAGATATTTTGAAAAGTCTTTTAAAATGTGTTTATAAGTATCAAAAAGGATGTTTGAAATATTAAATATATTTTCAAAAACTTATTTAATTATTTAAGTTTAAATTTAACCGCTTCGTTTCAAAGGTCGAGTTTTGTTTAAAAGCAACTATCTTTAAAAGGATGTTTTAAATACAAGGGAATTATTTGTATGTGCCATTAAGTAACATCAAACAAATGTGATAAATTATGCTAAAATGTCAACGTTCCATAAGTAACATCAAACAAATGTGATAAGTTATGCTAAAATGTCGATGCATTTGTGGAAAGTAAGTCATTTTGTATTTAGCACTAAAAGCCAATGAGTAGACTTTCCTAATCTATAAGATCTAGACTAGAGTTTTTAGGCGAGTGATAGAGAAGTCGAAATATCAAAAACATGATAAATATAAGAGGGTTAATTTCGACTAATGGGTCATGATTAATTAAGTATATGGAAGGTACTTCATCGTATACTTGACACCAAATTTCAAGTTATTGAAACTCATCTCTATCTCGAGAAGTAAGAATGCATGTCAAGACGAGAATAGTTTTCTAACTTGTCCGACTTCATTGTTAATCGACGGGTAGTACTGTTTGAAATCAGAAAGTGTGATAAGTATAGGATGTTCTATTTTCCATATGCAAACTATACTTACACCCAAATAGTGGTTTTTCCACTATCGATAACTTGACTAAACATAACTCAAGAAATATCTAGAAGAAACACGTGAATTATATGGTACAGTTATCTTCGGTAATGATATATTGTATGCATAAACTCGTTGTGTTCTACTAGGACAAATGATAAGGAAATTCGTCCACTTAAACAGTTAGGAGGTGATCTCCGCCCTTATGTATTGTCAGTTTATTTCCAAAAAAATCGGAGTTGAGTTTACCAAAAACTTTTAATTGTTGGTTCAAAGAGACCAGAATCGGATTAGCATGAATTATCCGTAAACCACTTTGAACTAGCACAAGCATTCGAATTGGAATATCTTAAAGGTGATGGAATCGAAGATGGAGTTCTTTGAAGTGCAATGGCTACTTGCTACTAATCCTGAGGACGTAGTAGAAATAGTGCCTTTAGTTTGTTCATATCATAAACAACTTGAATTGATGAATACTGGCATTGCACTGTTGCTTGGAGGGTAGTATTAGCATTCTAAGTGGGATTTGCTAAAAAGGTAAAACATAGCCTTGAGCCTCACACCCACGAATGACTAAAACATGGGATATGCCACAAGGCTATGTGGTTCGCTACCTTTAGGGTGTAATCATTCCTGATCTAGATCGATATTATTGTTGGATGTATGCTTCGAGCCCAGTATGGTTGTTGATCGTAACAAAGGGATGATTATATTTTATACTATCCAAGAAGGCGTAGGCCGATCTTGCCATGCAAGGGTTAAAAGATTTTCAACCTCGATACATTTTCTCTAGAGGTGTACTATGACGGGTGGTACCTAAGTAGCCCTATCATTGATGTAATCCATTTTCCACCATGTGCCTTTCGAACTTAGTTGTATACCTAATATGTTGGAATGTAATTAATGTAACCATTTCAGCTATAAGTAAATATTTATTTGAAACTCTAGACATTGTTATAATATCATGGGATTCCTTATAAAAATGTTTTGGTTATCATAAGATAAAATTTTGGCCGTGTTTATATGCGGCGTGGTCTTATAAGATACCTTTATTTTGAAGGGTTTTTTAATTATAAAATTCATATGTTTTGAGTTTACTCACACTAAACCTATGTCTGACCCGGAATATTTCTTTCTTTCCTTTAAACTCTTGGGTACTCCAAATTTTGAGCAGCCAAGTTACCAGGTTGTTACACATGCATTTTGGAGGAGTATGGAGCAATTGGCTTCAACGTTATCTAGTTATCTATTTTATTTCTGCTGTGTGTGTATAGTTATGTTTTCAGCATTATGGGGGCAGGCAGTTATAACTGTCCCTGGCAGAAGTTAGTACTTGTTGCGACTCTAATGTTTCATTTTAGGAATGACTATATGTACTATCTTATGTTCTAATATATATGATTTCAATACATTGTGAGATTCTGTGTTTCTTTCCTCTTGTCTTTTCTTTTTCTCTAATGGCTTGTCTTTCGTATGCCTGGATGATCGACCAATGAATATCGAGGGTGTATTAAGTGTCGTCTTTAGAAGTAAGAAAGACAGAATGTTGCAACACCAAGGGATTACGTACTGATAGTTATTAAATAGCTAAAGAATGACTCACTTGAGAGTTTTCTATTGGTTAATAAAACTAAGGTCAAATAAAGAATCTTGAAATGATGATGTTACATTATTCTCTCGACTTAGGAATACCATGGATCTTAAGTATGGATACTCCACTTTAATTATAGTTAAATCATGACATGATGTCCATCGAACGATTTTATTAGTCTGAGCTGAAGCATTGGAAGTGAAATGCTATTTAGTACTGAATTTGTCTTCTCTTTTATATGAGGTTAGTATCGTGGTTAACAGTACTCAACTCAAAGTTAAAGTATTTTGTCAAAGTAATACGGTTATTAATAACTGTTATTATTGAGCCAAGATTTTATGTTTAGACTAATCAAATTGAGTGTGGACAATATTACAATTTTTGTACCAACCCGTATTTTTAGGGTATTTTGAATATTTAAATTTTGAATATTTAAATATTTAATTGGTCTATTTTATCGATGAGTGGGAAAAATCGATTTTCGACTGACTTTTTAGGACTTGGGATTATTTTCATTGGGTTCGGATGGTCCGTGCGAGCCAGAATAAGTATAAGTATCGATATATTTTGATTGTTTGGTCTCAAATTAGAAGGTCGAGTTCGGTTCATAAATAGAGCGACTCAAACAGCTAACTTTTAAAAATGATGGAAGTAGTTTCCGAAGATAGTTCCATTGAGTTAGAAGGTCATGAATCTTATAAATCAAGATCTATTTTATACGAGGTCGAATTCGAGCGTCGTGAGTTGCGTTGTACTCGTGAAAGCATTATCTACTTTTTGGAATTGGATTGGTGGAGTTTGGAGCTCGTCGAATTTTGTGCTAAAATCGAATGCCCATTCGATTTTAGTTCAAACTGGAACGCCTCAGCAATGACTGGAATTTCGGTGAGTTAACTCACCTGTAATTAAACTATAAAATATCCGTGATGTTATAGATTATTGTTGAATGCTTGGATGATAGTTTATATTGTCATTTGATTGATTGCTTGGATTGGATTCCCGTGTTGGAAAATTGATGATATATTATCTAATTTGTATGGAACCTATATGACTATATACTATCCGTAACCATTGTTTTTGCATGGAAAATTTATAGAGATCCCCTATCAGGTTTCTCGCCAATATTTATTTATTTACGTCCTTATGCTGCTATATTGATATTTGGTTGAAAATAACCATGATAGTTTATTTGAATTGTTTAAGTATAGTTATAGCTATTTTCGCTATACCATCATTTATTGAATATCATCTCCGTAAACCCTTTTGTGTGTGTTGAACTTGAACTTGTATTTTCACAATATAGATGTTTAACACTCATTAATCATTTTGATTAATGATATTTAAATTGAGTAATCATTTTAACGAATGATGGTTAAAATTAATTAATCATTTTGAATAATGGGATCTGAAATTAATTGATCATTTTAATTAATAATTTTAACTAATGATGTTTTAAATTTAATTATTCATTGATGTTTGAATCTAATTAATAATTTTAACTAATGATATTTGAATTTAGTTAATCATTTTAATTAATGATATTTGAATTATTTAATAATTTTTAATTAACCATGTGTTACCCCCCCTTTTGGTCAAGGTCGGGATATCAACAAAATTGGCTAAAACGGATGGATATGGGGGTTAGAGATCGATAGGAAAACATGGTATGATCGATATCGTCAAAATTCGACTGAGCTCCAATCAAGACGGGATCGATAGGGAACGATGAACATGGCTTGGAGAAGCTAAGTTTTAAATTTCAGGTCAATCGGAGTTCGCATGCTCAAGATATGGATGGATCAATATTAGTGAGAAATGGTTCTGGATCGATATCTTCGTATCGATCGAGGTGATGGGCTTCGGATCGATGCCTACACATTGATGCTTTCATATCGATAGGTGGATGCGAATATGGATAACGCGCACGGCTTTGGATGGATAGTAGTTCATATCGATGGGTTTCGTATCGACCTGTGATATTGGATCGATATGAATAGAGGCGTTTAGGATCGATACGAAGGCAATGGACTTGGATCGATGGATGCGAACAAAGGCACGGCTGATGGATATGAAAACATGTGCTTTTGGATGTTCAGGGAATCGATACAAAGAGGGCAGCGGCTAATCGATACGAAGGAAGGATGGATTGATGGATACGAATAAGCCCACAGGCGCTGATGGATGGGTACGAAGCATGTATACAGATTGATGGAGGCGAAGGCGATGGATACGCACTGTTCGATGGATACGAAGGTACCAGCTTGCTTGCAAATGCAAACTTGGATCGATCATAACTCTTATTCTACAAGTCCAAATGCTATGAAATTTGCACAAGAGCTTTCTTATTCATTCGAAAGCATCCATGATCGATCTCAACTCGATCGGAACCAGTTTGGATCGATACGAATTATACTTGGATCGATCCCAAATCACTCTGAATCGATCTGATGGGCCTACCTGCGAAAGAGAAGAGGTATTCCAAGTTTTGAGGTGGATATTTTTGGATCTACACCTATAAATAGTGGTCTTATGGCAACTAGAAAGGGGATCTTCTTCTGCTCTTTGTGCAAAACTCTGCTATTTTGTTTGTTGATGTTCAAAGGCTTAATCTTTATACAAAAGGAATAAAAGGATCAATTCAAAGTGGATATAGGCCGGAGATAGCCAAATCACTATAAACCTTATGTTCTTTGTTTTCTTGCTCATTTTAATTTTCTTATTTCTTCATTTCTGCTCTCTACATCGTCTGGATTTGAGATCTGTGTTTGGATATTGAGGATTTGTGTGTAAACACTGGTGCTTTCACTACTTCTGGGGTTTGTGACCAATTTTGGCGCAAACACTTTGGTGCTTTCACTGAGAAAACAAGCACCCGCTACATCAGATTTGGAGGTCGGATTTGGAAAGCTAAATGATCGGATCTAGAAGGAACCATGGTTAGGCCATCTACAAGGAGACATAGAACGGAGAGAAGACATCATGAAGGAAGTCAGGAGGCTTCCTTGGGAGAAAATCAGACCTTAGTTTTCATCACTAGGGATGAGATGGAGATGATGATGGAGGCTATGCAGGAAGAGATGCTGAAAAGTCAAGAGGAGATGATATAGAACCTTCTCAGACAGTTTGGGCAAGCGGGAGCAGTAGGAGCTACCGGAGCACATATCCATGGAGCTGGATCAGAGGGACTCGACAGGCAACCAGATAGAGCAGTTCAGTAGGGGGCAGCCCCCAATCAGCACATAGCTATCAATCAGGATGGACCTAGGCTCGGGGGTACACCACCATGTAATGTTGAACCTATTCATGGAGGAATACCATGTGACGCCGCACAACATGGTGTAGGAAGGACTACGGGAGTGTGTGACGAAGAGTACGTACCGGAGTTTCCTCGAGGAATCAGAGGGCAGTTAGGATATAAAGACGGGAGACAACCTTTGACGGACAATGTTGGATTGGTTGAGATTATCAGGCGAACTATGCATGGAGGTCTGAAAAACAGAGATCTGGAAGGAGTAAACAGGAGTCCATTTACCCGTGACATCAGGATGGCTAGGAATCCACCAGAGTTCAAGCTACCTACTCTAGAAATATACAGTGGTAGGGTGGATCCTATTGATCGTTTGATGAGATATACAAGACACATGGAAGTGATGGGGGCATCAAAGGAGGTTATGGCCCGGTTTTTCCCCCTGTACTCGACGATGCTATATGGTTTAGGCAGTTGGAAGATGGATCTATCAGAACATGGATGGAATTGGTGGACAAGTTCTTGAAACAGTTTTGAGTTCATATCAATAGGCCGAAGAATGTGATGACATTGACGTTAGTAAAACAAAGGACGGGAGAATCACCTAGAACTTTCTTAACTCGGTTTAATGTAGAGGTTGCTTCGGTGGATCGGCCAGATCCATCAATGGTTCTAATGGTGGCAGTGTCAAGAGTCAGGGATAACTCGGATTTCAAAATATCATTGATATGGGATCCACCAATGGATCTCGGGGAATTCTTTCATGAAGCCAAGAGATTTCTTCGACAGGAGGATGCAAGTTTGGATATGAAAGCAAAGGAAGTAAACATGGTTAAGGATGGAGAATCATCCGGTGAAAGCTCGGGTAAGGATAAGGATAAAGAGAAGAGGAATTCGGATAACGAATCTGGCAGGGCAAGGAAACGCTGGGGAGAACCGAAATTCTCCACTTACACAGGATTGAACGAAACGTTGGAGCAGATATACATGGAAACTCGGGATCGCCTTCCCTACCAAAGGCCAGCTAGGAGAGAACCATTGAAACGTGAGAGGGCATCAGGAAGGAACTGTCTCTTTCATGACTTGGACGGGCATGATACCAACAGCTGTAGGCATCTAAAGGATATAATCGAGGAGTATGTAAGGAGTGGTCAGTTGCGGCAATATGTCGGAAGTTGGAATGCGGCAGTGGAACAAGAGCAGCCACCGTCTACCTCAAATGACGATGGTGCGAGGCCTAGGAATGATGGTCGATTGGTTATCGACGGACAGGGATGGTATGGAATAAGTAGCAAACTCTGGGCAAATAGCCAAGTCACTTACTCATGTACGGGGATGGAGATAGCCCCTAGGCATGCTTTGAGATGATGACAAACTGCAACGCTCTAGTTTGGGAAATCTTCTTTTCCTTTTTGGTTTGGACATTTGCTTTTTTATGGTTTGGTGTCGGAGTTTGGTTTGAACTCCTGGTTTTGTTTGCTTTCTGGTTCGGACTTCGGTTTGGATGCTTGTTTTCCGGTTTGGATATTGGTTTGGACTTTTGGTATGGATTTTTGGTTTTTTGATTTAATCTGGATTTCAGATTGGATTTTGATTGGATTTTATCTGGTTATTGTTAAATGGTCGTCGGGTATGGATTATGCCTGGCAAGGGGTAAGTCGCTTCGTTCGAACATGGCAAGTCGGCTTATTCAGGTCGTCGAGCATGGACTATACTCGGCAAGGGTCCGTAGAGACCAAGGTTCGACTTAGGTCCCATATTATCTATCATATGTTTATACAGGTGGTCGAGTATGGACTATGCTCGGCAAGGGTCCGGAGTGACCACGATTCGGCTTAGGACTTAAGACACAGCATTACTTAGCGTTCAGGGACATTGAACCAGGATCACTGTTGAGCAAGACATTGCTTGACACAGGTCGTCAAGTGTGGATTATGCTTGAAAAGAACCCAGAGAGGTTATGGATTCAGATATTGGCTATGAACGGCTAAGGATTTGGTTACTATATTCGGAATCGGACATCGACTCGGAGTAGTCGCGGATTTGGACAAGGATATGGCTATGGCACTTGGATAGAATGGCTCGGTAGTGGATTGGATTATGAATCGGATGGAATAGCTATGGATGGAATGTGGACTTTGGATGTTGGACCTGAGGCTATTCAAAACACGCCTTCCTATCGAAAGGCATGTTTTGGGGGGCAAATGTTTCCCGGTCTTTTAGTCAAGGCCGGGATATCAACAAAATTGGCTAAAATGGATGGATATGGGGGTTAGAGATCGATAGGAAAACATGGCTATGATCGATACCGTCAAAATTTGACCAAGCTCCAATCAAGACGGGATCGATAGGGAACGATGAACAAGGCTTGGAGAAGCTACATTTCAAATTTCAGGTCAACCAGAGTTCGCATGCTCGAGATATGGATGGATCAATATTAGTGAGAAATGGTTCTAGGTCGATATCTTCGTATTGACCGAGGTGATGGGCTTCAGATCGATGCCTACACATTGATGCTTTCATATCGATAGGTGGATGCGAATATGGATAACGCGCACGGCTTTGGACCGATAGTAGTTCATATCGATGGGTTTCGTATCGACCTGCGATATTGGATCGATACGAATAAAGGCATTTAGGATCGATACGAAGGCAATGGACTTGGATCGATGGATGTGAACAAAGGCACGGCTGATGGATACGAAAACATGTGCTTTCGAATGTTCAAGGGATCGATACAAAGAGGGCAGCGGCTAATCGATATGATGGAAGGAATGGATTGATGGATACGAATAAGCCTGCAAGCGCTGATGGATGGGTACAAAGCATAGATACAGATTGATGGAGGCGAAGGTGATGGATACGCACTATTCGATGGATACGAAGGTTTCAGCTTACTTGCAAATGCAAACTTGGATCGATCATAACTCTCATTCTACAAGTCCAAATGCTATGAAATTTGCACAAAAGCTTTCTTTTTCATTCGAAAGCTTCCATGATCGATCTCAACCTGATCAGAGCCAGTTTGGATCGATATGAATTATACTTGGATCGATCCCAAATCACTCTGAATCGATCTGGTGGGCCCACCTATGCAAGAGAAGAGGTATTCTAGGTTTTGAGGCTGATATTTTCGGATCTACACCTATAAATAGCGGTCTAATGGCAACTAATAAGGGGATCTTCTTCTGCTCTTTGCGCAAAAACTTTGCTATTTTGTTTGTTGATGTTCAAAGGCTTGTAATTGTAATCTCAATACAAAAGGAATAAAAGGATCGATTCAAAGTGGACGTGGGCCGGATATAGCCGACCACTATAAACCTTATGATCTTTTTTTTCTTGTTCATTTTAATTTTCTTATTTCTTCATTTCTGTTCTCTACATCGTTTGGATCTGAGATCTGTGTTTGGATATTGAGGATTTGTGTATAAACACTGGTGCTTTCACTACTTCTGGGGTTTGTGACCAATTTTGCCGCAAACACCATGTTTGAATTTAATCAATCCATTTAGTTAATTTTATTTGGATTTAATTAATAATTATTATTAATGGTGTTTTAAAACTCAAGTAATTGATTTAATAAAAGAGTTTAAAATAAATTAACAAATTTCATAAAATAAAGGTTTAAAGTTAATTTACTTATTAAATATAAGTGTTTTAGAGATAATTAACTATTTTAATAAAGGCGTTTAAAGTTAATTAATCAATTTAACAAAGGTGTTTTAAAGATAATTAATTTATTCATTGCAAGAGATTAAATGTGATTAATTATCTTTTGGGACAAATTTAAAAGATATCCTTTGTCGGAAAATGACTAAATCCAAAGAGCGAGTAGAGGCTGAGCTATGTGGGGTTGCTCCCATTAGGGTATTTCCACATCTACTCTAGATTGGATTCGGTTTGCACATTAAGATGTGAAATACTTGGATTTTCGGTAACCGTTGGTGGAGTACTGCTTGGACATGTCCGAGAGCTATCGGAGTTCTCAAGTATATTTTTAGAGGTACATTTTCGGTAAGGGGGGTGCACCCTCCTAGTCATTGTTGGAAAAATTCTCTTTCACCTTGTTTTTAATTCAAATCTTTGAATTGTTTCCTTAATTGCATTGAGAACTGCCTTGTGCTCTTCTTAATGTTTAATTATTTGTGTCCATTCTTTCAAGTTTTGGACTTTTACCTTGTTTGTTCATTCTTTCCAGTTTGGATTTTATTCAGATTACCTGCATTCTTTTAAGTCTGGATTTTGATATTAATTATGCCCATTCATTAAGTATGGGATTTAGTATTACCTATACCAATCCTTTATATTTGGATTTGTTTCTATTATTTATTACCATTCTTTCATGTTTGGATGTTGTTCTTATACGGTGAAACCTCGTTCCGCGTTTACGGCGTGGTCCCACCAATTGTTCTATGTTAATCTATTACTTGAGTTTTCTACGGAGATTTTCTAGTCTGATCCAGGTGTTATTTTATTATAATGCTCGGGTCAGACCGAGTATTTTACCTGGTTGGCTTTAGTGATTTGAGTTCTTGGAGAAGAGCTAGATGTTCACCTTTCGTAGTGTTTTATTTTCTGCTGTATTATATAGCATTCCTATCAACAATTGTAAGGTCAGGATTTTATAGCCGTTGAGTTGATAAGTTTCGTTTTTAACTCAGAGGTACTCTGTATTTTTATTGGAAGTTTATACTTTCTTTGTTAAATTGTATGTTGTCGTTTCCGCTGTGAGATTCTGTTTTCCATGTTGTCTATTCTTTTCTTTTTATTTTACCTTAACAATCTTCCTTTCCGGCGATTAGATACTTGGCATCTAAAAATCGTGGATGTATTTGGTGTCAACTTTCGATGGTTAAAAAGGCAGGTCATTGCATTTGGTATCAGAGCTGAAGGTTAAGTGAGAACCTTGCTTTTGGTAGGATATGACTCTTAGAGATAGGTAAGTGACACCCTAGAATGATTTTGAGAGGATTATATATATGAGAGCATATTTGTTAATGTTGTAAAAACGTATTGTGTTAGTTCGTTTATTGAGTTGTTTATGAATTCTGGTCAAAACATGGGACGCCACGGTGTCGATAGGGATTTCTAAACACTTGAACAAGGCAAATGAACATGATATTGACTTTTGAAAATTGGTAAATGAAATACTTTACCTTGGTTTATATTTTTATATGTACAAAGGAATAATTTTCAAACTTTATATAGTTATAGAGTGTGTTTGTTTATTGGAAAGTGATTGAGTATCACTATTGTTTAATGCCTGGATTAAACTAGGAGCATTGATTGTTATTTGTTGATTATTTGTGTTTAGCTTATTGATAAGTATTTATTGTTTGAATTCATAAATGAATCCCTTGTGAATTAATTTTCACAATTTAAATATAAGTTGTTCGATCATAATGTTCGGTTAAAAGTAAACATCTAATAAAAGTTGTTTAATATAATCTCAATGGTAGGATAAGACATTTAAATGATAAATATTATGGAAAATTTTATTATAGTAATGGAGAATTATCATAATATAAAATGATTTTATATAACGGTTATTTGTATAGATTGGATTTTTAAATTGTGTTCTAAAAAAGATTTTTGAATTTACATCCCAGTGTTGTTTGGAAATAAGTTCGAAAGGTTTTAGAAAAAAAATACAGTAGTACTACTTGGAAGTATTTCTAAATATTGGAAAAGAAATCTAAAGTGAAATGCATTTCTTTGGAGTAATTCGAGGGAAAACATTTCAATTAGTTTTGTGGTAATCTAAATAATCTTCTAAGTGACGATCGGATGTTTGCCTAAGCGAATGTTGTGAAGCACTTAGTAAATTATTCTCTTTATTATTGTGCGATTGAAATGAGTTCAAATCAGAACGAACCTAAAGTGAGTTTTAGTAAATAAATTGTTAAAGTTATTTCATAGAAGAAATATACGTAGTATGTTTTCAAAAAGGAGTTTTTGAAATAAAACCGTGTATTTAGTTTTTAAATTTTCTTAAAGGGAACTGACTTCAGAATAAAAGGTATTTTTTATAAAATAATGTTTTGATAAATGAAATTTTACCCTTGAATAGGAAAGGGATAATTGAGCACAAAACGTAAATGGGTTAAATTAGATCGAAAAGTTTTAATAGACACTGTTTTATTAAAACCATAGCTTTTGTTTAAAACATATAGGTTATGTAAACTATTTGTTGTTTTGGGTCAACCCATAAATATCTTTCATTATAACACCCTAAGTTAAAGAGGTCATAGGGTTGATTCAGTTTTAAAAGACCCATACTTTGATTAGGACTCTATCTAAAATTTTGAAGGTAAAATGAAACTAATATTTTGTATATACTCCTAGGATCTAGAAGGTATTATACAAGTAAATAGAATGGAATAGGTTTTTATTCGATATTTTATAAAGAAATGTCTTCGTAAAATATTTATAAACTTAGGTCAAAATTTATGAATTAATTCATAATTAATTTTAGTATTGAATAAAATACTTAATGCAAATATAAGCGATTTAGAAATATTGGTGTAGTTAAAAAACCAATAAATTTAGAGAGTGAATTTCAATCTTGTCTAAGGGAGCTTAGATAATCTTTTGCACAATAACCAAAAGCTGATGATAAAAATGGTATGCTTGGATAATTACCTATATT
This sequence comes from Allium fistulosum, assembly GCA_030737815.1. Classification (NCBI taxonomy): domain Eukaryota; kingdom Viridiplantae; phylum Streptophyta; class Magnoliopsida; order Asparagales; family Amaryllidaceae; genus Allium; species Allium fistulosum. The sequence goes on along the minus strand of CM060901.1, from coordinate 1,390,116,534 downwards.
CTTGGACAATCAAGAAAGTTTTTAACCTAAGCTAAGATTTGTTTGTTAGTCATTTAACATTTTAAATAATGTCAAGTGTTAGTTTATTTCTATATGAAATTTGATTTGATTTGATTGATTGTGTGATTTTACATACCATGGATTTATAAGCCATAGGATTTTTGGATTGTTGTTTATTAGGACTTAAATCCTGGTGCTTTTGAAAAAGTGATTCCGAAAAAATTATGGAAAGAAATAATAAAAATATTGCGTCAAAAAATATTGATGAAGTGTTATTGTTTCAAATGTTTGAAAAGCATATTTTTGAAGTGGGTTTTCAAATGTTTTTGTTATGACTAAATTTGGGCAATTGGGGGTTTTTCGATTTGGGAGACTCGTTGGCTATATTTCTTTCCACTAGTTGTTGTTTTAGAAGAAACTAGAATATCACTGGATGCTCCATGTTGTTTTGATTCTACGGTTATACCATGCTTCGGTAGGAAAAGCGCCTCCTTGTCATTATTTTTTTTAGTTTTGATATATTTCTCCTTGGAGAAATTTGAAAATATTTTAAATATAAAATCTAGGCATTTAGTTCTAAATTTATCTTTTGAAAATATTGGATGCATAACATTCATTACAGAATATTCTATGTATTTTGTTGCCTATGCTTGGTATGTTGCTTTTGGTTGCATGTCGCTTTATTTTGCACTAGAGTTGCATGTAGATTTATATCATGCTAGTTTTTGTATGTAGAGTGCCTTATTATTATCAGTTGCATCATATTGCCTTGTTGCATATGTTGTTACATTGTTTATGTTATTTGAGCTTATTATAGAAATAGCTACTGTATTGCTTTTTTTGTCAGTATGATTCTCTTTTGGATTATGTTAGTGCAAGATAGGTATAGAGAAGCAAGATGTTACTATTGGATTGTTTGCGCACTTGCATTGGTTTTGAGATGGTTGTGGGTTGCCAAGATATTCAAACGCAAAGAGGTACACAATAGATTTAGATGTTGGTGATTAGTTGATGGTTTTATGCCCCAGATATGGAAGGCCGTTTGGCTTTTGTTTTCTTTTAGATGATTTGGGCATGTTGAGGCAAGTGTAGTTTTTCGAATCCAGCGGCACAAAAGAGGCGTTGTCAAAATTTTTCGAAAATTAGGCCAAAGTTGAAAGGAAAGTTAGCGCAAGGAATATTGGATATCACTGATAGTTGTAAGAACCGGTGGTAGTGATTACTAGAATAATCCTGAGTGACTAAAGAATTTTAGTGATAATTTGGAAAGTTGTAACTATAGATGTAGTTGTTGTTTCTTATTCGTTTCAAGTGTTTATAACTCGGTTTGGTAAGAGTGCCATGTTGACTGATATGTGCGTGTGTAGGTAGGATAGTATCCAGGATAGATTTGTAAAGAATTTTTCGATTTGGCATAAGTTGAAGATGATTTATATATCACCAAATATGCTTGAGTGTTTGGGTTTGGTGCTTAGTCCTTCAGGATTTCGGGGATGGAATCCTTTTAAGGGGAGAGAGTGTAACCCGTATTTTTAGGATATTCTGAATATTTAAATTTTGGATATTTAAATATTTAATGTGCTTATTTTATCGATGAACTGGAAAACTCAATTTTCACAGATGGACTTTGTAGGACTCGGGATTATTTCCATTGGGTCGGGATGATCCGAGCGAGCTAGAATGAGTATAAGTATCGATATATTTTGATTGTTTGGTCTCGAGTTAGAAGGTCGAGTTTGATTCGTAAATCGAGCGACTCAAAAAGCTAACTTTTATATACGATGGAACTAGGTCCCGAAAATAGTTCTATTGATTTTGAAATAGGGATATTTGGCTAGGAACGCCAGCGTGTACAGCTCGATTGAAGTTCGTGTATTTTTGGGCATCAATAGTGTTAGATAGATTTCCTATACAAGGACCTCACCCCTCCCTCAATTTCCTAACTCTAGAAAATCTAATGGCCAATATTGCTCTAACCATTAGAGGCAAAATTAGCAACGAGCCAAAAAGGAATAGTTGCGCATCATCTACACGAACCCATTGCCACCATCTGATCATCCATTGATGGCCTACGGTGGCCTAGATCTGACGATGGATGCGGCTGTTGGGATTTTCATTCTGTAGGGTTCCTCTGAGTGCTATCAGCGGCGTTAGGTGGTGAGGCTAGTGTCGTTGAGGGCGGATTGGTCGGGGCAACCTTTGGCAGTGATGCGGCGGTGAACTAAGCACCATGGCGAGGTGCGGACGTAAACGTGGAGGCATCGGGTTTTGGAATTCACGATTTGGTTTAAAGAATAACCGACCATGATTAACGTGGATGGGTAGGATAGGTAATTAGGGGGATTTGTAATTAAATGATGTAATTAATTATTAATTATATTATTTAATTCATGAATCTTATAAAATCAATATCTCTTTCATACGAGGTCAGATTCGAGCACGGTGAGTTACATTATACTCATGAAAGCATTTTCTACATTTTGGAATTAGATTAGTGGAGTTTGGAGCTTGTAGAATTTTGTGCTATAATCGAAAGCCCATTCAATTTTAGTTCAAACCGGAATGCTTCGGCGATAATTGGAATTTCGGCGAGTTAACTCACCTTTAATTAAACTATAAAATATCTATTATGCTATAAATTGTTGTTGAATGCTTGGATAATCGTTTATATTGTTGTTTGATTGGTTGTTTGGATTGGATTCCCATTTTATAAAATGGATGACATATTATCTAATTTGCAGGGAACACATATGACTATATACTATCTATAACCATTGTTTTTGTAGGGAACATTTGTAGAGAGACCCTATTTGGTTCCTCGCCAATATTTATTTATTTACATCCTTATGTTGCTATATTGATGATTGGTTGAAAATAATCATGATATTTTATTTGAATTGTGTAAATGTCGTTATAGCGATTTTCGCTATACCGTCATTTATTGAATATCATCTCCCTAAACCTTTTTGTGTGTTGAACTTGAGCTTGTTTTTCACAAAATAGATGTTTAAAATTCATTAATCATTTTGATTAATGATATTTAAATTGAGTAATCATTTTAACGAATGATATTTAAAATTAATTAATCATTTTGATTAATGGGATTTGAAATTAATTAATCATTTTAATTAATGAAATTCGAAATTAATTAATAATTTTAACTAATGATGTTTTAAATTTAATTATTCAGTTTAACTAATGACGTTTGAATCTAATTAATAATGTTAACTAATGATATTTGAATTTAGTTAATCATTTTAATTACTGATATTTGAATTTAATTAATAATTTTAATTAATCATGTTTGAATTTAATCAATCCATTTAGTTAATGATATTTGGATTTAATCAATAATTTTAATTAATGGTGTTTTAAAAGTTAATTAATTGATCTAATAAAAGAGTTTACAATAAATTAACTAAAATAAAGGTTTAAAGTTATTTTACTGATTAAATAAAAGTGTTTTAGAGATAATTAACTGTTTTAATAAAGGTGTTTAAAGTTAAATAATGAATTTAACAAAGGTTTTTTTAAAGATAATTGATTTATTCATTGAAAGAAATTAAAAGTCATTAATTACCTTTCGGCATAATTAATATCGTTTTAAATTTATAAAGAATATAAATGTGATTAATTATCTTTCGAGATAATTAACGTTGGTTTAAATTTATAAAGGATTTTAAACTTTATTTATTTTCTTTAGGGAAAATTAATATGGTTTTAAAGTTATAAAAGCATTTTATATATTATCCATCGTTATGATTAACATTTGTTTTTAATTTATAAAAGCAATCTAATTGATTTATTATTTTTGGGATAATAAATATTGTTTTAAATTTATATATGATGATAGTTTATAAATGAGAAAATCCTTTAAAAGGAATTGTTTAAAAATAAACCTAAGTGAATTTTTTTTTTGGGTTTATAGTAAACAATGTTTTACCGACATCTATTTTTTACCTTTGATTTAATACACATAGTATTATAATTTTCCCTCTTAAAAGAACATTTTAAAGAGTATTTTAAAGTGTTTTTTACCAATATTTTAATGTGAAAATCAATCACAAGTGTGAATCAAATGTTTTATTTGATTAATTTATTGGTGATATGTGTATGCGATTTAATTTCCCATACACAAATCACTTTGTTATCCCTAATAGTTGATCTATTAGTCTCGATTCTACTATCTTCTTTGTGTTTCGTCTATTCAAGACGATTTGTTGCTCTTTTGAGTTTTGATATCCTTTATCCAAAGTGTGAGTGGAAGCCAAGTTATGTGGGTTGCTCCTGTTAGAGTATTTTCACATCTATTCTGGATTTGGTTTGCGCATTAAGATGGGAAATACTCAGATTCTCGGTAACCGTTTGCCGGGTCTGGCTTGGAGGTGTCCGAGAGCTATTGGAGTTCTCAAGTATATTTTCTAGGGATATACTTTCGGTAGAGGGGGTGCACCCTCCTAGTCATTGTTGCAAAAACTTCTCTTTTTCCTTGTTGTTAATTCAAATCTTTGAATTGTTTTCTTAATTGCATTGAGAATACCTTGTGTTATTCTCAATGTTTAATTATTTATGTCCATTCTCTCAAGTTTTGGACTTTTACCTTGTTTATTCATTCTTTTCAGTTTGGATTTTGTTCATATTATTTTCATTCTTCTAAGTCTGGATTTTGATATTAATTATGCCCATTCATTAAGTAAGGGATTTATCACTACCTATACCCATCCTTTATATTTGGATTTATTTCTATTGTTTATTACCGTTCTTTCATATCTGGATGATGTTCTTGTTTGGTGAAACCCCATTCCACATTTGCGAAATGGTCCCAGCAATTGTTCCACACTGATCATATTACTTGTGTCTCACGCTAGTTTTCCAGACTGATCCAGGTGTTATTTTATTATAATGCTTGAGTCAGACCAAGTATTTTTCCAGGTTGGCTTTGGTATATGGAGTTCTTGGAGAAGAGCTAAATGTTCACCTATCGTAGTGTTTTATTTTCCGCTATATTATATAGTATTCATATCAGCAATTGTAAGTTTATGATTTTATAACTACCCAACTAATAAGATTCGTTTTTAACACTAAGGTACTCTGTATTTTTGGAGTGGTAGTTTATACTACCTTTGTTAAATATTATGTTGTCATTTCCGCTATGAGGTTCTGTTTTCCATGTTCTATGTTCTTTTCTTTTAATTTTATCATAACAATTTCCCTTTTCAACGATTGGATATTCAGCATCTGAATACTGTGGATATATTTGGTGTTGACTTTCGATGTTCGAAAAGGCAAGTCGTTACAATTTTGACCAAAAATTCTATAAAACCTGAAGTGATATAGTTTTAACGAAAAGAATTAGTGCAAGTAATCATTACTATTAGGTACCGATTATAATAATAACATTGAATTTTTAGTAAAAAGAAGAGCAAGTGACAAATTCAGTCAAAATGTCGCATCACTAGTTGTAACGACCGAAATTTTGGTTGTTTGGTTTTGAACGTTTAATTTATTTTAAATGTTGAATTTGAAATATAAATCGATTTTTAATATGGTGATTTTGGTTGGATTAGTGAAATGGTTAAAAATTTCGAATATAGCGATTAAATGGATTTAGTGAATGGTAAATTTAATATTTGAAATTGGGTAAATATGTGAATCTTTAGTTAAATATGAATGGAAATGATTTCGAAAGTTGATTTAAACTCTATTTGAATTAGAGCGATAATAGTGGACTCTTGAATGGAATTAAACGTCGATAAATTAAAATTTGAAATTTTATATATTAATTTAATAGTGGAAAATATCGATCTGGGGCACGGTCTCAAAATTGGACGAAACCAGTTTCATTGGATCCGTAATAGTGTATTATTGTAGGTTTTCAAATTTCGTAACAATCGGTTTATCGTTTGCTCGTGGGAGCTGAAAATGCGCAGAATAAATTTAAGGAAATTTAATTAAAATAATTCGATTCAAAAACCTATCTTCCAAATACGATGGAATTGGCTTCTGATACATATTCCATTGTGTTCGGAATAGGGGTAAAATATTATAAACGCCAAGCGGCATGCCTCATTTGGAGTTCGTCCGAAAAAGTACGTGAATAGTAAAAATAATAATAAAATAATGTATATACGCCTATATATAAGCGTATTTCAGCAAAACCCTAGCTATCTTTTGCCCTAGCCGCCTCATTGAAATTCAATGGCCGAAACTCCATCTCCTTCCCCCTCAATTTTTGATTAATCCATCGACTTTTAGCCAAAGTTTCCAATTGGAGAAACGTAGAGCACGTCCTCCTCTAAACATCCAATGGCTAGGATCGGATTTAGTTCATCATGGTGGTCAGAAGGGAGCTCCGTTCATCTCACTGTCGATGGAGTTTTCTACGTTGATTGAAGAAAAGGGAAGCTCAGGGTTACTAGCGTCGGGAGAGCAAGGGCTGGCGCGTCATTTGACGTCCTCTGATCGACTTTCGATCGCGTGGAGGAGGTACGACATCGAGAGGAAGGTGGCATTGCAGTGGGTTCTCGCGTGCGTTTAAACCTAGAACGGACGTAAGCAAGGAAGAAGAGAAACGCAGTCCAGATTTCATCATCCTGTAATGAACGGTCAGATATGAAGGTTTAATAAAAAAAGAAAAAAAAAATTTATTTATATTGATTGTATTCAAATCCTTATAAATGTATATCCTTTTCATACGTTGTCAGAATCAAACAAAACAAGAGGCGATGGAATCATGGCGACGAGCACTACATTCTAGTACTGATTTGGAGATGATTGGAAATAGCTAAAATTTTAGGTTAAATCGAACGTTGTTCGATTTAATTTAAAATCTGAAACGTTTGGCAAATTGAAAACTCAAGGTGATTTAAACTCACTCAATTGGTTAATCAGTAATGTTTTATAGCAAATAAAATTTATTTTTGCTGTTTGGATTGTTGAAATTGGTGGTTGCTGAAGTTGATTAGGCTGACGATATAGCATCTTGAAATGCTATTAGATTGGTTGAACTGGATCTATGATCACGATATAGCATCTCAAATTGTTATTAAACTGTTTATGTTTATTTTTAAGCTTATTTCTAGTATTGAATCATGTATGTGTGAAATTGATAAATGGATTGTTTTAAATATTACGTTGTTAAATTATAACGTAAACTGAATTGAAATATATTGGTGTGATATATTTGGCCAAATAAACACCATTGGATAATAAATGAAAGAGGTTGATTGTGAATGATATTCGGTTGGCCGAATCAATTCTAGTCCTGGTATTTGATAAATTGGACACAGTTCAAATGCTAATTGTTTTATATTGAAAAATTTATATATGACTATTATGCAAATGCTGGTCATTTAACTTTGGTAGTTAAATTGAATTGAATGGCGGTTGATAAGTACCATTGGGATTTCCGAGCCTCAGTATAACATTGGAAAGTTACAGGTTTTTGGTTTAACTTTAGATTGTATAATTTGAAGTGGAATGTTTTATTAGTAATATATACAAAGGTTTTGTTTAAAATTTTTATATACAAATGTTTTGTAAAATCATTTATTTAGTAAAGTTAATTATGTTTAAAATTAATTTTTTTATTAGTTATTTAGAACAAGAAAAGTTATTTCAGTAATAATACAATTCAAAAGTTGATTTATTTTATTTAAAGGTTGATTTAGTTTATTAAATTTTAAAATGTTAAAGGTTAAATGATTATATTATTAGTATATGTTTAAAAGTATTTTTATATTATCGAAAATGGTTAAGATATTTTTGTGACGTTTAAAATCTTATTTATTATAATTATGTAATAAATTGTTTAAAAGAAATCCTTTATGAGAAAAGTTGGTTAAAGGAGTTTATAAATGTGAAGGTGGTTTGAGATTTGAAAAGGGAGTTACAAATGGGTTGAAATTTGTAAAAGGATATTTCTCTAAATTGAACTTTGAAATTTATAAAGAATTTATAAATAGATTTGGAAATATTTATGAAATAAAGAAATTTTTGTGAAGTAATGGTATATTTCATAGCGTTATTTTGAAAAGTTTTTATAACTTAATAAATCAAACCGAGTGTGTTTTTCTCACGCTGGTTTTCCAGACTGACTCGAGTGTTATTTTATTATAATGCTCGGATCAGACCGAGCATATTAAAGATATAAATTTGGATTGCTTTGGAGCTCAAGAGACGAGCTGGAGACTGAGACGTATTCTCGTACTTGTTTATTCTGCTGCGGTGTTGTTTGAAATTATCAACAATTGTGAGGACAAGCTGTTATAACTGTCCAGGCAGGTAATTATTGATTTGTGCACTCTGATTTGAGATATGTATATTGCAGTTTTGATTTGTGTAAAGAGCTGTTAATATTATATATTATTCAATCTGTTGTAAGATACTATATTTAATTAGTTTCTTCTTTCTTCTAACTTCTTTCTTTTCCCCTAACGATCCGTCTTTCCGGCACTCGATTGTTCGGCATGCTATATAGTGAATGTATTGATGTCGATTTTCGAGATTCGAAAAGTCGAGTCGTCACACGTGGTATCAGAGATTAGGTTGGTGATATACCTAGGCTTTGGTGGGGGTTACTCATCAGAGATAGGGTCAGTAGTACCCTAGAATGAGTTTGAGTGTATTAATAGATATGTGCGCGTATTTGTTAGTAAATATAAAATGTATTATATTGTGTTGACTTATCGGTTGAGTGTTTAAGAATTCTAGTTGGTACGGGAAGTACAAACTTATCGATAAGGATTTCTAAACTCTTAAACAAGGTAAACCGACACATTATTGTTTTGTAGAGGGTAAATGAAATAATTTTACCCAAACTATATTTTGATATAAAAGAAATAATTTCATGAAATTATTATAGTATAATTGGAATGTTTGGTTGTTATTATTATAATCCAATCAAAACTATAAAAATTGAAATGGTTTATATAACCAAATAGAAATTGTATAAGTATGGTTATACATACGAGTGGTAAATAAAAATTGGATTCAAACCAGAATTTAAAATTTAAATCCCGAAATTTGGGGAAATGTTTTAAATGAATTTGGACTAAGTAATTGGGAATTTTTAAACCTTAGAGATTTTGGAAATGTTTTCCAAAGTGGTTTGTGAAGAATAATGGAGTATTATTTTGGAGAAATTTCTGAATAGAAATTGTTTAAAAATGAGTTTTGGAAGTAAGAAAGCACTAAACTCACTTTAGTCGCTGGAAAATAATTCTGGTAATGACGGCTGCATGATTAGTGTTCATTTTCGAGTTTCTAAGTGACGGATTGCTACCGTAGTGATTGACTATGATTATTTGCTTTGGACTTGTTTGGTAAACAAGTTTTGTTTTAGGAATTCCAAAAGGAAATTGTTTTGGGCAAAACCAAATTGTTTTAAAATTCCAAAAGTGTGATTTGATATACAAAAGTGGATATATGTATATTTATGATTTCAAAATGATTTGAAATGAAACCGGGTGATTGAATTCTGGGATTTCCATTTAAATGATTTGTGAAGTCAGGAGAAAAATCAGTTATTGAACTTATAATTTGGAGTTGATATAGATAAGAAAGGAAAATGTGAATTTTAATCCTAGAATTAAGGTTTAACTTGAGTAAGTTAAAATGAATATTATGGGTTGAAATTTAACCTAAGATAAGTTAAATAAAATTGAATTGGGTTTGAATTGAATTGAATATAAAGTTTGAATGTAAAATGATTATATAACTATAAGTTATGATATTGAGTGGAATGGATACACCTAAGCTATAAAGTGATATATATATATATATATATATATATAATCCCGAGTTATGATTATAAGATGTGAATGGACTCAAGTAAGCAATATGAGATTTTAAGTAAATAAGTTCTTGAACTTATGAATTGAGAATGCAATGGTAAAACCAAAATGAAAATGGTTTGATATTATGGTAAAGGAATGGAAATTCAAAAATTTGAATTTTAAATAGAGGGTGAATTGGAATTGAGTAAATTGAATATAAACATGAACTGTGAAGTGATTATATAACTATATGTTATACATATAAAATGTGAGTAAACTTAAGTGGAAATTCAGGAAATTGTGAATAAATAAGTTTGTATAACTTATTAAACTGAGAAAGTGGAAAGGAATGACCAAGTTAAAATGGTTAAGAATTTGATAACAAGAAATGAATTCAGTTTAAGAGTAAATGAATCGAATATGGTTTTGGAGTATGGATTGGATAAGATTGGGTATGAACTTAAGTTATAAAGCTAAATATGAACTTAAGTAGCGGTATGGGATGTTTATAATAAACCTTAAGAAATAATTTTATTAAATGGTTTATAAATAAATTAGCATGGAATGAAATTCCATTCATAATAAAATGAAGTGAATAACACTATGTGAATTAAATGAAAAAGAATGGAAAAGATGTAATATAAGTTGGAAGTGAAATTAAAATTAATGCAAATGCATGAACCTGAGCTAAGTTGTTCGAGAATCGATTTCCATGGAATGATTCAGAGATTAATAAAATGGATTGGAATATAATGAATGTGGATATGAATGGAATGCAAATGAATTGATTGTGAATCAATTTGAAATTAAATATAAATCACTTGAAAAGTGAGGTAATGAAGCGAACTCCTAAAATGAGTCGAATGAAATTGATAGTGATGGAAATGAATTAATGGAATGATTCCCAAGTGATATAGTATAAATTGGATATACTAAATAATTGGAAGCGAATAAATTGAATGAGAATTAGTTTAAAATGAAATGGGATTTGATTGTAATGGAAACTAAACTTAAGTGATTATTTATGAAATGATTCATAAATAAACTAACATGGATTGGAATGTTGTTTAATATAAACTGAAGCGAACAAAGCTTGGTGAATAACTTGAATGGAAGCCAATGGAAAATAGATAACATGATTTAGAATCAATTTAAATGGATAAATTGAAGCTTAATAAGATGGATATGGATATAATAAGTGTGAATGTGAATAGAATGCAATTGAATGGTGTGTGAATAAATTTAAAAATTGAAAAATGGTATGAAAATCAATTTGAAAGTGTATAATTGAATGTTTGAACCCTGTAATTGCATATGCATTCTAAAATACATGATATGACATGTTTGCTTTATGAAACTTGTATATAGATTTGTTAAATGGATGCAATATTATAAAAATTTCATGGTGAGCTGTTTGGATAGATTTTGGTTGCGTAATTGCATAAAAATTAAGTGAACTTGCTTAATAACGCTAATATAAGGTACGCTTACGCATTAAAAGCGAAAAGGAGATAAATATTGATATATATTGTGTTTCCGACCGTGTGGGTCGATGTGTATTATATTTATCATATTTATGATATTAAAAAAGGCTCTCCATACAAGGGAGACTCTGTCAAAAAAATTCGGAAATTTAGGGTGTTAGAAAATTTTTGGAAAATTTTAGAAAATTTTTGTTAACTAAATTTGATTTGAAATTATAGCTTGAAATAATGGAATTTGATGAATAAATAGAAATTAGGGGATTTGGGTGGGACTAAAAGATTTAGGAAATGGTAGTAACAGAATTTTAACCGAATGAGTTTTGAAAAGTTAATAGGTTTGGAGCATTTTCCTACCTTAGCAATTTCGGGGACAAAATTCTTTTAAGGAAGGAAGAATGTAACGACCCGGAATTTTGGTCATTTGGTTTTGAACATTTAATTTATTTTAAATGTTGAATTTGAAATATTAATTGAGTTTGAATATAGAGATTTTGGTTGGATTAGTGAAATGGTTAATATTTTCGAATATAGCTATTAAATGGATTTGGTGAATAGTAAAATTAATATTTGAAACTGGGTAAATATGTGAATCTGGAGTTAAATGTGAATGGAAATGATTTATGTTATCCCGCCTTTTGGCAAGGCCATGACACCAAAGAATTGACTGAAAATCGAAGGTAATCAGTCTCGAAGATTAGGTATACACCGGTTCGCTGTGGATGCTGGTAAATTTTGTCCGAGTCCGGATCGAGCAACAGTTAACATGACACGACAAGAAAAGCTATGAAAGCCAATGTTCCAATTTTCAAGCCAATCGGAGTTCGCGAGCTCAAGATAGGAATCGATCAAAATCGAGTTGTTTCAAGTTGCTTGGAGTCTGCTCCGAGTCATATTCACGTTTACTTCGGGTTTTCAGATGGCTTACTTCGGGTCGAGTGTTCACTTTGGGTCCTTGAGGAACAAGCTACTTCGAGTCATCGCAGCGCCTGCTTCGAGTCACCAATAGGTTTGCTTTGGGTTAAGGAGACGATTGCTTGGAGTCAAAGCCATGGATCGATCATCAAACAATGTCTCCACCAATCTCGTATCCATCATGTTCGTATCCATCACTAGCCTTACTTCATATCCATCAGGCACCAACCTCCTTCGTATCCATCAAGCAAAGATAGCCTGGTTCGTATCGGCCGCCAACCACATCCCTTCGCATCCATCCCCATCTCGTTCGTATCCATCCCGCCCTCCCACTTCGTATCGATACAACGGCGACATATTTCGTATCGATCATTCACCTGATCGATACAAAGAAAATAGCTATGCATCGATATGAATAGAAGGCTCAGGCATCGATACGTAACCAAACGAAAAACATCGATGCGAAGGAATGGGATGAGGATCGATGCGAAAGGCTCGACAACTGATCGATACGAAAGCGAGGATACATGATCGATACGAAGAACATATCAACCTATCGATACGAATGAGGAAGCGATCAACGCGGCATGAAGGATGGATCTATCCTGACTTATCGCTCCACTTTACCGTCATTTGATCGACATGAAGGAATCGATACGAATCGTATCAATACGACCTCGGCAGCATATCAACAAATCAAACTTGCATCGACCATAACTCAAAACCTACAAGTCCAATGCTACCAAATTTTCACAGGAGCTTGCGTAAAACCTCAGGAATGTTCATGATCGATCTTGACTCAATTGGGCTAAATCTTGATCGATACGAATTTCATTCGTATCGATCACGGATCGAGTCCAAACAACCGAGGATCGATCGCGTGGATCCACCCACGTGATGGAAGGAGTCTTTCGAAGTTTGAGACATATTTCCAGCCTACACCTATAAATAGCAGTCCAAGAGCTGCAGAAAAGGGATCTTTTGGCTCTTCTACGCTGTTACTCTGCCGAACTCCATTGTAACTAGGTTATTATCAATTGTACTCTTGTAAATCAGTGGAGAATCATCAATAAAACATCAACTCTTCAAAGTGGATGTAGGCTACAACGTTGAACCACTATAAATCTTGTCTTTCTACTGCTTTCCTTTTAATTTTTTGAGTATTCTTCATATTTAATTCTATTACATATAATCTATCTATGATCTGTGACTGTGATTTGGTGCTTTCATCTGCAATTGGGTGTTTGTGACCAGATTTGGCACAAACATTTTGGAGCTTTCACTGAGAACGCTAGCATTTAGGGATCCTATAACTTGGACTTTGGATCTGAAAGCTTGAAGACTTGGATCTGGAAAGCTATGACGAGGCAATCAGAAAGGAGACCAAGAACAAAAAAAAGCCAGCATGAAGGAAGTCAGGAGGCTTCCTCAGGAGCGAATCAGGCCTCAGTCTTCATCACCCGAGACGAGATGGAGATGATGATGGAAGCTATGCAGGAGGGAATGCTGAAAAGGCAAGAAGAGATGATGCAGAACCTTCTCCAGCAAATTGGACAAGATAGAGTGCAGAATTAAGAGAACGCCACTACAAGGGGTGTTGGAGATAGGGATCAAGAGCATGGAACAACCAGGATTTAGAATAGAGCAGGACCATCAGGAGCAGCCCATGAGCCGGGGGGCACTCCCCAGGAGCATGTTGATCCAACCTCAGGCAGGATACCAGGCAGAGCTGTTCAACATGGCGTTGATAGAGGAATGGATGCCTATCCAGGAGAGCAGATTCCAGGATTCCCTCGCGAACTTGGGGGGCAGATCGGAGGCAACAGACAAGGACTACAACTTGACGACAGTGAAAGATTGGCGGAGATGGTCAGATGAGCCATGAGAGGCGGATTAGTGAATAGAGATCTAGAAGATGTTAACAGGAGCCCTTTCGCTCTCGCAATTAGGCAGGCGAGGAATCTACCAGAATTCAAGCTACCGACATTGGAGATGTATGATGGAAGGATAGACCCTGCTGTTCATCTGACGAGGTACATGCGGCATATGGAAGTACTGGAGGGCATCAGAGGAAGTCATGGCACGATGTTTCCCACTATATCTGACGGACATAGCAGAATTATGGTTTAGACAATTGAAGAGCAGTTCGATTGGAACGTGGACCGAGTTGACTGAAAAGTTTATGAGGAAGTTCAGGGTTCACATCTCGAGGCCCAAGAATGTAATGAGTCTGACGACACTGAAGCAGAAGACCGAAGAGTCTTTGAGGAACTTCTTAACACGATTCAATGCAGCATCGACATCAGTGGATCGGCCAGATCCATCCATGGTTCTGATGGTAGCTGTATTTGGCATAGTTGATGGCTCAGAATTCAAGAATTCGCTGGTGAGAGATCCACCTTTGGACTTAGGAGAGTTTTACCATGAGGCAGAAAGGTTTCTACGACAAGTGGATGCAAATGCTGAGAGAGAGGAAGGAGAGGGAGTTGATGTTTATGTAGTCAAAAGCGGAGATTCGCCTGGAAAGGATTCAGGCAAGGAGAAAGGGAAACGGAAAGCAGAGGACAATTGTGATGAGCCAAAGCGGCCACGAAAGGAGCCGAGATTCACCTCTTATTCAGAGCTGAACAAGACAATAAAGCTAATCTACCAAAACACTGGGGGCAGGTTCCCTACCGGAGGCCAATGAGGAGGGATCCGACCAACAATGAGAGGAAATCAGACAAGTACTGCTTATTCCACGAGCTAAGAGGCCATAGTACAAATGATTGCAGGCACTTCAGGGATGAGATAGAAGGGCATATCCAGAATGGCATGCTATCATAGTACGTGAGAAGGCGAGCAACAACGGTGGAGCAAGAACGTCCACCATCTACATTAACTGGGGACGGCTCAGGATCGAGGCCTCAGCTTGTCATCAACTGATTGAAATAATGACGAATAAGTCGCAAACTCCACACTAGTGCGGTTAAGTCACTTACACATGTATAGGATCTCGAACGGTCCTCAGGCGTGCTCTGAGACGACTATCAACCGCATCAGTGTAGGTGTCTGCACTTTGACGTCTCTATTTTGCTTTTGTTTTCTATTTTTTGCCTCTGGACTTAGTTTGGTTGGACATTTTGTTTGTAAGACTCATTTTGAATGTAAATCTGGTATTTGTAATTCCATAACGGCTAATTCACTTACACATGTACGGGATCGCGAACGGTCCTCAGGTATGCTCTGAGATGGCGATAAACCGCCATAACAAAAAATTCGGAAACCCACTCGAACGTGAAATCCGACATTAATGATACTAAGTCCCCCCCTGGGCACACACAATTTGCCTCGAACGATACCCGACCTTGAACGATCATAATTTGCCTCGAATGGAACCCGATCGTGAATGGTCATAATTCGCCTTGAACGACACCCGACCTCGAACGGTCACCATTTGCCACGAATGGCACCCGACCGCGAATGGTCACAATTCGCCTCTAACGGCACACGACCGCGAACGGTTACCATTCTCCACGAACGGCACCCCGACCACGAACGATCACAATTCGCCTCGAACGGCATCCGACCTCGAACGGTCACATACCACCCCGAACGGCATACGATCACGAATGATCACTATTCACAGTCATGTAAGATTATCAACCTCTTTACAGGACATTATCAGGATACGAACGTCCAGCTTATCGGACTACAAAACACACCTTCCTGTCACAAGCCATGTTTTGGGGGGCAAGTGTTATCCCGCCTTTTGGCAAGGCCGTGACACCAAAGAATTGACTGAAAATCGAAGGTAATCAGTCCCGAAGATTCGTTATACACCGGTTCGCTATGGATGTTGGTAAATTTTTTCCGAGTCCGGATCAAGCTATAGTTAACATGACACGACAAGCAAAGCTATGAAAGCCAACATTCCAATTTTCAAGCCAATCGGAGTTCGCGTGCTCAAGATAGGAATCGATCAAAATCGAGTCGTTTCAAGTTGCTTGGAGTCTACTCTGAGTCATATTCATGTTTGCTTCGGGTTTTTAGATGGCTTACTTCGGGTCAAAAGAGTGTTCACTTCCGGTCCTTGAGGAGCAAGCTGCTTCGAGTCATCGCAGCACCTGCTTCGAGTCGCCAATAGGTTTGCTTCGGGTTAAGGAGATGATTGCTTGGAGTCAAAGCCATGGATCGATCAACAAACAATGTCTCCACCAATCTTGTATCCATCATGTTCGTATCCATCACTAGCCTCACTTTGTATCCATCAAGCACCAACCTCCTTCGTATCCATCAAGCAAAGACAACCTAGTTCGTATAGGTCGCCATCCACACCCCTTCGCATCCATCCCCATCTCGTTCGTATCCATCCCGCCCTCCCACTTCGTATCGATACAACAACGACATATTTCGTATCAGTCATTCACCTGATCGATACGAAGAAAATAGCTATGCATCGATATGAATAGAAGGCTCAGGCATCGATACGAAACCAAACGAAAAACATCGATGCGAAGGAATGGGATGCAGATCGATGCGAAAGGCTCGGCAACCGATCGATACGAAAGCGAGGATACATGATCGATACAAAGAACATAGCAACCAATCGATATGAATGAGGAAGCGATCAACGCGGCATGAAGGATGGATCTATCATGACTTATCGCTCCACGTCACCATCATTTGATCGACACGAAGGAATCAATACGAATCGTATCGATACAAGCTCAGCAGCATATCAACAAATCAAACTTGCATCGACCATAACTCAAAATCTACAAGTTCAAATGCTACCAAATTATCACAGGAGCTTGCGTACAACCTCAGGAATGTTCGTGATCGATTTTGACTCAATTGGGCTAAATCTTGATCGATACGAATTTCATTTGTATCGATCACGGATCGAGTCCAAACAACCGGGGATCGATCGCGTGGACCCACCCACGTGATCGAAGGAGTCTTCCGAAGTTTGAGATGGATATTTCTAGCCTACACCTATAAATAGCAGTCCAAGAGCTTCGGAAAAGGGATCTTTTAACTCTTCTACGCTGTTACTCTACCGAACTCCATTGTAACTCGATTATTATTAATTGTACTCTTGTAAATCAGTGGAGAACCTCCAATAAAACAGCAACTCTTCAAAGTGGATGTAGGCTACAACGCCGAACCACTATAAATCTTGTCTTTCTACTACTTTCCTTTAAATTTTTTGAGTGTTCTTCATATTTAATTCTATTACATACAGTCTATCTGTGATCTGTGACTATGATTTGGTGCTTTCATCTGCAATTGGGCGTTTGTGACCAGATTTGGCGCAAACAATTTCTAAAGTTGATTTACACTCGATTTGAATTAGAGTGATGATAGTGGACTCTTGAATGGAATTAAAAGTCGATAATTTAAAATTTGAAATTCTATATATTAATTTAATAGTGGAAAATAGAGACCTGGGGCATGGTCTTAGAATTGGACAAAACAAGTTTCATTGGATCCGTAATAGTGTATTATTTTAGATTTTCAAATTTCGTGGCAATCGGATTTATCGTTTGCTTGTGGGAGCTGAAATCGTGGAGAATTAATTTAAGGAAATTTAATTAAAATAACTCAATTCGAAAACCTATCTTCCAAATACGATGGAATTGTCTTCCGATACATATTCCACTATGTTCAAAATAGGGGTAAAACATTATAAACGCCAGGCAGCATGCTTCGTTTGGAGTTCATCCGAAAAAGTACATGAACAGTAAAAATAATAATAAAATAATGTATATACACCTATATATACGCGTATTTCAGCAAAACCTTAGCTATCTTTTGCCCTAGCTGCCTCATTAAAATTCAATGGCCGAAACTCCATCTCCTTTCCCCTCAATTTCTGATTAATCCATTGACTTTTAGCCAAAGTTTCCAACTAGAGAAACGTAGAGCACGTCCTCCTCTACACATCCAACGACTAGGATCGGATTTAGTTCATCGTGGTGGTCAGGAGGGAGCTCCGTTCATCTCGCTGTCGATGGAGTTTTCCATGTCGATCAAAGAAAAGGGAAGCTCGGGGTTGCTAGCATTGGGAGAGCAAGGGCTGGCGCATCATTTGACGTCCTTTTATCGACTTCCGATCGCGTGGATGAGGTATGGCATCGAGAGGAAGGTGGCGTTGCAGTGGGTTCTCATGTGCGTTTAATCCTAGAACGAATGTAAGCAAGGAAGAAGAGAAACACAGTCTAGATTTTATCATCCTGTAATGAACGTCCAGATCTGAAGGTTCAATAAAAAAATAATTTTTTTTTATTTATATTGATTGTGTTCAAATCCTTATAATGTATATCTTTTTCATACGTTGTCAGAATCAAACGAAACAAGCGGTGATGGAATCGTGGCGACGAGCACTACATTCTAGTACTAATTTGGAGACTATTAGAAATAACTAAAATTTTAGGTTAAATCGAACGTCGTTCGATTTAATTTAAAATCTGAAACGTTTGGCAAATTGAAAACTCAAGGTGAGTTAAACTCACTCAATTGGTTAATCAGTAATGTTTTATAGCAAATAAAATTTATTTATGTTGTTTGGATTGTTGAAATTGGGGGTTGCTGAAATTGATTAGGATGACGATATAACATCTTGAAATGCTATTAGATTGGTTGGATCTAGGATCACGATATTGCATCTCGAATTGCTATTAAACTATTTATGTTTATTTTTAAGCTTATTTCCAATATTGAATCGTGTATGTGTGGCATTGATAAATGGATTGTTTTAAATATTACGTTGTTAAATTATAACGTAAACTGAATTGAAATATATTAGTGTGATATATTTGGCCAAATAAACATCGTTGGATAATAAATGAAAGAGGTTGATTTTGAATGATATTCGGTTGGCAGAATCAATTTTGGTCCTGGTATTTGATAAATTGGATACTGTTCAAATGCTTATTGTTTTATATTGAAAATTTTATATGTTAACAAATCGTTGTTAAGTGTGAATTTGATTTACATATATGACTGCTATGTAAATGCTTGTCATTTTACTTTGGTAGTTAAATTGAATGGCAGTTGATAAGTACCATTGGGATCTCAGTATAACATTGGAAAGTTACGGGTTTTTGGTTTAACTTCAGATTGTATAATTTGAAGTGGAATGTTTTATTAGTAATATATACAAAGGTTTTGTTTAAAATTTTTATTTACAAATGTTTTGTAAAATCATTTATTTAGTAAAGTTAATTATGTTTAAAATTAATTGTTTAATTGATTTTGTTTAAAGAAAATAAATTATTTATTATTATTAGTTATTTAGAACAAGAAAAATTATTTCGGTAATAATACAATCCAAAAGTTGATTTATTTTATTTAAAGGTTGATTTAGTTTATTAAATTTTAAAATGTTAAAGGTTAAATGATTATATTATTAGCAAATGTTTAAAAGTATTTTTATATTATCGAAAATGGCTAAGATATTTTTGTGACGTTTAAAATCTTATTTATTATAATTATGTAATAAATTGTTTATATAAGAAATCCTTTATGAGAAAAATTGGTCAAAGGAGTTTATAAATGTGAAGGTGGTTTGAGATTTGAAAAGGGAGTTACAAATGGGTTGAAATTTGTAAAAGGATATTTCTCTAAATTGAACTTTGAAATTTATAAAGAAGTTTATAGATAGATTTGGAAATATTTATAAAATAAAGAAATTTTTGGGAAGTGATGGTATATTTCATAGTGTAATTCGAGGGGCAGCGATTGCCTACAGTTTGGGATGTTTTTCACTGGGATAGCGACGTAACCATTGTGCAAACTGCGATCTATGATTGATTGCATGGCGGAAATCGAGAGGCAGAGTTTGCATAAGTTAAGTTTGGTTTTCTAGGATAGAGACGCAACCATCGAGCTACGATCCATGGTTGATACCGAATGGCACTCCCATATCTAGTTTTCAAGTATTTGAAAAGGATGGTTTGTGAATATACTCATTCCGACGAAATAAGTATATAAATGTTTTAATAAGGTGATTCGATTTATTGAAATTTTATTAAATGAGGCTTAGTGATTTCAGTGGGAATTGTGATCTATGGTTAAATGTTTGTTTATTTGATAGTTAAATAACCGACTATCAAATCTTGGCTCAAATATGCAATCCTTCTTACTTTTGGTGGTAGGAAACGATTTCCGACTTTAACACCGAGGGATTTTGACTCTGGAAATATCTTGGGGAAACACGAGAATTATATGATACAGTTACCGTTCGAGGTGCTGTACAGTACGTATAAACTCATTGTTCTTCTTGGATAAATGATAAGGAGATCCATCCACTTAAACAGTTAGGGGGTGATCCCCGCTCTGATGTATTATCTGATTATTTCCTAAAGAACCGGTATTGAGCATTCCGAAAAATCAACGATTGGTTTATGGAGCGCCCGGGAAGTTGGAGAGTGTACTCGTAAGAGATGACTCGAAACCGTTACCACTCCAAAACCATATATGGTTCTATGGAGGAGTTTCGTGTTATATTGAGATGTTGAAATCCATGTGTGGTTCCGAGACAGTTGGGTATGGGAATCCGTGTGTGATTCCAAAATCTATTTGAGATGTGGGAATCTGTATGTGATTCCAATGCCATTGTGGTGTGGGAATCCATATGGGGTTCCGTGATCTATTTTGAAGTGGTGCGTAAGCTGGAACGCCGAACGTAGCCTCTTCAGCAGAAATTACTAAAACCAGAGATAGGAGGCATGGCCAGTAGGGTTGGCAAACCCATGGGGTGTAATCGGCTCCTTTTCTAGCAACACCGATACCATCAGTTGTTTTTGGTATGCCGGAGCGATGTACTCAGTCTTAGCGAGACCAGTTATGTTTTTCCTATAATAGCCCGGCTAGATGGGTATGATGCTTCGGAAGGATAACTCTGATCCTTGAGCAGGAGGATCGTTCTCGAAGTACCGAGGGCACCACCGTGGAATCCTACACAATTAGCGAACGAGCCTTATCGAGTTTTGATTTTATACTAGTATTGTTGTGATGTACACAACATGAGCATCATAGCTACTTGATTATTATTATTTTGACCCTTAGACATTATTATAATATCACTGGATTTTCTATAGAAATGGTTTGGTGTTGTAAGGTAAAAACTCGTCCGTGTTTATGTACGGCGTGGTCTTACGATACCATTATTTTGAAAAGTTTTTATAACTTAATAAATCAAATTGAGTGTGTTTTTCTCACGTTGTTTTTCCAGACTGACTCGGGTGTTATATTGTAATGCTCGGGTCAGACCGAGCATATTACAGATATAAATTTGGATTGCTTTGGAGCTCAGGAGACAAGCTGGAGACTGAGACGTATTCTCGTACTTGTTTATTCTGCTGCGGTGTTGTTTGAAATTATCAGCAATTGTGAGGACAAGCTGTTTTAACTGTCCAGGCTGGTAATTATTGATTTGTGTACTCTGATTTGAGATATGTATATTGCAGTTTTGATTTGTGTAAAGAGCTGTTAATATTGTATATGATTCAATCCGCTGTGAGATTCTGTATTTGATTAGTTTCTTCTTTCTTCTTTCTTCTACCTTCTTTCTTATCCCCTAACAATCTGTCTTTCTGGCACTCGATTATTCGGCATGCTACACAGTGAAGGTATTGATGTCGATTTTCGAGAGTCGAAATGTCGGGTCGTCACACTAGTTAAGTTGACGTGTGAACATTAATACTTAGATTGTTCGATATTATTCACTTATTGAATTTACACCTTTGAGTTGCACAACCATAATGATGAATACTCTTACAGACCACACGATTTACTTAATTTATAAATTTTTGTAAATATATTAATTAATAAATATCTATGAAATATTAATCATTAAATTTTATTTGATTTGTTTGAATGTTATTAATATTTGATAAAGTGCGTATATGAAAGTTATATATGTATGTACCGTTATAAGATATCGATAAATATTTAAATATGATTTAAATCAGTTAATTACTATGTAGATTTTGGACATTTTGAAGGCCTATCTTGGCACATACATTGCCTTTTATGCATGATATGGGGGGCAATTTGATTGAGAATTAATGAGGAATTAAAGATGGAAGATTTTAAGAAAGAAATTGAAAAGGTTTCGACGATTCCTTAAAAATAAAATTTCTTTCAATCATTCGTTCATTCATTCTTCCTGACAATTCATTTTATTTCCTTGCTCGTCATCTTTCTCTACTAGAAATCATGGCCCCCACGATACGAAAATATCCTAAAAAACATTCAAATAAAATCAATAATGTTCAAGGCGGTGCTTGCCTCTAGATCCTTGCAAAATCCAGAGCTTGATTCTATCAAATCTACGGGTTTTTCTATCCATTCAAGGTGCGATTTTTGGCTTCGCCGTAAGGTATTATTATAATTTTGTTTTGTTATATATTTCGCATTGTTAATACAATTTAGATCTCCCTATTCTACTTCACTTTTGATTATGTGCTCATCTTGTATGTATTGTTTAGATTCCATTTACAACGAATTTATATATGTCTGGATTGTTCGATCTAATTTTGTTTTGATTTGGATATTAATGATTAAAAAACAAAAAAAATTATTTAGAACCTGATTTTAATTTATGGATATAATTATGTAACCCTTGTAATATAAGAAAATAAATAAGCTACATGTATTGAACAGTTGAAATTATTTGAAAAATGATTTCATGTTTAATATGTCTGTTGTTTTTGTTTGTAAATTCATTTGGTCATTGTTTACACAATCAAAGTTTTCCACTTCAAAATTTTATAAGTGGACTTTTGTGGAAATTTATAAACCTACTTTGAATCCTTAATAAGTTAAGGCAAATTTTCTATTTGTTAACTTTAAGTTATAAACAATACATAGACAAAATTTGTAAAATTTATGTTGTTTAAATTAAAACATTATTTGTAATTATTTTTACGTGTATACATATTTTTTTAATTTAAAGTTTATAAAAGATACTTTTGCGTAAAATAATGGATTTAATTTTAAAACCTTCTTATTTTAAAAGTAGAATTAAAATTGTTAATTCTAGAATTTAAAACATTTAAAATAGTCAAACAATAATTTAACACATGTGCGTGCGCATGTGTATATATGTATGTGTATGTGTGTGCTTATTATTATATGTATAAATTTGCAATTGCTATTATATGTTTTTATAAAAACAAGGCATGCATAAAGGGATAAATGTGTCTATAGCGGTGTAAAGCACATCATTTATATACGACCACATTAACCACGTACACTTTGTTTTTGTTGCACGTGCACTATACACATATAAGCGTATTTGATACACTTATGAATTAAAACTCATTTAATTGAAATTAGATTCAAATTTCTTTAAACTCATAGCCTTGAAATTGAGATTGTATTTGCATTTACTAGTTGAAAATAAATCCATATAAGGAATTGTGCGGGACTGGATGTAGGGTAACTCCGAACCAATATAAAATCCTGGTGTGTACTTTCCTTTTTACTTCTACTGCATTTACTTTTATCCGCACTTTGATTCTGTGATTATTTTTGTGATTGTTAATTACATCATTCTTGTGGAATCTTAAAGAATTTATAAAATATTCATATAATCCATTAAACACTATTCACCCCCTCTAGAGTTAATTTAGCCTTAAGATCCCTATTCCGCTGACTCGCATTGGTATTGGAGCATTGGTTTTCAAAGTATTCATAATCTGATATTTGAAAAAGATTCAATGGCAATCTTTGATAATATTTTTAACACTATTTTCGCAAAGATAAATTGTAAAATCACTATAATGCTGTTTCATGAATTTGCATTTATTCATTATAAAAAATCTCATGATCTTTTGAAATGGTATAAATTGCGGGAACATATGTGTTATATGGCTTTAGATGAGCTGACATCTAATGATCAAAGTCTACAGATCAAAAAAGGATATTAGATAGTGGATGCTCAAGACACACGACTAGAAATCCGAAGATTTTGAAAGATATAGTTTACAAAGATGGTGTATCAGTAAATTTTGGAGACAACTCTAAAGGATATGTGATTGGCATCGGCAATATCGGTAATTCTAAAACTCCTACTATTTCTAATGCTTTGTTAGTTAGGAATTTAATTCATAAGCTGTTGAGTATTTGTCAATTGTGTGATAAGGGTTTTAAAATTAAATTTGTAAAAGATAAATGTCACATTGAAGATAATGAGTCAAACATTAACTTTGAAGGTATTAGGAAATGAAACATCTATATATTAAGTATGAAAATCTCAAATGATAATTTATGCCTTTTGACTGAATCAAGTGATATTTGGATTTGGCATAAAAGATTTGGTCATTTGAATTTCAACTTATTATCTAAAATTGCTAAAAACGATCTAGTTAGTGGTCTTCCCAAAATGAATTTTAAAGTTAATAATTTATGCGATGCATGTAAATTAGGAAAACTTAGAAAACGTTCTTTTAAATCAAATGATATGATTTCTACCTCTCAACCCCTTAAACTACGTCACTTAGATCTTTTCGGTCCCTCACAAGTTCAATCTATAAATCACAATAGATATGTATTTGTAATCATAGATGATTATCAAGGTTTACCTGGATGATTTTCTTAAAACTTAAAAGTGATTCTTTTGAAATATTTAAAATCTTTGTTAAACGAATTCAAAATCAAATGACTAGTAAATTAAAACTATTCGAAGTGATCACGGTAAAGAATTCGCAAAATGAAAATTTTGAGAATTTCTGTAATAAGAAAGGTATAACTCATAATTTTTCATTTCCAAGAACACCACAACAAAATGGAGTGGTAGAACGTAAAAGTAGGACGATTCAAGAATGTGATAAAACTATGCTAAATGATAGTGATTTACCTAATTTTTTTTAGGCTGAAGCAGTTGGTACTGCTTATTATATATTAGATAGAATTTTAAGAAGACCATTAATTAAGAAAAAACCATATGAATTATTCTATAATAAAAAGCCTAAAGTATCACACTTTAGAGTTTTTGGTAGTAAATATTTTATTTTAAACACTAAAGATAATTTGGATAAATTTGATGCTAAATAAGATAAAAGAATCTTTATTAGATATTCAAATAGATGTCAAGCTTATAGAGTTTTCAATACTAGAACTAATACTATTGAAGAGACATTACATGTCTCATTTGATGAAGATTTTAAAGTTTATAATCTAAATATTGATGAAGAAGAAAACATTGATAACCCAAATGAAATTAATAATAATGAGATTACTGAAAATGAAAATAATAATAATTCAGAAAACTCACATTCAAATAAAAGAACAAGATGCTTGAAAGATCATCCTATAGAAAATATACTTGAAAATATTGAATCTGTTGTTAAAACTAGAAATTAACTAATTAAATGAGTAAAGTTGCTTTTATTTCAACTATTGAACATAAAAATCCAAAGAAAGAATCAACTGATGATTCATGAATTCTTGTTATGCAAGAAGAATTGAATTAATTTACAAGAAATGATGTATGAGAATTAGTCCCAAGACCTGAGGATAAATCCATGATAGGAACTAAATGAGTATATAGAAATAAAATAAATGAAAAAGGAGAAGTTGTGAGAAATAAAGCTCCATTAGTTGCACAAGGTTATTGTCAAGAAGAAGGAATAGATTTTGATGAAACCTTTGCATCCGTAGCAAGAATAGAAGTTATACGAATTTTACTTACTTTCGCTAATCTTTAAGTTATATCAAATGGATGTTAAAAATGCATTTTTAAATGGTTCTGTTAACGAAGATGTATATGTAGAACAACCCCCGCTTTTTTAAGATGAAAACTACCTATCATGTTTACAAATTAAAGAAGGCTTTGCATGGTCTGAAACAGGCTCCAAGAGCTTGGTATGACAGACTTAAATCCTATCTATTACAATCAAATTTTGAAATAGGGAAAGTAGATAGTGCATTTATTGTTAAAAGAGTATGATATCCATTTAATACAAATATATGTAGATGATATCATTTTTGCATCTACCAACGATAAACTAAATAAGGAATTCTCAGAAATAATGACTAAGAAATTTGAAATAAGTCATATGGGAGAACTAAATTATTTTCTAGAATTACAAATAAAACAACTAAGTAATGGAATTTTTATTAGTCAAGAAAAATATGCTAATGATTTAGTTAAGAAATTTGGTATGTCAAATACCAATGGTGAACCAACTCCCATGGCAACTAATAAAAAATTAAATAAAGAAGAAAATTCAAAAGATGTAGATCAAAAATTATATAGAGGAATGATTGGATCACTACTCTATATAATTACTAGTAGACTTGATAAAATGCATAGTGTTTGTATTTATGCAAGATATCAATCTCAACCGAAGGAAACTCTTTTAAAATTCGTAAAACGAATTTTGAGATATGCAAACAACACATTAGCGTGGACTCTTTTACCCAAAGAAGACTTCTTTGAATTAATTTCATATAGTGATGCTGACTATGCTGGTTGCAAATCAGACCAAAAAAGTACTAGTGGAACTTGTCACTTTTTGGGACACTCTCTAGTTTACTGGTTTAGTAAGAAGCAAAACTCTGTAGCTCTGTTTACGACTGAAGCATAATATATTCTAGTAGTATTAGCTCATTCATAGGTTATCTATACGCAACAAACATTAAAAGAGTTTTGGTTTAAATTTCACTAAACCACCAATATACTATGATAATACAAGTACGATCAATCTATCTAAAAATCCAACTCATCATGCTAGAACTAAACATATTGATATAAGACAACATTTTCTAAGAGATAATATAAACAAAGAAATAATATCACTTGAATTTATAAACATTGAAAATCAGATAGTTGATACATTAACAAAATCACTGAAAAAACATCTTTTATTAAGTTAAGAAGAGAGTTTGGAATTTGTTCTCTATCAGAAATATAAAAATAATGAAGCAAGCATTACTAAATATAAAGAAAAACAAAATAATAACATATATGTCGACATATCCTATCCCCCCATGTCGACATATAACGGTAATTTTTGTTTTTTTAAATTTCCCTCTAAAATTCAAGTTGGTGGTTAAATAATAACCAAACTTTGACTTTCTTCTTCATTTCTCTATATTCTCTCTGTTTTAAATTTCTAAAACAAATAAACCTTGGCCTCCTCCATTACAAAACGTTTTAGAGAAGAGAATTCATCGTTTTCCTTCCCTTCTCCTACCCAAAGCCCCTTCCAGAACACTTCTATAGCCAAAGTTATTAAATTGGAAGGAGAAATGAAGAATTTTCTAGAGATGTTGACTGAAATACTAGTTGTACAACCTTGCACATCCAAAGAACAAGAAAAACAAAGTAGAATTCTTTGTGATTTGCAGAAATATCTGTTGGATAATCCTAGGAATCCAATAGTTACTGAAGATGATTCTGCAAATTTGGCCATTCATAATCCCTTTCGAGGAAGCGATGACGAGTAAGACGAGGAAGAAGAGGAAGAAGATGAAGAACACAGAGGAAGATGACAAATTCCAATGCGTCAGAGAAGTATTTTTCGCTCGAGATGGAAATCTCATCGAACAAAAGGGCACTACAACAAACTGGACATTTAACAGCGTTTAGAAAAGGCTATAAAAGGCTTTAACAGCATTTTAACTACGCTGTGTAACGACATGCCATTATAGGTCAGCAACATACCATAGCACTAGAATAAATGCTATAAAAATTCCATTTTTAACAGCGTTTAGTGGATGTTAGTAATGCATTTTATAGCGTTTATTTTGATGAGCTTAAATCTTTTCTTAGCATTCAAATTCAACTATCAAATATATTTCACAGTAATTATCTCTTGCCGTGATATCTATTTATAGAGTTTTATATATTGCTATGAGTGTTCCTTTTACTGTGTTTTTCCATTGTTAAGTACCTTTTGTGACGGTCCTAAAACGCGGTTAAAGTGTACCACAGCATTTTGTAAACGCAGTTGAAAGTTTGCACACCGTTTTTGAAACACTGTTGAAAGTTTACACAGCCTTTTACAAGTGCTATTGTTTACTATTTCCACATTTTCCTCTTTGTTTGTTACTTTTCTATACACATCGATCACAATTTATATACCAACACGGTTAAATCAACACGCACATTTCGTAATCAACATATTATATTAATCACACATCACATAATCAACATGTAATATGACATAATCAAAATATGTAATATTCTTACATCAAAACATATATAATACGTCCGTAATATTTAATAAACAGTGTAGAACCAGTGGCAGCTAGTAACCAAAAGTAGTAATACATACAAACCAAAATTAGTTCTGGCATTAGAAATAACTTTGCATCCATAACTTGTTGTGGCACTTTACCTATCTACCTGTAAAGTAAATGTTCACAAATTAGCAAAACAAATCAAAAATACAATAAATATAGTCTGGAACATAGTTGATGCGAGCAACAACAACATGAAATAAGGTCGGGAACAAATGAAAAGTGAATTATTGTTAATATGATATATATATAATAATAATAATAATTCATATATTATTATGTATTATTTTCATAAATATATTTCTATGGTACGTTTATATCCTATGGTTTAATAAGTTTATTAAGACATTATTATTATAACCAATATTTCTAATTACTCATATTACTATTACTATTTGTATATAAGACGTTATATATGTATATGTATGTATATGCAATTTACATATATAATTTATATGGTTTGGGTGTATATGTAGAGATATATGATATATATGTATCGTTTATATAATATTTATTTATTATATATATATAGTTTGTATTAATTCATATACTTATTATATACATTTATTATGTTATTATATATATATATTAATTCATATGTAATTTATATTAATTTATATTAATTAATTCACATAATTCTATAATACGTTTTCAAACTTTGGTTAAGTTCATCAAGATATTATTATTACTCCTACTACTATTACTACTATTTACAATACACACACAAACATGCACGCACGCTATTTACAATACGAGTGTGTGATTTAAATGTATAATTTATATGATTTACATATAAATATGTAATTTATATTTATTCATGTATAAAATTTATATAATATATGTGTATAATTTACAAAGATATAGTCCATGTAATATAGTTTATTAATAGTAAATATTTTCATACATAAACTTAATTATTTTTCATATACTTATTTAATATATGTATATGTATACATGTGTGTGTATGCAATTTACATATATAATTTATATGATTTGCGTGTATATGTACATATATATGATATAACATATATGTATCGTTTATATAATATTTATTATATATATAATTTATTAATTTATATTAATTAATACACATAATTCTATAATACGTTTTCAAGCTTTGGTTAAGTTCATTAAGATATTATTATTACTCCTCCTCCTCCTACTATTACTATTTACAATACACACACATACACGCACGCTATTTACAATATGTGTGTGTGATTTAAATGTATAATTTATATGATTTACATATAAATATGTAATTTATATTTATTCATATATAAAATTTATATAATATATACGTGTATAATTTACAAAGATATACTCTATGTAATATAATTTATTAATAGTATATATTTTCATACATAAACTTAATTTTTTTTCATATACTTATTTAATATATGTATATGTATATGTATGTGTATGCAATTTACATATATAATTTATATGATTTGCGTGTATATGTACGGATATATGATATAATATATATGTATCGTTTATATAATATTTATTATATATAATTTTTATTGGTTCATATACTTATTATATACATTTATTATATTATTTTTTATATATTAATTCATATGTAATTCATATTAATTCATATGTAATTTATATTAATTAATATGTACAAATTTATAATATGTTTTCAAGCTTTGGTTAAGTTTATAAAGATATTATCACCGATCCTGCTACTGCTGCTATTACTATTTACAGTATGTGTGTGGATTTATCATTTTTGCGAAACCAAAACCTAAAACGTCACAAATGCATTATCTTGTTAGCAAAGCCTAACTTGTGACTCATTAGATTTAGAATTAAGTCGCTAAAAAAATTAGCCGAACAACTACTTAAATTTTCAGCCCGAGCAAATGATTTTTCTTCTATAATCTCCCCATCCTAGTGATGGGTGCTAATATGTATAATATTGCCTTATAATAACACATTTTAACCATTCAGATTATAACCAAGTACATAATGCATTGGTTAGAACAGTTGAAACCGAGAGTACTTTTATCATAAATGAGGATTGTTCTATGATCACAAGTAATGGAGACTTGTAAAAAAATCAAAACTTTTGCATGTTCAGTTTTATACTCATTTTGCATGCTCAACAGCATGCTCAGTTGCAAACTGAGCTTAGTTTGAATTCTCAGTTGTAAGCTGAACTTGCAAACTAAGCTTGCACAGTTGCAAATTGGCAACTTTAATGTATTTATATGTTCATAAATAAAGGCAGTTAGAACTGATGGAATATTACCTTATATCAATCTACTGTAGTGCAATCTAACAGACTATAGCAAGGGTTATGTAATATAGTTCCATTTGAACCTTGAAATAAGATCAACTCGAATAATTTGAAAAAGTTCAAACATAGTATTACCAAAGCAACAGCCTGAAGTTGCTTCATTATCAACATGACTTCAACGATCGAATGAGGATGTTCATGCAACCCAGAGCACCTTTGTTAAGAAGGCAATGGCAATAAAGCTAGAACTCGAAGGCCAAGCACCCATGAGTTAAGCCTGTAAACCTCAACATCTGACAAATACCAACCCTCCTCTTAAGCAAAAAATGAACCTACATCATATAACAAATAATCAGTCAATCTTGAAACCGAAATAAAAGACCTATAATTGCAGGGTAAGTATTTATCAATAAGAAGGAAATGGGCTCACTGTAGGTTTTTTATCAACATAGTTGCTTGACTGACAAATTTTAACCGATTAGTAAACTGATATATCATTTATACGGTTAGCACCCAAATATATCAACATATTGATTTTCATAATTTTATATAATTAACTTATCTTTCAATAGTGACAATTAGCACCCAAATTCATAGTGGCTCACACAATAAACAAGAACTCTACTGTTTGTCTCCTATTTTGCACATTGATCTCAAAGCTCTTAAGCACTATTTTTCTTATTCCTCCTATTTACTGACTATTGACATCGAAACACCCAAATTCAACACTTCTCGCTTGTGCACACTTACTGGTTGTTGACACTGGAAGACCTAAATTCAACACTTCCTATGAACACATCACTAGTATTTTGAGTTTCCATCTCAATAAATCAAGCCAATCAAATAACATATAATATATTTGATCATACATTTATTTTTCTTCTACACAATCACCTAAGTAGACTAAATCATTATCCACCATACAATCACATTAACTAATTGAATTCACAAGTAAGATGGATTTATAAGTATAGCTTACATGACCGAGTCCATATATTGAGCTAGTTGAATCTGATGCCTCAAAAATAACAACACTGGCAAAAATGCAGTATGAAAAAATAAATAAAAACAATCAGCTAAATCTACACATTATTGAGATTCGATGAGAATAGCATCTAAAAAAAATGAAACCCAACCTTAACAAGTTCCAGTTGCCTCCAAGCCACGCAATCTGGCCGTGGAAAGAAAACTGCCATGCAATTGGCTGAATAGTGACTACCATTTAACTCATAAAAATTAGGGATTTTGCTAATAACTAGTTACCCGTGACTATAAAATAACGACGGTCTACTTCTGCCTCTTCTCTCTTACACGATATCTAAAACCATAATTTGGGTAATTGAATATGGAGGCAGAAATTATTGAAGGAAATAAGAGGACCAATTCGAACGATCTTGTAATTTGAGAGGATTATTGAAAGGGGATAAAGCTAAAATTGATGAAAAGATTGTGCGAAAAGTGAGAAATAAAAAGAAATGAAGTGAAATGCAAGGCGACAACGTGAAAGAAAAATCCAGCCTGATATTTCATTCGATAAACAACATTTTCATTTTCATTTTAACATTTAATACAGTAAAGTTTGCTTAAAACATTGTTATGTTTTGCCGTTGAAACTACCTTTTCTTGCAGTGATAATACTTTTACATGCTAATGCTATGGTTTAATACATTTATCAAGATATTATAATTATAATTATCTATATTAATTCATAAGTAATTCACACAATATAATTCATATATAATTTAGTACATATATATTTGTATAATATATGTGTGCATAATTTACAAATATGTAATTTAAGTGAGTATATTATATGTATCTAAGCTAATATATCACACACGCGCGTATATATAATTAACAAATATAGAGTTTATCAAGCTAGCGTATTACATGTATCTAAGATGTGTCATGAAAAATAAGTGAGTATTTAATCAAATACATTCTCTTTTAGCATAAATAATAGAAAGCTCCATAATTCATAGACATACCTGTGCAGGGAACAATTTGCCCTGCGATTAAAATGCATCTAACATTATATTCATTGCACGAGCTAGCTTCATATACCCCCCAAAGCTTTATGTTAACAAGTGAAATATTTTCTCACCATCTAATCTGCTAACAACTGAAGCATCACTACCGCCAAAATTGAAAAACAAAATAAAATGTTAATTCTAACCATGGCAATCATCGCTTTCAGCCTTGGCAGTTCATGACAACTGCACTTATGTTTACTCTTCAGTTTATCTCAGCATCTCCTTTCCACTGCAATGTCACTTCAACTCATCCTTTTCAGTTATGTTTACTTATTTAACTTCTCAGTTCAACTACACGCTATTTGCACTTCAGATTTTGAGCAGCTACGTGCCTTTGCCCATTTCATTCAATCCATACAACCACCAGTTCAGTTCTAGATGTTGCTCGTCGGTTTCAGCTTACCATATTCATGTTTAATCTACCCCTTGTTGTCTCAGTAGTGCACATTCAATTTTGCAAGTGCTCTCTACTGATCAAAGCTGTATCTGAATAGCCGCTGTCTACCACGAACTTAAATACTACTTCAAGGTCTTAATTTGAGCACTCCGCACCTTTCAGCTTGTATCTAGATTATACATTACCTGCTCCTTTCAAATCTAATACAAGTCTATAAATGTAGGAGATAATAAATAACTGTGAAACAATTTAACTGTAAATGGCAAAATAAATGTACCTGTACAAGCCAAACATTTGCTGGGAGTACAAATATAATAATGAAGGGGTTTTACATCTATTTTTTGCTAAAATTAGTCAAAAAAAGCAGATATAGTCAGACTTCTAATTATGATAATTACCATCATAAAATATCTAATTCTCAGATAAAGGATGGGCTTTAGTAAGTGATATGCAAGAACGTTTCAAAATGATACTTCTATATAAAGGCTATTAGTGAAAGCATGGAACTA
Source organism: Allium fistulosum (assembly GCA_030737815.1). Taxonomy (NCBI): domain Eukaryota; kingdom Viridiplantae; phylum Streptophyta; class Magnoliopsida; order Asparagales; family Amaryllidaceae; genus Allium; species Allium fistulosum. Next base: position 1,390,082,936 of record CM060901.1, on the reverse strand, counting down.
ATTACAAATAGCTCAGATAAAATTGTAAGATATTTTAAGTATTCTTCCTACAAATTAATATAATAGGTGTGGTTCAAACACTACACCAGCCTTTTTGCATTCACATTACAACACACCATATCAATACTATTAATATACATCATTATTGAGTAGAAAAAATCATCCGTACTATGAAATGATGCAAGTTAGCTTGTATCATATATATGGGTCTAAACTGAATTCACCTTCGCGTCAAATATAAGAATGTTTGAAACAATCCATAGTCCCCCACCCGAACCACTTTGCCCCACCAATGTAGTCGACTTACCACACCGATAATCAATGAAAATCCTCTAAAAATTACCGCATATGGGCGTGCTGGATATGCAAAATATATATTACGGAACTCAATATGCCCGTTAACTTTACCGGGTACATACCGATTCAGATCTTTTGGGTTGATGGAGGTGGTGCGATCAAGGATGGAAAACAGTGATGTAACCATGGAGGGGCCACTTGCAAGGTCAGTGGTCATGCTATCGGCCTCAGCTACTGTTCGATAAGTGGTGATGAGGATTGTAAAGGTTTGGAATATTGCTTTTGGGGTAATGTAACCTTTTGATGGTAGCTTGCCTCTGTACCTGAATGCATGTGAACAAATAAATAAAACCTCATTTATCATTCCTGATTGCACAAATCTCTGATTATTGTCAGAGATTCATATTTATAGATATTGAGGCCAAAACATACCCGAAATTGAGGGCCAAACTACAAGCAACAAGTGATTAGGACAATCACAAAACAACATTATCAAGAAAGTTAAATTAGTTATTAACATGATTCATTTGTATTTGATTGGATCTGGGTAACACGACCATTAGGTAAATATATTATAGACAATTAAGGAATTGACCACCTACTTACTCTATATGATCAGAATTACAACTGCTCTTTATTGCACTATGGTATAGTTTTACTATTTAGTGCTGTACTAAATTGCATTAAAAAAATCAACTAAGTATATGCTTCTAACATCAACAAACAAAGAACACTAATAATTCACAAGATTTCAACAGATATATACTGTAATAGACAATTCAATGAAATTAAAATAATGAGAGCAATCCTTAAACTTTTCCTAGGTCCAATCTACCTACTGTAGTTTCAAGGTAGTACGATTGTACTATGTGAGTTAACAGTGATACTAAATCATCAATATCTTATTTTTTGCACAGAACCAAACTTTTTGTTCTAAGTTAAATGGTCGTATATCTTACATCTTTTTCCCACCATATACAACTCTTAACATGCTTATGGTGGAGAAGTACTACTAGCATAAGTGATAAATTAAGAAAAACAGTAATACTCTTAGACAATATTCAATACAAAGTTTTAAAGTGGATTGAAAAATAAAAATGAACTGATTTAAAATTGATCAAAGGACTCTTAATTTATGTTTTCATTACAGCTTTCAAGTCCTGGATTTTCTCACTGGTCAACATTTGACTACAAATCAAAGATGAATCATGTCTAAGTGTTGTGTTTATTTGAAGGAGTGCCGACTAGCATTTTTTTCCTATAAAAAAATGACCAAGAGATAAAACAAGGAGGACTCATCAATTCAATTTTTTTGCTTGTTATTACAACGAAACACACAACAGTTGACGAATAACCAGGACAAAAATTAATCAGTTGAGTAGTCAATATTTTGATTATTTCACAGCCAGCAATTGGCGATTATTAGAAGATTCTGTGTCATATTGCTAGCAACGCCCGTTAAGTAAAAGTTGAGGTTAATATTGAAATTTCAAACCGTCTATAATATATCTACGCAGTAGATACCGGAATAATGAAAAATGTGCTTACCCCTAGTCCACGAAAGATTTATGTTCCTTTCTTCATTGAAAAATCAGTAGTGGGATCACGGTGGAAAACATGTATTGCATCATTACTTGGAATTTACTAAATTTGTGTGCTTATGGTAAACTTGTGTGCTTAGCCACTTATAGTAAGCTCCCATCTGCAAGGCATTTCCTGTAAATGACGACCAGTAATGTCAAACAAGAATTTCTTTTAAATGTGTAAGCATCAAAGTGGCATTAAATTGGTTATGTTCAATCAACGTAATTAATGCATATGATCCTATAAACCAACTATCATACATCAAAAAGAAAATGATAATAATTTTCATTATTTATTAACATAAACCGATCCTTGACACCAACAAATTTCATTGAAGAAAAAATAGACAACTAATGTACCTTACGTAGTATAGTATAACAATGATCTTCAAGATTACTACTTACGGATCGAATAGATACTAATAGTAATTTAGAAGACCGTGCGATAACCTATTAAATATCACAAGTTTGAAAACCATTACCACAATCCAAATTATGGTGTAAAAATTTGAAAGAGATATGCAGAAATAGTACTTTGGGTTTCAGTTAAGCTTACATCTCAATATTTAGTTCATCCGCCTAAAATTTAACCTTTTTCGGTATTGAAATAATACAAGTTTATAGCTCATCCGTCTAAAATTTAACCCTTTTGGTTTCAATTAAGCTGATGTACAATTAACATGTACACGCATTATCATTTAAGAGTCATAACTATGCACTTTTTTGTTTGAGAAAGTAAGAAAGAAAGCGAGAAGCTTCAGAAGCCCTGCCATAGCCAAAGCAGAAACACCTACAATAAAATCTCATATTTATTACCCATTACTTATATATTATTGCAAGTTGAAAAAAGCAAAGTGACAAACATATCAGATACAACATTGATAATAAGATATTCAATGCTAGTGTTCTTCTCAAAATTAGACTTAGTAAATAAATGTACAAAAAGGAAAAAACATTTTTGAAGTTGCCAATTTTCCATTATTTAACAAACTGGTAACATTGGTAAAAAATTATCCTCAACCATGAAGACGATCAGAACGATGGGTGATCCAGTGGGTATATGTACATAAATGACATGTATTAAGAAGAAGAAGAAAAACAAATTTACAAATTATGTTATAGTTTCAACATTCTACACATAGATTTTCAGTAGAATCATACAAGTATATGAATAGAAAGAAAGACTCTATAAAGCAAGTCAAAAGCAACATTTCAATTAATATTTTCCAATGAATGAGCTGCAAATTCAAAAAATTCTAGCAATATGCGTTGAAATTTCTACATTTTTTGTGCATGTACATAACTTAAGCATGCATAAAAAAGAGAGACAAAGGCAACATATATAGAAATACTCTAGCCTCATTATTGCTTTTAGTACAATCACCATCAATGGCAGACAAATAATACTACCAAAATCCATTTCAAGTTGCCCTCAAAACCCTTGTTTGTTCTCACTCTCACCGAAAAAGATTGCTTTATGCACACTTTCCTAAATTTTATAACTTTTAGCATCACAATAACTTTAGCATATTTCAACGACATATTTATCAATCACACTCCCAACATTAGTAACAGTGTGATTCACCATAATAACACTATTGGAAGATAAAGGAAGAGTGATACCATTTTGTGTTTTTATAATATTTGTCATCTCATATATTGGTATACTACTACAACATTAACAACAAAAGCTTCTTGCATGGAAGAAGATTGTTTCGTATGAATTCAATGACTCAAATGATGCAGCCTTAATATTCAAGTATTATATTGTATAGTCAAGCTAATATCAAGTTTGCAAATTTTAGTTAAATCATTACTAAAAATACGAGTCATTTTGGTTAATTAGAAGTCAATACTCAATTTCTTAGTTTATAGGTAAATTGGAGTCATATTAATCTAACCTCCTTGGTATAAGTCTTATATTTTCTCCTTCATTTTGCTTTTTTTTGGTTATTTATGCGTACACATCATAAAGATCTTCAATTATATTTTTTCTAAATGTACTATTCCATTTGCTTTTTTGAGTACCTGAGATCGAAGTCCAAATCAAACCTAAAAATCCATGTTTGAATCAAAGTCTGAATAAACCTAAAACTTCGCGTCTGAATCAAAGCCTGAATCAAAACCGAAGACTTCTAGAATCAACGTTCCGACGGAAAAAAAAATTAGTATCTGATAAATGAATCCAAGAATAGAAAAAAAGAGAAGAATTAGAGAAATCTCTGAATCGATCGAAGTACCAAAACAAGGGAAGTAGGGCACAATGAAATTGAAGAAGAGGGAAATCCGACGGGAATGAAAATAATATGAGGGAAAACAGAAGCTTTAACGAGAGAGGCTACGGTGAATGCTTTGTATGGTAACCCTAGTAATTCTCAGCATTTGTACGAAAACATAATTCAATTGAAATAACTTTTAACTGCATCTATGGGACGAACGCTGAGAACAACCGCCCGTTAAAAGTGGATTTTGTTGTAGTGGGTGAACTTTTACCTTCATTATCCTCATTGTCCTATTCACAAATCCTCGCTCATTAGGAAATCACGTTAGGATGGTACATGTCTTCGTTAATTTAATTAAGTGGTGTGTATATTTAATTTAATTTAACATTTGTTTTACTTACTTATATGTACATTTAAGATGTGATTGGATAATGGTGTGGTATTAAATGAGTATATAGATTGAGTTGGTTACTATTAATGATTTGTGTTATCACTTATCATTTCTTATGTACCATCCTTATCATTATTTTCATTTCATAATTATCTCATTTTAAATATCACTTATTGTTCTTATATAAATCATTCTCATCATTATCATATATCATTAGTCTATAATATTTTATTTAGGGGGAGTTAAAGTAAGAGTTAGTATTAGAGTTATAGTTTTATGTGGTTATTTTCGTTAATGAAAAAGGGGGAGAAATATATAAAATCTAGACATTGATAAAATCTAGGCATAAATTAAGGGGGGTTATATTATATTTTATATACAGAGTTGTCATCATTAAAAAGGGGGATTGTTAATACCTTAGGTGTTGGTTTTGATGATAACAACTATATACATTATATAAAATATAAATACTAATGTTTTATCAAGTTATATATAGTACATAGTGAAGGATATTAGACAGGTGTTGATTAAGAAGACTATACAATATTGAAGAGTAGATTCAAGATGCTGATATAGAGTTTCAAAAGTCGGAGAATGAAGACTCATGAGTATTGAAGAGTTCAAAATTTCAAGATATTCCAGATAAGTTATAGAGTCATAGAATTTATGTTAAAACCTTGATAACACTTTCCTAATCTCTCTCTCCTTCTCTAATTTTGTTTTAAATAATTTTTCAAATATCCTGGTTTTAAAATAATATTTTTAAAATATTTCTTAAAATGATTTTCAATCTCTTATACTTATAAAGATATTACTTTAGTGTTTTCAAGTTTATATAATATATTGAATTTTTGTTTATACATTAATAAGTTATAATTACACAATTATATATATATATATATATTAAAAAATTTAAAATTATTATATAAACTTTTATTATGATTAAATATGTATAAACTATGCTTAAATGATTTTATAAAGTATTAAACTATTTTACAAAACAACGAGTTTTCAAAATAACGTTTTAAGGTATTTTTAAATTTTAGAAAGAGTATGTCGACATACTCTATGTATGTCGACATAATGGCCGATTTTGTCAAAGTTTAAATTTCAAAAGAAGTGCCCTTTCGTCGTATCTCTTCACGATTGGATATGAACGTTGTTCCTCTATAAATACCAAACTTCTAAACGAATTTTTATCATCATTTTCTTATTCATCTCCCCATCTTCCACTCTTTCATTTTCTAAATCAAAATATACCCAAACTCTGTCGAAATTCAATCAGAATCAAATTCAATCATCACTGGTTTTATTCTCCTTCATCTACTCTCTGATTTCTCTAATCTCTCTCACTCTAACCAAGGTCAAAGTGCTATTCAAGAGTTATAGAATCAATTTTAATCAAGATCGAAGATCCAAGTCTGTAAGGCTCTATCAAATCATACTGCTATATTTGTGGGTGTGATTGTTGCCATAATTGGGTGTGCTTAGTAGCTCGTAAATCTAGTGGGTGTGCTGGTAGCCCGGAAATTAAGTGACTCTATCCAAAGGTTGAGATTCAGGAGGGCGTGTCTCGTAGCCTGGAAATTGAGATTGTATTTGCATTTACTAGTTGAAAAGAAACCCGTACAAGGAATTGTGCGGGATTGGACGTAGGGTAACTCCGAACCAGTATAAAATTCTTGTGTGTTCTTTACTTTTTACTTTTTACTGCATTTACGTTTATCTGCACTTTGATTCTATGATTTTTAATTACATCATTCCAGTAGAGTCTTAAATAATTTGTAAAATATTCATATAATCCATTAAACACTATTCACCCCTCCTTTAGTGTTAATTTAGCCTTAAGATCCCTATTCCGCTAACGCACAATGCTCTCCAATTGTTGGGAAGTGTATTATTCATGGTTGTTGAGGGCACCAAGGGGTTACATACTAATAGTTATTCGATAACTATGGAATGAATCCCTTGAGATTTTTTGTTGGTTAATATAATTATAGTCAAGCAGAGAATCTCGAAATGATGATTTACATAGTTACTTCAACTTGAGAATACTATGGAACTTTAACATTGACATTCCACTTTGATTATGTGTTGGAATGACAGCCATCTAACGACTAATGTTGAATCTATTTTGAAGCACTAAAAGTGAAACACTATTCAATAGATAATTCGTCTTCTTAGTTATATGAGGCTAGTGTCATGATCAACTGTAGTCAACTCAAATTCAATGTCTCTTGCCTGAGCAGTAGAGTTATACTAATTGTTATTATTGAACCAAAGATTTTGTGTTGCACTAATCAAGTTGAATGTGTGCAATACTGGGATTTTTACAAAAACCAAATTCTCCTAAAGTGATTTAGTTTTGACAAAGAGAATTGGTGTGAATAATCCTTACTATCAGGTACCACATTTAACAATAAATTTGGATTTTACCAAAAATACATGTAAACGATAAATTCAGCCAAAACGTCACTTCACTAGCTACGGTGACGCGTGAATGTTAATACTCAAATTGTTCGATATTAATCGATGGCTACATTTACGCATTCGAGTTGCACAACCGTAATAACGAATACTCCAGAAAACACATGCTTTAATTAATTTATAAATTGTTGTAAATTAATATTATTTGATATTTACAAAACATTCATTATTAAATTTAATTTGATTGTTTGAATGCCACTAGTATTTAATAGAGTGTGTATATAAAAGTTATACACATACGTATCGATATATGATATCAATAAATATTTAAATGTGATTTAAGCAAATTAATTACTAAGTGGATTTGGAAATTTTGATGGCCTATATAGACACACATTTGGCCATCCATGCATGATAAGGGGAGGGGATTTGACTTAGGTTTAGTGAGGAAATAAAGAGGAAAGGTTTTAAGGAAGAAATTAGAAAGGTTTCAATGATTCCTTTAAAGAAAAATTTCATTCATTCATTTTTCTCGACAATTCATTTCCTTCCCTTCCTCCTCATCTTTCTCTATTGAAAATCATGTCTTCCATGGCATGAAAAATCCCAAAAATAAATTCAAATAAAATTAACAATATTTTAGGTGATGCTTGACTCTAGATCCTTGCAAAATCCAGATGTTGATTCTATCAAATCCGGGAGTTTAATTCTTCATTCAGGCTGCGATTTTTGGCATCATCTTAATGTAATATTCTAATTTTAATTTATTACATAATTCACGATGTTAATATAATTTAGATCTCCCTATTATACATCTCTTTAGATTATGTGCTAATCTTTTTATGTATTATTAGATCCCAAACCTTTACAATGAATTTATATATACCTAGATTGTACGATCTTATTTTGTTTGATTTGGATATTAATGATTAAACAACAAAAAACAATTTTGATTTAGAAATTGATTTTAATTTATTGATATGAATTTGTAACCTTGCTTATATATAAACAAAAATGAGCTACATGTCATAACGAACCGGGATTTTCGACCATCGAAAATCGACACTAATACGTCCACTATATTGCGTGTCGAGCAATCGAACACCGAAAAACTCGATTATTAGGGAAAAAGAAAGAAGGAAGAAGATAAGAAGAAAACTAAACAACACAGAATCTCATAGTGTAACGAATAATCTATAATATACAACAAATATTTATACAAAAGTCAAAATGTAATATATGTATATTTAGACATCAATCAGAGTATACTAACCTATTTCAGCCTGGATAGTTATAACATCCCATCCTTACAATTTCCGATAGATACAACAATGAGTACAACGGAAAATACCATACGCCTACATACGTCTCTGAGCCTCAAACTCGTCTCCTGAAGCTCCAAAGTATCCAAACTAATATGTAATATGCTCGGTCTAACCCGAGCATTATAATAAAATAACACCCGAGTCAGTCTGGAAAACCATCGTGAGAAAAACAAACCCAACTGGATTTAAAGTTATATGAAAAATTATTGAAATCAAAAGGTATCTCGTATGACAACACCGCATATAAACATGGATGTGTTTTTATCTTACGATAACCAAAACACTTCTATAGAAAATCCATCTACATTATAATAACGTCTAAGGGTCAAAATAAAATATGAATATAGCTGAAATGCTTGCATCTCACGTTTTAGCATAGTTGGGCAAAACTAAGTTCGTACGACGCTTATTGGAGAATGAATTCCATGCTATGACAAGGTAAGGACTACCTTCCGAAGGTACATTTCTAAATAAATGTACCGGGGTCTGACAAGAACATCTTTAACCCCTACGACGCAGGACTGGTCTAACACTTGACTAGTAGTACCGAATATGATCACCCTGCTTGGGCCCTTAGCATACAAGAAGAGATAGTAATTGATCTAGATTTGGAATGACCATACCCTGATGGGAGCGACCGACTTGGCCCTGCTACATGCCTAATTTTTTGTCATTTCCCGGTTGATGAGGCTCGAAGCTATGATTTACATTTTATATAGCACTTTCCACTTGGAATGCTAATACTGCCTTCCAGGAAACAATGCAATACCAGCATTCATCCATACAAGTTCGTTCTGGGACTGAACGAAACACTTGAGAGCTCTGTCTCCAATTCCATCATCTTTAAGATGTCTTCACTTCGTAATGCACTCGTTAGATCGAAGTGGTTTTCGGATAATATATCCGATCCCGGTCTCTTCGAAAAAACATTGATAATATTCGGTAAACTCAACCCCAGTTCTTTAGGAAATAAACTATCAATGATAAGATCGGAGATCAACTCATAACCGTTAGTGGACAGATTTCCTTACCATTGTCCTAGTAAAATGAAACGAGACTTATACGCACAGTACAACATCATCCGAGATGACCGTGCTATATAATTCACGTGTTTCTCCTAGATATTTCCGAAGTTACGTTTGGGTCTGATTTCGATAGTCGGTTATTTAACTATCGAATAACAAACATTCAATCTGGGATTTATTTCATAGGCAAAACAACCATAGGTTAAGCATTTAAGAAATCACTAGCCTCCTTCAATAAATCTTTCATTCATAAAAATCACTTTGTAAATTACTTGTATATAAATACTTTTACAAAGATATACTCACAAATCCCTATCTTTCAATACTTAGAAAATATTTGTATACTTATCTTAACGGTATAAGTATATTCATAAAACTGAGAAAGATTTTCTTTTTATTCGATTCTTCAATCAGTTATAAAACTCTATAATTCTCTTAAAACATTTATAATCCATTTTATAAATCTTCTGGACCATTTTTAAAATTCTATTATACATTTCAATCACTCATAAATTCTTTTTGTACATTTTTAAAATCATTTATAAAGCCTTTATAAATCCACAACCATTTATAAAACTCCTTCTATCAATCTATAAAACCATTTCTAAAATCATTTATAAATATCTAACTCTTTAACCTTGTAAATAATCTTCCCTTAAGTCTTCAAACCATTTTATAAATTCCTTTATAAAATCCAAATCTTTCAACTCTATTCATGGGTCTCGGAAATGTTTATATATAAAAATCATTTACTTCAAAACATCATTATATAATAATAAGTATTAACAATAAACATTATAAATAAATGAAAATTATTCACTTTAAAACATCTTAAAAATAGTAATTAATAATTCTTAAAATATTGTTTAAGAAATAATAATAATTTAGTTTCAAAACCTTATTAATAATTCTTATTATTAATTTAAAACCATAATTATTCCTTAGATAATCAATTTTCTAAAATATTAACATTTTTATAACTTCCTTAAAACCATATTAACTATAAACGAATAACTTTAAAACAATACTAATATAATTAAATAACCTTAAAATAACATTACTATAATTAAATAACTTTGAAACAATATTAATATAATTAAATACTTTAAAAAACATAATATAATTAAATAACTTAAAACGATATTAATATAATTAAATAACCTTAAAATAAAATTAATAAGGCTTGGTCGGGTGGTGGGGTGATATGCCTCCCAGATGAGAGGTTTGAGGTTCGAGTCCCACCTAGGAGGAGTGGGAGGAGATACGCCTCTCACATGGGAGGTTTGAGGTTCATTTCCCGCCTCCATCACCATGCCAACCGAAAGGTCTGGCTTACTTGGAATAGTGGTTGTGGCGGGCCAGCCATCTATTTCCTAGGTTTACAGTTCAGGAAGCGCATGTCGGTAGTGATTGAACATGTTTTCCTAGTTCCAAAAAAATTAATATAATTAAATAACTTTAAAACAATATTATTTTTTCCAAAAACCTAATTTTCGGATTTAAAATCATTTTCCATCTCAAAACCAATTTCAATTCAATGGCAACTTATAGTATTTCAAAATACTAATTTAAGGTCAATAGCTACCCAACGCTTAACCAATATCGATGTTGATTTTCTATCACTAGTGGGTTCTAGTTTCAAACATATAAAAATGTTATAACCATAATGTCCATAGTTAGGTTCATTTTTCAATAATCCATATGAAAGAAATATTAATCAAACAATTCAACAATAGCGAGGAATCCCGTTGGATCCCCTCAACATGTCCCGCTGCATCACAAATGTTATATAATCATGAAATATAATTCAACCGCTTCGAGGCGTGATTCGTATTCAAAGGGTCATCCCCTCCTACACAGGAACGTAATAGGGTCTCATCCGCTTCAATAGGCGGGAATATTCAATCCAACTAATATAAATATAGTAATTCATTCAAACAATCATCCAACACTTTTTATCAACTATATATCATACTAGTTAACTGAAAAGGTGGGTTTAACTCACAGGAATTTTTGTTGTTGCCAAGGCGTTCCGGTTTGGAACTAAAATCGAACGACGTCCGATTTTAGCCCAAATTTCAACTATCACCAAATTCATCCAAACTAGTTCCATTGCAAAGCATTCGTCATCACGAGTGGAATGCAAAAATCCGCACCTCAATTGGACCTCGTACGCACAAGTTATTAAAATCTTAAGTTATCGATTTAATTATATAATCTAATATACTCAATTCAACTAAATTACAACTATACCCCCACTGCTTCTTCCCCAATCTTCTTTCTTACCTGTGAATACACAAACATGGATATACCATGCACATATTCCACCACATGCATCGATTCCATAATTCGACTTCGCCGATGTTCTCGTCTTCAACATCTCCATGCTTCGGACCTAACGCCTTCGAACTCGCTCCCCTCCTCCCTCTCGCGACCTGATAGGCCATTCGCGCCCCCAAAAAAGGTCGCACCCTCCACCCTACAGCCACGATTCGCTAAATAAAGGGCGTAGGTGCTACTTGACCTACTCCATCCAAAACCGAAGCCCAATTCCAGAATCAAAGCGTATAAACTCTACAATCACTAACCCTAGTTCATGATGAGCTGACTTCTCACCATTGACCTCCTTCCATTACTGTCGCATTCCCCCATTCCCACACAGATTGAAGGTTTTAGACAAACTAACTCAATGAATTGAGTTTTTAACATTTCTTTGCCATTTATTTAGTTTGTTCAAGATTTTAAGAAATTTGATCTAAAAAAGACTTGTTTATGTTTACTGGAAATGAAATTTATAAAGGAGATGAGGGATGGCTTGGTCGTGGGAGGTATGGTGCTGAGTACGTGGGGGTATGGTCTGCATGTAGGGTATAGGCCTGATATGGGAAAATATATATATATATATATATATATATATATAATTTTAAAAAAATCGAATTTCAAAACGTCAGAAAATTTCGAACCCCATCGAGACGTGTCGCCTAGCTTTCTATATGTTATACCCTTATTTCGAATGCGATGGAACTTGTTTCGAGGCCTAATTCGATCGTATGCAGAAGATAGCTTTTTGAACCCAATTTTTATATTAAATTTTCAATATTAAATTCAACGCGTTTCGATCTCGCACGACCAAACGATACATCTGATCGCCATGAAATTTGACGGCATATTATAATTCATTATTACGGATCCAATGAAACTTGTTTCATCAAAATTCGAGAGAGTGCCCAGAAGGCTATTTTTATACGTTAAATCACTTTTAAATCCAATTTAAAAAATTTATTATCTTTATTCTTATTAAATAGAATTTAAATAAACTTTGAAATTATTTTTATCCAACTTAAAACCTAAGATTCAATTATTAAAACAATTTCAATTATTAAATTCAACAACTAAATTATCCAATAAATCGCTATATTTGAAATTCAATTCATTTAACATATAAAATTAACTTTTTAATAAAATCAATTAAATATTTAAATTTAAAATGACTAAAATTCTTGGTCGTTACACTCTCCTCCCATTAAAAGAATTCCGTCTCCGAAATTTGCCAAGGTAAAGAAAATGCCTAAACCCATTACTTTTCAAAACGAATTATTTAAAGTAGGTTACCAAATCTTTTTAGCCTTTAACTTTTCCCAAAAATCAACTAGTTGAAATTTTGTTATTACTTTACTAAGTTTCCAAATTCAATCATAGACTCCAACAAACATCATCCCATTTAATCATTTCAGGGTATAACTCAAAATCGAATTTTAGTTATAAAAAATTTCTTCAAAATTTCTCAAAATTTTTCTAAAGCATTCATTTTACAGAAAATTTCGCCAGCGTCTCCTTTGCGCGGCTAGATTGAAACAACTACAACATGCCACTATGGAACCAAATCAGCAAAAGAAAACAAAAGCCAAGTGGCTCAATCATAAAACCATCAATCAAACAACAATTTGAACTTGTACCTTTTTGTTGGACAACCCAATTTTACTTATGAAATCAAAGGCATCAAACTAGATCTTCCTTTATATACCTGCATCTTATTTACCAATGACATCCAAACATATAATTCATAATCATATTATTCTGCAATTTCAATTTCCAACATTTGCTTTACTAAAACCTTACGATGTACATATATCCTCCACATGCAATATCAATTCTGATCGCTTGCTCGATCACACAATTTCACTTTCGATCTAGTATCGTTCACACAACCACTCTAGTGCGGACTTAGATCTAGTTCCTTGATTAGAAACCGTCATTCTCCTTGCATAGTCATATACTATGATAGAGAAATCCAGGATCAACCAGAAATCCATATCTAGAGTTCACTGTCTAGAATGAGTGAAAATTTCTTGTTCGGACCGATGTAAATCATCTCGAAATTAGGTACTCGAATTTGGATCAAACTATTATGTGAATAAAATAATATACATACAACTCACGTATTTTTTTCAATTGATTTCTTAGCTATACCAATTTTTTTATTCACATTCATTCCATTCTCATTCATTTTATCCTCATTCATTTAGTCTACATCTTCACATTCAATTGATCAGTATTCAATAGTTCACATTCACTTTCTACTTAATATATTCCTTTAAATTAATGTCACTTAAGAACTGTAACGCTCTGGGATTTTCGACTTCCGAAAATCGACATTAATACGTCCACTTTATCAACTACCGAGCAATCGAATGCCGGAAAACCGAATTGTTATGGTTAAAAAGAAAAGGTAGAAGAAGACAGAAAGAAATTAAGAAGAAACAACAGAAACAATATCAGAATCTCACATATCGCAGCGGAACAACATATAATAGATAAATGAATAATCTTTAACTCAAAGAACTATATCAGTTTATACATTACATCATCATCAGAGTTAATATACACACAATACATCAATGGACAGTTATACGAACTTGTCCTCATACAGAATACACAACGGAATAATAATATCATATACAAATGGTATGTCTCGCCATCCAGCTCGCCACTTAAGCTCCAAAGCCTCCTGAAATCCAGAATGACCTGATAACCTGACTCTAGGCTGCCCGTGTGGAAAATTATGGGCACCCAGAGTTTAGGAAAGGAACAATAAACTCCAGGTCAGTCATGGGACTGGAGTGAGAACTTAAAACAGTTATTATCTTTAAAACAACAACAAAGGAAGTAAAAGACATCCGCAATGCTTTTTGGAAAATGAAACTACCATAAGGCCTCCCGCCACACACACAATGCAAACGCGGAATTGGAGGAGATTTCTCCTTATGATAGTCAAACATGCTTACTACGCAAAATCATTTGATTTGATATTATTATTAGTGCATAGTGCAGAAAAATATTTCGAAAGTATAATATTAATCTTAGCCAGCATAGGCATTCCACACTTATGCCTACTATAGCTACCATGTTCAATAGCAGGTTACCGCCACATTCCATGGAAGGTAATACAACTAAAACCGTACAAGGCTCGTATTGTTTCTTTGGATTTCCAACAAATGGTCAGGCTAAAGAACTTCCTACTGCCAATGGGTACGCCTCTGGCGGGACGTCCCGAGAAACCAACCTGGCTCTCTGCCAACACAAGGCCGGGTTACCTCTTTCACTAGGTAACTACTACACGAATATGCCACCCCCCGGTCCTTTGGGACCTTTATCCGAGGCGCCTCAACAAAACAACAATCACATAGTAAATGAGATTGGAGTAACCACATAGGTTAAATACCAGGGCTCCATACCTGATACCACCCTTTTCCAGAAGGAAATGACATACCCTAAAGGGAGCGACCCGCATAACCTTGCCCCATCATTCCTGTTTCGACCATTTCCGGGGTGTGAGGTCCAAAGAGGTCTCGTCCACAAAGCTACGCTTTTTCACAAAGCCACGCTTTGATCAACAAATGATCAATAAATAATCATCACACAGCAACACTCAGCATGCCTGTAACGACCCAAAATTTTAGTGATTTTTATTTATTTAATTAATTGAAATTTTGTGAAATTTAAAACAATAAAATTTGAAATTAAAAATTTATTATTTGCAATACGTCTATTTAAACATAGCAACTGGTAAATTTTCATCTGATAATATTGAAGTTTATTTTCATGTGGAATTTTATTTCAATTTAAATCAGTTAAATATTAATGATTATAAAATATTTTTCAAACCTGAAATTTTTACATAGAAAAATTGTAAATCATCTTATGAGCAAGTCGTCATATTTCGTTTCATCAAATTCGGACTGTTATTGCTCCGTTTATCTTATTTTCAGCATAGCAGCATTTCTGGTACCGATTATCGACTTTCGATCGGATGATCGTACCACTAGTATCTGTATACCATTTTGATTGTCACTTCGTGCTGATCTCTACGGTATATTTATTTCTGTATTTTGAGGTCCGGTACGCGGCGGAAGCAATAAAACGGTGCGTCGTATCGGTACCATAAATTGTGACAACTTACTATCATTTTCAAATTTGAAACTTGTGGTCCAGACAATTAATTGCTTTCAATTCTCAGCTGAATCAAGGCTTGTGACCGTTGTCATTCTCACTTTATATTTAGTCTACCAGCTACTCTATTTCTACTGTTCACTTTTAATTACTTTTATTATTTCAACTCAATCCAATGGGGACCGTTGCCATCCCATAACTGGTTAAATTCCTCCATTGTTTGAAACGTGTATGAACTTTATAGCAGAAGTTATAAAACCTTATCTAAGTATGAAAGGCTGCACCCCCTGATTCAATTCTCACCCTTCCCTGTTCTTTTCATCTGTTATAAAATTTCAAAGCATATATATATTCGTTCTGGCTCATGCCATTCCATTTTCTGAACTATGGAAATTACGAAAAAAAAATGTATTAAGCAGTATGGATCCTCCTTCTCTCGCATGCATCTTTCACAAACCCGATCCGCTCCTCCATCTCCGCCCTCACCACCGAGGCCATCACCATCTTCCTCTCCTTTCTCCCCTTCCTCCACGCCCACAGCCCAGTATCGGCTCAACCAAACCCATCTCCACCCAGACCTCCGCCATCAAATGCCGCTCCGCCTCATCTCCCTCGAGTGGCCTCCCTCTCTCTCTCTTCGCCCAACCGCAGCCTACCCGTTTCCCTTCTCTTCCCAGATCCATCCCCTTGCCCTTCGTTCAGCCACCTCTGCTCAGAACCTCGTGCTCCGCCTTGCCTATTGCCACTACCGTGCCTCTATATATAAGGCCATATATGTCTACTTTATTGACAGGTTGGTGAGATTTATATTATTGTATATATATGTTATACTATATATAGTTTATTTTGAACAGAGTTTTGGAAATTTTATATACAGATAGTTATATATGATATGTGTTGCTATGTTATACGATTTGTAGATATATATAAGCTATATTATCTGTTAGTAATTGTTTTATAATAAGTTACAATATCATATTTATAGTCTACTTATATACATAAAAATTTCAAATTTGTAGTCTACTTTCAGATCTTTACTCTTTACATGTTTTAAAATTCAATATTTATTTATAGTAAACATTGAGTTTAAAATATAATATGTATAGTATGTGTTTGAAATACTCACTTAAACTTGGTTAATATCTTTAAATTAGTTTTGTGCAATAGCCTTGGTGTCTATATATAGTGCTTAAATATCAGTTTGAAAAAAAGAATTAGTACATGAGTTTCAGTAAATATTGTTTGAATTAGATACATGTATAACTTATATATATATCAGTTCATTTATATGTTGATCTAAAGTTGGGTATGTGTATATCTACATTTCATGTCAGGTTTACATTTATATTACTGTGTTTGGTGGAAAGGCAAGCTCTCTCAACATATATTTATATATAAATAGGTCTGCATATGCTGTCGTGAATTTTCAGTCTGCATACTTGATATTGTTAGCTTATATATGTTAGTCCTATATTTAACTTATTACTGATACAAAGTTGTTAAGTATATATATATATCTAATATATTATTAGGCTGCATAATATATTATAGCATGCGTGGAATACACTCAGTGGTAACTTTATTTTTTTTGTGTTTGTATATATAGCATGAATAAGTACACTTAGGTGCAATATTTAATCATAGTGTGTACATATATATATGTTATATTATATATATATATATATATTTATATAAGTTCATATGAAGCCTGTTCGATTATTTTATAAGTTTAGCTAGAGTATTGGTTATATAGATAGTGTACATTGTAGTAATAGATTGGGTTATGGTAGAACATACTTGATAGTTGTGCTGTGTCAGTATTGATTTTTGCATTATATGTACGTTTTATGTATTGTATTGTATATATTTGAAGTGATAGGTTAGTGTATATATATATCTATATTAAAGTTATGTGTTAAATGTAAAATGGACGTGGAATATATATATAGATGTAGATTTTTTTGTTTTTTTGATGTATGAGTTATATATATATTTATTAGTTAATATATATAAGGATTTTTTTTTATTTTAATTTATGTTTTAATTTAAAAACAATGATTTTATTTATTTATTTATATATGTATATTGTTTAATATTGTTTTAAATTAAATATTGATTTCTTGGGGATAATATTAATAATAAATATATATAATTCCTATTTCTATCGAGCCGATCCTAATTGTTTCATCGATTCCCTTTTATCAGCTTATCCGTTGAATTCGCGTTCAATCTTGCCTTGCTTTGAAATCCGTGCCTGGAATCGTAACATACTCTATCGTCAAATCATCCCTAGCCTCGAAAGGTGAGTAATCACTCACGATTTAACGTTCTTATATTTATTAAATTTGATTTCAATTGAAACGACAACTGAAATATGCTGCTGAAGTTATTTAAATTGTTATATATATATGCTATTATCTGTAACTGTTCACCTGTGGGATATGACACCATATCCTATTGTCTATATTATATTGTTATTGATGATATATGCCTGTTATGTTATTATATTATCTGTTATCGCTCTGCAAGTTCCCTGTAGTTTAGAATTCACTATGGGTTGAAATGATACATACCCGAACAGACTTTAGAATAGGAGAAAATCGTTATGGGTTGAAATATTGATAAACCCAAGCGATTTTCATTTGTATTGAAATTGGGATTACGGGTCGAAATGATATCTACCCGTATATATTTAAATTTCGGATTGAAATGATAAATATCCGTATCACTTAACCATATGATAAATATATATACAGATACCGTTGGTCCATATATATAAATATTTTGAAAATAAATTCTATGGTTTTGGAAAGAAATATATGGTTTTAATAAATGTTGAGCCTTAAATTATTATATATAAATGGGAATGATTGATTTAATACATATAATATGGTTAAGTATTTAAATTTATGTTTCAAACAGATTTCAGTAATAATTTGAATAAGTTAAGGTTGGGAAGATAATTTTATTTAATTAAACCGATTTGAAACTTATTGAAATTGAGATTAAGATATGATTTTTAACTTGGATTTGATTTAAATAATTTAATGAATATTTCTTGTTTAAATAAACTTAAGGAAATATTTAGTAAAAATGTAATTTAAGGCTAGTTAAATGATATTGAAATTATTAAGTGAATATTCCCTGATTAAATAATAATGAAGTTGAATCAAGAGCTATATGAAACTGTTAAATTTAAATTTGAAAATATTGAATATTAAAGCCTGAAAAATATTGAAATTTTAAATGGTCTATTGAGAACTGAATTGAATTGATGATTCAAGCTTTGAATAAATTTGGATTTGGAATTTAAGTTGATTTGTGAGGCTTGAGGAAATTATAAATACTTTACTTTATAAATTATTTAGGAAAGTAGATATTTTTGAAATGACATGATATTCGGGTTTGAAGTATAAATAAATTTGAAACGACCATGGTGTTATAGTGTATATTTCCACCTTGTAGATAGTTCCGCAGATCCTTAGAGGATGGATATCCCAAACATCCTTTAAGTTATGTAACAACCCGTATATTTGGACCATTTAAATTGACAATAATCCACACATGTCAACTTAAATAGTGCAAAACACGAATCATTAATGGAGTATAAGTATATAAATGAGAATCATCACAGAATCACAGAAAATACAACATAACAGAATAGTGCAGCGGAATTACAACAATGTCATAATAGTAGTTCATGAAGCTACTAAGTAAATACAACAATGTCACAAGCAGATAGTGAAAAGAAATACATAGATGTCCGATACAATAACAAAATAGAATAGAGCAGTACTGATAAAGATAAATGATAGTCTTCAAGTCTTCAGCTTCCAATAGCACAGCAACAGAAATCCTCAGTCTGATCCGAGCATATGCACAAACAAACACTCGAATCAGGACATATATTCTTATACATATAATATGGTTCAAAATTTGAAATAACAATAACTCAAAGATGATTGGAATAAACATCTTTCAAGATCCGATAAACTATCTATACATAGTAGAGTACGATAAATAGATAATGTCTATCAGTAATATAAAGATATCAAAATAGTGTTAAGTCATGGCCCATTCCACCCTTAACACATTTTTATTCCCAAGAGCATATACAAGACCGTAGTTTCCCCAAAACCGGAAGTCACCAGAGGGCAATCCATATACTAAAGGTACAAACCAAAATCGTAGTGGTCGCGTATAAAGGAATACAAGTATGACAAGGCACATGAGGCAATACCCAAGGTAGTGACACTACCGTTCGCCTGATCCGGACTGGTGAGAACGCATCGCCGCAGCGATCGCAACACCGTGAAACAATACTCCCAAATCAAGGGTGCGCACCAATCAATCACAAAGTAAATGAATAGTTTACGAAGAAGTGTGTCCACTTGAGGTAGCTAATCCTCCATTGGCCCGGCACGACTCCTGTTTTAGTCATTTCCAATTTGACACAAGTGTCAAGGCTATCCATTATCGTTCACTTTCTTCAGTCATCGCGTTCGTCTATCCAACCACTTCATTCTGGATCACACTCCGCGCGTAGTTATTAAAGTGGTTTCCGGTTTAGACAGTGAGTATGTCCCAAACCGATTCCGGTTCCTTTAATAACCTTCGTGATTATAACGCCGATTGGTCGTTAATATTTCAAAAACCAAATCAATTTCAATTTCAATTGGAATTCGTAAATCGACAATTCGTTAGTCTTTCTAAATCAATTTCCAAAATTACGTCTCATAACTTCCCAATTTCGTTTTCTAAAATTTCTATAATTCAATTTCAAAGTTTCACTTTTAAAACAATTCCAATATTCATTGCATTTCGTATATAAGTTCATTCCAAAATCATTTAACTTAATTATCGTTCAAATCGATTTAAACTCAATTATCGATTTCATTTGATATTCATTTAATCAATTTATCGTTAAACGATTTGTTATCCCGCCTTTTGGCAAGGCCGTGACACCAAGGACTTGACTAGATACCGGTGACAGATCGTCTCGGAAGTCGGTTACACGTAAGGATTGCTACGGATATCGATAAAATTTGTTCAAGTCCGGATCGGGCTACAATTGGTAAGACATGACAAGTAAAGCCATTCAAGCCAACTTTCCGAATTTCAAGTCAATCCGAGTTCATACGCTCAAGATATCATTGATACAAGTTGGAAGAAATGGCCCTTAGTTCGACTCCATAGGCCAAGTCTATGATTCGAATCCATCAACGTATGTTCGCTTTGAATCGTTCATTATTGCCATAACTCGAATCCATCAGAAGATGCCATGGGTCGAATCGATCTGAAGTAGCCTTAGGATCGAATCGATCTGAGGTAGCCTTAGGTTCGAATCCAACAAATTTCTCTACTTCGAATCCATGGAGGAAAGGTGCCTCGAGTCCATGGAACATAGCCTTGCTTCGAATCCAGGAAGAATACCTAGCTTCGACACCATCAAGCGTAGACCATGACCGATTCGAACGCACCTTGCCTCGAATCCATTGGCCAGGAACCAGTTCGAATCCATCGAACTTCCCTTGCCTCGACTCCATCGAACCTCCCTCGCTTCGACTCCATCGAACAAACCTCTGTTCGAGTCCATTGAGGGATGGCTCCTTCGAATCCATGCAACTGGATAGACCTCGACTCCACCATCTTCGAATCCACTCAACTGAGAGTCCTCGACTCCACCATCTTCGAATCCAAGCCATGGATTCGACCCAGTCAAACAGGAGTACAAAACGGATCGAGGCGAGATACGTGCGCCACGTCGCAGCAAGCATCGAGTCGACCGAATCGATTCGAACTAAGATCGATTCGAAGTATCCCTTTTCTCCAGAAATGCAACATTGAATCGATCATATCTCGAGTTCTACAAGTCCAAATGCCATGAAATTTTCACAGAAGCTTAAACACATGATGAAGAATGTTCACACCAAATTTCAGCTCGATTGGATGATTTCTTGGTCGATTCGAACCAAGGGTCGAATCGATCCCAAAGTGGGCCCGGATCTCCAGATTTCGGCCATGTGGGCCCCCTGACGTACCAAAACTGGTCTCCCCTCATTTTAGGCGAAATATCAGCCTCCTACACCTATAAATAGAGCCCCTGGTCATTCAGAAAAGGGGTCGGAGAATTCTAAGTACTGAAGAGCGCCCAGATTCTGCCAGATCTACTCCAGAACACCGCCGCTGCTTTAGATTGATACTTTGCAATTAAATTCAGTTGTATTGCCTTATAAACTACTGTAATCTTCAAGTAATCGAGCAATAAAATCATCAAACTTCATAGTGGACGTAGGCAAAATGCCGAACCACTCTAAATCGCTTGTCTTTGCAATTTACTTTCTGTTATTTGGAGTTTTTGTTAGATAATCCACTATTTTAATTTTCATTCTTCATTTTTATCTCTTCAAAAACTTCCGAACAGTGTTGTGCCCATTTTTGGTACAAACACTTTGGTGCTTTCACCGAGAAAAAACCAGCTTTTTTCTCCTGCTCCTTGGATCTACCATCGATACCGGATTGCACAAATCCAAGAGGAAGATCCAGATCTCTGATTCATAATCCTTCCATTCTATTCAGATTTTCATAAAGTCTAGGAAAAGGATTCTTCATTCAAAATGGTTAGCACAAGAACCACTTCTACAGCTGCTCGACAAGAAGGTAGGGATGGACAGAATCCTGCTCAACAGCAGCCATCCAATCAAGACAATACTGCCCACTCGGATCCGTCTGGGGCAGTCACTAGACAAGAATTTCAGGTGTTGCTTCAAGAGTTGACTCAGAGTCGGCAGCAATTAGCCGAGCAGTTGCGTGCCAATATTGAATTGACAAACCAACTGAACCGCCAGGGGCGTAGAAGGTCCAGAAGGGATGATGTTTCCCGCTCATCCACTGAAAGTTCTGCCTCATCTGACTATCATCATAGGTCTACCCGTCCTCGATTAGACGGAGATTATGCTCAAGCCGCTGGATATCAGCCCGCCCTGACTGTCGGACAATTGAGGGTAGGACCGTCAACCAGCTTCCAGGCTGGACCCTCAGCACGAGGTGGTCGTACTCCACAGTATACTACGGACAATCATGTCACAGCTGCCACAGTAGAAGCAAGGGTTGATGCCCGACATCTTCCGGATTCAAGTAATCAACAACAGGGACGTACTTCTGAACCATACGTCCCGGAAGACGCTGAGCCAAGGAGGCGAAACTTGGACCGTCGACAGCGCCCGGTCCAAACTCGCATTGTGGAACCCGACCACACCTTAGCTCAGCATGCTCAAAATGTAGCAATGCCAGACATCTCGACTATGATACGTCAGATGATCCGCGAAAGCCAAGGCCTTACCAACGATGACTGGGGACTTTCCCGTAGTCATACTCCCTTCACAGACGAGATACTGAATGCTGAACCTCCTCGGTGATTCAGAATGCCAACCCTTCCTATGTACGAAGGAAATTCTGATCCCAATCAACACATCTTGAAATATGAATGGTCGATGAGCGCCGCAAGGGCCGATGACGCAGTAAAATGTCGAAGTTTCCCCATCTCTCTAGGTGGAATTGCAACGATGTGGTTCACGAGATTGCCACCTAGGTCTATCTCTTCATTTGATCAATTGGCTAAGAAATTTGTTGAACAATTTCGCATGCATGTCGCTAGGCCCAAAGATGTCAACACCTTATCCAGTGTTACCCAAGCCCGCGGGGAAACGCTAAGGCGTTACTTGGAGAGATTCCATGCGGCATGTGTGGAGATTAGTAATCCCAACGATAACTCAATTTTAATGGCATTGACAAAGGGAATTGACCCTGATTCTGAATTTGGAAACTGGTTAGCTGGAAAACCACCCGCATCGTTGGACCGTTTCTACTCCAAAGCCGCACAATTCTTACGGCAAGAGGACGCGAAACAGTCTAGGAAGCAGGACGATGCGGGACCCAGAAGCGAAGGAATACAGAGCAATGTAGCAGTTAAACAGTCCGGTGACAATTCCGGAAAGGTTCAGTTGAACATACAGAACAAGCAAACTCAGCCAAGAGGTAACAACGGCCAAGATAAGAAAAGAGACTCAAATCGAGGTCCACGGCGTGAGGCTCCAATGTTCGATAATTACACACCATTGAATACATCATTGGAAAATGTGTACCTACAGACTTGCAATACTATGCAATACAAGAAGCCGGCTCCGAAGCAATCGTCGGAGAGGCAGATTCAAACAGGGAAGTTCTGTAGATTCCACGAAAGTTATGGCCACAACACCAATGAATGTCGACACTTGCAGGACCTCATTGAGAAGTTGATCAGAGAGAGGAAGTTGGACCAGTTTGTGCGGGCACCGCAGTCTGAAGGGGCGGGCCCCTCAAATCAAAATCATGTACAGAATCCAGAAAGACAGGAAGAACCAGGTCGTGTCGGAGGAAGACTGGTAATTAATGTTGTAAGTGATAGTCCTCGTACAGCGAAGCGAAGCTGGGGAGAAATGAAATCATATAACAACTTGGCTAGACGAACAGACTTTGAGTACGATGATAACTTGGACAATAAACCCTCGACCAAACGAAAGAGAGCGATAATTAACGACATCACTTTCCGAGACAACGATATTGATTATGTCGGAAGCCCGACTACTGACCCACTCATGATATCGGCACAAGTAGGTCCAGCTTGGATGAAGATGATACTAATTGACTGCGGGAGCTCTGCGAATATCCTTTTTATACATGCTTATAATCAAATGAGGATGAAAGCCAGAGATTTGGAACCTTTCCAAACTCACCTCCATGGATTTAACGGTAGCGCTACCGTACCTATTGGGATGGTGAAGCTACCGGTTAGTTTGGGATCTAAGGAACATAGGAGAGTTCAGACATTACAGTTCGCTGTGTTGAACATAGTCTCGCCATACAACGCTTTCTTAGGACGACCTGCCCTTACTGAATTCAGAGCCGTAATTGCCCCGTGGTGCTTAACCTTAAAGTTCCCTACCGTCAACGGAGTTGGAGTTGTCCAGGGCGACCAGGTTGACTTGAGAACAGTCATACGCCGAAATCGAGTCACCCGACTACGCAATGCCGAGGACCGACTTAAAACTTTTGAACGCAATGAGATTGTCATTAAAAAAGAATACCCAGCACTACCACACATGAGACCAACATGGAAGGGGTCACATGAGATTAAGCAGGAGCTCGGGGATGGTGTATATGAGTTAACGACCGCTGATGGTCTAGCTTCACCAAAGGCCTTGGACGGCGAAAGTCTTCATCGCTATTACACATAACAGGCTATGTTATCTATTTAGTTTAAATTCTGTCTTAGAATTTGTTTCTGCATTTCGAAATTAGAATTTGTAATAAGGCAACTGACTTTGCCATGTTTTCTTATTTCAGCAATAAAATGCCATCTCTTTGAGCCAGAGCTGTGATTCATTAAATACAATGTACAACATCACAATGCACGAAGAGCTAAATTCCATCACACAATGGGATTTATTCAAGTAGGGAGTGGCTATGAAGCAATCAACCACTCACCAAATGAAACCCGAGCTCGGGGGCAAGCCATCACATCGGGCCAGAAATAGGTTGATACACGACAACTTTTCACCTAACTCCGTACTCCCAGAGTGCGAGGCGGAGTATAAACATTTTCCTAAATCCCAGAGTACTCCGAGAGCGCGAGCTGGGTACAAAACTTTTTAACTAACTCCGTACTCCCAGAGTGCGAGGCGGAGTATAAACATTTTCCTAAATCCCAGAGTACTCCGAGAGCGCGAGCTGGGTACAAACTTTTTAACTAACTCCGTACTCCCAGAGTGTGAGGCGGAGTATAAACATTTTCCTAAAACCCCAGAGTACTCCGAGAGCGCGAGCTGGGTATAAATACCAACAAACTCCAGCTTCTGAGAACGCGAACTGGAGTATAAACATTAACTAACTCCGGATTCCGAGAGCACGAACCGGAGTATAAACATCAACAAACTCCAGCTTCCGAGAGCGCGAACTGGAGTATAAACATTAACTAACTCCGTACTCCCAGTACGCAAGGCGGAGTATAAACATACATCAACTCTACACTAATCCCCAATACTGGGGGCAGAACCATAACACATAACAAGTTGGAGACAAAAGGGAATACATTCTCATTTCCACTATCAACAAAAAGAATCTGATTACAAAATGGTTCGAAAAATTGCTACTAGTGGGAGCCGAATCCACATCTATACACGGCTATAGAAAAATCAACAAAATGCTACCCTACGCAACAGAAATTTAAAGAAAGAATTCAATCTTTCTTCTTCCTTATCTTCTTCTTCGGGGTAGCTCCACCAGATCCGTTGCCTGATTTTTTCCTCGACCGCTTACTCTTTTCAGGCTTGCCCTCCGGCAGCGATACGATGTCAACGTCTTCCTCAACTGGAGGCGACGGAAGTTCTTCTAGGAGGTCGAGCTGGAGGCATAGGAGTAGTAGCAGGAGGAGGGACAGGAGCAGTTTCAATCACTACGGTACCGCCCGGTGAAATCACCATTAACGGGGCAGGCCCGGGCGGATTCACACCAGCATTCCCTGCTGCCATCTCGGCATCAATCTCAGCCATAACGTCGTCCTCACGGGATACTTGGGCCGCATCGGATGTGCCAATAGCTGGCATGGATGAACTAACGGCCGGAGCAGCCCCACTCACAGCATCGGACGGGTTGACAGAGGGATCGATGGGTTCATTGAGAAGCTCCTCAATCATTTGAGCGCTGAAAGAAAACATATTTGCATCTCCTTCTTCGCCGATCAAGGTAGAAGTCGTGATGGCTTCAGTAAAAACAACCCCTTGTGTTTGATGTGGGACTGATAGAGCAATAGGCGCAGAAACAACGACTTCAGTCACTGAAATGCGACAAAACGAAGATTGTTAGCCAAGTGTGTTGCTTAAAGTTCTCCACAACTAAACTACGAGAAGTGTTCAAATACCTTCCTTAGTCTGGACCGAAACGTGGGTGGAACCATCGGCGGAAGATAATAACGGTTGATCAGGATTATATGCAGGAACAGATTGGGGATCTACCGCACCAGTGGTTTCGGGCAATGTTAGGATTACAGCTCCAACACTTGCCTCGTGATGCGCGGTCCCCGAACCTTCGCCTGTCTCTAGAGATTGAACGCCAAGTTTTTCTTTCGCCATAGAAATCGCCGCCTCGTGAAGGACCTTCCTCTCATCTTCGGTGAGCAAACGCATCTCCAATTCAAAGTCGTCAAGTGTTCCATCCGGATGCGCTGCTCTTTTCTCATTCACCAGCCGGGTCCAGGCATTGTACAAGATCATAGAGTCATCTCCCAGCCACGCTAAATTTCTATGTTCCAGCACATTAGCGTTATACGTGACTAAGAGATCGTCAAGCTCAGCATCTAGCCTAGACCTCTCCTCCGAGATCCTTTCCTGAATTTCTGCTTCCGCAGACTTAGCCTTAGCCACCGCCGCAGCAAGTTCGGTCCTGAGAGATACTGCTTGATCGCAAGCCTCTTGAGCAGTGGCATTTGCATCGTCCTTCTCCTTCACATTTCAGTGAATTTGGCCTTGAGCTCATTCAGCTCTTTAACGGCTGAGTCTCGCTCAGCTGCAATGGTGGTGTTGCGGTGGCCCATCTCCTCTACCGTGGCGCAATGTTCTTGCTGCATCCTAGCCATTTTGGCCACAGCGTCCTCGTGCTTCTGGAGAGCTTGAAGTTCAGAATTCCGGGACGTTTCGGTTTCAGATTGAAGAACTTCAATGATGCGTTTCTGTTTAGCAATCTCAGCATCACGTTCAGCGATAATCTTCGCCCGGTCAAAAGCTACTCTAGAAGCCTTCACGGCTGCCTTGTACCACTCCTTATACTGAGCGTAGAAGTCGTGGATATAACTATGAGCAGTGGTCTCAGCTTCCGGAGGAATTCTTTTAAAGTTAGGAGGGAAGATATAGCCATCCATGCAAATTTCCGAGTAGTCATTTTTCATTTGGGCGAGTTTAGCAGCTCCCTCGCTTGTCAACTCAGCCGGAGCTTGTTCAATTATAGCGGCTGCTGTCGGTTCCATTCTTGGCCGTTGAGCATCAGGCCGAGAAGATTGAGAAGGCAACTGCTGCTGATGAGATGGCCCTGGAAGGTCTACTGGAGCCCTGGGAGGCGGAGGAGAGCGAGATCGGGGTCGGTACTGGTATCCCCGGTCTCTGTCAGAATAATCATAGCCAGAACGGCTACGCGAATAATCTCTGTCTCTGTCATAACGTTCTTGAATTGAATAGCTTCGCCCATGATCCCTATCTGTTTCTCTCCTACGGGAATCATAAAATGGAGAGGATTGGCGCACATTCCGAAGCCTATCCAGAGTAGAGCCACGTCCTGACATCTCACCTGCGATAAGAAAGAATTACGGATTAGGATCCCATAAAGCAATGCTTACTATGCAAAAGTCATGAAGTGCTGTGGAAGTGTGTGTAAATGTGTAAACCCCCAAACCGACCGGAAGTGTTGACCGCACTTAAAGGAAAGGGCTCGTTCATGTTTAGAACATCTTGAAATTCATCCAACCCAGGATTATGAGAAATCGATATATAATCTGGGATAGGAATATCGTCAAGCCCTTTGAAAGAATCTCTCGAATGAGAAGGGACGGCCTCAGAAATCATGACCCCGGAGGCGGGAAGAAACACATCTATGGATTTTCCCCCCTTGGACTTAAGTTTTTTGGAGACGGCAGCCTTGCCTTTCCGCTTTTCTCCCGATTCCTCCAAGTTTCCCAAGAGGTCAGCCATGGGCTCTGAATCCGTATGGGTTCTTTCTTCGTCACTCGCTTCGATTATTCTGATTCCGAGTGACTTCTTCACTTTTTTCTTCTTGATTTTCTTCTTGGTTTTCTTCTTATCTCCCTTCTTGGAAGCGGACTTTGCAAATCCCTCAACAACTATGCTTTGATTGATGTCGATCAAACCAAGAACTCTTAAGTTGTAATCATTCAGCACCGAGTCAATATGCCTCAGCTCGCTTGGGACTTCTTGAAGACTTTGGACGGTACCCTTGAAACGCCCTCCATCGGGCCTAGAGATAATAGCTATAAAAGGAATGAAATGTCAATTTTAACACTGAAGAGCTATTGGTTAAGGAAACAGGTTAAGGCGCTTACGTCTAGACAACCATCGCCTAGCAAAACCCGGAGGGCACCGAACGTAGAGCCACTCGTTCTTGAAATAGCTCAGTCGAGTCCAAGCTCCAACTACAACTTGGCAATTCCTAACTGCCTCCAAAAATGTAAAAGACGGGCTATCACCCCTACTCTTGAAGTTAAATATGTGTCTGATCTCGGAGGGCCTCGGCGGGCGAAAGAGACAGTCCATAAATATTACAAAGGTACTGTTCAGCAACGCGTGCCCGTTGGGATGAAGTTGTGAAGGAGCGATTCCTAAATATGATAGCATCCCTCTGATATATTGATTGAAAGGAGGAAGAGTTCCGGCCGCACAAGCATGACGGTAGAATGCTGTATATCCTTCAGGCGGATTGTGCGGTCTATCAGTGGCACTGGGCAATAATACGTCACCTAGAGATATGTTATGCTTTAGGCATATTCGTCCCAGTAAGGATTCGGAGATGTTGGATTGGACAGAGTCAATGGGATCCTCAATAAATATAGCCTCCGGCGATTCATCTGGAGCCGGGTCGATTACGTCGGCAGGAATATCGGGAATCTCAAGCACTGGGGGAGTCAAGCTCTGTACCTCTTGTTGTTGGGAGCCCGAAGATTCCATAATTAACTAACTCATCAGAAAGCAACGTTAAGTACATAAAAAGCCCGTGCATTCCCCAGTGTGAAGTGTATGAACGTGTCATGCAGTGCAAGTGCTGTGCATTACTTAAGCAGATTCTACAGATTAAAGCGAGATGTCCGTACGACAAAAAACTTGAGGATTTGAGAACGAAGATGACCGTCATTGCTGACCGTCACTTCCACACCACCTAGAGGTTACTGCCCACTTCAAGTATAAATCTTTCTGTTGTAGTATTGGTTAAGTCATAGTTCCATCGACGAGCCTCAAAGGAAATCCAAGTTAAATCTTTTAGTCAAAATCGATTATGCAAGGCCGAAGCTCGTCGGAGTCAAATATGCTAAAATACATTAAGATCGTCAAAGTCCGACTTGAGATTAGTCGTAATTCAGAAGTCAGAACAAGTCATAAAAGTTGGGTTCTCTAAATTGAAAGCGTTCGAATCCATATGGATCAACTCGATGTGCTTCGAATCCATATAGATCGACTCGATGTACTTCGGGATGGAGAAGCGCCTCGAATCCATAGGCACTGAGTGACTTCGAATCGGTCATCCTTCGATACCTTCGAATCGATCAAGGTATAGTTACATCGAATCGATCGACACGAGGCTTTTTCTTCCTTTGCAAGAATCGATTCGAAGCTATGCATCAGAAAACGATTCGAATCACTTGTTCCTGGATCGATGTGAAGCAGAGAAAGACAACACTCTCAGTCGATACGACTCAAGTAATTTCGTTCCTCGGCCCCACCGAGTCGACCCACTCCATTCAGATCTCATCACTCAGAATTTTTTGAGACGAAGATAGTTCTAACATTTTCATCTCGAATCAATCCTTTAGTTACCTGATTCGATTACAAGTGGAAGCGGGGACGAAGTCGATCGTTTCGAGGAAAGCCCGTTAGTTTTAGCTCTGAGAGATCGATTCGAAGAAACGGCTGAAACAATGGTAAAAGTAAAAAGTGAGAAATGAATAGGACCCCGGTATATATAGGGGAGAAATGACGATTCGCATCCCGGTAAAAATAGACCGGTCATCCCAGGTTTACAGTCACTTCGATTCGAATGATGCCCTCGAATCGATCACTGAAGAGTTTATATCGAATCAAGGGAAACAGTGGCAATCACCAATCCAAGACCGTCCTTCGTATCCTTCTATCCGATATACAATAGGTTCATCGATACGAAGTACAGAGCAAGAGTGTCCCTAAAAAAAACGTTCGACTCCAACAACTCAGACAACCACATCGAATCCACACAATATCGATTCGAAGCATTATCGATTCGAAGCCGTAACCGAACAGAGGCTGGATTGAAAGTCATATCGATTCGAAGCACGAGGTCCCTCAAACCCTCGATTCGAAGGCCATCAGTTCGAAGAGGCACAGCTTCGAATCCATCACCAACCACTAATGAAAATGGACGAACTGTTTCAATGTGAAAAATTGCTTGTCTACTCTTCATACCGATTCAGGAGAGGATCAATATGAGAGGATGACCATAGACAATCATAAAAGCAATGTTTTAACTCAAATCTCAAATCGGTTCAGGAGAGGACCGATGCAGATTTCGATAGCAAACCGAACTGACAACAACTTGCGATCACGCAACATTAACCAAGGTCAAGATAATACACGTATGCACGTATTTTTGACTAATGTTTTGGTCTTTATCATCAACAGGAATCAAATGTTCATCTCGTCATGACTCAAAAGCCCAACAGCCAGTCACAATTATACGACAGTCGATTACTGCAATACAGAATGCAACTTTCAATAAAGCATGTTGTAGCTATCCAATGAGAGACTGCAGCTTTTCAAAGCACGTCATGTTTACACAAGACATACTTTGGGGGGCAAATGTTATCCCGCCTTTTGGCAAGGCCGTGACACCAAGGACTTGACTAGATACCAGTGACAGATCGTCTCGGAAGTCGGTTACACGTAAGGATCGCTACGGATATCGATAAAATTTGTTCAAGTCCGGATCGGGCTACAATTGGTAAGACATGACAAGTAAAGCCATTCAAGCCAACTTTCCGAATTTCAAGTCAATCCGAGTTCATACGCTCAAGATATCATTGATACAAGTTGGAAGAAGTGGCCCTTAGTTCGACTCCATAGGCCAAGTCTATGATTCGAATCCATCAACGTATGTTCGCTTTGAACCGTTCATTATTGCCATAACTCGAATCCATCAGAAGATGCCATGGGTCGAATCGATCTGAAGTAGCCTTAGGATCGAATCGATCTGAGGTAGCCTTAGGTTCGAATCCAACAAATTTCTCTACTTTGAATCCATGGAGGAAAGGTGCCTCGAGTCCATGAAACATAGCCTTGCTTCGAATCCAGGAAGAATACCTAGCTTCGACACCATCAAGCGTAGACCATGACCGATTCGAACGCACCTTGCCTCGAATCCATTGGCCAGGAACCAGTTCGAATCCATCGAACTTCCCTTGCCTCGACTCCATCGAACCTCCCTCGCTTCGACTCCATCGAACAAACCTCTGTTCGAGTCCATCGAGGGATGGCTCCTTCGAATCCATGCAACTGGATAAGCCTCGACTCCACCATCTTCGAATCCACTCAACTGAGAGTCCTCGACTCCACCATCTTCGAATCCAAGCCATGGATTCGACCCAGTCAAATAGGAGTACAAAATGGATCGAGGCGAGATACGCGCGCCACGTCGCAGCAAGCATCGAGTCGACCGAATCGATTCGAACTAAGATTGATTCGAAGTATCCCTTTTCTCCAGAAATGCAACATTGAATCGATCATATCTCGAGTTCTACAAGTCCAAATGCCATAAAATTTTCACAGAAGCTTAAACACATGATGAAGAATGTTCACACCAAATTTCAGCTCGATTGGATGATTTCTTGGTCGATTCGAACCAAGGGTCGAATCGATCCCAAAGTGGGCCCGGATCTCCAGATTTCAGCCATGTGGGCCCCCTAACGTACCAGAACTGGTCTCCCCTCATTTTAGGCGAAATATCAGCCTCCTACACCTATAAATAGAGCTCCTGGTCATTCAGAAAAGGGGTCGGAGAATTCTAAGTACTGAAGAGCGCCCAGATTCTGCCAGATCTACTCCAGAACACCGCCGCTGCTTTAGATTGATACTTAGCAATTAAATTCAGTTGTATTGCCTTATAAACTACTGTAATCTTCAAGTAATCGAGCAATAAAATCATCAAACTTCATAGTGGACGTAGCAAAACGCTGAACCACTCTAAATCGCTTGTCTTTGCAATTTACTTTCTGTTATTTGGAGTTTTTGTTAGATAATCCACTGTTTTAATTTTCATTCTTCATTTTTATCTCTTCAAAAACTTCCGAACAGTGTTGTGCCCATTTTTGGTACAAACACGATTTCAATTAAATTTCCAATTCATTTCATTACTTCTTAAATTCATTTTCATTATCAAAGTTTACAACTTTATTTAAATTACATTTTTCAAATCCAATTCTTTAAATTACAAGTCTTTCATTTGTTTCGATAAAGCGCATTCTATTTCTTATTAAAGAAATTCATTTCATCTATTATTTATTTAGTTACAAATTTCAAAACTCAGTTAAAGAACTTAGTTTCACATATTCAATAATTCAATTTCTCCTAATAAAGATATTCAATTCAATTTAATTATAATTCGATCTCATCAAATTTACAATAATTTTAAATCTTAATTATTAATTATTTCAACTCATTCATTAATAATTCCAACTTAATTGTTAATAAATTCAAAATTTAATTATTAATTATTTCAAACTTCGTTATTAATAATTTCACAACTTAACTATTAATAATTTCAAAAGTTAATTATTAATAATTTTCAAAACTTAATTATTAATAATTTCAAAAATTTATTATCAAATAATTCTAAATTTAATTATTAAATAATTAATTTTTTTAAACAATATTCTTTTGTCAATTACTACTTTAATATTTGTTCCAAATTCAAATATTCACATTTACATTCATTCGAAATTAAATTCCAATTTATTCAAACCTTGTTATTAGTTAAATAAAACTTTATTTTATTTAAATCAAAACATTGACCAATCGGGTTTAATTTAATTTTCTATCCTAAGTCAAAGTTATTTGGGTATTTATCATTTCAACCCGATTCCATTTCAATTCAAAATCACAGCATACATAGGGAACTTGCGCAGTGTGATAGCTGGGATGGTGTCAAAGTAAATAAACAAGCAATAGCATACATTCACAACAATTTATCAATTTTCAAATAATCCCGAAATAATCGTATTAATTTGCGTTTGTTATTTATGCAAATTAATATAACTATTTCTAGAATCTACCCTATCATTTCAGGTAGATTAAAGATTATAACATTACGGTTTCACTTGTCGTTCAATTTCAATGTAATACTACAACAGTTATTCAATATACGTTCAAGAGTCCAAAGTGAAATTTATCAAATTCTACGTGTCAATTAACTTACAATTTAAAGGGCCAATTTAACTAAGCGAATTTAACATATGAAGGGGTCAGGTTTAGCAAATCAAAGTTCGACATATATAATCCAAATTGAATTCATTAACTATCCTATATCAAATTTACTTGCAAATTATTTGTCACTTTATACTAGCAATCAACATTCAATTCAATCACATAGCAATCATTCAATAAAACAAACTAGCATAAGAATATAGTCGTGAAAATTAATTCACCTTTCGTGGATAAAGAAACTAACGGCGAATCAAAATAAGCACGAAAGAAGTCGGAAAAGAGTCGGTACAGCACGAACAACGGACACTGTAATATCGACAAAAGAAAACGATGTTATACAATGAACGTTATATATAATTATAAAATTATATAACCGCGCTTACCAATAACGGAGGAAAGAACAAGGCTGAGAGATTTGATGCTGCTGCGAAAAGAAGCTCAATCGGTTGCTTCTGCACCCAAGAAAAAAAAAAGTCGGTTACTGTTTATTCTACAAATCGATACCGCTCAGTTTCACTTCTTTTTTTTTTATAAATACTGTCACTTTTATTCACGCACATATTCATAGTTCATGAATATGCAACACTCCCACCCACTGCCTAACACGACAGACACACATGCAACATATAACGCACACGCACCCAATCATAAACTCACACACACGCAACCAAACATAAACGCACACACACCCAACACAGAACGCACACACACAACACTTGGCCAGGCGAGGCTGGGAGAAGAGGAGGGAAGGTGACTGGGTTGCCAATGTCATGGAGTGGGGTGTTTTGGTTGAGGGAGGTGGGGCTGGATTTTGGGTGTAAGGGTGGGGCGACTGTCTGAGGAGGGGAGGCTGTGATGTAGGCGGTGACGGGTAGTAACTCAGGTGGTGTTGAGGTGGTGGGCTGTGCAAGCGAAGTTCAAGTGGGTGGGACGGAGTTTGGAGCGAAGGGTAGGCGAAGCTCGGTTGGAACTGGTGAAGGCGTTGGGCAGTCGGCGGCTCGGGTGGCCAGAGGTAGGGGCGCAGGCGAGGGTGTCAGGGGCGGTGTGACTGGGAGATGATGTGAACGGTCGGCGACGTGGGCTCGGTGGTGCGAAGGGAGGCAGACAGTGGAGTTGGAGGCGAAAGGGCAAAGCATGGAGAAATGGTGCTAGGTGAAGTGAAAGGCCAAGAGGCTTTTGCGTGAACAAATGTTGACAGGGAAGAGATGCAATTTGGTTTCCAGGCTTGTATAAGCTCTGATATTAGAGTTTTATTTTTATTTTTTTTAGAAGGAAGTATGAAGAAGAAAGAAAGTGGTGTTCTTACCTGTAGACGTGAGAACAAGTGATTGGAAAATGAGAAATGAGAAAGTGGAGGAAGTATATGAACAGTGAACTGTTACTAGAGAATAAAATTTTCTTTTTTCTGCTTCGTATCCCACCAATTCAATATCGAATACTGAAAATTCATACCCCATCCCAATGCCAACTCTCAGCTTCCAACTACCATATTAATTCCATCAGCTGAGGTGATTTGTTTTTAAAATTTAAGTGGATGCAATAATGGTTTTGGGCTGCAATTTGTTTAACCGGTCCGTTCGGAACCGATAAATTAACACGAATAATTTTACGTCGGACTTCGATTTACACGAATGAGTATACCGTTTTGATCAGTGCGACGACGCGCTTCCAACGGTACACAGATTATTATGGTACGATTTGTATTACAAAATTTCGAATTTCATATTATCGGAAAATGCAAGAAAAACGTCGAAAAATAAGATCGACGGAGCTAAAGAAATCCGAATTTTGAAAAACGAAAAATGACGCATTTCTCAAAAGATGTTTTAGAATTTTTCTATGTAAAAATATTCGGGTTCTGAAGATAAAAATTTTCGCGCTTTAAAGTGAACTGTTATGCAGTAAAACGTAAACGAAATTTTCAGTGATATTTTACGACGAAACTTTTTCTATATTTATATCTAACTGGACGTATCCTATAAATAAAGTTTGGATGCTAATTTAGATCATTTAGAAATTTAAAAATTCTTATTGAAACGATGAATTTAAAATTTTAAATCGGGTCGGAAATTTGGGGTCGTTACAATCTCCCCCACTCAAAACATTTCGTCCTCGAAAAGGAACGAGACGAGTGAAGTAGTAATGAAATAAGCAGAAAAGTCAAGATAGATTTTGAGAAATTTGAATTATACCTGAAATTAGTAATTCAGGGTTTGAATCCCGAATACTATCCTCAATCTCCCATGTGCAATCTCGCTCATCCGCACTCCACTGTACTTTGACGAGATTTACCGACTTCCTTCTGAGTTGCTTTGTCTCACGATCGACTATCCGAAGTGGCTTTCGCTCAATAGTCAAGTCAGGCTCGATAACTATCTCTTCCAACTGAGTAGTAGGGATGGTCATAGATGGATCGTGTACAACTTTGCGAAGATGTGAGACGTGGAATACGTTGTGCACACCGGCGAACTTCTCTGGTAATGCAACTCTATATGTTAATGTTCCGACTCTTTCTGTAATCTCAAACGGACCAACAAATCTGGGAGCTAGCTTTCCTTTCCTTCCAAATCGAACAATATTCTTCAAAGGCGACACTTTCAAAAATACTTTGTCTCCTATACTGAATTCGAGATCTCTTCTCCTTCTGTCAGCGTAGCTCTTCTGTCTATCCTGTGCCGTCTTTATCTTCTCCCTGATTTCTTCGACTTTTTCATAAGCTTCCATAATCATTTCTGGTCCAAGCACTAATCGATCTCCAGACTCAATCCAACAAGCTGGCGATTTGCACGGCCGTCCATATAAGGCTTCGAACGGTGCCATACCAATGCTTGCCTGGTTATTGAAGATAATTAATTCAAATTCAAATATACTTATTCAAATTTGAAATTCAATTTCTTTACCTGGTAACTATTATTATAAGTGAATTCAACCAAGTGAATATGGTCTTCCCAAGATCTACCAAAGTCAATAATACAAGCTCGGAGAAGGTCTTCCAAAATCTGATTCACCCTCTCAGTTTGGCCATCTGTCTGAGGATGATAAGCTGTGCTCAGATTCAGTTTGGTGCCCAAAGTATCCTGGAATGCTTTCCATAATTTACTAGTGAAAATAGGATCTCGATCGCATACAATACTGGATGGTACACCATGAAGTTTAACATCTTCTCTCATGTATATCTCGGCCAAACTCGAAGCTGTACGGGTGGTCTTGACTGGAATAAAGTGAGCAGACTTCGTCAGTCTATCGACAATCACCCAAATGCTTTCGTTACCCTTTCTAGTCCTTGGCAGTCCATCAATAAAGTCCATAGAAATCCGCTCCCATTTCCAACCTGGAATCTCTAGAGGTTGGAGCAATCCTGCTGTCTTTCTGTGATCAGCTTTAACTTGTTGGCAAGTGGTGCACCTGCTAACATAGGTAGAAATATCGCGCTTCATCCCACTCCACCAATATAACTTCTTCATATTCTGGTACATTTTAGTGACACCGGGATGAAATGAAAGCGAAGACTTATGATTTTCTCTCAGCACTTCCTGTCTAAGACCATCAACATTAGGAACACAGATACGATCATCAATTCTCAAGATTCCATTACTATCAACATGTGCACCCAATTTGTTATCAGCATTTTCAACTCTGCCAAGAACTATTTCCTTGATGCGATAAAGCAAGGTGTCCTCATATTGCTTGGCTATAATACGATCCATAAGAGCTGGGGAGACGGAAAGCTGGAATAACATCCCTTCAACAAGATTACAACATATCATAGCTTGGTTTCTGCTCAAAGCATCGGCTACGGCATTTGCTTTCCCCGGAGTGTAGTTAATATCAAGATCATATGCAGCTAGAAATTCGAGCCATCGGACTTGTCTCTGATTCAAATCCTTTTGCGAGAAGATATATCTCAATGACTTATGGTCAGTGAATAACTCGAATTTTGTTCCCAATAGATAGTGCCTCCATAGCTTAAGAGCAAATACAACCGCAAGAAGCTCTAAATCATGGGTTGCGTAGTTTGTTTCATGGGTCTTTAACTGACGACCCGCATAGGCAATAACTTTTCCTTTTTGCATTAAAACAGCTCCAAGTCCATCTCGACAGGCATCTGTATAGACGGTCAATCCTTCGCTACCGTCAATAACTGTAAGAACTGGGGCGGATGTCAACTTTCGCTTCATCTCATTGAAAGCTGCTTCACACTTTTTGCTCCAAATAAATTTCACATTCTTTCTGGTTAGTGCGGTAAGTGGTGCGGCAATACGGGCAAAGTTTTCTATAAATCTGCGGTAATAGCCGGCCAAGCCCAAGAAACTGCGGATGTCTGTAGGAGTTTTGGGAGTCTCCCAATCCTGCAAATTCCAAAGATTCGAATTAATAAATTGATAAGTTGTTTTGATAGAATTGACAAGTAAGAATAGAACTTACATTAATTACGGCGATCTTAGCTGGATCGACCGAAATCCCATTCTCTGAAACAATATGGCCAAGAAATCGAACTTCATCCTTCCAAAAGTGACATTTTGAAAACTTGGCTTTAAGCTGATGACTGCGTAGAGTTTCAAGAACAAAAGCCAAATGTGACCTATGCTCTTCCTCATCCTTAGAGAAGACGAGAATGTCATCGATGAAAACAAGAACAAACTTGTTAAGAACATCCCGGAAAACTCTATTCATTAAGTAGACGAAATAAGCTGGAGCATTAGTAAGACCGAACGGCATAACCAGCCATTCAAAGAAACCATTCTCAGTGCGGAATGCTGTCTTAGGAATACTCTCCTCAGCAATTCTGAGTTGGTGAAAGCCAGTAGCCAGATCGAGTTGAGAGAATACTTTAGCTCCATAGAGCTGGTCGAATAGATCGTTGATGCGGGGCATTGGATATCTGTTCTTGTGTGTGAGCTTGTTTAGCTCTCTATAGTCCACACACATTCTGAGAGAACCATCCGATTTTGTGACGAACACTACTGCAGCACCCCATTCTAAATGACTTCGCCGAATCAAGCCTTTAGAAAATAAGTCTTCAATTTGAACAGTCAACTCTGCCTTTTCTTTAGGAGCCATTCTCCGAGGAGGAAGAACTACTGGTCGGGCACCAGGAATAAGGTCAATGCGGAATTCGATTTCCCGCGGAGGTGGTAGAGAATCGACTTCTCCAAATACATCGGAAAAGAATTGAACAACTGGGGTAGAGCTTAGTTCATTTGGATGGGAGTCAAGTGAAAATATAAAACTCCCAGCATATTCTTGAGGTGATTTGCCTTTTATAACCAAAGGCATGCTCCTGTCATCGATGAGAGAGACTGTTCGAGCTTTGCATGAGATATTGGCTTCGAACTTCCGCAGCCAATCAATGCCTAATAGTATATCGAATGCCTCGAATCCAAGGACATAGAAATCCCAAGTGAAGTGGTGAATGCCATGCATAAGAGTGACATATTTACAAACCCTTTTAAGGTTAGCGGGCCCTTCGATAGGGTTTGATACACATAAGAAAGTAGATGAAAGGATGGGTTCCAAACCAAGCTTATTGCACAAATCAATAGATATGAAACTATGTGTTGCTCTGGTATCAAATAGAACTTTAACGGGTAAAGTATGCAACATAAAAGTACTCTGTAATGTACCTTGGTTATCAGTAGAAGCAGGTGGGGTAGGTGGATCATGGGAGGAAGAAGTCATAGCAAATACTCCAGTCGTCTTTCCCTTTTTATGCATAGGACAGTCCCTCTTGAAATGGCCCGGCTGCAGACATACGTGACAGAGGTTGTTCCTGGTATTCTGAGGGGACAGAACAGCGGCACCGACAGATGTTGGACAGCTGTTGGCGTAGTGACCCCTCTGGTCACACTTGAAACAAGTGATGGAGGATAAGTCAATAGGCTTCTTCTGAGAATAGCCAAGCCCGGATTTCTGCTGCCAATTCTTCTTCTGTTGCTCAAAATTTTGCTTCCTCTTTCCCGACTGATGAGCTGGTGTCTGAGTAACTGGAGCTTTGGGGACAGATGTTCCCTTAGGCTTTCCCTCATATCGAAGGGCAAAATCCACCAACTCAGTGAAAGTTCCATGGACATGAGCGGTGAGGAGTTCGTAATACTCTGGGCGTACGCCATGTATGAACTTCTCATTCTTAAGCAGAGGTGTGTCGATCAAACCGGGTCCGAACTTAGATAGTTCGTTGAATTTCCTTTCATACTCAGTGAAGGTCATGTTGCCTTGCTTGAGATCCATAAAAGACCGATAGAGTTGGGCCTTCCCAGCAGCTGGCATCCACTGATCCATAAAGGAATCCCTATTACAAGTGATATGAAACGAATCAGAATTATGACGAGATAAGAGAGAATTTTATTTAGTTGGAATTTAGATAGATTACTACCTAAACTGGGCCCAAGTGATGGTTTCCTCATCAGTTCGAGAAGTGACTGACTCCCACCAATCTTGTGCAGCATCCTGAAGCTGCCAAGCGGCCAACTTGCGCATTTGAGCATCTGCAATCTCCAAGCCAGAAAAGATCCTTTCCAAACTCTTTAGCCATTGTTGTGCTTCGATAATACTCTTAAAGCCAGTAAATTTGACTCCTCCAAGCTGAGTATACTCCTTGCTAATAGTGGAGAATCGGACTGCGGGAGCTGGAGCATGTGGACCAGAAGC
Source organism: Allium fistulosum (assembly GCA_030737815.1). Lineage (NCBI taxonomy): Eukaryota > Viridiplantae > Streptophyta > Magnoliopsida > Asparagales > Amaryllidaceae > Allium > Allium fistulosum. The sequence continues at coordinate 1,390,042,305 of CM060901.1, read as the reverse complement.
ATTTCCACCCCTGCCTCTAACATTTCTTCTGGTAGCCATCCTGGAATACCAAAAGTGATATAGAATCAAAGATAGGAATTTATAGAACTTAAGGAAATTCTATTCAACGATTTCAATAAGAAAGACGAATCAAAGGATGTGGATTCTGAAATGATTCTCCTCATTCTAGGGTATGTTTACCCTATCTCTAATGAGCTTTAAACTCCACAGGCTAAGGTTATCGGGAACCAAAGCTCTGATACAAACTGTAACAACCCGTATATTTGGACAATTTAAATTGACAATAATCCACACATGTCAACTTAAATAGTGCAAAACACGAATCATTAATGGAGTATAAGTATATAAATGAGAATCATCATAGAATCACAGAAAATACAACATAACAGAATAGTGCAATGGAATTACAACAATGTCATAATAGTAGTTCATGAAGCTACTAAGTAAATACAACAATGTCACAAGCAGATAGTGAAAAGAAATACATAGATGTCCGATACAATAACAAAATAGAATGGAGCAGTACTGATAAAGATAAATGATAGTCTTCAAGTCTTCAGCTTCCAATAGCACAGCAACAGAAATCCTCAGTCTGATCCGAGCATATGCACAAACAAACACTCGAATCAGGACATATATTCTTATACAGATAATATGGTTCAAAATTTGAAATAACAATAACTCAAAGATGATTGGAATAAACATCTTTCAGGATCCGATAAACTATCTATACATAGTAGAGTACGATAAATAGATAATGTCTATCAGTAATATAAAGATATCAAAATAGTGTTAAGTCATGGCCCATTCCACCCTTAACACATTTTTATTCCCAAGAGCATAAACAAGACCGTAGTTTCCCCAAAACCGGAAGTCACCAGAGGGCAATCCATATACTAAAGGTACAAACCAAAATCATAGTGGTCGCATATAAAGGAATACAAGTATGACAAGGCACATGAGGCAATACCCAAGGTAGTGACACTACCGTTCGCCTGATCCGGACTAGTGAGAACGCATCGCCGCAGCGATCGCAACACTGTGAAACAACACTCCCAAATCAAGGGTGCGCACCAATCAATCACAAAGTAAATGAATAGTTTATGAAGAAGTGTGTCCACTTGAGGTAGCTAATCCTCCATTGGCCCGGCACGACTCCTGTTTTAGTCATTTCCAATTTGACACAAGTGTCAAGGCTATCCATTATCGTTCACTTTCTTCAGTCATCGCGTTCGTCTATCCAACCACTTCATTCTGGATCACACTCCGCGCGTAGTTATTAAAGTGGTTTCCGGTTTAGACAGTGAATATGTCCCAAACCGATTTCGGTTCCTTTAATAACCTTCGTGATTATAACGCCGATTGGTCGTTAATATATTTCAAAAACCAAATCAATTTCAATTTCAATTGGAATTCGTAAATCGACAATTCGTTAGTCTTTCTAAATCAATTTCCAAAATTACGTCTCATAACTTCCCAATTTCGTTTTCTAAAATATCTATAATTCAATTTCAAAGTTTCACTTTTAAAACAATTCCAATATTCATTGCATTTCGTATATAAGTTCATTCCAAAATCATTTAACTTAATTATCGTTCAAATTGATTTAAACTCAATTATCGATTTCATTTGATATTCATTTAATCAATTTACCGTTAAACGATTTCAATTAAATTTCCAATTCATTTCATTACTTCTTAAATTCATTTTCATTATCAAAGTTTACAACTTTATTTAAATTACATTTGTCAAATCCAATTCAATAAATTACAAGTCTTTCATTTGTTTCGATAAAGCGTATTCTATTTCTTATTAAAGAAATTCATTTCATCTATTATTTATTTAGTTACAAATTTCAAAACTCAGTTAAAGAACTTAGTTTCACATATTCAATAATTCAATTTCTCCTAATAAAGATATTCAATTCAATTTAATTATAATTCGATCTCATCAAATTTACAATAATTTTAAATCTTAATTATTAATTATTTCAACTCATTCATTAATAATTCCAACTTAATTGTTAATAAATTCAAAATTTAATTATTAATTATTTCAAACTTCGTTATTAATAATTTCACAACTTAACTATTAATAATTTCAAAAGTTAATTATTAATAATTTTCAAAACTTAATTATTAATAATTTCAAAAATTTATTATCAAATAATTCTAAATTTAATTATTAAATAATTAAATTTTTTAAACAATATTCTTTTGTCAATTACTACTTTAATATTTGTTCCAAATTCAAATATTCACATTTACATTCATTCGAAATTAAATTCCAATTTATTCAAACCTTGTTATTAGTTAAATAAAACTTTATTTTATTTAAATCAAAACATTGACCAATCGGGTTTAATTTAATTTTCTATCCTAAGTCAAAGTTATTTGGGTATTTATCATTTCAACCCGATTCCATTTCAATTCAAAATCAAAGCATACAAAGGGAACTTGCAGTGTGATAGCTGGGATGGTGTCAAAGTAAATAAACAAGCAATAGCATACATTCACAACAATTTATCAATTTTCAAATAATCCCGAAATAATCGTATTAATTCGCGTTTGTTATTTACGCAAATTAATATAACTATTTCTAGAATCTACCCTATCATTTCAGGTAGATTAAAGATTATAACATTACGGTTTCACTTGTCGTTCAATTTCAATGTAATACTACAACAGTTATTCAATATACGTTCAAGAGTCCAAAGTGAAATTTATCAAATTCTACGTGTCAATTAACTTACAATTTAAAGGGTCAATTTAACTAATTGAATTTAACATATGAAGGGGTCAGGTTTACCAAATCAAAGTTCGACATATATAATCCAAATTGAATTCATTAACTATCCTATATCAAATTTACTTGCAAATTATTTGTCACTTTATACTAGCAATCAACGTTCAATTCAATCACATAGCAATCATTCAATAAAACAAACTAGCATAAGAATATAGTCGTGAAAATTAATTCACCTTTCGTGGATAAAGAAACTAACGGCGAATCAAAATAAGCACGAAAGAAGTCGGAAAAGAGTCGGTACAGCACGAACAACGGACACTGTAATATCGACAAAAGAAAACGATGTTATACAATGAACGTTATATATAATTATAAAATTATATAACCGCGCTTACCGATAACGGAGGAAAGAACAAGGCTGAGAGATTTGATGCTGCTGCGAAAAGAAGCTCAATCGGTTGCTTCTGCACCCAAGAAAAAAAAAAGTCGGTTACTGTTTATTCTATAAATCGATACCGCTCAGTTTCACTTTTTTTTTTTTATAAATACTGTCACTTATATTCATGCACATATTCATAGTTCATGAATATGCAACACTCCCACCCACTGCCCAACACGACAGACACACACAACATATAACGCACACGCACCCAATCATAAACTCACACACGCGCAACCAAACATAAACGCACACACACCCAACACAGAACGCACACACACACAACACTTGGCCAGGCGAGGCTGGGAGAAGAGGAGGGAAGGTGACTGGGTTGCCAATGTCATGGAGTGGGGTGTTTCGGTTGAGGGAGGTGGGGCTGGATTTTGGGTGTAAGGGTGGGGCGACTGTCTGAGGAGGGGAGGCTGTGATGTAGGCGGTGACGGGTAGTAACTCAGGTGCTGTTGAGGTGGTGGGCTGTGCAAGCGAAGTTCAAGTGGGTGGGACGGAGTTTGGAGCGAAGGGTAGGCGAAGCTCGGTTGGAACTGGTGAAGGCGTTGGGAAGTCGGCGGCTCGGGTGGCCAGAGGTAGGGGCGTAGGCGAGGGTGTCAGGGGCGGTGTGACTGGGAGATCATGTGAACGGTCGGCGACGTGGGCTGGGTGGTGCGAAGGGAGGCAGACAGTGGAGTTGGAGGCGGAAGGGCAAAGCATGGAGAAATGGCGCTAGGTGAAGTGAAAGGCCAAGAGGCTTTTGCGTGAACAAATGTTGACAGGGAAGAGATGCAATTTGGTTTCCAGGCTTGTATAAGCTCTGATATTAGAGTTCTATTTTTATTTTTTTTAGAAGGAAGTATGAAGAAGAAAGAAAGTGGTGTTCTTACCTGTAGACGTGAGAACAAGTGATTGGAAAATGAGAAATGAGAAAGTGGAGGAAGTATATGAACAGTGAACTGTTACTAGAGAATAAAATTTTCTTTTTGCTGCTTCGTATCCCACCAATTCAATATCGAATACTGAAAAGTCATACCCCATCCCAATGCCAACCCTCAGCTTCCAACTACCATATTAATTCCATCAGCTGAGGTGATTTGTTTTTAAAATTTAAGTGGATGCAATAATGGTTTTGGGCTGCAATTTGTTTAACCGGTCCGTTCGGAACCGATAAATTAACACGAATAATTTTACGTCGGACTCCGATTTACACGAATGAGTATACCGTTTTGATCAGTGCGACGACGCGCTTCCAACGGTACACAGATTATTGTGGTACGATTTGTATTACAAAATTTCGAATTTCATATTATCGGAAAATGCAAGAAAAACGTCGAAAAATAAGATCGACGGAGCTAAAGAAATCCGAATTTTGAAAAACGAAAAATGATGCATTTCTCAAAAGATGGTTTAGAATTTTTCTATGTAAAAATATTCGGGTTCGGAAGATAAATTTTTTCGCGCTTTAAAGTGAACTGTTATGCAGTAAAACGTGAACGAAATTTTCAGTGATATTTTACGACGAAACTTTTTCTATATTTATATCTAACTGGACGTATCCTATAAATAAAGTTTGGATGCTAATTTAGATCGTTTAGAAATTTAAAAATTCTTATTGAAACGATGAATTTAAAATTTTAAATCGGGTCGGAAATTTGGGGTCGTTACAAGTTACTTGTATTTCAGTTGATATTTCACTTGAGTTGGATTTATTAGTATAAGAATGTTAATCCTGACTCGAGTGTTTTGTGTTTTGCTTTACGCTCGGGTCAGACTGAGTGATACAGCATTTCGAGATTCGCCTTTGGAGTTTGGAGCTTCCTTTGGAGATCCAACTATCGCCTCAGCTTTTAGCTCATCTAGTTGATTTGTTCAGAGAAGTCATCTGTTGTACTGGAGACTTCACTGCATTTGAGATATTCTATTGTATTTTGTTTCTAACTCTGATGTTTATATAGTAGCTTCATGAACTACTATTTTATCTATTCCGCTGCGTATTATTGTATTACTCTATGTCTGTGATTCTGTGATTGATTTATTTACTGTATATGCTGAGTTTTGCTAAATTTAAATTAACAATCTATTGTTTTGAATTATTCAAGTCCGACATGTGTGGATTTATTGTCGATTTGAATGGTCCAAAATATCGGGTCGTTACAATGCCACATTACCAAATTGGGAATATATCGCTGATAACCTTCAACTACATAACCTCTAAGCTCGTACGTCTCAGAGAAGGGTGTTAAGCTAAGAGAATAAATTCTCCGCCACCAACAGAAATGTATTTCAAAGAAATCTGCTTTATATCTCAAAATGTAATGTCAGACATGTAACCATACAAGTTTGTTCCGGGTTCGAACAGAACTGAAGGCACTTCCAAAGAAGCCCTTGCAATCCGGGTATTCACAATCCCGATCGAACTTCCCATCACAAAGGAAATCTCTATACCGTAGCTAACGGTGCAAAGACAATCGATAGGTCATCGTATCATTTTCACAAATACCCGGTCTTCACCATCGGTCTTCAAATGTTATCCATATCGTCATATCACTTATTCGGAATGGGTTATATGACACAAAGGTCCTTTCCCGGCTAAACCGAATAGTGAGCACAATATTTAAAACATATGGATATAGGGATTTCAATTAAGTCACAACTTATTACCCAAACCTTTTCCTTTAAATGGTTTAAACAAATTACCATTTTAAATCTTTAAACAAAAAGATTTACTTCACAAAGTTCACCCAATTTCACAAAGATTCATTCACAGATTCCCAAATCATTTCCCATTTCAATTGGATTAACCCATTAAATCTTTAAATCAAGATTTAACTTATAGCTTTCAAAACTATTCACAATTCAAGTCTTTATAATATAAAAGATACACCTTTTAAAATCTTCTTTGATTTCAAGATAAAACTTAATCATCTTCACAAAGGTTAATTCATAGTTTTTCCAAACTATTAACAATTTCATTTCAACTTGAAATGTTTCGATACAAATTGGAAATCTTTTTATTTTATGAAAGCTATTATTATTTGAAAACAGATAGTTTTCGTTTTGGGAAAAACTGGTTACAATTACACAGGTTAAAGCCATCCAAGTACAAATCTTGGATTTAAATTTAAATTTCCAAAACCATATTTTAAATGGTTAAAAACCCATATAAACACCTTTTATAACTTGCATAATCTTTTAGACCATAGTTCCCAAATCATTGAATTCAATTTCAAGTATTGAATTCAAATTTTAAATCAAATGATTTAAATTCCAATTTTTATTAAGTTATTTAAAATAACTCTTATTTTTGAATCTCATTTTCAAAAACTTTCAATTCCAATTCCAATTCCAAGACTATTTTGGATTCAAAAATTCAATCTTTAGAATTGTCAAAAATCTGTGACTTAACCGATTTCCACGTGAAATCCACATTTGTGTGTGTATTGTGTAGTCCAAGGGTTTAACACAATAGTGCAACAACATTCAACCATCATAGATCAAATATAACAATATAATTGATAAGCGGTATAAACTATAACACTTATCTTTCATTCACAGATCATAGATAAACAAATTACAGATCACAACACAAATCAGGATATATCACAAAGCATCACATATCAGAGATATCAAACAATTCAACATCCAATATAATCCAAACATCCATAAGTAGGATTAATTTAATTATCTGATTAATTTAAAGTCAGATAAATTTCTACGTATAAATTTTACTAGTTATGGTAAATTAAAAATCAATTAATTTCAAATTTATTTTCAAATTTATTTCAAAACACCAAATCAAATTTTCAACGAATTTCCAAATTATTTCCTTTTTAAAATAAATTTCTTTATCTCTTCAAATCTATTTAAAAATCCAAATTTTTAAATAAATTCTTCAACTTATAAATAATATTATTAAAAATCCCTTTACTAAGCCCTTTTCTCATATTTTGGAATTTTATTTAATAAAAACCTCAAAAATCAAACTTTAGCTTTTTTATTTTAAATCTCTTTTTATTTATCCAATTCTCAAAAAAATGAATTTTTACAAAAACTTTCAACTTGAAATTTCAAAAATCCAATTTTATTTATTTCTGGTATCTAACGATACCAAAAATATATTCGGCTAAACCATAGCCTTCAACAATTTAAATCACAAAGATAATCACACAGAGATTATAAATAATCAACACACAACATTGAAATAAATTCAAATGTTTGAGGAATCCAGTTGGATCCCTCCAACCTGTTTCCCTGCGTCCACAGATGTTAGCACAATACCAATTCCACTTCGAGGTGGAATATCGCGGTATATGGGATCTATAAAATACTATCCGCTATTATGCGGCGCAATAGGGTCTCATCCGCTATATAATGCGGGAAATCAACTCCAAATACATATATAAGACCAATTCCACTTCAAGGTGGAATATCGCGGTATATGTTTTTAATATAATAACCTCCGCTTAATATGCGGCGTATAGGGTCTATTTCAATGCAACAAATGACAAGCATCAATCGAAACACATAATCAACACTATCAACAATTTTAAATCTAACTATTTAAAATTTAAATCGAAACACAATTCGATTGAGTAAGAAGTTCTCACCTTGCTTCCAATAACAGTTGCAGTGTTTTATTTCGAATAAAATTAAACACGCGTTTAATTTTACTCAAAATTATCACAAGCTCCAATCGACTCTAAACCAGCTCCATTGCGTAGTGCTCGACAAAACGAACCCAACGCAAGTCGTTTCGTCAAATTCTGACCTTGTATGAACCAGTTACAATATTTTAAAGTTCATACATTTTTATATACAGATTAATTTCAATTTATATCTTAATTTTAAACCTTAACCAATCCAGGCCGTTGATTTCGTTTTGATCACATCATAGCCGCCCGTGTTATCTTCTCCCTCACCAGTTAAACTTCGCACGCGTGAATCCTATAGCCGCCCCCTCTCGCGAATTATCGTGACCACCTCGCTTGCTTATAAGTTGATTGAGAACCACCGTGTCGAAGTCCTTTGCGAGCTCTACCCCTGGCATGAACGAAGTGAAGCTCGGCCCTCCCTCTGTCATGAAAACCGTGCTCGAAAGTCGCGCGTTCGAACGTAGATCACCGTTGATCGGCTTAGTATTTTTCGATCATAACCGTCAGATTTATAGTTCTCGATGCCCTCTATAATTTTGTAGTTGAAACTTTTTGGTAATTGTGGATGGATCGTGAGAAAAACGAGGAAGAATGATGGTGCATTTTGGCCATTGAAGTTTGAACTGGCGGCCAGCCCAAATTCTCTAGGGTTTAGTGCAAAGAACAAAGAATGAGGTCCTTATATAGAAAATTGACAAAAACACTATTCATCTCGAAATTTTTCGAACTCGAAATCAAACGTGCCGGCTGGCGTTTCTAAGGTTTTACCCGCGTTCCGGACACAATGGAATGTGTTTCGGAAGCCAATTCGATCATATGTGTGAGTTACGGAAATAAACGATCAAATTTAAAATTAAATCGATTAAAACGATTTCTATGCGTTTCAGCTTGCCCCAGACAAACCGTAAGTCCGATTGACATGAAATTTGAAACTTTACAATAATTTCACATTACGGATCCGATGAAACTAGTTTCGTCGAAATCCGAGACTGTTTGAAAAATGACTATTTTTACTCGTCAGTTAAATATTAAAATATTCAATTTTCACAAATTAACTTTTAATTCAATTTTAAAAGTTCTATAACATCATTCTAACTCCAATATGATTTATTATAACTTTATAAATCATTTTTATACACATTAAACCCAATTTCCAATTATTTCTGGAATTTCAAATATTAAATTATCAATTTAATTATCTAATTAAATCCTTATATTCGAAATTAAATTTATTCGACTTACAAATATTACTTGTTAATATTTAAAATCAATTAAATATCTGAATTTCAAATGACAGAAATTCTGGATCGTTACAATCTTCCCCCCTTAAAAGAATTTCGTCCTCGAAATTGCAATGTAAGAAAAATGCCCCAAATCCATTAACTTTTCAAAAATTCACTTAGTGAAAATTTTATATTCACCTTTTTCAAAACCTTTAACTTCAACCAAAACAATGGTTTCCATTTTCTAGTTCAATTCCTATATTTTCATTACAATTTGGAAATCAACTTCCTGTTAACAAAAATTTTCCAATTTTTTTTCAAAAATTTTCTAACTCCCAAAATTTCTAGAAAATTTTGGCAAAGTCTCCTTTGTACGGAGGAGCTTTCGCAATTTCACAATAGATATAAATATATATACATCGACCCACACGGTCGGAAAACAGAAAAACAGTTCATATTTCCTATTTTTATTGCGTAGGCGAACCTTTTTAGCATTTTTAATCAAATCAGTTATTTATTAAGCATTTTAGCGTGACCCAACCAGTCGAACGGCAGCCACGGCACCTGTTCTTACTCAATTTGAACACGTAAGTGACATATATATAAAGTTATTAACAATTTACTCTTTTAAACAACTACAACATATGCATATTAAAAGAAATGCATACTGTAACGACCCTGAAATTTTGATATTGGAAATCAGGATATTTAATTGATTTTAAATATCTGGAATTCAATTTAATTTGAAATTCAAATATCAAAGTGAATTTGGTAAATTAATTATTGAATTTAATCGTTAAATATGGATAAAAATTTGAATCTTCAGTTTGAAGCCGATTTATAATATTTCAAAGGCTTAGAAAATTCATATTTATAATTCTGAAGGTATTGGAACTTTCAGAATTGAATTTAAAACTGTTTCGTTCAGTTTTGAAATTTTGTTGTTTAAATTGAATTTAAAAATAGCCTTCCGGGGCACAGTCTCGGAATTCGACGAAACTAGTTCCATTAGATCCGTAATATTGTATTATTACCGGATTTCAATTTTCGTAGTGATCAGAGTTACTGTGTGATCGTACGATAAGCAAATGCGCTGATATAATATAACGAGATATTTTTGAATATAAAAATATAAATTTTTAATCAACAGCCACCCTATAACTTTTCAATACCGACCTACTCTCTGCTTAACCACGTTCTCTTGTCTCCCCATTTCTCTACAAATCTCATATGAGATCAGTTCGTTCAGGAAAAGAAAAAAAAAGTTCGTTCAAAGAAAATAAAAATGGCCGAAGCTTTCTCATTCGATCAATTCTTGCAATTATTTTTCGAAATCAATTTCGCTTCCAGTTTTCTTCGTTCAAACTAAAATCAAGGAAAAAAATAAACGACAGAGCTTTTTCAAATAAATTGACGAGCCCTTCTTCTATTCAAACATAAATCGAACGAACTCGTTCGTTTAAAGAAAAAAAATCAAAACAAAGAAAAAAGAGGGAGGAGGATTCTCGCGATCGATTCGCGATGGAGTGTCGCGATCTCGTACGAGCAGCGCATGCGCTGGCGTGAGGCTAGGGTTTCGCGAATCTCAGGCGGCGGCGCGCGTTTGAGTAGGGGTTGACATTGCAACTACAGGAGCAGCGCGGCGTATCGCGACTGGGGCGCGCGTGAAGGTGGAGGCAGGTCGCTTCGTGAGCTTCTACGGCAATGCGTCAAAAGCGGGTCGAGTTCGTCGTGATTGTGGTGACGCTGTTTAGTTCCAGTTCTGGTAGTGTGGGTGAGCTTTCTTTGACATTTAGGATTTTTTTAAATTTGAATATAATGTTATGGTCAGTAAAGGTAAACTAGATTTTAAAACATTTTCTGATAATCTTGTTTAAAACTGAAAATAGATATATATAAGATTTTTGAGAAAAAGGGTTTACTGTGATAATTTTTATGTACATAGAAAAGAACTATTGGGACTTTAAAATGATGTTTTCTTTGAAAACAGTAAAGTTTTAAATTTTGTTGATTTCAAAACAGTTGTTTAAAAATGGAATCAGCTATATATCTATATGACAGTAAAGTAAATTCTCATTTTGCTTACTGAAGAGGAAGAATATGTACACGATTTTAAACTCACAATTTAATTTTAAAATGATATTTGAGGTGATTAAATTATTAGTTAATCAAATTGTTAAATGGCAATTGATAATTCGATTTATTTCGAATCTTAATAAATTATATAAATTATTTATACAAGGTCAAAACCGTGAAGAAATGGTCAAAATGGAAATGCATTGCAAAATTAAAGCTAAGGTGAGATCTTCTCACTCAAATTGAAAATTTGGATTGCAGTTATTGATTGCTGTTTGGTTGTGATATTAGATATAGTAGGATATATCTATATATATAGCAATATATATATATATATTAGAATATGTATATATTGGAGTTGTTCATATTTCCCGCATTATATAGCGGATGAGACCCTATTGCGCTGCATAATAGCGGATTGATATTTTTTTTAAATCCCATATACCACGATATTCCACCTCGAAGTGGAATTGGTATTGTGCTAACATCTGTGGATGCAGGGAAACAGGTTGGAGGGATCCAACTGAATTGCTCAAATTGTTGAATATTATTTCATATGTGAATGATGTGATTTATTGATAATCTATGAATGATTTATTGATAATTGAATTTGTTGAAGGCTAAAATTTAGCCGAATGTATTTTTGGTATCGTTGGATACTAGAAATGAAAATAAATTGGATTTTGGAATTAAAGTGGGAAACTTTAAGTGAATTTATTTTTAAGAATTGAATTAATTTGAAAGAAGGAATTTTAAAGTATTAAAATTGATTTTCGAAATCTTACCGAATAAATTCCAAATTATGGGAAAAGATATTAATAAATGAGTTTTGAATAATATTATTTAAAAGTTGAAGAATTCATTTAAAAATGGAATTTTGAATAATATAGAAAGAATAAAGGAATTTATTTAAAAGTGACAAATTCTAGAAATCAATTTGATAATTGATTTGGTTTTGAAATAAATTTGGAAATCGATTTGCAAATGGTTTGTTATTTTGAAATAAACTTAAAAATAAATTTGCAATGTTTTGTTCTATTGAAATTAAACTTAGAAATCAATTTGTAATTGATTTGGTATTGAAATAAAATTAGAAATCAATTTGGAATTTGATTTTGGGGTTAAAAGTGAATATTTGGAAATGTAAATTCAAGTGGAATTTTAAAGGAAAGGAAAATTTGTTTTAAAAATAAACATTGATTTATTTTTGAAGTGTGGAAATAAATTTACAGATTTGGAATGTAAATTTGAAATAAATCGATAAGGATTTATCTAATTGGTTTAAATGGACCATTTTGAGATTTGAAATTGGTTTTCAAATGTGAAGTGTGAAAATGTGATTTGAAAGTGGTTTTCAAATGTGAAGTGTGGGAAAATATATATCTTGTGAAGATATTTTGAAAATAAATAATTTGGGAAAAATTATTTAAATCCGATGATTGTTGTGAATATTGTTGATAGTTAAATCACCGACTATCAATATTGCCTTTGAAATGGCACTTGAACTTGTTCTTTTTAAAACAAACGCTCACTATTCGGGTTAGCCGGGAAAAGACCTTTGTGTCATATAACCCATTCCGAATTAGTGATACGACGATATGGATCGTATCGAAGACCGGTGTGAAGACCGGGTATTTGTGAAAATGAAAGGACAACCTGTCGAATGTCTCTACACCGAGTTGCTCCGGTATAGAGATTTATATCACTCTTTTTGTCATGGGAAGTCTGATCGGGATTGTGAATACCCGGATTGCAAGGGCTTCTTTGGAAGTGCCTTCGGTTCTGTTCGAACCCGGAACAGACTTGTATGGTTACATGTATGACATTACATTTTGAGATATAAACTGATTTCTTTCAAATACATTTCTGTTGGTGGCGGAGAATTTATTCTCTTAGCTTAACACCCTTCTCTGAGACGTATGAGCTCAGAGGTTATGTAGTTGGAGGTTATCAGCGATATACTCCCAATTTGGTAATGTGGCATGCTGAGTGTTGTTGTGTGATGATCATTTATTGATCATTTGTGATCAAAGCGTGGCTTTGTGGAAAAGCGTAGCTTTGTGGACAAGACTTCGTCAAACCTCACTTCCCGAAAATGGTTGAAACAGGAATATGTGGCAAGGTTATGAGGGTCGCGCTCTTTAGGGTATGTCATTTACTTCTGGAAAAGGGTGGTATCAGGTATGGAGCCCTGGTATTTAACCTATATGGATACTCCGATCTCATTTATTGTGTGATTGTGTGTTTATCGAGGCGCCTCGGATAAAGGTCCCAAAGGACCGGGGGATGACATATTCATGAGTTACCTGTTACAGGGGTAACCCGACCTTGTGTTGGCAGAGAGCAGTTGTTTGTCGGGACGTCCAGCCAGAGGCGATCCCATGTGGCGGTAGGAAGTTCCTTAGCCTGACCATTTGTTGAAAATCCAATTCCCAATACGAAATTGTACGGTTTTAGTTGTAGAACCTGCCATTTACTTATGGTGGCGCCCCATTGTTTAGATGGTAGCTATAGTAGGCATAGTTCGAAATGTCTATGTTGGCTAAGATTAATATTATACTTTCGAAATGATTTCGACACTAGACAGTAATAATAATATCCAATGATTTGCGTAGTAAGCATCTTTGACTATCATAAGAAGAAATCTTCTCCAATTCTGCGTTTGCATTGTGTGTGTGGCGGGAGGTCTTATGGTAATTTCATTTTCCAAAAGCACTGTGAATAAATTTTATTTTCTTTGTGAAAAATAACTGTTTTACGATCTCACACTAGTCACCATGACTGACTCGGAGTTTATTGTTTCCCTTCTAAACTTTGGGTGCCCATAATTTTCCACACGGGCAGCCTAGAGTTATGTTGTCAGGATATTCTGGAGGTTTGGAGATAAGCTGGATGGCGAGACGTACTCCCGTACTTGTTTATTTATTCCGTTGTGTATTCTATATGAGGACAAGTTTATATAACTGTCCATTGTTGTATTGAGTTGTATATTGACTCTGATTGATGTATGTATAAACTGATATAGTCTTTATTTTAAAGATGATTGATTCATCTATTGTATATTGTTCCGCTGCGAATGTGAGATTCTGATATTGTTTCTGTTTCTGTTTTTCTGTTCTTTCTTTTTCTTCTGTCTTCTTCGACCTCTTCTTTTTTTAACCCTAATGGTTCGGTTTTTCGGCATTCGATTGCGTGGCATTTGATACAGTGGACGTATTAATGTCGACTTTCGAGCGTCGAAAAGTCGTATCGTTACATGTGGTATCAGAGCATCCGGTTAAGCGACAACCCTTGGCTCTGTTGGGTATTACTCATTAGAGATAGAGTCAGTAGTACTCTAGAATGAGTTGAGTGTAATAATAGATATGGGCGCGTATTTGTTAGTGAATACAAAAAAATTTGTTTTGTATTGTGTTGACTTATCGGTTGATTGTTTATGGATTCTGGTCGGTGCAGTCTGGCCAACTGTAATCGATAGGGGTTTCTAAACTCTTAAACAAGATAAACCGACACAATATTGTTTTAAATGAGGTAAATGAAATAATTTTGCCCAAAACTATTTTTGTAGAAAAGAAATCATTTTCTATGAATTATTATAGGATATGGATGCTTGGTTGTTAGGAAGTGAAAAATTATTGAATTATTATCATTGTTATATGGGAAATCAAATAAGAAATAAAAACCAAAGATTTGAAGATAAATTCATTTAACAAATGATATTTATAAATATGAATTGAAAGTATAAGGAAATGAATCCATACACAAATGAGATTTGTAAATGTAATTGTAAATGTGATCTACAAATTGAAATAGAATTCCAGAGATAGTTGAAATAAAATTCATTAATCTAATGAAATGGTAAAGTGAATTTATAAATGAGTTCTATAAAATTGAAATGAGTTTGGGAACTTAGAAAAAATTCGAATTAGAATTGAATTTAACTTGGATTAATTTGAATAAAAGTAAATTTGAGAATTTAATCTAGTGGACTAAATAATTTGGAATAAAATTTATTGAGATGGAATAAAAAAAATGGTGAATGAACAATGAGTTTACATTCGTAAATTAATAAATTAGAATTGGAAAATAGAATGATATTTGATTTGAATCAAGTTGAATAAAAAAATCCAAACTTGGAGAAATAAAATAAAATGGATTGAATTCAAGTAAACTAACTTGATAAATTGTTAATTCAGGAAGTAATGAATTGGAAGTTAGTTAAATTAAAATTGAATTGTGAGCTGAATAAAGTGGTTTGAATTTGCATATAAATTCGAGTATAAAAATAAATTGAAAATTTCCTTGTTATTGATAAAAAAATTCGAGATGACTTGAATATGGAAATTTGAAATTTAAAAGGAAAATCGTGAAATGGTCGTCGTCGACTTTTATTGAATGGTTTTGAATAGAATTTGTTTGGTTAATGAAATAAACCGAATGTGAATATAGAATGCAAATTGAATTGAATGGAATCAATTAAAAATGAATTGAATGGAATTAATTGGCAATGCAAATTGAAAATGAAGTGGAATTAAAATAAATTGAATTGGTATCAATTTAAAAATTGGTTATAAACTAGAATGGATATGAATTCGTTTTGTTTAAAAATGAATTGAATATAAGGAATTGCATTGTAAACCATTGAATTGAATGTGAATTGGATGAAAGCAATTTAATTTGTATTGAAACTTTATAAATTGCAAATGGAAAAGAACTTTGAATGTTTTGCTAATGAAATCTATATATTTGTTATTGGAAATAAGTGAATTGTTAAATAGATTTCCTATATATGTCACTTACACATTTGAACTGAGTAAGTACAGGTTTTTGGAAGCCGTTGGCTGTATTTTGGTTTGCGCAAATGCTAATAAATAACCGCTTTGCTTAAAATGCTAAAAAAGTACGCCTACGCAATAAAAATAGGAAATATGAACTGTTTTTCTGCTTTTCCGACCGAGTGGGTCGATGTATATATATTTATATCTTTTGTCAAATTGCAAAAGCTCCTCCGTACAAAGGAGACTCCGCCAAAATTTTCTGAAAGTTTTAGGAGTTAGAAATTTTTTTGAAAGAATTTGGAAATTTTTTTGTTAACGGAAAATTGATTTGCAAATTGTAATGGAAACGTAGAAATTGAACTAGAAAAGTGAAATTTTGGTTTTTAAGATAAATTGAATTCAAATAGAATTGAAGTAGTAAATTGAATTCAAATAGAATTGAAGTAGTGAATTGAATTCAAATGGAATCGAAAATGCAAAGTTGAAAGGAAATGAATATACAACTTTGTTTGTGAAGTGAAAATAAATATAAGAAGTATGTAAACACTTATATTGAACTTAAGAAATGAATTGAGGAAAATTCTTAAGTAAATGGGTATTGGGAATCCAATAAGTAAATTTGGATATTATTGTTAAGTAAAATATACAAGTATTTGGAATTGGATTTTGATTTCAAAGATAAATTCGAATTTGCTCAACAAGAGGTATGTATTTAAATTTCAGTATGAAATTTGATCTTTTCTTGTCTAGCCGCTTGGCTTTCCTTTCTCTTTTAGAAATCTGAGGGTCCGAAAGGACATTTTGTAGTCGTACCGAGCTAGCCGCGCAAAGGAGATGCTGGCGAATTTTTTCAAAAATTTAGAAAGTTAGAAAATTTTGAGAAAATTTTTAATTCAAAATTTGAATTTGAGAAAATTTGAATTGTTAAGAAAACCATATTATTTGGAACTTGTGGTTGATTGTGGAAAGTTAGTTAAAGTGATAACGAATCTTTAATAAAAATATTTGTTTTAGAAAGTTGTTGAAAACTGTTTGATTTTGGAAAAATGATAAACGGGGATGAAGCATTCTTCTTGATTTGTAATTTCGGGACGAAATTCTTTTAAGGGGAGAAGATTATAACGACCCTGAAATTTTGATATTGGAAATCAGGATATTTAATTGATTTTAAATATCTGCAATTCAATTTAATTTGAAATTCAAATATCAAAGTGAATTTGGTAAATTAATTATTGAATTTAATCGTTAAATCTGGATAAAAATTTGAATCTTAAGTTTTAAGCCGATTTAAAATATTTCAAAGGCTTAGAAAATTCATATTGATAATTCTGAAGGTATTGGAACTTTCAGAATTGAATTTAAAACTGTTTCGTTCAGTTTGAAATTTTGTTGTTTAAATTGAATTTAAAAATAGCGTTCCGGGGCACAGTCTCGGAATTCGACGAAACCAGTTCCATTGGATCTGTAATATTGTATTATTACCGGATTTCAATTTTTATAGTGATCAGAGTTATTGTGTGATCGTACGATAAGCAAACGCGCTGATATAATATAACGAGATATTTTTGAATATAAAAATATAAATTTTTAATCAACAGCCACCCTATAACTTTTCAATACCGACCTACTCTCTGCTTAACCACGTTCTCTTGTCTCCCCATTTCTCTACAAATCTCATACGAGATCAGTTCATTCAGGAAAAGAAAAAAAAATGTTCGTTCAAAGAAAATAAAAATGGCCGAAGCCTTCTCATTCGATCAATTCTTGCAATTATTTTTCGAAATCAATTTCGCTTCCAGTTTTCTTCGTTCAAAACGAAATCAAGGGAAAAAAATAAACGACAGAGTTTTTTCAAATAAATTGCCGAGTCCTTCTTCTATTCAAACATAAATCGAACGAACTCGTTCGTTTAAAGAAAAAAAAATTCAAAACAAAGAAAAAAGAGGGAGGGGGATTCTCGCGATCTCGTACGAGCAGCGCATGTGTTGGTGTGAGGCTAGGGTTTCACGAATCTCAGGCGACGGCGCGCGTTCGAGTAGGGGTTGACATTGCAACTGGAGGAGCAGCGCGTCGTATCGCGACTGGGGCGCGCGTGAAGGTGGAGGCAGGTCGCTTCGTGAGCTTCTACGGCAATGCGCCAAAAGCGGGTCGAGTTCGTCGTGATTGTGGTGACGCTGTTTAGTTCCAGTTCTGGTAGTGTGGGTGAGCTTTCTTTGACATTTAGGATTTTTTTAAATTTGAATATAATGTTATGGTCAGTAAAGGTAAACTAGATTTTAAAACATTTTCTGATAATCTTGTTTAAAACTGAAAATAGATATATATAAGATTTTTGAGAAAAAGGGTTTACTGTGATAATTTTTATGTACATAGAAAAGAACTATAGGGACTTTAAAATGATGTTTTCTTTGAAAACAGTAAAGTTTTAAATTTTGTTGATTTCAAAACAGTTGTTTAAAAATGGAATCAGCTATATATCTATATGACAGTAAAGTAAATTCTCATTTTGCTTACTGAAGAGGAAGAATATGTACACGATTTTAAACTCACAATTTAATTTTCAAATGATATTTGAGGTGATTAAATTATTAGTTAATCAAATTGTTAAATGGCAATTGATAATTCGATTTATTTCGAATCTTAGTAAATTATATAAATTATTTATACAAGGTCAAAACCGTGAAGAAATGGTCAAAATGGAAATGGATTGCAAAATTAAAGATAAGGTGAGATCTTCTCACTCAAATTGAAAATTTGGATTGCAGTTATTGATTGCTGTTTGGTTGTGATATTAGATATAGTAGGATATATATATATATAGCAATATATATATATATTCGAATATGTATATATTGGAGTTGTTGATATTTCCCGCATTATATAGCGGATGAGACCCTATTTGCGCTGCATAATAGCGGATTGATATTTTTTTTAAATCCCATATACCGCGATATTCCACCTCGAAGTGGAATTGGTATTGTGCTAACATCTGTGGATGCAGGGAAACAGGTTGGAGGGATCCAACTGGATTCCTCAAATTGTTGAATATTATTTCATATGTGAATGATGTTATTTATTGATAATCTGTGGATGATTTATTGATAATTGAATTTGTTAAAGGCTAAAATTTAGCCGAATGTATTTTTGGTATCGTTGGATACCAGAAATGAAAATAAATTGGATTTTGGAATTAAAGTGGAAAACTTTAAGTGAATTTATTTTTAAGAATTGAATTAATTTGAAAGAAGGAATTTTAAAGTATTAAAATTGATTTTCGAAATATTACCGAATAAATTCCAAATTATGGGAAAAGATATTAATAAATGAGTTTTGAATAATATTATTTAAAAGTTGAAGAATTCATTTAAAAATGGAATTTTGAATAATTTGGAAAGAATAAAGTAATTTATTTAAAAGTTACAAATTCTAGAAATCAATTTGATAATTGATTTGGTGTTGAAATAAATTTGGAAATCGATTTGCAAATGGTTTGTTATTTTGAAATAAACTTAAAAATAAATTTGCAATGTTTTGTTCTATTGAAATTAAACGTAGAAATAAATTTGTAATTGATTTGGTATTGAAATAAAATTAGAAATCAATTTGGAATTTGATTTTGGGGTTAAAAGTGAATATTTGGAAATGTAAATTCAAGTGGAATTTATAAAGGAAAGGAAAATTTGTTTTAAAAATAAACATTGATTTATTTTTGAAGTGTGGAAATAAATTTACAGATTTGGAATGTAAATTTGAAATAAATCGATAAGGATTTATCTAATTGGTTTAAATGGACCATTTTGAGATTTGAAATTGGTTTTCAAATGTGAAGTGTGAAAATGTGATTTGAAAGTGGTTTTCAAATGTGAAGTGTGGGAAAATATATATATATTGTGAAGATATTTTTAAAATAAATAATTTGGGAAAAATTATTTAAATCTGATGATTGTTGTGAATATTGTTGATAGTTAAATCACCGACTATCAATATTGCCTTGGAAATGGCACTTGAACTTGTTTTTTTAAAACAAACGCTCACTATTCGGGTTAGCCGGGAAAAGACCTTTGTGTCATATAACCCATTCCGAATTAGTGATACGACGATATGGATCGTATTGAAGATCGGTGTGAAGACCGGGTATTTGTGAAAATGAAAGGACAACCTGTCGAACGTCTCTGCACCGAGTTGCTCCGGTCAGAGATTTATATCACTCTTTTTGTGATGGGAAGTCCGATCGGGATTGTTAATACCCGGATTGCAAGGGCTTCTTTGGAAGTGCCTTCGGTTCTGTTCGAACCCGGAACAGACTTGTATGGTTACATGTCTGACATTACATTTTGAGATATAAAGCTGATTTCTTTCAAATACATTTCTGTTGGTGGCGGAGAATTTATTCTCTTAGCTTAACACCCTTCTCTGAGACGTACGAGCTCAGAGGTTATGTAGTTGAAGGTTATCAGTGATATACTCCCAATTTGGTAATGTGGCATGCTGAGTGTTGCTGTGTGATGATCATTTATTGATCATTTGTGATCAAAGCGTGGCTTTGTGGAAAAGCGTAGCTTTGTGGACGAGGCTTCGTCAGACCTCACTTCCCGGAAATGGTCGAAACCGGAATATGCGGCAAGGCTATGAGGGTCGCGCCCTTTAGGGTATGTCATTTCCTTCTGGAAAAGGGTGGTATCAGGTATGGAGCCCTGGTATTTAACCTATGTGGATACTCCGATCTCATTTATTGTGTGATTGTGTGTTTATCGAGGCGCCTCGGATAAAGGTCCCAAAGGACCGGGGGATGACATATTCGTGAGTTACCTATTACAGGGGTAACCCAGCCTTGTGTTGGCATAGAGCAGTTGTCTCTCGGGATGTCCAGCCATAGGCGATCCCATGTGGCGGTAGGAAGTTCCTTAGCCTGACCATTTGTTGGAAATCCAATTCCCAATACGAAATTGTATGATTTTAGTTGTAGAACCTGCCATTTACTTATGGTGGCGCCCCACTATTTAGATGGTAGCTATAGTAGGCATAGTTCGAAATGTCTATGCTGGCTAAGATTAATATTATACTTTCGAAATTATTTCGACACTAGACATTAATAATAATATCCAATGATTTGCGTAGTAAGCATCTTTGACTATCATAAGAAGAAATCTCCTCCAATTCTGCGTTTGCATTGTGTGTGTGGCAGGAGGTCTTATGGTAGTTTCATTTTCCAAAAGCATTGCGAATAAATTTTATTTTCTTTGTGAAAAATAACTGTTTTACGATCTCACACCAGTCACCATGACTGACTCGGAGTTTATTGTTTCCCTTCTAAACTCTGGGTGCACATAATTTTCCACACGGGCAGCCTAGAGTTATGTTGTCAGGATATTCTGGATATTCTGGAGGTTTGGAGATGAGCTGGATGGCGAGACGTACTCCCGTACTTGTTTATTTATTCCGTTGTGTATTCTGTATGAGGACAAGTTTATATAATTGTCCATTGTTGTATTGAGTTGTATATTGACTCTGATTGATGTATGTATAAACTGATATAGTCTTTTGTTTAAAGATTATTGATTCATCTATTGTATATTGTTCCGCTGCGAATGTGAGATTCTGATATTGTTTATGTTTCTGTTTTTCTGTTCTTTCTTTTTCTTCTGTCTTCTTCTACCTCTTCTTTTTTTAACCCTAATGGTTCGGTTTTCCGGCATTCGATTGCGCGGCATTTGATACAGTGGACGTATTAATGTCGACTTTCGAGCGTCGAAAAGTCGTATCGTTACACATACTAAACAAGGTTTATAAGCAACTTATATGTTTTCAACATTACTTGTAATTGTTTACAACCAATTTATATACAACGACATTCAATTATTCATTTTCAATTAGTTTACATTCACTAATTTAAATTCAAGTTGGTTCACTTCCAATTCAAATTCCATCACATAGCTTTCAATTTTTATCAATTCAATTTCATTAATACTTAATGAATTATATACAATCAACCAACAATCATATAACAATCAAATCATAACCAACATAACCAAATTATTAAATTTACATTCAATTTGGTTCAACACTTTCAATTAGCTTTAATGAATTAATACTTACATCCATTATTCCATATCAATTTATTCACATTCGATTGATTAACATTCAATCCATTTATTAATTTAATTGCTAATTCATTTTATAACTAAGTTAAATTTCATTTAAAAACCTCAAGTTCACATCCATTTAATTCGCTTTATTAATTTACTTCGATACCAAAATCAACTTCATTCAACATCACTTAAGTTATATTCCAATTAAACATCATTTGTTTAACTTAACTTAAATTTCCACTTATAAATCCAATTCAGATTCCAATTCTAAAGTAAATTCTATTTAACTTTTGCCAAAGTCAAATTTCATTAATTATTCAAATTCACATCTCATTTTTCTTAACAAAATTGTTTAACCACTTTAATAATTGGTTTCACTTACCTTTACCCATTCTATAAGTTATACGACTTATATATTTAAACTTCCAAATCATATTAAATAATCTCCTATCAAATCCAATTCAATTTATTTAACTTTCCTTTAGTTAAATTTCAAATCACATATTTACTATGCTAACTCAATTTCATTTCAACTTTACCAAAGTTAAATTTTTTATTATTTCACATTATAAGTTCAAAACTCATTTCACTTATATTCATCAATTTCAATTTGGATTTAAATTTAAATTTTGTTTATCACAACAAAACTTCAATTTTTTAATTTATTATGGTAGCAAATCCATCACACAGAAACTCGAAAATGATACTGATGATGCTGCAGTCATCACCCTTATTATTTCCCAGTAACAGTAGTGAATTCAGTGCTTAATATTCTTTTAAAGTTTCCTTTTATTTATAAATCACATTTATAAATCTTTTTCTCATATAATTTCACTATTTTACTTTTAATTTTGAAAAATAACTACCAAAATAAACAGGATTCAAAATTTTCAAATTCATAGTTCGAATTCATTTTTTATTTACAACTCATAATTATAAATATATTCATATAGTTTCACTTCTTATATATAAGATTATTTCACAACTGCAAATCATATTAATTATAATACCATACTTAATAATTCATTTGCTTATATACTTCATTCTTTTACAATTGTTGTTTTTATTTAGATTATTCAAACAACTTTTATTAACTCATATATATTCTTACATTTTCAACAACCAAACAATTCAATTTTATATACACTTTAATAATTTCTTGGAAAATTACTTCTTTTATATACAAAATATAATCGAGGTAAAATTATTTCATTCACCCAATTTAAAATGATACTGTGTCGGTTTATCTCGTTTAAGAGTTTAGAAACCCCTATCGATACAGTTAGCTAGACCGCACCGACCAGAATCCATAAACACTCAACCGATAAGTCAACACAATACAAAGCAATTTCATATTCACTAACTAATACGCGCTCATATCTATTATTACACTCATTCTAGAGTACTACTGACTCTATCTCTAATGAGTAATCCCCAATAGAGCCAAGGTTATCGCTTAACCATATGCTCTGATACCACATGTAACGCTCCGGGATTTTCGACATCCGAAAATCGACATTAATACGTCCATTGTATCAACTGCCGAGCAATCGAATGCCGAAAAACCGAATTGTTATGGTTAAAAAGAAGAGGTAGAAGAAGACAGAAAGAAAGAAAGAAGAAACAACAGAAACAATATCAGAATCTCACATATCGCAGCGGAACAACATATAATAGATAAATGAATAATCTTTAACTCAAAGAACTATATCAGTTTATACATTACATCATCATCAGAGTTAATATACACATAATACATCAATGGACAGTTATACAAACTTGTCCTCATACAGAATACACAACTGAATAATAATATCATATACAAATGGTACGTCTCGCCATCCAGCTCGCCACTTAAGCTCCAAAGCCTCTTGAAATCCAGAATGACCAGATAACCTGACTCTAGGCTGCTCGTGTGGAAAATTATGGGCACCTAGAGTTTAGGAAAGGAACAATAAACTCCAGGTCAGTCATGGAACTGGTGTGAGAACTTAAAACAGTTATTATCTTTAAAACAACAACAAAGGAAGTAAAAGACATCCGCAATGCTTTTTGGAAAATGAAACTACCATAAGGCCTCCCGCCACACACACAATGCAAACGCAGAATTGGAGGAGATTTCTCCTTATGATAGTCAAACATGCTTACTACGCAAAATCATTTGATTTGATATTATTATTAGTGCATAGTGCAGAAAAACATTTCGAAAGTATAATATTAATCTTAGCCAGCATAGGCATTCCGCACTTATGCCTACTATAGCTACCATGTTCAATAGCAGGTTACCGCCACATTCCATGGCAGGTAATACAACTAAAACCGTACAAGGCTTGTATTGTTTCTTTGGATTTCCAACAAATGGTCAGGCTAAGGAACTTCCTACTGCCAATGGGTACGCCTCTGGCGGGACGTCCCGAGAAACCAACCTGGCTCTCTGCCAACACAAGGCCGGGTAACCTCTTACACTAGGTAACTACTACACGAATATGCCACCCCCCGGTCCTTTGGGACCTTTATCCGAGGCGCCTCAACAAAAAAACAATCACATAGTAAATGAGATTGGAGTAACCACATAGGTTAAATCCCCGGGCTCCATACCTGATACCACCCTTTTCCAGAAGGAAATGACATACCTTAAAGGGAGCGAGCCTCATAACCTTGCCGCATCATTCCTGTTTCGACCATTTCCGGGATGTGAGGTTGTAACAACCAGGATTTTTGTAATTTCAATTATCGTCAAAATGACAATTTAATTCAGTTGATAATTGTTATTGGAATTCAAATCGAATTTGAAATGTGAAAATTGTTTGATTGCAATTGAGATTTATTCGGGTTAAAATTCTTTAATAAAATGTTGGGTAAACGTTGAAGGGCTTTAACTTATAATCTCAGCCCACATTTTTAGAATGCTGTGATATCTATCAAAGAAAACCCGTTCCCTTTTTTCGTTCTTTCCATTCACTTTCGTAACCCTAAACCTAATCAAAGAAACGAGAATGGCGGCCTCGTCTTCGTCTTCAAAAAAAAAAACTAGAGCTCGCATAGATCAGAGGCGTCGAATTTAGGGCTTTGATCGATTTTTGGGCCGCCACGGCTTCGAGTTTCCCTTGCTGTTCCTCACCACCACATCGCTGACTCGTTCGACCTATTCACCGTTCGATGGCGATTTATCCAACTTCGTTCGAGATTGCTTCGGCTTCGCTTCGACTGCTCGACTCGTGTCTTTGGTCTTGCTCGTTGATGCTAAGGTGAGAAAAATCTCACATCTAATTCGTTCTGGTTATGGTACTTCTGCAATGAGGTTTTTGATTCGAATTCTGTCTATCTTGGCCATTGGTTTTCGTTCGATGTTGCTAAGCGAGGTTGTTATAAGAATTCCTAGTGTGCTATGTCGTTCGACGTGGTTTGTTGTTAATGATTTACGACCTGTTTATACATTGTTTTCGGTCATTTTGAAATCGAGAATTTCTCGTTGACTTCGATATGCTTTTATGACTTCGGTCCTTTTACAGTAATATTGGCCTTGACTTGGTTTAAATTTGTATGTTGTTTTGCTTTAATCAATTTTGGTCATTATTGTACTGACCTTGTTTGATTTTGATAATTTCTGGCATTTGGACTTGAAATTGGTGACTACTGTGGTCTTTGGTCTCTGTTTGCTCTATTGAGATTTGTTTTGCCTCTGGCCATTTGTATTTATCCCTATAGTATACTCGAACTGACCTTAATTTTGCATTTGGTCAGCATACTTGGGTCAGTGGCATTGATATCTTTAGCTCGAGTCGCTTGATCACATATATCTGGCTGTTGAACTTGTCTGAATCATACTAGTTCACTGTATTGTATAGTTGTATGCATATGCACTGATTGTCCTTCACGTTGCCTGACCCTGTGCATATTTCAAGTCACTGTTTACATGTGCATTGGTCCATTGGTTCATTGCAGTTTGGCATGGTCTTCATGTACATTCATTGTTATGTAGTCTGCACTTTTGCATTTTGATCTCAGGTGGAAATTCTTGTTGTCTGGTTTACTTGATGGCATTGGGGCTGGTGTAGTTGTACACTTCATCACTTTAAAATTGTACCTATATCTTCGAGTGTGCACTAGGTCTCTGAGCTGGTGACATTTGATCCAGATCACTTCTACTCTTTGGTATGCATACCTAATGTGTTCACTGACTTGATGTCTGATAACACTCGAGACTTATTCATGTAGTTTGCATCTGTTTAGCTGTTCTGACCTGCATACTTGTTTTGATATTGGGTCAGGTTCCTTTTGTTATTCACTGGTTTCACTTGAGTCTGATCTGATTCATTTGTCTGTTGATTAGTTGGTTGGTCTGGTCATTCCTGTAACTAGTCTGCACCTATATACTTTAAGGTGAGATTGCCACTGCCTATTTCAAATTGCATTTTGTTGTTCACTACACTTTGATGGCTGATCATTTGTATACATACATTCTTGTATGTATATATGTGTGTGGCCACTGCATTCTGAAATCCTGTATTTGGGTTTGACATGTGTATTTCATTTTGTCTCTGGTCTTATTTATATTGAACTCGTATTTGGCCTTGCTGTGCCTTTCTTGTGTTTGTTATGATTTGTGGCTGTGTTACTTTATCTTGAGTACACATGCTATTATCATTTGTTGCCTTGTTCTAGACTAAGAAATTTATACTGTCCAGTTATAGTATTAAATATAAATGTACAATTAGTACATTCATGCTTTGGAAACTGTTTGCACCCAGTTGCATTCTAGTCTTCATACATATATATGCAATGACGTATGTATATACATTAATAGATATGTATATATGTATGTTCGAATTGCATTTTCTTTTCTCTTGGAATGATTGACTTTGTTTTGGAAACGATTCATTTTACTTGTATCAGTATATGCTAGAACCTCACCATTCTGGCTCATGTATACACTGTGCATTCATTGTTTGCCAAATTAGTTCACTGCATCTCCACATACCTGTTACACTTGTTGTAGTGTACCACGTTGATTACCATAGTAGATTTATGTCTGCACTTGAACATAATCTTGTATTTCTTCACTGTATCAATTTGAGTTTCTTCAGTCAGTTGCCATTGTGCATCTGGATTTGAGTTTACTCATTCTTATATTGTTGCGTAGTTTTTGTTGTTGTTGCAGTTGCCCTTGAATACTTGTGGTTACACTGCACTTTGGTCTGATTTTCGTTGCTCTTTGTAGGAGCACATGACTAGTTCATGTGTCTTCGACTGTGACCTTGTTTACACCTTGCTTTGTTTCACTGACCGGCTTGTCACTGCGAGTTGGTCTTGTAGCTTTGTTATATCACTGTATTATTGACATGAACTAGCAATGTCACTTGTTGTAGTTGCAGTTTGTATAGTCGCCGCGCCCTTGAACTTATGTGGTGGCTGCATTGCTTTTTGTTGAGATTTTGTCCTTGTTGGATTGCATTACATTGATGCACCGATTTGCATCACAGTTTTATTTGTTATCCTTGTACTGGTCATTGACTTCAAGTGGTGGCTGCATTTTCGTTGCAGTTTTACCCTTGTTCCTTGTGGTGACTTTATATTCGGTGGTGGCGAGGCAGTGCACGCGTGCGTGCACCGTAGCCACCCAGAATTGACAGTTTTGAATTGATTTAGTCGATTTGATAAATTGTTTATTTATCTCTGTTGATGATTTAAATCTGCTGATTTATTGTTTAACACTGTTTGGTGTTAAAATTTTCGTTATCCGATTTCTTTGTTAAAAGGATTGGATATACGAGATTTCTGTGATTGTCGTCTATTTGATATCTGATTATTATTACTGCTATGCACTAATAACTGAGTTTGAATTAGACTGACCAGTGTATTATTTTCTTTCGAATTTAATACTCGGGTCAGACCCGAGTTATTTCAGGTTGTAGATTTCCTTCTTTAAGTTGCTGTTTGAGCTATGAAGACTTTTCACATCTTTTGGAGTAATCGTGTCATAGTATAGGTTGATATGTATTCATGTATATTAGTTTATAATGTACGTGTATATATAACTTCCAGAGTCGACAATTGTAGTTGTATCATATGTATTGTATCAACTGTATTGTAACTGACATCAGTTATATATATGAGACTTTTGTTTTTATCTGTGTTCCGCATCCTTGGCGTATCTGTGTTGTTTTTATATATATTGTCCTAAACCATTATGAACCATCGTAGTTCGTTTTATACTGGTATTGGATATGTCGATGGAAGTGAATAAATAAGAGATGAAAAATTTAAAATATATACCACTCCTATCGAGGTAATCAATACTAGTGTAAGGCCAACTACGGATGGCCGCTCCTACCCAGCCTTATTCTTCATAATAACAGACAGTATTTCTTTTAATACTCTTTGTTATTGTGAGTATAGAGGTGGGGCGTTACAGAGGTCCGAAGAAGTCTCATCCACAAAGCTACGCTTTTTCACAAAGCTACGCTTTGATCAACAAATGATCAAAAAATAATCATCACACAGCAACACTCAGCATGCCACATTACCAAATTGGGAATATATCGCTGATAACCTTCAACTACATAACCTCTGAGCTCATACGTCTCAGAGAAGGGTGTTAAGCTAAGAGAATAAATTCTCCGCCACTAACAGAAATGTATTTGAAAGAAATCTGCTTTATATCTCAAAATGCAATGTCAGACATGTAACCATACAAGTCTGTTCCAGGTTCGAACAGAACCGAAGGCACTTCCAAAGAAGCCCTTGCAATCCGGGAATTCACAATCCCGATCGAACTTCCCATCACAAAGGAAATCTCTATACCATAGCTAACGGTGCAGAGACAATATATAGGTCATCCTATCGTTTTCACAAATACCCGGTCTTCACCACCGGTCTTCAAATGTTATCCATATCGTCATATCACTTATTTGGAATGGGTTATATGACACAAAGGTCCTTTCCCGGCTAAACCGAATAGTGAGCACAATATTTAAAACATATGGATATAGGGATTTCAATTAAGTCACAACTTATTACCCAAACCCTTTCCTTTAAATGGTTTAAACAAATTACCATTTTAAATCTTTAAACAAAAAGATTTACTTCACAAAGTTCACCCAATTTCACAAAGATTCATTCATAGATTCCCAAATCATTTCCCATTTAAATTGGATTAACCCATTAAATCTTTAAATCAAGATTTAACTTATAGCTTTCAAAACTATATAAAAGATACACCTTTTAAAATCTTCTTTGATTTCAAGATAAAACTTAATATCTTCACGAAGGTTAATTCATAGTTTTTCCAAACTATTAACAATTTCATTTCAACTTGAAATGTTTCGATACAAATTGGAAATCTTTTCATTTTATGAAAGCTATTATTATTTGAAAACAGATAGTTTTCGTTTTGGGAAGAACTGGTTACAATTACACAGGTTAAAGCCATCCAAGTACAAATCTTGGATTTAAATTTAAATTTCCAAAACCATATTTTAAATGGTTAAAAACCCATATAAACACCTTTTATAACTTGCATAATCTTTTAGACCATAGTTCCCAAATCATTGAATTCAATTTCAAGTATTGAATTCAAATTTTAAATCAAATGATTTAAATTCCAATTTTTATTAAGTTATTTAAAATAACTCTTATTTTTGAATCTCATTTTCAAAAACTTTCAATTCCAATTCCAAGACTATTTTGGATTCAAAAATTCAATCTTTAGAATTGTCAAAAATCTGTGACTTAACCGATTTCCACGTGAAATCTACATTTGTGTGTGTATTGTGTAGTCCAAGGGTTTAACACAATAGTGCAACAACATTCAACCATCACAGATCAAATATAACAATATAATTGATAAGCGGTATAAACTATAACGCTTATCTTTCATTCACAGATCACAGATAAACAAATTATAGATCACAACACAAATCAGGATATATCACAAAGCATCACATATCAGAGATATCAAACAATTCAACATCCAATATAATCCAAACATCCATAAGTAGGATTAATTTAATTATCTGATTAATTTAAAGTCAGATAAATTTCTACGTATAAATTTTACTAGTTATGGTAAATTAAAAATCAATTAATTTCAAATTGATTTTCAACTTTATTTCAAAACACCAAATCAATTTTTCAACGAATTTCCAAATTATTTCCTTTTTAAAATAAATTTCTTTATCTCTTCAAATCTATTTAAAAATCCAAATTTTTAAATAAATTCTTCAACTTATAAATAATATTATTAAAAATCCCTTTACTAAGCCCTTTTCTCATATTTTGGAATTTTATTTAATAAAAACCTCAAAAATCAAACTTTAGCTTTTTTTATTTTAAATCTCTTTTTATTTATCCAATTCTCAAAGAAAATGAATTTTTACAAAAACTTTCAACTTGAAATTTCAAAAATCCAATTTTATTTATTTCTGGTATCCAACGATACCAAAAATCGGCTAAACCATAGCCTTCAAAAATTTAAATCACAAAGATAATCACATAGAGATTATAAATAATCAACACACAACATTGAAATAAATTCAAATGTTTGAGGAATCCAATTGGATCCCTCCAACCTGTTTCCCTGCATCCACAGATGTTTGCACAATACCAATTCCACTTTGAGGTGGAATATCGCAGTATATGAGATCTATAAAATACTATCCGCTATTATGTGGCGCAATAGGGTCTCATCCGCTATATAATGGGGGAAATCAACTCCAAATACATATATAATACCAATTCCACTTCAAGGTGGAATATCGCGGTATATGTTTTTAATATAATAACCTCCACTTAATATGCGACGCATAGGGTCTATTTCAATGCAACAAATGACAACCATCAATCCAAACACACAATCAACACTATCAACAATTTTAAATCTAACTATTTAAAATTTAAATCGAAACACAATTCGATTGAGTGAGAAGTTCTCACCTTGCTTCCAATAACAGTTGCAGTGTTTTATTTCGAATAAAATTAAACACGCGTTTAATTTTACTCAAAATTATCACAAGCTCCAATCGACTCTAAACCAGCTCCATTGCGTAGTGCTCGATAAAACGAACCCAACGCAAGTTGTTTCGTCAAATTCCGACCTTGTATGAAGCAGTTATAATATTTTAAAGTTCATACATTTTTATATACAAATTAATTTCAATTTATATTTTAATTTTAAACCTTAACCAATCCAGGCCGTTGATTTTGTTTTGATCACATCATAGCCGCCCACGTTATCTTCTCCCTCACCAGTTAAACTTCGCACGCGTGAAACCCATAGCCACCCCCTCTCGCGAATTATCGTGACCACCTCGCTTGCTTATAAGTTGATCGAGAACCACCGTGTCGAAGTCCTTCGCGAGCTCTACCCCTGGCATGAACGAAGTGAAGCTTGGCCCTCCCTCTGTCATGAAAACCGTGCTTGAAAGTCGCGCGTTCGAACGTAGGTCACCGTTGATCGGCTTAGTATTTTTCGATCATAACCGTCAGATTTATAGTTCTCGATGCCCTCTATAATTTTGTAGTTGAAACTTTTTGGTAATTGTGGATGGATCGTGAGAAAAACGAGGAAGAATGATGGTGCATTTCGGCCATTGAAGTTTGAACTGGCGGCCAGCCCTAATTATCTAGGGTTTAGTGCAAAGAACAAAGAATGAGGTCCTTATATAGAAAATTGACAAAAACACTATTCATCTCGAAATTTTTCGAACTCGAAATCAAACGTGCCGGCTGGTGTTTCTAAGGTTTTACCTGCGTTCCGGACACAATGGAATGTGTTTCGGAAGCCAATTCGATCATATGTGCGAGTTACAGAAATAAACGATCAAATTTAAAATTAAATCGATTAAAACGATTTCTATGCGTTTCAGCTTGCCTCTGACAAACCGTAAGTCCGATTGACACGAAATTTGAAACCTTACCATAATTTCACATTACGGATCCGATGAAATGGGTTTCGTCGAAATCCGAGACTGTTTGAAAAATGACTATTTTTACTCGTCAATTAAATATTAAAATATTCAATTTTCACAAATTAACTTTTAATTCAATTTTAAAAGTTCTATAACATCATTCTAACTCCAATATGATTTATTATAACTTTATAAATCATTTTTATACACATTAAACCAAATTTCTAATTATTTCTGGAATTTCAAATATTAAATTATCGATTTAATTATCCAATTAAATCCTTATATTCGAAATTAAATTTATTCGACTTACAAATCTTACTTGTTAATATTTAAAATCAATTAAATATCTGAATTTCAAATGACAGAAATTCTGAGTCGTTACAAGAACTGTTCCATCAAATTTCCTTAAGTTTATTATAAACATTTTATACAAATTTCTTATGTTTATTCTCACTTCACAACTTAAGTCCATTTCCATTTTCAATCAATTTAAATTGCATTTAACTCAATCCATGGTTCAATTTCAACATTCAATTCTATTAACCAACATTCCAATCAACTCACTAATTTAATCAGTTCATTTCATTCATCCATTTCAATCACCACCAATTCATTTCCAAAAATTATTTATTTCATTCAACCTAACTTAGGCTAAATTTCTTTTCAAAATTCATTTTATTTAACTTAACATAAATAAATTTTATTCCATAATTCAATTTCAAATTAACTTTTCTTGACATTTATATCCAACCGTTTTAAACTTTGTTTGACTTACTATTTCTTGAAATTTATACGTTAAAAACTTATTTTCTTACATTTTCATAAAACACTCAATGAAATTTTTTAGAGTTTAAACATCTTATTCTTACTTATTTCAAATCATTTTGAAATAATATAGATACATAATCCCCTTGGTATATCAAATCATTCCTTTGAATTTTAAAATTATTACCAAAACAAAACCCCAACGGTAGTAATTCCTCTCTTAGAAACCCGAAAATGACGTCGATGATGCTGTAGTCATCATCGAAATTATTTTCCAATGACCGATGTGAGTTCAGTGCTTTCTTTCTCTTTAAAAATCCTTTTAAAAATATTTCCATTCAAAAATATTTTCCAAATAATACTATTATTATTTTCCGAAACTTTGAAAAACCATTTCCAAAACCAACAGGATTTTAATTCCTAAATTCCCAGCTTTTAAACCCTTTTTACTTACAAATTATATTTATAATATACTTTTGGAATTTTATTTCCTTTTAATTTACAAATCAATTTATAAACCATATATTTATATAATTTCACTTTGGTTATACAAAATCATTTATTAATTGTTTATCTTGTTTGCATTATGATAATAACAACTTTATTCGATCAAAGACAATAAACAACAAATGATAGTAATGGAATATTATCATTCCCTACAACCAAACACACCACATACAACTATAATAATTTCTAAAAAAAATATTCCTTTGTGTATAAAATATAATCAAGGTACAATTATTTCATTTACCCAATTTCAAAACAATACCATGTTAAATTGTTCTGTTCAAGTGTTTAGAGTCGCCTATCAATAACGTTAATTACTCTTATTGACCAGAATCCATAAGCCACTCAACAAATCAACTAACATAATATAAAAAAATTTTATATCACTAACAAATATGCGCTCACACACACACTCAAACTCATTCTAGGGTACTCTTGACTCTATCTATTTTGAGTTACCCCACCAAAGCCAAGGTTCTTGCTTAACCTTCAGCTCTGATACCAAGTGTAACGAACTGGGATTTTCGACCCTCGAAAATTGACACTAATACGTCCACTGTATTGCATGCCGAGCAATTGAATGTCGCAAAACCCGACTATTAGGGAAAAAGAAAGAAGGAAGAAGATAAGAAGAAAACTAAACAACATAGAATCTCATAGTAGAACAAATAATATATAATATACAACAAATCTTTACACAAAAGCCAAACTGTAATATATGTATATTCGGACATCAATTAGAGTATACTAACCTATTTCAGCCTGGACAGTTATAACGGCCCGTTCTTACAATTGCCGATAGATACAACAATGACTACATGGGAAAATAACCATATGCATGCATACGTCTCTAAGCCTCCAACTCATCTTCTAAAGCTCCAAAGTATCCAAACTAATCTGTAATATGCTCGGTCTATCCCGTAAATTATAATAAAATAACATCCGGGTCAGTCTGGAAAACCAGCGTGAGAAAAACACACCCAATTGGATTTAAAGTTATAAGAAAAATCTTTGAAATAAAAAAGTATCTCGTAAGACTATACCGCACATAAACACGGATGAGTTTTACCTTACGATAACCAACACATTTCTATAGAAAATCCATTTATATTATAATAATGTCTAGGGGTCAAATTAAAATATGAATATAGCTGAAATTCTTACATCTCACGTTTCAGCATAGTTGGGCAGAACTAAGTTCGTACAATGCTTTTTGGAGAATGGATTCCATGCTATGACAAGGTAAGGAACTACCTTCCGAAGTTACATCTCAAGATAAATGCACATGGGTCTGACAAGAACATCTTGTGCCCCTGCCACCTTCCACTTGACTATTAGTACTGAATACGATCACCCTGCTGAGGCCTCGGAGCATACAAGAAGAGATAGTAATTAATCTAGATTTGGAATGACCATACCCTAATAGAAGCGACCCACTTGGCTCTGCTGCATGCTCGATTTTTGTCATTTCTCAGTTGTGATGAGGCTCGAGGCTACGATCTACCTTTAATATAGCACTTCCCACTTACAATGCTAATACTTCCTTCCAGGAAACAATGCAATATCAGCATTCATCCATACAAGTTCGTCCTTGGACTGAACGAAACACTTGAGAGCTCCATCTCCAATTCCATCATCTTCAAGATATCTTCACTTTGAAATGCATTCGTTGGATCAAAGTGGTTTTCGGATAACATACCCGATCCCGGACTCTTCGAAACAACGTTCGATAATTTCTGGTAAACTCAACCCCGATTCTTTAGGAAACAAATAGTCAAAGATAAGATCGGAGATCACCTCATAACCGTTAGTGGACTGATTTCCTTACCATTGCCCTAGGAGAATGAAAAGAGATTTATACACACAGTACAACATCATCGGAGACGAGTGTTCCATATAACTCACGTGTTTCTCCTTGATATTTCCAAAGTTACGTTTGGGTCTAATTTCGATAGGCGGGTATATAACTATTGAATAATAAGCATTCAATCAAGGATTTTTTTCATAGGGAAAACAAATATGGGTTAAGCATATAAGTAATCACTAGCCTCCTTTAATAAATCCTTCATTCATAAAAATCACTTTGTAAATTACTGGTGTATAAATACTTTTACAAAGATATAGTCAGAAATCCCTATATTTCAATACTTAGAAAATATTCATATACTTATCTCAACGGTATAAGTATATTCATAAAACTAAGAAAGATTTTCTTTTTATTTAATTCTACAATCATTTATAAAACTCCTTATAATTCTCTTAAAGCATTTGTAATCCATTTTATAAATCTTCTAGACTATTTATAAAATTCTTTTATACATTTCAATCGCTCATAAATTCTTTTGTACATCTCCAAAATCATTTATAAAGCCTTTACAAAAGCATAACCATTTATAGAATTCCTTTTATAAATCTATAAACCCGTTTCTAAAATTCATTTATAAATATATAACCATTTATAAACTCTTTAACCTTATAAATAATCTTCCCTTAAATCTTCAAACCATTTTATAAATTCCTTTATAAAATCCAAATCTTTCAACTCTATTCATGGGTCTCGGAAACATTTATATATAATTAAAAATCATTTACTTCAAAACATCATTACATAAGAATAATTATCAACAATAAACATTGTAAATAAATGAAAATTATTAATTTTAAAACATCTGAAAAATAATAACTAATAATTCTCAAAATATTGTTTAAGAAATAATAATAATTAATCTTTACCATTTTTACAAATAATAATAATTTAGTTTCAAAACCTTATTAATAATCATTATTATTAATTCCAAACAATAATTATTCTTGAAATAACAATCTTTCCAAAATATTAACATTTTGATAAATTCTTTAAAACCATATTAACTATAAACAAATAACTTTAAAATAATACTAATATAATTAAATAACCTTAAAATAATATTACTATAGTTAAATAATTTTAAAAAATGTTAATATAATTAAATACTTTAAAAATATATTAATATAACTAAATAACTTAAAATGATATTAATTTAATGAAATAACATTAAAATAATCTTAATATAATGTCCATAATCAGGTTCATTTTTCAATAATCTATATAAAAGAGATATTTTTGAAATAATTCAACAATAGCGAGGTATCTCGTTGGATACCTCCAACCTGTCCCCTTACATCACAAACGTTATAGAATCATAAAATATAAGTCAACTGCATCGAGGCGGGATTCATTTTCAATGGGTCATTCTCTCTTACATGGGAACGTAATAGGGTCTCATCTGCTCCAATAAGCGGGAATATTCAATCCAACTAATATAAATATAGTTGTAACGGCCCAGAATTTGACCACATAAAAACATAACATTTAAAGAGATTTTAAATAAAAAATGTATAAGGTTTTAGGATTTAAAAAATATTAGATAGGATTTGGAAATATAAAAATACATAAAAATAATAATATTTGCTTATATCGACAAAAGTGACAAAATCCTGATTTCAGAAAAGTAAGTTTAAATGATTTAATCAATTATTTTAATTTATTTATGATTGTTTATATTTTTAAATAACATTATACAAATTTATTTTTAAATTTGGTTTACATAAATAAATATTTTAAATAAAACGTCAAAATGTGACCGTAAAATATTTTGCCGAAAATCAACGATTTGTCGATTGAAAGTTGTCGCAACGTCGTTGCATCTTTATGTACATATTCTTATAAACATTGTGACATACAGTAAGTAATTAACAATTAATTAATCAAGTTTACTTTTGCTAATTAAGGTTAGAAAATTCTAGAAATATCATTAGCAAAAGTAAACTAATAAAGACAAAACATGTCATTTCAAAAGTAAACAAAATCATTATATTCTTTACTTACTTCTTAAGTGAAAGTGACTTAAAGTTGTGATGTGAAACATGCTGTTAAGGGTTGAAAAATAAGTGCTCACTTTATTTACAAGTAAGGATATATTAATCTTTTTATCAAACATTATTTTAATCCAAAAATTTTCTATAAATAATCACCGCTTTCTCTCATTTTTTCCACAAAACTTCTTCATTTTCCAAGCTTTTCTTCCACTCTCTAATGGCTTCCCTCCTTAATAAAATAATGCTAAAATATTCCAAAAATAAATACTAATGGAAAGATCCATCCAAACACTTCAAAACCACTCCAAAACTCCTCCCTCTCCTCCTCAGTACCTACGACCAACCTCCCTCTACCCCTTAGCCGAGCCAAACTCCCTCTTCCTCCTAGGCCATGAGCACTTCCACCTCTCCTAAGTCCAAATTGAGCCATCTAAGTCCAAGCATGCAAGGAATCGTGAGCAAAAAACATCGAGTAGTGGATCTATAGCCGATTTTCCGTTCGAAAAACCAAACTATGTGAGAACTCTAAACTATATCTATATTAGTAGTTATGATAGGTAAAAATAATGTTTGACTGCTACTAATGATGTTTGATAAGTGTTTGAAAAAGAAAGTAGCAACCTTTGAAACATATGTGAAAAGTTATAACTGCTATGATATGAGATGTTATTATGGATGTTGATTATGATTTAGATTTGTATATGTTGATATTTGATTATGAATGTTGAAATAAGTCACGTATACACGACATTGTTTCACATGGAAATCACTTTCCAAAAGTAATAAAAAGTGATATGGAATCATTTAATACCTTTTAAAATGATTAGAAATGGTTTATAAATGTTTTATAAACATATGAACTTGTTTTAACAAAGTTTGAATGCAAAACATGAAATATGTCAAAACTAAGCGCGTTGCGCAACGGTAGTTTGCCATTTTGCGCCAAAAAGTTTAAATAAGTATACGGAATGGAATTTAGCTTGGAATTCTTCTAGATAAGAATTTTCCAAACTACTATATCCATATCTTTCAAATAAAGAAAGAAAATCAAGTTTTCATTAAGTAGATTTTAAAATATATACAAAACAATTTTACAGAAAAAATGCGCTTTTGTAGTAAGGCGACCAAAGTTTAAAATTGATATTTTAAATGTTTTAAAAATATGAAATTAATTCTAAAAATATTTTAAAATGTTTTAAATGTGATTTAAGTTTAAAAGATGGTTTTCTAAAAGATATAAAAGTCGTTTTGATGAATATAGCTTTTAAAGCACTTTTTGTAACACTTTTTGCGACACCTTTTCGAAACGCTTTTCTATAACTTTTGAAACAAAGGTTGAAATTTAACAATTCTTTCCCAAATACTTTGTAAACATTTTTAAGTAAATAATAAAGTATTTTAAAAGAGATTTGAACAATTTAAAATTATTTCAAAGGTGGTTAAACAAAAAATTAAGTGATTTAAAAAGGGAAAATGAGTATGCGGAAACGACTAGTACATTTGACCCGCCCGTGAGATCTAAAAGTGAAAACAAGGTGTGCAACTAAGGTTAGAAATGGAACAACCAGTGACCTAAGCTTACCTGGCCTCGGTTTTCTCTTTTAGACGAGGGGTGGAACAGATCGAAGGGAAAGCCTGGATGCTCAACTTGGATTTTATAGAAATAATCTTCTTATACTCATTATTAAAATCCGAAGAGGAAACTCGTCCTATTCGTGAAATTTAAAAGGTGATATCACCATTATTCCACCCATAGCATTTTTTGAATATGAAAGTTGATATTGAATAAAAGTAGAGTGATTTCTATAATCCTATTTTCTCAAAAGATACTCTTAAAAATGATTTGAGAAATATTTAAAAGAGAGGTTTAAATGATTCCATATTTAAAGAAGAAGATTTTAAAGATATATATCCCTTGAAGATATTTTTTATAAAGAGAAATGAATGAATCGAACAACAATCATCTAATTACATCATTTTATCGATGATTGGATTTTGAAGGAACCGGGGTCGGATTTGGGTAACTCCTATCCGAAGACCACTTCAAATCTGTTTAAGCATTCAAAGTAAAGACATGGATATGATAATTGGGATTTTCATAATGAAGAACTACTTGGTGATCATTTGAGGATAAAATACCAATATACATATAGTAGCGGTAGTTTTTTTGTTATGAAATATCCGATGCAAGGACTAATCGCTACTAATCCTAGGGGAGTGCCTTCGGTTTGTCCTGTTCTTGGACAACCTGTATGGACGAATGCATGACATTCCATTCCTAGTTACATAAGTGATCTCTATGAACATATCATCTATTTGGTGGCGGAGAAGGCAACTTCTCTTAGCTTAACACCCTTTCCCGAGACTTACGAGCTCAGGAGTTATACGTTTGTAGAAATTAGTTATGTGATTATGGAATGGCAATGTGGCATTCAAAGAGGAAAGATGATGTGCTATGTGAAAGGTAATCGTTACCTCAGGCATTCAAAGAGAAATTAGTTTTTTTGCACGACTAGATTGAAACAATTACAACTTGCCACTATGGACCCAAATCAGCAAAAGAAAACAAAAGCCAAGTGGCTCAACATCGGACGGGTTCTTCCCTAATCTTCTTTCATACATGTGCACGCACGAATATAGATACACCGTTCACATCTTCCACCACACGCATCGACTCCAGAATTTAGCTTCGTCGACGTTCTCGTCTTCAACATCTCCATGCTCTGGACCCAGCGCCTTCGAAGTCGCTCTCCTTCTCCCTCTCGCAAGCTGACAGTCCAACCGCGCCCCCAAAAAAGGCGCGTCCTCCACCTTATAGCCATGATTCATTAAATTCGAGCCGTAGGTGCTACTCGACCTGCTCCATCCAAAACCAAAGTCCAATTCCAAAATCAAAGCTTATAAACTCTATAATCACTAACTCTAGTTCATGGTGAGCTGACTTCTCACCGTCTACCTCCTTCCATTACTGCCGTGTTCCCCCATACCCACACAAATTGAAGGTTTTAGACAAACTAACTGAAATAATTGAGTTTTTAACATTTCTATGCCATTTTTTTTAGGTTTTTCAAGATTTTAAGAAGTTGGATTAAAAAAAAGGCTCGTTATGTTTATTGGAAATGAAATTTATAAAGGAGATAAGGGATGGCTTGGTCGTGGGAGGTACGGTGCTGAGTACGTGTGGGTATGGCCTACGTACAAGGTATGGGCCTGATATGGGAATACATTATATATATATAATTTAAAAAAAATCGAATTTCAAAACGTCTGAAAATTCTGAACCCCTATTGAGACGTGCCGCCTGACGTTCTATATGTTATACCCCTAGTTCAAACGCAGTGCAACTTGGTTCGAGGCCTAATTCGATCGCATGCAGAAGATAGCTTTTTGAACCTAATTATTATATTAAATTTTCAATATTAAATTCAATGTGTTTCGATCTCGCATGACCAAACGACACATCCGATCGCCATGAAATTTGACGGCATATTATAATTCATTATTACGGATCCAATGAAACTGATTTTGTCCAAATCCGAGAGAGTGCCCCGGAAGGCTATTTTTATATGTTAGTTAAAATGAATTATTTTCAAAATTAGTTAAATCACTTTTAAATCCAATTTAAAAGTTTTATTATCTTCATTCTTATTAATTAGAATTTAAATAAGTTTGAATTATTTTTATCCAACTTAAAACCCAAGATTCAATTATTTAAACAATTTCAATTATTAAATTCAACAATTAAATTATCCAATAAATCGCTATATTTGAAATTAAAGTCATTTAACCTATAAAATTAACTTTTCAATATTTAAAATCAATTAAATATTTCAATTTCAAATGACTAAATTCTGGGTTGTTGCACTCTCCCAATTAAAAGAATTTCGTCCCTGAAATTTTCCAAGGTAAGAAAAATGCCCAAACCCATTACTCTTCAAAACCAATTATTTGAAGTAGATTAACAAATCCTTTTAAACCTTTAATTTTTCCCAAAAATCAACTAGTTGAAATTTTGTTAGTACTTTTACTAAGTTTCCAAATTCAATCATAGACTCCAACTAATATCATCCAATTCAATCATTTTAGGGTATAACTCAAAATCAAATGTTAGTTATCAAAAATTTCTTCAAAATTTTTCTAACGCCTTAATTTTATAGAAAATTTCGCCAGCGTTTCTTTTGCGCGACTAGATTGAAACAATTACAACTTGCCACTATGGACCCAAATCAGCAAAAGAAAACAAAAGCCAAGTGGCTCAACCATAAAACCATCAATCAAACAATAATTTAAACGTGTAACTTTTTGTTGGGCAACCCAATTTTACTAATGAAATCAAAGGCATCAAACTAGCTCTTGCTTTTATATACCCACATCTTATTTACCAATGACATCCAAACATATAATTCATAATCATATTATTCTGCAATTCAATTTCCAACATTTGCTTTACTAAAACCGTACGATGTACCTATATCCTCCGTATGCAATATCCAATTTGATCGCTTGCACGATCACACAATTTCACTTCCGATCTAGTATCCTTCACACGGCCACTCTAGTACAAACTCAGATCCGGTTCCTTGATTAGAAACCGTCATTCTCCTTGCATTCAATTATTCACATTCAATTGATCTACATTCAATTATTCACATTCATTTATTCACATTCACTTTCTACTTAGTATATTCCTTTAAATACTAATGTCACTTAAAAACCGTTCCATCAGATTTCCTTAAGTTTATTAGAAACATTTTATACAAATTTCTTATATTTATTATCACTTCACAACTTAAGTCCATTTTCGTTTTAAATCGGTTTAAATTGTACTTTAACTCAATCCATGGTTCAATTTCAACATTCAATTTTATTAACTAACAATCCAATCAACTCACTAATTTAATTAGTTCATTACATTTATCCATTTCGATCACTACCAATTTCATTTCCAAAAATTATTTCATTCAACCTAGCTTAGGCTAAATTTCTTTTCAAAATTCATTTTATTTTACTTAACTTAAGTAAATTTTATTCCATAATTCAATTTCAAAT
This sequence comes from Allium fistulosum, assembly GCA_030737815.1. Lineage (NCBI taxonomy): Eukaryota > Viridiplantae > Streptophyta > Magnoliopsida > Asparagales > Amaryllidaceae > Allium > Allium fistulosum. The sequence goes on along the minus strand of CM060901.1, from coordinate 1,390,000,219 downwards.
TTACTTTTCTTAACATTCATATCCAACCGTTTTAAACTTTGTTTGACATACTATTTCTCGAAATTTATACGTTAAAAACTTATTTTCTCACATTTTCATAAAACACTCAATGAAATTTTTTAGAGTTTAAACATCTTATTCTTACTTATTTCAAATCATTTTGAAATAATATAGATACATAATCCCCTTGGTATATCAAATCATTCCTTTGAATTTTAAAATTAAAACTAACTTTACCAAAACAAAACCCCAACGGTAGCAATTCCTCTCTTAGAAACCCGAAAATGAACGTCGATTATGCTGTAGTCATCACCGAAATTATTTTCCAATGACCGATGTGATTTCAGTGCTTTCTTTCTCTTTAAAAATCCTTTTAAAAATATTTCCATTCAAAATATTTTCCAAATAATGCTATTACTATTTTCCAAAACTTTGAAAAACCATTTCCAAAACCAACGGGATTTAAATTCCTAAATTCCCAACTTTTAAACCCTTTTTACTTACAAATCATATTTATAATATACTTTTGGAATTTTATTTCCTTTCAATTTATAAATCACATTTATAAACCATATATTTATATAATTTCACTTTGGTTATACAAAACCATTTTTTAATTGTTTATCTTGTTTGCATTATGATAATAACAACTTTTATTCAATCACAAACAATAAACAACAAATGATAATAATCGAATATTATCATCCCCTACAATCAAACACACCATATACAACTATAATAATATTTGAAAAATTATTCCTTTATATATAAAATATAATCAAAGTAAAATTATTTCATTTACCCAATTTCAAAACAATACTATGTCGAAATTGTTTTCAAATGTTTAGAGATCCCTATCAATAACTTTAATTACTCGTGTTGACCAGAATCCATAAGCCACTCAACAAATCAATCAACACAGTATAAAACATTTTTATATCACTAACAAATACACACACACACACACTCATACTCATTCTAGGGTACTCTTGACCCTATCTATTTTGAGTTACCCCACTAAAGCCAAGGTTCTCGCTTAACCTTCGGCTCTGATACCAAGTGTAATGAACCAGGATTTTCGACCCTCGAAAATCGACACTAATACGTACAATGTATTTAGTGCTAAACAATCGAATGTCAGAAAACCCGATTGTTAGGGAAAATGAAAGAAGGAAGAAGATAAGAAGAAAACTAAACAACGAAGAATCTTATAGCGGAACGAATAATCTATAACATACAACAAATCTTTACACAAAAGCAAAACTGTAATATATGTTTATTCAGATATCAATCAGAGTATACTAACCTATTTCAGCCTGGATAGTTATAACAGTCCGTCCTTACAATTGCTGATAGATACAACAATGATTATAGCAGAAAATAACCATATGCGTGCATACGTCTCTGAGCTTCCAATTGTCTTCTGGAGCTCCAAAGTATCCAAACTAATCTGTAATATGCTCAGTCTGACCCGAGTATTATAATAAAATAAATCCTGAGCCAGTCTGGAAAACTAGCGTGAGAAAAACACAACTAACTGGATTTAAAGTTATCAGAAAAATCTTTGAAATTAGAAAGTATCTCATAAGACCACACCACACATAAACACGGATGGGTTTTTACCTTATGATAACCAAAACATTTCTATAGAAAATCCATTTATATTATAATAATGTCTAGGGGTCAAAGTAAAATATGAATATGGTTTAAATGCTTGCATCTCACGTTTCAGCATAGTTGGGCACAACTAAGTCCTTACGGCGCTTATTGGATAATGGATTCCATGCTATGACAAGGCAAGGAACTACCTTCTGATGGTACATCTCTAGATAAATGCACCGGGGTCTAACAAGAACATCTTATACCCCTGCCATGTAGGACTGGCCTACCACTTGACTAGTAGAACCGAATATGATCACCCCGCTTGGGCCTCGAAGCATACAAGAGGAGATAGTGATCGATCTAGATTTGGAATGACCATACCCTGATGGGAGCGACCCACTTAGCCCTACTGCATGCCTGATTTTTGTCGTTTCCCGATTGATGAGGCTTGATGCTACGATTTACCTTTTATATAGCACTTCCCACTTGGAATGCTAATATTGCCTTTCAAGCAACAATGCAATACCAACATTCATCCATACAAGTTCGTTTTGGGATTGAACGAAACAATTTAGAGCTCTGTCTCCAATTCCATCATCTTTAAGATGTCTTCACTTCTAAACACATTCTTTGGATCGAAGTGGTTTTCGGATAACATACCCGATCCCAGTCTCTTCGAAACGATTTACCCTGGTTCTTTAGGAAATAAACAGTCAAAGATAAGATCGGAGATCACCTCCTAACCGTTAGTGGATGGATTTCCTTACGGTTGTCATATGAGAACGAAACGAGATTTATACGCACAGTACAACATCATCGGAGATGTTTGTGCCACATAACTCCTTATAATTCCCTTATTGATTTTTTATCACTACTGAGTTCTAGTTCCAAACACATAACAGTGTTATAACCATAATGTCCACAATCAGGTTCATTTTTCAACAATCCATATAAAAGAAATATTATTGAAACAATTCAATAATAGTGAGGAATCCCATTGGATCCCTCTAATCTATCGCCCTGCATCACAAATGTTACATAATCATAAAATATAAATCAACTGCTTCGAGGTGGGATTCGTATTCAATGGGTTACACGGGAACGTAATAGGGTCTCATCCGCTCTAATATCCGAGAATATTCAATCCAACTAATATAAATATAGTAATTCATTCAAACAATCATCTAACATTTTTTTATCAACTATATATCATACTAGTTAACCAAAAAGGTAAGTTTAACTCGTCGAAATTTTTGTTGTCTCCGAGGCGTTCCGGTTTGGAACTAAAATCGAACGATGTCCAAATTTAGCCCAAATTTCAAACATCTCCAAATTCGTCCAAACCAGTTCCATTGCGAAGCATTCGTCATCACGAGCGCAACACAAAAATCCATGCCTCGATTGGACCTCGTATGCACAAGTTATTAAAATATTAAGTTATCCATTTAATTATATAATCTAATATACTCAATTCAACTAAATTACAACTATACCCTCACTGGTTCTTCCCCGATCTCTTTCATACCTGTGCATGCATGAACATGGATACACCATGCACATCTTCCACTACATGCATCGATTCTAGAATTTGACTTCACCGACATTCTCGCCTTCAATATCTCCACGTTCCGTACCCAACGCCTCGAACTCGCTCCACTCCTCCCTCTCACAACCTGACAGCCCACCTGCACCCCGAAAAAAGGTCGCACCCTCCACCTTACAGTCGTAATTCGCTAAATTCGAGCCGTAGGTGCTACTCGACCTACTCTATCCAAAACTGAAGTCCAATTCCAGATTCAAAGCGTATAAACTCTACAATCACTAACCCTAGTTCATAGTGGGCCGACTTCTCACCATCAACCTCCTTCCATTACTACCGCATTCCCTCATACCTACATAGAGTGATGGTTTTGAAAAATTAACTCAATGAATTGAGTTTTTAACATTTCTATGCTATTTATTTAATTTGTTCAAGATTTTAAGAAATTTGATTTTAGAAAAAAGGCTCGTCTATATTTCCTGGATCAAATTCATAAAGGAGATGAGGGATGGCTTGGTCGTGGGAGGTATGGTGTTGAGTACATGGTGGTATGGCCTGCATGTAGGTTATGGGTATGATATGGGAATATATAGTGTATATATATATTTATATATATATATTTAATTTTAAAAAATTAAATTTCAAAACGTCCGAAAATTTCGTACCCCGATCGAGACATGCCGCCTGGCGTTCTATATGCTATACCCCTATTTCGAACGCAACAGAACTTGTTTCGAGGCCTAATTCGATCATATGAAGTAGATAACTATTTGAACCCAATTATTATATTAAATTCAACGTGTTTCGATCTCGCACGACCAAACAATACATCTGATCGCCATGAAATTTGACGGCGTATTATAATTTATTATTACGGATCCAATAAAACTAGTTTCGTCGAAATCCGAGAGAGTGCCCCGAAAGGCTATTTTTATATGTTAATTAGAACGATTTATTTTCAAATTCTGTTAAATCACTTTTAAATCCAATTTAAAAGTTTATTATCTTCATTCTTTTAAATAGAATTTAAATAGGCTTTGAAATTAATTTTTATCCAACATAAAACCCAAGATTCAATTATTTAAATAATTTAAATTATTAAATTCAATAATTAAATTATTCAATAAATCGCTATATTTGAAATTAAAGTCATTTAACATATAAAACTAACTTTTCAATATTTAAAATCAATTAAATATTCCAATTTCAAATGACTAAAATTCTGGGTCGTTACATACGTGTTGAAAAGTTGAAATCATTTTGAAAAACGATTTCATGTTTTATATGTTTGTAAATTCATTTGGCTATTGTTTACATAGTTTTAAAGGTGTTTCAATTAAAAATTTGATAAGTGGACTGTTATGCAAAATTATAACCCTACTTAAAATCCTTCATAAGTTAAGGCTAATTTTTTATTTGTTAACTTAAGTTTTAGAACATACATATAAAATCATAAAGTTTATAAATTGATGTTGTTTTTAAATTTAAAACATTGTTTGTAATTATTTATACATGTATACATATATTTATTATTTTATTTTAAAGTTATAAAAGGTACTTTTTGTAATATCATAGATTTAATTTTACACCTTCCTATGTTAAAATTAGATTTAAAATTGTTAATTATAAAATTCAAAATGTTTAAAATAGTCAAGAAAGTTAATATATATATATAATTGATATTATATATATATATTATATATATATATTTACAATTGTTATTTTATGTTAAAAAAACTTTGGACAACAAAGGCATATATAAAGGGATAAATGTCTCCCGTGTAGTGTAAATCCCGATACCTATATATGATTACGTTAACCATGTATACTTCGTATTTTGTTGCACGTGCACTATGCATATATAAGTATATTTGATACACTTATAAATAAAAATTCATTTAATTTAAATTAAGTTAAAGTTCCTTTAAAATAATTAAGTAAAATAAAAGTAGTAAGTGTTATTTTTGATTGATTACACATTCATTACATTTATAACCTATTGAATAGTTTATGTAATTAAAAAATCACTACTACAAAACAGGCCATTTGCATCAGTTGTTTACCCCCCTTTTGCATCAGTTCAACAATCGATGCATATGCAACCGATGCAACAGGGTTAACACTTTTGCATCAGTTCTGAAACCGATGCAAAAAGTGCCTTTTTGCATCAGTTGTTAGTAACAACTGATGAAAAATATCATGGTTGGTTGTTTGAACACAGCCCCTTTTTGCATCGGCTAGAATGAAAGCCGATGCAACAAAGTATCTTGTTGCATCGGTGTTTTCTAACAACGGATGCAAACTTATCCCTCTATTGCATCGGCTTTTTATACCAACTGATGCAAACTAATTCCCATGTTGCATTGGTTGTAATGAAAACTGATGCAAACTAATCCTTCTATTGTATCAGCTATTTATACCTGATGCAAAAAAGTCATTCCCAATAACCATTATTACAGCACTCAAATAGACTATATATATTTTTGATTATAACAAACAATTATTGCATGCAATATTACAATCATTCAGAATAAAATTTGATGGCAAATACATAATCAGATTTAATAATTCGACAAAAGAATGAAAAACATAAATAAATTCCACAGTACATAATCAGATTTAATAATTCGACAAAAGAATGAAAAACATAAATAAATTCCACAGTACATAATCAGACAGACATTAGTAAAAAATAAATGCAACGTGTTATATGTAGACACACAAAAATACATATATACAAAGAAGAGAATGTATCGTTGACAGCGGATAAATTAAGAAGAAGATGGTCTTTAAATGCACAGACCTTCATTCTATTTTGTACTTGAGCTACCTGAAGTTGAGCTGTGCAATCTGCATATGCATATGATCCTGCAAAATACAAACATTCAATGCAGCAAACTGTTTAACTGGTTCAGCGTTCAATGCGTTAAATGAACAACAACAAGCACACAAATAAAATTCACAAAAACACAAGTAACAGGCTGAAGTCTTTCCCTCATCTAAGGTGGTAATACATATAGTGGAACAAGAATTCAATCAATATCCGCACATCATGATCATTGATCAGCAAAGCAAACAGTGATTCTAGTCCTTAGATCATTTTAGTTGTATTTTTCTGAACGTCTGGCCGCATATTTTCTAAGAGTTTACTTGATTCCTATAATAATCCCAAACTTATAGGTGGTCAGTGAGTCCTACAAGCATGTAAGTGAGTATACTATTAAGTAGATGGTGGAGTATGTTAAAATGAAGTCCTCTGACTCGTCTTTCAATCCAGTTCTTAAATGTAAGGGAGGCCCAAAAAAAATGATAATGCAGATACAAAGTTAAGGAAGGGTTTGGCTGCAAGATTAGGTAATTAATATAGTTGCTATTTTTTAGCATAGTAACTGTATAGAACAAACGACAACATCAACTGTTGGTTTCTCCTAAGTTGGTAAAGCAATCCACTACTAAAAATGTCTATTAACTATTTTAAAATGTAAACTATGTAAGTTCAACATAATTTGTCCTTTCTGTAAGACATAAATATAAATACATACGTAATCTGGTTTATCTAAATAACTATAGGTTTGAATAGAGCTTATGTTATGCATACACGGTTTTCTAAATATGACATAAATCATTACATACTCAAAAAATTACATCTCCACAGATCATAAGAATAATAGGAAAAATAGTTAGGCCTTAAATGTTGATATCAATTAATGTATTGAATAATGTTGTATGAGTCGATGATTTGAGGTTCATTTATATAAGCAAGATCATTTTCTGATTCTAACTTATTTCAGGATTATGGAGACGAACTACTTAAGTGTATTCGCATTAACTAATCTTCTTTTGCCTTTGCTGAAGAAAAGCCCGGTTCCTACACGGATTGTGAATGTAACATCTAGCACACATCGCACCGGTAACGAGCAAAAATGAAAACTGCAACAGTAATTGATATATATATATATGTAGTAGAATTCTAACGAGTTTTCTGCTTATTTTTTCTTCAGTGCTCAATATTAGTTTAGACAGGCAAAAATTTGTATGTCATGACAAGTCACTGTTGTATCCTGGCACCTGGTATTACCAGCGTTCTAAATGTAAGTTCATTTTAAAAATTTGCATTATTAGTGTATTAAGTATTCACTATCTTTTACAACTTTTAAAAGATGAATCTAAACTGCTTCACTATATTTGCAGTGTTTACTTTGCTTTTTGCTTATGAGCTACACCGACGACTGTCAGTAATGGACTCATCTTCAAAAATTTCTGTGAAGTACGTTATTCTTGTGTTTATCTTTTTTACATTTAGTATTACGTTAAATTATGCGATTAATTATTTTTATGTGCAATTATCAGTGTAGCTGATCCTGGAATTGCTAAAACCAACATACTGAGAGAATATCCATGGGTAATTCAGAAAGTCATTTTTATTTTTAAATAATGTTGTATGAGTCGATGATTTGAGGTTCAAATCTGAAAAGTCAAAAATAACTTTATTACAGAAAATTAATTTTAGAAACAAAAAAATCATGGTTGTTGCATTAGAGAGTTGAAGCTTTATTGTTGGGATGAAGTAAACTAATATATCTTAATAAAATAAAATAAAAAATAACAAAATAATCTAAATATAGATCGGTTGCATTTTTTAATAGGTTAAACATTCAGATCGTAAATATAGAAAATGGATCAGTTTTATGATTACAATAATAGTATAACAAAAGGTCCGATAGTTAACATGCAATATTAAACTATTTAATTTTAAACTTCTTATGTTGCAATAAAGTCAAGTGGATGGAAGGGGGACAACATTAGAAACATGAGCTGCATTGCAACCTTCATTCATTATATCAGCTTCATTCCCCTCTTTCATTTCTCTTTTTTAAAGATTTGAAGATAGCATTTTATTTAGTATCATCAATATTAGTCTCATCTTTAGATCATGAGCAGAGATATTTGAACTCTTACCTTCTTAATAATGTGGATCTAAGGGAAATGACTTCTATTAATTGGTTGAAATCACTTTAGTGGAAATACAAACATGCATCAAATAACCAAACTAGAAGACTCCCCACCGTTACTTTCCAACATTCACAAAAATAACAATATTTTAGAGGAATATAACTTTCAACCAATAGTATACCAAAAGTTTTTTTATTTACAAATGATATTAAGATTTGTATAGTCGTAAAGAAATATTTTTAATTTGTAATGAAGTTTAATAAAAAATGTATTCAATTATAATTATTTTATTTTTAGCTCCTAATCATGTAATGCTGAAAGTATGAAAGAGACAAGAATAAACTCACCATATAGTAGCACATAAGAAGACTACATCTAGTTATGCATGATATAGCTAGCTAAATTATCATGAACCTCATCTATCTCTTGCTGGCTATAAGAACTATCTTGTACAAAGTACTGCAATTACAAGATTGTTTCGAAACATTAATCGAATAAGTACTTAATAAAAATTATGAAGGAAAAAAATTAAAGTGGTACCTCAAGCATTTCGGTGCTTTGATCGTGGTTTTTTACTATATCATACATATACCTCATCACATAATATACACAATCCGTCGTTCTAGATTGTTGAGGACACTACAACAATATTACACAATAATTTAATAGATAGGTTAATTTGAATTTATATCCAATATAGAAGATTATTTTTATTTTGTACAAAATAAATCACCTTAATAGTCTTCCATTTCAAGTAAATTCCTCGAGATTTTCCACCATACGCTTTATAAGTTTTAAACGCCCTACATATAAAATAAAAATTTAAATACAACATACATATTCACTTGCATCAAGCAAAAAAGATATCAGAAGGCAAATAGATAAAACGTACATATTCACTTGTGGTTTAATTTCCAGTTTAGATTTGCGTTTGACTCAGGGATCCAAAACATAAACCTCATTCTTTTCTATACGAAAAACAAGCAGTAGACAATGTTTCCTACATTATAAGATTTATATGAAGTTGATATCAACATTAGATTTGTAAACTAGTTTATAAAAGTTTATTGTTCATACCCTTCGTAGTGTGGGGCTAAGAGTAATCTCTTCGATTGTGACGCACGCCATGAGTTCGAAATATATATATTTGTCGCGTTTGGATATTTCCGCACTTGAGACAACTTATATGGACACATAAACCCGATGGTCTCCACTCCGAGGTCATTGCACATATGATTTAACCACCTAAAAATAAGTACAACATACAAATATTGTTATTCTACCATTTCATGTATAATACATAATATAAAATAGAACATATACTCACATGATGCAAATTTGCAACCATTCTCCATTCAACCATCCCATACTAAGGAATTGGATAATGTCATCCATAGTGACATGGATTTCAAAGTCCTCATCGTATGTAAATAAATCCTTTTTCACATGAATAACATTGACGAAATTATTATCATGGGATGGCACTTGAACTATCAGGTCATGAAAATATTTGCACTCATCCGTTAAAGTATTAATGATGTCTTCACCCACAATCGTCCTACGCTTTGCATGCTCATTTGTCATCTTTTGGTTATTATTCATGTCCGTAGCAACACACTCTTCCACTTTGTCTTTGCTCCTAATATGTGTAGCCTGTACACAAAAAATTCATAAGCAGCATGGAGTCTGCATATTTTATCCAAGCAAATCTCAAAAAAAATACAAAAAGTGATTTCTTTACCTTATCATCATCGCCTAAAAGCACGAGATTTTTAGGCCATTGTACAAAACTACCAAGTGCTTCTCCTATCGTGATGTGATATTTACTTGGAACCGGAAGAGGGGTTCCTACATGAATTGGCTCTACTGCGTCAATTCCAACCTTTACATGATTGGTCAAGATTTGTTGATTATGACATTGATCTCCAGGCCTAGAAGTAGGATGCACCATGCCGTGACCCACTACGACAATTTTGGAGTCCAAATTAACAGCTAAACGACATTTAGTTGGCCTCTAGAATGACAAGTACAACATTAAAATTATTGACTTACACGTTTTAGAATCGTATAATTTTACAAAAATAGACTTTTGAATTAGTTACCTGCAAGTTTTCATAAGGATCTATCTCTTAATTTGTGCTAGTATTTTGTAATTTGTCCAATTGTACTGATTGACAGCTGCTACGATGACCAAATGATGGTACATTTTCGACCACAATATCATTGGGCATTTGCATACCCATCCTATTGAAAAAGTTTGCAATCTTTTGCTCAACCACCGTATCTACCATAGACTCGAATCTTTGGCTCACTTTAGTTTCTATTTCCTAAGTGATACGATGTAGTTCATCTGCTGATATTACACCACTTGGACCTTTATATTTCACTGCCTTTCCAAATACATCTTTGATACCGACCGCCCCACCAATTCCTCTAACTCGACCTGGATGTTATTTTTTTTCAAGAGCACGATTTAAGACATCATCGTGTCTATTTGGAACCCATGTTCCTTCGATGGCTTTTTCTCTCCAAGCATTCTGTCAACAACAAAAAAATTAGTTTTCTCAATAATTTATTGCTTTGTTTTGTAAGAAATTAACCAAATAGGATAAAATGCATCGAAATTAGTCATACCGCTTTATCTGCAACTATCCTAGTTTTCTCATTAGGGATTACATAACTTCCATTAGCTTCTTTTTTTTATCTTGCCAAAACCCAGTCAATACTTCGATCCAAAAAAGAACCACTTGGTAATGTAGTCGGTGAACTATGACCTTCGGTTATCCATTTAGCTTTCTTCCCTGCATATCCAGCTTGCCCCAAATAGTGAGGATGCTCATTGTATGCTTGACTCTTCCTACCCTTCTCGCTTAATCGCTGTCAAAAATAATGAATATTAATGTATGCTCCACTGCTAACATATACTCCACTGCACAAAATTCTTGCATTATCACATATCTGCAACCACTAACATAAAAGAAATCTGGACATGGAAATCACACACAACAAAACTGAAATGCCCCAACAGTTAATGAGAATGAATAATTGCTAAATATCATGCATTCTCAGATATTGAAAAAATTAGCAGTGTGCTTATACTGATATCATTTCTTTTCATATGACCATGCAAATTTAAAAAAAAATCAAAACGCTAAACTGAGTGAAACATACACTAAATTGCTTATCACCAATCTATAGATAGACGCAGAGGTGTATTTGATAAATTTGCTTAAATCATTCACATTGATGCAATTTAAATCATTTACGTCGATATCATAAAAAAGTTCACTTCATGTGCTACAAGCCTACATGCCCACTGCAAAAAAAAGATCCTTCTGCTTTCATCACTGGATCCAATGCGGGCCTAATCGAGTTTGGGTTGAGGAGTCCCCTAGGTAGTGCAACATTTGAAAATATTCCAGAAGGGTGAAATTAGTAGTTAAACATTATGTAGACCTGGCTGCTGTTGAGTGGTTTCCTATATTTTTGCTATCAGCATCAGTTCAGCGCAGGTAAAATAGCTTCAAATTTAGGATTTTCTTCATGATATAGAAAAATTTATTTGCATATATGACTTCAAAATAATATCACGGATAAGATAATCAATATAGAAATATAGAAAAGTTTGTCACTTACTGTACCAGTTTGCACTGTTCGAGTGCAGAACTGGGACTGTCTGTTACTTTGAAGTGTTTTTGTTTTTTTTCATCTGTATTAAAGATTGTACAATATAGGATCTCATGCTCTGTTTCCTCACATAGTACAGTGGATCTGTGCTGGATCATCTTAAGTTAACAAATAATTTGGATCTGGCTAAATGTGCTATAAAAATTGGCATTATGTGGACTTAACAGTGTTTAGGTACAGCTGAAATGTATGTTTTAGCTTAGTATAGCTACAGATGTTTCAGGTAAATTTAAGTGTTAACAAAAATCGGTCTAGTAGAAGACTAGAATTGAGTATAGATTGAATTCCCCCTGTCGAATAGAAAACCAACATAAGGAGTAAAGTAGTTAATGGACAACATAAAATATTAGACTGAGGTGGTTGATATTTCCATTAACTCTAATCATATCCTCTACATTGCATTCAAATACTCCACCATATAACCTGAAACATACTTGTATGAAATGAACAAAAAAATTACCTTAAATTCCTCAGTTTCACAATTCTTCTTGAACGTTTCCCACTGTGCTTGTGTAATGCCATCATAAAGCTCGTACGGCTCTTTATGGTCCACTGGAAGTTTTCTTGTCTTCGTAATCCAACCACCCACCAATTTTGTTTTGAAATCTTTCCATCGTTCATAGACATATTTTAACACGTTATCTTTCATGTTGTCGTCAATGTGGTACTCGATCTGAGATTAAAAAAAAATCATAGTTACATACGCCTTATAAGACTTCAAATGTCCAATTGGGTCTGAAAGCCGAATAAGTAATAAGTGAATAAATGAATTTATAATACCTTAACATCTTCCCATATAGTATCTTTAAGCCCTTTACAAACGTCATCCCAATTTTTAATATTGATATCAATTTTAGATCTAGCAGTATCGCCCACATACGCCTTATAAGATTTCGCCCACTTTCCAATGGGGTTGCCGTTATCACTCCACTCAATGAATTTTGGTTCTTGTGTTTTATATTTCTTCCCAGTTGTTGGGCCTCTTCGCCTCTTCTTAGACAACAACTGTGAAGTAGAAGAATCATGTTCTTCATTTTGTCCAAATTGTTCTATCTCCATTATTCCTGTAGTTGATTGTTTAGTGACCATTTAATTTTGGATGTCAAAGTCAATAGTAGTTAAAACTGCAAAACTGGAACTTAAGGCTGATGAAAATAATCGATTATGTATAAACACTTAATATATGCAGTTCTAATCGCTTTACTACATTTTTATTCACTTCAGCTTAAGCCTGAAGCAACAACAAAGACACTTCAGTGCATTAGCAAGCGTCGTATTTTACATACGCCATGGTACCTTGGGGGTTGCACTTCGATTTTGATCCCATTAAGTTATTTCAGTGCATGCCTGCATATTTCATTCACCTACCATACATCATCTATAGACAACCATCTTCATATAGAACATCAACAATGCATCACTGACCTCATAATAATTGACACTTTAAATGATCAAGGTCAACCAATTGAATCAGCAATATATTATCCCACACTGTACTCATAAAAATTGACACTTTAAATGATCAAGGTAAAACATGCAAAACATGAAAGTGATGTGTGTTGGCATAAGCATACTGTCCATATTGTATATGTTCTATGAGCTAACAACATACTTCAAAGTGTTTTGTATATGTAGACTGTGGTAATTAGCATGAACACATGGTTTTCTATTTTCAGTAAATTCCCTGCATGGCACGGCATATGAAATATTGCAAACTTAAAGTCATTTCTAGAAACAATGTTAAGTTTTTCATAAAGAAAAATATTTTGAACCCACTGGTATAACTTATAAATATGAGATGTAGCAGTGGAGATTGATTAGCTAATTTTAAGAAACGCACTGATTAGTTTGAAAGCCAGTTCAAAGTCCACAGTGTGAAATTCAATAATAAAGTCAATTAGTAAATTGTAAAACATCCATCCCATGTTGACCAGACCCAGTCGCCCTTTGGAACCTTCATAGCTCCTATACATACATATATCTATATTCCTCTCCTCATCACAGATATCACCACAATTTTACATAAATCAAAATAGAGCCTATATTAATTGATCATCATTCCAAACTTATAAGTCATGAGTTCTGATGCTTTAAGACTCAATGCAATTCAAACCGTAGCAGCCACTGTTAATGATGTCCAAAGGGATATTAGACAAATGTTTTTGTTCCTCTACATGAAAATTTGGTGGTACTTTACTACTTCATCAGTGCAGAATATAATGCTGAGTGCGAAAATAGAGCAGTAGTAGATGATTGCAGTAATGGTGCAGGGGATGTCGAAAATGTAGCTTTCTGTAGAGCGAGATCAATGGACTACTACCTTAGCCTAGTAATCGTTGACCTCTTGCCAATTGATTCTGAGTAGCTTTATCGAGATCAGAAGCGAATTGTGCAAAGGCTTCTAACTCTGCGAGACAAAGCCTTCTTCTAAATGAAATAGGATTCTCGTCTAACTCAGACCGCTATAACTCCTATTTGGGTTCCATAATATATTCAATTCATCATAGGAAGAAATGAATTCTTTTAGGCAAATTAATGTCTAATATTATCTTAAATACATTCGATAGTGTGAGTGGTTTGTTGCAAATTGATGCCCTACACACACTGTTATCCTGTAATATATACGATTTGATCTTTAAGTTAAGCAAGTTTTGGATATTCATAGTAGTGGTGCAAACTAATCGATTTGTGATGTAGCAAGCTGATATGTGAGGACCTGAACTTACCAGTGCTTGTGTCCATTATTCATATCCGAAGTCTGCAACAAAAACACCAATCAAGTATCCCTGTAAAATATCTTATTAGTAATTATTCTCAAAAAAATAAAGAATTACAGAAAATGAAAGATTTCAACTGGAAAGTAAAGCATGATGAGCATAAAAAAAATACCCAACTATCCAAACCCCCTCATCATGATCAGAACGTGCATAAATTGCATTTAAATCAACTTCTTCTGGTAGACTTAAGCCGATGGAGAAAGGTGGATTCTCATCAAATTGATTATACTCTTCTTCATCCACCACATCACCAATCCCAACAATGCGTCTTTTACCGGGAAGAACAATAGACCACTTATTATCGGCAGGATCGGTCATGTAAAAAACTTGTTTTGCTTGAGATGCCAAGATGAGTGAATCATTATCATGACTCACTTGACCAAAGTCAACCAATGTGAATCCATGTTCATACACTCATACAGCACGACGATTGTCAGCCCATCTACATCGAAATAGCGGGATTGTGAAGTCTTTATACTCAAGTTCCCAAATATCCTCGATTATCCCATAATATAGCATTGTCGCATTTATTGGTCTGTTATCTTTAGCACTAGCAAATTCTCTTGAAGATGCAACGATGCTAGCTCCACTATTTTGCATTTTGCTCTTCTCATCCTGACGCTTCGTATAAAAGACATAACCGCTCATATCATATCCTTCCAATGAATTGACATGTAATCGAGGCCCATATGCTAACCATTTTATTGTATCTGAAATATCATGATTTGTTTGAGACAATTGAAACATTACCGTATGTTTAAACCATATGACAAAAGAGCGGTTATGTTCATTCGTCAACCACCTTTCGTTCTTTGAAAGATTCTAAGACTTTAGAATTGCCATGTGCTCCTCCAAGTAAGGATGTACCTCACTAAGGTGCTGCAAAACAAGTAGCTGAGCTTTGTGCAACATCTCATCACCAATTGAAATCAATTTTGATCCAATTATGCCCTGGCCATCAAGTCGTCCTTCATGTCGAGACTTACGAAGTCCAATAGGTTCAACACCAGTTAAGTATGGAGTGACAAATTCTATAACCTCCTCAGCTACAGTAGCTTCTACGATACTGGCTTCAGGTCTATATCTGTTTTTTGTTTTTCTTTTTAAAGTTCCCATATGCATTTCAAACGGATACATATATCTCATAAATACAGGACCACAAATTTTGATTTCTCTTACAAGATGAACAACCAAATGCAACATAACATCGAAAAATGAAGGTGGAAAATACATCTCAAATTGGCATAAGGTAACAATAACATCGGCTTGTTGAGCATCCAACGTATCAGGATCAATTACCTTGCTACAAATTATATTAAAAAAGAGACAAAGTTTTGTAATAACATGCCTAACATGTTTAGGCAATATACCTCTAATTGCAACAGGTAATAAATGTTGCATTAACACATGGCAATCATGAGACTTCATACCGGTCAATTTCAAATCCTTCACTGATACACGACTGCTAATGTTTGAAGAATAACCTGTTGGAACCTTCACACCACGAAGACACTCACATAAACTAGTTTTCTCTTTTTTGGACAATGTATAACATGCGGGGGGCAAATAGGTACGTTTACCTTTCTGCACCGGTGCTAACTCCTTCCGGATACCCATTTTCAACATATCTTGCCTAGCTTTCTCACCATCTTTTGTCTTACCAAGTATATTCAAGAGTGTCCCAACGATACTGTCAAAAACATTTTTTTCTATATGCATTACATCTAGACAATGTCTAACTTGTAAATGTCTCCAATACGGAAGTTCCCAAAATATAGATTTCTTCTTCCACGAGCCTTCTAAAAGAGGAAATACTTTGCCAAATGCATTTTCAATATCCTTGACCCGTTCGTAAACATCATTTCCTGTTAATGGCAAACGAGCAACTCCATTCTCTATCTCCCCATTAAAAGGCTTCTTCTTTTTACGATAAGGATGATTAGGAGGGAGAAATCTACGATGATGCATATACACATTTTTTTTGCAATAATGTAAACGCTCAACAACCATATCATCTTCACAAATTGGGCATGCTATGGCACCTTTTGTACTATAGCCAGACAAGTTACCATACGCAGGAAAATCATTATGGTACAAAAAATCATGGCGCGCAATGTAAAATTACTTTGACTATATGCGTCAAACACACGCACACCTTTATCCCATAGAAGTTTTAGATCATCAATAAGAGGAGTTAGGTAAATATCGATGTCGTTTCCTGGTTGTCGTGGTCCAGAGATTAAAAGAGACAACATGATATATTTGCGCTTCATACTCAAATGAGGTGGAAGATTGTAAATCACCAAAAGAACAGGCCAAGTACTATGTTGACTACTAAAGTTGCCAAATGGGTTTATGCCATCTGTACAAAGACCAAGTCTGAGATTTCTAATTTCTTCACCAAAATCAGGATACATTGTATCAATGTTTCTCCACTGTGGAGAATCAACTGGATGCCTCAATAATCCATCATTTTTCCTCACATCTGCATGCCACGTTAAGTTTTTTGCATTTTCTTTATTTGCAAATAAACGTTTAAACCTTGGTATAATTGGCAAATACCACAAGACTTTTGCTGGAGGCCATTTCTTATCTGGGTCATTGTGAACGTTCCCTCGCGACTTGTAACGGGATAATCCACACTTGGGACACTCGTGCAAGTTCTCATATTCATTTCGATACAATATACAATCATTTGGACATGCATGTATCTTTTTATATCCTATACCAATTGGGCACATAATTTTCTTTGCCTCATAGTTAGAAGTTGGAAGCTCAGTACCTTCCGGAAGCATGTCATTCAAAATTTCCAACAAAGATGTAAAACTTTTATCACTCCACCCATGCTTTGCTTTTAAATTGAAAAGCTTGAGCACAACAGACAATGTTGTGAACTTAGCACAATTAGGAAACAAAGGCTTCTCGGCATCAATTAATATTCTTTCATACAACTTTGGCTCTTCCATCAAATGTTATTCAGCATCACGAAACATCTCATGAACACAATCATTCTCATCATTCGCGTCATTATTCATGTTATCTTCTCGGCCATTCTCATCATTCTCATGATTATTAGAACTAGCTCCACTAAGTATACTTTCACCATGCCATATCCACCGCGTATAATTTTGCTTAAACCCATAACGGATTATGTGATCTCTAATCTGATCTATGTTACGAAGTCTTCTCTTATTTTTGCAGTGTCTACAAGGACAAAAAATAGTTTCTTCCCCTCTTCTTAATTGATCATTCAGTGCACAATTGATGAACTCTTCAATTTTGTTTAGGAACTCGTCATCGTTACGTTTTACGTTGTACATCCAACTACGATCCATATGCAAATGCTAGAGACACACTGCACAAGCAAAAAAACATTGAATTACGAAGAGCATTCATTATTAAATCAATATTTTTAGCTAATTCAAGTGGAGTGGATAATCAGGTCAACATCACTCCACAAACACAAGCACACTAAACTGCACAACAAACAAAAAAATTCTCACCTAATGTTATTTTTCACGATGGGAAGGAAACAGAGTCTATTCCTGTGGAGGTATGAGAAAGTTCAAAAGGGAATTATTTCAAAAATCTTACTGAGATTGGAATGGAACATGATGCTCATAATTTATCTAAGATGCCACAAAATATTAAGTCTACAAATACTCAAACAAATGCAAAAATGATTGTAAGTCTAGAAAAGATTGTACAGGTAAACATGAAGTCTATTAATGAATATAATATGCATAAGTCAATAGACATAATAAAGGAATTATAGGACAATAGTAAAAATGTGCAACTCGTATGAAGAAATAAATGAGGGAAATGGTATCTATAAAGTGCTCTCAGAATACCATTTTGAAACTGTGCTACAAATTACTCATTACACCACCTCACAAAACCAAACACTGTCAAACTGTGCTTCACCTGACTGTAACTCCTCCTCCACCATCTTCCAGCCTACGTACCTTCCACTTACTCCTCTTTAAACCATCCACCAACAAACCTGCACAGCCACCTGTCCTCCCTGCTTGAACTGCCATAACCAAATACAAACATCAGCAGCAATAACCATCCATCCACACCCTTGCCATCATCACACCAGTACACAATCAACTTCATCACTACTACAACATCAAATACCCACTGATACATACCACATTCCCATATCTCACTGCCTGACCACCTCTGCCCCTTGCCAAAACCACAAATTCCACACTATTCCCCAGCCATACATACAATCACGCATTACTGACATTTGCACTTCACATCTTTTAATCACTGCCTCTTCAGAACCATACATCACTGCCTTCCATACATACATACCCTGACAACAAAGTTCACCCTTCCTGTTATCCATTCCACTATTATACATATTTCATACCAGTCCAACTTCATCACTGTCCATATCATATATCAATCTTCTCAACAGTGACCATCACTATGCATACCAGTGCACACCTTCTTCAACAACAAAAACATAATAATGAGCTCAAAAACCAATGACCGGAACCTTGCATCACTACTCACCACTACATCACTACTCACAACCTTGCCCAATGACCAGAACCCAAAAACCAACATATACAACCTTCAGACCTTAAAAACACGCAGCCATATTATCCTGGATCAAAAATTCTCCAGCTCGGAACAAGATCCACGTCCTCTTCTCTCACATCCACAATTCTACCATAATAGTGAGCTCGAATATCGTTAAAAATCAATTTCATCCTCCGCTCTTTCGAAAGACTCTATGATTCAAAAACCCTCATTTAGTATTTAAATACTATCTGCACTACCCCACCGACTTCTGCCTACATCCTCTCTGACTTCTGCCCAAACATATTTCTGCTAAATGAGGGAAATGTAGAACTCTGATCTATATGCACAGTGAGGTGTGGGGTGGTCATGTAATTTCTATGAGTAAACAACATATCAATACCATTTTGTATAACAAAGTAGGAGGAGAATTAATATATACTGTGGTATATGCAGCAAATCATGAGACAGAAAGAAAATGACTTTGGGACACTCTTGAGAAAGAAGCTAACATATATAACATCCCTTCGATAGTGTTTATAATTTTATAATCTTTTGATTTGACCAGTCTCAATCATCGGTAATTTAATGACCTTTTGATTCTGAGACATGTAATACTCAACTAATTAAGTACTTAATTTATAATATACTAAGCTATGTTATCTTAATTAATATGAAGAAAATCCAATGTTTCTGTAACCTGCAACAGCCCATGCTTAACTTCCAACAACCCCACTTCTATCACCTTAAGCTCACACATGCATTGAGGTAAATGCTCTAAAAAGCATCGGAAGAACATAAGTAATCAAATGATCATTGCTTGCCTTGTTGATTATTAGAGTTGCATACTTTACAAGTAAAAGAAGTGTGTGTCACCTGAAGTAGAAGTCAAGACGGGGAACAATGTAGGCAGAGTCAGAGGTAAAGGCAGAATTAGGTATGTTCTTGAAATTAATTATTATGGAAGCCTAGTAGATCTCAAACATAAAATACATGCATTGAAAACTCACTACTCATCAAGATTTGATATGAAGCAAACTACAAAATACAAAAACAAAATTGTTCATTAAAAAAAAAAGCAACCAAACAAACACAAAAGGATGATTTTATTTTCATACACGATTTTATTCACGTAATCCACCCTGAAAGATAGGATGTTTGACTTTGAAATTTTTCAACATTTTGTTCAGTTTATCCACCTTCTATCCTTACATTTGCATCCGTCTTAACCAAATACAAATCTAAAGGCCTTCCCATATTATCCGCCATTCATGCCAAATCAATGGAATAAACCTTAATCCTAAATGAAATGGACAGTTTTATCCTCTAGCAAATTCACTTTTATAATGGATGAGCTTCAGACATCTACATAATCGAGAAAACTCGAAAATAATGATAGGAAGTAGTAGGAATTTTCAAGAAAAGAAAATTTTATACCTGAGCAAACTCGAAATTGATTGCCAGTCGGTGAAATCAATCCCGCGAATTCGCAAAGAAAACTCGAGACTCGAAAATA
The DNA here is from genome assembly GCA_030737815.1 of Allium fistulosum. Classification (NCBI taxonomy): domain Eukaryota; kingdom Viridiplantae; phylum Streptophyta; class Magnoliopsida; order Asparagales; family Amaryllidaceae; genus Allium; species Allium fistulosum. The sequence goes on along the minus strand of CM060901.1, from coordinate 1,389,979,608 downwards.
ATGATTTTAGGGTTTTTTTTCCTTTGAAGCACGCGAATTATTTTGAGGAATAGAATGGGACGGCAGAAAAATAACTGGAAACGCGGGAATAACCTAGTTTTGAAATTGCATCGCGTACGAAAGGAAACTGATGCGAAAAGTATTTTGTTGGACGTAGTTGCATCGGTTAACTTTAAAACCGATGCGACTAAAACTATTTGCACCAGCGTATTTGCATCTGTTATTGATGACAGCTGATGAAAATTTGACCATTTTATTACCTACTGCTTTCCACGTACCAACTGCATCGGTTATTAAGACAGAACTGATGCAAATAGTTCTATTTGCATCAGTTTTTACTTAAACCGATTCAAATGAGGCGATGCAAATGGCCTGTTTTGTAGTAGTGAATTTCCTAAACTAATAATGCAAAGCAATTAATTATTACACATATATACATACAAGAGTATATTTGATATAATCTAATTTATATAAACACCAAATTTATGAAACTCCATTTTGAACAATTTAAATAGAATGAGATTTTATGTAAAACAATATTAGATTGGATCTGATAACCCTTGAGGCTTCATAGGCCTAATAGATATAGGAATTATTTTGAAATCATCTATTTCAACCAGTTATGATCGACCCGGTTCCTTCAATAAGGCTCGAAGAAAAATGGAAAATAATTTGAGTAAATGTCAAGTTTATTTATAGGTACTGATCTCTGATCCATCGATATTTTAGGGAATGACCTAGTCTTTTTCTAAACTTTCTAGATCTAAGTGTTGGACAAGTTCTATTACGATTTGATGACATAAAAATATAGTAATAGCCTAGTTTAGCTATAAATAGAGGACTAATTGCAATAGGGAAAGGATCTTAGACCTTGCTTTTTCATTACTTAAGGGAGGTGCTACATTTACCAATATATGATAGAAATTCAAGATTGTGCTTGTAATTTTCTTAGGATTCGTTGTGAAACAAGAACTAAAGAATCATTAAAGTGGAGGTAGACATAGCCAAACCTATAATGTCCCCTATTTTGAGATCCAAAAATGAACGTCAATGATGTTGGAGTCATCTTTAGAAGTATTTTCAAGCGGCAGAATGAGATCAATATTTTCTCTAACAACATCAAGTAAATAAAGTAGCCAAATATTTTTCATTATAGAAAATGTAAGTGACATTTTTTGTAATCCCAACTTGTGCCCATGCAAGGATAAATATAGTAAAATATAAATATTAGTGTCATTACTGACATATGAAGATGCCGACATGAACACTTGACCGGTTATAAACTCTAGTTTTACAATAGCGGAATACAAAACAACTTTTATCAATGATGAGACTCATGCTTCATCTTTGACTTCTTTATTCATCTTCTAAAAGTAACGTATCTAATATATAAACTCAACTTACTCGAACAAGTACCCATGAGTTTATGGAAACTAATAAAAACATAGGTCAGACAAAAAGCCTAGTATGAGTAAAAACTTTACCCTAAGACATACATATAGTGACACTACACCGCTAGAGCATGGGACACGTTTACCCTTACCGATTCATCATAGGAATTACATCATATCATGTAAAAAATCATCACATATAACATCATTTGATTATAAGTACTCCCTATACTTAGCATTCAACTATGAACCATGTCATGTATGTATGTATGTATGTATATGTGTATGTATTTATATATATATATATATATATATGTGTGTGTGTGTGTATTTAATGATTACAATTTAGGTACACGCTATACTTATTATCAAGTTGTTATGAATCATGTTATACAATTATCAATCACATTCACAAAAATCACCTAGACACTTATTTATGTGTCGATCTCAAAGTTAACATTAACTTATTTTAGTGATTACCTCCCTAGACTGGCTTTCTCTAATTTTATATTTTCTCGAACAGCGTCCATAGGAGTCACCCTGACTCTCCTAGGAGGTTTAATGTAAGCACCTTGAATACATTTTTAGTGAAACATCTCATATTGTCGATTCATTTATTAAAGGATATTCATTTTGATATTATTACTCTATATAGAGTTAATTTTCTAAATTGAACCCTATAGACTTCCCAAGTCACGGCACCCTACTATGCACCATTGAGTTTTAAACATCATCAGTCTTGGCATCTCACCATTCAATAACTCCATGAGTCGGTAAATTTTACGATCTTGGGTTTAATCCATTTCATTCATTCAATTGTTGTGTACCCTACATGTAACGACCCGGATTTTTGGTCGTTAATTTTGAACATTTAATTCATTTCAAATGTTGAGTTTTGGAATGTGAATGGGATTTCAATATGAAGTTTATCGATCAAAAATAGTGTAATAAAACTTAAGTTCCAAATATAGCGATTTAATTAATAAATTTAATTTTTGGAGTTAATAATTAAAAATCGCTTAAATAATTGAATTGGAGTTGAATATGAAATCGAAACGATTTCTGATATTTATATAAATTCTATTTGAATTAGAATTGAGTAAATAAGTATTTAAAACTAAAATTTCAAGCGATTTCGCCAATTTTTGAAATCGTCGATTTAATCGACGAGTTAAAATAGCGACCCGGGGCACAGTCTCGGAATTCGACGAAACTAGTTCCGTTGGATCCGTAATAATGTATTATTATCGAATTTCAAATTTCGTAGCATTGGATGTACCGTGTGGTCATATGATTTGAAAACGCCTAGAAATAATTTAATTAAATTTAAATTAAATAGTCGATCTAAAAAGTTATCTTCTCCATACGATCAAATTAGGACTCGAAACCTTTTCCATTGCATTTGGAATAGGGGTATAATATTATGAACGCCTAGTGGCACACCTCGATAGGGATTCAGGGTTTTAAGCTGCCATTAACGAGATAATTTGAAGTTATATATATATATATATATATATATATATATTCGTTCACATCAACTTTCCTATTCAGCCACCCTACCCCCTAAGACAAGCCACCCTACATCTGAAACCAGCCGCCCTTCTTCATTTTCAAATCACGTCATTCCTTTCTCCTGTTTCTTTAATTTAAATCGCGTGCATTTCTCCTTCTTTCTCTAGAAATAATAATATTAGATCGATTCAAAAAAGGGCACGAATTAAACCGCGTTCTCCTTTATCTATTTTAAATGAATTCCTTACTGCCTCCCCCTTTCAAAATTCGAAACTCAGCTTGATAAAAATAAAATTAAAATGTGGGCTCGCGCGTACGATAGAGACGAGATCCATTTTCGAGAGAGCACAAGGAAGTGGATGCTCGGCAAGATGTCAGGGAATGGGAGGCGGAAAATTCAAGGGCGCGATCATCGTTCAAGGGTGCGGCGACGTTCACGAGGAGATGTTCGAGCGAGATAGGGCTTTGTACTGGGTCGATCTCGAGTGGATGCTGGCGTTGCATGCTCGCTTAGATGTGGCGATCGAAGTGACTAAGATGAGGCATGAATAGGGTTGGCGGAATTCTCATTCGTGTGCGACAGATAGTTTTTGGGGGTTAGGTTTTCGTTCGTGGTCGTGTGTTTGGCAGCGTGATTGTACAGGAGAGAAAGGTGAGGGACTGTAAGTTAAATTTATCTTGTTTTATAAATTGTTAATTTTGGTTAGTTAGTCGTATGCTAATAAACATAATAAAATTACATACGAGGTCCAAAAATCGTGAAGGAGAGGTTCGGAGCTGCGAATTCTAAGGAAAAGGATTTAAATTGGAACGATTAGCAAATTAAAAATCAAGGTGAGAAAATTCTCACTCATTTGGATGCCAAATTTAATTTTAATTAGTTAAAATAAATGATTGGATGCTTGGTTGAAGTTATTGATTATTGTCAGTTGAATGGTATGATATTATATATATATACTAGTTATTGGAGTGATATTCCTGCACATTATAACGGACGAGACCTTATGCACCCCGCATAATAGCGGATGACCCTATATACCGCGATATCCCCCTCGAAGTGGGATTGGTATTTTTATGTTGTATTAACATCTATGGATGCAGGGAAACATGTTGGAGGGATCCAATTAGATTCCCCAAAATGTTGAAATTAATTTCATATATTGTGATATATGGTTGTGTAGAATAATCTATTATAGATTATTGTAGTGATTGGAATTATTGGATGTTATTGTAGCACTGGCCTGAATTTTGGTATTTTAAATACCATAAATATATTTTTAAAATTTAATGAATTAAAGGGATTTCGATATAAAATATTTATATTGGAATTGGGGGTATTTTAAAGAAATTGAGTTAGAAAAATATATTTGATTTTTGGTTATACTTAACTATTTTTAATTATTAAATGGAGATTTTGAAAATGAATTATATAAAAGAATTATAAATGGTATTCTGGAAATATAAAAAAGGAGTTAAAGTCGATATTAAAAATAGATTGGAAGATATAAATAGATTTATAAAGAAATGGATTTATAAAATGGAATTTTATAAATAAGATCGTTTTTATAAACAAGACAAACTCAAAGGAGTATAAAAATTTGTAAATGATGTTATAAATAAGGTAAGCGATATTAATTGCTAAATTGGGAATATAAAATTCACAGGAAGAATTTATATTAGAATATCGAAATAGAGCGAGAAAAACATAGTGGTACTATTTTTGAAAGTGAAAATGGTTAAGGAGATCTGAATGGAAGGATATGATGTGATTCGAGAAGAATTTATAAATTTAATTGGTTATTGAGGTTTTAAAATATATATATATTTTTACTCTAAGAAGTTAAGTTCGTTTTTAAAAGGAAAATTTATTTTTAAAAACTATGGAATTTTAAACTAGTTAGGGTTGAAATACCTTGGTAAATAGATTTTCAAATATTAAGTATTTATTTTAGTAAATTCTAACTTTTAAAATCAGCCTTGAAAATTTATTGGTTTACCTAAAAATGAGTTATTGATGTTATAAAAGTGTTTTCGATATTTTAAATAATTACTTGAACATGTTTTAAAAATAAATTATTATTCTTTAAAAATACTTATTATATATAGAGTTTTGAAGTGATTGAAATTTATTTATAAATTCTCTCGAAATTCGTAAATGGGGTTTTTAAGTGAGTGTGATTTTGAGGGGAGGAAATTTTATAAGGGATTTGGAGGAAATGAAATTTCAAAATGTATGAATATGGGAATTCGAAATGAAATCTGAATTTATAAAAGAAGTTATAAATTGTTGAATGGGGTTATAAATGAGTATACTGCATTTTGGAAATTGGAAACGAAATTTATTAGTGATTCCGAAGACTTATGAGATAAGTTACGAAATATTCTCTTAAGTGTTGATATTTGAAAGATTTTGGAAAATAAGACTTGTAATATCTTCCTACGTATAAAAATGGAAATTTGAAAATATTTCTAATTGTTGAGATGGTTTGGAAATATCCAGTTACAGATTTAAGTATTTGAAATTGTTTTCAAATGTTGGAAGTATACGATATATCTTATAAAGATATTTTGAAAATAGATATTTTAGGGAAAAATATATAATAAGGCCTGGTGTCTGCTTATGGATGTTTTATTGATAGTTAAATAACCGACTATCAATATTGGCAATTTTTGTTAATCGTTTTGAAGAGACCGGGATCAGATTTAATTATCTGAAAACCACTTCGATCCGGTTTGAATGTTGCGAATGAATACCGTGAAGATGATGAAGACGGTGATTCGGTTTGTCCAGACCTATGACAACTTGTAATGCTATCAGAACAACGTCATTGGAGGACGATGAACATTCTAAGTAGAATTTTTCTTGAAAGGTAATGCTTAGCCTCAAGTCTCATCAACCGAAAATGTCTAAAACAGGGGAGATGTAGCAAGGCTAAGTGGGTCGCACCCAATTAGGGTATGTTATCACTTTTCTAGATATCCTCGGAAACCTACATATTATGGATATGGTTGTGCATGAAAGGAGCGCTCGATTGTAAGGGTGGGAACACCCGAGGTGATAACATATTCGGTATATCTAGGTTAGGGGTAGGCCGGTCTTGTGTAGTAGGGGATCCCGGCGATGGTCCTCGGTACAATGTTCTAGAGGTGTACTGTGATGGGCGGTACCCCAGTGGCCCAGTCATTTGTATGGGATCCATTCTCTAATATGAGCTTACAGTTTTGTTTGTAGAGCCTAGTATGCTAGAATTTAATTAATGTAACAATTTCAGCTATTTGAATAAGTATTTGTACTTAGACACTATTATAATATCACTGGATTTTCTATAAAATGTTTTGGTTATCGTAAGGAAAAATCCCGTCGTGTTTATGTGTGACGCGGTCTTATGAGATACTTTTGTTTTTAAAAGGATTTTTTATAACTCTAATAATTCAAATTGAGTGTGTTTTCTCACGCTGGTTTTCCAGACTGACTCGGGTGTTATTTTATTATAATGCCCGGGTCAGACCGAGTATTACAGATTCAGGATAGGATGCTATGGAGCTCAGGAGACGAGCTAGATGACAGAGATGTATGTGAGGACAAGTTATTAAACTGTCCAGGTTGATTGTTGTCCATTGTACTCTGATAATGGTATGTATAGTAATAGTATAGTTCTTATATTTAAAATTTGTTATTATATATTATATTTGTTCCGCTGTGATTGTGAGATTCTGTGTTTGTTATTCTATTTTCTTTTATCTCTCTTCTTCTTTACCCTAGCTATTCTCTCTTTCGCAATTTGGGTTGAACAGGAGTGAATTATTATCAACTCAAAGGGTACGGAACCGAGGTCACTACATTTGGTATCAGAGTTGAAGGTTAAGCGAGAACCTTGGCTCTGGTGGGGATTACTCATTAGAGATAGAGTCAGTAGTACTCTAGAATGAGTTTAGTGCAATAATAGATATGAGCACGTATTTGTTAGTGAATATAAATGGTTTTATACTGTGTTAATTTATCTGTTGAGTGGTATATAAATTCTGTTCGAGTAGTGGGACGCCACTAAATCGATAGGAGTTTCTAAACACTTGAATAGAGTAATTCGACACACTATGGTTTTGAAGGGGGTAATGAAATAATTTTACCCAAATTATATTTTGATATAAAAGGAATAATTTTCTAGAAATTATTATAGTAGATTGATGTGTTTTTTTATTATTATATAACAAAAATAAGATTTAAAATTTTGGAATAGTTATAAAACCCAAATTGGATTGTATAAGTATGAATTATACAAGTGAATTAAAAGCTAAAAATGGATTCAAACCAGAAATTGGAAAATTAAATTCCGAAGATTTTTGGAAATAAATAATAGTAATATTATTTTGGAGATATTTTTGAATAGAAAAATGGTTTTAAATGGATTTTGGAAGTGGTATAGCACTGAACTCACTTTAGTCGCTGGAAAATAATCCTGGTGATGACTGCAGCATCATTAGTATTCATTGTCGAGTTTCTAAGTGACGAATTGCAACCTAGTAAATTGATAAGGAGATTTTTCGGTGAAAACAAGTGTTGTTTTGAAAATTCTGAGGGAATTGTTTGGGAAAAAAATCAGGTTGATTTTGAAATTCGAAGGAAGTGGTTGGTTAAACCAAAAAGAGTATATATTGAAAGTCTATAGTATGGTGGATCGATTATACAAATGACAAGTATATGACTAATTTAAACTATATTGTAATAATATTAAAGTATGTAAATTAGAATAATCACACCAGGGATTTTATACTGGTTCAGACCTCCCGTCCTACGTCCAGTCCCGAAGCTCCTCTTCGGAATTTCTTTTCACCGAATAACCCTTACTTCACCCGGAGGAACATGTTTACAATAGCAGAGTTTCTTTGTCAACTGTGTGTTCTCTATTACACGGATTTTGACTATATAGTACAAATGCTTCCAATATATATCTAGAGAGTATTGTCTATGAGGAATCGTATATTTGGAAGAGTAGAATACAAGTATAAATTGCTAGAGATCAAGAATATATCAGAGTATAAGAGTAATGAGCGCAAGTAAGTCGGGTAAATTCTTCTCTTGGATTCTTGATGCTATTTATAGTGGTAGAGAGATTCCTTGAGTAGTTGTATCCATTAGCAAGTGTTCTATGATCGCTTCTGATGGTGATGAAGAGTTGCAGCGAAGAGGAGCAAAGGTGTCTTTTCAATTGTGACAGTTGTTCTTTGAATGTTAGCAGCCGAGTTCAAAATCAGACGTCTGGAAAATGTTTCAGACGTATGACTCTCATATATATTTTTGTATATGGTTGCTTTTCAATCAGACATCTGGCTAGTGCACCCAGACGTCTGAACTTGTGCATGTAGCTTTTCTTGTGTCTGTGTCATTGCTCTTCTGATTCTATTGTCTTGTAGCTTCTTGATACTTTCTTTGAGTCTTGTTCTTGTCTCTTTGACGATGTTACTCTAACGATTGCCTATGAATAGAAATATATATGTACATTCGATTTCTATTGTATAGTTGTTATCATCGAAACCATAGAACTAATTTCCTAACAATCTCCCCCCTTTTGATGATGACAACTATTCAATGTACTTATATATAAATTATAAATCTCCCCCTGAATATGTGCTTATTCTTATTGTTTTATCATTATACTTATATTTCTCCCCCTTTGGCATTATCAAAAAGAATTATAAACAATTTAACTAACGTCAAAGACAAAAGGAAAATTTCATTAGTAATTTGAAAGTGAATGCATACACAGATTTTGTTAATTTACAAACGTTGAAAACCCAAAATCCTAAAATATATGATTCCTAAAATCTATGACTCCTTTGGAGAAGCTTTATCTTGATCATCTTCCTTTGTTTCTTCTTTTTCAGAAGTACTAGTCTTTGTAGGAGATGTCAAAACTTACTTGAGAGGTTCATCCTCAAAAAGTTTGGAATGTTTTGCGGGAGGAGAAGGTACTGGGGTTGGCCAATCTTCAGAAGGCGGTGTTGGACCACGAACCCATTGTAGTACTTCTTTGAGAACCGATAAAACAGTCGAAAGAGATTCTTCAACTGTGGCTAGGCGTGTAGGAAACGATGTTTCGAAGCTATCAATCCGCTTGGCCAAAAGATTTTGATTTTGAGATAGTATATGTTGATTTCGAATGGTGAGATCTCGAACACTTTCATTTGGATTTGTATCCGTTCGAGTCTCCATAATCTCATCTTGTCCCGGATAATCAAATGGTGCAGGAGGATGTGGAGTTTTTTCTCGATGTTGTTCCTCCTCTTGAGATGGTACAATGTGTGGTTGAGGAGGAGGCTCAAATCGTCTAGATTGACGATTGTGCGTCCAATCTTCAAAGGATATAAATTCTGGAGGAATCTCGGGTAAGTGCATAAGTGAGAAAAATTTGGTGGAAGCATATTTTGGTGAAATCTCTTCGAAAGTTGATAGGTAGAATGGGATGTTATGTGCACGAAGAAGTCTTATAATATATGTCGGGTAAATGATTGAAGGCCATGATCAAGTCCAAAATTGTTTGAGCTCGTCAAAGATGAATTTGGCCCAATTCACCCTTGTTCCACTAAATAGAGCATATAAAGCTTTGTGCTCTAACTCGGTTATTTGCTCATGGCTTCCCATACGTGGAATGATGGTATTGATTATCATTCGAGTTAGGAGTTGTGCTTTTGGACGTAGATATTTAGAGGCAAACTTTGGCATTTCATCTTCCCAAATTTGATGCGTTATACTATTTCTTGGCTTGAAGCGCATGTCAGGAATGTTGTATAAATCTTCGCCCATGTCAGAACATCCTAGGGTTCTACCTATTATGCCGGGAGTTAGTCTAATCATGTTGCCATACACGCTAGACCGTAGCCAGTTATCTTCATCTTCAGTGTTCCATACTGAAGTGCTATCCAAGTTTGCATAGAAAAGAAATATTGCCAATTGATCGATTTGGACGTCATTAGGAGTGAACGAAATTAAAGTTTCTAGTCCGACATTCTCACATGTTTCATCCAAATCGTACATTGGAAATTTAAGTAGATTATAGAAAGGACCTGTGTGAAGTTTTTTCTTTTGTATATCTTCATACCTCTTGATTGAATGTGGTGCTCTATTCATCCATTTTTCAATTTGATCATCTGAACAGACTTGGGGGTTTGAAGATGATGTTGGTTGGTCTTGTTTTCGTTTTGATGTCTTGAGATTTTTAGTTCTAGGAGGCATTGTGATTTGAGCTCGATTTTTTTTGAGAAAAAAATCGTCAATTGATGAAATCGCAAATGAAAAGTTTGAGATGAAAGAAAAAAAATGACGTTATCTGGGTTAATTTAAAGAGTCGATTGAATTTCAGACGTCTGGATGTTAAATCAGACATCTGGTTTGCCCTAAATTGAACATAGTAGATAAGTTCAGACGTCTCGTTTATGAGTTAGACGTCTGGTTTGATCGATTGTGTAAAATTTTATAGTCAGAGAGTTTTACCAGACGTCTGGAAACAAATTTCAGACGTCTGAAAGTTTCTGATTTTTAACTTCGAGTAGATAGAGAAAATTTTCAGACGTCTAGGAGATATAACAGACGTCTGTTATATGCACAGTGGAAAAAAATAGACATATATCAGAGTATAAGACGTCTGAGGTCTATATCCAGACATCTGGTTTAGGCAATTTTTCTAAAAATAGCCTAAAATTTGATGGTTTTGCTTATTTCTTGATTCTCTATTTTTTATAGTTTTATTTGTGTAAAATAACAAACAAACATAGATACATACAAATAACAGAAAATAAAATAATTTATTTAGAAGGTGATGGAGTTGTACGATCTCCTGACTTGTTATCCTTCCATGGTTTAAGTGGAGACCATATATTACCACGTTCGTGGGTTCATGGAGAGCCAGAAAATTGTCTCAGTGATGGATCCGAAGGTGTACGATATGAAGATGAGGGATCTAAATAACTGCAAGGCTTTGGAAGCGGTTCATGGACATCTTTCTTTCATGACGTACAAAACTTCATCGCTACTTGTTCCAAAAAGCTTAGGCGACATGCTATAACTTTTTGTTCAAAATAAAGTTCTCGTTGAAGATCTATTTGTTGTTTCTGATGGTGATGAATTTCATCAATTTTCTCCTTTGTATTAGGTGAGACAAATAGAGATCTTTTAGTCTTCTTGCTATCGGGAGTAAATCCCATGTGATATGAAGACCACCTATGCGTCGGTTCATGAATTGGTGTGGGTGTAGGAAGCTGTTGTGGTGTATCAACTAAGCTATCCGGCGTAGGCATTGAGATGGAAATATAAGAGTTATCAGAAGACATGGCTATATTTTGTTTCTTGATGAAAATATGAATTGTGTGTATATAATTTTTCTTGAAGCATAACTGTTTATATATACGTTAAAAAATTATTTATAGAAAAACTAACTATCTAAAAAACAAAGGGTGCACAAATTATTAATTATAACTTGTGGATAGAAAAACAAATTACTAAATATAGCCTAGATGAAGCGGTGATTATTAAGTAAGAAGATCATGAAGAGAGCAAATCCCTAAATCACGTCGGAGTTTAATAAAAGTTTGTTCATTTAGTGGTTTTGTAAAGATGTCTGATTTGTTTTTAAATACCCATTTTGTTCCTATAACCGATTGGTCTTCAGGTCTTGGTACTAGTTCCCAAACATTATTACATTCAAATTGATTCAATTCTCATAGCCATTATCCAAAAGTTATCATTTGAAGCTTCTTTATAATTTTTTGGTTCAAAATTTGACACAAATGCTACATGGCTTATTTGATTATGTTGATTTCTAGTTACTCTAGAATTGAGATCTCCAATGATATTATCTTTTGGATGATTCTTAAGAATTCTAGGGGATGATATTAAAGTGTTATTTTGCACATTTGTTTCATTATTAATAGAATTTGTTGAATTTGCTATTGGAATAATATCTTCTTCATCATTAGTATGATGGTTAAATAGATTTTCGTCGAACGAAACATGTAAACTTTCTTCAATAGTATTATTTCGTTTATTAAAAATTCTATATGCTTTGCTACGATCCGAATATCCAACAAAGATACCTTCATCGGCCTTCGGGTCAAATTTTCCTAAGTTATCTTTTGTATTTAATATAAAACATTTTGAACCGAAAGTTTTAAAGTATGATACTTTAGGTTTTCTTCCAAAAAGTATTTCAAAACAAGTTTGTTTAGTCATAGGACGTATGGTTACTCAATTTAATACGTAACAAGCTGTGGCAATAGCTTCTTCCCAAAAGTGTTTTAGTAAACTACTACTATTTAGTAGTGTTCGTGCGCATTCTTGTAACGTACGATTTTTTCTTTCTACTACACCATTTTGTTGAGGTGTGCGAGGAAAAGAAAAATTATGACTTATTCCTTTCTAATTGCAAAAATTAGTAAAAAGATCGTTTTCGAATTCTCCTCCGTGATCACTTCGAATATTTTTAATTTTCAATTCCATTTGTGTTCTAATTCTTTTAGCAAATGTTTTAAACATTCCAAAAGTATCGCTTTTATGTTTTAAAAACAAGGTCCATGTATACCTCGAAAAATCATCAACTATCACGAAAACATATTTGTTGTGATTTATAGATCGTACTTGTGTTGGACCAAATAAATCTAAATGTAATAATTCTAATGGTTGTTTTATAGAAATATTATTTTTAGATTTAAAAGAGGTTTTCTTTAGTTTTCCAATTTGACAATCGTCACATAAATTTTCTACTTTGTAATTTATTTTAGGTAAACCTCTAACTAACTCATATTTTGCCAATTTATTAATATTTTACAAATTGATATGACAAAAACGTTTATGCCATAACCATGGATCATTATGTTTGGCGGTTAAACATAAATTTGAATTTTTATTTATATTCATGTTTAATACATAGACAATTTTGTTTCTAAAACCTTCAAATATAAGTTGTTTGTTATTATCTAAAATATTACATCTATCTTTTTCGAAATTTATTTGAAAACCTTTGTCGCATAATTGACTAATACTTAGTAGATTATGTTTTAGATTTTCTACTAATAAAACATTTGTAATAATAGGAGAATTAGAAATACCATAGTTGATGACTTCTCCAGTGCCTACGACATATCCTTTTGAATTATCTCCAAAGGTTACCGTTCCACCATCGATGTATGTTATATTTGATAACATTTTTGAATTTCCAGTCATATGCTTGGAGCATCCTCTATCTAGTATCCATTTCTCCTTATGTTTTATTTTGGGTACCTACAAAATAAAAGATGTTTTAATTGGTACCCATATACTTTTGTTAGGGTCCTAATTGTTAGGAGAAGGTAACCATACCCAAGATGGTTTGGTACCTTTATAAATATAATTTTTATTATAGACTACATTCTCTAAGAAATTATTAATATGTTTTTGTTTAATCAAATTATTATTTGTCTTAGGAATCCAAATTTTGATAGTTTTGGTATTCATATTAGATGGAGGTAAACCTTTAGTTTTTTTATTCCTAATTTTTTTTTGCATCATTTCCTTTTTGTTTAGAAGTATTTTTAAACCCTATTCCATTTCTATTGCCTGATGGTTTTGAAGTTTTGATAAGATTTTCCAAATCTTGTTTTCCTTTATTGAATTTTTACAAATTATTTGTAATTTTATCTAGTTTTTCTTTTAATTCTAAATTTTCAATTTTCAATTTTCAATATTGCTTTTCAAGTTGACATTTTCATTTAGCAAATTATCCTTCACTATTTTAGTGTTTTCAAAATCAATAGTAATAGCCTTACTTTCTATCAAATTATTTTTGTTTTTTTCTTGAGATAATTCTAGTTCTTCTTCTAAGATAGTTTTTTCATCTTTTAACATTCCTACTTCAAGTTCTAGTCTATTTATTTTGGCTATATATTCTTTGTTCAATTTTTTAATTTGTCTAAATTTATCATCTAATTCCATGCTAAGTTCTAATAATTCGTCATAACTAAGTTCCGGACATACCTCATCAGTTTGTGCCATAAAACACACATTAGCTTGTTCTCCGTCACTATCACTATCACTTTCAGATGATGAAGAATCCGAGTCATCCCATGTTACTTTAAAAACCTTCTTCTTTTTGAGTTTTTCAAATTTGTTCTTCTTTTTATCATTATTGAGTTTAGGGCAATCCTTCTTCATATGTCCGTATTGATCACATTCATAGCACTTGATTTGAGATAGATTTGTTGTGTTGGACTTCCATTCTTTTTGGAATTTAGTCATCTTTCTAAATTTCTTAAATCTGTTATAATTCTTGGGAATGAAGACTATCTCTTCTTCATCTAAATCAGAGTCATCATTTTTTGTTGCTGGGAATGCTATGTTCTTCTTTTCCGAATTTAGTACTTTTCGTGCCTGCAAATTAGCTTCATATGACATTAAATTTCCTATCAACTCTTCAGTTTTAAGAGTAGAGAGATCATTAGTTTCTTCAATAGCTAATACCTTCCTTTCCTAATCTGATGTTAAAGAGTTGAGTATTCGAGAAACTAAATCAAAATCGGTAAACTTAACTCCTAATGCCATAAGATCGTGTTGGATAGTTTGAAATCTAGAGTACATGTCAACAATAGTTTCATTTTGCTTTATTTTAAATGATGAGAATTGGTTTTGCAAAATTGAAATCTTAGTTTGTTTGACCTTTGTTGTACCTTCGTGTGTGATTTGTAAGGTACGCAAAATGTCAAATGCAGTTGTACATAACATGACACGTGAAAATTCATTTTTATCTAGAGAACAAAATAAAACGTTCATAGCTTTAGCATTGTTTGATGCTAAGGTCTTTTGTGCATCGGTCCATGTGTTTATAGCAGTAGTAGGTGCTTCATATTTATCTTGAGTGGCTGACCAAATTTCTAGACCATTAGCTTCCATAAAAATTCTCATACGTGTTGACCAATATGCATAGTTAGAGCCATTAAAAATTGGGGGTCGTGCTGTGGATTGTCCTTCTTGAAAAATACTTGCCATATTAAAATGATTCAAAATCGTGTTACTGTACTTTGATCAAACCTTACTCTGATACCAAATGAAAGTCTATAGTATGGTGGATCGATTATACAAATGATAAGTATATGACTAATTTAAACTATATTGTAACAATATTAAAGTATGTAAACTAGAATAATCACACCAAGGATTTTATACTGGTTCAGACCTCCCATCCTACGTCCAGTCCCGAAGCTCCTCTTCGGAATTTCCTTTCACCGAATAACCCTCACTTCACCCGGAGGAACAGTTTTACAATAGCAGAGTTTCTTTGTCAACTGTGTGTTCTCTATTACATGGATTTTGACTATATAGTACAAATGCTTCCAATATATATCTAGAGAGTATTGTCTATGAGGAACCGTATATTTGGAAGAGTAGAATACAAGTATAGATTGCTAGAGATCAAGAATATATCAGAGTATAAGAGTAAAGAGCGCAAGTAAGTCAGGTAAATTCTTCTCTTGGATTCTTGATGCTATTTATAGTGGTAGAGAGATTCCTTGAGTAGTTGTATCCATTAGCAAGTGTTCTATGGTCGCTCCTGATGGTGATGAAGAGTTGCAGCGAAGAGGAGCGAAGGTGTCTTTTCAATTGTGACAGTTGTTCTTTGAATGTTAGCAGCCGAGTTCAAAATCAGACGTTTGGAAAATGTTTCAGACGTCTGACTCTCATATATATTTTTGTATATGGTTGCTTTTCAGATGTATGAGTACATTAACTAGACGTCTGATTCTGCCTGATTTGCGAACCAGAGAATTCAATCAGACGTCTAAACTTGTGCATGTTGCTTTTCTTGTGTCTGTGTCATTGCTCTTTTGATTCTATTGTCTTGTAGCTTCTTGATACTTTCTTTGAGTCTTGTTCTTATCTCTTTGACGATGTTACTCTAACAATTGCCTGTGAATAGAAATATATATGTACATTCGATTTCTATTGTATAGTTGTTATCATCGAAACCATAGAACTGATTTCCTAACACACACAGATATATATATATATATATATATATATTTGATATCAATGTGATTTGAAATAGATACCGGGTGTTTGAATTCTATAAATCCTTATTTAAAAGTTTTAGAGAATATCAAAAAATAAGTTATAAAAACTTGTAAGTGGAAGATGATATTTATAAGGAAAGAAGTGCGGAAAAATAAATTGAAGTTGGAATAAAATTTAAAGTGAGAAAGTTGAAATGAAATTCAACTTAAGTTAAGTTGAGTAGATTAAATTTTAGAAATTTAATTGACTGGATTTGAATTAAATTAATATAATGTATAAATGGAATGGGAGTTAACTTAAGCAAATTAATTGAAATATATAATGAAATTGAATTAATTAAAAGTAAATTTGTTTGGAGTGAAATTTAAATAAAGAGCGAATTGGATTTGAACCATATTGAATTGAATTAACTATGTAAATGTGAATTATAAATTGACTATATAAATATAAGATATAAAATTTTAATTGGATTAGAAATAATATCGGATTGAAGTAAATATAAATTTTGAATTGAGAAATAATTATATAGCCTTAAGGTATAAATTTTGAATGAGATAAAATTTAAGTGAAAATTGGAATTGTTAATAAATAAATTGAAATAGCTTATAATTAAATTAATTGAATAAAAATATACTTAGGCTATAAATAAATGTATAATCTCGAGTTAAAAATAAAATGTGAATATATTCGAGTATAGAATTGATGGAAATGTGAAAAATAAGTTGTGTGACTATAAAATTGAAAAGTGAAATAGAAAACCCAAAATAAAAATGGTGTAATATTTTAAAGTGAAGAAATAAAGTCCAAACTTGAATTATAAAATGAAATTGAACTCAAGTAAATTAAATGGAGTGGTTTTTAGAATAAAAATATGATATTGGATAAAAAAAATGGAGCTTAACTTGGGTGAATAATTGGATTGTGGATTGAAATTGAAACTGAATATGGAACTTGAGTTATAAATAATAAAATTCGACTACAGGTAAGGGAATTAAATAAAACTGGAAATATGTCGAATAAAATGGAAGTAGTTTGAAATTGTGATGATTTACGTTATAAATAAATTCAGTTTAAAGTGTAAATAAATTGAATGTGGCTTTGGATACGAATTAAAAGAATTCAAGAATGAATTCGAATATTGAATTGAAATAGAAGTGAATAAAATGAATGAACTAATTAATTAATTAGTAATTGAAAGGGCATTTGATTTAATAGAAATCAATTTAAATAAAATGGATTTGAATGTAATGAATGTGAATATAAATGGAATGCAATTGAATTGATTGTGAACAAATCTGGAATGGAATAGAATTAAATATAAGTTGATTTGGAATCAATTTAAAATAGCTATAAGCTTGAATGATTATTCTATTAAATGAATATCGCCGAATATTGCATAGAAAAATTGTTGTTCGACGCAAACGAAAGTAAATAAAATTCTATGAATTAATAGAAGTGAATAAAATTGATTTTTAAATCAATTTGGAGTGGATATGGTTTGTTGGTATAAAAAATAAATTGAATGCATGTAAAGTGAGTTGTAAATCATTTAAATTGAACGAAATGGTATATGGATTGATTGGAAGTAATTAAATTAGTATCAATACCCGGTAATTACTTATAAATATATGTTTAGCATGCATTACTTATGAAGGTTATGTGTTTTGACTATTTAAATAAGTGAAATGTTGATGAATTTCATATTTTGGTACGAACGTGGTTTAAATTGAGTAAGTACAGGTACCCGGAGGCTGTCGGGCTAGATTTAGGTTGCAAAATTGCATATGAAGTAAACTTGCTTGCTTAATAATGCTTAAAAATGCTAAATAAGGTACGTTTTCGGATTAAATACTGCAAAATATAAATATGATATATATATTTTGTTTTCCGACCGTGTGGGTCGATGTATATATCTTTATCTCTCTTGTCATATTGCAAAAGGCTCTCCGTACAAAGGAGACTCTGCCAAAAAAATTTGGAAATTTAGGGTGTTAGAAAATTTTGAAAATTTTTGGAAAATTTTTGTTAACGACAATTTGATTTTAAATTGAAATTGAAATAAAGGTTTTTGGAATTAGAATTGAAAACTAATTATTTTGGTTGGAATAAAAAGATTAGAAAAAGTGAATGTTGGGTTTAACTAAGTGGGTTTTGTTAAGTTATGGGTTTGGAGCATTTTTCCTGCCTTAGCAATTTCGGGGACGATATTCTTTGAAGGGGGAGGAATGTAACGACCCGGATTTTTGGTCGTTAATTTTGAACATTTAATTCATTTCAAATGTTGAGTTTTGGAATGTGAACGGGATTTCAATATGAAGTTTATCGATCAAAAATAGTGTAATAAAACTTAAGTTCCAAATATAGCGATTTAATTAATAAATTTAATTTTTGGAGTTAATAATTAAAAATCTCTTAAATAATTGAATTGGAGTTTAATATGAAATCGAAACAATTTCTGATATTAATATAAATTCTATTTGAATTAGAATTGAGTAAATAAGTATTTAAAACTAAAATTTCAAGTAATTTCGCTAATTTTTGAAATCGTTGATTTAATCGACGAGTTAAAATAGCGATCCGGGGCCCAGTCTCGAAATTCGACGAAACCAGTTCCATTGGATCCGTAATAATGTATTATTAACGGATTTCAAATTTCGTAGCGTTTGGATGTACCGTGTGGGGGTACGATTTGAAAATGCCTAGAAATAATTCAATCGAATTTAAATTAAATAGTCGATCCAAAAGGTTATCTTCTCCATACGATCGAATTAGGACTCGAAACCTTTTCCATTGCATTTGGAATAGGGGTATAACATTATGAACGCCTAGCGGCATGCCTCGATAGGGATTCAGGGTTTTAAGATGCCATTAATGAGATAATTTGAAGTTGTACCTATATATATATATATATATATATATGTGTGTGTGTGTGTGTGTGTGTGTATTCGTTCACATCAACTTTTCCTGTTCAGCCATCCTACCCCCTAAGACAAGCCACCCTACATCTAAAACTAGCCGCCCTTCTCCATTTTCAAATCACGTCATTCCTTTCTCCTATTTCTTCAATTTAAATCACGTGCATTTCTCTTTCTTTCTCTAGAAATAATAATATCAGATCGATTCGAAAAAAAGAAAAAAAGGGCACGAATAAAACCGCGTTCTCCTTTATCTATTTCAAACAAATTCCTTACTGCCTCCCCCTTTCAAAAATCGAAACCCAGCTCGATAAAAAAAAATTAAAACGCGCGCTCGCTCGTACGATAGAGGAAAGATCCATTTTCGAGAGAGCACGAGGAAGCTAGGACTTTGTACTAGGTCGATGTCGAGTGGATGCTGGCGTTGCGTGCTCGCTTGGATGTGGCGATCGAAGTGACTGAGATGAGGCGCGAATAGGGTTCGTGGAATTCTCGTTCGCGTGCGACATATCGTTTTTGGGGGTTAAGTTTTCGTTCGTAGTCACGTGTTGGGCGGCATGATTGTACGGGAGAGAAAGGTGAGGGACTGTAAGTTAAATTTATCTTGTTTTATAAATTGTTAATTTTGGTTAGTTAGTCGTATGCTAATAAAATATAATAAAATTACATACGAGGTCCAAAAATCATGAAGGAGGGGTTCGGAGCTGCGAATTCTAAGAAAAAGGATTTAAATTGGAACGATTAGCAAATTAAAAATCAAGGTGAGAAAATTCTCACTCATTTGGATGCCAAATTTAATTTTAATTGGTTA
Organism: Allium fistulosum; assembly: GCA_030737815.1. Taxonomy (NCBI): domain Eukaryota; kingdom Viridiplantae; phylum Streptophyta; class Magnoliopsida; order Asparagales; family Amaryllidaceae; genus Allium; species Allium fistulosum. The sequence continues at coordinate 1,389,959,946 of CM060901.1, read as the reverse complement.
AAATAAATGATTGGATGCTTGGTTGAAGTTATTGTTGTCTGTTGAATGATATGATATTATATATATACTAGTATATTGGAGTGATATTCCCGCACATTATAGCGGATGAGACCCTATGTGCCCCGCATAATAGCGGATGACCCTATATAACGCGATATCCCCCTCGAAGTGGGATTGGTATTTTTATGTTGTATTAACGTCTGTGGATGCAAGGAAATGCTAATAAAATGTTGAAATTAGTTTCATAATAATCTATTATAGATTATTGTAGTGATTGGAATTATTGGATGTTATTGTAGCAGTGGCCTGAATTTTGGTATTTTAAATACCATAATTTTTTTTAAATTTAAGGAATTAAAGGGATTTTGATATAAAATATTTATATTGGAATTGGGGGTATTTTAAAGATATTGAGTTATAAAAATATATTTGATTTTTGGTTATACTTAACTATTTTGAATTATTAAATGGAAATTTTGAAAATGAATTATGTAAAAGAATTATAAATGGTATTCTGGAAATATAAAAAAGGAGTTGAAGTCGATATTAAAAGTAGATTGGAAGATATAAATAGATTTATAAAGAAATGGATCTATAAAATGGAATTTTATAAATAAGATCGTTTTTATAAACAGGAAAAACTCAAAGGAGTATAAAATTTTTAAACGATGTTATAAATTAAGTAAGCGATATCAATTGCTAAATTGGGAATACAAAATTCACAGGAAGAATTTATATTAGAATATGGAAATAGAGCGAGAAAAAAATAGTGGTACTATTTTTGAAAGTGAAAATGGTTAAGGAGATCTGAATGGAAGGATATGATGTGATTCGAGAAGAATTTATAAATTTAAGTCGTTATTAAGGTTTTTTTAAAAATATATATATATTTTTACTCTATGAAGTTAACTTCGTTTTTAAAAGGAAAATTTATTTTTTTTAAATATGGAATTTTAAACTAGTTAGGATTGAAATACCTTGGTAAATAGATTTTCAAATATTAAGTATTTATTTTAGTAAATTCTAACTTTTAAAATCAGCCTTGAAAATTTATTGGTTTACCTAATAATGAGTTATTGATGTTATAAAAATGTTTTCGATATTTTAAATAATTACTTGAACATGTTTTAAAAATAAATTATTATTCTTTAAAAATACTCATTATATATATATAGAATTTTGAAGTGATTGAAATTTATTTATAAATTCTCTCGAGATTCGTAAATGCGGTTTTTAAATGGGTGTGATTTTGAGGGGAGGAAATTTTATAAGGGATTTGGAGGAAATGAAATTTCAAAATGTATGAATATGGGAATTTGAAATGAAATCTGAATTTATAAAAGAAGTTATAAATCGTTGAATTGGGTTATAAATAAGTATACTGGGTTTTGGAAATTGGTAAAGGGAATTTATTAGTGATTTCGTAGACTTATGAGATAAGTTACAAAATATTCTCTTAAGTGTTGGTATTTGAAAGATTTTGAAAAATAAGACTTGTAATATTTTCATAAGTATAAAAATGGAAATTTGGAAATATTTCTAAGTGTTGAGATGGTTTGGAAATATCCGATTACAGATTAAGTATTTGAAATTGTTTACAAATGTTGGAAGGATACGATATATCTTATAAAGATATTTTGAAAATAGATATTTTGGGGGAAAATATATAATAAGGCCTAATGTCTGCTTATGGATGTTTTATTGATAGTTAAATAACCGACTATCAATATTGGCCAATTTCGTTAATTGTTTCGAAGAGACCAGGATCGGATTTAATTATCCGAAAACCACTTCGATCCGATTTGAACGTTATGAATGAATACCATGAAGATGATGAAGACGGTGATTCGGTTTGTCCAGACCCAGGACAACTTGTATGGATGAATGCTATCAGAACATCGTCATTTGAGGACGATGAGCATTCTAAGTAGAATTGTTCTTGAAAGGTAACGCTTAGCCTCAAGCCTCATCAACCGAAAATGACTAAAACAGGGGAGATGCAGCAAGGCTAAGTGGGTCGCACCCAATTAGGGTATGTTATCACTTTTCTAGATATCCTCGGAAACCTATATATTATGGATATGGTTGTGCATGAAAGGAGCGCTCGATTGTAAGGGTGGGAACACCCGGGGTGATAACATATTCGGTCTATCCAGGTTAGGGGTAGGCTAGTCTTGTGTAGCAGGGGATCCCGGCGATGGTCCTCGGTACATTGTTCTAGAGGTGTACTGTGATGGGCGGTACCCCAGTGGTCTAGTCATTTGTATGGGATCCAATCTCCAATACGAGCTTACGGTTTTGTTTGTAGAGCCTAGTATGCTGGAATTTAATTAATGTAACAATATCAGCTATTTGAATAAGTATTTGTACTTTGACACTATTATAATATCACTGGATTTTCTATAAAATATTTTGGTTATCGTAAGGGAAAAACCCGTCGTGTTTATGTGTGACGCGATCTTATGAGATACTTTTGTTTTTCAAAGGATTTTGATAACTCTAATAATTCATATTGAGTGTGTTTTCTCACGCTGGTTTTCCAGACTGACTTGGGTGTTATTTTATTATAATGCTCGGGTAAGACCGAGTATTACAGATTCAGGATAGAATGCTATGGAGCTCAGGAGACGAGCTGGATGACAGAGACGTATCCCCATATTTGGTTTATATTTCTGCTGTGTAAGCTATGTATGTGATGACAGGTTATTAAACTATCCAGATTGATTGTTGTCCATTGTACTCTAATCATGGTATGTATAGTAACAGTACAGTTCTTATATTTAAAATATGTTATTATATATTATATTTGTTCCACTGCGATTGTGAGATTCTGTGTTTGTTGTTCTATTTTCTTTTATATGTCTTCTTCTTTACCCTAGTTATTCGCTCTTTCATACAATTTGGGTTGAACAGGAGTAAATTATTATCAACTCAAAGGGTAGGGAACTGCGGGTCGCTACACTACACATTCATTGGATAATACATTTTTATATTTAATTTAAATGATGCATCTATCATTTCTTAGCTTCCTAGGCTTATTTCAATTTTTCAATCTTAAATGCTTACTTTTCTTCATTTCAGTTTCATCCCTATGAAATTATCAATCAATATTTGGAAAATGACTTTCAAAATGATATTAGGTGTTCATTAATTTTACTTTGGAAATTTTAGCACCTCTGGCTACTGCATGTCTAATTCAAAGGCTATCATATGTCAAGCTATCGCACATTAAGGCTACTGTATGTCAACCTATTGCACCTTAAAGCTATCACATGTTAAGGCTTCTGCATGTCATCCTATCATGCCTACAAGCCATCGCTTGTTATTGTGCCTTGAATCTACTGCACCACAAAGCTATGGCATCTTGAAGTTATCACACCCTAAAGCTATCGTGTGGAAAATCAATCGTGTGTCAACTTCAAAAGTTATCGAAGGTTGAGTCCCAAATGCTGTATCATGCTACCTTTCAAAGCTATCGAATGCTGATAAATTAATGTTATCGAAGGTTGAAAACAAAGCTATCGCGTTTTATATATCGACGTTATCAAATGTTTAACTTTATTGCTATAAGGGTCAAGGCTTTAAAGTTATCGAGTGTCTAACCTTTAAGCTATTGAATGTCAAGAGCCTTAAGCTATCAAATACCTAACATTAAATCTATCGAGTGCCTAATTTTTAAGCTATTGAAGGTCAAGACTTTTCGATTATCGAAGTCAAGAATAGGGGCTATCGCAAGCCACAATAACGAATCTACAACTAAGGGAAAAATGATATCTTTCCTTAATAAAGTATTATATTTTAACCTAACTTGTACAAATCGCATTTATTCATTGATTTCTTTTACTTAGGCAGTATTCTCTGACCAATCCAAAAATTTATCCCCTTTAATTAATCTTTTTCATAATTATTTTCATTAGTTAAGGCAATATTTTCTTCACAAATTAATTCATAATAGTTTGAAAAGTAGTTAAAAAATTTCCAAAATTCACCAAAATTCCAAAACATCTTCTTCTACCTTTATTAAAAATTTCAAAACCAAGTACTCAATTTTAATATCTTAAACATTAATTTATACCCAAAATTATCCCATTTTCACTCAGAAAATTCATAATTTATTATTGCTTCAACCAAAAATTATGAAAATTAAAATCCATCTCCATTTCAAAATTAAGAACATTATTTTAAAATTTTGTGACATTTAGAGAAGATAAAATCATGCTTTACCATAAAACATAATCAAATTCTATCCATTTAAATCATTAAACACATACAATATCATTTCTAATCATTAAAACATATTTAATAACATTTAAAGCACCAAGAAAACACTAAATCCGAATCCAAATGGGTTTGGAAGGGTTTATTGAAAGTTTTACTCACTTAGATTTGTTGAGCTCGATTAAAATCCTCTTTTCTTCTTAGAGATAAAAGCTTTACCTTTTTACTTTTGATTTCCTCTTCCTTCTCTTATTAGTTATGGCTAGCCTTGGTCAGGGTTTTTATTTTAAAACAAAAATAAATGTGAAGGAAGAGAAGAATAGGGTTAAGAGCATATATATTTATGATTATGGCTTGGGCTAAAATCTCTTAAGCTTAATCTCATTAATTTATCTCCCTTAATAAAAGGTTCCCTCCATTCAACATTCCATATTTATTTATTCTTATCATTTATGCCCGAATTTAATTATAGTTATCACTCTTGGTCTATTTAATTAATATTTCCAGTGTCTTACACTTAATTAATTAAATTTTCCTTAAGTGATTTCTTAATTAAATTATCAATAATTTTTACTTAATGTTCTTATTATTAATTAAATTTCTATATTACGGCACTTCAAAATATGGGGTGTTGCAGTCTCATCATTATAAATCAATGTCTCACTTACTAGTCTTACCTTTCATGTTTAGTTGATATATTTCTACTAGATACATTTCTATGACATAAAATTGTTATCTCTACAAAATTAAATAATTTGGGGGTGTTATACCTATTTTTTGGCTAAGATTTTTTTAGTGCTTTGACTAAGAAATTAACGATTAAGCTAGATACCAATTGTTATTTAGATAGGATAAAATCTATAAAAGAAGGTTGATAATATGGGACCAACTAAGAATCATAGAAATCAAGTTGTAGATAAATCTAACGGTGGTAATGTTGGAATTTCTTATAGAAGTGATGGAATATTCAACCTCCACCAGATTTTGTGACTAGAGAAGAGTTAGAAGGATTGATGGCCACTATCAACTAAAGGAATGGGATGACGTAATCAACAATTAGGGAGGAGTTGGTTGGGCAATTTGAAAGGGTAAAGCCCCCTCTTCAAGGAGAAGGAACAAGTGCTAAAAATCTAGGTGTTAGAGGGAGAATGATAGATAGAGAATACGAATACGTTCTCTCATTTTTATCCTAATTCCTCTGATCAACTAACCTAGGCTCTGATACAAAATGTTACGTCCGGCACTTTTATGAACCCAAATTTCAAAAAAATCATAACCCAAGTCCATCAGTGTACACATCATTGGATTTGGTACCTGCAAATTAGCATGAGCATTTTCAAAGATTTATAAAATCTAAACTCACAGCGGAAACAATAATAGTATATAAATACTGATTACCTTGGAATTAATAGTATTCCTTGGATATCAGATTGCCACATCAACATCGAGCATGAGCGAAAAAAAGATTTCTCCAACAATCAATCGCATCCAACTCTAATGATCTATTCCTCTAAACCTATCCTGTGGGTTGTAAAGAGGAGGGGGTCAAAACAACGTTCTCGTGATTGGAAAATCTATACAGTGTCCATAACATAAATTTATACCGATTGGTTTCCATTTAATTATTATGTCTACTATTTTAAGGTTAACCAAATTAACCTAATATTGCACGCACGATATATCTACCTTTCCTTCCCTAAGGTATAAAATGTCGACGAAGCCTATCAAACCTTTAACACTTCCAAAATCATTCAGCCACTTAATACTTTCAAATATGCAGCGGGTCCCTACTATCATCAAGTCCATCGACTACTAAATATTTCTAAAAGAGAAATAGGTAGACTTTGCCAATTTAAGACCCCAATCGAGGCAGGCCCCATCATTTAAGACTTATCTTCAAGGTGGACTCCTAGCATAATCGTCACTGGTCTACTGGTCATAGTTATAGAGACTTCCAACCACTATTTTAGGTTTTATAATATCTAATAGCCATACTCGCACAACTATCGCCAATAAAATCACAGCCATGTAAGAGATAGTACCTAAGCAACTTAATACCTCATAAATAAGGACTAGGTAGATTCTAACCATTTAACATCTATATTCTAGGCATGTCCTACATCATTTAATACAAACCCCAAGGCGAACTCTCCATAGGTACTATATAGCTTACATCGCTTGGAATCTCATTGGGCTACTTAATACTTCTTTTATAGAAAAGATGTGGACCGTATGATCTAATGCCCCTTAAAACCCCAATCCTAAAGAGAACCCTTCTTGAGATATCCATTATCACTCTTAATTATTAGTTTGGAATCTCACCAGGCTACTTTCTTTTTAAGAGAGAGAGACGGACCCTACAACCACTTAATGTCTCAAACCTAAAGCGAACACCTTTGGAGATATCCTTCACCGCTCTTAATTACTAATTTGGACCATTTAACATTCTTTAATTAGGAAAGAGGCGGGCCCTCACACAACCTCTTAATACGTCTAACCCCAAAGTAGGTCATATCTCTCGCATAGTCACGGGTCCTATGATTGGTGATGTCTCACATTAGTGGTAAGTCCACATGACTACTAGTAGCCTCTCAATGAAGGGCAGTCTTCCGTCATATGGCTCTACTGACCTCGCATCCCAATTTACTAAGTTCAAATAGTTGTCCTAAGCCTATACAAGGTTTAGGTCATATATCCTATATCTTAGTACTATTCCTAGGTTAAATATTGGACATAGTTTAGTAATCCTTTTTTATTTAAGACAATTATTTTTCCCTTAAATATTTAGTTACCCATAAATTCCCTTCTAATAATCTATAAATGTCAATTTATCCATAATAATCCTAACGAACATTTCCTAAGAAATTTATGTACAATTACTAATTTCCAATCATTAACCTTTTAGAACTATTCTGCAGTTATTTATCTAACTTTCCATATTGATCAGTCCTATAAATTCATTTGCACCTATTAATTGTAACTCCTAATTCATTCATCATTTATTTTCCAACTAATTAGAGTTGCCACCTTCTATATCATATTAATTAATGTTAACCTCCCAATCTAATTCACATTTATTGCCCATTAATTGGAGTTACAATCTTTTATATCCTATTAACTATTGGAAACTCCTAATTTTATTGCCCATTAATAGGAATTACTACCTTTCCTAATCCTCCTATTCGCTTTCCTATCCTACCTATGAATAATCTATCCTAAGCGAGAAGTACACATAATTCAATGCTATTTTTTAAATTTATACTCATTATTTAGCACAATAAATACATATAGACTACTTACTTCTTTCCAAATATATTTTATTCATAAATATTTAACTAGAATATGCTTTCCATATTTAATTTCCTGGATGTAGATTCCTTAGGAAGATTTTCCGTTATAATTTCCACAAATTAGTTTAAAACAAAAGCCAATAAAAGGAAAGATCGACTCCGCTTGAAATTACAAGGAATGAATAATTTCTTTTTATTTGGAATAGACCGTGTAAACTACGAAGAATAAATCTGTACATTACACATCTCTTCCTTTTCATTTGCATAGATTCCTTGTTTAATCAACCATTGCACTTTCTATGCATTTTGGAAATACAAACAAATTTATAAAATTTAAGCGGACTTTCTTCCCATAAATTAAACTACAGAAAATCTATAATTCAACATAAATAAAACAATAATCCAAATCCTATTAATATTTTACACCCCAAGTACAGATCTGAAATAAAATTGTACACCATTCAAATTTTAAAATCTTTGGGACTGATTTTCAGATCAGGGTGTAAACATTATTTCAAATTAGATCTAAAACAAGAATATGTATGTGAAGATCCTGAACTCGGCCTTCGAAAATCGGCACCCATACTTCACTTGTACTCAAAATGCCGCAGATTCAAACGCCGAATCTGGCTCTCCGGAGCTTATAACACCATTAAGTATAACAACACAGCGGAAGAAAGAAAACAATGATATCATATACAACTCCAATGAATACAATATCCAGAATGATATACAACAGTGATATCAATATGATACAACAATATCAGAGATAAATAATAATACAGCAGAAATAACAGAAGTGATAACTCCAAGTGATCCGACAAAGAGAATGAGACAACAACTCCAACATCAGCTCGAACCACCATCACGTTTCACAAAGGTAAGCAAGTGCAGTCATCGGTGATCTCCAAAAACTGAACTAGCTCCAGATAATCTACTAAACCTGACTATCTGAAAAACCCCAACTCTAGACTGCCCGTGTGGAGAATTGTGGGCACCCAGAGTTTAGGAAGGGAACGGTAAACTCCGGGTCAGTCATGGGACTGGTGTGAGTAACAAAAACAGTTTATCTTTAAAACAAAAAACAAAAGAACTTTAAACATTGAAATCCACAATGCTTTTGGAAAATGAAACTACCATAAGGCCTCCCGCCACACACACAATGCAAACGCAGAATTGGAGGAGATTTCTCCTTATGATAGTCAAAAAAGCTTACTACGCAAAATCATTCGATATTATTACTATTAGTTCATAGTGTAGAAAACCATTTCGAAAGTATAATATTAATCTTAGCCAGCATAGACATTCCAAACTATGCCTACTATAGCTACTATGTTCAATAGCAGGTTACCGCCACATTCCATAGCAGGTTATACAACTAAAACCGTACTGGGCTCGTATTGTTTCTTTGGATTTTCCAACAAATGGTCAGGCTAAGGAACTTCCTATGCCACATGGGACCGCCTCTGGAGGGGCACCCTGAGAACCACCTGGCTCTCTACCAACACAAGGTCGGTTACCCCCTTCCCGGGTAGTAAACGTGAGATATTCCACCCCTGGTCCTTTGGGACCTTTATCCAAGGCGCCTCGATCACACAGCAACAATCACACAGTAAATGAGATTGGAGCTACCACATAGGTAAATATATGGGCTCCATACCATGATACCACCTTTTTCCAGAAGGAATGGACATACCCTAGGGGAGCTACCCCTGAAACCTTGCCGCATCTTTCCTGTTTCGACCATTTCCGGTTTGTGAGGCTCGATGAGGTATCGTCCACAAAGCTACGCTTTTTCACAAAGCCATGCTTTGATCAACAAATGATCAGCAACACACAGCAGCACTTAGCATGCCACACTACCAAATTTGGGAGTATATCACTGATAACCTTCAACTACATAACCTCTGAGCTCGTACATCTCAAAGAAGGGTGTTAAGCTAAGAGAATAAATCTCCGCCACCAAACAGAAATGTATTTGAAAGAAATCAGCTTTATATCTCAAAGTGTAGTGTCAGACATACAACCATACAAGTCTGTTCCGGGTTCGAACAGAACCAAAGGCACTTCCGAAGAAGCCCTTGCAAATTCGGATAATTTCTAATCACGTCCGGACTTCCCATCACAAAGGGTGCTAAAATCTCTATATTGGGGACCAGTCGATGCAGAGACATTCGACGAGTTGTCCTTTCGTTTTCGAAAATATCCGGTCTTCACCACCGGTCTTCAAATGCTATCCATTTACGTCGTATCATTATTCAGAATGGGTTATATGACACAAAGTCCTCTCCCGTCTAAACCGAATAACGAGCGCATATTTTAAAAACATATGGATATTGGGATTTCAGTTAAGTCACAACTTATTACCCAAAATTTTTCTTTCAAATGGTTTAAACACATTACCATTTTAATCTTTTACATAAAAAGATTTATTTCACAAAGTTCACCCAGTTTCACAAAGATCTACACATAGATTTTCAAATCGATTTCCATTTCAATTGGATTAACTCATTAAATCTTTTAAATCAAAGATTTAACTGATAGCTTTCAAAACTTGTTTCCAAAGATTCATTCATAACTTGGAAAACCACTTTTTAATTCGAACTTGAAATTCCTTAAATTTAAATTGGAAATTCATTCCTTATATGAAAGCTTTTATTATTTGAAAACAAATAGTTTTCATTTCGGAAAATCTGATTCATTTATACGAGTTAAAGTCCTTGGGTTAAATTCAGATTCTCAAAATTATACTTTTAAAATGGTTTAAATTCATATAAACACGTTTTATAACATCTTTAACTGTAATTTCCAAACATGGGATTCAATTCCAAATTTTGAATTCAAATTCAAATTAAATTATTGAAAAACTTTACCAAGTTATTCAAAATAATTTATATCTTAAAACTCCTTTTCAAAAGCTTTAATATTTAACCCAAATCTATTTTCAAAATCAATTGAAATTAAAATTTCAATTTCAAAAATATTAAATTTAAATTATCTGTGACTTAACCGATTTCCACGTGAAATCCATATTTGTGTGTGTATGGTGTAGTCCAGGGATTTCACACAATAGTGCAACATCATCAATCATCACATAGTTCAAATACAACAATATATTTGATAAGCGGTATAAACTATAACGCTTATCCTTCATTCACAGATCCACAGATAAATCACAGATAGATAATATAAATAAATAAATAAATAAATTACATTCATCACAGCTTGAATTAAAACAATTCTAATCACAAAGCATCACACAGCAGAATGACAAAACAATTCACAGCATTCAATAGAATACAGCCATCCATAAGTGAAACTAATTAAGATATCTGATTAATCTAAACCAGATCATTTGCCTATGGATAATTCCTAGTCATAGTGAATTAATAATTAATCAATTACAAACATTTAATTAATTATTCTTTTAAAGTAATTAACCCTTAATTAATTTCATTAACAAATTTTCCTTCAAATCATAAATTAATTGACTTTTAATTATTAATTAATTTTCCTTTAATTATTAAACAATTAATCATTAATCATTAATTAATGATCTCTCAATTAATAAAGTAATTATCCTTTTAATTACTTAAAACCTTTAGTAATTAAAGATAATCCATTTATCTTAATTAACTTCTTAATCACCATTAAGATCTTATTAAATGAAAGCTTGAAATTGATTTATACAAAAATCTTTTGAGATCTTCTTGATTAATTAAAGTTTGATACCACATTATTATATTTCAAAAACACATATTAATTAATTTAAATTCTTATTTTAAACTAATTGTTTAATTAAAGAATTAATTAGATTTAAAAAAAATGTTAAGTATTGCTGGGTTAATTAAAACTTGAAACAAAATCTTAACTTAAACTGTTAAACCTTTATTAAGTTTACAGTGCTTAAAATTTGTTGAGAAACAATCTACTTATTTTTACTTTTATAATATTGTAGTTGAAAAACACAACCCGAGAACTTCCCCTGATTTAACTCGAGTAACACTTCGAGTTCCCACTAACTTTCCCCCGAGTCACCTCTCGTACTCCTTCTTCTTCTTCCCTTTTTTTTCAATTGAGTTAAGTTTAAACTTAAACTTCATAAGCAGGTACGCTGTAGGACTCACGCGAGCGAATAGAAAATTTTGCTCGAGAAAATCACCTTCTTCCCCGAGCAAACTCTCTATAACCCAACACCTGCTCAACCTCCAACGTGCTCACGACCCACCGTGCACGTGTACAAAGGCACTGGCAAACTCCGATCAATCTTTCTACCACCTATACATCGCTGATGATCTCTCTGACCATTCCTAATACCCAACATCATCGAACATCACCGGAAACAAGATCGAGCACATCTGCTCCTTCCTGGAACCAATCCAGTCAACAAAATCATCCCCTCGCCGACGATTCCAGCCATCATCGACCACGCCTCCTCGACCAGAGCATCTCCACTCGACAATGCTTTGATTCCCCCTTGTCTTAATCACTCCGATCAACCCATGTCGCCACACGAGCACGACGAACAACCTCGACTAAATTGGGTTCTTAAACCCTATTTCATCTCCAATCCACTTCCATAATCATTTAAAAAAATCAGTGATCGTTTTTTCTACAATCTACATCACATCATCTTCCTCCATATTCAAACTCGAAGCTCGATTGTTTTTTTGATCAACGGAAATTGACGTTTTTCACAATTCCGTTCAACTCGAAAATTCAAACGATTTTCAAATCTAAAAATCTTGAAACCATATTCTAAAATCATGATTTTCTATTATGAATCGCTTCATAAGATCCAAATAAGAAATCATAATCATCGATTTTTTACTTGAGTTAGATTATCACTGTCATATTCAAATTTATAAATATTCCATCAATATTTACACCTGGAATATATTTTTAAAATTTAGATTAGAGTGTTATAAACAATTTTTATTCAAACATCATAATCTAAATGTTATTATTTGAAGAGATATGAATTTTCTTGAATTGGGTTTAAAACCTGTGACTTTGAAAAACAGAGATATATGTCTGTACACAAACATATATATACACAGTCATATATATATACATTCAGGCATTTTCACACTCATGCAAACATATTCCACAAACAAACATTTAATACTGATCACATCCAAACCAAAGTATATAGGGTTTTAAGAGTTTGCTCACAGGTAAAAGAAACAAAGAAATTTAATTTAAAAAGAAGGTTTACTCACCTGATTTTCCAGAAAAAACAGAGTTTCCTTGTTATGCTTGAAATAGGCTTTGAAATTTGCAAGCTGAAGTTCTTCACTTTCTTTTGATTCGATGATTTGTATTTGATTTGAATTGTTTGTTTTAAGTGGAAGTTTTGTTTAGGTTTAAAAATGACATTCACTTCAGTTTTTCTTAGTTTTGTTTGAATGGAACGAAAATGAATTGAGTAGATTGATATATGGGAGATGAGTTACTGGGTAATATTTTGTACAGGTGATATTTTTATGTTGTACAATAGGTCAGTGATTTTTCTTCATTTTGGAGGCTGATAGGATGTATTTGTGGTGGCTATAGGATTCATGCATTAATTATATTTGTACAAACTACATGCTAGTGGCTTCCTTTGCAAGCTAACTTATCATCAAAAATCTTTCTTTGTGTTGTCTGGACTCATACTTATGTATATATGCTTGTTCAGCTTGAATATACAATGTTGTTATCTTTTATTTCACGTGCACACACTTGAATATATATATATATATATATATATATATATATATTCTCTTTTGCAAGCTAGCACACATACAGTTACTTGTTTCATTACTTTATAATGTAAATGAACTTATATTTTCTTTTTCTTTTTCTTTTATTATTTTCTGTATCTATTTTATAAATCCCAATTCAATTTTAATTTAAATACATTTTTCCAGTAATTCATAATTTAAGTGATATTTTATATCAATTACCAATTACTTTCACAATTTTTTATTCAAAATTTAGATTTATTAACAAATTTAAACTTATATAAAATCCGGAATCGTTACAATGTATGCAATGGTTTTCTATGCTAGATTGAGCCTACAACTCACAAATAAGAATGATTTAGGGATAAAAATCAAACGTATGCTAATGGAATAGTTTAAAAGTCATAAACATTATAAAAATTTCCCATTCACCTTCTAAAAGCATTCCAAATCTCTAGATTTGAAGTAAAACCTTTGATTCAACTCCATTTCTATCTTATTTCAAGAAGTATGTATAAAAAGGGTATATACATATATTAGAATTATAGATCTAAGAAGAGATTTAGGGTTGAAGGGAAATATAAATATATAAATACAAATATAGATAAATATTACCTCGTTATAGCGTAGTGTTCATTCGCTCTTCTTCTACTTCTCTTATTTGATTTCTATTCTTCTCCAATTTGTTCACATACAAATATAAATATTTTATTTTATAATTTAAAAAATAGTGGAGAAGAGAAAATAGCAGAGCTTCGCTGTTGCTTTTCAGAAAATATGAGAAGAAAAGAGAGGTTTAAAATATATTAAATCCGGGCTATTTGGAAAATCTATACGGTGTCCATAACATAAATTTATACCAATTAATTTTCATTTAATTGTAATGTCTACTATTTTAAGGTTAACCAAATTAACCTAATTGTAAGGACCCATAAATTCATCACTAAGAAAAATGTGATTTAATTTAAGATTTTCCAAAGATAATGTTTATAACACAAATGTGATGTTCTAAACCAAAATAAATAATGTTAATCGTATTTTGAATAAGTATTTACCAAAATATATTCTTTGGACAAATATCGGTAAAATGACTGAAAACCGTTTTATCAATAAAACTACTTTTGAAAAAAAAGGGAATCGTGCACGACTCTGGATACAAACTCTTATTTTCATATATTAACAAGAATATGTAATAATATGATTTATTTTATTTTTTTGAAATAAAATTTCTTTATGACATCAACATTTTAGAATAATTAACTTTTGAATTTAAAATTTAGTTTAAATAATTTAATAATTGTTTTTAAATCAAATGAAGCTCTTTTTATTAATAAATAATAATGGAAATGTTACTTTCAAACATATTTTACAAATATATATATATATATATATATATATATTAACTAAGAAGTGAAAATATGATCGGGAATCAGAAATCGTAACGGTTTAACATAGAAAAGTTATATAACGTTCCAGGCTATATGTAATATATATATATACCTATACACACATACATATCTACATCCATGCACGTTCAAATACATATAAGAATTACCATATATATTTACAAATTCACTTATGGTAAAAAGAAATAAATATCAAGATATTTCTCACTAAAAATCAAATTAACTTACCATCCAATGGAAGCACATAGCCATGCACATGGATGGGGTCACTTCAGCTGAACATGATGTAGAGGGGGAGGTATGGTCATGATAAAATGGCGATGTGTCTATGTGGAAATATCATGATAATTACATCCTTACATTTGCTTATAAATAACACCCACCTCTCTTCACTTCATTCACACTTCTTCTTCATAAAATTCCTAAGCTCTTTATCCTCTTCTTCATTATATTAATGGTTCCATAGGCTAAGAAAGAAAATATTATAAAATGAAAACAAAGTTATACCAAAATCAATCAAAATCTATACCACTTCAAACCAAAGTTCAAGCTAGCGATCTCTTCATTCTCCTTCACCAAGGCTGAGTGCAACCAAGCCCTCCACCACCACTTGCCAAGCAAGTTCGAGTCCTTCCAAGCCTCCAAGACCAAGGTCGAACCCCCTAGGAGCATTTGTGCTAGTAGTCGTGAGCTCCGATTTTGAGATAGCGGAGCTATAACCGTTTTAAAATTAGTCTGAACGAAAATCAAGTGAGAAACTCAATATATATATATATATATATAATGGTGATGTGATATTACTGTATGAATGTTTACTATCTTTGATCATCAAGTATTGGTTGTTTAAATATTATGTTTAATTTTGTAAACAAGTCACGTTAAATACACGTTGATATTACATAAGGAAATCACTTTCCGAATCAAGTTATAAAAGTGATATGGAATCAAACCCCTTCAAATTGGTTTTAAATAGTTTATAAATGTTTTATAAACACTAAAACTCAATTTGGTGAAGTTTTTAAAAGTTATGAAAGTTGAGTCAAAAATAGGCGCGTCGCGTAATGGCAGTTCGGAAACCAAAGCGATAAATTTTTTATATATGATATTTTTAGTTCTTTAAAAATATGGAATAAATTCTATAAATAATTAAAATGTTTTAAAATAAATTTGATTTACAAAAATGGATTCTAAATGATAGAAAATTTGTTTTGATCAAATAAGCTTTGAAAGCACTATTAGCAGCTCTTTTTGCAGCACTTTTAATACCTTTTGAAATATGGCTTTAAATTTAGGTATTTTTTCTCAAATCTTTAATAAATGTTTTAAAATAAATGATTAAGTATTTTAAAGATGATTAGGAGGTTTTATAATTAATTTTAAAATAGTTTAAATAAATGATTTAAAGAAAAGCTGTTAAAATCAAGTGATTTAGTTTTGGCTCTAAAAGCCGATAAGTAGAACAGATTTTTCTATTCGTGAGATCCGAATTTTAGGTGCTTAAACTAGGGCTGGGTATTATTCTGATTTTTCGGTTTTCCATCAATTTCCTTCCGTCTATTTCCGAAATTTCCGGTTTCCATCTTTTTCCGAAAAAATAATTTCGGAAGGAATTCCTTCCGATAAATAGCGGAAATAGTTGGAAATTTTTCATAATTTCCACTGAAACTCCTTTTTCCTTCCGAGGCTTTCTTAGTTGGGCCAAATCCGTTTAATTGTTAGTTTAATTGTACGTACATTCTCAAATCGACTACCTCATTCAACCATCATCAAAAAAACTCCAACCCTAGTCCTCTCTTCTCCTCTCAACCACAAAACCCTAACCCAAATTGACCTCGACTGCTTGGTTCATCCATTAGAAATTAGCCTTTCAGGTACATCACTAACTTCAATTTCATTTTTTCCCCTCATTTTGTACGTATATGTTAACATATGGAATTTATTATGTTTGATGGTAATTGTTTTCTTTGAAAAAGCGAGAAAGATCAACTGTCATTTGGATTAAGAAAAGAAATTAGAAGACACAGTCTTTACACTCTCGTTTCTTTTCTTTCTTCCATGACAATCTATTATTTGCGTTTATTTTCTTGTTTCAAGGATCTCTCTTGGTTTTCATAATTCATGATTAGTGTTTGAGAATATATTTTAGTTTCTTAATCTTTACTGGTTAATTTGTTTAAGTTTCATAATTTACTAGTTTTTTTTCAAGTCCAAAGAATAGTATTTTCTTATTTGGTTGAGTTTTGTAGGTCAAAATGGTAGGTACGTTAATGAATAAAGAAGAGAGGGTTACAGGTTACTGATGCTTCTTTCACAGTTGATTATGACACAGGAAAAACTGACATCAAAATTGGCATTTTCAGTATTTCTTGTGATTTTTTTCTGTTGAAGATTTTGTATTTATTTTTGGTCCCTTCTTGTTATTTACTTCAAATCTTTTTCCCATAAGAATGTGTTTATTTAGCAATCAGTACCAAATCAAACTAAAAAAAAGGGTTCTGCACTAGATGCATATTTGCCAGATTTCAGTTTCTATAGCTTGAGGGAAATACATGTAAATTTGTTACATGAAAAATTTACCGTACGTTGGAATCAAAGCTAACCGCAAGTTAATGTGGGATATGCTTTATTCATACTAACATTTACTGCAGTTTTCTTTTATTTGTTATTGGTTATGACCAATGTTTTGTGATCGTAGGGTAAATGAAGCTTCTGGATTATAAGACCAGCATAATGTGCATTACATTTAGTTTAGTAGCTGCATTATAAAACCATTATCATGTGCACATACAAGTCCAAGTTGGCTTCTTTGAGATTTTGTGTGCTCTCTTAATTAGTAAGAAAAGAACATATAGAAACTTCGTTAATTTTTTCGCCTTCCATTTTTCACCTTGGTAATGGATGTACCATTGTCATAAAAAAATGAAGTGACTATATACATCAGTGCAGTGTTAAAATCAGCTTAGCGCTCATACATGCTGTAAGTAGCTACATGATATATCTGTATAATCAGCTTTATGCCCAAATAATCTGCTACATGCTCATATTATTAGCTTGACCAGGTTAACTAAAAAACAACATGATTCAAGGTATGTGTTTGCTTTTTATCCTCTTTTGAATTATTCCATCTTGAAAATTCATGTTGTTTATAAATACTTTGTTTGTACATAATGATACATAAACGTCTGTTACGCTATGCAAAATAAAACCATTAATGGTATTTCCCTTACTCAAGTCCATGTTATTAATGGTATTTTATAAAAATGAACCCAAATAGGAATGTTTCTCAGTTGCTCTTGCGCATCACCAAAGGAGGGATTCCATGGCATTATATGTTTCAACCAAACACATTAATAAAAGTGTTCATTTCCATTAATCCTCACTAGTTAATAATTAACTAAAAAAACATACACGATACTTGATTTTAGTAGTACAAAACAAGTTATGACTCACTTGTTGTTAAAGTTATGAAACATTTTGTTTACAGTTATAATTTCTGCACCTATGAGCTATGTGCCCTTTTGTCAGCCGGACTTTATTGTTGAAGTAGCAAGTTATGATTTTTGAACTTGCTACTTATAAAGGTAATATCTTGTTTTGGAAACAAATATCACAATTGTCAGATGGAATTTATGGATGAATGGAAAGAAAAATTAAGTCCATATATATCATAAGTTGAATAAAAACCAACAGCTAACATATATAATAGAAATGGCTTGACATACATGGAACTAAATTTTAATATCATATTCTGACCTCTTGTTTGACCATAATAATAGTATAACTAGCATGCATGCAAGTTCTTTAGACAGTAGCAACACATATATTGAAGTTCGTGCATGCTCATTCATAGTCATTCTGATGTGTTTATATTCCTTTATCATTTTGTTATTAAAGCATGATGAAGAGAACTCTTAGCAAGGAAGGATAAACGGTACTGTAATTAGCTGCATTTTTGAATCTTTAATGATACTGGAATGAAGACAACTCTTTGCTGCATGCTGCTCTTAAAAATGTATTATGTTATTACTGGTTCATAGTTCAATTCAGTTTAAATTATTACTAGTTTTGTATTCATACTTCCCTTATGAAACAAATTATGAATTTGATTTATGGTTTGTTGTTTGTTACTAGTTTTGCTGCTTGTTTAAATTATTATTAATTTTGCTGTTTGTTTCAGTTCTGTCGAAATAAATTTGATTTACGATTAGTCTATGAATTCATGTATTCTGTTAACGTTCAATTCAATGTTGATCCACGGTTGCACTAATGCTTGTTCCATTTTTTACGTCTAAAAGATTCACCTTGGAAAACTGGAATTCCACATTTCCTTCCTTTTCTTTTGGTTTCCGCCAAATGGAATTCCGGGCTTAGCAGTACGGAATACGAAACATGTAATATTGTTCCGTCAAGGACCGGAAGAAACGAAAAATGTCTCGGTTGGAAAGGAAATTTTCTATTCGTGAGATCCGAATGTTAGGTGCTTAAACTAAGGAGATGTTCAGGAGCAACCAATGCCCTAGCTCACCGGCCTCTTTCCTGGGCGAGGAATAGATAAGGTCAAAATGTCGGAAATGATGCAAGTATAAAAGGTTTAATTTTTCCAAATTTAACACAACTTGGATTGTATAGAAATAATCTTCTTATACTTGGTATTAAATTTCGAGGAGGGAACCCATACTATCCATGTGAATTTTAAAGGTGATTCCACCGTTATTCGATGGATAGTAAAGGTTGAATACAAAAATTGATATTAAGTAGAATTAGTGTGTAATTCTATCGACCCTTTTTTACTAAATAAGGTTTGAAATGTAATTTATGAGAGATGATTCGGATTTGGTATTTCCAAAGTTAAAAAGAGGTTTAATAATTCTGTATATAATGGAAAAGAATATGATTTAAAGATTTATGTCTACAAAAGAGATATTTTATTTGATAAAAGATATTAATAAATGAAATGATAATCACCTTCAAACTTAACATCTTTTACCGATGATTGGTTCGAGGAACCAGGATCGGATTTGGTGATTCCTATCCATAAGCCAATTCGAACCAATTTCTAAGTTCGAAAGTGAAGATATGTTAAAGACAATGAAGTTGAAGGCGGGGATCTTCATAACAGAAGCACTGCTTATTGATAATTTCAGAGTAGCTCTCGAGATAAACAAATAGAAGTGGTCCCTTCGTTCTAGGATCTTCGTATACGAGGACTACTCGCTAATAATCCAAAGGGTGATGCCGATAGGATGTGGTAGGAAAGTGCCTTCGGTTTGTCCTGTTGCTAGATAACTTGTATGGGTGAATGTCTAACATTGCATTTCTTAGAACACATTACATTGATCTCTATAAACGTAAATCTATTTGGTAGTGTAGGAGGTAACCCCTCTTATACTTAACACCCTTCTATAAGACGTATGAGCTTAGAGGTTGTACTTTTGTTGAAATCAATAGCGTGTTGTTGGAAATGTAAAATGTGGCAATTTATGTTAAAATGTTCTAATAAAGGTAAATGTTACCTCAAGCCTCACACCTGGGGAATTGTGAAATAAGGTTGCTTTAAGGTTAAGTGGTTCGCAACCATTAGGGCATGATATCACGTTTCTAGATCTATTTATTTCTACCTACTATGACATCGGGTTTAAATTTTCTGGTGTATGCATTAGGATCTCGGATAGGTCTGTAACGGCCGGGGTGATATCATATTCGGTGCTATCCGTACCATCTGTCGGTCTCGAGGTAGGCCGGTCTTAATTCGTAGAGGTTTCGAAGATGTCGATCCTTGGTACATTCCTCTAGAAATGTACTATACGGGAGGTGGTCCCTTACCTCCCTATTCATTGGAAATCTAAATCTCTAATAGGTGCCTTTGGTTTTAGTTGTAAACCTATTAAGCCGTCAAATTTAACCAATGTAACAATTTCGGCTGTTTAAACATGTTCATTTGAAAGGTTTTTAAAGAATGTCATTAAAAATAATATTTCCGGATTTTACGTGGGAATGATTTGGTTGTCATAAGGTAAAATCCCATTCCGTGTTTATGTGCGGCGTGATCTTATGTGATACCCTTTTATTTTCCAAATACTCATATTTTGAGCTTCTCACTCTAGCCCTATGACTAACCCGGTGTTTATTTTCCTTCTTCCTTAAACTCTAGGTGCCCTATTTTTTTCGAGTAGCCAAGTAGTTAGGTTGCTTGGAGCATTTTGAAAGGAGCATGTAGCGTGAAGACTGGAGGGTCGTTTTGTCAATAGTGATCTATTTCAAATTTTCCTCTATATCATGTAGTATGTATTCAGTATCTACCAGCCTTTGTAAGGATATGCAGTTATAACTATTCCTGGTTGGGTTAGTACTTATCGTAACTCTGATGAATCACTTAGAGTGATTGTACGTACTTTCCATATGCATAATTAATGCAAATGTGAGATTCTGTTGTTATTCTATCTTCTGTCCTTATTTCTTTTTAAAAACCTCAGATTATCTACCTCTCCGACACTTGAATTTGCTTTCCATATTTAATTGTTGGAATTAGATTCCTTAGAAAGATTTTTCGTTATAATTTCCATAAATTAGTTTAAATCAAAAGCTAATAAAAGGAAAAATTGACTCCGTTTGAAATTTTAAGAAATGAATAATTTCTCTTTATTTGGAATAGGGAGTGGAGTGTAAACCACAAAAAATAACTGTACTCTACACATCTTTTCCTTCACTTTTACATATATTCCTTGTTAAATCAACCGTTGCGCTTTCTATGCGATTTGGAAATACAAACAAAATTTTAAAAATCAAACGGACGTTCTTACCACAAATTAAACTATGGAAAGTCTATAATTCAACATAAATAGAGAAATAATCCAAATCTTATTAATATTTTACCCCATATATAGATCTAGAATAAAACTATACACCATTCAAATTCTAAAAATCTTGGAGACTGATTTCTAGATTAGGGTGTAAGCACTATTTCGAATCAGATCTAAAACAAGAATGTGTAGCAATGGTTTTCTGTGCTAGATTAAGCCTACAACTCACAAATAAGATTGACATAAGCATAAAAATAAAAAGTATGCCTACGAAATAAGTTAAAATCATAAATAATATATAAATTTCCCACTCTCCTTCTAAAAGCATTCCCAATCTCCAGATCTGAAGTAAAACCTTTGATTCAACTCCATTTCCTTCTCATTCCAAGAAATATGTAAAAAAAAGCGTATACATATATTAGAATTATTGATATGAGAAGAGATTTAGGGTTGAAGGGAAATATACAAATATATATACATACAATATATATATATATATATGTATGTATACACAAATATATACACACACACAAATATATATATATATAACCTCGTTATCACGTAGTGTTGATTCGCTCTTCTTCTTCTCTTATTTGATTTCTATTCTTATCCAATTTGTATACTTTGTATATATTAGATAAATTGGGGAAAAAAGAAAATAGCAGAGCTTCGCTTTTTATTTTATAATTTAGGAAATTTGATTCGCTTTTTATTTTATAATTTAGAAAATTGGGGAGAAGAGAAAATAACAGAGCTTCACTGTCGCTTTCAGAAAAATATAAGAAGAGAAGAGAGGGTTAAATTTATAGGCGATAGAATCAAACACAACCATACGATTAAAATATATTAAATCTGGGCTGTTTGGCTAAGGCAAACCCTAGCGCATTGTCAAGAGCGGTCAACTGCCCCTTTATGGGGGTTGACCATCCTAGCTCGACCGCTACATGGAGCGGGTAGACCTGTTGACCCCTATAATTATGGAAATTTTTATTGCTTATTTATTTTCATTCTAAATTACTTTATCATCTATAACTTCTTCGTATGGACTCCGATTACAAAGCTCCAAATATGAAAGATGCTCAGAATTTTTCCATGAACAGTGGTGCAAGTTTCATGATAAAATTCCATCATTTGTCCAAATTCCAATTTTGGAGCCTAATTAACTAACTAACTAATTAAACAACTAATGCTAAATTATGGAGTGTTACAATAGCTGCTCCTAAGGAAAAGGAGAAAGGGAAGGGGGCGGAAACGAACCGCCAAAATCACTGATCCTAGCGATCCTAGTTATGATGAGTTCCAATGATCATACCAACCGTGGGATCCCATCGCCCGCTTACTTGTTGATGCCCCTACCATTTTTTGTGTGGTTGACCTTCTCGAGGATAGGTTTAGAGGCATAAATGTCGTTATCGGAGTTCCATGCCAAAGTAATTAAGATTGACGCGGAAATCGATAAGATAAATGTCGATTAGAATCTAAGGTTTCTGAACTAACAAAATAGCCGAACGAAAATTCTATAGGGCATTAAAGGGTTTAGATGCATTAGAGAGGTTCCAGGCCAAGGAGATCGAAAATTTTAAGAGTGCTTATTCCAAAGAATTAGATAAGCCGAAGAAGGGCACATTAATGCCTTCAAGGCTGCAAAGGAAGATTACAATTCCAATGCTACAAGATTGTTCAAGAAATATAAGAATGTCAAGGCCAAATAATCCAAGAGACTTGACGAGATTCAAGCGATAGCTAATAGATTAGAGCCTAGTTTTTTGAATTAAAGAAGATGGTTGAAGGATGGGAGATTGAGAGTGTAACAACTTGTAAAATTAACGATAATTAATAAACAATTAATGAGGTTCTAAAAATGGAATTTGAGCAAATGATAGAATTTGGCCATAGAACTTGAACAATTGTGTTCTTGGTGATTTTCTAAGCAACTTCCATCTTTGAAGCTATGCGGTCGAAACTCAAACGAAAAAGTTATTAGTGTTTGAAATTTTTAGAATGAAAATAATTAAAATTGAAAATAGGAAATAAATAATAATAAATGTTGGACCCTATGGTCGACCCCTTTACTTGGGCTGGTAGAAATGTAGCGGTCGATTGCTTATAGGGGGCAGCCGACCGATCAGGGTGTGGTAGCAAGGGTTTGAATCTTAGCCAAACGACTCGGATTTAATTATTTTAATCAAACGGTTACAATTGATTCGAGCGCCTATAAATGTAGGTCTAACTCCTCACTACTCTTCTTATATTTTCTAACCAAGCAGCGAAGCACTGTCATTTTCCCTTCTCTACTATTTCTATAATAAATATTATATACGTATAGATATATAAATATACACACACAAATTGGAGAAGGGAGGAAAATAAAAGAGAAGAAGTGAATAAATGTTGCAAAAGAAACAGGTAAGATTTTATAATTATAAATCTATATTCCCCGTAACTCCAAATCTCTTCTCGGATCTGTAATTCTAATAGTATGTATATACATTATTACACATTCTTTAGGGTTAGAATGGAAAAGGAGTCAAGTAAAGGAATGGATTTAGAAATGTAAGATTTGGAAAGCTAGAAAGGTGTGTGAGAAATTATATAATTAATTTAAAACATTGAAATTATCTCGTTGAAATTTAATTTAATTATTATGCCTATATAAGATCTAACGAGTTGTAGGCTTAAAACAAATGTATTGGATTATCGTCTACATATTAAATAAAATAAGTAACTGGAATAAGAATAGTATATACAACTTAATTTGGAAATTTGAATTCGGTCTCAACTATTTGTTCTTGTAGAATATTTGTAAAGTTATAAAGTTTATTCCAGATTTATAATAAGGTTGTAAATCAGGGTGCCCAAGTTGGCTTGAAATGATAATTTCTATATTTTAATTTATTTGGAATGGGGTATAACTAAATTATATCTATTTCCGTGTAATTTCCATAAATGATCAAATACCAAAAATATATATATATATAAGTGCATCGTTTGAATTAACAAGGAATATACCAAAAAGGAAAGAGATGTGTAAAGTAAGAATATTATTTTTCATAGTTTACACTATCCATTTCAATAAAAGAGGGGAAATAATTCCTTGTAATTTCAAACGAAGCAAGGCCTCACTTTTGGTTATTTATGGAAACCTATATCGGTAATCCTTATTGAAATGGGTAGCTTTGATAAATTAAAATGCGGAAAGGAATATTTTAGCGTAGAAATTAAAAGTTAGAAATAGGAATATATATACATATAACTCTGCTTACCAATTAAAAAATAAATAAATTAATATTGCATAATTTACGACGATATTCATATTAGTTATTAACAACGGAGTAATTATAGGACTAGATGGTTGAAAAAGGAAGGAATAGTAAGTCCAAAATTTATGGACAATAACTGCAAATTTAATGGCAATAAAATTGTAGTTTATGAAGAGTTAAAGGAATTAAATTCGTTTAGAATAAGTGTGAATTAGTGGGCCTAGCCTAACACTTAGGCTTTGGGTAATTGGTTATATTTATTGGGTTCGGATGCAAGGTTAGTAGAGTTAAAGGTATTAAATGAGGATTGATTAGAGGATTTATTATAGAATTTATAGGGAAACTAAATAGGCATAATAAGTGGATTTTCAAATGGGTAGAAAATAGCACCAGAGTTTGTCCAATTTTAACATTAATGAACAATAATTACAGACAAAGAACATTATTAAACGTAAGAGGAAACAAGGAAACCAAAGCCAAAGCGTATAAAATAGGAATAATTACATGATGAACAAGTAAGTATTAATACTGTTAAATATACGTAGAAGGCAATATAATTTTCATAGTAGGAAATTATATAGCTTCGATTATATGTTTGGAATGAGTGTGAAATAGTGGGCCTAGCCCAACAATTAGGCTTTAGGTAATCTGTTTGATTAGCGGGTTAGGATGCGAGGTCAATAGAGTTACACAATAGAAGTCTACCCTTCATCTAGAGGCTACCAACAATTGTCTATACTTACTACTGATGCGAGACATTTCGAGCCATAGGACCATAAGGAAGGGATATGCATTGCAAATAGGTGGGGAAAAATATACTGAGGGCACGCCTCGGATTTAAGATATTAAATGGTCCAGTACTTTTAACGGAATGAGGTATGCTTGTAACAACCTTGTTGTTAATTACCTATTTAATTAAATTAATTAGGGATAATTAATTCTAATTTATGTTTTATGAAATTTTATTATGTAATTAAATCTAGTTTTTGGAATAATAAATTTAATTTATTTAAGAAATGAGTTTCATTTCTTAAAGAGGATTTAAATTAAAAAATTTGAAATATTAATTTGGAAAATTATGATAATCTTATAATTGTATAAAATGGATTTATTCAGATTTAAAAGTTGTTAATTTTGGAATTTTTCAATTTTTGAAAATAAGAGATTGTATCTTTTTAAAATATTAGAAAGAGGGTTAAAATTATTATTTTAGATTATAATTATTTCTTTATTTTGAAGTTAAAAGGTTGAAATGTAATAAGGTTTTTATATAAATTTATCTAAGTGTAATCTAATTTTTAATGAGAGTTAAAATAAAGGAAATAAGTTGAAAATAGAATTTTGAGTTATTTAATTAAGTATGGGTTTGGGCCTAGGTAAGTTTCAGTCCATTAGTGCAAATAAGAGAGAGTTTTCTCTCCTTAGCAATTTCTAAAATGAGCTATACGTTCATTTGCTAAACCAGTAAAAAAAGAAAGCTTTTCTCAAAACTAAGAAAACCCTAGCTTCAAAATCATCAATTTCAAGTTCTAAATCAAAGGGCTTTTGGTTAAATCTTGTAGAAATCAACTTCAGGTAATCTCCTACACCTCTTGTGAATCAATTAGGGTTAGTTATCTCAGTTTTTATCTTTTTTGTAATATTCTCTTTGCAATTTCTGAAAATAGCCAAGGTAGTAATCAAGAGAAGCTAATCCAAGATTATTCCATCTAATTCAAGTTTTAAAGGTGAGTTTACCTCACACTACTATCTCTAAATCAAAGTATGTTTGTTTTTGATAATTGGTTGAATTTATGATTGAATTGCTCTCAATCTCTTGTGTTGTTCATAACTTATGTTAAGCCATTCTTATTTTATTGAAACCATCATCTTATGATCAACTTTAATATCAAAGTGTAGTTGAATATACGCTTGCAGGTTGCAATAATCAGTGCTCTAGAATTCAGAACGATCAACGCCGAAGAAACCGACGTCAGCGGACTGGCGGATGGGCAATCTAGAGCTAACATAGCTCTAGATTGCTTCACCATCGGTGGACCAATGGGGCACCATCGGTGCACCGGTGGCATGCTCACCTGGAGCTGTTTCAGCTCCAGGAGTGTAACGACCCGCCTTTTTGGACGGTTTAAATCGACGATAAACCACACACGTCAGACTCAAACCATTCAAAATGGCAGAGTTATGGGGTAAATAAGAAAAAGTAGAGAAAGAAAGAAAAGAAAACACAGAATCTCACAGCAGACTGACAAAATATAATAATCAAATAAATAGTTCATGAAGCTGTTTTACAAATAACATTTGATTGCACCTTTACAATACAGAATCAGAGTACATACAACAGTAATAAATAAGTAATGCAGCGGAACAGTATGATGCAGCAGAATAAATGAAATAAATAATAATAGTACTAAACCTTCGACTTCATCCTCCAAAAGCAGTCTTCGATACACTGAAAAACTCAAACTGACCCGAGCGAATTGAAAAGACAAAACACTTGAGTCAGAACTAAAAGATCTCATGTAAGTTAAATCAATAGTAAATAAATATGAGTGTAACGGCATCAGAGATGTTTACGGGGTTTGACATCTCCTATCCAGTGTCTAACGTGAGTGCAGTAACTTAAGAGATGTTCGGGATTTCCATCTCCTAAGGATCCGTTAAACTATCTACATACAGAGTACAATACGCTATCATAATAGTGTCTACGGTAAAGTAAAGTATTAAAATAGCGTTAAGGCGTTACCCATATCTCCCTTAACACATTTTATATATTCCCATAGTCTATACAGTAACGTAAGCTCCTCCGTAAACTGGAGGTTTACCCAGAGGGAACTCCATAGGTATGGTACAAAACAAACTCGTAGAAGGTGCGATAGGGCATGTGAACATGGCACTGAAAGCAATGCCAGGGTAGTACTCTACCGTTTTGCAGAACCGGGCTGGTGGTAACGCATAGCAGCTACTACCGCCCACCTCAGAACACACTCCCAAATCAAAATCAAGGGGTGGCCACCAAATCAATCACAAAGTCAAAATATGGTATCGAGGAAATGTGCTCGATAGGAGGAATAACCCCACTTGGCCCGGTATAGGTCCTGTTTTAGTCACATCTAAGCTGACTCACGGGAGTCAGGGCTATGTAAATACCTCATACAGAATCGTTCGCCAAACCATCCTACTTCATTCTGGAATCTCCACCACGTACATAGTTGTTAAAGTGGTTTTCGATATTGGCAGAGAGTATGACAATATCCGATGCCGGTCTCTTTAACAACCAAATGCTTATTTCACACCGGATGGTTCTTTTACATTTCCAAAACTGATTTATAATTTATATCAAAATATCATATTCTCAAAACCATATCTTTTCAAAATCATATTTACTTTCGAAATTATATCACATTTGAAATCATATCACTTTTGAATTCATATTTCCAAAAATAGATTAAATCCTCATTTAAAATCATCATATTCCTCAAATATGTCTGTAACAACCCGCATATTTTACGATTATATATTTAAATATTTTGTTTATATATAGCATCGTTTGTTGAATTTAAAGTCTGAAATGTTACTTTTTGTAAATAGTTGAATCCGGACTCGATACCACTTCTATTGAGTTCAAAACGACGTTTACAACTTTTTTGAGTATAAACATCGATATGTTTGGAGTTGATTAGGATTTTGGTATTTTTCATTTGGGCTTTGGGTTGTGTTCTAGCCCAGTAACCCAACAAGGTAACCCAACTCCTCTACCAAATACCCTAACTTCTCTACTCTTCATTCATTTTACTCCTCATTTCCTAACACTCAAGCTAAAGAGAAAAATGGGGGAAAAGAGGGGAAATTAAAATTCCTAAGCCCTAGATTCTTAGGAAATTCAAGTTCTAGTTCTAAAATCAACGAGAAGCTTAAATTGAAGATTCTAGAGGTGTAGTTGAAGAGGAATTGATCTTTCCTTGTTTTAAGAGCTTCACTTGTTGTTGGGCGAATTCTCACCACCAGAATAACCGGACCGGCGACCCTCCAAACCAAAGCGGACTAGACACACCGGACCAACATACCACATCTCACCACCGAACCAACTCTTCTACCAGCTGCCGCCGAACCAACTCTTCTACCAGCTGTCGCCGAACCAAGTGATGCCGAACTAACACACTCCAAGCCACTACCGAACCAGGAGCCTGCCGGACTAGACACACCGGACCATCCTACACCACCACACCAGACCACCGGACCAAAGTCTCACCAAGCCAAAGTACTACCGGACCGAGGCCTCAACTCCAACCATCTACCACCGAACCAAGGCATTGCCGAACCAGAGTTGCCAGGCCAGATTGCATCAGCCCAGGCCCACCATCAGCTATATACATCCAAGACCCCTGCCCCCAGCCTCACTCTATAAATAGAGGGGCAGGGGTACAACAATGAAGGACAAGTTTGAGAGCTCAAGCACGGATAAAACTTTCAAGCAATTTTCATTTACTTGTAACAAAGCTTTGTACTTGTAAACTGAACAAGAAAGGAGAAATAATATATAAAGTGGACGTAGGCACATTCTGGCTGAACCACTATAAATCTGCGTGTCTTTTACAGTTTAGTCCCTGCTTTTCACATATCTGCATAAATCACCCAAATCACCGAGAACAACATAAAATCAATTAAATCATACGACTTTGAGGTGTTTGTCCATTTTTTGTGCAAACATTTTTGGTGCTTTCACTGAGAATTAGAAGCTCGAAGCTTCAGCTTCTTCCACTTAACCTTCTTCCTAACAGCATCGTTCATTGCTTGGAAAACATGCCTCCCAAGCAGAAGAAAGATGTTAACAAAGGAAAAAACATCGCAACCAGCAGTCTTCCAGATCCAGTGGTCACAGATCAAGTAAATCGTCCCCCTCCCGTAACAGTACCAAACGAAGGTCAGGCAAATCCGACCACCCCTGCCGCAGAATAGCCGGCGGCAATTACTAGGGCAGATCTAGATAAGGTTGTGGCTGAAGTGACTAACCGCTTCACGTCCCAGCAGGAATCCTTGGTGGACCATCTCATGTCATGCTTAAGGGATGCTGAAGAGTCCAACCGCAACACTGAATCATGGGGTGAGTCCCAGTCTGGAGGATCTCAGAGACAACAAAGATCTTCCTTCTTCGAAGGACCTAACAACAGAAGCGGCCATGGTAGGAGCCGAGACCGAGCACAGCCCGAAGTTAGGCCTGAGGAAATGCTTGGAACCGAACCCAACGGGGGAGGTACCGGGTGGAAGTCAACTGTAGCTAAGCCTGTCATACTGCCTACCCACGGAAACGCCAGTGAACGGGGCCGAGCTAGAGTCCAGCCCGAAGTTGGTCCCGAGGAAGTGCTTAGATCAGAACCCAGTAGGGGAAGATCAAGGCAAGGGCCAACTGTAGCTGACCCTAGCATGCTCCCAGAAGACCAAAGGCAGCCACTGGAAAATATGAGGAATGATAGACGATACCATCCCTACAGGTCGTCTGGACGAAATCAATCCCACAGAACAGAACCGAACTCGTTCCTATCTGCTCCAAATTCTGATGAAAGGATGGCACGCTTGTTCAGAGAGTGCGTCCAACGGGATCAAAGAGATCGAGGGATAGGCGCTAGGGTAACCAGCCCTTTCGCCCGCAATATCGAAATTGCTATCACCCCCCGAGAATGTAAAATGCCAACAATGGAACCTTACAAAGGAACCTCCGACCCCGTTGTACACTTACAGAGATACACACAGCATATGCTCATGAGTGGAGCAACAGAGGGAGTACTGTGCAAATGCTTTCCACTATTCTTAGCAGATCTAGCTACCTCCTGGTTCTGTCATCTACCCCAGGGATCCATCAGCTCGTGGGAAATGTTGAAAGAAAGATTTATCAGTCAGTTCCGCATTCATGTGGAACAACCCAAGGACGCTTATTCCTTATCTAGTATCAAGCAAAAACTTGGAGAGAGACTGTAGCAATACCTAACTCGATTCAATGCCGCAGCGGCCGCAGTCCAAGATGCCGATGAGAAGCTTATCCTAATGGCCCTCTGTAGTGGTGTGCATCCGGATACTAAATTTGCTAGAAGGTTGACAAAAGAAAAACCAACTACTTTACCCGATTTCTTCCATGAAGCGGGGAAATATATGAGGCTTGAAGATGCTGCCACTGAGGGGCAGTCAGGGCAACAAAACAAGGCGGCTCACGGCAACACGCCCGCTGCAGCGAAGGATGTTCAAAGAAATGATTCTAGAGACAACGCTGGGGGCAAGAAGGGAGAAAAGCGCCTATATTGGCCAGGACCAAGGTTCGACACTTACACTCCTTTGAACGAAACCATTGAAAACATCTTCCTTGCCACCCAGGACGAAGTTAGATACAAACGTCCACAATACAAGAAGGAATCAGATAACGCGCAGAAATCTGGAAAGTTCTGCCACTTCTACGAATCTCATGGGCATGATACCAATGAATGCCATCATCTCCGGGACTTGATTGAAGAACACATCAGAAGGAAAAGACTGGAACGCTATGTAAGAGGTCAGAACAGGGCTCCAGCTCCTGCCAATGAGAACCCAAGGCTACCCTCACCAGAGATAGGCAAGGGAAATCGCAACACTAGCGGCTCTAGTCAAGAGAAGATAGTGGTCCATACCATCTCGGGAGGACCGCACATCGCCGACAGAAGCTGGGCAGAGATGGAAAGATATGGAAAGTCGCTCAGAAACAATGAAGACTGTGTTAATTCTGTTATAGAAGAGCGCCACCCGAAGCGGAAAGAGAATCATGACATCACATTCGGTAGGCGTGACTTAGAAGGAAGGCAATACCCTCACATAGATCCCATGGTTATCTCTGCCCGGCTCGGTCCAGCCGAAGTTTTCCGAATTCTAGTAGACACTGGAAGCTCGGTAAATATCCTGTTCAAGCATGCGTTCGACAAAATGAAACTATCAATGAAGGATATTTCTCCCTGCAATAAACCACTACACGGTTTCACTAGGGATGCGAAGATGCCCCTCGGGCAACTGGACCTCTTTGTCGAAATTGGAAGTCATCCTCGCTCCGTGGTATGGAAACAGACATTTGTGCTTATAGAAAACCACTCGGCTTACAATGCTTTCTTAGGAAGGCCAGCCTTGTCTGACTTCCAAATTGTCCTGGCCCCATGGTGCCTAAAGATGAAATTTCCGACGGACAATGGAGTAGGGGAAGTAGAAGGAGACCAAGACGTTGCTCGAGACTGCTATGTGACTGAACTTCGCAACAACCACAGGAAGGATAAAGGGAAAAGTGTAGAGGTTGCCCTCTGCACAAAAAGTTTGGAAGCATAGCAACTAAAGAAAGCCCCTCCTCTTCGATATACCAGCGACCCTTTCAATGAATTAGACCCCAGGGACAAAGATGAGGAGGCCACCGCCGAGCCTGCAGAGGCTATGGAATTTGTATCTGTAGACGAGCATGACTCGAGTAGACTATTAAAAATCGGGTCCCAACTAAAAGCTGAGTTGAAGGAGCAACTCATTGACTTTCTCCGCCACAACTTGGATGTATTCGCATGGTCACATGCTGACATGACCGGAATCTCCCCTGACATAGCATGCCACGTACTAAACATTGATCCTACCAAGGCACCCGTAAAACAAAGAAAGAGAAGTATGGGGGCCGAACGATCAGCAACCCTCGATGAAGAAGTAAAGAATCTACTTGCCAATGACTTTATACGGGAAGCCATCTACCCAGAGTGGATCGCCAACCCGGTGCTGGTAAAGAAGGCTAATGGGAAGCGGCGAACATGCATTGACTTCTCCAACTTAAATGACGCCTGCCCGAAGGATTGCTTCCCACTTCCCCGAATCGATCAACTTGTAGATAGCACAGCTGGACACGAACTCTTATCCTTTATGGACGCATACTCAGGATATAACCAAATTCCTATGCATACTCCCGATCAAGACCACACTAGTTTCATCACTGACCGGGGTTTGTACTGCTATAAGGTAATGCATTTCGGACTTAAAAACGCAGGAGCCACCTACCAGCGCCTCGTCAACAAGATGTTTGCAGGGCTAATAGGACAAACCATGGAAGTGTATGTGGATGACATGCCGGTAAAGTCAAGGAAAGCCGACGATCACGTAAGCCACCTGGGCGAGATGTTTCAAGTACTTCGCCAGTATGGAATGAAGCTTAATCCTCTAAAATGCTCCTTCGGAGTATCATCAGGAAAGTTCTTGGGATTCATCGTCCATGCCAGAGGGATTGAAGCAAACCCTGAACAGGTCTGAGCTCTAAAAGATATCAAGATACCTTCCACTCGAAAGGAAATGCAAAGCCTGAATGGGAAAGTGGCCGCCCTAAGCCGATTCATCTCCAAAGCAACGGACAAGTGCGTCCCCTTCTTCGAAGCTCTAAAGAAAGACAAAGGAAAGTTCGAATGGACTGACGAATGCTTAACCGCTTTCCTTAACTTAATCGAACACCTCCAGAAACCGCCGGTACTCTCGACTCCAAGCGAAGGCGAAGAGTTATACCTATACCTTGCTGTGTCATCTCATGCCCTAAGCGCTGCTTTGGTAAGGGAAGACAACCGCACGCAGCGGCCAGTTTACTTTGTAAGTAAGAGGTTTACGGGGGCAGAAGTCAGATATCCTGAACTTGAGAAGCTAGCATACTGTTTACTGATCACGTCACGGAAACTGCATCACTACTTCCAGTCCCATTCCATCAAAGTTCTGACCGATCAACCACTGAGGCATGTACTCCATCATCCCGACACTTCTGGGCGACTACTTAAATGGTGCGTTGAACTAAGTCAGTATAATATCACCTATTACCCTCGCACCGCCATCAAGGGACAAGCCATGGCCGATTTCATTACAGAATTCACTACCAACGAAGGTAAGGAGCAATCGGAAATAGCAGAAGACATCAAGTGGAATCTCTTCGTGGATGGGGCGTCAAACGATCAAGGCTCGGGGGCAAGTGTGGTAATAGTCACTCCTAGGGGAAACAAGCTGCACTATGCTATAAGGTTGGAGTTCGCTGCCACCAACAACGATGCCGAGTATGAAGCAGTGATAGCTGGATTAGAACTCGCCTCAGAAATCGGAGCCAATTCTTTGTGTCTTCATAGCGATTCTCAACTTATTGTTAATCAAATACTAGGAGAATTCCAGGCTCGAGAAGAACGACTCATAGCATATTTAAAGAAGACCAAGTTACTTCTCAATCGATTGGACCACTACTTAGTCAAACACATCCCTCGGGAAGAGAACCGAGAGGCCGACGAATTGGCGAAGCAAGCAAGCGTGAGAGACGGCGCTATTTCCGGAGCGGTAGCCATCTCAAGGCAACTGACCCCAAGTTTTGAGAAAGTGAATCTGATAGCTGCAACCGAAGAAGAAACTTGGATGACTCCCATCCGAGACTACTTACAAAGCGGCACACTACCCAACGGGCGTAACGAAGTCAAGAAAATCTTGAGGAAAGCTTCCCGCTACACAATACAAGAGGACATCCTCTATCGGCACGGATTCTCTAACCCCTTATTAAGGTGTGTCGCTGGAAGGGAAGCCAAGGAAATCTTATCCAACATTCATCGAGGAAGCTGCGGAGATCACACCGGAGGGCAAACTTTAGCAAAAAAGATACTCCGATATGGATATTTCTGGCCCACCTTAAGCAAGGACGCCTTAGATTTCGTCAAAAAGTGTGACAGATGCCAGAAGTTTGCTAAGATTCCGCGGCTACCAACAACTGAGATTACTCAAATGACCAGCCCTTGGCCCTTCGCAGTATGGGGGATTGATTTAATCGGCGAACTACCAATGG
Organism: Allium fistulosum; assembly: GCA_030737815.1. Taxonomy (NCBI): domain Eukaryota; kingdom Viridiplantae; phylum Streptophyta; class Magnoliopsida; order Asparagales; family Amaryllidaceae; genus Allium; species Allium fistulosum. Next base: position 1,389,925,414 of record CM060901.1, on the reverse strand, counting down.
GCCGAGGCAGGGCCAAATATGCTATAGTGGCAGTCGACTATTTCACCAAATGGGTGGAAGCAGAACCCCTGAATAAAGTATCTTCAGCAAAAGTTATTAACTTCTTGATCAAAAATGTTCTGTGCAGGTACGGAGTCCCATTCAAGATCATATCAGACAATGGACTTCAGTTTGACAGCGAGGAATTCGCCAACTGGTGCCCAGAGCACGAAATTCACAAAAGCTTCTCATCCGTAGAGTATCCCCAGGCAAACGGACTAGTCGAAGCCGTCAACAAAATTCTGAAAACTCTAATAAAAAAGAAACTCGAAAAGTCAAAGGGCGCTTGGGTGGATGAACTCCCTACGGCACTGTGGGCCTATCGCACATCTTTCAGAACATCAACAGGGCATACTCCTTTCTCTTTGGCATACGGATCGGAGGCTATGCTCCCAGTTGAAACCATTGTGCCTTCCCACCGTAGGATCCACTATAACCCAGAAGAGAACGAAGAACTCCTTCACATGTCTTTGGATCTAATTGAGGAGAGAAGAAATGATGCAGTCCTCAAAGCAGCAGCCCACAAGCAAAAAGTGGCAGCACAATACAACTCCAAAGTCAAGCATCGTACCTTACAAGAAGGGGATCTTGTCCTCAAGCGAATCTTCCCTCGCCCCGGAGCACTAGATCCAATCCGGGATGGACCATATGTAATTCATAAAGATCTCCACAATGGAGCTTATATTTTGTCAACAGTGGACGGAGAGGTGTTCCAGAGGGCATGGAACATTCAACACCTCCGTCGATACTTTTCTTAACTTGTACTGCCCATATGAAGTGAATTAACAAAGAGAATCAGTGGACGTAGGCATTTTCGTGCCGAACCACTTTAAAAAACCTTGTCTCTTTTTTAACTTGTCCCTTTATATCTTGGCTGCTTGTTAACTTTATCCTTTTCTGTTGAACAAAATCCTATGCATGTAGCATTTCCATTCAAAGCACTCCACAGTGCAACTTCACCTGGACAAGACCTAACAGGTACTATGCGAATCTATGCCCTTGCCAATGAGACACTTTTGCTCCGGCATCCCTCTGCTGCGGGTTAACTCGTTGCTCGCGACGGCCCTTAAAGCCAACTGTAATGAGTCGATTATAAGCCACCGAGAAGGCCGACTATAGCCGAGGCAGCTCATTACGGCGTTCGGCTCGCCGGCAACTGTGAACCGACTATAAGCCCCAACATAAGGTGTGGCCAGCCAGGGGCAGTTCACGGTTGACGATCGGCACCCACGCTAGCCGGCCACAGAAAATTTTATAATACCAAGGATTACGGGCCATAATGGCCCAGGTAGTTACTGTGCGCGATCTCGGCTCCGATGTGTCTTAAGTGCGGCTGTGGTAAAAAAGAATTAACTCCCCACGGAGGCGTAAGATGGGTGACAAATGTCTCCAAGACCCACAGCTAGGGAAAGTGACTACAAAGCCCGTTTGCCACGAACTTAAGCACATCGAAGGCCTTCCGTGATTGGAAGTTTTACTATTTCACATATTTCAATTTTATTTAAGAAACTTTTCTCCTATCCTCTGTAACAATCCCTGAAGTACAGGACACAGAACAAGAGACATTCGCTAATGGAAGTGGATGCTCACAGCAAGATACTGGACCGCATCCCGCACTCGGTCATACAGGACATTCAAAGCTGCCATCTACAAGCAAAATATAAAGGGCGGTATTTCCTTCTTTCATGAGTAAACACGTGACTATAATTTATTCACACCTCACGCTAACATTGCAAGTCATATTTTAAACAAGAACTTGACGTCAAACACAATTTAATTACAAGAATATGCATAGCTATATTTCTCACACAACATGTCAAAGTAGCAAAAACATTCAAAGGACGACAGAGTCAGCTTAAGTTAAAAAATTACACGTCAAGAATAGTGCTATTTATTACAAGTAGCATAATTACAACCTAAGAGTTACGTTACTGTTTTAAGACTAACATATACAACAATGTCAAGTCCCCAAAAAGATTTCCAGGTCCAATCAAGGAGCCGGCTGCGTCGGAGTCTTATCCTTGTCCTGTTGCCCACCTGCCCGGTCAGAGAAAGAATTCATTAGTGATAAGCAACCAAGTTAACGGGAAGACTAGAAAGGAAGACTTACCAGCATCTGCTCCTTGATCATCTTGATCATCATCCTCCACTTCCACACCTGCCTCCTCAGCTGCAAGCAACCGCATGCCCTCCTTCACCGCCACCTTCTCCTCCTTGGTAAACTGGGTGGTAACCACATCCATCCTAAAGACCACACCACCCTCCTTATCCGCCTCAGCCTTGGCCTCCTCTAGAGCCCTGAGATAGATCCTAGCCATAACCCGGGGGTAGTCATCCATCCAGGACAAGTTACCCTGCCTCCAAGTACGGAAGTACATATCCTGGAGCATCCCATCCATCATCCCCTCGTTCTCTTCAAACTCCCTCATTCGGACATCAGAAGCCCGCAGCTTTGCAACTACAGCATCCCTCTCCGATCGATACCGTAAACGGTCGGCCTGAAGGGACCTCCTCATCACCTCCATCTCCTCCTTCGACTTGGCCTGAGCAAGCTCTGCAGCCTCAAGTCTCCCCGATAGTTCCTCTACCCACTCGAGGTCCGCTTGCTGAACCTCATCCACCGTGGCAATGGCCATGTCAATCCGCTCCTTACAGACGGCCTCCATCCTCCGCAACTCCGCCTTACTGGCCTCTTCAATAGTCTTCCTCAATTGTCGGGATGCGGCCTCATGCTGGGAGATTTGGATGGCTTGGTCGGCAAGTTGTTTAGCCTGGTCGGAAACCATCAACCGCAGCCGAATGTTGGCGCTTCCTATCTCTTCCCCAGCCTTGACCAGTCGGGCGTGGTGCCCCATCAATTTCCTGGTCTCCTCAGCAACCCGGTCAATATTTGCCTTAGCCTCATCTCCCAGAGTTATGACCCGTGTAGTAAGCAGATCAAGGTCCAAGGACTTAGCTTCGTCAAGCACCCGTACCATAGGATTACGAGGGAGGAGATGCTCACCAGTAACCTCATCAAAAGAGATGTCATGAGATGCCGGGTCCAGGTCCGGATGACCCGCAAACGGATTGCATACTAAGCCAGGATGATCTATCGGGATGACAGTTGGATTCTCAGACGGATGGGGGGAGGGCATAAGCTCGGTATCCTCCTCCGTAATGTCGTGAATAGGCTGGAGTGGGGCCGGGGGTTCAAGAAGAGGTTCAGACGAAGATCGACTCCTCTTCCTCTTCTGTATATCTTCTTCAATAACTCCGAGAAGAGGACGATAGCCGATTATGTCTCCCGGGCGGTCAGTAGAAGGCTTCGGCTTGGCGGAAGCTTTGAGGAGTTTGTATTGTTCAAGCTTGTGCCGAAGATCCGAGGTCTTGGCCGTTTTGCCCATTCCTGGAGTAAAAATCTAGTGTCATCAGTATGCATTGAGCCATCATTTGAGAATTAAAAAGAACAGAGGGAAATTCACCTTGAACCGCAGAGGTTGCCTCAGTAGAAGCGCTCCTGGAAGATAAATCGACGTCGGTCCCAACTTTCTCAGCTTTCCTGGACTTCTTTGTTCCCTCCAAACCTTCAAAGGCTTGGCGGAAAGCGTCATCCGTCCACTTTTGCATCTCTCCTACTTGCCCAGAAGACAAAGCCCCGACACCGTCACCACCTCCAGCGCCGTCTCCTCCATCTCCGCCTTGCTCCTCCTCCACATCTCCCTCCTCCGGGATATCTGGACATGTGCTGGGAGAGGGACCGTCAGACTTTTTGAGCTTCTTCCCTCCGGCAACCGGATGTTTCGGAAAGGGACTCCTTTTGCTGCTCCTCGACTCGGCCCCTTCTTTAGCTTGGGCAGCCTTCTCTTCGGCCGTGTCCCTCTGCTTGACCACGGACTGCTGTGGAAGGATCAAGTTGTGCTCCAAAAGTGTAGCATTCCTGATCAGGTAAGCAGCCGACCTATCTCTTCCAGTAATAGCTTCTATTTCTGCTGCCGTCTGAACCGGGCGATCATTCTCCACGACCGCAAAACCACCTGTCGCTAGCAAAAAATAAAAACACATAAGAAGGAGCATTGCAACCAGAACGGGAATTAAAAATAAAGCTTTGACTTACATCCGGAGGTGAAGCGTCGAATAGAAACGGAATCATCCCTGACAAAAACCATTCCTTCTTGAACATGCTGTACTTGGAGTACAGATCCAGGACCAGCTTAAAGGATACGGCCGATTCCAAGCTGATGTATGGAGACCCCTTCTTATAGCCTCTCAAGTTGTACAAATACCGGATCTCCCGGTTGGAAGGAGGACACCCATATCTCCTCTGGAAGATGATGAAGAGGCTCACCAGAATGGCATAGGAGTTAGGCTGAAGCTGGAATGGAGCTACCTTTAGATATGTGAGAAAGCTGACTACCCAGGCATTGAGAGGCGGGATGGCACCACACATGCAATGGTATCTGCTGTAGGCAAAATATCCTTCCGGAGGATCATACGGCATCACTCCCGCATCCGGCAATAGCATGCGCGCTCGGTCGATCCCGAAAGAGCGAGATATAACATCAAGTTGCTCGCCCTTGAGTGAGCTAGGGAAGCAATCAGGAGGCAAGTTCTGAAGTTCATGAGGATCGTATCCATCTACCAATGATCTTGGGGTGGGCCCGTAACGTCCCGGTCCTGACTGGACTGGGGGCACGACAGAAGGCTCTTCTCTATCTTGAGATCTCTTCTTCTCCGATCGGGTTTCCACTTTGTGAGACATTTATCTGCAAATGCAAGAAAGCATGTCGTTAAAACAAGAGATGTAGAGATATACAACAGAAAGTTTTCAAGTTCATCCGGTATCAAGTACATCCGGTATTAAGTCAATGCGGCATGAAAAGTCTTTTCATTCGGTACCAAGAGACATTTATGCTCATTCGGTAAAACAAAGAAAATCTCATTCAGCAAAAGAGAGCATGCCTGGTTCGGCGTTAAGATGACTCAACACTAGATGATTCGGAACTGAGTGGATCGGCACTTAACTGATTCGGCGCTTATGTGGATCGGTTGTCTCAGATAATGGAGGATGTACAAAGGCCCGAACCTCTACTTATAGGCAAATATAGGGCATCGGACCAACTGGACCGGCACTCAGGGACCAAATGAAGATGACCAAGAAACAAAGTAAGCCGTATGCCAGCATACGCCCCACTTTGGGGGGAAAATGTTGGGCGAATTCTCACCACCAGAATAACCGGACCGGCCACCCTCCAAACCAAAGCGGACCAGACACACCGGACCAACATACCACATCTCACCACTGAACCAACTCTTCTACCAGCTGCCGCCGAACCAAGTGATGCCGAACCAACACACTCCAAGCCACTGCCGAACCAAGAGCCTGCCGGACCAGACACACCGGACCAACATACCACATCTCACCACCGAACCAACTCCATCCTACACCACCACACCAGTTCACCGGACCAAAGTCTCACCGAGAGTACTACCGGACCGAGGCCTCAACTCCAACCATCTACCACCGAACCAAGGCATTGTCGAACCAGAGTTGCCAGGCCAGATTGCATCAGCCCAGGCCCACCATCAGCTATATACATCCAAGACCCCTGCCCCCAGCCTCACTCTATAAATAGAGGGGCAGGGGTACAACAATGGAGGACAAGTTTGAGAGCTCAAGCACGGATAGAACTTTCAAACAATTTTCATTTACTTGTAACAGAGCTTTGTACTTGTAAACTGAACAAGAAAGGAGAAATAATATATAAAGTGGACGTAGGCACATTCTGGCTGAACCACTATAAATCTATGTGTCTTTTACAGTTTAGTCCCTGCTTTTCACATATCTGCATAAATCACCCAAATCACCGAGAACAACATAAAATCAATTAAATCATACGACTTTGAGGTGTTTGTCCACTTTTTGTGCAAACACTTGTTGTCTTTGAGTTTAAAGGTGAGTTCTTAAACTCACATCTATGTGTATAGCTTTCATTGTAGTTAGGTATGAATTCCTAATATCTATTTCATGTTCATTAGCTTTTGATTTGAATTGATTTGGTGAATTTTCCAATTTTTGGTATTTTGAAGTCAAATCTTTGAAAATCCTACTATGGATGTTTGGACATGTTGTTTGGAGTGTATTGATGAGTCTATAGGGCTGGGTTGCTGTAACAACCCGGGGTTTTACCCCAGTTAGTTATCGTCATTAGACGATTAAAATTGCTAACAAATTGCTATTGGAATTTTTAATCGAGTTGAAATTCTTTGAAAAATTGGTTGTTAATGGCTACTTGGAGTTTTTAATTTGGGTTGTGATTCTTTTATAAATTGGTTAAGGAATTATGTGGGCTTTCAATTGAATGTTGGCCTATGGGGTTTTGTGCTATGTTATCTCGAGTTAATACCCGTCTATAGGGCAGGGACTAGCTTCTGCCTTTTGGCTAACTACTTTAGCTTACTAGTTTTTGTTTTTATACATTTGAGATAGGGACTCCTTGATGTATACATATTCTTTTGTCTAGCACTTGTATCTTTTGTGATGTAGTGGATCTTGTATGACCCCTACTTTGATGTACACTTCTATATGTTATATTCATATCTGTTTCCGCCTTTGTGATATGAATATCTATGACTGATTTATGTTATGCTTATTTTATATTTATTCCCGAAGACCACATAGCCACTGTGTAGCAGCTTTGAGTTTGTATTTGATATGTCAGATTTTCTCTTGAAATGAAATGCATGACATACTATATGACATATCAGTACTCGCCCAAAGCAATTACATAGATGGTCGCTCCTCAACAGCCTTATTCTTCGTACTAATTGACGGCATTACCCAGTACTGTCCTTGGTTAGTGTGAGTATAGAGGTGGGGCGTCACAGCTTGGTATCAGAGCCAAACTTTGGAACAATGTAGAATAATCTAGCAAGGATCATTGTTCTAAGTCTGTCTTAGGAATCGTGCCTTAGGATTTAATTCGAGTCTTAAGGCCCGTTCTATCCTATTTTCTTTTAAGATGCCTTGTTTTATCAATCAAGTTTGTTTGATATTCATTCTGAGAATAAACTTTTTCCTCTTCTTTCTTTCTTTCTTAAAGAAGAGAAATGGTTAGACCTAGCCGTCCCAACGCCGGTCAATCTAGTGCTACTCTTCAGGATGGCGTATTCATGTCTGCCCAATAGCTTTTGGATCTCGTAAAGAACGCCCAAGCTACCGGACCCATTCCTGAGCCTACTCATCCTAAATCCGGGTTTGCACGCTTGTGCAGTGATTATACCAATTTGGGTGGAAGGCCATTCAAGGGTTTCGAAAGCGTTATTGAAGTCCAAGCTTGGCTTAGAACATGCGATTTCATCTTTTCTCGCATGAATCTTATGGAACTACATCGAGTCCAAGTGGCTTCTAGCATGCTCCAAGAGAGAGCATTAGATTGGTATGAGCATTTGATTTTGGAAATCGTTGAAGCGGATCTTACTTGGGAGCAATTCTGGGAAAGGTTCGAGTTAAAGTTTGTACCCGAAGCAAAAATAGTAACTTTAGCTTGACGCTTTATTGACCTTGTTCAAGGTGAATCTTCTGTGACCGACTATGTCACATCTTTTGAATCCCTCTCTAAATATGGGGTCGAGTATATTAATACCCCATTGAAGAAAAATCAGAGGTTTATTTATGGGTTGAATAAGAACCTCAAAAAGCCTTTACTTCTACAACTAGAAGTTTCTTTCGATCAGCTTGTAGATATCGCTCTTCGCCTTGAAGAGGTCGATAAAGAAAGTAATGTTGAAGTTGTGGGTGCCAAATAGAACTTCAACAACAATAAGAAGAGGCAACCCGATAGTAAGTTCAAAGGCCCTAATCCTAACAAGAAAGGGAAGCAAACAACTTCGGTAGCAAAGACTCCTACCTCTAGTCGTGGAGAGTGCTATAATTGTGGTTCTAGGGATCACTATGCAAATAAGTGTCCGAAGCCCCTTACTTGCCGCTATTGCAAAAGTTCGGGTCATCCTAAATCTTCATGTCCCAAACTTCAAAGCAAGAAAGAGGGAAAGCTGAATCTTGTGCAAGCCCCTAGTAACACTTCTCTTAGTCAAGGTATTTCTCATTCTGTCCTTGATGGAATTATTATGTTTCATGATCATCCTATTCGAGTTCTTTTCGATACGGGTGCATCTCACACTTTTATATCAAAAGAACTTGTTGATACTTTGTCTTTAAATGTTATGGGCTTGATGACTTCACTGAGAATTGCGAATCCGTTTGGTGGATCCACAACACTCAGTTTATTTTGTAAAGATGTCGAGATTATTTTATGTGATTATGCTTTCCGAGCCGATTTGCATGTTATGCGCTATTTAGGTTTCGGAATGATTTTGGGAATGGATTGGCTTAATCGTTATGAAGCCCACATCCTATGTCCTAAAAGGACTATTTATCTTCGACATGCTCAATCTGTTAAGAAGATTTCTATTGTTCTTAAAGATTCAGATTCCAATTCGGTAGCATCCTTGTATTCTCTAAATCCACATGATGACGATAATGATGATGAGGAAGATATCATTTCCCTAATTCATGGTGTTTGTGAATTTCCCGACATCTTTGAGCCCGTTTTAGGATTACCACCTAAGCGAGTAATTGAGTTCAAAACTAATCTAATCCCTGGAGCTCTACCTATCACTCGTCCTCCATATTGTATGTCCAATAAGGAAAATGAGGAGATGCGTAAACAATTATCCGAATTGGAAGCAAAACATTTTATTCGTTCTAGTTCCTCTCCTTGGGGAGCTTCAGCTATCTTTGTGAAGAAATCCGATGGTACACTTAGGCTTTGCGTCGACTACCGCAAGCTTAATGATCTCACCATCAAGAATAAATATCCCTTACCTCGAATTGATGATCTATTCGATCAACTTAGTGGTGCTAGAGTCTTTTCACAGCTAGACTTAGCAACTGGTTTTCATCAGCTTCGAATTGCAGAGGATAGTATTCCTTTGACATCGTTCCATACTCGTTATGGATCTTATGAATGGCTTGTTATGCCATTTGGTTTAATGAATGCTCCAGCTTATTTCGTTGACCTTATGAATCAAGTTTTCAAAGACTTCCTCGATCGATTTGTTCTTATCTTTATTGATGATATTCTTGTTTATTCTAAAACCGAGGAAGAGCATGAAAAACATCTTCGGATTGTGTTGGAAACTCTTAGGAGCAATCAATTGAAAGCAAAATTTTCTAAGTGCCACTTTTGGCAATCTCATGTGAAATTTTTGGGGCATATCATTTCTAAATCCGGAATTTCCATGGATCCCTCAAAGATTGAGGCGATCCAAAATTGGAAGAGACCGGAGAGTGTGACGGAAATTCGTAGCTTTCTTGGATTGGCGGGCTATTACCATCGTTTCATAAAAGACTTTTCTAAAATTTCCGTGCCTCTTACTAATTTGACAAAGAAGGGAGTTAAGTACATTTGGTCAAACAAATGTGAAGCTACTTTTCAGAAATTAAAAGAACTCCTTTCCGATGCTCCTATTCTTGTGATTCCTGAGGGGAACCAAGACTTTGTTGTTTATACCGATGCTAGTCGTGTTGGTTTGGGAGCGGTTCTCATGCAAAGGGAACGTGTTATCGCTTATGATTCTAGGCAATTAAAGCTTGCCGAGACTAGATAGCCACTCATGATTTAGAGCTCACGTCCATTGTTTTCGCCCTTAGAATTTGGCGTCATTATCTTTTAGGAGAGAAATTTGTTCTCTACACCGATCATAAATCTTTGAAGTATTTATTTTCTCAAAAGGAACTTAATTTTCATCAACAACGTTGGCTCGAATTCCTTGCATCTTATGATCTTGATATTCTCTATACTCCCGGAAAGGGAAATCATGTTGCCGATGCCCTTAGCCGAAAGCAACAAGCGATTGTTTCCATGATGATATCCAAATGGAATGATCTCGAGACGTTGTCCACTTGTGAGATTCGAGATCGTGAATCTGATTCGTGTTCATCTCTTGTTTTATGTAGCCTTAAGGCTCATCCATCTCTTTTAGACCGCATTCTTGAAGCTCAAAAGCATGATCCCGAATTGGCTCATCTAAGCCAAAGTTGTAGGGATAGAAATGTTGATGGTGTAAAAGTCTTTGAAATCGATGCTCGTGGAGGTATTCAAAAATTTGTAGACTTATTGTGCCATATATTAGTGATCTTCTTAAGGAAATTTTAGAAGATTCTCATCGTTATAAATTTACCATTCATCTCGGTAGTAGTAAAATGTACCCGAACATGAAGCGACTATATTATTGGGATGGAATGAAATCTGATATTGTCAATTTCATTAAGCGTTGCATGACTTGCCAACTCGTTAAGGCCGAACATCAAAAGCCCGGTGGGTTATTGCAACCTTTGGACATTCCAATTTGGAAGTGGGATCAAGTATCCATGGACTTTATTGACGGTCTTCCCCGTTCTCGTTCGGGTCATGACAGTCTATGGGTGATTATAGATAGACTTACATAATCCGCCCATTTTATTCCTGTTCGGTCCAATCGGATCGTACCGCTTTTGGCCAAACTCTATGTCAAAGAAATTGTTAAATTGCATGGGGTTCCTATTTCTATTGTTAGCGATCGTAATCCATTGTTTACTAGTGGATTTTGGAAGGGTCTTCAAAAATCTTTGGGAACAAAGCTTAATTTTAGCACCGCTTATCATCCTCGGTCCGATGGACAAACCGAGCGTGTGAATCAAACTCTGGAAGATCTCCTTCGTGCATGTGTTCTTGATTTTGGTGGAAGTTGGGAAGATCATATTTCTCTTGTTGAGTTTTCTTATAATAATATCTTCCAATCTAGTATTGGTATGGCACCTTTCGAGGCACTCTGCGGAAGGCCATGTCGATCGCCTTCATGTTGGCTTGAAGCCGGTGAGAAGCTGGTTTTAGGTCCCGATTTTATTCATGATGCCACAGAAAAGGTTGATCTTATTCTTCATAGGATGAAAAAAGCTCAAAGTAGACAAAAATCCTATGCTGATAACCGAAGAAGAAATTTGGAATTTTCTGTGGGAGATTTGGTATTCATTCGTGTTTCACCTATGAAGGGTGTTGTGCGTTTTAGTCGATCGGGAAAATTAGCACCTCGATATATTGGTCAATTTCCCATCACCGAATGCATTGGTTCCGTGGCTTGTCGCCTTTCATTACCGGCTCAATTTTCTGCTATTCATGACGTTTTTCACGTTTCTGAACTACGGAAATGCCTTAGAGATTCCGATTCTATTCTTGAGTCCGGTGTTATTGAAGAATTGAGGTTTCACCTAATTTGACTTATGAGCAACATCCTATTCGTGTTATTGCTATGGAGGTTAAACGCGTTCATCATAAAGATGTTCCGCGTGTGAAAGTTCAGTGGTCCACAAATCCTAAGGATTGTTCTTGGGAATCCAAAGAATTCATCGAGCGAACACATCCGGACCTACTCTCTCGTGCTCTTTAAGTTGAACTTCTCACTTCAAAATTTTCTTTTGTGTTGTTATGCCTTAGAGTGGTTGTTACTTTTTATTTTCTTCTTAAGTATTGCGAGGACGCAATTTCTTTAAGGAGGGGAGTCTGTAACAACCCGCATATTTTACGATTATATATTTAAATGTTTTTTTTAAATATAACATTGTTTGTTGAATTTAAAGTCCAAAATTTTACTTTTTGTAAACAGTTGAATCCGGACTCGAGACCACTTCCATTGAGTTCAAAACGACGTTTACATCTTTTTTGAGTATAAACATCGATATGTTTGGAGTTGATTAGGATTTTGGTATTTTCATTTGGGCTTTGGGTTGTGTTCTAGCCCACTAACCCAACAAGGTAACCCAACTCCTCTACCAAATACCCTAACCCCTCTAATCTTCATTCATTCTACTCCTCATTTCCTAACACTCAAGCTAAAGAGAAAAATGGGGGAAAAGAGGGGAAATTAAAATTCCTAAGCCCTATATTCTTAGGAAATTCAAGTTCTAGTTCTAAAATCAAGGAGAAGCTTAGATTGAAGATTCTAGAGGTGTAGTTGAAGAGGAATTGATCTTTCCTTGTTTTAAGAGCTTCACTTGTTGCCTTTGAGTTTAAAGGTGAGTTCTTGAACTCACATCTATGTCTATAGCTTTCATTGTAGTTAGGTATGAATTCCTAACATCTATTTCATGTTCATTAGCTTTTGATTTGAATTGATTTGGCTAAATTTCCAATTTTTGGTATTTTGAAGTCAAATCTTTGAAAATCCTACTATGGATGTTTGGACATGTTGTTTGGAGTGTATTGATGAGTCTATAGGGCTGGGTTGCTGTAACAACCCGGGGTTTTACCCCAGTTAGTTATCGTCATTAGACGATTAAAATTGCTAACAAATTGCTATTGGAATTTTTAATCGAGTTGAAATTCTTTGAAAAATTGGTTGTTAATGGCTACTTGGAGTTTTTAATTTGGGTTGTGATTCTTTTATAAATTGGTTAAGGAATTATGTGGGCTTTCAATTGAATGTTGGCCTATGGGGTTTTGTGCTATGTTATCTCGAGTTAATACCCGTCCCCCCTTTCATTTTCATTGATTCGAAAACCCTAAGCGAACGAAAAAATTGGCTGCCATGTTCGTTCGTTCCTCTTTGTCCAAATTAGTGCTTTTGATTTTCGAAGAGGCCGGCTTTGTTAAGTGATAAACAGTTATCTCTTTTGGCCCGTTTTCCTCTGTGAAAAATGGCGACTTCGTTCGATACTTCGTACTCTTCGAAACAAGGGTTTTGGCTTCGCTCGATTTCGTGAGTGCTCGGCTTGATTCGCATTTGACTTCGGCTGTTGGATCGTGCTTTTCGAAACAAAGGTGAGTGATTTTCACTCACATCCTAATTCATTCTTAATACTGTACTTAGGTCGTTCGATTTTGTTTCGATGTTGATGATTTTATCTGTCTTGGTTCGATTTCTGTATGCACTGATTTTTTTTGAAATCTGCAAGCATGATTTTGGGAAAATATATTTTTGATGAGAATTCAATTTGATTTTGCATTTGATGATTTTTCTGCTAGCTTCAGCCTTGGATTGAGATTTCATTTAACTGTGCTTGATTATTTGCGGCTACAAGTTGCTGTGCAGTGCCGTCGTTGTTCTGTTGCTCCTTGTTGCATTAAACACCTCATTTGATATGTGCATTACCCTTGAATCTTGTATTTTTTATTGCTGTTTCATGTTATATGTGTATTCACGTTTACTTTGTTGACTTGAGAACTGTAGAGTTGTATTGAGTTATGATCATCCATTCGAGACAGTTGGCATTTCGCATGTATGCTTGCTGCCTGGTTCAAGTTGCAGTGATACTGCTTGCATTCTGGTTCCTCTGTACTTGATCTTCTGAGTGCTTGTAGTAGTATTGACTTTGTTTGAAGTTTTACTCTTGTTTGATTTGGGGTTCCACTGTGGTACACTTGGTTTTGTTTAGTTCTGGTTGTCTCAGAGTTTTATTATTCCACATGAATCGTTGCACTGCACTGTCACATGACTATTTGGTTGAGACATTATCTTACTTGATTTGAAACTTCTGGTGGCTACACTTGTACATTTAGTTTGCATTCCTGGTTTGAATTTGTGACTTGATTGAGTTGCTGCCATTACTGTTGGCACTGACTTCATCATGTCTACATTTTGATAATTTGGTGGTTGCTGACACTTTGTACTCGACTCTGGCCATTTGTGTTTACTGCCTCTTTGATCACTTTTGGGATCCAACTATTGATCCATGATTTCGACCTATATGTTGTTTGCAGTTGTTTCGTTTGTTGCCATTCCTTGGGTGCAGTTTCATGTTGTCTTCAAGTTTGGAATACTTGCAGGCTTGGAGTCTTTGTACAATTACTTATATATTGTTTACTTGCATCCTTGATATCTGATGCATTGTGGAATTGTTTCATCTGATTTGGTTAAGTTGGTTTTTGGCATTTCCTTTGTATTATCATCGGCCATCACCATTGCTTTGGTATTAAACTGCAGTTTCAGTCTGGAAAAGCATTATATTTTACTTGTTGCTCTTGCAGGTCCTTGTTGTCCCTATTATTTCGTGATATTGTACCTGATTATGTATTTCTTGTTGGACCAGTGTGTTGCACTTGAATGTGTAGCCTTGTCTCACTTACTTATGCTGGTACTGTTTCAATGATGGGTTGTGTTATCATATTCACTTGGTGGCATTGGGTGGATGTCCATCACTGCACTGTTTGGTTGTATTTGAATTTTATGCTCGATAGTTTTATGATGTTTTGTAGCGCACCGGTGTTGAACCCAGCTGTAAAGCTCGGGTTTGACCTTGTGCTCATTTATGAATTTTCATTATGCATTCATGTGTACTTTGTTCAATTGATGGTTACTGGGTGGATTCTCCCGCTTTTGCAGTTCCATCTGGTTCATTTTGATTTGAGTTGATGCTGTTTGTTTCTGATTCATTGAGCTTTTGTGTAATTCATCACTGTAGTGGCGAGGCAGTGCACGCGTGCGTGTACTGCAGCCACACAGAATTGACATTTTTAATTGATATTTCAATTGTTTGAATTGTTTTATGTTCAATTCAATATTTGAAATTGTATTTTGATTTGGTTTGACTAGATCATTTTGTTGTTGTCTAATTATCTATTTGATAATTGGATTATGAGTTTCTAATTATTTATTTAATTATTGGATCTTGTTGTTAATTGTTGTTTAGACAATTCTGTGGTTTTCATATTATCTTCATTGATAATCTTTTTGTTTATCTTTGTTGATGATTTGAATTTGTTGATTTGTTGTTTAACACTGTTTAGTGTTATATCTACCGTTATCCGATTCTCTTATTGAAGGGTTGGATAGACGAGATTCTGTGACTGTCTTCTATTTGATTAATTAATTATTATTGCCTCTGTACATTAATAACTGAGTTTGAATTAGACTGACCCGTTTATTATTTTCTTTTGAATTTAATACTCGGGTCAGATCGAGTTATTTCAGGTTGTTGATATCTTGCTTTGGGTTGCTGCTTGAGCTATGAAGTCACTTCATATCTTTTGGAGTAGTCGTGTCATAGTATAGGACGATATGTATTCATGTATATTATTGTCAATAATGTACTTGTATATGTAACTTCTATTGTCGACAGTCGTAGTTGTATCATATGTATTGTATCACATGTATTGTAACTGACATCAGTTATATATATATATGACTTTTATTATCTGTGTTCCGCATTTAGCTTATCTGTGTTATTATTATATATTGTCCTAAACTATTTTGAACCATCGTAGTTCGTTTTATACTGGAATTGGGTATGTCGATGGGAGTAAATAAATAAGAGATGAAAAATAAAAATATATACCACTCCTATCGAGGTAACCAATACTAGTGTAAGGCCTAACTACGGATGACCGCTCCTATCCAGCCTTATTCTTCGTAATAACAGACAGTGTTTCTTTTAATACTCTTTTTTTTTGTGAGCATAGAGGTGGGGCGTCACAGTTGGTATCAGAGCGAGGGGTTTATGGACATAATATAAAACATAACTTAGATGGAACACGTGTTACAACTATTTGTCGATGTTTTTAGTTGTGCTTTGAGTCAAAACTAAAGTTTTGAAATTATGATGAAATTTTTAAATCTTTATTTAAAAATAATAGTGAAACTGTGTTTTGATGATTGAATAATTTGTGTTCTGTTTATTAGAGTGCGCAGCGGAAACAGTGAGACTGTCTTCGCTGAATACAGCTGATAACCTATTTGATTTAAGAATCAAAATATAAAAATGAAATTAAATTCATTGTGTTGTTACATAGATGTGTTTATTTTTGTTATCTTTGAAAGTTTCGAATCCAATTTGAGGATCCGAAGCGATTGTAGTTATGTGATTTTGTTGAGATTTTTGCTATTTTGAATTATCTTCATTGAAGATACATTCGAATGATTTCTTTGTTCGTTTTGTAGTATACGTGCAAATTTGAGTTGCACGTTACTGCATTAATTTTACGTTGAACCGGTGTTTGGTTTAAACGTATTTTGTTGCCGTTATTTTTATAACGAGATTTTTACATCGGTGCTAAATTTTTGAAGCACGGTGTTTTGTGACATTTTTGATGGATGAAAATTCACTGGTATTATATTTTGATGTGAATTATTTTGATGAGATTTTGACGTTTAAAAATTACTGTCACTTTGACTTCAGTAACCGTCAAATTTTAAAGTGGATTTTCAAGCGGTTATCCCGCAATGCTGATTTTGTGATCCGTTTTTACGGTATTTTGAGAAGTACAATTTCCTTATCGAAATTGTTACATATGTTAATGTTTTAATCACGTGTTCTGAAAATTGTTTTAAAATTTTTACAGTTTGCGCTTTCAAAAGAATGAGGAAGCGATTTAAACGCTTCAGCAAAATTAAGGACTATGAACCCTCACTTTTACTGTTTCGCTTAATTCCGGACTTGTCCGTTTGAGAACGTAAAATGTTATTTATTTAAAATACAAAATTTTACAGTTTGCGCTTTCAAAAGAATGAGGAAACGATTTAAACGCTTCAGCAAAATTGAGGACTATGAACCCTCACTTTTACTGTTTCGCTTAATACCGGACTTGTCCGTTTGAGAACGTAAAATGTTAATTATTTAAAATACACAATTTTGCACTTTCAAGGAAACGATGAAGAGATTTAAATGATTTAGTAAAACACGTGGTATGGGACATGTGCGTTCACTATTTCGGTTAATTCCGGACTCGTTAATTGAAATATTTGCTATTTGGATGATTTTGATGATTTTGTGTGCTTTCGAGCCACTATGATGGACCTTCGGGTCATATGTTGGACCTTCGGGTCATATGATGGACCTTCGGGTCAAATACCAGTACTAGACCTTCGGGTCACTCTGCGGACCTTCGGGTCATTTGTTGGGCGCCAAAATTATGATGACGGTACTTGGTAGGCTTCGGCCATATGTTGTTGCACGTGCGGCGTAGCTTAGACTCGCCATATGATGGGATCGATCCACCTTTTATGTTGATTTTCTAGATTATCTTAATTGATTTCTAGATATTTGTTGTTTCTAATTATCTACAGGTAATTAGATATTTGCTGTTATGAGATTTAATTATCGTATCGATAATTAGATATTTGCTGTTATGAGATTTAATTATCGTATCGATAATTAGATATTTGTTGTTATGAGATTTAATTATCGTATCGATAATTAGATATTTGTTGTTATGAGATTTAATTATCGTATCGATAATTAGATATTTGTTGTTATGAGATTTGATTATCGTTTTTGATAATTAGATATTTGTTGATTTCTGATTATCGTTTTTGATAATTAGATATTTGTTGATTTCTGATTATCGTTTTTGATAATTAGATATTTGAGATTTCTGATTATCGTTTTTGATAATTAGATATTTGTTGATTTAATTATCATTTGTGATAATTAGATATTTGTTGATTTGAGTTTTCTAATTATCGTTTTTGATAATTAGATATTTGTTGATTTCTGATTATCGTTTTTGATAATTAGATATTTATTGATTTCTGATTATCGTTTTGATAATTAGATATTTGAGATTTCTGATTATCGTTTTTAATAATTAGATATTTGTTGATTTCTGATTATCGTTTTTGATAATTAGATATTTGAGATTTCTGATTATCGTTTTTGATAATTAGATATTTGAGATTTCTGATTATCGTTTTTGATAATTAGATATTTGTTGATTTCTGATTATCTTTTTTGATAATTAGATATTTGTTGATTTGAGATTTTTGATTATCTGATGTTTTTGATTATCGTTTTTGATAATTAGATGTTTGTTGATTTGTGATTTCTGATTATCGTTTTTTATAATTAGATATTTGAGATTTTTGATTATCGTTTTTGATAATTAGATATTTGTTGATTTGAGTTCTGATTATCGTTTTTAATAAATAGATATTTGTTGATTTCTGATTATCGTTTTTGATAATTAGATATTTGAGATTTCTGATTATCGTTTTTGATAATTAGATATTTGAGATTTCTGATTATCGTTTTTGATAATTAGATATTTGTTGATTTCTGATTATCGTTTTTGATAATTAGATATTTGTTGATTTCTGATTATCGTTTTTGATAATTAGATATTTGTTGATTTGAGATTTCTGATTATCTGATGTTTTCTGATTATCGTTTTTGATAATTAGATGTTTGTTGATTTGTGATTTCTGATTATCGTTTTTGATAATTAGATATTTGAGATTTCTAATTATCGTTTTTGATAATTAGATAGTTGTTGATTTGAGTTCTGATTATCGTTTGTGATAATTAGATATTTGTTGATTTGTGATTCTGATTATCATTTTTGATAATTAGATATTTGTTGATTTGAGTTTTCTGATTATTGTTTTGATAATTAGACATTTGTTGTTATGAGATTTAATTATCATTTGTGATAATTAGATATTTGTTGATTTGAGTTTTCTGATTATCGTTTTTGATAATTAGACATTTGTTGTTATGAGATTTAATTATCATTTGTGATAATTATATATTTGTTGATTTGAGTTTTCTGATTATCGTTTTTGATAATTAGATATTTGTTGATTTGAGTTTTGATTATCGTTTTTGATAATTAGATATTTGAGATTTTTTATTATCGTTTTTGATAATTAGATATTTGAGATTTTTGATTATCGTTTTTGATAATTAGATATTTTAGATTTTTGATTATCGTTTTTGATAATTAGATATTTGTTGATTTGAGATTTCTGAGTATCGTTTTTGGTAATTGGATGTTGGTTGTTCTTTACTATCTGGTTGATGACTAGATATTTGGGATTTTGTGATATGTGATTTGTGTTTTCTAATAAATATTGCTGATAATTATATTTCTTCAGTTTGGATTGTTTTCTGATTATCTATTTGATAATTAGATTTTGTTGAGAATTCATGAATTTATTTTATGAAATTAAAAGATTTCTTTGACGTCTGTGTTCTTGACCTTTATTTTTCTAGCTTAACCAGTTTATGTTAGAAAAATAATTGTTATTGACGACTTTAATTATGAAAATTGCAGGGACGCAATTTTTATAAGGAGGGGAGTCTGTAACAACCCGGGGTTTTGCCCTAGTTAGTTATCGTCATTAGACGATTAAAATTGCTAACAAGTTGCTATTGGAATTTTTAATCGAGTTGAAATTCTTTGAAAAATTGGTTGTTAATGGCTACTTGGAGTTTTTAAATTGGGTTGTGATTCTTTTATAAATTGGTTAAGGAATTATGTGGGCTTTCAATTAAATGTTGGCCCATGGGGTTTTGTGCCGTGTTATCTCGAGTTAATACCCGTCCCCCCTTTCATTTTCATTGATTCGAAAACCCTAAGCGAACGAAAAAATTGGCTGCCTCGTTCGTTCGTTCCTCTTTGTCCAAATTAGGGCTTTTGATTTTCGAAGAGGACGGCTTTGTTAAGTGATAAACAGTTATCTCCTTTGGCCCGTTTTCCTCCGTGAAAAATGGCGACTTCGTTCGATACTTCGTACTCTTCGAAACAAGGGTTTTGGCTTCGCTCGATTTCGTGAGTGCTCGGCTTGATTCGCATTTGACTTCGGCTGTTGGATCGTGCTTTACAAATCAAAGGTGAGTGATTTTCACTCACATCCTAATTAATTCTTAATATTGTACTTAGGTCGTTCGATTTTGTTTCGATGTTGATGATTTTATCTGTCTTGGTTCGATTTCTGTATGCACTGATTTTTGTTTGAAATCTGCAAGCATGATTTTGGGAAAATATATTTTTGATGAGAATTCAATTTGATTTTGCATTTGATGATTTTTCTGCTGGCTTCGACCTTGGATTGAGATTTCATTTAACTGTGCTTGATTATTTGTGGCTGCAAGTTGTTGTGCAGTGCCATCGTTGTTCTGTTGCTCCATGTTGCATTGAACACCTCGTTTGATATGTGCATTACCCTTGAATCTTGTAATTTTTTATTGATGTTTCATGTTATATGTGTATTCACGTTTACTTAGTAGACTTGAGAACTTTAGAGTTGTATTGAGTTATGATCATCCATTCGAGACAGTTGGCATTTCGCATGTATGCTTGTTGCCTGGTTCAAGTTGTAGTGATACTGCTTACATTCTGGTTCCTCTGTACTTGATCTTCTGAGTGCTTGTAGTAGTATTGACTTTGTTTGAAGTTTTACTCTTGTTTGATTTGGGGTTCCACTGTGGTACACTTGGTTTTGTTTAGTTCTCAGAGTTTTATTTTTCCACATGAATCGTTGCACTGCACTGTCACATGACCATTTGGTTGAGACATTGTCTTGCTTGATTTGAAACTTCTGGTGGCTACACTTGTACATTTAGTTTGCATTCATGGTTTGAATTTGTGACTTGATTGAGTTGTTGCCATTACTGTTGGCACTGACTTCATCATGTCTGCATTTTGATAATTTGGTGGTTGCTGACACTTTGTACTCGACTCTGGCCATTTGTGTTTACTGCCTCTTTGATCACTTTTGGGATCCAACTATTGATCCATGATTTCGACCTATATGTTGTTTGCAGTTGTTTCGTTTGTTGCCATTCCTTGGGTGCAGTTTCATGTTGTCTTCAAGTTTGGAATACTTGCAGGCTTGGAGTCTTTGTACGATTACTTATACATTGTTTACTTGCATCCTTGATATCTGATGCATTATGGAATTGTTTCATCTGATTTGGTTAAGTTGGTTTTTGGCATTTCCTTTGTATTATCTTCGGCCATCACCATTGCTTTGGTATTAAACTGCAGTTTCAGTCTGGGAAAGCATTATATTTTACTTGTTGCTCTTGCAGGTCCTTGTTGTCCCTATTGTTTCGTGATATTGTACCTGATTATGTATTACTTGTTGGACCAGTGTGTTGCACTTGAATGTGTAGCCTTGTCTCACTTACTTAGGCTGGTACTGTTTCAATGATGGGTTGTGTTATCATATTCACTTGGTGGCATTGGGTGGCATGTCCATCACTGCACTATTTGGTTGTATTTGAATTTTATGCTCGACAGTTTTATGATGTATTGTAGCGCACCGGTGTTGAACCCAGCTGTAAAGCTCGGGTTTGACCTGTGCTCATTTATGAATTTTCATTGTGCATTCATGTGTACTTTGTTCATTTGATGGTTACTGGGTGGATGCTCCCGCTGTTGCAGTTCCATCTGGTTCATTTTGATTTGAGTTGATGCCGTTTGTTTCTGATTCATTGAGCTTTTGTGTAATTCATCACTGTAGTGGCGAGGCAGTGCACGCGTGCGTGTACTGCAGCCACACAGAATTGACATTTTTAATTGATATTTCAATTGTTTAAATTGTTTTGTGTTCAATTCAATATTTGAAATTGTATTATGATTTGGTTTGACTGGATCATTTTGTTGTTGTCTTATTATCTATTTGATAATTAGATTATGAGTTTTAATTATTTATTTAATTATTGGATCTTGTTGTTAATTGCTGTTTAGAGAATTCTGTGGTTTTCATATTATCTTCATTGATAATATTTTTATTTATCTTTGTTGATAATTTGAATTTGCTGATTTGTTGTTTAACACTGTTTAGTGTTATATCTACCGTTATCTGATTCTCTTATTGAAGGGTTGGATAGACGAGATTTCTGTGACTGTCATCTATTTGATTAATTAATTATTATTGCTTCTGTGCATTAATAACTGAGTTTGAATTAGACTGACCCGTGTATTATTTTCTTTTGAATTTAATACTCGGGTCAGACCGAGTTATTTCAGGTTGTTGATATCTTGCTTTGGGTTGCTGCTTGAGCTATGAAGTCACTTCATATCTTTTGGAGTAGTCATGTCATAGTATAGGATGATATGTATTCATGTATATTATTGTCAATAATGTACTTGTATATGTAACTTCCAGTGTCGACAGTCGTAGTTGTATCATATGTATTGTATCACATGTATTGTAACTGACATCAGTTATATATATATGAGACTTTTATTATCTGTGTTCCGCATTTAGCTTATCTGTGTTATTATTATATATATTGTCCTAAACTATTATGAACCATCGTAGTTCGTTTTATACTAGAATTGGGTATGTCGATTGGAGTAAATAAATAAGAGATGAAAAATAAAAATATATACCACTCCTATCGAGGTAACCAATACTAGTGTAAGGCCTAACTACAGATGGCCGCTCCTATCCAGCCTTATTCTTCATAATAACAGACAGTATTTATTTTAATACTATTTGTTATTGTGAGCATAGAGGTGGGCGTCATAGTTGCCGCTTGGCATAAACCCCTAGCCATCGTCGCTCATCCGATCGTTTCCGAACCAATTTGGCCATTAATGGTCTAGGCAAAATTTTCCTTGAGCTTTAGATCAGACGTCTGGTAAAACGATTAGACCTCTGAGGCAAAGGAACAAACATTCCAGATCTTAAGCTCAGACATCTGAGTGGTCTAGAAAAATTCTAGACCTTCAGCTCAGACATCTGGGGAGAACCACCAGACGTCTGGCGCTATTAAAATCTGGCACTTTACCTATTTTTATGCGAATTTCCATTTTTATCGATTTTTGTCGATCCAGTTGGTTGTTGTCATTTATTATCGACTTTGATGACTTCTTTTCTGGATTTTTGGGAATATCCATTTGATGGATTTGATATCGATTTTTATGGTTTTGATTCACGTCGTCGAATGTGAATTTTTGGTGATAGATTGTTTTTACAATCGTTTCTATGATTGGTCACTTTAAAATACAAAGGTTTCTATACTAGTAGTAAATACTCAAACTCTTTCACAAAAAAGATTTCAACACTACTTTTAAATACAAAGCTCGTTTTTAAATCCGTTTTCCAATCTATTAGTATATACAAACCTTTACCTCATTCGTATGAGAAATCTAATTAAACGACTTAGCAAAACAAGTGGTATGAAACGCTTGCGTTTACTTCGTCGGTTAATTCTTGGACTTGTTCGATTGAACTCTTGTGACAATTTTCGAGTGGAAATCTACAATCTGTTCATAAATATTTAAGTTAAGCTAGTGGTTATGGGACATGAAGCTAAACTCATTTATTTACTAGCTTAGTGTAATTCACACTTATCGATCAATGATGATCATTTTGTGATTTAGACTAGCGATGTGTGATGTCTCTTTGTGTACGTGGAGGACTAAACCCCGTTTGTGGAGTTTCGATTCAAAATTGGTGGGGTAGCAACCAATGGTCTTCGGGCCGTTTGTGGAGCTTCGGCTCAATTTGATGGGTTAGCGACCATGGAATAGCGTTCCGTTTGTGATACACGTGTTGGTGAGTTTTCATGCTCCCGTCTGTGATAGGCCTCCCCTTTGTGTTTTATGGATTTCTAATTATTGATTTCTGGAATTTGTGTTTCATCAATTTATTGCGATTTGCATTGATATGTTTTGTCAACATTCGAGGTTTGGTGAATAAGCTAAAGAATATGACATTCTTTTTGGTGGTTTGAGAAGATTTGAGATATTGTATGATTTTCATTGTTATCATATATTTCTGTTATATCTCTTATCGTATCTAATTTTATACGATATTTATTGCTAGACTGATCCGTTTATTATTCTTCTTCTTAAATAATACTCGGGTCAGACCGAGGTGTTTCAAGTGCTTCCACTTGACTTTTTAGCAGGGACTAGCTTCTGACTTTTGGCTAACTACTTTAGCTTAGTATTTTTTTTTATACATTTGAGATAGAGACTCCTTGATGTATACATATTCTTTTGTCTATCACTTGTATCTATTCTTTTGTGATGTAGTGGATCTTGTATGACCCCAAGTTTGATGTACACCTCTATGTGTTATATTCATATCTGTTTTCGCCTTTGTGATATGAATATATGTAACTGATTTATGTTATGCTTATTTTATATTTGTTCCCGAAGACCACATAGCCACTGTGTTGTAGCTTTGAGTTTGTATTTGATATGTCAGATTTCCTCTTGAAATGAAATGCATGACATACTATCTGACATATCAATACTCGCCCAAAGTAATTACACAGATGGTCGCTCCTCAACAGCCTTATTCTTCATACTAATTAACGGCCTTACCCAGTAGTGTCCTTGGTTAGTGTGAGTATAGAGATGGGGCGACACAATGTCATTTAAATCCCGACTTATGTTATAACATCATTTAATCATATTCTACTTAAAAATCAAGGATTTAAATATAAAACTTCCACTGTACAAAACCTGAAATTCAAAAAATAGTTTAGATAGTTTAAAATGGTTTAAAAAATATAGTTTAAGACAGTTTAAAATAGACTAAAACAGATTAATATAGTTTAAAATATATTAAAATGGATTAATATAGTTTAAACAGATTAAAATAGATTAATATAATTTAAAATAGATTAAAATAGTTTAATATAGTTTAAAATAGTTTAAAATATTTTAAAATAGATTAAAATAGTTTAATATAGTTTAAAATAGATTAAGTAGATTTAAAATAGATTAAAATGGGTTAAAATACTTTAAATAGATTTAAAATAGATTTAAAATAGATTAAAATACTTTAGAAGTTCGATTTAAACCAATTTCCAATTCCAACCTTCAAACTTGGATTTTCAAAGTAATTCAATTTATATAAATCAATTTCCTTCAAAATATCATTTAATCTAATTCAAGATTTAAGGGTTTTAAAATCGTTTAATTTAACCAATCTGGTGTCCGTATATAATTTTCTACCCTATGGTTAAGTGTTACGGATATTTATCATTTCAATTCGTGAAAATTTAAATTTACGGGTATATATTATTTCAACCCGCAATCCCAAATTCCAAATCAATGAAAATCGCTTGGGTTTATCATTTCAACCCATAACGATTTTCTCCTATTCTATATGATCGTTCGGATATGTATCATTTCAACCCATAGGGATTTTCTAACAATAACTAAGGGAACTTGCAGAGTTATAATAATATAAATATAACATCAAATCATCCAATATCAACAATTAAACATATATCACAATCATCACCCAAATCAACCAATAAACATCAATAGATAACTGATTATCATTAACAGGTATTAAATTGACAATTAAATTCAATATTAAATTAAATGATGATCAATAAAAGTTAAATTTAACTAGAATGACAATTTAAATATATCAAACATCAACCAATCAATTCCAAATCATATCATAAATTCAATTTAACTAACATAAGATAATTTAGTAGTTGTGAGTGGGTTAAAACACTCACCTTTGATTTTAGCCCATAAAAATCCAAACAGAAGCGCAGAAACTCAACAGTCTCCAAATTAAACTAAATCAATTTCATGTTGTCCAGAATTTAAATATGAATCCAACAGAAGAAATCACGCGTGAATCAAAGTTTATATGCAAAATATATTCATATTATAAGAAATATTATTAAAATAAAAATTAGTACGCATAGAAAATAAATAAATAAATAAACAAATTTTAATACTTACGTTTTTCTCAAGATGAGGCTTAAGAAAAAGATTGAAGAACAACTAAGATGAGGACAGGACGTGTACGAAAAATGAAAAAAATCATGTTTCATAAAAGAAAGCTTTTGGATTTGCAAGAATAAGAGCTTTTGAATATTAGGTGCCAGGAGAAACAAAATGCAAATGAAGAAATAAGCTGCAGGTTATTTATAATTAGGAAATGAAGGTGGAGGGACAAAAATAAATGTCACATTTTATTTTGAAAGCTCCAGGCATTAATAATGCATACGGAAATGTACGTAGGAATGGAAAAGTTTGCAAACCAAAGGAAAGTAAAATTTTGTATACGTGAAAATGAGGTGGCAAGAATTAAATACAACATAAGAGTCTAGGCTCAGGTATTAAATAGAAGGAGAAATGAACGGATAAAGTATTAATAATAAGGTAACTATTTTAAAACATTTATGCAACAATTAATAACAAAAGAAATGAAGGGACCATGTACATCACACAACCTTTTGAAATTCATTTTTTTTGAAATGTAACCAAATTAACTTCATTAACTCAAATAATATTCAAATTTGTACGCATTTAGGTTTTTATCTACGCATAATAAAAAATTTATACTTACCTTTTTGTATAACACAAAACATGCGTTTCTTTTATTAAATCTATTAACTGCAATCAACGTTTTCTTTCCTTTTAATTGAAATAGTTGAATTACATTAATTGCAATTACTTACAAAGTTAAATTTCAAAATAGACAACTAAAATGGATGAAAAATAGAACAACTGTTTATTTAAACACGTTTATAAATTTGTTCTTTATACACAAGAGTAATAAATAACTTACTCAAATAGATTATTTTCCTATTCTTGTAATCAATTTGTAAGCTAAAACACAGTTCAAATAAACATATATTTCTTCCTTTAAAATCAATCATTCTATTCTTTATTTTAATGAAATTAAACCTACATTCACAAATGAAACATTCATTTTATTTGATGTAAATGTTCTTTTCACTAAATCAAACTTTCCTTATATTTTCACAAAATATAAGCTACTTTTAATTACACCTATTACTTTACAATTTAGTATTCTCTCTCTTATTAATTGAAAATTTTCAATCACATTAATTTCAGTTGATTAAGTTTCAAAATGGACTAAATTAATGTAATGAGAAGTAGAACAATTATTTCCTACCTAATAGTAATTTAAACATATTTATACACTATTGGATACAAATAGTAATTATACATTTCTTACTAAATAATAGTTTCTCGTCTCTACAATCAATCTTTCAGCTACCAAACATTTCAAATAAATAAACATATGTTTACTCCTTTACTAAACTTATTCATTTTTATTCTTTTATTTTGATTTACACTCCTACTATTAAATCAACCAATACCTTATGAAATTTTTAACATTGGTTTCTATCTTGTTATCCTTATTTTCCACAATTGACGCCTTTTCTTACATTAACCACAATATTTAATTACATTTAATTCCAATTAATTATATTCTAATTCCAAAAAATTGATTTAATTAGATTTCAATCTTTTTATTCAATCAAGCATTACTCTATGGACATAGTTACATTTGTTTACATCTTATTGCATTAATATTCTACAATTATCATCTTTCTACTATATTAGTTGTAATATTTCAATTATATTGAATTTTTGTCGATTTTCACATTAATTATAATTTAAAGTCCCAATAAATTCATTTATCTTAGTTTCCCTCTTTTTATTAAATAAATTATTGCCTTAAGAATATAATTGACATTTCTGTACATTTTATTACCTTCACATTTTACAGTTATCGTCTTAACTCATATTAACGTAATATTTAATTACATTTAATTGCGATTGATTTCCATCTTAATTCAACATATTAAATAAATTGGTAACAAATAACACTTGTTACCTTTTCTTAATTTAATCACATTTATAAGTTTGTTATCTATACACAAATGTTATAACTACTAACACAACACGAATTTTATCCAATTTCAATTTATTCCATATTATTTCATCAATTAATATAAAATTTAAATTCATTTCCTTATTTTAAATTTATAATGAATTATAACTTATAGTTATTACAATTACTTGAGATTACATTCAAATAGTCATCTATTACATTAATTTACATTATTAAACATCCATTCTAGTTAGTTTTCTCATCACAACATCATAAATTTTATTTTCTTCCAACATTAAATTACAAAATCTTATTTAATTCAATATTTTAATTATCGGAAAAAATGCGGGTCGTTACAAGGAGCCGCCTCGACTCACGCATTTCTTATCTCGACCCTTGCCGTATTTGTTGTTGTTTATGTGTGTTTTGCGTATTTGGTTGTGGTCCTTTTGGTGTCCATTTACATTGGTTTGCTAATCTATGAAATTGATTTAGAGTTGATAAAAAGTTAGAACTCTATGGATTAATTCATGATTATAATCTTGTGATAACCTAGTATGTTGTCTAGTGAATTCTAGTGTGCTATATGGACTTTGATTCACTTTACTTCAAAGGTTTGGAATATAACATAAACTTATATTTATCTATTTTATAAATATAAGAATAGATATTTTGGCACATAAGTGATTTTATAAAAGAGACTTAGTTATATTTATAAATCTAAAAATTGTTTCTAAATTAAGTTAATCGATATTATAAATAGTTTTCACAAAATTATATATTAAGTTTGGTTGGTAAAATGTTTATAGATTTGGATACATGATTTTGGAAATATAAACCAAATTTATTTCTAAATAAAATGGTTATATATGTTAAAAAGGGTTTGAAAGAGTAATAAATATAGATTTATAAAATAAATCGTCACTTATATATATTAGTGGCCTTTGGAACATAATTTGTGAACAATATAATATTATGGAATTTTAATAATCAATATGATTTTGGAACATGAAAAACCTTGGTTTCATAAAAGAAGTATGTTGGTGTTAAATTAGAAGTATGGTTTATGTTATCCTATGATAAATATTTTAATGGAACAATTCAGATTAATGGAACAATTTAATAAGTGATAAACCAAGTAAATTTTTTGAGAACCTTAATTATATAATTTAGGAAATACTAATAATCAAATTAGTGTTACCAATCGGTTTAAATGCTCTCGAGTAACGCTTTGTTGAATATTGTACAACTTATTGAATAGAATATTTGAGTGGTACTTACTAACCCATTAGTGAATACTTGAATTTCATTGGGTAGTATGGGATGCCTTGGTTAAATTCTCGTAATTGCTATTAGTAAGTATTTAACATTTTAGGGTTGTATTCTCTTTTAGTGTTCGGTAGGACTGACAGAACCTTAAGGGAATATTGTTCAGATTTTTCGATTATATCCGTAATAAGTGAGATTTACTAGCTTTCAGTAAATATTTGAATTTCGCCGGATAGTATGGGACATTTTGGTTAAGTTCTTGTGATTACTGAAAGTGATAGTATTTGGCGCTTTAGAGTATCTCCTTTTAGGGTTCGACCGAGAACCGATAAATCCTTAAAAGTTATACTCCTGGATTTTTTTCCCAAGATCCTTATGATCAGTCAGATATGAAATAATAATGAATAATCTAGATTTTTTGAGTCATGGTTGCCAAGGTCGTCTTGATCGGTCGGAATTTGGTTGGTTTTCCTCAATCCTTGTGATCGTGTCAAGACTTTGTGTTCCTCGATCCTTGTTATCGTATCGAGATTCTATGTTCTCGATTTTTGGTATCAGATCGGTACGAGTGATACCATAATTATTTGTTTATCACTTTACGAATTGGTTTCTGTGTGTTAGGAATGTTGGGATTTATTCTTTGAATCTGTGTTAGTGACTAATGTGTGCTTATGACCAAATATATATGTATATATATCTTTATGTGTGTGCCTTTAGTATATTCTACGTTAAATTAATTATGCAAAATGTTATATCTTGTTCTCACCCTTTTTGATATTTATAAATAGTCTGACCCGGGTGTTATTTTGATGCTTAGGTCAGACCGAGACATTTCAACTTACATGACAAGTAGACTTTTGGACAGTTTTGCTATTAGAGAGAGATGGACCATTTGACTCTTTAGTTTATCTCACTTATGATTTGTGTATGTATTAATAAGATGTATATATCTTGAATTAGAGATTTGTACCGAATGTATATCACTTAAGTATAATGTTATATTTGATAGACTACCAGTTTTGTATATGTATAAGTATTTATTATTCCACTATGATCCATGACTGTTGTTTATATGATATACAGTTCTGATTTTGAGAAACCGATGTGTTTATCACTTTGAACTAAAACTGTACATGTCAAATTTTATTCCAAAGATTCAGTGAGAAGGTAAATATGACGTTTCAGTGTTGGTTTAAAGTCATATTCATATTTGGTCGCCCTTAACAAGCCATATTCTCCGTCTTATTAGGCCATATTATTTATAATGTTCTTTAATAACTTGGGTATCGTGGTGGGGTCGTTACACTTTGGTATCGAAGTGGAGTCAGAACATTATAGCGTAAATATTAGATCCAGACCTAGTGAGACTTAGAGTCCTGTCCCTAGGGTGTGCGGTAGATATATTTATTAATTATCTATATAGGGACAGGAATATAAATTGATTATCGTGATAATCATTTGGGACATATTTTGATTTAAACTTTTAATGTAAAATTGGAATTTGCGGTATTAAAAACCTTGGAAAGTAACATGTTAATTTTTTTAGAGTTTGGAAATTTATTCTTGGATTATTGAGTAATTAATTTTAAAGAAATAAATTAGAATGAATTAATTTAAAGTGAACAATTATTTTTTTAATAGAAAATATAGGAAATTTAAGTGAACAAGTTTAATATTTAAAAAATCTAGGAATAATCAGAGTTGCGCAGTGGATTTTTAGGAATATAATTGTTCCACTGAAAGTGACTATTTAGTTTTGGTTGATTGGTTGTGAGGAACAATTGCTTGGTTGTATTTATTTAAATTGGATATATGGATGCTAGTAATAATAAAGTAAATATAACTAGGGAAAAACTTATGATTATCTATTGTGTTGACTTGTCTAGAATTTTTTTTAGGATTTTGATTGATATGTGGGATGCCATATTATCGATAGGAGTACCTAAACATCTAATGAGACATTTTGACATGAGAAATAATTAATTTGAGACTTTTGAAAAATATTTAAATCTAAAAATAATTTATAATAATATTGTATCCCTCAAATAATTTGTGAGAAGTGGAGATACTACTACTACAAAAGAAGTCATTTGCGTCGGTTATTAACCCCCTGTTGCGTCGGTTCTAGAACCAATGAAAATGCAGATAACGCAACAGACTTATACCTATTTCGTTAGTTGTCCAACCAAAGCAAAAAAATGTTTCTTGCGTCGTTTGTTCTTTATAACCGACGCAAAAAGCGAGTTTTTTGCATCGGGTATCAGCAAGAACATATGAAAAAAGGAGTGTCTTTATCTTAAAGAAGGTATCTTTTTGCGTCGATTATGTGCAACAACCAATGTGAAAAGACCCCCAATTTAAAAAAAAACATACCTTGATAAACCCAATGGGTCATACAACCCTTTTAAAAAATAACAATTTTGTAATGTGGCTACTTATAAACAATCTCCATCCCAACTAGCACTGGCTTGCAACCCTTCTTAAATAGCAGATTAGTCCTAGAGAAGTTCAGATATTTTAATATTAGTCATGAAGATATCTCTGTTGAAATGTAGAAGAATATAGAAAATAAGACTATTCACAACCAAAGCTTCCTAAATGAAGCCAAATTATCCTTATTAATTGGCATGCACAAAACAAAACAATCAAGTGATACTTATAAATCAAGACATCGCTGCCAACCTCTATTTCAAGTGAAGTTTAAGTCCATTTGAAAATTTTAATAGCTTGGAATTCTAGTAGGGTGAGGATCACATAAAAATAAAAGCTAACCTTGGCTTAGCATCTATGTGTAAACTATAAACATGAACTGAACGACATAGCATAGTTATAAAATGCTGTAAAAACTGAGATAGCTTAATATGGTTGTTATGTATGAAATGTGTTGAGCCAAGACAGTATTACTGAGATAATTCTCAATAAAAGGACTGTAACATACATTGCTATGCTTATTTCATTCAGTTCATTCAAGGTATAGCACCATATAACCGAACCACAAAATTCACAATGTTCTTTGGTAAATAAATATGATCCATTGCAAATGTAATTTTTTGTTAAGTTCGCTAAGAATAAATTACAAGAATTATAAACCAAAATGCACGCTATATAAAAATTTCTAATTTCATGATATCTAAAACATGAGATCATTTCCATTCTGTTTGATAATTATTGGCACAAAAATAATAAAATAACAATTTTGATCAGCACTGTTAACTCCTTTATTTCAGCGACCTAAAACTCTGTAATCTAAAAGAATGTTGCGACCTAAGGAAGCTACGACCTAAGGAAGCTACGATCTAAGGAAAAGGCTACGACCTAAGAGGCTCTGCAATCTAAGGGAGTCCACGACCTAACTATCTCAAGAACCTCGCGACCTAACTACATAGCGACCTAACTGCTAAAGGAAGTCCGCGACCTAACTATCTCAAGAACCTCGCGACCTAACTACATAGCGACCTAACTGCTAAAGGAAGTCCGCGACCTAACTATCTCAAGAACCTCGCGACCTAAATACATAGCGACCTAACTGATAAAGGAAACCTGCGACCTAACTGAGAAAGTCCACGACCTGTCAAGATAAGAAGTTAGCGACCTAACTTCTCCACGACCTAAGTGGTCTACGACCTAAGAAGTATCGCAGCTTAGCGACCTAAGGGACTAAACGACCTAGGAGAGGTCCTGACCTAACTGCTGAAGCCATCTTTAACTCGCCAGCGACCTACTACTTGTTCAAATGAAGACAAGTGCAACTACATCAGCTGATTTCCTATGTCGCGAATAGACTGTGACCTAGCTTAGGTCGCTCACGACCTACGACCTAACTTAGGTCGTATGCGACCTAAGACTTTGTAATATTTCTGCCCAAAATTCAGAGTCGCTCCTATAAATAGGCCACCATTTCCAACATGGAGGGGACTTTTTGGCCATTCATCTCTTTAAGCACCGTTACTCTGTCGAAGTCTCCATTCATCTAGCAATCAAAGATCTTCAAACATTCAAGACGCTACAACAAGCTTCAAGAGAAATTCCTTACATCCAACACAGATTTATCGAATTTCATCGACGAAGATTGAGCTAGTAGTCAAGATTGTTTCTTGTGATCAAATTGTACTGTTTTGATAAGAGATTTGTATCGATTTGTAACCGAATTCAGTAATAAAGAGATTCAAAGTGGACGTAGGCTTAATCTCAAGCCGAACCACTATAAATTGTTGTCTTTTACTGCTTTTCTGCCATTTTACTGCTTAAATTCTGTTCCCGTCACGCGGGTGGTGCTTTCACGATTCTATTACACACACCGGGTGTTAGCGTTCACTTTTTAGCGTTAACATTTTGGTGCTTTCACTGAGAACCCAACTCAGGCTACTACTCACCATTGCTTCACAGAAGTTTGCCGAAAGAATTTCCTACAAAACCAGAAGTCTATCAGACATAATGGCTCCTGGAAGGAAATGAAAGTCTGTCAGAACTAATGATGACCGTGACAATACTGCCACTTCTCTCTCTCCAAATCAGGCAGCTCCAAGCGTCGGGGTGACGCGACAAGAGTTAGATGCTGCAGTATCCGGACTGTACCAGCAGATTGAAACTCAGAATAATCTAATGATGGAAAAGCTGAATGCTCTATTTGGGGCGAATCAAAGACCAGTAAGTAATGAGGAAAACTTTGCTAATGCTGCTCCCAATTCCGAGGGGAGAAATATTCCTCACGGAGGATCAGGTGCTGCTGAAGGGGCACCCCTCCAGGCTGAAGGATCCAGGCCGTCACCAGTTCTTCGTGAGCATTTACCTGGACAAACCCCCGAAAAGATGGCCGAGGTCTATTCTGCGAAATCTCTTAACAATGAGGAATATCTTTCTGGTATGATCAAGCAAATAATGAAAGAGAGCATGCAAAGAGATGAAGATGAGAGCGAATGGGGATTCGCACCGAGTAGAACTCCGTTTACCGAGAAGATTCTAAAGGCTGAATTTCCTAGAAAATTTGTTCCCCCCACCATTCCTGCTTATTGGGGAACGAGTGATCCAAATCAGTTCTTGTATAAATACGACTGGCACATGACCGGCGCAAGGGCAACTGATGAAATAAAGTGCCGGTATTTCCCAGTATATTTGGAAGGTGTAGCACTTCTCTGGTTTACCAAGCTTCCTGTCCGATCTGTAGGTCAGTTTTCCGATCTGACCCGAAAATTCAAAGAGCAATTCAGGCTATATGCTTCAAAGGCAAAAGACATAATGTCATTGTCCAGTCTTGAACAGAATCCGGGAGAGCCTATTAAGTCATTCCTGAACCGCTTCAATTTAGCTCTGGCAGAAGTCGATAACGCAGAGCCACGAATGATCTTGACCTATTTAATGCGTGCTATCGACAAATCGAGCGAATTTGGAAAATGGCTGAAGATGAAGGAGCCAAATTCGCTTGAGAAATTCTACAAAAAGGCTGATGAATTTATACGCCTAGAGAATCTTTCCGCATCAGCTAAAGTTGTGACAACAGTGGTGGAAAATAATGCTACAGTTCAAAGCAAGAAAGAACCTGTAAATCAGAAAAGGGAAAGTAATGGTGGGAAGAGGCAAAAAGATCTCAAAAAGCCCCGCTTCCTCAAACCTTCAGACTTTACTCCTCTGACCGATACCCCGGAGAATATTTTCATCGCCACTAAGGATGCTGTCGAATTTCCAAAACCACCGGCCGTGAAAGTTGGGAAGAATGCTGTTCAAAGCGGAAGATTTTGCAAGTTTC
This sequence comes from Allium fistulosum, assembly GCA_030737815.1. Lineage (NCBI taxonomy): Eukaryota > Viridiplantae > Streptophyta > Magnoliopsida > Asparagales > Amaryllidaceae > Allium > Allium fistulosum. The sequence continues at coordinate 1,389,890,988 of CM060901.1, read as the reverse complement.
ACAACCAACCAGGGCATGATACCAATGAGTGCCGCCACTTGAAAAGCCTGATTGAAGAATTGTTAAGAGAGAATAAGTTGCAGCAGTACGTCAAGAGGAATAGAAAGGACCCATCTTCATCCAGCCAAGGGAAGTTACCTCCAGCTCATTCATCTGATTCAGGAGAGAGGCCTGCTGGAAAGGAAAGACCTGTTATCAATGTGATCACAGGGGGACCTCACCCGGCTGGCAGGAGTTGGGGTGAAATGGAGAGGTATGCAAAAGCTTTGAAGTATGCACCAACTGAAGAAAGTGTCTTAATCTTGGAAGATGCTTCACCTCTAAAGCAGCAGAAGACTTTTCATGATGATATTATGTTCAGAGCCAGGGATTCTATTAATGTGGAAGCTCCTACTGAGGACCCTTTGGTTGTCTCTGTCGGTATTGGGCCGGCTATTGTCAGAAGAGTGTTGGTTGATAGTGGTGCCTCATGCAACATTCTCTTTAAAAGGACATTTGACCAAATGAAAATTCCGATGACAGATGTACAAGCCTCTTCACACAAAATTGCCGGATTTACATGAGAGCTGAAACAGCCAATTGGAACGGTGGACTTGTTTGTTGAAATGGGCGAAGGGCAGAAGAAGTTGGTTCGGAAGCAAACTTTTGTAATTGTTGATGGATTCTCCGCCTATAACGCTTTCTTGGGTCGGCCTACTCTTGCTGCTTTCAGGGCCGTCCTCGCTCCTTGGTGCTTAACAATGAAATTTCCTACTGATAATGGGATTGCTGTTATTAAAGGAGATCAGAACGCAGGACGAGAATGTTATCTTGTAGAACTCCGAGAGGCCAGGAAAAGAGAAATGGGGAAAGATGCGGCAACTCCGCTCCGCATCAAGGAACCAACCCTGTAGCAACTACGGAGTGGCCCCTGTACTGGCGAACACAGCAATGCAAGAAAAGAAATGGATCCCAGGAAAGCCAGTACAGGGGAGAATAGAGTGGTACCCGTGGAGGTAACGGTACCAATATCTGTTGACTCGAAAGACCCGAACAAAGTACTCAATGTGGGTTCACAGCTAAGCATAACAGTTCAAAACACGCTGATATCATTCTTAAAAGCCAATCTAGATGTGTTCGCTTGGTGTCACGCTGATATGTGTGGGATCTCCCCGGAAATTGCTGTACATACTCTGAACATTGATCCAAAATTCACGCCAGTGAAACAGAAAAGAAGAACTCAAGGCCCAGAAAGATCGACTGCACTAAAGGAAGAAGTCGATCGGCTCATGGAGAACGGCTTTATCAGAGACTCCACTTATCCAAGTTGGGTTTCAAATCCAGTGTTGGTCAAGAAGGCAAATGGAAAGTGGAGAGTATGCATAGATTTCTCAGATTTAAACAAAGCATGCCCCAAAGATTGCTTCCCGCTGCCCGGAATTGATCAATTGGTGGATGGAACAGCTGGGCATGAGTTGTTATCGTTTATGGATGCTTACTCCGGATACAATCAGATTATGATGCATGAGCCGGATCAGGAAGACACAAGCTTTATTACAGATGTGGGTCTCTACTGTTACAAAGTGATGCCTTTCGGATTGAAAAATGCTGGGGCAACCTACCAAAGGCTCGTCAATGCAATGTTCAAGCCTCAGATTGGTAGAACCATGGAAGTTTATGTCGACGATATGTTGGTAAAATCAAAGAAAGCTGTAGATCACATGGGACACTTGGAGGAAATGTTCGCAATTCTTCGAAAGTACGGAATGAAGCTCAATCCATTGAAATGTTCGTTCGGAGTAGAATCCGGGAAATTTTTGGGTTTCATTGTGAGCGCCAGGGGCATTGAAGCCAATCCTACTCAAATCACAGCTCTAAGGGAGGTCAAAGCCCCTAAAACAAAGAAAGAAATGCAAAGTCTCAATGGAAAAGTCGCTACTCTGAGTCGCTTCATTTCCAAAGCCACAGACAAATGCATTCCCTTCTTTGACGCTCTAAAGAAAGGAAAGAAGAATTTTGAATGGACTCCCAAATGCCAGAATGCTTTCGATGAACTAATTCATCACATGGAAACACCTCCGGTTCTTTCCAAGCCTACTGACGGTGAAGACCTTTTCATCTATTTAGCAATTTCATCTCACGCCCTCAGTGCAGCACTTGTACGGGAAGATATGAAAATACAGCGTCCAGTCTATTACATCAGTAAACGGTTCACTGGGGCAGAGATGAACTATTCGAAGATAGAAAAGCTCACCTATTGCTTGCTCATTGCTTCCAGGAAATTGAGACCATACTTTCAAGCCCATCCTATCAAGGTTCTTACTGATCAACCTCTAAAGCAAGTCCTGTTTCGTCCTGAAACTTCGGGTCGTCTTTTGAAATGGAACATTGAACTCAGCCAATATGACATCACATACCATCCCCGGAAAGCAATCAATGGACAAGCTTTAGCAGATTTCATCGCAGAATCTACTGACAGAGGTGATAGTAAGGGTGAAATAACTGATGACGTTCCAATCCAGTGGAAGTTGTATGTTGATGGATCGAGAAATGATTACTGTTCTAGGGCAGGGGTTGTGCTTGAAACCCCCGAAGGACGATCATTGTGTTATGCATTGAGACTGGAATTTCCTTCAACGAACAATGAAGCGGAATATGAGGCTCTTATTGCTGGCTTGAAAATTGCCAAGGAACTAAACATCAAAGTGTTACGAATCTTCAGCGATTCTCAACTTATTGTTTGCCAGATAAAGAAAGAGTTTCAAGCTAAAGGTGGAAATCTGCCCGCATACCTGTCAAAGGCATGTGAACTTCTTGAAGATTTCAATCATTACACGATAAGTCATATTCCTCGAGTAGAGAACATGAAAGCAGATTCTCTAGCAAAGTACTCAAGTTCCGGAGAAGCTCAATTGCTGGGATTAGTTCCCGTAGAAGTTCTGTCAGCTCCAAGCATTGATGAAATGGATGTTGATTGGATTATGGCTACGTCTCAAGAGCATGAATCATGGATGACTCCAATCAAAGAATACCTACTCAGTGGTTCCCTGCCAGAAAGTTCTAAGGAACGTCGAAAACTATTGAGGAAAGCGTCAAGGTATATAATTCAAGATGGCCGATTATACAGACGAGGATTTTCAATGCCTCTGCTCCGATGTGTAACTAAGGAAGAAGCCAAGACAATTCTAGCTGAGATACACGGAGGAGAATGCGGAGATCATTCAGCTGGTCAAACTTTAGCCAAGAAAGTTCTCCGATATGGGTATTTCCGGCCTGACATTAACCGGGATGCTGCTATTTACTCTAGAAAGTGCGACAAATGTCAAAGATTTGCAAAAATCCCAAAAGCACCTTCCACCGAACTTACACAGATGGTCACCCATGGCCATTCGCCATTTGGGGGATAGATCTAATCGGACCATTACCAGTTGCCAAATCAGGAATCAAATATGCTATTGTAGCCATTGATTATTTCACCAAATGGGCGAAAGCTGAACCTTTGGCCACCATTACTTCTAAAAAGATGATAAATTTTGTAACGAAAAATATCATTTGCAGATATGGTGTGCCACAGAAAATAATCACAGACAACGGTACTCGGTTTGAAAGTGAAGAGTTCCAGGATTTTTGCAAACGGTTCAGAATTCGGAAAAGCTTCTCAGCAGTGGCTCATCCGCAGGCAAACGGGCAAGTGGAAGCAGTAAATAAAATCATCAAGTCAACCATCAAAAAGCAACTCGAAAGAGCAAAAGGTGGTTGGGTTGATAGGCTTCCATTAGCACTATGGGCATACAGGACCACTCACAAAACTACAACTGGGCACACTCCATTTTCACTAGTGTACGGATCAGAAGCAATGATTCCGGTGGAAGTAGAAGTTCCTTCACATAGAAGAGTTCATTTCAACGAAGCTGAAAATGAAAAGCTGCAACTTGAAGCACTTGATTTTCTTGATGAGAAAAGAGAAGAAGCTAGGCTCAGAGTTTCAGCTTCTCAACAAAGGATAGCCAGGCACTTCAACTCTAAAGTTCGCCAACGCAGCTTTGAGGTCGGGGACTTAGTTTTGAAAAGGATCATGACGTCAACTGGTGTGTTTGGACCAAACTGGGAAGGACCATATGCCATTGGCAGTAAACTTCTTAATGGCACTTTCAAACTCATAACTGTTGAAGGGGATCCAATTCCAAGAGCCTGGAACAGCAACCACTTACGTCCTTATTTTACTTGAAAGAAAAAGCTTTGCTCAAAATTGTAAAGTAGTGATGAATGTACCAGTTGTATTGTAAAAATTGTAAATCAGTATGAATGAATGAAAGCTATAAAGTGGATGTAGGCCCGATTCTTGGCCGAACCACTATAAATCTTGTGTTCTTTACTATTTCATAATGCCTGTTTTATTTCGATATGTAAATACTTTAAATGTATTGCTAAAATGTCGATTCAAAATTGCAGGACATTAAAACAAGGCTTGCTCGTCACACAGCCAAGCGACCTCTATAAATCACCTGTTATGCAAATACCAAGCGATAAAAAATTCAAAATACAAATCCTATACAAGGAGAACTTCACATAAAAAGTTGGCGACTCCACTGTGACAAACCTTTGTTAATTGGTTGAGATTGTCGATATGAACAGACATCCGACTGGATAACTTGCATTTGTCCCGTGAAGTCGTTCAACAGTGAAGTCCACTTCTTCGAACATAGCAATGTAAGGAAAGAAGATGCGCTTGGAAACGATAATAAAAGATCGCTAATGAGCATATGATGAGAGAACATTGCCAAGCAAACAAAGAAGCAACCAAAAGGAGGTATGCTTCTCAATAAAAGGAGCATCCAATCAAGCAAGCAACTTGTGTCCGCCCCGTGGATCTACTCAACCATGAGAAAGTAACTTCCAGGCAATCAAAAAGCCCTTTTCGGAGGCACAAGCCCTCTTCGGAGGCACATGACCTCTTCGGAGGCAAAAGCCCTTTCCCAAGGCACCACAAGCCCTCTTCGGAGGCACATGACCTCTTCGGAGGCAAAAGCCCTTTCCTAAGGCACCGCAAGCCCTCTTTGGAGGCACAAGCCCTTTTCGGAGGCACAAGACCTCTTCGGAGGCACAACTCTTTAAGAGGAGCCCTCTCCGGAGGCATGTCCCAAAATAGAATACTCGAACGAAAAGCATTCTCCGGAAGCACAGTTCAACTCTCAAAAGAAGGATTAACTTGTTCATCTCAAAAAGTTCCTCCTAAAAAAAGTTGAAATACTACAAAATTCTTTCAGAAAAGTTCATTTCACTTCATAGGAAAATTCACTTCTTAATAAATAAAAGTGATTATCCCCGAAAGTTGAAGCGTTCTTCAGAAAGAGAAAATAAAAATTTCTCTAAAGACTAGATATACTCTATTAAAAGCATAATGATTCTCCCCTTAAAAGCGGAGTAATTATTCTCTGAAATAAGAGTATTAGTCTTGAAAAAACTAGGAATATTGCAATGCACTTACGGCATGGGGGCAATACTATACAATTCAATTATATTAATAAACACAACATGCCATAAGTTCATTGCAATATCACGAAAAATAGACGTGGAATAAATGTATTCCCAAACACAGACAAAAAGTTTGTACAAGTAAAAGGAATCGTTTATTCTACACTAAAAAAGAGAAACAGATGCGTTCTCACATACACAAGAAGTTGTACAAGTAAAATTACTGTTTTATTTAGTACTATGAAAATTCTTTACATGTGCAGATATCTCAAAAAAGCAAAAGCAGGGACCGGTACCCGCACAATCTCCGGTCTATACATGTAAAAAGAAAAATAAGAAGTAGAAAGTCCAGCTTGTCACTCCTTCTTTCCGCCACCCTTGGAGCCTTTGCTTGGCCTAATGGTTAATTTCGGAATCCGATGTGGGCGGGACGGAGAAGGAGGAGTGGTTGGGTCTTCTTCTGTTTTGTCTTCCCCAGTAGAAGCACCTCTCTTCTTCTTCCTTAAAGCACGCTTCCCCTTCCTCTTCGAATAAGATTCGCTCCCCGGAGTAGCAAGCAATGTTGAAAGCTTCGTGTCATCATCTAGGGACCGCTCCGGGGTCTTCTCGATGTTTTCAAGATCCTCCGCCTTCTGCTCCTGCGAAACAGCCGGATCATCCAGGCCTTGAAGAGCTTCGATTTTCTCTGCCTGTGATCCCGGTTGGGAAGCAGAAGGAGGAGTAATCTGTAAAGATGGAGGGACGGCAACTGAAGGAGTGGAAACTTGTGCAGTGTTTGGTGCCTCCGCTGTAGAAGAAAAGAAGTTAAAATCAACATCTCTTGAAAATAGAGAGGGTATCGGTTCACCAAAGTTTAAGTAACAAGTAAGAAGGTCATCAAACTCGGTTAAATCAAATAACTGGTTCATTAGACCCGGGACTTCGCCAAAATTACCTGGAGGAATTGGCTTCGTAAGTTCAATTTCATATTTATCAGCCTCAGTTTCTTCCTGGCTCTTCTCTTCAATTTGGGAAAGAGGAGTCTCGGAAGTATCGAGTTTAGCTTCAGCATCTTTTGCAGCAAGTGGAGATTGAGAGCTAGAACCGATGATGTCAACATCGGTCAAAGTCGAAGTATGGACAAGGGCGGTGAAAGGTATTGTTTTTTCTGAATACTCCTCTGCCACTGTCCCGGCTCTAGCTTCGGCAAGTTTCTCTTTGCCTCTAATAAGCGCATCACGTGCTTCATCATCCAGATAAAGCGCTACAAGGTCTGCCTCCGCATAGCCAGCAAATGTATCAAGTATGGTCTCCCAAACTTCAGCAAGTGTAATCTCATATTTGGGACCCAAGAATGAGAGGCTGCCGCGGCCCAGAATGTTGTGCATGTAGAAGTCAAATAGAGTAGAATCGATGCTAGCTTTAGTGGCTTCGTGAGACTCTTCGGCCGCAACTTGTACAGCAACCGCGTCATCTCGCTCCTTCTCAACTTTAAGAAGCTTAGCTTTCAGTATTTCAATCTCCGCATTTTGGGACACAATTGTTTCCCGCAGCTCAGCATTTTCTGTGCGATATTTCTTGGTAATGTGCTGCTCGGCTGCAAGCTTCATTTCGGCGTCTCTTTGTGCAGCATGTGCGTCCCGCACTTGCTTCTGAAAAACTTCTTCCTTTTGAGTATGCAATGCAGAAGACGAGGCGAGATCTTCCTTAAGTCGCTTGACTTCAGATTCAAGTTTTGCGTTGTCCTCTGCGATGCTTGTCATCTCCGCATCATGCTGCTTACACCATTTATCCCATTCGGCTTTATCGTTCTCCAGAGTCAGCATATTTTCAAGATTCATGTGATTGACTCTTTGGAGTTCATCAACAAGTTTCTGCCATTGCGACATCCTCTCAATGTTAAGCCTGACTGCATCAAGACTTTTAAGCATGTCTTGCTTATCAATCGGGACCAAATCTAGATCAAAACGCACTCCTCTTAAACACCAATTCGGAAATCGGCTCTGAAGCGTTGGAGGGCCGTCTTTAACTTGATATTGTGGCCTTGAAATGATTGCTTGAATGTCGGTTTTCTTTAAAGGAGGAGAGCCGGCCGGGATATTGGAAGATATAGGAGCGTCAGTTTTTTCAGAGATTTCTGCCGCGTCCTTTTCATCAAGTTTAACCCATTTACTTGGGTCATCGGAAGCATGCCTTTTCCCTTTATCATCATAATATTTTCTTTTATGAGAGTCATCGTCTCTCCTTCTTTGCTGCTCTTCGTAAGCGCGCCTCTCTTGAGTTTTTCTAGCTGCGCGCTCTTCATCAGATTCTTTGCGGGAGGGAAGATAACGTCCATAATCGTAAGAATCACGCCCTCCGTAGCGCCGAAAGTTGTCATAATACGAGCCAGTTCGTCCCATTGTAGAGCCTGAAATTGAAGAAAAGACAAGTCTTAGAAATCTTCAAATTAAAGGGGGCTAAGTTCATATAAGTGCTAAGCATCCTAAGTGTGTGTGATGTGCAAACTACGCGCGTCGAACTACAAACCACTCTTTGGTTGAGGAGTGATAGCAGATTGGGAAACGGGAGTTGATTCTTGAGCTGGCAAAGTTTGCTGCAAAGTAGATGTTGCTTCTGTTACAGGAGAAGTGACTTTAGTTATGTCATCTTTAAAAAGCTCCCGGGAAGTTATCATTATATCACTTAAGCCATCGAAGGTGTCATCATCATGGTGCCCGGTAGAGTTTTCTTTTTCAGCTTCTACATCGGCTGACTTTTCAGTGATTCGAGGATTTTCTTCCTCTTCGATAATTGGGGCAAGTGCCAGTTTGCTGGACGGGCCCGCAACATCGGTAAGTGTGGGACATTTTACCAGTGAAGTTTCAGTAGCGGTTTCTTTCGGTGTGGGGACTTCAACAGAAAGTGGGGCATCTGCTGTCTTCGGAGGAGAGTCGGGAACTTCGTGAGGCTGTGTAGAGCGAGAAGAGTGTAAAAGCCCATACTGGTGCAAAAATTCATCTTTCAGCAAAAGTTTGGCACTTCTATCTTCCGCCGCCACAGCATTTAAAGTCTCAAGGATCGATTTGAGGCTCGGATTTCTGAGCGGAGGAGGAAGCGCTGGAAAAAGAAAAAAGAATGAAGATAAGCATTTGATGATTCAGATTTCGAAAAGCTTATAAGATGAACAGAGAAAGGCAAGTCTTACTCCCAATTCTCCAAACTGCGTAGAATCCCAGAGGACATCGAACAAAGAAGAACTGGTTTAAAAAACCATGAGCACTTTCAGGCAAATCCAAGATCAATTTCCAATTCCTAGCACCCCTTACGAGTACAATCGAAGGATGATCTTTATTCTTAGAGAAGGTACATAGATAGCAAATCTCGTCAAAGCTCGGAAGACGGTCAAGCGTCCTCCTAAACAGAACACACAAACCCATTAGAACGGCGTAACCGTTGGGGTGTAGCTGAAAGGGCGAGATAGCTAGTCGAAGGAAGAGTTCCCGGAGAAATTCATTGAAAGGCGGAATAGCTCCGTTCAAGCACATATGGCGATTCACCGCGACAAAACCTAGGGGTGGCCTGTCAGCTGTATCACTTGCTCCAGGGAATATAGCGTCTGAATCAGCAATACCAAATTGGATACACAGTTGTCTAAAAATTCTATGGCTAAGGGTAGTCGGAGTTCTCTCCGGAGGATCAATCAGTGGATTGGCAATCGGGAAAGCTTCTTCAGTTGGTCCTGAATCTTCTTATTGGGACATCATTCTACACAATCAACTGGATATTTAAATATAAAGGTGCACGTTTCCTAAAAAGTGTGAAGTGTTGTGCAAAACTAAAACAATAACGAGCAAGTATAACCGAAATTGAGACAATTGATGTTCGTCGATTATAAAGTTTCGAGGCTTGTTATTTCAGAATTAAAATACAATGTTGTGTTGATGCAAACAAGTCAGCTTAGGTTGATTATTCCAGCTTTGTTTCAACACTTCATTTGAATTAGTCATTTCACAGCATTTCATTCATAGAATTCATTTAAGTTAATTATTCGTTATCAACTAATCTGTCATGCGATGTGGGCAGTCGATGGCAGTATATTTGTCCCGTTTTTTTGCAAGTGTTGTATTTAGGCAGGTTATTAGCATTAAAGTCAAGACAGTGTGAAAGGAAGTACAACACAGTTCAGATTCAAGAATCCAGCCAACTTCTGTGCAAATTCCTCTAAGTCTTAAGTCGTTTGACGACCTATCATAGGTCGGGGCTTTTAGGTCGTATTGTGCGAGTCAAGATGTTCAAGGCAGTGCCAAGGTGGTTCAAGTCCTAGGTCGTTCTGCAACCTATCATAAGTCGCAGCATTTCTAGGTCGTATAGTGTAACTGAATAAGTCAAAGCGGTGCAATTTTATCTAAGTCCTAGGTCGCGCACGACTTGGCTTAGGTCGAAGACTCTTTAGGTTGTGAATATTATTAGATTGCAAAGACTCTTTAGGTCGAAGACTCTTTAGGTCGAAGACTCTTTAGGTCGAAAACTCTTTAGGTCGAAGACTCTTTAGGTCGTGAATATTCCTGCGCGACCAAACTCTTAGGTCATCCAAATCTGGTAAGTTATTGACTTCCTCTCCAAGCAACACCATATTGGATCCAATAACCCAATACCGCCATTATAAAAGAATTCGATATCTTCCTCATTTCATCTTCGAGTCATCCAGCAAATCAACTGGAAGTCATCCATATACCTCTGAATCATTCGACAAATCAACTGCAAATCCCACCGATCCGTTGTGAAAACTTCTGTGCGATCATGAATCAATGCAACATATCAAACAACGATCGAAAATCAATCGAAACAACCAAAAAACTGAAGCATGACACACGGAATTAAATTTGGGTCAATAAACGTGGATTTACGATCGATCAGTGATTGCGAAAGAGGAGAGATTAATCCACTTACGTAATATACTGATAGAAGTGAATCGATGTTTTGCTGGGATGAATTAACCTCCGAAGAATTAAGAATTCGTCAATGGCAATAGGATCTCAGAGTAGTAAAGTGGAGAGGAAGGAACGACCTAATCTATTTATATGGAACTGGGAGAAGAAGGCGGATAGGCGTGCAAGTTTTATGTCGTTCGCGACCTAGCAAAGTTGAGTCGAAGCATACGACCTAAGGTATAGTCATATACTTCGAGGGGCAAATGTTAACTCCTTTATTTCAGCGACCTAAAACTCTGTGATCTAAAAGAATGTTGCGACCTAAGGAAGCTACGACCTAAGGAAGCTACGATCTAAGGAAAAGGCTACGACCTAAGAGGCTCTGCGATCTAAGGGAGTCCGCGACCTAACTATCTCAAGAACCTCGCGACCTAACTACATAGCGACATAACTGCTAAAGGAAGTCCGCGACCTAACTATCTCAAGAACCTCGCGACCTAACTACATAGCGACCTAACTACTAAAGGAAGTCCGCGACCTAACTATCTCAAGAACCTCGCGACCTAAATACATAGCGACCTAACTGATAAAGGAAACCTGCGACCTAACTGAGAAAGTCCACGACCTGTCAAGATAAGAAGTTAGCGACCTAACTTCTCCACGACCTAAGTGATCTACGACCTAAGAAGTATCGCAGCTTAGCGACCTAAGGGACTAAACGACCTAAGAGAGGTCCTGACCTAACTGCTGAAGCCATCTTTAACTCGCCAGCGACCTACTACTTGTTCAAATGAAGACAAGTGCAACTACATCAGCTGATTTCCTATGTCGCGAATAGACTGCGACCTAGCTTAGGTCGCTCACGACCTACGACCTAACTTAGTTCGTATGAGACCTAAGACTTTGTAATATTTCTGCCCAGAATTCAGAGCCGCTCCTATAAATAGGCCACCATTTCCAACATGGAGGGGACTTTTTGGCCATTCATCTCTTCAAGCACCGTTACTCTGTCGAAGTCTCCATTCATCCAGCAATCAAAGATCTTCAAACATTCAAGACGCTACAACAAGCTTCAAGAGAAATTCCTTACATCCAACACGGATTCATCGAATTTCATCGACGAAGATTGAGCTAGTAGTCAAGATTGTTTCTTGTGATCAAATTGTACTGTTTTGATAAGAGATTTGTATCGATTTGTAACCGAATTCAGTAATAAAGAGATTCAAAGTGGACGTAGGCTTAATCTCAAGCCGAACCACTATAAATTGCTGTCTTTTACTGCTTTTTTGCCATTTTACTGCTTAAATTCTGTTCCCGTCACGCGGGTGGTGCTTTCACGATTCTATTACACACACCGGGTGTTAGCGTTCACTTTTTAGCGTTAACAAGCACCTTGCAATTTTCCATGGAAAATGACTCTTAGTGTATCACCTGAGAAAAAGGTGTAGTCATATCTAAGGCATTAAACAATACCTGGAAACAAAGAGATCATCAAATCAAACATTAAATTTTAGCTAATCAAAAGCATTTATTTAACAAATGGTTTGTTAAACTGAGCAACATTTTTTTTCACTTTGAACCATTTCTAGAAAAATTAGACATTTACTGAATAATTTAAAGATTTAGATATGATTCAGGAGGACACATTACTGCCTATTCACACTAGTATCAAAAAGGTTATTGTTATTCGAGTTTTTGATCCAGCAGGACCCACTAGAAAGCAGGACAATCTCGTGACATCAGGATGGCTTATAACTCAACCAGAAAATCTAAGGCAAGGAGTGAATGAGAGCCAAGCAATGTTACTAAGGCAACAACTGGGATCGACTAAACCAAGGGACCAGCATTCTTTTAGCCCAATCAGCAGCTAAGCACAAACAACTATGATAAAAGACTATCAAAGCATCTCCAATTCCAAACTCCAAAAAATCCTTAGTGCTTGGATCATCGACGACCCATGCCTCTTCTCAAACCTTCAAACAAGATAGGTAAAGAACACTACGAAAAGAGGCCAAGGCATTGGCTCGCAAACGAGCCAAGTCCATGGGTCGCTAGCGACCCATAGACCATGGGTCACCAGCGACTTATAGACCATGGGTCGTCGGAGGCCCGCCAGCGATGCATAAGCCATGGATCACTAGCGACCCATGGCTCTATCTCGTTTTGCGAGCTAAACTCTCCTCGGGTCGTTTCCTACCTACCTGCGAGCAGTTGATAAACAAGCCTGGTCCATAAGCTCTCTAATCCATATAAATACCAACCTACCTGCAACATAAACAAGATCATCTCTGGACTGGTTGCAAAAGCTCTGCTGGAATTATTCTTCACTCTCTACCTCGCTCACAACAATCTAAAAAGGAATACACTGTGATTCTCTAGTGGATTATAACTCTGGAGACTCAATCTAGCTAGAAAATAATCAAAGGCTTGTAATCAAACATCTCTTGTAACGGCAATCAGTCTATAATAAAACTATAAAGTGGACGTAGGCTTCATTAACAGCCGAACCATTATAAAAATTCTCTATCTTCTTTCTTTTACTATTCTTTTTCTATATCTGTCATCTATGATATTGCTCTATCAGAACAGGGCTGGTGCTTTCAAACTCAAACCAGGGTGTTGGTTCATTTTTTGGGTCAACAATTATATAGCTGATAAATCCGGACCATTTCAAGAAGATGCTTGAAATATAATGACAAGAGGTTCATTATGCAATATAACCATATGAATGAAAAAGAAATCGTACAATAAATTACACAAAAGCTCACATAAAAATTGGACAATTTTGAGCATAAGTTATACAAGAGCAATTGAGCATGCACATTGATAAAATGCAGTAAATGTAGATGTTAAATCCAATTCTCGCTAGAAATATATCAAGGAGCATGGCTAATACCGGAGAATGATCATTCTAGGATACACGATAAGCCGAAATCTGTTCCTTTAGTGGATTTTCTTCCTGAGTTTGTACAATGGGTTTGACTGCAAAATAAAAACATCTATTAGTTGTTTTGATTCAATGGATATTACTAAAAACCCATAATATACAGTTAGATTTGTATGTTTCTCAAGAATGGTTTTTTTACCGTTAAAGTTTCCTATTTTTAAACTAAAATAAAATTCAAAGTGAAATGGTAAATTCAAAAATTAAAGTCATATTCATTCATCATCTTATCTCATAAATCCGAAAGTTTTACAGGCCCTGCAAAAACCATTTAAAACATCTTTCTATATAAAATTGGAAAATTTTCATTTCACTATTTAGAACTATGGCGTCGTCCTTAACCTTCCCCTTCCTCCATCCTAGTTCGTCAATTCCATGTCCATCCTCTCTCTCCTCTCTTTAGTCTTCTGTGGAATTTCCGAAGTCTTCGGCAAGCATTTAGGTTATCGGCAAGCCGCTTCACAATGAAATCCAAATCAAAATCGATTTTGAAGTCAATTTCGAAATCCAAATCCAAATCCAAACCGATTTTGAAATTGATATAATCCAGATCGAAATCGATTTCTAAATCAGTCCCTAACGTTGGAAAAAATGACCAAAACTGAAATCGGTCAAAGAAAGAAGTTATTTATGTTCTATATGGAGGATACCTAGATTAAGGAGTAAATGAGAAGGTGGAGAGAGCTTGAACACAAATCTGGATTTTGGAGGAGGAGAGTACACTATTTGTAGTTTTCTTTTGCGTTAGCAAAAGTAAAAAGTGAAGTTTTAAGGGGAGATGAAATGTTTTAGGGAGCCTACCTAGAAATTTGCCAAAGTGGTCAAAACTTATACTTTAAAATTCAATTTTCTAAACTTAGATAAACGTTTGAATTTTCACTATTTACTGAATGAAGAATTTAATGAAAATCAATTAGTATTTTGTAATTTAATAATTATAAACCATCATTACTAAAAATTATAAATTTTACATTTTTAATTAATGTATATAAATTATTAATTATTATGTACAAATTACTAACGATAAATAATTAATTTAAAATTATTAATCATTAATAATAAATTATCATTTATGAATTCTTAATTATAATAAATTATTAAATATTAGGTATATGTTATTATTTAAAATTATTAATTTTTATGAATATTTATTAATTTATTTCAATACTATTTTATTTTTATGAAAATTTCAATTTTTTTTTAAATTTATGAATATAAATACTAAATAATAAATATCATTTCCAAATTAATAAATACTTATTAATTATTATTGTTTAAGTATTATCTACTTAATTATTACTTGTTATAGATTTTTGTTAATTATTAAATATTATAATTTAATTTTACTTATTAATAATAATTATTATTTAATATTAATTTTTAACTTTTAATTATATAATATTAAATATATTTATTAATTATGAAATACTAAATAATAAATATTACTTCTTAATTATTAAATTCTAAGTACCAATTAATTATTAGTTATTAAATTTTTGTCTTAATTATTACGTATTAATTATTTAATAATAATTTACTTCTTATTTATACTACTATAACAAAATCAAAGAATAACAAATATTATTGTAAAATTTTATTATTAAAATTTTCATTAATTATCTTTCTTTGGAAGTTAATGTTATTTATCAAGTATTAACTAATAAATATGAATTATTAATTTTTTTTGCAAGTCAGTATTAAATATATTGTTATTATTTATTATTATTTATTAAATATTAATTTTTACTTATCTTTAAATATTAAATATAATTATCAATTATAATTATTAAAAAATATAAAAAATAAATGCGTTTGATAGTGTACTTTATATCATGGGTATTTTTTAATTTATTTCGAGAAATTTCAAAATTTTAATCATTTTATATGTTAAATATTAAATAAAATTATTAATTATAATTATAAAATATTAAATACTAAATGTTACTTCATAATTACTAATATTGCTTATTAATTATGAATTAGATATTTATCTTAATTATTGATTGTTAATTATTAATTTTTTAATAGTCATTATTAATTAATAATTATTTAAAACTAATTATTAAATACTAAATATCACTTCATAAGTATTGAATTTTATTATTAGTTATTAGTTATTAAAATATACATACATATATATGTGTGTGCGCGCGCCTTGAAGTAAATTCCGAGTTAAATTAATTATGCGAATTGTTATATTTTGTTATCACCCTTTTTGATATTTAAAGATAGTCTGACCCGGATGTTATTTTAATGCTTGAGCCAAACCGAGACATTCCATGTTATAAGATAAGTAGACTTTTGGACAGTTAGGGCTAGAAGAGAGAGATGGGCCATTTGACTCTTTAGTTTATCTCACTTATGATTTGTGTATGTATTATGAGATGTATATATTAAATTAGAGAGAATGTATATCATTTGAGTATAATGTTATATTTGATAGACTGCCGGTTTTGTATCTGTATAAGTATTTATTATTTCGCTGTGACTGTTGTTTATATGATACACTGTTCAGATTCTGAGAAATCAATATGTTTATCAGTTTGAACTGGGACTATACACGTCAAATTTTATTCCAGAGATTTAGTGAAAAGGTAAGTATGACATGTTAATGTTGGTTTAAAGTTTGATTCACATTTGGTCACCCATAGCAAGTTGTATTCTCCGTGTTATGGACTACATTATTTATAATATTCTCAAATAACATGAGTATAGCGGTGGGGTCGTTACAGTGCTTCACTTCTAATAAGAGGTATTAAGCAATCGAAAGGGGCATTTTCCTTGACTTACTTAGGTTAGTCTAAACAGGATGTCAGCTATGGATGGTCAGTGGGTTATGTTAGTATTTTTGGATTTGTCTTTAGTAGTAGGTCTGGCATATAGGCTATGATCCCCAATAGCCCCGAGCAAGCGGTAGCAAAGACTTAGGTTATGCCCTGATAGATTACGCTTCCTACTAGTGTAGATTCCGTATGGGAGATGCATAGACTTTAAAGTAAATGGTTAGACGAAATTTGTTCATCTGCGGTGGGCTTGTTAACCCTTAGATGAGGCTTTGAGATGCACTCGTAGTATGATGACTAAATTAAAAATTATAGAGCTATATATAGGGATCATCGGTCTATGTAGTAAGAACCGATTGATTAGCGTTTATGTTGCGCAGGGCCCGCTTAGGGACTGAGGTATTAAATGGTCGTTGGGTCTGCCTTCTCTCTATTTAAAAAGTATAAGTGGCAAGGGATTTTGGCTTATGAAACGGTTAAAAATATATGTGAATAGGCATATACATATATAGTTATAACTCGGAGGATGTTAGGCATATCGTATGCGCACACATAGAACTTAAAAGATTAGCCATAAGTAAAAACATAGCACTTAAATGGAAATAGCATAAATTAATGTTACGGGTAAAGTATTTAATTTTCCAATTATCAAAACGTTGTTCTGACCCCTCCTCATTTCAACCCACATGATAGATTTAGAAGGACAAGCATTTGGAGCAAGAAGGGAATGGTCGATGGAGAAGTCTTCTTGTTCATGCTTGGTGCTGACAAGGCAATTAGACATCCAAGGAATAATATTGATTCCAAGGTAGTAACCTTGGTCAGTATGTATATTCTATTATATTTTTCTATTCCACTGTGATTTTATATTATTTACACTCTGATATACTTGTCTTGCTACAAGACCAAAACCAACGATCCGTACCCTAACGGACTTGGGTTTTGACGTAGTCGAAATTTAGGCCCATTAAAGTGCATGTTTTTACGTTCAGTGTCAGAGCTTAGATTAGTCGATTATAGGAATTAGGATTAGCTGAGAAAACATATTTTTATTTTTACCTATAATTATATTGTATTATATGCCAAACTCTGTAAATTCTGACTATAGAAGTAGTTGCGACCATATTCTAAAAGGATGGACAAGGAAACTATGAGTTGAGCCAATAAATAAAGTTAAGTTTATACACCTACCCTGATTACCCCCATGAAGTGTTGGATGTACCACAAGGCATTGACCAAGAAGAGCTTGAGCATGACATATAGAAGAATCCTGGAGGCTGGATGGTACTTGACTCCTTATTTAGGTCTTGATTGCCTTATGATTGTAGATTTCGATCGATTTCCGATTAAAGATGCACATTTCATCCAGACTAATGGGAAGAAAGAAACAACATGTTGCAAGCATCCGAAATTAAGGTATAATAGGAGTGAAAAAAGTTCCCACAAAAAGGTGTACATTAATCATCACAAGAACATAACTGAATTTTTATAAAGGTGACTAGAAAGAAGGAAAGTGGCTATAAAATCACCATGATCAAACGAGGAACTTGGCTACATAGCTTGCACCTGTGTGATTGTGGTGATTTTCTGAGCAACTTTCATATTTGGAGTTTCATGATCGGAACTCAACAAAGAAGTTATTAGCGTTTGAAGTTTCTGAAACAAAAATATTTAAAAATGAAAATAGAAATTAAATAATAATAAATGCGACACCCTACAGTCGACCCCCTTATTTTGGCTAGTCGACCGCTTATAGGGGATGGTCGACCGATTGGGGTGTGGTGGCTAGGGTTTGAACCTTGGTCAAACAGTCTGGATTTATTTATTTTAATCTAATGGTTATGGTTGATTCAAGCGCCTATAAATGCAGGCTTAACCCCTTACTTCTCTTTTTATATTTTCAAGCAGCAATGCTCTGCAAATTTTCATTCCCCGCCACTTCTAGAAATTATACAATATTTTACACATACACACAAAAACACACACATAAAAAAGAGAAAGGCAAAAAATAAAGAGAAGAAGCAAATCAACGTTGCGAAAGAAAAAGATAATATTTTATAATTATAAATCTATATTTCCCTTAACCCCAAATTTCTTTTCAGATCTGTGTTTGTTATGCGACATTTTGACCCGGCTATATCTGAACTGACTGGACAAGTTAGACTCGACTTTCATCAAGGACAGTAGCCCAGAGCGATGGTTGTGGGATCCAAAAATCAAGCATAGATGATAATATGAAGTAGAAGCATGAAAGCTCACTACTCCCCGAAGATGGATCAGGTACGATCCATATTCAACATTATCGATCGTATCATATTTAATCGATTCCACAACTCAATTTTGCAGCGATGATCGGTCAATAACTCATAATCTACACATGCTACTAGCATGAAACTTAGAGTACAGGCTTACTACAACATGTGGAATACCCCCTAGGGATCTCATTCCAATTGGAGGAAGTTGGAGGGATCGGCATAACTCCCTTTGAAGGCATCGGTAAAAATCAGAATTCAAGCAACACTACTTCACGAAAAATACGATATCTCACAAACCGTATGTCAGAATTGCACAAAATTTGGAGAGCAAGTAGTTAATATCATGGGACACCCCTTATGTGGATAGCAGCCCATTTGGACACAATAATAAGAATCGGTACTGATCCCTATTGTGGGCCCTGATGAGCCTAGAAATTTTTGGGTGACCTTGAAATTTCAGTCTGATCCGTGCACCTCTTCCCCTATAAATACAGCAGGCATGGCGTTAAAATAGGGATCCTTCTTTCTACTGAAATGTCTCTTCCATTTCTATTCTTCATTCTTGTACTAACGGGATCCTAGCTGATCGAAATATTCTTCTAATCATAATCATGTGCAAGATCAATAAAAACATGAAGTGGACATAGGCCAAGATTGCCGAACCAATATAAAAATATATGTGTTCATTTATGATATTTGCTCTATTTTAATCTTATTCTTCATTTAATCTCTACTAGATTCTATTGGGTGTTGATGCCCATTTTTGGTGTCAACATTTTGGTGCTTTCACTAGCATTGAATTCTCAGCTTGATTGGATCTCATCATCTACTTGTGAATTCCCATATCCACGAGATAGATCCAACGTTTTACCGGTAAACCTCCTATTCTACTCAAATTTGAAGGAAATCTAAAGGAAGCTGATAGCCATGGTTAGAAGAATCAAATCAACTTCCCACGGAGTTGGAAGAAATGATGATGCTAGTGTTCTTGTTTGGGGTTGTTCTTATGTTCATGTCCATTTGGAAGGGATCAGTTCACTCATGTATGCAAGTTCTTGGGATCAGATGCTGAAGTTTGCACTCAAGTTAGCTAAAGGTCGATCCCTCTCTTAAGGCCAACATGACCGATCCCTCATTCTTGGGGTCTAGCACCGGTCCCTTCATGACCGACCCCTTAATACATATACATGCTTAATACCGATCGCTCCAAAGACATTAATAACGATCCCTCCAAAAAAGCTATACCGATCCCTCCAACATATATGTATACCAATCCCACTTACATATATACAATCGCTCTAAAAGTATATATACCGATCCCTCTTCAAGGTGTACATATCGAAACCTCTGCAAGGTGTATATACCAATCCTTTTGCAAGGTCTATATTCCGATCTCTATACCACCAATCCTTACTTAGCACTACAACCGATCGCATGCCAACAACCATCTTCATGACCGACCCCTTTCGCCGATCACTTATAGCTGGTCCCTATATCCACCATCGATCCCTCCATACTTCGTATGACCGATCCCTCTCATAAAACATTCAATACCGATCCTTATTCCGCGTTTGTCCAGAACCAAACCCTTGTTCAACCGATCCCTCCAGTCGATCTCGTTCGCATTCAAAAAGAAACATGACAGAACCCTTCCTCATGGTGGAAAAAAGGATCGGGACCGATCCCTCCTTCTTGCCGCACATAGAAATATGCAACCGAACCCATGCCATAGCGTAGTGCCCCCGCATTCTAGATTCGGAACTCAACATAAAAATGGGTGTGTTCTATTTGCCTTACTTACATCCTTTAACCGACCGGGGCATTGAGGATCAAGTGGCAGCTGCTGAATTACAGCCAAGGAATAGACAAGGAACTACTACTCAAATGGTACACCCAAAGGCTGGAGAACCAAGATGATATGACACGAACTGGGATCGGTTACTGGATCAGGCTTCTAGGGTAGATTACGACTGCTCTTAACTGACCAGCTTCCAAATGGCTGACTTTCCAGCTATGATACGATGGCTTATGTGACGACCGCCCTATGCCGCTTATTGTTCCATCTCAAAGTATAGCTATCCATCATTAAAGTCGAACCTGAAGTGGTCACCCATTCGACTCGAAGAAAACCCTGGAAGTTTTGGCCCAAGGTCAAACTCAGGTAAAACCAAGATTTTCTCACAGGAAACACCGGTATGACTCCAAGCACCGTCCATTGACCAACTTTGGTCCATAAAGCGCAGACTGGAGAATAAACACCAAACAGATGTGACTTATAACCCATCGACCCACTCTGGTTCCCAGAATGCAGACTGTAGTATAAACATCAAATGGGTGTGATTGACCACCCATTGTAAAATTCTGGTCCCCGGAGTGTGGACCGAAATATAAACACAAAAAGATGGACACGGTTCGACTGTTCTACTGATAAACTCTGGTTCTTTGGCGCGGTCTGGAGTATAAATACCATAAAAAGTGGATGTGGTTCGATCGTTCGCTCCTCTATTCTTGCCCTTGACTTGAGGGCAAACACATGAAGTGGATGCAATCTGACCATCTTCTCCCCTGCTCGAGCTCAAAGTTCTTCAGAACACTTATCTTGCTCCCAAGGCTTGGTAGAAACAGGATCCAAATGGAAGTGGATGTGGTACGACTGTCCATGCATCGACTCCTGCCCTAGATGCAGGGGGCGGTTTGAGATCCCAAGTCCAAATTGGACGTGGTTCGACCGTCCAATCCAAAGAGGATGTGATACGTCCATCCATGACCCTGTTTGCACAAAGGTATGACAAACTATCAAGCCTTGCCCGGACATCGGCAAGCCCAAAATCCAAATCAAGACATGGACGCGGTTCGACCATCCAGTAAATAACTCTGGTCCTCCTGTGCAGACTGGAGTATAAACACAAATTGGTTGCGGTTTGACCACTCGCCAACAAACTCTTATCCCCAGAGTGTGGGTATGATTATAAACAAATAGATGAGTGCAGTCTAATCGCTTAATATTCCTTAAACTCCGACTTGAACTCGAAAGGAGGAGTATAAACTCACTACGGATGGAATTCGACCATCCACTAACTAATTCTGCTAACCCAAGAATAGGAACGAGATATAAACTACTACAAGATAAGTACGACATCTTACTATAGCTCCAGCTGGGTGATCTTTACAACTTAAGGCAACAACTGCAAGGAGGCCTCAATAAAAAACTAATCGGAATGACATCCATAGTTACGGGTGACCGACTATATCGTACCATCAAATTGAGGGTCTGCATCAACCATAAATGGATGTGACCCAAACGTCCATCGCATAACTCCGATCACCGGAGCATGGGTAGAAAAATAAACCATGAATGAGTGTAACTTGATCATTAATTCTCAAGCACCCTCCTTCGATCCGTCAGGAGGAGTTTGAAACCGGATGAGTATGACCCGAATGCATCTGAGCCAACTCTAACCCTAGATATAGTGGAAGAATATGAATCAAAATAGACGCGACTGATCGTCCAGCTCCGAATGAATGTGACGCGACCGTTCATACGTTGACTCTTACCATGATTCGACTAGAAGGGAAACGGACGTGGCTCGATCATCCACACACTGATCCTTGCCATTGGTCTGGCAGGTAGAGCATCAATCACTAATTAGACATGACTTTCCTTCCTACTTATCGACGTGTGCCCCAGACTTGGGGGTACGAGCGAGAAACAAGATGAATGTGAACCGACCATTCATCGATCAACTCTAAGTCTTTAGGGCTTAGGTGGGAGTTTAAACACGACAAGACGAGACTCAATGTAACGACCTAGAATTTCTGTCATTTGAAATTCATATATTTAATTGATTTTAAATATTAACAAGTGAGATTTGTAAGTCGAATAAATTTAAATTCGAATATAGTGATTTAATTGGATAATTAAATCGATAATTTAATATTTGAAATTCCAGAAATAATTGGAAATTGGGTTTAATGTAAATAAAAATGATTTATAAAGTTATATTAAACCATATTGGAGTTAGAATGATGTTTGTAAACTTTTAAAATTGAATTAAAAGTTAATTTGTGAAAAATGAATATTTTAATATTTAATTGACGAGTAAAAATAGTCATTTTTCAAACAGTCTCGGATTTTGACGAAACTAGTTTCATCGGATCCGTAATGTTAAATTATTGTAAGATTTCAATTTTCATAGCAATCGGAGTTGTTGTTTGTCCGGGGCAAGCTAAAACGCATAGAAATCGTTTTAATCGATTTAATTTAAATTTGATCGTTTATTTCCGTAACTCGCACATATGATCGAATTGGCTCTCGATACCTATTCCATTGTGTCCGGAATGTGGGTTAAACCTTAGAAATGTCAGCCGGCATGCTTCGTTTGGAGTTCGGAAAAATTCGGGTGAATAGTGTTTCGTCAATTTTTTATATAAGGACTTGTCTTCTTCACAATTGCAAAACCCTAAAAGAGATAGGTCAGCCGCCGCCACAAACAGTATCAATGGCTGAAATGTTTCAATATTCTTCCTTCGATCTCTCTCAATCCATGCAATATTTCACGAAGCTTTCAACTACAAAGTTATAGGGCTAGACGAGATCTTCAAATCTATACAGCGGCGATCGAATTTAAAGTGATGAATCATCGGCAAAGTAGCCTTGAAGGTGGCACATTCTAGCACGTTTATCTAGGCATGGGGGAAGTCGAGCTCCCTGATGTTGTGGCCAAAGGTGGAGCTTGGCTAGGAGAGTTGAATGGTGGTAGTTGATCGTTGTAGAGATGAATGATGGTGCCGCGATAATTCGAAGACGATGGGCGGCTATGGGTTGTTTGGATCAGTTTTGAACGAAGAGGAGAAGATGAAAATCACGGCCAGATTTCTTCAACCAACGATGAACGGCTCTGATGTGTTCAGGGTTAGAAAATAAAAATAATTTGAAAATAATTTATATTATAAATCGTGTGATGTTTAAAATACTGTAACTTTTTGATACGAGGTCGAAAATTGACGAAACAAATTACGTTGGGTTCGGTTTGTCGAGCACTACGCGATGGAGCTGGATTGGGATTTATTAGAGACAATGATAATTTTGGGTAAAATTAAACGTGTGTTTAATTTTATTCAAAATGAAACACTGCAACTGTTATCGGAAACTCAAGGTGAGAACTTCTCACTCAATCGAATTGTGTTTCGATTTAAATTTTAAATAGTTAAATTTAAAATTGGTTGATTGTGTGTTTAGATTGATGGTTGTCATTTGTTGCATTGAAATAGACCCTATACGCCGCATATTAAGCGGAGGTTATTATATTAAAAACATATACCGCGATATTCCACCATGAAGTAGAATTGGTATTGTATATGTACTTGGAGTTGATTTCCCGCATTATATAGTGGATGAGACCCTATTGCGCCGCATAATAGCGAATAGTATTTTATAAATCCCATATACCGCGATATTCCACCTCGAAGTGGAATTGGTATTGTGCTAACATCTGTGGATGCAGGGAAACAGGTTGGAGGGATCCAACTGGATTCCTCAAACAATTGAAATTATTTCATATGTTGTGTGTTGATTATTTATAATCACCGTGTGATTATCTTTGTGATTGAAATTGTTGAAGGCTCCGGTTTAGCCGAATATATTTTTGGTATCGTTAGATACCGGAAATAAATAAAAATCAGATTTTTGAAATTTTAAGAATTTATTTTTGAGAATTGGATAAATTAAAAAGGAGTTTTAAAAAGATAAAGTTATTTTTGAACCATATTGAATAAAATTTCAAATTACGGGGAAAATGCTTAATAATGGATTTCGATTAATATATTATAAGTTGAAGAATTTATTAAAAAGTTGGATTTTTAAATAGATTTGAAGAGATAAAGAAATTTATTTAAAAAGGAAACGATTTTGTAAATTCATTGGAAATTTATAAGGAGAAATTACTTGGTTATAATAATTAATAAAGAATAATTAATTTAGTATTAATTATTAATTAAGAGTTAATTAATGATCTATTAAAGGATAATTTATTAAATGTTTTGGTAATTAATTGATTATTAATTTACCATAACTAGCAAAAATTTATACGTAGAAATTTATCCGACTTTAAATTAATCAGATAATTAAATTAATCCTACTTATGGATGTTTGGATTATAATGGATGTTGAATTGTTTGATATCTCTGATATGTGATGCTTTGTGATATATCCTGATTTGTGTTGTGATCTGTAATTTGTTTATCTGTGATATATATATATATATATCTGTGATCTATGAATGAAAAATAAGCGTTATAGTTTATACCGCTTATCAATTATATTATTTTATTTAATCTGCGATGGTTGAATGTTGTTGCACTATTGTGTTAAACCCTTGGACTACACAATACATACACAAATATGGATTTCACGTGGAAATCGGTTAAGTCACAGATTTTTAACAATTCTAAAGATTGAATTTTTGAGTCAAAAATAGTTTTGGAATTGGAATTGAAAGTTTTTGAAAATGAGATTCAAAAATAAGAGTTATTTTAAATAACTTAATAAAAATTGGAATTTAAATCATTTGATTGAAATTTTGAATTAAATACTTGAAATTGAATTCAATGATTTGGGAACTATGGTCTAAAAGATTGTACAAGTTATAAAAGGTGTTTATATGGGTTTTTAACCATTTAAAATATGGTTTTGGAAATTTAAACTTAAATCCAAGATTTGTACTTGGATGGCTTTAAACTGTGTAATCGTAACCAGTTTTTTTCCCAAAACGAAAACTATCTGTTTTCAAATAATAATAGCTTTCATAAAGTGAAAAGATTTCCAATTTGTATCGAAACATTTCAAGTTGAAATGAAATTGTGAATAGTTTGGAAAAACTATGAATTAACCTTTGTGAAGATGATTAAGCTTTATCTTGAAATCAAAGAAGATTTTAAAAGGTGTATCTTTTATATTATAAAAGACTTGAATTGTGAATAGTTTTGAAAGCTATAAGTTAAATCTTGATTTAAAGATTTAATGGGTTAATCTAATTGAAATGGGAAATGATTTGGGAATCTGTGAATGAATCTTTGTGAAATTGGGTAAACTTTGTGAAGTAAATCTTTTTGTTTAAAGATTTAAAATGGTAATTTGTTTAAACCATTTGAAAGAAAGGGTTGGGTAATAAGTTGTGACTTAATTGAAATCCCATATCCATATGTTTTAAAATACTGTGCTCACTATTCGGTTTAGCCGAGAAAGGACCTTTGTGTCATATAACCCATTCCGAATAAGTGATATGACGATATGGATAACATTTGAAGACCAGTGGTGAAGACCGGGTACTTGTGAAAATGATAGGATGACCTATCGACTGTCTCTGCACCGTTAGCTATGGTATAGAGATTTCCTTTATGATGGGAAGTTCGATCGGGATTGTGAATACCCGGATTGCAAGGGCTTCTTTGGAAGTGCCTTCGGTTCTGTTCGAACCCGGAACAGACTTGTATGGTTTTTGTCTGACAATACACTTTGAGATATAAAGCAAATTTCTTTCAAATACATTTCTGTTGGTGGCAGAGAATTTATTCTCTTAGCTTAACACCCTTCTTTGAGACGTACGAGCTTAGAGGTTATGTAGTTGAAGGTTATCAGCGATATACTCCCAATTTAGTAATGTGGCATGCTGAGTGTTGTTGTGTGATGATTATTTATTGATAATTTGTTGATCAAAGCGTGGCTTTGTGAAAAAGCGTGGCTTTGTGAAAAAGCGTAGCTTTCTGGACGAGACCTCTTCGGACCTCACAACCCGGAAATGGTCGAAACAGGAATGATGCGGCAAGGTTATGAGGGTCGCTCCCTTTAGGGTATGTCATTTCCTTCTGGAAAAGGGTGGTATCAGGTATGGAGCCCTGGTATTTAACCTATGTGGTTACTCCAATCTCATTTACTGTGTGATTGTTGTTTTGTTGAGGCGCCTCGGATAAAGGTCCCAAAGGACCGAGGGATGGCATATTCGTGTAGTAGTTACCTAGTGTAAGGGGTAACCCGACCTTGTGTTGGCAGAGAGCTAGTTAGTTCTCGGGACATCCCGCCAGAGGCGTACCCATTGGCAGTAGGAAGTTCCTTAGCCTGACCATTTGTTGGAAATCCAATTTCCAATACGAACCATGTACGGTTTTAGTTGTAGAACCTGCCATTTACTTATGGTGGTCACCACTGTTTAGATGGTAGCTATAGTAGGCATAGTTTGGAATGTCTATGCTGGCTAAGATTAATATTATACTTTCGAAATGTTTTTATGCACTATGCACTAATAATAATATCAAATCAAATAATCTTGCGTAGTAAGCATGTTTGACTATCATAAGGAGAAATCTCCTCCAATTCTGCGTTTGCATTGTGTGTGTGGCGGGAGGCCTTATGGTAGTTTCATTTTCCAAAAAGCATTGCGGATGTCTTTTACTTCCTTTGTTGTTGTTTTAAAGATAATAACTGTTTTAAGTTCTCACACCAGTCTCATGACTGACCTAGAGTTTATTGTTCCTTTCCTAAACTCTGGGTGCCCATAATTTTCCACACGGGCAGCCTAGAGTCAGGTTATCAGGTCATTCTGGATTTCAGGAGGTTTTGGAGCTCAAGTGGCGAGCTGGATGACGAGACGTAGCATTTGTATATGATATTATCTTTTCCGCTGTAAAAATTCATTTTGTAAGGACAAGTTCATATAATTGTCCAGTTGTGTTGTATATTGTTGTTGTAAACTCTGATGATGATGTAATATTAAACTGATATAGTTCTTTGATTTAAAGATTATTCATTTATCTATTATATGTTGTTCCGCAGTGAATGTGAGATTCTGATATTGTTTCTGTTGCTTTTTCTTCTTTTTCTTCTACCTCTTCTTTTTAACCATAACAATTCGGTTTTTCGGCATTTGATTGCTTGGCAGTTGATACAGTGGACGTATTAATGTCGACTTTCAAGCATTGAAAGATCTAAGCGCGTTACACTCAACCATCCACACAATACACTTATCAACCTGAGATCAGGTGTGGAAGTGTGATCATCCAAAGACTAATTGCGATAGCTTAATACCGTGAGTCATTGCTAGTGTTTACAACGACTCGAGACTGCGACCGAAAGGATGCCTAGAGATAGAATCATCGAATTAATTCCCAAGCCCATGGGCAACTGATCATCTCTCCAAGCAGAATGATGAGTAATGGATCATGAGTACGTTGAATAGAAAGCGCGTTACTCGAATATACAAGTAGATTCAAACTCAAAGCAAGAGTCAGCTATGCAGTTGCGAGCAAACGAGGCTGAACCTTGCTTGACATTTGATTCAACATGTTTCTCAGCCTAATCTTCGGCCATTTGCAGATAATCGCCCAAAGCTGTTAAAGCCCTTCACTATTAGACTCAATAACTCATGACAAGACTTTGGGATTCAACTGGAGTAACTGTCATCAATGACCATCCCAACTAGATTTCACATTGATTGCCACATAAAATAGTTACGTTTGAACTCAAGGAATCCAAGGTTGCACCCGTTGAGCTGACAATCGACATTACAATCAGCCATAGGGACCCATCATGGGTACTGATGATCGGATCACAGCTCGGTGCAATGATGATAAAGGAATTAGTTGGCTTTCTCCGAATGAATCTTGATGTGTTCGCTTGGATCCATTCTGACATGCGTGTGATCTCACCAATTGTCACGAGCCATGCATTGAATATCGACGAGAGGCATGTCCTGGTGAAACAAAAGCAACATGGCATGGTGCCAGAGGGATTTGTTGCACTTAAAGAGGAGGTAGGTAAACTTAAAA
This sequence comes from Allium fistulosum, assembly GCA_030737815.1. Taxonomy (NCBI): domain Eukaryota; kingdom Viridiplantae; phylum Streptophyta; class Magnoliopsida; order Asparagales; family Amaryllidaceae; genus Allium; species Allium fistulosum. Next base: position 1,389,862,841 of record CM060901.1, on the reverse strand, counting down.
AATAGGTTTATCTGTGCCGCTCTCTAGCCAAAATGGGTATCCAATCCAGTTCTTATGAGAAAAGCTAATGGAAAGTAGCAGTCATGCGTCGACTACTCGGATCTGAGCAAGGCGTGCCCAAAAGATAGCTTTCCACTTTTGAGGATCGACCAGCTGGCAGACTCAACCGCTGAATATGAACTGCTTTCATATATGGATGTGTACTCCGGATACAACCAGGTCCCGATGCTCGTCCCCGACCAAAAGCACACCAGCTTCATTACTGATCTAGGGCTATATTTTTATTTTGTGATGTCGTTTGAACTAAATAATGTTGAAGCTACTTGATAGAGACTGGTCAACAAGATGTTAAAAGACCAGATCGGGTGATCAATGGAAGTATATATGGATGATATGCTCGTGAAGTCACGACAATCAAATAACCACTTTAATGACTTAATAGAGATGTTTAGTGTTCTATGAAAATATGGAATGAAACTAAATCCTTTGAAATGCTCTTTCGTGGTTGCGTCAGGAAAATTTCGGATTTCATCGTCTACTCTCGCAGAATCGAAGTCGATCCCGAGAAGATTCAAGCAATTCAAAACATGCAAGTGTCGAATACAATTAAGCAGGTACGGAGCTTAAATGAGAAGGTTACTGCCCTAAGATGCTTCATCTCCAGGGCCATCGACAAGTGTATTCCTTTCTTTGACCTGATCAGAAGAGGGAAGTGGAACTTTGAATGGACGCAAGATTTCATAAATACATTTCAAGTTCTGGAAGATCACTTAGAGAGACCTCTAATCCTATCTAAGCCACCTGATCGTGAAGACATATACATCTATTAGCAGTGTCGGTACACGCCATATGTGCCACACTGTTACGTCAAGAGAATTAGATCCAGGGGCTTATATATTATGTTAGCAAGCGATTAACAGGTGCTGACAGAAACTACCCAAATTTGGAAAAGCTCGTGTACTGCCTGTTGACTATGTCACGAAAGCTTCGCCATTACTCCAGGCTTACCCCATCAACGTCAATACCGACCAGCCTTTACAACATGTCCTATAGCAACCTTAGATGTCTGGAAGGTTGCTCAAAAGGAATATCGAGCTAACCTAATTCGATATCACTTATCTCTCTCGGAGAGCTCTCTAAGGACAAACATTAGTGGACTTCATATCTGAATTCACTGCATCAGATGACTATCTGAAGAGCGGTGGATAACCAATCAACTGATGGAAAATGTACACGGATGGAGCTTCCAATGATCAGTGTTCTGGCATCGAAGTTGTGTTAATGACTACTGAGGAACAATTGATCTGATATGCCCTGAAACTTGACTTCCCTGCTACAAATAATGAAGCTAAGTACGAAGCCTTGATCACCAGGCTCAAACTTGCTAGAGAAGTGGGAGTGGAAACTTTATATATCTTTTGTGATTCCTGGCTAGTAGCATTCCAAGTCAGGAAAAATGATCTTGCTAGGGGGCAGCGTCTTGCTCCTTATCTCGGAGGGCTCCAAGAGCTACTAGCCGACTTCGAGTATTACTCTATTACACACATCCTTAGAGAATAAAATGAAAAAGCTGAGTCACTGGCCATGGCGGCTAGTTTTGAGAATGCGCAATAAATAGACTTTGTCCCGGTTGAAGTACTTAACATTCCAAGCATTGATAGATGGAGATCGACTAGATCTTGGAGAGGGAGCAAGAAAAGAAGTCATAGATGACTCCTATCAAAGACTATCTATAATGGGGGATCCTTCCTACATGGAGGAATGTAAAACGATAGATCCTCCCCAAAGCTTCATGCTGCATCAACCGAGAAGGAGTCATGTATAGAAAGGGTTTCTGTTAACCCAAAAAATGGATCAACACCCTGGTTTGTGTGAGGAAGCACCAGCCCTGTTCTTGCAGAGCAATTATATAGAGAATAAATGTAAAAGAGTAGAAATAGCAAGAAGACAAGAGAATTTTTATAGTGGTTTGGCTGTTAACAAAGCCTGTGCCCACTTTATAGTATTTACTATTGATTGATTGCTGTTACAAGTTGTATTTGATTACAAAGATCTTGAATATCCTTAGCTCTCAAAGGTTGGAATCCACTGGAGAGTCACAGTGAATTCCTTTGAAGACCATTATGAGGGAGGTGAGGAGTGAAGAAAGCTTCCAGCAGAGTTTCAGCAATTAGTCCGGAGCAGATCCCGTTTATGTTGAAAACATGAGAGTGTTTATAGAGATTGGAGAGTACTTGGGCCAAGCACGTTCACTAGATGCTTGCAGACGATCACAGGAAAGAACAGTAGGAGTTCTGCAACGACCCGAGCCAAAAGCATGGATCGCTTGTAGTCCATGATCTATGGATCGCTAGCGATCCATAGATTATGTTCGAAGGCGAGCCAACTCCTTAGCACTTCCATTTGCATTGTTCCATTTGAGCCGCAGTGACCTAATGATGTCGCATGGATCACTAGCGATCCATAGTGCATGGATCGCTAGCGATCCATACACTTAGCTTTTTTCTGGACCTTGGTGTCTGGAATGTCTTTGTCGTCTTGTATAGATGTTGTTCATGTAGTCTTATTGCACGAGGCCTTGCTTTGATGACGGTTTACTTGCTGGTCGTATTTAGCAGCTAATCGGACGAGGCAAATGCTTGTCTCTTGATTTAACTAACTCGGAATCTCCTCAAACTCAGTCTTTTCTTCTCGAATATGTATTTGGATCGTGATGCATGAGAAACTGTGAACTCACGGGTTAATCCCATGGATCGCTCTATGTCCTTAGCGGATTTTCCCGTTCTTTTTTCCGGCTACCTTTGGCTTGTTACTCTAGTTCTTTTAGTTGACTTCGGGGCTATTTGATTCGACCAAGTTGTTTTGACATCTCTTGGATCCTTCTAGGTTGAAAATCCAGATAACATTTGCCCCCAGAGTATATCTTCGTTGAAAACAAGGCGTTCTCTGGACGTAATTGCTTTTTAGTTTCCATTTGTTGAATCTCAAGTAGTCATGTTAGAGTTGCATGAATTTGAATTAGACTAGATTATCGCTTGCTGAGTTTTGCCCTAGATTGCCATTGCTTGCTAGAAAAGACAAAATTTTGCTCTGTAGCTTTCCGGAGTATTCCCGAAGTAGCGAGTAGACATCGCCCGGAAAATTTAAGGTCGTAGGCCCGTAACCCTATGGAGCTTGTGATCCATAGCTGATGGGTCGCTAGCGACCTGACTACTTAGCATTTTTTCTGCATTTTTTCCTTTCCTATTTAAACTTCTCGGGCCGAGCCATTTCATCTCTATTCACTCCTTGCGACACGATCCTCCGTACTACCTCTATGATCAAAGATACCCTTAGCGACTTCATCCATCACTCCAGTGATTTGACCCAAACTTCCACCGTGATTCCCTCAAGGCTGTCGACCTTGCTTTGCCGCCGACCCCAGAGTTTCACCGCCATCTTTCCAAATTGTCTTCGACCGAGCCTTAGTTTGCTTGCAACCTTAGATCGTAGCCGACCCATTTTAGCTCACTGATTCTAAAGCTTCGCCCAACTTTGTGTTTAGATCGTTAATCAAAGGTGGGTTTGATGATTGTGATGTTGGTTCATCAATTTGGCGACGGAGTTGTATTCGTGGTGTTAGTTGTAAGGAGTCCAAGTCGATTGCGGCTTAATGGAGGAAGATAGTAAATCGAGTCTTAAGTTCCTCACGGAATGACATTTGGGCCTTGCCCCGGTGCTTGACATGTTTTGTTGTCTTCGTCCATTGAGCCAGAATTGACTTGTGCCAAGTCCCATAGCCGATACTGCATCGTGAATTGGTTTCATCCTTTTGGAGGATTTAGATTGACTTTACTTTCTTTTGCATGCATGGTGTACCTGTACTGGAAGGGACTTTCCACATCATTTCGAACAACGGATCCGTTATCGATCGTCGATCGATAACAGGTAAGTGTAGGGGAAGTAATTTCAAAAGGAAAGTGATACGGTAAGTACTTTTACCTCTCAACTGCAAGCGTACTGGCTACATAGGGTAGAGTATTTGTAGTGTTCAGGACATCGAGCCCCCCACCAATAGATAACACGTTGCACTTTCCCCAGTATATACTTGAAGCCCGAAACATCAGTATGACCGATATTTCTTCGAAATTCAAGTGTAGTACGGGGAATTCTTTTTTTAGAGTTAAACTACCTGATCGTTTCGGACATAAGTTCTGTTGTTTAGAATGAAGTACCCGTCCTCTCGTTGCAAGTCTAGCGGAGGAAGTGCTGCGCTTTCGGAGGCCGAGTCGTCGTCCATCGCCCCTCCTTCTTCTGCTTCTCAGGCTGAGTATGGCCAGCTAATTCCAGTTGGTTCGGTCATTGACTAGACTCCTGATTTTAGAGTTCTCCTAAATCTGCCAGAGAGAGCTTCTTCCGTGAACTCTGCCGAATTCTTGCACAATATTGGCCTGCAACACAACATCCCGAGGAAGATGTGCGCCTCCCAGAGAAGAATGAGTTCGCTCATATGCCGCCCCCGGGATATACCGCTTGTCATTGGTATATGTGCTTGAATGAAGCTAGGCCCCCTTTTAACTATTTCTTGATGGAGATCCTCTCGAACTTAGGGATTGCTCTGTTTTAGTTCACCCCAACGGCTACACCATCTTAACTTGTATGCACCTTTAACGAGTTGAGATACTTTCTTTCATTCAAAAGAAGAAACGAGTGTCCATCCTTGGTTGTAATCGAGGCCCAGAGGAATCGTAAAATTGTATTGCGACTGCAAAGTAACTTGTCCCAATTTAAGACCCAATACTTCTTCGTCAGATGTCCTAAGGGGTTCAACCATCTTTGGACAATGGGGGGTTAAGTTCCCTTTCTTACTCATTGAGCTTCGATGTTTTATTACGTAACTTCTAACCAGTTGAATAATTCTTACAGTTATTCCAAGGCCGAATAGGGACTTGTCTCTCGGTGGAACTTTTCGAGCCCTGAAGGCTATTGATGCTGGGGAGAGATATGTTAAAGTCTTAATTACTGATGAAAACTTGCTTCGATACGGACTATTGCATCTAGGGAGGTCTGTAGCTCCAGTTGAGATCCCATCCCCTTCTCAATCTAGGGTATGTACGCGATCCACCTCCTCATCTTACGATTCCGAGGAGGGCGCTTTTAAAGAATGAGAAGGCCCATCCGGCGAGTCGGCTGAAGGGACTTGCGAGGAAGAGGATGCTGCCGCGACCGGAGTTAGTAGCCCGGTCAGAATGCCTCCGATTTCGGAAGAAGAGTAGGAGGGGTTTGATCAAAGGGAAGGCAAGGTCGTGATAGATATACAAAAGGAGGAAGGAGAGATTGGGAGTAGTAGTGATGAGTCCACTTCTAGTGATGATTTTATGCAGTGTCCGACGATGAAGATTCTAAATCATGGACGAGACTCCATGGATGAGTCCCGTTGTTCCGAGCTTTCCTTCTCCAAAACAGAGTGTTAAAGGTGTTGCTCATAAATCGAAAGATGTTGGGATTCCCCGAGTAAAGACATTGGCATGGACTTTGGAGATTTGAGCAATGTTTACGTCGATTTCGACTCGCTCATGGGGGAGGACTTTAATTTTAAGGAGGGACTCCTCGTTCGAGCCGTGTTGCGCCCAAAGTAAATCTGATTCCTTTTGCGATGCCTACCCGATCCGGTCTGTGACGTCGTTTTAGGCTCTTCTCCCAAACACGTTGCACATTTCAGTAGGGTTACACTCACTTATACACATACTTTTCATGCTGATCTTCCATTTCTGAGGCTCTATGTTTATCTTCCATGCAGGTACCATAAGAGGACGCGGTCTCTATGATGACTTTGAAGAATTCACCGACTCTCAGCGCTGGTCAAAACGGTCTTCAGTTGTCACCAGCCCCACAAAACAGAGGAGGAATATCGGAGAAGAAAAGACTTAGAGGCCGAACCCCATTATCGAGATGAGAGGGAACATGGCCGAGTATACAAAGGTGGGTATGAAAAGAGGAAGACCTTCGACAAGAGAGAGGAGCCGCCGAAAAAGTCAAAGTTTGATCGCAGTTCCCATTCTTCAGAACAACAGGCCTTCGCTCCGACCCCCGCATCGATTGGTTCTGAAATCCTGATTTCTTCCGTCCATATTCCATCTTCAATTCAAGCCTCATCATCTCATGTGGATCTTGCCCCCAGTTCTTCATGCCCCCACCGGAGAACTGCCTATGTCCTTCCATCCGGTCCTTCTAGGTTTGAGGCAGCGCTTCCCGGGTGGGTTTTAAGGGGAGTTAAGTTTGATTGTGATCTTCATCCGATTTATAGAGATATCTATATGCCCCACCTCTAGGAAATCCAGGATGATTTAGAGCAAGCCAAAAGGTGGAAAAAATTATGTAAACAGTTGGCAGATACGAACCGCAACAATTATCAGGAAATCCTCTCCTTCGAATCGAAGAAAGACGATTTTGAAAGAGCATTAGCGGAACGCGATACCAGAATCAAATAGCCGGAGAAGAAAAGGATGCGGCGCTTTGAGAAAGCAAGAAGAACAACAATTTGCTGAAGGAGTTAAAAGAGGTGCATGCAAAAATCGAGATCGTTCTGAGAGACGAAATCAAAGAAACACATGCCGAAGAAGTTAAACTGCAAGCGGAACTCAAAGCCCGCGGTACAACCATTGAAGCCTAGAGGGAGACTATTTTCGATCACGATAAGATCGTAGAAGACAACAATAAGACGATCACTAAATATGAAGACGTTGTGAAGTCATGCGAAAAGTAATCTCCGACCTGGCTGAAATGATTGTCACGCTTCAGAACTGAGTTGCTCAGCTTAGCGTCCATAAAACACATGTCGAAGTTGAGAAGGCCGCTGTTACGGTGGCTTATTTGGAGCTTCAGGATACTTTTGAGAGAAAGATGGAGAAGATGGTTGAGACCATCTTTAATTTCTAGGCCAACTCTCTGCTGCACTAGGGGAGTCTCAACTACTTAGGCCCTAAATTCCCATGCACTTTCGCTGTGGTTTGAGAGAAGATCTTTAACTGCTTTCATGATGGCAGCAATGTTTATACCGAGCAAGTGTTAAAGAACGCCTACCTCAATGAAGAATCACATAAGGCATTGCTAAAGGGCCGAGAGATCTTGCAGATTGAGAGAAAAAAGGAGGCTGCCGATTCTACCATGACTACAACTGCTGAAGCGCCTCCAGAGCCTTTTATTTCTGGTGCCGGCGAACCATCGAGGCAGCCCCATGATCCGTCAGCAAGTTTTGGGCTTGAAGCTTCCCCTCTGATTATGGAACCGTTGAATGAGGGTGAAGGCGGTGAATACGAGGTTGACACTCTCGGTCAATTTTCTAGTGTGGGTAATCTACTTTCTTCTCCCGAGTTTGAGAATTTTCATCTCACGCCGTAAGAGCAGGACGAATTTAACGCTTTCATATTTGATCCATCCTCCTTATCTGTCGATCCGCCGGCCTCCTCGATGCCTGGACCTATTGCTATCTTTACCGCTTCCGTGCTCATTTCTGTGTCTGCTCCCATCACCATGTCCTCGTCTGGTTTGCAACCAGGGCTAGAATTCGAGAAGATCATTGCACTGCATGGTTTGGATGACCTATCCGTATCTTTGGAGGATGATTTCACGGTGAGCGAAGCTCAAGAGCAATAAAATTCAGATTGAGAAGCCGTGCAGACCTCAAAACAATTGATTATTGTTAAAAAAGAGAAGGTTGAAGCAATCAAGGCCTCTAAGAGCTCCGCAGATCTCAAAAGCGTAAAACGAAAGGCAAGTCTTTTGAAAAAGTTGCAGAGCAAGAATAGAACGTTAGCACTGAGTAGATCTCGACATCACTGGCAGCGACATCACTCCTGAGGCGAAGCAAAAACTTCGAACAAAAGGCGGGAAGGGGAGTGGTGGAAAGAAGCGCTGAGAAGCTTGGGTGGTAGCTGATATGGTTTTGATTCATTTTGCATTGTTTTATTCAAGTGAAGAGTCTGCACTTAGTGTTTTTGTTGTGATGTCTGTGCCTTTTTCTTTTGTTGGCCGATATTGTGGGTATGTCCCCTATGTCTGTTTTGTCCACTTCCATTTCACTTTATCTAGTCCTGTGATTACTGTTAGAATTCTTTGTTTGGAGTAACAGAACTTGTGAAATGTGAAATTTTTGTCTTTATGCATAACATTTTTATTTAAGTGCCGATGTGCCCTCCCAGTTTATAGGGCTGTTTACTTCAAACACTCACAAACGACCAGTAACCTATGGTTCATATAGTTTTTCTACGAAAACTTGGAATTTGACCAAGTCACAATTCGATTTCTTCCTTTTACAAGTTTTGCAACTTATGTTTTTATGCAACTCTGGAAAGTATGTAACATATGCATATTTAAAATGTGCACAAAAACGTAAACTTAGTGTTGAACATATAGTTATGAGATTAACTATTAGAAAATTCATAAGCATACAGTTACAAAATTAACTTGATGAATAATCTTTGTAAATTTTTGGAAGTTAAACCACTTATCACTTCTCAAAAGCATGAGTTGGTATTTATGAGTATCATTTTTTCGGATTTTTTGCAATCTTCAAATATGCACTTCATTGCCCCTGACATGCACATCGTACGAGTTATCTATGAGCAATTAAATGTTATTCGCGTTAAAGGTTACAATTTATTATGGAGTGTTAGCAATTGGGGTTCTCTGCTAGTTCGTAGTACTCCGATTTTGTTAGATTCACGCCCGTTACTCCCGATAATGGGAGTGGTTTCATCTTCGCAATTCCTATGGTAGATGAGTTTCCTGGTATTGCCAGGGAAATTTCGGTACTTAAAATACTTCTCAATGTTGCCAATTTTCGGGCAATGTAAGGAGTTTATGTTTTAGGAGCGTGATTTCAAGACTCGAGAGTTAGTCCGCGGCTTATGAAGTGCGTGGATTTTGATACTTCTCAGCATTGCCTATCTTCGGGCAATGCGAGGAGTTTGTGTATTAAGGGTTAGCGTGCGGCTTATGTAGTGCGCGGATTTTGATATTTCTCAGCATTGCCTATCTTCGGGCAACGTGAGGAGTTTATGTTTTAAGAGGTAGCGCACGGCTTATGAAGTGCGCGGCTTTTGATACTTCTCAGTGTTGCCTATCTTCGGACAACGCGAGGCGTTTGTGTTTTAAGAGTCTGTGTGTGGCTTATGCAGTGCGTGGGATTTTCATTTGAGCCTTACCAATGTTGTTGGGGTAACACTGGTTCATAGAAGGCAGGAATCAGGTTCCGCCGATCCAACGGTTTGAGACAATTTGCTTCCGTCAACCCGACGTTGTAAGTGGAGTGTACTTGGGCGTGATTCCACTTTCTCAAGTAGCAATTGTATGGTTTTGAGTCGATTTGACCCCATCAACTCAGCAGGTTACTATTAAGAACATGATTTCGTTGGTTCAAAAAGCAAATCGGTTTTATTAATAGAAGTTGGGCAAGTTTTTGCCTATTTACAATTGCCCCGGCATCCCGGGATGGCTTATTTGCTGGAAAATAAAAAGTACATAAAGTAGTATTCAGGTGAAGTAGTGGCACAACAATTTTTTGTTCCATGCTCTGGGAATTTGGACTCTGCCGACGGTTGTCATTTTGAAATTTCCGTTCCTTAGCTTTTGATTGATCACATATAGCCCTTCCCAGTTTGGTTTGAAGGTTCCCGACACTAGATAGATCTGTTTGAGGATGAGGTCTCCCACTTCGAAGGTTTGGTTGTAAACCTTGGAGTTGAAGTACCGTGCGACCCTTTTTTGGTGGGCGACAGTCCTTAACTCCGCTTCTTCCCTCCTTTCATCAATCATATCCAATGATTCGAGTAGGAGCTTCTCGTTTGGCTTCTGATTAAAGTTTTGCCTTCGGTGGGAGGGGACTTCTAGTTCGACGGGAATCATTGCTTCTGAGCCATATGCCAAGGCGAATGAAGTGTGTCCAGTTGCCGCTTTGTGAGTTGTCCTGTAGCCCATAATGCGAGTGGAAGTTCATTAACCTAGTTTCCTTTTGCTATAGTTAGTCCCTTTTTGATAGTGGACTTGATGATCTTGTTTATTGCTTCCACTTGCTCGTTTTCTTGCGAATGAGCAACTGCGGAGAAGCTCTTCTCAATTCGGAAGTGTTTGCAGAAGTCTTTGAACTCAGCGCTTTCGAACTGGGTCCCATTATCGGTGATGAGTTTTTATGGCAGACTAAACCTGCAAATAATGTTTTTAGTAACAAAATTAATGACTTTGTTTGTAGTAATGGTGGCCAACGGTTCCTCTTCGTCCCATTTCATGAAATAGTCAACATAAACTATAGCATATTTGGCTCGTCCTTTAGCTATTGGCAGTACGCCAATCAAGTCGATTCCCCATATCATAAATGGCCACGGGCTGACCATCTGTGTTAATTCTGTTGAGAGAGTTCTTTTAATTTTGCCAAATCTTTGGCAACATCACATCGCCTGGCATAGTCTGCTTCATCATGGTTTATTGTCGGCTAGAAATATCCGTACCAGAGAACTTTCTTTTTAATGGGTTGAGAATCCCCTTCGGTAGAGTATTTCATCCTGCATCTTGAATCACAGCGCCTTTCGGAGAAGCTTTTTCCATTGATTCCGATCGGTTGGAAGGGTTCCTGTAAGAAATAGTCCTTGATTGGCATCATCAATGTTGCCGGTTCGGTGGTGATCTCGTGTATCCAGTCGACATCCATTTCATCTATACTCAGGGCAGTCAAAGTCTCAACCAGGACTAGTCCCAACGATTGAGCTTCTCCAGAGCTTGCCAGCTTTTCTAAGTAGTTAGCTTCGGTGTTTTGCTCCTGCGGAATATAAGTTATGGTATAATGTTCGATGTCACTCAACAACTCTTGTACTTTAGATAGATATGGTGCAAGGTTCTCCCTTTGAGCTTGGTACTCGCCTTTTTCTTGGCAGATGACCAGCTAGGAGTCACTGTAGATGTGGACGGATTTTATTCTGAGATCCTTTACAAATTTCAACCCTGCTATTAATGCTTCGTATTCTGCTTCATTATTTGTTGCAGGAAATTCCAAGCGGAAGGTGTAGCAATTGGCTTGTCCTTCGGTGGTTTCAAGCACTACTCCCACCCCCAAACAGAGGTTGTTAGATGCGACATTAAAAAAGGTTTCCATTGCGTATCCATTTCCAATGGTATTTCTTCTTCATCACCCCGAATGGTAAACTTGGCGATGAAATCTGCCAATGCTTTCCCATTAATAGCTTTTCTTGGATGGTAAGTAATATCATATTGGCTAAGTTCGATGTTCCAGTTAAAAATTCGTCCATAAGTTTCAGGTCGGTACAATACTTGTTTTAGAGGCTGATCAGTCGGTACTCTGATTGGATGTGCTTGGAAATAGGTCATAGCTTCCTTGACGCAATCAGGAGGAATTTGCTAGCTTTTCCAGCTTTGGGTAAATTTTCTCGACTCCGGTAAACCGCTTGCTAATGTAGTATACGGGTCGTTGGATTTTCGCTTCTTTACACACAAGGGCGGCGCTTAAAGTATGAGGTGAGATTGCTAGGTAAATGACTAGGTCCTCCCCGTCCACTGGCTTTGACAGGATTGGCGGGGCTTTTATATTTCACAACAACTCTTCAAATGTAGTTTGACATGCTGCGTTTCATTCGAAGTTTTTCTTTCCTTTCTTTAACCCATCAAAAAACGGTACGCACTTATCGGTGGCTTTCGAGATAAATCGGCTTAAAGCTGCAACCTTCCCATTCAAGCTTTGTAATTCTTTCCTGTTTTTTGGGGCTTGGACTTCTCGCAGGGCTGCTATCTGCTCTGGATTTGCTTCAATGCCCCTAACACTTACGATGGAGCCTAAGAACTATCCGGAGGCTACAAAAAGTGACACTTAAGTATATTGAGTTTCATTCCTTACTTTTGGAGTATTTCAATCATTTCGGTGAGATTATCTAGGTGGTTGGCAGCTTCTCGCAATTTGACCAACATGTCGTCTATATATACCTCAATGGTTTTCCCGATTTGGCGCCTGAACATGGTATTTTAACAACCTTTGATAAGTTGCTCCAGCATTCTTTAAATCAAATAGCATTACCCTGTAGCAGTATAGTCCCAAATCGGTGATGAAGCTGGTGTTTTCTTGATCAGGCTCATGCATCAGGAATTGTTTGTACCTGGAGTATGCATCCATGAATGATAGTAGTTCATGTCCCGTCGTTTCGTTCACAAGCTGGTCTATTCTGGGTAGAGGGAGGCTATCTTTTGGGCAAGCTTTATTTAAGTCCGAGTAGTTGATACATGTTCACCTCATCTCATTGGACTTTTAAACTAAGACCGAGTTAGATACCCATTTAGGATAAGTTGCATCACGGATAAAGCCATTGGCCATTAACTTGTCCACCTCTTCTCTTAATGCCTTGGACCATTCAGGACCCAGGCTGCGCCTCTTTTGCTTTACTGGTGTGAACTTGGAGTCAATGTTGAACGTGTGGCATGCGATTTTTGGTGACACCCCACACATATCAGAATGCATCCATGCGAACAAATCCAAATTAGCGCGAAGAAATTTAGTAAGATCCAACCGCATCTTGTTTCCAAGGTGCGTTTCGATTTTCAAGACTCTTGTTAGGTCGTCCATATCGACCAGGGCAGACACCGTCAGTTCTGTCGGTGTTGCCCAATCCTCCCCTGAGCTCTTCTTACTAGGGTCCAAAGCCAGGGGCGACTCTGTAGTTGCTATTCAAAAGGTTCACAAATGTGGAAAGTTCTCCCAACATCCTTCCCATTTTCCCTCCTTCTGGACTCACTTATCTCTGTAGTGTAACATTCTCCGGTAGCACATTGATCTCCTTTGACCACCCCGGTTTTGTTTGTAGTCGGGAACTTCATTGTAAAGCACCATTGGGTCAGAGTGACTCTGAAGTCAGCTAAGGCAAGTCATCCCAAGAAGGCTTTATATACAGAAGTTTAGTCCACAATTATGAAGGTTTGAACGAGGGTAACTCTTCGATCACCCTCTCCAAGCTCCACTGGCAAGTCAATTGTCCCTATGGGTTGTTTGGGTTCGCTAGTAAACCCTTGGATTTTTGTTTGGCATGCAGACACATTTTTCATGCTGGCCTTCATTTTTTCAAAGGTACATTTGAAAAATATATTGACAGAACTGCCACTATCGACCAATACTCGTCAGACCACAACGGGTCTGATTCCTACTGTCACCACCATCGGGTCGAGAGTTGGAGCTTTGATCCCTTCAGTATCTTAGTTTCTGAATACAATATCATCATTCAAAGTTTTTTGCTGCTTAGTTGGAGCCCATCTACTATTGTGAGACATGATTCCTTTGGATTGTGCTTTAATGAACTTGCATACCGCTCCATCTCTCCGTAGCTTCTCTGTGCAGGATGTGGGCCTTCGGATATCGTCCCAATAATGAGCCTTTGGTCAGTTCGCTTTGATCCCTCATCACTAGTTCCGGCTTGGTTTCTTTGATTCCTGGAGGCTTGAGGAGTCGCGGGCTGGTCAAGATTCTATGGTTTTCTTACGTGTTGCTGGAGCTTGTTCTCCCGAATCAGCTCTTCAATCAAGTTCTTTAGGTGGTGGCATTCGTTTGTATTATGACCGTGCGTCTCATGGAAGAGGCACAACTTCCCTGAGCGCTTCGGCTACTCGGTTGCTTCCTTCTTAGGAGGTTTTTTCTATATTTCTCAGTCCCTTGTGGTTGCAAGATAAATATTTTACAGAGTTTCGTTGAGAGGGGTGTAATCTTCAAACCTAAAGCCTTTAAGGCATTTATTGTTTCCATTTTTTGTATTGGAATTCTGATTCTTCCTTTTCTAATTTCCATCTTTCCTCGTGGTTCCTTCGATAGTTCCCGAAGCATTCGTATTCTGATTCTTTTCCATGTCACTCTGTCCGACGTTCAACGGTTGTATGCCAGTTGACCTCATTTCTAGCTCCGGCACCTCTTCCAATCTCAAGTATTGACTTGCTTTGTGATTGAAATGCTTCATTGTAGTGGGTTGCTTCACCCTGATGCATTTTCCAAATTCAGTTTCAGGATGAATGGTTCGGACCAAAGCCATGAAAACCATATCCTCATTTGGATTGCTGACCTCTATCACTGTAGTATTGAACCGGTTCATGAAAGTCATCAACGATTCGTTTCGTCCCTGGAATAATCCGGACAGGAACATCACCTCTTTGGGTTGTGCGGTATGGAGCCTGAATTGATCGAGGAATCTTGTGGCTAGTTGATCGAAAGTAGAGATGGATTTTAGCGGAAGCCTAGCGAACCACGTGGAAGTAATTCCTTCCAAGAAACTGGGAAAACATCTACACCGAACAGCTTATGAAGCGTTTTCTCCGTTCATGTACCAGCTATACTTGTATAAATGGGATTTTGGGTCCTTCATCCGTCATAGGATGGGATAGTTGGCATTCAAGATCTACACTGATACCGCTCATTCAAGATCTCATCAGTGAAGGGAGTCCGACTTGGTGTGCATCCCCACTGATCATCTCTTATGTTTTTATTCTCGTCCATCAGTCGCTTAACCATATCCACGATAAATGCCTCCGATGTTCGGTACTCCTGGAGACGGCTGTCAATCACTACATAAAGTATTTGACTTTGCAAACGATCATGCCAAGCGGGCTGAAGCCTAGGCTCTCTTATCTTTGGGAGAACCACTCCCTTGGGGTCCCATTGGCTTGCGGTTGTTCTGACCGGGGTGGTTTTGGCATTTTCAGCATTGTCGAACGGATTAGCATTCTCTTCCAACTTATCATCATTAAATTTTTCTCCATCCTCTGAATTGAAGAGGTCCATAGCTATATCCTCTCATGGGGTTTTCACCCCTTAATTAAAGTTTAAAGTTGTTTGTCTTGCGGTGAGCGGAGTACTTGTATTCCCTTCCGCATTAATTCCCGTAGTTCCTATTGTCACCTTTTTCTACGGCTGCTTCCTCTTTCTCCTGTTTAAGCCAGAAACGGAAGAATTTTTTGCTCTATGGCAGCCGTGGGTTCAACCATAGTTCTTGGAGCAGGATTTGATTGTAAGGTTAAGGGAGCATTGAGCTTATCCATCAGAGCTCTCTGACTGCTTTCCATTTTTTTGGTTGATTTCGTCAACCATTTTGTTCAACTCATCTCTTGTTACGACTTCATGTTGATTGGAAGATGCTGGCAGCAGATCTCCTACGTTGGAATCATTTACTTCAGTTTGTTGATGATTCATATCTTCCCCAGCTACTACTGCCTCTATGGACCTCCCAGAGGCAGTTCTCTTTCTTCCTAGAGCCATCGATTCCAAGCAACAGATTCGTCAGGCAAAGATTGAGGTTCTAACTTTTGAACCTGTCTAATCCAAAGTAGATAGCTAGATTTGAACCCTGAGTTGGATTCTCAGTGAAAGCACCAAAATGTTAACCCAAAAAATGGATCAACACCTTGTTTTGAGTGAGAAAGCACCAGCTCTGTTCTACAGAGCAATAATATAAAGAATAAATGTAAAAGTGCATAAATGGAAAGAAGAAAAGAGAATTTTTACAGTGGTTCGGCTATTAACGAAGCATACGTCCACTTTACAAAGCTCTTGAATATCCTTAGCTAGATTGAATATCCAAGGTTGGAATCCACTAGAGAGTCATGGTGAATTCCTTTGAAGGCCATTGTGAGGGAGGTGAGGAGTGAAGAAAGCTTCCAGTAGAATTTTAGCAATTAGTTCGAAGCAGATCCTGTTTATGTTGCAGACAGGAGAGTATTTATAGAGATTGGAGAGTCCCTAGGCCAAGCCCGTCCACTAGACGCTTGTAGATGATCACAAGAAAGAGCAGTCGGAGTTCTACAGTGACCCGAGCCAAAAGCATGGATCGCTAGATCTATGGATCGCTAGCGATCCATAGAGTATGTTCGAAGGCGAGCCAACTCCTTAGCACTTCCCTTTGCTTTATTCCATTTGAACCGAAGCAACCCAATGACGATGTATGGATCGCTGGCAATCCATAGTACATGGATCGATAGCGATCCATCCACTTAGCTTTTTTCTAGACCTTGGTGTCTGGAGTGTCTTTGTCATCTTGTATCGATGTTGTTCATGTAGTGTTATTTTACGACGCCTTGCTTTGATGACGGTTTACTTGTTGGTCGTATTTAGCTGCTGATTGGATAAGGCAAATGCTTGTCTCTTAATTTAGCTAACTTAGGATCTTCTCAAACTCAGACGTTACTTCTCAAATATGTATTTGGATCATGATGCAAGAGAAACAGTGAACTAATGGGTTAATCCCATGGATCGCTAGTGATCCATGTCCTTAGTGGATTTTCCCGTTCTTTTTTCCCGGCTTCCTTTGGCTTGTTACTCTAGTTCTTTTAGTTGACTTTTGGGCTATTTTGACTCGACCAAGTAGTTCTGACATCTCTTGGATCATGCCGGTTCCCCTGCATTAATGTATCGCCCATGATGAAATTAAACGAGTCTTGAGAGAAGTCCATAAAGAAGAATGAGGCGATCACACTAGGGGGAAAATCATGACAAAGAAAATACTCGCTAAAGGTATTACTGGCCAATAGTCGATCGAGATGTAGCAGATCACGCTAGACAATGCGATGAGTGCTAGATGTTAGCAAAAATTCTGAGAGCTCCGCTAATGGAAATTACTCAAATGGCCAGTCCATACCCATTTGCCACTTGGGGTATTGACATCATCAGCTTCTTGCCGATTCTAAAGGTGGTGTGAAATACGCCATCGTAGTAATTGATTACTTCACCAAATGGGCTGGAGCAGAACTTTTAACCGCAATTGCGACGAAGAAAATAATCAACTTCATTTTCCGGTACATTATTTGTCGTTTTGGCCTTCCACGAACCATTATAACTCATAATGAAACCCTATTCGACAACGTTAAATTAAAGACTTCTGTGGTCGGCATCATATTGGAAAGAGATTTGCGGCAGTTGCTCATCCTCAAGAAAATGGACAGGTTGAAGATGTGAACAAAATCATAAAGTCCTTTCTGAATAAATGTTTGGAAAAGGCTAGAGGCAAGTGGGTGGATGAACTCCCAACATCATTATGGGCTTACAGTACCACCCATAAGTCCACGACTGGCCATACTCCATTTACCCTTGCTTACGGCTCTGAGACCGTCATCCCTGTAGAAGTTGAAGTCCTCTCTCATCGAATGACTTATTACAACCTCTATTACATTATAAAATAATATATAAACAAGGAATTGCAATCCAATTTCAATTAAACCAGAAGGAATTGGTGACGACTTGTGAGCGTAAAAACGCATCTGGGAGCCAATGACAAAAACATTTACCTGAATGTACACGCGTATATTTAAAAAATTCAATTTCTTGAAATTGATAAAAAAAAATTCACCTAGAGTTATTAAAGAAAAGATAGGATCAGATAGCCAAAGCTTACTAGACCTGAAGAACCGTACACGAATAGCAACTAATGGAATGCAATCCTGAGTTTATACTATTCGAAACCGACTAAGCTCGTGACGATCAAAGAGGGATACACCACTTTGGGACGATAATTCAATGGAAGGATTGTGACTATTTAGGAAACTGGATAGATTTCCTTCCAGCGACTCTAACTTGCTTCAATTCAAAGCACGTCATGTACGCAACAAGACGTACTTTGCGAGGCAAATTTTATGCGGCATTTTGATCCGGCTATATCCGAACTGATTGGACAAGTTAGACTCGACTGTCATCAAGTCCAATAGCCCAGAGCGATGACTGTGGGGTCCAAAAGCATAGATGATAATATAAGTGAAAATAAGGGACACATCCCTAAAATCAAACTTAATACACAAAACATCCTCCTCGAAAAAAGAATATAAATTACATCCCTATTTTCAAATACTACAATTTTCTTCCATAGAATACCCCTCTACTCCATGGCTAAACATTGGTTCTTCATATGTGGATGTTATTCTCACATCCATAATTAAAATTTGCACTCCATTTATTATCAATCTTTAAAACGCAATAACTTTTTGTAGAAACAACAGATTAACAAACCGTTTTCACCATTAAATTACAAATTTTATTATCTTTCTAATAAGTGGCATTATGCATATGTAAAAAAAGTACAGGCCAAGTTTTCTGCAATTATCTGGTATGATCGTGGATAATTCAGCAATTATATGCAATAATTGCATAAAAGTCTGCAATTATATGGTATAGTTGCACTTTTCTACGATTACTTGAAATAATTCAGACTTTTCTGCAATTATTCGATATAATTGCATAAAAGCATTCAATTATATGGAAAAATTGCAGAAAAGTCTGCAATTATTCCATTTAATTGCATAAAAGTCTGTAATTATATGGAATAATTGTCGACGTTAGAAGAAAATCGATAATTATTTCATATAATTGTAGAAAATGGCAAGTATATAGAATAATTGCAAGAATGTCTGCAATTATTTGAAATATAGTAGAAAAGTCTACAATTATTCCATATAATTGCATAAAAGTCTGCAATTATTCCATAAAATTGCATAAAAATCTACAATTATATGGAATAATTGATGATATTTGAAGAAAAATTGATGTTTTTCAAAAACTGCAAAATTCTCTGCAAATATATGGAATAATTGCATCCTTACTGCAAATATGAATTTTTGGTATCAACAATAGACCTCATTTTAAAGACTGTAAAATTTATGATTTTTTGGTGAAAACGGTATGCTGGTCTGATGTTTCTACGGAAAGTTATGCGCGTTTGAAACTCTAAAGACGTAAAGGGTATTTGGGTCTATTGGCGCACGCAGATTTGAAAATAGGGACTAGAAACATAAGTTTATTTTAGGGGAGGATGTTTTCTCTATTTTGAAACTTAACAGGGATGTGAGCCAAACTATCCAATAATATAAAGCAGAAGCATGAAAGCTCACTACTCCCCGAAGATGAATCAGGTACGATCCATATTCAACACAATGAATCGTATCATATTGATTCCATAACTCAATTTTTTAGCGATAATCGGTCAATAACTCAAAATCTACACATGCTATCAACATGAAACTTAGAGTACAAGCTTACTACAACATGTGGAATACCCCTAGGGATCTCATTCAAATTGGAAGAAGTTGGAGGGATCGACATAACTCCCTTTGGAAGGATCGGCAGAAATTAGAATTCAAGCAACACTACTTCACGGAAAATGATATATCTCACAAACCATACGTCGGAATTGCATGAAACTTGGGGAGCAAGTAGCTAACAACATGGGACATCCTTCATTGTAATCGTAGCCCATTTAGACACACTAGTAGGCATCGGTACCGATCCCTATAGTGGGCCCCGATGGGCTTGGAAATTTTTGGGTGGCCTCGTCTTGGTCTCCCGAACCTTCTACCGAAATTTCAGCTCCGTCCGTTCACTTCTTCCCATATAAATACGGCAGGCATGGAGTCAGAAAACGGATCCTTCTTTTGACAGAAAAGGCTCTTCCATTTATAATTTTCATTGTTGGACTAATGGATTCTAGCTGATCCAAATATCCTTGTAATCATAATCAAGTGCAAGATCAATAAAAACATGAAGTGGTCATAGGCCCATTTGTGTGTTCATTTATGATATTTGCTCTGTTTAATTTCATTCTTTATTTAACCACTATTAGATTCTATTTGGTGTTGATGCCCATTTTTTGCGTCAATGGTATTCTAATAATATTTATATACCTTGTTAAGCATATTATTTTGGGTTAGAATGGAAAAGGAGTCAAGTAAAGGAATGGATTCAGATTTGGGAGTTTTGGAAAGCTAGAAAGATGAGTGAAAAATTATATAATTTATTTATCATATTGAAATTTATCTCGTTGAATTTTTATTTAATTATTATGCCTATATGAGATCTGATGAGTTGTAGGCTTAAAACAAATGTATAGGATTATCACCTAAATATTTAACAAAAGGAATAGGAATAGTATATACAACTTAATCTAGAAATTTGAATTTAGTCCTAAATATTTATTCTTATAGAATGTTTGTAAAGTTAGAAAGTTTATTCCAAATTTATAATTGGGTTGTCAATTAGGTTTCCCTAGTTGATGGAATGTGAATTTCTATATTTTGATTTATTGAAAGTGTGGTATAATTTAATTATATATATTTCTATGTAATTTCCATAAATTAACTAATGTCAAAAATATGTATAAAAGTACGTCGTTTGAATTAAAAAGGAATATACCAAAAAGGAAAGAAATGTGTAAAGTATGGATATTATTCTGCATAGAATACATTGTCGATTTCAATAAAAGAAGGGAAATAATTCCTTGTAATTTCAAACGAAGTAAGGCCTCACTTTTGGTTGATTTATGGAAAACTATAACGGTAATCCTTTTTGACAAGTGTAGCTTTGATAAATTTAAACATGGAAAAGAATGTTATATTTTAGGAATTAAAATTTAGAAATAGAAATATATATACGTATACTAATAATAAATATATAAATATATATGTGTGTGTATAGCATAATTTACGATGATATTCGTATTAGTTATTAACAGCGTAGTAATTATGGGACTAGATGGCTAAAAACGAAGAAATAGTAATTCCCAAATTTATGGACAATAACTACTAATTTAATGGGCAAATGGAGAGTCCAAAGAATTAAATTATACGTTTAGGACGAGTGTGAATTTGTGGGCCTAGCCCAATCTAGGCATTGGGTGATTGGCTTGATTTAGTGGGTTAGGATGCTAGGTCATTAGAGTTACACAACAAAAGTCTTCCCTTTACCTAGAGGCTACCTGCAGTTGTGTATACTTAATACTAATATGAGACATCTCCAACCATAGGACCCGTGGGGAAGGGATATGCTTTGCAAATAGGTGGGGGAAAATATACCAAGGTTCGCCTCGGATTTGAAGTATTAAATGGCCCGGTACTTTTAAGTAAATGTGGCCTACTTCACTTCCAATAAGAGGTATTAAGGAATCAAAAGGGGAATTTTACATGACTTACTTAGGTTAGTCTAAACATGATGTCAGCTGTGGAAGGTCGACGGTCTATGTTGGTATTTTTGGACCGGTCTTTAGACATATAGGTTATGACCACCAGCGGTTCCGAGCGAGTAATACCAAAGATTTGGGTTATGCCCTGACGGATTTCACTTCTTACTAGTATAGAATCTATATACGAGACGTAGAAACCTCAAAGTAGATGGTCAGACGAAATTTGTTTATCGAAGGTGAGCTAGTAAACCCATAGAAGAGTCTTTGAGATGCATTAGTAGTATGGTTGTTAAATTATAAATTATAAGCAATATATAGGGGTCATCGATCTCTATAGCTAGAACTAATTGATTGGCATTTCAAGACTGAGGTATTAAATAGTCATTGGGTCTGCCTCCTCCCTATTTAAGAAGCATTAAGTGGCTGAGGCTTTTGAATAGTTGAATAGTTAGACATATATGAAGATAGGTGTATACTTATATAGTTATATCTTTTATAGGCATATAGTACGCGCGCACATAGGACTTAACTAATTAGCCATAAGTAACAGAAATAGCACTTAAACGAAAATCAATCGGCATAAATTAATATTATGGATAATGTAATTTTCTAATCATCGGAACTTTGTTCTGACCTCCCTTCGTATTACAAACCCACATCATTGATTTAGAAGGACATGAATCTGGAGAAAGATAGGAATGGTGTATGGAGAAGTCTTCTAATTCATGCTCAACGGTAGTAAGGCAATTAGACATCCAATGAATAATATTTATTCTATGGTAGCAATCTTAGTCAGTATGTATGTTTATTATAATTTTCTATTCTGCTGTGAGTTTATATTGGTCACACTCTGATATACTTGTGTTATTATAGGTACCCGAATCAACGAACCAACCCTAATGGACTTGGATTTTGATTTATTCAAAATTTAGGCCCATTAATGTGCGAGTTCTTACGGAGAGGGCCTCTCTTAAGGGCAGACTTAAGACTGTTACTGTTTAAAAGGAGATTAAGACCAAGATAGTCGAGATGCTACAAGCGGAGTGCGATGGAATAAATAACTAGTTGGACCAAGTCGAAGAGCTTCTAGATGAGATTTACTTCCGCAAGTTTACCAAGGGGAGCCTAGCAAGGATGGATGAATATTTGGAAGTCATGGCTCCATCCATAGGCGGCTAATCAAGGAAGCTAAAGCTGCTAGCGAGTAGGATGGGTCACCTTTTAGTCTTAAGGCTGTTGAAGCCTACATTTCTATATTGGAGAAGGAAGCTATCCTCTTAGGCTATATAAAGTTGGCTGCTGATGAAAAAGCCAAAAAGGAGCAAGAGGAATTAAAGAAGAATGTTGGTTCTGCTCAGGGACTACTACCCAATGTTGGAACTCAATATCGGTTATTCACACCTCCATGCATGATGTGTCTTCCTGTTTACCACATTTCTTTAGACATGCCAGTTCAGTGATAGCCTCTGGATATCTCCTAGCCTCCATGTGAAATTCATCAATGGGATGATGCTATATCTTCCCTTATGGAGATAGGATTCTTCTATATAGCACGTGGGCTATTTCTCAGTACATTCAAGCCCGCTTAGGTAAGGCTGTATTTATAATCCGCCTCATTTCTATGGAGGTGACACAGCCATAACAGATCCCTCCGGAGTTATGGTTTCTTCTAAATCCCCATCGTTAGGGACTGTGTGCTTATATCCTTCATACTTCGTGGTTAAGGAGAATCACGATGAGATGATTAATGCTCTCAAGGAGGACATTAACATTGAGATTATGGGCTTCACTTAATTAGTTGAGGACTTTGATAGGGAATAAATTCTTAGGGAAAATGTTCTGGCTAATTTCTCAAGGGAGATAGCCAAGGTTAAGTTGGAAGCGATGGAGGTGCTTAAGCACACGAAGAAGAAGCAGACCGAGCATGATACGACTCATGCGTTGAAGCCGAAAGAAGAAAAGAAGGAGAAAGAGCTTGTTGGGTCCAAAACAATCCAAGAAGGGCCATTCTTCCAAGTCTACGTGATATTTGTGGTTGTAGATTTTCTCTTTGGGAATATTCTGTTTCTTCATTCTTGTCTTATTAAACATTTTGACCATGTGTCACTCGATTTGATGACTTTTATAAGGATGTGTGCATTATTTCTGATGCACTTGACTCTGTACTATAGATATTTGATTACTTAATGATGTTTGGATGTAGCAACTTTGCATGACCCGCTTTCTTATCGTTTTTGATTATTCTTGTTCATTTGTTTTCATGGGTACATTTTGTGCATGCTTTATGTAAAATTTTCCTAGTAATGAGAGGCTTGCAGTCACTATTTGAGATTCTAGGGTTGAGCGCTAGTTTGAACTGTCTGATCGGTGGTCACGTCCTGACCATGGACAAGCCTAGTTAAACACTGACGGCCAAGGTTTAGGGCCCATCGTCAATAGTGAACACCTAATCGATGATCACTCCCCGACGGTGGGTATGTTCGGTTCGCCACTGCCAGAAAGAGGTTGGGGCTGATCGTCAATGGGAATTAACCAATCGGTGATCATGTCCTGACCATTGGTAAGTCTGATTTTCCACTTTCGATCAAAGTTTGGGGTCGATCGTCAATGGCGAATTCCCGAGTCGGTGGTTATGTCGTGACTGCATGTAAATCCGGTTCACCGCTACCAGCAAAGTTTGGGGCCGATCGTCAATGGTGAATTGTCCAGTCGATGGTTATGTCCTAACCATGGGTAAGTCTAGTTCACCACTGCCTGCCAGAGTTTGGGGGCGATCGTCAATGGTGAACTACCTAATCGATGATCATGTCCGGACCATGGGTAAGTCCATTTCACCATAACCAATCAAAGTCCAGGGCCAACCGTCAATGGAAAACTACCCAGCCGGTAACCATTTCCTATCCGTAGGTAAGTCCGGTTCACTGATGCTAGCCAAAGTTTAGGACCGATCGTCCATGGCAAACTACCCATTCGACGGTCGTCTCCTGACTTTGAGTAAGTTTGATTTTCCATTGTTGGCCAGAGTTATTGGGGATAAATTCTATGTTATTGTGATGCCATCTCTACCTAAGTATTGAGTTCAATCAATGGAGCTTTTATGACTCCCGATAGGTGTAAATGCCAAGTTAGTGGCATGCTTGGGTTGTTTAACTTCATACCCATCAATCGTATATGAATATTAAGTCAGTCAAAGACAATGACCATGTCCCACTCCTTAGCTTTAGCATTCACAATAATCCACGAATAATCAAAGGAACTGGATGTAACAAGATTTCAAGGAATACATTTTATTTCTAATCATTTCGTAATGGTCCTAATTACACAATAGCGGTACAAATAGAAAGACAGTAGTGATTAAGTAAAATAACGATGAAGATTTTGTACGTTCAAAGCTTTTCTGAATACAACCCCATCTATTATATTGAGGATGAAAGCTCCATTGCTAAAGTCTTTAAGAATGGCATATGGTCCCTCCCAGAATGGGTCGAGTTCCCCAAGTTTATGGAATACCTACTTTAGCACTAAGTCCCTTTCCTTTAGAAGGCAGTGTTTGACCTTAGAGTTGTACTGCTTGGCTATCCTTCGCTTATGAGCCTCAGTTTTTAAAGCAGCTTCATTATGCCTTTTATCAATCAAATACAATGATATATTCGCTAGCTTCTCATTATCATTCGATCATAATGAATCTATGTAACACCCCATATTTTTAGTAACATTATTTAGGATATTTAATTAGTTAAATAAAATAAATAATGTGTAACATCCCGTATCTGGAGGCTAAAAGCTAAGCGCTACAAATGCTGTAGTCATCTATAATATTAACTTCCGGTGACAAAATATGGTAATGCTAATGCTATCCATACTATCAGAAGCACTTGAATATGAACAAAATCATAGATTTCAAAAAGCAACATTTTACTGATTACATTTCAAAACAATAATTCATATCCAAGTTACATAATCCCATAATCGTTTCCCAAGTAAAGATCAAATATTTACAAAATAACGCCAAGAGCGACATGTGACGATGCCTCCTTGGTTAACCAGAGTCAATATAGTCATATTTGACTTAATACACATAGCGGAAATAAACGGAATAACCATAACACCTAATTAGCTATCTGTCAGCCACCCGCTCTTCTCCGGAAGCTTTATTCACCAAAATTACAAAAACCCGAAAACCTCAAACCTCGGCCTACTCAAATCAATTTTGAGCACCCGAGAATTTAAGGGAAACGGAAACTTCAAGTCAGACATAAAGCTTGGTATGAATAGTACTATACATCTCGGTTATTTAATGTTAACTGAGACCACGTCGCTTAGCCGAACGGGCTTCCAATCACTAACATCCTTTTAAAACATATCTTTTGCAAATCCTTTCCTGCAACCAAAACTGGTTAAAATCTGTAAAGCATCATTATGTAAAATTACATATCAGGTAATAAATGAACTATCAGTTTGAATAATATAGTTTTGTTTGGCTAGCTATTAACCTTTGGCTGACTCAGGCCTACCAGACAATATAAACCAAATTTATCTAACATCTGTTAGACACTCTTCTTCTGGACGTTTTGTCCTTAACTATATGTTAAATACTTCTCTTCTGGATGGTCTGTCCCTAACTTATCATCTTCCAAGGTCACCTGATCCTAATGGTTTTGCGGGCTCACTAATAACTTATTTGTATACAAACATATATTCCTTCTGTATGTAGTCATAATTTTAGTCTTACCAGTGACAATGCCCTACACACTGAAATTTTGGACAAAATTAGCTGGAGCTAATAGCTAATGTATAGGGCGCGACCCTATACCAGTCCCATATGGTATTCTAATATCAGAGTCAATTTACTTAGGAAAATATTCCCTTAAATTTTCCTTGAAAACCTTTTCAAAATGATTTAAAACCTTTTAAATCAAACTCACACAAGGAAAATACATATATTCTTTGCTTTGCTCAAAATCACCTTTCCATGTTATATATATATACACACACATATACTTTACTCAAATCTTAGTTGATGAAAACATTTAAACACTTGAAAGTACACCTTTCGACCAAATAAAACCCTTTATTTTACCTAGGCCGAAAGGCCAAAACCATCTTTTCCAAACCATTCTTAAAACCATTTCAAAACCATTAAGAAACCTTTCTTTCGAAAGCTTTAATAAGCTTAGACATCTTTCTCTTAAAACCTTTAAACATTGCCTATAGAAACCTTTGGAAAAAACCTTTCCTTTCAACCCTTTCAAAACAATCGGAAACTTTCCCTTTCGACTCCTTCGAAACTAGTGAGGAACCATTCCTTCGAAATTTTTCTTTAAGAATTTTCGAAAGCATCAAACCTTTATAAACTCAAACTTTTGAAAGCACTTGGGTTCAATTTGAAACATATGGAAACCTTTCGAAACCATTCAAAAAATTACTCCTTTGAAACCTTTGAAAACCGTTTCGGTCGAAACCATTTGGATTATGCCTTAAAGTAAAGCAAAAGGATCAGAAACCCATTAAAGTCGGAAGCATTCCTTTCAAAATCATTCCTAAGTAAAGAAGCGATGGTGTCGAAACCATCCATTCGAAAGCATTGGAGAAGTGGTCATGTTTAAAAAGCACAGCAAAGCAACCCTTTCAAAACCAATCTAGGTCGAAAGGTAGAAAGAGGCGGTCAGGGGTTTCGACTTAGTCGAAAGCAATTATTTAAAAACAAAGGCACAACCCAATCGAAACCATTTCTTTAAAACCATTTGACCTAGTCGAAAGCCAACCAAGTCGAAAGCTATTCAATCGAAAGCAAGCAGACGCATTTTCATTTAAAACGAAAGTATCGCTTCAACCCCTTCGAAACCCCAGGTTTTGACCCTATACCTTCCGCCATTGTCCAATTCAGTACGTACCAATTACCTGATACCATGTGCATTGGTTTCGATGGAGCCGGAGGCGAAAGCCTAGTGCCGAAAGCATCGAAACAGTAAAATCCATGTAGATTTGTCCTTTTTAAACTATTTCTTTGTACCTAACCTGCCTTATTTGTCAAATTGTGATTTGTTGCAAGTTTCTCTTTTCCAAAAGTACTGCCAATTTCCAGAAATAACATTTTTGAATTATTTACAAAATACCCCTTCTCCTTTTTATAAATATATAAAACATTTAAGTCCCGTACCTTAAATAATTTTATATATCCATTAAAACACTTAGAAAAATTCTACAAAAATCCAAAAAATCATTTTAAATATTTTTTCTAACATATATAAATTTCAGACCCTAAGCTAATATAATTTGGCCATAATTAATTTTTAACCCAAAATAACATTTTCTTCACTAGAATATTCATATAAAATCCACAAAATTCAGAAAATTTTGAAAATTGAAACCCATCTCTAAAATATCATTTCTGATCTATATAAAAATTTGCAAGGCATTTGGATGTCATTTGATAGGGTTTTGATATCAAAACATATCATAATATCTACATGAACAAGCATAAATCATCAACAAGTACATATAGTCATTCCATCATTCAAAACATGGAAAATCATTACAAATAGGTTCGGATGTCATCTTAAAACCGAAAACATAAGAAATAAGAGATGTAATCATTATTCACCTTAGCTTTAGAGATTAAGGAGCTTGAGATTTGAATGGATTTGATTTGATTTAGCTTCTTCCTTAGCTTTTCTTAATCTTCTTCCTCCTTTTCTTGTTAATGGTGGCCGACCCCAAGCTTTTAAACATTTTTGATGAATGAAAAATGAACGTGTATAGGTTACACGAGCAAAGGTTTAGGTTATAAGAATGGGCTTTTTCCTATTTTACCCCTCTTATATTTCATTTTAACCTTTCTCTTAATTCGTTGGTTAAATGGCACGACTACCCCTTAATTAAAATCAAATCTCAATCCCCTAATCAACATATTATTTTATTTAATTTAGCTAATTAAATTTCTAAATAATGTTACTAAAAATATGGGTGTTATAGACTCCCATCCTTAAAATATTTCGTCCTTGAAATTATGATAAGGTATACAACAAATCAATAAAAAAGGTAAAACATACCATCAAACAAGTTAGGATAAGTATCTCTAATTCTACTCTCTGTCTCCCAAGTATAGTATCTCTCATCATCACTCCACTGGACTTTGACTAATCTGACTGTCTTGTTTCTAAGCCTCTTCTCATCTCTCACAACAGTACGAATCGGCTTTCTCACTATAGTCAAGTCCGGTTCTACTACTATGTCATCTATCACAGTCGGTGCAATAATATTCTTTGGGTCTCTAACACACTTTCTAAGATGAGAAATATGGAAAACATCGTGGACTCCTACCAAACTGCTTGGTAACTCAACTCTATATGCGAGTTTCCCGAACCTCTCAATAATAGGAAAGGTCCAACGAATCTCGGTGCCAACTTCCCTGATCTTTCAAATCTGATCATACCCTTCATCAATGACACCTTGACGAAAACCTGATCTCCAACTGAGAACTCTAAATCTTTCCATCTTCTATCTACATAACTCTTCTGCCTAGACAGAGCCTCCTTCACTAGCTCGAATGATCTTAATCTTTTCTGCAGCTTCTCTAACTAGATCTTGACCAAGGACCGACCTACCCCCGGTCTCCAACCAACAAACGGGAGATTTGCATGGCCTTCCATACAAGCTTCAAGCGGTGCCATCCCAATACTAGTCTGATAACTGTTTTTATACAAAAACTCTACTAAATGAAGATGGTCTTCCCATGATCCCCCGAAATCTAATACACAAGCTCTTAACAAATCCTCTAAGATTTTGTTAACTCTTCTCGTTTGCCCATCTGTCTACGGATGGTAAGCGGTACTCATCTTGAGCTTGGTTCCCAAAACTTCATGTAGACTCTTCCAGAACTCGCTAGTGAATAAGGAATCTCTATCGCTTACTATACTACAAGAATTCCGTGCAGTCTAACCATAACCTTCATAAATAACTTCGCTAAAATAGGTGTCGTTCTGGTTGATTTAACTAGAATGAAATGGGCACTCTTGGTCTATCTGTCCAATATGACCCATATATTTTCATTTCCTCTGTTCGACCTTGGCAACCCGTTAATAAAATCCATAAAAATAGAATCCTATTTCCATACCGGAATATCTAATGGCTAAAGCAACCCACTTGGTTTCTGGTGTTCGGCTTTTACCTGCTAGCAGTTCAAACACTGCTTCACCCATAAGCCAACATCCCGCTTTATACCTTCCCAGAAAAACTTCTCCTCATATCCTGATGCATCTTAGTTCCTCCTGGATGAATAGTGAACTTCGAGCGATGGAATTCCTCCAAAACTTCTTTCCTTATGTTCCTATACTCGGAACACATAATCTCCCTTTCTTTCTCAGCCACCCATTCTGGTCAAGACCGAAATCCTTTAAGTCATTGCTCTCGGTTCCATCTCTTAACTTCCTGATCCATTCAGCTAACACTAGATCCTCCTCCTGTTTAGAAGCAATCTTTTCAATCATCACTGGTCGAACTTCCAAACAAAATAATACAACAGTCTCTCCACTAGACCCAGCCTCAGATCTCCACTAAACTCTACAAGCTGACAAGGCTTCTAAATCTTTCCATTCAGCAATCATCGCTAGCACTGCATTCTGATGCTTCCTGTTAAATGCATCTATAACTTTGTTTCCTTTCCTCGGTGTGTACTCAATTTCAAAATCATAAGCAGCAATAAACTCCAACCACCTCTGTTGTATCATGTTCAGCTCCTTTTGAGAGAATAAATACTTCAGCGACTTATGATCTGTATATAACTCAAACCTCTCTCCCAAAAGGTAATGCCTCCACACCTTCAAAGCAAATATCGTTGCAGCCAACTCCAGATCATGCGTCGGGTATCTGACTTCATGCGGTCTAAGCTGTCTAGAAGCATAGGCAATCACTTTACCTCTCTACATCAACACAGCTCCTAATCCTGTTCTATACGCATCTGTAAAAACCACCAAATCTTGATTCGCTTCCGGAACAACCAACACAGGAGCATGGGTCAGTAATTGTTTCAAACTCTGGAATGCTTCCTCACACTTATCGGTCCATACAAACTTCACATCCTTTCTTGTTAGCTTGGTCATCGGTGCTGCTATCCACGAGAAATCCTTAATGAATCTCTGATAATAACCAGCTAAACCAAGAAAACTCTTTATCTCAGTCATTGTCTCGGGTCTCTTCCAACTATTCACCGCTTCATTCTCAGTCAGATCTACTGATAACCCTTGGTCTATGACTACATGACCAAGAAACTTCACTTCCTTCTTCAAGAAATGGCACTTCGAAAACTTCGCCTTCAACTGATGCTGCCTCAGCATCTCAAGCACCACTCTAAGATGAACTTCATGCTCTCTTTCATCCTTAGAGTATATCAAAATATCATCTATGAAAACCAACATGAACCTATCCAAGTGCTCTTGGAAAACCCGGTTCATCAAATCCAAAAAAAATTCTGATGCATTGGTCAATTCGAACGGCATAAATAACCATCCGTACGATCCATATCTGGTCCTAAATGTCGTCAAAGTATATTATCCTCTGCCACTCTGTGCTGATGGAAACCTGCTGCCAAATCTAACTAAGAAAATACCTTAGCTCCACTCAACCGGTTGAACAAATCATCAATCCTTGGAAATGGATATCGATTCTTTATCATCTTCTCATTCAACTTACGATAATTGATACATAGCCTTAACGATCCATCCGGCTTCTTAGCAAACACTGCGGCTGCTCCCCAAGGTGAACTACTTGACCTGATAAAACTCTTGCCTTCCAGATCCACTAACTGCACCTTCAACTCCCTTATCTTTGTAGGGGTCATCCTACTTGGCGGCCTACTCACCAGTTCTGCTCCTAGTATCTGATCTATCCAAAACTCAATGGCGCATTTCGGTGGCAATCCAACTACAGGCTCAAAAACATTCCCGAATTCTCTAACAATGAAAAATCAATTCAGCTCATCTTCCAAACTCCATGACACCCAACAAACATTCACCTCACCGCTAGAACCCTTACGGTATAATCAGGGTGTCTAAGTGATATTTTCCTTCCTGGCAAAATACCCTAGAATCATACTCACTTAACCAATCCATACCAAGAATAATTCCGAAACCCACAAAATCATACACATGCAAACTTTAAACAAAAGTATGACCTAACAAGTCAAACTCTAACTGGTCACATCTCAACCCTAGAGTTGCATACCCTCCTATTGGATTCGCTACCCTTAAAGAAGTAACTAAATATGTGGGTTCTAGGTTAAGCTTATCTACCAAACATCTAGAAATAAAAGAATGCGATGCACCAGTATCAAATAGAATGCTAACAAACATACCACGAATCTGAAGCATACCTCCCAAAACTACCTTTCCTTTCTCCTGAGCTGTGGGCTTCGAAGTAGTAGGCTCCAATGCATACACCTTGCCCTTTCCACCCTTAGCGGTCTCTTTGCATTGATTCTTATAGTGGCCTATTTGATCGTAGTTGAAGCACCTAATGTTCATCTTCCCGATCACTTCTTTTGCCTTCCTAGTATGACACTCATTGGCGAAATGCCCCTTCTTGTCGCACCTAAAACAAACCACCTCAGACTTCCTCTTCTTGGCTGCTCCTCCTTTCTGAGCACCCTTCTTGTTGAAGAATTTCCTCTTCTGGCCTTACCCAACTTGGACCTCCTTCACTTTATTTTTATCCTGACAAGCAAGCATCTCCTCGTGCTTCAAAGCCATCACCACAACCACATCACAGGGATCTCTAATATGTGGTAAGGTGGCCTTTGCCAACTCACATTGAATCCCTTGATAAACTTTTCATTCCTCTTCATCACTGTGTCAACCTAATCTTTTATTCCAAAACAGTCATTTCTCCCTATTCTAAGTCAGCAAACTTTCGAATCAAAAAAGACTGTGTCATTACCTACATGAACCTCTCTTGGAACCTCCTTTTAAACTCTGCCCAAGTCATAGTCTCCTCTGCTACACCAGCTGTCACACTATTCTACCAAAACAATGCAGTTCCTTGAAGCTTTCTTGAAGAAAGCCTCTTTTTCTGCTCATTATTGAGCCTCAAGTTAGCAAAAATCTTTTCACAGTGCAACAACCAGTTTTCCACCTCGATAGCATCCTCAGTTCCAGTAAATGGCTTCCCTCCAAGCTTAGTATAATCTCCACTCAACTTAGCATAACCGTTAACTGCCGGAACTTATGAAACTCCTGCTCTTACAGCATTTCCTCCTACAACTACAGCTACAATTCCAGCTTGTATCATATTCATGAAAAATTGATACATGGCCCACCATATCCACTTGCGAGACTTCAGAACCTACACTCTCTGCTTGTGGCTGACCTTGGGTCCTCCTCGTATTTGGTCCGACATTCCCATTGGTACCCTCCACTCCTAGGTTAACCCTTCCTATTCTAGCATCTATATTTGTATTCAAGCCTCATGAGATACAGAAGAATAACACTAATAGAAATAGGAGACTAGAGATAAAACGTATACTTATATATAGCAAATGCAAGTACGTTACTATAGCATTATCCCATACCCCAATCTTACTCTAATTCCTTAGGATTATGTTTTCAAAAGCATTTATAGTTAAAGTTTTTCATAAACCTATGCTCTGATACCAAGTTGTAACATCCCTTATCTAGAGGCCAAAAGCTAAGTGCTATAGATGATGCAGTCATCTGTAGTATTAACTTTTGGTGACAAAATACGGTAAAGCTAATAGTATCCATAATATCAGAAGCACCTGAATATGAAAAAATTCACAAATTTCAAAAACAACATTTTACTGGTTTCATTTCAAAACAATAATTCATATCCAAGTTACATAGTCCCATAATCGTTTCCTAGGTAAAGATCAAATATAATCATTACAAAATACGCCAAGAGCGACATATGACGATGCCTTCTTGGTTGACCAGAGTCAATATAGTCATATTTGACTTAATACACACAACGAAAATAAACAGAATAATTGTAACTCCTATCTGTCAATCACCTGCTCGTCTCCGAAAGCTTTATTCGCCAAAATTACTAAAACCTGAAAAACTCAACCCTCAGCCCACTCAAATCAATTTTGAGCGCCCGAGAGTTTAAGGGGAAACAGAAACTTCGAGTCAGACATAAAGCCTGGTTTGAATAGTACATACATCTCGATTATTTAATGTTAAGTGAAAACACGCTGCTTGGCGGAACGGGTTTCACCTCATTAACGTCCTTTTAAAACATATCTTTTGAAAGTCTTTTCGTGCAACCAAAACTGGTTAAAATCTGTAAAGCATCATTATGTAAACATACATATCAGGTAATAAATAAACTATCTGTTCGAACATTGTAGTTTTGTTGGGATAAGTATTAACCTTTGGCTGACTCGGGCCTACCAGACAATATAAACCAAATTCATCTAACATCTGTTAGACACTCTTCTTCTAGATGGTCTGTCCTTAACTATCTGTTAAATACTTCTCTTCTGGATGGTCTGTCCCGAACTTATCATCTCCCAGGGTCACCTAATCCTAATGGTTTTGCGGGCTCACTAATAACCTATATGTATACAAACATATATTCCTTCTATGTGTAATCATAATTTTAGTGTTACCTGTGACAAAGCCCTACACACTGGAATTTTGGACAAAATTAGCTGGGGCTAATAGCTAATGTATAGGGCATGACCCTATACTAGTCCCACCTGGTATTTTAATACCTGAGTCATTTTACTTCAGAAAATATTCCCTTAAATTTTCCTTGAAAACCTTTTCAAAATGATTTAAAACCTTTTAAATCAAACCTACACAAGGAAAATACATATATTCTATACTTTACTCAAAATCACCTTGCCATGTTATACACACACACACACACTTTATCCAAATCTTAGTTGATGAAAACATTTAAACACTTGAAAGTACCCCTTTCGACCAAATAAAACCCTTTATTTAACCTAGGCCAAAAGGCCAAAACCTTCCTTTCGAAACCATTCTCAAAACCCTTTCGAAACCATTGAAAAACCTTCTTTTCGAAAGCTTTAAAAACCTTAGACATCTTTCTCTTAAAACCTTTAAACATTGCCTTTAGAAACCTTTGGAAAAACCTTTCGTTTCTACACTTTCGAAACAATCAGAGAACCTTCCCTTTTGACTCCTTCGAAACCATTGGGGAATCACCCCTTCGAAACATTTCATTAAGACCTTTCGAAAGCATCAAACCTTTATAAACACAAACCTTTCGAAAGCACTTGGGTTTAATTTAAAACACGTTGAAACCTTTCGAAACCACTCAAAAATTTACTCCTTCGAAACCTTTGAAAACCGTTTTGGTCGAAACCATTTGGATTTTGCCTTCAAGTAAAGCAAAAGGATCAGAAACCCATTAAAGTCGAAAGCATTCATTTCGAAATCATTCCGTAGTAAAGGAGTGATGGTTTCGAAACCATCTCTTCGAAAGCATTGGAGAAGTGGTCAAGTTTAAAAAGCAAAGCAACCCTTTCGAAACAATCTGGGTCGAAAGGCAGAAAGAGGCAGTTAGGGGTTTTGACTTAGTCGAAAGCAATTATTTTAAAAAAAGGCGTAACCCAATCGAAACCATTTCTTTAAAACCATTTGACCTGGTCGAAAGCCAACCAAGACGAAAGCTATTTAGTCGAAAGCAAGCAGGCACATTTTCATTTAAAAGCAAAGTATCGCTTCAACCTCTTCGGAACCCCTAGTTTCGACCCTATACCTTTCGCCATTGTCTAATTCCATATGTACCAGTTACCTAATACCATGTGCATTAGTTTCGATGGAGTCGGAGGTGAAGGTAAGGAGGCGAAAGCTTGGTGCCGAAAGCATCGAAAGAGTAAAAACCATGCAGATTTGTCCTTTTTAAACTATTTTTTTGTGCCTAACCAGCCTTGTTTGTCAAATTGTGATTGATTGCAAGTTTCTCTTTTCCAAAAGTACTGCCAATTTCCAGAAATAATAATTTTGAATTATTTACAAAATACCCTTCTCCTTTTTATAAATATATAAAATATTTAAGTCCCATGCCTTAAATAATTTTATATATCCATTAAAACAATTAAGAAAATTCTACAAAAATTCCAAAAAATCATTTTTAATATGTTTTATAACATATATAAATTTCAAACCCTAAGCCAATATAATCTGGCCGTATTTAATTTTTAACCCAAAATAACATTTTCTTCACTATAAAATTCATATAAAATCCACTTAAATTCAGACAATTCTAAAAATTGAAACCCATCTCTAAAAATCATTTTTGATCTATATAAAACTTCGCAATGCATTTGGATGTCATTTGATAGGGTTTTAATATCAAAACATATCATAATTTTGATATTTAAACAAGCATAAATCATCAACAAGTATATATAATCATTCCACCATTCAAAAATATGGCAAATCATTGCAAATAGGTTCGGATTTCATCTTCAAATCGAAAACTTAAGAAATAAGAGATGTAACCATTATTCACCTTAGCTTTAGAGATTATGGAGCTTGAGAGTTGAATGGATTTGATTTGATTTAGCTTCTTCCTTAGCTTTTCTTAATGTTCTTCCTCTTTTTCTTGTTAATGGTGGTCGGCCTCAAGCTTTTAAAAATTTTGATGAATGAAAAATGAACGTGTATAGGATACACGGCCAAAGGTTTAGGGTATAAGAATGGAATCTTTCCTATTTTACCCCTCTTCTATTTCATTTTAATTTTTCTCTCAATTTGTTGGTTAAATGGCACGGCTACCCCTTAATTAAAATCAAATCTCAATCCCCTAGCCAACACATTATTTTCTTTAATTTAGCTAATTAAATTTCCAAATAATGTTACCAAAAATATAAGGTGTTACTAATGTAAGATGATTAATTGATTAAGATTTGTAATTAATAGGGGTAGCCATGCTATGTTAATGAGTAATTCAAAATGAGATAGCATGAAATAAAATAGATAAAGGGTTAGGAAATAGGTAGGGGAAAAATTGGAACAAGGCAAATCCATATACCCTAAACCCTAATCCGCTTAGCTGTGTATTCTCTCATTCATTCTCATTTGCAAAACTAAAACTTAGAGGCCAGCCACCATTTTAGAGAACCAGAGGAAGAAAAAGCTAAGGAAGAAGATTAATCAAATCAAAAGCTATTCAAATCTCAAATCCTTAACCTCAAGCTAAGGTGAATAATGACTACATCTCACTTTTCAATTTTTTCCAGTTTTAAGTTAAATCTGAAGTGTTTTGCAATGTTATGCCATGATTTTGAAGGATTAAATATTTTCATATGCTTGTTGATGATTTATGCTTATTCACATAGATTTTATGATATGTTTTGATATGGAAACCCTATTAAATGATATCCAAATGCCTTGCGATTTTAGATTTAGATCAGAAATAGTATTTTAGAGATGGGTTTCAATTTTTATAATTTTCTGAATTATTGTGGATTTTATATAAATTTTCTAGCGTAGAAAATGATTATTTGGATTTTAAATTATTTACTTCTAAATAATTAATTATTTGGGTCTAAAATTTATATATGTTAGAAAACATATTGAAAATGATTTTTTGGAATTTTTGTAGAATTTTCCTAAATGTTTTAATGAATATATAAAATTATTGAGTTATGGGACTTAAATGTTTTATATATTTATAAAAGGAGAAGGGGTATTTTGTAAAATAAAATATTGTTTATTTTTGAAATCTTGGCAGCACTTCTGAAAAGGAAATTTGGTAACCAGTGAAAACTTGACAAACATAGCAGGTTAGTTGGAAAGTATTTCTCTTTTAACTTAAAGACAAAATTTACATGTTTTTAGCATGTTCTGCCACTTTCGGCACCAGGAGTTTCGACCTAGAGGTTTCACCACCATTGCTTTCGAAATCAATGCACATATTATCAATACACCTTGTACGTAGAAAATTGGATAGAGGCGGAAGGTACAGGATCGAAACGCAGGGTTTCGATAGGGTCGAAGCATGCCTTTGTTTTAAAATGAAGTTGCACCTGCTTTGCTTTCGAAGGGTTTACTATCGACTGGGTTGGCTTTCGACCTGGTCAAATGTTTTCAAAGGAATGGTTTTGAATGGGTTGTAATCTTTTGTATTAAGTAATGCTTTCGAAGGGGTCGAAACCCCTAGCTGTCGCTTTTCTACCTTTCGAAGTCAATAGTTTCAGAAGGTATGCTTTGCTTTAAACTTGGCAACTTCTCCAATGCTTTCGGAAGGATGGTTTCGAAACCATCACTTCTTTACTTAGGAATAGCTTTCGAAAGAAATTCTTTTGACTTAAATAGGTTTTTGACCCTTTTGCTCTACCTAACAGTATAGCCTAAAAGGTTTCGAAAGAGACAAGTTTTGAAGGTTTTGAAGGAGTAAATTTTGAATGGTTTCGAAAGACTTCCACATGTTTTAATTAAACCCAAAGGCTTTCGAAAGGTTTAACATTCTAATACTTTTGAAAGGGTTTTAAATGAAGGTTTCGAAGGGGTGGTTCCCCAATGATTTTGAAAGGTCTTGAAGGAAGGTTTCCAATGGTTTCGAAAGATCTAAGAGGAAAGGTTTTTCCAATGTTTTTGAAAGGCAGTTTTAAAGTGTTTTAAAAGAAAGATGTCTAAGGTTTTAAAGTTTTCAAAGGGAATGTTTTTCAAGGGTTTCGAATGGAAGATTAAGGATGGTTTTGAAAGGAATGTTTTGGCCTTTTGGCCTAGGTTGTTAAGGGTTTTACTTGGTTTCGAAATGGGTACTTTCAACGGATTTGAAAGGGGTACTTTCAAAGGTTTAAATGTCCTCATCAACAAAGATTTGGGTAAAATATATATAACATGGCAAGGTGATTTTGAACAAAGCATATAATATATATATTCCTTGTTTAAGTTTGATTTAAAGATTTTAAATCAGTTTAAGAAGAAAAGGTTTCAAGGAAAATTTAAGGGAAGATTACCCTAAGTAAAATGACTCAGATATTAGAATACCAGATGGGACTGGTATAGGGTCGCTCTCTATACATTAGCTATTATCCCCAGCTAATTTAGTCCAAAATTTCAGTGTGTAGGGCTTTGTCACTGGTAAGACTAAAATTATGATTGCACACAGAAGAGAACATAATTGTATACAGATAGGTTATTGGTGAGTCCATAAAACTATTATGATTAGGTGACCCTGGGAGATGTTAAGTTAAGGACAGACCGTCCAGAAGAGGAGTATTTAATAGATAGTTAAGGACAGACCGTCCAGAAGAGGAGTGCCTAACAGATGTTAAGTTATTTGTTTATATTGTCTTGTGGGCCCTAGTCAGCCAAAGTTAGTAGTTAGCCAAACAAAACTATAGTGGTCAGACAGATAGTCCCTTTATTACCTGATATGTATGCTTACATGATAATGCATTACGGTTTTAACCAGATTCGGGTTGCAGGAAAAGGTTTTCAAAAGATAGGATATTAGTGAGGGGAAACCCGTTCCGCTAAGCGGCATGGTCTCACTTAATATCATGTAACTGAGATGTATAGTATTATTCACACCAGGCTTTATGTCTGACTCGAAGTTTATATTTTTCCCCTTAAACTCTTAGGTGCTCAAAACTAATTTGAGTAGGCTGAGTATTGAGGTTTACAGGTTATTAGTAGGTTGGCGAATAAAGGTTCCAGAGATGAGCAGGTGGTTGACGGATATCTATTTATTGTTGTTATTTTATTTTGTTTGATTCTGATGTGTGTAATAAGTCAGTTATGACTATATAGTACTCTGGTCAAACAAGAGGGCAACATCATATGTCGCTCTTGGCGTACTTTGCAATAATTATATTTGATCTTTACCTAGGAAACAATTATGGGATTATGTAATGGATATGAAACTTGTTTTGGGAAATGTAATAAGAAAAGTTGTTTTTTTAAATCTGTGATTTTGTTTCATATTCCTGTGACTCTGAATATATGGATACCATTAACATTACCGTATTTGGTCACCGGAAGTTAATACTATGGATGACTACAACATCTGTAATGCTTAGCTTCGGGCCTCCAGATAGGGGATATTACAATCCACCTATGGGATGGCACTACGGTCTCTATGGGTAACATCACCTTTGGCCCATAGGTCAAGGAAAAGTAGGTATTTCATGTTGAGTAAAGTGCGGTAAGTCCACAGTGCCAGAGGAAGCTCGTCTGCCCATGCCCCTTTTGCCTTTTCAAACTACTTATTTATAAGGCACTTTAGAACTTTGTTGACCGCTTCCACCTGTCGTTAGCCTGCGGGTATGCTATCGCAAAAAAACTTTTCTTTATTCCTTGCTACCAGCTGAAGTCAAACTGCAGTCCATTGTCTGAGATGATCAAAAGAGGAACTTCGTACCTGCGTATCTTATTCCTGACCAAAAATTTTATAACCTTAGTTGACCAAACCTTAGTAAGTGGTTTAGCTTCGACCCAGTTAGTAAAGAAGTCAACTGACATAATAGTATACTTAGCTCCACCCCTGGCCATGGAAAGTTCGTCGATCAGATCCATTCCCCAGACTGCAGAAGGTTATGGGCTAACCATGTAAGTAAGCCCAGTTGGGGGTAATCTAGGGATCTTTGCAAATCGATGGCATCTGTCACACTCTTTGCATATTCCATTTCATCATGACTTAGCATCGGCCAAAAGTACCCATATAACAACACTTTTCTCAGCAGGGTTTTCCACCCAGTGTGGTCTCCGCAGCTTCCCAGATGTATAGTCTCTAGTACCTCTTCAACCTCCTTTCCATCTGTTCACCTTAATAGTATGTTAAAAATCCGCTTCGATACAACATGCCATCTTGATTGATAAAGCGAGGCACCTTTCTTTAGACCTTCTTAGCTTCGTTTCTATTGTCCGGTAAGACCTCCTCACTCAAATACCTTATAATCGGCATCAACCAGGTTTACACCCCATTATTAATTACAATCACATTCACCTCCTCAAAACTAGGGTTTGGTGGGTCACCATTGGTATTGATCCTAACAAATTCCCATATTCCGAAATTGCCAATTTCGAACTCATCTGAATGTGTTAGATCACACAGTACTCCATCTTATTAAATAAGGTCTTTATCTTTCTTAGATAGGAGGCCAAGCATTTTCCTTTAGCCTGAAACTCCCCCAGCACCTGATTTACAACTAACTGAGAGTCATTGTGCACGCACAACGACCTTATTCCCAATTCTTTAGCTATCTCCAAGCCTTTTATCAGCACCTCATATTTGGCCTTATTGTTTGTTCCTTTGATCCCCAACCATATTGCGTACCTCAGCTTCCTCCCTTGGGTGTTAGCAACACTACTCTTGCACGGAGGTCAGGCTTGTTTGAAGCTTCATCCACATATATCTGCTATTTAATAGTTTATCCTCCTGGGATTCAACTTCATTAATTATAATAGTAAACTCGATAATAAAGTCTGTTAGGGCCTGCCCCATGATCACCATTTAAGGATGATAAGTAATCTTATATTGGCTTGTAACGAACCACCTTTCTCACTTCGAAAGATGAGTCATTAAGGTAGAAGACTTAGAAAGACAAGAAGAAAATACACAATCACATAATCTCACCACAAATTAGAACAACATATAATAGATAACATAGGATATTACATAGTCGTTTCCATGATAATAATGCATCGGAGTCATTACATTACAACTTCAACTGGATAGTTATAACTACCTGCCCATACAAAATACATAGATAATACATAAACATAGTGGAATAAGATAATAACTAGCTAACGGTGAAGCCACCTACTCCAGTTCCTTCAAAATGATTCCATAAGAAACCTGGATCACTTGGCTACTCATACAAATTTGAGTTCCCCAAAGTTTTAGGAAAAGAAAATAAAGCTCTAGGTCAGACATGGGTTCATTGTGAGTAAACTCAAAACAACTTAAATTTTTTACTTTTATAAAATGCTTTGAAAATCAAAGGTATTCCATAAGACCACGTCGCACATAAACACAGATGGATTTTTACCTTACGATAACTAAAACACTTTATACAGAAATCCAGTGGTATTATAATAATGTACAGGGTTTCCAAGTAAAATAGAACATAGCTGAAATGCTTGCATCTCACATTCCAACATATTTGGGTAAAACTAAATCCGTATGGAAGTTACTGGAGAATGGATTCCATACATGACTAGGTAAGGAACTACCTTCTGAAAGGTGCACCTCTAGATAAAATACACTTGGGGTCGGACAAGAACACTTGTACTCCTGCTACACAGAACCGGCCTACCACTTGACTAGTAGTAATGAATACATCACCACCACGGTTGGGATCAGTAGCCGTACCAGAGCATACAAATAGGTCAAATATCGATTCTAGATATGGTGATGATATACCCTAGTGGGAGCGAACCATATACCCCTGCTGCATACCCCTGTTTTGGTTATTTCTGGTTGATAAGGCCTAAGGCTATGTTTACCTTTACTATAGCACTGCCACTTGGAATGCTACATCGCCTTCCAGGTGTTGTACAATGTCAGCATTCATCCATACAAGTCGTTCAGGAGATGAATGAACCGAAGGCACCACTTCCACTACACTGGTTTTGGAATCGACCTCAGGGTGAGTAGCATATAACCCTTGCACTTCAAAGTCTTCATCTTGGACCTTGCCTTCACTATTTCCAATTCGAACACTTATTTTGGTTCGAAGTGGTTTTCAAATAACAACTACCATCCGATTTTGGTCTCCCTAGACCAATGTTCGATAATTTTTAAAAGATCAAGTTGTTTATAGTGGACCATCCCACTATTAGGATGTAAGATTTACATATGAACATATGTTCAATATGCTTAGATTATCATGGCCTACTTACCGAAATTAACTCCCTTGTATTCATTACGTTCCCAAAGTGTAATATTTGTGATAAGTACAAGTCAACTTACTTTCAATAAAACGTTCAATGTTTTATTACAACTATTTTAATTTATTTGGCAACTTAATTGCATGGACAAAAGATCCTTTGGTTTTAAAACAATTTTCTTAAATAAGAAAGTTGGTTAAAAATAAACAACTGATAGAGTTTATAAAGGAAAACTTTAAAATAAATAAACTTTAATTAAATCATAAGTTTAAAATTTAATTAATCTTAATTAATCAAGTATAAATCATAAATAACCCTAATTTGTCTTAGTTAGGTCTTAATTTATCTAACTATTAATTAAACCATGATCAAGCTTGGTTAAGTCAAAATTAAAACTTAATTAAGTAAAAATTAATTAAAAATAAAATTTTAATTAACCTTAATTAAGTAACATTCATTTACGATTGAACTCTAATTAAGTAATAATTAAGTAGGTAGTTACCCCTTTTTATTTAATAATAATTAAATAAATAATTAACTCTAATTAGTAATAATTAATAAATAATTAACTTTAAATTAAGTGATTAAAATAATTAAACTTGATTAAGTAAAAATTAATTTACTTTTTATCATGATTAATCATATATGAAAACTTCCTTAGTTAAAAATAATTAACTTAGTAAATAAAATTTTGAACTCTATTTACTTAACCTAATTACTTAATTAATTTAAATAATTATACTAATTAATAAATAAAATAACCTTTTTACCTACTTCATTAGTTTGAAATTAGTTTTCAAAAACAATCCAAAAGAAATCACTTTAAAACTTGAAATCGTGAAATTTTCCGAACTGCATCCATAGCGACTATCGCTATGAGCGCAGTTCGCTAGAATTGATTTCTAGGTGAAAACCTCACTTTAACTCTAGCTACTACATATTTTAAAACACAAATGGAAGAGTTATGATACTTCAAAAAAAGGTGAAAACTTGGGAAAACATTTACTAAATCTAAACTAAAAAACAAGCTTTTTGTTTCAAAACAGATCTCAAGTCCCTTGTGAACTTTTCAAGGTGCTACTTCATAACCATTTCATTAAATAACTTGGTTTTTTTGTTTTCATAAACCGCTACCATCATATCATAATCAAGCATTCACATTTCCATATCCAAACATATCATTTAACAACCAAAATCGCTAATCCAAGCTCAACCACGAACTTATAATCATATCCATCAAAATAACATGATAATTCAACACAACAAATTTTCACAACATATAGCTCATCAAAGTTGTTTTCTTTTCCAAAAATAAGAGTTTTACTCACCGAAACATTACTAATTCAAGGTGAACTTTTGCTAAAACTTGAAAACAACTTAGGATCTTGCAAAATTTGAAAACTTTGGATGCTTGAATACCCTAAATGGGCAGCCATGTGAAGTTTGGGCTCAGTTAGGGGCTAATTGGGCTCGGCTATGTGGGCTAGTGGAACATGGGTGCTTGTAATTTGGAGATGAGGTGTTGTAGAGTGATTTAGTGGACTAAAGAGGAGATTTGAAGCAATAAGAAGTGATTTTTCTTACTTTAAAATTTATGAAGAGAAGCCATGGATGTATATTCTCAAGCTCCTAGGAATTTTGGAATGAAGATGGAGATTGTAAAATGAGAAACAGGAAAGAGTAGTGGTCTTTATAGGCTTAGGAAATTTATTTTAACATACGTAAGTGCTTAAATTAAATATATATGTATGCATGCATCTCCACTCCCCCCCCCCAATTTCGTCCTCACCATGTACCCCACCTCATCATGCACTATTCATGTTCCATGTACTTTGTATTGAAAAAGATAGTTTCATATGTTAATACACACATGCACGCACTTTTAAATAAATAAAATCTTTCTCTTATCTTTATATATATACACACTTTAAAGAGAAGTATATACATGCATATATATACATGTATTC
This sequence comes from Allium fistulosum, assembly GCA_030737815.1. Classification (NCBI taxonomy): domain Eukaryota; kingdom Viridiplantae; phylum Streptophyta; class Magnoliopsida; order Asparagales; family Amaryllidaceae; genus Allium; species Allium fistulosum. Next base: position 1,389,819,098 of record CM060901.1, on the reverse strand, counting down.
ATCATGTTAGAATAGTTTGTAGTGTGTGCATATGTGGTTAAAATTGTGTTACGACATTTTAAATAATTTTTAACTAATGAAAAATCATTATTTTGGAAATAAAATTCGGTCGCATTTTCTATTTCTCAATGAACTATATATATTGGTAAACAAATTTTGAAAATGATTTTATCATCATTAGTTATTATTTAAAATAGGTTTGTTTGTTAATAAAAATTCATTTGTTAATTATTTAAAAATTTAATTAAATATTCATTTAAATAGCAATTAATTCTGTATTGTTACACTCTCTCGCTTTAAAAGAATTTCGTCCTGAAATTAGCAAACTAGGAGATAATTTAAATCACGCGAAAAGCTATATATATATTCATATCATAAAACATATACAAAGACACACACTCAAAATCCATAGTAAACAAACATACTCTATACATACAACAGACAAACAACTATCTATCCTAACATCAACTTGGGATAGGCTTCCTTCATACGATCCACAGTCTCCCAAGTGCAGTCTCTTGGATCCTTACTCTACTAAATTTCGACTAATCGCGCCACCTTGTTATGCAACCTCTTTTCATCCTGATCCACAACATGAACTGGATGTCTAACCACTATCAAATTCGGTTCTATCTCCAATTCCTCTTGAACCGATGGCTCCATAATCAAAGATGCGTCATGAACATATTTTCTCAAATGAGACACGTAGAATACATTATAAACACCCACCAACCTCTCTAGCAACTTGACAATATAAGCAAGCGACCTGATTCTCTCAAGATTACGGAAAGGTCAACATACGTAGGAGCTAACCTTCCAACTTTTCCAAATCTAACAGCTCCTCTTATTGGTGAAATATTTACAAACACCATGTCTTCAACTATAAATTCTAAATCCCTTCGCCTTATATCAGCATGACCCTGTTGGCGATCTTGGGCTTCCTTCATTCTTTTCTTAATCACTGCAACTTTTTCGATAGCTTCTCGGATCAGGTCCGGCCCAAGTACTAGTCTATCTCCTGCCTCAACACAACACTTTGGTGACTTGCACGGTCTTCCATATAGGGCTCATAAGGTGTCATATCGATACTTGCTTGGAAGCTATTGTTATAGGAGAACTCAACTAAATGTAGATGATCCTCCCATGATCCATCAAAATTCAAAATACATGCTTTTAAGAGATCCTCTAGGATCTGATTCACTTGCTCTGTCTGTCTATCTGTTTCGGGGTGGTATGTTGTGCTTAGGCTAAACTTTGTTCCTAGAGTTGTTTGGTATGCTTCCCAAAATTGACTAGTAAATATGGGGTCTCGATCACTTACTATACTCACAGGAACTCCATTCAACCTGACCATCTCTCTTATAAAATTTCAATGTTGGTTTCACTAGAATAAAATATGCGCCCTTTGTTAGCTGATCCACGATAACCCATACTCCTTCATTTCCTTTCCTAGGTTTGTGTAAACCATCAATAAAATCCATTGGTATCATTTCCCATTTCCAATTAGGTATTTCCAAGAGTTGTAATAATTTGGCTGCCTTCTGATGATCACCTTTGATTTGTTGATGGCACAAACATCTGTTAACATAGACTGAAATGTCTTTCTTCATTCTCGGCCACCAAAATATTCTTTTCATGTCTTTATACATCTTATGAACTCCTGGATTAATACTTAATTTAGATTTGTGGCATTTTGACAAAACTTCCTACCTTAGCCCATCAACATTTGGAGCACACAATCATTAGTTCATTCTTAAAGCACCTCGACTATCCATCTCAAAATCCGAACATCAACCCTCTTCAACACCTTGGATTAACACTTCCGGTATTAGATCCTTCCCTTGATTTCTCATAATCCTTTCCTTAAATGTCGGGGTAACCTCCAAGAGAGTAAAAACAGCATTTCTGATTAAGGCATCTACCACCATATTAGCGTTCCTTGGCGTTTAAGGAATATTAATGTCATAGGATGCCAGAAACTCTAACCATCTTTGTTGCCTCAGGTTCAGATCCTTCTAAGTAAAAGGATACTTCAGGGATTTATGATCCATGAAGATGTCAAATTTTTCACCTAATTAAAGAAAGAAATTTACTCCTAGAATCCCTAAAGATTTAGAAAGAAGCTAAGAGGAATAAAAGGACCCTTATCCAACAAGAAGTGCCTCCACATTTTCAATGCAAAGACAACAGCCAGCAACTCCAAGTCATGTGTAGCATAGTTCTTCTCGTGAGACTTCATTTTTATGCTTGCATACGCAATCAGTCTACCATGCTACATCAAAGCAGCACACAGCCTCACTCTAAAAGCATCTGTGTAAACCGTGAATCCACTATTTCCATCTGGAACATCTAAAACTGGCACACTGGCCAATCTTTTCTTCAATTCCAGAAATGCTTCTTCACACTGATGTGCACATAAATGTGCATATATTTACATCCATGTTTTATCTATTTTTATTTAAATAATTGTCATAATTGGGTATTTTAACATATTTAAACCAAAATCCAATTATTTTCAAATCATCATATATTCATCTTCATACAGGGGCAAATTGGTCATTTTGTGCTTGTTAATTTGAGAATTTTTACTTGGACATTTTTTATGATTTTTATAGGAATTTGGATTCAAATGGAAGAGGTTTCATGAAATATATGCATGCATAAGAGAATACAAAATAATGAAGATGGAAATAATTCAAACTCATGATCATGGAGGACCCTACCTACCCACTTACCTAAATCTATAATTAGAAGCTAATGGACAACTAAGTGCAGGTTAAAGCTTATTGCATACTTGATGATGGATTAATTAGAGGCTAATGGTTACTTGGTGGCCACACTTCCTAAAGGATATTTTGGGAAGCCCCCTAAAAATTGAATTAAGGTTTTGTGCATGTATAATTAGCCCTCTTATGAACATGTAAAGGATCTTCCTCTTTGAATTACTTAGGAGATTAGAATGCAAGTTGTAAACTCAAAGTTACATGAAATAAAAATGGCTTCCTAAGCCTCTTGCTCTTTTTCTTCTACTTTGTTCTTATCTTATTTTCTTGTTTTTTATTTACATGCTCTTTTATTTCATGTTCATAACTTAATTTTACTTTTATGCAACTAGTTTAGCTCTTCCATTTTCATTAGTTCTTACTTATTTGCTTGCTTTTTAATGTTCAAATTTACATGTGATATGATAACACAAATGAGTAGCTAAACCTCTCCAATTTAGGGGTAATGAAGCTCTCCAATATTATGTAAATTAACCATTTCTTATGATTTATGGTTTCTTTTAATGCTTCATGAGAAGTAGATGTTGATTTAAGTTTATACAAATGAATTTGATAGCCTATGTTGTATTTGCAAATGGGCTATTCTTATTCAACATAAACACAATTTACATCATCATTTAATAATTTATTTTTGATTATGAAATTTAAGTAAAAACAAAATTTGATGATCTATATTACTAAATACAATAGTAAATAGATCATACTTAAAATAGCTTTTGTTTTGACTTCATTTTCATGAGAAGTGACAAGTGGTTTTATTTGTTGTATTATAGTTTGATGGTTTAAGTTATGTTAATTAATAACATAAAAAAAAACCATACTTATGCTAAATACAACATTACTTCCACTTCATATCAAAAATAGAGATCATAGATTATTTGTTTGTTGATTTACAAAAATATGAGAATGGATTCGCCTCTATATTGTTTTCTAATCTCATATTTTACATCACTTTTTGTTCTAGCTTTTTGTTTACATTTCTTCTTAGCTAATCAAAACTTCACCTCTTGGTTTAATTTGATTGAATAGAAAATTTTAAAATCTAAAAAATTCCCTGCGGATCGACCCGTACTTGCCACGTACTATCATTGCATGTCGTGCGCTTGCGGTTAATTTTAATTTAAAATTTTTTGGTGATTTTTCTAAACCGATAGAAAAACCAACGTTAAACAAATTTTTGGCGCCGTTGCCGGGGAATTGATTTTATTTTATATTCTATTCTTCGAATTATTTTTCGTTTGATTTTATTGTGTTTTTATTTTGTGTGTTTGTTTGCATTTTAGAAAAAAGAAATTTTTTTATTGTTGTATGTTTGTGTGTGATTTTTGTTTGCATTTCATCGTGTGCTTGTTATTATTTTAATTCTATTTGCATTTGCATTTCTATTTATAAAAAAACATACACAATTTAAAAATTTTTTTGGAAAGCATTAGCATTTATTTAATGCTTACAAAATTTAATAGTTAACTAACTATATTTTCTTTAATTCTTAAGATATGGACCATCAATATTTGACTAACTACTCATATGATTTTGAAAAACCAAAAGTTTTTCTCTGAACTATCTAAATATTTAGCTAAAAATTTCAACCATAGCAAATCTGCTAATACAATTGAAGGGTCCGGAAGAGCCAAATAGTATTACCAAATGGTACATATATCTTAATTCAAAATACATTATACTCAAGCAAATTTAAAAGAAATTTGTTGAGTTTTGAGGATATATAAATGAATAGCTACCATATTGGAATTAAAATGAAAATGTCAAAGAATATCTTTGCGTTATTTCTAAAATTGAAAGCCAGAAGCTTATTTTAGAAAAATTTGGTACAATTTCAACTAGATCAAATTTCACGAAGTTTGGCATAATTGAATCACATATTTAAACATGAGCCAGAAGCTCACAAATATCACTTGAATGCATCTTATCAATTGATAAAAGAATTATCCTCCTATTATTAATATGTATGGTGTATTTGCTAGTAGCAATATGATAATGGATCAAAATGAGAATCCAAAGATGATTATTATTTAATGTGACAATGTTTGTCAACATTGAGGGGAAGGATAAAGGGATACAAGTTCATTTTGATCATTAGTGTCAGGTATTTGTTAACATGTATAATGATGCAAAATATTAAGTAAATTGAATAAATTATTAATAATATCCCTAGTAGACTTTCTCCAATATAGATTTGAATCCCTGAAGGATCAAAATGTGTAAACCACATCTGAAATATGGTACAAAAGTCAGTTTGAAATATTTTTGGAGTAAGTAATAAAGATGCCAAATAAAAGATGTGAGTGTTCTTGAAGAAACACTTAAGGGTGCTCTTAAAGAGACAAATGACATGATTGTCAAATTACCCTAGAAGTGGTTTAGGTACCTAAAACATGATAATTAAAGAGATCTCAATAAATCATGTCTAGAACTGACAAGAAATAATCATCGATGATATATTTGTAAATAATAAAGCACTTATGTTTATCAATAGATTAAGGATCTTGAATTAGGGGAAAACATGACTGGCCATCATGAATTCTTTACTAATAGAGAAATTTGGACATGTAGTCCACAAAGTAACGAAAGTACTTGAAATGCTTAATATACCCCGAAGGTGTAAATATGGTTTAAATCATATTAAATGATGAAAGTATACAAATTCCTGAAGAGTATAAATAACTTTCGTGGTTATAAAGAACGTAAGAACAAGGAGCGTAGATTACAATCTATTTTTAAGTATTGTTGTAATGAAAATCTTGATATAATTCATGATGAGTAGATTACTTCCTATTTTTAAGTATTGTTGTATTGAAACTCTTAACATCCATTGAAGTGTTAGTTGCGATATGCAAAACTTATTAAAATATATAAGTTCCTGAAGAATTTAAATAACTTTGATGATTATAAAGAATGGAATGTTGATTACAACCTTCTTCTAAGTATTATTGTAATGAAAATCTTGATGCACTTCAAGATGAGTAGATTACTTCCTGCTTTTAAGTATCGTTGGAATAAAACTTTTAATATTCATCAAAGATGTAGTTGCAATATGCAAAATTGATTTGAAACACAAGAATGAAAGCACATGATGTGTTTTTCATAAAGGTAGCAAACAAAATGCATAAAATGCAAATCATATTTGGAAGAAACAACCTTGGAAAATTTGATTGTATTCAAGGAAACTATTAATAAATTGTATTATTAATGAGATTCATATTTATGGATCCAGAAGTATCTATAACCAATTTGAGTTACCGAAAGATGAATATGAATTCAGAGGAAAATTTTAAATCAGGGGGAGCATCCATAAGTATTTTATAATGCACTTTTTTTTGTTTAGAGTATTTTATAATTTGTTCTAAAAACTCACTAATTCAAATGAGAAAGAATATGGAAATTTATAATATACGTGTAATACGTGGACGCACGTATACATCCATATATGTAAATATTCAGCTAACAACCTGAAGTTTGTTATAAGCTCATCTTATAGATTATGCATAGATATTATTTAGTGATTTAAAATTCAATCAACATAAATGTTGAATGACCTGAAGTCATGTATGTATTCAAATGATCCACACAATAAGTAGATTCCTCTAATTGGCTAGATCAATGAATGAGGATACTCTAATAAGAAATATCAATTGAATGCATTTTATCAACTGATAAAAGAATTATCCTCCTATTATTAATATGTATAGTGTATTTGCTTGTAGCAATATCATAATGGATCAAAATAAGAATTCAAAGATAAATATTATTTAATGTGACAATGTTTGTAAACATTGAGGGGGAGGATAAAGGGATACAAGCTCATTTTGATCATCAGTGTTAAATATTTGTTAACATATACAATGATGCAAAATATTAAGTAACTTGAATAAATTATCAATAATATCCCTAATAGACTTTCTCCAATATAGATTTGTATCCCTGAAGGATCAAAATGTGTAAACCACATCTGAAATGTGGTTCAAAAGTCAGTTCAAAATATTTTTGGAGTAAGTAATAAAGATGCCAAATAAATGAGGTGGGTGTTCTTGAAGAAACACTTAAGGGTGCTCTGAAAGAGATCCATGACATAATTGTCAAATAACCCTAGAAGTGGTTTAGGTACCTAAAATATGATAAATAAAGAGATCTCAATAAATCATATCTAGAACCGACAATAAATAATCATGGATTATAAATTTATAAATGATAAAGCGCTTATGTTTATAAATGGATTAAAGATCCTGGATTAGAGAAAAACATGATTGGCCATCATGAAATTCTCCTAAATAAGAAATGTGGACCCGTAGTCCACAAAATAAAATTAGAAACATGTATATAAAGTGGCAAAAGCACACTAAAATTATTAAAGCACATATAGTATCAACAACATGTTAAGTGCCATGGGCACGTTGTTTTTAGAGATAATTAAATCGATTGAAGCAGTGAAAGTGTTTGAAACACTTAAAATACCCTAAAGGTATAAATATTGTTTAAATGATAATAAACAATGAAAGTACACAAATTCCTGAAGAATATAAATAACTTTGGTGGTTATAAAGAAGGTAAAGAACAAGGAGCATAAATTACAATTTTTTTTAATTATTGTTGTAATGAAAATCTTGATATAATTCATGATGAGTAGATTACTTCCTATTTTTAAGTATTATTATAATGAAACTCTTAATATCCATTGAAGTGGTAGTTGCGATATGCAAATACTTATTAAAGCATACAAATTCCTGAAGAATATATGTAACTTTTATAGTTATAAAGAATGCGAAAGACATGAAGTGTAGATTACAACCTTCTTCTAAGTATTGTTGTAATGAAAATCTTGATATACTTCAAGATGAGTAGATTACTTCCTGCTTTTTAGTAATGTTGTGAAATTTTTAATACTCATGAAAGATGTATAGTTGCAATATGCAAAACTGATTTGAAGCACAAAAATGAAAGCACATGAAGTGTTTTTCATAAAAGTAGAATACAAAATGCATAAAATGCAAATTATATTTAGAAGAAACAATCTTAGAAAATTTGATTGTATCGAAGGAAACTATTAATAAATTGTATTAATAATGAGATACATATTTATGGATCCAGAAGTATCTATAACCAATTTGAGTTATCGAAAGACGAATATGAATTCAGAGGAAATTTTAAATCAGGGGGAACATTCATAAGTATTTTATAATGCACTCTTTTTCCTTAACTAAGATTTTTCCCACTGGGTTTTTATTAGTAAGGTTTTAATGAGGCATTATCTTGATCCAGAAGTATCAACTCCCCGGTAACATTTGAAATAAGTTATAATGTACTCTTTTTCCTTATTTAAGATTTTTCCCACTTGGTTTTTCTTACTAAGGTTTTAACGAGGCATTGTCTTGGTCTAGAAGATTCAAATGTCTTTTCAAGAAATAACATCTCAAATATGTTATTTAAGTTAAATTGTATTTTTATCCTTGACTAAGGTTAGTATGGATGTTTTATGTTATTGTAAAGGTAGCAATTATGTAATTTCTACAAAAGAAATATTGTACATTGATATGATATTCCAATAGTGCATATATCTCTAGAAGAGATAAATTTACTCTAGAAGTGGTGATAATAAAATATTCCTAAAAGAGACTAATAAATTAGGAAATGATAACATATCTCTAGAAGAGATTTGTTTATATATTTGGTAATTTTATTAAACCAAATAAATGCATAGAAATTTGATTATGAAGGATCCTAATTTAGTTTAGATTAGATCCAAAAGGTTTAAGATTATCTCAAGAATACATTGTTCTATGTTCATATGTCTAATTATACCATAAAGGTCATATTCCTAGTTATTATTTCACAAGAAATATTATATGCATAATCATTTCTTGAAGAAATATCTTTAAATATTCTCCATAAGAGATGGTCTATATTTCATATCATAATTTTCATGCAAGTTATGCACAATATTTGATTATAATTCATCCCTTCTCCACCAATCAATCCATATAAAGGCCTTTCCATATTTTCAAGGGTAGTTTTGCATTTTCAAGGAAATTAATTAATGCAATTAATGAGATTGGATCTAGAGCTATCAAAAGGATGTAAATAAGAAATTATAGTCGCTTTTATAGATTATATTTGGTTGTCTTTTACTATTTTGCAGTAATGTTTTTATTCTTTCACTGTAACTACTATCAGATATGAGTTCTTATTTTATGAAATGCATTAATTATAGGGACAGTTTGGCACAGGTCCCTAATAAGTTTCAAAATACACAAAAACCCCAGTAAAATAAAGTTTGTAAATTAGGTCCCTAGAATTAAGTTACTGAATAATGACATACACTTATGCAATTATTCAGTGAATAATTGCAGACATTTATGCAATTATATCAAAAAATTGCGGAAAATTCCGCAATTATTCATCCAAAAAATTGCGGAAATTTACGCAATTTTTTCGAAAAATTGCGGAAAATTCCGCAATTATTCACCCAAAAAATTGCGGAAATTTACGTAATTTTTTCAAAAAGTTGCGGAAAATTCCGCAATTATTCACCAAAAAAATTGCATAACTATATGCAATTACTTAGTAACTAATTCTAAGGACCTAATTTACACACTTTTTTTTACTAGGGTTTTTGTGTATTTTGAAACTTACTAGGGACCTGAGCCTAATATTCACTTAATTATATACCCATGAACAATATTTTGATGCTTATGCTTTTTTTCCACTGATAGTTGGTAATATGATAAACATAGCCAAGCTTGAATTTAAAACTTTGGACTTATTAGGAGATGGCTTTTTATCATGGATATTGGATGATGACATTCAATTACAATCTCAATGCTTAAAAAATGCCATTAAAATTGATAATAATATGTCCTAGTAGGATAAAATAAAGGCTCTTATATTTTTTAAGGTGTCATATCCACGACAATCTTAAAATAAGACACTTAACTAAAAAAAATCATCTTTACTTATGGAACTCCCTGAAGGAGTGTTATAACCACTAAAAGATGATCACACTTCCAAACACTAGACAAGAGTGGTTGAACCTGAAGTTTCAACCAGTTGGAAGTTGGTGCTTGGATGTTTTTTTCTTCAGAACTAATTGAAATAATGTACCGATGAATATTGTGTTTCAATCAGTTGTCCATTTTAATTTTTTTTTGGAAAGCATTTGCATTTATTTAATGCTTACAAATTTTAATAGTTAACTAACTATATTTTCTTTAATTCTTAAGATATGGACCATCAATATTTGACTAACTACTCATATGATTTTGAAAAACCAGAAGTTTTTCTCTAAACTATCTAAATATTTAGCTAAAAATTTCTTCCATAGCAAATCTGCTAATATAATTGAAGGGTCCGGAAGAGCCAAATAGTATTACCAAATGGTACATATATCTTAATTCAAAATACATTGTACTCAAGCAAATTTAAAAGAAATTTGTTGAGTTTTGAGGATATATAAATGAATAGCTACCATATTGGAATTAAAATGAAAATGTCAAAGAATATCTTTGCATTATATCTAAAATTGAAAGCCAGAAGCTTATTTTAGAAAAATTTGGTACAATTTCAACTAGATCATATTTCACGAAGTTTGGCATAATTGAATCCCATATTAAACAGGAGCCAGAAGCTCACAAATATCACTTGAATGCATCTTATTAATTGATAAAAGAATTATCCTTCTATTGTTAATATGTATGGTGTATTTGCTAGTAACAATATCATAATGGATCAAAATGAGAATCCAAAGATGATTATTATTTATTGTGACAATATTTGTCAACATTGAGGGGGAGGATAAAGGGATACAAGCTCATTTTTATCATCAGTGTTAAATATTTGTTAAAATATACAATGATGCAAAATATTAAGTAACTTGAATAAATTATCAATAATATCCTTAATAGCTTTCTCCAATATAAATTTGAATCCCTGAAGGATCAAAATGTGTAAACCACATCTAAAATGTGGTTCAAAAGTCAATTCAAAATATTTTTGAAGTAAGTAATAAAGATGCCAAATAAAGGAGGTAAGTGTTCTTGAAGAAACACTTAAGGGTACTCTGAAAGAGATCCATGACATGATTGTCAAATAACCCTAAAAGCGGTTTAGGTACCTAAAACATGATAATTAAAGAGATCTCAATATATCATGTCTAGAACTGACAAGAAATAATCATCGCTGATAAATTTGTAAATAATAAAGCGCTTATATTTATAAATAGATTAAAGATCTTAAATTAGAGGAAAACATGACTGGCCATCATGAATCCTTTAATAGTAGAGAAACATGGACATGTAGTCCGCAAAGTACCGAAAGTACTTGAAATGCTTAATATACCCCGAAGGTATAAATATTGTTTAAATCATATTAAATAATGAAAGTATACAAATTCCTGAAGAATATAAATAACTTTCATTGTTATAAAGAATGCAAAGAACACGGAGAGTAGATTTCAACCTACTTTTAAGTATTGTTGTAATGAAAATCTTGATATAATTCATGATGAGTAGATTACTTCCTATTTTTAAGTATTGTTGTATTGAAACTCTTAACATCCATTGAAGTGTTAGTTGCGATATGCAAAACTTATTAAAATATATAAGTTCGTGAAGAATTTAAATAACTTTGATGATTATAAAGAATGAAATGTTGATTACAACCTTCTTCTAAGTATTGTTGTAATGAAAATCTTGATGCACTTCAAGATGAGTAGATTACTTCCTGCTTTTAAGTATCGTTGGAATAAAACTTTTAATATTCATCAAAGATGTAGTTGCAATATGCAAAATTGATTTGAAACACAAGAATGAAAGCACATGATGTGTTTTTCATAAACGTAGCAAACAAAATGCATAAAATGTAAATCATATTTGGAAGAAACAATCTTGGAAAATTTGATTGTATTCAAGGAAACTATTAATAAATTGTATTATTAATGAGATTCATATTTATGGATCCAGAAGTATCTATAACCAATTTGAGTTACCGAAAGATGAATATGAATTTAGAGGAAAATTTTAAATCAGGGGGAGCATCCATAAGTATTTTATAATGCACTCTTTTTCCTTAACTAAGATTTTTCTCACTGGGTTTTTATTAGTAAGGTTTTAACGAGGCATTATCTTGATCCAGAAGTATCAACTCCCCAGTAACATTTGAAATAAGCTATAATGCACTCTTTTTTTTTTAGATTTTTCCCACTGGGTTTTTCTTATTAAGGTTTTAATGAGGCATTATCTTGATCTAGAAGAATCAAACGTCTTTTCAAGAAATAACATCTCAAATATGTTATTTAAGTTAAATTATATTTTTATCCTTGACTAAGGTTTTTCCCATCGGGTTTTCCTTTGTAAGGTTTTTAATGAAGTATTAAATTGATCCAGAAGTATCAAACTCTATTTGATGCAGTAAATTATTGAAATATGACATACTATATTGTATTCTTTTTCCTTCACTAAGATTTTTCCCATAGGGTTTTACTTAGTAAGGTTTTAATGAGGCATTAGTTTGATCCAGAAGTATCAAACTTCATTTAAAGAAATAAGAAAATAAAATATGTCATTGTACTCTTTTTCCTTCACTAAGATTTTTCTCATTGGGTTTTTCTTAGTAAGGTTTTAATGAGGCATTGTTTTGATCCCGAAGTATCAAACACTTAGAAAGAATATCATTTTTAATATGGTTTTACAAGTTGCACTCTTTTCCTCGTTCAGGGCTTTTTCCCACTGGGTTTTCCTAACAGAGGTTTTTAATGAGGCAACAGATATTATCTATATCGATTGAATGGATAAATGCAAGCAAGATAATAATGAGGAGGAGTAATCATCATACACGTTTTAAAAGAGACAATTTCAAGTTATCAGAGGATTCAAGATTTTGAAGACGCATATTCAAGGGGGAATGTTATAGTATATGTAAATATATAAGTGAATATGCTTTTGTATTTTTCTATTTAGTCCCACATCATGGGATATGTTCATTCTCATGCTCCAATGCCTATATATAAAGGAGGCCATGTAATGTAAATATAAGTCAATTCTTGGAAATGAATAACTGTCTCTCTTTTCAATGGCTTCTATTTTCTTCATTTTATAACAATTATCTAATTATTATAATATTTAAATTTTAGCTGGAATTAAAAATAAGCTTCTTTCAAAATATGGAATCCATTTAAAACCCCAAAATTAACGTGTGAATCTCGGATTATCTTTTCATCCATCAACCCCCTGAACCAACAAAATAATCTGGACCCGGCCCATTTATCACAGTCAAATCATAACCCATTGCCACAATAGCGTTTACTTTCTCATCTTTTCACCTTCTATTTTATTCTCATTGACGTACGATTTTCCTAAATCTCCAGCCAAGGTGCTTCCCTGAATCCTTACTTCCAGTGCTAATTTAAGATTATATTTGTACTAAAATAGTTCTCGGCTAGTTTATGGATTTAATAAGTAGGTCTGTATGATTTGGTGCATGCAGGTTCATTTTGGATTTAAAGTTTTACTTGGGGACAAACAGGTATGTTCGGTTTAAGATGTATCCTATTTATTATCGTATGTTCGTTGACGATGATTTATTTTTTCAAGATTAAAATGTTATACGCAATGTATATTTTTCTGCTTAGCTATTTTTTGAGCTTTGCAATAACCAGATTCGGCTCTTCGTGATTAGGAACTGAATTATCATACGAAGTTTAAAATTATGGTTATTAATATGAAAGTGTGTGGTTCATGATATGGTTGACCAATTATTTGCATACTTATATAAGTGTATTCTACATGTTAAGTTGTAAAACAATTTATAATACAATGGGTTACGGATAACCAATAACAGAATTACTGATTCATGCACAGCAGAAAATTGGCCGGATAATTTGCGTTACATTGCGTTTGCTTAATAACTTGTACCATTATCATGTTTTGCATTTCATGCTTTGCGAAAGTGTTGTTTATGTGCAGAACATTTAGAAAGTAAATCTAGGATTGACTTATAGCAATTTACAAGTGGTTATTATATTTTGTCACTCCATGGTACCTTGATTGATAGCATCATGCACTTTCATTCTATACAGGTTCATTATATATGTAAATTTATATTAAAATGCCTAAAAGAAGAAGCATATCTTCCCCGGAGGTGACAACTTCAAAATTCGATGATAAAGTAACTATTATTGATAAACAAAAAGGCAGTGGACATCAAAGATCTGCTTATTTGTGGTTAGCTTTGATTATACTCCTCGTAAATGGTGTATGGGCAATCTATCATTATCAGCACGAAGCTCTCCCTTTACCCTTAAATGCTGCGCAGGCAGGAAAGAGGGGATTTTCAGAAATTTCGGCCTTGGCTCATGTGAAGTATCTTGCAAAATTGGGTCCTCATCCCGTTGGATCAGAAGCACTTGATCTTGCCTTGAAGGTACTTTGTTCTTAGTTCTTGATAACTCAGAGCTCTAACTTTGTGCACACAGAGAATGCTTTTTTGTTATTGAATTCAAGTACAAAAACAGATAGTTTTATAAGCCTTACAAGGAAATGGAAAGATGCAAATAACAACCACGTATAGCACTAACTGAAAACGTGGAAAAACTAAGGAAATATTCAAATTAACATGCTGCCCTAAGGAGTAGGCATTATTTAAGCAAACTTGACTAAGCAACAACAGAATCAAATAAACTTGGTAGACAAACAAGCTCCTGTATAGCCAACATAGCCTCCCCTAAACTGAATACACCTTGCATTCAGTTTAAACTTTGCATTTCACACATCCCAAGCATCCTGCGAAGCTTCTCAAAGGACTCCAGCTTCAACGGCTTCGTCATGATATCGGCAACTTGAGCTTTAGAATCACAATAGGCTAGCTCAATGGCTCCTTCCTTTGTAAGATCCCGAAGAAAATGAAAGCGTACGTCGATATGTTTGCTCCTTCCGTGTAGCACTGGATTTCTTGATAATTTAATTGTTGTCGCATAATATAACCTGTGCTTTCTCTTTGAGCATGGCCAAGATTCTCCAATACCCTTCGCATCCATATAGCATGACAGACACAAGCTGCAGCTGAAATGAACTCTGCCTCAGTGGTTGATAAAGTGACAACATGCTGCTTTTTCGACGACCATGACACTGCACCACTACTAAGCATGAAGGCATAGCCCGATGTGCTTCTACGATCATCTAAGTCTCCGACATAATCACTGTCCGAGTATGCTTCAAGTTTTTCACTTCCATTTCTCTTATACATAACCCCAAAGTCAAATGTTCCTTTAATGTACCGAAACCCTCTTTTCACCACTTGCATATGCTGTTCTGAAGGCCTTTCCATAAATCTACTCACCAAACTAATCACATACATAAGATCAGGTCGAGTAGCTGTTATATACATTAAGCATCCCACCGTTTGTTGTACACACAAGCATCAACTTTCTTGCTGAAATCATCTTTGATCAACTTCACACCTGGAACGATGGGATTTCTGACTGAGTTGCATTTGTCCATCTTGAATCTCTCCAAAACCTCTTTTGCGTATTTCTTTTGACACATAAATATCCCATTTTTATTCTGAATCACTTCAACTCCAAGAAAGTAGCGCATCTCACCCAAATCAGTCATTTAAAATTCAAGTTTCATAGATGATTTGAAATGTTCAAACATATTTATGTCACTCCCAGTAAAAATTAAATCATCAACATACAAACTTGCAATAAGTATATTACCTCTTTCACAGGTCTTCACAAACAGTGTGTGCTCATACGGACATCTCTCTAATCCTGCCTTGACAAAATAAGCTTCGATGTGACTGTACCATGCACGAGGAGCTTGCTTTAGACCGTACAATGCCTTTTTCAGTTTGTAAACTTTCTCTTTGTCGTCTTTCTTCACATACCCCTGTGGCTGATCCACATAAACTGGCTCATTAAGCTCCCCATGAAGAAAAGCGCTCTTCACATCAAGTTGATACACCTTCCAACCCCTTTGTGCAGCAAGGGCAAGCACCATCCGAATGGTGTCCCATCTTGCCACTGGAGCAAAGACTTCAGTGTAATCGATTCCATACTCCTGAGAATACCCCTTTGCAAATAATCGAGCTTTGTACCTGTCTATCTCACCTTTTTCATTATAGACACCTTTTTCATTCAACTTGGATTTGAAAATCCATTCAACTCCGATTGTTTTGGCTTCCTTCGGCAAGTTACACAGCTCCCAGGTTTCGTTCCTTTCAATTGACTGAATTTCTTGGTCCATTGCTGTTTGCCATTTGACATCCTTACAAGCTTGTTCATAACTAGTTGGATCAGCACCAGAAGTAAACAACACCATGTTTTGTAGCTCATCTTCTTTCGATATGCCTTCACCGCTTACATAATCTTCCATCCAGATCGGAGCTTTTCTGGTCCTTCTTCCCTCCAGGCCTTCTTCTATTGTTTCACTTGAGGAAGAACCACTGTCATTATTATCATCATTAATACTTTCTTGTTCTTCGACACCTTGATCTTTTTCATTTGCTTCTTCTTCCTCATTCCACTTCAACGCATCCAGTTTCAAAGTTTCTGCATTTTTATCCCAGTCTCTGTTATTCCGCCTTTTGGCAAGGCCGTGACACCAAAAAGTTGACTGGAAAACTAAAGACAGTTCGTCGTAAAAGTTCGTTATACACTTTCACCATTGATATCGATGAATTTTGTCCGAGCCCAGATTATGCCACAATTGATAGAACACGGCGAGCAAAGTCATGGGAACCAGCGTTCCAAATTTCAGGTCCATCGGAGTTCGTATGAATGAGATATGATCGATATGAGTTAGGGAAGATGTGATGTTCGAATCCATCGGAGAACCACTGTTCGAACCCATCGGCTTCGTAACGATCCATGTGCGCGGTTCGAATCCATCCGTTCGTATCCATCACCACACCTTGGTTCGTATCCATTGGCTTCGTATCGATCGGAATGGCCAGGCCTTCGTATCCATGAACTTCGTATCGGTTGACCAATGATTAGTTCGAATCGATGAGCGAGGCGTTCATTTGAATCCATCAGACAACTTCAGTTCGTATCCATCACAATCGTATCCATTGAATGGAGACATCACCATCGATACGAGCTAAGCTGCCTATCTCGATTCGAACTAGACGTTGAAAGCTGATACGAGATGCACGAAGTTGATTGATTCAAACTGGATAACAGTACTCGATACAAACGAGGCGAAGTTTGTGGGTACGAATCGGTCAATGCGCCACTAAAATCGGATCGATCCAGGCAACTCGCTCGTCGCTCCACGTCACCACGCGCACGCGCTTTTGATCGATGCGAAAGCCATCGATACTAAACCATGGATTCGAACAGGGCAGCACACACGGAACTTTAACCTCGTATCGATCATATCTCACAAATATCTGGTCCAAATGCTACGAAATTTTCACAGAAGCTTGCACACAAGGTAAAGAATGTTCCTGCCAAGTTTCAGCTCGATTGGACTAATTCTTGATGGATACGAAATCAATTCGTATCGATCATAGATCGAGTCGAAACTTGGTGGGACCGGTTGCGTGGGCCCACTCACGTGCCTGAAGAAATCTCTCGAAGTTTGAGCCCGATCTCAGCCTCCTACGCCTATAAATAGCCCCCTGAAGCCTACAGAAAGGGGGACTTTTTGGCGATTCAACGTCCAGACTCTGCCGGATTCAATTCTACATCTTATGATTACTGTTGCATTTGAATTTCAGAGCTATCATCAATTGTAATCTGCTGTAACAGATTGAAGTTATCAAGTGAATCAATAAAATCATAAGCTTCTGAGTGGACGTAGACATGATCGCCGAACCATTATAAAATCTGTATTGTTTACTGCTGTTCTTTTCGATTTTCTGAGTGTTCTTCATTTTTGTTTCTCTACATATTTGTTATCTGTGAATTGTGATTGCGTACTAGTGCTTTCAATGACTATCGGGTGTTTGTGACCAATTTTGGTGCGAACAGTCTCAGTTCTCATCCTCTTCAAAGATTACACCCCTACTAATAATAATACGCTCTCCCACAGGATCATACAGCATATACGCCTTGGATTCATCACTCATCCCAAACATCACACACTTCTGCTCTTATCATCAAGTTTCTTCCTCTTGGCTTCAGGTATGTGTACATGAGCAACACTACCAAAAACTCTAAAGTGGTGCACTGATGGTTTCACTCCACTCCATGCTTCTTCGGGAGTAATATCTTTTACGGTAGCGGTTGGACTTCGATTAAGAATGTGAACTGCCCAGTTGACTGCTTCTGGCCAGAATTCCTTAGGAACTCCCTTCCCGGACTACATACTTCGAACCATGTTCATGATAGTCTGATTTTTCCTCTCTGCCACGGTGCCACCTCGTTTTGCTGTGGGATGTATGCTGCGGTTAGTTGTCTACGAATTCCATTTTCACTGCAAAATGCTCTGAATTCTTGAGAATTATACTCACCACCTCTATCAGTTCGTAGGCATTGAATATATAAGCCTGTTTCCTTTTCAACTAAGGTTTTGAAACTTTTGAATGTAACAAAAGCTTGTGACTTCTCAGATAAGAAATAAATCCAACACTTTCGACTAAAATCATCAATGAAAGTAATTGTGTACCTTTTTAAGTTGGTTGATTCGGGTGTAACAGGGCCACATATGTCCGAGTGAATCAACTGAAGCGGATGAGATGCACGCCACTTACTGTTCTTAGGTATAGCTTCTCTGCGATGTTTTCCAATCATGCAGTCTTGGCACATCTTGCTTGGGGCCATGATCTTCGGCAGCCCTTTCACCATTCTTCCAAACTGCAGTGTTCTCAGCCCTGTAAAACTAAGATGTCCATATCTACAATGCCATAATTGAGTGATATCTTCTGTAGTGGTCTTAAAGCATGCAGAAACCTTAGGCAACATACTTGCAGTGACTACAAACATTCTGTTAGTAGTCATATTTGTTTGTACGATCAAGCCTTTACGAGGATGATAGATTTGACATGTTCCATTCTGAATCGATATCGTACTTCTCTTTCTTGCAACTGTCCGATGCTGAGTAGATTACTCTTCAACTCCGGAATGAAATACACATCTGTTATCACATGTGTAACACCATTGCTATGTAATTTAATGTTACCTTTCCTCATCACTGCCATTTTGGAGTTGTTGCCGAGCTTCACAAATTGCCTATATTCCTCATCTAGTCACTGAACCATTTCTTATCTCCACTCATATGGTTGCTACACCCGGAATTCAAAAACCAAACTTGTTCTTTTTTGGCATTATTTATCTCAACAGGTGCCATCAATAACATCTCCTTTGTATCGTCCTGCTCCGCATAGTTTGCATTCTTCTCCCAGTCAGGACACTCATACTGAAAGTGCCCTAATTTATGACATTTATAGCATTCTACCAGTGCTTTGTTGAACGAACCTCTTCCTCGGCCTCTTCCTCTACCTCTAAAGCCTCCTCGGCCTCTACCTCTTGCACTATACTTATTGCCATCTCTTTCTCCAGCATTCTCATCAAGCGCAACTTTCAACAGCTGCTCTTCTCCTCTTGTGTGAGTAGACATTCTCTGCTCATGAACAAACAGACTACTTTGAAGCTCGTCGATCGTCATAACATTCATATTATTGGATTCTTCAATAGCAGCAACAACATAATCAAACTTTCTGGTCATAGACCTCAGTATTTTCTCTACGATCACCAACTGCTCCATCCGTTCCCCACGTGTCTTCATTTTGTTCGCAATAGCCAATGTTCGAGAGAAATAAGCATTTACTATTTCTCCCTCTTTCATCCCAAGTACCTCGAACTCTCTCCTTAGAGCTTGCAGCTGAGCTCTTTTAACCTTAGTGGAGCCTTGATATTTCTGTTTCATTGAGTCCCATATATCTTTGGCAGTGTCTCGTTTGAGAATAGTCTCTATTATGCTTCTGTCAATAGCCTGGAAGAGGTAGTTTTTTACTTTGAGATCTTTCAGCTTTGCCTCTTCAATGCCTTTGCGTTGTGCTTCGGTCGCTTGAGTTCCTTCAGCTATTTTAGGAATTCCATTTTCAACTAGACCACAATACTCCTTTGATCGTAAGAGATTTTCCATCAACATAGACCAATGGTCGTAATGACCATCAAATCTAGGTATAGCAGGTTGAAAGAAGTTGTTTTCCGCTGCCATTGCTCGACTCTTTCTCAAATGTTTCTCCTGCACTTTCTCTCTGCTTTGATACCAGAATTGATAACTCAGAGCTCTAACTTTGTGCACACAGAGAATGCTTTTCTGTTATTGAATTCAAGTACAAAAACAGATTGTTTTATAAGCCTTACCAGGAAATGGAAAGATGCAAATAACAACCACGTATAGCACTAACTGAAAACGTGGAAAAATTAAGGAAATATTCAAATTAACATGCTGCCCTAAGGAGTAGGCATTATTTAAGCAAACTTGACTAAGCAACAACAGAATCAAATAAACTTGGTAGACAAACAAGCTCCTATATAGCCAACAGTTCTTACTTCCATTACTCAAACCTATCTTCACATTTCCTAACCTATGTTGTTATGGAAGCTTTCATATGTCTTGACATTGCCACCTTAACGTTGCTGATTTATTTAAATACTTACGTCATTGCTTGTTTTTGGATACAAGGTTAGTTGCTTTTGATCTTCAATTGCTATCTATGGTTCACTTTATATATGTGTGTAAGCCATATGGTGGTTGTGCAGGATATGATTATTAGTGTCGTGGAATAATGAATGTTTATTTATCGGTTGTGGATATTATTAAGCCAACATGAATATGAAATTGTCCTAGGCTTTATGTTCATATCATTCGTTGCAGCTTTTCTGCATGTTAAGTCTGATTTTATTTCGTGTGCAGATTAACCGTGTGATTAAATATTAATTGAATACAAATATATTAATTATAATTGTTATTAAAAAATGACAAATTATTTAATTGTACACGCCATCCTTGTAATGGGGTCACACTAATCTTTTCCATATCATTCCAATTTTATCAGATGACACAAAAAACATGCAATGTTAAATGAAATCTCATTAACTAACTTCATTTTCTATCTAAGAGCATGGACCGTTAGTTACCTTTAGTTAAGCTTGCAATTTCAGCATAAACATGATCATTGAGGCGCATTTGATCGTGTACTGTTTTTCTCTTTGCATGCTATTCAGTAACGGCATTCTAGTTTTCTCCATTCTACATAAATACTTTGTACGTCAAATCACTTTATAAATATATATTTCTGCATTAGTATGTTTTTGCAGCTGCTGAAAATATAAAGCAGACAGCTCACTGGGAGGTCAATGTTGATGTTGATCTCTTCCATGCAGATACTGGTGCGAATCGTCTGAAAAGTGGTCTTTTTAAAGGGAAAACACTTATTTATTCTGATCTGACACATGTGGTCTTAAGAATTTTACCGAAGTATCAAACTGGAGCTGCAGAACATGTGATTCTTATTTCATCTCATATTGATACTGTTTTCTCAGCGTATGTTTTTCCCCTTTCTATTTTGACGTTGCAGTATACTAATATATTGTGTAAGACAATTGTGATGAGTAAATTGCACTTTAGATTATAGTTTTTATACTGGGTAATAATAATATAAAATGATTAGGCATCAATGACATATTGGGCAGATATGGAACAATGGATATGAATTGTTTTGTATGTATAATCTTAATGAATTTATATATATTGTATAGTGCACTCTAGAAATATAGGTAAAATAACTCAGTTTTTTACTTTACAGAGAAGGAGCTGGTGATTGCAGTTCATGTGTTGGTGTCATGCTTGAGCTTGCTCGAGGCATATCACGATGGGCTCATGGATTTAAAAATGGAATTATATTTTTGTTCAATGTTGGCGAGGAAGATGGTCTTAATGGTGCACACAGCTTCATTACGCAGGTAATAAATCAACTTCTATCAATTTGCAACACGGGCATATCCAGATCTAGTTTATATCTAATTGAGATATCGTAAGTTAGAAACCGAGGAAGAGTTATAATTTTTCCAAAAGACCAAATTCTACATTTGAGATGAGATCATGTTGAATACACTCCAAACGCTTCTTCTGCACTCCACATTTTTTCCTCAAATTTAACTATACTGAAATAGAACTTGGAGTGGGAGAGGAGAGTTTGGAGTGCATTTAACTTTCCCTTTGCGACATCTCAGATCATTTTTATCCATCTGTGTATTAATTAGTGCATAAGTGGTAACACTTATAGATGTAAGATATCTCACACTGCTGGACTACTTTAGATAATTAACTTAAAACTGAAATTGAACCAAATTATATATATTAACCAAATAGATCCCGACTGTTATAAGTTGATTATTGACCGTTGATTCAACCTTTACATTTAAATTTAAGCAACATTACTGATCTGGACTGCATGCAGCATCCATGGAGAAGTAATATCCGTTTTATGGTTGATTTGGAAGCTATGGGTATCGGTGGAAAGTCAAATATATTTCAGGTATTTCAATAACAGCATTGTTGATATTCTTTGTCACGAGTGTATATGCACGCCCAAATGGACCTGCTCTAGTCACAATGTCATGCATTAATTCAACAACACATTTGTATGAGGTGTAGAGTAAATATAGATGGTTGTTGTCATATAAAAGGTAAACAATTAGGAGATAACAGTTTAATACCTGCTTTGTAGCCAGCTCAACTCCTGCACCAACAAACATAATATGTTGGTACCAAGAAATGCATCGTTGCTAACATTAAGTTTAAACGTTGACATTTGGCTATATATCAAATTGTAAACAATAAATTATTAATCAACATAAAAACTACTAATTCAATATATAATTGGGGGAATTAATTTAAAGGACAAAGATTTGTATATTTTTTGCCTCAAGGACACAACCTCAATATTTTTACCATAAGGACAAACATTCTCCTAAAATTTATTCATAAGGACAAACATTTTTCAAAATTATTCATAAGGACAACAAAACTGCTACCAAGCTAAAACTGATACCTAAAAACTGCTACCGATAACTACAAACTGATACCTAAAAACTGCTATCAATGACTAAAAACTGATACCTAGAAAGTTGTCCTTTAGGATAAAATATTGAAGGCCTGTCATTGAGGTAAAAACGCCGAGAAATTTTGTCCTTGACAATAATTTCCTGTATATAATTTATGCCTTCTAATAGTTAATAAAATAATCAAGGATGAATGACTAATGACGAATGGGGAATGAAGACAAACAATGATAATTGTATATATGCGTTTGTGCCGATTATTGATGATAGACTAATAAATGTTCCACACTCATGAAGTGAAACTGATTGCGATATAATGGCACAGATGTGAATTTTTAACACTTTAAGTAATATAACAGTTTCAATTTTCCTAAAAATACAAAAAACAAAGGTATAATTATATAGATGCATACCTAAATTTGAATCAAGAGTAAGACACCAACCAAACATAAGCATTGGGTGAAATAGTTGCATCGTACTCATGTTGTCTGCAAATGTTGGTCAACCAATTGTGATTTGTTTGTACAAATATTTGTGATGCCAAATAATTAGGTGTGTCAACTTTTGAATCTTCCACCTCTCCATTGAGATAATCTCAGGGAAACAATCGCCAAAGGTTCATCTTCAATAAATATTGATGCCCACCTCCCCATTGACATATTTGTTTGACAAAATTACCCAAGATTCAACTTAACCAAATAGTGATATCACACCAACAACATGATTGAAGAAAATCATTTCCACTATTAATGATCAACCTTTGAAAATGAAATATATTTGTGCAAATAATAAGACTATGATGGTAAAGTGGGTAAAACACATGAAATTTATTCTAAATTCATTTCAGTAAGCTGAAGTCTGAGCGTTGTATGCTACATATATTTCAAGGTATACGTTAGCGGTCTAAATTTAGTTATAGCATAAGTTCAACATATAATTGGTTTGGAAACTCACCTGAATAATGAATATTCTAGAGGATTAACAACTAATTAACGTAACCTCTTTGAAATAAACACATATGCATAATTTCAATTGCTACAACGCATATTATAAAGTAGTTACTGAAGTACCATTATAAAAATCAAATTTTACTTCAAATAGACACCCTAAACAATCCTATCTAAAAAACAAAGAAAAAATGATGAAATACAACCAATCAAGTAGTAGAAAGAACTTGAGAAATCATTATGCAATGTACTACCAATGACCAAGAAATGAAGTCTAAATTTGATAATCCTAATCCGGATATAGTACTTGTAAACTTACACTCTCTACTAATCTGGATATACTAATCCTAAACATAGTAATTCTACCTGAACTCAATATCCTGAGATCAGAATCCCCGAACAATAACACGTAGCTCGTCTAGAAAATCTAGAGTTTGAATAAAATGTACAAAAATAAAATGGAACTTCCCTTTGTTATCCCCTATCACGTGACCTTCTCCTTCTAACCATAGCTCCTCTTTTTTTCTATTTGTCTTGAAAACAAATAGACTTCTCCCAAAATTATTTGACCAAACTTCATCCTCTTTCAGATTAAAACCAAATACTGCATTCCTCTTATAATGCTTCAACTTAAATAACTAAACATCCATTCTTCAAAAATACTATAACCGCTCCTTAATAAACACTCACTATGGATCTGTGCCTGTTCACGTGGACGCTTCCGAAGTTGCTATCGAAGTTCAAAGTGATTAGTCCGAGGTTGTGTCATTGTTGCAATTGTCTGGATCTCGGGTTTCACCTGATTTGCTCATGTCAGCATAAGAAACGCCTGGGACTGGAGTTGTTTATGACTCGAGATCATCTGCCTTTAAATCGAACCCACCTGCCTAATAATCAGAGTCGCCTGCCTATGAGTTTGTACCACCTGAATATGAAGATACATCGACATAATAAACTTATGCTGTTAACTTAAAGATATGTAATTCAAGAGGGTATGTTTAGGCAACAATAAAGAACTTCAATCCAATACTCGTGCAAGGATCAATCAACAAACCAATACCAATACCAATTATGATCAAATAAATAGCATAACATACCATGATAAGTTCTTCAACTGTCCATAAAACATAAATCTTATTCCTTTATTGGTTGATTTAATCCAAGCTCATACAAATTTACACTTATATATTAACCCAATTTCACAACAATAAATTTGTTACACAACCAAGCAAAAGTATAAGTTAAAAAGAAAAAAGAAAAAATTGAAAAGGATGACTGATACAGATACATAACAAACTATTTACTGCACACCCTACAACAACTCACATTCATGCAAATTCTATTCTGTTTCTATCTATTTTGTTGGATTTACCTATTCACCTATGTAAATTCATTTTACAAATCAATCATTACTTTACCGCTCACTGATACAAAATTATACAACTCGCATGATTTCTTCATAGCATCCATGTTTTTCCCATTTCAAACTTTCAGCTACCATGATATATAATCTTAGGTTGAATGATTTTAAATGACTGTTCATTTTACTACAACATGGCATAAAATTTTATATTACAGAACTAAAGTACAAACCGTATCACACTTTTTTTCATTTTTGGCGTACACTAAAAATGTACAAACTGTGTATCACTAAAAAAGTACAAAATGTGGCTCGTTTAGGAGAATGTCTTTTAATTGGCCATGTTCCCTCCGCTCTAGTCCCGTTCCAACGGCTATCTCCTCGTATACAATCTTAAGAATATTCTTCAACATGTCTAAAAAAGAATAAAGGTGTTGGATAGTCACTGTAAGCTATAAAAGAGAATATCAGACAAAGGAATAAAAAGAAATACACATTAAAACGTCAACGAATTTAACTTGTACTAAAACTATTGCAAGTAGTTTTAAATATTTACTCCTGTTAACCAAAAGAAGTTTAACTTAAATGATTTTGACAGATTGACAAATGTATGATAGCATGACGTGAATGAAGTAAAAGCAAACAACAAAAAGAGCATCTGTTGTGTAAATAAAAGATATATATTTATGTATCATTTTTATTGTGTTAATTCTCTAAGCAACATATACATTAGGTTAGGACTTGTGAACAGAAATACAAAAACAACTCATTGGGACCTTCAGTCAAGCAATTAATGCTGTCAAATAAGGGTCATAAAATATGGATCAGTCTTTTCTTAGAGCACTGATTCCAATTCGTACATACTGACATATTACCTTTTCTAATTTAAAATGAAGGAATTTGGGATTATTGACTATATTGCACATCAAGCCAGACCAAGTAACTACGAAAATTCATATATGGAAGATATCATAAATAGCAATTAATTAGCAACAAATATGTCAAGCATTTAACTATCAACCTTATATATGCCAAAACATTTATTTGGAAAAAAAATCATATCATAAATAGCATAAGTTCGACCGTATATACCATAGAAATGTAAATAACCATGTTAAATGATTGTAAATATGATTGAGATATGTATGAAAAATTAACACAATTAATTCATAATCTCACAACAATCAAACATAACCAAGTTAAAGTTTTTCCTAATTTGATTGTGAAGATTAGTTGAGTCATTGTGGTGGCCTAGAAAAAGTAGGCATGCTGACAAATAGTCATATAATCACAGTCTGTTTCTTCATTTTGAACCATTTTATCCACACCTTTAACAAATACACTTAATACAAACACAAATTATTTATTGTAACTATGAAAGGCATTGATTTTATTATCATTAAACAACATAAAACCAAATATACACCTTAAACAATGAAATTCAGGAACTACAATTGCAATATATCCTCCAAACACATACCCTTGCAAGGAAAAACTTAACACATCAAATAACAGACAATAAGGTTGACTTCAAAGTAAACCCTTGAAATGTAAATTAAAATTTAACTTCAGGAGTTTAAATTGGAGAATTAAAGGAAAATAAGGTAGAACATATTGGTTACTTTATTTTTGTTAACAAATCACAATATATTTGAAGTTATAATGAGAAATAATCAATTACAGGTGATATTATGTTGAATGTAAAAATGTGAAGGTTTTGATTCCCATATTAGAACGATGGTATGTTATAGCTCAAAGTAAGAAATTTATTTCTATATGATATCAGAGTGTGAGATCTTAGATGAGTCCCAAGGGCATCTAACTAAACTATTGAGTGTAATTTTACAAAGTGGAGCGGTTAATTTTGACCAATTGGGAGCACTATTAATGAACATGGCCTAGGAGAACAGTAAGATAACAGTAAAAGATTTCAATAAGCTAGTTAACTGAAAATAAAATAAAGTAAGTGTAATCAAACATAAACTTAATAAAATATAAGTTAGGTTACGATTACACAACCTAAGTAGAATAACTACTTTCATCACAAAAAACCCTTGTTCTGCTCGTATAGATGGAAAGAATTGCGTCATCTAATCCCAAGGGAAAAGATCAATTGTGCAAAGAACGCATTTTATTGCCAAAAAGTCATGTATAAGTTCTTTTTAGTAAACAGGAAGAAATAAGAAAGAAATATGCAAATTTGGCTAAAATTTGGGCAAAAATCAAATTAGTCGACTGACCTTATCAATCAATTAAACGATTTAACTAACCTTATCAACATCAATGAATTGTTGCTTCATTCAACTCGCCATTCAGAAACCCAATTTTTGATTGAAAATCATTGGTTCGACCTTCTACGAAATAAAAATATGTATGGTAATATTAGATAAAAAGTAAAGAAGTGATCGCGATATGAGATAGAATAGGATTTGGGAGAGATCGCTTATCGTGGTTGTTCATTGAGAAGTTACGACGATTTGAGATGAGACTTGGTTTCGGGACAATGAGAACCGCAACAGCTTTAAACACATTTTAACAGTTTTTAGTTCCACCTCGTTCAAAATATATTAATGGTTGTTGTATATAAGCTAAGGGATGAAGAAAAAAGTTGTTCCAATAATATCCAATCAGGTTGAGATGATAACAGCTGGTGTTCAAACAATTTTATATACTGCAGTTGTACTATAATTTGCAGCCCAAACACAATCAAGTATCCAATTACCATCTATGTTTCTCAATAGATATGTAAAGGGTATTTTGGGAATTCAAAAAGACACGGTTCAATTCTATTCATGGAATTCTCATTATTAATAGTAGAGATAGTGTTACACATTCCAAGGGCTGTCTTCTTTGCATATTGTTAATGTTTGTTAGTAGCAACAGCTTAACGTTGAAACTCATTTTAATTTCCTTTTGGAAATTGCATTTGTTAATAGAGTGGTTCAGATCCATGGGGAATTGAAACTTTTGCTAAGGCAGCTAAGCATCCATCTGGGCAAATTATAGCACAGGTTAGTATCATGTACTAAATTGTCTTTGTAACTCAACTTTTTATTTGGTTTCATATTTTGTAATAATTTTTGTAGGATCTTTATTTCATCAGAAGTATGTTTTTAGTGCTTAAAAAAAGTGGGAATTTGGTTCCGCTCCTTATTTTCAGAATTGATACGTGAAAACCCTTTCCCAATACATGTTTTAAATTACACCCCTATTTTTAGTTTTGGTACAAAGAAAAAATTAATTTTTTGTTGGAAATTAAATTTGAATAATAATCGTATGTTTCTATGATCAAAACATTTTTTTCGAATTTGTTTGAAAAATTGCAAATATTTGCAGAAAACGCACGGAAACTTCAAATATTTGTAGATTTCTCTATAAATATTTGCAGAGTTTTCCACAAATATCCTGAAACCTAAAAATAGTTTATGACATGTTTTTGGAGGGGATATTTTGAAACTTAAAGAGGGCGTTTAACAAATCTTTCCTACAAAAAAAGAAAAGAAAAAAAAATCTATTCTGGATTAGGGCTGGATGATTACTATTAATGCTTAAATGTACCTTTATCACAGAAATAATGGAATGCTTGATGATGTGCATAAGCTATTCAGATCTTCTGGTTTTAAGATGCAACAATTCAGCACTAGTGAAAATATGTATATAACATTACATATTTATTCTTGTGTTATGGTTTTACATATTCAAACTCTATAGTGAACCAGCTTATGGTACACTTAAGGCTTAGAAATGGGGTGATATTTAGGTTTAGCATTTTTACTTTTTACATTAGCGTGAAGCATATCTTCTTCAGTTAGCAATAACAAATGTATATTTTTGTACCATATTTCGCAGGATCTTTTTAATTCTGGAGCAATAAAATCTGCTACAGACTTTCAAGTGTACAAAGAAGTTGCTGGTTTACCAGGATTGGACTTTGCATACCTGGATCATAGTGCTGTTTATCACACAAAGGTATGGTTACACATTCTTCAAAAAATGATCTCACTTGCATGAAGTGTTATTTATCACGAAGTAGAAATGTTATGGTAGGGACTAGGGAAAAAGGAAGAAAGACAAAATACACACTGGATAAGTTTTCTAAGGATTATTTTGACACTTTATTTCATAATAACATTTCATCTAATTAAATTTGATGGGTGTCAGTTTTAATTTGCAGTGATGCACGTAATTAGCATTAAGAAAGACAAAATATCTGCAAGTTCATCAAGTTTGCTGGACATTGTTCCCAATAACAGAACTATAAACTTTGATTAATATTTCATGCACTGAATAAGTTCAGACCAGCTGTAGTCCATTTGGTGATGTCATTGATTTACTAGAAAGTACTCTTTTAGATATGGTTCAGTTATTACAAAGTAGGAAAATGTATGTTTAGCTGCTATAGCAATTTAGCAATTTTTTTTGGATGGAATCTGTATTCAGTATTCCATACAGTAGTTTTATAAGATTAGCGTAGGCCCTGGACTTTTATGGGGTCTAAGTAAAAGAAGAGGTGTGTGAAACACACGCACACACAATGTCGATATACAATTATCTAGAACGAGATCCAAAGGCACATGCTCCATGCATGCATGACAAAATAATTAGTACATAGAGCATGCATTTCATATGTACAACACAATAATTAATACAAATGGAAGGTGTTCAGTGCATAGAGGTAAAATAACTAGTACAAATGAAACACCATCTGTGTGAGGATTAGTAATTATTGCAAATGGCCCATATGCTAGTGAAAGACAAAAGGTACAGTTTAATATTCAAAAGTTTATAGGTCAATTTCTGACATCGGAATATCAATTCAATATGTAAGACATGTCAAGAATTTTAATATACAAACATAATATGTTGATTCAATGCATATTTACCAAGGTCCGATATCTCGATTTCGGTCTTTTGTAATTTTAAGAATTTTAATCTAATTCGTAAATTTAGAGTATTTTGATTCAAGTTTCGGTTTCAGATTTCATTATTTATTTTTCATGTAATTACACGTATACTTATTTAATTAATTGAAACAAGATGTGTAATTATCTTTAATTGAAAAATAAGATATAAACGAACAATATTAATTTATTATAAACATTTATAACACTACCAAATATGTATTTATTTCTTCGTATTTAACTTTTTGGTTACACTATTCATATATTTTGTGATTTTGCATGTTTTCCAAGTTAAAATTTAAATTTTTGAATATTTATATATTTGAAACCCAAATTAATTCTTTTTTTGATTTTTTTCTATAAAATTTGAATTTCAATAGTTTTTTTTTATTGAATCGGAGTTTCGGTTTGGTTTCATTTCGTTTCGGTCCCTACTAAAATCGAGATGGAATGATCAAAATCTTTGTGCTTCGGTCGAAACATCAAACTTTGATATTAGCTATTGTTATAACAATTGATTTTCTCATTTCATTCTTTTCGAATTTGACACCGATGTCAATAGTAAAAATATTATATATGACGTAATTGAAAATGTTATCGAAGAATATTTCGACATAACTCGCAATGCTAATCATATTATCAAAGTTTATATATATATATATATATTAAGAGTGTTGCTTTATTCGAGCAGAGCACTCTAATCACATTATCAAAGCTAATGATTATCTTCAATTTATTGGTTAAAAAGAAAGCCTAATTTAATGGAAATTGTTTATGAATGATATTGAAAGGTATGTCAATATTTTCTATTAGGTAGTGAGTACTTTGGCACATGTGATACCAGTGCGTATAAAAAAGTGTCTTGGAACTATATAATCAAAACAATCAAACTTTTGCATGTTGTGTTGGTTGGTTAGTATTCAATTTGATAAAAAAAAAGTTAGAAATGATTCAAAATATTAAATTTTAGATTAATAAATGTAAAAGTGTAAAGAGCTAAGATCCGCAGTCTCCCGTATTTAGCCCTCTGATGTAGCCCCTGATATTCACCACATGTTCCTATTTAAATAATGGAGTTAGTGGAAAGAGAGAGAGGAAGTGAATATTTAAATAGGAACATGTGATGGATATCGGAGGCTACATGCTAAATAAGGGAGGGCTGCGAATCCTAGCTCAAGTGTAAAACTATAAAAAATATATATACTCTAGTTCTTTTAAAACTAAACTTTCAGCATAAGAAAATTTGATTGTCATAAAAAGTTATATGTGAAGGACAATTTTATTTGTCTTATATTTTAAAATATTAAAAAAGAGTATTTTTTACACAAAATAAACTAAATTTATGTATTCTAATAAAATTCAAATTAATGATTGCATCTGACATAAATTTGGAGAAAAAAAAAAGATTTATTAATACCGAGAATAGAAAAAACATTACGAAAAATAGAAAATGGAAAATAAAATTAAATACATAAAATATACCATGGCCAAAATTTGGACTATGACACTAATATTATTCCGAACTTTCCAACTAACAATTGAGATTAAATTTTGCCATGAACGGGATTGAAAGTGTGACATCGTGTGTGCATATTATTTTCGGGATTTTGCGGTCAAAATAAAAAATTGCAATTCTATTCCATCTATTAACACACACATAATATGGTGTACAAATAACATACTCCAAATCCAGACTATCATTATATATTTTGCTTAATAAAATCTTTACATGAATTTTGATTATTAGAAGACAAATTCACACAAATTTGATTAATAAAATGAAAAAAATAAAAAATCAATGTAAAAAAGATAACATCATAATATAAAAAAGACGAAAGTCAGATTTAAAAAAAATTTAAGTGTTTTTTTAAGAAAAAAACACTGTGATCGATGAGACCCATAACCAAGAAAAATAGAAAATTCATAACCTTTCTCATGAACCTATGTTTGTTGTTTCAATAATTTCATTATTGAATCCTCAACGTAGAGTGTAAGCCAAAATAGAAGATTCCAGGACTTGTAAATTCTCAATTCATCATCTAAAAACTACCTAATATGTGGCTAACTATGCAATTGTTGAGTTAATGCAGAATGACAAAATGGAACTTCTTAAGTCAGGATCCCTACAACATCTTGGTGAAAATATGATGGCATTTTTGCTTGAAGCTTCTACATCATCACATTTTGAAAAACAATCTCATGCAGAAACAGGGAGAACAGATACATCTGATGCTATATTTTTTGATATTTTGGTATGACAATGATATGTTTCCATTAGTGTTTTGTCCTTTTATGCTAATGGAGTTGAATGATTGTTATTATTTGTTCCAATTTAACCTTTTACTTGATTTGGAATCATCCACATCTGTCAAGAATACATGTTTGCTTCCTTAGACCCTCCTTTTTTTGAGGTTAATTAGGTGCTGCAGTTACCAAAAGAGAACAAACACGTGCATGAAGCTTCCCACTATGCTAGGATTTAGGAGAAATCACCATAGATACTAATGGAAATAAAAATTATCCGAAGAGGCCATCCCTGGGGTTCACAACCACTGATTGGTAGAAACACATTGACTCACCTTATCTTGACACCAAAACTGGCCTCTGTTGGAGTATAATTAACTAGAAATGTCAGAAAAAGTTTCTATCACCTAGACCTTGCTGGGTGAAGTACCATATTTTTCTGTATATTGTGACTTTGCGGTACTAAAGATAACGTTAGATAGGTATCGCATACCGCACGGCATTTGAACTGAAAAAAAAAAGTTTACAAAAAGGATGCACTGCCATTACATTTATTTATGAACATTTGAGTGTTTCTGATATATATAATCTCTGGAAATTGCAGGGAATGCATATGGTTGTCTACTCTCAACGTTTTGCTACCATGCTTTACAACTCGGTTATCTTACAGTCGCTTTTAATATGGTCTGCATCTTTGTTTGTTGGTGGTTTACCTAGTGCAATTACATTTGGATTATCATGTTTGAGCATCATGGTCATGTGGATATTTTCCCTAATATTTTCTATTATAATAGCCCTGATCTTACCTCTTATATGCACCTCCCCCATACCATATATTGCAAATCCATGGCTAGTAGTTGGATTGTTTGGTGCTCCGGCAGTACTTGGTGCAATATTTGGTCAACACATAGGATTTACTGTCATTCAGAAACAATTGCTTCGCACTTACAGAACAAGGATGAATGGCTTATCTTTGGATGTCCGAGAAAATGTAATAAAGTGGGAGGCTGAAAGATGGTTATTCAAAGGTGGATTTCTCCAATGGCTTATACTTCTTATTGCTGGAAACATATATAAAGTTGGGTCGTCATATTTAGCATTTGTTTGGTTGGTTTCTCCTGCTTTTGCATGTAAGTTCAATCTATTTATGTTTGTAATTTAAAGGAATAAAATTCACACATGTAAATTTTCACATTATTGGGAAAGACAACTTTGTTTCAGCCAATATTTATCGTTGTAGAAACTGCATGCAAAGTTTACTTGAACCCTTTCAATCTATACTGCAAAGATAAACTGTATTGGAGTGTTTATATGAAATGTATACTTCCAATAACTTAAAACAGAAGAAAAACATGATAACATTTTTTCTTGTATTTTAGTACTTTCTTCAATGATAGTTACTAGGTTGTGCTATTTATATTCTCAGATGGACTAATGGAAGCAACATTATCTCCAAGGCGACTTCCAAGGCCACTCAAAATAGCTACACTAATATGTGGTTTAACTGTTCCATTCCTTGTTTCTGCTGGTGCAATCATTCAGTTTGTTGGGACGATAACTGGGACTTTGGTACGATTTGATAGGTATAACTGCATTGATCCAACACTATATTTGGAACATTTATGTGTGTTTTTATATCAAAACTGCTGATTACCTAAAATGGTTACATTTAGACATCCAGGAAGCACGCCTGAGTGGCTTGGGAATCTATTGATTGCCGTCTTTATTGCTGCTGTGGTTTGTCTTACTCTGGTGTATATACTTACCTATGTTCATCTTTCAGGTTTTTGCTTATCTTTTTTCCCAAATGTATTTTTGCATTTGCAATCTATAGTCTATATCAAATTATATTGCTATTTAAATTTCTTTAAGAAACTCAAAAGCTTGCTCAGTCATTATAATACATTTCATTAAGAAACACAATCTTGTTCTAGTTCATAAAACTTGCTTTATCACAACTGTCTGTTTATTCAAATAAGACTGAACATATTTAAATACATAGAAGAAATTTGAAATTCATGCTGTATGCAAATATTTATAAGCATGAAATGCTTTTCAGACTAAGGAAACTCCATAGAACTGTAGAAGCTTCTCTTTTATATGCTGTTTATCAATTTGTGATACAATTGTTCCTATAACCAATGACAGAGTCTCGGTAATCATACTACAACACTTTGTTATCTCAGAGTATCGTTTGTACGACAAGGGTTTGGTAAGTTCAGTACTTTACTAGTGTAGTTTCTGATCACATGATATCATATTACAGGTGCAAAATGGCCTATGATTATAACAGTTTTTATCACAGCGTGCCTATCTCTGGCTGCTGTATCAACTGGTGTTATTCCAGCATTTACAGAGAATGTCAGTCGTGCAGTTAATGTAAGTTCACGTTCAGCAGAAACTCTTTTATTATTTCTTAAGCATGCCTATTTTTTTCATCATATAATGGCAATACCTCTCAGCGAGGTGATTAAGGTCTGCTCCTTAAAATTTGATTATATGAAGTCCATCAATCCGGTGTCCATTTTTTTTAATCTCAGAAAACAGTATTCATGCAAGCCTATATATTCAACTTTATTTCATTTTTCTGCCTCCGTACAAAAACAACAATAATTAAAAAAAAAATCAATAATTTTCATTTACCTTACATTGCTCCACTTGAATTGATAGATAACATGTTATGAAACATGAGTGCATGCATCTCACTTGCAAAATGCTACTTAGCATATAGGGAAAAGGTAGACATACATACCCCAAAATTTGAGGGATGTTTTGTGTGCAGAGACTCAAAATCCTATGTGTGTTATAAACAGTGGACTCCAAACTTTTCAATATGCATGCCAAACATCCTATTTTTTGCAGTATATCTAGCATTTCCCTAACAAAGAATGGAAAATTTCTAGGATAAGGTCCATACTTGGGAATTTTGAAACAAACTCCTAATCATACTTAGCTACCTCATCATAGAAGAAGACAATCCCAAACTATTGAACTTCAAATGTCCATTCCATAAGTGAAGACTAAATTCTAGAAAAGTTT
The DNA here is from genome assembly GCA_030737815.1 of Allium fistulosum. NCBI lineage: Eukaryota > Viridiplantae > Streptophyta > Magnoliopsida > Asparagales > Amaryllidaceae > Allium > Allium fistulosum. The sequence continues at coordinate 1,389,783,801 of CM060901.1, read as the reverse complement.
ATTTCTATACGTAATGTAATTATTCCCTGTTACAGTTCATGCTGCATTTCTGAGTCCATTACTATATTATGTAATTTAATCTCTATTCAGGATGTAATGATTCCATGTTACACTTTATGCTGCATTTTTTAGTCCTTTATCATTACTAATTATGATTACAGTGGATGAAAAATTAATAAAAATTGCATGCTGACCTATTTGGTTCCATGCTAATGCTTATATTCTTCGAAAGAGAAATGAAGGTAGGGAGTACAATTTGCTTATATTCTTCGAAAGAGAAATGAAGGTAGGGAGTGCAGTTTGCTAGTCAAAGATGTATGTTGGAATCACTTTCGGAAACATGCATATATGAAGCATGACCGATAGTAAAAAAAATTGTCCTTTGCTATAAATATTCTACTCCTAGTGATTTATATATGCTGGTTGGAAGTGATTAGCTATGTGTTTCTTGGGTATCATTTTTCCCACTAATTAAACTTTTTCCTGTACCATTCAAACTTTCATGCGGTACCTATATATTTATTTACAAGTAGTAGTCCTAATTTTTCCTATTTCTTTATCTTTAAAGGTTGTGCATGTAGTAGAAGCAGGAACATATGGTGAAAATCAAGCCCCATTATCATATGTCTCTTTATTTTCTACCACGCCTGGTAAATTGACAAAGGAAACTGAAAGTTTCAAAGATGAAGGTTTTGTTTGTGGAACAAATAAAAGTATTGATTTTGTTAGTTTTGTTGTGAAATATGGCTGTTTAAGCTCTAAAGATACTGCTTATGGATGGAGCAAGTCTGAATTTCCTACACTTGAGGTTCAGAGTGATTCAGTTGAAGGTGTTAGAAAAACACAGGTATTAATAGACACGAAGATTTCAACGCGGTGGTCAATGGCAATCAACACTGAAGAAATCAACGACTTTGCATTTGAAGGTATTCACCTTTTTATATACTTTTTTCTTGAAGTTTCTTCTGAGCTGAAAAATTGTTATTGTTGACTGCAGCTTTTCTACAAGTAACTGATATTTTTTGCTTGCAACCCATACAAATACCTGTACCAACATGTAATCAACAACTAAATAATAATAAAATGTCGAAACTGTGAAAAAAACAAGGCATCACTTACTCTGCATGTGGACTTGTAATTGAGATCTCACCCTTTGTCAGTGACCAGAGAATTTGTTTGGAAGTAATAACCCAATCAAACCTAGTGTGCATATTTTACCTATAAGTTGAGTATATTTGATTTATATGAAACTGAATATTCTTTACAAATTACGAGGATAAGTTTTTGACAAATCTTCCTTCAGATATGGCATACTTATCAAGCATAATGTTGCTTTTTCCGGATAGAAAATAAAAATGTTTGAATGATCTGTCAAACTGTTTGTTATCTTACAAAATGTCCATAACATAACTGGGAATAGTAGAAAGAATATAAAAGGAAGCTAATGCGGCAAAAGAGGATGATGCTTTAACTAGCTTAAACCTGGACAACGAACAAAGTGCAAAAACCTTTATGAATATACATTATCCAAAGTTAGTAAACCCGTTTGTCTATGTTCTGATTGAGCTTGATACTATCTTATCACATAGGTTTCTGATAAAACAGAAAACTCACTTCTAACAAAAGTTTTCCTTGTCTTCTACTATAATTTACAGACACTGTAAATGGTGAAGAAATTGTTCCATTGGATAACAAAAGCAGCGTGGATGGATGGCACATCATTCAATTTGCTGGAGGAAAAAAATCTCCTACAAAATTTCATTTGATACTTGTTTGGTCAAATAAAACAGCAAAAAGCTCGGATGTTTTATTAAAATTAAGAACAGATGTTAACAGGGTTACGCCTATAGTTTCAAGAGTACTAGAAAAGCTTCCTAAATGGTGCTCTCTATTTGGTAAATCTACGTCTCCGTTTACATTTGCTTTCTTGACCAGCCTTCCAGTGAATTTCTAATAAATCTGCATTACACATTATTATTATTTGATACACTGTTGTTTTCTAAATAGAGGTTACAGTATATACCATGATTAAGTTTACATTGCTATGTGTTTATTTTAATTTTTGTTATGTGTGGAATGACACTAAGTTAGCATTATCCTGGTGTAATATTGGTGTCATGTGATGGATTGGGATATGCATAAATTCATATTTTTGTGAAATGAGTTCAAGCCTCCTTCCTCCCTTTTTTTTCCTGCAGTGATTGAAGAATGTGTTTTGTGAAATGAATTTAAGTCCTTTTGAGTTTAGTCATAGATCTTAGGGATGTTTTTTCCCCCCCATTATACGATGGTAAATGCTACATGCCAGATTTGTTGGCAATACCTGAAATAAAATTATATGGATGTTCTTCTCCTAGAGATGGTAAACGCTACATGCCAGATTTGTTGGCAATACCTGAAATAAAATTATATGGATGTTCTTCTTCTAGAGAGGATCATCCATTTTAATCATTAAAAAAAACATTTGGCCGTATTATTCAATATTTTCAGAGCGTGTAAACGATTAAAATGGTGACAACTTTTGGAAAAAGATAATGACAAGTTACAACAATTAAGTAATTTTATGATAAGTTTGGAAAGATCTACCAAAATCTCTTTCATCCTCAACTATCATATTGTGTGGAAATATACAAGTAAACATGTTCCCTTTTATTTTTGAACGCTTACAAAGTCTACATGAAGTTTAATCATCACAAACCTAGATTAAACTACTACAAATGCTCTTTTTACATCTTTTATGTTGCCAACATACTTTCTTTGCTTTTTCATCACAGGATTTGAGGTCTTTATAATAATGCTCCACTTCAAATACATACCATTTAACATCCCATATTTTGAAATGCTATAATATGAGATTAAATTAATAGTAAGAATTTATTAAAAGAATTTAATTAGAGAAATTACTCAAAGGGAATATAACTAATTAAGTATGGAATACTTATACGTAATTGTGTGAACAGAAGGTAATCAATGCAAATTTAATTTCGGCCATAAATATGGAAATAAAATAGAATGCTTTAACGAAGAGAATGATATATCAAGGGAAATGAATAAATATAATTAGGTAAGGAGGGATTTTACCCCAAGTCCAAATTATTAATTCTTATATCTGTAACCATATCTTTCCTTTCATTCAATTTCATTTTAACAAAAATAACTTATAACCCCAAGCTAAGCCGACTGTTACGGAGAGGAAGAGGGAAACCTAAACAAAGGATCGAAGCTTTCATTTTTAAGAAAACAAGAAAATTCTAATAAAGTTTTCAATTTTAGGTGAGTAATACTTACCGTATTTTCCATCCAAACCTATTTGAGTTTTGATTTTGATGATTTGAATGATAATAAACATGTTTTGATGATAATAAAATGAATCTACTAATGTTTGGATATTAAATAACATTGTTTTTTATATGTTTAATAGTAAAACATGAATTAACCTTCTCCAAATGTATGAAATTTTAATATGACGTTTATAACATTAAAACGAAGTTGGTTTTCAATTCTCATAATTTTCAAATGAAAAAAATGATCTATTATGATTTTTCTAAGTTGAAAATAGGCAGTTTTAACTGTAAATTAATATTTATAAATATTAAAATTTAATATTTGATCTAAATTTTTTAATATAAGTAAAAGAAGGTTTTTTGATTTTTCATGAATTTTGGTGTAACATCCCGGAATTTTATCGTTTTAATTGTGAATATTTATTTAATTTTTAATATTTAAATAATTGATTTTTAAAATATAAATAGCTTATATTCAAATATATTAATGATTTAAATATTTGAATTGTGAATTTAATAATAATTAAATGGATTTAATAACCTTATTTAACTCATTTTAATTAATAAATAATAACAGTGAACTTATTTTGTAAATTTATTTAAAATAATAAATATTTTGAATAAATAACAAGAAAATCAATTGTTAATAAAAAAGACTTGATTTTATTGAAGTATTTTTAAATGAATTTATAGGATTTTTTTTATAATTTTTAATTTGGAAATATTTAAATTTTCGTTTGATGTATATTTCGGCAAACGATTGTATTTTTGAATTTTCACAGAATAAGATAACTAGTGTATTTTATTATTGTTTTGTGATCGTATCGTATTTTTGTGCATGATCATATTTTTGTTTTGTCGTTCGCGGTTCGTATTGTCGTATTTCTGTGTAGCGAGATGCCGAAAATTGTGAAATAAACTAAACAACAACCCAAAGACTTTTCTCTACTTTTCATTTTCCTCTTTTACTTTTCAACTTCCCTCCTTTCCCTATTTACAGTAAATGGAAATAAACATCTAAACTTCAAAAATCAAAACCGAGAGCTACTCAACGAAAACTTATAAAACTAGATTCGTTGAGTTTGTATTGGCATAGGCTTCGATCCTATATAAGTTTGGTTGAGTGCGGTTGTCGTTGGCAGAGATCGACGTTGTGAGTGTGAGCTGGGGTTTCGGATTTAAAGGGATTTAGACGACGATAGAGTACAGAGATTGTTGCATTGGGTTTCTAGCGCGAAGTAGCTTCGACGATCGAAGTTTGGGGACTTGCGGCTTCACACGATAACGCGCGACATTTTATTTGCCTTCACTAGGAGTTGGGATTGCGATTTTATAGGCTGGTGCGAGCTTGCTATTTTGGGTCAGGGAGGAAGCTCTTGCAAAGAGCGAAGCGTTGGCATGAATGACGGTGGTTTTCGTCGAGCAATGATGAAAGAAGGGGAGGAGAAGGATCGACTAGGGATGGGTTTCTTGTGCAGCCATGTGCACTGTGCACGTTTGGGGGAGAAGAGTGTTAATTTGGTAATTAGTTGATTAATGATAATTAGTTAATGAATTAATTGTTTTAGTTAATTCAAAAACTTATAAATTGAATAAACTTTGCATACGAGGTTGGATTTGGCGCGGTCTTTTGCGTTAAACTCGTATCGATGTTATCTATGCATTGGAGTTGGATTTGTTGAATTTGGAGCTAGTAGAATTTTGAGTAAAATCGAACGCAGATCAAACGGGAGTGCGAAAGCATTAACTAAAATTTTGGTGAGTTTACTCACCTCTAAATAAACTATACAATATTTGTGTAGCTATAAATTATTGTTGAATATTTGGATGATAGTTTATATATCGTCGTTTGATTGTTTGTTTAGATTTAATTCCCGCTTGAAAAGCAGATTGCATAAATAACCATGGTTTTGCAGGGGGTTTTTGTAGAGAGACCCTAAGTGGTTTCTCGCCATTATTAATTTACTGTTATATGCGTCTTATTTATATTCTTATGTTGCTTATATTGATGTTTGGTTGAAATATTTATGACGTAATGTTTGATTTATGTAAGTGTCATTATAGCGATTGTCGTTATACCGTCACTTATGAAATATCTTCTCCTTAAACATGTGTGTGTTGAATTTGTGCTTGTATTTTTACAAAATAAATGTTTAGCTGCTTTTTGTGCTTTGAAAATTGTTTAAACTATATTTTCATGTATTTTTGAGAAATTTGAAATAAAAGATAAGTGTTGTTTTAAAATTTATAAAAGGAGTTATAAATTTGATTATTTATCTTTTGGGATAATTAATGTAGTTTTAAATTTATAAAAAATTATAAACTCTATTAATTATCTTTCGAGATAATGTAATATCCCTCATTTTGAGACCTGAAACTAAGTGCTATGGATGCTGCAGTCATCCATAGTATTAATTTCTAATGATAAAATGCAGCTATGTTAGTATAATATCAAAAGCACATGAATATGAAACTTTTCAAACACAATTTAGTAATAAACTTTCATACTTCATTTCACAAATAAGATTTCATATTCATTACATAATCCCATTTGATTCCACGTCCAGAGAAAATATAATTATTACAAAATACTCCAAGAGTGACATATGAAGATGCCCCTTAGGTTGATTAGAGTCTAATACTTAGCAATTATACAATTTATCATTACAACCATTCAAGCAGATAAAATGACACAGTGAAAAATAAAAGCTCCTAGTAATAGCTAGCTTGCCTCCTGCACGACTCCGAAAGCATGTTCGTTTAACCTGAAAATCCCTACTCCTAACCTACTCAAATGAGTACCCGAGAGTTTAAGGGTAAAAACAAAAACTTCGGGTTAGACAAACAGTCTGGTGTGAATAATAATCTACCATCTCGAACCAAATAGATACCTAGTGAAACTACGCCGTTGAGCGGAACGGGTTTTTCCTCACTAGTATCTTAATCAACATATCAACCATATATTGTGCTCCTGCACCCATAATGGTTAAAACATAATAACATAATCATATGCAAATATGCAATGGGGTAAATCTGACTTATCTGTTAATTTAGGGTTATATCTACCCTAAGTTCACCTATTCTCAGAAAACTAACTATCTGCCTCAAGTCATAGATTTCCTAGGATCACCATGAACCTATTAGTTTTCATGGGCTGACTAATAACCTCTCAAACTTCTTAGGGACTGTCTGTCCTGAATCATAGTTTTCATGGGATCACTAAGAACCTATTGGCTTCCAGCAATAACACTTTCCAATCATAGTTTTGATGGGATCACTATGAACTTATTAGAATTTTCCAATAACATTTCTCAAACCATAGTTTTCAAGGGATCACTATGATACTATTGGGATTCTCCAATAATATGTCTCCAATCATAGTTCATAGGATCACTAGGAACCTATTGGGATTCTCTAATAACATTTCTCGAACCATAGTTTCGATGACACGACTATGAACCTATTGGACCCTTCCAATATCATATCTCAAATTATAATCTTTTGATTAGTCTGGGCATCCTACACCTTTAATCTACCTGATCTCGTGGATGCAATTCTACTTACTCAGGAGTTAAATTTAATTATACTTTTACTATTGGGTCAACCTAACTGGTTATTCTGCCTTTAATTATCCCAAAGTACAGTTATGGGTCATGATGATGCAAGTATGGCAATAATAACCACACAAAACTACTGATCAAATAATAACAAGAACATATGGCATCCATCATTCAAATATGTTCAATCGATGGTCATTGGCATCTATAGTTACTTAATAATAACTCCCATTAGTAATTTCATATCAAAACTTGGGCTAAATAATAATTTATTCCTTGAAAACCTTTATCATCATATATGATTAGTCCTTTTAATTCATATTCAAAATATGGAAAACATAATCCATTACTTTACCAATTTCTCATGTTAATTTATAATCCATTTTAATACTGCAGTGTATACTTTTGGTATTAATATGAGGACGTTTCGCGCCTCTTCTTTATAGAGCATAACGCCATAAGTTAGAATACATTCATCATTGAAAATTTGTGGTATCAATATGGCCGGCATTGATGACATAGGTCATGAATATTGCAAAACTATTGATATCGGGTGCTTTAAAATAGTAAGGTCGACATTGGTGACTTCCAACATCAATGCCTCAAAACATTTGATATTAATTTCATAAAACTGGGATACTATGCCACTATAAAATAGAATGCCACAATTGATAACAGGCGGCATCATCGCCATTTTATATCAACGCCGAAAGTATGTAGGTATAAGCAGCATTATTGCCATAATACCTCTATCTCGAAAGTAATACTAGCGGCATCACTGCCTAAAGTAACTAATATCAGAAATAATACTTACGACATTGCTGCCTTAAGCTATGGCGTCAAATAGGAAGCATACGGCATCGTTTAAAACCATGATGAAAACTTGCGGCATCAATGTCGTATGTTATAGAATTCAAAACAAAGAAACAAGGGAGGTCAGCATAGTTCTAGTACGTTACGAGATTACCAATGTCGGCATTGATTCAATGTCGAAGGCCTTATAATATAAGGCTACAACCCAAACAGATTCATTCCGTACCAACTTAGTTGATATCATATGCATCCATTCACATTAATGTCGCTGGGGTTTGGCATAAACATTGGCAACATGGCAATATCGTAACTATCATAAAAACTATTTTATACACTAAAACCCGAACCCTTTTATGGATTGATAAGGATAGTTATTAATAATTATCTAGAAAAAAGATTTCTCATTGATACAGACAAAAATATGGATAGACTATTTTTAAATTATAAAATTCCCGATTTCTGTATTAGAAATAATATTGATATTGAGACCCGGGCCAATACGCCTATCAACACCAAGATTCTTTATTAAAAGCAATTACTTTTCACCAACCCTTAACCCTTGCAATTTTCTATTAGTTAAAAACAATCCTTATCAAATTACTTTTCAGAAAAACTGTCGCAACCTATTTACCTTCTCAAAATTCATTTCGCACCCCTTAATCAATATTAATTGTTTAGTATTAATTATAATCTTTTCTAGCTTATTAAATTTATAATAAATCATAGTTGCATGGGAAAAATCTCCAAAATTTACCAAAAATCAGAATTAACATATTCTTTTACATATAAAAATTTCATGACCAAAATCCTTATTCAATTATTTTTAATAATAAAAACCCGAATAATTGTCCTTTCTTCCTTTGGAACATAAAATACTCTCATTAATTTGGAAAATTATGAAATTAAAAACTCATCTCTAAAATAACATTTTACACAACTTATCAAAATTTCGAATCATTAGGACATCAAAAACTTAAGATTTACCCTTAAAACCTATTAAATCAATTCCATAAAAATTCCCATAATTCTTCATTAAATCCAATAATGACATAAACAATCCAAACATGACATATTAACTTAATTAATTCTAAATTAGATAATAAATCCGAAACAAATTTGAAAACTTGAGATGGATACTATTATTCACCTTAGATTGGATAATGGAGTCAAGATTTGATGGAGAATGATTTCCCTAGCTTTTCCTTTGATTTGCTTTAGTTTTCCTCCTCTAATCTTCCTTAGTAATGGCCGGTCTTGGTTGAGAATTTCTTTGGATTGTTTTGTAAAAATGAGAATGAATGAATGAGAGGGCAAGAGCTTAAGGAAGGTTCTTCTCCTAATTTGCCCCTTTTATTTATTCTCTTTATGTTAAGTCTAAAACAATCTTATTAGGTAATTAGTTAAGGCCTAACCCAATTAGTTGTCAAATCTCAATCCCCTTATCACACCATACATTATCCTAAAATCTTTTGAATAATTATACTCAAAATAAGGGTGTTACAGACTCTCATCCTTAAAGAATTTCGTCCTCGAAATTTCGATAAGGATGATAACAAGCATATCAATTAGGCAAATATCTGTAACATCACATAACAACAATACTAGCCTACCTCACTAGCAAAAAGTCTATATACAACAAACATGAACATACCACTAGAACAATGCAGGATAAGTCTCTTTAATTCCGTCTTCCGTCTTCTAAGTACATATTTTCTCGTTGTCACTCCACTGAACTTTCACTAACTTGACTGTCTTGTTTCTCAACCTATTCTCATCTCTTTCCATAACTCGCACTGGTTGCTTAATAAAAAGTCATATTTGGTTCCACTGCTAAATCTTCCAATGCAATCAGAGTAATAGCGGTCTCTAGATCATGTACATACTTTCTAAGATGAGAAACATGAAACACATTATGGACCCTTGCTAAATTGTTTAGTAACTCTATTTTATAAGCTTATTTCCTGATCCTTTCTATAATAGAAAATGGACCTACATACCTCGATGCCAATTTTTCTATCTTTCCAATTCGTACCACATCCTTAATCGGTGATACTTCAACAAAAACACAATCTCCAACTATAAACTCTAAATCCTTACGCCTTTTATCCGCGTAAATTTTCTGCCTAGACTGAGCTTTCTTCATCCGTACTCGGATCAATTCAATCTTTTCTGTTTCTTCTCTTACCATATTTGGACCGAGAACTAATCTGTCTCCGGTCTCTAACTAACATACTAGTGATTTGCACGGCCTTCCATACAAGGCTTCAAAAGGCGCCATTCCTATACTAGTCTAATAACTATTATTACAGGAAAACTCAACTAATTGCAAACGGTCTACCCATGACTCACCAAAATCTAGTACACAAGCTCTCAACAAATATTCAAGTACCTTATTGACTCTCTTTGTCTGCCTATCCATCTGTGGATGGTAAGTGGTACTCATCTTAGCTTGGTAGTTAATACCTCTTGTAGACTCTTCTAGAATTCACTAGTGAACAAAGTATCTCTGTCACTAACTATACTATTAGAAATCCCATGCAGTCTAACAATATTCTTCATAAGCAGCTTAGCCAATGAAGTGTGCACTCTTGGTCAGTTTATCCACTATAACCCAAATATTCTCATTTCCCCTATTCGACCTTGGCAGCCGTCAATAAAATCCATAAATATATAATCCTATTTCCAAACTAGTATATCCAAAGGCCGAAGCAAACCACATGGCTTCTGATGCTCGGCTTTCATTTGCTGGAAATTTAAACATTGCTTTACCTGTAAGCCTACATCCCTTTTCATACCTTTCCAGAAAAACTTCTCTTCATATCCTGAGACATCTTAGTTCCTCCAGGATGAATAGTAAACTTCTATCGATGACATTCCCTAAGAACTTCTTTCCTTCGGTCACCAACATCTGGAACACAAACCGTCCCTTTTTTCATAACCATCCATTTTTCTTAAGCCTAAAATCTTTTAAATCATTAATCTCAGTTCCACTTTCAAGCCTTTTAATCCTTTCGGTTATTAATCGATCATCTCTCTTCTTAGAAGCAATCCTTTCATTAATACTGTTCGAACTTCTAAACATGACAATATGATGGTACTCTGACTAGAACTAGCAGTCGATCTTAACTCCACACTACAAGTAGTCAAAGCCTCTAAATTTTTCCATTCTGCCAACATAGCTAACACCACAATTTGATGTTTTCTGCTAAGTGCATCTGCAACTTTGTTTTCTTTCCCTGGTGTATACTCAATACCGAAATCATAAGCTGCTAAAAACTCCAGTCATCTCTACTGTCTCATATTCAACTCCTTTTGAGAGAATAAATACCGCAAGGACTTATGATCCGTAAACAACTCAAATCTTTCTCCTAAGAGATAGTGTCTACACACCTTTAAAACAAAAATTATAGCTGCCAACTCCAAATCATGAGTCGAATACCTAACTTCATGTGGTTTGAGCTATCAAGAAGCATATGCAATCGCTTTACCTCTTTGCATCAACACAGCTCCTAATCGTGTTCTACATCTGTATACACCATCAAATCCTAATTACCATCTAGTACAACTAATACGGGTGCATTGGTTAATAAATCTTTTAGCTTCTGGAATGCTTCCTCACATTTACTAGACCAAATAAATTTTACATCCTTTCTGGTTAGTTTAGTCAAAGGTGCCGCTATCCAAGAGAAATCCTTGATGAATCTCTGGTAATAATCAACTAATCCAAGAAAACTCTCTATCTTAGATGAATCTCATGATCTCTCTCATCTTTAGAATATATCAAAATGTCATCAATGAACACCAACACGAAACTATCCAAGTGCTCTCTGAAAATTCGGTTCATCAAATCCACAAAGAAAGCAGGCACATTAGTCAACCCAAATGGCATGACTAACCACTCATACGAACCAAACCTTGTTTGAAACACCATCAAGGGAATATTGTCCTCCGCCACCCTCAACTAATGAAACCCTGTCGTCAAATCCAACTGGGAAAATACTTTGGTTCCACTCAACTGATCGAATAAATCATCTATTCTCGACAAAGGATACCGATTCTTTATCGTTTTCTTGATCAACTTATGATAATTGATACACAATTTCAACGACCCGTCTGGTTTCTTTAGAACACCGCATCCCGCCCCCCAAGGCGAACTTCATGGTCTAATAAAATTCTTCCTTCTAAGTCCACCAACTGCATCTTTAACTCTTTCATCTCGGTAGGTGTCATTCTACTAGGCGGTCTACTTACGGTTCCAGCTCTACGCACAAGATCTATATGAAACTCAATAGCTCGTTTCGACAGTCTTTCTATAATAGGCTCAAAGACATCTGCATACTCTCTTACAACTAGAACCCAATTTACTTCGTCTTCTACTTCATTGCACCCAGCAAAGCACATACATCAAAACTCGCATTCTTTACTGAGTATATAATTCAACCATGGCTATTAGGGTGTCTCAGTGATATCTCCTTATCTAAGCAAAACATCCTAGACTCATATCCACTCAACCAATCCATACCCAAAATAATCCCAAAACCCACAAAATCAAACACATATAAATTGCAAGTAAATATATGACCTAACAACTCAAGTTCTAACTAGTCGCATCTCATCCCGAGAGTTGCATAACCTCCTATTGGATTCACAACCCTTAAGGAAGTAAATAGGTATGATGGTTATAACTTTAACTTATCTACCAAACATTGTGAGATAAAGGAATTGGATGCACCAGTGTCTAATAATACTTCAATGTCATAAATCAAAAGCGTACCTCCCATTATAGACTTTCCTTTCTCTACTGTTGTTGGTCCAGAATTTGATGGCTCTAAAGCAAAAACCTTCCCTTTATCAGCCTTGGCCAGTTCTGTACACTGGTTCTTGTAATGCCCTCCTGGTCATAGTTAAAACACTTCATATTTTTCTTTTCTACAACCTTCTTTCCCATTCCGGACCGACACTCATGAGCAAAGTGCCCTTTATTATCACACTTAAAGCAAACAATATCAGCTTTTCCTTTCTTGGCAGCTCAACCCTTCCAAGCTCCCATCTTCTTTAATAACTTTCTCTTCTTCCTTGAAAATTATGAGTCTCCACTGACTTTTCTTTCCCAAAAGTAGAAAGCATCTCCTCATTCCTAGTTATCATCTCCACCACTACATTCGATGGATCCATGAGATGTGGCATAGTTGTCCTAGCAATCTCCAATCTTAACCCCTGGATAAACATTTCATTCCTCTTAATCATAGTATCTCCAATGTTCAATCAGAGTACACTAACTTGTCCCTCGGATGTGTGTTTGTGGATAGTTAAATAACCGACTATCAAATATGGACACAAAACATAACTCTGGAAATATATGGGAGAAACACATGAGTTATATGGTATAGTCATCTTCGATGATGTTGTACTATGCATATAAATCTCGTTTCATTCTTGTAGGACAAATGATAAGGAAATCCATCCACTAATGGTTACGATGTGATCTCCGCTCTTATCATCGACTGTTTATTTCCTAAAGAACTATGATTGAGTTTATCAGAAACTATCGAATGTTGTTTCAAAGAGACCAGGATCGGATATGTTATCCGAAAACCACTTCGATCCAACTCAAGCATTTTGAAGTGAAGACATATTGAAGATGATGGAATTTGAGGACGGAGGTCTTTGAAGTGCTGCTTGCTTCTAATCCTGAAGGTGATTCCAAAATGGATGTAGTAGTAGTGCCTTCGGTTTGTTCATCTCCTGAACGACTTGTATGGATGAATGCTGCATTGTGTCGACGACTGGAAGACAATGTAGCATTCCAAGTGGAAAGTGTTATATAAAGGTAAAACCTAGCCTCAAGCCTCATCAACCGGGAAATGACAAAAATCGGGCATGCAGCAGGGCCATGTGGGTTGCTCCCATCAGGGTGTGGTCATCCCAATTCTAGATCAATTACCATCTACTCATGTATGCTTCGGGGCCCAAAGTGGGGTGGTCATATTCGGTACTACTAGTCACGTAGTTGGACAGTCTTGGGGGGTAGGGGTACAAGATGTTCTTGTCAGACCTTGGTGCATTTTATCTAGAGATGTACCATCGGAAGGTAGTTCCTTACCTTGTCATAGTATGGAATCCATTCTCCAATAAGCGTTGTATGGATTTAGTTGTGCCCAAATATGCTTAAACGTGAGATGCAAGCATTTCAACTATATTCATATTTTACTTTGACCCTTAAACATTATTATAATATAAATGGATTTTATATAGAAAATGTTTTGGTTATCATAAGGTAAAAACCCATCCGTATTTATGTGCGGACATGGTCTTAAGAGATACCTTTATTTGTAATATTTTTAATAAACATTAAATTCCATTTGAGGTGTGTTTTTCTCATGCTTGTTTACCCACCTAATCCGGGGCTCTTCCCTTTCAATGCTTAGGTCAGACTGAGCATATTTACAGATTACTTTGGATTCATTGGACCCAGGAGACGAGCTAGAGGCCCAAGACATATCAACGTATTTCTTTGTGTTCTACTGTATTGTCTGTTGGTTGTATTTATAAGCAATTATATGGACAGGCTATTTTAACTCTCCAGGCTGAAATATGTTAGTGTACTCTGGTTGATGTATGTATATTAGTTTTTCTTTGTGTAAATATTTGTTGTATATTATAGATTATTCGTTCCGTTGTGAGATTCTGTTTGTTTAGTTTTATTCTTTCTCTTTCTTTCTTTCACTCCTAATGATTGGGTTTTCCGGCATTCGATTGCTTGGCACGCAATACAGTGGACGTATTAGTGTCAATTTTTGAGGGTCGAAAGGCCCGTTCGTTACACTTGACATCAGAGCTTAGGTTGAGTGAACATCTAGGCTTTGGTGGGAATTACTCATTAGAGATAGCGTTAGTAGCACCTTAGAATGAGTTTGAGTGTATTATATATATGAGTGCGTATTTGCTAGTGATATAAAAATGTTTTATATTGTGTTAATCAACCTGTTGAGTGGCTTATGGATTCTGGTCAATACGAGTAGCTAATGTTATTGGTAGGGATCTCTAAACACTTGAACAAGGCCAACCGACACAATATTATTTTAAATCGGTAAATGAAATAATTTTACCTAAAATATGTTTTATATATGAAAGGATGATCTTTCTAAAATTATTATGGTTATATATTGCATGCTTGGTTGATAGGAATATGATAATTTTCTGTTATTATCATTTATTGTTTGATTAGTCATGCTCACCCAGTTAGGAGCATTAACTAGGTTTGTTGATTGAGTAGTCATACCTGACTAGTTTATGTGCATTGACCATTATAGGATCAGTTTTATCCTTTTTACTACATGGGTTGGGTAGATTAGTGATTGTGGAAATATCAAAACCAAACACTTTGTGAATTTAGTTTTGCGATTTGATTATAAGGCGTTCGAGTCTAATGTTGGGTTAGAATTTTTTTTAAAATAGAAATTTGTTTGTTATAACTCAACAAAGTGACATTTTTGAAATGATTTTATATAAAATAATTTATATAAACATGATTTCTAAATGTAATTTATAAATAAGAGTGATTTAAGCTGAGAATTTAAGAACTTAAAATCTCGATGTGTTTGGAAATTGTTTTTCAAAGGTTTTTGGAAAGAGAATAATGGTATTATTTTGAAGTATTTTGAATATAAATATTCTAAAGGATTTTGAAGTAAATAGAGAGAGTTAAAGTGGATTTTTAAGGAGATAAAAAGCATCGAACTCACTTTGAGTGCATCATCATCGGAATTTATTTTCGAGTTTCTAAGTGAATGGATTACTACCATAGAAGATTTGTTTTGGTTAAATAATTTTTGATTTAAATCCAAAATATGATTTGTTATACAAAAAGAGAGATATTATATATATCATTTAAATAGGGTTGAGATAATCTGGGTGGTTAATTCTAAAATTTTCAACTAAGTATTATATGGATGCAGGTAGCTTATGCATTAGTGTAAAGATCCTGGACTCAGCCTTCAAAAATCGGCCCCGTACTTCACTTGTACTCAAAATGCCGCAGATTCAAACGCCGAATCTGGCTCTCCGGAGCTTATAACACAGTAAGCATAACAACACATCGGAAGAAAGAAATGAATAATATCATATGAAACTCCAATGAATACAATATCCAGAACGATATACAACAATGATATCAATATGATACAACAATATCATAGACAAATAATAATGCTACAGCGGAAAACAGAAGTGATACTCCAAATGATCCTCAAAAGAGAATGGGTCCAACAACTCCAACATCAAGCTCGAACCACCATCACGATGCACAAAGATAAGCAAGTGCAGTCATCAACTCCGATGAAGTGAGCTAGCTCCAGATAATCTACTAAACCTGACTATCTGAAAAACCCAACTCTAGACTGCCCGTGTGGAAAATTATGGGCACCTAGAGTTTAGGAAAGGAACAATAAACTCCAGGTCAGTCGTGGGACTGGTGTGAGTAACAAAAACAGTTTATCTTTAAACAACAACAAAAGAATTTTAAACATTGAAACCCGCAATGCTTTTGGAAAATGAAACTACCATAAGACCTCCCGCCACACACACAATGCAAACGCAGAATTGGAGGAGATTTCTTCTTATGATAGTCAAACATGCTTACTACGCAAAATCATTGGATTATTATTATTATTAGTGCATAGTGTAGAAAACCATTTCGAAAGTATAATATTAATCTTAGCCAGCATAGACATTCCAAACTATGCATACTATAGCTACCGTCTAAATAGTGGTAACCACCATAAGTAAATGGCAGGTTCTACAACTAAAACCGTAATGGGTTCGTATTGGAAATCGGATTTCCAACAAATAGCCAGGCTAAGGAACTTCCTACTGCCACATGGGTACGCCTCTGGATGGACGTCCCGAGAACTAACTAGCTCTCTACCAACACAAGGCCAGGTTACCTCTTACACTAGGTAACTACTAAATGAATATGCCACCCCCCGGTCCTTTGGGACCTTTATCCGAGGATCCTCGAGCACAAAGCAACAACCACACAGAAAATGAGATTGGAGCAACCACATAGGTTAAATATCAGGGCTCCATACCTGATACCACCCTTTTCCAGAAGTAAATGACTTACCCTAAAGGGAGCGACCCTCATAACCTTGCCGCATCATTCCCGTTTCGAACCATTTCCGGGTTGTGAGGTTCGATGAGGTCTCGTCTACAAAGCTACGCTTTTTCACAAAGCCATGCTTTGATCACAAATGATCAGCAAATGACCATCAACACACAGCAACACTCAGCATGCCACACTACCAAATTGGGAGTATATCACTGATAACTTCAACTACATAACATCTGAGCTCGTACGTCTCAGAGAAGGGTGTTAAGCTAAGAGAATAAATTCTCCGCCACCAAACATAAATGTATTTGAAAGAAATCATCTTTATATCTCAAAATGTAATGTCAGACATACAAGCATACAAGTCTGTTCCGGGTTCGAACAGAACCGAAGGCACTTCCTAAGAAGCCCTTGCAATCCGGGTATTCACAATCCCGATCGGACTTCCCATCACTTAAGGAATCTCTATACCGGTGCGACTCAGTGCAGAGACAATCGATTGGTCATCCTATCATTCTCACAAATACCCGGTCTTCAACACCGGTCTTCGAATGCAATCCATATACGTCGTACCATTATTCGGAATGTGTTATATGACACAAAGTCATCTCCCGGCTAAACCGAATAATGAGCGTAATATTTAAAAACATATGGATATTGGGATTTTAGTTAAGTCACAACTTATTACCCAAAACTTCTCTTTCAAATGGTTTAACACATTACCATTTTAATCTTTTTAAACAAAAAGATTCAATTCACAAAGTTCACCCAGTTTCACAAAGATTCATTAACAGATTTTCCAAATCAATTTCCATTTCAATTGGATTAACTCATTAAATCTTTTAAACAAAGATTTAACTGATAGCTTTCAAAATCATTTCCAAAGATTTATGCGTAATTTGGAAAACCATTTTCAATTCAATTTTGAAATTCCTTTAATTCAAATTGGAAATCCTTTTCTTATATGAGATCTTTTATCAGTTGAAAACAATTAGTTTCCCAAATCATTTGAATTAAATTTCAAGTATTGAATTCAAATTTAAATCAATTTATTAAATATCAAGTTTTATTAAGTTATTTAAATAACTTTTACATTTGAAACTCATTTGCAAAGCTCTCAATTCAAATTCCAAAAATTATTTGGATTCAAGAATTCAATCTTTAAAATTGTCAAAAATCTGCGACTTAACTGATTTCCACGTGAAATCCATATTTGTGTGTGTATGGTGTAGTCCAGGGTTTCACACAGTAGTGCAACATCAATAAATCATCACAGATCAAAATACAGAAATATAGTTGATAAGCGGTATAACTATAACGCTTATCTTTCATTTACAGATCACAGATCACAGATATATAAGTCATAGATAATAAATTACATTCATCCCAGATAAATGAACTACAGTATAGATCACACACAAATCAGAATATATCACACAACATCACAGATCAGGGGATATCGACAATTCAATCATTCAGTCAGGTCCAAACATTCACAAATAAACTTATTAATCAACTGATTAATTTAAATCAGATGTATTAATTATTAATCCGGGTTATTTATCATAAGTTAATTACAAATTATTTGAAATAAATCTTCCTTTCAAATTTATTAGTTAACCCTTAATTATTAACTAATCATTCTTAATTAATGAATCAATTAATCTTTAATTATTAAATTAATCTTAATTAATTACCATTATTAATTAATCCTTTAATTTATTAACAAATAATTTACTCAAATTTTAAATCATCATTCAATTAATTACATTCAATAATTATCTATTAATTACTTCTCTAAGTAATCAAATTATCAAGTGATTATTTTGAATTATACTTAAGAAATTTAACTTGAACTAATCAAGTTAACTCAATTAATTACACTAAAGAAATTAATTCTTTGATTACTTATATTAAGTAATTATGCTTAATGATTCCACACATGATCATTATTAAATTAATTTATCTAAATTCATTGTTAAAATTAGTGACATTAATTAATTGTTCAAATAATCTTGGTTAATGATTTCATTAACTATTAAATTTCTTTAATCACCTTTTTAAAGAAAATTTCTTATATTAATCATTTTTGATTGTATTTTAAAATTAGTTCCAGGTTTAAATTTTAACTTGTTTGAATTTTTCATTTACACATTACAGATTTATTTTAAATTCAAATTTCTTTAACCATTTAGTTGCTTTTAAGTTATTTAAACCATTTGAATTTTAAACTTCATCTATATTCAAACCAAATTTCAATTCAAACTTGAATTATATTTATACTTTGATTTACCACTCAGTTTAAAAAAAACTTGATTTAAAATTTAAATTTAGTTTAAAAATTTCAAAACAGAAACAGTTTCAGGTTTAAAACCTGTGATAAAACTTTACCCGAGATACCCTGTCCCTGCTTCGAGTAAACTACTCGATTTACCCGAGTACGACACGAGAATTTCCTCTGCTCTTCCCAGGCCAACAACACCCAGGCACAAAGTGCTCGTGCACGTGCACATTGTCACTGGCCATCTCCGGCCATCGCCACGACGTCGAACATATCAACAACCAACTCCAGATCCACTCGCGACCACCAAAACTTTAGAATCAACTCGAAATCAAAATCGAGTTCACCAAGCAAAATCTGGAACCACCAACTCATCACAACCCAAACCTGTCAACGCCACATTTCCACAACTCCGACCACTAGGCGACTCGAGACTTCAACCTCGACTTCGTCAACTACCCAGCCACCATTACCCAAAAGCGCGAGCGACTCGATGCTCGAACGAAGACGTAGTGCACGAATTTCCAATCCACTCAAAAACTAGGTTTACAAACTAAAATCCTACGCCGCTGTCGCCACCGTCAACTTCGCCACCTCCGACTATTTTTCCAAGCATCCCCATAGACTCCTCCATCGCCACGAGAAAACCCAACCTCCACGAATCGATCGATCGCCGGAAATTGATCAAAATTCAATTTTCGAGCAAAAACAAACTGCTCTCAAACCAGTTGTTTAAAAATCCTCAAACAAGGCTTAAAAATCATAACTTTCGATAAGGATCCAAGTTATATCCTTGAATCAATGATTCGTGAAGTTCGAAATTTCCAGAAATGAAAGTTCTTATTGTAAAAATTTTGATTTTTCATTCTATATGTATTTTTATCTCATGAAACTATTTTTAGATTGTAGCTCATACTTAAACACCACTATTTTGTTTTGAAACCAAAGTCTAATATGGATTATAAAACAAGAAATTGAATTTTCTTGTTGGATTTTACTCTGTAAAATAAACAGAGAAAGAGCATTCACTGATACATGCATGTACACAGAGCCATTTCAACATATAACTTAAGTTTAAATGATGAGTTGTTGCTCACCTTGAACATTTTGATTTCCAGAAGTTTCAAGTTGAAAGTTGAAGCCTTTTTGAATTTACAAAGTTGAAATCTTGGGTTTGAACTTGATACTGGAGCTTCTTCTTCTCAGGCTTGTGTAAATTTTGTTTTGATGTTTTATTCTGAAGTTTGTTTGTTTGTTTAAAACTGATTTTTACTTCAGTTTTTTCTCAGTTTATAGTGGTGGATGAATACTGGAACGAGAAGTGAGATTGTGAAAATGATAGGTATTATATTTCTTAGCTGAAATGAAGTGTACATGTGATATAATGTGTTGTACAAATGTTTATATTTTGTACAAAAATTGAGCAGGGATATTTCTTGCGTTGGTGGCTGATGAGAACATTTTGGGTGCTACATTAATTAGCATTGTACCATATTTTTATCTATAAATTTTTCTTTCTTTCGGCTGTACATGTTTTGAGACAATTGTGTGGCTTCCTTTGCAAACTTTTTATACATGTATTTTTTGTTTTCTTATTTGAATTTTTTTTCATTTGCAATTGGTTCATGAATATATAAATTTGTTTGCTTCCTTTCTTTTTGTTTATTTTATTACTTTATAATATAAATCTTTAATATGTTATTAGATTTTATTCAATGTATTTATTTTATACTTTATCTTATATAATTTGTATCTTTAATTTCAAACCATTTATTTACGATTTAAATTCAAATCAAATATATATATATATATATATATATATATAATTTCAAATTTTCTCATATATGCCCAAATATATATATATATATTCACATATATACATATATATAATATTTTAAATTTAAATGATTTATACGGAATTTATTTGAATTCGGGGAAACTCGCATCACTTTATCAATTAATTTCACAAATTTTATTCAAAACTAAATTAAATATCAATTTAAATATATATAAAATCTGGGGTCGTTACAATTAGTGTAGATTGGTTTGGATCTCATTTTGATATGTCTGTTATTTTTAATTTATTGAAATGAAATGGAATTTCTAACGATTTTAGACCGTCAGAACTTCTAAATTGGTTGTAGAAATTATGCTATGAAGTGAAATTTGAACTTAAGTAAAAAAATTATGAAATGGTTCATAAATAATTTTAATATTAAAATTGAATGTGAATAAAGGAAGTTGTTATAGTTATAGAAATCCATTAGAATAGATATGTATGATGTACGTAGATTATTTTATTCACATAACTATTGATCCAGATTCGGGCACATGATATCGAGATGATTTACATCGGTTCGAACAAGGATTTTTCACTCGATTCTTGAAAGGCGAATTTTTGATACAAATTTTTTATTGATTCTGGAGTTCCCTATCATAGTATATAGCTATGAAAGGAGAATAGAGATTTATAATCAAGGAACCAGATCGAAGTTCACACTAGAGAAGTCGATTGGACGATACTAGTTCGGAAGTGAAATTGTGAGATTGAGCGAGCGATCAGATTGATATTGCGTACGGATGGTATATGTACATCTTACGGGCCTTATCATAATTAAGTGTTGACATAGGAAAATGCAAAATGATATGGTTAGAAATGATATGGTTGGATATTTTATGTAAATAGAATGCAGGTATATAGAAGCAAGAGACTAGCCGATGCCTTTGATTTCATAAGAGTGGTTGCCTGACAAATAGGTACATGTTTATATTGTTGTTTGATTTGATGATTTTGTGACCAACCACTTGGCTTTTCTTTTCTTTTGGTTGATTTGGGTCCGTAGTGATGATTTTGTAGTTGTACCGATCTAGCCGCGTAGAGGAGACGCTGCAGAAATTTTTCGTAAATTTAAAGAGTTAGGAAATTTGATAACAAGTTTCAACACATTGATTTTTGAAGAATTAAAGGGATTGTGGCATTTTTCTTACCTTGATAATTTCAGGGAAGAAATTCTTTTAAGGGGGGAAGAATGTAAGAACCCAGAACTTTAGACATTTGGAACTGAAATATTTAATAAATTTTAAATATTTAAATAATAGCTTTATAAGCCAAACCGCTTAAATTTCAAATGTAATGATTTATTTGATAGTGAATTTAATATTAGAATTTGTTTAAATAATTAGATCTTAGATTTAATATGAATAAAATGATTTCGAAATCTTAATTGAATTCAGTTGAATAAGAATGGGATAATAAACTTTTAAATTTAGATTTAAAAGTGATTAATTTGGTTTTAATAACAATTCGTTTTAATTAACACGTGAAAATAGACTTTCGGAACACTATCTCGGATTTTGACAAAACCAGCGCCATTGGATCAGTAATAGTGAATTATTATATATTAATGAATTTTGTGACGATCAGACGTATCCTTTGGTCGTGCGAGCTCGAAACACATAGTAATTAATTTAGAAAATTAATATAATATAATTGGATTTGAAAAGCTAAATTCTACATATGGTCTGTAACGACCCAGAATTTTGAACAATTTGAATTGAAAATATTTAATTAATTTTAAATATTTGAATGATGGTTTGACTTGAATTTCAAATTATCAGAATGAATTTGGCGATTAAATTATAAACAATTTAATCTATTGAATGTTGAATAAAAATTTGAATCTTCAGTTTTAAGCTGAAGAAAAATATTTCAAAAGATTTTAAAATTTATATTGATAATACTGAAGATAATAGAAGCTTCGAAATTGAATTTGAAAGTGAATTGTTCAGTTTTGAAATTATATCGTTTGAATCGATATTTAAAAATAGCGTTCTAAGGCACAGTCTCGGAATTCGACGAAACCAGTTCCATTGGGTCCATAATATTGAATTATTACCGGATTTCAAATTTCGTAGCATTTGGAGTTGTTATGTGATCATACGGTAAGTAAACGCGTTGAAATTTAATCGGATTCAATTTAAATTTAAATTTGGTCAACATCAGCTTTTGCTTTTCAGAGTGCTGAAGCAAAGTAAAGCAAACACGACCTATTCTCCTTGAAACACGCCTAAAATCACGAAGCTGATCGTGCAGAGCATGTCTCGTTCAAATTTTAAATACCTTCCCCCTTTCTCTTCAGTAAACCAAAACGAGTTCAAAAAAATCAAAACGAAAGAAAAATGGTGGCAACGAATTTAATCGAAACCCCTTATCCCTCTTCAGTTCGAAAATAAATGGCCGGACTAAAATTCTTCTCCTTCCTCAGTTCGAAAACCTTTCGTTTAAAATCAATTCATAGCCGCGCTCCTTTCTCGTTGGGGAAAAAAAAGAAAAAAAAATTAGTTAACCGAAGTCGAGTCTCTTTCCCCCCTCCAGTTTCGATTACCAGACAAATAATCAAATCGCGAGATCGAGATTCAAGAGAGAGAAGGAGGTATCACGCGAACTCCAATCGCGATTCGAATCAAATCGCGATGGCTGGACCTAGGGTTCGCGGCAATGACGGAAGGAAAGGGCGTCGTCGACAGGGACATGGCGTCGCTGGGCTCGTATTCAAGTGGAGGAGTTCGCATGGTGGTCGCGCGCGCGCGCGTAATGCTGGAGCTAGGGTTAGAGCATGGTGAGGAACGACCGCGTTTGGGTTCATCGATGTCAGAGCGCGAGATTTGTTCGCGAGGCAGAGATCTCGAGCAATGTCAAAGTCGAACGATGAAGGGTATAGAGCTAGTCAGTGAGGTAATTAGTTCTGGAATTTAAAGTGATATGGTAAATTAATTTACAAACTAAGTGATTTAATTTATTTATGTTGCAAAATGGTTTTAAAAGGGGAAGTATCAGTTTGAATAAAAAGCATTAGTTTTGGATAAAATAGTTAGTTAATTTTATTTATCAAATAGGAAGATATGAATATAAAATAAAAATAAATAAAACCTGTATTTGATTATTTACAGAAAGGAGAAAAATGTATATATTTCAACTATATACTGTTTAGGGAATTTTTTACAGTAAAGTTTGTTTTGTATATTTATTTAATAGTATTTGTTTTTAAATTAGTGAAGGTTTTTATAAAAAAAAAATTGGATTTTGAAATCTGTAATTTATTTATACAGTTTACATGTAATTTCAAAAGAAAACAAATATGCATCCATATATTTTGATTTATTAAGTTATGTTAAAAATAATGAACTATGGTGACTAACTCTATTAAAGAAGAATGAGTTTAAAGTGAAATTTTTAGTTAAATAAATTTATTTAAAAGAAATTTGGTTAAAAATAAAATTCGTTGGATAATTAAAATTACCAAGCGAAAATTTGTTATTCAATTTATTCGAATATTAATAAATTGTGTAAATATTTATACAAGGTATAAATCAAGAAAAATCGAGTCAAGATGGAAATGGATTGCAAAATAAAAAGCTAAGGTGAGATTTTCTCACTCAAATGAAAAGTTAATTTTGCAATTATTGATTGATTGCTATTTGGATGTGATACTATGTATATATATAGTAGTATATAGCAATATATATATATATATATATATATTGGCATATGTATATATTGCAGTTGTTGATTTCCCGCATTATATAGCGGATGAGACCCTATTGCGCCGCATAATAGCGGATGGATATTTTTATAAATCCTATATACCGCGATATTCCACCTCGAAGTGGAATTGGTATTGTGCTAACGTCTGTGGATGCAGGAAAATAGGTTGGAGGGATCCAACTAGATTCCTCACCAGTATTTATTTGATTACATATATTATGATATTTGTTGATTATCATATCGATATATGATGTTGGATGTTGTGATTGACTAATTTGTGTGTTGCATCATCGGATCCATTTTTGAAGTTTAAAAATAACGATGTTGATTTTAAAAGAGATTTTTAAAAGTGATTTTTGAAAGTATACGTTTTATTTAATTTTTGGATTGATTCATCTTAAATAAATAAACGTTAAAATTTTAAAGTTATAAAAATTATGATTTTTGTGAAATATAGCCGAAAGGTGATTTTTGAAATAAATAGTTAAGTAATTTATAAAATGGTTTAAATTTGGATTTTTGAATTATTAAAAACGATGTATATAAAAGATGTACAAAATTGATATTTGTAAATTTAAAATACTGAAATTTTAAAACGAGTTTTTATAAGTGTTAGAATGAAGTATAAATGGATTTCATAAGTGAACGAAATTTTATATTTATAAATTGTGAAGTTACAAAATGAATAGATTTTGTAAAACAAAGAAATTATAAGTAATTAACTTATAAATCAGATTTTGGCATTTTAAATTGAGGTTTCTGAATAAGTATGAATGGTTCATAGATGAGATTTATAAAATTGATATTTATAAATCAAAACAATGGAATTATAAAAGTAGTTCGGTTATTGTTGAAAATAAAGGTTATAAATGAAATCTTATAAGTAATAAGATTTAAAATTTGTGAAGCTTTAAAGGAACGATTTTGTAAATAAATGAATTATAAGTACTTAACTTATAATATGGACCTTTGATGTATATATTGAGTTATAAATTGAATTGGTCATTAAAGGAGATTTAAAAAATCGAAGTTGATATAAAATAGAAATAGAATTTATAAACGTTGTTTTATAAATTCGAAAATAAATCAAATTGGATGAATTTAATATAGAAGGTTATTAAGGGAATTTTATCCACGATTTTGGATAATGGATAAATTCTTGAAATAAAATGTGTAGAAAATATTGAAATCTGGTTAGTGAAGTATATCCACGATTTTGGACAGTGAATATATTATTGAGTAAAATGGATATGTTTTCGAGAAGTGATATTACGAAATGAAGTAATGGTTTTAAAGACGTTTTTAAAATGTGTTAAGTATCGAATACATAGATTTCAACATTCATTGATGAAATAGACGTTTTCGAGAAATAAGGAAACGGTGGACTATAACACTGTTGTTATAGTAAATGGTTTCCGAAAGAAAATGTTTTTTATAGTATTGGGGTTTATATATCTATCTAAATTTCGAATCCCTATACTAGTGATTTTGGGTTGTCGTAACGATGTTTTACGTAACATTCGTTTTGACCCAAATAACGTGTTTAAGAGAATGACTTCCTTAAAGAACGAAATATATACTTAATTTTGATTTAAGTATATTGAATATTTTCAAATGTTGAAAATAAATAAGATTTGTGAACTACTTATCATTAAATAAGTATGGAAATGTTTTCCAAAATGAAATGAAAGTTTTTGAGAATTTATCTTTGTAAAGATAAATTGAAAGTGAATATTTTAAATCGATTGAAAATCGTATATCAGTAGATATTTGAAAAATATAAATTCACTATGGAATTTATAAAGGAAAGAGAATCTGTTTAAAAATAAATATCGATTTATTTTTAAAGTGTGGAAATTATATATCTTGTAAGGATATTTTTGGAAAATAAAATAATTTGGAAAATAATTTGGAATCTGATGATGTTGCGCATCTCTATTGATAGTTAAAAAAACCGACTATCAATAATTACCTTGAATGGGTATTTGTTGTGATTTGCTTGAATTTGAATGCCACACTTATTTTTGAATAAGCGCTCACTATTCGGGTTAGCCGGGAAAGGACCTTTGGGTCGTATTACCCATTCTGAATATGTGATACGTCGTAATGGATTGCATTTGATGACCGGTGTTGAAGACCGGATATTTTTGAAAACAGAAGGATTACCCTCGAGTTACTCTACATCGGCTGATCTCCGATATAGAGGTTTTATCACCCTTAGTGACGGGAAGTCCGGACGTGATTAGAAAATTATCCGGATTTGCAAGGGCTTCGTGAGAAGTGCCTTCGGTTCTGTTCGATCCCGGAACAGACTTTTATGGATTGTATGTCTGACATTACAAATTGAGATATAAAGCTGATATCTTTCAAATACATTTCTGTTGGTGGCGGAGAATTTATTCTCTTAGCTTAACACCCTTCTCTGAGACGTACGAGCTCAGAGGTTATGTAGTTGAAATTTATCAGCAATATACTCCCAATTTGGTAACGTGGCATGCTGAGTGTTGCTGTGAAATGATCATTGTTTGATCATTTGTGATATGATCATTTGTTTGATCATTTATCTTTGTGATCATTACTTTGATCATTTGTTTGACCCGAAGCATGGCTTGGTGAAAAGCGTAGCTTTGTGGACGAGACTTCGTCGGACCTCACACCCCGGAAATGGTCAAAACAGGAAGGATGCAGCAAGGTTCTAGGGAGTAGCGCCCCTTAGTGTATGTCATTCCTTCTGGATAGAGGTGGTATCATGGTATGGAGCCCAGATACTTAACCTATGTTGTTGCTGCATTTTTATTCATATGTGGTTGTTGGAAATCGAGGATCCTCGGGAAGATCGGTTACGATCGGGGGATGGCATACGCGTGTCAGTAGTTACCTATTTTTGCAGAGGTAACCCGACCTTGTGTTGGCAGAGATCTAACCGTAATGTTAGGTTATTTCTCGGGATGTCTTTCCAGAGGCGTTTCCATGTGGCAATGGGAAGTTCCTTAGCCTGACCATTTGTTGGAAATCCAAAGAAACAATACGTGACTTGTACGGTTTTAGTTGTATTACCTGCCATGGAATGTGGCGGTAACCTGCTATTGAACATGGTAGCTATAGTAGGCATAAGTGTGGAATGCCTATGCTGGCTAAGATTTATATTATACTTTCGAAATGTTTTCTACACTATGCACTAATAATAATATCAAAAAATGATATGATTTTGCGTATCAAGCATCTTTGACTATCATAAGAAGAAATCTCCTCCAATTCTGCGTTTGCATTGTGTGTGTGGCGGGAGGTCTTATGGTAGTTTCATTTTCCAAAAGCATTTCGAATAAATTTTATTTTCTTTGTAAAGATAACTGTTTTACGATCTCACACCAGTCACCATGACTGACTCGGAGTTTATTGTTTCCCTTCTAAACTCTGGGTGCCCATCATTTTCCACACGGGCAGCCTAGAGTTATGTTATCAGGATATTCTGGATATTCTGGGGCTTTGGAAGCAAGCTGGATGGCGAAACGTATCACCTATACTTTGTATTATTCCGCTGTGTATTCTGTATGAGGACAAGTTATATAACTGTCCATTGTTGTATTGAGTTGTATATTGACTCTGATTGATGTATTGTATAAAACTGATATAGTTCTTTGTTTAAAAGACTAGTGATTATCTATTATATTTTTGTTCCGCTGCGATATGTGAGATTCTGATATTGTTTCTGTTTCTGATGTTGTTCTGTTGTTCTTCTTTTCTTTTTCTTCTATCTTTTCTTCTACCTCTTCTTTTAAACCCTAAGAATTCGGTTTTCCGGCATTCGTTTGCTCGGCAGTTGATACAGTGGACGTATTGATGTCGATTTTCGAAAGTCGAAGAATCAGGTTCTTACAAAGTGGTATCAGAGCATATGGTTAAGCGACAACCCTGCTCTGTTGGGTGCTACTCATTAGAGATAGAGTCAGTAGTACTCTAGAATGAGTTTGAGTGTAATAATAAATATGAGCGCGTATTTGTTAGTGAATATAAAAAAATTGTTTTGTATTGTTTTGACTTATCGGTTGATTGTTTATAGGTTCTGGTCGGTGTAGGGTGGCCAACTGTAATCGATAGGGGTTTCTAAACTCTTAAACAAGATAAACTGACACAGTATTGTTTTTGAATAGGGTAAATGAGATAATTTTACCCAAAATTATTTTTGTATAGAAAGGAAATGATTTTCTATGAATTATTATAGTATATGGATGCTTGGTTGTTAGGTAGTGATAATATTAAGTTATTATCATCAATTATTGAATAATAAATAAAATAATAACCAAAGATTTGGAGATAAATTCATTTGACAAATGAAATTTATAAATGTGAATTGGAAGCATAAGGAAATGAATTCATATATGAATAAAATTGTGAATATAAATTGTAAATGAATTTATTATTCGGAATAGAATTCCAAGAAGATAATTGAAGATAAAATTCATTAATGGAATGTAAATAAGTTGATAACTTATAAAATATTCGCTAATTTGATTGGAATAAGATTCAAATGAAAATAAAATAATTTGTGAATGAATAAAAAAGTTGCAAGTGCAAGAAAATGAAATTGAATGTTAAAATTCATTTTGAATTTGTAAGGGAATAGAACAAGAATTGAATTTGATTTGTGGAAAACAAAGTGAAGTATTAAACTAAAATTAGTAAGTGAAGTTAATTGAATATTGACCAAATGAATAAGGTTTGAAACAAATTAAATTCAATAATTATAAAAGAAAGGTAAATTGAATTCGAATTGGAAATCCAGTTTAATATGAGTGGTTATAAACCAAAATAGTGAATTGTAAATAAATTTTGGGAATGAACAAAAGAATAAAACTGGAGTTGAAACTGAATATTGAAAACAAATTTGAATTATGTGAAATAAAATGAAGTTTTAAGATTAGTTTGAAGTGAACTAAAGATAATTGATAAATTCAATATTCGGAAGATAAATAGAATCCAAATTGAATTGAAATTGTAAATTGAATTCAAATGAAATTTGAAATGTAAAATTGAATGATGTAACTTCAATAGTGAAGTAAAAATGTATAAGAAGTAAGTATTGAAAATTTTGTAATGGAATTGGCAAAATAGTTTAAATGTTGTAATTGGATATTATGGCTATTAGGATATACAGGTGTATAGAGGAATTGGAAATTTTGATTTCAAAGATAAATTTGAATTGCTCGACAAAAGGTAAGTATTTGAATTCCAATATGAGATTTGATGATTTTCTTGTCTAGCCGCTTGGCCTTTTCTTTTCTTTTTGAAATTTGAGAGTCCGTAGGGACATTTTGTAGTCGTACCGAGTTAGCCGCGCAAAGGAGACGCTGGCGAAATTTTTTGAAAATTTCGAGTGTTAGAAAATTTTTGAGAAAATTTTGAAAGTTTAAATTTGAATTGTTAAGAAAACAATGTTGTTTGAAACTTATAATTGAAGTTGGAAAGCTAGTTGAAATGATAATGAATCTTTAATAAAAAGATTTAGGTTAGTAAGTTGATAAAACTATTGGATTGTGAAAAATAGTAGACGAGTTAAGGACCATTTTTCCTAACTTGTAATTTCGGGACGAAATTCTTTTAAGGGGGGAAGATTGTAACGACCCAGAATTTTGAACAATTTGAATTGAAAATATTTAATTAATTTTAAATATTTGAATGATGGTTTGACTTGAATTTCAAATTATCAGAATGAATTTGGCGATTAAATTATAAAAAATTTAATCTATTGAATGTTGAATAAAAATTTGAATCTTCAGTTTTAAGTTGAAGAAAAATATTTCAAAAGCTTTTAAAATTTATATTGATAATACTGAAGATAATAGACGCTTCGGAATTGAATTTGAAAGTGAATTGTTCAGTTTTGAAATTATATCGTTTGAATCGATATTTAAAAATAGCGTTCTGAGGCACAGTCTCGGAATTCGACGAAACAAGTTCCATTGGGTCCGTAATATTGAATTATTACCGGATTTCAAATTTCGTAGCATTTGGAGTTGTTATGTGACCATACGGTAAGTAAACGCGTTGAAATTTAATCGGATTCAATTTAAATTTAAATTTGGTCAACATCAGCTTTTGCTTTTCAGAGTGCTGAAGCAAAGTAAAGCAAACACGACCTATTCTCCTTGAAACACGCCTAAAATCACGAAGCTGATCGTGCAGAGCATGTCTCGTTCAAATTTTAAATACCTTCCCCCTTTCTCTTTAGTAAACCAAAACGAGTTCAAAAAATCAAAACGAAAGAAAAATGGTGGCAACGAATTTAATCGAAACCCCTTATCCCTCTTCAGTTCGAAAATAAATGGCCGGACTAAAATTCTTCTCCTTCCTCAGTTCGAAAACCTTTCGTTTAAAATCAATTCATAGCCGCGCTCCTTTCTCGTTGGGAAAAAAAAAGAAAAAAAAATTAGTTAACCGAAGTCGAGTCTCTTTCCCCCCTCCAGTTTCGATTACCAGACAAATAATCAAATCGCGAGATCGAGATTCAAGAGAGAGAAGGAGGTATCACGCGAACTCCAATCGCGATTCGAATCGCGATGGCTGGACCTAAGGTTCGCGGCAATGACGGAAGGAAAGGGCGTCGTCGACAGGGACATGGCGTCGATGGGCTCGTATTCAAGTGGAGGAGTTCGCATGGTGGCCGCGCGTGCGCGTAATGCTGGAGCTAGGGTTTGAGCATGGTGAGGAACGACCGCGTTTGGGTTCATCGATGTCAGAGCGCGAGATTTGTTCGCGAGGCAGTGATCTCGAGCAATGTCAAAGTCGAACGATGAAGGGTATAGAGCTAGTCAGTAAGGTAATTAGTTCTGGAATTTAAAGTGATATGGTAAATTAATTTACAAATTAAGTGATTTAATTTATTTATGTTGCAAAATGGTTTTAAAAGGGGAAGTATCAGTTTGAATAAAAAGCATTAGTTTTGGATAAAATAGTTAGTTAATTTTATTTATCAAATAGGAAGATATGAATATAAAATATAAAAAAATAAAACCTGTATTTGATTATTTACAGAAAGGAGAAAAATTTATATATTTCAACTATATACTGTTTAGGGAATTTTTTACAGTAAAGTTTGTTTTGTATATTTATTTAATAGTATTTGTTTTTAAATTAGTGAAGGTTTTTATAAAAAAAAAATTGGATTTTGAAATCTGTAATTTATTTATACAGTTTACATGTAATTTCAAAAGAAAATAAATATGCATCCATATATTTTGATTTACTAAGTTATGTTAAAAATAATGAACTATGGTGACTAACTCTATTAAAGAAGAATGAGTTTAAAGTGAAATTTTTAGTTAAATAAATTTATTTAAAAGAAATTTGGTTAAAAATAAAATTCGTTGGATAATTAAAATTACCAAGCGAAAATTTGTTATTCAATTTATTCGAATATTAATAAATTGTGTAAATATTTATACAAGGTATAAATCAAGAAAAATCGAGTCAAGATGAAAATGGATTGCAAAATAAAAAGCTAAGGTGAGATTTTCTCACTCAAATGAAAAGTTAATTTTGCAGTTATTGATTGATTGCTATTTGGATGTGATACTATGTATATATATAGTAGTATATAGCAATATATATATTGGCATATGTATATATTACAGTTGTTGATTTCCCGCATTATATAGCGGATGAGACCCTATTGCGCCGCATAATAGCGAATGGATATTTTTATAAATCCTATATACCGCGATATTCCACCTCGAAGTGGAATTGGTATTGTGCTAACGTCTGTGGATGCAGGAAAACAGGTTGGAGGGATCCAACTGGATTCCTCACCAGTATTTATTTGATTACAGATATTGTGATATTTGTTGATTATCATATCGATATATGATGTTGGATGTTGTGATTGACTAATTGGTGTGCTGCATCATCGGATCCATTTTTGAAGTTTAAAAATAACGATGTTGATTTTAAAAGAGATTTTTAAAAGTGATTTTTGAAAGTATACGTTTTATTTAATTTTGGATTGATTCATCTTAAATAAATAAACGTTAAAATTTTAAAGTTATAAAAATTATGATTTTTGTGAAATATAGCCGAAAGGTGATTTTTGAAATAAATAGTTAAGTAATTTATAAAATGGTTTAAATTTGGATTTTTGAATTATTAAAAACGATGTATATAAAAGATGTACAAAATTGATATTTGTAAATTTAAAATACTGAAATTTTAAAACGAGTTTTTATAAGTGTTAGAATGAAGTATAAATGGATTTCATAAGTGAACGAAATTTTATATTTATAAATTGTGAAGTTACAAAATGAATAGATTTTGTAAAACAAAGAAATTATAAGTAATTAATTAACTTATAAATCAGATTTTGGCATTTTAAATTGAGGTTTCTGAATAAGTATGAATGGTTCATAGATGAGATTTATAAAATTGATATTTATAAATCAAAACAATGGAATTATAAAAGTAGCTCGGTTATTGTTGAAAATAAAGGTTATAAATGAAATCTTATAAGTAATAAGATTTAAAATTTGTGAAGCTTTAAAGGAACGATTTTGTAAATAAATGAATTATAAGTACTTAACTTATAATATGGACCTTTGATGTATATATTGAGTTATAAATTGAATTGGTCATTAAAGGAGATTTAAAAAATCGATGTTGTTATAAAATAGAAATAGAATTTATAAACGTTGTTTTATAAATTCGAAAATAAATCAAATTGGATGAATTTAATATAGAAGGTTATTAAGGGAATTTTATCCACGATTTTGGATAATGGATAAATTCTTGAAATAAAATGTGTAGAAAATATTGAAATCTGGTTAGTTAAGTATATCCACGATTTTGGACAGTGAATATATTATTGAGTAAAATGGATATGTTTTGGAGAAGTGATATTACGAAATGAAGTAATGGTTTTAAAGACGTTTTTAAAATGTGTTAAGTATCGAATACATAGATTTCAACATTCATTGTTGAAATAGACGTTTTCGAGAAATAAGGAAATGGTGGACTATAACACTGTTGTTATTGTAAATGGTTTCCGAAAGGAAATGTTTTATATAGTATTGGGGTTTATATATCTATCTAAATTTCGAATCCCTATACTAGTGATTTTGGGTTGTCGTAACGATGTTTTACGTAACATTCGTTTTGACCCAAATAATGTGTTTAAGAGAATGTCTTCCTTAAAGAACGAAATATATACTTAATTTTGATTTAAGTATATTGAATATTTTCAAATGTTGAAAATAAATAAGATTTGTGAACTACTTATCATTAAATAAGTATGGAAATGTTTTCCAAAATGAAATGAAACGTTTTTGAGAATTTATCTTTTAAAGATAAATTGAAAGTGAATATTTTAAATCGATTGAAAATCGTATATCAGTAGATATTTGAAAAATATAAATTCACTATGGAATTTATAAAGGAAAGGGAATCTATTTAAAAATAAATATCGATTTATTTTTAAAGTGTGGAAATTATATATCTTGTAAGGATATTTTTGGAAAATAAAATAATTTGGAAAATTATTTGGAATCTGATGATGTTGCGCATCTCTATTGATAGTTAAAAAACCGACTATCAATAATTACCTTGAATGGGTATTTGTTGTGATTTTCTTGTATTTGAATGCCACACTTATTTTTGAATAAGCGCTCACTATTCGGGTTAGCCGGGAAAGGACCTTTGGGTCCTATAACCCATTCCGAATATGTGATACGTCATAATGGATTGCATTTGATGACCGGTGTTGAAGACCGGATATTTTTGAAAACGGAAGGATTACCGTCGAGTTACTCTACATCGGCTGATCTCCGATATAGAGTTTTATCACCCTTAGTGATAGGAAGTCCGGACGTGATTAGAAAATTATCCGGATTTGCAAGGGCTTCGTGAGAAGTGCCTTCGGTTCTGTTCGATCCCGGAACAGACTTGTATGGATTGTATGTCTGACATTACAAATTGAGATATAAAGCTGATTTCTTTCAAATACATTTCTGTTGGTGGCGGAGAATTTATTCTCTTAGCTTAACACCCTTCTCTGAGACGTACAAGCTCAGAGGTTATGTAGTTGAAATTTATCAACAATATACTCCCAATTTGGTAACGTGGCATGCTGAGTGTTGCTGTGAAATGATCATTGTTTGATCATTTGTGATATGATCATTTGTTTGATCATTTATCTTTGTGATCATTACTTTGATCATTTGTTTGACCCGAAGCATGGCTTTGTGAAAAGTGTAGCTTTGTGGACGAGACTTCGTCGGACCTCACACCCCGGAAATGGTCAAAACAGGAAGGATGCAGCAAGGTTCTAGGGAGTAGCGCCCCTTAGTGTATGTCATTCCTTCTGGATAGAGGTGGTATCATGGTATGGAGCCCAGATACTTAACCTATGTTGTTGCTGCATTTTTATTCATATGTGGTTGTTGGAAATCGAGGATCCTCGGGAAGATCGGTTACGATCGGGGGATGGCATACGCGTGTCAGTAGTTACCTATTTTTGCAGAGGTAACCCGGCCTTGTGTTGGCAGAGATCTAACCGTAATGTTAGGTTATTTCTCGGGACGTCTTTCCAGAGGCGTTTCCATGTGGCAATGGGAAGTTCCTTGGCCTGACCATTTGTTGGAAATCCAAAGAAACAATACGTGACTTGTACGGTTTTAGTTGTATTACCTGCCATGGAATGTGGCGGTAACCTGCTATTGAACATGGTAGCTATAGTAGGCATAAGTGCGGAATGCCTATGCTGGCTAAGATTTATATTATACTTTCGAAATGTTTTCTACACTATGCACTAATAATAATATCAAAAAATGATATGATTTTGCGTATCAAGCATCTTTGACTATCATAAGAAGAAATCTCCTCCAATTCTGCGTTCGCATTGTGTGTGTGACGGGAGGTCTTATGGTAGTTTCATTTTCCAAAAGCATTTCGATTAAATTTTATTTTCTTTGTAAAGATAACTGTTTTACGATCTCACGCCAGTCACCATGACTGACTCGGAGTTTATTGTTTCCCTTCTAAACTCTGGGTGCCCATTATTTTCCACACGGGTAGCCTAGAGTTATGTTATCAGGATATTCTGGATATTCTGGGGCTTTGGAAGCAAGCTAGATGGTGAAACGTATCACCTATACTTTGTATTATTCCGCTGTGTATTTTGTATGATGACAAGTTATATAACTGTCCATTGTTGTATTGAGTTGTATATTGACTCTGATTGATGTATTGTATAAAACTGATATAGTTCTTTGTTTAAAAGACTAGTGATTATCTATTATATTTTTGTTCCACTGCGATATGTGAGATTCTGATATTGTTTCTATTTCTAATGTTGTTCTGTTGTTCTTCTTTTCTTTTTCTTCTATCTTTTCTTCTACCTCTTCTTTTAAACCCTAAGAATTCGGTTTTCCGGCATTCGTTTGCTCGGTAGTTGATACAGTGGACGTATTGATGTCGATTTTCGAAAGTCGAAGAATCGGGTTCTTACATGATCGAATTAGGCATCGATAATAGTTCCATTGAGTTCAGAATAGGGGTATTTAGTATAGAACATTAGTGAGCACGCCTTGTTTGGAGTTTGAGATTTTGGAGTGCATTACACCAGATATTTTTGGATAAAATAATATGTACCATATTCATGCCCATACGCCCCAATACTCCAGCCCATACTTCATTGTTCAGACATATACCCCTATGTATCCAACACCATACCATCTCCCCTTATAAATCATCATCCGTAACAAATAAAAGAGTTTAAAATTTTTGAATTAAAATTATCTCCTTATCCAACGGTCTGTGTTCATCGAGACCAATCCGATTGTTTTAGGCCTCATCACCAACAAGAGAGATGTCGGCATGGACGAGTTGAACTTGTTCAATGGTGAAGATCGTCGATGGTGGCTCGTGGAGGCAGCTAGAGGAGTTCGAAGGTGCTGCGGTCGTTGGAAAATTGCGGCGATTTGGGTCGACGATTGGCGATGTAGTCTGAAGGGAGTCGGAGAGGAAGGTGAAGGCGAGGCGCTGACGAAGATTGGTGGTTAATTGTGGACTATGGAGGCGGCAGTTTTGAGATGAATGTGTCCGCATTTTTGGGTTCTCCGGTGAGATTTAGTTGATAACGTGGACGAGCCCGGTGGAGTTGGGTTCGTCGGAGGAAGGCGGAGCTCCGGGGGACGAGCGCCTAGCTGGTGTGCCTGAGGCGGCGCATCGGGGGAGAGAATGGAGCGGGTTCGAATTGACGAGGGTGGTTTGGGAACGAGAGAGAGAGAGATTATGATAAACGAGGTTAATTACTCTAGCTAATGATGTAATTGACATTTAAATAATATTATTTGAAATCGATATCTTATAATTGCTATAACTAATTCACACGAGGTCGGAATCAAGTGTGATGAGTTGCGTTGAACTCATATCAGCATAAACTACGGGATGGAATTGGTTTGATGGAGATTGGAGCTAGTTGAATTTCACGCTGAATTCGAATTTCTTCGTATTCAAATGAAACCAGAACGCCTCGGAGACAACAGGAATTTCGGTGAGTTAAACTCACCATTTTGATTAACCAGTACATTATATAGTTGATAAAAATTGTTGATTTGATGTTTGGATGATTTACTGCTTTATTAGTTGGTTTGTATTTATTCCTGCCTCTAGAGCGAACGACCTTTTATAAATACCCGTCTAGTAGCGGATGACCCATATTATATGATTGTATACTATTTATGATGTAAGGGAATAGGTTGGAGGGATCTAATAGGATTTCTCACTACTGTTGACTTTATTTACATATATATGTGCTGATGTATATGGGCTATGATGCAGGAGACAGGTTGGAAGAATCCAACGGGATTCCTCGTCATTGTTGGATTGTTTTCAATAACATTCATGTTATATGAACCATTGAATATCAAACCTGATTGTTTGACGCTATTGGTTATGAGATCGTTATATGTTAAAACCTTAAACCCTATAGTGATAGAAAATCAATATCGATATTGGTTAAACATTAAGTAGCTATTGGACTCAAGTTAGTATTTTAAAAATACTACAAATTGCCATTTTAGTTGGAGTTGGTTTTTGAGACAGGAAATGATTTTAAATCTAAAATTGGGTTTTAGAAATATTTTGTTTTAAAGGATTTAATTTCTATTTTACTCCAACCTTATTATCTGTCTTTTCTAAGTCATTTAGAAATGGTTTAAAAGATTATTTATTTATATTTAATATTGCTCTAAAGATTATTTCTTTATATTTAATATTGTTTTAAAATTATTTATCAATATTTTAATATTTCGAAAAGCTAATTATTTAAATAATTAATATGGTTTGAAATTAATAGTAACAGTTTATTAATAATGTTTTGGAAATTAATTATTTATTATTTCTAAGATGTTTTGAAGTTAATAATAATTATTTATTTATACTGTTTATTAATAATAATTATTATTATATAATAGTGTTTCAAAGTAAATGATTGTTATTTATTTATTTATAAATGTTTTCGAGATTTATAAAAAGAGACTTATAATTGGTTTTAGATAGATATAAAAGAATTTTAGAAATGGGTTTATAGGTTGATAAAATGGTTTTATAAATAGTTTATGGATTTATAAAATGAATTTCATTTAGTAATGGGGTTTATAAATTTGTTTTAGAGATTTATTAAAATAATTGGATAAATGGTTTGTAAATTTGTAAATGATTTTTATAAATGTTTTGAAATTTATCAAAGATATTATAAATGATATTTAGAGACTTATCAAAGAGATTTATAAAGGGGTTTTAGAGATTTCTAAAAGGAGTTTATAAATGATTTTAGGTTGTATAAAAGGAAATCTTTCTCAGTGTTATGAATATATTTATACCGTTGAGATAAGTATATGGATATTTTTCCAAGTATTGAAAATATATAGATTTGTGGGTATATCTTTGTAAAGGTATTTTTATACAAGTAATTTACAAAATGATTTTAACTAATGAAAAGAATAATCAAAGAGGTTAGTGGTTGCTTATGTACTTAACCAACGTTGGTTGTCCCTATGGAATTAAATCCCCGATTAGATGTGTGTTTATGGATAGGTAAATAACCAACTATCAAATATGGACCCAAAACGTAACTTTGGAAATATCTAGGAGAAACATGTGAGTTGTATGGCACAGTCATTTCCGACGATGTTGTACTGTGCGTATAAATCTCGTTTCGTTATCCGAGGGCAAATGATAAGGAAATCCGTCCACTAACGGTTAGGAGGTGATCTCCGCTCTTATCTTTGACTGTTTGTTTCCTAAAGGACCAGGGTTGAGTTTATTTGAAACTATTAAATGTTGTTTCAAAGAGACCGGGATCGGATATGTTATCTGAAAACCACTTCGATCCAACTTATGCATTTTGAAGTGAAGACATCTTGAAGACGATGGAATTTGAAGACGGAGTGCAAGGGCTGCTTGCTACTAATCCTAAGGGTGATTCCAAAATGGATTTGGTAGAAGTAGTGCCTTCGGTTCATTCATCTCCTAAACAACTTGTATGGATGAATGCTGATATTGTGTCGACGATTGGTAGGCAATGTAGCATTCCAAGTGGTAAGTGCTATATAAAGGTAAAACATAGCCTCAAGCCTCATGAACCGAGAAATGACAAAAATCGAGCATGCAGCAGGGTCATGTAGGTTGCTCCCATCAAGGTGTGGTCATCCCAAATCTAGATCAATTACCATCTACTCATGTATGCTTCGAGGACCAAAGTGGGGTGGTCATATTCGGTACTACTAGTCAAGTGGTAAGACAGTCCTGTGTGGTAGGAGTATAAGATGTTTTTGTCAGACCCCGGTTTATTTTATCTAGAGATGTACCATCAAAAGGTAGTTCCTTATCTTGTCATAGTATGGAATTCATTCTCAATAAGTGCCATATGGACTTAGTTGTACCCAACTATGCTGAAACGTGAGATGCAAGCATTTCAGCTATTTTCATATTTTTCTTTGGCCCCTAGATATTATAACATAAATGGTTTTATATAGAAAATGTTTTGGTTATCGTACGGTAAAAATCCGTCCGTGTTTATGTGCGGGCGTGGTCTTACGAGATACCTTTATTTGAAATATTTTTTATAAACATTACATTCCATTTGAGGTGTGTTTTTCTCACACTGGTTTACCAGGCTGATCCGAGCATTCATCCCTTTCAATGCTCGGGTCAGACCGAGCATATTTACAGATTACTTAGGATGCATTGGAGCCCAGGAGATGATTTGGAGGCCCAAGAAGTATCAACGTATTTCTTTGTGTTCTACTGCATTGTCTGTTGGTTGTATTTGTCAGCAATTATAAGGACAGACTGTTATAACTTTCCAGGCTGAAATAGGTTAGTGCACTCTGATTAATGTGTGTATATTACTGTTTTTTATGTGTAAAGATTTGTTGTATATTATAGATTATTCGTTCTGCTGTGAGATTCTATTTTTTTAGTTTTCTTCTTTCTCTTTCTTTCTTTCACCCCTAACGATCAGGTTTCTGGCATTCGATTGCTCGACACGCAATACATTGGACGTATTAGTGTCGATTTTCAAGGGTCGAAACGCCCGTTCGTTACAATAGCAATAGAGGGAGAGGGGATGTTAGCATTTTTGTTTTGTCGTTCATAGTTCGTACACGAACGAAATGTTGTGTAGCGTGTTGTTGGAACTTGTGAAACAAACTAAACATCAACCCACAGACTTTTCTCTACTTTTCATTTCCCTCTTTTACTTTTAAACTCCCCTCGTTTCCCCATTCACAGTAAAAGGAAAATAAACTTCTAAACTTCAAAGATCAAATTAGAGAGCAATGCTCAATGAAAAATTATGAAATAGATTCGTTCAATTTGTATTTGCATAGGCTTCGATTCTTTATAAGTCTGGTCAAGTGTGGTTGTCATTGGTAGAGATCGACGTTTTGAGCGTGAGCTATGGTTTCTTGATTTAATGGGATTTAGGTGATAATAGAGTACGGAGATGGTTGCATTGTGTTTCTAGTGCGAAGTAGCTTCAACGACCGAAGTTTGGAGACTTGCAACTTTACATGGCGACGTGTGACATTTTGTTTGTTGTCATTTGGAGCCGAAGTCATGGTTTTATAGGTGGTCGAGCTTGCTATTTTTAGGTCGGGGAGAAAGCTCTTGCGAAGTGCGATGCGTTGGCGCAAACGGCAGTGGCTTTCATCGAGTTCCAAGTGAGAAAGTGTGAGGAGAAGGATCAATTAGGGACGGGTTTCTTGTGTAGGCATGTGCACTGTGCACGTTCGGGGAGAAGAGTGTTAATTTGGTAATTAGTTGGTTAATGATAACTAGTTAACGAATTAATTGTTTTACTTAGTTCAAAAACTTATAAATTGAGTAACATTTGCATATGAGGTTAGATTTGGACGTGGTTTTTTCATTGAACTCATATCGATGTTATATATGCATTGGAGTTGGATTCATTAAATTTAAAACCAGTAGAGTTTTGCTAAGATTGAAGCCGTTCGATTTTAGATCAAACTGGAGCGCGAAAGCATCAAGTTGAATTTTGGTGAGTTTACTCATCTCTAAATAACTATATTATATCTGTGTTGCTATATATTATTGTTGAATGTTTGGGTGATAGTGTTTATATCGTTGTTTAATTATTTATTTGGATTTAATTCCCGCTTAAAAAACTGATTGCATAAAACCCTTGTTTTGCAAGGGACTTTTGTTGAGAGACTCTAAGGTGTTTCTCGCCATTATTAATTTGCTGTTATATTCATCTTACTTATATTTTTATGTTGCTTATATTGATGTTTAGTTGAAATATTTGTGATGTACTATTTGATTTGTATAAGTGTCGTTATAGCGATTATCGCTATACGATCACTTATGAAATATCATCTCCTTAAACCTCTGTGTGTTGAACTTGTGTTTGTATTTTTACAAAATAAATGTTTGGTTGTGTTTTTGCGCTTTGAAAGTTGTTTAAATTATATTTTCAATTTTTAAGAATTTTGAAATAAAAGATAAGCGTTGTTTTTAAATTTATAAAAGTAGTTACATATTTGATTATTTATCTTCCAAGATAATTAATGTTGTTTTAATTATAAAAAGAGTATAAATTTGATTAATTATCTTTAGGAATAATTAATATTTTTTTAAATTTATAAAAAGATTATAACTTTAATTAATTATCTTTCAGGGTAATTAATGTTGTTTTAAATTTATAAAAGTATAATAAATTTGATTAATTATCTTTCAAGATAATTAATGTTGTTTTCCCCTGGGTAGTGCTAGTTCGGGATCGAGGAGTTGTGATAAGTGTAAGGTATTTAATTTTCATTTACAATCATTTTTATTATCTCCGATAGTTAATTTCTTGACTATCGGTTTTGATTCTGCTATTTTTTTGTTTTATCAATTTAAGAGGATTTGTTGCACATTTGAGCATTGATATCCTTTGTCGAAAATGACTAAAACAAAAGAGTGAGTGGGGGCCAAGCTATGTGGAGTTGCTCCTATTAGGGTATTATCACATCTACTTTAGATTGGTTTCGATGGTATGCGCACGGAGATGTGAAATACTTAGATTATCGGTAAGGTTGGTGGGGTCCGGCTTGGAGGTTTCCGAGAGAGTCACAGAATATATGACCCACTCAAGTATATTTTCTAGAGGTATACTTCCGATAAAAGAGGCGCACCCTACTAGTCATTGTTGGAAAATTTTCTTTTCCTTATCTAATTCAAATCTTTGAATCATTTTCTTAATTGCATCGAGAAGTGCCTAGAGCTCTTCTCGATGTTTAATTATTTGTGTCCATTCTTTAAGTTTGGATTTTGATCTTGTTTATGTCCATTCTTTCAAGTTTGGGTTTTGTTCTAATCTGTTTCCATTCTTTCTTCTATGGATGTTGCTCTTGTGAGGTACACCCATTCTGTGTTTAGCGGCGTGGTCTCACAGAATTATTATATGTTTCCTGTATTTTCTGAGTTCTCTCACGCTGGTTTTCCAGAATGATCGGGGTGTTATTTTATTATAATTCTCGGGTCAGATTGAGTTTTTCTAGGTTGTCGTTGGTGGGACATGGAGCTCAAGGAGTAGAGCTGGATGTTCACCCGCCGTAGCATTTTTATTTTCCGTTGTATTATTATGTTTACCCGTTAGCAATTGTAAGGTTATAAAGTTATAACTGTCTAGACTGATGATGTTTGTTTTTAAATCTGATATAGCATGTACCTTGGAGTGACGGCTTTTACTATCTTTGTTATATTATGTGTTATCGTTCGGCTATGAGATTCTATTTTACCTTTTCCTTTTCTTTTTACCCTAATAATCTACCTTTCCGATACTTGGATGCTTGACATTTGAATACCATGGATGTATTAAGTGCTGACTTTTGAGGGTCGAAAAGGCGGGTCGTTACATTTGGGATTTTTCTCATAAATTATCGAATTAATATGAATTAAATGGTAAGACAAAAAAATAATAATTATTTAATGTAATAATTAGAGAAAATAATTAATTAAGACATAATTAAAAGATTAAATCATGACTATCGTCAAAGACTTATATGACAAAATAAAAGTAACAAATGAGAAAACGACATTGTTGCTCAATTTTCTCCTAAGTAATTAGCAAGTCGATTAAGGCACGACCTAGCCTAATCAATGTCGGACCAGCTATTCCACGGTTTAACCCATTCATGCGACCAGACTCAAGTTGGTTCCAAACGATCCCGTCTACTCGGTAAGGCATCAAGCTGAAGACCGGTCGTCTTAGCTTTAGGCAGCACTCATAGTCAATTCATCAGGTGGAAAAAGGTATGTATAGCCCTACCTGGTCCATTCTAGCCCAGCTCGAAGATGATCGACTCCCTCATGCTAACCCACTCTCAGCTAACCCCAAGTCGACCCATCCACTCGACGTTGTTTCAATTACTGATCGATCTAACTCAATATTGCCTCAAGCGACCAGCATACTCGACAAGGCCAGCTCAAGCATGACCCATCCTTGACTTAGCTTTAGTACAGCGGCATCTGACTGGTCCCAAGTAGCTTGCCCTATCATCTCTCATCCGACCAGACATCAGCTCCCCAGCTTGGTCCTTGGTTACTTTCAGTTTCTATCACGCCTTCTCCATCCTACCAGTCAGCTCAGCAAGCCTTGCCATATAGGAACATGAAAGTAACGATAAGATGTCTTTCCATCTGTACA
This sequence comes from Allium fistulosum, assembly GCA_030737815.1. NCBI lineage: Eukaryota > Viridiplantae > Streptophyta > Magnoliopsida > Asparagales > Amaryllidaceae > Allium > Allium fistulosum. Next base: position 1,389,740,011 of record CM060901.1, on the reverse strand, counting down.
AAACCCAATAGCTAGGTGGTTGAAGCGATGACTACTCCTTTAGAAAGCTATTAGCATTTAATGCACATTAAATGCAAAGCCCGGGCTTGGTACAGAGGGACAATTGGTATTTTTCTTTGCAATACGTCCTTTGAACCTCTACATCCGTCTTCTATCAGCCATTGCGACCAGATCAATGACGAGACGCTTTTCCCACCTGTTTTACAGCAAAATCTCAATCATCCATCATATATCTCAGGTACTATAAATACCCCATGCTTTGCCACTTCAAAAGGGTTGGAAAATATAAGAATTCTGAGTACTTTACATAATTCAGAGCTCTTTACACAGCAAGTTCTTAAGGTTACCTACGTCGTTAGTCTTAACCGTTTTTTTATTCTCTTGTAATTCCCTGTAATTTTAAGTGGGAAATATAGTAAGAGAACTTCATAGTGGATGTAGGGAATCTTGCTGAATCAATCTATATTTGGTGTCATTTACCATAATTGATTATGTTCTTCCTTATATTTCATTTTAACCCTAGTGATTAGCAAGCAACTATTGCCCCTCATAATATATTAGTCTAATTCTGAGGTTGGCTAAAAACCTAGCCAACATTTTAGAGCTAGAAGGAGGTCCTACCCCTAAAGTTCTCACTTTTCTTTATTTGTCTCCTCTCCAAAAATCTTATCTGACTTGTTACCATGACTCAAGCTCCGGTGATCGATGGTAACAACTCAAATGGGCATGAAACTGATAACAACACTATAGTAAGTGTTGTCCAACTCATTCTTGGTGTCAACGAAGAAATGTGGAGTACTGTGTTGCTATAGGCATTAAACATGGGTCGGCTAACATGCGAAGTGAATAGCTTAAGGACGCGGTTGGATGCATAAGCAACCGTAAACTTTATCCCACCAGCTCCTCCTACGGCTAATCTAGTTGACCTGCTTGCTTACATACCCATGCTTCCTGGTGCCTGTGGCTTCATGAATACCGTTGGAGTTCGGGAAAGGAGAGCCCGAAACCTTGCTCATGGATGTTCATGCTCATTCTAGAAGGTATGCTATGCGCATTCCTAGCCAAACTGATATCTCCCCAGATGTGGCTGTGCCTATAGTGCCAATACACCATCGTCCCCTTTCAGTGGAATGACCACCAGTTTTTTTATCGTTAGTGAACTTCTGCTTTTGACCACCTCAAAGGTGGTGCCCTTGTCATCGATAGGACACATGTGACTCTCTCAGCACACTCCAAATCTCATAGTCAGAAATAAATCCAGAGAAGGGTGGGCCACATATTCCAAGTCGCCCTTTATACATTGGGAGAGGTCTCCCGCTCCTCATCATCACAATTCTTTATGTCGTCTCTAATCTCTTACTCCATCCAAGCCCATACTAAGTCCTTAGCCCGTGGATGGCCATAACAACGCTGATGTCGAATTTAGAGAAGAAATGCATATCCTCTGCCAGCAAATCAACAGAATGCAACCCCGAAATGCAGAGGGCGGGTTTAACAACCCCAACTCTAGTGGGCTTGAACTTTTGCTAAATCAAAAATCCAACTCCACCAAAGCACAGATCATTGATTTGGTATCTTGCAAATAAAACAAATGAACGCATGTCAAAGCTCTAAGGAAATACCTTACAATGGAAAATTAAAATATAACAGATCACATAAGTACTAACCAAGATTTGATACTTTCCAAAATCAAGTGTCCTTGTCAGCACCGAACACGCCAAACACCAGTACATGTCCTTTTAACTACCGTGTGGATTGTAATGAGGAGGGGGTCACAACAATGTTCTAGTGACTGATAAATTATACATCTTATACATAACACTATCGTATGCCTATTGTTCACTATTTCATGTTATGTCTATTTACATTTTATTAGTCGTCTCGACTCCATATCCGCGTATGAACCATTCCCATCTACCTTCCATAGATTTATATCTATGTATATATCTATGTGTGTGTGTTTGTATATATATATATATCCCTTGGTCCTCTAATGGACCTGAATATTATCCTTACTAGTATCTTTCATTCAACACCCCGTTAGGATCCATCATCCTCACCGTGTCATAATCTCATTACCGTATAATCGAGGAAGTCCTATAGTGCTTACTTGCGGCCTTTCATACATTTCACCATGCTCTTTCCGATGGCCTTTTATACATTTCGCCATGTTCTCTTTGGGAATTTTTTACTTTGTCTACTTTCTAATGTGGACTCGACTCCACTAACCACTCCATTCATGTTTTAAAGGAATCTCACTATAGGTTAACCAGCCTTGCCCTAACAAACAACAACAAAAAACTATGGCAATGCATGGTCCAGTGTGGTCCGCCCCTGGTAGGCTATAGAGAAGACCCGCTAGGTGTAACCCTGTACCTCCCGTTAACCGCTCGGGACTGATGACGTTCTCGGCCTATGAAAGCCCTACCTCTAAATTTGATACCAACACTCGCTACATATTGCACGATCCCACTTATCATCCATTTAGATTACCTAGTGCAATCAAGGAAATAACCTCCTTTAAAATAAATTTGAAGCAGACTATTCTATCCTGAGGATACCCCGTCATCTATATGCAAGCATACACTCTCTATGGGTCCTATGGTTGGACATGTCCCATATCAGTATGATGTTACACAACAGTTGATTGCCCCTTACAGTAGGCAGACTTCTGTTGTGTAAACCTACAGACCTTGCATTCCAGCCTACTCTAATGACCTTCATCATTTTCTTTATATAACTTATACATTAAATTATAATAATTCACACCCGTTATAAACGCATATTCGAGGCTAATTATGTAACAACCCTAGATTTTGTATAATATTTAAATTGGACTTTCTTTTATTTTTAAAATTATTTTTAATTTGTTTTATTTCAAACATTTCATTTTTAAATATAAATGATGATTATTAAGTGATTTATAGTTCAAATTAGTATAATTTGAATATTTTACTGTAAAGTGAATTTCTGGTCAAACCATTCAAACTTTGACTTTTAAACTTCAAATTTAAATTATTTTAAAATCTTAAATTTTATCTTTTATTATGAAAATAGATGTAATAACTTGAACACTGCTTTTCATTTCATTGAAAATGGAGTTAAACAGTGAAAGTTATGTATATTTCAATATTGAGTGCAATTTGTTTATTCTACAATTTTGTTATTTTAAATTGTATAAATTATATATTCTTTATCATATTTTATTTTTATATGTATTAATATGTTATTTTATGTATATTTTTGTCTTTTAATATTTTTAAAGTGAGGTAGGAATTTTTCTAGAGCTAGTAGTATTTTTCTTGTAATTTCCATGCCCTGTTTTCAAATTTTAAACGTTTTCTTTAGTTCTTTTTCTATTTTTCTCCAATTTAATTATTTATTTTATTTTGGAAATTATAACTAAATTATTTTATTTCAAATTTTCACTTCATAATATTTTTAAAATGAAGTGGATATTTTCCCAAGACTAGTAGTGATTTGTTTGTAATTTCTGGACACTGTTTTGTATTTTTAAGCAATTTCTTTCATCCTTTTTATATTTTCTTTAAAATTAATTATTTATTTTCATATTATTTCACTTGGTTTCGGTTTTTAAAGGTATTTTATGATTTATTGTTGTTTTTATTTGATCTTTAAAGAATGGAAACGTGAAGAGTTTAAGGCGTTTTATTTCTAGACGTTTCATTGTCCAGAAACGTTTCAAATGTCATAACCATCTCATTTATTCATTTTGGCTGCCATTTTCAGTTTTCTAGCCGTGACTTTCATCCTATTTCTCACTCAAGAAACCATTCTTTCATTTTATTCATGGCTTCAAACATTTTGGGTAGTGTCTTCCTCTTATTTTCTTCCTTTTCTTCCTATTTTATTATGTATTTTTGCCTTGTTCTCTCCACTCTTTTGCTCGGCCTCCACTCCATAGCCATGGCCACCACCTCCTACACCTCTTTCCTATCATCATCACCACCTACTCCTTAGATCTGAACCATGGTCGAACCCACCATGATACTAAAATCCAAAAAAATACAACCTATGCCTTGAAAACATGCTAGTTTGAGCCTTGTTGCTTCACCACCTCTTTTTCCACCACCACCACCACCTCTAGCCGCCACCACCACCTTGACACACCCATAACCATCACCTTCATCTTCTGTCCAGATCTGAAACATGTCATAGCCGAGCCCAATGACCTTGTAGACTGAGCCAAAGTTGAACCAAAACCACTATTTTGCATAAGCCTCTTCATATTCATGCGTAGTAACTCCTCCACCACTTCAATACCTTGTAGCCATGCCTTATAGGACCCAAACCTGAACCAAAGTATGTCCAAACCTGAGCCAAAACATTCCCTAGGCCGTGCAATCAAATGTAGGAAGCAAGGCAAAAGACTGTGTATTCGTATCTCTTTTTACTTCAAAGTTGTTTCAATTTAATGTTGTATTGAATTGTGATTTTATTTTGTTTTGTTTTGGGTTGTAACACAAGTTCTAAGCTTGGATCCCTTCCCACTTGAGCCTATTTTTGTGTCATCGTGCCTTCTGGAATCCGTTGTGTCATTTGAGTTGATATCTCCAGCACAAAAAAGTGAGTAATTCTCACCAGACGATGTGTACTTATATAACTAGTAAACTAACACCATTTGAATCTGTAAATTTATATCATCCTGTTATAACTATTATATTATGATTATATGATGTTCATCCCTGTTTATACACATGTTATATCATCTATTACTGTTATATATTGTATACTGTTTATTTATATCAGTTTATCACACTGCAAGTTCCCTGTTAGTATAGAAATCACTATGGGTTGAAATGATACATACCCGAACGGATTTTAGAATAGGGAAAGATCGTTATGGGCTGAAATGATAAGCCTGAGCGACTTTTTATTTATTTTATTTAACTTGGGATTGCGGGTTTGAAATGATAGAACCCGGTTTTTTCTTTGTAAACTGCGGATTGAAACGATACATATCCGTATCACTTGACCTAGGCTAGAAAATTTTATACAGACCCGTGGTTTATATATTTTCCTGAAATGTATAAAATATTTTAAAAATGTAAATATCATGATATTTTGATTTAAATTTTATTTAAAATGATTTCTATAAAATATTAGTGATTTTCTACAAATTAAATAAGTGAATTAAGTAAATGGTGAAGTAGAATTTGAAATATAAGTTAATTTTGGAATTTATGATTTTGTTTATAAATGGAATTTATGTAAAGTAAGAAAATATGATAAATTTGATTTAAAAGATGAATTTATTGATTTTATTAAGTAATAATAATTGTGAAAAGTGTTAATGATTTTGTATAAATTAAAATATGAAATAAATGAATATTTAAGCTGAATTTGGAAATATAACTAAAATTGAATTTTGTGAAATTTGTTTAAAAGTGAATTTTTAATTAAGTAAAATAAATGGAAATAAGTTATATTTTGAAATTTAAACTTAGTTGTTAAGTTAAGAATTTAATTAAAGAAATGAAAATTTAATTGTTATTTAATTTGATTTTTGTATGGAAATTTGACTTTATAAAATCATAGAAATAAAGGTATTTAAATGATTATTTTTAAATGTGAAAATATATGATTTTATAAGTTAAAATGATTTATATTTAAAGTTAATTATGTGTGAAATTGTAAATAAAACCCTGAATTTGATTTGACAGCATTTTTGAAATGTAATGTAAAGATATTACAGCATTGGAAAATGTTGTAGTTGTTTTAAATGAACCAAATAGCAAATTTGAACTAAGGGTTATTATAGCACTTTTTTAGTGCTATAGTTGTTAAATTTAACTAAAATTTTAATTGAAACTAAATTTAGATATTACAGCATTTAAAATGTCGTCTTTTGTTAATGAACTGTTTTTAAACATAACATTTCGTAGCATTCTCTAAGTGCGGCGAAAGTTGAATTTCTTTGTTTAATAAATTCAAATGAATAAATGATCTTTGAAAAAGATTAAATTTGGAAATTAAATATTTAATTATTAAATATAATGAATTGACTTTAAATGATTTAAATGGAATAGTTGATTTGGGAAATACAACTATTTTGAAATGTGATTAAATGGTATTTAAATTTAATTTAAATAGATGATGTTTTGAAATGATATTTTGATATTTTGAAATGAATTTGAAGTGATATTAAATCTTGGAATAAATAATTGAAGTTTATATTAGTATGAAAAATATTTGGTTTACTTGTAATCTGAATCTATTTAAAAGATATTGGACTTATGAAATATAGGATAATAAAGCTTTGGAATTTATTTTATAATTTGAATAGTTATTTTGTGGATTTAATCTATATTTGAAATTTATAAGATTTGAAATGGTCTATGGAAATTTAATTGAAATAAATGATTGAATTGAATTAAAACTTTGGAAATTGAATACTTGATTTGAAATATAATACTTACACTTTTAAATGAATTAATTTGTTGAAATATAAACTATTTAAAAGATGACTAGAAATGATAATAAATGAATGATATCTCTGAATTTAAAAGGGTATCTAAAGTTGAATATTTGGATTTGAACTCTAATGATGATTTGATAATGAAGGTTTGAAAGGATATGATATTTTGATATATTAAAATGGTTTGAAATGAAGTTTTGAAATGATATGATATTTTGATATATTAAATGATTTGAAATGAAGTTTTGAAAAGATATGATATTTTGATATATTAAAATGATTTGAAATGAAGTTTTGGAAAGATATGATATTTTGATATATTGAAATGATTTGAAATGAAGTTTTGAAATGATATGATATTTTAAATATATTGAAATGGTTTGAAATTGATTTAATCTTTATTTTGATAAAGATTTGGATTTGAAATGATATTCTATTTTGAAGTATAAACTGTTTTAAAATATAACCACAGGTTATAATAACGATTGGTTGTTAAAGAGACCGGGATCGGATATGGACATACTCTCTGTCGATACCGAAAACCACTTTGACAACTGTGTACGCGGTGGAGTTTCCAGAATGAAGTAGGATGGTGGCGACGATCCTAAGGTATATACGTAGACCCGACTCCCATGAGTTGGCATAAGGTGGCTAAAACAGGAGCGATCTCGGACCAGTGAGGTAGCACCTCTTATCGGACGCACTTCTTCGATACCATTCTATTACTTTGTGATTTTTGGTGGCCACCCTTGATTTGGGAGTGTTGTTCGAGGTGGACGGTAGTGGCTGCTATGCGTTCCATCAGTCCATGTGCGTAATTGGTATATCTACCCTGGCATTGCCTTGTGTGCCATGTCACTTACCATATCGAGCCCACTACGATTTTGGTTTAAAGATTCGACCACGTTAAGGTTCACCATCCCCTTAACGCTATTTTCTATATGATTATACTTTACTAATTAGACGCTACTGTATATAGCGTATATTACTATATAGTAAATAGTTTAACGGATCCTTAGAGAATGGGCGGTCCCAAGCATCTTCTAAGTTACTTGTACTTTTACTACAGTTCACTTGAGTTGGTTTACATTGTATAAGTATGTATGTCCTGACTCGAGTGTTTGTATTTTTATTTACGCTCGGGTCAGCCTGAGTATTCACAGATTTGGATTCCACCTTCTGGAGATTGGAATCGCTGGAGATTATCTGCTTGTCTTGTCCTATCTATTTCAGTTCCGTTGTTCTACTCAGCTCGTACTTGGTTATTTTATTAAGACTTCTGTTGTACTCTATTTCTTCTGTTACATCTTATGTAACTCTGATGTATTTATATAGTAGCTTCATGAACTACTATTTCTTTTATTTCCGCTGCATTATTTTACTCTGTGTCTGTGATCTGTGATTATTTATTTACTGTATATTCTAAGATTTGCCAAATTTTATTTACAACGCGGTATTTTGAGCAATTCAAGTCCGACATGTGTGGATGCGAATGGCTGAAAAAACGCGGGTCGTGACAAATTATATACATATCTCTTGTACATATATATAGCCTCAACAATTCTTATAATTAACCCTAGAAATTTATTTTATTATGTGTTTTACTTTTTCTTCAACTTCATTCACCGATTCTTTTTATCAAGTTCTTAATATCGTTGCTAATTCATTTATCGGTTCTATCTTCCATTTTAATTCCCATTTTATCCCCTATTTCTTCTTGCCTATTTCCCATACTTTCTTTTCCTTTGTTTTCCATCGTATTGGTATTCTTATTTCATTCACATCTTAATGTTCAACTTTTAAAGTTTACTATATTTTAATATATTGGAACTAAGCTTCTATTATGTACATGTTAACACGGTAAATTTCTATATCTTATCCAAAATGGAGATGTTTGTGTGGTGTTTGTAATTACAATGAATTATCTTTTTTATTTCTTGAAATAGACGGTACAAAATATAGTAATTATACCTATTTTGTATGCCTCTTTCTTTTTATAGTCACACACACAAATATATATATAAATGTGTGTGTGTATAAATATATGTTCCTTGTCATTTCAACCATCACACTTTTATTTAATTTAAACTTGATAATATATAGAAATCTACTTGCAACAATATAAATTCCAATGAACTAAAATATCACTAAAACCCAAAAAAAAATCAAAACAAGCTTTACTTTCAATTCAATTCATAATCCATCGAATAAATATAAAATCCTAATCATTACGCGACATAGTAAGATTTCATTAAATCTATATCCGACGTATAAATATAAATTTCTAGTCATTATGTAGTACATTAAGATTTCATTAAATTTATATCCGACGCATAAATTGTAACGACCCTGAATTTTGAACAGTTTAAATTGAAAATATTTAATTAATTTTAAATATTTGAACGATGATTTAATTTGAATCCCCGATATAACTTTGAAATTTGCGATTAAACTTTAAAATTTAATCTATTGAATTGAATAAAAATTAGAATCTTCAATTTTAAGCTGAAGAAAAATATTTCAACAGCTTTTAAAATTTGTAATGAGAATACGGAAGATAATCGAAGCTTCAGAATTTAATTTAAAACTGTTTTGTTCAGTTTTAAAATTATATTGTTCGAATCGATATGTAAAAAATAGTCGTCCGAGGCATAGTCTCATAATTCGATGAAACCAGTGCCATTGGATCCGTAATATTGTATTATTACCGAATTTCAAATTTCGCAGTGATCGGAGTTGTTGTGTGAGCGTACGATATATAAATGCATAGAAATTTATTCTAGAACAAATTGAATTTAAATAAGATAAAATTGCTTTCCTTTAACCAGCAATACGTACAATCAGCCACTAAACTGTCTCCTCTCGTACAAAACACCATCATCTCGTTCCCTGGAATCACGTCTTCTTCTGTTTCGATTCAGAGAAAAATTTCAAACAAAATATTTTCGTTCGTTCGAAAATTCAAAATGGCGAACGAATAACCCACTGTAATCCAACATTCTCCTCTCCTCTTTCTTTTTCAAGTCTGAACGAGAAAAATCAAGTCGAGCCTCTCCTTTGTTTCAAATCAAGTCGAGCTCCTCAGTTCATATAAGAAAAAAAAAAGAAAAAAATTATGGAACGAAACAAAAATGGCCGTAGACAAAAAAAAATCTAAACACGGGTTCGTCATCGAGGGGGAAGCGCGCACTCGCGCACGCGAGGGTGGAGCTTGCAGCGAGCGACGATTTGGGGCTGATGGAGTCGCGTCGTTCGACTCGAGGTCGTGGCGAGACTGGGGGCAGCGATTGGCGACTCAGTGGGCAACCGCGAGGCAAGGAACGGAGGGGTTGGAATTTGTTCGACATCGCGAGGAGGCGCGTGCGATTTTGTCGCGATTTGATGGAAGTATTCGAAGTGATGCAGTGATCAGAGTGCTGGGCAGTTTGGGGATTCGCGAGCAGTTCGTTGTTCGATGATGGCAGATAGCAGGGGCAATGGTCGCCTGAGAGGAGAGAAGGCCGTGAGGCATCTCGATCTGGGTTGCTTGATTAAGCAGTGAGGTAAAGGAATTTTCTTTTAAGAATTTTAAATCTATAAATATATACATATAGGATTTAGAGAGAATATAAATATTTCAATTTTAACTGTTTTATAGAAATTTTTACAGTAAGAAAAATTTTGTTTCGACAGTATACATGTATAGGTAAAGAAGAGATAAATATATATGTGTGTTATAACATATGACCTTAAAAACAGGAAAATAGTTTTAGTAGTTGAAATAAAATAAATGTTTAGTGATTAGTTTAATTTATTTATCTATTCAGTCATTTTAACTACTAAAAATAATTTATAAAAAGGAATTCGTTAAATTTAAAAGGTTTTAGTTAAATAAATTTATTAAAAGAAACTGGGTCAAAATAAAATCATTGAATGATTAAAACTATAAAAAAACGGAAATTGGTTGTTCGATTTATTTCGAATATTAATGAAACCGTATAAATTTTTATACAAGGTTAATACAATGAAGAAATGATCAAGACGGAAATGGGATTGCAAAATAAAAAGCTAAGGTGAGATTTTTCTCACTCGAATGGAAAATTTAATTTTGTAGTTATTGATTGATTTGATTGCTATTTGGATGTGATATTAGATATATTAGGATATATCTATATATATATATAGCAATATATACATATTGGCATATGTATATATTGGATTGATTGATTTCCCGCCTTGTATAGCGGATGAGACCCTATTGCGCCGTTAGTAAGCGGATGATATTTATAAAACCCATATACCGCGATATTCCATTTCGAAGTGGAATTGGTATTGTGCTAACATCCGTGGATGCAGGAAAACAGGTTGGAGGGATCCAACTGGATTCCTCACCAGTATTTATTGATTTACAGATATTGTGATGTATTCTGTTATCATATTGATATATGATGTTTGTTGTTGTGATTGACTAATTGGTGCTCTTGCATCATCGGATTCAGTTTTGAAGTTTAAAAATAACGACTTTTACTTTAAAAGGATTTTAAAGTGATCTTTGAAAGTAGATGTTTTATTGAATTTTTGAATTGATTTATTTCAAATAAATAAACGTTTAAAATTTTAAAGTTATAAAAGTTAAGATTTTTGGTGAAATATAACCAAATTTTGATTTTTGAAATAAAAGTTGATTTATTTTATAAAAAGGTTTAGATTGAGATTTTCACAGTATTATAAACGGTTTATTTAAAAGATTTATAAAGTTGATATTTATAAATTCAAAATATTGGAATTATAAAACGAGTTTTATAAGTGTTAAAATGAAGTATAAATGGGATTTCATAAGTTAATGAAATCTGAAAGTTTTAAATTTTGTGAAGTTTAAAAGAATGATTTCTTTTAAAATAAATGAATTATAATTTATTAACTTATAATATGGACTTGTGTATATATATTGGGTTATAAATTGAATTTGTTAATAAAGGAGATTTATAGATCAAAGTTGTTAAAAAAATATAAAGGTGAATTTATAAACGTTGTTTTATAAATCCGAAACCAATTGAATTTGGTAATTTAAACGTAGAAGTTGTTAAAAGAGATATATTCGTGATTTTGGACAGCGAATTATCCTTTAAGTTAAATGTTGTAAAAAAAATAAGAGTTGGTTGGGAATTTTATCCACGATTTTGGATAGTGGATAATTCTTGAAAATAAAATGTGTAGAAAATATTGAAAATTTGGTTAGTGAAGTATATTCACGATTTTGGACAGTGAATATATATTATTAAGTAAAATGAATCTGGTCTTGGGAAAGTGATATTGAAATAGAATGAAAACGATTTAACGATGTTTTAAAAATGTGTTGAATATCGAAATCATAGATTTCTACATTTATTGTTGAAATAGACGTTTTCGAGAAATATAAGGAAATGGTGGACTATAACACTGTTGTTATAGTAAATGATTTCCGAAAGGAAATGTTTTTATCTAGTATTGGGATTTACATATCTATCTTAAATCCGAATCCCTATACTAGTGATTTTGAGTCGTCGTAACGATGTTTTACGTAACATTCGTTTTGACTCAAATAGATGTTGTTATAGTAAATGATTTCCTTAAAGAATGAATTTATACTTAATTTTGATTTAAGTATATTGAATATTTTCAAATGTTGAAAATAAATAGATTTGTGAAATACTTATTATTAAATAAGTATGGAAATGCTTTTCCAATATGAAATGAAACGTTTTTGAGTTTTATCTCTGTAAAGATAAATTGAAAGTGAATATTGAAATCGATTTGAAAATCGTATATCAGTAGATATTTGAAAATATAAATTCACTATGGAATTTATAAAAGAAATGGGAATCTGTTTAAAAATAAACGTTGATTTATTTTTGAAGTGTGGAAATTATATATCTAGTAAAGATATTTTGGAAATTAAATAATTTGGAAAATTATTTGGAATCTGATGATGTTGCGCATCTTTATTGATAGTTAAATAACCGACTGTCAATAATTACCTTGAATGAGTATTTGTTGTGAATTGGATGAATTTGAATGCCACACTTATTTTTGAATAAGCGCTCACTATTCGGGTTAGTCGGGAAAGGACCATGGGGTCGTATAACCCATTCCGAATATGTGATACGTCGTTATGAATTGCATTTGATGACCGGTGTTGAAGATCGAATATTTTTGAAAACGGAAGGATTACCGTCGAGTTACTCTACATCGGCTGATCTCCGATTTAGAGGTTTTATCACCCTTAGTGACGGGAAGTCTGGACGTGATTAGAAAATTATCCGGATTTGCAAGGGCTTCATGAGAAGTGCCTTCGGTTCTGTTCGATCCCGGAACAGACTTGTATGGATTGTATGTCTAACGTTACAAATTGAGATATAAAGCTGATTTCTTTCAAATACATTTCTGTTGGTGGCGGAGAATTTATTCTCTTAGCTTAACACCCTTCTCTGAGACGTACGAGCTCAGAGGTTATGTAGTTGAAATTTATCAGCAATATACTCCCAATTTGGTAACGTGGCATGCTGAGTGTTGCTGTGAAATGATCGTTGTTTGATCATTTATGATATGATCGTTTGTTTGATCATTTATCTTTGTGATCAATTCTTTGACCATTTTGTTTGACCCGAAGCATGGCTTTGTAGAAAGCGTAGCTTTGTGGACGAGACTTCGTCGAGCCTCACACCCCGGAAATGGTCAAAACAGGAAGGATGCAGCAAGGTTCTAGGGAGTAGCGCCCCTTAGTGTATGTCATTCCTTCTGGATAGAGGTGGTATCATGGTATGGAGCCCAGATACTTAACCTATGTTGATACTGCTTATTATGTGGATGTTGGAAATCGGGGATCCTCGGGAAGATCGGTTACGATCGGGGGATGGCATACGCGTGTCAGTAGTTACCTATTTTTGCAGAGGTAACCCGGCCTTGTGTTGGCAGAGATCCGGTTAGGTTTTCGGGACGTCATTCCAGAGACGTTCCTTCGTGGCAATGGGAAGTTCCTTAGCCTGACCATTTGTTGGAAATCCAAAGAAACAATACGACACTTGTACGGTTTTAGTTGTAGAACCTATCATTCACTTATAGTGGCGCCCCACTGTTTGGATGGTAGCTATAGTAGGCATAAGTGCGAAATGCTTATGCTGGCTAAGATTTATATTATACTTTCGAAATGTTTTCTACACTATGCACTAGTAATAATATCAAAAGGATTTGATTTTGCATAGTAAGCATCTTTGACTATCATAAGAAGAAATCTCCTCCAATTCTGCGTTTGCATTGTGTGTGTGGCGGGAGGTCTTATGGTAGTTTCATTTTCCAAAAGCATTGCGAATAAATTTTATTTATTTGTGAAAAATAACTGTTTTACAATCTCACACCAGTCACCATGACTGACCTGGAGTTTATTGTTTCCTTTCTAAACTTTGGGTGCCCACTAATTTTCCACACGGGCAGCCTAGAGTTATATTATCAGGATATTCTGGATATTCTGGAGCCGTGGAAGCAAGCTGGATGGTGTAACGTATCACATATACTTTGTTTATTTATTCCGCTGTGTATTCTGTATGAGGACAAGTTTATATAACTGTCCATTGATGTGCTGTGTTGTAATGAGTTGTATATTGACTCTGATTGATGTATGTATAAACTGATATAGTTCTTTGTTTTAAAAGACTAGTGATTATCTATTATATATTGTTCCGCTGCGAATGTGAGATTCTGATATTGTTTTCTGTTCTGTTTTCTGATGTTGTTCCGTTGTTCTTCTTTCTTTTTCTTCTACCTTTTCTTCTACCTCTTCTTTTAAAACCCTAAGTATTCGGTTTTCCGGCATTCGTTTGCTCGGCAGTTGATATAGTTGTAACGACCCGTATTTTTACGGATCGAAAAGTTCGTTCGAATCTGGAATTTTCAGCATTTTTAGTCGTTTCAGATTTTAGGCAGAATTTTTCTAAGTCCTAGGTCGTGAACGACCTAAGTGATAGGTCGTGACCGACTTATAGAGATTGGCGACCTAAGAGTTTTGGTGAGTTAAGTGTTAGGTCGGCAGGGCGTGTTAGCGACCTAATGGTTACTGGGTTAGCGACTTAGTATCTTAGAGCGACCTATAGGTTAGCGACCTAAGAAGGTTAGCGTGTTAGCGACCTAAGAGTTAGGCGACTTAAGGAGTAGAACTTAACCCAGTTAGGTCGCGTGAGAAATTTTGTAGTATGAGTTGTAAGGTCGCAGGGAATAGTTTAAGTGTTAGGTCGCGTGATTCCTAAGTCGTAGGTCGCGCGAAGTTGTTAGGTCGCGTAAGGACATAATAGATAGGTCGTTGAGGTGTGATGTTGTTAGGTCGCTTCTCCGTTGGGTCATAGGCGCATGCTATAGGTCGTAACTGACTTAGGAGATAACCGTTAAGTCGTTAGGTCGTATCCTATGTTTTAAGTCGCGTGCGACCTAGGAGATAAAGCCGTAACCCAGCTATCTGTTGAGTCGTAGGATGCGCGCATATGCTATGCCGCTAGGTCGGCAACAGTTAAGTCGAGCGCATTAGGTCGTAGGTCGTTGGCAGGTTAAGTCGCAGATGCGCATTTGTAACGACCCACTATTTTGGACCATTCAAATCGACAATAATCCACACATGTCTGGCTTGAATAATTCAAAATAACAGATTGTAAATAAATTTGGAGCAAATGAAATCAAATACACAGAATCATAGACACAGAACATATCAGAATAACTCGCAGCGGAATATAAAAAAACCATAGTAGTTCATGAAGCTACTATAACAAACTCTCAAAACATAATACATAATATCTGCTTGAAAACATATACAATAGACATCTTAAATAAATAGAAGTTTATGAATACCAGAACTGAAATAGAACAACTGAACTGAAAGGAACAGATAACTAGACAAGCAGAATCTCCAGCGATTCCTAGCTCCAGAAAGAAATCCAAAGTTAAGCTGTAAATACTCAGGCTGACCCGAGCGTAAAGTAAAACACAAAACACTCGAGTCAGGACAATATATACTTATACAATGTAAACCAACTCAAGTGAGCTGTAGTAGAAATGCACAATAACTCAAAGGATGCTTGGGATCGCCCATCCTTCAAGGATCAGTTAAACAATAAATTAAATACACCCCGTGGTTAAAATTTCAAAATGGTATTTTATTCTTCGAAATCAAATATCATTTCAAAATTCAATATCCTTCAAAAATCCATTTCAAAATATCAAAATATCATATTTCAAAATAGTTTATATTTCGAAACAAATTACTTTATTTTAAATCATAAAAATAAAGTTATTATTAATAATTAAATTATTAAATTTCCAAAATTTTAATCTTTCATTCGTTCACTTAAATTAATTAAAACAATGAAAATTCAACTTTTGCAGCATTTAGAAAATGCTACGGAAAGTCACATTTAAAACAGTTCAATTTAACAAAAGACAGCATTTAAAATGCTGTAATAGGGTTACATTAGTTTCAAATAAACTTAGTTAAATTCAACCATTATAACATTACAAAAATGCTATAATAGCCTTTAATTAAATTTAGCCATTTGGTTCATTATTATCAACTACAGCATTTACAGATGTTGTATTATCATTTACATTAGAATTAATAGCATTTCAGAGATGCAGTTAATTAACTTCAAATATTCAGTATAATTTCACAAACAATTATATTTTTATATAAATCATTTTTAACTTATAAAATCATATATAATCATTCAAATACCCTTATATTCATGATTTTATAAAGTTAAACCTCCATTCGAAAATCAAAATTTTATAATAATTCACTTATTAAATTCCAATTTTAAATTATAAATTCATTAAATTAAATTAACTTAACACTTAATTTTAAAATTTCAAAATAACTTAATTCCATTTTTATTTACTTAACTTAAAGTTCACTCTTAAGCCAAATTCACAAATTTCCAATTTTAGTTATATTTCAAAATTTCAACTTAAATATTCATTCATTTCACATTTTAACTTTATTCAAAATCATTAATATAATATAAAAATCATTTAAATTCACTTTAATCCAAATTATCATGAAGTTATCACATTTCATATTTAATTTAAATTCCAATTATCACCCAATTAAAATTTCCCAAAATAACTTACATTTCAAATTTTCTAGTTTTACCAATAATTTATTTCACTTATAAATTTTCAAAAAAATCAATAATGCTTACATAAATCATTTTTTTATTTAGTTTAAATCAAATATTATAATATTTACATTTCAAAAATATTTTTAAGATTTTTATAAAAACATATTTTAACAACGGGTCTGTATTTCGTTTCTAGTCTAAGTAAAGTGATACGGGTAATATATCATTTCAACCCGTAATTTACAAAGATACCCGGGTTTGATCATTTCAAACCCGCAATCCCAAGTAAATGAAAGTAATTGAAAATCATTCAGGCCTATCATTTCAGCCCATAACGATTTTCTCCTATTCTAAAGTCCGTTCGGGTATGTATCATTTCAACCCATAGTGATTCTAATCTAAAGGGAACTTGCAGTGTGATAAACTGATAAAAATAATAGAACAGCATAATATAACAGTAACATATAATATAATAGTTGTTTAAGCATGGGTGAACATCATAAAATCATAACATAGCAAGTGTAACATGATAATGCATTTTACAGATTCAAAAGGGGTCAATTCACTAGTTATATATGTACATATTGTCTGGTGAGAATAACTCACCTGTATAAGCTGGAGATGACAACCAAATGCACAAATAAGGAACTTCAAAAGCACGATAACACAACAATGATTTGAGAGTGGGAGAGCCAAGGCTAATTGCCTTGTTAAATATCAAACAAAACAAAAACAAACATGAATTACAAACCAAAATATTACAAACAATGCTAGGAATAACTATACAATTCAAAGCTAGAGCTTTTGCACTTGCATTCAACCACTTATACTTCAGCTATGGCCTGGAAAGACACTGTAATGGGATTGTTTTGGATCAGGTTTGGATCAAGTTCAGGTCATATAGGGGTCGCCATAGCAATATAAAGAGGAGATGAAGGATATGTGCTTGAATTTCAAAACAAGGCAACACAACTACA
Source organism: Allium fistulosum (assembly GCA_030737815.1). Lineage (NCBI taxonomy): Eukaryota > Viridiplantae > Streptophyta > Magnoliopsida > Asparagales > Amaryllidaceae > Allium > Allium fistulosum. The sequence continues at coordinate 1,389,722,480 of CM060901.1, read as the reverse complement.
AGCAACAACAAGATTTCAAGGCCTAAATGGGTTCGACCAAGGGACTATTGGGCATGGCCTGATCTGGAAGGATAAACTACAGGTGCTACAGAGGTCCAAGGCTCAGGTTATGGCTGGTGGTGGTGGTGTTTGGCCGGCCAAAGTGGAGGAGAGAGGTGGTGGAACAAGTTAGGCTAGGCTATGAACATTAAGGTGGAGTTTTGTTTATTTTTAGGTGGATCTTCTTCATCAAGGGGCATGGCCATGGCTTGGGGCTGGGCTGGAGGAGGTGTTGACCAGATGTGGTGGTGGTGGAGGAGGCCAAGGTGGAGGAGGAAGGAGGAGCTGAGCATAGAAGGTGAGAAAACAAGTGCAAAATCATAAGAAAACAAGTAGAAATTGCATAGAAAAGAAGAAATTTTTTACCAAGCTTTACTTCAGGTTAATGGCCGAATTTTTTGGTGATTGAGAAGTTTAATTTTCGTGAAAATGAAGTGAGGAAGTGGCTGAAAGAATGAGAAAAGAATCGGCCAAAATTGATTACAAGTGGAGGTTGAGAAAATGAAAAGGTGGAAGGTAAAAGGACTTGGAATTTAAAAAGTTTAAAACCTTTCAAATTTCTATATTTTCTTTTCATAAGTTTAATTATCTAAAAATACATATAATTTCAGTCAAAATTCGAATATATAACAAATATACAAAATATAAATAAATAAATATTAATTATATATGATTAAAATAAGAAAATAGTATAAAATGAAAACTAGTCTAGAAAATTTGAAAATAAACAGAATAAACTTTGGAAGATTTATATGGACTTAGAAAATATTTATAAATAAATATAATAACACAAAAATAAAATGCATTCACAAAAATAAATAAATAAATTTTAATTAAATATAATTTAAATGAAGAAAATAGCAGAAAAATGGAAACTAGCCTTTAAAAATAGAAAATAAATGCAATATATTTTGGAAAATTTTTATTATCACTTTAAAAATATTAAAAGATAAAAATATACATAAAATAAAATATTAACACATATTAAAATAAAATATAACAAAGAAAATATGATTTATATAATTTAAAATAGGCAAAATAAAACAAATTATACTCAAAATTGAAATGTACGTAACTTTTACAATTTAACTCCGTTTTCAATGAAAAGAAAAGTAGTATTCAAGTTATTACATCTATTTTCATAATAAAAGATAAAATTTAAGAATTTAAATAATTTAAATTTGAAGTTTAAAAGTCAAAGTTTGAACAGTTTGACCAGAAATTCATTTTACAGTAAAATATTCAAATTATACTAGTTTGAACTATAAATCACTTAATAATCAACATTTATATTTAAAAATGAAATATTTGAAATAAACCATTTTAAAAATAATTTAAATAAAAGAAAGTCAAATTTAAAATATATACAAAAATTTAGGGCTGTTACACTCTCCCCCACTCAAATCTTTTCGTCCTCGAAAAGGAAGGGAGCGGAGAAACAACTAGAAAGAACAATAGGTTGGAAGACATCCCGAAAGAAGGTAGGGAAGAAAAGTAGCTAGGAGGGAAAGCAGGTTGAAAGAGAAGGATGAACCATTATTTTAAATTGTTGGTTAAAGAGGTAAAATATTTAAAACACTTTAAAATCCTTTAGGAAGGAAAATAACTGATCAAAATATCCTTTATATAATATTTTATCAAAATACTTTTATAACTCGATGTTTCAACAAGTTTATCCTTGTTCCTGTAGACTCTGGTAGTGCGTTGATCAGGCGCAAAACTGGAATTCTCCAGGTACTTAGTAGACCTGTTTCAACACCTAGTGAAAATACTGGGAAAACCTTTAAAAACAGATATGGAAAGTACAATCCAAACAAAAACGAATCAAATCATGGATCGCAGATACACAATGGTTACGCCTGGGTCCCCCAGGAAACATCCGTACCTTTTAAGCATTCACTGCCTTGCGAATTTCGCCATGCAACAAAACGGTGGACCGCAGGATACATAAAAATGGTTACGCCTGGATCCCCCAGGAAACATCCATACCCCTTAAGCAATCTCTGCCTTGCGGATTACGCCACTAACACGACCATAGATCGCAGATACACAATGGTTACGCCTGGATCCCCCAGGAAACATCCGTACCTTTTAAGCAATCACTGCCTTACGAATTACGCTATGCAGTCGAGTTCGTAAGACCATGGGTAACGCCATGGAATTCGAAGGACACTCGAGTATCATATCCGGAAAACCAAAAATCAAAGAGAATAATATCGATAGAATGAATCCAAGATGTGGCCACAAATCGGATATCAAGCAGAAGGCACTTTCCATATCTTTACTTCGAAAATATGTATCATATAGTACCTTTTCAAATCACTTTCAAATATCGTACTTATATAATATCCATTATATATAAGATTTCACTTTCAAATTGAGTACCTTTTCAAATCTATAGTTTTCGAATCAATTTCATACTCATACAAATCAATTTTATATAAGTTCGACAACTTCCAAATCAAGTGTTTAGTAACATAAGGTTCTCAAATTTCAATTTGTTTCAATATCAGTTCAATTTCAAAATCATATACAATTTCACCGAATTATTTCTTCTCAAATTAATTATCTTTAGTTTCAACGTTTCCAGAATAATAGATTTAGAAAATAAATCCAAATTTCCAAATCAATAATTTAAGTCAACCAATTCATTTCCAAAATCAAATATTTTCAAAACCATCTTATACTTATATAAGGTCTATCTTATATAAGGATCAAATTTTTCAAAATAAATTTCGCTGTATGAAGAGCCATATGGGATTTGAATATCTTTGCTTTTATGGGTTATATATCTTTGTAATTTAAATTGGAAATTTTCTTTTTAGTAAGCAAAGATATTCTAACATGACAGCTTCAATTTCAGCGTCAAAATATATCAATGATATTAGAATATAAGATGTACATACGTCATCATTTCGCAGAATCACATTTGATCGCTCGCTCGATCACACAAGTTCGCTTTCGAACTAGTATTGTCCATTCGACTTCCCTAATGCGGATTTTCGATATGGTTTCTCGACTAGAAGCCATCAGTCTCCTTGCATAGCCATATACTATGATAGAGAATTCTAGAATCAAGCCCAAAATCCATATCAAATATTCGCCATCAAGAATCGAATGAACAATCCTAACGCGAAATGGTGTAATTCACCTCGAACTTGTGTACTCAAACCTGGATCAAAGTAATTATGCGAATAAAACAGCATACATACAACTTATATATTTATTCCAACTTGTTAAATATAGTTTCATAAAGATGTTACTAAGTTAAAACATTTAAACTAAACTTTATCAAAATATTTTGAAGACCAAATTCTTTTCGAAACATTTCAAAAATCTAAATTTCATATTAGAAAAAATTAAAATTTCCTTATTCATTTACTTAACAAAACAGTTTCCACTTATTTAAATCATATTACTACATACTTCAAACATACACACCAAACTTATATACTTTATACTTTTCGAAATTTCTTAGCTTTGAAAAGTTAACCTTGATTTGGAAGTGCTCGAACCTTCAAAATAGTTGAAGAAATCATTTTCAATTTCAAGAGTTGGAAATCAGCTCAAATTAGTAAATTAATTTTAATAGATAGCGTTATATCAAATCCAAAACTCGAGGAACGAACACCGGCTTACTTCAAATCATTTCAAATATACATATATCTTTCGAGTATCAAATCTTACTTCGGAATTTGAAATCAAAATGGTTTCACAAAATCACTCGCATAGCAATGCTATTAAAGTGGCCTTTCCCTCACTCTGAAACTCGAAAATCAATGTCGATGATGCGTGCACTCATCACCGAAATTATTTTCCAGCGACATAAGTGAGTTCTGGACTTCTATTTACTCAAACTTCTTTTGAAATTTCTTCGAAACTCATCAAAAACTTATTAAAATCATTTGAAACATTTCTTATTCGGAAAATACTTTTAAATCATATTATTATATATTTCAAAATCTTAAAACCAATTTCAAAATACCGGAGTTCAATTCTCGAATTTCAAATTTAAAATCCTTCAGTTATAAATCAAATTTCTTATATAGTTTTTTTTTCAAAATTACAAATCCTTTCAAAACCTCAAATTATCATTTTTAAAAAAAGTATATAATCCTTATCAAAAACATTTCATCTTTATATAAAAATATGGCCATCCTTATCAAAATAAAAACTATGATGAATACACAATTTTCAAAAGACAATCAACCACAAACTTTCCAAGGGACGATTCAAGGATGGATTTCAAAGCAAAACAGAGATTCAAATTTAGAAGGACTCTAATCAAATAGAATTCTAATTCAAAGATAGGCTCAAACGAAGATAAGATAATTAAATTACCAAATAGAAGATGGATAAGCCTATATGAATCGCGGGCGGCCTTAACCGGTCAACCGTGATTTCAAGAATATAATCGATGCGAAAATCTAAGGAAAATCGACCTTCGATTGCCAGAGATAGAATCTAAATATAGCAGAAGATAGAAAACATCGTAAACCGAGGATACAGAAATCTCCGGTGAATCAATGCCAATTATAATCATTCAAAGATTGGTGGAATCGCCACCCTATAAAGGTCATACAAAGTGGAGTGATGCAATGCTCCAAAATCAAAAGAATACAATTAGGGGAGAAAGGAATGGATTTCAGAACAAGTGGGAGCGTTCCAAAATTCAAAGGAATCTTATTCGATAAGAATCCAAACGAAGATTAGAGATATATAACCTATATCGATACAGAAAAATTCCCATAAAAATTTGGAAAGACTCGAATTCATAACATACGAAAACAGAAGCATAAATATCTTTAGTTGGACAACTTTAGCTAAGCAAAAGATACAACAGAGTTTACTCAAAACAACTTAACAAACTACTGATTTTGCCATACTCAAAATAGATTCCTATCAACAATGGATCTAGATCAATCAAGAGAGAAGTTCAAAATTTTAGAGGATCCTAATCAAAGAAATTACTAACAAGGTGGATACAAAAGGAATGAAGTTTAAGAAATATTTTACTTTCAAAGCAAGGAAATTTATATCAAAATAATCTTTGAAAATTCTTTAAAAATCATTTGAAAATCATTTTATACTTCGAAAATACGTTCTCTCACAAAGAGATGATTCTGAGATTGATTTCACTTATACTAGGGTATTTCTACCCTATCTCTAATGAGTTTTTGCTCCGTAGGCTAAGGTTTGCCTAAAACCAAAGCTCTGATACCAACTGTAACGACCCACTATTTTGGACCATTCAAATCGACAATAATCCACACATGTCTGGCTTGAATAATTCAAAATAACAGATTGTAAATAAATTTGGAGCAAATGAAATCAAATACACAGAATCATAGACACAGAACATATCAGAATAACTCGCAGCGGAATATAAAAAAACCATAGTAGTTCATGAAGCTACTATAACAAACTCTCAAAACATAATACATAATATCTGCTTGAAAACATATACAATAGACATCTTAAATAAATAGAAGTTTATGAATACCAGAACTGAAATAGAACAACTGAACTGAAAGGAACAGATAACTAGACAAGCAGAATCTCCAGCGATTCCTAGCTCCAGAAAGAAATCCAAAGTTAAGCTGTAAATACTCAGGCTGACCCGAGCGTAAAGTAAAACACAAAACACTCGAGTCAGGACAATATATACTTATACAATGTAAACCAACTCAAGTGAGCTGTAGTAGAAATGCACAATAACTCAAAGGATGCTTGGGATCGCCCATCCTTCAAGGATCAGTTAAACAATAAATTAAATACACCCCGTGGTTAAAATTTCAAAATGGTATTTTATTCTTCGAAATCAAATATCATTTCAAAATTCAATATCCTTCAAAAATCCATTTCAAAATATCAAAATATCATATTTCAAAATAGTTTATATTTCAAAACAAATTACTTTATTTTAAATCATAAAAATAAAGTTATTATTAATAATTAAATTATTAAATTTCCAAAATTTTAATCTTTCATTCGTTCACTTAAATTAATTAAAACAATGAAAATTCAACTTTTGCAGCATTTAGAAAATGCTACGGAAAGTCACATTTAAAACAGTTCAATTTAACAAAAGACAGCATTTAAAATGCTGTAATAGGGTTACATTAGTTTCAAATAAACTTAGTTAAATTCAACCATTATAACATTACAAAAATGCTATAATAGCCTTTAATTAAATTTAGCCATTTGGTTCATTATTATCAACTACAGCATTTACAGATGTTGTATTATCATTTACATTAGAATTAATAGCATTTCAGAGATGCAGTTAATTAACTTCAAATATTCAGTATAATTTCACAAACAATTATATTTTTATATAAATCATTTTTAACTTATAAAATCATATATAATCATTCAAATACCCTTATATTCATGATTTTATAAAGTTAAACCTCCATTCGAAAATCAAAATTTTATAATAATTCACTTATTAAATTCCAATTTTAAATTATAAATTCATTAAATTAAATTAACTTAACACTTAATTTTAAAATTTCAAAATAACTTAATTCCATTTTTATTTACTTAACTTAAAGTTCACTCTTAAGCCAAATTCACAAATTTCCAATTTTAGTTATATTTCAAAATTTCAACTTAAATATTCATTCATTTCACATTTTAACTTTATTCAAAATCATTAATATAATATAAAAATCATTTAAATTCACTTTAATCCAAATTATCATGAAGTTATCACATTTCATATTTAATTTAAATTCCAATTATCACCCAATTAAAATTTCCCAAAATAACTTACATTTCAAATTTTCTAGTTTTACCAATAATTTATTTCACTTATAAATTTTCAAAAAAATCAATAATGCTTACATAAATCATTTTTTTATTTAGTTTAAATCAAATATTATAATATTTACATTTCAAAAATATTTTTAAGATTTTTATAAAAACATATTTTAACAACGGGTATGTATTTCGTTTCTAGTCTAAGTAAAGTGATACGGGTAATATATCATTTCAACCCGTAATTTACAAAGATACCCGGGTTTGATCATTTCAAACCCGCAATCCCAAGTAAATGAAAGTAATTGAAAATCATTCAGGCCTATCATTTCAGCCCATAACGATTTTCTCCTATTCTAAAGTCCGTTCGGGTATGTATCATTTCAACCCATAGTGATTCTAATCTAAAGGGAACTTGCAGTGTGATAAACTGATAAAAATAATAGAACAGCATAATATAACAGTAACATATAATATAATAGTTGTTTAAGCATGGGTGAACATCATAAAATCATAACATAGCAAGTGTAACATGATAATGCATTTTACAGATTCAAAAGGGGTCAATTCACTAGTTATATATGTACATATTGTCTGGTGAGAATAACTCACCTGTATAAGCTGGAGATGACAACCAAATGCACAAATAAGGAACTTCAAAAGCACGATAACACAACAATGATTTGAGTGTGGGAGAGCCAAGGCTAATTGCCTTGTTAAATATCAAACAAAACAAAAACAAACATGAATTACAAACCAAAATATTACAAACAATGCTAGGAATAACTATACAATTCAAAGCTAGAGCTTTTGCACTTGCATTCAACCACTTATACTTCAGCTATGGCCTGGAAAGACACTGTAATGGGATTGTTTTGGATCAGGTTTGGATCAAGTTCAGGTCATATAGGGGTCGCCATAGCAATATAAAGAGGAGATGAAGGATATGTGCTTGAATTTCAAAACAAGGCAACACAACTACAAGCAACAACAAGATTTCAAGGCCTAAATGGGTTCGACCAAGGGACTATTGGGCATGGCCTGATCTGGAAGGATAAACTACAGGTGCTACAGAGGTCCAAGGCTCAGGTTATGGCTGGTGGTGGTGGTGTTTGGCCGGCCAAAGTGGAGGAGAGAGGTGGTGGAACAAGTTAGGCTAGGCTATGAACATTAAGGTGGAGTTTTGTTTATTTTTAGGTGGATCTTCTTCATCAAGGGGCATGGCCATGGCTTGGGGCTGGGCTGGAGGAGGTGTTGACCAGATGTGGTGGTGGTGGAGGAGGCCAAGGTGGAGGAGGAAGGAGGAGCTGAGCATAGAAGGTGAGAAAACAAGTGCAAAATCATAAGAAAACAAGTAGAAATTGCATAGAAAAGAAGAAATTTTTTACCAAGCTTTACTTCAGGTTAATGGCCGAATTTTTTGGTGATTGAGAAGTTTAATTTTCGTGAAAATGAAGTGAGGAAGTGGCTGAAAGAATGAGAAAAGAATCGGCCAAAATTGATTACAAGTGGAGGTTGAGAAAATGAAAAGGTGGAAGGTAAAAGGACTTGGAATTTAAAAAGTTTAAAACCTTTCAAATTTCTATATTTTCTTTTCATAAGTTTAATTATCTAAAAATACATATAATTTCAGTCAAAATTCGAATATATAACAAATATACAAAATATAAATAAATAAATATTAATTATATATGATTAAAATAAGAAAATAGTATAAAATGAAAACTAGTCTAGAAAATTTGAAAATAAACAGAATAAACTTTGGAAGATTTATATGGACTTAGAAAATATTTATAAATAAATATAATAACACAAAAATAAAATGCATTCACAAAAATAAATAAATAAATTTTAATTAAATATAATTTAAATGAAGAAAATAGCAGAAAAATGGAAACTAGCCTTTAAAAATAGAAAATAAATGCAATATATTTTGGAAAATTTTTATTATCACTTTAAAAATATTAAAAGATAAAAATATACATAAAATAAAATATTAACACATATTAAAATAAAATATAACAAAGAAAATATGATTTATATAATTTAAAATAGGCAAAATAAAACAAATTATACTCAAAATTGAAATGTACGTAACTTTTACAATTTAACTCCGTTTTCAATGAAAAGAAAAGTAGTATTCAAGTTATTACATCTATTTTCATAATAAAAGATAAAATTTAAGAATTTAAATAATTTAAATTTGAAGTTTAAAAGTCAAAGTTTGAACAGTTTGACCAGAAATTCATTTTACAGTAAAATATTCAAATTATACTAGTTTGAACTATAAATCACTTAATAATCAACATTTATATTTAAAAATGAAATATTTGAAATAAACCATTTTAAAAATAATTTAAATAAAAGAAAGTCAAATTTAAAATATATACAAAAATTTAGGGCTGTTACAGCATTTGTTTTAAGTCATCTGGTTTTGGTTAGGTCGAAGATGTTGCTAGGTCGTGGACGACCTAACTCCGAGCGACCTATGGAGATGAGCAACGTAGGGGCAGTTTTCAGCTATAAATAGAGGGGGTTGTTCTCACTTTTTGGGATCCGGATTTTGAAGCGACGAAGTGCTGCCATTTTGAGAGCTCGACTTCTACACTTCTTCACTTCTTTTCTCCACTCAAATCTAGTGCTTCCATCCATCCAAGTTGAAGATCAAATTGAAGATTCAAGAGCATAGATTGAAGATCTTCATCTTTTCAAGAGAGATTTCTTCGTTTGAAGCGGATTCGTGATAGATCAAGCTCGATCCTTCGCTGTCCAGATCTGAAGCGTGTAGATTTGGGTTTGTTTTGGTGATTTGGTGAGTGGTGATTATCTCTCACACGGATCCAAAGGAGTATATCGGATTGTTGGCTCGATTTGGTGTTAAAATAGTGATTTCCATGCATTTTCTTCATCCTAAGTGTAGATCCATATAGATCCATTGTTCATGATAATGTTACATCCATTTTATCATATGTTAACCTATGCAAGTTCATTCATCAAGTTGTAGAGATATAATTCATGTTTTCATGCTTATTGGACTTTCAACTCTTTAATTACGAAAATGCCATTATTGTTATAATTGTCTACTTAGATCATATTTGAATGCTTGATTGCTTGGATTGATGTTTGACATGATTGATTGCTGTGAATTAGATGATTGTTGATTGGTTTTAGACCGAAGATGATTCAAAAGCTAAGGGAAAGGCTCTTGAATTGGGAAAGCTGCTCGTGGCATATGTAGCGGGATGATGAAGCTCTTATGCGTAGATTTGATGATGTGATGTTGAGATGAGGCTTTGCGAGGATGTGATGAAGCAAGGCAATCATGTGATGAAGACTTGGTCTAATCCAGACGGGATCATTCCAAGCATGTTGATAACTCGGTGATATGATTCGAGTTGAGGATAATGAATGGAAACGAGAATAGTCGTCGAGGAGGATGACTAGGAGGTTTGGATAGCATCGTTGTTGAAGGTTCTAGCATGCTCTAAGCAAGAGTACGTTTGGGCAGATTTGATAGTCCCAACGACTAACTGTTGATGGTCGAGTACTCTGGGCAGATTCGATAGTCCTAGGCACGGGCTGCGACGACGTGCGGGAGTTATGTCTAAAACCGGGGTTTCCATTAGCCCTTGACGGACGGCTGAAAGAATGTGCCGGTCATTCAACTAACGGTGGTATCGAAGCAATGATAACAGTGATAGCCAGAGTCATGGATGTTTGGTTGTATCATCATTCGGACTCAAGAGCGGTATTTTCTGGGTGCTTATCTGATTTAGGCCTTGGTACTTGGAAAACATCGCCCTTGGCTCGAATGATTATTATTTTACTTTAAATTGTATGTTCTGCTGTGTTGCTTCTGCTTAGCGTGTGTCTGGGGGCTATCACTGTAGAATGAGGTTGGAGTGGGAGGGTTGTATTCCTATTCCTTTTTCCTTTATGCTCTTTTGGTATGTTGTTAGTTAATTTACTGCTCACTAAGACTGTTGTCTGACTCAAGGCTTTATGTTTTAATTCTTATTGCCTTGGGCTGTTCGTCCATTTTTGGGACGGGCAGACTAGGTAGCAGGTGACAGGTGCCGTTCTCTTCTCACGATGCTGATATTGAAGACGAGCTGGAGGGTTGCATCTTATCTTCTTATTATATGTACTGGATATTCCGCTGTTTTGTTTTCTCTGAGTGTCATGTAGTGAGGCTTGATGTATTGGCTATTTGGGTGCTTGTATTCGACTATTATGGAGTTTTATATGATGTCATTTTGTTCTGTAAAGCTTTACTATACATAAGTTCTATTGTATTTTGTCCATGCGCTGTGAGTAATACGATAGATTCTGTTGTTTTCATTTTACCTTGACAATCGTCCATGGTTGCTTGGCACTCTTTACAGCGCACTTTCTCTAGATTCGGTGCAGGGGTCATGGGCGGTCGTCACATTTGGTATCAGAGCATTGGTTAATCGATTTTACCCAACGCTCGCCGTCGTAACTACGTATGAGAGACGTAATTGTATTTTGATGGATAAATACTATATATAATATAGTAGTTTAGTTGAGTTTGAGTCCTTTATGCAGTTGTTTCTCTAGATGTTCTAATCATTCCTTTTTATAGATATTGAGAATGAGTCGAAGAGGGAGACCAGCTGCTAGGGAAGGCCGTGCTACTGAAGAGACTGCTGATTATGCAGCCATGTTCGAAGCTATGATGACTTCGATCATGAGAAGGATACCAGTTCCGGGGGCGGCAGTTGATGTTGGAGTTCAGGTTCAGACTCCGAAACCAGTGGATTTTGCTAAGCTGTGCAAGGACTATACTGCTCTTGGAGGGAAGGTTTTCTTGGGAACAGAATCAACTATCGAAGTCCAGAGATGGATAGATGCTTGTAGAAGGATCTTTGGTGATTTGGGAATTGATGATGCAACTAAGAGGAAGTTGGCATCAAGGCAGCTTCAAGGGAGAGCCTCTGATTGGTGGAACTCTATTACCATCAATACCGCGGAGGAAGAGATTACTTGGGAGCAATTCCAAGCTAGATTTGAAGCTAAGTTCATTTCTACAGCTCAGAAGTCTGTTCTGTTCAAGAGGTTTGTGGAGCTCAAGCAAGGTGGAAGATCAGTTCTTGAGTATGTTTCTGAGTTCGAAGCTTTGTCCAAGTATGCCCGGTCGTATATTGAGTCTGCTTATCAGAAGAATGAGAAGTTTGTGACAGGCTTGGACAGTTATCTTGGGAGACAGTTGGTGGATCATTTGGACAATTCATTTGAGAAGCTTGTGGAGAAAGCTCTTAGGCATGAGAGTCTGTTTCCTAAGGAAGGACCTGTTGTTGCTGTTACCAGGGGAGAGTCTAAACCACAGCAGGGTGGAAACCAGAAGAGGAAGCAGCAGCAGCAGAAGGGTAAGGATGGCCAGAAGAAGCCGAAAGGCGAGGTGACTTGCTACACTGTCAGCAGAAGGGCCATTTCTCTAAGGATTGTAAGAATCCGAAGGTGCCAATGAAGTGTCACAACTGTGACAAGCCAGGGCATATCAGGAAGAATTGTCCAGAACCGAGGAGGGACAAGCAGATTGTGCAAGATTATGCTTTGGGAGCTGTTCCGTCGTCTTCGAAAGCTCCTACTGCTGAAGAGAAAGGAAAGAGTGTGGTTGTTCAAGGTACTCTTTTCCTATGTGGTGTTCCAGTTAGAGTTTTGTTTGATACTGGAGCGTCGCATTCGTTTGTTTGTAATGAACTCGTAGACCGGTTAGATTTGAAGCCGGATATTGTCGATAGGCCATTGGTTGTGACTAATCCAGTTGGGGGTTCGTCTTGTTTGTGTATGTTATGTCGTGGTCTAGTTGTATCGAGTCATGGTTGCTCTTTTGTTTGTGATTGTTTTGTTCTGAACTTTGCGGGGTTCGGAATTATTTTGGGTATGGACTGGCTTAGGAAGTATGCGGCTAAGGTTGATTGTGAGAGGCTGGAGGTGACAGTCGAGAATGTGGAAGGGCGAAAGATTGTGATACGATGTAAGCATGAGGAAGGCGTCTTCATGAGCTTCATGTATTCGCTAGTTGTTCCACGGGATGGACTGTCTTTAGTGCCAATCGCAAATGGATTCGAGGATGTCTTTGACGAAGTCAAAGGGTTGCCGCCGCATAGAGAGATCGAGTTTCGTATAGATCTAGTTGAAGGAGCCAGACCTGTTGTGATGCCTCTTAGGCGGATGGCGCCTAGGGAACAGCAGGAGTTGAGGGTGCAAGTTGATGACCTTTTACAGAAAGGATTCATTCGGCGTAGCGTGTCCGAGTGGGGTGCACCAGTTGTGTTTGCAACCAAGGCAGATGGGTCGTTGAGATTGTGTGTGGATTATCGTGAGCTAAATAAGGTGACAAAGAAGAACAAGTATCCATTGCCGAGAATAGATGACTTGTTTGATCAGCTTCACGAAGCCAAGGTGTTTTCTCAGATGGATTTGGCAATGGGATTTCACCAGTTGAGAGTGGCTAAGGATAGTGTGCCAAAGACTGCTTTTCGGACACCATCTGGTTTCTTTGAGTGGCTGGTAATGCCGTTTGGATTGACTAACGCGCCAGCATATTTTGTGGATCTTATGAATAGAGTGTTCAGAGATCAGTTGAACAAGTTCGTACTTGTGTTCGTGGATGATATTCTGATTTATTCCAGAACGGAAGAAGAGCACAAGACGCACTTGCGTATTGTTTTAGAAATCTTGCGGAAACATCAGCTGAAGGCTAAGTTTTCGAAGTGTCACTTCTGGAAGAGTGAAGTGAGGTTCTTAGGCCATGTGATTTCTGGAAATGGAATAGCGGTTGATCCCGCTAAGGTGGCAGCAATCCAGGATTGGGTTAGACCTAAGAATGCATCGGATGTGAGAAGTTTTCTGGGATTAGCAGGATATTATCGACGGTTTATCAAAGACTTCTCTAAGGTAGCTGCACCGTTAACAGGATTGACGAAAAAGAACCAAGTGTTCAGTTGGGATGCTAAGTGTGAGCAAGCTTTCGGAATCCTGAAAGAGAGATTGACGAGTGCTCCTGTTTTGACTATTCCAAGTGGGAATGATGAGATGGTGGTTTATACCGACGCATGTGGTACTGGACTTGGAGCAGTGCTGATGCAGAGGGATAAAGTTGTTGCATATGCCAGTCGACAACTGAAGCCGCATGAAAGGAAGTACCCAACTCATGATTTGGAGTTAGCGGCGATTGTATTTGCTCTGAAGATGTGGAGACATTATCTATTGGGAGTTCGATTCGAGTTGTTTACGGATCACAAGTCGTTGAAGTATCTTTTCTCCCAAAAGGATTTGAATCTTCGGCAGCAACGTTGGCTAGAGTTTTTGGTATCATATGATTTTGGTATAGCTTATACTCCGGGAAAAGGCAACGCAGTGGCAGATGCGTTAAGTCGAAGACATGCAGGATTGGGAGCCATGTTTTCAGAATGGAAGAGTCTCGAGTATTTAGCTGGATTTGACTTCAGGCCTAGATGTGAATTGGAACTTGAGATGTTGGCAAACTTATCGATAAGACCTTCTCTTGTGGAAAGGATTGGCAAGAGCCAAAAGCAAGACGATAAGCTTATCAAGATTATCCGTGAATTGGAATCTGGATTGGATCCAGAAAAGGATAAAGGATTCGAGGTCGATCGAGAGGGTTGGCTTCGGAAGCAAGGACGACTAGTTGTTCCCGATATAGATGAATTGAGGAGTGAAGTTCTGAAGGAAAGTCATCACTCGAAGCTGACAATTCATCCAGGTGGAAATAAGATGTATCGGGATATGAAGAGGACCTACTACTGGGAAGGCATGAAGAAGGATGTTGGAAATTTTATTTCCGAGTGTATGAACTGCCAGTTGGTAAAGGCTGAACAGAAGAAGCCAAGTGGATTGCTTCAGCCATTAGAAGCTCCTACATGGAAGTGGGAACAAGTGTCGATGGATTTTATCGATGGATTGCCTAGAACCAGAACGGGAAATGAAGGGATTTGGGTCATTGTAGATCGTTTGACCAAGAGTGCAAGATTTATTCCTGTTCGATCGACTAGGACTGCATCAAAGTTGGCTGAGTTGTATGTTAAGTGGATAGTTCGATTCCATGGTATTCCGAAGAGTATAGTGAGCGATCGAGACCCATTGTTCACTAGTGGATTTTGGAAGAGCTTCCAGGAAGTTTTGGGAACCGAGTTGTGTTTGAGTACAGCTTATCACCCTCAAACAGATGGTCAGACCGAGAGAGTCAACCGAGTTTTGGAAGATCTTCTTAGAGCATGTGTTTTGGACTTCGGAGGATCATGGGAAGATCACCTTCATTTGGTGGAGTTTGCATACAACAACAGTTTCCAGTCTAGTATTGGTATGGCACCGTATGAGGCATTGTATGGAAGACCGTGTAACTCTCCGACATGTTGGCTGGAAACCGGAGAAAAGCTGATACTTGGGCCAGAGATGATTCGGCAGACTTCAGATTGTATAGATATCATTCGGCAACGAATGAAGGCAGCCCAAGACCGCCAGAAGAGTTATGCTGATAAGCGTCGAAAGGATTTGGAATTCTACGTAGGAGATATGGTTTTTGTAAAGATTTCTCCACTGAAGAATGTTATTCGATTCGGGAAGAAAGGAAAATTGACTCCGAGATTTGTTGGACCATTCCCGATCATCGAGCGAATTGGAAAGCTCGCCTATAGACTGGAATTACCTAAGAAGATGTCGGGTGTGCACAATGTTTTTCACGTATCATATCTACGGAAGTATGTGTACGACTCGAATACAGTGGTTTCTGCTGATAGCTGTGAAGATTTCGAAGTTGATCCGGTCGATAGAAGACCTCGTAAGCCGCTTCGTATTGTGGAAACCGACACGGAACAGCTTAGGAGGAAGGTAGTTAAGTTGCTCAAGATACAATGGAGTGATGATGATAACGACTGTACGTGGGAGGTGGAAGAGAGGATGAAGGCAGCTCATCCTGAACTCTTCAAGGTATGGCCCTAAGGTGTCGTGTCATCTCACGATATTGTCACTTGTTCTAGTGTTAGAATTCTGTACGCTAAGCTAGAATTCGATGCATGGTTTGATGATTGTTATGGATGGTAGGCGTACAGAATAGTCTTTGATTGCTTTGTTTGTTTGGAATTTCGGGGGCGAAATTCCTAAGGGGGAGAGAATGTAACGACCCGTATTTTTACGGATCGAAAAGTTCGTTCGAATCTGGAATTTTCAGCATTTTTAGTCGTTTCAGATTTTAGGCAGAATTTT
Organism: Allium fistulosum; assembly: GCA_030737815.1. Lineage (NCBI taxonomy): Eukaryota > Viridiplantae > Streptophyta > Magnoliopsida > Asparagales > Amaryllidaceae > Allium > Allium fistulosum. The sequence goes on along the minus strand of CM060901.1, from coordinate 1,389,706,427 downwards.
TCTAAGTCCTAGGTCGTGAACGACCTAAGTGATAGGTCGTGACCGACTTATAGAGATTGGCGACCTAAGAGTTTTGGTGAGTTAAGTGTTAGGTCGGCAGGGCGTGTTAGCGACCTAATGGTTACCGGGTTAGCGACTTAGTATCTTGGAGCGACCTATAGGTTAGCGACCTAAGAAGGTTAGCGTGTTAGCGACCTAAGAGTTAGGCGACTTAAGGAGTAGAACTTAACCCAGTTAGGTCGCGTGAGAAATTTTGTAGTATGAGTTGTAAGGTCGCAGGGAATAGTTTAAGTGTTAGGTCGCGTGATTCCTAAGTCGTAGGTCGCGCGAAGTTGTTAGGTCGCGTAAGGACATAATAGATAGGTCGTTGAGGTGTGATGTTGTTAGGTCGCTTCTCCGTTGGGTCATAGGCGCATGCTATAGGTCGTAACCGACTTAGGAGATAACCGTTAAGTCGTTAGGTCGTATCCTATGTTTTAAGTCGCGTGCGACCTAGGAGATAAAGCCGTAACCCAGCTATCTATTGAGTCGTAGGATGCGCGCATATGCTATGCCGCTAGGTCGGCAACAGTTAAGTCGAGCGCATTAGGTCGTAGGTCGTTGGCAGGTTAAGTCGCAGATGCACATTTGTTTTAAGTCGTCTGGTTTTGGTTAGGTCGAAGATGTTGCTAGGTCGTAGGTCGTGGACGACCTAACTCCGAGCGACCTATGGAGATGAGCAACCTAGGGGCAGTTTTCAGCTATAAATAGAGGGGGTTGTTCTCACTTTTTGGGATCCGGATTTTGAAGCGACGAAGTGCTGCCATTTTGAGAGCTCGACTTCTACACTTCTTCACTTCTTTTCTCCACTCAAATCTAGTGCTTCCATCCATCCAAGTTGAAGATCAAATTGAAGATTCAAGAGCATAGATTGAAGATCTTCATCTTTTCAAGAGAGATTTCTTCGTTTGAAGCGGATTCGTGATAGATCAAGCTCGATCCTTCGCTGTCCAGATCTGAAGCGTGTAGATTTGGGTTTGTTTTGGTGATTTGGTGAGTGGTGATTATCTCTCACACGGATCCAAAGGAGTATATCGGATTGTTGGCTCGATTTGGTGTTAAAATAGTGATTTCCATGCATTTTCTTCATCCTAAGTGTAGATCCATATAGATCCATTGTTCATGATAATGTTACATCCATTTTATCATATGTTAACCTATGCAAGTTCATTCATCAAGTTGTAGAGATATAATTCATGTTTTCATGCTTATTAGACTTTCAACTCTTTAATTACGAAAATGCCATTATTGTTATAATTGTCTACTTATATCATATTTGAATGCTTGATTGCTTGGATTGATGTTTGACATGATTGATTGCTGTGAATTAGATGATTGTTGATTGGTTTTAGACCGAAGATGATTCAAAAGCTAAGGGAAAGGCTCTTGAATTGGGAAAGCTGCTCGTGGCATATGTAGCGGGATGATGAAGCTCTTATGCGTAGATTTGATGATGTGATGTTGAGATGAGGCTTTGCGAGGATGTGATGAAGCAAGGCAATCATGTGATGAAGACTTGGTCTAATCCAGACGGGATCATTCCAAGCATGTTGATAACTCGGTGATATGATTCGAGTTGAGGATAATGAATGGAAACGAGAATAGTCGTCGAGGAGGATGACTAGGAGGTTTGGATAGCATCGTTGTTGAAGGTTCTAGCATGCTCTAAGCAAGAGTACGTTTGGGCAGATTTGATAGTCCCAACGACTAACTGTTGATGGTCGAGTACTCTGGGCAGATTCGATAGTCCTAGGCACGGGCTGCGACGACGTGCGGGAGTTATGTCTAGAACCGGGGTTTCCATTAGCCCTTGACGGACGGCTGAAAGAATGTGCCGGTCATTCAACTAACGGTGGTATCGAAGCAATGATAACAGTGATAGCCAGAGTCATGGATGTTTGGTTGTATTGTCATTCGGACTCAAGAGCGGTATTTTCTGGGTGCTTATCTGATTTAGGCCTTGGTACTTGGAAAACATCGCCCTTGACTCGAATGATTATTATTTTACTTTAAATTGTATGTTCTGCTGTGTTGCTTCTGCTTAGCGTGTGTCTGGGGGCTATCACTGTAGAATGTGGTTGGAGTGGGAGGGTTGTATTCCTATTCCTTTTTCCTTTATGCTCTTTTGGTATGTTGTTAGTTAATTTACTGCTCACTAAGACTGTTGTCTGAATCAAGGCTTTATGTTTTAATTCTTATTGCCTTGGGCTGTTCGTCCATTTTTGGGACGGGCAGACTAGGTAGCAGGTGACAGGTGCCGTTCTCTTCTCACGATGCTGATATCGAAGACGAGCTGGAGGGTTGCATCTTATCTTCTTATTATATGTACTGGATATTCCGCTGTTTTGTTTTCTCTGAGTGTCATGTAGTGAGGCTTGATGTATTGGCTATTTGGGTGCTTGTATTCGACTATTATGGAGTTTTATATGATGTCATTTTGTTCTGTAAAGCTTCACTATACATATGTTCTATTGTATTTTGTCCATGCGCTGTGAGTAATACGATAGATTCTGTTGTTCTCATTTTACCTTGACAATCGTCCATGGTCGCTTGGCACTCTTTACAGCGCACTTTCTCTAGATTCGGTGCAGGGGTCATGGGCGGTCGTCACAATAGTGGACGTATCGATGTCGATTTTCGGAAGTCGAAGAATCGGGTCCTTACAGCGTGGTATCGGAGCATATGGTTAAGCGACAACCCTGCTCTGTTGGGTGTTACTCATTAGAGATAGAGTCAGTAGTACTCTAGAATGAGTTTGAGTGTAATAATAGATACGAGCGCGTATTTGTTAGTTAATATAAAATTGTTTTATATTGTGATGATTGATTTATTGAGTGGCATATGAACCTTCATCGGCACAGTCTGTGCAACTGGATCGAAGGGGTTTCTAAACACTTGAATAGAACAATTCGACACAGTATGTTTTAAATAGGGTAAATAAGATAATTTTGCCCAAAACTATTTTTGTATAGAAAGGAAATAATTTTCTATGAATTATTATAGTATATGGATGTTTGGTTGTTAGGAAATAATAATATTGAATTATTATCATTGTTATATTGAAATTGAATAAGAAAAAAAAATAAAAAAATAACAACCAAAGATTTGGAGATAAATCCATTTAACAAATGGAAATTATAAATGAGAATTGAAGTATAAGGAAATGAATTCATATATGAATAAAATTGTGAATATGAATTGTAAATGTGATTTATAATTGAAATAGAATTCCAAAAGAAGATAATTGAAATTAAAATTTATTAATGGAATGAAAATTAGTAATGTGAATGTATAAATGATTTTATAAATCGAAATGTAAATAAGTTAATAACTTATAAATATTTGAAATTTGATAGAAATGAGATTCAAATTGAAAAGAATGAATTCGTGAATGAATAAATAAATTTGCAATTGCAAGTGCAAGAAAATGAAATTGAATGTTAAAATTCATTTTGAATTTGTAAGTGAAAAGAACTGGAATTGAAACTGAATGTTGAAAACAAATTTGAATTTGTAAGTGAATTGGAATTTGTAATTAATTAGTAATTGGAACTAATTTAAAATAGTGCAGTTATGAATGAAAGTTAATTGATAAATTCAATATTCAGAAGCTAAACTGAATCCAAATTAGATTGGGGTTGTGAATTGAATTCAAATAAAAATCGAAATGCAAAATTGAATGAAAATGGATATAACTTCAATAGTGAAGTAAAAATGTATAAGAAGTTTATATAGGAATTTTGTAATTGAATGTGCAAAATGGTTTGAATATTGTAACTAGATATTACTGCTAATAGGATATACAGGTGTATAAAGGAATTGGAAATTTGATTTCAAAGATAAGTTTGAATTGCTCGAAAAGGTAAGTATTTTAAATTTCAATATGAGATTTGCTGATTTCTTGTCTAGCCGCTTGGCTTTTTCTTTTCTTTTTTGAAATCTGAGAGTCCGTAGGGACGTTTTGTAGTCGTGCCATGTTAGCCGCGCAAAGGAGACGCTGGCGAAATTTTTCGAAAATTTCGGGTGTTAGAAAATTTTGAGAAAATTTGAAAGTTAAAATTTGAATTTGAATTTTGAAGTAAAACAATATTGTTTGAAAACTATGAAAGGTTTGGAAAATTAGTTGAATTAATAACGAATCTTTAATAGAAAGATTTTTTTTGATAAATTGATAAAACTATTTAGATTGTGAAAAAATAGTAGACGAGTTAAGGACTATTTTTTCCTAACTTGAAATTTCGGGACGAAATTCTTTTAAGGGGGGAAGATTGTAACGACCCTGAATTTTGAACAGTTTCAATTGAAATATTTAATTAATTTTAAATATTTGAATGATGATTTAATTTGAATCCCCGATATAACTTTGAAATTTGCGATTAAACTTTAAAATTTAATCTATTGAATTGAATAAAAATTTGAATCTTCAATTTTAAGCTGAAGAAAAATATTTCAACAGCTTTTAAAATTTGTAATGAGAATACGGAAGATAATCGAAGCTTCAGAATTTAATTTAAAACTGTTTTGTTCAGTTTTAAAATTATATTGTTCGAATCGATATGTAAAAAATAGCCGTCCGAGGCATAGTCTCGGAATTCGATGAAACCAGTGCCATTGGATCCGTAATATTGTATTATTATCGAATTTCAAATTTCGCAGTGATCGGAGTTGTTGTGTGAGCGTACGATATATAAATGCATAGAAATTTATTCTAGAACAAATTGAATTTAAATAAGATAAAATTGCTTTCCTTTAACCAGCAATACGTACAATCAGCCACTAAACTGTCTCCTCTCGTACAAAACACCATCATCTCATTCCCTGGAATCACGTCTTCTTCTGTTTCGATTCAGAGAAAATTTTCAAACAAAATATTTTCGTTCGTTCGAAAATTCAAAATGGCGAACGAATAACCCACTGCAATCCAACATTCTCCGTTCCTCTTTCATTTTCAAGTCTGAACGAGAAAAATCAAGTCGAGCCTCTCCTTTGTTTCAAATCAAGTCGAGCTCCTCAGTTCATATAAGAAAAAAAAATTATGGAACGAAACAAAAATGGCCGCAGACAAAAAAAATCGAAACCCCACCTTTCCTTTCAAAAAAAATCAAAACACGGGTTCGTCATCGAGGGGGAAGCGCACACTCGCGCACGCGAGGGTGGAGCTTGCAGCAAGCGATGATTTGGGGCTGATGGAGTCACGTCGTTCGACTCGAGGTCGTGGCGAGACTGGGGGCAGCGATTGGCGACTCGGTGGGCAACCGCGAGGCAAGGAACGGAGGGGCTAGAATTTGTTCGACATCGCGAGGAGGCGCGTGCGATTTTGTCGTGATTTGATGGAAGTATTCGAAGTGATGCAGTGATCGGAGTGCTGGGCAGTTTGGGGATTCGCGAGCAGTTCGTTGTTCGATGATGGCAGATAGCAGGGGCAATGGTCGCCTGAGAGGAGAGAAGGCCGTGAGGCATCTCGATCTGGGTTGCTTGATTAAGCAGTGAGGTAAAGGAATTTTCTTTAAGAATTTTAAATCTATAAATATATACATATAGGATTTATAGAGAATATAAATATTTCAATTTTAACTGTTTTAGAGAAATTTTTACAGTAAGAAAAATTTTGTTTCGACAGTATACATGTATAGGTAAAGAAGAGATAAATATATATGTGTGTTATAACATATGACCTTAAAAACAGGAAAATAGTTTTAGTAGTTGAAATAAAATAAATGTTTAGTGATTAGTTTAATTTATTTATCTATTCAGTCATTTTAACTACTAAAAATAATTTATAAAAAGGAATTCGTTAAATTTAAAAGGTTTTAGTTAAATAAATTTATTAAAAGAAACTGGGTCAAAATAAAATCATTGAATGATTAAAACTATAAAAAAAACGGAAATTGGTTGTTCGATTTATTTCGAATATTAATGAAACCGTATAAATTTTTATACAAGGTTAATACAATGAAGAAATGATCAAGACGGAAATGGGATTGCAAAATAAAAAGCTAAGGTGAGATTTTTCTCACTCGAATGGAAAATTTAATTTTGCAGTTATTGATTGATTTGATTGCTATTTGGATGTGATATTAGATATAGTAGGATATATATATATATATATATCAATATATACATATTGGCATATGTATATATTGGATCGATTGATTTCCCGCCTTGTATAGCGGATGAGACCCTATTGCGCCGTTAGTAAGCGGATGATATTTATAAAACCCATATACCGCGATATTCCATTTCGAAGTGAAATTGGTATTGTGCTAACATCTGTGGATGTAGGGAAACAGGTTGGAGGGATCCAACTGGATTCCTCACCAGTATTTATTGATTTACAGATATTGTGATGTATTCTGTTATCATATTGATATATGATGTTTGTTGTTGTGATTGACTAATTGGTGCTGTTGCATCATCGGATTCAGTTTTGAAGTTTAAAAATAACGACTTTTACTTTAAAAGGATTTTAAAGTGATCTTTGAAAGTAGATGTTTTATTGAATTTTTGAATTGATTTATTTCAAATAAATAAACGTTTAAAATTTTAAAGTTATAAAAGTTAAGATTTTTGGTGAAATATAACCAAATTTTGATTTTTGAAATAAAAGTTGATTTATTTTATAAAAAGGTTTAGATTGAGATTTTCACAGTATTATAAACGGTTTATTTAAAAGATTTATAAAGTTGATATTTATAAATTCAAAATATTGGAATTATAAAACGAGTTTTATAAGTGTTAAAATGAAGTATAAATGGGATTTCATAAGTTAATGAAATCTGAAAGTTTTAAATTTTGTGAAGTTTAAAAGAATGATTTCTTTTAAAATAAATGAATTATAAGTTATTAACTTATAATATGGACTTGTGTATATATATTGGGTTATAAATTGAATTTGTTAATAAAGGAGATTTATAGATCAAAGTTGTTAAAAATATATAAAGGTGAATTTATAAACGTTGTTTTATAAATCCAAAACCAATTGAATTTGGTAATTTAAACGTAGAAGTTATTAAAAGAGATATATTCATGATTTTGGACAGCGAATTATCCTTTAAGTTAAATGTTGTAAAAAAATAAGAGTTGGTTGGGAATTTTATCCACGATTTTGGATAGTGGATAATTCTTGAAAATAAAATGTGTAGAAAATATTTAAAATTTGGTTAGTGAAGTATATTCACGATTTTGGACAGTGAATATATATTATTAAGTAAAATGAATCTGGTCTTGGGAAAGTGATATTGAAATAGAATGAAAACGATTTAACGATGTTTTAAAAATGTGTTGAATATCGAAATCATAGATTTCAACATTTATTGTTGAAATAGACGTTTTTGAGAAATATAAGGAAATGGTGGACTATAACACTGTTGTTATAGTAAATGATTTCCGAAAGGAAATGTTTTTATCTAGTATTGGGATTTACATATCTATCTTAAATCTGAATCCCTATACTAGTGATTTTGAGTCGTCGTAACGATGTTTTACGTAACATCGTTTTGACTCAAATAGATGTTGTTATAGTAAATGATTTCCTTAAAGAATGAATTTATACTTAATTTTGATTTAAGTATATTGAATATTTTCAAATGTTGAAAATAAATAGATTTGTGAAATACTTATTATTAAATAAGTATGGAAATGCTTTTCCAATATGAAATGAAACGTTTTTGAGTTTTATCTCTGTAAAGATAAATTGAAAGTGAATATTGAAATCGATTTGAAAATCGTATATCAGTAGATATTTGAAAATATAAATTCACTATGGAATTTATAAAAGAAATGGGAATATGTTTAAAAATAAACGTGATTTATTTTTGAAGTGTGGAAATTATATATCTAGTAAAGATATTTTGGAAATTAAATAATTTGGAAAATTATTTGGAATCTGATGATGTTGCGCATCTTTATTGATAGTTAAATAACCGACTATCAATAATTACCTTGAATGAGTATTTGTTGTGAATTGGATGAATTTGAATGCCACACTTATTTTTGAATAAGCGCTCACTATTTGGGTTAGCCGGGAAAGGACCATGGGGTCGTATAACCCATTCCGAATATGTGATACGTCGTTATGAATTGCATTTGATGACCGGTGTTGAAGACCGAATATTTTTGAAAACGGAAGGATTACCGTCGAGTTACTCTACATCGGCTGATCTCCGATTTAGAGGTTTTATCACCCTTAGTGACGGGAAGTCCGGACGTGATTAGAAAATTATCCGGATTTGCAAGGGCTTCGTGAGAAGTGCCTTCGGTTCTGTTCGATCCCGGAACAGACTTGTATGGATTGTATGTCTAACGTTACAAATTGAGATATAAAGCTGATTTCTTTCAAATACATTTCTGTTGATGGCGGAGAATTTATTCTCTTAGCTTAACACCCTTATCTGAGACGTACGAGCTCAGAGGTTATGTAGTTGAAATTTATCAGCAATATACTCCCAATTTGGTAACGTGGCATGCTGAGTGTTGCTGTGAAATGATCGTTGTTTGATCATTTATGATATGATCGTTTGTTTGATCATTTATCTTTGTGATCAATTCTTTGATCATTTTGTTTGACCCGAAGCATGGCTTTGTAGAAAGCGTAGCTTTGTGGACGAGACTTCGTCGAGCCTCACACCCCGGAAATGGTCAAAACAGGAAGGATGCAGCAAGGTTCTAAGGAGTAGCGCCCCTTAGTGTATGTCATTCCTTCTGGATAGAGGTGGTATCATGGTATGGAGCCCAGATACTTAACCTATGTTGATACTGCTTATTATGTGGATGTTGGAAATCGGGGATCCTCGGGAAGATCGGTTACGATCGGGGGATGGCATACGCGTGTCAGTAGTTACCTATTTTTGCAGAGGTAACCCGGCCTTGTGTTGGCAGAGATCCGGTTAGGTTCTCGGGACGTCATTCCAGAGGCGTTCCTTCGTAGCAATGGGAAGTTCCTTAGCCTGAGCATTTGTTGGAAATCCAAAGAAACAATACGACACTTGTACGGTTTTAGTTGTAGAACCTATCATTCACTTATGGTGGCGCCCCACTGTTTGGATGGTAGCTATAGTAGGCATAAGTGCGAAATGCCTATGCTGGCTAAGATTTATATTATACTTTCGAAATGTTTTCTACACTATGCACTAGTAATAATATCAAAAGGATTTGATTTTGCGTAGTAAGCATCTTTGACTATCATAAGAAGAAATCTCCTCCAATTCTGCGTTTGCATTGTGTGTGTTGCGGGAGGTCTTATGGTAGTTTCATTTTCCAAAAGCATTGCGAATAAATTTTATTTATTTGTGAAAAATAACTGTTTTACAATCTCACACCAGTCACCTTGACTGACCTGGAGTTTATTGTTTCCTTTCTAAACTCTGGGTGCCCACTAATTTTCCACACGGGCAGCCTAGAGTTATATTATCAGGATATTCTGGATATTCTGGAGCCGTGGAAGCAAGCTGGATGGCGTAACGTATCACATATACTTTGTTTATTTATTCCGCTGTGTATTCTGTATGAGGACAAGTTTATATAACTGTCCATTGATGTGATGTGTTGTAATGAGTTGTATATTGACTCTGATTGATGTATGTACAAACTGATATAGTTCTTTGTTTTAAAAGACTAGTGATTATCTATTATATATTGTTCCGCTGCGAATGTGAGATTCTGATATTGTTTTCTGTTCTGTTTTCTGATGTTGTTCTGTTATTCTTCTTTCTTTTTCTTCTATCTTTTCTTCTACCTCTTCTTTTAAAACCCTAAGTATTCGGTTTTCCGGCATTCGTTTGCTCGGCAGTTGATACAGTGGACGTATCGATGTCGATTTTCGAAAGTCGAAGAATCGGGTCCTTACATAAATACTAATTCTAATCATTACGCAGTTAGTATCATTTTCATATGGAAATTACAAATTAATTACATAACAAGAAACTATTGATTTAGCAATATAAATTTCATAGGAAAGCGTAAATCTCAACATTATATATATATTAGTTTATTTGCAACCTAAATTCAATTTCTTAGGCATGTAGGAATAGATCTGCAATGGTATAATCTAATATTATACAAAAACATATAATATTCCCACTCACCTTTTTAAGTGCTCCTAAATCTCTAGATGTAATCCAGATCTAATCTCCATTATTTGTATTCTCCCTTTTGACTTCCTATTTGGATCCACAAATAACATTTACATATAGATCTATTATAATTTGGATTAGAGAGAAGAGATTTAGACTAATCTATTGATTAAAACCAGATCTATAGTTTACCTCTGATGTAGCGACTTGGTTTGAACCTATTTTCTATTCTCTATCATCTTATATTCTTCTCCAAAGTGTATACATGCAAATTATATCTATTTATATGAATCTAGAATTTTAGAGGAGAAGAGAAAGTGACTTGATATAATGTGTTAATTAATTAATTTAATTAAAAGTATATTTAATAGAAAATGCATAAATGGTATGTTTTGTGATAGTAGTTACAAAGTATTATGATTGTGAGTAATTTATCACAACGAAAACAAACATATTCCATTTTAAATGTTCCTAGTCAAGATGTATCAAGACTAGATATCGATGTGTGAGTTGAGACTAGAGTATGTAATGCTCTTAAAATGTTGGGTGGTGTATTACTCATTTCTGTTGGGGGCACCTAGAGGTTGCATATTGATTTGGACAACTATGGAACAACTCACTCGATAGTTTTCTATTGGTTAATATAACTAAGGTCAAACAGAAAATATCGATGTGACTGATTTACACAGTTTTCTCAACTTGAGAATACTGTGGATCTTCAATATGAAAGCTCCGCTTTGATTGTAGTCAAACCATGACATGGCTTCCATCGAGTGAATATAGTTGGGTTGAGTAGAAGTATTGAAAGTGAAGCACTATTCAAGAGAGGATTCGTCTCCTAGGTTATATGGAGTTAGTATCATATTCAACTCAAAGTCAAAGTCTCTAGCCAAAGCATTTCGGTTAATAATTATTATTATTATTGAACCAAGGACTTTGTATTTGGACTATAGAGTTGAATATGGATGATATTGGAATTTTGACCATTACCAAATTCCATAAGTCCAAAGTGATATAATTTTAACGAAGTGAATCAGTATAAATAAATGTCACAACCGGGTAACGCTTAATAAAGTGAAATTGGACGTAAGCGATAATTTTGATCAAAATGTCACATCACTTGCTAAGTGATGTATGAACGTTAACATTTGAATAGTTCGATGTTAATCGCTAACCAAACACCCGACGAGTCACACAAGCAGAATGATGAATTTTCTTTAGACCAAACGATTTAATTAGTTTATAATTATTATAAATTAATTAATATTTATGAAATATCAATTACAAATTTTTTAATATGATTTGAGGAATAAATGTTACTGTGTATATATAATAGTTATAAATATATCGATCTATATGGGATATCAATAAGCAATTAAATTAGATTTAATTAATAATAGTCATTTGGGCTTAAAATGGGTTTAAAGCCCATGAAAGGGGCTAGAAATTTCGACCAAAATGAAGGCAATATGATCCCTAAGGTGGAGCGATGAAGGCTTGGAGATGGAAGGCTAAGATGAAATAGAATTGGTAAAAGATAATATAGGATATCGATTCTAAAATATCTCTAACTTCTCCTCTATATAAGTATCTCTGTCCTTTAGTATACTTTATGGCTGCCTCCTCTCTCCATTTTTCTGGCTAAGTCATACCTCCTAATGGTCCAACACAAATCAATAGTTATTCGATAGCAAAGGGTCTGCGATTCAAAGACTTGTAATTTGACGAATCAGGAAGGTTTCAAGATGAAGGGAATTCATCATTACAAGGTGTACTTAAGGGCATTAGTTTAGATAAGTATTTAGTTTATATACGATACATAATCTCCGAATAACTCAATATTGTTCATATATATAGTTATTATTGAATTGTTAGTTACATGAGATTCCTATTGGTATTGTTGTTGTCGCATATGTTGATTGGTTATGTGTATAAAAGAACCTTTTTTATAATAAATTTGATGCATATAGCCGAAATTATTTAATTTCATTTATTATTAATTTATTAATTTATTTATACCTATATTAATTAATTTATTTATATGACTAATATTAAACAATATAACCGTATCATATAAAATTAAACTAATACTTTTAAATGTATATTTATATTAATTATAATTTTTAGCAACTGTAAATAATTTTTTATTAATTATTTAATATTTTTTTGTATCATTTAATCATTATATGAATTAAAACTTTATATCAAATAAATTATGTTTCAAAAATTAGATGTTAAATTTCCTAAAATTAATTCATCATGTAGAAGCTTTCGGTCAAAATATTAGATCGTTTTCCAACTGTTTTTAATATTTTAAAAAATCACTTTTTAATTAGGTTGAAAGTAATTAATTAATAAAAAATAATACTTGTAGATAGAAAAATCTGAAAAAATTTTGTAAGCTATGAAATATGATTCAGATTTTTAGGAAATTTAAAATTCAAAAAAAATATATATATTATATAGTTTATATCATTTATTTATTGTTGTTTAACTACTTAATTCATAATATTTATATATTAATATAATAAAATTATAATTAAATTTGTACTTGTTATGTATTCGATCTAGAATATTGAAATAAAGATTTTTTTAATTTTTTAATACACACAAAGACATCTATATATATAAATCATTCTAAATCATATTTACATTTAAATTATATATATATTATACATATAATTATGTTACTTTTGTACATACATACATACAAATATATATACATATATATATATATATATCTTAAAAATAAAAATAATTTTGAACTTATATCTTATATATATACATATTTGTTTATTTATATATTACTTAACACTATAATATTTATGTATAAATATATCAAATAATATTTTTCCATAATATACTTACATACATCATATATGCATGTGTGAATGTGTGCCTATATATATGTGTGCGCGTGTGTGCGTGCATGCACTCTTGGTTCTATATACAACCGGCATAAATATACACACAAATTTGGACAACATACAATAGATATAAGATGGGCTAACATGTCCATTGTAATGTAAATCCCAACATTTATATATGGGCATGTTATACCCTTTATGAAATATCATATTACACATGCATGCACATACACATATGTATATGATACATATGTATACTTATATATTAATTGAAAATAAATGAAATAAAATTCTATCAACAATTTGTAAATTTAAATGAAATATAATATTTTATTTAAACTAAATTTAGAAATTTTCTAAATAATTTAGACTTCATAATCCTAATAAATTCATCCATAACTTCCACTACGGGCTGACCTAGTTCCAACAATGGTATCAGAGTCTAATAGCCTATGCAGTTTAAATTAGTCATTTTGGGGTTAACTATTAAGCGCACAACCAAAAATTGTGTCTAATCGAAAAGGCCCAAATTTGAATTGGGCCTTGGGCTAAATTTTAAAATTGTTTGAAAAATAAATATAAGGTTTTAAATTTAAAAGTTAAATTTAATATAAGATATAAATATATTATAATATAATAAAATTTTCAAAATGTTTGAATATATATATATATATTAATTTCGAAATTTTAAAATTTATTAATTGAATTAATAAAACATTAATTAAATAATTCAATTAATATATATATATGCATGTTTTATATATTATGATATATGCTATGATATTTTAAAATGTTAAAATAACATAAGTATACATGTATATTACATGAATTAAAATTTTAAATTAGTATAATTTAATTAAAAGTTAATTAATTATATAATAAATTAAAGGTTAATTAATTAAGTAAATTAATTAATGGTTAATTAACTAAATGAATATACACATATATAAGATATATGTGTAATATTATAAAGGTTATATCATGTAATAAATATTTAATATAAATATTATATTAAAAGAATATAAAATTAATTAAATACAGATTTAATTAATATAATGTTATACATAAGACTATTATATAAGAAATATAAAATATAAGAGTTATATAATAATAAAACTTATATAATATGAGTGTATAAATTAAAGGTGGAACGGAAAAAAACCCTAACTAGACTTAAGGAACAAATACATACGTAAATGTACGTATACCGTGATTTCCGATATGTCCGACAGTTGAATTACGAGAGTAATTCATAAGAATTATACTATTCCATAAGTTGATATCACTCAACATTATATATATTGAAGATTATGAATCTTTAATATAATATTGTCCTCTACCATATATATATATATATATATATTAATAAATTACTTGCATACTCCTTAGTTGTTGAGAAAACTCAAGCTAGGGATGTTATGTGTAGTAGTATTAATATATTGAATAGACGTGGTAAGATAACTATATGTATTTATTAAGAAAAATCAAAGTACATATACTATACTTAGGCCGTCGCGATATGGTAGGTACGAGTGAATAATCTCTTTCGATTTGTTGAGCAAACTCAAGGTCGAAATAAGATTTGGATAAGGAACCATGAGTTAGGAGTTATATGTGATACACCCAATAAGGATTATCCATAGTCCGTACAACTATGATTTTTTAAGCAAACTCAAGGTCAAAATTCCAAGACGGACGAGCCCTAACACCCGCTAGTGAAGTCGAAAGACATATATGTTTCTCTTAGGGTTTGGTGAAACATAAAAGACTAGTGGGAGCCTTATTAGAAAAATGAAATGATAAAATTTAACCTTTTTGATATTGTAAAAACATATGCTATACAATGTTATAATTATCTACATTGATAAATTTGTGCATTTAAAATGATTGATAAAACATTTATCAATTAAGATATATAATTAAATTGAACTGAAAATTGACAAATAGAAATATAAAATGTACGTACTAATAAATGATTATTGCATGTGAACGTTTCTATATCCATGCAAGTACTTATTTCACAACTGCATATTACGTTCATAATTCGATCAGTTACGTGTTTATTTGTTCGAAGCCGTGTATTGCATTCTATGAGTTTCGAATTCTAAAAACAATACAAGAATTCTAAAAGCAATACAAGACTATGGATATTTGATCCATATACAATCACATATAAATGTTATACGATGAATGGTAAAAGTTTGTAATATACAATATTTTGATGAAATTAGTTCATCTGAAAAACCAAATACACCTTGATATGAGATCGAGTATTCAATTTGATTGATTACAAAAGGATCGTATTGTGTTAAATGTAACAGTAGACCAAAAATATAATATAAATCTAAGAACTCAATCGATGAATTGTCAGTTTGATCAGTTGACATAAAGTACAACATATTTGATGTCCTTAAATAGTAAGGATAGTCGAATGCGCTTTTGTAAAGAGTTCGATATAATATTGTAGTATGAGTTTTCTTTTGAATGGTTTGGCCATTTGAAAGAAAAACGAATATATAAGAGTATATGTAATTTAAGGTATAGTTGGGATGAAGAGAGTTAATAGTCACTTATGCTTCATAAAGAAATAATGGAAATAAGAACTATAATAATAATGATTGATATTTAACATGGAATAAGAAATATGATTTCTATTCCACACTGTATTTTCATATAGAAAATTATTTTCTATGAGATTTATTTCTTTAAGTTCAAGATATTTGATCAACGAACTCTTCGCTGTAAACTAGTTGCAGTATATGAAGCAAATAAATCTATGTTAAGTGAATTATGGACCTTCGAATTCAATGCGCTATTATAGTAATGGGGAAATAGTGAGAGCATGCAATATAGCACTTATTGAATGCATCAAGCAATGAAAATTGTGTTCGTAAGACATACCGGATATTATTTATAAAATAATGACTAATTTTCAGTGTCGACTAGAAAATAGATATGGTTATATTTCAATGTGAATATTATGAATATTCTTTTTGAAAAAAAACTACAAAGTAGTATTTGTTTTCACAACAAAAGTGGTACAATTGAAAATACCGAAGTATCTAAAATTATTTACAATTATTTTGGAATTATAGACTAAGCCGTAGTTTTGAGAAATAATTTTATTATATGATTATGAATCATATAATACTGGGTAATTATATCTCAAACAATTAAGGGCAATGCACCCATTTAATGGGAGCATCATAAGAGTTGATGAACTCTTCAGATTGATACGTATTGATGTATGCAATCGCAAGTCTATTAATACTCCACATACTTCATTATATTCACAGATGAGTTGTCACCAACATGGACATGTGTATTTGATACACATGTAGTATGTCTACGGTATACTCATAGAGTATAAAATGGAAGTAAATAAAATAACATGCGATAGAAATGATTCGATATGATCGAATGGGTGAGTATTGTAACGACCCAGGATTTTAGTTATTTGATTTTGGGATATTTAATTAATTTTAAATATTTGGAAGTTAATTTTATAGATTAAATAACTTGGATTTCAAAAATAGTGATTTATTGGATAATTTAATTGTTAAATTTAATAATTGAAAATATTTAATTTCTATTAATAAGAAGGAAGATAATAAAAAATTTAAAATTGATTCAAAAGTTGATTTACTCGATTTTTTTTAAAATAACCCGTTTTAATTAACATGTAATAATAGCTTTCCGAGGCACATTCTCGGAATTCGACGAAACTAGTTCCATTGGATCCATAATATTGTATTATTACAATATTTCAAATTTTGTAGTGATTGGATTTGACGTTTGGTCACACGGGATAGAAACGCGTTGAAATTAATATCGAAAATTTAATATTATAACTGGGTTCAAAAGGCTATCGTCTGCATACGATCGAATTAGGTCTCGGAACTTGTTCCATTTCATTCGAAATAGGGGGTATAACACTAGGAACGCCAGGCGGCATGCCTCGATTGGGATCCGAAATTTAGGGCTAGATATTTTGGAATTTTAAATATTTTATTTCAATTCGATTTAACTACATCCGTTATAACATCTATATTAGCCGACCTACCTTTACCATCCACACCACTCTACAATTTTTCACCTCGTCCTTCCTTTATATATTCACACTGCTGAGAACAGAGGAGGAAAAATATAGGAGAAGATTCAAAAATTAATTTCTCAAGATTTCCTTAATATAAAAAATTGAAACAAGATTTAAAAATCTTGTTTCGGAGAGGGCTTCGATTTGATGTGCTTCATGAAGGGTGCTATTTCGATCCTCGAAGCTCGATAGTGAAGGATGTGAGGAATCTCGATTTAGGGTTTTGGTTTGAGGGAGGTAGATGGGCGATTGTCTAAACTATGTTCGGATTAGGCTTCGTGAGGCGAAGGAGAGGCGGCGCCCATATTTTGGTACGGTTTGGTCAGTTTTGGTGGGAGCGGCACACATACGAATGGCAGTGGAAGGAGTAAGTCATGATTCAATAAGGAGCTTCGATCGATGATTTATGGGTATGGAAAGGTGGAGACTCTCAAGAGAAGCTCAACAGAGGTGTCAGATTGATGATCCGTGGTGTGGTGCTCCGTGTCGGGGAGATGCGTGCAGGTTGGAAGGGGAACATGCATAGGCGAATACTTGAGATTGGGGAAGAAGAAGTAGGAGGAGGGGTAAATGAGTAATTATGTTAAAGTTGTTTTAATTTTAAATTTCAAATACGCGATAACTTGTAAAATGTATATTTCACTCGTACAAGGTCGGTTTCGAATGCCAATTTTTACATTGCGATCGTGATAACGGAAACTTCGCAATGAAAATGGTTTGGATGGATTTGGAGACAGTGGAAATTTAGGCTAAAATTGGACGTCATCCGGTTTTAGTTTCAAACCGGAACGCTTCGGCGACAGAAAAGGATAAATGTGAGTAAATCTCACTCATCTTGGATAATTGGTTTTATTTAAATATTTAAAATTATTTATTAGTTGATTGGATGCATTGATAAATTATTATCAGTTGGATGTTATATTATATATATTAGTATATATATTAGTAGTTGGATATTTCCTATCGATTGGAGTGGATGAGACACTATGCACCCCGCATAATAGCGGATGACCCTATATTATCGCGATATCCTGCCTCGAAGCGAGATTGGTATTTTATGATTATATAACATTTGTGAACAGAGGAGGAAAAATATAGGGGAAGATTCAAAAATTAATTTCTCAAGATTACCTTAATAAAAAAATTGAAACAAGCTTTAAAAATCTTGTTTCGGAGAGGGCTTCGATTTGATGTGCTTCATGAAGGGTGCAGTTTCGATTCTCGAAGCTCGACAGTGAAGGACGTGAGGAATCTCGATTTAGGGTTTTGGTTTGAGGGTGCTAGATGGGCGATTGTCTAAACTATGTTCGGATTTGGCTTCGGGAGGCGAAGGAGAGGCGGCGCCCAGATTTTGGTACGGTCTGGTCAGTTTTGGTGGGAGCGGCACACGTACGGATGACAGTAGAAGGAGTAAGTCGCGATTCCATAAGGAGCTTCGGCCGATGATTTATGGGTATGGAAAGGTGGAGACTCTCAAGAGAAGCTCAACAGAGGTGTCAGATTGATGATCTGTGGTGTGGTGCTCCATGTCGGGGAGATGCGTGCATGGCTGGAAGGGGAACATGTACATGCGAATACTTGAGATTGGGGAAGAAGAAGTAGGAGGAGGGGTAAATGAGTAATTATGTTAAAGTTGTTTTAATTTTAAATTTCAAATACCCGATAACTTGTAAAATGTATATTTCACTCAAACGAGGTCGGTTTCGAATGCTAATTTTTGCGATGCGATCGTGACGACGGAAGCTTCGCAATAAAACTGGTTTGGACGAATTTGGAGAAAGTGGAAATATGGGCTAAAATCGGACGTCATCCGGTTTTAGTTTCAAACCGGAACGCTTCGGAGACAGAAAAGGATAAATGTGAGTAAATCTCACTCATCTTGGATAATTGGTTTTATTTTAAATAGTTAAAATTATTTATTAGTTGATTGGATTCATTGATAAATTATTATCAGTTGGATGTTATATTATATATATTAGTATATATATTAGTAGTTGGATATTTCCTACCGATTGGAGCGGATGAGACACTATGCAACCCGCATAATAGCGGATGACCCTATATTATCGTGATATCCCGCCTCGAAGAGGGATTGGTATTTTATGATTATATAACATCTGTGGTTGCAGGGAAACAGGTTGGAGGGATCCAACTAGATTCCTCAAAAATGTAGAATTTAATTTCATACACAGTGACATATGATGTGTTTGAATAACCTGTGATAGATTATGATATGATTTGAATTTATTGGATGCTATAATAGCACTGGCCTTAATTTTGGTATTATAAATACCATAAATAATAATTTTGAATTTAAAAAGGAAATTCAAAGGCGCTTTTGGAAATGAAGATATTTATATTGAACTTTGGGATTATTTAAAAAGGAATTGATTTGGATAAAATAAATAAATTTGATTTTAGATATTTATTTAGCTATTTCGTAAAATTGTTTCAAATAGAGGATTTAATTTGAGTATGTTTAAACAGTGGATTTTTAATTAGGATTTCTGGGAATACGAAATGGAAGTCAAAATCGAGATTTGAATGGTTTTCAAATATAATTGGATTTATTCATAAATAGATTTATAAATGGGATTTTAAATAGGAACCGATTTATAAATGGAGTTATTTAATATAAATCTGTTATTAATAGAGAAATGAGAGTTGAGTTTATAAACTTATAAACGATGTTTATAAATAAGTGGAATGATTATCATTTGATAAATTGGAAATATAAATTCATGGTGTGAATTTAAAATGAGATATGGAAATCGGTTTAGAAAGAAATAGTAAATTCTATTTGGAATTTAGGAATAGTTATGAAATTGGAAATGTAAATCGATTTGTGATAAATCGAGAGAGATTTGTAAGTATAAAAACAGGTATGTTGAATTTTAAAAATGGTTTCAGAAGAAGTTAAGATTTGTTTTTAGAAAAGGATTTGTATTTATTAAACTATGTAGTTTTAAAAACTATTAATTGGATTAAATATTTCAGAAAGTTAGTTATTTAAATATTTAAATTTGTTGAAATGAATTCTAAATTTTATAAACAAGTTTCGTAAATCGACTAGAAGTTTTATAAACGAATTGGAATTAGTGATTGATGTTTATTTTAAAAGTGCTTTGACATTTTAAATAATTATTTAACCATGTTTTTGAAATTTATTATTATTATTATATATATAGTTTAAAAGTAAGTGATTGAAATTTATTTATAAACGCTCTCGAGATTTGTGAACCGGGTTTTATTTAATGGATGTGATTTTATAAGTGAAAATCTTATAATGGAATTCTTGGAAACTTAAGGAAATTTCCAAAGTGTTTAAATACAGAAACTTCGAAAATGAATTAGAATTCATAAAAGAAGTTAGAAATGGTTAGTTGGATTATAAATAAGTATAATCGATAATTTTTGGAAATTGTTAAGGGAATTAATAAAAATTTCGGAGATGTATGAGATAAGTACGAAATATTTCCTAAGTATGGATATTACAAATGATTTTGAGAAACAGACTTATAATATTTTTCTAAGTATTGGAATTAAAGGTTTTGGAGATACTTTAGCGATGAAATGATTTATATAGAAATATTTTTCAAAGAAATGAATTATAAGTTGGATTTGGAAATATTTCTAAGTGTTGATATGTTTTGGAAATATCCTGTTATGGATATAAGAAGTTGAAATTGTTTTCAAATGTTGAACTATTGAAAGAGATTTGAATATATATCTTTGTAAAGGTATTTGAAATAAATGTTTTTGAAGATTTATAATATGGGCCTAGTGACTGCTTATGTGTGTAATTTGATAGTTAAATAACCGACTATCAAATCTGGCCAAATTCGTTGATCGTTTTGAAGAGACCGGGATCAGATTTAATTATCCGAAAACCACTTCTATCCGATTTGAGCGTTATGAATTGTGAAATCTTGAGGATAATGAATACGGTGATCTTTGAAGAGATTGGTTTGTTTAGACCCAGAATAACTTGTATGGATGAATGCTATCATTTCATTGTTGCTTGGAAGGTAGTGTTAGCATTCCAAGTGGAATTGCTATTCAAAGAGGTAAACGTAGCCTCAAGCCTCATCAACCGAGAAATGACTAAAACAGGGCATGCAGCAGAGCTAAGTGGGTTGCTCTCATTAGAGTATGTCATCATCTTTCTAGATTACCCTATATTTATGGATTTGGTTGTGCATGAGAGATCTCGATTACGGTTGGAAGACCGGGATGATGACATATTCGGTACTACTAGTCAAGTGGTAGGCCGGTTCTATGTGGCAGGGTACAAGATGTTCTTGTCAGACCCCGGTGCATTGATCTAGAAATGTACCCATCGGAGGTAGTTCCTTACTTGGTCATAGTATGGAATCCATTCTCCAATAAGCACCGTACGGTTTTGATTGTGCCCAACTATGTTGAAATGTGAGATGCAAGCATACACTATTTCATAGTTTATTTTCTATGGACACTATTATAATATCAGATGATTTTGATATAAAAGGTTTTGGCTATCGTAAGGTAAAAACCCGTCATATTTATGTGTGGTATGGTCTTACGAGACACCCTTTTGATTTCAAAGATTTTCTTATAACTTTAAATCCAGTTGGGTGTGATTTTCTCACGCTGGTTTTCCAGACTGACTCGGGTGTTATTTTATTATAATGCTCGGTTTAGACCGAGTATATTACAGATTATTTATGGATGCTTGGAGGTTCAAGAGATGAGTTGGAGGCCTAGACACGTATTCACATAGATGGTTATTTTCCACTATATTCATTGTTGTGTTATCAGCAATTATGAGTGAAGACTGTTATAACTGTCCAGGCTGAGATAGGCTAGTATACTCTAATTGATGTCTATATATATACATATATTACGGTTTTGTTTTTGTGTAAAGACTTGTGATATATTATAGATTATTCGTTCCGCTGTGAGATTCTGTGTTGTTTAGTTTTCTTTTTATCTTTTTTCTTCTTCTTCTCCCCTAACAATTCGCCTTTTTGTTCAATTTGAGTTGACATGTGCGGTTTATTGTCAGCTTAGACTATACAAAAAAGTAGGTCGTTACATTTGGTATCAGAGCTGAAGGTTAAGCGATAACCTTGGCTTTGGTGGGGTAACTCATAAAGCAAGGTTCAGTAGCACCTTAGAATGAGTTTGAGTGTATGTATATACATGAGCGCGTATTTGTTTGTGATATAATTTTTTTATTGTGTTGGTTGATCTATTGAGTGGCTTATGGACTCTGGTCAATACGAGTAACTAACGTTATTGATAGGGATCTCTAAACACTTGAAAGAATAATTCGACATGGTATTATTTTGAAATTGGGTAAATGAATTAATTTTACCTAGATTATATTTTATATATACAGGAATAATTTTTCAGAAATTATTATAGTTGTATATAGTGTGCTTAGTTGTTAGGAAATGATAATGTTAAACTATTATCATTTGTTGTTTGTTGTTGTGATCGAATAAAGGTTAATACTATAATGTAAACAAGATTAACAGTTAAGAAAATGGTTCGTATAACCAAAGTGAAATTATATAAATATGATTTATAAAGGTGGTTTATAAATTAAAAAGGATTTAAAAGTTGGGAAATTGAGAATTTAAATCCCGTTGGTTTTGAAAATGTTTTTCAAGGTTTTGGGAAAATAATAATAGTGTTATTTGGAAATATTTTTGAATAGAAATATTTAAAAAGGGTTTAAAAGGAATAAAAGCACTAAAGTCACTTTGGTCACTGGAAAATAATTTCGGTGATGACTGCAGCATCATCGACATTCATTTTCGAGTTTCCAAGGGAGGAATTGCTACCATCAGAGTTTTGTTTGGTAAGACTGGTTTTGGTTTTGGAAATTCAAAATAATGATTTGATATACCAATGGAATTTTGTGTATATATGCGTATATGATTTCAAAAATGATTTGAAATACTTTTGAATAAGGTGTTTAAACTCTGGGATTTTCATTTAAATGTTTTATTGAGAGCATGAGAAAATAAGTTGATAACTTATAAATTTTGGAAATTTGTAAGTAAAACAAAGCTTTAAAATTGTTGCATGTGAATGTTAAGGAAAGTAAATTTGGAATTGAACTTAACTTAAGTATAAATTGAATTATAGAAAGAAATTTAGCCTAAGTTAGGTTAAATAAAATAATTTTTGGAAATGAATTAAGGAATGAACTAATTGAATAAATTAGTAAGTAAATCTGATTTGGAATATGGTTGAAATTTAAACAAATGAATTGAGTCAAATGGAATTAAAATTGGATTTGATTCAAAATGGATATAGACTTAAGTGTGAAGTGGTAATAACCATAATAAATTTGTATAAAATGTTTATAAACATAAGAAAATTTATGGAATAATTCATAAATGAAGTAAGTATGAAGTGAAATGTGTTGAACATAGAATTTGGTGGAATAATTCTTAAGAGGTGATTAGGATTTGAAAGGAATATACTAAGTAAATAATTGAATGTGGATAAAGCAATGTGGATAATTGAATGCAGATCAAATAAATGTGAATAACTGAAAGTGAAAAATTGAAAGTGAACATAATGAATGTGAATAAAAGGAATTTGGTATAGCTAAGAATTAATGAAAATAAATACGTAAGTTGTATGTATATTATTTTATTCGCATAACGGTTTGATCTAGATTCGAGCATAGAGTTTCGAGATAATTTATGTCGATCCGAGTTAGGATTTATTTCGACGGCGAAAACTGGATATGGATTTTTGATTGATTCTGGAGTTCTCTATCATAGTATATGGCTATGCAAGGAGAATGACGGTTTCTGATCAAGGGACCAGATTTGAGTCCGCACTAGAGTGGTCGTGTAAACGATACTAGTTCGGAAGTGAAATTGTGTGATCGAGCGAGCGATCAGATTTGATATTGCGTATGGATGATATATGTACATCGTATGGGCTTAAATAAAGCAAATATTGGAAATTGAAAAATAAAATGATTTTGAATTATATGATTGGATATCATTGGTAAATAAGATGCAGGTATATAAAAGCAAGAGCTAATTTGATGCCTTTGATTTCATAAGAAAATTGAGTTGCTCGACTAAAAGGTACATGTTTATATTGTTGATTGATTGATGGTTTTATGATTGAGCCACTTGGCTTTTGTTTTCATTTGCTGATTTGGGCCCGTAGTGGCGATTTGTAGTTGTTCTGATCTAGCCGCGCAAAGGAGACGCTGGCGAAATTTTTCGAAAATTTAAGGAGTTAGAAATTTTGAGGAAAATTTTTAATAACTAAAAGTTTGATTTTTGAGTTATAACCTGAAATGATTGAATGGATAATATTATTTGGAATCTATGGATAAATTTGGAAATTTATTAAAAGTAATAATAAGATTTCAACAAAATGGTTTTGGAAAGTTGAAGGCTTAAATGGATTTGGGAAGTTATTTCAACTAATTTGTTTTAGAAAAGAAATGGGTTTGGGAATTTTTCCTACCTTGGCAATTTCGAAGACGAAATTCTTTTAAGGGGGGTAGAATGTAACGACCCAGGATTTTAGTCATTTGACTTTGGGATATTTAATTAATTTTAAATATTTGAAAGTTAATTTTATAGATTAAATAACTTGGATTTCAAAAATAGTGATTTATTGGATAATTTAATTGTTAAATTTAATAATTGAAAATATTTAATTTCTATTAATAAGAAGAAAGATAATAAAAATTTTAAAATTGATTCAAAGGTTGATTTACTCGATTTTTTTTACAAAACCCCGTTTTAATTAACATGTAAAAATAGCCTTCCGAGGCACAGTCTCGAAATTCGAAGAAACCAGTTCCATTGGATCCGTAATAGCGTATTATTACATGATTTCAAATTTCGTAGCGATTGGATTTGACGTTTGGTCATGCGAAATAGAAATGCGTTGAAATTAACGTTGAAAAATTAATATTATAATTGGGTTCCAAAGGCTATCTTATGCATACGACCAAATTAGGTCTCGGAACTTGTTCCATTTCGTTCGAAATAGGGGTATAACACTAGGAACACCAGGCGGCACTCCTCGATTGGGATCCGAAATTTAGGGCTAGATATTTTGGAATTTTAAATATTTTATTTCAATTCGATTTAACTACAGCCATTATAACATCTATATCGGTCGACCTATCTTTACCATCCATGCCACTCTACGATTTTTCACCTCGTCCTTCCTTTATATATTCACGCTGCTGAGAACAGAAGTGGAAAAATATAGGAGATGATTCAAAAATTAATTTCTCAAGATTTCCTTAATAAAAAAAGTTGAAACAAGCTTTAAAAATCTTGTTTAGGAGAGGGCTTCGATTTGATGTGCTTCATGAAGGGTGCGGTTTTGATTCTCGAAGCTCAACAGTGAAGGACGTGAGGCATCTCGATTTAGGGTTTTGGTTTGAAGGAGCTAGAGGGGTCGATTGTCTAAACTGTGTTTGGATTTGGCTTCATGAGGCGAAGGAGAGGCGGTGCCTATATTTTGGTACGATCTGGTCAGTTTTGGTGGGAGCAGCACACATACGGATTGCAGTGGAAGAAGCAAGTCATGATTCCATAAGGAGCCTTGGCCGATGATTTATGGGTATGGAAAGGTGGAGACTCTCAAGAGAAGCTCAACGGAAGTGTCGGATTGATGATCCGTGTGTGGTGCTCCGTGTCGGGGAGATGCGTGCACGGTTGGAAGGGCAACATGTACAGGCAGATATTTGAGATTGGGGAAGAAGAAGTAGGAGGAGGGGTAAATGTGTAATTATGTTAAAGTTGTTTTAATTTTAAATTTAAAATACCCGATAACTTATATGTATATTTCACTCATACGAGGTCGGTTTCGAACGCCAATTTTTGCATTACGATCATGACGATGGAAGCTTTGCAAAGAAACTGGTTTGGTCGAATTTGGAGATAGTGGAAATTTGGGCTAAAATCGGACGTCATCCAGTTTTAGTTCCAAACAGGAACGCTTCGGCGACAGAAAAGGATAAATGTGAGTAAATCTCACTCATCTTGGATAATTGGTTTTATTTTAAATAGTTAAAATTATTTATTCGTTGATTGGATGAATTGATAAATTATCATCAGTTGGATGTTATAATATATATTAGTATATGTATTGGTAGTTGGATATTTCCCGCCGATTGGAGAAAATGAGACACTATATGCCCCACATAATAGCGGATGACCCTATATTACCGCGATATCCCGCCTCGAAGCGGGATTGGTATTTTATGATCATATAACATCTATTATTGCAGGGAAACAGGTTAGAGGGATCCAACTGGATTCCTAAAAAATGTTGAATTTAATTTCATATATAGTGATATATGATGTGTTTGAATAATCTGTGATAGATTATGATGTGATTTGAATTTATTGGATGCTATAGTAGCACTGGCCTTAATTTTGATATTATAAATACCATAAATAATATTTTTGAATTTAAAAAGGAAATTCAAAGGCGATTTTGGAAATGAAGGTATTTATATTCAACTTTGGGATTATTTAAAAAGGAATTGATTTGGATAAAATAAATAAATTTGATTTTAGATATTTATTTAGCTATTTCGTAAAATGGTTCCCAATAGAGGATTTAATTTAAGTATTTTTAAACAGTGGATTTTTAATTGGGATTTCTGGGAATACGAAATGGAAGTCGAAATCGAGATTTGAATGGGTTTGGAATATAGTTGGATTTATTGAGAAATAGATTTATAAACGGGATTTTAAATAGAAACCGATTTATAAATGGAGTTGTTTAATATAAATCTTTTATTAATAGAGAAACAAGAGTTGAGTTTATAAACTAATAAACGAGGTTTATAAATAAGTGGAATGATTATCATTTGATAAATTGGAAATATAAATTCATGGTGTGAATTTAAAATGAGATATGGAAATTGGTTTAGAAAGAAATAGTAAATTCTATTTGGAATTTGGGAATAGTTATGAAATTGGAAATGTAAATCGATTTGTGATAAATCGAGAGAGATTTGTAAGTATAAAAATGGGTATGTTGAATTTTAAAAATGGTTTCACAAGAAGTTAAGATTTGTTTTTAGAAAAGGATTTTTATTTATTAAAAAACTATTGATTGGATTAAAATATTTCAAAAAGTTAGTTATTTAAATATTTAAATTTATTGAAATGAATTCTAAGTTTTATAAACAAGTTTCGTAAATCGAGTAGAAGTTTTATAAATGAATTGGAATTAGTTATTGACGTTTATTTTAAATGTGCTTTGATATTTTAAATAATTATTTAACCATGTTTTTGAAATTTATTATTATATATATAGTTTAAAAGTAGGTGATTGAAATTTATTTATAAATTCTCTCGAGATTTGTGAACGGGGTTTTATTTAATGGATGTGATTTTATAAGTGAAAATCTTATAATGGAATTCTTGGAAACTTAAGGAAATTTCCAAAATGTTTAAATACAGAAACTTCGAAAATGAATTAGAATTCATAAAAGAAGTTAGAAATGGTTAGTTGGATTATAAATAAGTATAATCGATAATTTCTGGAAATTGTTAAGGGAATTAATAAAAATTCCGGAGATGTATGAGATATGTACGGAATATTTCCTAAGTATGGATATTAGAAATGATTTTGGGAAAAAGACTTATAATAGTTTCCTAAGTATTGGAATTAAAGGTTTTGGAGATACTTTAGCAATGAAATGATTTATATAGAAATATTTTTCTAAGAAATGAATTATAAGTTGGATTTGGAAATATTTCTAAGTGTTGGTATGTTTTGGAAATATCATGCGATGGATATAAGAAGCTGAAATTGTTTTCAATTGTTGAAATATTGAAAGAGATTTGAATATATATCTTTGTAAAGGTATTTGAAATAAATGTATTTGAAGATTTATAATATGGGTCTAGTGACTACTTATGTGTGTAATTTGATAGTTAAATAACCGACTATCAAATATGGCCAAATTCGTTGATCATTTTAAAGAGACCGGGATCAGATTTAATTATCCAAAAACCACTTCTACCGATTTGAGTGTTACGAATTGTGAAATCTTGATGATAATGAAGACTGTGATCTTTGAAGAGATTGGTTTGTTCAGACCCAGAACAACTTGTATGGATGAATGCTATCATTTCATTGTTGCCTGGAAGGTAGTGTTAGCATTCCAAGTGGTATTGCTATTCAAAGAGGTAAACGTAGCCTCAAACCTCAACAATCGGGAAATGACTAAAACAGGGCATGCAGCAGGGCTAAGTGGGTCGCTCTCATTAGAGTATGTCATCATCTTTCTAGATTACCCTATATTTATGGATTTGGTTGTGCATGAGAGATTTCGATTACAGTTGGAAGACCGGGATGATGACATATTTGGTAGTACTAGTCAAGTGGTAGGCCGGTTCTGTGTGGCAGGGTACAAGATGTTCTTGTCAGACCCGGGTGAATTGATCTAGAAATGTACCCATCGGAGGTAGTTCCTTACCTGGTCATAATATGGAATCCATTCTCCAATAAGCGCCGTACGGTTTTGATTGTACTCAACTATGTTGAAATGTGAGATGCAAGCATTTCAGCTATTTTATAGTTTATTTTCTATAGACACTATTATAATATCAGATGATTTTGATATAAAAGGTTTTGGTTATCATAAGGTAAAATCCCATCGTATTTATGTGTGGCGTGGTCTTACCAGATACCCTTTTGATTTCAAAGATTTTCTTATAACTTTAAATCCAGCTGGCTGTGTTTTTCTCATGTTGGTTTTCCAAACTGACTCGGGTGTTATTTTATTATAATGCTCGGGTCATACCAAGTATATTACAGATTAGTTCTGGATGCTTGGAGCTTCAAGAGACGAGTTGGAGGCCCAGCGACGTATTCACGTAGATGGTTATTTTCCGTTGTATTCATTGTTGTGTTATCAGCAATTGTGAGGACAGACTGTTATAACTGTCCAGGCTGAGATAGGTTTGTATACTCTGATTGATGTCTGTATATACATATATTACGGTTTATTTTTTGTGTAAAGACTTGTGATATATTATAGATTATTCATTCCGCTGTGAGATTCTGTGTTGTTTAATTTTCTTCTTATCTTTTTTCTTCTTCTTACCCCTAACAATCCGCTTTTTTGTTCAATTCGAGTTGACATGTGCGGTTTATTGTCATCTTAGACTATTCAAAAAAGTGGGTCATTACAAGTATATTGGTAAGATTTTTGAACGCGTCTATAAATGAATAATGATTTAATCTTAAGAGAACTCCTCCATGTGATACATAATGATGTAACGATAAGAAGTAATCGAACTTTATTGAACAAAGTACTATTAATTGTGAGTGAAGTTGAGTTGATTTCTTTCTTTAAGGGCGTGTATTTAAGAGTAGTATACAAGTTTAATATTATTTCATCTAAATAATAGTTTATGAAATCATACAAGATACGGGTTTATAAGAAACTCCAACATATCCTAGATAAAGGAGTTGACAGGTTGTGCGAGTCGAAAGGTTGCATGTAATAATTGTTCGTGAGGCACCTTGTATGAATCTCTCCAAAAGGAGTTTGGAAAAGTCTATAATTAGATGACATATTTAAGTTTTGAACATAAGTTTTGTAAACTAAAAACTAAATTAGTTTTATATAAAAGGCAATTCATAAAGTGTTTATGAACACATATTCCGTTGCATTGAGAAATAATTGTTGTTTCAAGAAATACCAACTTCATAGTGAATGAATTTCTTTGAGAAATTATTGGTAGTAAAATGGAATTGGGTACGATCAAAAGATAAAACTGATTACACGAGATGAAATGAAATTAACTAACCTAAATAAACACATTGCATTAGAGTGTCTAATAAGTATTCTCGCACATTGAAGAGAAACTACGAGTTTCTTATCAACGTCGAAAATATATTATCCTCGGTTGTTTAAATAAACCACTAAGAGTGTTGAGTCTATGATATAGTATGATGCACATATCCGAAATAGATTCCAAGTACATTATCAAAATATGATTTTGGTAGATGCACCTAAAAAGGAGATGATCCATCGGCCGCGAATGTGTCTTCGAGAGCAAGACTAATGCTATTGGAATATAACGAGCAACATTGATATGAAAAATATCGTAAATTTCAATTGTTGAAATTAATTAGCTGTAATGACCCACCTTTCTTACTACCAAAGACGACACTTAATACATCCTCTGTATTCATATGCAGATTATTTAGCCGTCCAAAAGACAGGTCATTAGGGGTGAAAGAAAGAAAAGATAGAAGAGAAGAAACTAAACAACATAGAGTCTCACAACGTAACGGAACAATATATATTACTTAACATAATATATTACAAAGTCGTTTCAAAAATGTTACATCAGAGTCATACTAATACAAATTCTATCCTAAGACAGCTATAATAGTCTGTCCCTACCTAACTGATACAACTTACGTATAATACAACGGAAACAAGAAAAATAACTAGCTATCGATGAAGCCTCCTGCTCCAAGCTCCTCCAAATGAATCTGCGGAAAAACCCGAACTACTTTGCTGCCCATTCAAATTTCCACAGCCAAGAGTTTAGGAAAAGGAAAATAAATTCCGGGTCAGACATGGGTCTGGTGTGAGTAAGTATAAGTCTTTAACTTTATAAAAACCTTAAATCAAAGACATCTCGTAAGACCACCCCGCACATAAACATGGATATGTTTTTACCTTACGATAACCAAACCATTTCTATAGAAAATCCATTGATATTATAATAATGTATAGGGGCCAAAGTAAAATATGAATATAGCTGAAATGCTTGACATAGTTGGGTACAATTAAGTCCATACGGTGCTTATTGGAGAATGGATTCCATACAATGACCGGGCTACCGAGGTACCATCCATCACGGTGCATCTCTGGATAAAATAACACCAAGGACCTAGCCAGGATCCCTTGCCAACACAGAACCGGCCTACCTCTTGACTGGTAGTATTGAATATGATCACCTCTCTGTTAATGGGCCTGAAGCATACAAATGAGGATAATATTGACTCTAGATAGGAATGATTATACCCTAATTGGGAGCGACCAACTTAGCCCTGCTGAAGCTCCCCTGTTTTAGTCATTTTCGGGTTATAAGGCTTGAGCCTACGTTTTACCTTTTTATATAGCACTTCCCACTTGGAATGCTAACATTGTCCTCCAAGCAGCAATGCAATGCCAGCATTCATCCATACAAGTTCGTTCTGGGATTGAACGAAATGCTTGAGAGCTCCATCTTCAATTCCATCATCTTCAAGATGTCTTCACTTCGAAACGCTTGAGTTGGATCGAAGTGGTTTTCGGATAATATATCTGATCCCAGTCTCTTTAAAACAACATTCGATAGTTTTCGGTAAACTCAAACCCGGTTCTTTAGGAAATAAATAGTCAAATATCAGAACGGAGATCACCTCCTAACTGTTAGCGGATGGATTTCCTTATTATTTGTCCTAGGAGAACAAAACAAGATTTATACGGACAGTACAGTATCATTGGAGATGACTGTGCCGTATAACTCACGTGTTTCTCCTATATATTTCCAGAGTTACGCTTTGGGTCCATATTTGATAGTCGGTTATTTAATTATCAAATAAACAAACAACAACCAATTCAATTTGAGATTTATTTATCCACAGCAACCACTAAGCCTCAAAAAAATCTTTATTTAATAAATCTCCTTTTAAAACGTTTGTCTAAAACTATAACGATCCCGGATTTTATATAAATTTAAATTGATAATTAAAATTAATTTTTGAATAAAACTGTGAAATTAATCGATAAATTGATTGCGAGTTTCCCCGAATTCGAATATATTCTGTATAAATCATTTTAAATTTAGAAATTGTATATATATGTGAATTTATATAGTTGTGCCTATATGAATAGATTTGAAGTGATATATATATTTGATAATTGAATTTAAATCTTAATATAAATGGTTTAAAAATAAATATAAAAATATAGATAATTGATACAAGTTTAAAAAATAAATAACATTAAATTTGAAATTTGATGGGTTATGTTAAAAAAATAAAAATCTATTGTTACGTAAACTATAATATAAGCACTTAAGATAATATTAAAATATAATAACTTTATAAAGCACATAAGATACTATGAAAGCATACCAGATAAGTAGAGATGTAATAAGACAAGTATATATATATATATGAATGTGTTTATTTTAGAATGAATATAAGTATACACAATATAAAATCAAGAGAGGATATATATTAACTTACAGGACAAGCCAAGTAATAAATGCTAGTACACCATACAAATATCCATCAGCCGAAACAAAACAAAAGATATAAACATCTCTGAACTTGTAAAGGAAAAACAGCCTGTAGAGTTAGAAATGCAAGGCAAGAGGGTACAAAGTGAAAAGAAACAAATATGAATGTGGTACAACTAATTAATGCAAGCCAAAAATTTATCACTTTAGCCCAAAAAAAATAAGATTTGCAGCCACCAAACAAGGCTGCATAGTCAACAAGCAAAGCAAATTGTACATAACAACATTATCACCTATAAACTCAAAAATATATCAACTAGTACAAATATCATCTCCACCCTGTAACTTAATTTTTCATATACATCAACCTTCCTCATTTCTTTTCGTTCCTTCAAGCTGAGCAACCTCTAAAATGAATACCATTGCAAAGCTTAAACAAACTACAACTTGAACAACAATTCATTCAATTCAAACCAGAGATCAAGTGAAAGGCTTCAGCAAGCAAATTCAAAGCCTATTCAAAATAAAGCAGCTCTATTCTTCTTCTTAATCACTGCGAGTAACACTTGTTTTAAAATTTTAAACATAGTTTCAATCTGTTGGTATGTTGTTTACATGTGGTAAAATTTGGAAGTAATCTAGTGAGTAAACCCTTTGAAATCTTAGAATTTGATTTGTTGTTTGAATTATGCTTGAAATAGAAATTGTAAAATACTTACATGCCTGCAAGGATGTGTATATGTATGTGCTAAGATGATTATGCATGTCAGTTATAGGCATAGATACCCTCTGTTCCAAGTTACAGGAATTCAAAATCCTGTTCAAAAAATCAATTGCTCTTTCTCTGATCCATATTAGACTTTAGGATTTAAACAAAATCAGTTTGTTTTAACATGTTTCAAGTCTTAAAAATAAATGTGAGCAAAAAAATGAATTCAAATTCTTCTGGAAATTTGAAAATACAGGCAAAATTCAAAAATGTGTAAAAATTCAAATATCATGAATTCTAGTTTCAGGTATACTATCTGAAATGTTTATGAAAATAATGATTTTTGAAAGCAAAATCAAGATTTTTAATGAACTGTCGATCGAGAAAATCAAAGTTGA
The DNA here is from genome assembly GCA_030737815.1 of Allium fistulosum. NCBI lineage: Eukaryota > Viridiplantae > Streptophyta > Magnoliopsida > Asparagales > Amaryllidaceae > Allium > Allium fistulosum. Next base: position 1,389,672,991 of record CM060901.1, on the reverse strand, counting down.
ACGATATTGGGATTTTTGGCGAATTCTGGTGATCGTCGGCATGAGGGGTGTCGTGATTGAAGTTGAAGCTTTTATGATGGACGGGGAGGTTGAGAAAAATTAGCCTGGGCTCGGGTAAATGTTGTCCAGGGTTTAAGAACAGAAATCTATTCTGTTTTGGTTTTGGAATTTTAAAATTTGAATTTCAAATTATAAAACAAAGTTAAACTGAGTTTAAATTTAAAGTCTAAATACAAATTCAAGTTCAGTTTTGAAACTTAGTTGTAAATAAATCAAGTTTTAAATTTAAATTGGTTAACTAATTGAAAGTATACTTTAAGGAATTTAAAAGTAAGTTTAAAGGTGAATTGTTTTTAAAATGTGTTTTAAACTTTGTTAAAGTTAAATTCGTATTCATTTTTAAGTCGTAAATTTAAAGTGAAATTGGAAAGTAATTGTGATAAGTATAATTACTTAATGTAATTAATGAAGCATAATTATTTAGTGATGTAATTAAGGGTAATTACTTAAAGATAATTACTTAATTAAAAGTAATTAATTAATGGTTAAAGTTGATTAAGTGATTAAAAATAATCACTTATTTTAATTAATTAAGGATAATTAATTAAATGCTAATTAATTAAGGGTTAATTTATTAATTAAAGATAATTAATTAAATGGTGAATTAAATAATTAAAGGTTAATTATTTAATAATTAAAGGTTGATGAATTATAAGTAAAGGTTAATTAATTTATTATTTAAGGTTAATTAATAAATGACTAAAGGATAATTAATCAGAATGATTTGTAATTAATTAATGTTAATTAACTAGGATTAGTGATTTATTCATAAGTAATAAATCTGATTTAAATAAATCAGATAATTAATTGATCTTACTTATGGATGTTTGGATTCTATTGAACGCGAATTGTTTGATATCCCTGATATATAATGCTTTGTGATACATCTTGATTTGTGTTGTGATCTGTAATTTATTTATCTAGGATGAATGTAATTGATTATCTGTGATATATATATCTGTGATCTATGAATGAACGATAAGCGGTATAGTTAATACCGCTTATCAATTATATTTCTGTATTTGATCTGTGATGATTGAATGTTGTTGCACTATTGTTTGTGAAACCCCTGGACCACACTTTTACACACACAAATATGGATTTCACGTGGAAATCGGTTAAGTCACAAATAATTTAAAATTAATATTTTTGAAATTGAAATTGAAATTTTAATTTCAATTGATTTTGGAAATGGATTGGGTTTAAAGTGAAAAGCTTTTGAAATGGAATTTCAAAGATAAAACTTATTTTCGAATAACTTGATTAAGTTTTGAAATTTAAATAATTTGATTTAAATTTGAATTCAAGTTTGAAATTGAATTATATGATTTGAAACTAAGGATTTAAGATGCTGTACAAGTTATATATGGGTTAAACCATTTTAAAGGTATTGATTTAGGAATTTGAATTTAATTCAAGGGTTTTAACTCGTGTAAATATAATCGGATTTTTCTGAAACGAAACTATTTGTTTTCAAATAGTAAAAGCTTTCACATAAGTAATGAACTTCCAATTTGTGTTAAAGGGATTTCAAAATGATATTTCCAAGTTATGAATAAATCTTTGGAAATGGTTTGAAAGCTATCAATTAAACCTTTGTTAAAGATTTAACGAGTAAACCTATTCAATTAAAATGGAAATTGTTTTGAAATCCATAAATGGATCTTTGTGAATGGGGTGAACTTTGTGAATTGAATCTTTTTGTTTAAAAGATTGGAAATGGTAATTTGTTTTAACCATTCGAATGAAAAGTTTTGGGCTTTAAGCTGTGATTTAACTGAGACCCTAGTATCCATATGATTTTTAATTGCGCTCGTTATTCGGTTTAGCCGGGAAAGGACCTTTGAGTCATATAACCCATTCCGAATAATGATATGACGTATATGGATAGCATTTGAAGACCGGTGGTGAAGACCGGATACTTTCGAAAATGAAAGGATTACCATCGATTGTCTCTGCATCGGCTGATCCTCGGTATAGAGATTTTAGCACCCTTTGTGATGAGAAGTCCGGACGTGATTAGAAATTATCCGGATTTGCAAGGGCTTCTTTGGAAGTGCCTTCGGTTCTGTTCGAACCCGGAACAGACTTGTATGGATGTGTGTCTGACGTTACACTTTGAGATGTAAAGCTGGGTTCTATCAAATACATTTCTGTTGGTGGCGGAGAATTTATTCTCTTAGCTTAACACCCTTCTCTGAGACGTACGAGTTCAGAGGTTATGTAGTTGATGGTTACTAGTGATACATTCCCAATTTGGTAATGTGGCATACGAAGTGCTATTGATCATTTGTGATCAAAGCATGGCTTTGTGAAAAAGCGTAGCTTTATGGACGAGACTTCGTCGAGCCTCACAACCCGGTAATAGTCGAAACAGGAATGTTGCGGCAAGGTTTTTTTAGGGGTCGAGCCCCTAGGGTATGTCATTTCCTTCTGGATAAAAGGTGATATCATGGTATGGAGCCCAGATATTTTACCTATGTTGATGCTGCAAATTTATTATACTTTGTGGTTGTTGCTTTGTGGTTGAGGATCCTCGGATAAAGGTCAGTAACGACCAGGGGATGGCATACTTGTATGTTAGTTACCTAGTTACAGCTGTACAGCGTGAGGTAGCGTCAGTGTGTTAGTTACCTAGTTACAGCTGTACAGCGTGAGGTAGCGTCGGCCTTGTGTTTGCAGAGAGTAGGTTGATTCTCGGGGCGTCTTTCCAAAGGCGTTTCCATTTCGGTGTAAGGAAGTTCCTTTGCCTGACCATTTGTTGGAAATCCAAAGAAACAATACGAACCTTGTACGGTTTTAGTTGTATAACCTGCTATGGAATGTGGCGGTAACCTACTATTGAACATGGTAGCTATAGTAGGCATACAATAATGGTTGTATGTTGGCTAAGATTAATATTATACTTTCGAAATGTTTTCTACACTATGCACTAGTAATAATATCAAAAGAGTTTCCTTTTGCGTAGTAAGCATGTTTGACTATCATAAGAAGAAATCTCCTCCAAGTCTGCGATTGCATTGTGTGTGTGGTGGGAGGTCTTATGGTAGTTTCATTTTCCAAAAGCATTGCGGATTTCAATGTTTAAAATTCTTTTGTTGTTGTTTAAAGATAAACTATTTTTGTTTCTCACACCAGTCCCATGACTGACCCGGAGTTTATTGTTCCCTTCCTAAACTCTGGGTGCCCACAATTTTCCATACGGGCAGTCTAGAGTTGGGTTTCTCAGATATTCAGGTTGGATTATCTGGAGCTAGTTAACTTCATCAGAGTTGATGACTGACGTTGCTTATCTTGGTGCAACATGATGGTGGTTCGAGCTGATGTTGGAGTTGTTGGAGTCATTCTCTTTTGAAGATTATTTGGTGTGATCTCTTCCATTATTGTTATTTCCGCTGTAGCATTGTATCATATCTCTGATATTGCTGTGTATTATTGATATCATTGTTGTATATCATTCTAGATATTGTATTCATTGGAGTTGTATATGATATCATCTATTCTTTCTTCCGCTGTGTTGTTATACTTACTGTGTTATAAGCTCCGGTGACCCAGATTCGGCGTTTGAATCTGCGGCATTTTGAGTACAAGTGAAGTACGGGTGCCGATTTTCGAAGGCCGAGTTCAGGATCATTACAAAAACACTCATATACTTATCTCTCTGACATAAGTATATACTCCATTTGTGAATAACTTCTTGCTTTCAAATCATGTTAAAAAGGATTAAACAAATGTTATTTAAATTGGAGGTAAGGACAACCCTCAACATTATCCCCTCGGTGTTAAATGTGGAACGGATGTTCCATACCACCATTTTTAAAAGGTCAGTTTAGAGAAACCCAGATCTCAAATTCTTTTTATTTTTCTTTCGATAAATCCTTTTTAATCAAATCTATTTCATTTATGAAATCTCTTTTACTTGAAATCGTAATCCATTTCAAAATACTTTCTAAACTCCCAAATTCATTTACAAACCCTTTTATAAATATTTAAAACCATTCATAATAATTTTCTTTTATACATATCCAAACCTTTTTATAACTCCCTTTATCAAATATCCAAATCATTTTCTAAAACTTATTTTATAAATACCTAAATCACTCTTAAATAACCGTAAATCAATTTAGCTTCCTTTAATAAGCAAATCCATTTTATAAATCTCTGTTATTTGTGAAATCTTCTTTGCTTAAAAACTCAAATCCATCTACCCAATAACACTTTATAATTTCCAAATTCCATTATAAAATTCTTTATAAAAACTTCTTTTTATAATATGGAAAACCATTCCCATTAGTTAAAAAAATCTTTAGTAAAACCATTTGTCAAATCATTCTTAAATATTGTTCAAAATGAAATAGCTTTAAAACCATTTCAAAAAGGAAATGAAATGTTTACCCTTACAAAATCAAACGAAGGCTTAATGACCACAATGATACTTTTAATTTGGTTTTACTTATCCAGTTTAACATGGCATCACATAACCACATGTATATAAGGGATCAACACATAACAATCAATTAACTTAAGTAAATGTCCAGGTTAATTATAATAGCAGAATTGTGTTTTGTTCTGCTAATAATTGTCATTTAGCTTTCCTGAACATATGGGGTTACTTAAGGGTAAGCGACACAAAAATCCCTTAATTTAAAACAAATTTGAAAAGAAAACAGTTTAAAACAAAACTGATTACTTAAACTCAAAGCAATTTTAAAATAAATTAAAACCCTTATAAATGAGATTCAAATCCTTGTTAAATAGTAATTAAACCCTAATTAAAAGTAATTAAACTTTAATTAAACCTTATTAAAACATAATTAACTTTAATCACTGTCACTAACCACAGTAGCAACTTGAACATGCACAATAGTGTGCACAGTGCTGTGCACTCTTCTGCTCACCTTCCTGTCCAACCTCCTAATACTCTTACTCTTGCCAATTCCAATTCTCCTTATTCATCTTTATCGCTTCAAAATCAAGTCTTCTCCGATATTATCCCTATCCAAACCAGCAATTTATCTCTATCTCCTTCCTCCTTACCTTCTTTGCCTGAATGCTCTACCTCTACCTTTCAAAGTAAAAGGGGCAGGCCTAGGAAATCATTCAAAACTAAAATTACTGACCTTGACAAAGGAATTCAATACTCCATTAACCAAGTTTCCCCTTCAATGCCAACCTCATCAGATCCTAACAGTTCTTCCTCTGGTGTTAGAACCAGAGCCAAATCTCTAAATGTTTTATGATTGATCGAATTGCATTTTGGAACATAAGGGGTGCCCACTCCTTATCAAAACAACTGGAAATTAAAAAATTCATTTCTTCTTTCAACATTCAAATAATGGCAATTGCAGAAACAAAATTAAATCATGCTAAAACCTCAAAGCCTCCCAAATCATTAATAATAACTGGCACTCTATTCATAATCTTTCTCAAGCCCCTTACGGCAGATTGTTAATTCTATGGAATCCTGCCATTTTCTGTATTACTCCCATATGTGTTCACAGAAAATACATTCACACTATGATATCCCACATCCCTACTTCCACCTTTTTCCACTTGACCTTTATATATGCAGAAAACAATTGTATTCATAGACAATCTCTTCTTGACTCTCTTCCCTCTCTTCAATCTTCTACTATTCCTTGGTTATGTATTGGAGATTGGAATTGTATGCAATCAGCTTCTGACAAGTTTGGAGGTTCTCCTCTAACTTATCAACAGACTAGACCTCTCACCAAGGCAATATTTGATTCCAATCTCCTTCCTATTGCAGCCAGTGGCTGCCCCTATACTTGGAATAGCTCAAGCAAAACTGGAAAGCTCACCTTTTGTAAACTTGATAGATCTTACCAAAACTTTTCATCTGTTCTTGTTTGGCCTATGCTAAACTGCATCATTACTCCTCCTTCTCTCTCTGATCACTCTCCTCTTATCTTAGACTGGGGAAAAGCATATGAGAGAAGACTTCCCTCATTTTCATTTTTTAATAACTGGACTATGCACCAGGACTTTATGAATATTGTTACTAAATGCTGGTCTATTAGAGTCTATGGTAATCCTATGTACATTTTGCAGGCTAAGCTTAGGCATTTGAAAGATACTCTCAAACCATGGGCTAAAGACAATTTTGGAAATGGTAATAGTCTATCTCATACTGTTAGAGCGAATTTACTTAAAGTGCAACAGGATATTCAGGTATGTGTGGATCAGTCTTTGCTAGCTAACCTTGTGTCTCAGGAGCATTCTTTAATCAATCTCCTTGCAAATACTCTTGTGGAAGAAAATAAGATGGCTTTCCAAAAGGCTAAAATCAAGTGGACCATCAATGGTGACAAAAACTCTGCTGTTTTTCATGAATCTTTAAAAACCAAACGTTCTGCAGCTAATTTTTCCAACTTCCTTGATAAAAATGATGTTCTATGCTCCTCTCCTGAAGATGTTCATAATGCCTTTTTGGATTATTTTCATGATGTTCTAGCTTCTCCCGGCAACCCTCAAATTAACAGTCATTTATTTGACAGCATCTCCCTTCCTGCTTTATCTCATCAGGCTGCCAATTTTCTTATTCACGAAATTTCAGCTGAAGAAATAAAAGAAAATATATTTGCAATGAATGCTTCTAGTTCCCCTGGACCAGATGGATTTAATGCCCACTTTTACAAATTTGCTTGGTCTGTTATTGGCTCTGATGTGATTAAAGCTATTAAGAACTTTTTCTTGCACAGTAAAATGATTTCTGGGATTAATTCCACCAAGATTTCTCTTATTCCAAAATCTGACCAGCCTTCTTCTGTTTCTCAATTCAGACCCATTGCTTGTTGCAACGTTATTTATAAATGCATCTCTAAGATTATGGCCTCTAGAATGAAGTCTGTTCTCCCTGATATAATATCCTCCAATCAGAGTGCTTTTCTTCCTTCCAAAGACATTACTGATAACATTCTCCTCGCTGCTGAATTGCTGAAAGGATATGATAGGATAAATATTTCTAAAAGATGTGTGCTCAAGCTTGACATTCAAAAAGCTTATGATTCCCTCCAATGGAAGTCTATTATTTACATCCTTCACAAGATGAATTTCCCTATCCCTTTCCTTTCATGGATATACACATGTGTTTCCACTGTTAACTACTCCTTGAGTTTTAATGGCGAACTGTTTGGCTACTTCCATGGAACAAGGGGTATTAGACAAGGTGACCCCTTGTCTCCTTACTTATTTGTTTGTGTCATGGAATTGTTCACTTCTATCACGAATAAGTTCTTGGCTATGAAGCTTATTGAATATCACCCCTTATGCAAAAATTCTGGAATCTCCTCATTACAATTTGCTGATGACCTTCTTCTATTCACCAAACCTACCTACAAATCTATTCTTGGTGTTCTACTCATTTTGGATGAATTCAAGTCTCTAACAGGTCTCAGTATTAACAACTCCAAATCTAAGATTAGGATTGCTGGCATCTCTGAATCTGAAAAAAGGAATATATACAGTTTGTCTGGTCTCAATCCTATACATCACAATGATGACTACTTAGGAGCTCCTATGTTTTCTTCTAAAGTCAAGACCAGCCAATGTCTCAAACTTTATGAAAAAATAACAGCTAAAATATCATCTTGGCCTATCTCTAAGTGCTCTATGGCTGGTAGGCTTGTTATTGTCAAATCTATAGCCACTTCCATGTGCCTTTACTATGCTAGAATCTTCATTTTGCCTGCCAGATTAATCTCCTTGATTAACTCTGCCCTTAACCACTTTCTGTGGCATGGCAATCCTTATTCCAAGAAGCCTATTCCTATTGCTTTCAAAAAGATTTGCTTACCTCTTAAGTTTGGAGGTCTAGGTATCATGAATATTAAGCAATGGAATAGAGCTGCTATCTCGAGGCGGATTGATACGATTTTCAAATTTGATAAAAATTTATGGGCTTCATGGGTGAGGAGCAATTTAATCAAGAACAATCATTTTTGGACTATGCCTATTCCTATGGATTGTAGTTGGTCTTGGAGGAATATTCTAAAGTTAAGAAGCGTTTTTATTCATATTTTCCAGGCTGGTCTTCTTCATATGCATAAAATATCCTTCTGGTTTGATCCTTGGTCTGACCAGGGAATCATTCTTGCAGATTTGATTGGCTACAACATCAGAGTCATGACTGGAATTTCTGAGCAAGCTAGTGTTTCTACTGTTTGGTCTGATGGCAAGTTGATTCTGCCTTCATCTAGCTTTACCACTATCCGTGCCTGCTGGGAGAACATCCATGCTAATTCATTTTCATATTCTGATATCCATGTTGTGTGGTGTCATAAACCTCATCAAATAAGTTTAGTCTACTTCAATATGCAACATCCCTCTCAATATGTTTTGTTCCCTTGGCATTCTAGAGTGTGGAATCATGGCTCTATTCCTAAAGAGAATTTACTGCTTTGGAAGATTATTAACAATGGGTTACACACGCTTGATAAAGTTAAAGTGATGGGATCTATCCTGGATGATACTTGCCTTCTATGCCATAATTTCAAGGAAACTGTTCTCCACCTTTTTTTCGAATGTAACTATTCTTTCTTCATTTGGGGTCATTATATGCAGAGGATAAATTTTCCAAACCCGATCAGAGACTCTGCTATCGAATGGTTTAGCATCTTCAAGGCTACCAGATGGAAATCTCAGAAAAGTTCATTGCTGATGCGTGTTTTGAAAAAGTGTTTGACTGCTATTTGGATGGAGAGGAATAGTAGGGTGTTTTCATTGCTGATGCGTGTTTTGAAAAAGTGTTTGACTGCTATTTGGATGGAGAGGAATAGTAGGGTGTTTTCAAGTGTTTCTACTTCGAAGCATATTCTTGTCAACTCCATCCTTAGTAATTTTAGGCAGTATTGATTTTGTTGTTGTATTTTCTTTCCTTTGATCTTCTGGTTTGCCATGGATCGTTGTAATTCTTTGTTTTCTTTCTCTTTCTAATATATGGTAGGGGCCATTTAACCTCACTGGCTTTGCCAAAAAATATATTAATTAAATAAAACCCCTTTTAAAATAATAATTAATTAATAATTATCTTAAATAAATAATTGAATAATAATTAATAAATCCTTAATTAATAATTAACTTTAATTAAGTAACAAATCATGATTAACTTAATTAATTAACATTTAAGTTTAAATACCATTATTAACAAATGATTAAGTACTAATTACCTTTATTAATTAATTAAATAATCATTAAATAATTAAATAATTGTTCTCTAATTACTAAATTAAAGTTAGAAAATATTTTTTAAAAATATTTTAAGTTAAACCAAGTTTAGATTAGAAAAATAACAAGATTTTCCGAACTGCACGTATATCGACTATTGCTACACGGACCCGTAATTTTCAAAACTTGAAAATTTTATTTTCTAACTTTTAAAACTTCAACTTTGAACTCTTTTCTTCTTTAAAACATGAAAACAAACTTTTGAAACCAAAATCGAAGATTTAAACTTAAAAACTTTTCACTTTAAAAACAAAAACCAAACTTTCGACAAAAAGCGGATTTCTACGTCGTTTTGGTTAGCGAATCGCTATCTTCATGTCATGAACCCACATACAACAAATACAACATGCAAACATCACATCATCACATTATAACACAATCATAAACAAAGTATTACTTCACAATACTAACCAACTTTTTCCAATATTCAAGTTATAAACTTTATCGCCTACTCAAACTTCGGCATAAGCAACCAACACCAAATCAACATATATGCATGCATACATAACATAAAACATCAATACATACTTAAGAAACATTTTAACTCATAAATTTTACAACTTTAAAAAGTTAGTAATTTGAGTTTTAAAACATGAATTTTACTCACTGTAACTTATATAAATCAAACTAAACTTCCATCGAACTTGGCTACAACACTAGCAAACCGCCTTAGCTTGAAAATATGACTTAGTGTGACCTTCTATGGTGCAAATAGGCTCAGCCAAGGGCATAATTAGGCTTGTCCCATGGTGGCTTTGAGGTGTAGGGATTTTCTTTGTGAAGAGAAGAGGTTTGAAAGTGAATGGAAGATGTTTAGTTATACTTTTACACTATTTTCTCTATCTTTTTTTCTTAGGAATTCGGAGATGGAAGCCTTTGAAATACATGAAGATAAGAAGAGGGTTTTGACATGAAAAATGAAAATAAATAAGAGGATGTAGGAATGAGAGGGGTATATATAGGCTTAGGAATATTATTTAAAATACATAAAGCGGTTATAATTAAATATATACACATGTATGCACCCCTACCTTCCCTCTCCCTCTTGTACACGTTACCCACCTCTCTAGGCCATGTTGTATGGTACTTAAGGTATGACATGACATTTATATATATATAAGTGTGTTTATATGTATATATATGCCTTTTATAACATAATTTGTCACATCCAAGCTTAGGTGTATATATATAAGTTAATATACATAAGTATGCTTGATTAATACTAATCCTAACATATATAAATGTGTGCACGTTGCACCAAGTATGTACAACATTTCCAACAACTTTCGGGCGTGGAAAAGTCGAAACTTCGGAAAACGTTCTTCGGTCACATTTTCTATTTTTATTTGAACTATCTATATTGGTAAACAAATTTTGAATATTATTTTATCATCGTTACTAAATAATTAAAATAAGTTTATTTGATAATAAAAATCCATTTCTTGATTGTATAAAATATATTTAAATAGCCTATTTCAAAGTGGCAAAATCATGGGTCGTTACAAATCTATTTTACCGTCATTTGTTATTATTTAAAAGAGTCATATTATTTTTAATTTATAAAACCTATTATTGGAATAATTAAAATTTACTAATGTTCACAAAATAAAGCGGTAAAATTCCGGGTCATTACATTAGCGTAAAAATTTGATATTCAACGTGCTCAAATTAATTTGGATTTACTCATAAAATTATCACCTAGTATGACTTTATGTTTGGTGCCTATGTATTGAAATAGAAAGTTCTAAATACAGATTTAGACTAAATTATTTGCATATAACAGCCAAAGTGTCTCGAAGTCAATGGAAGTGATAATGAGTTTATGAGTCTTTGGATATGATCCAAGAAATGATAGAAAGTATCATTTTGTAAGCATTGGAATTAAATAAATATTTTGATAGAAATATCAAATAGTTTGATTATCCATCAAATTGTAGAGGAAGCATGTGTTCATAAGAAATAACGTTAAAGGTACATTGATATTTCTAAACAATAAGCAAACAACACATCATTGATTTTTAACAATGTACTTGTGTCAATATCAGTTTTAGTTGGTTTAATACTTGATTTAGGATTTATAAATGATGTCTTTTATAGTAAGTATAAAAGGTGTTGGGAATGTCCCAAATGATATGTAAGGACTCCTTATTAAAATGTTTAATTTAGAAAATGTAAGATGGATTGCTTATGCACTGGCAATAGGAATTATCATACATGTTATGTTGTCTATGGTATCATGATTTTATGTATTTGATACATGAAGCAAATATTAAATCCAAATTGATATCACTGAAACATAATTTGGGGTGTTCTTATGTACTTATGAAACACTAGAGAATTGTTTATAGAAACAACGAATTCCTTGTGAAGAAGTGTTCGAACTCAAAGTTTCATAAGTGATATCGAGCATGGCATGTCAACAAAAATTCAAGTTCAGAATCTATAAGTTGGAAATGTTCCAAATGAAAGATTGTGGTTGATTCAATGAAAAATGCTAAGTACATCATCTTGAATAAAGCCACGATAAAATGATGTATATAAATATAAATGCATAAATTTATAACCAAGCTGAGGGTAATTCCAAATGTTGAATCCCACAACATTGTTATATGATAACAGTGTCATGACATAGTTCGTAATAGTACTTAGAGCTCACTAGAACTCAACAAACATACTCCGAATTGTTCCACACGATAAATGTAGTTTTTCAGCGTCGGAGAGAGTTAATTGATAGAGTGGATGATTAAACATAATAGTATACTCGTTCGCTAAGAGACTGATCCAATTGGTTTTGGGGAACCGATTGGACAAGTTGGAATAAGATTCCATAATTAAACCAAAATGCAAGTGAGAGATTAGTAGAGTTAGGGGTATGCAATAGGGGCAATTATGTAATTTGTTACATGTATCTAACTCGATAACCAATATTGTTCGAAATAAAAGGTGTTTTCTTTCTATTATATACTTGATATAATGTGTTATATTAATTAATCAATTTAATCAAAAGTATATTTAACAGAAAATCCATAAATGGGATGTTTTGTGATAGTAGTTACAAAGTGTTGTAATTATGAGTAATCTATCACAATGAAAACAAATATATACCATTTTAAATGTTCTTAGTCATGATGCATCGAGACTGGATATCGATGTGTCCGTTGAGACCATAGTACGTAACTCTCCAAATGTTGGGCAGTGTATTACTCATGGCTACTGGGGGCATCCAGAGGTTATGTACTGATAGTTATTGGATAACTATGAAATGACCCACTCGATAGTTTTCCGTCGGTTAATATAACTAAGGTCAAACAGAAAATATCAATATGATCGATTTACACTGTTCTCTCGATTTGAGAATGTGTGGATCTTTAATATGAAAGCTCCACTTTGATTATAGTCAAATCATAGCATGGCGTTCCATCGAGTGACTATAGTTGGATCGAGTGGAAGTATTGGAAGGAAAACACTATTCAATAGAGGATTCATCTCCTTAGTTATATTGGGTTTGTACCACGGTTAACTCAAGTCGACTCAATGTCAAAGTCTCTAACTAGAGCATTTCAGTTAATAATAATAATTATTATTAAACCAAAGACTTTGTGTTTGGACTATAGAGTTGAATATGGATGATATCGGAATTTTGACCATTACCGAATTCCATAAGTCCAAAGTGATATAGTTTTGACGAAGAGAATTGGTGTAAATAAATGATACAACCGGGTAACGTTTAATAAAGTGAAATTGGATTTTACCAAAATTAAGTAAGCGATAAAATTGGCTAAAATATCACACTACCTACTAAGTGACGTGTGAACATTAACAATTGAATAGTTTGATGTTAATCGCTGATCGAATTTACACCTGGCGAGTCACACAACCGGAATGATGGATTCTCTTCAAACCAAAAGATTTAATTAGTTTATAATTGTTATAAATTAATTAAATTAATTAACATTTATGAAATATTAATTATAATATTTTGAATATGATTTGAGGAATAAATATTATTGTATATATTTATAATAGTTTTAAATATATCGATAGATATGCTATATCAATAAGCAATTAAATTAGATTTAATTAATAATAATTATTTGGGCTTAAAATGGGTTTAAAGCCCATGAAAGGGGCTGGAAATTTCGACCAAAATGAGGGCAACATGAACCCTAATATAGGAACAAAGGCTTGGAGATGGAGGGCAAAGATGGAAGAGGATTGACAAGAGATGATGTAGGATATTGATCTTAAAATATCTCCGACTTCTCCTCTATATAAGCATATCTATCCTCGACCTTTAGTAGACATTTTGGTTGCCTCCTCTCTCCATTTTTCCGGCCGAATCATACCTTCTAATGCTCCAATAAAAATCAAATCAATTCAAATCAATAGTTATTCGATAGTAAAAGGTCTGCGATTTAAAGACTTGCAATCTGATGAATCAGGAAGGTTTCAAGAGGAAGGGAATTCATCATTACAATATGTATTTAATAGCATTAGTTTAGGTAAGTATTTAGTTTTATATATACGATGTCTCTGAATAACTCAATATTGTTCATATATATATATATATTTGTATGTGTGTGTATATATATATTATTATTATTGAATTGTTAGGTGAGATTCTTATAGGTATTGTTGTTTTCACATATATTGTTGGTTATGTGTCGAAATTATTTTAATTCATTTATTATTATTTTATTAATTTATTTACATACATTAATATATTAATTTATTTATTTATATGGCTAATACTAAACTATATAACTATATCATATAAAAACTGAACTAATGTTTTTAAAATGTATATTAATATTAATTATGATTTTTAGTAACAGTAAATATTTTTTTACTAATTATTTTATATTTTTTAGTATTATTTAATCATTATACGAATTAAAAATTATATATAATGAATTATGTTTTGAAAATTAGATCTTAAATTTTATATAATTTATTTATCATTTTTGAAGCTTTCGATGACAAAATTAAAAATTTTAAACTATTTTTAATATTCATAAAAAATCACTTTTTAGTTAGGCCGAAAGTAATTAATTAATAAATAATATTTTGACTTAGAAAAATCTTAAATTTTTTCGTAAGCTACCAAATATGATTCCAAATTTTTTGAAAATTTAAAATTCAATATATATATATATATATATATTATAGATTTTCTATCATTTATTTACTGTCGTTTAACTAATTAATTAATAATATTTATATATTAATATAATAAAATTAAAATTAAAATTTTACATATTGTGTATTCGATCTAGAACATTAAAAAAAGATATTTAATTTTGTAATATATATATACATATATAAATCATTCTAAATCATATTACATTTAAATAATATATATATGTATATTATACATATAATTGTGTTACTTTAGTACATATACATACATACAAACACACACATATATATATATCTTAAAAATAAAAATATAAATAATTTTGAACTTATATATTATACATATACACATATTTGTTTATTTATATGTTATTTAACGCTATAATATTTACGGATAAATATATCAATAATATTTTTCCTTAATATACTTATATACATACATATATACATACATATGTGTATATATATACACACTGTTGGTTTTATATATAATAAGCATAAATATATACACATATTTGGATAACGTATAATAGATATAGGATGAGCTAACATGTTCGTTGCAATGTAAATCCCAACATCTATATATGAGCATGTTATACCCTTCACAGAATATCATGGTACACATGCACACACACATATGTATATTTATATATAAATTGAAAAGAAATTAAATAAATTTTTATCAACAATTTATATTAATTTAAATGAAATATATGATTTTATTTAAATTAAATTTAGAAATGTTCTAAATAAATTAGACTTCATATGCCTATTAAATATCCTATAGCATAATTTTTTTTGAAATTCACTCATAACTTCCACTATGGGCCGAAGCAGTTCCTAGGTTCTCTCTAATGTTTTTTACACTCTACGAGGTTCCTTGTTACTTTTGCATGAGTAATCATTGCTACCTTCTTCATAGCCTTATCCTTTACCCCATCTTTACTAGACACTAATTCATATCTACTCCATATTGAAAATCTTAGTTTGACCTTTACATTTTTTTTCCAAAAATTAGAAACTTCAAAAATTTTGAAACGCTCAATCACAAAACCTTTGTCTTTAAAAGTACAACTTAAAACCCTTTATTAAATTCAAAAATACTTGGTGTTTTACCATTTAAAAACTCTAATTTACAATCTTTGAATTTAACTTATTCATTATACCTAAGAAAGAATGTTAACAAAACTTAATTAAAACTTTCTTCCTTTTTTTCAAATCAACCTTTTCGTTTAAAAGATCTTTTTAACCCTTAATTCTTAAAAATTGGGAATTTTTTTTCAAACTAGTTATTAAGTTTTTCCTTTAAAAATTTATTCGTTGCGCCAAACCATTCTTTATATAAAATGGACTTTGCAGTTTTTCTAAAACATCTTTTATAAATTTCTAAACAATAAAATGGGAGTAGATAAGAACAACTCTCACTCTATTATTCCTTCTATCTCCACTCTCAATCTTTAGTGGAGTCTCTAATGTCACGAAAGGGGGACTTTTAAAAGGTACTTGAAGTGCACAAGATACTTGAAATGCACACAACAATGGAAAAGGTCCATTTTCCTTTATTCTGCCTTAAATTCCTTATGTTGCTTCTAATTAGATTACTAGAAAATTTTCTTTTCATAATTTCCTACAAAATTTCCAATTACTACACTTTTTATTATACTTAAGGATCCTGTACTTTAGTGCTTTGGAACTACTTTCCCCTTCAAGAGGAATTATTAACGCTATAATTCCATATGAATCGCTAAAAAGAGAATTCATGTTTTGTGTGAAATTCCAAGGAATTATACTTCTTACATTCCTTATTATTTTTTGTAACTTGGTTGAGTAATAGAAACTTATATAGTTATCCATTTTCATTCCAATAAATTAAAATATGTCAAATCCCAACCTAATTACAATAAATCAAATCTCGTTTCTATTTATTTTTCATAACTTTTCTACTATTCAACTCCTCTACCTAGATTGCACTTATTCCAACTGTTTTCTCTTAATTTACTATCTTCTCACTTGAACCATTGTAATGCATTTGCCTACAGCTTTGTTTTAGAGTTCTAAATCTTTATTTCAATACTATTTACCCATATTCCAAACTTATACCACTTCCTATTGTCCACCCATAAAATTTTACTCTACAACTTAAAAAATTTCATTACAGAAAACCCACAAGCCATATTGCTTTACTATTTTTCTTTCAAAAGAAATAGC
Organism: Allium fistulosum; assembly: GCA_030737815.1. Lineage (NCBI taxonomy): Eukaryota > Viridiplantae > Streptophyta > Magnoliopsida > Asparagales > Amaryllidaceae > Allium > Allium fistulosum. The sequence continues at coordinate 1,389,656,341 of CM060901.1, read as the reverse complement.
TTTTTACAAAATTTCCTTTATTAAACTTTTTAGATTTTTACAAATCCTTATTTCTATTATAACTTCATATTTACACTTTTCTTTCTTTACAAAGAAAATAGAGAGCTATATACGCTCTATAGTTTTTTTCTCAAACAAATTGCTTATATAAAATTATTTTATGGAAACTTTTCAGTTTAACTACCAACAAAACTTTTATAATAGAAATACTTTCCAAAATATAGTATCATGTATTTTTCTCCAAAATCCGATATTTGCTTCTTTACCTTTTCAAATATATCAATCATATAATTTTTCTCAACTTTTAAAACTGTTCTTTATTGGGTTGGACTCAAAGTGGATTTCTAACTGCTTCCTTAAGAACACCCTTCCTTCCATATTCTTACTTGTTCCTTTATCAATATTAATAATCCAATTGGGAGTGATCATTTCACAACCTTCTTTAGGAACTTCCCCATCTCCACTATTTATAACATATAGATTCTTATTTTCGCTTTATCTAGACCTATTATACATCATAAATCGGCAATCATATGGGGATCTATAATCATTGGGCTATCAAGGCCCGACTAGGGAGTCACGTACCATCCAACTTTAGGGGTTTTTCCATATGTAACTATTCTATAGTTGGAACTATTAGGATTTAATGTATATTAAAAATATAGGCAAAATAATGATACATTCACTCAACGTTTCCTAATTTTTCAAGGTCGACTAACCTAAGCTCTGATACCAAATGTAACATCATTCACCTCAGTAGGCCTGAATTTTCACAAAATTGAAAATTCAAGTCCACCAAAGCACGGATCATTGGTTTGGTATCCTGCAAATAAAACAAAAGAATGCATATCAGAACTAACAAAATAACTTACACCGAAATAATTAAAATATAATAGGTCACATAAGTACTAACCAAGATTTGACACTTTCCAAAATCAAGTGTCATTGTCAGCACCGAACACGCAAGCACCAGTACTTATCCTATGGATTGTAATAAGGAGGGGGTCAGAACAACGTTCTAGGGTCAAAACCACTAACTACCCCATCCATGTTTTGAAGAAATCTTGCTATTGGTTGACTAGCCTTGCTCTAATAAACAACAACAAACAACTGTGGCAGTGCGTGACTTAGCGCGGTCCACCCTGGTAGGCTATAGACGAAGACCTGCTAGGTGTAACCTTGTCCTTCTCGTTGACCACTCGGGATCGATGGCGTTCTCGCCCTATGACATCCCTACCTCTAAATTTGGTACTAACACTCACTGCATAGTGTGAATCCCGCTCATAACCTGTTTGGATTGCCTAGTGCAATCAAGACAATACCTCCTTTAAAATAAATTTGAAGCAAACTACTATATACTGAGAGTACCCCTTCATCTATTTACAAGCATATACTCTTCACATGTTCTATGGTTGGGCATGTCCCATATCAGTATGATGTTACACAACAGCTGATAGTCCCTTATGGGTGGTAGACTTCTGTTGTGTAACCCTACTGACCTTGCATTTCAACCTACTCTAATGACCTTCGTCATTTTCTTTATATAATTTATACATTAAATTATAATAATCCACACCCGTCATAAACATATATTCGAGGCTACTTTCATTACCTTTATAATTCTTATAGTTGACCATAGGTCTTTGTTTTATTATGCATTTTACTTTTCTTCTTCAAGTTCATTTACAGCTTTTTTATCAAGTTCTTAATATTGTTGCCAATTCATTTATCAGTTCTATCCTCCATTTCTTTTCCCATATTATCCTATATTTCTTCTTCCCTATTTCCCATACCTTCTTTTTCTTTGTTTTTCATCTTATTGGTATTCTTGTTTCATTCACATCTTAATGTTCAACTTTTAAAGTTAACTATATTTTAATACATTGGAACTAAACTTCTATCATATAAATGTTAACACAGTAAATTTTCATATTTTATCCAAAGAGGAGATGTTTGTGCAGGGTTTGGAATTATAAGGAATTATTTTTTATTTCTACAAATAGATGGTATAAAATATGGTAACTACACCTATTTTGTACATATCTTTCTTTTATATACATATATATATATATCTATTTTTGTCATTTCAAACGTCACACTTTTATTTATTTTAAACTTGATAATATATAGAAATCTACTTGCCATGATATAAATTCCAATGAACTAAAATATCACTAAAACCCAAAAAAATAAAATCAAAACAAGCTTTACTTTCAATTCAATTCATAATCCGTCAAATAAATATAAAATCCTAACCATTACGTGACACATTAAGATTTCATCAAATTCATATCCGACGTATAAGTATAAATTTTGATCATTATGCGGTACATTAAGATTTCATTAAATTTATATCCGATATATAAATATCAATTCTAATCATTATACAGTTCAGTATCAATTTCATATCAAATTCCAATTAATTTCGTAATAAGAAAGTATTGATTTATCAATATAAATTTCATAGGAAAGTGTAAATCTTAACATTATATATATGTGTGTGAATTTATTTGCAACCTAAATTCAATTTCTCAGGCATGTAGCAATAGATCTGCAATGATATAATCTAATATTATACAAAAACATATAATATTCCCACTCACCTTTTTAAGCGCTTCCAAATCTCTAGATCTAGTCTAGATCCAACCTTTGTTATTTGTATTCTCCATTTTGACTCCATATTTGGATCCACAAGTAACATTTACATATAAATCTATTAAAATTTGGATTAGAGAGAAGTGATTTAGATTAATTTATTAATTAAAACCAGATCTATAATTTACCTCTGATGTAGCGACTTGGTTTGAACTTATTTTCTATTCTCTATCATCTTATATGCTTCTCCAAAGTGTATACGTGCAAATTAAATCTATTTATATGAATCTAGAATTTTGGAGGAGAAGAGAAAGTGACAGAGCTTCCGCACTCCTTAGAAAATTATGAGTTAGAAGTGAGGCCCTGGTTCTTAATTTATAAAGGTTCAAACCAGTGCTAATCGTCCGATCAAACCATTTCAAATCTGGGCCATACGGCCAAAATTTACAATCACTCGAAATAGTTCATGGGTCGACCTTTAAGGACCCTAAGTCGACAGTTATCGATCGACTTAGGTGCCTCCTACGTCGACCTACGTTGTTTATTTTTGGTGAATTATCACCGTTAAGAGATTTTTTTTAATTTCTTTCCCTCCTTAACCAACTGACTTTGTCTCTTACCCTAACCTGATTACTTAACATTTAAGTATTGGTTAAGGTTAACATTTTCCAATTAACATTACTCAATCATTAATTATTTCCTTAATTACATATATAATTATTTTTGATGCTAAAACTCCAAAGTTAATAACTTTTCCGTCTCATAGCCAAATTCTGACATTTGCAAAAACTCTGTTTTTCACTGTTCACCATTTATTTATTAATTTCTTTTTTATTAATTAATATAAAAACGCAGCGTATTACAGCGGGGAATGAGAATGGGGAACCGTTCTTCGATGAAATTGCAAACACTTACATCCATCGATGTTATGTCTGGTCGCCTATTGATAAGTATGATAGGAGTGCTAACCCATCCGACCACATTACCGCCTTCGATTAAATTACTCATGCCACTAGCTTTTTGGCTCGGCAATATGTTTGCTCTTTCCATCCACTCTTAAAGGACTGGTCTTTCGCTGGTTCATGCATCTGCATTTGGGCATCATTAGTTTTTGGGCCCAATTGTGTGTAGATTTCAAGACTCGTTTCTTCACTTCCAAGAACCATGTCATGATGACTAGTGAACTAGGCAATATCAGGCAGGGTCCTTCATAAATCTTGCGGTCTATGTTAACCGCTTCAACAAAGAGTCCACCCGAGCTAGGGTTGCTGACGTGAGTAGCTTGGTCGTAGCCTTATATTCAAGGGCCAGATACAAGTCTAGAATGTGGAGAGTGCTCTAGAAGCAACACACTATGTTACTGATCGATTTTTATCAACGGGCGAACAATATGATGAGAATGGAAGATACACATCTTTCAGACAATGACAATGAGACAAAGTGCCTTACCCAAGCCGATCCCCGCAAAAACAATGATCGACGAGTCAATGGTTGTCAAGCCAACACTAGAAGATGACGAAATGTTGACCCTTAATACAAGCCCACGTATGAAAGTTACACTAATTTGAATAGGGATATCACCACGATATATCTTACCACCCGAGGTTGGGTGCCCTTTCATAGACCCAACACTACCAAGAATGGAAAATGGGAGGAATCTCACAGCAACAACAAATACTACGAGTTGCGTCAAATCAACTTCCACTCTATAATAAAGTGTCGGGTACTTAAAGATGAGATTGAGAGACTCATCCGGGAAGGAACACTTTTGGAGTTTGTTCAGCATCAAGTAGAGCAAAGGGAAAACTGTAAAGACCAGCCAACTCAGCCCTAGCAACCCAATAACACAAATGTCCCAGCCATTACCAAAGTCTTGACTATATGCAAAGGCTTGTATATGGCTGGTACTAGCCAACGGGCCCAGTCTCGGTATCAAAGAGAGGTGGGCACAACCAGTCAGATTTATTCACTAGAGTCTCTGGCGTCCAAAGCACCCTGACTCGAGTCAAAACCACTGATCAGCTCCACTATCAAGGACATGGAAGTAGTCTCCTGCCCTCATCACGATCCCATGGTCATCACATTGGCAATGGCCAACTCCAATGTGCGTTGGGCCATCGTGGATTGGGACAACTCAGTTAATGTCATGTTCATGGACGTCTTTGAGGCTCTCAAGCTTCTACAACCTCACCCTATGTGCCTTTCCTATTTATGGCTTTGAGGGTGTAAGCATTGTTTATATTGGCACTACTTCACTTATAATGACATTTGGCCAAGAGCCCTTACCATAAAGATCCAGGTATGCTTTGTGGTGGTTGATTGTCCATATGCTTGTAATCTGTTAAATTAAATGGAGGAGGGGGCCAGTCAATTCAGCCACAAGTAGAAGAGGGAAGAGGAAAATTGGGAGAGAGAAAAAGTGAAGGGTTAGATGAGTTTAAATAGGAGACGAAGGAAAGAGCTAATTGTGGATCCAGATACACTATTTCCTCTTCCAATTCAAACCCCGCTAAAACAAATTCAACTCCTCCTCCCCATACTCCATAGCCGGCTATACATGCCGCTATATAAGTCTCTATATCATTTTAAACCCGATCAGATAATTCACATTTAAACTAAATTCAAATATACACCGATATCGTATATCAATACGGAAGTATACAACTTTTATATACACACTAGTTTCAATACTGATCAATAAAAATCAAATAAATTTAATATTTAATAAATATTAATTAATTTATAATAATTATAATTTAATTAAATCAGGTGGTAGTCAGAGTATTCAACATTTTGATTATGAGACTCTTAGGTGTAAATTTGATCAGCGATTAATATCGAGTAATTCTAATATTAACATTCATGTGTCACCTTAGCTAGTGGTGTGACATTATGGTCAAATTTATCGCTTACATAGTTTCAGTAAAATCCAATTTTACTTATTTTAAGTAGTCCCTGATAGTGACAATTATTTCACAAGTTCTCTTCATCAAAGCTACATCACACTAGGGCTTATAGAATTTGGTAATGAATAAAATTCCAATATTACCCACATTCAATTTGTATAGTCCAAACACAAAGTCCTTGGTTTAATAATGACAATTATTATTAATCAAAATGTTTTGGCCAAATTTTTTGACTTTGAGTTGACTTTAGTTGACAGTGATATTAACCTTATGCAACCGAGAAGACGAATTATCTATATAGTAGTGTTTCACTTCCAATGCTTCAATTCAATCCAATTATAGTCATTCGATGGATGTCATGCCATGATTTAACTATAATCAAAGTGGAATTTCCATATTGATTTTGGATGGTGTTCCCAAGTCGAAAGAATTATGTTATATTATCACATCGATAATTTCTGTTTAGCGTTAGCTATATCAACCAACAGAAAACTATCAAGTGAGTCATTCCATATTTATCCAATAACTCTCAGTACGTAACCACTTGATGCACCTAGCAGCCATAAGTAATACTCTTCCCAATATTTGGAGAGCATTACGTGCATTACGCACTTTAATCTCAACGGGTATATCAATATCCAGTTTCGATACATCTTGAATAGGAATATTTAAAATGATATGCTTATTTTCATTATGATCAATTTCTCATGATTACAACACACTATAATTACTATCACAAAACATATCATTTATGGATTTTCTATTAAATATACTTAAATTAAATTAATTAATTAATATAATACATTATATTAATATATAATAGAAAGAAACACATCTTTTAGCTCGAACGAAGAAGAGTTAATAATTATTTACAGTAAATTACAAAATTTCCCATATGGCATACCTCAAACTCTATCAATTGAACATTCTCAAGTTCCTTTATTCTAATATACTATATGTCATACTAATCAATGTTAAGAACAAACCCCATCTTCCTGACTAAATTAAGCATAGAACTATAGTAAATCATTCAACACTGTAGAACAATAGATGTTACCTATACTATTAGTCGAACCAAGCTAGAGCCGCAAGCTTTAGTTTCCGAGCATGAAAACACACTGAGTGCCTATGCACTTCTCCCCATTGAATTGCCTGGTTGAAAATATTTGTGCTTGGTAATTTGTTTTGCTCTCGCAGTAGGCTCTAATCCCGATACTTGAGATAAGCCCCCAACCGCCAAGTCCAAGCCCATATTTGAATCCTTTGCTACTATTTCCTGGAGATTTGACCAGGCAACTAAGTACTCGGCATTAGTAAACGCTCGGCATCCAGGAGTACTCGGCATCCACGAAGCATTCGGCATTGGCAAGCGCTCGGCATTTAAGTAGCGCTCGGCATTAGTAAACGCTCGGCATCCACGAAGCACTCGGCATTGGCAAGCGCTCGGCATTTAAGTAGCGCTCGGCATTAGCAAACGCTCGGCATCCAGGAGTACTCGGCATCCATGAAGCACTCGGCATTGGCAAGCGCTCGGCATCTAAGGAGCGCTCAGCATTGGCAAGCGCTCGACATCCAAGGAGCGCTCGGCATCCAGGAGTGCTCGGCATCTAGGAGTGCTCGGCATCCAGGTTCGTCCGACATCCAAAGGTTGTTCGGCATTCATCCAACCTCAGTCAACTTCCACCATTGCACGGCATACACTCCCTACTCAGCACCTCACTCCTGTTCGGCATAAGAAGGTCGTTCGGCATTCTTCCCAGCTTGTCCGGCTTCAATTATTGCTCGACATACTCTTCCCACATAACAAGCATCATTCGGCATGCGGGGGATGGTTCGGCATCCGACTGTTCGGCCTGTTTGGTTCGGCATATAGGGACCAGTCCATCTGGGACAATGGATTCAGTTGCCAGGACCGTCAGGGAAGTCCAACCCATCTTTGTCTATAAATAGAGGGGCAAGGGCATAGTGAAAAGGACCTTTTTTCAAGAACACTGGGGAGACTCTGCCGCTTTCAAGACTCATCCTCTTTACTTAGCAATTGTATTCAAGTGTTTGGTCTACGGATTGTATCTGTAATCAATCATCAAGTAAAGCAATAAAGTTTAACCTCAAAGTGTACGTAGGCAATTACGCTGAACCACTATAAATCCGGTGTTCTTACTTTCTGCATTTAAATTAGCCTATTCTTCCTTGTTTAATTTAACTTCATCACTTACAACTCTACACAATCTTGCTCAACGAGGTTAGTGACCAATTTTGGTGCTAACACTTTGGTGCTTTCATTGAGAGTTAAATTCTCAGACCTTAAGGATCTGCTTTGAAGCTACTGGATTGAATAAATCCCCAAAAGAAGATCCGACTCATTGATAGGACGTCCGTTGATTCTACTCAGAGTTCATACCATAACTCTACAATGGCAAGACCACGTACCAGATCAGCTTCTCATAATGCGGACGCCCACGAGACTGCTAGCGTGCAACAAGCAGGACCTAGCAATCAGCAAGCGATTCCAGGTGCAGGGACTACCGCCTAGGACCAAACGCCGGCTGTCACCAGAATAGAGTTCAACGACTTGATGAGAAGACTCAGGGAAAGCAGGAGACAACTCGGAGAGCAGATGCAAGCCAATGCCAACCTCATGGCACAACTCACTCAACAACAGCACTAGAATGCTGGGGGCAATCCCGCTCCTTATTCCTCATCCGACAGCTCAACTTCCTCCGACGAACCTCCCAAGCGTAGACGCCGTAAGACTGAAACTACGCGGGCAGGTGCTGCTGTCCGAATAGCTGGAGACCATGACCAAGCCGGAGCTGGAAACTTAGGAACTGGAGTGCAGGTGGAGGCTGGAGGCCCAGACCATCAAAACGCTAACGATGTCGAACCTCAAGATGCACGTTTGGCAGATCGCCGGTAGAGGAGGCATCAGCATGATCAGTCACGTAGAACAGACTCCAACCTTCCACCTTCCATACAAACACCAGACCTGACAGCCATGATCTGACAATTGATGAAAGAGAATCAAGGTTTATCGAATGACGATTGGGGAGTGTCGAGAAGTCATACTCCGTTCATGGACATTGTTCTACAGGAAGCATACCCTAGAAAGTTTAGTATGCCAACTATCCCGGCGTATGAAGGAAAGACTGATCCCAGACAGCATGTCATAAGGTACGAGTGGATGATGGATTTAGCTAGAGCAAATAATGCAACCAAGTGTGGATGCTTTCCAATTACTCTATCTGGGATCACTACTATGTGGTTCACCCGACTTCCTCCGCGATCCGTATCCAGTTTTGAGGAGTTGGCGAAGAAGTTTATAGAACAGTTCAGGATACACACCACTCGTCCAAAGGACGTGATGTCTCTATCAAGTGTAATCCAGACTCCTGGGGAGTCATTGAAGGAGTATTTATAAAGATTCCATGTTGCGGCGACTAAAGTCAGTAATCCCAATGATCATGCAATTCTAATGGCTGTGATGCGAGGTGTGGATCCGGATTCTGAGTTTGGAGACTGGCTGGCAGGAAAACTTCCGACTACGCTAGAGCGTTTTTACTCAAAGGCACACCAGTTCATAAGGAGAGAGGAAGCCAGGTGGGTAAGGCGAGATAAGGCACCGGGACCTATCCAGGAGTCTGTAAAAAGCAACATTGCTGTGAAGCAGTCCGGAGACAACTCGGTAAAAGTCCAAGTCAATGTCCAGAACAAGCTCGGGCAGCCTAAGGAATCCGGAGGAAGAAGTAAAGGGAAGAAGAGGGAAGCGGGGAAGTGGAAGCCGAGAATTCCAAGCTACAACGAGTATACCCCGCTGAATGTGTCTCTTGAGAACATTTACCTATCAACCTGCAATACCTTTCAGTACAGAAATCCACGCCCAAAGGAGTCAACCGAGGAACAGAAGCGGACTGGGAAATACTGCCGCTTCCATGAGACTTATGGGAACAATACGGAAGAGTGCAGACACCTACACGACGCTATAGAGAAGTTGATCAGGAAGAAAAAGTTACATGAGTTTGTGAAGGATCCACAGGAAGGAGGACAGGGAACATCCAACCCAGGTCGTGCACCAGCTCCGCGTCATCCCGAGGAGCCTGCCCGGACTGTGGGTAGACTAGTCATAAACACGATCATCGGCGGGCCTCACCCCGCAGATAAGAATTGGCAAGAGATGGAGCGGTATGCTAGTTCCCTGAAGCACGCAGATTTCGAGTGTTGTTCCAACATAGAGGATGGGACCCCTGCTAAACAGCTACGCGTGATGACAGACAATATAGTATTCAGAAACAGAGATGCTGACCAAGTGGAGGCCCCTACCATCGACCCGATGGTCATATCTACGACAATCGGACCGGCTTATGTGAAAAGAATTTTGATTGATTATGGAAGTTCTGTCAACATCATCTTCAAGAAGGCTTATGACCAGATGAAGATGGAAACGAAGGATTTGAAACCGTCTAAAGCTCGTATACATGGCTTTAATGGCGCAGCGACCGATGCAGTGGAGTATGTTGAATTACCAGTTGAACTGGGACAAGGCGAGCGTCGGAGGGTGCGAATCCTACCCTTCATAGTGTTGGATGTGGATTCTCCGTACAATGTGTTCTTGGGCCGACCGACCCTGGCTGAGTTTAGGGCAGCATTAGCCCCGTGGTGCTTAACTTTGAAGTTCCCAACTGACAAAGGAGTAGGTGTTGTTCATGGCGACCAGGCGACTGGTCGTGCTTGTTATGTGGCTGAGCTCCGAGAGGCCCATCGGAGGGAGAAAGGAAAGGTTGCGGACAATCCCGTCCGCATCCATAATACTGATAATTGACAAGTAGTGCCCGAGCCCTGGCTCGGGCATAATTCTCGGATCTTCAGAGACATAGATCCGAGAGACGAAGATGAGAAACCCAGGGAAGAAAAGGCAGCGCCGGCTGAATTAACAGTTGACATTTCAGTCAGCCGAGATGATCCATCGCGAGTACTGAAGATTGGATCACAACTCGGCCTCGCAATGACTGAAGACCATAGTGATTTCCTCCAAGCAAATCTTGATGTTTTCGCCTGGACGCATTCTGATATGTGCGGGATTTCTCCCGCCATTACGAGTCATATGTTGAACATAGACCCGAAATACGTCCCGGTTAAACAAAAGAGGAGAGGAATAGACCCAGAGAGGTCTGCTGCTCTCAGAGAGGAGGTGGACAAACTCAAAGCCAATGGGTTCGTCCGCGACGCCCTCTACCCTGAATGGGTATCGAACCCCGTGCTGGTGAAAAAGGCGAATGGGAAATGGAGAACTTGCATAGACTATTCCGATTTGAACAAGGCATGCCCCAAGGACAGTTTCCCGTTACCTAGGATTGATCAGTTGGTCGACTCTACTGCAGGACACGAGCTGTTATCATTCATGGATGCATACTCAGGCTACAATCAAATCCCGATGCATATTCCGGACCAAGAACACACAAGTTTCGTCACAGACGTCGGGCTATATTGCTATGTAGTAATGCCTTTCGGATTAAAAAACGTAGGAGCAACTTATCAACGTTTGGTGAATCGAATGTTCAAAGACCCTCTTGGTAGAACGATGGAAGTCTATGTGGATGACATGCTCGTGAAGTCACAACAGTCAAACGACCACATTCGAGACTTAGCAGAGATGTTCGATATACTCAGATATTATGGGATGAAGATCAACCCTCTGAAGTGCTCCTTCGACGTTGCGTCAGGGAAGTTTTTGGGATTCATTGTTAACGCAAGGGGAATTGAAGCTAACCCAGAAAAGATTCAAGCTATTCGAAATGTGCAAGTGCCCAGAACTATAAAACAGGTGCAAAACTTGAATGGGAAAGTGGCTGCGCTGAGTCGATTCATATCCAGAGCCACGGACAAGTGCATTCCTTTCTTTGATATAATAAAGAAAGGGAAGAGGAATTTTGAATGGACATCTAACTATGAGGAAGCATTTCGAAATCTGGTGAGGCATTTGGAGAGTCCTCCAGTGCTGTCAAAGCCAATAGACCACGAGATGTTGTACGTATACTTGGCCGTATCCCCACATGCTATAAGTGCGGCTTTGGTCCGCGAGGAGGACCGAGTCCAAAAGCCGGTGTATTACGTTAGTAAACGTTTAACGGGGGCAGAAAGAAATTACCCTAAAATTGAGAAATTGGTCTATAGCTTGGTGATTGCATCATGTAAGCTGCACCCATACTTTCAAGCACACTCAGTCAGTGTCTATACCGATCAGCCCCTACGGCAGGTACTCCAACGACCAGAAAATTCTGGGAGGTTGTTAAAATGGAATATCGAGTTGAGCCAGTTCAATATTACCTACTTGCCACGAAGAGCCATACAAGGGCAAGCATTAGCAGATTTCATCGCTAAGTTTACTGTATCTGACGAACCAGATAATCACGGTGTCATTCCCCCCGTTCGATGGAAATTGTACACCGATGGGGCATCAAACGACCGTTGCACCGGAGCTGGTGTAGTTTTTGTAACTCCAGAAAATCGATCGATCTGTTACGCTTTGAAGCTCAATTTCCCGGCTACGAATAATGAAGCAGAATATGAAGCACTGGTTGCTGGCTTAAAACTCGTTGGAGAACTTGGGGTTAAATCAGTTGAGATCTTTTGTGACTCGCAGCTGGTGGTGTACCAAGTGCGAGGAGACTACCAAGCAAGGGGACAGAAGCTTGATCCGCACCTTGTTCGGGTTCAGGAACTATTATCGAACCTCGAACATTATGACATTTCGCATGTCCTGCGTGAACAGAACAAAGAAGCCGACTCATTGGCTAAATTCGCAAGCACTGGCGATGCACAGCAAATGGGATTGTTTCCCGTTGAAACCTTGCATGCTCCAAGCATCGATGCGATGAAAGTTGATTTTGTGTTTGAAACAGGAATCGAGAAAGAATCATGGATAACCCCATTTAAACTATACTTGACGACCGGGACTTTACCAGAAAAAAGGAGCGAAAGACGACAGGTCATTCGAAAGGCTGCGCGATATGTGATGTAGGATGGACTAATGTATCGAAAGGGGTTCTCGGTCCCCTTATTACGATGCATCGCCCATGATGAGACAAAGCGGGTCTTGAAGGAGGTTCACGAAGGAGAATGTGGCGACCATACTGGGGGGCAGACACTAGCAAAAAAGATCCTCCGTTATGGATACTATTGGCCAACTGTAAATCGGGACGCTGCCGACTATGAAAGAAAATGTGACAAGTGTCAAAGATATGCGAAAATCCCGAGAGCTCCACCAACAGAACTCACACAAATGGTTAGTCCCTGGCCATTTGCAATCTGGGGAATCGACATAATCGGCTCCTTGCCTATATCCAAGGGTGGTGCAAAATACGCGATAGTTGCAGTCGACTATTTCACAAAATGGGCCGAGGCAGAACCTTTAGCCACAATCACCTCTAAGAAGGTCATTAATTTCATTGTGCGAAACATTATATGCCGCTTTGGCCTCCCTCGAACCATCATTATGGACAACGGAACGCAGTTTGAAAGCAGAGAGTTCAAAGATTTCTGTTTAAAGTATGGCGTTGAGAAGAAGTTCGCCGCCGTTGTGCATCCGAAAGCTAACAGACAAGTCGAAGCCGTAAACAAAATAATCAAGTCCATACTAAAGAAGAGTTTGGTAAAAGCCGGAGGCAAGTGGGTAGATGAACTCCCGACAGCATTATGGGCTTATAGAACTACCCACAAGTCTGCGATTGGTCACACTCCATTCGCCTTGGCATACGGCTCGGAAGCCGTTATACCCGTGGAACTTGAAGTTCCATCGCATCGAGTGACATATTATGATCCCAGGATGAATCAGGATCTCTTGTCGGAATCACTGGACTGCATCGATGAAAAACGTGAAGAGGCTGAACTAAAGGCGGCAGCACATAGGCACCGAGTCAAGCGATATTACGACGGCAGAGTCCGCCCAAGGATCTTTGATGTGGGTGATCTCATTTTTAAATGAGTCTTCCCGGTACCATCACATATGAATCCCAACTGGGAAGGTCCATATGTCGTTGAACGGAAGCTTGGAGAGGGAACATCCAAGCTAGCGACCGTTGATGGCGTGACACTACCCCGAGCATGGAACAGTGAACATTTGCGACATTATTACATTTAGCCTGTTTCTTTCTTGTTTTAGGCATAGTTATTTCCTTTATGTTTTTGTTCCGTTATCACTTAGTTTCTTTTTGACCTTGTAATCAGGCAATTTAGTTGGTTTTCATTAATAAAGGCTTGAAGCCGTCTTTCCCATGAATTACTAATGTTTCTATATCTCACTGTCGGGTGACGAATTGCTGGAGTTACATTATTCTGTATGATGTACGAACTCGTATAACCGACTCCAATCTCCGAGTCCCCTGAGTGCGGACCGGAGTACTCTAAGTCCCCAGAGCGCAGACTAGAGTATAAACGACTTCAATCTCCGAGTCCCCTGAATGCGGGCCGGAGTACTCTAAGTCCCCAGAGCGCGGACTAGAGTATAAACGAATTCAATCTCCGAGTCCCCTGAGTGCGGACCGGAGTACTCTAAGTCCCCAAAGCGCGGACTAGAGTATACACAACTTCAATCTCCGAGTCCCCTGAGTGCGGACCGGAGTACTCTAAGTCCCCAAAGCGCGGACTAGAGTATACACGACTTCAATCTCCGAGTCCCCTGAGTGCGGACCGGAGTACTCTAAGTCCCCGGAGCGCGGACTAGAGTGTAAACGACTTCAATCTCCGAGTCCCCTAAGTGCGGACCGGAGTACTCTAAGTCCCCGGAGCGCGGACTAGAGTATAAACGACTTCAATCTCCGAGTCCCCTGAGTGCGGACCGGAATACTCTAAGTCCCCGGAATGCGGACTGGAGTATAAACGACTCCCATCTCCGTGTCCCCTGAGTGCGGACCGGAGTACTCTAAGTCCCCGTAATGCGGACTAGAGTATAGGCGATTCGAATCTCCGAATCCCCTAAATGCGGATCGAATTACTCTAAATCCCTGGAGCGCGGATTTAGAAAAAATTCTAAGTACCCAAGAATGTGGAACAAGAAATATGCCACTCCAAAGAATGTTCGAACAATGTAAGAATGGATTGGGAAATTATGCAACTTATAAGAACTTGAGTTTTGACCACAGTTATTCAGAAAGCTAAAGAAGCAAAAGAATCATTCAAGTGACAAAGAAACTAAACTTTATTTAATAGTCCAAAATGGGGTTACACAGCTATTCCTCCAAAACTTGGAGTCAAAAATCTATCTACACAAACTACGGAAACGAAAAAATGAAAGTAGTTACAAGACCTAAACAAAATCTCGTTGAACGAGTATGGCGACTATTTCTTCGGTTTCTTCTTCTTGTCTTCCTTTGTTTTCTTAGATGACTCCTCTCCTTCACGCTTCTTAGATTTTTTGCTTGCCAAAGAAGCAGAGTCAGGGGTGGGAGAAGGAACATCCAGTGGTTTGGATTTGCCGGGGAGAATGATTTTCAGAGGTCTATTCCGTGGGTCGGTAAGTTCCAGTATTTGAGGCTCGACTTTGATCTCGACCTTCTTTTTCTCCTCTTCTGCGAGTCGCTCCTTCATGCTCATCTTCGAAGTATGTTCGGGGGCGCCAGTGATCTCGATTTCATCACTCCCTTCGACGGGAGATAAAGTGTCAAACTTATCATCATCTAGCGCCCCGATCACTTGAGCGTCAGGGCCAGGAGTTACTCCCGCATGAGCAACATCGCTTGTTTTCCCTGCCTCCTCCTTGGCGGCGTCGCTCCTCGGAGTTGGTTCAGGATCAGAGTGTCCTGCATAAAAACATAAAGAACGAACATTAGGACAAATAACCACTACCAGAAAGTGACAGATCTTTTAACTTCTAAAAGAAGAATTTTATACCGGGTTCTGGCTGGCTATCAGTTGCACGTGGAGTTTTACCCTCTAGAATAGGGGATAACACATGAACGCCAAGCCCGGGATATTCTAGATCGTAGCCGGCATGCTGCTCAAATGGGTCAAGTGTTGGCCGACCGGCCGATTGAGCAGAAGGAGGAGCAGCAGAAGGAGGAGCTGCAGCCTTAGCCCCAGATGGACCAGCTTCGTCGTTTTTCTCTTTTGGTAGGGGAGAGCCTTTGCTATAAAGAGCCAAAGCTGCAGATAAGTCCGCTGGCTCGTTCCCCCTGAGAAATTCTTTCACCAGAGCATCCTCATCGACTTCCTCAGATCCCGACTCGATCTTTCTGATCTTTATTAAAGTTTCCCAGGCTTCAGCTAGAGATTCAAGATAGCCCTCGCCTAGGAATGTCAAGTCGTGGTGCATAAGAACGCGGGCGCTGTACTCGGCGATCAGCGGGTCAAACATGCACTTGACCTCTTCTCTACCCGCCTCTGTAGCTGCTTCGAGGCGAGAGTCAATCTCCTCAGAAGCTTTTCTCCTGCCCTCCTCACGGGCTTCGTCTTTCATTATCTCAACCTTAGCAAGTTCATCATCGAGCTTGGTTTTTAAGAGCCGTGTAGCAACAATTTCGTCGCAGTATCGTTGGGGCTCTTCTAGAGCGGCTATTTTCTCTTCTTTCTCCTTAGAGAATAGCTCTTTCAACTCTCTGACTTGCAGGGTGAGCGCGTCCCTTTCTTTCTGGATATAATCTTTTTCTAAGGCAAGAGCTCTACTGCGCTGGACTGCTTCATCAAGTTCCTTTTTATGGGTCGCCTCTAGACGAGTGACGGCCTCGGCAGTGTCTTTTGCACTCTGCTCTGCGGCTTCAAGTTTCGACTTATACGAAGCAAGCTCTTCATCTTGACTCTTGATGATGTCCTTGTCAAAGCCAGCTTCCAACTTCAAACGATCAATCTCCTGTTGGCGCTCAACAGATACTTCCGAGACTTTTTCGACCAAGTGTAGAAACGTGTCATGTTGAACATAGACGTCGTTGTTGTAGGTGATGGCACTCTGCTTGACGTGCCCTGGGATATGATGAATAGCTGGGAGGAATTTGAGGCTGTCAAAGCAGATTTTTGGGAATTTAGCCTTAAGATCGACCATCTTCTCTGCTATAGTTGGGTCAGCCGCAGGAGTAGGGGGAGGAGGCTTTGAAAGTTCTGTTCTTTTCCGATGCTCCCGAGTTTGCCTTGTGCTCGACGAACCAGAATGTTGTTCTCGGGAGACATCGGGTTGAGACCCCTTCTGCGAAGGCTTTTCTCTATCTGGCTTAGTTTGAGGAGGAGGGTCACGAGAATATGAAGACTGGGAATATGTTTTCTTTCGATAAGACGAATCCCGAGAATGATTGTCTCGATCTTCATAATCGTCTCTGTACCTACGTCTACCGGAGCCTGAATCCCGTCCCGGATGGTGAAATACAGAAGAACCGTGGAGGCGATCGAACCCGTGGTAGTGCCCCATGTCACTTGCATAAAATAAAATAACGACGAATTAGGAAAAATCGGGGTAGTGAAAAAACTTGAAGTGTATGGTGAAGTGCGTGTGTGCTTGTGTGTCCTAGTGTTCCCCCCGACAGACCGGTTCCTTTATCTTTACTGATTGGAGTGTTATCTCCCTGAACTGGGGTTGAACTCCCGCGTTGCCTCTAGCGGGCGAATGAAACTTAAGGGCTTCCGGATCGTCGAAACCATAATTGAGTAGATCGTCGGGAATGGTGAGGTTTGACAGACCCTTTAAAGAACTTTCCATGTGCTGTGAAGAAGCCTCTTTCTTTGACGGGATGAGCATAACTTTGGAAGTTCCGCCAACTTTCTCCTTCCGTATCTTGTACGTCAATTTCTTTTTCCCCTTCGAAGGGGAAGATGACGTTTCAATATCGTGCACTTTGACCGCCGGGTCCCAAGTAGGACCCACATTCTCGCCTTGTGTCTCAGGAGCTTCATCCTCTTTGTTTTCTCCCCCTTCATGTGCATCGGGGGTATGGCGTGATGACGATTCAGCTTGTTTTTTCCCTTTAACGGATGCAGACTTGGGAATGGAAACGCCCTCAGGAAGGCTAATCCGGCGACCTCCTGCTAACAGTCCGAACCTCAACAAGGATTCATTTGAAATGATGGTTCGGATGTCCCGTTCCTCGGCAGGAAGAGCTCTAATGGCTTCGTCGGTCTTAGAATATCCTCGGCCCTCAGGACGCGGGTTGATACCTGAAAAGATGAAACAAGAAGTTAGAAAAAGCATAGATCCGATTGAGCGCAAATGTCGACTCAGGGAAGAGACTTACTACCTTTGACCCATCTCCTCGCGAAACCAGGAGGGCAGCGCACATAGAACCATTCCTGTTTGTACAGGGCGAATTTGCTACATGCTCCGGTCAAAATCTGGCATTTGTGGTACGGCTCGAGGAACATAAAGGAGGGGCTATCTTTCCGCTTCTTGATCATATAGATATATCTGATGTCGTCGGGAGTTGGAGGCCTAGAGAAGACGACCATGAAAAGTAGGTAGGTCCCGTATATGAACGTGTGACCGTTTGGATGCAGCTGCGACGGGGCGATGTCTATGTATTGCAACACGTACCGAAGAAATAAATTGAATGGAGGCACGCTACCCATCTAGCACATAAACTTATTACAAGCAGTATACCCAACTGGGGGCAGATGAGGACAATCATGTCTCGATGGGACCAACACATCGGCGAAAGGGATTCCGTGGATGGAGCATATTCGCCGAAGCGCAACTTCGTTAATCTTCAAAGCCTGTGAGTCGATCGGATTGTCCAAGAGAATCGATGCCTCCAGGGCATCAGGAGCTAAGTTATGAGCAGGGGAAGTCGACGGATTTGAAGTGTCCGCGACTTCTTTCCTTGAAGACGGCCCGGGCCTATCAGATATAGTGGCGGAGCTAGATTTTTTAGACATCTCCAATAAATAGTGAATCTGGCTAAGCGCCTGTGAAAACTATACTTGAAAAATGTTCAACATTAGACTTAACAACACGAATATTCCCCCCATGTGGTGTGTGAACTAGTGCAAGCAATCGTGTATAAGCGTTGAAAATTTGAAGGTCGCAAAGTTACTGATATAAAACTGAGCGTCAAATCATTGCCTTCGAAGACCGTCATCGCTGACCGTCTCCAAAAGCCTGCCTTGTGGTGATTACAGTTTTAGATTCAGAAAACGTTAAAAGAAGCTATCCGATTATGTCAATTTATGTCTACTGAAGCTAGGGAGTTAATAGTCCATGTCAGTTTGATATAATAGTATGCTAGCGTCCTTGTCCTTGTTTGGTTATGTGATTAGGCAAGGCAATTGATCGTTCGGCCTAAGTGTGGTTCGACATTCATGTTTGGTCGACACTTATGATTGTTCGGCATTCGTGTTATTCGGCCTGAGTGAGGTTCGGCATTTAGGTTTGATCGGCATTTATGATTGCTCGGCATTTGAATTGTTCGGCCTAAGTGTGGTTCGGCATTTATGTTTGTTCGGCACTTATGATCATTCGGCATTCGTGTTGTTCGGCCTAAGTGTGGTTCAGCATTTATGTTTGATCGGCATTTATGATTGTTCGGCATTTGTGTTGTTCGGCCTAAGTGTGGTTCGGCATTTATGTTTGGTCGGCACTTATGATTGTTCGGTATTTGTGATTGTTCGGCAAAGCAACGTTCGGCCAAGGTCCTGCTCGACCAAGATGACGTTCGGCATCCCCACTAATTTATGCTTCCACCCTAGCCTTCCATTCCACTGTTCGGCGTATAATAGGACACGCCGAACCAGATTTAGTCCGAGCCTTAATGATTCGGCACTCCACCCTTGGCTACAGTTCCACTCCTCTCCTCCTCCATCTACACCGAACAACAAGAACAGTCTTGTTCGGCACGAAGAAGCTAGGCCCAACTACCACACATCACTCCTATGTGCGATCACCCCTGGTCATTCCTCCTCGCCTCACATCGTTCAGCCATAAAGATATCTTAATCAAAGTTTTCCACATGACCCTCTCGGCTACGCGCAAACCTAAGTCTCGTATTGAAACTATTTAATCATGGAAGGGATTTAGATAGAAGGGACAATACCTAGTTAGTAGATCGAAACTTGGGAAGGATTGATTAGGCTTTAAGTCCGATTAACAGGAGAAAATTGCAAATCTTTAGAGAATGACAGAAGTAGAAGTGGAAAAGGAGAGAAGAAGGAGGATGCCTGGTTTTATAGGGAAGAAGAGGAAGCCGAAAAGGCCATATCCGGTGGAACCGGTCAAAGCCGCACCGTTCGGCTTCAGAACGTAAAGTCGCTCGGCACATGAGGAGCGTTCGGCTTCGAACGCATCGTTCGGCAATTATACCACGTTCGGCACACACCTCAACCACTGATATTCTCAAGAAGGCATCTCCAAGGAGATTTAATCAAGGTTTGAAGCGGAGCATGGTGGATACGTAATTCAAAGCGTATCACGAGTGGTCACGTAATACACTTTGGGGGGCAAGTGTTTCCTGGAGATTTGACCAGGCAACTAAGTGCTCGGCATTAGTAAACGCTCGGCATCCAGGAGTACTCGGCATCCACGAAGCACTCGGCATTGGCAAGCACTCGGCATTTAAGTAGCGCTCGGCATTAGTAAACGCTCGGCATCCGGGAGTACACGGCATCCACGAAGCACTCGGCATTGGCAAGCGCTCGGCATTAGCAAACGCTTGGCATCCAGGAGTACTCGGCATCCACGAAGCACTCGGCATTGGCAAGCGCTCGACATCCAAGGAGCGCTCGACATCCAGGAGTGCTCGGCATCTAGGAGTGCTCGGCATCCAGGTTCGTCCGGCATCCAAAGGTTGTTCGGCATTCATCCAACCTCAGTCAAATTCCACCATTGCACGGCATACACTCCCCACTCAGCACCTCACTCCTGTTCAGCATAAGAAGGTCGTTCGGCATTCTTCCCAGCTTGTCCGGCTTCAATTATTGCTCGACCTACTCTTCCCACATAACAAGCATCATTCGGCATGAGGGGGATGGTTCGGCATCCGACTGTTCGGCCTGTTTGGTTCGGCTTATAGGGACCAGTCCATCTGGGCCAAGGGATTCAGTTGCCAGGCCCGCCAGGGAAGTCCAACCCATCTTTGTCTATAAATAGAGGGGCAGGGGCACAGTGAAAAGGACCTTTTTTCGAGAACACTGGGGAGACTTTGCCGCTTTCAAGACTCATCCTCTTTACTTAGCAATTGTATTCAAGTGTTTCGTCTACGGATTGTATCTGTAATCAATCATCAAGTAAAGCAATAAAAGTTTAACCTCAAAGTGGACGTAGGCAATTACGCTGAACCACTATAAATCCGGTGTTCTTACTTTCTGCATTTAAATTAGCCTATTCTTCCTTGTTTAATTTAACTTCATCACTTACAACTCTACACAATCTTTCTCAACGAGGTTAGTGACCAATTTTGGTGCTAACAGCTACCAAGTCTAAGCCCACACTATAAATAGAAATATCAACAGACAAAAGTATCCAACACTGGTATATCCGAATATAATTTTGATCTGAAGCATCCCACTTGATTCCTCTCTTTATGTGAATCACTAGATTAAAAAAAACGGGTTATCGCTTATTCATTTCCCCAGTTCATTCACTTTCCCCACCGTATCATTTCTCGTACTAATACCGAACAACCACTTCCATTTGTTGCTTAAGAATGAAGACCCACATCCTCTTTTAATTCAACTAAAGCTACCACGTTCATATTCGTCTCTCCCAAAGTACCAACCGAAACCACACTTTTATCCTGGCATGAACTCAAATTTTGTAACATCCGAACCGAAGCAACCACAACTTTATCCTTGCCAACTTGTTCGATCTCCACCATAGAGTTGGTTGACCCCGCTTCAGCAAGAACATCTGAACCTAATCTTTATAACAAATATGGATCAACAACATTCTCATGAAGCTCACACTCGTCTACTTTCCGATTCGACTTGATATCTACCGAGCTTGAAACCAGTGGTTGCCCAAGCATCCAAAACTACTAGATCATTCACAAAAAAGGCACTTGTCTGCCCACTATCTAATCCGAGCCTGCTGTGACATTTAAACACCCTACCAATCCTTCACACCTCACTATATGCCATTTTCACAAGCATCTTCCTCACCCAAACATCCCGACAGAGAAAACTATTATTTGTATTGAAACACTCCCAAAAGTCCAACCTTTTTGCCTTACTTGATAATTGCAACAAAGGATCAATGATGGTTTGATCTAAAATAAAGATGGATGGGTCGAGTAGCAAGGGGCCTGTATAGTAGACCAGAGGAGCTCTTTGCAGAATTGTACTATATCATAATGTTTTCTATTACAATTGGTTTCGTCGTTCCTTCTGTTTTCTTACCAAAACAACAACAAAAGTAGTTATAATTTGATGTTTTTGATCAAAATGGCATTGAAGATTTTTTACTATGTTCTATCATAACATCAAATTAGAGCTGCATATTATTCTTTACTATGTCATTCTTTGTTATGGTTGTACAATTTACAAAAAATGGAAAATCTACATACAATTAAAGTTGACAATAGCTTTGCTATAACACAATTAGTTGGATTCATATGTACCGATGAATCATTAGATGAAGAAAAAAGATCGACCGTGGAGAAAATGAAGGAGAAATTTAATTCCGTTGTTTGGAAAGAGAGAGATGAGAAGTCAAGTTATAGTTTTGAAAAAAATTAATATTATGAAAAGATGGGCCTACGTGGGTGGATGATGTAATTAATTGGGTCAGAGGATAAATGCGTAAAAGAAAGTGTTTAAGTGAGTGTAAATAATATCTTTGACATTATACCCCAAAAGTGGAGTGCGCAAAATTAAATCAAGGTTGATTCTGTTTAGACACATGATATTGCTTAGTAGCTCCTTTAAATTTTGAAAAAAAAATTCAAGGATAAA
Source organism: Allium fistulosum (assembly GCA_030737815.1). Taxonomy (NCBI): domain Eukaryota; kingdom Viridiplantae; phylum Streptophyta; class Magnoliopsida; order Asparagales; family Amaryllidaceae; genus Allium; species Allium fistulosum. The sequence continues at coordinate 1,389,633,989 of CM060901.1, read as the reverse complement.
ATTGTCATTATGTTATTCAACCAGCTTTTTACCTCCTATCTTATTTTTCTTATTCTATTCCACTTATCTAATAAACCCTAAATTTGATTTTAGGTAAATTCTAAAAGCTTGCGCTTGAATCGATAGATTATGATAGAAATTTTTTGTACTAAATTCAAATAACTGTAAATAACACGTATAATAAATATTTTTATTTTTCCTGATTGGTAAAATTTGCATAAAAGAAAAGAAAATTTGTTTTGATGGTAAAAAATTCATTCATGTCGGCTATTCGACAAGAAAAAGAAAAAAAACTGTAGATATGTTGAATTTCAAGTATTTAGTTTCACCGATAAGATACAATGACTTACTTCACATTTAAAATTACATAAAAACAAATTTTTTATCAAAAGAAAAAAGGAAGAAATATGTTATATGTTGAGACAGTTATGAATTTTTGATTTTCCGTTACTTGACCAAACGACCCCGAATTCTGTAATTTCAATTACATTAGACGATCTTTCGAATTGGGCCAGACTCTCCAGTTTATGGCCACTTCTTTATGGTACAAATTGTTGTTTTATTGAATTTGCTTCATTAATAGGCTTGCGATTCGACTTTGATCGTTATGTATTAGCACCAAGATCGAGCTCTAGGCAAGCGGACCTAATTTTAACAGCCCCGTACAATAACAATGAAAATGGCTCCGTCTTTAGTACGATTATATGAACTAATGCGATGATAATACAAATCTACTAGAATCAGAAGAAGCAAAACCTGAATTTCATGTTGTTTGATCTTCTTATAATTTTTTTTGCAGAAGAAGTAAAACTTGAATTTTATGTTGTTATCTGATTTTGCTGATTTTTTATATGGTGGAATTTTTTGTAGATGTGATTTTTACTGAAGAAAGGTATAAAGCAAAACTTTTAACAATAAAACGTGTGTACTCAGCAAAACCATGTATATAATAGTTTTCTCAGTTTTGTGAGCAGCTGCTCTTCAGTTTAAATAGAATTAGCCTTGGGTAGATGCACGATTTCTAAATTTTTGCCCCAGGCCCATAATTCTGATTTTTGCCCTAGGCCCACGGTTATCATAGCGTTCGAATATCCTAGTCTTGTCTATCCACGTTTTTTTGCGAATAAGTTCACAATCAAGAACAAGGGTTTCATCTTTCTCCAAAAATAATATTTTTAGTCAGAAAAAGAGGAAAAAAAAAATGATCGAGGTGGTATTGAACGATCGTTTGGGCAAGAAAGTTCGCGTGAAGTGCAACGAAGACGACACGATCGGCGATCTGAAGAAGTTGGTTGCGGCGCAAACCGGTACAAGAGCTGACAAAATCCGGATCCAAAAGTGGTACAATATCTACAAGGATCACATCACCCTTAAAGATTACGAGATTCATGATGGCATGGGTCTTGAACTCTACTATAATTAGAAAAAGGTGATTTAGATTATTCCCCTTTATCGATTACTCCTTTTATTGGGCGAAATTAACTATTCTTATTATTTCTGTTAATAGAGAGAGATTTATAAGATAATTTGACAAGAATCTCTTGGTTGGCAAACGTGATAATTTAGGGTATCTAGTTGTTCTAATGTTTTATTGAGAGTTTTTTTAATAGTACATAAGCTTTTGTGCTCTTTGTTGCCCTTTCAGTCAAGACGCGACCTAGGCGAAGATCCACATATACTAGTAATACTTGGGCTTTTGATTTCTAATTACGTGATTTAATTTTGTAATTAACCTTCATAATATTTTCAATAATGGTCTAAGAATTAACATATTCAATAAAATATCAGATTGTCTACCCATGAAACATCTAAACATCTAAATAATATGGGTTTCCCCAAAGATAATATTGACCTAAAAAGTGAACTTCAAAACTGTGAATTAAGTAGTTAGATACCTTTCCAACTGAATTTCATCTTAGCAACACCCATCACAATATAAGTGTGAAGTATTTGCTCTTTGCACAAATTTTGAGGATTTTAGTTACCCAGGTTTATTCAAGATTTTCAAGTGGTGTATGCTGTTATTTATTCGCATGATACTTTGTGTATAAGCTACCACGTGAGTCATAATAATGTCCCTAGAGAAAAACGAAAATTCTTCATAAATTTATAATTCTAATTCAAACATACTCTCTGATCATCATCCTGATGCGTTTATATTCAAATGTGTGTTCTTAGATGTATATCTTTTGATGTAACAAGTTCAAGAGTTGAAGTGTTGTTAAACCCAATATATACATTACAACACTTCAGTATATTGTCAATTAAATTCATACACAAACTCAAATTTATTACACCTCATAATTTATGCTTTGACTAATGAATCAAAAATTTACAATTTTGTTCATATATTTCATTTTAAAATCATAACTAAGGCATACGGTTTTGTTTTACATGCAGTCATTGCACGTGCCACAATACTAATCCTCTAAGGTGTAAGGAAAAAACATGTATTGATCAAAATTGGTGTGTTGTTTGGTTATGGAATCGATTTGTTTTGTGATATAATGACATTCTTTCACCTAGTTTTGTTATAAACTTTTGTCGCATGACACATTACTTTATTCACTCGATAATTATGACAACAGCATGTTATATTAGTATATAGGTTTAGACTTCTGAGTATTAACATACTATGTTCAGTTCCAAGGTATACTACAGTAATTTAGCTGAACATCCTAATACTTATCAATTATGTGTAAGCATTACGTAACTTGAATTTAGCTGAACATACAAGCTATCTGAACATACTAAGTTATACTACAATAATTTATCTGAACATACCAAGGTATACATACTACACTACTTAACATACTAAGTTATCATTTATTTGTAAGCACTACATAACTTGAATATGTATGTAATGGTCCACTTTCAGTCTCAAATTCAGAAGGTTGTATGCAATAGTGTTGTCCATGATGTTTTTGGGGGAGCTGGGATGTGGCTTCATTGGATACACTTGTAATTTTTCTCATGAAATCTTTGTGGAAAAATTATTGTTTTATCAATCAGTAAAATACACGATAGTTTTATCTATCAAGCCATCTGTTGTAGACAACTTGTCAATAGAGAGCCCTTTTTCAAACTTCATGGCAGTATGGCACAATTTTCGTTTTTATTATGATACATTTAACTTTAGTTTGCATCTCATTTCTTTTATGGTTGCCTTACAGGTTATGACTGTTCCAGAGTTCCAGTCTTATCTAATAACAACATGAAGATGGATGAAGAATATGCTCTGGATACTTAAGCTACTATTACTACTCTGGGTCCTGTATTTCTCTCTTATATGGTTACTGTTTATATCGTATTAACTATCAATGATTGGTGTGCAAGTTAAATAGCTTTTGGTATGTGCTATCAACATACAAATAATTAAACAAGTGCTACTGTTTCTATCTTTCCTGTGCTAAGTATGTGATATTTTCTTTTGCTCTGTTGCTTGATAAAGTCCTGTGCATATCTATTTTTGCTGTACGTGTATGATCATACGGATTAAATCGTAGTGCCATCATATTCAAATTTGCTTACCTGTGATTCTACTCAAGCAACTAGTTAGTCCAAGAAAAAGCCGCTGATTAACCAAAAAATGAAGATGTTAAAATTTGTTATCTTAGCTCAATATTCTCTGTGATATTACTTAGGACTTCATTGTTCGCATAATGTTAAACTTTATTTTATACATATATGTGATAATAAGTTTAAAATCATTAGGAAAGTAATTTAGGTTCGTTAAAGTAATTTGGGGTCCTTCATGTTCACATAATGTTTTTAATTTAGGGTCCTGTATTTTATATTTGCCTTCCTTTATTATATGGTTTTGAAATGCTGGAAAATTAGATTTAAGATCCGATTTCAATGGTAAATGAAATTTAGTTAATTGTACAGGTATTTAATTTTGAAACAAAAACTGTATCATTTTGATGCAGTTAAAACTACATTTCAACGAGAAGAAGATGCAGTTAAAAGTGCATATGAAATGTGCAATTTAAATTGCATTATGCTAGTGCAATTTTAGTTTGCATTATATGTTGTAATGATGTAGTAATTAATTGCATAACTGTTATATGACTAAAAAAAATTATATTTCACTACAGTTTCAAAATTGATTTATTTTCGTGCATTTGAAAGAAGTAATACAGATTTAAGTAGTTTAATATTGTTCTAAGCGATTTCTAACATTTTAAATCCTTAGAGCTGAATTTGTGAGATGTAGCAAGTAACTACACAACTGAATGCAGTTATTAAAAATGCATTTTTTGAATAGATTTGTTACTTTTGATGTATTCAAAAGATGCAATAATTAATTATATAATTGTTAGTCATTTTTTGATATTTTGAGAAAGTTTTATTATAGTTCTATAGTTATTTCATTTGAAAAATGCTATTTTTAATAGTTTAATATGTCTTTTTTAGCGTTTTTACAGGCTTGAAACTGTATTTGCGAGATCTGGTGGTTAACAGCATAGCTGATATGCAATTATTTTTTGATATCTGAATTTGAGAACAAATGATACCTAATTTTGACCAGAGTACTTGTTTTGATGTCCTGCAGATCTGTAGAACATAATTTAGAGACCTTACCACATAAGTTAGCGCTTCTTAACATAATTTCTGATATTTTGATGCGGCTATAAATTGATTTGTTTTAGTGCAAGTTCTAATATGTAGTTTTAAGCGGTTTAATAATTTGTAAGTTGTTTTTAGTATTTTTAAGGTCTTTCAAGGCGATTTGAACGCATTTTAAGATAATGTCGAGATAGCTTATTTGTTAATTTTTATGATCTAAAAAATGTTGGTTTATATGTTTATACGATCAAGGTAGATTATCAATGCGATATTTATATTAAATGTTATCAAATTTTCAAAAAGGTAAATTTTAAAAGTTTGATTTTTGCATATATTGGTAGATGATAAAATTTGTGATTTAATGATATGGTATCTTGTAGATGATTTTAGTTAAGGAAATTTTGCTACTTTGGCCTACTTTTTGAAAAATATAGCAGAAATAGACGAGTTTGAAAAATAATTACAAAAATAGATCAGTTTTAGTTTTAATGTGGGCGAATTTTCAAAAATCGCCAATAGGCGATTTTTCAAAAATCCCCAAAGTCGATATCAAAGAACATTGTTTTTCAATTTGGCGATTTTTGGGAAATCGCCAGTTGGCGATTTTTGAAAATTCGCCAAAGCATTTTTCCAGAAAATCCAAAACAGACCTATATTTGTAATTAAGTTTCAAATAGACCTATATTTGTTATTTCTTTCAAACTGTGGCCTATGTTTGCAAAATTTCCTTTAGTTAATTGTGGGATATGCATCAATTTGGAGTGAGAATAACAAGCGGAGCAGAAAAAAAATAAGGTAGCGGGATCTGATTTACAAATGATCATCAGTGAACATATTTTGTAATTACCCCGAGGGACTTGCCCAACAATTAGACTGTCATGCCCATAATAACAAATTCACAAAACATGTTTTTAATTTCATAAATGGTGCGAAACTTATCCAAATGGGAAGTATATTACAGTATAATAGTACATGTATGATATAGTAGTCAATTTTTGACTAACATTATTGTAGAAATACCCTTCAATACCAAGGGGATTAAACAAACAAGAATCAAAACTGAACCAAAGTAAAAAACCAACAATAAACTCAAATCTGTGAGCAAGCCCGAGGCAACCCAGTATCATGATCAACCACCACAACCTCCCTATCACTTCCGCATCGCAGCACATCCTGCCTCAGTTTCGCTCCCGCCTCCTTCAGCCCTTTCAAAGGCTTTGGCACGTTGAACAAGTTCAGCACCGGTAACTTCGATGCCAGCGGCATCTTCCCACCGGGCAAATACATACTAAAATCATCCTTCATAAGCGGAACCTCGAAATCCTCCTTTTTATGCTTAACCACGTTATCCTTCGCACTTATATGGGCCCCCGGCTCCATATGATTAGTCGAAAAACTCATCTGATTCGGAAAGTTCGGGTACAAACTCACATACCCTCTCAAATACATCATATCAATTAAAAACTTCTTCCATGACGCTTGCCATCCATTTGTTCTCGACCTTGGTATCTGAACCGGATTCTCTTTCGCGTCCTCTGTGAATCTTGTGTTCATGTACGCGTAAAACTCCCTCCAGTGCTTTGGAAAAAACACTGCTCCCCAGCTGCACGGTAGCTGATGCAAATACGGAATGTTCGGATGGACCTGCTTGAAAAAGTCCGTTGCATTCCACTTTGGCCTTTCCTTGACGACCTCCACAAGCCGTGGGGTGTACAGAGAAATCGAGGATAGTTGCGGAATCGACACTTGTGGGTCGTAGTGGTACGCCATGAGCGCGTACTTTATCCATAGGTAGTAGTACGGCGACACCTCTATATCATCTTCGAGCAGTAATCCGAAGTTGTCGTCCGAGGAAGGGTACCAGCTTTCGCTCACTGCACGGATCAGCCCGCCTTGTATGATCCTTCGTCGTATCGTTTTGGGCCCGTGCGCCCAGTTGAATGAACCAACTAGATTTAAAGTTTGGTTGTCAACTTTGCTGTCCATGTTGAAGCTGATCGGGATTTCATCGCCTAGGTAGAATGCGTTCTCCAACGATCGTAGCAGCCGTTGTAGCGAACCAGCTCGATTTTGTGTTATTATGTTCACCGACACTCTCATTTTGTTCCAATCTGCACACACATATATATATGTTAGTTCATATACTGTAATTTATAGCCTGAAGGCTTCAAAGCGAATAGAGTTCTTACTTGGTAAGGCGGTTGATCTTAAATCAGCCATCCACAGAACCTTCGAAATCGAACCCCTCGGCAAAAGCGCCAACACAGTCTTATTCTGACTCCCATCTGCAGCCATTTTCAGTGCATTCTTCACATTAACATCAGCATCGGCCACCGTAACAATCAAACTCGGATTATGAATCTTCACCAACCCTTTAATACTAGAATATATGGTTTGCATCACTGGAACTTCTGAATTCGATCCTCCCAATACTGCCCCTACATCCAGATCGAAAATCTTAAACCTCCTCTCTGTGCAAACCACCTTAGGCCACTTCAAAGCAGCTGCAGCTGCTTCACACGAACAAAATTTACCACCTGAAACAGCAATATAAGCCTTTTTGCCAACCGTAGACCTGAATTTCTCCAGTAAAGGAGCTAACGTTTTAACTTCTTGTACGGAGTGAGCATAGAATAGCACGTCTATCTTCTGAGGATTCATGGCTGCCCATTGAGTTATGTACCCAGTAGATAAGGCCTTCCACCATTGATCATCTCGAACTTGAACTATGTCTTTGAATATAACAGTTGTTTCAGATACGTAAGCAAGTCTGTGCTCGCTGTCTCCCCATGTCTCTTTATCGTTAGGATCTACGGGTAATACATAGGACCCTGCGTTTCTATACTTCTGTAGCTGATAGCTGCCATATATATACAAATGATCAGTAAATATGTATAGTTATATATGAGTTGTGAAAGCTTGTTTATTACCTGAGGTGCAAATCTTCACCCGTCATAAACGTAAATGGCTTCTCAACGAACAAAGTCTTAACTAAATCTGCAGATAAAAACCAAGAACTAGACAAGAAATCCACCTGCACAATCCTCTCTACTGTAATATCATAAGCTGGATCAGGCAAATATAAACCTGCCTCTTTTGACTTGAACTTTCTATAGCTTGGGAAAGTAAAATCTTTTTGTCTAAAAGGCAGAATCCTCCCTATACTTCCCAACACTGCATTTCCATACTTCTCAGTTCCTCCCACATGGGTCAGAATCTCCAGCATTCTCTTTCCAGGTATCATATCATCATCGAGAATGTACACAAAGTCAGATTCAGTCTGTAGAGCCATCTGGAACCTTCCATAGTACTTGAAGTCATAATCTGAACTTATGAAGCTAATCCTTGAATCGTTATAGCTGTCTACTATTCTCTTTAAGGAGATCTCATTAGGGCTTCCAAAAGAAACAACCCAAACGTGATGGAAAGGTACAGTTTGATGGAGCAGAGAATCCAGTTGAGAACATAGTGTTTTTCTTTTGAAGTGGTTTAAGATAACGGTAACTTTAGGAATGCTGTTACTGTTGAAACTCCATTTTGACTTCAGCTGTAGCAGTTCTTGTAGGGTTTCGGGGCTGAAGGTGTTTTTTTGGAAGGTTAAGACTTCAGAGTAGAGGTCGGTTTTTAGCTTTATCATGGTGGCATCAGTTGATTTTTTTTGTTCAAAGTTGATTTCCTCGTGCTCGCAGATTGCAGCAGGGGAGTCCTGGGTGGAGATGAAACGGGTCCAACGTTGGGTTAAGTGGGTGGCCCATGAAAAGTCAGGCTTGGACCGGAGGTCGATGGTTGGGCCCATGTAATAGAGGAGGAATGTGGCGTATATGGCGAAGGTGAATTGGAGGAGAGTAAGGGCTGCTACGAGGCGGGATGATGATGATTTTGGTAGTCTGATTTTGTTAGTCGGTTTTACATAGTCGTTGATTACGTTTTCTAAGTAGTCGCTGCTTCGACTCATGCTTGGACTTCTAACTAAACCCATGTCTTTCTTGCTTGAATTGTTGCCAACTGTACATCATATAGAGAGAGAGATCAGTTAATATGACGGTTAAAAAAAATTGTAAAGAAAATGACAATGAAATTCAAAATGTTCCAGTTGGTTGTGAATCATTGTGTTGAATTCGACTTCTATATATGAACATACAAAGTATGCAACTAAAAAATAATAAAGAAAACATGTAAATCCGAAATATAATTGATCAATGGTCAGTTTATCATACATGGTGAGCTAATGGACATAAACAGATAAGTGCCAAAAAGGTGATTCATAATTCAAAATTTTGTTAAATAGGAGAAAATTTCACGTATGAATAATTTTAATTTGTCTTTTGAAAACAAGTTCATAAGCTAGAAGCTGCTGCAGCAGCAAGAAGAAGAAGAAGAGTTACTACAACACTGAGTATAAAAAATGAAAGAATTTTAATTTTTGCTCATGAGCTGCTATTTCTACGGTTCTACCCAGAATGCCAAATTATAAACTTCAATTCGAAAAATAAATAAATAGATATAAACTTACATCGTGAATGTTTTTTCCAGAGCTGTATTAAGAGAAAAAGATAATATTGTTGGGTATATGATGTATTTCTGATTTTAGAAGGCAGTTGAATTGTGCCCAAGTTGAAACTTTGATGGCATAACTATATAAAGAGTAGAGTAGAGTGTGAACGAATGATCATCAACGTTTGAGTAAATTAAGAAATAATTAAAGAAAACGATGCATGAAGAGTGAAACCAAAGAAGCAGATCACATGAAATATCAAGTTTTTCAATCTATGAGTAAGGAAGAAGTTATCGTTTCAATATAATTAGCTAGAGGATGAAAAATGTACGTTTTTCTCATGCTCCTTTTCACTTCAAGACATAATTAAAAATAACTTTCTGTACTGGTTATGATTAAGTTAGTTATAAAGAAGTCTCTCTTATGTTTTTTCACGTAAAAATTTTCGAACTGCAAATCTAGAAAAACGGTTGTAAAAGCAATTGATTATAGTGTCTTCTAACAAAACTTATAGATACATAAGCATTTGCTGCAAGCAATATTTGAGATTTTCCTATAATAATTCAGCTTCTCCGTTGAGCAAACATAACGGTAATAACACAAATAACAAAACAAAATTTAGAAGTCAAAGATTAATGAAGTAAACCTTTAAGTAAGCAACAATTTTCATCAAATGAGTTCCAAAATGATATGATAATAATTGTCAAACAGCAAATCCCAAGAAAAAAATGCACATGTTTTCAAAGAGAATCACCTGGTATTTGGTATTGCAGTTTCTTGCTTGAGAAACATATAAAAGGAATATGAACTAATAAAGCATCTGACGAGCTTACGCTATAACCACAAGCGCACAGCCTAAAATGTATATTAATTCTTCGAATTTCTATTTCAATATTCACAATAATTTTATTTGTACTCAAGTTCATGAATTGGTTCATATATTATGTACATGCATGTAGAATAGCTCAGTAATGCCTTTTGCCAAACTTAGGCAAGAGTTTTGATACATATCGAAGAATGCTAGCTATATTAAGATAGAATTTTGTTGTCTTCTTCTTCATTATTTCGTTCAAGTCAACTCATATATGTGTGTTAACTTGTATGTGTAATTTTTCTTTATTGGTCACAGGTCAACAATGATAGGTAGGCTTTAATATGTTTGCTTACAAACAGGCCTAACGCGTTCACATTAAACAAAGTTTCGGTAGTCATATACCACTGTAAATCCATTATATGTAGATTTTATTGGTAACTGAGTTAAATTTCGGCTTCAATGTTCAAGAGGCTATGTGTAATTAAGTACTCTATATATATCCATCATGCAATCTCCTATCCATACATCTACGCAATACTTTCGGATTGTTTACGACCATTGATAACCTTGGCATAGGTGTTGAGTAAGAGAGTTTGGGTTCATTTTCCATGACGCTCTAATGAGCATTTATCTTCGTTTAACGATGATGCGTGCCATCCTGCCTTGTGTTGTTGGGAAGGTATGAAGTGTTTGGAGCTAGGGTTGAAGGGATGTCTCTAGATATCCCCGTCAAAATTTTACCCAACCCAACCTTTCCCTGCAACCATTTTATTCCAATTTTAATATATTAGGCCTGAGCCAATTTAATTATTTTTAGTACTCTGTCAAAACTCATTCAACCCACTTATAAATCAAGCCAACCCTGTTTTCCCTTTATTACTTAAAAATCATAGTTTTCATTTCTTAAATGACAGAAAATCTGACGGCAACTCTCTCTCTCTCATTTCTTCCGTCTCATTTATGTTTCGAGTTCCCACTCATTTGCGATTTCTTCAACATCTCATCCGATTCAGATCAGATTCTACGTAGTTAGAAACTTTGGTTAATAAAAATGATATGATTTTTCCATTTGAAAATTTTAGTTGATATATTTCATCACCTGTAAATATACAATATTTAATCTCAGTTGTTAGAAGATAAAAGTTGAAGACGGCGCAGATGTTCATTCTTGACTGGTAGTCCGAAAAACTCGTATCGAAAGTAGATTCAGAGAAATGTGACGTAATCAGGGGCGGAGGCATGTTGTGGTTGGGCTGGGCACGTGACCCGCCCAGGAAAACTGGAAAAAAATAAGTAGAAAACCATTTTCGTTCAAAATTTCAAACGCAGCCGAACCCTGGATCTAGCATGAACGCAATCTCGTACTCCATCGGCAACCCTAAATCTTCATTCAGCTCTACAGCTTCACAGCCTTCGTCCACCGTGCTTCTTTCCGTTCTCCTCCACCGCACTCCTTCGCCTTCTCCTTTGCAACGCTCTAGACCCTTCTAGATTCATGTATCCCGTATGCAATCAATGTTAGTTCTTTCTCCTATTACTGAAAAAATAGCCTAATTTTGTACTACACGGTTGATTTTGGTTTGTTGGTATAAATAATTTGGTTGATATTTGACTCAAAAGGCTTTATTACTTTGATCGGGATGAAAAATAAAGCTCTTGCAGACTAAACGGTTGTACAAAAGGTTGAAGACAACTTGGCTGAGCTTACTTTGATTAGTTTAATAATTTGTTGGGTTGAATCAAATTAGTTTGTTCAGCTAATTTGTTACAATAAATAACTTTAGTTTTGGGAATTTTTCTTGAATGATTAATGAACTTGGTTTTAATTTTTTACTTTAGATTTGCAGAACTATTTTAAAAGACCATTTGAAAATATTTCTCCTAAAGTTGGATCTGAAATTATCATCGCATTCAAAATACGAGAACTCGACATGGACAACTTTAAACTTGTAGCATCTTTGTATGATTGTATTAGTCTACAAGATCAATAGTTGATCGATTTTGTATGAAACATTATCATATAAATATTTAGTTGTTGTTATTTAATGATTTGTTACAAGTATTTATACACTGATTTGAATGATTAGACGGAAAAAAAATTTTGACGGCTTCCCTTGAACACTCAATATTTTTCCATTGTGACCCTGCAAGACTTATTTTCTGCCTACGCCACTGGATGTAATAGAGCAAAATCAAAACAATTGGTCAGTATTAAAAACACATAAAAAGGAATGCAGTAGAAAAAAAGTCAAAATACAAGTCATATGAGCCCTTTTAAGTAAAATGGTAAAAGCCAAAGTTGTTAAACTGTCCGTGGAATCATATAGGACCATATGTACTCTGAATTCACAGCGTTTGAACCAAAAATGACACAAACACCCAAATGAGTATAGTAAAGAAAAGAATTACGAAGAAACTATATAAAAACACAATAAACATAGCACCAGGGTTTTATAGTAGTTCGGCTAATCGTTGCTTACGTCCACTTAACTTTGTTGATGGTTTATAGTGTTGTTTACACTTCTGTTTTTACGGATCGGTATGGATCCGTGGGAGTACAAGAAAATTATATAAAAGTTGTAAAGAAGTGAAAAAGACCACAAGGAAGCAGAAGAATCCCCTAATGAAACCCTGTCCTCCTATTTATAGTTGTGGGCTGCCTGAGAACTCGCCCCATAATCTCCACATCGTTCTTCACGTCTAAGACCAATTCTCTAGAGAAAATGGTCATCAATATTCGTGGATCGGTACCGATCCATAAAATGGCCATATAGATTGTTTTGAATGCTTTGTCCTAGCTCGATTCGTGGTTAGCTTCATGATTTCAAACTTGTTTGCATTATTATTAGCTTGCTTTTTTTTTATCAAAGTGATTGATCGGTGATGAAATGAAGTTGCAGTTTTCTAGAGTTCGAGGAGATTGATCATTGGTACATGCAAACGATCATATGAGGCCAGAAATAGGTTGCAGATAGCATGGTTTTGGAGTGTAGAAAGTTTGGGATGGTTTGGATGAAAACTCAAGGACCGGTACCGATCCATGGATCGGTACCGGTCCTTGAGTTTTCATCCAAACCATTATGATTGATCGGTACCGATCCATCACTTAGATGATTTTTGACTTGTGAATTTTTGGGGTGGACTTGTATTGGTTTTGCTATTCTGGTTGTGCTTGATTTTTAAGCTTTGCAATCATCCTTTCGGGCATCCTGCCTTAATAAATTTCGAATTTGATTCATTGAGTCCATCTGGATGCTGCCTGGTCAAAAGGCTAGATAACACTTGCCCCCCAATGCATGCCTTGCGAATGGAAGGTGTGCTTTGCTCAAGAACAAATGTCGAAGTCTATGGAACTTTATTAGTTGAATCTTCTTATTATTAATCGATCGAGCCGTGGTGAATCATCCTGTTCCTTTGGATTCACCTATAATCAAAGGTCGTTTCAGATCGTGATAGCTATGGATTCGAGTCCTTACTTGAGTGTTAGTCATTGAAAATGATCCCGTGTTCTCCCAGAATTGGTAAGCCGTGGGCTGTATCACTAATTAGGATCATCCCGTATTTATCCAGGGGGTAGCGGTCATATGTTGAAATCTCGTTCTCTCCGGATCTTAGTGATATCCGTAGCCTTTCCCGACTGATTGCTGAATTTTGATCAATCCAGATCGTTAATGGAACCCTTGGCCTCTCCGAACCGACAATCAAACCCACGATCTCTTTGAATCGTCAATAAAATCCATGATCATTCAGGGCCGATAGTTAAATCCATGATCTCTCTGGACCGTTAATTGAATCCGTAGCCGTTCAGGGTCGATAGTCAAATCCATGGCCTCTCTGGACCGTTAATCAAATCCATGGCCATTCGGGGTCGATAATCAAATCCATGGTCTCTCCGGATCATTGCCGAGCCCAACCTGCTCGCTCTTCGGCTAGAGGATTCAACGACAAGCAAGTCCATCTGCTCACGCTTCAGCAAGGTGGCTTACTTCTTGCACTTTGGTCCATGCTCTCCGACCCCGACTTAGAGCGATCAATATCATACAAGTCCATCAGCTCGCTCTTCGACGAGGGGACTTGCACCTTCCACTTCGGTCCCGTCTCTTCGGACGGGACTTAAAGCAATATCAGTCATCACATTCAATGTGGTTTTTCCAAAATCCAAATATTCAAATCAAATCAAACCAAACAAGCAGAAATCCTATTCATACCAGACATCCGACTTAGAGCCTGCCTAGAGTAATCTAAGTATTGTACAAGTCTAAGTGGTCCAAGGTTATTATCGTCCTAAGTAGTCATCTCAGGCATCCGATAGAGCGTGCAAAGGGACCGTTCAAGATCCCGTACACGTGTAAGGGGCCCAAGGTTATTATTGCCTTTATTGCTTAATACGAAAAGTAAAATGCAAAAAAAGAAACGAAAAAGCAAAGTGCGGGAATCGAATTCGACTCCTGTCCAACTCGATCATGCGATGACTCTCCTCGACCTCGATCCAAGGCCGTTTCCATTCACCGCGGATGACGGCTACTCTTGTTCCACCACCGCATCACGATTTTTCACATACTGCTGCAATTGGTTGTTCCTAACATATTCCTTGATTAGGTCGTGCAAATGCCTACAATCATTTGTGTTATGCCCATCCAGCTCATGAAATAGGCAGTACTTTCCCAACTTTTTCTCATAGTTAGTGGGCTCTCTCATTGCTAGTTTCCGATAGGGGATTTGTCCTCTAGTATCGAAGTAAACCCGCTCCGAGGTCTCATTCAAATCTGTATAAGAAGATAACCTCAGTTTCCTTTTTTACCGCTTTGGTCCTCTAAAGCAATCATCCATTTTCTATTTTCCTTTATCCTTACCAGATCCTGTGCCGGATGTTCCTCTACCATCCACAACAACGATTTCTTCCTGCTCAGCATTAGCGTCCTCCTGATGTAAGTACCTTTTGGCCTCATGATAAAACTCTGCGAGCTCCATCGGCGGATCCCATTACAATCTTACCTTGAAATCTGTTTTACTAGCCACTCTCGAAGCTGCCGCCATCAGAATTACTGATAGGTCCGGTCATCTACTGCGGCAGCCGCCGCATTAAACCTTACCAAAAAACTCTTGAGGGCTCATCGGTCCTTTGCTTCACACTTGATAATGTCATAACATTATGGGTCATGAAATATCGACTCAGAACTGCTTCATGAATCTGCTCACTAACTCGACCCGTGTGTTAAAGGAACCGTTCTCCAGCTGCCTAAATCATAATGCCGCCAAATCTGTATGATATAAAGGGAAACATCGTCCCATGACCTCTTCAGATGCACCCAGCACCTCTATGTGCCGGAAGTACATCATCAAATGAACCGTTGGATCCGTCTTTCCGTCATATGTCTCCAATGTCGGTAGCTTGAAATCAGGCAGATTCCTAGCGTACCGAATATTCGAAGTGAATGGATTCCTGTTTACATCCTCCAGGCTCCGGTTAGGCAATCCACCCCTCATTGCTTGTCTCACCATCTTAACAAGTCCGTCATTGTCATCTAAAGGAATTCTCAAGTTTTATTCTCAGCCTGCCCCCCGTTTCCATAGGGGAATCCCGGCACGTACTCCTTCGGTCATGCTTCTACATTATGATTCACATTCAAACACTCTACATTATCTCCTGGACGTGCATCATTTCCACCCAAGTCAACATTGGCCATGCCTCGTGTTCTTTTGGATCAGTACCGATCCGAACGACTTGTTTGGGATTCGTTCTTTTTGATCTATTTGGCTTCTGTGTACATTTTCTCCAGCTCCTGACATTTGGTTCTGGTTTGCAGCGACTTCGGCCGTTCCTATTTGTCCTATTCTCCTGAAGAAACTCTCCATCATCTCTTCCTAGAATGCTATCATCCTTTCTTGCAATCCATTCATCATAGTCTCCATCTCATTCCTGGTTATGTTAATGGATGGGAGGTTGGCTCCTAAGGATGCCTCTTAGTTGCCCCTTTATCGATTTCCACCAACAATGGTCTTCCTAATCGGTTGTCTTATCATTTTGAACCTTTTTAAATCTCAAATTAACGAATTCAAGCGTTTCTCAATGAAAGCACCAAAATATTTGAATGAAAAATGGCACAAATATCCAAATGAGTATAGTAGAGAAAAGAGTGAAGGAACTAAATAAAAACACATAGAAACAAGACACCAGAGTTTTATACTGGTTCAACTAATCGTTGCCTACATCCACTTAACTTTATTGGTAGTTAATAATGCTATTAACACTTCTGTTCTTACCGATCGGTATGGATCCGTGGAAGTACAAGAGAATTATATAAAAGTTGTAAAGAAGTGAAAAAGATCATAAGGAAGTAGAAGGATCCCCTAAATGAAACCCTCCCCTTCTATTTATAGTTGTAGGTTGCCTGAAAATTCACCCCATGATCTCCACCTCGCACTCCACATCCATCGCCACCTCATCAATATTCGTGGATCGGTACCGATCCATAAAATGGCCATATGGATTGTTTTGAATGCTTTCTCTTGGCTCGATTCATGGTCGGCTTCATGATTCCAAACTTGTTTGCATCATTATTAGTTTGTTTCTTTATCAAAGTGATCGATCGGTGATGAAATGAAGTTGCAGTTCTCTGGAGTTCGAGGAGATCGATCGTTGGTGCATACAAACAATCATAGAAGGATAGGAATGGGTTGTAGGCAGCATGTCATTGGAGTGTAGAAAGATTGGGATGGTTTGGATGAAAACTTAGGGATCAGTACCAATACATAAGGATGGATCAGTACTGATCTATCACTTAAATGATTTTTGACTTGTGAACTTTTGTGGTGGACTTGTATTGGTTTTGCTATTCTAGTTGTGCTTGGTTTTTGGGCTTCATAATCATCTCCTCGGGCTTCCTTCCTTAATAGTATTCGAGTTTGATTCATCGAGTCCATCCGAATACTGCCTAGTTGAAAGGCTGGATAACACATAGAAAATGCTGCTGTCAAGATATCATTTTACATATGTAGTTTTTATCCGTATATTTTCTAAAGGATATAAGCAGAAGAAGCCATGCCGTATAAGATCAATAACATATGTAGTCAATGCCTCTTCTCTTTGATATCCCCCTAATCAGTATCGTCATCAATCAACATCACTGATAACCAATGCCGCTTGTCACTGATGCTAACATAGGATAATATCCTATAGTGGAAGTCCGTTTAAGAGCGAGAATTCACATAATTCTGTAATAAGAATGGAATCATCAAGATTTTTTCATCTGTAGCGCATCCTAAGGCTAATGGAGCCCTTAAAGCTGCTAATAAGACAATTAAGGCCATTCTCAAAAAGCGATTAGACAAGGCTAAAGGAAATTAGGTAGAAGAACTACCTCTTGTACTTTGGGCATATAGAACTTCTACTAAAACTGCAACAGGACATACTCCGTATTCCTTGACATATGGTTGTGAAGCTATGCTTCCAATTGAGGTCGAAGTACCTTCTTATCGAAGGATTTCATATGCATTTAATTCAAATCAAGAATCAAAGAAAGAATCCTTAGACTTAATTAATGAGTTAAGAGATGCAGCAGCCATACGAATAGCTGAGTATCAACGACGAATATCCAAATATTACAATTCTAGAGTAAAGGAAAGAGCGTTTCAAAAGGTAGATTTAGTGCTCCGAACAGTAATGGAAAATACTAAGAATCTGACAAACAGACCACTAGGTCCGAATTGGGAAGGACCACTAATCATATGCAAAGTAATCCCACCCTTGACCTATAAACTCTACCGACTAGATGGCAATGTCATAGTAAGAATATAGAATGCCGAACATTTGCATCCGTATTTTCCAACACTAGATGAATAAAGAAGCTGAAGAAGAAGTGTTCACTAGCTCAACCATGGAAGGGAATAAGATTCCCCAAAGGCAAAGGACTTGGCCATCAAAGGCCTCACAAAAAATGCCTTTAGTGCTGTCATCAAAGGCCTCATTGAAGCGCCTCTTGGGGGAAGGACGGAATAAGCCTTTAGCTCAGTCTAAGGCGGTCTGGCTAAAGCACCGAGCCAACTTTAGTGCCGTCATTAAAGGCCTCACCGAAGTGCCTATGGAGTAAGCCTTTGGCCCCGTATAAGATGGCCTGGCCAAAGCACCGAATCAGCCTTCAGTGCCATCATTAAAGGCCTCACTGAAGCGTCTTTTAAAGGGAGGTCGGGTAAGTCCATGGTTCTGCTTAAGAATAGCAAACCAAATGCACCGGACAACATACCTAAATCATCACCTAAGATGGTGATAAGGGGACCGATCCAAGTAGAGTTTATCACCTAAGATGGTGCCAAACAAATCAATCAAAATCAAGGCCAAATAGTGCTCCAAATCAATCAATCTTCTTAGGGAAGATTTATCAAAATCAGAGCCAAGTAGCGCTCCAAATCAATTAATCTTCTAGAGGAAGATCTACCAAGTAGCGCTTCAAATCAATTAATCTTCAAGAGGAAGATCTATAAAAAATCAGATCCATTTAGCGCTCCAATTCAAACAATCTTACGAAGGAAGATCCATCGAATATGAGCCATTTGTGCTCCTCGACAAACACAATCTTCAGTTGCCAGATGAGGATTTCTAGTCATCTTTTATTATTGCCAGATAAGGATTTTTGGTCTTCTATTATTGTCAGATGAGAATTTCTAGTCTTCTATTATTATTGCCAGATAAGGATTTCTGGTCCTCTATTATTATTATCGGATGAGGATTTATGGTCTTTTATTATTGCCAGATGAGGATTTTCGGTCTTCTATTATTACTCTCAAATAAGAATTTCTGGTCTTCTATTATTATTGCCAGATGAGGGTATTCGTTCTTATATTATTATTGCTAGATAAGGTTTTCTGGTCTTCTATTATTGTTGCTAAATGAGCATTTATGGATTTTATTATTTTTTGCCAGAGAAGGGTTTCTGGTTTTCTATTGTTATTAACAAAAGAGGACTTCCAATCTTCTATTATTTTTTCTAAATAAGGGTTTCTGGTCTTCTATTATTGTTAGCAGATAAGAATTTTTGATCTTCTATTATTGTTGCCAAATAAGGATTTCTGATCTTCTATTATTATCATATGGATTCACTAGTACATAAAGTGCATATTGCTTCGCCTCATTTGCATCGGTTGAAGTAAAAGCTGATGCAAATAGAACTATTTGCATCAGTTCGATCTTAATAACCGATGCAATTCGTACGTGGAAAGCAATAGGTAATAAAAAAAATCAAATTTGTATCAGTTCTCACCAACAACCGATGCAAATAGTTTTAGTTGCATCGGTTTTAAAGTCAACCGATGCAACTACATGTTAATGGCAATATGAAATTTAGGTGGGAAATAATGAAAAATTGACTCCAAAGTTTACTTTGGACAAATGTACTCCTTCCTCCTCAATAACCCACTCCGAAAAAATAAATAAATGATAATAATAATATCGTGCCCTCCCCTTCTTTTCATTTTCAAAATCGAACAAAAGAAGAAAAAATTAAAACGAAGCTTTTGAAAATTTTAATGGCGAAGATGGCAGCAAACTCGAAATCGATTTACAATAAGAAATCCACGGCCGAGCATCACAAACAAATAAAAATCAAAATCAAAGCAGTTCGATAAAATTTCACTTCCCACCGATCTTCTTCACCCAATTCCCAAAGTGCAAATTAGAAAATTTAACGATGGCACTTTGTCGACTCCATCACGTAGGGCTCCTTCGGCAACACCATTCAAAGCCTCAAATTACCGGGATATCCCTGGTCCTCTATCATCCAGCGGCGCCGCCGTCAGAGACTTCCCACTGTTCGTTCGTTTTGCTCCCAATTAGATCTGATGGATGCTCAAAAAAAATTTCTTTTGTTGCGGATTTGCTAATGAATCCTGGACGCAATTCCATGCTACCGCTGAAGCAAAGAGGAAATTAGTTGCTACTGGATTCCATTTACTGATGAGAACGATGACCGGAATCGGCAGCCTGGTGGGCGCTACTTTATCACTAGAAGCATGTCATCTTGGTTGCTTTTGTTGTAGAAGAAAGGTAATATCCTGTTGGTTGTGGTTTTCATGTTATAGCTGCACATACTAATAGCCCATGCTTAAAAATGAAACCAAAATCAACTGGTTCAAAGGCTGGATATTTAATGGTAAATGAGCAACCGTATGGAGTTGGGCTATGGCATACTTGGTTTGATAGAGATTTTATATATATAGAGGACTTTTTTCTTTTTAAAAATATATATACATATTCAGTTTTTCAATACTGGGCTATGGCATACTGGGCTATGCTCCAAAGTCTACTTTGGACACGTTATCTTATTTTTAGGATTCTTAAAGCAGTTTCCAAGGTTCCTCCCAAGTCTATAGCTTCAATCAAAAGGTCTTTTTTCAAATTAAATCAAACTTCAGTTGTCCGTTTTCTCAGCAACTCAACTCCGCAGCTGGTTAGTGTTATGCATTCCCTTGCTGTATGTTCATTTACATGCAAGTTTTTTAAATTTTGAGAAAATGTTTTAAAACTTACACCCTATTTCTTCCATTCATCTTAAACAAAGATATTTACTACCGATGGTTAGCTACTATAGAGAATGCTACAATGACACCAAAGTTTAGGCGGAGCTAATTTTTAGACTGAGTTGAATATGGTTTTTACTTGTGAAGCCTGCTAGTTCATTTTCTCAATTTGAAGTGCTACAAAAAGGAATGTCTGCTGTATGTTTTGGTATAAGCTTCAGATATTTTATCCTTACCTCTCATTATTGTCACTAGACATTTTGATGCATTGCCTACATATTGCATCTTTCTTAGAAGTTTACCACATGAACGTAATGGTTGAGATGACCAACTTTTAAAGCAAAATAATAACTAAAATGTGTTTTTCCTTATGTAATCTTGTCTGCTTTTCTTGGTTTACCATTATCTTATGTTAGCAAGTGATATCCTGGTAATGTTTTTTAACAAATTTTGAAGCAACTTGAATATGGTTATGGTTGGGCATTTATTGCTGGGGTAGCAGATGACAATGGTTATGGTTGGGCAATTGCTAAGGCCCTTGAATCTGCAGGTGTGGAGATT
Organism: Allium fistulosum; assembly: GCA_030737815.1. Lineage (NCBI taxonomy): Eukaryota > Viridiplantae > Streptophyta > Magnoliopsida > Asparagales > Amaryllidaceae > Allium > Allium fistulosum. The sequence continues at coordinate 1,389,613,038 of CM060901.1, read as the reverse complement.
CTTGTTGGTACCTGGGTTCCTGTAAGTGCAAACTCTATCAAATGATTTGTACATCTTCAATATACAAAATCTTACCAGGTTTAATTAGGAGGTATTTTGTAGGCATTGAACATTTTTGAGACTAGCTTACGGCGTGGGAAGTTTGACGAATCACGCATGTGAGTAATTCTGTTTCCTATATTGCGAACCGTCCATATAAGCAGTTTATATTTTTGTATAAAATGACTAATAATTTAATTAGTAATTCTGTTGCTATATGCCTAATAACTATGCAGCAATTATTGATTGGGTAATCTAATTGTGTAATAATCCCAAAAAATTCCTATCAACTAGGATCAAATTTTTATTAAGGTGCAGAATTAAGATCACTAAACCACTACTTCTTCAGTTAGTCAACTATAGACTTTTTCCATACATTGGATTTAGGATTGAAAGTGTTGCTCATTCCGGGGCTGCCACAGTCAACTGGCTTATTGGTCTTAGAGTAGGCCTCATTTTTTTATAAGAGATGACAATAATATATTATGGTATCACTCTCACAAATATGTGTTCGCTTTTCATGTACTTCCACAGCAACATGTTTCCTAATCAAATTCATATTGCATTAGTCTTTAGAATTTTCAGACCAAAAAAAACAAAAAAAAACTATTGCTTAATGATGTTGTTTTAGGTACTGTGGTGGATTTTGGCAGTGGAATTTAATAATCATTGTTCAATGATGTTTAAACAAGGTGTTTCTTCAAAGTCAAGGTATTAACAGAAACAAAGTCGAGATGATACTTCAAACATAATTTCACATTTGTTTTCGCTTAACAAACTTGATTGGATCAAAATTTGGCTGACAGTGATTAATACGCGAAGCCTGAGGTTTCTATGAGTCGTTTATTTGATAAACTGATCCTAGTATAGCAGAAACCAAGTATCTGAAGCCGTAATTAATGCAGAACAGTTTGATGCAGTGGTAAGTATCTGGATCTGGATCTGGATCTGATGGATCAGGTTTTGCATGGTGATAGAAGCGATCCTACTCATACACTAGAAGAGCTTTACTGGCTCTTACTGATAACTGCTCATGTTGTCATTGACTCTGGAGAAGGAGAAACCACTCTGGTAGTTATTGCTCTGCAACTTCAGTCTGCAACATTATTTTAACTCTCTGGTTTCCTGTTTTATCTATCAAAATCGATCATCTTTAGTTTTAAACTAGAAACTGATTTATATACTTAAACTAGAAACTGATTTATACACAATCGCCATTAAATATGAAAGTAGACGTGATGCTCTAGAAAATATAATCTTTTTGCCACCAAGTCAGCGCAACTTTACTTAATGCGATTGTGTGTGTGTTTTTTTACCACTTAAAGTATTTATATAATTGTTTTTTTAAACTAACAAACAATTTATGTCATATTCCTCAAGCATTTCAGGATGCATTTCCAAATGTCTGAAAAGAAAGGCAGCACCCCATAGTTGTTCTTTCCTGGTGAGTTTGGTTTTATCAAATCTCACTACTAGAATGAAAAAATGTTTTAACTGTGCATAGTTAAACTTATTGTGTAGAATATATGTTAGACTATACTGTATCGCAATGTCATTCATGGACGTTCCTGGTTTGAATTTTTATCAAACGTGTATCATGTTCATCAAACGAAATGTTAGAACATTATTAAACATTTTAGTTAATGCAACACTATATACTTAAACCCATTTGGCATATTTTTGTTTGTTTTTTCATTGGCAGTCATAATTACTATCTAACTATTTAGACTAACATTCACAATTTTCCCAAAAGGATGGTGTTCATTATTCCAGACTACATACATAGAAAATTAAGGGCAGTAAGCTGTGTAATTGGTATGAGACTTAAAGGGGAAATTAAGAGAGTTACTCGGGCCTATCATTTTATAGGATAGAGTGTTTTTGGAAGGATTCCTTTATTCTTCATGGATAAAAGGATCTATATCGTGACATCATGTTGGCATCATTCCAAGCATAGTTGCATTCTAGAACACCATTTTTATGCTACAACTCTCCACTTATGTTGCATGCTGTGCATGTGTGTTACCATTCTTGTACGCTACTACCTGATTTAATAAGATATTCTTGTTGCACCGTCAATGTTCACTGTTATAAACAGAAAATACCCTTCTCTGGTTGATGCAGGTCAATTATTGAGTTTACACGATGGAATTTAGATGAGAAAATGAGAACGCTGTACTTTAGTCCTCGTCTTATGGAGGTACTTTTATGTATCTTATCAGAGACCGTGTGTTCATTTTTCCTTTCCTTCCTCCTTTTTTCATGCAAATCCCTATCTGTTGTCATAGTTAATATTACACAATTTCAGTAATGAACTGAAACATTCCTTGTAATGCCGACCTTTGTAAAAGAGCGATCATAGTATATATTTTAGATAGATATTAATAATCAAGTTTATTTGTAGGAAGTATTTGTATGTATATGTGTGCGCGTCAAGGTTGTAAAAAGTGCACATTGGATAATGAAGAACTCTATTTCATTGGATAATGAAGAACTCTGATACAAATCTTCTTTGTTTCAAACTGACAGAAGTGGTGTATATGGGGCAACAATTGCAGAAGCTGACACCATAACTTTGCTTGAAATGGACGATAAGGGCCAATTAATTCAGGTTTGTAGTATATATACGCTTGCTCATTGTATAAACAACAATATATATTATGATTAATCAATTTTCTGATCTTAGTAATAAGATACGCGCGTGCGCACACACACACTAACATACGTATACGCTTGACTCAGGACGTAACATCGACTACTGCAAATGGTATAACAACAAATGTTCATTGGACAGGCACAGTATCAAACAACTTAGTAAATTCGATAAAGGATATCAAGTTACTTTATTACCTAGAGGAATGTACATGGGATACCCACGCAACATTGCCAAAAGCTTAGCTCAGTCCCAATGCTTTCACCTGGAATTTGGCTGGATAGAATCAATGGAGAAGAGGCAAAGGCTTATCCGAACTTACGACGTGGAGGGCTTGGCTGTGTCTTCTACATATGTATTTGAAACCAAAGTATGAAGAAGCTCACTGGATTGGACTATTAGATTGTGTGGTTAGTATGCTATAGTTTCAGAAATTAAACAATTCCATTCCTCTAGCCAGGTGTTAAAGATCGTAATATTTATTTTTACTTGTACCATATTTATGAAATTAATAACACTAAAAATTTATACTTAAGGATGCCATATTCTTTCTTCAATATTATGTTGAATGAATTAGACGTTCTTTCGACAAGATATGGCTGCCGTTCAAAATAATGTATTCTTGAATTAATTCAAGTCTACTTGATGAATTGTGGATTGAGTTTTGAGGAAGTTTTGTTACAAAATGTACAGAACGATCTAAAGAAGGTCATAGCGAGGGAAGTACAATGTAACGACCCTGAATTTTAGACATTTGAAAAGTGAATATTTAATTGAGTTTAAATATTCGAATGGTAATTTAATTTGAAATTCAGATATTAGAATGAATTTAGCGATTAAATTATTGAATTTAATTATTGAAACTGGGTAAAAATTTGAATCTTCAGTTTTAAGCTGATTTAAAAATAATCTGAAGACTTTGAAAATTTATATTGATAGTTCTGAAGATAATAAAAGCGTCAGAATTGAAATTGAAATTGTTTTGTTCAGTTTTGAATTTATATCGTTCAACCGATATTTAAAAATAGCCGTCCGGGGCGCAGTCTCGGAATTCGACGAAACCAATTTCATTGGATCCATAATATTGTATTATTATCGGATTTCAATTTTCGTAAGGTCCGGAGTTGTTGTGTGAGCGTGCGATAAGCAAACGCGCTGAAATTAAATCGAAAATTTAATATATTTTTTTGAGCGACACGGTTGTGTAGCGTGGCACTACACAGCCGATTAGATATCATATAAATAAGTAAATATTGCGATCAACAAGCCTGATCACTGGCCAAAAAGCATTGAGAAGCAGTAAGCTAGTCATTGTGAGATAGAGTTATATATACAACATACATATAGCGAACAATAGGGATGAAAAAGACCAGAGCTAAATTGCGGTTTAATGGTGCCCACAATGCCTGTCAGGAGGAACTGCTGATGTGCTGCCCGAGGATTCAGCCTGTGGAGAGCTGGGGTGAGGTAGTCTCAGCCTGAACGGTGCGGAGAAGCTACGACCTGATATAGATGAGAAATGGTGAATAATACGTCTACAAGTTCCTTCAAAGTTAGATATGGGCTTGCAGAATACACGTGCATTGCGCTCGGCCTAGATCCACCAACTGAAAATAGCTACCGTGAGATCTAAGTGATAGTTGGGGGGGTTGTTCTCCCAATGGTCGAAATATGAGGTGAACGTGGGAATATGTCCGAGAATGTGAGCAGTTGTCGCCGCCCAGACCCTGACAGCAAAATCACACTCGAAGAAGAGATGTTGCAAACTTTTTGTTGAGGTGGAACATAGGACGCAGCTGGGGTCTACTACGATGTTATGGCGGAGGAGTCTGTCTCTTGTGTTAATTCGCCCCTGGATGAGGCACCACTGCAGGAAAGCAAAGCGGGGCTGGATCCTGCACTTCCAAAGTCTGGGGAAGGTGAATAGGCGTCCAGGGTTGTTTAGGTGAGCATAGCAGGAGGCAACAGAGAAGCCGGATGAGGGGTTGGGTGCCCAAGTGAAGGAGTCTGGTCGGGGGTTGAGGTGGGTGTTGCGGAGAATTGAGGAGACAAGGTGGATCTCGGTGAGGGTGGAGAGGTCGAAGTAGGAAGCCGGGAGAAGCTGAACTGGGCCCGAAGTGGAAATGTCAAAGATGGAGGTGAAGATGTTAGTTGTATGAGCGAAGAGGTTGGGAAGGATGGAGGAGAGTGGAAGCTGATTATGCCATGTGTCTAGCCAGAAGAGGCAATTAGCCCCGTTTCCCAGGTTGACGTGGAAGAGCCTTTTAACACGTGGTAGGGTTGAAACTACTCCAGACCAGAAGGGGGATGGTTTGATGCCAGTGGGGGCATGGAGGACTAGGTGAGGGTTAGAGTGATAGTGTAGGGAGGTGATCCATGATTTCCAAAGGGTGGGGCCGGGGGTTAGGAACCGCCAGAGCCATTTGGCGAGAAGCGCTATGTTGAAGTCAATTAGATTAGTGATTCCAAGGCCGCCGTTTCTCAGGGGTAGGCAGGCAGTCTGCCAATTTACGAGCCTCTTTATGTTACTACCATTCCAAAGAAAGGAGCTTCTGATTGAGTCGATTTTTTTGATTACCCAGGAAGGGAGTTTGTACAATGACATCCAGTAAGTGGGAATCGATGATAGAACAGATTTAACGAGGACTAGGCGCCCTGCTGAGGACAAGGAATGAGCTTTCCATGAATGAAGTCTTTTTTCGATCTTGGCGATGAGGGGGAACCAATCAGATCTATGCAATTTGGTTGGACGGATAGGGACTCCGAGGTAGGAGATGGGGAAGTGAGCGATCTTACAGTTAAGCAGGCTGGAACAGGTTAGCCCGAGGTGGTCAGCTTTTCCGAGCATGATGATGGAACTTTAGCTAAAGTTGATGGACAAGCCCGATATGAGTTCGAATGAATATAGGGCTACTTTGAGGCAGTGGATGTGGTTGAACGTGGGTGATGCAAATAGAATGGTGTCGTCAGCGAATTGGAGGTTGGATATGACTAGGTTAGAATTGGGGAGGTTGATGCCCTGGAAAATGTTGTTCGAAATTGCTAATTTGATCATGCGATTGAACACATCGGCCACCAGAACGAAAAGCAAGGGAGAAAGTGGGTCACCTTGTCGCAGTCCGCGGGCCGATTTGATTAGACCCCCCGAGGTCCCATTGATGACTATCGAAGACATGCTTGAATTGAGTATAGAGGATATCCAGTTGCACCAATTTGTGGGGAAGCCTCTGTGTTCCATTAACTCCACAATGAATTGCCAGTTAACCGAGTCAAACGCTTTTGAGTAGTCTAGTTTGAGAAACATTCCTGGTGTTGAGGTGGAGTGGCAGAAGGAAATGATCTCCTGGGTCATTACTACACAGTCCATGATGTTACGGCCCGAGATGAATGCAGATTGCTCGATTCCAATAAGGGGGGCTATGAAGCCCTGGAGGCGGTTGGCTAGGACCTTGGTTATGATCTTAAAGGTTGTGTTAAGGAGGCTAATGGGGCGAAAGGACGAGAGGGAGGTGGCGCCTGGGGATTTTGGGAGAAGGATGATATTTGCGTAGTTGATGCGGTCCATAGAAGTTGGATCGGTATGAAATTCAGAGCACATTTAGATGATGTCAAATTTGACGATTTCCCAGTAGTGTTTGAAGAAAAGGGGCCCGAAACCATCTGGACCAGGAGCCTTATCATCAGACATGCTTTTAAGCGCTGCCCAAATTTCTTCTTCAGTGAAGGGGTGGTCAATTGGGATGAGGGGGTTAACCGGGTAGATCAGATCCCAATCGATTGGGGGGAGAGGAGGGGGGTGAAAGCCAAGAATGGATCGGTAATAGTCAGTAAAGAGTTTGAGGATGGCCGATTGATCGGTGGTAGTGATGTTGTCATGAGTGATTTCAGGGATGTGATTGGATCTACGTCTGCCATTGGCAAGACGGTGGAAGTAAGCAGTGTTCTTGTCTCCGTCTTCGAGCCATTTCGCTTTGGACCGTTGTTTCCAGCCTATTTCTTCTTGCAGTGACAACCTGTCGAGGTCAGCTTCCAGCTCTCTCAGACGAGAACGGTCCAATTCAGAGAGCGGGGAGGTTTCTTCCAGGATGTTAAGGTCCAGAATCTCATCTTGGATGGCTGTGATGCGCAAACGAATGGAGCCCCAAACTGATTTGGCCCAAGGTTTGATGATTTTTCGGAGAGAACGGAGCTTGGAGACTACCCTGGCTGTTGCTGATTGGATGGGGGAAGGCTGAGTCCAGATTTCTCTGATGAAGTTGTCGAAAGATGGCTCGAGGAGCCAGAGGCGTTCGAACCTGAAGGGTCTGCTGTGACAAGCGAGGGATCCCGTGTCTAGGAGGAGTGGGCAGTGGTTGGAGATAACAGTGGCTAAGCCCGAGACGATGGAGAGGGGGAGTAAGTCTTCCCAGGCTGGGTTGAAAAGGAAGCGGTCTAATTTTGCGAGAGAGGGGTCGGATCTGCGGTTTGACCAAGTGTAAAGGCGATTACTAATGGGTGGGTCTATTAGGGAGCACAGGTTGATGAACTGGTTGAAGGCTTCGGAGTCTTGGGAAAGGTTGCCAGAGTTCCTTTCTGTTGGGGATTTAGTGGTATTGAAATCTCCTCCAACGACCCAGGGGCCATTGATATGCGAGGAGAAGGAGAGACAGTTCGTCCAGAGATCGTTTCTATCTCGAGGGTTGTGTGGGCCATAGATATTTGTGAAGAAGAAGATTGTGCCAGTTTGTAAGTGTCGAAGGGCTACATGTAGGGCAGAAGTGTGGTAGAAAGTTTGGCAGTGGGACCACACGGATTCGTTCCAGGCTGTCATTATACCGCCGCACGAACCGACAGCATTTATGTGGGCCCACCCAGTTAGGAATGGCCCACCGATCTGTCTGAGTAAGTTGGGGTTTGGGTCTGATAGTTTGGATTCTTGCAGGAAAAGGATGTCTACTTTATGAGGAGATATGACAAGGCTAACAGCATGTCTTTTGCTGGGGTCCCCCAACCCCCGTGTATTCCAGGATATTAGCTTCATTGGGAGAATGATAAGCGCTCCGATTCTAGTGCCTGCATGGAGGAGTAGTGTTCTCCATGCAAGTTTACTCCCATGCAACGTGCCATTTTTTTATTTAAGCTTTTATTAAGGGACGAAAAGACAACGTGTTTAAAGAAACTACCAGGATGAGAAGCTGCTCTGTCCAGTCTAGAGCTTCGACGCACCGCTGTTGGTGTGATTGGCTGGGACCACTGTGCAACCGCTTGAGTGGCGGGCTGAAGCTCTTGATTAGTCCTAGGAGGGGCCGCTTGACTGAGTTCCTCTGGGCTATGGACCTGGAATTGAAGAATGGGAGAGGGGGGGTCAGCTTGGGGGGAGGAATGAAGGATCTGCACCGGAAGAGATTGGGTATCTGTATGAGGGGTAGGGTTGGGGGGAGGATGGGGAGGGACGGTTGAGGCCGGAGGGGTTGGGATTTGCTGGAAGAGCGGGGATGAGAGGTCCAGGTCAGAGAAAGGGTCCCACCTGTGTTCCTGGGCTGGCCATGGGTCCCAGCCCCTTGGACCCACCACCTCGAAGGAATGATCGTATATAAGGCCAGGCGCCGGTGGGGAGCCGGAGAAGATGGGGGAGTAGTTCAGGACGTCAAATCTGTCGTCTGACTCTAAGTCATCGATCTGGATGTGTTGCTCAAATAGGGGGAAGTGCCTTTCGTAGTCGAATCCCAGCAGGTGGTTCTCCGGGCGTCTGTTCAGGTGTTCGTGTTCCCATCTTTCAATGCGCAAGAGGTATTCAGTGTTGTTGAGGACAGAGACAAAGGATGAAGGGGAGATGATGCCACTGTAGAACTGGATTTGGATGTATAAAAAACGGTGGTCAAGCTCAGCCCATTCGCAATCGTCCTGGGCCAGGAACCTACCTACTGGCTTAACAGCTTCCGAAATGGCTTCTGTGTTGAAGCGTAAGAGTTCAGGGAACCCAGAGATTCTTGCCCATGAAGGTGGGTCCAAAGTCGGCGCGGGGCGGTCTAGCTCAGACCAGGAATGGAATTGTATAGTTCCCGCGGTTGTAGAGATGGTCGATTTTTGGAGGATTTGGTCTCTGATTGAGAAAGAGGGGCAGTAGAAGATGAAGCTATTGTCGGACTGAAGCCAGAGAGGCCAGTCTCTGTGTTGGAATGTAGAGGATAGAGTGTGGCGGAGGGAGTCTAAGGACCAAGTGCCAGAGATAATGTTTGCGACGAGAAGCAGTGATGGGTCTGCCATTGTGAAAGTTTTAGGGTTCGAAAATGAGTTATGATGCTGTTTAGGGGATTGGGGTGGGCTAAGAGGAGTTGCAGGGGAAATGATTTGCCTTGGGGAGCTGAAGGGTTTCGTACGATCTGAGTGGGGATTGGACATTGGGGCCCAACGGGCAGAGGGATGTTTGTCCTTAGTGGAAGAGGAGGGGACTTTACTAGTTATTCGAGCCTGAGGCTGACTAGGGATTTTATTGGGACAGTGAGATTGTGGATGCCCGAAAAATCCGCACTTATAGCAAATCTTTGCATCTCTGCAAGACTGCGCCACGTGTCGGAGGCCTGCGCAGCGAAGGCAACGGTTTTCTTTTTTTAGAAATTCAACCGTATGGCGCACATTTTTGAAATGAGGCAGTGGATGGCGTCTCCTGGCCGGAGGGTTGGGCAGGAGGGGGGAACGAGGAGCAGAACCCGCAACCTGTGCATAAGTTTTGGCAGGGATCTCGATGCACAGAGGCTGGTTGGATCCGGGTAGAGGCGGAGGGGCTCGGGGTGGGAGCACATGCTGGTTGGGAGCGGCAGAGGAGGAGGGGGTGGGGGATGAGGGGGATAGGATGGAATTGTATTTGCTGGGGACGAAGGAGATAGGGGGTGCGGCAGGGGGGACTGAGGATGCCATTGCTTGATTATGGATTTAAAAGTTGTTTAATTTCTTTTGTTCATTACGTTTTCTACTTATATTTAATATTTTAACTGGGTTCAAAAAGCTATCTTCTTCATATGATTGAATTTGGACCCGAAACCTTTTCCATTGCGTTCGAAATAGGCGTATAACATTACGAATGCCTAGCGGCACGCCTTGATTGGAAGTCGAAATTTTTGGCTTCGTTTTCGATTCAAATTTGAATTTAAATTGAATATATATCTATATGGTCAACTGCAGTTGAAATTATTTCCCATCAGCCTGCTCCCTTTCTCCATCAAAAACTTTATGCCTTCTCTGTAGCGAACATTGCCAGGCACGCTAATAATTTCCACGCGCAGAGATCAAATCATGTTCCTCTTTCTTTTGCAAAACCATACGAGATAAAAGAAAGGAAAGTCTCGTTCATTTCAAAAATCTCCAGTTGATTTAAAACCGAACAATGGTAGACCAAATTGCGAAAAAAAAAATCTCCTTCCTCTCTTTTAATTAACAACCGAAGCTTTCTTCAAAGGAAAACAAATCACGACAAAAAGGCCACGACAAACCAAATTGTTCGTCTCCAAATCAAATCCATTTCCCCTCTTCTCTAAATCAATTCGTTCGAGTCACTCGCGAGGGAGATACCGCCATTCGAGTTGCCTCCATTCGTTCGAAGCCAGTTCGTCAATCGCGTGGAGTCTGGCGTTCGTGAGGGCAGCTCAGGGTAGGTCGCGTGGGTTCGCGATGATGGCCGAAGCAAGCGAAGGTTAGCAGTGATTTGGAAGTGGAGCGATGCTACGTGGTCTCGAACTGGGTTCGAGCTAGAGGAGTGAGGCTGCGCGATGAGTTGGAAGGCACGATGGTGGATGCAGCAAAGTCATGGCTGGCGAATCTAGGGTTTCGCGAAGTGAAATAGGTGACGGCGAGCGAGATGTTTTGGCAGTGCTTGATCGAATCTAGGATGATTTCTTTTGGATGCAATTTCGAGAGTAAGGTAAAATTTTTAAGTCAATCTCAATTTAATTTAAATCTGGAAATGTATATTGTTTCTATACAGTAGGATAGATTACTGCTGTTGTTTTCAGAAGACAGAAAAAGGAAAAAATAAATGCAGAAGTAAAATTGATAGGCAAGCAGAAATAATATATATATGTAGTAAACAATAAATATATGTATATATAGGAGTTTGAAAGTATAGGAATTTTAAAACGATATGAAGTTTAGAAATAATTAGATTTTTGAAATCTATAAATTGTTTTTGTTGTTGAAAACAATTATGAAAAGGAAATTTAACAATTAGATAATTCAATCTATAAAAATGGAAATTAAATTGTTCGATTTAATTTGAATATTGATAAATTGTATAATTATTTATACAAGGTCTAAAACGGTGAAGAAAACAAACTGGATTGGAAATGAATTGCAAATTAAAAGCGAAGGTGAGATCTTCTCACTCAAATGAAAGTGGATTTTCTTTTACAGTTATTGATTGATTGATTGACTGTTTAGATGTGATATTAGATATAGTATGATATATCTATATATATATAGCAATATATACATATTGGCATATGTATATATTGGATTGATTGATTTCCCACAATTATATAGCGGATGAGACCCTATTGCGCCGTTAGTAAGCGGATGATATTTTATAAAACCCATATACCGCGATATTCCACCTCGAAGTGGAATTGGTATTGTGCTAACATCCGTGGATGCAGGGAAACAGGTTGGAGGGATCCAACAGGATTCCTCAAAACATTTGAATTGATTTCATATGTTGTTTGATTGATTATTTATAATCTGCGTATGATTATATCTGTGATTGAATTGTTGAGAGCTATAATTTAGCCGAATGTGTTTTTGGTATCGTTGGATACCAGAAATAAATGAAATTGGATTTCTGAAATTAAAATTGAATTTTTGATGGTTTGGGAAAATAAAAGAATTTATTTTAAAGGAGATAAATTTATTTGAAATCAAAGTGATAATTGATTGGGTATTTAAAATAAATCTTTGAGGAATCAATATGAAAACTTATTTAATGTTGAATGAAAAATTGATTTTTGTGTTGAAAATAAATTTGGGAATCGATTTGTAAAATGATTTGGTAATTGGGATTAAAAGTTAAAATCAATTTGAAATGTGATTCGGTGTTGAAGTAAATTCAGAAATCAATTTGAAATTCGATTTGGGATTTGAAATAAAATGGAGAAATCAATTTTTAAAGTTGATTTGGGGTTGAAATTGAATATTTGGAAAATGATTTGAAAATCGTGTAAAAGTGGATTTTTGGGAATGTAAATTCCGAATAGAAGTTGTAAAGGAAAGGGAAATTTGTTTTAAAAATAAATATTGATTTATTTTTAAAGTGTGGAAAATATGGTTTGAAATCGGATTTTCAAAGTGATGAAGTGTGTAAATAAATTTACAATTTGAAATGTAAATTTGAAATAAATCGATAAGGATTTATCAAATTGGTTTAAATGGACCATAATATGATTTGAAATTGATTTATCAAACGTGAAGTGTGAAAATGTGATTTGAAATTAATTTTTCAAATGTGAAGTGTGAAATACGATTTGAAATGGATTTTCAAATGTGAAGTGTGGAAAAATGTATATCTTGTGAAAAGATTTGAAATTTAATAATTTGGGGAAAATTATTTAAATTGGATGTTTGTTGTGAGTGTTGTTTGATAGTTAAATAACCGACTATCAATATTTTCCTTTAAAATGACACTTGATTTGTTTTTAAAACAAACGCTCATTATTCGGTTAAGCCGGGAGAGGACCTTTGTGTCATATAACCCATTCCGAATAGTGATACGTCGTGAATGGATTGCATTTGAAGACCGGTGTGAAGATCGGGTATTTGTGAAAATGAAAGGACAACCTGTCGAATGTCTCTGCACCGAGTTGCTCCGGTATAGAGATTTATATCACTCTTTTTGTGATGGGAAGTCCGGACATGATTAGTGAATATCCGGATTGCAAGGGCTTCTTCGGAAGTGCCTTCGGTTCCGTTCGATCCCGGAACGGACTTGTATGGATGTGTGTCTGACGTTACACTTTGAGATGTAAAGCTGGTTTCTATCAAACACATTTCTGTTGGTGGCGGAGAATTTATTCTCTTAGCTTAACACCCTTCTCTGAGACGTACGAGCTCAGAGGTTATGTAGTTGATGGTTACTAGTGATACATTCCCAATTTGGTAATGTGGCATACGAAGTGCTGATGATCATTGGTTGATCAAAGCGTGGCTTTGTGAAAAAGCGTGGCTTTGTGAAAAAGCGTAGCTTTGTGGACGAGACTTTGTCGAGCCTCACAACCCGGTAATGGTCGAAACAGGAATGTTGCGGCAAAGGTTTGTAGGGGTAGCGCCCCTAGGGTATGTCATTTCCTTCTGGATAAAAGGTGATATCATGGTATGGAGCCCAGATATTTTACCTATGTTGATTATACTTTGTGGCTGTTGCTTTGCGATTGAGGATCCTCGGATAAAGGTTGGTTACGACCGAGGGATGACATACTTGTGTGTTAGTTACCTAGTTACAGCTGTACAGCGTTAGGTAGCGTCAGTGTGTTAGTTACCTAGTTACAGCTGTATAGCGTGAGGTAGCGTCGGCCTTTTGTTTGCAGAGATCCGGTTAGGATCCGGGGCGTCTTTCCAGAGGCGTTTCTATTTCGGTAAGGAAGTTCCTTTGCCTGATCATTTGTTGGAAATCCAAAGAATCAATACGAACCCTGTACGGTTTTTAATTGTATTACCTGCTATGGAATGTGGCGGTAACCTGCTACTGAACATAGTAGCTATAGTAGACATACAACAATTGTTGTATGTTGGCTAAGATTGATATTATACTTTCGAAATGTTTTCCAAACTAGACATTAATAATAATATCAATTAATTTTGCGTAGTAAGCATTTTTGACTATCATAAGGAGAAATCTCCTCCAATTCTGCGTTTGCATTGTGTGTGTGGTGGGAGGCCTTATGGTAGTTTCATTTTCCAAAAGCATTGCGAAGTTGTTTTATTTTCTTTGCGAAAATAACTGTTTTACGATCTCACACCAGTCACCATGACTGACCTGGAGTTTATTGTTCCCTTTCTAAACTCTGGGTGCCCATAATTTTCCACACGGGCAGCCTAGAGTTATTGTTATCAGGATATTCTGGATATTCTGGAGCTTTGGAGATGAGCTGGATGGCGAAGCGTACTATCGTACTTGTTATTTATTCCGCTGTGTATTCTGTATGAGGACAAGTTTATATAATTGTCCATTGTTGTAAACTCTGATGATTGATGTATGTATAAACTGATAGTCTTTTGTTTTAAAGATTATTGATTTATCTATTATATATTGTTCCGCTGCGATATGTGAGATTCTGATATTGTTCCTGTTTTGTGTTTTCTGTGTTATTCTTCTCTCTTTTTCTTCTATCTTTTCTTCTACCTCTTCTTTTAACCCTAAAGTTTCGCGTTTTCGCCATTCGATTTTTCGACATTTGGTACAGTGGACGTATGGGTGTTGAGTTTTCGGAAGACGGATTTGCGGGTCTTTACAAGTGGTATCAGAGCATCCGGTTAAGCGACAACCCTGCTCTGTTGGGTGTTACTCATTAGAGATAGAGTCAGTAGTACTCTAGAATGAGTGTGAGTGTAATAATAGATATGAGCGCGTATTTGTTAGTGAATACAAAATTTGTTTTGTATTGTGTTGACTTATCGGTTGATTGTTTATAGATTCTGGTCGGTGCAAGGTGGCCAACTGTAATCGATAGGAGTTTCTAAACTCTTAAACAAGATAAACCGACACAGTATTGTTTTAAATATGGTGAATGAAATAATTTTGCCCAAAACTATTTTTGTATAGAAAAGAAATGATTTTCTACGAATTATCATAGTATATGGATGTTTGATTGTTAGGGAGAGATAATATTGAAATATTATCATTGTTATATGGAATTGAATAAGAAATTAAAATGGTATAACCAAAATTTTGAAGATAAATTCATTTAACAAATGAAGTTTATAAATCTGAATTGAAGAAGATAATGAAATAAAATCCATATACGAATGAGATTTGAAAATGTGAATTGTAAATGTAATTTACAAATTGAAATAGAATTCCAGAAAGAATACTTGAAAATAAATTCATTAATGGAATGTAAATAAGTTTGATAACTTATAAAATATTTGAAATCTGATTGGAATAAGATTCAAATTGAAAAATGAAGGAATTTATGATTAAACAAATGAAGTTACATTTGTAAATAAATGAATTGGAATTGAAAAATGAAATGAGATTGATTTGAATCAAGTTGAATAAAATCCAAACTTGGAGGAATAAAATGAAATGGATTGAATTCAAGTAAACTAACTTGATAAATTATTAATTCATGAGATAGTGAATTGGAAGTTGAGTTAGTAAATCAAAGTTGAATTGTGAGTTGAATGAAATGGTTTGAATTTGTATATAAGTTCAAGTAAGTTAGAAAGAAAAATAAATTGAAATTTCCTTGTTGTTGATAAAATAAATTCGAGACGAATTGAATATGGAAATTTGAAATTTTGAATGGATGAGTGAATATACTAATTAAATTAGTAGATGGAATAGATTTGAATGGTTTTCAATGAGATTTGATTAATGAAATGCCAATTAAAATCGAATGGAATCAATTGGAAATGAAATACTATACATATATGACGTATGTTTTCCAAACTAAGGATATGAAAAAGTACCTTCCATTGAAAAATTTTGAAGGTCTTGGAACTCAGTATGAGTATCCATTTGATCGGGATGTGATCATATTGATTGATTACGATGTATGCTAGCGTAATTCGAGGGGTGTGATACCCACAGTTACAAGCGATTCCACTGAGATAGTGGCGCAGCCGCCGTGTAAACTGCGATCTAGATGCCACAGCGAAATTCGAGGGGCGAGATGCCTATGGTTACAAGCGATTCCACTGGGATAGTGGTGTAACCGCCGTGTGAACTACGATCTATGGCAACAACCATGGCAGAATTCAAGAGATGTGAAATCTACAGTTAGAAGCGATTCTATTGGGATAGTAGCGAAACCGCCGAGTAACTGTGATCCATGGGGGAACGTGCTTTCCATATTCATTTTTAAAAAAGGATTTTTAAGTGATTTCAAATTGGGAATTGAGATAAAAGTGAATAAAGCTCAATATTCGAAATTAGAAGATGAATCGAATTCAAGTAAAATTCGAAATGAAAATCTGAATGAAAATTTGAAAGTAAGATGAATTCCAAATAGAATTGAAATTCTCAATTGAATTCAAATGGAATTGAAAATGTAAAGTTGAATGGAAATGAATATGACCTTGTTAATGAAGTGAAAACGAATATAAGAAGTATGTAATACTTATATTGCACTTAAGAAATGAATGAATGAAATTCTTAAGTAAAACGGGTATTGAGAATCCAATAAGTAAATTTGGCCATTGTTGTTAGGTAAAACATACAGGGTATATGGAATTGGATTAAATTTTGAAGATAATTTGAATTTGCTCGACAAAAGGTATGTATTTAAATTTCAGTATGAAATTTGATGAGATTCTGATTTTGCCACTTGGCATTTTGTTTTCTTTTGAGATCTGAGAGTCCGTAGGGACGTTTTGTAGCCGTACCGTATTAGCCGCGCAAAGGAGACGCTGGCAAAAATTTTCGAAAATTTTGAGTGTTAGAAAAATTTTGAGAAAATTTTGAAAGTTTGAAATTTGAATTTAGATTTAAATTTGAGTTGTTAAGGAAACAATGTTGTTTGAAACTTATGGAAAAGTTTGGAAAGTTAGTTGAAGCAATAGTGGGTTGTTAATAAAAAAGGATTTGTTTTGATAAATTGATAAAACTATTGGAATGTTGAAAAATAGTAGACGAGTTAAGGACCATTTTTCCTAACTTGTAATTTCGGGACGAAATTCTTTTAAGGGGGGAAGATTGTAAATACCCTGAATTTTAGACATTTGGAAAGTGAATATTTAATTGAGTTTAAATATTCGAATGGTAATTTAATTTGAAATTCAGATATTAGAATGAATTTAGCGATTAAATTATTGAATTTAATTATTGAAACTGGGTAATAATTTGAATCTTCAGTTTTAAGCTGATTTAAAAATAATCTGAAGACTTTGAAAATTTATATTGATAGTTCTGAAGATAATAAAAGCGTCAGAATTGAAATTGAAATTGTTTTGTTCAGTTTTGAATTTATATCGTTCAACCGATATTTAAAAATAGCCGTCCGGGGCGCAGTCTCGGAATTCGACGAAACCAATTTCATTAGATCCGTAATATTGTATTATTATCGGATTTCAATTTTCGTAAGGTTCGGAGTTGTGTGAGCGTGCGATAAGCAATCGCGCTGAAATTAAATCGAAAATTTAATATTTTAACTGGGTTCAAAAAGCTATCTTCTTCATACGATTGAATTTGGACCCGAAACCTTTTCCATTGCGTTCGGAATAGGCGTATAACATTACGAACGCCTAGCGGCATGCCTTGATTGGAAGTCGAAATTTTTGGCTTCGTTTTCGATTCAAATTTGAATTTAAATTGAATATATATCTATATGGTCAACTGCAGTTGAAATTATTTCCCATCAGCCTGCTCCCTTTCTCCATCAAAAACTTTATGCCTTCTCTGTAGCGAACATTGCCAGGCACGCTAATAATTTCCATGCGCAGAGATCAAATCATGTTCCTCTTTCTTTTGCAAAACCATACGAGATAAAAGAAAGGAAAGTCTCGTTCATTTCAAAAATCTCCAGTTGATTTAAAACCGAACAATGGTAGACCAAATTGCAAAAAAAATCTCCTTCCTCTCTTTTAATTAACAGCCGAAGCTTTGTTCAAAGGAAAACAAAATCACGACAAAAAGGCCACGGCAAACCAAATTGTTCGTCTCCAAATCAAATCCATTTCCCCTCTTCTCTAAATCAATTCGTTCGAGTCACTCGCGAGGGAGATACCGCCATTCGAGTTGCCTCCATTCGTTCGAAGCCAGTTCGTCAATCGCTTGGAGTCTGGCGTTCGTGAGGGCAGCTCAGGGTAGGTCGCGTGGGTTCGCGATGATGGCCGAAGCAAGCGAAGGTTAGCAGCGATTTGGAAGTGGAGCGATGCTACGTGGTCTCGAACTGGGTTCGAGCTAGAGGAGTGAGGCTGCGCGATGAGTTGGAAGGCACGATGGTGGATGCAGCAAAGTCATGGCTGGCGAATCTAGGGTTTCGCGAAGTGAAATCGGTGACGGCGAGATGTTTTGGCAGTGCTTGATCGAATCTAGGATGATTTCTTTTGGATGCAATTTCGAGAGTAAGGTAAAAATTTTAAGTCAATCTCAATTTAATTTAAATCTGGAAATGTATATTGTTTCTATACAGTAGGATAGATTACTGCCGTTGTTTTCAGAAGACAGAAAAAGGAAAAAATAAATGCAGAAGTAAAATTGATAAGCAAGCAGAAATAATATATATATGCAGTAAACAATAAATATATGTATATATAGGAGTTTGAAAGTATAGGAATTTTAAAACGATATGAAGTTTAGAAATAATTAGATTTTTGAAATCTATAAATTGTTTTTGTTGTTGAAAACAATTATGAAAAGGAAATTTAACAATTAGATAATTCAATCTATAAAAATGGAAATTAAATTGTTCGATTTAATTTGAATATTGATAAATTGTATAATTATTTATACAAGGTCTAAAACGGTGAAGAAAACAAACTGGATTGGAAATGAATTGCAAATTAAAAGCGAAGGTGAGATCTTCTCACTCAAATGAAAGTGGATTTTCTTTTACAGTTATTGATTGATTGATTGACTGTTTAGATGTGATATTAGATATAGTATGATATATCTATATATATAGCAATATATACATATTGGCATATGTATATATTGGATTGATTGATTTCCCGCAATTATATAGCGGATGAGACCCTATTGCGCCGTTAGTAAGCGGATGATATTTTATAAAACCCATATACCGCGATATTCCACCTCGAAGTGGAATTGGTATTGTGCTAACATCTGTGGATGCAGGGAAACAGGTTGGAGGGATCCAACAGGATTCCTCAAAACATTTGAATTGATTTCATATGTTGTTTGATTGATTATTTATAATCTGCGTATGATTATATCTGTGATTGAATTGTTGAGAGCTATAATTTAGCCGAATGTGTTTTTGGTATCGTTGGATACCAGAAATAAATGAAATTGGATTTCTGAAATTAAAATTGAATTTTTGATGGTTTGGGAAAATAAAAGAATTTATTTTAAAGGAGATAAATTTATTTGAAATCAAAGTGATAATTGATTGGGTATTTAAAATAAATCTTTGAGGAATCAATATGAAAACTTATTTAATGTTGAATGAAAAATTGATTTTTGTGTTGAAAATAAATTTGGGAATCGATTTGTAAAATGATTTGGTAATTAGGATTAAAAGTTAAAATCAATTTGAAATGTGATTCGGTGTTGAAGTAAATTCAGAAATCAATTTGAAATTCGATTTGGGATTTGAAATAAAATGGAGAAATCAATTTTTAAAGTTGATTTGGGGTTGAAATTGAATATTTGGAAAATGATTTGAAAATCGTGTAAAAGTGGATTTTTGGGAATGTAAATTTCGAATAGAAGTTGTAAAGGAAAGGGAAATTTGTTTTAAAAATAAATATTGATTTATTTTTAAAGTGTGGAAAATATGGTTTGAAATCGGATTTTCAAAGTGATGAAGTGTGTAAATAAATTTACAATTTGAAATGTAAATTTGAAATAAATCGATAAGGATTTATCAAATTGGTTTAAATGGACCATAATATGATTTGAAATTGATTTATCAAACGTGAAGTGTGAAAATGTGATTTGAAATTGATTTTTCAAATGTGAAGTGTGAAATACGATTTGAAATGGATTTTCAAATGTGAAGTGTGGAAAAATGTATATCTTGTGAAAAGATTTGAAATTTAATAATTTGGGGAAAATTATTTAAATTGGATGTTTGTTGTGAGTGTTGTTTGATAGTTAAATAACCGACTATCAATATTTGCCTTTAAAATGACACTTGATTTGTTTTTAAAACAAACGCTCATTATTCGGTTAAGCCGGGAGAGGACCTTTGTGTCATATAACCCATTCCGAATAGTGATACGTCGTGAATGGATTGCATTTGAAGACCGGTGTGAAGACCGGATATTTGTGAAAATGAAAGGACAACCTGTCGAATGTCTCTGCACCGAGTTGCTCCAGTATAGAGATTTATATCACCCTTTTTGTGATGGGAAGTCCGGACATGATTAGTGAATATCCGGATTGCAAGGGCTTCTTTGGAAGTGCCTTCGGTTCCGTTCGATCCCGGAACGGACTTGTATGGATGTGTGTCTGACGTTACACTTTGAGATGTAAAGCTGGTTTCTATCAAACACATTTCTGTTGGTGGCGGAGAATTTATTCTCTTAGCTTAACACCCTTCTCTGAGATGTACGAGCTCAGAGGTTATGTAGTTGATGGTTACTAGTGATACATTCCCAATTTGGTAATGTGGCATACGAAGTGCTGATGATCATTGGTTGATCAAAGCGTGGCTTTGTGAAAAAGCGTGGCTTTGTGAAAAAGCGTAGCTTTGTGGACGAGACTTCGTCGAGCCTCACAACCCGGTAATGGTCGAAACAGGAATGTTGCGACAAAGGTTTGTAGGGGTAGCGCCCCTAGGGTATGTCATTTGCTTCTGGATAAAAGGTGATATCATGGTATGGAGCCCAGATATTTTACCTATGTTGATTATACTTTGTGGCTGTTGCTTTGCGATTGAGGATCCTCGGATAAAGGTTGGTTACGACCGGGGGATGACATACTTGTGTGTTAGTTACCTAGTTACAGCTGTACAGCGTGAGGTAGCGTCAGTGTGTTAGTTACCTAGTTACAGCTGTATAGCGTGAGGTAGCGTCAGCCTTTTGTTTGCAGAGATCCGGTTAGGATCCGGGGCGTCTTTCCAGAGGCGTTTCTATTTCGGTAAGGAAGTTCCTTTGCCTGATCATTTGTTGGAAATCCAAAGAAACAATACGAACCCTGTACGGTTTTTAATTGTATTACCTGCTATGGAATGTGGCGGTAACCTGCTACTGAACATAGTAGTTATAGTAGACATACAACAATTGTTGTATGTTGGCTAAGATTGATATTATACTTTCGAAATGTTTTCCAAACTAGACATTAATAATAATATCAATTGATTTTGCGTAGTAAGCATTTTTGACTATCATAAGGAGAAATCTCCTCCAATTCTGCGTTTGCATTGTGTGTGTGGTGGGAGGCCTTATGGTAGTTTCATTTTCCAAAAGCATTGCGAAGTTGTTTTATTTTCTTTGCGAAAATAACTGTTTTACGATCTCACACCAGTCACCATGACTGACCTGGAGTTTATTGTTCCCTTTCTAAACTCTGGGTGCCCATAATTTTCCACACGGGAAGCCTAGAGTTATTGTTATCAGGATATTCTGGATATTCTAGAGCTTTGGAGATGAGCTGGATGGCGAAGCGTACTATCGTACTTGTTATTTATTCCGCTGTGTATTCTGTATGAGGACAAGTTTATATAATTGTCTATTGTTGTAAACTCTGATGATTGATGTATGTATAAACTGATAGTCTTTTGTTTTAAAGATTATTGATTTATCTATTATATATTGTTCCGCTGCGATATGTGAGATTCTGATATTGTTCCTGTTCTGTGTTTTCTGTGTTATTCTTCTCTCTTTTTCTTCTATCTTCTCTTCTACCTCTTCTTTTAACCCTAAAGTTTCGCGTTTTCGCCATTCGATTTTTCGACATTTGGTACAGTGGACGTATCGGTGTCGAGTTTTCGGAAGATGGATTTGCGGGTCTTTACATACAATGTAGGAATGTATGAACCATTATTTTGTATAGATTATTAACACTATAATTGATATATGTTTATTTTGGTATTATGTTATTCAGTTTGTATTTGCCATTAAATTTAATTTTGAATGATTGTAATATTGCATGCAATAATTGTTTATTATAATCAATAATATATATATATATATATATTATCTATTTGAGTACTGTAATAATGATTTCTGAGAATGGCTTTTTGCATCAGGTATAAATAACTGATGCAATAGAGGGATTAGTTTGCATCGGTTGTTATAAAAAACCGATGCAATAGAGGGATTAGTTTGCATCGGTTTTCAACCACAACCTATGCAACAAGTTCCTTTGTTGCATCGGTTTTCACTACAGCCAATGCAACATAGGGGCTATGTTCAAGCAACCAACCATGATATTTTGCATCAGTTGTTAGTAACAACCGATGCAAAAAGGACCTTTTTGCATCAGTTTCAGAACTGATGCAAAAGTGTTAAGCCTGTTGCATCGGTTGCATATGCATCGGCTGTTGAACTGATGCAAAAGGGGGGTAAAAAACCGATGCAACTGGCCTGTTTTGTAGTAGTGATTTCTTGTCTCCTGAATTTCTAGACTTTTATTATTGCTGCCAGATGGGTTTCTGGTCTTTGATATCACTAGAAAATCTTCTGGACTTCGTTTGAAAGTCTATTGCTATTTATTAATCTCTTAAAGCTAATTTATAATCTTGATTTATATAGGAAAATAGTACTAGAAAGGAAATCTCGCTAAGGATTGGGTAATGCAAATGAATTCTTGGTTTTATCCTAAAAAGTAAAAAGCTTCTTTTATGCAAGGCGGAGGGGGAAAATGTTATCTACATATTTTCTAAAGGATATAAGAAAAAGAAGCCATGCCGTATATGATCAATAACATATGTAGTCGATGTCGCTTCTCTTTGATATTGTTCCTAATCAGTATTGTTGTAAAACCACTAATTTTTGATAACATTATTCAAGAGATTTAATTAGATAAATTAAATAGAATAATGTAATAATTAGAGTGATAAGGAGATTGAGATTTGAAATTAAAATTAGAGGTCGAGCTTAATAACTTAAATGGGTTTGAGAATGACCTATAGGCTAATTAATTTGCATAAACGCATATTGGGAATTGGTCGCACCTTAATTCCATAACCCCATATATATCCATGGCTTGCCATCCATTCACGTTCATTTTCTCATTTTCACAAAACTTAAAAACGTAAGAAAAAGAAGAGCTTAGAGCCAGCCATTGCTAGGAGAAGAGAAAATTCAATTTAAAGCTAAGGATTTAAAGCAAGGGGAATAAATCTCAATCTCAATCCACTCTCCTTATCCTAATCAAGGTGAATATTAATTTATACCATCTCTATTTTTATTTTATGATCATATGTTTTCAGATTTAAGATTAAATTCATTTTTATGATGATTTAGGTGATGATATGCTTGAATTATGATTTGTTGGATTTAAACAAAAGTGATTTAATAGGAATTTACGCGGTTTTAAGGAAAAACCGATTGAAACTGATTCTTGAATGTCATGGAAAATTTATAGGTTATGTAAAACATGATTTTGGAGTTGGGTTTTAATTTTGATAATTTTCCAAGCTATGGAAAGATTATTATGAATTTTCAAAGGAAAATATGGTTAATTGGGTTTAGAAATTTATTTCAGAAATTATATTGATAATTTGGATCTAAAATTTAAATATGTTAGACAACATAATAAAAGTGAATTTCTATAATTTTTGGGGATTTTTCCTAAGTGATTTACTATAAGAATTAAATTATTTTGAAAGGAGGACCTAAATGATTTAATTGTTTGTTTAATGGAAGGGCTTATTTATTAAATTATTCTTGATTTAGATCTGAAATTATGCAGCAGTTATTTTTGTAAAGAATTTTAAAAAGTTGAGGCAACCAATCACATGATTACACGTGGGCAGGTTAGTTAGAAATTATTTACTTTAATTAGCATTAAATCAGTTTTACCCAGAAAAGCGGGTTCCGCCTCTTTTAGAAGCGCTTTTCGACTCTAATGCTTCCGCTTCGATCCAGTCGAAACCAACTTAGGCCGAAACCAATACACAAGGTATCACTTAGATGGTACATAGTTGATTGGAGGAAAAGCGGAAGGCATGGTGTCGAGAGCATTGCTTCTGATGGGTCGATACCTTTGCTTTGTTTTAAAATGTTAAGCACCTATCTTTGCTTACTAAAGATTTTGAAGGAGTCGACACATATGCTTTTGAAAAGGGGTTTCCTAAAAAGCTTTCAAAGGGGTTGTCATCTGTATAAGCTTTCGAACGAGTTCCTTGTTTATAAAACCATGCTTTCGAAAATGGTGGTTCCGACCTAATCGAAGCCCTGCTGCCGTTCTTTTTCCTTTCAAGTGTATTGAAGTCATCAATGCTTTCAAAGGGTAGCACTTGTTTTAAAGATGTACTAAGCCACTTCCTAAATGCTTTCGAAAGGGATCAAGGGTTTTGAAGGCAATGGGTTCGAAAGGGGTTTCGAAGCTAACCCTCAAACGTTTCACTTATATAGTTTAAGCTTTCGAAAGGATGGTTCCGACGCCATCAAGTTTTTCCCTAAACACTTTTGTATGATAAATAATGGTTTCGAAAGGGATGCTTTCATTTATATTCACTTTGACCCAAAAGATGTTTTAAAGCAAAACCCAATGGTTTCAATAGGGGTACTTTCATAGGTTTCGAAGCTATGCTTCTAAGGATTGTTAAGTAATGTTTTGATACTTTCGAAAGGTATATTTTAGTTTCGAACGAGATGATTTAAAGAGCTTCGAAAGGTTTATATGTAATGTTTTGAAAAGAAGTTTTCTATGCTTTCGAAGGAGGTTATCCAGAGGTTTGAATGCCTTAGTTTTCAAAACAAATAACCCAATCTCATTTTAAAAGAAAACCATGGCATAAATAAAGTGTTTTGAAATGGAGTTTTGAAGAAGTTTTCCTTGAATAATGGGTTAAAGGGATTAACCAAGTATTATATAAAATGATTTCAAGGATATTAGACCATAGGCATTGGTATTATTATGTTTGCTTCTTCACATATGTATTTGAATATATTCACATTGAAATGAACCCATAACGGTACCTTGGGGAAGGGCAGAATAACCAGCTAGGTTGACCCAGTAGTGAATATAAATTAAAGATGCTAAAATATCAATTAAAGATATTGGCAGGGGCTCATAGGTTCATAGTAAGCCCATGAAACTGTGTATAAGAAGAGATATTGGCATGGTCCAATAGGTTCATAGTAAGCCCATGAAAGCTGTGTATAAGAAGAGATATTGGCAGGGGCCAATAGGTTCATAGTAAGCCCATGAAAACTATGTATAAATGAAGATGTCAGGAAGATAGGTTCATAGTTATCCCGTGAAAACTATGATTTGATATTGGCAGGGGCCAATAAGTTTGTAGTTAGCCGATGAAAACTATATTCAGATTAAGATATTGATAGAAGTCAATAGGTTCCTAGTCAACCCATGAGAACTATGATAAGAGAAAAGATATTGGAGTTACCAATAGGTTCAGTGAGAACCCATGAAATAGTAAAGATATTAGCAGGGGCCAAGGTTCTTAGTGGTCCCATGAAAACTATGAAACTAGACAGGGAGTCCATAAACAGTAAACATGTTATTAGTTAGCCCGTGAAACTAATAGGTTAATGTAACTCTAGAAACTATAATTGAGACAGATAGTCAAAATGAATAGGGATGGGTAATCCAGAATTGATTTATTTGTTTTGCATATCATCATATTGTTTTGAATTGTTTTAACCATTGTGGATGCAGGAGCATAGTATTTGGTTTTATAAAAGGTTTTAGGATACTAGTGAGGGGAAAACCCATTCCGCTAAGCGGCGTGGTCTCACTAGATATCTAAATGGTTTAAGAAGATAGATTATTATTCATACCCGACTTTATGTCTGACTCGAAGTTTATGTTTTCCCCTTAAACTCTTGGGTGCTCAATTTATTTTGAGTAGTTTGAGAGTTGAGGTTTTCAGGTACCTCTTTAGACGAATAAGCTTCCGGAGACGTGATAGCTATATAGAGTTCTCTTTTATTTTGATTCTGCTGTGTAGTTGTTGAGGAAAAGTTGTTTAATTGCTTATATATAATCTGATCATCCAAGGGGGCATCTTCATATGTCGCTCTTGGCGTATGTTGTAATAAATATATTTTCTCTAAATGTGGTTAACGATTATGTAATGAACTTGAAATAGTTTTGAAATGAAATGAGAATGTTGATTTTAAATTTTTTCCATATTCATGTGTTTTTGATATATCAATTTATCTAACATTACCGTATTTGGTCATCGAGGATTAATAACTATGGATGACTGCAACATTCGTAGCCGTTAGTTTTGGGCCTCAAAGTGGGGGATGTTACAAGTTGGTATCAGAGCATAGGTTTATGAAACTTAAAAGAAATTTAAACCTAAAAGAATTTCAAACATAATCCAATGAATCAGAAAATAAGATCCGGGTTTGGGTTGACGCTATAGTAACGTAATTGTATTTGGTATATATATATAAGTACGTATTCCCCTCTCTCTTAGACCGTTCTTCTATACCTTAATAAGGCTCGTATGTAGATTTATGAGAAAGAAGATATGGAAGCAGAAAAAGGAAGAGGAAATATCGGTGGAGGAAGCACCACAACTAATGGAAATGCTCGACTCACTAAAAGGAATCTGGGTCGACCGGCTAATGCTAATAACCAAAATGTTGATGCCAATGTGGGTGTTGGAAATCCACCAATAGATATCGGGGCGATGTATCAGTTCTTTGTTAATATGATGCAAGCTGGAGTTGCAACTGGTGTTGCTGGAAATGTTGGAGGAGCTAATCCTATGGCTCCAGTTAGGAATAATTATTCTAAGCTGAGCAGAGATTACACCAGTCTTGGTGGGAAGCCATTTATGGGGACGAAGAATGCTATTGAGGTAGAGAATTGGTTATTGCATTGTGAGCATATCTTTGCTGATCTGGGTTTAGATGATGAGCTGAAGAGAAGTTTGACCTTTAGGAAGTTGCAAGGGTCAGCACTTCATTGGTGGAACTGTGTTACTGTCGGAGTTCAGGAGAAGGAATTGACCTAGGTTGATTTTCGAAGGAGATTTGAGCAAAGGTTTATGTTTGAGGTTGCTAAATCAGCACTGCTAAGGAAGTTTTTGGATCTAGAACAGGGAGAGATGTTGGTTGTCGAGTATGCTACTAAGTTTGATGAGTTGTCTCGCTATGGATATAATACTATAGACACCGTCATCAGGAGAAATGAGAGGTTCATTCGAGGATTGAGACCTGAGCATGCTAGGGCAATCCTGACACATATCCGTGATCCTAGTAATGTTGTGGTGGAGATGACAATTCACCATGAAGAGATGCTTGCTGTTTGTGCTAGAGAGAAGCCAGTTGAAACCCAGGGTTCTCAGGGAAAGAAGAGAAAGTTCTTTAAGAAGAAGGGAGCCCAGAAGAGAGATGCTGCCAAGAAGGCAAAGGCTGGCTTAGTTTGCTATAAGTGTGACAAGGAGGGTCATTATGCAAATGAATGCTGGTCAGGCAAGGGGAAGAACGCTGCAGCTAAGAAGAATGTGAAATGGTTCAACTGTGACTAGGTTGGGCATTATAAGAATCAGTGTCCAGAGCCGGTTAGGACAAACAAGGGAAAGGTTTTTCCTGTTGGACCATCATCTGCTAAGTCAACTGCAGCTAATAAAGGGATGACTATGATGGAAGGTACGTTTTTGATTCAGAGTATACCAGTTAGGATACTATTTGATACCGGTGCATCACATTCATTTATATCTCAGAATTTGGTTGATAGGTTACGCTTAAAACCCACATACCTTGTTACTTCCTTAAGGGTTGTGAATCCAATAGGAGGGTATGAAACTCTGGGGATGAGATGTGATCAGTTAGAACTTGATTTGTTAGGTCATCAGTTTGCATGCAGTCTGTATGTTTTTGATTTCGTAGATTTCAGAATCATTTTAGGTATGGATTGGTTTAGTAAGTATGAGGCTAGGATATTTTGCCAGGATGGGGTGATATTCCTGAGACACCCTAATAGTCATAACCGAATCATATTCTCAGTGGAGAATTCGGACTGGAGTAGTTGTGCTTTGTTAAGTGCAACGGAAGTGGGAGAAGAATTAAGTCAGGTTCGAGTAGCAAGAGATTTTGCAGATGTCTTTGAGCCGGTTACATGATTACCACCGAAACGAGCTGTTGAGTTTCAGATAGATCTTGTGCCAGAAGCTGAAACTGTGAGTAGACCACCTAGCAGGATGACACCAACCGAGATGAAGGAATTGAAGGTGCAACTAGTGGATCTAGAAGGAAGGAATTTTATTAGACCAAGCAGTTTGCCTTGGGGAGCGGCCACGGCGTTCGTGAAGAAACCAGATGGATCGTTGAGGATGTGTATCATAAGTTGAATGAGAGGACGATTAAGAATAGTATCCTTTGCCGAGAATTGATGATCTATTTGATCAGTTGTGTGGAGCTAGAGTGTTTTCCCAGTTGGATTTGGCGATAGGTTTCCATCAGTTAAGGGTGGCAGATGACAGTATTCCTTTGACAATATTTCAGACTAGGTATGGTTCGTATAAGTGGTTAGTAATGCCATTCGGGTTAACGAATGCACTTGCTTTCTTTGTAGATTTGATGAACCGAATCTTCCGAGAGCACTTGGATAGGTTGTGCTGGTGTTTATAGGTGACATTTTAGTATACTCTAAGGATGAAAGAGAGCATGATGATCATGTTAGGGTTGTGTTTGAGACGCTGAGGCAGCATCAGCTGAAGGCGAAGTTTTCCAAATGTCATTTTTGGAAGAAAGAGGATAAGTTTCTTGGTCACGTGGTTTCAGAGAAGGGCTTGTCAGTCGATCTAGATAAGATCGAAGTTGTTAATAATTGGAAGAGACCAGAGACGGTGACTGAGATTCGGAGTTTCCTTGGACTTGCTGGCTATTACCGGCGATTCATTAAGGATTTCTCGCGGATAGCAGCACCTTTAACTAAGCTAACTAGGAAGGAGGTGAAGTTTATCTGGTCCGACAAATGCGAGGAAGCATTCCTTAAGTTAAAGCATTTGTTGAACAATGCACCTGTGTTGGTAGTTTCAGATAGAAACGAAGGGTTGGTGGTGTATATCGTTGCATGCGGAACTGGATTAGGAGCTGTGTTGGTGCAGAAGGGTAAAGTGATTGCCTACGCTTCACGACAGCTTAGACCGCATGAAGTAAGATATCCTACTCATGATTTAGAGTTGGCTGCGGTGATCTTTGCATTGAAGATTTGGAGACACTATCTCTTAGAGGAGAGATTTGAGCTATACACAGATCATAAGTCTTTAAGATACTTATTCTCTCAGAAGTAGCTGAATATGAGGCGGCGGAGGTGGCTGGAGTTTTTGGCTGCTTATGGTTTTGGTATAGAGTATACCCCCGGGAAAGGGAATAAGGTAGCGGATGCTCTTAGCAGAAGACATCAGAATGTGGTATTAGCTATGTTGGCAGAGTGGAAGGATTTAAAAGCTTTGACTACTTGCAGTGTGCAGTTAAGGTCGACTACTAGTTCTAGTCAGAGTATGGCTATGTCGTTCTGTTTAGAAGTTCGACCAGTGTTGATCAAAAGGATTGCTTCTAAGCAGAAAGAGGTCCAGTGTTAGCTGAGAAGATTATAAGGCTTGAGGTTGGAACTAAGACCGATGATCTAAAGGATTTTAATCTTGACCAGAGAGGATGGTTAAGAAAGAAGGGACGGTTGTGTGTTCTGAATGTTGAGGACTTAAGAAAAGAAGTTCTTGGAGAATGTCATCGATCCAAGTTCATGATTCATCCTGGAGGGACCAAGATGTATCAAGATATGAAGAGGAGCTTCTATTGGGAAGGTATGAAGAGGGATGTTGGCTTGTAGGTTAGGCAGTGTGCAATCTGTCAACAAGTTAAAGTCGAACATCAGAAGCCGAGTGGATTTCTTCAACCTTTAGAGATTCCTGTTTGGAAATGGGATTCGATATCCATGGATTTTATTGACGGATTGCCAAGGTAAAATAAAGGAAATGAAAGTATATGGGTTATAGTGGACAGGTTGACCAAGAGTGCTTATTTCATTCCAGTAAAGTCAATCAGGACGGCACCTGTTTCGGCTAAGTTGTTCATGAAGAACATAGTTAGACTACATGGGATTCCTAGTAGCATAGTTAGTGATAGAGATGCTTTATTCACTAGTGAATTCTGAAGAGTCTACAGGATGTATTAGGTACCAAGCTTAATATGAGTACAACATATCACCCTCAGACGGATGGGCAGACAGAGAGAGTCAATAAGGT
Organism: Allium fistulosum; assembly: GCA_030737815.1. Taxonomy (NCBI): domain Eukaryota; kingdom Viridiplantae; phylum Streptophyta; class Magnoliopsida; order Asparagales; family Amaryllidaceae; genus Allium; species Allium fistulosum. The sequence goes on along the minus strand of CM060901.1, from coordinate 1,389,583,140 downwards.
ACTCGAGGATTTGTTGAGAGCTTGCCTATTGGACTTTGGTAGATCTTGGGAAGATCACCTACATTTGGTTGAGTTTTCCTATAGTAATGTTATATAGGAATGACGCCTTTTGAAGATTTGTATGGAAGGCCATGCAAATCACCAGCATGTTGGTTGGAGACTAGAGACAGATTAGTCTTAGGTCCAGATCTGGCTAGAGATGTGTCGGAGAAGATTGAGATGATCCGAGAAAGGATGAAGGAAGCTCGGTCCAGACAGAAGAGTTACGTAGATAAGAGGCGTAAAGACCTAGAATTCTCAGTTAGAGATAAAGTTTTCATTAAAGTATCATCGATGAAGGGTGTGGTATGATTTGGAAAGTCTGGGAAACTGGCACTGAGATATGTTGGTCCATTCCAGATTATAGAGAGGATTGGAAATCTCACGTATAGAGTTGAGTTGCTGAGCAGTATGGCAGGTGTCCATAATGTATTCCATATGTCTCATCTTCGCAAGTATGTGTATGATCCAGAGACTACTATTCCTCTGACAGGGTTGGAAGATTTGGTAGTAGAGCCTTATCTGACTGTTGTTAGACAACCAGTTCAGGTTGTAGCGAGAGATGAGAAAAGATTAAGGAACAAGACAGTCTAGTTGGTGAAAGTTCAGTGGAGCGACAACGAAAAGGACTATACTTGGGAGACAGAAGACATGATTCGAGATACTTATCCTGATCTGCTTTGAGGGTATGTCTATATTAGGTTTATATAGATAGTTGCTAGTCAGGTAGACTAGTATTATTGTTAGGAGTCATTACAGATGATTGCTATGTTTAGTATTTAGTCCTTACTAAATTTCGAGGACGAAATTCTTTAAGGAGGGGAGCCTGTAACACCCCTAATTTTTGATAATTTAATCAGATAAATTAAATATCATAATGTAAATAATTAGAGTGATAAGAAGATTGAGATTTGAAATTAAACTTAGAGGCTGAGCTTAATAACTTAAATTGGCTTAAGAATGGCTTATAGGCTAATTAATTTGCACAAGGGCATATTGGGAATTAGCCGCACCTTAATTCCATTACCCTTATATATCAACGACTTGCCATCCATTCATGTTCATTTTCTCATTTCCACAAAACTTAAAAATGTAAGAAAAAGAAGAGCTTAGAGCCGGCCATTACTAGGAGAAGAGAAAATTCAATTTAAAGCTAAGGATTTAAAGCAAGGGGAATAAATCTCAATCTCAATACAATCTCCTTATCCTAATCAAGGTGAATAATAATTTATACCATCTTTTTTTTTTTTTGATCATATGTTTTTGGATTTAAGATTAAATTCGTTTTCATGATGATTTAGATGATGATATGCTTGAATTATGATTTGTTGGATTTAAACAAAATTGATTTAATAGGGATTTATGCGGTTTTAGGGCAAACTGATTGAAATTGATTCTTGAATGCCATGAAAAAATAATAGGCTATGTATAACATGATTTTGGAGTTGGGTTTTAATTTTGATAATTTTCTAAGCTATGGAAAGATTATTATGAATTTTCAAAGGAAAATATGGTTAATTGGGTTTAGAAATTTATTTCAGAAATTATATTGAGAATTTGGATCTGAAATTTAGATATGTTAGACAACATAATAAAAGTGAGTTTTTGTAATTTTTGGGGAGTTTTCCTAAGTGATATACTATAAGAATTAAATTATTTTGAAAGGAGGACCTAAATGATTTAATTGTTTATTTAATGGAAGGGCTTATTTGTTAAATTAATGTTGATTTAGATCTGAAATTATGCGACAGTTATTTTTGTAAAAAATTTGAGAAAGTTGAGGCAACCAATCACATGTTTACACGTGGGCAGGTTAGTTAGAAAGTATTTTTTTTAATTAGCATTAAATCAGTTTTACCTAGAAAAGTGGGTTCCGCCTCTTTTAGAAGCACTTTTCAACTCCAATGCTTCCGCTTCGACCCAGTCAAAACCAACTAAGGCCAAAACCAATACACAAGGTATCACTTAGATGGTACGTAGTTGATTGGAGGAAAAGCAAAAGGCATGGTGTCGAGAGCATTGCTTCCGATGGGGTCGATACCTTTGCTTTGTTTTAAAATGTTAAGCGCCTGCCTTTGTTTACTAAAGCTTGCGAAGGAGTCGACATGTATTCTTTTGAAAAGGGGTTTTCTAAAAAGCTTTCGAAGGGGTTTCCATCTATATAAGCTTTTGAATGAGTTTCTTGTTTATCAAACCATGCTTTCGAAATGGTGGTTCCGACCTAGTCAAAGCCCTGCTACCGTTCTTTTGCATTTCGAGTGTATTAAAGCCATTAATGCTTTCGAAGGGTAGCGCTTGTTTTAAAGATGTACTAAGCCACTTCCTAAATGCTTTCAAAAGGGATCAAGGGTTTCGAAGGTGATGGGTTCGAAAGGGGTTTCGAAGCTAACCTTCAAATGTTTTACTTATATAGTTTAAGCTTTCGAAAGGATGGTTCCGACGCCATCAAGTTTTTCCCCAAACACTTGTATGATAAAGAATGGTTTCGAAAGGGGTACTTTCGTTTATATTCACTTTGACCCAAAAGATGTTTTAAAGCAAAACCCAACGGTTTCGAAAAGAGCTCAGAAACCTCCAAATCAACTTGGGAAATTTTGTCCTAGAATCTTTTACCTGCTCTTTCAGGTCATGAGATCTTTTCTTTACAGACTCTTTTTTAGAAGAAAGCAACTCGTTATTAGATTGGAGACTATGAACTTGGGTTTCAAGAGTCGATACCTTTGCGAACAATGAGGATTTTAATTCCTGCATTGGGAACATGCTTTGGGAAGAAAGCAAGGACGATTGTTAAAAATTAGACAAATGTTGCCCAATCTGAAAAGTGTCATGGCATGAGAATAATGAAGAGAGAACGAGATTTCAGTATATGTATTCAAAAAAAGAATCTATACCTGGACAAGATGTTGTAGGAGGAGAACCCAAGTGTCTTTAGAAAAAAAGGGAAGGAGAAACTTCTAAAAAGCTTCATGAGTTAAAGACGGGAGAGCGAAGGTTGCTTGTTAGTCACTCTGCAAAATCCGTGTTAGAGGGAGACCCTATCCTAGAATGAGGAGGATGAGCAATGTCCTTAGAAGAAGGAGAATTAAGCCTAAAGGTTTGTTGTAAGGAGGCCATTGACTTATGTAGAGGAGGACAAGAAATAACAATGGTAGTGTCTTGGGTTGGAAGAGTAGTCACAGTGTTGACGATGCTAGATGTAGGAACTGTAGGCAGAGGTGTAGTAAGCCTGGCTTCTTTAGGCTTTTTAAAGGAATTCTCAGAGGAAATAAGCTCGATGCTAGAACCTTTTCGTTTCTTTAATCAAGCTAGTGTCAAAGCATTTCTACCTTAGAAATAATATACAATAAAGGGGCTTTTGGTGGCATGGATTTCTCAATGACTCTAGAAGAAGTAGGCAAATCAGAAGGACCTTTGTCAAATGATAAAGCATCTACACTGACCAGATGTACTTTAGGAAGACCTTTTTATAAAATAAAAAGCCTCAAGGAAATTCATGTTATAAAAAGGAATGAAAAAGTAAGGGATGAAACCTAGAGAATATCTAAGACTGCCAATGGCGGAGCGTTGTATCAGAGAGTTCACGGAGAAAGCATCAAGTTTGACTACAATAAAGGTCGCGGGCAATTTCACCTTTTCTTCATCATCGAGGGTTACCCAAGACGCGATAAGATGGTTGAATCAGAGAGTACCTTATTAGCATTTCTTTAGTAAGGAGTCTCAATCGACTCCTTAAGAATACTGAGGCACCACTAAAGTAATTAACCTTAGCCAAAATCTTAGGATCTATATTCTTTGGGTTAGTAGCTGATGATCACCATCAAAGATAACTCAATAAAAGTCAATAAGACTAATATAAACAATGATTAAACGAAATTAATCGGAATAAAATAATTTGCCAGAAATAAAAAACCTATCAGTAATGTTTGGAGAATAACATTTAATGAAAAAAAATTGACCACTCCAGTCTCTAGGCCTACTGATGAAATCGAAAATACTCCACAACCCATGGAACTAAGATAGTAAATAGAACCTTTAGGTTGTTGCTTCATCTTCTGAAGGGTGACCAGATAGAACATGGTAGAGGGAGATAGATCTTCCAACTTAAGTTCCTTAAATAAAATGAATAGAGAGTTGATATAGCTGTAAGAGTTAGGATTCAGCTAAATAGAAGTAATCTTAAGATAAGACAAGACATTGGATATGATTGGACTAAGGGGTAAATAATAAGAATGATATATTTAAAGAGGAGTGAAGGTAAAAATCCTATCTAGAGGAAAGTTCATTCTATCATCTAAACCTAGAGCCCTTGCTTCAGTCCCTAATAAAATAATGCAAAACGGAATCGACATCCTCTTGTGTTGTAAAATAGGATTAGCGAGAGGTGAAGATCTTGTCCTCAGAAGAATCTTTAACCTTAGAGATTGGGAGACTTAGTCATTCCTTTAGGGGTTTCCTTTTTTCCTTTGACCATGGTACCTACAATGATTAAATTTTAAGTGTGAAATCGGGCTTTATTAACAAAGAGAGAACATTACAAATGAGAGTTTCAAGGAAATGAATGATAAGTGATAAAATAGGTTGTGTGTGTGTGTGTGTATGAATACTCCAAGTACATTTCCAAAAGTCAAGTTTACTTCACATGCATGTTAAGCATGCATGAATATAACAACACGTCTATCCTTCCTATATGTATTGGTGAATCAATATATATGTACTTACCTTTCTCAAGTGTAAAAACCGTATGCATATGCCAATACCTAAACTAAACAACAACTAAGACGGATAATTTTTTATTAAGCCATTGTAAAGTAAACGTTAATCTATAAATTATGAATTTAATTTATGACAAATTTAAATAAATAGACAGTTCTTGAGTGATAAGGTATCATACACTAATAATAGTAGAGAAAATTGGTGTTCTTTTAAACATGGGGTCATAGTATGATAGATAATTTTGAATCAATAAAAAACAACTTTCTAGCCGAGACCCATTATGTAACGACCCGTAAATTCACAAGTTAGAAAAATGTGAATTAATTTGAAAATTATCAAATTAAAAGTTTATTAACTCAAAAGAAATGATTTGAACCCAATAGATTAGCAATAATCCAAGTTTAACGAATATGTGTAAAATACACTATTCGGGCTAGTATCGATAAAAGTCTCGAAGACCGAGATATCGATAAAAGTGTTCCGAAGCCCAAACGATCGTGCACGAGCCTGGATACATACACTTATATTTGTATCTAAGGACGATTATGAAATAAAAATATTTATTTTATTTTCAAGAATTAAGCAGCGCTTCGCACACATAATCGATGAAAAATCGTTTTATCAATAAAATGAGTTTTTCTCAAAATAAATAGCCGGGATTTTTATAAATACACTTATTTGACTATACGAATCATTATAAGTAATAAAAATAATTTCGTGTTTATGGGAAGGAAAACGACGATGATGTCATCATTTTATAAATTATCATTTAAGGTAAGTTTTCGGTAAATTGAGCTTAAATCATTTAATAATCATTTTAAATATTAAATAAGGTGTTTTTAATAATAAGTAATAATGAAAATATTATTTATGAATTTCATTTACAAATATACGAAGTTTAACTAAAAACTGAAAATGTGAGCAAAAATCGAAATTGGTATTCATTTCGGTTTAACAAACGGAAATTGTAACCGATCAATGAAACGTTGAAGTGCATACACACACACCCATATGAAGATAGAGATATATGTGTGTAGATATAGTGAATATGTATATATATGTGTATGGTGTGTGTGATAAGATATAAAGGAGAGTATGACCTTGATTTGACATAAAGGAGGGTGTATGGCTTTGATATGACTTGCTTGATTTGGGGGTATGGAATGAATAGTGCAAAGCTTGTAGTGTAAGGGTATGGTGGTCTAAGGGTATGGTGTTGGAGTGACCGTTGATGTGACATATTATGATATTTTAATTCCTAAACTCTTCCTTATAAATACTCTCCCCTCATTTTTCACTCTTTACTTCACTTCTTCATCTTCTTCTTCTCTTCCTTAAAATCATAAATGGCTGCTCGGTAGAAAGTTAGAAAACATTTTTTGTTCAAAAACTTAGATCTACACTTCTATTTGCATCTACTCTTCATTCTAAGTAGATCTATACTCGTTTCACCATCTCAAACCTACTCAAACACCAAAAAGACCCCTAGGTCGAAACTTAGTGAAGGAGGAAGAGTCATTTGGCTCAAGCAAGATCACCGGACGACGTAGCTTTGACTTAGGAACATTCGTGTGGAGTTTGGTTAGCTTGTTGTGAGAAATCCTTTGTTGTTTCTTATATAAGGTTAAGAAATTTATGGTTTAAGTTGTGCAGTTAATGCCCCGCTATTACCCCGCTATAACCCCGCTATATCTCATAGCGGATTTCTACCGCTACGATTTTTACATATAGCCCCAAAATATAGCCTTTCCGCTTTAAGCCCCGCTATTCCCGCTATATCCCGTTATTCCCGCTATATTCCGCTATTTCCGCTATATCTTCTTTAATAAAATGAATTGAAAAATTGCACTTATACATTATAAAAATTATGAAACTAGTTTATTTGATTTAATTTTTAATATATTTTTAAAAATGAAAATACTCTAATATTCTACTAAATTCAATTATGTTATATAACAGTTTTATGTTTATTTAAAGTATATTCGCACATGTTTTTATTTAAAAATATTTATGTATTAATTATAATTCAATTGAATGATATTTTTTCATTTAATTACCATTTATATATTTGAAAAAACATTAAGTACGAGTTTTATATGCTATTTTAGAGCCATCCGCTATATCCCGCTATATCCTCGCTATATCCCCGCTATGACTTTATGCACCTTCACCGCTTTGAATCCGCCGAGCGCTTTAACTGCACAGGGTTTAAGTTGATGACATGTATAAACATGTATTTTTGTGTTTAAATGTTTGGAATATGTTTGTGGTGGCTAGATCTATGAAGTTAGTAAGCCAAAAGGTAGGAAAAGTTAGTAGATAACTAGATCCGGAAAAGTTAGTAAGCAAAACCTTTGAAAAGTAGAAAACTATACATTGCTTTGTTTGCTAATGTTGTGTAAGATAATTATATGATTGTTTGGATGCTATGTCATGATAATCAAGTTTGTATGTTTTATAATTACTTGATTATGTTGAAAAGTCACGTTAATGATAGAGTTAAGGGTATGCCCTAGGGGCAATTATGTAATTTGTTACATATATCTAACTCGTTGACCAATCTTATTTGAAACAAAAGGTATTCTCTTTCTATTATATACTTGATATAATGTGATTATATTAATTAATTAACTTAATCTAAAGTATTTTTAATAGAAAAATCCATAAATGGTATATTTTGTGATAGTAGTTACAAAGTGTTGTAACCTTGGGTAATTTATCACAATGAAACAAATATACCGTTTTAAATGTTCCTAGTCAGGATGCATCGAGACTAGATATCGATGTATCCGTTGAGACTGGAGTACGTAACGCTCGCCAAATGTTAGGCAGTGTATTACTCATGACTGCTGCGGGCACCTAGGGGTTACGTACTAATAGTTATTGGATAACTATGGAACGACTCACTCGATAGTTTTCTGTTGGTTAATATAACTAAGGTCAAACAGAAAATATCGATGTGACTGATTTCCATAGTTCTCTCGACTTGAGAATACTATGGATCTTCAATATGAAAGCTCCGTTTTGATTATAGCCAAATCATGGCATGGCGTCCATCGAGTGACTATAGTTGGGTTGAGTGGAAGTATTGGAAGTGAAGCACTATTCAAGAGAGGATTCGTCTCCTCAGTTATATGCGGTTAGTATCACAGTCAACTCAAGTCAACTCACAATCAAAGTCTTTGGCCAGAGCATTTCGGTTAATAATAATTGTTATTATTGAACCAAGGACTTTGTATTTGGACTATAAAGTTGAGTGTGGATGAGGTTGGAATTTTGACCATTACCAAATTCCATAAGTCCAAAGTGATATAGTTTTGACGAAGAGAATTGGTGTAAACAAATGTCACAACCGGGTAACGCTTATTAAACTTAAATTGGATTTTACCGAAAATGAGTAAGCGATAAATTTGGCCATAATGTCACACCACCTGCTAAGTGACGTGTGAACGTTAACATTAGAATAGTTCGATGTTAATCGCTGACCAAATTTACACCCAAGAGTTACACAGCCGAAATGATGAATTCCCTTAAGACCAAACGATTTAATTAGTTTATAATTGTTATAAATTAATTACATAAATTAATATTTATGAAATATTAGTTATAAAATTTGAATACGATTTGAGAAATAAATAATGTTATATATATTTATAACAGCTACAAATATATCAAACGATATATAATATCGACAAGCGATTAAATTAGATTTAATTACATAGTATTTTGGCTTAGGCTTAGATGGGTTTAAGGCCCATCATTAGGGCTGCGAAATTTCGGTTTTGGGAAGGTCTAGGGGTGGCTAAAACATAGGGAATTGGTTTGGAGATAACGAGTTGAGATCAAGTGAGAATGGGTAAAAAGGTTTTCCTCGTTTCTCTCTAATACAACCCTATATATATATATGTATATATATATATGTATATGTATATATATATATATGTATATATATACACACACACACATCATATACCTTCTACATTGCTGGTTAAAACATAGCTCTCAATCCACTCCAAAATTCTCAAATATATTTCTAATTAAAATAATACTATTCGATAGTTAGAGGTCGGTGATTCCAGACTTGCAATCTGACGAATCAAGGACAATAAAAGGAAGGGAAGTCATTGCTTCAACGTGGATTCGGCATCATTAAATTGGTAATAATTTATATTATAGTAATTAAATTATATTCTATGATCCTATAATGAGCAATTTCATATCTGTTTAAATATATTGCTACTATATGTTTAGTTAGGTGAGATTTGGTAAGTAGATGTAGTTGTCACAAATCAGTTTGGTTATGTGCATAATTTGTTTATCATACTATTTGATTTATGTATAGACAAATGTTTTTTACTGTACAAAATCAATTTTTATCATCAATAATTGTTTTATATATATTTATTAAAAAATTCATATATATATATATATTAGTGTATATTTCTCTCTCATAATAGCATATATGCATATATAAGATATATATATATATATATAAATATATATATATGATTTAAAATTTTTAGTACACTTATTTATATATAATATGAATTTACAAATTCGAAAATTAATTATCATACATATATTCATATTTTTAAATTAACATTTATTGAATTTTGAATTGTTTATTATATATAAAATAATTATTACATTAAAAATTCAAATATATTTTATTTAAATATTGTATCATTCCAGAAACGTATAGAAAAAATTTAGGATTTTTTCAATAAAGTTATTATTTTTAATAATTAATATTATTTCGGAAAAACTGTTTATGATTTATTAAAAATAATAATTTAACTGAAAAATTCTTCAAAATTTTTCATAACTTTTCATTCATGATCCTAGAATTTCTATAATTTTAAAATTCGAATTTTTAATGATATATTATTTTATATTTAATAATTATTACCGAAATCAATATATTTGTTTTTAAAAATAAAATTTCAACTTTGAAAAATCTCCAGATTTTTTCTAAGATCTATTTTATGATCCTAGATTTTCAAAAAATTTAAAATTTGAATTTTCATCAATATATTATTTTATTTTAATTATTTATGGATGAAAACATTATTTTATTCATAATATATACAAATTAAAATACTAAAATTATTATGTTTGCAAAACTAAGTTAATTTTGAATTATAAATAATTATTAATAATTTTTCTCTCTCTTTCGATATATATATATTTATCTATATATAAATGTTTTATGTTCATATATTATATATAATATATTTATATATACATGTGTGTGTGTGTATTTTGTAACACATATACATGCGCATATTTAGACAACATACATGACATACAAAATGAGCTAATATATCTATTGCGATGTAAATCCCAACATCTACATATGGACATATTATACCATTCACGGATTATTATGTTACACACACACAGATATATATATATATATATATATATATGATACATTTATGTATAAAATAAATCAAATAAAATTAATTTCATATCTTAATATATTTGAATTTAAATAAAAAATGATTTTATTTAAATGAAAATTTAGAAATGTTCTAATTCAGTTAGACTTCATAGGCCTAATAAAGATCCAATAGGGTAAATTTTTTGAAATTCACCTATAACTTCCGCTGCGGGCTGGTCTAGTTCCAACAATGGTATCGAAGCCCAATAGCCTATGCGGTCTAAATTAGTCATATTAAGGCTAACTAATTAAGCTTGCCCACTTAGTACGGTGTCTAGAAAGGTACTGTCAAGGATTGGAATTGGGTAATCAAGTACCCTGTCCTACCTAGTTACCGGCCTGGCCCGAAAGGTGAAGTGAGCCCAAAGGTTGCCCCTAATAGAAAAGGCCCAACTTAATTTGGGCCTTAGGCTGATTTTAAAAATCGTTTTGAAAATTAATGTTAAAGATTTTAAATTTAATAATTAAATTTAAAATAAAACATGTTTATCATAAAATTATAATACTACATAAGTTTTCAAAATGTTTGAAAGGATAATGATATTTTCAAAATGTTTGAAAATATTTATATAATAATTTCAAATTTTAAATTTATTAATAAGATTAATAAAATAAATAAATTAAATATGTTAATTAATTAATGCATATATGCATGTATTATATATGTTGATATACATTATGTTATTTTTAAAATGTTTAAGATAACATAAGTATACATGTACGTATACAAGATAAATTTTGAAATTAATAAATTTTAATAAAAATTGTTTAATTGAGTAAATTAATTAAATGTTAATTAATTAAATAAAACACACATATATATGATATATGTGTGTTACACTATAAAGGTTATAGTATGCACTATAAATGTTGTAGTATATATGTCCAATATAAAGGTTATATTGGAATACTAATTTAAAATTAATTAAAGAGTTAATTGATTAGAATTAATTAGATAAGATTTAATTAATGATATATTATACGTAAGACTATCATATAAGTAATATAAAATATAAAAGTTATATAATAATAAAAGTGGCATTTCACCAGAAGGACAAACTTTGCAGTCCAATTAGTTTCTAGGACACACATTCAAAAAAATTACTTTCAAGGCCAAAGTCAGCATAATAATTATTTTCAAGGACAAAGTCAGCAGTCCAATTACTTTCAAGAACATAATTTCATAGGTTTTTAGGCCCTAGAAACTAATTATTTTACGTTTTGTCATTGAAAGTAATTATTTCAGTTGTGTGTCCTAGAAACTAATTCCACTTACTAAAGAGGCCCTTGTGGCTAATTTCCACATAATAAAACTTATATGATATGTGTATGAACTAAATGTGTAACGACCTGTAATTTTCGATGAAAAGAAAAATAATATTTAATTTAATAAGATGTTGGTGTTAATATCGGAAGAAATAAAAATTTGTGATTTATTATTAAGAAAAATAACTAGAATGTAATGTTAATAATGTTAATTTAAGGTAATTGATTACTATTTTAATGCAATCTCAATTAATTGGAATGATTGGAAAATTATTATTGGTCATAAAGTGTAAATGGTAAATACACCAAATGTTGTATTAAACAGTGAAATTGTATGTAATTAATTTGAATTGATTAAAGTAGAATAATTAATCCGTATGTGAATTTATTAGTTTTTTTGTTAACAATAAACATAGAATTGTGTTTGAAATTGTAAGTTGTAACAATGGTTTAATTATCATTGCATTATTTAATCCGTTGAAACTTAATTGTAAATCAATTGCAATAAATGTAAGTAAATATTGCGTTAATATGAATTAAGATAAAAATTGTAGAATATTGATGTAATAAATGGAAACCAATGTTATGTCCATAAAATAATGATTGATTGAATAAAAATATTGAAATCAAAATGAATCAATTTATTGGGTTTTAAATTATAATTAATGAATTTATTGCAATTGGAGTAGAAACGCTGTAATTAGCGCAATATTAATAATTGAATTTGACATGGAAAATTTGTTTTAAAAGATTATAATTACTAGTTAATCAAAAGTGATAAAAATTTGTTAGTTATAAAATTTGAATTTGAAAAGTGATAAATTTAATTTAATAATAATTTATTTAATTAACGTGAAAATAGCCATTTTGGCCACTGTCTCTGATTTCGACGAAACTAGTTTCATCGTATCCATAATAGTGAATTATTGTAGGATTTCAAGTTTCGTAGCGATCGGATTTGTCGTTTGATCGTGCAGGCTCGAAACGCGTAGAAATAAATTTAGTGAAATCAATTTAAATAAGCTGATTTTAAAAGATAACTTCTGTATACAATGGAATTAGGACTTGAAACTTGTTCCATTGAGTTTAAAAATATCGAAAACCTATATTTTGATATATTGGATGACTCATTTTCATTTCGGGAACGAAATGGGCTTTTCGGGTCGTTGTTATCGTTGCGATCCAACCCTGCCTATATATAGGCTGTTATAAACCTAGTTGTTTCTCATTTTTTTGTACGTACATCTTCTTCTCCTTCTCAAACGTCAGAACATTAAACCAAATTCCCAAAATTCCAAAACCTAATTTCAAAAACAAAAAATTGGTTGCTCTAGGTTTACTTCGAGTAAGGAAGAGGTTCGCTTCGGGTTCCAAAGGCGAAAACCCTGCAGCGACTTCGGGTCAGAGAGAGTTCCATGCCAAACAAGGCGGATCTGGTCGCGCTTCGAGTCCCAGAGGCGAAAACCATACAGCGACTTCGGGTCAAGAGCCAAATGACTCGGGTCTCGGGTCATTTTGGCAAAAACTCAGAGCAAGCACCGAGTAACTGAGGCGGCGACCCGAAGTAAGACCCGAAGTCGAAATTTTTCAATCTTCTAACGTTAATAACTTTTGTTTACAAGCTCGGATTCATGCACGGTTTTGTCCATTGCGATCGTATTGAAATTTCGAACATTTTGGAACTAGTTTGGCTGCATTCTGAGACTGTTAAATTTTTGGGCTAATTTTGGATTTTAAATCGATGACAAATCGAAGGTGAGTGTTTTAACCCAGTCACAACTACTAAATTATCTTATGTTAGTTAAATTGAATTTATGATGGGATTAGAAATTGATTGGTTGATGTTTTATATATTTAAAATGTCATTCTAGTTGAAACTGACTTTTATTGAATTTAATCGCTATTAAACTTAATATTGAATGTTAAATTGCTTGTTGTTATCCGGTCACTTGGCCCGGCTATAGGTGATAATTACAAAGGCTTTGATTGAGTCTGGATAAGACTTGAGTTAGTTAGAGATTGGAGACGTAAGGGATTGATCCGTTTTGGGTAGTCCGGCATATGTGCATTGTTCGACCTATATGCACCGTTCGGCCAGGTTCGTTCGGCAGCCATCGTTCGGCCAGGTTCATTCGGCAACCACCATTCGGCCACCTTCGTTCGGCAACCACCGTTCGACCACCTTTGTTCGTCAACCATCGTTCAACCACCATCGTTCGGCCACCACCGTTCGGCCACCATCGTTAGGCAACCACCGTTCGACCACCTTCGTTCGGCAACCACCGTTCGACCACCTTTGTTCGGCAACCACCATTCTGCCACCACCATTCGGCCACCATCGTTCGGCGACTACCGTTCGGTATGCCTGGCTCGGCACATAGAAGTCGCCTACTATGGGCCGAAGTACCTTGTTCTTGGGCCTGCGAAGGGAGTCCAGCCTATTTTCGTTAGAGGCAGGGGTACAGTTGAAAGGACCTTCTTTTGGGAGAACTCCACGGAAACTCTGCCATTTTTTATACTCTCCTATTTTCAATTAAAACTTGTATTCAAGTGGTTTGTTTACAGATTGTATCTGTATTCAAGTGATAGGGAAAGTAATAAAGATCATATTCAAAGTGGACGTAGGCAATTACGCCGAACCACAATAAATCTGGTGTTCTCGTTTCTGCTGTTCTTTTTGCACTCAATTGCGTTATTTTTCTGTTTTAATTTACTTTATTCATTAATCTCTCTACATAACTCTATTCAAGGGTGTTAGTGACCAATTTTGGTGCTAACATTTTGGTGCTTTCACTGAGAATTGAATTCTCAACTTGATTGGATCTCATCGTCTACTAGTGGATTTCCATATTCGCGAGATAGATCCAGTTGTTTACCAGCAGACTTCCTATTCTACTTAGATTTGAAAGAGATCTAAGGAAGCTATTAGCCATGGGATTGGATTCACTGATGTATGCAAGATCTTGGGATTGGATGTTGAAGTTTGCACTCAAGCTAAACGAAGGCCGACACTTCTCTGAAGGCAATTCAGCTGATATCTCATATGGCCGAACCCTCACCAAGGCAAATGTGTATATTCCGATCGCCCCAGAAAAGGCGTATGCCGACCGCTCCAGAAAAGGCGTATGTCGAATGCTCCAAAACTACTGTATATCGATCGCCCCACATACTCCGTATAGCCGATCCACCTTGGCCGAACCACCTTGGCCGAGCCACTCTTGGACGAACCACGTTGGCCGAACCTCCTTGTCCGAGCCACTCTTGGCCGAACCACCTTGGCCGAACCACCTTGGCCGAACCACTCTTGGCCGATCCGCCTTGGCCGAACCACTCTTAGCCGATCCGCCTTGGCCGAACCGCCTTGGCCGAGCCACTCTTGGCCGATCCACCATGCCTACACTCCAACACCGAACCACCTTCTATTCTTGTGCTTTACAAGCATGCCGACCCAGTGTATACCGATCCCTCTACTGAATACCGATCCCTCTCTTAAAAAACCATCTGACCGATCCATGTACAAAAAAATATGGATCGGGTACGACCCCTATTTTCAAAAAATACCTTTTCGGGTACGACCCAAATTTAAGAAAAACTCAACTTAGTGAAGGAAGATTCTATCCACTTCCCTTACATCCTATAACCGAACAGGGCATAGAGGATCAAGCGGCAGCCTCTAAATGGCAACAAGGGAACGGACAAGCAACCGCTACTCAAACGATACCCCCAAAGGTTGGAGAACGTAAATGATATGACTCTAGGCAAATGCAGGAAACTTTTGACCAAAACCAGACTCGAGTAAAACCAACTTTTTCTCTAACCAAATGCCAAGATGACTCCAAGCACCATTCTTCACTGACCCAACACTTCGAATTTAGTGACTCCAATCAAACCAATGTTGGACTCTAAGAAATTTGTTCCAAATGCTAATAAGGATACCATGCTGATCGCGTTTGAAGGTAGTCGACCTCCAGATATATTTTGCCAGCTAGTTAGCTGGAGAGCCTCCTACGACCATGGATCGTTTCTGTTACAAAATGAATCAGAATCAAAGTGAGGAGGAGTGGAGCAGGCTAGGAAAAATAACAATGCAGGCCCGTTGGCTAAGGATTTTGATTCCAGTAGACAAAACAAGATCTCAAAGTTCAACCCATATGCTTTTTGAAAGATTCGATCGATAGCTTCTACTTGGAGACTCGCGACTAAGAGTGGTACTGAAAACCAACCTCGAGAGAGTCCACCGAAGTCCAGAGAAAATCAGGGGAATTTTGTATATTCCAAGATGCACGCTGATCCTCACGCAGGCGATTACAAACACCTCCGAGGTGTGATCGGAAAGCTGATTCAAAAAAGAAATCTTCAATAGTACGTACAAGCCTTATAGAATGGCGAGCCAGGAACTTCAGATGCCCATCAATAAAGAACTCTAATTATCAATTGGACCGTTGGCAGTCGACATCCCGCTAGAAGGGGCTAGGGACAGAGTTGAATAGCGAGCACAGGATGTTGCTCCACTTATCAATATGACCAATTACTCAAAGTTGGCCGTCAACCAATCCGCGCAGACCTTGATCGGACCTGTGGAGTTTCATCAAGACGAGCATGATTCGATCGCTCATCATCAACCATGTGCCTTTGATTTAGGGCCAAGGATTAGAGATTGAAAAGCTCATCACGGTCAGAGCCCAATACAAAGCGTACATGATTGACCGTCCATTCATCGACCTCCATATTTGATTTGGTGGCCTAAGCAAGGCTTGGAAAGAATGTGGCCCGATCATCCACTCCTCGGGTCATAAAGTAAAGTTTGATAAAATACATATGTCTCTCCTGAAGCTTAGTGATGCTGGGATCTAACTAGAGCGGACATGATTTGATCATCTACACATCAAATCCTACCCTGAACACAAAAGGTGGTTCGAAAGCCCGACTTGAAGTAGCTGTGAGAGACTGCCTACTCGTTAACCATCGCTCTCAATACATGGACGCGACTACACCTTGAAACATATGCAACCTACTTTGTCTACTCAGTAATCCATTTTCCTCATTTTCTAGAAAGAGACACAAAGCAAAATGTGCGAGACTTGATTATCCAACCCCAGCATGGATGTGATCCAACCATCTATCATATACCTCCTTCCTTGACTTGATTAGAAGAGCTATAATCACCAAGCGGACGAGAATCGACCGTCCATTTTCCAAGTTTCATCCTTGATGTTGGGGACAGAGTCCTATTCCATGAGCAAACGTGGTTCGATCGTTCATTCGACAACATTAGCCTCGATACGGTAAATGAAATACAAATTAAACAGGTGGAAATATGACTGCTCTCAACAAAAATCTCTATGTCCCTGAAGCGGACTAGAGTACTCTGAGTCCCCAGAGCGCGGACTAGAGTATAAACGACTTGAGAAAGATCTCTAAGTCCCTGAAGCGGACTAGAGTACTCTGAGTCCCCAAAGCGTGGACTAGAGTATAAATGACTTGACAAAAATCTCTAAGTCCCTGAAGCGGACTAGAGTACGCTGAGTCCCTAGAGCGCGGACTAGAGTATAAATGACTTGAGAAAAATCTCTAAGTCCCTGAAGCAGACTAGAGTACTCTGAGTCCCCAGACCGCGGACTAGAGTATAAACAACTTGAAAAAAATCTCTAAGTCCCTGAAGCAGACTAGAGTACTCTGAGTTCCCAGAGCATGGACTAGAGAATAAACGACTTGAGAAAAATCTCTAAGTCCCTGAAGCGGACTAGAGTACTCTGAGTCCCCAGAGTGCGGACTAGAGTATAAACGACTTGAGAAAAATCTCTAAGTCCCTAAAGCGGACTAGAGTACTCTGAGTACCAGAGCGCGGACTAGAGTATAAATGACTTGAGAAAAATCTTTAAGTCTCTGAAGCGGACTAGAGTACTCTGAGTCCCTAGAGCGTGGACTAGAGTATAAATGACTTGACGAAAATCTCTACGTCCTAAACTGTGGACTAGAGCATAAACCATTCGACAAATCTCCAAGTTCCTCGAGTGTGGGCCAAAGCATGAACACAAATTGGGCGTGAGTCGACCGGGGAAAGAATAACTCTAAGTCACCAGAATGCAGAGTGGCGTATAAACATCGATAAAAAGATGAGAAGATTCCAACCGTTCTCTATTCCGCAAACTTCGGTCGGAAATCGACAGGAGGAATATTAACTCGCTAAGGATGGAGTTCAACCATCCGACTTGTGGCCTGGCCAAATCAATGCTGGGAACAGGAGTACAAATCACTAAAACCTGAATACGACAGCTCATTATAGCTCTAGTCTGGCGTTCTTTACAACTTAAGGCAACGACTGTAAGGAGGCCTCAACACAGAATCAATTGAAACGGCATCCAAAGCTACGGGCGACCGACTATATCATACCTCAAATCAAGAGTCAATATCGATCTGCACCAAGCACATACGAATGTGACCCGAATTTCCCTTGAAAAACTATGACCACCAGAGTGTGGAAAGGAGAGTAAACCACGAAGACTTGGTCATTAATTCTCCAACACCCTCCTTCGATTCGTCAGGAGAAGTATGAAACTCGATGAGCATGACCCGACTGCACTTGAGCCAACTTTACCCCAAGATCTAGTTATAGAACATGAATAAAAGTGGAAATGGCTAACCGTTCAGTACCCAACTTGCCCAGAAACTGACGAAGCATCAAAGTATTTCCCTTGGAATGAAAAATGGCAATACAATCCAAGATAGGAGAGACTCAGCCTCCCATCAACTGACCTGATCCCACGATTCAACGGAAAAGAGATTAAACCTAAAGTGGGCATGGCTGGCCTTCCTACTTATCGATATATGCCCCAGACTTGGGGGCACGAGCGAGAAGCGGGATGAATATGAACCGACTATTCACCGATCAACTCTATGTCTTTGGAGTTTAGGTGGGGGTATAAACATAGCTAGGACGAGACTCAACCGTCCACGTAGTACATTTAACAACCCGAGACTGGGAGCAGAAGCGTGATCATCCAAAGACTGGCTGTGATAGCTCAATATTGAAACTTATATAGTGTTTACAACTACTCAAGGCTACGACCGAAAGAATGCCTAGCGATAGAATCACTAAATTAATGCCTAAGCTCGTGGGCAACTGACTATCACTCCAACCCGAAGGACGGGTAAATGATCATGAATGCATTGAATGGAAAGCGCGTTACTCGAATATACAAGCAAATTCAAAATCAAAGTAAGATCTAGCTGTGCAACTTCACGCAACTCGAGGTTAACCCCTACTCGACATTTTCTTCAACGTGCTTCTAAGCCTGATCTTTGGCCATTTGCAGACAATCGATCAAAGCATTCTGAGCCCTTCACTATTAGACTTAATAACTCATGACAAGACTCTAGGATTCGACCAGAGTATCCATCAACATTGACCGTCCTAACCAGATTTCACATTGAATGCTACACAAAATAGTTACATCTGAATCCGAGATTGCACCCGCTGAGCTGACAGTCGACATTACAGTTGGCCATGGTGACCCTTCACGGGTGCAGAAGATCGGATCATAGCTCAGTGCAATGATGACAAAAGAATTAGATAGATTTCTCTGAATAAATGATGGTATGTTCCCTTGGACCTATTCTTACATGCGTGTGTGATTTCACCGACTATCGCGAGCCATGCATTGAATATCGACCTGAAGCTACAAAAGCTAGCATCATACAACGACCTGAGACGTCTGAAGGGCTACTTAAATAGAATATCGAACTAAGCCAATTCGATATCACTTATTTCCCTCGAAGAGATATCCAAGGACGGAAATTAGCAAACCTCATATCTGAATTCACTACATCAGACGACTACGCAAAGAGTAGTGGAGAAACAACCAACAAATGGAAAATGTACGCTGATGGAGCATCCAATGATCAGTGTTATGGCGCGGGAATCATGTTAATGACTCCTGAGGAACGATCGATCTGCTACGCCCCGAAACTCGATTTCCTTGTAGCAAACAACGAAGCTAAGTATGAAGCCTCGACCACTAGCCCCAAACTTGCTAGAGAACTTGGAGTGGTAACTTTAAATATCTTTTGTGATTCCTGATTAGTAGTATGCAAAGTTAGGGAAGTTATTCTTGTCAGGGGGCATTGTCTTGCTCCTTATCTCGGCCGGGTCCAAGAGCTACTAGCCGACTTCACGTATTACATCATTACACACATCCTCAGCGAACAAAATGAAAAGAGTCAAGTCAATGGCCAAGCTGGCCAGTTTCAGGGACGTACAATGGACATACTTTGTTTCGGTTGAAGTACTTAATATTCCAAGAATTGACGGATGGAGATCGGCTAGATCTTGGAGACAGAGCCAGAAAAGGGGTCATCGATGACTCCTATCAAACACTATCTATAGTGAGGAATTCTTACTGAATGGAGGAATGGAAAATGACAGATCCTCCTCAAAGCTTCATGCCAAATCATCCAAGAAGAAGTCATGTGTATAAAGGAGTTTATCCATTCCCATGCTTCGGTGTATCACCAATGATGATATCAAATGAGTCTTGAGTGAAGTCTATAAAGAAGAATGCAACGATTACATCAGGGGGCAAACCCAGACAAAGAAAATACTCTTGTATGGGTTTTACTGGCCGACTATCAATCAAGATGCGGTTGATCATGCTAGACAATGCGATGAGTGCAAGATGTTTGTAAAAAATTCGAGAGCCCCGCCGATGGAAATTACTCAAATGGCTAGTCCATAACAGTTTGCCACTTGAGGGCATTGACATCATCGTCTCCTTGCTGATCCTAAAGGTGGTGCGAAATACATCATCGAAGCAGTTGATTACTTCACCAAATGGGAGGATGCAGAACTTTTAACCACGACCAAGATGAAGAAAATAATCGACTTCGTCGTCCATAACGTCATTTGTCCTTATGACCTTCCATGATCCATTATAACTGGTTGAAGCTATGAACAAAATCATAAAGTCTATTCTGAAGAGAGGTTTGGAAAAGGCTAGAGGTAAATGGGTGGATGAACTCTCAACAGCATTATGGGCTTATAGAACTACCCATGAGTCCATGGCTGGCCGTACTCCCTTCACCCTTGCTTACGGCTCCGAGGTCGTCATCCATGTAGAACTTGAAGTCCCCTCTCATCAAGTGGCTGATTACAACCCTTATTTCACAAAAAATTTAAACAAGGAACTGCAATCAAATTGCAATTAAACTAGATGGAATTGGTGAAGACTTATGAGCATATAAAATGCATCCGAGAGCCAATGACAAGAACGTGTGCCCGAACATGCACGTGTATATTCGAAAAAATTCGACTTCTTGAAATCAACAGAAATTGAATTTTCACTTAGGGTTATTAAGAAACGACTGGATCAGATAGCCGAAGCTTACTAGCCCTGTAGAACCGAACACAGATGACCACCGATGAACTACAATCCTGAATTTATACTATTGGGAATCGACCAAGCGTCATGACGGTGGAAGAAGGATACGACACTTTGGAGGATAAAATTGAAGGATAATGATTCTTCAGGAAACATGATGGATTTCTTTCTGGAGACACTAACTTGCTTCGATTCAAAGCGCGTCACGTTGGTTCACACGACGCACTTTGGGGGGCAAATGTTATCCGGTCACTTGGCCTGGCTACAAGGTTATAATTACAAAGGCTTTGATTGAGTCTGGATAAGACTTGAGTTAGTTAGAGATTGGAGACGTATGGGATTGATCCGTTTTGGGTAGTCAGGCATATGTGCATTGTTCGGCCTATATGTACCGTTCGGCCAGGTTCGTTCGGCAACCACCGTTCGGCCAGGTTCGTTCGACAACCACCGTTCGGCCAGGTTCTTTCGGCAACCATTCGACCACCTTCGTTCGTCAACCATCGTTCAGACACCATCATTCGGCACACCATCGTTCGGCCACCACCATTCGGCCACCATCATTCGGACCCCATCGTTAGGCAACCACTGTTCGGCCACCTTCGTTTGGCAACCACCGTTCGGCAACCTTCATTCGACAACCACCGTTCGGCCACCACCGTTCGGCCACCATCGTTCGGCGACCACCGTTCGATATGCCTGGCTCGGCACATAGAAGTCGCCTACTATGGGGCCGAAGTACCTTATTCCTGGGCCTGCGAAGGGAGTCCAACCTATCTTCGTCTATAAATACAGAGGCAGGGGTACAGTTGAAAGAACCTTCTTTTGGGAGAACTCCAGGGAAACTCTGCCATTTTTTATACTCTCCTATTTTCGATTAAAACCTGTATTCAAGTGGTTTGTTTACGGATTGTATCTGTATTCAAGTGATAGGGAAAGTAATAAAGATCATATTCAAAGAGGACGTAGGCAATTACACTGAACCACTATAAATCTGGTGTTCTTGTTTCTGCTGTTCTTTTTGCACTCAATTGCGTTATTTTTCTGTTTTAATTTACTTTCTTCATTAATCTCTCTACATAACTCTATTCAAGGGTATTAGTGACCAATTTTGGTGCTAACACTTGTTAATATTTGTTATTGATAATCGGTCAATTGTTGTTATCTATTTGTTGATTTGAATGGTGATTGTGATGGATGTTTGATTGTTGATATTGGATGACTGGATGTTATATTTATATTGTTATAACACCGCAAGTTCCCTTAAATTCCCTATAGGTTGAAATGATACATACCCGAACGATCTATAGATTAGGGAAAATCGTTGTGGGTTGAAATGATAAACCCGAGCGATTTTATGGATTTTGAATTTTATTCGGGATTACGGGTTGAAATAATATATATACGTAAATATAAAATATTTGCAGATTGAAATGATAAATATCCGTATCACTTGACCATAGGGTAGAAAATTATATACGGACACTGGATTGGTTAAATTAAATGATTTTAAAACCTTAAATTTTTGAATCCAGTTAAATAATATTTTGAAATAAAAATTTGGATTTATATAAACTGAATTATTTTCGAAAATCCAAGCTTTAATGTTGAAATTGGAATTGGTTTAAATGAATTTTTTAAAGAATTTAAATTGAAATTTTGAAGTTGGATTTGAAGTATAAATGAAATTTATCAAAATTAAATTATTGAAATTTTTGAATATTTAAGCTTTAAAATCTACTAAATTGGAAATAGTTTGGATTTATTATTCGAACATGGTTTTGAAATCGATATTGATTAAATGGTTTTAAATGAGAATTTGAATTGAAAGACAAAATTTAGTTGTTGATTTGAAAGCTGGACATGGTTAGATGTGTTGAAATGAAAGAAATAGTATAATTTGATATTAATTTCAAATTTATTATTTTAATATAAACTGTTTTAAAATATATTATTTTAAATCCTGATTATTTAGATTTTTAAACTATTAAACTAATTTAATCTATTTTAAACTATTTTAATCTATTTTAATCAATTTAAACTATTTTAACTTATTTTAATTTATTTTATCTATTTAATCCAATTTAATCTATTTTAACCCATTTTAATCTAATTTTAATCTATTTAATCTATTTTAAATCATTTTAAATCTAATTTAATCTAATCTATTTAAACTATTTAAATTATTTAAAATATTTTTAAATATTTTAACTATTATAATCTATTTTAAACTATTTTAAATCATTTAAACTATTTTAGAGTATTTTAACTATTTAAACTATTTTTAAAACTATTTTTGACTATCTAAACTATTTTATAAAATTCAGACTGTGTAAAGTTGAAGTATTTATTTTTAAATCCTTGATGATGATATAACCTAAGTTGGGATTTGAAATTGATACCTTTTTTGTGAAATGACATGTTTGAGTAAATATGATGATTTTGGAATAAGGATTTAATTAACCTATCTTATCGATAATTTAGAAGGTGAATATGATTTTGAAAGTGAATATGATTTCGAAAGTGATATGGTTTGAATTAAATATGATATTTGATATCAATTATGTATTGGTTTTGGAAATGTAAAAGAACCATCATGTGTGAAATAAGCGTTTGGTTGTTAAAAAGACCGAGATCGGATATTGTCATACTCTCTGCCAATACCGAAATCCACTTTAACAACTGTGTACGTGGTGGAGATTGCAGAATGAAGTAGGATGGTTTGACGAACGATTATGTATAAGGTATTAACGTAGCCTCGACTCCCGTGAGTCAGCTTGATGTGGCTAAAACAGGAGCCATGCCGGGCCAAGTGAGGTCGCCCCTCCGATCGGACACATTTCTTCGATACCATATTATGACTTTGTGATTGATTTGGTGGCCACCCCTTAATTTGATTTTGGGAGTGTGTTCCGAGGTGGGCGATAGTAGCTGCTATGAATTACCACCAGTCCGGATCCATAAAACGGTAGTATCCTAACCTGGGTAGTGCCTCGCGTGCCTTGTCACATGCCTTATCGCACCTTCTACGAGTTAGTTTTGTACCATACCTATGGAGTGCCCTCTGGGTAAACCACCGATTTAGTGGAGCTTACGGTACTGTATAGACTACGGGAATATAAAAAATGTGTTAAGGGGGATATGGGTAACGCCTTAATGCTATTTTAATACTTTACTTTACTATAGACACTATTTTAATAGCGTATTGTACTATGTATGTAGATAGTTTAACGGATCCTTAGGAGATGTAATCCCGAACATCTCTTAAGTTATTGCACTCATGTTAGACACATGATAGGAGATGTCAAACCCCGTAAACATATCTGACGCCGTTACACTCATATTTATTTACAATTGATTTAACTTACATAAGATCTTTTAGTTCCGACTCGAGTATTTTGTCTTTTCAATTCGCTCGGGTCAGTCTAAGCTTTTCAATGTATCGAAGACTGCTTTTCGAGGACGAAGACGAAGATTTAGTACTATGATTATTTATTACATTATGTCCACTGCATCATGTTGTTCCGCTGCATTTATTTATGTGTTCCTGTTGTATGTAACTCTGATTTGTATTGTAAAAGTATAATCAAATATTATTTGTAAACAGCTTAATGAACTGTTTATTTAATTATTATATTTTGTCAGTCCGTTGTGAGATTCTGTATTTGTTTTTCTTTCTCTCTCTGTTTTTTCTTATTTACCCATAACAATCCTCCCTTTTTAATGGTTTGAGTTTGACATGTGTGGTTTATTGTCGATTTAAACTGTCCAAAAAGGTGGGTCGTTACAAAATGTGGTGTTAGTCTTTGAGAAGGATGGTTTTGATGACAACAACCTTAGGACTTGTTATAAAATATAAATAGTAACATTATAGTTTAGATATATATATATATATATGTATGTATGTAGGATATAAACATGCAGGTACTAAGAATGAAGACTACATAGTATAGAGATACAAGACTGATGAATTTAAAGATTGAAGATATCAAGATAGAAGACTCATGAGTATCAAGAAATCAAGTTATCAGGAGTTCAAGATTTTAATAGTACAAGATATGTAGTTAGTCTAGAATTATGTTAAAACTTCTTGAAAGCACTTACATCTTTATTCTAAATTTATTCGCGGAATGGAATCCACTTTGAGCTTGTTAAAGGGATGGAACCCTAGTGGGATGGAACCCACCACAATATCTAGTTGAACATATAATGGTCCTATTTTGATATCCACTAATTTTATAAAAATGTTTTTCAAAAATATATCACTTATTTTAAATGTTTTCAAAACCTTCTTTTCAAAAAGACATCTCTCTTGTTTGAAATATTTTAGCCTCAAAACTATTTTTATCATTTTTAATATTTTGATTTCAAAATTGTCATTGATTTTAAACTATCTCTTGTTTTAAATATTTAGCTTTAAAATATTTACTCAGATTTTAAATCACTTTATAGATTAAGATTATATATATTAAAAATTACTTTCTAAACTCTTTTATATGTTTAAACTATATTCAAATATATTTACAAAGTTTTAGAAATCGTTTTGACAAATTATAGAAACCAATTTTAATAAGAAAATCAAAATCACCAATTTTGCCTAGAGCAAGTCGACATCCCTCAACCCCCCATGTCGACATGGTGCCCGTTAAATTCAAAATTCAAATTTTCAAAAGAAGTGTCTATTCGTCGTATCCTTTCATGAATAGATATGGCTGTTGATTTCCTATAAATACCAGTAGTTCTAAATGAATTTATCATCAGATTTCACTTGTTTTCTCTTCTCTTCATCTTCCACATTTATCCTAAAGAATCCCAAACTATACTCTACCGAAATACCAAGTCAATCAAACTTGATTATCTCTTGTTTGATTCTCTGCCACTCTCTCCATAAGATCTCGGTGCTATTCAGAGTTATAGGATTATTTGTAAATCAAACTGTTGAGTAAAAGGTGCGGTTGAGCCTTGAAATCAATTGGGTGTGATTGTTTCCCCGGAAATCGATTAGGTGATCTTGTGGCCTGGTAAATCAAGAGAGTTTGCCCCAGACTTGAATACAGGAGGGTGTACCTCGTGGCCTTGAAATCGAGGGTGTAATCTGGGAGATTATTTTTGATAAGAAATCTGTACGTTTGTGAGGGACTGGATGTAGGGTAACTCTGAACCAGTATAAAATCCTGGTGTGTTCTTTCCTTTACTGCTTTTATTTATTATTTGAATTTGCGTCAGATTCTGTGATTATATCTGTGTCTGTGAATTGCATTTGTTGGTGATTAAATTTACATAAGTTTCAAAAAGATTTAGAAAATCCACAAAACACTATTCACCCCCCCTCTAGTGTTATTCCAGCCTTAAGATCCGTAATCCGCATTTCTCACATATGGAACATTAAAGAAACCCAAATAGACTTAAGAAATAAATACATATGTAAATGTATATATCGTGATTTCTGATGTGTCTGACACTTGAATCGCTGGGGTATTTCATAAGAAATATATTATTCTATAACTCGATATCACTCAATATATATATTGAAGATTATGAATCTTCAATATAATGTTGTCCTCTACCATATATATTAATAAATTACTTACATGCTCCTTAGTTGTTGAGCAAACTCAAGCTGGGGATGTTATGCGTAGTATTATTAATATATTGAACAGATGAGGTAAGATAACTAGATGTATTTGTTGAGCAAACTCAAGGTACATATACTATACTTAGGCCATCACGATATGGTAGGTATAAGTGAATAATCTCTTTCGATTTGTTGAGCAAACTCAAGGTCGAAATGAGATTAGAACAAGGAAAATTGGGTTAGGAGTTGTATGTGATACAACCGATAAGGAGTTATCCATCGTTGTGGGGCTATGATTTGTTGAGCAAACTCAAGGTCAGAATACCAAATCAAACGAGTCCTAACACCCACTAGTGAAGTTGTAAGACTTCTATGTTTCATCTTAAGGTTTGGAGGAACATAAAAGACCAGTGGGAGCCTTATTAGAAAAATGAAATTGTAACATTTAACCTTTCTAATATTGTAATAACATATGCTATACAATGTTATGATTATCTACAATGATAAATTATTGCATTTAATATGATTGATAAAATGTTTGTCAATTAACATATATATACAAAATGAATTGAAAGTTGACAAATAGAAATATAATATATACTTACTAATAATTCTAATTGCATGTTATATAATGTTTATATACCCATGCAAGTGCCTAATTTCAACAACTTAATACATTCGTAAGTTGGTCACTTATATGTTTATTTGGTTTAGACCATGTATTGTATTTTATGATTTTTTGAACTCTAAATGCAATTCAAGACTATGGATATTTGATCCATGTACTTTCACATATAAATGTTATATGGTGAACAGTCATAGTTTGTGGGGTATAATATTTCGATGAAGTTAGTTCATTCGCAGTAATCCAATAATAAGTATTTTAAGATCATGTATTCAACTTGAATGATTTCAAAAGGATCATATTGTGTTAATGTAACACAAGACCATAAACTATGAGATACATCTAAGAACTTGATCGTTGAAATGTCATCTTGATCGGTTTACATAAAGTGCAATATATTTGATGCCTTAAATGTTAAGAATAATCGAATACGCTTTTGTAAAAGGTTTGTTATGATATTGTAGTAAGGTTTTCTTTTGAATAGTTTGACCATTTGAAAGAAAAACGAAGGTATAAGAATAGATGTAATTTAAGGTAAAGTTGGAATGAAGAGAATGAATAGTCACTTCTGCTTCATAGAGAAACATTGGAAACAAGAATTGTAATAATTATTGATACTTAATATTGGAATATGAAATATGATTTTTATTCCGAAATGTATTTTCATATAGAAAATTGTTTTCTATAACATCTATTTCTTTGAGTTCAAGATATTTTATCAAAGAACTCTCCACTGTAAACTAGTTGTAGCATATGAAATAAGTAAACAGTATTAACAATATTAAGTGAATGGTGGACCTCTAAATTTAGTACGCTATTATAGTATTGGCGGAAATAGTGGGAGCATGCCATATAGCACCTAATGATTGCATCAAATTACGAAAATTGTTTTTGTAAAATGTAACGAACATTATTTGTGGAATAATGTTTATTTTTGGTTTTGACTAAAAAATAGATATAACTATATTTCAATATGAGTATTATGAATATTCATTATGAAATAGAACTATATTATGGAATTTGTTTTCATAGTAAAAGTGATGCAACAAAAAATACATATGTGTCTAATATTATTTACAGTTGTTTTGGAATTATAGACTAAGCCGTAGTTTTGAGAAATAATTTTACTATATGATTATGAATCATATGATACATGTTAATTATATCTCAAAAAATTAATGGTTATGCACCCATTCAGTGGGAGCATCATAAGAGTTGATGAACTTTTTGAATTAATACATATTGATGTATGCAATTACAAGTCTATTAATACCAAAAGGGTTCCACATACTTTGTTATATTCATCGATGATTTATTACCAACATGTACATATGTATTGGATACACATGTAGCAAGTTAATGATAAAATCATAGAATATAAAAGAAAAGTAAATAAAATAACATGCAATAGAATAAAATGATTTGATTTGGTCGAATAAGTGAGTATATTGGAAAGAGTTCCAAATGTACCTAAAAATGGATATAGATTCAATCTCAAAAGTCACTCCTTCATGTGATACATAACGATGCATCGATAAGGAGTAATCAGACATTGTTGGACAATTTACGATTAATTGTGAGTGAAGTTGAGTTAGTTTCTTTCTATAAGGTCATGTACTTAAGAGTAATACACAAGGTTGATATTATTTCATCTAAATAACAGTTTACAAAATCATACAAGATAAGGGTTTGTAAGAAATCCCAACATATCCTAGGCCAAGGGGTTGGAAGGTTGTGCGAGTCGAAAGATTGCACGTAATAATTGTTCATGATGGATCTTGTATGAATCTCCAAAAAGATTTTTTGGAAAGGTTTGTCACCAAATGACATATTTATGTTTTGAACATAATTTTTGTAAACTAAAATCAGTTTTATAAATAAAAGGTTCATAAAGCGTTTATGAATCCCTATTCTATTTGCACTAAGAAACAATTGTTGTTTCAAGATATATCAACTTCATTATGAAGGAATTTCATTGAGAAACTTTTGGTAGTTAAATGGAATTGGATCTGATCCATAGATAGAACTGATTATATGAGATGAAGTGAAATTAACTAACCTAAATGAACACATAGTATTAGAATGTCTAGTAAGTATTCTCGTACATCGAAGAGAAACTATGAGTTTCTTATTAATGTCGAAAATATACATTACCCTCGGTTGTTCAATTAAACCATTAAGATTGTTGACTCTATATGGTATGATGCGCAAATCTGAAAGAATTCCAAGTACGCTATCAAAATATGATTTTGGTGGTTGTAACCAAAGAGATGTGATCCATCGACCGAGATTGTGTCTTTATTGGAAAGACTAATGTGGTTGGAATTAAATGAGCAATGTCGATAAGAATAATATCGCAAATTTAAATTGTTGAAATTAGCATAACAGATTCGGTACTCAACATGCTCAAGTTAATTCAGATTTACTGACAAAATTATTGATCGATAAGACTTAGTGTTTGGTACTTATGTATTGAAACATAAATTATAAATAATGATTTAGAGTAAGCCGTTTACACATATTAACCAAAAATGCCTCGAAGTCAGTGGGAGCGATATTGGGTTTGTGAGTCTTTGGATATGATCCAAGAAATGATATGAATGTATCATTTTATAAGCATCAAGATTGAATAAGTATTTTGATAAAAATATCAAATAGTTTGATTTTCAATTAAAGTGCAGAGGAAGCATGTGCTCATAAGAAAGAACGTTAAAAGGTACATTGATATTTCTAAACTATAAGTAAACAACACATTGTTGATTTTAACAATATGCTTGTATTAAAATCAACTTTAGTTGTTTTAATACTCAATTTTGGATTGTAAATGATGTCTTTTATGGTGAGTATAAAAGATATAGGGATTGTCCCAAAACGATATACAAGAGCACCCTATTAAAAGGAGAACATGTAAGTTGAATTCCATATGTAGGAATTATCATACAGGTTATGTTGTGTATGATATTGTGTTTTTTATGTATTTGATACATGGAGCAAATATAAAATCCAAATAGATATCACTAAATGGTTGTTTGAGGTGTTCTCGCGTATTTATGTAATACTAGAGAATTGTTTATAGAAACAACGAACTCGTTATGACGGAACGTTTGGACACAAACTTTTATAAGTGATATTGAGTATAACATGTCAATGATGAAATTCAAGTTAAAATCTTTAATTTGAAAATGTTTCAAAATAAAAGTGATTGTGGTCTCAACGAAATGTTGAGAACATTAACTTGAATAGCGCTACAATAAACCAATGTATATAGATATATATGCACAAATTTATAATTGAGCCAAAGTGATTCCAAATGTTGAGAATCCCATAATATTGTTATAAGATAACAATGTCATGAAATTGGTCATGATAGAACTTAAAGCTCACTAGAAGTCGAAAGACATACTTCGAATTGTTCCACATGATAAAGGCAATTTATCAGTGTCAGAGAGACTTAATCGACAAAGTAGATAATTAAAACATAATAGTATACTCATTCACTAAGGGACTAACCTAATTGGTTTTGAGAAAACTGATTGGAGAAGTTGGAATTAGATTCCATAATTGACCCCAAGTGCAAGTGGGAGATTGATAGAGTTAGGGGTATGCCCTACGGGCAATTATGTAATTTGTTACATATATCTAACTCGTTGACCAATCTTGTTCGAAATAAAAGGTATTTTCTTCCTATTATATACTTGATATAATGTAATTATATTAATTAATTAACTTAATTAAAAGTATATTTAATAGAAAAATCCATAAATGGTATATTTTGTGATAGTAGTTACACAGTGTTATAACCGTGAGTAATTTATCACAACGAAGCAAATATACCATTTTAAATGTTCCTAGTCAAGATGCATCAAGACTGGATATTGATGTATCCGTTGAGACTGGAGTACGTAACGCTCTCCAAATGTTGGGCAGTGTATTACTCATGACTACTGGGGGCACCTAGGGGTTACGTACTAATAGTTATTGGATAACTATGAAATGACTCACTAGATAGTTTTTTGTTGGTTAATATAACCAAGGTCAAACAGAAAATATCGATGTGACTGATTTACACAGTTCTCTCGACTTGAGAATACTGTGAAACTTCAATATGAAAGCTCCGCTTTGATTATAGCCAAATCATGGCATGGCGTCCATCGAGTGACTATAGTTGGGTCTAGTGGAAGTATTGGAGGTAAAGCACTATCCAAGAGAGGATTCGTCTCCTCAGTTATATGTGGTTAGTATCACAGTCAACTCAAAGTCAAAGTCTCTGGTCAGAGCATTTCGGTTAATAATAATTGTTATTATTGAACCAAGGACTTTGTATTTGGACTATAAAGTTGAATGTGGATGAGGTTGGAATTTTGACCATTACCAAATTCCATAAGTCCAAAGTGATATAGTTTTGACAAAGAGGATTGGTGTAAACAAATGTCACAACCGAGTAACGCTTATTAAACTAAAATTGGATTTTACCGAAAATGAGTAAGTGATAAATTTGGCTATAATGTGACACCACCTGCTAAGTGACGTGTGAACGTTAACATTAGAATAGTTCAATGTTAATCGCTGACCAAATTTACACCCAAGAGTTACTCGGCCGAAATAATGAATTCCCTTAAGACCGAATGATTTAATTAGTTTATAATTGTTATAAATTTATTAAATTAATTAATAGTTATGAAATATTAATTATAAAATCTGAATACGATATGATAAATAAATAATGTTATATATATTTATAACAGTTATAAATATATCGATCGATATACAATATCAAGCGATTAAATTAGATTTAATTGCATAATATATTGGCTTGGGCTTAGATGGGTTTAAGGCCCATCATCAGGGCTGAAAATTTTTGGTTTTGGGAAGGTCTAGGGGTGGCTAAAACATAAGGAATTAGCTTGGAGATAATGGGTTGAGATCAAGTGAGAATAGGTAAAAAGGTTTTCCTTCGTTTCTCTCTAATACAACCCTATATATATATATATAAATAATGATGAACCTTTTTTGGCCTCCATTACCTTCTACATTGTGGGTTAAAACATAGCTCTCAATCCACTCCAAAATTCTCACGTATATTTAAAATTAAAATAATACTATTCGATAGTTAGAGGTCGGTGATTCCAGACTTGCAATTTGACAAATTAAGAACAGTAAAAGGAAGGGAAGTCATTGCTTCAACGTGGATTCAAAGGCATCATTAAATTGGTAATTTTAATTTATATTACAGTAATTAAATTATATTCTATGATCCTATAATGAGCAATTTCATATCTGTTTAAATATATTGCTGCTATATGTTTAGTTAGGTGAGATTTGGTAAGTAGATGTAGTTGTCACAAATTAGTTTGGTTATGTGCATAATTTGTTTATTATACTATTTGATTTATGTATAGACAAATGTTTTATACTGTACAAAATTAATTTTTGTCATCAATAATTGTTTTATATATATTTATTAAAAAATTCACACACACACACACACATATAATATATATATATATATATATATATATATATCAGTGTATATTTCTCTCTCATAATAGCATATATGCATATATAATATATATATATATATGATTTAAAATTTTTAGTACACTTATTTATGTATAAAATAAATTTACAAATTAGAAAATTAATTATCATACATATATTCATATTTTTAAGTTAACATTTATTGAATTTTGAATTATTTATTATATATTAAATAATTCTTAAATTAAAAATTCAATTATATATTATTTTTTTAAATATTGTATCATTCCAGAAACGTATAGAAAAATTTTAGGATTTTTTCAATATTTTTTATTATTTTTAATAATTAATATTATTTCGGAAAAACTGTTTATGATTTATTAAAAATAACAATTTAATTGAAAAATTCTTCAAACTTTTTCGTAACCTTTCATTCATGATCCTAGAATTTATAAAATTTTAAAATTTGAATTTTTAGTAATATATTATTTTATATTAAATAATTATTGCCGAAATCAATATATTTGTTTTTAAAAATAAAATTTCAACTTTGAAAACTCTCGAAATTTTTTCTAAGCTCTATTTTATGATCCTAGATTTTCCAAAATTTTGAATTTGGAATTTTCATCAATAAAAATAACTATCCTGATTGGATTAGTACTTACTGTAACTCTGATGTATCATTTGGAGTGATTGCATGGACTCCTTATATGTTTAATTAAAGTTTAAGTATGTTGTGAGATTTTGTTATTGTTCTGTCTTCTATCTTTATTTTTCTTTACCCTGCCACTCCGGCACTTGGAATTGCAGCACGAAAATACCGAGGATGTATTTGTGTCGATTTCTGAGGGTCGATGAGGTGGGTCGTCACACGTGGTATCGGATCTTTGGTTAAGCAATAACCTGGGCTTATTGGGGTATAACCTATCAGAGATAGGTTTAGTAATACCCTAGGTTGAGTAACTCATTAGAGTTAGGGTATGTGACACCCTAGAATGAGTATAACAAATGAGAGAGCGAAATCAGAAAATCTTTTCGAATGAAATTTAATCAAGTTATTAATGCTTCCTCTCTAAGATAATCTCATCTATATATTCTAATTTGTTTCCTTACTATATGTAGATAGAAGGAGATGAGTGGAAGAGGAGGACGAGGTAGCAGCACTACAACCACCAATGGTCGTACCCGAAATGCTACCATTGTTGAAGAAGTAGTGGCTCCAGTACAACCTCGAGTCAACTTTGCTGCACTATGCAAAGACTATACCAACTTGGGTGGAAAACCATTCAAAGGCACCGAGTCTATTACTGAAGTGCAAGCTTGGCTCTGATCTTGTGAAAGGATCTTCAAAGGATTGGATACCGAAGACGATAAGAAAAGGTTCTTAGCCTCTTGGCAACTTCATGAGGGAGCTTTGGCATCGTGGGAGTCGGTTATCATGAATGATCTGGAAGAAATTTTCTCATGGGAGAGATTCAAAGAAGTTTTTAAAGAGTAGTACATGCCTACTGCAGGGAGGTCTCATCTGTATAGAAGCTTTATGGATCTAGTACATGGAGATATGACTGTCGAAGAATACTGCAATAAGTTCAACGAACTGTCTCAATTTGGTCCAGGTTTGATTGATACCCTCTAAAGGAAAATGAAATGTTTATTGTGGGGATGAAGAAGCAGTACCAAGACCGAATGGCCGTGCATGTGAAGGGAACGTTCGTAGAGTTGGTTGACATGGGTTTTCGTTATGAAGCCCTGGATAAGAAAATCACACCCGCAACTCAAAACAACAACAATTGGAAGAAGAGGAAGTTTAATCAAGCTGGAAAGAAACCAGTGCAAGGCAATTCGGATGGAGGATCATATGAAGATAAGCTGAAGAAAGTCACTTTTTTCAATTGCCAACAAAAGGGCCACTATTCCAATAATTGTAAGAATCCTAAAGTTAGTGTAGAAGGCTACTTCAACTACCACAAGCCGAGGCACAGGGTAGCAGAATGCCCACTAATAATAAAGGGGAACAAGCCAAGGTATTCTCCATCAAAGACAATCCATCAACTTCCGTGGCAGCAAAGGTAAAGGGAGTCTTGGAAGGTAAAATTTATATTACTGAAAGATTGGTTAGAGTATTATTTGATACGAGAGCTTCCCATAGTTTTACTTCTATATCATTGGTTGATAAATTAGAATTGGAACCAAAAGTATTACGTACCCCTATATGTGTGTCTAGTCCCTTAGGTGGTAAGACTAAACTCATGTTGATGTGTAGAAATATTCAAGTCACCCACCCATCCCAAAAAATTTCGTGTAATTTAATCGTCCTTGACTTCATTGAATTTGAAATCTTACTCGGGATAGATTGGCTATCTGATTATGAGGCAGTACTTGATTGTGTTAAAAGGACGGTGTTGTTGAGAAATGGAAGAGGGGAACCATTTATGATCGAGTGTGTAAACCTAAGCCCGGTGAAGGACAGCTTCATTTATGCACTTAGTTCGTTTGAAAAACACATAGAAGAAATCCCAATTGTTAGGAAATTCCTCGACATTTTTGAAGAGGTGAAATGTTTGCCACTACATAGAGAAATTGAGTTATGCATAGACTTAATTCCTGGCACAAGACCAGTGGTTCACCCTAAGAGGAAAATGGCTTCCAAGGAAATGAGAGAACTAGAAAAGCAAACGAATGAGTTATTAAAGAAAGGGCCGAGTAGACTTAGTCGCTCGAGCGGGGAGCCGAAGTAGTTTTTGTTGCAAAGTCCGATGGTTCACTAAGATTATGTGTGGATTATCGTGACTTAAACAAGCAAACATTGAAAAATAAATACCCATTACCTCTTATAGACGACTTATTCGATCAACTTAATGGGGCTAAAGTATTTTCAAAAATGGACTAAGCTACATGACTTCATCAGCTAAGGATAGCAGTGGATTGCATTCCCTTAACAGCATTTAGAAGTTCAAATTATTTCTACAAGTGGTTAATTATGCCTTTCGGGTTGACTAGTGCACCCGCTTATTTCGTAGACCTAATGAATAAAGTGTTTAGGGATGTTCTGAACAAATTTGTGTTAGTCTTTATAGATGATATTCATATATATTCAAAGACTGAGGAAGAACATGAAGTTCACTTGAAGACGGTATTGGAAATATTGAGAAGGAATGTACTTAAGGCTAAGTTTTCGAAATGTCACTTTTGGGAAAAAGAGATAAGATTCCTAGGGCATGTGATATCAGATGAAGGAATTTCTGTAGATCCAGCCAAGATTTCAGTTATTCAGGATTGGAGGCAACCACAAACTCCGAAGGATGTCCAAAGTTTCTTAGGGTTGGCCGGATATTATCGAAGATTTATTAAGGATTTCTCCAAGATTTCCTCTCACTTGACAAAGCTGACGATGAAAGACGTGAAGTTTGAGTGGACACCCAAGTGTGAAGAAGCATTCCATGAACTTAAGAAGAGGTTAACTACAACTCTAGTCTTGACGATTATTGACGAAAGCGGCGGTTTAATGGTATACATTGATGCCTACGGAGAAGGTGTGGGCGCAGTATTAATGCAAGATGGAAGGTTATCGCATATGCTAGTAGGCAGTTGAAGACGCATGAGCGAAATTATGCAACACACGAATTGGAGCTATTGGTCGTGGTGTTCACATTGAAGATGTGGAGATATTATTTACTGGGTAAGAATCTCTCATAGTTTAGCTCTATGAACTTTGTTTGATCTGGGTAAATAATATTCCTTCTTTAAATAGGTGAAAAGTTCGAGCTCTTCACAGACCACAAACCTTTGAAGTATCTTTTCACTTAGAAGGACTTGAACATGAGACAACAACATTGGCTAGAATTCCTCGCATCTTATGATCTAGACATCTTATACACACCAGGGAAAGCCAATGTGGTAGCAGATGCTTTAAGCAGAAGTTATGCCGTTATAGCTTATTTAGTAGTGACTCCAACTCTTTTAGAGAAAATTTCCCACAGACAAGAAGGAGATCAATATCTAAAGGAGATTATGAACGATGTAAACAAAGGTTATGACTCAAGCTTTGAAATTGATAACCGTGGGATATTAAGATTAAAGGGAAGGATCTGTGTTCCTGATGTGGATAACTTAAGGCAGGAAGTGTTGACGAAATGCCATCAATCTAAGTATAATATTCACCCTGGAGTAAATAAAATGTATAAGGATGTAAAAAGGACATTCTAGTGGAAAAGCATGAAGAGAGACATCTCTATCCACGTCAGCAGATGTGCGAATTGTCAACAAGTTAAGAGTGATCAGCAAAAGGTTGCAGGACTACTACAACCACTTGAAATTCCAACTTGGAAATGGGACCAAATATCGATGGACTTCATTGATGGCTTACCTCGATCAAGGAAAGGAAATGAGGGTATCTGGGTTATCATGGACCGACTAACCAAGAGTGCACACTTAATTCCAGTGAAGCCAACGAGAACTGCTGTAAGTCTGGCAGAGATATACATGAGAGAGATTGTTCGATTTCATGGTATCCCAAGCAGCATAGTTAGTGATCGAGATCCTAGTTTTACTAGTAAGTTCTGGGAGGCTTCGCAGATAGCTTTGGGAACGAAGCTGAGTATTAGCACCGCATATCATCCCCAAACTGATGGGCAGACTGAAAGAGTAAATCAGGTATTAGAGGATCTTTTGAGAGCTTTCATATTAGATTTTGGAGGTTCATGGGAGATTCATCTCCATTCGGTTGAATTCTCTTATAATAACAGTTATCAAGCAAGTATTGGCATGGCACCGTATGAAGCTTTGTATGGTCGTCCATGTAGATCCCCAGCATGTTGGATCGAGTCTAGAGATCGGTTAGTACTTGGCCCGGATATGATTTGTGAAGCTTCAGAAAAGGTTGACTTGATCAGGAAGAAGATGAAAGAAGCCCAAAGTAGGCAGAAGAGTTATGCTGATCAAAGGAGAAGAAATTTAGAATTCTCTTTTGGAGATTTCGTATTTTTGGAAGTCTCGCCGATGAAAGGAGTGGTAAGATTTGGTCGAGCAGGGAAGTTAGCAGTGCGATATATTGGACCCTTTCATATTCTTGAGCGAGTTGGCCCGTTAGCTTATCGCGTAGAACTGCCAAAGAGATTATTGGGTGAACATAATGTTTTCCACGTATCTCACCTACGTAAGTATGTGTACGACCCAGAAAAGATTATTGAGATAGCTGCCCAGGAAGATTAAAAGTTGAACCAAATTTGGTTGTTATCAGACGACCAGTTCGAATCATGGATCAGGATGAGAAGCAATTGAGAAGGAAGGTTGTAAGATTGGTCAAAGTATAATGGAGTGGTGATGCTATTGATTGTACTTGGGAAACTGAAGATAGGATGAAGAAAGCATATCCTCAGTTTAGACTTGATATGTAAATTATATATATATATATATATATATATATATATATAGTATCAATGTAGTGTACTAACCGCCTGTGGTAGTCACTCAAAGTGTAACGACCCCAGATTTTATATAAATTTAAATTGATAATTAAAATTAATTTTTGAATAAAATTTGTGAAATTAATCAATAAAGTGATGCGAGTTTCCCCGAATTCAAATGAATTCTATATAAATCATTTAAATTTAAAAATATTGTATATATATGTGAATATATATATATATATTTGGGTATATATGAGTAAATTTAAAATTATATATATCTATATATTTGATTTGAATTTAAATCTTAATATAAATGGTTTAAAGATAAATATAAAAATATAGATAATTGATACAAGTTTAAAAATAAATAACTTTCAATTTGAAATTGATGGGTTATGTTAGAAATAAAAAAAGTAAATTAATAATAAAAATTTAAGATAGAAATAAATAAAAGTAAAAAATATATAAGATAAATTATGAAAATAAAAAGTAACACCTTAAATAAAATTTTAACAACAAGATTAAAATAGAAATTTATTTAGCAATATTACTAAAGAAAGAAATACATTCAAATATGAACAAATAAAAGATAAGTTATAAAAATATAAATAAAAGCAAACAACATATTGATGAATTTTGTAAATTAGACAGTAAAAAAATTAGCTAAATTATAACGTAATAAAAATACAAACAAGGTATACTACAAAATAATAAAACAAAATGAATAAAATAAATACACATAGTTAAAATCCAAGTATGTAACAATATAAAGCAAAAGAAGACAGCAAGAAGGAAAAAATAATAGAACTCATGTATACTGCAAAGTGATAAGGCCAAAGCAAAACAAATATACAACTATAAGCCTGCACACTCAAGTATTCATACAAAATTGAATAAGTATGAACAAGGACAAGTAAGATAAGTATATACACATGGAAATAAAAATAAAGACAACAAAAGTGTTTAAAGATAAGTTTAAACAAATATACATTCAAGCGTGTTCAAACAAGAATATAAATATATGTAACTGGGCTTGCAAAACAAGACATCGAGATATAGTCAAGCATCCAAACAAAACAAGAAACAAAATTATAAATATCCATGAACAAAATAAGTAAACATATAAAAGATGTAAAGTACTTAGCATTAAATGCTTTCATCTCAGCTCAAAATATTTGGTCAATTTGAAATCTTACAAAGTATTATCAGCCACCATTGAAGAAAAAAATCTCTGCTAACTTGTACAAACACAAAAAAGAAAATACATCAACCTGTACAAATATGTTACCCTATAACTTCATTTTTCATATACATCAACCTTCCTCATTTCAGTTCGTTCATTCAACTGTGTAAATCTAAAGAAGATATCATTCAGTTTAAAAATCAATAACTCAGATTTAAACAACAATACAAATTCATGAAAGCCGAAGATCAAGTGAAGAGCTTCAGCTTGTATTTTCAAAGCCTGTGCCATCAAAAGCTCTGTTTTTCTTCTGCAAACCAATGTGAGTAACATTTTGTTTTAAAACTTTAAAACATGATTTTGTGAGCAAACATCCTTAAAACCCTTATTATGTTTATATCTCAGTAGTATGTGATGATCTTTTAAGTTGTGAAATGAGATATGCTTGTATGATTAAGTATATAAGCCTACATGTTGTGGAAATGTATGTGTATGCCTGTATATAGGAAATCAGGTTCATGTTTTTGTTACAGGGATTTAGAGACTCATTCAAAAAAATTCAAAAGCTAATCCTCCAATCTTCTTTAGGCTTTGATATTTGAAGGAAAAATGGTTGTAAGATCGTAACATTTTACTAAAAAATAATTTTAAAAATTTAAGTTGAATATTTATTTTGAAAAATAATATATAACAGTGAAAATTTGAAATAAGCCCAAAATCGAATATGATAATTTT
Source organism: Allium fistulosum (assembly GCA_030737815.1). Taxonomy (NCBI): domain Eukaryota; kingdom Viridiplantae; phylum Streptophyta; class Magnoliopsida; order Asparagales; family Amaryllidaceae; genus Allium; species Allium fistulosum. Next base: position 1,389,543,301 of record CM060901.1, on the reverse strand, counting down.
AAAATCTGATTTCATAGTCGCGTTTGAATTACAAAATGGTGATTTTAGGTGGAAGTCTCGTGATTTTTAAGCAAGTAGGTTTAGTGAAATCGCAAGGTGAACGAAAAACGTTTTTCTGTCAATTGCCATCGATCAAGGTCAAACTGGGGCCTGAGATTTATGTCAGAGGAAGCTTATAGTTCGAGGATGATGAAAAAAATACTCATTGAATTTATTAATAATCATAGTGGAGGCACGAAGAGGTTATAGGGTTTAGGGTTCGTTTATGAACATCGGGTTTAGGTGGAGATTTTGTCAAGCACGTCATCGGACTACACCGGAGTTGGAATAAACATTGCGTTGTTGAACGAAGCGGCTTTGGTCGCGGTGGCGTGGCCTCTGATGGCCTGAGGTGGAGGTGATTACGTGGTGATTTGGTTGATCGTTTTGGGTTCCAGTTAGTTGCTGCGATGCTCGATCTCGATTTCGAGTTAAACTCAAGTTGCTGGGTGGTCGTGGCGTTAGAGGGGATGGTTGTCGACTTGTCGACGCTAGTGGTGATGGTCGGAGCCGCTGCATTTGGATGTGCACGTGCACGGATTTCACTCGGGTATGTTTTGGGATGGTACGCGAGTGTTAAAGTGTTCAGGATTTTAACAATTTAAATAAAAATCAGAAGAAGAAGAAAAAAAAAGAGGGAAAGTGGTGGCCTGGGAGTTTTATGTTCCAAGTTTTGAAACTGTAACAAAGTAGTTAGATAAATTTCTAAAATTGTTTCTTCTATAAATGAGGATTTAGTTATTAAGTAGAAGGTAGGAATTGAAATGAAATAAAGGGTTTTTAAAACAATTAAGTTTTAAACTTATATTTTTAACAAGTTATTTTCAATAAGACTTAATAAGTGATTTAGAAATAAAAAGCAAATGTTTTAAATTTTTAACATAAAAGTAAGTTAATTTATATTTTCAATGATAATCACGTAATTAATAATTGAGATTAATTTATTAATCAAGGATAATTATTATAAAGGATGTTTTAAAATGGTTAATTAACTTTCAAAGTTTAAGTTAACATATTTGTTAAAGGGAAATTATTATTATTTGAAGTGAATTACTTAATGAAAGAAATTAAAGTAATTAAAGTGATTAATTAATAATTAAAGATTAATTGATCAAGTAATAAAGAATGATTAAATAAAAAATAATAATAATAATAGTTACTTAGTGAAAGTAATTAGTAGTAGATAATTAAAGATTAAAGAATGATAAATTAATGAAGGTGATTAAGACTTAATCAATTGTAGTTAATGAAAATTAATCATTGATTAAAGATTTCTAATGAAAGTAATTATGTGGGTAATGAATTTAAAACCACACAAATTATTCATCTTAATTGAAGGTGTTTGATTGTTATTGAATGGTGTGTGATGGATTGATATATTTGATATGTGATGCTATGTAATGTGGAATGCTTTGTGCTGAGTTGTTATATCTGTGATGAATATACTGTTGTATTAATATAAAAACCCTTGTCCCATAAAACGACATTTGAGTTTCGATACGACAGGGAGTCGGATTCCAGTTGGTTATCCGAAACCCACATCGAATCGTAATGATGAACCTTTGTGATTGATAAATTTACTTATCTTTGAATTTGTGAATGAAGATAAGCGTTATGGATTATATCGCTTATCGATATTGATATGCTTAAATCTGTGATGATTGAATGATGTTGCACTATTGTGTTAAACCCCTGGACCACAATTTTACACACACAAATATGGATATCACGAGGAAATCGGTTAAGTCATAGCTGATTTAAATTAAATATTTTTGAAATTGAAATTTTAATTTCAATTGATTTTGGAAATGGATTTGGGTTAAATATTAAAGCTTTTGAAAAGAAGTTTTTAAGATAAAAGTTATTTTGAATAACTTGGTAAAGTTTCCAATTTAAATTATTTAATTTGAATTTGAATTCAAAATTTGGAATTGAATTCCATGTTTGGAAATTATGATTAAAGATGTTATAAATGTGTTTATATGAATTTAAACCATTTTAAAAGTATGGTTTTGAGAATTTGAATTTAACCCAAAGACTTTAACTCGTATAAATGAATCAGATTTTCCGAAATGAAAACTATTTGTTTTCAAATAATAGAAGCTTTCATATAAGGAATGAATTTCCAATTTTTGTTAAAAGATTTTCAAGCTGAATTGAAAATGGTTTTCCAAGTTATGATGGAATCTTTGGAAACGTGTTTTGAAAGCTATAAGTTAAATCTTTAATTTAAAGATTTAACGAGTTAATCCAATTGAAATGGAAATCTATTTGAAAATCTATGAATGGATCTTTGTGAAACTGGGTGAACTTTGTGAATTGAATCTTTTTGTTTAAAAAGATTAAAATGGTAATGTGTTTAAACCATTTGAAGAAAATTTTTGGGTAATAAGCTGTGACTTAATTGAAATTCCATTATCCATATGTTTTGAATATTGCGCTCATTATTCGGTTTAGCCGAGAGAGGACTTTGTGTCATATAACCCATTCTGAATAATGATACGACGTTATGGATAACATTTGAAGACCGGTGGCGAAGACCAGATATTTTCGAAAACGAAAGGACAACTCGTCGAATGTCTCTGCATCGACTGGTCCCCGGTATAGAGATTTTAGCACCCTTTGTGATGGGAAGTCCGGACGTGATTAGAAATTATCCGGATTTGCAAGGGCTTCTTCGGAAGTGCCTTCGGTTCTGTTCGAACCTGGAACAGACTTGTATGGTTGTATGTCTGACACTACACTTTGAGATATAAAGCTGATTTTTTCAAATACATTTCTGTTTGGTGGCGGAGAATTTATTCTCTTAGCTTAACACCATTCTCTGAGACGTACGAGCTCAGAGGTTATGTAATTGAAGGTTATCAGTGATATACACCCAATTTGGTAGTGTGGCATGCTGAGTGCTGCTGTGTGTTGGTGATCATTTGTGATCAAAGCATGACTTTGTGAAAAAGCGTAGCTTTGTGGACGAGACCTCATCGGACCTCACAAACCGGTAATGGTCGAAACAGGAAAGATGCGGCAAGGTTTCAGGGGTAGCTCCCTTAGGGTATGTCCATTCCTTCTGGAAAAAGGTGGTATCATGGTATGGAGCCCAGATATTTACCTGTGTGGTTGCTCCAATCTCATTTACTGTGTGATTGTTGCTGTGTGATCGAGGCCTCGGATAAAGGTCGCAAACGACCGGGGGTAGAATATCTCAGGTTTACTACCTGGGAAGGGGGTACCGGCCTTGTTTTGGCAGAGAGCAGTTGTCTCTCGGGGCGTCCCTCCAGAGGCGTTCCTACGTGGCATAGGAAGTTCCTTAGCCTGACCATTTGTTGGAAAATCCAAAGAAACAATACGAGCCCTTTACGATCGCAATTTGTATAACATGTCTCCTCATGCGGTAGCTATAGCAGGCATAATATAATGGTACCTATGCTGGCTAAGATTAATATTGTATTTTCGAAATGATTTTGTACACTATGCACTAATAATAATATCAAAAGAGTTTCTTTTGCGTAGTAAGCATGTTTGACTATCATAAGAAGAAATCTCCTCCAAGTCTGCGATTGCATTGTGTGTGTGGTGGGAGGTCTTATGGTAGTTTCATTTTCCAAAAAGCATTGCGGATTTCAATGTTTAAAATTCTTTTGTTGTTTGTTTTAAAGATAAACTGTTTTTGTTACTCACACCAGTCCCATGACTGACCCGGAGTTTATTGTTCCCTTCCTAAACTCTGGGTGCCCACAATTTTCCACACGGGCAGTCTAGAGTTGGGTTTTTTCAAATAGTCAGGTTTAGTAGATTATCTGGAGCTAGTTCATTTCTTGGAGTTCACGGACGACTAACCTTGCTTACCTTTGTGGTTCGAGCTTGACATTGGAGTGGTTGGACTCAGCCTCTCTGACTGATCATTTGGAGTTATCACTTCTATTATTTTCGCTGTATCATTATTTATCTCTGATATTGTTGTATCATATTGATATCATTGTTGTATATCATTCTAGATATTGTATTCATTGGAGTGGTATATGATATCATCTATTTCTTTATCCCCCTGTGTTGTTATACTTACTGTGTTATAAGCTCCGACATGACTCGAATTTCAACGATTGAATCTGCGGCATTCGAGTACAAGTGAAGTACGAGTGTCGATTTTCGAATGCTGAAATTTTGATCGTGACAGCGTGGTATCAGAGCTAAGGTTGAACTTTAGCTCAGGAGTATAACACATTAAGTAGCTCATTAGAGATAGGGTAAAATATACCCTAGAATGAGTATTCCTCTGATATCTGTCCGTATGCCTCAGTAAATTCTCTTGCTATCCACTGATAGTAAGTATGAGTGTAAGAAGAGGATGAGATAGGGGATAGGGGAATATGACTATAAATGGTCAATACCCTGTAACAACAAGAAAATAGTCTTTTCTCTATCAATCTCTTTTGTTCAGCATCTTTTCTCAATTCTTTGATAATTCCTGGTAGATCCAGGAAGAAGATTCGATATATTAATACGGGACATAAACTCCAGAATTGTTTGTTTGGATGTATTGGTTGCCTTGTTCGCTTAGTTTGTTATGGTTGATAGGTATACTTTAGTTTCTAAACTAAAAGTTTTGAAATTGTATCCATATATCTATCTATTCTTTGGCTCCCGATATGTTCTACGAATGGTTAGTTATCCTTTCGAACTAACCAATGCCACTGCATATTTCGTAGATCTGGATAAACCGAGTATCTTGTGGAAACATTAAAAAGATTCGTTCTCATATCTATTATTGATATTCTGATTTGGTAAGCCAAATGCAGAATAGACATTCAGTTGATTTGATGAAATATTCTTCATCTATCTTTGTGTCTCCCTGGCAAATTTCGGGGACGAAATTTTTTTTAAGGGGGGAAGGTTGTAACGACCCCGGATTTTATATAAATTTAAATTGATAATTAAAATTAATTTTTGAATAAAATTTGTGAAATTAATCAATAAAGTGATGCGAGTTTCCCCGAATTCAAATAAATTCTATATAAATCATTTAAATTTAAAAATATTGTATATATATGTGAATATATATATATATATATATATTTGGGTATATATGAGTAAATTTAAAATTATATATATCTATATATTTGATTTGAATTTAAATCTTATTATAAATGGTTTAAAGATAAATATAAAAATATAGATAATTGATACAAGTTTAAAAATAAATAACTTTAAATTTGAAATTGATGGTTATGTTAGAAATAAAAAAAAAGTAAATTAATAATAAAAATTTAAGATATAAATAAATAAAAGTAAAAAATATATAAGATAAATTAGATAAATTATGAAAATAAAAAGTAACACCTTAAATAAAATTTTAACAACAAGATTAAAATAGAAATTTATTTAGCAATATTACTAAAGAAAGAAATACATTCAAATATGAACAAATAAAAGATAAGTTATAAAAATATAAATAAAAGCAAACTATTGATGAATTTTGTAAATTAGACAGTAAACAAATTAGCTAAATTATAACGTAATAAAACTACAAACAAGGTATACTACAAAATAATAAAACAAAATGAATAAAATAAATACACATAGTTAAAATCCAAGTATGTAACAATATAAAGCAAAAGAAGACAGCAAGAAGGAAAAAATAATAGAACTCATGTATACTGCAAAGTGATAAGGCCAATGCAAAACAAATATACAACTATAAGCCTGCAAAAGAAGATAGTAAAGTACACTCAAGTATTCATACAAAATTGAATAAGTATGAACAAGGACAAGTAAGATAAGTATATACACATGGAAATAAAAATAAAGACAACAAAAGTGTTTAAAGATAAGTTTAAACAAATATACATTCAAGCGTGTTCAAACAAGAATATAAATATATGTAACTGGGCTTGCAAAACAAGACATCGAGATATAGTCAAGCATCCAAACAAAACAAGAAACAAAATTATAAATATCCATGAACAAAATAAGTAAACATATAAAAGATGTAAAGTACTTAGCATTAAATGCTTTCATCTTAGCTCAAAATATTTGGTCAATTTGAAATCTTACAAAGTATTATCAGCCACCATTGAAGAAAAAAAATCTCTGCTAAGTTGTACAAACACAAAAAAGAAAATACATCAACCTGTACAAATATATTACCCAGTAACTTCATTTTTCATATACATCAACCTTCCTCATTTCAGTTTGTTCATTCAATTGTGTAAATCTAAAGAAGATATCATTCAGTTTAAAAATCAATAACTCAGATTTAAACAACAATACAAATTCATGGAAGCCAAAGATCAAGTGAAGAGCTTCAGCTTGTATTTTCAAAGCCTGTGTCATCAAAAGCTCTGTTTTTCTTCTGCAAACCAACGTGAGTAACATTTTGTTTTAAAACTTTAAAATATGATTTTGTGAGCAAACATCCTTAAAACCCTTATTATGTTTATATCTCAGTAGTATGTGATGATCTTTTAAGTTGTGAAATGAGATATGCTTGTATGATTAAGTATATAAGCCTGTATGTTATGGAAATGTATGTGTATGCCTGTATATAGGAAATCAGGTTCCTGTTTTTGTTACAGGGATTTAGAGACTCATTCAAAAAAATTCAAAAGCTAATCCTCCAATCTTCTTTAGGCTTTGATATTTGAAGGAAAAATGGTTGTAAGATCTTAACATTTTATTAAAAAATAATTTTAAAAATTTAAGTTGAATATTTATTTCGAAAAATAATATATAACAGTGAAAATTTGAAATAAGCCCAAAATCGAATATGATAATTTTAAAATCTGATTTTATAGTCGTGTTTGAATTACAAAATGGTGATTTTAGGTGGAAGTCTCGTGATTTTTAAGCAAGTAGGTTTAGTGAAATCGCGAGGTGAACGAAAAACGTTTTTCTGTCAATTGCCGTCGATCAAGGTCAAACTGGGGCCTGAGATTTATGTCAGAGGAAGCTTATAGTTCGAGGATGATGAAAAAAATACTCATTGAATTTAACAATAATCATAGTGGAGGCACGAAGAGGTTATAGGGTTTAGGGTTTGTTTATGAACATCGGGTTTAGGTGGAGATTTCGTCAAGCACGTCATCGACTACACCGGAGTTGGACTAAACATTGCGTTGTTGAACGAAGCAGCTTTGGTCGCGGTGGCATGGCCTCTGATGGCCTGAGGCGGCGGTGCGAGGTGATTACGTGGTGATTTGGTTGATCGTTTTGGGTTCCAGTTAGTTGCTGCGATGCTCGATCTCGATTTCGAGTTAAACTCAAGTTGCTGGGTGATCATGGCGTTAGAGGGGATGGTTGTCGACTTGTCGACGCTAGTGGTGATGGTCGGAGCCGCCGCATTTGGATGTGCACGTGCATGGATTTCACTCGAGTATGTTTTGGGATGGTACGCGAGTGTTAAAGTGTTCAGGATTTTAACAATTTAAATAAAAATCAGAAGAAGAAGAAAAAAAAAAGAGGGAAAGTGGTGGCCTGGGAGTTTTATGTTCCAAGTTTTGAAACTGTAACAAAGTAGTTAGATAAATTTCTAAAATTATTTCTTCTATAAATGAGGATTTAGTTATTAAGTAGAAGGTAGGAATTGAAAGTTTTGAAATAAAGGGTTTTTAAAACAATTAAGTTTTAAACTTATATTTTTAACAAGTTATTTTCAATAAGACTTAATAAGTGATTTAGAAATAGAAAGCAAATGTTTTAAATTTTTAACTTAAAAGTAAGTTAATTTATATTTTTAATGATAATCAAGTAATTAATAATTTATAATTGAGATTAATTTATTAATTAAGGATAATTATTATAAAGGATGTTTTAAAATGGTTAATTAACTTTCAAAGTTCAAGTTAACATATTAGTTAAAGGGAAATTATTATTATTTGAAGTGAATTACTTAATGAAAGAAATTAAAGTAATTAAAGTGATTAATTAATGATTAAAGATTAATTGATCAAGTAATAAAGAATGATTAAATAAAAAATAATAATAATAATAGTTACTTAGTGAAAGTAATTAGTAGTAGATAATTAAAGATTAAAGAATGATAAATTAATGAAGGTGATTAAGACTTAATCAATTGTAGTTAATGAAAATTAATCATTGATTAAAGATTTCTAATGAAAGTAATTATGTGGGTAATAAATTTAAAACCACAAAAATTATTCATCTTAATTGAAGGTGTTTGATTGTTATTGAATGGTGTGTGATGGATTGATATATTTGATATGTGATGCTATGTAATATGGAATGCTTTGTGCTGAGCTGTTATACCTATGATGAATATACTGTTGTATTAATATGAAAACCCTTGTCCCATAAAATGACATTTGAGTTTCGATACGACAGGGAGTCGGATTCCAGTTGGTTATCCGAAACCCACATCGAATCGTAATGATGAACCTTTGTGATTGATAAATTTACTTATTTGTGAATTTGTGAATGAAGATAGGCGTTATGGATTATATCACTTATCGATATTGTTATGCTTAAATCTGTGATGATTGAATGATGTTGCACTATTGTGTTAAACCCCTGGACCACACTTTTACACACACAAATATGGATTTCACGAGGAAATCGGTTAAGTCACAGCTGATTTAAATTTAATATTTTTGAAATTGAAATTTTAATTTCAATTGATTTTGGAAATGGATTTGGGTTAAATATTAAAGCTTTTGAAAAGAAGTTTTTAAGATAAAAGTTATTTTGAATAACTTGGTAAAGTTTCCAATTTAAATTATTTAATTTGAATTTGAATTCAAAATTTGGAATTGAATTCCATGTTTGGAAATTATGATTAAAGATGTTATAAATGTGTTTATATGAATTTAAACCATTTTAAAAGTATGGTTTTGAGAATTTGAATTTAACCCAAAGACTTTAACTCGTATAAATGAATCAGATTTTCCGAAATGAAAACTATTTGTTTTCAAATAATAGAAGCTTTCATATAAGGAATGAATTTCCAATTTGTGTTAAAAGATTTTCAAGTTGAATTGAAAATGGTTTTCCAAGTTATGATGGAATCTTTGGAAACGTATTTTGAAAGCTATAAGTTAAATCTTTAATTTAAAGATTTAACGAGTTAATCCAATTGAAATGGAAATCGATTTGAAAATCTATGAATGGATCTTTGTGAAACTGGGTGAACTTTGTGAATTGAATCTTTTTGTTTAAAAAGATTAAAATGGTAATGTGTTTAAACCATTTGAAGAAATTTTTTGGGTAATAAGCTGTGACTTAATTGAAATTACATTATCCATATGTTTTAAATATTGCGCTCATTATTCGGTTTAGCCGGGAGAGGACTTTGTGTCATATAACCCATTCCGAATAATAATACGACGTTATGGATAGCATTTGAAGACCGGTGGTGAAGACCGGATATTTTCGAAAACGAAAGGGCAACTCGTCGAATGTCTCTACATCGACAGGTCCCCGGTATAGAGATTTTAGCACCCTTTGTGATGGGAAGTCCGGACGTGATTAGAAATTATCCGGATTTGCAAGGGCTTCTTCGGAAATGCCTTCGATTCTGTTCGAACCCGGAACAGACTTGTATGGTTGTATGTATGACACTACACTTTGAGATATAAAGCTGATTTCTTTCAAATACCTTTCTGTTTGGTGGCGGAGAATTTATTCTCTTAGCTTAACACCCTTCTCTGAGACGTACGAGCTCAGAGGTTATGTAATTGAAGGTTATCAGTGATATACTCCCAATTTGGTAGTGTGGCATGCTGAGTGCTACTGTGTGTTGGTGATCATTTGTGATCAAAGCATGGCTTTGTGAAAAAGCGTAGCTTTGTGGACGAGACCTCATCGGACCTCACAAACCGGTAATGGTCGAAACAGGAAAGATGCGGCAAGGTTTCAGGGGTAGCTCCCCTAGGGTATGTCCATTCCTTTTGGAAAAAGGTGGTATCATGGTATGGAACCCAGATATTTACCTGTGTGGTTGCTCCAATCTCATTTATTGTGTGATTGTTGCTGTGTGATCGAGGCCTCGGATAAAGGTCGCAAACGACCGGGGGTGGAATATCTCAGGTTTACTACCCGGGAAGGGGGTAACCGGCCTTGTTCTGGCAGAGAGCAGTTGTCTCTTAGGGCGTCCCTCCAGAGGCGTTCCTACGTGGCATAGGAAGTTCCTTAGCCTGACCATTTGTTGGAAAATCCAAAGAAACAATACGAGCCCTTTACGACCGCAATTTGTATAACCTGTCTCCTCAGGCGGCAGTTATAGCAGGCATAATATAATGGTACCTATGCTGGCTAAGATTAATATTGTATTTTCGAAATGATTTTGTACAATATGCACTAATAATAATATCAAAAGAGTTTCTTTTGCGTAGTAAGCATGTTTGACTATCATAAGAAGAATCTCCTCCAAGTCTGCGATTGCATTGGGTGTGTGGTGGGAGGTCTTATGGTAGTTTCATTTTCCAAAAAGCATTGCGGATTTCTATGTTTAAAATTCTTTTGTTGTTTGTTTTAAAGATAAACTGTTTTTGTTACTCACACCAGTCCCATGACTGACCCGGAGTTTATTGTTCCCTTCCTAAACTCTGGGTGCCCACAATTTTCCACATGGGCAGTCTAGAGTTGGGTTTTTTCAGATAGTCAGGTTTAGTAGATTATCTGGAGCTAGTTCATTTCTTGGAGTTCACCGACGACTGACCTTGCTTACCTTTGTGGTTCGAGCTTGACATTGGAGTGGTTGGACTCCGCCTCTCTGATTGATCATTTGGAGTTATCACTTCTGTTATTTCCGCTGTATCATTATTTATCTATGATATTGTTGTATCATATTGATATCATTGTTGTATATCATTCTGGATATTGTATTCATTGGAGTTGTATATGATATCATCTATTTCTTTATCCCGGTGTGTTGTTATACTTACTGTGTTATAAGCTCCGACACGACTCGAATTTCAACGATTGAATCTGCGGCATTCGAGTACAAGTTAAGTACGGGTGTCGATTTTCGAACGCTGAAATTTGGATCGTGACACAAAGTATCTTTGTATACATTTCATGTCTAATGCATTTCTTTTGAGTTATCTTCTTTCTCACCTTTAATTTCGAGGAAGAAATTCTTTTAAGGGGGGAGGGGGGTGAATGTAACGACCCGTAAATTCACAAGTTAGAAAAATGTGAATCAATTTGAAAATTATCAAATTAAAAGTTTATTAACTCAAAAGAAATGATTTGAACCTAATAGATTAGCAATAATCCAAGTTTAATGAATATGTGTAAAATACACTATTCGGGCTAGTATCGATAAAAGTCTCGAAGGCCGAGATATCGATAAAAGTGTTCCGAAGCCCAAACGATCGTGCACGAGCCTGGATACATACACTTATATTTGTATCTAAGGACGATTATGAAATAAAAATATTTATTTTATTTCCAAGAATTAAGCATGTGCTTCGAACACAGAATCGATGAAAAATCGTTTTATCAATAATGAGTTTTTCTCAAAATAAATAGCCGAGATTTTTATACATACACTTATTTGACTATACGAACCGTAATAAGTAATAAAAATATTTTCGTGTTTATGGTCAGGAAAACGATGATGGTGTCATCATTTTAAAAATTTACATTTAAGGAAAGTTTTCGGTAAATTGAGTTTAAATCATTTGATAATCATTTTAAATATTAAATAAGGTGTTTTTAATAATAAATAACAATGGAAATATTATTTATGAATTTCGTTTACAAATATATGAAGTTTAACTAAAAACTGAAAATGTGACCGAAAACCGGAATCGGTATTCGTTATGGTTTAACAAAATGAAGTTGTAATCGATTAATGAAACGTTGAAGTGCACATACCCATATGAAGATAGAGATATATGTGTGTACATATGTGTGAATATGTGTGTATATATATATATGTATGGTGTGTGTGATGTGATATAAAGAAGAGTATGACCTTGATTTGACATAAAGGTGGGGGTATGGCTTTGATTTGACTTATTTGATTTGGGGGTATGGCATGAATAGTGCAAAACTGGTAGTGTAAGGGTATTGTGGTGTAAGGGTATGGTGTTGAAGTGACCGTTGGTGTGACATATTATGATATTTTAATTTCTAAACTCTTCCTTATAAATACTCCCCCCTCTCTCTAATTTTTCACTCTCTACTTCACTTCTTCATCTTCTTCTTCTCTTTCTCTCTTCTCTTCCTTAAAATCATAAATGGCTTCTTGATAAAAAGTTAGAAAACATTTTTTGTTCAAAAACTCAGATCTACACTTCTATTTGCATCTACTCTTCATTCTAAGTAGATCTATACTTATTTCACCATCTCAAACCCACTCAAACACCAAAAAGACCCATAGGCCGAAACTTAGTGAAGGATGAAGAGTCATTTGGCTCAAGCAAGGTCACTGGACGGCGTAGCTTTGACGTAGGAACATTCGTGTGGAGTTTGGTTAGCTTGTGGTGAGAATTCCTTTGTTGTTTCTTATATAAAGTTAAGAAATTTGTGGTTTAAGTTGATGACATGTATTTTTGTGTTTAAATGTTTGGAATATGTTTGTGGTGGCTAGATCTATGAAGTTAGTAAGCCGAAAGGTAGAAAACGTTAGTAAATAACGAGATCCGGAAAAGTTAGTAAGCAAAACCTTTGAAAAGTAGAAAACTATACATTGCTTTGTTTGCTAATGTAGTGTATCATAATTATATAATTATTTGGATGCTATATTGTGACAACCAAGTTTATATGTTTTATAATTACTTGATTATGTTGAAAAGTTACGTTAATACACGTCGTTAAACACAAAGGGAATCACTTTCCTTGTTTTGAATGAACGAAGTGTATATGGAGATAAATCTTATTTAAATCATTTTAAAATGTTTTAATATGATTGATGAAAAGTTGAAGTGTTTCAGATAAGTTCCGAAACCATTTACCAAAGTGGTAGAAAATGAGCTCGTCGAGTAGCGGTAGTTCATAAATAGTGACCCATAATTTCAAATCAACGTAGATAATGATTTTTAAGTCGGATTTTCTCGAAACAAAGTTTCTTTGGTTCAAAATGATATTAGTTTTCAAATGAAGAAAGAAAATTAAGAATTCATCTTAAAATGTTTTTAAGTTAAACAAAATAAATTTCCCCAAAAATACGAAAAGGTCGCTATTTGACCAAAGTATGGATTTGTCGAATTTAATCAACTTTTAATTCTTTAAAAATATAAAATAAATTTGTAAATTCATTATTAATATAATAATGGAGTTTGGAAAGATAAAATTGTGTTTGTACTTTATTAAAAGGACTGTTTTGGAAAATGACCTGAAAATCACTATTCACTAACAATTAGGGAAATCGGATTTTCAAATTCAGAGTTTAAAAGAAGTTTTTTGATCCAAATCTTTTGCAAATGTTTTCATAATAATTAATTATGATTTTTTAAGATTTATTTTGGAATTTTCCAAAGACTTAGAAAAATGGTCGACTTTTCAAGATAGAATGAATTGTTTAATAATCAACAATATTTGGAAATAAACTCTGAGATGACATTGGACTTCGAGGGATGGAAACGGCTGTTATTTAAAGGATAAAGAATATGATCGAACCAAGTTCTGAGTGGAAATTATTCCCCAACTTGGAAGGCCTCATTGTTTACCGATAAATAACTTAAGTTTGAAATCGAAGACTTAAGTTACGAATGAGGTATTATCTCCGAATAAGAAGTAAAATAAATAACAGAAAGAGTTATGCGGTAATACTTAAGGGTACATCTTTTCCCGCCTGTGAGTTTTGGGAAAGCAGTAGTCAACAAGATGGGAAATCCATCTGACCTTATTTATTTCTTAGACGAAGGGTGGAACGGATCGAAAGGTAGATCCGGATATCTGTCAAAGATTAGTTAAAGGTTTTGATAAGTTTTGATAAATGATTTGGGATTTATTTACGTAAGTGAAGAATTTATAAATGAGGTTGAATATTTCCATATACACTAGAAAAGATGATTTTGTAGAAACTTGTATCTTTAAATGATATTATGATAAAACAGAATGAATTAATGGATTATTAATTACCCATATACTTGTCCCCTTCCTTCTTAAAATCGATGATTGGATTTCAAAGGAACCAGAGTTGGATTTGAGTAATTCCTATCCGAAAACGACTTCAAACCAATTTACAGGTTCACATATGTTTGAAGATGAAAATTATTGAAGACCGGGGAATCGTCTCGGCAAAGAAAGGCTACTTGTTAACAAGGTCCTTAAGATTTAATCTTTTGGACAGCCCCGACAGAAAAATTACAAAGTAGCGGTAGTTCTTTCTTTGTTTGGAAATCTCCGTTGTATTGAAGACCAGAGATCTTTATGATAAGCTAATTGCTTGTTGATAACCTTAGGGTCGAGCCCGAGGTAAATGAATAGCGGTGATCCCTTGTTGTGGAATCTACGATGATGCAAGGGCTTTGGCTACTGCAATTAGGGATGCAGCAAAAAGGTGCCTTCGGTTCATCCCGTTCCTCTATGACTTGTATGGATGAACGTTTGACAGAGCATTTCCAATGATTATGTACATTGATTTTTACAAACGTACATATGCTTGGTGGTGAAGAAGGCAACTTCTCTTAGCTTAACACCCTTCTTTGAGACGTATGAGCTCGGAGGTTATATTTTTGTGGAAGTCAATTAGTGATTGGTGGATTTGGCAGTGTGGCATTCAGAGTGGAATGTGATGCAAATGAAAAGGTAAAGACATTACCTTAGGCCTCATCAACCTGGGAATGGCTTAAACAAGGTTTGCTGTAAGGCTAAGTAGGTAGCGCCCATTAGGGTATGTTCATCACCTTTCTAGATTATCAGTTTAGCACCTACTATGACGTCAAGTGTTTAAATTATGTGGTGTATGCTATGAGACATCTCGGATAGGTCGGTTGTGATCGAGGTGATGGCATATTCGATTTTCTATCCAGAGGGCGACTCAAAACGGATAGACCGGTCTTTCCAGCAAGAGGAGGGAGACTCCTCGGTGCATCCCTCTAGAGGTGTACTGTACGGGAAGGTAGTCCTTTACCTGCCATTGTATGGAAATCCAAGGAACATAGGTGCCATCGTTTTTGTTTGTATAATCTCGTCGGGAGCTAGTATCCCGTTAAATTTAATAATGGTAACAATTTCGGCTATGATTAATAAGTTTATTTGCAAAATGTTTTCAAAGAATGTAATTAAAAATAATATGATTTAACGTATGAAATGTTTTGGTTATCATAAGGTAAAAACCCGTTCCGTGTTTATGTGTGGCGTGGCCTTATGAGATACCTTTATTTTCAAACTATGTTTTTGAGTTCTCATACCAATCCCATGACTGGCCCGAAGTTTATTTCTTTTCCCTTTGAACTCTGGGTGCCCTATTTCTCCGGGCAGCCAAGTAATCGGATAACTTGGAGCACTTTGGAATGGAGCATTTTGGAGCATAGCATCGAGCATGGGATATTTGGAGCACGTATTGATGTTTATTTTAAGTTTCTGATGTATTATGTATTTAACAGCACGTAAAGATAGACCGTTATAACTATTCTGGCTGGATTAGTACTTACTGTAACTTTGATGTATCATTTGGAGTGATTGCATGTACTCCTTATATGTTTAATTAAAGTTTAAGTACGTTGTGAGATTCTGTTATTGTTCTGTCTTCTATCTTTATTTTTCTTTACGCCACGATAATCTGCCTCTTCGGTATTTGGAATCGCGACACGAAAATTTCGAGGATGTATTTTTGTCGATTTATGAGGGTGGAGGAGGTGGGTCGTCATACATTATAAGTTGAGTTATCGAATAATGACGATATCATACTTGGGAAATAATAACTATCAAAAATCAAGTTAGCATATGTAAACATGAAGTTAACGTTTGATGAATCGCCATAAATATATAAGAATAGCTGTTGAGTATAAAGTCATTGAGTAAAAGCTATCATAAGAATGTTAACCCATCGAAAGTTAGGTTGTCATTTGATGGACAACAAGTAGCTAAAAATCGATTATTAAAAGAAGCAATAATAATATGCAAATACTTCGTGTGTTAAGCCTGGGCATAGCTTTCGTGTGAAGAAATTGCTTTCGTGTGTAGAGTTAAAAATAAAGTTTTTGCATATAAACCTAAAACATGACCTTCGTGAGTAAAGTGCGAAACAAGGCTTTCGAGTGTTAAGCCTAAGCATAGCTTTTGTATGTAAAATTTTAAGCAAGAGCTTTTGCATGCTAAACCTAAGCATGATTTTCATGGGTAAAATGTATAGCAAAGCTATCATGTGTTAAGTTTAAGCATAACTTTCATGTGTAAATTTTAAAACCAAAGCTTTCATATGTAAAGCCTAAGCATAGATTTCATGTATAAAAATTAAAGCATGGCTCATGTATTGAGCCCTCAAACGATAACTTGCCACGTGACAACATGTTAATTCATTAAAAAAAAATCTAAATATCAAGATCTGAAACCCACAAACAAAATTCTAAGACCTAGTTTATTAAATTCAAATCCAAATAGCATTTTTGAAAAGAAATTTGAAGAAAATCATCAACACCAAAATCAACAACTAAACCCTAATTAACTTTAAAATCAAAAGCAACTAAATCAAATCAAATAACAATAGCAAAATGAATGATAAGTAGATTAACAATGAATAAAATTGCTTACTGATTAAAAGTTTGGAAGAAATTAAGGTTCAAGCAATAAAAGCAAGTCAACTCTTCTTAGGAAAAACTGGTAAAAAGAAAAAACAGGAGGAGGAAGCACATTATTTATAATAGAGAAGAAAGTAATGATAAACGTTAGATCGTGCATTACAAGAATGGATGCTAAGATAAAAAAATTGAGGAATACGATGAGTTATTTAATATTAAAGTATAAGAGACATTGTAAACTAGGGGGAGGGCAAGTGTTATACCCTAAATATATTAGTCATCGCAGGTGAACAAAGTAGGAAGATTTCATGAGATACGTGTAGGAGAAGTCATGGGTAAATGGTAACAACGGAGGATTTTGTGAGGAGATGAATTAGAGCTATTGTGAGACATGTATAAGAGCTATTGTGGATATATATATATATATATATATATATATAATGGGATAAGGGCAACAACGATGGCTCTTGTGGGATGATAAACATGAGAAATCGAGGAGCGACCCTGGTAATCATCATGGATTAACATGAAGCTCTGAAAATGGGAAGTGATATAGAGTCAGTATGTGGTAGATCTATATCATTGTGATATGATCTCCAATAGCCATCGTGAGATGATCAATGAAGCTATTGAGTTATCATGTTGTGAAATTGAACATGAATTGCAGAAACCATTGCAATATAAAGCGTTGAAGCCATCATAAGGAATTTTATAAAGCTATCGTGGCACGCAACACTTGGGTTATCGTGAGGAATTTTATAAAGCTATCGTGACATGAAGCGCTTGAATCCATCTTGAGGAATTTTATAAACCTGTTGTTACATGAAGTACTTGGATCCACTGTAAGGAATTTATAAAGCTATCGAGACATAAAGCCCTTAATGCATCGTGAGGTGTCACAAAGCTGTTGAGAAAAAAGAAATTATTGCTATCGAATGATAATTCCTGAAGTGATCATGGGATAATAAAAGAAATCCATCGCGTGTTAATCAAGTTACTAAACTAAGAAAGGATGTGCCATATATCATTTCAAATGCATGCTACGTCAGTAGATTACGACCGTCTTATTTTAACAAGGCACCATATGTCAAGAATCCAATTGCTCAAGCTATATATAAATAAGCATGTGCCCCTACCTAGAAAGGGGATGATTTTCTAGTTCTTCTTCCCGCTTATTTTTCATTCAACATTGTAAATTAAGATTGAATTGGGGTTTCATGGTCGCCAGGGCAAATTGAATTGTGGACTTTGTACTCAAGGACTTGCACTTAGCATAATTTGCAAAATCGACTATTTTGGACTTTAACTTGTGCATATGACTACTCCTTTTATCTTGACATATGACTCTTAACTTTGAATGAGCATATAAGACTATGGATTGCACAGTGACCACTCTCCTTATACTTTACTTGACCCAATAGCTTAAAGCACTTAAGACCCAACTTTTTCCGTAACACACACATATAGATAGGGATTTATATCTTTTGTGTGTGTAATATACTTACATATGTATTTGTTAGTTTCATATATATATATAGCATGAGTTAATATACATATCTAAGTATTTATGTGCATACACATACACACACACACACACATATATATATTTGAATATATTAAGATATATGTATATGGTTTTGCATACACATATTCTCAATACCATGTATATATAGTATAAACACACACACATATAATTTATAAATAACTATATATAATTTTGAAATATATTATACATACATACAAACACACACACACATACACACATAGCAAGGATCTACTACCCCTCTCTTTTGCTGCATCTCATTCTACGCCTCTACGGTTTTTAGTGCTACGCTATTCCAAATCAAATGAAACTTGGAGATGTTTAATCTGCATTATGAACATTATATCCACAAAATATGAGACCATTTCAAAACTCTTAATATGTTCAAACTATTAAGTTTAATTTCAACTGCTAAAACACTTATTTTAATCATTGATTTGAAACATGATTTTGAATACGTTAGATCGCTCAGGTTAAGCCAAATTTTGTAGAGATGATCTTAAGTTATGTAAGAACATATCTACAAATTTCATTGGACTTTGGATTGTGTAGATCATAAAATGAGAGAGGTAGAGATGAGGTGTAGTAGAGAGAGTTATAGTAGAACCCTTCCCATAGTAACAAATCTGCATTCTATGATATAATAATAAATAAATTTAATATAAATAACACGTTTGAATTTTATTTTAATACTAGTATTTATGAAAATGAAATTTTACTCAATTAAATTCTATTTAATAAAAGATTTTGTTTTAATAAATTGAATTATATTAATAAATCCTTTTCGAATAATATATTGGAATCATATAAAATGCTTAATTAATTGCAAATATATATTTTAAAGTGTATATTAATTTGAAATGGATTGAAATATATTTAAAAATATGTATTAAGAATTAAAATTAAAATTAAATGGAAAGTACAGTAAAACTAGATTGAATTAAAACTTAAATTGAATTGAAATCTAACCCAAAGCAAAGCCCAAACCTAATGCCTGGAACCTTCCTCTCTCATCTCTACGTTGAGCCTAAATCAAAACCCGAACCCCTCTAGTCCAAATTTTCCATAACTTCATAATTCTCGTGAAAATAAAACTTGTGAATTATATAAAAAGGGAAATTGATGCCCCGATCAGGACTTGACAAGGTGTAGGTTGTAAGTGCGAGCCCAATTGCGATTGCAGCTGCAAATTGATGTCACGATGCTCGGGTGAAGTCGCAATCTAGAGAGGAGAAGCGATGTTGTAGCGGTGGCAGGCGGGCAGTGATGGTAAGGTGCATGGTGCTAGCGTCTTGTATATTGCAATTGGCGATGGTGGTGGTTGAGATGTTAGCAACGATAGTAGGTGGAGGTGCAATTTTTACGGTTCGTGCATATTTCTAGTCATAGTGCAGAGCTTGGGTTTTGGGCAACTACCATTTATGATTTTGGCACATACCGAAGTTGATAATGAGGTCTAGAGTAGCTATCACTTGAGGTGAGTTTTCTATGCTTACAACTATATCGCAATATCTATTTATCTTAGATGTTTATTCTATGTACTATTTGAATTGTTTGGTTGAATCAATTGGTTTGACTGATTGTTTGGGATTGTCTGTTGTTTATATTATTGTGTCTACTGTTAGGTAATTAGTTGATGCTGAGTTGGGTGATTGTGTTAGTTGGAAGTGTCAGTTTACAAACGGAACTGTATCCGTTTACGAACTAAACTAGATATTTATTTGTTTGTCGATGTGTGTATTTTATGGATGACCGAAGTTCGACGGAACACGACTAGAGTTACACGATATATACTTATAGTGATGTTTGGTCGATATGACTGTGGAGTAATTTAACTCCATAATTTATATATTTAGATATTTATTTATTTTTCTTATTTAAAAAGATGTTTTGAAAAATTTATTTGAGGGTTTTGAAATTTTATTAAAAGTATTTTGTAAATAATTTACTAAGTTTTATTTAATTAGCAATTTTTATGCATATAAATATAATTTGAATATAAATATAGTTTTCTTTTGGTTATAAAACCCTTTCTAAAATCAATTTTGTAATATATTATAAGTTAGGAATTGTTTTAAAAGAAAAATAAAATATAATTTTATTTTATAAAATATAATTTTATTTTATAAAATATAATTTTATTTTATAAAATATTTTATGAAAATAATAATATTACTTTTAAGTGATATTTTATTATAAAGGTTATTTAGATATTTTGAAAAAGTTTTCAAACCTTGGAAAAACTTAGAATTCTTTTTATGAAATAATTAAATGATATTGGATATGTTGAATAAATAAAAATCTCCTTTTATAGTATGAGAATTTCAAATATGATATAATATAAAGGAAAACTGTTTTATTTCTAATTAGTTTGAGTATAAAGAAAAGACTTTGAATTATATTCTATGGTATGAAATAAAAATAATTTATTTGGAAGTTTATAAATTTATTTCAAAATAGAATTTAAGTACAAAATTATATAGTAGTTTCTATAAATTACATTTGATTCGTTAAATGTTTTTGAAAGTTTTATATGTATATAAACAAAATTTAAAAAGAATTACAGTATTAAATCCTTAATTTTGGTATTATATAAATTGTGTAAAATTATTTAATATATAATGCTTTACTAGTTTTATTAGTTATAAAATATATTGGTTGAAGAAAAGTTTTGTTTAAAGTTATTAAATTACAAAATGAAAGCAACAATTGGATTTAAATAGATTTAAAAGTTTATATAATTTCTGAAAATAACAAATATTTTATACTTAATATTATAAGAATTTTAAAAGTTATTTTATAATCACCAAGCATAATTAAGGGTATAAAATGTTTATTCTATATATTTATTTAAGTGATATTTTACTACACTTTTATGATTTCTTGTTTCTTCCACATTGATTTTTGTTATTATGAATGATTCACCGTTAGATATCGATTTGCTTATTTTCTTTTCATGTGATTTCATATGGTGATGACGTCCTTCTATTTGATTTCGTGATATTTAATTTCATGCGATGAGAAATTTGAATAAACAGAGTTATAATATCATTTGGGATGATGCATTTGGTAATTTTCTCCAGTTCTTCTATGGACTCGTTATATAGAATATCATGGAGATCAAGTGTAATTTATGAGCATTGAATAAACGATAGAGCATCACCCAGTGGTATGGAATGCCAATGTGATACTTATTCGGTTATTCATTGTAAGTAGATGATACTCATGTGAGGGGAATAGTATTATGAGATTGTACTTACATGAGGTAATGTTAAAAGGTGAACAGGGTAGGTGCCTTTAGGAATATTGATATCGTGTGCCACTATCATGCTGTACTCCTAGATTATTGGCGGGAGAGAACTAGATGGCTAGAATCCACCCTAGCGGCCTGATCTTGGGATCGCGCCCTGGATCCGTGACACTTTTACTGGGTATTATATTTGATGTGCATCATGGGATTTGGGTTAGGTGACTTATAGGGTAGGTGCCCTATAGCCCCTTGTGTCATATAGACCATTGGTCTGTTATCGGACAAAGTAGGGCCATGATCGAGGCTACGCTTTGACGAGCCACTTGTGGATATTAGTCAAATGTCCGTCGACGTAACTGAAGACTGCAGAAGCGGGTCCGGTTAGGTGACCCTGGGCTCCTAGAGCAGGCATACGACCATCAGTCTCCCTTATGGTTCTAATGAAGTGGTAGATTGGCATATACTATTAATACACCTCATTTAAATATAGACATGGGTTGGGAAACCCAGGGTTAGGTGACCCACATATTGATGTACATATGACTCTATTTGGGACTTCGTGTCTATCATACAGTCATTCACCCTTCATGATTTATTCTGACTTATTCATACACACACACACACATATACATACATACATACATACATACATACATACATATATATATATATATATATATATATATGAGAAGATGAGATAATATCTGGTAGGTGTTCAAAGTATAGTGGATTATCGTATCTTTTATTGTATATGATTTCTTTGATAGGCGGCATGTATTCTATATTGATGTTGGTATTCTATTACTAGAGATTGAGAGATATACTTGGACATTACTGTTTGTAGCCTAATTATACTTGATGACATCTCATATTTGATGATTTATGGACTATTACGATGATTCTGGATATGGATGATTCACCCATTTGATATTGTATCGATTGTATAATATTTGATGTGATTTTATATGGGTATGACATCTTTATGCTTGGTTTCGTGGTTGTTGCTATTTAGTTATACTATTATTGTATGTATTATTATTATACTATGCATATTTTATGCCTATATATGTGTTGACATCTATATTTAGATATAGTTTAAGCCGTGTGTTATTTACGTAATACTCGAGTCAGTCTGAGACTTTTAAGGTACATGGATAATATGATTATCTTGTGTTGTTATGGGCACAGAGGAGGATAGTATATAGTATTTTATATATTACCCCGTATTATATAATTTCATGTAGGGGTAGGCACGGTCGGTTAACCGACCCAATTGGTTAATTTTTGTGGTTAACCATTATATTCAAGCGGTTCGGTTAATCATTGGTCGATTAATAATAGGTGAATAGTACTGACCGAACTGAATATATTTAACCGCGGTTAACCATTATTTTCAAACAGTTAACCAATGTGTTTTAACGGTTAACCGATTAGCCAGTTAACCGTTCGAATTGCCTTGGTTAACCTATTGAACGGTTAATCAACGAAAAAACCTACACTAGCAGTCTTGTACAACTAAATAGACACTACAGCATTAGCTAGTATGTCAAGAACTAGCATAATACAAATTACAAAGTGTGCATCATGTTTCCACTAAACTGCATGATACAAATTACAAAAGATAATCCTTCAAATTACATAATATAAACATATGCTACAATAGTAACAGTTTAGGCTAGCAACTTATTTTAAAATTCAAACATAAATGAAAGCCAAGAACTAGCATCAACATAAATGGAATTTTTGCAGCAACAACAAGCCAAGAACTTGCAGCAACAGAAATGCAGTTTGTAGGCTTGCAGCAACAAAAACCCAATTTCTCTATGCACGCTGGCACTTGCAGCAGCCAACCTGAGGCAGAAAATGAACATTTTTAACCAGTACATGAAAGAAAGATGGACAATTTACAACCCTACACAGTACACAAGACTGATAAACCCACCACACTTTACAATAAATCTATAGTAACTCATGTAGTAGAAAGGAGAAAATCATGAAGTGGACAAATTCAACAATAAAACAATTATGTATCTGCATCTCATATATGCACTTGCATCTTACTAAAATAATAAACTCACCTTCTGTTAACCCTTAATTGAGCAAGTATGTTAAAAAGCATGAAGCTTAGGAACATGCCATTTAAAATTTAGCACAATGACTTGATCAAGATGCAAAACCCTTGAACTTATCTAAAGATTGTAAACAAAAACAAAAGCATTGTTTACAATGGCTCGAATAACGACTGTAGAAATATCTTGCTAACAAAAACAAACTTTCGCTAATGACTGCAGATATAACAATGAACACTGTAACTGGCAACCAAAACTTCTTATTTAAGCATCTTCCACCATAATTTATACTACAATAGTACAATGAAAACTCTGACTTCATTGAAAAACAACAATAGTTTATACTCACTTGTTTCCTTTTCCTACTTCTGACCATTAGACTGATTAGACGCCATGAGGAGGAAAATCAAAGATGGAGCCTAGAGCCGTGGAGCAATTGCGATTGGGAGAGAAAGTGCCATTGGGCGGTTGCGACAGATTCGAGGGATTGCGATTGGAAAATCGTGATGAGCAAGGGTTTTTAGTTTTAGGAAATAGGAATTAAGAAATGTCGAATTGCGACTGGAGACTGGGAGAGAGATTGCAGCTGTGTACATGTTTTAATTTGCGTTGAGGGTTAAATACATCGGGTATTGGTTGTGGCCTGGGCTAAATTCAAACCCCAAAAAAATGAACGGTTAATGTCGGTTAACAGTTAACCGATCGATCAAAAAACGTTATCCACTAACCGAACCGCAATTAAGTGGTTAAAGTCGGTCAGTTAACCGATTGGTCGATTAGCCGTACCTGACGGTTTAGTCGGTTCGGTTTTGATCAGTTAAGGCTGTTACGTCGGTTAATTCGGTTAAGTGCCCACCCTAATTTCATATATGCATACCATATGTTGTATTTGGACATTTGTATAGTTGTATCATGTATTATTGGTGCGATTCTACATTTGTGTTCTCTGTCATATACTATATATTGTATTGTTCTATCCTAGAGGCACACGTATTTATTGTCTTGTGCCGATACTGTGTACAATTTATTATGAGCTAAATTCAATTTTTGAAATACGTACCGGTGTTAGTCCAAGAGAATATTCACGTGTGTACCCCCATACAGCCTCATTCTTTGTATTATGTGACAGTATTACTCAGTAGTACACTTGGATAGTATAGGTATAGAGGTGGAGTATTTCATCGTATATGTGTGTATATAACTTCAAAATTGTTATAAAATCTAGTTAGTTTGACGAAATAAAAATATTAATTTTAATTTAAAAATCAAAATATTCTAGTTCAAAATTAATTTGATTAGGTCAAAGATATTTATATTGTAATCAAAATATTCTCTCTCTCCTCCATCCTCTTTTACTGCCTTACCTCCGCTTCCTTCAACCTCTGGGCTGATCACCCCCCCAACTAATGAGGGATCTTCAAGCAAAGAAATTACTCCTCTTTCTATGGCTATCCCAAACTATCTTTCCTCTTCACAAGCTGTAACGAGGAGAATGAAAATTGAAATGATAAACGCCCGTGCTCTCCAATGATGACTAATCTTGGAGCTTGGAATATTCGTGGCGGTCACCAAGTCATCAAACTTGATCAATGCAAAGATCTTATTGCTAAACATAAGTTATCCATCTTAGCCTTGATGGAGACTAAATTAAATACTGAATTAACTCTAAAGTCTGTTAAACATATTAAACCGGATTGGAACTTTGTCCACAACCTGGATGATGCTCCTTATGGTAGGATCTTGATTCTTTACAATCCCCACCTTATCCACATCACGCCTATCCTCTCCAACTCTCAGATGATCCATTGCCATGCTCAATCTCTCTCTGATAATTCTTCCTATTATGTAACCTTTGTACATGCGTATAACTCTGCTGTGGCCAGAGCTTCTTTATTTGATGTTATTCCAGCTCTGAGGCAAAACTCTCATTCTTGGATAATTATGGGCGACTTCAACTGCTGTTATAAGCTCACTGATAGAGCAGGTGGTAATCCACTTTCTCTGAATGAAATTTATCCACTTGCTAATACTCTCAATCAAGCTGAGCTAATTCCTGTTAGAACTGTTGGAATGCAATATACTTGGAACAATAAAAGAAGACATGGTAGTAGGACTTTCTCCAGGATCGACCATACCTTTTCCAACCATGCTGCTCTTAACAAATGGCCTCTCCTCTTCTGCCTGCTTCCCCCTCCTCTTCTATCAGACCACTGTCCTCAAATTACCCATCTCCGTGGAGCTGACAAGAGAGGATATACAAATTTTAAATTTTTTAACGCTTGGACCAAAGAAACTGACTTTAAAAATACTGTCTTACTTGCTTGGAGTAAAGAAAAGAATGGTAATCACTTATTTATTTTGCAGGAAAAAATAAAAGAAGTTAAAGATGTTCTGAAGCAGTGGTCTTTCAAGAGATTTGGCAAGGGAGATAAATTGAGCACTTCTGTTGGTGAGAAACTTGCTAAGGTCCAATCGAAGTTGATGTCCAATGTTAACGACACTAACCTGTCTGCAGCTGAATACAACTTAACTCTTCAATACAGTGAAGCTTTATCTTTAGAAAGTGACATGATTAGACAGAAGTCCAGGATTAAATGGCATGAACAAGGTGATAGAAATAGTGCGTTCTTTCACGCAAGCCTGAGAAACAATCAGCGTAGAGAGAATATTACTACCATTAAAGACATGGATGACCAGCTACACACTTCAATCCATGCTGTTCAGGAAGCTTTTGTTCAATTCTTCTCCTCCATATATGGCAATGCTGATGACTTCAAACCAAGCATTGAAGATATCCCTCCTGACATACTTCCTAGAATTTCTGTTGATGACTATAGTTTTTTATGCGCTGAAGTAACCGTTGTAGAAATAGAGAAAGCGATGTTCTCACTAAACAGTAACTCTTGCGGTGGTCCAGATGGTCTGAACGCCAAATTCTATACTTCGTGTTGGTCTATTGTCTCTTCTGACGTCATCAATGCCGTTAAGTTATTTTTAAAAAAAATCTAAACTTTTCAGGTCTTTCAACTACACTAATATAGCTCTCATTCCCAAGATTCGTAATGCTCATCATGTCAATGAGTATCGTCCGATTTCCTGCTGCAATACCATATACAAATGCATCTCCAAAATCATTGCTTTTAGACTTAAACATGTTCTTCCTGCTTTGATCTCCAATAATCAAGCGGCGTTTATACCAGGTAGAAACATTCTTGATAATATTCTTCTCGCGCATGAACTTCTTAAAGGTTATAAACGTAAAAACGGATCCCCTAAGGCTATGTTTAAACTTGATATCATGAAAGCTTTTGATACGTTACAATGGGACAGTATAATTCGAATTATGGGATATATGAATTTCCCCCCTCACTTTCTTGCTTGGATATATGAATGTATCTCCAGCCCAACTTACTCGGTCATTGTCAATGGCATACCTGCTGGTTTCTTTCGCAGTAGGCAGGGCATAAGACAGGGAGACCATATTTCTGCATTTATCTTCATCATAGTTATGGAGCTCCTGACTAATTTAATAAACAAGCTTATTGATTAAGGCCAGTTCAAGTGCCATCAAAAATGCAGTCAACCGAGAATATCAACGCTTATGTTTGCCGATGACCTTGTTGTGTTTTGTACGCCTGATATCTTAACTGTGAATAATTTAATGAATACTCTAGATCAGTTTCATGCTATGACTGGTTTGAGGGTCAATATCCAGAAATCTGATCTCATTTTGGATGGTGTCACCATTGAACAGGAGGAAGCTATTTGTCAAGTCACTGGTATACATCCTAACCCTAATACAATTTCTTACCTGGGGCTGCCTCTGGCAACATCTAGAATAACAATAAACCACTGCCTTCCTTTATTTGAGAGGATTACTGGGAGACTTAATTGTTGGACTACGGTGAAACTTAGTCAAGCCGGTAGACTAACCTTAATTAAGTCTGTAGTATTTGCCCTGCAAGTTTATTGGGCTAGATGCTATGTGCTGCCCTTAAAGCTTATGAAAATGATAACGAGTGCTTTCATGAGATTTCTATGGACGGGAAGAACTACTGGCAGATACATCGCCCCAGTTAAATTTAGCAGAGTGGAGCTTCCTTTGAATAGGGGGGTCTGGGTATCATCAACTTAAAGCAATGGAACAAAGCTGCGTTTGCTAATCACGTGAACACCTTCTTCAATAGTTCTGACAGCATATGGGCTGAGTGGTCTCGTCATAACGTTGTTAAGAGTAAAAACTTTTGGAAATTGAGCAAGCAGCAGAACCTGAGTTGGACCTGGCAGTGTCTACTCAAGATAAAAGAGGAAGTTCTTCCTCTCTGTCAAATGAGCACCAACAATGTGTACAGTGTTAGCTTCTGGGATGACCCTTGGCTTGTGCCGGGGATGATTCTTAGCAGGCACCTGTCTCACAACGAGATAATGCAAACTGGTATTCACAATGCAGCTAAGGTTAGAGATGTTCTTTTCAACATTCAAGGTTCTAATTCTTTTTCTTCCAACCAAAGAATTCAACGAATTTGGAACTTGATCAGGAATAATACTCCTCTGCTTTCTTTTAATGAAAGGTTGGTTTGGGGTAATAATAGGAACAAATTCAAAATTGGATATGTATATGAGCATCTTATGAAGAACAAAGTGAGGCCTAAGTGGAAATGGTCCAAGCATACATAGCATAAGGATAGTAGTATGAGAGACAACCTTCTTCTCTGGAAAGTGCTACAACGTGCAATTCTAACTAAAGCTAAACTTGTGTGCTTGGGGCTGGATGTTAATATTTTCTGTACTTTCTGCAAAGAACAGGTTGAAACTGCAGAACACTTGTTCTTTGAATGTACTGTAATAAATCATGTGTGGCAACTTGTCAAGGCTAAGCTCAGTTGGGTTGAAGTATCTCACGATAACACGGCTGAGTGGAATATTATATATTCGAGAACTGGAAACATACGAAAAAAGAGGAGACTTTGTCTTGCAGTTTTGAAAAGCTTCATAGCTGCGATATGGAAGGAGAGAAATACCAGGGTGTTTGAGCCAACCAATGCTAAATCTGAAGTAGCTTTAAAGCTTTGGGTGATGCACGAGATCAGGA
This sequence comes from Allium fistulosum, assembly GCA_030737815.1. NCBI lineage: Eukaryota > Viridiplantae > Streptophyta > Magnoliopsida > Asparagales > Amaryllidaceae > Allium > Allium fistulosum. Next base: position 1,389,514,662 of record CM060901.1, on the reverse strand, counting down.
ATTCTCTGAGTATGCTCTCATTCTATATTGATCCAGGAATACTTCACTCTTTTTAAGGGTGCTTCTTTTCTTTTATTTTGTTCCTGTTTTTTCTCCTTCTGTGTCCTGTTTGTTTGTAGCGCTTTGTGGTCCTCTGTTTTCTTTGAACTTGCTCTCTGTTGTCTGTGTTGTATTCTTCTTGGTGCTGCAATAAACTGGTCGGGGTCCATCCAACCCCGTCGGCCTTGCCAGAAAACCAATTTGATAAATTCAAAATACCACATAAATTTAAAATTCAAAATCTTTGTATAAATATATAATATTTTGACTAAATCAAATATATTAATTTTACAAAATATATCTATTTATTTTTGAACAAAAATATTTTTATGAATATTATATATACACACACATTTTATTTATTAATATATATACAGACACATATTATAATAAACAAAATAAATATATTTATTAATGTATATGAAATTATTCTTGACTGAGAACAATAATTTTTTATTTCAAATAAATGTTTGAGAGTTTTTTAGATATGTATAGGTATATATAATTTACACTAATTAACTAATATACATATATTAATCTATCAAAAAAATATTTAATTATTCAAATAAAAAATATGTGTATAGTAAAATAATATAAAAAATAAGTTTACAAAATTATTTTACATTGTAGGCCGAAAATAAATTAGTTTACTTTATTAGTTTCTAATTTAATATATATCAATTCATATAAAGTCCATACAAAATATTTATTAATTCGAAATTTTTTAGCTACATGCAGCAAAATTATTACATATGAAGGTTAGGGCATAATCATATGAATAGACCTATAAAATAAAGGCCACCTTTGAAAATCTTGTCGCTTATGACTCGTAGATCTACGTCTATCTCTTAAGATTCTGAATCTACCACTCAAACTTGTAAGGAAATGAGTTGAACCACCAATGTAGTGCTTTGGTTTGAAGGGGATGAAGCAAAAGGGGGGTAAGCTCTAGGTATAGGCAGCTAGGGTTTTTCAAAAGTATGGGCAAGAATGAATTTGTATGAGTATTTATACAGAGAACCAAGGAGATGATATCTTGCTCCTTTTATAGAGTCTCCAATAATTAATTCAAACTAATTCATATCTCCTCTTGTGTCATACGGTCAGCCACTATAAAGAAACTTCAAATGCAAATTTTTTTAGCCCAATCAATAATTTTTATGTATTCAAAGCCTATATATCATTGTCGTTATCAATACGTGCACATACAACAGTTATATATACACCTAAACAATTATTAATTACATCCAAAAGATTCTTGAGAGCTACCCCAGTTACTAAATGCACCATAAATATTAAATAAACAAAATTAATATTTTTTAGATATCAACTAATTTAAATAATTTATAACACATTATAAACTATTAAATCAGTTGATAATTCAGAAACTACACATATACGGTTGCACGAATAACAGACGTGAATTCGGTTGGCGATTAATATTGGAAAATTCATATATTAAGGTCCACACATTAGTTTAACTGATGGTATGACAGTTTGACTGAATTCACCGCTTACAGACCCTTTCGGCCAATCATATTTTATATCAATTTAAGGTGTACACTTAAGTAATGATATATATACACACGTTCTCTTCATCGATACTATATTATTTCAAGATATATGAAGTTTGATATTGGTTAAAATTCCAACAATATTTGCATACAACTATTTAGTCCACCTACAAAGTTCTTGGTCCAATAATAATATTTATTAATTACACTGTCCAGAGATTTTAATTTTGAGCCGACTATAGTTAACTAACATACCAACATCATATAACCAAGGAGATTAATTCTCTATTAAATACTATTTCACTTCTAGCACTTCAACCCAGACCCAACTATAACCGTTCGATGGTCATCATGCCATGATTCAACTATAATCAAAGTGGAGTGTTCACATTAAAGTTTCACAATATTCTCATGTCGAAAAAACATTTGCATTGAGACTTCATATTTGACCTAGTTGTTAATAAACAACTGGAAGCTCCTAATCAATTCTTTCTACAGTTATCCAATAACTATATTTACGTAACCTCTTGGTGCCATCAACGGCCGTGAGTAGTAAACTGCCTAATAATTGGAGATCGTTACGTATTTTGACCTCAACGAATGTATTGATATCCTTTCTTGAAACATCTCGACCAGTAATATTTAAAATAAAATGTTATTCAAGTTATGATTAACTATTCATGGCTGCAACCATTTGCAACTACAATTATATAAAATTTCATTTGAGAATTTTCTTATTTATACACTTTAAATTAATTAATTGATTAATTAATATCATAATATAACCAAGTACATTAAAGAAAACAAACACCTAAGATAACTTTTATTACAAACAAGATCGTTTATGGAGTTAGTTACATAACATAGCTACATAAATGGCCCTAGGGAATACCATTAATTCTCTCAAGTTCCCACACACACACTTGGGGCTGACTATTGATTCTCAATCCTATTCCTTCTATCAGTTAATCGAGCTAGTTCCTTCTTGAACTAGTCTGTTATATTGTCTTTACTCTCCACTCTATCAATTAACACGTTTCTATCGCTGATGAATTGCCTAATCATGTGAAACTTCCAGAGTATGTTCCTTAACTTCTTGTGAGCTCTAGGTTCTTTCACGATCTGTATCACAACATTGTAATCATAAAACAGTGTCATAGGGTTCTCAACATTAGGAATCACACCTAGCTTAGTCACCAGACTACTTCTTTAGCTGGTTCATTTGGCAATTTATTCAGCTTCCATCGTTGAACCAATACATCCACTTGTTTGGAACGTTTCACACTTACTGCCCTATCGTTTAACGTAAATACATAACCTAATATCGATTTACTACATCGATATCACTCTGAAAAACTGAATCATTATATCCTTTCATAAGGAGGTCTTCATTCACATACGTTAGGAATACGTCTTTAGTAGTTCGTAAATACATAAGATTACAGTTTACAACAATCCAATGCTTTTCTCTAAGATTTGGCCGGTATTGGCTTAATCTTTCCAATGTGAAAGCCACATCCGTTCTTGTAAATAACATGGCATATATAATAGATCTAATTGCAGATGCATACAGTATCCTCTTTATCCTCATCAAGCGTCCTTCTTTGAAAGGACAATTCCTTGCTGCATCGGAACATTTTCGCACTTGGAATTCTCCATTCTAATTCTCCAAACTAAACCGTCTTAGTATGATGTATATATACATGGATTGGAACAATTCTAACAACCTTCTGGATCTACCTCAATAGATACTAATACCTAGTATATAGGTTTCTTTGCCCAAATTCTTCATAGAATGTCCTATGATAACCAAACTTTCATTAGTTGTAATAACAGTATGTCATTTTCAGTCAAGAGTAAGCCATCGACATATACAACGATTGATACTATAACACTGCCCTATTCTTTTTGGTATATGCATGCTTTCTCTATATTTTGATATAATCAAAATGTTTGATCACTTTATCAACACTTGTTCCTACTCCTTGAAGCTTGTTTAAGACCATATATTGATCTCAATAACTTACAAGTCTTTCCTTTGTTACCATTAACCTCAAACCGTGCTATGACAGTATATGGTCTCTTCTAAATAATAATTTAAAGAGGCCATTTTCACACCCATATGCCATATTTCATAGTCATAAAAGGCAGCAACGACGAGTAATATCCGGATGGACTTTAGCATGGTTATGGACGAGAATGTTTCGTCATAGTCAACACAATGAACTTGATGGATACCTTTTACGACTAGCCTTGCTTTGTAGGTCTCCACCTTTCCATCTGCATTTATTTTCTTCTTAAAGATCCACTTGTAGCCAATAATTTTTACCCCATTAGGTACATGATCTGAAGTCCATACTTTGTTTGTGTACAACGAATCCATCTCGGATGTCATAACTTCAAGCTACAAGGCAGAGTCCTTACTCTTTAGGCCTTGTCAGAACTTGAGCGGAGTATTATCTCTAGGGCACAATCTCCTTTCTCTCCGCCCATGGGAAATCCATAATATTTCTCTAATGAATGAGATTTCCTAGTAGACCTTCTAATAGTTTATGTGTTATCATATATTGGTGTATTAAATTCTTCTACATGTTTAGCCTCTGTATTAGTTTCTCAGATCTCATCCAAGTCTATAACTTCGTTATTAATTTCTTCTAATAGAAATTCCCTTTCCAAAAAGACAACATTTCGAGAACTATAACCTTTTATTCCCCTGTATTATAGAAAATATAGCCCATAGAATCTTTGGGATATCCTATAAACTTACATAATACTAATCTTGCCTCAAGCTTATGTGGGTCAACATTCTTAATATAGGTAGGACAACCTACACCCTCAATGCTTAAGGTAGGGTTTCTTTCCACACCATGTCTCATATGGTGTCTTGGGCATAGACTTAGATGATATCAAATTAAAGACATGCATTGCGTATTCTAACAAACATCCCCGGTTGGAAAGAATTAACTCAACCCCACTCATAATAGATCAAACCATATCCAATAAGGCTTGATTCCTTCTTTCTAAAACATCATTGTGTTGCAGAATTAACTCACCTCCTCAATCAGATTAATGTATTTTAATCTTATAGTTGGTCTAATTTTCTACTTCGTTTTTATACTCTATAAATTTCTCACAAACATCGAATTTATTTTTCATGAGATATACATATTCTAGTCCAAAGAAATCATCCATAAATGATACGAAATATGAGAAACTATCTTTTATCACTACAAGTATTGGCCACATACATCAATATTTACTGAAAGAGTTAGTGGTACACTCTAAGGGAAATTATGTATTTTTTACATATATCTAACCTTGTAGTCAATCTTGTTTGTAGTAGTAGTGCTTGTTTTCTTTTATATACTTTGTTATATTGTGATATAATTAAGTAATTAATTTAAACATTTAATGTAAGAAAATCCTTACATAAAATGTTATGTGATTATAGCTACAAATAATTACAATCATGAGAAATTAATCACAAAATAAAGTGATATTTTTTTTGTATATTTCTGGTCAAGATGTTTCAAGAAAAGGATATCAATTCATCCAATGAGACTAGAGTGTGTAACACCCTCCAAATGTTGGGTAGTGTATTACCTATGGTTGTTTGGGGCCCAAGGGGTTATGTATTTGAAGTCATTGGATAACTATAGAATGAATCGTCCTTGAGTTTCTTGTTGGTTAATAATAATTAGGTTAAATAGGAAATCTCTAGGCGACAAGGTTACATAGTTCCCTTGACTTAAGAATACTATGGAACTTCAATGTGAATACTCTACTTTATTATAGTTAAATTATGACACAAGGATCCATTGATTGACTATAGTTGGGTCTAAGCTGAAGCATTGGAAGTGAAGCATTATTCAATAAAGAATTCATCTCCTCAGTTGTATGAGATTAGTATCATGATCAACTCAAAGTTAAAATCTTCGACTAAAGCAACACGATTTATAATAAATGTTATTATTGAACCAAGGACTTTATTTATGGACTAATCGAGTTGAATAAGGATGATAATGGAATTTTTTCCGAAACCAAATTCCATAAATCCTAAAGTGATATAGTGTTGTTGAAGAGAATGTGAGTAAATAGTCCTTGCTAAAGGTACTACTTAAGAAAATGTAAAATTGGATTTTACCGAAAAGATCTGTAAGTGATGAATTCGGTCAAATTACCATGCCACTAACTAAGGTGACGTGTGAACATTAATATTGAATTGTTCAAAATTAATCGCTAACCGAATTCACACCTCTGAGTCTCACAACCTTATTTATGAGTCTCTAAAAAACCATACAATTTGATTGATTTATGAATGTTCTAAATTGATTAAATTGATCAATATTTTAGAAATATTAATTATTAATAATTTGTTTGATGTTTTAGGTGTTGTCAGTAATTCTTTCTCCTCTTTTCTTCTATACATGACCGCCTTTGTCATCCACCTTTTCAAAAATAATATCAACTCCAAAACAAATCAAAACATCAAATAAAATTAATAGCTACATGGTTTATCCATCTCTTGCAAAAATTGGGTGTTGATTCAAGAATCTAAGGAGGGATTTCCAAATCAAAGGGTCACTTATTGGCTAGGTGTGGAAGGTATATTCCAAATTTAATTTGTATTTCTTAGACATGATATACTTATCTTAATTTTATATGTACATATTATTGCCTCATCTTGATCTAGAATTAATAATATAATTTAAACAACTTGTTAAACGATTTATTCTGTTTTAACCTGATAAATTAAAAGGAAAATTGATATATGCATGAAATAATGTTTTAGGTTATGGATCTATGCCTAAAATTACTAATAATAATATTCTAAACATATTATACAATTTTTCGATTTAAATATCTATTTAAATTTTAATCACTCCAGAAATATAGAGATTATTGATACATTGTTTGATTAGATGTATGCAATTTTGGTTTTATAATATTTTGATTATTTTAAAAAAAATTGGGCTAAAACTTTATATATATCCGTGTATGTGTATAAATGCATGCATGTGTGTACATATATATGTATGTATATGTACCTGCAAATACATCAGAAAGGTTTATTATAGTATGGATATTTGTTTTTGAATCAATTGGAAATTACTGCACCTTCATCATTATGTGTGTGTGTGTATATTATTGTCCATCCTATTGACCCGGTAGTATTTGCACAGACTTAAACTATCGAATAAGACGAGCGAATGACGGATAAATGATCTAAGGACTTTGAAAATATCATAAAAAGGAAAGAAAATAGAAATACCAAAAAATGAGCAAAAAAATTTGAAAATTTGGAAGTTCAAGTTTTTGGAAGGGTTGGCTCGAAACAAAACCATGAAATCCTCAGGTTTGACTCAAAGCAGGATAGCCATGGAAAAACTTCAAGCGTGACCCAGAGCAAACCATGCAGAAACCCCAAGTTAGGGGTCGGTACTGAGTCCAATCTAAGTATCGATACTGACTCCTGAAAACTCGAGTCAGATACCTGGAAAACTCAGGTCTGATTCCAAGCAAGCAAATTTGGGTCGAAGTCGGGTCAGACACAGAAAAATTTCAGATTTGAGTCCAAGCAAGCGAAGGAAAACTCGCAACACAAATATCTCAGAGAATCTTTAGGTCGAGCCCAAAGCAAACACTCAAATTTCTCGAGTCAGACTCCTAGAAAGTTCGACCCAAGCCAAAACAACCCAAATCAAGATAATACAACAATGGGATCCTCTAAGTTGGGGATCGGTATCGACTCCTACCTAGGGATCGGTACCGACTCCCAAATATAACTTGAGTGGACCCCATCTTCTTTCTATATGTCAATCCTGATGCCGAGAGCCTATTTCTATGGTCTTTTTGTTGATTCAATGCCATTCTCCATCGATCTCCATAAAGATATGAAACTACAAATCCGTTCTTCTACAACTCCATCAATATCTCCAGAAAAAACCTAGGCGGCTATGTAAACAAGGCTTGGATTCATTACACGAACATTGAGAGAGACTACCATGAGGAGTCACAGAGTCCCGCTCCCTTTATTTAGGGATCAATACCAATCCCCCGTATAGGGATCAGTAACGTTCCCCATATGTAGCACATATTGGGACGGTTTTTCCTAGAGGACTTCATCTTGGCAAAAAGCTTCTATATGTGAGATTTGAGGAAGATATTTTGTCATTCACCCCTATAAATACACCAAGCAACCTTCATTAAAGGGACCTTCTTCTCTTTTGGACTCGAGCATCTTCTCTTTTTTTGCTAACTCCTCCCTAGCCAGCCATTAAAATTCATTGTAATCAAGGATCAAAACAGATCCCAATCATTTGTAATCACAAATTAGTGGAAAACTAATAGAGAACCTTCAAGTGGACGTAGGTCCAGATTGCCGAACCACTATAAAATCCGTGTGTGATTGCTTTATTCTTATTTTTTCTTTTACATTCTTCATTTATTCTCTACTCTCTTTCTCTTTTAGGTGTTCATGCCATTTTTGGTGCAAACATTTTGGCGCTTTCACTTAGAAACTCGATTCTCGGGTTATTTGGATTCTTGTCTACTATTGGACTGCCTAAAATCCAAGTAAGAGATCCAATTTCTTCTTAACTAGTTTTCTCTACTACTCCGATTTGAACAAGTCCATAGGAATATATCTTTAATGGCCCCTAGGAAAGATAAGGCTGCTGCTTTCTCAAGAACTACTGACGGAGTAGAGAACACTGACCATCAAATTCTAGACGAAGCTTTACAGTAGGATACCATAGATACCAAGAATCCCTTAGATCTCGTCACCGGAACTGACTTTGAAAGGATAATGAAAGAATTACAGGACAGTCGTGTAGAGCTGAATTGGAAAATCTAGGAGAATAGGCGCTTGATGAACAAACTGAACACTAGACGCAGAAGGACTAGGAGAGATCCAACTCCTCCATACTTGGAATCAGTAAGTTCCCCATAATCTGGCCCTATTCGAAGGAGAAGAAGGTAATGGATAGATGCACATGAAGCAGGGATGTCAAGGCAGGAGTTGAGAACCGATCCTAACCAAGGTGCGCGAGTCAGTACCGATCCCACTTGGGGGTCGGTGCAGAAATCGTTCATCGGGGTTCAGGTCCTTAATTCGATGACGGCGTGTAGAGTGTGTGCACTATGACTGACCAGGGCGTCGGAAGTTAGGAGTCTGCTGCTGAATTACTCCTAAGGAACAAACATGGAGTTTTTAGGCAAACGATTCCTCCAAAGCTAGAAGAGCCTAGACAATGAGGCACCGATCGGGATCATTTATCGGGCCAAGAATAAGGAATAGAATACGACTACCACAACCCTGTAGGTTCTTAAGAGCCGAACTTGGCTAAGATGGTACGACAACTTGTGAGAGAAAGTCCAGGTCAAACTAACGATGACTTAGGCACTTCCCTTAGTCAAAATCCCTTCACTAAAGCCGTTTGGTGTGAAGAGCATCTATAGAGATTCAATATGCCAACTATGTCGGCCTATTCAAGAAAGACTGATCCTAGACAACATATCATGAAGTATGAGTGGTATATGAACTCCGATGGAGCGTTAGATTCAATCAAGTGTAGGTGCTTCCCAATCTTCCTAGAAGGAGTGGCAATCATGTAGTTTACTCGACCACTACCTAGTCCATCTCTTCTTTTGATCATATGGAAAGAAATTCATCGAGCAGTGCAGAATGCACGCGACTCACCCTAAGGATGTCATGGTTTTATCTAACTTATTCTGAGGGCCGAGGGAGTCGCTCAAGGACTTTTCACAAAGATTTAATACATCTATTGACTAAGGTGAGGAACCCTCAGGACAAGATAATCTTGATGGATTTGATTTGGGGGATCTACCCCAATACTGACTTTGGTAAATGCTTATCGAGAAAGCCTCCTACTACTCTAGATCATTTTTCAACAAGGTGACCCAGTACTTGCGCAAGGAGGAGGCTTTACGGACCAGACAGGAGATAGAACTAGACATCCGACTGAAGGAATTCAAAACAACATTGTCGTGAAATAGTCTGGAGCGAGTTCTACAAACATTGACGTGAATGTACATAATAGGAATGAGAATCGGAGAAAAGGACCCAATAGGGCTCCAGACAAGAATTTGGATTCTATGAGAGGACTAAGAGTCCCGAGATTTGACACATATACCCCCCTGAATGATTTAACTGAAATCATATACTTATTCATTCATAACTCGGAGCAATACAGGAAACTAGCCCCAAGAGGATCGACTGGAAGCCAAAGGAAGTTTGGAAAATTTTGTAGATTTCATGAGACCCATGGTCATGACACAAACAAATGCAGACACCTCCGAGATATGATCAAGAGATAATTCGAAACAAAAGGATCCAACAGTTTGTGAAAGCCCCACATGATGGTGGGCAAGGGACATCCAACCCTCAACAAGACAGACTTCCCCTAGGACTGAAAGACTTAGGCGGCCTGAAGGACAATTAATCCTCAATTGGACCGCAAACGGTCATCTCCCAACTGAGAAGGGCTGGAGCAACATGGAATAACAAGCATTACGTCATTTCACCTTAGAATAAACTCTTTTCCTTATTTGTTTTGAATTTTCTCATAAGTCAGACTGTGTTATTTCTTTATTTTCAATAGATTTACTTTTTAGTCACGCAATCTTGTCTTTGCGTGTTATATGAGTTGTGAAACACGACCAACTCAAATGAGACTTCATATGAACAATGTAGGTGTTCAGGTACCTAGATTTAGGTGCCCATCAAATCTCCACGACCTAAGGCCCAACCTTCAGAGCTCAACCAAGATAAGCATGATTTGATTGCTCATTAGCTAACTCTTCCCCTTGACTTGGGGGCAAGCCCGTGATCCAAAGTGGATGTGACTCGGCCATCCACTATCAAATTCACGCCCGGACTTTTTGCCAAAACACTTACGCCTTGCCTGGGGCTCAGAAAGCTCAAAATACAATCAAATGTGGATGTGATAAAGCCATCCATGCGCTACCTCTTTCCCTCCATGCAAAGCCCAAAGAATGATCTGAGATGGATATGACCGATCATCCATCCCCTGGCCCTTTCATTTGACCCGACAGAGGAGAACAGTACTTAATCCGAGATGGATGTGGCTGACCGTCCATCTCCTAACCCTTTCCCTTGACCTGATAGGAGGCACAAAACATAATCCCAGATGAATGTGACTAACCGTCCATCTCCTAGCTCTTTCTCTTAACCTAACAAGGAGGGCATAACCAACAAATAAGCGGATGTGACAGACCATCCATCTCCAAACTCTTTCCCTTGAATTGACAGCGAGAGTTCAAACCAAAATAGATGTGACTGACCATCCATCAACTTAACTCTTTCCTTAACCCAACGAGGAGAGCATAACCAACAAATGAGCGGATGTTACTGACTATCCATCTCCAAACTCTTTCCCTTGAATTGATAGGGAGAATTCAAACCAAAATGGATGTGACTAACCATCCATCAGCTTAACTCTTTCCCTTGATCTGACAGGGGAAGTACGAATTTCAAGATGGGCGTGACCCGACCATCCATCATCAACCCTAGAGTAGACGTGACCCAATTGTTCATCTCCTAACTCCTACCCTTGATCCGACAAGGGGAAGTTCAAATCCAAAATGGACGTGACATGACTGTCCAACTAGGACGAATGTGATCCGATCATTCATCCATCAACTCTATTTTTCATAGCTTCACCAAAATAAAAACATGAAATGAATATGACTTAACTATTCATTCACCTACTCCTACCTTTGATGCATCAAAGGGAGCATAAGTTCAGGATCGGTGTGACCCGACTGCCCATTCACCAACTCAGACCTTAGACCCGACATGGGAGAGAATCACCACATAAGGACGAGACTTGACCATCCATTTACTAATCCCATTGATCTCATACTGAGGGCAGAGGAATATCATCACCTTATAGCTAAAAACGATAGCTTAACACTATGGCTCGTGCCTAGTGTTCGATACAACTTAAGGCTATGACCGAAAGGATGCCTCAGAATGGAATGATCAGAATTGTTCGATCACTGACTCATGGCTTGAATTCACGACATCATGGCCAGCCTTGTAACACCCCATATTTTTAGTAACATTATTTAGGACATTTAATTAGCTAAATTAAATAAAATAATGTGATGACTAAGGGACTGAGATTTGATTTTAACAAGAGGTAGTCGTGCCATATAACCAATGAACTAAAGATAAGTTAAAATGAAATAGAGAAGGGGTAAAATAGGAAAAAGAATATTCTAATACCCTAAACCTTTAGGAATTCATTCTCACGTTCATTCATTTGCAAAAATTAAAATTCTGAGGCCGGCCACATTAGCAAGTTCAAGAGAAAATAAAAGCTAGGATTTCGAGAGGGACAATCAAATCAACTTAATCAAGATCAAATCCCAAATCCTTAATCACAAAGCTAAGATGAATAATGACTACATCTCTTATTTCTTAATTATTTTTAGTTTTAAGATTAAACCCGATTTATTTTGCAAGATTATGCCATGTTTTGGAAGATTAAATGTTATATATGCTTGTTGATGATTTATGCTTGTTCATATAAATTTTATGATATGTTTTAATGTGAAAAACCCTTAATGACATCCAAATGCCTTGCGATTTTAGATTTAGATCAAAAATGATATTTTAGAGATGGGTTTCAATTTTCATAATTTTCTGAATTAATGTGGACTTTATATTAATTTTCTAGTGAAGAAAAGGTTTAAATGGGTATAAAATAATTTACGGCTAAATTATTTATATTTTGCGTCTTAAATTAATATACGTTAGAAAACATAATAAATTTTATTTTCTGGAATTTTTGTAGAATTTTCCTAAGTGTTTTAATAGATATATAAAATTATTTAAGGTATGAGACTTAAATGTTTTATATATTTATAAAAGGAGAAGGGGTATTTTATAAGTAAATTAAATTTTTATTTCTAAAATATTGGCAGCACTTTTAGAAAAGAAAATAGGCAACTAATAATGTTTTAACAAACAAGGCAGGCTAGTTGAAAAGAATTTCTTTTTAAAGTTAAAATCAGTTTTTACATGCTTATAACATGTTTTGCCACTTTAGGCACCTAGGTTTCGACTTAGTTGTTTTGCCACCAGCACTATCGAAACAAATGCACATGGCATCAGAGACTTGGTGCGCAGCGAATTGGATATAGGCGGGAGGTACAGGGTCAAAACCAGGGGTTTCGAAGGGGTCGAAGCGCTACTTTGCTTTCAAACGAAAAACGCGCCTACTTTGCTTTCGACTTGGTTGGCTTTCGGTTGAGTCAAATTGTTTTAAGGAATGGTTTCGAATGGGGTTCGCCTGTGTTTTTAAGTAAATGCTTACGTCGGGATCGAAACCCTTAGCTGCCGCTTTTCTATCTTTCGAAGCCAATGGTTTCGCAAGGTATACTTTGTTTTAAATCCAAGCCACTTCTCCAATGTTTTCGAAGGGTTGGTTTCGACACCATCACTTCTTTACTTAAGAATTGCTTTTGAAAGAGTACTTTCGACTTAAATGTTTTATGACCTTTTTGCTCTGTTGAAGGTAAAAACCAAAGTTTTCGAATGGTTTAGTTTTAAATGGTTTCGAAAGGTTATTCCACATGTTTACTGGAACCCAAATGCTTTCGAAAGGTTTGATGTTTTAATTATTTCAAAAGGTTTTAAAAATGGTTTCGAAGGGGTGGTTCCCCAATGGTTCTGAAGGGTTTAAAAGGAAGGTTTCGAAAGGTTTGAAAGGAAAGGTTTTCCAATGTTTTCGAAAGGTAATGTTTAAGTGTTTTAAAGATAGGATCTCTAAGGTTTTATAGCTTTCGAAGGAAAGGTTTTCAATGGTTTCAAAAGGAATGTTTTGGCCTTTTAGACTAGGTGAAAGAAAGGAGTTTACATGGTTTCGAAAGGGGTATTTTCAATGGATTTGAAAGGGGTACTTTCAAAGGTTTAAATGTTTTCATCAACAAATATTTGAGTAAAGTATATATAATATGGCATGGTGATTTTGAGTAAAGCATAGAGTATATATTTTCCTTGCTTAAGTTGGATTTAATGGTTTTAAATCAATTTGAGATGAAAATGTTTTCAAGGAAAATTTAAGAGAAGATTACCCTAAGTAAAATGACTCAGATATTTGTATACCAGATGGGACTGGTATAGGGTCGTGCTCTATACATTAGCTACTAGCCCCAGTTAATTTAGTCCAAATTCCAGTTTGTAGGGAATTGTCACAGGTAAGACTAAAATGATGTTACACACAGAAAGGAATATATATTCGTACAAAGATAGATTATTGGTGAGCCCGCAAAACCATTAGGATCAGGTGACCCTGAAAGAAGATAAGTTAGGGACATACCACCCAGAAGAGGATTATCTAATAGATAAGTTAGGGACAGACCGTCCAGAAGAGTAGTATCTAACAGGAGTTAGATTATTTTATTTGTATTGTCTAGTAGGCCCGAGTCAGCCAAAGGTTGGTAGTTAGCCAAACAAAACTATAGTGTTCGAACAGATAGTTCTTTTTTTACCTAATATGTATGTTTGCATGATAATGCTTTATAGTTTTAACCAGTTTTGGTTGCAGGATTTTAATTTGCAAAAGATATGTTTTAAAAGGATACTAGTGAAGGAAAACCCGTTCAGCTAAGCGGCGTGGTCTCACTTAATATCAAATAACCAAGATGAGTATTATTCACACTAGGCTTTATATCTGGCTTGAAGTTTATGTTTCTCCCCTTAAACTCTCGGGTGCTCAAAATTGATTTGAGTAGACTAAGGGTTGATGATTTACAGGTTTTAGTAGGTTGACGAATAAAGCTTTCGGAGACGAGCAGGTGGTTGACAGATATCTATTTAGGAGTTGCTATTTTTTTTATTCTGCTGTGTTGTATTAAGTCAGTTATGACTATATAGTACTCTGGTCAACCAAGGGGGCATCTTCATATGTCGCTCTTGGCGTATTTTGTAATAATTATATTTTTATCTGAACTTAGGAAAGCGATGGGATGATGTAATTTGAATATGAAATGTTGTTTTGAAATGTAATCAAGAAAGTTGTTTTAATCTATGATGTATTTTATATTCATGTGTCTCTGATATTATGGATACCATTAACATTACCGTATTTTGTCACCAGAAGTTAATACTAGAGATGACTGCAACATCTATAGCGTTTAGATTTTGGCCTCAATTTAGGGGATGTTACAAGCCTCCTCCTCAACACTTACCATTTCATCTTCCTCAACATCATCCTGAGCCTCCTCAACCTCTTGACCGAGGACTGGAGGCATGATTAGAATTGAGCATCCAAGAATAGGATGTCGAAATGATAACTCAAGCATGAATTTCTTTGGTCAGAAATCAGAATTAGTCGCCTAACGATTGCACTTCATCAAACTAGCCCAAAAACAACTTGTGGTTACAATCCACCAGAATTTGGCGACGACCCATAGGCATACGAGCATGCTTGGGAGCTAATGACAGACCCAACATATAATTTCCTAGATCGACAGAAATTGAATTCTTACCTGATATATTCAAAAGGGAGAAACTTGTTTAGATGACTAAGACCTATTAACTCAATCAATTGCCTCAGTGTTAGATATCAACCTTATTTTGCAACAATCATTTGAGATACTGAATGGAATCCTTCACAACAATCCTAACTCGTCTCAATTCAAAGCACATCATGCTTACAAAATAATGTACTTTGGGGGACCAATGTTATCCAACCGATTAACCAGGAAGTATTTGAACCGACTTAAATGATCGAATAGGACGAACGATGAATAAATAACCCAAGGACGTTGGGAATATCAAATAAGGCAAGAAAAGAGAAATATAAAAACATGAGTGAAAAAGGTTGAAAATTTGGAAGTTTAAGTTTTTGGAAGGGTTGACTCGAAGCAAACCCACAAAATCCTTAGGTCTGACTCAAAGTAGGATAGCCATGGAAAAACTCCAAGCGTGACCCAGTGCAAACCATGCAGAAACACCAAGTTAGGGGTCGATACCG
Organism: Allium fistulosum; assembly: GCA_030737815.1. Lineage (NCBI taxonomy): Eukaryota > Viridiplantae > Streptophyta > Magnoliopsida > Asparagales > Amaryllidaceae > Allium > Allium fistulosum. The sequence continues at coordinate 1,389,499,079 of CM060901.1, read as the reverse complement.
AGTCCACTCTAAGGATCGGTATCAGCTCCTAAAAACTCAAGTCAGACTCATGGAAATCTTAGGTCTGACTCCAAGAAAATGAACTGAGGCCGCACTCGGGTCAAACACACAAAAATCTCAAGTTTGACTCGATGTAGGCAAAGGAAAACTCAGATCACGAAAATCTCAGAGAATCTTCAGGTCAAGCCCCAAGCAAATACTAAACATTCTCAGGTTGGACTCCAAGCAAGTTCAACTAAAGCCAAAACAACCCAAATCAAGACAACACAGCAATGAGATCCCCCAAGTTGGGGATCGGTACCGACTCCCACCTATGGATCGATAATGACTCCCAAATATAGCTTAAGTGGACCACCCATCTTCTTCCTACATATCAATCTTGATGCCGAGAGCCTATTTCCAAGGTTTTTTGTTGATTCAATGCAATTCTCCATTGATCTCCATGAACACATGAAACTACAACTTTGTTCTTCTACAACTCCTCAATATCTCTAAAAGATACCTAGGCGACTATACAAACAAGGTTTGGATTCATAGCCCAAACATCGAGAGGGACCACCATGAGGAGTTTCTGGGCCTTACTCCCCTTCTTTAGGGATCAGTACCAATCCCCCTATAGGGATCAGTATCGATCCCCATACTTAGCATGTATGGGTGGATTTTTTCTTGAGGACTTCGTCTTGGCAAGGAGCCTCTGTAGGCGAGATTTGAGGAAGATATTTCGTCGTTCATCCCTATATACACACTAGACAACCTTCATTACGGGGAGCTTCTTCTCTTTTGGACCCGGGCATCATCTCTTTTTTGGCTAACTTCTCTCTAGACAGCCATTAAAATTCATTGTAATCAATGATCAAAATGTATCCTAATCACTTGTAATTACAAATTAGTGGAAAACTAATAGAGAACCTTCAACTGGACGTAGGCCTAGATTGCCGAGCCACAATAAAATACGTGTGTGGTTACTTTTCTCTAATTTTTCCTTTTACATTGTTCATTTATTCTCTACTCTCTTTCTCTTTTGGGTGTTTGTACCATTTTTGATGCATACATACATATATATATATATATCTATGTATGTATGTATGTATGTTTGCGTGTGTATAAATATTTATATTTTATATCGTTAAGCAGTGTAATTTAGAAAAAAATTCTTGTCCATAAATTTATTTTTCATTTGAACAACTTAAAACGAGGCAATATATATAGCGAATATATACATGGTAAATATAAATCCAAATATCTACATATGTACATATTGACCATGTTATTTTTTTCTTTTATCAGTTTAAATGTATTGTTGTAACAAATCATTCCTTGTACATTAATTAGATGTAGTATCAATTAAATGTTTGTAAAAGAGAAAAGGTGGAATCAATCATTGACGCCCTCTTTATTCCAATCCTTTTAGATCTTGATTTGAATATATCCAGATCTACTTTCATGTTTATCATCCTTTAGCACCAAATAATTATACTCATTATATGTTTCACATGTGCATCACACCTTTTAAAATACAAATATATTTGATGTATTCATACTTGTTCAAATTTCATACTTACAAATGTAGATTTAATTCATTAAGAATAATACAATATTAATAAATGTGATTTTACTAAAAATATAACTCGATTGGATCTAATGAAACCCATTAGTCTTAGCAGGCTCACCATGATCCAAATAGAGGGAAAATTTTGAAATCTGCACATTTCATCCGTTGCAAAAAGGATCGAGTTCCTTTAATGGTATTAGTCCCCAAATAGCCTATACTTTCTAATTAGTCAACATTTAGAGCCAACTAATTTAACTTATCTATCTGATATGTGTCTAGAAAAGTAGTGTCTAGACTTAGGTTGAATAATCAGGTATTCTCACTTCCATGTTTACTGACCTGGCCCAATGGGTGGAGCTTTAAAAGGTTGGCCCAAATGTATGGCCTAGAGTTATTTGGGGCTTGGCTAATTTTCCAACTGAAATTTGAAAACTTAAATTATATTTTTAATTAAAGGTTAAGTTTAAAATATAAAATTAAATTTTATAATAGTTATAAGATACTTTTAAAATAGTTTTAAAAATAAATTTTATATTTTCAAAAATTATTAAATATTTTAATTATTGGATTAATTAATTAATTAATTAATTAAAGGTTACTTAACTAAAATAAAAATATATAATGAGATGTGTGTGTATATATATCTTAAATTATTTAAGGTAAATTATAAATAATTTTTTTTAATTAAATGATTAATTTGTTTGATAAATAAATTAATGAGATATTAATTATTGTTGTCATATACATATATAGTGAAATATGCAAGTAAATATAATTTTTTATAGCTATATATTTATTTTAAATTTGTTTGAGATGAATTCTATGAAATTTTAGATTTAATTTAAATTTAAGTAAATAATTTATCAGATAAATTAACTAGTTAAAAGTTAGTTAATTATTATATATGCATATATAAACAAACTATAAATGATATAAAGAGTTATTTATCTTAAATAGTTTAAAATGAATAATATGAATTTTCTGAAATTTTAATAAAATTTATTTAAATTGGTTAATTAAATAAAAATAAAAATTAATTAAATATGATTTGATTAATAAATAAATAAATAACTATATATATATGTATGTATATTTATATAAATTAATTAAATTATAATAGTTGTAAATAGGCTAAACTTATATAATTATATATGTTTAAATATAATGAAAGTGGAACTGAAAAAATCTCAAAATAAATTTTAGAGTACATACATATGTATGGTATGTATACCATGATTTTAGATGTATCCAACACTTGAATCACTATGGTATTTCATAAGAAATACATTATTAAGTCGATAACACTCAAAATAAATTAAAGATTACGAGTCTCTAATATAGAGTTATCCTCTACCATTTATATATTAATAGATTACTTGCACACTCTTTAGTTGTTGAGAAAACTCAAGCCAGCGATGTTATGTGTAGTAGTATCAATATGTTGCTAGAAGAGGTAAGGTACATGCATGTATTTTTTGAGCAAACTCAAGGTATGTGCATTATACTTAGGCCATCACAAAATGGTAGGTGTGAGTAAATAATCTCTTTTGGTTTGTTGAGCAAAGTCAAGGTCGAGATTGAGATTAGGACAAAGACCATGGTTAGGAATTGTATATGATACAAACGATAAAGGGTTATCCATCGCTTGTAGTCCTATTATTTACTAAGCAAACTCAAGGTCAGAATTCCAAGGCAAGCGAGTCCTAAAACCAATTAAAGAAATCAAAAGATTTCTATGTTTCTCTTAGGGTTTCGAGGAATATAGAAATCTAGTGGAAGCCTTATTAGAAAAATGAAATTTCAACTTAAATCTTTCTAGTATTGTAAGAACGCATGCTACACAAATTAAAATTATCTACATTGTAAATTTGTGCAACTAAATTGATAAAATTATTTATCAACAAGAATATACTAATGAGCTGAATTAAAATTAAAAAAGAAATATAAAATATACTTACAAATAATTGTTGGCATGTTGTTATTTTGAAACCCATGCAAGTACCAAAAATTATACAACTACTTAATGCATTCATAGATTGGTCATCTAACTATTTATTTTCCTGAAACTATGTATTGTCTTCCATGAGCTTTGAACTCTAAAGCAGCACAATGATATGGATATTTGATCCATATTAGATCATATACAAAAGTTGTATGGTGAATGGTTGTGTTCGTAATATACGAAATCTCTATAAATTTGGTTCACTCGAGATGAATAACTAAACAATGGTGAAAAATCTTACGTTCAATATGATTAAATACTATGAGAATTTTGGTAAATAGAAAATAATAAAAGAACAAGCACTAAAGGCCAACTTAGGAATTCAACCATTGAAACGTCAGTTTCGTTCAGTTTACTTAGGCACAACTTGTTCCATACACTTAAAATGTTAAGAATATCCAAATGTACTTTTACAATTGAACTAGGGCTGATTCCAAATGTTGAGAATCCTTGACTTTATTTAGTAAAAACAATGTCGAGATATATATCATAAAGGAAATTAAGACTTATAAGATGTTTAGACACATACTTCGAATGTCACACATGATAAAGGTAGTTTATCAACGATGGAAAAATGTTTGTTGACAGAGTATATAATAATACAATATGATAGATCCATTCCCAAAGGAATTAGCCAGATCAGTTCTGAACTGATTGGAGGAAATGGATTAAGATACCATAATTGATCCGTGTGCAAGTAGAAGATTGAAAAATTTAGTGGTATGTCCTAGGGGAACTTACGTAATTTATTACATATATCTAACTCTAATAGTCAATCTTGTTTACGGAAACTATGTTTATTTTCTTTTATATACTTTTTTATATTGTGATATAATTAATATAATTAATCAAGTTATTAATTTAAAGTATATAATAATAAAATCCTTAAATAAAATATTATGCACCAAGAGTTGTAAATAGTTGCAATCGTGAATAGTTAATCAAAAAATAAAATGACATATTTTTAGATATTCTTGGTTACGATGTATCGAGAAAAGAATATCATTCCTTTCGTTAAAACAAAAGTGTACGATGTTCCTCAAATGTTGGGTAGTGTATTACTCATGGTTGTTGGCACCAAGAGGTTATGTACTTGTAGTTATTGGATGACTATAGAATGACTTGTTCGAGAGTTCCCCATTGGGTAATAACAACTAAGTTAAACCAGAAATCTCAGAGTACCGATATTACACAGGTCCCTCGATTTGAGAATACCATTGAACTTCAATATGAATACTTCATTTTGATTATAGTTAAATCATAGCATGGTGATCCATCGATCGACCATAGTTGGGTCTAAGTTGATGCATTGAAAGTGAAGCGCTATTCAGTAGAAAATTTGTTTCCTCGGTTGCATGAGGTTAATATCATGGTAAACTATGGTCAACTCAAAATCAAAATCTCTAAAGATAGTAGTATGGTTAATATTAAATGTTATTATTAAACCGAGGACTTTATTTATGTACTAATCAAGTTGAACAAGGACGATATTAGAAATTTGACCAAAACCAAATTCCATAAATCCTAATATGATATTATGTTGACAAAGAGAATATGTGCAAATTTTCATTGCTAAAGGTACTGCTTGAGAAAATGTGAAATTTGATTTAACTAATAAGATCTATAAGCGATGAATATGGTCAAACTGTCACGCGACTTGCTAAGGTGATTTCTGAGCATTAACATTTGAATTTTTAAAAATAAATCACCGACTGAATTCACACCCTAAGTCTCAAAACCATATTTGTGAATTCTTTGAAAAACTACACAATTAATAATTTATAAAATGTTATAAATTTATTATATTAATTAATATTTGAGAATATTAAATATTATTAATACTTTGATGTTTTGTATGCTGTTAATTTTTACTTGAATGCATATATAAAAGTTATATTTGCACATATCGATAAATGATATTGGTATACTTTTAAACAAGGTTTAAACGAGAGTTTTTGAAGTTTTGCACCATAAATGACAACCATTCAAGGGGAAGATAAGGACAGATTGATTGAAAATTAAGGACGGATTGATTGAAAATTAAGGAGGAACTATTTAGGGAAGTATTAATAAAGAGAATTATAATGGTTTTATTTTCCTTATTAAAGCAAATCCCTTGATTTTATTTCTAGCAGTGATTTTCTTTCTCCTCCTTTTCTTCTATCCATGGCCACCTCTTTCATCTGCCTTTTCCAATATAAAATTAACTTCAAAACAAATCAAAAAATCAAATAAAATTAATAGCTACGTGGTTCATCAGTCTCTTACAAAGACTGAGTGTTGATTCAAGAATCTAAGGAGGGATTTCCAAATTAGGGTGTTACTTAGTGGCTAGTTCTGAAAGGTATATTCTATATTTATTTTGTTTTCTTGGATGTATTATATTTATCATAATTTTATATGTTCATATTATCGCCTTTCCTTGATTCAGAATTAGTAATACAATTTAAATAACTTACTATATAATTTGATTTATTTTAACTTGATAAATTAGAACTAGTATTTATATATGCATGAAATAATATTTTAGGTTATGAAACTAAGTTTTAAAATTACTATAATAATATTCTAAACATATAATACAATTTAATTATTTAAAATTTTCTATTTGAAATTTAATCAACCCCAAAATATAGCGATTGTTGATATCTTGTTAGATTTGTTGTATGTAATTTTGGTTTTATATTTCGATTGCTTAAAAAAACAAAATTTTATATTTTGGGCTAAAACTTTATATTTATATATATGTGCGTGTGTGTGTTTGCAAATACAACAGAAAAGTTTAATGTAATATGGATATTTATTTTTGGATCAATTGGGAATTATTTTGGTTTAATCATTATATATACATATATATATATATCTGTGTGTGTGGAGCATACGTATGTATGTGTATTTAAGCATTTATATTTATATTTTATATTGTTAAGGCATGTATTTTAGAAATTTTTTTCCATAAATTTATTTTTCATTTGTATAACTGAAAATTGAGGCAATAATACACACACATATGGAGACACACACGGATATACACCTACACAACATATAAATATCAAATATATACATCGTAGATGTAAATTCCAATACCTACACATGTGTATATTTACCATGTTATTGTTTGCTGTTTTTATAATTTAAACATATTGTTGTAACAAGTCATCCCTTGTATTGATTAGATGTAGTATCATTAAATGTTTGCAAAAGTGGAAAGTTGGAACCTATCAGTGATGCCTTCTTTATCTTTTTCCTTTTAGATTTTGATGTAATTATGTCTAAATTTAATTTCATGTTTATTCCCTCCTTTAACACCAAAAAGCTATACTTATTATATATTTCACATGTTTGCCACACCTTTTAAAATAGGAATATATTTGACGTGTAACGACCCGTAAATTTCAATGGTTTTATTTATGTAATTAATTGAAATTTTGTGAAATTTTAAACAATAAAATTTAGAAATAAAAATTTGATATTTGAAATACGTCTAATTAGACATAGCAACTGGTAAATTTTCATCAGATAATTTGGAAGTTTATTTTCTAGTGTAATTTTATTCCAATTTATATCAGTTAAAATTGATGATAATAAAGTGTTTTCCAAACCTGAATATTTTTCTATAGAAAATTTGTAAATCATCTTCTGAGTGAGACGTCATATTTCGTTTCTCCAAATTTTGACTGTTTTGCTCCGTCGATCTTATTTTCAGCAAAATAGCAGCACTTTCGGTACCAAATATCGACTTTTGTTCGAATGATCGTATCACTGATATCCGTATACCGTTTTGATCGTCTCGTCGTGCTGATCTCTACGATATATTCGATTGTATATTTCGGGGTCTGGTACAGCACGGAATCAGTAAAACGATTACCGTGTCGGTAACCGTTTTCAAACCTTTTGACTTCCGTGGCTTTTCATTTGTCTACCAGTGGAAATTAAACAGCCACTTATTCAATTATTCCCTGATTTCATTGGCACGACTTTTGTTATTCCTCTGTTCGACGTATGGATCGGTTCTTTGAGAAAAGAATATGTCATATATTCAAACTTGTATTTTATTTCTCTTGCCTGTTCATTTCTTTCCTACTCCATTTTGCACCTGCTACCTTCCTTTTCGATTTCAATTCGTTTCCTCGATCTGCCATCTCTAAAATATTTTGCCGAGAAAAAAACTCCATGTTTCTTCCATTTTTACTCGAAGCAAATCAAATAGCCTTTGTGGCCAAATAATGACTGCCCATCCCATACCCGAAGTCATGCGCGTGTTTTGCCACCCAAGCACCCGTAGTCACCCTTCTTCGATCGCTCGCAACCCCACCACACAGCAAACAGCTCAGCCACAGCCATCTCCTCTCGCCACGTCCCTAGGCCGAGAGCCACCTCAAACCACTCCCTCAACCAAACCCGACCACCCAGTGCCGCCATCCCCTCTCATCCGAGCGTGCCTGTGCCTTCCATCATCCTCCACAACAGCTGCATCCCTCCGAGCACTGCTGTGACAACCAAATGCCACAACCCAATGTCCTTCGCCCATGACCAAATTTATCACCTACACCTCACCTCAACCCGGTCGACCAGCCCTGGCATCGAGCTGCCCTGCTTAATCCGTGAGTAGCCCTGTCCTTTTGTTGTTCATATAGATGAGTTCGAATTTAAACTATATTTTGGGTCTTGAAATAAAGTATATAAGCCTGTTCGTATATAAGTTATTTACATACTTAAGTTTATATATTCAAGTATCTATTTCTGTAGGAGTTATAGGAATTGTATTTGTTATACTAAGATTTGTAAGTGCACCCTTTTAACCTGCTTACATATAAAGATAATCCGTATATATATGTTTTGTATATGTAAGTTTATCTAAATTTTGGAAGCGTTTGATCGATTGGGTTGATTTTATATGTTACATTAGTTTTATATGTATATGTTTATTTTTAATCTTGTGGTTGCTGAGTATATATATTATAGATTTGTATAACTATAATATGTGTATACATCTTAAAGTATAATTTAAAGGAATACATATGTATATATATTATAAGTTCTGTGAGTGTATATATATATATATAGTGGTGTTATACGAATGGGTATTTTGACTTTATATTTTTATTTTTTTTCTAATAAACTTTGTATATAAAAATATTTGCTGCAGTTTCCCTGAAGCTTCCTTATAACTTTCGGTTTACATTCACATTGTTGTTGTATTGTCCTCGCTACTTTCACGTTATAGGGGGTCAGCATATAGGTTTAGTTATATTATATATGATTGTATTACATGTGTAATGTATGTAGGTTTCTGTAATGTGCATTTGTAGTTATTTTGGTTACTATGTCTAATATGTTATATCGTATACTGTTAGGTATATATATATATTTTGAGGTTATAGTTAGTTGTACATATGTTTTTGCTGTTTCTAAAATATAAAATACATGTTGTTTTCATGTTATATAGCATAGTAGTGTAACCTTTTCATGTTATATAAGTATAAGTTCTGCTTATCACTGGGACGTCTATATAAAATGGTATATAGGAACTCAAGTTTGCAGGTTATATATATGGTCATATACATTTGGTTATGTCCGGTTTCATTTTTATTTATTTATTTATTTTGGTCTGCATTGTTGGTAGTATATAAATAAGAGCTTCATTTATATTTTAGTATCTTTAGTCATAATGTATAAATGTTTATATTGCAGTTTTAGATACATTAGATGTGTATATAAATTGTGTATAAGTAAATATGTTATATTGGGCTATATTGCCTATATGTTATAGTTGAACTGTTTTAAAGTTTATGGGATATGCATGTGTAAAACAATATTGATTTTAAGAATAAACAATGATTTTAAAATGCTTATATATCAGTGATACATATACAACATTGATTTCAAAATAAATATATATATTGTGGTATTATGAAATTTCAGTTTTAAGACTATACAAATAATAAGAGGTATACATTATATATATTATATATTGTATATAAGTGATTTTGAAATATATATATTTAATTTAATATATGCTTGGAATTAGAATACATGTATATATATATAGTTATATATCTATATACCTTCACTTATACCCATTTATCTTTATCGATTCAGTACTGATTTGATCTCGTCAATTATGATTTATCTGCTTTGCTCTTCTGATTCGTGCCAATTTTGCTTTGCTTGGATTCGTAACTCAATTTCAGTGTATGTTTCTCTGAACGTATCCATGTCATCTCATGTTCTCTCCAGCCTCGGAAGGTGAGCAATCACTCACGATTAACGTTTTATATTTATTAAATTTGATTTCAATTGAAATGTCAAATTGAAATATGTTGATGTTAGTTATTTACATTGTTATATATGTCATTATCTGTATCTGTTCACCTGTGACATCTGACACCATTATCTGTTATTTATATTGTTGATATATGCCTGTTACTGTTGTTATTTTATTATCATATCTGTTATCACTCTGTAAGTTCCCTGTTAGTATAGAATAACTAGGGTTGAAATGATACATACCCGAATGATCTTGTAGAATAGGAGAAAATTGTTATGGGTTGAAATGATAAACCCAAGCGATTTTCATTGAATTGAATTTGGGATTGCGGGTTGAAAAGATATATACCCGTATATATATATTTTAAATTGCGGATTGAAATGATAAATATCCGTATCACTTGACCATAAGATAGAAAATTATATACAGGCACCGTTGGTCTATATATAAATGTTTTGAAAATGATTTCTTTGGTTTTTGAAAAGAAATATATGGTTTTGATAAATATTGATTTTAAAGATTCATTAAAGTTGATTTAATAAAGTTGATAAATAATATGTTTAAGGATTTATTTAATATCTATATCTTCAAATATAGAATTTATAATGATTTGAAATTGATTGAAATTATATTTATTTACGAATTATACTTAAATAAGTTTGATTTGAAATGTATTGAATTTGAAATTTAAAGAAGTGATTTACAACTTGAAATTTGAAAGTTGACCTAAATGGATATTTCAAACGTATAAATATTTAAATGAGATATTTTGTTTATTTAAATTGTAAATTGAAATTGTATTTAAATGTTATGGAAATGATTAAGTTAATATTTCAAAACTAAAAAAAATTGTGTAGTGAATTTGATATGTATATAAATTTATCGAATTTAGTTTTGAAATATTGAATATTTAAAGCTTTGAAGTATATTAAAATTGAAATGGCTTATATTTATGGTTCAGATATGTATTTGAAATCGATAATTTGAAATGGTTTATTTAGAAGCTGAATCGAGTTGAAACTGATGATTTGAGATTTGATTTAATTAAATTTTTTGGAATTCGAGTTAATTTGAACCGATTTGTGAAACTTGAAGAACTATCTTATTTTATAAAGAAATTTTAAATTATATATTTAAAACTATTGATACTTTACTTTATAAATTATTTGGTTTTATTTAAACGAGATATTATTGAATTGTTTTGGAAATGGAAATGATATATTATTGAATTGGGTTTTGAAATGGAAATAATACATGGATAATTTGGGTTTGAAATAGTAATAATATTTTGGTTTAAAGTATATACTATTTTGAAGCAGTGTTTTAAATCTCGGATTTTGGCCAATATCTCGGGAAAATATCTCGGCTATCTCGGGCGATATTTAAAACACTTATAACTAAATAGGCTGCCAAATCTCGGATTTTGGCTGATATCTCGGATTTTTCATCTCGGCCATCTCGGGGAGATTTAAAAGCCTGTTTTGAAGTAAAGGATATGTTTTGAAATGGCAAAAATTTTGTTTTTAAAAGTATATATATTTGTAAATGACCACGGTGTTATAATAACGATTGGTTGTTAAAGAGACCGGGATCGGATATGGACATACTCTCTGTCGATACCGAAAACCACTTTGACAACTGTGTACGCGGTGGAGTTTCCAAAATGAAGTAGGATGGTGACGACGATCCTAAGGTATATACGTGGACCCAACTCCCGTGAGTTGGCATAAGGTGGCTAAAACAGGAGCGATTGACGGACCAATGAGGTAGCACCTCTTATCGGACACACTTCTTCGATACCATTCTATTACTTGTGATTGATTTGGTGGCCACCCTTGATTTGGGAGTGTTGTTCGAGGTGGGCGGTAGTGGCTGCTATGCGTCACCACTAGTCCGGATGCGAAATTAGTTTATCTACCCTGGCATTGCCTAGTTGTGCCGTGTCACCTACCATATCGAGCTTTACTACGATTATGATTTTAAGATCCGACCGCGTTAAGGTTCTCCATCCCCTTAACACTATTTTCTATATGATTATACTTTACTAATTAGACACTACTGTATATAGCGTATTTTACTACATAGTAAATAGTTTAACGGACCCTTAGAGGATGGTTATCCCAAACATCCTTTAAGTTACTTGTATTTCAGTTGATATTTCACTTGAGTTGGATTTATTGAATATAAGAATGTTAATCCTGACTCGAGTGTTTTGTGTTTTGCTTTACGCTCGGGTCAGACTGAGTGATACAGCATTTGAGACTCACCTTTGGAGTTGGAGCTTCGCTTGGAGATCCATCTACCTATCGATCCTGCTTTCAGTTATTCAGTTGAGTCCAGTGATGTATTCAGATCTTGTATTTGATTATTGTATTGAGACATCTATTGTATTCGAGACTTCTGTTGTATCTTGTTTAACTCTGTTATATATATATAGTAGCTTCATGAACTACTATCCTTTTGTTTCCGCTGCATTATTGTTATATTACTCTGTGTCTGTGATCTGTAATTATTTTATTTACTGTATATGCTGAGTTTTGCCAAATTTTATTTACAACGCGGTATTTTGAGCAATTCAATTCCGGCATGAGTGTCTACCTATACACTTATAATGGATGCGAATGGTAGAAAATACCGGGTCGTTACATGTGGTATCAGAGCTCTGGTTTTAGGTAAAACTCAGCATATGTAGTAAATTCAATTACAGAATCACTTTCGTTCGAGCTGGAATTCCTTCTTCTTTGACTCGGTTCCTTTGAATTTTGGAACGTTCACTTCGGTTCCAAAGTCCATTCATGTCTCCCCATTCGTGTCTTTTGATTCTGGGGTATCCCATAACTCCACTTCGAATGATCTCTATAATAAATCGGCGGTCTCGCCAATCTTTGAATAATTTGTACTGGTGTGAAACTCCTTTACAATCGGTATTGATTCACCGGAGATTTTGTATCGTCGGTTTATGATGCTGCTATCTTATGCTATACCCGAATTCTACCTCTGGTGATCGAATGTCGATTTGCTTCAGAATTCTACATCGATCTTATCTATGAAGCCACGGGTGACCCGGTTAAGGTTGCCCGCGATTTATACAACTTTATCCATCTTCCTGTTTGAAATGCAATCATCTAACCTTCGTTTCAAGCCTACCTATTTTAGATTAGAATTCTCTTTGATTAGAGTTCCTCTATATTTGGATCTCTATCCTTGTGTTGGAATCCAATTCTGGAATCATCGTGTGATGGAGTGTATTTGTAATTAATATAAAATAGTTTATGTTTATAGTGTGTTGTTTGAGTTGTTGATGTTGGTTTGGATTTTCGATCGATTCGTCTGATCAACGCTATCGATAGGATTTCCAAAACACTTGAACAGAGCAAACTGACACAATATAATTTTCTAGTCTGATAAATGAAATAAATTTGTATGATTATATTTTAAATATATAAGAAAAATTTTCTGGAATTAAAAGTTAAATAATTTGGTTGTTGAAAATGATAATATTTGATTATCATTTTATTGTTTTGTAAGTCATTGACTATTGCAAAGTGACTGTTGTTTTTAAATTTATTTGGAATTGGAATGAATTTAAATTGAGAATTTAAGAATTAAATTTTTGGTGATTTCAAACTTTGTTTTAAAGCCTTAAAATGTATATTATTTAAAGTATTTTCGAATAAAATGGGTTTCAAAGAATTTTAAATGTTTAAATCAGTGCTCTTCTCTTTGTCGTTGGAAAATAATTTCGGTGATGACGGCCGCATCACCGACATTCATTTTCGAGTTTCGAAGTGGAGAAACTATTCTGTAGCTTTGCTACGGTTTTGTTTTGGAAAACAAAAATATACTTTTGATTTGAATTTCTTCAGTATAATTTGATTTATGTATATATATATAGGTATCTTATTTTAAAATTAAATTTTATATAAATATTATTATATACATCTCTAAATTGTTTGAAGTAAATCGGAGATTTAAATTCTTAAATTTTAGATTTAAGATGATTTCAATTATAAACTAAAGTCAAAATTCCTGGATAAATAGTTAACTGGGAATAACTGAATTGTAAAATCTTATTTGTATAATACTCAATTACATCTCAACATAACTTACCTATAATTTTCAGAAGTTAAAAATGTAATTGGATAATATACAATATAAAATGACTTTATAAGGAAAGATTTGAGTGTTATAGTAAATGTTATACGCTCAAATTTTATTATAAAGATGTTAATAGAGAGAAATAGAATTATAAGTTAATTGAATAATGGATGAGACAAATAAATTTGTTTTGAAGAAATTAATAGATTGAAATTTGATTAACTTATGGATGTACCTTGAATTTAAAATCAATTATTGGATATAAATTGATTTAAACTAAAATTTATATGGTTTAAATTAATTTATATGGTTTAAATATATGTGATAGGACATATTAAGTGGAACAAAGTTAATAATAATTTGGAATAAAAGAATTAAATTTGTAGAATAAAATAGGAGTATAATAAATGATTATACAAATTGATGATTTAGAAATTTTAATTGAGGATGACTGGATAATAAGATAATGAATTTAGAAATAGATAGATTGATTTAACTTAAGTGAACTCAAATGGATTAAACCAAAATGTTGAATATTAATTAGTTTAATTTGAAATTTATATGGTTTAAAAAAAAATAGTTGTTTTCAAAGCTGTTTTCTTTCTGGTTGTTTCTATTCTCATACCTCCTTCCTTTTCGGGGACGAAATGTTTTGAGTGGGGGAGAATGTAACGACCTGTAAATTTCAATGGTTTTATTTATTTAATTAATTGAAATTTTGTGAAATTTTAAACAATAAAATTTAGAAATAAAAATTTGATATTTGAAATACGTCTAATTAGACATAGCAACTGGTAAATTTTCATCAGATAATTTGGAAGTTTATTTTCTAGTGTAATTTTATTCCAATTTATATCAGTTAAAATTGATGATAATAAAGTGTTTTCCAAACCTGAATATTTTTCTATAGAAAATTTGTAAATCATCTTCTGAGTGAGACGTCATATTTCGTTTCTCCAAATTTTGACTGTTTTGCTCCGTCGATCTTATTTTCAGCAAAATAGCAGCACTTTCGGTACCAAATATCGACTTTTGTTCGAATGATCGTATCACTGATATCCGTATACCATTTTGATCGTCTCGTCGTGTTGATCTCTACGGTATATTCGATTGTATATTTCGGGGTCTGGTACAGCACGGAATCAGTAAAACGATTACCGTGTCGGTAACCGTTTTCGAACCTTTTGACTTCCGTGGCTTTTCATTTGTCTACCAGTGGAAATTAAACAGCCACTTGTTCAATTATTCTCTGATTTCATTGGCACGACTTTTGTTATTCCTCTGTTCGACGTATGGATCGGTTCTTTGAGAAAAGAATATGTCATATATTCAAACTTGTATTTTATTTCTCTTGCCTGTTCATTTCTTTCCTACTCCATTTTGCACCTGCTACCTTCCTTTTCGATTTCAATTCGTTTCCTCGATCTGCCATCTCTAAAATATTTTGCCGAGAAAAAAACTCCATGTTTCTTCCATTTTTACTCGAAGCAAATCAAATAGCCTTTGTTGCCAAATAATGACTGCCCATCCCATACCCGAAGTCATGCGCGTGTTTTGCCACCCAAGCACCCGTAGTCACCCTTCTTCGATCGCTCGCAACCCCACCACACAGCAAACAGCTCAGCCACAGCCATCTCCTCTCGCTACGTCCCTAGGCCGAGAGCCACCTCAAACCACTCCCTCAACCAAACCCGACCACCCAGTGCCGCCATCCCCTCTCATCCGAGCGTGCCTGTGCCTTCCATCATCCTCCACAACAGCTGCATCCCTCCGAGCACTGCTGCGACAACCAAATGCCACAACCCAATGTCCTTCGCCCATGACCAAATCTATCACCTACACCTCACCTCAACCCGGTCGACCAGCCCTGGCATCGAGCTGCCCTGCTTAATCCGTGAGTAGCCCTGTCCTTTTGTTGTTCATATAGATGAGTTCGAATTTAAACTATATTTTGGGTCTTGAAATAAAGTATATAAGCATGTTCGTATATAAGTTATTTACATACTTAAGTTTATATATTCAAGTATCTATTTCTGTAGGAGTTATAGGAATTGTATTTGTTATACTAAGATTTGTAAGTGCACCCTTTTAACCTGCTTACATATAAAGATAATCTGTATATATATGTTTTGTATATGTAAGTTTATCTAAATTTTGGAAGCGTTTGATCGGTTGGGTTGATTTTATATGTTACATTAGTTTTATATGTATATGTTTATTTTTAATCTTGTGGTTGCTGAGTATATATATTATAGATTTGTATAACTGTAATATGTGTATACATCTTAAAGTATAATTTAAAGGAATACATATGTATATATATTATAAGTTCTGTGAGTGTATATATATATAGTGGTGTTATACGAATGGGTATTTTGACTTTATATTTTTATTTTTTTTCTAATAAACTTTGTATATAAAAATATTTGCTGCAGTTTCCCTGAAGCTTCCTTATAACTTTCGGTTTACATTCACATTGTTGTTGCATTGTCCTCGCTACTTTCACGTTATAGGGGGTCAGCATATAGGTTTAGTTATATTATATATGATTGTATTACATGTGTAATGTATGTAGGTTTCTGTAATGTGCATTTGTAGTTATTTTGGTTACTATGTCTAATATGTTATATCGTATATTGTTAAGTATATATATATTTTGAGGTTATAGTTAGTTGTACATATGTTTTTGCTGTTTCTAAAATATAAAATACATGTTGTTTTCATGTTATATAGCATAGTAGTGTAACCTTTTCATGTTATATAAGTATAAGTTCTGCTTATCACTGGGACGTCTATATAAAATGGTATATAGGAACTCAAGTTTGCAGGTTATATATATGGTCATATACATTTGGTTATGTCCGGTTTCATTTTTATTTATTTATTTATTTTGGTCTGCATTGTTGGTAGTATATAAATAAGAGCTTCATTTATATTTTAGTATCTTTAGTCATAATGTATAAATGTTTATATTGCAGTTTTAGATACATTAGATGTGTATATAAATTGTGTATAAGTAAATATGTTATATTGGGCTATATTGCCTATATGTTATAGTTGAACCGTTTTAAAGTTTATGGGATATGTATGTGTAAAACAATATTGATTTTAAGAATAAATAATGATTTTAAAATGCTTATATATCAGTGATACATATACATCATTGATTTCAAAATAAATATATATATTGTGGTATTATGAAATTTCAGTTTTAAGACTATACAAATAATAAGAGGTATACATTATATATATTATATATTGTATATAAGTGATTTTGAAATATATATATTTAATTTAATATATGATTGGAATTAGAATACGTGTATATATATAGTTATATATCTATATATGTTCGCTTATACCCATTTATCTTCATCGATTCAGTTCTGATTTGATCTCGTCAATTCTGATTTATCAGCTTTGCTCTTCTGATTCGTGCCAGTTTTGCTTTGCTTGGATTCGTAACTCAATTTCAGTGTATGTTTCTCTGAGCGTATCCATGTCATCTCATGTTCTCTCTAGCCTCGGAAGGTGAGCAATCACTCACGATTAACGTTTTATATTTATTAAATTTGATTTCAATTGAAATGTCAAATTGAAATATGCTGATGTTAGTTATTTACATTGTTATATATGTCATTATCTGTATCTGTTCACCTGTGACATCTGACACCATTATCTGTTATTTATATTGTTGATATATGCCTGTTACTGTTGTTATTTTATTATCATATCTGTTATCACTCTGCAAGTTCCCTGTTAGTATAGAATAACTATGGGTTGAAATGATACATACCCGAATGATCTTGTAGAATAGGAGAAAATTGTTATGGGTTGAAATGATAAACCCAAGCGATTTTCATTGAATTGAATTTGGGATTGTGGGTTGAAAAGATATATACCCGTATATATATATTTTAAATTGCGGATTGAAATGATAAATATCCGTATCACTTGACCATAAGATAGAAAATTATATACAGGCACCGTTGGTCTATATATAAATGTTTTGAAAATGATTTCTTTGGTTTTTGAAAAGAAATATATGGTTTTGATAAATATTGATTTTAAAGATTCATTAAAGTTGATTTAATAAAGTTGATAAATAATATGTTTAAGGATTTATTTAATATCTATATCTTCAAATATAGAATTTATAATGATTTGAAATTGATTGAAATTATATTTATTTACGAATTATACTTAAATAAGTTTGATTTGAAATGTATTGAATTTGAAATTTAAAGAAGTGATTTACAACTTGAAATTTGAAAGTTGACCTAAATGGATATTTCAAACGTATAAATATTTAAATGAGATATTTTGTTTATTTAAATTGTAAATTGAAATTGTATTTAAATGTTATGGAAATGATTAAGTTAATATTTCAAAACTAAAAAAAATTGTAAAGTGAATCTGATATGTATATAAATTTATCGAATTTAGTTTTGAAATATTGAATATTTAAAGCTTTGAAGTATATTAAAATTGAAATGGCTTATATTTATGGTTCAGATATGTATTTGAAATCGATAATTTGAAATGGTTTATTTAGAAGCTGAATCGAGTTGAAACTGATGATTTGAGATTTGATTTAATTAAATTTTTTGGAATTCGAGTTAATTTGAACCGATTTGTGAAACTTGAAGAACTATCTTATTTTATAAAGAAATTTTAAATTATATATTTAAAACTATTGATACTTTACTTTATAAATTATTTGGTTTTATTTAAACGAGATATTATTAAATTGTTTTGGAAATGGAAATGATATATTATTGAATTGGGTTTTGAAATGGAAATAATACATGGATAATTTGGGTTTGAAATAGTAATAATATTTTGGTTTAAAGTATATACTATTTTGAAGTAAAGGATATGTTTTGAAATGGCAAAAATTTTGCTTTTAAAAGTATATATATTTGTAAATGACCACGGTGTTATAATAACGATTGGTTGTTAAAGAGACCGGGATCGGATATGGACATACTCTCTGTCGATACCGAAAACCACTTTGACAACTGTGTACGCGGTGGAGTTTCCAGAATGAAGTAGGATGGTGACGACGATCCAAAGGTATATACGTGGACCCAACTCCCGTGAGTTGGCATAAGGTGGCTAAAACAGGAGCGATTGACGGACCAATGAGGTAGCACCTCTTATCGGACACACTTCTTCGATACCATTCTATTACTTGTGATTGATTTGGTGGCCACCCTTGATTTGGGAGTGTTGTTCGAGGTGGGAGGTAGTGGCTGCTATGCGTCACCACTAGTCCGGATGCGTAATTGGTATATCTACCCTGGAATTGCCTAGTTGTGCCGTGTCACCTACCATATCGAGCTTTACTACGATTACGATTTTAAGATCCGACCGCGTTAAGGTTCTCCATCCCCTTAACGCTATTTTCTATATGATTATACTTTACTAATTAGACACTACTGTATATAGCGTATATTACTACATAGTAAATAGTTTAACGGACCCTTAGAGGATGGTTATCCCAAACATCCTTTAAGTTACTTGTATTTCAGTTGATATTTCACTTGAGTTGGATTTATTGAATATAAGAATGTTAATCCTGACTCGAGTGTTTTGTGTTTTGCTTTACGCTCGGGTCAGACTGAGTGATACAGCATTTGAGATTCACCTTTGGAGTTAGAGCTTCGCTTGGAGATCCAGCTATCTATCGATCCTGCTTTCAGTTATTCAGTTGATTCCAGTGATGTATTCAGATCTTGTATTTGATTATTGTATTGAGACATCTATTGTATTCGAGACTTCTGTTGTATCTTGTTTAACTCTGTTATATATATATAGTAGCTTCATGAACTACTATCCTTTTGTTTCCGCTGCATTATTGTTATATTACTCTGTGTCTGTGATCTGTAATTATTTTATTTACTATATATGCTGAGTTTTGCCAAATTTTATTTACAACGCGGTATTTTGAGCAATTCAATTCCGGCATGAGTGTCTACCTATACACTTATAATGGATGCGAATGGTAGAAAATACCGGGTCGTTACATGACGTATTCATATTTTTACAAATTTCACACTTAATTAACATAGATTTAATTAATTAAGAAAACACAATATTAATAAAATGTTATTTTGTTAGAAAAACTAGATTGGATCTAGTGAAACCTATTGGACTTCATAGGCCCACTATGATTCAATAGGGAGAAAAGTTTGAAATCTACCAATTTCACCCGCTGCAAAATGGATCGGGTTTCTTCATGTATGAGGCTTAAGAGTTCTTCAACTCTTTCATTGCTCCCACTAAAAGGGTGCTTGGTCATTTTTTTCCTTGAGGTGGGACTTATAAGTGTCAAATGACTCACAATCAGAAGATGGGAGAAACCTTTGTTTCTCAATTTTTGCAGTTTCTTGTCACTAATATAACCTAGCCTATAGTGCCACAAATAACTACCTTTAACATTAATAGCAAAAGAATTATTGACAGTAGATATATGTTTAAATTTATAATGAAAATGCCATTATCTAAAATAGTAGAATAAATTTTATTTCCATGAAACACAATGTTCATAATATCATTATTGCAATGAAAACCGTGTCCTATCTCAAGTAATCTAGATTCAGATATTATTCCACAAATAAAGTATATACATAATAGAAATTATTCAATATAATAACATATCCATTAGGCAAATGTAAATGAAAATCTCTCACCGCAGTTGCATCTATTATAGTACTATCAACAACTTGAAGGCTTATTTCTTCCTTTGCTACGAGTTACATACTCTTAAGTCCCTACAATGAATTATATATATTAGTTCAGATCCTATATCTAAAACCCAAGACTTTTAGTGATTGCAAAATAAACCATAAACATGTGTTTAGGAGCCGATGAATCCAATTCCTTCTTCTCTTTTAGTGATGTTAGATACTCTAGTAGTTCCTTTTCAATTGCCCATTCTTATGGCAATGGTGATGTTTATCCTTATCATTGAAAGCATAACTTTTATCTTTTCTATCATCTTGATTTCATTTTTTCAAAATTTTCGACGGTGATGTTTTCCCTTTTGCAGTGAAATCCTTACCTTGATCAATAAACAAGCCTTCAGCTGACCTCAACATATCGAGGCGCTCAATAGGTCCCACTTCCATCTATTTCATATTAAAATTCAAAATGAATGACTCAAACTATGGAGTTAGCGAGCCTAGAATCATGTAACGAACTATGATTTTTGACCCTTGAAAATCGACACTAACATGTCCACTGTATTTCTTGCCGAGCAATCAAGTGCCGGAAAACACCGATCGTTAAGGGTAAGAAGAAGAAAAGAGATAGAAGATAGAAGAAACTAAACAACACAAAATTCACAACAGAATGAATAATCTATAATATATAACAAATCTTTACAAAAAACAAACTTTAATATATATATATATATATACAAACATTAATCAAAGTATACTAACATATTTCAACGGGGACAGTTAGAACAACTTGTCCTCACAACTACTGACAAGGTTTTAAATCTCGGATTTCGGTCACGTCTCGTCTCAAAGAATTTAGATAGCTTATCTCGTATCGGGTGAGATCTCGAACGAGATGAGTGCATCTCGGTCGTCCATCTCGGATTTACATCTCGGTTTCTAAAATTCATTTCGGAGTTATCTCGGCGTATATGTCATGTCGAAAATTAGTTTTCATACACCTAAATTTATAATACTAGTCAGTAGTCACTACCTTAAGGAAAACACTATGCACTTACCTTGAATATATCACACGCTTATCATTAGTAATTTAGTATGGAAAAATGTCACTTGTATCATGTAAAATAAACAAATAACTAGATTTCATGAATAATGTTCAATATAATATCATATTAGATAAAGTAGATAAGAAACAAACCATAACATATGCACCTTTACTTTGTTTGATCATTCACTTAACTTTCCTACACAATATAATGTCTCATTTCTACCTTTTATGATTTATAGGGCTGCAAGGGAAATCTTAATTTTATAACTTCAAATAAAAAATCTACAAGTAGAATTAAGATATTCTATGTCTGATTATAGTATTTAATTATTAGCAAACAAAATCTCATTAAGTAACTAATAGCATAGATATTTCAAACAAACGTAGAAAATAGCATACATAGTACAAACAATTTTCAAACATTTAGTAATATTATAAGAAAAGCAAAAAAATGATGTACGAATGAACATGTAATCATCAAATGAAATTAATAGATGAAAGAGAATCCTTTATTGCTTAAAAATAAGCCTTGAGGAAAAAAATTATAGCAGCAAAGACTAAATGAAGTCAAATTGGGAATCCATTTGGAACATAAAGTTAAATAAGTGAAGCCCAAAATTTGTAGCCGCAAAAAAATAGGGTTAGGAAAAAAATTCAAGAAAGTGTCGAAAAAAGAAAAATGAAATCGGATGTAAATTAATTTGGATCAAAAACCTAAATGAAAATCATAAAGTGAAATATTTACCATAATCGATGTAGATTTTATCATCTTCTTACCCTCATCACTGCCGTAAAATAAGAGATGAGGATTAAATGAGATTTATATAAGAAATAAGGGTTAAAAAAGTACAATTAAGAAGGCTTAAATTAAGGTAAAGGATGAGCCAGCCTAATACGGAAAAAGAGTTGATTTTTTTCAAAATTCAAAAATTCGGCCGATATCTCGCTGTTAAATCTCGTCCGAGATACCGGACGAGATACTGAAATATCGTCCGAGATTTGGTCCAGACAAGATTCAAATGAAATAGCTTGTTTCGAATCGCCCGGGCTTAAAAACGAGATCTCGGCCGAGATGAGTGAGATTTAAAACCTTGACTGCTGATAAATACAACATTGGATATAAAAAAAATAACCATATACTCAAATACGTCTTGGGGCCTCCAGTTCGTCTCCTAATGATCCAAAGCATCCAAACTAAATCAGTAATATGCTCGGTCTGACCCGAGCATTTAGGAAAAAACAACGCTCGGGTTAGTCTGGTAAAAACCAGCGTGAGAAACTCAAATCATAAGGAATTTTATTTATTTAAACTTGTAAAATCTTTTAAAATCAAAGGTATCTCCTAAAACCACGCCGCATATAAACATAGACGGTTTTTTACCTTACGATAACCAAAACATTTCTATAGAAAATCCAATGATATTATAATAGTGTCCAAGATATAAATACTTATTAATCATAGCCGAAATTGTTACATTAATTAAATTCTAGCATAATAGGTATACAACTAAAACCGTAAAGGCTCGTATTGGAGAATGGATTCGATACAATGGCTAGGCTACTGGGGTACCACCCATCACGGTGCATCTCTGGATAAAACAACACCAAGGACCTTGCCAAGATCCCCTGTCAACACAAGACCAACCTACTACTTGACTAGTAGTACCGAATATGATCATCCCTCCATTAATGGGCCCCGAAGCATATAAATGAGAGATAATATTGACTTTAGATAGGGATGATCATACCCTAATTGGGAGTGACCCACTTAGCCCTGCTGCATCTCCCATGTTTTAGTCATTCCCGGTTAATGAGGCTTGAGGCTATGTTTTACTCTATTGAATAACAAACCCACTTAGAATGCTATACTGCCCTCCAAGTAGTAATGTAGTGCAGGTATTCATCCATACAAGTTCGTTCTGGGACTGAACGAATCCGAAGGCACTATTTCTATTACATCCATTTTGGAATCACCCTCAAGATTAGTGGCAAGCAGCCCTTGCACTTCAAGGAGCTCCATCTTCAATTCCATCATCTTCAAGATGTCTTCACTTTGCAATGCTTAGGTTGGATCGAAGTGGTTTTCAGATAACATATCCGATCTCGGTCTCTTCGAAGCAACATTCGATAGTTTCTGGTAAACTCAACCCCTGTTCTTTAGGAAATAAATAGACAAAGGATAAGAGCGGAGATCACCTCCTAACCATTAGTGGTCGGATTTCCTTATCATTTATCCAAGAAGAACGAAACGAGTTTATACGTATAGTATAATACCACCGATGGTAACTGTACCATATGATTCCCGTGTTTCTCCTAGATATTTCTAAAGTTACCTTTTGGTCTAGATTTTGTTAGTCGGTTATTTAACTATCAAATAAACAAACATTCAAATGGAGATTAAATTTCCATGGAATCACTATGCCTCTCAAGTTTACCTTTTATTGATTTAACATCAAAATTTTAAAATTTGGAAATCACCTCTATATACTTATCTTAACAGGATAAATATATTCACAAACCACTATATTTTTTATACTTAAAAAAATATAACCGTATACTTATCTCAACGGAATAAGTATATTCACAAACCCATTTCACTTTCAAAAACCTTGAAAACTACTTTTACATACTTATAATATGGTATAAATATATTCACCAACACTTAGAGATATCCCCTATCAAAAATCTTATTAAAATGGATATATAAATGATCCACAACCCATCTCTTTACATGAATCTCTTTTATTTTATAAATATCTCATTTATAGATTTCCAAATTTATTTATAAAACTCTTTACAAATCACTAAGTTAATTTCCCAATCTCTTTTATAAATACCAAACCATTTATAATCCTTTTATAAATATCCACATCATTTACAAACTCTTTTCCAAATCCAAGATCTCTTTAAATATATAAAAACCCCTTTTATAAACGTCTTTTGTTTTAAACAAACTTCCTACATGAACTTCCATCAATAAAGTTCCTCTGATAATAATCGATAATTTTAAACACCTCTAACCACCAAGTTATTATTTAACATTCTTCGTTTAATTATTTTACCCTAATTCAAAATAATAACTTTAGAATACGATTAATAATATATTAGATTAACTTTAAATAGTATTATTATACTAATAATTTACTTCTGAATCAATATTAGTAAAATAATTAATTAATTATCTTCAAAACAATGTTACTATAATTATCAGTTAACTTCAAACATTATTAATTTAATAATTAATTAACTTTTTAAAAATAATTTAAATAATTTAAACCAATAAAATTAAATAACTTAATTTAATGTAATTAAATAACTTAAATTAATATAATTAAATAACTTAAATTATTAAATTAATGAAATAATTTACTTTAAATCATTATTAAACAATTATTAATTATCTTTAAAACCTTATTAATAAATAATAAATATCCTTTAAAACCTTATTACTAAATAATAATTATTCTTAAAATAAGTTCAATTCAAAAATTAGCTTTCAATTTAAGAAAGTGACATAGTACCTTCAATGGTACTTAAATAAGTCATGATATATTCCATTAAATATCCAAATTATAATTCAGGTATTTACATAACATCAGATATGTAAATTAAATCCATAATTAACAAGCAATTGTTAATATAACACTTAACCAATATTAATCAATTGGAAGGCATAAAAGTGTCTACACTAATGTAATAGCAGAACGCATTTATTTCTTCTAAATAAATGCCCAAATTTAAACTATTCAGTTAATAATAGCAGAACGGTGATTTATTCTACTAAACAGAAGTCCAATAATTTAATTAGCGGAACGGTGTTTTGTCCTGCTAAACAAATGTCCAATTACCATATTCAATCCAATTTAACTCAACAGTATTTTATTTGGCCAAATAAACATCAATAATTAAGGTATATAAATTTAAACGACGTTATTAATTTAAATAACAAAATTTAAGTCCTATCCATTTTCATATGTCATAAATTTATACTTGTCCAAAACTATCAATAAGTTACACTAAAATGTTATACTTGTTCATATGAGTATAATGCAAAAATCTCTGTGTCAAACGGATCACATACGAGCAAGATATAACATTTCAGAGTTTTGACAAATTAAATTATATAATTAAATAACCAATTTAAAATTCTCACCCAATGTTAATGGGCCGAGCCCACATGCTCCACATCCAAACCTACATGCATAGGACTTTATCTTCCCCAATCCTCCAAACTTCCCTGTACACGAAACAAGTTCACGCGTACACATGTATCATCAACCCATGCCATTGTTCGACTAACGGAGGCCACCACCAAGTCCCCCCTCACCTGCTCTTCGCAAAGACCACCACGACACCCACTTCGATCATCTAGAACCAATTTAGGCCGAACACCCAAAATCACGTCCAGGCTCCTACTGTGCGCGACAACTTTTGTCGCCGAACTTCGCTAAACTCGACCGCAAGGTGCCCCTCTCCTCCATGAACAACTCCAAGCTCCAAATCCTCAATCGATGCTTGATTCAAAAGCAAATCCGAACCCTAGCTTATAGCCCTTGCCGATGAACATCATGAAATGTTACCAAAACCTCACCAAAAATTCTACGATTCCATACGAACCCAATTACACTTATGGCGTCGATCAATTCTTCATGGATCGAGAGAAATTAATTTTTGAAGTTCGATGATCATTTTCCCTTTCTGTTGATTTATGACGATATCTCCATTGTTTTTTGACGAAATCAAGCGAAACCAATTTCTAAAAATAGCTGAGATCAAGAGGGACAACTTTTGTTTTGGTCGCTAAGGCTTTAAACGAGTAAATTGGGAAGACTTGATTTTTGAATAGAAGGTGGAGTATTATTTTCATTGTTTTGAGGTTTAAACAAAAATGAAGAAGAAGAACTCTATTTTTTTATGAGCACCAATATATATACACGCACGCTCACCTCCTTCAATAGCCAAAGGACCCAAAATTTAAATCGATGCCAGAATCAAGGGGAACCAGAAGGAATAATGGTGGCTGATGGCTGGTAGGGTGGAAGAGGAGACAAGATTGTGGCTGAGATGATGGAAAAGGGGGCTACTGATTTGAAGATGTGTATTGGGTTTTTGTACTTAGATTCAAAAAGATTTTGCACACCGCCACACAATCCCACGTTCATGTACGAGCCGCGAACGACAGGAAATAAAATATGATCACGTTTAGAAATATAATGCGATCACATAACAAAAATAAAATAGACAAGTTAACTTATCCTATTAAATTTTGAAAATAACAACATTTGACATAAAATACATCAAACAAAATTCAATTATTTTTCAAATTAAAAATTTTGGAAATTTTTTATAAATTAAATTAAAAATACGCCACTGAAAATCAGGTCTCAGTTTGAAATGTAAATTTTTATTATAAAAACCCAAATCGAATATTTAAAACCAATTAAATATTCCAGAAATCAAAGTGATAAAATTCCAGGTCGTTACATTCTTTCTCCCTTAAAAAGAATTTCGTCCTCGAAATTTCACCACATGAACACCCAATACTATTTATATGTCCATGAGATGTTCATAGATAATCATATACATAGTATATATTCGATCACTACTCGAATACATAACATTCCTACCGAACTAGTATCGCTCACCCTATTCTCTAGTGCGGACTCTGATCAGGCTCCTTGATTAGGAAGCTCTGATCTCCTTACATAGCTATAGCTATGACAGAAAACTTTGGTCACATACCAAAAACCCTCATCAAGTGTTCACCGTTAAAAATCGAGTAATAGATCCTTATTTGGAATGGTGTAAAACACCTCAAAACCATGTACTCGAATTTCAAATCAATACTATATGGAAGAGAAATGATCTACGTCCACCCAACACACTTATTTAATTAGTTTTACCAATACCAATTATATTCCCACTAAAATTTATTTTTGGAAAACATTTTTATACCACACTAGTTTGGTTGTAAAACTTGTAAAATATTCTATCATACCTTAAGGGTGTGTATATATATATATATATTCTATAGATTAAAATATATAATATCTTTTATAAAATAGTGTTTTGAATAAAAGCCCAGGTGTTTAAAATTCTTAGGTGAATTTAAAAGAAAAGTTTTAATTTGATGGTTATGTATACTACCAAACAGTATCATACATTTTCTTATTATAAGAATAATGCTCAAGAGATGTGTTCACCATCCGAACACATCTCTTATCCATTTTTAATTATTTTCGAGCTACTCGAACTAGTTAATTTAAAAACACTATCCTTCTTTTCAAATCCATTTTGAAACAACACCACGTATATTTCCAAAAAATAGTTTTACCTAAAAATATCCATTTCCAATTTGCCTTGGATTCATTCAGATTCGAACTCGTTTCAACTGTACAACGACAAAGGGAATAATTTACTAAGTGCACTATACCGTTAGCCTAAGCAAACATCCGATCGTCACTTAGAAGGCTATTCCAATCATCACAAAACAAATCAGAACTCATTGCCCAAACCAAATCTAAAGGAACACACATTTCTTTAAAAATTCTCTTTTTCAAAAGAATTTATAATTAAAAATATTTTTAAGTAAACTATTATTACCGTTTCCAAAATAATTTGAAATAGTAATATACATAATTTCATTTGGAAAATCAAAACATGCTTTTGAGATCAAGTCAAAATATTGTTTTATCAAAAAAATTTCATAGCAAATTCCTACAGTAGCCATCGCTCGCTTAGAAATTCGAAAATGAACATCAATGATGTTGCAATCATTGTTGGAATTATTTTCCAGCGAACGAAATGAGTTCAATGTTTTGTCTTCCTGAAAATGATTAGAAATAATTTTGTCCCAAAAATATTTCTAAATACTATTATTAACTTTTAAACCTTGAAAACCATTTTTCCCAAATCACCGGGATTTTAAAATCTTCAAATTCCATTTATTTATAGGACACATTTTTATAAATCAATTCTTATAAAATCAACTTCTTATATTAATCATTTTTCAAGTATTTATCTCAGAAATATCCCTGTTTTCTTTTAATAAACTCCTTTTTCTAAAACTTAATTTTATACAATCAACTTTTTATATAAAATCATTTCTAAAATATTTATTTCAAAATAATCAACTTTCTTTTAATAACTAATTCTTATCAAAATGAAATTTTTACCCACTCTATCAACGAACGCCTTATGGTGAAATTGTGAAACTGAATTCACAAGAGTTCATTTCAGTGTTCCCAAAATTTCCTATATACCCAAACCGGATTTCAAAAGGAAGATTCCAGATAGACCAACAACAATAGCAATGCCTAGAACTGGACGAGCGCGGCTAATCAAATCCTAGATGATAATGATGGAATATTATCATATTTCCTAACAACCAAACACAACCAAGAATAGCAATATTAAATTTTTGAAAAATTATTCTTTTATACATATATATAAAATATATTTCTAGGTAAAATTATTTCATTTACCCATTTAAAAACAATATTGTGTCAGTTTGACCTTGTTCAAGCGTTTAGAAATCCCCATCGATAATGTTGGCCAAACGCATAGACCAGAATTCATAATCCACTCAACCGATTAAACAATACAATATAAAACGATTTTATGAAAATAAAAAACACGTGCTCCTATATATACTCTCAAACTCATTCTAGGATATTACTAATCCCATATCTAATGAGTTACTCATTTTAGGGCATTACTAACCCTATCTATAATGAGTTTACCCCCACCAAAGCCTAGATGATCGCTCAACCTAAGCTTTGATACCATGTGTAATGAACCGTGATTTTTAACCCCTGAAAATCTACACTAATACGTCCACTGTATTTCATGCCGAGCATTCAAGTGCCGGAAAACACCGATCGTTAAGGGTAAGAAGAAGAAAAGAGATAGAAGATAGAAGAAACTAAAAAATATAGAATTTCACAGCGGAACGAATAATCTATAATATACAACAAACTTTTACATAAAAAAAACCATAATATATGTATATACAAACATCAATCAGAGTATACTAACCTATTTTAGCCCAGACAGTTATAACAACCTGTCCTCACAACTGCTGATAAATACAACAATGAATGCAACATACCATATACATGAATACGTCTCTGGGCCTCCAGTTTGTCTCCTGAAGCTCCAGAGCATCCAAACTAAATTTGTAATATACTTGGTCTCACCCGACCATTTAGGAAAAAACAATGCCTGGGTCTGTCTGGTAAAAACCAGCGTGAGAAACTCAAATCACAAGGAATTTTATTTATTTTAACTTGTAAAATCTTTTAAAACAAAAGGTATCACGTAAGACCACGCCACACATAAACACGGATGGGTTTTTACCTTACGATAATAAAAACATTTCAATAGAAAATCTAGTGATATTATAATAGTGTCTAAGGTACAAATACTTATTCATCATAGCCGAAATTGTTGCATTAATTAAATTCAAGCATAATAGGTATACAACTAAAACCGCAAAAGCCTCGTATTGGAGAATTGAATCCGTACAATGACTGGGATACTGAGTTACCGCCCTTCATGGTGCATCTCTAGATAAAATAACACCACGAACCTTGCAAGGATCTCCTGCCAACACAGGACCAACCTACCACTTGACTAGTAGAACCGAATATGATCACCCCTCCGTTAATGGGTCTTGGAGCATACAAATGAGAGATGATATTGGCTCTAGATAAGGATGATCATACCCTAATTGGGAGCAACCCACTTAGCCCTGCTGCATCTCCCATCTCTTAGTCATTCCTAGTTGATGAGGCTTGAGGCTACATTTTACCTTTTTGAATAGCAAATCCGCTTGGAATGCTAAACTCACCTCCAGGTAGTAATGCAATGCCAGCATTCATCCATACAAGTTCGTTCAGGGATTGAACGAAACCGAAGACACTATTTCTATTACATTCATTTTGGAATCACCCTTAGGATTAGTAGTAAGCAGCCCTTGCATTTCGAAGAGCTCCATCTTCAATTCTATCATCTTCAAGATGTCTTCACTTCGAAATGCTTGGGTTGGATCGAAGTGGTTTTCAGATAACATATCCAATCTTGGTCTCTTCGAAGCAACATTCAATAGTTTCTGGTAAACTCAACCCTTGTTCTTTAGGAAATAAATAGACAAAGGATATGAGCGGAGATCACCTCCTAACCATTAGTGGCCGGATTTCCTTATCATTTATCCAAGAAGAACGAACCGAGTTTATACGTACAGTATAGTACCACCGATGGTAAGTGTACCATATAATTCCCGTGTTTCTCCTAGATATTTTCAAAGTTACGTTTTAGTCCAGATTTTGATAATCGGTTATTTAACTATCAACTAAACAAACATTCAAATAGAGATTACATTTCCCACGGAATCACTAAGCCTCTCAAGTTTACCTTTTATTGATTTAACATCACTTTTTCAAAACTTGGAAATGACCTCTATATACTTATCTTAACAGGATAAATATATTCACAAACCACTATATTTTTTATACTTAAAAAAATATAACCATATACTTATCTCAACGGAATAAGTGTATACACAAACCCATTTCACTTTCAAAAACCTGAAAAACTACTATTACATACTTATAAAATGGTATAAATATATTCCCAACACTTAGAGATATTTCCTATCAAAATTCATATTAAAATGGAGATATAAATGATCCACAACCCATCTCTTTGCATAAATCTCTTTTATTTTAACAAATATCTCATTTATAGATTTCTATTTTTATTTATAAAACTCTTTACAGACCACCAAGTTAATTTCCTAATCTCTTTTATAAATACCAAACCATTTATAATCCTTTTATAAATATCCACATCGTTTACAAGCTCTTTTCCAAATCCAAGAT
The DNA here is from genome assembly GCA_030737815.1 of Allium fistulosum. Taxonomy (NCBI): domain Eukaryota; kingdom Viridiplantae; phylum Streptophyta; class Magnoliopsida; order Asparagales; family Amaryllidaceae; genus Allium; species Allium fistulosum. Next base: position 1,389,467,541 of record CM060901.1, on the reverse strand, counting down.
CTCTTTAAATTTATAATACCCTTTTGTGAACTTCCTTTTTTTTAACAAACTTCCTACATGAACTTCCATCAATAAAGTTCCTCTGGTAATAATCGATAGTTTTAAACACCTTTAACAACTAAGTTATTATTTAACATTCTTCGTTTAATTATTTTTAACCCTAATTCAAAATAATAACTTTAGAATAGCATTAATAATATATTAGATTAACTTTAAATAGTATTATTGTATGAATAATTTAATTCTGAATCAATATTAATAAAATAAATAATTATTTGTCTTCAAAACAGTGTTACTATATTTATCAATTAATTTCAAACATTGTTAGTATAATAATTAATTAACTTGTTAAAAATATTTTAATTAACTTAAACCAATAAAATTAAATAACTTAACTTAATGTAATTAAATAACTTAAATTAATATAATTAAATAACTTAAATTAACTAATGAAATAATTTACTTTAAATCATTATCAAACAATTATTAATTATCTTTAAAACCTTATTAACAAATAATAAATATCCTTTAAAACCTTATTAATAAATAATAAGTATTCTTAAAATAACTGATTCAAAATTAGCTTTCAATTTAAGAAAGATGCTCAGCAACTTCAATGGTACTTAATCAAGTCATGATTTATCCAATAACTATCCAAGTTATAATCCAGGTATTTACATAACATCAGATATGTAAATTAAATCCATAAGTAAAAAGCAATTGTTAATATAAAACTTAACCAATATTTATCAACTGGAAGGTACAGAAGTGTCTATACTAAACGGGATTTATTTTTATTAAATAAATGCCCAAATTTAAACTATCCAGTTAATAATAACAGAATAGTGATTTATTCTGCTAAAAATATGGCCAATTAATTTAATTAGCAAAACGGTAATTTGTCCCGCTAAACAAATGTCCAATTACCATATTCAATCCAATTTAACTCAAAAGTATTTTATTTGGCGAAATAAACATCAATAATTAAGGTATATAAATTTAAATGATGTTATTAATTTAAATAACGTAATTTAAATCCTGTCTGGTTTTATATGTCATAAATTTATACTTGTCAAAAGCTATCAATAAGTTAAACTACAGTATTGTACTCGTTCATACGAGTATAACACAAAAATCCATGTGTCAAACAGATCACATACGAGCAAGATATAACATTTCAAAGTTTTGACAAATTAAATTATATAATTAAATAACCAATTTAAAATCCTCACCCAATGTTAACGGGCTGACCCCATGCTCCAGACCCTATCCCGCACGCACATGACTTCATTTTCCCCAATCCTCCAAACTTCCTTGTACATGAAACAAGTGCACGCGTGCACGTGTACCATCAACCCATGCCGTTGTTCGATCAACGGAGGCCACCACCAAGTCCCCCCTCGCCTGCTCTTTGCAAAGACCACCACGACACACACTCCGATACCCTAGAACCAATTCTGACCGAACACTTAAAATCCAAAATCACATCCAAGCTCCTATTGTGTGCGATAACTTTTGTCGTCGAACTTCGCCAAACTCGACCGCAAGGTGCCCCTTTCCTTCACAAACACAACGCCAAGCTTCAAATCCTCAATCGATGCTCGAAGCAAAAGTAAATCTGAACCCTAGCTTACAACCCTTGCCGATGAACATCACGAAGTGTTGCCAAAACCTCATAAAAAATTCTAGGACTCCATACGAACCCAATGACACTTGTGGCGTCGATCAATTCTTCATGGATCGAAAGAAATTAATTTTTGAAGTTCGATGATCATTTTCCCTCTATACTGATTTATGACAATATCTCGACATTTTTTGACGAAATTGAGTGAAACCAATTTCTAAAAATAGCTGAGATCAAGATGGACAACTTTTGTTTTGGTCCCTAAGGCTAAAAACGAGTAAATTAAGAGGATTTGATTTTTAAACAAAAGGTGGAATTTTATTTTCATTGTTTTGAAGTTTAAATAAAAATGAAGAATAAGTACTCTATTTTTTTAATGAGCGCGCACACACACACACATGGATATATATATATATATACACACACACACACACACGCACACATGCTCACCTCCTTCAATAGCCAGTGGACCTAAAATTTAAATCAATGTCAGAATCAAGGGGGACCAAAGGGAACAATGGTGGCTGATGGCTGGTAGGGTGGAAGAGGAGACACGATTGTGGCTGAGATGATGGAAAAAGGGGCTGCTGATTTGAAGATGTGTATTGGATTTGTGTACTTAGATTTGAAAAGATTTTGGTACCCTCCACACAATCCCACATCCGCGTACGAGCCACGAATGATAGAAAATAAAATATGATCGCATATGGAAATATAATGCGATCATATAACATAAATAAAATAGACAAGTTAACTTATTCTGTTGAAATTTGAAAATAACAATGTTTGATGTAAAATACGTCAAACAAAATTTAATTATTTTTCAAATTAAAAATTTTGAAAAAATTCTATAAATTAGATAAAATACATCATTGAAAATAAGGTCTCAGTTTGAAACATATACTTTTATTATAAAAACCCAAATCAAATATTTAAAACCAATTAAATATTTCAGAAATCAAAGTGATAAAATTCCGGGTTGTTACAAATTGGGTCTACTCGCACTTATTCTTTCATCTTAGCACCGAGCTTAGAGAGTCTATCAATATAGCCTTTTATTGTTATGACATAGTGCAACACACTTTGCTCATATTCGTGTTGGAACATTCTTTTAGCTATCCCGTACCTTGCAGAACGAGACTACTCACTAAACAATGATTTGAGGCTATCGAAGACTTTATGGAAAAACATGTACTTGTGCTACCTTTGCAACAACTTATCTAACTAGATAACACATAAGCTTGGGCTAAGTCACGATTAGCTAATCATGTGTAATAAAAATTAACTGTTTTGAGATCAGCACCCTCGCTTGCTTGGTTTTTATTCTTAAGGTTACAACAGACAATAATCTTTCATAAGGTAGTTCTATTTTAATTGCTCTCAAACAATCAGTGTAATTGGGATCGTTGAATTTGTCACTTTCAAAAAATAACTTTACTACAAATTTAATTTTTTAAGTAGATCATTTATGCAACGTGTGTTCTTAGAATATTAAAATGATTAAATATTATCATTTCATTTTTTTAATAATGCTCCCACTAGATTTTATATTTTTCCAAACCTAAAGAGAAATATAGAAACCTTTTGACCTCTTTAGTGAGTGTTAGGACTCACTTCCCTTGGGATTCTGACCTTGGGTTTTCTCAATAAGCTATAACATCCGGTGATGGGTAACTCTTTATCATTTATATCTTATATAACTCTAACCGTGGCCTTTGCTCTAATTTGAATTCTGACTTTGAGTTTGCTTGACAAACCAAAAGAGATTAGTCATTCTAACATATCATTTCTTGATTGCCTAAGTATAGATGCTTACCTCTTGAGTTTACTCAACAAATAGTACTGCACATAACAACAATGATCCGAGTTTGCTCAATAACCAACGTAGATGCAAGGAATCTATCTGATATATAAATGACAAATGGAAATTTTACTAAAAATTCATAATATTTTATATAATGTACGGTGATATCATTTAAGGAATAATGGATTTCTTATGAAATACCCTTGTGATAGAAGTGCTAGACACATTTGATATCACGATATACGTACTATACGCATGTACATCTTCTAAAAATCTATTTTAGGTTTATTTCCGTTCCACTTATATTTTATTAATACATATACTTATATAAGTTCAATTTATTTCAAATTTTTATAATTTAATTAACAAATGTAACATATATGTATTTATTAATTAAAATAGTTTTTAATTAATTTTAGTTCTTAATTAATTAAATTTTATTTAAAGTTTCTAAAAATTTATTTTTATCTTAAACAATATAAGAAAATATCTAACTATTATAACCTTTATACTTTTACATGCCAATTAATCAATATATATATATATATATATATATATATATTATGTACTCAATTAATTATTCATTTAACCAAACATTTAGTTGAACGTTTAATAAATTTTGAAATTAATTTAAATAAATTTCTCAAAACAATTTTGACAAAAATTTAAAACATTTTAAACTTATTTTATAACATTTATAAAATCTTTATATTTTAAATTTAACTTTTGAATTTAGAATATATTTAAAATTTTCAAGTATAAATTTGAAATTGGCTTAAGGCCTAACATAAAATTAGGCCTTACACTCGACCCAACCTTGAGAACTTCTCTGTCTATTGGGCCGACCCATGAGCCGAGAGGGGAGAGTACTGATTACTGCAACCTCAAGCCTAGATGCTCCTATTTTAGATTGCTTTTTTAGAAAGAAAAGCCTATTAATTGACCTAAATGATGACTGGTATCTCTTTGTGTGTGTGTGTGTGTAAAGAGGTACATTATCAACAAAAGGAGAGACATGATTGGGTATAACTGGTAATAACACCCACAATAAGACCAAAAACACTCTATTATGAAGCAAAAAAAACTTCTTATATAGTTAATACTATGCCAAACCCGACCTAATAGAGCTAAACATTTAATAAACTACTCGCCTCATTTATATAACCCAACTTTATTTAATCCAAGAAACCTTAGATCTAAAATTCCTAATCATGGCGGTAATTGCGAATACGAACCATCTTCTACTTCTAATAAGTCACTATTTCTCCTCAGTATTGATGCTTCCGAGCTTAGTAATTGACCCAGATTCAGTCGATCTACTTCGAAGCTATTCATTAGTTCTTCTTCTATTGCACTGACGATTGATGCTTGCTAAGGAGAGCTCTCATTCAGATGCCTTGACTTTGACAAAAAAATATTAACATCCATTAGCAGGAGTCTGTATTCTACTCCCTTTGGTAAGCTTCTCGACTAGAAGGTTTGTTGGTTATATTCCTCCTACAAATGCCATATTGTCATCGTCATGGTAATATTCCTAACCTTATTTTGTAAATTATGCTGCTGGTTTGAGTTTGCTATAGCAGGATCCACTCGAACACTACAGTGAAAATGTGTTGAATCAAGAGTAGACAGTACGCGTCTTTATTATGGTCATTTCATTCTGTCCCCGCTTATGAAAGGGCAAGCCGATACCATAGGTATTTCCAACCTACTCGCCTTACACAATGACAAGGAATTATTATCTAAGCTCTCTAAACGCAAAGAAAGAGTCCTTTATTAAAGAGATCGGTCGCTCTCACTTGAACTGAACGCTTTTCCTGAACTAGAAGTCCTAGAAGTCACCTAGCAACATTAGTAAGTCATGACTTTTTGGGGTTGTAAGCTGTAAATTAAGTTCGGAATTTAATCTTGCCCATATATTTATTGAATAGATATGTAATTGAAAAAAGAATGTTTGCTCATTTCTTATGCTTCATCACATGTGCAGCACTTTGTGATTTCGAAAGTCACCCATATCTGTAGTTAGTCTTTAGTAGGAAGCATCTTCAGTAGTGCAGAGTATGCTGTAATTAACATTTTAGCAGGGCAAATTTTATTCCATACCTTACTACCCTAATGAAGTTGTTCTCTTCTGATCCTACATGTTTACCACGCAGATCTAATTGAAAACGTGCCATTATATACACTATGTTCCCGCTCATCATTGTTGCTATCACTATGAATTTTGTTGAATTGAATTGCACACATGTCTTAGCAAGTTAGCATTAGTAAAGTCCCATTGGTCCTGATTAATAATACTACTAACTGTGAAGTTTTAAGTATAGAACAACGCCATATACGACCAAGTATTTGGGTTTTCCAATGATTTCCCTTTGATCCAAGGGTCAAACCATAAGTTTGTGATTCTGCCATTTGCAATTTTGCTTTGGATAAGTTTACTACATTGTTCTAGGGTTCATAGCGTAAGCTTCCATGTAAACGATGCATTATTGTCTAATTTGGCTATCCAAAAGTTTTTCTTCATGCAATACCTATTATGTATCCATTTTTCCTACAACAAGTCTTGTTTCATCTAGTTCCAAACTAGCTTTACTACATATGTTTAATGTAGCTTCTCCAGATTTCTCAAGCCTTGGTGTCCTTCATTTTTCGGTTTACAAACCGTTTCCTAACTTATTTTGTGATGTTTTCCTTTTCCTAAAAAATTGGAGCATTTCTGCTTAATTTTAGGTAAAATGATTTTTGGAATTCGACAAATTTTCATCCAAAATTGGATGATACGGTAGATTATAGTCCTTATAAGCTCTAATATACCACTAGTGTTTAAAACCCTATTGCTTCATGAGTAAAGTCTACCATTAATCTTATCTAATAATGCCCTAATTTTTTTTCTTTTTAGTCTATTGACTAATAGGGCTATTTATAGATATTTAATAAGTAGACTTCCACTTTGTACTCTAAGAACATTTGTAATTTGGTCTTTAACTACTATGCCTTTCCCTAAAAATATTCTTTTTTTGGTTTGTTAATAGTTAGACCTGCATAATTTTCCATGTCATGTAGCACCCTTTTGAAAGAGTATGTGCTTTCAGTTGTTGCTTTTGAAAACATCGTCATTAGCATAGATCAAGTGTGTTAGCACTGGATCTATGTTGCATAATGGGCTTAAATTACCTTGCAAAGTTCATTTTTCAAATTTATGGATAAGTATTCCATTGCAATTACAAATAGATAAGGGAAAAGAGGGTTATCTTGTCTGATGCCTTGATTACTCTTAATGAACCCCTAAGGAGTGCCATTGATGATGATTGAAAAAAATGGATGTAGGGATGCACCATTCAATGAGGGATGTGAATTAAGGGAGAAAACCCATTTTTTCCATGATTTGTATAATGAACTTTCTATTTATTTTGTCGTATACCTTTTGGAGGTCGATCTTTAGACATATATTTTTGTTTGTTCTTTTATTGAAAGTCCTTTCCTTCGTACACCAATAAAGAACTCTCTAAAACATTTCTACTTTAAATAAAAGCATTTTGGTTAAAATAGATGAGATTGTTCATTAGCCCTTTCATTCTGTTGAAAATTAAATTTGTTAAAATTATGTATAACACATTGCAGCAGGATATAGGTCTGTAATCACTTATGTTTTTTGACATTTTGTTACTTTGGTACTAATGTAATGAATGTATGGTTTATTTTTTTTGTGAACTTCTCTTTTTCAAATATATAATTCATGACAACTAGCAAGTCTCCCCTAATTTTCTCCCAGTGATGTTTATATAATTTAGCATTAAATCCATTAGGTTCAGGGCTACTATATCGTCTATCTAAAATATTGAGCTCCTCGGTTCCTCCGAGTCTATTGGCAGTAATAATTTTCTTTGATCATTTGCAAATAAGAGTTTTTTAACATATTATGTTTTGTTCTATGCTTCAAATCTTATCTACTTTAGAATTGTACAACTCTATATAATATTTTATGGACTCCTCTTTTAATTTTTGTGGATTTGTCATTGGTTTAACTCCTATAATTCCTTGTAAATTAAGATTGTTTTTCCTAGCTGTCATTTTGGAGCAGAAAATTTTTATAGGACAGTCTCCCTATGTGAGCCAATTTATTTTTGATTTTTGAATAATCTCCAATAGCATCAGCATTAAGCATAGGCTGCATCATTATTAAGTTTTCCATGTATGCTTGAAAAACTCCTCATTGGCTGGATTTTCAAATAGTTGAAGATAGAAAAAGTTGTTTAACTCTCTGATATCTTCATACTGTTTTAATTCCCTGCTATTATTGTTCCAATTTTCCAAACATCTTTTAATCTATTTTAGCTTTTGAATAAAACAGTAAAATGAACTCCCTTGAATATTAGTAATAAAATAGCTTTCAATGCTTTATAAATACCCACATTGATATGGCTATGAATTGTTAAATTTAAAGGGTTTGTTCTTGTCTTATTCTAATAGATTAGTAAAGCTTATGTGTAGCGAGGAATGGTCAACGGATGAGTGGTTTAAAATTGAAACATTTAGTGTAGGGACTTGTGTGAGTAATTTAAAATTTCCCAGTACTCTATCTATTTTACTATGAATGGAAAAATTCATACCCCTTTTAGACCAACAATGTGAATAAAGGCTTGAAAATCATTATCTGCACTTAATAAATTATTTGATGTCACCCTCTCATTATTATTAAGCATGTAGTTGAAGTCTCCAATGAGGATCCACAATAGTGGGAGATTAGCATCATCTTCAAATAAGTATTTCCATATTTTCTTTCTTTCAATTGCTAAGTGTTTTGCCTATATTATTGAAAGTAGGCACTTAAAATCCCTCTCTGTTAGTAATTAAACAACTGATATGTGATCCAAACTTGTAATCGTATTAACTCTCCATGTGTACTTGTTCCATAAGACTCATATTTGCCTTTATTATCAAATTCATTATTATGAATTGCTCCATACCGGTAACTAGTGGAATTATAAAATCTGACAATATTTTCACTAGATAACTTGTGCTCATTTAGGCATATGATATCAACTTCAGAGGAAACAAAATGTTGTTTGACATCTTGTTTCCTAGTAAGGGAATTGAGTTTCTCACTTTCCACACTAATAGCGACAGTAATCCATTGCATTGCTCCTGGCATCCAAGTTGCTTGGAGCAGTTAAGCTCTTTTTCGACTTCTTGAGCTTCTTTGCCTTTTACATTTAGATGTGATGCAAATTGTTCCCATGTTGGGTTATTTATAACATCCTTGTCTTCTGCATCTCGGAATTTTGTTGTATTATCTTTTTTTTCCTAGAAAAGCTAGTTCTCATATTGTTATGCTTATATAAACTTGGTGCATCTGACAGGCCGTTATTAGAGATTTCTACCATAACAGGACATGCTGGGACGATGATTAGATAGGTAAAAATCGATGCTTCACATGTTATGTTTTCAACAGGTTCTTCTTGTGTCACAATCTTCGCTGGGGCTTCTTAATATGGGTTGCATTAGGCTTTTCTTTAATAGTCTGTGTATTTGTTTACATAAACTAATTGGACTTTAATACCATTATTATTTAGTTCCAAACTCCTTTTTGAGAACATCCTATCAAATTGGTGACAGGAATCGAACCTACAACCTCATCACTACCATGTAGATGCCTCTACCAACTATGCTTTAATACCATTGTTGGATCAGGTCCATCTGACAAAGAGAAATGGGGTAGATTTCAGAATAATTCCTAAGTGAACCTTAATAGGCTTATGTAAAAAACTAACTAGCATTCAAATCCAAACTATAGATAATGTTTTAATTTAATTTAATTTGTTTATAATATTTGGTGAAAATTATAGATATGATATATATGTTATATATAATATGGCAATATAAAATAACAATAGTATAACATGTGTATAAAATATGTAATACATATTGATATTATTATTTAAATCTATTGTGTATGTATATATAATACTTACATATGTATATAGCACATTCATGCACATATTGGGGGTAATACACATATCTAAGTGTGTGTGTGTGTCTATACACACACACACATGAATATATCAAGATATATGTATATGGTTTTGTATACACATATCTCAATACCATGTATATAGTATAGACCCACACACACAAATATATATATATATATATATATAATATTGCCATATTTAAATAATTTACAAAACAAATATATAAAAACTTGAAATATATCGTACCTACATATATAAATCCAAATATGCTGTAAAATCTAGTTAGTTCGACTAAATAAAATATTAATTTAAATTTGAAATTTGAAATTAAAATTTAAAATATATTAATTCAAAATTAATTTAATTAGGTCAAAAATATATTATATTTGAATTTAAAATCAATTTGTTAATTTTAAAATAACATATAAATTTAAAATTTAAAATCATAATTATAATTTATAAATGTCTAATATTTTGACTAATCAAATATCTTAATTTTACAAAACTCATCAATTTATTTTCGACTGTAAATATTTGCTAAATACACAAGCACATTTTGTTTAAGCCACTCAAGATCAACGTTTCTTTGATACTGAAGTGAAAAATATGGTTTTTAGCATTGACAGTAATAGCTTTGGTGGGCCAGATGGGTTTAACTTATATTTTTTCAAGATTACTTGGCAGATGTGGGTCCAGTCTTCATCAATGCTATACATAATTTCTTTAGACATGAAGAACGCTAGGTGGAATAAATGCTACAATTGTATGCCTAATGCCTAACTCCTCTAACTCCTTCTCTGTTAATGATTTTAGGCCCATTTCGTGTTGTAACACCATTTATAAATGCATATCTAAGCTATTGGCTTATAGAAAGAAATCGGTCCTCCCATATATTATTTCTAAGAACCAATCTGCTTTTACTAGTAGCAGGAACATAGGCCATAATATCCTCGTCACTCATGAGCTTATTAAAGGATATGAATATAAAATTATCTTTCCCAGATGTTGCATGAAAGTGGACCTAATGAAAGCTTATGATATTACATTATGGAGTCCTACCCAAATCATTATGAACAAAATAAATTTTCCGTAACGACCCATATTTTACGTATCAAAGGATCGTAAAACAATTTCATTTATTCACATGAGGTCATATGACTCTAATTTTTTTGGAAGTTACTCATAGGGATATTTTCCACATCTGTGATTTTTGACGAATTTCTATGTGACCATTTTGACCTTGTATATCTTGTTTGGACTATAACTTTTGATAGGACCCGAGTTAGGATCTCAAACCACTTCCATTGCTTCAGAATGACGGTTTATCATTCCTTAAAGTGACCATAATAGAAAATGGACTTACCATTTGAAAGTTATAGCTATTTTAAGTTTTGGCTGTTATTGGCCTGCATTAGTGGGTAATTAACTAAACCCATGTTTAAGCCCACTAACCCATCTCGAAAATTGTATTAAAGGGAGGCTATAGGAACTAATCTAAGTCATTTCCATCTTCCCTAAAATAGCTCTCAACCTCCATTAACCCTAATTTCATCAAAAAAACCTACCTTTTCCTTGCTAATCTTAGTCAAATCATCCATTGGAGAGGGTGATTAGCATATAAAAGCTTGAGATTATTGTTTTTGCTGAGTTATGTTCATCTCCTTTATTGTCCACTTTAGATCTAAGGAGGAAAAAAATGGTACTTTGGGTATTTTGTGAGTGGTTCTTGACCTCTTGCTCTACTATATATGTTTGTATAGTTAAAAAGGATGTTTTAGCATGATTTTGGCCCTAAATTGTTTTCTAAATTCAATCACGTTTTCATAGATATTTATGGCCGAATTTTAAAGGCTTTAAAATGGTTTTTAAATGGGTTTGTAACATTTTGTTCAAGTTTATATGCTTGTGTAAAAATTAGATCTAGACTAGGTTTTTTTAATTATCATGTTCTTATGTATTGCATATATATATATGCGTATTTCATGTTTGTATGTCATGCTTTGATGTGGTTTTCTAGTGCTTTTAGGTAGTTAGAGAAGAGGTTGGCGAATTTAACAAATCGAAGGCAAAGATGGTTGGGATTGGATGAAACTTGGAGGAGGGGCTCTGAAGGACGGGAGGAGCCTAGGAATCAAGTTGCACCAAAATTGAAGCTAAGTAGGGGACTCGGTACCGAGAGCTTTTTATCGGTACTGAGAGCTTATTATCGGTACCGAGAGCTTACTATCGGTACCACGAGCTTTTTCTTCATAGAAATCATCTCAGTAGGAGGTGCTGCTTTAGGTCAAGGGTACGGGTGACAAGCGAAGGTCAAGTGCAAGAATTTGGCTTAAGTATTACACTTAGTACCGAGAGCTTTTGAGGGCATGGAAATGAGATCTTTTGGAGTTATACCATGATCTTTTGGAGTTGATGTCGAGACTTCCAAGAGGAGTGGTTGGTGTCCAAGCACTTAGAAGATGGAGCTCTAGGGGAGGAGGAAAGAACTTAGCCAAAATTGACTAAGCATAACTATCAGTACCGAAGCTTATTATCCGTACCAAGAGCTTATTATCGATACCGGAGCTTATTATCGGTACTGAGAGATCGGTCCTTGCTAGAAATAGGGTGGAACTTCTAGTAGGGGAAGCTTAGGCTCTATAGGTCATGGTGAAAGTGTTTGTTTGTTCGCTTGGGGTTTGATGGAGATGTAGTAGCATGTTGATAGTTTTGGGACTTCGATAATGGTACCTCGATGGTGAATGGGGTTATATTCTGATGATGGAGGCTCGATATGAAAGAGAGTCATGAAAATTTTAGTCCACAAAGGGAGGATTCTAGAAATGGTGACCCGTAGGTAGAATGTGAGAATGGTTCTATCATGGAATGGAGGAATTTGGAATGGTTCCTCGAGAATAATGGAAATTACATGGAGCAAGGAAGGGGCTCGGTTATGCATGCTAAGGGATTGTTGATACCCGGACTATTTTCTAAGTGAAATTATAAATATGAATTATAGGATATTGATTATAATTAAAATAATCAACATTTGTGAAATGATATTACTTAAGAAGTGAGATTATATAAATATGATTTATAAAAGTGATTTATAAATGGAAAGGGAATGAAAATTATATAAGTATATGTATAGATATGATTTGTAAATGGAAATAGATTTAAAACAAGGAATTGGAGAATTTAAGTCCCGTTAATTTGGAAATTGTTTTTCAAAGGTTTTGGAAAAATAATAATAGTATTATTTTGAAAATATTTTGGTTAGAAATGTTTTGAAATAGGATTTAAAAGAGATAAAAAGCACTAAACTCACTTCAGTCACTGGAAAATAATTCTGGTGATGACGACTGCATCATTAGTATTCATTTTTGAGTTTCTAAGTGATGGATTGCTACCTTAGTGATTTTCCATTGGAGTTTTGTTTTGGTAAACATGTTTGATTTTAAAATCTAAAGTATGATTCGATAAATATATGAAAATAAGATTTTGAATTTATAATTTGAAAATGGTATAGGTAAGGAAAGAAAATTTGGAATTGGGATTTAAAATTAAATTTTAACTTGAGAAAGGTTAAATAAATTGTGTTGGAGAAATGGATGAAATGAAGTTCAACTTAAAAAGGGTTAAATGAAATAGAATTAGATTTAAAATGAAATAGATGAATGAATTAATGAAATGGATAATGGAATGAATATGAATTTGAGTATTATATGAAATATTGCTAAGCATGGATTGAATTTAAAGTGAATATAAGCAAAGTAAACGAGAATAGAGTGAATATTAATAATTAAATGTAAATTAATTGAATGTTAACAAGAAAGAAAAGTGTATAAATATAATGTTGACATTTGGAAATGTGAATTGGTATGGTTATAAATTAATTGGATGGATATTATTTATTGATGGTTTCCCTTGTTACATTGCTACATTTGCATATGGTTATTACATAGTCTATGTTCTATATTGGTATTACTTTCTATAAACATATTCTTATTGTTTGTTGAGTGATTAGTAGGTGCAATGGCGTATGCTTCACATTTGGAGCTCGCTTTCGCATTATGTTGGTTGTATATGCTTGCTGATACTAAAATAAGGTACACATCTCAGATTACATATTGTATTTTTATATTTTTCCCTACGGGATGCCTCATTTTCGAAGATGAGATGTATATTTGTGATCATATATATATATTGTAAATTTTTATGTTCAAGCCACGCAAAGAAGACGCTAGCGAAATTTTTCGTAAATTTAAGAGTTAGAAAATTTTTGAGAATTTTGGAAAATTTTTTATAACTAAAGTTTGATTTGAATTATAACCTGAAATGGTTGAATGGATAGAAATTTGTTGGTATTGGTGAATGAAGTTAAAGACCTAAAAGAGTTTGGAAATCTATTACAACTAATTGGTTTTGGAAAGTTAATGGGTTTGGGGCATTTTTCTTACTTGCTAATTTCGGGGACGAAATTCTTTTAAGGGAGGAAGAATGTAATAACCTAGAAATTTCAGTCATTTGAAATTGGAATATTTAATTTATTTTAAATATTAAAAAGCCAATTTTATAAGTTAAACAACTTATATTTCAAATTCAGCAATTTAATTGATAATTGAATTGTTAAATTGAATATTTGGAATTGTTAAAAGATTAATTCTTGAATTTGATGTGAACAAAAATGATTTCTAAAAGTTGATTTAAATTCTATCTGAATAAGAATGAAGATAATAAACATTTATATTGGGATTAAAAGTGATTAATTTGGTTTTTATAATAATTTGTTTTAATTAAAATAAAAAAAATAGTCTTTTGGGGCACCATCTCGGATTTCGACGAAATTAGTGTCATTGGATTTGTAATAGTGAGTTATTGTATGCTGTCGAATTTCATGACGATTCGACATATCGTTTGGTCGTGCGAGATCAAAATGCATCGAAATTAATTTCAAAAATTATATAATAATTGGGTTTGAAGAGCTATCTTCTGTATGCGAATTAGGCCTTGAGACTAATTTCATTGTGTTCGAAATATGGGTATAACATATAGAACGCCAGGCGGCACGCCTCATTTGGAGTTCGAAAATTTAACGTGTGAATAGTGCTTTGAAAATTTTCTATATAAGGACATTAACTTTCTTCATTTGCAAACCCTAGCCCTAATTGGTTTCAGCCGCCATTAAAACAATAGCTCCATCCAACGAACGACAATCAACAGAGCCTCTAGAGGCCGAATTGGCCAACGACTTCAACTGCAAACTTGGAGAGCACGACAAGATGGACTCCGTAAAACGGTCGGACCATTGTAGATCATCGCATGGAGGCTGATTTCTAGTCGCGACCAGCAGCAGCGAGGGTCACGCGAGCGGCGGAGGCAGGCACAACGACGATTCTCGACAAGGCGATGGCGGCAGTGGCAAATTGAAGGAGCATGATCGAAAAAAACATGTATATGTGCGAGCCTGGACGTGCACGAGCGAGAGGGGAAGGAGGGTAATTAGTTTTAAACGTTTATTTATTTTAAGTTAATTATAAATTTATTAATTCAAAAGTTCATTAATCCATATCGAATTCATACAAAGTCCAAATCGAATGCGAAGAGTTGCGTTGCGATCGTATCAACGAAGGCTACGCTATGGAGTTGGATTGGATGGATTCGGAGCTAGTAGGAATTTTGGTTAAAATTGAACGTCTATTCAATTTTAGTTCAAAACGGAACATTTGGCGACTTCTGAAATCAATGTGAGTTAATCTCACCTTTTTGGTTAGCCAGAAATATTATATAGTCAATAAAATTATTTATTGGATGTGTGGATATTTTATTATTGATTATTATTAACTATTTGGATGATTTACTAGTTTATATTGTTGATTTGGATATATTCCCGCCCTGGAGCCATATGAAACCCTATTACGATCCCGTGTAAGAGCGGATGACCCTTTGTATACGAATCCCACCTCGAAGCAGTTGATTTATATTTTATGATTATGTACTGTATGTGATGCAGAGGAACAGGTTGGAGGGATCCAACTGGATTCCTCACACTGTTGATTTATTTTCATATAAATTGATATATGATCTGCTGGATGTTATATTTGATGACATGAATATGATTTTTCTTATTTAGTACTTTAGTAGCATTGGGCTTTATTATTTTTGGCATTTTAAAATATTATAACTAATGATTTGATTTAAAAGGGATTTCAAAGTGATATTGGAAATTATATATGTTTTAATAATTTTTCTTAGATTAATTAAAGAAGAAATTTATTTTAAAATGAATAGTATAATTTTTGGACATTATAAATTAATAGTTTTATAAAATATTTTAAATAGAGATTTTCATACTGTAAAATAAAGATTTTTGAAATCTTAAAATAAGTCCGTCTTTAATTATAAAAGGGATAGTTTTTTAAAGGAAAATAGAAATATTTTGATATATATATTTATTAACCATTTTATATAAAGTTATATATATGCACATATATTAAAGATTATTTACAAATGTGAGATTTATAAATGTGATAATTTATAGAAGTGATATTTTACAAATGAAGTGAAGATTTGTAAAATCGTGTTTTGTTAATAAAAGTATGGATTTATAAATGGTGCTTATAAATTAAAGGAAACTATTAACATTTAATAAATTGGCAAAATAAATCAAATGGTGGATTTATTATAAGACGAGGAATGATATTTTAGAAAAAACTGATTCTTTTTGGAAATTGAAGGTGAGGGTAAATTTGGCATGTTAAATGATATTTTATAAATAGAAAGGAATTTATAAAAGGAATTTATCCATTTGGGAGCAACGTTAAAAACAGATGGTGATTGATGTTTTTAAATGGGATTTATGAATAAGTGAGATTTATAAAGGGAATAGAGTTATAAATGGAGTTCATAAATAAAGGGATTTTATGAAAAGAAGTTTTATAAAAGAGAATGAGATTTATAAATATAATTTTATAAATATTGAACTGATCATGTTGGAAATTATGTATGGATTTTTATTAAGGAAATATAATTATGTTTTAAAAGTTGTTTATTTATATTAATATCATTTTAAAATGGTTTATCAATATTTCAATATTTTGAAAATTTAATTATGTAAATTATTAATATGGTTTGAAATTTATTTTAATTATTTATCAATAAATTTTTGGAAATTAATTATTAGTATTTATAACAGTGTTGAAGATAAATTATTATTGTTTTATTTAGGATGTTTTGGAATTTATTAATTATTATTTTAAAATATTTTAAAGTTAATATTTATTTATTTATAATGGTTACTATTATATAGTAGTGTTTTTAAGTAAATGATTAGAATTATATTATAAATGTTTTCGAGATTTATAAATAGGGTGTTATAAACAGATGTGGATTATAAGAGGAATCTTATAACATGTTTTGGAAAACGTAAAGGGAGACTGGTTAAAAGATAAAAGAGTTTTATAAATAGTTTTAGATATTTATAAAAGAAAATATAGAAATGGGTTTATAGTTTTATAAAAGGAGTTTTATAAATGGTTTGTGGATTTATAATGGGGTTTATAAATGATTTTAGAATTGAATAAAAAGGGAATCTTCCCAAATGCTGGTGAATATACTTATACCGTTGAGATAAGTATATGGATATTATTCCAAGTATTGAGAAATAAGGCTTTGTAGGTATACATATATCTTTGTAAAAAGAATTTTGATTCAAGTATTACAAAGTGAATTTAAATTAATGGAAGAATAATTAAAAGGAGGTTAGTGGTTGCTAGTGTGCTTAAACATTGTTGGTTTTTCCTATGGAATTAAATCCTTGATTAAATGTTTGTTATTTGATAGTTAAATAACCAACTATCGAATTTGGGCCTAAAACGTAACTTTGGAAATATCTAGGAGAAAACGTATGTTATATGGCATAGTCATCTCTGATGATGTTGTACTATGCGTATAAATCTCGTTTCGTTCTCCTAAGACAATGATAAGGAAATCCGTCCACTAACGGTTAGGAGGTGATCTCCACTCTTATCTTTAATTGTTTGTTTCCTAAAGAACATGGTTGAGTTTATCAGAAATTATCGAATGTTGTTTCAAAGAGACCGAGATTGGATAGGTTATCCGAAAACCACTTCAATCCAACTCAAGCATTTTGAAGTGAAGATATCTTGAAGATGATGGAATTGAAGATGGAGCTCTTAAGCATTTCATTTACTCCTAGAATGAACTTGTATAGACGAATGCTGATATTGCATTGTTGCCTGGAGGGCAGTGTTAGCATTCCAAGTGAGAAGTGCTATATAAAGTTAAACGTAGCCTCGAGCCTCATCAATCGGGAAATGACAAATCGGGCATGCAGCAAGGCCAAGTTGGTCGCTCCCATTAGGGTATGCTCATTCCAAATCTAGATCGATTACTATTTACTCATGTATGCTTCAGGGTCGAATAACAAAGTGGGGTGATCATATTCGCTATTACTAGTCAAGTGGTAGACCAATCCTGTGTGGCAGTAGTGCAAGATGTTCTTATCATACCCCGGTGCATTTTGTCTAGAGATGCACCATCGAAAGGTAGTTCCTTACCTTGTTATAGTATGGAATCCATTTTCTAGTACAAGCCCTTACGGTTTTAGTTGTATAACTATTATACTGGAATTTAATTAATGTAACAATTTCGGCTATGATTAATAAGTATTTGTATCTTAGACACTATTATAATATCAAAGAATTTCATATAAAATGTTTTGGTTATTGTAAGGTAAAAGCCCGTCTGTGTATATGTGCAGCGTGGTCTTACGAGATACTTTTGATTTCAAAGGTTTTTATAACTTTAAAATTCAATTGGGTGTGTTTTCTCACGCTGGTTTTCCAGACTAACTCAGGTGTTATTTATTATAATGCTCGGGTCAGACCGAGTTTTATCCGGTGCCATGACCCAGCTATATTGGGCTAATCGCACAGGGAAGACTCGACTGTTGATAAGAAGGATAATCATGATGCAATGGCTGCATGACCAAGATTGTAACGACCCAGAATTTTGAACAAATTAAATTGAAAATATTTAATTAATTTTAAATATTTGAACGATGATTTAATTTGAATTCCCGATATAACTTTGAATTTGGCGATTAAATTTTAGAATTTAATCTATTGAATTGAATAAAGTTTTATATCTTCGATTTTAAGCTGAAGAAAAATATTTCAAAAGCTTTTAAATTTCGTATTTATGTTTCTGAAGATAATAGAAGCTTCAGAATCGAATTTGAAATTGTTCTGTTCAGTTTTGAATTTAATTCTTCGAACCGATATTTAAAAATAGCGTTCCGAAGCGCAGTCTCGGAATTCGACGAAACAAGTTCCATTGGGTCCGTAACGTTGAATTATTGCCGGGTTTCAAATTTCGTATTTTTCAGAGTTTCTATGTGAGTACGCGATAGGTAAATGCATTGAAATTTAAATTGAATTCAATTTAAATCTAAATTTAAATTTATTTAACTTGGTTAAATAACAGCACGTTATCCTCCCTTAAAGCACGCAGAGAATCACGAAGCAAGACCGTGCAACCCATACCTTCGTTCATTATTAAATGAATTACCGAACTCTTCTTTCCTCAATTCAAAATCAACAGAAGAAATTTAAATCAATGGCCGCCTTCTCCTTTCGTTCGAATAAATGGCGGCCATCTCTTTTTCCTCAACTGGAAGCACGATTCTCAATTCAAGCATAAAGGCATCGTGAGTTCGTTCGCGTGAGGAAGCAGGTCGAACGGCGATCTGGAGAGGGTGCGCGAACGCGGCGGCGGCGTTGATTTCGGGTCGCGAGTTTCGTTCGCATGGAGGCGGCGACCTGGAAGTGAAGTCAGGCGATGGTGTCGGCGTGCAGTGCTCAGGTGATGAGCATCGCGATGGCGATGGGAGAAACGATCGATTTGGGGCACGCGAGCGAGTCGCGACTCGTTCGCGAGGGGTCGCGGTGGGATGCGTGGCATTGGAGGGTTCGACGGAGGAGTAGTCAAGGTCTGAAGCATTTTTTTTCGATTCGAGCAAGGAGGAGGTGGGGTCTATCGCGACTCCGTCCTGAATCGAGCGCACGAGGAGGAGTGCGTCGGGTGTGGAAGGCTCGCGTACGTTGGCAGAGGTCTGGATGATGGCAGCGTCATGCTGTGAGGTATTTAGCATTTTTTTTGAAGTATTGATTCATCAATGAAGTTAAAATACTTATATGAATATATTAAGATTCAGAGGAAAGTATTTCAGCAGTAAGGTATACCAGTTATTCATTTAAATTTAAATTCGATTTTTGTAGAAAGGTTCATAAAACAGGAAACCTTAGTTCATTTGAATTTGATTAATAACAAATGTCATTATATATGTGTAGATAACTGTGAGGGAAGAATGTAATTTAAAGATAGATACACATACCTGTTTTTATTTAAATATGTATATAGGAAAACCAGGATATAAAATATAAACACGAACACATATTTTATTGTATGAAGATAAACAATAAACAGTAATAACATATATATATATATAGGATTTTTGGAAGATAAAATGTGAAACCAGTTTGATTTTTACAGTAAGTTAGATATTAAATTTTTAACATCTTGATTAGAAATTAAGAAATTGGTTTAAGGTTTAATTGTTTGAAATTAAAAATTTATTAGTCAAAATAAAATCACCGATGAATCAAAATTATCAAATGAAAATTTATTATTCGATTTGTTCGAATATTAACGAAATGTATAATTATTTATACAAGGTTAAAAATCAAGAAGAAATGGTCAAAATGGAAATTGGATTGCAAAATAAAAGCTAAGGTGAGATCTTCTCACTCAAAATGTATTTGGTATTGCAGTTATTTATTGACTGATATGATTGCTATTTGGATGTGATATTAGATATAGTAGGATATATCTATCTATATATAGCAATATATACATATTGGCATATGTATATATTGGATTGATTGATTTCCCGCCTCGTATAGCGGATGAGACCCTATTGCGCCGTTAGTAAGCGGATGATATTTATAAAACCCATATACCGCGATATTCCACCTCGAAGTGGAATTGGTATTGTGCTAACATCTGTGGATGCAGGGAAACAGGTTGGAGGGATCCAACTGGATTCCTCACCAGTATTTATTTATTTACAGATATTGATGTATATTCTGTTATCATATTGATATATGATGTTTGTTGTAGTGATTGACTAATTGGTGCTGTTGCATCATCGGATTCAGTTTTGAAGTTTAAAAATAACGACTTTTACTTTAAAAGGATTTTAAAGTGATTTTTGAAAGTAGATGCTTTATTGAATTATTGAATTGATTTATTTCAAATAAATAAACGTCTAAAATTTTAAAGTTATAAAAGTTAAGATTTTTGGTGAAATATGACCAAATTGTGATTTTTGAAATAAAGGTTAAGAAATTTATAAAATGGGTTAAATTGAGAATTTTTAAGTATTATAAACGGTTTATTGAAAAGATGTACAAAATTGATGTTTATAACTTTAAAATATTGGTATTATAAAACAAGTTTTTATAAGCATTAAAATGAATTTTTAAGAATTTATAAATAAATGAAATTTATAAATTGTGAACTTATAAATGGAAATGATTTTGTAAAATAAAGGAATTATAAGTATTTAACTTATAATATGGATTGTTGGTATAAGATTTGAGTTATGAATCGAATTGTTAATAAAGGAGATTTATTAAATTGAAGTTGTTAGAAAATAGAAATAGAATTTATAAACGTTGTTTTATAAATTCGAAATCAATTGGATTTGATAAATTAAATATAGAAGGTTGTTAAAGAAGATATATTCGCGATTTTGGATAGCGAATTATTATTGAAATAAAACGTGTAGAAAATAGTGAAATGTAATTAGTGAAGTATATTCACGATTTTGGACAGTGAATATATTGTTAAGTAAAATAGATATGGTTTTGGGAAAGTGATATTTGAAATGAAGTTAATTGTTTTAAACGATGTTTTAAAATGTATTATGATATCGAATACATAGATTTCAACATTTTTATTGTTGAAATAGACGTTTTCAAAAAATAAGGAAATGATGGACTATAACACTGTTGTTATAGTAAATGATTTTCGAAAGAAAATGTTTTATGTAGTATTGGGATTTATATATATCTATCTTAAAATCCGAATCCCTATACTAGTGATTTCGAGTCGTCGTAACGATGTTTTACGCAACATTCGTTTTGACTCAAATGATTTCCTTAAAGAATGAATATATACTTAATTTTGATTTAAGCATAACGAATATTTTCAAATGTTGAAAATAAATAGATTTGTGAATTACTTATTTTTAAATAAGTATGGAATTACTTTTCCAATATGAAATGAACGTTTTGAGATTTATCTTTGTAAAGATAAATCGAAAGTGAATATTGACATCGATGCAGAAATCGTATATCAGTAGATATTTTGAAAATATAAATTCACTATGGAATTTATAAAGGAAAGGGAAACTGTTTAGAAAAATAAACGTTGATTTATTTTTATTAAAGTGTGGAAATTATATATCTAGTAAAGATATTTTGAAATAAATAATTTGGAAAATTATTTGGAATCTGATGATGTTGCGCATTTTTATTGATAGTTAAATAACCGACTATCAATAATTACCTTGAATAGGTATTTGTTGTGAATTGGATGAATTTGAATGCCACACTTATTTTTGAATAAGCGCTCACTATTCGGGTTAGCCGGGAAAGGACCATGGGGTCGTATAACCCATTCCGAATATGTGATACGTCGTTATGAATCGCATTTGATGACCGGTGTTGAAGACCGGATATTTTTGAAAATGGAAGGATTACCGTTGAGTTACTCTACATCGGCTGATCTCCGATTTAGAGGTTTTATCACCCTTAGTGACGGGAAGTCCGGACGTGATTAGAAAATTATCCGGATATGCAAGGGCTTCGTGAGAAGTGCCTTCGGTTCTGTTCGATCCCGGAACAGACTTGTATGGATTGTGTGTCTGACGTTACAATTTGAGATATAAAGCTGATTTCTTTCAAATACATTTCTGTTGGTGGCGGAGAATTTATTCTCTTAGCTTAACACCCTTCTCTGAGACGTACGAGCTCAGAGGTTATGTAGTTGAAATTTATCAGCGATATATTCCCAATTTGGTAACGTGGCATACTGAGTGTTGCTGTGAAATGATCAGTGTTTGATCATTTGCGATATGATCATTTGTTTTATCTTATATCTTTGTGATCATAGGTTGATCATTTGTTTGACCTGAAGCATGGCTTTGTAGAAAGCGTAGCTTTGTGGACGAGACTTCGTCGAGCCTCACACCCCGGAAATGGTCAAAACAGGAAGGATGCGGCAAGGTTCTAGGGAGTAGCGCCCCTTAGTGTATGTCATTCCTTCTGGATAAAGGTGGTATCATGGTATGGAGCCCAGATACTTAACCTCTGTGGTTGCTGCAAATTTATTACTTTGTGGTTGTTGCGAATCGGGGATCCTCGGGAAGATCGGTGACGATCGGGGGATGACATACGCGTGTCAGTAGTTACCTATTTTTGCAGAGGTAACCCGGCCTTGTGTTGGCAGAGATCCGGTTAGGTTCTCGGGTCGTCTATTCCAGGGACGTACCCATCGTGGCATAGGAAGTTTCTTAGCCTGACCATTTGTTGGAAATCCAAAGAAATAATACGAGCCTTTACGATTTCAATTGTATAACCTGTCTCCTCAGGAGGCAGCTATAGCAGGCATAATATAATGGTACCTATGCTGGCTAAGATTTATATTCTACTTTCGAAATGTTTTCCACTATGCACTAATAATAATATCAAAAATGATTTGATTTTGCGTAATAAGCATCTTTGACTAACATAAGAAGAAATCTCCTCCAAGTCTGCGTTTGCATTGTGTGTGTGGTGGGAGGTCTTATGGTAGTTTCATTTTCAAAAGCATTGCGAATTGACTTTAAAATATTTCTTTGTTGTTTTAAAGATAAACTGTTTTACGATCTCACACCAGTCACCATGACTGACTTGGAGTTTATTGTTTCCCTTCTAAACTCTGGGTGCCCACCAATTTCCACACGGGCAGCCTAGAGTTATGTTATCAGGATATTCTGGATATTCTGGAGCTTTGGAAGCAAGCTGGATGGCGAGACGTAGTATTTGTATCTGATAGTATTTATTCCGCTGTGTATTCTGTATGAGGACAAGTTTATATAACTGTCCATTGTTGTATATTGACTCTGATTGATGTATGTATAAACTGATATAGTTCTTTGTTTTAAAAGACTAGTGTTTATCTATTATATATTGTTCCGCTGCGATATGTGAGATTCTGATATTGTTTCTGTATCTGATGTTGTTCTGTTGTTCTTCTTTCTTCTTCTGTTTTCTTCTTCTCTTTTTCTTCTACCTCTTCTTTTTAAAACCATAACTTTTCGGGTTTCCGGCGTTCGATGGCTCGGCAGTCGATAAAGTGAGTATCGATGTCGAATTTTCGAAAGTCGAAAATTTCGGGATGTTACAAAGATATAAGGTCCGGATAGTTATACGGAGCCCGGATGGGACAGAGTTGATAGATGGACAGTGCGGGATGTCAGAAAGATAGGAGTTTGCATATATATAAGAGGGATCGGCATAGTAGATGATGGATATAGATGAGATGGAATAGGGTTCGATGTAACATGAAGAAGTCATAAGGATCGATATGATCATTTAATTATGTAGTCAACTTAGAAGGGGTGCATAGGGATTGGCATAGGGCATGATATGATGGATACAGAGGGATCGACATGATGTGACTCGTAAGATAGTGGTCGGCATGCTATATTCATAAGAAAGGGATCGACATGATGTACTCGTGAGAGATGGATCGACATAGTAAGGCTCGTGAGAGATGGTTCAACATGATGTACTCGTGAAAGATGGATCGGCATAGTAAGGCTCGTGAGAGATGGCTCGGCATAGTAAGGTTCGTGAGAGATGGATCGGCATAGTGAGGCTCGTGAGAGATGGATCGGCATACACCTCTTAGGAAATATGGATTGGTATATGTTAGAGATCTAGGAGGGGTCGGCACTCCCCTGACTAGATTGGGATTCGAACCGAAGTACTACAAGAACTAGAGCTCCACATGTCCAAACGTCATGATAATTGAAGCACCATCATGTTAGACCATAAAGGAGCTACCATAGGGATCACTAGCCCAAACTCAACACATGGAGGGATCGGTACCGATCCCTACCCATTGAGAGTTGGGTCTAGCCCTCCCTATGGTGGGCCCATATGATGGAGGAGGTCCTGTTGTTGAAGTTTCAGTCAGATTGGAGGCCGCCTTCATCTATAAATACAGCCACAGGGCGCCATTCTAGGGACTCTTACGCTGTTAGTTAAACTCCACCATTATTGTAACCAACTTCTCTTATTCCTTTCTTATCTCTTGTTGTTTCTTGCCTTTTGTAATTGTAATCAAGTGAATTAAGAAGCAATAAAGAGAATACTCTAAGTGGGCGTAGGCAATCAGCACCGAACCACTATAAATCTTGTTGTTTGTGCTTTTTATTGTGTTTTTCTTGATATTTTGCGATCTTCCTCTGTTTTCATTTAATTTCTTCATTTATTTCACTACTTAAATCTGTTATTGGGTGTTTGTAGCCAATTTGGTTGCAAACATTTTGGTGCTTTCACTAAGAACCTTGATTCTCAGCCTGTTAGGATCGCCTTTGTTGCTATTAGATTGAGGAAATCCCTCGGAGAAGATCCAGATTCATCTTCAGAAGCTTGTAGATACTACTCAGATTTACCAAGATCTAAGCAAAGAAATCCAGGCTGGTAGGTGCACCAGATCTACTTACCATAATGTTAATGCCAACGAAACTGCCAGTGTCCAACAAGGGGCTCCAAGCAACCAGCTTGCTAATGTGAATGTGGAGCATGTTGCAGTCCAGAACCCTGCTAATTCCATAACTAGAGCTGAATTTAATGACTTGATTAGAGAGCTGATGGAGAGTCATAGGCAGCTAAAAGAGCAAATCCAGACTAATGCCAACTTGATGAACCAGATTGCTCAACAGTAGTGCCAAAGCATCAGAAGGGATCTTGCTTCTTACTCAGCATTAGATATTTCAACTTCATTAGGCGAACATCACAGCCGAAGGCGTCGCAAAGTTGAAGTGGCACGAACAGGAACATCGAAGCAATGCTTGGCAGACCAACATGGTCTGCCAAGACGGGTCGGTGCCAATCCCTCCCTAGGGATCGGTACCGATCCCTCAGCCACGGGAACTGCTCCTCAAGTGCAATTAGGGAATCGTGCTCGTGCTGGATCCAGGAACTTGGATGTTGGAGTACATTTGGATGCTGACCGACTACCTCTCCGGAATGACAACGAGGTGAATGCTCAGAATGCACATCAGGAAGATGATAGGCCAAGGAGGCATGAGATGGCCCATAGACACCGACCAGAACATTCACGTGAGGTAGAGCATGACCACCACTTGGCGCCACCTATCTAGACATCAGACTTATGAGCAATGGTCAAACAGTTGGTGGGGAGAACCAGGGTTTGAAGAATATTGATTGAGGATCTTTAGGAGCCATACCCCATTTACCGATATTGTTTTACATGCGGAGTATCCTAGATGGTTTAACATGCCTATGATGCCTGCCTATGAGGGGAAAACCGACCCCATGCAGCACATCATGAGGTACAAGTGGTTGATGGACTCAGCAAGAGCGAACGATGCCACCAAATGTAGATGCCTCCCTATAACTCTCTCTGGTATCGCCATGATGTGGTTCACAAGATTACCCCCGCGATCAATCTCAAGATTTGACGAACTGGCAACAAGGTTTGTGGAGTAGTTCCAGATCCACGCTACTCGCCCTAAAGATGTGATGTCAGTATCAAGTGTAATCCAGGCTTCGGGGGAATCACTGAAGGACTACTTGTAGAGATTTCATGTTGCAGCCACTGAAGTCAGTAACCCAAATGACCACGTGATACTCATGGCTGTGATGAGGGGGGTCGACTTGGAATCCGAATTCGGCGATTGGCTAGTTGGAAAAATGCTGGCCATTCTAGAACGTTTCTATTAAAAGACAGCCCAGTTTATGAGAAAGGAGGAAGCCAGATTGTCTAGAAAGACCAATGCTGCGAGGCCCAGTGAGGAAGCGGTGCAAACAACATCACGATAAAATAGTCTAACGAGAGTTCTGGGAAGGTGCGGGTCAATGTTCAAAACAAGACGAATCAGCAGAAAAGAAGTGGTGAAGGGAATCGAGACCGGATGTGGGAGCCTGGAAGGCCGAAGCCCAGGTTTCCTATGTACAACAGCTATACACCTCTGAGTGCATCATTGGAGAATATTTACATGTCCATATGTAAAACTTTTCAATATAAGAAGCCGCGTCGGAAAGACTCGATAGAAACGCAAAAGCAAACCAGGAAGTATTGCCGGTTTCATGAATGTTATGGGCACAATAGGAACGAGTGTAGCCATCTCCAGGACGCTATTGAGAAATTGATTCGGGAGAAAAAGTTGCAGTAGTTTGTGAAAAATCCACAAGACGGCGGACATGGGACGGCCGACCCCAATTGAGGGCAGGCTCTGCGTATGGCTGAAGAGCCTGTACGGGCCGGTGGAAGGTTGGTAATAAACACGATAGTTGGTGGACCGCATCCTACGGACAAGAGTTGGCAGGAAATGGAGCGGTATGCTAGTTCGATGAGACATTTGGATTTTGAATGTTGTCAAATACGGAGGATGAAACTCCGGCCAAGCAATAGCATACGATGACTGATGATATAGTATTCAGGAGTGGGGATCCCGATAGAGTCGAGGCCCCTACTATTGATCTAATGGTTATCTCAGCCATGATTAGCCCTACTATGGTGAGGAGAATTTTGATTGATTGTGGAAGTTCTGTAAACATTACCTTTAAGAAGGCGTATGATCAGATGGGGATGGAGGCTAAGGATTTGAAACCGTCTAAAGCTTATATACACGGTTTCAATGGTGTGGCGACTGAGGCAGTAGGTTATGTTGAATTGCCAATTGAGTTGGGAGAAGGTGAATGTAGGAGGGTGCGGATCCTACCATTCATTGTTTTGGATGTTGATTCAACATACAATGTTTTTCTGGGCCGTCTGGCCCAGGCTGAGTTTCGAGCAGCTTTGGCCCCATGGTGTTTGACATTGAAATTTCTTACTAATAATTGAGTAGGTGTTGTGCATGGTGATTAGGCGACTGTACATGCCTGTTATGTGGCTGTGTTGAGAGAGGCTCGGCGGAAAGAGAAGGGAAAGGGTGTGGACAAGTCTGTTCGCATCCAAGTTACTGAAGATTAACAAATGGTGCCTAAGACATGGCTTGGGCACCACAGTCGGTTCTATAGAGATATAGATATGATAGATGATGAGGAGGAACCCAAGGAGACCAAGACGACACCGGCTGAGCCGACGGTTGATATAACAGTCAGCCACGACGACCCATCACGGGTGTTGAAGATTGGATCGCAACTCAACCCTTCAATGATGAGAGAACTTACCGATTTCCTCCGAGCGAATCTGGATGTATTCGCTTGGATTCATTTTGACATGTGTGGGATCTAGCCTGCCATTACGAGCCATGCATTGAACATTGACACGAAGTATGTACCGGTGAAACAGTAAAGGCGAGGCATGGATTCGGAGAGGTCTGTGGCTCTTAAAGAGGAGTTGGATAAACTTAAAGCCAATGGATTTATTCACGACACCCTCTATCCTGAATGGATATCTAATCCCGTGCCGGTGAAGAAGGCGAATGGAAAGTGGAGAATGTGCATTGGTTATTCAGACTTGAACAAGGCGTGTCCTAAAGATAGTTTTCCCCTTCTAGAATTGATCAGCTAGTCGACTCAACTGCAGGGCATGAATTTTTGTCATTCATGGATGCGTAGTTGGGGTATAACCAAATCCTAATGCACGTCCCAGATCAAGAACCTACCAACTTTGTGACGGATGTTGGATTATACTGTTATGTGTGATGTCGTTCGGATTAAAGAATGCTGGAGCAACCTATCAACATCTGGTTAACCAAATGTTTAAGGATCAGATTAGGAGGACGATGGATGTCTATGTGGATGATATGCTCGTGAAGTCATGACGATCAAACGACCACATTCGGGACTTGGCGGAGATGTTCGATATCCTTCGATTCAATAACATGAAAATCAACCCTCTGAAGTGCTCATTCGGTGTTGCATCAGGAAAGTTCTTAGGTTTAATGTCAATGCACGAGGAATTGAAGTTAATCTAGAAATGATTCAAGCCATTTGGGATATGCAAGCGCCTAGAACCATTAAACAAGTATAGAGTCTGAACGGGAAGGTTACTGCTTTGAGTCGATTCATTTCCAGGGCAACTGATTAGTGCATTCCTTTATTTGACCTGATAAGGATGGGAAAGAGGAATTTCAAGTGGACGCAAGATTTTGAAGATGCATTCCGAGCTTTGGTAATTCATTTGGAGAGACCCTTTGTCTTTTCAAAGCCGGTAGATCACGAGGAGTTGTATATTTACTTGGCCGTATCGTTGGATGCCATAAGTGCCGCCTTGATTCGCAAGGAGAACCGGATTCAGAGACTGGTGTATTACGTCAGTAAACGATTAACGGGTGCAGAGAGAAACTACCTGAAGATAGAGAAATTGGCGTACTGCTTGTTAATTGTGTCGTGCAAACTTCGACCATATTTCCAGGCTCATCCAATCAACATTTACACCGACCAGCCATTACGACAGGTCCTACTACGGCCTGAGACATCTGGAAGGTTGCTTAAATGGAACATCAAGCTCAGCCAGTTCGACATTACATATTTTCCACGAAGAGCTATCCAGGGACAAGCATTGGCAGACTTCATAGAAGAGTTCATCGTGCAAGATGAGCCCTCAAAGAGTGGTGTAATCCTTACTGTACGATGGAAGCTGTACACTAATGGAGCAACTAATGATCATTGTTCTGGGGCTGAAATTGTTCTTGTAACCCCTGAAAACCAGTCAATTTGTTAGCTTTGAAGCTTGATTTTCCTGCTCAAAATAATGAAGCTGAGTATGAAGCATTGATTGCTGGGCTAAAACTCGCTAGAGAGCTCGGAGTAAAGTCTCTCGAAATCTTCTGCGACTCACAACTGGTGGTGTATCAAGTAGGAGGAGATTATCAAGCTAAGGGACAATGACTTCCCCCGTATCTTACCTAAGTTCAGGAGCTGTTGGCGGATATCGAATACTATCACATTTCGCATATCCTGCGTGAGCAGAACGGAGAAGCCGACTCATTGGCAAAGTTCGCGAGTAATGATGATGCACAATAGATGGGCTTGGTTCCAATCGAGATATTAAATACCAAAGTATAAATATGATGGAAGTTGATCCATTACTGGAAGCGGAGCCCAAAAGGGAATCATGGTGATTCCATTTAAAGAATAACTGGTGCGTGGAATCTTGCTTGAGAAGAGAAACAAAAAGTGACAAGTCCTTCGCAAAGCTTCACGGTATATTATGCAAGAATGAACTATGTATAGAAAGGGTTTTCCATTCCCTTACTTCGATGTATCACTTATGACGAGATAAAGCGTTTATTGAAAGAAGTCCATGAGGGAGAATGTAGCGATCACACTGGGGGGCAAACTTTAGCAAAAAGGATACTCCGCTATGGATATTACTGGCCAACTGTGAACTGGGATGTTGCTGATTATGTGAGATGATGTGACAAGTGCCAGATATATGAAAAAGTACCAAGAGCCCCACCGGCGGAGATCATACAAATGGTCATTCCATGGCCATTCGCTATGTGAAGTATCGATACCATCGGCTCTTTACCGATCTCCGATGGTGGCGCGAAGTATGCAATTGTTGCGGTTGACTACTTCACCAAATGGGCCGAGGTAGAGCCGTTAGCCACGATTCCAACCAAGAAGATTATTAACTTCATTGTTTGAAACATCATATGTTATTTCGGTCTTCCATGAACTATCATGACAGATAATGGGACTCAGTTCGATAGCGTCGAATTTAAAGAAATTTGCCGGAGGTATCGTATTGAGAAGAGGATTGCGGCAGTCGCTCACCCACAGGTGAATGGATAGGTTGAAGCTGTAAACAAGATTATCAAATCTATTCTAAAAAGCGCTTGGAGAGGGCTAGAGGAAAGTGGATGAATGAGTTTCCTACGACACTTCGGGCCTACAGGACCACTCACAAGTCCGTGATTGGCCATACTCCATTCGCTTTTTCTTACGAAGCCGAAGCAGTTATTCAAGTAGATCTCAAAGTCCCTTCTCATCGAGTGACTTACTACGACCCCAGAACGAACCAAGATCTTCTTTTGGAATCTTTGGACTTTATCGATGAGAAGTGCGAGGAGGTCAATTTGAGAGCAGCTGCACACCGACATTGAATTGCCCGATATTACAACATGAAAGTCCGATCGAGAACCTTCGAAGTTGGCGATCTTGTCCTAAAACGAGTTTTTCTGGTCTCATCACACATGAATCTAACGTGGGAAGGACCATACATCATTGAACAGAGGCTTGGAGAAGGAACTTTCAAGCTAGCGACTGTTGATGGCACTACACTTCCAAGAGCATGGAATAACGAGCATTTATGACGCTATTTCACCTAGAATATTTTTTTTTGTATTCCAGCACTAGTTTCTTTCAGCATTTACTTTAGTGTTTGATCTTTTCAATGTGTAATAAGATAAGTTATTTTTTTTCCATATGATGAATAAAATCTGAAGCCTCCTTTACATAAACTACTGTTATTACATTTTATGCTAAGTCTACAATAAAACTGATTGATATCAATATGTGCGATGTGTGAACAAATTCATGGAGTTTGAAGTTGATCAATCATACCAATCCCCGATGGGATCCAACAAGGTGAGCTCCATAAGTTTGCTCGATTAACGACTCCCGTAGACGAACCAAAGAGCGGTGCTCGCAATAAGGAACAAAGACCGCCGACAATGACGAGACGAGAAAAAACTCTAAGTCCCCGACTACGGGTTGGAGTATAAACCATTTGGCGGAAAAACAACTACCACAGGCAAAAACACGACTGCCCACGAGAAAAACTCTAAGTCCCCGACTGCAGGCTAGAGTATAAACCATTTGGCGGAAAAACGACTACCACGGGTGGAAACACGACTGCCTACGAGAAAAACTCTAAGTCCCCGACTATGGGCTAGAGTATAAACCATTTGGTGGAAAAACGACTGCCACGGGTGGAAACACAACTGCCTACGAGAAAAACTCTAAGTCCACGACTGCGGACTAGAGTATAAACCATTTGGCGGAAAAACGACTGCCACGGGCGGAAATGCGACTGCCTACGAGAAAAACTCTAAGTCCCCGACTGCAGGCTAGAGTATAAACCATTTGGCGGAAAAACGACTGCCACGGGTGGAAACATGACTGCCCATGGGAAAAACTCCAAGTCCCCGACTTCGGGCTAGAGTATAAACCATTTGGCGGAAAAACGACTGCCCAAGAGAAAAACTATAAGTCCTTGACTGCGGGCTAGAGTATAAACCGTTTGGCGGAAAAACGACTGCCACGGGCGAAAACACGACTGCCCATGAGAAAAACTCTAAGTCCCCGGAGCACGGATTAGAGTATGAGCAATTCAGGTATGGCTGATCACCCACGGGAAAATTCTAAGTCCCCGGAGTATGGTCCGAGGCAGGAACATAAATTGAGCACGAATCGACTACTCGCAAAAAAATCCAAGTCCCCAGACCGCGGACTAATTCATAAACTATACAGGTGGATGGACGGATCTCGGCTATTCCCTATCCCACGAGTTCCCATCTCGAATCGATGGAAGAAATTCGAACTGCTAAAGACGAGATATGGCCTTTCATTACAATTCCGGCTTAGCGTTGCTTACGACTTAAGACAATGACCACAGAGATGCCTTGAGATTGAGATAGTGAATTATTGATGAGACTTGTGATAATTATTACAAGTACATGAAATGGGAAGTAATTATTCTACTATTGATGTAATAATCCGCATGATGATTAATCAAAAAACAAAAGCTTTTATTCACTATCTAAAAAATCCGTTATAAGTTATTCCAAAATTTCGTGATCCACGCCCATACACCTACCACTAAGAAAAAGAAATACACGTCTAAACTGTCCAAACCATGTACAACGACACAAACTACTAACTATTTCTTCTCCTTCTTCGGTTTCTCAGGAGTAGAATCAGTTGAACATCTTTTCCGGGACCCTTTGCCGCCCTTAGTGGAGACACTTGAAGAAGGAGGAGGAATTTCAATAGGAATTGTCCCGCCGGGTGGAATGACTTGTAGAGGTACAGGACAAGGATTTTCAACTACTATCTCAATGGGCTGCCCTTTGACTTTGCGCTTCGATTTCTCTTCCTCTTCAGTCTTCTCCTTCATATTGGTTTTGGCAGTGTGCTCCGAGGCACCCGTGACCACTACATCGTCTAATTTTTTAGCAAGGGACGAGTCCTCAAGCTTATCCTCGTCAAGTGCACCGATGACTTGAGCATCGGGCCTTGGAATATCTAAAGCAGCCGGATCTTCGGTCGTTTTCTCTTGTTGGTCCATGGCGACATCGCTCCTGGGAATTTGCTTTGGACCGGGATGACTTGTAAAAGTTAATTAAAGCACGTGCATTAGTCAATGGCTGTTATGCATCAAAAACAACAAATTTTTGAGTTTAAAAAATTTCATTGCAATACCCACGTTTAGTTGGCTCTCAGTGGTCATTGGAGTGCTACCTTCAAGAATGGGATATAACATTTGTGGACCAAGGTCGGGTCTGTCTGGATCATAGCCGATATGTTGCTCCATGAGTTAAGAAGATGATGTTCCAACCATTTGATTAGGAGAAGGACCCTTGAGATTGGTTCTAGAGGACCTAGTGATGTCCTATCCTTCTTTAACCGATGCAGGAGCCTTAGAGAATTGAAGTTTTTCAGCGGCCAGATCAGACGGCTCATTTCCTCGAAGCACCTCTTGTATGAGTGCCACTTCATTAAGCTCTGCCACTCCTAGTTCTTCCTTCTTGATTTTGGTGATAAGCTCAAAGGCTTTGGCGAGCGATTCAAGAGGCTTCTCTACCGAACTCGGTGGCAGTCGAAAATCCTTGTCCTGTACCTCTACAAGTTCTTGATATCTTCTCCACCGAACTCGGTGGTAGCATCTACCTGGGAGTTGGCTTCTTCGAATACTTCTTTTCTGCCCTCTTCGTGGGCTACTTCTTTTAAGGCCTCGATCTGGGCAAATTGTTTGCCAAGTTTCGTTCTTAAGTTTCTTGTCTCAACGATCTCCTCGCGGTATCTCTACGATTCTTCCTGCGTGTGACAACCCGTATATTTGTACCATTTAATTTGACAATAATCCACACATGTCAACTTAAATAATACAAAACACGAATCATTATGGGATTATAAATACATAAATGTAAATGAGAATCAATACAACATCACAGACACAGAACAGTCACAGAATAATGCAGCGGAAAATACATCATCATAATAGCAGTTCATGAAGCTACTACAGGAAATACAACAATGTCTCAACATAAAGTGACTGAGAAGAAATACATAAATGTCTAACAGACTAGTACATCAATACTAAAATGGAAATAGCTAATAAAGATAATGCAAAGTCTTCAGCGTCTTCAACCAACCTTGATCAGCAACTGGATAGCTTCAAACTGACCCGAGCATATACAAAAGAAATACTCGAGTCAGGACTCAAAATCTTATACAGGGTAATCAAGTGCAAATAATAAAGTCCATAACTCAAAGATGAATGTAATAAACATCTTTAAGGATCCGATAAACTATCTATATATATATAATAGAATACGCTAAATAGATAATGTCTAATCAGTAAAGTACGATATTAAAATAGTGTTAAGGCGTTACCATAATCCCCCTTAACACATTTTATAATGACATAGTCTAT
This sequence comes from Allium fistulosum, assembly GCA_030737815.1. Taxonomy (NCBI): domain Eukaryota; kingdom Viridiplantae; phylum Streptophyta; class Magnoliopsida; order Asparagales; family Amaryllidaceae; genus Allium; species Allium fistulosum. The sequence continues at coordinate 1,389,433,166 of CM060901.1, read as the reverse complement.
ACAGCACCGTAAACTCCACCGTAAACTAGTGGTTATCAGAGGGTACCCCATAGGTATAACACAAAACAAATTGTAGTGGTCGCGACAGGATAAACAGTATGACAAGGTACATGAGGCGATATCAACTAGGACACTAGTAGTTGCCTGATCCGGACTGATGTTGGGCATAGCAGCTACTACCCCAACACCGCGAAACAACACTCCCAAATCAAGGGGTGCACCCAAATCGAATCACATAAGTAATAGATAAGGTATGGAAGAAGTGTGTCCGCTAGAGGTGGCGATCCTCAATGGCCCGGCGCGGCTCCTGTTTTAGTCATGTCACGGGTCATCCAAAATCGTTCTCTTTCTTCAGTCAACGCGTTCACCAAAACCATCCACTTCGTTCTGGATCAACACTCCGTGTATATTAGTTATTAAAGTGGTTTTCGGTATCGACAGAGAGTATGTCCATATCTGATCCTGGTCTCTTTAATAACTACGCATTAATTACCCGATGGTCATTTAATATTAAAGTTTAAACAAATCAAAGTCCAAAAGTCAAGTTGCAAATTTGACTTTCAAAATTTGACATTTCACAATTCGATTTATTTCAAATATTTAAAAATCATATTTCCAAATGAAATTTTAGTTCAAACCCTTGAGTTAACAATAATTAAGTATTCAAGTTCAATTTAATAAGATCCAAATTTCACTTATTAAATTTAATTCATAATCCATGGATTCAATTTAATGGTCAATTTAGTTCAAATCATTAAATTAAATTCTATTCATTTCAATTCATATTTACATTCATCGGTACATTAAATATAATCATAAATTCGATTAAATCAATTTCATTAACTAAATTTTCTTTTATCAAAGCTTCATTGATTTATTTACCAGATTCAATTAAATTTCTATTTAAAAAATCTATTTCATTTATTTGGTTCCATGATCTACATATCACAAATAAGTTGTTTCCGAGTTACAAATCAACTCAATCCATAATTCAGTTTACAATGTCCTAATTTAATTAATTCATAAATTTTAAATCATTTTAAATTTAAATTATCGCTAAATCAAATCCATAAAACTTTAGTTAGTTTTGTATTCCTCTTAAGTCAATTTGTTACTTAATCTCAAATTCAATTTTATAACAAGTCCCAAATCTATTAAATTAAAACCGAGTTTAAATCTAAATCTAACAAATCTAATAAATTTTAAATTATTAAATTCTAAAACTTACCTGTTTTCTAAATCTCATTTCGATTAAAATTGTCAATTCATTTTATTTAATTAAATAAATTTATTAATCCGTTTCAATTTAATCCATTAATTCATTTCAATAAAATCCATTAATTTATTTCAATTAAATTTATTAATTTATTTCAATTAAATCCATTAATTTATTACAATTAATTTCATTAAGTTCGTTACTTAATTTCCAAACAAATTGTTAAGTTTATTCCTTAATTTCAAATAGGTTTCAATTTCAAAAGTGATTTTTGTTGACCAATCGGGTTTCTTATTTTTAATTATCTATCCTAGGCCAAAGTTGTTCAAATGGGTATTTATCATTTCAACCCAATATCATTAAATAAAACAAAGCATAGCAAAGGGAACTTGCAGTGTGATAACTGGGATGGTGTCAAAGTAAATAAACAATCAATAGCAACCATACATAACAATTCAACAATCCGAAATAATCGTATTAATTTACATTTGTTATTTATGCAAATTAATATAATTATTCCTAGAATCCATACTATCATTTCATGCAGATTAAAGATTATTACAATATGATTTTTCCACTTGGCATCAATTATCAAATTACTACATCAATCATACATTCAATGGTTCAAAGTGTAGTTAACACTATTTCTACGTGTCGATTTATTTAACATTAAAAGGGTCAAGTTCAACATATATAATCTATTTTAAATTGTTGACTATCCTATATCAAATTCAATTTCATATTAATCATCACTTATATTAACGACCAAATTCAATATCACATAACAATTTAGTGTCACAACTATTTACCATAAACTAACTTCAAATCAAAATTTAACATCAACCATTAACATCCAAATTAATATCAATAACATCTATCACTTGATTATCATAGCATAATAGATTGAGTCGTGAATGAAGTATTCACCTTGCGTGGTTAGAGATTTGACGACGAAGCACGAAGATGAATAGATAAGAGGCACTAACAAGTACGACACAAAAAGACGAACACAACTGCAATCAAACAAATAATTAAATTGACAATTTTGTTCAATACAACATATATATTTCATATATAATCATACCAAAACAAAGAACTAGATAGATTCGTCAAGCTGAATGGAAGCCTAATTCTCTGAAGCAGTAGCTGGAACAAAACACAGTAAAACACTATATGTGAGCAATTAGAATTCTAAAAGTTACACTGCTAGGTAATATACAGTTTCATATATATATATTTATATATAAACGGCAATGCAACGAAATACAGTTGCGACCAAGGCGAGGCGGGTGTGGACAGTGGTGTTGACTGGACTCGGGTGGTGGCTTGTGGAACGGGAAGGACTGAGTTCGGTGGCGGATAATGGCAGCGGGCAGCTGGTCGTGGGGTGTGGGCTGGGGAAAGGCGGAGGCTGACGTCAGGTGGAAGGGTCGGGCGGAGGCTGGGCAGGTGGGGTGGGTCGCGGCTGGCTGGGCAGGGACGGACTGGGTAGCTGGGCTAGTGGCGGGCGGACTGGGTAGGTGGAACTGGGTCAGGCAGAAGGCAGGGCAGACGGGGTCAGTGGAGTGGGTCAGGGCGGACTGGGTTGGTGGAACTGGGCAGGGCGGACGGGGTGGCTGACTGGGTCTGGGTGGCGGGTGGAAGCAGGGCGCGGAGGCTGGCGTGGGTCGCTGGTGGGTGGACTGGTCGGCGGTTGCAGGGTGCTGGTGGCTGGTGGGTAGGCTGGTCGGCTGGGTAGCTGGCGCTGGTGGCTGGTGGGTAGCCGGGGCGGAGGCGGAGGACTGGGAGGGCGTGGGTGGTAGGTGGGAGGCGGAACAGGGTGACACGGGAGGCGGAACTGGGAGGCGCGGGAGGCGGAATTGGGTGGGGACTGCTGGTGGAAGGGAATGGTCAGTGGCGAAGGCGGGCTGGTGAAGGAGGTCAGACTCGGTGGCAGGTGGATGTTAATTTCTGTAGGGAAGTTTCAAAAAATATATATGTATAAACAGAGAATGAAGAAGAAGGAGAGGAGCAGAGAGCAAAGTGAATACTAACCAGAAGATTTGAGTTTGCAAACGAATGAATAGATGGAACAAGCTAGTTTTTATAAAATAGTTTAGGGATTCCAAAGGCCTCAATTGATTGTCTCGGTAACCAAAAGACTGTTGGCTTTTCAAGGCAGCTGAATAGTCAAAGGCTCCTAGAATTCCAACATAGTAGATAAATGGGGTACCGGTCTGTACAGCGTAACAGACCAGTTTGTAATCCGTAAAAAGATTATAATTCGCAACGCCGAACTCCGCTTGACACAAATAAATATACCGTTTTGATCAGCGCGACGAGGCAAACCCATCGGTATATAAATATCAGTGGTATGATTAAATTATAAAATTCAAAATTTTCTATTACGGAGAATGCAGCAAAAACGCAGAAGAATAAGATCGACGGAGCTAAAGATGTCCGAATTTTAAAAAACGAAAAATGACGTCTTAGTCAGAAGATGGTTTAGAATTTTTCTATGTAAAAATATTCAGGTTCGGAAGATAAAAAATTTTCACGTTTAAAATGAACTGACGTGCAATAAAACGCGGACGAAATTTATTGCGGTATTTTACGACGAAACTTTACCCACATCTATAACCATCTAGGCGCAATTTATAGACAAAGTTTGGACATTAATTGGAATCGTATGTAAGTTCCACATTTTTATATTAAAATAATGGATTCAAAAATTTTAAATTGGGTCGAAAATTCAGGGTCGTTACACTGCGCCTCGATCTTTTCCTCCCTCTCTTTGTATACTAATTTTTCAAGCTCTTCAACACGGCGAGCTAAGACCTCCTTTCCTTTTGTAAGGAGTCCTTTTCTAAGGCCAGAGTGCCACTGCGATGGAGCGCTGCATCCGGTTCCTTTTTGTGCAAAGTCTCCAAATGACTTACCACCTCTGCCATTTCTTTCGCATTCTTCTTTGTCGTGGCAAGTTGGGATTTATATTCAAGCAGCTCAGCATCCTAATGCTTGATGATGTCTTTATCGTGAATAGCCTCAAACTTGAGGTGGTCAATTTCATGCTGGCGCTCGATGGAGACTTCGAAGATTTTCTCGGCCAAGTGAATAAAAGATTCATGCTGGACGTACAGGTCGTTCATGCATGCTAATGAGCTCTCTTTGGCACTTCCAGAATGATGTGTATGAATGGGAGGAACTTAAGTCCATCAAAGCAGATTTTTGGAAAAGTAGCTTCAAGTTCAGCCAACTTTTCCACTATAGTAGGATCAAGAATAGGAACCGGCGGAAGCGGATCAGAAGTAACAAGCGGGTGCTGAATGGCACTCGCATGATTGCCTTGAAGTTGATGACTCGGAATGTTGATCGAGGCGCAACAACATGGGAACCCTAGTGCGAGGACTTATCTCCACTATGAGCGGAAAGGTTTGATTGATCATCATGGCGGGGAGTGTAGTTGAGACTTCCGTCTGGACGAAGAAGAAGACTCTCGAGAATAATATTCTTTGTCTCGTCCATTATCTCTATCTCTGCGTCTTCCGGATTCCAAATCTCGGCTTGAGCGATAATAAGTAGAAGAATCCTGGAGACGGTCGAAAGTGTGAGAATGTGACATTTCACCTTTAAAGAGCCAAATAGAAGCATATTAAAAGTTGCAACACGAAGAATTAATAACGAGTGTATGGTGGAGTGCAAGTGTTTTTGTGTGTCCTGGTGTTTCCCCGACGGACAGGTAACATTGGCTTTACTCATTGGAGTTTCCTCCCCTCTATTGGAAGGCTGCATGCCTTCCCCGCTTCTAGCGGGAGAGTTGAGCCCTTCGACATCAATATTAGGGAAGTCATAATTTAATATGTCATCTGGAATAAGAATGTCAGAGAGTACCTTCAATGAACTTTCCATTTGTTGGGAAGACGACTTCTTTTCAAGTGGGGTTATGAAGAATTCCGGATTTGCCCCGGCCTTACTCTTTCGCAGCTTGTAGACCAACCTTTTTCTTCACTTCGGGGGAGTTTGCATTTGGCTGGTCTATGGCGCTTCTACTACCGACGCTTTTTCAGGGCCTACATCTTTGCTTCTTGGCTCAGCATCTTGAATTTTCTTATCTCTCCCTCTTCGATGTCTTCCCAGGTTCCCTCAACCGGGGGCACCACGGGGTCGCTTGCTTCTACCCTCCCATCGACAACAATTTTCGGGACTGCTTTACTCCCGGAAAGTCCAATTTTGCGGTCGTCTTCCAATAGCCCAAATAATGAAAGCAGCTCATCAGTGATAAGAAGTTTGATGTCTCGATCTTCAACGGGAGTGGCATGAATGGAAGCAACGGCCCTAGAATACTCGACGCCTTCAGGTCGAGGGCGAACACCTGAAAGAACTTGAGATATTAGTATGTTTAAAGAAGAAGTTGCAACATGAACTGTTGAATTAAAGACGGAGACAAGAATGACACTTACATCCTTCCAACCATCTCCTTGCGACACCTAGAGGACATCGTACATAAAACCACTCGTGCTTGAATAGAGAGAACTTTTCCATGCACCCGTTAAGACTTGGCATTTGGGTGAGGGTTCAAGAAAGACATATAAAGGGCTCTCTGTCCATCTTTTAAAATTGAAGATGTATTTGATGTCTTCAGAAGTCGGTGGATGGAACAGAACATTCATAAAGAGGAGGAAGGTTCCATGAATGAAGGCATAACTGTTAGGGTGCAACTGGGTAGGATCGATCCCCAAATACCTTAGCATTTCTCGAACGAAGGAGTTGAAAGGTGGCACACATCTGGTCCAACACATAAACTTGTTGCAAGCGGTATATCTAGCTGGGGGCAAGTGGGGCCTGTCTCGCCTCGATGGAACTAAAATGTCTTCAAAAGGAATTCCATGGATGGAACACAATCGATGAAGAGCGGCTTCACCGATTCTAGATGCTTGTGAGTCAACAAGGTTATTTAGAATGATAGCACCCTCAACGGCATCAGGAGCCGGACTGATAACTTCTGCAGGAAGGACTGGAATGTCAAAAAAGAGATTTAGTTGCGGGTCGGATGCCTCTACTTGTTCTATATGGCGACTCGGAGAAGGTTTATCGGATATGGTGGCGGAGCTTGACTTTGCCCCAGAACCAGTGTGTTTTGCGGTGGACTCGAAAGACATTTTATCGTAGCGTGTCGTGCAGCTTGAGATCTATGTCAGCTATACTCAGTAGGCAATCAACATTAGAAATAATAACATGTTCCCCCCATGTTGTGTGTGAACTAGTGCAGTGCAGTGTGAAACAAGCATAGACAGTTTGAAATTAGAAAAGCGAGAATAAAACGTTAAAACTTGGAGTCCCGTCCAGAGAGACCGTCATCGCTGACCATCTCAATCGACAAAGAAATTGATCCGCAACGAGAGCTTTAGGATCGGTTATCAATATATTAAGCTACGAAGTATTGTTTTTTATGCAACTTTTTTAATTTAGTCCATGTCAAGAAGTCCGAAGATGTGCTTATTTGAGATTAAGTCCAGCAGTCCAAGTTTGAGTAAGGTAATATGCAATGCAGAGTTTAGAAGACTTAAGTCAAAATTAGCATTCTATGAAAATACTGATCCCTCGATTCCATACGCCGATCCCTTTCCTTTAGCCTATATGCCGACCCTTATTCTTTAACTCCTAAGTCGATCCCTATATTTAAACCTCTATGTTGATCCCTTAAACAAGCAGTTATTACTGATCCCTCATCCTAGCCTCACTACCAATCCCTCTCTGCGAATGTTACTAGTCCCTGTACTATAACTCGTCTACCAACGCCGATCCTTGCGCTTAAAACATCAATACCTATCCCTCATTCACTAACATGGTCTGCCGAACCTCCTCGCCTAATACAAACTCCTACCGACCCATTGTAAAGCCCTTCTCTACGCCGATCCCTAACATTAGATACTCTCCATCGCATCACCAAATTACTAAGTACCGAACCCTCCTCCCTCCTTCCCTCTTCCTCTTTCCTCTTTCTCCAGCGCCCTCATCTCCTCCCTTAATCTCACCTAACTTAACAACACCCACCGAATCGTTAGCCTAGAGACACCTCGAACATGCGCAAGCCCCAAAATTCGTGACTCAACTGATACGATTATAAAAATGAAACATACCTATTTAAATTAAATTATGAGCACGTGGCTAAAGCTTGGATTAAGGGCGAGTTACTGGTGTTTTTGATCGAGAATGAGGTCTTGCTTTTGAGCCCAATGTTAAAGATGAATATTTTTCTTCTTTCAAACCGTTTGGCTATGTGTAGAAAGTAGGGAAAAAAAGCTTAAGTGTTGAAGAGTGTAAAGTGAGGAGAGAAAGAGAAAGAATGCAAGTTTATATATGAGCAGCGTATAGGGAGTCGAACCGGTCATTAAGGGTGACCTAGTCAAAGCAAGAAAAAAGAGAAGAGAAAGGGTCGGCGTTGAGGTATGCCGAACCCTATTCATATGTTTTTAATGATGGATCGGTGGGCGGTATACCGATCCCTACACAAACAAAAAAATAAAAAATAAATAAAGAGATGTGTGAATGATGGATATGGATGGAATAAAAAATGGAGTAAAGAAGTGACAGACAACTAGAAAGTGGCAGATGATCGTCATCTTAAAGATTCAGCTGAAAATATAAGTGTATAAAGAACTATTAAACTCAACAACGACCTGCGAATGTCCGAACACGTCCGGGGGCCGATAATAGAAACATATATGTGAATGTGCATGGAGATTTAAGGATTCAACCTCTTGAAATTAACTAATGTGGCGGTTTATCTTGAAACGATCAAGTTTGAAATCAAATCAGAAGAAAACCTGTAAATCGTGAATACGACATCGGACTTGTATCATTGAAGACCAATAGGGGAATAGAGATCAGCCAAAAAGTTGGACAGACTTCTTCCCGGCAACTAAGGTTTTTTTAATTCAAAGCACATCATGTTACTCACAAGATGTACTTTGGGGGAAAATGTTATCCGGTGCCATGACCCGACTATATTGGGCTAATCGTACGGGACAGACTCGACTGTTGATGAGAAGGATAATTATGAGGCAACAACTGCATAACCAAGATATAAGGTCCGGAAAGTTATACAGAGCCCAGATGGGGTGGAGTTGATAGATGGACAATGCGGGATATCAGAAAGATAGGAGTTAGCATATACAAGAGAGGGATCGACATAGTAGATGATGGATATGGATGATATGGAATAGGGTTCAGTGTAACATAAAGAAGTCACAAGGATCAGTATGATCATTTAGTTAGGTAGTCAACTTAGAAGGGGTGCAGAGGGATCAACATAGGACATGATATGATAAATAGAGAGGGATCGGCATGGTGTGACTCATAAGATAGGGGTCGGCATGATATATTCATAAGAGAGGGATCAACATGATGTACTTGTGAGAGACGGATCAACATAGTAAGGCTCGTGAAAGATGGTTCGGCATGATGTACTCGTGAGAGATGGATCGGCATAGAAGGCTCGTGAGGATGGTTCGACATGATATACTAGTGAGAGATGGATCGGCATAGTAAGGCTCGTGAGAGATGGTTCGACATAGTAAGGCTCGTGAGAGATGGATCTGCATAGTGAGGCTCATGAGAGAGGGATCGGCATACACCTCTCTGGAAATATGGATTGGTATACATTGGAGATCCAGGAGGGGTCGGCACTCCCCTGACTAGATTGGGATTCGAACTAGTACTGCAAGAACTAAAGCTCCACATGTCCAAACGTTATGATATTTGAAGCAACATCATGTTAGACCATAAGGGAGCTACCACAGGGATCGCTAACCTAAACTCGACACATGGAGGGATTGGTACCGATCCCTATCCATTGAGAGTTAGGCCTAGCCCTCCCTATGGTGGGCCCATATGATGGAGGAGGTCCTGTTGTCGAAGTTTCAGTCAGATTGGAGGCTGCCTTCATCTATAAATATAGGCACATGGGACCATTTTAGGGACTCTTAAGCTGCTAGTTAAACTCCACCATTATTTTAACTAACTTCCCTCATTCCTTTCTGATCTCTTATTGTTTCTTGCTATTTGTAATTGTAATCAAGTGAATTAAGAAGCAATAAAGAGAATATTCAAAGTGGACGTAGGGAATTAGTGTCGAACCATTATAAATCTTCTTGTTTTCTGCTTTTTAATGTGTTTTTCTTGAAATTTTGTGATCTTCCTCTGTTTTCATTTAATTTCTTCATTTATTTCACTACTTAAATCTATTCTTGGGTGTTTGTAGCCAATTTGGTTGCAAACACCAAGCATATTTTCAGATTGCTTTGATGCATTGGAGCTCAAGGGACGAGTTGGTGGTCTTCAAGCCGTATTCACGCATATGTTTATTTTCCACTACTTTGTTGTTGAAGTCATCAACATTTGTGAGGGTAGGTTGTTATAAATGTTCAGGCCGATGATTGTGATTTGTTGTTGTACTCTAATGGATGTATGTATATAACGGTTTCTCTTTTGTAAAGATCATTGATATTATACTATATATTGTTCCACTGCGATTGTGGGATTCTATGTTGTTTCAGTTTTCTTTTCCCTTCTTCTTCTCTTCTTCCTTCTTCCTTCTTCCTTCTTTCCCCTAACAATCAGTATATTCGGCATTTGATTGCCCGACACGCAATACAATAGGCATATTGATGTTGATTTTCGAGAGTTGAAAATCCCGGTTGTTACATCATTCGAGATAGGTATTGGGTATAGGGATACCTGAACACCTGTCATCATACTTAGTTTGTAGTATACCTTTATGATATTCATAGAGTAGCATATTATGTTAATTATGTGCTAACTCTTTGGTTGCAGAGACATGTCAGGTATGGTTTGTATATCCTTATTCCTTACTATATCGATTTGTATAGTATTTTGAGATTCATTTACTGCTCACACCAGACTATTGTCTGACTTGAGGTTTTATGCTTTGCTTCTTATTTTCTCAGGTACTCTTAAATGAGTAGACTAGATAGTAGGTCTAAGTGCAGCATAGTAGTTGTGCAGAGGATGAGCTGGATGGAACTATCTCGTATTATATATGGATACTGTGCTTATTCCGATGTGCAACACTATGGAGCCTTGACAATAAGCACTATTATTATTATGACCAGTTATGTGAGTTTATTCCCATTTGTATAAACTCTATTATAACTCTATGAATCTGTACTCTGATGTTTAGATCACTTAGTTATTACTGTTTCTCTTGTATTATATATCTGATGTATATTATATTTTATTCCATGCACTGTGAGACATACGATAGGTTTTGTGATGTTTTATTTCATTTACAACCCTTGATGATCATCCTTCATCGGCCGGGCACGTCAGTAGCACACTATCTTATGTTTGTTGGGTGTCGGCGGTGTAGGCGATCGTCATATTTTCCAACTAAATTTTCTACCTGGATAATGTCTTGCATTTCTTCTCCTCGGTACTCTATAAATATCAATAGCTACTTAGAGGGGTACTTTAGAGGTAAAAGAGGGCTTCATCAAAGGTACCCCATTAAGCACTTACCTGTTCTTGATGGTAATGGAAGTGTTTTCCTCTCTCATTGTTGAATAGTTTAGGTTGAAATGCATTGAGTACCATCCTAAATGCAAATCCATGGCTATATCCAACTTGCTTTTAACAGGTGACCTTATAATATTTTCAGGATTGAAGATTAATAACAACAAAACTGGCCTTCTTATTGCTGGTTTGGACAGTGAACAACAAAATATAATTGTCTCCTTATTCAGTTTCAAACTCTTGAACAAAGGAATATCCTATCTAGTGCTGCCTCTCTTATCTTTTTGAATCAATATGGCCCAATGTCTTTAGTAGTATGACAAGATAACTCATAGACTGAATAGTTGGCATAATAGATTACCATCTCATGCCAGTAGACTTACTATCATCGAGTTTATTACCTTCTCTTTGCATGTGTATTATGCCATGATGTTTATGCTGCTAAAATACCTTTTGAAAATGATTGAAAAAGCTTGTAACCACTTTCTTTGGTTAGGCAACCCTCACTCTAAGAAGACGGTCCCTATTTCATTATCCAATGTGTCTAAATCAACTCGAAAGGGGTCTTGGCTTATTCAACCTGCTTGAATGGAACAAAGCTGCTTGCTCTTTGCTTATCAACCACATTATTAGTGAGGAAAATAGTCCTTGGAAATATTGGGTCCCATCTGTTCTGATCGGTAATAGGAATTTTTGGACTATGGACATTCTAGTGAATACTAGCATTAGTTGGAGAGGTATCTTGAGTGCCAGAAGTAAACTTCTTCTTATTGTTAGATATAACATCAGGCCTTCTTCTTTAGTTTCCTTTTGGCTTGATCCTTAGCATTTATATGGTTTTATTCTTCCTAATATTCTATTGTATAACCATATATTACAATTTGGTATCTCTCTTAATTCTAAGGTGTCAGATTATATTCAATATATGAAGTTGGAGTTACCTTATTGCAGCAATCAAGAGGTGAAGATTGTGTGGAATGACATCATCATGCGCTTTAAATACTCGTCTAACAATGGTGTTGTGAATAGGGTCTGAAGAACATCAAGCATGGTGTAGGATTAGTATGTAAAGCTATGAAAAGCAATTCTTACTCTTGCCCTTGGTTCAGTCATATCTGGAATGAAGATGGCAATGTTAGGGATAATTTCTTGTTATGGAGAGTGATCAATAATGTGCTATTAACTCAAGACAAGTTATGTCATAGTGGTATATTATCTTCTTTGTTATGTTGTCTTTGTGAAGGGGATAATGAAACAAATTCTCATCTTTTCTTTTAATGTCTCTTTGTGAAGAGCAGTTGGGAAAGTATAATTTTGGTTTTCTATGCTAATTTCCAAGCCAAAGAAAGTAAGATATTCTAGTTCGAGATTCATTGGAGAATGAGGTGGAGATGCTTGAATAGCTATTTGGCTATCACTGCATTGAAAAAAGTGTGTGGAGTGGTTTGGAGGGAAAGAAATGATAGGATATTCAACCATAAAAAAAAGCAAGATAAGAGGGAGCTAGTAAAAAAAGGTGTAATGGAAATCGAGGAGAGTATTAAAAAGAAGCACGTTAATAAATCAATTAGCCAAGAATAAAAGGAGCTGCTTATCACATGTGAAATTATCTAACGGGTCTGGGGTGTTTTCTAACGTTTGGTTGAGTTTTTTTATCCTTACTTTTTATGGCCGTTGGTTGTTGTTTTTTAGGTGCTTTGTTGTAATTTTGTTTTATTTCAATAAAAAGTGAACGAGCACTATAAAAATGATTGGCTTTACAAAAAAATATATTTTAATATTAAATAAGTTTACCAAATTAGTTTATATTGTTGGTCGAAAAAATAATTTTATTTTGTTGATTCAGATTTAATATATATCAATTCATATAAAATCCATATTAATTATTTATTAATTCTAAAATTATTAATTAAAATATATACATATGGCAGTATTATTATATATGAAGGATAAGGTATAATCATATGAATATGTCTATAAAATAAAGGTTAACTATGAAGAAACTACTACTTATTACACATCGATCTATGTCGATTTCCTAGAATTCTGATCCGCCACTCGAACCTGCAAGGAAACGAGGTAAACCACTGATGTAGTGCTTTGATTTGAAGGAGATGGCAACGAGGGTTGGATCTAAGTATATGCGTCTAGTGTTTTCAAAAGTATGGGCAATAATGAATTTGTATGAGTATTTGTAGAGAGAGTCAAAAAGAAAATATCTCTCTCCTTTAACTCAATCTCCAACAACTCATTCAAACTCTCTGTCTTCCATCATATTGCCAACCTCTATATCGACACTTAATGCGTCCAAAATTTTTTAGTCTAATAAATAATCATTGATATAGTTATATCTTATTTAAATATACATCGATACATGCACAAGTAACATTATATATACACCCAAATAATTACTAAACACCATAAATTTTTTAAGAGTTATCTTAGTTACTAAATGCACCCCACAAATTTAATACACTCATAATTAATATTCTTAAATTTTAGCTAATTTAATTTATTTATAGCATATTATAAACTAATTAAATTGTTTGGTATTTTAGAGACTACATTGATATAATTGTGCGATTCATAGGTGTGAATTTAGTTAGTGATTAATATTAACGTCCACACATCACCTTAGGTGATAGTGTGGCAGTTTGGCTGAATTTATCGCTTACAGACTTCTCTTTGGTAAAATCATACTTTATATCAACTTAAATTGTACCCTTATGTAATAATATAATATACATACGTTCGGTATCACCCCGTAAATTAATAAACAAATAACTAAGTAATTAATTAAGTGGATAAAGATATTGAAATAATGAAAAGGAGTGAATATTCATGGGACGTTTATTTACGTATTATGCTTGGGTGAATCAGGTGATACTAGGGAAAATCTTATTTGAAAGTCTAAGATAAATGAGAAATTAAATGACAACCAATCGTACCTTTTCAAATAAAGCTAACTTGAATGAATTAAAGAAGGAAAGGGAATTGTTGGGCTAACGGCCTAATTTTTCATTTGGAATATGAATACCTCTTTCCTCTCTTTTCATTTCATTCTACATTTGAACCTTAAAATAAAATCTTGAGCTATTTAATAGTGCTTGTGGCCTAAACAAGATGATTAGAAGTTAAGGGAACAAGAAGCTTGATTAATAAAGGAATCTAGGTGAGTAGTATATTCCATAATCCCTCTTTCTTTTTTAAATCTCTCATGGCCAAGTTAATAATTGGATGATTTTCATGCTTCTTGTAAACTTTAAGAACTAAGAATTTAATATAATGATAGAAACAAATTATTTGAAGTGGGTTTTGATTCATAGATTTTTTTCCCTTAGAAAATAAAGCGTTATGGATTATTATAAAACCATAAAATATGAAAAATGAATAAAAATAAGATGTTTATGGAAAAATGCAGAAACTAAGAATGATTAATTTTACCATACATCATTAGAGACAAGTTTAGTGATTTTCAAAAGAAAATAAGCATAATCGAAGGGTTATATAGGGAGCAGGAAGGAGAATAGTCGTTGTCGGAAGGTATTTTAATAAAAATAAGTCTATATATTGGGTTAATAGACCAGATCCATTTTTATATTGAATGTGTTAGCAAGGTACAAAATAATGGTCAGAAGAGACTACATCAAACGAATTAGAAGTCAACACGTGAAAGTTAGTCATAGATGTGTTGAAATGGTTTCCAATGTTTATCGAAGAGCAATGCTGAAGGACGTAGAGCTGAAACGAAAAGTAAATAAACGAAAACCCTAAGTATAAAGCCTTGAGTGGAAATGTAAGGGAAAAGTACTTGGAGTCTAAGTTTAGTAAACCGAGGATATTAACCAAGGGTTGAAGATAGTCGATGGCTAAGGAGGAATTATGGGTAGAGGAGGTGATTAGAATGAGAGACATTAATGATAGTGTGATAAGTAATATTAGTAACCTAAAGGTGGTTAGTTGTGATTTTAGCTTAATAAATAGCTCAGTTAAAAGCCTATCAGTGAATGGTTAGGTAGATGACATAAGGCATGAAATGACATTTGAGAAATCGAAAGTTATGGTGTAAGGCTTGGTTTGGAAATCAAAACCGAAAGCATTACTGTAAGGCTTGAAGAGGCAACCGTCTAGACTATGAAAATAATTGGTGTAAGGCCTAGAATGACAACCAAGGGGACGATGGAAAACGTAAGGTCTTAAGTGGTAGTCTAGGAACCATATGCAAAGTAGGTGTAAGGCCTAGAGTGATAACCGAAATACAAAAGTGCAGTGCAAGGCCTTAAGTGGCAATTGAGAACGAAAAGGCCTTATTGGCAGCAGAAAGCTAAATTTGAATTTTTGTATAGCATAAAGGCATAAGGCCTAAGAGGTAGCCGGAGGTTAAATTTTAACACTTTGGTCACGAAAGGCATAAGGCCTTAGTGGAAACCGAATGGTAGGACTTTAATGATGGCAACTGAATAGCAAGACTTTAATGACATACATATCCACAAAAAATGAACATAAGGTAGGGTATTTTAGTTATATTAAAAAACCATAATATTTCTATAGAATGAAACCATGACATAGGCTTACTTGTAAATCAGATAATAATTGCTATGTTATAGTAAAGGGAAAACCCATCCCGCATATTGGTGGAGCAGTCTTACTATTTTTTTAGGGTAATATGTTACTCATACTAGCTTTTATCTGACCCATGTTTTTATTCTTATTTCCCTATAAACTTATGGATACTCATTTGTGTAGGTTGAGTTTATGGACTTAGACATATTACTTTTGGAATATTCGAATAATGCGAGCCGAAGGCGAAGCAAGAGGCTTAGGTGTTAAGTTTACATTAATTTAACTCTACTATGTCTAGTTTTCTGCATCTTCATATAAGGTGCACGACACTAATAGCTATATTGTACTATTTTTTGACCCCATGTGGGCACGACATTAGGATTTAAAATGGTTAGACCAAATCAGTTTGATGTGCTTTGTTTTAATTACATCTACTTTGTTTACTTAAGACTGCATAATATACCCGATCTCATCATTGCCACCAAAAGATAATTCCAAGGTGACTGTAGCACATTGGGACTCCATCATTTGATTTTAGAGTTAGGGATGTTACTGTTGGTATCAGAGCGAGGTTAGGGGACACTTAAGTTGAATGGAGTTAACTAACATAGAAGACAAACACCTTCGAGAGGGTATACGCTACTACATGACGTATTTCTGTTTTGTTATATTAAAATATATATGAGTTTATTAAAGGTTTTATATTGCTAAATTACTTTCTCTCTTTCGTTCTTGATAAAGACTTTATCAGTAGAAAAATTGACTTGCGAAGTTGAAGAGAAAGGGATGGAGGGTCCCATACTAGAAGAGAGAATGATAATACTCAAACCATCGAAGGCAATGGTGGAGAAGTGCCTCCGACAGTAGTGAATAAGGCAGTCCCACCTATTGTTGGGACAGATATGAATGTTTTGTTTCGAAAGTTTATAGCGCAGATGATGAGAGAGGTTATGATGGTATTAGTCGAGCCAAGACCAGCTGCTATGGTGGATTTCTCTAAGTTATGTCTGGATTATATGAGCCTTGGGAGTAAGATTTTTATCGGAAAGGAGCCGACTATGGAAGTGTTGGATTGGCTGAAAGTAAGTGAGCGTATTTTCAGGGATCCAGGGTTCAATGATGCATGAAAGAGGTGGTTGGCTTTTAGGCGATTACACTAAGACACCCTAGATTGGTAGGAAATAATGAAAAATGAAATTCTTGAAGAGGAGATCACTTGGGAGAGGTGGAGCTTTGGCGCAACGGTTAGGTCACCCGCATGGTGATCTGGGCGCCCAAGTTCTAGTCCGGAAACAGCCTCTTCGCAATGCGAGGGAAAGGCTGCATGCATTATCGACCTCCGTAAAGCCCGCTATTGTGAGGGAGCCTCATGCATTGGGTTTCACCTTAGGAGATCACTTGGCAGTAATTCTGAGAGAGTTTTAAGGCTCATTTCATCTTTGAGTCTCAGAAGAATGGTTGTTGGGAAAGTTCATTGATCTCAAGAAAGGGATCTTTCTATTGAATATTACATCTGGAAGTTTAATGCATTGGCGAAGTATGGCTAGGAATTGATCAACACCACAATGAAGAAGAACGAATAGTTTATTTGGTGGTTGAAGAAAGGACTGAATCATAAGGTGATGGTGTTCCAACATCTACTTATGAGTTTGTATGAATATGGCCCGAAGGTAAGACGGTATGTACAAAGAGGAGAGGAAGATCGAGGTGAAGCTGAAGGGAGTTTGCTTCTTAATAGAAATGAAAGAAATGGCAATAACTGAAGGGAAGTCCCGAAAGGTAGTGGCTGAAAGGATATTTTAGAGGACATTTTCTTCAACTGTAGTTAGAAAGGACACTATGCTTCGAAGTGTTCGCAACTATAAGGGACAATCAAGGTTATGTGCTATAATTATGATACAGGGGGCCATAAGAGGAGGAATATTTTTGAAGCTATAGCAGACAAGGTTGTTTGCTTTGGAGGGACCTTCCTCAGGATCAATAGAAGAGGAGAAAGGAAAAGAAGTAGTCCTTAGGGTATGATTTCTATCATAGTTAGAATTTTGTCCAATAGTGGATCTACACATTCTTTCATTTTTAACGATATGGTTGATATAGTAGGAATAGATGTTGCCTGATTAGTTACTTCATTGCATGTAGTTAATCTGATAGGCGGATATGACGCTCTCGGATTAAGGTGCATCAATCAAGAGTTTGTCATATGAGGCTATTCATTTTTGTGTAACCCGTTTATGTTTGACTTTGAGGGGGTACGAAGTAATTTTGGGTATGGATTGGTTAGTGCAAAATGATGCTAGAATCTATTGCATCAACAGAATCATTACTCTGTGGAACCCGAAAGATGGACATAGAGTTCTAGTATCTTTAAATGAGATGAAGAGAAGGTATGGGTTTCATTGTATGCCTTATAAAGTCTAGAAAAGGAAGGGATAGAGTTTTTATGGTTTAGGAATTGCTTATGTTTTTGAGCCTATGACGGAATTACCCCCAAGAAGAGCGATTGAGTTTTGCATTGATTTGGTACCCAAGGCATAACATATTAGTAGACCACCTAGTAGAATGCCACCAAAGGAGATGGAGGAATTGAATAAGCAGTTAGTGGAACTTGAGCATCAGAGTTTCATTAGATCGAGTAGTTCTCCATAGGGAGCTTCAGCGGTATTTATGAAGAAATCAGGTGGATCATTTCAGATGTGTATTGACTATAGGAAGTTGAATGAGCTAACATTGAAATATCGTTATCCATTTCCAAGGATAGACTATTTGTTTGATCATTTGGGTGGAGCTAAAGTATTCTAGTAGTTAAATTTGGCTACTGGGTTCCATCAACTAATATTTGCTAAGGAGAGTATTCTTTTGACCACATTTAGGAAAAGGCATGGTTCATATAAGTGGTTGGTTGTACCCATTGGGTTACCAATGCTCTGGCTTTCTTTGTAGATATAATGAATCGAGTCTTTTGCAATCAATTAAATGAATTTGTGTTGGTCATTATATATGATATTTTGGTATATTCTAAGGATGAGCAAAATCATGAAACTCATTTTTGATTGGTATTAAAGACCTTGAGACAGCACTAGTTAAAGGCGAAGTTTTCCAATTGCCATTTTTCAAAACCAGAAGTGAAGTTCCTAGGAAATATGGTTTCGAAGAAGGGGTTAGTTGCGGATCCTTCTAAGGTTAAAGCCGTGAATGATTGGAAGCGACCAAAGACAGATACGGGGGATGAGGGGAGGTAAGAAGTTTCATAGGGCTAGCTGGATACTATTAGAGATTTATTAACGACTTCTCTAGGATAGCAGCGCCATTAACCATATTTACTTGGAAGACTGAAATGTATGTTTGGATGAGAGAATGTGAAGCAGCATTCCGAGATTTGAAGCTTCAGCTAACAGAAGATCCAGTTTTTATCATGCTGGAAGGGAATATGGATATGGCTGTGTACACAAAATGCTTCGGGTTTAGGTTTGGGAGTCACGTTGATGCAAAAGTATAAGGTTGTAACTTATGCATCTAGGCAGTTGAGACCCCATATGGTGTGATATCCAACTCATAATCCAAAATTAGCAGTAGTTACATTTGTGCTAATGACTTGGAGACATTACCTTTTAAGGGAAAGGTTTGAATTATATATTGATCATGAATCCTTGAGATATTTATTCTCTTAGAAGGAGCTAAACATGAGGAAACAAAGATGGCTGGAGTTCTTAGCGTCATGTGATTTTGGGATAAAGTACACCTCGGGGAAAGAAAATAAAGTTGCTGATGTTTTGAGCTGAAAGCAACAAAATCGTATCTTATCTATGATTGAATGAGTGAAATGTCATATAGACGCTAGGTTCTTATGATGTCTAGGTTTGGTCGAAAGCTGGACTGTGCTAAAACTATAAGGTTTTCTCTTGCTTAGAAATCCATCCAATACTCATGGAAAGAATAGCCGAAGGGCAGAAGGAAGATCCACAAAGTGCCGAAATGATTAATGACTTGAAGAGTGGTGTCGAGACCGAAGAACTAAAGGACTTCGGTATTAATGAGAAAGGTTGGCATCGGAAGAAGGGAAAGGAGTATGTTTCAAATAATGGAGACCTTTGGAAGTTGGTCTTTAGAGAATGTCATCGTTCCAAGTTTGATATTCACCCAGGAGGCACCAGGATGTACCAAGACATAAAATAGAGCTTATATTAGGAAGGAATTAAAAGAGATGTTGGGGAATATGTGAAGAGTGTTTTACATGCCAATAAGTTAAGGTAGAATACCAAAATCCAAGTAGTCTTTTGCAACCTTTGAAAATTCTGGTATGGAAATGGGATTTGATTTCAATGGACTTTGTTGATAGTCTTCTAGGGATGAGAGCTGAGAATAAAAGTATATAGGTCATAGTTGATAGGTTAACTAAGAATGCCTATTTCATTCCAGTAAAGTCCTTAAGAACGGTAGCCAGGTTAGCAGAGATGTATGTCATGACTATAGCAAGAGTTCATGGAATTCCAAATACTAAAGTAAGTGACCCAGACTCGATGTTTTCCATTGAGTTTTAGCGAGGCATTCAGTGCTCTTTGGCTTTTGAGTTATATATGAGCACTACTTACCATTCATAGAGAGATGGCTAGCTCGAAAGGTCAACCAAGTACTGGAAGATTTATGGAGAGCTTATGTGTTAGACCTTGATGGATCCAGGGAAGATCATCTACACTTAGTAGAATTTTCATACAATGATAGTTACTAATCTTGTAATGTGATGACACCTTTTGAGACATTGTATGGAAGGCCTTGTAAGCTGCAAGTAATTTGGTGTGAAATGGAAGACAAATTTTTGTTAGGTTTGGATCTTGTAAGAGAAAATTTGAAAAAAGTCAAAAGACAAAGGATGAAATATGCTCAATCCAGGAAAAAGAGCAATGTTGATAGGCAGTGGAGAGCCCTAGAGTTTGATCTAGGAGATTATATATTTGTGAAAGTTTCACTTATGAGAGGAACTATGAGATTCAGAAAAGCCAAATAATTGGCGTTGAGATATGATGGCCCATTTCTGATTTGGAGTGCATAATGTGTTTTATGTGTTGCATATATGGAAGTGTTTTTGAAACTCTAAGGAGGTCGTGATTCCAAGATCCATGGAAGACTTGGTTCTTGATCCAAACATGATTCATCTTGAGAAGCCCATTTGATGACCGAGATGAGAAAAGGCTTCAGAACAAAACAATAAAGCTTGTACGGGTCCAATAGAGCAAGGATCGGGACAATTGTACATTGGAAGTGGAGGATAAAGTCAAGAGGACTTACCCAAAGTTATTTGTTTAAATTAGCATATATGTTTGCTATGATTGTATACCATATGTGTATATGATAATATGTTTAATTCGGTCACTAATACATTTTTGATTGAGACTCCTGGCCGAAGAACTCATATGTGTGCATGTTAGTATAGGCCTAAGAAAGCCTAGGAATTGTTGTCATACCTTGTTTGAGTTTTGAGGACGAAATTCTTATAAGGGGGAAGCTTGTCAGACCCCATAAATCATTAATTAAAAAATTAAGTAATTAATTCTAAGGATAAAGAAATTGAAATAATGAAAAGGGACAAATATTCATGGGACATTTATTTACTTATCATGCCTTGGCGAATCAAGGGTACTAGGGAAAATCATAGTTGAAAATCTAAGACAAATGAAAAATTAAATGAAAATTTGTCGCTCCTTTTCAAATAAAGCTAACCTGAATGAATTAAATAAGGAGAGGGAAAATGTGGGTCAATGGCCTAAATGTTCATTTAGAATGAGAATAACCAGTTTTCTCTCTTTTCTTTTCATTCTATATTCAAAACTTAAAACAAAAGGTTGAGCTCTTTAATGGTGCTTATGGCCTAAGCAAGAAAATTAAAAGCTAAAGGAATTAGAGACTTGATTAACTAAGGAATCTAGGTGAGTAATATATTCCTTAATCCCTCTTTCTTCTTTAATTCTCTCCTGGCCAAGTTAATAATTAGATGATTTCCATGCTTCTTGTAATCTTTAAGATCTAATAATTTAATATGATTATGTAGACAGATAATTAGAAGTCGGTTTTGATTCATAAATTTTCTCCCATGAAAATAAAGTTTTATGGATTATCAGAAGGACGTAAAATATGAAAATTTGATAGAAAATAAGAGGTTTAAGGAAAAATGCAGAAACCAAGAATGACTAATTTTTCGAAAGATCCTTAAAGACAATATGATTGATTTCTAAAAGAAAATGAGCATAACCCAAGGGTTATAATAGGGAGATGAAAGGAAAATAACTGTTTTCGGAAGGCATTTTAATAAAAACAACTATTATATATTGGGTTAATAGAACATATCCACTTTTTATGCTGAACGTGTCAACAAAGTACTAAATAATGCTTAGAAAAGACTAAGTCAAACGAATCAGAGGTTGATACATGGAAAGTTAGTGGCAGATGTGCAGAAACAGTTCCTAATGTTTACCGAAGGGTAATGTCGAAGGAGGTAGAGACGAACCAAAAAGTAAATAAATCAAAACCTTAATTATAAAGACTTCAGTTGAAATGTCGAAGAAAAAACTAAGTTTAACGCTAAGTTTAGTAAATCAAGGGCTGAAGGTGGTCGACTGTTAAGGAAAAATTATGGGTAGAGGAGGTGATTTCAGATAAATTAAAGATTAATCTTATAAACTACCAAAACTAAACTATACAGCTCCCCTTGATGAAACTGAAGGTAGTGACTATCTTAAGTAGTGTTTCTCTACGTAGATAGTGTAAATTGGAACTAGTGACTTTTGGAGACAACAAGGTATGATAAGGCTTAAGATGGCCGAGATTAGAACCATAGGCATTAATGATAATGTAATAAATAATATTAATAACCTAAAGGAGGTTAGTTGTAATGTTATCTTAACAAATAGCTAAGTGAAAATCCTAATAGTGAGTAATTAGGTAGAATGTTCAATAGCCAACATAAGGTCTGAGGTGGCAGTCGAGAAGCCAAAAACAAAGGTGTAAGGCCTGGTATGGAAACCGAAGCCGAAAGGATTGGTTTAAGGCCTGAAAAAAGCAACCGTCCGGACTATAAAAGTGATTGGCGAATGGCCTAGAGTGAAAATCAAGGGAACGGTGGAAGACATAAGGTCGTCGGTTGCGGTTTAGGAACAGTAAGCGAAGTAGATGTAAGGCCCAGAGTGGGAGCCGAAATATGAAAGCATGGGAGTAAGACCTTGAGTAGCAACTAATAACTAGGAGCATAAGGCTTTGTCGCAGCTGAAAGCTAAATCTAAATTTTAGTATAGCATGAAGGCATAAGGCCTAAGTGGAAATCGAAGGTTAACTTTAACACTTTGTTCATGAAAAGCATAAGGCCTTAGTGGTAGCTGAATAATAAGACTTTAGTGATATATATGCACAAAAAATGTATGTAAGTCCTTAGGGGCAATCAAGGGTAAGGTATTTTAGTTATATTGAAAAAACCATAATATTTCAGTGAAACAAAACGATGACATAGTTTCACTTTTAAATCGGATAATAATTGCTATAGTATAGTAAGGGGAAACCTCATCCCCTTATTAGTGGAGTGGTCTTACTTATTTTTTAGGGTAATATGTTACTCATACCGATATTTTGTCCGACTCGTGTTTTTATTCTCATTTCCCTATAAACTAACAGATAATCATTTGAGTAAGCTGAGTTTATGGGGTTGGATAGGTTTCTTTTGGGATAATCAATTAATGCAAGCCGAAGACGAGGTAAGAGACTTAGGTGTTATATTCATGGTTTTATTAACTCTGCTATATATAGTGTTCGCATCCGCAACTTCATATGTGGTGCTTGACACTAATAGCTATATTGTAATATAATTTTTGACCATGTGGGCCTGACTTTAGGATGTATAATTGTTAAACTAAATCAGTAATGATGAGCAACATTTTTGTAAGATATACTCTATTTAATTTAGATTGTATAATTTAACCGATCTCATCAACTTCACGGGAAGATAATTCCAAGGTGACTGCAGCACATTGGAGTTCCATCTCTGGATTTCAGAATAAGGGATGTTGCATGTTCTCTTTGTCAATACTATTTCACTTTAATATATCTAGAATTTGGTATTAGTAAAAACATCAACAATATTCATTTACAACTATTTTGTCCGTCTACAGTCCTTAGTTCAACAATAACATTTATTATTAACCGTTTTACCATGGTTAGAGATTTTGACTTTGAGTTGACTACAATTAACCATGATACTAATCGTATATAACTAGGATATGAATTTGCTATCGAATATTTTTTCACTTCCTACACTTCAACCGAAACCTGACTATAATCATTCGATGGTCATCATTCCATGATTCGACTATGATCAAAGTGGAGTATTCACACTGAAGTTCTATAATATTCTCAAATCGGGGAAACCATGTAACATCGTTAAAATGGGATATCTTATTTGACCTAGTTCTTATCAACTAACAGGAAACTCTCAGTCAAGTCATTCTATTATTATTCAATAACCATAAGTTTAGGATTCGATCCACTTTGGCAACGGGCAAAATGGGTAAATTAAAAAAATTCCCCTACTTGAATCTTAATAGGCCTATGCAATCTTCTAATGACATTATATCCAATCTATTTATTAAAAGGAAACCATATTTTATTCTAAAATATTTTATAATTATTTAATTAATTATATTAATTAAACTAATTTAATGTTTACTTTTAATATATCATATATCATATATATATAATGACATGGTAATATAATGATGTATAAGTATGCATATAACTACACACACATATAGATACAGAGATTTATGTTTATTGCATATACATATATGTTATATGTACATACATATATAATAAATTCATATGTATATGGGGAATCTAAATACCTAAGTATATACATATGTTTAAATATACTATAGTATATGTATAGCAGTACATTATGTGCGCACGTACGCACACACACAATATATGAAATACATATAAATTTCCATATAAATTAATTTGTATAATATATACACATAGATAATAATCCAAAATAATCAATAATAGAAAGAAGAGGAATGGAATAAATGTGGAAGGTTTGGTATTAAATGAAAAGGAAAAGACCTTTCATCTTCCTGTAAAATCCCCTATCTAGAGGCCCAAAACTAAGCGCTACAAATGGTGCAGTCATCTATAGTATTAGCTTCCGGTGACTGAGTACGTGTATATTAATGGTATCCATAATATCAGAAGCATTTGAATATGAAAATAAACACAGATTTCAAGACAATATTTTCTTCATTACATTTAAAACAGATATTCCACATTAAACTTAAATAATCTCAAATACGTTCCCAGGCATAGATCAAATATACTTATTACAAAATACACCAAGAGTGGTATATGAAGATACCCCGTTGGATGATCAGAGTCATATGGTCATAATAGACCTAATACATTCACAGCGGAAATACATCAAAACATAAACAAAAACTGCAAGTCCTAAGTAGCTATCTGTTTGCCTCCTACATGCCTCTAGTAGCCTTATTCATCATCCTACTAAACCTGAAAAGACCTTAATCCCTCAGCCTACTCAAATTAATTTTGAGCACTTGAGAGTTAAGGGGAAAACATAAACTTTGAGTCAAACATAAAGCCTGGTATGAATAATAATCTAACATCCCAAACTTTTAGATATCTAGTGAGACCACGTCGCTTAGCGGAATGGGTTTTCCCCTCACTAATATCCTAAAACCTTTTAAAACCATATTCTATGCTCTTGCATCCACAATGGTTAGAACATACATTTTTAAAACATTATGATGATATGCATTCTTGAAAACATTTAGGATTTCCCCACCCCTTATTAGATTTTAATTGCCTCAAAGACGGACTATCCCTTCCATGTTTACTTTACTTAAGTTGATGCAGACTATCCATCTCAGATCACATAGTTTTCCTAGGATGACTATAAACCCTTCATTAAACATATGGAGACTATCCATCCCCTACATGATGATGACTATCCATCAAACATCCCATAATTTTCCCAGGATGACTATGAACCCATCACTTGGCCATTTAACTCATGTTGTCCCCATGTATATAATTATCTCATGTTATCCACATGATTGACCTATTTCCATGACTATCCCTGATTTAGGTTATATTCCAATTAGCCCTTGCTATTTAAATGGTTGACCTATTTCCATCAGTATCCCTAATTTAGGTTATATTTATTATAAATTACATTGGTACTCCCCAATGATTGTCAAAACATATAATTGTTGATCCCCAACAATTGTTGGACTCATTAAGCCCACCTTGATATCCCCAAGGTTAAAAGAAAACAAATTTTCAATTCCTTTGAAAGTATCCCCTTCGAAAGCCTTTCTTTCGACCCTTTCAAAAGTAATAAAACTTTAGACATCCTACTTTTAAAATGCTTCAAAACATTGCCTTAGAAAACCTTTGGAAATCCTTCCAATTAAAATCTTTCGAAACCATTCAGAAATAAAAACTTTCGACCTTGTCAGAAGCTACCTTTCGACCCCTTCGAAAGCTTGCTTCGACCCTCTTGAAATCATTCAGAAACTAAACCTTTCGAAAGCATTAAATCTTTTAAAATATAAACCTTTCGAAGACATACTGGGTCCAATTTCAAAACATGTGGAAAATCTTCTTTAAAAACCTTACGACTACATTGGAAGCAACCTTTTGACTTTGTTGAAGGATCTGCTTCGAAAGCTTTAAAACATTTCATTTAAACAATAGGCCTCTACCTTTAAAACACTCCTTCCAAAGCTTTGGGTTAAACTTTAATTATAAAACAAGGATAAATCATCTAAGTCAAAAGCTTAGATACCTTTCGAAAGCATTGGAGAAGCGGCTGGTTTTAAAATAAGTAAACCTTTCGAAACCATCAAAATAGAACCTTTTGGCTTTGTCAAAAGCAATGACTTCAAAAAGTTGGAGAAGCGACAATAACCTTTCAACCGTGTCAGAAGGTTTCAAAACAAAACAGTGATAAAACAGCAGTAACCTTTCGACTTTGTCGGAAGGTTTAAACAAAACAGGGTGGCAGTAACCTTTCGACTTTGTCGGAAGGTTTAAAACTTTTATTTTAAATAATTGACCTAGTCGGAAGCAACCAAGTCGTAAGCTCCTTTTCGAAAGCAAAGCAGGCGGTCTTTGGCTTTTAAAATAAGCATACCCTAACCTCTTTGGCAACCAACCTTTCAACTAAGAACCCTTCGACCTTGTTCAATTCATTACGTACCAAGATACTTGATACCATATGCATTGAACTTTGACCTTGTCAAGAGCTAACCTTTCGACTTTGTTGGAAGGTCTGGGTTGGGAAGTTTAATGCTAGAATTGGCTGAAACATGCTAAAAGTGTGATTTTTTTGTTTTTAACTTAAAAATATAACTTTTCAACTAACCTGCCTTTATTTGTCAAATTCTCATTGGTTAACAAATACTTTTCAGAAAAGTGCTGCCACTATTTTCAAAATAAATAATAATTTTATTTTATAAAATGCCCTTTCTCCTCAATTAAATATATAAAACATTTAAGTCTCATACCTTAAATAATTTTATATATTCATCAAAACACTTAGGAAATATCTGGAAAAATCCCAAAAAAATCTATTTTAATATGTTTTCCAACATATAAAAATTTCAAACCCAAATAACTATCATTTTAGCCGTAAATAATTTATAACCCAATAAATCATTTTCCTCACTATAAAATAAATATAAAATCCACATAAATTTAGAAAATTATGAAAATTGGAACCCATCTCTAAAATATCATTTCTGACCTATTTATAAATTTTCAAGGCATTTGGATGTCATTTAATAGGGTTTTCATATCAAACATATCACAAAACTAATATGAACAAGCATAATACACCAACAACCACATATATAACTTTAATCATCAAAACATAGCATATAATTGCAAAACATTTCAGATCTAATCTTGAAATCGAAAACCATAAGAAAATGGGATTTAGTAATTATTCGCCTTAGCTTTGAGATTAAAAGATGTGAGATTTGATGTTGATTATATTGATTATCTTCCCTTACTTGAATCCTAACTTTAATCTTCTCTTAAGAACAATAATGGAGGTCGGCCTTAGATGTTTTTACTTTGCTAAAATGAAATGAACGTAAATTTCTTTTCCTAAGGGTTTAGGGTATAAGCCTCTCCTATTTCCCATATCGCCCTTCCTTATTTCCTAACACATTTGTTTATGTTATCTCATTTTAATTTACACATTAACATGGCATGGCTACCCTTAGTTTAATCAAATCTCAACCCATTAATCTTCACATTATTTTATTTAATTTAGTTAATTAAATATCCTAAATAATATTATAAAAATATGAGGTGTTACACTTCCTTTCTTATAAACACTTAGCTAAATATAGATTTAACACACTACACTAGAAAAACAATTTTGCCACAACTTTGGGCATGGCTAATTGATTTTTCCTCGACCTAGAGCCATGACGAAATGAGCAGTGGCTAAAATATAGTCACGGCTCAGAGCTATAGCTAAATGTACATTAGTCAAGGCTCAGAGCCATGGCTAAATGCATATTAGCCACGCTAAAGATGTTTTAGGAATGAAAAGTGAGCTTGGCTCAGCACTGGTGCCATTCTTACAAATTCAATTCAAACTTAGAATTGAGGAATAATGAAACCGAGGTAAAAATAATCCATTCAATTCAATCATGGAAATAATAAAACCAAGGTAGAGTTTAAGGAATTATGAATTCAATTCAAACATGGAAGAAAACTTGCAAATTCAAGAAATGCATAACTGGGTACAAATAATCCATTCATATTAAACAAAAGTTAAAAGAAAACATAATCGCCATATAGTCTCTTTTACAATGTTTACACTTCAGAGAAAGGCATCAATAATTTGTTACAACCAAGCACAACATGAGTCACAAACCATGAAACAACAGGAATCAATGTCCACTAATTCAAAAGTGCAGGTTTAGTATTTGTTCTTGCCAAAACTTTTGCACCAAAGCTGAGAAGGGATAGGACCTGTGGAATTGGAGAAGAAAATAGTGATTAGTTTTTCATTTCTAATAGAAATGTTTTTTGTTTCTAATAGAAATAACTATTAATTTCATCCCCACGTTCTTTGTAGAAAGTTCATGTCTTCCAAAGAGAAGAATCAATTACTACTTACTGCCATGCATCTCATTATAAATGAGATTTCTAACCAGCCAAGTCTAACCCATTTATATCTCGTGGATTGATGCTCCTTATTTTGAAATCAAAAAAGAAAAGCCAAATCATATATGCTGATGGTTGTTTAAAAAAACTTCATAGAGATTTAGGAATGATATTTCCACTACCAAATTAACAACACTTGTGAAGTTTAGGTGTTTATTCCTTTACAACATGATCAATTAGTTTATTTTACAAAACATACCTTTATAATAAGATAAAGGAGCATCCTAGAGTTCTTATAAAGAATAAATAGAACAAAGAGAGTGATATAAAGAGACATGCTCATGTTAAGCAACATAGGATATCAAACAAATAGTGATTGAACAATGTATCATTATTTGTACAAACGCAAATCAGGGGCAACACGACACACATGAGCGACAAGAAAAATAAGCTTTAATAGATTTTGTGACAAAAAATAAGGTGTAATATGGTATATTTAGATCGAGCCAGTCAAACTACCAACGTTAAAGTGAAAGAAAAAGAAGAAGAAAAAGCCAAATGTTTTATTATAAACAGGTTTTTCATTCATTACAAGATCTAGTTTCCCTGATTCCCTAGTTCTTTGCTATCAATAAGCATTTCATTTTTAACCATTACAAATGGCATTAACTATATTATCTTGTTATCCACTAACCCCTCTTTATCCCTACTATTTAGACAGGTCCTCTGTTTCACTCATCCAACAACATCCAAATCCATCATTCTTCCCAACTTCCCATGTTTGGGTAATTTATCTTAAATCAAACCGTAAGTTTAGTCATAAAAAATAACTAGAATTTGTACGTTGATATAATCTAACAAGAAAACTATTCCGCGTACATTAATACTTATTAATAAGTTCTAAAACACTGTAAAATCTCAACATTTAAGCACTGAGTGAATAATCTATATGTAGATTATACAACTATAATTATCGATCAAATGGTGATCTTAACCACAAATATTTTTTGATTAGATATTGTAGATAGTTCTCTTAATCTGGATTGTTTCTTTTAAAACAAAGGGACAGATTTTTTTCCAGAGATATAAAAACTACGAATAGTATAAACCTATTAAGGCATACTTAAGAGCTTCAAGTTATCAATTAATGATTTTGAAGTTGGTGTAAAAAATGGGTGAACTTAACAAAATTCATATGATTAATCATCATTGAAAGCGTTTTTTTATAATTTCATCCACTATCATATATCCTTTTGCTCTTTCAAGAAATTATTTCAAAGATTCTCCTTTGCAAAATAATGAGGTAAAAACGGTTATTTACTGACCGATATTTTTAATATAATTTTTTTTATCCAACATAACTGGATGTAACAATATGTTTTGTATACCATGTCCGAAGACCAAAATATATCATCGAACATTGAAGAAAAAGAACCAATCACTCTGAAGTAACATATTTATTTTCTTTCTAATCATTACTATAACTATATTAGGTTATTTATTTTATCATATATATATATATATTTCTATGTGCGTGTGTGTATTTATGTATGTATGTGTGTATGTGTATGTATGTATGTGTGTGTGTGTGTATTTTAAAGGTGGAACCCAGTGTATGTATGTATTATAATAAATTTAATTGTTGTTGCAACAGAGATTATTTACCCATCCAATATTATTATTTTCTGATTATTAAATATGACAATTAACTCAAGATTGTTGTTGCAACGGAGATTATTTACCCATCCAATATTATTATTTTCTGATTATAAAATATGACAATTAACTCAAGATTGTTGTTGCAAGGCAGAAAGTTTCAAAGCACTGAACTATTTAAAAATTGTAAAACAAAACAGTATTTCCATTCCAACAAAGAAAAATTAATGTCAGCATACTTATTGATTCCAGGTAGCGTAATAAAATTTCATTTGTAGTCAGTAAGATAAATATAAAAAAGCATATACAACCAAAATGCTATTTATTAATGGCAGATTTCCACCCTAGGATAAGTAGCAAAGTCCCAAAAAAATATCTTAAATTAAAATTTTGATAGCATTTTAAATAAAAATATCAAATTTATTAGACATCGACCCAAAAAAAAGTGAAGAGAAAATTGATAGAATTCAGATGGTTATACCTAATTAGAGGGATCATTCTTTTTACTTTTATTGATTATTAAATTCTCTCCCCTAACACCTTCCATAATCTTATTTATAAAATCGTTTTTACTCATCTTAGCTTCATAATCAGCAACCAAGTAGTTCCGATCTCTAAGCATCTCCATCACCGTTTTCCTTATGCGATAAAATCGATTTGCTCGTTGTTTTTTTAGCCATTTTTATGGATGTACCCGAGATTTTCAACCTGAGGCATCAAAACATAATATTATAATCACATACTTCTTTGATGGATAATTAGTGTTAAATAAATTTCATTAGCATAATAAAATAACATAATAAGTATTTCAGTAGGCAAATTCTTTTTCAACTCATGTACTTGCTAAGTAGCATCCTTATTTTAATAAGTAATTCGGTGGGAAAATTCTTTTTCAACTCTTGTATTTGCCTCCTTATTTTAGTTCTTCATTACAATCGGCATTAGAAGGCACTGAAGAACAATCTCTTTTGTGTTTTTTTTAAACCAGACATGCTTTGTATTGCCAAATGAACTTAAAAAACAGAAACGCTTTGCACCACCTACCTAAACTAGGTAATTTTCAGTGTATATTAGGAGGTATGAAATTCTAAAAAAATTACTACTTTCAAAATTTACAAAAGCATTTGGGGACGCTACTTGCGGAGGTGTCTAGACCATCACGCAGTTCCTATGCGGTACCACTAACCTCCCCATGCATCGGCCACCAACCTCAACTCCGTTTATCCCTAAATCTACACACCCGAATAACCATAATCCAAAATTGATACTAAAAATCATATTTCCTTTGTATGAGAAAATTCTTCTAATTTGCTGATGAACTTTATGCTATTAGTGTATATCCATCATTGATGCCTAGGATTGCTACCGAAGAATCATCATACAACACTTTCAATATTGGTCCAAAGCATAAGAATGAGAGCATTAGTTTTCATATTAAAAATCAACCATATAAATCATATAATGAATAAACCATATAAATCATTCAAACCACTATAATACGGTATTCAGTACAAATATTTCAATATTTTTGTTGTATATTTTATTTATAACATTTACTTCACCAAAAAAATGAAGAATATATGTTTAGTTTCATTGGAGAAAAGGATGTTTTTCTCTTTTTAAAAGGCTAAAGTAAAAGTTAAGATTAAAATTTTATCTTAAAACCAAAGTTTGATTCATTTACTCTTTCTAGAATATTATTAAAACATACTTAATTGGTACTACGAAACATACTTAATTGAACACACATAACATATTGAGTAACTCCTAGAACATACTTAATTGATAGTTATTCGATTTTTCTATATTGAATTTCTTTAGTAATCCATTCATATTCTTTACAATGAAGAACTTAATTGATGTTAGTGGGGGCGTTTTCAAGAATTTTATTGAAGCTAACCTGGTAAATAGGAATTAAAAAAATTAATAGTACAAAGTAGCAAATGGGAATAAAGAAGTTTCATTGATTTATTTTTTTCATTTATCATCAATCTAACATGCATATTTCAAGTAACAACAGGAGAGAATTTCAAGCTCGTATCATTCTTGATTAAGGTATTAACTATCAACATACGCTGAGAGTAAACAACATATAACTTATAACATTTAATTAACATCTATTCCAATCCATTGAACCTTTTTTTTGAAATACTCAACATATTAATTAAACCAAAAAAACATAAAATGGAATGTTTGAGTTTTATAAAAAAAACAAACCATAGACTGAAGAATGTGATAACTCAAATATAGTATACTAGTTCATTATTTCACTAAACATCAATTATGAATTACATAAAAACCAAAAAAACTAACAAATCATCCATAACTATTTTCGTCTGTATTATAGTAGAATACCTTGAAACCAAGAAATCGATTTGAGTGAGAACCTCGATTTACATGATTTGAGTGAGAACACCAAAAGCGATTCATGGAGTGATTCACGGAGCGATTCATGGAGAAAAGGTCAGAGCGATGGAATTGATGTGGATTCAGGGTGAAACTGATGAGCTAGGGCGCGAGATTCATACTTTAGGCAGAAATTAGCTGGCTAGGGCGTGCGGGCAAATTTTGGAATGGGAGCGTTGTTTTAGTGTATTTGAGGGGTGTATACTATACGCTAAGAGGGTTAAAAAATAGGATAAATTTGCAACAGTTTGAAGTTGTTGCAAAATTGCCACGGCCCGTAACTATTGTAATTTTTTTACGATGGCTCAAAACAATGGCAAAATTACCACGGCTCAAGACCGTGGCAAATTTTCCGCATTAAGATGTGGCAAAATAGACGGTATGGTGCAGTGACAGCTTGACCATTTAGTAAACTATATATATAGCCAAAAATAATTAAAAAATTATCGTGAGTTAATAAGCATACTATTTTTTTATGTAAATGTACATAAACCGCTTTAGACATGAAATTTGCATATTTTAAAACATAGCTGAAAATAATTATTTACATACATAATTCAAATAAATAAAATATAATTTATATAACATGATTAACATCAAATAACATAAGTGTATAGATAAATTAGATCCAATTTTATTACATATGTATATTTTATTTTGAATTTCATTTATATAACAACATTAATAACTATTTTAAATCATATCAAAATCAATGGCAATTGAAATATATCACACATCAATATGGGTCATGGGTGAGCATATACAAATATGTAATATAAAAAGAATTATACCTAATCAGATCCACCCCTTCATAACATCTTGATTTAAGAATAGACTCATAGATCTCTTGAATCACCACTCGAGGTTGCAAGAATCAATAAACCCTTTCAATTTAATGTTGTTTGGGTAGAATGTGTTTGGCTAGGGAATAATGAGGAATGGGGTGGTTGGCCTACAAAGAGGAAAAATGAAGCAAGAGTTCAAAATGAATTAATGTGAGGGCCTTTTTATTTAAGGAGAGAAAGATACCTTTTGTTTTCCTCCCTTTAGAAACTCCTTGCTTTAATTCTATTTATGTTTAGATCTAAATCTAAACCACCTCATCTTCTAGCATGATCGACCATAGATGGTCTCCTTTAAGGATGAAAAAATTTCAAAACCCGTTAAGAACTAAATATATTTAAATCTTATTTAAATATACATTGACATCGTATATCGATACGTGCACACATCTAAATAGTTACACGTGGGCGTTACCGCTCATACAGCTCCCAGCCAGCAAGCAGTTCGCTTTCCTTTGCAAGGAATGGAAGTAACAACTCCCATAAAATTTCTAAAAGCTACCCTACTTGCTAATAACACCCCAACCATAAAATACATCAATAATTAATATTTTTAAATATTGATTAATTTAATTAAGTTATAAAACTTTATAAACCAATTAAATCGTATGGTTTTTCAAAGAATTGTGAGACATAGATGTGTGAATTCAATCAGTTATTAACATTGAACTATTCAAATATTAATGATCACATATCACCTTAGCAAGCAGTGTGACAATTTGGTTGAATTCATCTCTTAATCATATTTTTCATCACCTAAAGTGGTGTCAATAGCAACAATAATTTACACACGTTCTCTTTTCCTACACTATATAACTTTAGGATATGTGGAATCTAGTATTGGTCAAAACTCCAATATTATTCAACTTGACCATGATAGAGTTAAGGGTATGCCCTAGGGGCAATTATGTGATGTGTTACATATATCTAACTCGTTGACCAATCTTGTTCGAAATAAAGGTATTTTCTTTCTATTATATACTTGATATAATATGGTTATATTAACTAATTAATTTAATTAAAAGTATATTTAATAAAAAGAAATCCATAAATGGTATATTTTGTGATAGTAGTTACAAAGTATTGTAATCGTGAGTAATTTATCATAATAAAACAAATATACCATTTTAAATGTTTCTAGTCAAGATGCATCGAGACTGAATATCGATGTATCCGTTGTGACTAGAGTATGTAACGTTCTCCAAATGTTGGGCAGTGTATTACTCATGATTGCTAGGGGCACCTAGGGGTTACGTACTGCTACTTATTGGATAACTATGGAACAAATCACTTGATAGTTTTCTGTTGGTTAATATAACTAAGGTCAAACAGAAAATATCGATGTGACTAATTTACACAGTTCTCTTGACTTGAGGATACTGTTGATCTTCTATGACGAACTGGATTTTTGACCCTCAAAAATCGACACTAATACATCCACTGTATCACATGCCGAACATTCAAGTGCCGGAAATACCGATTTGTTAGAGTGAAAGAAGAAGGTAGAAGATAGAAGAAAACTAAACAACATAGAATCTCACAATGCAGCAAATAATATATAATACAATAATGATCTTTATAAAAAAGGAAACATCTTTATTCATATATACAACATCAGAGTAAACTAGAGTTATCCTAAATTTGGACAGTTATAGAAACATGTCCTTACATTGACAAACATATAGACTCTATAATGCAGTGGAAGAAAAATATACATGAATACGTCTTGACCATCCAGCTCCTCTCCAACTCCAAAGTATCCAGCTAAAACTGGGAAAACATGCTCGGTCTGACCCCAGCATTACATGGAATAACGCCGGGGTCAGTCTGATAAACCAGCGTAAGTAAACTCGATAACAAGTAACAACCAAACTGATTTCTATATTTGAAAACTTTTCAAACAAAGGGTATCTCGTAAGACCACACCGCACATAAAAACGAATGGGTTTTTACCTTATGATAACCAAAACATTTTATATTAAAATCATGTGATATTATCATAGTGTCTAAGTTTAAAGTAAATAGATAAAATAGCTGAAATGCTTGCATCTCACATTCCAACATACTATGATCTACGATCAAAAACGTAAGGCACGTATTGGAGATTGGATTCCAACAATGGCAAGGTAAGGGACTACCCTCCGATGATACACCTCTAGAAAATGCACTGATGCTAACACAGAGCATGCTGCCCTTTTAACATGACAGGCCGGATTACCTCATCCCCTCGACATTGAGGCCTTATACTACCATGGTGTTTGTGCACAAACCAACTCTAAAAGGGATATCTAGAATGGGGTGACCGCTCATAATGGTAGCTAACCACATAGCTCTACTACATGCCCTGTTTTTGCCATTCCCCCTGGTTGTGAGGCTTGAGGCTATGCTTTACCTGTCTAAATAGCAATTCATTTTGGAATGCTAACACTGCTCTCCAAGCATCAATGCAATGCCAGCATTCATCCATACAAGTTCGTTCTAGGACTGAATGAAACCGAAAGCACTAACTCTACTACATCCATTTTGGAATCATCGTCATGATAAGTAGCAGTAGCCCTTGTACTTCAAAGAGCACCGTCTTCAATCATCATCAAGATGTCTTCCACTCAAACGTACATGTTGGTTCGAAGTGGTTTTCAGATATATAGATCCGATCCTGGTCTCTCCGTACCAACAACCGATAATTTCCGGTTGACTCATTCCCGGTTCTTTTGGAAGTAAGTATTCGAGTCCTTACCATGGAACTCGAATTTACATTCATACTTCCTAAGTCAAATTAGGTCAAATTTGATAGTCGGTTATTTAACTATCGAATGAACAAACATCCAATCATGGTTTGATTTCCATATGGGATCCACTAAGCCTTTACTCATTCTCTTTAATTAATAAAACCACTTTATAAAACTGGATCAAAAGACCTTTCAAAACACTATTTTCAAACCCCTTACATTTCCTTTATACTTGGAAAACATTTATATACTTATCTCAATGGTATATGTATATTTCCAAAATATTTTACTTTTCATGCCTTGAAAACAAAATAATATAGTTATCTTATCAGTATAAGTATATTTACAAACTTTTCAAAGTTTTCTTCTTTCCAAATCCCATATTAAATAACCAAACATTTCTTCCAAATAAAACATTCCGCTTATCCTTTATCAAAACTTCTCTTTTTAAAAGCTCATCTTATATTTCAATTAACTTATAACTTTCAAAATAAAGTTATAACCCACTTCTATAAACCTTTAAGTTAATTTATAAACCTCTTTCCAAACCCCTGAAATGATGTATAAACCTTTTTCCTATTTTTAAAACTCTTTATATAAACCTTTCTATACTCCTTTATAAAATATCCTTTATAAATATCATTTACAAAACATCATTTGTAAAACATCTTAATAACCCTTTTCATTAGTAAAAATTCCTTTCTATAAACAAGTTATCATTTATAAATACCTTTATAAGAATTATATAACTTGAAAAACCATTTATAAACCCTTAGCCTTAAATTGATTAAGGAATTAAAGTAAATTCAAAACCATATTTTATAAATTCCAAATGAGGCTTACTAGTCCCAATGATACTAATTTAAGTTATCATTTAATTTCAATTCGGTTCCCAAATCACATAGCAATTATTTACATAAGCTACCATATATGTAAATATAGTTTATGTCTAATCAGGGAATAACACGTCAATATAACTAATTGGCATATACAAGTCCAAATAACATAACAACAGAATGGTGATTTATCCTGCTAAATAGATGTCCAAACAATTCAATCACTTTATAGTAGAACGAAGATTTATTATGCTTAACACATATCCACACAATCAAATCATTTACACTATAGCAGAATGGTGTTTTGTTCTGCTATCTCCTAATCATATGGGTTACTTAAGGGTTCGGACAAGAGATCCTTTGATTTAGAATCAGTTCGCTTTAAAAAGAAAATTTATTTAAACACATCCGTTTCAGTTTTAAATCACCTTTAAAAAGATTTAAGTAGGTTTAATCAACTTAAACCCTAACTAAATCTTAATTAACCCTAATTAAATCAAGATTAAATCATAATTAAATTCTAACTAGTCTTAATGAACTTGATTAAGTACTAATTAACTTCCTAATGCAACTTGGTTAAGGTTAAATCAAATCATTATTAGTTAAACCTTAACTAATTAAAATATTAATTAATTAATCACTTAATTAAATAATAATTAATTAACTAACTTAATTAAATAATTATTAATCATTAATTACTTCTTAACCATGTTAAATACCAATTAAAACTTGATTAATCAAACAATAGTGATTAACTTAACTTAATTGTTGATTAATTACTAATTACCTTCTTAATTACTAATTAAGGCTAATTACCTTTTTATTTAACTAATTAATTAAATAATTAAATTACAGAACTAAATTACTTTTTCATTACTAATTAAGTTTGTTTTGAAAACTTTTACAAAACAATTTCAAGTTAAAACTACTTGAAACTAAAATCGATAAATTTCATCGAACTACATCCATAGCGACTATCGCTATGGCCGCAGTTCGTTCTAACATATTCTTAGCGAACCACTTCACAACCCCTTACTTTTTTTTCATGGTTTGAAACATTCTTTAGAAAATTAAAAAA
The DNA here is from genome assembly GCA_030737815.1 of Allium fistulosum. NCBI lineage: Eukaryota > Viridiplantae > Streptophyta > Magnoliopsida > Asparagales > Amaryllidaceae > Allium > Allium fistulosum. The sequence continues at coordinate 1,389,395,148 of CM060901.1, read as the reverse complement.
AACTTTTGAAACTAAAGCTACAAACTTTAATTCGTTTCAAAACTTTAAACTTCTAAAAACAACTTCGATTCCAACCGAATCTCAAATCCATCGCAATTATATAAAGTAGCTAACTTTGTACCAAAACTCATGCCATACCTCATGTTTTACAATCAACACATGACTAACACAAACCACCTTTATCATAGGTTGCAAGAATACATCCATATATACATGCTTACTAACTTTATAATACAACATTGATTTTCATAACCAAATAAAGCTATGATAAACCATCCAATCATAATCAAACCACATGGTTACCATTCAACTTTTACACTATATTATCACTATAATAATGACTTAATAATAAAGTAAAAATCTTTTCCAAAATAAGGTAGTTTACTCACCGAAAGCTATCTAAACTCTCGCTAAATTAAAATATGACATAGCACTTCCATTCCTAAGCAACAAGATGGAGTCTTGAACCCTAAATGCACCAGGTAGGCTCGGCCTTGAAGTGAAGAGGAAGCAATACTTGTTTTGGTAAGGTGGAGCGACCTCGGAAAAACATTGAATTCTCAATAAAAAAACCCGAAAATAGGTCATTTTGCAACTGATTTTTGAGCTACCTACTCATGGAATTTCAAAAAGTACTCAAAGAGAAAGTTATTGGAATTTATTTTTCTGTGATTTCAGAAAGAATCACTCGTTTCTGATTTGTTTTGAAGAAGTTATGATCAAAAGAAGAAGGGTAATTTTTGGACTTGAAATTCTAGGTGAAAAATTGCTTTGCAAAGATTGGGTATTTTGACATAGCTATGTTAGAAATTTGAAAAAATGGTCAATTAGAATGTTGTAGCTATTAAAATTTCACTTGGTTAAAAAAACTCTATTTGAGTTTGAAATGAGGAAGAAAAGATTGGTAGAAAGAGGAGGAAAAATGGAGAAACATATAGGCTATTCATAGGCAAGATTTCACACCTAATCATTTGTCAAGTCACATCACAAATCTTTTATAATATATATATATATAATTATGTTTAATCACATCACTCTTTTATATATATACATATAATTATTATGTTTAGTTACATCACTTTCTTTTATATATATAATTATTATGTTTAGTCACATCACTTTATATATATATATATAACTTTAATTATTAATTAACTAAGATGTAACAAGAGATAATTATGGTTAATGATTAAAAATCTAAGATGTGACAATACTTAATATATATATATATATATATTTATATAAAATGTTTATTATTTTTAAAGCTATGTCTTGTTAGATCACTTACTAATCCAAATTAATATAAGATAATTTATTTCTAAGTGTATTAATATCTAGTTAATTAACTCTTATATATCTGTATATATGGTGCACAATGACGAGCAACATTCTTGACAACTTTCCGGTGTTGAAAGGTCGAAATTTTGGAAAACGTTCTTCGGTCACATTTTTTGTTTTTCTACGAACTATTTGGTAAACAAATTTTGAAAATGATTTTAACATCACCATTAATTAATTAAAATGATTTTATTTCCATTATAAAACCTATATATTGAATATTTAAAATTAATTAAATATTCACTAATCAAAGCAGTGAAATTCCGGGTCGTTACACCTTCAATGTGGAAGCTCCGCTTTGATTATAGTTAAATCATGGTACAATGTCCATTGAACGACTATAGTTTGGTTGAGTGAAAGCATTGGAAGTGAAACACTATTCAAGAGAGGATTCATCTCCTTAGTTATATGAGGTTAGTATCATGGTCAACCGAAGTCAACTCAAAGTCAAAGTCTCTGGCCAGAGTAGTCCGGTTAATAATAATTGTTATTATTGAACCGTGGATTTTGTGTTTGGACTGTAAAGTTGAATGTGGAGATATTGGAATTTTGACCATTACCAAATTCCATAAATCCAAAGTGATATAGTTTTGACGAAGAGAATTGGTGTAAATAATTGTCACTATCAGGTACTGCTTATAATAAGTAAAATTAGATTTTACTAAAATATGTATAAGCGATAAATTCAGCCAATATGTCACACCAGCTGTTAAGTGACGTATGAACATTAATATTCGAATAGTTCGATATTAATCGCTGACTGAATTTACACCTTTGAGTCGCACAACTGAAATGACGAATGCTCTAAATGAACCACATGATTTAATTAATTTATAATTGTTGTAAATTAATTAAATTAACTAATATTTATGAAATATTAATTACTAAATTTTTATTTAATTTGTTTGAATGCCCTTAGCATTTAATAATTGCATATATATATATATATATATATATATATATATATATATAAGTTATAAACGCGCATATTGATATACTATATCTTTACAGTGTTTAAATTTGATTTCAACATGATAAATAGTAAAAAAAGGGGCTTTATATAAATTAATGTAACTAGTATTTGTAAAATATTAATTATTAAAATTTTATTTTAATTTATTTGAATAACATTAGCGTTTAATGATGTGCGTATATAAAAGTTATAAACGCGCGCACAATTGAATTTGATGTAAATGGGATTGATTCTAATAAGATTTTGGAAATTTTGGAGGGTCCATGTGGCACCATCTATGGCTAGCCATGCATGTAGAAGAGAGAGAGGATCTGATTAACATTTAAAAAGGAATTAATATGGGGATGTTTTAAGGAAAGAATAGGAAAGGTTTCTATTATTCTTTTAAAACACATCTCCCTTTATTTTTTTATACGATTAATTTTTTTCCTGTCATAATCATCCCTCTTGCTCTTCTATCAGAGAATTTCGAATTTTCATGGCTTTCTAACCTCTAAATTTCCAAAATAAAATATCAAATAAAATTAATAACACAAGGTGGTTCTAAAATCTTAATTCTGGCAAAATTCGAAGATTGATTCATGGAATCTAAGAGCCTTTGATTCATCATTCAAGGTGCATTCTCTTGGCAACATCTCAAGGTGATAATTCTAATTTTATATATTCACCATTCAACTTGTTTATGTAATTTATATCCATCTCCTATTTCATCTCATCTGTGTATTTGTTTATTTGGTCAAATAGATTATATCCCTTTTGTTCCATCTTAATTAATTACATATGTTCACCATGTTATTTTAATTTGAATCTATTTTAAGATATATTTTGATTGTTTGCCAATTCTTGTTGTCATTATTAGATCTACATTATATGATCTCATATTTAATTATTTTTCATATTGCTTAATTGTTTGGATTTGAAACCTTTGCAACATATACATATGTGTTTGATTTGTCCTATCTATTTTGTTGTTGTTTCAAGTTTGTTATTTAAAAAAAACCAATTGATTAAAATCTAAGTCTTGATTAATGTAACGACCCGTATTTTTCAATAATTAAAAATATTAAATTAAATAAGATATTGGCATTTAATATTGTAAGAAATTAAAATTTATGATTTATTAATGGGAAAATAGTTAATATATGATTTATCAACTGGAAGTTTGTTACAATTGCAATTGAACGTTAAATTTAATGAAATATTTTAATAGTGAATTCAACATAGAAAAATTTATTTTAATAGATTATTAATTTCTATGTAATCAAGAATGATAAAAATTGTTAACTATTAAATTTGAATTTGAAAAGTGATTTAATTAATTTAATAATTTATTTAATTAACGTGAAATAGCAATTTTGGCTACTGTCTCGGATTTCGACGAAACTAGTTTCATCGGATCCGTACTAGTGAATTATTGTAGGATTTCAAGTTTCGTAGCGATCAGACTCGTCGTTTGATCGTGCGAGCTCGAAACGCGTAGAAATCAATTTAATGAATTCAATTGAAATAATTTGATTTTAAAAGCTAACTTCTGTATACAACGGAATTAGGGTTTGAAACTGGTTCGATTGAGTTTAAAAATATTGAAAAAAATATATTCTGATATATTGGATGACCCATTTTCGTTTTGGGAACGAAACGGACTTTTCGGGTCATCGTTATCGCTTCGATCCAATTGATATGTTATCCGTTCTTATCTTTCTTCGTCCATATAAATAGATATCTTTTCTGAAAACCTAGCGGCCTTTTAGCTTATTCTATATGTACTTTATTTTCATCCTTTCCTCCTTCTCAAAAATCAAAACATCAATACCTAATTCCCAATTTCAAATTCAATTTCAATTTCAAATCCAATTTCAAAAATTCAAACTCTCCAAACTATGTCATATTATATATCATTGGAAAGCTCTCGGCGAGCGCAATTATAACGACTCAGATTTTTCGACGTTTGATTTTGAATATTTCAATGGCTTTAAATATTGATTTGGAATATAAATTGATTTTGGATATAAAGATTTTTTGTTGGGATTATAGAATGAATTTAAAATTTTAAAAATATATATCGATTTATCGAAATACGTAAATAGTGAATAATTGAAACTCAGTGTTGAATATGAATCAAAATGATTTCTAATGTTGATATAAATTCTACTGGAATCATAATTGAGTTAGTAGGTTTTTAAAACTAAAATTTTAAGTGATTTCGTAAAAATAGGAAATCGTCGATTTAATCGACGATTTAAAACAACGACCTGGGGCACAGTCTCGGAATTCGACGAAACTTGTTCCATTGGATCCATAATAGCGTATTATTATCGGATTTTAAATTTCGTAGCATTCGGAGTTACCGTTTGGTCGTACGGTATATAAACGCGTTGAATTTAATATCGAAAATTTGATATAATAATTAGGTCCGAAAAGCTATCTTCTCCATACGATCGAATTAGGACTCGATACCTTTTCCATTGTGTTCGGAATAGAGGTATAACATTATGGATGCCTGTCAGCACGCCTCGATAAGGGTTCGAGGTTTTAAGCTACGAAATCGAGATATTTTGAAAATTAATTTAATATATATATTTCTTTCTACACTTCAAATCTATCTTCTCTTTCCATCAGCCTCCTATGATTATGACTTTTACCGATTCAAACACGCCATCTCCTTCTTTTAAATCATGTCTTCTTCCCCCTTCTTTTCAGATCAAATCCACGAGAGTTTAAAAAAAATAATGGATCCACGAATTCCTTTTCTTTCATCTCGGTTATAAACCAAAAATCGCATATTCATCTTCATACACATTTCTTTCTCATTCAAATTAAAACAAAAACAATTCCTCTGCCAAATAAAAATCGACTCAAACAAAAAAAAAGAATCACGGCTCGTATAAACGTGCGCTAAAAATCGCGATTTCCAGTAGCCGCGCATGCGATAGTTGGGAGGTTGTTCATAGTCGAGGCGTGACACTGCTTTCGTCGAGGCTAGGGGAAGTTGGATTTGCGATCGAGTCACGATCTGATGGGGCAACACGATTCTTGAGTGCAACGTGGGGCGAGGCACTGTTGATGTTGAGCTAGGGATTCACGCTTAGGCATAGGGGTTGGGCGTGGACCTGTACACACGCGTACGCGCGCGCGTAAGGGGAGGGTGGCTCGCGATGACCTGGAGCGAAGCAGTAGCTAGGGTTGGACAACGGCAGCAGCATGGGTACGAAGATTCGTGGCTGCAGTGGCATTTCAAGAGACGAGTTCGGTGTAATGGGGTTGCTCGAGGTCTGGGCTTTTCTTCCGTGGCAATGCGGTGGGAAGGGGGTGAAGGCCTAAGGTAGTAGCGACGAGAAGAAGGTATAAAATAATTTATTTTAATTAATTTTAGTTAGAGAATAATTGGTTTATTAACTATAATTAAAATTGGAATCAATAACTTATATAATTCGTAATTTTCTTACGAGGTCTAAAAATCGTGAAGAAACAAGTCGGTTTGGATCGGATTGCAAAACAAAAATCAAGGTGAGAAATTCTAACTCATTTGGATTACCAAATTTAATTTTAAATAGTTAAAATTAATTCTAGATGCCTGATTGAATTTTATAAATTATTATATGTTGAATGTTATATATATATAGTAGTATATATATTAGTAGTTGAATTGATATTCCCACATATGTTAGCGGATGAGACCCTATGCGCCCCGCATAATAGCGGATGACCCTATATACTGCGATAACCCCCTCGAAGTGGGATTGGTATTTTTTGTTGTATTAACATCTATGGATGCAGGAAAAATAGGTTGAAGGGATCCAACTGGATTCCTCAAAATTTATATTGATTGTTTTTCATATATAGTAATATATGATGTGTTAGAATAATCTATTATAGATTATTGTTATGATGTGAATTATTGAATGCTATGGTAGCACTGGCCTAAATTTTGGTATTTTGAATTCCATAAATACTATTTTTAAATTTGAAGGAATTAAAAAGGAATTTTGAATATAAAAATATTTATATCGTAGTCTGGATTATTTTTAAGAAATTGATTTGGATAAAAACAATAATTGATATTGTTATGTATTTAACTATTCGAAAAAATATATATTTTTATAGAGATTTTAAAATAATCCATATAGAAGATTTTTAAACAATGGACTTTTAAAAATGATAGCCTGAAAAATATGGAAAGGCGTTGAAATCAATATTAAAAATAGATTTGAAAAAAATGGAATTTATAAAGGAGACTTATAAAAATGGAATGTGTAAGTGAGGAAAGTTTTATAAAAAGGTATACTCAAAGGAGTCATAAAATTTATAAACGATGTTTATAAACAAGGAAAAATAATAATAGTCCCTAAATTGGGAATATAAAATTCATAGGGAGAATTTATATTAGAATATAGAAATAGGGTGAGAGAAAAATAGTGGATACTATTTTTGAAGTGGAAATGGTTAAGGAGATCGAAATGGAAGCGATGTGATGGAAATCGAGAGGAATTTATAAACTGAATTGGTTATTGAGATTTTAAAAATATATTTTTAAAATTTAAGAAGTTAAGTTGTTTTGAAAAGGAAAATTATTATTTATTGAACTATGAGATATTAAACTAGTTAGGATTGAAATAATTCGATAAGTGGATTTTTTTTCAAATATTTAACATTTATTTTAATAATACTAAATTTTAAAACCATCTTTGAAAAATGATGTTATAAAAACTATTTCAATGTTTTAGATAATTATTTGAACATGTCTTAAAAATAAATTATTATTCTTTTAAATACATATTTTATATATTTAGAGTTTTGTAATGTTTTAAATTTATTTATAAATCTTCTCGGAAATGTGGAAATGGGGTTATTCAGTATATGGGATTATAAAGAGAATTCTCAAAGATGGAATTTGGGAAGATGTGACGACCGCCCATGACCCTTGCACCGAACCTAGAGATAGTGCGCTGTAAAGTGTGCCAAGCGACCATGGACGATTGCCAAGGTAAATTTAAACAACAGAATCTATCGTATTACTCACAGCGCATGGACAAAATACAATAGAATATATACATAGTGAAGCTTCACAGAATAGAATCTCATCAATAAAACTTCATAATAGTTGAATACAAACATCAAAATAGTCAAAACATCAAGCCTCACTACATAACACTCAGAGAATATACAAACAGCGGAACACCCAGTACATATAGTAAGAAGATAATATGCAAGCCTCCAGCTCGTCTTCGACATCAGCATCGTGGAAAGCAAGAACAACACCTGTCACCTGCTACCTAGTCTGCCCATCCCAAAATGGACGAACAGCCCAAGGCAATAAGAGTTAAAAACATAAAGCCTTGAGTCAGACAACAGTCTTAGTGAGTGGTAAATTAACTAACAACATACCAAAAGAGCATAAAGGAAAAGGAATAGGAATACAACCCTCCCACTCCACCTCTTTCTACAGTGATAGCCCCAGACACACACTTAGTAGAAGCAAACATAGCAGAGCATACAATTTAAAGTAAAGCAATTATCACTCGAGTCAAGGGCGATGCTTTCCAAGTACAAACCCCCAAGGCCTAAACCAAGATCAGATAAGCACCCAGAAAATACCGCTCTTGAGACCGAGTGATGATACAACCAAACATCCATGACTCTGGCTATCACTGTTATCATTGCTTCGATACCACCGTTAATTGAATGACCGGCACATTCTTTCAGCCGTCCGTCAAGGGCAAATGGAAACCCCGGTTCTAGACATAACTCTGCACGTCATCGTGACCCGTGCCTAGGACTATCGAATCTGCCCAGAGTACTCGACTACCAATCTGTAGCCTTCAGGGACTATCGAATCTGCCCAACGTACTCTTGCTTTGAGCATGCTAGAACCTTCAACAACGATGAAACCTCAGCCTTCTAGTCATCCTCCTCGACGACTATTTCCATACTAGCTCAAGCGCCTCTCGAGCCAACCATTATCCTCAACTCGAACCATATCACCGAGTCATCGACATGCTTGGAATGATCCCGTCTGGATTAGACCAAGACTATCTCATACTATGCTTCGCCTCATCATCATCATAGCAAAGCCTCATCTCAACATCATCATCAGATCTATCCATATGAGCTTCATCATCCGCCACATATGCCACGAGCAGCTTTTCCAATTCAAGAGCCTTTCCCTTAGCTTTTGAATCATCTTCGACCATCTTGTCTAAATCAAACCATCAATCATCTAATTCATAGCAATCAATCAAATCAAACATTAATCCAAGTAAACAAGCATTCAAATATGATCTAAATAGACAATTATAACAATAATGGCAATTTCGTAGATAAAGAGTCAAAAGTCTAACAAGCATGAAAACATGAGCAATGTCTCTATAATCTTGATGAATGAACTTGCATAAGTTAACATGTAGAAAAATGGTTGTCAAATCATCATGAACAATGGATCTATATGGATCTATACTTAGGATTAAGAAAATGCATGGAAACCACTACTTTAACACAAAATCAAGCCAACGATCCGATATACTCCTTTGAATCCGTGTGAGAGATAATCACCACTCACCAAATCACCTAAACACCTTAAAAGAAACCCACTTCAGATCTGGACAGTGAAGGATCTAACTTGATCTATCACAAATCCGCTTCAAACGATGAAATCTCTCTTCGATGGATGAAGATCTTCAATCTAAGCTCTTGGATCTTCGATTTGGATGGAAGGAATCACTAGATTAGAGTGGAGAAAAGAAGTGAAGAAGTGTAGAGGTCGAGCTCTCAAAATGGCAGCACTTCGTCGCTTCGAAATCCAGATCCCAAAAATGGAGAAAAACCCTCCTATTTATAGGCTGAAATCACTTTAGGTCGCTCACTCGGAGTTAGGTCGTCCACGACCTAAAAACCCTACGACCTAAAACCCTACGACCTAACAGGTCCACCAGTCTACGACTTAACGACTCAACACGATAAGTCTTCACGCGACCTAACAGCTTACGACCTAAGACAATGCGCACCCATGCGACCTAACAGATCCAACGACCTACGCGCATTCGCGACCTTCGACCTAACGAGGATGCAGCCTAGCGACCTAACACAGACCGCTTCTACGACCTAACACTCCTACGACCTAACACAGACACGCTTCTTCGCGACCTAACGACCTAACAAACCTACGACTTAACACACACGCGCGACCTAACACTTAGCCAGGATACGACCTAACTCCTTAGGTCGTCTAACGACCTAACCATGCTAACTCGCTCACCACTAGGTCGCTCACCACTAGGTCGCTCGCCACTGTAGGTTACTAACCCTTAGATCGCTAACTCCTATAGGTCGCTAACTCCTATAGGTCGCTACTCACTAACTCTCTTAGGTCGCTGCAAACCCTTAAGTCGCTCAAAACCTTAGGTCGCCAACATCCTATAGGTCGCTCCAACCGACCTAACCTACCCCACGACCTAAGCCACCACACGACCTATCTTCTAAACGACCTAACTATCACACGACCTAACTCCTTAGGTCGTTCCAATCCTTAGGTCGCTCCATTCCACTAGGTCGTCTACTCCTTAACTCGCCATCTTCCTTAGGTCGCTCCAAACCCTCATACGACCTAAGACTTAGACTCTGGACGACTTATCAACAAAGCGACCAAATGTCAACTGTTTAACGATGTTTCGATCCGTAAAAATACGGGTCGTTACATTCTCTCCCCCTTAGGAATTTCGCCGCCGAAATTCCAAACAAACAGAGCAATCAAAGACTATTCTGCATGCCTACCATCCATAGCAATCAGCAAACCATGCATCCAATTCTAGCTTAGCATGCAGAATTCTAAATCTTGAACAAGTTACAATGTCGTTAGATGACACGACACTTTAGGGCCATACCTTGAAGAGTTCAGGATGAGCTGCTTTCATCCTCTCTTCCACCTCCCATGTACAGTCGTTATCATCATCACTCCATTGTATCTTGAGCAACTTAACTACCTTCCTCCTAAGCTGTTTCGTGTCGGTTTCCACAACACGAAGCGGCTTACGAGGTCTCTTATCGACTGGATCAAACTCAAAATCTTCACAGCTATCAGCAGAAACCACTGTATTCGAGTCGTGCACATACTTCCGTAGATATGATACATGAAAAACATTGTGCACACTCGACATCTTTTCTGGTAACTCCAATCTGTAGGCGAGCTTTCCAATTCGCTCGATGATCGGGAATGGTCCAACAAATCTCGGAGTCAATTTTCCTTTCTTCCCGAATCGAATAACATTCTTCAGAGGAGAAATCTTCACAAAAACCATATCACCTACGTCGAACTCCAAATCCTTACGACGCTTATCGGCATAACTTTTCTGACGGTCTTGGGCTGCCTTCATTCGTTGCCGAATGATCTCTATACAATCCGAGGTCTGTCGAATCATCTCTGGCCCAAGTATCAGCTTTTCTCCTGTCTCTAACCAACATGTCGGAGAGTTACACGGTCTTCCATACAATGCCTCATACGGTGCCATACCAATGCTTGACTGGTAACTGTTGTTATATGAAAATTCCACCAAATGAAGGTGATCTTCCCATGATCCTCCGAAATCCAAAACACAAGCTCTGAGGAGATCTTCCAAAACTCGGTTGACTCTCTCAGTCTGACCATCTGTTTGAGGGTGATAAGCTGTACTCATACACAACTCGGTTCCCAAAACTTCCCGGAAGCTCTTCCAAAATCCACAAGTGAACAATGGGTCTCGATCGCTCACTATACTCTTCGGAATACCATGGAATCGAACTATCCACTTAACATACAACTCAGCCAACTTTGATGCAGTCCTAGTCGATCGAACAGGAATGAATCTTGCACTCTTAGTCAGACGATCTACAATGACCCAAATCCCTTCATTTCCCGTTCTTGTTCTAGGTAGCCCATCAATAAAATCCATCGATATTTGTTCCCACTTCCATGTAGGAACTTCCAATGGCTGAAGCAATCCACTTGGCTTCTTCTGCTCGGCTTTTACCAACTGGCAGTTCATACACTTGGAAATAAAATTTCCAACATCCTTCTTCATACCTTCCCAGTAATAGATTCTCTTCATATCCCGATACATCTTATTTCCATCTGGATGAATTGTCAGCTTCGAGTGATGACTTTCCCTCAGAACTTCATTCCTCAACTCATCGATATCGGGAACAACTAGTCGCCCTTGCTTCCGAAGCCAACCCTCTCGATCGACCTCGAATCCTTTATCCTTTTCTGGGTCCAATCCAGATTCCAAATCACGGATAACCTTGACAAGCTTATCATCTCGCTTTTGACTCTCGCCAATTCTTTCCACTAGAGTCGGTCTTATTGATAAGTTTGCCAACATCTCAGGTTCCAATTTACATCTAGGCCTGAAGTCAAATCCAGCTAAATACTCGAGATTCTTCCATTCTGAAAACATGGCTCCCAATCCTGCATGTCTTCGACTTAACGCATCTGCCACTGCGTTACCTTTTCCCGGAGTATAAGCTATACCAAAATCATATGATGCCAAAAACTCTAGCCATCGCTGCTGCCGAAGATTCAAATCCTTTTGGGAGAAAAGATACTTCAACGACTTATGATCTGTAAACAACTCGAATCGAACTCCCAATAGATAATGTCTCCATATCTTCAGAGCAAATACAATTGCCGCCAACTCCAAATCATGAGTCGGATAATTCCTTTCATGCGGCTTCAGTTGTCGACTTGCATACGCAATAACTTTACCCTTCTGCATCAGCACTGCTCCCAGTCCAGTACCACATGCGTCGGTGTAAACCATCATCTCATCATTCCCACTTGGAATAGTCAAAATAGGAGCACTTGTCAATCACTCTTTCAGGATTCCGAAAGCTTGCTCACACTTAGCATCCCATCTGAATACTAGATTCTTTTTCGTCAATCCTGTTAACGGTGCAGCTACCTTGGAGAAGTCTTTGATAAACCGTCGATAATATCCTGCTAATCCAAGGAAACTTCTCACATCAGATGCATTCTTAGGTCTACCCCAATCCTGGATTGCTGCCACCTTAGCGGGATCAACCGCTATTCCATTTCCAGAGATAACATGGCCTAAGAACCTCACTTCACTCTTCCAGAAGTGACACTTCGAAAACTTAGCCTTCAGCTGATGTTTCCGTAAGATTTCCAAAACAATACGCAAGTGCGTCTTGTGCTCTTCTTCAGTTCTGGAATAAATCAGAATATCATCCACGAATACTAGCACAAACTTGCCCAACTGATCTCTGAACACTCTATTCATAAGATCCACAAAATATGCTGGTGCATTAGTCAATCCAAACGGCATTACCAACCACTCAAAGAAACCGGATGGTGTCCTGAAAGCAATCTTCGGCACACTATCCTTAGCCACTCTTAACTGGTGAAACCCGTAGCCAAATCCATCTGAGAAAACACCTTAGCTTCGTGAAGCTGATCAAACAAGTCATCGATTCTCGGCAATGGATACTTGTTCTTCTTAGTCACCTTATTCAGCTCACGATAATCCACACACAACCTCAACGATCCATCTGCTTTGGTTGCGAACACCACTGGTGCACCCCATTCGGACACACTATGCCGAATGAATCCTTTCTGCAAAAGATCATCAACCTGCACCTTCAACTCCTGCTGTTCCCTAGGCGCCATCCGCCTAAGAGGCATCACAACAGGTCTGGCTCCTTCAACTAGATCTATATGAAACTCGATCTATCTATGCGGCGGTAACCCTTTGACCTCGTCAAAGACATCCTCAAATCCATTAGCGATTGGCACAGATGACAGTCCATCCCGTGGAACAACCAGCGAATACATGAAGCTCATGAAGATGCCTTCTTCATGCTTACATCGCATCACAATCTTTCGCCTCTCCACATTCTCGACTGTCACCTCCAACCTTTCACAATCAACCTTTGCCGCATATCTCCTAAGCCAGTCCATACCCAAAATAATTCCGAACCCCGCAAAGTTCAGAACAAAACAATCACAAACAAAAGAGCAATCATGACTCGATACAATCAGACCACGGCATAACATACACAAACAAGACGAACCCCCAACTGGATTAGTCACAACCAATGGCCTATCCACAATATCCGATTCTAAACCCAACCGGCCTACAAGTTCGTTACAAACAAACGAATGCGACGCCCCAGTATCAAATAGAATTCTAACTGGAACACCACATATGGAAAGAGTACCTTGAACCACCACACTCTTTCCTTTCTCTTCAACGGTGGGAGCTTTCGAAGACGATGGAACAGCTCCCAAAGCATAAGCTTGCACAATCTGCTTGTCCTTCCGCGGTTCTGGACAATTCTTCCTGATATGCCCCGGCTTATCACAGTTTTGACACTTCATCGGTACCTTCGGATTCTTGCAATCTTTAGAGAAATGGCCCTTCTGCTGACAATTGTAGCAGGTCACTTCGCCCTTCGGCTTCTTCTGGCCATCCTTACCCTTCTGCTGCTGGTGCTTCCTCTTCTTGTTTCCACCCTGCTGTGGTCTAGACTCTTCCTTGGTCACAACAACAACAGATCCCTCTTTAGGAAACAGATTCTCGTGCCTGAGAGCTTTCTCCACAAGCTTCTCAAATGGATCATCCAAATGATCCACCAACTACCTCCCAAGATAACTGTCCAAGCCTGTCACAAACTTCTCATTCTTCTGATACGAAGATTCAATATACGACCGGGCATACTTGGACAAAGCTTCAAACTCAGAAACATACTCAAGAACTGGTCTTCCACCTTTCTTGAGCTCCACAAACTTCTTGAACAGAACAGACTTCTGAGCTGTAGAAATGAACTTGGCTTCAAATCTGGCTTGGAATTGCTCCCAAGTAATCTCTTCCTCCGGAGTATCAATAGTGATAGAATTCCACCAATCAAAAGCTCTTCCTTGAAGCTGTCTCGATGCTAACTTCCTCTTAGTTGCATCCTCAATTCCCAAGTCACCAAAGATCCTTCTACAAGCATCAGTCCACCTCTGGACTTCAATGGTTGATTCTGTTCCCAAGAAAACCTTTCCTCCAAGAGCAGTAAAGTCCTTACACAACTTAGCGAAATCCACCGGTTTTGGAGTTTGAACTTGAACTCCAACATCCACCGACGGCCCCGGAGCTGGCATCCTTCTCATGATCTAAGTCATCATGGCTTCAAACATAGCAGCATAATCAGCAGCCCCTTCAGTAGCACGGCCTTCCCTAGCAGCTGGTCTCCCTCTTCGACTCATCCTTAATATCTATAAAAAGGAATGATTAGCACACCTTGAGAAACAACTACATAAAGGACTCAAACTCTACCAAGCTACTATATTATATATAGTAATCATCCATCAAAATACAATTACGTCTCTCATACGTAGTTACGTCAGCGAGCGTTGGGTAAAATCGATTAACCAAAGCTCTGATACCAAATGTGACGACCGCCCATGACCCTTGCACCGAACCTAGAGATAGTGCGCTGTAAAGTGTGCCAGGCGACCATGGACGATTGCCAAGGTAAATTTAAACAACAGAATCTATCGTATTACTCACAGCGCATGGACAAAATACAATAGAATATATACATAGTGAAGCTTCACAGAATAGAATCTCATCAATAAAACTTCATAATAGTTGAATACAAACATCAGAATAGTCAAAACATCAAGCCTCACTACATAACACTCAGAGAATATACAAACAGCGGAACACCCGGTACATATAGTAAGAAGATAATATGCAAGCCTCCAGCTCGTCTTCGACATCAGCATCGTGGAAAGCAAGAACAGCACCTGTCACCTGCTACCTAGTCTGCCCGTCCCAAAATGGACGAACAGCCCAAGGCAATAAGAGTTAAAAACATAAAGCCTTGAGTCAGACAACAGTCTTAGTGAGTGGTAAATTAACTAATAACATACCAAAAGAGCATAAAGGAAAAGGAATAGGAATACAACCCTCCCACTCCACCTCTTTCTACAGTGATAGCCCCCAGACACACACTAAGTAGAAGCAAACATAGCAGAGCATACAATTTAAAGTAAAGCAATTATCACTCGAGTCAAGGGCGATGCTTTCCAAGTACAAACCCCCAAGGCCTAAACCAAGATCAGATAAGCACCCAGAAAATACCGCTCTTGAGACCGAGTGATGATACAACCAAACATCCATGACTCTGGCTATCACTGTTATCATTGCTTCGATATCACCGTTAATTGAATGACCGGCACATTCTTTCAGCCGTCCGTCAAGGGAAAATGGAAACCCCGGTTCTAGACATAACTCCGCACGTCATCGTGACCCGTGCCTAGGACTATCGAATCTGCCCAGAGTACTCGACTACCAATCTGTAGCCTTCAGGGACTATCGAATCTGCCCAACGTACTCTTGCTTTGAGCATGCTAGAACCTTCAACAACGATGAAACCTCAGCCTTCTAGTCATCCTCCTCGATGACTATTTCCATACTAGCTCAAGCGCCTCTCGAGCCAACCATTATCCTCAACTCGAACCATATCACCGAGTCATCAACATGCTTGGAATGATCCCGTCTGGATTAGACCAAGACTATCTCATACTATGCTTCGCCTCATCATCATCATAGCAAAGCCTCATCTCAACATCATCATCAGATCTATCCATATGAGCTTCATCATCCGCCACATATGCCACGAGCAGCTTTTCCAATTCAAGAGCCTTTCCCTTAGCTTTTGAATCATCTTCGACCATCTTTCTAAATCAAACCATCAATCATCTAATTCATAGCAATCAATCAAATCAAACATTAATCCAAGTAAACAAGCATTCAAATATGATCTAAATAGACAATTATAACAATAATGGCAATTTTGTAGATAAAGAGTCAAAAGTCTAACAAGCATGAAAACATGAGCAATGTCTCTATAATCTTGATGAATGAACTTGCATAAGTTAACATGTAGAAAAATGGTTGTCAAATCATCATGAACAATGGATCTATATAGATCTATACTTAGGATTAAGAAAATGCATGGAAACCACTACTTTAACATAAAATCAAGCCAACGATCCGATATACTCCTTTGGATCCGTGTGAGAGATAATCACCACTCACCAAATCACCTAAACACCTTAAAAGAAACCCACTTCAGATCTGGACAGCGAAGGATCTAACTTGATCTATCACAAATCCGCTTCAAACGATGAAATCTCTCTTCGATGGATGAAGATCTTCAATCTAAGCTCTTGGATCTTCGATTTGGATGGAAGGAATCACTAGATTAGAGTGGAGAAAAGAAGTGAAGAAGTGTAGAGGTCGAGCTCTCAAAATGGCAGCACTTCGTCGCTTCGAAATCCGGATCCCAAAAATGGAGAAAAACCCTCCTATTTATAGGCTGAAATCACTTTAGGTCGCTCACTCGGAGTTAGGTCGTCCACGACCTAAAAACCCTACGACTTAACAGGTCCACCAGTCTATGACTCAACACGATAAGTCTTCACGCGACCTAACAGCTTACGACCTAAGACAATGCGCACCCATGTGACCTAACATATCCAACGACCTACGCGCATCCGCGACCTACGACCTAACGAGGATGCAGCCTAGCGACCTAACACAGACCGCTTCTACGACCTAACACTCCTGCGACCTAACACAGACACGCTTCTTCGCGACCTAACAATGCCACGACCTAACGACCTAACAAACCTACGACTTAACACACACACGCGACCTAACACTTAGCCAGGATACGACCTAACTCCTTAGGTCGTCTAACGACCTAACCATGCTAACTCGCTCACCACTAGGTCGCTCACCACTAGGTCGCTCGCCACTGTAGGTTACTAACCCTTAGGTCGCTAACTCCTATAGGTCGCTAACTCCTATAGGTCGCTACTCACTAACTCTCTTAGGTCGCTGCAAACCCTTAAGTCGCTCAAAACCTTAGGTCGCCAACATCCTATAGGTCGCTCCAACCGACCTAACCTACCCCACGACCTAAGCCACCACACGACCTATCTTATAAACGACCTAACTATCACACGACCTAACTCCTTAGGTCGTTCCAATCCTTAGGTCGCTCCATTCCACTAGGTCGTCTACTCCTTAACTCGCCATCTTCCTTAGGTCGCTCCAAACCCTCATACGACCTAAGACTTAGACTCTGGACGACTTATCAATAATGCGACCAAATGTCAACTGTTTAACGATGTTTCGATCCGTAATAATACGGGTCGTTACAGAAGAAGTAAGAAAATTTCTGAAATAGTTAAATAAAAGTGAACTTCGGGAAAAAATGAACTAGAATTCATAAAAGAAGTTAGAAATGGATATTTGGAATTTTAGACAAGTGTTTGACTTGGAAAATATTAAAGGAAACTAATTAAGGAAACCGAAACTTATAGAATTCGTTCTAAACGGTTAAGGAATTTACAAATAAATTTGTAAATGATGTTTGAGAAAATAGGAAATAAATGAAATACTTCCTAGGCGTTGAACATAAAAATGGAGTTGGAAAAAATATTCTAAGTATTGGGAAAGTTTGGGAATATTCCGTTGAAAATATAAGGATTTGAAATCATTTCAAATGTTGGAAATTTTGGAAGGAATTTGAATTTATATATCTTATAAAGTTATTTTGAAATAAATTTGGAAAATTAATAATAAGACCTTATGTCTGCTTATGGATGTTTTATTGATAGTTAAATAACCAACTATCAATTTTGGCCAAATTTGTTGATCGTTCCGAAGAGACCGGGGTCAGATTTAATTATCTGAAAATCATTTCGATCTGGTTTGAACGTTATGAATGGATACTGTGAAGACAAAGAAGACTATGATTCGGTTTGTCCAGACCCAGGACAACTTGTATGGACGAATGCTATCAGAACATCGTCACTGGAGGACGATGAGCATTCTAAGTGAAATTGTTCTAAAAGGTAATCGTAGCCTCAAGCCTCATCAACCGAAATGACTGAAAATCAGGGGAGGTGCAGCAAGGTAAGTGGGTTGCACCCAATTAGGGTATGTTATCACCTTTCTAGATACCCTCGGATATTATCACTATGGTGCGCGGAAGAACTCGATTTTTAGGGTGGGAACACCCGGGGTGATAACATATTCGATTCTATCCTGGTTAGGGATAGGGCCGGTCTTGTGTTGTAGGGGATCCCGGCGAGGTCCTCGGTACATTTTTCTAGATGTGTACCGTGATAGGTGGTACCCCAGTGCCTAGTCATTGTATGGAATCCATTCTCCAACAAGCGTCGTACGGTTTTGATTATGCCCAACTATGCTGAAACGTGAGAAGCAAGCATTTCAGCTATTTTCTATTTACTGGGTTTAGACACTATTATAATATCAGACGGTTTTGATAAAAATATTTTGGTTATCGTAAGGTAAAAACCCGTTGTGTTTATGTGTGACGTGGTCTTACAAGATACCTTTGTTTTTCAAAGGATTTTGAGATAATAATAATTCAAATTGAGTGTGTGTTTTCTCTCGCTGGTTTTCCAGACCGACTCGGGTGTTATTTTATTATAATGCTTGGGTCAGACTGAGTATTACAAATTCAGGTTAGGATGTTATGGAGCTCAGGAGACGAGCTGAATGAAAAAGACGTATTTTCCGTACTTGATTTGTATTTTCGTTGTGTGAGGACAAGTTATTAAACTGTCCAGATTGATTGTTGTCTATTGTACTTTGATAATGGTATGTATATTAACGGCACAGTCCTTGTATTTAAAATCTGTTATTTTTATATTATATTTTGTTCCGCTGCAATTGTGAGATTCTGTGTTGTTGTTTCTATTTTTCTTCTACCTTTTTCTTCTTCGCCCCTAATGAACTGGTATTTCCGACACTCGATTGCTCGGCATTAAATACAGTGGACATATTGATGTCGATTTTTTAGGGTTGAAAATCCCGGTCGTTACATCTGGTGTAAGAGCTGAAGGTTAAGCGAAAACCTTGGCTTTGGTGGGGATTACTCATTAGAGATATGGTCAGCAGTACCCTAGAATGAGTTTAAGTGTATTAATAGACATGAGCATGTATTTTTTAGTGATATAAAATGTTTTATATTGTGTTGGTTGATTTATTGAGTGGCTTATGAATTTTGGTCGGCACAGTCCGTACAACTGTATCGATAAGGGTTTCTAAACACTTGAATAGAGTAATTCAACACAGTATTATTTTGGAATAGGGTAAATGAAATAATTTTACCCAAAGATATATTTTGATATAAAAGAAATTATTTTCTGAAATTATTATATATATTTGGAGTGTTAGGATGATAATATTATAATCTAACAAGATTATAAAATTGAAAATGATTTATATAACCAAATGAAAATTTGTATGAGTATAAAATATACAAATAAATTATAATTAAAATAGATTCAAACCAGAATTTGGAAATTTAAAATTCCGAAAGCTTTGAGAAATGTTTTAAATGGGTTTGAACTAAGTATTTGGCAATTTTGAAATTCTGGAGATTTTTGAAAATGTTTTCCAAAGTGATTGGAAGAGATATGGTGATATTATTTTTGGGATATATTTAAATGGAAATTGTTTTAAATGGATTTTGGAATTTATGAAGCACTGAACTCACTACAGTCGTTTAAAAATAACTCTGGTGATGACGGTCGCATCATCAGTGCTCATTTTCGAGTTTCTAAGTGACGGATTGCTATCGAAATAATTGATTTGGAGATTTTTGTTGGAAAACAAACGTTGTTTTACAAATTCCAAGAGAATTTATTTTGGATAAAACTGAAATTGAGTTATAATTCCAAGGAATGGTTTATTGAAAACAAAGAGTTATATATATGTATACATTTGATTTCAAGTGATTTGAAATAAGTACCGGGTGCTAAATTTTTTTTGGAATTTGAATTTTGAAATTAAAAATTTAAATTGAGTAGGTTTAAATGTATTGAACAAATTAAAATTAACTTGGGCTAAGTTAAATAAGTTTGGAAATTTCAATATGAAATTAAAATTTAACTCATGTCAGTTAAATAAATTGAATTCGTAAAAGAAAATTTGTAAGAATTGGGATTTAACTTAAACAAAAGTTAAAGAAAATAAATTAAATGAAGTGATTATAATAAACAAAATGAAATGAATAGAATGTAATGAATTAACTAAGTATAAAGTGCATATGAATGTGTAAGTGAATGGAAAAAATAAATATAAGTAAGGAAGTATGGAAAAATTTGAAATTTGAAATTGGAATTAAATTCTTATTTGATTAAATTGAATGAATTAAAAATAATTTGTTGGAATGAAATTAATTTAAGTATGAGTAATTCGAATATGGTTCGGAAATATTGGTTAAAGGAAATTGAAATTTAAATTGAATTGAATTGGATTGGATTCGAAACCATATTGAATGGAATGAAATATATAAATGTGAAGTGTAAGTGACTATATAACTGTAAGCTATAAAATTTAAATGGATTAAAAATGTAAGTGGGAATTGTTGAAATTGTGAATAATAAGTTTGAAGAGCTTACAAGAAATTGAATTTAATGGAATAAGTATACATTTAAGCTGCAAAGTGATGTAAATCTTGAGTTAAAAATAAAATGTGAATATACTCAAATATAGAATTGATGGAATTGTGAGAAAATAAGTTGTGTAACTTATAAAATTGAAAAGTGAAATAGAAAACCAAAAATAAAATGGAGTGATGTTCTAGTAAAGAAATAAAAATCCAAACTTGAATTTTAAGATGAGTTTGAGCTCAAGTAAATTAAGTGAAGTGATTTTTGAAATGAAAATCGGATATTAAGTTGTATAATGGAAGTGAAATAATTAGATAAATTAATTAGTTAATTGAATATGGGAATGGAATTTAACTTGATTAAATAGAATGGATTGTGGACTGAAACTGAAGTTGAATATAGAACTTGAGTAATAAATAAAATTCGACTTATATATATAAGCTAATTAAATATATGTTGAATGTGATCAAATAAAATCGGATTGAAATAGAAATGGCTTGAGTTATAAATAAATTCAATGTGAGTGTAAATAAATTGAATATGGCCTTGAATGTTATTTTAAATGAATCAGAGAATGAATTTGAGTATGAAATTGAAATTTGAAGTGGATTAAATGAATGAACTAATTAAATAAATTCGTAAACGGGATGGAATTTGATTGAATGAGAATCAATCTAAAAATTGAATCGAAAATTGATGGCATGGGAAATAAACTTAAGTTATAGAATTGAATTAATTGGAGATAAATGAATCAACTTAAGTAAATTATTTGGATCGAAGCTTGGCTAAAATAAAACCATAATGCATAAGTAAATAACATGGGATGATTCCGAGCTTAATAAAATGGATTTGAATATAAAGAATGGATTGAATTTGAAATGGAATAAAATTAAATATAAATTGATTTGGAATCAATTTAAAATAGCTATAAACTAAAATGGTTATTTTATTAAATGTATAGCGCCGAATTTGCATAGAAAAATTATCGTTTGACGTGAACGGAAGTAAGTAAAATTCTATGAATTAATAGGAAGTGAATAAATTGAGTTTTTTAATCAATTTGAAATGGATATGAAATTGTTTGGTATAAATATGAGTTGGATGCAAATTATTGGGTTGAAAATCATTCGAATTGAATGAAATGATATATAAATCGATTGAAATGAATAATCGAATGTTAGAACCTTGCGGTTATTAATAAATTCATGCTATGACATGGTTGTTTGTGGAAAATTATGTGTTTGAGTTGTTAAATGAATGAAATGTTACTGAATTTTCATATTTTGGTACTTACGTGGTTAAATTGAGTAAGTACAGGTACCCGGAAGCTATTGGGCTAGAGTTGGGTCGTGTAATTGCATATTAAATAAGTCGCTTGCTTAAAAACGCTAATATAAGGTATGTTTTCGGATTAAATACAACAAAATATAAATTATTGATATATATTTTATTTTTCGACCGTGTGGGTCGATGTATACATTTTTATCTCTCTTGTCATATTGCAAAAGGCTCTCCGTACAAGGGAGACTGCAAAAAAATTTCGGAAATTTAGGGAGTCAGAAATGTTTTTGGAAATTTTGAAAAAATTTGTTAACTAAAAAGTTGATGTTCAAATTTGAAATTGAAATCAGAGATTTTGGTTTAGAAATGGAAACTAAATGTTTTGGATAGGACTAAAGGGTTTAGAAAAGTGAATGTCAAGTTTTAACTAAGTGGGTTTTGTTAAGCTAATGGGTTTGGAGCATCTTCCTGCCTTAGCAATTTCGGGGACGAAATTCTTTTAAGAGGGGAGGAATGTAACGACCCAGATTTTCGACGTTTGATTTTGAATATTTAAATGGCTTTAAATATTGATTTGGAATATAAATCGATTTTGGATATGAAGATTTTTGTTTGGGATTATAGAATGAATTTAAAATTTTAAAAAAATATATCGATTTATCGAAATATGGAAATAGTGAATAGTTGAATATCGGGGTTGAATATGAATCGAAATGATTTCTAATGTAGATAAAAATTCTACTGGAATTATAATTGAGTTAATAAGTTTTTAAAACTGAAATATTTTAAGCGATTTCGTATGTTTCCTGGAGATTTGGCCAGACAACTTAGTACTCGGCATACCCACCGTTCGGCCCAACTGGATCGTTCGACATCTCTTCGCAACTGTCATTCAGGAACGCTCGGCATCCAGGAGCGCTCGGCCAAAGGCATCGTTCGACCAAAGAATTCGTTCGGCCAAAGGCATCGTTCGGCCAGAGACCTCGTTTGGTCAAGATATCGTGTTCGGTCAAAATATCGTTCGGCCAGAGACATCGCTCGGCCAAGGTATCGTTCGGCATACCAAGGACGTTCGGCAGTCAAAGATGGCTCGGCATTCTCCCCAGCACGACCGGCTTCGATTGTTACTCGGCCTACTCTTCCCACACAACAAACGCATCGTTCGGCATGAAGAGGATTGTTCGGCATTCGAACGTTCGGCTTGTTCGGTTCGGCATACAGTGACCACTCCATTTGGGCCAAGGTATTCAGCTACCAGGCCTGCCAGGGAAGTCCAACCCATCTTTGTCTATAAATAGAGAGGCAGGGGCACAGTGAAATGGACCTTTTTTCGGGAACACTGGGGAGACTCTGCCGCTTTCAAGACTCATCCTCTTTACTTAGCAATTGTATTCAAGTAATTGGCAAACAGATTGTATCTGTAATCAATTATCAAGTGAAGCAATAAAGATTAACCTCAAAGTGGACGTAGGCAGTTACGCCGAACCACTATAAATCTGGTGTTCTCGTCTTTGCATTCAATTTAGCATATTGATCTTTGTTTAAATTTACTTTCATCATTTATCTCTCTACACAATCTTTCTCAACGAGGTTAGTGACCAATTTTGGTGCTAACACTTTGGTGCTTTCACTGAGAGTCGAATTCTCAGACCTCAAGGATCTGCTTTGAAGCTACTGGATTGAATAAATCCCCCAAAGAAGATCCGATTCATTCGTAGGATGTCCGTTGATTCTACTCAGAGTTCATACCAATAACTCTACAATGGCAAGACCAAGTACCAGATCAGCCTCTCATAATGCGGACGCCCACGAGACTGTTAGCGTACAATAAGCAGGGCCTAGCAATCAGCAAGCAATTCTAGGTGCCGGGACTATCGCCCAGGACCAAATGCCGGTTGTCACCAGAATAGAGTTCAATGACTTGATGAGAGAACTCAGGGAAAGCAGGAGACAACTCGGAGAGCAGATGCAAGCCAACGCCAACCTCATGGCACAACTCACTCAACAACAGCATCAGAATGCTGGGGGAAATCCCGCTCCTTATTCTTCATCCGACAGCTCGAATTCGTCCGATGAACCTCCTAGACGTAGACGCCGTAAGAATGAAACTACGCAGGTAGGTGATGCTGTCCGAACAGCTGGAGACCGTGACCAAGCAAGAGCTGGAAACTTAGGAGCTGGAGTGCAGGTGGAGGCTGGAGGCTCGGATCATCAAGATGCTAATGATGTCGAACCTCAAGATGCACGTTTGGCAGATCGCCAGCAGAGGAGGCATCAGCTTGATCAATCACGTAGGACAGACTCCAACCTTCCACCTACCATACAAACCCCAGACCTGACAGCCATGATCAGACAATTGATGAAAGAGAATCAAGGCTTATCAAACGACGATTGGGGGGTGTCCAGAAGTCATACTCCATTCACAGACACTGTTCTGCAGGCAGCGTACCCCAGGAAGTTTAGTATGCCTACTATCCCGACATATGAAGGAAAGACTGATCCCAGACAGCATGTCATGAGGTACGAATGGATGATGGATTCAGCTAGAGCAAATGATGCAACCAAGTGTAGATGCTTTCCAATAACTCTATATGGGATCGCTACCATGTGGTTCACTCGACTTCCTCCACGGTCCGTATCCAGTTTCGAGGAGTTGGCGAAGAAATTTATAGAACAGTTCAGGATACATACTACTCGTCCAAAGGAAGTGATGTCTCTATCAAGTGTAATCTAGGCTCCTGGGGAATCATTGAAGGAGTATTTACAGAGATTCCATGTTGCGGCGACTGAAGTCAGCAATCCCAATGATCATGCAATTCTTATGGCTGTGATGCGAGGTGTGGATCTGGATTCAGAGTTTGGAGACTGGCTGGCAGGAAAACCTCCGGCTATGCTAGAGCGTTTTTACTCAAAGGCACATCAGTTCATAAGAAGAGAGGAAGCCAGGTGGGTAAGGCGAGATAAGGCACTGGGGCCTGTCCAGAAGTCCGTGAAAAGCAACATTGCTGTGAAGCAGTTCGGAGACAACTTGGGAAAAGTTCAAGTCGATGTCCAGAACAAGCCCGGGCAATCTAAGGAATCCGGAGGGAGAAATCAAGGGAAGAAGAGAGAAGCGGGGAAATGGAAGCCGATAATTCCAACCTACAATGAGTACACCCCGTTGAATGCATCTCTTGAGAACATTTACCTATCAACCTGCAATACCTTTCAGTACAGAAAGCCACATCCAAAGGAGTCGACCAAGGAACAAAGCAGACCGGGAAGTACTGCCGCTTTCATGAGACTTATGGGCACAATACTGAAGAGTGCAGACACCTACACGACGCTATAGAGAAGTTGATTAGGCAGAAAAAGTTACAGGAGTTTGTGAAGAATCCACAGGAAGGAGGACAGGGAACATCCAATCCAGGTCGTGCACCAGCTCCGCGTCATCCCGAGGAGCCTGCCAGGACTGTGGGCAGACTAGTCATAAACACGATCATCGGCGGGCCTCACCCTGCGGATAAGAACTAGCAAGAGATGGAGCGGTATGCTAGTTCTCTGAAGCACGCAGATTTCGAGTGTTGCTCCAACGTAGAGAGCGGGACCCCTGCTAAACAGCTGCGCGTGATGACAGACGATATAGTATTTAGGAGCAGAGATGCTGATCAAGTAGAGGCTCCTACCATCGACCCGATGGTCATATCTGCGACAATTGGGCCGACATATGTGAAGAGAATTTTGATTGATTGTGGAAGTTCTGTCAATATCATCTTCAAGAAGGCTTATGACCAGATGAAGATGGAGACGAAGGATTTGAAACCGTCTAAAGCTCGTATACATGGCTTTAATGGTGCAGCGACCGATGCAGTGGGGTATGTTGAGTTACCAGTTGAACTGGGATAAGGTGAGCGTAGGAGGGTGCGAATCCTACCTTTCGTAGTTTTGGATGTGGATTCTCCGTACAATGTGTTCTTGGGTCGACCGGCCCTGGCTGAGTTTAGGGCAGCATTAGCCCCGTGGTGCTTGACTTTGAAGTTTCCGACTGACAAAGGAGTAGGTGTTGTTCATGGCGACCAGGCAACTGGTCGTGCATGTTATGTGGCTGAGCTCCGAGAGGCCCATCGGAGGGAGAAAAGAAAGGCTGCGGACAATCCCGTCCGCATCCATAATACCGACAATTGACAAGTGATGCCCGAGCCCTGGCTCGGGCATGATTCTCGGATCTTTAGAGACATAGATCCGAGAGACGACGATGAGAAACCCAGGGAAGAGAAAGCAGCACCGGCTGAACTGACGATTGAAATTTCAGTCAGCCGAGACGATCCATCGCGAGTACTGAAAATCGGATCACAACTCAGCATACCAAGGACGTTCGGCAGTCAAAGATGGCTCAGCATTCTCCCTAGCACGACCGGCTTCGATTGTTACTCGGCCTACTCTTCCCACACAACAAACGCATCGTTCGGCATGAAGAGGATGGTTCGGCATTCGATAGTTCGGCTTGTTTGGTTCGGCATACAGTGACCACTCCATTTGGGCCAAGGTATTCAGCTACCAGGCCCGCCAGGGAAGTCCAACCCATCTTTGTCTATAAATAGAGAGGCAGGGGCACAGTGAAATGGACCTTTTTTTGAGAACACTGGGGAGACTCTGCCACTTTCAAGACTCATCCTCTTTACTTAGCAATTGTATTCAAGTAATTGGCAAACAGATTGTATCTGTAACCAATTATCAAGTGATGCAATAATGATTAACCTCAAAGTGGACGTAGGCAGTTACGCCGAACCACTATAAATCTGGTGTTCTCGTCTTTGTATTCAATTTAGCATATTGATCTTTGTTTAAATTTACTTTCATCATTTATCTCTCTACACAATCTTTCTCAACGAGGTTAGTGACCAATTTTGGTGCTAACATCGTAAAAATAGGAAATCGTCGATTTAATTGACGGTTTAAAATAGCAATCCGGAGCATAGTCTCGGAATTCGACGAAACTAGTTCCATAGGATCCGTAATAGTGTATTATTATCGGATTTCAAATTTCATAGCATTCGAAGTTATCGTTTAGCCGTACGGTATATAAACGCGTTGTATTTAAAATAAAAAATTTAATATAATAATTGGGTCTGAAAAGCTATCTTCTCCATACGATCGAATTAGGACTCGAAACCTTTTCCATTGTGTTCGGAATAGGGGTATAACATTATGAATGCCTGGCGGCACGCCTCAATAGGGGTTCGCGATTTTAAGCTACAAAATCGAGATAGTTTGGAATTTAATTTAATACATATATTTCTTTCTACACATCAAATCTGTCTTCTCTTTCCATCAGCTTCCTAGGATTGTGACTTTTACCAATTCAAACACGTTATCTCCTTCTTTTACATCACGTCTTCTTCCCTCTTCTTTTCTGATCAAATCCACGAGAGTTTTAAAAAAAATATGGATCCACGAATTCCTTTTCTTCCATCTCGGTTATAAACCAAAAATCGTGTATTCATCTTCATACGCATTTCTTTCTCGTTCAAATTAAAACAAAAACAATTCCTTTGCCAAATCGAAATCAATTCAAAAAAAAGAATCATGGCTCGTTTAAACGTGCGCTAAAAATCGCGATTGCCTGTAGCCGCGAGCGTGATAGTTGGGAGGTTGTTCGTAGTCGAGGCGCGGCACTGCTTTCGTCGAGGCTAGGGGAAGTTGGATTCACGATTGAGTCGCGATCTGATGGGGTAGCATGATTCATAGCGTTTGGAGTTACCGTTTGGTCGTACGGTATATAAACGCGTTGAATTTAATATCGAAAATTTGATATAATAATTAGGTCCGAAAAGCTATCTTCTCCATACGATCGAATTAGGACTTGAAACCTTTTCCATTGTGTTCGGAATAGGGGTATAACATTATGGATGCCTGTCAGCACGCCTCGATAAGGGTTCGAGATTTTAAGCTACGAAATCGAGATATTTTGAAAATTAATTTAATATATATTTCTTTCTACACTTCAAATCTATCTTCTCTTTCCATCAGCCTCATATGATTGTGACTTTTACCGATTCAAACACGCCATCTCCTTCTTTTAAATCACGTCTTCTTCCCCCTTCTTTTCAGATCAAATCCACGAGAGTTTAAAAAAAAAATGGATCCACGAATTCCTTTTCTTCCATCTCGGTTATAAACCAAAAATCGCATATTCATCTTCATACACAATTCTTTCTCGTTCAAATTAAAACGAAAATAATTCCTCTGCCAAATCGAAATCGAATCAAACAAAAAAAAGGAATCACGGCTCGTATAAACGCGCGCTAAAAATCGCGATTGCCAGTAGCCGCGCATGCGATAGTTGGGAGGTTGTTCATAGTCGAGGCGCGACACTGCTTTCGTCGAGGCTAGGGGAAGTTGGATTTGCGATCGAGTCACGATCTGATGGGGCAGCATGATTCTTGAGTGCGACGTGGGGCGAGGCACTGTCGATGTTGAGCTAGGGATTCGCGCGTGAGCATAGGGGTTGGGCGTGGACCTGTACACCCGCGTACGCGCGCGTAGGAGGAGGGTGGTTCGCGATGACCTGGAGCAAAGCGGCAGCTAGGGTTGGACAACGGCAGCAGCTTGGGTACGAAGATTCATGGCGGCAGTGGCGTTTCAAGAGACGAGTTCGGTGTAATGGGGTTGCTCGAGGTCTGGGTTTTTCTTCCGTGGCAATGCGGTGGGAAGGGGGTGAAGGCCTAAGGTAGCAGCGACGAGAAGAAGGTATAAAATAATTTATTTTAATTAATTTGAATTAAAGAATAATTGGTTTATTAGCTATAATTAAAATTGGAATCAATAACTTAAATAATTCATAATTTGCTTACGAGGTCTAAAAATTGTGAAGAAACAAGTCGGTTTGGATCGATTGCAAAAAAAATATCAAGGTGAGAAATTCTCACTCATTTGGACTACCAAATTTAATTTTAAATAGTTAAAATTAATTTTGGATGCCTGGTTAAATTTTATAAATTATTATATGTTGAATGTTATATATATATATATATTAATATATATAGTAGTATATATATTAGTAGTTGGAATGATATTCTCGCATATGTTAGCGGATGAGACCCTATGCGCCCCGCATAATAGCGGATGACCATATGTACCGCGATATCCCCCTCGAAGTGGATTGGTATTTTTTGTTGTATTAACTTCTGTGGATGCAGGGAAAACAGGTTGGAGGAAACCAACTAGATTCTTTAAAATTTATATTGATTGTTTTTCATATATAGTAATATATGATGTGTTAGAATAATCTATTATAGATTATTGTTGTGATGTGAATTATTGAATGCTATGGTAGCACTAGCCTAAATTTTGGTATTTTGAATTCCATAAATACTATTTTTAAATTTGAAGGAATTAAAAGGAATTTTGAATATAAAAATATTTATATCGGAGTCTAGATTATTTTTAAGAAATTGATTTGGATAAAAACAATAATTGATTTTGGTATGTATTTAACTATTCGAAAATATATTTTTTTTATAGAGATTTTAAAATAATCCATATAGAAGATTTTTAAACAATGGACTTTTAAAAATGATACCCTGAAAAATATGGAAAGGCGTTGAAATCAATATTAAAAATAGATTTGAAAAAATGGAATTTGTAAGTGAGGATAGTTTTATAAAAAGGTAAACTCAAAGGAGTCATAAAATTTATAAACGATGTTTATAAACAAGGAAAAACGATAGCAGTCGCTAAATTGGGAATATAAAATTCATAGGGTGAATTTATATTAGAATATGGAAATAGGGTGAGAGAAAAATAGTGGATACTATTTTTGAAGTGGAAATGGTTAAGGAGATCGAAATGGAAGCGATGTGATGGAAGTCGAGAGGAATTTATAAATTGAATTGATAATTGAGATTTTAAAAATATATTTTAAAAATTTAAGAAGTTAAGTTGTTTTGAAAAGGAAATATTTTATTTTTTGAACTATGAGATTTTAAACTAGTTAGGATTGAAATAATTCGGTAAGTGGATTTTTTTTCAAATATTTAACATTTATTTTAATAATCCTTAATTTTAAAACCAGCTTTGAAAAGTGATGTTATAAAAAGTGTTTCAATATTTTAGATAATTACTTGAACATGTCTTAAAAATAAATTATTATTATTCTTTTAAATACTTATTTTATATATATATAGTTTTGTAATGTTTTAAATTTTTTTATAAATCTTCTTGGAAATCTGGAAATGGGGTTATTCAGTATATGGGATTATAAAGAGAATTCTCAAAAATGGAATTTGGGAAGAAGTAAGAAAATTTTCGAAATAGTTAAATAAAAGTGAATTACGGGAAAAAATGAATTAGAATTCATAAAAGAAGTTAGAAATGGATATTTGGAAATTTATACAAGTGTTTGACTTGGAAAATATTAAAGGAAATTAATTAAGGAAACCGGAGCTTACAGAATTTGTTCTAAACGAGTTCAGGAATTTACAAATAAATTTGTAAATGATTTTTGAGAAAATAGGAAATAAATGAAATACTTCCTAGGTGTTGAACATAAAAATGGAGTTGGAAAAAAATATTCTAAGTATTGGGAAAGTTTGGGAATATTACGTTGAAAATATAAGGATATGAAATCGTTTCAAATGTTGGAAATTTTGGAAGGAATTTGAATATATAAATATCTTATAAAGATATTTTGAAATAAATTTTGGAAAATTTATAATTAGGCCCGATGTCTGCTTATGGATGTTTTATTGATAGTTAAATAACCGACTATCAATTTTGGCCAAATTCGTTGATCGTTTCGAAGAGACCAGGATCAGATTTAATTATCTAAAAACCACTTCGATCCGGTTTGAACGTTACGAATGGATTCCGTGAAGACAGAGAATACGGTGATTCGGTTTGTCCAGATCCAAGACAACTTGTATGGACGAATGATATCAGAACATCATCATTGGAGGACGATGAGAATTCTAAGTGAAATTATTCTGAAAGGTAATCGTAGCCTCAGCCTCATCAACCGGAATCCTCATCAACTGGAATGACTGAAAATCATAGAAGATGCAGCAAGGCTAAGTGGGTCGCACCCAATTAGGGTATGTTATCACCTTTCTAGATACCCTCGGATATTATCACTACGGTGCGCGGAAGAACTCGATTTTTAGGGTGGGAACACCCGGGGTGATAACATATTCGGTTCTTTCCAGGTCAGGGATAGGGCCGGTCTTGTGTTGTAGGGTATCCCGGCGAGGTCCTCGGTGCATTTTTCTAGATGTGTACCATGATAGGTGGTACCCCAGTGCCTAGTCATTGTATGGAATCCATTCTCCAATAAGCGCCATACGGTTTTGATTGTGCCCAACCATACTGAAACGTGAGATGCAAGCATTTCAGCTATTTTCTATTTACTTGGTTTAGACACTATTATAATATCAGACGATTTTGATAAAAATGTTTTGGTTATCGTAAGGTAAAAATCCGTCTGTTTAAGTGTGACATGGTCTTACGAGATACCTTTATTTTTCAAGGGATTTTGAGATAATAATAATTCAAATTGAGTGTGTTTTCTTACGCTGGTTTTCAGACTGACTCGGGTATTATTTTATTGTAATGCTCGGGTCAGACCAAGTATTATAGATTCAGGTTAGGATGTTATGGAGCTCAGGAGACGAGCTGGATGACAAAGACGTATTTTCCATACTTGATTTGTATTTCCGTCGTGTGAGGACAAGTTATTAATCTGTCTAGATTGATTGTTGTCTATTGTACTCTGATAATGGTATGTATATTAACGGCACAGTTCTAGTATTTAAAATCTGTTATTTTTATATTATATTTTGTTCCGCTGCGATTGTGAGATTCTGTGTTGTTGTTTCTATTTTTCTTCTACCTTTTTCTTCTTCACCCCTAATGAACTGGTATTTCCGGCACTTGATTGCTCGGCATTAAATACAATGGATGTATTGATGTCAATTTTCGAGGGTCGAAATTCCCGTCCGTTACATTTGGTATCAGAGCTGAAGGTTAAGCGAAAACCTTGGCTTTAGTGGGGATTACTCATTAGAGATAGGGTCAGCAGTACCCTAGAATGAGTTTGAGTGTATTATTAGATATGAGCGCGTATTTGTTAGTGATATAAAATGTTTTATATTGTGTTGGTTGATTTACTGAGTGGCTTATGAATTCTGGTCGGCACAGTCCATACAACCGTATCGATAAGGGTTTCTAAACACTTGAATAGAGTAATTCGACACAGTATTGTTTTGGAATGGGGTAAATAAAATAATTTTACCCAGATATATTTTGATATAAAAGAAATTATTTTCTGAAATTATTATATATATTTGGAGTGTTTGGGTGATAATATTATAATCTAACAAGATTATAAAATTGAAAATGGTTTATATAACCAAATGAAAATTTGTATAAGTATAAATTATACAAATGGATTATAATTAAAATAGATTCAAACCAGAATTTGGATATTTAAAATTCTGGAAGCTTTGAGAAATGTTTAAAATGGGTTTGAACTAAGTATTTGGGAATTTTGAAATTAC
This sequence comes from Allium fistulosum, assembly GCA_030737815.1. Taxonomy (NCBI): domain Eukaryota; kingdom Viridiplantae; phylum Streptophyta; class Magnoliopsida; order Asparagales; family Amaryllidaceae; genus Allium; species Allium fistulosum. The sequence continues at coordinate 1,389,362,549 of CM060901.1, read as the reverse complement.
GGAGATTTTTGAAAATGTTTTCCGAAGTGGTTGGACGAGATATGGTGATATTATTTTTGGGATATTTTTAAATGGAAATTGTTTTAAATGGATTTTGGAATTGATGAAGCACTGAACTCACTACAATCGCTGGAAAATAACTCTGGTGATGACGCCCGCATCATCAGTGTTCATTTTCGAGTTTCTAAGTGACGGATTGCTACTTGAATAATTGATTTGGAGATTTTTGTTGGAAAACAAACGTTGTTTTAGAAATTCCAAGAGAATTTATTTTGGATAAAACCGAAATTGAGTTATAATTCCAAGGAATGGTTTATTGAAAACAAAGAGTTATATATATATGTATACATTTGATTTCAAGTGATTTGAAATAAGTACCGGGTGCTAAAAAATGTTGGAATTTGAATTTTGAAATTAAAAATTTAAATTTAGTAGGTTTAAATGTATTGAACAAATTAAAATTAACTCGGGCTAAGTTAAATAAGTTTGGAAATTTCAGTATGAAATTCAAATTTAACTCGTGTTAGTTAAATAAATTGAATTCGTAAAAGAAAATTTGTAAGAATCGGGATTTAACTTAAACAAAAGTTAAAGAAAATAAATTAAATGAAGTGATTATAATAAACAAGATAAAATGAATAGAATGTAATGAATTAACTAAGTATAAAGTGCATATGGATGTGTAAGTGAATGGAACAAATAAATATAAGTAAGGAAGTATGGAAAAATTTGAAATTTGAAATTGGAATTAAATTCTTACTTGATTAAATTGAATGAATTAAAAATAAATTGTTGGAATGAAATTAATTTAAGTATGAATAATTCAAATATGGTTCGAAAATATTGGTTAAAGGGAATTGAAATTTAAATTAAATTGAATTGGATTGGATTGGATTTGAAACCATATTGAATGGAATGAAATATATAAATGTAAAGTGTAAGTGACTATATAAGTGTAAGCTATAAAATTTGAATGGAGTAAAAATTTAAGTAGGGATTGTGAATAATAAGTTTGAAGAGCTTACAAGAAATTGAAATTAATGGAATAAGTATACATTTAAGCTGCAAAGTGATGTAAATCTTGAGTTAAAAATAAAATGTGAATATACTCGAATATAAATTGATGGAAATGTGAGAAAATAAGTTGTGTATCTTATAAAATTGAAAAGTGAAATAGAAAACCAAAAATAAAATGGAGTGACGTTCTAGTAAAGAAATAAAAATCCAAACTTGAATTTTAAGATGAGTTTGAGCTCAAGTAAATTAAGTGAAGTGATTTTTGAAGTAAAAATCAGATATTGAGTTATAAAATGGAAGTGAACTAATTAGATAAATTAATTAGTTAATTGAATATGGGAATGGAATTTAACTTGATTAAATAGAATGGATTGTGGACAGAAATTGAAGTTGAATATAGAACTTGAGTAATAAATAAAATTTGACCGATATATATAAGTTGATTAAATATATGTTGAATGTGATCAAATAAAATCGGATTGAAATAGAAATGGCTTGAGTTATAAATAAATTCAATGTGAGTGTAAATAAATTGAATATCCCGTCCGTTACAGCAATCCCGGATTGAAATAGAAATGGCTCGGCAATAAATACAATGGACGTATTGATGTCGATTTTCGAGGGTCGAAAATCCCGTCCGTTACAGCAATCTACTACAGCAATTCATTTTTCGATTTGATGCATCATTTGGCTAGAAATTGATGAAGAAGCTCGGTCGTCTGTTGCTAGGGTTTCCAATTGGACGGTGGATCTTCAACTTGATGGCGATCGGAGGTTGCTGCGAGGTAGATGATGTGAGAGGGATCGATCCATGTGGATAGCTTGGCCTAAAATGACGTCGAGTTGGCTAGAAAATTCATCATAGGGCAGAGGCTGCGGACGTCGGAGTGGAGGTCGGAGGGGTCATCATGGGTACTGGGGAGCGGCTGAACTTGAGGATGGCGGCGAGGTGACTCGATCCGGTCTTAGGTGGCTCTATCTGTGGCGATAGGCGATGGTAGCGACCGATGTACGTGTTTGAACGAAACGAGCGTGTTGTAGTGTTAGGGCATACGAGATCAGGTGACGTGTATAATTATATTATTATTTTATTTATTTTATATATTATATATCGTATAACTTCTAACATCGATAACTTTTTCATACGAACTCGGGTTCACGCGCGGTTTTCTCCGTTACGAACATATCGAAATTCCAGACATTATGAAACTTGTTTGGCTGCATTCTAAGTCTGTTGGATATTTAGGCCTTATTTTTATTTTAATTCGACTAAAAATCTAAGGTAAGTGTTTTAACGCACTCCAACTACTAAATAGTCTTATGTTAGTTAAACAGTATTTATGATGTGATTAGAAATTTATTAATTGTTGTTTGGTGTATTTAAATTGTCATTCGAGTTTAATTTGAATTTATATTGAATTTAATTGCCATTTATATTAATATTGAAATTTAATTTGCCAGTCAAATACCTGATAATGATAACCAATTTACTTGTTATGATTTATTGGTTGGTTTGGATGATGATTGTGATGGATGTTTAATTGTTGATATTGGAGTGATGGATGTTATGTTAAATTATATATTGTTATCACACTACAAGTTCCCTTAGTTATTGTTAGGAAAATCACTATGGGTTGAAATGATACATACCCAAACAGACTTATAGATTAGGGAAAAATCGTTATGGGTTGAAATGATAAACTCGAGCGATTTTATGGATTTTTGATTTTAACTCGGGATTGTGGGTTGAAATGATATATACCTGTAAATTTAAATTATTGCGGAATGAAATGATATATATCCGTATCACTTGACCAAAGGGTAGAAAATTATATACGGACACCAGATTGGTTAAATTAAATGATATTTTGAAATAATATTAGATTTATATGAACTGAATTATTTTCAAAAATCCAAGCTTTTAAATTCGAAATTGGTTTAAATAAATTGTTTAAAGAATTTCAATTGAAATTTTAAAGTTGAATTTGAAATATAAATGAAATTTATCAAATTTGGTTATTTTAAACATTGAATATTTAAACTTTGAAATCTAGCGAATTTGAAGTGGTTGAAAGTTGTAGTTCAAACATGGATTTGAAATCGATATAAATTGAAATGGTTTTAGTGAGAATTTGAATCGAAAGTTTAAAATTGAGTTTTGTAGATTTGAAATATGGATATGGTGCAGATTTGTTGAAATGAAAGATCTAGTTTGATTTGATACCATTTCAAAATAAATTATTTAATAGAAACTATTTAAAAATCTATTATTTTAAAATTTAGATTATTTAGAATTTCAAAACTATTTACTATATAAACCATTTCCAATTATCAAACCATTTTATATTAAACTATTTTAACTGTTTTAAAATCCTTAAACATTTTAAACTATTAAAACTAATTTTAACTATTAAAACTTTTTTAAACTATTAAAACAATTTAAAACTATTTTAAACTGTTTTTAAACTATTTTTAACTATTAAAAATATTATGAACTATTAAAACTATTTTAAACTATTAAACTATTTTTAAACTATTTTAAACTATTTAAACTGTTTATGACTATCCAAACTATTTTCAAAAAATTCAAACGGTGCAAGGTTGAATTGTTTATATTTAAATCATTGATTTAAAAGCGAATATGATTAAATGATATTATAACCTACGTTGGAATTTGAAATGATATTTTCTAGTGAAATGACATATTTTGAGTAAATATGATGATTTTGAAATGAGGGTTTAACCCATTTTGTGGATATGATTTCGAAAGTGAATATGATTTCGAAAGTGATATGATTTCGAAAGTGAATATGATTTTGAAAGTGATATGATTTGAAGTGAATATGATATTTTGATATCAATTATGAATTGGTTTTGGAAATGTAAAAGAACCAACTGGTGTGAAATAAGCGTTTGGTTTTTAAAGAGACCGGAATCGGATATTGTCACTCTCTGCCAATATCGAAAACCACTTTAACAACTGTGCATGTGGTGGAGAATCCAGAACGAAGTAGGATGGTTTGGCGAACGTTACTGTATGAGGTATGAACGCAGCCCTGACCCCCTCGGGTCAGCTTGATATGACTAAAACAAGAGCCATGTCGGGCCAAGTGAGGTTGCACCTCACTTGGGACATGCTTCTTCGATACCATATTTCTTACTTTGTGATTGATTTGGTGGACACCTCTCGATTTTGATTATGGGAGTGTGTTCCGAGGTGGACGGTAGTAGCTGCTATGTGTTACCACCAGTCCGGATCCGCAAAATGGTAGTATCCTACCCTGGGCATTGTCTAGCGTGCTTTGTCATATGCCTTATCAAGCCCACTACGAGTTTGGTTTGTGTCATACCTATGGAGTGCTCCCTGATAGCCTACCGGTTCGGTGGAGTTTACAGTGTTGTATAGACTACGACATTTATATAAAATGTGTTAAGGGGGATATGGGTAACGCCATAACGCCACTTTAATACTTTACTTTACTATAGACATATTATAATAGCGTATTGTACTATGTATGTAGATAATTTAACGGATCCTTAGGAGATGGAATCCCGAACATCTCTTAAGTTATTGCACGCACGTTAGACACTGGATAGGAGATGTAAAATCCCGTAAACATCTCTGAAGCCGTTACACTCATATTTATTTACTGTTGATTTAACTTGCATAAGATCTTTTAGTTCTAACTCGAGTGTTTTGTCTTTTCATTACAATCGGGTCAGTCTGAGCTTTTCAGTGCATTGATGACCATTCTATTTGGAGAATGAAGATGGAGATTAGTCTACTATTTATTTCACTGCATAATGTTGTTCCACCGCATTATTTATTTATTCCTGATGTATGTAAAACTCTGATTTTTATTGTAAAAGTGTAATCAAATGTTATTTGTAAAACAACATCATGAACTGTTTATTTGATTATTATATTTTATCATTCCGCTGCGAGATTCTGTGTTTGTTTTCTTTCTTTTCTCTTCTTTTTCTTATTTACCCTATAAAAATTCTTCCTTTTGAATGGTTTTAGTCGACATGTGCGGGTTATAGTCGATTTAAATTGTCCAAAAAGGCGGGTCGTTACATTTGGTATCATAGCTTTGCTTTAGCGATAACCTTAGCTTTGTGGGGTTTGACTCATTAGAGATAGGGTAGTAATACCCTGGAATGAGTCTGTTTGAGCATATATATATATATATATGAGAGCGTATTTATTAGTATTGTAAAATGTTTTATATTGTGTTAATTTATTCTGTTTAGTATTTATAAATTCTGGTCGGTACATAGGACGCTATGACATCGATAGGGATTTCTAAACACTGAATAGGGCAGACCGACACAATATTGTTTTGAATATAGGTAAATGAAATAATTTTACCTAGTATTATATTTTGTATATAAAAGAATAACTTTTATAAATGGATATAGTTGTATGTGATATGTTTGTTTATTAGGAAGTGAAACTTTATAAATATTGGTTGCAAAATAATATTTACAAATAAAGTAAATATGAATTGGAAATTTGAGAACTTAAGTTCCGGGCTTTGAAATTAGTTTTCAAAGATTATGGAATATGATATTAGTATTAGTTGGAAGTATTTTGGATATAAAAAATTTCAAAGTGATTTGAAAAAAATGTTTTAAAGGAATTTTAAAAGGAAACAAGTTCTATAATCCCCTCTCTTATCGCTGGAAAATAATTTCGATGATGACGGCCGCATCATCGACATTCATTTTCGAGTTTGAAAGTTGGGAAGGCCACTGTAGTAGCTTTACTACACATTTGTTTTGATAAACAAACCTTAATTTTAATTTTAATTTCTAAATATGATTGGATATATATAAAAGCTATGAGTATAAATATATATTATTTTAAATGATTTGAAATGGACCCGGAATTTAGTTCTTAAGTTTTCCATAAATTAGGAATTTCAATTATCGCAATGAAATGAAATCTTAACTATTTTAATAATTGAAAACTTCTAAAATGAAAATAAGAAATTGGATGCTAAGTGATTAATGAGATATATATAAGAAATTAGAAATTTGTAACTTGTAAATCAAAAGATATGAAAATTTAGAAGATGTAATTATTGAACATTTTGTTAACTAAAATGAATAAGACAAACTTGTGTAACATTCAGTTACATTCTTAAAACATATGTATATAACTTACTAGAAATGCTTAAAAAGTTGTAATGTTAAATAGGAATATGTAATAGAATATTATACAAGTAAAACTTAAGTAATGAAAGTGTTCAAATGGAATTATTTCTATAAATAAGAACTTTGATGTTACAATTTTTTTTATAAACTTAAGTTAATAATTTGAAATGCTAGTAATTAAATTTAATAGAAAAGGTGAATACTGTAAGTAAATGATTATAAATTTAAGTTAATTATTGAAGCCATTTATAATTAAAAGTGAATAGTAAAAGTGAATACTATATTAAGTAAATGATTATAACTTCAGAAAATGTTGAAATGATTCAGAAATAGATTTAATATTCAATAATACTATATATGAAAGAAATAAACATGAAAAAGAGTTAAAAAATATATATAAGTATGAGTTGATTCACAAATGAATATTGATATAAAAAGGAAATCAAAGTAAATAATAATGGTGAATTAAGTTGCAAAGAAACTTATATAATATTTTAAGAATTGATTGATGGATGTGATCTAAATAATTGAATGGAAATAACTTATGTAAGTAAATGAATGTAAATAAATAAAAGATGATTCTGTTTGAATGAAAGAGAAATTAAAATAAATGAAAAGTGAATAATGTAAGAAGAAACCAATAGAATAAACTTAAATAAAATATAAAATTTCTTGGTTGTTTGGCTAATGGGAAGTTTGGGGAAAAAATACTTCTAATTGTTCAAGGATGTATGACTAATCTATTAAGTAATTTTCTAAGGCTGTTGAGCGTAGGGTATACTTGATAGGTTATTTATCACCTTGTATGATTAAAAGTTTCTGGACCTGGACAAACCATTAGTTTGATTGCTATGGATGTATGATTGATTCTTTTGTTTCATATGATGGTCGTGATGTTTGTTTGCATATGTTTTGTGTTGCTTTGCTTTTGTTGCTAATTGAAAACAACAAAATATTTCTCTTTTACATAATTCTCAGTATTTTGGATTATATAAGTGGAATACATGTTTATGGAAGCAATAACTACTGCTTTTGGTTTCATAAATAAAGTTTGTTTACCCAACAAATAGGTACGTTTTTGGATTACAGTTTTGCAACGATATTTTATTGTTTTCCCGTAGTTTGGGATATTTTGTTATTGAAATATGATATATATATATATATTATCGATATTAGTATTTTTCCGGACCTAGCCGCGTAAAGGAGACTTTGTTGAAATTTTCCGTGAGTTTAGGACCTAGAAAATTTTGTGAAAGTGGCAATATTTTCAAACTTTTATTAAACTTGAATATGAATATTTGTTGTTTATAAACTGATATATTTTATTTAAAATACTTAATGATGTAAGTTTAATGTCTATAAATTAATTATTTGAATAAAAATATACTAGCTTCTTAATTCCTCCTTTCCCTTTTCGAGGACGAAAAGTTTTGAGTGGGGGAGAGTGTAATGACCCGTATTTTTCGATAATTAAAAATATTAAATTAAATAAGATTTTGGCATTTAATATTGTAAGAAATTAAAATTTATGATTTATTAATGGGAAAATAGTTAATATATGATTTAATAATGTTGATTGAATGTTATTGACAACTATTTTAATGTAATTTCAATCAATTGAAATAATTGTAAAGTTAATTTGGTTAGAAATTGTAAATAAGGAATAAATTCAATGTTGTATTAATAATGAAATTTTATGTTATTTTATATAATCTTGTGTAAACAATAAACTTATAAATGGGATTAAATTACATAAAAGCAACAATTCCTTATTCATCGTCTTATTATTTAATCCGTTAAAATTAATTTGGAAATTAATAAAAATTAAATCTAATTAAATATTGCAGTTAGTATGAATTAAGATGATAACTGTAGAATATTGATGTAATATAATGTAAACTAATGTTAATTTTATTCATGGTAATAGTTGATTTAATAATAAGAGTGGAAATCAAAATAAAAGAATTTATTTGGATTTAAAATATAATTAATTGGAAATTTGTTACAATTGCAATTCAACGTTAAATTTAATGAAATATTTTAATAGTGAATTTAACATAGAAAAATTTATTTTGATAGATTATTAATTCCTATGTAATCAAGAATGATAAAAATTGTTAACTATTAAATTTGAATTTGAAAAGTGATTTAATCAATTTAATTAATTAACGTGAAATAGCCATTTCGGCCACTGTCTCGGATTTTGATGAAACTAGTTTCATCGGATCTGTAACAGTGATTATTGTAGGATTTCAAGTTTCGTAGCGATCAGACTCATCGTTTGATCGTGCGAGTTCGAAACGTGTAGAAATCAATTTAATGAATTCAATTGAAATAATCTGATTTTAAAAGCTAACTTCTGTATACAATGGAATTAGGGTCTGAAACTGGTTCTATTGAGTTTAAAGATATCGAAAATATATATTTTGATATATTGGGTGACCAATTTTCGTTTCGGGAACGAAACGGGCTTTTCGGATTGTCGTTATCGATTTGATCGAATAGATATGTTATTCGTTCTTATCTATCTTCGTCCGTATAAATAGATTTCTTTTCTGAAACCCTAGCTGCCTTTCAGATTATTCTGTACGTACTTTATTTTCATCTGTAACTCCTTCTAAAAAATCAGAACGTCAATACCTAATTTCAAATCCAATTTCAAAGATTCAAACTCTCCAAGCTATGTCATATTATATATCGTTGGAAAGCTCTCGGTGAGCGCAATCTACTGCAGCAATTCATTCTTCGATTTGATGCATCGTTTGGCCAGAAATTGATGAAGAAGCTAGGCCGTCCGTTGCTAGGGTTTCCAATTGGACGGTGGATCTTCAACTTGATGGCGATCAGAGGTTGCTGCGAGGTAGAGGATGATGAGAGGGATTGATCCATGTGGATAGCTTGACCTATAATGGCGTGAGTTGGCCAGAAAATTCATCATAGGGCAGCAGGGGCGGACGTCAGGGTGGAGGTCGGAGAGGTCATCGTGGGTACTGGGGGGAGCGGCTGGACCTAAGGATGGCGGCAAGGTGACTCGATCCGGTCTTAGGTGGCTCTATCGGCGGCGATAGGCGATGGTAGCGGTGGTTGTATGTGCTTGAACGAGACGAGCATGCTGTAGTGTTAGGGCATATGAGATTAGGTGACGTGTATAATTATATTATTATTTTATATATTATATATCGTATAACTTCTAACATCAATAACTTTTTCATACGACCTCGGATTCATGCGCGGTTTTCTCCGTTACTATCGTATCAAAATTTCGGACATTATGGAAAGGGTTTGGCTGCATTCTGAGACTGTTGGATTTTTGGGCCTTATTTGGATTTTAGTTCGACTAAAAATGTAAGGTGAGTGTTTTAACCCACCCACAACTACTAAAAATCGTTATGGGTTGAAATGATAAACTCGAGCGATTTCATGGATTTTTGATTTTAACTTGGGATTGCGGGTTGAAATGATATATACCCGTAAATTTAAATTATTGCAGATTGAAATGATATATATCTGTATCACTTGACCATAGGGTAGAAAATTATATACGGACACCGAATTGGTTAAATTAAATGATTTTAAATCTTTAATTTTGAATTCAGTTAAATGATATTTTGAAATAATATTAGATTTATATGAACTAAATTATTTTCAAAAATCCAAGCTTTTAAAATATTGAATTTGAAATTGGTGTAAATATATTGTTTAAAGAATTTCAATTGAAATTTTAAAGCTGAATTTTGAAATATAAATGAAATTTATCAAAATTTAGTTATTGTAAACGTTGAATATTTAACTTTGAAATCTGTCGAAATTGAAATGGTTTAAAGTTGTAGTTCAAATATGGACTTGAAATCGGTATAAATTGAAATGGTTTTAATGAGAATTTGAATAGAAAATTTAAAATTGAGTTTTGTAGATTTAAAATCTGGATATGGTCCAGATTTGTTGAAATGAAAGAAACAGTTTGATTTGATACCATTTCAAAATAAATTATTTAATATAAACTGTTTAAAAATCTATTATTTTAAAATTTAGATTATTTAGAATTTCAAAACTATTTGCTATATAAACTATTTCCAATAATCAAACCATTTTATATTAAACTATTTTAACTATTTTAAAATCCTTAAACTTTTTAAACTATTAAAACTAATTTAACTATTTAAACTATTGTAAATCTATTTTTGACTATTTTAAACTATTTAAACTATTTTAAACTATTTTTAAACTATTTTTTTACTATTAAAACTGTTTTTAACTATTAAAACTATTTTAAACTATTAAATTATTTTTAAACTATTTAAACTGTTTATGACTATCCAAACTATTTTCAAAAATTCAAACGGTGCAAGGTTAAATTGTTTATATTTAAATTCTTGATTTAAAAGCGAATATGATTAAATGATATTATAACCTACGTTGGAATTTGAAATGATATTTTCTAGTGAAATGACATATTTTGACTAAATATGATGATTTTAAAATGAGGGTTTAACCCATTTTGTGGATATGATTTCGAAAGTGATATGATTTCGAAAGTGAATATGATTTTGAAAGTGATATGATTTGAAGTGAATATGATATTTTGATATCAATTATGAATTGGTTTTGGAAATGTAAAAGAACCAACCGTGTGAAATAAGCGTTTGGTTGTTAAAAAGACCTAGATCAGATATTATCATACTCTCTGCCAATACCGAAAACCACATAAACAACTGTGCACGTGGTGGAGAATCTAGAATGAAGTAGGATGGTTTGGTGAACGTTACTGTATGAGGTATGAACGTAGCCCTGACCCCCTCGGGTCAGCTTGATATAACTAAAATAGGAGCCATGTCGGGCCAAGTGAGGTCGCACCTCCGATCGGACATGCTTCTTCAATACCATATTTATTACTTTTTGATTGATTTGGTGGCCACCCCTCGATTTTGATTATGGGAGTGTGTTCCGAGTTGGGCGGTAGTAGCTTCTATGCGTTACCACCAGTCCGGATCCGCAAAACGGTAGTATCCTACCCTGGGCATTGCCTCGCGTGCTTTGTCATAAGCCTTATCCAGCCCACTACGAGTTTGGTTTGTGTCGTACCTATGGAGTGCTCCCTGATAGCCCACCAGTTTAGTGGAGTTTACAGTATTGTATAGACTACGACAATTATATAAAATGTGTTAAGCGGGATATGGGTAACGCCTTAACGCTATTTTAATTCTTTACTTTACTAATAGCGTATTGTACTATGTATATAGATAGTTTAACGGATCCTTAGGAGATGGAATCCCGAACATCTCTTAAGTTATTGCACGCACGTTAGACACTGGATAAAGATGTAAAATCCCGTAAACATCTCTGAAGCCGTTACACTCATATTTATTTACTGTTGATTTAACTTACATAAGATCCTTTAGTTCTGACTCGAGTGTTTTGTCTTTTCATTATCGGGTCAGTCTGAGCTTTCCAGTGCATTGAAGACCATTTTATTTGGAGGATGAAGGCGGAGATTAGTCTACTATTTATTATTATTATTTCACTGCGTAATGTTGTTCCACTGCATTATTTATTTATTCCTACTGTATCTATAACTCTGATTTGTATTGTAAAAGTGTAATCAAATGTTATCTGTAAAACAGCATCATGAACTGTTTATTTGATTATTATATTTTGTCATTCCGCTGTGAGATTCTGTGTTTGTTTTCTTTCTTTTGTCTTATGTTTCTTATTTACTCCATAATAATCCTCCCTTTTGAATGGTTTGAGTCAACATGTGTGGATTATAGTCGATTTAAACTGTCCAAAAAGCTGGATCGTTACAATTAATAAAATATTTCTGTTATTGATTCAAATAGAAAACATATGTATTTTATTTATGTTTGTATGTATGTTTTGTGTTCAATATTTCAAATTCAATCTTTTGGTTTTTGCATACTTATGTTTAAAGTTACAAAAAAAGTTTTTTTATAAACATATCTGGACTTTATTGCAAAATATCATAAACCCTTGGATTTCCTTTTAAAATTAAAGTTAGGATTTACTGTTACTTTATATTGGAACATATACTAAATTATAAATTTTAACATAAAGATGCATTAAGTTTAAAACATTATTTACAATGATTTTTGTATGTGTATATACACACACACACAAATTTATGTGCGTGTGTGTATATACATACACACACACACATATATATATATATATAATTTGAATTGAATTTATATGGACTTTTATTTAAAATCATAATTTTTTAATCTTAAAAACTTTCAGTTTTGAAACTAGGTTCAAAATTGCCGACCTTTTGGAGTTATAAAAGTGACACTTAATTTTATCTCATTTATATGTATATTTATATTGTATATAAATGTAAATATATGCATGTATATGTATTTTAAATCATACTATAGGAAATAAAGACACATATGTAGGAAATATCATCTCTATACATTATCAGATTTGTTGCACTTACATAATTTACTGTAAAGTAATTTAGATAATAGTTACATTTTATGCCATGAATAAATTGCCAATTAATATCATTTAATGAACCAATCAATTTAATTAGAGAGAGAGAGAAAATGGAAGGTTTCTCTCATCATATAATGTTTATTATACTCTCAATTAATTACCTATTTTTAGGGAAAGAAATGAATGTTTCCTTCCCTAAATTAACTCTTATAAACAATTGTCGAGTGTATTTGATGCACTATACATGTAAACTAAATTAATTTTAAACTTCCTTTTAACCAACTTTAAATAAAATAAGACATTATTTAATGTTTTATTGGATTGGATCCAATATACATTTAGACTTCATAGGCTCATTAAAGATCCAAAATGGTAAATTTTTTGAAATTCACTCATTTCTTCCGCTGCGGGCTGGCCCGGTTCCAACAGACCAGTCCATAAACAAAGTCATCGGTTCAATAATAGCATCTATGATTAACTATTCTACTCTGATAAAAGATTTTGACTTTGATTTTACTACAATTGGTCGTGATGCTAACCTCATACAACCGAGGAGATGAATTCTCCATTGAATAGTGCTTCGCTCCTAATGCTTTAACCCAAATGCTACTATAGTTGCTCGATGGTCACCAGGCTATGATTTAACTATAATTAAAGTGGGGTATCCGTATTGAAGTTCCATGGTATTCTCTTATTGAGGGAACTATGTAGCATCATCACATTGAGTTTTCATGTTTGATCTAGTTATTATAAACCAACTACAAACTCTCAGATGATTCAATCCATAGTTATCCAATAAATAAGAGTACAAAACATGTTGGTCCCTTGATAGCCATAAGTAATATCCTGCCCAACATTTGAAAAGCATTATGTAATATGGTCTCAATGGATGACTTGATATCCTTTCTCGAATCATCTTGGCCAGGAATATCTAAAACAAAATGTTATTTTATATTATGACTAATTACTCACAATTGCAACTATTTGCAACTACAATCACATAACATTTTATTTAAGGATTTTCTTATTAATATACTTTAAATTGATTACATAATTATATCATAATATAACCAAGTATATAAGAAAACAAACACTTTTATCATGAATAAGATTGATTGCAAAGGTAGATATATGTAAAATTACATAATTGCCCCTAGTGCATAACATTATCTCTCTTAATCTCTAATGCACTTGAGGTCAATTATGGAATCTTAATCCCATTCCTATGATTGATTTTCTCTGAATTGATCTGTCTAGTCCTTTAGTGAATGGATCTGAAAAATTGTTATACTATCTAATCTATCAGCCAACATCTCTCTATCATTGGAAAACTGCCTTTATCATATAGAACTTTTAGAGCATGTGTCTAGACATCTTGTGAGCTTCAGGTTCTTTCATGATCTATATTGTGACATTGTTTTCACAAAACAATGTCATGAGATTCCCAACATTTGGAATCACCCTCTTCTAAATTATAAATTTTTGCATGTATGTACAATGCTTTTATTGCGGCATTATTCAAGACGGTGTACTTAGCCTTTTGGTTGAATCAGCCACCATCTCTCATTTGGAACATTTCCAACTCAAAGCTCTTTAACTAAGGTTGAATATGAATTTAGGATTGGCATATTATATTCTCTATCACTTATGAAGTCCAAGTCTGAACACTACATCATAAGGAGTTCGTTGTTTTCATGAACATAGTTCTAGTATTTCATAAATACTCAAGATATGTCACAACCCGCACCTCTTGATACACTGATCCAAAGCCTAAGGTGACTTTTAGGCTCGCTTTAGTGTCAAGAAGTATGAGCTATCTGGTTTTTATACATTATCAGAGACTAAAAATATAAGGATAAATCTAAGGAATTCTACACTTTCAGATCTCATAGTGGAAGGAAAAAATATAAGTACTAAAAATAGACATTCCAAAAAAACCTTAAAATTGCTCAATTCATATATAATGTTTCCAAAGTACAATATAAGTTTACTAGACATTTAATACAATAAATCGCTATATAAGGAACATCCAAGAGTAGTGGAACTCCCCATGCTAGCTCCTTTATCCATGCTATCCTATAGTGGGAAAAAGAAGGGAAATGAGTGGATTAGACAATATTTTGGTGAATAAGTACATCATTAATACATGGTGATCACATGCAGTTGACTTTAATAACACTCCATGTGACCTACACTAACTACTTTTTCAAGCTTCTACAAGGATCAATGAAGCAACCCTCCCTAGTCTACAAATTGTTTGAGTGACTCAATTTAGTTTATGCTAAATTCGGGATTACTTACTTCCAAAACCAACTATTTCCTTTTTTTCATCATTTTATTTATTTCCCAAGATCCAACTTGATCAATATAGAAATATTGATATACTTCTTGTAAAAAAACTATTTGTATGTACATATAAACATACAAATCATTTTAATTCTAATATCAGAGTTTTTTTTTGAATAAAGAATAACTCAGTTTATTCTAAACAAAATAACTATGTTTTAGCCATAGTAAAAAGGATTGGGGAAGACCCTCTCCCATTTAAATCTTTGTGCAATTATTTTCAAACTAATTCTTGTTTGTTTGTGTTTACCTCTGTATATTTAATGAAACATGTGAGTTGAGTCATAACACTTAGACTTTTGCAATATGGCTTTTCAGATAGCAAAGCAGAAGGTTGTGCATGCTTCTGTGCACCTGTGGGCACATAAACATGTACAACTGCTATTTACTACACCTTAGTTTGCAGATTGATCAACTTGATTAGGTTGGATCCCTATACTGTCTTGTTATGATTACTATCTTTTCTTATTCATTTAAAACCTCAAACTCATACAAAAATCTGAGTTCATGCTTCCTATGTTTTTTTTTCTTTTCTACCTATGGGTTTATCCTTACTTCATAATGTTACGGTTAGTTTGTAAATAGGTTCTAACCTCTAAACAATCTAACACATATGTATACATTACTGGTTCACATATGCTTCAGATTTACTACTGAATTCACTGCTTGACTCATGAAAATTTGCATACTTACAGGTTATGATATAAAGCTAAACACATTTATCTTTTCTACTGAAAGCAGTTTCATCCCATAATAACCTTTTAGACCATTCATTACATCACCATCAAAATCCAACACAAATACAATATTATTACAGAAAGTCTTCTAATTAAAAATAAAACATGAAGGACATTCTTCAGCAAACATTCATAGTTCACTGAATCACCAAATTTCTTCTTAGCATCACACATCTGCATCTTATCACTTAGCCTTCTCTTTTCCTGTAGACATCTCATGATCTGCTCCATAATACATATGAAGCACCCATTTGATGCAAGCAACAAACAGGTCAGACTTATGTCTGGTGTGAGTAGAATCACTTGTTAATGCATAAAGACTAATGAAGTATGTTCCATTATTATAGTTTTTGTTCTCAGAGGCTAAATATTTTATTCAAGATAACAAGTCTCCTTCTCATGTTCAAATTTACAAAGTGTTTATCCAGTGGTGTATGTGTAATGACAAGTGTGTATTCTTAGACTAACTTGTCATCAAAAACATTGGTCCAGAAATCCTATCAACCATCATACATACACACAAGTTGGTGCTAACACCCAAAACATGCACAATCATACATAAACATGCACAGACCATATTCATGGTATTGGGCCAAAGTATCAAACCTGAGTCTACATGTTAGGACTCCCATATACTTCTAGCCTATTTACCCTTGCATGTATAATTATTTCATGTTATTCTAAAGTCCACTATTACATTCATGGTTGCACTGGTGCACACTGCCTAGAACCACTACCTGGTTTCCAGTGCACTATAAGCTATTTGGGCATAAACATGCCATGTGCAAACTCACACCCCAGCCTTGATGCGAGCCAACCACTATGTCATACCCACTTCCCTCATACCCAACCTGATAGAGGTGACCCACATCCTTAGTTTAATCACTAAGTTCTTTCATATGACCCAATATTACATATGCAGTGTCATGCCCAAAACTGTGGTATGTTAACTAATATGTGCTAGCAGTTTTCATACATCCATCAATCATTCACCCATTCATCCATTGAACAATTTAATCAGTCACACTTGTAGATATTTCAAGTCAGTTTCATTCAGAGATATATCTTTAGCTAAGCATAGGTCTGAGCATTTTAGAAAGTGAAATGCCTCTGTGGTTTCCCCAGTAATAAGGTTCTCACAATCAATCCACATATTAAAGTGTGTTTGCTTGTTACTCAACCCTATTTCCAAAGAATACTTACTGATGGATTAGGACTCAACACATGGAAATTCCATTGCACCCCAACCATCTTTTCAGTTGCAAGACATAAGCCAGAGAACCCCTTCCTCTTACTGCCTTGCATCCTACTTTCCTTATTAATCCATGCTTTAACCAAAAATATTTCTCAAATTCATAAACATATAAATAAATCAGTTGTTATTCCTTCAATAAGTTGTCATATATAAACAAGCATAGGTTGAGTGACAACAAAGCAATGAAAGTCACAAAATTTCAGGAACAACAAAAAATTTCTAAACTAAGAAAATGCAAGCAAAACATCAAACATAAATTAAAATAACTAAAGGTTAATGACTGCCTTTCATAGGTCTTAATGCCTTGCCAAGTGAGGATTTACTCACCATAGTTCTCCTTCCCAAGTCTTGGTTCAGGCCTTCCATTGATTTTCTAAACTGCTGCCTATTTTTTTCTAATTTTTGTTTCCTGGTTCTAACATGTAACCGTAGGAAATAATGATGTATATAAGGGAGTTACTAGGGTTTTAAGGTTAGTTAAGTAATTTATTTTTATCAGAATTCTCATCACCATTTCTGGTTTCACCCATAGTTCACCCTCTCCACTTTCCTTTCCCACCATTTCTTTTTTTTCCTTGTCTTGGCTACTTTTGGCAAATTTCTCCACATATTATTTGCATGACTGTGGCTCAGACATTATTTGTCTTTTCTAGTTTTAATCATGTATATATACCTATTTGTATAACCAGCTATATGTGTGTATAAATCAAACATTTTGCACATCATATATATTCATGCATTTCCTACCTACACAAGCAACTATGCTCCTATTTAATCTATGGAAATTAAGACTAAAGTCTGCCTAAGTTATTTATGTATTGTAACTAGGCTAATGTGTACACACTAACAAGTCATGTACTCATTTGTTATTACTGCTATTTTGTATTTATTTATAAGGCCTTTACTCACAAAAGTGCCTTGTTCATGTAGCTGACTAAAACAGTGTGCACATGCACAAGAGCATGCACACTCATGCACACACAAGTATTTTCAGAGAAAAAGTTTTATTTTAATAATTGTCTTTCTTTTATAAAATATTCAAAATACATATATACATATATTATATTTGTTTATATATATATACTTGCCTAACTATGGGCTGTCACAATCAAACTATGGATCGAACCTCGATAACTAATGATCGACCAGTAGCTACTAGAGCTTCTATAACATAGGATCATCCTATAATTCCCATACGAGATTGCATCTCATATATTACGACTATGCATTACTATCTCACATAGGTTTTCCTATAATTTTCACATGGGAATAAATTTCACACAACTACGACTACACATACCCCAACTATGAATTGAGGAGGAACCCACAATGCCAACTCGCCAAAGTGTCTCACCGTCTACATCCATGTCCACCTCTCAATCGTAGCATACGCCTCTTATTGCACATGCTGGGATCCATCAACCATACAACATCATGTCGTTTCAAGTATCTGTGAATGCCAAGGAACTCCCGTTATGTTGGGCCCAACATTTCATCAGATCAGTGCTACACATCCATTGTAGAACCTCGTGCGAATGCCTTTTGCGGTAGAATCGCCCCTGGTCGAGTAATCGACCCCCGTTTTATAAATAGCATTTACCCAATTCGCAGCGTCCTAGCATCATCTCACAGGGAACTAACTTTCCTACTATTTCCAACATCCATTTATATATATTTAATATATAAACAATTATCTATTATTTATAACATGGGCCTTAGGCTGAGGTTCAACCCGCAACGATAAACGCTAATTGGACGACCACTAGCCGTCGACCGCTCCAGGTAGTGCGGTCGACCAGTCGTGGTGTAAATTTTAGGTTTGTTTATTTTGATTCCAATTAAATTATCATTTAATTCACTTTTGTTAATTATTATCTTCGTTCCCAAATTTATTATCATATAGTAAGCTAGTTACAATTAACAAAACTTGTTGATATCAATTTCAATTTACAAATCTACATAATTTTTAGTGCAATAGTTTATCCTAGGGATACTATTAACAATACGGGTTATGTCAATTCTTTATCAATTTATAGATTTATAGAAACAATTCAAGTATAGGGTTTTATACTAACAACAATATTAATAAATTATATTAATAGATTATAGGATTAGAAGAAATTGAGAAAGGGTTTTAATCTACGTCAATTCCTATTTAATAGGTTTGCATCAATTAAATTTACCATTCAATCTCAGACCAAAACAATATGATTTACAATTTAGTTTTTTTAACAACCTAAATCTGATAGGGTATATCAAAATTAACTACATACAATCATCTTATTAAAAATATACTCACTCGCCTCGAAGGAATTCCTCTTCTAATTTGATTTGATTTCACTGCCTTTCTTCTTTGTTGATTTAATTTTCGTCTTTCTTTCTTTATTATTTTGATTCTCTCTCTCTCCCATTTAATTTAATGTGTAATCTTTTTTTAAGAAAATTTATGGAAGAGAATAGGAATTATTTTAAGAATTTTCTTGAAGACGAAGAAGAGGATGATGGAGGCTAGGGTTTCTAAAATGAAAAAAAAAATATGGTTTGACTATGTATTTAAAGTTGAAAACTAGTTTTAGAAAAATTACATGTTTATCCTTAAGTTATTTACCTTTACATATAGAAAATTTTATTTCCCTTTTTCTTTTCATTTAGAGAAGGTAACATCTTCATCCTCCACCCTTTAATGTCTTTAGTAGCCATTTTTTCAATTTATTTTCTTTACTTAATTATTTACCTTTAATGGTTTGCACCTTTATTATTATAATTTCAATCAACATTCTTAATTGATATTCTACACATATATGCATGTGTTTATTTAATTGGAAACCCTATCCCTTACCAATTAATTGGTATTAAAGTTTCCAATTTCAAATTGATTTCATTAATTATAATTTAAATCAATTCTATTAATGAGCATAATATATATATATATATATATATATATATATGTATGTATGTATATATTAACTCTCTTCACAAGAGAGGAACTCTCTTCACAAGAGAGGAACTCAAGGAGAAAAAAGAGTAATAAAATTGGGACATGTTTACTTGCTCTATGTTATTACTATCCACTAATTATTATAGTTCATGTATTTTGGACGTGAGTGAAGATTGGGTTGCCGCATTTATTATATTATATTCATGGCAAGTGAAGCAATGCAATTTCTGAAAGGCTGATTCTATTCACACCCCGTTTTCCTCCTTTCATACCCAGCTACTTCATCAATTTTCAAGTTTTCCAAAATTACCCCTGTCTTCGAACCACACCAGATTACGTTTAAAAGAAATAATTACGTACAAAAACTCTAAAGGAGCGATGTTTATGTAAAAACCTCGCTCGACCAAAGCGAGGTTCGTATAACAACCTAGTTCGGACCGAGAGAGGTTTATGTAACAATCTAGTTTGGGTCGAGTGAGGTTTGTGTAACAACCTAGTTCGTACCGAGCGTGGTTCTTGGATAAAAAACGTCAAAGCTAAATGTGGTTTAAAAAATGTAAAGATATTTTTAGAATGAATTGAGGGACGAAAAGGAAAAAGTGGAGTGCGATGATTATTTATAACCCAGTGCGGTGCGAAAGGAGGAAAGAGGGATGGAAATAGAACTGGCCTTTTTGAAATATAATGTTAAAGACCTCTCAATGCAATTGGACTACTTTTAAATAACTAGAGGAGTATTCGGATCTCCAATTCATCGCTACAATTGCAGTGACTTTCAGATCTAGCATACTCAAGGATTCCATTACGAGATTTAAGTTTAGGCAAAGCAAAGATATGGAAATCAACATTAGTAGTGCGGCAAGAGAATTTTAAGTTTGACAAATTCAATGTCGAATCAAGATCTGCCAACGAAGAAATTGTACCGAAATAGAGTCGCCGGTGTGGTTTTCTACAAAGAACGAGCTCACGATGAATGGAATCATGAAGGAAATTCTATTCGTAACTCTCCAGATCTAGAAAATTCAAAATGAGGGTTTCAAAATTGATGGCCTTCCTTAAAGAAATGAGGCACTTAAAAATGAACATTCATTCGGTTTCATAAAATCGTAAGAGAAAATGGTTTATTAAAATTCTTCTGATATGATAATTATGGAGTAGCTGAATTTACTTACCTCACTATCGATGATATATTAGATTTGGATTCGAAGATCTCAGGAAGCAGCATCACAGTGGTGGAGAACTAAAAACAGCAGTGGCATACTTTCCTTGAGATGCAACGATGGAAATCTTAAAACCAATTTGCGGTTACAGTGAGTAGTTACGTGCAATCATGTGCTGAACAGGACATGATGAGAAGTTGGTTAGAGAAGAAGATAAGCACGTGAGGTGGTTTTCAATGTAAAACATAGTCACGCATTTTGAAGTCATGTGAAGGCACATGACGATCTGTAGTTTTAACATGTAAAGGGCTACTGCACATAATCATATTATTACAAGGCTTGGCTTTGGAGTTTGAGTAGATAATCGATTTACAATGTGTTGACCTTGATGCTCTCTGGAAAATTAAACTTAAGATAGTAGTTTTAATGGGCTGGGAATAGTTAGTTTTGGAGGATAAAGGTGATTGTGTTTGTAAGGTGTAGTGTACTCGTGTATTATTGCTATATAATATTTATGTGTGTACTACAGTTTTTTAATTATTAATAAACATTTTCAAAAAATATATTATTAACTTTATGGGGGAATCTTGGATTTATATTCAATGGTGTGTGTATATGTGTGTATGTGTGTGTTTTAATTGGAGATCTTATTCTTGTCATAAATTGAGCAATTAATTACATTAATTTTTTGGTATTAATGTCTATAATTTCAAAAATCAAACTTATCCTTATTCTTTGCAAATAAGAAATGACATAACTTACCTTTTCTTTACTAAATTATTCTCTTCCATTAATACACTCTTACCTTTTATTTTCAAAATATGTAATTTTTATTTTACTAAATACCTTTTTTTCATATACATGGTTACGTTACCTTTCTTTCACAATAACCCGTCACTTTCATATATCACTATTTTCACTTTTCAAATATATAAAATTAGATGCATTCTTTTCTTTTTAAATATATTTTTATATCCTTTTTTATATACAACCTATCCAAGTACAATAATAAGTTCATCATTACTGCTTTCCCCTTAAAGCATTTTCACATTTGTGCATATAAATACTTGTCCTTTTTTTCTTTTAAATGCACATACATCATTGTACCCTCTCTGTTTTCTTTTCTTTTCTTTTCTTAGGGTAATTCATACATATTCAATTGATTTTTTAACAAATAAGTTTTATTTTATTCTTGTATTAATCCTTAAACTTAATTTCAAAATAGGCGCAAAACATGAAATACGCGCTATAGTAAACATTCCGTATCTTCTTCATATCTTATTTGTTTCTAACAACTTATATAAGAATTTGGATTAGAAAAATCTACTTTTTGGATTCCCCAAAATCCTTCATTTATATAAATTTACTATTTTTCCTTTTATGTGAAAATACATTTTTACCCTTATTAATCTTTTAATTTGTTATTATTAAAATTTTCAGGGTGCTACAGAGTACTCATAACTACAATTTAGTGACCTTAATATAGATTTGATACTCGCTTATTGCGCTTAGTGCATGAGTGAAATACGATATAGTAGATAGCATAACGTACATAATAATTCCTATTCCCGATGCATAAGGATCTTTCTCATATGCTCCATGTTAAATACTTTAATATGGTGTCCTTGAACATCGTTTAGGATAGTCCCAACATCCTTTCATACTGATTATAAAAAAGGTCATTTTCAAATCTAATGTTAAGGGTTCAACCACGAAACTAAAACTCATTTTAAAATAGGTGCATTCATCAACGATCAATACTATGATGTTTAATTACTTTTTAGAAATAACTTAGTGTCTTTAATATTCTTTCTTACTAGCGCACGCTTCCTCTACATTTTGAATGAAAATCAAACCACTTGATGTATTCGATCAAAATATTAGCTCAATTCTGATGCTTACCGAATGATGTTGTCGTATTAGTTCTTAGATCCTATCTAATACGTATAAACTCGTTTACCACTCCTACTGACTTCATAACATTTTGGTTATTATGTGTAAACAATCTATTTTAAATCATTATTTAGAATGTTTTCTTCAACATAGATTTGGCAAAAACAAAAGTAATATTAGGCAATAATTTTGCGAGTAAATTCTGAATTAACTTAAACACATTGACTTATGAATCTGTTATGCTTATTTGAATAATTGAAATTTGTGAGATTATTCTCGTCAATGTTGTTTACCATAATCCAACTGCATCAGTCTTCCTTTTGAAACACACCTACGGCGATGGATCACGTCCCTTTCAGTACAATAATCAAAATCGTATTCTGATAGTGCACTTGGAATTCATTTCAAATTTAAAACATCTTGCCGTATGGAAGGGTCTATACTCTTAATGGTTTATTGTGAATTGAGGAAATTATTATTATTAAAAAATATTTTTCTCAACGTTGATAAGAATTCATATTTTTAATGAGCTATGTCTATTTTTGGCTTGGTTAATTGTATTTCATTTTTTGTAATCAATTTCAATGTTAGAATCTTTGGATCGTATCAAAGTTCATTGTATTGTCACTAATTTCTATTATTGGTCGGTCTCAAACTCCATAAGGGTAGTCCACACAAGATACCTTACAAGCAAATCTTATATGCAACTTCTCAACCACACAATATTTTACTTCTTGAGACAACAATTTTCTTTCAATGCGATGGAATAGGCATTTATAAACATTTAAGATCGGTTTCTTTGTTTATTCACATCTTATATGATTTTGTAATTAGTGATTTTAGATGAACTAAATTTAACATATATACACTCTTAAGCTCAGATCCTTATAGAAAGAAGTTAACTCAACTTCAATCATATTTTGTCCAACAAAGTTCGATAACTCCTTATTGACACATCATTATGTAACATAGGGAGGAGTGACTTTGAGAATGAATCTTATTTATTTTAAGGTAGTCTTTCCCAATATACACACCTATTCGATCAAATAGAATTATTTTATTTCCATTGCATGTTATGTTTTCCACTTCCATTTTATATTCCTTGAACTTTTAATAAATATACTACTTGTTATCAAATAGACATGTTCATGTCTGTGATTATTCATTAGTGAATTTAATGAAGTGGATCTACTTTTTGTATTATTTAACCTTGGACTGAATACATCTATATGTATCAATCTAAAGAGTTCATTAACTCTTTTGTCACTTCCACTGAATTGATGCTTTTTTAAGCAAAGCTAGTCGACGTTTAAAATATACCGTCTACTATTATTGCTTAAACGATTTACAGAACAAGTGCCCAAAACATGCTCCGAAACAACTAATACAATAGCAAATAAAAGAATAGGAGATAGACAGAAGCGTCTATACTACTAACAAGCAAGGGAAAATTAGCCCCTTGCTGCATCATTGACAACAGCGTCAGTGCTAGGACCTATGACATGCCTGAACTCAGAAAAAAAGAAGAAGAAAGATTAGGAACAAAGAGCTTTGAGCCCTTGGAAAAAATATATTGCATGTCCTAAGTTTCATCTTTCAATAAATTCCAACTGCTTATACCATCACTACCTTAAGTTGCCATAACCAAGCCTTTACCTTCAACATGATACATAAGACGCCTTACTTCACCTACCTCACCAACGAACATATGATAGTTATCTGAAGATGGATTGTACCTCATTTTTGAATTGGAATGAATCCAAGCATGCTCATCCGAGTCCTAATAGAAAGCTTCCTTAGGAGGAGTGGCAATAGCCGAATCAACAATAGCAGGAGTCTTAGAGGAGATAGCAACGACTGAGTCAATATTCAGAGACACAACCGAAACATCTATAGGAGTGGAAAACTCCTCAATAGGATTAGTAGAAATAGGAGCAGTAACTACAGGATCAGTAACAGCAGGAAGAGTAACAACAGGGTCAATAGGAGGAGCAGGAACCTTGGGCTTAGGAACCCACTTCAAAACCAGTCTAGGGAGAGGGATCTTGACAGAAAGAGGCTGGGAAGTAGTAACAAGACCAGATGGGCAGAATTCCATAGTATGACCAAAAGATTGACAAGATGAACAAATATCAGGATTCCAGCTACATTAAACATCGACTTCCACATCATGCCTTTTGGCTAATCTCACTTTCAATTTAGTTGGCCAAGGCTTCGAAAGAGTAATTTCAATTAAAGCTCTAGCATACCTCAAGCTCTTCCATTCAACTATACTAGAATCTGTAACGACCTGCCTTTTGGATGTTTTAAGCAGACACACGCTTCAACTTAAACCATACAAATAGACAGATTGTTATTGGGGTAAATAAGAAAAGAGAAAGAAATAAAACAAATACAGAATCTCGCAGTGGAATGACAAAATATAATAATCAAATAACAGTTCATGAAGCTATTTACAAAACATTTGATTATACTTATACAACACAGAATCAGAGTTACACATATCAGAGATAAATAAATAATGCAGCGGAACAGTATGAGTGCAGTAGAATACATATCATATATAATAATAGTACAAATCTTCGTCTTCGTCCTCCAGAAATAAGTTCTTCAACCCTAAAATGCTCAGGCTGACCCGAGCGAATTGAAAGACAAAACACTCGAGTCAGAACTAAAAGATCTTATGCAAGTTAAATCAACGGTAAATAAATATGAGTGTAAACGGCGTCAGAGATGTTTACGGGGACATCTCCTATCCGGTGTCTAACGTGAGTGCAATAACTTAAGGGATGTTCGGGATTAACATCTCCTAAGGATCCGTTAAACTATCTACTATGTAGTACAATACGCTATTATAATAGTGTCTACAATAAATTTAGATGTGAAACTTATTTTGTTGATTGCAGTTCGGACTGCTATTTGGATTTATGCTTCTTGAGATGGATCTTGCTTCACTACTTGGCCTGGGCTTGCACTTTCTCGCCATCTTTCTGATGGTGATTGTTCATTTGTTTTGAGCTAATGATCCAGCTGATGGCCCAGCTGATGTGGTGGGCTTCCTCATCATCTTATTATGATATCCCGAACTAATGTCGACTTAGGGGACCAACTGCTCTACTGGAAAGAGTAGTAGTTATCGCCCTGTCTTTGATGTCACGGCTGAATTTTTGGTTTGCTCCTTGATGATGTTGTCTGTAAGCCTTTCGAGGTCTCCTGCGAGATTCGTTGCAAAGGTTGTGGAACTCCACTAAATCGTTTTAAGTACCTTAGGCACTCATCGGCACATTTGAAGCTGGATCTTCTGAAGTACACTGTTGGCACGCTTCTCCTTTTCTCTCTCTTTTTCTTTTTTTCAACTAGTTAGCAATAAGAATATAATTGTAAGCCGAGCGAGGTGGGCATTGTTCCCTCGTACTCTTTTGAACTGAATAAAACAGATTCTTTGTTGCGAATTGTCGTTTGGACTTGTTGCTTTGGTAATAGCATATCTCATACTGCTAGCGTGGTCCCTTACATTGGATTAACCAATCTATTTTAGTTGATAGGTTGGGTCAGTCAATGGACTCGAAGTGAGTGTTGAGTAGCAACCTAGTTGCTTGTCGGGCACCGAGGCCAACATATGATATCTAACCCTTACCGTGTTACTTTGGCATTGGGCGTCCCAACACAAGCCTAGGAGTTGAGTGGCTAGAGGTTCTCTTTGGTGACACGTTGCGTGGAGGAGTTCCTGCATTATTTGCAGAAAACATTTGTCTATTTAGGATATGTTAAATAGTAACTTGGTTATGCAATGGGTTGATCCCATAAATGCATATGAACCAAGTGCTGGCCAGGTGTTCAGTTGTGATGACTGCCCTACACCTTTGGTACCAAATATACTCATATAATGCGCTATAGAGGTAGCCAGCTGATGCAGGACAATAGCAAAGATAAAAATCCATGCACAAACTTATAGAACACCTCATAGCCCACAGACAAATATAATATAATAACATAGATGTAAAACAGGCGAGACGATGATATAATCAAATTAACCATAAATAAGAACATCAGAGTGCAACAGGTTCATAGATTATACAAAAACGAATTAGTAGAGTTTACACATCCCAAATCTCCAAAATAAACTCAAAAAATATCTCTAAAGTAATACAAGTACTGGCATAGCTCCACAGTACTGCATAGTGGTACATAAGCAGTAGTAAGCTCCAAAGTATGATGTATGAAAACATAGCCTCCTGCTCGTATTCCGTACAACTCCATGCGCTATCCAAACATGTTATCCCTAATCTACTCATTTAAGCGTACCCGAGATAATAAGAAGCAAAGCACAAGACCATGGGTCATACAACAGTCTGGTGTAAGTGATATATCATCTCAAAAATGTTATAAAAATTCTATATAGTAAATAGGGGTATATGGTATGAAGAACCATACCTGATATGTCACTGCATCCAAAGAGTTAGCACATAATATTCGATATATGCTAATCTACTATCATAGCCATATAAGTGTACTACGGTTGAAGTACAATGTCCAGTGTCTAGGTATATGGTTGGACATACCTACATTATGTGACACCCTAGAGTGATAAACAACCATGGCCAACATAGCATCCATCAAACAATCCTCACCATCACTTGTGTGCATTTGATACATGATAATTCATTTGCACAATCGCAAACCAAGGACTCAATCAAAATTTAGCTTTATTGGTGCTTGAATCCATACCACTTTATAAGGTCGAGAACTAGATTCATGTTTGCAAAACCCCAGGGTAATCTACTATCGCAAGATCTGGACACGATCGCAAATCCAATTGGGAGCTACTCACATACCCTTTTTTTAGCATACTAGAAGCCTTCGAGTATCAACGATCCCTTTGCACTCGTCACCTTAAAGGAACTCAATCGTTATTTTATCACATTTGTCTCCAAAGTAGAACACAGTTGCAAACCCAACTCATAGCGTTAAATCGTCATCTTCAGAACGCCTCTAGACACCCATCGTAAGTCATAGAGCCATCGTACTAAGGTTCTAAAATTGATGTCATCATTGTCGGTGTCGTCGTGTCGAAGCGCTATGCCATCGCTTTCATAGTCGCCACATGAAATCCAAGGTCATCTCGAGTTATCTGGAGTTGCCAACTTCACCTCACATCACACTCACATCACCACCAAAAGCCCTAGAATATGCCACGAAGAAATTCCTGAAGTATCGTTGCACCATGACGAAAATACCTCATCCTCTGTTCGGTGATAACCCAACCATGCTCGAAGCAACACGTCTCCCACCCTGAAGTAAATCCAAATCCCAAACTAAAATCTATACTCAAGCACCAAACCGAGGAACCCCACAAAACCACCAAGCATGCCCCGAAGCGACCATCGAACAACGAATCCTACTCGATCAACGAACACAACGTCACCGAACATCATTTGCTGTCACACTGGACCGAACCCAAGCTCGAACCAACGCCCCACCAGATTGAAGCAAGTCACCAATCACCCCAAGAAAAAATGCTGTAATAGCTCTAGATTTTTAATTTCACCTCGATTTAACCGTTAAGCTCTGTTCATCGACCCATGTGCCTTCCGTATGCATCAGTACTACACCTAACATCCTCGAGCCTATCCGTCAAAGTTCGATTTCACAGTTCCTACCTCTAATTTTCTCTGATGAGTGTTTTTATCCATACAAGCATACAAACAAACATCGTACATGCACCAAACAACATTCAAACATGAAAATCACACCATCAATCATAGCAACTATCATATAAGATGTTTATACATATAGCCTAACATACATCAAGGTAATCACGTATCCAAATAACATGTCTAGAACACCAAAAATTCATTTTATTCATGTTTTTACTATAGATACGGTTTTAAACAACAATAAATATAATTTTGACTTCAAAAATGAATCCATAACATGTGAAAACCAATATATACATATATAATAAGGTGAGAGATGATAAATCACTCACCAAACCTTCCAAAATCCAAGTTTTGCATGCAAATCGAGGAAAATCCAAGATTCAACAACAAAGACCTTATTTTTCTTCCCTAAAAATATAGATACAAAGATCTCTAACTAATCACCTTGCTAGTCTACCCTTAGTCTACGATTTAGACTTGATTTGGAGGAGAAAAGATAAGGTTTTGGATGAAGAATGAGTTAATGGGAGCTTAGATCTATTTGAGAACTGTAAAAAATGATTTGGGAATGATGTTTCAACCTATTACAGCTTAAAAACCCGAAATGGATTAGTGGGCTTGACCCCAAGCCTTGCTAATTACCCACTATGTTGCTCCAAAAACTACCAAATTTAAAACAGCCATATCTCCTAGCCAGAAAGTCCAAACTACTATTATGACCAACCTACAGAAAAGGAAACCATCATACATTTCCAATGAAAGTGATTTCATGCTCTATTTCAGCTTCTATCAAAATTTATAGCCGTTATAAATATTTTGGGGTAAAATCGACCGATAAAATCCTAAAGATAGGAAATGTCGCTAATAGGCATTTCCAAAAGTTACAGTGTCATACGGCCTCATATGAATTCAAAAATAATATTTTATGATCCTCCGATATGTAGAACATGGAACGTTATACTCTTCCCTTTTAGGAAATTCGCCCTCGAAATCCTAACACAACTAAGATGAAATCAAATATAACTACCCCGCATGGCTAACATCTATGAGCAAACATCCAAACATCAAACATGCACACAAAAACAAGGAATGATATTACTCCTAACAGGATACTAAACTATTCTATATGATATCGAAAGTGAAAGCAATAAATAGAAGTCTCACCAAGTGAAGAACTCCAGATAAGTAGTTCTCATGCTCTCCTCGGTCTCCTAAGTTCAAACGTATTCGCTCTCACTCCACTGAACCTTCACCCGGTCTACCATCTTCCTCCTAAGCTGCTTCGTATCACGTCCGACGATACAAATAGGCCAACATGGTCTCGATACTTCTGATTCAATCTCGATATCTCAAGCTAACTCGGTTCAACTATCACACCTGAGCCATGCACAAACTTCTGCAAGTGAGAGATGTAGAACACTTTGTGCATGCCTACCATCTTCTAAGGTAAGCCGACTCTGTATGCCAGGTCCCCAATCCTTTCAAGTATCAGAAAAGTACCAACGAATCTCGACGCCAAATTCCTCTTAGTACCAAATCAAATAGTATTCTTCAGCAAAGAGATCTTGACAAACACCATATCACCGATGGAGAACCCTACGTCATGTCTTCTCCTATTAGTGTATCTCTTATGTCGATCCTGAGCAGCTTTCACTCGCTACCAAAAGATCTCGATCATCTCCGAAGTCTCTCTAATCATATATGGCCCAAGTATCAGTTTCTCGCCCGCTTCCCACCAACATAATGGAGCATTGCACAGACAACCATACAACGCCTAAAATGGTGCCATACCAATGCTACACCATAACTATTATTATACGCGAACTCTACTAAGTGTAAATGATCGTCCTATGAACCATAGAAATCGAGAATGCAAACTAGCAAGAGATCCTCCAAGATACGATTCACCCTTTCGGTCTGCACATCAGTTTGTTAGTTATAAGTTGTATTGCAATGTAGCTCCATCCCCAATACCTCTTGTAAGCTCTTCCAAAATCCGCTAGTGAACAAAGAGTCTTGGTCACTCACAATACTCTTTGGCACACTATGGAATCGTACAACCCACTTCATATAAACTCGACCAATTTGGATGTTGTTCTACTAGACCTAACGGATATAAACCGAAAACTTTTCGTTGATCTATCAACTATGACCCAAATTATATCTACCCACCTCTGGTCCTCGACAATCCATCAATGACGTCCACCAAAACTTGTTTCCACTTCCACTTGGTAATCTCAAAAAGTTGCAGCAAACCACTCGGCTTCTTCTGCTCTACCTTTATCAACTGACAGTTTTTACACTTTGAGATAAATGACCAAACGCCCTTCTTCATCCCTTTCCAATAAAATGTCTTCCTCATATCATGGTACATTTTTGCCACCGAGATGTATAGTCAATCTCGAATGATGTCACTCTCGTAATACCTCATCCCTCAATCCATCGACATAAGGAACAAACAATCTTCCATCCTTCCAGAGCCAACCAAATCGGTCGCGTCCATACCATCTCATCTCCTCAGACTCTACTCCTTCCTTTATTTTCGCCATGATCTCCACTAGTCTAGTGTCTCGCCTCTGACCAGTACTGATCCGCTCAATCAAGGTAAGTCTAATAATCATGCTGGCTAACACTTCGGGCTCTAGCCATGTCGAGGTCTAAAATCATACCAGCGATGAACTCCAACCGCTTCCTCTCTAAGAACATCACTCCCAAGCTGGCATGTCTCCTACTCAAAGAATCAGTGACCACATTTCCCTTACTATGCATTTGGGAAATGCCAAAGTCGTAGGAGGCAAGGAACTTTAACCATCGCTGCTAAACGAAGGTTAAGATCCTTCTGGGAGAAGAGATACTTAAATGATTTTTGGTACGTATACAATTTGAAACTCTCCCTAAGCAAATAATGACTTCATATCTTCAAAGCAAATAATTTCACAACCAACACCAAATCGTGAGTCGGATACTTTCTCTCATATGGTTTCAGCCAATGACTACCGTACGCAACACCTTTCCTCTATGTATCAACATCGCACCTAGTCCAGTACCACAAGCATCTGTGTATAATGTCAACTCCCCATTCCCACTTACAATGACTAACACTAATGTGATGTCAACCTCTCCTTAAGACTCATGAAAGTGTGCTCGCGCATCATGTCCCAAATAAAAGTCAGACTCTTCTTCATTAAGTTGGTTAATGGAATTGCTACCTTAGAGAAGTACTTAATAAAACGTCTATAATATTCTGCCAATCCAAGGAAACTTCTCACATCTGTAGTGGTCTTCGGTCGACCCAGTCCTGCACTACTGCCACCTTTGCAGTATCTACAACAATATCCTACTTAAAAACAATGTGACCCAAAAATCGCACTTCCTACCTTTAAAAGCGACACTTTGAAAACTTTGCTTTCAATCGGTTTCCTCAACACTTCAAGCACGATCCTCAAATGCTTCTTATGTTCTTCCTTCATCCTTGAATAAACAAGGATATCATCCACAAACCCAAGTACAAAATTATTTAACTGATCCTTGAAAACATGGTTTATAAGATCAACAAAGTATGTCGGTGCGCTAGTTAGCCCGAAAGGCATAATCTACCACTCATAAAATCCAGATGATGTATGAAACACTATGATTGGCAAACTCTCCTTTGCTACTCTCAGTTGACAAAACCCAATCGCAAGGCCTAACTCAGAGAACACTCTAGCATTATGAAGCTGATCGAACAAGTCATCAATACGTGGGAGTTGATACTTGTTATTTCTCATCACCTTATCCAACTCATGTTAATATATACACAATCTCAAAAAGTCGTCCACTTCAGTGGAGAACTATATAGGTGCTTCCCACTCAGATATACTCCATCATATGAACCCTCGTCGCAATAGGAAATTCACTTGCACCTTTAGTTCCACCTGCTCTCTCGATGCCATAAGCCTTATTGGCATAACAATCTTTCTCGCATCCTTCACTAAATCTATATGGAACTTGATCTATCTATGTGGTGTAATCCGATCATCTCCTCGAATATGCCTGGATACTCCCTTGCCATAGACACGGATGATAATTCGTCATGTAGAATCTAGAGTAAATACAAAAAGCTTACCATCACTTCATCATCAGGTAGGCAGCCTAATTCTAACCTACACCCACCATCTTTCCCTACCGTCACCAAAGACCTCTCACAATCCACCACTGCTCTGTACCTTTACAGCCCGTCCATCCCAAGTATAATACTTAACTCCACGAAACCCAAAACAAAGCAATCACAAGAAAATAAACATCCATAACTCGATAAGGCTAAGTCTCAATAAACCATGCAAAGGCTAGTCGATCCTCTAACATGGTTTGTAACAATCAAACGTCAGTCAACTACCTCGGGTTTTAATCCCAGTCTATCTAAAAAATCACTGGATGTGAAGGAATATAAAGCTCCGGTATTGAATAAAACACATATAGTTGTATCAGAAATAGAAAACATACCCTGTGTAATGACACCCTTCCCCTTCTCTTTTATCGATGGAGCACTCGACGAAGTTGGAACATCATTCAAAGCGTAAGCAGACACAACCTACTTATTTCTCGGTAGTTCTGGACAATCCTTCTTGATATACCCTCAGTTTGTTGTAGTTATAACACTTCTTTCCTTCCGTCCTTCAATCTCTGACAAGGTGGCCCTTCTCCCCATAATTATAGCAAGTAGGCATCCACTTGCCTTTCTTCTAGCCAACTTTGATATGCAGCTGCTTTCTCTTATTGTTGTTGTTCCATTTCCTCTTGCCTTCCCTGCCAGCTTGCGATTTTAGCTCATCCTTGGGAGCAACAATAGACATAGGCTTAGGACACAGACTCTCATGTTGAAGAGCCTTCTCCACTAGCCTCTAAATGATCTCATCAGTATATACTACTAAGTTTCTGCCTAAGATAATCATCTAAGCCCATGATAAATTTCTCATTCTTCTTGAGTGGGGTATCGATAAAAGATAGACCATACTTTGATGGCATATCGTACTCAGCTACGTACTTCGATACAGACATATCCTCCTGTCTTAAGTCAGCATACTTTCAAAAAAGCACCAACTTCTGAGTGGTCGATGTATACTTCTCTTCAAACCTTGCCTTAAACTGCTCCCAAGTAATGTGATCCTCAGGAGTAGTAATCTTGATAGCGTTCCACCACCCTACAACTTGTCCATGAAGCTATCCAGAGGCTAGCTTCCTCTTCATTGCATCCTCTAACTCCATATCCTCAAAGATGCATTACTACTACACTTCGAAGGCTGATACGTTCCGAGAAATGATTTTCCTCCAAGACTAGAGTAATCCTTGTTTATTTTGGCAAAGTCAACACTCGGCGCTTGCACTAAAGCACCACCACCAATAGCTGCAATAAGAGCAACTTGGGCATTTTGAACCATGTTTCGCACGATCTCAGCGAATATGTTTTACAAGTCGGGGTTAGCAAACTCTGAACCCACCCCCTCCTCAACTCTACAAACGGAGTTCCTAGCAACATTCCTTATTAGCTGACTCATTCTTACAGGCTATAATTATAATGATCATTCTCTCTAAAAGGAATAAGTGATGTCCGTGAATGCAATGCGACTTATATGCTATATATATACTGCCATATATTTTGAAAATCAAAATATAAAAAGTATGCTCTCTCATATTTTGCTCGATCCATTCTAAGACGATAGATTCTTCCTTCTCTCTAATGGATCCAAGTTTCAACTTAGGTCGTCTATGCAACCTAAGATCTGATAGCAACTATGACGATTGCCCTACACCTTCGGTACCCAATATACCTATACAACGCGCTATGGAGGTTTGGCCGATGCAGGATGATTCCCAAGGGTGAAAAGAAGTAAAACTAAAAGCATGGAACCTTAGAACATCTCATAGAGAAAAAATATAATATAATTACATAGATGTAATAGGCGAGACAGTGATCAATTGAACCATAAATAAGAACATCAGGGTGCAATAGGTTCACAATTTATACAAAATGGAATTAGTAGAGTTTATATATCCCAAATCTCCAAAATAAACTACAAAACTATCTCTAAAGTAATAAGTATTGATATAGCTCCACAGTACTGCACAACAGGACATAAGCAATAGTAAGCTCCAAATTATGATATATTAAAGCGTAGTCAACTGCTCGTACTCCATACAGCTCCATGCGTTGTCCATATCTGTTATCCATAATCTACTTATTTAAGAGTACTTTACATAATAAGAAACAAAGCATAAATCCTCCAGTCATAACAGTCTAGTGTGAGAGATACATCATCTTAAAAATTCTATGAAAATTGTATATAGTAAATAAAGGCATTGGGTATGAAGAATCATACCTGACCTGTCCTTGCATCTAAAGAGTTAGCACTAACAGACAATATATGCTAATCTACTATCATAGCCATATAACTGTACTACAGTCGAAGTACAATGTCCAGTGTCTAGCTATATGGTCGAAAATACCTACATCGTGTGACACTCTAGTGTGATAAATAACCTTAGCAAACAAAGCAACCATCAAACAATCCTCATCATCACTTGTGTGCATTGGATATATGATAACTTGCATAGCACAATCGACAACCAAGGACTCAATTGAAATACTGCTTCATTGGTGCTCCAATCCATTCCATTTCGTAAGGCCAGGAACCAGCCTCACAATCGCAAAAGCATAGAGTAATCTACTACCGCAAGAACTAGGCACAATCACAAATCTAGAGAGAGCTACCTACATACCCCACCTTTACGAGCACTCCAGAAACCTCCGAGTTATCAACGATCCCTTTGCACTTGTCTCCTTAGTGTAAATCAATCGTTATTCTATCATGGCTATCTCCATAGTAGGACAAAGTCATAAATCCGACTCATATGCCCTTATCGTTGGACTTTTCCTTGCGAATAATCGCCACCCCATTCCTATCATTAATTCGTCATCTTCGAAATTCCTATAGACACGCATTGTAAGTCGTAGAGTCATCGTACAAAGGTTTGAAAATCGTTATCATCATCATTGGTTTCATCATGTCAAAGCGCTATGTCAACACTTCCTTTGTCGCCACGCAAAATCCAAATTCATCCCGAGTCATTTGGAGTTGCCAACTTCACTCTACATCACCCGCAATTGCTCCAAAACATACCATACAGAAATACTTGAAGTATCACCGCACCATGAAAAAAATTCCTCAACTTCATCCTCTGTTCGGTGATACTCAAACCATGCTTGAAACAACACATCCCTCAGCAGAAGCAACTAAAATCCCCTAGACTAAAATCCAATGTCGGGCATCAGACTGAGTCACCCCACAAAACCACTAAGAACACCCTAAAGCAATCACCGAACAACAAATCCCACTCGATCACCAAACACAACATCACCGGACAACATTTGTTGTCCAGTCCCACCTTACACTAGACTGAAGCCAAGCCCAAACCATACCCCCATCGAATTAAAGCAAGTCACCAAGCACCCCGAGCAAAAATGTTGTAATAACTCCAGATTTGTCATTTCACTCCAATTTCATTGCTACGCTCTGTTCTTCGACCCGTGTTCTTTCTGTACGCATTGATACAACTTCTAGCACCTCGAGCCTATCCATCGAAGTCCAGTTTTATGGTTTCTACCTCTAGAGAGCTCCGATGAGGGTTTTCAACCATATAAACATACAAACAAACACCATAGATGCACCAAACAACATTCAAACATGAAAATCACACCATTAATCTAGCAATTATCATATTAGGTGCCTGCAATATAGCCTAACATACATCAAGGTAATCACATACCCAAATAATATGTCTAGAATATCAAAAATCCATTTATTCATGTTTTTACTATAGGCAAGGTTTTTAAATAGTAATAAAAAATAATTTTGACTTCAAAAATGGATCCAGAACATGTTAAAACCTATATATAATAACAACAACAACAATAATAATAAGGTGAGAGATGATAAATCACTCACCAAACCTTCCAAAATTCAAGTATTGCATGCAAATCGAGGTAAATCAAGAATTAATAACAAAGATCTAATTTTTCTTCCTCAAAAATATAGATATGGAGATCCCTAACAATCCCCTTACTAATCTACCCCTAGTCTATGATTTAGACTTGATTTGGAAGAGAAAAGAGAAGGTTTTAGATGAAGAATGGGTTGATGGGAGCTTAGATCTATTTGAGAAATGGTAAAAAATAATTTAGGGATGATGGTTTCAGCCTATTATAGCTTAAAAATCTGAAATGGGTTGGTGGGCTTGCTACCAAACCACACAATTAGCCACTAAGCTGCTCTAAAAACTACTAAATTTTAAGTGGCCGTATCTCCTAGCCAGAAAGTCCAAATCCTACTATGACCACTGGATGGAAGGGAAACCATTATATCATTCCAATGGAAGTGGTCTCGTACTTTAATTCGGCTTCTATCAAAAGTTATAGCCGTTACATGTTTTTAGGGTTAAAATTATCCAATAAAATTCTAAAGATAGAAAATGTCTCTAATTGGTATTTTCCAAAGTTATAGAGTCATATGACCTCATGTGAATTTAAAAATAATATTTTATTATCCTTCGATATGTAAAACACGGGTCGTTACATAAGTGATAGCACATGTTCGCCTTTGGGTTTTCCTAGGTGACAAGCGATCATGTGCAGAGTGGCGGACGGTCCAGGCTTGAACTGGACCATATGAGGGCTAGAGAGTTCTCTTAGGTGAAAAATTCGCCACTTGTAGAATGAGTGTAGGTCTCGGCTCAAACCCAACGCATAACTGGCTCAAGCACTTGATATAAGTGTTACGCTAAATGGTGAGATGGATGGCTAGTGCTGCCGTACACAATAACTTAGAAAATAGCTGAACTTATTATCATGGGCAAGAACTTATCTAGGATGGTAGGCTAAGCTTGTAACTATGCTTGAGGGCACTGGCTGTTTCGTCTAGATATCTTCAGACTTGTCAATAGGCACCCGACCATATTCGAACATGGTTAAGGACAAAGAAAGACAAATGGGCTGCTTAATGGCCTGAGGGAGGCTAATCCCGATACAACCCAAAGCGCTTAGTGACTTAAGGATCCTTCAAGAAAGGTGGATGCATGGTAAGTGGCTACAGGCTAGTTGTCTTGCATGTCTTTCCCCAAGTATAGCTGGGAGCGTGGACTAGCCAGAGCAATATCAGACGGAGAGAGACATGGGGCAGACAAACTCAACCTTTGATGGTTGACCCAATCCTCATGTGGATCATACGTGCAGTCTCCACAACTTGGTTGATTGCAACAATAATGTGAGGGAATGAGCATACACTGTGGCAACACACGGCATGAAGCCAAACTGAGATCATGGCCTAACTTCTTAAGGGTTCTGCCTTAGTTACTGGTTATAGTGTCAAGATGTCGGTGCCTAACATAAGTTAGATTGTATGGTTGTTAACCACAAGGTTGGAGGTTTGAGCCCTCCTTCTAGCGCCAAAATGTTGACTTTATTTTTTAACAACCTCGAAATTATGATGACGCATCTAAAAAGCAAAGGTCGTGTAACAACCCTAGATTTTTGTATATTATTTAAATTTGACTTTATTTTATTTTAAATTATTTTAGACTTATTTTTTTTCAAACATTTCATTTTTAAATATAAATGTTGATTATTAAGTGATTTATAGTTCAAACTAGTATAATTTGAATATTTTACTGTAAAGTGAATTTCTGGTCAAACTGTTCAAACTTTGACTTTTAAACTTCAAATTCAAATTATTTAAAATCTTAAATTTTATATTTTATTATGAAAATAGATGAAATAACTTGAACACTGCTTTTTGTTTCGTTGAAAACGGAGTTAAACTGCAAAAGATATGTACATTTCAATTTTGAGTATAAATTGTTTATTTTGCAATTTTGTTATTTTAAATTGTATAAATTATATTTTCTTTGTCATATTTTATTTTAATATTTTTAATATGTTATATTATGTATATTTTGACTTTTAAATATTTTTAAATTGATAATAGAATTTTTCCAATGTTTACTGTGTTGATTTCCTATTTTTAAAGGCTGTTTTCTTATTTTCTGCTATTTTCTTCATTAAAATTATATTTAAATTAAATTATTTTTTTATTTATTTTGTGAATGTATTTTTATTTTATGTTATTATTTATGTTTAAAAATATATTACAAGCTCATATGAATTTTCTAAAGTTTATACCATTTATTTTCAAATTTTCTAGCCTAGTTGACAATTTTTGCTATTTTCTTGATTTAATTATTTATAATTAATATTTATTTATTTATATTTATTTATTTGTTACATTTTTGAATTTTAACTGAAATTATATGTATTTTCAGATATTTAAACTTATTAAAAAGAAATAGAGGAAATTTGAAAAGTTTTAAACTCTTGAAACTCCTAAGGCTTTCCATCTCCCGACCTTTCATTTTCCCAACTCTTCTCTTAATTGTTTTGGGCGTGTAATCTACTCATTTCAGCTGCATTTTTTTTTTCACTTTCACGAAATTCATTTCTCCTCCTATCACAAAAAAATCATGGCTATTCTCCTTGTGAAGCTTAGGTAAAAAAATTCTATCTTCTTCTTGTCTTTTTATGATTTTTTACTTGAATTTGCACATGCTATCCACCTTCATAGCTGTATTCCCTTTCCTCCAAGCTGTGGCTGACCACCACCACCACTTTTCTTTGACCATCACACAGCCTAACACCTCTCCTCCTCAGGCCAAGCCAAGCCATGATGAAGATCATCACAAAAATCCATCTAAACTAGCACTAGCCATCACCTATGCACTCAAGCTGACCTAGTTTAGGTACCATCACCTTCCACCACCCATGGCCGCCACCAACACCACCTCCACCACCTCCAGCACCACCTAGACCCTCTGCCACGTCATCACCTTGGACCCCACTCCTCTGGTCGTGCCCCATGAGCCTTGGTCGAGCCTTGAATTTCCTTGAATCCATGTTAAAGTGACATTGTTTTGCCTTGTTGTGTTGTTTCATGCATACTCACCTTTTGCTATCCTCTAAACATGTTTGGCCGACCCTTAGGCAACCAAAACCTGATCCAAATCTTGCCTTAGACCTGTAGTACACCATATGGCTGAACCTGAAGGTTGTTGGAAGCAAGTGCAAAGCAATTCTACTTTGATTCGTGCAGTTGATTCTATATTATTCTATCGTATTGTGCATTTGAAAACTTATATTGTTTGTATTGCTTTGTCTTATGTATTCGAGGAAGTTAACCTTGTCTCTCCCACACTCATCATCATCATGGCTGAGAAAATGAACCCCTTGTTCGAGCTTTTGAATGGTTAAAGCACAGTCAAGTAATCTATTCCGTTGTTGCTTCTTATCTTCATTGTTTCAACATTGTTTGCGTTGAATATTTATGTGTATATTGTCTTGTTTGGTTATTGTTTACAAGATAAATATCAAGGCTCTCCATTCATTCAAATCAAAAGTCATGCTATATCGTGCTTGTTGTGCTATCTGGAATCTATTCTGTGTGTTTTGATCACTAATCTCCAGCTTTAACAGGTGAGTTATTCTCACCAGACAATATGTACTTATATAACTAGTAAATTGACACCCTGTGAATCTGTAGAAATATATTATCATGTTATACTTGACTATGTTATGATCATATGATGTTTATACACCTGTTATATCATCCGTTACTGTTATATAATGTATTCTGTTCATTTATATCTGTTTATCACACTGCAAGTTCCCTGTAGACTAGAATCACTATGGGTTGAAATGATACATACCCGAACGGACTTTAGAATAGGGAAAAATCATTATGGGCTGAAATGATAGGCCTGAATGGTTTTTATTTAACTTATTTTAACTTGGGATTGCGGGTTTGAAATGATAGAACCTGGTTTTTCTTTGTAAATTGCGGATTGAAATGATATATATATCTGTATCACTTGACCTAGGTTAGAAAACTATATACAGGCCCGTGGTTATTTTATAAAGTATTTTGGATGATTTTAAGTATTTTTAAAAATATAAATTTATGAAATTTGATTTAAATAGATTTTGAAATGTTTTAAAATAAAGAAATTATGATTTTTCTATGAGTAAAAATGTAATTAATGAATGGTTAAATTGGATTATTGAAATATAACTTAAGTTTGGAATTTGGAAATTTGGTTAAAAATGATATTTAAGTTATATGAATAAAATGGAAATTTAATTATATTTGGAAAATGGTAAAATATGATAATTTGATTAAATTTGAATTTAAGTGATTTATTAAAGTATTATTGATTTTTCTATGAATTTAAGTGGTTAAATAAATGAATGTTTAAAAGTGATCTTTTAAAATATAACTTGACTTGGAAATGTGAAATTTGGTTTTAATTAAAGGTTTAAGTTAATTAAATAAAATTGGAAATTTAGTTAAATTTGTGAAATGGTAATTTAAATTTGAAGTGTTAAGTTTATTTGTTGAAATGTGAAGAATTGGAAACTTTTACACTTAAATTTATTAAGTAAATTGTTGAAAATTGGGTTTAATTAAAAGAAATTTATTGTGAAAAAGATATATGTTAAATGATATGTAAATGAACATTTTAAATGTTAAAATATGATTTTTAAAATGTTTATGTGTTTTTAATTGAAGTTATTTAATTGCTGGAAATACTCTAACACCTGAAATCTACTTTTAATAGCATTCAGAAATGCTATAGATTCTGTTTTGAACTAAAATTGTGTAAAAAGAGCTATTACAACATTTCTGAAATGCTGTAGTTGCTGTAATTGAACTTATAGGCTAATATTGAACTCAGGCCTATTATAGCAT
The DNA here is from genome assembly GCA_030737815.1 of Allium fistulosum. NCBI lineage: Eukaryota > Viridiplantae > Streptophyta > Magnoliopsida > Asparagales > Amaryllidaceae > Allium > Allium fistulosum. The sequence goes on along the minus strand of CM060901.1, from coordinate 1,389,321,103 downwards.
TCTCTGGAAATGCTATAATGGTCTGCAGTCTTTGCTGAAACCAAATTTAACCCTTGTTTTGAAATCTGAACTATCGCAGCACTTCTGAAATGCTGTCTTTTCTGTTTTTGAACTATAATTCAACTAAAACTGAGTTTTAACAGCAGTTTTAAGTGCTGTCTTTGCTGAATTAAAAATGTTTTCAAATATAACTTATAGCAGTTGTTTTTAAATGCTGTGAAATGATGAAAATTTAATAATTAGGGTTTTTGACTTAGTAAACGAACTCAAAATGGTTTGAAACTTTGAAAATTGAATACTTGACTTGAGAGTATAATAATTACACTTTTAAATGGTTTAGATGAATTATTTTGATTAAAATATAAACTATTTAAAGGTGATTTGAAATGATAGTAAATGAACGATATCTTTGAATTTAAAAGGTATATAAGGTTGAATATTTGGATTTGAACTGATAGGATATTTTATTATATTAAAATGATTTGAAATGAAGTTTTGTAAGGATATGATATTTTATTATATTAAAATGATTTGAAATGAAGTTTTGTAAGGATATGATATTTTATTATATTAAAATGATTTGAAATGAAGATTTGGAAAGATTGATATTTGATATATTAAAAATGATTTGAAATGAAGTTTTGGAAAGATATGATATTTGATATATTGAAATGATTTGAAATGAAGTTTTGAAATGATATGATATTTTAAATATATGGAAATGTTTTGGAATTGATTTAATCTTTATTTTGATAAATATATGGTTTGAAATGATATTTTATTTTGAAGTAAAGTATTGTTTTAAAAGTTATAACCACGGGTTATAATAACGATTGGTTGTTAAAGAGATCGGGATCGGATATGGACATACTCTCTGTCGATACCGAAAACCACTTTGACAACTGTGTACGCGGTGGAGTTTACAGAATGAAGTAGGATGGTGGCGACGATCCTAAGGTATATATGTGGACCCAACTCCCGAGAGTTGGCATAAGGTGGCTAAAACAGGAGCGATTGATGGACCAAGGAGGTAGCACCTCTTATCGGACACACTTCTTCGATACCATTCTATTACTTGTGATTGATTTGGTGGCCACCCTTGATTTGGGAGTGTTGTTCGAGGTGGGCGGTAGTGGCTGCTATGCGTCACCACTAGTCCGGATGCGTAATTGGTATATCTACCCTGGCATTGCCTAGTTGTGCCGTGTCACCTACCATATCGAGCTTTACTACGATTATGATTTTAAGATCCGACCGCGTTAAGGTTCTCCATCCCCTTAACGCTATTTTCTATATGATTATACTTTACTTATTAGACATTATTATAATAGCGAATATTACTACATAGTAGATATTTTAACGGATCCTTAGAGGATGGGCGGTCCCAAGCATCTTCTAAGTTACTTGTACCTTTATTACAGTTCACTTGAGTTGGATTACATTATATAAGTATATATTGTCCTGACTCGAGTGTTTTGTGTTTTACTTTACGCTTGGGTCAGCCTGAGTTATTCACAGATTTGGATTTCCACTCTCTTGGAGATTTGAATCGCTGGAGATTATCTGCTTGTCCTGTCCTATCTATTTCAGTTCGGTTGTTCTACTCAGCTTGTACTTGGTTATCATATGGAAACTTCTGTTGTACTTTATTTCTTCTGTTGTATCTTGTTTAACTCTAGTATATTTATATAGTAGCTTCATGAACTACTATTTCTTTTACTTCCGCTGCATTATTTTACTCTATGTCTGTGATCTGTGATTATATTTATTTACTGTATATTCTGAGATTTTGCCAAATTTTATTTACAACGTGGTATTTTGAGCAATTCAAGTCTGACATGTGCGGATGCGAATGGTTGAAAATACCGGGTCTTTACAGTTGGTATCAGAGCTTTGGCTTTGAGGCAAAACTTAAGAATGTATGGTAAATTTAGTTACAGAATCACTTTCATTCGAGCTTGAATCATTTTTCTTTTGACTCGGTTTCCTTTGAATTTTGGAACATTCCCTACGGTTCCAAAATCCATTCTTGTCCCTCACTATTCATCTTCTTTTGATTCTGGAGTATCCCATAACTCCACTTCGAATGATCTTTATAGTGAATTGGCGGTCTCGCCAATATTCTAATTTTCTTGTAAAAGGGTGAAAATCCTTTACAATCAGCATCGATTCACCAGAGATTTATATTTATCCTTGGTTTAAATGCTAATATCTTTTATTTTTCCAAACTCTATCTCTTGAGATCGAACATAGATTTGTCCCAGGAAAATCCACATCGATCTTATTCTTTAACTCACGGTTAACCCGGTTAAGGTTGTCCGCGATTTATTTAAGCTTGTCCATCTCCCTACTCTGTTATTTAATCATCTTGTCTTTTGTTCCAATCTATCTTCCAAACATTTTGAACTGTACTTGTAAATTAATGTTTTGTTTTATATATTGTGTTGTTTGGGTTGTTGATGTTGATTTGGGTTTCCGATCGATTCGTCTGATCAACGCTATCGATAGGATTTCTAAAACACTTTGACAAAACAAACTGACACAATATTATTTTAAAATTGCTAATGAAATAGATTTTGATATAAGTAAATTTATGGAATTTAATAAATTGATTTAAATTGATAATTTGAAATGATAATACTTGATTTATCATTTATTGTTCTACAAATGAATTTATAAATAGTTGTTTATAAATTTATTTGGGAACTGAAATGAATTTAAAACAAGAAATTTAAAGAATTTAATTTCCGATGGTTTCAAACCTTGTGTTTAAAAATTTTAAAAGGATATTATTTAAAGTATTTTGAGTAGAAATTTGTTTCTAAAAGGATTTTTAAGTTTAAAAATTTAGTGCTCTTCTCTTTGTCGCTGGAAAATAATTTCGGTGATGACTGCAGCATCATCGACGTTCATTTTCGAGTTTCGAAGTGATGAGACTGTTCTGTAGTCCTGCTACAGCTTTGTTTTGGGGAATTTAATTAATTTGAATTTCTAAAATATGACTTGATTTATAATATATATAGAGATATATGATTTAAATTGGATTTGACATATTATGTATATATAATTACTTATCTCTAAATGGTTTGAAAGGAATCGGAAGTTTAATTCTTAAATTTTATTTTAGAGAATAATTTCAGTTATAAGAAGAAAATCAAAAATTTGAATAAATGATTCAAACTTGAGATAATTGAATTGGAAAGTTTTACTTGTATAACACACAATTTCATTCCAATATAACTTACCTAAATTACACAGAAGTTGAATATGGAATTGGATAATATACAATATAAAAAGGATTTTTATAAATAAAATTTGAGTGGTTATAATACATGTTATACACTTAAATTTTAGTTATAAAAGATTAACAGAGGCAAATAGTGAAAAAGGAATTTAAAGAGATTTTATTTAAATAACTTAATAATCAAATTTGATTTAATATGCAACCTTAAGTCTAACCTAGGAATTTTAATAAAAGTTATTTTCTGAAATGAATATGTTGTATAATAAAAATGTATCTTTGAATAGATAAAATAAAATACATTTGAATTGGACTTTTGTAATAAAGTTTATTTAACTTGAATTCATAGTTTAATTGATGTCTAAATGAATAAATGTGTAAAGAAATTTGATTGTTATATTTGCTATGATAAATATTTTATTTATGAAATAGATATGTCTTAAAAAAATGAATAATTATGATTTAAATAGTTAAAATGTATTTTAACATCACTAAAATTTGATAATTGAGAATTTGGTTTTCAAATGGAATTTTTAAGTGTAACTTATTAAAGGAATATCTATTTATGAAATGGGTATTTTAAATAAAGAGTTAGGTTATGTGTTAAATTAAGAGTTAAGTAAAATAGTGAACTTTTGACTTAATAAACGAAGTATAGTTTAATTTGGATATTCCATTCATAAAAGTTTGTTTTAATAAGTCATAAGTTAAATGGTATCCAAATGAATATTTCTGAAATTGAACTGATTTGAAATACTAATATATCTACTGTAGCATTTTATAAGTGCTACTATTTTGAAAATACAATGTTTTGGAAATTTTTATAATTGAATGAACTTAGAAATGTTACAACTTTAAAATGAATATTATTTGACCTTGAATTAAATGGTTTAAATGAAGATTATTTTTAAAAGGTGTTATGATTTTCTAAGTGTTATGTTTTTTTTAGAATAACATTTCCAAAGTGTTATGATTTTTAGTAGTATGATTTCCAAATGATAACATCTCTAAATTGTTATGATTTCAAAACATTATGGTTACAAATCTATTATCTTATTTTGTTTTTCAAACTATCTTTTGGTTGTCCTTATTTCTCTTATCTTGTTATAGAATGGAAAGGCTATTGCTTATACCAGTCTGTTTCGAAATCTTTCTATAATCTTTGATAATTTTGGTACTCATTTTGAATCTGAGCACTGCTTTCCATCCACAGACCGGCGGTCAAGCGGAAAGAGTGAATCAGATTCTAGAGGATCTTTTCGTGCTTGTGTTCCTGATTCTGGAGAATCTTGGGAAGATCACCTCCACCTGGTTAAACCTACCTATAGAAATTGTCATCAGGTATAATTTTAATCTAATTGTCATCTTGTCTAAAACCTATTTCACTCTATCTTTTTCTGTGCTTTCCCGTACCTCATTCCTTTTCGGGGACGAAAAGTTTTGAGTGGGGGAGAGTGTAACAACCCTAGATTTTTGTATATTATTTAAATTTGACTTTATTTTATTTTAAATTATTTTAGACTTATTTTTTTTCAAACATTTCATTTTTAAATATAAATGTTGATTATTAAGTGATTTATAGTTCAAACTAGTATAATTTGAATATTTTACTGTAAAGTGAATTTCTAGTCAAACTGTTCAAACTTTGACTTTTAAACTTCAAATTCAAATTATTTAAAATCTTAAATTTTATCTTTTATTATGAAAATAGATGAAATAACTTGAACACTGCTTTTTGTTTCGTTGAAAACGGAGTTAAACTGCAAAAGATATGTACATTTCAATTTTGAGTATAAATTGTTTATTTTGCAATTTTGTTATTTTAAATTGTATAAATTATATTTTCTTTGTCATATTTTATTTTAATATTTTTAATATGTTATATTATGTATATTTTGACTTTTAAATATTTTTAAATTGATAATAGAATTTTTCCAATGTTTACTGTGTTGATTTCCTATTTTTAAAGGCTGTTTTCTTATTTTCTGCTATTTTCTTCATTAAAATTATATTTAAATTAAATTATTTTTTTATTTATTTTGTGAATGTATTTTTATTTTATGTTATTATTTATGTTTAAAAATATATTACAAGCTCATATGAATTTTCTAAAGTTTATACCATTTATTTTCAAATTTTCTAGCCTAGTTGACAATTTTTGCTATTTTCTTGATTTAATTATTTATAATTAATATTTATTTATTTGTTACATTTTTGAATTTTAACTGAAATTATATGTATTTTCAGATATTTAAACTTATTAAAAAGAAATAGAGGAAATTTGAAAAGTTTTAAACTCTTGAAACTCCTAAGGCTTTCCATCTCCCGACCTTTCATTTTCCCAACTCTTCTCTTAATTGTTTTGGGCGTGTAATCTACTCATTTCAGCTGCATTTTTTTTTCACTTTCACGAAATTCATTTCTCCTCCTCTCACAAAAAAATCACGGCTATTCTCCTTGTGAAGCTTAGGTAAAATAATTCTATCTTCTTCTTGTCTTTTTATGATTTTTTACTTGAATTTGCACATGCTCTCCACCTTCATAGCTGTATTCCCTTTCCTCCAAGCTGTGGCTGACCACCACCACCACTTTTCTCTGACCATCACACAGCCTAACACCTCTCCTCCTCAGGCCAAGCCAAGCCATGATGAAGATCATCACAAAAATCCATCTAAACTAGCACTAGCCATCACCTATGCACTCAAGCTGACCTAGTTTTGGTACCATCACCTTCCACCACCCATGGCCGCCACCAACACCACCTCCAGCACCACCTGGACCCTCTGCCACGTCATCACCTTGGACCCCACTCCTCTGGCCGTGCCCCATGAGCCTTGGTCGAGCCTTGAATTGCCTTGAATCCATGTTAAAGTGACATTGTTTTGCCTTGTTGTGTTGTTTCATGCATACTCACCTTTTGCTATCCTCTAAACATGTTTGGCCGACCCTTAGGCAACCAAAACCTGATCCAAATCTTGCCTTAGACCTATAGTACACCATATGGCTGAACCTGAAGGTTGTTGGAAGCAAGTGCAAAGCAATTCTACTTTGATTCGTGCAGTTGATTCTATATTATTCTATCGTATTGTGCATTTGAAAACTTATATTGTTTGTATTGCTTTGTCTTATGTATTCGAGGAAGTTAACCTTGTCTCTCCCACACTCATCATCATCATGGCTGAGAAAATGAACCCCTTGTTCGAGCTTTTGAATGGTTAAAGCACAGTCAAGTAATCTATTCTGTTGTTGCTTCTTATCTTCATTGTTTCAACATTGTTTGCGTTGAATATTTATGTGTATATTGTCTTGTTTGGTTATTGTTTACAAGATAAATATCAAGGCTCTCCATTCATTCAAATCAAAAGTCATGCTATATCGTGCTTGTTGTGCTTTCTGGAATTTATTCTGTGTGTTTTGATCGCTAATCTCCAGCTTTAACAGGTGAGTTATTCTCACCAGACAATATGTACTTATATAACTAGTAAATTGACACCCTGTGAATCTGTAGAAATATATTATCATGTTATACTTGACTATGTTATGATCATATGATGTTTATACACCTGTTATATCATCCGTTACTGTTATATAATGTATTCTGTTCATTTATATCTGTTTATCACACTGCAAGTTCCCTGTAGACTAGAATCACTATGGGTTGAAATGATACATACCCGAACGGACTTTAGAATAGGGAAAAATCATTATGGGCTGAAATGATAGGCCTGAATGGTTTTTATTTAACTTATTTTAACTTGGGATTGCGGGTTTGAAATGATAGAACCCGGTTTTTCTTTGTAAATTGCGGATTGAAATGATATATATCTGTATCACTTGACCTAGGTTAGAAAACTATATATAGACCCGTGGTTATTTTATAAAGTGTTTTGGATGATTTTAAGTATTTTTAAAAATATAAATTTATGAAATTTGATTTAAATAGATTTTGAAATGTTTTAAAATAAAGAAATTATGATTTTTCTATGAGTAAAAATGTAATTAATGAATGGTTAAATTGGATTATTGAAATATAACTTAAGTTTGGAATTTGGAAATTTGGTTAAAAATGATATTTAAGTTATATGAATAAAATGGAAATTTAATTATATTTGGAAAATGGTAAAATATGATAATTTGATTAAATTTGAATTTAAGTGATTTATTAAAGTATTATTGATTTTTCTATGAATTTAAGTGGTTAAATAAATGAATGTTTAAAAGTGATCTTTTAAAATATAACTTGACTTGGAAATGTGAAATTTAGTTTTAATTAAAGGTTTAAGTTAATTAAATAAAATTGGAAATTTAGTTAAATTTGTGAAATGGTAATTTAAATTTGAAGTGTTAAGTTTATTTGTTGAAATGTGAAGAATTGGAAACTTTTACACTTAAATTTATTAAGTAAATTGTTGAAAATTGGATTTAATTATAAGAAATTTATTGTGAAAAAGATATATGTTAAATGATATGTAAATGAACATTTTAAATGTTAAAATATGAATTTTAAAATGTTTATGTGTTTTTAATTGAAGTTATTTAATTGCTGGAAATACTCTAACACCTGAAATCTACTTTTAATAGCATTCAGAAATGCTATAGATTCTGTTTTGAACTAAAATTGTGTAAAAAGAGCTATTACAGCATTTCTGAAATGTTGTAGTTGCTGTAATTGAACTTATAGGCTAATATTGAACTCAGGCCTATTATAGCATTCTCTGGAAATGCTATAATGGTCTGCAGTCTTTGCTGAAACCAAATTAAACCCTTGTTTTGAAATCTGAACTACCGCAGCACTTCTGAAATGCTGTCTTTTCTGTTTTTGAACTATAATTCAACTAAAACTGAGTTTTAACAGCAGTTTTAAGTGCTGTCTTTGCTGAATTAAAAATGTTTTCAAATATAACTTATAGCAGTTGTTTTTAAATGCTGTGAAATGCTGAAATTTTAATAATTAGGGTTTTTGACTTAGTAAACGAACTCAAAATGGTTTGAAACTTTGAAAATTGAATACTTGACTTGAGAGTATAATAATTACACTTTTAAATGGTTTAGATGAATTATTTTGATTAAAATATAAACTATTTAAAGGTGATTTGAAATGATAGTAAATGAACGATATCTTTGAATTTAAAAGGTATATAAGGTTGAATATTTGGATTTGAACTGATAGGATATTTTATTATATTAAAATGATTTGAAATGAAGTTTTGTAAGGATATGATATTTTATTATATTAAAATGATTTGAAATGAAGATTTGGAAAGATTGATATTTGATATATTAAAAATGATTTGAAATGAAGTTTTGGAAAGATATGATATTTGATATATTGAAATGATTTGAAATGAAGTTTTGAAATGATATGATATTTTAAATATATGGAAATGGTTTGGAATTGATTTAATCTTTATTTTGATAAATATATGGTTTGAAATGATATTTTATTTTGAAGTAAAGTATTGTTTTAAAAGTTATAACCACGGGTTATAATAACGATTGGTTGTTAAAGAGACCGGGATCGGATATGGACATACTCTCTGTCGATACCGAAAACCACTTTGACAACTGTGTACGCGATGGAGTTTACAGAATGAAGTAGGATGGTGGCGACGATCCTAAGGTATATACGTGGACTCAACTCCCGAGAGTTGGCATAAGGTGGCTAAAACAGGAGCGATTGACGGACCAAGGAGGTAGCACCTCTTATCGGACACACTTCTTCGATACCATTCTATTACTTGTGATTGATTTGGTGGCCACCCTTGATTTGGGAGTGTTGTTCGAGGTGGGCGGTAGTGGCTGCTATGCGTCACCACTAGTCCGGATACGTAATTGGTATATCTACCCTGGCATTGCCTAGTTGTGCCGTGTCACCTACCATATCGAGCTTTACTACGATTATGATTTTAAGATCCGACCGCATTAAGGTTCTCCATCCCCTTAACGCTATTTTCTATATGATTATACTTTACTTATTAGACATTATTATAATAGCGAATATTACTACATAGTAGATATTTTAACGGATCCTTAGAGGATGGGCGGTCCCAAGCATCTTCTAAGTTACTTGTACCTTTATTACAGTTCACTTGAGTTGGTTTACATTATATAAGTATATATTGTCCTGACTTGAGTGTTTTGTGTTTTGCTTTACGCTCGGGTCAGCCTGAGTTATTCACAGATTTGGATTTCCACTCTCTTGGAGATTTGAATCGCTGGAGATTATCTACTTGTCCTGTCCTATCTATTTCAGTTCGGTTGTTCTACTCAGCTTGTACTTGGTTATCATATGGAAACTTCTGTTGTACTTTATTTCTTCTGTTGTATCTTGTTTAACTCTGGTATATTTATATAGTAGCTTCATGAACTACTATTTCTTTTACTTCCGCTGCATTATTGTACTCTATGTCTGTGATCTGTGATTATATTTATTTACTGTATATTATGAGATTTTGCCAAATTTTATTTACAACACGGTTTTGAGCAATTCAAGTCTGACATGTGCGGATGCGAATGGTTGAAAATACCGGGTCGTTACAGGTCGCTTTTTTAACCACTAGGCTTAAGAGCAAAAAAAAATATGGATGTGAGCATTTAAATGTAAATAACATAAGATGTAAAGTGGTTTGACAGAGCTGCCTATGTCCACTATGAAGCTTTCTTAATATATGTCTCTCTTATAAATACAAGGAACTACAAGAGAATAATAAGAAAATATGAGGCATTTAAGACTAATGAAACAGCTAATCTCAAGGGTTTGTTGAGTAATGGACTCTTTGGTGGTGTGTTGTTGATGACATGGCAATGCGTTCTTTGACCAACCATCTTGAGGTGGTAATGCACGATAAAGTTGATCGATTCACAGACCAGTCCGCCAGCCTAGCGCTGGGGGCTTAGGCCAAAATCCCACCAACCAGTCCTATTTAATGTTGCAATGCATAGGGTTCTTATAGTAGCTAAACTGATGCTTGAAAGATTGAGATCGTGCGTTAAAACAAGCAAAAAGCGTGCTTGGCCATTGATCTGGCTGAACGGACTTAATGGGAGACAACTGACTAAATGAAAGAAATGCATGACTGAGATGAAGGCCAACAGGAGAACTGTACCAAATGCATTCCCCTCCTTACTTTTCATTCGGTGCATTTGTAGTGTGGTGGCGTACTAGAGAAATGAAACATGCTTCTTGTCAGGAGTAGGTACACCTGGTTATACATCTTATTGCCTTACTCTTGTATGCCTAGGTATAAGGCAGGCTGAGTTAGTTTACTGGTCATTGGGATCATGAAGAGGATAGGGAATTGCTGAGAACCAAGGACACGCCGAGCCCAAAAAGGGATGATGAAACGACCTATAATCCGTAGGTGGCTGCACTAAAACCGGATCTAGGAATGGACTACGCCAAAGACAACCTTAAGTTGCGTCAATTGGAAAGGAGTTAGGAGAGGTTCTTAAGTGGGTAGGTAGACTTGGTGCCGTGTAGAAAGAAGGCTGGCATAAGAGGACCGATTGTAAGCGAGATTGAGAGTCATCCTTATGCTTTGCTAAGCTGTGCTGGTCCTTGTGCCTTGCTGGATTGGTATGAGTAAATGGCTGATATGGGCCTAGCTTAGACCTGAGATGGTAATTGAGAGAGCCTAGCCGGGCCACCCTCAACCTTTGGCTAGCTTGAGGGAGACTGGCCTACACCCCAGCCGATATGGAGCAGATCAGGCCTATGAGCCTTAACCATTATATCCTTACTTACAAAAAATGGTAACAAAAACATTTTAAATTAATAACCTATAACCTTTATAGTTTTAGTTATATATATTGTATATAATTATAATTATAGTTTAATTAATTAATTATTAATTAATTATTTATTGATTAAGCAAATTTATTAAATAATTTACTACCTTAAACAATTTTATGATAGATTTTTAATTGTAAACTTTATAGTTATATATAAACATAATATATACATATATATATTAGTTTACTTTTAATTAGTTAATTATTTAATTTATTAAACTAATTAAATATTTATAAAACCTTAAAAAATAATAAATAATTTCTCAAAACAATTTTGAAATTTTTTTAATTTATTTTATAACTTTTATACATTTTCCTTTTATATTTTCAACTTAACATTTAAATTTAAAATATATTGTAAATTTTGAAAACTTAATTTGAAAATTAGCCTAAGGTCTAGTTAACTCTAGGCCTTATATATATGCCAACATTTTGGGATTACTCCATCCATTGGACAATCTAATAGCGAACGAGGGGAGAATATTTTTATCCAGACATAAGTCTAGACATTACTATTTTAGACAACCATTCGATAGAAAAGTTTATTAGTTTTCCCTAAATGTCGACTAACCATATTGCAAAGACGGATGTGCACGTAAAAGTGCATATTTTACTTCCATATTTAATTTACTTTTATTTAAATAAATAAGCATATTATGGTATTTTACATGTTCAAACCAAAATTTATATTGCTTTCAAATCATCATTTATTCGTCTTCATTTGGGGGGTAAAATGGCAAATTATGTACGATTAAATTGAGAAATTTTTTTGCACATTTTTTCTAATTGTAGGAAATGGAGAACAAATATGAAGATGGTTCATGGAAGAATACATGCACATATGTTAAAGGAAAATGAAGATTGGAAATAAATGAATTCATTCAACATGGAGGAGCCCACAAACCCACTACCATATGGTCCATAATTAAAAGCACATGCACATGTTAATAGAGGCTTAAAGGCATGTTAGTGGGGATTAATTAATTCTCTAATGATTACTTGGAGGTTACACTTCCTAAAGGGCATTTTAGGTAGTCCCCTAAAATATGAATTAGGGTTTTAAGCATGTATAAATTGCCCTTATGTCTTATGTAATGATCTTCTTCTTTTTATGCAAGTTGTAACCACAAAATCAAAGATAAATAAAAGTTTCTTTCATGGCTTCTTAGCCTTGTTTTTACTTTCATGCAATTTTATTTATGCTTTCTTTTATGCTCTTTTATTCTCTTAAGCTCTCTTTTAATTCATGCAATTAGTTTAGATTTATTTTATACAAGTAGTTAGTTCCTTCTTCTTTTAACTAGCACTTCTTTTCATTTATGTTTATGTTGAAACCACTTTATGTTAACATGTTTTCAAATATGAGTAGCTAAACCCCTTCAATTTAGGGGTGATGGAGCTCTCATGAAGCATATTAAATTAACATAATGATTTCATTTGTGATCTCTTTTATTTTTCTTAATGGAAAATATGAATGATTGTGGTTTATGTTTCTATTTTATTGAATTTTGATAGCCTATGTTGACATCTCAAATAGGCTATGCTTATTCTATTATAAACATAAGCTATTTGTTCATTTGCCTAAGTGGTTTTGATAATTAAAGTTAAGCTAGAATCAAAATTTGATGGTCTACATTGCTAATTAATAGTAAATATATCATGATTAAAATAGATTTTAATTTTAATTTCATGTCATGATCATGATTTTATAAGTAGTTTGAATAATATGGAAGAGTTTGATGGTTTAAGCTGTGTTAATTAATAGCCCAAATAAACCATACTTATAATAAGCACATTAATCATTTCTACTTGATATTTTTAAACAGAGGTTACAAGTGAATTTTGTGTTGATTTATGTGAATGATTGGAAGTGGATTTGACTCTAAATTGTTCTTATTATCATTGTTTATTCGCCTTTACTCTAGTTTAATTTTTTCTATTTTTTTTTAGTTTAAAATAAACTTGAAAACTTGGGTTAATTTGATTGAGTAGAATTTAAAATTAATTCATTTTCTTGTGCATTGACCCGTACTCGCATACGTACTGCAATTGTACGTCGTGCGCTTACGGTTTTTAACAATAATATTTTTAACGGTGATTTTCTGACCAATAGAAAATTCATTGTTTTAACAAGTTTTTGCGCCGTTGCAGGGGAATAGCAATTTGATTTTAATTCTACTCTTCGAATTATTTTTGTTTGATTTTATTTTGTGTTCATTTTGCGCGTTTAGTTGCATTTGAAAAAAAGAATATTTTTTGTTGTGTATTTGTTCTTTCATTTGAGTTGTGTTTTTTATTTTTCTATTTGCATTTTCATTTCTAAAAATATACACACAATTTCATTTCAAAACAAAACAAAAAATTATTTATTTCATTTACATTCTCATTTTCTTCTATTGCATATATTCACTGTTACATTTCCATTCATTGTTACATTTTAGTTTGTACATTTACATTCACTGTTCTATTGCATATATTCAACTGTTTTGCATACATTCAGCATACATTTCAACCTGCCCCTGCCTGCAAATAGCCACTACACCCACATCAAAACCAATACAAACTCCTTTCATACAACTGACTACATACTCCTTTATCCCATACTTCACAACTGCCACCACCTGTAACTGCACCATCTTCTCCCCCTGCATACCATCCCTCAAACCATCAGCCTGCAATTTCCACTGCCATCCTCCTTACTTCAGAACATCTCCTCAACCATCCACTTACTAACATCCCTTGCCATCCTCCTTTATTCACAACATTTACACTGCCGTCCCTCTATTATTCACAACATTCAAACACACTTCACCATACAACATCTCATACAAACTCCATCATCCACACATCTTCCATAAATTGCACTCAACTACACATCAGCTTCTTACTCCACCATAACATCCACAACTGCAATCAAAAATCCAAAAAAGCTCTGCTCCAATTCATCCACTACTGTCACTGTCAACCATTGCAACCACACTTGCAAACCACCACTTCTTCAACTTCATCACCCCTTTGCTTGCACTCTCCTTCTAGTTCACTAACTTCCAGTTCAGTAACCTCTACCACAAAACAGTCGCCTGAACTTCTCCTTAACATCAACCACCACTGCAAATCCCTCTGTCATCACCAACTCTCAGTCCTCTACAAACTGGACATCCCCATCTCCTATCACCTAACTGCCACTGCAACAATCCAACTGCAGCTAGCACCACCACCAACAACAATACAAGTCTACCACACTTCAAACACAACCATACTCCAACAACAACCATCAAACCAGTCAAAGCACCTTCTCCTTCTTCTCGATACACTTCAGCAATTCACTTATAACTTCCTCTGCATCCCTCCCACTTCCTCTATCACAGCACCATCCTTCCTCAATCACAACACCACAAACACCTTTCACACCCTAACCATCAACTTCCCGCACTGTTACTTCATCGCATATCACATCACTATCAACAGAAGCAGCAAGACCATTGCCTCTGACTGCAGCCTCACTGAACTACAACCCGCTTACCATTTGCTGCTCATCTACCTACCTTCACCCACTTTTTGACCTTGCTGTAACAACACCACATCACCTCTACAACAATCTAAACCACCAACCACCACCCCAACTACTTACAATCAACCACACCACCATCCTCTACCAGCTACTTCGACACCCTACAGCCTGAAAGCCGCCCTTCAATCCACGCTGCAACCGGAGCTCAAAACGAACACCACAAATCACCTAAAACTCAACCACGACCTGCCTCTACAATCCGTAACCACCCTTCATCCTCAACCGCGACCAAATCATGAGATACTCGCACCTATTTCAATCGCGGTTTTGAAATCAAGATTTCCAACCATGTTTTGTTTGAGCATTTTGCAATTTTTTTAAGAAGAATCGAATTTTGTTTGAACATAAAGAAATGGGAGGGGATTAATGAAAGGTTTGGGTATTGGGTTGGGTTGATTTGTTTATTGGGTTGAGTTTTAAAGTTTTCTTTTGTGTGTGAACTCATTTGTTTTTTTATAAAGTGTATATTATATTGTTTGTATAAAAAAGGTAAAAAAAATTAAACTTGTTCAAATTTGCAGGTTGCAAAAAGAAAAATAAAAGGAACCGCTGCTAGAAATTGCGCTGCTTCGCTTGCTTTCCAAAAAAATTGCTTAGCTTGCTTAAAATAATTATAATAACCGTTGCTTAAAAATAAATAATTCTACACGCTCTGGTATCGTGTTCTTATCTCGTGTTGTTATTTTTCCTGCATTGTTGGTTGCTTGCATTTTAAAAATCCAAAATTAAAAATAAAATCAAATCTCATTCATAGTTGCATTATTAAATCACGTTTAATTTCTGTTTTGCATTCATATCATCTTATTTTGTTTTCTAATAGAAACACCCAAATCCACATAAGGTGGGGGATTTCATCACCCCTTCCTTGGCCCACAAATCACATATCATCTTAGAAATTGACTAATAATAACGGTTAGACTTTGGACCTATGGGTGTCACGAGCTTATCTAGGGCTTAATTATATCTTGACAAGTTGTCTTCTTTAAACAATTTATATTCTTGGTGTCTAGGCTATGGTAAAGCAATAATCATATACAAATATTACGGTGATTCATAAATATTATAGTGATTGTTTCTCTGAAGGTACTTAAACCTTTGGTTGCATTGCTATGGTGATTCATGGTGCACCGATAACTCATGTCTGTTACCTAGCTGAGAACTATTTTGTTGAATTAAGGCAAAGTGCGATTATACAATTTTGGGTTAGGAGCTACTAAGGACAGAAAATTTGTAATTAAGTCCTTGCATTCATTTAGTTGCATTAGTTCATGCATATATAAAAAAACAAAAAAATCCAAAACTAAAAAAATATACATTTTACTTAACTTAGTTCTTTTTTAATCCAAAAATAAAATCTTTTTAAATCATTTCCTTTGAAAAAGAAGAAAAAAATTCAAACAAAATCAAAAATCCAAAAAAAATAAGCATTTTACTTAAGTTATTTTAAAAAAAAAATCCAAAAAAATATAATCTTTTCAAAAACAAAAATAAGAGCAAAAAAAAGAAATGAAATTTCTTTTGAAAATCCAAAAAACAAAATAAAACTCAAATCTCCCTTCTGAAAAAATAAATTCTTTTTGGTAAATATTTTGCCTTTTAAAAAAAATATATAAAAAAACAAATTTTCACTTCATTTTCTAAACCTTGCTTCTTTCTCTTAAACTTAATTCTCACTTCTTTCTCTTCTTGACTTTTTCTTGTGCATGAGTACTTGGACTCGTGACATAACATCTAATCGTTTAACTTGAACAAACGATCCTCCAGCAATGGCAAACGAAAATGCCCCACCAACTCTCATGGAGAGAATCTTTCCCGATAGAGTTTATATTCCTTCTTGTATCACGCTACCCACCCCAACGGGTAACCATTTCAAAATTCATTCCAATTATATTGCCATGCTCCCAAAATTTGGCAACTTTGAACATGATGACCCATACATTTTCTTAACGAAATTCGAACAAGTATGTGCGACCAATAAACTTCAACAACTTTGTGATGACGGAATCAAACTCTGATTAATTCAATTTGCTCTTACTGATTACGCTGAAAAATGGTTGTATAGCTTTCCATCGAACTCAATAAAAACTTAGGAAGAATTTGTTAAAGTTTTCTTAAAAAGTTCTACCCCTTGAGAAAAAACAACTAAAATCCGAAACGAAATCGTCAATTTTCATCAATTCAGGAGTGAACCATTTGGAAAATATTTTGAAAGATTTAAAGAATTTTTGATAAAATGTCCACACCATAATTTCGAAAAATGGACTCTTTGCCAAATCTTATATGATAAACTTGAAAACAGCTCACGAACCATGCTTGAATCGATGTGCCAAGGCAATTTTCTCGCTCAACATCACGATGATGCTTGGCATTTCCTTGAAAACTTAATCGAAATGTCATCCCAATGGGAATGTTCTAATGAAAAATCCATTTACTCACGATCGAGTGCACACTTGATAGAATCATCTTTGGCTTTGAAAGCTAAAATCGATGCAATGATCAGTAAATTCGACACTGTTTTCTCATCCAACCAAATGAAACAAGCTTCCCAACCAATGTGTTATAGATGCAACGATCCAAATCACATAGCCGATCAGTGCCCTAATTCGATTGAACAA
Organism: Allium fistulosum; assembly: GCA_030737815.1. Lineage (NCBI taxonomy): Eukaryota > Viridiplantae > Streptophyta > Magnoliopsida > Asparagales > Amaryllidaceae > Allium > Allium fistulosum. Next base: position 1,389,303,885 of record CM060901.1, on the reverse strand, counting down.
CTCAATGCTTTCAATAAGGTTAAGAATGACCCGTTTTCTCCAAAGTACAATCCTGGTTGAAGAAATCATCCGAACTTTGATTGGAACCAAAATAATTCCAACACGAATTTGGTTCATCCCAATTTTCAAGCATTTCCGAATAATGCTTTGAATCCTCCCTTTCAATGCAATATTCAACATAATTTTGCAGGTCCATCTCAATATCAACTGCAACAATCTTTAGCTCCCCAAGATGAGTTCACTTGAGAAAAGTCTTGAAACTTTGGCTAAAGCAACTACTCAAAGCCTCCAATCAAATAGCAATTTACAAAATTTGTTAACCTCGTACATGTAGAATACGAGTCAATCGATTGCTAAACTTGAAATGCAAATGAGTCAATTACACATGTCTGTAAGTGAACGTGAACGAGGCACATTTCCAAGTCAGCCAGTTCCGAATCTCAGAAATCAAAACACGAATTCGAATCAAGCCCATGTTGTTAAAGATAGCGATGTAAATGAATGCTATCACGACTTTGTGTTACGGTAAACAAATTGATAATAAAGTTGTTAACCCTAATGATTTACCGGAAACTCCACTTGACACTTCAAAAATGACAAGCACATCTGAATAAAACATTGAGCCAAACATTGAATCAAATTCCAATCTAAATTCTTCTTCTACTCAAGTAGACCGACCTACTGAGTATCGTGTTCCATTTCCACATCGTCTTCGACCCAAGAAACATTCTGACCAAATGGAAAAGATGTTGGAAATTTTTAAACAAGTGAAAGTAAACATTCCTCTTCTTGATATCGTTCAACAAGTCCCAACTTACGCTAAGTTTCTCAAGGACTTGTGTTATCAAAAACAACACACTCATGTACCCAAGAAAGTTTTCTTAGTTGCCGGACTTAACAAAGTCTTGTTCCAATCAATTCCTTTTAAATACAAAGATCCTAGATGCCCGATGATCTCATGCATGATAGGAGACAAAACGATTAACAAGTGCTTATTGGACTTGGGTGTGAGTGTCAATTTGATTCCTTATTCAGTTTACCAGCAACTTGGCTTGGGTGAAAACCGAAAAAGTAACTCTTCAATTTGTCGATCGTTCAATAAAGAAACCCGTGAGAGAAATCGAGGACGTACTCATCAAAATCGGTTAATTCATATTCCCCGTCAATTTCATCGTCCTTGAAACACAACCTAAGAATAACCCGATGAGTCAAATTCCATTGGTTTTAGGCCGACCTTTCTTGGCTACTTTGAATGCTCTAATCAATTGTCAAAATGGTTCGATGAAAATTTATTTTGTAAACATGACTTTGGATCTTAACATCTTCAATCTTGAAAAATCAATCGAATGAACCACGTGACCAAACATTGGAAGTTAGCTTCATTCAAGAAAATTTTGATAACGAAACAGTTGACCTAAACCATGAACGCGAGACCAAATACGAACAATTGTTTCAAGACGATCTTGATGAAATTGAAAATGCGCTTCCGTTTGAACCCCTCGCTATTGATTCAGAACTTCAACCGAATTCTTTGATTGAGCAACCCCCACGGGTGGTCCTTAAACCCCTTCCAGATCACCTTAAGTACGCATACTTAGGTGACAACAAAACGGTTCCCATCATAATCTCTTGAAATCTCTCTCTTGATCAAAAAGCTTCCCTTCTTTTAATTCTGTCGAAAAACAAAACAATTGGATGGTCGATTGCCGATATAAAGGGAATTAGTCCCTCTTGTTCAACATTGTATCCATTTAGTTGACGATGCCAAGCCTGTCGTGACGCGCAACAAAGGCTTAACCCAAAAATGAAGGATGTGATTCGTGATGAAATTGTTAAACTTCTCGATAACGGAATCATATGCCCAATCTCCGATAGTCCGTGGGTTTGCCCAATTCATGTCATGCCTAAAAAGTCTGGACTTACCGTTATCAAGAAAGTCTCAAACGAACTCCTTCCAATTCATACTCAAACGGGTTGGCATGTTTGCATTGATTATCAAAAATTAAATGCTGCAATACGTAAGGATCACTTCCCTCTTCCTTTTATCGACCAAATGCTTGAACATTTAGCCGACCACGAATTCTATTGCTTTCTTGATGGTTATTCCGGTTATAACCAAATTCAATCGCTCCCAAAAGTCAAGAGAAAACAACTTTCGTGTGTCCCTTTGGCACTTTTGCATATCGATGTATGCCATTTGGCCTTTGCAATGCTCCTGCTACATTTCAAAGATGCATGGTTAGCATCTTTTTTGACATGATTAAACGCTTTCTTGAAGTGTTTATGGATGATTTTTCCATCTTTGGAAATTCTTTTTCCAAGTGCTTACACCATCTTGAGTTGGTTCTAAATCGATGCAAGGACAAACACTTAACGTTAAATTAGGAAAAATGTCATTTCATGGTCAAACATGGCATTGTTCTTGGGCATGTCATTTCAAACAAAGGCATTGAGGTAGATAAAGAGAAAGTTGATGTAATTGAGAATCTACCCATTCCCAAATATGTTAAGGACATTCATTCATTCCTTGGACACGCTGGCTTCTATCAACGTTTTGTAAAGGACTTTGATGAAATTGCTTGACCTCTGACGACTCTTCTTGGAAAAGACGTTCCATTTGACTTCGATTTTGATTGTGTTTCTGCTTTCGAACATCTCAAAAACAAACTCATTTCTGCTCCCATCAGTTGCTCACCCAATTGGGATCTTCCTTTTGAAATAATGTGTGACGCCTCTAAATTTGCAATTGGTGCTGTCTTAAGACGAAGAATCAAAAAAAATCTTCATATCATCTACTATGAAAGTATGACTCTAAACGATGCTCAACTCAATTACACGACCACTGAAAAAGAGCTTTTGGCGGTAGTCTTTGTGCTCAAAAGGTTTCGACCTTATTTGATTGGCTCACACATTACTGTTCACACTGACCATTCCGCTCTTAGGTACCTTTTTGCTAAAAAGGATGCTAAATCTCATTTGATCCGTTGGATCCTTTTACTCTAAGAATTTGACCTTATGATCAAAGATAAAAAAGGATCTGACAATGTCATTGCTGATCATTTGTCACATCTTCCAAACGCACCATCTTCTTTACCAATCAACGAGAACTTTCCTGATGAAAAACTCCTTTCTGTTTCTGTCGATCCATGGTATGCTGACATAGTGAACTATCTAGTCACTAAGGAAACTCCTTCATTTTGGTCGAACAAAGATAAATATAAATTTCTTTTCCAAGTTAAGTACTTCTATTGGGATGATCCATACTTGTTTAAGTACTGTTCCAACCAAATCATTCGACGTTGCATCCCGGATTGCAAAATCAAAAGTGTTCTTTCATTTTGTCATGACCAAGCTTGTGGTGGTCACTTTGGTCTGAAGAAAACCGTGGAAAAGGTGCTTCAATGTGGTTTTTACTGGCCCACACTTTTCAAAGATGCATTTGAGTTTTGTAAAACTTGCGATCGCTGCCAAATGTTAGGAAGAATCTCTCAACAAAATATGATGTTTTTGAACCCCATTCTTATGATCGAAATCTTTAATGTTTCGGGTATTGATTTTATGGGACCATTTCTCAACTCTTTCGGAAATTTGTACGTTCTTCTTGATGTTGATTACGTCTCTAAATTGGTTAAAGCCATTCCTTGTAAAAAAAATGACCATAAAGTTGTTGTGAAATTCATAATAGAAAACTTCTTTTCGAGGTTTGGAACACCTCGCATAATAATAAGTGTTAATGGAACCCATTTCTGTAATCGTTCATTTGAAAATGCTAATGAAGAAATACTCGATAACCCACAAGTCATCCACTCCTTATCACCCTCAAATTTGTGGTCAAGTTGAAGTTTCAAATCCTCAAATTAAACAAATTTTGGAGAAAACTATAATCGAAAAGATTGGTCACAAAAATTGACAGATGCACTTTGGGCTTACAGATCTGCGTATAAAACCAACCTTGGGATGTCTCCTTTTAGGCTTGTACATGGTAAAGCATGCCATTTGCCCGTTGAACTCAAACGTAAAGCATTGTGGGCGATTAAGAACATAAATTTGATCTTGAGAAAGCTGGCGAAAACAGAAAATTGCAACTTGAGTTAGAGGAGATTAGGAACGGCGCGTATGAAAATGAGAAAATTTACAAAGAAAGAACAAAAGTTTTTCATGACAAGTCAATCCTAAGGAAAACAAATTCGCCAAATCAGAAAGTTCTTTTGTATGACTCTCGACTTCATTTATTCCCTGAGAAGTTAAAATCAAGGTGGACAGGACCATACATTGTACATATTGTTTTTCCACACAGTGCCATTGAAATAGAAAACCCTAGGGATGGTTCGATTTTTAAAGTAAATGGTCATCGTTTAAAGAATTACTTGGATTTGCCAAGTGATCGGGAGGAGGAGCTCATGACTCTTCATAAGCCATACTACGTTTAGTAAGAAATGTTAACACTCTCTTGTAAACATGTACATATTTTTCTCCATTACACTCATTATATCATGCATTGACTGTGGAGACACAATCAAAGTTAAGTGTGTAGGGGAGTCTCATGTTTATTTTTGTTTTTTCCTGGTTTATTTTTTGCATTTTCTTTCCAAAACTCAAATCATAAAAAAACAAAAAATTCCAAAACAAAATTTCTTTTTAGCATATTGATTTACTTTTGAAGAAACACTATAGGATAAATATATGTTTTTGGTTTTAAATTGAAATTTTTGAAAATTTACTTGTCTCAACAAAAATAAAAATAAAGTTTGATTACAAGTAACTATGGTTTAACTAGTATATAGGAAGATTCATAGGTGATAGTTATGAAGTATATCTTAATTGAAATCTTTGTTTAAAAGAGTGTATGATTTAAAGTAAAGGCGATAGCATTTTTGATCTTCTAAGTTAAGTTGTGCTAAGATGATTTTGTAAAACTCCCTCTCTATAAAAAAAGAAAAAAAGAAAAGAAAAAGCTTTTATAAAAAAACACCCAGAGTCAGGTTTTCACACGCAAGTGTGTACACTTGCCATGCTTTGTAATCTTCCCACGTAAGCCCAAAAGGCAGTGCATGATTGGTATATCTGGCCACAGTTTATCTGAGTTAGGTGTATGAAAATAGATTTAATAAAAATAACCGCCTAGAGTCATTTATTCATACGCAAGTGTGTACACTCATCATGCTCTATACCCTTCTTAGGTAAGTCTGAAAGGCAGTGAATGATCGGTATATCATGCCTCGGTTTATCTGAGTTAGGTATGTAAATAATAATAGTGCTAATACTTTTCAAAAATAGAGAGAGTAAGCAATTGATATCCAAGCACTATTTTCACTTATTTGATTCGACTTGTTATTCAAAAGAAATAAAAATACCACTTCGAAAACTTTGATACAACTAAGGATCCATTTCATAGTTGCACTATGTTATCAACCGAAACAACTTGCCAAACTAGAGTCTAATTGTGATGATAACTTAATTTTTGTTGGAAGTTTTGATGAGTAAAAGGACTAAAATTTCTTGATAATGACCAGAACTTATATTTAACTAACTCATGTCAATTTAAAAGTAAATTCTTCATATGTAAATATTTTTGAAATCTTGCATCATGTAGAATCTGCATATCGCATTTGGATTTTGTGGGTAGTATCCGTTGAAAACCCTTACGAGACAACACTCATCCTACTAGGGACAACTAGAGGTTTAACGGCTTGTTGCATACGCACAATTCAATCGTGTTTCCTACGAAAACGGATTTATCTTAGTTTTAGTTTATTCGAGGACGAATAAAAAGATAAGTGTGGGGGTATTTTATATGCACGAAAAATGGGTTAGCATATTTTTACTTCCATATTTAATCTACTTTTATTTAAATAAATAAGCATATTATGGTATTTTACATGTTTAAACCAAAATTTAAATTATTTTCAAATCATCATTTATTCATCTTCATTTGTGGGGTAAAATGGTAAATCTGTGTATGATTTCATTTGAGAAAAATTAATTGCACATTTTTTTAATTGTAGGAATGGAGAGCAAATATGAAGATGGTTCATGGAAGAATACATGCACATATGTTGAAGGCAAATGAAGATTAGAAATAAATAAATTCATGCAACATGAAGGAGCCCACAAACACACTACCATATGGTCCATAATTAAAAGCACATGCACATGTTAATGGAGGCTTAAAGGCATGTTAATGGGGATTAATTAATTCTCTAATGGTTACTTGGAGGTTACACTTCCTAAAGGGCATTTTAGGTAGTCCCCTAAAATATGAATTAGGGTTTTAAGCATGTATAAATACCCCTTATGTCTTATGTAATGATCTTCTTCTTTTTTTTGCAAGTTGTAACCACAAAATCAAAGATAAATAAAAGTTTCTTTCATGGCTTCTTAGCCTTGTTTTTACTTTCATGCAATTTTATTTATGCTTTCTTTTATGCTCTTTTATTCTCTTATGCTCTCTTTTAATTCATGCAATTAATTTAGATTTATTTTATGCAAGTAGTTAGTTCCTTCTTCTTTTAACTAGCACTTCTCTTCATTTATGTTTATGTTGAAAGCACTTTATGTTAAAATGTTTTCAAATATGGATAGCTAAACTCCTTCAATTTAGGGGCGATGAAGCTCTCATGAAACATATTAAATTAACGAAATGATTTCATTTGTGATCTCTTTTATTTTGCTTAATGGAAAATATGAATAATGGTGGTTTATGTTTTTATTTTATTGAATTATGATAGCCTATGTTGACATCTCAAATAGGTTATGCTTATTCCATTGTAAACATAAGCTATTTGTTCATTTGCCTAAGTGGTTTTGATAATGAAAGTTAAGCTAGAATCAAAATTTGATGGTCTACATTACTAATTGATAGTAAATAGATCATACTTAAAATAGATTTTATTTTTAATTTCATGTCATTATCATGAGAGTTGATATGTGGTTTGAATGATGTGTTAGAGTTTGATGGTTTAAGTTGAGCTAATTAATAACTCAAATAAACCATACTTATAATAAGCACATTAATCATTTCTACTTAATATTTTTAAAGAGAGGTTACAAGTGAATTTTGTGTTGATTTATGTGAATGATTGGAAGTGGATTTGCCTCTAAATTGTTCTTATTATCATAGTTTATTCACATTTGCTCTAGTTTAATTTTTGCTATTTTTCTTAGTTTAAAACAAACTTGAGAACTTGGGTTAATTTGATTGAGTAGAATTTAAAATTAATTCATTTCCCTACGGATCGACCCGTACTCGCATACGTGCTACAATTGTACGTCGTGCACTTGCGGTTTTTAATGATAATATTTTTAACGGCGATTTTCTAGCCAGTGGAAAATTCATTGTTTTAACAAGTTTTTTGCGCCATTGCCGGGGAATAGCAATTTGATTTTAGTTCTACTCTTCGAATTATTATTATTAGATTTTATTGTGTGTTCATTTTGTGCATTGAGTTGCATTTAAAAAAAAGTTTATTTTGTGTTGTGAGTTTGTTGTGTGATTTTTGCTTTGATTTGATTTGTTTGTTTTTCTATTTGCATTTCTAAAAAAATATACACAATTTCATTTCAAAAAAATAACAAAAAAAATTATTTCATTTACATTCTCATTCTCTTCTATTGCATATATTCACTGTTACATTTCCATTCACTGTTACATTTTTGTTTGTACATTTACATTCATTGTTCTATTGCATATATTCAGTTGTTTTGCATACATTCAGCATACATTTCAACCTGCCTCGGCCTGCAAATAGCCACTAAACCCACATCAAAAATGTAACGACCCAGAATTTTGAACAAATTAAATTGAGAACATTTAATTAATTTTAAATATTTGAATGATGATTTAATTTGAATCCCCGATATAACTTTGAAATTTGTGATTAAATTATAAAAATTTAATCGATTGAAGTTGAATAAAAATTTGAATATTCAATTTAAAGTTGAAGAAAAATATTTCAAAGGATTGTAAAATCTATATTGATATTACTGAAGATAACAGGAGCTTCAAAATCGAATTTGAAACTCTTCTGTTCAGTTTTGAATTTAATTGTTTGAACCGATATTTGAAAATAGTCATTTTTCAAACAGTCTCGGAATCCGACGAAACGAGTTCCATTGGATCCGTAATATTGAATTATTGTCGGATTTCAAATTTCGTATTTATCGGAATTGATATGTGAGCAAACGGCATATAAACGCGTTGGAATCTATATCGAAAAATTTAAGAATATATTATTTCCCTTCCTCCAACAACTCGTACAACCTACCGTCTATTTGCCTCCTTCGTACTCATCCTCATCTGATATCACGCAACTTTTTCTGCTGTTCTCAAATACACTCGAGCATCTCGTTCCCTCCTCTCAGTAAAATCAAAGCAATCAATGGCCGCGAGAAACGAAATCATTTCGTTTCTCTTCTCGTATTTTTTTCCCCGTTCCTCTTTTTAAAATCACGAAAGAAATTATACCCTTCCTCTAAAATTCAATTCAAAAACAAAAATGGGCGAACAACTTCAGCCTTGCCCTTTCAAAACCTCGTTCGCAAAAAGAAAATAAAAATGGGATTTCGAAATTTAAATGCTTCAGCCGATTAAAAGAGGGGAGCTCGAAGGGGTTCGCTAGTAGCAGGCGGCATGCGATTCTCGAGGCAGCGTGGTTCCTAGAGGCGTACGATTGTCGCGATAGTGGCGAGACACTCGAGAACTCGATTCGAGTGGGGAGGCATTCGCGAGCTCGCGCGTGCATTGGGGTGGAAGTCTAGCACGGCGGTGGGGTTGGGGTTGCGTTCGTCCGTGACGTGGGTGAGCTGGAAGGGACACTGCTGGAAGTCGTGACAGTGTTAACATGGGATTCGATGGTCTCGGAGGCAATGTCGCGGCGTTCGTTCGAGGCTCTGGCAATAGCGTGGTGACGCTCGGCATCGACAAGCGTGAGTTAGGGCTGCGTGTTGGCCTGGAGTTCGTGTAGGCAGGGAGGTATGAAATAATTCAGTTTCAATTTGAATAAATATATACATACATTCACATTCACATTTTTATTTAAAACAGTAAGTATATGTAATCTTGAGAAGCAAAACAGTGGAGTATAATAGAGATTTTTAATTTCTTTTACAGGAAATACAGTTAAAACAGAAAATTATATATAGTTATAGATAAAGTTTCTGTTAGAAAAATAATAAGTATATGTATATAATGCAGTTTTGATTTAAAGATGTATACAAATATATCTAAATACCTATTTTTGTTAGAAGTATTTATACTATGAGGTATAAAAATTTATCTTGTTCTTTTAAAATATATATATATACAGTAGTTGAAGAAAAATAAATGTATTTTTGGTAATTAACTTATTTAATCATTTTTGTTATAAAAAGATTTTCAAAAGGAAATTAGTTAAAAATTTAAAAATTAACTGTTTAAAACGAAATCACCAATGAATTGAAGTTATCAAATGAAAATTTATTATTCGATTTAATTCGAATATTAATAGATTTATAAATTGTTTATACGAGGTTAAGAATGGAAGAAAACAAACTGAGATGGAATGGATGGCAAATTAAAAAGCTAAGGTGAGATTTTTCTCACTCAAAATATATTTGGATTTGCAGTTATTATTGAATTGATGATTGCTATTGGATGTGATATTAGATATAGTAGGATATATCTATATATATATATAGCAATATATACATATTGGCATATGTATATATTGGATTGATTGATTTCCCGCCTCGTATAGCGGATGAGACCCTATTGCGCCGTTAGTAAGCGGATATTTTTATAAAAACCCATATACCGCGATATTCCACCTCGAAGTGGAATTGGTATTGTGCTAACATCTGTGGATGCAGGGAAACAGGTTGGAGGGATCCAACTGGATTCCTCACCAGTAGTTATTTATTTACAGATATTGTGATATTTGTTGATTATCATATTGATATATGATGTTTGTTGTTGTGATTGACTAGTTGGTGCTGTTGCATCATCGGATTCAAGTTTTGAAGTTTTAAAAATAACAACTTTTACTTTAAAAGGATTTTTAAAGTGATTTTTGAAAATATACGTTTTATGGAATTTTTGAATTGATTTAAAAACGTTAAAATTTTAAAGTTAGAAAAGTTATAATTTTTAGTGGAATATAACCAAAGTGTCGTTTTTGAAATAAAAGTCAATTTATTTATAAAATGATTTGAGTTGGGATTTTTGAATAACTATAAACGATCTATATAAAAGATTTATAAAATTGATATTTATAAATCAAAGTATTGGAATTATAAAATGAGTTTTTATAAGGGTTAAAAATGAAAAAAATTATGGAATCCGTAAGTGAACGAAATTTATAGATTTATAAATTGTGAAGTAGAAAATGAATGAAATTGTAGAATAAAAGATTTATAAGAAATTGACTTATAAATTTGATTTTTTGCCTTTAAATGGAATATTTTATCAAATTGATTTATAAAGGAGATTTATAAATAAAAGTTGTTATAAAAGAGAAATAGAATTTATAAACGTGTTTATAAATTCGGAATCAATTGAATTTGATAAATTAAATGTAGAAGGTTATTAAAGGAAATATATTCGCGATTTTGGATAGCGAATTATCCTTAAATTGAATGTGTAGAAAAGTCTGAAATTTGGTTAGTGAAGTATATTCACGATTTTGGGACAGTGAATATATTGTTAAGTAAAATGGACTTATTTTCGAAGAAGTGATATTTGAAATGAAGTTAATTGTTTTAAAGATGTTTTCAAATATATTGAATATCGAAACCATAGATTTCAACATTCATTGTTGAAATAGACGTTTTCGAGGAATAAGGAAATGGTGGACTATAACACTGTTGTTATAGTAAATGATTTCCGAAAGGAAATGTTTTTATCTAGTATTGGGATTTAAATATCTATCTTAATTTTTGAATCCCTATACTAGTGATTTTGAGTCGTCGTAACGATGTTTTACGTAACATTCGTTTTGACTCAAATAAAGGTGTTAAAAGAATGTTTTCCTTAAAGAATGAAATATATACTTAATTTTGATTTAAGTATATAGAATATTTTCCAAGTGTTGAAAATAAATGATTTGTGAAATACTTATTATTAAATAAGTAGGGAAATGCATTCCCAAAATGAAATGAAACGTTTTGAGATTTTATCTTCAAAGATAAAATGAAATGTGGAAATTGATTTGAAATTGTTTTCAAACGGTTAAGTGTGGAAATTATATATCTAGTAAAGATATTTTTTTGGAAGATTAAATAATTTGGAAAATTATTTGGAATCTGATGATGTTGCGCATCTTTATTGATAGTTAAATAACCGACTATCAATAATTACCTTGAATGGTATTTGTTGTAAATTGGATGAAATTGAATGCCACACTTATTTTTGAATAAGCGCTCACTATTCGGATTAGCCGGGAAAGGACCATGGGGTCGTATAACCCATCCGAATATGTGATACGTCGTTATGAATTGCATTCGAAGACCGGTGTTGAAGACCAGATATTTTTGAAAACGGAAGGATTACCGTCGAGTTACTCTACATCGACTGATCTTCGATTTAGAGGTTTTATCACCCTTAGTGACGGGAAGTCCGGACGTGATTTGAAATTTATCCGGATGTGCAAGGGCTTCGTGAGAAGTGCCTTCGGTTCTGTTCGATCCCGGAACAGACTTGTATGGATTGTGTGTCTGACATTACAATTTGAGATATAAAGCTGATTTCTTTCAAATACATATCTGTTGGTGGCGGAGAATTTATTCTCTTAGCTTAACACCCTTCTCTGAGACGTACGAGCTCAGAGGTTATGTAGTTGAAATTTATCAGCGATATACTCCCAATTTGGTAACGTGGCATACTGAGTGTTGATGTGAAATGATCAGTGTTTGATCATTTGCGATATGATCATTTGTTTGATCTTATATCTTTGTGATCATAGGTTGATCATTTTTGTTTGACCCGAAGCAGGGCTTTGTAGAAAGCGTAGCTTTGTGGACGAGACTTCGTCGAGCCTCACACCCCGGAAATGGTCAAAACAGGAAGGATGCAGCAAGGGTCTAGGGAGTAGCGCCCCTTAGTGTATGTCATTCCTTCTGGATAAAGGTGGTATCATGGTATGGAGCCCAGATACTTAACCTCTGTGGTTGCTGCAAATTTATTACTTTGTGGTTGTTGCGAATCGGGGATCCTCGGGAAGATCGGTGACGATCGGGGGATGACATACGCGTGTCAGTAGTTACCTATTTTTGCAGAGGTAACCCGGCCTTGTGTTGGCAGAGATCCGGTTAGGTTCTCGGGTCGTCTATTCCAGGGACGTACCCATCGTGGAAAAGGAAGTTCCTTAGCCTGACCATTTGTTGGAAATCCAAAGAAACAATACGAGCCTTTACGATTTCAATTGTATAACCTGTCTCCTCAGGAGGCAGCTATAGCAGGCATAATATAATGGTACCTATGCTGGCTAAGATTAATATTCTACTTTCGAAATGTTTTCCACTATGCACTAATAATAATATAAAAAATGATTTGATTTTTTGCGTAGTAAGCATCTTTGACTATCATAAGAAGAAATCTCCTCCAATTCTGCGTTTGCATTGTGTGTGTGGCGGGAGGTCTTATGGTAGTTTCATTTTCCAAAAGCATTTCGAATTTGTTTTATTTTCTTTGTGAAAAATAACTGTTTTACGATCTCACACCAGTCACCATGACTGACTCGGAGTTTATTGTTTCCCTTCTAAACTCTGGGTGCCCACCAATTTCCACACGGGCAGCCTAGAGTTATGTTATCAGGATATTCTGGATATTCTGGAGCTTTGGAAGCAAGCTGGATGGCGAGACGTATATCTGTAATTATTTATTTATTCCGTTGTGTATTCTGTATGAGGACAAGTTTATATAACTGTCCATTGTTGTATATTGACTCTGATTGATGTATGTATAAACTGATATAGTTCTTTGTTTTAAAAGACTAGTGTTTATCTATTATATATTGTTCCGCTGCGATATGTGAGATTCTGATATTGTGTTCTGTATCTGATGTTGTTCTTCTTTCTTCTTCTGTTTTCTTCTTCTTCTCTTTTTCTTCTATCTTTTCTGCCTTTTTCTTCTTTTTAAAACCCTCACTATTGGAGTTTCCGGCACTCGATTTCTCGGCAGTCGATAAAGTGAGTATCGATGTCGAATTTTCGAAAGTCGAAAATTTCGGTATGTGACAAAAAACAATACAAACTCCTTTCATATAACTGACTACATACTCCTTTGTCCCATACTTCACCACCAATTGAGTGGAACCAGTCAATCCAATTGCTAGAAAACATGCAGATTTAACTAGTTCTTCGTGCTGGAAACTCTGATATGAAATATTAACTCGTTAACCGGATCTAGTGATTATGATGAATAGATTTGGCTATAAAAGGACATCTCCATCACATGGAAATGGATTTTTTTCTGATGTTTATGCGGAGCTACTATCAAATTCGAAAACAACCAATTTGAGACTTAAAATTGTATTGTAATTTAATTGTAGTTGTAAAATCTATTAGAAATAACATATAAAGTGGATGTAGTTACTTCATTTGGCCAAACCATTATAAAAACTCATGTATTCTTGTCTCTTCCTAAATTTTCTCTTATTTAATCTTGTTTTTATTCGACTTGGGGGTGTTTGCCTAGTTGATGAGCAAACATTTTTAGATGCTTTCACTAAGAGCATGAATTAAAGTTCAAAACTGGTTGATATTTGAATTTGAAGAAATTCAACAATAAGATCTTGAAGGAATGGTTCATACGAAGGAGCAAACTAATTCTAGAATGATTTCTAAAGAACTAGAAGGATCTCAGCATAAAGAGGAAACAAATTAAACTACTCATGCAGGGACTTCGAATCTGCCAGAGGTAGTGATGAAGCAAGAGTTGGATCGTTTGATGGCTAACATAAATAAGAAAATGTAGAAAATTCAAATGGATCTAATGATAGAAATGAAGAAACAATTTTCCATGTTAACTTAGCCATTGCAGCAAGGAATATCCCAAAGGCATAAGAGAGGTAGAAGGAATTCTTCATATTTAGATTAAGATGTAGAAAGTTCGTCTTAATCAGATCATAATCATAGGGAAGGAAAGTGGAAAATGCAAAAGGAGGCATAGGAACATCGAAGAAATAAAGCATAAAAGTTAGAGCAAACATACCCGTTGGACCATCGATTGGTACCGTTTGATATGGAAGGATCGATACTGATCGATCCAATGAAACTAAACTTTAGTGATTCTTTGGCAGAGTTGCAGGATGTTGATGTTGAAGGATGACGGGTTAACAGTCCTTAGAGTAGTGGTGCTGAAGTGAATAGAGTGGGAGCTACTATAAGGAGAGGACTGCAGTCTGTCTAAGCATCGGGAAAGAACCGAACGATCTCTAATGATAGACAGACCTAGACATCATTAGGGTAGCCAAGGACGTTTGCAAAGCCAAACGGTTGGTGATGCTCATGGTGGTCGTCATTCAGTCAGTCAGAATAATGGAGAATTGATAACTGAAACTTTAAGAAGGCCGTTGCAACAGAATGATGATGGTTGGGGACACAGTGAGTCGAAGCCTGTAACGACCCGTAAATTTCAACTGTTTTAGTAACGTAATTAGTTGAAATTTTGTGAAATTTTAAACGATAAAATTTTAAAATATAAATTGATATTTGGAATGCGTCTAGTTAAACATAGCAACTGGTAAATTTTCGTCCGAAAATATGAAAGTTTATTTCGCGCGTAAATTTACTTCAATTTAATCAGTTAAAAAACGTTGAAAATTAAACGTTTTCAAAACCAAAATATTTTTACATAGAAAAATTCTAAACCATCTTCTGAGCAAGATGTCAGTTTGTCGTTTTTCCAAATACGGACATCTTCGACTCCGTCGATCTTATTTTTCAGTGTTTTTCTTACATTTTCCGCCGGTTGAAAATTCGAATTTTTATAATTCAATCAAACCGTTGATATCTGTATGCTGTTTTGATCGTCTCGTCGTGCTGATCTCAGCAGTATATTCTTTTGTGTATTTCAACGTCCGGTGGACGGTGAAATTTGTAAAACGTTGGACTGTAGCGGTACCTGTTTTAAAACCTTTTGGGTTCCATCTGTCCCTTTATCTACCTACCTGTCCAATACCATACAGCTGTTTGTATTTATATTTTTTTAATTCTCGTGCTTGACTATTGATTTTTCATCAGTTCCAATATTTTAAACCGGTTCATTTATTCTCTACTCTGCCTTTTGAAAAGAAATAATATAACAAGTACTGTTCACTTTCTCTAGCCTGCACGTCTTCTACCTTCCTAATGCATGGCCTCACTTCCACTTGTTTCCTCTTCATCTTCCTCCATTTGCGTGCGACTTTCACTACCCACCACCTCGGCCTCGAGCAACCCACGTGGCCACACAACCCATACACCTCCCTCCTCAAAGTCATCGCAGCCACCTCCAGCACCTCTCCACGTCCGTGACAACCCACCACCAGGTCCACACCCGCACCCAAGCCTACCTCCGGCCACCGCTCCAACCCGCTCCTCCCCCTCTCTACTGCGCCGACCAAGTACCCATCGCCATCATCGCCATCTCATTCGCCTCCGCCCTCCAAATACTCTTCCACCGATCTCCCAATGCCAGCCGCAACCCATGTTGCTCCACCATCAGCTGCCCTTCCCCTTGCGCCAACCCAACGCCCACGCCTGGAACGCCACCACTGTCATTCAGCCTCTACACCTCCTCACAGTGCGTCAGCAACCCCACCACTTGAACCGCCTTGCTTTTGTGTGCCTCTCTTGCTTCCACCTTAAAACACCGCCACAACATCCGTTCACATGCACGTAAACCTCCACGCAAAAGCATCTTCGACCATCTCTAGGCGCAGCTCCAAGCTCATCTACCACCTCATCGAATGCTTGTATACCCCGTGACTCTGTAGCCTTACAGCCCCACTTCTTTGTGGCAGCAAATCCTATTTGCCAAGCATGTAATCTTTTAACCTTCCTTTTGTTTGTTTTGCTGAAGGTAAATTTGCCAAGTATGTTTAAAAAGAGAAAAAAATGAACACAGTTGTTTTATAGGTTGTTTATTTTATACGATATATATATATACAAGCTATATTTTTTATTCTAAGTTGTTGTACATATATTCTGCAGATATTTTGAATATGATATAGTACTTTGATTTTTTTATGAGTTTATAATTATAGAGGCTTATGTAAGTATAGAAATAGATTTTACAAATCTTTGTTAGTATTCAATTTGATTTGTATATAGGCGTTGCGTGCGTACATATATTATTATAGGTGTTGCGTGTGTATATATATATTTGTGTATATGTGTTGCTGTGTGGGTCTGCATATATTTGGATTTAAATAACATGTTTGTTTCGGTTGCATTGTAAGGAATATATGGTACAGGGTGTATATGTTAGCATATGTGGCATATAAAGATTTTAATTATATTTTATCTGTTTATAGAGGTTATAATGTTATCAAGTTTGATTTTTAATTTAAAATATTTTATATATAGATTAGTTATTTAAATATGTATTTTTAAATGGAATATCGATTTAAATAAATCCATAATATATTTATTTTTAGCTATAAAAAAAATGATTCTGATGTGTTCTCATCGATCTCCCATTTATCAGATTTGTCTGTCGTGCCTGTTCTCTCCGTCGAATCGTGTCCAATTTGCTTTGTTTCGAAGTTCGGGATCGGGTTCGTAACTCACTTCATTGTCTATCTTCTCTAGCCTCGAAAGGTGAGCACTCACTCACGATTAACGTTCTTTTATTTATTAAATTTGATTTCAATTGAAACGACAATTGAAATATGCTGCTGTTAGTTAATTACACTGTTTTATATGCTATTACCTGTATCAGTTCACCTGTGACATTTGACACCATTATCTGTTAATTATTTATGCGATGATAATACAGTTTGGCTGATAATTGATTGATTGTTGATGTTTATATTGGACGTTAAGTTGTTAGTGTTAAATGATAAATAGTATGCAAAATTGAAATAGGATAGTTAATGATTTTTAAACTGATTTATATGTAAAATTTGATTAGTTGAATATGACCCCTTTTAATTGTTAAATTAATTGACATGTAGAATAGTAATAATTACATTTTGAACCATCGACGTATATTGGATTAATTGTTGTAGTGGAAAATTGAAATTGAATATCAAGTAAAGAACCGTATTTATATTATTGTAATAATCTTTAATCTACATGAAATGATAGTGTAGATTCTAGAGATAATTATATTAATTCGTACAAATAACAATGCGAATTAATACGGTTATTTCGGGATTATTTGAATTGATTATTGGATTGATATTGATTGTTGTTATTGCTTGTTTATTTACTTTGACACCATCCCAGTTATCACATTGCAAGTTCCCTTTACTATGCTTTGATTTTGAATTGAATTGGAATCGGGTTGAAATGATAAATACCCAAATTGAACTTTGACCTAGGATAGAAAATTAAATAAAAACCCGATTGGTCAATAATTTGATTTAAAATAAAATGAAGATTTTATTTGAATAAATAATATAGTTTTGAAATGAAGTTGAAATTTAAATTTTTAATGAAAGGAAAATGGTAGTATTTAATAAATCTGAAACAAAATATTAACAATGTAATTGTTGAAAGAATGTTGTTTAATTTGAGAAATGATTGAATTAAGTTTGAAATTATAAAACTTTGAAATTATTTAATAATTAAACTTTGAAATTATTTAATAATTAAGTTTTGAATTATTTAATAATTAATTAAGATTGAATTATCTAATGATTAAATTAAATTGAATTTTTGAATAAGTGAATTTTACTTCGTAATAACTGAAATTGAGTTTCTTTATTAATTAAGTTTTTGGAAAATTATTTAAGTAAGTAAATAAGTGAAATGGAATTTCTTTAACAAGAAATGAAAATGTGATATTTTTGGAATTAATGTAAGACTTGTAATTGAAAGAATTGATTTGACGAATTTAGTTTAATTCAAAATTGTAAGTTTTGATTTAATGAAGTTGAACTTAGGAAATTGATTTAATGAATTGGAAATTAAATAGAATTGTTTTGAATGATAAATGGAATCGATAAATGAAGTTAAATTGATTAAATGTTAAATAAAATTTAATTTAAATGATTTCATAATGAAACTTATATACGAACTTGAATATATATTTGGATGGTTTTAAATAGATATTGAAATTGAATTATAAGATTTTGAAATGGTAAATTGAAGTTTTGAAATGTAAATTTTGGAAATTGGTTTAGAAAGACAAATGAAATGTTGATTTACGAATTGAAATTGAAATTGAAATTGATTTGGTTTTGAAATAAATAAACGACCAATCGGTGAAATAATTACGGAAGTTATTAAAGAGACCGGAATTCGGTTATGGATATACTCTCTATCTAAACCGAAAACCACTTTAATAACTATACGCGGAGTGATGATCCAGAATGAAGTGGTTGGATTGATGTACGTGATGACTGAAGAAAGAGAACGATGATGGATAGCCTTGACACTTGTGTCAAATTGGAAATGACTAAAACAGGAGCTGTGTCGGGCCAATGGAGGATTAGCTACCTCAAGTGGACACACTTCTTCGAACTACTTATTTCTTGTTGTCGATTGGTGCACCCTTGATTTTGGGAGTGTTGTTTCACGGTGTTGCGGGCGCTGCGGCGTTGCGTTCTCACCAGTCCGGATCAGGCGAACGGTAGTATCACTACCTTGGGTATTGCCTCATGTGCCTTGTCATACTTGTATTCCATTTATACGCGACCACTACGATTTTGATTTGTACCTTTAGTATATGGATTGCCCTCTGGTGACTTCCGGTTTTGGGGAAACTACGGTCTTGTATATGCTTTTGGGAATAAAAATGTGTTAAGGGTGGAATGGGCCATGACTTAACGCTATTTTGATATCTTATTATTACTGATAGACATTATCTACTTATCGTACACTACTACATAGTAGATAGTTTGACGGATCCTTAAAGGATGGTTATTCCAAACATCCTTTGAGTTACTTGTATTTCAATTGCTATTTCACTTGAGTTGGATTTATTAATATAAGAATGTTAATCCTGACTCGAGTGTCTTGTGTTTTTGCTTTACGCTCGGGTCAGACTGAGTGGTTCAGCTTTCGAGACTCACCTTTGGAGTTGGAGCTTTGCTTGAAGATCCAGCCATCTATTCTGCTTCAGTATTCGATGATTCCAGTGATGTATTCTGATTTGTATCTGATGTATCATATTACTCTTCCGTTGTATCTGGTTTAACTCTGATGTATTTTATATATTCATATAGTAGCTTCATGAACTACTATCTCTTTTATTTCCGCTGCAACTATTACTCTGTGTCTGTGATCTGTGATTTTTTTTATTTACTGTATATGTTCAGTTTTGCCAAATTTAAATTAACAACGCGATATTTTGAGCAATTCAACTCCGGCATGAGTGTCTACCTATACACTTATAATGGATGCGAATGGTCCAAAATATCGGGTCATTACAGTTGGTATCAGAGCTTTGGTAGCTCTAGGCAAAACTTAACATATAGAGTAAATGTATTTACGGAATCACTCTCATTCGAGTTTCAATCTCTTCCCTTGACTCAATTCCTTTGAATTTGGAACGTTCCCCTCGGTTTCGAAATTCATTCGTGTCCTTCCCTATTCGTCTTCTTTCAATTCTGGAGCACCCCATAACTCCATTTTGGATGATATCTATAATAGATCGGCGGTCTCGCCAATCTTCGAATAATTCGTAAAGGAGCAAAACTCCTTTACAATTGACATTGATTTACCGGAGATTTCTGTATCCTCGGTTTACGATGCTATCTATTCCCTGCTATACCGGAATTCCATTTCTTGAGATCGAATGTCGATTTACCTCGGAATTCAGCATCGATCTTATTCTTGAAGTTACGGACGACCCGGTTAAGGTTGCCCGTGAATTAAATAAACTCATCCATCTCCCGATTGTCGTAATTGAATTATCTTATCTTCTGTTTCAAACTTATTTTCGAATCAAAATTCTCTTTGATTTGAGTCAACAAATTTGAATCCCTATCCTTATTTTGAAAATTCATTCCTGTATCGTCGAGCAAAGAAATGTATTTGTAAACTAATATATAAATGTTTTAATATATATTGTAACTCAAACAACAAAGTATATATTATTTTCAAATTTGGAAAATGAAATAAATTTGTTTGATTATATTGTGAAAATATAAGTAAAAATTTTCTGGAATTTAATAGGTTAATTAAATTGTTTGTTTGGAATGATGATATTTGATTATCATTTATTGTTCTAAATAAATTTATAAATACGGTTTATAAATTGATTTGGAATTTGAAATGAATTTAATTCAGAAATTTGAGAATTTAGTTTCCGGTGATTTGGAACTTTGGTTTTAAAATTTTAAAGTATATATTATTGAAAGTATTTTCGAATAGAAATCGTTTCAAAGAATTCTTTAAAATGATGAAATCAGTGCTCTTCTCTTTGTCGCTGGAAAATAATTTCGGTGATGGCGGCCGCATCATCGACATTCATTTTCGAGTTTCGAAGTGAAGATACTATTCTGTAGCTTTGCTATGGTTTTGTTTTGGAAAATATTTTGATTTGAATTTCTTCAGTATATTTTGATTTACATATATATAGGTATCTTATTTTAAAAATTTAATTTGATTTGATTTAAATATATTATATATGTCTCTAAATTGTTAAAAGTTAATCGGAAATCTAATTCTTAAATTTTGTTAAAGGATGATTTTAATTATAAATAAAACCAAAATTTGGAATAAATGTTTAAACTTGAATAATTGAATTGGGAAAACTTTATTTGTATATTGTTCAACTGCATTCTAATACAACTTACCTAAATCATTCAGAAGTTGAATATGTAATTGGATAATATATAAGATAAATTGAATTTATAAATAAAATTTGAGTGTTTATAATAAATGTTATACACTAAAATTTTGATTTTAAAGATGTTAATAGAGTTAGATAGGATAATAAGTAAATTCAGTTAATAATGAAATAAATTTGTTTTGAAAGAATTAATAAATTGAAATTTGATCAACATATGAAAATACCTTGAATTTAAAAGGAATTAATAGATGTAAATTAATTTAAATCGAAACCTTTATGGTTTAAATTAATTTATAATGGGTTAAATATATGTGAGTAGATATATTAAGTAGAATAAATTTAACAGTAATTTGGAATAAAGAAGAATTTAAAATTGTTGAAGGAAATATGATTATAATAAAAGGCCATTCAAAATTTATGGTTTTAGAAATTGTAAATTAAGGATAATTGGATAATAAGATAATGAATTTAGAAATAGTTGAGATTAATTTTAGTAAAATCAAATGGATTAAATCAATTATTGAATATCAATTAATTTAAATTTGAATTTATATGGTTTAAATTAATTGTTATTTTGTATTTCAAATCTGTTTTCTTTCTGGTTGTTTCTATTCTCCTACCTCGTTCCTTTTCGGGGACGAAAAGTTTTGAGTAGGGGAGAGTGTAACGACCCGTAAATTTCAACTATTTTAGTAACGTAATTAGTTGAAATTTTGTGAAATTTTAAACGATAAAATTTTAAAATATAAATTGATATTTGGAATGCGTCTAGTTAAACATAGCAACTGGTAAATTTTCGTCCGAAAATATGAAAGTTTATTTCGCGCGTAAATTTACTTCAATTTAATCAGTTAAAAAGCGTTGAAAATAAAACGTTTTCAAAACCAAAATATTTTTACATAGAAAAATTCTAAACCATCTTCTGAGCAAGATGTCAGTTTGTCGTTTTTCCAAATACGGACATCTTCGACTCCGTCGATCTTATTTTTCAGTGTTTTTCTTACATTTTCCGCCGGTTGAAAATTCGAATTTTTATAATTCAATCAAACCGCTGATATTTGTATGCCGTTTTGATCGTCTCGTCGTGCTGATCTCAGCAGTATATTCTTTTGTGTATTTCAACGTCCGGTGGACGGTGAAATTTGTAAAACGTTGGACTGTAGCGGTACCTGTTTTAAAACCTTTTGGGTTCCATCTGTCCCTTTATCTACCTACCTGTCCAATACCATACAGCTGTTTGTATTTATATTTTTTTAATTCTCGTGCTTGACTATTGATTTTTCATCAGTTCCAATATTTTAAACCGGTTCATTTATTCTCTACTCTGCCTTTTGGAAAGAAATAATATAACAAGTACTGTTCACTTTCTCTAGCCTGCACGTCTTCTACCTTCCTAATGCATGGCCTCACTTCCACTTGTTTCCTCTTCATCTTCCTCCATCTGCGTGCGACTTTCACTACCCACCACCTCGGCCTCGAGCAACCCACGTGGCCACACAACCCATACACCTCCCTCCTCAAAGTCATCGCAGCCACCTCCAGCACCTCTCCACGTCCGTGACAACCCACCACCAGGTCCACACCCGCACCCAAGCCTACCTCCGGCCACCGCTCCAACCCGCTCCTCCCCCTCTCTACTGCGCCGACCAAGTACCCATCGCCATCATCGCCATCTCATTCGCCTCCGCCCTCCAAATACTCTTCCACCGATCTCCCAATGCCAGCCGCAACCCACGTTGCTCCACCATCAGCCGCCATTCCCCTTGCGCCAACCCAACGCCTACGCCTAGAACGCCACCACTGTCATTCAGCCTCTACACCTCCTCACAGTGCGTCAGCAACCCCACCACTTGAACCGCCTTGCTTTTGTGTGCCTCTCTTGCTTCCACCTTAAAACACCGCCACAACATCCGTTCCCATGCACGTAAACCTCCACGCAAAAGCATCTTCGACCATCTCTAGGCGCAGCTCCAAGCTCATCTACCACCTCACCGAATGCTTGCATACCCCGTGACTCTGTAGCCTTATAGCCCCACTTCTTTGTGGCAGCAAATCCTATTTGCCAAGCATGTAATCTTTTAACCTTCCTTTTGTTTGTTATGCTGAAGGTAAATTTGCCAAGTATGTTTAAAAAGAGAAAAAAAATGAACACAATTGTTTTATAGGTTGTTTATTTTATACGATATATATATATACAAGCTATATTTTTTATTCTAAGTTGTTGTACATATATTCTGCAGATATTTTGAATATGATATAGTACTTTGATTTTTTTATGAGTTTATAATTATAGAGGCTTATGTAAGTATAGAAATAGATTTTACAAATCTTTGTTAGTATTCAATTTGATTTGTATATAGGCGTTGCGTGCGTACATATATTATTATAGGTGTTGCGTGTGTATATATATATTTGTGTATATGTGTTGCTGTGTGGGTCTGCATATATTTGGATTTAAATAACATGTTTGTTTCGGTTGCATTGTAAGGAATATATGGTACATGGTGTATATGTTAGCATATGTGGCATATAAAGATTTTAATTATATTTTATCTGTTTATAGAGGTTATAATGTTATCAAGTTTGATTTTTAATTTAAAATATTTTATATATAGATTAGTTATTTAAATATGTATTTTTAAATGGAATATCGATTTAAATAAATCCATAATATATTTATTTTCAGCTATAAAAAAAATGATTCTGATGTGTTCTCATCGATCTCCCATTTATCAGATTTGTCTGTCGTGCCTGTTCTCTCCGTCGAATCGTGTCCAATTTTCTTTGTTTCGAAGTTCGGGATCGGGTTCGTAACTCACTTCATTGTCTATCTTCTCTAGCCTCGAAAGGTGAGCACTCACTCACGATTAACGTTCTTTTATTTATTAAATTTGATTTCAATTGAAACGACAATTGAAATATGCTGCTGTTAGTTAATTACACTGTTTTATATGCTATTACCTGTATCAGTTCACCTGTGACATCTGACACCATTATCTGTTAATTATTTATGCGATGATAATACAGTTTGGCTGATAATTGATTGATTGTTGATGTTTATATTGGACGTTAAGTTGTTAGTGTTAAATGATAAATAGTATGCAAAATTGAAATAGGATAGTTAATGATTTTTAAACTGATTTATATGTAAAATTTGATTAGTTGAATATGACCCCTTTTAATTGTTAAATTAATTGACATGTAGAATAGTAATAATTACATTTTGAACCATCGACGTATATTGGATTAATTGTTGTAGTGGAAAATTGAAATTGAATATCAAGTAAAGAACCGTATTTATATTATTGTAATAATCTTTAATCTACATGAAATGATAGTGTAGATTCTAGAGATAATTATATTAATTCGTACAAATAACAATGCGAATTAATACGGTTATTTCGGGATTATTTGAATTGATTATTGGATTGATATTGATTGTTGTTATTGCTTGTTTATTTACTTTGACACCATCCCAGTTATCACACTGCAAGTTCCCTTTACTATGCTTTGATTTTGAATTGAATTGGAATCGGGTTGAAATGATAAATACCCAAATTGAACTTTGACCTAGGATAGAAAATTAAATAAAAACCCGATTGGTCAATAATTTGATTTAAAATAAAATGAAGATTTTATTTGAATAAATAATATAGTTTTGAAATGAAGTTGAAATTTAAATTTTTAATGAAAGGAAAATGTTAGTATTTAATAAATCTGAAACAAAATATTAACAATGTAATTGTTGAAAGAATGTTGTTTAATTTGAGAAATGATTGAATTAAGTTTGAAATTATAAAACTTTGAAATTATTTAATAATTAAACTTTGAAATTATTTAATAATTAAGTTTTGAATTATTTAATAATTAATTAAGATTGAATTATCTAATGATTAAATTAAATTGAATTTTTGAATAAGTGAATTTTACTTCGTAATAACTGAAATTGAGTTTCTTTATTAATTAAGTTTTTGGAAAATTATTTAAGTAAGTAAATAAGTGAAATGGAATTTCTTTAACAAGAAATGAAAATGTGATATTTTTGGAATTAATGTAAGACTTGTAATTGAAAGAATTGATTTGACGAATTTAGTTTAATTCAAAATTGTAAGTTTTGATTTAATGAAGTTGAACTTAGGAAATTGATTTAATGAATTGGAAATTAAATAGAATTGTTTTGAATGATAAATGGAATCGATAAATGAAGTTAAATTGACTAAATGTTAAATAAAATTTAATTTAAATGATTTCGTAATGAAACTTATATATGAAATTGAATCAATATTTGGATGGTTTTAAATAGATATTGAAATTGAATTATAAGATTTTGAAATGGTAAATTGAAGTTTTGAAACGTAAATTTTGGAAATTGGTTTAGAAAGACAAATGAAATGTTGATTTATGAATTGAAATTGAAATTGATTTGGTTTTGAAATATATAAACGACCAATCGGTGAAATAATTACGGAAGTTATTAAAGAGACCGGAATTCGGTTATGGATATACTCTCTATCTAAACCGAAAACCACTTTAATAACTATACGCGGAGTGATGATCCAGAATGAAGTGGTTGGATTGATGTACGTGATGACTGAAGAAAGAGAACGATGATGGATAGCCTTGACACTTGTGTCAAATTGGAAATGACTAAAACAGGAGCTGTGTCGGGCCAATGGAGGATTAGCTACCTCAAGTGGACACACTTCTTCGAACTACTTATTTCTTGTTGTCGATTGGTGCACCCTTGATTTTGGGAGTGTTGTTTCACGGTGTTGCGGGCGCTGCGGCGTTGCGTTCTCACCAGTCCGGATCAGGCGAACGGTAGTATCACTACCTTGGATATTGCCTCATGTGCCTTGTCATACTTGTATTCCATTTATACGCGACCACTACGATTTTGATTTGTACCTTTAGTATATGGATTGCCCTCTGGTGACTCCGGTTTTGGGGAGACTACGGTCTTGTATATGCTTTTGGGAATAAAAATGTGTTAAGGGTGGAATGGGCCATGACTTAACGCTATTTTGATATCTTATTATTACTGATAGACATTATCTACTTATCGTACACTACTACATAGTAGATAGTTTGACGGATCCTTAAAGGATGGTTATTCCAAACATCCTTTGAGTTACTTGTATTTCAATTGCTATTTCACTTGAGTTGGATTTATTAATATAAGAATGTTAATCCTGACTCGAGTGTCTTGTGTTTTTGCTTTACGCTCGGGTCAGACTGAGTGGTTCAGCTTTCGAGACTCACCTTTGGAGTTGGAGCTTTGCTTGAAGATCCAGCCATCTATTCTGCTTCAGTATTCGATGATTCCAGTGATGTATTCTGATTTGTATATGATGTATCATATTACTCTTCCGTTGTATCTGGTTTAACTCTGATGTATTTTATATATTCATATAGTAGCTTCATGAACTACTATCTCTTTTATTTCCGCTGCAACTATTACTCTGTGTCTGTGATCTGTGATTTTTTTTTATTTACCGTATATGTTCAGTTTTGCCAAATTTAAATTAACAACGCGATATTTTGAGCAATTCAACTCCGGCATGAGTGTCTACCTATACACTTATAATGGATGCGAATGGTCCAGAATATCGGGTCGTTACAAAGCCCATTCACGGAGGAGATAGGAGTTGCTACATACCCGAGAAATTTCGTCGTGCCAGCAATGCAAAGATATAACATTTGACATATTCAATGCAACATCTAATGACATATGGCTGGCACATGGATAGTTCCTGCATGACTGACACTGCAAGGTATAGGTGTTTCCCTCTCTTTTTGGATCGTTTAGCTATGATGCTGTTTTGTGAGCATGTGCCCAGGTCCGTATCATCGTATGATGAATTGGATAAGAATTTTATGAAGCATTTCAGAGTACATAGTGACCAGCCTAAGGATGTAATATCCTTGTCTAATTTGCATCAATGATCTGAAGAGACCATAAAGAGTTGTCTAAAAAGGTTAAATGCCGCAATGACGGAGGTGAAGAACCCGAAATAGGAGATTGTCTTAATGGATTTGGTATCAGGAATCTATGTCAAATTAATTTCGGAAAATATCATAGTATGATGAAGTCGACTTCTTAGGGTAGTTTTATCGAATGGAAAATGTGACGACCCACATTTTAGAAGGTTTAAATCGACAATAATCCACACATGTCCAACTTAAACAATCTGGAATATAGATAATCAATGGGGTTAATTAAGAAAAATAAGAAAGAAGAAGAAATCGAACACAGAATCTTGCAGTGGAACGATAAAATATAATGATCAAATAAATAGTTCATGAAACTGTTTATATTATACATTTGATTATAATTTATACAACATTTATCAGAGTTATATATACAATAGGGATAAATAAAACAATGCAGCAGACAACATGATGCAGGAATACTAATAGTAATAATATACCATTCTTCGTCTTCGTCTTCCAGAATAAATCTTCAGTAAGCTGAAAACTCAGAGCTGACCCAAGCGTAATGAAAAGACAAAACACTCGAGTCAGGACTAAAATATTCTTATGTGAGTTAAATCGATATCGCATATAACATGAGTTCCGTGGCGTCAGAGATGTTTACGGGTTTAATATCTCCTATCCAGTGTATAACATGCATGCAATAACTCAAGAGATGTTACGGGATTTTCCATCTCTTAAGGATCCGTCAAAATATTTATATGTAGTAGAATACGCTACATATATAATGTCTAATCAATAAAAGAAATATCAAAATAGCGTTAAGGCTTTACATTGATCCCCCTTAACGCGTTTTTAAGCATTGTCGTACAGTTTGCATATAAAACACCAGTAAACCATCAGTGGATAGGGATGCGCCATGATACGACCACACTAAATCAAAATCGTAGTGGTCTCGTATAGGGATAAAACTATGACAAGGCACGTGAGGCAATGCCCAAGGTAGGATACTACCAGTTTACCCTTCCCGGCTGGTTGTAACCCCTAACGGCCCATCGCGTCCAACACTCCCAAAATCAGAGGGTGCGCACCAATCAATCACAATGTAAATGATGGTAATACGAAGAAGTGTGTCCGCTAGAGGTAGCTAGCCTCATTGACCGGTACGGCTCCTATTTATTCATTTCAAATTGACACAAGTGTTAGGCCAATCCATCATCGTTCTCTTTCTTTAAATCTAGCAAACGTATGCCAAATCCAACCAGTTCGTTCTGGAGTCTCCTCCGCGTACACAGTTGTTAAAGTGGTTCCAATATTGACAGAGAGTATGCCAATAAGAGGCTCCAGTCTCTTTAACAACCAAACGTCGTTTTCACACCGGTTGGTTCTTTTACATTTCGAAACAGTTCGTACTTGGTATCAAAATATCATATTCACTTCAAAATCAAATTCATTTCGAAATAATCATATTTACTCAAATATACTATTTCAATTCAAAATCATGTTTGTCTTAATATCTCGGTTTCAGTTCCAATTCAACATTGCTTCGAATTTTCATTTAGGTTATAACTTCAATTTAACCCAATTCGTATTTAAATCCATGATTTAAATATAAACCTTCCAAACTATGACCAGTTTGAATTTTTTTTTAAAAATTTAAATTGTTTAAAAATAGTTTAAATAATTAAAATAGTTTGATATAAAATGATTTAAGTATTTAAAATGTTTTATAAGGTAAAATAGTTTGGAAATCAAAATAATTTGAATATTGAAAAAGATAGATTTTAAGTACTTTATATTAAAATAATATATTTAAAAGTAGTTTCAAAGTCAAACTGATTCAATTTCAAATCTTCCAATTCAAATCCATTTCAATTTAATCGATTCCATTCTGATTTCAATCTGAATTAACTTCGATCCCAGTTTCAATCCAAATAAATTCGATTTCGATTTCGAATTAATTCAATTTCACTTTCAATTCCAATTGATTCCAATTTCAATTCCAACTTGAATAAATTCTGATTCAATTCTTAATTTCAAACCATTTCAGTATATATCAAGTCCGAGTTCGATTTCAAAGCATCGATTTAAATCATTTAAATCAAATCCACATTCAATGTTCAATTCAATGTCCAAATCTTTAAAATAATTCAATTCCGAGCTCAATTATTGAAATATCGATTTAAATTACTTTACTTAGAAATATTTCGAAGTTCGAATAAAAGTCCAAATCTTTAAAACAACCCAATGTCCGAAATTCAAATCATATTTCAATTATAATTTCAAAATCTCAACTTTGATTATTTAAACCATTGTTGTTAACAAATTTAACTTTCAACATTTCGAGCTCACGTTCGAAAATAATTCGATTTTCTATAAATTTGATTTTTATTTCTTTAAATCAAAATCATTTAAATAAATTTCAAATCAAAATTTTTAAAATCCTTTAATTTAACCAATCCGGTGTCCGTATATAATTTTCTATCCTATAGTCAAGTGATCAATTTAATTTCAAGGATGGATATATATCATTTCAATCCAAATCACAGTGTCATAGGTATATATCATTTCAACCTATTTCTTAATTTATTTGAAATAATTCAATTTACAGTTTTATATACTGTAAATAATTTACTAGGTGACAACAGGATATATATAAAAATAATAAACATCCAATCATCCAAATATCAATCAATTGGCATCCATCACAATCAATCATACAAACAGTCAAAATATTTCACAACAATTTCATAGTTATTAATATCGGGTATTTTACTGGCAACTAAATACCAATTTCAAATCTAACTGCAATTTTAATTTTTAACAGTTAATTCAAATGACAATTTAGATGACAATTGAATTTATCAAACAACAATCAATAAATTTATATCACTTCATAATTTCAAATTTAACTAGCATAAAAATATTTTAAGACGATGTGAGCGTTATAAAACACCCAACTTTTATTTTTGTTATGCCGTCGAGACGTTCCAGTTTGGAACTAAAACCGAACAACGTCCGATTTTGGACCAAAATTCAATAGTCTCCAAATCCATCCAAACTAATTTCATTTCGAAGCTCTCGTCTTCATGATCGCAATGCAAAAGGTTTCGTCTCGATCGGACCTCGCATGAGAGAGTTATTAAATTTTTAGTTCATCGGTAAAAATATAATTAAATTAAACACTAATAAAAAATTTTATCAAAACCCATACCCATATGCTTACTAACCCGGCCCACCAACTACCCTTCTTCCCCATCTCTATTTGCCTGAACATGAAAATGGTGACACCCATATCTACCGTACATAATCTCGAGTGATACGGAGCTAGAGTGGTCGAAACCAGAATCCGTCGACTCCGCTACAATCCTCTTCAAAAACTGCACCTGTACGTCACCACCACCACGCAACCGGCCTTCATCTACAGGTCGCGACCTACTCGTGCTCCATTCGATTGTAGCAAATGTCAGCCTCCTCCGCAAGCAGCCGCGACCCTCCAAAATCCTACCCTAGATGCCATACGACCCCACGAACTCGAATACGACCTCCATATCTTGAATCAATAACTCCATAATTCAAAAATTCGAACCTTAGTTGCCGCGCCTAAACCTTGAACACCAGAAACGACGTCGAACACTAAAAGCTTCTAACAAAATGAACATCTCGTCATTTCGGACCTAAAGAGCCTTGTTTTCCATTTATTATTGAATGGAATTTGCGAATTTAATTTTTGAAGTATTGTCTTTCTTTTTTCTTCTTTCTGCTCAGCCATGTTTTTTAAACGAGAAGAAGCGGGAAGCTTTTTGAAGGAGTGGATAGGCACTAGGGTGGCTGATGTGAAGTTTTGGTGGCCTTGATGTGAAATGAAAATAACATATATATTTAAAATTCCCAAAATATCCAGATATTTTATTCGAACTCCAATCAAGACGTGCCGCCAAGCATTTGTAATGTTATACCCCTATTTCGAACGCAATGGAATAGGTCTCGACCCCCAATTCAATCGTGTGGAGAAGATAGCTTTTTGAACCCAATTATTATATTGAATTTTTAATATTAATTTCAACGCGTTTCTATCCCGTACGACCAAACGCTAATTCCAAACGTTACGAAATTTGAAATCTGATAATAATACACTATTACGGATCTAATGGAACTGGTTTCGTCGAAATCCGAGACTGTGGTCAAACTGGCTATTTTTACCCGTTAAATATAATATAAAATTTCCAAATTTTATTTATCCACTTTTATATCCAATTTTAAATGTTGACAATCTTCATTGTTGCTTAAATAAAATTTAAATCAATTTCCTATATCATTTTCATTCACATTAATTCAAGATTCAATTATTTAAATAATTGCAATATTAAATTTAAACAATTTTAATTATCCAATAAATCGATATTAATAAATTAATAAATTTCAAACGAATTTTAGTTATTAACATTATTTTATTTCTATCTAAATAATTCACATTTATAATTCATTCCAGTTATGGATAACAAACACATTCAATATATAATTTAACTTCAATACTTATTACTGCCAAAATCTTCGTAATTGGTTATTTCAAAAAAAATTCAAGTTCATATTCAATAACTACACTAATAATTCGTTAAATTTTATTTGAACCATTTTTTTCAATAATCATATTAAATTTAATAATTTCAAATAGTTAAAAATACGTGTCGTTACAGCAAACTAATCTCTATACTTGGAAGAGGCAGACTTAGAAGAAGGAATAGGTATTCGTAGTCGGGCTAGACCGAGCATTGTTTTGCAGAGTAATGTAGCTATCGTGCAGGATGGTGACAATGCTGGTAATAATGCGAGAAACAATAACAACAGTCGGAAGAGCACTAATGATGCTAGTAGAAAGAAGCTAGACTAGAAGAAGCATTTTAGGTTAAATCGTGATGGAAACTGCATGGAGCTGACCGACTCCATAGAGATTATATACCTTGCTACACAAGTTACTGAATGATACAAGAAGCCTACCATAAGGGAGGCTATTAAAGAGGAGAAACACTCTAGGAAGTATTGTTGCTTCCATGTGACACAGGGGCACAATACTAATGAAGGCCGATATCTCTCTGATGTGATCAAGGAGTTGACCAGGAAAAAGAAACTTTAGCAATATGTAATGAACTTATTGAAGGGTGGGCAAGTGAACAATTAGCCTCAAAAGCAAACGCATGAAATGTAGTTAGGCGAACAAAGAATCACCAATACCGCAAAACAAAGATTGGGTTATAAATATGATTTCTAGAGATTTGTATCCCATGATCGAAGCTGGAATGAAATAGAGCACTATGGAAGTTTCTGAGGCATACGCCATAAGAGATGTGTTATACTATTGAGGAAAGAGCTTTGTCTAAGCATGGAAGGTAGATGGTGATAAGGTCTTCCGCAACTGGGATGCTAATGGGGTTGAGGCACCAATACTTGACCCAGAGTGTTGATTACGGTCATGATTTGGTCCACAACAATGCGTCGAGTCCTTATTGATAGTGGAAGCTTAGTGAATATTCTCTACATATAGACCTTCAATAAGATGCAGCTTAATGAAAATGATATATTGCCCCATAAATATGGAATTCAAAGATTTACTAGAGAGGCGAAAGATCTGATTGGTTGCATTACATTGTCTGCATAGTTGGAGATGACACACGTATGGTGATGCAATACATAACTTTATTATGGTGGATGAATTTACTTCCAACAACGCTTTCTTGGACCGACCGACCCTTGCTGACTTTATGGTCACACTCACTCCATGGTACTTGATGATGAAATCTATACTATTATATTATTACTGGGTTGCATTTCAAGAGCGCACAAGCCTCTGAGGAATTTTGTGAAATGAACGGTCGCGTTTAATTTCCTTATCTTCGTACCCTTATCTTTTTGCTCCCCGCATCTCCTTTCTCTACTCCCTCTCCATCCTAAACCTAACCCTAATCCAACATTTTTTTTCTCAAATCTCAAGCACATCATTGATCATCACAGGTGGGTATCTCAGCAGGTTGTTCTTAGATGAAAGCTCGGTCGTCCTCCATCATTCTCCCCTGCTCTTTTCTGGCTACTTTCCCACCCTTGTTCAGTCTGATTCCGATAGGTAGCTTCCATTTTATGGGTTAGTACACATTTCAGATTAGCTAATTTAGGTATTCACATTTTCCTGTTCAATTAGTTTTCTGTTGGTACATATCGAATGCCTTTATCTCCTTTAATATTGGCACATGTTGGTACATATTGTTTTCTTTAGCAAGCTAGAAAAGCTTTTGTTATAATAGATTGGTTATGCCTTAGAAAAGAATAATACATAACCTTTAGCATAATTATATAAATTGTTTATTCACTATCTCACTATGAAATGGTGATGTATGTATGACGATTAAATTACTGAATTTTAGACATTGTTTTCTGGTTTCGTAGGAAGTCTTAGAATTACTTTTGCCATTAATAATCAATAAGTTTTATATTTTTTATTTTTTATATAGGCAGAAGTACTTTAGTATGTATGTCGTGGTCCTACAGCATGTAGCTGTAAGTATCATTCATTTCTTTTATACTAAAAAATTAAAGGTTTAGTAGACTCGGTTTAAAGAAGTTTTAATTGTTCGTTGGTAACTGGATTTTGCAAGAAACTATAACGATTGATAGCTAACTTAGTTTTTTACCTCACTTTCTTCACATGTTGTGGATGGAGTTAGAGAGTTGTGAAACTTTATCAATGTAGTGCTCTATAAGAAGTAGAATAATTCATTGAAAATGATAACGAACTTCTTCATCTTCAATATTGATTCATTTAAACTCCACTATAGTCGATTATTATTATAATTATTAATTTAGTAGCTTAAACAATGATACACATTGAACCCAACAGTTGCTTGCTATGTAAATTTGACAGCCATCTCATTCGAGTTAACATAAGTAGCAAACATTGTTATGTATAGTAGCATGGATAAAACTATATCAATTAGGCTCCATTGAATTGGTTCAGCTGAAATGTTATTTTCTTTCACGGTTGACATAATATGGAAGTAAAACTACATGAAGATAAGTTTTAACTATGAAAAAAAATGGCCAATGAGAAATTTTGCACCAAATATTTATCTATGATTTATGAGTAAATTTTTGGTTCTAATTTTGTTATTCCATTGTATATTTACTTCATACACTTTCATTCTAAACTTTTTCTAATTTACTTAGTTCTGCATTAATTTTATAAGAATGCATCTTTATTGTTTTTTGTTATTTCAAAATCTTCAAAAACAACATGCAGTGACCTTTATGCTCTTTATACTTTAATATTACATTTCAGAATTACTATTACATAGATTTTGTTTTAAACTATCGTTTTCCGATGTCTCGGTAAGATTACTTAAATTAAATGATCATGTTTAGTCCGTATTATGTACTGAAGTTCCATAGCACCTCCATTCATTAACTTTGGTTTATGAATTCTTTAACTCACAAATGGTAATTTGAAGAAAAAAAATTGGAATCTTTTCCTAAAGGTAAATTCCTAACCGAATTTAACTATTTTTCTTAGTTTTTATAAACATAAATAACATCATTTTGCTTCTTTGCATGGTAAAATTTTATGATTTGAATAATCCATTCTCTTTTAGAAAATCCAAGACGAATATAATTAGTTAAAAAAATACATCAATATTTTAATTACAATTGTCTTAGTTCTATTACAACAACTATAATAAAATACTGGTAAATTTTTACTGTTTTCTTTTGAAACCTGCAAATGTGTATTCATCTTTACTCATGCTTCAAAGTTGTTTTCCACTTAAGGAACTAAAACATCACTTCTTATGGGATAAAACAACCCTTCAATACACATTATTTAATAAACATAAGAGTAGTAGATATAATATTTGTATGGTTTTGAAAATCGATAATGTATCATTATTTCAAATAGTCTGAGTTTCTAACTTTATTATTTTTTAGTAAGCCATTAGTGTTATATAGATAGCTGAAGTTATGTCGGGTGCATTAGATTTTCAAGTTTTTATTCATATAGATTTAATAATATCCAGTTACTTTGCAATTATGTTTTTTATATGGATGACATGATTTAATTTTAACTGTACAAATCATTATCATCATTATGGTTTGTCTCTTTTTGGGATTCTCGAGATACAAGTAGGGACATGCTTAATCTTATGCACACTGTTTTCATATAGAACATATAAATTATTTGTATCTATGTTAATTTCATAAAGCATAAGCGGTAATTTATTAAATTTGTTTTTTGACATTATTTTGTTTAGTTGAATAGAAAAACTTTACCCATCAAATATGATAAACAACAAGATTTCCCAATTTTTACTGCTTACTTTAAACTAATGTACTTATTACGGTGGCTTAACTCATATTGAATATATGCAGATGCTAGAAAATAAAATACATGTTTGAACATAATCATATTTTAAATAATTCAGATGAAATTCTGTAAAGTTATTATTACCTTTTATTCATCCAACAACAAGTTGATAATGCTTCAGTCAACAAACATATCCTACAGGAAAATTAATATTCTTTTATTGTCAGTTTAGTCTTAGACTTTTTCTATAATTATTTGACCTAAGACCTGTGACTCTTTACACTAATTATGTTTTGAATACCATTAATATATTGTGTTTCTATAAATCTTCCATGTACACAACTGTTTTGGAAGTAGTATTCTTTGCTGGTAACATTATTGTAGGCTGTTAAAACTGTTTGAAGAATTGGTAAAACTTAGCTTGAATTTTTATTAATCACCATCATCCTTATTTATAATACATACCCAAGACTCTATCTTATGGTAACTCTAGAATTGCGGAAACAGCAGGAAATCTTCCGAAGATATATCCCTTATTACATACCACTCGTAACATCTAATCATATATTGCGAAAACAGCAGGAAATCTTCCGAAGATATATCCCTTATTACATACCACTCATAACATCTAATCATATATTCTAAATATAGCATAATATCCTAATCATATATCATAATATCTAATCATATATTCTAAATATATCTTAATACCCCCCTCAAGTTGGAGCATGAGATTCAAAAATGCCCAACTTGGAGAGAAGAAAATCAAATTGAGCCTTGCCGAGAGCCTTTGTAAATATGTTCGCCAACTGTGACGATGTCGAGACATGAGTAGGAGATATCAAACCTTCATTGATCGCATCACGAACAAAGTGACAATCAACCTCGATGTGTTTCGTCCGCTCATGAAAAACAGGATTCTTTGCTATATGTAACGCTGATTCACTATCACAAAATAATTTAATAGCTTTAGGATGATGCACACCCAAACTCAACAACAACCCTTTTAGCCACTTCAATTCGCAGGTAATTGCAGCCATAGACCTATATTCGGCTTCCGCGGAAGACCGAGATACCGTATGTTGTTTCTTTGTCTTCCAAGAAATAGGAGATTGACCAAGGAACACAAGCCAACCTGTCAACGAGCGATGAGTAAGAGGACAAGCCGCCCAATCCAAATCACACCATCCTTTCAAGGTCAACTCACTGTCAGCACGGAGCAAAATACCCTGACTCGGAGTCTCTTTCAAATAACGCACAACCCGGAGAGATGCTTCCCAGTGTTCAATTCGAGGTGCTTGCATAAATTGAGACAAAATATGAACTGAATAAGCCAGGTCCGGTCGAGTAACCGCAAGATAAATCAAACGACCCACAAGTCGTCGATATGATTCAGGATCTGCTAGAAACTCTCTAGTTGCAAGACCTAGCTTATGATTTTGTTCTATAGGAAACCCAATCGGTTTTGCCCCCAATAAGCCTGCTTCAGAAATAATATCCAAAGTATATTTGCGCTGACATAAAAACAAGCCTGATGAACTATGGGCGACCTCAATCCCCAAAAAATATTTGAGATTTCCAAGATCTTTCATTTTAAAACAATCACTAAGATAAGCTTTGAATATGGTAAGCGCAGCGGAATCATTCCCAGAAATAACAAGATCATCAACATAAACTAAGACATTAATCTGAACACTGCCTTTAGTAAATGTAAAAAGAGAATAATCTGAACAAGACTGAAGAAAGCCATACCCTTTCAAACCCGACACCAATTTTGCAAACCAACATCTTGGAGCTTGCTTTAAGCTATACAATGACTTACGTAACCGACACACCAAAGTTGGATCCGAACTCTCAAACCCGGGAGGTAATTTCATGTATACCTCCTTATCAAGATCACCATGTAGGAACGCATTATGAACATCCATTTGATGTAGTTCCCAATTCTTGGATGCCGCTACGGCTAGAAAAACACGAACTGTAGTCATCTTGGCAACAGGAGCAAAAGTTTTGTTGTAGTCAATTCCTTCTTGTTGGTGATTACCCAACACTACTAATCTGGATTTGAGACGCTCAACATCTCCATTTGACAAATATTTGGTCTTGTACACCCATTGACTACCAAGAGCACGTTTCCCCGGAGGAAGATGCTCCAAGGTCCATGTGTCGTTGTCTTCTAGAGCCCGTATCTCATCCTTCATGGAACGGCGCCACTCATCAGATTTCATGGCTTCTTTAAATGATTTAGGGTCCTTACCCTTAATTATAGCTGCAAGAAATCTCCGATAATTTACAGAAAAATTGTCACAATTTATGTAATGTGCTAGAGGATAAGGAGTACCTGAGGAGTGATTGGAACGAGGAGAATCAGAAGATGGACTATTAGTAAAAACCGTATGTGTCACAAAATCTCGATACAGAACATTTGGGAACTTTTCCCGAAGACCACGACCCATTTCCTGTGGACTAGTAGACTGATCTGAAGCAGAACCATGCGCAGACCTAGCAGACCCGTCTAAAGACTGATCATCAATATGCATAGTGGGTCGCTATTCCGGCCCAGCGGTCGCTGGTTCTGGAACAATGGCATGTGCGTCAATTTGAACTTCGTCCATGTGATTATACCCATTATCATTAATCAAAAGATCAACATCCTCATCTTCATAAATTATTTCAACAAAATCTTGATGAATATCATGGTCATTATTCTCACTAGATATTATATTGACATCTTTCGTACACCCAAACGGGAACACCTCCTCTACAAATTTCACATCTCTAGACACGAAAAATTCCTTTGTATCAAGATCAAATAATTTCCACCCCTTCTTACTGAATGGGTAACCCATAAAAATACACTTTCGACTCCGACTTGCAAATTTATCTCCCTTAGTCTTTTGATTATGATCAAAGCACAAGCACCCAAAGGTTCGAATAGCACCAAAAGAGGGTGGTTTACCAAAAATTATCTCAAAAGGTGTTTTATTTTGTAATATGGAAGAGGGTGTACGATTAATTAAATAAGCGGCAGCAAGTACACGTTCACCCCAAAAATAAATAGGCAAGTTTGCTTGAAAGCGTAATGCCCTACCCACATTCAAAATATGTTTATGTTTCCTTTCAACTCTCCCATTTTGTTGTGGAGTACCCACACACGAAGTTTGAAACAAAATTCCAGTTGCATTAAAATAATCAATCAAACAATTAAACTCAGTTCCATTATCACTTTGAACGACCTTAATTGTTTGAGAAAATTGCCTATCAACCATAGCAACAAAGGACATAAACATTTGAAACACCTCTAATTTGTCAACCAACAAATAAATCCAAACTGCTCTCGAAAAATCATCAACTATTGTCAAAAAATAACGGGCCCCACATGACGAAACGTGTCGATATGGACCCCATAAATCACAATGTATTTTCTCAAAAATTCTAGAAGCTTTATTGTCACTTAAAGGAAACTTGTCTCTAGAATGTTTAGCACGCATACATACTTCACACCCTTTATCTAAACTATCTTTATTATTTTTGATGTGAGGAATTAACTTAACTACTTTTTCGGAAGGATGCCCAAGCCGACGATGCCACAAC
This sequence comes from Allium fistulosum, assembly GCA_030737815.1. NCBI lineage: Eukaryota > Viridiplantae > Streptophyta > Magnoliopsida > Asparagales > Amaryllidaceae > Allium > Allium fistulosum. Next base: position 1,389,265,093 of record CM060901.1, on the reverse strand, counting down.
TCCAAATTTGATGTTGCTTCAACTGTTGACACAAATTCCGGTTTGCTAAAGTAGTACAGTCCATCTCTCCTAACTCCCATTCCAATCAGCTCCTTCATTTGGTTCTGTATAGCACAAATATGAGAATCAAATTGGACAATAGTTCGTAAATCATCATTAAGTTGGGAAACGGAAATTAAATTGCAACTCAAATTTGGAACATAAAGTACTCCGGTGAGAGTAATTTTTGTCCGACACACATACGGATCCCACCAAAGTAGCAATCACTTTTTCACCATTTGGCAAACCAACAGAACACTCAAGGTTTTGTGTGTCGAATAACCACGAACGTTGCCCTATAACATGATGGGTTGCTCCGGTATTGGTAATCCATGAAGCATCATCAAACTTACCACTCAATCTATTTTCAAGATTTTTACTATTACCAATCACGCCCGAAATAGCTTTCCACTGCTCACTTGTGAACAATTGATCTTCACCATTAGCCATGGCAAATTATTCTTGAAGAAAAAAAATCGTTCTTTGGCTCTGATACCATGAAGAATTGGTAAAACTCATCTTGAATTTTTATTAATCACCAGCATCCTTATTTATAATACATACCCAAGACTCTATCTTATGGTAACTCTAGAATTGCGGAAACAACAGGAAATCTTCCGAAGATATATCCCTTATTACATACCACTCATAACATCTAATCATATATTACGAAAACAGCAGGAAATCTTCCAAAGATATATCCCTTATTACATACCACTCATAACATCTAATCATATATTCTAAATATAGCATAATATCCTAATCATATATCATAATATCTAATCATATATTCTAAATATATCTCAATAATGTCCAAATTAAATGCTCGACCCAAAAAAATTTCAAACTCTTTAGTGTCTTTTCTAGGAGTTGCTTCCAAGTTCATCAGTTTAAATTTGGTTCTATTTATCTCCATTATACACCCTCAAGAAAGTCAATGTGCCAATGAATATAAAATAGGTTCATATTCTTGAAAAAACAAAAAGCGCAAGCTAACATTTGTTTTTTTCCATATTACACAAACTAAAGACTTGGTTTGCATTTTTTTATGTATGTATGGTTTTACTTAAGTATGTATTTTTATCAAAAACATCATTTTACTATTATTAAATTTTATAAAAATTTCGATAATCTTTTTGGAAAGCCCAAGTTAACTTTATAACTTAACTTTCTCTTTTTGTTGTTAGAAAATAAGGGTTTAATTTACGTACCCATTGCTGGCATATAAACTTTTCTTGCAAATACATGAAAAGAATAAGAATCTAATTTCGTATTCACTGTCATATAAACTTTTCTACAAATACGTCAAAACTTGCCTTTTTTGCTTTACTCATAGAAAGCATTTAAAACCTATGCTACAATTTGTAGTTAAATATTGTTTTTTATTGGAAAACATCAAAGTCCTTTGCTTCAAATTATTATTGAAAAGGAAAAAAATCTACTCCTATATATGTGTTGAATGATGCACGTTAGAATATTGAGTGCTTTGTTTCATGTATGTGATTTGTTAACTTATTCAACTTTATCAAAGTGTGTGATCCATAAAATGCTTTTGGAAATGGGTATTTTTATGAATATGCAATGTTCGTCGTCATTATTGTTGCCTAATTTATAAATTATTGGGGTTTTCCTCATGAAAACACATGTTTATTTATAAAATAATTTAATTAATATTAAGATTGGTTTGAATTATGAAATTGATTTGCTGATTTCAATTTATGTTCCAAGTTGTGAATTCTAATTCATACTTTAAGTTTCTGTTTGTGTCAAAATATATTTTTGCAATTATTTGTTTTATCCTTATCCACTGTAAATATTCAAATGAGATCAATTTTATAATGGGCATCCGGCTGTACTTATTATATTACTTTTGTTTTCTCTACGACATTTTTATTCATTATTTTAATGATTTTGCATTACCTTTCCTATTATTCTACTTACTGTTTTCCATATGAGGTTTTGGACCAAAGGTTCCTATTCTCAAAGCCCATGCACAAAAAGTCCCTACTAATAAACTCATGTAAATTAGGTTCCTATTTTATTTTATTTTACCAAATTGTCCCCTTTTAGAAAATCGACCTAGCATTGAAATCAGGGGCAAAAGTGGCATAAATTAGTCAAAAACTAAAAATAGGGATCAGATTTTCATAACTTTTTCAGGAGGGATTTTTCTTCCGTCATCTTCCAATTCCAGGGACTTGACAGCCGTTCCTTGCATATTGTTTAGTTAAGATATCATATATTAATTTGTTCTTTAATGTTCATATATAAATCATTAATACACGACACATTTTTTGTGGAAACTATACTAAATTATTATAAATTGTAACCGGAGAGAGAAGTGATTTTGATCTTCTTTATTTTATGGTCTCGACATTGAAGTGGAAAAATTCATTTTTTATGTATAATTTAAATTTATGATTGTGTATGATTTTGTTTTTGTTTCAAACGCATTTAATATAATGCAAATGGAAATCCCTTACCGAATTGCTCACTAACATAGAAAAGAATTATAATTCTAAAAATTTCTATTTGTCTATTCCAGAGATTAGTGTTGTTTAGGTTATGATATTCCAATTGTTTGTATTGCCACTGAAATGTTCCTATTTTATTTTAGGATGCACAATATTAAGATAAATTGCATATTAGTCATAAAATATTAGTATGGAACTGAAACAAAATAAATATTACATTTGAGTGTAGGACGGTGTATTATGGATAGTGCAGAGTCATGCTCTGTTGGATAAACCTAAAGATTAATAGTGAAAGTAGTAAAACAAATTATGGTTAGAGGATAGGCAAAGAACTATAAGTGTAAATGTTATTTGTTTTATTATACATGAAAATGTCTTGAATCGTTTTAACACCTAATTACTGCGAGCAAAATGTAAACTTATTGGTCACAAATTTAGTCAATTGGGTCTGAGTTTATATTATTTACATTGATGGATTATGTTAATATATCTCCTAATTTTCTATGGGTCTTATGATAATACAATATGATCTAGAGTATGAATTTTTTTTAATACTTAAAAGAATTTTACATGATCCCACGATATGTATTTAAAAATACAAACTGCAATGATATATTTTGTTCATAGATGAAATATTTTATTGTGGCACCATGAGCTTTGAGGTAGATAATGAAACTAATATTAAGCACAAAAATTCAAGTTATGGTGATTGTTATGTCATTTCTATTTGCAAACCATTTAAAGTAATAACAACATCATGTATTTTGACCTTCCAACAGTACTCATGTTTTCATCAATAGTATGTTATGTTAAACCCAAAATTAATCACCTTACGTACACTATGATATCAATGTTAACTCAAATTTTTTAGTGTACATCATGTTGAACTTATTGAATTGCAAGTAATGTGGTTATTTCTCTAATTCAATTTGAAGCTAAGAGGAATCATATTCCATAACAAGTAGGTCAACTTTTAGACGAAAGCATCGTTGATTTGATCTAACATTTCAAAGTATCAATCATATGAGCGGCAGTGTGAGGTATTGTATTTTTTGTACCTTTCTTGCCTTTCAAAAAATAACATCATAGACACACAGTCAACTCTTTTATAAGCTATTCTGATTAGATTTTTCAAGCCGTCCTTTTATCTTCTTGGTTCTAAGAATACCAAGCTCTTCTTCCCTGAGATGCATGCTGCTTATAAGATTCCAAATCAAATACCCTATATTTTTCCTCTTTTTAAACAAAAACTCTATGTCATCATATGTTAAAATAAATTCAATGTAATCCTGTGCTTTTGAACTCCCCAAAATACTATTTGCAATAATTTCTACTTCAAACCTTTGATAGACTATCAAATGTGCCAATCACAAGCTATGCTTTATAACTTTTTATAGTGTTTCTTACATTTATTGATGCTCATTGAACCGTACAATGTCATGTTCACGTTTTTTAACATAAATATTAAAGGTGACCAACCTCATTAAATGGCAGTACATGATTGTGGTGATAAACAAATATAAATGGAAATCTTTTCATGATTTTAGTGTTGCTATTGCAATTTAGTGTTAGGTATTTTGATTATTTGTCATGATCCCTGCATAGTAAGCATTTGTTTTCATTTTTTTTCTTTTTTTCCACTTAATTGAATTACTAATATTGAGTCATCATATTAGTTAAAGGTTGTCCGCAGAATCATTTTTAGGTACGAATTCTTTTGATTTGATACAGTTCTCTTATAATTCGATACAGATAATAGGGTAAAATATGTGATGATGGATGTGGAGGTGTAGAATACTGAATCTCTTGATGTATATCGTTAGCAACACTGTAAATAATTTTCTTCCTCTTTCTTTCACCTTATTTGGTTGGTCATTGGTGGAACTACTCCTTCGGGCAATTACTCATTTCAAATGTCGACCGATATCATTCTTAACAGAGATTTCACATCATGCATAAAATATAACTGCCTTAGACCAGTTAACTAAATATAAAGTTACTAGCAAGAAAAGGACTAAAAGTAAAATGGAGAGTATAATTTTATACTCATTTATTATAGGAACAAAACAATTTTAAGTAGTATGGAGATTCAGCCAAAATTCAAATTTCATTTTTTTTTCTTTTTCTAATCGATAACCATAGATTCTTGAATGTCAAAAGTCAGCATTAGAGAAATTTATTTTAATGTTTCATATTTTATACATACATAGATATAGTGTGTGTATACAAACACATTGAACACTGGATTTTTAACTCAATATACAATTTAATAATTTTAGTCTAAGTAACAAATTATGTACTATTATACAAGTCATGTTTATATTATTCTTAGAAAACTATATTAATAACTTCTCCTTGCTAGACTTTTCCACCTTAATTTTGAATCATGGCATTTTCTTTAGGTAAAACTATGTTGACCATGGATAAACAAATAGATGGATGAATTGAGTATTGAGACTGAATTTCAATTTATACGTAAGATTGCGATAATTGTTTGTGTTTTGAATTGCATGGCACTTTGGAGTTTTTTAACATAATTTTTTAGTCGGTTTTATGTCAACTTCATTACCTCCAGCTATACTTTCAATTTAAATGTTAGATGATTCTACTATAGGTTTTGTAAGAAAAGAAAAGTAAAAGAATTCATTTTAAATGACATTAATCATTGATTGATTGAGTTTTATGGTATATTTTGTGTATATTATCACTTAAGTTTGTTTCTAGGAAATGTGATTATCATATATTAGTTTATATTTCTCTTATTAGGGTAAAATCACACACAGCATAGTTCATAGGGCTATGTTATGTGTTTGCATGATTCATTACGTCTTGATTGCTATAGTGTATAATTTTCCATTTATCAAACTATAACATTGAAGTAATATATACATTATCAAATAATGCACAATAGTACATGACATCATTTTGTCTTCATATTAAATACTTGCATTACTTGGCATTTCCATTTTACAAACATGTCATGAGATACACCAGAAAAATATCTTCATTTACTTCGATAATAAGATACACTTAACTGTTATTTTATTAAGAATAATATAAAATTATAAATACAATATAAGCTTGGTATCATTGCAAAATTCAAAGTTGCTCCGTCGTAATTCATCAACAACAACATTTGTTTCATGATTGGATCGATTGTTGACAATGAACGATGAAAACACCCGTCTTCAGTTATTGATCCCTATAGGTGCATCACCAACACACTTTGTCCATCTTATTGTAGGCTTCACCATTAGCTCCTATTTTTACATTTTCTATTCACGCATTATAAATAGTTTATTTTAAAATTACTATATTATATTAACATATAAATTTTTCATGCAAGACATTCAGTGATTGGTGATGGGTTTACGCAAGATGCTAAGTAACCGTCGATTTCTATACGTAGCGCTTTGAAGTTTAAGATATCAACCAATTAATGAGTCGGCCTCTCATCTTCTTCTTCTCGCTAGCTCAATCAATTACTCTTCTAATCTAATACAAGGTAAGTAACTAGAATTAATATTTTCATGATTCAAATTTTCATTATAATGATTACCATATTATTACATTGTAGAAGTGATATACAGGAATTACCAATATTGTGGACAGCTCCTTTGATAGTGTAACCTCTCTCAATTGAGGCGGTGACATAGGCAGACTGGCTATGGTTAGAAGGCAATTCAGAATCCATTAGCATTACATATAGTAGAAATAATGTGTATAAATAAATACAAGGTAAGAAGATAAGATTGGTTTGCTAAATAAGTTGTTACAATTTATTATTAGGAAATGGATTTAATTTGAAGAGCATGTACATGACAATATTGAACAAATAGTGAAATAGGAGCACATAAGAGGAGAGTTGTGTATTTGTAAGCAGTAGATTTTTTTCTAAGTATTAACACCAAAAAATAGTGGGGATGCTAATCCAAATATTTGAGTTTGAGTTGGCCGGATGAACCTTTTAACACATGATTTTGATTTGATGTCATGAAAGTTTTAATATGATGCTTACCGGTCATTCTAATTTGGGAGTGAACATTATTACTACATCGGTGAGTTTGGATGCTAATAATTTGGTTTTCTTTTACAGAGAATAGGTTCACTGAGGTAAATTGAAGAGCACATTGGAAATTACATCATAGTTTTTAGTTAATCATTGTTGGAAGCATCTATTTTATACATATTTTAGCCTTAATTATCCATGCCTTAAGTATGTAAAGTTAAACAAAATATAAATGGAATGCTTGAAAGTTAAATGGCATGCTCTATGTTTTGTAAGGGACTGTGAAATATTATGCATTTTGGTTTTGTGTGGCATTATGTTTACTTTATCGGTATATATATTAAGATACAATCAAACGTTATTTATGTGTACTGTATTGCTTTGGTATATATAAGACCTGTTGAAAATTATACTATAAGTACTGTATTAACCTGAACTATATAAGCATGACATTAATATTATTCACTTTCAGTTTTGCTATTTTTTAAGGTTGATGTGGTTGTTGCTGTTTTGGGAAAACGGTACCTAAATGAATGGAATACAGTAGCTAAGTATGCTACAATTGCTTTTTATGCTGCTACATTACGATGACTTATATTATCATTTAACTACTGTTTGTATTTCATTGACCAACAAAACCTCTGTAACAATAATTTGTTCACATGTTGTACTACTGTGCTTGAGGATTTTTTTTTCGCTCACTGCTGTTTAGTCACCTTTTATATATTGAAGTTTCTGATGTTCAAACTTTGCTGCACATTAAGTTACCTCCAACTGCCAAATACTATATCTTCCAAATGGTTATCCTTATCCAGTCGCACCAGTTTTTATGTTAGTTCCTAAATAATTATATTAGAAACTAATGGTACTGATATATTCGAAACTGTTTCGTCAGGTGTAAATGATTTACTTCTGTTTTGTAACTTGGATAGATAAGCTTCTAACTTCTAGGTTTTTTTATTTTTGGCATCGCTCTTTTTTTTAGGTAGTTATAAAGGCTGTCTAACTAAATTGTCTGTTATTTTTCACTCCACTCTGATCATCCACTGTATATTGATTGGTTTTCAATGCTAGATACGTTTTAACTCTGCTATATCATATTTCACCACACTTCTGCTTTTTTTAATACCACTATTGGATGTTGTTTACTTTGTTTCATACAAAATTATACAAATAATAATCTACTTTCCATTGGTAAAAAAATCTATACTCACACACATGGTTATTATGCAAGTACAAGTCCAATTTCAGAGTAGGCTGTTATATTACAATGCTCAATTATTAATCAAATAAAATTTCTTTGTTTGTTGCTTTAGTCAGTTATTTTCAATTTTGAACCATGCCATCTTCTGTATGTGGTTATGTAGTTCTCTTATATATAAAATGTATCTCCAGTCTTGAAGGCATTTTATAAAAGTTTATACTTATATGTACATGTTATTTGCGTTTATGTTACAACTATTGCAAAAACCGTGTGCGAAGCACGGGTTTGTACTAGCACCCATGAAAAATGGAGTTGGAGTGATCCAAGGAGACCAAACACAGGTTGAGAGTGCCATGTAATGGAGCTTAGATAGGCATATAGACATGTAAAAAGGAAAAAATAGCGCATCGACACTTTGTATAAATCCCGCCGATGCATAGCGATTATGGCCCGACCCTTGGCTCATGTCTACTAGTTATAAATACAAAGCTATGGAGCCATGGTAAGAGCCAAAAGAAGTAGGAATGGACTGGTGGAGCAAATGATTGAGGTTTAGATAGACAATGATGATTGATTAAAGATTATCAGAGTCGAATATCAACTTAGCGCAAGGATGAAGGGGAATTGGCAGGGTTTCTCCAGGAAAACAAGGATGTGTTCGCTTGGATACATTCCGATATGTATGTGATTTTGCTTGAAGTTACGTGTCACTCACTGAATGTGAATCCTAACCATCATTTAGTAAAATAGAAAAGGCATGGTATGAAATAGGAGCGATTTGCTACATTGAGGAAGAAGTAGATAAGCTAATAGCTAACAGCTTTATCCACGAAGCACTATAGCTAGTTTGGGTATCAAATCCAATGATGGTCAAGAAGGAATATGGAAAATGGCGGACACGCATAAATTATTAGACTTAAACAAAGCATGTGTGACAATCGCCCTACACCTTTAGTACCCAATGCATTGGTATCCAGTCTAGGGTAAAGTTGGTAAACTCCAAATAAAAATATTTCGTATGTCACATTGATAAACAATAAAATATAATGATCAACATAGATACAAAACAAGTGAGAAAACAATAATTGTAATAAACCACATAATCAGAGTTTAATTAATAGGTTCACCATAGTTATATACACAGATCATAGAGTCTATACATCAAATAATAAACCCAAATGTAACCATCTCTAATAATAAGTTAGCACTGGTAAAAGCTCCACAGATTTGAATAGCAGAATAGCAATAAGCTATAAAATATAAATATAGATAAACGCCATCCTCCTGCTTGTCTTTGAAAATTTCCATGTGTTAATCTCAGACTACTATCTAGTCTACTCATTTAAGACTAGAGTACCCGAGATAATAAGTAGCAAAGCATACAACCTCAAGTCAGATAAAAGTCTGGTGTGAGTAATAAATGATTTCAAGGTAATATAAAATTTTATATAGGAAAGAGAGACACTAGGTATGAGCAGTCATACATGCCATGTCCATGCATTCAACAAGTTAGCACATAACATGGTATATGCTACTCTGTCATTATGTGGATGTGTAACACTAAGTACAATATGGGTGTCAGGGTATCTAACACGTAATACCACATCACAAGACATTCATCTCAATCGCACATCAATTAAGGAAAACACGGCGATTATAGCACATATAGTAATCAAAGCAATCAAATCTGGTATCACACTCTCAGATACTCCTAGATAACTCATGTAACCAACTTAGATGGTTAGCGACTACTCAACGTCTCAGGTACTCAAACTCAAACTCACGTCCACTTAGGTGGCTAGGGATATGGACCACTCAGTTTACTAAAACTCAAATTCACACCCACACCCACTCAAGGAACTTGGGATATAGACTACTCAGGTGTCCAACTCATATGTAACCTAGGGTACACTCAAGCTACCCTTCCCTAAATGAGCACCAATCCTTCCCTTAGAGTTATCCAACGATCTCTAGCATACGTCCCGATAGTGGAACCGCCTCTTATCTAATTCACAAGTACTAAGGAACTTGCCCGCTTGGTAACTCCTCTCATGCCATAACCACTTACCTCACAAATTACTCGATCAATACGACTCAGTCCAGAATGACATGCTTAAAACCTATGGTTTCCTCATATATAACCCAAAGTCAATCACCAAATCCTCCATGAAAAGCTCGAAGTCAGCCTAAGGGAGTCTCTGCATCGTACATTATTTCTCCTATCGATAATACAAATTAGATAACTCGACTTTTACTTCTCCATGCCCCATGAGATCGATAACATAGGCCCAATATTATGCCATGACCTCATCAATCGATTGCATGGCCATTGGATGATTTTTGGTCGAGCTTTGATGATCATCGAACATGATTCCTGGCTTGAAGTAACTAACTCTTGGCCCTGAAGTACACAAGTAGAAGCCCCAAAATCAAGTCTCAAGAAAACTTATCCCTACTTTGAAGCACTCCCTCTAAGCGTAACCATTTGCCCTATGCACCTACCTCCACCACCACTCAACCAAATGCAAGGCGATTGATTTTTTAGCTTCAACACCTTGCCTTGAACTCCTTGTATCGATTGCATGTGCCAAAAATGAAGTGGGACGATGGTTTGGGTCCGAACTATTTGTCCACATACTTCTCATTTCCCCCCGAGTTTCCTTGGTCAAGCCCCGGAGTCTCTAAGCAAAATCCTTGAAGTTTCCTACTCAAAACCTTAGTCTCTACAACTACTCCAGCATAACCAATCCATACTTCCCTTGGCCAAAACTCCACCAATTCTTCTCCAACTTGCATGCGATTGATTTTCTAAACCCTCCACTCCATCACAAACATCCTATATCGACTGCATATGAATTCAAGCACTTTGGATCGATCGGTCGTGATCGATCGCCCTAGAAAACTTATCTTTACTTCAGCATTTTCTAAGTTAAGTTCACCTCTACTCCAAATGCCTTAACCTCCTGTATATTTCATTTGCATTGATTTGTCCCCAAACACTTTACAGGCAATCAATTCTTCGAAATGCATGTTGATACTTCATATCCTAATTTAAGAAAATACACATATTAACACTGATAAACAAGCATCATAGTATGATTATAAAGTCAATACAATCATTCTATCTTCCAATAAATCTATCATATCACTAGAATAAAGTTAAAACACAAAATGGTACATCCATAAGAACATACATGCAATTGTTGGGTGTACATCATTTACATTCATTTTGAAAACATGGGTAAGTTCAAATTTGGTAAAAACAACATTCTTAACTGGAAAATCATTTCAAAAACATTATTTATTAGCATATTATCAATCATAGTATAGTAAGAGAATCTAAGCACTCATCTAAGGGTCCAAATGCATAAAAACCAAGGATAATATGAAATGAACAATAAATCCCAATCCCAGTGCATCCAATCAATAATTAATAAATCTTCTACTAATCCCCTTGCTAATTTCCTTCTAATTAATTGATTTGGCTTATTAATGTATGCTTTTAAGTTAATTTTTGGTTAAGGAGACGATTATTGGAAGTTTGAATATTTTTGGGAACCGTAGAAATGACAAAAGGTTATCCCATAGGTTAGTTAGGCATAATTTTCAAAATAAATCAATGGGCCTAATTATGGGCTTAACCTAATGACCCGCTAATCTATCCAAAAACCATCTAACTCTAAATAGCCATATCTCCTAAATTATAAAGCCAAAAACTTATTATGTCTGCTCTACAGAAAGAGAAATCATCATATCTTTTATTTGAAAGTGATTTCAGACCTAATTCGGCTGCTATCAAAAGCTATAGGCTTTACAAAAATCATCTAATAAAATTTCTAAGGGTCAAAATGTCGATACTTAGCATTCCCTAAAGTTATAGCTACATATGACCTAGTATGGAATTAAAAGTAATATTTTTCGATCCTCCGATATGTAAAATATATTCTCCCCCTCTTTAGGAATTTCACCACTGATTTCCTATCAAATAAGGTGAGGTCAATAGTGTAAAGACCCATGTTTTAAATGTTGGAGGATCGTAAAATATTATTTTTAAATCTATTTAAGGTCGTACGACTCTATAACTTTGAGAAATGTTTACTATGGACAATTTCTATCCTTATAGTTTTTATTGGATGATTTTAACCTTGAAAATCTTGTAAGGCCTTACAACTTTTGATAGGACCCAAATTAGGATTTGAAACCACTTTCATTAAATTGTGTTGATGGTTTCTCTTTTCGTAGAGTGATCATGTTAAGATTTGGACTTACTGTTTAGAGGATATGACCACTATAAGTTTACCATTATAGACAAGATTACTACGTAATTAGTTAAGCCTAAATTTAAGCCTACCAACCAATCTTAAGATTTGTGCCAAACTAGGGATGATAGGACATATCCAAATCATTTTCTTACTTCCCAAAACATATCTAAACCTCCATTAATTCGATGTCAACCTAAAAGCCCCTCATTTTCATACTTTAATTAAATTAAATCACATCATTAAGAGGTAATTAGCAAAGGGAATCTCAAGATTAATGTTTGGATTTCTTTGGAGTCTACCTCTACTATTCAGTTGGATTTGCATTGATAATTGGGTAAACTTGATATTAGGTGAGTGATATTGTTCTTTCACTATGATATGTATGTAGATATATTTAAATTATGGTTTTAAAGTGGTTTCAAAGTTAAAATGATTTCGAACTTAGATTTGACATTAATAATACCCTAAAATCATATCAAAAAAATAGATTCGTATTTTGATATGTTTCACACCATTCACCAACCATAATTTTTATTTTCTAGAAAATTAGATTTTGGAAAATTCATGCTAGTAAATTACGTTAGGATGATTTACATGTATTGCTTGGATGATATGGAGTGATATTTGATTTTTGTATGAATTATTTTGATGTGTTTGCTAGTTTTTTTATATAATTAGGATTATGGTATGTCGTTTGGTGCAAATAGTATCAAAGTGCTCGAAACGCAAAGCGACTTGGATATGATGTAATTACAGGTCCCAGGAGACCCTAAAACAAGTTGCATGAAGATGGGAGTTTATTTGATAGCCCAAATTATAGTCATCATTTATGGTCGGTAGTGGAGGACTAAGGTTGGTGGTGACCAAAATTGGGTGGGTGGTGAAGTGCTTCGAGGCATGAAGGGGTTTGCTTCGGGTTCTAAATGGAAAACTTTGGCTAAGGCTTGGGAAAATTTGGTCGGCATTGAGGTTAGGACTTGGGAGAAATTTGGAGTGGCAAATTAGGTCCATAGTGGGAAGTTTCGAGTCACCAGAGTAGTTACTTCGTCCTTTGAACAACATGCTTTAGGACAGGCCAAGGAAGAAGTCAATGATGCGTATTTACACTTGAACAAATTTTTAGGCAAGGCACATGGTCGGTATCGATCATGTGTGCCTATGGTTTTCATGCATTTTCTTCAAGTTTTAGGAGACAACACTTCAAGTCAACTTAGAGTGAGGTAAGGAATGCTGGAACTTCAACTTGGTGAAGTTTGGCACTGACCTATAGAGTCAGTGCCAACCATAAATGGTCAGTACCGACCACGTCAAGTGATGGTGAATGCAAGCGTGGTCTTAGGGGGTCATGCATGTTATGTTTGGTGGTCATGTACGTTTGTTCATGTGGTCACTCGATGTTCATTTTTTATGATGGTGGCATGATGGAGAATTATAGTAAACGAAGAGACGAAGGAAAAAACTTCGACGTGATGGTCTCGAAACTTTGATGTGTTGATTCTATGACTGATGTGGATGTCAAGTGTTTCGATGATGATGACTTGATTGATGGAGTCGTGATGATGACCTACCAAGGATGGTTCGAGGAAGGGAACTCATGAATAGAATGTTGGAAGGTTCTATGGTGGAAAGTGGAACATTGATGAGTTCTGTGGGGATGAATGAAAATAGATGGAGCGAAAAGGGCTCGAATACACGTGCGAATGGATCGTTGATACTTAAAGTTTTTTTAGTGTACTTGTAAGCAAGGGTACTATGAGGATCCTTATTGGTACTTAGCGGCTACCCTGGATCATTGATGGGGTCTGTATATCCTGGATTGAGGAAGGGATCTAGTGTTAGTATTGGGTTGGTGTTCAGGTATTCAGAAAAATAGGATTTTTCCATCAATCCCGAGTAGGGGAATGGTCAAACGAGTTATTATATATCTAAAGCACAATGAGGGACGGTAAGGATTATTTGATGAATTATATGTTTTCTATATTTTTTTATCGCTCTAGGGATGTTAGATGATGTTAGTTTTTGGGAGATCGATATTTATGGTATAACAGAATGTTCGTACAATTTATGATGATTGTATATTAGCGTATTATTATTATGTGCAGAATCTTCGGATGCAGGGACGGGTCAAGTTTGATTCTTCATACTATTGTTCCTTACTATATCGATTTATATAGTATTTTGAGATTGCTTATTACTTATACCAGACTGTTATTTGACTCGAGGTTTAATGCTTTGCTTCATATTATCTCAAGTACTCTTAAATGAGTAGACTAGATAACAATTTTGGGTGACATATGGTGATGTATAGAAGGATGAGCAGGAGGCGATACTTTATTGTATTTATATTTAGACTCATTATTATTATATTGCTATGCGACACTATTATGCCTTGACAGTGCTTGTTTATTCTATTTAGAGACAGTTACATTATGAGTTTATTTCCAATTGTTTGACTCTACTACTATCTTTTATAACTTCGTGAACATGTGTACTTTGATATTATGGTTCATTTAGTTATTATTGTCGTGCCTGTTTTATGTTTGCAATGATTATTATATTTTATTCAATGCATTGTGAGATATGCAGTAGGTTATATGATGGTTTTATTTACTTTTCAACCCTTGATAATTACCCTACATCGACTAGGCACCATCGTAATGCAATATACAGGTATATTGGGTGCCGGAGGTGTAGAACGGTCATTACATTTGATATTAGAGCTTAAGTTGCATAGTCGACTGAAGTTGATATCGTGATCCATTAGAAATAAGGAGAAGAAGTTGTTTCTTAGAATTGATCGAGGGTATAAACGAGAGAGCATACTTTATATATATTTTAGTTTTCGAAACTATATAATAGTGTATATATGTATAGTATATAAGTCGCTTAGCACACCCGAGTATCATTGATGTAGTTTTCTTTATGAGAGACTTATCGTTCTTGTTATAGATCAAGAATGAGCTAATATACAAAAAAAACGTTGGAAGGAACTCCATCTCTAGAGTCAAGGAGGAAGGAGCAAACTCGGTGGCAGCTAACCCTATCTTATAGGTGATGTTCAATACCATAACGATGAATACGCTGCAGAATGCCTAAGTGGCCACTCCAAATGTTGTTGGTGGTGGTTCTCGAGTGCAAGTGCCCCGGATAGATTTTGTGACACTAAGTAAGGATTCTACCAGTCTCAGTGGCAAAACGTTCCAAGGAACGGAATCGGCTATGGAAGTGCAGGATTAGTTAGACACATGCGAGAGAGTTTTTGATGATTTGGAATTAGATGGTACTATATGATGTGCACGTAAATGTGCATATTTTTCCTTCCATATTTAATCTAACTAAATTAAATAAATGATAATATTGGGTGTTTTAACATGTTTAAACCATAATTCAAATTATTTTCAAATCATCATATATTCATCTTCATATAGGGGCAAAATGGTCATTTTTGTGCATATATTAATTTGAGAAAATTTACTTGGGCATTTTTATATTATTTTTGTAGGAATTTGGATTCAAATGGAAGAAGTTTTCATGGAAAATATGCATGCACAAGAGAATACAAGCAAATGAAGATGGAAATAATTCATTTCATGACAACATGGAGGACCCCACCTACCCACTTACCATGATCCCCCTTTTAAGAGCTAATGCACATGATTAAAGCTATATGCACATTTAAATGGAGGGTTATGGTAATGCAAATGATTACTTGGAGGTTACATTTCCTAAGAGGGAAGTTTGGGTAGTTCCCAAAAATTTTGATTAGGGTTTCAAACTTGTGTAAATACCCCATATGTTCATGTAACCTTCTACCTCTTAGCCTCCTTAGTGTTAGGATCAAAAATAAATTAGAAGCTCTCTTTCTTCTTCATAGCTACTTAGCCATTTTCTTTTATGTAATTTTTTATGCAATTTTAATACATGCTTTTCTCTTTTCTTGTTTATTTCCTTTCATACTAGTAGTGTAGATCTTTTATTCATGCAAGTAGATTAGCCTTTATTTTAGTTTAATTAGTTCTCTATTTACTTTGCTCTCTTTTTTATCTTGTTTTTGTTTTATGTTGAATGCTACAATTGTTGACATGATAACAAATATGAGAGGCTAAACCCCTTCAATTTGGGGGTAATGAAGCTCTTTTAATCATGTAGCTTCAACATTTTGATAATTATTGATCTCTTTTTGTGCTTAATGGAAATGATAGAATGTGGTAAATATTTTGTTATTTAGCTTTGAATTTGATAGCCTATGTTGTTGACACCAAATAGGCTATGCTTAAACAAACAAAACACAAATTACCTCTTCATCGACATATGAATATGGTAATGAAGTGAATGTTAAAATCAAAATTTGATGGTCTATATTTCTAATCAATAGTTAATAGGCCATGCTTAGAATAGATTTTATTTTCAATTTCATTATCATTTTCATGAGAGTTAAGAAGTGGTTTAAGGGGTGCATTATACTTTGATAGTTTATATTGGGCTAATTAATAGCACAAATATTCCATACTTATAATTAACACATCAATTAAATTCACTAATGACCAAAAAGAAAGATCATAATTTCATGTTGTGTTGATTTATGTGACCAAGAGAGTGGATTTATCTCTAAATTGCCTTCTACTCTCATATTTTTATCTATTTTATTTTTTTAGTTTATTTACATTTTCATTTTTAGCTTAACAGCACTCTCAACTTTGGTTAATTTAATTGAATAGAAATATTAAAATCTAAACAATTCTCTACGGATCGACCCGTACTCACCACGTACTATCATTGTACGCCATGTGCTTGCGGTTACTTTTAATTAAAATTCGATCGGCTATTTTCTAATCCGATAGGAAATTGGCCGTCGAACACTATGAGAAGGAGATTGGCTTCTCGATTGCTCTAAAGGAGAGCTATGGATTAGTGGAACGCTATAGAGGTTGCTACACCTGAGGACCGGTTCACTTGGGATCAGTTTAATAACAGGTTTGAGGCGAAGTTCATATTGGTAGCCTAGAAGTCGGTACTGTTCAATAATTTTGCAGAGTTAAAGCAAGGAGATTTGTTGGTCTTCGAGTATGTGGCTGAGTTTGATACTTTATCAAAGTACAGGATTTCCTTTATCGATACTTCATCAAAGAAGAACGAGAAGTTTATTATGGTTTGGATGATTATTTGGGAGAGAAATTAGTAGGACATTTTGACGAACCTTTTGAGAAATCATCGAGAAAGCTCTTCGCCATGAGCGTCTATACCCCAAGTCCAAACTAGCGGTTGTTACTAAGGAAAAGTCGAAGCCACAGTTGAGCTGGGGAGGCAAGAAGAAATGGAATAATGAGAGAAGGTAGTCCCAGGGCAAGGATTCTAATAGGAAGTCCAAGTGCAACCATGTTTACTATAACTGTGGCAATCGAGGCCATCTAAGTAGGGATTGCAAAGCTAAAGGGAAGAAGTGTTATAACTGTAACAAGGCTAGACATCTATAGAAGAATTGCCATGAACCAATGAAGCAAAGGCAGATGGTGAAGGAATACACTTTAGATAATGTTCCAACTTCATCAAGTGCTCCTTTGGTGAAAGAAAGGGGAAAGGCATCACCATTTAAGGTATGCTTTTTGTTTATGTTGTTTCTATAAGTATTTCGTCCAGTACTGGGGCATTGCTTCCCTTTATATCTAGTGACGTGGTAGATAAATTGGGATTGAGACATGAACTTGTCGACCAACCTTTGATAGTGACAAACCTTGTTAGAGGCCCCACTAGCCTATGTATTGTTTGTCGTAGTTTGGCCTTATTTATTTATGAATGCTCTTTTGTTTGAGATTGCTTTGTTTTGAGTTTTTTCGAGTTCGGGATTATCTTGAGGATGGACTGGCTAAGGAATTATGAAGTAGTAGTGGATTGCAAGAAGTTGTTCGTGACAATTAGGGTAAGGATGGGTGGAAGGTTGAGACTTGTTCCCTACCAGAGGACAAGATTATGGTTTGCTTTCTATATTCGCCAAAAGTTCCACACGATGAGTTTTCATCTATGCATATCATTAGAGAGTATCCAAATGTGTTCGAGGAGATGACTGGATTACCGCCAAACGAAGATATTGAGTTCCGCATAAACTTAGTGAACGATGCCAGATTAGTAGTAATGCCTTTAAGGCGTAGGGAACCTAGAAAGAAGAAGAGTTAGAGTTGCAAGTGAATATCCTGTTGAGACAAGGGTTCATTCGCATAAGTATATCTGAGTGGCATGCACACATAGTATTCGCCACTAAGGAGGATATCTCTCTGAGGTTGCATGTTTATTACCATGAGCTGAATAAGGTGACTAGGAAGAACAAATATCCACTCCTGTGTATCCGGGACTTGTTCGATTAGCTTTATGGTGTAAAAGTATTTCTCAATTGGATCTTTCGATGTGATTTCATCAGTTAAGAGTAGCGAAGGAAAGTGTGCTAATCATAGTGTTTCTTATAATGTCTGGATTCTATGAATGGTTCATTATGCCATTCGAGATGACCAATCCACTGACGTTTCAATTGGATCTTATGAACAATGTTTTCAGAGATCGGCTAAATAATTTGGTAATTGTGTTCATGGATGATATTTCGGTCTATTCTAGGATGGAGAAGGAACATAAGACGCATTTGATGATTGTGATTGAAGTGTTGAGGAAGCACAGATTGAAAGCAAAGTTTTTGAGGTGTCACTTCTGAAGGAAGCAAATGAGATTCTTGGTTCATGTTATTTCATAATAGGGATTGTGGTAGAACCTACGAAGGTGGCAGGGGTTCAAGACTAGAACCAACCCAAGAATGGTATGGATGTAAGGAGTTTCCTTGGATTTGGGGGAAATTATAGACGTTTTATCAAGGACTTCTCCAAAGTAGCAGCATTGTAGACCAATTTAACAAAGAAGAATCGGACCTTTGTTTGGGACGGGAGGTGCGAGCACGCATTCATGAATTTGAAGGAGTGGTTGACGAGTGCACTAGTATTGAACATTCTGAGAAAGAATGAGGAGATGATGGTATACATCGATGCTTGTAGTACTAAATTGGGTGCGGTCTCGATGCAGGGAGGTATGGTTATCATGTACGTTAGTTGATAACTGAAGCCGCATGAGAGGAAGTACCTGACCCATGATTTGGAGTTGTCAGCGATAGTGCTTACTTCATAGATTTGGAGGCATTATCTACTTTGAGAATGGTTCGAGTTGTTTGTGGTTCACAAATTATTGAAATAGCTTTTTTCCTAAAAAGACCTCAACCTTCATCAATGGTGATGGTTAGAATTCTTGGCCTCCTAGGACATTAGGATTTCTTATACACCTAGTACGGGGAATGCAATCGTCGATGCTTTGAGTAGAAGACATGACATTTTGGAAGAGATGTTCCTAGAGTGGACGTGGCTTGAGTTTATCACTAGTTATGGCTTCAGTCTTCATTGTGAGCTAGAGCCATAGATGTTGGCAAGTTTGACTATTATACCTACCTTAATCGGGAGGATTGGTACTAGTCGGATGCGAGATGTAAGATTGGTGGAGATTATAGTAAAGCTAGAAGGAGTAAATTTTGATGATATGAGGTAGTATATACTTGATTGAGATGGTTGGCTCCATAAGGATGAGATATTATTGTCCCCGATGTCGATGGATTACGAGATTGGGTACCACGAGAGTGTCATCATTCGAGGCTAGCTATACACATCCATGGTAATAAAATATAACACGATATGAAGCAGACGTATTAGTGGGAAGAGATGAAGAAGGATGTCGAGGCAATCATCTCGAAGTGTAAGAATTGCCAGTTGGTAAAGGCGGAGGAAAAGAAGCCAAGTGGGTTGAGACAATCACTTCAGGCTCTCGTGTAGAAATGGAAACAAGTTTCAATGGACTTCATTGATGGATTGCCGAGGACTAGAGGAGGATATGATCGCATTTGGGTCATAGTCGATAGATTGAAAAAGAGTTAATACAACATAATATACTTTTAATAGCATTGGAAAAAAACGCTATAAAAGGTTTTTATAGAATTTTATAGAATGCTATGTAACGACATGCTATAATAGGTCTAGAATATTTTACACCGAAAAAAAACGCTATGAAAAATGGATTTTCCATATTGTTTCTATGGCGCTATGAAGGAAAACGCTATATAAATGGTAAAAGTCATCATTTTTTAGCGTTTATATCAAGCTATGGTAAATAAACACTATGCAAAGTTCATACCTTCTGTAACGTTGTATAAACACTTTGAAAAGTACTATCATTTATCAAACATAGCGATAAAATGCTATAAATTTCCTTTAATAATTTATTAAATTTTGTTAGCTTATTTCTTTATCACATTTCTCACACACACACACATGTATATGAATTAAATTCAAACAACAATTGTATATATTCAGGAATCACAACAGAGAAATACAACATTTATCAAACGTGTATTGATAATAGTATTTGTGCACACATAGTAATATTTGTGCATAATATCTAATACATAATACTTTAAGAGTATATACAAGTCGACGTATAAATTTTCTAAACCAACACTACGATAGTAGAAATGGTAAAACCATGCAATGTAGATTCAATGTTTTCTTACATCAAGATAAAGATAAAAATGTGAAATGTCAAGAAACTTCCGAAAGTTCAAATAAGAAACTAAACCAATGAAATTTTCATAATATCAAAGAACATATATAAAATAGAGACTTTATAGTAATGTTTATATTAGGTTGACAGTAATGCCTTAATCCTTATTGATTAAAAGAGCGAATATTTTTTTCTTAATCTCTATAATGTTCATTCTTAATATAGTGTGTGTGTTTATATATATATATATATATATATTATACACACACACATAGTTACACACAAATACATATACACACAGAAGCTTCAATTATTTTATTAATTCCAAAATTAAAATTCATACTTCTTTAATCCATCATAAAGAATTAGCAACAGCAACAGTCAGTATAGTATAATGTAAAAAACAAAATAACACGACATCAATAGAACTCAATACCTAATTCGCCAGGCATGCCACTACAGCGTCAACTAAAGCCACAAAGGTGACACACCAACTATTTCTCCTCAACCTCGAATCAAAAATATCAAAACTGTAGCTCCTAATTGAATTCAGCAAAACCTGCACAAGCGCAGTAGGAAAATAAGCAACAAATTCATTAGTGAATAATTGAGCCAGTATAATTCATATTAGGTTTAATAATACTATGCAGATTATGATGAGATGTTCTGCTTATTTAAAGGTGGCAATACCTAAATGTACTTGTGTCAAACAAATAAAATTAGCATGAACTCTTGTTAGCTATGATTATTGTGTATACGCATATAAATATATGGAACACTAAAATTGAACAGTATATAGGATGGCATTTATTTAGCTGCTACTTATTGACATGACCCAGATATAGAGCACTAACAAGTGCATACTACAAAGGAGCAGTACAAGCAATGTTGGTGTATGACATAACCAAACGCCGGTCATTTGACAACGTAGCCAGATGGCTTGAAGAGCTATGTGTCCATGAATTAAAAAACATCATCATCATGCTCTTAGGCAACAAGTTTGATCATGGAACCCTTAGAGCCGTCCCTACGGATGATGCAAAAGACTTTGCGGAGAGAGAGGCTCTTTTTCATGGAAATCTCTGCACTTGATTTGATTAATGTAAAAATTCTTTTCTAATCATTATTTTTGAGATATACAGAATTGTCAGCAAGAAATCTCTTGTCAATGATGATTACGACTCTAGTGGTCGCTTGAGTTTATTGAAAGGGAAAAATTTTATGCTTCTTGGTTAAGATGTGTCGAATGCTAGCAAGTCTGCATGCTGTATGTCAACATAGCGATATCGTTAAGGTGAGGAAATGATAGATTTTTTCATTTTCTTTTAAAGTCGTTAGAATATTACAGATAAATTTGTTGAAATTGTGCATGTTTGCACCAAAATTTGGCACAAACACCCAATAAAAGTTTTAAAGAGAAATAAATGAAGAATATAAAATGAAAACATAGGAAATAAGCAATTAAATAGCAGAAAATCAAAGCAATAACACGAACACAATGATTTATATTGGTTTGACGTTGTTTGCCTATGTCTACTTTGAATAGATAGCTTTATTAATCACTTTGTAAACTGAGTACAATAGGGATCAGATGAAAATCCTTAGTTTATAACAGAGTACAAAGCACTAGTAGTGTAAAATTCTGAAAAATGAATAGCCAAGCCGGTATTTATAGAGAAAGACGGCAAAATATCTCCCTGAAAATTCGGCAGAAGGATCTCCAAAACCATATGGACCCATCAATGTGGTCGCATGGCCCAAATTCCAAGGAATAGGGATCGGTGTTGAACCCTATTTTGGAGGAATTTGGGGGTGTGGTCACTATGGGAGCTTTCCTATGTTGTAATATGCTTAGCCTCCAAGTTTCATGCCAATTAGATTAGTAAAACTTGAGTTATTGCTCGATCTTTGCTGCAATGTAAGTTGTTTCCTGATTCTAGTCGATCCCACTTGCTTCATCCATTTGAGGTGTGATCCCTAGGGTAGGCTCCCTAGGGTCCCCACATCTTACTCAAAAAATTTAATATGCATTACACTTATAAATTTTGAGATATTGATTGTTTCCCATTGACTTGCACTTGTTTGGCTGAAATATGTCGATCCCTATGATTGAGAGGGATTATAGACGATCCCTTTCCTATGTTAAACTATATTACATACTTCGAACATTCTTCATTGCATATCTCTTAATTTCGTTCAATCATGGCTTTATATTATCATCTATACTTGATCTTTGGACCCCACAATCATCGCTTTGGACTTACTGGCCTTGATGACAGTCGAATCTAACTAGTCCAACCAGTTCGGATATAGCCAGGTTAAAATGCTGGATATCTACTTGCCCCCCAAAGTACATCTTGTGCTGAATATTACGTGCTTTGAATCAAAACAAGTTAGAGTCGTCGACAAGAAATCCATCCAGTTTTCTGAACACTACAACAAAAACGTACTTTCACAACTGCCAAAAACAGTTGTAATAGGTCTATTACAACTGGCATCCGCCAGTCTTTACATCCATAGTTGTAATAGAGGGAGATTATTTTACAAGGGGCACATACAGTTGCATAAGCAATTGTAATAAGTTTTTTTGCAACTGCAAATAGCGGTTATAAAAGAATTATTTACGATTGCTTTCGGTAGTTGTAAAAGACTTTTTACAACTGTTATTTGCACTTGTACTAAAGTTTATCACAAGAGCCAAAATTATTTGTTATAAGATTATTTTGCAACTGTCAACAAGTGTTGTAACATAATCTTTTACAACTACTTTAACAGTTGAAAAAGACTTATTTACAACTATTTACTACAGTTGCAATAAATATTTTAACAACTGTTTCCGCCTGTTGCGTTAACATTATACAACAGTTTGTAATAGTTGTCGTAGGATGTACTATAACTAGTGATGGCAGTTGCACCAATTTTTTTTACAACTGCTACAAACTATTATAAATCATCTTTTCACAACTGCTATTAACCATAAATTTCGTAATATTATAATTAAAACCAATATTTCGTTAATAATAACCACAATCATTCAAATACTTGAAACAACACGAACCATTCACATTCAAAAACGATTCAAGTTTACACCATTTATGAATTCATAATCCATTCCAAAACATAATTAAATCTGTCACATAAATCAGTAAAAGTACATATACGTACTAATTAAAAGAGATAAATTCTTTATGCCAAGCAATAGGCGTCCCAACCGCTTGTCCAATCGTATAGATATCTGAAGTAGGCCTAAATAGAAAAGCTTCAGGATCCACCACTGCATCGACCCAAACTTTCCAAGCATCTGCTCCTGGTGGTACATGATGCACTAAAACATTAGGGTCGGTAGATGCGATTGTTGCTTCTGCGACAACATTCCTTTGCCAACTCAATAATTTGCACTTTCTAGGCTGCTGCTGAAATTGTATATCAACACCACTGTGACGTTGTTGCTACTCCGATGAGACTGCAAAAATAAATCATTATGGTGAAACCTTATACAATGAAACTCATAGCTGCATAAAGGGAGAAAAAGAAGTAATACACACAAGACATAACACACAGACACAAAAAAATTTGGACAACTTAACGCTCTTAACGCAATGTTGCACTTTTTTTCCAGACAATTCGCTGACTGTCAGAATAAATAAAATTGTGCTACAATGCAGTTACGTACTTTGAGAACAACAAAGCAGGAATATCAGTGTTTGGGTTTGTGGTGGACAGGACAAGTGTATTCAGAATTTTTATGAAACCATTTAGCTGGACATGATTTGAATTTTGATATACGTGGCTGCTCTAGTTTTTTTCGTTAGTTTTACAACCCCCGGCACATCTGGAACACAATGGAATGTCTGGTGATATGATTAATAATGTTAAAAAATATTATAGACAATTTAGTGCCAGGTTGCAGCGTAGTTTCACAACCCCCGGCACATTTGGAACACAATGGAATGTCTGGTGTAGCTGAAATAATTAGATGCAGCTCTGTATTAAACATATACAACCTTAAGAGAAAACAGGCAAGCACATAATCACCCTCTCGAAAACACTCAAACACCAACACATAAATATATTCATACAAATATACATCTCTGCATACATATACATACCCACTAATGCACATGTACAACATATACACACAACAGATGCCAGCAACAAGGACGAATGCACACAAAGGTTATGGGCAAACAAGGATGGTCAGGGAAGTGCACAGCCTAATCAAAGCATAAACAAGACCAACGTAACACATATCTTTTAAATAGCCATTCTCATAGCTAGCAACCAGGTCCAGGAAAATGCATGACAATCAAGTATAGTAACAACAAACTCAGCCTAACACCCGACTAAGAAGTGATATTTAATAAGAATGTTAAAGTTTAAATAAATTTGATTTAGTTTATTGTAATGTAAATATAGATATATTTTACTTCTTAGTTATCTAAGCTTGCCCATACGTAGGATTGCCCACATACACGAGAAAAACACAGCAAACAAATAAATATTCATCACTGTATTAGAACTACAATTTGATAATAATAATATTCCATTGAACACATTAACTGGGCCATGAATGCAAAATTTGACCTTGACCAACAAAATGGTGGAAGGAAGCATTGTTATATTATATATCATCCCCTCCGGGAACATCTGAGATCTGTACATATCAATTAAAATCCATTTTCTTCGCATATCTATGGTTTTCAGTTGTCTTTCGTAGCTCAGTAAACATTTTTGTTTGTCTTTTTGTTTAGGTTAGATACTCCTTACGTGCTAAGCTACTTGTACTTGGAATGAAGAGGAAAATCAAGGTCTATATAATAAAATATATAATTTCAAAACAGTTATATATATAAAAGAAATACATAAACAATCAAATATAATGAAAATGAGATCAGTAAATGCATGATTAACCGTCCTCTTTGGGTTATAATCGGTTATAGTATTCAATATCATACTACTTTATAAATAAGTTGTAGTTAAAAAATGAACTGATATCTTCACTATGGTCAAAGACATCAGTAGTTTATATAGGATCCTAGACAAATACACATGCAACGTGCAAAGAGCTAAAGAAAAGAATCTCATAGCATAGATGCCATAGTGGGATTGGAAAGCTCATATTCATCATGGATAAAGAGAGAATGTGTGTCACATAAGGAAGGCTTATCCTAAATACCATTGCAGGTTGGACAAAAGATGGAACGATTAAGGTCACATTCTCGACCTCAACATCTTTGACCGTTATTTCGTTTTTTATATGTCAACTGTGAAGGTACTAACTATGGTGAATGTGTTGTTGTGCATGGGGATACTGTCAACTGTGAAGGTCATCCACAAAAACATGCGAATGAAATATGACATTGTTTCGAAAATACCTGAGGTGTATTGCCACGAGGAGTCACAGGTTCTTCCGCTACATTTTGTTTACCATTGATGTTCTGTTGAAAAAAAAATGTTAGCACGCACTAATAAATTAAACATATATTAATTACTCGTTAACACAATGAATCAATTATAACTTACAGCCATAAACAAATCAGAGAGCTCTTTCATTTGAGCTTGCAAGGTTGTAATTTGATTTTCTAAGTCACGTACTTTTTTTGAACTAATCATACGTACTCCGAACTGAGTTGGTGTAACCCTAAAACCTAGCCCCCTTATTCTACCTCTGTGTTCATGACCAAAAACCTTTGACACTCCATCTTCGTTCAATGATACCGTTCCTTGAGAAATTTGAGTGTTTTTATACTCTTTTACCTTAGCCTACAAATTCAAAAATATTCATTTTTATATGTCGCAACATTAAATGTAACATTCAAATACTGGAGACAATTGCAAAAATACATGTCAAGTAAAATATATCAAATTTGACTATTAGTCGGCGAAATGGTTAAATGGAGTCAAAATGAAAAATGGAAAAATAATTTGATGTATTATCCATCCTTACTATGTAATCGGCGATAATAGAATTTGGTGGTTCTCCATTTTTCTTTGTGTGACCTCTACACCACAAATCCTCCCTACTGATATCTGATGAGCAACCACTTTCTTTTTTCTGCAAAAAGAGCTTAACAACTAAATACTAAACCATTTTGGATATTTTTTTGATACTGATTATATTTTTTTGATACCGATTATAAATGAATTTTACAAGTTATTTTTTTTACCATATCATCTGCCAGTCTTACGTAACCCTTTCGACTCATAGTGTGTGGAACTGTATTCAACGCTCGTATGGCCTTGTATTTATTGCTTGTCGACTACATAAGAGAAATTCATTAGAATTTGGTATAATAAACTGAAATGAAAAATTCTTAATTGTATCCATCAAAACAAAACCAACTACCTCAAACTCTTCTGTTAATTTCTCATTGATAAAATCATTCCACTCTTGAGCACTTTTAATATTATTCGGTTTTAATATGTCTAATTTGTTGGAAGCATCGGGACTCTTTGCTGCAACTTTTATAGCTTTGACTAGCCTTGATTTTGCCTCTTTCCATCGTAGGCCCACCATCTGAAGGAACATATTTTGGTATATATCATCCAACTTGAATCTTGCCTGTACGGTATGAATAAAATCTAAATGCATAGTTACATTATGTATAAAAAGAAAAATCTAAATTGCATAGTTACATTATTAGCAGTAGCAGGTTTGCCCTTCTATAATACTTCTTGAATTACTTGTTTTGAAGGAAAGTATGTTACTTTAGGGATCTGAACTTTGCAATGAATCAATAGATAAATCAACAAACATCATCTTGCAAATCTTACAAGACAAGCTGATCACATGAAGTTGCACACATGAAGAACCACACAATTAGCTGAAGTTTAGGAATCTAGTATGTCTAGAAGTTATATGGTAGATGTTTTTGGCCGTTATTATTTTTCAATTATTGTTAGCAATTGCAGGGGCCAGAACATGCACTGCTGTATAACATAGTATTGAAGGAATTAGAAAATATGCAAGTTGATTACAAATTTCATTTCTCAACTTATACATTTGACTATATCTCTCTTTATCTCACTCTCATTCACTGTTGTATAACATAGTAATGAATCATATTGTAGGATCAGACCTTTAGACTCACATTTCACATCAATCCAAGAGTTATCACGATTATTTAGGGAACAAATAAGAACAAAGTAATTTTCTATTAATAATGTGCTTAGCCCAGCCCCATGGTGAAATGGATGTGAATTAAACTGGTTTGTTAACAACGAAAATTAAAAAGACAAATGATCAGTCCTCACTAATTACATTGACATCATTAACCATATTATAAAAACAATGAAAAAAAGGACTGACTACCAGTTCAATGATAAAATTGTTACATAGAGGCCTTGAAATCCAATCACGTCATTATCGACAAACGTTTAGACAAAAAAGAAATTGAAAAGAAAAGGATCTGAACAACCAACAAACATTGGTGTGATTTACTGATTGTATAAGAAGATGATGAAGCTATGAATACCAAGAAATGGAAGAGAGTTTTATTTCTTTAATTATAAAAGAAGATAATAGACAAGGTTGTTACCAGAAATTCATGTTACTGTGAAAAGCATAGAAGTAACAGTACTTTCAAAATTTAACTGGTATTGAAATTATTTCTTGCAAAGCTCCAAAACCAATAATTCAAAATAAATACCGACTGCCAGTGAGCATTTACAGCTTCAATACCATTATCAAGATTCAAAATTTACATGTTTCTCAAAATAACCTTAATTTACAGCTTCAATACCATTATCAAAATTCAAAATTTACACGTTTCTCAAAATTTCATATGGTTGACGTCTTTTTACCCTAAAACAACTTAATTAATTAAATTTTAAGGTCAATATCTACTGTGTTATCATAAGACAAAACTGCTACATGTTACAGGTAGGTTATTTTAGGGTCAATTTTAGGGTCAATATTCATTACAGATAGGTTATTTCAAAATACCATACAAAACTGCTTATTTGTAAATAAGCCAATATTTAGAAATAGGCTAATGGTATGTAATGTAGATATCATAAGACAAAACTGCTACATGTTATAGGTATGTTATTTTGCATGTTAAAATAGACAAAACTGCTTATTTAGAAATATTCCTTACACATAGGTTATTTCTAAATACTATACAGAAATGCCTACTTAAAAATAAGCCAATGTTAAGTATTGGTTGATAGCCAAAGTTTGGCTATAAAAACATGAGCCAAAGTCTACTTTTCTATATATCATGGTGATTTATTGTAGTACCTGAATACATGTCCATATATCAGCCCTTAATTTGTCGTCGACTTTCTTCCAATTGCTAATGGTCACAGGTACCATCTCCCTTGCTAAAGTCCCAAGATACGATGATAAATATTTGGAATTTGGACCAATAGGTTGATTTAATTCATTGAACTCAATTTCAACCTTCTCATTTGGTGTCAAAGAAAATAATCTCATCATTGTTTTTCCTCTTTTCCTCTTAGTTTTGACCATGTTCGCCTCTTCGGAGGAAAAATCTAAGTTGGTTGAATCAAGAGGATTGGATGAGTGTGTGGTATTGACATTTTGAAGGGGAGCTAAATCACGAGGATTGGACGTTTGTGTGGTAATGACGTTTTGGAGAGGGGTTGAATTAAGAGGATTGGATGATTGTGTGGGATTGACATTTTGAATGGGAGTTGAATCGTGAGGATTGAACGTTTGTATGGTCACGACGTTTTGGAGGGGAGTTGAATCAGGAGGATTGGATGAGTGTGTGGTATTGACGTTTTGAAGGGAAGTTGAAACATGAGTATTGGACGTGTGTGTGGTAACGACGTTTTGAAGGGAAGCGAAATGAAGAGATTTGGAGGAGCGTGTGGTAGTAACGTTTTGTAGGGGGGTTGAATAATGACAAGGAATGATGGATGGAGGAATTTCACCGTGCTTGCATGGAGATTTTCTAACAGTCACATTCTTATCCTTAAGAGTACAACCAACTTCAACTTCAACATCTTTCATTTTAGAGATTCTAATACCACCGTTAGCCTCTGTTAGACCACGAGCAGCTGCAAGTGCAGCAAGACTTTGCTTCTTCGATCTTTTATGTGCTTGCTTCGAGCTCTGAAATTATTTGAATAAATATAGCATTAGTTAGGGTTATAGTTGGAATTGAGGTAAAAATAGCAATAGCATTTACCTCTCCTTGATGTTGCTCGTTCTTACCCATAGATGCAATAAGTTCAAGCTTCTTTCTCCAAGTGATCAACCTAGAAAAAAAATCATAATATGTAAAAAATTAACATTATACTAATTAGTATAGGACTTTTTTGATATGTAACGACTATGAATAATATCAATAAAAATATGAAAACAACCACGTGCGATACAATGTAAAATTGTTTTGATACACTTCTATCAAAAACCCGAGTAAATTAATATGTGATTTGATAAGTCGTATCTTTTTAATACGAAGAGAAATTTATTCATCGGTTTATATAACAACATAACTAAACACTTTAACGCATATGACTACATATAAAACAACATATCAACAATGAATGCTTATTCTTACCAAAATGCCATCGCAATCCTTTCTTATGTAACTTTCATCTTCATTATCAACATCCCTGTCATTAAGTAGCGACTCATCTAGTGGTTTACTCGTTGAGTTTTCCTCCTCCTCATATTTTTCCAATTCATGAAAACCTCTAGGAGGTGCTTTCAAAACAACATACCAATTTGAAGAACTACTTTCTCTAGAGAAAAACACTTGTACAGCTTGTGTTGCTAAGATGAAAGGATCGCTTGCAAATTGATTTTGGAACTGATGTAAATTAACTAATGTAAAGCCATCTTCAACCTTAACTCCACGATAAATATTTGCCCAATCACACTTAAACAAAGCAACTTGAAACAAACGGTAGTCCAACAACAAAATCTCATGCAAGATACCATAATAAATAATTTTCTCTACGGACCCGTCTGCACGAATTGTATTTGCCTCAATGGAAACACCGCTATTTTGTGTAGACTTCTCATTGTTTTTAGTATGGAAACGTCGTCCATTGACAATATAGCCAGTATAAGAAACTACTTGCGATCGAGGCCCATACAAAAGCCATTTTATTATTTCGCTAACATCTGAAACATTTCTCTCATCTTTAACCTGGACATACAAAATGTTGAATATAACGATATAGGACAATAATATGTGCATATATGAAGCTTAATTGGTTTAATGAAAGAAAATATAACTATTTCAACCTTTTTTCCGAACCAATAACTAAAAGTCTCTGAATGCAGTTTTGACAATTCCATATCATTTTGTAAAAGCCGAGGGTACAAACGTTTCAACTCCTCCTTGTGCATTCTGCATATGCAAATGTACAAGTTAAAATTTAATTGCTTTCATATAGAATGATCAAGTTGAACTTATACTTACTCTATGTACGGCTCCACTTCATCGGTATATTGAATAGCACATACCGATGAGTAGCATCAATCACCTCCTCGGAAAGTAACATGGGTTTTACTTTAGAAATCGGACGCCCATCGAGTATGGAATCACTTTGTTGCACTTCATTTCGATTTTTCTTTCCTCCAAATGCATACCCATCTTCAATATATCTAGCACAATACTTAATGCATTCTTCAGCAGAATAGCGCTCAGCTATGCACCCTTCAGGTCGGGCTTGATTTTTAACATAACCCTTGAGTATTTTCATATACCTATAATCAAGACATAAGCATAAAATGCTTTCATAAGCGCATATTTTATTAATTACGTTAAGTATTCATAAAAAAATTACCTCTCAAATGGATACATCCACCGGTATTGTACCGGTCCGCATATTCTTGCCTCCCTCCCCAAATGTACCGTCAAGTGAATCATGATATCAAAAAAGGAAGGGGGAAAGAATCTCTCATGGTCACATAATGTTAATGCAATTTGATTCTCCATGGATTCTAATTTATCTCTATCAAGCACTCTTTGGCATAAGTCATTATAAAATGAACATAGTCGCAGTAATGCATTCCTTGTACCTACGGGCAAAAGCCCTCTCAACGCTACAGACAATAGTTGTTGCAGCAAAACATGATAATCATGAGACTTAAGACTTGAAATTTTTTCCTGTTTTACAAAACATTTCCCAATATTTGAGCTATACCCATCAGGCACCTTCAAATTCCTCATTCTATCGTAAAAGATCTCTTTTTCTTGGTCTGTTAAGGTGCATGGTGCAGCAGGAAGTAATACTTTACTTCCAACATCTATAGGTTGCAACTTCTTCCTTATACGCATTGCTTTCAGATCTTGACGTGAAGTAATTCCATCTTTTGTTTTTCCTTTGATATCAAGCAATGTACCAAGAATGCTCTCGCAAATATTTTTTTCGACATGCATTACATCTAGATTGTGACGCAAAGGAAGTGTCTGCGAAAACCAGAAAAATGTGTGTAATAGATTGATAGTAAAATACTAATTACTAGACATGGCTATCAAATGAAAAGGCATTTTATTTTTAATTATCTTTTACCTTCCAATAAGGCAAATCAAAGAAAATGGACTTCTTTTTCCACATTTTGATACCTTTTTTCTTCACATCTCCCCGCTTTCTTTTTCTACCACCTATCTCTTCCTCCTTTGTCTTTTTCCCCCACTCATTAACGATATCTTTGACATCTTCGAAGATTTGAGCACCGGTATGTATTGGAGGCACTTGTCTATTTTCTATCGTTCCATCGAATAAGTTTTTCCGGTGGCGATATTCATGATTAGGTGCAAGAAATCGTCTATGGTCCAAGTATGCGCATTTTTTACTAAATGGTAGCCATATTGAACATGTATTAATGCCAAAAACAGGACATGCTCTCTTACCTTTTACAGTGCAACCTGCTAAATTTCCATAAGCTGGAAAATCATTTATTGTCCACATCAGAATTGCATTTAATCTAAATTCGCTACGATTGAATGCATCATACACCTTTACCCCTTTATTCCACAATTTGTTCAAATCTTCAATAAGTGGTTGCAGATACACGTCGATATCATTTCCTGGTTGTCGCGGTCCGGGAATTACTAAAGATAGCATCATATTATCTTTATGCATACAAAAGCCACGGAGGGAAGTTATAAGCAACAAGAAACACTGGCCAACAACTATATGTTGAATTCCAATCACCAAAAGGGTTAAAGCCATCACTTGCGAGGCCAAGCCTTAAATTTCGTGGATCGGATGCAAAGGAGGGATACATTCTATCAATTGTAGACCACTGAGAGGAATCTACAGGATGTTATAGTTTACAATCTTCTCTTTTATTACTGCTATGCCATCTTAATTGTTCTAATGTCTCCGGCGACATCATTCTTTTCAACCTTGGTATGAGTGGAAAGTATCTCAAAACCTTCACAGGTATTTTGGATTGCTTTCCATCTTCTCTTGTCTTGTTCTTTTTCCAACGAGATTTGCCGCATTTAGGACAAAAATCACAATGTGCAAGCTCTTTTCTAAATAGACAACAATCATTTGCGCATGCGTGTATATTCCTATAACCTAAACCAAATGAATTAATCAACTTCTTTGTTGCGTATGTTGAATTAGGAAGCTTGTTTTCCTTAGGTAGCATATCCTTGATGAGCATAAGAAGTTCCGTAAATGCCGTGTCGGTTATACCATTTCGAGCCTTATGTTTATAAAGAAGTATCGTAGCAGAAAACTTTGTGTGGCTTGTACAACCAGGATATAAAGGTATTTCAGCTGTCTCCAATAATTTCTTAGTCCCTTCCCTATGTTTATCATTAACACGATATTCATTCTACTCGTCTTCAATTTGTGCATCGAAGTACATTCTGTATGTATCTGCCACTTCGTCGGCTTCATTTCGTGAATGACGCGCTTCTCCATGAAAGATCCATACATCATATGTTGGATCAATTCCAAAACACACCAAATGTGTCACAACATCTCTTGGAGAATGTCAAATAAGGTTCCTACATCGACGACAGGGGCAAATAATTTTTTCTGGATTACCCTCACTTTCAGCATGCTTATGTATGAAATTTCGAGCGGCTTGCCTATATTCCTCTGTCATTCTAAAAAAAAATAAACATATCCTTAGTCAACCCTACATAGTTATAAGTACAAAATTATTAATCAAAAATTACGAAACCTTGGTAAATTGATCCATGTTTTGTCCATATCTTATATGGATCAGATTGGGCACACGTGGAAAAGAAACTAGTAACTGCAACAACAAAGAAACTAGTAAGTTTTAAATAGTCCCTCCCTTTAAATGCTACATGTAAAACTTGACTTTGATGATTTAAATTCAATTTCTTTAACCCCCAATTTCTTCATACATTTCCACAACTTTCTTGAACTGCTGCTATTATGCAAGGCTAAGCAGTTCAGGATAGTTGTGGGAATTCATGAAGATATTGTGAATCTATGGTTTATGTTAATTGTATAAATCGAGGATTTGTGCAAGGAAAATGTTCTACATCAGATGTATGTTACTTAAATTCATTATATAATCAGGTATGATATAATTTCTGAGCAGACATTTAATTTCATTTGGTATTTTTATTTAAATTCAGTTAAAGGTAAGAATTATGGTCAACTGGCACATATTACAGAATACTAAGTAGTAAATATTTGCAGAATTGACCTAGAGTTTGCTTGGCAAATCATTCAGGTAGGGTTGAATTTTCTCAGGTATAATTCAACTTGCATTTCCTTTTAAATATTAAAATAATGCTCTACTTATTCGACTCACTTATTGTAATGACCCGATATTTTGGAACATTCGCATCCATTATAAGTGTATAGGTAGACACTCATGCCGGAATTGAATTGCTCAAAATACGTTGTTAATTTAAATTTGGCAAAACTAAACATATACAGTAAATAAAATAATCACAGATCACAGACACAGAGTAATAATTGCAGCGGAAATAAAAGAGATAGTAGTTCATGAAGCTACTATATAAATGTATAAGTTACATCAGAGTTAAACCAGATACAACGGAAGAGTAATATGATACATCAGATACACATCAGAATACATCACTGGAATCATCGAATGCTGAAAGCAGAATAGATGGCTGGATCTTCAAGCAAAGCTCCAACTCCAAAGGTGAGTCTCGAATACTGGTACACTCAGTCTGACCCGAGCGTAAAGCAAAAACACAAGACACTCGAGTCAGGATTAACATTCTTATATCAATAAATCCAACTCAAGTGAAATAGCAATTGAAATACAAGTAACTCAAAGGATGTTTGGAATAACCATCCTTTAAGGATCCGTTAAACTATCTACTATGTAGTAGTGTACGATAAGTAGATAATGTCTATCAGTAATATAAAGATATCAAAATAGTGTTAAGTCATGGCCCATTCCACCCTTAACACATTTTTATTCCCAAAAGCATATACAAGACCGTAGTTTCCCCAAAACCGGAAGTCACCAGAGGGCAATCCATATACTAAAGGTACAAAACAAATTCGTAGTGATCGCGAATAAAGGGATACAAGTATGACAAGACACATGAGGCAATACCCAAGGTAGTGATACTGCCGTTTGCCTGATCCGGACTGGTGAGAACGCAACGCCGCAGCGCCCGCAACACCGTGAAACAACACTCCCAAAATCAAGGGTGCACCAATCGACAACAAGTAATGAGTAGTTCGAAGAAGTGTGACCACTTGAGGTAGCTAATCCTCCATTGGCCCGGCACGGCTCCTGTTTTAGTCATTTCCAATTTGACACAAGTGTCAAGGCTATCCATTATCGTTCTCTTTCTTCAGTCATCACGTACATCATTCCAACCACTTCATTCTGGATCAACACTCCGCGAATGTTAGTTATTAAAGTGGTTTTCGGTATCGACAGAGAGTATGTCCATATCCGATCCCGGTCTCTTTAATAACTTCCGTAATTATTACACCGATTGGTCGTTTAATATATTTCAAAACCAAATCAAATTCAATTTCAAATAGAATTCGTAAATCAACATTTCATTTGTCTTTCAAAACCAATTTCCATACTTTACGTTTCAAAACTTCCAAATTTCCATTTCAAAATCTTATAATTCAATTTCAATTTATATTCAAACCATTCAAATATTGATTCAAGTTCGAATATCAGTTTCATTTCGAAATCATTTAAATTAACTTAATTTAACATTCAAATCAATTTAACTTCATTTATCGATTTCATTCAATATTTGTTAAGTAAACTTGCCATTCAAAACAATTTCTATTAAATTTCCAATTCATTAAATCCATTATTTAAATTCAACTTCATTTTATCAAAACTTACAAATTTAATTAAATTCATCAAATCAAATTCTTTAAATTTCAAGTCTTACATTAATTTCAATAAATCACATTTTATTTCTTGTTAAAGAAATTCAATTTCACTTATTTACTTACTTAAATAATTTTCCAAAACTTAATTAATAAAGAAACTCAATTTCAATTATTTACGAAGTAAAATTCACTTATTCAAAAATTCAATTTCACTTATTAAAGAATTCAAATCAATTTAATCATTAAATAATTCAATCTTATTTAATTATTAACTAATTCAAACTTAATTATTAAATAATTTCAAAGTTTAATAATTTCAAACTTAATTATAATTTCATACTTAATTATTAAATCATTTCTCAAATTAAACAACATTCTTTCATCAATTACATTTGTTAATATTTTGTTTCAGATTATCAAATATTAACAATTTCCTTTCATTAAAATTCAAATTTCAACTTCATTTCAAAACCATATTATTTATTCAAATAAAATCTTCATTTACTTTTAAATCAAATTATTGACCAATCGGGTTTTATTTAATTTCCTATCCTAGGTCAAAGTTCAATTTGGGTATTTATCATTTCAACCCGATTCCAATTCAATTTAAAAATCAAAGGATAACAAAGGGAACTTGCAGTGTGATAACTGGGATGGTGTCAAAGTAAATAAACAAGCAATAACAACAATCAATAACAATCCAATAATCAATTCAAATAATCCCGAAATAACCGTATTAATTCGCATTGTTATTTGTACGAATTAATATAATTATCTCTAGAATCTACACTATCATTTCATGTAGATTATAGAATATTACACTAATATTTATACGGTTCTTCAATTGTCATTCGATTTCAAATTTTAACACTACAACAATTAATCAAATACGTTCAATGGTTCAAAGTGTAATTATCACTATTCTACATGTCAATTAATTTAACAATTAAAAGGAATCATATCCAACTAATCAACTTCAACATAAGTGTCAATTCAAATTTTTAATTATCCTACGTCAAATTTACTTGCATAATATTTATCACTTTATACATTACAATTTTAACGTCCAATTGTAAACATCAAACAATCAGTCATTTAACAATCAAACTGGATTATCATTTCATATATAACAGACATTGGTGTCAGATGTCACAGGTGAACTGATACAGGTAATAACAGTGTAAACATCTAACAGCAGCATATTTCAATTTTCGTTTCAATTGAAATCAAATTTAATAAATAAAAGAACGTTAATCGTGAGTGAGTGCTCACCTTTCGAGGCTAGAGAGAACAGGAGATGGCACAGATACGCACTGATACAGATACTGAAATTGAATTCAAGCAAAGCAAAATCGGCACGAAGGCGACGGTCAAGGTTGATCGGCACGAATTGATTATAACGGATCAGATCAGAACTGGAACGATGAAAATAAACGGTATAAGCGAACTTATATAACCGTATATAACTATATATACATCAAGTCATACTCAAAATTTCAAACATATACTAAATTAAATATATATTTATGTATTTTAAAATCCATTTTTTTTATTTTATAAACCCTGTCTACATTAAACACTGTCTATATCATACTTAAACAAAATCAGTATATATTACTGTAAATACATAAACAGTACAACATATATTCATTGTGGAACCAGATTTATTCCAATTTCTATAATATATAAAATAGATCAGATAACTGTTTATATAAATCTGCATTTACGAAATTATAATATCGATAAACCCATGCCTTTTTGTACAAATCCAACTTATATTTTATACAACATATAACCTTATATATATGTACCTAGAATATGAACAACCGTTATATATGCATACGTTGTAAAAAAAATGTCGTATGCATATGTAATACACTGCAACTCTCAACATACGAGCAGTATGCATATATGAACATCCTTTATTAATTTCCGTAGCAGACATATGCACATTAAAATAACACATACTAGCCTGTTACAAAAAAATCTTAACTAAACTTTTTATATATAATACTAGCTCATATAACTGACTATATCTATATAACTCTTTATATACACGTACTGTTTTCTTGACTTTGCGTATGCCTCTACAACATATATGCATTACTTCCTTTTCATTAAGTGCATTGGAACCATACTCTTACATTATTAAAAGTTATACTGTACAACATATAATACCCACTTATACATATCTCAGTAAAATACACTAACTGTCTATAAAGCTATGTATATTCAAATAGATAAAGCTTCATATACAAACAGCATATTATTTTAACGCAATATAAATATATAACTTACAGATGTATATAAAAGTTAAAAACACTAAATACTGGAACAAGCAACTATTATAAGGGTCCAGCAAAACAAAATATATACATTCCTTTATATATTATACTCTATTATATAAAATCGAACAGATGCATATATGATGCTTTATAAGGCTGACCTTTAGACAACAACAACAACGTATACTCCTATTACTATAACACCTACAACACTATATATATATTTTCTTAAAAGCCCAAAATGCAAATATGGTAAAATGTAGAATATTATACACCTACCATTATAGCTTATATATAACATCATTCACACTAAAATTATCCTTTTGGAACTCACACAAGAATACATGTATATATATTTATATATAACCGCAAATATACTTACGAATCAAGGAAGAGGAGCTAGGCTGCTAGGGGAGGTGCTACACGTGGAGGCTTTGATCGGCTGTGGTGGGTGACATGGCAGAGGCAGGTGGAGGTTATGGGTAGGCTTTGGGGTTGCGAGGCCGTACGGGAGGGGCTGCGCTCGAAGATGTATGCAAGAGAGGGAGAGACAGTGAAAGGCGGAGGAGGGTTGGAGCACGAATGGTGGTTGGCAAATGGAAAGGTCGGCGAGAGGTGAAGGAAGGCTCGGCCACGTGTGTGCTTGCGACTATGGTTGTGGTGGAAGGCGAGGTCTGTGATGGAGGTTTCACGTGAGGAATGGAGTTGTGGGAGGCTGCTGGCACTGCCGTGGCTTCGTGATGGGAGGGGGTGGTCGTGAAAAGGCCGATGAGGTTGGAGCACGGTCAGGTTTGCAATGATAGGAGCAGGGTTTGAAAAAATATATATATAACTTAGTTTGTTTAAATTTTTCTCTCTAGAACAGAGCAACCCAAAAGTGAAGAGGAGAGAAAGAGTGCACGTGAATGGAAATTAACTAGCAAATATGAATTGAACTCGGGAATAGAGAAAGTCTAATATTGAAATTTGGGAACAATAATAACTAGCGGCTAATGGTATTACACGGTGGGAATTGTAGAAATGTAGGAACCGAAAAGGCTTGAATGCGTAACCGTTACGACTAAATATTACACAGACTCCGCCGCGTACCAGGGTTCAAAAAACAGAAAGGAATATACCACTGGGATCAGCACAACGAGACGATCAAAACTGTATACAGATATCGATGGTATGACCGAATTATAAAAATTCGAATTTTCCTACTGAAGGAAAATGCAAGAAAAACGCAAGAAAATAAGAACGACGGAGCCAAAGATGTCCGAATTTGGAAAAACGACAAACTGACATCTTGCTCAAAAGATGGTTTAGAATTTTTCTATGTAAAATTATTTAGGTTCCGAAAATATTTTATTTTTATCGCTTTTTAACTGATTGAATTGAAGTAAATTTACGCGCGAAATAAACTTCCGTATTTTCGGACGAAAATTTACCAGTTGCTATGTTTAATTAGACGTATTCCAAATGTTAAATTTTTATTTCAAAATTTTATCGTTTAAAATTTCACAAAATTTCAACTAATTACGTTATTAAAATAGTTGAAATTTACGGGTCGTTACACTCTCCCCCACTCAAAACTTTTCGTCCCCGAAAAGGTACGAGGTAGGAGAATAGAAACAACCAGAAAAAAACAGATTTGAAATATAAAATAACAATTAATTTAGACCATATAAATTCAAATTTAAATTAATTGATATACAATAATTGATTTAATCCATTTGATTTCACTAAAATCAATCTCAACTATTTCTAAATTCATTATCTTATTATCCAATTATCTCAAATTTACAATTTTTAAAACCATAAATCTGAATAGTCTTTTATTATAATCATATTTTCTTCAACAATTTTAAATTCTTCTTTATTCAAAATTATTGTTAAATTTATTCTACTTAATATATCTAATCACATATATTTAAACTATATGAATTAATTTAAACCATATAAATTTCAATTTAAATTAATTTATATTCATTAATTGATTTTAAATTCAAGGTATTTCCATAAGTTGATCTAATTTCAATTTATTAATTCTTTCAAAACAAATTTATTTCCTTATTAACTGAGTTTTACTTATTATCCTATCTAACTTTATTAACATCTTTAAAATCAAAATTTAGTGTATGACATTTATTATAAACACTCAAATTTTATTTATAAATTCAACTTATCTTATATATTATCCAATTACATATTCAACTTCTGAATGATTTAGGTAAGTTGTATTAGAATTCAGTTGAACAATATACAAATAAAATTTTCCCAATTCAATTATTCAAGTTTAAATATTTATTCCAAATTTTGGTTTTATTTATAATTAAAATCATCTTTTAACAAAATTTAAGAATTAGATTTCTGATTAACTTTAAACAATTTAGAGATATATATAATATTTTTATATCAAATCAAATTAAATTTTGAAATAAGATACCTATATATATATAAATCAAATTATACTGAAGAAATTCAAATCAAAATATTTTTCAAAACAAAACCGTAGCAAAGCTACAGAATAGTATCTCCACTTCGAAACTCGAAAATGAATGTCGATGATGCGGCCGCCATCACCGAAATTATTTTCCAGCGACAAAGAGAGAGCACTGATTTCAACATTTAAAATTCTTTGAAAACGATTTATATTCGAAAATATTTTAAATACTATACACTTTAAAACTTTCAAATCAAAGTTTGAAATCACCGGAAACTAAATTCTCAAATTTCTGCATTAAATTCATTTGAATTCCAAATTAAAATTTTAAACCATGTTCTATAGTTTCATTTATTTATCATATTAAAATAATCAATGGTTTTCCAAACAATAAATGAAAATCAAATATTATCATTTTTGACAACAGATTCATTAACAATTTAATTTCATAATATAATCATACAAAACTTTATTTTATTTACCAAAGTTGAAAACGAAATTGTGTCAGTTTGCTCTGCTCAGGTGTTTTGGAAATCCTATCGATAACGTTGATCAGACGAATCGATCGGAAACCCAAATCAACATCAACAACTCAAACAACACAATATATAAAACATTTTTATATTAGTTTACAAATACATTTCTTTGCTCAACGATACAGGAATGAATTTTCAAAATAAGGATAGAGATTCAAATTTGATGGACTCAAATCAAAGAGAAATTTGATTCGAAGATAAGTTCGAAACAAGATATGATGATTAATAGCAAAGTAGGAAGATTGATAAGTTTATATAAATCGCGGG
The DNA here is from genome assembly GCA_030737815.1 of Allium fistulosum. Classification (NCBI taxonomy): domain Eukaryota; kingdom Viridiplantae; phylum Streptophyta; class Magnoliopsida; order Asparagales; family Amaryllidaceae; genus Allium; species Allium fistulosum. The sequence goes on along the minus strand of CM060901.1, from coordinate 1,389,223,742 downwards.
CAACCTTAACCGGGTCGACCGTGACTCCAAGAATAAGATCGTTGTAGAATTCCTAGATAAATCGACATTCGATCTCAAGAAATAAAATTCAGGTATAGCAGGGAATAGATAGCATCGTAAACCGAGGATACAGAAATCTCCGGTAAATCGATGCCTATTATAAAGGAGTTTTACTCCTTTACGAATCATTCTAAGATTAGCGAGACCGCCGATCTATTACAGATAACATTCAGAATGGAGTTATGGGGTTGCTCCATGATTGAAAGAAGACGAATAGTGAAGGACACGAATGAATTTCGGAACCGAGGGGAACGTTCCAAAATTTCAAAGGAATTGAGTCAAAGGAAGAGATTGAAACTCGAATGAGAGTGATTCTGGAAATACATTTACCCTATATGTTAAGTTTTGCCTAGAGCTACCAAAGCTCTGATACCAACTGTAACAACCCGATATTTTGGACCATTCGCATCCATTATAAGTGTATAGGTAGACACTCATGCCGGAATTGAATTGCTCAAAATACCGCGTTGTTAATTTAAATTTGGCAAAACTGAACATATACAGTAAATAAAATAATCACAGATCACAGACACAGAGTAATAATTGCAGTGGAAATAAAAGAGATAGTAGTTCATGAAGCTACTATATAAATGTATAAGTTACATCAGAGTTAAACCAGATACAACGGAAGAGTAATATGATACATCAGATACACATCAGAATACATCACTGGAATCATCGAATGCTGAAAGCAGAATAGATGGCTGGATCTTCAAGCAAAGCTCCAACTCCAAAGGTGAGTCTCGAATACTGGTACACTCAGTCTGACCCGAGCGTAAAGCAAAAACACAAGACACTCGAGTCAGGATTAACATTCTTATATCAATAAATCCAACTCAAGTGAAATAGCAATTGAAATACAAGTAACTCAAAGGATGTTTGGAATAACCATCCTTTAAGGATCCGTTAAACTATCTACTATGTAGTAGTGTACGATAAGTAGATAATGTCTATCAGTAATATAAAGATATCAAAATAGTGTTAAGTCATGGCCCATTCCACCCTTAACACATTTTTATTCCCAAAAGCATATACAAGACCGTAGTTTTCCCAAAATCGGAAGTCACCAGAGGGCAATCCATATACTAAAGGTACAAAACAAATTCGTAGTGATCACGAATAAAGGGATACAAGTATGACAAGGCACATGAGGCAATACCCAAGGTAGTGATACTGCCGTTTGCCTGATCCGGACTGGTGAGAACGCAACGCCGCAGCGCCCGCAACACCGTGAAACAACACTCCCAAAATCAAGGGTGCACCAATCGACAACAAGTAATGAGTAGTTCGAAGAAGTGTGTCCACTTGAGGTAGCTAATCCTCCATTGGCCCGACACGGCTCCTGTTTTAGTCATTTCCAATTTGACACAAGTGTCAAGGCTATCCATTATCGTTCTCTTTCTTTAGTCATCACGTACATCATTCCAACCATTTCATTCTAGATCAACACTCCGCGAATGTTAGTTATTAAAGTGGTTTTCGGTATCGACAGAGAGTATGTCCATATCCGATCCCGGTCTCTTTAATAACTTCCGTAATTATTACACCGATTGGTCGTTTAATATATTTCAAAACCAAATCAAATTCAATTTCAAATATAATTCGTAAATCAACATTTCATTTGTCTTTCAAAACCAATTTCCATACTTTACGTTTCAAAACTTCCAAATTTCCATTTCAAAATCTTATAATTCAATTTCAATTTATATTCAAACCATTCAAATATTGATTCAAGTTCGAATATCAGTTTCATTTCGAAATCATTTAAATTAACTTAATTTAACATTCAAATCAATTTAACTTCATTTATCGATTTCATTCAATATTTGTTAAGTAAACTTGCCATTCAAAACAATTTCTATTAAATTTCCAATTCATTAAATCCATTATTTAAATTCAACTTCATTTTATCAAAACTTACAAATTTAATTAAATTCATCAAATCAAATTCTTTAAATTTCAAGTCTTACATTAATTTCAATAAATCACATTTTATTTCTTGTTAAAGAAATTCAATTTCACTTATTTACTTACTTAAATAATTTTCCAAAACTTAATTAATAAAGAAACTCAATTTCAATTATTTACGAAGTAAAATTCACTTATTCAAAAATTCAATTTCACTTATTAAAGAATTCAAATCAATTTAATCATTAAATAATTCAATCTTATTTAATTATTAACTAATTCAAACTTAATTATTAAATAATTCAAAAGTTTAATAATTTCAAACTTAATTATAATTTCATACTTAATTATTAAATCATTTCTCAAATTAAACAACATTCTTTCATCAATTACATTTGTTAATATTTTGTTTCAGACTATCAAATATTAACAATTTCCTTTCATTAAAATTCAAATTTCAACTTCATTTCAAAACCATATTATTTATTCAAATAAAATCTTCATTTACTTTTAAATCAAATTATTGACCAATCGGGTTTTATTTAATTTCCTATCCTAGGTCAAAGTTCAATTTGGGTATTTATCATTTCAACCCGATTCCAATTCAATTTAAAAATCAAAGGATAACAAAGGGAACTTGCAGTGTGATAACTGGGATGGTGTCAAAGTAAATAAACAAGCAATAACAACAATCAATAACAATCCAATAATCAATTCAAATAATCCTGAAATAACCGTATTAATTCGCATTGTTATTTGTACGAATTAATATAATTATCTCTAGAATCTACACTATCATTTCATGTAGATTATAGAATATTACACTAATATTTATACGGTTCTTCAATTGTCATTCGATTTCAATTTTTAACACTACAACAATTAATCAAATACGTTCAATGGTTCAAAGTGTAATTATCACTATTCTACATGTCAATTAATTTAACAATTAAAAGGAATCATATCCAACTAATCAACTTCAACATAAGTGTCAATTCAAATTTTTAATTATCCTACATCAAATTTACTTGCATAATATTTATCACTTTATACATTACAATTTTAACGTCCAATTGTAAACATCAAACAATCAGTCATTTAACAATCAAACTGGATTATCATTTCATATATAACAGACATTGGTGTCAGATGTCACAGGTGAACTGATACAGGTAATAACAGTGTAAACATCTAACAGCAGCATATTTCAATTGTCGTTTCAATTGAAATCAAATTTAATAAATAAAAGAACGTTAATCGTGAGTGAGTGCTCACCTTTCGAGGCTAGAGAGAACAGGAGATGGCACAGATATGCACTGATACGGATACTGAAATTGAATCCAAGCAAAGCAAAATCGGCACGAAGGCGACGGTCAAGGTTGATCGGCACGAATTGATTATAACGGATCAGATCAGAACTGGAACGATGAAAATAAACGGTATAAGCGAACTTATATAACCGTATATAACTATATATACATCAAGTCATACTCAAAATTTCAAACATATACTAAATTAAATATATATTTATGTATTTTAAAATCCATTTTTTTTTATTTTATAAACCCTGTCTACATTAAACACTGTCTATATCATACTTAAACAAAATCAGTATATATTACTGTAAATACATAAACAGTACAACATATATTCATTGTGGAACCAGATTTATTCCAATTTCTATAATATATAAAATAGATCAGATAACTATTTATATAAATCTGCATTTACGAAATTATAATATCGATAAACCCATGCCTTTTTGTACAAATCCAACTTATATTTTATACAACATATAACCTTATATATATGTACCTAGAATATGAACAACCGTTATATATGCATACGTTGTAAAAAAAAATGTCGTATGCATATGTAATACACTACAACTGTCAACATACGAGCAGTATGCATATATGAACATCCTTTATTAATTTCCGTAGCAGACATATGCACATTAAAATAACACATACTAGCCTGTTACAAAAAAATCTTAACTAAACTTTATACATATAATACTAGCTCATATAACTGACTATATCTATATAACTCTTTATATACACGTACTATTTTCTTGACTTTGCGTATGCCTCTACAACATATATGCATTACTTCCTTTTCATTAAGTGCATTGGAACCATACTCTTACATTATTAAAAGTTATACTGTACAACATATAATACCCACTTATACATATCTCAGTAAAATACACTAACTGTCTGTAAAGCTATGTAAATTCAAATAGATAAAGCTTCATATACAAACAGCATATTATTTTAACGCAATATAAATATATAACTTACAGATGTATATAAAAGTTGAAAACACTAAATACTGGAACAAGCAACTATTATAAGGGTCCAGCAAAACAAAATATATACATTCCTTTATATATTATACTCTATTATATAAAATCGAACAGATGCATATATGATGCTTTATAAGGCTGACCTTTAGACAACAACAACAACGTATACTCCTATTACTATAACACCTACAACACTATATATATATTTTCTTAAAAGCCCAAAATGCAAATATGGTAAACTGTAGAATATTATACACCTACCATTATAGCTTATATATAACATCATTCACACTAAAATTATCCTTTTGGAACTCACACAAGAATACATGTATATATATTTATATATAACCGCAAATATACTTACGAATCAAGGAAGAGGAGCTAGGCTGCTAGGGGAGGTGCTACACGTGGAGGCTTTGATCGGCCGTGGTGGGTGACATGGCAGAGGCAGGTGGAGGTTATGGGTAGGCTTTGGGGTTGCGAGGCCGTACGGGAGGGGCTGCGCTCGAAGATGTATGCAAGAGAGGGAGAGACAGTGAAAGGCGGAGGAGGGTTGGAGCACGAATGGTGGTTGGCAAATGGAAAGGTCGGCGAGAGGTGAAGGAAGGCTCGGCCACGTGTGTGCTTGCAACTATGGCTGTGGTGGAAGGCGAGATCTGTGATGGAGGTTTCACGTGAGAGATGGAGTTGTGGGAGGCTGCTGGCACTGCCGTGGCTTCGTGATGGGAGGGGGTGGTCGTGAAAAGGCCGATGAGGTTGGAGCACGGTCAGGTTTGCAATGATAGGAGCAGGGTTTGAAAAAATATATATATAACTTAGTTTGTTTAAATTTTTCTCTCTAGAACAGAGCAACCCAAAAGTGAAGAGGAGAGAAAGAGTGCACGTGAATGGAAATTAACTAGCAAATATGAATTGAACTCGGGAATAGAGAAAGTCTAATATTGAAATTTGGGAACAATAATAACTAGCGGCTAATGGTATTACACGGTGGGAATTGTAGAAATGTAGGAACCGAAAAGGCTTGAATGCGTAACCGTTACGACTAAATATTACACAGACTCCGTCGCGTACCAGGGTTCGAAAAACAGAAAGGAATATACCACTGGGATCAGCACAACGAGACGATCAAAACTGTATACAGATATCAGTGGTATGATCGAATTATAAAAATTAGAATTTTCCTACTGAAGGAAAATGCAAGAAAAACGCAAGAAAATAAGAACGACGGAGCCAAAGATGTCCGAATTTGGAAAAACGACAAACTGACATCTTGCTTAGAAGATGGTTTAGAATTTTCTATGTAAAAATATTTAGGTTCCGAAAATATTTTATTTTTATCGCTTTTTAACTGATTGAATTGAAGTAAATTTACGCGCGAAATAAACTTCCGTATTTTCGGACGAAAATTTACCAGTTGCTATGTTTAATTAGACGTATTCCAAATATTAAATTTTTATTTCAAAATTTTATCGTTTAAAATTTCACAAAATTTCAACTAATTACGTTATTAAAACAGTTGAAATTTACGGGTCGTTACACTTATATATTGGATCCAAACATCTGTTACTTTCAAAAGTTTTCCATATGTAATGTCAATATATGTGGACCAACAAATTAAAAAGAAATATATGTGGGTAGCTCTACTTAATTACTATTTGTCTCTCATGTTCTTTTGCCATTGATTGCTAGTCTGAAATAGTAGTGATTGCACATTAAAAAAGAAAAGCTAAACTTTTGATGGCTGATAAACAAAAAGAAGCTTTAAATTCACTCTTCATGCTGTATAAATTAACACTCATGGTGTGACTTCTCCACTCACTAGGAATTTGTAGCCATTAATATGAAAATACCAGACATTATAATTTGATATTTTATACATATATACGAATTGTTCCCTTTGTTACTCTCTACATATGTAATCATATATCATAATCATGCAGGCATTTTCATACTACTGCCACACTTGTATTATTACATCACTGCATGATCATAATAATATTTGAATAAAAAATTAATAGGTAGAAGTTAAACATGATAAAAAGAGTAATTAATATAGATGAAGGACCACAGCTTAATAGATTGCTAAGATCTTAAAGAGACAAATATACTAATTGTAATAAATCATTGAATGATATGAAGGCCATTGATTATACCATGAAGTATTAATCATAGTACGTAAATGGAATTGTTGCAGTTTGCATCAAATTTTAGAATAATCAAAAAAAGGTAAATTAAGCAAAATAAAACCACATTGTGTCCTTTCTGCAAATTCCTGAATTTAAAGAAGAATATATTGAATGAACTGAAGCTAACAGATCGGACAAAGAAATTAGAATATAAGGAAAAAAAGAAGGTTAAGTGACACAAATTCAATTTATTTAGACTGATAGGAGCACAGAGCTTTTGGCAGTTATACTTCTCTGTCACGGTAGCTGCGACATCAGTTGTGAATGTCGCAAGTTCGGATTCACCACACCGACATAATACTGTGTGAGATGTCTACGTTGAACAAATTGTCGTTTCAAGAAGAGTATCACGAATCAAGCTGAGGGACAGTTAAACAAACATTAATTTTTCCTTAGACTGTGAATAAATGTTTACCCAGCTATCTTCCTATAAAGGTTTTCTATTCTATTTCAAGCCAGTATTTTAATTAGATCTAATTTTGGTTAGAGCTGATCCACCACATGAAACCATGATCTACGATGACCACAGTAACAGTAAACAATGCATATGTTGAGTAACAAAAAAACAGTGAAGCGGAAAGCATAAAATATGAAGAAAACAGTCACTTGCCTTTTTATTCGGTGGAAAATAATACCCAAACAAAATTTTATCCTTTATGTCAGCATTGAAATTAGTATCAATGTTGGTTAAAGTCAAATCAGCACACGAAATCAGGATTTATGACGAGTACAGTAGTGATAAAATCATATATATATTGATTTAATAGAATTATGGAACCTGAAGGTACAAAACATTAATAAATTGTCACATTCCTTTTTATTTATTGGAATGTCCCAAAGGCCGAAAATTAAGTACTTAACTTATAATGAAACGATAAGTTTTCAGAACAGCGCAGGAGAAAGGAATAATAACTTCATATGTAATCATCAAGACAGAACCACACTTCAAACTTTATCATCAGAAAGAACAATATACTTTCTTAACGATTGGCAAAAAAACGAAGAGTCAAAGTTACGCACTGAAATAATCTTTTAATTCATGTCACTGAAATAATCTTAACGATACCATACCTATATCAGCGGCAATGACAAGCAGATGGCAGAGAAGAGCGCAGCTAGGGTTCGCAGGTTTCGTCGATGGCAACGAAAGCGAGCGGTGGTCTGGCTTCGTGGATGGCTAGGGCGGCGAGCGTGTTTAGCTTCGTGGAATATGGCAAGAGCGGCGAGGTAAACAAGATGGAGTTAGGGTTTAGGTGTATGAAATTTTGACGGTGAGTTTTAGTGTACCGAGTGAGTAAATTGAGCGGCCAAGAAAAATGAAGGGAGGGAAGGTGAAAATTTTGATGAGGTGGAAAGGGAAACTGTATCTATTCAAAAGACAACTGGGATGGACAGTTATTATAATTGAGTATTTACAACTGGTACAAAAAAAGCAGTTGTTATAGACTTATATTGCAACTGCTGTATAGATAAAGTTGTTAAAAATACCTTTGTTACAACAGTTAGAAATAAACAGTTGTTAAAAATAACCTATAACAACTGTCGGTTTGTGTTAGTTGTAAACTAAAAGTTGTAATACAATTGTTTTGTTGTAGTCGTTGTCCTTCCATCAAACTATTTTCCCAAAGGGCATATCTCTCTTTGATCGTCATGGCGCTTGGTTGATTTCCAATAGCATAAAATCAGGATTATATTCCACCAGTTGATATCTATGTCCGGTTCTAAGAGACTAGTAAGATTTGACTAACTGATCCAGTCTCGACCTTGAAAGCTTCAGGTTTGAATTCAATTTCCGTTGATTTTAAAAATTTAACTTTTAGACTATTCACGTGCACATTCAGGTACACGTTCTTGTCATTGGTTCCCAGATGCGTTTGCACGCTCACGAGTCATCGCCAATTTTCATTGAACTAGATGCAATTTCATTGCATTTTATATATATGTACTTTATATAATTTTCATGTCCATATTTGCATGCACATAGGTTTGACCCCTTCTTTTTTTGCTTTAATAAGGATCGGCCTTTTTATAACTGAACCTTTTTTCCTCTTCCCACTTTTTTTTTATGTTTATAGGGATCGGCATTCTCCTAGCCGATCCTTCCTCCTTCTTGGGATCAGAATTTTTTTCCTAGGGTAGGGATCATACCCGATCCCTATTGCTTGAAGGACTTAACCAATTTTTTGACTTCGTAAATAAGGGAAGCGAGCCAGACCCTTGGGCTCCATATATAAAATAACATTTCATTTTCTAAACTTCACTTCATTTTACTTATTTGCCTTTATTTCCTTCAAACTCGCCTCCAAGCCCTCCCCTTCCAACTTGAAAACCCGATCCCTTCCTTTCGAATCAAACACCGCCTTCATCCATAAACTCGCCTTTCTATCTTGCTTTAGATCACCACTCCATCTTCAATTTGAATTATAATCCAACATCTCCCCTCGAGAAAATCGTTCTTTATACACATAGGTAGGTTTTCTTGCATATGACTTCGATTTGTGATGAGATAATCGGTTTCGTTTACGTTAAACATGGGTTAAATTTGGAGGAGATGAGCTGGATGACGGCGATGTAGAGTTCGGAAAAGTAGTAGAGGAGGAGAAAGAAAAGAGTGAAGGATGAAGTAAGTAGAGGGGTCGGTCATGGTGGAGTATGGTGGGGAGGGATCGGTATTTTGCGTGCTGCTTGAGGGACCAACGTAAAGATTTGAAGCATGAAAATAACTAAGTATAGGGTTCGGTTCATAGATGGGATGGAGGGATCGATGATTATTGCTTGAAGGATATAAGAGGAGGGATCGGTTTAATTTTCACATGATATGGGGATCGGTTGGAGGATCACTAGAAAGAGGGATCGGTGGTTTTGTGTATGAGGAGCGATCAGTTATTGGTTTTTTGGAGAGGGATCGGTTGATTTGTTAAGTGAAAGGATCGGCTATGGGGACTTAACCGATTATAAGCCTTTTGATTTGAACTTGAAAACCAATCCATATTCACTCGAATGAACAATCAAAACCAATCCCATCTCAATGAACTTCAACATATGACGATAATGTACAACAAGACTTGTATATCCAATATCGTACTCGAAATTGAATGACCAAACTCCTGGGACATAGAATATGAATTAAAACATAACATGTAGACTTCAATAATGGACTTCACACTTCGACATGCCAATGGTCGATCCTAAAATTTACACAACCAATTAATCTAAACGCCAGTTGAGACGGTTAGTGATGACGGTCACTCTAGTCGGAATCCAAAGTTTCGTCACTTACTTTTGCTTTTGATTTTGAACTGTTTATCTCTGTAGTGCACAACACTGCACCATAATAGTTTACACTTAGCACGGAGGGACAGGTAATGTAACGACCCGTATTTTTCGATAATTAAAAATATTAAATTTAATAAGATTTAGAATTCAACATTGTGTGAAATAAAAATTTATGATTTACAAATGGGAAAGACTATTAGAATGTGATTTAATAAGGTTGATTTAAGGTAACCGATAACTGTAGAATAATTCAATGTTGTGTTAATAATGAAATTGTATGTCATTTTATTTAATTGGTTTTGGTATATACCGTGAAATCAATTATGTGTACTTAGATTTATAATCTGGTTGAAACAACAAACTTGTAAATGTGATTAAATTACGTAAAAGTAACAATTGCTTATTTACCGTCTTATTATTTAATACATTGAAATTAATTTGGAAATTAATAAAATTTTAATGTAATTAAATATTGCTGTTAGTATAAGTTAAGATGATAACTGTAGAATAAGAATGTAATAAAAAGCAAACTATTGTCAAATGAAATCATACTGGCATTGGATGATTGAATAATAAGATGTAAATGAAAATAAATGAATTTATTGGAATTTAAATTATAATTAATGAATTTATTGCAATTGACACTAAACGTTGTAATTAGTGTAATATTTAAATCTTAGGTTTAATAAAAAATAATTTATTTTAGAAAGATTATTAAATTTCTCTATAATCAAAAATGATGAAAATTGTTGACTGTTTAATTTGAATTTAAAACTAATTAAACCAATTTAATAATAATTTATTTAATTAACATGAAAATTAGCCATTTTGGCCAATGTCTCGGATTTCGACGAAACCAGTTTCATCGGATCCGTACCAGTGAATTATTATAGGATTTCAAGTTTCGTAGCGCGGACTTATCGTTTGATCGTGCGGGCTTGAAACGCGTAGAATTAATTAAAAGGATTTAAATGAATATAATCTGATTTTAAAAGCTAACTTCTGTATACAATGAAATTAGGGTATGAAACTAGTTCCACTGAGTTTAAAAATATCAAAAACGTATATTTCAATATATTGGATGACCCATTTTCGTTTCGGGAACGAAACGGGCTTTTCGGGTCGTTGTTATCGTTTCGATCCAACCCTGCCCAAGGTTTCAAATCTCGGATTTTGGCCAATATCTCGGGCAAATATCTCGGCTGTCTCGGGCGATATTTAAAAGACTTATAACTAACCAAGCTGCCAAATCTTGGATTTTGGCTAATATCTCGGATTTTCATCTCGGCTGATCTCGGGGAGATTTAAAACCTTGACCCTGCCTATAATAGGCTGTTATAAACCCTAGCTATTTCTCATTTCATTATTTATATACATACATCTTCTTCCTCCTTCTCAAACGATAGAACATCAAACCTAATTCCCAAATTCCAAAACCTAATTACAGTTTCAAAAAAAATGCGGATCTATAGCGACTTCGGGTCGCGCGTCGGGTTCCAGAGGCAAACACCCTACAACGACTTCGGGTCAGGAAGCAAATGACTTGAGTCTCGGGTCGTTTTGGAAAAAACTCAGAGCAAGCACCGGGGATTTGAGGCGGCGGACCGAAGTCGACTCAGGGCCTAAAGTTTCAACTCTTCTAACGTTAATAACTTTTGCATACGAGCTCGGATTCATGTGTGGTTTTCTCCATTATGATCATATCGAAATTCTGGACATTATGGAACTCGTTTGGGTGAATTATGAGACTGTTAAATTTTGGACCTTTATTTGGATTTCAAATCGATTTGAAATCAAAGGTGAGTGTTTTAACCCACTCACAACTACTAATTGTCTTATGTTAGTTAAATTAAATTTATAATGTGATTAGAAGTTGATTGATCGCTGTTTAGTATTTTTAATTTGTCATGCCAGTTAAATCTGAATTTTATTGAATTAAATTGCCATTTAATTTAATATTGAATTTAAATTGCCAATTAAATGCTTGTTAGTGATAACTAGTCAATTGTTGTTATTTATTGGTTGATTTGAATGATGATTGTGATGGATGTTTAATTGTTGATATTGGATGACTGGATTTATATTTATATATTGTTATCACACTACAAGTTCCCTTAGTTTATTGTTAGGAAAAATCACTATGGGTTGAAATGATACATATTCAAACGATCTTATAGATAGGAAAAAGTGAATATTAGGCTCAGGTCCCTAATAAGTTTCAAAATACACAAAAACCCTAGTAAAAAAAGTATGTAAATTAGGTCCTTAGAATTAAGTTACTAAGTAATTGCATATAGTTATGCAATTATTCACTGAATAATTGCAGACATTTATGCAATTATATCCAAAAGTTGCATAAATTTATGCAATTTTTTGATATAATTGCATAAATGTCTGCAATTATTCACTGAATAATTGCATAAGTGTATGCCATTATTCGGTAACTTAATTCTAGGGACCTAATTTACAAACTTTTTTTACTGGGGTTTTTGTGTATTTTGAAACTTATTAGGGACATGTGCCAAACTGTCCCTAGGAAAAATCGTTATGAGTTGAAATGATAGACTCGAGCAATTTTATGGATTTTAATTTTAACTCGGGATTGCGGGTTGAAATGATATATACTTGTAAATTTAAATTATTGCGGGTTGAAATGATATATATCCATATCACTTGACCATAGGGTAGAAAATTATATGCGGATACCGGATTGGTTAAAGTAAATTATTTTTAAATCCTTAATTTTTGAACTTAGTTAAATGATATTTTGAAAAAAATTGGTCTATATAAACTGAATTCTTTTCGAAAATCAAAGATTTAGATGTTGAAATTGAAACTGGTTCAAATGAATTGTTTAAAGGAATTTAAATCGAAATTTCAAAGTTGAAATTTGAAAAAAATTAATGAAATTTATCGAAATTGAGTTATTGAAATGTTGTATATTTAAACTTTGAAATCTACTAAATTTGAAGTGCTTTAAATTTGTAGTTCAAACATGAATTTGAAATCGATATAAATTGAAATGATTTTTTTTGTATTTGTATTGAAAGGAAATTTAGTTTTGTTGAAATCAGGATATGGTCCAGATTTGTTGAAATGGAAGAAATAGTTTAATTTGGTATTAATTTCAAATTAATTATTTTAATGTAAACTGTTTAAAGATATATTATTTTAAATTCAGATTTATTTAGATTCTCAAACTATTTACTATATAAACCATTTCCAATAATCAAACTATTTTATATTAAACTGTTAAAACTGTAATTAAACTATTTTAAACTAATTAACTATTTAATATATTTTAAACTATTTTAACCTATTTTAAACTATTTAACTATTTTAATCTATATTTAAACTAATTTAATTTATTTTAAACTATTTTAAACTATTTAATCCATTTTAAACTATTTTAACTATTTAAAACTATTTTAATCCATTTTAAAATATTTTAAACCATTTAAACTATTTTAAAGTATTTTAACTATTTTAAACTATTTTAAAACTATTTAAACTATTTATGACTATCTAAACTATCTTCTAAGTTTCAGACTGTGTAAGGTTGAAGTGTTTATATTTAAATCCTGGATTTAAAAGTGAATATGGTTAAATGATGTTATAACCTAAGTTGGAATTTGAAATGATATTTTCTAGGGAAATGACATATTTGAGTAAATATGATGATTTTGAAATGAGGGTTTAACCTATTTTCTAAATATGATTTCGAAAGTGAATATGATTTCGAAAGTGATATGGTTTGAGTTGAATATGATATTTTGATATCAATTATGAATTGATTTTGGAAATGTAAAAGAACCATCTGTTGTGGAATAAGCGTTTGGTTGTTAAAGAGACCGGGATCAGATATTGTCATACTCTCTGTCAATACCGAATACCACTTTAACAACCGTGTACGTGGTGGAGATTCCAGAATGAAGTAGGATGGCTTGGCGAACGATTCTGTATGAGGTATTATCGTAGCCCTGACTCCCTCGAGTCATCTTGATGTGACTAAAACAGGAGCTATACCGGGCCAAGTGAGGTCGCACCTCCGATTAAACATGCTTCTTCGATACCATATTATGACTTTATGATTGATTTGGTGGCCACCCCTCGATTTGATTATGGGAGTGTGTTCTGAGGTGGGCGGTAGTAGCTGCTATGCGTTACCATCAGTCCGGGAGTGCAAATGGTTGAATCCTACCCTGGCATTGACTCGCGTGCTTATTCACATGCCTTATCGCGCCCATCACGAGTTTGGTTTGTGTCGTACCTATGGAGTGCTCCCTGATAGCCCACCAGTTTACGGTGGAGTTTACAGTGATGTGCAGATTATGGCATTTATAAAATGTGTTAAGGGGGATATGGATAATGCATTAACTCTATTTTAATATTTTACTTTACTGTAGACATATTATAATAGCGTATTGTACTATATATGTAGATAGTTTAACGGATCCTTAGAAGATGGAAATCCGGAGCATCTCTTAAGTTATTGCACGCACGTTAGACACTGGATAGGAGATGTAAAATCCCGTAAACATCTCCGACGCAGTTACACTCATATTTATTTACTGTTGATTTAACTTACATAAGATCCTTTAGTTCTGACTCAAGTGTTTTGTCTTTTCATTACGCTCAGGTCAGTCTGAGCTTTTCAGTGTATTGAAGACCATTTATCTCTGGAGGACGAAGATAAAGATATGTATGCTATTTATTATATTTATACTACTGCATCATGTTGTCCCGCTACATTTTTATTTATTCCTGTTGTATGTGTTACTCTGATTGTAATGTAAAGTGTAATCAAATGTTATTTGTAAAACAGCTTCATAAACTGTTTATTTGATTGTTATATTTTATCATTCCGCTGTGAGATTCTATACTTTGTTTTCTTTCTTTTCTCTCTTTTTCTTATTTTCCCCATAACAATCCTCCCTTTTGAATGGTTTGAGTCTGACATGTGTGTATGCTTGTGCACCTGGCATGTGACAACCCACCTTTCTGACCCTTGAGAATGACACTTAATACATCCATGGTATTCATGTGCCGTTTCCAAGTATCTGAAAGATGAGTTGTCATGGGGTAAAATATAAGAACAGAACAATAATCTCACAACGGAACGGTTAAATATAACGTAAAATTAAGACAGTACATGAGGTTACTCCCCAGCATAGAGTTATCAGAGTTGCAACAAAAGTCTACTATCGATCTAGGTAGTTATAACAGCCTTCTTTTAAATATACATACATAGAACCAACATCTCATAACAGTGGAAATAAATAGCTAGATAGGTAAGGAGCCTCCTGCTCGTCCACCATCTTCAAAAGAGCCCAAAGAAACCTGTCATTCTCGGACCACTCAAATATAAATGAGTACCCGAAAGTTTAGGGAAAATAAACAATTCGGGTCAGACAATAAGTCCGGTATGAGTAAACTCCAAAAAATAGAACACACAAAATAACTAGTGAAACCACGTCGTAAAAACGCAGAACGGGTTTTTCCCTCACAAGGACAACATTCAAGTATAAAAGAATGGTCACAAATAATTAAACATCGCGAAGAGCGTAAGATGCTTCCTGATGCAATTAAGAAAGAATCAATCCAAAGATTTGAATCAAAAATAAGGAAAGGGAAACTTTTTTTTTCAACAGTGACTAGAAGGGTGCGCCCCCTTATCGAAAGTATACCTCTAGAAAATATACTTAAGAACAACGATGGCTCTCAGAAACCTCCAAGCAAGACCTCGCCAACCTTACCGAGTATCCGAGTATTTCACATCTCCGTGCGCATACAACCGAAACCAATCTAGAGTAGATGTGACAATACCCTAATGGGAGCAACCCCACATAGCTTGGCCCCCACTCGCTCTTTATTAAGTCATTTCCGATAAAGGATATCAATGCTCAAAATGAGCAACAAATCGTCTTAGATTGACGAAACAAAAACAAAAGAAAGAAGGCTATCGAAATCGATAGTTAAGATATCAACTATCGGGGATAACAAAATGATCGTATGTGGAAATTAAATCTTATACTCTTTCAATGCTTGGAAAATATCCATATACTTATCTCATCGGTATAAGTATATTCACAAAACAATTAAGGGGATTTCATATTTCGAAAGCATACTTAAATGGGTCAAAAACAATTGTCTACAAGAAATGCGAATGTTTTCCATTATAATTATAAAGATCATTTAAGGAAATCAAATCTCCTACACTTTTCACGTTTCCGATATTCTCAACTTACTCTACCCCTCACCCAGAAACAAAGCCAGGTAAGTCAGGGCACTGGTTGCTCCTAGCCTTGCCTAGACACTTCGGTTCCAGACCTCACAGATAGAGGATCAATCTACTCATCGGCTTTTAGTGCCAAGTATAGGACTACTTACTTTCCAAAAATAACCCATTTAAATCATTATATAAATTTTGAACCTCCTTTAAAATATTTTAAACAAAGATTTAAAACTTCCATTCAAATCATAACTTAAACCCATCATCTTTAACGGAGAATACGACCAAGAGGGGTGAAGCTCCCTCTTAATCAAATGAGATAGCTAAAAGGGGTGTTATTTCCTTTTAACCAAAAAGTCACTAAATGTCAATCCTAAGTTAAAAGGTGGTGTAAGTTCCCTTTAACTAAACGTCAAGGTTATTGCTCATAAACTGGTCGAGCACAAATCAAACAACCAAACAAGAATAATAACAGACCCATTATTATTAACAATTTACAATCAATCGTTAACACAACTTTTATTAAAATGTGAATGAGTCAAAGGAAAGAGATTAAGATTACACTCACTATAAAATAATTAAATTAAACTCACAAATTAAGTTATACCCAGTATACTATGAAAGCAAGGAATATACTCACATCTTATTTGCTTTACTGGAGACTTGGAATACTTCGCCTTTGATAATGAAATTTAGTTCTTTTCTTTAGTTTGTGAATGAATTAAAATGAGATATGGACTTGGCTATTTTGAGGTGAAGAGAAGGATACTTTAGTCATTTCCTATAGCCTAACTAAATTTGACCAGATTTTGGTCCAATAGAAACCAGCCTTATGGCCTAATTTGATTCGACCACATTTTGGTCCAATAGAAAACATCTTAATGGCCTAATTTGACTCGACCACATTTTGGTCCAATAGAAAACATCTTGATGGTTTAATTTGATTCGACCACATTTTGGTCCAATAGGAATCCCCCTTATCAATTATGGCATAACATGATTCGACCAGATTTTGGTCCAATGGCAACCATCCGCATGGCAGAACCTGATTCGATCAGATTTTGGTCCAATGGCAACCATCCGCATAGAATATAATAATCATTATGCTATTTTGTTTTATTAGGAAACTAATTGTACTGTTCTGTTTTATTAGGCAAGTAATTATACTATTCTGTTTTATTAGGCAAGATTAATAATTATTTCTTGTTTTACTAGGAAAATTCTTCTCTTAAGTTATCATTCTTATTTGGTTTGTTAGGAAAACTTATTCTTAAATAAATCGGTACCCCTAACCGCCTTATAACTCGAACCGTCTTTAAACTAACATTTTACATCAGTTTTAAAAATCCATTCGAGATGTTTTTTCCAAAATTTTATTTTAGATATAAAATCCATTATTTAATCATTTAAAAACATATTAACTATTCAAGTTCAAAGTGACTAAATTATGGGTCCTTACATCCTCCCCTCCTTAAAGGAAATTTCGTCCTTGAAATTAATCAGATAAACTCAAGATATCAAAGAAACCCAAATGATATCATATATAACACACAAAGATATAAGGAAAGTGACCTCAACACAACTGGTGAGTACACTAAAAAGAAACAAAAAATATAAACAACAACTACATCAACTCGGGATAAGAATCCCTAATATAGTCCTCAGTTTCCCATGTACAATCTCTAACATCTCCACTCCACTGAACCTTAACATGATTCACAACCTTCTTCCTTAATCGCTTTATATCTCGAGCAACAATACGAATAGGCCACCTAAGAATGGTTAGGTTAGGCTGATCCTCCAAATCAACTTGTCGTCTCAGTTCTACTATTATCGAAGGGTCGTGTACATACTTACGTAAATAGGATACGTGAAATACGTTGTGCACATCTTATAGTTGATCTGGTAACTCCACTTTATATGCAAGTTTACCAATCCGGTCCAGTATGGGAAAAGGGCCAATATATCGAGGGGCTAACTTCCCTATCTTCCTAAACCTCACGACACTTCTCAGAGGAGAGACTTCTACAAATACCAAGTCCCCGACTAAGAACTCTAGATCCCTACGCCTTTGATCTGCATAACACTTTTGCTGATCTTGCCCTTTCTTCATCTTTCTTCAAATATCAGCTACCTTCTCATTGGCTTCTAAGATTATGTCGGGTCCAAGAACAAGTCTATCTCCAGATTCAACCCAACACGAAGGAGAATGACATGGAAGACTATAAAGAGCTTTGAAAGGGGCCATACCAATGCTTGCTTGATAGCTGTTGTTATAAGTGAATTTGACTAAGGGTAAATGATCTTCCCAAGAACCCCCGAAGTCTAGAATGCATGCTCGCAATAAATCTTCCAAGATCTGGTTCACTCTCTCCGTCTTCCCATCTGTTTGGGGATGGTAAGCTGTACTTAGACTTAGCACAGTCCCTAAAGAAGTCTGCAGTCCCTCCCAGAACCTACTAGTGAATATCGGGTCTCAATCACTTACAATACTATGAGGAATCCCATGGAGTCTCACAATCTCCTTCACATACAAACTCGCCAGACTCGTAGCGGTCCTGGTCAGCTTAACAGGAATGAAATGGGCACTCTTGGTCAGTCGATCGACTATAACCCAAATTCCATCGTTACCTCTTCTTGACCTAGGAAGCCCATCAATAAAGTCCATAAAGATCTGCTCCCACTTCCACTTTGGGATCTCAAGTGGCAGAAGCAATCCAGTTGTCTTCTGCTGGTCAGTCTTAATCTACTGGTAGTTTGCATAACGACTCACAAAGATTGAAATACCTCGCTTCATCCCCTTCCACCAAAATACCCTCTTCATATCTTTGAACATCTTGGTCACTCCTGGATGAAAAGATAACTTTGAATGGCGGAATTCGGCTAACACTTCTTGCCTAAGTCCATCAAAGTCTGGAACACAAATACGCCTATTCATTTTCAATGTGCCTCGAAGATCAATCTCAAAGCTAGAAACAACACCTTCTTCAACATCCTTCTTAAGTCGAGCCAAAATAGGATCTGCCTCTTGACTAGATGAAATTCTCTCTAACAATACTGGCTTAACTTCTAGGTTTGCAACCATTGCTACATTCTTACTCAGTGCATCAACAACGGCATTTGCTTTTCCAGGGGTATAAAGAACCTCTAGATCATAAGAAGCGAGAAACTCTAGCCATCTCTGCTGCCTCAAATTCAGATCTTTTTAGGTAAAAAGGTATTTTAAGGATTTGTGGTCCGTGTATAACTCGAACCTTTCACCCAAAAGATAATGCCTCTACATCTTTAGTGCGAAGATAACAGCCAAAAGCTCCAAATCGTGCGTAGCATAATTTTTCTGATGCGGTTTTAGCTATCGACTCGCATAGGCAATAACTTTACCATGATGCATCAGAACTGCTCCCAATCTGGTTCCACAAGCATCTGTATACACGGTTAAACCTTCGCTCCCATCTAGAATGGTTAAAACATGAGCGCTAGTCAACTTCTCTTTCAATTCATTGAATGCTTGATCACACTTAGAATTCCAAACGAACTTAACATCTTTCTTTATTAACTTCGTTAGATGAGAAGCAATCTTCGAGAAGTCCTTGATAAACCTACGGTAAAAACCAGCCAATCCCAAGAAACTTCTAACTTCTGTCGCACTTTCGGGCTTCTTCCAGTCTTGAACCGCAACAACTTTAGCTGGGTCCACCGATATGCCTTCTCCCGAAATAACATGCCCTAGAAATCTAACTTCGGATTTCCATAAATGGCACTTGGAAAACTTAACCTTCAATACTTGGCTCCTTAAGGTATCGACTATGACACGGAGATGATATTTGTGTTCCTCCTCTGTCTTTGAATGGATAAGAATGTCATCAATAAAGACGTGAACAAATTTATTGAGAATATCCTGAAATACTCGATTCATTAAGTCCACAAAATAAGCGGGTGCGTTAGTCAATCCAAACGGCATAACTAACCACTCCTAGAAATTTTCTGGAGTCCGAAAAGCTGTTAAGGGAACACTCTCCTCTGCCACTCTAAATTGGTGGAAACCGATGGCAAGATCTAATTGAGAAAATATCCAAGCACCGTAGAGTTGGTCAAACATATCATCGATCCTTGGCAAAGGTTATTTATTCTTGATAGTCCTTTTGTTCAACTCCCGATAGTCTACGCATAACCTTAGAGAACCGTCCGCCTTTGTAACAAAGACGACTGGCGATCCCTAACTCGAGGTACTAAGTTGGATCAAGCCCTTCTTCAACAAATCATAAGTATGCCTTTCTAACTCCCTCTTCTTCTTCGGAGCCATCCTTCGTAAGGGTTGTACAATTGGTCTGGTACCCGGAATCAAATCAATACAGAACTCGACTTCACGGTAAGGAGGTAAACCTTGCACCTCATCAAAAAATTCTATGAAATCTCGAACAACCAGCACATCTCCTAGCTCCGCTTTAGCCACTTCGAGTGAATAGAGAAAACTGCTCATTAACTTTTTAGGCTCTTCACAACTAATATCAACACCAACATCTCTAGCATCACTAACTCTGATGAGCCTTCTACCATAATCCAAGATAGCTTTAAACTTAAATAACCAATCCATTCCCAGTAACACTCCAAAACCCATAAACCCAAGAACAAAGAAGTCAAAAGGAAAGAGATGATTTCGATAAGAGATATGTACATTTAGACACACAGTGTCAAGTTTTGTCGGACTTCCAATTGGGTTTGACACACAAAGAGGATTACTTATGATAACATATTTAAGGATTAGTTTGTCCATTAGATCATAAGAAATAAAATATGGGAAGCTCCTATATCAAATAACACCCTTACAGGAATATCATAAATGGATAATGTACCTTGCAACACTTGCTTCCCTTTTTGATCTGAAGAAGTGGATGGTATCTCTTCAATGGTAAAAGTCTATCCTTGAGATCCCTTTTTAGGAAAAAGGCACTCATTCTTCATATGTCCTGGCTGGCCGCAATTAAAACATGTGGCAATTGGGCAATGATTTGCAAAGTGGCCCATCTTATTGCACTTGAAACAAAGAATGTTGGCCAAGTTGGTTTGCTTCTTCTGTGCTGGAGCGCCATCTTTGGGTTTCTTCCCTGCACCCTGCTTCTTTCCCTTAAACTTAGGCTTAAAGTTTGGCTTTCCTTCAACTGGTATAACTGATAAAGGCTTGGCACTTACTGCTGGTACTACACCCTTCTGGACTCCTTCCTTAATATCAAGAGCCTCAAAACTCAAAGCCATGCTAATAATGTTGGTGAACGTACCCATAAGATGACTGGTCATTTCACAATGGACCTCTAGTCGCATTCCATTCACAAACATTTCATTTTTCTTGAGCAGTGTGTCTATCAATCCAAGTCCAAAATGGGACAAAGCATTGAACTTATGCTCATACTGCGATACAGTCATATCACCCTACTTTAAGTCAATGAAACTTCTAAATAACTGAGTTCTTCCGGCTTCTGGAATAAACTATGCTTCAAAAACTTCCTTGAACTGGGCCCAAGAAAACTCCTCCTCCGGAGTACTAGCTGTTTCTGAATCCCACCAATCCATCGCAAACTTTTGAAGTTGTCGTGATGCCAACAGCCATTTCTCCGCATCTTCCAATCGAAGATCTCCAAATATTCTTTCACAAGTTTGAAGCCACATCTGCACTTCAAGAATGTCTTCAGTCCCATAGGATGGTTTCCCACCCAAAGGGGTAAAATTCTTACACAAAGCTGCAAAGTTCATAAGGGTCTGAACTTGCACTAACATTTCCACTACCGGATCTACAGCTGACATAGTAGCATTACTAGGTACCTTGCCATTGGTAGCCATGCTAGTTCCAGATCCTCTCCTTCCTCCTCTTCTTGTATTCATTTTGTATTATCTGAACAAATAACAGGTATCTTTAGAATACAAAAATAGGATTAAAATGGTTTAAGGAAATAACACCAAAGGATCTAAAACTAGACTTTAGAGGAAAAATATTATTATTATAAAAACTACAAATATGCTCTCTTAAGATTAACTCATTCTAGGGCATCACTTACCCTGTCTTTAATGAGTTGTACCCCAATCAGGCCAAGGTGTTCACTCAACCGAAGCTCTGATACCAACTATGACGATCCACCTTTCTGACCCCTGAGAACGACACTTAATACATCCATGGTATTCATGTTTCGTTGCCAAGTATCTGAAAAATGAGTTGTCATGGGGTAAAATATAAGAACAGAACAATAATCTCACAACGGAACAGTTAAATATAACATAAAATTAAGACAGTACATAAGGTTACCCCTAGCATAGAGTTATCAGAGTTACAACAAAAGTACTACTATCAATGTAGGTAGTTATAACAACCTTCTTTTAAATATACATACATAGAACCAACATCTCATAAAAGTAGAAATAAATAGCTAGATAGATAAGGAGCCTCCTGCTCGTCCAACATCTTCAAAAGAGCCCAAAGAATCCTGTCATTTTCGGACTACTCAAATATAAATGAGTACCCGAAAGTTTAGCGAAAAATAACAGTTCGGGTCAGACAATAAGTCTGGTATGAGTAAACTCCAAAAAATAGAACAAACAAAATAACTAGTGAGATCACATCGCAAAAACGCAGAACGGGTTTTTCCCTCACAAGGACAACATCCAAGTATAAAAGAATGGACACAAATAATTAAGCATCGCGAAGAGCGTAAGATGCTTCCCGATGCAATTAAGAAAGAATCAATCCAAAGATTTGAATCAAAAATAAGGAAAGGGAATTTTTTTTCCAACAATGACTAGGAGGGTGCACCCCCCTTATCGAAAGTATACCTCTAGAAAATATACTTGAGAACTACGATGGCTCTCGGAAACCTCCAAGCCAGACCCCGCCAACCTTACCGAGTATCCGAGTATTTCACATCTCCTTGCGCATACAACCGAAACCAATCTAGAGTAGATGTAACAATACCCTAATGGGAGAAACCCACATAGCCTGGCCCCCACTCGCTCTTTATTTAGTCATTTCCGATAAAGGATATCAATGCTCTAAATGAGCAACAAATCGTCTTAGATTAACGAAACAAAAACAAAAGAAAGAAGGGTATCGAAATTGATAGTTAAGATATCAACTATCGGGGATAACAAAACGATAGTATGTGGAAATTAAATCTTATACTCTTTCAATGCTTGGAAAATATCCATATACTTATCTCATCGGCATAAATATATTCACAAAATAATTAAGAGGATTTCATATTTCAAAAGCATACTTAAATGGGTCAAAAACAATTGTCTACAAGAAATGCGAATGTTTTCCATTATAATTATAAAGATCATTTACGAAAATCAAATCTCCTACACTTGTCATGCTTTCGATATTCTCGACTTACTCTACTCCTCGCCCAGAAAAAAAGCCAGGTAAGTCGGGGCACTGGTTGCTCCAAGCCTTGCCTAGACACTTCGGCTCCAGATCTCACAGATAGAGGATCAATCTACTCATCGGCTTTTAGTGTCAAGTATAGGAGTACTTACTTTCCATAAATAACCCATTTAAATCATTATATAAATTTTAAAGCTCCTTTAAATTATTTTAAACAAAGATTCAAATCTTCCATTCAAATCATAATTTAAACCCATCATCTTTAAAGGAGAATACGACCAAGAGGGGTGAAGCTCCCACTTAATCAAATGAGATAGCTAAAAGGGGTGTTATTTCCTTTTAACCAAAAAGTCACTAAATGCCAATCCTAAGTTAAAAGGTGGTGTAAGTTCCCTTTAACTAAACGTCAAGGTTATTGCTCATAAACTGGTCAAGCACAAATCAAACAGCCAAACAAGAATAATAGCAGACCCAATATTATTAACAATTTACAATCAATCGTTAATACCATTTATTAAAATGTTAATGAGTCAAAGGAAAGAGATTAAGATTACACTCATGGTAAAATAATTAAATTATACTCACAAAATAAGTTATACTCACTAAACTATGAAAACAAAGAATATACTCACATCTTATTTGCTTTGCTGGAGACTTGGAATACTTCGCCTTTGATAATGAAATTTAGTTCTTTTCTTTAGTTTGTGAATGAATTAAAATGAGATATAGACTTGGCTATTTATAGGTGAAGAGAAGGGTACTTTAGTCATTTCCTATAGCCTAACCAGATTCGACCAGATTTTGGTCCAATAGAAACCAGCCTTATGGCCTAATTTGATTCGACCACATTTTGGTCCAATAGAAAACATCTTGATGGCCTAATTTGATTCGACCACATTTTGGTCCAATAGAAAACATCTTGATGGCTTAATTTGATTCGACCACATTTTGGTCCAATAGGAATCCTCCTTATTAACTATAGGATAACATGATTCGACCACATTTTGGTCCAATAGGAATCCTCCTTATCAACTATGGCATAACATGATTCGACCAGATTTTGGTCCAATGGCAACCATCTGCATGGTAGAACCTGATTCGACCAGATTTTGGTCCAATGGCAACCATCCGCATGGAATATAATAATCATTATGCTATTTTGTTTCATTGGACAAGTAATTATACTGTTCTGTTTTATTAGGCAAGTAATTATACTATTCTTTTTTATTAAGCAAGGTTAATAATTCTTTCTTGTTTTACTAGGCAAGTAATTATACTATTTTGTTTTATTAGGCAAGATTAATAATTCTTTCTTGTTTTACTAGGCAAATTCTTTTCTTAAGTAATCATTCTCATTTGGTTTGTTAGGCAAACTTATTCTTAAATAAATCGGTACCCCTAACCGCCTTATAACTCAAACCGTCTTTAAACTAATATTTTACATCAGTTTTAAAAATCCATTTGAGACGTTTTAACCAAAATTTTATTTTTGATAAAAAATCCATTATTTAATCATTTAAAAACATATTAATTATTTAAGTTCAAAGTGGTTAAATTATGGGTTGTTACATGGCGGGTGAAGCATGATAGGGGGTTCTCGCATTAGGGTTTGGTAGCAAGCAGATGACTCTTACCCCTACATGTCCTTGGGTTGGTTTAGTCGAGACGCTGGCCAAAAAAGCAAAACACATGTACGGCTGTATGCTATGGTGGGTTTACTCACTGGCTGGTGTCTCGTTACATTTGTATCAGAGCTTTGGTTTAGCGATAATCTTAGCTTTGTACGGTCTGACTCATTAGAGATAGGGTACTAATACCCTCGAATGAGTTGTCTGAGTGTGTATATATGAGAGAGCGTACTTGTTAGTGTTATAAAATGTTTTATATTGTGTTAATTTGTTATGTTTAGTATTTATAAATTCTGGTAGGTACATAGGATGCTATGGCATCGATAGGGATTTCTAAACACTTAATAGGGCTGACCGACACAATATTGTTTTCAAAATATAGGTAAATGAAATAATTTTACCTAGTATTATATTTTGTATATAAAAGAATAAATTTTATAAATGATATAGTTGTATGTGATATTTTTTTGTTAGGAAGTGAAATTTTATAAATATTGGTTCCAGAATAGAATTTAAAAATAAATTAAATATAATTTGGAAATTTGAGAACTTAATTTCCAGGGTTTTGAAATTGGATTTCAAAAGATTTTGGAATATGATATTAGTATTATTTGGAAGTATTTAGGATATAAATATTTTCAATGTAATTTGAAAGAAATGTTTTAAAAGAATTTAAGAAAATAAGTTCTGTACTCTCCTCTTTGTCTCTGCAAAATATTTCGGTGGTGAGTGCACACATCATCGACGTTCATTTTCAAGTTTCGAAGTGGGAAGACCGTTGTAGTAGTTTTACTACACATTTGTTTTGATAAACAAAACTTAATTTTAAATTTCTAAATATTATTGATATATAAAAGATATGAGAATCTATTATTTTAAAATGATTTGAAATGAAACCCGGTATTTAGTTCTTAAATTTATGTAAATTAGAAATTTTAATTATTATAATGAATGAAATCTTGACCATATTAATAATTGGAAACTCCTAAAATGAAAAATAAGAATTTAAGAGTTAAGTGATTGATGAAATGTAAAGAAATTGAAGGTTGTCACTTATAAATTAAAGAGTGCTGAAAATTTAGAAGATGTAATCATTGAACATTTTGTTAACTAAAATGAATAAGATAAACTTGTGTAACATTCAATTACATTCTAAAAGACATATATATATAACTTACCAGAAATGTTTAAAAAGTTGTAATGTTAAATAGGATATGTAATAGAATATTATACAAGTGAAACTTAAGTAATGAAAGTGTTCAAATGGAATTATTTCTATAAATAAGAATCTTGATGTACAAGAAATATTATAAGCATAAGTTAATATTTAAAATGCTAATAATTAGATTGAATCATAAAATTGAACATCACTTAGGTAAATGTTTATAAACTTAAGAAATGACTGAGATTCATAAATAAGTTTGTTATTAATTGACACTATAAAGGAAAGAATAAATGTGAATTAAACTGCAATAAATGTATGTAATACTTAAATAATGAATTCATTGGTTATTTTAAATACTGAATGGAAATTAACCTATATAAGTAAATGAATGTAAATAAAAAAATGATTCTGTATGAATGAAAGAAAATATAAAACAAATGAAAAGTGAATAATGTGAGAAGAAACTAATAGAATAAACTTAAATAAGATATAAAATTCTTTGTTGTTTGACTAATGGGAAGTTTGGGAAAGGATACTTCTAATTGTTTAGGATGTATGAATAATCTATTAAGTTATTATCTAAGGCTGTTGAGCGTAAGGTATACTTAGTAGTTATTTATCACCCTGGTATGATGAAAAGTGTCTGAACCTGAACAAACCGTGAGTTTGGTTGCTATTGATTGTTTGATAGATTCTTTTGTTGCATATAATGGTTGTATTGTTTTGTTTGCATATGTTCTATGTTGATTTGCTTTTGTTACTAATTGGAAGCAACTAAATATTTGCTCTTTTACATAATTCTCACTCTTTGGATTATATAAGTGAAATACAGGTTATGGAAGCAATAGCTACTGCTTTTGGTTTCATAAATAAAGTTGTTTGCCCGACAAATAGGTACGTTTTTGGATTACGGTTTTATAGCGATATTTTATTTTTCCCGTGGTTTGGGATATTTTATTATTTAAATATGATATATATTGTAGTTATTGATATTGTTATTTTCCCGGATCTATCAGTACAAAGGAGACTCTGCCGAAATTTTCCGTGAATTTTAGACTTAGAAATTTTTTGTGAAAGTGAAATATTTTAAAACTTTATTAAACTTAAAAATGAAGATTTAACTATTTATTAATTGGTATATTTATTTAAAATACTAAATTACGTAAATTAATTGTTATAAATTGAATACTTTGAATAAAATATATTAATTTCTTAATTCCTTCTTTTCCTTTTCGAGGACGAAAATTTTTGAGTGGGGAAGAGTGTAACGACCTGCATTTTGGGATAATTAAAAATATTAAATTTAATAAGATTTAGAATTCAACATTGTGTGAAATAAAAATTTATGATTTACAAATGGGAAAGACTATTAGAATGTGATTTAATAAGGTTGATTTAAGGTAACCGATAACTATTATAATGCAATTTTAATCAATTGAAATTATTGTAAGGTTAATTTGGTTATAATTGTAAATAATGAAATAAATTAAACGTTGTAGTAAATGGTGAGATTGTATGTAATTAATTGAAATTAAATAAGATTTTGGAAATTTAATATTGTAAGGAATAAAATTTATGATTTATTAATAAGAAAAAATATTTTGGATATGATTTAATAATGTTTTTTGAATGTTTTGACAGTTATTTTAATGTAATTTCAATCAATTGAAATAATTGTAAAATTAATTTGGTTATAATCGTAAATAAGGAATAAATTCAATGTTGTGTTAATAATGAAATTGTATGTCATTTTATTTAATTGGTTTTGGTATATACCGTGAAATCAATTATGTGTACTTAGATTTATAATCTGGTTGAAACAACAAACTTGTAAATGTGATTAAATTACGTAAAAGTAACAATTATTTATTTACCGTCTTATTATTTAATACATTGAAATTAATTTGGAAATTAATAAAATTTAATGTAATTAAATATTGCTGTTAATATAAGTTAAGATGATAACTGTAGAATAAGAATGTAATAAAAAAACGAACTAGTGTCAAATGAATTCATATTGGTATTGGATGATTGAATAATAAGATGTAAATCAAAATAAATGAATTTATTGGAATTTAAATTATAATTAATGAATTTATTGCAATTGTCATTGAACGCTATAATTAGTGTAATATTTAAATCTTAGGTTTAATAAAAATAATTTATTTTAAAAAGATTATTAAATTTCTCTATAATCAAAAATGATGAAAATTGTTAACTATTTAATTTGAATTTAAAAGTTATTCAACCAATTTAATAATAATTTATTTAATTAACGTGAAAATTAGTCATTTTGGCCACTGTCTCGGATTTTGACGAAACTAGTTTCATCATATCCGTAACAGTGAATTATTGTAGGGTTTCAAGTTTCGTAGCGATCGGACTTGTCGTTTGATCATGCGGGCTTGAAACGCGTAAAAATCAATTAAAAGGATTTAAACGAATATAATCATTATTTTAAAAGCTAACTTCTGTATACAATGGAATTAGGGTCTGAAACTAGTTCCATTGAGTTTAAAAATATTGAAAACCTATATTTTGATATATTGGATGACCCAATTTGGTTTCGGAAACGAAACGGGTTTTTCGGGTCGTTGCTATCGTTTTGATCCAACCCTGCCTATATATAGGCTGTTATAAACCCTAGCTGTTTCTCATTTCATTATTTATGTATGTACATCTTCTTCCTCCTTCTCAAATGACAGAACATCAAACCTAATTCCCAAATTCCAAAACCTAATTTCAATTTCAAAAAAAATGCGGATCTACAACGACTTTAAATCCCGCTTCGGGTTCCAGAGGCAAAAACCCTACAGCGACTTCGGGTCAAGAATCAAACGACTCGGGTCTCAAGTCATTTTGGCAAAAACTCAGAGCAAGCACCGGGGATTTGAGGCAGCGGACCGAAGTTGAACCCGAAGTCTACTCAGGGCCTAAATTATCCAATATTCTAACGTTAATAACTTTAGCATACGAGCTCGGATTCACGCGTGGTTTTCTCCGTTGTGATCGTATCGAAATTCCGGACATTATGGAACTGGTTTAGGCAAATTTTGAGACTATTAAATTTTGGGCCTTTATTTGGATTTCAAATCGATTTGAAATCAAAGGTGAGTGTTTTAACCCACTCACAACTACTAACTGTCTTATGTCAGTTAATTTAAATTTATATTGTGATTAGAAGTTGATTGATCGTTGTTTGGTATTTTTAATTTGTCATGCCAGTTAAATTTGAATTTTATTGAATTAAATTTCCGTTTAATTTTATATTGAATTTAAATTGCTAGTTAAATACCCGTTAATGATAACCAGTCGATTGTTGTTATTTATTGGTTGATTTGAATGATTATTGTGATAGATGTTTAATTGTTGATATTGGATGACTGGATGTTATATTTATGTATTGTTATCACACTACAAGTTCCCTTAGTTTATTGTTAAGACAAATCACTATGGGTTGAAATGATACATACCCGAACGATCTTATAGATAGGAAAAATCATTATGAGTTGAAATGATAGACTCGAGCAATTTTATGGATTTTAATTTTAACTCGAGATTGCGGGTTGAAATTATATATACCCGTAAATTAAATTATTGCGGGTTGACATGATATATATCCGTATCACTTGACCAAAGGGTAGAAAATTATATATGAACACCGGATTGGTTAAATTAAATGATTTTTAAATCCTTAATTTTTGAATTCAGTTAATGATATTTTGAAAAAAATTGGTTTACATAAACTGAATTATTTTCGAAAATCAAAGCTTTAGATGTTGAAATTGAAACTGGTTCAAATGAATTGTTTAAAGGAATTTAAATCGAAATTTCAAAGTTGAAATTTGAAAAAAATTACTGAAATTTATCGAAATTGAGTTATTGAAATGTTGAATATTTAAAATTTGAAGTACTTTAAAATTGTAGTTCAAACATGAATTTGAAATCGATATAAATTGAAATGATTTTTTTTTTGTATTTGTATTGAAAGGAAATTTAGTTTTGTTGAAATCTGGATATGGTCCAGATTTGTTGAAATGGAAGAAATAGTTTAATTTGATATTAATTTCAAATTAATTATTTTAATGTAAACTGTTTAAAGATATATTATTTTAAATTCAGATTTATTTAGATTCTCAAACTATTTACTATACAAACCATTTCCAATAATCAAACTATTTTATATTAAACTATTAAAACCGTATTTCATCTATTTTTAAACTATTTTTAATATATTTTAAACTAATTAACTATTTAACCTATTTTAAACTATTTTAACCTAATTTAAACTATTTAACTATTTTAATCTATATTTAAACTAATTTACTTTATTTTAAACTATTTGAACTATTTTAAAATATTTTAAACTATTATAACTATTTTAAACCATTTAAACTATTTTAAACCATTTAAACTATTTTAAACTATTTTAAAGTATTTTAACTATTTTAAACTATTTTAAAACTATTAAAACTATTTATGACTATCTAAACTATCTTATAAGTTTCAGACGTGTAAGGTTGAAGTGTTTGTATTTAGATCCTGTTAAAAGCGAATATGGTTCAATGATGTTATAACCTAAGTTGGAATTTGAAATGATATTTTCTAGGGAAATGACATATTTGAGTAAATATGATGACTTTGAAATGTGGGTTTAACCTATTTTGTGAACATATTTGAGTAAATATGATGATTTTGAAATGAGGGTTTAACCTATTTTCTGAATATGATTTTGAAAGTGAATATGATTTCGAAAGTGAATATGATTTCGAAAGTGATATGGTTTGAGTTGAATATGATATTTTGATATCAATTATGAATTGATTTTGGAAATGTAAAAGAACCGTCCGGTGTGAAATAAGCATTTGGTTGTTAAAGAGACCGGGATCGGATATTGTCATACTCTCTGTCAATACCGAAAACCACTTTAACAACCATATACGTGGTAAAGATTCCAGAATGAAGTAGGATGGCTTGGCGAACGATTCTGTATAAGATATTATCATAGCCCTGACTCCCTCGAGTCAGCTTGATGTGACTAAAACAAGAGCTATACTGGGCAAAGTGAGGTCGCTCCTCCGATCGGACATGCTTCTTCGATACCATATTAAGAATTCATGATTGATTTGGTGGCCATCCCTCGATTTGATTATGGGAGTGTGTTCTGAGGTGGGCGGTAGCAGCTGATATGCGTTACCACCAGTCCGGGAGTGCAAATGGTTGAATCCTACCCTGGCATTGCCTCGCGTGCCTTGTCACATGCCTTATTGAGCCCATTACAAGTTTGGTTTGTGTCGTACCTATGGAGTGGTCCCTGATAGCCCACCAGTTTACAATGGAGTTTACAGTACTGTATAGATTACGACATGTATATAAAATGTGTTATGGGGGATACGGGTAACGCCGTAACACTATTTTGATATTTTACTTTACTGTAGACATATTATAATAGCGTATTGTACTATGTATGTAGATAGTTTAATGGATCCTTAGGAGATGGAAATCCCGACCATCTCTTAAGTTATTACACGCACGTTAGATACTGGATAGGAGATGTAAAATCCCGTAAACATCTCTGACGCCGTTACACTCATATTTATTTAATGTTGATTTAACTTACATAAGATCTTTTAGTTCTGACTCGAGTGTTTTTTCTTTTCATTACGCTCGGTTCAGTCTGAGCTTCTCAGTGTATTAAAGACCATTTATCTCTGGAGGACGAAGACGAAGATTTGTATGCTATTTATTATATTTATACTACTACATCATGTTGTTCCGCAGCATTTTTTTATTTATTCTTGCTGTATGTGTAACTCCTATTGTATTGTAAAGTGTAATCAAATGTTATTTGTAAAACAGCTTCATGAACTATTTATTTGATTATTATATTGTCATTCCGCTATGAGATTATGTGCTTTGTTTTCGTTCCTTTCTCTTCTTTTTCTTATTTTCCCCATAACAATCCTCCCTTTTGAATGGTTTGAGTCTGACATGTGTGGTTTATTGTCAATTTAAACCATCCGAAAAGGTAGGTCGTTATAGGTAAAATTTTCTAATCTCGATTATCTATCGAGTTTAGTTGATATGGGATCTAGACGTTCAGAGCGTTTAGCTGCAGTGCCTTCTAGAAAACCTCCACAACTTAGCAATTCTGGAGCCGTATCAAGTTCTGCAACTGTTTTCGATAGACTTTCCCCTGATCATCATACTAGCAACCGAAGGTTTCCGGCCCGTTGACCGACCATTTCTCTAATGTTCCTGTCCTTTCGGCGAAAGATATAAGTCCTGCCCTCGACACTGTAGAATTGTATTTCTAGATAACCCGATGGATTCTCAAGCCTCCGGAATTGGCAAGACCACTCTTCGCAGACAATGCTCTAAACGTGGGATTCCATTTGGAGATGTTCTATTCCCTTCAGTGAATGACAGGGCTCATTTGCCCCCGGAGGGATATACCACATGTAATAAATTCATGTGCTAGGCCGGATGCTTGCTACCTTTCAATTCATTCATCCGAGAAATGCTAAATTATTTAAAAATAGCTTCTACTCAACTGCATCCGAACAGCTATGCTTTTCTTCATGGTGCTATCTTGCTATTTATGGATGTTCTATTTGATTTGCCATCTCTTGAGGACATTAGGTTTATTCACAATT
Source organism: Allium fistulosum (assembly GCA_030737815.1). Classification (NCBI taxonomy): domain Eukaryota; kingdom Viridiplantae; phylum Streptophyta; class Magnoliopsida; order Asparagales; family Amaryllidaceae; genus Allium; species Allium fistulosum. The sequence continues at coordinate 1,389,190,954 of CM060901.1, read as the reverse complement.
TCAAATGATGGATAAGAAGTCTTTCTTACACTTTCCTCAATCCTTTGCCTAACTATCAAGTTCTAACTAGCGCTTGGAACAAGCTCAACACCTTTAAACACGAATGGTATTACGTTCCTTATCTGCTTGGCTTCACGAGGCAATGGTTAGAAGGATGTAAGTGTTGTCTTCACTTTATTCTCAAATTCTTTAGCCAAAGTCGAATCCTGAATTAACTAATACTTTAAAAAAAATTAGGTGTCCACCCGCATCTAGAAGGTGATAGTTTCTCAATGGCGGTTTCTACAATCCGTGCCACCCTAGTTAAGGACAGGGACATCGGATCCCTTGTAATTGATGAATGGTTATCTCCTTTTGGGCTGTTAGAATAAGGTCGCAGCACCAGGCTTCCAGGAAGCTTTGCACCACCAAGAAATGCTGCAGAACAAGAACGCGACACCAATAGCCCTGTTGTGCCCCCAGTCGAGGAGGCTCAAGATGATGCCAAAAAGGGTGAAATTAGAGGTGACGAAACCAACAAGCCTGGCGATGCTGATGCAAGTCCAGGCAATAGGCCTGTGGTCAAACCATCACAAGACACGCAATCTCACATGTCAACAAGGAGAGGAAAAAAGCTCGCATATAAACTCCATAGGAGAAAACCCGTTAAAGAGCCTGAGTTTATCATCACCTCTATTGAAGAAGAGTCTTCCTCTCAACATTTAGAAATTTTGACACAAGGGTTCTCGAAACTCTGATCCCTAATGATATCATGACTTATGTCCTCCCCAACATCAGTATTGGGGGGCTCAATTCTCCCACCAAGAGTGGTGATGACATTCCTCTTAATAGTAAAAGGGAAAAAACTCATATGGCAAGGCTGTTAGTTCTTGAGATGATGGTTTTGATGACAACAACCTTAGGACTAGTTATAAAATATAAATACTAATATTCTTGTCTGGATATACATGTATATGCAGGATATATATATATATGCAGGTACTGAGAATGAAGACTGAGTATAAAGATTCAAGACTGAGTATAGAGATTCAAGACTGACGAATTCAAGATGGAAGAAATCAAGACTAAAGACTCATGAGTATCAAGAGTTCAAGATATTAAGATAACTAATAGAGTCAAGATTTATGTTAAAACTTCATAATAGCACTAAAATCTTTATTCGGATTTTAATTGTGGAATGGAATCCACCTTCTCGCTTTAATAGTGGGATGGAACCCATGACCTCTTTAGTGGGATGGAACCCACGACCTTCTCTAGTGGAATGGAATCCACGAAATTTCCAAAATGATTTATTTTTTAAAAACTATATTTTTAAAGTCATCTCTATCAATTTAAATATTTTAGCCTTAATTCAAAAACTATTTTTAATCGTATTAATTTCAAAATCATCTCTTGTTTTTTAAACTATCTCTTGATTTTAATATTTTAGCTTTTATATATTTTAAAGAAATCTATACTTAGTTTTTAATATTACTTTTATATTATAGATTATATATTTTAAGATTACTTTCTAAAACTCTTTTATAAGTTTAAACTATATTCAAAATGGTTTATAAAGTTTAGAAATTGTTTTGACAAGTTTTAGAATAAAAATCATTTTAAAGCAAAATCTATTTTCAAAATAACATAGGCATGTCGATATCCCTCATCCCCCCCATGTCTACATGGTAGCCGTAGAATTTAAAATTCAAATTTTCAAAAGAAGTGTCTTTTCGTCATAACCTTTCGTGAATGGACATGACCGTTGTTCTCCTATAAATACCAGTTGTTTTCAACGAATTTTAAGTTAGCTTTTCTTCATTTCTTCACTTCTTCTTCTCCACTCAAATATTCTCTTATATTTCAAATCTTTAGAAAACTCTACCGGAATCCTAAGTGAATCAAACTCGATCGTCTCTAGTTTGATTCTCTATCACTCTCTCTCAAAGATCTCAGTGCTATTCAGAGTTATAGGATCATTTGTAATCAAAGAAGTGTATCGAGTCTCTCTCTATCAAAGTGTGATTGGAAACAGTGTGATTGTGGCTTGTAAATCAATTGGGTGTGATTGTAGTCCGTAAATCAATTAGGTCATCTTGTAGCCTGGTTAAATCAAGAGAGTTTTCCTTGGACTCGGAGACAGGAGGGTGTATCTTATGGCCTAGAAATCGAGGTTGTAATATTGAAAACGGTGTGATGGTCGCCCGTAAATTAATTGGGTGTGATTATAGTCCGTAAATCAATTAGGTCATCTTGTAGCCTGGTTAAATCAAGAGAGTTTTCCTTGGACTCGGAGACAGGAGGGTGTATCTTATGGCCTAGAAATCGAGGTTGTAATATTGACATAATATTTGAAAAGAAATCTGCACAAGAAATTGTATGGGACTGGATGTAAGGTAACTCTGAACTAGTATAAAATTCCGGTGTATTCTTTCCTTTACTGCTTTTATTTACTATTTGCATATGTGGCTGATTCTATGATTGTCTTTGTGTTTGTGAATTGCATCTGTTTGGATTTAATTTGTAAAGATTCATAAAATTAATTAAACACTATTCACCCCCCTCTAGTGTTAATTCTGCCTTAAGATCTGTAATCTGCATTTCCTACATTTGGTATCAGAGCATTGGTTTTCCAAACTATCATAATCTGAATTTTGAAAAAGTTTAAAATGGCAATTTTTGGAGATTCTGTTAACACTAGTTCAAATTGTCTTTATCATTATCTCATAAGTCTGCATATTATTATTATAGAAAATCAAGTTATCTACTGAATTGGTGTGTTGTGCATGAACAGATGTGTTATATGGCTTTTGAAGAATCAACACTCAATGGACAAATGGTGCAAATCAGGAAAAACAAATGGATACACGATATTGGATGTACAAGACACATAATTGGTAATCCGGAGATATCGAATGACATAATTTATGAAAATGGAGGAATGGTCAATTTTGGAGACAATTCAAAAGGATATGTGATTGGCATCGGCAATGTCGGTAACTCTAAAACTCCTATTATTTCTGATGTTCTGTTAGTTAGGAATCTAAAACACAACTTACTTAGCATAAATCAACTATGTGAAAAGGGCTACAAAATTAAATTTGAAAAGGATAAGTGTCACATCGAAGATAATAAATCAAATATTATCTTTGAAGGAATTAGGAAGAAAAATATTTATATTCTCAGTATGAAAATATCAAATGATAACCTATGTCTTTTGGCTAATACAAGTGACACTTGGATTTGGCATAAAAGATTTGGGCATTTGAATTTCAAACTCTTATCTAGACTTTCAAAACTTGATGTAGTAAGAGGTCTCCCTAAAATGGATTTTAAAGTAGATAGTATATGCGATGCTTGTCAATTAGGAAAACTAAGAAAGAGTTCATTTAAATTGAAAGATAGGATTTCAACTTCAAAACCTCTTGAGTTACTTCATTTAGATCTGTTTGGTCCATCCCAAATTCAGTTAATAAATCACAGTAAATATGTTTTTGTAATTGTAGATGATTATTCTAGATTTACGTGGACAATTTTTCTGAAACATAAAAGTGATGCTTTTTATTTATTTAAAACTTTTGCAAAAAGAATTCAAAATCAACTTTCTTTAAAAATTAAAACTAATCGTAGTGATCATGGTGGAGAATTTAAAAATGAAAATTTTGAGAATTTCTGTAATAAAAAAGGAATAACTCATAATTTTTCTTTTGCAAAAACTCCACATCAAAACGGAGTGGTAGAGCGAAAAAATAGGATGATTCAAGAGTGTGCAAGAACTATGCTTTCAGATAGTAAATTACCAAGAAATTTGTGGGCTGAAGCAGTTGCTACAACTTGTTACATTTTGAATAGGATTTTAATTAGACCTCTAACCAATAAAACACCATATGAACTTCTTTTCAATAAGAAACCAAAGGTATCTTATTTTAAAGTTTTTGGAAGTAAATGCTTTATTCTAAATACAAAGGACAATTTGGATAAATTTGATCCTAAATGCAACAAAGGAATCTTTATCGGATATTCTAATAGAAGTCAAGCATACAAAGTTTTCAATTTAAAAACTAACACCATTGAAGAAACAATGCATGTATCTTTTGATGAAAATTTCAAAGATTTTGTTCAAATAAATGATGAAGATGATTTTGTTACTTTAAATAATGAATCAAATGAAACAAATTGTGAAACTGTTCATCCTAATAAAAGGATCAGGCTTTTAAAAGATCATCCTATAGAAAATATACTAGGAAATATTGAATCTGTTGTTAGAACTAGAAATCAACTAAACAAGATGAGTATGTAGCTTTTATATCAACCATTGAACCCAAAAATCCAAAGAAAGCATCATCTGATGATTCATGGATTCTTGCTATGCAAGAAGAACTGAATCAATTCACCATAAATGATGTATGGGAACTTGTTCCTAGACTTGAGGACAAAACTACAATAGGAACTAAATGGGTTTATAAAAATAAAATAAATGAACAAGGTGAGGTCGTTAGAAATAAAGCTCGGTTAGTCGCGCAAGGTTATTGTCAAGAAGAAGAAGAGGAAAAAGCGCAAATGGACGAAGACGATAAAGTTATTTGCGTTGGAGAAGTCTGCTTTGAAAAAAATGGTAATTTGGTCGAACAACATGGAAACTTTTATCTCCATTACCCAAATTGTTCGATTCACAAGTCACTAATTGTCAAGGACTCTCATTAGATTGTCGTTATATTAATGTTTTTATATTTTATGTACTTGTATATATTTGTGTCTATGTTTCATATATGTGTGTAATGTAACATCATATATAATAAAATTAGATTTATGTTTCGCTTATTATACTCGTTATTAGCTTTTAGTTCCATAGTTTAAGGGGGAGTTATGTAGTTTAGGATTAGTTTTTGTTGATGACAAAAGGGGAGAATTATAAAATAGGTTAGATAGGCTTAGATTAAGGGGGAATTAGCAGATTAAGGGGGAGTTGTTGGAATAAGGGGGAGTCGGAGTAGAATTAGAATTTGGTGGAGTATATTTTATAAACATAGGTTGTCATCATCAAAAAGGGGCTGATTGTTAGTTCTTGAGATGATGGTTTTGATGACCACAAACTTAGGACTTGTTATAAAATATAAATACTAATATCCTTATCTAGATATATATGTATATGCAGGATATATATATATATATGCAGGTACTGAGAATGAAGACTGAGTATAAATAAAGACTGAGTATAGAGATTCAAGATGGACAAATTCAAGATTGAAGAAATCAAGACTGATGACTCATGAGTATCAAGAGTTCAAGAGTTCAAGATATCAAGATAAGTAATAGAGTCAAGATTTATGTTAAAACTTCATAATAGCACTAAAATCTTTATTCAGATTTTAATTGTGGAATGGAATCCACCTTCTCGCTTTAATAGTGGGATAGAACCCACGACCTCTTTTAGTGGGATGGAACCCACAATCTTCTCTAGTGGAATGGAATCCACAAAATTTTCAAAATGATTTGTTTTTTCAAAACTATCTTTTTAAATTCACCTCTATCAATTTAAATATTTTAGCTTTAATTCAAAAACTATTTTTAATCATATTAATTTCAAAATCATCTCTTGTTTTTTAAACTATCTCTTGATTTTAATATTTTTGCTTTAATATAGTTTAAAGAAATCTATACTTAGTTTTTAATATTACTTTTATATTATAGATTATATATTTTAAGATTACTTTCTAAAACTCTTTTATAAGTTTAAACTATATTCAAAATGGTTTATAAAATTTAGAAATTGTTTTGACAAGTTTTAGAATAGAAATCATTTTAAAGCAAAATCTATTTTCAAAAATAACATAGGCATGTCGACATCCCTCATCCCCCTATGTCTACATGGTAGCCGTAGAATTTAAAATTCAAATTTTCAAAAGAAGTGTCTACTCATCATAACCTTTCGCGAATGGACATGACCGCTGTTCTCCTATAAATACCAGTTGTTTTCAACGAATTTAAGTTAGCTTTTCTTCATTTCTTCACTTCTTCTTCTCCACTCAAATATTCTCTTATATTTCAAATGCTTTAACAAAACTCTACCGGAATCCTATGTGAATCAAACTCGAATGTCTCTAGTTTGATTCTCTATCACTCTCTCTCAAAGATCTCAGTGCTATTCAGAGTTATAGGATCATTTGTAATCAAAGAAGTGTATCGAGCCTCTCTCTATCAAAGTGTGATTGGAAACAGTGTGATTGTGGCTTGTAAATCAATTGGGTGTGATTGTAGTCCGTAAATCAATTAGGTGATCTTGTAGCCTAGTTAGATCAAGAGAGTTTTCTCTGGACTCGGAGACAGGAGGGTGTATCTCGTGGCCTTGAAATTGAGGTTGTAATATCGACATAATATTTGAAAAGAAATCTGCACAAGAAATTGTATGGGACTAGATGTAGGGTAACTCTGAACCAGTATAAAATTCCAGTGTATTCTTTCCTTTACTGCTTTTATTTACTATTTGCATCTGTGGCTGATTCTGTGATTGACTTTGTGTTTGTGAATTGCATCCGTTTGGATTTAATTTGTAAAGATTCATAAAATTAATTAAATACTATTCACCCCCCCTCCTCTAGTGTTAATTCTGCCTTAAGATCCATAATCCGCATTTCCTACAAAGGCTACAATAACAGGTCCGTCGGGGGGACACTAGGACAATCACAACCACCTGCACTTCACTACATGATTTTCGTCTATCTTTTATTTAATGTTCACTTATACACTCTTGTTTGGTTTGTAGGTGTTATGTTCCAATCCTGTGCCTTCGATCGCATGAGGGGCTCCTCAACACAGTATGGATCCAGTCACGGTCCAGACTCGAGTAGGCATCGAGAGAGAAAGAGAGAGATGACAGCCGGGAAAGAAGTCGTCGTTCGAGAGAGTCTTCATCTTCTAAACATAAGTCCCAATCTCAATCATCTCATTAGGAAGTTCAGCCCAATCTTCCTATATATGGCGGCGATCAGACATTATTTTATGCCACTTGAGCAGTATTGTGGTTCATCTACTTCCAGATAGTCCCGCGATCATAGGTCGAGCAAACGCCCAATTGTCACTTCTGATCCATCTTTGCCTACTGCAGCTCCTAAGGCTTCCATGGCAGAAAAATTAGCCGAACTTAAGGTCAATTTTTCAAAAATTTGCTTTGATGGGCTTAAGTTCCTTCCTTCCGTCCATACAATTTCAGGGAGTGCTAAAGCGAGTTTCCTTGCATATGTTAATGATGTTTTTGTGCAGCATGAAGCATTCCAGCATTTAGCCATAAAAATCTCGGAGGTGTCTATCAAGAGACAACATGAAATCGATCATCTCAAGCTAGAGGCAATCCATGATAAAGACATAATTAAACATCAAGATAGTGAGATCCGGAGTTCACAGCGAAGCTAACTACGGTAGAAAAGAGTGCTAAAGAAACATCGAGGTGGTTAGTCCTCTAGAAGCGACTCGCAAAAAGGAGCCGGATGCTGCCCTCAATCGCAGCGTTGTGCTTGCTTTGGAAAAAGATACACCACAAAAGGAGAAAAACAATCTGGCCCGCTGCATTGAGGCACTCAAAGAACTCCTTAAAAAGAGAAGGAAGAAAAACTCAAAGCTCGGGACGAATCGCGAAGATATTGCGAAGAGGCCGTCGAAGCCCGGGGACTGAAAATTAAACTTGACAAGCAACTTGCTCAAATTGAAGTCCTTAAGGAAGAGGCAAGAGAAGAAGGCCGCAATGAGGTTAGAAAGTAGATCGAGGCCCAGTTAGAAGATGCCAAAGAAGCCGGTCGAAATGAGATTAAGAACATGTTCGATCCTTTAATTGTTGAATATAATGCTAAAGTCCTAATCCATCGTGATTTAAGTTTTCTTGGAAAGGGTTATCTTGAATCGCTCGCTGAGGCTTGGAAATATATTGTTGACATGAAAAAGAAAGCCCTCGGTGAAGCTGATTTAGAGGAAGAGAAACTGGTGCGGGAGATTTTTCGTAGGGATGAACCTTTACACCTTGTTGCTGCGAGGCTTCGGTACTTCGATATTTTATCACCCTCTGACAAAGGGAAAAACATTGCTGAGTCTTCGGAGTCCAATCCCAAAGGTCCCCTTTCATTTCAAACAGGTGGAGCATTGGTTTCACTTGGCCCAGGATAGGATCTGAGCTATGACCCGGACTGACCCGGTTATCGATTAAAGGTGCTGACTCCTATTCTAGAAGGGAGCACTCCGGCGACAACTAAAAGTCAACAGGACCCAGGTATCCCGCTTTATTCTCCATTATTCGATAGATTTCGTTCCTCATGCACAATAGTTATGGCCTTATTTTCTTATTTTCGTGAATCTGCAGGTCTTTCAGGTACCAACCAAACTCCAGGATGCAGTGCCACAGTGGAGCAACAATTGACATCTACTGAAATTCTGGTGGTCACCGACATTCCAGGGCCCGATGCTCTAGTTATTAGAGCACTTTATGATGAAAAAAGGTGACGACCAGCCGCTGCCAAATGAATCAGATGACGTCGTGATCACTGGTGCCCCCGAATATACTGATGAGCTTAGCTTAAAAGTGTGCATCGAGAGAGAGGAGTTATTGAAGAAAAAAGCTAAGGCCGAACCCGTTGATGTGGACATCGACGTTCCAAATCCCATCCCACTACAAGTCATTCCACCCGGTGGGTTGGTTCCCGAAGAACTCCCTCCAACCTCTAAAAGCTCTCCTGCCAATGTCGGCAGTGGATCGAAAAGAAGAATAAGTGGAAGCTCTGGTGGCGCCACTCCTAAAAAGTCCAAAAGAGAAAAGGGCAAAAGAAATAGAATTCACTTTGGCTTAGTTTGTACATAACTTGTATAGTTGCTTTTCTCTTTTTGTTGGCCATGACTGTGTGGGTAAGGCCCCCGCTTTTGAATAAACTTGTACCACGGTTTTCAAGTTTAATATGCAAATAAAAGTTCTTTGTTCTTTGTCAAACTCTTATGTGAATTTGGTCTAAGTAGTCGAGCTATTACTTTTCCATTTAATAAACTTGTAATTCGTAGCTCGTTAATGCGGACAATCGTCCGTTAATTTTCACTCAAGGCCTCCATGTGGTTGTGGCCTCAAGTTGTATCAAACATTAGGCTTGAGCCCAAATGTCACTCTATCGGATTCAGTGGTTTAAGTGATTATACTCCTGCCCCCAGTCTCGGGTTAGTGGAGTTAGAAAATGGGTGGTCGAACTCCATCCTCGGTGAGTTTATACTCCTTCTGGTGGTTTTAGGTCAGAGTTTATGGTGTAGTGCGTGGTCCAACTGCACTCTTCTAGTTGTCTATACTCATACCCGCACTTTGGGAATAAGAGTTAGTTGACGGGCAATCAGATCGCACCCAATTTGTGTTTATACTCCAGTCAAAACTCTAGGGACATGGGGTTATTTCGAAAAATAGTCGGATCGTATTTTCCTTAATTGATTAGTTTCCCTCAAGTCCTAGGTTTAACTTAGAGAGTGATTGGTCGCATCATGATCGCTTTTGATTCATGTTTGTCCCATCACTCGATAGGATTAACTTGGTTATCGGATGGTCAAGTCACATCCATCCCTCGTTAGGTATTCCGTCCATCGGGTTGTGAGCGAGAATCATCAAATGAACGGTCGAACCATTCTTATTTTGTTTAGTTCAATCGTGAACTTATGTAATCGGCTAGCTCCAAACTCTAGGAACCTGCTCAAACATGTCAATATTAGTTAGTCGGGTGTCATAACCAATATGTAATGCTACAAAAATCAAAGATATGAAGGAAATTTCAAACTTAATTTAATAGGTGGAAAGAAATGACATAATTTGCCTTATTACATATCTAGAAAATCAAATGCTAAAGCAAATTCGAAAATTGAATACTGCTAAATGAAAAAGAATAAACTAAGTGAAATAGCATCGTAAATGCTTGCTATTCCACGCTTTTGAGAGTGTGACGCAATCAATAGTCGCTAGCTTGAAAGTTTCCTCTCCAAGCCTCTGTTCAATGACATATGTCCTTCCCAAGTAGGATTCATGTGTGATGGGGCAAGAAAAACCCATTTCAAGATGAGATCTTTGATTTCAAAGGTTCTTGGTCGGACTTTGGTGTTGTAGTATTGGCCGACTCAATGTCGATAGCAGCTGCCCTCAAATCAGCTTCCTCGCGCTTCTCATCTACAAAGTCTAGAGATTCCAAGAGGATATCTCTATTCATTCTGGGATCGTAGTAGGTCACTCGATGAGAAGGGATTTCGAGTTCAACAGAAATGACGTCTTCGGAGTCGTAAGCAAGGGCAAATGGAGTATGGCCAGTCGCGCACTTGTTGGGTGGTTCTGTAAGCCCATAATGCTATTGGGAGTTCATCCACCCACTTGCCTCTAGTCTTTTCCAAATGCTTCTTCAGAATGGACTTTATGATTTTGTTCACAGCTTCAACTTGCCCATTTTCTTGAGGGTAATCAACTGTTGCAAATCTCTTTTCAATATGATGCTGATGGCAGAAGTCTTTGAATTCAGTGCTGTCGAATTGAGTCCCATTAACAGTTATAATGGTTCATGGAATACCAAAAAGACAGACAATGTTCCGGACGATGAAGTTGATTACTATCTTTGTCGTGATCGTGGCTAGCGATTCCGTTTCGGGCCATTTGGTGAAGTAATCAACTGCGGCGATGGCGTACTTTGCACCACCTTTAGAGATTGGTAAGGAACCAATAATATATATGCCCTATATGGAAAACGGCCATGGACTTACCATTTTTGTGATTTCTATCGGCGGAGCTCTCGGAACTTTTGCATACTTTGTGCACTTGTCACATCGCCTAGCGTAATCAGCAGCATCTCGATTGACAGTCGACCAATAATACCTATAGCAGAGTATTTTCTTTGCTAGGGTCTGCCCCCAGTGTGATCGCCACATTCCCCTTCATAAGCTTCCTTTAGGACTCATTTTATTTTATCATGAGCGATACACGGGAGTAGAGGAATGGGAAAACCCTTTATATACATGACTCCTTCCTGAATGATATATCATAAAGCTTTGCAGAGGAATTGTCGCCTTTTGTTCCTCCATTTGGGAAGGACTCCTTGTAGCAAATAGCCTTTAATAGAAGTCATCCACGACTCCTTCTCAGGATCCGTCTCTAGTACCCTGTCGATTTCCATCTAATTTATGCTCGGAGCATCTAGTGCTTCGACTGGGACCAAGCCCATTTATTGTGCATCCCCAGTGCTAGCAAATTTTGCTAATGAGTCGGCCTCTATGTTTTGATCCCATGGAATGTGCATGATGTCATAATACTCAAAACCAGTCAATAGCTCTTGGATTTGGGTAAGTTACGGGCGATTCATTGTCCTTTAGCTTGGTAATCGCCTCTGACTTGGTATACTACCAACTGTGAATCGCAAAAGATTTCAAGAGATTTATTCCCAATTCTCTGGCAAGTTTGAACCCAGCAATCAGAGCTTCATACTCAGCTTCGTTGTTCGTTGCAGGGAAGTCAAGCTTCAAAGCGTAGCTAGTTGATCTATCTTATGGGGTTACTAGCATGATTCTAGCTCTAGAGCAACAGTCATTGGATGCTCCATCTGTATACATTTTCCACCGAATGGTAGGGGCTCCACCGCTCTCGGGAAGATCATCATGTGCAGTGAATTCTGCTATAAAGTCCCCCAGAGCCTGTCCCTAGATGGCTCTCCAAGGGAAATAAGTGGTGTCGAATTGACTCGGTTCGATGTTCCACTTGGGTAACCTTCCAGACATCTCAGGTTGCTCTAGGACCTGTCGTAACGGTTGATCTGTGTAAACATTGATAGGATGAACCTGAAAATAGAGGCAGAGCTTTCGTGAAGCAACTAATAAGAAGTACGCCAATTTTTCTATCTTTGGGTAGTTCTTTTCAGCTCTTGTTAATTGCTTGCTAACTTAATAGACTAGTCTCTAGATCCGATTCTCCTCATAAAGCAGTGCGACACATATAGCATGTACCGACATAGCCAAGTAGATATACAAGTCTTCATTATCCATCGGCTTTGACAAGATGGGAGGCCTCTCTAAATGGTTCGCCAAAGCTCATAATGCATCTTCACAATCCTGTGTCCATTCAAATTCCTTTTCCCTCTTCTAATCAAGTCGAAGAAAGGAATGCATTTATCGGTAGCTCTGGAAATAAATCAATTTAAAGCGGCAACCTTCCCATTTAGGCTATGTACTTGTGTGATGGTCTTTGGTGTTTGGATATTGCGAATTTCTCGAGTCTTCTTGGGATTATCTTTGATTCCACGAGCATTGATGATAAAACCCAAGAACTTTCCTGACGCAACGCCGAAAGAACATTTCAGAGGATTGATCTTCATTATGTAATATCGGAGGATATCCAACACTTCTGTTAAGTCTCTAATATGGTCGCTTGATCGTCGTGACTTCTTGAGCATATCATCCATGTACACCTCCATTGTTTTTCCAATCTGATCTTTAAACATTCTATTGACTGGGCGTTGATAGGTCGCTCCAGCATTCTTCAATCCAAATGGCATTACCACATAGACAATCCAACATTGGTAATGAAGCCGGTGTGCTCCTGATCGGTAATATGCATCGAGATTTAGTTATATCCAAAGTACGAATCCATGAAAGATAGCAATTCGTGTCATACGGCTGAGTCTACCAGCTGGTCGATTCTTGGAAGGGGAAAAATGTCTTTTGGGCACGCCTTGTTCAAGTCCAAGTAATCAACGCATGTCCGCCATTTTCCATTCACCTTTCTCACAAGTACAGGATTAGATACCCATTTAGGATAGAGGGCATCGTGAATAAACCCATTGCCTTTAAGCCTATCCACCTCCTCTTTAAAGGCAGCAGATCTCTCCGGATCCATGCCACGCCTTTTTTGTTTCACCGGTACTTGCCTCGGGTCGATATTTAATGTGTAGCTCGCAATGACAGATGAGATCCCACACATGTCAGAATGAGTCTAAGAAAAAACATCAAGATTCGCTCAGAGAAAACTAGCAAGTTCTTTCATCATCAAGAGTCCGACCTGTGATCCGATCTTTAGGACCCATGATGAGTCGTCGTGGCTGAATGTGATGTCAATCGTCAGCTCAGCCGGTGCAGCCTTGGTCTCTTTGGGCACCTTCTTGTCATTCCTCACATATATGTCTTTATAAAACCGACTGTGGTTCCTGAGTTAAGGCCCAGGCACTAGTTGTCAATCTTCGAAGGTTTGGATGCAGAGAGACTTGTCCACAGCCTTACCTTTCTCCTTCCATTGAGCGTCTCTAATTCAGCTACATAGCAGGAACGTCCGGTCACCCAATCGCCATGTATAACTCCAACACTATTATCTGTTAAGAACTTTAAAGTCAAAACACCATGCGACAAGATTTGCCCAGAATTCAGTTAGGCTGGTTGGCCCAGAAAAGTATTGTATGGAGAGTCAACATCCAAGACAATAAATGAAAAAATCTACACTGGTCACCTTCTCCTAACTCCACGGTCAATTTAACATATCCGACAGCTTCAGTCGCAGCATTGTTAAAGCCATGAATGCGAGCTTTAGACTATTTCAAGTCCTTGGCTTCCATCCTCATATGATTGTAAGCCTTTTTGAAAATTATATTTACGGAACTTCCACAATCAACCAAAATACTCCTTGCTAAGGCGAGGCCCATCATGGCCGAAATGACCATTGGGTCGATCGTCAGTGCCTCCACCTTATCTGCATCTCGTGTTCCTGAATACAGTGTCATCTTTCATTGTACGCTGTTATTTTGTCGAAGCTCCATCTTCTCTACTCGAACAACATTCAAAATTCGTATGTTTGATCGTGCTAGCATAGCGCTCCACTTCATGCCAAATCTTATCAGATGGATGCGGTCCTCCAACTATTGTATTGATCACTAATCTTCCACCAATCTGCCCAGGCTCCTCAACCCTATGCATCACTTGTCCTTGGTTTGAGTCGGATGTCCCTTGCCTGCCGTCATGCAAGGCGTTAACAAATTGTTGTAATTTTCTTTCCCAAATCAGTTTCTTGATAATATCCTGGAGATGCCTAACTCATTCATATTGTTATGACCAAAGCATTCGTGGAACCGGCAATATTTTCCAGTGTGTTTCTGCTTCTCCGTTGATTCATTCGGAGGTGTCTTCCTATACTACATGGCATTCCATGTAGACAAGTAGACATTCTCTGAAGATGTATTTAATGGTGTGTAGGTATCATACATTAGAATATTAGGCTTTCCTCTTCAAGAATCCCTGTTTCATTCATGGTTCCAATCACCGCCTTTCTTTTGCCGATTCGGTTTATTTTGGACATTTACTTGAACTTTTCCGGAACTCTCCCTGGACTATTTCACCAAAATGTTACTTTGCACTCCCTTTCTACTTAGTCCCACAACATTCTTCTTCCTAGAGCATCTAGCTTCCTCTTTTCTCAAATTCTGAGTTGCTTTTGCATAGAAATGTTCTAATGTCATAGGTGGTTTGCTAGCTAACCAATTGCCAAAATTAGATTCCGGTTCATTCCCTCTCATTACCGCCATCAATATTGAATGGTCATACGGATTACTGACTTCTATGATAGCTGTATAAAATCTCTCCAAATAATCTTTCAGTGATTCTTCCGGAGCCTGGATCATGCTGGATAGGGACATTACATCGTTGGGGTGAGTTGCGTGCATACGGAACTACTCCACAAACTTTGTTGCTAAATCATCAAATCTAGAGATCAACCATGGGGGTAATCTCGTAAATCACATCATTGCTATTCCATAGAGAGTGATAGGAATGTTAGAAACTGGAGTGTCTACAACACAATGTTGGATCTTAAGGCTATTCAGACACTAGAAGTGGTGAAATGTGTATTAACTACTTACTTATGAATATAAAACTATATTTACTCAAATTGCAAACAGAAAGAAGTAATCGGAGAATAAGTAATAAAGTAAAATGCAGTAATGTAAATAACACCCGGATATTTATACTGGTTCGGATTAACCAATCCTACATCCAATCCTACACTCTATCGTGCAGAATTCCACTATAATCGCTTGCTTTCCACGGGTGGCAAGAACACCTTTACAATCTTGGTTTCACGGGCTACAAGACACACCCTCTTGATTTTACAGGCTACAAGAACACCTTTTCCTTATCACCAACAACAAACTATGGCAAGTAGTCGTATCTTCAATACAGATTCTTGCAGATTCGGTACAATGATCCTATAGACCTCCAGTGGAAATATATATTTGAATTCTTTGAGGAATAAGATGAAACCAGAGAGAGAATGATGTGAGTTCAAGTATAACTCTCTGATATTGTGTGATTTGCAAATCGGTGAAGAATTGGAGTGAAATAGTATCGATTTGCAAGGAGATTTGAAGAGTATGCAATGGATTTCTTTTGCAAATGTTTGGAGAAGGAGTAAGAGAAAATGAGAATTCTTGATGTTAAAATTCATTTTCAGAGGCCTTTATATAGTGGTTGAAGAGACGTGTCTTTTGGTGAAGAGGTGGAGGGAAATGTCTCTTCATTTAAAATTTGAAATTCTGAAAAACAGCTAGTATGTCGACATCCCCTACCCCCATGTCGACATGGGTGTGTTGCAAAATGAACAGCAACACTAATAAGTGTTGCAAATTTTCAGCATTTCAAATTACCTTATATTTGTGGATTTTTGTGATTCGGTTGAGGTCAATGGTTGATGATCTTCAAGTATAATTGCCATGAGATCTTTAACAAGATATTCTAAGGTTCAACCAAATCCTCATCACTTCAAACACCTTTATCCTTTAGCATTCTTCTCTAATTTGGTTTTGTTCTTCAATTGCTCTGATTAACCTTATTCTATAATTCATTTGCTTCCACTGTATTCTTAATTTTCTCTGTAAATGTCTCCATAATATATCAGATATGACCGCATAACTCAGAGATACGTTAGTAGTAATATTTATGTGGTTATTGTCATTAAAATCAATGCCTAGGGTATTAACAATCTCCCCCTTTTTGATGATGACAACCATATAAATATTTGAGAGATAAAATATAATATTTTTATATTTGACTCCCCCTAACTCTATGCACTACCCTTATCATTTTGCCTAGTATATTTCTACCTTTTCTCCCCCTTTGTCATCAACAAAAAGGGTAAAAAAGAGTCGCTTAAATCACTGCTAGACAATATGTAGAGTTTGTATATAGATAAATGCATATAAATAAAACACTTGAGGGGAAACCAAATCAATTCAAAACATGAAATAAATTTATCAAATAATAAGATGAGTTTTAAAGTTACCGACTTTGCTGATGCCAATAACAAATCCTTTTCATATTTATCCAAAGTTCAGTAGATTTCTTGTCATATGCTTTAAGCATCCGCTATCTGGTATATATTGTTTGGTAGCTAAAAAATTATAAAGTATGCACACTGGTACCCTTTTTATTTTGGGGTCCATGGGGTTAAGTTTTGGGATGCCAAACCCATGAAGAGTTTGAATGTCCTTTCAAAATATAATCATTAGATGAATGAACCTTATTAATAAAATTATCAATATATTTTTCTTTTTCAATATCATCCATCCTTTTTGGAACCCATAAATTAATGAACCTATTTGGAGGTTTTAACTTTAATTTCCTAGGTTTTGGTTTGAACTTGGTAGCCTTAACAAACTTAGTGCTTTGAGTACTATTTTTCTTTGATTTAGCCTTAGGGGTGTATCCAAGTCCATGTTTATTCCTAGTGTGTTTAGATGTAGATAATAATTTTTCTAGATTATCCTTCCCTTTGTTAAATTTATCAATATCATTTTTCATTTTGTCAAAATCCTTATTATGGTTAAGAATAACATTGTCCAGAGATGTTATTTTGTCATTTAGATCAGTGATCTGTGACTTCATTGAAAGATTTTCTGATTTTAAGGATTCATTTTCGCTTTTTAGTTTTTCAAAACTTCCAAGTGTCAAATCCTTTTCATCATTATACCTATTAAGTCTTTCAATTTCATCTTCTAGACATTGTTTTTCTTCAGTTAACCTTTCATTAAATATTTTTAATCTATCTATCTCTGCCAAACTATTGTTGTACTCTTTCTTAAGTATTTTATATCCCTGATACATATCATTCAAAACATTAGTAATTTCTTTATTAAAATTCCATACCTGGTCATCCTTTGCCATAAAGCACATGTTGGCATTTTCTGTTTTTGAATCACTATCACTTGATGATGTATCTGAATCATCCCATTTGCATTGAATGCTTGTTTCCTCCCCTTATTGAAAGTGTTTGAAAAGTACTTTGATTTCTTCGGGTTAGGACAGTCTCTTTTCAAATGACCGGGTTTATCACATTCGAAACACTTAACAACATTTCCATTTCTAGAATTATTGTTGTTAGTTTTTCGAACTTTGTTTGTTATCCAATAGTTCAAGAATTTCTTGAACTTCTTGGTCATAAACTCGATATCATCATCAATAACATCATCATCTGGTTCATCATTGTCGATCATAGCATTGAGTCCTAGTGATTTCTTCTCATTTTCCTGATTCTCTTTTCTAATCTGCATCTTTACTTCATAGGACATTAGGTTACCAATTAAATCTTCTATTTTCCTAGTACTAATATCATTGGCTTCTTCGATTGCCAGAGTCTTCTGATCCCATTCACTAGAAAGTGAATTCAAGATCTTTCTGACTTGGTCTTCTTCAGTAATTTTCTTTCCTAATGATATTAAGGCATGTACTATATCTTGAAACCTAGAATACATATCAGAAATAGACTCATTTGGTTTCAGTTGAAAGAGTTGAAACTAGTTAGTTAGTATAGATATCTTTGTTTGTTTTACTTTACTGGTGCCTCCATGGGTGACTTGCAGTGTTCTCCAAATTTCGTATGCAGAATTACAAATAGACTCTCGATTAAATTCATTTCTATCTAAGGAGCAAAATAAATTGTTCATGGCCTTAGAGTTATTAAGTGCTTGTGTCTTTTGGTCTAGTGTCCATTTTGAATATTTAGTTTGAGGCTCTATGTACTCTATTTGGGTAATGTTCCAAATAATCAAACCTTTAGACTGCAAATAACATTTCATCCTACAAGCCCAATATGCATAACTATTGCCATCAAATAGAGGGAGTCTAGTGGTAGATTGCCCTTCTACAAAAGTGTTAAAAAATGTGTTACTAGTGTCATTATCCATTTATACTTTTCAAAAACCAAGTTATGAATTTTTGAAAACCAATGCTCTGATAACAAATGTTAGAAACTGGAGTGTCTACAACACAATGTTGGATCTTAAGGCTATTCAGACACTAGAAGTGGTGAAATGTGTATTAACTACTTACTTATGAATATAAAACTATATTTACTCAAATTGCAAACAGAAAGAAGTAATCAGAGAATAAGTAATAAAGTAAAATGCAGTAATGTAAATAACACCCGGATTTTTATACTGGTTCGGATTAACCAATCCTACATCTAGTCCTGCAATCTATCGTGCATAATTCCACTATAATCGCTTGCTTTCCACGGGTGGCAAGAACACCTTTACAATCTTGGTTTCACGGGCTACAAGACACACCCTCTTGATTTTACAGGCTACAAGAACACCTTCTCCTTATCACCAACAAAAAAACTATGGCAAGTAGTTGTATCTTCAATATAGATTCTTGCAGATTTGGTACAATGATCCTATAGACCTCCAATGGCAATATATCTTTGAATTCTTTGAGGAATAGGATGAAATCAGAGAGAGAATGATGTGAATTCAAGTACAACTCTCTGATATTGTGTGGTTTGCAAATCGGTGAAGAATTGGAGTGAAATAGTATCGATTTGCAAGGAGATTTGAAGAGTATGCAATAGATTTCTTTTTCAAATGTTTGGAGAAGAAGGAGTAAGAGAAAATGAGAATTCTTGATGTTAAAATTCGTTTTCAGAGGCCTTTATATAGTGGTTGAAGAGACGTGTCTTTTGGTGAAGAGGTGGAGGGAAATGTCTCTTCATTTAAAATTTGAAATTCTGAAAAACGGCTAGTATGTCGACATCCCCTACCCCCATGTCGACATGGGTGTGTTGCAAAATGAACAGCAATACTAATAAGTGTTGCAAATTTTCAGCATTTCAAATTACCTTATATTTGTGGATTTTTGTGATTCGGTTGAGGTCAATGGTTGATGATCTTCAAGTATAATTGCCATGAGATCTTTAACAAGATATTCTAAGGTTCAACCAAATCCTCATCACTTCAAACACCTTTATCCTTCAGCATTCTTCTGTAATTTGGTTTTGTTCTTCAATTGCTCTGATTAACCTTCTTCTATAATTCATTTGCTTCCACTGTATTCTTGATTTTCTTTGTAAATGTCTCCATAATATATCTGATATGACTGCATAACTCGGAGATACGTTAGTAGTAATATTTATGTGGTTGTTGTCATCAAAATCAATATCTAGGGTATTAACAAGGAAAACATCTACACTTGGTTGCATCATCAGCTCGTGCAATCCATCATCCATTCATATCTCATGATGTGCTGCCTGGGGTTGATTTTTCCCTCATAGGTAGGCATCGATGGCATATTGAAACTCCTTGGATACTCTACATGTAAGATATTGTCAGTGAACGGGGCATGGCTTCTCGAGATCCCCCAATCGTCATTGGTTAAGTCCTGGCCCTCTCTCACCGGCTATTTAACCATAGCCGACAAGTCCAGCGTTTGGATAGTTGGAGCTAAGCGGTAGTCGTGCTTCACCTCACGTGAATGGTCCGGTCAATATCTACGGGCCTTTCCATGCATTTTTGGTTCAACATCCTCTCGATGTATATCACGTGCGTTCACTTCATCATCATTCCGAGAAGGTAATTGGTTTGCATCCATCTGAACTCTAGCATCCAAATCAACTACTGCAGCTCCAGTTTGTGCTCCAACATGAAGAGGCATGCTTCTTCCTCTGGAGGAGAGATCGGCCTCATGATATCCGTCAATTCTGCGGCATCTGCGTTTATGATAATCATTTGATGAACTAGAACTCTTTGATGTTGAATAAGGGTCTATCTCCTTCCATGCTTTCCCGCACTTTTGCTTCTTGAGTTGATTCATTAGATCAATATTGGCTTGAATCTTCTGGTTCAACTACTGGCGGCTATCCACTAGCTCTCTCATTAGATTTTGGAAATCAGATCTTATGACGGAATCAACCGGATTCTAACAACAACTGGATTGGTAGCATTCATATCTACTAGTAGATTACTCGAACCTCCTTGCCGGATGTTAGCGTTCTTGTTTCCTTCAGTGTTTTGAGAGTTAGATCTGGTGTTACTAACCATTGTTGATGGTTTCCTTAGACTTTTGCAGATCTGAATAGAATGAGCAAGCTTCTTGAGGATAATTATGGATCTCTTTGGGGGATTATGCAATCCAGTACCAGAAAAGGGATCCAAATAAGGCTGAGAATCTCCCACTCAATGAAAGCACCAGAGTGTTTGCACCAAAATTTGGCACAAACATCCAATAAAAGTTTTGAAGAGAAATAAATGAAGAATATAAAATGAAAATAGAGTAAATAAGCAAACAAATAGTAGAAAATCAAAGCAATAACACGAATACAATGATTTATAATGGTTCGACGTTGTTTGCCTACATCCACTTTGAATAGATAGCTTTATTAATCAATTTGTAAACTCAATACAATAGGGATCAGATGAAAACCCTTAGTTACAAATGAGTACAAAGCAATTAGCAACGTAAAAGTCCTGAAAATGAACAACCAAGCATGTATTTATAGAGGAAGATGATGAAATATCTCCCTGAAAATTCGACAGAAGGATCTCCAAAACCATATAGACCCATCAGAGGGGTCGCATGGCCTAAATCCCAAGGAATAGGGATCGGTTCTGATCCCTATTTTGGAGGAATTTGATGGTGTGATCCCTATGGGAGCTTTTCCATGTTGTAATATGCTTAACCTCTAAGTTACATGCCAATTGGATTAGTAGAGCTTGAGTTATTGCTCGATTTTTGCTGCAATGTGAGTTATTTCCTAACTCTAACTGATCCCTATTGAGGGAAGAGGGCCGATCCCTCTTGCGTAGTGCGATACCTACGATAGGCTCCCTAGGGTCTGCACATCTTGCTCACAAAATTTCATATGCATTGGACTTATGGATTTTGAGATATTGATTGTTTCCCATTGACTTGCACTTGTTTGGCTGAAATATGTCGATCCCTATGATTGAGAGGGATTATAGCTGATCCCTTTCCTATGTTAAACTATATTCCATACTTTGAACATTCTGCATTGCACATCTCTTAATTTTGTTTGATCACGGCTTCATATTGTCATTTGTACTTGATCTTTGGACCCCTCAATCATCACTCTGGACTTACTGGCCTTGATGACAGTCGGATCTAACCTATCCAACCTGTTCGGATATAGCCAAGTTAAAATGCCGGATAACAGTGCAGAAAAGTATTTACAACTGTTTTGGTTTACTTGTATATTAGACGGCTATAAGAGAAATTCTTTTCCTTTTTTGGTTTCCTATTTTTATTTGTTTATTTAGTTATAATCTGTTGCAAATATGAACCATGCTCTAAAGTTGGAAAATTTTAAGGCTCTCTTACGTACTCTACCATGATTTCAAAGTTACAATTTGCAAGACAGTTGAGCTCTTGGATTAGAGAAATTGATTCACTGATAGTAACAACCAAATGATTGTGTATTTATTCCAAATTTTCAGTACAAAATAGTCAGTACTAGTGATGTGGTAATTCAACATATAACTAATTTGTAAGGCTTGTGTTTACGTTGTACATGTTAATGTTACAGACGCCACCTCCAAATTAGTATTTGATAATTTTCCTAAAAAATTATTGATTGTTAATGCCATTCTTTTTTGAATATTGACTTGTACATATCTAAAGGCACAAAAATCCAGTTTTCTTGTTTTAATAATCTAACCGAGGAAGGGAAAAAGTAAAGAGAACCATAATAACATACAAGTTTGAGTACCACCTCTACTGAGTTGATTTCATAAATTTGACCTTCAGTAGACTATATGTCTAGAGCTTATATGAATGCTTCTGCCACAATAAGTCTGCTAACCTCCCCTACAAGTTTATCTCCTGGTAAAGAATTCAAATAATTTGAGTAAAACAATAGCTAATAACTGCAACCTTATTACCGAAATTTTCCTATATTGATTAGTGGAGGATAAGACATAAATTCTAGAAGAGCGAAACTATATTGAATACTATACACTGGTCATGACCGCGGCATCAGCATTCATCTTGCCTGCATCCTATCTCATTGTCTAGGGGTATCGCACTGCATATAGTAGCTCTACGTATGCACTCACTTGAACACTAGTACCGACTCATACATACGTGTATGCATGTACAGCTACTACAGTTAAAATTCCATACATTGCAGCGTCACTAGTTCATATGCTATAGCCTGCAAGGATTCCATCACTTGCTCAACATACTTTTGTCCATACCTCCACCGCATACTCAACATCACAGCCTCACTCATTCATGTTCAGCTATTATGTAGCTCACTATCACTTGTTCAACATGCCAAATCTTCTAATCTATATGCACAAATATACTTAAATATTTTTATGAACGATTGAGCCAGCCGACAAGGATTACCTATGCTCGCACAGCATTGCGTGATTACAACCACTTCCATTTAGTGACACACCATCTCATGTTAGGCCTGCATCACTTTCCATTTGATACTACAACATCGCACACTGGCTTTCCCACCTAAATCCGCACCATTTACAACCAGTCCCTCAACTCCTACTGTAGCTCAACTGCTTCTCATGCAACACGCCTAATTAACTCCAGATCAATGATTCATGTATTGCCTGGAACTAAGTCCCAAAGCTATCATCCTTCATCGTGCTACTGAATTGCCATCAAACCCCAAGCGATCAAACAGACACCTTCAGCACGACCAACACTCTCCCTCATGGAAGTTTCATCACCAAGGCTCCCAAAATTCATGTTAGTACCGATCAAAAGAGATCAGTATCATCATAAATTCCTTCACTTGTACTTAGCCAAAATTTGACTAAGTACTTTCTTTCCTCATCTCTCCTCTATGTGCTTGCATAGGACCCTTTGCTTCATTCTACAAGATCCCAAGCCCCAAGCTCCAACCCACATGCTATAAAAAGTGGTCGCCAACCTGAAGTGGTCGGTACCGACATCCATACTTAGACAATTATCGAACTCTGGTTTCTAGAGTTATTTCATGGCTTTATCCTCAAGCTTGCCTTTAAGATCCTTAGAATTTCGCCGAAGCATTCTCCCATCATCGACCAAACCTGGAACTAACTTCACTAAGCAGATTTATCTCGTCACCGACACCAATTAGCACCCCAAACCAACTCTAAACAACCTATGACTAGAATCTTAGGCTCCTCCCTTCCTCTAGAGACCCTCCTCCAAGTTTCATCTAATTCTGATCCCTTTTGCCTTCGTTTTTCCCAAATAGACGATCTTTTTCCTAACTTCGCTAAAAAATAGCAAACTATATCAAAACAATTCATCCAAGCATACATATCATTCATAAGCATTCATCAAACATATACAATCTAAAACACCCCGCACCCCTTAATATACCCAAAAGGACACATTAAAAGGCGTGGTACTTTATAGGTATAACTAAAGCTAACAGAGACTAAGATTCACAAGACAAAATTATATAAAAATAGCGGAAACTTAAAATAATAACTTAGTTAAAAAAAACTTCATAATTGCTTCATAAATAAGTCAATACCAAATACCACATACATGTCTAAAAATCCAATATGTCTCATGAAACAAAAACTCATAGTCTCAAAAATCAGAGTACATAATATCCCTCATAATAAGCCAGTACATAGAAAGAACAAAAGTTGAAAATAAAAGAAATATATAGTAGAAATCTCCTCCAAGAAAACTCCAAGCAACAACAATCTACTGATTTCTCCCTTGATTGCCTATGGGGGGAAAAGGGGAAAATAGAGGAGTGGGTCGGACTAAAAGTCTGGTGAATGATAGTAATTACTAGAGTCTTTAAGCAAGATAAAAGTAATAGACTCTACAACAGTTCTAGCATAAATAAGGATAACAAAGGAAATAGGAAAGAGATAAACTGGAAATAAGTACGATTAAATATTGCTCAATTTATAAGATAGGTTAACTTTGATTCCTTGCACTTGTCCTTGATTTCTGCTTTGATTAGGCTGAATTCCAAATCCTGTAATTAGGATGTAACCCTAATTCTACCCTTTTTTATCGGCCTGCTACTCCATAGACCTTACTGCGGACCAGACACTATATAACTCTCTACACAGCAGCCAATGGTATCTATGAAATATGCACAAAGCCCCATTGTGGATCCGGACGACATATATAGCTCCCTACACAGAAGGCAATGGTGTCTACGAAAGACACCTATACTAAGCGCTTGGAACTCACAGCGATTACTGAGCACCAGAATGGAAGTCGCACGCGTAATTGCCACCATGCCCATGCTATCTTTTGCTCCACCTATTGGGTCTTCTTATTACCTTGAACTCCAGCATAAGCGTGCCCCTCATCTCACTTCAGGCTAATGTGAGATCACCTTTTATCCATAGAAACTATAGGGGAAATGCTGTTGGTACTGGCCCGACATCCAAACAATATCTAGTTGCGCCCCTTATCCAAATCCCCCATGATTTGGACTTCTATTTGACCAATTACTACCATTCTTAGCAAAAGCGTGCCCTCATCTCACTTCAGGCTAATGTGGGACCACCGTTTTGTCTAAGAGGGAATGCTATTTGGTACAGGTCCTACTTTCATCTTTGCTTACTAACTTAGATAAATTATTTAAATAATCCTTTACACTTTTCTCTATTATCTATGCTTATTAATTTATCCTAAGTCTTAAAATAGGCCTTATTCTGTTCTTTTTCTTATTATAACCTACGTTATAATCATGCTTATTACTTAACCCAAGGTCTAAGTGTGAAAATAAGCCTCTTTCATCTTAATCTCTTTTTAGTTATAATTCTAAGTTATAACTAGGCCAATCTTTTTAATTCAGTCCAATCAACGTCATAATTAGGCATAATTTCAGTTCAATTCCATTTATATTACAGTCTTTGAAATTTACATCTTATATTCCATTATTTCAGTTTTCTTACAATTTTTCCATATTCGCGTTAATCCTATTCTAATCCATACGCGAAGAAGGAGGAGGAATAAAAGAAAACTGAAAATAGAAGAAAATCCAAATCGTAGAAAGAAGATGTAAATAACGTATAAATAACAGTAGATAAACTAAAATACTATAAATAAACTGTAAATAAACGGGAAAGCTATAATTAACAGGAATAAACTAAAATTACTAAAAAGAATAGCTGAAAGGAAATAGACTGAAAATAATTCTAAAAACTGTAAATAAACTACTGAAAAGGCTATTCCAAAAAATCATAGTAAAACTATAACTATTGGAAACCCTATTATTTTAAATTACTTAAAGAAATCTAAAATAATTACAATCACTCACCTCCGGTCCTAAGCTCTTCCTTTGGTCTTCCCGGATCCACTTGGAGTTGTAAAATAATTTAATTTATAACGATTTTCTCCTTTGGAAAAATTATTCTGTTTAGGGTCCCTCCTAGAAAGGTGAACCCAATTGGAGAAAACCTAGAATGAGAAAAAGTGTTAGATCTAGGGGTCTATTTATAGGGGTAGAAGTGGATCTCGGACCATTGGATTTGAGGATTGAATAGGATGCAACCACTCATAGGCTGAATAGGAGCCATCGAATGCAAAAATAGATGGACCGGATTGGTCAGAAGAATGCAAAACACGTCAATTTGAGGCTCTGGAACGTTTGAATGAACGTTAGTTCGTAAATAGTAGAGGCGGGTCGACCGGCCAGTCGACCTGCCTTATATATATATATATATATATATATATATATATATATATATATATATATATATATATATATATATCTTCTATTTTTGCTTATTTTGTTTATTTTATAACTTGGTCATATTAGCTCAGATTTTGACGTCCTATATATGGAAATTGACCAGAAAATTACCACGGACACAATGGTGCAATTTCCGTGGCTCAATTATGATAATTTCACAAAGTTATTTTATTATTTAATTAATTAATGAATTAAGTATTATGGGTTAAATTTCGAGTTGTTACACAATCCATCCAAACAAGATTAACATACTTTTTTTTAGCAAAGCTAACCGGCTTTAAAGTGGGCCGTGCCACTGTATATATAATGGGAAAATAGGTGCTCTGCACATGCGCAGAATAGCTAAAGGGCAAGATGCCTAAAAGAAAAAAATAGAAAGCACAGGAGCTAGACAAAAGAGCCTAAACTACTAAAACAGCATGACTAAGCTTCCTCGGAAGAGGAAGAATAATCACGACCAACATCCACCGAAGGACCAATAACATGAGAAAAACCAGAGAAGAGAGCAGCTAGACGTGGATCATAACCTTCTGAGTCAGGAGAGTAAATAAATTTCCTATCCCATGTGACATCATAAAACTTACTTTTGTTCTCCTCACCAATCTCACCAACCCTAGTGAGGCACAAACCATCTCCCTCAATATGGTAGATAAGATACCGACTCTCTCCCCCAATATCACCGATAAATGCATAAAATGTGTCACTCTCTGGCGAATATCTCATATCAGAAGGAGCGTGAACCCAAGCACGTTCATCAAAATTCCAGGAAATGATATCAGACGTGGTAGCAGAAGGAACCACCTCCAGGGCCGAAGGTGGAGAACTAAAAGATGGAGCCATAACAGGCGTAGAAACAGATGGAGCTACGCAAACCGGAGCAACAGCAGGAGGATCCACAATGGGAGCTACTGGAGCATCAACTAAGGGAACTACAGGGCAACCTTCGAAACCCACTTCCGGACAGGCGGACGAGGAATCCGGTCAACAAAGGGAACAACCGATCTAGAACATGTATCTGCACGATGACCAAAGGACTGACAAGACGTGCAAATCTCAGGTTTCCAACTATAGCAAACTCTGACTTCAGCTACATGGCTCTCATCTAATCTGACCTCTAAAACCTTAGGCAAAGGTTTGACAGGAGTAATCTCGATTAGAGCTTTGGCATAGACTAGTTTCTTTCTGGCCACAGTATTGGCGTCATAGCATATCACCTTACCTACTAGACCAGCTAGCCAGTCGATCCCGATAAGAGGCTGGAGAACAGATGGAATATGAGAAAAGTATGCCCAGACAGGAATAGATAAAACTTGTTCCTTCGCACGATCAACAGAAGGACTCCAAGTTGTGATAATGAATGGTTTCCCATCAATAAGAATTGGGTTGGCCTCTAGAATACGTTGCCTTTCATCACTACGCGAGAACTTAAAATAGAACATTTCATTATCAAAGTGAACACTCAAACCCCCCATAGGCTTCCACGCCTGGTTGCACCTCTCCTTAACTAAATGATAGGGAGGATTGGAGTCAAGAAAGAAACCAACCAAGTGCTCTTTCCAAAAATCCATGCCGGCCTCAATCACTTCCATGGGCGGAATCATCACACCCTCATTCTTAACTATATCAAAGCGACGAGGCGAATGCATACCGGCATTATTAGGCAGCTTGGAAAACAAAGATGACCACTTTGAAGCAGGTCGTGGCAGAGGAGGGACCAACGGATTTGCATGAGAATCAGTAGACAGAGGAATATTCTCTATGGCATTTCGACAAGCACCTGATGTGCTACCCATAGTTAACCCATTTTTAGCCATGTTGAACACATTAGCATCAATCAAAGATACATTGTCATCAGTTTCCACAACACAAACAGTCACAAGAGCAAGATCAGACTGCTCTGCCTCGGATTCACCAACACCAGAACCAATATTCAACCCAACCATAGTTTGAGTCCAAGAAATATTACCTTCGTTCGATAGCATAGGAAATAACGGGTTCGAACCCAGAGTTCCGACAGGAACATCGTGACCAATAATCGCCAGCGGAGAGTTTAAATCGTCCAAAAGGTCGAAAATAGGGTTATCACTTGCAGCTGTCGCAACCGGGTCGCAAACAAAATTTAGGGAGGGGATGCGTTGAACAGCAGCAGATAAATCCAAGTTTTCAGCAGCAGCTCCACAAGAGAGAGCAGATCCACAGACGAGATCATTAGAGGCAGGTAGAGCTAGCTTCTTCTTTGACATAGAAAAAGAAAATCACGGAAGGAAAGACAGAGGCCGAAGAAAAAGCAGATGTAAAGGATCGCCAGTGTAACGACCCGTATTTTTACGGATCGAAAGATCGTATAATAGTTGTGTTAGGTTGTTAGTGTTGTTAAGTCGTCCGAAGTTTAGGTCGACTAGGGCTTAAGTCGTGTGGAAGTTAAGTCGTGTGTAGCTTAGGTCGCTTGGGAGATGAGTCGTGTGGTGGCTTAGGTCGTGGGGTAGGTTAGGTCGGATGAGCGACTTAAGAGGTTGGAGCGACCTAAGGAAGTGAACGACATAAGGTAGTGGACGACCTAAGGGTTAGCAACCTACAGGAATTGGCGACCTAAAGAGTAGACGACCTAAGGGTTAGCAACCTACAGGAATTGGCGACCTAAAGAGTAGACGACCTAAGGAGTTATCGGCTTAAGTCAGTAGGGGACCTGGGGGGATTGAGTCGTTCGAGCGACTTAAGGAATGTAGTAGTTAGGTCGTGAGCGACCTATGGGGTGCTGTGTTTAGTTAGGTCGTAAGCGACCTAAGTTAGTTAGGTCGTCCAGACGACTTAGGTGTTAGGTCGTGAGACCCTGTGTTTAGTTAGGTCGCGACCTTGGTTGAGTCTTAGGTCGTGACATTTTTCGGTCGCTAGGTCGTGCGCATGTGTGTGTGGTTAAGTCGCGTGAAGGCTTAAGGGGTTAGGTCGTTGAGTGTTAGGTCGTGAGCGACCTAGGAGCGAGCTAAAGTTAGGTCGTGGCTTCTGTTAAGTCGTTGAGTCGAGTGTGCGCTAAGTCGTAAGTCGCAGGTCTGTTAAGTCGTAAGTCGTAGGTCGCGTGTATGTGTTAAGTCGCGCGAGTGTTAGGTCGGAGGATTTGTTAGGTCGTGGACGACCTAAGGGGGCGGACGACCTAAGGGGATTTCTGCCTATAAATACACGGGTTCTTCTTCATTTTTGGGATCCGGATTTTGAAGCGACGAAGTGCTGCTATTTTGAGAGCTCGAGTTCTATACGTCTTCACTTCTTTTCTCCACTCTAATCTTGTGATTCCTTCCATCCTAATCGAAGATCAAATCGAAGATCCAAAAGCTTAGATTGAAGATCTTCATCCATCGAAGAGAGATTTCATCGTTTGAAGCGGAGTTTTGATAGATCGAGTTAGATTCTTCGCTGTCCAGATCTGAAGTGTGTTGCTTTTGAGGTGTTTAGGTGATTTGGTGAGTGGTGGTTATCTCTCACACGGATCCAAAGGAGTATATCGGATTGTTGGCTTGATTGAGTGTTAAAATAGTGATTTCCATGCATTTTCATAAACTTAAGTATAGATCCATTGTTCATGATGATTTGACATCTATTTTACTACATGTTAACCTATGCAAGTTCATTCATCAAGTTGTAGAGATATTGCTCATGGTTCATGCTTGTTAGAGTTAGACTCTTTATTTACAAGATTTCCATTATTGTTATAATTGTTTATTTGATCATGTTTGAATGCTTGATTACTTGGATTAATGTTTGACTTGATTGATTGTTGTAAATTAGTTGATTGATGATTACATTTGGACAAGTTAGTCGAAGATGATTCAAAAGCTAAGGGAAAGGCTCTTGAATTGGAAAAGCTGCTCGTGGCATATGTGGCGGATGATGAAGCTCATATGGATAGATTTGATGATGTTGATGTTGAGATGAGGCTTTGCTATGATGAGATGAAGCGAGGCATGGTATGAGATAGCCTAGGTTTAATCCAGACGGGATCATTCCAAGCAGGTTGATGACTCGGTGAAATGGTTCGAGTTGAGGATAATGGTTGGCTCAAGAGGCGCTTGGGCTAGTATGGAAATAGTCGTCGAGGAGGATGACTAGAAGGCTGAGGTTTCATCGTTATTGAAGGTTCTAGCAGGCTCAAAGCAAGAGTACGTTGGGCAGATTCGATAGTCCCTAAAGACTATGATTGTAGTCGAGTACTCTGGGCAGATTCGATAGTCCTAGGCACGGGCTGCGACGACGTGCGGAGTTCTGTCTAGAACCGGGGTTGCCATTAACCCTTGACGGACGGTTGAAAGAATGTGCCGATCATTCAATTAACGGTGGTATCGAAGCAATGATAACAGTGATAGCCAGAGTCATGGATGTTTGGTTGTATCGTCATTCGGTCTCAAGAGCGATGTTTTCTGGGTGCTTATCTGATCTTGGTTTAGGCCTTGGGGGTTTGTACTTGGAAAACACCGACCTTGACTCGAGTGATTATTGCTTTACTTTGATTGTCTGATTGCTATGTTTACTTATGTTTAGTGTGTCTGGGGGCTATCATTGTAGAAAGAGGTGGAGTGGGAGGGTTGGATTCCTATTCCTTTTACCTTTATGCTCTTTTGGTATGTTGTTAGTTAATTTACCGCTCACTAAGACTGTTGTCTGACTCAAGGTTTTATGTTCTAATCTTATTACCTTGGGTTGTTCATCCGCTTTGGGATGGGCAGACTAGGTAGCAGGTGACAGGTGCTGTTCTTAGTTTCCGACGATGCTGATGACGAAGACGAGCTGGAGGCTTGCATATTATTTTCTTACTATATGTACTGGATGTTCCGCTGCTTGTATATTCTCTGAGTGATATGTAGTGAGGTTTGATGTATTGACTATTCAGATGATTGTACCAAACTATTATGAGGTTTAATAGAGATTCTGTTTTGTAAAGCTTCACTATATATACTTTCTATTGTATTTTATCCATGCGCTGTGAGTTATACGATAGATTCTGCTGTTTTAACTTAACCTTGGCAATCGTCCATGGCTGCCTGGCACACTTTACAGCGCACTATTTCTATGTTCAGTGCAGGGGTCATGGCCGGTCGTCACATTTGGTATCAGAGCTTTGGTTAATCGATTTTACCCAACGCTCGCTGACGTAACTACGTATGAGAGACGTAATTGTATTTTGATGGATGATTACTATATATAATATAGTAGCTTAGAATGATTTGAACCCTTTACGCAGTTGTTCTCAAGGTGTATTAATCATTCCTTTTTATAGATATTAAGGATGAGTCGAAGAGGGAGACCAGCTGCTAGGGAAGGCCGTGCTACTGAGGGGGCTGCTGATTATGTTGCTATGTTCGAAGCTATGATGACTTCGATCATGAGAAGGATGCCAGCTCCGGGGCCATCAGTAGATGTTGGAGTTCAAGTTCAAACTCCAAAACCGGTGGATTTTGCTAAGCTGTGTAAAGATTATACTGCTCTTGGAGGGAAGGTTTTCTTGGGAACAGAGTCAACCATTGAAGTCCAGAGATGGATAGATGCTTGTAGAAGAATCTTTGGTGATTTGGGAATCGAGGATGTAACAAAAAGGAAGCTCG
This sequence comes from Allium fistulosum, assembly GCA_030737815.1. Classification (NCBI taxonomy): domain Eukaryota; kingdom Viridiplantae; phylum Streptophyta; class Magnoliopsida; order Asparagales; family Amaryllidaceae; genus Allium; species Allium fistulosum. Next base: position 1,389,159,397 of record CM060901.1, on the reverse strand, counting down.
CATCAAGACAGCTTCAAGGGAGAGCTTCTGATTGGTGGAACTCTATCACCATTGATACTCCAGAGGAAGAAATTACTTGGGAGCAATTCCAAGCCAGATTCGAAGCTAAGTTCATTTCTACAGCTCAGAAATCTATTCTGTTCAAGAAGTTTGTGGAGCTCAAGCAAGGTGGAAGACCAGTTCTCGAGTATGTTTCTGAGTTTGAAGCTTTGTCCAAGTATGCCCGGTCGTATATTGAATCTTCATATCAGAAGAACGAGAAGTTTGTGACAGGCTTGGACAGTTATCTTGGGAGGCAGTTGGTGGATCATTTGGACGATCCATTTGAGAAGCTTGTAGAGAAGGCTCTCAGGCACGAGAATCTGTTTCTTAAAGAAGGATCTGTTGTTGCTATGACCAAGGAGGAGTCTAAACCACAGCAAGGTGGAAACAAGAAGAGGAAGCAGCAGCAGCAAAAGGGTAAGGATGGCCAGAAGAAGCCGAAGGGCGAAGTGACCTGCTACAATTGTCAGCAGAAGGGCCATTTCTCCAGAGATTGCAAGAATCCGAAGGTGCCGGTTAAGTGCCACAACTGTGACAAGCCGGGGCATATCAGGAAGAATTGTCCAGAACCGCGTAAGGACAAGCAGATTGTGCAAGCTTATGCTTTGGGGGCTGTTCCATCATCTTCGAAAGCTCCTACCGCTGAAGAGAAAGGAAAGAGTGTGGTGGTTCAAGGTACTCTTTCCATATATGGTGTTCCAGTTAGAGTGTTATTCGATACTGGGGCGTCGCATTCTTTTGTTTGTAATGAACTTGTAGGCCGGTTGGGTTTAGAACCGGATATTGTTGATAGGCCATTGGTTGTGACTAATCCAGTTGGGGGTTCGTCTTGTCTGTGTATGCTATGCCGTGGTCTGATTGTATCGAGTCATGATTGCTCTTTTGTTTGTGATTGTTTTGTTCTGAACTTTGCGGGGTTCGGAATTATTTTGGGTATGGACTAGCTTAGGAAGTATGCAGCAAAGGTTGATTGTGAAAGGTTGGAGGTGACAGTCGAGAATGTGGAAGGGCGAAAGGTTGTGATACGATGTAAGCATGAGGAAGGCGCCTTCATGAGCTTCATGTATTCGCTGGTTGTTCCACGGGATGGACTGTCATCGCTGCCAATCGCTAATGGATTCGAGGATGTCTTTGATGAGGTCAAAGGGTTACCGCCGCATAGGGAGATTGAGTTTCGTATCGATTTAGTTGAAGGAGCCAGACCTGTTGCGATGCCTCTTAGGCGGATGGTGCCTAGAGAACAGCAAGAGTTTAGGGTGCAAGTTGATGATCTTTTACAGAAAGGATTCATTCGGCGTAGTGTGTCCGAATGGGGTGCACCAGTTGTGTTTGTAACCAAAGCGGATGGATCGCTGAGGTTGTGTGTGGATTATCGTGAGCTGAATAAAGTGACTAAGAAGAACAAGTATCCATTGCCGAGAATAGACGACTTGTTTGATCAGCTTCACGAAGCTAAGGTGTTTTCTCAGATGGATTTAGCTACGGGATTTCACCAGTTAAGAGTGGCTAAGGATAGTGTGCCGAAGACTGCTTTCAGGACACCATCCGGTTTCTTTGAGTGGCTGGTAATGCCGTTTGGATTGACCAATGCACCAGCATATTTCATGGATCTTACGAATAGAGTGTTCAGAGATCAGTTGAACAAGTTCGTACTAGTGTTCGTGGATGATATTTTGATTTATTCCAGAACTAAAGAAGAGCACAAGACGCACTTGCGTATTGTTTTGGAAATCTTACGGAAACATCAGCTGAAGGCTAAGTTTTTGAAGTGTCACTTCTGGAAGAGCGAAGTGAGGTTCTTAGGCCATATTATCTCTAGAAGTGGAATAGCGGTTGATCCCGCCAAGATAGCAGCAATCCAGGATTGGGGTAGACCTAAGAATGCATCTAATGTGAGAAGTTTTCTTGGATTAGCAGGATACTATCGTCGATTTATCAAAGACTTTTCCAAGGTAGCTGCACCATTAATAGGATTGACGAAAAAGAATCAAGTATTCAGATGGGATGCTAAGTGTGAGAAAGCTTTCGGAATCCTGAAAGAGCGACTGACAAGTGCTCCTGTTTTGACTATTCCAAGTGGAAATGATGAGATGGTGGTTTACACCGACGCATGTGGTACTGGACTTGGAGCAGTGCTAATGCAGAAGGATACAGTTGTTGCGTATGCAAGTCGACAACTGAAGCCGCATGAAAAGAATTATCCGACTCATGATTTGGAGTTAGCGGCGATTGTATTTGCTCTGAAGATGTGGAGACATTATCTATTGGGAGTTCGATTCGAGTTGTTTACAGATCATAAGTCGTTGAAGTATCTTTTCTCTCAAAAGGATTTGAATCTTAGGCAGCAACGATGGCTAGAGTTTTTGGCATCATATGATTTTAGTATAGCCTATACTCCGGGAAAGGGTAACGCAGTGGCAGATGCATTAAGTCGAAGACATGCAGGATTGGGAGCCATGTTTTCAGAATGGAAGAATCTCGAGTATTTAGCTAGATTTGACTTCAGGCCCAGATGTGAATTGGAACCTGAGATGTTGGCAAACTTATCTATAAGACCTACTCTTGTGGAAAGAATTGGCGAGAGCCAAAAGCGAGACGATAAGCTTGTCAAGATTATCCGTGATTTGGAATCTGGATTGGACCCAGAAAAGGATAAAGGATTCGAGGTCGATCGAGAGGGTTGGCTTTGGAAGCAAGGACGACTAGTTGTTCCCGATATAGATGAATTGAGAGATGAAGTTCTGAAGGAAAGTCATCACTCGAAGCTGACAATTCATCCAGGTGGAAATAAGATGTATCGGGATATGAAGAGAACCTATTACTGGGAAGGTATGAAGAAGGATGTTGGAAATTTTATTTCCAAGTGCATGAACTATCAGTTGGTAAAAGCCGAACAGAAGAAGCCAAGTGGATTGCTTCAGCCATTAGAAGTTCCTACATGGAAGTGGGAGCAAGTATCGATGGATTTTATTGATGGACTACCTAGAACAAGAACGGGAAATGAAGGGATTTGGGTCATCGTAGATCGTCTGACTAAGAGTGCAAGATTCATTCCTGTTCGATCAACTAGGACTGCATCAAAGTTGGCTGAGCTGTATGTTAAGTGGATAGTTCGATTCCATGGTATTCCAAAGAGTATAGTGAGCGATCGAGACCCATTGTTCACTAGTGGATTTTGGAAGAGCTTCCAGGAAGTTTTGGGAACCAAGTTGTGTTTGAGTACAGCTTATCATCCCCAAACAGATGGTCAGACCGAGAGAGTCAATCGAGTTTTGGAAGATCTCCTTAGAGCTTGTGTTTTAGATTTCGGAGGATCATGGGAAGATCATCTTCATTTGGTGGAATTTTCATATAATAACAGTTACCAGTCAAGCATTGGTATGGCACCGTATGAGGCATTGTATGGAAGACCGTGTAACTCTCCGACATGTTGGTTAGAAACAGGAGAAAAGCAGATACTTGGGCCAGAAATGATTCGACAGACTTCAGATTGCATAGAGATCATTCGGCAACAAATAAAGGCAGCCCAAGACCGTCAGAAAAGTTATGCCGATAAGCGTCGTAAGGATTTAGAATTCGACGTAGGTGATATGGTTTTTGTTAAGATTTCTCCACTGAAGAATGTTATTTGGTTTCGGGAAGAAAGGAAAATTGACTCCGAGATTTATTGGACCATTCTCGATTATTGAGCGAATTGGCAAGCTCGCCTACAAATTGGAGTTACCAGAAAAGATGTTGAGTGTGCACAATGTTTTTCATGTACCATGTCTACGGAAGTATGTGCACGACTCGAATACAGTGGTTTCTGCTGATAGCTGTGAAGATTTTGAGATTGATCCAGTCGATAAGAGACCTTGTAAGCCGCTTCGTGTTGTGGAAACTGACACAAAATAGCTTAGGAGGAAGGTAGTTAGGTTGCTCAAGGTACAATGGAGTGATGATGTTAACGACTGTACATGGGAGGTGGAAGAGAGGATGAAGGCAGCTCATCCTGAACTCTTCAAGGTATGGCCATAAGGTGTCGAGTCATCTCACGACATTGTAACTTGTTCTAATTTTAGAATTCTGCATGCTAGGCTAGAATTGGATGCATGGTTTGTTGATTGCTATGGATGGTAGGCATGCAGAATAGTTTTTGATTGCTCTTGTTTGTTTGGAATTTCGGGGGCGAAATTCCTAAGAGGGAGAGAATGTAACGACCCGTATTTTTACGGATCGAAAGATCGTATAACAGTTGTGTTAGGTTGTTAGTGTTGTTAAGTCGTCTGGAGTTTAGGTCGACTAGGGCTTAAGTTATGTGGAAGTTAAGCCGTGTGTAGCATAGGTCGCTTGGGAGATGAGTTGTGTGGTGGCTTAGGTCGTGGGGTAGGTTAGGTCGGATGAGCGACTTAAGAGGTTGGAGCGACCTAAGGAAGTGAACGACTTAAGGTAGTGTACGACCTAAGGGTTAGCAACCTACAGGAATTGGCGACCTAAAGAGTAGACGACCTAAGGGTTAGCAACCTACAGGAATTGGCGACCTAAAGAGTAGACGACCTAAGGAGTTAACGGCTTAAGTCAGTAGGCGACCTGGGGGGATTGAGTCGTTCGAGCGACTTAAGGAATGTAGTAGTTAGGTCGTGAGCGACCTATGGGGTGCTGTGTTTAGTTAGGTCGTAAGCGACCTAAGTTAGTTAGGTCGTCCAGACGACTTAGGTGTTAGGTCGTGAGACCCTGTGTTTAGTTAGGTCGCGACCTTGGTTGAGTCTTAGGTCGTGACATTTTTAGGTCGCTAGGTCGTGCGCATGTGTGTGTGGTTAAGTCGCGTGAAGGCTTAAGGGGTTAGGTCGTTGAGTGTTAGGTCGTGAGCGACCTAGGAGCGAGCTAAAGTTAGGTCGTGGCTTCTGTTAAGTCGTTGAGTCGAGTGTGCGCTAAGTCGTAAGTCGCAGATCTGTTAAGTCGTAAGTCGTAGGTCGCGCGTATGTGTTAAGTCGCGCGAGTGTTAGGTCGGAGGATTTGTTAGGTCGTGGACGACCTAAGGGGGCGGACGACCTAAGGGGATTTCTGCCTATAAATACACGGGTTCTTCTTCATTTTTGGGATCCGGATTTTGAAGCGACGAAGTGCTGCTATTTTGAGAGCTCGAGTTCTATACTTCTTCACTTCTTTTCTCCACTCTAATCTTGTGATTCCTTCCATCCAAATCGAAGATCAAATCGAAGATCCAAAAGCTTAGATTGAAGATCTTCATCCATCGAAGAGAGATTTCATTGTTTGAAGCGGAGTTTTGATAGATCGAGTTAGATTCTTCGCTGTCCAGATCTGAAGTGTGTTGCTTTTGAGGTGTTTAGGTGATTTGGTGAGTGGTGGTTATCTCTCACACGGATCCAAAGGAGTATATCGGATTGTTGGCTTGATTGAGTGTTAAAATAGTGATTTCCATGCATTTTCATAAACTTAAGTATAGATCCATTGTTCATGATGATTTGACATCTATTTTACTACATGTTAACCTATCCAAGTTCATTCATCAAGTTGTAGAGATATTGCTCATGATTCATGCTTGTTAGAGTTAGACTCTTTATTTACAAGATTGCCATTATTGTTATAATTGTTTATTTGATCATGTTTGAATGCTTGATTACTTGGATTAATGTTTGACTTGATTGGTTGTTGTAAATTAGTTGATTGATGATTATATTTGGACAAGTTAGTCGAAGATGATTCAAAAGCTAAGGGAAAGGCTCTTGAATTGGAAAAGCTGCTCGTGGCATATGTGGCGGATGATGAAGCTCATATGGATAGATTTGATGATGTTGATGTTGAGATGAGGCTTTGCTATGATGAGATGAAGCGAGGCATGGTATGAGATAGCCTTGGTTTAATCCAGACGGGATCATTCCAAGCAGGTTGATGACTCGGTGAAATGGTTCGAGTTGAGGATAATGGTTGGCTCGAGAGGCGCTTGGGCTAGTATGGAAATAGTCGTCGAGGAGAATGACTAGAAGGCTGAGGTTTCATCGTTATTGAAGGTTCTAGCAGGCTCAAAGCAAGAGTACGTTGGGCAGATTCGATAGTCCCTAAAGACTATGATTGTAGTCGAGTACTCTGGGCAGATTCGATAGTCCTAGGCACGGGCTGCGACGACATGCGAAGTTCTGTCTAGAACCGGGGTTGCCATTAACCCTTGACGGACGGCTGAAAGAATGTGCCGGTCATTCAATTAACGGTGATATCGAAGCAATGATAATAGTGATAGCCAGAGTCATGGATGTTTGGTTGTATCGTCATTCGGTCTCAAGAGCGATGTTTTCTGGGTGCTTATCTGATCTTGGTTTAGGCCTTGGGGGTTTGTACTTGGAAAACACCGACCTTGACTCGAGTGATTATTGCTTTACTTTGATTGTCTGATTGCTATGTTTACTTCTGTTTAGTGTGTCTGGGGGCTATCATTGTAGAAAGAGGTGGAGTGGGAGGGTTGGATTCCTATTCCTTTTACCTTTATGCTCTTTTGGTATGTTGTTAGTTAATTTACCGCTCACTAAGACTGTTGTCTGACTCAAGGTTTTATGTTCTACTCTTATTACCTTGGGCTGTTCATCTGCTTTGGGATGGGCAGACTAGGTAGCAGGTGACAGGTGATGTTCTTAGTTTCCGACGATGCTGATGACGAAGACGAGCTGGAGGCTTGCATATTATTTTCTTACCATATGTACTGGATGTTCCGCTGCTTGTATATTCTCTGAGTGATATGTAGTGAGGTTTGATGTATTGACTATTCAGATGATTGTACCAAACTATTATGAGGTTTAATAGAGATTCTGTTCTGTAAAGCTTCACTATATATACTTTCTATTGTATTTTATCCATGCGCTGTGAGTTATACGATAGATTCTGCTGTTTTAACTTAACCTTGGCAATCGTCCATGGCTGCCTAGCACACTTTACAGCGCACTATTTCTATGTTCAGTGCAGGGGTCATGGCCGGTCGTCACAGCCAGAGAAAAGAAAACGCTAGTCGCCAAACTTGAAATCGCAAGTCGCTATTAATGATCTAGTTTTGTACCAAAATGACAATATGATGTAAAGGAGTTGTAAAACCATTTAAAATTAAATCCATTTTTTTTTATTTTGGCCACAGACGTCTTTAAAGGTTTGATTAAAGTATAAAATCGTTTTAACATGCAAATCATATCAAAAACATCATTTTTAACTATACGGATAAGAATAAAAAAGCGAGAGATCAAGAATCACTCACCTAATGCCAAATTTTACCACTTTAGATCCCTAAATCTAAAATGAACAGCCACGAACATGAATTTTCAAGCACAAAAATGATGAATCTATGATCCCCTTCTCAAATTACCCTTCTAATGATGGATTTGGCTAAGATTAGTAAAGAGAAGATGAGCTTTTTGATGGAATTAGGGCTAATTAAGGTTAGGAATTATATTTGGGAATATGGGAATGAATGGGATCAGTATCTACAGCCCCAATTAGAAAAAACTCCCGAAATTCATTAGCGGACCTAAGTATGAGCTTAATTTAATTGCCTACTAATCTGTCCAAATGCAAACAAAATTTCAAATAGTCATATCTCCTAAAAGGTAAGTTAGTTTTCCTATTGTGATCACTCTAGGGAAAGTGAAACCACAAGTCCATTTAATGGAAGTGGTTCAAACCCTAATTCAATCATTATCAAAAGTTAAAGCCTTACAAGAATTTTTGGGTCCAAAATGTCCGATATAAATTCTTGGCCCCGAAGTACATAAGTAAAAGCCCCTAAGCAAACTTATCCCCACTTCAAAGCATCTCCTGTAATAGTAACCATTTGTCCTAGGCCCCAAACTCCACCACCGTTCACTAAATGCAAGGCAATCGAATTTGGAGCTTCATCACCTTGCCTTGAACTCCATTCACCAAATGCAAGGCGATCGGATTTGGAATGCATATGACATATACTAATGCAAAAATTAGGCGGTCTCATGATCTAGTCGACCTCTTGAAATGCAAATGCTTGTGCCATATATCCAAAGTGTATGAAACATCATATGTAAGTATACTAGCAATTCTATATGTATGCGCAAACATTCAATCCATATACAACAACCATATGCATATGACTTGGTAAAATAAAATAACTGATGGTGTGAGTGCATGCTAACCTGAAAATATTTGCCTAAGTGTGCAAAGATCAATTTAATAAACACATCCATTAGCAACTATCATCCAAAACATGTCTTAATAACACAATCGCAACCATCCTTTGCATCCAAATATCTCTACATATGGGGTACACTAAGCCAAAGTCTAAGCGTCTAAATAGTTTATACATATTTAACTAAAATGGAAATGTACCAGAAAAGAGTTTTGGATGGATAGCTTGGATCTTCTCTTCAGGCTCCAATGTACTCCTTGTTGGGTCGTCTTCCCACCGGACCTTAACTAGCTTAATAAGTTTATTGCGGAGTCGCTTTGTACCATGCTCAAGGATATAGGTGGGTGAATGACGAACAAGTGACTCCCTTTTTACTACTACCTCCTCTAGCTGACTCGGCTTGACCGTAGTTGTTGTATCATGTAGCCACTTTCGCGCAAGTAACCACATGTAAAACGTCGTGTACTCCCGCTAAATTTTCAATAAGCTTCACCCTATAAGCTACCCTACTCTACCTGTGATCGGAAAAGGCCCTACAAACCTTGGCGCTAACTTCCCTGAACTACCAAACCTCATGCCATACCTAAGCTGTGAGACCTTCACAAAAAACATGTTGGCCACTGCAAACTCCAACTTTGTGTGTCTCCTGTCAGCATAAGATTTCTGCCTATCCTACATAGTCTTCATTATTCTACAGATCAATTCTATCTTCTCTGAAGTCTCACTCACAATATCAGGTCGAAGAACGAATCCCATCCACAGTGTCCCACCAACAAAACAATGATCTACAAGGCCTCATGTATAACGCCTCAAACAATGTCATCATAATATTCGCTTGATAGTTGTTATTATAAGTAAACTCCACTAGTGGAAAGTGATTCTCCCAAGAGCTTTTGAAATTCAAGATACACATTTGAAGTAATGTGGTATTTCCAATGGCTGCAACGATCCTCCTGGCTTTTTTTGCTCTGCCTTTACACTTTGGCAAGTCATGTACTTAGACACATACTCTGCCACATGCTTCTTCACACCAAGCAATAAAAGACTCTATTCATATCATGGTACATTTTGTCTCCATGGGGATGAATGGTCATTCTAGAATGATGGATAGTACTATGTCAATCACATCCTTCTCGAGAAAAAATACTTCAGAGACATATGATCCATATACAGCTCAAACTGCTCTTCTAATAGATAATGTCTCCATGATTTGAGTAAAAAAACAATGGCTTCCAATTTAAGATCATGGGTAGTATAGTTTCACTCGTGAACTTTCTATTATCGACTAGAATAGCTCACTACTCTCCCTTCATGCATCAAAACTGCACCTAATCCCATACTGCTAGCGTCGGTATACAATGTAAATGCCTTCATACCGTTGGGTAGTACAAGAACATGTGCACTAGCAACGGCTCCTTCAGCTTGATAAAAGCATTCTCACACTTTGAGTTCCATGATAAAACTAATTTCTTCTTCGTAAGGTGGGTCAAAGGGGCAGAAATTTTAGCAAATTCCTTAGTGAACTACCTATAGTAGCCCGCCAAATCAAGAAAACTCCCCACTTCCATAGCATTCTTCGACACATGCCAATCTTGTACTGCTATCGCTTTATTAGGATCGACCGTCAGCCCACCTCGAAGACAATGTGTCCCAAAAAAGAGAACCTCCTTGTGCCAAAAGTGACATTTTGAAAACTTCGCCTTCAACTTATGCCCACAGAGTGTATTGAGCACTTCTTCTAGATGCAATATGCGCAAAATGTGCCTTCAACTTATGCCCACAGAGAGTATTGCCCATAAAGAGTATTGAGTACTTAAACTTCCTCTTACAATCTAAGACGCCCCATACAAGGTCATCCAGTCCATACCCAAAATCAACTCAAACTCAGAAAATCCTAAGACAAAAGCATCGCAATCGAACTCAACCCCCAAAATAAAGAATTTCAAACCCTTACAAATCATAGATAAATAAGCTGATCCTCCAACAGGGTTTGATACAACTACTGGGTCCATAACTATGCTAGTGTCTAAGTGCAATTCATCTATAAGTCTACCCAAAATAAAAGAGTATGATGCCCTAGGGTCAAATAAGGTATGAACAGATAAATCGGATAAAGTTAGCACACCTTCAATTATGATCTTCTTCCCCTTATCTTCTATTGGAGGCACACTCGAGCTGGGAACAACATACAGTGCGTAAGCTGAAACCACTTGGGTAGAGGTCTTCGGTGGCGCTGGACACTTCCTCCTCATGAGCCCAAGTTAACTGCAGTTGAAACATTTGATCCATGAGATGTCTGTCCCACACTCCCTCACAACATGCCCCTTCCTACCGCATTTTCTACACTCTCCTACTTCTTAACCTTCCCTTGGGTCTCCATTTTGCCCTTGCGCTGATTCTGCTAAGGTGTCTTTCGACTTGACTTTTGGGCTCACTCCTTACCCCTTCCTTGGAAACGGTATTTAGCAAGGCCATATCCACCCAACTCTCGTAAGTTGCACCCATGGGAATGTGACTAAGGGACAAATCTTGAAGAGGTTAATTCAGCTCCTTTGCAAACTTCAAGTTTTCTTGTAAGTGGTGTTTATCAAATCCATACCAAACCTAGCCAACTCATTGAATTAATTTAAATATTCCTTCATCGATATCTCTCTTTGTTGCAAATGTATGAACTTCTCCAACTATACTCACTGCTCTGCCATGGAAAAAAATTCATCTTAAAGCACTTCCTAAACTCTCCCCAAGTTATCTCTTCCTTATTGGTCTACAGCACTACCATGTTCCACCAATTTAAAGCCTCTCCTTTTAAATGCCAAGTGGCAAGCTATCTCCTAACATCATCTCCAACGCCCATAAGTATGAAAATCCTCTCATAAGTATGAATCCACGCTTTTGAGTCCACATAAGATTCAGTCCGCAGATATGACTTCCCTCATAGACTGACAAAGTCCTTACACAGCTTAGTGAAACCGACGGTAGGTAGGTGGGCAGGAACTACACCTGGCGCCTGCTCTGCGGGTCCCATATTAGGGTTAAGCTCGGCTTATCCTCTCGCATGCAGATATCATGGAACCATATCGGGATGTTCACACCTGGAACCTCAACTGCATCTCTGAGCCACAACCAGCAAGATTGCTCATTCTCTATATCTATGATTTAGGAATTATTAGCAACTTTCTACATATAGTATTGGCAGGGAAACTGATAGCATTTTTGGTATTATACCTACGTATATAAAACCTTTGAAAAATCTCATATTTATACAAATACACACACACACACTTTAGAAACCATTTTTGAAAAACTTTTTGAAAATCATTTTGGAAAACTTTTTTTCCAAAATATTTCAAGTCCGTTCTCCCAATACGTACCTAATCCCTAAGAAACCCTACACCTAAGCTTTGATACCACTTGTGACAACCCGCACCTTCAGACACACCGACCCAAAGCCTAGAGTGACTTTCCGCATCGTGCCAAGAAGTACGAGCTATTAGTTTTTAAAAAAACATTACAGAGACTAAGATTACATGGATAAAATCTAAGACATTCTACATTTTTAGATCTCACAGTGAAAGACAGTAAAATATTAATATGGAAAATAATAATCTCAGAAAATATCTCAGAAAATGCAGTTTCAAAATATACGTAGTCAAAAGCTAGAGTTTATAAAAAAACAACATATGGTCTAATGAGTACTAAATACGATAGATAGTTACATAAAGAATGATGAAAAGTAATATGTGGTGCTAACACCAAGCTCACTCTTCCACGTACTAGATCCGGGCCAATCACCTACCGCCCTATCCTCCCGTGATGGGGAAAAATAAAAGGAGCGGGTCAGACAAAAGTCAAATGAATGAGTTACATCATTAATATATTGTTATAATCTATGAGACCTAGGGTGTCTGACTTGTGTTTGTGAACTTACTTATTAAGGTTGGTTTTATTAACCCAAGGAATATAGCTCAAATATACCTACACACAAACAATCTTGTGAAGGTTTACACTTAGGGTCAAACAACTAATCAAACCTCAAATCAAGGACGGATCGGACTAATAACCTCTAAGGCTACTCCTAACATAAGATCGCATACAATATTGCCTTTGAGACTACATTTTCCAAACTACGACTACAACGTATCATACTTATGCATTGAGAGGAGGCCGCAATGCCGACTCATTCCAAAGACGTCTTAGGGTCGCTGCATACGTGTTCGAGCTCAATGGTAATACCACTTATTACTCCGTACCGGTAATCTATGAATAGTGTTATGTATTGATTGTCGTATGCACCGAGAAACCTCCTGCTAGTTCTGGACCACACACCTCTCCAGGCATCCACCAACAGTGTTGCGCACCCACCGAGGAACCTCCTGTAAGTGGTATTGGCGACTTGAATCGTCCTTATCGAATTCACCGAATGAACAGTACCTAGGCCTAATTGCCCGCATACACTATCTAACTGGTCTCGTAACATCCAAAAGTTAAGAACTAGGGAACTAATTTCCCAACTAATATCCTAACATATAATATATATATATATATATATAAAACTGGGCCTTAGGTCGAGGTTCAACCAGTGCCTGCAATACGATGACCGGTCGACCACTGACTACTATAGCGGTCGACCGGCTACAATAAACCTGTCGACCGGTCAATTTTAATTAGCATAAATTTTCGTTCGTTAATTATTATCCTTGTTGATTAGTTTTTAACGTATTTTTTTCTATATTTTAACAGTAAGTTGTCATACTTGTAGCCAAGATTTTAATAGTAATTTGCATCTTGTTCGACATGGGTTATCTTCTGACAATTTTCCATGTGCAACCTATTATTTTACTTGTACAATTTCAGTTGATAAACTTTACTATTGCGCAGGCATATTTCAAAATCAATTTAGGATGAAATCAACAGGATGTTAAATCAATTCATATTATACCCTAAAAATTATCACAAACCCAAATCAACTTCTTAAATTAAATAAAATAAAATTAGACTGGGGTTATATCAATTCAACCCAGATTTACATTCATATTCAAATATAACCTCAATTTATTGAACAACAAAACTTCAATTTAAACTTCTATTTCATATTTAAATCAGGTAGATCCGTAAATCAAATAGACATATAATTAAACTCAATTACTTGTAAATCTTTATATCTTAATAAATAACTCACTCGCCTCTAATAAGCTATTCCCATCTTTATTTGCCTAGAATCGCCTCTGCTTCAATTCGTTGATCTCTCTCTTTTCCGTTTGCTTTTGTTCTCAATTTTATTATCTTCTCCTTCTATAATCTTTGATTTAAAATTTTGTTTATGAAGAACATGTTGATTTAGAGAGAATTGGAGAGTTTTGAGGGAGATAGAGATTTGAAGCGTACAGATTAGATTAGGGTTCTTAGTCTCAATTTTGCGTTGTATTTATAGGTGCAGGAATCAACGTCGACCGTTAGATTTAATTATATAAAATCTAGACTGTTCGGCCTAACCTAACCCTAACCGTTAAAACTTGACCAATGGACCGGTTGGCCTGGGGCGATCTACCCCTGACCTCTCCCAACTAAGGTGTCCACCGGTTAACGTTTCCTATTCTACAATTCTTACTATATGCTTATATTTTAATTATTTTTTATTCCAAATCTTTAAACTTTAATAGCTTTTTCATACGAGCTTCGATTATAAAACTTCATACGTGAAAATTATTTAGAAAATCAAGCAAATGCAATGGTGCAAGTTTCGTAGCCAAATATGAACGTTTGTGAAAATTCCATTTTTACTCTTATTGTATTTAAATTAATTTCTTTTATTAAATTTCTAGTTAATTTTTTACAGGGTGTTACAACTCCTTTCTTTTCAACTTCAGAGACAGAGTTTCTCACAGCGTTTCTTGTATGCCGACTCATTCTTGATCTGTAATAAGAATGATCTGCCTCACATATAAGAAAACCACATAAATAATACTCGTGTGTGCATGTGACTTATATACTACATATACTACTATATAGTTTTGAAAACCAAAATATATAACAAGTATGCTCTCTCTCTCGTGTGTGTGTGTGTGTGTGTATTCTCGATCCAGTCTAGGGTGATAACTCATTCCCTATCTTTACTGGATCATGGTACCAACTTAGGTTAATCATGTAGCCTAAGCTATGATACCAAATGCAATGACCGCCCCACACCACCGGCACCCAATATAAATAAATAGTGCTCTACTGTCATGCCCAGCCAATGTAGGACGATCATCAAGGGTTAAAGGAAGTAAAAACATCACGAAACATGTCGTATATCTTACAACGCATGGAAACAAATATAATATACATCAGAGATATAAAACAGGAGAGACAACAATAACTAAGTGAACCAAAATATCAAAGCATAGATCCACAAAGTTATAAAATATAGTAATAGAGATTATATAGAGCGAAAATAAACTTAGGTAAACTGTCTCAAAATATTAAAAAAAAAACATTGTCTAGGTTTCATAGTGTTTCATAGCGGAATAAGCAATAGAATATCCATATATGATACAAGAAAGCTCCATCTAGCTCGTCCTCGGTACAGTCGCTGCGTATCGCCTGGACCTGCTATCTAGTCTACTCATTTAAGAGTACTCGAGATAATAAGAAGCAAAGCATAAAACCTCGAATTAGACAACGGTCTGGTGTGAGCGATAAATGAATCTTAAAATATTATACAACTTGATATAGTAAGGAACAAAGAGGTATAAGAGTCGTACCTGACTTGTCCCTGCATCCAGAAAGTTAGTACATAACATCTATAATATGCTACTCCTCTATCATCATCAAAATGTACTACATCCTGAGTACATTATCCGGTCTCCAGGTGTCCATGTCCTAAATACCTATGTCAAGTGATATCCCTAGATTGATAGACTAGGGGAAAACAATCAAAGAAAATATAGCATCCATTAAACAATCCTCACCATCACTCAAGTGCTTTGAATATATGATAACTCGTATGACCGTCATGTGCCAGAGACCAATGGAAAAGTCTCGGTTCCTTGCTCGAAATCCACGCCACTCGGTAAGCCAAGAAAACTAAACTATACACCTAGCAGTCCAGGGTATATGGATCACGTCCTAGATCCACGGGTATACGTCCCATTATCCAATGAGCGTCCTCACCTACCCTTGATGAGCACATTGGAAAGCTCCAAGTATCGATGATCCCTTCACTGGCGTCTTCGAACCCATCCTAGTTCGATTCATTCCATCATCATTGTAGAACCCTTCTTCATCCTACCTATTTCCATTTCCATAGTAGAGCACGTCCCTAACTCCACTTCACAGGCTCGAGTTTTGGAACTTGTCTCGTCATGTCTTACCATAGTAGAGCATGTCCTAGCTCTACTTCACAAGTTCGCGTCCTAGGACTTGTTCTCATGGGCTACCATTACAACTCCCGTCCTAGAGCCATCATCATCAGAACACTTCTAGGCCTCCAAATCAGTCGTAGAATCCACATTTCAAAGTCTCGAAGTCATCGCATTGAAGCACTCCAATATCGCTTCGTTTCTTAACTATCGGTCTTCATCGTACTATCACATCTCCATCGAACGACTGAACACCTTCAGCGCGACTCGAAGACCACACACATCACCTCTCAGAAGTTTCATCTAGATCTATGCAAATCTTTCAGATCGATACCGACCTAAAGAGATTGGTACCAACCTGAACACTTATCCAAATTTTAGCCTTCAACTTCGATTCTTTTGTCGTCCCAGATCTCGACCCGAAGCTTCCCCTTCCTTGTCCCGAAGTCTTCAAGCTTCTAGCCTAAAGTCACACTTATCTCAACCTGTTTAGACTTTACGTTCACCAAAAATATTCAACCCAAACCTATGTTTTCCCCAAACAAGCACGAAGCATGCCTCGAAGTGAAACCCCGTTGACTTGAAGCTCCACTGCCGACTTGTTTTAGGTCATCGCGACCAGAATCCACCGTGCCAAATTGATAGGGTTTTTCCTAGGATCCCTACACAATTAGATTTTAGAAGAGATAATAAGTGAAGAAAAAACAAACACACAAATTTCTCAAAATAAAAACCTTTATTAATTCACCAAAAAGATTACAAAAGAGGGCCTTAAAATTAAGAAGAAATCTCAATCTCCAACACCCAATAAGATACATTTTCCCCACACACATATAATGAACCTTATATATGTCTATTTATAATAGACTTGACATAATACCTTCACTGATCACCATTTGATTACATCCATCTTTTAAAATAAATCATTCTCATACAGATAATTTGTTGCCTTCTCTAATGCAATAAAAGAGGCAACTAATCACTCTACCAAATCCACAAAATATATATAAGAGGCAATGTATTTGGGTCAAAATTTCATCTTGACTCAAATATCTCCAAAATCTACTTAAATATGGAATATTGTATCATCAAAATCAAACAATCTCCACATTGACACAATATTCCATAAATGGCATTCAAGCTCCACCTAGAACCACAAACTTCAAATAATCTCCAATATTACCATGGAAACAAATGTCTCCATTCCTAGAAGAAAACTTTAGCAACTTCCAAACCACCTAAATATGCACGCCCCTAATTGAACATGCATATCATCAATAAATCAGAACTTTTTATAATACCACAAAAGTCTCCAAGCAGACTTTGTAGTTTTCTGTTGCATGTTCCACCTTGCTTCTAGCAAATTTGCCTCTCCAAAACCACTTTGAGAAGTCCCTTCATTCTCCACCGTTTTTCCAAACAACTTGTACACATTGTTGCTTTCCATTTTTTCGCGCGACACCTCCATGTTGCCCTTCCAAACCCTTGTAACTTTACATCGAGTTGAAAAGTTGCAGCCTTTTATCTCCAACTGTCCTGCTTAAATGAGATTTTTTTGTAATTTATGGGATGTGTCTAACTCCTGTAAGCTTCACTACCCTTCTATCATGCATTTTCAATCTAACAGAACTTATGCCTTCAACATCCAAATCTCCACCATTAACAGATTCCACCTTAGCATCTTGCTCTTCATAATCCATAAATGATTCCTTTTGATTGCATATATGGAAACATGCACATGAATCAAACATCTGATATTTACTTTTACCTTTATCCACACATAGGACATTGTCATTAAATTCCTCACCAAAATGCACATCATCATCGCTATTATCTTTTTGTTTCATTTTGGTCTTCTTCCTATGTCTTCATCCTCTCTTTGTCCCTTTTACGTTTATTGCAAAATCTTAGCTGATGACCAGGTTTTTCATAATAATAGCAGATGAAATCTCTTTCCATATTTGATCTATTTGGTTGCCTTTCTATATTGGACGATTAACCCTCCTTGCAAGATGGACTTCTTCAATTGGATTTCTATTTTCCTTTCCCTCCTTATCCTTTCCTTCCATGAGGTTCATTCTCCGCATCTCCTCATTAAGTAGACTACTAACCACCGAACCCATTGAAACAACTCCATCCGAAATTGAGTTGTTCAATGCAACCACAAGCGTTTTCCAACTCTTTGGTAATGAACTCATCAATGTTAAGGTTTGTGTTTCATCATCCACCTTATGATTCACGACCGCCAATTGGTTCACAATTACCTAAAAACCGATAAGACGCTCTCCAATTGACCCGCCTTCCTTAAGTTTTAAATTCACCAATTTTCTCATAAGAAGAACCTTATTTGTTGTGGAGTTCTTTGCATAAATTTCTTTCAATTTCTTCCAGATTGAATAAGCGAATGTTTTATTAACAACAACATGAAACACTGTATTCTCCAAAAAATATCGAATAGCCACTGCAGCCTTCCTATCCAAAGTCTCCCAATATGCTTCAGATACATTACTACATTTCTCCCCTTTGTTCTTCAATCGTTGATGAAGATCATTGAGATATAGAAAAACCTTCATTTTCGTCTTCTATAACCCCCAATTTCTTCCGTTAAATTTTTCTACACTTAGCTTCTCCATAGTCAAACTCTCTTCAACAAATTTATGTAGTAGGCTCTAATACGAACTGTTAGGTTTTACCTAGGATCCTTACACAATTAGATTTTAGAATAGATAAGAAGTGAAGAAAAAACAAACGCGCAAATTCCTCCAAACTAAAACCTTTATTAATTCACTAAAAAGATTACAAAAGAGAGCATTAAAATTAAGAAGAAATCCCAATCCCCAACACCCAACAAGATACACTTTTCCCCACGCATACAATGAACCCTATACATGTCAATTTATAATAAACTTGACAAAATGCCTTCATTAATCACCATTTAATTACTTCCATCTTTTAAAATAAATCATTCTCATGCAGATAATTTGTTGTCTTCTCTAATGCAATAAAAGAAGCAACTAATCACTCTACCAAATCCACAAAAGAGGCAATGCATTTGAGTCACAATTCCACCTTGATTCAAATATTTCCAAAATCTACTTAAATATGGAATATATTATCACCAAAATCTAACACAAATTTCATATGGCTTAAACCGTTGGCTCCACCCACACTCCAGAGCTCCTCCTCTAAGTTTCATCTACTTCTAACTATTTTTGCCTTTGGTTTTCCCAATTTGACGACTTCTTTCGTAACTAACAAAAAGCACTAGCAAAGCATATCAAAGCACAACATACCAAACTGAAATATCATCCATATACATCCCTACTCACATGCAATTCGTCAAAACATGATAATCATACAAATCTTGATCTTGATCTGAATTTACACTGGCATGTCAATATGATCAAAAGGAGTTGTAAAACCAATTTAAATCATTTTAATTTCAACCATAAACATATATAAAAATGTGATTAGACTTGGAAAACCTTTTACGATTAAAATTATGTTAAAACATCTAATTCAACTATATAAATATGCAAAGGGTAGTGCGAGGTTAAGAACCACTCACCTAATACATAATTACCACTTAAATTCTCCAAATCTGAGATGGGACAACAATAACACGGGTTTCAAGAGAACTAAAATAGTAGATCTACCATCCCCTTCACTAATTACCTCTTTAGTGATGATTTAGGCTAAGATTAGTAAGAAAAATAGATGATTTTTGAAGAGATTGGGGTTAATGAAAGCTTAGGACTGTTTTTGGAAAGATGGAAATGACTTGGAGCGGTCTCATCGGTCCCCCTTAGGCTCTAATCCCGAAATGGGTTAGTGGAACTAGATGTGGGTTAGTCTAATTTCCCGATAACCATAACTTTCAAAGGGTAAGTCCATCTTACTATTATGACCACTCTGCGTAATGGAAAACTAACATCCTGAAGCAATATAAGTAGATTCAGACCCTAACTCGGCCTCTATAAACAGTTATAGGTCACATAAGATTTTCAGGGTCAAAATAGTTACATAGAAATTCGATAAAAATTATAGATGTGAAAAATGCTTCTAAGAGTCATTTTTCAAAATATCAGAATCATACGACGTCATATGAATTAAATAAAAATATTTTATGATTCTCTTATACGCAAAATACTGATCGTTATATGATGGATTGTTTTTTTATGCTTTTGTTATTTTCTAGAGCACGGAAAACAAAATGAATTTGTTTTCTATTTTTTATAGTAACTTCATTTTCATTTTTCCAAATTGGTTATATTTCATACGCCGGGGTCATTATCGTGTGATCAATATATCTATATGTTACTTTGTATGCTACTAGAGTGGGGAGCTCTTGAGTGTATGCCGTATAAACCCATGGAGAAATCATTTGAGCAATAGAATATACGGTTCAATTAAAGAAAAAAGAAAAGGAAAAAATAGGTAATAGTATTGCTCATGCAAAATTACCTACTTGGCAAACGATATAAATCAATGTGGACAAAAAATTAGGTAAAATGCAGCTCAGATATAGCTGATTGACAAACATTTGATCTTCGAACAGTCTTAACTCTACCAAACAATGGAAGTTCCTTGAATTTGTTAAAAGGTGCCTTCAGATAAAAGCAAAATATATCAAAAATAGGCAAGGTGAATGAGTTAACTCTTGCTCTGGCAGGCTTGTCGATGTGTATTTCTTTGATTTGAAAGCGTTAAGATGATACCCTTTCTAAGTCTGATGCTTTGTATTATTATTATTATTTTCATCATCTAACATTCCATTTGATCATTATACGCACGTATCATGTGCATTGGACAATTCCAGCTCAAGTCTGAATTCATAACTCTGGTGTAGTTCCAATGGTAACTCAGAATCATCTGAATATATCCAGGCTTAGAAAGCAACCGATTAAGCAGATGATCTATAACACTAAATCTTCCAAATAAAACTCAACAAGCAATGTAGAAAGTTCAAGGAAGATGAAATCATTAATCTTCCTAATGACGTATAATATCTTTACAACAATATTTCGATAATAGAGGAAAGAAGAGACGAAAATGATACAACCAACTAATATCTAAACGCTGATAAAGCCATTTTCTGTAACCTTCAATCATTTTCAAACAAACACTGTTTTTCCAGATATCAAATTACCATCAAAGACATTTTTATAAAACCATTTGAAATCTTCCATAGCACTAAAGATCACAACAAAGACTGTAGAGTTACCAAACGAATTATTTGATCATTGTCATATGTCCACAATTCCTCTCAGAAGTTAAATGCACAGTAAGTTTCCAACAGAGTCTTTTTTGCCTGAGTGGTTTGAAATCTATAAATAAAAAAATTGTGCTTCTGTGTTTAATCCACATTAGTTTGACATCTCAACCGCACTCTTTGAACAGCTAGGCACATAGCGCATTGTTTGCTTTAAATAAAGCAAGCCAGACACGTTTTATGATTTAGTTTTTGTGAACGTTTGGCTTAATGTCGAAGTTTTCCAAACTCGCTCAACTGGAAGCCTTGTGCACTAGGTGTATGTTGATGATGAAGAGGTTTAGAGTCATAACTTTGAATATATGATTACCCACTGAACTCCATTTTGCCTTCAATGGTCAGAAATTGGTGTAACCTTTCGTACCTAGACCCTTCATTTGAAACTCCAAAACGTTGATGTATAGCTTGGTTTACATTTTTATCATGGTAGAGTCCTCTGATTTTTGTGGATTATTATCTGAGTTTTATCGCTGGGTGTGGGTATGTCAGTGTGTGTGTGTCACGGATGGAACACTAATTAATTACATGATGTGGTATTCTTTCATATATTTTATCACTCCAAAATTTCATTTAAATATGTCAGCTTGTTTTTGAATGATCAAGAATCGGATTTAAGTAAAAGTTAAATCATAATCTATTTTTGCCTCTAAATGATGGAATAATATATTTATTATAGTTTACATTCATTATGTTAAATATACAAATTGAATGACTTTTGCATTTTGAAAACATGTAATTATAAAGTTGAATACTGATTTCTTTTTGTTTTTAATGTCGATCATTTCTTACATGGTAGTTTATTTGTTATGGATGTGTATTATTTTAGTATTCAGACAGAATCATGATCATTTTGTACGAAGAGCTTTTTCTTTTCTTTTTTTACCATTATCATTTGATAACCATGACCAAGCATTATCAATTCATATGGCATCAAAAAACCAACGAACAAATTTACGATTAGGGATTCCCAGATAACATGAAATTATATAAAACAATAATGGCAAGAACATTATTCACAGTTGTAGTTGTTGATTAAGAAACAGAACCATGTATACTTATTATTATCTATACTGCCCATAAAGGTGATTGATTGTATAGGATTCACTAGTGTACCCGTGATTTCACCCATCATTACAGTTATATGGATACCATTTCAAAATTTTCATATTCTACCAGATCTCCACATCAATTGCATTCTAATGCACATTGTACTCTAATAGTTATAATGCTTATCTTCGATCTATTTCTATACATTATAGCAATAGAATCCTACACTGAGAAATTATAGCATAATTAGTAAGATATGATTTCACAAAAATTATAAGTCAATAGTTAGGAACTATTCCGAGACATGATTGAATATTCTCATTAGCATACGTTTGTGTATAACTCTACAGAATCTATATATTCTATTATATAGAAAAGAGAACATGAGACCATGTATATTCTTGCTTCTCCTTCATTCTTACCATCAATCCTCTTTTCTGGTTGATTTGAGAGAAATTTGTTTATTTAACTCTCTAATAATTACTTACCATTCCAGGCTTCAACTTAAATTTTCATTATGTATTAGTAACAGTATGCCCTTTCATTTTCCATTTCGGCTATTTAGAAATGTTCCACGTTCATTTTCTCATCTTACTATCATTTTCTCGACTTCCTATCTAAAATAAATCATTTTCTATTTCAACTATTCAGAAACGTTGCATGCTCATTTTCTCTTCTTACTTACATTTTCTCAACTTATCATTTAAAATAAATATTTACTTCCATAAACAATCATATCCTATTTTTTCCCTTTTGAATCCAAGTTGAATATTTTTTCCTTTGGTTGTAATCATCTAACTCCCTCTTTCATGCTTTATGGTCCGCTTCGTGCTTTTGGGTGGTATGTAATATATTTTTTTATGTTGGTTAATATGAATTAGAGTGGCTTGGTGTTAGCACTAAAAAAATTAATATGTTAAATAAAATATTGCGTAGTCTTCAAGAAATAGTTTGTTATAGATCATGGTTGGAAAAATCAGGTTAACAGATATCAGTCTTTCATAAAGTTACTCCAATCGTTTTTCTTTAGTTGCAGGTAAGAGATTTTGATTTTATTTCCATGGTAACCCACTACACAAATTTTGATCGGTCTTTTGAATTTTTTTATTCTAACTAGAATTTCATTCAATTCACCAATAGTTCTCAACTTTGCAATCATCTTAAATTATTTATAATTTCATTGATATATTACATTGTATTACTACCTTGTTTTCAATGTTACTGAATTAAAGAGCCTCCAAAATATCTTGGCTGACTGGATCGATCAAGCTCGATTTAAATGTTTGAATTATATTTTGTTATTTTTATTTTCATTTAATTCGATGTTTGAATTTATTATTTTTACTCAAAATTGCTGATGTTTTCTTTAAATTTTATGCCTCAAATTATGTCTTCTTATGATTTTTGTTCCGATTTGTAGGATTATGAGATTGGTTATTTATTTGTAGTATGTTACTGGATTTATAAATGTTATTTTGAGAACAAAATCTTATTTTTATAGCATATTTTCCCTTTGTAACATCCTTATTTCCATGTATAATAATCATGCATTCATTTTTCCTTTATATTAAAACAATAGTTCTTTTCTTCTTCTCTTTATTTTCAATACAAGAAATTTTGTATTATCTCGGTTATTTCTCATTCTCAATAGTTTCAATACAATGATCCTTTGCAAAAAACTTTGATCTTTTTTTGTTTCTTTTATTTTGATTAGAATTCAATTTAATTCATTGATGGTTCTTCACTTTGTCTTTACCTTAAATTATTTATGAATATACACATATTTTATAGTGATTGTGTTTCTACTTTACTTACGATGTTACTATTTTTATGGAAACATTATTTAAAGACCTCGAAAAACCCTATAATTCAATTGAGATTGATTAAAAGGTTTAATTTTTTATGTCTTTTCATTTAATTCAGCGTTCAATTTGTTGTTTTGTTTGATTCCATGAGATCGATTGAAAATTTTGACTTTCCTTTTGTTATATTTCTTTTCATTTAATCAATGCTGAATTTGTTGTTTTTTTTTCAAAATTATTAATTCCATATCTTTGCTTAGGGTTTTTTTGCCTCAAATTATGTTTTATTTTGATTTTTGTTTTAGTTCCTAAGATTATGAATTTGTTTCGTTCATTTATTTTGTAGGAGGTTACTTGTGTAGTAACCGAGATCTTGGTTTTGATGACAACAACTTTAGAAAACCATATGAAATATAAATACAGTTTTATCAAGATATATAGTATATAGTGTAGGATATTAGACAGATAATGATTTAAGAAGACTGTACAGTATCAAGTAAAGATTGAAGAAATTGAAGATGTTGATATACAGACTCAAGAGCTAGATAATGAAGACTCGTGAGTATTAAAGAGTTCAAGATTTCAAGATATTCCAGACAAGTTGTAGTCATAGATTTAGGTTAAAATTCTGGTAGCATTTGATCTATCTCATCTCTCTCTATTTTTAAATAAGTTTTTAAATATACTTTTCAAAACAACTTTTAAATAGTTTTCAATTTCTTATACTTATAAATATTATTTTAAGTTTTTGATATTTTACTAAGTTATTGTTTTTATTAAATTTTGATTTATATTGGTATATTTTTCAAAAATCTTATCATATAATTTTATTCAAGTTTTATTATGGTTTAAAAGTGTAAATTATATTTAAGCATGTTTACAAAGTATCAAATTATTTTACAAAGCAATACATTTTCAAAATAATATTTTAACGTGTTTTTCAAAATTACAAAGAATATGTCGACATACTCTACCCCTATATATCGACATACTAGCCGTGATTTTCAAAAATCAAATTCAAAAGAAGTGTCTATTCGTCGTATCTCATCACGAACGGACATGACCGTTATTCCTCTATAAGTACTTGTCTTCCCAACGAATTTTATTATCATTTTTCATTCTTCTTCTCTCCTCCTTATCCTCTTTCATTTTCTAAATAAAAATATAACTATACTCTGTCGAATTTCAACCAGAATCAAATTCAATTAACATTAGTTTGATTCTTCATCATTTGCTCTCTAATTTCTATCATCTCTCTCACTTCAATCAAGATCAAAGTGATATTCAAGGGTTATAGGATCATTTGTAATCAAGATTGAAGATCTGAGTATGTAAAACTCTATCAAATCAAACCGCTATACTTGTGCATGAGATTGTAGCCCATAAATCAATTGGGTGTCCTTAGCAGCCCGCAAATCTGATGGGTGTGCTTATAGCCCGAAAATCAAGTGACTTTACTCAGAGATCGGGATTCTGAAGGGTGTGTCTCATAGTCTTGAAATCAAAATTGTATTTGCATTTACTAGTTGAAAAGGAATCCTAACAAAGAATTGTGTGGGACTGGATGTAGGGTAACTCTGAACTAGTACAAAATCCCGGTGTCTTCTTTCCTTTTACTTTTACAGCATTTACTTTTATTCGTGTTTTGATTCTATGATTGTTTCTGTGATTAATAATTGCATAATTCTAAGTATATTTCAAAAGGATTCATATAATTTAGAAAACACTATGCATCCTCCCTCTAGTGTTAATTTAGCCTTAAGATACTTCGCAGTCTTACAACTTGATTATAAATGAGTGGACACCATAAAATCTTTTGTTATCTCCAAAATCTATAATAGGTAAAGTTGAGCAATTTTGTACTCTCAAAATTTATACATAGATCAAATTTCCTTTTATTTTTGTGTATTGAGTAAAAATATGAACTTTGTTTCTTATATTTGTTTTGTGTGTTATAACTGGTTTATTACTACGTAGACATCAAATATTCTTCACTTCTGTATAATCTATTAGAAGTAAGGTTGATATTTATTCAATTCTTAATGATCTTATAGATGAGGTAATAATATGTTATTTTCTACATAGTTAGTTGGAAGTTATGCTATTTTAAATTTTACTCCGGTTTATTATAGATAATATTGGGTTGAAGATGTAAATAAAAACAACGTTTATAAGTAAACTAACTTCAAATATAAAAGTCCATATCAAGTGAAATGGTAATATCACTTTCATTTAATTTAAACTAACATGCAACTGACAAAAAGGATAAATAGTTATCAATTTCATTTAATTTGAATTTAAACTAATTAGAGAATTAATTACAATTAAATTACTTTCATTGAAATTCAATTTAGTGGGAAAATTGACCACATAAGTTCAAATAACTTTTGATTTTGTGGTACATTAAGATCGCTTTTTAATTTTACTAATTACATATTTTATGAACCTTTATTTTATTATGTTGTGTAATCCATACTCGTATTTTTGTATATTTTTGAATATGCAGTTGAAATCATTAAAATTGTACAATGCATAGTTGTTTGAGTTTCCACAACTCTAGGAGATTTTATTGGTGGGACATTTGATATGCATCAAGGGATACGAGGATAAAAGGAAAGCAATCAATAGTATGATTTTTGTTGGTTGTGCATAAAAGTAAATTTCTAAACAAATTGATTTTATTGGTTTGTTGTTTGATGATATTATTCCATTCATTTGTAACCATTATATCTCATTTTCTCAGAAAATACATTGTAATTGGTAATAAGAATATACATGTTCAATGGAATAGTACATTAGAACACTATCTGTTTTGGAAGAAATCATTAAAGTTTCGGTTGTTATAATTGTTTGTATCAATCGAATATAATGTGCGAAAAATTATATATATACCCATCAAATATGTTTTTTTAATAATATCTAACCATCCATTCCATAATATAAGTACTTAAATGTTTAAGCATTTTTCTTCTTTTTTCTCATAAGTTAGAGAGTTAAATCCTTTTTTTGCAATTAAACATTTTTGTTTTACATATTTATCGTCATTAAATTAATTACCACATTTATAATTACTTTGTAACCTACTCACTTCATTTTATCTTCCCATCCCTTTCCTGATATGTTTTTATTACATATTATTAAATGTACATTTAACCTTTTCATATTCATCCTTCTTTTTATTCCTAAACCTTTTGAAGTAATGTCTTTTATCACTCTAAGTATTCCTTTTTCACCCTTTCAAATCCATTTCTTCATTATTTTAATTTCGTATCTTCATCGTTCATCTTCATTCTCTATTATTGTAATATCCTTCTTTACATTAATCCGAACTTTAATTTATACCTTATTTAACTAATTTTATTATCTTCTAATTTATTTATTCAATATATAATCATGATGAAAGGAGTTATTCTACTTATGTTGTTTATTGCTTAACATCTATTTAGACGCCTTAATAATTTATTTATTGATCCTACTAATATTTTAAAATTATTACTTATGAGTATGTTTCTACATTACGATGAAAAATTAATTTTATGTTTCATAAGTTTGGATCTTATATTATTTTCTTTCAAAATTTTTATCATAACTATATATTAATTACATATGGTGGTTGAATGTTGCGCTAAAGGTAAAAAATTGCATGCAACCTTTTTATTTATGAGTTAAGTAAATTGTAATTTTACTAAATAAGATTAATAAAAGTAAGATTAATAGCAGATGATAAAAGAACCATTGCTTGGTTCTCCATAGTAAAATTTGCCAACCAACAACCATTTAAAGCAATTATATAATGGTTGTACAGTGTATACATTAACCAACCATAATGATAGAATAGCATGTCACCTGGTTCAAATGTTTACAGAAAAACTTAATATTTAATGCATGTAACTACAATTTTTATTCCATGCCCAATGTAGTATCAAACATCATACAACAACCTTTTTAAGGATAATTAGTCCTCATATCATCAGAAAATAAGTTAACGATCATATAAATTATGTAACAAGTAATGGAATATAGTACCTCTTCTCGATCATATACACTCAAGAAGGAGGAGGAGATCCAACTGCAGATTTCAACAACTTCTCAACATATTTGCCAAGTATATCCACTTCCAAATTAACCTTCTCCCCAACATTTTTCATAGGGATTACAACATTCATCTGCGTGTATGCCACAAGCATGAAATCAAAACAACACTCCTCTTCATAAACATTAACCACGGTCAAACTTGTTCCATCCACAGTAATATACCCTTTCCGCACTATGTACTTCATCACCTCCTTGTCTTGCACCTTCACCTTAATCCAAAGTGAATCCTTTTCTGGAGTAATTGACATAATCTCACCCGTGCAGTCCACATGTCCTGCTCAACATATAAAATATACAACTAAACTGCAGTTGATTAAGTAGTAGTAAGTGTACAGAATCATAAAAGAGTTGTCAGGTTAAAGAATATTTTGGATCGTGCCCATAGTAAGAAAAAAACACTAGGCATTCACTCTTCCAAACAAAACAATATAAGCTAAGTTCCTGCTCTTAACAATTATCGTTGAAAATGATGTTAAATATTTTTTTAATCAATGTCAACTGTTGAATTTTAAGTACATGGACTGTTACCAGTACTTCTAAATATTCGCCGTCCAAATATTTGCAGTTCGAATATTAACAAAGAGAATATCAGTGAGTGCAAATATTTGTAGTCTAAGCATATACATATATGAATGTGTGTGTGTATTGTATACCGAATCTCCTTGTAAGTAAATCTAAATACTACCTTGCACAAAATGGCCACCCATGCGGGTGGTGGGCTGCAAGGACCTCTCCAAATTGACAGGGGACCCACTCTTCAGTTCAGCAAGGGACGTCTTTCTCAGAGTCTCCGGCGCGACCCCGACACTGAACTCCTTCGAATCGAGGTCAAATTCAGACACAGTGAGGCAGGTGCCATTGACAGCGATGGAATCGCCGAGCTTAACGCCTTCAAGTACGACGTTTGCCGATACTTTGAGATCGAATCCTTCGCCGGAAGGGGTCGGGCCCAGGTGCCGAATCTGGCCCATCTCCTCCACGATACCTGTGAATAGGAACCGCACTGTGGAGATTCGTTTCGGCTTCACATTGAATTTTAAAGTAGGAGATGATGAGGAGGTTAGGGTTAGGGTTCTGAAGAAGGAAGTGTTGGACGAGGAGAGGGAGGGTAAAATCGTCATTTTCCGGTTGAACGGAACGTCTGCTCTTTGATTGGGAATGTGTTTGTTTTCAGGAACATAATTCTAACTTCTCATTTATACGAGCATTCGTGAATTGCTTTTATATAAATTGAATATGTTAAGATATTCGAAAGAAATAATTTGCACAAAGGTTAAACCATATTTTTGCATTGAAATCACGTGTGTTTCATTTGAATTCTTATTTCTTGGTTATAACATCTAAGTTGTTGTTAGTTTGAATTTTTGTTTGAATGTTTATTTGTTAAATCTTATTTTTAAGTGATATTAAGATTTGTTAAATATTTATAGAGAGAAGTTTTGAACTTGTAAAGCAAGTTTATTTGTTAGATTCTATATTTAAGGGTCATTGTGATATTAAATTTTGGTAATATTTATAGAGGAAAATTTTAAATTTGTAAAAGAAATTAGACCCAATTTTCAAGTGATATTTTCATCGGCACATTTTTGGTAGTTCACGCTGATACCAAAAAAGTGTGACACCAAAGGTATTGCAACTATTATTAAAAAGATATAAATCAGAAGTTTATATGTTTTTTTGTCAGTGTCGTGAATAAAGTTATCTATTTAGAAAAAATAATTCGGAACTTTTTCACTGCTTATTATTTGTTTTGAACGCTAAATGTTGTTTTTTGTTCTGAATGTTGAATGCAAACAAACAAGTGATTATTCAAAATTCAGCATTCAGACTTTAGAGTTCAACAATTAGAATTCAGAATTCAGCATTTAAAACAAACGAAACCTAGATGATTCCTTGAAAATTTATTTGTGTTAAACAGAAACAGTTGATATTTGATTGTCCTTAATTGTTTCTCTTGTTTTACTTGCAACCAGAATGGACTGAGCATTTATTAGTTTAAACCAAATCAAATCAAATGGTTTGGTTGAGTTTTGTTAGATAATCGGTTGGGTTTGGTTTTTGTTTTCATATTTATTTGATATTTCGATCGGTTTAGTTTTCAATGTTTAAAAACACAACCTACCAATAAACCGAAGATAGACTTAAATCATTCAAAGAAACATAGTTATCAATCTCAAAATTATTATTTACATATATGTTAACAATATTATTTTTCAGATGAGTTTGTTTCTAAAGTTATGGTATTATTGCATTTCTGCAGACTTAATCAATTATTTTAATCTGATATTATGTTAACAACTCGATCAACCTCATTAATGACAAACCAATTAAACCAACCAAACCAAACCAATTATTTTCAATTTGGTTGGTTTTGATTTGAAAAAATATTGGTTCGGTTCAGTTTGGTTTTTATTTTTTGAATGGTTATTTTGGTTTAATATTTTTTATCGGTTTCAGACTGAACCAACCATTTGTCCACCCCTAGGACTGGACACTTTTACTATATTAGCACTTACCAACTATACCAATCCATATCGTTACTCGATTTTTTCGTAAGTAAGAAGGCAGACTAATCAAGGTATCTTAGCCTGGCCCAGTCCAGTCTAGGCCGATTGGGTCTAAGTCAGCTCGTAAGCTAGTCACGGCCGGAACAGGTCGATTGATCTTCTTTTATGTGATGATATCTCGAATCCAGCCAGGCCACCATCGACTCCTCAGCACAATTGTACGTCAAGGCTTTTGCTGGCAGCTTCCCAACGTAGCAACTCCAACAGCCAACTCGTCCATCAATGTAAGGCCAAAGCCCAGCTCAGCCCATCTCCCATTGGCCGACTGACTCTCTCTCCGGCCCGCTCGCAACTCGGCAACAGATCAGCCCGCTTGCTCAGCATCTCTCCCTTAGCTATCTCCAGATCGACATAGTTTGTCTCAAGGTTGGTCCG
The DNA here is from genome assembly GCA_030737815.1 of Allium fistulosum. Lineage (NCBI taxonomy): Eukaryota > Viridiplantae > Streptophyta > Magnoliopsida > Asparagales > Amaryllidaceae > Allium > Allium fistulosum. The sequence continues at coordinate 1,389,128,720 of CM060901.1, read as the reverse complement.
TCATCGATCCTACTTCGATACCACAATCTACAACCTACACTCTGTCTCACTCATCCGGCTCAGCGTGCCCTCGGCCCTCGCTGATTCCCTATCCTTCTTATGTTTACAGACCAGCTCGGCCCTTCCTACCACCAAGGCATGCGGTAGGGCTGTCAATACTTTCGAATACGGATAGTGCCATATCCGTATCCGTATCCGAAATCATTTTCGGATATTGGATATCTGTATCCGCTTAATTTTCGGATATCGGATATCCGTATCCGCTTAATTTTCAGATACGGACGGATATCGGATATTTATCCACTCCGCTCATAATCAATAAATTTAAAAGTATAAATGAAAACGTTTGGATCAATATAAAACAGTTTTTGTACTAACTTTCATAAAAAAACCAAGGAATCAAAAATGTGATGACAAAACATTGTTTTATACTAATATCCGTATGCGTATCCAAAAATATTCAAATATTAAACACTAAAACTGTATGTTTTCACTAAAAATGAGCAAAAAAACTATATCGTAGTAACATCCAATGGTTAGGAAATAGTTGGAAAATCATATATTAATTAAATATAATTTTAATTAAACATATATATGCATCAGTTAATCGGACAGATATTTTTCGAATACGGATGCCACAGTAACCATATCCGTACCACAATTCTCTTACAAGCATACTGCAAGTACAAGCCCATTTAATGCAAAGCATGGTAAAACATGCTCCTATTACAGTCTCGTTGGCCTTCATCTTAGCCACGCATTCCTTTCTTTCACCAACTGTCCTTCATCAAATCCATTCGATCAGATGAATGGTTGGGTGTGCTCCATGCCTATTTTAAGGCACAATGATAGCCGTCCACACATCAGTTCAACTACTATAAGAACTTCATTCATGGCCGCTTCCAATGAGTTGGTTGGCCCCCCGGTGGAAGGGACTCCGGGTAAGTTGGGCCTTCGGTGGAGGGGACCCTAGGTTGGAACTCATGATCCGCTACTTAAGCTCCCTGAGATCAGCAACTCCCTGAGATCAGCAGCTCCTTGACATTGGTAGCTTCATTAGTCTTAGGTGTATCATCTTTCCTTATTATTCTCTTGTAATTCCTTGTAACTGTAAGAAAGCCATATAGTAAGAGACCTTCACGGTGGATGTTGGCAGCTTGGCTGAACCACTTCACATCTTGTGTCATTTACTTTTGAATGTTCGTTTCCCTTCATTTTTCCATTATTAAGCCTAGTGATAAGTAAGTAACTTTTTCTCTTCATATCACATTATCATAACTTCAAGGTTGATGAAAAATATCATCAACATTCTAGCACTAGAAGAAGGGCCAACCTCCGACTTTGTGGTTAGCGGTTTTTAGTGCAAACTCTTTCTCTGCTTGATACCTTACATCCAGCATCAACAACGGCTATAGTGGACGGTGCTCCATGGCATCCTCTCGTCATCAAGAAGATTCCTTAGTCGTCTTAGTTGGCTTTATATCATGCACAATTGATGTGCGTGCCTGCTCATCTCCACACATCACTGCTACTATCAATCAAATTATGACAACCATGTGCACACCCATCTGCTCAGATGTCTGCCTCAAGATTCAGACCACCATGGTTAGCCCGCTTTATTGCAAAACACAAAGGCATGGTCCCTTCCACCCCCGTGAAATCTTGGCTGCCTACTGAGCACCCTTGCATAGAAATCCTAGAGACCCAGCACTCTTGTTGATGTCAGGGGAAGCCCATCCTAAGGGTCGCAAAATGGTTCTCTCATTCATCTCCACCCTTAACAGCATCCAAAAGCGGATGGATGCACGCTCGCATGTCTTAAGTCGTCTAGGTTCCATTGTCAGTGCCTTTCTCAAGCTCGCTTCCGAGACCGTAACCTCCTATGAAGAATTCGTCGAAGATCGTAAGGCCTAGATCACTCAACACCTTCACCAAGCTATCCAATGAGGACGAGTTATCATATGCTCACTACCTTGTTTAGGGACTATCGATCTTTTCCGCCTAAGATCGTGTGAGTTGTCGCTCCCTTCCTTCTATGTCGGCTATCCACAAGGGTGTATTATCGATAATCCATTTCCTTCTCGGAGACTGTTATGCTATCCTGCAAGATTGAGTCACTGTGCACTGAATTACTTGCTCGAGGACTACCCACTGCCCATGATTTTGGGTGAGATGTCTCTCTCCTTCGTGTCGAGGTGCATCAATGATCGGATAGACGGCCGCAACGGTTCGTACCCCTCATCTGTAATGTTGCTCATCCTCTGTATAGGATGGGGCACTATTTTCTGGATTGGAGTTATTACCCCAAGTGATATCGAAGTCCGACATCTATAGTATGCCCACATATAAATAAGCCGGGCCTAGCTCCTCACTGGAGCGTGTCACCCTTGAGAACCTTCAAGCCCCTCAGTGCTTAGGTTCGAGCCAGGTCTACCTTCCAACTCCTTATTATAGCGTGTCACCTTGAAGAACCTTCAAGCCCATTAGCGCTTAGGTTTGAGCCGGGCCCGCCTACAAGCTCCTTATTACAATATGTCATCCTGGAGAACTTTTAAGCCCCTTAGTGCTTAGGTTCGAGCCAGGACCGCCTTCTAGCTCCTTATTGCATCGTTTCACCTTAAAGAACCTCACGCCTCTCAACGTTTAGGTTTGTGCTGAGACTGCCCAATAGCAGAGCTACGCACAGATAAGTTCACTCTTTACTATTTCTATCCTCTAAATTCTTGTGAGCGATGGCGCATGCCACTTATCTCGCCATTACACTTTCATGCATGAGTGCATAAGCTAGCTATGCGCCCCAGTTTGAGCTGGGACCTGCAGTCAAATAACAACAGAAAACGTGTCAACCAGGAGAACCCTCAAGCCCTCATCTGCTGCGATTTGAGCCAAGCTCATCCGCCACTCTACACATGACTGCTTGTCACCTAGGAGAACCTATAGGCCAACATGCACTCTTAATCTACGCCAATACCACCTACCACTTATAATTGGTTGGCAATTGGCTCTTCTCAATGCCCGGGTTTGGCCCGTCGCATGATAGTATTACTACTTAGCATGTCTTAAATAGGGAACACTTTTTGAAAATAATGTAGGAACTCCTCCCGACCACATGTCTCCTGGAAGGACGTAGAGCAACTCAGCGCTTAGATCCATGCTAGGACCTCCCATCAATAAAGTAGCACAGTGAATCTCAACCGTCATTTGTCAGCCTCGCACCTAACGAATAACCGATTTGCTCGATCGGTGCTCTCTTTCGAGTCCATTAATCGGACCGGCCTATCAGTTAGAATAGATTCATTAACATGGTGCAAGGAACTTTGATAGCTATCTAAGATACGCTACCCTGCAAACAAACTATCAAAACAACTAGTTTCATAAACAATAGGTTTTCAACAAAAGATCTGTTTTTATTCAATTCAAAAGAATGTGGGGGCACAATGCCTACCTTGCTAGGTTTACAAAGATTTTCAATCACTAATTAGTTGAAAAGAAGAAAAGGAGAAAGGGAAGAAGAAGTACATCAACAGCGCTCTTCATGGGCCAACCGGCCATGCTCTTATCACCTCCCAGATTATGCTCGGTTGCACTGGTGGTATTCCCCTGGCACTTCAAGCGAAGAAACTTGAGGGTGTCACCACCTTTAAAGCTTCCACATTGAATCTTGCGAAAGCCCTAAAAAGCTTCCAGACAACCTCGCCAAGGAGCAAACCAAGGCTTCGACCATGGCAGAAGAAGTAGAGGCGACAGTTACTACCCTTTCCAACAGGACGTTGAAGTGTTCAAACCAACCTGAGGTTGGATGTTAGAGCATCAAAGCAAGGAAGTTCCCTAGCTTCACATAAATCATTAGTCTAAGACCGATGAGAAATCACCCATCAGAGAGATGGCTAGAAAGTGGAAGAACTGGTGTAAGCCAAAGGCAAGATCCATCTTAAGAAGTAGAAATCCAAGAAAGCTGTCCGAACTGCAATCGACAAACACAGTTCGGCCTTAAAGAGCTACCTTCTTCTTTAATCTCAACAAAATTTAATAAAAATCCAAGCACTCAAGAGCAATGGGAGAGGAAGAGGAAAGCGAGGTAATATGTTTTCATCAGTAGAAAATCATGCAAAGTTCGAGTTTGCTAGATAGATTGCACGTCGATAGCCCCATGGGTTCAAAAGGGAAGAAGATGGGGGTATTTATACACTTCTCATTTCAATCCTAACCGTTATGATCAAAAAGGCAGAAAGGATCTTAACCGTTAAAGACTAAATAATATTGTGAAACACCATGCGCGTGGGCAAAATGACACATCCCTACCATGTCTCAAAAAGCACAACCACCGCAGCCAACGATGCAATGCCATGTGGGTGGTGCATTAATTGCATGGCATAACCATCAGTCGATGGAGTCTTTGAGATTTTATAAGCCTGCACCTGCTCACGGGCATGGACTAGGGGCAAAATGTTATTGAATTTTTGTGTAAGTAAGATGGCAGATTAATCAAAGTATCGTAGCTTGGCCTGGTCTAGTCTAGGCGGATTGGGTCCAAGTCAGCTCGTAAGCTAGCCATGGATGGGAACATGTCGATTGATATTCTCGTGTGTGAAGATAGCCTGAACCATGCCTAGGCCAACATCGGCTCCTTTTCTCAATTGTACGTCTAAGTCTTCTACCAGCGAAGCCTCCCAATGCAAAAATCCCAGCAACAAGCTTGCCTGTTAATGCAAGGCGCAAGCCCGAGCTCATCTCTCATTGACTAACTGACTCTCTCTCTCTCTCTCTCTTTGGCTCACTCAAAACTTGACAACAGGCCAGCCCACTTACTCAAGCATCTCTTCCTCAGCTATCTCCCAATCGATATAGTTTGAGAGTATCTTAAGGGTGGCCGGTCATCAATCCAGCTTCGATACCGCCACATGCTACCTACACTCTGTTTTGTCTCATCCGACTCAGCATGCCCTCGGCTCTTGCTGGTTCCCCATCCACCTTATGGTCCCAAAAGACCAGCTCAGCCTGTCCTACCACCTAGGCATGCGAGAGCAAAGCGATAAGAGGTACAACCAAATGTACCTATTTCTGATAAGAAGCATGTTCCATTTCCTACAAGCATACTGCAAGTACAAGCGGATTTAATGCAAAGTATTGATGCCAAAAGTGGCTCAACACCCAAAGTCCTGTAGAAATACTGAGATCTAGTAGAATGTATATGAAAAACAGTAAGAAAAGCAAGGTTTTTAAAGTGGTTTGGCAATCTCTGACCTACGTCCACTGTAGTTTTCATCGATTATAGATTTGAAAGTCACTAGTACTAGGGTTTTACTAATCTAAAGGCCTAGAACAAAAAATATTAGCTTCCTTAGTGATTGTAATAGAGGAGAGACGGAAGATAAAGAAGATAATGAGCCAAAAAGTCAGCGGCCAATTGGTATAGGGTTTGTATTTATAGGGAAACTATCCAACAGAATCAGCGGCTCACGAGATACCAAGTCCAGATTTAGATTCGAGAGTGTAAGAGAGGAAGACGGGGTCCATAGAATAAAAAAATCTACTCGGTACTTACCAGAAGTGGTCGGTACCGACATGATTTTTAGTGGTGAAAGTTCCCCTTCTTCCTTCTTTTAGTTTTCTATCCCTGTTTTGTTGTGTTTCGAGCGCTTTTCCTTATAGGTCGTGTTGTTTTGAGAAGTTTTGATACCGCTTGCACTTGTCCACTTTCCTTTAGAAAATCCTCAGAGTTGTTCGTCTATTTCTTGAGAAAAGCACTCCATTTCGATTGCACGAGTCATTATTCCATGTAATAGAGCTTTAGCAAACCAAGTGGTTCAAAATAGTGGTCAGTACCGAGTAAAAGTGCTCATTATCGAGTGGTCCCTTTAACTCCAATTGTTTGGTAACTTCTTGAGCTCTTTGCTATATACTTTCCAAGCATATTCCTAAGTTTGTGGATCATTTCATCTTCATCCCGACGTCCCGGATTTAGATGAAAATCTGTTTGGCCAAAAAACCAAATAATAGCGTATGTTCTTGGTTTTGAGAGGTATGGACTTATCCTAGAAAGTGGAATTATGACTAATTTATAGGGATGCGAGGTCAGTTAAAAGCAGACAAAAGACTACCCACCTAATCTGGCTATCAGTGGTGTGGCTTTGAGACTGATGTGAGACATCGCCTATAATAAGTACCCATAGTGGACGAGAGATTGGTACCAATTATGTAGGGTAAGTCTGCCCAATTAATCTAACTACCAGCACCTATGAATAGTCAAACTAATGTGAGACGTCATAGTTTGGGTTATGAGTCATAATATATAGGACCTGCTTCTGGGTCAAGGGTATTAAGTGTTGTTGTAGGGTCCACCTCCTTTCCACTTAAGAAGTATTAAACAGTCGAGATTATCGTTTAGGCGCAGTAGTAAGGAATCTCGGGAGGGGCCTGCTTCAGATTCAAGGTTGAGGTATTAAATGGCTATTGTAGGGTCCGCCACTTCCCATAAAGAAGTGTAGTTAATCCGATGAGATTTTGTGAAATGTCAATTAAGGAGTACCAGTGGGGTCACCTTGGGTTAAGTATTAAATGACGGGGATATGCCTAGGATATAGGTATTAAATGGTCAGAGTCTGCCTAATTCCCATTAAAGAGGTATTAAGTGGCTCAAGTACTTTCTCTCATATTGTTAGGACATGATTGATAGTAGTTACGTAGGACTAGGAAGAGCTTTTGGCCTACAATTGAAGATACGTTATGGTGTTGAACTAGAAGAGCCTTCGGGCTTACAGTTGGAGGTATATTTAGTAGGATATAGTACAGAATGTGTAAGACATATTTCTTATATAAATGGTACTGTCCAAATTGTGTTATGGTAAGGCTTGAGATTTTAATTCACCAAACATTGTTGTTCTGGCTCCTCCTTATTACAACACACATGTTAGGGGAGACGATGTTGATTGAGAGGCTGAAGGCGGAGGTAAGGACTGCTGGCAGTTATCTATCTATTTATGTTTTTGATATATTTTTATGTACTATTTTCAGACATGATGTTGTTGTTTTGGGATATTCTATTTTGGATATTTAAGATGATATGTTGTGTTTTATGTGATTTGAATCTTTATAAAATGGGTACTTATTTCTGATATTATATTTTATCTTTCCACTATGAGATTTTAAAAGTATAGATAGATAGCTCTGTGTATTATTCATTGTATCAATTTTACCAACCAACAGCCAGCCTTGGAATGAGCCTAATGTTCGATGGGCTTTTATTGGGTCGAAAATGAGGTCCATTTCGAGGAGGGTTGTTACATTAATGTGACAACTATGGGATTCGAACTCTTGCCGTCCCGAATAGCAACACCATGCACTAATCACTATACTAAAAGATCTTTGTATTAACTTTCCAAAAGGGATGTTATAGGCTACCCCCTTAAAGAGCCCAATGTCCTCATTGACTCATCATCACACACCACCCAGGCATTGTGTATGTAACTCGCATCAGTACCACGCTGATTGACATCCGCGGCATTACAAACACAATTCTAGCTGGGTTAGGCTCTGATACCAAATGTTATGACCATGATATTCGAGCTCTGATTGTCCCAAAAAGCAACACCACGCACTAACCAATGTGCTTAAAGATCTTTGCGTTAACTTTTTGAAAGGGATGTTACAGGGTTACACAACGTGCAACTGATACATGTGATTGGGTGGTGCTATTCCACCTTTTAATCTATTCCTACGCATGATTCTTAAAGAACTTGGACTAACTCCATCCTAACTTCACCTCAAAGGATACGCACTCTTGAGCTTTCTATACGTGCTATTCATTAGTCGATTCTAGCGACCTCCCAACTTTAGGGAGTTAACCCACATTTTGAGCTTCAAGCATAGGCAAGACTTGCCATCACTTATGATAACCGAGGCCTAGTGTCGATGTAAAGTCATAGAGAAACTTCATAACAAATGCTCATATTTTAAGAATGAGTGTTTCTTTGTCCAATGCCCATATGGCTTCAACGGGTCTTGGCTTTTCGAAGGTAAGCCTCTCTTCCTTTTTCCCTTCCTTGCACTTGGATTTTTACCATCCAAGCTTTTAACTTTTAATCCAATTAGTTTACATATATTCCTTCTTGAGATACCAGTGAAGAGAATGCCACAACCTTAGAAACTCTGAATGGATTCAGCTTCCTACACCGCATACCTCCTAACCAATGAAAACCTTTGTCGGTGTAGTCCATTACTTCCTGATCGCTCCGTTGTCCCTACAACTACTCCATCTAGTAGTTCTAGAATGCCGACCCAATCCTATGCTCCAACTCACAACTCCGGTGATAATCTTCAAGGAGAAGTTGAAGGTTTCTCAGATGCGACGAACGTTGATAAGCTAGCCGATAGAGCAACAGAAGAACCTGTTGTTGGTGAACTCCCAAGAGAAGAGCATGAAGGAGACGGGATGCAAATGATCCTTAAAGAAAGTGAAGATGAGGAAAGGAGAGAAGAAAAGGAAGAGATGTGGGAAGAAGAACAGAGAATTGAGAGAGGCGAAGTGCCTAAAATGCTAGTCCAGAGGGGGACGAGACATGCTGCGGGACGTCTCCCGAAGCCACCAAACTTCCTGCCTCACCGCACCAAAAATGCATCATCATCAAGTGTCCAAATAAGATCGCATAAATGAGCATGTCTCTAGTAACTGATGCGACTCCTTAGGTTGGGTCTTTCGGAGACATCTTCACCTCCTTGTGTGATTTCGATATTTCCATTGATGATCTCCTAAAGGATAGCTCCCCAAGCTTTATTTTACCTTTTGAAGATGTTGTAACCGAAGGAGGCGAGACTCCATCTTTACTCCCATGCAAATACGGTCCATGGAGTACTTAGGGGCACACCGACAGTCTACGCACTTCACTTAGATCACAAACACATGTCATTGCATTCGTTTTCATTCCGAAAGTTCCAAAACTTATATGATCTTTCTTCTTGCTTCAGGTACCATGTCCAGAGACAGATACAACAAGCTCTAATATGGCATCAGAAAATTGAGAGGGCGGACTCCTAATCCATGTCCTCCTCATTCCATTTATCAGGGTCGTCAAGAGACCATGGAAGAGAGAGCTAGATGCAAGGAGAGAGAACAAAAGGTGGAAGACGATCGTCGCAGGAAGAGAGAGGGAAAGAAAAGGCAAGCCAAAGAAAGGCAAACTAGCGATCCAAGCAAGCGGCACAGAGACCCACACGATCATCGCAGCTCCTCTTCGAGCATTCCTCTACCTTGCACCGAATCCCAACTTCCTTCTCACCAACAAATCCCCACTTCATGATCCTTGACTACTACTGTGTTTCCTCATACCAAAGGAATCTCTACTCCCCCAACTCCTCTTGCTGCTGCAAAGCCCCAGCTACATGCGGCTTTACCTGACCATTTCTTACAAGGTATCATGTTTGATCGTGGCGTCAAAGATATTCCAAAGGAAGAAGCAGACTGGGGCATCTAGTGGGTTCAGATGTACATCTACCAAGGCTACGAGTGGAAAAACCTTACTTGTGACCTTTCTAAGGTCAACCACATTAATCATATGAACATCAAATCCTTCGAGTCTGAGAAAAAGATTTATGATAGCCTCATTGCGGGGTACAAAGAGAACTTGGAGAAGATGAAGGCAGAGAAGGATGTTGATGTGGAATCCAAGGCTAAGGCTCACAGTTTGATGGAGGAAATGAGGTTGGCGCATACCAATGCAGAACTCATGTTGAAAGACCTACTAAAAATTGCACATGAATGCAATGCTGCCTTAAAATGCGTATTGGTGAGAAGATCCTGGCCCTTACTACAAAAGACAAAACTATCTAGGCCAGGGACAAAACAATTGAAGAGCGAGGAGCCGAGATACAAGAGCTTTGTGAGAAAAATTGTAAGCTTAAGGGGAGCCTGCTGCTACTAGTGAAGACGAAAAGCTGGATATGGAAGTTGATTATTCCTTTGTCACGCAAGAGCTAAAAGACCTCAAAGAGGGAAAGGCAAAAGAAAGGGAAGAATTGAACAATACTCTCCAGCAATTTTTCACCAACATGATTCGGTTTAGGAATTTGAAATGGTTGAGGAGTGCATATGTCATAGCCCTTGCCGATGCCTAAGAAGAGGTGTTGTGTCGTTCAAAAGCAATCGGTGAAGGCTTCACCAAAGAGCTAATGGATAAGTACCTTGACGTAGATGATATAGCCAAACTTAAGGAGAGAAAAACCACCCTAGTCGAAGAAGACGTCATCACTATTGCTGCTATTGAAGCTTTCGCTAACCTAAGTGCATAGGGTTGATAGAATCATCAACTCCAAAATCCTACGAGCTATCGACAGATTATCCTACTATAACGATGGCTAGCTCGATAGCCACCTAAACTATCGCAACATCTGTATCGACTACTTTCGTCAAGCCATATATTCCTCCCTTTGTTGACCAACTGATTCAGCACTCATCTGAAGTGGGCAAAATTTCTAAGTCTCCTGCTTCACAACCAACCCCAGACGAAGGTATATCTTTTGTTTCACCGATTTTTAAGAAACTCTAGTTCTTGCACGAATCCGTTTCTAACCTTTACCACTATATTTAACTTGTAGGTCATCCGCATTTCCCTCCTTCGCCGCCAGCCACTCAAGGCATGGGTCCTATAGCAATCTTCACCATGTCGACCTCCGACTCCACGGGACTTATCACTCATGTCATTCCTCCTAGTTCTATTCCAGGGCCTGATTCTAAGAAAATAGTTGCTTTGGAGAACCTAGAGGATGTATCCTTATCCCTAGAGGAAGTCGTTACTATGACAAGTGCCATGGACCTGACCGATCAATTACTATGGCGAAGAGATTGAAGATTGACTTTTCCAGGGCCAAAATTTAGATCAAGTCTCGAATTGAAAACTCCGTCAGTTCTACACCTTCAAGCTCCTCCACTAAACTTTCTTCTATTAAGCTAAAGCCTCTTAAGATCAAATCCCCTGATACCCTTAGTGGGAAAGCCGATGATCCCCATGTTACAATCGAGGGAGAGATTATCCAGTTTGAGGGCGATACATACACAGAGGGGAAATCCCAGGGTGGAAGAAAGCACAAGAGGTGACCCGACAGTTCCTGCCACAAGGGAAACAAGAGAGGGAAGAATGTAGAAGATTACTGGGACTTGCGGGTGAGGTAGCTCTTTTTTCTGTACTTTTTGTCTTTCCTTTTGTTGTAAACGGGCCATATTTGTGTGGGAACGGCCCCGCTACCTTTATAAATAAAAGTTGATGTAATGAAAGATCATTTTTGTTCTGTAATCTTTATTCCATTTACTTTTCTACACTTTTATATACTGTACCTCATTATGTACAGCTGCTTGCATTTATAATATAACTGGTTGTACTGCAATCTACCTATATTATAATGTCTATTTCCTTGCAACGCTTCTATTTACTGCAACTCTGTGTATATAAATAAAATTCCTACGATTGCTCTAGGTTTATTCCATTGTTTGGTCCTGTTTATAACTGCTAAAACTATTCTTGTTTGAGAAAACCAAACCATGATTAAACCAACTTCGTGGTTATTCCTGTTTTTTGTTAGGACGAGTTTCCTTCGATTGATTATTAACCATAAATAACCTAGGTTTCGTGTTTCTCCTTATTGCAAGGGAACATCAACTAGAATATTTGTTTCCTTTTTTATATATTTCCACCATGAACCAAATCTTATTCATGGGACTTGCTATCCTAAATGTCAAAATCCGAGCATTAGTAGGAGATAAACATTGTGGGACAAATTATCCAATTGCCCCCAAATCGATCGCGCTTTCCTAATCCTGATCGTGGACTGGAAAATTTCTATAATACATGCCTTGGATTTTTAATGACTATCCTTGCTTATCCTTGGTCAAGAGTTCCCAGCTAGGCCGCGAGCATGGTCCTTAGAATTCTAAACGAGCACTGGTTTCTGTATTCGAACGCTGGCCCTTTAACTATCTAATTCGGAGCATTCCTTCTTGATGTTGCCAAACTCTGGGCAATGGCCAATACCTGAAAGCCATGATCGAATTATTTGATCGACCCTTATATGGTTAGTCCTTCTTGACATTCCCTAACTCCGAGCAACGATAAATTCCTAAAGGTCGGGGTCGAATTATCTAAATCAACCACTGAGTGGTCTTTCTTTCTTGATGTTGCCTAACTTCGGACAACGAAAAATTCCTAAAGGTCGGGGTCTAATTATCTGATCAACCTCTAAGTGAACTCTCTCTGGTCCTTATCCTGGACCAAAGGAACTGGTACCATAAAGCCGAATTATCCGATCAACCCCTGAAATTATACTCCCCAACCTTGATTCTGGGCTAGTGGAGTTATAACTATTTTCGGGCTTGGGAATGGTAGGGTTGAATTAATCTGATCGACCCTGATAATTACCATCCTCGGTCCTAATCCTAGACCAAAGGAGTTTGTACCTGACTGTACTGCTAATTGTGCAGCATAAAATTTTTGCTTACAAGAACACGGTTCCATCGGTTCAAGAAGTGATTTATATAATATTTATAAACAAAAACTTGGCAAGCCTTGTCTTATTACATTGCCCCAAGAATCCTCAGGTAGCTTAGTTGCAAAATTAAACTAATTAAAACTAAGGACAATAGTGTCATAGCAAGTCATTGTTCCATGCTCGTGGGATCGGGACTCCATCAACTGTAGCGAGCTTGAATGTTCTATCTCCAAGCTTTTGTTTGATTGCATAAGAACCTTCCCAATTCGAATCAAGTGCCTCTGTACTTGGGAGAACTCATTTCAAAACAAGATCCCCTATCTAGAAATCATAGTTTTGGACCTTAGTGTTAAAGTGTCGTGCTACCCTTTTTTGGTGAGAAGATACCCTCAATTCCACTTCCTCCATTTTCTCATCAACCAGATCGAGGGACTCAAGCAAGAATTCCTCATTTACCTTTGGATCATAATGCCTTTTACAATGAGAAGGAACCTCCAATTCAATCAGGATCATAGCCTCTAATCTGTATACCAAAGCGAACAGCGTGATAGAGTTAGGGGTATGTCTAGGGGCGATTATATAATTTGTTACATATATCTAACTTGATAACCTATCTTGTTCAAAATAAAAGGTGTTTTCTTTCTATTATATACTTCATATAACTTGATATATTAATTAATTAATTTAATTAAAAGTATATTAAATAGAAAATCCATAAATGGTATATTTTTGTGATAGCAATTGAAAAGTGTTGTAACTGTGAGTAATTTATCACAATGAAAACAAATATACCATTTTAAATACACCTAGTCAAGATGTATCAAGACTGAATATCGATACATCCGTTGAGACTAGAGTACGTAACGTTGTCCAAATGTTGGGTAATGTATTACTCATAGCTGCTGGGGGTACCAAGGGGTTACATACTGACAGTTGTTGGATAACTATGGAATGACTCACTCGATAGTTTTTTGTTGGTTAATGTTATCCAACTAATAATCAAAGGATACAGACCAGTAAAGTCAATGTCAAGGCTGAAGGATTACATCGAAGTTCGAAGCCCCAGAGGTTAGGACAGCATTAAGGAATTAATGTCGACTTCAAGGTCTCCGACGATGTCAAAGACATAAACATTGCACCAAGGGATGAACTTAGTGTCGAACTTAGTCAATACGACATCAATTCCATATAAAACTTCCCTTCATCTACACCGGGTCCTACCACATCGAGATTCAACAGCATCGCATTTGACTAACGAGGTTGATATCACCAATATTGTATTTGAAGGCATGCGGTATAAGATAGAAGAATAACACGGTCTTCTAAGAATCATGACGACTGCCAAATAGTACTATGATTGACGTTGAGACTCATGATTTTCGAAGCAATGCTAATGAAGTCATATCCTATCAGTGTCGATGTTGCCAAAGTCAACCATTCTTAATGCTGCTTGTGATTAGAGTTATTAAGTATTGATAGTGTTCTCTATCTCAGCATCCCTGCTCATTGAAACTGCCTTATAAAGGTAAACACAAGTTATAAATGTTGCCGAGGTTCCATACTATTAAACGTCGACTCTTATGAACATGCTTCGGAGACAACATACATCCACATATGCGATATTGATGACTGTCGTCGTCAATATCCATATGTTCAGTTAATGCTGCATTTAGTAAGCTGCTAAATATGAACTACGAGGATCATCAATGTCGCCGATGTTTAATGCCGCCAACCATCAATCAAAGAAGGTCTCAAGATATGGAGTCATCGTCGCCGATATTTATGCTGAGAACCATCAATACACCCAAAAGGGTTATCGAAGACGTTTTACTAATGCCGCCTTTCATCAATATTAATATGTGGTGGTAATGAAAGTTAATTGACGAAGAAGAAACTATCAACGTCGAGTTTAGAGATGCCAAATATCGACCCTATTGAATCAATACCGAAGTTTAGCTATGTGAATACAAGAATGCCGGCTTTAACATTCGATGATGATGGTAATGTCGAAGTCAATAGAATATCTACCTTGATGATCGAGGACGCTGCTAATGTCGAAGACAATGGACACCCAAGCCTATCACTAGCCAAACCCTATAAACATGGACCTAGGAGCTTCATGGAATGGGATGGATTTTCATTTCTCTCCTCTCTTCTTGATCAAAGCTTGTAACCCTAATCAAATTGGGGATAAAACTTCCTTGGCTGTAATCATATTTGAATAATAAGAACATGGACTTGAATATGCATATTAACTTCAATTATGACTTTATTTTAACATTATTGTTTTGGACTCATGATTAAACCAAATATGAGCTTAGTCAAAAAGCCTTGGACTACGATGAACTCCTATTGCACAATTATATGAACCATGGACCTTGGACATAATAACTGTATTGTGCATAACCATATGCCCACATCGTGCATAATGGATTATAGCTCGAACACGTCACTTATCTTCTATGTCTCTATTGAACATATGGCATGACTTAGGCCATTTTGAATTACCTTTTCTAAAGCTTAAACGAACACTCGTATATATGAAATAATATTGAAAACCTCAAGCATAATGACTCTTATGACCGTAGAGAATGTCAAGCATAATGACTCTTATAACCTTAGAAAATGTTGAGCATAATGCCTCTTATAACCTTAGAGAACGTCGAGCATAATGCCTCTTATGACCTTAGAGGACATCGAGCATAATAACCTTGATGAACTTTAAGAACATCGGGCGTAATGATTTTAGGACAACCAATGGACTTTTGTATAACATTCCTCAAAGGTCTAATGTCACCCATTCAATAATAACTCTATCATAAGACTAGTCTCAATAGATGAGTTAGTTCTTTATGCACCATTAAGGTGATATTGGTCAACTTATACTTGATCATGCCTCCGTAAATGCCAAAAACAAGAGCTAATTTATCACAATTGGCATCAAGAGTGTTATACCATTTTTTGGTCTAACAGTTAATATAACTAAGGTCAACTAGAAAATATGGATGTAACTAATTTACATAGTTCTCTCTACTTGAGAATACTGTTGATCTTTAATGTGGAAGCTCGGCTTTGATTATAGTTAAATCGTGGCACAACGTCCATTGAATGACTACAATTTGGTCGAGTGAAGGCATTAGAAGTGAAATACTATTCAAGAGAGGATTCTTCTCCTTAGTTATATGAGGTTAGTATCATGGTTAGCTTATGTCAACTCAAAGTCAAAGTCTTTAGCTAGAGCAATTTGGTGAATAAAAAGTGTTATTATTGAACCAAGGACTTTGTGTTTGGGCTATAAATTTGAATATAGACGATATTGGAATTTTAACCATTACCAAATTCCATAAGTCCTAATGTGATATAATTTTGACAAAGAGAATTGGTGTAAATAATTATCACTATCGGGTACCACTTATAATAAGTAAAATTGTATTTTACCAAAAGATATATAAGCGATAGATTCAGCCAAAATGTCACACCATCTGCTAAGTAACGTGTGAACATTAATATTCGAATAGTTCAATATTAATAGCTGACTGAATTTGCACCTTTAAGCCGCATGATCGTAATAATGAATTCTCTGAAAAATCACATGATTTTATTAATTTATAAAATATTGTAAATTGATTAAATTAATTGATATTTGAGAAATATTAATTATTATTTAATTTATTTGATGTTTGGAAGTTGTTTGTAATTATTTTAACGCATTTAAAAAAATTATATTTACACGCATTGATATACGATGTCGATGTAATTTAAATAAAAGATAATTGCATGAAATGATTTATGAAAATTTTATGTCATTTGAAGGCATAATTTATGGAAATTTTATATCATTTGATGACATACCATGTGAAAAGAAAGAATTAGAGAGAGAGAGAGACAATCAAGGGAATAAATTAGGGAAGTTTTAACTAAAGAATGGAAAATGTTTCATTTTTTCAAGTAAAACATATTCTCTAATTCATTCTGTACGTACAAACTCATTCTTTCTGATTCATTCTTGTTCTTTCTCTCCTCCTAACTTTTCATGGCAGAAAACAAACAAAAAATTCCAAAATATTTCAACTCGAAATAAAGACATTGGATAAAGAAAAACAAAAGTGATTCATCTATCTCTTGCAAGGATTGGGTATGGATTTCGAAGATTTTATTTATTCATATGATCTTTTTATTCATATGATTAGATCTCTTGCATATCACATCTTAATACAAGTTTATATATTTAACTTGATCTAATTCCCTTTTGTCACATCTTCTTTAATAATATATGTAGATAATATCAATTTGATTTAGATCCATTTTGTGCTATTTCATTTTGATTTCATGTCCATATTCTTAACATTAGAGTTGTGACATATTCTTAATATTAGAGCTACGACATATTACATCTCATTTAGTTAGTTGTTTATGATGTTCTTACAGTTCAGTTCTGAAATTTTATTGAGAATTTATATGTGCCTAAGTTGTTCCTTTTGTTCCTGTTTGAAACCATTCAATTATACAATTTTATTTTATTTCAACAAATATAAATTGCATATGTTGTCCTTTAGAAATCATATGAGAATTGAATATAATGTCTGTATGTTTTTGTTTGAATTTTTTTGTTAATGTATTCTTTTGTTTGAAAGTAGGATAAAAACATAATCAGACTTTTGTGTACATTTGTTAACTTCTAATTCTAACACATGCTAAATCACAAACTTTACATATTTGTTTGTTATTTTAATTATAAAGTAGCTTGCAATTAATTGCATATATATGTGAATGTGTTTTTTAATTCAACGTTTATAAAATTTACTTTTGTGTAAAATCTCAATTTTAATTTTAAAATACTTCCTAAATTGAAACTTGATTTATATTTATTACTTCTTGATTTCAAAATATGAGAATGATCAACATTAGTTTTATATGCATAATGTTTTAGAGTTTAACTACTAATTTGCAATGACATTGATTGAATGAGTGCAAGGAGGAAAGTCCTCTACCTTTCCTTCTTCATAAATGTTTACCTCTATTCTTTAATTGTCCTTTTGTTAATATAAGTCAACTTTTGTCTAGTACTAAAATTCCTTTTAATATATTATGTGTAAATGTAAGTTGAACTTATATATATATGTGTGTGTGTGTGTGTGTGTTACTATTACTTACATGTTTTAAAATAAGATTTGGAGAACAAAGGTACGTGTTAATTCTGCAGTAATTGTTAATTTGTCAATTAACCTAAATAAATAAAGAGAAAAAAAGTTTCTCTCTTTACATTTTTGGCTCATCCTTCCCTAATTAATTGTTTATGTTAAGAGAAAGAAATAAAAGGTTTCTTTTTCTAACCTTTTATATGTTTATTTACATAATGTTAATTCTATAGCAAATATTAATTTGTCAATTAAAATAATTAAAGAGAGAGAAATGAAATGTTTCTCTCTCTAAATTTATGGTCCATCTTTTCCTATTTAATTATTTGTGTTAAAAGAAGAAATAAAAGATTTCTTTCTCTAACCTTTTACATGTTTAGTTACATACTTTTATGTGCTGCTCATATGTTGTCCTTATCGTTAAAACACATGAATGTATTTGATACATTCATCATATTTCATATTTATTTAAATTAAATTTAAAACTCCTTTAATTACCAAATTAAATAAAGGGGGAATTAATTTAAAGGACAAAAATTTGTATATTTTTAGCCTCAAGGACACGACCTCAATATTTTAACACAAGGACAAACATTCTCCTAACAATTATTCTTAAGGACAAAGATTCTTTCAAAATTATTCATAAGGACAAATATTCTTCCAAAACTGCTACCGAACTAAAAACTGATACCTAAAAACTGCTACCGATAGCTAGAAACTGATACCTAAAAACTGTAAAAACTGATACCTAAAGAAAGTTGTCCTTTAGGCTAAAAAACTGAAGGTCTGTCCTTGAGGCTAAAACGTTGAGAAATTTTGTCCTTGATAATAATTTCCTGTTAAATAAAATACTGATTTTATTTAAAAGAAACTTAGAAAAGTTTCAAGTATATTTAGACTTCGTAGGCCCATTAGAGATCCAAAATGGTAAGAAATTTTTGAAATTTAAACCATTTCTTCTACTGTGCGCTAGCCTAGTTCCGACAATAGTATCAAATCCCAATAGCTCATACTATCTAAATTAGTCATGATAGGGCTAACTAATTAAGCTTGCGCACTTAATACGGTGTCTAGAAAGGTGATGACTATAATTGGAATTGGATAATCAAGTACCATGTTCTACCTAGTTAACTAGCTGGCTAAAAAGGTAAAGTAAACCCAAAGGTTGCCCCTAATAGAAAAGGTCCAATTTGAATTGGGCCTTGGGCAAATTTTCAAAGTAGTTTGGAAAATTAAGACAATATTTTAAATTTAAAAGTTAAATTTAAAATAAAAACATGTTTAATATAAAAGGTTATAATATAACATAAATCTTCAAAATGTTTGAAAATGTAATGAAAAGTCCAAAATGTTTGAAACTATTTAAATATTAATTTCAAATTTTAAAATTTATTAATAATATTAATAAAATAAATTAATTAAATGAGTTAATTAATCAACACTTATATGCATGCATTATACATGTTGATATATGTTATGTTATTTTAAAGTGTTTAAGATAACATAAGTATACATGTATGTATATAAGATAAGCTTTAAAATTAATATAATTTAATTAAAATTGATTAATTGAATTAATTAAAGGGTAATTAATTAAATAAAAATACACATATATAAGATATGTGTGTTACACTATAAAGGTTATAGTATACACTGTAAGTGTTATAGTAGATATGTCCAATATAAAAGTTGCATTGGGATACTATAATAAAAGAGTCAATTAATTAAAATTAGTTATATAAGATTTAATTGATATAATTTTATACATAAGACTATTATATAAGTGATATGAAATATAAAAGTTATACAATAGTAAAACGTATATGATATGAATGTATAAACTAACAGTGGAACAATAAAGAAACCCAAACAGACTTAAGGGATAAATAAATATGTAAATGCACATACACCATCATTTCTAATGTGTTCAATACTTGAATCAGGAGGGCATTTCGTAAGAAATACATTATTCCATAAGTCGATATCACTCAATATATATTGAAGATTATGAATCTTCAATATAATGTTGTCCTCTACCATATATAATAATAAATTACTTGCATATGCCTTAGTTGTTGAGCAAACTCAAGCTAGGGATGTAATGCGTATTATTACTAATATTAAGTAGACGAGGTAAGATAACTATATGTATCTATTGAGCAAACTCAAGGTACATGTACTATACTTAGGTCGTCGTGGTATGGTAGGTACGAGTGAATAATCTCTTTCGATTTGTTGAGCAAACTCAAGGTCGAAATGAGATTATGACAAGAAAACATGGGTTTGGAGTTGTATGATACAACGGATAAGGAGTTATCCATCGTTTGTGAGACTATGATTTGTTGAGCAAACACAAGGTCAGAATACCAAGATAGATGAGTCCTAACACCCACTAGTAAAGTCGATAGACTTTATGTTTCATCTTAGGATTTAGAGAAACATAAAAGACTAGTGGGAGCATTATTAGAAAAATGAAATGATAACATTTAATCTTTCTGATATTGTAAGAAAATATGCTAAATAATGTTATAATTATCTACAATGATAAATTTGTGCATTTAATAGGATTCATAAAACATTTATCAATTAATATATACAAATGAACTCAATTGAAAATTAATAAATGGAAATATAACATGTACTCACTATTAAATGCCTATTGCATGTCAATGTTTTCTATACCCATGTAAGTGCCTAATTTTGCAACTACTTAATACATTTGTAATATGGTTACTTGAGTGTTTGTTTGTTTGAGATCGTATGTTGCATTCTATGAGTTTCAAACTCTAAAAGCAATACAAGACTATGGATATTTGATCCATATACTATCACATATAAATGTTAGATGGTGAACAGTCACAGTCCGTAATGTACGATACTTTGATGAAATTAATTCATTCAAAATAGACAAATAAATCATACTATGAGATCGAGTATTCAATTAGATTGATTACAATAAAGATCATGTTGTGTCAAATGTAACGCAAGACCAAAACTACAATATAAATTTAAGAACTCAATTGCTAATATGTCAGTCTGATCAGTTTACGTAAAGTGCAACATATAATGTCCTTAAATGTTAAGGATGATCGAGTGCGCTTTTGTAAAGAGTTTGTTATGATATTGTAATAAAGGATATCTTTTGAATGATTCGACCATTTAGATGAGAGAACAAATGTAGAAGAGTAGTTGTAATTTAAGGTAAAGTTGGGATGTAGAGAGTGAATAGTCACTTCTGCTTCATAAAGAAACATCGGAAGCGAGAATTGTAATAATAATTGATACTTAATATTGGAATAAGAAATATGATTCCTATTCCAAAATGCATTTTCGTATAGAAATTGTTTTATATGACATTTATTTCTTTGAGTTCGAGATATATGATCAAAGAATCCTCCAGTGTAAAATAGTTGCGGCATATAAATAATCTATAATAAGCGAACGATGGACCTCCAAATTTGATATCTTATTATAGTATGGCAAAAATAGTGGAAGCATACCATATAACACTTATTGATTTCATCTAGTTATGAAAGTTGTTTTCGTAAAACATGCCGAACATTATTTATGAAATAATGACTATTTTTCGATATCGACTGAAAAATAAAAGTAATTATATTTCAATGTGAATATCAGGAATATTCATCATGAAATATAACTTAATTTGGTATTTGTTTTCATAACAAAAGTGATACATTAGAAAACATCGAAGTATATAAAATTATTTACAATTATTTAGAATTATAGACTAAGCTATAGTTTTGAGAAATAATTTTTATTATATGATTATGAATCATATGATACTAACTAATTATATCTCAAACAATTAGAGGCTATGCACCCATTTAATGGGAGCGTCATAAGAGTTGATAAACTCTTCGGATTGATGCATATTGATGTATGCAATCACAAGTCTATTAATACCAAAACGGTTCCACATATTTTGTCATATTCACTTATGAGTTATCACCGATAGGATATGTGTATTTGATACACATGTAGTATGTCTATGGTAAACGCATAGAGTTTAAGATGGAAGTAAATAAAATAACGTGCAATAAAATGATTTAATTTGATCGAATGGGTGAGTATATTGGAAAGAGTTTCGAATGTACCTAAAAATGAATAAAGATTTAATCTCAAATGTAACTCCTCCATATAACACATAATTGGTGTATTGATAAGAAGTAATTGAACTTTGTTTGACAAAGAGCAATTAATGATAAAGTTGAAATAAATTTATTCTATAAAGTGTGCACTTAAGAGTAGTATACTAGGTTAAAACTAATATCATCCAAAGAATAGTTTACAAACCACAAAAGATAAGGGTTTATAAGAAACCCCTACATATTCTAGGCCAATTTTGGCAGGTTGTACGAATCGAAAAACTGCACGTAATAATTATATGTAGGGGATCTTGTATGAATCGTCCTAAGAGAATTTTGGGAACTGTAGTCATTAGATGACTAATTTATGTTGTGAACATAAATATATTGTTAACTAATGCAAAATCAGTTTTATATAAAGCAATTCATAAAATGTTTATGAATATTCATTCCATTGTATAAAGAAACAACTGTTATTTCAAGAAATACCAACTTCGTAGTGAAGAAATTTCTTTAAGTAATTTTTGGTGTAAAATGGATTTGAATATGATCTAAGGATAAAACTGGTTGCAAGGAGTGGAATGAAATTAACTAAACCAAATTGAACACAATACATTAGAATGTCTAATAAGTATTCTTGTACATTGAAGAGAAACTATGTGTTTCTTATCAAGGTTGAGAATAGATAATCCTCGCCAGTCAATTAAACCATTATGAGTATTAACTCTATGACATGGTACGATGCACAAATCCAAAATAGATTCCAAGTACATTATCAAAATATGATTTTGCAGTTGCATCTGAAAGGATACGATCCCTTTGGCTGTGTATGTCTTTAAGAGAAAGACAAATGCAATTGGAATGTAGTGAGCCACATTGATAAGAATAATACCATAAATTTCAGTTGTTGAAATTAACGCAACATATTCACCATTCAAAGTGCTCAAGTAGGTTAGGATTTTACTCACAAAATTATCGCATGGTATGCCTTTATGTTTTGGTACATACGTGTTGAATCAGAAAATTCTAAATAATGATTTAGAGTAAATTGTTTACACATAATGACAAAAATATCTAAAAGTCGGTGGGAGCGATATTGAGTTTGTGAGTTTTTGGATATGATCCAATAATAGACACAAAAGTTTCATTCGACAAGCATAAAAATTGAACAAATGTTTTGATAAGAATATCAAATAGTTTGATTGTCAATCAAAATGCAGAGGAAGCTTGTGGTCATATGAAAGAAAATTAAAAAGGTACATAGATATTTCTAAACCATAAGTAAACAACACACTGTTAATTGTTAACGATGTACTTGTATTAAAATCAGCTTTAGTTGTAATACTCGATATTGGGTTAATAAAATTTCTTTTATAGTAAGTATAAAAGATGTTGGGAATGTCTCAACGATATGTAAGGACACCTTATTAAAACGTTTAATACAGAACATGTAAGATGGATTCCTTATACATTGGCAATAGAAATTATCATACATGTTATGTTGTCTATGATATCGTAATTTGTTTGTATTTGATACATAATGCAAATATCAAATCCATATTGTTATCACTAAATGGTTGTTTGAAGTGTTCTCGCGTATTTATGAAATACTAGAAATTGTTTATCGAAACAACAAACTCCTTGTGGCTTGTGGAGTGTTCTGACTCAAATTTTCATAACTGATATTGAGTATAATATGTCAGTAATAAATTCAAGTTAAGAATCTTTAAGTTGGAAATGTTCCAAATGAAAGACTATGTCTGATTCAATGAAAAAGGCTATGTACATCCCCTTGAATAACGCTGCAATAAAATCAATGCATATAAATATAAATGCACAAATTTATAACTGAGTCGAGGGTAATTCCAAATGTTGAGAATCCCGTAACATTGTTATACAGTAATAATGTCATAGTATGGTTCATAACAGAACTTAGAGCTCAATAGAAGTCGAGAGACATACTCCAAATTGTTCCACATAATAAATGTAGTTTATCAGCATCGGAGAGAGTTGATTTGATAGAGCAGAAAATTAAAACATAATAGCATACCCATTCACTGAGGGACTGAACCGATTGGTTTTGAGAAAATCGATAGAAGAAGTTGGGATGAGTTTCCATAATTGACCCCAAGTGCAAGTGAGATATTGAAAGGGTTATGGATATGCCTTAGCGTCAATTATGTAATTTGTTACATATATCTAACTTGATTGCAAATCTTGTTCAAAATAAAAGGCGTTTTCTTTTGATTATATACTTGATATAACACGTTATATTAATTAGTAATTTAATTAAAAGTATATTTAATAGAAATCAATAATTGGTAGGTATTGTGATAGTAGTTACAAAGTGTTGTGACCATGAGTAATTTATCATAATGAAAACAAATATACCATTTTAAATATTCCTAGTTAAGACATATCGAGACTGGATATCGATACAGCTATTGAGACTAGAGTACGTAACACTCTCCAAATGTTGGGCAGTGTATTACTCATGGCCGCTAGGTGCATTAAGAGGTTACCTACTAATAGTTATTGGATAAATATGGAATGACTCATTCGATAGTTTTTCGTTGTTAATATAAATAAGGTCAAACAGAAAATATCAATGTGACAAATTTGCACAGTTCTCTTGGCTTGAGAACACTATTGATCTTTAATGTGGAAGCTCTGCTTTGATTATAGTTAAATCATGGCATGACGTCCATTGAACGACTATAGTTGGGTCAAGTGAAAGCATTGGAAGTGAAACACTATTCAAGAGAGGATTCATCTCCTCGGTTATATGAGGTTAGTATCATGATCAACTCATGTCAACTCAAAGTCAAAGTCTCTGGCCAGAGTAGTTTGGTTAATAATAATTGTAATTATTAAGCCAAGGACTTCGTGTTTGGACTATAAAATTGAGTAGGGATGATATTGGAATTTTGACCATTACCAAATTCTATAAGTTCTAATGTGATATAGTTTTGATAAAGAAAATTGGTGTAAATAATTGTCACTATCGGGTACTGCTTATAATAAGTAAAATAGATTTTACAAAAATATGTGTAAGCAATAAATTCAGCCAAAATGTCACGCTACTTGCTAAGTAACGTGTGAATGTTAATATTCAAATAGTTTGATATTAATTGTTGACTGAATTTACATCTTTGAGTCGCATAGCCGTAATGATGAATTCTCGGAAAAACCACATGATTTAATTAATTTATAGAATGTTGTAAATTGATTAAATTAATTGATATTTGAGAAATATTAGTTATTATTTAATTTATTTGACGTTTGGAAGTTGTTTGTAATTATTTTAATGCATTTATAAAAGTTATATTTGCACGCACTAATATATGATGTCGATGTTATTTAAATAAAAGATAATTGCATGAAATGATTTATGGAATTTTTATGTCATTTAACGGTATCATTTATGGAAATTTTATGTCATTTGATGATATATCATGTGAAAAGAAAGGATCAGAGAGAGAGAGACAATCAAGGGAATTAATTAGGGAAGTTTTAATTAAAGAATGGAAAATGCTTCATTCTTTCAAATAAAACTATTCTCTAATTTATTCTATACGTACAAACTCATTCTTTACATACAAACTCATTCGTTCTGATTCATTCTTATTCTTTTTCTCCTCCTAACTTTTCATGGAAGAAAACAAAAAAAAATTTCCAAAATCTTTCAACTCCAAATAAATACATCAAATAAAGAGAAATAAAATTAGTTCATCTATCTCTTGTAAGGATTGGGTGTGGATCTCAAAGATCCAAGGAGATATCATCATTCAAGGTGCATTCCTTTGGCTACATCTTAAGGTAAAATTTTCATTTTATTTATTCGTATAATCTTCTTATTCATATGATTAGATCTCTTACATATCACATCTTAATATAAGTTTATCTATCTAACTTGATCTAATTCCCTTTTGTCACATATTCTTTAATAATATATGTTTATAATATCAATTTGATTTAGATCCATTTTATGCTATTCCATTTTGATTACATGTCCATATTCTTAACATTAGAATTGTGACATATTTTTGACATTAGAGCCATGACATATTAAGCCTTATTTAATTAGTTGTTCGTGATGTTCTTACAGTCCAGATTTGAAATTTTACCACCAATTTATACGTGCCTAAGTTGTCACTTTTGTTCCTATTTGAAACCATTCATTATATAATTTATTTTATTTCAACTAATATAAATTGCATATGTTGTCCTTTTGAAGTCATCCGAGAATTGAATATAATGTTTATATGTTTTATTTTAATTTTGTCAATATATTCTTTTGTTTGAAAGTAAAATAAAAACATAATCAGACTTTTGTGTAAATTTGTTAACTTCTAATTCTAACACATGCTAAATCACAAAATTTTCGTATTTGTTTGTTATTTTAATTATAAAAGTAGCTTGCAATTAATTACATATATTTGTGAATGTGTTGTTTTAAATTCAACATTTATAAAATTTACATTTATGTAAAATCACAATTTTAGTTTTAAAATTCTTCTCAAAATTGAAATTTGATTTATATTTATTAATTCTAGATTTCAAAATATGAGAATGGTCAAAATTAGTCTTATATGCATATATATTTTAGAGTTTAATTACTGATTTGAAATGACATTGATTGAACGACTACAAAAAGGAAAAAAGTCCTCTACCTCTCCTCCTTCATAAATGTTTATCTCTATTCTTTAATTGTCCTTTTGTTAGTATAAGTCAACTTTTGTCTATTAGTAAAATTCCTTAATATATTATGTATAAGTGTAAGTGGAACTTATATATACATATATTGCTGTTACTTACATGTTTTAAAATAAAATTTGGAGAACAAAAGCATGTGTTAATTTTGCAGTAATTGTGAATTTCTCAATTAATCTAATCAAATAGAGAGAAAAATGAAATGCTTCTCTCTTTACATTTTTGTCCCCGTCCTTCCCTAATTAATTATTAAATTAAGAGAATGAAATAAAAGGTTTTTTTCTTACATTTTACATGTTTATTTACGTAGTGTTAATTGTATAGTAAATGTTAATTTGTCAATTAACCTAAAAAAAGAGAGAAATGAAAGGTTTCTCTCTCTACATTTATAGTCCATCTTTCCCTAATTAATTATTTGTGTTAAGAGAAAGAAATAAAAGGTTTCTTTCTCTAACCTTTTACATGTTTATTTCTTACTTTTATGTGCTACTCATACGCTGTCCTTATCATTCAAACACATGAATGTATTTGGTACATTCATCATATTACGTATTTATTTTAATTAAATTTAAAACTACTTTTATTATGAAATAAAATAAAATAATGATTTTATTTAAAAGAAACTTAGAAAAGTTATAAGTATATTTAGACTTCGTTGGCATTAAAGATCTAAAATGGTAAGAAATTTTTGAAATTCACCAATTTCTTCCGCTGCGGGCTGGCCTAGTTTCAACACGGCATATGTCTAGTTGTAGACTTACGAGTCATCCTATAAGCTCATAATGCCAGTGGAAGCTCATCGGCCTACTTGCCTTTGGCTTTTGTTAACTATTTCTTCAAGGTGGGTTTGATGATTTTATTCACCGCCTCCATTTGTTTGTTCGCTTGTGGGTGTGTTACCATTGAAAAGGTCTTCTCGATCCTGTACCGGTTGTAGAAATCCTTGAACTTAGTACTCTCAAATTGAGTTTCGTTCTCCGTTATGATCTTCTAAGATACTCCGAACCTATAGATAATGTTCTTCATCACAAAATTGATTACCTTTTTCGTTGTGATCGTGCAAGCTGTTCCGCTTCGGCCCACTTCGTGAAGTAATCCGCCGCAACGGTCGCATATTAGATGCTCCTTTTGATATCGGTAGCACACCGATAATATCAATTCCCCATACAACAAATGGCCTTGGGCTAACCATTTGTGTAAGCTCCATCGATGGGGCTCTTGGAATCTTCGCAAATCTCCGGCAATGATCGCACTATTTGTGTAATTGGTTGCATCTCGATTTATTATTGGCTAGAAATATTCATAGCGAAGCATTTTTTGCCTAAATCTACCACCCGATGTAGTCACCATAGCTACCCTCATGAATTTCCATAAGGATTTTCCTAGCCTCATCCTTGGTTACACACCGAAGCAAGGGGGCAAAGGATCCTCTTATGTACGACATACCTTCTTGCATCATGAACCGAGGTGCTTTTCGAAGTAGCTTCTTCCATTCATTCCTATCTTTTGGGAGAGTTACCTTGAGTAAATAATCTTTGATCAGAGTCATCTATGGTTCCTCTTCATCCATGGTCTCTAAAATCCACTCGACATCCATTTGTTTAATACTCGAAGCCTTCAAACCTTCATTGAATCTACCCCCGTCATTTGCGCTTCCCCGAACTGGCCAGTTTAGCCAATAAATCAGCCTTTTTGTTCTCCTCTCTGAGGATGTGCATAATCATATAGTGCCTTATATCATCCAATAGTTCCGCTGCTTTCATCGGGTAAGCGGCAAGTCTTGCACTCTTAGCCTGATACTCCTTCCTCACTTGACAAACTACTAACTAGGAATCACTGAATATTTGCAACATCCTTATTCTTAGATTCTTTGCTATCCTTAGCCCCACTATCAATGCCTCGTACTCAGCATCGTTGTTATTCGTAGGAAATCCTAACTTTAATGCATAACTACTTGATCGCCCTTCTGGGGTTACAAGCACTACTCCTGCAGTTGAACTATGTTCATCCATAGCTCCATCCATAAATAACTTCCAACAGGAAATTGTGACCATATCATCTTCATTTTCACCATCCTGTGTGATAAATTCAATGATGAAATCTGCCAATGCCTGCTCGTTTATCGCTCTCCTTGGGTGATAGGTAATGTCGGACTGACTCAACTCTATGTTCCTTTCAGCACCTCCCCGAAGTTTCAGGTTGGTGTAGCACCTACTTTAAGGGCTAATCCATCAGCACCTTAATTGAATGATCCTAAAAATATGGCTGCAGCTTTCTCGATGCAATAAACAAGCAATACGAAAGGTTTTCCTAATTCAGGTAGTTTCTTTCAGTTCCAGTAAACCACTTGCTGATATAATAAACCAGCCTTTGAATCCTTGCCTCCTCATGTACCAATGCTGCGTTTAGTGTGTGGCCAGATGCTGCAAATAAACAAACAAATCCACTTTGTTTAGCGGTTTTGATAGAACTGGTGGTGTCTCCATGTGCCTTAATAACTCCTTAAAGGCATTATGACAGTCATGATTCCACTCAAAATTCTTCTTACCCTTTTTGAGGGCATCGAAGAATGGTATGCACTTATCTGTCGCCTTTGAGACGAATCAACTCAAGGAAGCAATCTTTCCATTCAAGTTCCTTTTTCGTGGTTAGGCCCTTACATTCCTTAAGGCGTCAATCTACTCTGGATTAGTTTCATGCCCTTCGTGTTTACGGTAAATCCCAGAAATTTTCTGATGCGACCCTAAAGGAGCACTTCAATGGATTCAGCTTCATCCCGTATTTTACAAAACTTCAAACATCTCTGAAAGATTGTAACAACCCGAATTCGAGTAGGTCCGGATTTTTCGCAAAAATGCTAAAATCCAAGCCCACTGAAGCCCGAGTTGGGTATCTGGTATCCTGCAAATAGGCAAAGACAAATATATCAGAGCTCAATAAATATCTCATAGCGGAAATGACTAAAATATAATAGTAAGTAAATACTCACAAATATAATAACACTTTCCAAACAAGTATCTCAAACTTGGAAAGTCTCTGCCATCTACCTAACCTGTAGGATGTTATGAGGAGGGGGTCAGAACTAAAGTTTTGGTGAATGGACAAATTATACACTTCTAAGCTTAATTCTACATATACCGTTTTATTTCCATTTACTGTTATATTAGGTTCATTGGGTTTATAATACTCTCGCCTTTGTGCGTGAATCGTGCTAATCTACTCCCTAGTAGATTAAAACCTAATAACTGATATATATATATATATGTAGCTATATGCCCAATGACTGCATCGGTCCTAGGTACTACCCATAGTACCTTCCATATCCTCCTAGCAATTGACTCCATTGTCTTGCTTCCATTGTGCTCTGTGACTAAATCTATAAAGGACTACCTCATAAGGCCTACAATACAGATGTTCCGTCGTCTACTATGAAAACATAAAACTGCATCTGCACCAGTCTACACTAATGCTCAGACATCCACAATGTACCACCCAGTGCGTACCTTGAGGACTATATGTAATCGTTCTTTCTGCTCCCTGAATCCCGCTTAACAAGGTCTACCTTGTACGGAACTCAGTCGGGGATTTTCTATTTTTGTAAAGGACTGCCCCGTCAGGCCTACAATATAGATAGTCTAGTTCTGCAACGGACTGCCTCATTGGCCTACAATACAGATAGTCTATTTCTATAAAGGACTGCCTCGTTAGGCTGACAATACAGGTATTCTATTTGGTCTGTCTCTTTTCTTATCATGGCTATGGACCCACGTAGCCACCCCTCAACTAATCGAAAGACCTCTAAAGAGCTAAGTGGATGTGCCCTACTACAAACAATCTAAACATCCAATTGGCGGCGCCCCTCATCCAATGTCTCGATAGTGAAAGTATCATTGGACTGTTGGTCTAATTTTAGTCTTTCCCAAACTCGCTCTTGGTTTTGATGCTGGCCCGATATCCGCATGCAACTATCCTTTGGGTCATGTCCACTAAACTTACTTGCAAGTACTGGGACATACGAATATCCTACTCCAAACACCAACCCCTTTTGACTGCCTACAATGGTCCTGCCACGCAAAAAGCAGTCAAGGCATACTCTTTTGATGGAACACCTACAGACCTGCCTCAGGAGGACTGCATCACTACGCTACCTCAGAGGGCCATCCTAGAGTACCCTCACATCTCGTTGAAGTCTCCTACTTCCTTCTAGCCCAAAATAACTAAGTTGGACGTGCTTCTTCTGTGCTGAAATCTATGATGAACTGCTTCGTTGGGCTCTTCATCCTTTGGGCTACTCCAAACGCATCTCACTCTTTATTAGACCCTAAGTCTAATCTTTTATTTTACGTTTAGTTTACTTTCCTTATTCTGTTGGCTACTTATTTACCCTAATTAGCATAATCTTGTCCCAGCCTCACCTAACTATTGTGAGACCATCAGTTCCTGACTGAAAGGGAATGCTGTTGGTATGGGCCACTTATATTATCTTGCTTATCAACTTAATTTAAGTTTAAGTTTATTAAAATAAGCCTCTTCTATTATTTCTACTTTATTTGCTTATTAACTTAATTTAAGTCTTAAATAAGCCTTTTCTGTTCTTTCTACTTAATTATAACCTATGTTATAATTTTACTTGTAATTGTCACTTTTATTTTCTTTTATAACCTGTATATTATAAATATAATTACAAGCGTCTCATTTCTATTCTAGTCTGTCTTCTTTTATTATGATGTTGAATTCTCTTTAATTCTCTTTATATTATATGACAAGCTTAGCTTTGGACTACGTTCGCTTGTCACAAATTTACTTATCATAATAACTACTTACTTCTATTCTATTATCTGCACAGTAAACGCGGATCTAGGTACATTTCTGTTTATAACTTCTAGTCTTATCTAATAATTAACTTGATTCCTTCAATTCTTTGTTTTATCTTCTTATATTATAGGAAGTAGTTCTATTCTATTTGGTTGGTTACGAAAATTGTGCTAAAAATTCATTTCCATATTTTAATACTAAATAATGCTATAAACAATAATCCATAACTGCA
This sequence comes from Allium fistulosum, assembly GCA_030737815.1. NCBI lineage: Eukaryota > Viridiplantae > Streptophyta > Magnoliopsida > Asparagales > Amaryllidaceae > Allium > Allium fistulosum. Next base: position 1,389,097,242 of record CM060901.1, on the reverse strand, counting down.
AGATATTTCTTTTATTATCTCTTTACTTTTTAGATAGTGCAAAATACAGTGGTTTCTCTATTTTACACTAATTCCCTTTTTCTTTCTTTTATTCTTGCAATTAAGTTTATCGTTATCTTTTCAAATATTAAACTATAGAAATGCATTCTATTTTCTAAACCAACCAATTAATCTATCACGTACTTCCAAATCAAATTATTAGATTTTTCTTTAAGTTATTACTCCCGTTTTAGCATAATTACTGTAAATGTCTTCCTTTTAGGCTTAAGCCTTTTTCTATAATCGTTAAGCCTAATTTTATACATATTTAAATGGATCTCTATCTTCCTTTTCCATATAAATAGTTAAATATAAATTTATAGTCTCAACATAATAAATTTACAGAGTTAACTACTAGAATAAATGCTTAATTAAATAGTTAATGGGAATCTAATGATAACATATCATAAATGAAAAAGTTATATAATTTAAATCCACTCACTTGTCGTCCTTAGCTTTGCTTGTGCGCAGCTTGGCTCCATGGTCCTTCTGGATCCCCTTCTAAGGTGTATAATATTTTTATTGAGAAGATCTCCTCCCTAGAAATATTTTCTTTTTAAGGTCCAGCCTCAGGCAATGAACCTAAAGAAATATTTTCTATTTAGGGTCTAGCCTCAGGTAATGAACCCATTGGGAGAAAATCTGATTGTGGGAAAATCGCTGGGCCTATAGTTCTATTTATAGTGGAGTTTGAGGATCTCAGATCATTGGATTCTTGGATTGAACCTAGAACCACCACGTCACAGGGTCGTTTGGAGCCATCAGATTAATCAACGTATGACTCAGATCACTCAAAAATCGAATTTCAATTCGTTCGGCACGTACCTAGATGAAACTTCGTCCAGGTAACAACGCGGGTCGACCCTAGGGTCGACCTGTGTTCTCCTTGGGTCGACCTGGCGGTCGACCTAAGAGTGCTCTGGGTCGACCTATGGGTCAACCCATATATTTATTTATTTTATTTTATTCTTTTTCTTTTCTCTGCTTTTTGTTTCTTTTGTAATTTCTCCGTATTAACTCGGATTTTGACAAGTTATATATGGAAATTGATCGGAAAATCGCCACGGACGCAATGACATAAGTTTTGAGGCTATATTCCGACAATTTCAAAAATGTTTATTTTCACTATTTATTATTATTTGATTGTTTAATTGTATAAAAATACGGGGTGTTACATTCTCCCACCCTTTAGGAAATTTCGTCCCCGATATTCGACAAGGGTAGAATTATGTAATTCCTCGCATTGATCACAACCATTTTGTGTACATCCAATTTTGCAACCATCAGTGTTCTTGTGCAAAAGTGTTATTCAATACAAAATATATGCATGTACATGAATTTCTAAGCGGTACCTCCTATATGAATGCTATTTTTTCTTAAAATTTATTTTTAAAACTCGATGCACACATCATAGATATACTTGCAATTTCTATATGAATGCAATCTTTTAAAAACTCAAAGAATTTTTCATCCAATTTTTCCCACACTCCTACTAAATAGGGGTGTAGTTCAACGAATTTTTCATACAAATCCTAACACACAACTTTTAATATTCAAATTTCAGAAAAATCTAATTTTTCAAATTCGATTTTTTATGTCAGAAAGAAGGTAGAAGACGGAAAAAATTCATATTTCTTCGATTTTCTTTTGTGCACATCTTTCTCCGTACTTGGAATTTAGGCTTCTACTCTATAAAATTTCCTATTTATTTTTCCCAAGCATAGTTTACATAAGAAAATATCTCTTTTTAAAATTTTCAGTTGACGTTTCTGGTGCTTTCTTTAAATTTGTTTTTTTCCTTTTAGTTATTCTTATATCTGCTTTTACTTTCCTTTCTACAATAATGTCTTATGTCCTTATTCTCTATTTGTGAACATCACAAAAACACAAAGAAAAAGCATCAATACTGACTTACTACAATAGGAGTCAAATGCTTACATAAGAGTACAATTTTATAACTAAAAGAGAAAACAAACCCTACTACAAAGTGATACTAGATAGGTAACAATAGTAGGCTAACAGAGCTATCATCTAGTGCTAGGAGGCCTAGGACCATGTCCGCCCTAACATAAGAAGGTCCTAATGAATGAATCTAAATAGCTAAGGCGCTCCTCCTGCGGTCTGGTGCTCGCCACAATCTCGCGTTGTGTCCTAGCTATCTCCTGCTGTCCTCGCAGGAGCTCTGCGTGCTCTTTGGCGAGGTGCTCTTGCCTTTCGGCAATGGTCCTCATCTGCTCATCGTAGCTCATCGGCAGAGGAGGTTGGGAGGGTTATGCTCCCTCTCCCCAAGATCCATGTCCCCAAGTACTCTGCGTCGCGGACTCTGGTGGCCAAGTGGGCCACTACGACTCTGTATGTCCAATGCGCCTCTAAACGGTGACGAAGAAAAGCTCTGCTGCCCATGGAAATACTGTGGCGCATGGTAGTATGGCGAGGGCTGTGGTTCGGACTCCTGCTCCTCCTGTGGAGCCTATATCTGTGCCAAATCTATACCCATCCTCCTCATGGTAGAGGAATCTATCATAGGGTAGGTCTACTGACTATGAGTCTCTCTAGACACAGCCCACCTAAAGACCCATGTCCAAAAATGACTAAAGATCATAGATGATCGGTGACCTCTCGCTGCTATCACATACTAGGCCATGATCGCCTTAGCCCAGTTCACCTGTAAGCCTCCAAATATGGCGTAGGTGGCCTGCCTCACTATGGGATATATCTGGTCATAGCTCCCCACCATGAGGAAAAGGTTATACTGCAGAATGCGTATAACCAACCTAGCTAACGGGCGTAACTGTCCTACGCGCCAATCGGGGTGCTGGGGGTCTACTAAGATCTGATGTAAGACGGCATGGTCTGTCATCTTAATCTGGCCTACATCTAGACCATGCCCTATAATATCCAAAATATCAACAAACCGTGTCTCAGAAAATGCTACTTCTACTCCCTTGACCTTCGACTGGAAGGCCATCTCATCATCCCCATCATTAGTACGTAAATTAGCGTCAAAAAGATGTACTAACCTGAGGTACGCTCTCCGCTCAAATGTCTCGTGACTCAGAATCCGTCGCAATTCGGTATCCAAAAAGAGCCGCTCTAAAGGCGTTCCATGAAAATCAAAAATCTTACCGCCCTTCCTTGCAAAAACTGGTATGAAGCTGTATCAGAGTAAGCGCCTGAACTATCCTCTTATCGCCTTGGCACCAGGCTATCTCTTGGGGTGTAAGATGGGGAAAAAGGTGAACCAAAGATGGTCTTGGAGGCATGGTGAAAACCTTCAGATCTACGGGAAAGAAGTATGGATATGGGTAGGTCTTGCGATACGCTTCAATTTGACACTAACCGTGAGCTTATTGGTAGAGTTTTGAGGCATTGGGGGTTGTTGGAGATGGTGGAATTAGGTTCGGCTGCTGCTATTTTGGGGGAAGGAGTTGGAATGACAAAGACGAGAGGTTCGAACGCGTTTATACACGTAAAAATGGACTAAGGCGGTCGACCCGCCTTAGTCCACGGTCGACCGCTGGGTTGGCCTAGTTTTATTTATTTATTTATTTTTTCGTCGTTTTGCCTACCCGCCGTGTTTGCCTCGCCCGTCTCCTCCATAACTAATCTAAGCCCATCCAATTCCATCAATTCCCGGGTCGCCTGAGTCGCGGTCACAACTTGGCTAAATATTCCTGACTGCTCTCCACCCTCCAAGTTGAGTCTAGACTCCTACTATACTTCAACTAAATCTTTATTAATATCCACAAACTTGCTCCAACCACTTTAATCGCCTAACCCAAAAATTTCTTTTTCAAGACTGTTTTAATATTTTTACAGCTAAAAAATATTTTAATATGCTTATCTAGGTAATAAGTGTACTTACAAGCCACTTTATACTTAGAAATTATTTCCAAAATACGTTTTTACTTGGGCAAAAACAGATGTTGCGTAAAACACCGTCACTACAGCCCAAAATACTAGTTTGTAGATTTAATCTAGGTAAATAATACACACACACACACATATATATAAATATATATTAAACTGCAAAGTTCTCTATATATTTCTTATTTAAAACCATAGCTCTTTTTCCTCAAACTACTTTATTTTTTTTTCAAATCTCCAAAAATGCTTCTTTTTCTTTCAAAAATTGTTCTCTCTCAATTTTCCATGTTTAAGCCAGTACAAATATAAAGCTGTAAACTTTTAAGTTTAAAACTTGAAAACTTTCTAATTTTTTTTTCAAATTCTTAGAAGTTTTATTATTGGGCTAGACTCAAAGTGGCTTCTTAAATTCCTTACACTTTTCCAAATATCCCCACGAAGTTATTCTTCTCAATCCAATTATATATGTTCTTAACCCACTTCCTTCCTTATGCTTATTTTTATTCCAAGGCCACATCATCAAATCTGCTTTTCTGAAAAAATTATGAATCGACAATTGTTTTCACGAGGCTACCCCTTTCTATACTGAATCTATTGTATATCTAATATCTTTGCCATTCTAGGTCTTATAGCTCTTAGGATTTCTATAATTCAAACTTTGATATACAAAACAGTTTCCCAAAACCCTTTCCAAATGTTGATTTTCTCAAAAGAGTGGATTTCTTTTTTTTGGGTCCAGGGTATATATATATATATATTAAAAATACAAATACGTTCACTCACTATCTACCTAGGAATCCTAAACCTAGGATCTGATGCCAAATGTAACAACCCGAATTCCAGTGGTTCTAGATTTTTCACAAAAATGATAAAATCCAAGCCCACTGAAGCCCGAGTTAGGTATTTGGTATCCTGCAAATAGGCAAAGACAAATATATCAGAGCTTAATAAATATTTCACAATGGAAATGACTAAAATATAATAGTAAGTAAATACTCACCAATATAATAACACTATCCAAACAAGTGTCTCAAAGTTGGAAAGTCTCTGCCATCTACCTAACCTGTAGGATGTTATGAGGAGGAGGTCAGAACTAAAGTTCTAGTGAGTGGACAAATTATACACTTCTAAGCTTAATTCTACATATACCGTTTTATTTCCATTTACTATTATATTAGGTTCATTGGGTTTATAATACTCTCGTGATTCCCTTGGAAAAACAGACCGCGAAGCGATTCCGATTTTCCTGTTTCGACGAATAGTCGGCCTTTTTTCCCTAAGCAAGCCTAGAGAAATCGAACGATGAAGACCGACCTTTTTGGCCTCAAAGGATCCGATTTATCTATCTCCAATCAGACGTCTTTGGTTTTGGTTGCTTCACACGTACACGCATATACACGTACATGCATGCGCCCGTGAAGTGAGTTGATGGAACCCGTGAATAAATGTGAAACTCTTGACTCACAGATGACATCGGGAATCTTCATTATTGAGCCCGGGGGGTGGTGGTCGTAGCCGGGAGGTTAATCGGCTTTGCGACCTGGCGCAAAACGTAATCTTAGTAGCGCAGAAGAGAGGACTTTAGACACCGTAGGGAGCTCATTAGTCTTAGGTTTATGATTAATTAAGCCTAGGCAAGTTTTGAATGAGGCTTAGGGGAAGTGAGCTAGACCCAGGTTTTTCCCTATGGTCTCTTCTGGTCCGGTGAGCTCTGAGTGAGGCTTCACCGATTGAGAATAGGAGCCCCCTATAGTTGAGGGGGGCGAAGGGGGGTGCGTGAATCATGCCCATCTGCTCCCTAATAGATTAAAACCTAATAACTGATATATATGTACTATATGCCCAATGACCGCATCGGTCCTAGGTACTACCCATAGTACCTTCCATATCCTCCTCGCAATTGACTCCATCGTCTTGCTTCCATGGCGTTTTGTGACTGCATCTATAAAGGACTTCCTCATAAGGCCTACAATATAGATGTTCCGTCGTCTACTATGAAAACGTAAAACTGCTTCCGCACCAGTCTACACTAATGCTCGGACATCCACAATGTACCACCCAGTGCGTACCTTGAGGACTACGTAATCGTTCTGTCTACTCCTTGAATCCAGCTTAACAAATTCTACCTTGTACGGAACTCGGTCGGGGATTTTCTATTTTGTAAAGGACTGCCTCGTTAGGCCTACAATACAAATAGTCTAGTTCTACAACGGACTGCCTCATTGGCCTACAATACAGATAGTCTATTTCTATAAAGGGCTGCCTCGTTAGGCCTATAATACAGGTATTCTATTTGGTCTGTCTCTTTTCTTATCATGGCTATGGCCCCACGCAGCCACCCATCAACTAATCGAAAGACCTCTAAAGAGCTAAGTGGCTGTGCCCTACTGTAAACAATACAATTGGCGGCGCCCCTCATCCAATGTCTCGATAGTGAAAGTATCATTGGACTGTTGGTCTAATTCTAGTCTTCCCCGAACTCACTCTTGGTTTTGATGCTGGCCTGATATCCGCATGTGACTATCCTTTGGGTCCTGCCCACTAAACTTACTTGCAAGTACTGGGACATACGAATATCCTACTCCAAACACCAACCCCTTTTGACTGCCTACAATGGTCCTACCACACAAAAAGCAGTCAAGGCATACTCTTTTGATGGAACATCTACAGACCTGCCTCTGGAGGACTGCATCACTATGCTACCCTAGAGGGCCATCCTAGAGTACCCTCATGTCTCGTTGAAGTCTCGTACTTCCTCCTAGCCCAAAATAACTAAGTTGGACGTGCTTCTTCTGTGCTAAAATCTATGATGAACTACTTCGTTGGGCTTTTCATCCTTTGGGCTCCTCCAAACGCACCTCACTCTTTATTAGACCCTAAGTCTAATCTTTTATTTTGCGTTTAGTTTACTTTCCTTATTCTGTTGGCTACTTATTTACCCTAATTAGCATAATCTTGTCCCAGCCTCACCTAACTATTGTGAGACCATCAGTTCCTGACTGAAAGGGAATGCTGTTGGTATGGGCCACTTCTATTATCTTGCTTATCAACTTAATTTAAGTCTTTAGTTTATTAAAATAAGCCTCTTCTATTATTTCTGCTTTATTTGCTTATTAACTTAATTTAAGTCTTAAATAAGCCTTTTTTGTTCTTTCTACTTAATTATAACCTATGTTATAATTTTACTTCTAATTGTTACTTTTATTTTCTTTTATAACCTATATATTATAAATATAATTACAAGCGTCTCATTTCTATTCTAGTCTGTCTTCTTTTATTATGATGTTGAATTCTCTTTAATTCTCTTTATATGATATGACAAGCTTAGCTTTGGACTACGTTCGCTTGTCACAAATTTACTTATCATAATAACTACTTTACTTCTATTCTATTATCTGCACAGTAAACGCGGATCTAGGTACATTTCTGTTTATAACTTCTAGTCTTATCTAATAATTAACTTGATTCCTTCAATTCTTTGTTTTATCTTCTTATATTATAGGAAGTAGTTCTATTCTATTTGGTTGGTTACGAAAATTGTGCTAAAAATTCATTTCCATATTTTAATACTAAATAATGCTATAAACAATAATCCATAACTGCAAGATATTTCTTTTATTATCTCTTTACTTTTTAGATAGTGCAAAATACAGTGGTTTCTCTATTTTACACTAATTCCCTTTTTCTTTCTTTTATTCTTGCAATTAAGTTTATCGTTATCTTTTCAAATATTAAACTATAGAAATGCATTCTATTTTCTAAACCAACCAATTAATCTATCACGTACTTCCAAATCAAATTATTAGATTTTTCTTTAAGTTATTACTCCCGTTTTAGCATAATTACTGTAAATGTCTTCCTTCTAGGCTTAAGCCTTTTTCTATAATCGTTAAGCCTAATTTTATACATATTTAAATGGATCTCTATCTTCCTTTTCCATATAAATAGTTAAATATAAATTTATAGTCTCAGCATAATAAATTTACAGAGTTAACTACTGGAATAAATGCTTAATTAAATAATTAACGGGAATCTAACGATAACATATCAAAAAGGTATATAATTTAAATCCACTCATATGTCGTCCTTAGCTTTGCTTTTGCCCAGCTTGGCTCCATGGTCCTTCTGGATCCCCTTCTAAAATGTATAATATTTTTATTGAGAAGATCTCCTCCCTAGAAATATTTTCTTTTTAGGGTCCAGCCTTAGGTAATGAACCCACAGAAATATTTTCTATTTAGGGTCCAGCCTCAAGCAACGAACTCATTGGGAGAAAATCTGATTGTGAGAAAATAGCTAGGCCTATAGTTCTATTTATAGGGGAGTTTGGGGATCTCATACCGTTGGATTCTTGGATTGAACCTGGAGCAACCATGTCACAGGGTCGTTTGGAGCCATCAGATTAATCAACGTATGGCTCGGATCACTCAAAAATCGAATTTTAATTCATTCGGCACGTACCTGGATGAAACTTCGTCCAGGTTAACAACGCGGGTCGACCCTAGGGTCGACCTGTGTTCTCCTTGGGTCGACCTAGCGGTCGACCTAGGAGTACTCTGGGTCGACCTATGGCTCGACCCATATATTTATTTATTTATTTTTATTTTTTCATTTTCTTTTCTCTGCTTTTTGTTTCTTTCGCAATTTCTCCATATTAACTCGGATTTTGACAAGTTATATATGGAAATTGATCAGAAAATCGCCACGGACGTAATGGTATAAGTTTCGAGGCCATATTTTGACAATTTCAAAAATGTTCATTTTCACTATTCATTGTTATTTGATTATTTAATTATATAAAAATACGGGGTGTTACAAAGATCGTCCAAGTGGTTCCGCAATAGACGTGACTTCACAAGCATGTTATCCATATATACTTCCATCATCCACCTGATTTGATTCCTGAACATAGAATTTACCAATCTTTGATAGGTAGCTCTAGCGTCCTACAAACCGAATGACATTACTCGATAACAGTAAAATCCCAAATCCATTATAAAACTAGTATACTCTGGATCCGGTATATGATTCGGTATTTGGTTATATCCTGGATAAGCAGCAATGAACAAAAGCAACTCATGTCCTACGGTCCCGTTTACCAGTTGGTCGATCCTAGATAAGGGAAAGCTATCCTTCGGGTATGCTTTATTCAAATCCGAATAATCAATACCCGTCCTCCACTTTCTGTTCAATTTCTTGACCAATATGGGTTTGATACCCATTTCAGTTATAGAGCATTGTGGATAAAGCCATTTTCCATTAGCTTATCCACCTCTTCCTTTAACATAGTGGATCGCTCCAGACCCAGACTACATCTCTTCTGCTTTAATAATGGAAAACTTAAATCAATATTCAGTGTGTACACGCTACCTCTGGCGATATCCCACACATATCTGAATGCGTCCAAGCAAATACAACCAACTTGCCTAGAAGGAAATTAACCAATTTCTTCCTTAGTCCAATAGGGAGCTGAGATCCAATCTTGAGAGTACGAGAAGGATCATCCATATTGATTGGAACATCAACCTTCTGTTCGGCTTGTGCCACCCGCACTACCTCTGAATTCTTCCTGGGATCCATAGACTTATCGAACCTGCTATAGTTCCCGAGCCAGAGCTTGGGATTTAATTTCTATGCTTGCAGATTCCGAATGCGAAGTGTCTTCTCTACATTCTTGCCTTTCTCCCATCGCTTTGCTTCTCTTAGCTCCACAACAAAACAATATCTTCATGTGCTCTGGTCTCCCTTTATTGATCCGACCTCATTTTCTATGGCGAACTTCATCATTAAGCACCAAGGAGCCAGTGCTATTCTAAAATCAGCTAGGATCGGTCGACCTAGAAATATGTTATATATCGGATACTCATCTATTATAACAAACATTTGGATCCGCACAGTCTTGCGATCTCCATCATCGAACTCAATCGTCCCAATCGATTGCTTTGCCTCGCCTATAAACCCTTGGATTTTGGTTTTACAAGCCTTGACGTCCTTCATGCCAATTTTCATTTGATAAAACGTTTTTCCGAATAAAATGTTCATAGAACTTCCACTATCCACCAAGAACATGCGTATTATTATTGACCTATAACAACCATTATCATCATGGGATCAAAAGTTGGAGCTTCGATGCCATCAGCATCCCTGATCCTGAACACGATATCATCCTTTACCATACTTTGTTGCTTAGCCGAAGCTCCATCTCCATGGCTAAGGAACTCTCCTGTAGTGCATGCTTTAACGAACTCGCATACCATTCCATTTCCTTCCATCTTTTCTCCACCAGATAAGGTCCTTCTATTATCATAATAATAATCAATCTTCCATCATTTCGCCTGGGCCCCTCTTCGCTAGATCTAGGCTAATTCCCATGGGCAGATAGCCCTTGGGGTCTTCTGACCGCCATCCTACAGTTCTCTCATATATTTTTAAATCTTCTTCTTCCTTATTAATTCCTCAATAAAGTCTCTCAAAGGTCGGCATTTGTTCATGTTGTTTCATGGGTTTCATGGAAACGATGGTACTTTCTTAAGCACCTTTCCTCCTCGGTTGCCTCCATCCTAGGTAACCTTTTATATCATTTCGTTCCTTGTGTAGCAAGGTAGATATTTTCCAACGTATCATTTAGGGGTGTATATTCATCAGGCCTTATATTTCCCAGGCGCTTCTTGATTTCATTTTACCTACCACCACGGCCTTGATTTCTTTTCTTTAGATTATTCAAATATCAACCATTAACTACTGCATTACCAGAGCTTTATCTGGTCTATTTAATCGCCACGTTGCTTTATATTACTTCCTTTGATTATCCACCATTTGCATGTCCGACTGCCTGACTTGCTTCTTCCAAATGCAAGAACTAGTTAGCCTTTCAGTGAAATTCCTCCATCATCATCGGTTGTTTCATCTTCAACCATTTACCAAAGTCTGTGTCTAGATGTATGTCCTAAACCAAAGCCTTGAATACCAGATCCTCCTTTGGGTTGCTAACCTCCATAAGTGCCACATTAAACCAATTCGAGAACTCCTTCAATAACTCCTTACGTCCTCGAGAAGGCTCGACCAGGACATCACATACTTTGGTCGAGCAGTATGGAGCCGGAACTGCTTGATGAATTTCTTTGCCAACTCATCAAACACTAATATAGATCTCGGCATGAGCCGAGTGAACCATATTGATGCAACACCCTCCAAGAAAATAGATAAACACCTACACCATACTACGCCGTCGCTCTGGCACCATCCATGTGCCATTCATACTTGAGTAAGTGCTGATTGGGATCAATAGTCCCATTATACGATGGCATTGTCAGCACCGTAAACTGCCTGGGATACTCATTCCTCAGAATGTTCTCCATGAACGTAGTTCTACTAGGTGTGGAATCCCAATCTTTATTCTTTCTACCATTGCTTTTCTCTACTAAAAGTTTGACCATATCTTCTATATGCTCCTCGCTAGCATGGTACTCCGAAGGTCAACTATCAGGGGTTTACATCGAGCATTTGGCTTTACAAAAATCTTGGTTTGCCTACTGACGTCTAAGTTCCCCAGTCTTTGGGAGAACCACTTCTCCGATCTTCCGTTGACGTCTAGTTGATTCCGTTATAGTTTTTTAAACTCAAGCATCACAAACAATAACATCAAGCTCATAATCATCACCATCATGTTGTAGATCATCCTTCGAATCAGACAAGTCCATGGCCTCATTTCCCTATCCCCCCAGTCCTCTAAGATTCTTCTCAATACTGACTTGATTCTGGTCGGTATTAAGCTAATTCCTTCTATGGGGAGCACTCAGACTTTCTCCAATGATTCCTTCTGCTGCCCCCAACAACTCTTTCCTTTTGTTTTTATTTATCATCTTGCCTATTCTGACCAAAAATAGACGAGTTTTCCTCTTCGGATCCAGCAAGAGAACCTTCGCTCCTGCTCCTCCAAGTCCTATGTGGCCGTTGGCCAATAGTGCTATGCTAGCATCCATCATTTCCATTAAGGATTTTTGACTGTCGAACAACTTTTGACTTAGTTCCTACATCATTTTGTCAAATTCCACTCTAGTAACCATCTCCCGTGGAGCAGATGGTCCTTATAATGCTTGCCGGTTGCTAACGTCCATTTGATGAGTATTTCCTTTATCTCTACCGATTGCTCTGGATGATCTTCCTAATCTCTTCGGGGTCATCGATTCCTTTATGCTAATTCCTTCAAGTTCCTTGAAGAAAATCTTCTGAATTTAACTTATGGACGCTCCAATCCAAAAATGAAAGCTAGATCTATGCCTGAGAATCTCCATTCTTAGTGAAAGCATAAAAATGTTGATGCCAAAATTAGCTCAACAACCAAAGTCCTATAGAAATACCGAGATATAATGGAAAGTATATGAAAAACAATAAGAACAACAAGGTTTTTAAAGTGGTTCGATAATATATAGCCTACGTCCACTATAATTTTTATTGATTATAGATTTGAAAGTCACTGGTACAAGGTTTTTACTGCTCTAAAGGCCTAAACAGTAAATATTAACTTCCTTAGTGACTGTAATGGAGGAGAGACGGAAGATGAAGAAAATAATAAGCCAAAAGGTCGTTCTCCAGTTGTTATAGGGTTTGTATTTATCGAACAACTGTCCAACAAAATTGGATGCCCATGAGATACCAAGTCCAGATCCAAATCCGAGAGTGTAGGAGAGGAAGATGGGGTCTACAGAGCTAAAAAACTACTGGATACCGACCAGAAATGGTCAGTACCGACATGATTTCTAGTGGGGGAACTTCCTCTTCTTCCTTATTTTGGTCTTTTATCCCTGATCCGTTGTGTTCCGAGCACTTTTCCTTAGAGATCGTGTTGTTTTTGAGAGGTTCTGATATCGCTTGCACTTGTCACTTCCCTTTAGAAAATCCTTAGAGTTGTTCATCTATTCCTTGAGAAAAGCACTTCATGTCGATCGCACGGTCATTATTCCATGTACGAGAGCTTTGGAAGTCCACGGGGTTAAAATAGTGGTCGATACCAAGTAGATGTGCTTAGTACCAGTGGTCAATTTAACTCCTATTGTCTTGTTACTTATTGAGCTTCTTCCTATAGCTTTTCCAAGCATGGTCCTAATTCTATGAATCGTTTCGTCTTTATCCCGACGTCCAGATTCGAATGAAAATTTTCCTGATCAAAAAGTCGGATAACACAAACCACGGTAGAGCATACTCTTGGTACAATCCTATTGGCCTTCATCTTAGCCAAATATTCCTTTCTTTCACCAGCTGTCCTTCATCAAATCTATTCGATCTGATTGGCTAGGCGCACTTTACGCCTGTTATGCGACATGATCTTATCCGTCCAAACACCAATTCAACTGCTATAAGAACCACATGCATTGCCACTTCTAAGGGGTTGGTTGGGCCCCCGGTAGAAGGGAACCTAGGTTGGAACTCATGATCCGCTACTCAAGCTCCCTGAGATCAGCAGCTCCTTAAGATCAACAGCTACTTGTAGCAGCATCATTAGTCTTAGGCATATCATCTTTTCTTATTATTCTCTTTTGATCCCTTTTAATTACAAGAGAGTTATATAATAGGAGAACTTCCTAACGGACATAGGTAGCTTGGCTTAACCACTTCGCATCTTGTGTCATCTACCTTTGAACTCTTTTCCCTTCATTTTTCCATCATTAAGCCTAGTGATTAGGAAGTAACATTTACTCTTCATAACGCATTATCGTAACTCTGAAATTGAAAAAAATATACCATCAACACATACCAATTAAAGTTATATCGAAAAAATAGATACTAATTAAATTGTTACGATTTACCTTATTGCATAGAAGTATGTGGTATGGTAAAGATAATCAAACGCTAATAATAGTATCTACCATTGCATATCATTACATTACCCAGTGTCTTCTATTATATTGCATAATAGATATTTTTAGTTACATAACACGGAAAATGTATTTCACATCAATTTTTTTAAAAATCTTGTAAACTATTATACCGTTTATTGGCCAAAAAGTCGGTCAAAACCACTAATCGAATATTTTTTTTTAAACAAGTAAGAATCAAAAGATAAGAGAGAAAGAAGACAATCTCTAAAGTGATTCGGTCAAAAACTTGTATCTACGTCTACTATCAACTTTATTTCTATTAAGATTCAGAACTATAAATAAATTACAATCGACTTTAGATCTAGAAACAGATGATATCAGATTTGGCAGTAGCTCCTCTAGAATTTGAAAGATTGAAGATTAAAAAGTCTTTTTCTAGTTGATGCAGGTTCTATATCTATAGACAAATTTGAGCTTGAAAATCGCTAGACTTGGTTTAAATGAGAAAATATCTCCATATCCGATGTTCCAACATGAAGAACATGTCAAATCACAAGAAATCCAACAACAACATGGTTTAGTACTGATTGATATGGATCGGTACCGACTCATGTCTTTGACCTTTTTCTGGCATAGTACAAGTCTTCATCTCTTAAACACTCGAATCTTGGAATCATTATGGTTCAATGTCGATCGGTATGGATCGACACCGACCCCTATCACTTCATTAACGCTCATCTTTTCCAACTTCAAACTTGAATAGTTAGATCTTCAAGGGCTCCATATGATTCGATACGGACTCATATGGTTCGGTATCGATCCATGTTAATCTCTAGCACTTCCCATTTTCTTTCATCTTCAAGTATTCAATCTTTCTTAAGTTGGGTGGGTTCAACAATTCATATGTTCGACGTCGACCCATAGGTCATTCTCCATACTTAGCCAAAATCCATGTAATCTTCATTCTCTATGTTCTCTGAGCTTATGGATCCATTCCTTCATCATTTCATAGTCCAGATCTATCGAAATATCATCTGTTTCAACTACCGGCTAACACTTGCCCCCAAATTATGCTTTTGTGATAACAAAGCATGCTTTGGATCAAAACAAGTGGCCGAATGCAGATCTGCAAAGATGCTTCTATCATCTGAACTGTTTTCATAAAACATTGCATCTTTTTTGAAAATATCAGCACATTGTCCCAACGGATGTCAATCGCATCTCTTTGGCATATATAAATGCCAAAGCATTCCATATGAAGTCTTCGCTCATCACTGAAATTTTCTGAAAGTTATTACATTGTTAGGCTACATAGTATTCATTTACGTCATGTCATATTTCTTTCACTGTTTTTTAAATTTGGTCACATCGATCGGTACCAAACAATGTCAGTCAGTACAAAATGATGTTGTTCGATGCCGATCGACCTTTTGTGTCTCATGTATAAGAAATACATGGTGAAATTTCTCCTTTCACTTTTCATTTCCACTCTATATCTCTTTTATGCCTTTGTGACTTCTAGCTTCCATGACTCTATGCGATCTCCTTTAAGCTTTCAACTACCGCAATTATCACTAGATTCAGTCAATTTCTTTCCACTGATCCATCCATGCGACTTTGATCCAATAGAACTCGTATCTCTACCTTGAGCTTCCTCTAATCTTTTGACGCTACTCTTGGTTCTAGATATAGGTCTTGACGCTAAAGGTTGGTCGTTGTTGTCGCTGCTGTTCTTGGGTTTCCACCGTCACTCAATATACCCATGCCAATATTAGAGTCGATCCACCATATTCAATTAACACCGCCATCTCTCACCATCGCCGCCCCTTAATACTCTAATGCTTACCATGTATTCCATCACAGGCATGGGAGGAGATGATAAAAAGGCAACATGGACCTCCTTAGCAAGATGGATCAGTTGTCTTTCCACTACTGAGATAACTCTAGAAATTGTCTATTTGAATGCACTTCATCATGCTTTGGAATTCAAGGGTTGATGCGTTCTAGGAAGTTAGTCCAATTGACAATCGAAATCAATACCATATTCATGTAACCCTACAAAGAAGATTCTGTACCACTTTGGAGACCATCATGTTTTGTTAACGTTAATCCTACTTTAATAGGTAACGTCTAACATACATATCCATCACATGTCAAAACTCGTTTGTCATTAAAGAAACCAGGCTAATCGGAAGCGAGTTAAATAAGCAAATTCCAAAAAAGTTTCCATTTTGGATCTTTGTTGGGCCTATGAAGTCTAATTGATTTTCGATCCAATCTAAAATTTGATTTAAATAAAATCTGGTTTTATTTAATTGGTTCAAAAATGGAGTTTAATTTAAACTAAATACATTATTATGAGCATATCAACTACACTCATATGTGTCACGTGCAACATATAAATATTGTATATGGCTAATGTGTATGTTTATTGGTGCTATTATTTACACTACAATAAACACATTCTCCCTTATATATGCCTTTGTTGTCTATAGTTTTATATTGAAATTATAGAAAGTAGTAACTATATATACACATAGTTTACTTTTTTTTGAAGGAAAAGGTTCTATTATTAATAACGAATAAGAACCGTACAATAGCATGATTCACCTCCTTAAAAACCTTACCATTGTGGCAAGGAAAAAAGGCACGACATCCTCTATAAACAACTCTAATACAGTATAAAACAAACAAAACAAGAGAAATAAAAAAACAAATACAAAGAAAAACACGAGCTACTACAACCAGCCGACCCAATCGGGTATAATAGACACCTCCACTTCCAAATACCACCCAACCCGGCCCATCACAACATAAGCATACAAACCTTAGTCAAAACCTTTCAATACAGCCGTAGTTTTATCCAGGGTCATCTAACTCGATTCCCCATTGCAAAAATTTATGCTTCTCTATCAGAGTTAATTGTCAATGGCGGAATCGTCCCCGTAATTGCAAGCGAACATCGATTTCAATCCGTTTGCATCGTTGCTCCTTCGAGCAGCTTTTCCCATCAAAGCGTCGCCTAGTCCTTTCGATCCATATGTGGTGCATGGTTGTAGAAGCTGCCATATAAGCCAAGTGCTAGAGCCCTGACTTACTTGCAAAGCTATGGCATAATCGGGAAAGCTATTGTTGTAGTGAGCATTCCAGTGTAGGCTGAAGATCTAACTTGGAAAGCCATGATTTCCACATATAAGTGCTGAATTCATAACCTGTAAATAGATGCTGATGAGTTTCATTATGCTTTTTGCACAATTCACATTGTGTATAAACATTCATCTCCCATGAAATAAGTCGATCAGCTGTAGGAAGATTGTGTATATAACACATAGTTTACTTATATATATATATATATATATATTGTAAAGTTATTTTAACTAATCTCCAATAGTTTACATATAATATGATAATTAATTAGTTTAAGTTAGCATTTAAGAAGAGGAAAAGGTGAAGGTCTTTTGGCAAAAAATTTACGTATATTTATTATTTGATAATTAATGAGTTTAAGTAGGCATTTAAGAAGAAGAAAAGATAGAGGTTTTTTTTCCTTCCTTTACTTATTTTTTTGTTTGCCTTTTTAAATCCCATTTGAACACTCAAACCCTTAAACATATTAAAATTAAATATGACTAATTTTATGTGTTTTGAAATTTAGAATGAACATTCGAAAATATAGTTTGGCTTAGGAAGAATTCAAAATGAGGTCTATGTCTTTAACAAAATCTATTTTAAAATTTGAATTAGAACAGTAGTTCGAAAAAAATTGTTTAAACTTTATATAATTTGTTAAAATTTAACTTTTAGCATTTAATCTCTGTAACCAGTTTTAAATGAATACTTCTAAAACAAATTCAATTTGTATTATAATGATGTTTTTATAGATCAATTTTAAAATTTGAATCATAACACTTATTTAAGAATTTTTTATAAACTTTATGTAACCTGTTAATAAATTAAACCTTTAACCTTTAACTTGTATAACCATCGTTTTAAATGAATACCTTTAAAATAAATTCAACTGATATTACAAAAATTTTGTTTTAATGTTCCAAACATTAAACCAAATTCAATTGGTATTAAAAAAATTGCTTTCATGTTTCCATAATTTTTTTTAAATTTAAACAATTGGAATATACAAATTGAGTCTGATAATTTAGGCATATATAAATTCGTTATAACATATATAAAATCTAGTCTACATAAGAAAATGATGTATATATACAAATGATAATAAAATTAAAAGTTTACCTAAAAGAGGTAGCCTTTGATTTGCACCTTAAATGAAGAATAACTTCTTAGGTCTCAAAGATCCACACCCAATACTTGTAAGAGATGGATGAACAACTTATGTTTTGTTTTATCTGATGGTCTTCATTTAAATCTGAATTTTATTTATTTGGGGGAAAAAGGGATAAAATTTTGGCCATGACTATGACAAGGGGAAGAGAAAATTGAATGAAATGAATTGGTGGATATATTTTAATTAAAAGAACGAAACCTTTCCTTTCTTTCAATTGATACTTCCCTAATTAATTCTTTTAATTCTCTCTCTCCATCCTCTCCCCTTCAATGCATGGTCGAGTCTATAGTAGTCATCATGTGGAAACAAATTTCCACTACTCTCTAATGCAATTATCTTTGATTAAACTCGAAAGCTACACCGATATTATATATCGATGCGCAAATATAATTTCTATAAATGTATTTGGATAATTACAAACAACTCTTAAACATCAAGTAAATTTAATAATAATTAATATTTCAAAAATATTAATTAATTAATTTACAACATTTTATAAATTATTTATGTGGTGTGACTTTTTGGAGAATTCGTCGTTACGATTATGCGACTCAAAGGTGTAAATTCAGCCGGCGATTAATATTGAATAATTTGAATATTAATGTTCAATGTCACCTTTGTGGTATGATATATTTTTTGAATTTATTGCTTACACATCTTTTTGGTAAAATCTAATTTTACTATTTTAAGCGGTACCTTATGTTTACACCAATTCTCTTTGTCAAAACTATATCACTTTAGGACTTATAGAAATTTGTTTCGGTCAAAATTCCAATATCATCTTCATTCAACTTGGTTAGTCCAATACAAAATCCTTGGTTCAATAATAATAATAATTATTAACCATACTGCTCTGGCCTGAGACTTTGACTTTGAGTTGACTACGGTTGACCGTGAAACGAAACCCTTATAACTAAGGAGAAGAATTCTCTATTGCACAGTGTTTCCCTTCCTTTGCTTCAACTCAGACCAAATTATAGTTGCTTGATGGATCACCATATCATGATTTTACTATAATCGGAGTGAAGTATCCACACTTAAGTTCCATTATATTCTTAAGTCGAGGAAACTATGTAAAATCGTCACTTCGAGGTCTCTTGTTTAACCCTAGTTATAATTAATCAGCAGGAAACTCTCGAGTGTATCATTCCATAGTTATTTAATAACTAACAATATGTAACCACTTGCTGGCCCCAGTAGCCGTTATCCGACATTTTGACCCGGCTATATCTGAATTGATTGGACAAGTTAGATTCAACTGCCATCAAGGCCAGTAAGTCCAGAGCAATGATTATGGGGTCTATAAGTCAAGTACAGATGGTAATATGAAGCCATGGTCGGATGGAATCAAACTATATAGAATGTTCTAAGTATGTAATAATTCAATATGGAAAAGGGATCGACAATAATCCTTCTCAATCACAGAGGTCGGTCTAATTCAGCTAAACAAGTGCAACACAGTGGAAAACAATCAATATCTCGAAACCCATAGGTCCAATGCATATGAAATTTTGGGAACAAGATGTGGGGACCCTAGGGAGCATACCTTAGGGATCGCACCTCAAAAGGGATAAGAAAGAAGGATTGGCCCTCTTCCCTCAGGGATCAGCTAGAATCAAATAAATACTCACATTGCAGCAAATATCGAGCAGTAACTCAAGTTCTACCAATCTAATTGGCATGAAACTTAGAGGATAAGCATATTACAACATGGAGAAGCTCCCATAAGGATCCCACTTCCAAATTTCTCCAAAATAAGGATTGGAACCGATCACTATTCCTTGGGATTTGGGCCATGCGATCCCTTTTATGGGTCCATATGGGTTTTACCGAAATTTCAAGGAGATATTTCACCATCTTTCTTTATAAATACATGCTTGATTGTTCATTTTCGGGACCTTTACACTGCTTGTTGGTTTGTTATTGTAACTAAGGATTTTTATCCGATCCCTATTTTACTCAGTTTACAAATTGATTAATAAAGCTATCTATTCAAAGTGGACATAAGCAAACAACGCCGAACCACTATAAATCGTTGTGTTCTTGCTATTGCTTTATTTTTTTATCATTTAATTGCTTGTTTCCTCTGCTTTCATTCTTTTTCATTTATTTCTCTATAAAAACCTCTATTAGGAGTTTGTGCCGATTTTTGGTGTAAACATTTTGGTGCTTTCATTGAGAGGAAGATTCTCAGCCCTATTTGGATCCCTTTGCTGCTACTGGATTGCATAAATCCCCCGAAGAGATGTATAATTGTCTTTAACAAGCTTATTCATTCTATTTAGATTTGCAAAAATATATGGAAAACCATCAATAATTATTAGGAACACTAGATCTACCTCTCAAAATGCAGAAGGAAACGAGAATGCTAGCACCCAACAAGGATGCCCGAGCAATCTACCAGTAGATGTGAATGCTGCTAATCTAGTTGATGTCTAGAATCCGGCCGATTCCATCACAAGAATCGATTTCCAAAATCTGATGAGAGAGCTAGTGGATAGCCACCGATAGTTGAACCAGCAGATTCTAGCCAATATCGATCTAATGAATCAGCTTAGGGAGCAACAACATGGGAAAACTAGGAGAGAGCCAACCCATTATTCTACATCGGAGAGTCTAGTTCATCAAATGAATATCACAGACGTAGACGTTGCAGAATTGACAGATATCACGTTGAATCTTCTAGACATCAATAGGCAAACCAATATGGCTTGCCGAGACCGATTGGTGCCTATCCCACTAAAGGGATCGGGGCCGATCCCTCCTCTAGAGGAGAATGCTTACCTTTTCATGGTGGGGCACAAGTTGGAGCCACTACGATTGGTTCAGATGCTGGAGTTCAGGTGGATGCAGACCGGTTACCTCCCCGGAAGGATGATGAAGTGAACGTATGTGATATACATCGAGAGGATGTTGAACCAAGAAGGCGTGGAATGGTACGTAGACATCGACCAGACCATTCACGTGAGGTGGAGCACGACTGCTGCTTGGCTCCAACTATCTAAACGTCGAACTTGTCAACTATGGTTAGATAGCTAGTAAGAGAGAGCCAAGGCTTGACCAATGATGATTGGAGGATCTTGAGAAGCCATATCCCGTTCACCGACAATGTCCTACATGCGGAGTATCCAAGTAGGTTTAGCATGCCATCGATGCATGCCTACAAGGGAAAAATCGACCCCAGGCAGAACATCATGAGGTATGAATGACTGATGGATTCTGCACAAGCTTATGATGCAACAAAAGGCAGACGTTTTCCTATTGCTCTCTTTGGCATAGCAACGATGTGGTTTATGAGATTACCCTCACGATCAATCTCTATATTTGGCAATTTAGCGATGAGTTTTGTAGAGCAGTTCCTTATGCATGTGACTCGCCCCAAAGATGTAATGTCCTTATCCAGCGTGATCCAGGCTCCGGGAGAATCGCTGAAAGATTATTTGGAGAGATTTCATATGGCCATCACAAAAGTCAATAATCTGAATGGCTATTTAATATTGATGGCGGTAACAAGAGGGATTGATCCAGAATTGGACTTTGGCGATTGGTTAGCTGGTAAACCACCCGCAACATTGGAATGTTTCTATGCAAAAGCAACTCAGTATTTGAGGAAAGTGGAAGCTAGATGCTCTATGAAGAAGAATGTTGTGGGACCAAGTGGATGTAGAATATGCTAGTATATGATTTTTGTTTGATGATAATAAAAACACACACACACACACATATATATATATATATTCGTTTAAATGTATTTGTTACTATACTATTTTATTTTTCCACATAATTAAGTAAATATTTGTTGAATAAAATAAATAACTCAGAATATTTTATTCAACCAATTTTTTTTATTACAAAATTCAAATAGTAAAAATTTGAGCTCTCACTACATTTACACATTTTCAATTACAACTACATTTACAACACAATTTTCACCTCACTACATATTCACTCTCACTCATATTTGATCTTCAACTCTGTTCCAGCCTGTATCCAGCATCTGAACTATCTGTAAAATAAACACTAACGCGGTAAAATTGAAAAAGAAATATTTTTGCAGTGCACAATGAAGTGTGTGTTTTGAAAATATTATTTGCCTCAGTTACTTGGGTTGTTCGTCATCATTTATTTTTTAATTCATCTTATACGAACAACTTGTGACATGCACAATGTATCACTGTACATGCCATAAGGCCGTGCACACCGATATGCACTTGCTTGTTAAAATTGCAGGGACAGGTGAGCACAAGGTCAAACCCAAGTAAAAATTGGATTCAACTCAAGTTCAATATGCAAAACACCAGTTCAAACATCACATGAAACCGCATAAGGGCTAAGAACAGAGAAAGCATCAACATGACTTGCTGGTAAATTCAACTGGACAAAGTGCATCATACACATATACATACTTCAATGGAACCAGACCATTCAAACTCGAGGTAAGAACAAGACAACATGAGTTCAAACCAGACTCGAACAATAAAAAACTGAGGTGAACACAGACCAAATTTCAAATGGGTCAAGATTTGGATCAAGTGGTAGAAAAAACACAAGCACAATGGTGCAACATGAAGAATTGATGCCAGAGAATACAAGAGAACCAAATATAAGCAGCTGTGAACCCAAGCTCGAACACATATGAAAACATGTATCAAGACAACCAGACTGCAAATGTATATGCATACAAACCAACATGAAAACATGGAACTAGAACCAAACCAGGTAAATGAAATGACTCGAAGCATCATGTAGTTTAACGCGAAGCAACTCAGGAAACACAGACTAGAGGCACACATGCATACAACATGTACACCAGACTGTACACTGAAGTGCAATCACACCAGACATGTAACAAGACCAGCAAATGAAATGACTCAAAGAAACTGCACAGTCAACTTGAAGCAATGCAAGGAAGCAAGCAAGTAATGTAACCTAGACCAGAATCATACATGGAAGCAAGCACTCGAGAAATATGACAATGCAGCATACATGTGTATACATTTACAAATATGCAGTAACAAAGTTTCAGTTACAAAGGCATGTACAAATATGTGGAACCAAATATGCATGTATGGACATTGTAGACACTGGAACAAGACCACAATACAACATAGTAACAACAAAAACAAGCTTCAGGAACTCAAATGAAACCAGACAAGAACAGTGCACAAGTGAAGCCTCAACCAAGACACAGTGCAGACCAATTTTAACTCGAAGCAAACCAAGTTCGAATGTCAGTTCACATGGATGTGCAGACAAGCTACATGAAACAGAGAATGCAAAGTTGAAATTCAACAAGACTTCAAATGGCAAAAGAACTAGACTAGATTCAACTTCAAAATGCACAAGAACCAGGCTCACAACAACCAAGCACCAGACAAAGACATGAGACCAAAACTCCAAATGTACAAAGGAAAAATGGAGCACACACATATATACATACATGTATGTATGTATATACATGGAGATCATAGCTTAACTCGAAACAAAGTCTCAGAGTTTCAAACATGCTCACATGAACAGGTGAAATGCAATGAACATATACAACAAGACAGTGAATAAGGTTACATAACAGTGAAGCAGTTTATATGTAAAAATAGTTGCAAGTTGCAGTTCCAAGTCAAGGAGCAGTTTACAAAAGAAATGATCACACAGTAGCAGTTCGAACCAGTCATGGAATAGAAAAATATTGCAGTGAAGTCAATCAGAGTTCGGGTCAAAATATAGATGCCAATATATCAGGAAGTCAAGTTCATCTCAAATTCAAAATACAAGTTGGAAGAGAACGATGAACAAGTCAAGGCAGCAAAGAACGGAATTAACAATTCAAACAAATTTAAGTATCAAAGATGAAAAAATCAAAGATCATCAAAACCGTTCAAACAAGGATCGAAGGGCCGAGCACAGTAAATCAACGCAAGTGATAAAATCATGAAAAATTCAAACCAAATTATACGAATGAAATTATAGGGTTTCATCCCTATAAATACACCCAATTCATCATCGGTAGAAGTATCGAGTTCAAGTTCAAGAAAATCAACAGAGAAATAAAGTATAAAATCACATACCGATTGTATTTCATTTGAACTCGATCTTGAAGCGGCCGTAAAGCAATTCGAAGAAGCATCGAAAAGAGTGTGCCAGCAATCAATTCGAACGTCTAATTCAAGCGGCGGCTTCAATCATCAAAACCCTAATTTGGGAAGAGCAACAAAAGGAAAAGGAACGGCTAGAGTATACGAACTGAAAAGAAAAGGGAGACAGTTCTCTTTTGTTATATTTGAACCGGTCTTCATTTTTATATTGGGTCTTATTATTTTACATTAGGGTTTTAATTGTTTTATTTGTTTCTATTGTTTTTATTTAAAGTCAAACTCTAGTTTTAAGTTGTTTACGAACTATGGTTTTGTAGTTCGAGAATTCGCAACTCAGTGGCTGAGTTGTGGCAGGGTGTTGAGCTTAGAGTTAGGTTAGTCAAGTTAGCGGGTGTCGCAAGTTTACGTGTGTTTGTAAGCGTCTGACTAATTAATTTCTAGTAGAAACCTTGGGGGCACCACGTAGGCAGGTTTTGCCGAAGCTGGGTAAATTTGTGTGTGATCTCTACTGCATTACTTTCTGTTATTATTTTTATTTCTGCATTAATTTTAGTTTCACCATATTCACCCCCCCTCTAGGGTGAAAATGATCCTACAGTGGAGAGGGAGTGCAGAGTAATCTTGCAGTGAAACAGTCTGGGGAGAGTTCTGGAAAAGTTCAAGAAATGTCCAAAATAAACCAAATCAGCATAAGAAAGGTGATGATCAGGACCGTGAACGAAAGAGGGATTTTGGAAGAAGAAAGCCTAGGATTCTATTGTATGATACCTACACACCACTAAATACATCTCTAGAGAATGTCTAGTTGTCTATCTTCAATACCACGCAGTATTGAAAACCACCTATGAAAGGATCGATGGAGAAGCAAAAACAAACTGGAAAATATTATCGGTTCCATGAATGCTATGGCCACAACACGAATGAATATAGGCATCTCTAGGATGTTATCGATAAATTGATTCAGAAATGAAAATTACAGTAGTTTGTTAAAGCCTCGCAGGATGGCATGCAAGGAACATCCGACCCCAACCGAGAACAAGCACCACACACGGCCGAGAAGTCCACGTGGATTGGTGGAAGAGTAGTGATCAATACAATAGTCGAAGGACTGCATCAAACTGATAAGAGCTGGCATGAGATGGAGCGATATGCTAGCATGATCAAGCATATGAATTTTGAGTGTTTTTCGAGTACAGAAGAGGGGCTCCGACAAAACAGCAGCATATAATGGTAGATGACTTTATATTCAGAAACAAAGATGCAGACAAAGTGGAGGCACCGTCAATCGACCCAATGGTCATTTCGGCCATGATCGGCCCCACCTTAGTGAGATGGATCTTGGTTGATTGTGGAAGTTCCGTAAATATATTTTCATAAAGGCTTATGATCAGATGATGATGGAAGCCAAGAACTTGAAACCGTCTAAAGCAGGTGTTGCGACTGAAGCTGTCGGTTATGTCGAATTGCCTGTGGAGTTGGAAGAAGGTGACCGTAGGAGAGTACATATTTTTCTATTTTTTGTTTTGGATGTTGACTCTCCATACAATGAATTTTTGGGCCAACCAACCCTAACTGAATTCCGGGCAGCTCTTGCCCCGTGATGTTTGACTTTGAAGTTCCTAACTGATAACAGCGTTGGAGTTGTACATGGCGATCAACGATCGGACGTGCCTGCTTTGTGGCTGAACTAAGAGATGCTCAACGAAAGGAGAAAGTTAAAGGTATGGACAAGTCTCTCCGCATCCAAACCACCAAAGATTGACAACTAACGCCTAGGCTTTGGCTCGGGTGCCACTGTCGATTATATAAAGACATAGATCTGAGGGATGACGAGGAGGAGCTCAAAGAGACCAATGCTACACTGGCCAAGCCGACGATTGACATCACGGTTAGCCACAACGATCCATCACGTGTCCTAAAGATTGAATCACAGCTCAACCACCCGATGATGAAAGAACTTATTGGTTTTCTCTGAGCGAATCTTGACTTGTTCACTTAGACTCACATTGACATGTGTGGATCTCGCCTGCCATTGTGAGCCACACATTAAATATCGACTCGAGGCATGTCCCGATGAAACATAAAAGGTGTCGCATGGATCCAGAGAGATCTGCTGCCCTTAAAGAGGAGGTGGATAGGCTCAAAGATAATGGGTTTATTCACGATGCCCTCTACCCTAATGGGTATCCAATCTTATGCTTATGAGAAAAGCAAATGGAAAATGGTGGACATGCGTTGATTACTCGGACATAAACAAGGCATTTCCAAAAGATAGTTTGCCTCTTCCAAGGATCGACCAGCTAGTAGATTCAACCGTAGGATACGAGTTGCTATCATTCATGGATGCGTACTCTGGATATAATCAAATCCCGATGCACATTCCCGATCAGGAGCACACCAATTTCATTACAGACATTAGATTGTATTGCTATGTGGTAATGCCATTTGGATTGAAGAATGATGAAGCAACCTATCAACGCCTAGTCAACAGAATGTTTGAAGATTATATTGGAAAGACAATGAAGGTATATGCAGATAATATGCTCGTAAAGTCACAACAATCAAGTGAGCACATTTGAGACTTAACAGAAATGTTCGATATCCTCTGATATTACAAAATAAAGATCAACCCTCTGAACTGTTCTTTTGGTATTGAATCAGGAAAGTTTTTAGGTTTCATCGTCAATGCCCGCGGAATAGAACCTAATCCCGAGAAGATTCAAGTAATTCACAACATTTAGGTGCCAAAGGTCATTAAACAGGTACAAAGCCTAAATGGGAAGGTTGCCGCCCTAAGTCGATTTATTTTCAAATCCATCGATAAATGCATTCCTTTCTTTGATTTGATTAGGAGAGGGAAAAGGAACTTTGAATGGACGCATGATTGTTAAGACGCATTCCAAGCTTTGGTAAACAACCAAGAGTGGCCTCCCATCTTGTCAAAGCCGGTGGATCATGCTATAAATACTACACTACTTCTCGAGGAGAATTGAGTCCAAAGACTGGTCTATTATATTAGCAAGCGATTAGCAGAAGCTGAAAGGAACTATCCGAAGAAAGATAAATTAACGGACTACTTGTTGATTGATTCACGAAAGCTCCGCCCCTATTTTCAGGCTCATCCCATCAATATTTATACCAATCTACTGTTACAGGTCCTACAGCGATCTGAGAAGTCTGGAAGGTTACTCAAGTGGAACATCGAACTGAGCTAATTTGACATCACTTATCTCCCTTGGAGAGCCATCCAGGGACAGGTACTAGCAGAATTCACCGCATAAGATAATCTCCCAGAGTGTAGTGGAGCCCTTACCATTCGGTGAAAAATATATACGGAAGGAGCATCTAATGATTACTGTTCTAGATCTGAAATCATGCTAGTAACTTTGGAAGATCTGTCAATTTGTTATGCTTTGAATTGACTTCTCTATAACGAACAACTAAGTTGAGTATGAAGCTCTAATTGCTGGACTCAAACTTGCCAGAGAACTGGGGATAAAATCTCTTGAAATATTTTGCGATTCTCAGTTGGTAATATACCAAGTCAGGGGAGATACCAAGCTAAAGGAAATGACTCGCCCCGTACCTTATCCAAGTCCAAGAGCCATTGACTGGCTTTAAGTATTATGACATCACACACATTCCCCAGGATCAAAACAATGAGGTCAACTCATTGGCAAAGTTTGCTAGAATTGGAGATGCACAACAAATGGGATTGGTCCCAATCGAAGTACTACATGCTTCGAGCATAAACTAGATGAAAATCGAGTGGGTACTAGAAACAGAGCCTGAGAAGGAGTCATGGATGACTCCGATTAAAGATTATTTACTACGGGGAGTTCTTCCTAAATGGAAGAATGAAAGGTGACAAGTCCTCCTCAAAGCTTCACGGTATATCATTCAAGTAGGAGTCATATATAGAAAGGGTTTTCCGTTCCTCTATTCTGGTGTATCGCTCATGATGAAATAAAATGAGTCCTAAAGGAAGTTCATGAAGGGGATTGTGGCAATCGCACTGGGAGGCAAATCATAGCAAAGAAAAATACTCTATTATGGGTATAATTGGCCGACCATCAGCCGAGATGCTACTGATTACGCTAAGATATACGACAAGTGCCAGATCTATGCAAAAGTTCCGAGAGCTCCACCAATGGAAATCACACAAATGGTTAGTCTATGGCCGTTTTCCATATAGGGCGTAAATATTATCGGTTTCTTATCGATCTCTAAAGGTGGTGCGAAGTACGCCATTATCGCAATTGATTACTTCACCAAATGGGCCGAAGCAAAATCTTTGCCATGATCACAACAAATAAAGTTATCAACTTCATTGCCCGAAGCATCATCTATCGTTTTGGACTTCCGCGAACCATTATAACTGATAATGGGACTCAATTCGACAATGTTGAATTCAAAGACTTCTACCATCGACATCATATTGAAAAGAGATTTAGCTGTAATTGCTCATCCTCAAGAAAATGGATAAGTTGAAGCTGCGAACAAATCATAAAGTCCATTTTGAAGAAGCATTTGGAAAAGGCTAGAGGCAAATGGGTGGACGAACTTCCAATAACATTATGGGTTTACGGAACCACCCACAAGTCCACGACTGGCCATACTCCATTCGCCCTTTCTTATGGCTCTGAAGCCGTCATTCCTGTTGAAGTCGACGTTCCTTCTCATTGAGTGACCTACTACGATCCTAGAATGAATAAAGATTTCCTCTTAGAATCCTTAGACCTTGTAGATAAGAAGCACAAAGAAGCTGATTTGAGGGCAGCTACGCATCGACATCAAGTCAACCAATACTACAACACTAAAGCCCGACCTAGAACCTTTGAAATTGGTGATCGCATCTTGAAATGGGTTTTTCTTGCCTTATCACACATGAATCCTACTTGGGAAAGACCATATGTCATTGAAAAGAGGCTTGGAGAGGGAACTTTCAGGCTAGTGACTGTTGATGGCATCACACTCCCAAGAGCATGGAATAGCGAGCATTTACGATTCTATTTCACTTAGTTTATTCTTTTTCATTCAGTTGTATTCAATGTCTGAATTTGCTTTAGCATTTGATTTTTCAGACATGTAATAAGACAAATTATGTCATTCCTTTCCATTTGGCAATTTTTT
Organism: Allium fistulosum; assembly: GCA_030737815.1. Taxonomy (NCBI): domain Eukaryota; kingdom Viridiplantae; phylum Streptophyta; class Magnoliopsida; order Asparagales; family Amaryllidaceae; genus Allium; species Allium fistulosum. Next base: position 1,389,067,993 of record CM060901.1, on the reverse strand, counting down.
TCTAAAATTTCCTTCATATTTGTGACTGCTATAGCATTACATGTTAGTTACAATACCGGCTAACTAATATTGATATGTTCGAGCAGGTTCCCAAAGTTTCGAGCTAGCCGATTACATATTTTCACAATTGAACTAAACAAAATGAGCATGGCCCGACCTTTCATTCGATGATTCTCCCTTACAACCTGATGGACGGAATACATAACGAGGAATGGATGTAACTTGACCATTAGATAACCATATTAATCCAACCAAGCGTGGGATAGACATGAATCAAAAGCGATCATGATACGACCAATCGCTCGCTAAGTTAAACCTGGACTTGGCGCAAATCAATCAATCAAGAAAATTACGATCCGACTATTTTCCAAAATAAGTCTAAGTCCCTAGAGTGTGGACTAGAGTATAAACACGAATTGGGTTCGATTCGATCACCCTCCAACTAAACTTTTATCCTTAGAGTGCGGATGTGAGTATAAACAAATAAATGAGTGCGGTTCGACCACTCACTACACCATAAACTCCGACCTGAAACCGACAGGAGGAGTATAAAACTCGCTAAGGATGGAGTTCGACCATCCATTATCTAACTCCTCTAACCCGAGATTAGGGATAGGAGTATAATCACTTAAACCGCTAAATTTGACGGCGTAACACTAGGGCTTGAGCCCAATGTTTGATACAACTTGAGGCCACGACCACATAACGGCCTTGAGTGAAAATTAACGGATTATTATCCGAACGAGCAACGAATTACAAGTACATTGAATGAAAAAGTAATAGCTCGACTACTTAAACAAAATTCACATAAGAGTTCGACAGAAAATAAAGAACTTTTATTTGCTTATTAAACTTGAAAATCATGATATAAGTTTATCCAACTGTAGGGGCCGTACCAGCACAATCACGACCAACAAAGAAAAAAGCAGCTATACAAGCTATATAGAAACAAGTCGAAGTGATGGCTATTTCTTTTGCCCCTTTTCTCTTTTGGATTTCTTGGGAGTGGCACCACCCGAGCTTCCACCTATTATTCTTTTTGATCCTTTACCACCCTTGGCAGGAGAGCTTTTAGAGGTTGGAAGGAGTTCTTTAGGAACTGACTCGCTGGGTGGAATGATTTGTAGTGGAATGAGATTTGGATTATCAACGTCCACATGAGCAGGTTCAGCTTTAGCTTTTTTCTTCAATAACTCCCTCTCGATGCACTTCATCAAGCTGAGCTCATTAGTATGTTCGGAGGTACTAGTGATCACAATGTCATTTGATTTATCTGGCAGCGGCTGGTCATCAGCTTTTCATCATCAAGTGCTCCCATGACTTGAGCATTCAACCCTGGAATGTTGGTGGCCGTAGGAATTTCAGTAAATGTCGATTGTTGCTCCACGGCGACACCGCTTCCTGGAGTTTGACTGGGACTCGAAAGACCTGCAGATTTGCGAGAATAAGAAAATAAGCCCATAACTATTGGGCATGTGGAATGAAATCTCTCGAATAATGGAGAGTAAAGCGGGATACATGTGTTCTGTTGACTTTCAATTGTCGTCGGAGTGCTCCCTTCTAGAATAGGAATCAACACCTTTGATTGATAACCGGGTCTATTCGTATCATAGCTCAGATCATGTCCCAGCCCAAGTGAAACTGATGCTCTGGCTATTTGAAGTGAAGGGGGACCTTTGGAATTGGACTCTAAAGCCTCAGTAATGTTTTTCCCTTTGCCGAGGGTGCTAAAATATCAAAGTATCGGAGCCTCGCAGCAATAATCTAAAGATTCATCCCCACGATGTATTTCCCGCACCAGTTTCTCCTCATCTAAATCAACTTCGCCAAGGGATTTCTTCTTCATTTCAATAATATATTCCCAAGCCTCAGCAAGCGATTCGAGATAGCCTTCTCTAAGAAAAATTCTGGTCACGATGGATTATGACTTTAGCATTATATTCAATAATTAAAGGATCGAACATGTCCTTAATCTCATTCCGACCAGCTTCTTTGGCATCCTCCAAACTGGGCCTCGATCCGCTCTCTAACTTCGTTGGGGCTGGATATCTTTGTTTTTTTCCTTGGGGACTTCAATTTAAGTGAGTTCTTCATCAAGTTTAATTTTCAATCCCTAGTCTTCGACGACCTCTTCACGATATCTTTGAGATTCCTCCTAAGCTTAGAGTTTTTTTTCCTTCTCTTTTTTAATGAGTTCTTCGAGTTCCTCAACGCGGCGTGCCAAAATATTTTTCTCTTTTTGCAATGTATCCTTTTCCAGAACAAGCACACCGCTGCAGTTGAGGGCAACATCTAGCTCCGTTTTATGAACCATTTCCAGATGACTAACCACCTTGGATGTTTCTTTTGCACTCTTCTCTATCGCAGTTAGCTTTGCTGTCAACTCTGAGATCTCATCATCTTGGTGTTTAATTATGTCTTTATCATGGATTGCCTCTAGTTTGAGATGATCGATTTCATGCTGCCTCTCGATAGACACCTCGGTGATTTTCTTGGCTAAATGCTGGAATGCTTCATGCTACACGAAATCATCATTGACGCATGCAAGTGAACTCGATTTAGCACTGCCTGGAATTGTACGGATAGAAGGAAGAAAGTTCAGTCCATCAAAGCAAATTTTAGGAAATTGACCTTAAGTTTGACCAATCTTTCCACTGTAGAGGCCTAAGGAGTCGCGGTAGTCAAAACTGGATCAGAGGTAGCGATTGGGCGTTTGCTCGACCTACGATCGCGGGACTGTCTAGAACCAGATGAACCTAAATAATGCTCAGGCGGTATAACAGCTTAGGGAGCTTGGGAAGAGGTCTGACCGCTACTATGTATAGGAAGATTGGGTTGAGCTTCCTGATGAGACGATTGAGAATGGTACTTATGTTTAAAAGATGAAGACTCCCTCGAACGAAGACTTCTTACCTGGTTGTCATCTCTCTCTCGATGCCTGACCAAGTCTGGACCGCGACTGTATCCATACCGTGTTGGGGAGCTCCTTAAGCGATCAGAGGCACAAGATTGAGACTAGCACCTGCAAACCAAACAAGAGTGTATAAGTGACCATCAAATAAAGGATAGACGAAAATAGTGCAACAAAGTGATTGTGAGTGTCATAGTGTCCCCCCAATGCACCTGTTATTGTAGCCTTGCTCATAAGAGTTTTTTCCCCTTTACTAACGTGAGAAATGTCATCATCGGTCCTGGTAGAAGAATTGAGCCCTTCAATACTGATGTTGGGGAAGTCATAGGTCACGATATCATCAGCGATCGGAAGGTTCGAGAAACCTTCCATCGAACTTTCTAAATATTGAAAGGAAGACTTTTCTTCAATAAAGGTGATGATAAGCTCGAGCTCTTTAGCGTTTTTCTCCTATGGAGTTTATAAGCGAGCTTTTTTCCTCTCCTTGTTGGCATGAGAGACTGCGCGCCTTATGATGCTTCGACCACAGGCGCACTGCTTGGACCTGCATCGGGATCGCCAGGCTTGTTGGCCTCATCACCTCTAATTTCATGATCTTTAGTATTGTCCTGAGTCCCCTCGATTATGGGCACGACAGGGTTATTAGCGCCGCCTTCTTGTTCCACAGCATTCCTTGGTGGTGCAATGCTTCCTGGAAGCCCGATGCTGCAACTTTCTTCTAACAGCCCAAAAGAGATAACCATTAATCGATTACAAGGGATCTGATGTCCATATCCTTAATTAGGGTGGCACGAATTGCAAAAACCACCATTGAGAAACTATCGCCTTCTGGACGTGGATGGACACCTGTAAATTTTCAAAGTATTAGTCATTTCAGTATATGACTTGGGCTAAAGAATTTGAGAATAAAGTAAAGACCACACTTACGTCCTTCCAACCATCGCCTTGCGAAGCCAGGCAGACAATGAATGTAGAACCATTCATGTTTAAAGATGGTGAGCTTGTTCCAAGCGCCAGTTAGAAATTGACAGTTGGGCGAAGGCTCGACGAAAGTGTAAGAAAGACTTTTTATCCATCATTTGAAATTGTAAATAAACCTGATGTCATCAGGAGATGGCAGGCGGAACAGAACATCCATAAAAAGCAAGAAAGTGCCATGAAGAAAAACATAGTTGTTCGGAAGCAGTTGAGCAGGAGCTATTCCAAGATAATTTAGCATCTCTCGAATAAAAGAATTAAAAGGCGGCACACATCCGGCCAAGCACATGAATTTATTGCATACCATATACCCCTCCGGGGGCAAGTGAGTCTTGTTATTCACTGAGGGGATTATAACCTCTCCAAATGGAATCCCATGTTTAGAGCGTAGTCTACGGAGAGCGGCCTCACCAATTATGGAGGCTTGGGAATCCATCGAGTTATCCAAAAATACAACAACTTCTATAGTGTCAAAGGTTTATCTCTTCTACCGGAAGGATAGGTACATCAGAGAAAAGGTCGACCAATGAGCCAGAAACCTCCAGTTTCTCAGTTTGATGGTCAGGGGGAAGTCTGCCGAATACAGTTGCAGAACTTGACTTGGCTCCAGGATTGCTGTGTTGTGAAGGTTGTCTAGAAGGCATTGCGGCTAAACGCTCTGAACGTCTGGAGCCCATATCAACTAAACTCAGTAGATAATTAAGATTAGAAAATTTTACTTATCCCCCCGTGCTAAGTGTAAAGTAATGTGGTGCTGTGTTGTGCAGTGCATAGATAAACAGTTCAAAATTAAAAGCAAAAGTAAGTGACGAGACTTTGGATTCCAACCAGAGTGGCCATCATCGCTGACCGTCTCAACTGGCGTTTAGATTGATCAGTTGGGTAAGCTTTGGGATCGACCATCGACATATCGAAGTGTGAAGTCCATTATTGAAGTCCATATGTTAAGTTTTAATTCATATTCTAAGTCCCATGAGTTTGGTCGTTCAATTTCGAGTTCGATATTGGATATGCAAGTCCTGTTGTTTGTGATCGTCATATGTTCAAGTTTATTAAGATGAGATTGGTTCTAATTGTTCATACAAGTGAATATGGTTTGGTTTTCTCAAGTGTTCAAGTTCAATTCAAAAAGCTTAGGATCGGCTAAGTACCCATAGCCGATCCCTTTATCTAAAAATGACCGATCACTCTTATAAAGCAAAACAATCGATCCCTCTCGAAAAGCCTATGACCGATCCCTTTACTTAGCCGCATTCACACTTCTCTTAAAGCAAATAGCTGATCCCCCCATGCTCCACAAATGATCGATCCCTCTTTACTTCACGAACAACTGATCCCTCTCCACATCAGTAACCAAATCAATCCCTCCATTTAACAATGAAAACGAACCCTATGTCAAACCCAACATAACCGATCCCTTAGCAAGTACTCCATCAATGATCCCTCTTCGAACTTCAATACCAATCCCTCCATGCTGCACACACAACAGACGACCGATCCTTCCGCTTCCTAATGCTTTATTCTTTTCTTTCTCCTCCTCCACTACCTCGGTGAACCCTGCATCGCCATCATCCATCTCATCTCCTCTAAACTTAACCCATGATTAACATAAACAAAACCCATTATCTCATCACAAACAAAAGTAAATACAAGAGAACCTACTTAAATGTATAGAATACGAGTTTCTTAAAGGGAAATGCGGGAATTTGATTTGAATTGAGGATGGAGCGGTGGTCTAGAACAAGATGAGGATGGCGAGTTTAGGGATGGAGGCGATATTTGATTTGAAGTGAAGGGATTGGGTTTCAAGTTTGAAGGGGAGGTTTCTGAGGCGAGCTTGAAGGAAATAAGAAAATCAAAGAAATGAAGTAAGGTGAGGAAGGGAAGTCAGGTATTGACTTATATATGGAGTCTAAGGGTTCGGCCGGCTTTCCTTATTTACGAGGTGGAAAATTGGTTAAGTCCACCAAGTAATAGGGATCATGTACGATACCTACCCTAGGGAACAAAATATGATCCCCATGTTTAAAAATAAAATAAAATAAAAAAAGAGGAAAAAAGGATTGGTTATAAAAATTTCGATTCCTATTAAAAAAAGGAAAAAGGAAGGGATCCGCCCTATGTAAAAAAACAAAGAGAAAGAAAGAGAGAGAGAAGGGATCGGTCACGAGCCCTATGTGCATGTAAGCATGTACATAAAAATTATATAAAGTAAGTAAATATAAAAGGCAATGAAATTGCATAACTCCATGAAAATTGGCGATGACTCGTAAGCATGCAAATTTATCCAGGAACCAACGACAAGAACGTGCACATGTATATTCTAAAAGTTCAATTTTTAAAATCGAAAGAAATTGAATTCAAACCTAAAGCTTTCAAGGTCGAGACTGGATCAGATAGCCAAAGCTTACTAGTCTTGTAGAACTAGACATCGATCAACTGACGGAATATAATCCTGAATTTATACTAATGAAAATCGATTAAGTGTCATGACGATTAAAGAGAGAAGATAATTTGGGAAAATAGTTCGACGAAAGGATAACAACTATTCAGAAAACTAGATGGATTTCTTGTCGATGACTCTAACTTGCTTCGATTCAAAGCACGTCATGTTCAACACAAGACGTACTTTGGGGGCCAAATGTTATCTGATATTTTGACCCAGCTATATCCGAATTGATTGGACAAGTTATATCCGACTGCCATCAAGGTTAGTAAGTACAGAGCGATGATTGTGGGGTCCAAAAGTCAAATACAGATGGTAATATGAAGCCGTGGTTGAACGGAATCTAGAGATATGCTATATAGAATGTTCTAAGTATGGAATATAATTCAATATGGAAAAGGAATCAGCTATAATCCCTCTCAATCATAGGGATCGGTCTAATTCAGTCAAACAAGTGCAACTCAATGGAAAACAATCAATATCTTGAAATCCATAGGTGCAATGCATATGAAATTTTGGGAACAAGATGTGGGGACCCTAGGAACCTACCCTAGAGATCGTAGCTTAAAAGCGCTAAGCAAGAGGGATCGGCCCTCTTCCCTCAATAGAGATTGGCCAGGATCAGATAATTACTCACATTGCAGCAAATATCAAGCAATAACTCAAGTTCCACTAATCCAATTGGCATGAAACTTAGAGGCTCAGCATATTACAACATGTGAAAGCTCGCATTAGGATCGCACTCCCAAATTCCTCTGAAATAGGGACCGGCACCGATCCCTATTCCTTGGGATTTGGGCCATGTGATCCCTCTTATGGGTCCATATGGTTTTGGAGATCTTTCTGCCGAATTTTCAGGGAGGTATTTCACCATCTTCCTCTATAAATACAGACTTGATTGTTCATTTTCGGGACCTTTACACTGCTTGTTGCTTTGTACTCTATTATAACTAAGGATTTTCATTCGATCACTGTTGTACTCAGTTTACAAAGTAATTAATAAAGATATCTATTCAAAGTGAACGTAGGCAAACAACGTCGAACCACTATAAATCATTCTGTTCTTGCTATTGCTTTGATTTTCTATTATTTAATTGCTTGTTTCCTCTGTTTTTGTTTTATATTCTTCATTTATTTCTCTATAAAAGCCTTTATTGAGTGTTTGTGCCAAGTTTTGGTGCAAAAAGTAGCTATAAGTAATATGCTGCCCAACATTTGGAGAGCGTTATGTACTTTAGTCTCAATGAATGAATTCTCAAAATATCTTAACTAGGAATATTTAAAATAATATATTATTTTAATCTGATAAATTTCTCATTAATATAACTCATTGTAATCACTATCCTATAACGTATCATTTAAGGATTTTCTATTTAATATACTTCATTACTGTATTAATTATATCACAACATAATAAAGTATATTATTGAACTCAAACACTTCTATTGTGTATAAGATTGGTTATCAACTTAGATATATGTAACAAATTACATAATTTCCCTTTAGGCATATCCTTAACTCTATCAATATCCCACTTGCACTTGAGGTGAATTATGGAATCTTATTCCAACTTCTTCAATCAGTTTCTCAAAACCAATCGAGTCAGTTCCTTAACGAATGGGTATGCTAATTGTTTTTAGTTATCTACTCTATTAACTAACTCTTTCCAAGGCTGACAAACTACCATTATCATGTGGAAATTGTCTGAGTATGTTTTTCAACTTTCTATGAGCTTCAGGTCCTTTTACAAATGGTAATGCAGAATTGTTATTATATAACATTGTCATGGGATTCTCAACATTTGAAATCACCCCTAGCTCAGTTATAAATTTGTGCATTTATTTATACTTAATTTCAACGTTATTCAAGATGTAATTAGCTCTGGCTGAATCAGCTAATACTCATTATTTGAACATTTCAATATTAAAGTTCTTAATTAAGATTAAACATGAATTTTGGATTGATATATTATACTCGATATCACTTGAAACATACCCTACTTTGAGGGCCGAAACTAAATGCTATAGATGCTACAGTCATCCATTATATTAATTTCCAGTAACAAATGCGGCTATGTTAATCATATCAATAATCAAAAGCACATGAATATGAAATTTATTAAACACAATTTAATAGCAAACTTTCACATTTCATTTCATAAATAGCATTTCATATTCATTGCATAATCTCATTCGTAATCCCTCCATTGGAGAAATATAATTATCACAAAATACACCATGAGCGACATATGAAGATGCCTCCTTGGTTGATCAGAGTCTAACACTTAGCAATTATATAATTTGCCATTACATCCAGACATACAAAATCAAACAACACATGGGATTAGATAAGAACTCCAAAATAGCTAGATTTCCTCATGCACGTCTCCAAAAGCTTATTCATCTTGCTGAAAACCTGGAAATCTTTACTCTTGACCTACTCAAATGAGTACCCGAAAGTTTAAGGGGAAAAACAAAAACTTCGGGTCAGATAAATAGTCTGGCGTGAATAATAACCTACCATCTCGAATCAAAATTAGATATCTAGTAAGACCATGCCATTGAGCGAAACGAGTTTTCCCCTCACTAGTATCTTAACTAACATATCAACCATATACCGTGCTCCTGCATCCATAATGGTTAAAGCATAATAACAATATCATATGCAAGTATGCAATGGGTAAGTCTGACTCATATGTCAATTTAGGGTTATGTCTACTGTAAGTTCACCCATTCTCACAAAACTGACTATCTATCTTAACTCATAGTTTTCCTAGGGTCACTATGAACCTATTAGTTTTCATGTGCTGAATATAACCTATCAAAGCTCTTAAGGACTACCTGTCCAGAATCATAGTTTTCATGGGATCGCTAAGAACCTATTGGTTTCTACTAATAACAATTTCCGATCATAGTTTTCATGAGATCACTATGAACCTATTGGAACTCTTGAATAACATCTCTCAAATCATAGTTTTCATGGGACTGCTAGGAACCTATTGGATATCCTCCAATAACACTTCTCAAGCCATAGTTTTTATGCGATCACTATGAACTTATTGGACTCTTCCAATACCATATTTCATATCGTAATCTTTTGATCAGTTCTAGGAATCCTAACTCTTCCGATCTATCTGATCTTCTAGATGCAATTATACTCACTCAGGATATTAAATCCAATTATACTCACTAATGGGTCAACCTAGTTGGTTATTCTGTCCTTTTTATATCCTAGAATGTAGTTGTGGGTCATGATGAAGTGAGTATGACAATAATAATCATGCAATATGGCTGATCAAATAAAATAAGAACATATAACATCCATCATTGAAATATGTTTAATTAATTAGCATCTTATAATTACTTAACTGTAAGTAATAACCCTCATTGGTAATTTCAAATAAAAAATTGGACTAAACAATAATTTATTCCTTGAAAACATTTATTATTATATATGATTAATCCTTCAATTCATATTTAAACAAGGAAAATATAGCCTCTTACCTTATCCAAATATTATGCCAAGATATATATGCTTTTATAAAATAGCATTGATGAATTTTGAAGTCGCTTAGAGGTTGTTACACCTCAAAACCATAGGCTATGAACCCATATATAATAAAACCATTCAATTGATAAAGTGCAGCATTGATATTGCCTCTATGGGATTATTGCACCCCTTTGTATCGAAACTATGTCAAAGTATTTGTTTTATAAAACACATGGCCATAAGGCCAAGACCATTTATGGCGCATATTATAAATACATATAGGTCGTCGAATACATGCGACATAGTTATGGGTTGCAAAGTATGAAACTTTAAAACTTAGAATTATGAGAATGTCGATAAGTTAGGCGGCATCATTACCGTACAAAACCTATGTCGAAAATAGCCTACAACGACATCTTAGCTAAAACAAGGCAGCATAAGAAAATAGTAGCACCATTGCCACTTTATAATTTATGTCGGAAATAGCCTACAGCGGTACTATGGTCAAACACTACGGCATGAGAAAATAGCGGCATTAAAATCATACGGAGTTGATATTGAAAACCAACGACATTGCTGCCTTGTGGAGTTAATGTCAATATAAAAAATATGCGACATTGATATGTGGCATTGAAACATGCGATATAAAAAAGGCGGCATAGAACATATGCGGCATAGGTGACTAGTGGCATAGAACACCAGTGACATCACCAGCGTCGCAGGCATCAATGTCGGCATTGATACGTCCCAACCTTAGCGGAATCATTGCATACCAATAAAATTGATATCATATGCTTCCCAAGAGGTTAGAGACAACATGCAGCATAGATAGGCTACGACATTGATTAATGGTGCATGGCAATTTCGTAATTAACATAAAAACTATTTTATTTTTTAAAAAAGCAATATCTTTTTACCAACTCTAATTCTTTGTCAAATTCTTATTGGATAATAACTTTCTTTACCTAATCCTTTTTAGAAAACTACTATAGATCTAAAATTACATTCCCAAACATATTTGCAACCCATGATTTTATATTAATATTTTGATATAATTACTAAGCCTTTCTAGCCTAATAAATTCATATAAAATCATAAACACTTAAAAAAATCTTCAAAAATCACAATAAATCAGATTTATCATATTCTTGAACACATAAAAATTTCGGGACCAAAAACTATATTTAATTATTTTTAATAATTAAAACCCGAAATAGACCATTTTCTTTACTTAAGAAATTCATAAAGTATTCATACTTGCTTAAAAAATTATGAAATTAAAAACCCACTTATAAAATAATGTTTCTAACATCGTACCAAAATTTCAAGTTGTTTGGGTATCATACGATATGTTTTCATACTTAAACCTATTAACCAATTTAATAAATAGATCCAATAATTCATCAATAAGCACATAATCATTCAAACATTAAAAACATGACAAATAACATCAAAGAATTCGAGTTTAATCATTAAGCCGAACAAAACATAGAAAGCTTGAGATGGATAATCATTATTTACCTTAGATTGGATAATGGAGTTGACATGTGATGGAGAATGGTTTACTTAGGTTTTCCCCTTTGATTTGACCTTAGTTTTGCACTTTTAAATTTGATTAATGGCCAGCCTCCTTACATTTTCCCTTGATTGTTTTGTGTGAGTAAAAGTGAGAATGATATGAGAGAGGGAGGGTTTAAGAGATAAAGGATAGATCTATTCCTATTTTCCTCCTCTCATACATTCATTTATGTTTTAAGTTCTAAATCAATCTTAACAATTGATTGGTTAAGGTTCGACATTGTTATTTATCAAATCTCATTCTTCTTATCTTACTACACATCACAATATTCTATTTAATTTATCTAATTAAATCTCCAGAATAATGTTAATCAAAATTAGAGGTGTTACATCACTTATGAAGTTCGAGTCTGCGCACTCCTTTATAAGGAGTTTGTTGTTTCTATACACAATTCTCTAGTACTTCGTAAATACTGGAGAATACTCTAAACTATCATTTGTTGATCTTAATTTAGATTTGATACTTGCTTTATGTATCAAATACATCAGTGAAATGCGATAGTTTAGATAATACAACATGTATGATAATTTTTATTACCGATGCATAAGAAATCCATGTTACATTCTCCATATTAAATATTTTAATACATTGCCTATGTTTATCATTTTTGGGCAATCCCAACATCTGATTATACCAATTAATGAAGATGTCAATTTCAAATCTAATATCGAGAATTAAAGATCCAAACTAAAATAATTTTAACATGACTACTCGTTAACAAACACAAGTTTGTTATTTACTTATAGTTTGGAAATATTTTAGTACCTTTATAGTTCTTTCTTACAAACACATGTTTCCTCTGGATTTTAACTAAAATTCAAATAGTTTGATTTTTCTATCAAAATATTTGCTCAAATCTGATGTTGTTAAACTATACTTTTGTATCAGTTCTTGGATCCTATCCAATAATCCACAAACTCATAACCACTCCCACCAACATCGAGACCTTTTGGTTACTAAGCACATATATCATATTCTAAATCATTATATGGAATTTTTGTTTCACCGTACATATACCAAAAATCGGAATCATATCGAGCGATAATTTTTCTTCTAAATTCAAATTAACTAATTGTGTTGGATGATGAATCTATTATGTTATTCAATAGTTTAATTGACGTTGTTATTTTATCAACTTAGCTCAACGTATTCCAACCGCGTTGGTCTTCTTCTCCGAGACACTTTTTTGGCCGATGGATTATCCCTTCAGGTACAACTATCAAAATTAAATTCTAATGATGCACATGGAATCCATTTTGGATTTGTGCATAATACTAATGGTAGAGTCAATAATCTTAATGACTTATTGACAACTGAGGAAATTCATTTCTTGGCATCGATAAGAAAAATCATATTTTTTCTTTGATGTGAAAATTTTCTTATTAGTTGTGTTCATTTAGGATTGGTCAATGTCATTTATCCTTTGTAATCAGTTTTATCTTTGGATCGTATCCATTTCACCATCAATAGTTTCTAAAAGAAATTTCTTCATAGTGAAGTTGGTGTTTCTTGAAACAATAATTGTTTCTTTTTTACAGGCAAAACAAAGTATTGTTATTTTGCATGGGCAATCCAGATGATAGTGATCATACCATTTTACAACAATTATTATAAGTGTGAGGCAAAGACGCCTCAGCAACTACAAGAAAGGAGGAAAGAACAGGTGTAAGGAATATAGATCTCAGTAACAAAGAAGCTAACCTACTAAACATACCAATCTCCCAGAGCAGAGGAGTCAGTGTCGTCCCCAGACGAATCAGTTCTAATTACATTGACATATGCACTAAATTTTTTGGCAATGTTAGAGTCATTATAAGACTCCTTACAAAAAAATGAATCTCCTCTCCCGAGTTTCATCTTGAAGAATCTCACAGTTATGTTCCCCATGTCTCCCTTTAACTGTTGGTGTCTATATGTCTCCAGAAATGCGATAGAACAAAGATCCATGTTCACCTTCTACCTCATTAAAATACTTAAAATATGTATCAGTCATAGGAGAGTAGTGGAACACTGTCTCATCATGAACCCATGTCTCTTGTAACAACCCAGTTTTTAGGGGTAATTAATAATAATTATTTAATTAATTAAAAATGGATTTTTGGAATTTATAATAAATAATTTTTTTTCTTCAGAATATCATAATTTTATAATAAGGTAAGTAGTGATTTAACAATTTATTTAATTATTTTGGAAATAATGATAAATTAAAAATTTGTGAAATATAAAGTTAATTTTGATAAGAGAATAGATTTATTAATATAGTTTAGAAATTAATTAGTAAATGATTTAAATAAAATGATTAATTAAATAAATAAAATCAAAGAAAATAATTTTGAAAAATAAATAATGTTGTAATTATTAAAAAGTAATTTTATGAAAGAATTGATTATGTATTTGGCCTTGATTTTGAATTATTTTATAAACTAAAGAAAAGAAAAGAAAATGAAACCAAGGCCCAAAATGCTCAAGCCCAACAATCCAAAACCCTAACTTTGGCTTCCTTACATTTCTATTTCTAAAGATTTCATTCCCAGACTTTTCTTCCTCGTTTATAAATACAACATCAACGACTACATTTTCTGACTTTAAAAAATGATCTCAAAACCTAAACCCTTCTCATTCAATAATCAAACTAAAATCAAGTAAATTATTATAAATTCCTAAATTCAACTATGTGCTTCTCGATGTTGATATTCACTTGTGCATGGAAGGAATTGGAGTTTTAGTTGTTGTGTGGGGTTCTGGACATGTGCGTGCATTCAGAGAGAAGAGGATAGCAGGAGCAGGTGAGTATACACTCACTAATCTATGTCTCTATCAATTTATTTCTTCCATATGATGAGTAGTGATAATGGCAAGTAGAAAGGGGACAAGGATGGGGTCGAAATGGATTAATCGTTGCATGGCCTGGAGCCTGGTCAGCTCCAGACGATGTTCGACCGGTGGATCGGTCATGGGTGACTGATGCACTGGTGGTGGAGTTGCGTGTGCAGTTGTGTGAGTAGCTATGTGTAATCATGTATGGGTGTGTGTGTAATCGAGTGCGCGCATGCAACTCCCTGTGTGTGAGCATATATATATATATATATACATATACATATACATACATATATATAATAAAATTAAAAACTATATTTATATAAATATGTTAAAATATATGATATCTAAAATAAATATACATAGCTCTGATATATACACACACACACACTTATATATTGTATATGAAAGTAAATATAAGTTAAGTTTAATAAATTAATAAAGTGAATTTAGTTGTATTATTTAAATGGAAAAATATGATATGGTCCATAATTGATATTTTGTAGTTTTCAAAGTATATTTTATGAAATTTTAGTATATAATTCAAGTTTTGAAAATGTATTTAATTGGTTATGAATATCTAAAATTGATTTGGATATTTTATAATTATTTTAAAATAGTATTTAGTTATAGAAAATTACAAAATAATTCTTATGCGTAATATTTAGTCTTTCAAACTATTTTTGGGTCATTAAAAGAAAGAAAGGAATTTTCTAAGTATTTATTTTGTTATACTATGATTATACATTATGAATGATTTATTGTTAAATATTAATTTTGATTATTCTACATACTTGATTAATCAATTTTATTCTACCTTTTCTAATTCTCTTTTCTTTGGATGTTATGTATGATTCACCACTGATACGAATTTGATTAGTTTTTTGTTATGATATGGTGATGACATTTATTTTGTTCGAATTCCTGATATTGCTATATTTGGAATATTTTGTTTATGATGATTTATATTCTATGTGACGAGGAAACTAAATAAATAGAGTTATAATACCCTATGGGATGCGGCATTCGGTAATGTTTCTCGGTTATTCTTTGGAGTCGTTATATAGAATAATATGGAGATCGAATGTAGTTTATGAGCAGTGAATAAATGATTGAGCATCACACGGTGGTATGGGATGCCGATGTGATACTTACTCGGTTATTCATTGTAAGTAGATGTCACTCAAGTGACGGGAGCTGGGATTATACTTATGTGAGGTGATGATCGATGTAGAGCAATGTTATATGCTCGGTGTAGACACTACAACAAAACTATCCATTTACAACGCTTGTTTTACAACGGGCCATAAACAACCGTTGTAATCGAAACCTTTTACAATGGTTTTCATAAGCCCGTTGTAATAGGTACAACTTTTCATCATCCAGTACACCTATTACAATGTTGTCAGCTTGCCTGTTGTAATATGGTCCTATTACAACGGTTTTCGGCCCGTTGTAATAGATATAAGTTTTCAGCTCTATTCCAACGATTCTGGCTCGTTATAACATAGTTCTATTACAATGGTTTTCGACCCGTTGTAATATAGTCCTATTACAATAGTTTTCGGCCCGTTGTACTAGATATCATTTTTCATCCCTATTTGCTAGTTGTAATAGATGCCTATTACAACTATTTTCTTCTGTCCACTGTAATAGATGCCAATTTTCAACAACTCTTACCTACTGATCGTTGTTACCTTCGATTATTATAATTTATTATAATTAATTGTTAAGAATTAGTAAATTATAGTTAATATTTATTAATTACATTTAATTTTTAACAAATATAATTAATAATCAATATTAATTATTAAATAAATACTACTAAATAATTAATATCAAATAATTAATAACTAATATTCAATAATAATTAAGAAGTAATAATTAATAACTAATAAATAAGAATTAATAATTAATAATTAATAATTACTGTTAAATAATTAATAATAAAAAGTAATATTTCAAAAAAAATTGAAAATTTCTACAATAAATTTGAAAATTTTCATAAAATGTTGCTTTAAATATTATAATAATTAATAATTAGTAACTTATAATTAATAACAAATATGTTTATTATGTCTTTACATTCACAGCTTATATAAGTCACTATTTCTAATTTATTATAATTATTGATTATTAATGGATAATTTATGATTACTAATTATTATTTATCATCAATATTTATTTTTATATTTAATAATATATTATAGTTAATTATTAATAATTAGAAAATTTTCCTTAATACTTATTAGTTACATTTAATGACTAATAAATCTAATTAATATTAAATAATTAATGTTTAAAGTTTAATATTTAATGTTTAATGTTTATTATTTAATTATAAGTACATGAGTTAGCGGAAACTTAAAAGGTCATAAATATTTTGGAAATTAATTATAGTAAACATTACAGGAAATATTGTTATTTATTGTATTAATAATAAGAATTTAATTGATAACTAAAAAATATTGATAATTAATAAAATATTGAATTAGCATTAATTATTTTTAATAAATAACTAAATATAATTTATAATTATTTTTAATAAATAATATAATTATTTATTAATAATTAATAAATTATAATTTATAGTAATAATGTATAAATAATAATATATACGTAATGATGTACAATTTATACTTAATAAGTTTTTATAATTAATGATTTATAATTCGTAAATAAGGGAGTACTAGACATTTAGAAATGACTACCCACTTTGCATTTTCATTCTTACGCTTCACTGATCGTTAAAATTTTCATATTCCCTCCACTTTAAATTAAACATTCAGAGAAAATCCAAACACCACATCTTTCCAATCCTCAAATCAGTAAAACCTAGATCTAAATCCAAGTTTCACACCCGTAAACAAATTCCTCTATCACGAGCTCTCTCCCTCCTCTCCTCCTTTCGCTCCGCCCTCCTCTCCCTCAACTCCGTATCCAAGCCCGAACTGTAATCCACTTACAATGAAATTACGATTGGGGTATAGTGGCCAAATCGAGTTTCGTATTTGTGTTCTAGATTTCATGAATTCTGGTATGTCAATACTCTTAAACTGGCTTTTATTACCTATAAACATATGATCCTCTGTATTGTCCTACTGAAAAAAAATGAATCATACACTTCTATGTGCTTTTGGATTTGTTTAAGCATACCAGGTCTATCACATGATATAAATATAGAATAATGTTATTTGAATGCTAAACATGGATAGGATTTGTTTTCAATTATCTATAATGTTTTACTCTACCCTTAAGTCTGGTGAAAGTTATAAAACATGAAACTATTTTCTCATTGAGTTATCTAAAAGGATATTGATATATGTATTTTATTTTAACCTGTAAGCATACCACCTAGGTATGACTTTTGGTTTGAATTGTATAAATAGTAATTAACCCCCTTTAAGGTATTTTAGTTGATGTTTAGAACCTTAGGTTGTAAATTGTGGTAAACTGTTGTGCATCTAATAATTAATTTGACATATCATATTTCACCTACTATCATGTTATCTTAAATTTTTATGCAATGATCATGTTTATAATCGTTGTTTTGGCCGTCATGCATTATGGTTGAGCTGTCTATTGTTATCCTCAATTTGCATCCTTACCCTTCCCCTCTCCTCACCCACACACACCACCCAAACCAAAGTAGTAGTAATAATATAAATGTGTAATGTGAGTGAGAATTTCTTTCCAGTTTTAGCTGACCTCTGGCAAAGCCATTTGTTTAATCCACAAATAAAATCCTTCCATCCAAACGTCTTAAACACACTCATTGAGTGTAGCAGATGTTTGTATGTACTTTATCCTTTTCAACTATATTTATTACTACTTTTGTGCTTGGTCGCTATAGCTCTAGAATTTGACGGACTGTTAACTGATCCCCTTATCCTCTTGTTTCAGTTTCTTCTAGCCTGGCAGTTTACATTTTTTAGTGGTTATTCTATTCTTGATAGCAAAAGGATAGGCTATTTTTAGTATAGAAGATCCTTGGTAACCATTCCTTTTCTAACTTCATCCTTATAATCACTTGCAACTCCAAATTCCTTTACTCTCCTTATTTAGCTCAATTTCACACTTGCTTTTTTAAATAAGCTAATAATCGTCAAAAACGTTGTATCAGGAATACATTCTCTTGGTTTGTAGTTTAGCATGCTGAGTAATCATGTAGATTTATATACCGTTTAAAATGCAAGTAGCTTTGTTGTTCCAATCATTAAAGTGGGGTTCATTTTGAGAACACTTGGTTAAACAGATCCTTTACCTACATTGTTGTTATCATGATCAAGTAATCCCAATATTTGTCTTTGTTACCTCATCCATATTCTCCATTTAACTGTTGAATTCATATGAGTTGGAGTCCCTCCATTTTATATGACGTGCTTTATTGCTTTTTATCATTTCAATCCAGTAATTTATGCTTTCGTTGCTTATCTGATTGTTGACATATTATGTGCAAAAATGCTATGCAATGTGTGTTAATATAGTTTTATCATCTGCATGCTTTTAGTAATTTTGTTTCTCACATTTGTTTGTCTTATTATAGAATGTTAAACATTATCTATTTTATCTAATGTATTTTCCTCTCATAGGTTAATCTTATTCAAATGCAAGTTCATGAACTTGCAATTCTAACTCCCCAAGATGTTGATCATTGGATTCTTTTGGTTTTTGGATTGGATTAGCTTTAGAGTAAGACATTTCTTGTATTATGACATGTTTTAATCAACTTGAATCCCTGCCTATGCACAGATCTATACGAGCAGTGTCATGAGTTTCTTATTCAGGTTCAGACGATGGCGAAGGAGCAAGGAGATAAGACATCTATGCTTGATGAAGAGATCGAGTATCTTAAATAATCACATCTACAAGTGCAGGTTTTATGTAGTCTTAAGATATTATATTTATATTGGTCTCATTAAGGTATCCTTCTTGACAAATGGTCCGTCTTGACAAATGCCTATGAAATACTGACCAAATTTAGACATGGTCACCTTGATCTTTAAATTGGAGTTTAGAAGAATAAACCCTTCATAGGAAACACAAGAAAATTTCGACATGGTTATATTGATCTTTAAATCGACTCTTGGTCTTTAGACATGGTTTTTAAATATAATGGGATTTTGGAAGTCCATAAAATATATTATACATTAAGTCCATTCAGACATTCATCGATTTTTAAAAATAATTTAACAAGTGTAGATTAGAAAGTATATAATATACATTGAGTTCATACTAACATCCATGATTTTTTAAAATTTATTCAATGAGTGTAAACTAGAAAGTGTCCATTGTTCTTAAATTAGTTGTCTATATGAAAAAGACAAATCTTTATTTTTTCATTTTCTGTAAAAATTAATATCAAGTAAATTGAAAAGTTGAGTTGGATATATTTACTATGACCTACGATTTTTTGTTTTTGGATATCAACTTATCATTTGAGATCTTGGAGTGTTGTTGTAGGACATTTTATCTCCTTCCATTCTCACTACAGCATCTACTGCAGGATTGTAATGAACTGGATTTTCGACCCTCGAAAATTGACACTAATACGTCCATTGTATCACATGCCGAGAAATCGAATGCCGAAAACCCGATTGTTAGGGAAAAGAAAGAAGGAATAAGATAAGAAGAAAACTAAACAACACAGAATCTCACAGCGGAATGAATAAACTATAATATACCACAAATCCTTACACAAAGCAAAACTGTAATATGTGTATATACAAACATCAATCAGAGTATACTAACCTATTTCAGCCTGGACAGTTATAATAGCATGTCCTCATAATTACTGATAACACAAAAATGTATACAGCGAAAAATAACCATCTATGTAAATATGTCTCGAGCCTCCAACTCGTCCCTTGAAGCTCCAAGCCTCCAATCTAATCTATAATATGCTCGGTTTGACCCGACCATTATAATAAAATAACACCCGAGTCAGTTTGGAAAACCAGCGTGAGAAAACACACCCAATTGCATTTAAAGTTATAAGAAAATCTTTGAAATCAAAAGGTATCTCATAAGACCATGCCGCACATAAATACAGACAGGTTTTTACCTTACGATAACCAAAATACTTTTATAGAAAATCCAGTGATATTATAATAATGTCTAGAGGTCAAAGTAAAATATGAAAATAGCTGAAATGCTTGCATCTCACATTTAAACATGGTTGGGCACAATCAAAACCATACGGCGCTTATTGGAGAATGGATTCCATACAATGACTAGGCACTGGAGTACCATCTATCACAGTAGACATCTAGAAAATGTACTAAGGACCTCGCCTGGATCCCCTACCAACACAAGACCGGCCTACACTATACTGAATAGTACCAAATATGACATCACTTCGGTTGCCTTGCAACCCTTTTTATTCGAGACCTCATGCACAACCAATCCATAAATATGTAGATGTATCTAGAAGGGTGACAACATACTCTAATGGGTGCGACCCACTTAGCCTTGCTGCATCTCCCCTGATTTTCAGTCATTCTCGGTTGATAAGGCATGAGGCTACAATTACCTTTCAAGAAATTCACACTTAGGATGCTCATTGCCCGCTCATTGCCCTCCAATGACAATGTGCTAATAACATTCATCCAAACAAGTCCGTTCTGGGTCTGAACGAAACCGAAGGCACTATTCCTACTACATCCATTTTGGAATCACCGTTATGATTAGTAGCGATTAGCCCTTGCACTTCACATCTCGATCTTCGATTCCATGCTCTTCACGTTATCTTCACTTCGAAACGTATTCGTTGGATCGAAGTGGTTTTCGGATAACATATCCGATCCCGGTCTCTTTGAAACAACATTCGATAATTTCCGGTAAACTCAACCCCGGTTCTCTAGGAAATAAAAAGACAAAGATAAGATCGGAGATCACCTCCTAACCGTTAGTGGACGAATTTTCTTACCATCATCCTAGAAGAACGAAACGAGATTTATACACACAGTACAACATCATCGGAGATGACTGTGCCATATAACTCACGTGTTTCTCCTAGATATTTCCAAAGTTATGTTTGGGTCCATTTTCGATAGTCGGTTATTTAACTATTGAATAACAAACATTCCATCAGGGATTTATTTTATAGGGAAAACCAACATTGGTTCAGTACATAAGCAATCACTAGCCTCCTTTAATAATTCTTCATACATACAATTACTTTGTAAATTACCTGTATATAAACACTTTTAAAAGATATACTCGCGAATCCCTATATTTCCATATTTAAAAATAGCCATATACTTATTCTAATGGTATAAGTATATCTACAAAACTTAGAAAAAGTTTCCTTTTTATTCGATTCTCAAATCATTTATAATTCCCCTTACAATTCTCCAAAATCATTTATAAACCATTTTATAAAATCTCCTAAAACATTAATAATTACTTTACCAAGAATTCATTCACTTATAAATTTCTTATACCTTTCAAAATCATTTATAACTCTAAATGAACCCATATACCATTTACAAACTTCTTTTATAAATCTATAAACCCGCTTCTAAAATTCATTTATAAATATCCAACCTTTTATAAACTCTTTCACCCTGCAAATAACCTTTTATAAACTCTATTTCCGAGTCTCGGAAGCATTTATAAATAATTTTAATCATTTACCTCAAACATCACTATATTATAATAATTATTAACAATGAACATTATAAATAAATGGAAATCATTAACTTTAAAAATCCTAAAATAATAATTAGTCATTCCAAAATATTTTTAAGAAATAATAATAAAATTTAATCTTACCATTTTATAAATAATAGTAATTTATTTTAAAATCTTATTAATAATCCTTATTATAAGTTTCAAACCATAAGTATTATTAAATACTTTTAATTTATTAACTTTTTATAATTTCTTAAAACATATTAACTACAAAACGCATAACTTTTAGCAATAGTAAAATAACTAAATAACTTTAAAATAATATTAATATGAATATAAAACTTTAAAATGATTTTAATATAATTAAATAACTTTTAAAGAATATGATTATAATTAAATAACCTTAAATTAATATGATTATAATTAAATAACTTAAAACAATATTAATATAATTAATAACTTTAAAACAATATTAATATTTTTGATTAGATAATCCTTAAAATATTTCCGAAATCCAATTTTGGATTTAAAAATCCTTTTTGTCACAAAACCCAATTTCGGCTTAATCGGCAATTTATAGTATTTTCAAAATACTAACTTGAGGCCAATAGCCACCCAACACTTAACCAATATCGATATTGATTTTCTATCACTACCGGGTTTTAATTTCAAACATATAACGATGTTATAACCACAACATCCACAATAATATTTATAATTCAATAATCCATATAAAGGAAATATTATTGAAACAATATAATTCAAAAATAGCGAGGAATCCCGTTGGGTCCCTCCAACCTATTTCCCTGCATCACAAATGGTAGATGATCATAAAATATAAATCAACCGCTTCGAGGCGGGATTTGTATACAAAGGGTCATCCGCTTTACACGGGAACGAAATAGGGTCTCATCCGCTCCAATTGGCGGGAATATATCCAAACAACCTAATAAATATAATAATTCATCTAAACAATCATCCAACCATTTTTATCAACCATAAATCATACTAGTTATCCAAAAAGGTGAATTTAACTCACCGAAATTTTCTGTTGTCACCAAAGCGTTCCGGTTTGGAACTAAAACCGGATGACATCCGATTTTAGCCCAATTTTCGACAGTCTTCAAATCCATCCAAACTAGTTACATTTCGAAGCTTTCGTCGTCCCGAGCGCAACACAAAAAGTTTCATCTCAATCGAACCTCGTATGAGAGAGTTATGAATTTTAGAAGTTATCGACAATTTTAAATAATAATATAAACTAATTGCAATCTTCACCTTAATTACAACTAATACCACCTTCCCCTAACCTCTCTGTTCCAACCTGTACGATGAAACAATCACGATACGGCACTCCGGTCACCGATACCCAATGCCGTTTCCACCATTTAACTTCTCTTCCCGACCCGCATCAATCCACCCCCATTTTCTTCCACTCGACCCCTCCCAGATATCATGATTTGCAGCCTCCGTCCACGGTCGACTTCGCGCCCCACCCCAACTTGATCGGACCCCTCAAGAAAATCACCATCGCACCTATTCTCTTCTCCGAGCTCAGATATGGTCTCGAAACCTCCCATCGATCATCGCAGTGATCGATTTCTCAAACCCTAGTTTTAGTCTAAAACCATGGCCACTATCGAACGCCCAGACAAGCATCACGCCCAAAAACATGCACATGAAAATGAAGCTCTCATCGAAAGAAGGATTTTAAAATTTGTTTTAGAATTTTTAATTAAGTAATTCTGTAGAAATAAATTTTTGAATCGTTTTTCTTCTTCTTCTGGAATGAAGCACGACATTTATAGTAGGAAGGTACGGTTAGGCGCGTAGGGGAGGAATGATAAAAACAGTATAGGGTGCCTGATGGAGATGGAACAACGACTGCGTGGTCAAATCTGAATAGAACATATTATTTAAAAATCCAAAATATCTAGCTATAAATTTTAGATCCCAATCGAGGCGTGCCGCTTGGCGTTCCTAATGTTATACCCTTATTTCGAACGAATTGAAACGACCCAACTTTCTACCACCAGAAAGTTACATCATTTTTAAGAAAGAAAGGGATGAGAAATAGAAAAGATAGAGAAGAAAGAAGAAACAACATCAGAATCTCAAACAGCGGAACGAATAAATTATATTAATTACATAAATATTACATAATATACAACATCACTCAGAGTTACACAGATAATACATCACATACTAGACAGTTATAAACACCTGTCTAGTTAATACAACTCGATACAACACAAATACAACACAGAGAAACTACACAGAGATACCAACACAGCGGGAAACTATATATCTATAACGCTGAAGCCTCCTGCTCCATTGCTCCTCCATAAATCGTCAAAGCTAACCTGAATCCCTTGGCTACTCGTAAAAATTTGAGTACCCGAGAGTTTAAGAAAAACAGAAATAAACTCCGGGTCAGACATGGGTCTGGTATGAGTAACAGGTTAAAGTTGCTTAACTTTAAAAATCCTTTGAAAACAAAAGGTATCACGTAAGACTTCCCACACATAAACATGGAAAAGTTTTTCCCTTACGCTAACCAAAACTTTGATAGGAAATTCTATGATATTATAATAGGTCTAGGGTTTTCAAGTAAATAAGAAATAGCTGAAATTGTTACATGATTAAATTCCAGCATACTAGCCAACAAGTGGGTAATACAATCAAATCCGAGGGCACTTATTGGAGATTGGATTCCATACAATGGCAGGGCTACCGGGGTACCGCCCGTCACAGTACGTGGCCTAGATCACCGTACCGAGGATTACTCCCAATCCCCTGCAACACAAGGTCGGAACATCCCTTACTGGATAATTCCCGCACAAGACACCCCAGCAGTTGTTGCAATCAACTGCCCACACAACCGAAATAAAAAGGGACATCTAGACAGGGGAAATCTTGTCCTACTTGGGTGCTACCCACTAACCTTGCTGCACCTCCCCTGTTTTAGCCATTCCCGGTTGATGAGGCTTGAGGCTATGATTACCTTTAGAGAACACATCTCTTAGAATGCTCATCGTCCACCTGAAGATGTTCTGAAAGCATTCAATCTATACAAGTTCGTTCCAGGTTCGAACGAAACCGAAGGCATTATCTCGTTACACTCATTTTGGAATCACCCTCAGAGTTAACGACAATAACCCCTGCACTCTGAATCTTCATCTTCACTTGAGATTCACGACCTATCGTTAATTTGGATCGATGTGGTTTTCGGATATCCAAATCTGGAAACCCGATCCCGGTCTCATCGAAATCCAAAACGTATCTTTTAAGGCCAAGTTGTTTTAAAGTTAAAACAATTCAATTCAATTATCTATATACACACAGATAGATAAATCACAATATAACAATGGATAATCACATTATCATCATAAACAGATAATCCATATTATCAACTCAAACAGATAATCAATATTATCATACTTAAACAAGCATCCATATAGATATTATTCATCTCCTATCTGAGATCACAATCAATCAATGGGATATCAATATCATTCATCCATAAGCAATGATTTATTATTCACAATCTATAATTAATTTAAAATGAATTAAATTAATTACTTCTATCTTTAATTAATTTAAAGTAAATTAAATTAATTACTACATCTATAAATCCTGTTTATACAACCATTGATTAATTAAAAATCAAATTAATTAATCATTCTCTAAATATTCATCTTGATTAAACACCTTTGATTAATCATTCTCTAATTACAATAAGTAATTAGTCCTAAATTAATTCCACAAATTTATTACCTTAAATCATTCATAGTAATTAACATTCAATTACTTCATTTATTAATTAAATATAATTAATTACATTTATCCTTAATTAATCACATTAATTAATCACTTCATTATTAATTATTCCTCAATTAGACAATTCATAATTACATCACTAATTATATTAATTAATGATCTCTAATTTATATTTAAATTAAGCTACTTCATTTAAGTTAATTAAGTAATTTAATCTTTAATTAAACTCAATTATTAATCCCCCTTGATTAATAACAAACCAGTAATTAACTATCCTTAATTACTTACTAAATAAATTAATTATCCCATAATTAATTATCTCCATTAATTAATCCCTTGATTAATTCCAAAAGTAATTATCCAAATTACTTCACTTACAAATCATCTTGTATTAATTACATCAAGTAATTATCATCTAATTACATTCCTAAGTAATTATGCTCCATTAATTACACTAAGTAATTTCACTTTCAATTTATCAAATGACTATCTTAAATTAATTAAACTAAATTAATTAACTTAAATTAATCATATTATCAAAATTAATTACAATAAGTAATTTATCTCTTAATTACTTTCATCAAGTAATTACCCTTAACCAATTTACAAATGATTATCTTAATTAATTAATCTAATTAATTATCAAAATTTATCACATTAATTTATTATTTAAATAATCCTTAGTTAATTAACTTTTATTAACTAATAACATTTCCTAATTTACTTCTTAATTAATCTCTAATCATAAATTAATCTAAATTATTAACTTATAAATTAATTACATAAGTCATTCCTTAATTATCTTATTAATTAATTCACTTCAATATCTTAATTATCTCTAAGATAAATTATTTCTTTATAAATGATTTCATTATCATTAAAGGGTAAATCATTACACTTTTTGAATTTAAATTTGAATTACATTTTGAATTTAAGATTCAAAATGAATATTCTTTTAAACATTAACCAAATTTAAATATCAACTTATAAACCTATATAAGAAAAGTTCTAACTAAATTACTTTAAAAAACTATTTGATTTAAACTTATTTAAAACATTCAGATTTAAAAACTGATTTAAATCACAGATTTGAATTCAAGAAAACTTGAATCCATATTTAACATTTGACTTAAACTTGATTTACTTGATTTTAAACTTGATTGTAAATTCTTGATTTAAAAATCCAAATTCATTTTTAAACCTTAAGATTCAAAAGTTCCATTTGAATCTATACTTTAAACCTTTAATTTTAAAACACAGTTTAAATCCTGTTTTTAAATTTTGAACTAAATTTAAAACCTGAAACAGTTAGGTTTACTAAACCTGAAACAAACAACTTACTCGAGCCAACCCAGAATTTGCTTCGAGTAATCCACTCGAATAACTCGAGTAATCCTCGAGTTCAACCCCTGTGCATACAAAAAGATCATCAGACTTCCAAAATGCACAATGCACGTGCACCGTGACTCCGGCCATCTCCGGCCATCCACTCAGGGTTCAACACAACGCCGATCATCTCCAGACAACATCACGATCATCCAAAGCCACCACCTTTGCTTGAATCAAAATCGAGCATCCAATGTCAACCTAGAACACAAATTTGTAACCACCTCCCAACCTGTCATTGCCTCGACCACGACGCTCTGATCATCGGAATCCACGAAACTTCGGCCATCCACTCCTCAACACCTCCTCCACCAACTCCCCAACCCACGTCGAACTCGATCACCTATCGATGATGAACGAGACCAATTACAACCCACGACAAAATTAGGTTTACAAACTAAATCGAACAACCTCCGCCGCTACAGTGCTCTGATCAACTTCCTACCAATTTTCCTATCATCTTCGATCACTCCTCCATCATTTCCCAAGATCCCGGCCTCTCCAGAAACAAGGATCATCAGAAAATCCTAGTTTCCCATTTTCTGGTTAAACCAGAAATGCTTTCAAATCTCTTTACTAAAAATAGTGATTTTAGTTTTAAAAATCAAGTTTTTTCTTAGGGATTCCGTTTATAAACTTGAATTGATAATCCAAGATATTTAAAAATATCATTTATATTAAACTTTAACTGTTCTTTAAGGTTTTCAGAGCAGACCTACTTTGTTTAACTTGAATTCAAATTTTAAAATTTACTTTATGATCGAACAAACATATTTTGTTTATATACTTTGTCCTAACAATCGATAGATTAAGCAGTAATGATTTTTGAACTAACCCAGAGTTTTGAAATTTTATAAACAGAGATGTTTCCAGATCACTAAACATGCAGGCATCATATATACACAGTATTGCTTAAATATATATACAAATAAACATACTCATTTCAGACATAAGCAACATATTTGAATATACTTAAGCATTTTTAAATTTAAGTTACTCACCTGTTTTTGGGAAGATGGACAGAGTACAGCTAGTTTGAAAAGCAGCTTTGAACTTTAAAAACTGAGAAATGATGTGCTTTGATCCTAAATCTTCTTGCCTTTGTTGTTGAATGATGTTTGAGTTTGAAAAAAAACAAAATGCTTGCTATATTTTTTTCTGGTTTGCTATGTTTATGATCGAATTAGAAATGAGAAGAGATGTATATGTAGAAGGAAAAGAATACAGGGTAAGGTGATATCTGGGTTTGCAAATGCTGGTACACTATCTTCTTTTATTATAAACATAGGTCAGAGATTTTTTATTTCATAAGGAGGCTGAAATGAGATATCTTGTGGACTATAGATAATGGCATTAAATGCCTTGGTACCTTACCCATTGCATACTTATCTCTTTTTTCCATTTCATATGTACTAATATGATATTACTTGCCTGCATACATACATATTTTAATTTACTTGCCTACATATGCCATTACTTTATTCTTACCTGCAACATCTATTTAGACTATAAGATCTTAGACTTTTCCTACTTTTGTATCTGTGCATATCTGAATATTTAACTTATGTTCACAGATGTTTTATTTTATTTCTACTTCTAGTCTTGCCTGCATATCTATTTACAGGCTACATACATTATTATACAAAGCCTGGTTTTCATTTTATATCCTATGTACATATATATACCTTTGTTTTAGTTATGTTATAAATTTTTAACTTAAGTATTTAGTTCCATTCCTATATAATTGCTTATTTGATTCCTCTTTTAGTTTAGAACTTAGACTATCAAATGCTAAATTTATTTATTATTTATTTTTACACTTATGCTTAATATTTATAAGGTTTATTTTAAATTAAAACATTTTTGAAAGACTTCATTTCAAATTTACAAATCATAGTTTCTTCCAAAAAATATATATAATAATTCTATTCATATTAAAAATCTACTTGTAAAGACATTATATTATTAATAAAGCTCGTTATTAAATTAAAATAATTTACAAAAGAGATTAGTCTCTTATTTAATAAATTATTTATACTATCAAGCTATGTTTAAAACAAAACAAACCTTTTTATTAAATTTTTAGCTAAAATCATTCTAAACAAATTTTGACTTTACCTTGAGTATATTTTAAAGCTAATGGTTATTTATTTAATATTAAATTTAATCAAATTTCCAAATTGTAATTACCAAAAAGATTAGGATTTGAAAACATATCCTTATTAATTAAAATTTAAAACAGACTTTGTCTATTTACAATATATACAAATATATATATATAAATAAATAGAAACCAATTTATTAGCTTTTAAAAGATAAATTATCAGTTAAATATTTATTTAAAAGAAGATTATTAAATCAATTCCAATTTTATTAACAAATATTATCAAATCAATTTAATTTTTAATGCAGATTATTAAATTGATATTGCCCAAAATTCCGGGATATCACATTCCTCCCCCCTTAAAAGAATTTCGTCCCCGAAATTTAAAACAAAGGTAATTTAGTAATCTAATTAAAGATTTAATTTTAAAACACAAGCATATATCAATCATATGTTAACAACCATATCAACCAATCAAACAAATTTAACTATCCAGACAAAATCAGGATAGGACTATCTAGAGTTTCCTAGGTATAAATACCGGAATACTCGCTCTACAAAATCCAAACAAACTAGCTACTAAGCTACAAAGCTCCTATTCATCTGGATCTACAAAACAAGATAGGATATCAGACTACAGACAAGTCTGACTCAACAACCAAAACTCCCTGAACTGTTGGTTCTAAAACCAGAGATAGATCTCACACGTACTCCCTCAGAGACACGTGAAACACACGAATCCCAGTTATCCAAACTGACAATTCGATCCTGAAGATCAAACACTTATC
This sequence comes from Allium fistulosum, assembly GCA_030737815.1. NCBI lineage: Eukaryota > Viridiplantae > Streptophyta > Magnoliopsida > Asparagales > Amaryllidaceae > Allium > Allium fistulosum. The sequence continues at coordinate 1,389,038,080 of CM060901.1, read as the reverse complement.
CAAAATCAAATCTCTGATTCTTATACACAAAATTCTTCGGACGATCCTGGGTCTCCTACATCCTTACTGATCAGCTCAACCCTTGCTGATGCCCTTAGAACAATACTGAACCAAAACAATCTAACAAAATGATCTTTCCAAGATCAACCAAAACTCAGAACTCCAACTCTATTCCAAAATCAGAATACAGATCTCACTACTCTTATCCGGGAGAGATAAAACAGATGCACCCCAATCTGACATCAGATCCTGAAAAATTTCCTGTAGAAACTCTCAAATCCAATACACTGCAACTTCCAGTTGCTTCCACTCTGAAACAGCTGCCACCATGCTTCCACTGCACAACTCCGACTGAGCAGATGAAAATGCTGATGAAATTGGTAAAATATGGATCATGGGGAAATGAATTAAAGAAGTGACCAAAAAAAATCACATAAATTAGAGTAAAATGAAGTGGGTCACTTCAGTTGGTATCAGAGCTATGTTATTAAACATAGCAGAAATAAAGATCAAATTCTCTTATCAGAATAAAGTCTTATGAGACTAAATACATAACACTATTTTCAGTATAAATAAAACTACTGAAATAATTAAATTACAAATTAAACTAACTAGTTATGTAAAAATTATATAGCAAACCATGGTAGGAAGACCACCAAGTCATGGAGCAGGACCCTCCAATACAACACCAATGGTCAATTTGCAAGATTTGGTGAGGGCATTTAGAGAAGGAGCAGTGCACAGAGAAGAGAATCCTCATGAGGAATTAGCTAAGCTATTGAAGACATTTTCAAATTTAGGAGGCAAGGATTTTGAAGGCACCGAGGGAGTTATGGGAGTGCAGACATGGTTGAGAACTTTGGAAAGAATATTTGCAGATATGCAAATTAATGATCAAAGGAAAAGGCAGATAGCTTCTAGGAGACTCAAAGGAGCAGCATTAGATTGGTGGGAGGTGATCATCACAGGAAGGCCAGAAAATGAGATAACATGGGATCAATTCAAGGAGATGCTTGAGGCAAGGTTTGTTCCAGCAACAGCTAAGGCAACATTGCTTGAGGAATTCATAAGGCTGAGGCAAGGACCAATGAGTGTGACTGAATACACTCAAAAATTTGAGAGTTTGTCCAAGTATGGAACTATGCTCATAGGAAATGAAGAATCAAAGAATTCAAGATTTATCCAAGGACTAAATGCAGGTCTGAGTAGAGCCATGTTACCATACAAGGATAAAACATTTGATCAAGTCATAGACCTTACTCTTTCTTTTGAACAACATGATAATGCAAGGGAAAAATTTAGGAACATGAGGGCTAACAATCAAAAGAAGGGGAAAAATAGAGCACATCCCTATGACAAAAAGAATATGGATAAGAAAGTGGAGGGAGCAGCCACTGGGGAAGCTAAGAAGAAAGTTACTTGTTATAATTGTGGCAAAGAAGGACACATGAGTAATAGGTGTCAAGCAGCCAATAAGACACCATTTAGCTGCTATAACTGTGGGAAAGAAGGTCATATTAAAAGAAACTGCCCAGAGTTTAAGAAAGGAGCAAAGGTAGGAGCATTGGAAGCAAAGGAAAAAGCAAATGCATCAGGAAGCTCTGGACAATTGGAAGGTATACTTCTAATTAAAAGTTACCCAATCACAGTTATATATGACACTGGAGCCACACATTATCTAATATCACAAGATATAGTGGATAAATTAGCTCTCGCATGCAACAAAGTTGAAAAACCCTTGTTTATTCAAAGTCCCCTGGGTAGCTCTTGTTTGCTAGGATTAAAATGTTTGGGAGTAGAATTAAACATAGGAGGAAATGTGTTTAAATCTGATTTGTTTGTATTGAAATACCCTGGAATAGGAATTATTTTGGGGGTAGATTGGTTGAGTAAATTCAAAGCAATTTTGAATTTAGAAAATTTCACTATATCTTTGAAAACAGAAAATGGTAAAAATATTTTAGTCATGAGTGAAATAGCTAAAACAAATTGTCTTAATCAAATATGGAGTATGACTGAAAAGGAATTGACTTTAGAAGACATAAAAGTAGTAAGTGAAAGAAGAAACTAGTGTATCAGATAAGACACACTGTGAGATGATTGAATATGTTAAATTAAGCCTCATTTCTTTAAAGTCAACACTGGTTGATAAAATAGGACAAATGCAGAATCAAGATACAAATTTGAAGGAGAAAAAGAACATGATATCACAAGGCATGACAGTGGAAAACTATGAGGTAGATGATAAAGGATACTTAAGGAAAAAGGGGAAACTCTGCATACCAAATGTAGAGGAACTGAAGCAAGAAGTTATGGATGAGCATCACTGTTAACCCGCCTTTTGGCAAGGCCGCAGACAGACGGATTTAACTTAAACAACTTCACAACAATCGAGACTAAAGTATGATGGGTTCGGTTTAAAATGATGAAGTTCACTTGAATATGTCGTTGGGAAAAGGAGTGGAGAAATTACATGGCTCGGCCTAGGCAGTTTGGCAGATGTCGCTCGGCAATTGGATGGTTCGGCGTTGGAGGTTGTTCGGCATAGAGAGATCGTCGTTCAACATAGAGGGATCGTTCGGCATCCAGGAGCGCTCGGCATTTAGAGGCGCTCGGCATTAGAGATCGTTCGGCATGACGGGCGCTCGGCATTAGAAACTGTTCGGCATCAGACATGGTTCGGCATGATGAAGGTTCGACATTAAGTATCGTTCGGCATTGGATGGAGCGCTCGGCATAAATCTCGTTCGGCATTGGATGGATCGTTCGGCATTAGGGAGCGTTCGACATTGGATGGGTCGTTCGGCATACCTCACCTCGCTCGACATTGCACCTCGCACCTCCATATCTTGGTACCTCGCACCTTCGCACCTCCATACCCCGGTACCTCGCACCTCCATATCTTGGTACCTCGCACCTCCATACCTCGGTACCTCGCACCTCCATATCTTGGTACCTCGCACCTCCATACCTCGGTACCTCGCACCTCCATACCTCGGTACCTCGCACCTCCGTACCTCGATACCTTGGTACCTCGCACCTCCCAACGTTCGGCATGAGGAGATCGTTCGGCATTCACACCTTGTTCGACATTCAGCGTTCGACATCTATGGTTCGGCATATGGAGACCACTCCATTTGGGCTGAGGTACTCGGCTACCAGGCCCACCAGGGAAGTCCAACCCATCTTTGTCTATAAATAGAGAGGCAGGGGCACAGTAAAAGGGGATCTTCTTTCTGCTCTCTTACTTTCTCTTTTCTAAGGCTAAGGCAACTCTGCAATTTTGTAACTGTAATCGATTATTACAGCAATAAAAAGCAAACTTCTGGAGTGGACGTAGGCCGGAGTTAGCCGAACCACTATAAAATCTGTTGTTCTTTACTGCTTTCATTTTAGTTTTAACTGTTCTTCACATTATTACTCTCTACATACATTCTATCTCTGAGTTGTGACTGGTATTTGGTGCTTTCATCTGGATTTGGGGGTTAGTGACCAATTTTGGCGCTAACACTTTGGTGCTTTCACTGAGAATTGAAACACTCAGGAATTTTGGAGTTAGGAACTTGGATCTTAGAAAGCAATGGCAAGACCACCAACGAGGAAGCAAGCAGTGGAAAGGAGCAATCAGGAAGGAAGTCAAGCAGCATCTTCTGGAGCTGGGGAGGGTCATGCATCCATCTACATAACTCGGGACGAGATGCAAGTGATGATGAATTCTATGCAAGAGCAGATGATGAAACGTCAAGAGGAGATGATGCAGGCTCTTCTTAGGCAATTTGGACAACCAGGAACTGCAGTTGCTCAAGATCGTGGAGTTGGACCAGAGGAACTCAACCAACGGACAGATGGGGTGAATCAGCAGGGGGTAGCTCCCAATCAACAAACAGTTAACAATCTAGATGGACCTAGACTCGGGGGCACACCACCAGGCGATGCTGGACCAGTTCATGGAGGGATACCGGATAACGCTACGCGGCCTGGCATCGATAGGAATACAGGAGTACGTGATGAAGAATATGTGCCAGAATTTCCTCGGGGACTTGCGAGGCAGTCTGTATTGGTTGGAAACACTGGATTGGCTGACATTATCAGGCGGACTATTCGCGGAGGTCTGACAAACAGGGATTCAGAGGGAGTTAACAAAAGTCCGTTTACCCGGAACATCAGGACAGCTAGGAATCCGTCCGATTTCAAACTACCCACTCTGGAAGTATACAACGGGAAGACGGATCCCACCGACCACTTGATGAGATACACTAGGCATATGGAAGTGCTGAGGGCAACGGAGGAGGTTATGGCCCGATGTTTCCCCCTGTACTTGACTGAAATTGCTGCTATGTGGTTTAGACAGTTGGAGGATGGATCCATTGGAACATGGACAAAAATGGTGGACAAGTTCTTAAGTCAGTTTTGAGTTCACATAAAAAGGCCAAAGAACGTGATGACGCTAACGTCAGTCAAACAGGGGGTAGATGAATCGCTCAGGACATTCTTAACTCGATTTAATGCAGCAGTTGCTTCGGTGGATCGGCCAGATCCATCAATGGTTCTGATGGCTGCGGTATCAGGAGTCAGAGATAACTCGGATTTCAAAGTATCATTGGTACGGGACCCACCATTGGATCTTGGGGAATTCTTTCATGAAGCTGAAAGATTTCTTCGACAAGAGGATGCATGTTTGGACATGAGGTCAAAGGAAGTAAACATGACTAAGGATGGAGGACTACCCGACGAAAGCTCGGGTGGGGGCAAGGATAAAGGGAAAAGGAAGCGCTGGGGAGAACGAAAGTTCTCCACTTACACAGGATTGAACGCAACGTTAGAGCGGATTTTCTTAGATACTCAAGATCGCCTTTCTTATCGAAGGCCGGCAAGGAGGGAACCCTCAGAACGAGAAAGGGCGTCAGGAAGGCACTGTCTTTTTCATGACCTGGACGGGCATGACACTAACAGCTGTCGGCATTTGAAGGACATAATCGAGGAGCATATAAGGAATGGTCAGTTGCGACAGTATGTCGGAACTCGGAATGCGACGGTGGAACAGGAGCAGCCACCGCCTGCCTTGAACGACGAGGGCATGAGGCCCAGGAATGGTGGTCGATTGGTCATCAACTAATCTTGATGGTTTGGAATAAGTAACAAACTCCGGGCAAACGGTTAAATCACTTACTCATGTACGGGTCGGAGATAACCCTCAGGCATGCTCTGAGATGATGGCTTACCGAAACGCCCGGGTTTGCGAAATCTGTTTTTTCCTTTGACTTGGACATTTGCTTTTTCTGGTTTGGTTTTGGAGTTTGGTTTGAACTCCCTGTTTTGCTCATTTTCTGGTTTGGATTCTGGTTTGGATGTTTGTTTTTTGGTATGGATTTTCGATATGGGTTTCTGGTTTTCTATTTTGGATTTGGATTTCGGATCGGATTTTGATTGGATTTTCTCTGGATTTTGGCTAAAAGGTCGTCGAGTATGGACTATGCTCGGCAAGGGTCTGGAGAGACCAGGATTCGGCCTGGGACTTAGGCTATATATTATCGGTTACTATTTTAGGTCGTCGAGTATGGACTATGCTCGGCAAGGGTCCGGAGTGACCAGGATTCGGCTTAGGACTTAAGCCACGGCATTCTTCGACGTTCAGGGACACTGAACCATGAACACCATGGAATTACTTAACGTAGGTCGTCAAGTGTGGATTGTGCTTGGCAAGAACCCGGAGAGGTTACGGATTTGGATATTGGCTATGAATAGCTAATGATTCGGACAAGGACCTGGAGCGGTCCCGGATTTGGATATCGACCCGGAGAGGTCACAGATATGGTTATAGGTTATTGGATATGGATGGATTGGAACTCGGTAGTCGGGTCCAGATGGATCTGGAATTGGGTAAGGACTTGGTTACTGGATAAGAATCAGACATCGACTCGGAACAGTCGCGGAAATGGATCAGGATATGGCCGTGGCACTCGGATAAGATGGCTTGGTAATGGATTGGATTATGAATCAGAAAGTATGGATGTGGATAACATACATACTTGGGATATTGGACTTGAGGCTATTCAAAACACACCTTTCACAGCAAGGCATGTTTTGGGGGGCAAGTGTTAACCCGCCTTTTGGCAAGGCCGCGGACAGACGGATTTAACTTAAACAACTTCACAACTATCGAGACTAAAGTATGATGGGTTCGGTTTAAAATGATGAAGTTCACTTGAATATGTCATTGGGAAAAGGAGTGGAGAAATTACATGGCTCGGCCTAGGCAGTTTGGCAGATGTCGCTCGGCAATTGGATGGTTCGGCGTTGGAGGTTGTTCGGCATAGAGAGATCGTCGTTCAACATAGATGGATCGTTCGACATCCAGGAGCGCTCGGCATTTAGAGGCGCTCGGCATTAGAGATCGTTCGGCATGACGGGCGCTCGGCATTAGAAACTGTTCGGCATCAGACATGGTTCGGCATGATGGAGGTTCGGCATTAAGTATCGTTCGGCATTGGATGGAGCGCTCGGCATAAATCTCGTTCGACATTGGATGGATCGTTCGGCATTAGGGAGCGTTCGACATTGGATGGGTCGTTCGGCATACCTCACCTCGCTCGACATTGCACCTCGCACCTCCATATCTTGGTACCTCGCACCTTCGCACCTCCATACCTCGGTACCTCGCACCTCCATATCTTGGTACCTCGCACCTCCATACCTCGGTACCTCGCACCTCCATACCTCGGTACCTCGCACCTCCATACCTCGGTACCTCGCACTTCCATACCTCGGTACCTCGCACCTCCGTACCTCGATACCTCGGTACCTCGCACCTCCCAACGTTCGGCATGAGGAGATCGTTCGGCATTCACACCTTGTTCGGCATTCAGCGTTCGGCATCTATGGTTCGGCATATGGAGACCACTCCATTTGGGCTGAGGTACTCGGCTACCAGGCCCACCAGGAAAGTCCAACCCATCTTTGTCTATAAATAGAGAGGCAGGGGCACAGTAAAAGGGGATCTTCTTTCTGCTCTCTTACTTTCTCTTTTCTAAGGCTAAGGCAACTCTGCAATTTTGTAACTGTAATCGATTATTACAGCAATAAAAAGCAAACTTCTGGAGTGGACGTAGGCCGGAGTTAGCCGAACCACTATAAAATCTGTTGTTCTTTACTGCTTTCATTTCAGTTTTAACTGTTCTTCACATTATTACTCTCTACATACATTCTATCTCTGAGTTGTGACTGGTATTTGGTGCTTTCATCTGGATTTGGGGGTTAGTGACCAATTTTGGCGCTAACAATCACAAAACAAAATATACTATACATCCAGGTGGTACAAAAATGTACCATGATCTTAGGAGGAATTACTGGTGGCCAGGGATGAAAGGAGCAATGGCCAAATATGTGGCAAATTGCTTGACATGCCAACAAGTAAAGGCAGATTATCAAAGACCCTCAGGCCTATTGCAACCTTTGGAAGTGCCTACTTGGAAATGGGAAAGCATATCAATGGATTTTTTGGATGGTTTGCCAAGAACAAGAAGAGGCACTGATGGTATTTGGGTAGTGGTTGATAGGCTTACAAAAACAACACACTTCATTTCTATAAATTCAAACAGAAATGCCCATAAACTAGCTCAGTTATTTGTGAAAGAAATAGTGAGATTGCATGGCATCCCCAAGACTATCATTAGTGATAGAGATACTTTGTTTACTTCAAGGTTTTGGAGTAGCTTTCAAGAAGCTATGGGAATAGAACAAAGCCTAAGCACAGCCTACCACCTACAAACAAATGGGCAAACTGAGATTGTTAATAAGGTTTTAGAAGATTTGCTTAGAGCATGCATACTTGATTTTGGAGGCAACTGGGAGGATCATATTCATTTAGCTGAATTTGCTTATAATAATAGCTACCAGTCCACCATAGGAATGGCTCCATTTGAGGCTTTGTATGGAAAGCCTTGTTTATCTCCTGCATGTTGGATGGAGGCTGGTGAAAGAGTGATGCTTGGACCAGACAATGTAAAAGAAACTTCTGCAAGAATTGAATTAGTGAGGCAAAGAATGAGAGTAGCTCAAGAGAGACAGAAAGCATATGCAGATAAAAGGAGAAGGCCAATAGAATTTGAGGTGGGAGACTATGTGTTTCTCAAAGTTTCACCAATGAGGAAAATACTGAGATTTGGCAAAGCAGGGAAACTATCACCAAGGTATATAGGACCATATGAAATTGTTCAAATAATAGGGACTTTAGCTTATAAGTTGAAGTTACCAGAGGAATTGAGCAAAATACATGATGTATTTCATGTATCCCAATTGAGAAAATGGGTGCATGATAAGGAGACCATTCTTGAATCTCCTACACATGTTGAAATTCAAGAAAATCTGGTTTATAAAAAGGAACCAGTGGGCATTGTGGCTAGAGAAGAAAAGAAACTGAGAAATAAAATAATTAAACTAGTTAAAATCCAATGGAGTTTAGATGGGAATGACTGCACATGGGAGGCTGAAGATAGGATGCAGGATAAGTATCCTAATCTATTTTCTGCTTGAACGTATGTCTAGAACTGTAATAACTTTAAATATTACTTAATTGTATTTGACTGATCTTAGATGAATGAATTTCAGATATGTTTGAAATATACTAATAAACCAATATATAATTGTGGGACACAATTCCTTTTAGGAGGAGAGTGTGTGAAGACCCAAAATTTTTGAGAATAAAAATTACTTTAAAGAAAAAAAAACAGGAAATGGAAAATAAATACCAAGAGTGAATAAGTGAGAGAATGATAGTTAGAGAAAATAAAAATAGGGAGAAAAATAGCTGAGTAAAGAGGAGCATTATATTCACATATTTTATGTGTAAATATATATATATATGTATTATATAAATAACCAAAGAATAAAAATAGCTTGAAAATGAATATCAGAAGTGAGTGAAGTAATTATGCAAGGAATAATTATTTTTATACAGTGATGGGAGGAAAATGATTAAGTATAAAATGAATTCTAAAATTCACATGACTTGTATATATGTGAATATTATATAGAAAATATATATACATATGGTTAGAGAAGTATGGGATGATAAAATAAAAATCCTCTTGATAATTAAAATGCATAGAAATTAGTCAAGCAATATTTATGAGTATGGATGCATTTTTGGAATAAATCAAGAAAGAAGCAAATGGTAAATTATGTTAGTTAAAAACAAAACTTATAAAAAGAAACATGAAAAATAACTCGGGTATAATAAAAATGCATTGTCAAGTTGAGTCATAGGAAAACAATGTGCTGGTAGAAATAATGCAAATAGCATGCAATCAGAAAAGAGAAAAATAACTGTTTTCACCTGAAATGGAAATAAAAAGAAAATGGCTAAATTAGCCATAAACATGTATACAGGCTTCTTTTATTTTTGTGAGGATAAAGTGGGTGTTTCCTTTATTAAAACCCTAGTTAAATGATTTAAATCAAGGGGTAAGGCAGAGGTTTTCTCCAGGGAGGAAAAACAAAAGTTTAATTCAAAAAAAAATAGAAAGGAGAAACTCACAAAGTCTTCAAGCTAAAACATTCTCGGGGAAGAGGAGAGGAAGGTGAGTGATAATCATTTAAAAGACTTAAGGCATTAAGACCCAAGTAAGGGCAGCCAAATTATTTTATATAAAATCATATAATGTTTTTCTGTTTGGTTTTATTCTCTGAATAAATACATGTTGATCATGGATGGTATTTTGGTTGAATTTCTGGTTAATGTTTTGATCTGTTTTGAGATGTTATAATTGTTTCAACTTTTGCTTTGAAATATAAATAATCAAACATATATTCATATTATAGAAATGGATTTTATAATCCAGTTTTATATGAAGAATGAACTAAATGTTTTACTGAGAAATAGAATATCAAAGGGAAATGAAGTGGGCAGTGTGAATAATGAGATTCATGCTCATGCCTAGTTCATATTAAAAATGATGTGAACAATGCAATATTATAAACATGTGCTGATTTGTTCAGATCATGAGCCAATATGTTTTATGGGTTTTTCATAAAAACCCTATCCTATGTTCACAGTAAAATAAATATAGTATTTCTTATGGTTTGATCAGATTTATGCAAGCAATGGGAAAATTTCTAGAAATAAATATACAGGCAGTTTTATAAAAATAAGATTAAGTCAGAATGACTTTGGATGGGCAATTTTGCATGAATGCTTTGTATGATTGGATGTAAACCCTTGAGTGAGTTTAATAAATTTTGGGGTTTATGTAATGAAAGGAAGAACATGAGCACCTCTGGAATCAAAAAGAAAATTTCTCAGCAACTAAATGAGCATGGTCTCTAAATTAAAAAGTAATTTAGGAGAGGTGCCTTGATCTACTCATCATTAGGTGGATGATGGGTATGTGCATGTCTTGTTCAAGTCCTGAAGGCCTCTGTGCAAAGGTTAACAGAATTAAGTCCTTTGCAATGCACACTTTGTGTTCAAAGGCAAGAGTTTAGACCATATAAAATATAAAATGGGATTGAAAGGTTATGCTATGGATTTTAGGAAGCTAAAATCCATAGGAGTTTGTACATGTACAACTGAATGGATTGAATGGATGAATGCTTGGGTGTATGCTTGTTAGATAAATTTAAATGTACATATGCTCAGGTTTAACATGAAATTGAATAGTGTCAAATATATATGTTCTCTGCACAGTTTTAAGAATTTATAAGTTGTTTTAATAATGATTTCACTCATACCAGAATTTTATTCTGACCCTATTTATTGCCTTTGCAATATTTGGGGTGTCTCATTTTTATTGAGGCAGCTCAAAATATTGTTGCAGGTGGAGATGCATGAGTAGCTAGCTTGCTTGGAAAATTAGAAGACTTACTTGAGTTTATAAAATGTAGTAGTTCATTGTAATAAAGATAGCTAAGCAAACTTTCTTAAGTCTATGCAGACCTCTTAGTATTATAGTGGCTTTGTTCATTTGAAAAGAATTTGTAAAACTTAAATATTATATGTGTCTTGTGTTACAGATCTAAGTAACTGATCTTGATGTTTTCTGGTAGACTGTGATGGAGAAAATTATGCCATGTAATTTAATATGTGGACATGCTTTCTTTATCAAAGGTTGTTAAATTTTTAAATAGAAAAGTTGCAGTAGTTTATGGATAAGCATGTAGCTGAAAATTGTTAAGTGATAATTGAAATCTGGTATTGGCTAACCAGAAGAGCTTGACCATGCCTTATAAATGATATAAGACCATGAGAAGCTTGAAATCTTAACCTGTTAGTTCTCTTTGAACATATGATTTTCCAGTAAAGAATTTGCATTGTATTGTATAGTAAAAAAAATGAAATACATGCCTTATACTTATAATCTGGAATGCAACTATATTAAACTAAGCTTAGCTAACCACCTATTTGGTTTAAATTAAGTGAGTTTTGTCTTTAACAAATCTGTTGAAAAAAAATGCATTGCCATGTAGTCTACCTAGATATTAAACATGCTAATAATCCCACTGTTTGATTGATCACTATCATTTGTTTTATAATCTGAGAGCCTATCAGTACCCTTCTCAAAATGTTCATCTGAAAGTTTGCATTAGAATGATTTTGGTATTGCTCCAGTCATTCAGTTTTCATATACATGCAAGTCTATATATGGTATGCTAGATTAAGTTAGCATTTTGCTTGCCTGTAGTTCTTCTTCTGCCTGGTCTATAACACACTTATCACCAAATGTTCATAAGATCATTACCAATATTTTAAGACATGAGTATATTTACTTGACAAAAAAAACATTGTTTGAATAAGTAATAAGCACCCCGGGATAAATTCTCAAACTTGAGTTGTTTTAGTGCTTTGCATAAATTCAAAGGAAAAACAATAAGAAACAAATTCCTAGATTCCCAGACATTAAAAGCATGAGTAGTTAATCCAGAAATTAAATTATTGGGCCATGAAACAAGTTGTGAAGTAAATCAATTAAATAACTGATAGTAGAAATAAAAAAAAATGGTTATATCAGAATTAAATAATAATCAAAGAGATGGCTATGTGACACAAAATCTCTTGAATATGAGAAACATTGTGTAATTGAATTTCTTTGCTAATTTAATTACTCTGATAGGCAAAGAAACATTTATATATCTTCATATATATAAATGACATGATTGGATTGAAATACTGATATTTTTATATTGGTAAAATATGGATCTTGGGGAAATGAATTAAAGAAGTGACCAAAAAAGAAATCACATAAATTAGAGTAAAATGAAGTGGGTCACTTCAAAAGCCACCACCTTCGCTCGAATCAAGATCGAGCATCCAATGTCAACCTGGAACACAAATCTGTAACCACCTCCCAACCTGTCATTGCCTCGACCACGACGCTCCGATCATCGGAATCCACGAAACTTCGGCCATCCACTCCTCAACACCTCCTCCACCAACTCCCCAACCCACGTCGAACTCGATCACCTATCGATGACGAACGAGACCAATTACAACCCACGACAAAATTAGGTTTACAAACTAAATCGAACAACCTCCGCCGCTACAGTGCTCTGATCAACTTCCTACCAATTTTCCTATCATCTCCGATCACTCCTCCATCATTTCCCAAGATCCCGGCCTCTCCAGATACAAGGATCATCAGAAAATCCTAGTTTCCCATTTTCTGGTTAAACCAGAAATGCTTTCAAATCTCTTTACTAAAAATAGTGATTTTAGTTTTAAAAATCAAGTTTTTTCTTAGGGATTCAGTTTATAAACTTGAATTGATAATCCAAGATATTTAAAAATATCATTTATATTAAACTTTAACTGTTCTTTAATGTTTTCAGAGCAGACCTACTTTGTTTAACTTGAATTCAAATTTTAAAATTTACTTTATGATCGAACAAACATATTTTGTTTATATACTTTGTCCTAACAATCGATAGATTAAGCAGTAATGATTTTTGAACTAACCCAGAGTTTTGAAAATTTATAAACAGAGATGTTTCCAGATCACTAAACATGCAGGCATCATATATACACGGTATTGCTTAAATATATATACATATAAACATACTCATTTCAGACATAAGCAACATATTTGAATATACTTAAGCATTTTTAAATTTAAGTTACTCACCTGTTTTTGGGAAGATGGACAGAGTACAGCTAGTTTGAAAAGCAGCTTTGAACTTTAAAAACTGAGAAATTATGTGCTTTGATCCTAAATCTTCTTGCATTTGTTGTTGAATGATGTTTGAGTTTGAAAAAAAACAAAATGCTTGCTATATATTTTTCTGGTTTGCTATGTTTATGATCGAATTAGAAATGAGAAGAGATGTATATGTAGAAGGAAAAGATTACAATGGAAGGTGATATCTGGGTTTGCAAATGCTGGTACACTATCTTCTTTTATTATAAACATAGGTAAGAGATTTTTTATTTCATAAGGAGGCTGAAATGAGATATCTTGTGTACTATAGATAATGGCATTAAATGCCTTGGTACCTTACCCATTGCATACTTATCTTTTTTTCCATTTCGTATGTACTAATATGATATTCCTCTCCTGCATACATACATATTTTATTTTACTTGCCTACTTATGCCTTTACTTTATTCTTACCTGCAACATATATTTAGACTATAAGATCTTAGACTTATCCTACTTTTGTATATGTGCATATCTGAATATTTATCTTATGTTCACAGATGTTTTATTTTATTTCTACTTCTAGTCTTGCCTGCATATCTATTTACAGGCTACATACATTATTATACAAAGCCTGGTTTGATTTTATATCCTCTGTACATATATATATCTTTGTTTTAGTTATGTTATAAATTTTTAACTTAAGTATTTAGTTCCATTCCTATATAATTGCTTATTTTATTCCTCTTTTAGTTTAGAACTTAGACTATCAAATGCTAAATTTATTTATTATTTATTTTTACACTTATGCTTAATATTTATAAGGTTTATATTAAATTAAAACATTTTTGAAAGACTTCATTTCAAATTTACAAATCATAGTTTCTTCCAAAATATAAATATAACAATTCTATTCATATTAAAAATCTACTTGTAAAGACATTATATTATTAATAAAGCTCGTTATTAAATTAAAATAATTTACAAAAGAGATTAGTCTCTTATTTAATAAATTATTTATACTATCAAGCTATGTTTAAAACAAAACAAACCTTTTTATTAAATTTTTAGCTAAAATCATTCTAAACAAATTTTGACTTTACCTTGAGTATATTTTAAAGCTAATGGTTATTTATTTAATATTAAATTTAATCAAATTTCCAAATTGTAATTACCAAAAAGATTAGGATTTGAAAACATATCCTTATTAATTAAAATTTAAAACAGACTTTGTCTATTTACAATATATACAAATATATATAAAAATAAATAGAAACCAATTTATTAGCTTTTAAAAGATAAATTATCAGTTAAATATTTATTTAAAAGAAGATTATTAAATCAATTCCAATTTTATTAACAAATATTATCAAATCAATTTAATTTTTAATGCAGATTATTAAATTGATATTGCCCAAAATTCCGGGATATCACATTCCTCCCCCCTTAAAAGAATTTCGTCCCCGAAATTTAAAACAAAGGTAATTAAATAATCTAATTAAAGATTTAATTTTAAAACACAAGCATATATCAATCATATGTTAACAACCATATCAACCAATCATCCAATCAAACAAATTTAACTATCCAGACAAAATCAGGAGAGGACTATCTAGAGTTTCCTAGGTATAAATACCGGAATACTCGCTCTACAAAATCCAAACAAACTAGCTACTAAGCTACAGAGCTCCTATTCATCTGGATCTACAAAACAAGATAGGATATCAGACTACAGACAAGTCTGACTCAACAACCAAAACTCCCTGAACTGCTGGTTCTAAAACCAGAGATAGATCTCACACGTACTCCCTCAGAGACACGTGAAACACACGAATCACAGTTATCCAAACTGACAATTCGATCCTGAAGATCAAACACTTATCCAAAATCAAATCTCTGATTCTTATACACAAAATTCTTCGGACGATCCTGGGTCTCCTACATCCTTACTGATCAGCTCAACCCTTGCTGATGCCCTTAGAACAATACTGAACCAAAACAATCTAACAAAATGATCTTTCCAAGATCAACCAAAACTCAGAACTCCAACCCTATTCCAAAATCAGAATACAGATCTCACTACTCTTATCCGGGAGAGATAAAACAGATGCACCCCAATCTGACATCAGATCCTGAAAAATTTCCTGTAGAAACTCTCAAATCCAAAACACTGCAACTTCCAGTTTCTTCCACTTTGAAAAAGCTGCCACCATGCTTCCACTGCGCAACTCCGACTGAGCAGATGAAAATGCTGATGACGAACACAAGCAAAGACTTTACAACACATTCCAAAAATATGGTTCAACAGATCCAAAAATAAAACTCAGAAGTTCCTCCAAAACCTGAGCTGCTTCACTAAAATCTTCCTCCAAAAACCATCTTATTACTAAGCTGAACCATCATTACCACTTCTGGAACCCAGTCGATACCAAACTCAATCTCCAGATGCTAACAAAACTCTAACTCCCCGAAGACATCCAGAAAAAAAAACACTGAAACACAAGAGAACGCTCAAACTATAGCAAGTCACTTTTGCAATTAATCCAGCCTAATTCCAAAGATACTGCTCTCTCTTTACCAATCAGAACAGCTTACGCTTAACTAGCCAATCCAACGAAGAAACGGAACCATTCTGTTGCTCCTGAAATTACCTCAAGAAAAACTGCTAAGCCAGAAGACTTCCTAATCCAAAGCTCTTCGAGAAACTCAGACCTCAAACCAAACAGGAACATCCTGCTGAACACAGCCACAACACCGAAGCAGACATACTTCCTTAACTTGTTCCAAAGAAACATCTTCGGAGACATCCATAGTCACCGTGTCTCATCACACAGCTACTACATCTTGAGATATCAAGATACCATGACTTGCTTCTGTCCAACCGAAAGATCCAAACTCTACTCAAAGATGGACTCCGAACCTTTACAGGTTACCTTCAGAGATCGATGAAATCTTTACACCATAACAAAGCTCACTCGAGACGGTATTAGGTCTACAGTCTCGATAGATACACTTCCAACCACAAACATTCAAACTCCAACCATTGGTAGTCGTGTTACACACACCACTACCCTATCTACCTTTATAACTTATACTGGAAAACCCGAACAGGTAACCCAACAGATAGGTAGAAATAATATATATATATATATATATATATATATATATATCTGTGTGTCAAAATTACAAATACGCTCTATCAAGAAAGAAATCACTCAAGAGCCTAGGTATTCACTCAACCTAGCGCTCTGATACCAACTGAAACGACCCAACTTTCTACCACCAGAAAGTTACATCATTTTTAAGAAAGAAAGGGGTGAGAAATAGAAAAGATAGAGAAGAAAGAAGAAACAACATCAGAATCTCAAACAGCGGAATGAATAAATTATATTAATCACATAAATATTACATAATATACAACATCACTCAGAGTTACACAGATAATACATCACATACTAGACAGTTATAAACACCTGTCTAGTTAATACAACTCGATACAACACAAATACAACACAGAGAAACTACACAGAGATACCAACACAGTGGAAAACTATATATCTATAACGCTGAAGCCTCCTGCTCCATTGCTCCTCCATAAATCGTCAAAGCTAACCTGAATCCCTTGGCTACTCGTAAAAATTTGAGTACCCGAGAGTTTAAGAAAAACAGAAATAAACTCCGGGTCAGACATGGGTCTGGTATGAGTAACAGGTTAAAGTTGCTTAACTTTAAAAATCCTTTGAAAATAAAAGGTATCACGTAAGACTTCCCACACATAAACATGGAAAAGTTTTTCCCTTACGCTAACCAAAACTTTGATAGGAAATTCTATGATATTATAATAGGTCTAGGGTTTTCAAGTAAATAAGAAATAGCTGAAATTGTTACATGATTAAATTCCAGCATACTAGCCAACAAGTGGATAATACAATCAAATCTGAGGGCACTTATTGGAGATTGGATTACATACAATGGCAGGGCTACCGGGGTACTGCCCGTCACAGTACGTGGCCTAGATCACCATACCGAGGATTACTCCCAATCCCATGCAACACAAGGTCGGAACATCCCTTACTGGGTAATTCCCGCATAAGACACCCCAGCAGTTGTTGCAATCATCTGCCCACACAACCGAAATAAAAAGGGACATCTAGACAGGGGAAATCTTGTCCTACTTGGGTGCTACCCACTAATCTTGCTGCACCTCCCCTGTTTTAGCCATTCCCGGTTGATGAGACTTGAGGCTACGATTACCTTTAGAGAACACATCTCTTAGAATGCTCATCATCCACCTGACGATGTTCTGAAAGCATTCAATCCATACAAGTTCGTTCCGGGTTCGAACGAAACCGAAGGCATTATCTCGTTACACTCATTTTGGAATCACCCTCGGAGTTAACGACAATAACCCTTGCACTCTGAATCTTCATCTTCACTTGAGATTCACGACCTATCGTTAATTTGGATCGATGTGGTTTTCGGATATCCAAATCTGGAAACCCGATCCCGGTCTCATCGAAATCCAAAACGTATCTTTTAAGGCCAAGTTGTTTTAAAGTTAAAACAATTCAATTCAATTATCTATATACACACAGATAGATAAATCACAATATAACAATGGATAATCACATTATCATCATAAACAGATAATCCATATTATCAACTCAAACAGATAATCAATATTATCATACTTAAACAAGCATCCATATCACATAGATATTATTCATCTCCTATCTGAGATCACAATCAATCAATGGGATATCAATATCATTCATCCATAAGCAATGGTTTATTATTCACAATCTATAATTAATTTGAAATGAATTAAATTAATTACTTCTATCTTTAATTAATTTAAAGTAAATTAAATTAATTACTACATCTATAAATCCTGCTTATACAACCATTGATTAATTAAAAATCAAATTAATTAATCATTCTCTAAATATTCATCTTGATTAAACACCTTTGATTAATCATTCTCTAATTACAATAAGTAATTAGTCCTAAATTAATTCCACAAATTTATTGTCTTAAATCATTCATAGTAATTAACATTCAATTACTTCATATATTAATTAAATATAATTAATTACATTTATCCTTAATTAATCACATTAATTAATCACTTCATTATTAATTATTCCTCAATTAGACAATTCATAATTACATCACTAATTATATTAATTAATGATCTCTAATTTATATTTAAATTAAGCTACTTCATTTAAGTTAATTAAGTAATTTAATATTTAATTAAACACAACCATTAATCCCCCTTGATTAATAACAAACCAGTAATTAACTATCCTTAATTACTTACTAAATAAATTAATTATCCCATAATTAATTATCTCCATTAATTAATCCCTTGATTAATTCCAAAAGTAACTATCCAAATTACTTCACTTACAAATCATCTTGTATTAATTACATCAAGTAATTATCATCTAATTATATTCCTAAGTAATTATGCTCCATTAATTACACTAAGTAATTTCACTTTCAATTTATCAAATGACTATCTTAAATTAATTAAACTAAATTAATTAACTTAAATTAATCATATTATCAAAATTAATTACAATAAGTAATTTATCTCTTAATTACTTTCATCAAGTAATTACCCTTAACCAATTTACAAATGATTATCTTAATTAATTAATCTAATTAATTATCAAAATTTATCACATTAATTTATTATTTAAATAATCCTTAGTTAATTATCTTTTATTAACTAATAACATTTCCTAATTTACTTCTTAATTAATCTCTAATCATAAATTAATCTAAATTATTAATTTATAAATTAATTACAGAAGTCATTCCTTAATTATATTATTAATTAATTCACTTCAATATCTTAATTATCTCTAAGATAAATTATTTCTTTATAAATGATTTCATTATCATTAAAGGGTAAATTATTACACTTTTTGAATTTAAATTTGAATTACATTTTGAATTTAAGATTCAAAATGAATATTCTTTTAAACATTAACCAAATTTAAATATCAACTTATAAACCTATATAAGAAAAGTTCTAACTAAATTACTTAAAAAAAACTATTTGATTTAAACTTGTTTAAAACATTCAGATTTAAAAACTGATTTAAATCACAGATTTGAATTCAAGAAAACTTGAATCCATATTTAACATTTGACTTAAACTTGATTTACTTGATTTTAAACTTGATTTTAAATTCTTGATTTAAAAATCCAAATTCATTTTTAAACCTTAAGATTCAAAAGTTCCATTTGAATCTATACTTTAAACCTTTAATTTTAAAACACAGTTTAAATCCTGTTTTTAAATTTTGAACTAAATTTAAAACCTGAAACAGTCAGGTTTACTAAACCTGAAACAAACAACTTACTCGAGCCAACCCAGAATTTGCTTCGAGTCATCCACTCGAATAACTCGAGTAATCCCCGAGTTCAACCCCTCTGCATACAAAAAGATCACCAGACTTCCAAAATGCACAGTGCACGTGCACCGTGACTCCGGCCATCTCCGGCCATCCACTCAGGGTTCAACACAACGCCGATCATCTCCAGACAACATCACGATCATCCAAAGCTGTGAAGACCCAAAATTTTTGAGAATAAAAATTACTTTAAAGAAAAAAAACAGGAAATGGAAAATAAATACCAAGAATGAATAAGTGAGAGAATGATAGTTAGAGAAAATAAAAATGGGGAGAAAAATAGCTGAGTAAAGAGGAGCATTATATTCACATATTATATGTGTAAATATATATATATATATATATATATATTATATAAATAACCAAAGAATAAAAATAGCTTGAAAATGAATATCAGAAGTGAGTGAAGTAATTATGCAAGGAATAATTATTTTTATACAGTGATGGGAGGAAAATGATTAAGTATAAAATGAATTCTAAAATTCACATTACTTGTATATATGTGAATATTGTATATAAAATATATATACATATGGTTAGAGAAGTATGGGATGATAAAATAAAAATCCTCTTGATAATTAAAATGCATAGAAATCAGTCAAGCAATATTTATGAGTATTGATGCATTTTTGGAATAAATCAAGAAAGAAGCAAATGGTAAATTATGTTAGTTAAAAACAAAACTTATAAAAAGAAACATGAAAAATAACTCGGGTATAATAAAATACATTGTCAAGTTGAGTCATAGGAAAACAATGTGCGGGTAGAAATCATGCAAATAGCATGCATTCAGAAAAGAGAAAAACAACTGTTTTCACCTGAAATGGAAATAAAAAGAAAATGGCCAAATTAGCCATAAACATGCATACAGGCTTCTTTCATTTTTGTGAGGATAAAAATGGGTGTTTCCTTTATTAAAACCCTAGTGAAATGATTTAAATCAAGGGGTAAGGCAGAGGTTTTCTCTAGGGAGGAAAAACAGAAGTTTAATTCAAAAAAAAATAGAAAGGAGAAACTCACAAAGTCTTCAAGCTAAAACATTCTCGAGGAAGAGGAGAGGAAGGTGAGTGATAATCATTTAAAAGACTTAAGGCATTAAGACCCAAGTAAGGGCAGCCAAATTATTTTATATAAAATCATATAATGTTTTTCTGTTTGGTTTTATTCTCTGAATAAATACATGTTGATCATGGATGGTATTTTGGTTGAATTTCTGGTTAATGTTTTGATCTGTTTTGAGATGTTATAATTGTTTCAACTTTTGCTTTGAAATATAAATAATCAAACATATATTCATATTATAGAAATGGATTTTATAATCCAGTTTTATATGAAGAATGAACTAAATGTTTTACTGAGAAATAGGATATCAAAGGGAAATGAAGTGGGCAGTGTGAATAATGAGATTCATGTTCATGCCTAGTTCATATTAAAAATGATGTGAACAATGCAATACTATAAACATGTGCTGATTTGTTCAGATCATGAGCCAATATGTTTTATGGGTTTTTCTTAAAAACCCTATCCTATGTTCACAGTAAAATAAATATAGTATTTCTTATGGTTTGATCAGATTTATGCAAGCAATGGGAAAATTTCTAGAAATAAATATACAGGCAGTTTTATAAAAATAAGATTAAGTCAGAATGACTTTGGATGTGCAATTTTGCATGAATGCTTTGTATGATTGGATGTAAACCCTTGAGTGAGTTTAATAAATTTTGGGGTTTATGTAATGAAAGGAAGAACATGAGCACCTCTGGAATCAAAAAGAAAATTTCTCAGCAACTAAATGAGCATGATCTCTAAATTAAAAAGTAATTTAAGAGAGGTGCCTTGATCTACTCATCATTAGGTGGATGATGGGTATGTGCATGGCTTGTTCAAGTCCTAAAGGCCTCTGTGCAAAGGTTAACAGAATTGAGTCCTTTGCAATGCACACTTTGTGTTCAAAGGCAAGAGTTTAGACCATATAAAATATAAAATGGGATTGAAAGGTTATGCTATGGATTTTAGGAAGCTAAAATCCATAGGAGTTTGTACATGTACAACTGAATGGATTGAATGGATGAATGCTTGGGTGTATGTTTGTTAGATAAATTTAAATGTACATATGCTCAGGTTTAACATGAAATTGAATAGTGTCAAATATATATGTTCTCTCCACAGTTTTAAGAATTTATAAGTTGTTTTAATAATGATTTCACTCATACCAGAATTTTATTCTGACCCTATTTATTGCCTTTGCAATATTTGGGGTGTCTCATTTTTATTGAGGCAGCTCAAAATATTGTTGCAGGTAGAGATGCATGAGTAGCTTGCTTGCTTGGAAAATTAGAAGACTTACTTGAGTTTATAAAATGTAGTAGTTCATTGTAATAAAGATAGCTAAGCAAACTTTCTTAAGTCTATGCAGACCTCTTAGTATTGTAGTGGCTTTGTTCATTTGAAAAGAATTTGTAAAACTTAAATATTATATGTGTCTTGTGTTACAGATCTAAGTAACTGATCTTGATGTTTTCTGGTAGACTGTGATGGAGAAAATTATGCCATGTAATTTAATATGTGGACATGCTTTCTTTATCAAAGGTTGTTAAATTTTTAAATAGAAAAGTTGCAGTAGTTTATAGATAAGCATGTAGCTGAAAATTGTTAAGTGATAATTGAAATCTGGTATTGGCTAACCAGAAGAGCTTGACCATGACTTATAACTGATATAAGACCATGAGAAGCTTGAAATCTTAACCTGTTAGTTCTCTTTGAACATCTGATTTTCCAGTAAAGAATTTGCATTGTATTGTATAGTAAAAAAATGAAATACATACCTTATACTTATAATCTGGAATGCAACTATATTGAACTGAGCTTAGCTAACCACCTATTTGGTTTAAATTAAGTGAGTTTTGTCTTTAACAAATCTGTTGAAAAAAAATGCATTGCCATGTAGTCTACCTAGATATTAAACATGCTAATAATCCCACTGTTTGATTGATCACTATCATTTGTTTTATAATCTGAGAGCCTATCAGTACCCTTCTCAAAATGTTCATCTGAAAGTTTGCATTAGACTGATTTTGGTATTGCTCCAGTCATTCTGTTTTCATATACATGCAAGTTTATATATGGTATGCTAGATTAAGTTAGCATTTTGCGTGCCTTTAGTTCTTCTTCTGCCTGGTCTATAACACACTTATCACCAAATGTTCATAAGATCATTACCAATATTTTAAGACATGAGTATATTTACTTGACAAAAAAAACATTGTTTGAATAAGTAATAAGCACCCCGGGATAAATTTTCAAACTTGAGTTGTTTTAGTGCTTTGCATAAATTCAAAGGAAAAACAATAAGCAACAAACTCCTAGATTCCCAGACATTAAAAGCATGAGTAGTTAATCCAGAAATTAAATTATTGGGCCATGAAACAAGTTGTGAAGTAAATCAATTAAATAACTGATAGTAGAAATAAAAAAATGGTTATATCAGAATTAAATAATAATCAAAGAGATGGCTATGTGACACAAAATCTCTTGAATATGAGAAACATTGTGTGATTGAATTTCTTTGCTAATTTAATTACTCTGATAGGCAAAGAAACATTTATATATCTTCATATATATAAATGACATGATTGGATTGAAATACAGATATTTTTATATTGGTAAAATATGGATCTTGGGGAAATGAATTAAAGAAGTGACCAAAAAAAAATCACATAAATTAGAGTAAAATGAAGTGGGTCACTTCAGTTGGTATCAGAGCTATGTTATTAAACATAGCAGAAATAAAGATCAAATTCTCTTATCAGAATAAAGTCTTATGAGACTAAATACATAACACTATTTTCAGTATAAATAAAACTACTGAAATAATTAAATTACAATTAAACTAACTAGTTTTGTAAAAATTATTTAGCAAACCATGGTAGGAAGACCACCAAGTCATGGAGCAGGACTCTCCAATACAACACCAATGGTCAATTTGCAAGATTTGGTGAGGGCATTTAGAGAAGGAGCGGTGCACAGAGAAGAGAATCCTCATGAGGAATTAGCTAAGCTATTGAAGACATTTTCAAATTTAGGAGGCAAGGATTTTGAAGGAACTGAGGGAGTTATAGGAATGCAGACATGGTTGAGAACTTTGGAAAGAATATTTGCAGATATGCAAATTAATGATCAAAGGAAAAGGCAGATAGCTTCTAGGAGACTCAAAGGAGCAGCATTAGATTGGTGGGAGGTGATCATCACAGGAAGGCTAGAAAATGAGATAACATGGGATCAATTCAAGGAGATGCTTGAGGCAAGGTTTGTTCCAGCAACAGCTAAGGCAACATTGCTTGAGGAATTCATAAGGCTGAGGCAAGGACCAATGAGTGTGACTGAATACACTCAAAAATTTGAGAGTTTGTCCAAGTATGGAACTATGCTCATAGGAAATGAAGAATCAAAGAATTCAAGATTTTTCCAAGGACTAAATGCAGGTCTGAGTAGAGCCATGTTATCATACAAGGATAAAACATTTGATCAAGTCATAGACCTTACTCTTTCTTTTGAACAACATGATAATGCAAGGGAAAAATTTAGGAACATGAGGGCTAACAATCAAAAGAAGGGGAAAAATAGAGCACATCCCTAGGACAAAAAGAATATGGATAAGAAAGTGGAGGGAGCAGCCACTGGGGAAGCTAAGAAGAAAGTTACTTGTTATAATTGTGGCAAAGAAGGACACATGAGTAATAGGTGTCAAGCAGCCAAGAAGACACCATTTAGCTGCTATAACTGTGGGAAAGAAGGTCATATTAAAAGAAACTGCCCAGAGTTTAAGAAAGGAGCAAAGGTAGGAGCATTGGAAGCAAAGGCAAAAGCAAATGCAGCAGGAAGCTCTGGACAATTGGAAGGTATACTTCTAATTAAAAGTTACCCAATCACAGTTATATATGACACTGGAGCCACACATTATCTAATATCACAAGATATAGTGGATAAATTAGCTCTCACATGCAACAAAGTTGAAAAACCCTTGTTTATTCAAAGTCCCCTGGGTAGCTCTTGTTTGCTAGGATTAAAATGTTTGGGAGTAGAATTAAACATAGGAGGAAATGTGTTTAAATCTGATTTGTTTGTATTGAAATACCCTGGAATAGGAATTATTTTGGGGGTAGATTGGTTGAGTAAATTCAAAGCAATTTTGAATTTAGAAAATTTCACTATATCTTTGAAAACAGAAAATGGTAAAAATATTTTAGTCATGAGTGAAATAGCTAAAACAAATTGTCTTAATCAAATATGGAGTATGACTAAAAAGGAATTGACTTTAGAAGACATAAAAGTAGTAAGTGAAAGAAGAAACTAGTGTATCAGATAAGACACACTGTGAGATGATTGAATATGTTAAATTAAGCCTCATTTCTTTAAAGTCAACACTGGTTGATAAAATAGGACAAATGCAGAATCAAGATACAAATTTGAAGGAGAAAAAGAACATGATATCACAAGGCATGACAGTGGAAAACTATGAGGTAGATGATAAAGGATACTTAAGGAAAAAGGGGAAACTCTGCATACCAAATGTAGAGGAACTGAAGCAAGAAGTTATGGATGAGCATCACAAAACAAAATATACTATACATCCAGGTAGTACAAAAATGTACCATGATCTTAGGAGGAATTACTGGTGGCCAGAGATGAAAGGAGCAATGGCCAAATATGTGGCAAATTGCTTGACATGCCAACAAGTAAAGGCAGATTATCAAAGACCCTCAGGCCTATTGCAACCTTTGGAAGTGCCTACTTGGAAATGGGAAAGCATATCAATGGATTTTTGGATGGTTTGCCAAGAACAAGAAGAGGCAATGATGGTATTTGGGTAGTGGTTGATAGGCTTACAAAAACAACACACTTCATTTCTATAAATTCAAACAGAAATGCCCATAAACTAGCTCAGTTATTTGTGAAAGAGATAGTGAGATTGCATGGCATCCCCAAGACTATCATTAGTGATAGAGATACTTTGTTTACTTCAAGGTTTTGGAGTAGCTTTCAAGAAGCTATGGGGACAGAACTAAGCCTAAGCACAACCTACCACCCACAAACAAATGGGCAAACTGAGATTGTTAATAAGGTTTTAGAAGATTTGCTTAGAGCATGCATACTTGATTTTGGAGGCAACTGGGAGGATCATATTCATTTAGCTGAATTTTCTTATAATAATAGCTACCAGTCCACCATAGGAATGGCTCCATTTGAGGCTTTGTATGGAAAGCCTTGTTTATCTCCTGCATGTTGGGTGGAGGCTGGTGAAAGAGTGTTGCTTGGACCAGACAATGTAAAAGAATCTTTTGCAAGAATTGAATTAGTGAGGCAAAGAATGAGAGTAGCTCAAGAGAGACAGAAAGCATATGCAGATAAAAGGAGAAGGCCAGTAGAATTTGAGGTGGGAGACTATGTGTTTCTCAAAGTTTCACCAATGAGGAAAATACTGAGATTTGGCAAAGCAGGGAAACTATCACCAAGGTATATAGGACCATATGAAATTGTTCAAATAATAGGGACTTTAGCTTATAAGTTGAAGTTACCAAAGGAATTGAGCAAAATACATGATGTATTTCATGTATCCCAATTGAGAAAATGGGTGCATGATAAGGAGACCATTCTTGAATCTCCTACACATGTTGAAATTCAAGAAAATCTGGTTTATAAAAAGGAACCAGTGGGCATTGTGGCTAGAGAAGAAAAGAAACTGAGAAATAAAATAATTAAACTAGTTAAAATCCAATGGAGTTTAGATGGGAATGACTGCACATGGGAGGCTGAAGATAGGATGAAGGATAAGTATCCTAATCTATTTTCTGCTTGAAGGTATGTCTAGAACTGTAATAACTTTAAATATTACTTAATTGTATTTGACTGATCTTAGATGAATGAATTTCAGATATGTTTGAAATATACTAATAAACCAATATATAATTGTGGGACACAATTCCTTTTAGGAGGAGAGTGTGTGAAGACCCAAAATTTTTGAGAATAAAAATTACTTTAAAGAAAAAAAAACAGGAAATGGAAAATAAATACCAAGAGTGAATAAGTGAGAGAATGATAGTTAGAGAAAATAAAAATGGGGAGAAAAATAGCTGAGTAAAGAGGAGCATTATATTCACATATTTTATGTGTAAATATATATATATATATATATGTATTATATAAATAACCAAAGAATAAAAATAGCTTGAAAATGAATATCAGAAGTGAGTGAAGTAATTATGCACGGAATAATTATTTTTATACAGTGATGGGAGGAAAATGATTAAGTATAAAATGAATTCTAAAATTCACATGACTTGTATATATGTGAATATTGTATAGAAAATATATATACATATGGTTAGATAAGTATGGGATGATAAAATAAAAATCCTCTTGATAATTAAAATGCATAGAAATTAGTCAAGCAATATTTATGAGTATGGATGCATTTTTGGAATAAATCAAGAAAGAAGCAAATGGTAAATTATGTTAGTTAAAAACAAAACTTATAAAAAGAAACATGAAAAATAACTCGGGTATAATAAAAATGCATTGTCAAGTTGAGTCATAGGAAAACAATGTGCAGGTAGAAATCATGCAAATAGCATGCATTCAGAAAAGAGAAAAACAACTGTTTTCACCTGAAATGGAAATAAAAAGAAAATGGCTAAATTAGCCATAAACATGTATACATGCTTCTTTTATTTTTGTGAGGATAAAATGGGTGTTTCCTTTATTAAAACCCTAGTTAAATGATTTAAATCAAGGGGTAAGGCAGAGGTTTTCTCTAGGGAGGAAAAACAGAAGTTTAATTCAAAAAAAAATAGAAAGGAGAAACTCACAAAGTCTTCAAGCTAAAACATTCTCGGGGAAGAGGAGAGGAAGGTGAGCGATAATCATATAAAAGACTTAAGGCATTAAGACCCAAGTAAGGGCAGCCAAATTATTTTATATAAAATCATATAATGTTTTTCTGTTTGGTTTTATTCTTTGAATAAATACATGTTGATCATGGATGGTAGTTTGGTTGAATTTCTGGTTAATGTTTTGATCTGTTTTGAGATGTTATAATTGTTTCAACTTTTGCTTTGAAATATAAATAATCAAACATATATTCATATTATAGAAATCGATTTTATAATCCAGTTTTATATGAAGAATGAACTAAATGTTTTACTGAGAAATAGGATATCAAAGGGAAATGAAGTGGGCAGTGTGAATAATTAGATTCATGCTCATGCCTAGTTCATATTAAAAATGATGTGAACAATGCAATACTATAAACATGTGCTGATTTGTTCAGATCATGAGCCAATATTTTTATGGGTTTTTCTTAAAAACCCTATCCTATGTTCACAGTAAAATAAATATAGTATTTCTTATGGTTTGATCAGATTTATGCAAGTAATGGGAAAATTTCTAGAAATAAATATACAGGCAGTTTTATAAAAATAAGATTAAGTCAGAATGACTTTGGATGTGCAATTTTGCATGAATGCTTTGTATGATTGGATGTAAACCCTTGAGTGAGTTTAATAAATTTTGGGGTTTATGTAATGAAAGGAAGAACATGAGCACCTCTGGAATCAAAAAGAAAATTTCTCAGCAACTAAATGAGCATGGTCTCTAAATTTAAAAGTAATTTAGGAGAGGTGCCTTGATCTACTCATCATTAGGTGGATGATGGGTATGTGCATGTCTTGTTCAAGTCCTGAAGGCCTCTGTGCAAAGGTTAATAGAATTAAGTCCTTTGCAATGCACACTTTGTGTTCAAAGGCAAGAGTTTAGACCATATAAAATATAAAATGGGATTGAAAGGTTATGCTATGGATTTTAGGAAGCTAAAATCCATAGGAGTTTGTACATGTACAACTGAATGGATTGAATGGATGAATGCTTGGGTGTATGTTTGTTAGATAAATTTAAATGTACATATGCTCAGGTTTAACATGAAATTGAATAGTGTCAAATATATATGTTCTCCGCACAGTTTTAAGAATTTATAAGTTGTTTTAATAATGATTTCACTCATACCAGAATTTTATTCTGACCCTATTTATTGCCTTTGCAATATTTGGGGTGTCTCATTTTTATTGAGGCAGCTCAAAATATTGTTGCAGGTAGAGATGCATGAGTAGCTAGCTTGCTTGGAAAATTAGAAGACTTACTTGAGTTTATAAAATGCAGTAGTTCGTTGTAATAAAGATAGCTAAGCAAACTTTCTTAAGTCTATGCAGACCTCTCAGTATTGTAGTGGCTTTGTTCATTTGAAAAGAATTTGTAAAACTTAAATATTATATGTGTCTTGTGTTACAGATCTAAGTAACTGATCTTGATGTTTTCTGGTAGACTGTGATGGAGAAAATTATGCCATGTAATTTAATATGTGGACATGCTTTCTTTATCAAAGGTTGTTAAATTTTTAAATAGCAAAGTTGCAGTAGTTTATGGATAAGCATGTAGCTGAAAATTGTTAAGTGATAATTGAAATCTGGTATTGGCTAACCAGAAGAGCTTGACCATGACTTATAACTGATATAAGACCATGAGAAGCTTGAAATCTTAACCTGTTAGTTCTCTTTGAACATCTGATTTTCCAGTAAAGAATTTTCATTGTATTGTATAGTAAAAAAAATGAAATACATGCCTTATACTTATAATCAGGAATGCAACTATATTGAACTAAGCTTAGCTAACCACCTATTTGGTTTAAATTAAGTGAGTTTTGTCTTTAACAAATCTGTTGAAAAAAAATGCATTGCCATGTAGTCTACCTAGATATTAAACATGCTAATAATCCCACTGTTTGATTGATCACTATCATTTGTTTTATAATCTGAGAGCCTATCAGTACCCTTCTCAAAATGTTCATCTGAAAGTTTGCATTAGACTGATTTTGGTATTGCTCCAGTCATTCTGTTTTCATATACATGCAAGTCTATATATGGTATGCTAGATTAAGTAAGTATTTTTCTTGCCTGTAGTTCTTCTTCTGCCTGGTCTATAACACACTTATCACCAAATGTTCATAAGATCATTACCAATATTTTAAGACATGAGTATATTTACTTGACAAAAAAAAACATTGTTTGAATAAGTAATAAGCACCCCGGGATAAATTCTCAAACTTGAGTTGTTTTAGTGCTTTGCATAAATTCAAAGGAAAAACAATAATAAACAAATTCCTAGATTCCCAGACATTAAAAGCATGAGTAGTTAATCCAGAAATTAAATTATTAGGCCATGAAACAAGTTGTGAAGTAAATCAATTAAATAATTGATAGTAGAAATAAAAAAAATGGTTATATCAGAATTAAATAATAATCAAAGAGATGGCTATGTGACACAAAATCTCTTGAATATGAGAAACATTGTGTAATTGAATTTCTTTGCTAATTTAATTACTCTGATAGGCAAAGAAACATTTATATATCTTCATATATATAAATGACATGATTGGATTGAAATACGGATATTTTTATATTGGTAAAATATGGATCTTGGGGAAATGAATTAAAGAAGTGACCAAAAAAGAAATCACATAAATTAGAGTAAAATGAAGTGGGTCACTTCAAAAGCCACCACCTTCGCTCGAATCAAAATCGAGCATCCAATGTCAACCTGGAACACAAATCTGTAACCACCTCCCAACCTGTCATTGCCTCGACCACGACGCTCCGATCATCGGAATCCACGAAACTTCGGCCATCCACTCCTCAACACCTCCTCCACAAACTCCCCAACCCACGTCGAACTCGATCACCTATCGATGACGAACGAGACCAATTACAACCCACGACAAAATTAGGTTTACAAACTAAATCGAACAACCTCCGCCGCTACAGTGCTCTGATCAACTTCCTACCAATTTTCCTATCATCTCCGATCACTCCTCCATCATTTCCCAAGATCCCGGCCTCTCCAGATACAAGGATCATAAGAAAATCCTAGTTTCCCATTTTCTGGTTAAACCAGAAATGCTTTCAAATCTCTTTACTAAAAATAGTGATTTTAGTTTTAAAAATCAAGTTTTTTCTTAAGGATTCAGTTTATAAACTTGAATTGATAATC
Organism: Allium fistulosum; assembly: GCA_030737815.1. Taxonomy (NCBI): domain Eukaryota; kingdom Viridiplantae; phylum Streptophyta; class Magnoliopsida; order Asparagales; family Amaryllidaceae; genus Allium; species Allium fistulosum. The sequence goes on along the minus strand of CM060901.1, from coordinate 1,389,007,431 downwards.
CAAGATATTTAAAAATATCATTTATATTAAACTTTAACTGTTCTTTAAGGTTTTCAGAGCAGACCTACTTTGTTTAACTAGAATTCAAATTTTAAAATTTACTTTATGATCGAACAAACATATTTTGTTTATATACTTTGTCCTAACAATCGATAGATTAAGCAGTAATGATTTTTGAACTAATCCAGAGTTTTGAAATTTTATAAACAGAGATGTTTCCAGATCACTAAACATGCAGGCATCATATATACACGGTATTGCTTAAATATATATACATATAAACATACTCATTTCAGACATAAGCAACATATTTGAATATACTTAAGCATTTTTAAATTTAAGTTACTCACCTGTTTTTGGGAAGATGGACAGAGTACAGCTAGTTTGAAAAGCAGCTTTGAACTTTAAAAACTAAGAAATGATGTGCTTTGATCCTAAATCTTCTTGCCTTTGTTGTTGAATGATGTTTGAGTTTGAAAAAAGAGAAAATGCTTGCTATATATTTTTCTGGTTTGCTATGTTTATGATCGAATTAGAAATGAGAAGAGATGTATATGTAGAAGGAAAAGATTACAATGGAAGGTGATATCTGGGTTTGCAAATGCTGGTACACTATCTTCTTTTATTATAAACATAGGTAAGAGATTTTTTATTTCATAAGGAGGCTGAAATGAGATATCTTGTGTACTATAGATAATGGCATTAAATGCCTTGGTACCTTACCCATTGCATACTTATCTTTTTTTTCCATTTCGTATGTACTAATATGATATTACTTGCCTGCATACATACATATTTTATTTTACTTGCCTACTTATGCCTTTACTTTATTCTTACCTGCAACATATATTTAGACTATAAGATCTTAGACTTATCCTACTTTTGTATATGTGCATATCTGAATATTTATCTTATGTTCACAGATGTTTTATTTTATTTCTACTTCTAGTCTTGCCTGCATATCTATTTACAGGCTACATACATTATTATACAAAGCCTGGTTTGATTTTATATCCTATGTACATATATATACCTTTGTTTTAGTTATGTTATAAATTTTTAACTTAAGTATTTAGTTCCATTCCTATATAATTGCTTATTTTATTCCTCTTTTAGTTTAGAACTTAGACTATCAAATGCTAAATTTATTTATTATTTATTTTTACACTTATGCTTAATATTTATAAGGTTTATTTTAAATTAAAACATTTTTGAAAGACTTCATTTCAAATTTACAAATCATAGTTTCTTCCAAAATATAAATATAACAATTCTATTCATATTAAAAATCTACTTGTAAAGACATTATATTATTAATAAAGCTCGTTATTAAATTAAAATAATTTACAAAAGAGATTAGTCTCTTATTTAATAAATTATTTATACTATCAAGCTATGTTTAAAAAAAACAAACCTTTTTATTAAATTTTTAGCTAAAATTATTCTAAACAAATTTTGACTTTACCTTGAGTATATTTTAAAGCTAATGGTTATTTATTTAATATTAAATTTAATCAAATTTCCAAATTGTAATTACCAAAAAGATTAGGATTTGAAAACATATCCTTATTAATTAAAATTTAAAACAGACTTTGTCTATTTACAATATATACAAATATATATAAAAATAAATAGAAACCAATTTATTAGCTTTTAAAAGATAAATTATCAGTTAAATATTTATTTAAAAGAAGATTATTAAATCAATTCCAATTTTATTAACAAATATTATCAAATCAATTTAATTTTTAATGCAGATTATTAAATTGATATTGCCCAAAATTCCGGGATATCACATTCCTCCCCCCTTAAAAGAATTTCGTCCCCGAAATTTAAAACAAAGGTAATTTAATAATCTAATTAAAGATTTAATTTTAAAACACAAGCATATATCAATCATATGTTAACAACCATATCAACCAATCATCCAACCAAACAAATTTGACTATCCAGACAAAATCAGGATAGGACTATCTAGAGTTTCCTAGGTATAAATACCGGAATACTCGCTCTACAAAATCCAAACAAACTAGCTACTAAGCTACAGAGCTCCTATTCATCTGGATCTACAAAACAAGATAGGATATCAGACTACAGACAAGTCTGACTCAACAACCAAAACTCCCTGAACTGCTGGTTCTAAAACCAGAGATAGATCTCACACGTACTCCCTCAGAGACACGTGAAACACACGAATCCCAGTTATCCAAACTGACAATTCGATCCTGAAGATCAAACACTTATCCAAAATCAAATCTCTAATTCTTATACACAAAATTCTTCGGACGATCCTGGGTCTCCTACATCCTTACTGATCAGCTCAACCCTTGCTGATGCCCTTAGAACAATACTGAACCAAAACAATCTAACAAAATGATCTTTCCAAGATCAACCAAAACTCAGAACTCCAACTCTATTCCAAAATCAGAATACAGATCTCACTACTCTTATCCGGGAGATAAAACAGATGCACCCCAATCTGACATCAGATCCTGAAAAATTTCCTGTAGAAACTCTCAAATCCAAAACACTGCAACTTCCAGTTGCTTCCACTCTGAAACAGCTGCCACCATGCTTCCACTGCGCAACTCCGACTGAGCAGATGAAAATGCTGATGACGAACACAAGCAAAGACTGGACAACACATTCCAAAAATATGGTTCAACAGATCCAAAAATAAAACTCAGAAGTTCCTCCAAAACCTGAGCTGCTTCACTAAAATCTTCCTCCAAAAACCATCCTATTACTAAGCTGAACCATCATTACCACTTCTGGAACCCAGTCGATACCAAACTCAATCTCCAAATGCTAACAAAACTCTAACTCCCCGAAGACATCCAGAAAAAAAAACACTGAAACACAAGAGAACGCTCAAACTATCGCAAGTCACTTTTGCAATTAATCCAGCCTAATTCCAAAGATACTGCTCTCTCTTTACCAATCAGAACAGCTTACGCTTAACTAGCCAATCCAACGAAGAAACGTAACCATTCTATTGCTCCTGAAATTACCTCAAGAAAAACTGCTAAGCCAGAAGACTTCCTAATCCAAAGCTCTTCGAGAAACTCAGACCTCAAACCAAACAGGAACATCCTGCTGAACACAGCCACAACACCGAAGCAGACATACTTCCTTAACTTGTTCCAAAGAAACATCTTCGGAGACATCCATAGTCACCGTGTCTCATCACACAGCTACTACATCTTGAGATATCAAGATACCATGACTTGCTTCTGTCCAACCGACAGATCCAAACTCTACTCAAAGATGGACTCCGAACCTTTACAGGTTACCTTCAGAGATCGATGAAATCTTTACACCATAACAAAGCTCACTCGAGACGGTATTGGGTCTACAGTCTCGACAGATACACTTCCAACCACAAACATTCAAACTCCAACCATTGGTAGTCGTGTTACACACACCACTACCCTATCTACCTTTATAACTTATATTGGAAAACCCGAACAGGTAACCCAACAGATAGGTAGAAATAATATATATATATATATATATATATATATATATATCTGTGTGTCAAAATTACAAATACGCTCTCTCATGAAAGAAATCACTCAAGAGCCTGGGTATTCGCTCAACCTAGCGCTCTGATACCAACTGAAACGACCCATCTTTCTACCACCAGAAAGATACATCATTTTTAAGAAAGAAAGGGGTGAGAAATAGAAAAGATAGAGAAGAAAGAAGAAACAACATCAGAATCTCAAACAGCGGAATGAATAAATTATATTAATCACATAAATATTACATAATATACAACATCACTCAGAGTTACACAGATAATACATCACATACTAGACAGTTATAAACACTTGTCTAGTTAATACAACTCGATACAACACAAATACAACACAGAGAAACTACACAGAGATACCAACACAGCGGAAAACTATATATCTATAACGCTGAAGCCTCCTGCTCCATTGCTCCTCCATAAATCGTCAAAGCTAACCTGAATCCCTTGGCTACTCGTAAAAATTTGAGTACCCGAGAGTTTAAAAAAAACAGAAATAAACTCCGGGTCAGACATGGGTCTGGTATGAGTAACAAGTTAAAGTTGCTTAACTTTAAAAATCCTTTGAAAACAAAAGGTATCACGTAAGACTTCCCACACATAAACATGGAAAAGTTTTTCCCTTACGCTAACCAAAATTTTGATAGGAAATTCTATGATATTATAATAGGTCTAGGGTTTTCAAGTAAATAAGAAATAGCTGAAATTGTTACATGATTAAATTCCAGCATACTAGCCAACAAGTGGGTAATACAATCAAATCCGAGGGCACTTATTAGAGATTGGATTACATACAATGGCAGGGCTACCGGGGTACCGCCCGTCACAGTACGTGACCTAGATCACCGTACCGAGGATTACTCCCAATCCCATGCAACACAAGGTCGGAACATCCCTTACTGGATAAGTCCCGCATAAGACACCCCAGCAGTTGTTGCAATCATCTGCCCACACAACCGAAATAAAAAGGGACATCTAGACAGGGGAAATCTTATCCTACTTGGGTGCTACCCACTAACCTTGCTGCACCTCCCCTGTTTTAGCCATTCCCGGTTGATGAGACTTGAGGCTACGATTACCTTTAGAGAACACATCTCTTAGAATGCTCATCGTCCACCTGACGATGTTCTGAAAGCATTCAATCCATACAAGTTCGTTCCGGGTTCGAACGAAACCGAAGGCATTATCTCGTTACACTCATTTTGGAATCACCCTCAGAGTTAACGACAATAACCCCTGCACTCTGAATCTTCATCTTCATTTGATATTCACGACCTATCGTTAATTTGGATCGATGTGGTTTTCGGATATCCAAATCTGGAAACCCGATCCCGGTCTCATCGAAATCCAAAACGTATCTTTTAAGGCCAAGTTGTTTTAAAGTTAAAACAATTCAATTCAATTATCTATATACACACAGATAGATAAATCACAATATAACAATGGATAATCACATTATCATCATAAACAGATAATCCATATTATCAACTCAAACAGATAATCAATATTATCATACTTAAACAAGCATCCATATCACATAGATATTATTCATCTCCTATCTGAGATCACAATCAATCAATGGGATATCAATATCATTCATCCATAAGCAATGGTTTTTTATTCACAATCTATAATTAATTTGAAATGAATTAAATTAATTACTTCTATCTTTAATTAATTTAAAGTAAATTAAATTAATTACTACATCTATAAATCCTGCTTATACAACCATTGATTAATTAAAAATCAAATTAATTAATCATTCTCTAAATATTCATCTTGATTAAACACCTTTGATTAATCATTCTCTAATTACAATGTAATTAGTCCTAAATTAATTCCACAAATTTATTATCTTAAATCATTCATAGTAATTAACATTCAATTACTTCATTTATTAATTAAATATAATTAATTACATTTATCCTTAATTAATCACATTAATTAATCACTTCATTATTAATTATTCCTCAATTAGACAATTCATAATTACATCACTAATTATATTAATTAATGATCTCTAATTTATATTTAAATTAAGCTACTTCATTTAAGTTAATTAAGTAATTTAATATTTAATTAAACACAACTATTAATCCCCCTTGATTAATAACAAACCAGTAATTAACTATCCTTAATTACTTACTAAATAAATTAATTATCCCATAATTAATTATCTCCATTAATTAATCCCTTGATTAATTCCAAAAGTAACTATCCAAATTACTTCACTTACAAATCATCTTGTATTAATTACATCAAGTAATTATCATCTAATTATATTCCTAAGTAATTATGCTCCATTAATTACACTAAGTAATTTCACTTTCAATTTATCAAATGACTATCTTAAATTAATTAAACTAAATTAATTAACTTAAATTAATCATATTATCAAAATTAATTACAATAAGTAATTTATCTCTTAATTACTTTCATCAAGTAATTACCCTTAACCAATTTACAAATGATTATCTTAATTAATTAATCTAATTAATTATCAAAATTTATCACATTAATTTATTATTTAAATAATCCTTAGTTAATTATCTTTTATTAACTAATAACATTTCCTAATTTACTTCTTAATTAATCTCTAATCATAAATTAATCTAAATTATTAATTTATAAATTAATTACAGAAGTCATCCTTAATTATATTATTAATTAATTCACTTCAATATCTTAATTATCTCTAAGATAAATTATTTCTTTATAAATGATTTCATTATCATTAAAGGGTAAATCATTACACTTTTTGAATTTAAATTTGAATTACATTTTGAATTTAAGATTCAAAATGAATATTCTTTTAAACATTAACCAAATTTAAATATCAACTTATAAACCTATATAAGAAAAGTTCTAACTAAATTACTTAAAAAAAACTATTTGATTTAAACTTGTTTAAAACATTCAGATTTAAAAACTGATTTAAATCACAGATTAGAATTCAAGAAAACTTGAATCCATATTTAACATTTGACTTAAACTTGATTTACTTGATTTTAAACTTGATTTTAAATTCTTGATTTAAAAATCCAAATTCATTTTTAAACCTTAAGATTCAAAAGTTCCATTTGAATCTATACTTTAAACCTTTAATTTTAAAACACAGTTTAATTCCTGTTTTTAAATTTTGAACTAAATTTAAAACCTGAAACAGTCAGGTTTACTAAACCTGAAACAAACAACTTACTCAAGCCAACCCAGAATTTGCTTCGAGTCATCCACTCGAATAACTCGAGTAATCCCCGAGTTCAACCCCTCTGCATACAAAAAGATCACCAGACTTCCAAAATGCATAGTGCACGTGCACCGTGACTCTGGCCATCTCCGGCCATCCACTTAGGGTTCAACACAACGCCGATCATCTCCAGACAACATCACGATTATCCAAAGCTGTGAAGACCCAAAATTTTTTAGAATAAAAATTACTTTAAAGAAAAAAAACAGGAAATGGAAAATAAATACCAAGAGTGAATAAGTGAGAGAATGATAGTTAGAGAAAATAAAAATGGGGAGAAAAATAGCTGAGTAAAGAGGAGCATTATATTCACATATTTTATGTGTAAATATATATATATATATATTATATAAATAACCAAAGAATAAAAATAGCTTGAAAATGAATATCAGAAGTGAGTGAAGTAATTATGCAAGGAATAATTATTTTTATACAGTGATGGGAGGAAAATGATTAAGTATAAAATGAATTCTAAAATTCACATGACTTGTATATATGTGAATATTGTATATAAAATATATATACATATGGTTAGAGAAGTATGGGATGATAAAATAAAAATCCTCTTGATAATTAAAATGCATAGAAATCAGTCAAGCAATATTTATGAGTATGGATGCATTTTTGGAATAAATCAAGAAAGAAGCAAATGGTAAATTATGTTAGTTAAAAACAAAACTTATAAAAAGAAACATGAAAAATAACTCGGGTATAATAAAAATACATTGTCAAGTTGAGTCATAGGAAAACAATGTGCGGGTAGAAATCATGCAAATAGCATGCATTCAGAAAAGAGAAAAACAACTGTTTTCACCTGAAATGGAAATAAAAAGAAAATGGCCAAATTAGCCATAAACATGCATACAGGCTTCTTTTATTTTTGTGAGGATAAAAATGGGTGTTTCCTTTATTAAAACCCTAGTTAAATGATTTAAATCAAGGGGTAAGGCAGAGGTTTTCTCTAGGGAGGAAAAACAGAAGTTTAATTCAAAAAAAAATAGAAAGGAGAAACTCACAAAGTCTTCAAGCTAAAACATTCTCGAGGAAGAGGAGAGGAAGGTGAGTGATAATCATTTAAAAGACTTAAGGCATTAAGACCCAAGTAAGGGCAGCCAAATTATTTTATATAAAATCATATAATGTTTTTCTGTTTAGTTTTATTCTCTGAATAAATACATGTTGATCATGGATGGTATTTTGGTTGAATTTCTGGTTAATGTTTTGATCTGTTTTGAGATGTTATAATTGTTTCAACTTTTGCTTTGAAATATAAATAATCAAACATATATTCATATTATAGAAATGGATTTTATAATCCAGTTTTATATGAAGAATGAACTAAATGTTTTACTGAGAAATAGGATATCAAAAGGAAATGAAGTGGGCAGTGTGAATAATGAGATTCATGTTCATGCCTAGTTCATATTAAAAATGATGTGAACAATGCAATACTATAAACATGTGCTGATTTGTTCAGATCATGAGCCAATATGTTTTATGGGTTTTTCTTAAAAACCCTATCCTATGTTCACAGTAAAATAAATATAGTATTTCTTATGGTTTGATCAGATTTATGCAAGCAATGGGAAAATTTCTAGAAATAAATATACAGGCAGTTTTATAAAAATAAGATTAAGTCAGAATGACTTTGGATGTGCAATTTTGCATGAATGCTTTGTATGATTGGATGTAAACCCTTGAGTGAGTTTAATAAATTTTGGGGTTTATGTAATGAAAGGAAGAACATGAGCACCTCTGGAATCAAAAAGAAAATTTCTCAGCAACTAAATGAGCATGATCTCTAAATTAAAAAGTAATTTAGGAGAGGTGCCTTGATCTACTCATCATTAGGTGGATGATGGGTATGTGCATGGCTTGTTCAAGTCCTGAAGGCCTCTGTGCAAAGGTTAACAGAATTGAGTCCTTTGCAATGCACACTTTGTGTTCAAAGGCAAGAGTTTAGACCATATAAAATATAAAATGGGATTGAAAGGTTATGCTATGCATTTTAGGAAGCTAAAATCCATAGGAGTTTGTACATGTACAACTGAATGGATTGAATGGATGAATGCTTGGGTGTATGTTTGTTAGATAAATTTAAATGTACATATGCTCAGGTTTAACATGAAATTGAATAGTGTCAAATATATATGTTCTCTGCACAGTTTTAAGAATTTATAAGTTGTTTTAATAATGATTTCACTCATACCAGAATTTTATTCTGACCCTATTTATTGCCTTTGCAATATTTGGGGTGTCTCATTTTTATTGAGGCAGCTCAAAATATTGTTGCAGGTAGAGATGCATGAGTAGCTTGCTTGCTTGGAAAATTAGAAGACTTACTTGAGTTTATAAAATGCAGTAGTTCATTGTAATAAAGATAGCTAAGCAAATTTTCTTAAGTCTATGCAGACCTCTCAGTATTGTAGTGGCTTTGTTCATTTGAAAAGAATTTGTAAAACTTAAATATTATATGTGTCTTGTGTTACAGATCTAAGTAACTGATCTTGATGTTTTCTGGTAGACTGTGATGGAGAAAATTATGCCATGTAATTTAATATGTGGACATGCTTTCTTTATCAAAGGTTGTTAAATTTTTAAATAGAAAAGTTGCAGTAGTTTATGGATAAGCATGTAGCTGAAAATTGTTAAGTGATAATTGAAATCTGGTATTGGCTAACCAGAAGAGCTTGACCATGACTTATAACTGATATAAGACCATGAGAAGCTTGAAGTCTTAACCTGTTAGTTCTCTTTGAACATCTGATTTTCCAGTAAAGAATTTGCATTGTATTGTATAGTAAAAAAATGAAATACATGCCTTATACTTATAATCTGGAATGCAACTATATTGAACTGAGCTTAGCTAACCACCTATTTGGTTTAAATTAAGTGAGTTTTGTCTTTAAAAAATCTATTGAAAAAAAATGCATTGCCATGTAGTCTACCTAGATATTAAACATGCTAATAATCCCACTGTTTGATTGATCACTATCATTTGTTTTATAATCTGAGAGCCTATCAGTACCCTTCTCAAAATGTTCATCTGAAAGTTTGCATTAGACTGATTTTGGTATTGCTCCAGTCATTCTGTTTTCTTATACATGCAAGTTTATATATGGTATGCTAGATTAAGTTAGCATTTTGCTTGCCTGTAGTTCTTCTTCTGCCTGGTCTATAACACACTTATCACCAAATGTTCATAAGATCATTACCAATATTTTAAGACATGAGTATATTTACTTGACAAAAAAAACATTGTTTGAATAAGTAATAAGCACCCCGGGATAAATTTTCAAACTTGAGTTGTTTTAGTGCTTTGCATAAATTCAAAGGAAAAACAATAAGCAACAAACTCCTAGATTCCCAGACATTAAAAGCATGAGTAGTTAATCCAGAAATCAAATTATTGGGCCATGAAACAAGTTGTGAAGTAAATCAATTAAATAACTGATAGTAGAAATAAAAAAAAATGGTTATATCAGAATTAAATAATAATCAAAGAGATGGCTATGTGACACAAAATCTCTTGAATATGAGAAATATTGTGTGATTGAATTTCTTTGCTAATTTAATTACTCTGATAGGCAAAGAAACATTTATATATCTTCATATATATAAATGACATGATTGGATTGAAATACGGATATTTTTATATTGGTAAAATATGGATCTTGGGGAAATGAATTAAAGAAGTGACCAAAAAAAATCACATAAATTAGAGTAAAATGAAGTGGGTCACTTCAGTTGGTATCAGAGCTATGTTATTAAACATAGCAGAAATAAAGATCAAATTCTCTTATCAGAATAAAGTCTTATGAGACTAAATACATAACACTATTTTCAGTATAAATAAAACTACTGAAATAATTAAATTACAATTAAACTAACTAGTTATGTAAAAATTATATAGCAAACCATGGTAGGAAGACCACCAAGTCATGGAGCAGGACTCTCCAATACAACACCAATGGTCAATTTGCAAGATTTGGTGAGGGCATTTAGAGAAGGAGCGATGCACAGAGAAGAGAATCCTCATGAGGAATTAGCTAAGCTATTGAAGACATTTTCAAATTTAGGAGGCAAGGATTTTGAAGGCACTGAGGGAGTTATAGGAATGCAGACATGGTTGAGAACTTTGGAAAGAATATTTGCAGATATGCAAATTAATGATCAAAGGAAAAGGCAGATAGCTTCTAGGAGACTCAAAGGAGCAGCATTAGATTGGTGGGAGGTGATCATCACAGGAAGGCTAGAAAATGAGATAACATGGGATCAATTCAAGGAGATGCTTGAGGCAAGGTTTGTTCCAGCAACAGCTAAGGCAACATTGCTTGAGGAATTCATAAGGCTGAGGCAAGGACCAATGAGTGTGACTGAATACACTCAAAAATTTGAGAGTTTGTCCAAGTATGGAACTATGCTCATAGGAAATAAAGAATCAAAGAATTCAAGATTTATCCAAGGACTAAATGCAGGTCTGAGTAGAGCCATGTTACCATACAAGGATAAAACATTTGATCAAGTCATAGACCTTACTCTTTCTTTTGAACAACATGACAATGCAAGGGAAAAATTTAGGAACATGAGGGCTAACAATCAAAAGAAGGGGAAAAATAGAGCACATCCCTATGACAAAAAGAATATGGATAAGAAAGTGGAGGGAGCAGCCACTGGGGAAGCTAAGAAGAAAGTTACTTGTTATAATTGTGGCAAAGTAGGACACATGAGTAATAGGTGTCAAGCAGCCAAGAAGACACCATTTAGCTGCTATAACTGTGGGAAAGAAGGTCATATTAAAAGAAACTGCCCAGAGTTTAAGAAAGGAGCAAAGGTAGGAGCATTGGAAGCAAAGGCAAAAGCAAATGCAGCAGGAAGCTCTGGACAATTGGAAGGTATACTTCTAATTAAAAGTTACCCAATCACGGTTATATATGACACTGGAGCCACACATTATCTAATATCACAAGATATAGTGGATAAATTAGCTCTCACATGCAACAAAGTTGAAAAACCCTTGTTTATTCAAAGTCCCCTGGGTAGCTCTTGTTTGCTAGGATTAAAATGTTTGGGAGTAGAATTAAACATAGGAGGAAATGTGTTTAAATCTGATTTATTTGTATTGAAATACCCTGGAATAGGAATTATTTTGGGGGTAGATTGGTTGAGTAAATTCAAACCAATTTTGAATTTAGAAAATTTCACTATATCTTTGAAAACAGAAAATGGTAAAAATATTTTAGTCATGAGTGAAATAGCTAAAACAAATTGTCTTAATCAAATATGGAGTATGACTAAAAAGGAATTGACCTTAGAAGACATAAAAGTAGTAAGTGAAAGAAGAAACTAGTGTATCAGATAAGACACACTGTGAGATGATTGAATATGTTAAATTAAGCCTCATTTCTTTAAAGTCAACACTGGTTGATAAAATAGGACAAATGCAGAATCAAGATACAAATTTGAAGGAGAAAAAGAACATGATATCACAAGGCATGACAGTGGAAAACTATGAGGTAGATGATAAAGGATACTTAAGGAAAAAGGGGAAACTCTGCATACCAAATGTAGAGGAACTGAAGCAAGAAGTTATGGATGAGCATCACAAAACAAAATATACTATACATTCAAGTAGTACAAAAATGTACCATGATCTTAGGAGGAATTACTGGTGGCCAGAGATGAAAGGAGCAATGGCCAAATATGTGGCAAATTGCTTGACATGCCAACAAGTAAAGGCAGATTATCAAAGACCCTCAGGCCTATTGCAACCTTTGGAAGTGCCTACCTGGAAATGGGAAAGCATATCAATGGATTTTTTGGATGGTTTGCCAAGAACACGAAGAGGCAATGATGGTATTTGGGTAGTGGTTGATAGGCTTACAAAAACAACACACTTCATTTCTATAAATTCAAACAGAAATGCCCATAAACTAGCTCAGTTATTTGTGAAAGAGATAGTGAGATTGCATGGCATCCCCAAGACTATCATTAGTGATAGAGATACTTTGTTTACTTTAAGGTTTTGGAGTAGCTTTCAAGAAGCTATGGGGACAGAACTAAGCCTAAGCATAGCCTACCACCCACAAACAAATGGGCAAACTGAGATTGTTAATAAGGTTTTAGAAGATTTGCTTAGAGCATGCATACTTGATTTTGGAGGCAACTGGGAGGATCATATTCATTTAGCTGAATTTTCTTATAATAATAGCTACCAGTCCACCATAGGAATGGCTCCATTTGAGGCTTTGTATGGAAAGCCTTGTTTATCTCCTGCATGTTGGGTGGAGGCTGGTGAAAGAGTGTTGCTTGGACCAGACAATGTAAAAGAAACTTCTGCAAGAATTGAATTAGTGAGGCAAAGAATGAGAGTAGCTCAAGAGAGACAGAAAGCATATGCAGATAAAAGGAGAAGGCCAGTAGAATTTGAGGTGGGAGACTATGTGTTTCTCAAAGTTTCACCAATGAGGAAAATACTGAGATTTGGCAAAGCAGGGAAACTATCACCAAGGTATATAGGACCATATGAAATTGTTCAAATAATAGGGACTTTAGCTTATAAGTTGAAGTTACCAAAGGAATTGAGCAAAATACATGATGTATTTCATGTATCCCAATTGAGAAAATGGGTGCATGATAAGGAGACCATTCTTGAATCTCCTACACATGTTGAAATTCAAGAAAATCTGGTTTATAAAAAGGAACCAGTGGGCATTGTGGCTAGAGAAGAAAAGAAACTGAGAAATAAAATAATTAAACTAGTTAAAATCCAATGGAGTTTAGATGGGAATGACTGCACATGGGAGGCTGAAGATAGGATGAAGGATAAGTATCCTAATCTATTTTCTGCTTGAAGGTATGTCTAGAACTGTAATAACTTTAAATATTACTTAATTGTATTTGACTGATCTTAGATGAATGAATTTCAGATATGTTTGAAATATACTAATAAACCAATATATAATTGTGGGACACAATTCCTTTTAGGAGGAGAGTGTGTGAAGACCCAAAATTTTTGAGAATAAAAATTACTTTAAAGAAAAAAAAACAGGAAATGGAAAATAAATACCAAGAGTGAATAAGTGAGAGAATGATAGTTAGAGAAAATAAAAATGGGGAGAAAAATAGCTGAGTAAAGAGGAGCATTATATTCACATATTTTATGTGTAAATATATATATATGTATTATATAAATAACCAAAGAATAAAAATAGCTTGAAAATGAATATCAGAAGTGAGTGAAGTAATTATGCACGGAATAATTATTTTTATACAGTGATGGGAGGAAAATGATTAAGTATAAAATGAATTCTAAAATTCACATGACTTGTATATATGTGAATATTATATAGAAAATATATACACATATGGTTAGAGAAGTATGGGATGATAAAATAAAAATCCTCTTGATAATTAAAATGCATAGAAATTAGTCAAGCAATATTTATGAGTATGGATGCATTTTTGGAATAAATCAAGAAAGAAGCAAATGGTAAATTATGTTAGTTAAAAACAAAACTTATAAAAAGAAACATGAAAAATAACTCGGGTATAATAAAAATGCATTGTCAAGTTGAGTCATAGGAAAACAATGTGCAGGTAGAAATCATGCAAATAGCATGCATTCAGAAAAGAGAAAAACAACTGTTTTCACCTGAAATGGAAATAAAAGAAAATGGCTAAATTAGCCATAAACATGTATACAGGCTTCTTTTATTTTTGTGAGGATAAAATGGGTGTTTCCTTTATTAAAACCCTAGTTAATTGATTTAAATCAAGGGGTAAGGCAGAGGTTTTCTCTAGGGAGGAAAAACAGAAGTTTAATTCAAAAAAAATAGAAAGGAGAAACTCACAAAGTCTTCAAGCTAAAACATTCTCGGGGAAGAGGAGAGGAAGGTGAGTGATAATCATTTAAAAGACTTAAGGCATTAAGACCCAAGTAAGGGCAGCCAAATTATTTTATATAAAATCATATAATGTTTTTCTGTTTGGTTTTATTCTCTGAATAAATACATGTTGATCATGGATGGTATTTTGGTTGAATTTCTGGTTAATGTTTTGATCTGTTTTGAGATGTTATAATTGTTTCAACTTTTGCTTTGAAATATAAATAATCAAACATATATTCATATTATAGAAATGGATTTTATAATCCAGTTTTATATGAAGAATGAACTAAATGTTTTACTGAGAAATAGGATATCAAAGGGAAATGAAGTGGGCAGTGTGAATAATGAGATTCATGCTCATGCCTAGTTCATATTAAAAATGATGTGAACAATGCAATACTATAAACATGTGCTGATTTGTTCAGATCATGAGCCAATATTTTTATGGGTTTTTCTTAAAAACCCTATCCTATGTTCACAGTAAAATAAATATAGTATTTCTTATGGTTTGATCAGATTTATGCAAGCAATGGGAAAATTTCTAGAAATAAATATACAGGCAGTTTTATAAAAATAAGATTAAGTCAGAATGACTTTGGATGTGCAATTTTGCATGAATGCTTTGTATGATTGGATGTAAACCCTTGAGTGAGTTTAATAAATTTTGGGGTTTATGTAATGAAAGGAAGAACATGAGCACCTCTGGAATCAAAAAGAAAATTTCTCAGCAACTAAATGAGCATGGTCTCTAAATTAAAAAGTAATTTAGGAGAGGTGCCTTGATCTACTCATCATTAGGTGGATGATGGGTATGTGCATGTCTTGTTCAAGTCCTGAAGGCCTCTGTGCAAAGGTTAACAGAATTAAGTCCTTTGAAATGCACACTTTGTGTTCAAAGGCAAGAGTTTAGACCATATAAAATATAAAATGGGATTGAAAGGTTATGCTATGCATTTTAGGAAGCTAAAATCCATAGGAGTTTGTACATGTACAACTGAATGGATTGAATGGATGAATGCTTGGGTGTATGTTTGTTAGATAAATTTAAATGTACATATGCTCAGGTTTAACATGAAATTGAATAGTGTCAAATATATATGTTCTCTGCACAGTTTTAAGAATTTATAAGTTGTTTTAATAATGATTTCACTCATACGAGAATTTTATTCTGACCCTATTTATTGCCTTTGCAATATTTGGGGTGTCTCATTTTTATTGAGGCAGCTCAAAATATTGTTGCAGGTAGAGATGCATGAGTAGCTAGCTTGCTTGGAAAATTAGAAGACTTACTTGAGTTTATAAAATGCAGTAGTTCATTGTAATAAAGATAGCTAAGCAAACTTTCTTAAGTCTATGCAGACCTCTCAGTATTGTAGTGGCTTTGTTCATTTGAAAAGAATTTGTAAAACTTAAATATTATATGTGTCTTGTGTTACAGATCTAAGTAACTGATCTTGATGTTTTTTGGTAGACTATGATGGAGAAAATTATGCCATGTAATTTAATATGTGGACATGCTTTCTTTATCAAAGGTTGTTAAATTTTTAAATAGAAAAGTTGCAGTAGTTTATGGATAAGCATGTAGCTGAAAATTGTTAAGTGATAATTGAAATCTGGTATTGGCTAACCAGAAGAGCTTGACCATGACTTATAACTGATATAAGACCATGAGAAGCTTGAAATCTTAACCTGTTAGTTCTCTTTGAACATCTGATTTTCCAGTAAAGAATTTGCATTGTATTGTATAGGAAAAAAATGAAATACATGCCTTATACTTATAATCTGGAATGCAACTATATTGAACTAAGCTTAGCTAACCACCTATTTGGTTTAAATTAAGTGAGTTTTGTCTTTAACAAATCTGTTGAAAAAAAATGCATTGCCATGTAGTCTACCTAGATATTAAACATGCTAATAATCCCACTGTTTGATTGATCACTATCATTTGTTTTATAATCTGAGAGCCTATCAGTACCCTTCTCAAAATGTTCATCTGAAAGTCTGCATTAGACTGATTTTAGTATTGCTCCAGTCATTCTGTTTTCATATACATGCAAGTCTATATATGGTATGCTAGATTAAGTTAGCATTTTGCTTGCCTGTAGTTCTTCTTCTGCCTGGTCTATAACACACTTATCACCAAATGTTCATAAGATCATTACCAATATTTTAAGACATGAGTATATTTACTTGACAAAAAAAATCATTGTTTGAATAAGTAATAAGCACCCCGGGATAAATTCTCAAACTTGAGTTGTTTTAGTGCTTTGCATAAATTCAAAGGAAAAACAATAAGAAACAAATTCCTAGATTCCCAGACATTAAAAGCATGAGTAGTTAATCCAGAAATTAAATTATTGGGCCATGAAACAAGTTGTGAAGTAAATCAATTAAATAACTGATAGTAGAAATAAAAAAAATGGTTATATCAGAATTAAATAATAATCAAAGAGATGGCTATGTGACACAAAATCTCTTGAATATGAGAAACATTGTGTAATTGAATTTCTTTGCTAATTTAATTACTCTGATAGGCAAAGAAACATTTATATATCTTCATATATATAAATGACATGATTGGATTGAAATACGGATATTTTTATATTGGTAAAATATGGATCTTGGGGAAATGAATTAAAGAAGTGACCAAAAAAGAAATCACATAAATTAGAGTAAAATGAAGTGGGTCACTTCAAAAGCCACCACCTTCGCTCGAATCAAAATCGAGCATCCAATGTCAACCTGGAACACAAATCTGTAACCACCTCCCAACCTGTCATTGCCTCGACCACGACGCTCCGATCATCGGAATCCATGAAACTTCGGCCATCCACTCCTCAACACCTCCTCCACCAACTCCCCAACCCACGTCGAACTCGATCACCTATCGATGACGAACGAGACCAATTACAACCCACGACAAAATTAGGTTTACAAACTAAATCGAACAACCTCCGCCGCTACAGTGCTCTGATCAACTTCCTACCAATTTTCCTATCATCTCCGATCACTCCTCCATCATTTCCCAAGATCCCGGCCTCTCCAGATACAAGGATCATAAGAAAATCCTAGTTTCCCATTTTCTAGTTAAACCAGAAATGCTTTCAAATCTCTTTACTAAAAATAGTGATTTTAGTTTTAAAAATCAAGTTTTTTCTTAGGGATTCAGTTTATAAACTTGAATTGATAATCCAAGATATTTAAAAATATCATTTATATTAAACTTTAACTGTTCTTTAAGGTTTTCAGAGCAGACCTACTTTGTTTAACTTGAATTCAAATTTTAAAATTTACTTTATGATCGAACAAACATATTTTGTTTATATACTTTGTCCTAACAATCGATAGATTAAGCAGTAATGATTTTTGAACTAACCCAGAGTTTTGAAATTTTATAAACAGAGATGTTTCCAGATCACTAAACATGCAGGCATCATATATACACAGTATTGCTTAAATATATATACATATAAACATACTCATTTCAGACATAAGCAACATATTTGAATATACTTAAGCATTTTTAAATTTAAGTTACTCACCTGTTTTTGGGAAGATGGACAGAGTACAGCTAGTTTGAAAAGCAGCTTTGGACTTTAAAAACTGAGAAATGATGTGCTTTGATCCTAAATCTTCTTGCCTTTGTTGTTGAATGATGTTTGAGTTTGAAAAAAAAGAAAATGCTTGCTATATATTTTTCTGGTTTGCTATGTTTATGATCGAATTAGAAATGAGAAGAGATGTATATGTAGAAGGAAAAGATTACAATGGAAGGTGATATCTGGGTTTGCAAATGCTGGTACACTATCTTCTTTTATTATAAACATAGGTAAGAGATTTTTTATTTCATAAGGAGGCTGAAATGAGATATCTTGTGTACTATAGATAATGGCATTAAATGCCTTGGTACCTTACCCATTGCATACTTATCTTTTTTTTTTCCATTTCGTATGTACTAATATGATATTACTTGCCTGCATACATACATATTTTATTTTACTTGCCTACTTATGCCTTTACTTTATTCTTACCTGCAACATATATTTAGACTATAAGATCTTAGACTTATCCTACTTTTGTATATGTGCATATCTGAATATTTATCTTATGTTCACAGATGTTTTATTTTATTTCTACTTCTAGTCTTGCCTGCATATCTATTTACAGGCTACATACATTATTATACAAAGCCTGGTTTGATTTTATATCCTATGTACATATATATACCTTTGTTTTAGTTATGTTATAAATTTTTAACTTAAGTATTTAGTTCCATTCCTATATAATTGCTTATTTTATTCCTCTTTTAGTTTAGAACTTAGACTATCAAATGCTAAATTTATTTATTATTTATTTTTACACTTATGCTTAATATTTATAAGGTTTATTTTAAATTAAAACATTTTTGAAAGACTTCATTTCAAATTTACAAATCATAGTTTCTTCCAAAATATAAATATAACAATTCTATTCATATTAAAAATCTACTTATAAAGACATTATATTATTAATAAAGCTCGTTATTAAATTAAAATAATTTACAAAAGAGATTAGTCTCTTATTTAATAAATTATTTATACTATCAAGCTATGTTTAAAACAAAACAAACCTTTTTATTAAATTTTGAGCTAAAATCATTCTAAACAAATTTTGACTTTACCTTGAGTATATTTTAAAGCTAATGGTTATTTATTTAATATTAAATTTCATCAAATTTCTAAATTGTAATTACCAAAAAGATTAGGATTTGAAAACATATCCTTATTTATCAAAATTTAAAACAGACTTTGTCTATTTACAATATATACAAATATATATAAAAATAAATAGAAACCAATTTATTAGCTTTTAAAAGATAAATTATCAGTTAAATATTTATTTAAAAGAAGATTATTAAATCAATTCCAATTTTATTAACAAATATTATCAAATCAATTTAATTTTTAATGCAGATTATTAAATTGATATTGCCCAAAATTCCGGGATATCACAGCAATGGAACTAGTCTCGAGCCCCAATTCGATCGTATGGAGAAGATAGCTTTTTGAACACAATTATTATATTAAATCATCAATATTAATTTCAACGCGTTTCTATCCCGTACGACCAAACGTTATGTCTGATCGCTACAAATTTGACGGCGTATAATAATTCATTATTGCGGACCCAATGACACTGGTTTCGTCATATCCGAGACTGTGCCCCGGAAGGCTATTTTTATATGTTAATTAAAACGAGTTATTTTCAAAATCGAGTAAATCACTTTTAAATCCAATTTAAAATTTTTACTATCTTCATTCTTATTAATATAAATTACTTAGCCCTTTAAATCATTTTTATCCAAATAAAAATCAAAGGTTCAATTATTTAAACAATTTCAATTATTAAATTGAACAATTAAACTATTCAATAAATCGCTATATTTGGAATTTAAGTTATTGACCTATAAAATTAACTTTTCAATATTTAAAATTAATTAAATATTCTAATTTCAAATAACTAAAATTCTGCGTCGTTACATTCTTTCCCCCTCGTCCTCGAAATTGCCAAGGTAAGAAAAATGCCAAAATCCCTTGCTTTTATATATAACCAATTAGTTGAACTAACTTACCAAATCCTTTTAAGCCTTTAACTTTCCAAAATCAATTTGTTGAAACCTTGTTATTACTTTTACTAAGTTCTCAAATTCATCCATAGGCTCCAACTAATATTATCCATTCGATCATTTTAGGTTATAACTCAAAATCACATTTTAGTTATCAAAAATTTCTTCAAAATTTCTCAAATTTTTTCTAACACCTTAATTTATGAAAAATTTCGCCAACGTTTGCTTTGCGCTACTAGATCAGAACAATTACAAATAGCCATTGCGGGCTCAAACCAACAAAAGAAAACAAAAGTTAAGTGGCTCAATCATAAAACCATCAAATCTACAATGTTTTAAGCATGTACCTTTTTGTTGGGCAATCCAATTTTCTTATGATATCAAAGACATCAATTTAGCTCTTGCTTTTATATACCTGCATCTATTTACCAATGATATCCAATCACATAGTCCATAATTATTTTATTTTGCAATTTCCAATAGTTGCTTTACTTAAGCCTGTACGATGTACATATATCATCCGTACGCAGATCTCAATCTAATCGCTCACTCGATCACACAATTCCACTTATGAACTAGTATCGTTCACACGACCACTCTAGTGCGGATTCAGATCCGGTTCCTTAATTAGAAACCGTCATTCTCCTTGCATAGCCATATACTATGATAGAGAATTCCAGAATCAACCAAAAATCCATATCCAGTGCTCGCCGTCGATAATCGAGTGAAAAATCCTAACTCAGATCGATGTAAATCATCTCGAAATCATGTACTCGAATCTGATCAAACCATTATGTGAATAGAGTAATATACGTATAACTTACATATTTATTTCAATTGATTTTTAGCTATCCCTAAATTCTCATATTCACATTCATTTCATTTACATTCCATTATTCACAATCATTATTCACCTTCACTACTTACTTAGTATACCAATATCCCTTAAGAACAATCCCATCAAATTTCATGTTTAACAACATTTCACTTTTATATTAATTTCATTTATGAATCATTGCATAAAATTTTACTTAAGTTTATACATTTTACACAACTCTTCTCATGTTTATTTCTATTTCATAACTTAAGTCCTTATCCATTTCTAACCAAATTCAATTTCATTTTCCCATTTCAACATTCAATTTTATCAATCAACATTCCAAACCATATCCAAATAACTATTTAATTTAATTAGCTCATTTCATTAATTTATTTCAAATCTCAATCAATTTCATTTCCAAAATTATTGCATTTAGCCTACTTAGGTCAAATTCCTTTTCAAAATTCATTTTCGTTTAACTTATCTTAAGTTAAATTTCAATTCCAAATTTACTTTCCTTAACATTCATATGCAATAATTATAAAGATTTGGTTCACTTACAAATTCCCAAAATTTATAGTTATCAACTTATCTTCTCACACTCTCAATAAAACATTTAAATGAAAATTCCAGAGTTTAAACACCTTGTTCTTAAGTATTTCAAATCATTTTTGAAATCATATATATACACACACACACAAAATCCCCTTGGTATATCAAATCATTCTTTTGGATTTAAAAATCAAAACTAGTTTTACCAAAACAAATCTCCAATGGTAGCAATTCCTCTCTTGGAAACTCGAAAATGAACGTTGATGATGCTGCAGTCATCACTGAAATTATTTTCCAGCGGCTGAAGTGAGTTCAGTGCTTCCATTCCCTTTTAAACCCTTTTAAATATTTCTATTCAAAAGGATTTTTCAAATAACATTATTATTATTTTCCAAAATTTGAAAAACATATTCAAAACCGGCGGGATTTAAATTCCCAAATTCCCAGTTTTTAAATCCTTTCTAATTTATAAACTGCTTTATAAATCATATTTATATAATTCCATTTGGTTATATAAAATCATTCCTTAATTGTTATTCTTACTTGCATTATCATATCAACCTTTATTCGATCACAGATAATAAACAACAAATGATAATAGTATAACATTATCATTTACTCACAATCAAGCGCACAATATATACCCTAATAATTTTCCAAAAAATTATCCCTTTATATATAAAAATAGTCAGGGTAAAATTATTCCATTTACTTAATTATAAAACAATACCATGTAGAATTGCTCTATTCAAGTGTTTAGAGATCCCTATCAATAACGTTAATTACTCGTATTGACCAGAATCCATAAGCCACTCAATAGACCAATCAACACAATATAAAACAATTTTTATATCACTAACAAATACGCGCTCATGCACACACACACACAAACACACACACACACTCAAACTCATTCTAGGGTGCTACTGACCCTATCTTTAATGAGTACCCCACCAAAGCCAAGGTTCTCGCTTAACCTTCAGCTCTGATACTAAATGTAACGAACCGGATTTTCGACCCTCGAAAATCGACACTAATACGTCCACTGTATCACATGTCGAGAAATCGAATGATGGAAAACCCGATTGTTAGGGAAAAGAAAGAAGGAAGAAGATAAGAAGTAAACTAAACAACACAAAATGTCACAGCGGAATGAATAAAATATAATATACCACAAATCTTTACACAAAGCAAAACTATAATATGTGTATATACAAACATCAATCAGACTATACTAACCTATTTCAGCCTGGATAGTTATAGCATCATGTCCTCACAATTGCTGATAACACAAAAATGAATACAGCGAAAAATAACCATCTACGTAAATACATCTCGGGCCTCCAACTCGTATCTTGAAGCACCAAGCATCCAATCTAATCTATAATTTTCTCGGTGACCCGAGCGTTATAATAAAATAACACCCGAGTCAGTCTGGAAAACCAGCATGAGAAAACACACCCAACTGGATTTAAAGTTATAAGAAAATCTTTGAAATCAAAAGGTATCTCGTAAGACCATGCCGCACATAAATACGGACGGATTTTTACCTTACGATAACCAAAACACTTTTATAGAAACTCCAGTGATATTATAATAATGTCTAGAGGTCAAAGTAAAATATGAAAATAGCTGAAATGCTTGCAACTCACATTTCAACATAGTTGGGTACAATCAAAACCGTACGGCACTTATTGTAGAATGGATTACATACAATGACTAAGCACTGGGGTACCACCTATCACAGTACACGTCTAGAAAATGTATCGAGGACCTCGCCTGGATCCTCTGCCAACACAAGACCGACCTACCCCTTACTGGATAATACTGAATATGTCATCACCTTGGTTGCTTTGTAACCCTTTTTATTCGAGATCTCATGCACAACCAATCCATAAATATGTAGATGTATCTAGAAGGGTGACAACATACCCTAATGGGTGCGACCAACTTGCCCTTGCAGCATCTTCCTTGATTTTCAGTCATTCCCAGTTGATGAGGCTTGAGGCTACGATTACCTTTCAAGAAATTCACACTTAGAATGCTCATTGCCCTCCAATAACAGTGTGCTAATAGCATTCATCCATACAAATCCGTTCTGGGTCTGAATGAAACCGAAGGCACTATTCCTACTACATCCATTTTGGAATCATCCTCAGGATTAGTAGCGATTAGCCCTTGCACTTCACATCTCCATCTTTGATTCCATGCTCTTCACGTTGTCTTCACTTCGAAACACATTCATTGGATCGAAGTGGTTTTCGGATAACATATCCGATCCATGTCTCTTCGAAACAACGTTCGATAATTTCTGATAAACTCAACCCCGGTTCTCTAGGAAATAAACAGACAAAGATAAGATCGGAGATCACCTCCTAATCGTTAGTGGACAGATTTCCTTATCATCGTCCTAGAAGAATGAAACGATATTTATACGCACAGTACAACATCATCGGAGATGACTATGCCATATAACTCACGTGTTTCTCCTAGATATTTCCAAAGTTACATTTAGGTCCATTTTCGATAGTCGGTTATTTAACTATCGAATAACAAACATTCGATCAGGGATTTATTTTATAGGGAAAACCAACATTGGTTCAGTACATAAGCAATCACTAGCCTCCTTTAATAAGTCTTCATACATATAATTGCTTTGTAAATTACTTGTATATAAACACTTTTAAAAGATATACTCATGAATCCCTGTATTTCCATATTTAGAAATAGCCCTATACTTATGCCAACGGTATAAGTATATCTGCAAAACTAAGAATTTTTTTTCTTTTTATTCGATTCTCAAATCGTTTATAATTCACCTTACAATTCTCCAAAATCATTTATAAACCATTTTATAAAATCTCTGAAAACATTAATAATTCCTTTACCAAGAATTCAATCACTTATAAATTTCTTGTACCTTTCAAAATCATTTATAACTCTAAATGAACTCATATACCATTTACAAACTTCTTTTATAAATCTATAAACCCGCTTCTAAAATTCGTTTATAAATATTCAATCCTTTATCAACTCTTTCACCCTGCAAATAACCCTTCCTTAATTCTTCGAACCAATTTATAACTCCTTTATAAAATCTAAGTCTTTCGACTCCATTTCCGGTTCTCGGAAGCATTTATAAATAATTTTAATCATTTACCTCGAACATCACTATATGATAATAGTTATTAACAAAGAACATTATAAATAAATGGAAATCATTAACTTCAAATATCCTAAAATAATAATTAGTCCTTCCAAAATATTTTTAAGAAATAATAATAAAAATTAATCTTACAATTCTATAAATAATAATAATTTATTTTAAAACCTTATTAATAATCCTTATTATAAGTTTCAAACCATAATTATTCTTAAATAATTATTTTTTTAATTTATTAACTTTTTATAATTTCTTAAAACATATTTACTGTAAAACACATAACTTTTAACAATAATAAAATAATTAAATAACTTTAAAATAATATTAATATGAATACATAACTTTAAAATGATTTTAATATAATTAAATAACTTTTAAAGAATATTATTATAATTAAATAACCTTAAATTAATATTATTATAATTAAATAACTTAAAACAATATTAATATAATTAATAACTTTAAAACAATATTAATATAACTAATTAGATAATCCTTAAATATTACTAAAATCCAATTTCGGATTTAAAAATCCCTTTTGTCTCAAAACCCAATTTCGACTTAATCGGCAATTTATAGTATTGTCAAAATACTAACTTGAGGCCAATAGTCACCCAACACTTAACCAATATCGATATTGTTTTTCTATCACAACCGGGTTTTAATTTCAAACATATAACAATGTTATAACCACAGCATCCACAATAATATTTCTTATTCAATAATCCATATAAAGGAAATATTATTGAAACAATATAATTCAATAATAGTGAGGAATCCCGTTGGATCCCTCCAACCTGTTTCCCTGCATCACAAATGTTAGATAATCATAAAATATAAATTAATCGCTTCGAGGCGGGATTCGTATACAAATGGTCATCCGCTTTTACATGGGAACGCAGTAGGTTGTTCTTATTCGCTCCAATAGGCGGGAATATATCCAAACCAACTAATAAATATAATAATTCATCTAAACAATCATCCAACCATTTTTATCAACTATAAATCATACTAGTTATCCAAAAAGGTGAGTTAACTCACCGAAATTTTCTGTTGTCGCCGAAGCGTTCCGGTTTGGAACTAAAACCGGACGACATCCGATTTTAGCCCAATTTTCGACAGTCTCCAAATCCTTCCAAAAAGGTTCCATTTTGAAGCTTTCGTCATCACGAGCGCAACGCAAAAAGTTTCGTCTCAATCGGACCTCGTATGAGAAAGTTATGGATTTTAGAAGTTATCGACAATTTTAAATAATAATATAAACTAATTACAATCTTCACCTTAATTACAACTAATACCATCTTCCCCTAATCTCTCTGTTCTAACCTGTACACTGAAACAATCTGCACGGCCGTGCATCCCCAACCACGATACGGTGCTCCGATCACCGATATCCAATGTCGCTTCCACCATTGAACTTCTCTTCCCGACCCACATCAATCCATCCCCATTTCCTTCCACTCGGTCCCCTCCCAGATATCGTGATTTCCAGCCTCTGCCTTCATCCATGGTCGACTTCGCGCCCTACCCCAATGTGATTGGACCCCTCAAGAAAATCACCATTGCACCTCTTCGCTTCTCCGAGCTGAGATATGGTCTCGAAACCTCCCATCGATCATCGAAGTGATCGATTTTTCCAGCCCTAGTTTTAGTCTAAAACCATGGCCACTGTCGAACACCCATACAAGCATCGCGCCCAAATACAGGCAAATTAAAATGAAGCTCTCATTGAAAGAAGAATTTTAAATTTTGTTTTAGAATTTTTAATTAAGCAATTCTCTAGAAATAAATTTTTGAATCATTTTTCTTCTTCTTCTGGAATGAAGCATGGCATTTATAGCGGGAAGGTACAGTTATGCATGTAGGGGAGGAATGATAAAAACAGTATAGGGTGGCTGATGGAGATGGAACAACGGCTGCGTGGTCAAATCTGAATAGAATATATTATTTCAAAAACCATAATATCTAGCTATAAATTTTGGATCCCAATCATGGCGTGCCACTTGGCGTTTCTACTGTTATACCCTTATTCCGAACGTAATAGAACTAGTACCGAGCCCCAATTCGATCATTTGGAGAAGATAACTTTTTGAACCCAATTATTATATTAAATCTTCAATATTAATTTCATCGTGTTTCTATCCCGCACGATCAAACGTTATGTCTGATCACTACAAAATTTGACGGCATATTATAATTCATTATTACGGACCCAATGACACCGATTTCGTCAAAATCCGAGACTGTGCCCCGGAAGGCTATTTTTGTATGTTAATTAAAACGATTATTTTCAAAATCGAGTAAATCACTTTTAAATTTTTTATTATCTTCATTCTTATTAATATAAATTTAATAAGCCCTTTAATCATTTTTATCCAAATAAAAATCAAAGATTCAATTATTTAAACAATTTCAATTATTAAATTCAATAATTAAACTATCCAATAAATCGCTATATTTGGAATTTAAGTTATTTAACCTGTAAAATTAAATTTTCAATATTTAAAATTAATTAAATATTCTAATTTCAAATAACTAAAATTCTGGGTCGTTACAAGGATAGTTTATCTCCTTCCATTATCACCATTGTTATCATGATCTAAGTGATGATGAGCAAAAGGACTCAAACAATGCAAGTACTACCAGAAACCTATGGACCTGGATTTTGAAATTGAAGGAATACCCAAGTTTAAAAATAAAGGAAGACAAAAAGATTGTTAAAATGAATAGTAGCAGTAAGCCTGCTTTTATGATAAAGAGCTTGGCAGAGATTCGAGAAGATTTTAAGATGGATCTTGTAACGAGGAATGATAAAGAGCAGTAAGTTATTTTGCTTTTTCATTCCTCACTTATGATTTTTTCCCCACATCTGCTGTATTCTAATATGATCTCAATTTATATAAGTTTTGGTGTCAATGTAATAAGGATATTTATGCACAATTCTAATGTAATAATATTCTTCTTCTTACTCAGATCACTTCTCCCTCCTTTTACCATACATTATTTATTTATTTTATTAGTTTAGTTTACTTGTTGATCATGTCAAAATCTACAAGGTATGTCTGTCAATTGATGCTCATTTAGATGTGAAATTGATGTATTCAACACTTATACAAGCACCAATGCTCTATTTTTTTTTAATTTTCCATATTTTTAACAATGGGCAAAAACAATTGTAAACGACATCTATTACAATGGTTAGTGTGTTGTGGTTGGGGAATATTGCAATGGTTCTGGACCGTTGTAAAAATGTTTGCTACAATGGGCATTTAAAACGGTTTAGAACCGTTGTAAAATATTTTAGGTCTATTACAACGCCGTATAATAAGATGGACGCTGGCCCATTGCGAAACCCCTATTACAACGGTATTGCCCGTTGTAAAAAGGGTATTTTGTTGTAGTGGGAGCGAGATTATATGCTCGGTGTAAAGCGGGTATATGTATGCTTGGGGTAGAGCATTATGGATGATTGAGTTATGGAGGTGTACCCATATGTATGTTGTCTTTCATGAAGTGCTACGGGATATGATTAGGAGTTAGCGATAACCAAATGGCCAGTGTCCACTCTAATGGCCTAATAGGGGGGTGCACCCCAGATCTATGACACTTTTTGTTATGCTAGATGAACGTCATGAGATTTGAGTGAAGGGCAGCGTATCCCTTAGGGTGGTGTAGCCCTAGCCCCTTTAGTTACGAAGGTCAGCAGTCTGTTACCATAGGGGTATAATCGGGGTCATGATCAATGCATAACGTAGTCTTACAGTGTGTTTATAACATGCGGTGGATATATACATGATACCAAGTTGTTAACTGTAATGACCTGCCTTTTCAACCCTCAAATGTCGACACTAATACATCTACAGTATTCATGTGTTGAGCACCCAAGTGTTGGAAAGACATATTGTTAAGGTAAAATAAATAGAAAAAGAAACAAAACAAGAAAGAAGGAACACAATATCAGAATCTCATAGTGGAACGATAACATATAATATCAAAAGACAATACAAACTGTATTTTAAGATACATGGCATTTCAGAGTTTAAATTCTAAATACTATCATCAGCCTGGACAGTTATAACAGTTGTGTTCACAAATGGTGATGTGTATAATATAGTAATGTAATGGAAATAAGAATACTACGATAGATAAAATATCCAGCTCATCTTCTCGAGCTCCAAAGAACATCAACAAAAACCCACATTTCTCAGACCACTCGAAAAAGCATACGGGGAATTTAGGGAAAACGAAAACCATGTGTCAGACATATGTCTTATATGAGAAACTCAAGAAATATATGATCAGCGTATAGCTGTAACAACCCGATTTTAAAGGTAATTAACAATAAATATGTAATTAATTAAAAATGAAATTTTTGGAATTTATTCTAGAATATCAGGATTTTATTACAAGTTAATTAGTAATAAAATTGAATAGTTTTGGGAAATAAATAAAATTATTTTTATTGAAAAATAATTTGGTGATAAGAGTAATTTGTAATGGGCTTGAATATAAATTGTTTTATATAAAGAAGAAGAAAAATTATAATGAGGCCCAACAGAACTTAGCTTAACAATCCAAAATTATAGCTCCAAGATTTCATCATTTCACTATTCCATTTCCAACGTTTTCCATTTTCGGGAGGTTTCTTCTTCATTTATAAATATAACTTATGCAATTTCTTTTGAGAAGGAGGAAAAACCGATTTAACTCCAAAGCTTTCCCTCTCTAATAAATTAAATTAAATTCAAACATATAATTTCCTAAATTCAATTATGTGCTTTCAATCATGGTGAGGATCGCGGTAGTAGCAGGTAGTATGCAAACATCTCAGGCTTATTAATGACTTGGGTGCCCAAAAATGAGAGGCTGGCCAAGTTTACCGTATACCTCTTTCTGGCCATTATTAGCAAAACATGGTGTTTTCTCAAAACAGAAACCTTGTGTTGAAGATTTTCGTCCTAAATGGATTGAGTTAGATATCGAGAAAATGCCCATTTAATTCTGAAAGGTATTATTCTCAACATAAAAGGAGGTGAGAAAATAGGCATTGTTGGCAGGGACTGGTAATGGTAAATCCACGTTTATTCAAGCATTATTTAGGGTTGTGGAGTCATGTGGAGGAAGAATAATTATCGATGATGCTGATATTTTCAAAATGAGACTCCATGATATGTGATCTCGCTTTGGCATTATACCTCAAGAGCCAATGCTTTTGGAAGGGACGGTTAAAAGCAATATTGATCCAGCAGGAAAGTATTTTGATGAAGAGATCTGTTATGTTTTAAATCGTTTTTGTTACTTGTCTAACCTTCTGTAATAAAACATTGAATGGATCTCACCCTCCAATTTAAGAAGGAATCACTTGCACATGCTGTATGGACTTTAAATATTTATTTCTTTAATACCTTCAGAAATTAGTGTGATATATTGGGACATTTGTTTTAGCTGACTGTAGTATATGCTCAATGATCTTAGTTTCAGTTGATATACTGGGATATTTATTATCCACCTCTACTGTGGATGTAGCATATTCCAGCAGTGCTACCCAATTTTGTGCTCTTAGTTAGTACCATGTATTAATTGGCTATATACATTGTGTGTGAGGGTTGTGCTGGGTTTGAGGGAGAACGGTTGAGTGTGTTGTTCTTGTGTGGCCGTGCGTGTTGAGTATGTGTATAGTGTTGTGTGTGTATAAAGGTGTTGCACATGATTATGTGGGGCGTGTTAGTTTGGGCATGCAACTTTTCAAATATAAACGTGTTGTCTTATATTTATACATATTAAGTAACCAACCAACCAAATACAAATATGTTTGTGCACATGGCTATGATGGTTTGGGTAATCATAAGATAACAATAGTCAAAGTATACGATCTATATTTATACATTAACATATTACAATGTTAAGTGTGCCTTGTAGGTTGTTCATTCTATTATTACAAAGTTGCTATGTTACAGTATTCACACTGTCAAAGTAAAACAATCAGAATCTCATGCATGCTTGACTCCACCAATTACTTTTTCATAATAAATAAATGATTATAATGAATGACCTCTATGCCACCCATACATTCACTGTTGAAATTCCTTGAAAAAATAAAATTGAATGATATATACAATAGTCTCACATCGCCAAAAATAAGAGAAGTTTCATAGATATATACCAATTCCTCAAACCCTATATTGGCCCTTAGGGTCAGGTAATTTTGTGCGAGGTGGAAGACGTATATCTTATGACCAAAACACGCGCGCGCGCCGTCCGTACCGAACCGGGCTTGGGCTTGGGTCTAAATGAAATCTTATTTTTGCACAGAAAAACAAGGCCGGTTTTTGAACAAGTTTTTTCTGAAGAGGTGTGACCTCTGGTGGACGGTAGCAACGGATATAAACGGACGCGGCCCGTTTAAAACGAACAGTTATGCGCGGTTCAAACGAACAGACGCGACTGTCTGAAGGGATGCAAACTGGACTATAAAAAGGACAGAATACTGATCACATTCTATCAATTTCGAAACTCCAGTTTTATATCTTCTTCTTCGTCCAAACTACTGCTGCCATATCAAACATCACAGAGTGGCATTGCTCGTTACAGTTTCGTGCAGAATCATTCTGTTGTATCTTGGGAAACTTTGCAAATAAAAGTTTTAAGGAAATTGCTAAGGCAAGCCTCAGAATTCCTTTGTTATACGGTTAGATTGTTCTGTTTTTTCCTTCATTTGAATACTGCATTTCTACATCTTAAAACTTTTACAAAATTCGTAGAATTTTGTGCACTCATACAGTATTCGGTCGACTGGTTATCGTATTCGGTCCACTGGTTACAGTGTTTTTATCACTGATCTAGAAAGTTGCGAACTTTCTGCTATTCAAACTTGTCTGCGTACAGTTTGCTATCATACATTTCCTAAGACTGTTTCTGTTGCAACAGGAAATGGCAGCGGTAGAAATTCCAAACAAAAATGCTACCCACAACAAACCAGATCCATTCAAGGGAGACGGAGATGATTTTCTGACATGGCAGAGTCAGATGCTCTTTTATCTCACAACCCTTGGTCTGCAGAAGTATCTTGATGAAGATGAACCGGTGCCACCTACACCAGGCAAAACCACTGCGTCAACTGAGAATGCTAATATTGATGCATGGAGGCACTCGGATTTCTTGTGCAGAAATTACATCCTTAACTGTTTGGATAAGGTTTTGTACAAAGTTTATCAGCCACTCAAGACTGCGAAAGCTCTCTGGAATGCGCTTAATGCAAAGTATAAAACGCAAAACGTGAGCCTGAAGAAATTCATCGTAGACAAATTCATGGACTACAAGATGATAGACTCAAAATCTGTAACTGCACAAGTGCAAGAACTTCAGATTATCATCCACGAACTGGAATCAGAAGGCCATCAAGTTGGGGAATCCTTTTTAGTGGAAGCAATAACTGGAAAGTTGCCACCGTCTTGGAGAGACTACCGCAACTATCTGAAGCACAAGAAGAAAGAGATTTCTCTACAAGACCTCATCGTACGTTTAAAGATAGAGGCAGATAACCGTGGAGTTACAAAACAAACCGAGGAGGCGTTTGTAGCAGAAGGGTCAAAGAACAAAGGCCACTTCAACAAAAAGAAGAATTTCTCAAAGAAAAGAAAAGCTCCTGAAAACAAACCAAAAGACAACAAACAAACCAAGAAGTTTAATGGTGAGTGTTGGGTTTGTGGTAAGACGGGACACGCCGCTAGAGATTGTCGACACAAGAAGCAGAAAAATTCTGAAGCAAACGTTGTGGAAAATATGGATATCGATGAATCCAATTTTTCAGGAGTTGTATCTGAATGCAACTTGATTCAGAATTCTGCACAATGGTGGTTGGACACAGGTGCTACTAGGCATATATGTTCTGACAAATCCGTATTTTCAACCTACACCAAATTAGATCAAGATGAGAAACTCTATATGGGCAATTCATCGGTTTCCATGGTTGAAGGCAAAGGGACAGTCACCCTCAAGTTCACTTCTGGGAAGACTATTAAACTGAATGATGTCCTTCATGTTCCAGATATTCGCAAGAATCTCATTTCTGGATCCGTGCTTTCAAAGAAGGGTTTCAAGATGGTCTTCGAGTCAGACAAGATGGTTCTGTCTAAGGCAGGAATCTACATAGGAAGGGGTTACTTATGTGATGGCCTATTTAAGGCAAATGTAGCCGTAGTTGGCAAAAATACTATGTATTCTGATTGTGATATCAATAAAATTGAAGTTTCTTATTTGGTTGAGCATGAAATTTTATTATGGCATGATAGATTAGGTCATGTAAATTTTCGAAAAATGAAAAAGCTTGCAAACTTAGGATTAATTCCTAAATTCCAAATAGATAAAACCTACAAATGTGAGACATGTGTAGAAGCAAAAATGGCTAAGAAACCATTTCATACTATTGATAGAAGTATTGAACCATTGGGAATGATTCATACTGATTTATGTGATTTCAGAAACTTACCTACAAGAGGTGGGAAAAGGTATTTTATTACATTTATCGACGATTATACACGATATTGCTATATATATCTTTTAAATAGTAAAGATGAAGCAATAACATCATTTATAAAATACAAAGCTGAAGTAGAAAATCAGCTGAATAGAAAGATCAAGATATTGAGATCTGATCGAGGTGGAGAATATGAATCACCATTTGAACAATTATGTGCCGAAAATGGTATAATTCATCAAAGAACAGCTCCATATTCACCACAACAAAATGGTATCGCCGAGAGAAAGAATAGAACGTTAAAAGACATGGTTAACGCTATGCTTTTAACTTCAGGCCTACCAACGAACTTGTGGGGGGAAGCCCTAAATATGTCTAACCATATATTAAACAGGGTTCCTCATAGCAAAACAGGAACAATCCCATATGAGTTATGGAAAGGACACCTACCTAGCTTCAAATACCTCAAAGTGTGGGGGTGCTTAGCAAAGGTTCCAGTTCCGCCTCCCAAGAAGGTCAAACTTGGACCAAAAACTGTAGACTGCTACTATCTAGGCCCCGCTGAAAATAGTAGTGCCTATAGATTTTTAGTTTTCAAGTCTGATATAAATGACATCTGTGTAAATACAATCATGGAGTCAAGAGATGCTTCATTCTTTGAAGATGTTTTTCCACATAAAAGAAATGATGGAAATCTTGCCTCAAAAAGGACAAGAGATGACAGAAATGAACCACATGAAAATGAAACTCATCGAGACAGAGATGAAGTTGAACCAAGAAGAAGCGTAAGGGCACGAACTTCCAAGTCATTCGGCTCGGAATTTCTAACTTACGTACTAGAACATGAACCTCAAACATATAAAGAGGCAATGTCTTCTTTTGATTCTTCCTGTTGGAAAGAAGCAATCAAAAGTGAGATTGATTCAATTCTAAGTAATAAAACTTGGGAAATAGTTGATATTCCCCCTGGAATAAAACCGATTGGCTGCAAATGGATTTTCAAGAAGAAAATGAAACCGGATGGCTCTATTGATAAATATAAAGCCAGATTAGTAGCCAAAGGATATCGTCAAAAAGAAGGAGTAGACTTCTTTGATACCTATTCACCGGTAACACGAATAACCTCTATAAGAATGTTAATAGCAATTGCATCTATCTATAATCTAGAGATTCATCAGATGGATGTAAAAACAGCATTTTTAAATGGAGATCTCGATGAGGAGATTTACATGGAGCAACCTGAGGGTTTCATTTCCAAAGGAAATGAAAAGAAAGTATGTCGATTAGTAAAATCACTATACGGACTAAAACAAGCTCCTAAACAATGGCACGAAAAATTTGACAGTGTCATGATGAAAAATGGTTTTCGTATAAATGAATGTGATAAATGTGTTTATTACAAACAAGTTGGACAATCATTTGTAATGATCTGCCTATACGTTGACGATATGCTAATCTTTGGTCCTAACACTAAAGTAATAGAGACCATAAAGAAGATGTTAATCAACAATTTCGATATGAAAGACTTAGGAGTTGCCGATGTTATTTTGGGAATCAAAATAATAAAAACACCTGATGGAATTGAATTATCTCAGTCACACTATATAGACAAAGTGATTGAAAAATTCCAAGACTATGGAATTAAAGGAGTGAGAACACCTTTTAATCCATCAGAAGTACTGCATAAAAACACTAATGAGAGTGTAATGCAACTGGAATACTCTCGTGTAATAGGATGTCTCATGTATCTCATGAATTGCACAAGACCAGATATAGCTTATGCAGTAAGTCGACTGAGCAGGTATACAAGCAATCCAGGAAAGGAACACTGGAAAGCACTAATGAGAGTGCTTGGATATTTAAAAAATACCGCTAACTATTCCTTACATTATGGAAAAAATCCTGCCGTCTTAGAAGGGTATAGTGATGCAAACTGGATTGCAGATTCAGAGGAATCAAAATCAACAAGTGGTTATGTCTTTACCCTAGCAGGGGCAGCAGTATCATGGAAATCTACTAAACAAACATGCATAGCTCGATCCACTATGGAATCAGAGTTCATTGCATTAGATAAAGCAGGCGAAGAAGCAGAATGGCTTCGTCACTTTTTAGAAGATATTCCGTTCTGGCCTAAACCTGTACCGGCCATATGCATACACTGCGATAACCAAGCAGCGCTAAGCAGAGCGCACAACTTTGTGTATAATGGAAAGTCACGACATATTCGACGACGCCATAACACAGTTAGGCAGTTACTCTCTAATGGAACTATTTCCATAGATTATGTGAGGACAAATGATAACCTAGCGGATCCGTTTACTAAAGGTTTATCCAAAGAGAAAATTGACTGCGCATCGAGGGGAATGGGTTTAAAAGCCTAAACCAACAAGAGTTAACTTATACGGAAACCTAACCTAGCGACTGGAGATCCCACGGACTAGGTTCAATAGGCAAACCAGTTATGATTAACTCAAGAAGTAATGCATTTGTTTGGACTTAGTCCTACCTAATTCCTATGATGCAAAATAAAATGCATACCTACAGAAGTATTAAAAGGTTAAAGCTATGCTTTTTAATGATGTCCATATCTTGAAAATAACAAGTGGGGTATATGTAGATACTCTACATGGATGCGATCACCTATGTTAGTGTGAGCTGGGTCGGCTCTATGAGATTATTACAGGCTTATAATTCTCAATAACACTCGCAGAACCAATAACTGTTCAGGACCAAAATGAACACAACCAAGAAATTGGATGAGAAGGGAATCAATGCTTCGTGAAACTTATTGTCTGGTTATACAATAACGGCCGACGGTTCAAGATGAAATAATTCACCGATTAGCCAAGTATATCCGATGAGTTTTAACTAAGGAAAGTTCAAAGTGAAATATCTACTTATCCTCGATATAGCATTATTCCATATGTACTCTGTGATATTCCACTTTGTGTGGGGGATATGTATATTATCATTCATGTGGGGGATTGTTGAAATTCCTTGAAAAGATAAAATTGAATGATATATACAATAGTCCCACATCGCCAAAAATAAGAGAAGTTTCATAGATATATACCAATTCCTCAAACCCTATATTGGCCCTTAGGGTCAGGTAATTTTGTGCGAGGGGGAAGACGTATATCTTATGACCAAAACACACACGCGCGCGCGCCGCCCGCCCGTCCCGTACCGAACCGAACCGGGCTCGGACTTGGGCTTGGGTCTAAATGAAATCTTATTTTTGCACAGAAAAACAAGGTCGGTTTTTGAACAAGTTTTTTCTGAAGAGGTGTGACCTCTGGTGGACGGTAGCAACGGATATAAACGGACGCGGCCCGTTTAAAACGAACAGTTATGCGCGGTTCAAACGAACAGACGCGACTGTCTGAAGGGATGCAAACTGGACTATAAAAAGGACAGAATACTGATCACATTCTATCAATTTCGAAACTCCAGTTTTATATCTTCTTCTTCGTCCAAACTACTGCTGCCATATCAAACATCACAGAGTGGCATTGCTCGTTACAGTTTCGTGCAGAATCATTCTGTTGTATCTTGGGAAACTTTGCAAATAAAAGTTTTAAGGAAATTGCTAAGGCAAGCCTCAGAATTCCTTTGTTATACGGTTAGATTGTTCTGTTTTTTCCTTCATTTGAATACTGCATTTCTACATTCACCACTCCATCATAAGTTCACCTAATCATAAGGCATGGCTACACAAGGCACGGCTATAAAATAATTAACCAGAAATGCATAGACTAGGAAGCACAGGATAGATCAGGAGCATTGAATAATAAGTTAGTACATCTTTGTTGGTCACAGTTGACAACATTCTCACACCTGACAATTTATACAACTTAACCTCTCTATATATAAGTTATATATATAGACGCACACAATACACATAAATACAACAAGACCATTCAAATGATCATTTTGTTACATGATTGTAAATATTTTTATAGTATCAAAGCAAAATCTAGTATGTGGTACATTAGACAATTAGTTTATACTAAGATAGCACTTGTGGGTTTATATAGGTATATATAAATATATATGTACTTGCATGATAAGTTTATATACCGAGATAGCAACATCTTCTTACTTCTTAGTTATACATTTTAGTCGTATAGGCATGTGACATGCACTGTTATGAGAAATTGCAGTGTGTATGTATGTATGTATATGTATGCATAGGTGTATATGCGAATGAACTGTGCATGATATATATGCATAGGTGTATAATTATGTGTGTTGAATTTGCATGTACATTTGCTGCTATTTCCTTTTATTTGCACTATGCACCCTCTTTCTAAATTAATTTAATTTGCCTCCTTGTATATTTCTTTGGTATGCTGCTACTTTTTATCTTTCATATGGCTGCTCCTGTCCATATTCCAAATACTATGTGCTAGGTTCTTAATTTTGGTGTTGTTAAATCAATTATTTTGATATTTCATGCTCTACTATACCATCCCTCGATGCATAAATCATCGGAATTAATTAGATGACCGAAATTCGATCATCTAGCTACCATGACATAACCACACCCTCAAAAATCATGAAACCAACTCCAAAAATCATCAACTACATAGATGAACACGACCGTATACTCCGTTCATCAATTCATGCTCATCGAAAAATTATCGTCATTTGATCATTCATTGTAATTGACACATTATAGCCACCCTACTCAACGGAACACCACCCAACTAATTTAAAAAAAAACTAGACACTATGACGAACAACTTTCCAATTGGTTGCTTAGGCTAAATTTGGATGGTTTGAGTGATATGGATTTTTGAATTAAGAGATGCGCTACAAGAATACATTGGTATAGAGACTGAAAAATTCAGTCTTTAACTAAAGTTTAAAGACCGATTATATACTGAAGCGTTCAGTCTCTGATTCCCAAGTCCCAAAAACAATTTGTCACGAAATTTCAGTCTTAAAATTTAAAGACAGAAATTCGGTCTTAAATAGTTTTAAAGAACGAGTTTTAAAGACTGAAATGTGGTATCTGATTAGTCTCAAATTTTACACACATACATATATATATAATATTGGAACCATGTTTACAATTTTGATGTAAATAATTTCATGTCACTGTTGGAACATCAAACAAAGCAGTTAATTTTTTTTCCTTTACTTGAACTCGAATTTAAACATATAATAAAAAAGTATAGATGATCATAAATTTTGGGAACTTTTAAATGGATCACAAACCAGCATTTACATAAATAATCACAACTTACAAATGTATTTCTTACAAATTCACTGGAGTTTTCAATTAGACTTTGCATGGATCACAAATCTACCATACTAATTTCATATACATATATACCCATCGGAGTGGGCACAAAGAGTACAACCATTATTTTACAATGAAACTTTGAACATAAGTTCTTAAACTATCAATCTACCAAAGCAGTAGAATATGCAAAGTTAGCGAAACCAATAATGCACACGAGCTTCATTATTTGTTCAAACTTAGCACAGCAAGAGAGGACCTTCAACTCATCTTGTTAGCCCAACCATGATAATTCAAAAATGTTCAAGTCATCTCCTTAATGGCTCTGCTCAATAGAAATAGCCCTTTCATAATTAACACTTCTTGCAATAATCATAGGTATGGCAAAATTATATATATATATATATATACATATATATATATATATAAAACATATAAGAGTTAGGCGTAATCTAAGAATCA
Organism: Allium fistulosum; assembly: GCA_030737815.1. Taxonomy (NCBI): domain Eukaryota; kingdom Viridiplantae; phylum Streptophyta; class Magnoliopsida; order Asparagales; family Amaryllidaceae; genus Allium; species Allium fistulosum. The sequence goes on along the minus strand of CM060901.1, from coordinate 1,388,968,434 downwards.
GGTTTTCATTCCTCAACACTTTTACAGTAATTTTGAACAGAAAAGGGGTAATTCGTTTATAGTCCACCTATTTGGTAGGCGTCCCTATTTGGTAGGCGTCCGTACTATTTGCATTTTAAATGGTACACAGAACTAGTTTGGAAACCAGTTGGGCATTTCGGAATATATAGTAGACCTAGTGGTCTATTTTTGGTCAGATTTGAAAATAAAGAGGATCTTAATATAACTCTACAAGACGGACCTTATAAAGTTTAATTCTTGAATTATGATCATCAAAAAGTGACATGTTGGGATGAAATTTACATAAGGATATCTAACTTTTGTGCTTATCTGGATTAATTTATTCATTTTAAAATTTTATTTGTGATAAAGGAGCTATCGCTCTTCTAGCAACGTATAACATAAGCTAAAGTGTTGGTTGAAATCAATATGGATATTGAATTCTTGGACGAATTTAAAGCAGAAATATAATGGTGAAGTTATTAAAGTTGTTGCCAAATTTGATTATATACCACACAAAATGAGTGAAATATTGCGTTTTTGGTCATGCAACTAATAACCGTTTTACCAAAACATCACAAGTTGAAGACCAAAACCAAAATAAAATAGTCTAGACTAAGAACATAGTAACAGTCGTACTTATACAGCAGCTCATGAACAGTCCAAAACCAACAAGCATGTACACTCAGATTCAACAAATGATAAATTCAACAAGCATGCACATGATTTGATGCATGACATTTATATCAAAATAAATCGCTTAATATATTAGTAATCTCCTGAATAGTACCTTTGTATGTGTGTCAGGTTGAGTAGCTTTTTTGGAAGTCAAAGTTTCGTTCACTTCAACCATGATATTGAATAGGGTAGGCAGATAATAATTTTTAGTGATTGCTCTCTTCTTTTTATGGTCTGTGTGTGTGGGTAGTGAAGGAAAAGGGATGAAGATGGGTTCTATTTCAATTTGGGGAGGCGGTTGTAGAGTACTAATTTTATCCTAAAGAAGAAGTTATATGAAGCATGACCATAATTAAAGGATGTAATGGAGCATTTAAGTGTATTCAATAAATAAAAAGTTGCTTTAATTTCGGCCAATATAAAGTTAATCAATCCCAAACACTATCAAATGGATCAGTGTATTTAACCATTGGATTCAGAAAGGAACAAAATCTAAACCATTGAAATTTTAGCTACTTGTTGAAAGAATAAATTAAAAATTGAAATTTTAGCTACTTGTTGAAAGAATAAATTAAAAATTGAAATTTAGTTTTTAATTAATCTTAAATTTTAAAGACAGGTTAAAAACTGGTTTTCAGTCTCTAGTATCCAGAATTAAAGACAGAATGTCTCAGTCTTGTATCGGTTTTTAATTAAGGACTGCAAAATTTCTGTCTTTAGTTTCAGTCTTTAACTAAACATCTTTTAGTATTGGACATGATTTCTTCACTAGATAGAGAGAAGAAATTAGCATGTATCAATGTTTGGAGCATACCTTGCTTAAAGTAAGCATTACCTTACATTTTAAAACAAATTTATAACAAATTTAGATCTAAACAATTATATCAACATAAGTATCATCAAAATAAAAAACCAAACAAATCAAACTACCAACACTACATCATTCATTTTCATAAAAATATTAGACAAAGGTTAAATATTTCACAACATTTATTATTTCCAAAAGTACGCAACAAGATTTATAGTTCTCACCTTCCCGGATTGACGAAAATGCAAAATCCAAGCTTTCTATGCTAGCAATCAACCCCCAACACAACTACATTTTCAAACTTTAAACTAAAAAGAGAACATTTTCCTACTTTATGAATACTAGAGGAAGTGAGAAAAGAAATGAAGCAAAGAAGTTAAAATGGAAAAATGAGACAAAGCTTTATCTTATAATTGCATGAAAAGACTAAGGACCAAAATACCCTTATCTCAATTTCCAACTTTGCCATCATTTCTCAAGCCACCAAAATGTCAACCATTTGAAAATGTGATGGATTTTAGAGTGATCCATGTACTTTGTTCATTTGTTTGCTTAAGGAATCTTCACAATTTCAAATCCATCTTTTCATTTTTAAATTTAAATATATTTTATACTTATAAATTCTTATTATTTTTATTTTTTTATCTTCACATTTCAAATATAAAGTTTCCCTAAACATTTAAATGTTGTTTTAAAGTATACGCAAAGGTATAACAACTTTTTACAAAGTGTCGTTCGATGAAAAGCTGAAAATTAAAAGTGGGTTTCGATCACATTTTCAGTTTTTTGTCGAGCTACCTATTTAAGTAAACAAAATTAAAAAATGAATTTTCTATCATTAGTTATTAATTAAGAGTTATTTAGTTATTAAAACTATTAATTGAATACCTAAAATAAATTAAATATTCACAAATCAAAACGATGAAATTCCGAGTCATTACATGCCCAACTTCTCCTCATCAACGAACCATTCACCTGATGTTATACTCAGACCTACACTGCTTAGTATATGCATACGTTCAAACGAAGATCTACATTTGCAGTTTTAGCACCTCTTTATGTACTCAATTAGTCACATATATAGTCTAAGGTCTCAGGCTAATTCGTCATCATGCAACAATGCATCAAAATTCACCTTAGCCTTGTTCACTTACATTACTGCATTCAAGCCTGCATTGCCAGCCGGCATTAGGTGAAGTTAGATCTGTAGCGCACAGTGATCATACATTCAGACCTACATTTCCACTCTCCAATTCTCATTTTTTAGTTCTAGCAACCTCTACATTCAATATGCACGTCTTCTTGTTTTTTTCAATGTGCATACATGCAATATTCATACTCTACCGTGCATTATTTAGTTATCTCTTGTAGTGTTTACTTGTGTTTCTCACTACTGCATGAGATGAATATTGCATGAGATGCATACATGGCCCTGTCTATAGGCTGTAAACTCTCTGTAGCATCACCACCACACAGTGTAAGAGCAGCATCACACTACCCTCCAATTGCAGCCTTGCCTCGTAACATCTCCGCCCCCATCTCCTGAAAGCATTTGCACTCATCATCCTCTGCAAACATGTGTTCCCATGAATAGCTTCACTAACATGCCCTAGTTTTCTTCAGCTAACATACTTTGCTAACATACCTCCCTTACACATGCATCAGTTACTAGGAATCTGCATAACAAGATTCAGCAGCAATGCCATATTTCATTCCATCTTCCTAGCGCGATACTCCACAGCATCAACATGCTCTAACCTACACTCCCACCTAGCAGCAATGCACTACCTCTTACCAAAAGATCTCGCCTCAACGGCCTTTTGGTCTCCATGATCCCTGGAAACCCTTGCAGCCTACAGGGTTTCTTGATTGGCTAAAGCTCTTTGGAATTACATGTGCAATTCGGTCCTCTTTGTTCATTACTATTGCACAATAATTCTCAGCTATAGGCCTAGATAGCAATGTATATTTTTTGGTCTTTGTTTTCCTCATTTACTGATCATCTAAGAGATTATCCCCTATATGCATGTATAGCAGTATCCATCAAACGTATGCATGGTTTTTGGCTATAATATTAACAAAGTAACAAGTGCTCTCCGGATCAATCTTTCATTAAAAAAATAAAACAAAAACTGTAAACAAAAAAAATAAAGTACCAAAATGAACCACCCTCACTAAACGTAAATACCCCACCTCTACACCCATACCATCCAAGAGTATAACAATGTAATACTGTCAGATAATACAGAAAATGAGGCTATATAGGGTACACACGTGAATACTATCTTGGGCTAACGCTGGTACATATTTAAAAATCGAATAAATAACTCACCTATACGCACCCAATATCAACACAAAGTAATAAACATGTGTGCCTCTAGGATAGAATAATACCCAATATACAGCAAATATCAAAGATCACAGAGTCAGAATCGTAGTGATAATGTATAATACTAAATATACAAGGTATATCCAACGTACATCGCATGAATATATACAAGAGATAATACAATACAAAATGATAAACTAGTATGCTAAATTACTAGCCTCCTCTATGCATAATAAAAAAGCTGGTCTCACTGTCCTCGCATCTAAAATGTCTCGGACTGACACGGATATTATATAAATAACACATGGGTCAGACTATATCTAAATTTAGAGGTCAACACATATACAGATGTAGAATATTCATAGAATAATAGTGATTACAAACAAACAATAGTATAGTAAAATAGTAACAACCACAAAACCAAGCCTAAAGATGTCATCAGCTATATAAAATCTCATCATATATTATCCAATCGAAATAATATCAATGGGTGACTCATCCAGATCTAGAATCATCATCAAAGTCCAGAAATAATAAAATATGAGGTATCATCAAGTATTGCTAGGCCAGCAAATAGCAACACCGAAGTATATATTTCAATCTCAAGTAATAGAATACCAGAATCGATATAAAATATAGGTCGCCTATTTGAAAAATCATATAAAATATAAGATATGAGAATCCACGATACATTGGACATTTTTTAGATATAATCTCATATCCTCATATATAAACCAAAATATATCATGACGGGAAATGACTATACGTAAGACATGAGTCCTAGGTAGTGTAACAACAAGTACTTCCTAACACACCTATCCAAAGCTCAGTGTGGCTTTCAGCCTCGTGTTGTGCCAAGAAATACGATCTGTTGGGATTTTAAAATATTATAGAGTATAATTATAAGGGTAAGTTCTAAGGTATTTTGCACTTTCATATCTCACAGGGGAAGGAATCAAAATATAAGTACACAAAAATAGACATCTCAAAAAAATAGCCTCCAAAATACTTGGTTTACATATACACTGTTTTCAAAGTACAATATACGCATTACAAACATTTTATACAATAAGTGACTACAAGAGGAACATTGAATAATATGAGAACTCCAACGTGAAGCTCCTTCCTCCATGTACTATGCTCAATCAACTGCTAATCTATCATCCTGTAGTGGGAAAATATGGAAAGGAGGGAGTGGGTTAGACAAAAATCTGGTGAATGAGTACAAGTTTAATATGTGATGATCATGTGCAGTTAACTTCAAAAATATTCTAAATTACATAGGATGTACTACCAGTGTCTGTGAATTCCTAAAGTCCATTACCTAAGGGTTCTTGTTTAATGCATATCTACACTACTACTTGTGTAAACTACTATAAGAATTAAACTACGGATCAAACCTCACACTGACGATTGAATAACGATTCTAGAGCTACGCAATAAGAAATCACCGCCAGTAGTCTACCATGGAAACCCCTATTTCCACTAATACTATTGTGGGAACTGCTCTCCTATGAATACCTTTAAGAATCACTACGCCTGGAGAGGGACAACCCCATAATGCAAACTTGTTGTGTGACTCATTGTATGCACCCACTGTTCACCTCGCGATTGTAGTGGCAAAATACCTCTTATCGTACTACGTCGTGTCCACTTGTACCATGTCGCGCTAGAACTGTGCGTACAAGAACTTATATTAGTACTAGGCTCTTTTCTACTCTATAGCCTCATATTGCGCTACTTCAGGCCTGACTGTCCTTTAGAATCCCCCGTTAACACCCGGCTTACTCACCTAGTGTCTCCATTAGTGCTGCGTGTCCACTACGAAACACCCTTTAAGTGTCTGTGAAATACATCGCCCTAGTCAACTCTTAGCTCTTTTTTGGGTATTTAATTATTACCCAAACTGCAATGACCTATTGTATTTTGATAGGGAACTGACATTCCTATAGTCTCTAGCATGTGTACTTAGCCCAAAATATGCTCAAACAATCAATTCTCCATTTATATATTTTTTTACGAAATTATATAATTTATAATATTTAACTTGGCCCTTAGGCCGAGATTCATTCTCGTAATTTACATTGCGAACGATCGACCGCTGTTCCACGCATGTCGACCACTACCGGTCGACCGCTAAGTTTCCAAGGTCGACCGGTCCCGTATTAAAATTAGGGTTTTCTGCAATTTGATTTCTGTCGATCTTTCATTATTATTTAACTCATGTCATTTGCATTTATTAGCAGTTATTGGTGAACCCTAATTACTAGGTGACCAATCTATATGTCAATTTGAAATTTGATTCGGTGTTTACTGATTTAGGGTTTGCAAATTCAATTATAAAAAGGTGTATATGCTTAACTGTAATTCATGTCGTTTAATAGTTTACTGGTAATTTCTATTATTAACCAATAGATTTCAATTTAGGGTTTTACATGTTTCAAATTAGGTTTCTAGCACCCTAAATCAATTAAAATAGTCGAATTTAACTGTAATAATTTTCAAACTAAAATTGTTCCCACTCACCTCAAGCCTAAGCACTTCCTATTTTCTTTGCTTAAGAATTGCCCCTCCAAATGCTAGCTTCCCTTGCTTTGTCCAAATCTAATTGTTTATGTTCTTCTAGGTGGATTTTATTTTGATTTTTGAAGAGTTTTAGAATTTAGAGAAGAGGGAAAATTTTGATAGAGTTGTGTTACTGTATAGGTTTATGTGAGAATTAGGGTTATATTAGGTTAGTATTTATAGGGTTTTCAAACTAAATTGGGCTGTTAGACTTAGATGGAGAACCTTTTCAATCATCACGTTTGTTTATCAGTTGTCTTTGTTGCCAAGCAAATATCCACACCATTCGAACACGTCACTAGAAACTTAAAAAGCTCGATTTTTACCTAGCCACGGTCGACCCTCATTAGCCCATGGTCGACCCTCAACAGCCCACGGTCGACCTTACAGTGCAAAATTTTGTATATATTTAATTTTTAAATTTATCCTGTTTTTTTAAATCTTTCATCGCCCATAACTTCTCTGTACTAATTCCGATTTTCGAAGTGTTATATATGAAAATCGTTCGAAAAATTGCTATGAATACAATGATGCAAGTTTCATAGCCAAATTCAAACGTTTGTGAATTATTAAATTCTTGTTAAATTTTATATAAATTTTCGGCGTGTTACATTTTTCCGCCTTAAAAGGATTTCATCCTCAAAATCTTAAAGGACGAAAAAATGTAACTCATACACACAACAATCAATAGCTACAACCATCTGCTAATCCATCATCCAGAGCAATCGTTGTCCTTAGAAATTTTCTAATGCAATATGTAGATATATTTATGCAACGTGAAATGCATGTGAATCTATATTAATGCAAAAGATTAGGCTATCTACTGATCCAGTCGACCTTCGGTCATGCAAATGCTCATGTTATGCGTCCAAATGTTTGTAGCATCCTAAATAAATGACACGAACCATTGTCCCAGTAGTTAACACTTCAACTTTGGTGCAAGAGGTCACAAGCTCGAAGCTTGTGTAGCGTGATTCGAACATATATTGACATGTAGTATGTTGTATACTACATAAGACTTGTAGTACTAATATGTACCACCATCTAAGCACCCAATTTCAAAAAAAACATCCTAAGTAAATATACTTGTAATTCTATATTAATGCACAACCATACAATCCATATGCAACATCCACATGCATAACATCCACTAGCACAACAATAATCAAAAATCCATATGTATCATATGTTACAACAACAAATAAGAGATAATGGAAATGCAAGTGTACTACCTAGAAGATATATCAGCCTAGACGTGTAAACAAATACAATCCAAACAAGACATCCAAATACATCCATTAGCATCCATCATCCATAACATGTCCTATTGACACATTGCAACCATTCCTACCATCCAATGGTCTCTACCTAAACTAGACCTAAATACAAAAGGTAATTTATGCTTTCCTAACCCATTAATTTTCCTAACTGACATGGTTTGACCATGGTAGTTGCACCGCGTAGATATTCCCACAAGTGCCCAATGATGGCTTCCCAACAATTTGTCGTACTCTATCTTGCCTTGGGGATTTTCTACTTGTCTGCTCTCTATCCTGGACTTAGCTCCATAGACTACCCTATGTGGCTCTTGACAGTACTTGTTTTCTACCTATCTGGTGCAGTCCTTGCCCTTCTATGAATCGAATCCTGACTACCCTTACCAACTTTCACCACTAGCATAAAGTTTAAATTCAATTATATGTGCATCGGTAACCTTTCACAATCCTTACTACTAACTACGTTGATGTTGTCTTGTACCATGCTAAACAACTTGAGCATAAGTATGCTCCCACTAATTTTAGCTCCATAAAATCCTCAATGCACAACCTATTGTCATAACTCTTCTCGGGGTATGCGTAATCACATCAACTCCTAAATACCAACTGGGATAACTCAAATGTAGACGGTATCTCCTTCTGTGGTACTTTCTACTTAGCTTTTTCCTATATCTCCATTTTCCTCATGACTATCCAAATGAATAATTTCCCAAATGTTAAAAATAGCATAACTTCTTTCCCAATTTAGCTTAACCTAAGTCATCTCTATTCACTTCTAAACTGTTTCAAAATCTTTCAAAAATCATGGTACCTAGGTATCATGTTTATGATCTACATGGGTCTATCCTAATTTCTACAGGTGAAAGTTTGGTCTACCTCCCATTCAATCTTAACAATAAAAGTCATAAAATTAATTAGAGTTAGAACCTAAGATCATTCTAGCCATGATGATAATCACTTAAGCGATACTTCATTCACATGTGATTGCTATGCACATGACCATGCATTCTAAGTTAATCTTCCATGAATTTTCTTAAGAAAATAGTCTTCTTCCAATCAAAGGGATGATTGAGAAAATCTTTTTATTTCATTCTTCGAATCTTAGGATTTTTTTTTATTCTCTTTCCTATAAAGATCACCTGTGCATTCTTAATGCATGCAATCAACCATATCCTTCTCTTGACGGAAACCCACATCCTTAAACTAATCGTCCATTGCAAAATCTTGACTACTACTTTATCTAGGATACCTTTTGAAATTTGAACTTCCAAAAATTTCTTCTTCTATTCCTTGATGTCATTCCCTGAATGAGATCTCTCTTCCCTTGTTTTTTTAGAATGTAACCTCTTATCTTTTTATTCCAATTATTTTATTTATTTTATGGTTGAGACAATTTATTATGGAATGACGCATTGTCATTTTAATCCAATAGATGTGATGACCATTACTTTGGTTTATGCTTAAGGATTTCTACATTTTAATGCATTGGAACTACACTTTTCCTAAAAGGAATGCTGTAACTTTCCATAAATTATCTAAAAGAGGATTTGTGCTATGTTTGGAATTACAAGTAATTATCTATGATGACCCACCTTTCTGACCCCGGGGATGACACTTAATACATACATGATATTCGTGTGCCCTTGCCTAATCGTCTAACAAGTTGTCTTGGGGAAAAATAAAGAATAGAATAAGACATAATAGAAAAAACCTCACAATGGAATGGTTGCATATAATACAAAATGATATAGTACAAAAGATTATTTCTTACATAGAGCTATTAGAGTTAAACAAAAGTACTACATCTAACGGATTTGCAGTTATACATTCTGACTTGTCATTTTTTGATACAAAATACATCTTCATAATCATACAGCAGAAAGGAATAACTAGATAACTAAGGAGCTTCCTGCTCGATCATCGTCTTCAAAGAGATCCAAAGAGAAACCTGCTATTCTCGGACTACTTAAATATAATTGAGTACCCGAGAGCTTAAGGGAATAAACAACTCGGGTCAGACAATATGTCTGGTATGAGCAAAACTCTAAAACAAAATGGAGTGTATTTAACAATAATATGTGGGACCATGCCACTAACGCGGAACAGTTTTCTCCCACATAAACAACAATCAGACATAAGAATGGAAAAGAATAATAGAAAACAAATCCAAACATAGATGATGGCCAAAAATAGTATAAAGATCCAAACTTGAAAGAATAAAAATAGTCTGAACAAAATCCAAACCGAACATAATGGATAAAACATGATAACAATCCAAACTTGATAGAATGGACAAATCCTATAGTTAAACATCGTGAATAGTGAACGACTCTTCCCATTGCAATTGCAGAAAAACAATTTGAAGGTTCGAATCAAATAAGGAAAGGAAAATCTCCAACAAATGACTAAGAGGGTGCACCCCCTTGAAGTATACCTCTAGTAATATACTTCTGAGAAGCCCATTTACTCTGTGACACTTCTCGAAATCCAAGCTGGACTCTGCCAAACCTTACCAAATATCCGAATATTTCACATCTAACAGCGCTACCGAATCCAATCTAGATAAGATGTGAAAGTATCCTAATGGGAGCAACCCCACATAGCTTGGCCCCCTCTTGCGATTTTGTTTTAGTCATTTCTATCAAAGGATATCAATGCTCAAGGAAGCAATAAATCGTCTTAGAATAACGATAATAAAGAAGATGAAGTAACCGATAGCCGATAAACAAACTATCGAGGATATAAACGATCATATATGGAAATTAAGTCTTGTATACTTACCACCACTCATTGAATTCAAACATGTACTATTTCTTGGTTAACAATAATGTTGGACAACTTAACTTTCGAAATAGCGACAAATCAACTTATTCGATGTTTAGTACTAATTATACGAATAAATCTTTTCCATATAAGTTAATCGTTTTACGAAAATTAATCCATTTCCATAAATGAATCAAACTTTTTCTTTTAAAAACCGAATTCGTACATGGCTTCACATTACAAGTATTAGCTTTAAAACACTTTATTAAAAGAGTTTAATAACTTTGAAACATCGTTATAAAAAAGATTTAATAACTTAAACGTATCCTTATGATATTGATTAATTAACTTTAAAAGTCCATTAATTCAGTTAATGAATTTACTTCGATAGCCTTTAATCCAAAAGAAGTTAATCACTTTTAAACACTATTAATTTAATTAAAAATTAATTATAATTAACTAACTTAAATAAATAAATAAATTATTATCATTAATTAAAATGAATAACAAAGTCAAAAAATCCTTGTTAATTTGATAAATTCACCTTTGTTGAATCGACTAATTTCCTATCGGTTAGAAAATCGTCGAAAAATTATAATAAAAACAACCGCAAGCGCACGGCGTACAATATTAGTACGTGGCAAATACAGGTCGATACGCAGGGAATTGAAGTGATTTAAAATTCTAATTAATCAAATTAACCAAGTGTTTGAAGTTGTTTAAGCCAAAAAATGTACAAACTAACAAAAGCAAGTGAATAAAAATATGAGAGTTTGAAGGCAATTTCCTTCTCATGATCATATAAATCAACATAATGAAATTATGATCTCTCTTTTTTGGTCATTAGTAAATTTAGTTGATGTGTTTATCATAAGTATGGCCTATTTGTACTATTAATTAGCCCAACATAAACCATCAAACTTTAACACACCCACTAAACCACTTATCAACTCTTATGAAAATGGTAATGAAGTTAAAAATAAAATCTATTCCAAGCGTGATCTATTTGCTATCGATTAGTAATATAGACCATCAAATTTTGATTCTAAAATCCACTTCATTACCAACATCATATGTAGATGAAGAGGTAATTTGTGTTTATGTTTGTCTAAGCAGAGCCTATTTAGTGTCAATAACATAGACTATCAAATTCAAAGCTAAACAATAAAATTTAACCACATCAAACATTTCCACTAAGCACAAAAAGAGATTAAAAATTAACAAATATGTTGAATCTACATAATTAAGAGAGCTTCATTATCCCTAAATTGAAGGAGTTTAGCTTCTCATATTTGTTATCATTTCAACAAATGTAGATTGCAACATAAACATAAACAAGAAGAAAATATAAGGAAAGTAAGAAGAGAGCTAATTAAATAAAATAAAAGCTAATCTACTTGCATGAAATAAAACTACATTAATTGCATTAAGTAAGAACAATAATTAAAAAGCATGAAATTAAATTGCATAAGAAAATTACATAAGAAAAGCCTAAGAAGCTATTAAAAGAAGAAAGAGAGTTTATGTTTATTTTTGTGGCTACCACTAAACTAACTACAAGGTGGTGCTAAGAGCTCATTACATGAAACATAAAGGGTATTTATACATGCCTAAAACCCTAATCATATTTTAGGGGCTAAAATACTCCTCTAGGAAGTGTGGCATCTAAGTTGTCATTAGCATAAGCATAATCCACAATTACATGTGCGTGTAACTAATATCTCCACTAACATGTGCATTAGCTCCTAATTGTAGATCTTGGTAAGTGGGTAGGTGGGGTCCTCCATGTTGCATGAATTGATTTATTTCCATCTTCATTTGCCGTCTTCTCTTGTGCATGCATATTTTCTTGAAACCTCTTCATATTTTTCCATCCAATTTCCTACAAAAAAAAATAAAATGTGCAAATAAATATTCTCAAAATTAATATATGCACAAAAATGACCATTTTGCCCCCATATGAAGATGAATATATGATGATTTGAAAACAATTTAAATTATTCTTTAAACATGTTAAAATACCCTATATGCTCATTTATTTAATTAAATTAGATTAAATATGGAAGTAAAAATATGCACATTTACGTGCACATCAAATACCCCCACACTTATCTTTTTATTCGTCCTTGAATAAACTAAAACTAAGATAAATCTGTTTTCGTAGGAAATACATCGCATTGAGCGTATGCAACAAGCCATTAGCCTCTATGTGTCCATAATAGGACGAGTGTTGTCTCGTGAGGGTTTTCAGCGGATACTACCCACAAAATCCAAATGCAACCTAAAAATGCCTAAATGCAAGATTTCTTATAAAAATATGAATGCAAGTTTTTGAAAATATTTACACATGAAGAATTTACTTTTAAATTGACATGAATAAGTTAAATATAAGTTTTGGTCAACATCATAAATTTTACTCCTTTTACTTGTCAAAACATCCAACAAAAATTTAGTTATCATCACAATTAGACTCTAGTTTGGCTAGTTATTTCGGTTGATAACATAGCGTAATTATGAAATGGATCCTTATTTGATTATCAAAGTTTTTCAAAGTGGTATTTTCATTTATTTTGAATAACAAATCGAATCAAACAAGTGAAAATAGTGCTTGATTTCAATTAGTTACTCTCTCTTTATTTGAAATTTCATCGATATTAACAATATTTACATATGCCTAACTCAGAAAAACCAAGGCCAGATATATCACCCATGCACTACCTTGTAGGGTTATGTGAGGGAGATACATAGAATGGCGAGTGAACACACAAGTGTGTACACCTATCGACTGTAGGCATTATTAATGAAAGAATTTTTATATATATACACCTAACTTAGATAAACCAAGGCCGGATATACCGATCATGCACTGCATTTCGGGCTTACGTGAGAAGGGTACAGAGCATGGCGAGTGTACACACTTGCATGTGAACACATGACTCTAGGTGTTTACAAAATATATACATATATACAACTCTTTTTTTGTTATATATATATTATAAGAGAGAGTTTTGCAAAATCATCTTAGCACCATTTAACTTAGAAGATCAAAAATGTTATAGTCTTTACTTTAAATTCACCACTCTTTTAAAAAAAGATTACACTTAGGATATACTTCATACTTATCACCTATGAATCTTCCTATATACTAGTTAAACCATCGTTACTTGTAATCAAACTCTATTTTTATTTTTGTTAAGACAAAATTTTCAAAAAATTCAGTTTAATAACCAAAAACATATATTTATCCTATAATGTTTTTTTTCAAAATTAAATCAAAATGCTAAAAAGAAAAATTGTTTTGAGATTTTTTTTAATTTTTTTGAGTTTTGGAATAAAAATGCAAAAAATAAACCATGAAAAATTAAAAATGAAGACGAGACTCCCCTCACGCTTGATTTTTACCGTGTCCCTACAGTTAACCCAAGTAAATGTAGAAAAATAAAATAAAAATATGACTTATATTTACATGAAAATGAAACGATTATTATTTACACGACATCAGAAAATATACCATTAAAGAGTAAATGAAACGGTCTTCCAAAGACCAATTCATTTATCTCGTCAAGTATGAGAGACATAGCATAAGCACAAAAAACGAAACCATAAAAGATTTCAAAGTCGAATGTTGGTTTGGAAAAACGAATGTCATTTTATTAAAAATCATTTGAGTTGCTTTATTTTCGATGATTTTTGGGGTAGATGGAATAATTGGTTGAAGTTTAAGTTTATTTTCACTAAATTTTAACTCTAACTCATCATTGAAAAATTCTTCAAAATAATTGATTTCAAAATCAAAATGGTGATTTAAATCTCCCTTCATAATTTAACAACTCTTCTTTGAAAAGTCCAAAAAAATTATGTTCACAAAATTCGTCTGCCTTTGTGAATTATTCACAACTTAATTGAATATATCATGTTCAAAATCCAAAGTTGTTGTATTCAATTTTTCAAAATTGAAAAAAGGAAGATCGAATTTTAATTCGGTTCCACACTCTCAAAAGAATTAAAATCCAACTCAATTACCGCATTTTCAACAACTTCATTAAGATTGTTATTTTCAATTTCAAAAGTTGTTATTTGAAACTCGTCAATTTTGGTAAAAGGTGGATTATTATTTGACTCGTCACACTTTGGGAGTTTATTTTGTTTCTCACGTTGTTTCATATATGTTTCAAACAACAAATCCGTGTGATCTTTGTGAATTTCTTCCAATTATCCAACAAAATCAAATTCATAATTATTAACTTGAGAATTTTCAATTTGAAATTGTTGAGAGTAAAAATTTTCACCTGATTGAAACTACTCCTACTGCCAAAATCATTTAAACAATTGTTTCCATTTTCGTTTTGATTTTGAAATTCATATTAGAGTTCGAAATTGAATTGGCATGGGTTATAATCAAAATCATTTGAATTTTGAAGCGAATTCTTGTTTTGATTATTTTGAAATCCTTGACTTGAATTATTGCATAGATATGAATTACTCAAGTTATTTATCATTTGATTTTGCTGATCAAGTAAAGACCAAATCGTTCCAATACTATTTTCAAGAGTTGAGGGTTGCTCATCATTTTGAAAACTTTGTGGTTTAAAATTTGAATTGTTTACACGATAGTGTTATTAAAATATCTATAAGAATTTTGTTGAAATTATATATATTATATTGATTTTCACAACTATTGTAAAATTCATGTGAATAGGGAAATTCAGACATTTTCAAAAACTGTTTTTTTTTTATTTTTTTAAAAGAGATAAGGATAAAAAAAATTACAAAAGAACAAGGTTTTTTTCTAAAAAAATGTTTAAAGGAAAATCTTTGTTTTTTGTTTTCCAATTTTTTTTGTAAAGATAAATGGAAAGAAATTTATTTTACAAATGGAAAATGTTTCTTTGTTTTATTTTTGAAAAGGTTATATGTTTTTTTGGATTTTTTTTATTTTGATTGAAAATTTTCAAAGGAAAAGATTAAAAAACTAAGATAACAAAAGTTTACAAAATATTTTATTTTATATTTTGGATTTCGTTGTTTTTTTAAATATGTGTGAACTAATCAACTAAATGAATGCAAGGACTTAATTGCAAATTTTCTGTCCTAAGTAGCTCTTAACCCAAAATTATATAATCACACTTTATCTTAATCCAGCAAAATATTTCTTAGCCAGGTAACAGGCAGGAGTTATCGATGCACCACGAATCACCGTAGTAATGCGACCGAAGGTTTAAGTACCTTTAGAGAAACAATCAATATAATATTTACGAGTCACTATAATATTTATAACTGATTATTGCTCTGCCGTAGCCTAGACACAAAGAAATAAAATTGTCCAAAGAAGACAACTGTCAAGATACAATTAAGCCCTAGGTGAGCTCGCGACTCCCTTAAGTATGAAGTCTAACCGTTATTATTAACAAATTCTAAGATGAAATGCAATTTGTGGGCCAAGGAAGGGGCGATGGAATCCCCTACCTTATGTGGATTGGGGTGTTGCTTTTAGAAAATAAAAATAAGATGATATGAATGCAAACTGAAAATAAATGTGAATTAATGATACAACTACGAATGAAGTTTGTTTTTGTTTTTAAGATTTTTTTTATATAAAATGCAAGCAACCAACAATGCAAAGCAAATAAAATGAGAGATAAGGGCACGATACCAGAGCATGCAAAATTATTAGAAATTTATTTTTTAATTTTTTCAAAGCAGCAAATATTTTTTTATGCAAGCAATTTGGCAAGCAGAGCAAACTAGCAAGCGATTTTACCTTTTGAATTTCTGCTTCTGCAACCTGAGACTTAAAACAATATATATACAAATTTTTTATTATTTTTTATTTTTATATATATCAAAGAAGAAACTAAAGAAAATGAAAACAAAAGAGAAATGGAACTAAAACAAAGCAAATGAAACTAAAACAAATGAAAACAACCTGTTCGTTTGTTTGTTTTTATTTATAAAAAAACAACATTAAACCTACAAAAAAATAAAAACTAATTCAAAAATACACACACGGCCCACAAAACACAAACCCGGTTAAAGGATTTAAACAAAAAGAAATGCTTCTCCTCCGTCAAAACAAAAACTAGATAAAACAAAATGCATCTTTACAGGAAACCCAAAATAATAAAGAAAAAAATGAAGATCTCGAATCGCGTTAGGCCGCAAATAGAAGTGGCGATTCAGATGAAAGTCTGGTTTGGGGATTTTCGAGAGGAGAGGGTTCTACGTATGTGGGATTTGGATGGTTGCTGCTTGGTTCGCGATGGAGTTTGTGATGTATGGTCGCGGATGCGATTACTGGCAAATTTGGCGATGGTGATTTAGATGCGGGTTGATGTTGCGGAGGTGGACAGAGAATTGGAAGGGTTGTTGTTGTATGGTGAGGCAGTGTGCTTTCTGGTGGCAAGTTGATGTGGTTCAGGCAAATAGAGGTAAGGAACATGTGAGTTGCAATGTTGAAGTTGGAGTGTTGGTTTTGATTGATGGTTGTGGATGAGGCTTGTAAATGAGGAGGTAATAGGTGCAGTAAGATGTGCAACAGTATTGAAATGGTATGGCAAGATGTGCACTTGCACTGTGAATGGTGAAGGCAAGTGACAGAAGTATGGAATGTTTGGCATCGTATGTTTTGGGTTGGCAGTAACTAGTGGAGGATGATGTGGTTTTGGCATAGATGAATTGTGGTGAACAGGATGTTGTATGTGTTCTCTGGTATGCACAGGATGAAAAGAATGCACAGTACTGATGTTTGAAGCGTGGAAGAAAAAAAATGATGGTTGAGGAGATGCTCGTAGGAGGAATGAACGAGCAGTTTGATGAGGCAATTGGCAGGGATATGTTGTGGCTGGGGTTTGGGGATGCACTTAAGTTTGTATGCAGGTTATGATGGTGGGTAGGATGGCAGTTGATGGTGGGTGCGGTGGAGATAGTTATTGGCAGTGACAAATGGAATTTTGTGATGGTTGATGGGGATGATGTTGGCAGAAATGCACAGTTTACAAAAATATGGTGGCGGTAGATGTAAGTTGAAGTTGATCAGTTGAACTTGTATGGCAGTAGGAGGTTAGGCAATGATGCAGCAGTGATTCAGTAGTAGATGTAGTGGTTGGTTATGATTGAGGACTTTTGTTGCAGGGATGTGGTGAGTTATGTAACACAGTGGACAGTTTTATGGTGAGGTGATGCTTTTGAAAACTGGGTGTTCAAGAGGTGATGATGTCTGTGTGTAACAGTAGTAATGAGGTGATTGTGTGCAATTTTTTGATGGTAGAGGATGTATTGTTTGATGGGCGGTTGTAACAGTCAGTTGGAGGTTATGCAATGGTTGGTGGTAACATTGGTGAGAAGTATGTGTTTGAGGAGTTTGCGGCAGGTGATGTGTAGTGTGGTCAAGGATTGATGTATTGACGGGCAGAGAAGGTTATGGTTTGTGTGCATGTTTAAATGAATGTAGTGCAGTGATACTGAAGTGTGGGCAGGCAAGTTGATGTGTTCAGGCAAGATGAGTAAGGGGTGAAGTGGCAGTTTTGTATATGTGTAACACCCCAGATTTTTGGTAACATTATTTAGAACGTTTAATTAGCTAAATTAAATAAAATAATGTGTTGATTAAGGGATTGATATTTGATTTTAATTAAGGGTAGCCATGCCATTTAAACAATGAATTAAGGAAGAGTTAAAATGAAATAGAGGAGGGATAAAATAGGAAAGAGGTCATTCCTATATATATTCCCTTAGGCCGTGTATCACATACACGTTCATTCGAAAAAATTTAAACTAAGGCCGGCCACCATTAACAAGAGAAAGAGGAAGAAGATAGAGAAAAGCGAAGGAAAAAGCTAATTCAAATCAAATCCATTCACATCTCAATCTCATTAATCTCTAAGGCTAAGGTGAATAATGTTTACATCTCAAATTTTTATTATTTTCGGTTTTAAGATGAATTCCGAATATTGCATTGAATTGCCATGTTTTTTAATGATGGAATGATTATATATATATGTTGATGATTTATGTATGTTCATATTGATTTTATGATGTGTTTTAAGGGGAAAACCCTATAAAATGACATCTAAATGCCTTGCTAATTTTATGAAGATCATAAATATTATTTTGGAGATGCATTTCAATTTTCAGAATTTTCTGAAATTATGTGGAATTTATATGAATTTTCTAGTAAAGAAAATGTTAATTTGGATTAATGATTATTTTCACTTAAATAATAAAAGATTTGGGTCTAAAAATTTTATATGTTGGAAAACATATTAAAAGAGATTTTCTGGAATTTTTATAGATTTTTCCTAAGTGTTTTAATGGTTATATAAAATTATTTAAGGTATGGGACTTAAATGTTTTATATAATTAAGAAAGGAGAAGGGGCTTTTTGCAAAATAATTTAAATTTGTTAATTCTGGAAAGTCGGCAACACTTTTGAAAATTGTAGTACCTTTTATTGGTAAAGAAAGGGGCAACCAATCAAAATTTGACACGTAAAGCAGGTTAGGTGAAAAGAACTATTTGCTACATTTTTTCACTGTTTCGATGCTTTCGGTACATGCTTTCGCCTTGGTTGGCTTTCGACTAAGTCCCTCCGCCTTCAACATCATCGAAACCAATGCGCATGGTATCAATGTATTGGTACACAGTGAATTAGATAGAAGGCGAAAGGTATGTAGTCGAAACCATGGGTTCCGAGGGGTTGAGGCAATACTTTGCTTTTAATTTAAAAATGGGCCTGCTTGCTTTCGATTAAATGGCTTTCGAATGAGTAGCTTTCGACTCAGTTAGTTGTCGACTGGGTTTAATGGGTTTAAAGAAACGGTTTTGATTGGGTTGTGCTTTTGTTTTAAACAAGTGCTTTCGACTAAGTCGAAGCATTTTTACTGTCGCTTTTTACCTTTCGGTCTAGATGGTTTCGAAAGGGTTATTTACATTGTTTTCTAAAATCTCGGTCACTTCTCCAATGCTTTTGAAGGGATGGTTTTGACATCATCACTTCATTACTTAGGAAATGGTTTCAAAACAGATGCTTTCGACATAAATGTTTTAAGACCCTTTTTCTATAATTGAAGTAAAACCCAAATGGTTTCAAAAGAGATGGTTTTAAATGGTTTCGAAACAGATGCTTTCGAATTTAATGGGTTTTTGATCCTTTTGCTTTACTTGAAGGCATAATCAAAATGGTTTCGACCGAGACGTTTTTCAGAGGTTTCAAAGAAGTAAATTTTTGAATGGTTTCGAAAGGTTTCCACATGTTTTAAATTGAACCCAAAGTGGTTTCGAAAGGATTGAGTTTTAACTGTTTCGAAAGGTTTTTATGAATAGTTTCGAAGTGGTGGTTCCCCAGGGTTTCAACAGGGTCGAAAGGGAAGGTTTTTCCTATGTTTTCGAAAGGCAATATTTAAAGGTTTAAAAAGAGGATGTCTAATGTTTTGAAGCTTTCGGAGAAAATAAAGGAAGGGTTTTTTCAATGTTTTCGAAAGGCTCTTAATGGTTTCGAAAGGGTCACTTTCAATGGTTTCGAAGGGGTTACCTTCAAGGGTTTCGAAAGGGTTGTTTAACGGTTTTAAACAAGGTTTAGAATGTATTAAATAAGCAATATAGCCTAAGTATTTTCTAGTTAAAAAGGGTTTTAACTTGTTTTGGAATGGTAGTCAATCCTTATTAAAATTCATCAACATTATTTTGAGTAAAGTATATATAACATCGCAACATAGTTTAGAGTAAAGCTAAGAATATATTTTCCTTGTATATGTATGATTTAAAAGGTTAATGTAACGACCCGGCATTTTGGACCATTCGCATCCATTATAAGTGTATAGGTAGACACTCATGCCGGAGTTGAATTGCTCAAAATACCGCGTTGTTAATTTAAATTTGGCAAAACTGAACATATACAGTAAATAAAATAATCACAAATCACAGACACAGAGTAATAAGTGCAGCGGAAATAAAAGAGATAGTAGTTCATGAAGCTGCTATATGAATATATAAAATACATCAAAGTTTACACAGAAGAGTAATACGATACATCAGATACAAATCAGAATACATCACTGGAAGCATCGAATACTGAAAGCAGAATAGATGGCTGGATCTTCAAGCAAAGCTCCAACTTCAAAGGTGAGTCTCGAAAGCTGAACCACTCAGTCTGACCCGAGCGTAAAGCAAAATACAAAACACTCGAGTCAGGATTAACATTCTTATATTAATAAATCCAACTCAAGTGAAATAGCAATTGAAATACAAGTAACTCAAAGGATGTTTGGAATAACCATCCTTTAAGGATCCGTTAAACTATCTACTAGGTAGTAATATACGCTAAGTAGATAATGTCTATCAGTAATAATAAGATATCAAAATAGCGTTAAGTCATGGCCCATTCCACCCTTAACACATTTTTATTCCCAAAAGCATATACAAGACCGTAGTTTCCCCAAAACCGGAAGTCACCATAGGGCAATCCATATACTAAAGGTACAAATCAAAATCGTAGTGGTCGCGTACAAATGGAATACAAGTATGACAAGGCACATAAGGCAATACCCAAGGTAGTGATACTACCGTTCGCCTGATCCGGACTGGTGAGAACGCAACGTCGCAGCGCCCGCAACACCGTGAAACAACACTCCCAAAATCAAGGGTGCACCAATCGACAACAGGTATAAGTAGTTCGAAGAAGTGTGTCCACTTGAGGTAGCTAATCCTCCATTGGCCCGGCACAGCTCCTGTTTTAGTCATTTCCAATTTGACATAAGTGTCAAGGCTATCCATCATCGTTCTCTTTCTTCAGTCAACACGTACATCATTCCAACCACTTCATTCTGGATCATCACTCCGCGTATAGTTATTAAAGTGGGTTTTCGGTTTAGATAGAGAGTATATCCATAACCGAATTCCGGTCTCTTTAATAACCTCCGTAATTATTTCACCGATTGGTCGTTTAATATATTTCAAAACCAAATCAATTTCAATTTCAATTTCAATTCGTAAATCAACATTTCGTTTGTCTTTCAAAACCAATTTCCAATATTTACGTTTCAAAACTTCCAAATTCACAATTTCAGAATCTTATAATTCAATTTCAATTTCCATTTACAAAATTCAAATATTGATTCAAGTTCGTATATAAGTTTCATTTCGAAAATCATTTAAATTAATTTAATTCAACATTCAAATCAATTTAAATTCATTTATCGGTTTCATTCAATATTCGTTAAGTTACTTTATCATTCAAAACAATTTCTATCAAATTTCCAATTCATTAAATCAATTTCTTAAGTTCAACTTCATTAAAACAAAACTTACAATTTTGAATTAAATTAAATTCGTCAAATCATTTCTTTCAATTACAAGTCTTACATTAATTCCAAAATATCACATTTTCCTTTCTTGTTAAAGAAATTCAATTTCACTTATTTACTTTCTTAAATAATTTTCCAAAACTTACTTACTAAAGAAAACTCAATTTCAATTATTTACGAAGTAAAATTCACTTATTCAAAAGTTCAAATTTTTTCTTATTAAAGAATTCAATTCAATTTAATCATTAAAAAATTCAATCTTATTTAATTATTAAATAATTCAAAACTTAATTATTAATAATTTCAAAGTTTAATAATTTCAAACTTAATTATAATTTCCAACTTAATTATTAAATCATTTCAAAGTTTAATAATTTCAAACTTAATTATAATTCAAACTTAATTATTAAATCATTTCAAAGTTTAATAATTTCAAACTTAATTATAATTTCAAACTTAATTATTAAATCATTTCTCAAATTAAACAAAATTCTTTCATCAATTATATTGTTAATATTTTGTTTGCAGATTATTAAATATTAACACTTTCCTTTCAATAAAAATTCAAATTTCAACTTCATTTCAAAACCATATTATTTATTCAAATAAAATCTTTAATTTATTTTTAAATCAAATTATTGACCAATCGGGTTTTATTTAATTTTCTATCCTAGGTCAAAGTTCAATTTGGGTATTTATCATTTCAACCCGATTCCAATTCAATTCAAAATCAAAGCATAGCAAAGGGAACTTGTAGTGTGATAACTGGGATGGTGTCAAAGTAAATAAACAAGCAATAACAACAACCAATATCAACAATCCAATAATCAATTCAAATAATCCCGAAATAACCGTATTAATTCGTATTGGTTAATTGTACGAATTATTATAATTATTTCTAGAATCTACACTATCATTTCATGTAGATTAAAGATTATCACATTACAGTTTTTCACTTGTCATCTATTACAATTTCATACATCATTAATTTAACAACATACATTCAGTGGTTCAAAATGTAATTAAACAAATCCTACGTGTCAATAAATTCAACAGTTAAAGGGGTCATATTATACAAATGTCAGTTAATCAAATTTAACATTTAATTATCCTATATCCAGTTCAATTTCATACTATTTACCATTTTAACATTAACAATTTAACGTCTAATATAAACATCAACAATCAATCAATTATCAGCCAAACTGTATTATCATCGCATAAATAATTAACAGAAAAGGGTGTCAGATGTCATAGGTGAACTGATACAGGTAATAACAGTGTAAATATCAAACAGCAGCATATTTCAATTGTCGTTTCAATTGAAATCAAATCTAATAAATAAAATAACGTTAATCGTGAGTGAGTGCTCACCTTTCGAGGCTAGAGAGAATAGGAAATGAAATGAGTTATGGATCCAAGCACGAATTTGGAAGCAAAGCACGATAGACTCGAGTTCGACAACGAGCTGATAATGAGAAATCGATGGAACTATTAGATTCAGTTTGATATAAATTAAAACAAAATGTAAATTATATTGTAATACATTTCCTCAAATCACTATTCAATACATAAGTAAGCTTATATATAATAAGGATCAAAATATTTATATTTTATTCTTCAAAATTATATATACATTTCTAACAAATCAAAATATCAATATATATAGTTTTTAAAAATCAATGTTATTAGAAAACAAACTCATAACATATGCAGACCGACTAAGATATATGTATCAACTATATAAATCATATAATACATAACAGATATATACTTTTCTTCAAAACAAACCATATTTATTTCAAACTGTCTAATAAGATGCATCTTCGAACTGAAGGTACAATATAGATTTAAAACCAATATCTATTTTAAAATCAACAAGCCCAAACTTTAAAATATATCATACAATCAATAGGTTGAATGACTTACAGAACTTACATGCACTAATATATATATAACTCAACCGACTAGTATACAGTGCATATATAACTTATACTACATGAACTTACAACCTATATGCGATTTGACAAAATACCCACTATACTTATTATCATGCTTTTTTTTCTTTTCACACATATACAGGCCACCTACATTTGAAATATATATATTATGTTATGTTTACAGTACAAGAAGTCATCATTAAAGCTAATATGTTATGTATACCAATCTATATATATCCTATTGTTATGTACTTCTCTACGGGAAATTTATACTTCAACCCATATTTATTTGCAAACTGACATATAAAATCACTGTTCATACAAACACATATATAGATCTGACATAAAAAAAATTGTATAAACTTCTTTACATAAAATATTGTACACATGCTCTTTCAGAATGCCAATGCTATTGTAAAGTAACACACTTACTTGTTGCCATATAAATATAAGCCACAGATCATATTATAACTTATATATCAAAAAAATATCATCATAACTTATACATATCTTATGTATACAAGTATAACACGTAACTATATTTTATTTTTTATAACTAACAAATATATAAACCACATATATTAGATATATACATATTTATAATTCCACTTGGTAAACATACCTATTAACAAAGAAGATAAGAAAGATAGCTCGGCAAGCTTGGAAGGTGATGAGCCGCCTCTGGTTGATGAGGATTAGCAGGTTGATGAGAAGTGAAGGAGGCAAAGGAAGGGCTGGCAAGCAAAAGAAAGGAGGAGGGAAGGTAGGTCTCGGCGCTGCTGCAGGTGGCTCTGACAGGGCGGTGGTGGTGGCAGATCGGTGGGGTCCAGGCTCGTGGTGGTGGGTCTTGATTTGGGTTGCTGGTCTGTCGGGGCTGGAGATGTGGTGGGGTCGGTTGCCATGGTGTAGGATGGACGAGGACTTGGTGGTTGGAGGTGCTTGGTGTCAGGTAGGGAGACGTACGGGAAAGGTGGGGAGGAGCTCGATCAAACACAACAAAAAAAAAGAGGAAGAGCTACAAGCTTTGAAAAGAAAATAGCGTTTTATATTATAACTCTCTTTTTCAAGGTAACAGAGCAAACAATGCTAACTGATAATATTCTTCACACGCAAGGAGCAAATGGAATAATGCAGGGATGGTGGAGCATTGAACGAACTAAAAATTACATTGGGACCAGTGGAAAAGCAAAAGCCACATCCACTGAATTCAAGAATATTAATCACAAACAGCTCATTGATGTATACGGTGGAAATGAATAGACAAAGGGAACCGAATAAAGCCCGAATGTGAAACCGATGCGGCTAAGCATTACACAGACTTCGTCGCGTACCGAACCTCAAAACACCGAAGTGAATATACCATAGAGATCAGCACGACGAGATGATCAAAACGGTATATAAATATCAGTGGTACGATTTAAATTTTAAAATTTTGAATTTTCTAATAGTGGAAAATGCAAGAAAAACGCTGAAAAATAAGATCGACGGAGCCAAAGATGTCCGAATTTGGAGAAACGACAAACTGACATCTTGCTCAGAAGATGGTTTAGAATTTTTCTATGTAAAAATATTTAGGTTTCGGAAACATTTTATTTTCAACGCTTTTTAACTGATTAAATTGAAGTGAATTTACGCGCGAAATAAACTTTCATATTTTCGGACGAAAATTTTCCGGTCGCTATGTTTAACTAGACGTATTCCAAATATTAAATTTATATTTCAAAATTTTATCGTTTAAAATTTCACAAAGTTTCAACTGATTGCGTTATTAAAACAGTTGAAATTTACGGGTCGTTACAGTTAAATCATTTTGAAAAGGATTTCAAGGAAAAAGATAAAGGGTGGTTAACCCTAATAAAATGATTCAGATAGTTTGTCCATTTTGATCCAGACAATTAGTCCAGTTTGCGGCTAGTCAGCCCAGTTTTATGGACAAATAGTCCATTTGTCAGAATAACGGACCTTGCTACTATGTTGTGGACAGATAGTCGACTTATTACCTATTTTATGGACAAACAGTCCATTAATTAGCATAAAGGATATTGTTATTTTGATATAATCAGTTTGATTAACCAGTTTGGTTGTGGGAAAGGATTTGCAAAATATACGTTTTAAAAGAGGGTATTAGTAAGGGAAAACTCGTTCCGCTAAGTGGCGTGGTCTCATTTAATATCAGTAAACCGAGTTATAACAGAGTTATCCACACCAGGCTTTATGTCTGACTCGAAGTTTTTATTTCCCCTTAAACTCTCGAGTACTCAAAATTGATTTGAGTAGGCTAAGGGTTAAGGTTTTCAGGTTTTAGTCTTTTGGCGAATAAAGCTTTAGGAGACGAGCAGGTGGCCGACGGATAGCTAATTAGGTGTCACGGTTTTGTTTTGATTCTGCTATGTATGTTAAGTCAGATATAACTATATTTCTTTGATCAACCCGAGGGTATCGTCATATGTCGCCCTTGGCGTAATTTTGTAATGATTATAACTAATCTTTACCTGGGGAACGATATGGGATTATGTAACTTGGATATGAATTTGTTTTGAAATGTAATCAGTAAAATTTTGTTTTTGGAAATCTGTGATTTTTTTGATATTCAAGTGCTTCTGATATTATGGATACCATTATCATTATCGTATTTTGTCACCAAAATTTAATACTATAGATGACTGCAGCATCTGTAGCGCTTAGCTTTTAGCCTCCAGATACGGGATGTTACAACTTGGTATCAGAGCATGGTTTATGAAAAACTTTAAACTAAAAAATGGTTTTTAAAACATAATCCTAAGGAATTAGAGTAAGATAGTGGTATGGGATAAAGCTATAGTAACGTACTTGTATTTTCTATACATAAGTATATGCTTTATGTCTAGTCTCCTATCCTTGTTAGGTTATTTTTCTGTATCTCAAAAGGTTTGAATATAGATATGGAAAGTAGAAGAGGAAGAGTTAGCCCAGGAGGGGAAGGCACCGATGGGAATGCCAGGTCTAATGTAAGAAGAGGTCAAGGTTAGGCATAAGAAGAGAATGTGGGTGCTGAAGTCCCGCAAGTTGGAATGAAAGCTATGTATCAGTTTTTCAGGAATATGGTGCAGGCGGGAGTTGTAGCTGGAGTGTTAGGAGGGAAGGCGTTTGTTGGAGCGGAAGATGCCATTGAGGTAGAGAATTGGTTGTTACACTGCGAAATGATTTTTGCAGATCTGGGGCTAAATGATGAGCAGAAGAGGAGGTTGGCATCTAGACGGCTTTAAGGAGAAGCCTTGTTCTGGTGGAATAGTGTGACTGTGACTGTGGATGAGGAGACTATGACCTGGGAAGATTTCAAAGGAAGGTTCCAGGAGATGTTCATGTCTGCAATGGCATAGTCAGCTCTGATGAGGAAGTTTGTTGAATTAGAGCAAGAAGAGATGACTATCCTGAAGTATGCTAGAAAGTTTGAGGAGTTGGTTAGATATGGGTATGCTTCAGTGGATACAGTAATGAAAAGGAATGAGAAGTTTATCAGGGGGTTAAAGCCTGAGTTAGCCAAGGCTATATTACCTCATATTAGGGACCCTTCTGACTTTGTAGTGGAGACGGCCTTAAGGCATGAGGAGATTCTTGATTCTCTAGAGAAAATTAAGGCTAAAGAAGTCCAGATTGGGCAGAATCAGAAGAGGAAGTTCTTTCCTAAGAAAGGTGCTCGGAAGGGTGGAGCAGCTAAAGGGAAATCTGAGATTGTTTGTTTCAAATGCGATAAGAAGGGGCACTTTGCTAATGAGTGTCGTGCTGGAGAGGCTAAGGAGGTAGTTGGGAAGAAGAATGTCAGGTGCTTCAATTGTGACCAGATTGGCCATTATAAGAGCCGGTGCAAAGAGCTCGCTAAGGACGAAAAAGGCAAGGTGTATGCATTGGAGCCTGTTGCTTCTAAGCCAACGGCTCAGGAAAAAGGAAAAGTTGTTTTGGGAGGTACGCTTCAGATTCATGGTATGTCTGTTAGCGTTCTATTTGATACTAGTGCATCGCATTCTTTTATATCTAGATGTTTGATAGATAAGCTTAACCTAGAACCCACATATTTAGTAACTTCCTTACGGGTTGCGAATCCAATAGAAGGGTATGCAACTCTAGGGTTGAGATGTGACCGGTTAGAGTTTAACTTGTTAGGTCATACTTTTGTTTGCAGTTTTCATGTGTTTGATTTTGTGGGATTCGGGATTATTCTTGGTATGGATTGGTTAAGTTGGTATGATACTAGGATATCTTGCCAGGATAGGTGAATGCTTTATTGGGTGTTATGGAATCAGAAGATGAGTTGAGTCGAGTTTTCATGGTTAGAGAATTCGCGGATGTTTTTGAGCTTGTAGTTGGATTACCACCAAAACGATCCATTGAGTTTCGGATAGATTTGGTTCCGGGAGCAGAGCCAGTGAGTAGGTCACCAAGCAGGATGACCCCTACAGAGATGAGAGAGTTAAAGGTGCAGTTGGTGTAATTGGAAGGCAAGAGTTTTATCAGGTCAAGTAGTTCGCCTTGGGGAGTAGCCGCAGTGTTTGCTAAGAAGCCTGATGGATCGTTAAGGTTATGTATCGGTTATCTAAGTTGAATGAGAGGACGATAAAGAATCGATATCCATTGCCGATGACTGACGATTTGTTCGACTAGTTGAGTGGAGCCAAGGTATTCTCGCAGTTGGATTCAGCGAGAGGTTTCCTCAGAGTAGCAGAGGATAGTATACCTTTGACGGCGTTTAGGACCAGATATGGGTCGTACGAATGGTTAGTTATGCCATTCGGACTTACTAATGCAGCAGCTTTCTTTGTGGATTTGATGAACCGGGTTTTCTGAGAGCACTTGGATAGGTTCGTATTGGTTTTCATAAATGATATATTGATATACTCTATGGATGAAACAGAGCATGAAGTTCATCTTAGGTGGTGCTTGAGGCGCTGAGGCAGCATCAGCTGAAGGCAAAGTTTTCGAAGTGTCATTTCTGGAAAAAGAAGTGAATTTTCTTGGTCATGTAGTCTTAGAGGAAGGGCTGTCAGTAGATCCGACTAAGATTGAAGCGGTGAATAGTTGGAAGAGACCTGAGACAGTGATGGAGATAAAGAGTTTCCTTGGGTTGGCGGGTTATTATCGGAGGTTCATTAAGGATTTTTCGTGAATAGCGGCACCGATGACCAAACTAACAAGAAAGGATGTGAAGTTTTTGTGGACCGATAAGTGTGAGGAAGCATTCCGGAGTTTGAAACACTTATTGACCCATGCACCTGTGTTGGTTGTCCAGGAAGGGAATCGAGATTTGGTGGTTTATGCTGATGCGTGTGGAATAGGACTAGGAGCCGTGCTGATGCAGAGAGGTAAAGTGATTGCCTAGGCTTCTAGACAGCTTAGACCGCATAAGGTCAGATATCCGACACATGATTTAGAATTGGCTGCAGTTATTTTTGCTTTGAAGGTGTGGAGACATTTACCTTTTGGGAGAGAGGTTTGAGTTACATACAGATCATAAGTCGTTGAAGTATTTGTTCTCTCAAAAGGAGTTGAACATGAGACAGCAGAGGTGGTTAGAGTTTATTGCCGCTTATGATTTTGGAATTGAGTATACACCAAGGAAAGACAACAAGGTTGCAAATGCATTTAGCGGGAAATATCAGAATGCAGTATTAGCGATGATTGCTGAGTGAAAAGATTTGGAAGCATTGGCAGATTGCAGAGTGCATTGGAGATCTAAAGCTGGGTCTAGCGGAGATACCATAGAGTTATCTTGTTTAGAAGTTCGACCGGTGATGATCGAAAGGATTGCTTCTAAACAGGAAGAGGATCCAGTATTAGCAGAACGGATCGGGAAGTTAAGTGATGGAACTGAGAGCGATGACTTAAAAGATTTCAATCTTGACTGGAATAGGAGGTTGAGAAAGAAAGAAAGATTATGTGTTCCGAGTATAGGAAACATAAGAAAAGAAGTCTTAGAGAAATGCCATCGTTCGAAGTTCTCTATTCATCCAGGAGGTACTAAGATGTCTCAAGATATGAAGAGGAGTTTCTTCTAGGATGGTATGAAGCGGGATATTGGGTTGTGTGTAAAGCAGTGCTTGATTTGCCAGTAGGCAAAGGCTGAACACCAGAGCCAAGTGGGTTGCTTCAACCGTTAGATATTTCAGTATGGAAGTGGGATTCTGTTTCTATGGATTTTATTGACGGGTTGCCAAGGTCGAACAGAGGAAATGATAGTATATGGGTCATAGTGGACAGATTGACCAAAAGTGCCCATTTCATTCCAGTTAAGTCAACCATAACGGCACCTTTTTTGGCAAAGTTGTTTATGATGAATGTAGTTAGACTGCACGGAATTCCTAGTAGCATAGTTAGTGATAGAGATTCCTTATTCACTAGCGAGTTCTGGAAGAGTCTGCAGGAAGTTTTGGGAACCAAGCTCAAAACGAGTACCGCTTAACATCCGCAGACTGATGGGCAGACGGAAAGAGTTAACAAAATCTTGGAAGATGTGTTAAGAGCTTGTGTATTAGATTTCGGGGGATCATGGGAGGACCATCTGCATTTATTCGAGTTTCTATATAACAACAGTTATCAGACTAGTATTGGGATGGCACCGTTTGAAGCTTTGTATGGAAGGCCATGCAAATCTCCCGTATGTTGGTTAGAGACCAAGGATAGGTTGGTTCTTGGTCCAGATTTGGTCAGAGAAGCTGTAGAAAAGATTAAGGTCATTCAGGATAGAATGAAGGAGGCTCAGTCTAGGTAGAAGAGTTATGAAGATAAGAGATGAAAAGATTTAGAGTTCTCAGTGGGAGATCAGGTTTTCGTCAAGGTGTCACCGATGAATGGTGTGATCAGATTTGAAAGATTTGGAAAATTAGCACCAAGATTCATTGGACCTTTTCCTATTGTTGAGAGGATAGGCAAACTCGCATATAGAGTTGAGTTACCAAGCAGTTTGGCAGGAGTCCATGATGTTTTCTAGGTTTCTCTTCTCAGAAAGTGTGTTAGAGACTACTATTGCACCGACTATGCTAGATGATTTAGTGGTAGAACCGGATTTGACTATAGTAAGGAAGCTTATTCGTATTGTTGCGAGAGATGAGAAGAGGCTTAGAACCAAGACGGTCAGATTAGTCAAAGTCCAGTGGAGCGAAGATGACAGGGACTGTGCTTGGGAGATTGAGAGCAGGATTAGAAATACTTATACTGGCTTATTTGATGGTATGTTTTACATTCTTGTTTGAATTGTTGTGTAGCTTATCGTAATTTCGAGGACGAAATTCTTAAAGGAGGGGAGTCTGCACCCTAGATTTTTGGTAACATTATTTAGAACATTTAATTAGCTAAACTAAATAAACAATGTATTGATTAGGGTATTGAGATTTGATTTTAATTAAGGGTAGCCATGCCATATAAACATTGAATTAAGGAAGAGTTAAACTGAAATAGAGGAGGGGTAAAATAGGAAAGGGGCCATTCCTATATCTATTCCCTTAGGTCGTGTATCACATACACGTTCATTTCATTTGAAAAAATTTAAACTAAGGTCGGCCATCATAAACAAGAGAAAGAGGAAGAAGATAGAGAAAAGCTAAGGAAGAAGCTAAATCAAATCAAATTCATTCACATCTCAATCTCTTTAATCTCTAAGGCTAAGGTGAATAATGTTTACATCTGAAATTTTTATTATTTTAAGATGAATTCCGAATATTTTGCATTGAATTGCCATGTTTTTGAAGGATGGAATGACTATATATACATCCAAATGCCTTGCGAATTTTTATGAGATCATAATATTTTTTTGGAGATGGGTTTCAATTTTCAGAATTTTCCGAAATTATGTGGAATTTTTATGAATTTTCTCTTAAAGAAAATGTTAATTTGGGTTAATAATTATTTACGGTTAAATAATAAAAGATTTGAGTCTGAAATTTTTATATGTTGGAAAACATATTAAAAGACATTTTCTGGATTTTTTTAGATTTTTCCTAAGTGTTTTAATGGTTATATAAAATTATTTAAGGTATGCGACTTAAATGTTTTATATAATTAAGGAAGGAGAAGGGGCTTTTTGCAAAATAATATAAATTTGTTAATTCTGGAAAATCGGTAGCACTTTTGAAAATTGCAGTACCTTTTATTGGTAAAGAAAGAGGCAACCAATCAAAATTTGACACGTAAAGCAGGTTAGGTGAAAAGAATTATTTGCTACATGTTTTTCACTGTTTCGATGCTTTCGGTACCTGCTTCCGCCTTGGTTGGCTTTCGACTAAGTCCCACCGCCTTCAACACCATCGAAACCAATGCGCATGGTATCAATGTATTGGTATGCAATGAATTAGATAGAAGGCAAAAGGTATTTGGTCGAAGCCATCGGTTCTGAAGGGATTGAGGCGGTACTTTGCTTTTAAATTAAAAATGCACCTGCTTTCTTTCGATTAAATGGCTTTCGGCTGAGTAGCTTTCGACTCAGTTAGCTTTCTACTGGGTGTAATGGGTTTAAAGAAATGGTTTCGATTGGGTTGTGCTTTTGTTTTAAATAAGTGTTTTCGACTAAGTCGAAGCCTTTCTACTGTCGCTTTCTACCTTTCGACCCAGATGGTTTCGAAAGGGTTGTTTAGTTTGGTTTTTAAAATCTCGGCCACTTCTCCAATGCTTTCAAAGGGATGGTTTTGACACCATCACTTCATTACTTAGGAAATGGTTTCGAAACAGATGCTTTCGACTTAAATGTTTTAAGACCCTTTTTATATAATTGAAGTAAAACCCAAATGGTTTCGAAAGAGATAGTTTTAAATGGTTTCGAAACAGATGCTTTCGACTTTAATGGGTTTTTGATCCTTTTGCTCTACTTTAAGGCATAATCCAAATGGCTTCGACCGAGACGTTTTTCAAAGATTTCGAAAGGGTAAATTTTTGAATGGTTTCGAAAGATTACCACATGTTTTAAATTGAACCCAAAGTGGTTTCGAAAGGATTGAGTTTTAACTATTTCGAAAGGTTTGTATAAATAGTTTCGAAGGGTGGTTCCCCAGGGTTTCGACAGGGTCGAAAGGGAAGGTTTTTCCTATATTTTCGAAAGGCAATATTTAAAGGTTTAAAAAGAGGATGTCTAATGTTTTGAAGCTTTCAGAGAAAAGAAAGGAAAGTTTTTTCCGATGTTTTCGAAAGGCTCTTAATGGTTTCGAAAGGGTCACTTTCGAAGGGGTTACTTTCAAGGGTTTCGAAAGGGTTGTTTAACGGTTTTAAACAAGGTTTCGAATGTATTAAATAGGCAATATAGCCTAAGTATTTTCTAGTTAAAAGGGGTTTTAACTTGTTTTGGAAGGGCAGTCAATCCTTATTAAAATTCATCAACATTATTTTGAGTAAAATATATATAACATGGCAAAATAGCTTAGAGTAAAGCTAAGAATATATTTTCCTTGTATAAGTATGATTTAAAAGGTTAAATCATTTTGAAAAGGTTTTCAAGGAAAAAGATAAAAAGTAGTTAACCCTAAAAAAATGATTCGGACAGTTAGTCCAATTTGCGGCCAGTCAGTCCAGTTTTATGGACAGATAGTCCATTTGTTAGCATAACAGACCTTGCTATTATGTTGTGGATAGATAGTCCACTCATTACCTGTTTTATGGACAGATAGTCCATTTATTAGCATAAAGGATATTTCTATTTTGATATAATCAGTTTGATTAACCAGTTTGGTTGCAGGAAAGAATTTGCAAAATATATGTTTTAAAATGGAGCATTTCACTAGAAGGACAAACTTTGCAGTCCAATTAGTTTCTAGGACACACATTCAAAGAAATTACTTTCAAGGCCAAAGTCAGCAGAATAATTACTTTCAAGGACAAAGTCAGCTGTCCAATTACTTTCAAGGACATAATTTCATAGGTTTTTAGACCCTAGAAACTAATTATTTTACGTTTTGTCCTTAAAAGTAATTATTTTAGTTGTGTGTCCTAGAAACTAATTCCACTTGCTAAAGAGGCCCTTGTGGCTATTTTCCACTTTTAAAATAGGGTATTAGTGAGGGAAAACCCTTTCCGCTAAGTGGCGTGGTCTCACTTAATATCAGTAAACCGAGATGTAACAGAGTTATTCACAGCAGGCTTTATGTCTGACTCAAAGTTTTTGTTTCCCCTTAAACTCTCGGGTACTCAAAATTAATTTGAGTACGCTGAGGGTTAAGGTTTTCAGGTGTTAGTCTTTTGGAGAATAAAGCTTTCGAAGACGAGCAGGTGGCTGACGGATAGCTAATTAGGAGTTACAGTTTCGTTTTGATTCCATTGTGTATGTTAAGTCAGATATGACTATATTGCTTTGATCAACTAAGGGGGCATCATCATATGTCGCTCTTGGCGTAATTCTTGTAATGATTATAATTAATCTTTACTTGGGAAATGCTATGGGATTATGTAACTTGGATATGAATTTGTTTTGAAAAGTAATCAGTAAAATGTTGTTTTTGTACATCTGCATTTTTGTTCATGTTCAAGTGCTTCTGATATTATGGATACCATTATCATTACCATATTTCGTCACCAGAAGTTAATACTATGGATGACGACAGCATCTGTAGCGCTTAGCTTTTGACCTCCAAATACGGGATGTTACAATATGGTTATGTTGTAAAGTTTGTGAAGTGAATGAATTGTGCACAGGGAGAGTTGGATGGTGACAGCGGCAGAGGTTGTATGGGATAGTGGCTGTGCAGATGGGTATTGCTGGTGTAGTCTGTGTGGTCAGTTGGAGTTTTGTAGCAGCAGTGGAGTTGTAGAGATCAGTTTGTTGAATGTAGTTGTAGTTTTGTATGGTGATGTGAAGATGTTATTGCTGTTATGAAATAAAGTTTTGTAGTTGAACCGAGACAAGTGTATGCACTGTCCGGTGAAGTGTATAGGCAGAAAGAAGGGGATGACGGTATGGTTGTGGCCAGAGAAGGTAATTGCAGAAATGTGCATGATGCATTGTCAGGCAGAGATGATGTGCACAGTTTTTGCACTGTGTATTTTTTTTTTGTAAAATGTAAACAAAAGAAGAAAAAGAAAATTGTAAATGTAAAAATATAAATGCAAACGTAAATTAATAAAATATTTTTTTTGTTTTGAAATGGTGTATTTTTTTAAATAGAAATGCAAATAGAAAAACAATAAGCACACAATCAAAATGTAAACAAAGATCGCACAAACACAAAAAAAAAATTTAAATGCACTCAACACACAAAATGTATACACAATAAAAATCAAACGAAAATAATTCGAAGAGTAAAACTAAAAATCAAGTCTATTCCTCGACAACAGCGCCATAAACTTATTGAATCGACTAATTTTATATCGGTTAGAAAATCATCGAAAAATTGTAATAAAAATAACCGTAAGTGCACGGCATATAATTTTAGTACGTGGCGAGTACAAGTCGATCCATAGGGAATTGAAGTGATTTAAAATTCTACTCAATCAAATTAATCAAGAGTTTGAAGTTGTTTAAGCTAAAAAATGTAAAAACTAATAAAAACAAGTGAATAAAAATATGAGAGTTTGAAGGCAATTTAGAGGCAATTTCCTTCTCATGATCACATAAATCAACATAATGAAATTGTGATCTCTCTTTTTTGGTCATTAGTGAATTTGGTTGATGTGTTTATCATAAGTATGACTTATTTGTGCTATTAATTAGCCCAACGTAAACCATCAAACTTTAACACACCCACTAAACCACTTATCAACTCTCTTGAAAATGATAATGAAGTTAAAAATAAAATCTATTATAAGCATGATCTATTTACTATTGATTAGTAATATAGACCATCAACTTTTGATTCTAAAATTCACTTCATTACCAGCATCATATATAGATGAAGAGGTAATTTATGTTTATGTTTGTTTAAGCATAGCCTATGTGGTGTCAACAACATAGACTATCAAATTCGAAGCTAAACAACAAATTTTAACCACATTAAACATTTCCATTAAGCACAAAAGGAGATCAAAAATTAACAAATATGTTGAATCTACATGATTAAAAGAGCATCATTACCCCTAAATTGAAGGGGTTTAGCTTTTCATATTTGTTATCATTTCAACAAATGTAGATTGCAACATAAACATAAAGAAGAAGAAAATGCAAACAAAGTAAGAAGAGAGCTAATTAAAATAAAATAAAAGCTAATCTACTAGTATGAAATAAAAACTACACTAATTTCATAAAGTAAGAACAATAATTAAAAGAGCAAGAAATTAAATTGCATAACAAAATTACATAAGAAAAGGCTAAGAAGCCATAAAAAGAGAAATAGAGTTTATGTTCATTGTTGTGGCTACCACTAAACTAACTACAAAGTATTTATACATGCCTAAAACCCTAATCATATTTTAGGGGACTACCCAAAATACCCCTCTAGGAAGTGTGGCCTCCAAGTTGTCATTAGCATGAGCATAATCCACAATTACATGTGCATGTAACTTTTATCTTCACTAACATGTGCATCAGCTCATATTTGTAGATCATGGTAAGTGGGTAGGTAGGGTCTTCCATGTTGCATGAATTGATTTATTTCCATCTTCATTTGCCTTCTTCTCTTGCGCATTCATATTTTCATGAAGCCTCTTCATATTTTTCCATCCAATTTCCTACAAATAAAAATAAAATGTGCAAATAAATATTCTCAAAATTAATATATGCACAAAAATGATCATTTTGCCCACATATGAAGATGAATATATGATGATTTAAAAACAATTGAAATTATGGTTTAAACATGTTAAAATATCATATATGCTCATTTATTTAATTAAATTAAAGTAAATATGGAAGTAAAAATATGCACATTTACGTGCACATCACACTTGAAACTTCATTAATTAAGTTAGATAAATTAACTTCAAATGCCTTTAATTGACAAGGGTAAATCACCTTTAATATTGTTAATTAATAAATAAATAATTAATTAAAAATTATTATCTAAAATGATTAACAACTTTTAAAACATCATTAAAGGAAAGATTACTTAAAGTTAAAACAAATAGATTTACTTTAAAAATCATTAATTTAAAAGATTAATTAATTTAAAAACATCATTAGAAAATTGATTACATCATTATTGAATGATTAATTATCCTTAAACATCATTAAATAAAATGATTAATTAATTTAAACAATCATTAACCAAGTAATTAGTTAAATTTAAAACACATCATTAATAAGTTGATGATGAAGACGTGAATATTCCCTTAGGATAACGTTGGTACGTATGTAAAAATCGAATAAATAACTCACTTATACGTATATAGTATCGACACAAAGTAATAAACACGTGTGCCTCCAGGATAGAACAACACAATAAGCAGTAAATATCAGAGATCGTAGAGTTAGAATTGTAGCGATAACATATAACACTAAATATACAAGGTATATCCAACATACATTACATGAATATATACAAGAAATGATACAATATAAAATGATAAACTACTATGCTAAATTACTAGCCTCCTCTACACCCAATACAAAAGCTGGTCTCACAATCGTTGTACCTAAAATATCTTGGACTGACCCAAGTATTATATAAATAACACACAGGTCAGACTACATCTAAATTTAGAGGTCAACACATATATAGATATAGAATATTCATAGAATAATAGTGATTACAAACAAACAATAATATAGTAAAATAGTAACAACCACAAAACTAAGCATAAAGACATCATCACCCATATAAATCTCATCAAATATTATCCAATCGAAATAATATCAATGGATGACTCATTCATATCCAAAATCATCATCAAAGTCCAAAAATAATCAAATATGAGATATCATCCAGTATGGCTAGGCTAGCGAATAGCAATGCCGAATTATATATTTCAATCTCAAGTAATAAAATACTAGCATCATAATAAAATATAAGCCGCCTATTTGAAAAATCATATAAAATAAAAGATATGAGAATCCACTATAAGTCGGACATCTTTCTAGATATAATCTCATTACCTCATATATAAACCAAATTATATCGTGGCGGGAAATGACTGTACGTAAGACATAAGGTCCTAGGTAGAGTCATATCTCAAAAGAATATAAATAGTATATACCTGCCTACCACACACACCGAAACCAAACGGGAGACTGACGACACATCTGCATGCTTCAAGAGCCATGTGTGTGTCTGTATGACACGACTCCTACAGTCATCGATTACCTCCCATCGCTATCATGACAAGATCCACCTTTGTGCTCATCTACACAAAGACTCTACACAGTCACAACCCGACACATTCCCCCCATAGGTAATTGACTGGTAGCTTAAGTGACACGGGGCGAACGCATATGCCGACACACGGCAATATGCGTGTGTGCACACACACAAATATATATATATATATATATATATATATATGAAATGGTGTAACATATCCAGGGCGCGATCAGGCCGCCAGGGCGGATCCTGATCAATCCGATTCACTTTTGAAACATAAAGGAAGTTGGACAAGATAGATAGACACATAATACCTATATTTAGTAGCTAACACATAACTCCTCATAAATGTCAACACACGGCTCTATATGTCGATGACGCACAGCTCGATACAATTGCCGACACACAGCTATATACGTGACTCACCGCAGCGAGCCTCACCACAAATTCCCGTCACGTAAGTGTCATCTATTTACAGTGAATAACCGAATAAATATCACGACGGCGTCTCATACCACCGTGCGGTACTCAAACGTTTATTCACTACTTATAAACTACACTCAATCTCCACAACATTCTATAGAACGAGTTCACAAAATAACCGAAGAAATATTACCGAATCCCCCATCCTAAACGGTATTATAATCCGTTTATTCATATTTCTTGCTACACATAATTAAAATCATCATAAATAAAAATATCACGATCATATCAATACTATAAAACTATACAGAAGGATGTCATCACCGTATCATATCAAAATAAATCGATATCAATGATGACTCATTCATGATACCGAAATCGATATAGGAAAACAAGAAATCGAAAAATGTAGAAATCATATGTAAGAATCCCAATTAAATTCAGAAATGATACAATAATGAAGTTTAACAAAATTCTTTCTTTAAACAATTAAATCAAATATTCAAATATATATATAGCACACTTTAATCATTCATAAAAAATCATATTGTTAGTAAAATACACTTTAAAATACCTAACAAGTTATTCAGAAGATATTTCATATTTTTCATAATTTTATAATATTTTATATAATTAATTAAAACCAAATATAAAATTTTCTTTTTAATAAATTACTAATTTTAAGTAAAACCTTTCTTTAATCAATTTTATATTATAGAGCTAATAAATTTGGTAAAACATTTACATATTAGATAATTTTACCTCATTTATATAAATCAGAATCAAAGATTTAAATACTATAATTTACTTTTAAATCCTTATTCATATGTGTATATATATACATATATAACATACAAAATTACTTTATATATATATATATAACATACAAAATTACTTTACCAAGCAAATGCAACTTATAGTTCTACTTTGAAATAAATTATAAATTTTCAAAATAAATTATATTTATTTCAAACCATGGAAAACAATTTCGAAATCTTCACTTTATACTCAAATTATTTAGAAACATAACATTTTCCTTCAAATTATATCATATTTGGAATTCTCATTGTATAAAAAGAGATATTTATTTATTCAAAACATATCCAAGAACTTATGATTATTTCTGGAAATGAATACTTTATTTTCATAGCTTGAAAACTCATCCGAGAATATTTAAATAACTTTTATATCAAAACACTTGAAATAATATAATTACTTTAATAGTATGTTTTATAAAATAATAATATATTTATGTAATTTTCCTTTAAAAACATTTCCAATTTATAATACAATAATACCATTGATTTTAAAAAGAGTTTTGTAATCGAAAGAACACTATATTTATATATATAACTAAAAATAGACTTTTTAAATATAAAATAGTTAAATAAGGTAAAATTTCAGTAAATTACTTATAACATACTTTTATAACATTTTAAAAATCCTTGAATAATTTTTTTTCGAAAGCTTTCAAAGATTTCTCATAATAAGAAAATAAATATATAAATTATGGAGTAAAATTACTCCAAAAATATTTATCAACCAATCAACACTATGAATTCATTGTGTGACACGGGTCGAGTGTTGTCAAACTCTGGTCTTCTATAAAGTTCACATATCGACATACAAATACACTTCTATAATTCAATTCGCAATCGGATGGAGTTCCGTTTGCGACTAGACAATTTCAACCAACACAATCGACCAACAACCAAACAATAATTATTACCAAACCAATAATTCAACCAAGTTATTCATTCAAATATCGGGATAATTATATATGTATGTATGTGTGTGTGTGTGTATAACTTGCAAAGAATATAGATATAGTTGTGAGTTACGATTTACCATCGTTGCATGTAGTTACTGCTGCCCTTGATTGCAGCTTTGCTAGCCATCCACATTGCATGCGCCACCATTAGGTTGCTCGCACCCTTGCTCCACATCTTCAGCCTCAACCCGACTCCATGTCACCTTGCTTCACCATTGTCGAACATTTCCCTCCAGCCCCAGTTATGCTTCGCGCGACCCTACATCGTCGTCCCTAAATCTCAGATCGCGATGCCTCAAAGTAGTGGATGCACGCACGAATCTCCACCCCTCCTTGCGACGTCGACATCGGTGGGCTCGAGCGCCTTGTCACGGTGCCCCCTCACGTCGTCGCCGGCCTCATGCGCCTTCGAGTAGCGTACAGCGTTCGATCATCTTTTTTTTCTACTGGTGGTGTCGCGATTCTTGATTTAGGTAATTAAGGTAGAAAATGAAAAAGGGGGTTACAGGTTGGGCTTGAGTTAGTGAAGTAAGAGAGTATTAAAGTAGAAAAGGTGAATAGGCTTGAATGTGTTTGGGCTTGCTTAATTTAGGCTAGTACTAATTGACTAATCTTTTCCTTTCCTTTTTATTTTATACAATTCTTTTAATTTATTTCAATCTAATTTGAATTAATTTAAACTTCATTTTACAAGATATATTTCGATAATTGGACAATTTTTATTCACTTCAATAATTGTTTATTTTTATTTAATTATTCATTGTATTAACGTTAAGTAAATTTATTTTCCAACTATTTCAATCAAATAAATATTATTAACACTTTAAAAGTATATTTATATTTATTAAAACATTTTATTCGAGTTTAATATATTATCTAGATTTATTTTATTAATCTAATTCAATTTATCGAACTAAAATCTTTTATTAAGGACCTCAAATAAATAAATATTTATTCTCAAAAATAATAATTATAAAATAGCAAATTAATATTTTTGTTGTAATTAATTTATGCACAAATCAAAATTGAAAGTAAAAGGGAAAAGAAAAATGAATGAACAATATATAATTGAAAATAGTTCATCAAAGACATGAATGTAAGAATGATAATTTCAAAAAATAGGGAGGTCTCAAATTACTACTAAATACGTTGTATCATTTTAAAATGTTAAAGCATGTTTGGTTTCATTTTGAGTTTTGCGTTTCTAACATGCATTGCAAAATATAATTAGAGTGGATGTGAAGATTTAAAAATTTAAATCATTACAACGATGAAGAAACTACGGAAGAGATGAATTGTTTTCCGTGCTTTTGTTATTTCTCAAAACACGAATAACAAAATTTATTTTCTGTTTTGTCCGTTAATTTCATTTTCATTTTTCAAATTGGTTGTGTTACATATGCCATGGACATTATTGTTTGATTAATATATCTATACGATTCAATTAAAGCAAGAGAAAGGAAACAAATTTTTTTAAATATGTACGATGTCATCTGCAATACTATTGCTCATGCATAATTACCTACTTGGCAAATGATATAAATCAACGTGGACAAAAAATTAGGTAAAATGCAGCTCAGATACAGCTGATTAGACTAACATTTGATCTTCGAACAGAATCTCTACCAAACAATGGAAGTTCCTTGAATTTGTTAAGTTAGGATAAAAGCAAAATATATCAAAATTTAGGCCAGGTAACTGAGTTATCCCTCTCTTGCTTGCTTGTCAACCTGTATTTCTTTCATTTGAACGCGTTTCTAAATCTGTTCAAGCTTGACTAGCATTTAATACATTTTCATACTGGCTATTGATTCAAAACAAATCATAAATACACTACAATTAGCAAACTTGTATTATTATTATTATTATTATTATTATTATTATTATTATTATTTTCATCACCTAACATTTGTTCTCGTGCATTAACTATTCCATTTGATTATTATACATATGTATCAAGTGCATTGTTGGACAATTCCAGCTCAAACTTGAATTCAGAATCTTGTGTAGTTCCAATGGTAATTCAGAATCGTCTGAATATCCTTAAAACGCACTCCATCATTAGGCTTAGAAAGCAACCGATTAAGCAGATGACCTATAACACTAAATCTTCCAAAATAAAACTCAACAATCAATGTAGAAAGTTCAAGGAAGATGAGATTATAAATCTTCCTAATGGCGAACAACATCTTTACAGCAATATTTCAACAATAGAGGAAAGAAGAAATGAAAGGGACACAATCAACTAATATCTAAATGCTAATAAGGCCATTTTCTGTAATCTTCAATCATTTTCAAACAAACACTGTTTTTCCACATATCAAATTACCATCAAAGACATTTTTATAAAACCATTTGAAATCTTCCATAGCACTAAAAATCACAACATAGACTGTAGAGTTACCAAACGAATTATTTGATCATTGTCATATGTCCACAATTCCTCTCAGAAGTTAAATGCACAGTAAGTTTCCAACAGTCTTTTTTGCCTGAGTGGTTTGAAATCTTTAAATAAAAAAATTGTGCTTCTGTGTTTAATCCACACTAGTTTGACATCTCAACCACGCTCTTTGAACAGCTAGGTACATAGCACATTGTTTG
Organism: Allium fistulosum; assembly: GCA_030737815.1. Classification (NCBI taxonomy): domain Eukaryota; kingdom Viridiplantae; phylum Streptophyta; class Magnoliopsida; order Asparagales; family Amaryllidaceae; genus Allium; species Allium fistulosum. The sequence continues at coordinate 1,388,925,799 of CM060901.1, read as the reverse complement.
GTTTAAATAAAGCAAGCCAGACACATTTTATGATTTAGTTTTTGTGAACGTTTGGCTTAATGTCAAAGTTTTCCAAACTCGCTCAACCAGAGGCCTTGTGCACTAGGTGTATGTTGATGATGAAGAGGTTTAGAGCCGTACCTTTGAATATATGATTACGCACTGAACTCCATTTGGCCTTTAATGGTCAGAAATTGGTGTAACCTTCCGTACCTAAACCCTTCTTTTGAAACTCCAAAACTTTGATGTATAGTTTGGTTTACATTTTTATCATGGTAGAGTCCTCTGATTTTTGTGGATTATTATCTGAGTTTTATCACTGGGTGTGGGTGTGTGTCACGGATGGAACACTAATTAATTACATGATGTAGTATTCTTTCATATATTTTATCACTCCAAAATTTTATTTAAATATGTAATTTTAACTTGTTTTTGAATGAAGAATCGGATTTAAGTAAAAGTTAAATCATAATCTATTTTTGTCTCTAAATGATGGAATAATATATTTATTATAATTTACATTCATTATGTTAAATATACAAATTGAATGACTTTTGCATTTTGAAAACATGTAAATTATAAAGTTGAATACTGATTTCTTTTTTTTTAACGTCGATCGTTTCTTACATGGTAGTTTATTTGTTATGGATGTGTCTATTATTTTAGTATTCAGACAGAATCATGATCATTTTGTATGAAGAGTTTTTTTTACCATTATCATCTAATAACCGTGACCAAGTATTATCAATTCATATGGCATCAAAAAAATCAATGAACAAATTTATGAGCAGGGATACCCAAATAACATGAAAATATATAAAACAATAATGGCAAGAACAGTATTCACAATTGTAGTTATTAATTAAGAGCAGAACCATGTATCCTTTGTTGTTATCTATACTACCCATAAAGGTAATTGATTGTACAGGATTCGCTAGTGTACCCATCATTTAACCCGTCGTTACAGTTATATAGATACCACTTCAAAATTTTCACATTCTACCAGATCTCCACATCAATTGCATTCGAATGCACATTGTGCATGTCATACTCTAATAGTTATACTGCTTATCTTCGATCTATTTCTATACACTATAGCAATAGAATCCTACATTGAGAAATTATAGCATAATTAGTAAGATATGATTTCACAAAAATTATAAGTCAATAGTTAGGAACTATTCTGACACATGATTGAATATTCTTATTAGCATATGTTTGTGTGTGTCTATGTATAGAATGACAGTATAACTCTACAGAATTTTTTAACATTTTTCCACTAAAAATACATCTTTGTATGCTTGATTACTCAAATCTAAAGTAAATGGATACTTCTACAGTGTGAAAGGTCAAAACACAAGCGTTGTTCCTTTGTCCCCCTAAATTCATGTGCACCTGTCCACAGTTAATTCAACCCATTCATTTTGAAGGTGGGTCCCACAAATTATTATTTTTTATAAATAGTGGATGAACTTGATTTAAGTGGCGCAAGGGGGCACACAAGTAGAGGACAGAGGAAGCGTCAAAACACTAGGGCCTGTTTGGTTTAATTTTGCGTTTTATATTTTCAATTTTCAACGTTCATAACAAAATATGAGAATAAAGGAAAAGAAATTTCAAATTTTAGATCATTATGACGACGACGGAGGGACGGTGGAGAGGATGAAGGAAGGGTGGAGGGGATGGATTGTTTTCTATTCTTTTGTTATTTCTCAAAACACGAAAAACAAAATATATTTGTTTTCTATTTTATATGTTAGCGTCATTTTCCAAATCAGTTGTTTTTCAAAAATTCATGCATCTTGTGCATTTTTTTTGGACGAAAACACAAAACTAAAAATGACAAACCAAACGGGGCCCTAGCTTTTAATATTGATTTATTTACAAACAAAAGTTGATGCAATTCACACGAATGGTATACTTATGTGAGGTAAAGATACGTCGTGAGTGATATTGATCATTATCGGCCACAATTGATATATTGTTGGATTATCGATTGTTAGGACCATAGCATGGGATCACTACCAGCAATAAACATTTTCATAGTAAGTGATAAAAGAACCATCGCATAATTCTCCATAGTAAAATTTGCCAACCAACAGCCATTTAAAGGAATTATATAATGGTTATATAGCGTATACATTAACCAACCAAAATGATAGAATAGCACGCTGCCTAGTTCAAATGTTTACAGAAAAACTTAATATATAATGCATGTATCTGTGAAAACTACAACTTTTATTCCAGGCCCAATGTAAATCATGTAACAATCAAACATCATACAACAACCTTTTTAAGGATAACCAGTCCTCGTATCAATAGAAAATAAGTTAACGATCATATAAATCATGTAACAAGTAATGGAATATAGTACCTTTCTTGATCATAGACACTCAAGATGAAGAAGGAGATCCAACCGCAGATTTCAACAACTTCTCCACATATTTGCCAAGTATATCCACTTCCAAGTTAACCTTCTCCCCAACATTTTTCATGGGGATTACAACATTCATCTGCGTGTATGCCACAAGCATGAAATCAAAACAACACTCCTCTTCATAAACATTAACCACAGTCAAACTTGTTCCATCCACAGTAATATACCCTTTCCGCACTATGTACTTCATCACCTCCTTGTCTTGCACCTTCACCTTAATCCAAAGTGAATCCTTTTCTGGCGTAATCGACGTAATCTCACCCGTGCAGTCCACATGTCCTACTCAACATATAAAAATATACGACTAAATTGTGGTTGATTGAGTAGTAGTAAGTGTACAAATTCGTATAACAGTTGTTAGGTGAAATAATATTTTGGATCGCACCCATAGTAAGAAAAAAAAAAACTAGGCATTAACTCTTTCAAACAAAACAATATAAGCTAAGTTCCTGCTCTTAACAATTATCGTTGAAATGATGTTAAATATGTTGTAATCAATGTCAACTATTGAATTTTAAGTACATGGACTGTTACTAGTACTTCTAAATATAATACAGGTTACACTACAAATATTTGCAGTGAAAAATGTTCATCATGCAGTTGAATATTAACAAAGAGTATACTAGTAAGTGCAGATATTTGCAGTCAAGCAAAATGATAGGGGATATATACTGATATAGTAGACCGAACTCCTTGTAAGTGAATCTAAATACTACCTTGCACAAAATGGCCACCCATGCGGGTAGTGGGCTGCAAGGCCCTCTCCAAATTGACAGGGGACCCACTCTTCAGTTCAGCAAGGGACGTCTTTCTCAGAGTCTCCGGCGCGACCCCGACACTGAACTCCTTCGAATCGAGGTCAAATTCCGACACAGTGAGGCAGGTGCCATTGACAGCGATGGAATCACCGAGCTTAACGCCTTCAAGTACAACGTCAGCCGATACTTTGAGATCGAATCCTTCGCCGGAAGGGGTCGGGCCCAGGTGCCGAATCTGGCCCATCTCCTCCACGATACCTGTGAATAGGAACCGCACTGTGGAGATTCGTTTCGGCTTCACATTGTATTTTAAAGTAGGAGATGATGCGGAGGTTGAGGTTAGGGTTAGGGTTCTGAAGAAGGAAGTGTTGGATGACGAGAGTGACGGTAAAACCGTCATTTTCCGCTTGAGCTGAGCGACTGCTCTTTGATTAGAAGATTTCCTGAAAATTTATTTGTGCTAATCGGGAACAGATGACATTTGATTCTCTTTAATTATTTTTGAGCCCTCCTATTTTCACCCTCTTTCTATCTTCCTATCTTCCTAATGCCACAACTTCCCTCACCCATCTTAAATAAAAAAAACCCTTCGTGCACATAAAGGTGGCTGGTATTATAAGAGATTTGAGTTGTAGCAAAAATGAGATGTTACATTACACACACATATACATACATATGTATACATACATGTGTGTGTATATCATGACACATGAATTTTCAGCTTGTAGCTTAATTCCTCTTCCAACTGTTCAAGTTCTTCTCTGCATTGAGAGTGTCTATCTAAAGATGAGTATACATAGAAAACATAATAATAAATATAAAGAGATGGTCATGTTTACACTAATATATTTCTAGTGTCGTGGCAAGTATTTCCGAACAATTATCAAGCAATGATTTTTACTCCAAAAGTTCCACATAATTTTTAAGCAATCTGAAAAATAAATGTACTCAATGGTAATGTGTTCATGTCACTAGGAAAGCAAACATCCGATCAGCAACGCATAATTGTACAACTTCAACCACGTCAAAAAAATTTCTTAACTTCGCTAGTATATTGTTCGACATATGATATTCACATGTCAAATAAACAACTTCTGGAAAAAAATATTACGAACTCCATTAATTAATGCTCATTCTTTGTCTGTTATAATGACATTTGGCAATTTTCCAGGATATTTCAAATTGGTAAGTGCCCACTGATAGTCTCTCACTTTCATGTGATAAAAAACATTGAACGGTTACAGATAGTTTATTAGTCGACGTAACTGATACCATTTACAGCAAAGGCATACCAAATTTATTCGTCTTATATGTATAGTCTAACAGTAGAGCAGAAGGAAACATCTGCACAAAATAGTTGATTTTGGATGATGCCACATTATAATTTATATCTAAAACTGAATCATTATCCTTGTCTTTTCAAACTCAATACATATAGTGATTATCAACGATCAATTACAATAAATGTTGCATCGCGGACTGTCCTTGCATTTCCATAACTCTTATTTATGTTTAAAACTAGTGTGAACCCGTGCTACGCACACGGGTATCGTTAGTTTTTTCTTAAACAAAATGATAAATAGAAAATTTCATTAGTAGTTTGTTTGGTGTACATATTGCATTGTGAACTGGTAATCTGAATAATGAAAAATCAAAATGATAAATACAAATTTCCATTAGTAACTTGTTTAACGTACATATTGCATTGCAAACTGGTAAGCACTGATTTAATTTTGGCTCACGCAGCTTGATTTTATAACCTATATTCAAATAATTTAAGCCTACATAATGAAAAAATAATGTGGCTAGAACAATTTATATGCATAAATTTCAAATTAGAACCAAACAAAAATTAATATAGTTTTAATACATATTTTCCTACAGAAACCATAAATAAACGCAAGTAATAGTAAGTCATAACATATTGAAATCCATTAAGTTTACATACAGATGTAAAATATAATATTTATTCCTAAACCGTAGTTATTTGAGTCAAACTACTTACAGCATAGTACTTATTCACCATGAAGTGACCTGAAAGAAAAGACTTTAAAATTACAATCTTAAATAACCGTATAATAATATTGATTATTCGTATATCAAATGGATGTCCATTTATAGCAAGCACACAAATTTAATGTGTAACAAAGGGAAACTATTCTTCTAGGAAATATTATACCACCAATATAGGTATTTTCAGTGTTATCGTTTCAGATTTGTGTTTGACTTGTGGTATTTCACAAATGATATAGTGCCAAAAAAATAGCTACCTTTCAATTTCAGTACAGTACATATACTGATATACAATGTTATCACATAGAATATACTTGTCCGAGATACATAAAAACGTCAATGAAGTCCCTTCAAGCTTCAAATGTGATATGACACCGATAGCAAAATAATGGCATTTAGTCAAAGTCCGTTTCTGGCATTAAAATGATAAAAAGGAGCAGACTCCAATCAAACACTCATAGAACATAAATTCTGGCAGCAAAAGCACCTACAGGATTCGTACAAAAGGGCAGAATTAAAAAAAAGACCTGAATGTCACCACATATTGCACATAAGGTACACATAGGGAGTTTCAAAAAGCCAACACATTGTGAGTAGACCTGTGCTATCCTCCAATAGCAAACTCTCGACATGCCTGCATCGTCAGGTATCAGAGCCTGCTTTCCAACAGGAGCCCTTTTTCACAAACCTACACCCATCATACCACCTACACGCATGTTCTCTCTGTCGCTCTATATCAACTATTTGATTTCACGCAGTAGCTTACCCTTGTTGGCGCCTATGCTTCGCTCTCATTCGCACGCAACGCTTTGCCAATTACATTGTAGACAGCTCATATAGTGTTTGGCAATACTTTTTGCTTTATTTCTGGCTTGCTCAATTCCTTTTTTTCATTCCATGGTGCTCAGATAGTTTTTGCTCAGAGCTCTTCACCAGTCGACTGTTATGGTCTACAGTTCTTCAAGTAATATCAGGTAGCTTTAGATAAGGATTTCATGATGGGATGCATCACATAACATTAACTTCCATTTCTTAGCCCTGATTTTTCTGTTAGGTCATGATATCAACATAAAAAATGTTAATGTCATGTATAGAAACATCAACAGAGTCAAAAACCGATAACATACAATGAAATTTTGATGCAATCACAATTGATGACTTCACTAAGATTTCCTGCACTGTTAATAAATTATTAAGTTTCACCATTGATGGTCAATATGCCTTCAAAACACACAGCGACAAATAAAAAAGAAAAATCTGGTAGTATCAGAAAACACAGACTATAACATCAATTAGTATGGAATACTTATCCAGAACTTGAATAGCATCCTCAGGAGCTTTATTATATGTTATATAGGAAATATACATAAATTAGTTATCATTACTTTGAAAAAAGAAGAGTAGAACAACTGATATAGTGATAAATAAAATAGCTCAGCAAGTAACTGTTGGTTCAATCACAAATGTATAATGTTATCATGTACCGATTCTACCAAAAATCTATATGTAAGGACAGTACATATTGTTAGGATGCTAAGTCATAAATAGAACATGGAAACATATTTAAATAAATGTAAATACGACATGTTACCATTGTAAATACTGTTTTGGGCTTAGCTTTTTTTCCGTTCAGCACAAATCCATACAGCATTCCCTATATAAAAGAAGAACTGGTCGTTCGAAAAAGATAGAAAAACACATATTAGTAAAAGATGATGTTATGATCAAGTTGACATGTGGTGGTAAAAATGACCACAATTTGGTTCAATATTAATTTATCAACCAAATTATCAAGCTGACATATCTCTCTAATCGTAAAATTAACGTCCATATGCAATGCTACAGGGTGGTTAAAAAAACGAATGATCAAGCTGACATGGACCATAGTTTTTATTCAGAACGGATTTGAGCATGTATAATTTAATTGCTTCAGTAGCGACAAATAACACCATATGAATGCAGGAGATTCAAATAGGTTCTCTTTGTAAAACAGAGACTTAAATCGATCTGCACCTCGGTTAATTTATCAATCCATCATAAGCAATTACAAAGATAATGGTAAGAAGAAGAGACCACTATTTTGAAACCAAAAAATCTAAATCTCAAATTATGGACATGAAAATTTAAGCACTACCATGTGGGAAAAATTCTATTACAGACCACAGTACATATGTTGAATGACTAATTGTAGAAAATGTAACTTTGTAAATAAAAATTTCAACCTCTAACTATAGAAAACCATTCAATGATGCTTTAACTTTTAAACAAAAAGGCATCATCCTACAAATCTAGAATGTCAAATTCCCTAGAGCATGAAAAATGCATATTTGTAAATCGTTTTATATATCGGTTCAACCTAGTAAAATAATTAATGTGGATACCCAAAAGTCAAAAATAAAATTAAAAGTCATGAAATTCATGTTCTTTTTTGCTTATGTGAGTACTTATTTGTTACATGTAAGTAAAAGAAAACTGTCAACAACATACATGCACTGGGTTGTTTCCAAATAAATAAAGTTCAAATCTGAGAAGAAATGTGATGCTATTAGGTTTCAAATGACAGATTCAGTTGATAAATTGATTTTACACAATAATCCACACCTAGAAGGTAAAACAAAGCTTGACCATAAAGGCTAATATACCATTTTTATTATACATACAAACATGTGTGTGTATATACATACATACATACATACGTATATACATATAAATATATATATACACATATGTAAACATATTATATATATAGTAGAGAAGTCAAATATTCCCATAAATAATACTTAACACCCTAGGTTGTGAGCAATATCATTTGTTTTGCTTTGAGATTCATGTCATAAATTTGTTTTTAAGTTACATCTTAATTTTACAGGCGCAAAACACATTTTCTTACAGTGAGAACTTCACATCTAAATCATATTGCATTAAAAGTAAATACATGAGGTTACCATGGGCATCTATCAAAATTCAAGTAATCATATTTTGTATATGAAGCTACCATGTGCATGTGTACCATCCTCACTTGCCAAACTTAAGTAAAAAAATTTAAACATCTGCTTAATATTTAATGCAAAGCCAAAGCCTAAATTACGTACCTCTTACTTTTTGACAACTACTATATAATTGGATCACTTAATTGACTTTGCTTAAAAGTTTGAGTACTACATGAATTTCCATAAATGTAGAAAAAAATTATCATGGTAAATCAAAGTGCTGGTACCACTAAACTAATTATAACCAAAGAAAAAATAACGAGATATGTTATTCATATCAAAAACTAATATCTCCATTTTTCTAAAGAAACACCAAACTTTTTCGATTTTGTAGACAGTAGTAAACTGTGGGTAGTTAGAAACTTAAATATCGAAAGACAAATACATCAAGAAATAGCCATAACCTTCTTGTTGGCTCCAACTTGGAAAAAGTGAAATGAAAAAAACTTTATATAAAAGAACTTATGCTCAAAAGATGTTAAGCTTTAGATTGTATGAAGCACTTTAGCATAGACTTTGAGCAAGTAATAATCATTAAAACCATATTTAGGATATAGACGAACACATACAAAAGTTAGGCTTTCATGCACCTATCTATTCAGTCATATGAGTTAGGTAGTACATATCACAGACTCTGATTCAGATTACATATAATTATACTAAACAATTTTAAGTAAAAGTATATTTATAATGGTTACAACATTGGTTTACAGGCTTTAGTTCATTGCATTTACCATGTGCATCAGCTAAAGAGGGTCATATTTTAGTTTACAATGTGCATTACGCATTTTGCGTACAGCTAGTCATAGCTAAATTATTGCATAGTCATAGCTAAATTATTGTGTACAGCTAGTCATAGGTAAATCTAAAACGTAGCTGACCATGGGCATAAGGAGTTATTTCATTCTTTCTTTTATCGGCATTATAACATTTTGCTTTCCATTATAATTTGATCTTTATATTTTTTTAATAAAGTTTTCTATTTTATATGTGAACTAAACCCAAAATCTCTAAAATATAATCATCTTACGCTTCTAGTTTTCCATGCAATAGAAATGACATTCTAACAAACTCGCCATAATAGAATAATAGATAGAGTATCCTTTAGATGCATTTAATTCAAATCCAAAACTCATTTGGTTTCAAGAAGGAATACTTCAGCTTTTGAATGCAGCAAAAGCCATAATAGGAATTTGTATACCAATTCTTTAAAAGTAATTATATTTAGAACATATCTTTTCAATGTAACTACACTTTACATTTGTTATTTGTTGTCACAAACTATACTTATATCCCAACAGGGAAATCAAAATCATTATATTTGTTATTTGCATGTCTTAGAAGTGTGCCTATATCCCTATAGGTTTCTAAAATCCTTTGCAACTGTGAGTAAAAAAAGATAATAAACGTTTTTTCCTTGCAAAAAATGGTAAATAGATAAAACTATCAATGACATAATTCAACAAAATGATAGGAACTTACCATCAAAAATTGCAGAAGTAAATCAAATTGCCATGGACGGACCCATCTTTCATTTGTATCCAAATTAAAACCTAGATATAAAAGAACCCAAATAAGGCTTCAGCAAAATTTTAACCGAAACTTGACAAAATTAACAAAAATCAAACTGAAATCAATGTTGAAAGTAAATTGAAGGAAGATCCATGCTGTACTCGTGCCGATAGTAGCCACTATACTCGATGTCGGTAGCTAAGCTATCTCTTATTAGCAGCACGAAGGTAGATCCATGCTATAGTGATGCCGATAGCTTCCTAGGATTGTACTGAGGTAACCGCGTTGGAAGAATGTGGGCGGAATAAATCTACTTAATTCACCACTGTTCTACACATGAAATCAACACAGGAAAATTCAAGTAGAAGTAAAATCAACTAAAATAAATTGAATGACAAAAAAAGTAGCATTTTTACCTGAGCTAGCAACAGGTGCCAAGCTATAGCCATAGCCTTGAAATTAGGAAGTTGATCCACATCTGGAAGGAGGACGTAGTCTGTTGGGAGAAAACAAAATTCTAGGGTTTTTGTGAAAGGAAAACTTTGGGTCGGCTGTGGAGTAAATTTTGGGTCGAAAGTATTTGGGAGAGGGGAGGCTGAAAACGCGAGAAAGGAAGAGTAATGAGAGACGGGAAAGAATTTCGTGACGCTTCTTCTGGGTAGTCGAGACTGTTCAGTTGCCAAATTTCAAGGGGGCATGTGTGAGCTTGAAATTGAACTCACAAATAATAATATAGTATAGATTAGAAACCGTTTTAATATTAGATCTATTATCGGGAAAATTCTTTTTAACAATGAGCAGCACATCCCTTGGCCTCACACCCAAAACTGATATGTCCAAACAATGTTTTCTTTCTAGTAGTGTAAATCATCTAGCATGTGGATGACCAATCAAAGATTTGGACAACTCATGATTATGGATCTCATTCACCACCTCAACACCCCATAAGTCCTCACCTTTGTCGATATTTCCTTTGTAAACTCCTTTAGGCAAAAACGGACATTCGCACTTACGACTTGAAGTAAGCTGTCGCCGTTTTGTATTTTTTACATCCTTAACCGTAGTCTTGACTTCTCGATATTTCCCACTTCTCTCACAACCAAGTTGAACTCTTGGCTTTCTCCCTATTTGCTTATCAGAATGAGTGGTGACGATAATTGGTTCAATTTTTTTCTTGTCGCTTAACACCTGTATTAACGCTTCATGAGAAGGAAATACCTAAACATAACATAATATTATATATTAAAATACCAATTAAAACTGCAGAAGTTGATAACATAAACTAATTCAATGTTGCAACAACTTACTTCATCGGTGATAAAATGCTTTGTCGCAGCTACTTTGATACCTACAGGATCAACTACTTCAGCATCAGTTTTAAATTCATTTTCACACTCATATCCTTCAATTATCACATCTTCTATTTTTGTGTCACAAAAAATTTTCTCCGCTCTAATTTCTTCAACTCCAAACTCATTGCAATTAACATCAGCTTCTATAAACTACACAAGAAAAACTATTTTTTAAATAAAGATCCATTCGGGTAACTTAAATAGCTCGACCTTACCAAAATTCAGTATTGCAAAACTGGTTGATCTGAACACAATAAAATCATGCACCATTTTCTAAATAATTTAATTGAATAATTAGTTTCATTAATTACAACAGCTTCAACGGTATGCATTCAAACATTATCTCCAAATAATACACCATTATGTATTGAAATTAATTAATGAACACCAGTTTATTGTGTAAAAAACAATTAAATTATTAGCTAATTAAAACTCTATTCAACATGCTATTTCTTCAATCTATTGACATAAACAAAGTTAATCTAAAAATGAAAATGATAAAATACTTACATTGTTTAGTTTTCTCCATGTTTACTTTTACCGTCATATAGGAGAACTGCAGAGAATTGGGGTTTTCATTGTATATAAAAGCATGTTAGGTTGGGTTTTAACGTTAAATAATTGGAGAGTCGTGGGTTTATAGAGAAGTTTTTTCTATATATTTTAATGATTAATTATGTAGCATTAGGAAGAGAGGACGTGGTGTAAATAGCAAGGATCTTATTTTTGTTATGCTCGTTCTGTTTGAACCCCTTTGATTTGCCGAGTAGCCCCACACAATTTAGAAGAAACCCTTAAGCCCATAATTTTACCTAATAAACTTAAATTATTTTTAGCTTTTCCCTTTATACCCTCAAATAGTAAATTAAAACAGGGGGTGTGAGTTACTATTTGTTGTACCATGTAGGAGGTGTACGGATGTGCACTCTACCCTGCAGTGACAGTGCGAGATAGCATAATTAATCTCGTATCAATCCTGCATTATTGGTGTACAAACCACACGCTATCACTGCAACATTATACTACCAATCTCTAACCCGATCTTATGTGACCTGAGCAATTTCAAACTTAAAAAATAAAATCAAAACAACATTAAATTCTAAGTTTACCTCTTCTGATTCATGTAGATTCACATTACCAAATTCATCAATTCAATCCAAATATTTGAAATTTTTGCTAAAATTTGAGGTAAAAGGTTTTAATGGTTCTTTTAGCTAGAATACGAGAAGAAAATGTGAAAGAAGATAAATGTGTATGTAAATCTAATAAGAAAATTTTGTCCTAAATTAATAAAAAAAATCAAGGAGTGTTACTCGATAAATTCATGAGTCAAATAAAACTAGCCTTCTATTATTTTATTTAGGATTGAATAGTTTTACCATGTTGTCTCTTACCAACCATTATCGATCGATACTAATTAAAATTGTATCGAAAAAGTAGATACCAATCTGATTGGTATAATTTACTAAACCACATGAAAATATGTGGTACGTCAATGGTAATCAAACACTGATATGGTAATTACCATAGCATACCATGTACATCAACCAATGTCTTTCATTATATTTCATAATATATATTTTTAGTTACATAGCATGAAAAACATTAAATGTAAGTGTTGACTAAAAATTCCATCAGTGAGATAGAATGACTAATCAACTTCGGAAATTGTGAGAGAGCGGGATTTTGATGATGTTGTTAGCTTTGCATTATATGATCGTGAATTAATGATGGAATACTAGTAGTAAAGAGATGCAGATTTTAGAGTGGTTTGGCCAAAATGAATGCCTATATCCACTGTATATATTATTCTCACTAACAATGAATACATGGAGATGATGGAGAATGCTTGAAGATGATAAGAGTATGATGGGAAGTGTTATCTTTCCAAGTTTTCTGAATTCCCACCTCGCCTGGTGAAATGCTTAAGGTATTTATATGAGCAAGCCACCCTTGATCTGCGATTGAGATTGCCTGAGGATATTCACGGTCCGTACGACAGTTCGGACCGGGGGATGGTTCGGACCATGGGATGGTTGCCAACTAGAGGGTTGGTAGCGATATATGCATATATAGCGACAAACTGCCTTTCTGTACTCTGGTTACTTCTTTTGCAAAATGTCAGGTAGCGTAACTCAAAGTTTGTTGCTACTTTCCATGTTGGATGGGAGCAGTTGGTGGCAGGGCGGCTGTATTAGCATTTTTCCAGGGTGGTAGGACTTTAGTAGGTATGTTTTTCACTATCGGTCTGACTGTTCTTGTAATGACCCTAATTTTGACTAACATTATTTAGGGCATTTAATTAGATAAATTAAATGAAATAATGTAGATGGTTAGAGGATTAAAATTTGTTAATTAATAAGGGGTCGTGCCTTAATGAATGTATAAGTAAAAGAATATTAAAAATAAGTAAGTATTAGGAATATGGTAAGGGCAAAATAGGAATAGCCTATGTTCTTATACCCTAAACCCTTCTGTCCTTCATTTCTTATTCATTTCAACATTCACAAACAAAACTACAACCATAAGCAAGCTTGTCCGACCACCATTAAGAAGATTCAAGGATAAGAAAAGCTAGGATTCAAGTAGAAAGCTTAAGCAAATCAATCAAAGAGCAAATCTCAACCATCTTAACACCAAGCTAAGGTGAATAATTTGATTTACATTTCACTTTTGATAATGATTTCGGTTTCAAGGTTTGATCCGAATAATTTTGCAAATAATATGCCATGTTATGTTTGTTTAAATGGATATATATATATATATATATATACTTGTTGATGATTTATATTATTTCATATAGATTATATGATAAGTTTAAATTGGAAAACCTATTAAATAACATCCAAATGATTTGCGTTTTAGATATATGGTCAAAAAGCATTATTTTAGAAGTAGGTTTCTAGTTTCATAATTTTCTAAGTTATTGTGAATTTATTATGAATTTTTTATGAAAGAAAATGTTTAATATTGGGTTTAAATTATTTAAGACAATTATATGTTGATTTCGGGTCCGAGATTTTTATATGTTAGAAACTTGTTAAAAGTGAATTATGGTGATTTTTGAGGAATTTTCCTATGTATTTTACTATGGTTGTAAAATTATTTAAGCTAAGGGACTTAAATGTTTTATATGTTTTATCAAGGAGAGGGGCTTATTTGTTAAAACGTTTTAATAGATAATTTTGAATTTGGCAGCCTTTTAGAAAAGGATTTTGATTAAGAAATGGTAACCAATTACATTTTGACAAATTAGGCAAGTTAGGTGAAAAGAAATTACTTTGAAAGACAAAAAAAAATCAGTTTTGCTTGGATTTACCACTTCACCACTTCCTTTTGCTAGCTTTCATCACCATACTTCTGCTAATGAACCCATTCGAAACCAACACATATAGTATCAAGCCATTGATATGTAGTGGATTGGAGAAAGGCAGAAGGGACTGTATCGAAGCATGCTTTCGAAGAGGTAGTAGTTATCCTTTACTTACCTCTGTTTATAAAAGATGCTTTCGAAGGGGTTGTTTTTAACTTGTCTTTAAAAGGAAACTTTCGAACAAGTTGCTGCTTGCCCTTGTGTTTAGAAAAGAGCTTACAAATGAGTTGCCACCTACTTATGTTTTACGAGAAGCTTTCAAAAGGATAGCCGCTTTGAACCTTTCAAAACCCATGCTACCGCATTCATATCTTTCAAACTAGTTAAGGCCGCTTTTTTTATAGCCTTAAAACAATGTATTCGAAAGGTATGCTTTCACCTCTTTACTTTGAAACCGCCTTCTAAATACATTCGAAAAGGTCGTGTAGCCGCTTTCAAATGGTTTAGGAGGCATTGGTTTCAAAAGGGCGGGTTTCGAAACTATTCTCTTTCTTTTACTTAGGATTAATGCTTTCGAAAGTAATGCTTTTGCCCTAGTTCTTTATGGCCCTTTATTATATTAAAAGTTAAACCCAATGGTTTTGAAAGGAATGATTTTAAATGGTTTCGAAGCTATGTTCCCACAAACTCTTACTTGAGCCCAATAATTTCGAAAGGAACGTTTTAAGTGTCTCAAAGGGAAGGATTCCAATGCTTTCGAAAGGTATACTCTGAGTGTTTCGAAAGGTTTATCTTAAATGGTTTTGAAAGAGGATGTCTAAGGTGTAAGTGATGATTTCGAAAGGTCTATCTTCAATACATTTGGAAGGTATGTTTTGGCCTTTCGACCTAATGTTTTCAAGGTTAAAGTAATTAACTTATTTTGAAAGAGGTACTTTCAATGAATTCGAAAGGGATTGTTTAAGGTTGTAAACAAAGGTTTCGAAGGTATTGTTTTGATCTTATAGCCTAAAGCTTTCTAAGTTAAAAAGTGGTTTTAACTTATTATGAAGGGATAGATAATCTCATTGATTAGATTTCACCAACCTTGTTTTGTGTAATGCATATATCACGGCATAAGTGTTTTGAGTAAAGCAAAGTATATGATTTCCTTGTTTTATAAAGATATGATTTCAGGGGTAAATCATTTGCAAAGATTTTTTATAAGGAAATGGAATTTGAATAGGGTAGTCAACCCTAAGTATATGATAGGAAATGAAAATTGAATAGGGTAGTTAATCCTAAGTTTATGACTCAGATATTAGAAGACCAGATGAGACTGGTATGGGGTCGTGCCCTGTACTTTAGCTAATAGCCCCTAGCTAATATAAGTCCAAAATTCCGGTGTGTATGGCTTTGTCACATATAAGACTAAAATAATGTTACATACAGAAGGAAATATGCAGAGTAAAGATAGGTTATTGGTGAGCCTGCAAAACCATTAGGTTCGTTTGAACCTAGAAGAAGAAAGTTAAAGGCAGACGGCCTAGTATTGTGTCTAACAGAAGTTAGATTATTGGCTATGTATGGTAGGCCCGAGTTAGCCAATGGTTAATAGTTAGCCAGATAAAACTATAATGTGGACATATAGTCCATTGATTTCCTGATTTTTGCTATTATTGTTATAATCAGTTTGATTGCAGGATTTTGATTTCCAAAAGATATGATTTTAAAAGGATTTTAGTAAGGGGAAACCCATTCCGCTAAGCGACATGGTCTCACTTAATATCAGTAAATCGAGATGTAATAGGATTATTCACACCAGGCTTTATGTCTGACTCAAAGTTTATGTTTTCCCCTTAAACTCTCGGGTGCTCAAAATTAAATTTGAGTAGATTGAGAGTTAAGGACTTTTCAGGTTTAGTAGGTGGGACGAATAAGCTTCTATAGACGTGCAGGAGGCAAAGCTAGCTATGTAGGAGCTATTTAGTATTATTTCTGTCGTGATGTATTTATGACTGATATGTCTATCTAGTAGTCTTATTATCCAATGGGGCATCTTCATATGTCGCTCTTGACGTAATTTGTAATAATTGTATTTGATCTAAACCTGGGAATCGTTTTGAGATTATGCAACTGATATGAAATATTGATTTGAAATGTAATCATAATAGTTGTTTTTGAAATCTATGTTGATTTTATTTCATATTCATATGCTTATGATATTATGGATACCAATATTACCGTATTTTGTCACCGGAAGCTAATACTATGGATGACTACAGCATCTGTAATGCTTAGCTTCGGGCCTCAAGATATGGGATGTTACGACTTGGTATCAGAGCATAGGTTTATGAAAAATTAAAAGAAATTTAAAATTTAAAATGGTTTTGAAAACATAATCCTAAGGAATTAGAGAAAAGATTAGGGTATGGGATAACGCTATAGTAACGTACTTGTATTTGCTATATATAAGTATCTGCTTTATCTCTATTCTCTCATCCCTCTTAGACTATTCTTCTGTATCTTACAAAGACTCGAATGTAGATTTTAAGGAAGTAAGATATGGATGCTAGGAATGAAAGAGTCAACCTTGGTAGAGGAAGCACCACCACTAATGGAAATGCCAGATCAAGAGTAGAAGGAATCCAGGTCGGGCACCAGCTGCTAATGTGGATGCTGGAGCACCACAAGTTGATATGGGAGCTATGTATCAGTTCTTCGTCAACCTGATGCAACCTGGAGCTGCTGTGGGATTAGTTGAAGGAAATGCAGGAGAAGGAAATGCGGAAGCTCCGGTGGTTAATGACTATGCAATACTAAGCAGAGACTATGCTAGACTTGGAGTGAAGCCATTCATCGGGACTAAGGACGCAGAGAAGTAGAGAATTGGTTTTTTCATTGCAAGGGCTTAATGATGAGTAGAAGAGGATATTTGCTTCCAGACAGTTGCAAGGAGAAACACTATACTGGTGGAACAATGTTACCGTGGGAGTAAATGAGGAGACCATGACTTGGGCAGAATTCAGAAGGAGGTTTGAGGAAATATTCATGTTAGAGATTACTAAGTCAACTATGCTTAGGAAGTTTATAGAATTGGTGTAGGAAGAAATGACAGTACTTGAGTATGCTACCAGATTTGAGGAGCTATCGAGGTACAAATATACTACGGTTAATACGGTTATCAAAAGAAATAAGAAGTTCATCCAAGGACTGAAACCTGGGCTTGCTAAAGCAACTTTACCGCATATTAGGGATCCGTGTGATGTAGTTATTGAGATGGCTTTGAGGCAAGGATAGGTGCTTGCTTTTCGTAATGGTAACAAAGCAGGGGAAGCTCAAGGTGGGCAGAACCAGAAGAGAAATTTTTTCCATAAGAAAGGCGCTCGGAAAAGAGGAGCAGCCAAGAAAAGGAAGGCAGATGTAGTTTGCTATAAGTGCGACAAGAAGGGGCACTATGCTCATGAGTGTCGGACATGCAAAAGGAAGAAAGCTGCTGACAAGAAAGAAGTAAAATGTTTCAATTGTGATCAGATTGGACATTATAAGAACTAGTGTAAGGAACCAGCCAAAGGTGGAAAGGGCAAAGTGTTTGCATTAGAACCAGCTACCTCAAGACCAATAGCAGAGGAGAAAGGAAAAGCTGTGTCAGGAGGTACACTTTTGATTCGTGGTATGTTAGTTAAAGTTCTATTTGATATTGATGCATCACATTCTTTTATATCTCATTGTTTGGTAGATAATCTTAACCTAGAACCCTCATACCTAATTACTTCCTTAAAGGTTGCGAATCCGATAGGAGGGTATGCGACTCTTGAGATGAGATGTGACCACTTAGAGTTTGAACTGTTAGGTCATGTATTTGCTTGTAGTTTGCTTATACTTGATTTTGTAGGATTCGAAATCATTTTGGGTATGGATTGGTTAAGTGAATATGATGCTAGGATATTTTTCCATGATAGGAAAATATTACTTAGATGCTCTAGTGTAGTGATCGAATTATATACTCTGTAGATAACCCTAGTTTGGAGGTTAAAGCTTTGTTGGGAGTTATGGAGGCAGAAGACAAGTTGAATCGAGTTTTCGTTGTTAGAGAATTCATTGATGTCTTTGAGCCCGTAGTAGGACTACTGTCGAAACAAGCTATTGAGTTTCGAATAGATTTAGTACCAGGTACTGAACTTGTGAGTAGACCACCAAGTAGGATGACACCTACCAAGATGAAGGAGTTAAAGGTGCAGTTAGTGGATTTAGAAGGCAAGAATTTTATTAGAACAAGCAGTTTGCCTTGGGGAGCAGCCATAGTGTCTGCAAAGAAACCGGATGGATCGTTGAGTTTATGTATCGATTATCGTAAGATGAATGAGAAGATGATAAAGAATTGGTATCTGTTACCTAGAATTGGCGATTTGTTCGATTAGTTGAGTGGAGCCAAAATATTTTCCCAGTTGGGTTTGGTAATAGGGTTCCATCAGCTTAGAGTAGCAGAGGATACTTTGACGGCATTTAAGACCAGATATGGATCATACTAATGGTTAGTGATGTCGTTTGGACTAACTAATACGCCAACATTCTTCGTGGACTTGATGAACAGAATCTTCTGAGAACATTTGAACAGATTCGTGTTAGTATTCATAGATGACATTTTGGTATACTCTAAGGATGAAAGGGAGTATGAAATTCATCTTAGAGTGGTGCTTGAGACGTTGAGGCAACATCAACTGAAAGCGAAATTTTCGAAGTGTCATTTCTGGAAGAAGGAAGTGAAGTTTCTTGGTCATGTAGTCTTAGAGAAGGGTTTGTCAGTAGATCCGGCTAAGATTGAGGTAGTGAATAGTTGGAAGAGACCCGAGACAGTGACTGAGATAAAGAGTTTTCTTGGATTAGCTGGTTAATATCAGAGATTCATTAAGGATTTTTCACGGATAGCGGCACCGATGACTAGGCTAACTCGGAAAGATGTGAAGTTGGTCTGGACTGATCAGTGTGAGGAGGCATTCCAGAAACTGAAACACCTATTGACTAATGCACCTATATTAGTAATTCCAGACGGGAATCAAGGATTAGTAGTGTACGCGGATACATGTGGAACAAGATTAGGAGTTGTGTTAATGCAGAGAGGTAAAGTGATTGCCTATGCTTCTCGACAGCTCAGACCGCATGAAGTTAGGTACCCAACATATGATTTGGAATTAGCTGCGGTAATTTTCACGTTGAAGGTGTAGAGACATTACCTATTGGGAGAAAGATTCGAGTTGTATACAGACATAAGTCACTAAGGTATTTATTCTCTCAGAAGGAATTGAGTATGAGATAGCAGAGGTGGCTGGAGTTTTTAGCCGCTTATGACTTTGGTATTGAGTACACATTGGGAAAAGGCAATAAGGTTGGGATGCACTCAGCAGAAAAAATCATCATGCGGTACTAGCAATGATAGCTGAGTCGAAAGATTTAGAAGCATTGACTACATGCAGAATACAATGGAGATTCGAGGCTAGTTCTAGTCGAGAAACCGCCATGCTGTCATGTTTGGAAGTTCGACCGATGATAATCGAAAGGAGTGCTTCTAAACAATTGGAGGATCCATTATTAGTTGAACGGATCAGAAAGTTAAGAAATGGAATAGAGAGTGATGACTTGAAAGATTTTAGTCTTTATCAGAATGGGTGGTTGAGGAAGAAAGGAAGACTATGTGTTCCGAATGTGGGAAACATTAGGAAGGAAGTTCTTGGAGAATGTCATCGTTCAAAGTTCACTATTCATCCAGGAGGAACTAAGACGTATCAGGATATGAAAAGGAGTTTCTTCTGGGAAGGTATGAAGAGAGATGTAGGCTTATGGGTGGGGCGATGTTTGAACTATCAACAAGTAAAAGCTGAACATCAAAAACCGAGTGGGTTACTTTAGCCTTTGGATGTTCCAGTCTAGAAATAGGATTCTATCTCAATGGATTTAAAAGATGGGTTGCCAAGGTCGAATCGAGAAAATGAGAGTATATGGGTTATAGTGGACAGAATGACCGAGAGTGCCTATTTCATTCCAGTTAAGTCGACGAGGACAGCACCAGATTTAGCTAAGCTATTCATGAGGAATATAGTTAGACTGCGTGGAATTCCTAGTAGTATAGTAAGTGATATAGATTCCTTATTTACTAGCGAGTTTTGGAAGAGTCTATAGGAGACTTTAGGTACCAAGCTCAAGATGAGTACCGCTTACCATCCGCAGACAAATGGGCAAATAGAGAGAATTAACAAAGTCTTAGAGGATTTTTTAAGAGCTTGTGTGCTAGATTTTGGAGGATCATGGGAAGACCATCTACACTTAGTCAAGTTTTCATATAACAACAGTTATTAGACTAGAATAGGGATGGCACTGTTTGAACCTTTGTATGGAAGGCCATGCAAATCTTCCATTTTTTGATTAGAGACCGGGGATAGGTTAGTTTTTGGTCCAGATTTGGCTAGAAAAGCTGCAGAGAAGATTGAGTTAATTCGAGCTAGGACAAAAGCAGCTCAGTCTAGGCAGAAGATTTATGCTGATAAGAGACGGAAAGACTTAGAGTTCTCAGTTGGAGATCATGTTTTCATCAATGTGTCATTAATGAAAGGTGTAATCAGATTTAGAAAATCAGGAAAATTGGCACCAAGATTCATTGGACCATTTCCTACTATAGAAAGGATCAAGAAGCTCGCATATAGAGTAGAGTTGCCGAATAGTTTGGTAGGAGTCCACAATGTTTTTCATATTTCTCATCTAAGAAAGTATATTCGGGATCCAGAGATTACTATTACACCAACTGTGTTAGATGATCTAGTAGTGGAATCGAATATGACTGTAGTAAGAAAACTAGTTCGTATAGTTACGAGTGATGAGAAGAGACTAAGGAACAAGATAGTCAGATTAGTCAAAGTCCAGTGGAGTGACGACGAGAGAGACTGTACTTGGGAAACTGAGAGTAGGATTAGAGATACTTATCCTGACTTGTTTCATGGTATGTCTTACCTTTATGCCTGATTGTTGTGAGTACCTTATCGTAATTTCAAGGACAAAATTCTTTAAGGATGGGAGTCTGTAATGACCCTAATTTTGACAAACATTGTTAGGACATTTAATTAAATAGATTAAATGATATAATATAGATGGTTAAGGGCTTGAGATTTATTAATTAATAAGGGGATGTGCCTTAATGAATATATAAGTAATAGAGAACTAAAAATAAGTAAGCAGGAGAAATATGGTAAGGGAAAAATAGGAATAGCCTATGTTCTTATACCCTAAACCCTTCTATCCTTCATTTCTTATTCATTTCAACATTCACAAACAAAACTAAAACCTTAAGCAAGCTCGGTCGACCACCATTAAGAAGATTTAAGGAGAAGAAAAGCTAGGATTCAAGTAGAAATCTTAAGCAAATCAATCAAAGAGCAAATCTCAACCATCTTAACACCAAGCTAAGGTGAATAATTTGATTTACATCTCACTTTTGATAATGATTTCAGTTTCAAGGTTCGATCCGAATTATTTTGCAAATAATATGCCATGTTATGTTTGCTTAAATGGATATATATATATATATATATATATATATGCTTGTTGATTATTTATATTGTTTCATATAGATTATATGATAAGTTTAGATTGGAAAACCTATTAAATGACATCCAAATGATTTGCGTTTTTGATATATGGTCAAAAAACATTATTTTAGAAGTGGGTTTCAAGTTTCATAATTTTCTAAGTTATTGTGGATTTATTATGAATTTTCTATGAAAGAAAATAGTTAATATTGGGTTTAAATTATTCAAGACAATTATATGTTGATTTCGAGTCTGATATTTTTATATGTTAGAAAACATGTTAAAAATGAATTATGGTGATTTTTGGGGAATTTTTCTAAATATTTTACTATGGTTGTAAAATTATTTAAGCTAAGGGACTTAAACGTTTTATATGTTTTATCAAGGAGAATGGCTTATTTGTTAAAACGTTTTAATTGATAATTTTGAATTCAACAGCCTTTTAGAAAAGGATTTTGATAAAGAAATGACAACCAAATACATTTTGACAAATTATGCAAGTTAGTTGAAAAGAAATTACTTTGAAAGGCAAAAAAATCAGTTTTGCATGGATTTACCACTTCGCCACTTCCCTTTGCTAGCTTTCGTCACCATACTTCTGCTAATGAACCCATTGAAACCAATACACATAGTATCAAGCCATTGATACGTAGTGGATTGGAGAAAGGCAGAAGGGACTGGGTCGAAGGCATGCTTTTGAAGTGGTAGAAGTTATCCTTTACTTACCTTTGTTTATAAAAGATGCTTTCGAAGGGGTTGTTTTTAACTTGTCTTTAAAAGGAAGCTTTTGAACAAGTTGCCGCTTGCCTTTGTTTTTAGAAAAGAGCTTTCAAATGAGTTGCCACTTACTTATGTTTTAAGAGAAGCTTTCGAAAGGATAACCGCTTTAAACTTATTCGAAACCAATGCTGCCGCATTCACACCTTTCAACTAGTTAAGGCCGCTTTTCTTTATAGCCTTAAAACAATGTATTCGAAAGGGGTGCTTTCGTCACTTTACTTTGCAGCTGCCTTCTCAATACTTTCGGAAGGGTCATGTAGCCACTTTCAAATAGTTTTGGAGGCAATGGTTTCGAAAGGGTGGGTTTCGAAACTATCATCTTTCTTTTAATTAGGATTAATGCTTTCGAAAGTAATGCTTTCGTTCCAGTTCTTTATGACCCTTTAGTTATATTGAAAGTTAAACCCAATGGTTTTGAAAGAAATGATTTTAAATGGTTTCGAAGCCATGTTCCCACAAACTCTTACTTGAGCCCAATATTTTCGAAAGGAACGTTTTAGCGTCTTAAAGGGAAGTATTCTAATGCTTTCGAAAGGTTTATTTTAAATGGTTTCGAAAGAGGATGTCTAAGGTGTAGGTGATGATTTTGAAAGGCCTATCTTTAATACATTCGAAAGGTTTGTTTTGGTCTTTCGGCCTAATGTTTTCAAGGTTAAAGTAATTACCTTATTTTGAAAGGGGTACTTTCAATGAATTCGAAAGGGATTGTTTAAGGTTTTAGACAAAGGTTTCAAGGTATTGTTTTGGTCTTATAGCCTAAAGCTTTCTAAGTTAAAAAAAAGGTTTTAACTGATTATGAAGGGAAAGATAATCCCATTAATTAGATTTCATCAACCTTGTTTTGTGTAAAGCATATTTCATGGCATAAGTGTTTTGAGTAAAGCAAAGTATATGATTTCCTCGTTTTTTAAAGATACGATTTCAGGGGTAAATCATTTGCAAAGATTGTTTACAAGGAAATGGAATTTTAATAGGGTAGTCAACCTTAAGTATATGACAGAAAATGAAAATTGAATAGGGTAGTTAACTCTAAGTTTATGACTCAGATATTAGAAGACCAGATGAGACTGGTATAGGGTCGCGCCCTGTACTTTAGCTAATAGCCCCTAGCTAGTATAAGTCCAACATTCATGTGTGTAGGGCTTTGCCATGGATGAGACTAAAATAATGTTACACACAGAAGGGAATATGCAGGGTAAAGATAGGTTATTGATGAGCCCGCAAAACCATTAGGTTCAGTTGGCCCTAGAAGAAGAAAGTTAAGGGCAGACAACCCAATATTGTGTCTAACAGAAGTTAGATTATTGACTATGTCCGGTGGGCCTGAGTCAGCCAATGGTTAATAGTTAGCCAGATAAAACTATAGTGTGGATAGATATTCCATTGATTTCCTGATTATTATGCATGTATGTATTTCCTATTATTGTTATAATTAGTTTGATTGTAGGATTTTGATTTGCAAAGATATGTTTTCAAAAGGA
Organism: Allium fistulosum; assembly: GCA_030737815.1. NCBI lineage: Eukaryota > Viridiplantae > Streptophyta > Magnoliopsida > Asparagales > Amaryllidaceae > Allium > Allium fistulosum. Next base: position 1,388,901,607 of record CM060901.1, on the reverse strand, counting down.
TATTAGTGAGGGTAAATCCGTTTCGCTAAGCGGCATGGTCTCACTTAATATCAATAAATCGAGATGTAATAGTATTATTCACACTAGGCTTTATGTCTGACTTGAAGTTTATGTTTTCCCCTTAAACTCTCGGGTGCTCAAAATTAAATTTGAGTAGATTGAGAGAGTTAAGGACTTTTTAGGTTTAGTAGGTGGGACAAATAAGCTTCCAAAGACGTGTTGGGGGCAAAGCTTGCTATATAGGAGCTATTTAATATTATTTCCACTGTGATGTATTCATGACTGATATGTCTATCTAGTACTCTGATCATCCAAGGAGGCATCCTCATATGTCTCTCTTGGCGTAATTTGTAATAAGTATATTTGATCAAAACTTGGGAATCGTTCTGAGATTATGTAACTGAATATGAAATATTCATTTGAAATGTAATCTAAAAAATTGTTTTTGAAATCTATGTTGATTTTATTTCATATTCATATGCTTTTGATATTATGGATACTATTAACATTACCGTATTTTGTCACCGGAAGCTAATACTTTGGATGACTATAGCATCTGTAGAGCTTAGCTTCGGGCTTCGGGATAGGGGATGTTACAGTTCTCTCTCCTTAGAGCCACTTCAACCGGTTTTTAGTCCTTATGTTAGAGAAACCCGGGGGTATAAACTGTTCGGCCCTTGGGTCGGTCAGTTCCCATGGAAGCCCAGATTAGCTTGGCTGATGCATTTTATCTCCCTACGGGCAGCCGCTATGCCCTATTAAACTTTTGTGAAAATTTTGAGCAACGGTAACATTTTGATAGAAAATCTTGTAAACTATTATAAAGTTTTTAGATTAAATATAATTCATGGCATGTGTTTAGAAAAATTGTATGATTTTATGTAAAACTTTAGCCCCTATCAAAGTACTTTTTTCATATGTTCAGCTAAACTAAATTAAACTGATACATAATCGTATGATGAAAAATAATATCTCTAAATATTGACATTATTTACATGAAATATTCTTGAAATTAGGTATTATACTTATAAACAGTAAAAGGTTACTACCAACCATTACTAATCGCAAACAAGACTATCAGTTTATCGATTATTTCAGTTGGTAGCGGTATGATATTTCTATTACCATAAAGATCGGTATGGTACATGATTTCGAATATAATTTGCGATACCAAACCAAATCCATTCCTTATTTTATTATGGGCATTGTTAAAGTAATTCCAGTTTTGGATAAAGGTGGCGTAATTTTAAGGAGACTCCATTCTAAAATAAAATTGTTATGCGAGAGATATGATAAATGGATCCAAATCAAATGATTTACCATTTTACCCTCATTCAAAGCGAATTCGACAATAATCTGCAAAAAAGAAAAAGAAAAACAATGATGGTCAGCACTAAATTCGAAGGGATTTGATCAAACAAAATCATAAAACAGTGGGGGTCAACCAAAAGAACTGTATAACGGGAGTAATAATGAGATTGTATTTGATTAGTTATGCATAATGAATTTTTTTATTACTCCTCAGAGCATTTTTAAAAATAAAAAATTCCCCTCCCCTATTTGAAAATGAATCCCTTTAACAATGCCCTTTATTGTTAAGTAACCTATATTATTATTTTTTGAATAAGAGCGGTACTTTATTCAAGCAACATGGTCGTTTGCTTTCAAAAGGAAGAGGGTCCAAAGTTATAACTTTAATTAGTTCATACTTACTTTAACTTTATATTTCAAGCACACAACATATATAACACAATATATAACCATTCAATGATGAGTAAAATCACTTCGATCCAAGCAAAACACAAGCACAAACACCAAGGATCAAAGAACCACTTCTTACCATCACTAAACTTCCAAAGCTACCTCCTTTTACATTCACAAGCTAAGCCAACACTCCCCCATAAACCTTAGATGCCTACGGCCTATATAGGGAGTCCAACTTTTCTCCTTTTTCTTAAACATTGGTTTGTGTTTCATGCTTCTTAAGGTGATCTAAGGCCATGGTTAAAGTTTCAAGAGGATTGAAAATAAATTTATGAAACAAAAGAGATATGATGTAAAAACTTTACCAATGGTAAAATACCTCCCTTAACCCTCCTTTTGATTAGCCAAGGAAACCCCTCCTTATGTGATTTGCTTTACACCTCACCATTTGAAAGAAAATATCTTCTTCTTCCTTAGTCAATTACCAAACTACCCCTCCTCTTAAAATATCTTCTAGACCTTCTGGAAGCATTTATTAGGCAAATTATTTTTAGTTGCTAATTAATGAAACATTAGTTAATTGGACAAGCACAATAAGTTCGAATAACTTTTGTTGAATAAAAAACTGTTTATCGATAAAACGATTTTCGATCACATTATCGATATTTGTTCGAACTATTTATTATTATAAAAAAAATTCAAAAACAAGTTTACCATTATTAGTTATTAATTAAAAGGTGGTTAACAAGGTTATAAATCATTTTTATAATATTAAATCCAAGATTCAAATATTTAAATAATTTAGATATGTAAATACGAATTTTTTGAAATTCTAGGTCATTACATTATATTGATATTTATGAATGCATGTATGTCAACTTAACCCTTAATGATCATTAGAAAAGTCTCGAATCACCTAGAATAGACTTGGATGATCGAAAGCCACGACCTGGAGTAGTAATTGCTCCAGGAATCGCGACACTGGTCGACCGGTCGTAGTATACCTGGAGTAGTTCTGCTCCAGGCTTGCCTCTTTCTCTTGCGTTTGATTCGGTTTTTCTTTTATGGATTTTTTCCTTCTTAATTGTGATATTCTTTCTTATGATTCTTTTAAATTTATGATGGTTTCTAATGGTTCTAATAAAATTTAATTGTAAATTATTATCAATTTATTTTTCTTATAAAGTATTGAAAATATTTATGTAGAAGTTCAATATAAAAAAATTTGAAGTATCACATTATCGATATCTATGTATATTAATTTAAAATAAAAGTTCAATGAAAAGAATTGAGTAAGGGATTATTTTATTTTAACTATCCAACTATGTAATTTTCTAAGTAAGCTATTTATAATCACACTTATTTTATAAACCGTTTTCAATAAAGAATTTCTAATGAAATCAAGTACACCACTTTTAATACATTTTGATTTTTTCTTAATGTGTGTATATATATCTATATGTATATGTATGTATGTGTATTTATATGTTAATTTTATAAACTATTTTATAAACTCTAAAACGGTATTATAAACCAAAAATCTTTTCTACGTGATGAGAACTTTAAATAAACGATTTAGTAGTACCGAGTGGCATGGGACATTCGAAAAATATTTATATGTTACTTATATGAATTATTGTGTAGACTATTTTGAGTAGGTGTAATTTACTAACTTGTAGTAAATATTCTAGTAACACTGAATAGTATGGGATACATGGGCGATACTTGAGTGATTACTACTTAGAAATACATTACACTTTTGATTAATATTGATCAGTGGCTTGCCTTGCGCTCGCCTTATGGTTCGACTTGTCTCATTCTCGTCTTATGGTTCAACTTGCCTCGTGCTTGTCTTTTGGTTTGGCTTGCCTCGTGCTCGTCTTTGAGATTGACTTCCTTTATGCTATTCTTATGGATTTGATTTGCATATGCTTGTTTTGCTATATTTTTCTACGATTGCCTATAATGGGCATGATATTATTTGACGCCATAGCGATTTTTTGTTATGCCATTTGCTCATTTTGTTATGGGCATATTTTATGACAATATCATTTGTGATTCACTTATACACTACTACTATGATCTCAATGTTTGAAATTAAATATAGTGTAGCTCGTTTATTATTTTCAATAATACTCGGGTCAGACCAAGACATGACAAGAATTGGGACTCGCTAACTATGGATGTTGGGATAGCTTTGGAGATTGATATATCATTATCTTAGTCGATTATGTTTATGTTTATATGACATTATATGAGATGTTATGACTCATGATGTATATTTTTGTATTTGCCTAGTACTTGGACGTATGTATTATATGTGGGTTTGGTGCTTCATTTTGTAGACTCACTTTGTATATGTATCTATGACATGTATTATATTTTTTGATGTGGCCTATGCTTCTATGTTCTCATATATATGTTATATATTATTCTGTTCTCTATTAGCCAACGTATTTATTGCTTTATGCCGATACCGAACACATCTATATTTACGTAAGGTAAAAAAAGAAAGAAAGAAATATGTCGGTGTTAACCGAAAGGAATATTCATGCGATCGCTCCTAACAAGCCTTATTCTCCGTATTACCAGACAGTATTCTTATATAATATTCTTTGGTAGTATGGGTATAAGGGTGGGGCATTACAAAAATAGTGCATGAAAAGCTTCCTTATGCGGCGGCGATCCAGCACCTGTAGCTATAGTTGGCCAAGTTAAGATAAGAGAACGCCAGATGGTGCAAGTGGTTGAGGTAGAAGATGGGTGTAGGACCTTGTTGAAGAGAGGATCGATGATGACACTATCTAGGTTGATCGAAGTATTTCTGAGGCATGGTGCTTAGATCGCTCGCCTATCGATAGTCATTCATTTGTCGGGCTACCGTGTGTTCTAGTTGGATGACGACATCGTGGGCTTTGTATGAATCACGTATATACGAGTGTTAGGCGAATGGTTATTTGTAGTAGAGGTTGTGCTTTGAGCGTTCGGGCCACTGGAATCATGCGGGCCTAGATGTTGATAGTTGGAACTATGCAGGCTGAGACACGAGCCGAGAGCGGGCCAAGAGTTGGTTGTTGAAATCATACAGGCCAATATGCGGGCTAAGATGCAGGTCGTCCCATATTATTTGCAAAAAATTAAGCAATCGGTACCCTATTTTATTTTGTGGTCCATGGGGTTAAATTTTGGAAAGCCAAACCTTAAAGAGTTTGAATACCCTTTAAAAATATTTTCACCAAATAAATGAACTTCATTAGAAAAATCATCAATATATTTTTCTTAATTTTTTCAATTATAGGAACCCAAATACTTAGATAATTTTTATTTATGTTTCATGTTAATTGTTTTGTACTTCTGTAAATTAGAAACATTACACTTATAAATCACTTGAATTTCTGTAAAAAATTGGGTTTAAATTTTACTCGAAATCTAGCACTGCATTAACATTTTTACTGTACATGAAAGCATATTTAGTACTATTTCTTTAATTAATTTTACTGTATCTTATACCATTTTTATTATTTGAAGGAATGGAATATGATAAAATAGAATTTAAACCATTTTACCTTGGTTGAATTTTGGGACTTTTTCACTAAGCTCGTAGAATTTAATTTTATAATCATAATTTTCATTGCTATTTTTCATAGTATCAATTTATTTATGTAATTTTGATTTCTTATCTTTTAAATCACAATTCTCCCTTTTAAAGGACAAAATTTGAGTATTTGAATTATTAATTTTTTTTACAATTTATCAGTTTGATTTTCATATCACCAACTTACAGATCTTTTTCATTTAATAAATCATTAAGTATCAAAGCGTTATCTTTCATTTTAAAATTTTCATTTTCTAGTTCTACAACCTTTGTTTTCACAAGCTTTTAATTTGTCAAATATAATAAAATTGAGTTTGATACTTTATCAAATTTATCAAATAATCTATCAGATTGACTAGATAATTGATCATATGAATCACGAAGCACCTTATTGTAGATTGTAGTTGCTTTGGTAAAAGCAGCGCTCTTTACCTAGCAAATAGTGTCTCAATCGGATCTTATTTTGGCCATTGTTCTGGGATGTCGTTACGATGGGTAGAACATAATGCTTTGATGTCAAATGAGAGTTCCCTTAAATGTAAAGTTCCTTCATGACGAATTTTACTCACATCAAATGTGGGATATGTGAGTTACCCTAATACACTTATGCGGAATGGATTTTAAGGCTGTTAATACACTAGCGGTGAATAATGTATGTTAAAAAGTTAACCTTGTGAATTCAAAGTTCATCTACCTAGATTGATAATCAAATAACAAACAAAGTAAATAATCACAAAGTAAATATAAAGTAAAGTAAAAGTAATAGAAATAATGTAAATGGCACCAGGAATTTTTATACTTGTTTAAATTTCTAATCCTACATCCAGTTATGTACTCCTCATACTGAATTTCCACTATAACAACTTATTTTCCACGGGTGGCAAGTACACTGCTACTATCTCGCAATTCCTCAGATGGCAAGATACACCTTTACTCTTGACTTTCCTTGGGTGGCAAGATCAATTCTCTTTACAATCAACCGTAGACTATATCAAGTTGTTCTATCTTTAATACAGATTCTTAAGGGTTTGGTACAATGATTTTATAAACCTCCAGTAGCAATATGCCTTTGAAATAAATGGGAAATGGAATGAGAATAGAGAGAGAATGATTGAGAATTTAAATATAAACTCTCTGATCTTGTGTGGTTTACAAATCCTTGAAGAATAAAGGCAATAGAGATTGAATCTAAAGTGAGTGGAGGTATATCAATGGATATTTCTCACACAGTATAGAAATGAAAGAGTAAGAGAATACGAGAGGATTATATGTTAAAATTCATTCTCTATAGCCTTTATATAAATAATGAAGAGACATGACTTTTGGAGAAAAGATGAAGATAAGTGTCCATTCATTTGAATTTGAAGTATCTAACAATCACTATGTCAACACATATGGTCCATGTGTATGTCGACATATCCATGTTGATATTGAAAAACACTTTATAAAAATAGTTTTGATCTTTATAACTTAAAAAACCAGTATATTTTTATGTAAAAAGGTGTTAAAGATGAAAATAAAGTTTGGTAAGAAAGTAAACTAAAAAATATTTTCCATATTGTCTTTAACAAAAATTTAAGACTCGGACAAACTTGCTAAATATTTCAAATATCTTTATCGTTAAAGCACTTATGTTCCAGTCTTGTGTAAGTTTTCCTCTTTCATTTGCATTGATTGATCGTTATAAATATAATTCATCTGCTTCCATTGAATTCTTGTCTATCTCTGTAAAATTTCTACATAATATATCTGTAAATACTACACAATTTGGAGAAACATCAGTATTAATATTGATATGGCTGTTGTCAATACTCGGGGTATTAACACATTTCTATAGTAAGTATTTATAAATATGTGTGTGTATCAATTCAATACCCATGGTTACGAATGCATTCGTAATTATAATTGATAAAACACTTTACCTAAGAATTTTCTATGTGTATATGTTTAATGTATTTAATTTATTATTTATATCTCTATATAACGACATATAAAGAAAATAAAACCAAAAGCCTACTTCATTTTGAACGAGATCCTTTTATAAGAGTTAAATTACATAATAAATTATATAATTGCGTCTAGGGAAAACCCTTAACTCTATTAGTACCAACATTGGGCCGAAGACAAGCATTTGATCCTTTGTTGGTAAATCTTCCATGATGGCATGAAGATACATTTCTAAACAATGGTTTACAACTTTGGCTTATCCATCAGATTATGGATGGTAAGCACTACTGATGTTGATTTTTGTGCCCTGAAGTCAAAATAACTCTCGCCAAAAGTGACTCATGAATTCTTGATCTCGATTGGAAATGATGGATCGGGGAAACTTGTGTTATCTAACATATTCATGAATAAAATAGGAAGTTAGTTATCGTGTGAAGAATGAAGTAGGTAACGCAAAAAAGTGTGCATATTGATAATCAATTTATGATCACATAAATGCATGTTTTTTGTAACAACCCACCCCGGAACAGGCCTAAATTTCGGTCCAGAAAAGGCCCATTGAACTTAGATTCAACCTAAGGTAAGTTGTTGGTAGTAAAAAGAAATAACATTACGGAGCCATAACTAAACTTTTAGAACTCACAGTGGATGGAACAAAATATAATAGCAAAGTGTACCTATTTATTTCAAAACCATAAAAATATCAAAATATAAAATTCCATAAAAAATCGTAATATAATATCTGTTACACCAACTGTCTAAATACATAGATATACATAAAAGCAAGTAATAATAATAAATACTGCCACAAGCCAAGCTTCTCCATCTCTAAGCATCATCACCGCCATCACTACATCCTTAGCCTGTGTTGTAATGAGGAGGGAGTCAGAACAACAAGTGTTTGGTGAATAAAAACCTCAAGTCTTACCTTCTGTACTTGGTCAGTAAATTTCAAAATAAGAATATGTTTACAAGCATAAAACCATTAAAACCATTTAAACTTCTTTACAAGGAATGGAGGCAAGTCCAACCATTTAATACCTTCCATTCCAGAAGTAAGTTTCTAGAATTCCATATCCTAATCATACGTCATAAACAGCTAATAATGTGAGAAATGGTACCCAAGCCACTTAGTAACTTTTATTGGAAAATAGGCAGACTCTGATCATTTAATACCTTGATTAAGGCAGACCCCATCATTTAATACCTATTTCCAAGGCATGCTCCTCAATGGTACTATCTAGCTGACATCATGTGGAATCTCTTAGGCCAATTAATACTTCCTTGTGGAAAATAGGCAGACTCTGGTCATTTAATACCTTAATTAAGGCAGACCCCATCATTTAATACCTATTTCTAGAAGCGGATCTCCTCATTGAGATACTACCTAACGTAACCCCTTAGCCATTTAATACTTCATCTCGGGAAAAGAGGTGGGTCCAACCAGTTAATACCTTAAGACCCCGAAGCAGGCCCTTTGCCTTATGGTCCATACTCATAATGACGTCTCACATTAGTTCGTCTATTCGTAGGAACTGGTAGCCAGATTAGCTGGGCAGATTTTCCCTACAGAATTCGGGACCAACTTCGCATCATTACAAATATTTATCATAAGGATATCTCACATCAATCAAAGTGTATACAACTGCTGGTAGCCTCAAAGTGAAGGGCAGATTTTTGTCATGTAACTCTATTGACCTTGCATCTCTATGACTTAGTCATACATCAATTACTCTCCATACACACACACACATACACATACACACACACACACACACTCATCTCATTGTTTCATAAATAAGGCCTTATAAGGATCTTCCTTATTATGTCTTAAAATAATAATTGGGCTATATAAGAGTTTCCTTTTATTTTCGCCTAATAATCAATTATCTTCCTAATGGGGAAGTAAACTAAAATAATTGCCTAATTAACTATACCATATATGCAATAATTATAAGTTAATTACGCAAATAGAGATATATAAATATTCGCCCCTAATAAGTTCTAAACGCATGGATTTTACGTTCTAAACTAGCGTTAAATGTTAATTCCCTAACCAAATATTATTACAAGTCATTTTTCTTCAAATTTCCAATATTTCATGATTCTAATATCCAAAATAGGGAATAAATATTCATAACCAAAACTGCAACAATAGACTTGTAAATAAAATAGAAACTCAATTTATTACACCAATTCAGTGTAATATCCTAAATAATAAGAATTGCAATCTAAACCCTATATTCTATTCAACTCCTCTTTCACAAAGAAATAGATAAAAATAAGTGGCATAAACTACGAATAGATTTCGTAATCTAAACCCCTTATTTTTATTGAAGAATCACAATTTGACCCAAGGAAGAAGGAGAAGTGGAATAGACTATGAAATTATCAAAAATTACATACACGAAACAAATTCCATCAAATTAATATAAATAATTGAGAATCTCAATATAGAATTGACATTTCAAAATAAAAAAGGAATTTTGTGGAATTTTATAGCATATTTTCGAAATCCCAAAATCCCTAGGTATATTCAAATCCAAAAAGAAATACATTAAACAATTGCTAAAAATAAATACTACGATTTCGACTCACAAATTAGCCTTAGCTTCATTTAAATGGATTTGTACCCTTCCAATCTCTTCCAGAATGTCTCTCTTTTGACATACACACACAATAGGGAAGATATATATATATATATATATTCATTAGATTCAGAATAATTGGAGAAGAATAGGATAAGAATAGATTAGAGGAAGAAGAAACAAATAAGAAATAAGTTGAATTCTTACCTGAATTCTCTATGGAGTTTTTCAATCTTATTGGAGAAATAGCAGTGGCGGAATTTCGTTGTATTCTCTAAAATAATATGAAGAAAAAGTGGAGACGATAGGGTTTTATTTATAGGGGTTGAAACACACCAGAACTGTATGATGAAAATAGTTTAACAATGGAGAAATCTGTACCATTCATACCCTCAAACCCTGGCCACCACCGTTCTTATTTAGGCACGACCGGTCAACCGGTCGACCGCTAGGGTCGACCGGTCCCAACAAAGGGGTTGACCGGTATGTTTATTTTGGAAATATTTTTATTTCCATTGCTTTTAATTGATTTCTTTCCCCTAATCAACTTTAACGTTAAACGTTAATTAACGTTTACTTAGCCCCCATGCTAATTTTTAAAATTCAAACCCTATTTTTAAATTCTCATTTATATCTGAATTCCAATTGAATTAATTTAAATCTAAAAACTTAAAACGCACATAACTTCTTTGTTTGAGCTCCATTTTCAGCATATTATATATGAAAACAGATCGGAATTTCACCACGAATGAAACGAAATAACTTTCATGGTCAAATTCCAACTTTTATAAAATTTTCATATTCAGATCCTATCACATTTTATTCAATTTACTTCTTTTATTTATCGTTCATTTTACAGGGTGTTAAATTTTCCCCCTTTAAAAGGGATTTCATCCCGAAATCTTCCAAGGGGCGAACAGCGTAATGTGCAATAACATCCATGTTATACAACCAAGTTCTCTACACAACCATCTACTAAACCAATAGTGAAATGTGATTATGTGCTACATAGATTCTAAAATGAGCCAAATCCTAGTGTGAGTGTGTAATCGTGTCATGAAAGTATGTATGAAAATATCCTTTACATGCATAAAAATTTCTACATGAGTGTCAAATGATTGTGAAAAGTGTAACAACCATTTCCTACCATCCAATCTAGCAACCAAAATGCAACCAAAATCCTAATTTTGGAGAGAAAAATTACCAGTGAAAAGCTCTACATTAGTGCTCTTCATCTTCTTCTCGGTCTCCTATGTGCTTTCCGCCGGATTGTCCCCCTATTATACTCGGACCAACCTAATTATTTTATTGTGGGGTCTCCTAGTACCGTGCTCCACACTGTGTGCAGTGGCACGAGGCACTGTCGGCTCCATCTCAAGTTCCACCAACTGTTCAGGCTACATTCTATTAGCGTGTCATGAAAGCATTTCCTAAAATGAGAAACGTGGAAAACATTGGGGACTTCTGCCAACTTGTCAGGAAGCTTCACATGGTTTGCCAAATTTTCTATTCTTTCCAGAATTCTGAATGGCCCAACAAATCTAGGTGCCAATTTTCTAGACTTGCCAAACCTAACAACTTTTCTAAGAGGGGGGATTCTAACAAATACCATATCCCCAACCTCAAATTCAAGCTCTTTCTTTCTTCTATCTGCATAAGATTTCTAACGGTCTTGCGCTACCTTCATCCTTTGCTTGATCAACTCTACTTTTACCATGGTATCACAGATCAAATTAGGTTTGAGAAATACTTTTTTGGTAGGTTCCTACCAGCAACTAGGCGATTTGCATGGCCGCCCATAAAGTGCTTCAAAAGGGGCCATACTAATCGTCGCTTGATAGTTATTATTATACGCAAACTCAAGCAAAGGTAGATGCTGCTCCCAATGTCCTCTGAAATCCAAGACACAAGCTCTTAACAAGTCCTCCAAAATCCTATTAACCCTCTCTATTTATCCGTCAATTGGTGGGTGATATGTCATGCTAAGGCTCAAAGAAGTTCCCAAAGCTGTTTGTAGGCTCCTCCAAAACTCGCTAGTGTACAGGGAGTACCTATCACTGACTATGCTTACAGGAATTCCATGTAGTTGAACTACCTCCTTAATATAAATCCGTGCAAGAGAGGTGCTAGTCCTATTTCTCCTAATCGGAACAAAATGAGCACTCTTATTGAATCTATCCACAATAACCCAAATAGCCTTATTGCCTTTCTGACTTTTAGACAATCCTTCCACAAAATCCATTGAAATATGTTCCTACTTCCAAGTCAGAATTTCAAAAGGTAACAATAATCCACAGGCTTCCCTTGCTCAGCTTTTATTTTCTAACATGTTAAACCCCTAGCAACAAACTCAGCTACGCTTCTCTTCATTCCGTTCTAAAAGAAAATTCTCTTCATGTCCTTGTACATCTTATCTCCTCTGAGATGAATGATCATCCTTGAGTGGTAACACTCCATAAGCACATCTCTCATCAAATCATTGGAAACAAAGATGTCCATCTCTTCTCAAACATCCATTCTCATCAACTGAATACCTCCTAGCATGGGGAAAAATGCGCTCCTTTATCAATTTTTCCAAAATCTCTACTAACTCCTCATCCTTCACTTGCTCATGCCCTATACAATTCATCAAGGCTGGTCTAATCTTCATAACTGCTAGAAAACCTTAGATGGGTTTTGTTGATGGTTAGAGGTTAAAATTTGAGAGAAACTCCAACTGTCTCCATTCATATATAGCACCTAGGGTAGCGTGTCTCCGACTAAGGGCATCGGAGACAACGTTCCCTTTTCCAATGGTATATTGAATACTAAAGTCAAAGGATGCTACATACTCCATCCACCTCTACTGCCTAAGATTCAAATCTTTATGGAAAAATAGGTATTTTAGTGATTTATGATCAGTGAATAACTCAAATCTTTCCCCAAGAGATAATGCCTCCACATCTTTAAGACAAAAACAATGGCTGCTAATTCTAAATCATGCACTGGATACCTCTTCTCATGGTCCTTTAGTTGTCTACTAGCATAGGCAACTACCTTCCCTTTTTGCATAAGAACTGCCCCTAATCCTGTGCCATATGCATCTGTGAAAACTGTAAATGGCTTGGTTCCATCTGGAATAGTGAGCACAGGTGCACTAGTCAATGACTCCTTAAGCTTCTCAAATGCCTTAGTGCATCTATCATCCCAAACAAAAACTAGATTATTCTCAGTCAATCGAGTTAAAGGGTCTGCTATTTGTGCAGAGTTCTTGATGAACTTCCTATAGTAGCTTGCCAACCCTAAAAAACTCCTAACCTCTGATGCATTACTAAGAGTCTTCCATCCTTGGACAACTTCCACTTTAGCAGGGTCCACGGCCAATTCTTGTTCCAAAACAATATACCCAAGGAACATTTTCATTTTTTCAGAAGTGGCATTTAGAAAACTTGGCTGAGTTTGTTTCTTCTCAAGGTCTCCAATACCTCCCTAAGGTGGTCCTCATACTCCTTCTTGCCTTTGGAGAAAACCAAGATACCATCAACAAATACCATGAAAAATTTATTAAGTTTCCATACTCTACTCATCAAATCCACAAAGTATATTGGGGCATTCGTTAGTCCAAATGGCATTATTTCCCACTCAAAGAGCCTATCTGGAGTACGGAATGCAGTCTTCAGCTTGCTTTCCTCTGAAATCCTCAATTCATGGAATCCCATGGCAAAGTCTAATTGGGAAAAGACTTTAGCCCCTATAAGTTGGTCAAACAAGTCATCTATTCTAGGTAGGGGGTAACTATTCTTCCTTGTCAACTTGTTCAACTCCCTATAATTGACACAAAGTCTCAAAGAACCGTCTACCTTATTAGAAAAAACAATAGAGACTCCCCACTCAAAAGTACTCCTACGGATGAATCCTTTCTTCAATAGCTCTGAGATTTGCTTATCCAACTCCCTTCTTTCTTTGGAGGCCATATGTCTTAAAGGCAGAGCGATGGGTCTTGCGTCCTTCTCCAAATTGATTCGGAGCTCAATCTCCTGATGGGGTGGGAGACCCGAGACCTCCTCAAAGTCATCAAGAAATTCACAAATTATGGGTACAGATGATGGCTCTCCGACAACAAATAGATTTAGTGAGTATAATTGTCGTAACTCAACTAAAGCTTTGGGTGTACACAGAACTTCTAGGTCACGACGTCCACAACTCCTTAATCATACCACCCTCTTATCATAGTCAAGAATGGCTCCATAATATGACAACTAATCCATACCCAAGATAAGCTCATGCCCCTCAAAATTTAGAACGTACGCAGCACATATGAAATCAACGTCGCATATGTCTAACACTAGGTCTTTGCAAATAAGGGAAAGATGGGTCGAACCCTTATGGGATTGGAAACCTCTATTAGGCTGTTGACCATCTAGGTTTGAAGGTTTAAGAAATTTACTACATCCCTGGCTATAAAGGAATGTGATGCCCCTGAATCAAATAGGGTACAAATAGTAAACCCAAAAATAAGAGTTGTACCTTCTAGAGCTGCTTTTCCTTGGTTCTTGCTGGCTTACTAGCAATAAGGACATCATCAATAATGTAGGCCTGTCTCCTTGATCCTTCCTTAGCCATATTGGAACACTGGTTCATGTGATGCCCTTCCTCGTAGCAATTAAAACACATACCTTTAAAGGCTTCCTTCATCAAACTCACCCTACAATCTTTAGCTTCATGACTCTTTCTTTGGCATTTCTTACATACCTTCCCATCCTTCTTAAACTTCCCCTTCGACTTCTTGTTGGTCCAAAAGCTCTCCTTCTTGGACCCTCCTTACTTTTGGGTCAATGCAGACATCTCCTTCTCTACTCCCTTATCTTCTTCATTGACCACGTGCAACATTTCCATTTCTATCAACATCTCATACGCGGCCCCAATAGGTACTTGGGTCAACAATATTTCTCTTAGCGGGGAATTTAAGTCCTTCACGAACTTCAGGGCCTTTTTCATAGGTGTGTCTATTAGGCTCATCCTGAATTTAGTCAATTCAGTAAACTTATCTATGTACTCATTAAGGGTAGAATCTCCTTGTCTCAGCTGAATGAACTTTTTCAATTGCAAGCTAACCTATGCTCTAGACATGAATCTCATCTCAAATCAGTCCTTGAATTCATCCCAAGTGAATATCCATCTAGGGTGCTCATCAGTCACAAAGTTCCACCAATTCAATGCTTCTTCCCTAAGGTGACAAGCTGTTATTCTTCTTCTTAACTAATCATCCCAACCAAGCTCTCTAAATATTTTATCGCAGTTACTAATCCAAGCTTTAGCTTCCGAATATCCTTCAGTTTCAGAGTTTGTCTACCCTTATATATTGAGAAAGTCCTTACACAACTTAGGAAAGTCGATAGGATGGGGTGCTGCATCGGCGGGTGGGGCAGTGGGTGCTACTGATGCAGTTGGAGGAATAGGATCTTCTCGACAGTCCTAAGATATTGTTTAAACCATTCGAGCATTCCACGAATTGGTGGTCTTCCGCGAGTGAGGTTCTATTGTCCGGAAGAAGATTGACTATCAGCCATATCAACTATTTATAAGTTAAACCTTTAGTGACGGTTTCCTAAGATAGTATTTACATGCTGAAAGAAAAAGGTTGCCTAGTGTATATGTGTATATTCAAATAGATAAGGTATACATATACAGTAAGAATCCTTTGAAAATTCTTTTTGTTAAACCTATTTCAAAATAACAAATACGTCTCTCATATGTATAATTTTTCTCCATTGATCGGGTAACCTAGACTCTGATACCAAATGTAATAATTCACCCTGGAATAGGCCTAAATTTTGACCCAGAAAAGGCCCATCGAAACTTAAATCCATTCTAAGATAAGTTGTTGGTAGTAAAAAGAAATAACATTACAGAGCCATAACTAAACTTTTAGAACTCACAATGGATGGAACATAATATAATAGCAAAGTTTACCCATTTATTTAAAAATCATAAAAATGTCATAATACAAAATTCCACAAAAATAATAACATAATATCTGCCACAACAATTGTCTAAATACATGGGTACACATAAAAGCAAGTAATAATAATAAATACTTCCACAAGTCAAACTTCTCCATCTCTAAACATCGTCACCGCTATCACTCTGTCCTTAACTTGTGTTGTAATGAGGAGGGAGTCAGAACAACAAGTGTCTGGTGAATAAAAACCTCGAGTCTTACCTTTTCAGTACTTGGGTAGTATATTTCAAAATAAGAACATGTCTATGAACATAAAACCATTAAAACCATTTAATACTTCTTTATAAGGAAAGGAGGCAGGTCCAACCACTTAATACCTTCCATTCTAGAAGCAGGTTTTTAGAATCCCATATCTCAATCATACGTCATAAACATCTAATAATGTGAGAGACGGTACCCAAACCGCTTAATACCTTTTATTGGAAAATACACAAACTTTGGTCATTTAATACCTTAATTAAGGTAGACCCTATCATTTAATACCTATTTCCAAAGCGTACTCCTCAACGGTACTATCCAGCTGACATAATATGGAATCTCTTAGGCCACTTAATACTTCCTTATGGAAAATAGGCAGACTCTAGTCATTAATACTTTAATTAAGGCAGATCCCATCATTCAATACTTATTTCCAAAAGTATATCTCCTTATTGAGATACCATCTAACGTAACCTCTTGGCCATTTAATACTTCATTTAGGGAAAAGAGGCTGGTCCAACCACTTAATGCCTCAAGACCCCGAAGCGAGCCCTTCATTTTATAGCCCATACCTACAATGATGTCTTACATTAGTCTGACTATTCGTAGGAACTGATAGCTACATTAGTCCGAAGCGTACACAAATTGCTGGTAGTCTCAAAGTGAAGGGCAGACTTCCGTCATGTAACTCTATTGACCTCGCATCCCTATGACTTGGCCATACATCAATTACTCTCCATATATATATATATACACACATACACACACACACACACACATATATATATATACACACACACACACACACACACACACTCATCTCACCGTTTCATAAATAAAGCCTTATAAGGAATCTTCCTTATTATGTCTTAAAATAATAATAGGGCTATTTAAGAGTTTCTCTTATTTTCGCCTAACAATTAATTATCTTCCTAATGGGGGAAATAAATGAAAATAAATGCCAATTAACTATGCCATATATGCAATAATTGTACGTTAATTAAGCAAACAGAGATATATAAATATTCGTGCCTAATAAGTTCTAAACCATGGATTTTACGCTCTAAACTAGCGTTAAATGTCAATTCCCCAACCAAATATTATTACAAGTCCTTTTTCTTCAAATTCCCAAGATTTCATGGGATTCTAATATCCAAAATAAGGAATAAATATTCATAACTAAAACTGCAATAACAGACTTGTAAATAAAACAGAAACTTAATTTATTACACCAATTCAATGGAATATCCTAAACAATAAGAATTGCAATCTAAACCCAATATTCTATTCAACTCCACTTTTACAAAGAAATAGATAAGAATAAGTGGTGTAAACTACGAATAGAATTCGTAATTTAAACCCCTTATTTTATTAAAGAATCACAATTTGACCCAAAGAAGAAGGAGAAGTGGAATAGATTATGTAATTATCAAAAATTGCATAAACGAAACAAATTCTATCAAATTAATGTAAATAATTGAGAATCTCAACATAGAACTGACATTTCAAAATAAAAAGGAATTTTTGGAGGATTTTTATCTATCATAATTTCGAAATCCCAAAATCCCTAAGGCATATTCAAATCCAAAAAGAAATACAGTAAACAATTGCTGAAAAGAAATACTAAGGTTTCCACTCATAGATTAGCCTTAGCTTCACTTAAATGGATTTGTAGTCATCCAATCTCTTCCAAAATCTCTCTCTTTTGATATATACATACACAATAGGAAAATGGTATATATATTCATTAGATTCAGTATAATTGGAGAAGAATAGGATAAGAATAGATTGGAGGAGGAAGAAACAAATAAGAAATAAATTGAATTCTTATCTGAATTCTCTACGGAAATTTTGAATCTTATTAGAGAGATTGCAATGGCAGAATTTTGTCGTATTCCTTAAAATAATATAAATAAAAAGTGGAGAGGATAAGGTTCTATTTATAGGGGTAGAAACGCACTAGAACCATAGGATGAAAATAGTTTAAATCGAAGAAATTTGGACCATTCATACCCTCAAACCCTAGCCGCCACGCGCTTATTCAGGCACGACCGGTCGACCACCCCCCTTCAATCGGTCGGTCGCTAGGTTGACCGGTCCCAATAAAGGGGTCACCGATATGTTTGTTCTGGATTTTTTTATTTCTGTTGCTTTTAATTGATTTTTTCCCCCTAATCAACTTTAACATTAAACGTTAATCAAACATTAATTAACGTTTACTCAGCCCCAAAGCTAATTTTAAAAATTCAAACCCTAAATCTAAATTCTCATTTGTATTTGAATTCTAACTAAATTAATTTAAATCTGAAAACTTAAAACACTCATAACTTCTTCGTTTGAGCTCCGTTTTAAGCGTATTATATATGGAAACAGATAAGAATTTCACCATGAACGCAACAGAATAACTTTCGTAGTCAAATTCCAACTTTTATAATATTTTCATATTCAACCCTTATCATATTTAATTCAATTTACTTCATTTATTTATGGTTCATTTTATAGGGTGTTACATTTTTCCACTAGATGAAAGAAGATATGGGATAAAATCCATAAATATATCTTCACATATTTGACTGGGAATAGACAAAGGCTGGACAAGGCCTTTTGGGGTTGATGTATTAGATTTTTTTGATAGAAAAGTGTTATAGGTTTTAATAAAATTTTTAACCGAGTCAAATAATTTGGACCAAAAGAAATTACCTATGATCCATGAGAACATTGCCTTAATGCCAAAGTGACCACTATATTTGGAAGAATGGAATGTACAGGATTTTGTTGTGTGATTTAGTGTTGTTTGGGATATATAGTTGATTATCATTGAGGAAAAGTCCATCTTGCACTATGTATCTTGATGCTAGTATAGAGTTTGAATGTAGTTCCATGAGGAGTTGGTGAGAATTTGGGTTATGAAGTATTGTATGCACAGCTTAGTGGTGAAGGCTAGAACTGGGCTGGAGATCGCTGGCATCATTTCTTTAAAGGTCCAAGGAGATAAACCATCACCACACTGTTATTTGATTTGGATTTAAAGTTAATGGAAAATTCAAAGCCCAATAGTTATATTAACCATTTATGCTGCATTAGGATTTGAATGGTTTGTGTCATCATTTGGCCAAGGCTCTGGTGATCCCAGTGACAGTGAAATGGCAGCCGAAAAGATAATGATACATTTTTAATGGTAGTGGTGATGGCGAACATTTCACGGGCATATGTTGACGCGGCTTGGATCCTTGGTGGCAAATTCTTATTGAAGACCATGATTAGGCGGCGGTGCTGAGAGAGAAGTGCAAAAACAACAAATCTTGAAGCATCTGTGTGAATATCGAAGGGGTAAGAGAAGTTTGGAAAGAAGAGGATGGGTGCTAAAGTAATGGTCTACTTAAGAGTTGCAGATGCAAGTTGGGCCTTCATAGGCTAATGGAATGCTTCACTTTTTTAGTAAATCAATTATTGGACCTGCAATTGCTGCATAATTCCAAATAAATTTTTGGTAGTAATCTGTAAGGCCCAATAAGCTTCTGATAGCCGTTAGGGAATTTGGTGGTGAACAGTTAAGAATAACATCAACTTTTGGATAGGTCTTCTTTTACTACATGACTCGAAATAATATGGCTAAAATAGCTTAATTCCATAAGGCCAAAGACCCAATTTCGATAGGTTGGCATAAAGCATCAAGAGCTATTTGTAGCAAGTGGGGATCCCAAGGTTTACTATAAATGCGTATGTCATCAAAGAAGACGAGAATGAATATTCGATGACATGGGTGAAAAATATCATTCATGGTAGCTTGAAATGTAGATGAGGCATTTGTGAGGCCGAAAGTCATTGCTAGAAATTCATAACGGCCTTCATGAGTGCGAAAATCCATTTTGTAGATGTTGGGTGGGTGCACGTGAATTTGAAAATATCCGCTACGGAGATCAAGTTTGGAGAAATTAATGGATCGAAGAAGTTCATCTATTAAATCATCTACCATGGGGAAAGGAAAGCGACCTTTGACGGTTATAAAATTGAGAGCATGGTAATCGATGCAAAAGCTCCATGAGCCATCTTTTTTAACAGGTAGTACGAGTAGGAGAACGGGCTTTATGACTCAATTTCACTTTTTTGAATTATGGGTAGCGGTATAATTTAATGTTGATTGGTTAGGAGTTTGTGGGTAAGATAATGCGGTGGACTCGATTTTGACGAAGGGGTAGGCTATTTGGTATATGAAAGAGCGAGGAGGTAATTAGTTAGGAATTGTTGAACATCAAGATGTACATACATGAGATCAGTGTGATTGAGTTAGGGATATGCCCTAGGGGCAATTATGTAATTTGTTACATATATCTAACTCGATAACCAATCTTGTTTAAAATAAAGGTGTTTACTTTCAATTATATACTTGATATAATATGTTATTTTAATAAATTAATTAAATTAAAAGTATATTTAACAGAGAATCCACATATGGTTTGTTTTGTGATAGTAGTCACAAGGTGTTATAACCATAAGTAATTTATCACAATGAAATTAAACATACTGTTTTAAATATTCATAGTCAAGATGTATCGAGACTGGATACCAATACATCCGTTGAGACTAGATTACATAACACTCTGCAAATGTTGGTCAGTGTATTACTTATGACTATTGGAGAACCAAGGGGTTACACACTGATAGTTATTGGATAACTATAAAATGAATCACTCGATAGTCTTCTGTTGGTTGATATAATTAAGGTCAAACATGAAATATTGATGTGATAAAATTACACAGTTCACTTAGCTTGATAATACCGTTGATCTTCAATATGGAAGCACCGCTTTGATTATAGTTGAATCATGGGACGACATCCATCGAACGCCTATAGTTGGGTCGAGTGGAAGCATTGGAAGTGAAACACTATTCAAGAGAGGATTGGTCTCCTCGATTATACGAGGCTGGTATCACGGTCAGCTGAAGTCAACTCGAAGTCAAAGTCTCTAGCTAGAGCAATTCGGTTAATAATAATTGTTATTATTGAACCAACGGCTCTATGTTTGGACTATAGAGTTGAATATTGGCGATATTGGAATTTTGACCATTACAAATTCCATAAGTCCAAAGTGATATAGTTTTGACAAAAAGAATTGGTGTAAATAATATTCACAATTAAGTAACACTTAACAAAGTAAAATTAAATTTTACCGAAACCAAGTAAGCAATAAATTTGAGCAAAAATGTCGTACCACTTGCTAATTGACGTGTGAACATTAATATTCAAATAGTTCAACATTAATGCTGACCAAATTTACACCTAAAGAGTCGCACAACTGAATCGTTGAATACTCCTTTGACCACATGATTTAATTAATTTATATAGTTATAAATTAATTAATATTTATGAAATATTAGTTATAATATTTTATTTTTTAAACAATATTAATAAATATATTTATAATAGTTATAAATATATTAATTAATATACGATATCGATACACGTTTAAATTGGATTTAAATGCGACGAATATTGTATAGGCTTTAAATGGGTTTGAATCCCATATGAGAGCATGTGTGTTTCGGTCATGACATGACCACTAGTGGGCGGGCATTTGATGGCAAGAAGGATAAGGTCTTGATAGATGAGAGGAAATAATGGGTAAGAGAGAATGGTGGATCAGGATCCTACCTTATCTCTCAACTCTCTCCTCTATAAATAGATCATGACCCTCATTCTTTTTCTAACTTATTGAAGCCTCCAACCCCTCTACCTCTGGCTAAAATTCATCATCCCCTCTCCTTCATTTCTAATCTTAAAACAAATTAAAATAAATATTATTTGATGGTCGGTGGTCTACTATTTGGGAGATAGCACCTTTAGAATTGGAATTTATTCAGGAGTTTATTTCAACACTTCAACGTGTGGTCCTTTGGCATTGGTGAAAGGTAATTATCTAATCTATGATTATATTCTAATAATATTTCATTTATATATTATATATTGTTTTGTTAGTTATGTGACAATTCTAGTATATCAATATATCATCACATTCAGAACGGTTGTATCTAACCTTGATACTCACGACTGAAGATATAAAAAAAATTGGTTTTTATATAATTAGTTTAAAATACATTATTTAAATAACATAAACTTTATAATTTAAATATAAAACATTATACTATACAAAATATGCCTTAAAAATTATATATTAATAGTTTTATACCTAAAATATTATTGGCATAAAAATTAATTTTTTAACATATACATACATATATACATATATATTATTTAAATATCATATGACCAAAATCACTTAAATAAATCTATAAAATTAATAAATATATCATAAAATTATAATTTAAATATTATAAAATCAATTTCACACCTGATAAACTTTCAACCAAAAAATATGCAATATATATATATATATATATTAAACATTAATATAAATGCTGAATTTAAAATTACTTTTAAAATTCAAAATATATATTGAAATATTCAACTGCTGAAATATCATCTAGATTTTTTATAAAATATTAAAACCCAAAATAAAAAATTTCAAAAACATTTTATATTTTATTATTATTTATTTCCTTGTGGAAATTTAAATTAAATAAATTGAAAAAAAATTATTTTTGCCATGAGCATTTTTAGGTAACTATTTATAAGTATATATATATATTTTTTATACGAAAAAAATATTTAATTTTGTCTTTGATTTACAACAAAATAAATAATTAAATTTTATTATATACTTTAAATGTTTTTCATATATGTATATATGTATGTATGTGTATGTGTATTATAAATTATATATATAGTTATTCAAATAAAATATAAATTTATACACACACAGATATGTGTGTGTGTGTGTATACTATATGACCAAACATGTTCGTTGTGGTGTAAATCGTAGTACTTATATACGGGCATCTTAAACCTTGCATGGATTTCTATGTGATAAATGCACACACATATACATCTGTATATGATACACATGTGTGTTTATATATCATAATATTAATTACACAATATAAAACCATATTATAAATATAAATAAAATAATGATTTTATTTAAAAGAAATTCAGAAATGTTCTAAATAATTTAGACTTCATAGGCCACAATAAAGATCTAATATGGTAAAAAAATTGAAATTCACTTATTTCTTCCACTACGGGCTGATCCAGTTCCAACGCAGTGAACTTGTGATGGAAAAACGTTTAGCTGTAAATAAAATGAAATTGAGCCCGTGGACCTCAACTTTTAAGCTGGTTAAAAGAAATGGTAAATGGACTAGTATTTGTGCCCAAACCCTTTAAAGTAATGGGTCGCTTCCCTCTAGAAAATTTCATAGTTAATTATTGATGAGTTTTGTTATTTGCTGGAACTGGACCATCCTACAGCGGAAGAAATGAGTGAATTTCAAAATTTTTACAATTTTGGATCTTTAATCGGCCTATGAAGTCTAAATACACTTAGATCTTAACTTAATTTTCTTTTAAATAAAATCAATATTTTATTTATTTAGTGAAAAATATTTCAAAAGGGTTTGAATATTATATAAATTTAAATGAATGAGTGTACCAAATACACCTACATGTGTAGCAGTTACTTATTAAAATAAATATGAGAAGGAAACCTTTAGTTTCCTTCTCTAATAATTATGCAATTAATTAAGGGAGTAAACAACATTAATTGAAGAGAGAGAAACCTCTCATTTTTGTCTCTGATTAGATTGATAATATGTTAAATAAACATGTTAACATTTCAAATGAATGTTTTATTAGGAATGCATTAGTCCAATTTAATTTAATTAACTGCAAATAATTCTGAGCACATCACATGCACCCGTGTGTATAGTGTAAGTGCAGCATATAAAAGTGTACAGAGCTAATGTAAACATTGCATAGGTGTTGGGATTTACACCACAGTGGACGCATTTCCCATCTATACATGCCTTTGTCATCCTAAACATGAACAATTTTATTTATTTATTAATATATAAATACATACAGACATACAAATATATATAATGTAAATATACACACACACACATACATTTAATGTTTAGCATAATAGTTCAAATAAAATAGATTTCATTTCAATTACAGGCAGTAAATCAAAGAAAATTAAGATTAATGAAAATGGTTTGAAATAGTTGTGAAAAGATTCCTTCCTTTTTAAGCAAAGATAAAAAATTTAATTAGATGGAATTGCAAATCATGGAATATATCATTGATTTAATGTTTGATTTCATTTCAATTACAAGCAATGAATCAAAGAGTATTAAGATTAATGAAAATGGTTTGAAACAGTTGTGAAAAGGTTCCTTCCTTTTTAAGCAGAGATATAATTTTTAATTAGATGGAATTGCAAATCATGGAATATATCATTGATTTAATGTTTCCCTTTATCTTTTAAAAGAAAGAGTTTATCTTAGAATGATTTGAAACATGATAGTTAAAACATTATATTAATTGGATGACAAAGATTAATTAATGCGATTATTACCAAATTTTAATTACATAGCAACCCATGTCTAAATATTCAAGTGTAAACCTTTTGATATGGAAAACTGAATTATGAATAAAAAATCCAAAGTTCAATTATGTTCTGTTTTTTAAACAATAAAATCAAACGACATAGGCATATATAGATATGAGATAAGAATATCTAGATCTAGATTAAACAAACTTTGTAAACAATCACATAGAGTGCAGAAAATAAAATTAAGAAGGTCTAGATCTAGGTTAAATTAATTAATCAAACAATCATACATGAGACGGAAAATGAGATGTTATAATTCATAACAAAATTGCAGTGAGCAAAAGAAAACATTCTATGTTTTAACATGATAGAACTATTGATTCAAGCAAAGGAATGGAGATATTCAAATCAAGATTCAAATTCACAAGTATGAATAGAAGGAAAAGATAGAGATTAAGGGGATAAGAACAAATTATAAGATATGCAAATATAGAATTATACACACATATAATTACCTTAGGATGAAGCATGTAGAAACACATTGAATGATAGAACAATAACTAGACCTGATCGAACACTCTCTAGATCCGATTGACCTTGCCCTTCATCACACCTTGATTTGTGGTTTCTCCTTAGATTTCAAACAAATCACCATCCCACTTTGCAAGAGAAGAATGAACTTTTTTATTTAGTTCTATGTTGATTTGAATTTGTTTTTGATGTTCTTTTTGGATGAAGTTTCAGCGATGAATGAATTATAGAGAAAAGGAAGAAAAGAGAACAAAAAAATTCACGCTCTGTTCTATGTACTTTCAAAAATGAGGAAGTTCTATTTTTAATAGAATCGAAGGAACATTTTCCTATTCTCCTATTAAAACTTCCTCCTTTATTTCCTCTTTTTAATTTCAATTAATTTCATTAATTGATTTCTTCCTCTTACCATTATATGGCTGATCCAAACACATTCCAAATATACAACTTTTCCAAATAAAAGAAACAACTTTTATGTAATTATTTTATTATTTAAAACATGTTTAAAATTATACATATATCCCATATTGATATATGCAAATATAACTTTTATATATGCATTAAAATAATTACCAACAACATTCAAAACATCAAATAAATTAACAATAATTAATATTTCATAAATATTAATTAATTTAATCAATTTGCAACATTACAAACTAATTAAATTGTGTGGTTTTCGGAGAAATCACAAATGTGGTTGTGCGACTCAGAGGTGTGAATTCAGTCAGCGATTAATATTGAACAATTCAAATATTAATGTTCACACGTCACTTAGCAGGTGGTATGACAGTTTGGCTGAATTCATCGCTTACAGGTCATTTCGTTAAAATCAAATTTTACTTATCATAAGCGGTACCTGATAGTGACGATTATTTACACCAATTCTCTTCGTCAAAACTATATCATATTAGGACTTATGGAATTTGGTAATGGTCAAAATTTCAATATCATCCACATTCAACTTTATAGTCCAAACACAAATTCCTTAGTTCAATAATTACAATTATTATTAACCAAAATGCTCTGGCTAGAGACTTTGAATTTGAGTTGACTTGAGTTGACCATGATACTAACCCTATATAACTGAGGAGAAGAATCCTCTCTTGAATAGTGCTTCACTTCTAATACTTCCACTCGGCCCAACTATAGCCACTTGATGGAACGCCATGCCATGATTTGACTGTAATCAAAGTGGAGCTTTCATATTGAAGATCTATAGTATTCTCAAGTCGAGAGAACTATGTAAATCAGTCACATTGATATTTTCTGTTTGACCTTAGTTATATTAACCAATAGAAAACTATAGAGTGAGTCGTTCCATAGTTATCCAATAACTATCAGTACGTAGCCCTTTGGTGCCCCCAACAGTCATGAGTAATATACTACCCAACATTTGGAGAGCGTTACGTACTCTAGTCTCAACGGATACATCGACATCATGTCTCGATGCATCTTGACTAGGAACATTTAAAATGGTATATTTATTTCATTGTGATAAATTACTCACAGTTACAACACTTTGTAACTACTATCACAAAACATACCATTTTTGGATTTTCTATTAAATATACCTTAATTAAATTGATTAATTAATATAACCACATAATATCAAGTATATAATAGAAAGATTCGAACAAGATTGGTCAACGAGTTAGATATATGTAACAAATTACATAATTGCCCCTAGGGCATACCCCTAACTCTATCATTATTCACCCTAAAAATATACCTAAAATTAGCCAAATCTTATTATTATCCACTCCTCCCTATTTTTTCCCCTATTCACTACCCAACGGTAAAAAAAAGAATGGCAATTAAAAAAATCATGTATTCTCATTTCTTCATCAAGATTAATAGGGCCTCCAAAAAATCAAAGAAATCTTCTCAAGCCAGTGCCTCACAATCTCAAGAAATAGAGCATCGTAGGTTGTTATCTTGATTTTATCAATTAGGGTTTATCGATTATGGGGTCAGTTGGCCGTAGGGAGCGGTATCGATTTGGGTATTAGGATTGTGATGCCGATGGTGTAGTATTAGGGTTTACTGGTATTAGGGGTCTGCCGATTGAATCATTGTGTCAAACGGTGGTCCATAGTTCACTTGTTTTTTAGTTTAAACGGCAGTAAAGCACCATTTAAATTATCTTCAAATTTTACCTTTTGAAAGTGCCAAATGGTGGTTTATAATATACATGCTTTGTAACATACACGGATTATCATGCCGATTGAAATTTTAAAAAAATTCAACTATCTGTATGTGTCAAACAGTGGTTCATAGTTTTCATATTTTTTAATACACGCGACATTTAATCACTGATTATAAATTATTCAATTTTTTAAATTTTCATCAAACAAACGACAATTGATCGGCGATTGAATTGAAACAGCAATTAATAAACGGTGTTTTATTGCCGATTGAATCATTATGTGTTATTAGATGGTACTACTATTTGATTTTTGTTTAGCATTTGAACTAAGCTATATTTTATTTAAGTTTGTTAATTAGAAAAATATTGATGTTTAGCACGTATTAATCAACGATGCAACTATATTGTTTTAGCATGATTTAGAAGTTTTGCATAGGATATTGATGTTTTTTTCATTTCAAAGGTAATATTATTATTTTTCATTATATTTTTGTAGAACGTATGACGGCCTCATTATGGAGGGCACGTTAGGTAGAAATGAACAAAGCAAAAGGAAAAAAATTTACAGAGCCTAGCGATGATCCAACGGATGGTCGTTCTTCATCGAAGTTAGACCCTAATTTTAAAGTAGAAGCATATGAAGTACACGTTGATTTCTCTGACTCTTCACTACTATCATTGAAAGTGTAGATAGTGTACAAGATTTATCAAATTTGTGGAACTTCAAATTTAATATAGCTAACGATATTTGGGCTAATAAACCTGCAAGTAAAATTTTTTGAATTTCATAATATGATTTTATTTCTTTTAATCATATTTAAATTTTTATTTGTGGGAACGTGAATATTTAAGATGTATTTCACACTCTCGGAAGATGAAAGAATGGAAGATTAGTGACGAAGCGAGTGTAGCTTTGGAGAAGGTCAAGCTATCATGGTTGCATGATATATTCGAGCATTCTTATCGATGTATTAATTACGTTGCCATATATTAGCTTTTGTAGAGAGATGGCATCCAGAGACTAATTCAATTCAGTTTCCCATTGGTGAGATGTCGATTAGTTTAGATGATGTTTATCGCATCCTTAGAGCGCCTATTGTGGGGGCAAGTTTATTCAAAGAAAATTGTGGAAAAGATATCTCCTTAAGTAATTGTCAAAGCTTTTAGTTGATGATCTTAGGATAGAAGAAAAGGATGATGAGTTGAAAGGTAAGCATTCAGTTAGGATGGATTGGCTGAAAAGTAAATTTTCCGGTACATCAAAAGTGGAAAATGCTTAATACAAATGCATTTAATTGTGTCACTCGTGCTTTTCTTCTTTATATGTTGGTTGTTCGGTTTTCTCTGATAAATTAGGCATAAAGATTTCCGTCCATTACATGAATGCATTAAAAGACGTTGTCATCTTAACGAGCAAGCATGTGGCATGACGATATTAGCCTATCTATACTGTCAACATGGTTTGGCATCTAGGAAAAAAGTGAAGCAGATTAGTGGATGTTTAATTTTGTTGATGGTATGCTTACAAACATATATATTAATAGTTCATTTTTTAGTTTTTTTACAGTGAAATAATATATGTGTTAAATTTCATAGACATGGATTTATGATCACTTTCCTAGTTTGATTCCGACTAGACTTCCTAATGAAGAATATGATTATTCAATGCCATGGATGTGCAAATGGACTATTACGAGAGTCGGCCTACACAATTATGTGGATTAGAGAACAACTCAATTCTTTAACAGAGGAGAATGTAAGTTTTGTCAGTGCGCATATTATTATGTTTTAAAAACATGTAATGTTAAAACGATTTGGTTATTTTAAAAAATTATAGGTTTGTTGGGACCCTTATTCAAAAATAAGAAGTCATTGCCCATTAAATGAGTTTGCCTTTTATAACGCATTATTGTTTGCTTTGACATTGCCGAACCTATTATCTCGATCGTATATTAAGACAACTTAGATGCATTTAGTATAGGGGAATTAATTTAAAAGGACAAAATTTTGAATATTTTTTGCCTCAAGGACACAACCTCAATATTTTTACCATAAGGACAAACATTGTTCTAAAATTTATTCATAAGGACAAATATTTTCCAAAATTATTCATAAGGACAACAAAACTGCTACCAAGCTAAAAACTGATACCTAAAAACTGCTACCGATAACTACAAACTGATACTATCAATGACTAAAAACTGATACCTAAAGAAAGTTGTCCTTCAGGATAAAATATTGAAGGTCTGTCCTTGAGGCAAAAACGCTGAAAATTTTTGTCCTTGACAATAATTTCCTGTTTAGTATATTCCTAAAGAACCAATATTTCCTGGTTTTTTCCATGGAGAAGAATTTAGAAATCGATATAAGATTTTGTACGATAATGGTTTTTGGTATAGTCAGCGTTGGGAAGATGATGCGTTGGCAGTTGACACAAGGTCCAATGTAATAACCTGCCCTGAAATGGGCATAAATTCTGATCCAGAAAGGACCCATTGAAACTTAGAATCATCTCAAAGCTGGCTGTTGGTTGGTAAAACGAACAATATAGAGTTATATATCTACACATCTAGAATCTCACAGCGGAATGATAAAATATATTAATAACAACCGTATCTGTTTCATTCAAATTTCAAAATATCATTCAAAACCATAATAAAATATCCATAATACCAACACCCAATAATAGTCGTAACATATCCGCAATATTCCAAAATTATAACACTGTCTTTATTTCAGGGGTACATAAAAAATTGTAGAAAATAACAAGTAAATAAATAGACTACCACCACAAGTTTCATCATCGTCTCTGCCTTCAGCATCGCCCTTCCTAACCTGTGTTGTAATGAGATGGAAGTCAGAACAACATATGTCTGGTGAATAAAAATCTCGAGCCTTGTTATATTAGTACTTGAGCAGTATAATTCAAATAGGAATATATCTTACATTTTCTACCTACATCATAAGTCTTTTCAAATATAAGCCCAAAGGCTTTTCTCAACTTAAATAAAAGGCTTTCCAATATAAACCCATAACTAACTGGTTATCAACCCAATAACCCATATCTATCATCCATAATGTCCTATCAATGCGTGAGACAGTAATCAAGTCACTTAATACCTTTTAATGGGAATTAGGCAGACTCCAACCATTTAACACCTTATTTAAGGCAGGTCCACATCATTTACTACCCATAATCCCAAGGCAGACTCCTCTTTGTAATTATCTAGCTGACATTCCATGAAATCTCTTCAGCCGCTTAATACTTCCTATTGAAGCGAGCCATTTTCCAAGATATCCTCTACTACATCTAACCCATAAACCCAACCATTTACTACTTCCTACATAGAAAAGAGGTGGCCCTCACACAAACACTTATTAGCTTCAAACTCTGAAGCAGATCCTTCGTATTATTACCCGCACTCTATGGCGACTCTCACATTAGCTCGATTATTCGTAGGTACCGGTAGCCAGATTAGCTGGGCAGATTTACCCTATATAATTTGGGATGAACCTCGCATCACCATAGTTACTTATTATAGGCGATGTCTCACATCAGCCCCAAAGTCACAATGCTAGTAGCCAGATTAGCTGGGCAGACTTCTGTGTGCTTTTGACTGATCTCGCATCCCTGTAACTTAGTCGTAATATATATCACTCTCTCTATATATTATCATACATCTCACTATTTCCATAATCAAGGCCTTATAATATATCTTTCTTATTTCGCCTTTAACATTAATTATCTTCCCAGGGGGATTTTGATAAAATTAATAACCGATTTGACTACCCAATTATACGTTAATTACCCTAATATTATATATATGTATGTATGTTCGACTAGTAATTTCTAAGTGCATGGAATTTACTCCCTAAATTAGAGTTTAAATGTCAACTCTTTCAACAATTATACAAGTCTTATTCCATATTGTCAACAATACCAAAATTCCAATATTCATATCCAAAAATACCAATCAATAGTCTTGTATATAATAAAAATTTTAACTTAGCTTTTACATCAAAATAATGGAATATATTGATACTAGGAACTTACAATTCCAATTTTTATGCTCTACTCAACTCATTTTTCACATAAAAAATAACAAAGGAATTTCTATTTAGTTTATGGGAATAAGCAGTGCAAAATACGAATAAAAATCGTACCTTACACACTATTTCATAATCAAAATCCTTTAACCAAATTCGAAGAAAAAGAATAAGAAGTGGAGGAGGTAAAATTATCAAAACTGCAAATCTATACAAATTCCATTATTTTAACATAATCAATTTGATATTTTAACCTAGAATTGACAATTCGCATTGAAGGAGTTTTGGGGGTTTATAATATGATGTTTTCACAAACCAAAACTCTCTAAGGCATATTCAAACCCAAACTATACTAATGAATTACTAAAATAAAAAAGCTAAGATTTTCACTTACAGTATACCCTAGCTTTGCCTCCTTTGGATTTGACACGCCATTGACAATCTTTATGAATTCTCTTCTTTTATATATATATATATATGTGTGTGTGTGTGTGTGTATGTGTATGTATATGTATATGTATATGTATATGTATAAATGTATATATATATATATATAGCAAGGGATTTGTACATATAGTTATATTCAGAAATTGAGGGATTAGATGAGAATAAATTTAGAAAATAAACAATAAACAAAAATAGATGTATAGGATTTCTTACTTGAAACCCTAACGAATTTTTCTGAATCTATGAAGAGATGAACAAACAGAGCTTTGCTAATGTTCCTAAAATATTTATGAATAAAAGTGAGGAGGCTAGGTTCTTATTTACAATGGTTGGAACGCACCAGAACTGTTGGATGAGGGTCAGTTGGAAATTATAAAATCCAAAACGTTCAAATTCACAAACCCTAGATGCCACTTGACAATCAACGGTCGACCGCCCTAATCTACCGATCGACCGCTAATGGTAAACCAGTCTTAGCATTCGACCAGTCCTTGGGAGCCGTCGACTGTGACATTTGTTTTGGGAATATTTTTGGTGCCATTGTATTTTTATTTATTATATTCCTTAATTATTAACGTTAACGTTGATTTTAACCTTTACTTAACCCCCAAGTCTAATTACTATTAACTTTTGAATTTCAAATTTTAAAACTAATTATTGATTTGAATTTGAATTCTATTTAAATTATTTTAAACCCGGAAACTTCAAACGTCCATAACTTTTACGTTTGAGCTCCGTTTTCAACATATTATATATAGAAATTGATCAGAATTTTACCATGAATGCAACGACAACTTTCGTGGTAAAATTCCAAATTTTGCAAAATTTCCATTTTTATCTCTATCTTATTTAATTTATCTAATTTGTTTATGGTTGATTTTACGGGATGTTACATTCTTAGCCCCTTAAAAAGGATTTCGTTCTCGAAATCTTTTCTAAGTAGCGAATAGCATAATGCGCACTAAATATCCATATTATACAACCAAGTTATCTATACAAACACATACTCATATAAAAGTGCAATGCGATTATGTATTGTAGTCATACTATAAGCGAGCTCAATTCTAGCGTGAGTGTGTGACCGTGACATATAAGTATGTATGCAAAGCACCCTAAACATGCATAAAATTTCTACATGAGTGCAAAGTGACAGTGAAAAGTGTGGCAACCATTACCTACCATCCAATCTAGCAATCATGATGCAACTAAAATCTAATTTTGGGGAGAAAAGTTACTGGTGAAAAGATTGAGTGAGATACCCATTTCATTCAAATTTCATTTTGTTATTCAAAACCATAATAAAAATATCCATAATACCATAACCTAATAACTATCGTAACATATCTACAATATTCCAAAATTACAACATTGTCTTTATTTCATCGGTACATCAAAAACTATAGAAAATAAAAAGTAAAAATATAGACTACTACTACAAGTCTCATCATTGTCTCCGCCTTCAACATCGCCCTTCCTAACCTGTGTTATAATAAGGAGTGAGTCAGAACAACATATGTCTAGTGAATAAAAATATCGAGCCTTACAATGTTAGTACTTAGGCAGTATGATTCAAATAGGAATATGTCTTACGTTCATAAGTCCTTTCAAATATAAGCCAAAATATTTTCTCAACTTAAATAAAAGGCTTTCCAAATATAAGCCCATATCTAACTTTCTACCAACCCAATACTCTATATTTATCGTCCATAATGTCCTATCAATGTAAGAGATAGTGCTCAAGTCACTTAATACCTTTTAACGGGAACCATGTTAGGATCGCGCAATATACACTAGAGGGGATGAATAGGGTATTCAAACTATTTCACAGATAAACAAATAAGTAATGCGGAAATGTAAATGCGAAAAGTAAATAAGCCTACCGCTGCCCACAAAGTTACTACTAGGATTATATACTCGACCCTTAGAAAACTTGTAAACTCGTACTCTCTGCTAACCTGAATATACTAACCCTATGCCGAGTAACCCTACCTAGACTCGATACCCTAAGACAAGAATCTTGAACTATAACACCTAGCTCACTTAGAAAAATTCTAGAGTTCAATAAAAGGAAGATACAAAAGAACAACAATAAAAAACAAGTCGACGAAAAATTTGAAACAATGTAAAATAGACTCCCTTCTTTCTTCATGTGATTATGTTGCTGGAGATGTAGCTTGCTTCCACTGTGCATTACTATTCTAGAGTTGTTTGGCCGAACCTTGCAAGAGCTTGCTCCAATGCTCACATTGGCTGCTATTTGAGGGAGATGCTGAATAGGATAGTATTATTGTGGTTGTAAAAGTGTCTCACATTTATGTTTGGAGTTTGCCGATAGAGAGGTGCTTTATCTTGAAAAGATGATCTTATTTTGATATTGAAATTCTTATTTTGCCTATTGTAGAATAGAGTTTAAGTACTACACATGAGTAAGGCTTCTATAGAGATTGAGATGATAATGAACATAATTGTATAAAGGAGATGATATTTGATGATCGTATTTTGTTTGATAAATGAAGCTTTTTTTACATCCGGTGATTTTCTTTTGATGTAATGTGTAGTTTTTATAAGCTCGTGAAGGGGATGTGTATGTATGAAAACAAATATGTGTGAGGATGTATGGAGAAGGAATTGATTTGTGAGATAGTTTGTTTCCCTGTATACAAAATAAAATCTGCATATAATGGGGAAATACATACGTGTGAGGATATATGGAGAAGGTTTTGATTTGTGAGATAGCGTGTTTCCCTGTATACAAACTAAAATCTGTATATAATGGAAAATAAACTATGTTGTATCTTTCAAAATATATCGTTTGATTGTGTATACAATTCTTCACTTCCATTCACTATTTATTTCCATTTCTTCATATATACTGCCTCTGATTGTGTGTATATTTCCTTGCTTCTAATTTGTATTTGTTTCACTTTCTCTATATATATACAGTCCCTGATTGCATACCGAAATATTTCCTCCCTCCAATCCTTATTTATTTCCTTTTCTCTATATACGCTGCCTTTTATTATACTGAAAAGAAATTTTTTCACAACCAGTAAATATACAACACTAGACAAACACATTAGATATAATATATATTTATTAATATCAAACGAAAATTAACTACAATATGTGACAATATTTCCTTTTTAATAATAATAAATATATATTATTTTACAAATAAAATATGTGATAGAAATGTAATACATGTAAAACGGGCATATGAGATGTATTGGACGACAATTTAAATAGAAATAGAATTGTGCTTTGATGATTTTTAAACTGTAACACACTCTGAAAGCAAAATCAATTATAAAAATATATTTGTTATCATCAAACAAGACATATAGTCGACAATCTCCCCCTTTTTATTATAACAAACAACAAGTTAAGATTTGACATGTGTAACTTGTGTTCAGTGTGTACTTGATATCTTTAATCAAAATCATAGCACAATATATGTATGTTTCAATATATACAATATGCTCCCCTATTGATATGCTCCTCTACATATGTGGCATATGTGTTCTAGAATAAAATAGCAAACCAATAATATTTCTATCAATATTAACAAAGAATTCACATCGTCATTAAATCTGAACCGCTCTCTTCCCCATTTGTTTTCATTAAAAGTATAAATATCAATTTAGCATAGTGAGAAAGTGATACTAAATGATGAAACTCGATGAAAATATGACAACAAATATCTAATGAAAAATCAACCATAAATCATAGTAGCTATATTGATCAAAGTCATATCCCATGGGTGGAAAGAGAGTGACAAAAATAAGTATAGTAATATGTAGCGTTGTTCAATAAACAATAAACTCAACCAAATAATAATCCGAGTGAATTATTTATGTGAGGACAGTTTTTCCTAATCTCATCATAAATAAGATCAAAATACTAGCACCCAGGCATTGCCATGAGATCTATTAAATGAGGGTGAAGCATTGCTTGATGGTGTATACACCGATGCTAAAGAATTTTCAGCACAGGTCGGATACCCTTAAGTGATATAACTCTACGCCCATACTGCATCCATTTTTCATGCATAGCTCTTTAGCCATGTAAACTTAAAAATTAAAATATATTATGTGTTTTACTTTTCACATGGAGCGTGTATATGACTTGTCCCCTATACTCACTTTTAAGCCAACAATCTTTATCGCATTTGGTTTATGTCATTCTAACCAACACAAGCATAAAACTAAAAATTATAAGTCGATAGAATATGAATATCAAATGGTAGATTCAGAGATGGTGTAGGATATGCAATGGTCAAAAATAGAACTTTAAAGTATGGTTTATTATCAAAAAAATCATAGTGTCATTATTTAATCAAGTACAAAATGCAATATCCTTAATCATATAAGTAATCAATATAAATACTTTTGAAATTGACATAAGAAAGATCAATCGATCATGATATGATTTCAAAAGTAAATTCTTCGTAAATATCTCAAAAATATTTTTAGTTTTATATTCTAATCTTGAACATGCAATATGAATTTGTTTTAGAGCTATTTGTGTAAAGAGGAGTACATGGAATAAGGGTATACATATTAATATATCAAAACAAAAATCAAAGGCTCATTCTCAGAAAATTTCATCTCAAAGCTTAAAAAGTTTTCTCCATTAATCATCTCAAGTTTTGAATATCAATAACCCATCTCAGGAAGTTTATCACAATGTTTAAAACTTTCATTTCAAGTCAATTCCATAACAAACATTTTAAGCATTAAAATAAGATCATCTCATGAAGTTTCAACATTTTCAAAGAAATTCCCTAGTCAATACTCTACCATCAAAAGAATTTTTTTCATTGAAAAACTCATGTCCAAAATATAGCTAAAGGTATCATTTTAAAATATTCACATCATGAATAAATATGGAGAGCAAACAAAAAAATTCTAAGAAAACAAAAGCATATTTTTGGATTTTTCAAAAAATAAAATTCTAAGAAGGGAAAAACAAAACATGTTTTTGGATTTTTGAAAATAAAATAAAATAGAAAACAAACATCCAAACTCTCCAAATGTGCATGAAAAATTGTGTTAAATATCAGTCAATCTGTAAGACATATGAGCTATTAAAATATTAGACTGGAGGAATCACAAGAGTTAAAAGTAATACCAGATATCCTGAATAGAAATGAAAAAAAATCTCATGATAACACTTGTTAACTGGGTAGCTCATGGTGGAAAACGATAATACCACTTATACTCTCTACATGTCAGTGGTGATGGACAATGGTACCTCAGAAACACTGGTTTTACGTCCGATATCTTGAATCATTATCATCAAGTTAAACATGAAAAATAAGCATCGTCAAAACAAACATACTGCATACTCCATAATGCTTATCGAAATGGCTCCAACATATGAATTTCCTAGTAAAGTAGTCTTTAAAGTTGCATTTTTTTCACCATTGTTTTTCAAAATGCATGGATCTCCATTTTGTTTTCCTAGGCTAAGGAATATTATAATTATTGCTAATCAAATGTGTATAACAATTCGAAATCTGCCTCCATCGCAGTTGCTCCTTAGCTCGTCTTCGTACCTACATGCTAGAAGAGGAAGTGAGTAGTCTAGAAAGAGATGTAATACCACATTTGTTTACAATTGAAATCTTTGACACTCAAATTTGTTTATATGACAAACCATTGATATTAACGACTGTACCCTTAGAAAACCAAATTTGTTTAACTTGTTTATTTATGTTCCTATTTCAATAGTTATTATAACTATATCTAGTATTGCCACACTTTACACATTTGGAAAACACTCTTCTCCCTCTAGTGGTGTTACTAGTTGTTTGTTTATAAGTTGACTCTTTTTCAAATCTAAGTCCTTTTCTTTTATTTGCAAATATTTGATTTCCTAATAACATATTAAATGATTTTTCTCCAGTGGAAAGTTTTGAAATAATCAACTCAAGTTCATTAACTTTGGATTTTAGAAGATTATTCACATTTATTAGCTAGAACAACGACAAATAGAAACTTCTCTTTTAAGAATCATTCTGCGTTAAGATCGTATTTCCATTTTTGAGCACTTCTATTTTGGTCTTTACTTCAAGCATTTCACAATAAAAAAGATGGCCTTTTTCAAATTCAAGTTTTTCAAAGTCATTGAGTTTATCAATCTCTTTTCCAGTTCTTGATTTATTTGAATAATTTCAGTTTTGCTATTTTTCAAAATCACTCTTCCGTTTTCAAGAATTTTGAAATTTCCTTTAATGTCTTTTGTTTCCTTTTAAAAATTCACGCATTTATCGCATTCAAAATTTTTGATCTTTTCAGTTTCATTTTCAAGTTCATCTAGAATCATTTCTGTTTTCACCAAATTATCTTTTTCAAAAATTACCAGTTTGGAATTTTCAGACATCTTAAAATTTTCCAACTCCTTTCATAAAATGTTGTTTTTTGCAAATCACACACTTTCATTTTTCTTCAAAAACAGAAATTCATGTTCAGGCTTTAGAAAATTTTCATTGAAACGAACAAATTCTTTTTATATTTATAACATTTTTCGCAATCAAAATTTTCAAGTTTCTTAGCATTTTCAAGCTTTTTTCCCATTTATCACTTTTCTGATGCAATTCAAACATTTTAGATTTCAATTTGTTATTTTTCAGCTTGAGGCTATCAATATTTCCTGTTAATTCATGAAATAAGAGAAGTAAATCTTTAAATGAAAAATCACTTATCTTATCATCTGTTAAGTCGCTACCATTATCATATTCATTGTCATCTTTAGAATAATCTCTTGTGAATCTCGTCCAACACAGTTCTCCTCTCTTATCATCTTTAGGGAGTTGTTCGCTATTATTGACTTTTCCACCATTTTTTGCATCGAGAGTACTCCAAATTTACTGTGCAGTCAAACAATGGGAGTTATGGTTAAATTCAAACTTGTTAAGTATAGAGATGAGAATATTCATAGCATTAGCATTAAGCGAAAAATTATTCTTATCAAGCATATCCAATCCATTTTAAGTGATATCCCAAATATGAAAATCAATAGATTTAAACTAAATTTCCATCCTATACTTCCAATATGAAAAAACTATTTTATTAAAAATAGAAGGACTGAAAATGCATTGACTCTTGCTAAAACTACAATAGCTAAGGTTAGACATTATATCAGG
Source organism: Allium fistulosum (assembly GCA_030737815.1). Classification (NCBI taxonomy): domain Eukaryota; kingdom Viridiplantae; phylum Streptophyta; class Magnoliopsida; order Asparagales; family Amaryllidaceae; genus Allium; species Allium fistulosum. Next base: position 1,388,862,800 of record CM060901.1, on the reverse strand, counting down.
TTTTCCCTAACAAACCTGCTTTGGTACTATAACATCCTGGAAAAATATAACTAATTTATATTCAAATATAGAGATTAATTAAATATTTGAATTTTTAATTAGACATTAATTAAATGGATTAATAGCCTAATTTAACTCCTTTTAATCAATAAATAATAATGGTGAACTCATTTTGTAAATTAATTTACAATAATAAATAGTGTAACGACCCTACCGTTATACTCATGTTATTAAAGAACATTATAAATGATGTTGTCTAATAATACGGAGAATACGGCTTGTGAAGGGCGACCAAATGTGAATATATCTTTAAACTAACACCACACATCATACTTACTGTTATTATGAATATCTGGAATGAAATTTTGACGTCTCAGTTTAAAGTAATAAACACATCGATTTCTCAAAGTCATAATAGTATATCATATGAAATAATAATCAAAGATCACAGCGGAATAATATACATCATATACAATACATACTGTGAGTCTACAAAATATAATACTAGACTCATATAATATACATCCAAAATAAGTCACTATCTCAAATAATACATCCCATGATCCTACATATAAATATCCTATAAAAGATAAAACATAGAAGTCAAAATGGTCTAACTTCTGCTAACACACCTATCTAAAAGTCTGCAAGTCCTGATACCTGAAAAGTCTTGACCTGACCAGAGTATTATAAAATAAACGGGTCAGACCATATCTAAATATCCAAAAGGTGAGAATAGAATATAACACAGACGACTTTATAAATATAAACTTGTCACTGAAATGATTTAACTCGAAATTTTATCTCAAAGCACAAGAACATTTAAATCACAAAACACTAAATAGTTATAGAATCCAGAATTCCAGAATAAAGAACACTATCTTAAAATCCAAGAAAACCAAATCCCTACCAATTACCCTAATCGTCCATACCGTGGAAAACAAAATCGGGTATCATCCATACCGACCCGATACCAAGGATCGTCCATACCGTGAAAAAAAAATCCCAACCGATCTCAAGGGTCGTCCATACCGATCAAGATGATCATGGAAAACATAACTCAAAGACCTTAGCAGATATAACTCCTAGTGATCAAGATGATCGTAATGAAATCCATGAGTATATCTCTTAAGGATCTATCGGTCTGAAATCCGAACAACAAAAGAGAATACACTCTAAAGTGCCAATTACTATCACTTTTAGTAATCACGAGAGCTTAACCATAACGTTCCATATCGTTTGGTGAAATTCAAGTATTTACTATAAGCTAGTAAGTCTCACTCATTACGAATACAATTGGAAAACCTTAATTATATATCTCTTAAGGATCTATCAGCCTACACAAATGCCCAACACCAAAAGAGAATACAATCCTAAAGTGTTAAATACTTCCCTATAGTAATCACAAGAACTTAACCAAAGCATCCCATACTACCCGGTGAAATTCAAGTATTTGCTAATGGGTTAGTACATTCCACTCAAACATTCTATTCAATGAGTTTCACCATATTCGATGAAGCATTACTTGAGAGCATTTAAACTAATCAGTAACATTAAGTCAATTATTAGTACTCCCCGTATTATAGAATTAAGGATCTTAAAATATTTATCTCAAAATCCAAAAGTCAGACAAAAATGCCAAAATAGCATATAAATAGCCAAAGGTTAAGTTCAATAAAATCCAATAAGAATTTATAGTTTGAAGCAAATAACATGATTTTACCACATAAGAAATGGTTTATAAAATACTTTATATATTTACTTACTTTCAATCTTCTTATTAAAAATTCATAACTCATTTATCTCGCAATTACAAATATATATTTACCCTTAGATAAAATAACCCATAATTCCAATTTTAATATCAAAATGCTTATATATATAGTTATTCCAAATTCGTATTTAAAAGATCCCTAGTTCACAAATCATATTCCAAAAGCTATATATATAAGTAACCATTTATTTATGAAATAATAAATACTCATATTCAAAACCATATTGATATACAAACATTTATCTAGAAAAGAATGTTAAATTTTTGAAAACACTTTTTATACATCATAATAATAATTAATGTTGAAGACACTTATTTAAAATTATATTTGAAACCAAATCAGTTTGAAAATATGATTTGAAAACGGTAAATTTTAATTAACTCCTTTGGTTAATTATTTGCGTTAAATTTACATAATGGAGAGTACACAAAAATTATTAAAAAGTGGAAGCTAAATTCATAAAACAAGGAAACAAAAGAAGCTGCATACATGAACTAAAGAGTAGCCGATTTTCTAAACATCAGGAATGAAAAATAAAGGCAACAAACCCAAGCAAAGGCAACCAAAAATTAAACAACAGGGACGTAACAAAATAATGCAACAATTCAAGGCAGGGACGTTCCAATTTCAATGCAATGGACAAAAATAAAATAAATGGAACTAAGTCTAGGAATAGGACAATGCATGACATATATATTCAAAGCAACATAGGATATGGAACGTTTTCCAGGAAGCAAAGAATCAAGAGTACAAGGCAAAAGGTATGAAAATAAATCAAAGTACAGGGGCAAGGACACATGTAATTAATGCAAGACATGGGTGTGTGAGCATTTCAAAACCATTTCACTAGGGCAAGGATGCATGTACAGGGGCAAAAGGTGTGAAAAATAAATATGAGTGCTTGACCATATTATCAAGTGACAAGGCAAATCAACTACATAACAAAGTCAAAGTATCACACAAATTGAAGGATGTGCATAGGGAATCAAAACAACAAAAGAGTATTATTCACAACAAGGAAGTTTGCACATAGGTCTAGATAAATATTTTCAATTGCATAGGGAAAATTTTCAAAACAAAGGCAATAAGATGTACGAAAGTTGAGCTACAGGTGAAACACTATGGATGCACTATGTACGATCATTTTCAAACTAAGTTATTAAGCTACTAGCGAACGTATGTGAAAAATTTCAAGGCAATAGGATGTACGAAAACAAACTAAAGAGACCACAACTCAATTCAATCAACAACTGCAAACATCAGATTATTCTAATTACATAAGCATGCAAATAATCTAGAGATAGATGGTGTGAGGATTAACTCACCTTATTTCCTTTTCTTCTTAGCTAAAACAACCAATCTTTTACTATTTCTTCCTCTAATCAGCAAACTCCTAAAATAGAATTTACAAACAACATACAATAGGTTACAAACCTACTAAAAATCTAAAATTGGATGTTCATAACGATGGAATAATAGAAGAAGAGATTATCTTGAATTTTACAAAAATTTTAGGGAATTCCCTTATCCGTAAATGGGCTTAACCCAACTAGATTTATCACTCTTTTTTTATTATTGAGGAGCATTCCTTTAAAAGTTTTTCTACTTTTAAGAATTTAAGCCTTGTTAACTATGACTTAAGAATAAACTATTATAACCCAAAATGGGCATAACCCAACTAGAAGAAGAAGAGAAGTGAAACTCTTATTCGTAAATGGGCTTAACCCAACTAGATTTGTCACTCTTCTTTTATTATTTAGTCACTCTTCTTTTATTATTTATTTTTCCTATAAAAGCTTTTCTACTTTTAAGAATTTAAGTCATGTTAACTATGACTTAAGAATAAACTATTGCAACCCAAAATTCCGAAATGCACTCTTTTATATTTAGAGTTAATTTTAACAATTAAATTCTTTATCTATCATATTTTATAATTGGATTACAACTAAAAATCCATATTTCTTATCAATAAAATAATTTCATTCAAGGGGTATTAATAATACTTTCTAATTAATAATTAATTTCATTATCAAATACTAATAGTTGATTCAACAATACCTTAAATTAAATTGAAATTAACTCTAGAAATGATAACTCCTTTCTTTTAATTAAATCAAACCAATGATTTAAAAAAACTAAATTTAATTACATAATTGAAATTTTAAACTCACAAATAAAAATTAATTAACCAAAAATAAACTTAATTAATTAGGTAATTAACAATAGAGTTGTTACAAATAGTTTAAATAAATAACAAGAAAATCAATTATTAATAAAATGACTTGATTTTTAATGATATATTTTTATTTTTATTTATTGGATTTTCCCCTAATTTTTAATTTGGAAAATTTTTAAATTTTCGTTTGATGTATATTATAGCAAACATTGGTATTTTTGAAATTTCACTGAATTTGATAACCAGTGTATTATATAGTTTTTTTAGATCGTGTCGCATTTTTATGCATGATCGTATTTTTGATTTGTCGTCAGCGGTTTGTACGTGAACAAAATTTTGTGTAGCATAGTGTTGGAAATTGTAAAATAAACCTAACCTAAAACAAGACCTTTCTTCATTACTTCTTTCCCCCTTTTACATTTTAATCTCCATCCTTCTCTCTTTTACAGTAAACCAAATAAATTAACATCCACTTCAAAAATCAAAATCCAATGTTATACTCAACGAAAAATTATGAAACAAGATTCATTGAACTCATGCGTGCTCGCTTTCCAAATCCATACCCATTTTTTAGTGTGCGATTGTGTTGACCCACCATTTTGACTGCTGGTAACGGCACTTAATACATCCAGGGTATTTGCATGTCGTTGCCCAAGCATTCGAAAAACGAGTTGTTGTCGGGTAAAATAAAAGGACAGAACAGAAATCTCACAATGGAGCGGCTAAATATAATATAACACTACGATAGTACATAAGGTTACTCCTTAGCATGGAGTCATCAGAGTTACAACAAAAGCACTTCCATCGACCTAGGCAGTTATAACAACATGCCTTTACACTTGCTCATACAAAATACACATACACAAATAAATATAACAGCAGAAATAGATAGCTAGGTAGATAAGGAGCCTCCTGCTCATCCATCATCTTCAAAAGAGCCCAAAGAAACATGTCACTCCTGGACTACTCAAATAGAAATGAGTATCCAAGAGTTTAAGGAAAATAAACAACTCGGGTCAGACAATAAGTCTGGTATGAGTAAACTCCAAATAAAAGTGGAACATATAAATAACATGTGAGACCACGCTGCAAAACATGGAATGGGTTTCCTCTCATAAGGATAACATTCAAGCATAAAAGAATGAATATAAATAATTAAACATCGTGAAGTGCATGAGATACTTCCCGATGCAATTAATAAATAAATAAATTCAAAGGTTTGAATCAAAAATAAGGAAAGGAAAATTTTCCAACAAAGACTAGAAGGGTGCACCCCCTTACCGAAAGTATAACTCTAGACAATATACTTGAGAACTACGATGGCTCTTGAAAAATGTGCAAGTCGGACCTCACCAACCTTACTATGAATTCGAGTATTTCACATCCCTGTGCACATACAACCAAATAAAATACAGAGTAGATATAAAGATACCCTAATGGGAGCAATCCCACATAGCATGACGTCCACTTGTGCTTTTGTTTTAGTCATTTTCGTCAAAAGATTTCAACGCTTAAAATGAGCAACAAATCGTCTTAGATTGATGATACACAAAGAAGATAGCGGAATCGATAATCAATAAATAAACTATCAAGAATAATTAAAATGACCGTATATGGAAACTAAATCTCACGCTCTTACCACTACTCATCGTTTTCAAACTTGTACTATCTCTCGGTTGAAAATGAAGATGGGCAACTTAAGGTAGTGTTACCTCTAGGTCTTACGTTGACGACGTTTTTAACCTTCGAGAGAGAAACGAGTTTCCATACCTCGATGTTTAGTGCTAAGAATATGAATAAATCCTTTCCATATAAGCGATATCTTTTAAGAAAATTTAACTTCTTATACCTTCTACAACCGAATCAAACTTTTAAACTTTTTAACACCAAACTTGTGCTTGGCTTTTACATTACAAATATTAACTTTAAACAGCTTTATTGAAATGACTAATTAACCTTAAACATCATTATTAAAATGATTAAATAACTTTAAATATCACTATTAAAATGATTAATTAATTTGAATATCATTATTAAAATGATTAGTTAACTTTAGAACGTCATTATTAAAATGATTAATTAAAATTGTAACACCGAAGCATGAAACAACACACAAAATATTTCAAAAGAGATGATATTCAAAGTGTCGATATACCGATAGTCGCTATACGGACACTTCCGTAAAACATTATATATGTAAAATATATTCATCCAAAATCTCATAATCATAAGCATATATATACACAAATGTAAATAAAATTCATAAGGTAAGGTTAAATTTGTCTCTTTATAACTTATGCACTTCGAGGTGTATCGTAGCAATCTATTCACTATGAACACTTCGACTTCATTTCAAGTCCACTACAAACATCCTATGTGTCATCCGCTTTGAAGCAGAAGCCAACCAAATGATAATCATTCCATACACTTATTAAACATAAGCAAACAACAAAGATAATTATACAAATAATAAAGTTTAAAACTTGGTTTTTTTTAAAGTGAGATGTACTCACCTAAATCAACACGAACTTTTACCAAACTCCCACAACTTCGCAAACCACACATGAATCTAGATTTTTCTTGGAAAACAATGACCTTTAGGGCCTAGAAGGGGTCAATATGGTTCAACCATGATGGTGGGGGCTCGGCCTTGGCTAAAATAGGAGCTTTGGGTCTTGTTTTGGTGGAGGAGCGATGTAGAGAAGAAAGGAAGAGATTTTAGTGATTTTATTTAAGAAATAAGTGGAAAACGAAGCAACTTTTCAAATTATATTAACTGAAACTTCGTGGAAGGAGAAAAGAGAATGGAAATAAGAGATATAAGAAAATGAAAATAAATGAAGTAAGGGAGAAAGTGAGAATGTGAAGCTTCTTTTATAGAAAATGTAAAATGGAAATTTACCAAAATAACCCTTTTATCAAAATATCCAATACCCTCTACGAAAATCATGCCACATCACCTTCCTCCTTGCCTTCATCCACATGTAAGCCACCCCGCCAGACTCAACCATCAACTCACTCCCTTTTGAAATGTACTCTGTCTTAGTTTTTGAATTTTTATTAACTTTTTATTTTTAAAAAGAAAAGTCAAAGTTCACTTTATTTCTTAAGTATATTTTTAAACCAAAATATAATAAAATTACATCATTAATAAAAGCATATGTTATTTATATAAATGTATACACATGTACACTAATGTACACAACACATTCCAACAACTTTTGGTTGATGAAAAGTCGAAAATCCAAAAAAAGATTTTCGACCATTTTCGATTTTTCTTCGAACTACTTATTTTTGTAAACCAAAATTTAAAACAACTTTACCATCATAAGTTATTACTAAAAAGATGTCCATTTGAGTTATAAAATCCATTATTTAAATATTTAAAAATACGATAAATATTCAAATTCAAAGTGATTAAATTATGGGTCGTTACAACAATCATATTTGACTGTGATCAACTCACCATGCTATGCCTAAGGTTTGCTATTCGAGGAGTTGAAGAGGGAGTTAAGTGTCGCCGTTAGCATCGTTGAGTTTCTCCTTGCAAATCACACCTCCCCACCAAGTTTCATCACCTCTTATTGATTAGGGAAGATCGCGTCCAAAGGGTTTTGGCGTGTGACATAATCAGGTCGCGATGCTTGTAGGACCATCAAATTTGACAAGTTTGGGCCTGGGGTGTAGAGCTTGCGAAGAGGATATGATTGTAATTGACAGCGTTGCGTTTCGTTGAGCGATGAGTGAGAATGGAGGTGAGAGAGGGATCATATATTAGATTAGTGTGCATTCGTGCACGGACATGTCCAAACAATTATAAATTTTAGGAAATAAAGTGTTTTGATGGTAATTAATATTTAATTGGTTAATTAACTAATTTAATTAATCTCAATTTCTTATAAACTCAATAACTATTTCATATGAGGTCGTATTTGGACGCGGTCTTTTGCGTTGGACTCGTATAGATGTTATCTACGTACTGGAACTGATTTCGTTGAAATTGGAGCTCGTATAATTTTGAGCTAAAATCAAAGTCGTTTGATTTCAGACCAAACTGGAATGCGAAAGCGCCAACTAGAATTTTAGTAAATTTACTTAGCTCTAATGAACAATATGATATTTGTGTTGCTATAGATTATTGTTGAATGCTCGGATGATTGTTTATATATTGTTGTTTGATTGTCTGTTTGGATTTGATTCCCACTTGGAAGCAGATGGCATAAATAATCATTGTGTTATAGGGAACAAACTCAAGAGGAATTTACGTAGCGAATAGGTCACTACAGAACACTTTGAAATACACATACATATGTGTGATTTACAGGGGACTTCTGTAGAGAGACCCTAAGGGGTTTCTTGCTAATGTTGATTTACTTATATTCTTATGTTGCTTATATTGATGTTTGGTTGAAATAATTATGAAATACTGTTTGATTTGTGTAAATATCGTTATAGTGATTATCGCTATACCTTCACTTATGAAATACTGTCTCGTTAAACCTCTTTGTGTGTTGAACTTGTGCTTGTATTTTTACAAAATAAATGTTTGGTCGTGTTTTTGCATTTTGAAAGTTGTTTAAACTATATTTTCAAGTGTTTTTCAGAATTTTGAAATAAAGGATAAGTGCTGTTTAAAATTTATAAAAGGAGATGTAAATTCGATTAATTATCTTTCACGATAATTAATGTTGTTTTAAATTTATAAAAAGATTATAAATTTGATTAATTATCTTTTGCGATAATTAATTTTGTTTTAAAATTATAAAAAGATTACACATTCGATTTATTTTCCTTGGGGATAATTAATGTTGTTTAAATTTATAAAAAGATTATATCAATTATCTTTTGGGATGATTAACATTGTTTTAAATTTATAAAAGTATTTTAAATTGATTATCTTCCTGGATAATTAATGTTGTTTTAAAGTTATAAATGATAGTTTATAAATAAGAAAATCTTTAAAAGGAATGTTTAAAAATAAAACTAAGTGTAAATTGTTTTGGATTTATAGTAAATGATGTTTTAATGACATTTGTTTTTTACTCTTCTTTTTAATACACTTAGAAATATAATTTTCTCTTTAAAAAGAATATTTTAAAGAGTGTTTTTAAAGTGGTTTACAAATATTTGTGATGTGAAAATTAAGCACAAGTGTGAATTAAATGTTTTAAGGGATTTAATTTTCATATACAATAATTTTGTGATTCCCGATAGTTGATTTATTGACTATCGATCCTGCTATCTTCTTTGTGTTCATTGATTCAAGATGATTTTTTTGCTCGTTTGTGGCATTTACATTCTTGATATTATTAAAGTAAGAATGATGTCGAGTCAAGATAAGAAGCAACACTACCCTAACTTGTTCAGCTTCATTATTTTCCATGGGTTAGTGCTAATTTGTCTTCGATAGTTGATTCATTAACTATCAATTTTGATATCCTTTGCTGGAAATGACTAAAACCAAAGAGCATGTGGACGTCAAGCTATGTGGAGTTGCTCCATTAGGAATTCTTCACATCTACTCTAAATTGGATTCAGTTATATGAGCCTGGAGATGGGAAATACTTGGATTCTTGGTAAAGTTGGCAAGGACCAGCTTGTATATTTTCTAAGAGCCATCATAGTTCTCAAGTATATTTTCTAGGGGTATACTTTCGGTAAGGAGGGCGCACCCTCCTAATCATTATTGAAAAAAAAATCCTTTTCCTTATTTGATTCAAATATTTAAATTGTTTTCCTAATTGCATCGATAAGTGCCTGGAGCTCTTCAGGATGTTTAATTATTGGTGTCCATTCTTTCAAGTCTGATTTTGTTTCGACTTGCTTCCATTCTTTCATCTATGGATGTTGTTTTTGTAAGGTAAAACCTGTTCTATGTTCTCATATATTTTTATATGTTCATCGTATTACTTGTGTTTTCTCATACTGGTTTTCCAGACCAATCTGGGTATTATTTTATTATAATACTTGAGTCAGATCGAGTATTTTTCTAGTTTTTCATTGGTAGGACATGAAGCTCATGAAGCAGAGCTGGATGCTCACCTACCATAGTATTTTTATTTTCCGTCGTATTATTATATGTACCCATCAACAATTGTAAGGTCGGGAAGTTATAACTGTCCAGGCTAATGAGGTTTGTTTTTAACTCTGATATACCTTGTATTTTAGAGTGATAGTTTTTACCATCTTTGTAATATTATATGTGATCATTCCGCTGTGAGATTCTATTTTCCATGTTCTTTTCCTTATTTTACCTTAATAATCTGCCTTTTTGATGCTTGGATGTTCGACATTATAATATCGTGGATGAATTAAGTACCGACTTTCAACGGTTGTAAAGGCGAGTCGTTACATTTGGTATTAGAGCTAAAGGTTAAGCGAGAACCTTGGCTTTGGTATGGTAAATTCATCTGAGATAGGGTAAGTGACGCCTTAAAATGAGTTGAGAGTATTATATATACGAGAGCGTATTTGTTATTGTTATAAAAACGTATTATGTTAATTGGTCTGTTAAGTTTGAATTTTGAATTATGGTCGAGACGTGGAACACCGCGGTATTGATAGGGGTTTCAAAACACTTGAACAAGGCAAACAGACACGATAATTATTTTTGAAAATTGGAAGAAATATTTTACCCAAGACTATATATTTTATATATATAAAGGAATAATTTTCAAATTTATATAGTTGTGTAATGTGTGTTTGTTTGTTAATGATGATATCTCTTTATTATCATTGTTATTTGATTTGTCATGGCCGGATATTTTAGGAGCATCGACTATTATTTGTTGATTGTTGAATTCATGCTCAACCAGTTTATGGGCATTTCTTATTTTGATAATTATGAGTACATTAGAACGAATTCCTTGTGAATTGAGTTTCATAATTTGACTATAAGGTGTTCAAAGAAATTGCTAAGTTAAAAGTCATCTTTTAATAAAGTTGTTTAATATAATCTTAATGGAAAGATAAGACATTTAGACGATAAAAATTTGTGAAAGGTTTATTATAATAATGAAAATTTATAATAATATAATATGATTTTAAAGGTACACTTTATATGAGTATGGTATATAAAATGATTTATAAAGGGTGTTTTATAAGTAAGAAGAGATTTTGAGAATTTAAATTTCGGTATTGCTTGAAATGATTTCAAAAAAGATTTTGAGAAATGTAATAGTCGTATTACTTGGAAGAATTTATAAGTATAAATATTTCAAAGGGAACTTTTATGAAAGATACATTTACTTTGGATAGTTCGAGGAAAACATCTCAATTAGTTTTGTCATAATCTGAATAATCTTCTAAGTGACAGTCGAATGTTTGCTTAGGTAAACATTGTAGTTCACTTAGTAAATTATTCTCTTTATCATTGTGCAATCGAAATGAATTCGAATCCAAATGAATCTGAAGCGAGTGTTAGTGAATAAATTGTTAAAATAATTTTATATATTAAAATATATGAGTTTGATTTCCAAAAGGGTTTTTGAATAAAAACCAAGTATTTAGTTCTTAAGTTTTCCTAAAGGAAATTGATTAAAGAAACAAGGTATTTTGATGGATAATTTGATGGATGAAATTTTTTTTAACTCTTGAATAGAGAAGAGATAATTTAACTCAAGTTTTTACATGGATTAAATTTGATAAGGAGGTTTCAATAAGCTTTGTTTTATTAAAACCATTTTTTTAAACATCTAAGTTGTGTGAACATCTTTCCTTAGAACACTCTAAAGTAAAGGGATCGAAAGGTTGACTTAGTTTTAAGACCCATATTATGTTTGGGCCTCTATTTGAATTTTAAAAATAAAATATATTTATTAAAATTAACATTTTGTATATACTCTTAGGATTTAGAAGAGTATTATACAAGTAAATTAGGGTGGAGTAAGTTTTTAATTTAATGTGCATTTATAAAATGTTTATAAACTTAAGTGAAAATTTATGAAGTAATTCGTAAATAATTTTAACATGGAATGAAATACTATAAATGAATATGAAAGTAATCTAGAAATGATTGGTGTAGTTAAGAAACCAATAAGACTAAGTATGTAAGTTGTACGTAGATTATTTTATTCGCATGATTCTTGATCTAGGATTTGAGTACATAACTTCGAGGTGATTCACACCAGTATGAAAAAGGATTTCTCACTTGATTCTTGACAGCTAACACCTGATTCGAATTATTGATATAATACCAAGATTTTCTATCATAGTATATGAATATGTAAAGAGAATGGAGGTTTCTAATCAAAATCCTGATCGGAGTCCGCGTAAGGAAGGTTGAGTGAGTGATATTAGTTTGGAAGTAAAGTCTATGTATCTGAAAAAGTGATCGAATTAGATATTCCATACAGATGATTTATATACATCATGCGGGCATAACTATATTTGTATGCTTTGTTGTGTGGCTTAGGAAAGTTTGGGGAGTGACTTTCAATCTTGTTTGAGGGAGCTTACATAATCTTCTAAGAAACAACCAAAGGCTGATGAGCGTAACGGTACGTGTAGGAAATTATCTATATCCTTGGACGATCAAGAAAGTTATGAATCTAAGCAAAATTATAAATATTGTTTGTTAGTAAATTAACATTCTAAATAATGTTAACTGCTAGTTTATTCCTTTATGGAATTAGATTTGATTAATACTGTAATTTTATATACTATGGTTTATAAAGTATGATTTCATAAGCAAAAGATTTTTCACTTGTTTTTTATTAGGACTTAAATCCCGGTGCTTTTGAAAATGTGATTTCGAAATAATTTATGAAAGAAATAATAATATTATTATTTTGAAATTTTGGTAAAGTATTATTATTTGAGGATATTTGAAAAGAGTTTTTATGAAATGGTTTTTCCAATATTTTTGTTATGACTAAAGTTGGGCGATCAGGAGTTTTTCGATTTGGAAGTCTCACCAGGTATATTTGTTTACTCTAGTTATTATTTTAGGAGGAACCTGAATACCATTGGATGCCCTGCATTGTTTTGATCTAGAGTTATACCATGCTTCGGTAGGAGGAGCCCCCTCCTTATCATAATTTATTTTGGTTTTGATATATTTCACTTTGGAGGAATTTGAATATATATTTTGAATATAAAAACCCAAGCATTTAGTTTTAAATTAATCTTTTGAAAAGATTTGATGCATAGTATTTTATTGCAGAGTATTCTCTGTACTTTTGTTGCACATGGTTGTTATATTGCTTTTGGTTGCATGTGGCTTTATGTCACACTAGAGTCGCATGTAGATTTATGTCATGCCAGTTTTGATATGTGGAGTTGCATCATTATTATTAGTAGCATCATGTTGCCTTGTTGCATATGGATGTTATTTGTTTATGTTGCTTGTGCTTATGATAGAAATAGCTAGTGTATTGATCTTTTGTCAGCATGATTCTCTTCTGAATTATGTATATACAAGATAGGTATGGGAAGAAGGAGATTTCTATTTGATTTCTTGCGCAATTGCATTAGCATCGAGATAGTAAGTTGCTTGCTAAAAATCAAATGCAAAAGAGGAATGTAGTAGATATAGAAATTGGTGATTGATTGATGAATTTATGCTCTAGATATGGAAGTCCACTTGGCTTTTGTTTTCTCTGTTGATTTGGGCTAATACTGGAGAGTTGTAGTTTTTCTGGATTAGTCGTGCAAAGGGGATGATGTCGAAATTTTCCGTAATATAAAAAACTTTAAAACCTAAGGGTGAGAGGACATTTTCTTTCTTTAAGAATTTTGGGGACAAAATTCTTTTAAGGGGAGAGAATGTAACATCCCAGAAAAATATAAATAACTTATATTCAAATATAGGGATTGACTAAATATTTGAAGTTTGAATTAAATATTAATTAAATGGATTTAGTAGCCTTATTTAACTCCTTTTAATTAATAAATAATAATGGTGAACTCGTTATGTAAATTTATTTTAAATAATAAATACCTTGAGTAAACAACAAAAAAATCAATTGTTAATAAAACAAATTGATTTTTAATGACATATTTTTATTTTTATTTATTGGACTTTTTCATAATTTTTAATTTGGAAAATATTTAAATTTTCATTTGACGTATATTACGACAAACATTGGTATTTTTGAAATTTCATAGAATTAGATAACTAGCATATTTATGGTTATTTCGAGATTGTGTCGCATTTTTGTACGCGATCTTATTTTTGTTTTGTCGTTCGCGGTTCGTACGCGAACGAAATTCTATGTAGCGAAGTGCCGAAAATTGTAAAATAAACCTAAATGAAAACAAGACTTTTCTTCACCACTTCTTTACCCCCTTTTACTTTTCAATCTCCCCACTTCCCTCTTTTACAGTAAACCAAATAAATGAGCGTCAAATTCAAAAATCAAAATCCAATGCTATACTCAACGAAAAATTACGAAATAAGATTTATTGAATTCATGTGCGCGCTCTTCAAATCCATACCCATTTTGTAGCATGCGATCGTGTTTGACAGTGGTCGACTTACCCATGCAGTGCCTAGGGTTTGCTATTGGAGGAGTAGGAGAGGGAGTCAAGCGTCGTCGTTAGCACCGTTGAGTTTCTCTTCGTAAAACCTTCCTCCCTGCCAATTTTTATCACCTACGATCAACTAGGGAGATCGCGCTCGTAGGGCTTTCGCGTACGACGTTTGAAGAAGAAAGGTTATAATGGGTAACTAATATTTAGGATGATGTTTGGGGAAGAAAGGTTATATAGGACCTTCGCATTTGACGAGTTTGGGTCCAAGGCGTAGAGCTTTCAAAGAGGATATGATTGCAACTAACAATGTTGCGTTTCATTGAGCGATGAGTGAGAATGGAGGAGAGAGAGGGATCAGATGTTGGGTGTTTGTGTGCATTCGTTCATGGCCGTGTCCAGGAAATTGTAAATTTTGGGGAAGAAAGGTTATAATGGGTAACTAATATTTAGTTGGTTAATTAATTAATTTAATTAATCTCAATTTCTTATAAACTCAATAATTATTTCATATGAGGTCGGATTGGACATGATCTTTTGCTTTGGACTCATATCGATGTTATCGACTCGCTGGAACTAATTTCGGGTAATTTTAAGCTAAAATCGAACGTTGTTCAATTTTAGATCAAACTAGAATGCAAATGTAACGACCCTGAAATTTAAATTTGTTTAAATTAATAATTAAATGAATTTTTGAATTAAATTGATAATTAAATAAATTTTTGGATAAAAATTGTAAAATTTATTATAAACGGAAGCGAGTTTCCCCGAACTAAAATAAATGCATGTTAATAAGCTATAGATACTCATGTTAACTATAAGGAAAAGTGAACACTTAGAGAAATGCTGGAAACATATGTTGAAAGGTTGTAAAACAAGGTATAACATATAAAATTTTATGTTCATGTTGCACGGCTGTAAGTAAGTAAGAAAGGCAAGAATTTAACTAAGTATAAAAGGGAATATGTCTCCATGCTTGTACAGGAATGAATATGTACCTTTGAATAGATATAGAAAAGAACAAAAATCTATCTACAACAAAGCAAAATACAATACATCTTTGTACGAATCAAGATGGGATGAAACACATAGTACATTAGCATTAAAATGCTTTCATCTCAGCACAAACTTAAGATAAGGTAAAAATAGATACCCAGGCAAGAATCATGTCTGTAAAATAGATATGCAGGCAAAAGAATAAACAAAGTACTTGAGCATTTAATGCTAACATAAAACGAGTCAATTCGAATTGTTTTAAAATCCTTTCAGCCCAAAGCAAGTAAATATTTCACACTATAGCAAAATGTATATGTTACAGGCAGAAAAATATCTTAGTGTATACAAATGGAATAAGATAATATGCTAAGTTAAGTTAAACAAAAGTAAACATATGTAGCATGGAAGTACATACGAAAGTGGATTGCAAGAGAAGCTTGAATACAAAAAGTACACCAGCATTTATTGTCTTCCACCTAGCACAAAACAAAGCTGTTCAAAATTTGTTTTCAGCCACCAAAAGAAAATAAAAATCTCTGAAAATTTTGTACTTAGACAGAAACAAATTGTATACTTGTTTATTTAGCAACCAACTCATTTTATTTCGTATACCAAAGAGCTATGCAATTCCAGTTTCTAAAAGTTTAAACAAGTATAACCTGGCACCTGAAATCAAATAGAATGCAAAAGCACTTCAGTTCTCAATCAAAAATAAAAGCATTTTCAATTATAACAAGACTTCCAGGCAGTTCATGTTTGAGTTTCAAAGCCAATTCAAAGTTTTCGAAGATCAAAACAACAAAATATGGAAGTTTTCAAATGCCAGATTTCAAGTTCCCTGTCTTCATATAAAAAGAGCAAGTTTTCTATTCAAAAGTTTCAAAGCCTGGTTTAAAAAGGGAAAAACTCTGTTCTTCTTCCAAAACAACGGTGAGCAACTTTGTTTTTCTAGACTTTGTTGTTTTGACCAAGTAAGTAAACATTTAACTTTAAAATTTAAGCTAATGAATGCTGGAATCGATGCTTGAATGATTAAGAGAGTTTAGTGTTTGGTTTGCTTGCAAATATCTTGAGTATATGATTGGATTTTGGCCTGTGCATGTTGATCTCTGCAAGAATGTGATCCCTGTTTTGGTTTTAGGAAAACAAAAGTAAACCTGTCAACTTTTCTTCTTTCCCTCTGTCACTAATTGGTCTGTATGTTAAATTATGTATGGTCATGCTTTATGTTACAGTTAACAAGTAGGGATTTTTGTGTTTAAGCTTGCATTATGTTCCAGTAACAACTCAAAGCAAGTTTTGCAATTTTTCTTTTACTGAAAAACATAACTATTTTAAGTATCAGGTTTAACAAAGTGAACCATTTCAAAAATCCCAATCTTCCCTCCTTCATTCTTTCTGAAAGTAAATTAAAACAAGTTGAAGTTTTGTTTAAAACTTATATTATGTTTTCTTTTTAGAAATGAATTAGGCAAGTTTTGGAATTTTCATGAAAACACAGCTACCATTCAAAATTTGTAGGATTTCGAACCTCATGAATTTTACATTCAGTAATATCATTTGAATCCCCTCTCCAAATAATGATTTTTGAAATAAAAATCCAAAATTTTCATTTGCTTTTCACTGGAACATTTGAGATAAGCTGAAAAATGGAGTTTTATTAAAATCTAGTGATCTAAGAAATTATAAGCCTCGAATTCGTTGTGGCTGCTAGAATTGATGCTCGAAATCATTAGAAAAATATTAGGTGATTTTTCTGTTGACTGTGGCGGCCGGAGGAGGAGGAAGTAGGGTTTAGGGGATGTTTTGTTGATATGGGTTGTCGAGGTGATCCTGGTGACATAGGAGCGTCAGGAGCTGATCGCTTGGTAGGGGATTTGATCGTAAGGATGTGGCGCAGCTGTGGGATGGACGGGGTGTATCCCAGAGGTCGGAAGTGATGGACAGAGGCGATTTCCTGATGTGAGGATGGGTTCCAGTTCGATCGCGATGCCCATTTTTGATTTGCCGGCGTTGACGTTGATCTGGGTTAACAAGGATGATGGGGTAGTTGATTTCGATTTGTAGATGGCATAGAAGAGGATCAACGATAATCGGAATGACGTGCATGGTGCACGGTGATCGTGCGTATCTGAATTTGTTTAGTGGGAAGAAGAGGGAGACAACTCGAAGTGGTTAGGGGTTGTTCCAGTTTGTACTTAGAAGAAGGCGACTCAGATATTTGCTCGGGTTCGAGCACATGAAATCAATGGATTGTCTCGAAGGAAATTTATAGAAACGTGAAAGCTCGGGGAAGATGGAGGGAAACTCGAAGCGTTAGTCGAGCGAAACCTGGGAAGATCTCGGGTTGCTTCGGAAGGGGTTAAGATTTATAAATTTAAAGTTAAAAATATTAAACAAATTTATTTGTTAACAAAGAACTTAATGTTTAACTATTTTTGAGTTGAGAACTCAATACAAGTTTAATTATTTTAAAATGTTTTAAAATCTTAATTAATGTTTAATTAAGTAGATAAAGTAAGTTAAGTATTTAATTAATTGACATTAAAGTTTTTTGTACTTAATAATAATTGGTTTCCAAAGTTTAAAGAAGATAAGATAAATTATTATTATTGATTGTAAAAAAAAAGGTGATTAAGGAATGATAATTAATTGAGGAATAATTAATTAAAGTAATTGATTGAGGATAATTAATTGATAAAAGAATAATTAATCAAGATAATTTGTAATTGATTAATATTAATTAACCAGGATTAGAAATTTATTCATAAGTAATTAATCTGATTTCAATTAATTAGATAAATAAACCGACCTTACTTATGAATGTTTGAATTCTATTGAATGTTGAATTGTTTGATATCCCTGAGATATGATGCTTTGCGATATACCCTGATTTATGTTGTGATCTGTAGTTTACTTAGCTGTGATTTCTATTTCTGTGATATATTACTATGTGAATATGAAACCCTTGACCCGTAAACGGCATTTGAATTTCGATGCAACAGGGAGTCGGATTCCAGTTGGTTATCCGAAACCCACATCGAATTCTAATTGTGAATCTTTGTGACCGATAAGTTTATTATATCTGTGATCTGTGAATGAAGATAAGCGTTATCGATTATATCGCTTATCGATATATCTGTGATGATTGATGTTGCACTATTGTGTGTGAAACCCCTGGACTACACTATACACACACAAATATGGATTTCACGTGGAAATCGGTTAAGGCACAGATAATTTAAATTTGATATTTTTGAAATTGAAATTTTAATTTCAATTGATTTTGAAATTAGAAATTTGGGTTTAAAGTAAAAAGCTTTTGAAATGGAATTTCAAAGATAAAAGTTATTTTAAATAACTTAAACGAGTTTTGAAAATTTAAATAATTAGATTTAAATTTGGATTCAAGTTTGAAATTAAGCTATGATTTGGAAACTAGGGAGTAAAGATGATATAAATGTGTTTATATGAATTTAAACCATTTTGAAAGTATAAGTTGGGAATTTGGATTTAACCCAAGAACCTTAACTCGTATAAATGAATCAGATTTCCAGAATGAGAACTATTGTTTTCAAAGAATAAAAGCTTTTAGATAAGAAATGAAATTCCAATTTAGGTAAAGGAATTTCAAGATTTAATTGAAAAATGGTTTTCCAAGTTATAAATGAATCCTTTTCGAAAGCTATGAATTAAATCTGTTTATTTTTAACAGATTTAAATTGAGGTTTTGTTTAACCCATTCGAAATGAAATTGTTTTGAAAGCTATGATTTAAATCTTTGATTTAACGAATTAATTAAACTGAAATGGAAATCGATTTGGAAAATCTGTGGATGAATCTTTGTGAAATTAAGTGAACTTTGTGAATTTAATCTTTTTGTTTAAAAAGATTAAAATGGTAATTTGATAAACCATTTGTAAAGAAAGTTTGGGTTTAAGTTGTGACTTAATTGAAATCCCAATATCCGTATGTTTTAAATATTGCGCTCACTATTCGGGTTAGCCGGGAAAAGACATCTGTGTCATATAACCCATTCCGAATAGTGATACGTCGTATATGGATAGCATTTGAAGACCGGTGTTGAAGACCGGATATTTTTCGAAAATGAAAGGACAACCTGTCGAATGTCTCTGCACTGGGTAGCTCCCGGTATAGAGATTTATATCACTCTTTTTGTGACGGGAAGTCCGGACGTGATTGAAAGTTATCCGGAATTGCAAGGGCTTCGTGAGAAGTGCCTTCGGTTCTGTTCGATCCCGGAACAGACTTGTATGGATTGTGTGTCTGACATTACACTTTGAGATATAAAGCCGATTTCTTTCAAATACATTTCTGTTGGTGGCGGAGAATTTATTCTCTTAGCTTAACACCCTTCTCTGAGACGTACGAGCTCAAAGGTTATGTAGTTGAAGGTTATCAGCGATATATCCCAATTTGGTAATGTGGCATGCTGAGTGCTGCTGTGAAATGATCAGTGTTTGATCATTTGCGATATGATCATTTGTTTGATCTTATATCTTTGTGATCATAGGTTGATCATTTGTTTGACCCGAAGCGTGGCTTTTTGAAAAAGCGTAGCTTTGTGGACGAGACTTCGTCAGGACCTCACAACCCGGAAATGGTCGAAACAGGAATGTTGCGGCAAGGTTATGAGGGTCGCGCCCTTTAGGGTATGTCATTTCCTTCTGGAAAGGGGTGGTATCATGGTATGGAGCCCAGATACTTACTCATGTGGATACACTTTCTTTATGATGTGTGATGTTGGATACCGAGCTCGGATAAAGGTCCCAAAGGACCGGGAGGTGGCATATTCGTGAGTTACCTGTTACAGGGGTAACCCGGCCTTGTTTGGCAGAGAGCAGTTTGTCTCTCGGGACGTCCCGCCAGAGGCGATCCCATGCGGCGGAAGGAAGTTCCTTAGCCTGACCATTTGTTGGAAATCCAAAGAAACAATACGAACTTGTACGGTTTTAGTTGTATTACCTGCTATGGAATGTGGCGGTAACCTGCTATTGAACATAGTAGCTATAGTAGGCATACGATACTGGTCGTATGTTGGCTAAGATTAATATTATACTTTCGAAATATTTTCTGCACTATGGACTAATAATAATATCAAGATGATTTGGCGTAGTAAGCATCTTTGACTATCATAAGAAGAAATCTCCTCCAATTCTGCGTTTGCATTGTGTGTGTGGCGGGAGGTCTTATGGTAGTTTCATTTTCCAAAAGCATTGCGGATTTCAATGTTTAAATTTCTTTTGCTGTTGTTTAAAGATAAACTGTTTTTGTTGCTCACACCAGTCCCATGACTGATCCGGAGTTTATTGTTCCCTTCCTAAACTCTGGGTGCCCACTATTTTCCACACGGGCAGTCTAGAGTTGGGTTTTTCAGATAGTCAGGTTCAGTAGATTTTCTGGAGCTAGTTTAGTCTTTGGATCGGACTGCACTTGCTTATTCTTGGTGTATCGTTATTGGGAGTTCGAGCTACTGCTGGAGTTCTCTCTTGAAGACTATCTTAGAGTTATTGGTTCCGCTGCTGGTGTTATCGTTTTCTTTTCCGCTGCTATTTGTTGTATCATATCTCTGATGTATATAGATATTCATTGTATCATCATTGTATCTGGATATTGTATCAGATGTTGTATATCTATATTCTATTTATTCCGCTGTGTTATTTACTTAATGTTGTTATAAGCTCCGGAGAACCAGATTTGGCATTTGAATCTACGGCATTTTGAGTACAAGTGGAGTACGGGTGCTGATTTTCGAAGGCCAACTTTTGGGTCTTTACATTTGGTATCAGAGCTAAGGTTGAACTTTAGTTCAGGAGTATAACACGTTAAGTAGCTCATTAGAGATAGAGTGAAGTAAACTCTAGAATGAGTATATCCCTAAGATATCAGTCTGAACGTCTCAGTAAATTCTCTTACTATCCACAGATAGTGAGTATGAGTGCAAGAAGAGGACGAGATAGGGGACAAGGGAATACGACTATAAATGGTCAATACCCTGTAACAGTGGAAATAACCTTCTTATCAATCTTCTTTGATTCGTTTTCAAATCCTTTTGATTTCTTCGTATCAGCTACAAGAAGAAGTTTCGGTGGGATGATGGTTCTACGAATCGTCGTAGAAAAAATCCTTACTTCGTATTTTCATCAATTTCTTATCAGCTTTTTGATTTGAACCTTAATGAATTTGAAATTGAAAATTTTAAATTGAATTAAATCGATTAATAGAATATGAAGGCTAAACTGAATTGAATCAATAAACGATATCATTTGAAACCGAAATTTTGAAATTCTATTGAAACTTCTTTTGAAAACCAAAGTCCGAAGAGGGACAATTGGTATGTATTATGAGATATTCCGACTTGAATTCGGAATCCGTATCTTGTGTTAAAGGAGTTATAGGAGATCGAATCTATCTATCTATCTATCTCTGCGATTGCTTTCGTGCCTGCGAATTTCGAGGACGAAATTCTTTTAAGGGGGGAAGTTTGTAACGACCCTGAAATTTAAATTTGTTTAAATTAATAATTAAATGAATTTTTGAATTAAATTGATAATTAAATAAATTTTTGGATAAAAATTGTAAAATTTATTATAAACGGAAGCGAGTTTCCCCGAACTAAAATAAATGCATGTTAATAAGCTATAGATACTCATGTTAACTATAAGGAAAAGTGAACACTTAGAGAAATGCTGGAAACATATGTTGAAAGGTTGTAAAACAAGGTATAACATATAAAATTTTATGTTCATGTTGCACGGCTGTAAGTAAGTAAGAAAGGCAAGAATTTAACTAAGTATAAAAGGGAATATGTCTCCATGCTTGTACAGGAATGAATATGTACCTTTGAATAGATATAGAAAAGAACAAAAATCTATCTACAACAAAGCAAAATACAATACATCTTTGTACGAATCAAGATGGGATGAAACACATAGTACATTAGCATTAAAATGCTTTCATCTCAGCACAAACTTAAGATAAGGTAAAAATAGATACCCAGGCAAGAATCATGTCTGTAAAATAGATATGCAGGCAAAAGAATAAACAAAGTACTTGAGCATTTAATGCTAACATAAAACGAGTCAATTCGAATTGTTTTAAAATCCTTTCAGCCCAAAGCAAGTAAATATTTCACACTATAGCAAAATGTATATGTTACAGGCAGAAAAATATCTTAGTGTATACAAATGGAATAAGATAATATGCTAAGTTAAGTTAAACAAAAGTAAACATATGTAGCATGGAAGTACATACGAAAGTGGATTGCAAGAGAAGCTTGAATACAAAAAGTACACCAGCATTTATTGTCTTCCACCTAGCACAAAACAAAGCTGTTCAAAATTTGTTTTCAGCCACCAAAAGAAAATAAAAATCTCTGAAAATTTTGTACTTAGACAGAAACAAATTGTATACTTGTTTATTTAGCAACCAACTCATTTTATTTCGTATACCAAAGAGCTATGCAATTCCAGTTTCTAAAAGTTTAAACAAGTATAACCTGGCACCTGAAATCAAATAGAATGCAAAAGCACTTCAGTTCTCAATCAAAAATAAAAGCATTTTCAATTATAACAAGACTTCCAGGCAGTTCATGTTTGAGTTTCAAAGCCAATTCAAAGTTTTCGAAGATCAAAACAACAAAATATGGAAGTTTTCAAATGCCAGATTTCAAGTTCCCTGTCTTCATATAAAAAGAGCAAGTTTTCTATTCAAAAGTTTCAAAGCCTGGTTTAAAAAGGGAAAAACTCTGTTCTTCTTCCAAAACAACGGTGAGCAACTTTGTTTTTCTAGACTTTGTTGTTTTGACCAAGTAAGTAAACATTTAACTTTAAAATTTAAGCTAATGAATGCTGGAATCGATGCTTGAATGATTAGGAGAGTTTAGTGTTTGGTTTGCTTGCAAATATCTTGAGTATATGATTGGATTTTGGCCTGTGCATGTTGATCTCTGCAAGAATGTGATCCCTGTTTTGGTTTTAGGAAAACAAAAGTAAACCTGTCAACTTTTCTTCTTTCCCTCTGTCACTAATTGGTCTGTATGTTAAATTATGTATGGTCATGCTTTATGTTACAGTTAACAAGTAGGGATTTTTGTGTTTAAGCTTGCATTATGTTCCAGTAACAACTCAAAGCAAGTTTTGCAATTTTTCTTTTACTGAAAAACATAACTATTTTAAGTATCAGGTTTAACAAAGTGAACCATTTCAAAAATCCCAATCTTCCCTCCTTCATTCTTTCTGAAAGTAAATTAAAACAAGTTGAAGTTTTGTTTAAAACTTATATTATGTTTTCTTTTTAGAAATGAATTAGGCAAGTTTTGGAATTTTCATGAAAACACAGCTACCATTCAAAATTTGTAGGATTTCGAACCTCATGAATTTTACATTCAGTAATATCATTTGAATCCCCTCTCCAAATAATGATTTTTGAAATAAAAATCCAAAATTTTCATTTGCTTTTCACTGGAACATTTGAGATAAGCTGAAAAATGGAGTTTTATTAAAATCTAGTGATCTAAGAAATTATAAGCCTCGAATTCGTTGTGGCTGCTAGAATTGATGCTCGAAATCATTAGAAAAATATTAGGTGATTTTTCTGTTGACTGTGGCGGCCGGAGGAGGAGGAAGTAGGATTTAGGGGATGTTTTGTTGATATGGGTTGTCGAGGTGATCCTGGTGACATAGGAGCGTCAGGAGCTGATCGCTTGGTAGGGGATTTGATCGTAAGGATGTGGCGCAGCTGTGGGATGGACGGGGTGTATCCCAGAGGTCGGAAGTGATGGACAGAGGCGATTTCCTGATGTGAGGATGGGTTCCAGTTCGATCGCGATGCCCATTTTTGATTTGCCGGCGTTGACGTTGATCTGGGTTAACAAGGATGATGGGGTAGTTGATTTCGATTTGTAGATGGCATAGAAGAGGATCAACGATAATCGGAATGACGTGCATGGTGCACGGTGATCGTGCGTATCTGAATTTGTTTAGTGGGAAGAAGAGGGAGACAACTCGAAGTGGTTAGGGGTTGTTCCAGTTTGTACTTAGAAGAAGGCGACTCAGATATTTGCTCGGGTTCGAGCACATGAAATCAATGGATTGTCTCGAAGGAAATTTATAGAAACGTGAAAGCTCGGGGAAGATGGAGGGAAACTCGAAGCGTTAGTCGAGCGAAACCTGGGAAGATCTCGGGTTGCTTCGGAAGGGGTTAAGATTTATAAATTTAAAGTTAAAAATATTAAACAAATTTATTTGTTAACAAAGAACTTAATGTTTAACTATTTTTGAGTTGAGAACTCAATACAAGTTTAATTATTTTAAAATGTTTTAAAATCTTAATTAATGTTTAATTAAGTAGATAAAGTAAGTTAAGTATTTAATTAATTGACATTAAAGTTTTTTGTACTTAATAATAATTGGTTTCCAAAGTTTAAAGAAGATAAGATAAATTATTATTATTGATTGTAAAAAAAAGGTGATTAAGGAATGATAATTAATTGAGGAATAATTAATTAAAGTAATTGATTGAGGATAATTAATTGATAAAAGAATAATTAATCAAGATAATTTGTAATTGATTAATATTAATTAACCAGGATTAGAAATTTATTCATAAGTAATTAATCTGATTTCAATTAATTAGATAAATAAACCGACCTTACTTATGAATGTTTGAATTCTATTGAATGTTGAATTGTTTGATATCCCTGAGATATGATGCTTTGCGATATACCCTGATTTATGTTGTGATCTGTAGTTTACTTAGCTGTGATTTCTATTTCTGTGATATATTACTATGTGAATATGAAACCCTTGACCCGTAAACGGCATTTGAATTTCGATGCGACAGGGAGTCGGATTCCAGTTGGTTATCCGAAACCCACATCGAATTCTAATTGTGAATCTTTGTGACCGATAAGTTTATTATATCTGTGATCTGTGAATGAAGATAAGCGTTATCGATTATATCGCTTATCGATATATCTGTGATGATTGATGTTGCACTATTGTGTGTGAAACCCCTGGACTACACTATACACACACAAATATGGATTTCACGTGGAAATCGGTTAAGGCACAGATAATTTAAATTTGATATTTTTGAAATTGAAATTTTAATTTCAATTGATTTTGAAATTAGAAATTTGGGTTTAAAGTAAAAAGCTTTTGAAATGGAATTTCAAAGATAAAAGTTATTTTAAATAACTTAAACGAGTTTTGAAAATTTAAATAATTAGATTTAAATTTGGATTCAAGTTTGAAATTAAGCTATGATTTGGAAACTAGGGAGTAAAGATGATATAAATGTGTTTATATGAATTTAAACCATTTTGAAAGTATAAGTTGGGAATTTGGATTTAACCCAAGAACCTTAACTCGTATAAATGAATCAGATTTCCAGAATGAGAACTATTGTTTTCAAAGAATAAAAGCTTTTAGATAAGAAATGAAATTCCAATTTAGGTAAAGGAATTTCAAGATTTAATTGAAAAATGGTTTTCCAAGTTATAAATGAATCCTTTTCGAAAGCTATGAATTAAATCTGTTTATTTTTAACAGATTTAAATTGAGGTTTTGCTTAACCCATTCGAAATGAAATTGTTTTGAAAGCTATGATTTAAATCTTTGATTTAACGAATTAATTAAACTGAAATGGAAATCGATTTGGAAAATCTGTGGATGAATCTTTGTGAAATTAAGTGAACTTTGTGAATTTAATCTTTTTGTTTAAAAAGATTAAAATGGTAATTTGATAAACCATTTGTAAAGAAAGTTTGGGTTTAAGTTGTGACTTAATTGAAATCCCAATATCCGTATGTTTTAAATATTGCGCTCACTATTCGGGTTAGCCGGGAAAAGACATCTGTGTCATATAACCCATTCCGAATAGTGATACGTCGTATATGGATAGCATTTGAAGACCGGTGTTGAAGACCGGATATTTTTCGAAAATGAAAGGACAACCTGTCGAATGTCTCTGCACTGGGTAGCTCCCGGTATAGAGATTTATATCACTCTTTTTGTGACGGGAAGTCCGGACGTGATTGAAAGTTATCCGGAATTGCAAGGGCTTCGTGAGAAGTGCCTTCGGTTCTGTTCGATCCCGGAACAGACTTGTATGGATTGTGTGTCTGACATTACACTTTGAGATATAAAGCCGATTTCTTTCAAATACATTTCTGTTGGTGGCGGAGAATTTATTCTCTTAGCTTAACACCCTTCTCTGAGACGTACGAGCTCAGAGGTTATGTAGTTGAAGGTTATCAGCGATATATCCCAATTTGGTAATGTGGCATGCTGAGTGCTGCTGTGAAATGATCAGTGTTTGATCATTTGCGATATGATCATTTGTTTGATCTTATATCTTTGTGATCATAGGTTGATCATTTGTTTGACCCGAAGCGTGGCTTTTTGAAAAAGCGTAGCTTTGTGGACGAGACTTCGTCAGGACCTCACAACCCGGAAATGGTCGAAACAGGAATGTTGCGGCAAGGTTATGAGGGTCGCGCCCTTTAGGGTATGTCATTTCCTTCTGGAAAGGGGTGGTATCATGGTATGGAGCCCAGATACTTACTCATGTGGATACACTTTCTTTATGATGTGTGATGTTGGATACCGAGCTCGGATAAAGGTCCCAAAGGACCGGGAGGTGGCATATTCGTGAGTTACCTGTTACAGGGGTAACCCGGCCTTGTTTGGCAGAGAGCAGTTTGTCTCTCGGGACGTCCCGCCAGAGGCGATCCCATGCGGCGGAAGGAAGTTCCTTAGCCTGACCATTTGTTGGAAATCCAAAGAAACAATACGAACTTGTACGGTTTTAGTTGTATTACCTGCTATGGAATGTGGCGGTAACCTGCTATTGAACATAGTAGCTATAGTAGGCATACGATACTGGTCGTATGTTGGCTAAGATTAATATTATACTTTCGAAATATTTTCTGCACTATGCACTAATAATAATATCAAGATGATTTGGCGTAGTAAGCATCTTTGACTATCATAAGAAGAAATCTCCTCCAATTCTGCGTTTGCATTGTGTGTGTGGTGGGAGGTCTTATGGTAGTTTCATTTTCCAAAAGCATTGCGGATTTCAATGTTTAAATTTCTTTTGCTGTTGTTTAAAGATAAACTGTTTTTGTTGCTCACACCAGTCCCATGACTGATCCGGAGTTTATTGTTCCCTTCCTAAACTCTGGGTGCCCACTATTTTCCACACGGGCAGTCTAGAGTTGGGTTTTTCAGATAGTCAGGTTCAGTAGATTTTCTGGAGCTAGTTTAGTCTTTGGATCGGACTGCACTTGCTTATTCTTGGTGTATCGTTATTGGGAGTTCGAGCTACTGCTAGAGTTCTCTCTTGAAGACTATCTTAGAGTTATTGGTTCCGCTGCTGGTGTTATCGTTTTCTTTTCCGCTGCTATTTGTTGTATCATATCTCTGATGTATATAGATATTCATTGTATCATCATTGTATCTGGATATTGTATCAGATGTTGTATATCTATATTCTATTTATTCCACTGTGTTATTTACTTAATGTTGTTATAAGCTCCGGAGAACCAGATTTGGCATTTGAATCTACGGCATTTTGAGTACAAGTGGAGTACGGGTGCTGATTTTCGAAGGCCAACTTTTGGGTCTTTACAGCAAATGTGTCAATTGGAATTTTGGTGAGTTTACTCACCTTTAAATAAACAATATGACATCTATGTTGTTATGGATTATTGTTGAATGCTTGGATGAAAGTTTATACATAGATGTTTGATTGTTTGTTTGGATTTGATTCCTGCTTGGAAGCGGATGGCATAAATATCCATTGTGTTGCAGGAAACAAAAGCAAAAGCAAGTCGAAGTGTATACCTAGTGAATAGGTCGCTACATAACACTTCGAAATACACATACATATGTGTGATTTACATGAGACTTTTGTAGAGGGACTCTAAGGGGTTTCTCGCCAATGTTGATTTACTTATATTCACATGTTACTTATATTGATGTTTGATTGAAATATTTGTGACATGCCGTTTGATTTGTGTACGTGTTGTTATAGCGATTATCGTTATACCATCTTTTATGAAATATCATTTCCTTAAGCCTCTGTGTGTGTTGAACTTGTGCTTGTATTTTTATAAAATAAATGTTTAGTCGCGTTTTTGAATTTTGAAACTGTTTAAACAATATTTTCAAGTGTTTTTGAGAATTTTGAAATGAAGGGTAAGTGTTGTTTAAAATTTCTAAAAGGGGTTATAAATTTGATTAATTATCTTTTGGGATAATTAATGTTGTTTTAAATTAGTAAAAAGATTATATTTGGTTAATTATCTTTTGGGATAATTAATATTGTTTTAAATTTATAAAAAGATTATAAATTTTATTTAGTTTCCTTCGATATAATTAATGTTGTTTTATTATAAAAGGATTATATCAAATATCTTTTGGGATGATTAACATTGTTTTAAATTTATAAAAGTATTTTAAATTGTGTTATTATCCTCCTAGATAATAGACGTTGTTTTAAAGTTACAAATGATAGTTTATAAATAAGAAAATCTTTTAAAAGGAATGTTTAAAATAAAGCAAAGTGTAAATTGTTTTGGATTTATAGTAAACTATGTTTTAATGACATTTTTTTTGACCCTTCTTTTTAATACAAAAATATAATTCTCTCTTCAAAAAGAATATTTTAAAGAGTGTTTCTAAAGCGATTTACAAATATTTTTGATGTGAAAATCAAATACAAGTCCGAGTCAAATGTTTTAAGAGATTTAATTTTCATATACGATCATTTTGTTATTCCCGTAGTTTATTTATTGACTATCGATCATGCTATCTTCTTTGTGTTCGTCGATTCAAAATGATTTTGTTGCTCGTTTGGGGCATTTGAACTCTTACTATTCTTAAAGTTAAGAATGTTGTCGAGTCAAGATAGGAAGCAACATTTCCCTTACTTGTCTGGTTTCATTGTTTTCCCGAGGGTAGTACAAGTTTGTTTTTGATAGTTGATTCATCTACTTTCGATTTTGATATCCTTTACCGAAAATGACTAAAACCAAAAAGCGAGAGGACGTCAGGCTATGTGGAGTTGCTCCCATTAAGATATCTTCACATCTACTCTAGATTGGATTCGATTGTATGTGCGCAGAGATGTGAAATATTCGGATTTTCGGTTTGGGGTCTGGCTTGTACATTTTTCGAGAGCCATCGTAGTTGTCCAGTATATTTTCTAGGGGTATACTTTCGGTGAGAGGGGCACACCTGCCTAATCATTTTTGGAAAAATTCATTTTTCTGATTTTATTCAAACCTTTGAATCGTTTTCTTAATTGCATCGAGAAGTGCCTGGAGCTCTTCTCAATGTTTAATTATTTATTTCCATTCTTTAAAGTCTGATTTTTTTTCGACTTATTTCCATTCTTTCATCTAAGGATGTTCTTGTGAGGTAAAACCCGTTCCATATTTAGCGGCATGGTTTTAAGTTATATGTTCATCGTATTTCTTGATTTTTCTCACGTTGCTTTTCCAGACTGATCTAGGTGTTATTTTTTTATATTGCTCGGGTCAGGCTGATTATTTTTTCGGGTTATCGTTGGTGGGACATGGAGCTCATGGAGTAGAGCTGGATGTTCACCTGCCATAGTAATTTTATTTTCCATCATATTATTATATATATCAAGCAGCGATTGTAAGGTCAGGAAGTTATAATTGTCTAGGCTGATGAGGTTTGTTTTTAACTCTGATATACTTCGTATTTTAGAGTGACAGTTTTTACTGTCATATGCAGAAATGTAAATGCGAAAATAAATAACACACAGATATACCCAGGTCTGAAGCCTACTATTGCCCCCTAAGTTATTACTCGGATTATATACTTGACGCTTACAACATCTGTAAACTCACACTATCTGCTAACCCGAATAGACTAACCCTATGGTTAGTATCCCTATCTGGACTTAATCCCTTGGGACCAGAATCCCTGAACAACAGCACGTAGCTCTCCTAGAAAAAATCTAGAGTTCAATAAAAAGAAAATACAAAACAAAAACAATGATAATAAAAGAAATCGACGACAAATTTGAAACAATGTAAAATAAGCTCCCTTCTTTCTTTACGTTATTATGTTGCTAGAGATGTAGCATGCTTCAAATGTGCACTGCTATTCTGGAGTTGTTTGGCCAAGACTTGCAATTGCTTGCTCTGATGCTCACGTTGGCTACTGTTTGAGGGAGATGCTGAATAGGATGGTATTGTTGTTGTCGTAAAAGTGTCTCACGTTATATTTGGAGTTTGCTGATAGAGAGGTGCTTTGTCTTGAAAATATAATCTTATTTGATATTAAAATGCTTATTTTGCCTATTGTATAATAGATTTGAAGTACTTCACATGGGTAAGGCTTCTATAGAGATTGAGATGATAATGAACATAATTTTATAAAGGAGATGATATTTGATGATAGGGTTTTGTTTGATAGATGAAGCTCTATTTTTATATCCAATGATTTTCTTTTGATGTAATGTGCAGTTTTTATAAGCTCATAGAGGGGATGTGTATGTATGGAAATAAATATGTATCAAGATATATGAAGAAGGAATTAATTTGTGATATAATTTGTTTCCCTTTATACATAATTAAATATGTATATAATGGGGAAACAAATATGTGTGAGGATATATGGAGAAGGATTTGATTTCTAAGATAGTTTGTTTCCCTGCATACAAAATAAAATCTGTATACAATGGGAAATACATTATATTGTATCTTTAAAAATATATCATGTGATTGTGTATACAATTCTTTGCTTCCATTCTCTATTTCTTTCCACTTCTTTATATATACCACATTTGATTGTATGTATATTTCCTTGCTTCTAATTTGTATTTGTTCCACTTTCACTCTATATATAGTGTCTCATTACGTACTGAAATATTTCCTCCCTCGGATCCTTATTTATTTCCTTTTCTTTGTATACGTAGCCTTTTTATTACACTGAAAGGAAAATTTTCACAACCAGCAAATATACAACACAAGACAAAAACATATTAGATATAATATATATTTATTAATATCAAACGGAAATTAACTGCAATATCTGACAAAATCTCCTTTTCGATAATAATAAATATATATAATTTTCTATTGACCCAAAAAATGGACCAACACCCTGGCTTGGATTTGAAAGCACCAGCCCTGTCTTTACAGAGCAATATAACAGATCACAATATAGAAGAGAAGTAGTAAAAGAAAATAGACATAAGATTTTTATAGTGGTTCGGCTGTTAATGAAGCCTATGTCCTCTTTATAGTTTTATTATAAGCTGACTGCTATTACAAATGTTGTTTGATTACAAGGCTTTGGCTAATTCCTAGTTGAATTGAATCTCTAGAGTTAGAATCCACCGGAGAATCATGGTGTATTCCTTTTGAGATCGTTGTGAGGGAGATTGGAAGTGAAGAATAATCCCAATAGAGCTTCAGCAATCATCTTCTAGAAGACCCTCTTTATGTTGCCGGAGGTATGCTATTTATAGAGGTTGGAGGGTTCCTGGGCCAGGCCCATCACAATCAGCTCTCAAATGAAGCACAGGCGACCTAGGGGATCCGGTGGATAAAAATTGACAAACTCCATGGGTCACTGACGAACCATGGGTCGTATTCGACCCATGGGCTATGGGTTGCTAGCGACCCATGGTCTATGGGTCATTAGCGACCCGTAGACTTAGTCTATTTCCCCCACCAAATTCTTCCTCCTTTAATTGTATTTCATAACTTGTTTGCCCACAGTTTTGAAGAAATGCATGGGTTGCTGATGATCTGGCCATAGAGGACTATCCCGGATTCCAAAATTGGAGATGTCTTCTTCGGCATTCATCATTGTCGTCACATGCTGGTGGCAAGTCACTGGCTTCTTATACTCAAACACTTGTTGGTCCATAGGGATGCTGGTCTCTTGGCTTCGTTGACTCTTGTCGTCACCTTAACCGTGTAGCTTGGTCCTGGTCGAACTCTAGTCGTAACATCTCTGGTTAGTCCTTGAATCATCTTGCCGCTTAAGGTTTCCTAGCTTTCTGTTGGTATTTGCTGGGTTGAAAACCCGGATAACATTTTCCCCCAGAGTATGTCTTCGTTGCAAACAAGGCGTACTCTGGAAGTTGTCGTTTTCCATGTCCATTTTCTAACTTTCAAGTGGTTGCATCGGAGCTCTACGCATAGAATAACCCAACGTTATCGGTTATTTTCCTTTGGTTTTAGCTATTGTTGCTTGCCGCAACCTGTCATATTTTCGCTTGCAACTTCCCGGCATGTCTTGGAGTGACGAACAATCACGATTGATTGAATTTGAAGTGGCTGGACGGAGCTTTCTTTTTCAAGCATACAAATGTAAAAGGTATGCAAATCTCTATTATATATTTATATACATATATTTTTTTTGATGGGTCGTTAGCGACCTATCTCTTAAAAAAATTCCTGGGTCGATGCCAGGTCGGGTCGCCTGCGACCCATGATGGGTCGGGTCGCATGCGACCCGAGTACTTAGAAAAAAAATTGTTTCTTTTTCTCTGCCCATTTATATCCTCTAGCCAACCTTAGCTATTCACTTGACCCGATTCATTTTCATTCCTTCAGGCGAACACTTCCATTCCTTCAGGTGATTGAGTATTCCAGGGTTTCAGCCACCGATTCAACTCAAGTGCTCCAGTGATTTAGCTGCTTTGTTAGATCCATTCGCCGCCACTGACCTACCATTTTTTTCGAGCCTAACCCTAGCCGACCTACTTTGTTCGGGTTTAAGGTGTAGCCGATCCATTGTTTCATTGTACATGAGCCAATCCTTCACTAGCTTGCCCATGACCTAGTTCATAGCTCGCCAAGTTCAATTCGTGACTTCTCTTGTTCCATCAAGCTGATTTGAGGTGGGTTCGCACGGTTAAGTTGTTAATTGCCATGTTGGTATGATTGTTTAATGCCTAACCTTAGCTTGTGACATTGACTGCAAAATTTCATTCTGACTGTGGTTCTTTGGAGAAAGATAGGAAATCGAGTGTTGAGTCGTTTCTTGGAATGACACTTGAGCTTGGGCCCGAGGCTGGATGCATTTTTCTATCTTCGTCTATCGAACCAGGATCGGCCTGTTACCAATCTACGGACGTCACTTGCATAACGCTTCATCAGTTGACCTTGATTCTTCTAAGATCTTGGGCTTATCTTGTTTTACCTATCTTATGCTTGGTGTCCCTGTAATGAGAAGAGTTTTCCATGTCGCATTGGACGACGGATCCATTGTCAATCATAGACCGATAACAGGTAACCGTGCAAACAGTATAACTAGAAGTTGAAAGCAAAATTTTACAGGAAGTTCTTCTCTCCTTCCACTGCAAGCGAACTATCTATACAGGATAGGCTGTTTGCGGCACTTGGACACCGAATTTACCTCATATAGATAGCACACTGCACTTGCTCCAGTTCATACTTGAAATCCGATGCACTAATCTCAAGTTAATGTTGCGTCGGAGTTCAAGTGTGGTAGGGGAAAATCATAAAAGTAGGATAGATTTGCCAATAGAATTACCTGACCTTTTACGGACGCGAGTTCTATCATATAGAATGAAACAGCCATCCACACGTCGCAAGCCAACTGGACGAAGTCCGGCACTTTCTGAAGCTGAATCGTTATCTACCTCGCAAGCCGAGTTTTGTCAACTAGTTCCGGTTGGGCCGATCGGGGATCGCACGCCTCCCAACTTTTGAGTCCTACTCAACCCGCCTAAAAAAGCCCTGTCGGTGATCTCTGCCAAGGTTCTCCATAACATATGTTTATAGCACGGGATTCCCGAAGAGGACGTCCGCCTTCCAGAGAAAGATGAGTTCGCTCACATGCCTCCCCCTGGGTTCATAGCTTGCCATCGGTTCATGTGTTTAAATGGAGTCGTGCCCCCCCCCCCTTAACGATTTTCTTCGTGAAACACTATCAAACTTGGGGATTGCCCTATTCCAGCTTCACCCGAATGGTTATGCCATCCTCACTTGCTTGCACATCCTTTTTATGTGGGCGTTCCATCGTGCTTCGAGTTTCGATGAGTTGCGGTACTTCTTAGCTTTCAAGAGGAGAGACGATTGTCCCTCCTTGATCATAATGGAGGCGCAACAGAATCGAAAGATCATTTTGCATCTGTAAAGCAACTTTTTGCAATTTAAGACACAATACTTCTTCGTTAGGTGCCTCGAGGGATTTAATCATCGATGGATGACAAGGGGTAAGTTTCCTTATTCTCCGTTTGCCGAGCTTTGAAGTGGCGTGATAGAGTGTCTAATTGATTGCTTGCTTTTTGCAGTTATCCCAAGGCAAACAAAGACACGACTCTTAGTGAAACTTGTCAAACTCTAAAAGCTATTGATGCTGAGGAGTGGAGCGCTAGAGTCTTGCTCACTGACGAGAACTTGCACCAATTCAGACTGTTAGCTCCAGGCAGATCCATTGCTTAGATTGAAGCTCCCTCTCCCGACCGAGCCAGAGCTCACGCAAGGCCTTCTTCTTTACAGGATTCTGATGAAGGTCGTGAAATAGGCCGCCCCTCTGAAAGTCCGGTCGATGAGACTCATGAGGAGGGAATCGCAGCTGGTCAAAGTGGTTCCACTAGAATTTCCCCGATCTAGGAGGAATCGAAAATCGAACCCATGCAGAGAGAAGGGAAAGCCGCGATGGACTCGGAGAAGGAGGAGGGGGAGTTCAAAAGTAACAGTGATGAAACAACAGCCAGTGATTATTTTTTGTCGGAGTCCGAAGGTGAAGATTCAGAGTCATGTGACGAGACACCAGGCATGAGTCCCATTCTTCCGGATTCACCCCCTTCTGATAGTGATGATAAAGACAAGGCCCCGGAGGCCGGCAAACATCAAGATTCTCCTGGTGAGGCTACCGGGGTAGACTTGGGGAATATCAGCGATGTATTCGTCGAATTTGATGCCCTTATGAAAGATGACTTCAAATTTGATGTGACGCCATCCTGTTCTGGCGATATCGCACCATCCATCAGTCCGACTCCGCCTGCGACAACCGAAGTCAGCCATATTCCCCCTCCGATAGTCGTTCGCTTTGGTTTGTGACAACGCCTTAGGTCCATATTAGGAATGCACGACACGACACACTAGGATAGCACTTATACTTATTTTTCATTCTCTCGTATGCCTTTTCAATTCCTTATGTGTTTCTGAAGTTTTTCGTGTATGCTTTGTTCCAGGTATGACGAGAGGGCATGGTCTTTATGACGACTTCGAGGATTATACTGATTCGCAATGGTACCCGAAGCGTTCCTTCAGCCACCACCAAGTTCGAGAGACAAAAGACGAATATAGGCGAAGGAAAGAACTTGAGGCAGACGCTCCCTGCCAGGAGGAGAGAGATAAGTTCCGTTTGCACAGAGGCGGGTATGAGAAAAGACGGTCTCATGATGACAAGGAAGAGTCATCAAAGAAGCCAAAGTTTGATCACCGCTCCCATCCTTTCGATCCCCGAAGCATACTTCAGTGGGACAAGAGACTCCCATTTCTTCTGCCCCCGTTCTGCCTCCAGTGCATGTTTCATCTTCTTCTATTGTTGTTGCTGCCCCCGGCACTTCTCATCCCCACCGGAGACCGGCGTACATTCTTCCCGCAGGCCCGCCTAAGCTTGAGGCGGCTCTTCTGGGTTGGTTCCTTAGAGGCGCTAAGTTTGGTATGGATATTCAACTCGTTCGTCGGGAGTCTTATATGTCGTGCCTCCAAGGTATTCAAGATGATTTGGAGTAGGGTGAGAAGTGGGAGAAGCTCTACAAAGAACTAGTAGACACCAACAGGAATAACTACCAAAAGATCCTCTCCTTTGAAGCTAAAAAGGATGATTTTGAAAAGGCGTTAATCGAGCGGGACGCTAAAATTAAACAATTGGAGGAGGAGAAAGAGGCAGTGCTTCGGGTCAGTAAGAGGACTGCCAGCTTAATGTAGGAGATGAAAAATGTGCACGAGAGAGCAAAAATCGTTTGGAGAGACGAAATCAAGAAGACTCACGCGGAAGAAGCCAAGTTGAAGGAAGATGTGGTCGCTTGAAACGCTATTATTGAAGCCCAAAAGAAGACAATTGCCGATCACAATCTGATTGTCGAGGGGCATAATAAAATAATTTCCGATCAAGCCTAGACAATTGAAAAGTTTTAGGGGACAATTGCAGAATTACAAGCTTGGGTCGCACAACTTGGTGCTGACAAAACTACAGTTGAGATGGAGAAGGCTGCGGTGACAACAAATTATCTAGAGCTCTAGCATACTTTTGACCGGAATATGGAGAAACTAGACTCACCGATCCTGAACTTCTACGTCAATTCTGTACTGCATCAGGGGAGCCTTTGTTATCTTGGCCCGAAGTTCCCACACACTCTTGCCCTCGTTTGGGAGGAAATCCTGTCTCGTTTTGTCGAGAACGGCAATGTATATTCAGATCAAGAGTTGCGGGATGCCTACTTTAACAAGGAATCCAAGAGGGCGCTGCTCGAAGGCCAAGAAATTCTTCGAGGTGAATGGGAGATGGAAACCGCTGAAGTGGCTCTGATGGTTGCCATCGATGTACCTACCCAGCCTTTAATCTCCGATGCGGGTGAACCTTCGGGGCAGCTCCATGATCGGCCAATGAGCTCGAGGCTCGATGTTGCTCCTCATGTGGTGGAGCCTTCCAAAGAAGATGAAGGAAATGAGTTCGAGATTGTCGTTCACGATCCTTCCTCTGGCGCAGGTAACGCTCATGCCTCTCCCGCATTCGGGGGCCTTTATCTTATGCCATAGGAGCAAGAGGAGTTTAGTGCTTTTCTTTTTTATCTTATAGGTCCTTCTACTCATCTTGTTGGCAAGCCAGTTACTTCGGCGCTTGCGCATGCTGCTATCTTTACCTCCTCTAAGATTATATTTGTTCCTGCTCTTGTCCCTACATCTACACCTAGCTCACAACCGAGACCAAAGGCTGAGAAGATCGAGGCGCTTCATGGCTTGGACAATCCTTCAGCATCTCTTAAAGGTGATATGACTGCTATTGAGGCCAAGGAGCAGGAGACATCGACGGAGCAACCATAAAAGACTTCACACGACTTGGTTGTTGTTAAGAAGGAGAAAGTGGAGGCAGTCAAGGCCTCAAAGAGTTCCCGGAAGCAGAGAAAGCGTAAGGGGACAGGAAGCTCTGCTGGAAAGCATTCGAAGGAGCAGGACATCGCTACAGATACAGGTTGACATTACTGGCAATGACACCTCTCCAGAAAAGAAGCAAAAGTTGCCAACCAGAGGTGGGAAAGGGAGTGGTGGAAAAAAGCATTGATTGGACCGTTTGAGGAGGGACTGTGTTTTGTCAAAAAGCTTGTGGGAAGCTTGACTTGTTGTGTGTCTTTTGAGTTTTTATGCCCAAGTGTCGAGTCTGTACTTTGGGTCTTGGTCGTGGAGTCTGTAATTTTCCTTTGTTGGCCGCTGTTGTGTGGGTATGGCCCCCACATTTTGATTCCGTGTTCATAAGATTACAAATAATACAATGTTATTTTGACTTTAGTTTTGTCTATCTTTTCATATATACTCTGTGTGCACATGTACGTTTCATTTCATACTTTGCTAGTCTCGCTGTCATGGCCGAAGTCCCTTATTCGAAGTGATAGAACTGTAACGGAACTTTAAAGAATAGCATCACTTAGAGGATTTTTGTTCAGCGGTTCATAAAACTTTCGAAGCTGCTTAATTTTGATTAGAAATTCATAAAGCTTCAACGATGTTGTATTTTGAAAATTTTCCTTAGGAAGTTAAACTTTCGCTTAGGATTCTTGTTAACTTTTGAGATAGAACTCATGAGTTTATTGTCGTTTGGAGTGACTGGGCATGTGGACTCTTTACATTCAAGTGATTTTGTCTTCATACATGTACATGCCCCCCAATTCATAGGGCTGTTCACTCCAAACAAACTTCAAGTATTCGACGTCTTCGAGCAACGCGAGAAGTTTTAACCGGAGTGTGCGGCTTCTGGGGTTGCTTGGCACTGCCTGTCTCCGGGCAGCACGAGGAGTTGGAATTTGGAGTCTCTCTGCGTCGCCTATCTCCGGGCGATGCAAGAAACTTGAATCTGGGGTTACTCGACGTTGCCTATCTCCGGGCAACGTGAGAAACTTGCGTCTGGAGTTCCTCGGCATCGCCTATCTCCGGGCGAGGCGAGAAACTTGAATCTGGGGTTCCTCAGAGTTGCCTATCTCCAGGCAACGCGAGAAACTTGCGTCTTGAGTTCCTCGGCTTTGCGTATCTCCGGGCGATGCGAGAAACTTGAATCTAGGGTTTCTCGGCGTTGCCTATCTCCAAGCAACGCGAAACTTGCATCCTGAGTTCCTCGGCTTCGCCTATCTTCGGGCGATGCGAGAAACTTGAATCTGGGGTTCCTCGGCGTTGCCTATCTCCAGGAAACGCGAGAAACTTGCGTCTTGAGTTGGCGATGTAAGAAACTTGAATCTGGGGTTCCTCGGCATTGCCTTTCTTCAGGCAACGCATGAGACTTGCGTCTAGAGTTCCTCGGCATCGCCTATCTCCGGGCGATGCGAGAAACTTGAATCTGGGGCTTCTTGGCATTGCCTATCTCCACGCAGCACGAGAAATTTACGTCTTAAGTTCCTCGGCGTCGCCTATCTCCGGGCGATGCGAGAAACTTGAATATGGGGCTTCTCGCCGTTGCCTATCTTCGGACAATGCGAGAAACTTGCTTCTTGAGTTCCTCGGAATCACCTATCTCCGGGCGATGCGAGAAACTTGAATCTGGGGCTTCTCAGCGTTGCCTATCTCTGGAAAACGCGAGAAATTTGCGTCTTGAGTTCCTCGGCGTCCCCTATCTCCGGGCAATGCGAGAAACATGAATCTGGGGCTTCTCGGCGTTTCCTATCTCTAAGCAGCGCGAGAAACTTACGTCTTGAGTTCCTCGGCGTCGCCTATCTCCGGGCGATGCGAGAAACTTGAATCTGGGGCTTCTGGGCATTGCCTATCTCCAGGCAATGCGAGAAACTTGTGTCTTGAGTTCCTCGGCGTCGCCTATCTCCGGGCGATGCGAGAAACTTGAATCTGGAGCTCCTCGGCGTTGCCTATCTTCGGGCAATGCGAGAAACTTGCATCTTGAGTTCATCGGCGTCGCCTATCTCCGGGCGATGCAAGAAACTTGAATCTGGGGCTTCTCGGCGTTGCCTATCTTCGGGCAATGCGAGAAACTTGCGTCTTGAGTTCCTCGACGTCGCCTATCTCCGGGCGATGCGAGAAACTTGAATCTGGTATTTTCTTGATCCGGTTCGTGCATTAGGATCTGGTTATAGCCCTAGTACGCATCCATAAATGACAGCAATTCATGTCCCGCTGTTCCATCCACCAGTTGATCAATTCGGGGGAGCGGGAAGCTATCCTTTGGACAGGCTTTGTTGAGGTCTGAAAAATCAATACAGGTTTTCCATTTTCCATTAGACTTCTTGACTAGTCTGGGTTTGATACCCATACGGGGTAGGTTGCATCCCAGATAAAGCCATTGGCCATTAGTTTATCCACCTCTTCTCTTAGTGCCTTGGACCATTCAGGGCCCAAGTATGCGACCCATGGGCTATGGGTCGCTAGCGACCCATAGACTTAGTCTATTTCGCCCATCGAATTCTTTCACCTTTAATCCTATTTCATAACTTGTTTGCCCATAGTTTTGAAGAAATGCATGGGTTGCTGACGATCCAGCCACAGAGGACTGTCTTGGATTCCGAAATTGGAGATATCTTCTTCGGTATTCATCGGTGTCGTCACATGCTGGTGACAAGTCGCTGGCTGCTTATACCCAAACACTTGTTGGTCCGTATGGATGCTGGTCTCTTGGCTTTGTTGACTCCTGTCGTCACCTTAATCATGTAGCTTGGTCCTTGTCGAACTCTAGTCGTAACATCTCAGGTTAGTTCTTGAATCATCTTGCCGCTTAAGGTTGCCTAGCTTTCTGTTGGTATCTACTGGGTTGAAAACCCAGATAACATTTTCAAAGTAAAAATATGTATGTTGAAATGTAATACGTATAAAACGGGCATATGAGATGTAGTGGATGACAATTTAAATAGAAATAAAATCGTGCTGTGATGATTTTTAAACTATAACACGCACTGAAAGCAAAATCAATTATAAAAATATATTTGTTATCATCAAACAAGACATATACTCCAAAAATTAGTCAGACTTCGACCATTTAATACCTTATTTAAGGCATTACTTACTACCCATAGCCCCAAGGCGGACTCCTCATTAGTAACTATCTAGCTGACATTACACAGAATCTCTTCAGCCACTTAATACTTCTTATTGAAGCGGGCCCTTTCCCGAGGTATCCTCTACCGTGCCAAACCAATAATCCCGACCATTTACTACTTCCTAAATAGAGAAGAGGTAGACCCTCACACAATAACTTACTACCTTCAATCTCTGAAGCAGGTCCTTCGTATTATGATCTATACCCCACAGTAACGTCTCACATTAGCCTGACAATTCGTAGTTACCGATAGCGAGATTAGCTAGGCTGATTAACCCTACAGAATTTGGGACTAACCTCGCATCGCCATAGTTACTTATTATAGGTGATTTCTTACATCGGCCCCAAAGTCACATTCTGGTAGCCAGATTAGCTTGACAGACTTCCATGTGCTCTTGATAACCTCGCATCCCTATAACTTAGTCATAATCTATATCGCTCTCTACACATATTATCATAGTTCTCACCATTTCAATAATCAAGGCCATATAAGAGATCTTTTTTATTTTTTCTTTAATAGTAATTATCTTCCTAAGGGGATTTTAATAAAACTAATAACTTATTTGACTACACAATTATACATTAAGTATGCATACACAAACGCGCGCGCGCGAACGCTTAGTAATTTCTAAGCATGCGGAATTTACGCCCTAAACTAGCTTTTAATAACTCTTTCAACAATTATACAAGTCTTATTCCATATTATCAACAGTACCAAAATTCCAATATTCATATCCAAAAATTCCAATCAGTAGACTTGTATACAATAAAAATTTAAACTCAACTTATCACATTGAAATAATGGAATATATTAATACTGAAAACGTACAATTTCAAATTTTGTGCTCTATTCAACTGTTTTTTTACATAAAAATAAACAAAGTAATTTCTATTTAATTCATGGGAATAACCTGTGCAAACTACAAATAAAATTCATACCATACATACCATTTCTTAATCAAAATCCCTTAACCGAATTCAAAGAAAGAAGCATAAGACTAAAATAGAAGGTAAAATTATCAAATTGCAATCTACACAAATTCCAATTTTTTGACATAACCAGTTTGAAATTTCAACCTAGAATAGATCCTTTGCATTGAAGGAGCTTTGGGGGTTCATAATATGATATTTTCGCAAACCAAAACTCCCAGGGCATATTCAAACCCAAACTATACCGATCAATTACTAAAATAGAAAAGCTAAGATTTCCACTCATGGTATATTCTTAGCTTTGCCTCCTTTGGATTTGACACGCATTTGACAATCTTTATCGGATCTCTTTTTTGATATAAAAGCAAGGGATTTGTACATAAGATTAGATTCAGAAATTGAGGGATTGAAGGAGAATAGATTGATAAATAAACAATAAACAAAAATAGATGTATAGGACTTGTTATCTGAAACCCTAATGAAGTTTTCTGAATCTATGAAGAGACGAACTGACAGCGTTTCGCTAATATTTCCAAAATATTCGTCAATAAAAACAAGAAGTCTAGGATCTTATTTATAGTGATTGGAACATACCAGAAGCGTTCCATAAAGGTCGGTTGGAAATTATAAAATCTGGAACGTTCAAATTCACAAACCTAACCACCACTTGACAGTCAATGGTCGACCGCCCTACCCTACAAGTCGAAAGCTACTGGTCAACCGATCCTGGGGGCGGTCGACCATGACATTTGTTTTGGGAATAATTTTAGTGTCGTTGTTTTTTATTTAAAATTATATTTCCTTAATTATACTTTAACGTTAACGTTAATTTTAAGTTTACTTAACCCATAAGTCTAATTACTGTTAACTTTTGAATTTCAAATTTTAAAATTAATTATTCATTTGAATTCGAATTCTATTTAAATTATTTTTAACCTGAAAACTTCAAACGTCCATAAATTTTCCGTTTGAGCTCCGTTTTCAACGTATTATATATGGAAATTGATCAGAATTTTGCTACAAATGCAACTGCATAACTTTCATGATC
The DNA here is from genome assembly GCA_030737815.1 of Allium fistulosum. Classification (NCBI taxonomy): domain Eukaryota; kingdom Viridiplantae; phylum Streptophyta; class Magnoliopsida; order Asparagales; family Amaryllidaceae; genus Allium; species Allium fistulosum. The sequence continues at coordinate 1,388,820,101 of CM060901.1, read as the reverse complement.
AAATTCCAATTTTTTTAAAATTTTCATTTTTATTCCTATCTTATTTAATTTAATTTATCCAATTTATTTATGGTTGATTTTACGTAGTGTTACATCCATGATTGTTAAATTTTCATAGAGCTATACTAAGGACTATATGAATTGGTATGTTCTGAAGTGTCATCCGATGGTACAAAATCCCAAAAGTTAGAAAAATTCATGCAACCGAAAAAACATTTAATCTGAGCAAATTGGTATGTTTGTATTTGAAAAAATTATTTTATAATAGTACTAGTTATACATCTATGTATATATTCTTAAATATTTATTTTTAAGTTGACGTTGTTGACAAAGTTATTGATGTTTTGAATGAAGGCATTCACGACACTGAGGAAGTTGATGTTGAAGTGTTTCGTGTGAGATTGGCACAGTCTAAAAGTTTATTGTTAACTGGTTTAGCACACTCAGGTTTACGAAAACAAAAGTAAGAAGTGAGATCAAAGAAAAGACATGATAAAAGACATAAGGTGAAAAATTGCTTAAAAGAAGAAGAAATCCGCTGCTTGATCAAATCCATGTTATTTGCCTTGTATTTTGTGAAGAAACTCATCCATATTTTGTTATGTGTGTAATGGTTATTTTCTGAATGGTAATTTTGAATGGTGGTCTAAAACTGTGTTGTTGTATTAAATGGTTAAACCTATGGTCAAACCATTAAATCTGTTTTGAATGGTAAAAGCTTTGTTGAATGGTTAAATCTACATTGAATTGTGCAATATTGTGTGGTTATATATCTTTTGAATGGTTAAATCTGTATTTGTGTTGTGTTTATGTATATTTTGTTTTGAATGGTTAAATATGTTTTCTATCTTTGCTTACCATTTTGAATTTGTGTGTATTGTGTGCGTGTGTAAACTATGTGTGTTTATGGTTAAATATGACAAAACCGTGAAATCAGTTTGTATAATGTGTGTGTATTGTGTGTATGTGTGAACTCTATGTGCAAGTGTGTATACTGTGTATGTGTGTGTATTGTATGCAAGTGTGTATACTATGTATGTGTGTATACTGTGTATGTGTGTATATTGTGTGCAAGTGTGTATACTGTGTGTATGTGTGTGTAATATGTGTATGTGTGTACACTATGTGAAAGTGTGTATACTATGTGTATGTGTGTGTAATGTTTGTATGTGTGTGTAATGTTTGTATGTGTGTATATTGTGTGTATGTGTATGCGTGAACTCTGTATACAAGTGTGTAGACTTTCTGTCATTCCAAACAGTGGTTTACAGTAAATATGTAACATAATGAAACAACAATAACTCACCACTTAAAGTAGCTTCAATTTTTTGGTTTCTAGAAGTTCCAAACAGTGGAACAGAGTTTACACGATTAATTAAACAAACGGTATTTTAATGCCATTCGAAATCAACTAAACATTTATACTTTCTGGAAGTGTCAAACTATGGTACAGAGTATACTTTTTTCTTGATACAAACGACATTAAATCACTATTTAAAATAACTTCAATATTTTGGTTTCTGGAAGTGTCAAACGGTGGTACAGAGTATACTATTTTTTTATACAAACGGCACTAAATCGCTATTTAAAATAACTTCAATTTTTTGTTTCTGGAAGTGCCAAACGGTGGAACAGGGTATTCATGACTAGTTGTACAAACGGTATTGTAATGCTGAATGAAATTAAATATAGTTTTCAACTTTTTGGATGTGTAAAACGGTAGTTTATAGTATATATGTTTCATTACACAAACAACAGTGAAACACCGATTATAAACTATTCAATTTTTTAAATATCATAATATAATCGGCAGTTAATCACCGATTGAAACTGTTTTCCAAAAAACTTGCATTTGTACCAGAGTTTGAGTTTTAGGTTTAAATGAATACAACATTCACAATAATTAAATAACAAAATATTGACATTACAAAACATCATCTTTTACATAACATCTTCCTTTGGCATATTAAATCCTTTACAAAATGTGGAGACATGTCCATTATAAGTTGACCATTACAAAACTTAACGAAATAAGAAGTATTTTCATTCATTACTGTTTTCCAAGTCAACATGTGCATCAGTTGTTGCTACTTCAACGGGGCGTAGTCGTAGAAACTTATTTCTTCTATCAACGAACAAATCATCCCATGCTCTTACTTCGAAAGATGCAAATCTACTCCAGTAACTAGCAACAGGAGATATAGATGCATCAGGTGTCAATTCCAAGGTCATATAATGAGCATTTTGAGTATTTGCAAAAGAAATAATACAAGGTTAACACCCAACTAGTGGTCCGCTTCGATGTGAGTAAAAAGATAGACATTATAGATTAAAAGAACCACTACACTATCGAATGTATTAGCGATGATGTATCCCATTATGGCATAATCAACCAATATTTCAGATCGACATCCGTTTCGTATATATTGAAGGCGATATTCGTTTCTATGCATGCTGACATCCATATACCTACAATATAAATCCTAATACTCAATCAGATCATTTAACATTTATTTTCTGACTTCTATCCAACTTCCTTTAACTTCTTCAACTTGATTAGCTACATCGATATTCACAATTACTGTCACCTTCAACATTCAAAATTTTAGAAATAAATGAATGTATGAATGTTGGTAGATGTTCTAAAAACATAGAGGTAAATGGAGAATTAGATCATTCAACAACATTACAAGTTGAAGTTAACTCTTTTCGCTTAGGTGTCATTTTTTTGCAACGCTAGATTTCGGTAGAAGTTGTCCATCCATTGTTTTTGCATACTCGACACCCGAAGGATTATGCTAAGTATCGTACAGACCCTTTCTTTTTTTTGCTTCCTCGCGATCTACCTTTACGGGGTATAGGCTTCGATTCCAAAACGGTTGTTGTGGACAATAAAGAAATATGTTTTAATTTCAATGTCATTATTCTTTGTTCATCCTCCGTGCCATTATCAAACATTTTTTTAAAATGTATAAATTCCAGATAATGGAATAAATCTCATGATTCTTCAACTTGAGGATAGTACTCAAATTTCACCAATGCTCATCAATATCTTGAATTAGTATTTGTAAAGCACTGTTGTGATAATTCAAAAGTTCATGAGCACAAGGTAAACCATACATGGTTCTAAGCACATGATCACATGAATTGTGAATGATTTGACTATTTCTTTTTTTATTTCTTCCAATAATAAATCTAATGCAAACATGGACAATATAAATCGGAATTCTATAAACAATGGTATTTTTTTATATGTCGAACGAAACCTAAACTTTTCTCGAAAGTTTCTTTTATTTTTTTTATGTTCTAGTAATAACAAGTTATCTATTTGAGGCCATATGATACTAAATGCTGAGATGGAAGTCCAAAGATATCTTTTGAAGCTAGAATGTGCCATATCCGCTCTATTAGAAGTTCGATTATTTCGATATGGTTGGTCTAACCATGAATAAAATGTTCCTTTATGGGTAATGTAACATCCCCTATCTAGAGGCCCAAAACTAAGCGCTACAGATGTTGCAATCATCTATAGTATTAGCTTCTGGCGACTAAATACGGCTATGTTAATGGTATCAATAATATCAAAAGCACTTGAATATGAAACAAACATAGATATCAAAACAACTTTTATTTCATTACATTTCAAAACCAATTGTTTCACATTCACAACACATAACCCCAAATCGTTCCTAGGCACATCAAATATAATTATTACAAATTACGCCAAGAGTGGTATATGAAGATACCCCTTGGTTGATCAGAGTCATATGGTCATAATAGACATAATACAAAACAACATGGTGGAAAATTCATCAAAACATAACAAGAACTGAAATTCTTAAATAGCTATCCGCTTGCCTCCTGCCTGCCTCCGGTAGCTTATTCGTCATCCTACTTAACCAGAAAAAGACCTTAATCCCTCAGCCTACTCAAATTAATTTTAAGCACCCGAGAGTTTAAGAGGAAAACATAAACTTCAAGTCAGATATAAAGCCTAGTGTGAATAATATCATACATCCCGGTTTATATGTTATGTGAGACCACGCCGCTTAGCGGAACGGGTTTCCCCTCACTAACATCCTTTTAAAACATATCTTTGCAAAATCTGTTTTTCCTGCAATCAAAACTGATTAAACACTACAAAGCATCATTATGTAAGCATACATAAATATCAAGTAATAATGAACTATCTGTTCAAACACATAAGTTTTGTTTGGATAATTTTTAACCTTTGGCTGACTCGGGCCTACCAGACAATATAATCAAATTAATCTAACACTTTTTAGCTATTCTTTTTCTGGACTATCTATCCTTAACTATCTATTAAATACTTCACTTTTGGACAGTCTGTCCCTAACTTAATCATCTCCCAGGTCTTCCTGATCCTAATGGTTTTTCGGGCTCACCAATAACATATCTGTATACAGACATATATTCCTTTCGGTGTGTAATCATAATTTTAGTCTACCTGTGACAAAGCCCTACACATTGGAATTTTGGACAACAATTAGTTGGGGCTAATAGCTAATGTATAGGGCGCAACCCCATACTAGTATCATCTGGTATTCTAATATCTGACTCATTTTCACTTAAGGATCCCCTCCCATAATTTTCCTTGAAAACATTTTCAAAATGATTAAAACCTTTTAATCAAACTTAAACAAGGAAAAGTATATATAAACTTTATGCTTTACTCAAAATCATATCACTACGTTATATATATCTTCTTTACTCAAATCATAATTGGTTAAGACATTTAACCATTTGAAAGAACCTCTTTCCATACTTTTGAAATCATCGTTTTCAAATTCAAACTTCAAACCTTCCAAAATCAAACCTTTCGAAAATAATAAAACTTCAAACATCCTTCTTTGAAATCTCTTTAAAACATTGCCTTAGAAAACCTTGGAAAACTATCCATCTCAAAAACAATCATTTAAACCTTTCGAAATGATTCACTTAAACCTTTCAAAATCAGTCAACTAAAACCTTTCGAAACCACTAAGTCCAAATCTTTCAAAAATTTACTGGTTTCAATTTAAAACAAGTGGAAAACCTTCTTTTAAAACCTTTCGAAATCATTAGAAGGAACCTTTCAACTAAGTCGAAAGATCTGCTTCGAAAGCTTGGTTATACTTCAAATTATCACAAGGGTAATAATCACCTAAGTCGAAAGCTTCCTTTTGAAAGCAATGGTGAAGTGGCTAATTTGAAACAAGTAAACCTTCTGAAATCAATTAAAGTAAACCTTTCGACTTTGTCGGAAGGTTCAAAATAAAACATTTATATAAAGCAGCAGTAACCTTTCGACTTTGTTGAAAGGTTTCAAAATGCAGCAACCTCTTGACTGTGTCAAAAGGTTTAAAACCTTCCTTTTAAATATTTAGACTTGGTTGGAAGCAACCAAGTCGAAAGCTCTAATTCGAAAGAAAAGCAGGTGAAAGTTTTAGTTTATAAACAAACATACTTCAACCTCTTTTGCCATCAACCTTTCGAGTAAGAAACCTTCGACTTCGTCCAATTCATTATGTACATAGTAACTTGATACCATATGCATTGGTTTGACCTTGTAGAAAGCTATGAACCTCTTGACCTTGTCGAAAGGTCTAGGTTGGAAGGTCTGATACTAAAATGGCTAAAACATGATAAAAGTATGATTTCTTTGTTTTTAACTTAAAAAGGATATCTTTCCAACTAACCTGCCTTTGTTTATTAAATTCTTATTGGTTAATAAATTCTATTCAGAAAAGTGGTGCCAGTGGTTTCAGAAATAACAAAGATTTTATTTTATAAAATGCCCCTTCTCTTTAATAAGATATATAAAACATTTAAGTCTCATACCTTAAACAATTTTATATATTTATCAAATCACTTAGGAAAAATTTGGAAAAATTCTAGAAAATCTATTTTAATATGTTTTCCAACATATAGAGATTTCAAACCCAAATATAATTATTTAGCCGAAAATATTTTATAACCCAATTAACAATTTCCTTTACTAGAAAATTAGTATAAAATCCATATTAATTCAGAAAATTATGAAAATCGAAACCCATCTCTAAAATTTCATTTCTTACCTATATTTAAATTTTCAAGGCATTTGGATGTCTTTAAATAGGGTTTTCATGTCAAACATATCATAAAAACTAACATGAACATATATAATCCATCAACAACATGTGTGTGTGTGTGTGTATATATATATATATAACTTTAATCATCAAAACATGGCATATACATGCAAAATCATTTCGGCCTAATCTTAAAACCGAAAACTAAAAGAAATCGGGATGAAGTAATTATTCACCTTAGCTTTGAGATTTTAATCGTGAGATTTGATGTTGATTTAGTTGATTATTTCCCTTCCTTTGAATCCTAACTTTAATCTTCCTCTTGAGAACGAAAATGGTGGCCGGCCTTAGTATTTTTAGTTTGAGTAAAATTAAATGAATGTGAGCGTTCTATCTCCTAAGGGTTTAGGCTATAAGGCCTTCCTATTTCCCATATTGCCCTTCTCATATCCTAACACATTAACTTAGGTTATTTCATTTTAGTTTGTACACTAACATGGCACGACTACCCCTAGCTAATTAATTATCATCTTATTAATCTCTACATTATTTTATTTAATTTATCCAATTAATTATTCTAAATAATGTTATAAAAATATGGGGTGTTACAGACTCCCCATCTTAAAGAGTTTCGTCCTTGAAATTACTATAAGGCACACACAAAACAATCAAAGGTAAAATATACCATCAAACAACTCTGGATAAGCATCTCTAATTCTGCTCTCAGTCTCCCAATTATAGTCTCTATCATCGTCACTCCACTGGATCTTTACTAACTTGACTGTCTTATTCCTCAATTTCTTCTCATCTCTTGCCATAATCCGAATCGGTTTTCTAATTATGGTCAAGTCTGGTTCTACTACTAAATCTTCTAACACTGTAGGTGCTATAGTAGTTTTCGGGTCTCTAATACACTTTCTAAGATGAGAAACATGGAAAACATCATGGACTACTGCTAAACTATTCGGTAACTCAACTCTATAAGCGAGCTTCAGATCCTCTCAACAACACGAAAAGGTCCTATGAATTTAGGTGCTAACTTTCCTGACTTTCCAAATCTAATCACACCTTTCATTGGTGAAACCTTAATAATCACATAGTCTCGGACAGAGAATTCCAAGTCCTTCCTTCTTCTATCTACATAACTTTTCTGCCTAGACTGAGCTTCCTTAATACTAACTCGGATCAACTCAATTTTCTCTACGGCTTCCTTTACCAAATTTGGACCAAGAACCAATCTAACCCTGGTTTCTAACCAACATACTGGAGACTTGCATGATCATCCATACAAAGCTTCAAATGGTGTCATCCCAATACTAGTCTGATAACTATTGTTATACGCAAACTCAACTAGATGAAGATGGTCTTCCAATGATCCCTCGAAATCCAATACACAAGCTCTTAACAAACCCTCTAAGACTTTGTTAACTCTTTCTGTTTGCCCACCAGTCTTTGGATGGTAAGTGGTACTCATGTTGATCTTAGTTTCTAACGCTTCCTGTAGACTCTTCCAGAATTCACTAGTAAACAAAAATCTCTATCACTGACAATACTACTTGGAATCCTGTGCAACCTAACTACATTCTTCTTAAATAACTTCGCCAAAATAGGTGCCGCCCTAGTTGACTTTACCGGAATGAAATGGGCACTCTTGGTTAATCTATCCACTATGACCCATGTGCTTTCATTTTCTCTACTAGACCTTCGCAACCCATCAATAAAATCCATAGATATAGAATCCCATTTCCACAACGGAACCTCCAACAGTTGAAGCAATCCACTAGGCTTCTGGTGTTCAGCCTTTGCCTGTTGACAATTCAGCCACTACTTAACACATAGACCAATATCATGTTTCATACAGTCCCAGAAGAAACTTCTCTTCGTATCTTGATACATCTTTGTTCCTCCTGGATGGATAGTGAACTTCGAACGATGGAATTCATTCAAAACTTCTTTCCTCATGTCTCATACATTCGGAACACCCAACCTTCCTTTCTTTATCAACCACCCTTTTTGGTCAAGACTGAAATCTTTTAGGTCATCACTCTCCGTTCCTTCCCTCAACCTTTTGATCTGCTCAGCCAAAATTGGATCCTCTTCCTGCTTAAAAGCTATTTTCTCAATCATTATCGGTCAAGCTTCCAAACAAGACAATACAACACTTCCTGCAGTGGAACCTACCTCGGATCTATACTGCACTCTACAAGCTGATAACGCTTCCAAATCTTTCCACTCAGCAATCATAGCCCCTACTACATTCTGATGTTTCCTGTTGAGTGCATCCACTACCTTGTTTCCTTTTCTAGGTGTGTACTCAATTCCAAAATCATAAGCAGCAATAAACTCCAACCACCTCTGCTATCTCATGTTCAGCTCCTTCTGAGAGAACAAGTACTTCAACGACTTATGATCAGTATAAAGCTCAAATCGCTCTCCCAATAGGTAATGCCTCCACACCTTTAAAGAAAATATAACAGAAGCTAACTCCAAATCATGCGTTGGGTATCTAACTTCATGTGCTCTGAGCTGTCTAGAAACATAAGCAATCACATTGCCTCTTTGCATCAGCATAGCTCCCAATCCAGTTCCACACGCATCTGTATAAACAACCAAATCTTGATTCCTCTCCGAAACCACCAACACCGGTGCATGGGTCAATAAGTGTTTCAAGGTCTGGAATGCTTCCTCACACTTATCAATCCATACCTGTGCAGTTAATGCTCCGCTATAACCCTGCTATATCTCATAGTGGATTTCTACCGCTACGATTTTTCCATATAGCCCCAAATATAGCCTTTCTGCTTTAAGCCCCGCTATTTCCGCTATATCTTCTTTAAAAGAAATGAATTGAAAAATGAGATTTATACACTATAAAAATTATGAAATTAATTTATTTAATTGAATTTTTAATATATTTTCAGAAATTAAAATACTCTAATATTCTACTAAATTCAATTATGTTATATAACAGTTTTACGTTTATTTACAGTATATTCGCACATGTTTTTATTTAAAATTATTTATGTATTAATTATAATCCAGTTGAATGTTAATTTTTCATTTCTTACCATTTATATATTTGTAAAAACATTAAGTACGAGTTTTATATTCTATTTTAGAGTCATCCGCTATATCCCGCTATATCCTCGCTGTATCCCCGCTATGATTTTTTGCACCTCCGCCGCATTGAATCTGTCGAGCGCTTTAACTGCACAGGTCCATACAAACTTCACATATTTTCGCATAAGCTTAGTCATCGGTGCAGCTATCCACGATAAATCCTTTATAAACCTTCGATAGTATCCGGCCAACCCAAGAAAACTCTTTATCTCGGTCACTGTCTCGGGTCTCTTCCAATTATTAATCGCTTCAATCTTACCTGGATCTACAGACAACCCTTTCTCTAAGACTACATGACCAAGGAACTTTACTTCCTTCTTCCAAAAATGACACTTCGAAAACTTAGCCTTCAATTGATGCTCCCTTAATGTCTCAAGCACAACTCTAAGATGAACTTCATGCTCCTCCTCATCCTTGGAGTATATCAAAATGTCATCTACGAAGACCAACATAAATTTATCCAAGTGCTCTCGGAAAATTCGGTTCATCGGATCTACAAAGAATGCTGACGCATTAGTTAGTCCGAACGGCATAACTAACCATTCGTACGATCCATGCCTTGTCCTAAATGCCATCAACGGTATACTATCTTCCGCAACTCTAAGCTGATGAAACCTGGTAGCCAAATCCAACTGAGAAAATATCTTCGCTCCACTCAACCAGTCAAACAAATCGTTAATTCTTGGCAATGGATATCGATTCTTTATCGTCTTCTCATTCAACTTACGATAATCGATACATAGCCTCAACGATCCGTCCGGCTTCTTAGCAAACACTACAACAGCTCCTCAAGGTGAACTACTTGATCAAATAAAACTTTTTCCTTACAAATCCACCAACTGCACTTTCAACTCCCTCATCTCTGTAGGTGTCATCCTGCTTGGCGTCCTTCTCACCGGTTCTGTTCCCGGTACCAAATCAATCTGAAACTCAATGGCTCGTCTCGGTGGTAATCCAGTTATCGGGTCAAACACATCAGCAAACTCTCTGACTACAAAGACTTGATGCAACTCATCCTCTGACTCCATAACACCCAATAAAGCATTCACTTCGCAACTAGGGTTTTCTACAGTATAAACTATCCGATCACTACAATCCGGGTGACTAAGTGATATTTTCCTGTCTTGGAAAAATATCCTAGCATCATACTTTCTTAACCAATCCATTCCCAATATAATTACGTATCCTACAAAGTCAAATACATGCAAACTGCAGAAAAGGTGTAACCTAACAAATCAAACTCTAAGTGGTCACATCTCATCCCAAGTGTTTCATACCCTCCTATCGGATTCCTTAAGGAAGTAACTAAATATGAGGGTTCTAGGTTAAGCTTATCTACCAAACATCTTGAAATAAAAGAATGTGATGCACCAGTCTCAAACAGAACGCTGACAGACGTACCATGAATATGTAGCGAGCCTCCCAGAACAGCTTTTCCTTTCTCGGCAGCAGTTGATTTAGAGGATGATGGCTCCAAAGTAAAGACCTTTCCCTTTCCTGCCTTGGCAGCTTCAGGACATTTGTTTTTGTAATGCCCCATCTGGTTGCAATTATAGCATTGCATATTCTGCTTTCCCACAACCGACTTCCCATCTCTCGAACAACACTCATTAGCATAGTAACCTTTCTTATCACATTTATAACAAACCACTTCTGCTTTTCCCTTCTTCTGTGCTCCTTCCTTCTGAGCGTTCTTCTTATGGAAAATTTTCCTTTTCTGGCCCTGTCCCATCTGGGCCTCCCTCATCTTCTTCCTCAAACAGGTCAATGCCTCCTCCTGTCTTAGCGCCATCTCAACCACTACATCACTGGGATCTCTCAAGTGCGGCAAAGTAGCACTAATCAATTCTGGCCTCAAGCCTCTTATAAACCTCTCATTCCTCCTAATCACTGTATTAAGCAAAGCATACCTGTATCGAGCCAACTCTTCAAATTTTCTTGCGTACTCCATAACAGACATCTCCCCTTGTTCTAGTTCCGCAAACTTCCTCACCAACGCCGACTGCGCCATCACCGACATAAACCTTTCTTGAAACCTTCTCCTAAACTACTCCTAAGTTATGGTTTCCTCATCAACTCCAGCAGTAACAGTATTCCACCAGAATAGAGTAGCTTCCTACAGCTGTCTCGAAGCCAATCTCCTCTTTTTTGCATCATTCAATCCTAGGTCAGCAAAAATCCTCTCGCAATGCAACAGCCAATTTTCCACCTCGATCGCATCCTCAGTTCCAATGAACGGCTTCCCTCCAAGCCTGGCATAGTCTCTGCTCAAGTTAGCATACTGGTTGACCATCGGACCTGTACACCACCTCCAGCAGCAATTCCTCCGACAAATCCGACTGCAATTCCGGCTTGCATCATGTTTAAGAAAAACTGATACATGGCTCCCATGTCCACTTGGGGAACCCTAGCACCAGCAGTTTCAGCTTGAGCCTGATCTGGACCTCTTCTAGCATTTGGTCGGGCATTTCCATTAGTGGTGGTGCTATCTCCTCCAAGATTAACTCTGCCTCTCCTTCCTTCCATATCTGTATTCAAACCTCGTGAGATACAGATGAATAGCCTAACTAAGATAGGAGCCTGGAGATATAGCGTATACTTATATATATAGCAAATACAAATACGTTACTATAAAGTTATCCCATACCCCGATCTTAACTCTAACTTCTAAGGATTATGTTTTCAAAAATCATTTTTAGTTAAAGTATTTCATAAACCATGCTCTGATACCAAGCTGTAGCATCCACTATCTAGAGGCCCAAAACTAAGCGCTATAGATGTTGTAGTCATCTATAGTATTAGCTTCCGGTGACTAAATACGGCTATGTTAATGTTATCAATAATATCAGAAGCACTTGAATATGAAACAAACACAGATTTCAAAACAACTTTTATTTCATTATATTTCAAAACCAATTGTTTCACATTCACAACACAAAACCCCAAATCGTTCCCAGGCACAGATCAAATATAATTATTACAAATTACGCAAAGAGCGGTATATGAAGATACCCCCTTGGTTGATCGGAGTCATATGGTCATAATAGACCTAATACAAAACAACACAGCGGAAAAGTCATCAAAACATAACAAGAACTGAAATTCCTAAATAGCTATCTGCTTGCCTCCTACCTGCCTCTGATAGCTTATTCATCATCCTACTTAACCTAAAAAAGATCTTAATCCCTTAGCCAACTCAAATTAATTTTGAGCGCCCGAGAGTTTAAGGGGAAAACATAAACTTTGAGTCAGACATAAAGCCTGTTGTGAATAATGTCATACATCCCGGTTTATATGTTATGTGAGACCACGCCGCTTAGCGGAACGGGTTTCCCCTCACTAACATCTTTTTAAAACAAATCTTTGCAAAAATCTTTTTTTCCTGCAATCAAAACTGATTAAACAATGCAAAGCATCATTATGTAAGCATATATAAATATCAGGTAATGAAGAACTATCTGTTCAAACACATAAATTTTGTTTGGATAACTTTTAACCTTTGGCTGACTCGGGCCAACCAGACAATATAATCAAATTAATCTAACACCTGTTAGCTATTCTTTTTCTGGACTATCTATCCTTAACTCTATTAAATACTTCACTTCTGGATGGTCTGTCCCTAACTTAATCATCTCCCAGGTCTTCCTGATCCTAATGGTTTTTCAGGCTCACCAATAACATATCTGTATACAGACATATATTCCTTTCGGTGTGTAATCATAATTTTAGTCTACCTGTGACAAAGCCCTACACACTGGAATTTTGGACAACAATTAGCTGGGACTAATAGCTAATATATATGGTGCGACCCCATACTAGTCTCATCTGGTATTCTAATATCTGACTCATTTTCACTTAAGGATCCCCTCCCATAATTTTCTTTGAAAACATTTTCAAAATGATTAAAACCTTTCAATCAAACTTAAACAAGGAAAAGTACATATAAACTTTATGCTTTACTCAACATCATATCACTATGTTATATATATCTTCTTCACTCAAATCGTAATTGGTGAAGACATTTAACCGTTTGAAAGAACCTCATTCCATACTTTTGAAATCATCCTTTTCAATTCGAACTTCAAACCTTTCGAAATCAAACCTTTTGAAATAATAAAACTTTAAACATCCTTCTTTGAAATCTCTTTAAAACGTTACCTTAAAAAACCTTGGAAAACTTTCCATCTCAAAAACAATCATTTAAACCTTCCAAAATCATTCACTTAAACCTTTCGAAATCAGTCAACTAAAACCTTTCAAAACCACTGAAATATGATAAAGGTATGATTTCCTTGTTTTTAACTTAAAAAAGATATCTTTCCAACTAACCTGCATTTGTCTATTAAATTCTTATTTGTTAATAAATTATTTTCAGAAAAGTGCTGTTGGTAGTTTCAGAAATAACAAAGATTTTATTTTATAAAATGCCCCTTCTCCTTAATAAAATATATAAAACATTTAAGTCTCATACCTTAAACAATTTTATATATTTATCAAATCACTTAGGAAAAACTGGAAAAATTCCAGAAAATCTATTTTAATATGTTTTCCAACATATAAAAATTTCAAACCCAAATAATAATTATTTTAGCCGAAAATATTTTATAACCCAATAAACAATTTCCTTTACTAGAAAATTAGTATGAAATCCATATTAATTCAGAAAAATATGAAAATCGAAACCCATCTCTAAAATATCATTTCTGACCTATATTTAAATTTTCAAGGCATTTGGATGTCTTTAAATAGGGTTTTCATGTCAAACATATCATAAAAACTAACATGAACATATATAATCCATCAACAACATATATATATATAACTTTAATCATCAAAACATGGCATATACTTGCAAAATCATTTCGGGCCTAATCTTAAAACCGAAAACTAAAAGAAATTGGGATGAAGTAATTATTCACCTTAGCTTTGAGATTTTAATCGTGAGATTTGATGTTGATTTAGTTGATTATTTCCCTTCCTTTGAATCCTAACTTTAATCTTCCTTTTGAGAATGAAAATGGTGGTCGGCCTTAGTATTTTTAGTTTGAGAAAAATGAAATGAATGTGAGCATTCTATCTCCTAAGGGTTTAGGGTATAAGGCCTTCCTATTTCCCATATTACCCTTCTCATATCCTAACATATTAACTTAGGTTATTTCATTTTAGTTTGTACACTAACATGGCACGGCTACCCGTAGCAAATCAATTATCATCTTATTAATCTCTACATTATTGTTTGTACCAAAATTGGGCACAACACTCTTTGGAAGTCTTTGAAGAGATAAAGTGAAGAAATTAAATGGAAAAAGAGGAATTATCTAACAAAAACTCCAAATTTCAGATATGAGAATAATTAAAATACAAGGAGACACAAGAATTTAGAGTGGTTCGGCATATCGCCTACGTCCACTATGAAGTAGTTTGCTTTATTGATCTTTCTTTTGTGTTTACAAGTGAATTCAATGATTTACAGCAGGCAATTATGATTTGCAGCAATGAAATTCGTTGGTAGCAGCGGTAATTGAGTTCAGATCTGGATCTGGCGGAGTCCGGGCGTTGGAGATCTCAAAGAGGAAGAAGAACCCCTTTTCTGTTGGCTTTGGGGGTCTATTTATAGGTGTAGGAGGCTGGTATTTTGCTCAGATCTCGGGAGATCCTCTCTGGCACGTGACCAGGCCCGCACGCCCAAGCCCGTGAAGTTTCGGTCCGATCCGTGATCGATACGAACAGATTTCGTATCGATTAAGATTTCATCCAATGGAGTCGAAATTTGGCATGGACATTCTTTAGCAGGCACGTAGTCTTCTGTGAAACTTTCATAGCATTTGGACTTGTAGATTAGGAGATATGATCGATACGAAATGCGATTCTCGGTGGTTGTTTGGTTCGACTCGCTCCCGTTTCGACTCGCTTCCGTTCGACTCGGTGACGTGGCGTTTGAGTCTTTGGATCACTCTGCCTTTATTGCTGTCTCGAGCGAGTCGAAATGTCCACCGATTGAGCGAGTCGAAGTGTGCCCAGATCGAGCGAGTCGAAGTGTACACTGGTTGAGCGAGTCGAAATGGAGTGTCCTGAGAGGTTCGAGCAGTGGCTTCGCCAATGGAGTCGAAGTTGATGGAGTCGAACAGTGGTTCGAACGGAGCGAGTCGAAGTAGGCATCTAATGGTTGCGAAGCGAGTCAAAGGGAGCGAGTCGAAGGAGTCATTTCTGGTGGATGCAAAGCAAGTCGAAGTAGGCATTTGAGGGATGTGTAGCGAGTCGAAGGGAGCGAGTCGACCGGTGATTGGTTTTCGTCCAATTTTGTATCGTTCATAACTAGAGCATACAAACTCGGATTGACTTGAGATTTGGAACGTTGGCTGTCATGGCTTAGCTTGTCATGTCCTACCAATTTTGGCTCGATCCGGACTCGGACAAAATTCATCGATATCCATAGTGAGCCTGTGTACAACTGATCTCTAGGACGGGCCGTCATTGGTTACTAGTCAATTCCTTGGTGTCACGGCCTTGCCAAAAGGCGGGATAACATTTGCCCCCCAAAGTATGTCTTATGAAAACATGACGTGCTTTGAAGTGCTGCAATCCTCATTCTGAATAGTCATCGTCTTTTCGATGAAAGCTGTAATCTTCGACTGTTTTCTCTTGAAAATGCAAGCTGTTGATGGTCAACTGCTGTACCCTGTATTGTTGCGACTGATTGATGTATGCCAGTGGTTACCCGTTTGTTGTTGTAATCGTTATTGGATGAGTTTCTGATTCCTGAAAATCTAGAATATCGAATATTAGTCCGACATTCATGCATATATGTTAACCTGACTCTCATTGACGATTGTACGTCCACGAGTCATTGTCAGTTTATTTTATTTTTGAATTATGCATCGATCCTCTCCTGAACCGATGTGAAATTCGCTGCAACAACGCTCGATGGTTGCTTTTGAATGTTCCATCGTAACGATCCTCTCCTGAATCGATGTGAAGGGTTGAAACATCGAAGATGATTCTCATTGGATTTATGGATGCAGAGTAGGTATTTCGTGTCGATATGGATGGAGTCACTGGATACGAACAGGCAATTCGTATCAATTGAGTTGTCCTCTGGAAGCAGTGATTTGATGGAGTCGATGAATGTGACACGCCTTTTCGACTTGATGATGGATTCGAACTGAACGAGTCGAAGTGGAGCGAGTCGATGTAGACTTCCGTGATGGATTCGAATTGCTTGTTCGACTCGGTCTTGGACTCGAACTGCATAGGAGTCGGAGTCGAAACGCACAGGAGACAGAGGAGCGAGTCGAAATGCATAGGAGACGGAGGAGCGAGTCGAAATGATGGCTTGTATTGTTGCATCGGAGACGGAGTCGAAGGCAAGCGATACGAAGGAGAGCTTCGTATCGATGCACTGGAGAGGAAGTCGAAATGCGTGTTCGAATCCACCGAGATACGAAACGTTTATTCCCTTTGCTTTCGAGTCCATATAAATATTTGTACTTAGCCGTTTTTTCACTTTTTACTTTTCACTTTCCGGCCTTACTTTCGCATCGCTCTGAGACTCGAGACAGCAAAGAAGAAAACAATCTTGCCTTTGAACTGATTCATCCCTTCAATCGCTCGAACTAGCTGATAGATTTAGGTAATCCTTTAAGCAGACCCAACGCGTAAGCGATGAGACTCATTTTTTAATATCAAATCAACCAGAGTTGTGATCGATCGAAAGTTCCATGGCCTCAGCTTCGTGTCGATCTGAGTAGGGGTTTCGAGAGGATGAGGTGGAGGCCTTCGTATCGATCGATGGTGGAGCTTCGCATCGAGTCGAATGCTTTGAATCTATGGATCGATATGGTGTTTGATCAATTTGAAATGATGGCCTTCGATCGAATCGAAGTGGGTAGCTTCGGAGCGAGTCGAAGTGGATGGCTCCGGATCAAGTCGAAGTGTGTAGCCTTGGGAGCGAGTTGAACTGCGTAGTCTTGGGAGCGAGTCGAACTGCGCAGTCTTGGGAGCGAGTCGAACTGGAGGTTTTGGGATCGAGTCAGGGTGTCGCGCTCCGATCGATTCGAAATCCTTAGCCCCTTGATCGAGTCGAACTTGCATTCCAACCTTTTGACCGAGTCTGACTCATACGCACACGACCATAACCTATTGATGCGAACATGGCTCTCGTGAGCAATACGAATTGAACATTTAAAAAATTTGAAACTCCTTGCACATTTGAACAATTGACTCCGACGAGCTTCAAACTTGTATTACTAGACTTAACTGTTTCACCGCATATCTAATTGCCTATCGAAGCTAGTCGACGAAACTGGAACTTATCAAAATGACACCAAACTTTAACTTGGAATGATAGTTAACAGCTGGATGGTATGGTTGTGACGGTCAGCGATGACGGTCCTTTCGACTGAATTCCAAAGTCTCGTCGTTTACATGCTTCCTTCAATCCTGTTGATTTTCTTAAATGATATACAGTATTGCACTACACAATGCACTCACACACTTTACACTAGGGGATGCACGAGCGTTATTTGTCAGTTTAACAATGATTTTTTATAAGCTAGCTAGTCATGGAATCTTCAAGTTCTCAACAGCCGCAACTCCCAAGTTCTATTCCTCCAACCATAGAGATACCGGTTATTGAAGCCGAAGTTATAGAGCCAGCTCCGGATGAGCGTCCGGGTGCTCGGTTTATTTGTAATCCAACAGATTATGTGCCGTCGGGTATCTCCGTAGATATGTTAGGACGGATTTGCTTAAGGCATGGTTTGTCGCTTGACGACGTGCTACTTCCTGGGCCAAATGACAGGCCACACAATCCCCCGGAGGGGTTTACTGTTTTCAACTGTCACGCTTGCACAGCGGGGACACTTCCTCCCTTTAATCAATATATAAGGGAGATGTTATCGTTTCTTGACATAGCTCCATCTCAGCTACATCCCAATGGGTATGCCTTGTTGAACAGCACCTTTGTCCTCTTTATGGAGATCCTCTTTCGTCCGCCGAAGCCGATCGAAATCAGATATTTATTCAACGTCAAGAGCCGTGGAGACAGCCCTTCTTTCACCTTCCTGGAAGCGGTCAGAAACTGCCACATTGTACTGGGCTCCTGGGGAAGGCTAAGTTATTATAAAACTGAATGGTTCTACGTTCGGCGCCCCCCTGGATTTGCTGGGCGGTGGTTGAATAGACGTAAGTGTTGCCTTTTCCCTCTTGAATCATTGAGACTGACTTCAAAACTGACATACTTTTCCTTTCAAATAACAACATATAAAAGAAATGAAATGTAAACAAACATAAACCATACTACTCAACACTCCATTCAATGCTCACAACACTCCCCCTCAAGTTGGAGCATACAAATCACTCATGCCCAACTTGCTGCATAAGAACCTGATCCTATTTCCATGCAAAGATTTGGTGAGAAGGTCGGCCACTTGCTCTTCTGACTTAACATAATTTATACAGATAAGACCTTGTTGAATTTTTTCTCTAATGAAATGGCAATCCACTTCGATGTGTTTGGTTCTCTCATGAAAAACTGGGTTAGATGCTATATGAAGAGCTGCCTTATTATCACACCACAATCTCATCGGCACATCACACTGCAATCCTATCTCACCCATAAACTGATTAATCCACATTAATTCACAAACTGTGTTGGCCATTTCTCTATACTCTGACTCAGCATTTGATCTCAATACTACATTTTGTTTCTTGCTTTTCCATGAAACCAAATTTCCACCAATCAACACACAAAAACCTGAAGTAGATCTTCTGTCTAACCTTGAACCAGCCCAATCAGCATCTGCAAATGCTTCAATTCTGCTATGTCCATGATTTTTGTATACTATGCATTGTCCAACAATACCCTTCAAATAACATAGTATTTGTTTTAATTCATTCCAGTGATCCACAGTGGGTGAACTCATAAACTGACTAACCATACTTACTGAAAAAGCAATATCAGGCCTTGTCATGACCAAATAATTCAATTTACCCACTAATCTTCTGTATTTGTCAGGGTCTTTAAACAATTCCCCTTCTTTTGTAAGAGATGAGTTAACTAACATAGGTGTATTACAAGGCTTAACACCCAATTTTCCAGTTTCTTTCAATAGATCAAGAACATATTTTCGCTGTGACAAGCATATTCTATCATTACTTCTAATAACTTCAATACATAAAAAGTATTTCAACTCTCCCAAATCCTTGGTATGAAACTGTGAATGAATATATGCTTTGAGAGTAGAGATTCCTTTTTCATCATTACCAGTGATAATAATATCATCTACATATACAATTAACAAAATTAATGTACCTTTCACATTCCTATAAAAGACTAAGTGATCAGCTTTGCTTTGTAACAAACCAAATTTCTCAATTGCCTGACTAAACTTCCCAAACCATGCTCTCGGGCTTTGCTTCAAACCATCCAAACTTTTCTTCAACTTGCAAACCTTTCCATGCTCCCCATGAGAAACACACCCAGGTGGTTGCTCCATATACACCTCCTCAGCTAAGTCCCCATGAAGGAATGCATTTTTGATATCCAGTTGATGTAATTTCCAGTTAGATTGTGCTGTTAAGGATATGAGTATTATGATTGAAGTCATTTTAGCTACTGGTGAGAATGTTTCTGAATAGTCAATTCCATATGTTTGGGCATATCCTTTTGCAACTAAACGTGCTTTCAGCCTTTCAAGAGATCCATCTGAGTTCATTTTCACTGAAAATACCCATTTACAGCCTATTGCCTTCTTGTCCTCTGGTAGATGAACTAAATTCCATGTATCATTCTGATCCAATGCACTTATTTCTTCTAACTTGGCATTGTACCACTCTCTCTTTGATAAGGCTTCCTCAACTGTCTTTGGGATAGAAATTGAATCAAGTGTAGAAATGCAGGCATAAGATTCTGGAGATATGTGGTTGTATGTTACAACAGATGAAATAGGATAAGTACATTTCCTTTTCCCTTTACGCAATGCAATAGGTAAATCAAGACTTGAGACTGGTAACTGAATATCTTTACTTGAGACTGGTAATTGAGTGTCTTGTAAATCAGAAACAGGTGAAGATGAAATGTTAGAATTCAACTCCTCATTTCCATTGTGATCATTGGTTTGTGTAAATCATTAGGGTATACCAGAAAACCATTATCTTCTTCAGTTAAGTGTTCATCATGGTTTTCTTGAATTGAAGGAATTACTGATGATGAATAAAAAGGTTCATCTTCCACAAAATTAACATCAATTGATACAACATACTTATGAAGACTGGGACAAAAGCACTTGTACCCTTTTTGATGTCTTGAATATCCAACAAATATACATTTCAACGACTTTGGATCTAATTTTGTTAATTGTGGATTGACATCTCTAACAAAACAGGTACAACCAAATACCCTTGGTTTCACTGGATAAATTGGTTTATTTGGACATAGCACTTGATAAGGTATTTTATAATCTAAGACAGTTGAAGGCATCCTATTAATCAAAAAACATGAAGTACTTACTGCCTCTGCCCAGAAGCTTTTTGGTACATTCATTTGAAAGAGAAGAGCTCTAGCAGTTTCCAACAAGTGTCTATTTTTTCTCTCAACTACCCCATTTTGTGCTGCTGTGTCTACACATGAGGTTTCATGAATGATGCCATGTTGTGCCAAATATGAGTTAAATTGGTTGCTTGTACACTCTTTTGCATTGTCACTTCTCAAAATTTTGATTGATGTATCAAATTGATTTTGTATTTCAGCACAAAAAATACAAAATATAGAAAACAATTCTGATCTATTCTTCATTAAAAACAACCAAGTTACACGTGAGTAATCATCAACAAATGTGACAAAATATCTATATCCTTGTTTAGACATAACTGCTGATGGACCCTAAATATCAGAATGTACAACTTCAAAGATAGAGCTAGATCTTTTATTAACACTAGGATATAGACTCACACGATGAAGCTTTGCATATTGATAGGAATCACAATGTAATGTAGATAGAGAACTGAACTGTGGACATAGTTTCTTAAGCAGAGACAATGAAGAATGGCCTATCTGACAGTGCACTTGAAAAGCAGAAGAAGTTATACTTGAACAACTTATAAATTTAGGTGGCACAGTATTAAGAACATATAAACCTCCACATTCTTCACCTCTACCAATAATCTGCCTCGTTGTAAGATCCTAAAACTCACAATGATTAGGGAAAAATGATATGCTACATTTCAGATTTTTAGTAATTTGACTCACAGATATCAAATTAAATGACAAATTAGGCAGATATAAAACTGAGTTTAATGGTAATTTTGAGTTTACTCTTATTCTTCCAGTTTCTCAAACAAATGCTTGTGATCCATCAGCTAATGTAACAATGAGTTGATTGATTATAATGTATTTCTGAAATCAAATTACTGTTACCTGTCATATGGTCAGTTGCTCCTGAGTCTATGATCCATTTTGATTGACTTGTAGAATTAGCAATAGTTGAAATTGATGATGATGATCCCTTATTTTTTGATTCCTTCTTCAAAGATTCTTGAAATTTCACATACTGATCATAATCTCCTGCTGACATAAGAACAGATTTCATATCCTTATTCAACTGTGAATTCTTGTATTGAAGTTTCCTACACTCAAACTTCATATGCCCTGGCTTCTTACAATATGTACAAAATTTTACCTGTTTGAAGCTTTGAACTCTGGAGTATTTGCCCTTGGTGAATTGAAATTTGGTCTCACTGGATTATTCCATGGGAAATTCTGATTTTGGTTTCCTTGTACATAACCTTTGTTATTACTAATCAAAGCACTTTCTACTTTAGTACTTGATACTTGTGCATGAGCAATGTCAGATCGAAGAATTCTACTAAACACTTCTTGTAATGAAGTAATATCTAAACCAGATAGAATCTGAGATTTAGTAGCTTCAAATTCTGGTGGTAGACCAGCCAAGAAACTCATACTTGCCATTTGTTCACGTTGTTGTTGCTGAACTTAACATCTGGACTGATTGGAAGAAGCACATTGAATTCCTCATAAGTTTTCTTGAAGTTCATGAAATAATTCATAAGTGATTGCTCTTGTTTCTCTACTCGATAGAATGACTTGCACACATCATACATTCTTGTTAAATTTCCCTTTCTAGAATATAAGAATTCTAAATATTCCATCAGTTCCTTAACAAACTCACGATGATTAACCAGACCAATTACCTCGCTATCAATTGAGTTTCTGATTTGTAAAAATAATCGAGCATCAGATCTGAACCACATCAGGTCTTTCTCATCCTTTGAATCAGGAGCAGGTGGATCTTCAGTCAGATGGTTATCTTTATCTATACTGTGAAGATATAAACGGATCGTCTTACTCCAATTCAAAAAATTCATATTATTCAATTTATGATCTGTAATTTTGGGCATCAACTGCATCGCGTCCATTGCGATCTTGTTCTCCCCACTTCGGACATTACTTTCTCCACTTTCTCCAATGCAATCTCCCATCCTCACTGATTTGAGTTAAAACCCTAGTTAGATTTGAATCTGAAATTTTCGTAGCTCTGATACCATGTTGATTTACATGAATACGAAAATTAAAGAGGAGGGAAAAAGTCATCTTTTATTATTCAGTCCATAGCTATTTATACAAAGTGTTTGGGCTGTGAGAGAAAGGCCCGGAT
Organism: Allium fistulosum; assembly: GCA_030737815.1. Taxonomy (NCBI): domain Eukaryota; kingdom Viridiplantae; phylum Streptophyta; class Magnoliopsida; order Asparagales; family Amaryllidaceae; genus Allium; species Allium fistulosum. Next base: position 1,388,797,237 of record CM060901.1, on the reverse strand, counting down.
CCAACGGAAGAAAACAAATAACAACATATAAAAGAAATGAAATGTAAACAAACATAAACCATACTACTCAACACTCCATTCAATGCTCGCAACACTTTCTTATAGCCGCAATCTCTCGTCCCGATGGCGCATACTTCAGAGAGCTTGTTCGAATTCTTCAAGCGTTTTCGGGCGAAGAGAGGCATATCGACTTGGTCCTGACCGACAGGAATTTGAGGACTGTCGGGCTGATAGAACGGAGACAGAGCATACATCTGGAAGGGATACATAGAGTGGTCCTGAAGAAACGGGTGAAGCGCAAAGCGCCCACAGTCGTGATCGCCGAAGAAGTTGATCCAGAAAGAATGCCTATCGATATCGAGCTTCCAGCTGGGCCTTCTGCCGACGTCCAGGATTCGGGAGGAAGAAGAAAAGGCAAGGCTGTTGCTCACAAACGCCCTAAATCTGAGAGATTTAAATCCGTGGTCGTGTCTTTACCTTTCCCGGGGATTAGAATTTTGGAGGCTCCTCCCCCGCAAGTAGAGAGTCCTTTTACAGGGCTTGCTGATATTTTGATCCCGGATTTTGTGTCATCTCCACACGACGCCGGGATGGAGGAGCTTGATAGTGCTCTTGAACTGAGCGGGTCGCTTGCTACGAGTGCGGCCGACATTTCCGGTTGGTCGGGGGGTTGCACATGCATACACTTTACTACACTACATGATTCACAACTGTACATCGTCCAACTTAGGAAGTTATTAACTCTTTCTTCGTTTATCATTTTCAGGTACTATGTCTGGAAGAGGATCGATGCTCGGGAATCTCCGTTCGGCCCGACAAGCTTCTTCTTATTATGAGTCCCGTAGGAGAGACTCGGATAGAGATCACGATCGCGAGTACTCTAATCAAGATAGGTATGGGCGTGATAGGGATAGAGAATACAGACATCGGTCTAGATCACGCTCTCCTCCTCCTAGACTTCCATCCCCACCTCCTGCTTTTGTTCCACACCCACCGGAGCCTCCTCGTCACAGGCCATCTTCTCATACTTCTAGATCTGAGACACATCTTCAGAGAGTTGAGACCACGGCCTCCATGATTACAGAGCAGGTCCCAACTGAACCCACAGGAGAAGGGGCCCTTAAGCTGGCTCAGATGAGGAAAGACTTTTCGAACATTTGCTTTGATGGCTATGTCTTCCCGCCACACTTAAAAAGAATTTCGTCTGGAGTGGAGAACACGATGCATGAGTACGTTCATGACATATACACCCAGTACAGAGAGTGGGTAAAGGCTGCGGAGAAAGCTTCTAAGGTGGCCTTTGAGCGAGCTAAAGTGCTTGAGAAACTGGAGACCGAACTCGCCCAAAGGGACCGGATCATACAAGTGCTTACTGCTGAGGCCGAGTCTTCTAGGAATCGGAGATCGAGGCCACCGAGAAAGATGATGAAGCGAAGGCGGACATGGAGAGGTTGGGGCAGACACACGTTGCCCTGGTGGAGGAGATGGTCCATCGGAATACCAAAGTCATCGCCGAGCGGGACGCGACGGTCAAGGAGCTTAATGAACTCAAGGCCAAATTTACTGATATGGCCAAGGAGAAAGATGACGCGAACAACGCAGCCCAGGAGGCGTGCGAACAAGCTACTCTGCTCAGGAGTGAACGGAATGCGGCTGTGGCTAAAGTACAGAAGGTGGAGACTGAGGTCGAGGAGAGGGTGAAGTTGGCCAAGTCCAGGCTAGAGGCTGACATCGAAGACCTTCTCGTCGTTTACAATGCTAATGTGCTGAGGCACAGGGGCCTAGCCTGGCTCGATGACTTTTCGACGCATCTCTATAATGCTTGGAGCCAGATGGTTGAGGAAGAGAAGGAGGCGCATCAGGGCGAGTCTATGGATGAATTCGAACTCGAGAATCGCATTCTGACTGATGATGAAAAGAAGATTCTCCACGAGTCGATGATTCTGCGTGAGAAGGAAAAACTTGGCACCCAGCACTTTGAAGTGGGAGAGGGTTCTAGAGTTGACCATCATGAAGCAAGCCTTGAAGTTCCAGTGTCAACCCAGCCCGAATCCTCATCTGCGGTCGATCCCCAAGCTGTTCCTGCTTATAATCCAGATCAGCCGTAGATGTCACCGGCTGTAGCGCAAGTTATTGACGCAGCTCTGTCGCCTACGAGTCAAATTGAGGAAGGTATTCTGAACATTCTTCATATCTTTCTTAAGTCAAAATCTTTGATCGAGCTAAGTTCTAACAGTTCTCTTATTTTTCGTCCAGTGATCGATGTTGCACATGTCGGGCCTTCTGCTACTCAAGAATCACACCAGACACAGGAGGCTATCGTCACCGAAGAGATCACCATGACTACTGCAGCGCCTCTTGACGATATTCAGGGAGGCACACTTGTTTTTGACGAGCAACTGATGGAGGAGCTCTTTCGCCGTCATGGCGACCCTTTGGCTGATCTATCATTTGTCATGGGCGGAGGCGTTCCCACCATGAGTTTTCCGATGTCGACTGCTGACGCTCCCAGCGAGGCTTGGTCGGCCGCTGAAGAGGAAATCTTGGCACAAATCGCTGCTGAAATGGATGCCGCAACACATGGTGGCAGTCTTGGAGGTGGGACGACGGCACTTGATACAGCTCCGCTCAGAACGATATCGCCTGGCAGTACGTTCTCCGATGCTAGTGCGCTATTCCATCTTCCACGTTTGATCCTATCCTTCCGACTCCTCCGGCGGGAACCATCCCGGTTCCTTTGAGTTTGGAGGAAGACGTTGAAATTATGCCCTCGCCCGGAGACCGTCCACCGACAGGCAAAGGCTCAAAGAGGAAGGATAATGGTGGCTCCGGTGGGCTTGTGCCAAAAAGGAAGCTGCGGAAGAAGAAAGATTAGACACGCTTTCCCAGTTTATTTTGACTTGCATTTTGTTAACCGTGTATAGATGTGGGTTCGGCCCCTGCTAGTAAGAATTTTTGGAACAAACTTGTACACGAACTTCTTTTATAAACAATAGAAATGAAACTTCTCTTTTCTGACTTCTTTTCTGTCATTGTGTATTTGCCTAAGTGTTTTAACATCTGAAATGCACTTGTGAAGTTCCAGCTTCCGAATGAAGTTTGTTTTGGTTTGCCAAGCTCGGAAACTATGGACATGGCTTGCAACCATGAAGCGAGTTGAATTCTGACGTTGCATCACTTCAATCAATGGTTGATGCTTAAGTCTTGCCCCCCAGTCTTGGGGTTGAGTTGTAGACCATCAGTCGACGATCGCTTCTTACTTATAACATGTTGAGTCTAGTGCCACCGAACGGATGTCTGAGGCAAGCGGAGATTGAGTAATGCATCCATGCTTGTTTGATTGTCGATGATCATATCCGCACTCCGGAGAGTCCCATTGGTTTGTCGGCGGTTGGTCATGCCGGCTTAAGTTTCAATCATATGCCCGCGATCTGGGGACTTGGAATTGACGTTTATACTCCGACTCGTGCTCTGGGAGTTTGGAGTTGATATCTATACTTCGATTCATGCTTCGGGAACTTAAAGTTGGTGTTTATGCTCCGTTTCGCACTCTGGGAATCCGGAGTCGATGCTTATACTCCGACTTGCACTCTGGGAACTCGGAGTTGATGTTTATACTCCGCTTCGCACTCTGGGAATACGGAGTTGATGTTTATACTCTGACTCGCGCTCGGGGAGTTCGGAGTTGAGGTTTATACTCTGCTTCGCACTCTGGGAATACGAAGTTGATGTTTATACTCCGGATCGCGCTCTGGGAACTCGGAGTTGATGTTTATACTCCGCTTCGCACTCTGGGAATACGGAGTTGATGTTTATGCTCCGGTTCGCTCTCTGGGAACTCGGAGTTGATGTTTATACTCCAACTCGTGCTCTGGGAGTTCGGAGTTGATGTTTATACTCCAGTTCGCACTCTGGGAACTCAGAGTTGATGTTTATACTCCGGATCGCGCTCTAGGAACTCGGAGTTGATGTTTATACCCCACTTCGCACTCTAGGAATACGGAGTTGATGTTTATGCTCCGGTTCACACTCTGGGAACTCGGAGTTGATGTTTATACTCTGACTCGCGCTCTGGGAGTTCGGAGTTGATGTTTATACTCCGGTTCACACTCTGGGAACTCGGAGTTGATGTTTATACTCCGCTTCGCACTTTGGGAATACGGAGTTGATGTTTATACTCCGACTTGCGCTCTGGGAGTTCAGAGTTGATGTTTATGCTCCGGTTCGCACTCTAGGAACTCGGAGTTGATGTTTATACTCCGACTCGGGCTCTGGGAGTTCAGAGTTGATGTTTATACTCTGGTTCGCACTCTGGGAACTCGGAGTTGATGTTTATACTCCGCTTCGCACTCTGGGAATACGGAGTTGATGTTTATACTCCGACTCACGCTCTGGGAGTTCGGAGTTGATGTTTATACTCCGCTTCACACTCTGGGAATACGGAGTTGATGTTTATACTCCGACTCGTGCTCTGGGAGTTCGGAGTTGATGTTTATACTCCGGTTCGCACTCTGGGAACTCGGAGTTGATGTTTATACTCTGCTTCGCACTCTGGGAATACGGAGTTCATGTTTATACTCCGAATCACACTCTGGAGTTCGGAGTTGATGTTTATACTCTGGTTCGCACTCTTGGAACTCGGAGTTGATGTTTATACTCCGACTTGCGCTCTGGGAGTTCGGAGTTGATGTTTATACTCCGGTTCGCACTCTGGGAACTCGGAGTTGATGTTTATACTCCGCTTCGCACTTTGGGAATACAGAGTTGATGAAGGATTGTCGTGTATCAATCCTTTTTCGACTTTGACGTGATGGCTTGTCCCCGAGCTCGGGTTTCACTTAGCGAGTGATTGGTTGCATCGCAGTCACTCTCTATTTGGATAAATTCCACCGTATGGTGAAACTTAGCTCTCTGTGCATAGTGATGGTCATATGAAGCATTTCAAGTAAATCACAGCTCTGGCTTGAAGAGATTGCATTTTATTGCTGAAATAAGAAAGTATGGCAAAGTCAGTTGCATTATTACAAGTTCGAATTTCGAAATGCAGAAACAAATTACAAAAATGGGAAGTAAACTAAATGGATAATGATAGCCTGTCATGTGTAATAGCGACGAAGGCTCTCGCTATTCCAAGCTCTTGGCAGAGTAATACCGTCGACGGTCGATAACTTGAATGTGCCATCTCCGAGCCTTCGTTCAATAACATACGGTCCTTCCCATGTTGGCTTCATATGCGAAGGAACCGGATAGATTCTTTTTAAGACGAGATTGAAAGTACACGTGTAGTACTAAGGATCGTGTAATATGGTATGTTAATGCGGAAACTGGTAATAACAGTAAAGTACAAATTAAAGTAAGCACACCAGGAATTTTTATACTGGTTCGAACTTCCCGTTCTACGTCCAGTCCCAGAATACCCTCTGGATTTAAACTAAACCCTTCACTTAACCCGGAGGAATAGGTATACGACACCTGAGCAGCCGAACAGGAATTTTTCCGCCTCAACAGCCGAAGAGGACTTCAACTTAATACAAATAGTTTGTTGACGAATGTGTTCTGAATAACACTGATTGTCTTTTGATAGTACAACTTTCCTATAATCAAATCCTCAAGAGTATATATGTGTGTGAAGATTTAGAAGGAAGATAATCACGTAGAATCGAAGTATATGAATAAATTCAAGGATTCTAGTGATATTAAATAAGAATAAATGCTTTTATTTGCAGAAATGAATAGAGATTAGATTTCAGAAATATAAACAAGAATCGGTGATTGTAGAAGTGAATTGAATATGTTTATATAGTTGTAGAAGAGTTGTAATCTTTCATGAAGAGTTTTAGTTAACAGTTGTGTCCATACCTCTTGAAATAGAGGACATTCCTCTTCATGAAATGATCGCGTCTCTTCAGAAAACTAGCCGTTTTTCTCAGGTCGGTCGACCGGAAAACCTGGCCGGTCAGTTGAGTTTAAAACGTATACAAAACAGAAAGTCACTGTGCACATGATACAGGGTCGGTCAACCGAGGATCCTGGTCGGTCGGCCGACCTGGTGTTATATGCATAGTGAACATAGTTTTTGCTATAAAATGTTTTGTGTGCGTGTGTGACTATTTGAGGAATGATTTTAACATTGTTCTAAGACTCAAATAAAATAAAATATCCATACTAATCTCTGGATTGTAAGATTATCTTCTTTGTAGTGCACGGTATGCACTTATTCTCTTTTTGTCGCTTTCATATAGTATTCTCGTCGTATGATCTCTGAAGCTTGTGTCATGAATCAAAACTCATGAATCAACATTCTCCCCCTTTTTGATTGATGACAATACTTATGTGACGAAGTAATATTGACATATATATTATAGTTCTCCCCCTGAGTATATGGCGACTTTTCTGCAAAAATTCGTTAGTTTGCATACATTTCTCCCCCTTTGTCATCGACAAAAAGGAATACTTATAACAGATTAAAGTAATGCAAAACATTTAAATTTACATGGTACATTCTTGAGCTTAATTAGAAATAATTTAAAGATGTTTGCTTAGAACATAACATAACAATTAATTAAGAAACAAATAAAGTACAAGAAATTCTTGAAAGTAAAATAAATTTAAAAATACTACAATTACTCCTCATCATCGTCGGTATCCCACTGTTCTGGATGAAGATTTTCATCGAGAGGAGCCGGTTCCTTACCCCGTCTTTGAGTGGTAGGTGCGGGAGTTGCCGATGTGCTGGAACTTGTGTTCTCGGATGTAGACCAAGAGAAATTTGGTGCTGGTCTTTTTCCTGGAGCAACAAATGAAGCACCGGCTTCAGAAGAGCATGATAAGGCATCCCATAAATTTACGAAGAAGCCTTTGATCTTCTTGAAACGTCCATCAATTTTTCGAAGGCGGGAATCCAAAGCTAGTTGATTTTGGGCCAAAATATCAATGGCAGCCGCTGTGCTAGTACCGGGAGGTGGTCTTTGGATAGAGGTCTGACGAGTTATACGTTCTGTAGAATGAGTGGATGGTTGAGGTGTAGAATAGCTGCGACGTAGTTGTTCTCGTGGAATGGTACGCCATTGCTGAAAGGTGGTGATTTGGGATGGTGCATCGGGTAACTTCATTAATTTTATTGTTCGTGAGTCAAAGGTACGAACTTTGGATGTTTCGGATTCCGGAGCATGGGTGACAAAGTTATTAATCAACCGCATTATGTATTCTCCATAATAAATATGGAGCATTTTCCCTTGGTTGAACGTAAGGAATTCATCCATGAGAAGTTGTGTCCAATTTACCCAAATATTTCCACACATAGCATATAACGCCTTGAAGTTTTCGGGATATACTAAGTGGTATGACCCTCCTCTTGGAACAATAGACTTCATCATGAATCGATGAAAAAGTCGTGCTTTAGGTCGGAGAGATGAAGTTTGCCTTAAATCGGTAGCATCATCTTAAAAGAATAGATGACTTAGGCAATCACGAGTTGATGTATTACAGTCTACATCATGTAATGATATTCCACCCGGTCGAGCATTTAAAATATGATTCATTCGATCAATGGAGAGAAAAATCGAAGTGCCACAAACCGATGTCCAAACACAATTTTCAGTGTTTCTTGGTGGATTTACAAGATTGAGATTTGCTAGGAATAACTTTACCATTATATGATTAATTTTCAAGTTGTTTTTCCTATGGTCAAGAAAAGCATCAAGACCACTTTCAAGAGCGGCATTTTCAACACCATAGGCGGTAAAATCAGGATAACTTCCAAAAGACTCCTCAAAGATTTTTGCATCTTGAAGCCTTATCCATCTTTCTAAAGCTTTTTCACTTACTAGCCAAGAAGCAATCTGAGAGTCTACAGGAGTTGAGGAAGATTGGCCAGCAGTAGTCTTAGATTTCTTCTTGGGTGCCATTTTTTCTTTGAAGAATTTGAAGAAATTTAGGAAGGTTGTAATGGGGGCTAGGGTTAAAATCTGTTGTGGGAGAGTAAAGTGAAGAGGTGAGATAAAAAGGTGAATGGTTGGGTTAAAATATGTAGGCAATTTCAGCAGTAAAAGTTCGTTCGGTCGGCTGAAATCCCTGGGTCGGTCGACCGAGTTGAGGTTCAGAATAGTGCTGAAACTTTCGGGAAGAACTTCGGTCGACTGGTGCAGTGTATTCGGTTGACCGAGTTAAAAAATGTTCTAATGTCATTCTGGAAACAAGTTCGGCTGACCGAGACAGGTTGTTCGGTCGACCGACTTGTAAGAAATCTGTTTTTAAAAACCTCTCGGGACAGCTTCGGTTGACCGATTCAGATTTTTCGGTCGACCGAGGCATGTGAACAGACTAGTTTATGTTGTCTTTCAAACAAGAATTATAGAAGTATAATTATATTATTACATTATATATATCTATACATCTTATTCAAAATAATAACATATATATAGTAAATTATAGCCATGGTGCATCAGCATCGACGTTCCCATGAATTTGGAGATGGAACGTTTTCTACCGGTGACCATATTGGAGCTATTGGAGATTGAACATGGTTAGAAGGAGATGGAGTTCTGTAAGAAGGTTCAGCAACATCATCCTTCTTAGATGAACAAAATTTCATGGCAATTTTTTCAAGGAAGCTTAAACGTCTTGCCGTGACTTTCTGTTCGTAATAAAGTTCCCTTTGCATATTCATCTGTTGTTGTTGGTAGTGATGAATTTCATCAATCTTTTGTTTGGTTGATGGAGATACTACCATTTCCTTTTTCCCTTTCTTTTTATCAGGTGTATAACCTGTATGGGAGTCTTCCCATGGTTTCTACCTGTGTCGGGGGTCATTATCTGGAGAGGGAAATTCTAAAACACGATTAGGCATTGGAAAAGTAGGTTGGGGACCATTTTCAGTGATGCGATCAGAATAGTCGTCGTCAGGGGATGTATAAGAAAGATGAGAATTTTCAGAATTGTAGACGTCATTGTTAGAAGACATTTTTGTTTCAAGTTTTGTTTTGTAAGTAGATTTTTTTTTATCTTATGTTCTATTCAATAAACATATGTATGTATATATAACCATTTATTTCTAAAAAAATAGTGGTTTAAAATCAAATTTTAGTTTTAATCACAGAACTTTTTAAACAAAAACTGTTTGTAAATGAATGACATACAATGCTTTAGAGTCAAAAATAGTATATTTTGAAATTAAGTTTTAATGGTACAAATTAGAAACAAAGTTGGAACAAGAAACACCCATAGCTCAAGTGGCTATACTACAACATCTAACATATAAGTCAGAAGTCATGAGTTCGAGTGCCGCTTTGGTCAGAAATAAAATAATTTTTGTTTTTACATATTTTTGCATATTTTTATTCATAAGTCTTTAGACGACATTATACCTAAATCACGTCTTAGTTTTATAAAAGTATTCTCATTTAGTGGTTTAGTAAAAATGTCAGCTATTTGATTTTCAGTGTTGATAAATTCTAAATTTATTAATCCTTTTTCCAAACAATCACGAAGAAAATGATGTCGAATATCAATGTGTTTTGTTCGTGAGTGATTGACCGGATTTTTAGAAAGATTTATTGCACTGGTATTATCACAATAAATTATTGATTTTTCAAGATGACAATTAAAATCTTGTAATGTCTGTTGCATATATACGACTTGTGCACATGCCAAAGCAGCAGATATATATTCTGCTTCACATGTTGATAAAGAAACACAGTTTTGTTTCTTACTAAACCAAGAAACTAAGGAACGTCCAATGAAGTGACACGTTCCGCTCGTACTTTTTCGATCCGTCCGACTTCCTCCAAAATCAGCATCACTATAGGAAACTAATTCGAAAGGACATTCTTTCGGATAAAATAGTCCGAAATCTTTGGTTTTAGTTAGATAGCGAATAATGCGTTTAACTGCTCTTATATGTGATTCTTTGGGATTTGCTTGAAATCGAGCACACAAACAGACACTCATCATAATATCGGGGCGACTCGCTGTTAAATAGAGTAAAGAACCTATCATACTACAATATAACTTTTGATCAACACTTTTGCCATCTTCATCTCTATCGAGATGAACCGTTGTACTCATGGGAGTTGGTTTGGCAGCAGTGTTTTCAAGACCAAAACGTTTGATTAAATTATAGCAATATTTCTCTTGATTAATAAGAATTCCATTTTCAATTTGTTTAATTTGTAATCCAAGAAATATGACAATTCTCCCATATGAGACATTTCAAATTCGTTTGTCATTATAGTTGAAAATTCTTGACATAATTTTTCATTTGTCGAGCCGAAAATAATATCGTCAACATATATTTGAATTATTAAAATATCTTTATTAGTTTTCTTAATAAAAAGTGTTTGATCTACTTTACCGATTTCAAAGCCAGATTCTAATAAATAACCTTTAAGACGATCATACCAAGCACGTGGTGCTTGTTTTAAATCGTATAACGCCTTTTTAAGTTTATATACATGATTTGGAAATTTTTCATGGTTGAACAAAGGTGGTTGTTCAACAAAAACATTTTCTTTTATGAATCCATTCAAAAATGCACTTTTAACATCCATTTGATATAGTTTAAAATTATGAAAACACGCATAAGCTAATAATATTCGTATTGCTTCAAGTCGGGCGACTGGAGCAAACGTCTCTTCGTAATCAATACCTTCTTCTTGATTATATCCTTGTACAACTAATCTAGCTTTATTCCTTGTTATATTTCCTAGTTCATCTGCTTTATTTTTGAAAACCCATTTAGTACCGATGACTGATTGGTCACTGGGTCTAGGAACGAGTTCCCAAACTTCGTTTCGTTCGAATTGATTTAATTCTTCTTGCATGGCAAGTATCCAGTAGTCATCAGTTGAAGCTTCTTTTATATTCTTAGGTTCTATGTTAGAAAGAAAAGCTACATGACCAACTTGATTTAATTGATGTTTGGTTTTAACATTCGTATTAACTTCTCCAATTATATTTTGCACAGGATGATCTCTTAAAATTCTAGGTGGAGATTTTATTATATTAGACGTCACGTTTGTATTGGTTTCATGAATATCAAAATTTTCATTTGCATTATTATTTTCATTCTGAGTAGATTCATCATCAGAATCAATAATAACACTTGGATTTATATTTTTAAAATTTTCTTTGAAAGAAACATGTAAACTTTCTTCAATAATTTGAGTTCGTTTATTATAAATTCGATAAGCCTTGCTTCGTTCCGAATATCCAACGAATATACCTTCATCGGATTTTGGATCGAATTTACCTAGTTGATCTTTAATATTTAAAATAAAACATTTGGAACCAAAAACTTTTAGATATGAAATATTTGGTTTTCTTCCATTTAGAAGTTCATATGGTGTATTTTTAGTTAATGGTCGAATAGAAACGCGATTTAGTACGTAACAAGCAGTGGCTACAGCTTCTGCCCAAAAATGTTTCGATAAAGTTGTTCCATTTAGTAAAGTTCTTGCACATTCTTGTAACGTTCTATTTTTCCTTTCTACAACTCCATTTTGTTGTGGTGTTCTAGGAAAAGAGAAATTATGGTTAATACCTTTCTTGTTACAAAACTGTTCAAAAACTTCATTTTCAAATTCGCCTCCATGATCACTTCTAATATTTTTAATTTTCAATGTTTTAATATTTTGAATTCTTTTAACAAAAACTTTAAAATTATCAAAAGTATCACTTTTATTTTTCAAAAAGAAAATCCAAGTATATCTAGAGAAATCATCTACAATAACAAAAACATATCTATTATGGTTAATAGATTTTACTTGAGTTGGACCAAAAAGATCCATGTGTAAAAGTTCAAGTGGTTGTTCTGTAGATATTACTTTCTTTGATTTAAAAGAAGATTTTGTTAATTTTCCTAATTTACATGCATCACAAAATATGTTAGTTTCGAATTTTATATTGGGTAATCCTTTAACTAATTTATTTTTCGCAAGTTTGTTGATGCTATTAAAATTTATGTGACAAAATCTTTTGTGCCAAAGACAAGAATCGTTTTCTTTAGCTACTAGACACAAATTTGAATCATTATTAACATTCATATTTAGGATATAGATATTTTTATCTCTATTTCCTTCGAAAATGATGTTGTGATTTTTATCAAAAATGTTACATTTATTTTCTGAAAAAGTTATATTAAAACCTTTATCGCATAGTTGACTAATACTTAATAAATTATGTTTTAAATTTTTAACTAATAAAACATCAGTAATGAGAGGTAAATTAGATGTACCGTTGCTATTAACATTGCCTTTGCCGATGATATATCCTTTTGAGTTATCTCCAAAGGTGATTGCTCCTCCATTTGAGTATATAATGTTTGATAACATTTCTTTGTTTCCAATCATGTGTTTTGAGCAACCGCTATCTAAAATCCATTTTCCTCTCTTCTTATGTGGTACCTGCAAAAAATTTATAAAAAGTTGGTACCCAATCTTTTTAGGGTCCTAAGAGTTAGATCTTAGGAAGCCAAACCCATACGGGTTCAGAATTCCCTTTATAGACATAATTTTTGTTATTATGAACAGTTTCCATAAAACTTTTGATATGTTTATTCCTTATCAATGTATTATTTGTTTTTGGAATCCATATCTTAATAGTTTTAGTATTTGAATAAACTATTTTCCTAATATCTTTCTTAATTTTATTATTAATTTTACTTTTAGCAAAATTATTTTGTTTCTTAAATCCTAGTCCAGATTTATTGTTAGAAGTTTGAGAGTTTTCTAGTATACTAGAAAGATTTTCTCTTCCTTTATTGAAATTAGAAACATTTTTAGAAATATCATTAAATTTTATTTTAAGACTAGATTTTTCTAACTCTAAATCCTTAATCTTAGATATTAAACTATTATTTTCAAAAAGTAAAACATCATTTTTATTTTTCTGAATTTCTAGTTCCTCAAATATTGACGTAATTTGAGAAGATAAGTTAGAATTCGATTGTTGAGAGATTTCAAGTTCTTCTTCCAATATTACCTTCTCATCTTTTAACATATCTACTTCTAAAACTGTTCTATCTAACTTTCTTTGCAACTCCTTATTTTTCATTTTAAGTTGTTTTGTTAAATTTACTAATTCAGAATTTATTTCAATTAAATCTTCAAAAGTAAAATCACTTACATCGTCTAACGAAGCCATGAAGCATACATTTGCTTGTTCATTATCACTTTCACTCTCTAATGAGGATGATGAGTCAGTGTCGTCCCAAGTGACTGAAAAAGCTTTTCGTTTGGTTTTGTCCTTCTTGAAATTATTCTTTTTACGATCTGGACAATCTTTCTTCATGTGTCCTTTCTTATGACATTCATAACATTCCATTGTTGAAGATGATGGTTTGCTGCTATTTGAATTGTTGTTGGAATTATTTTTGTTTCCCTTGAATTTGTTTCTGTTGAATTTCAAAAAAATTTTGAAATTTTTAGCGATCATGGCCATATCTTCATTATCTGAGTCGGAATCATCTTTTTCTGCTTGGAATGCTACATTTTTCTTTTCTTGTGCTCCATTTCGTTTTGCCTGCAAATTTACTTCGTAGGACATTAAATTACCTATCAATTCTTCTGGTTTTAATGTTGACAAATCAGTTGCTTCTTCAATAGCTAGGACTTTTCGTTCCCATTCATCCGTTAAAGAATTCAAGATTTTTGTGACAACATCAAAATCAGTAAACTTTTGTTCTAGTGATAATAAAGCATGATAAATATCCTGAAATCTAGAGTACATGTCATTTATAGATTCATTTGGCCTCATTTTAAAATTTTCAAATTGATGTTTCAACATAGAAATTTTGCTCAATTTAACTTTGTTCGTTCCTTCATGTGAAACTTTAAGAGTTCTCCAAATTTCATAACCGGAAGTGCACATACTAACTCTATTGAATTCATTTCTATCTAATGCACAAAATAAAATATTCATTGCTTTTGCATTTGAAGTAGCATCTAGTTTTTGTGTGTTACTCCAAGTTGAGTATTCTCCAGTAGGAGTTGTATACTCTCTTTGTATAATATTCCAGATATCAAATCCACTTGATTGCATATAGATTCTCATTCTAGTTGACCAATAATTGTAATTTATACCATTGAAAAGTGGAGGTTGTGAAGTTGATTGACCTTCTGTGAAACTAGAATTAGTGTGAGTGTTAACATCGTTAATTTGTGTGGTTGCCATATTACTAAAAGTAAATATCAAATAACTTTGTGATGGTTATAGGATGACCTTGCTCTGATACCAAATGAAAGTACACGTGTAGTACTAAGGATCGTGTAATATGGTATGTTAATGCGGAAACTGGTAATAACAGTAAAGTACAAATTAAAGTAAGCACACCAGGAATTTTTATACTGGTTCGAACTTCCCGTTCTACGTCCAGTCCCAGAATACCCTCTGGATTTAAACTAAACCCCTCACTTAACCCGGAGGAATAGGTATACGACACCTGAGCAGCCGAACAGGAATTTTTCCGCCTCAACAGCCGAAGAGGACTTCAACTTAATACAAATAGTTTGTTGACGAATGTGTTCTGAATAACACTGATTGTCTTTTGATAGTACAACTTTCCTATAATCAAATCCTCAAGAGTATATATGTGTGTGAAGATTTAGAAGGAAGATAATCACGTAGAATCGAAGTATATGAATAAATTCAAGGATTCTAGTGATATTAAATAAGAATAAATGCTTTTATTTGCAGAAATGAATAGAGATTAGATTTCAGAAATATAAACAAGAATCGGTGATTGTAGAAGTGAATTGAATATGTTTATATAGTTGTAGAAGAGTTGTAATCTTTCATGAAGAGTTTTAGTTAACAGTTGTGTCCATACCTCTTGAAATAGAGGACATTCCTCTTCATGAAATGATCGCGTCTCTTCAGAAAACTAGCCGTTTTTCTCAGGTCGGTCGACCGGAAAACCTGGCCGGTCAGCTGAGTTTAAAACGTATACAAAACAGAAAGTCACTGTGCACATGATACAGGGTCGGTCGACCGAGGATCCTGGTCGGTCGGCCGACCTGGTGTTATATGCACAGTGAACATAGTTTTTGCTATAAAATGTTTTGTGTGCGTGTGTGACTATTTGAGGAATGATTTTAACATTGTTCTAAGACTCAAATAAAATAAAATATCCATACTAATCTCTGGATTGTAAGATTATCTCCTTTGTAGTGCACGGTATGCACTTATTCTCTTTTTGTCGCTTTCATATAGTATTCTCGTCGTATGATCTCTGAAGCTTGTGTCATGAATCAAAACTCATGAATCAACAGAGATCGCCTAGTTCGAAGGTTCGCGGATGGACCTTGGCGTTGTACAATCGGGCGATTCGACTTCGATGCGCGGCTTCCCTCAAATCAGCTTCTTCACGCTTCTCATCTAGTAGATCGAGAGATTCAGCAAGTAATATATCATTTGTCTTTGGATCATAGTATGTCACACGATGAGAAGGTACTTCTAGCTCGACTGGAATAACGGCCTCTGAACCGTAAGAAAGAGAGAATGGAGTGTGGTCGGTCGCGGTCTTGTGGGTTGTTCGGTAAGCCCATAGAGCCATAGGAAGTTCATCGACCCACTTGCCCCCGACCTTTTCCAGTCGTTTTTTCAAGATGGATTTTATAACTTTATTAACTGCCTCGACCTGTCCGTTTGCCTGAGGTTGTGCAACCGCGGAGAATTTCTTTTGGATGTGAAATCGTTTGTAGAAATCTTTAAATTCAGCACTGTCGAATTGGGTTCCATTGTCTGTAACAATGGTGTGTGGGAGACCGAATCGACAGATGATATTACGAACCACAAAGTTGATCACTTTCTTCGTTGTAATGGTAGCGAGAGCTTCGGCTTCAGCCCATTTTGTAAAGTAATCAACCGCGACGATGGCGTACTTTGCACCAACTTTTGCCAGAGGTAGAGCACCGATGATGTCAGTGCCCCATATTGCGAACGGCCATGGGCTGACCATTTGCGTTATTTCGGTAGGAGGAGCTCTAGGAATTCGGGCATATTTCTGGCACCTATCACATTTCTTTGCATAGTCCAACGCATCACGATTCATGGTAGGCCAGTAATACCCGTAGCGAAGTATTTTCTTGGCAAGTGCTTGCCCCCCGGTGTGATCGCCACATTCTCCCTCGTGCACATCGCACAATACTTGTTTAATTTCATCGTGAGCGATACACCGGAGTAGGGGAACTGAGTACCCCCTTCTGTACATGAGTCCATTCTGGATGGTAAATCTTGAGGCCTTCCGAAGGAATTGTCTCTTTTCGCTCCTGTGCTCCGGCAGGGTTCCGTGCTCAATGTAATTTTTGAGTGGGGTCATCCATGAATCCTTTTCGGGAACGGTTTCGCATACCCGGTTTATTTCTGTCCGGTCGATACTTGGGGAAGATAGCGTTTCTACGGGAACGAGTCCCATTTGCTGAGCTTCACCTGTGTTGGCTAGCTTTGCCAATGAATCGGCCTTTTGGTTGTGCTCCCGAGGTATACAATAGATGGCGTAGTAATCGAACTTATTCAATGCTTCCTGAACTCGAGCTAAGTAAGCAGCCAACCTTCGATCTCTTGCTTGATACTCTCCCCGTACTTGACCCACAACCAATTGTGAATCACAATAAATTTCCACAGCGATAATTTTCAGATCTCTGGCGAGTTTCAAGCCAGCTAAGAGGGCTTTGTATTCAGCTTCATTATTGGTCGTTCGATGCACCATCAGTATACAACTTCCAGACATATTCGGGGGATTTACCGGTTTCGGGCAAGTCCTTTGGAATGGTGAATTCATCTATGAAATCAGCGAGGACTTGTCCTTGGATTTCTCATCTTGGAGTGTAAGTAATATCAAACTGACTTAGTTCGATGTTCCACTTGAGTAGCCTACCAGACGTCTCAGGCCGCAAAAGGACCTGTCGTAACGGCTGGTCGGTGTAAACAACTATGGGATGTGCTTGGAAATATGGTCGGAGTTTTCTTGATGCGATTACAAGGCAATAAGCCAACTTTTCTAGCTTTGGATAGTTCCTTTCAGCCCCAGTCAATCGTTTGCCGACGTAGTACACTGGCTTCTGTATCCCGTCTTCTTCTCGGACCAAGGCAGTGCTGATAGCGTTTTCGGATATCGCTAAGTATGCATACAACTTCTCATGATCAATAGGCTTTGACAGTATTGGCGGTGTGGATAGATGTTGAACTAGTGCTTGGAAAGCACCCTCACACTCCATGGTCCATTCAAAGTTTCGTTTCCCTTTTCGGATCAGATCGAAGAAGGGAATGCATTTGTTAGTGGACTTTGAAATGAACTTGCTCAATGCTGCTACCTTTCCATTGAGACTCTGGACTTGCTTTATAGTCTTGGGAGTTTCAAGATTTCTGATCGCCCAAATCTTTTCAAGATTAGCTTCGATTCCTCGGGCGTTAACGATGAACCCAAGGAACTTTCCGGATGCAACTCCAAAGTGACATTTCAGCGGATTTAGCTTCATTTTGTATTCTCGAAGTATGTTGAACATAGTTTCCAGGTCTTTAACATGGTCAGTGGAGAGTCGTGACTTCACAAGCATGTCATCTACATACACTTCCATAGTTTTCCCGATTTGATTGGCAAACATCCGATTGACCAATCGTTGATAATTAGCCCCGGCATTCTTGAGTCCGAATGGCATAACTTTGTAGCAATAAAGTCCCAGATTGGTTACGAAGCTGGTATGTTCTTGATCGGGTAAATGCATCGGTATCTGATTATAGCCAGAGTACGCATCCATGAAGGATAAGAGTTCATGCCCAACTGTCGAATCTACTAGCTGATCAATTCTGGGAAGTGGGAAGCTGTCTTTGGGACACGCTTTATTCAGATCGGAATAATCGACACATGTTCTCCGCTTTCCATTCGGCTTTCGGACGAGCATGGGATTCGACACCCATTTAGAATATAGCGCATCTGGAATGAATCCGTTCGCTTCAAGCTTTTCTACTTCTTCTTTAAGGGTGGTAGATCTCTCTGGATCCATACCGCGCCTTTTTTGTTTGACCGGGACATGCCGCGGGTCAATGTTCAGAGTGTGGCTTGCGATGTCCGACGAGATCCCACACATATCAGAATGTGTCCAAGCAAATACGTCAAGGTTTTCCTGCAGAAATTCAACCAATTCCTCCTGAGCTTGCTGGCTTAGCTGAGATCCAATCTTTATCATTTTCGAATCATCGTCACTGTCAACTGGGACATCAATCGTCAGTTCGGCCGGTGATGCTTGATTTTCTTTAGATTCTCCTTCGTCTTTAGTTTCTCTTGGATCAAGGTCCTTGAGGAATTGGCTGGGGTGCCCGGGCCTGGGCCCGGGCGTTAATTGTCAATTATCGGCGAAATAGACGCAGAGAGATTCCTCTACGCCCTTTCCTTTCTCCTTTCGCTGCGCCTCCCGCAGCTCAGCAACATAACAAGCTCTAGCAGTAGCCTGATCTCCCTGAACGATTCCTATTCCATGATCAGTGGGAAACTTTAAAGTCAAACACCACGGGGCAATGGTTACCCTGAATTCAGCGAGGGCCGGTCGGCCCAAGAAAGCATTATAAGGGGAGTCTATGTCCAAAACAATGAACTGCAACATCCGTACTCTCCGACGTTCTCCAACTCCCAACTCTACTCGCAGTTCCACCATTCCAGTGGGTATAGTGGCACTTCCGTTGAAACCATGGACTCGAGATTAACAAGGCTTCAAGTTCGCGGCTTCCATTTTCATTTTATCATAAGCTCGCTTGAACAAAATATTCACAGAGCTTCCACTGTCAACTAAGATCCTTTTCATCCAAGCGGGACCTACTTGCGCTGAGATGACCAGCGGATCGATAGTGGGAGCTTCGACTTTATCAGTGTCTCTGTTCCTGAACACGATGTCATACGTCATCGTTTTCTGTTGCTTGGCCGAAGCCCCCTCATCAAAACTACTGCAACACAAGTCTGCAAGCCTGATAGAACTGGCATACGACTCCATTTCCTTCCAGCTTCGATCTGCTGGGTGAGGACCACCACTTATTGTATTGATAACCAACCTCCCGTCTGTACGAGCGGGTTCCTCCTGTCTTTCCTGATTTGGCGCACGATTCTGATTTGATGGGCCCGTACCACCGGATTGCGGCGCCCGCACATACTGATCCAACTTTCGCTCATGTATCAGTTTTTCGATGAGGTCTTGTAAGTGACGACACTCATTGGTGTTGTGGCCATAACTCTCATGGAATCTACAGAATTTTCCTGTTTGGATTTGCCTCTCAGTTGGTGGTTTTGGGGCAGGCTTCTTGTATTGCATGGTATTGTAGGTCTGCAAATACACATTTTCCAACGACGTGTTCAACGGAGTATAATTATCGTACATGGAAGCTCTACGCCCTGGTCCACGATCCTGATCACGTTTTTTGTTATGATTTCTTTTGTCCCTCTGCTGATTCTGTTTATTTTGGACGTTCAACTGAATTTTTCCAGAACTATCTCCGGACTATTTAACAGCAACGTTACTTTGGATACCTTCGATGTTGGGCCCTGCATCATCCTGCTTCCTAGACTGTTTCGCATCCTCCCTTCTCAAGAATTGGGCTGCCTTGGAATAGAAACGGTCCAATGTTGCAGGTGGTTTCCCAGCTAACCAATTTCCGAACTCGGAATCAGCATCAATCCCCTTAGTCAGTGCCATCAGGATAGAGTTATCATTGGGATTGCTTATTTCTGCACACGCAGCATGGAATCGCTCCAAGTAACGTCTAAGTGTTTCTTCGGGAGCTTGCGTAACACTAGACAGAGTGTTAACGTCCTTAGGCCTCGCCACGTGCATACGAAATTGTTCGACAAACTTGGTGGCCATCTGGTCAAAGTTAGAGATGGATCGCGGTGGCAAACAAGTGAACCACATGGTAGCGTTGCCCCCTAGGGAAATAGGGAAACTACGGCACTTTACTGCTTCATCAGCTCTAGCAGCATTCATCAGCCATTCGTATTTCAGGACGTGTTGATTGGGATCAAAACTTCCTTCATAAACTGGCAAAGCTGGCATCCTGAAGTGCCGAGGTGGTTCGGCATATAAAACGTCATCGGTGAAAGGGGTATGACTTCGGGAGATTCCCCAGTCGTCATTAGAGAGACCCTGACTTTCACGGATCATTTGGCGGATCATCGCTGGTATATCCGGCGTTCGGATACTTGGAGCATGTTGTGCCAAGGTGTGGTCGGGTTCCACAGCGCGAGTCTGGACCGGACGCGGTCGACGGTCCGTGCCTCGCCTCCTTGGTTCAACATCCTCAGGGACATAAGGCTCAGGAGTCTGCCCTCGTTGGTTACGTTGAGGATCGGCTTGGTTTCTAGCATCACCTCCCCGTCCGGCAGTGGTGGTAGTAGCAATGTTGTCGGTAACATGGTAAGGAGCAGCTCCTCCTCGAGTTGAAGGTTCTGTACGGAGACTAGCGGATGGTCCAGCTCTAGGTTGCCCAAGGTTCGAAGTAGGTTGGTGTCCCGTGGCTTGGGTGTAGCTTACACCTAGCCGTGGATGTGTGGATCTGGTTTGGCCATCGGAGGAGGCTGAACTTTCTATGGAAGAATGAGAACCTTGGTCTCTTCTGGATCTTCTTCGCCTTTGGCGATTTAGCTGGTTAGTCAACTCTGTGTTGGCGCGTAGTTGTTCAGTTAGCTGCTGTCGACTTTGGGTCAACTCTTGAAGCAATGTCTGGAATTCTTGTCTAGTGATTGGGCCTGATGGATCTGAAGGTCCTGTAGCATTTTGGTTGGATGGAGGTGATTGCACGGGATTTTGTCGGTCCCGTGCTCCTTGATCAGCAGCTGCAGAAGTGGTACGTGTGCTCACCATAATGAATTAATGAAGTCCTTTCCTAGATCTGATTGCAAATCTGAATAGAATGGAAGGGCTTCAAAGTTCTAGATCTGGATCTTCTTCTTAGATTTATGCAATCCAATATAGATAGGAGATCCAAAGAGCAGGAGAAAACTTGGGTTTTTTCTCAGTGAAAGCACCAAAGTGTTTGTACCAAAATTGGGCACAACACTCTTCAGAAATCTTTGAAGAGATAAAGTGAAGAAATTAAATGGAAAATGAGGAATTATCTAACAAAAACTCCAAATTTCAGAAATGAGAATAATTAAAATGCAAGGAGACACAAGAATTTAGAGTGGTTTGGCGTATCGCCTACGTCCACTATGAAGTAGTTTGCTTTATTGATCTTTCTTTTGTGTTTACAAGTGAATTCAATGATTTACAGCAGGCAATTATGATTTGCAGCAGTGAAATTCGTTGGTAGCAGCAGTAATTGAGTTCAGATCTGGATCTGGCGGAGTCCGGGCGTTGGAGATCTCAAAGAGGAAGAAGAACCCCTTTTCTGTTGGCTTTGGGGGTCTATTTATAGGTGTAGGAGGCTGGTATTTCGCTCAGATCTCGGGAGACCCTCTCTGGCACGTGACCAGGCCCGCACGCCCAAGCCCGTGAAGTTTCGATCCGATCCGTGATCGATACGAACAGATTTCGTATCGATCAAGATTTCATCCAATGGAGTCGAAATTTGGCGTGGACATTCTTTAGCATGCACGTAGTCTTCTGTGAAACTTTCATAGCATTTGGACTTGTAGATTAGGAGATATGATCGATACGAAATGCGATTCTCGGTGGCTGTTTGGTTCGACTCGCTCCCGTTTCGACTCGCTTCCGTTCGACTCGGTGACATGGCGCTTGAGTCTTTGGATCACTCTGCCTTTGATGCTGTCTCGAGCGAGTCGAAATGTTCACCGATTGAGCGAGTCGAAGTGTGCCCAGATCGATCGAGTCGAAGTGTGCACTGGTTGAGCGAGTCGAAATGGAGCGTCCTGAGAGGTTCGAGCAGTGGCTTCGCCAATGGAGTCGAAGTTGATGGAGTCGAACAGTGGTTCGAACGGAGCGATTCGAAGTAGGCATCTGATGGTTGTGAAGCGAGTCAAAGGGAGCGAGTCGAAGGAGTCATTTCTGGTGGATGCGAAGCGAGTCGAAGTAGGCATCTGAGGGATGTGGAGCGAGTCGAAGGGAGCGAGTCGACCGGTGATTGGTTTTCGTCCAATTTTGTATCGTTCATAACTAGAGCATACGAACTCGGATTGACTTGAGATTTGGAACGTTGGCTCTCATGGCTTAGCTTGTCATGTCCTACCAATTTTGGCTCGATCCGGACTATGACAAAATTTGTCAATATCCATAGTGAGCCTATGTATAACTGATCTCTAGGACGGGCCGTCATTGGTTACTAGTCAATTCCTTGGTGTCACGGCCTTGCCAAAAGGCGGGATAACAATTATTTTATTTACCTAATTAATTATTCTAAATAACGTTATAAAAATATAGGGTGTTACAGGTAATTAATCAGTGGTAATGTAATTGATGCCTTTTGGGTAATCTTTCCAACTTTCGGTAAATTATGCCCAAGACTCTTGAAAATCCACTTCGGATTGAGCTCATGTAACATACATCCAGTCCCCTTCAAACATTTTCACGACCTCCTTATTTTTGAACAAATTTTCACAATGTTGAATCACATTCCTTGACATGTGATATTCATACATTAACCAACTAATGGTGGGAAATACTCGTTTCAATGCAATGAGCAATGCAGCCTCTTTATCTATCACAACTACATCAGGATATCATTCGGGTTGTACAAATGAAGTAAATTCGTTAAAGCCTACTCATAATTCTCTGCTCTTTTATGAGATAAAAAAAGTGCAATCAAAAAGGTTTAACCAGTCGATGTCATTCCTACCACAATGGCATCTCAAATATGTTGTTTTATAAGTACAATCGAGGAGTAAGACAGAAGGAAAACACTTGCATAATGCACTAGACTTCGGATGCGACCATATAATATTCAAAATCTTGCCCGTTGTTTCATTTCTTGTATACCAATACACATAATGTTTATCTTCTAGTAATTTCATAAGATATTGTATGACAGATCTATCCTTCATTTCAGTAATTTTCATTTGGTTCTTCGCATTATGTGCGATTTTTAATGTTGATTTGTTTTTGAAAAACTCTTTCTTAATTCCAATACGTGCATCTCTTGGTCGAACACTAGCCATTGTCATATTTTTTAACATCTTTTTCTCATCTACGGTCATTCTAGCAGTAAATGGATGACCAACCAAACAATTAGGTAATGAAACATTATGTCGACCGCAATAAACATCTACACCCTACATATCTTCGCCTTTGTACAATCCTTTGAAAAAGGATATTCGCATTTCCTCATAGCAGTTCGAACACGTGTTTCCACAGCATCAACCGTAGACTTATAAGGTTTATGTTTCTAACTTCTTTCACATGCTAGCCAAACTCTAAATTTCCTTCTAGATTCAACTTTGCCTGATTTCATTATAACCATAACTGTATTCACGTTTTCTACCTCCGTTTGACACCACTGAATAAATGAAGGATGAGAAGAAAATATCTACAATGAAATATTTTGATCAATTATTGAATATCAGTAACATTTATTTCTCAAAAAAAAACTCACTTAGTCAGCCAAAAATTGATAAGTAAGGTCTACTTCGATATTCTCATCTTTATTTAACTATACATCTTCCATGTTCTTATTTATTCCTTCATTCACACAATTACTATATTGTATATCATTTTTTCCTACGTTCAAATCGGTTTCATCCACCATAACATCCTCAAAAGTTATGTCGTGCAATACATTATTACCAATAGTTGAGTTTGTAGTCAAATCAGTTTTGTATTCCTTTATAAATGATAAAAATTGAAAAAATTAAAGCAGAAAAAATAAAATGGTAACAGGATGCCAACCATAATGTTTTACAGTCGGTGGTATTCTACCATTGGAATTCGAATTCCATACTCAATTTTTTTTCAATTCATCAAATTTCTTAAGCCAAAGTAATAAAAAATGAATTGTAAATCAATTATACCTCAAATACTATCTTTTCATCTACATATTTTCTCGGATAATCCATAATCTACGGTTGAATTTTATAATTTTTTAAAGATAATGAAGTTGAAAGGTTGTAGGGTTTACTGTTAGATAATTAGTATACGACAATGAAAGTTAAGAGATGCTTGGGTAATTTTAAGACTGTTCTGATTAATTTAAAAAATTTATGGGTAATTTTAAGTGTTTTTTTTGAGTGAATAGAAACATTCATTATTTATGGTCTACCTCAATTGGCATAAGTTTTGCAACTACTAAATTCCAAAAATGGCTTCTCTAAGATCGACGGTATGAAAAAATTAGTCATAAATTCGTGATCATCAATCTGAATTGTCACATCATGGCAGATCCCCTGACAGCGAAGCTTTTCTCCGTTGCCTACTGTAATAGAAAACTCGCAGTGGCTACCATCTTTCAAACCAAAGAACCAAGCTTCTTTTGGGTGATGTAGTTGAATGTGCTTTGTGAATCCACTAAAATTGAAACCGGTTTGTTATTGATGAGGGCGACAAGTCTGATGGATCTTGGATGATGGGGTACGGTGGATCTGGTGGCTCTGAAGTTTTCACTGGTAAGAATAAAATTCTTTGTGTTCTGCATTTGCAGCTGGAGTGATACTTTTCATTACAATTGAAACATAGACCTTGACTCTTCTAATATCCATCTCCACTGGGCTTAGGCATTTGATTAGGTAGTTGTTTATGTTGGTTGGGTAGGTTTGTTGGGGGACGAGAATTGGAGGTAGTGATAGGAGTGGTAGGTGGTAATGGTGGCATGCAATGTGGTTTATGTAGTTTTTGGTGTCATTTTGTTTGGATTAGATGATTTTGGGTAAATCTATTTCATCAGAAATGGTGTTTGGATGAAGGGGTAATAGTTTGTGTTTGATTATTGATTTTAAGTCGAAGATGAAACAATTGAGAACTACATTAGGGGGTAAATTGGTGATTATGTTGCTAACTGTTTTGAATGTTGATTGATAATCTTCCATGGTGGTTGTTTAGCATGTTGTGTAACAGCGGTCAGATCAAGCTTTCAACTCCAACATGTGGCGTATGCATATGAGTTAACACACACTTTGTTGTAATAAAAGGATTCTCCAATATTACATGCCTACCAACTCATATTTATACACCACTCCTCCAAGTTATTTAGCGACATGAGACTATTATAATTTCAAATCGTTGTTCCTGCTTATCACATGCGAGATAATCCTAACAATTTTCCACCTGACTTGCATCCAATTGTTGTGTAACGATGGTCCGACCAAGCTCCCAATCTCCAGGACATGACGTACGCATATGAGTTAGCACACACTTTGTTGTAATAAAAGGAATCCCCGCTGTTACGTATCAACCCATATTTATACACCACTTCTCCAAGCTATTTAGCGATGTGGGACTATTCCAATTTCAAATCGATGTTCCTCCTTGTCACATGCGAGACAACCCTACCATAGCGTAGTTTGAAGAGGGTGGCTTGTGGGTTGATAAATGAGGATGTGCCAAATCTTTGTTTTGCGGCTTAGGTTAAGGAGGGCTAATATGATAGTTGGTGGTTTTGTGCATCCATTGAAACCATGTAAAGGATTACCTTTGCATATCAAAGTTAGCTAGATCGATTCTTTATTCATGGGTGTGGAGTGATATTGAAAGAATCGTTTGGCTTGGAATAGTCGATCTAATGGGTTAGAGCCATAGCCGTGAGTTCACATTTTGGTGGGCGAATAAGAAAGGTAGTTGGTGTTGGTAAAAGAGGAGGATGGCGGTTGTGTTGGTTATGAATGGTGGAGTTGGGGATGGAGGGTTGTGGATAAGATGGAGTGTTCGGGTTGTGAAGTTTCATGGCTATGTGGGCAAACGCTTGATTGATTTGTTGAATGAAGGTGTTTCGAGAGTGGAGAGTGATTTGAATCTCAACGATTCATGCTTGTTGGGTTTGGAGTATAGTGGAGTGATTGTCAAGGGTGATTTGGAACGTGTTGATGGATTGCTGATGGTGGTTTGAGGTGTCAAAGGGATGTTGAAGAGCTACATCGACTTGTTGGGTCATAGTTCAACATCCGCGGACGCATCAAATGATTTGGTGCTGTGTATTTGCGAAGATACTAGAAGGAGGAAGGAGGGGAAGAGAGTTAATTGGAGGAGACGAAGAATTGCAATAGAAGAAAAATAAAAGTATCACATAAGAAAAGTGAAATCCCAACCTGCATTTTCGTTCATTTCACGAGCATTATGGCACGTGTGAATTGTTTTTTAACAAATTTAAATGTTTAGCATTTTCAAGTGAAAATGATTTGTACAAATATTTAGCCATATTTTTACATTAAAATAATATTTGGTTGTTTTGAATGCAATATCATTTTTTTTTGTTAGATCCTAAGTGATATTAAGAATTGGAAATATCTATAAAGATGCGTTATGAATTTGTAAAAAAAAATTAATTGTTAGATTTTATTTTTAAGCGATATTAAAATTTAATAACAACTGTAGAAGACGTTTTCGATAGTTTATGCCGATAGTCAAAAAGTAAGAAAGCAAATGCATTAAAGCTATTATTAAAAAAGATATTGATATACATGTTAGATTACAACGGATTCATGCTAGCTGTCCTAAATCTACAGGCTGCTTTTATATTTCATTTTCAGCCCTATTTGTAACAAAGAAGATTAAAAAGTTGTAGTAATAAAGTAATTGTTATAAGTTATAACAGAATTCTCGTCTTCTAGTGTTTTTCTTGTGCATGAAGTATCGGGTGCATTTTATTCACTTTTCCCTGAAATGAGATGGTATAGTGATGGTTCTCATTGCACGACGTGTTCCATTTGTGTTGTAGCCGTAACCTGTAATGTGGTTTTGCATGATGCAAACCATAGTGCTAAATGCACAAGAATTTTCACTCTAATTTACTCAGTATACAGTCAGCCGTTCTACCATGAACACGCTGCTTGCTTCAAAAGATGGGAGAGTGCTGGCCGAACCAAAGAAAAAATGAAAGGCATCATATAGCAACATACTACCGTTTCTTCTGACCGACAGTCTAATACCAACCGAAAACTCGGGTAGAACGGAGTGGAAATTGCAGTTAATCTAGGACAGCTCTAATCTTAACATAATAAATCTTCCACTTAAACACCACTACACCTCTAGGGTGGTTTCCATCATGCAATAATAATAAATCTGCACTGCAAAAGAATACAAAGCAAAATGCAACCTGAAGGGAAAAATAAAGATAAACTAAACTGATGCAAGTAATTTTACAAATCAACTGAATGACATACAATATTCATACTCATACAACAATTCTTCAACGATAAAGAATGAAAGAAGCAACGAAAAAGGAAGAACATCTTATTTATCAAAACACCCGATTCATCATGAAGCAGGATAAGGTCATTTTTCGTAACTCTTTGAACCAAAAAAACACGCATGGTAATTTGTACTACTAGCTGCATACATATGATACATACCAAATCACTCTAAACCACAGGGAAAAACCAGTATTGACGCTGGAATGTACAAAACTTGATAAACTAGCACTGAAAACGCTAGACAATCACGTGTATGATCATTCCATCACCCTTCTATGAAGCTTTGTATATTCTCTCTATATGAGCATATATATTGTATCTCATCATCTGTAACCACCACCTCCTCCTCCTCCGTAAGGAGGAGGATGTTGAGGATTATAACCGCCCATACCCACCACAGGATTAAATCCACCACCACCACCTTGTTGCATGCCTTGATTTGGAGGCTGCATGGGCCCATTCTGGCTCATCATGCCCATGTTCATCATGCCCATGTTCATACCCATGGGGGCCTGATTCATGTTCCCGCCATACCCACCCATGCCCATGCCTGGTGGGCCTCTCATTCCCATGCCCATTGGGCCTATGCCCATGTTGTTGGAGCCCATCATGGAATTTGGAGGAGGTGCAATGCTGCTTGCAGCAGACCGACCGATTCCAGAACCTGATCCCATGGCTTTGCCCATTACGATTGTAGATGTTGGTGGAGGGCCTGAGCTTTTTGGTTCTAGTCTTTTGTCTTTTCTGTTTATTGCGTCAAAGTCAACTCCGATACCGGCTAGTGGATTTGTCTTGGCTGCAATTAAATATCCATTTCATATGGTATCATATCAAATGTTTCATTAAAGGTAGACATTAGGTTGAGATCTGAAGTGAAAAACCTAGGTATGAGCATAACATAAAACTGAAATACAAGTTAATCCACAATTGGATTAAAGACATTTCATTTAGTCACTTCCCATGTTAAGGAGTATCAATATTATTCTAGGTACAAGTCAAAGGCACAACCTTTTGGAATATTATAGACCTTGTTTGGTTCACAATATTCAGTTTGGGTTTCCATAACTACCGAAATGTAGTTAGTTGCGTATTTTGAATTCTTTTCTTCTTCTTTTTTCCCCCTTTTTTTGGGTAAATGGTTTTAACATGTGAAACCAGGGGCGGCGGTAGTATATGTCCTGAAACCATGTTCTTTATTCTTATTCTTTTCTTTGTTGTAATGACAAGCATTTTTTCACCTCTTCTACGCCTTTTGAATTACAGATTAAAAGCACAAAACACAAAAGCTCAAAGTTCCCCCTTAATTTTACATTTGCCATTGCAATCATTACCAATTTTATCCCTTACCTCTGTATCTTCTTCATTTCCAAAACTAAACCTATAGATCTCAGCTTTTGTATCCGTTCATATTAAATCCAATCTTAACTAAATCAAAATTGTGATGAACTTAAATAAGATTTAAATTCGTTTTCCACAATACTTTTAAGTTTTGCTTCCAACATCTACTGATGGGATCAGCAACTGCTGTTATTGTAACTTCTAGAATCACACTGGCAACGACATGGTTCTACTTCAATTTCTATACAACCAGCATGGCTCTATTTCTAAATAAACATTGTATCATTTGTACTTTTTACAACATAGTTAGTGCGCTTGTAAAAAAATAAAAACCGAAGTCCAGCAGCACTGTCTCGGCGGTTAGACGCTTCGGTTTTGGTCCGTGAGATCACAGATTCGAATCCTGGATTTGAACCACTGGACATACGTTGACTTGTAGTATGATATATATCATCTAAGACTTGTAGTACAACTATGTACTACCATCTAATAGTAATTGGTGTACTTGCCCTCATATAGTGTAGGTTGCTTCAAAGATTATGTTAGTGTGTTAAAACATTTATTATATTTAAAAAATAAATAAAAAGATAACCTTCCCCTCCTAAATTGTGGGATCAATGCATATATCCTTAGAAGTTTACTGATAGGTCAGACTTACCTGGGTAATAAAAGAACGTCTATTTAGTAACTTGACTGCTTCTAGAATCTCACATATTCTTAGGCTTAGTTTCAAAATATCATAAAAACTATTTTTTTTTTTTAACTTTACTTGCTACATAAATGTGTATCCGAGCTTCTCATGTGTGCGTTTAACAGGTCACACAAAAGTAGTTCTTTTTATAGAAAATACATCACAAAAAAAAATTTGTCCACTAAAATCCATCCATAATATAGTAGGAAACTGGAAAAAATGCCTCAAACTGAATGCATTTTCCAATTTTAGGGTTCATGTTTCCACATTGCAGTGACACCATATAACAAAGAATGCTTTAAACATGGACCATGATAGTTGTAAGTTGTAACAAACAAATTTAACATTTTAATCTGTGGCTCCAAACTGTGTGAGTTGTAAATCTGGCACTCAAAACTAAAAACAGCTAAATACAAACCTTAACGATAATATGTTCGACAATATAGTACTAATCATAAGAGTTCAATTTTGATTCAGCTCATGATCAATAATGCAAGAATATAAAAGGAAATAACGAAAGCGTACCTCCAGATATGTCAAAATTTACTAAACCACGACTCAACGTGTCAGCCCAAACAGTTGATTTGGGTTCAAATTTCCCTTTTTGCACCTGAGGTCTTGCTGCTTGTGATGCAAAAGGATCAGACTGCATTGTTTGACCCATCTGCACATTAGCCTGTGCGCCAGCGTTGGGTGCTTGCAAATTTGATGACACTGCATTTTGAGCAGTCTGTGAAGCAGACATTGGTTGCCCAAAACTACTTTGGTTTGTTTGCTGGTGTGCTTGCATTCCTTGAGATTGTGAAGCTGGCACCGGTGGTCCAAAATTTTGTTGACCAGCCTGCATATGACTTTGTGGTCCTTGTGCAAACGGTCGATAGTTCATTTGACCCATTTGCATATTTGGAGTCGGCCCTGATGATGATTGCTGGTAGAAATTCATCTGTGAAGTTGGCATACTGTATTGTGGTCTTTGCTGGAAATAGTTCATTTGAGGTGTCTGCATGTTGCTTGTTTGGGGTGCATGCTGCATATTACCCATTTGAGGTTGCTGCTGCATATTACTCGTTTGGGGTGCCTGCTGAAAACTATTAGCTGGGGGAGCCTGCTGAAAATTATTAGTTTGAGGTATCTGCTGGAAGTTGTTCCCTTGAGGTGCTTGCTGAAAGTTGTTCCCTTGGGGTGCTTGTAGAAAGTTGTTCCCTTGGTGTGGCTGCTGAAAGTTACTTCCTTGGGGTGCCTGCAGAAAGTTGTTCCCTTGGGGTGTCTGCTGAAAGTTGTTCCTTTGGGGTGCAGGAAAAAAGTTGTTTCCTTGAGGTGCAGGAAAAAAGTTGTTCCCTTGGGGTGCCTGCTGGAAGTTGTTCCCTTGGGGTGCAGGAAGAAAGTTGTTCCCTTGGGGTGCAGGAAGAAAGTTGTTCCCTTGGGGTGCAGGAAGAAAGTTGTTCCCTTGGGGTGGCTGCTGAAAGTTGTTCCCTTGGGGTGGTTGTTGCAAGTTTTTGTTTGCTTGGGGAGGCGACTGCATATTGTTGTCTGTTTGGGGCGGAGACTGCAAATTGTTGTTTGTTTGAGGTGGAGACTGCATATTGTTTGTTTGGGGTGGTTGCTGTGCATTGTTTGTTTGAACTATCTGCAAATTATTATCTAGAGCAGTTTCTACATCATTAATTTGTAAACCTTGTGATGCATTTTGAGACTGTTTTGGCGACTCAAAGAAGTTCATTTGAGATGGCTGAATATTCGATGGTGATGACGTCTGTGTGTTGTTTGATGCTTCTTGCAAAGTTGCCTGAGTGGATGCCGCTGATTGCTCAAAAAAGTTCATTTCAGATGCTTGTGTATTGTTTGGTTCTGCTTGTGTATTCGTATTTTTATCCAGTGAAGCAGATGGACTTGATGACTCAAAGAAATTCATCTGAGATGACGACTGCATATCATTGATCGGCGATCCTTTAGCAGATTCTGGAACAGATGCCACTTGATTTTCTGAGTTATTCTCTATTGGTGCTTGTGAAGCAGAATGACCTAGAGATTGAAAGAAATCAAGCTGAGATGATGACTGTGAATCAGTTTGTAATTCCTTAGAAACTTCTGGAACAATCTGAGATACTTCTGTATTGGTAGGTAATGATCTATGTGAAACCAAAGGCTTTGATGAATGGAATGAGTTCATCTGATATGCATGCATGTTCTCTTTTGCCGGTTCTAGAGATTCTTGCGCTGCAGAAGCAGAAAACCCAAAATTCTGAAAAGGGTTTGTTTCATTCGTTGCAATTTGAAATGGATTCATTTGCTCTGACTGAGCGCTTGTCATATCTGACAACTGGAACGGGTTCATTTGAGCTGAATTTGAATCTAAGGAAGTGGATTCAAATGGAGAATCTTGTGACGAAAACATGGGGGCTGATCCAGTTCGTGGCAGAATAGAATCAAGAATATCATTGCTAGAACTATCAACTGGAAATGCTGGAGTCGAAAAGGAAGGAGTTAAAGAAGATGAGTGTTGTTGGTTATTAACATTAGTTGTACTTGGAACAAAAGCAGAAGAACCAAATGCATCCCCAAAATCAAAATTAGAGAATGGTTCTGCTTTCTGGGAAGCATCAACTGAACTAGACTGCTGAAAAGAAGCCCCTTGAACATTTTCTTGAGGTATAGCTTTGAATGGAGCATCACCAAAAGGATTTTCATCAGCCTGTGCACATTTGAAGCAAGCACGATTAATTCAACTGCAAGCTAAATATAAATGATATCACAGAGCACCATTGTGTTGTTCCCTCACACTCTCCTGGTTCTAATTAAATGATGGTCTCAAACTCCCAATAAGTTGTATACAAAATATGAAATGGATACTAAGCAAAATATTCTTGCTATCCTGTGCGCTGATAGCTAAAAATAAAAGAAATAAAATTCTGAGCACAAAACACATGAGTACAGAGTTTAATTTCAACTATAAACCACAAGTGATCGATCAAATAAAAATGACATGATTAGATGTTGAATATACCTGTTGTGTTGAGGGGGCAGCAAAAAAGTCAGCCCCAAAAAATGAAGTTGTATCAGATTGAGACGCTGCAGAGTTTGCTGGCACTAGAGCTAATGCATCGCTAGAATCTGATGCTGAAAATCCAAATATGTCCAATTCTTGACTACTTGCAGTAGGCTGAGCAGCTGATAAAGATAAGAAGTCACACTATGCACTTGTGAAGGATTTGTATAAAACTTTATCTGTGTGTTCAAAATGTAATATAGGGAATTGCCACTCCCACCCTCAAATGGGTACCGTAGTACTTGACTTTTGTTACAATCATAATAGCAATAACAACACTCGCACCAAATGTCTTCAGGTTTACTTTTGTTTACGATGCAGCAAAAAAAAGACTTTGATAATAGAGAACAGTTTAGTTCAGGGAAAATAAAGAAGAAGAAGAAACTTAAACCACTGTTCAAAAATTTTACGTCCATCTCCAGAGTAATACCCATCAGGTTGACAAAATTTTGATGAAAACAACAGATGTTTGAAAATCTCGTTGTACAAATATTTTGAGCATTCATCTAATCCAGTGATTCTATGGTATATAACCCAGCTGGATAATTTAATAACATGAATCTCAAACAAGGTTACAAAATAAAACTAAAATCAACAAAAGCAACAAAATGTGATATATAGACAAAGCATGTCCACCATGCAGATGAGTCCATGCCTTCTTACTAGACGAAACTAGGGTTAAAAACTTAAAATGGAATAGACAAACCCATTACTACCTGATGCAGAACCTCTTGGATCAAATTCATCAAAATTATCAACTGCGTTATGTTGGGAAGCTTCTGATTCACCAGCTACGGCATTTTCAGACAAATTCTCTTTGGGATCTACCACATTCTCCTTTATGCTGAAATGAAAATGAGTGCTAAAAGCGTAATTAAATAGAGGCTTATGGATAGGATTAGACAACAAACCTATCATCCTGCGTGGTTTCTTGAGAATTCTTTACAACTTCTTCGTAGCTTGGAAGTGCATCCATGTTGTTATGCGCTTCAAAACTGTGATCGTGTCCACTGAGTGCAGCAATATATTTATCAGGATTGATGAAGTGATGATTTACTTTGCTATAAATATCATGACAGAACTTGAAAAGGCTAGTTATATTGAATCCAATAATCTATCAACATAATATGGTTGGAGTAGGAAAATTACATTTCCAATTTGTATACTCCTACGTTTCTGCCGTAATAAATCAAGAGGAGTGATCCACTCTCTTTGAACTTCCCTTTTCAATTATTTAATTATGCGCATACAAAGCGATAGACAGTAAGCTAAATAGAAAGGAGAGTGGGTTTGTCACTCTAAATTAATCTCCATCTCTCTGACTCTATCTTGTCGCCATCATAATTGAGACAAAACAATTTTTCAAATATAACCTTCCCTGTTACTCAAGGATGGGATGGTCATAGAATATTTGATGCACAGGGATTCAAAGTTTGGACTGGACATAGGATGACCTTAGAGTATATACATGCATTTCTTGCTACTCGCTGTATTTCATTCATTAGGTACGAGGCAGGTACTGATAGTGTTACATCATGCACACGGGCACAGGAGGACTCATAATAAACACTGCACTTGCATCATGCAAGGTATACACATATACCTACATATTTGCTCTCCCTCCCCCCCCCCACCCCCCTCCTTTGTTTTATTTATTTATTTTGTATCTATACTTTTTGTAACCAACTCCCTCCTCCTTTTTGTTGTTGTTGTTGTTGTACCCATTTGGTCCATTCTGTCGTTATCTTGTTTGTTGCCCAAGTTTAAACATGCACCTGTTGGTGTGTGTGTGTGTTGTGAAACATCGGAGAAAGATTTTTTTTTTTCAAGTTTAAACATACACCTGTTGGTATATATATTGTGAAACATCGGAGAAAGACGAAAAAAAGAAAATAACAATTGCTAGCAGAAATAAACTGTCCAAAGTGCAGCTTAAAATAAATCACTGATTCACCTGTTATCCGGAGACTGATCGTCTGTTCTGCCACCGCCGCTTCTGTCACATAACATAAAATATTAGATAGAGATAGACTTGTAATATTAATGGTTCTTTAAGCATAAATTTGAATTCAATACAGTTAATATATGTTACAAGTTATAACAAGAGGATTTAAGAATATATACTGTGATGAAAGACGATCATCATCACCATTGCGATCGGCATATCCATCCACACTCGGACTTCTTGCACTAAATTGATTATTATTATTGCTACCTTGACCTCTGTAACTGTCATCATTGTACGCGGCATCTCTGCTATATCTTTCATCGTCTCTATTATGCCCACTTCTACTTCTGTAGTTACCATCATCACCATAATCTGAACCCGAATATACACTCTCCGCATATGATCCTCTGTAACAAGATAAGAAATTTGTAAACACTGGGGGAATCACTTAATAATGAATACATGAACTCTACTGTACTGCACACATACTTGTCTTTGTTAGACTGGGCTTTAATTCGGACCTCCTGAATTTTTTCTTTATCATTTACTAACGCTACAAGCAACTGGGATTTCTTCCTAACATTTATACCCTGGTCTCTTCCACTGGAATCGATGTACTGAAATTCTGCTAGAGACTGCAAAGTAAAAAACATATATTTAGCTGAGGTTGATATGACAGCAGATTGATGTTCATCGCAAGAAGACATGATATCTTATTTTATTGAGGGAGCAAAACGATAAAGGAAACAAGAACCTATTACCGATATCTGGTAACCATGCTCCAAGATATCATCGATTACACGTTCAGATCCATGTGCAACTAGATACTCAAGAACTTGAAGTGCCTGAAAAATCAATTGACAACGGTTATAGCTTACAAGTGTTATATGCATGGAACATGAACATGTTGGCTTGGCATCAACCTAAACTTCAAACGTAAACCAATGTGTTCACACCGGTCATGAAATCAAGACTAATTCCAAACATTGACAGCTCTCAAACCATGGCATCACGAGAGGTATTAAACATTGGGTTCCACCATTATATATGAATGCAATGTAAGGCCTCTTGAATTAGTTATAAATCAAAGGAAGAATATATCCCATAGCGGCTCTTCCTGAACCAAGTGCATTCGTCCGGCATCTTTTTAATAGACATGCAAAATAATGATAGTAGGCATAGATTCACAAGACCACATGGTATAAGAAGAACGAACAATACTGTGGATCACACTAGTGGCTTCTACTCTGAACATGTAAAACATTAGATTTGTTCTATCATCCAAAATATTGCATATTTCTAATCATTAAATGTCTCCCTAAAAAATAAGGTATTCTTTTCCACATATTTGCTCTCCAAAAGATCAGCTATAACATCTTTTCTATTTTATTCCATAATTTAATCATGTCTGGAACACCATTCCTCCAAAAAAAACTATGAATTGTTTCTTCTTTTTATATCCATGGTACGCAACTAAAAAACCAATCTTCTCCTGTTGTTACTTTTTCACACTATAGAAATATATATGTAGTAGACAATTATAGGCATGCCGCAAAAGTGAAGATCTTTCAACATTTACAATCCTACAAAAAGGTGGAAGCTTTGTATGCATGGCTCAGGCAGACAGATCAACAGAACAAGTAGCAGTACCTTATAAACATGGCGCCATTTTTTCCCAGTATCACTGATCCTCCTCCAAATTACTGCCATGATTACTTGGTAATCTTGACTGCAATATTTCCAATAAATAATCATGTACCTAATAAAACATACAGTGCTATAATATCTAGAATTCCATGCTTACTGGTTGCGAGTAGCATTTGCTATATCTAAGAGAGATGTTCCATTGGGACCCCAGGGTTCACTGCTTGTTGCATCTAGAACCTGCAGAACAATATGAAAACACACATTAGATAGAAACAATACAATAAGAAGTATTTGTCTCCTGATACCAGATGCAGTACGGTTCAACTAATTGATTGTCAATTTTATGCCTTTATTCTAAAGTACTACTTGATTCCCTAAAATAACAAAGAGGAGGAAGATCATTCAACAGATAAGCTTATAATATATTTTTATTGCTATTTTTTATTTTTGAAAAAA
This sequence comes from Allium fistulosum, assembly GCA_030737815.1. Lineage (NCBI taxonomy): Eukaryota > Viridiplantae > Streptophyta > Magnoliopsida > Asparagales > Amaryllidaceae > Allium > Allium fistulosum. The sequence continues at coordinate 1,388,760,843 of CM060901.1, read as the reverse complement.
AAAAATTAAATGCACATGGAGTCCTCTGGCCACCTTTTTGAAGCATTACAATAATTACTTTTATTTGACCTCATTGATCACTTTCTCAAAAATAAACTTCAGGTAAAGATGATCCGACCTTTCGCTCGATGCCAGAAACTTTCAGGACTTTCTTGTTAACCCCTCTTTTACTGCAAAACATTAGAACGTTCAGCTGGTCAACATAAGAAAGACAAAAACATGACATGCAATAGGTCCAAGATAAAACAAACATTAAGTTGTCCTCTTAACAAAAGAAAATAGGGAGTTAAATAAAGCGTTGTTAAGAATATTGAGGACAATAATCTCAATCAGGCACTTACAAATCCCTGACAACTTTTTTCATGATTTTTGCTCCTGTGTGCAGTTACCAACTTCTTTTTCCTTTTCAACTGCCAAGCTAGCAATCACCAACTTCTTTTTCCTTTCAACTGCCAAGCTAGCAATCACGAAACTAAAAAAGAGAACAATTAGGAAAACTTGGAACAAATTAGGCAACACAAACTCTTTATATGAATAATAAAAGCATAATAAAGAAACAACGATGCTAGAATGATCGAATGGAATTCGTCCATTCTATGTGAAATAGAGACATGTGTATGGGGAGCCCATCACTAGAATTCAAGGAGAGCTCGCAATCTTCTCTATCTTTCGCTTTTTCGGGTGAAAGTGAAACAACATTGTTGATTAAAAGAATGCCAAGAAGAATCACAGAGTTACTCTTCATAGTATACTTATCTAAATATGAAAGTTGTTTATGTATGTGAACCACTCAACCACAGAACCATCAATAATATGGATGCACTTGACCGTTTGAAATTGGAAACATAGGTTGCTCATAATTCCTCTCTGCTATATCTCCCTCATTTCATCCATGAATCACGCTCATTAAAGATGATTTTAGTTTCTAATTATGCTAAATTTTCATTTACATTTTCAGATAGTCATAAGTGCCCAATACAATTGCGCGATCCATACATCATATTAAACAACAAATACAGGTAAGTGTCAAAATCTTGACAAACGAATGATTTTTGACATAAAAATTAACCAATAAAATCAAGGTCTATGGTGATTAAAATGTCTAATTTTCTTTGATCGAACTGATTTTCAAGGACCCACAGTGATTTTTGATCCAAAAAGCATGAAAACAAAAGTAAGCGACAGTTGTTCAATTACATACGAAAGTAAGATTTTGCATTTTCAGTGGCAATACTGAATGAGATTCCAAGTATATAAAAGTGCGTGAAGATTGCAATGAAGATAATATAGGAAAATAACATGCAACTAAGAGACCGAATTTCAACTTTTAGCCACGAAACGATTTACTATTTTATCCCAACAAAATTATCTATAAACATATAAAATAGAAAAACATTCACATTTTGATATCTGCAAACTGCAAACAGTTCTTCTATAAAAACTTCGCAACAATTTGATGTGTAGTTGCAGTATAATCTTATATGCTGCCATGGCCAAAAATCTGTTATCATATAGTGAAACTCGATATTGATATATTCACCATAAACAGTCTCCTCTAATAGTATATCAAAACGATCGCATAAGCAAAGAGCACAAAGGGCAATACACAAAACTGCAGCTCAAACTAAATAGTGCAGATTAACAAGCGATAATGAAACATACCTTCGGATCCAGATCCAGACAAGCTGGTGCAATAGATCGGGAGAATTGAGATCCGAACCTAAACGGGTTCAGATTTGGATCCAGTAAAGGAAGCGAACATGTGGAATTTGGAAAGAATATGATGTAGGAGATTGAAAATTTTGTTTTAAATCAAAATTACAGCTTTTATTGGCTTGTTTTGGTGTAATCAATGTTTGCTATAATGGAAGGAAAGAGAGAAAATGGTAGACGCGTATTTAGCGGAAGGATACTTTATAACGACCGTACATAGTTTGATCGTTCAAATGGTATCACCGCTTACTAAAATGTCCTTGGTTAGTTAGCGTTTGAGCTGGCTTATTTCGACTTTTATTGCTTTCGTCAGATACAAACATTGTATTTTATTAGGTGCATTATGTTGATTCTCTTATAATAAAATGTCGGTTCCAATTAGGTGAGCTTTTGCCCAAAGCAAAGTGAATTAGATAAGTTCAAAGACAGAGATAGCTTAACACTAAAATTCCAAGAACATAAGTTTCAATTCTTTTTCCTGATAATCTGCTAAGGTTGTCTCGCATGTGAAAATGAAAATGACAATTTAGAATTGGAATAGTCTTGTATCGTTAAAAGTTTGATGGAGACATGTTGTATAAATATGGATTGGTAGACACATGATATTAGAAATATTTTTTGTTACAATATATATTTGTTAACTTATATAGGTACGCTACGTGTTGGAGATAGAAAGTTTGATCTGACCGTCGTTACAGAACATAATCCACTCCAAGCATAAATATTTGTGGTTGGAGTTTACGTTCATGCAAAAGCAAGATAGCAAATGCAAAGCAGCAACGGTGAATACATGTGATAGTGTATGAGTTGGCGTAGGCTTCGATGGCAGATGCTGACAATGATGATTAGGGTTTAATTTTTACATTTGAAACGAAGGACGAGACTAGCGATTGCGATGCATGGTGACGCAATGATACCTAGTGAAGGTGCAATGCCAATAGCGATGAAGGAGAAGGTAGCGACAATTTGGTGAAGTTAATTTTTTCTTCAAATATCGACAAGGTAATGACAAATTATAAGCAACATGTTTTGTAGTGTAAAAATAAATATTGCACTTGTGTGTATGTATGTATAATGTTGGTTTAAGCCAGCATTTTCTCATTTGCTGATGGTGGACGTAAGTGTGCAGCAAGAGTATGTGTCGATAACGGTTGTGGTGAGGTGAGGTTGTGTGATGATGCGATGGAACGACGAGATCAAGTGGCGGATAGGGTTTGCGGCAGTTAGAGTCAGCATCAAGGATTTTAGATGTAGTGGTGATAATGAAGGCGACATCCAAGCAAGAGACAACGAGGCACAATGATGAAGGATGATGGTGATGGACAATGGTGCGTGACATTTGAAGGTTGGAGTTCCTAAGAAACAAATTTGAAAGTTTATCATTCTCACCATATTTTGAAATTTGCGCCATTTGAACTAAAACTTTATTTCAAGTTTATCGTATTTTTTCTAACCCCCTCTGTCTCAATAACTCTATTTTTTTCGCAATCACTGTATTTTTTTTAATAAAAGTTATATTTGATATATGAATATTTTTTATTATAGTAGACTACCACGTACTAGTAAAAATCGACCAACGTCCTATATTGAGTTTGTCGATTAGATAAAATGTATCTTCTAAAAGAGGATTTTAAAATATAACATTCTCTTGTCGAGGACTTCTAGCCTATGCAATTAAAAGGGCAAGTGGTTCTATAGCAGTGGAGGTGCAAAAAGTTATACTGGGGATAAAGCGGGGATATAGCAGAAAATAACGAAAGTGCAAAATGCTTCATTATATATAAAATCAAATGTGTAAAGTTAATTTATTCTCATTCTCACATCATTAGTACTGGAAAAATAAATATTGTTTAGTCGTATACAACAAAACCGAAGAATATCATGATATATGCAATCCAAATTTGACGATTACAATAGATTTTTAATTTATATTGAGCACTTATGTATTAAAATTAGGTCTTTACACTAAGTTTGTAGATTTTGTTTAAAAGAGAACTAGTCAAATCAATCTTTTTATATTAATGTTGCTAAAGCGGATACTAAAAAGTCATGATTTAGCATACGTAGCGAAAAATAATGGAGCTTAAGAGGATTTACTATCTAATAGCGTAAAGTTGAAAAAACATAGTGGTCAATATTAATGAGATTTCTCGTCTCACAACACTAAGTTAATTATGAAGCAATTATGGTGCTAAATGCTTAATGTAATCAAAAATTAACAAATTTAAGTAGTGTTAAATTTGCCTTAAGATAGTAATTATGTCTTTGTATTCTTGTACAATTATGAAGTTACGCTTTAATTGTTCATTAAAATGTCAAGTCTAATTTATATCCAATTAAGGTAAAAAAAACAAAAAAGAATCTAATACTAAAACGAGCAAGTAAAGTGCAGAAAAAGTAAGGACATGAAAATTTATGTGGTTCGGATTTCAAAAAATCTTACATCCAGTGACCAAATCTTTGCTTTTTTTTCTGTTACAAACTTTTTTAATAGCAAGAGAGTACAAGTATATTTAGTATAGAATTCAAAGAATATCCAAAGGTCATTTTCTCTACTATGATGCCATTATATTTATAATACTATGATATCACATTGATTGTCAGTTCCCTAATTCAATATTGCTTCTCCCGCCTTTCGATCCTTCCCCGTGTCATTAATCACGTTGCTTGTTGATTTATGCATGCATTGCTAATGTGACTAAAGGCGTGGATAAATTCTTTAAGGGGGAAGATTTGACTGAATTTGAAGTCAGACGAGATTTGAACTTTGAAGCCTTAGGGGTTAACACCTGAATTCATTATGAGGATTGTAATTCGCTAGCTTGCGGTGTCGTAGCTTCTGAATGTTCTTAGTCGATGCAATTCCTCTTCGAACATAGTAATGAAGTCCGCTCTTGGTATTAGTGTTGTTTCTTAATTAATGTCGTTTAGATTCTAAGGTGTCGGCGCAGATTCTAAGGCGGTGTTGGCGCTAGTTTCAAAAGGTGTTAATATAGATATTTCTGAGGTGACAATGTGTACTTTAAGGAGATGGTGAAGTTGAATTTTAAATAAAAGATGGCTCAGTCTCCAAAGGGATGCTGGATTAGACATTAAAGGGGTGGCAGCGTAGTCTCTCTGGAGATGTTGGTGCAGTCTTCAAGGAGAAGTTGACGTAGCCTTTATGGAGAGATCAGCACGATCTTCAAGGAGACGATGATGTGGTCTCTCAGAAGATGTCTACGCAGTCTTTTTCTTATGTTGGTAGATGGGTTCTTTTGGTTTATTTTTGCTTGTAGGCAGCACTTATTTGGTTCTTTTTTGTAGGAGTGACCTCTCTATTTATTTCCCACCAAATGTTATTGGAGTATCAGTGTAATTCGTCTATTGAGATCGTGTGGCCTATCTTTGATTCGGATTAATTGTTGTAGTGTCTTCCGCCTTTGATTTCTTTGTTATATCTTGATTTTATATGTAACACCCCATAAAATTAATAAAAAATTAATTAATTAATAATAACGCTAAAAAAATAGGAATTTTACAAACGTTCATTAATTAATTAATAATAACGCTAATTAATTAATTGTTGTAGGGAAGAAATTAATCGGGTTAAAGGGGAAAGATGACGAATATTAGATATATGTATATTCTATATTTCTATTCTTTCCTAATCTCTTAATTCTGAATTTAATCTATATACGAATTAATTGTTGTTTATTGTACAATTAAAATGAAGATAACTAAAGGGGGAAATAGGCGAAAGCATGGAATTAAATCCAAAGGAATTCGGGAAAGTTATTTGTGAGTAGAAATCTTAGCTTAACTTTAAATCTAGAACCTCAAATTTCAATATATATATATATATATATGCAAGCCTGATTTATTTAGCTAATTTAAATTGTGTTAGCTATTGTGAAAATTGTTATATTGGACTAGGGTGTTATATTGATATGTGAATTCTGACATTTGAATTAACTTAAGAACCTAAATAGAAAGCGAAATCTTAGTGTAGAATTACTTTTACGCACGTCTAAGAATATTTAATAGAAACTAGTTAGCCAAAAGTTACGTTAAATATATATGGATATAATAATAACGTATAAGTCATAAAGTATAAAATAAATAGGCTAATAAATAACAGTAAACCATATAAAAAGGAAGTTAAGAACAACTTTGGGAATTAATCCATAATTAAAAGGAGAAATAAGGAGTTTCCCTTATATGGCCTTAATGGTTACATGCGGATGAGATGTATTATGTATATTTATATATGATACATATATATGTTAGTATAATTTCGTATGGTTGGAGAGCGAAATATGACTAAGTAATAGGGATGCCAGGTTAGTTAAAAGTACACAGAAGTCTACCTAGCTAACCTGACTACTAGCAGTGTGACTTTGGAAGTGATGTGAGACATTGCTTATAATAACCAATAAGTAGCCATGGTGGACGTGAGGTTAGTTCCAATTCTGCAGGGTAAGCTTGCCCAGCTAATCTGGCTACCAGCACCTACAATTAGTCAGACTAATGTGAAAGTCACGGTTTGGTTTACGGGTCAAAGCATAGATATCCTAGGATGAGCATGCTTTGGGATTGGAAGTACTAACTAGCTATTGTTGGGTCTGCCTCCTTCCCATTCAAGAAGTATTAAATGATCGGATTAACTTTTAGGTGTGGTAGAAAAAATCTTTGGAGAGGCCTGCTTCTTGGTTGAGGTATTAAGTGGTTATTGGAGGATCTGCATCTTCCCCATTTAAGAAGTATTAAGTTCTTAAATGGCCTTATGGAATTACTTACGATGTCACTTAGGAAGTACTAGAGGGAGTTTCGCCTTGGGTTTAGGTATTAAATGATCGGGATCTACCTAGGGTATTGATTTTAAATGATCGGAGTCTGCCTATTTCTCATTAAAAAGGTCTTAAGTGACTCGGGTACTTTCTCTCGCATCGTTAGGATATGGTTGATGGAGATGGGTCGTTGGACCCAATATATTCCATAGGTGTGCTACACCCACATTATAGTTATAAAGTTAGGCTGAAAAGGGTCATTAGCCTACAGTTAGAGAAATGTTGTAGAGTTGGACTGGGAGAGTCGTTGGCTTACAATTAGAGGTATACTCAGAAAGGTATAGTTAGGAAGATGCATAAGACATAATACTCATCTAAATGATACTGCTTTAGCACTATTGTGGTAAGACTTGAGATTTTCATTCACTAGACATTATTGTTCCGACTCTCCTTATTACAACCCTCAGGTTAGAGGGAACGATGCCGATGACAAAGCGTGAAGGAGGCAGTGAAGACTGGTGGAAGTATAACTATTTATTTATGTTTCTTATGTACCCAGATTTTAGACTAGTTGGCGTTCTATTTTGAACATTTCACATCGTGTTTTGAATATTTGGAATATTGTATTTTTGAGATTTAGAAATGTGTGAAATGAATACTTACTTTATTATTATATTTTATCCCTCCTGTTGGGAAATTCTAAAAGCACAAATAGGCAGCTCTTTATTTAATCAATTTTTCCAACCAACAGCCAGCTTTGAAATGGACCTAAGGTTCGATGGACTTTTATTGAATCAAAAATTAGGCCCATTCCGAAGAGGGTTCTTACATTTGATATTAGAGCTTAGGTTACCCAATCAAAGGGAATATGTATATGCGAGAGTACGTACTTGTTATTTATTTTAAATATTTTTGCAAAACCCTACTATATATTTGAATATACATATATGGACATATATACGTGAATACACCAGTCAAACTTTATTTTAGCAAGTACTACTATCGTAGGAGGTCAGGATTATTGGCTGTAACCGTATATTCTGGGAGCTGGGATGGGAAGACAAGGTTAAGAGGAGGATAGCTGCATGGCACATAAAGGAGAGGTGTGGATTACTAGACCATAGTCATTGAGGAGAATGAAGAGGAAAAAATTACTTGGGTTGAATTATGGGCTTGATTCGAGTCACGATTTATGTCCAAAAAGCTGATGTAAGTCTGCAATTGGAGAATTTTATCCAAGTGAGGCAGGGGGAGCCATGGTGACAGATTATATCAATAAGTTCACAGAATTAGCTGGGTTTGGAATGTGCCTATTGACACCCCAACAAAGAAGGCGATGAAGTTTGTAAAAGGTCTAAATTCTCCACTTAGGGAGCTACTTTTAACTCAAGTTCCCGCAGACGCCACATATGAGACATTAGTTGAAATGGTCAGGCTTCAAACAATTGGTATAGAAGAAAAGGAGAAAGTATGATACTCGCATAGAACGAAGAAAGGAGGATTCTGGATAGACAAGAAAGCCAAGGGAAAGATCAAGAAAGGACGTGTGACATGCCATAGATGTCAGAAAAAGGGATACATCACTAAGGACCGCAAAGTGAGTTTGAAGAGAGAGGATTTCAAGCAGAGTTGCTATAACTGCTATGAAGAAGGGCACTACAAGAACCGGTGCTCGAGACTAGCAAAGAAGGGACAAGGTAGGCAAGCTTATGCCATTGAGGTTGTTCCTGTCTCATGCAGACCTCCTTCTAGTGATAAAGGAAAAGTTGATGGAAGGTACAACTATTATTTTTGGAAATACTATTCGTGCCTTATTTGATTCAAGGGCATCAAATTCATTCATTGCCAGAAATGCAGTTAACTCTTTGGGAGAAAAAACCCAATGTGTCACTAACTCTATAGTCGTGTCAAATCCTATTTGGGGGTCAACACATCTTTCTATGATTTGTAAAGACCTCATGGTGGATATATGTGTGAGTCGGTGGAATAAGGGTCTTAAGACTAAATTAACACCAGAGGGGGTGAGTAATATTTAATTTATTATATGAATATTATTCAAATTCTTTAAGATTTTACTTGGAATGAAGGAAAACAATCACAGAATCAAAGTACAGATAAAAGTAAATGCAGTAAAAGTAAAACAAGAAAGAACACACCAGGATTTTGTACTGGTTTGGAGTTACCCTACATCCAGTCTTGCACAATTCCTTGTACGGATTTCTTTTCAACTAGTAAATGCAAATACAATCTTAATGTCAAGACTACGAGGCACACCCTCCAAAATTCCGGCCTTTGGATAGAACCACTTGATTTCGGGCCATAAGCACACCCGCTAGATTTATGGGCTACTAAGCACACCCAATTGATTTAAATAGACTACAATCATACCTGCTTGGATTTCAGAGATACCAAGCACACCATAGAGTATAAGAGTATGATTTGGTAGATTTTACAGACTCAGATCTTCAATCTTGATTATAATCAATCCTATAGCTCTTGAATAGCACTTGATCTTGAGAGAGATGAGAAATCAGAGAGTATATGAAAGAGAATCAATATAGTAATGATTGAATTTGATTTTTGGTTGAATTTCAATAGAGTTTCGATAGAAATTGTTTTAGAATTCAAGAGAATGAAAAAAGGAGAGAAAAATAAGAAAGTAGTTAATAAAAATTCATTTGGTAGTCTGGTATATATAGGGAAACAACGGTCATGTCCATTCGCGTAGAGAAACGATGAAAAGACACTTCAATTCAAAATTTGAATTTTGAAATTTACGACTAGTAGGTCGACATATGGGATTTGGATATGTCGACGTATCCTTCACAAAATTGAAAAATACTTTACAAAAATTATTTTGAAAATCCATTACTTTGTAAAATAATTTGATACTTTGTAAAATCGCTTAAATATAGTTTATACGAATTTTAATCAAAATAAAATTTAATAAAATTTAATAAAATAATTTTGAAAGAATTAATAAGAATATACAATATAATGTAAATAATATATATAAAAACAATATAGTTATAAATTATAAAGTATAAACAAAAATTCAATAAACTTAAAAACACTAAAATAATATCTTATTAAGTATAAGAGATTTGAAACTCATTTTGGGAAATATTTTAAAAAGATTATTTTAAAAATAGAATATTTGAAAAACAATTTTAAAATAAAATTAGAGAAGATGAGAGAGAGATCAAAAAAGTGCTATCAAGGTTTTAACATTAATTCTATGACTCTATAACTTATATGAAATATCTTGAAACCTTGAACTCTTCAATACTCATGAGTCTTCATTCTTGAACTCTTGAAACGTTATATCAGCATCTTGATATCAACATTTTGATACTATACAGTCTTCTTAATCAATACCTATCTAATATCCTGCACTATACACTATATATATCTTGATAAAACATCGGTATCTATATTTTATATAATGTCCTATACTTGTTATCATCAAAACCAATACCTAAGGTACTAACGATCTCCCCTTTTTTTATGATGACAACTCTGTATATAAAATATATTATAACTTTCGTGAGTTACAAAACTCCCCCTTAATCTATGCCTAGATTTTATACATTTCTCCTCCTTTTTCATCGACAGAAATAACTAATTAAAATTATAACTCTAACATTAACTCTTACTATAATCCTAACTCTAACTTTCCTAAATAAAGTACTAATCAATTTACATAAGAATTATATATAATGATTATGAGAAAGATTATACATAAACAATAAGTGATATGTAAAATGAAATAATCATTCCAAATATTCATCCAATCAAACAAAGTTTATGTCCATAACATTCAAACAAATCCACACAAATCCAAACCAATCAAATCCAAACCAAACCAAGTATTGTTATTTATATACAATCAAACCTATTTAAACTAACCATTTTGAGGAAATTCAACCCATCCTTCTGTGCCAAGGATTGGATCCTCTTTGATAGCATCTCAATCTTCATCATCTTTGTTGATTGTACACTTTGGATTGGTTGTTGGTTCTTCTTTGTTCAAGGCAGAAATCATCCACCAAATCACGTTGAAATGTCTTTCTTGTTCCTTGATCATCTGCATTTGACTTAATTCTAAGTGCCTCTGGTTTCTTAGGATGAAAGTAAGAATGTTCTTAAATGATTCAAGAGTTTGTTTGAGGTTTTCGGTTAGTTTTTGGATAGGAGAAGCAATTATCTTGGTTTTAGAGTTTGGGAATGCAAAGTAAGAAGAAAGAGAGTAGATAATAATGATTCTCTGGTCTTAATAGATATTTAAAGGAGTGGAAATTCATTGGAAATGAATAGACATTTGCTATCCATTCAATTTTAAAAATTAAATTTTTTGAAAAGTTACCATTGTATGTCGACATATATACCTAGGGTATGTCGATATATATGCAGAAATTTTCAAAACAACTTTGTTTTGATATTCTAATATATTTAGCTTATACTATTATACCAGTATGTTTTCAGATATGATAAACAATGTACAACAGTAAGGAAATAAATTTTCATTAATACTTCGATAGAGATTACATAGAACACAAAGAAATGAAAAGATACATAAGATTCAACATAAACTAAAACTAGAAAATCCAAATACAAGATAGTTTAAACAACTAGAAAGATACAGATGAAGATGACGAAGAACTACCAAGCTTGCGGATGATATTTCCAAAGAATTTATCCATTTTGTTGGAAATTGAAGTAAATTTCTTTGAAAATGATTTCTTAAGCTTCCTTTGGTTATGGACGATCTTCTCTTGATTTTTGAGAAGATCTTTGTTGGATGGATTTGGTGGCATTGAGATACTTTCCAAAGAAGTATCCTCCTCCTCTTCTTGTTCTTCCTCCTCGACTTCCATTTCATCTCCTTCCTCTTCCTCCTCCTCCTCTTCTCTTATTTCATGCTCTTCTTCCCAAACCAACCTTTCTTCCTTTTTTGCAAGTGTTCCATAAGGCTCGAAAAAGGATGAAATATGCATAAGTGAAATGTTGGCCTTGTCAAATATTTTTCAAGGAATTTTTTCCTCTCCTTTAAGGTCAACACAAAAATAATTGAAAACACGAATAAGACACACACCATGAAATAGTGTGTTTTCATGTTTAGAAAGATTCTTAGGAAAAGTTCATCCAAAATAACTTGAGACCAATTTATGTTGTATCGACCATAAATTGTGAAAAGTGCTTTGAAAACCTTTTGATTCGGGTTATTATTGTTACTCATTCTAGAAGTGATACTTTGTTACAAAAGAAGGCTTAAAATTCTTGCTTTTGGACACAAGTTTTTATTTTTGAATTCAAAATCATCATCACTTCCGAAAATATCATGAATTACTTCACGATTTTGAAAATCAATTTGAAAAGATGAAAGGTCTATTCCACTAGATTTGTGCCCAAGAATGTGACCCCAAAAGTTCACAGTTTAAAACAATTTGTGATCCTTTGACACTACTCCGAACTTTTACTTCTCTACCATCATAAAACTTTCCTTTTAAATTTGCATAAAACATCTTTACTAAATTTGAATAAGAAACAAAATCATTTTGAAAAGCATCGATTAAATGAAGAATTTCATTTTGCAAACAAAGATTGAAAAGATCATAAGTAGCAAAAATCTTCAAAAATAGCAAATTTTTCGAGAAAGACTTTTTCGAAAGATAAATACTCTATATAGGCTTGAATGACTTCTTGATCATTGAAAAGATATTCTTTTATTTTCTTAGAAAGCCTTATGGTTGCCTTAGTATTGCTTGAGGACGTCATTGAAGAATAGTTCGAAGAGATAAGAGAGTTTATGATTTTTGAATTTGAAAATGAAAGTGAGAAATGAATGGATGGAGATAGAGTAATTAAATAGAGAATTAAAGGAGATGTTCTCTAGTCAAAAGGCAACTTTTCAGAATATAGGAGTTCATGAAAAAGTGGAGGAAAATTCAAATTTTGAATTTGAAATTGGAAGTCAAATTCTATCTACATATGTCGACATATGCTCATGGGGTATGTCGACATATAGGTCGAAATTTTTAAAAATGAATTTTATTTAACTATATCCTATTTTGTTATATAGACCTATTTATAGTTATTCTATTTTCAGAAAAATAATTTTAAATATATTTTATATTATTATTTTATTATTTAAAATATATAAAATATTTATATTTAAAATACAATCACATAGTATTCAACCAATATTATTATTAATCTATAGGATATTCCTAACAACCAATAAAGCAACCAAAAGAAAAGAAAAATTCATTCAAGAAATTAAAAAACTTTTGATATAATAAATGCGTACCTTTTTCTGATCCATTTCACCATTTTGTTTTGAATTATGTATTGCTGTGAAGCACATTTTAGCAATTTCTACATCTAATTCATTATCACTTGAGGATGTATCTGAATCGTCTAATGTTGCAGTATATGCTCTTCTCCATTTTCAGGATAAATTAGTGTTCAGTGTAGTTTTCAGTTAATCGGGATGTGGACAGCCTCATTTTATATGACCAGGATCATCGTAGTTATAACATCTAATGCCATTTCCGTTTCCACTTCCGCTTCATAGATTTTTGTTGTCATTTCTTTTGAAATTGTTCATCTTCCTAAATTTTAGAAATTTTCTGAAATTTCTTGTCTTGAAAGCAATTTCTTCATCGTCATCACTGTTTGAATCCAAATTATCCATCATCGCATTAAAAGCTATAGATTTCTTCTCTATTTCTTTGCTTTCTCTCATGTCCTGCATTTGTGCTTCAAAAGACATTAAATTGCCAATTAACTCTTTAATTTTTAGAGTACTAATGTCATTAGCCACTTTGATTACAAGAGTCTTTTGTTCCCATTCAGGAGTAAGTGAATTGAGAATTTTTCTAACTTGATCCTCTTCAAAAAACTTTTACCCGGTGCAGTAAGTAAGTGTATTATATCTTGGAATCTACTATACATATCAGATATGGACTCGTTTTGAATAATTGAAACTGGTTCGTTAAGATGGAAATTTTTGTCTGTTTAACCTTACTTGTCCCTTTATGTGTAACTTGCAAGGTTCTCCAAATTTCAAATGCAGACTTACATATAGATACTTTATTAAATTCATTTCTATCTAATGAACAAAATAAAATATTCATAGCCTTAGAGCTACTTTATGCAACTTATTTTTGGTCAGCGGTCCACTGTGCAAAATTTGTCTCGGGTTCAGTGTACTCAGCTTGTGTGGTATTCCAAGTGTCTAAAGCAATTGATTGTAAATAAATTTTCATTCTACATGACTAATATGTGTAATTACTGTTATTAAAAAGTGGAGGTCTAGCAGTGGATTTCCCTTCGACAAATGAGTTACTAACAAGTGTATTAACAGTGTTACTAACAGTACTATTACCAGTGTTGGTAGCCATTTAAACTTTTCAAAAATCAAACGATGAATACTTTGAAAACCAATGCTTTGATACAAAATGCGAGTCAGCGGAATAAGGATCTTAAGGTTAAATTAAAACTAGATGGGGATGAATAGTGTTTAATGGATTGTATGAGTATTTCTGAAATTCTTTACGATTCTACTTGGAACGATGTAATTAACAATCATAGAAACAATCATGGAATCAAAGTACAGGTAAAAGTAAATGCAACAAAACTAAAAAGGAAAGAACAAACCAGGATTCTATACTGGTTCAGAGTTACACTACATCCAGTCCCGCACAATTCCTTTTATGGATTTCTTTTCAACTAGTAAATGCAAATACAATTTCGATTTCAAGGCTACGAGACGCACCCTCCAAAAATCCCGACCTCTGGGTAGAGCCACTTGATTTTTGGGCTACAAGCACACCTATTAGATTTACGGGCTACTAAGCACACCCAATTGATTTTAACAAGCTAAAATCATGCCTACTTGGTTTTAGGGATACTAAGCACACCACAAAGTATAAGAGTATGATTTGATAGAGTTTACAAACTCATATCTTCAAGATTTGATAGAGTTTACAGACTCATATCTTCAATCTTGATTATAATCGATCCTATAACTCTAGAATAGCACTTTGATCTTGAGAGAGATGAGAGAAATCACAGAGTATATGAAAGAGAATCAAAGTAGTAATAATTGAATTTAATTTTGGTTGGATTTCCGTAGAGTTTCGATAGAAATTGATTTAGAAATCAAGAGAGTGAAACGAGAAGAGAAAAATAAGAAAGTAGTTAATGAAAATTCGTTTGAAAGTTTGGTATATATAGGAAAACAATGGCCGTGTTCATTCGCGAAGAGATATGACGAAAAAACACTTCCATTGAAATTTGAATTTTGAAATTTACGGTTAGTATGTCGACATACTTCCATAGGATATGTCGATATATCCCTTTGTATTTTGAAAAATTACTTAATAAAAATTGTTTTGAAAATATTTAGTATTGTAAAATATTTTGAAACTTTGTACAAACATTTAAACATAGTTTATACATATTTAATCATATTAAAACTTAATAAAACTTTATAAAATAATTTTGAAAGATTTAATAAGAATATTCAATATAATGTAAATAATATATATAAAATCAATATAGTTATAAATTATAAGCAAATATCTACATCAAAATATAAATATCAAAAATAAAAATAAGGAAGATAAAAACTAAAATACCAAAAAAATATAATAGATTAAAAAATACTAAAAACTTAATATAATATCTTTGTAAATATAAAAGGTTAAGAAATTATTTTGAGAAATATTTTGAATGGATGTTTGAAAAGATAATTTTGAAAACTAGGATATTTGAAATATATTTAAAACTTATTTGAAATAGAGAGAGAGAGAGATCAAGAAAGTACTATCAGGATTTTAACAAAAATTCCATGACTCTATAACTTATCTGGAATATCTTGAAATATTGAACTCTTTAGTACACATGAGTCTTCATTCTTGAAATCTTGAAACTTTATATCAGCACTTGAATCTACTCTTGATATCAGCATCTTGATACTGTACAGTCTTCTTAATCAATACCTATCTAATATCCTACACTATATATCATATATATCTTGATAAAACATTAGTATCTATATTTTATATAGTGTCCTATAGTTGTTATCATCAAAACCAATATCTAAGGTACTAATAGTACTAACTATTCTAGATGGGTTAAACCTTTCACCATTTATACCAATGCATGCGGTACGAGGTTAGGAGCTGTTCTTATGCAGAAGGCAAAGCGATAGTCTATGCAAGTAGACAGTTGAAGGACCATGAGAAGAGATATCCCACTCATGACATAGATTTAGCAACTATCGTATTCACCTTGAAAATATGGAGGCATTATCTTTGGGAGGGAAAGGTTTGAGCTATTTACTAATCATAAGTCCCTTAAGCACCTGTTTTTCCAAATGGATTTAAACCTTAAGCAACAAAGGTGGATGTAGTTTATAACATCTTATGACTTTGAAATTCGGTATACCTCCGGAAAAGGAAACGTTGTTGCTAACGTCCTTAGCCGGAGGCATGCTATCCTTAGTGCTATATATTAGTGGAGGTAGTTAGCGCTCCTCTCGAATTTCAATTTCCAACGGCCATCGGAATTCACTCTGAGATATCTAGTGGCCAGGAAGTAAGGCTAGCATTAATGGACAACGTCGGACAAGAACAAAAGAGGGATGCATCAATCGTCGACATTTAGGCAAATCAGGTAGGGGAGAGCATTTCCCCCACATCCATAGGTATTCGATTGACGAAAGAGGATGACTAAAGGAAGATGGATAGCTGTATGTTCCAGTAGTGGAAGATGTTCTGGAGGAAGTGCTAGTAGAATGCCACTATTCTAGGATGATTATTCATCCCGATGAAGATAAGATATATAGGTATATGAAGCAGATTTTCTATTGGCCAGAGATGAAGAGGCGAGTAGCGGAATATGTCACTAAATGTTTGACATGTCAAAGGATAAAAGTGGAATAAGGGAAGCCCAAAGGTATGTTATTTCCGTTAGAGATTCCAACTTGAAAATGAGAGCATATATCAATGGACTTTATAGATCGGTTGCCTAGAAGTTAAAGGGGCAATGAAGATATTTGGGTTATAGTGGATAAACTCAATAGAAGTGCCCATTTTATTCCTATATGAAGTGATAGGAGGACAACATCTCTAACACGAATTTATTTCAAAGAAGTGGTAAGATCGTATGGAGTTTTGATCAACATTGTTAGTGATAGAGACCCCTTATCCACTGGTGAATTTTTAAGAAGTTTGCAAGCAGCTTTAGGAACGACATTGACTCTTAGCACCATTTATCACCCATAGACCGATGAAAATACTTAAAGGGTGAACATGATTTTGGAGAATTTATTGAGAACTTGCATCATGGATTTTGGAGGATGTTGGAAGCAACATTTACCTTTAGTAGAATTCTTATACAGTAATAGTTACCAAGCGACGATTGATATGGCATCCTTTAAAGTATTATATTGGAGACCACAGAAAAGATTGAGGTGATTAGGCCGCGAATGAAGGCCGTCTAGGATTGACGAAAGTCCTATGCTGATGGACGAAGAATTTTTTTAGAGTGTTCAGTATGAGACATGATATTTGTTAAGGTTTCCCCTCTTAGGAAGGTTATGAGATCTGGAACATCGGAGAAGTTGGCGTCGAGATTTGTTGAGCCTTTCCCATTTTAAAGAGGGTGTTGCATATCGAGTAGAACTTCCAACTAAGTTAGCATAAGTCCATTGTGTTTTCCATGTATTGCATTGAGGAAATGTTTGCACGACACCGCCACTATGGTAGAGCCTGATCAGTTAGCAGATATAGAGATAGAGCTGATGGCACCCCATGCCACCGCACGTATAGTGGAGTACGGAGTTAGGAAGCTTCATAATAAAGAAATCAGGCTTGTACGAGTGCATTGAGGAAATAACCCAGTAGAAAGCACATGGGAAACAGAAGAGAAGATGAAGGTTTCTCATCCTGAGTTTTTCTATAGTAAATTTTCTCTCTCCAAAATTTAGTATTGTTTAGGTTTTACTTGCATTGTGGTTGCTAGATTGGATTGTAGGGGATGGTTGCCGCATTTTTATTATTATTTTTGAACTTAGATAGTATCTTATGCATATTTAGGATGTTCGCATACATGCATATATGTCACGATTTTACATTCATATTGGGGTTGAGCTTACCTATAGTATGTTGCATACATAATCACATTGCATTTTTGGTTGAGTAGATGGTTGTGTAAATAACTTAGTTGTACAACATGGTTGTAGAGTGCGCGTTACGCTATCTTTCTCTTAGAAATTTCGAGGACGAAATTCTTTTAAGGGGGAAAATATAACACCCCTTAAAATTAATAAGAAATAATTAATTAATAATGACGCTAAAAATAGGAATTTTACAAACGTCAGAATTTGGCTATGAAATTTATACCGATGTGTTCATTGTGATTTTCTGAGCTACTTTCATATATAAAGTTTCATGATCGGAATTCAAATGGAGAAGTTATCGACGTTTGAAAATTTTGAATCGAAAATAATTCAAAATGGATCAAAGAAATAACTCAAAATAATATTTTAAAAATTAGCGTTGAAAATTAAACGTTAAGGAATCATTAACATTAACCTAAAAAGGTAATAACTATAAATAAGCAGAAGGAGATTAATCCGTGTCAGGGATCAGAGGTCGGTCGACCATCCAATGAGGACCGGTCGACCGATTGAATAAGGGGCTAGGGTTTGCCTAAGCTAGAACGGTTCAAATTTTATTATTTTAAACTGACTTTGATCCATACGATCCAAGGGGCGTTCTAACCACTATAAATAAGAAGCTAGCCCTCTTACTTTTATTCACAAGAAAAATAAGAACACCGACAAGATTCTATCAGTTTCCTTCCTCCCCAAAAAACTTTCTAAATTCAAAAATAAAAGATCAACCTCTAGGGAAGATATTAATCAGGTTAAAGGGAAAAGGTAAGGAATTTTAGATATATATGTTTTTCTATTTCTATTCTTCCCTAATCTCTGAATTTTGAATCTAATCTATATACAAATGAATTGTTGTATATTGTACAATTAAAATAAAGATAACTAGCTAAGGAAATAGGCAAAGGCGTGGAATCAAATCCAAAGTAGTCCAGGGAAAGCTATCTATGAGTGGAAATCTTAGCTTTTCTCTTATTAGTGGTTTGTGCAGTTAATATTTGGATTTGTTTGATGCCTTAGGGAATTTTGTATGCGAAAACATTAAATTTAAAACCCAAAATTCCCTTGAAAAATGTTATTTTTGGAATTGGTTAGAATCTTATTGTTTTATGTTAATATGGTATAATTTAATCGGTTATTATTTGCAATATAAATAATTTATATTCTATTCAACTTCTACTTTCCAACTTGTGTTTGTGATGATGAAGGATTGTAAAATGAACTAGAAAAGGGCATGTAAAGCATGAATTTTTATTCCATTCGTAGTTTGCACCGCCCACTTCCATAATGAAAATAAATATGAATTCTTTTTCATTTCAACCTCATCCATTTAAAAGTCGAATAGAATATAAAGGATGTAAATTGTAAAGTTTTGCTCCCTTGAAATTGAGGCGTTAATTCTACTATGTTAATGTAAAACAAGTTGGATGTTTTGATTTCATTTTTATGAATATATATACCGGTCTGATTTGTTTAGCTAATTTAAATTGTGATATTATCTATTGTGAAAACTATTGTATTAGACTAGGAACTTAATATGGATATGGGAATTGTGACACTTGAATCATTTTAATAAACCGAATAGGAAGTGAAAATCTTAGTATAGAATTGATTTTACGGACGCCTAAGAATAATTAATAAAAACAAGTTATCTAAAAATTAACGTTAAGTATAAATATAATAATAATAACATATAAGTCATAATGTATAAAATAAATAGGTTAATAAATAACAACAAACCATATAAAAAGGAAGATAAGAATAATTATAAGAATTAATCCATAATTAAATGGTGAAATAAGGAGTTTCCCTTATATGTCCTCAATGCGTAAATGCAGGTTAGGTATATTATGTATATTTATATATTACACATATATGTTAGTATAATTTTGTAAGGTTGGAAAGCGAAAATATGACTAAGTTATAGGGATGCAAATTCAGTTAAAAGTACACAAAAGTCTGCCCAGCTAATCAGACTATCAGCAGTGTGACTTTTGAATTAATGTGAGACATTATCTATAGCAACTAATAAGTACCCATGGTGGTTGGGAGGTTAGTCCCAATTCTATAGGATAAGCCTGCCCAGCTAATCTGGCTACCAGTGCCTAAGAATAGTCGAACTAATATGAGTTGTCATGGTTTGGGTTACGAGTCACAGAACAAATACCCTAGGATTGGGCTTGCTTTGGGGTTGGAGGTATTAAATGGTTATTGTAGGGTCTGCTTCCTTCTCATTCAAGAGGTATTAAATGGTCGAGATTTTCTTTTTGGTGCAGTAGAAGAAATCATGGGAGGGAGTCCACTTTGGGTTAAGGTATTAAATGGCTATTGAAGGGTTTGCCTCTTTCCCATTTAAGAAGTATTAAGTGGTCTTTTGGGAGTTTTTACGATATCAGCTAGGAAGTACTAGAGAGAGGTTCGCCTTGGGTCTAGGTATTAATGATAGGGATCTGCCTAGGGTCTAGGCATAAAATGGTCGGAGTCTGCCTATTTTCCATTAAAAGGGTCTTAAGTGACATGGGTACTTTCTCTCGCATCGTTAGGATATGGTAGATGGAGATGGGTCGTTGGATCGAATATATGTGACAACCTGCACCTTCCGACATGCTCCAAAAGCTGTCGCATCGAGAAATATGGATCATCGAGATTTTTAAAACTTTAACATCCAAGAGACTAAGATGAACACATATTATCTAAGATAAATTAACTATCAAATCCAAATCGCATTAGAAATAACTATCCAATACGCATCACAGTGGAAGAAATAAGACATGTAAATATCATAGAAAATACCAGTCTCGGAAAATATCAAATCATAGTCATAGAAAAATATCAGTACGTGATCCAAAACAGAGTACGTAGCAAAATATCCTTCATAGTCTGATACAAGAAACTAACTGTACTAATATGATAACATGATACATGAAGAGAAGATGTGATAAAAGCAGACTCTAAGAAAAGCACGACTCTCTCCAAGTATCTGAAATGGGGAAATGACCACCGCCATGTCCACCTATGGTGGGGAAAAAGATGGAAAAGGAACGAGCCAGACAGAAGTCTGGTGAATGAGAATAATATTAATAAGTGATGATTAAGTGCAATTAACTTTAAATCTACTCTAAGTGACATAGAATGTGTAGCAAGGGTCCATGTACTACTGAGGTCAACACTTAGTGATTCTTATCTAACACAGTGGGTCGAATCTAATGATCGAACGTCACATCAATGATTGGCCAAAATAAGAACTACTTTCCTATTATAACTATACCAACATGCCACTTATTGTGCTGCACTAGGTTCCATAGAAACTCCCGTTAGTACCGGGTTCCAATTTAATCGATACACATAGCCACTTATTATACTGCACCGACGTCCACCCATACAATGTTGCGCCAGGAACTTGCATACGTGGATCTTTTGTTAGTACCAGACTCTCTCAGAAAGCATCTATGTTATTACTGCGTTCATCCGTACAGAACGCCACTGAGCCTATTGCAAAAAAAATTGCCCTAATCCACTTCGTTTATGCGATATGCATCGCCCATACCAATATCAAACATTGTGAAATACTTAGACCAAATTAGCTGAATAACTAGTTCACTAATTACAAAATTTTCAATTAAATTAACAAATTTTTATCTATTTAATTTAGGCCTTAGGCCAAGGTTTGATTCATCTAGTTTTAACTCGAACAGTCGACCCTGGCATTGCCCAGGTCGACCGCCACCGGTCGACTCAGAAAGTGTCAGATAGACAGTCGACGTTGATTTTTGTATGGTTTGTTTGATTTTTAGCTATCGATTAATTTTTAATTAATATCGTTATCTAGTCCATTAATGATTACAATTAACCCTGATTTACAGTTAATTAATTTTCCAATTTCAATCAATTTAGGGTTTGTGAATTAGAGATTACAAGTTGTATTGACTAGTGTTGAATTACCCAATTCCATAATTCAATTTCAAATTAAATTCTAGGGTTTTGGGATTGGCAAATTCAATTTTTATCTAACAAGTTAATTATAGGGTTTCTACATTTCTAATCATTTAATATAGTTTTAAATCAACTACATTAATCAAATTATTAATTTGTGCCTCACTCACCTTTAGCCTAAGCTCTATATCTGAGAAAACTGTCCTCCAATTAATTGCTCTCCTCTAGATCTCTTTAATCTCCTCCTTGATTGCTTGCTTTGCTCCTTAATTAGCTTTAGTTTTGATTTGGATTTTGATTTTGATTTTTGGGTTTAGGAGATATAGGGTTTTAGTAGAAAATTTGGCAGAGTTTCCCCTGCTATTCATTTAACAAAAGAATTAGGGTTTGATTAGAGGTTAATTTATAGGGTAAGCTTAGAATCTAAGGCCACTGGATCAACTCAGTTGTAAATCCAGACCACGCATCATTTACTTCACACGCAAGTAATCATCTAGCTTGTCCATTCACCACGCTCCAGATCGAAAATCACCCCAAAAACAACATGTCGAGTCGACCGCCACCAATCAACCTAGGGCCTATTTGGGTCGACCCGACTTTGTTTAATTTTTTATTATATTTTAAATTTTCCATTTATCGTTTTGTCGCTCATAACTCTCTCATACTCACTCGGATTACGGTTATATAGAAAAATAGTCCAGAAAACCGTTACGAACACAATGGTGCAAGTTTTGTGCCAAATTCTTATGTTTGTTAAAATTTTGTTTTTTAAGTCCTTATTTTCATTTAATTTATTTTTCTTATCAAATTTCCGTTTCAATTTCAGTTGGAAAAATGAAACTCATACACATAGCAACCAATAACTACAACCATATACTCAACCAACATCTGCAAGCAATCGTTGTCCTTAAAAAAAATTCTAATGCATCATGTACGTATATATATGGCGTGAAATGCACGTGAATCTGTACTGATGCAAAAGTAGGCGGTCCAATGATCCAATCGATCTCCTGTTATGCAAAAATGCTTATGCCATACATCCAAATGTATGTAATATCCAAAATGATACACTGATAATTCTATGCACAACCATTTAAACATATGCAACATCCATATGCATAACATCCACTAGCTATTCACATTAAGAA
The DNA here is from genome assembly GCA_030737815.1 of Allium fistulosum. Taxonomy (NCBI): domain Eukaryota; kingdom Viridiplantae; phylum Streptophyta; class Magnoliopsida; order Asparagales; family Amaryllidaceae; genus Allium; species Allium fistulosum. Next base: position 1,388,738,095 of record CM060901.1, on the reverse strand, counting down.
TTGAATGAACTAGGCCAGCCCGCAGCGGAAGAAATGAGTGAATTTATAAAAAAATAGCCATTTTGGATCTTTAATGGGCCTATGAAGTCTAAATGCATTTAGATCTTATCTAAATTTTCTTTTAAATAAAATCAGTATTTTATTTTATTTGGTAAAAGGATTTCAAAAGGGTTTGAATATTATATAAATTTATATGAATAAGTGTATCAAATACACATATGTGTGTAATAGTTACTTATTAAAATAAATATGAGAAAGTAACCTTTAGTTTCCTTCTCTAATAGTTATGTAATTAATTAAGAAAGTAAACAATATTAATTGGAGAGAGAGAAACATCATATTTGTCTATCTCTAATTAGATTGATAATATATGGAATAAACAAGTTAACATTTCAATTGAATGTTTTATTAGGAAAGCATTAATTCAATTCAATTTAATTTTATTAATTGCAAATGATTATAAGCACATCACATGCGCCTATGTGTATAGTGTAAGTGCAACAGATAAAAGTGTACAAAGTTAATGTAAACATTGCTTAAGTGCTGGGATTTACACCACAATGGACACATTTTCCATCCATATATGCCTTTGTCGTCCTAAACATGAACGATTTTATTTGTCTATTAATATATAAATAGATACATATATATATACACTACAAAAAATATATATACATATACAATTAATGTTTAGCATAACGATTCAAATAAAATAGATTTCATTTCAATTATAAGCAGTAAATCAAAGAATATCAAGATTAATGAAAATGGTTTGAAACAGTTGTGAAAAGAATCATTCCCTTTTAAGCAAAGATATAATTTTTAATTAGATGGAATTGCAAATCATGGAATATATCATTAATTTAATGTTTGCCTTTTTCTTTTAAAAGGAAGAGTTTATATTAGAATGATTTGAAACATGACAATTAAAACATCATATTAATTGGATGACAAAGATTAATTAATGTGATTATTACCAAGTTTCAATTACATAGCAACCCATGTCTAAATATTCAAGTGTAAACTTTTTGATCTGAAAAACTGAATTATGAAAAATAATAATTCAAAGTTCAATTTTGTTCATTTTTTAAACAACAAAATCAAACGACATAGGCATATATTGATTTGAGATAAGAAGATCTAGATCTAGATTAAACAAACTTTGTAAACAATCACATAGAGTACATAAAATAAAATTAAGAAGGTCTAGATCTAGGTTAAATTAAGTAATTAAACAATCATACATGAGACAGAAAATAAGATGTTATAATTCATAACAAAATAGCAGTGAACAAAAGAAAACATGCTATATTTTAACATGATAGAACAATCGATTCAAGCAAGGGAATGAAGATATTCAAATCAAGATTTAAATTCACAAGTATGAACAGAAGGGAAAGATAGAGATTAAGGGGATATAAACAAATTATAAGATATGTAAATATAGAATATACACATATATAATTACCTTAGGATGAAGCATGTAGGAATACCTTGAATGATAGAACAATACCTAGATCTGATTGATCACTCTCTAAATCCGATAGACCTTGCCCTTCATCACACCTTGATTTGTGGCTTCTCCTCAGATTTCAAGCAAATCACCGTCCCTCTTTGCAAAAGAATAATGAACCACCTTTTTAATTTTGTTTTATGTTGATTTGAATTTGTTTTGATTGTTTTTTGGATGAAGTTTCAACCATGAATGAATGATAGAGAAGAGGAAGAAAAGAGAGCAAAAAATAAAAGTCACGTTCTGTTATCTGTACTTTACAAAATGAGGAGGTTTTGTTTTTAATATAATTAAAGAAACCTTTTCCTATTCTCCTATTAAAACTTCCTCTTTTATTTCCTCTTTTTAAATTTCAATTAATCTCATTAATTGATTTCCTCCTCTACCATTATATGGATAATCCAAGCACGTTCCAAACATGCAACTTTTCCAAATAAAAGAAAACAACTTTTATGTAATTATTTTATTGTTTAAAACATGTTGAAAATTATACCGATAATGCATATCGATATATGCAAATATAACTTTTATATATGCATTAAAATAATTACCAACGACATTCAAAACATCAAATGAATTAAAAAAATTAATATTTCATAAATGTAATTAATTTAATCAGTTTGCAACATTTACAAACTAATTAAATTGTGTGGATTTCAAAGAAATTACAAATGTGGTTGTGCGACTCAGAGGTGAGAATTCAGTCAGGGATTAATATTAAACAATTCAAATATTAATGTTCACACGTCACGTAGCAGGTGGTATGACAGTTTGGCTGAATTCATCGCTTATAGGTCTTTTTGGTAAAATCGAATTTTACTTATTATAAGCGGTACCTGATAGTGACAATTATTTACACTAATTCTCTTCGTCAAAACTATATCATATTAGGACTTATGGAATTTGGTAATGGTCAAAATTCAAATATCATCCGCATTCAACTTTATAGTCCAAACACAAAGTCCTTGGTTCAATAATAACAATTATTATTAACCGAAACGCTCTGGCCAGAGACTTTGACTTTGAGTTGACTTCAGTTGACCGTGATACTAACCTCATATACCTGAGGAGACGAATCTTCTCTTGAATAGTGTTTCACTTCCAATGCTTCCACTCGATCCAACTATAGTCGTTCGATGGACGACGTGCCACGATTTAACTATAATCAAAGCGGAGCTTTCACATTGAAGATCAACAGTATTCTAAAATCAAAAGAACTATGTAAATTAGTCACATCAATATTCTCTGCTTGACCTTAGTTATATTAACTAACAGAAAAATATCGAGTGAGTCATTCCATAGTTATCCAATAACTATCAGTACATAATCCCTTGGTGCCCCCAATAGCCATGAGTAATACACTGCCTAACATTTGGAGAGCATTACGTACTCTAGGCTCAACGGATACATCGATATCCAGTCTCGATGCATCTTGACTGGGAACATTTAAAATGGTATATTTGTTTTATTGTGATAAATTACTCACGATTACAACACTTTGTAACTACTATCACAAAATATACCATTTATGGATTTTCTATTAAATATACTTTTAATTAAATGAATTAATTAATATAACCACGTTATATCAAGTATATAATAGAAAAAACACCTTTATTGTGAACAAGATTGTTTAACGAGTTAGATATATGTAACAAATTACATAATTGCCTCTAGGGCATACCCCTAACTCTATCAATCTCCCACAGTCAATTATGGAACCTTATTCCATCTTCTCCAATCGGTTTCTCAGAACCAGTTGGGTCAGTCCCTTTGTGAACGGGTATGCTATTATGTTTCAATTATCTAATCTGTCAATTAGCTCTCTTCGACGGTGATAAATTGCTTTATCACGTGGAACAAGTCGGAGTATGTCTCTCGACCTCTAGTGAGCTATATGTTCTATTACGAACCATATCGCGACATTGTTATCTTATAACAATATTATGAGATTCTCAACATTTGGAATTGGCCCGGTTATAAATTTGTGCACTTATAATTTTATATACATTATTTTTATTGCGACAATATTTAAGGCGTGTAAATAGCCTTTTTTCATTGAAGAAGCCACAGTCTTTTATTTGGAACACTTCCAACTTAAAGATACTTAACTTGAATTTATTATTGACATACTACACTCAATATGACTTATGAAGTTTGAGTTCGAACACTCCTTCATAAGGAGTTTTTGTTTCTGTAAACAATTCTCTATTATTTCATAAATACATGATAACACTTCAAACAATCATTTAGTTATATCAATTTGAATTTGATATTTGCTTCATGTATCACATACATAAACAAATCATGATATCTAGACAACATAACATGTATGATAATTCCTTTTGCCAATGCAAAGGAATCAATCTTACATGTTCTGTATTAAACATTTTAATAAGGTGTCCTTTAATATCATTTGGGACATTCTGACATCTTTTATACTTACTATAAAAGACATCATTTATTAATCCAATGTTGAGTATTAAAATAACTAAGGCTGATTTTAACACAAGTACATCATTAAAATCAACAATGTGTTGTTTACTTATAGTTTAGAAATATCAATGTACCTTTTAACGTTCTTTCTTATGAACACACTTCCTCTGCACTTTGATTGAAAATCAAACTATTTGATATTTCTATCAAAATACTTATTCAATCTTGATGCTTATAAAATGATACTTTCATATCATTTCTTGAATCATATCCAAAGACTCACAAACTCAATATCGCTCCCAGTGACTTTGAGACATTTTTGGTTAATATGTGTAAATAACTTACTCTAAATCATTATTTAGAATTTTCTGTTTCAATACATATGTACCAAAACACTAGGACTTATCAAGCAATAACTTTGTGAGTAAATCCGAATTGACTTGAATATGTTGAATATCGAATCTATTACGCTAATTTCAACAATTGAAATTTACAATATTATTTCCAACTGCATTAGTCTTACTCATAAAGACACAGCCGTGGTCGATGGGTCATATCCCTTCAGTTACGACCTCCAAAATATTTGATAGCATACTTGGAATTCTTTCAGATTTGTGCATCATACCATATAGAGTTAACACTCTCAATGGTTTAATTAAACAATCTAGGATCATATATTTTGACATAATAAGAAACTCATAGTTTCTCTTCGATGTGTGAGAATACTTATTAGACATTCTAATGCTATGTGTTTGTTTAGGTTAGTTAATTTCATTTCATTCCATACAATCAATTCTATATATGGATCGTATCCAATTCCATTTTACTACCAATAATTCCTCAAAGAAATTTCTCCACAATGAAGTTAGTATATCTTGAAACAACAATTGTTTTTCAGTGCAATAGAACAGGTAGTCATAAACGTTTTATGAATTTCTTTATTTATAAAACTAATTTGGTTTTAGTTTATAAAAATTATGTTCGAAACATAAATATGTCATCAAATGACAGTCTTTTCAAAATCCTTTTGGGGAGATTCATACAGGATCCCCCATGAACAATTATTATGTGCAATCTTTCGACTCGCACAACCTGCCAATTCCTCGGTCTAGGATATGTTGGAGTTTCTTATAAACCCTTATCTTGTAAAATTTTGTAAACTGTTGTTCAGATGAAATAATATTAACCTTGTGTACTACCCTTAAGTACATTACCTTATAGAAAGAAACTAACTCAACTTCACTCACAATTAATCGTACATTGTCTAACAAAGTTCGATTACTCCATATCGATGCATCATTATGTATCACATGAAGGAGTAATTTTGAGATTGAATCTTTTTTCGTTTTAGGCACATTCAGAACATTTTCCAATATAATCACTCATTCGATCAAATCAAATCATTTATATCGCATGTTATTTTATTTACTTCTTTTTTATATTCTATAAGTTTACCATGGATATACTACATGTGTATCAAATACACATGTTCATGTCGATGATAACTCATCGGTGAATATGACGAAGTACGTTGAACAGTTTTGGTATTTATAGAATTAAGATTGCATACATCTATATGTATCAATCCGAAGAGTTCATTAACTCTTATGATACTCCCACTAAATGGGTGCATAGCCCTTTTTTGTTTAAGATATAATTAACAAGTATCATTTGATTCAAAATCATATAATAAAATTATATCTCAAAACTACGGCTTAGTCTATATTCCAAAACAACTGTAAATAATATTATATACTTTTGTACTTTCCAATGCATCACTTTTGTTATACTTTTTTTTACCACATTATAGTTTTATTTCACAAAGAATATTCATAATATCCATATTGAAATATAGCTATGCCTTTTTTTTTGTCGATACCGAAAAAAAATAATTATTTCATAAATTAATGTATGGCAAGTTTCATGAAAATAATTTTCATACTATGATGCAATTAATAAGTGCTATATGACATACTCCCACTATTTCTACCATTACTATAATAGTGTACTAAATTCGAAGGTCCGTCATTCACTTAATATAATTTGTTTATTTCATACACTACAACTATTTACAGTGGAGAGTTCGTTGATCAAATATCTTGATCTCAAAGAAATAAATCTCATAGAAAATAATTTTCTATATGAAAATACATTTCAGAATAGAAACCATATTTCTTATTCCAATATTAAGTATCAATTATTATTACAATTCATATTTCCAATGTTTCTCTATGAAGCAGAAGTGACTATTCATTCTCTTCTTCCCAACTGTACCTTAAATCACATTTACTCTTATACATTCACTTTCCTTTCAAATGGTCAAACTATTCAAAAGAAAACCTTACTACAATATCATAACAAACTCTTTACAAAAGCGCATTCGATTATCCTTAACATTTAAGGACATTAAATATGTTTCACTTTACATAAACTGATCAAAATGACATTTCAACGATCGTGTTCTTAGATCCATCTTGTAGTTTTTTGTCTTGTGTTATATTAACACAACATGATCCCTTTTATAAACAATCGGATTGAATACTCGATCTCGCACTAAGGTTTATTTGGTTTTTTGGATGAACTAATTTCATCGAAATATTGTACATCACAAACTTTGACCATTCACCATATAACATTTATATGCAATTGTATAATGGATCAAATATCTATAGTCTTGTATTGCTTTTGGAGTTCGAAACTCATATAATGCAATACATGGTCTTGACCAAATAAATACGTAAGTGGTCATTTTACGAATGTATTAAGTAGTTGTAAAAATTAGGTACTTGCGTAGGTATAGAAAACATTAACATGCAATAGGCATTTAATAGTGAGTATTATATTATATTTCAATTTGTCAATTTTCAATTTAGTTCATTTGTATATATTAATTGATAAACATTTTATCAATCATATTAAATGCACAAATTTATTATTGTAGATAATTATAATATTATTTAGCATATGTTCTTACAATATTAGAAAGGTTAAATGTTATCATTTCATTTTTCTAATAAGGCTCCCACTAGTTTTTTATGTTTCTCCAAACCTAAGATGAAACATAGAAGTCTTTCGACTTCACTGGTGGGTGTTAGGACTCGTCTGTCTTGGTATTTTGACTTTGAGTTTGCTCAACAAATCATAGCCCCACAAATGATGGATAACTCCTTATCGGTTGTATCACATACAATTCCTAACCAATGATTTCTTGTCCTAATCTCAATTCAACCTTGAGTTTTCTCAACAAATCGAAAGAGATTATTCACTCATACCTACCATATCGTGACGGCCTAAGTATAGTATATGTACCTTGAGTTTGCTCAACAAATACATATAGTTATCTTACCTCATCTATTCAATATATTAATAATACTACACATAACATCCCTAGCTTGAGTTTGCTCAACAACTAAGGAGTATGCAAGTAATTTATTAATATATATATATATATGGTAGAGGACAAAATTATATTGAAGATTCATAATCTTCAATATATTATATTGAGTGATATCGACTTATGAAATAATGTATGTTTTATGAAATACCCTCGTGATTTAAGTGTCAGATGCATCAGAAATCAAGGTATACATACATTTATGTATGCATTTATTCCTCAAATCTATTTGGGTTTCTTTAATGTTCATCGTTAGTTTATACATTCATATCATATAAGTTTTGTTGTTATATAACTTTTATATTTCATATTACTTATATGATAGTCTTATGTATAATATTTCATTAATCAAACCTTATTTAATTAATTTTGTTAATTAAATCTTTAATTAATTTTATATTAGTATTCCAATACAACTTTTATATTGGACATATCTACTATAACATTTATACTGTAACACATATATCTTATATATGTTTATTTTTATTTAATTAATTAACCTTTAATTAATTTATTTAATTAGACAATTTTAATTTAATTATTTCAATTTCAAAATTTATCTTACATACTTACATGTATACTTATGTTATCTTAAACACTTTTAAATAACATAACATATATCAACATATATAATGCATGCATATAAGTATTAATTAATTAACTCATTTAGTTAATTTATTTTATTAATTTTATTAATAAATTTAAAATTTTGAAATTAATATTTAAATAGTTTCAAACATTTTGAAATTTTCATTACCTTTTCAAACATTTTGTAAGTTTATGTTATATTACAACCTTTTATATATAAACATGTTTTATTTTAAATTTAACTTTTAAATCTAAAATCTAGTCTTAATGTTCAAAACTATTTTTAAAATTAGTCCAAGGCCCAATTCAAAATGGGTCATTTCTACTAGGATCAACCTTTGGACTCGCTTCACCTTTTAGGCCAGGCAGGTAACCAGGTGGGACAGGGTACTTGATTACCCAATTCCAATCGTAGACATCACCTTTCTAGACACCATACTAAGTGCGCAAGCTTAATTAGTTAGCCCTAACATAACTAATTTAGACCGCATAGGCTATTGGGCTCTGATACCATTGAATGAGCTGGGCCAACCCGCAACGGAAGAAATGGGTAAATTTCAAAAAGTTTAGCCTTTTGGATCTTTAATGGGCCTATGAAGTATAAATGCATTTAGATCTTATCTAAATTTTCTTTTAAATAAAATCAATATTTTATTTAATTTGGTAAAAAGATTTCAAAAGGGTTTGAATTTTATATGAATGAGTGTATCAAATACACATATCTGTGTAGTAGTTACTTATTAAAATAAGTATGAGAAAGTAACCTTTAGTTTTCTTCTCTAATAGTTATGCAATTAATTAAGAAAGTAAACAATATTAATTGGAGAGAGAGAAACATCAGGTTTCTTTATCTTTGATTAGATTGATAATATGTTGAATAAACAAGTTAACATTTCAATTGAATGTTTTATTAGGAAAGCATTAATTCAATTTAATTTTATTAATTGCAAATGGTTATGAGAACATCACATGCGCCTATGTGTATAGTGTAAGTGCAACATATAAAAGTGTACAAATTTAATGTAAACATAGCATAAGTGTTGGGATTTACACCACAATGGACACATTTTCCATCTATATATGCCTCTGTCGTCCTAAACATGAACGGGTTTTATTTATTTACTAATATATAAGTAGATACATACATATATATATATATACTGTAAAAAATATATACATATACAATTAATGTTTAGCATAACGATTCAAATAAAATAGATTCATTTTAATTACAAGCATTAAATCAAAGAATATTAAGATTAATGAAAATGGTTTGAAACAGTTGTGAAAAGAATCCCTCCTTTTTACGCAAAGATATAATTTTTAATAGATGGAATTGCAAATCATGGAATATATCATTGATTTAATGTTTCCCTTTTTCTTTTAAAAGGAAGAGTTTATATTAGAATGATTTGAAACACGACAATTAAAACATTATATTAATTGGATGATAAAGACTAATTAATGCGATTATTACCAAGTTTCAATTACATAGCAACCCATGTCTAAATATTCAAGTGTAAACTTATTGATAGGAAATACCGAGTTATGAAAAATAATAATTCAAAGTTCAATTATGTTCATTTTTTCTAAACAACAAAATCAAACGACATATGCATATATAGATTTGAGATAAGAAGATCTAGATTTGGATTAAACAAACTTTGTAAACAATTATATAGAGTACAGAAAATAAAATTAAGAAGGTCTAGATCTAGGTTAAATTGATTGATCAAACAATCATACATGAGAAAGAAAATGAGATGTTATAATTCATAACAAAATAACAGTGAACAAAAGAAAACATGCTATATTTTAACATGATAGAACAATCGATTCAAGCAAGGGAATGGAGATTTTCAAATCAAGATTCAAATTCACAAGTATGAACAGAAGGGAAAGATAGAGATTAAGGGGATAGGAACTAATTATAAGATATGTAAATATAGAATTATACACATATATAATTACCTTAGGATGAAGCATGTAGAAACACCTTAAATGATAGAACAATTCCTAGATCTGATTGATCACTCTCTAGATCCGATAGATCTTACCCTTCATCACACCTTGATTTGTGGCTTCTCCTCATATTTCAAGCAGATCACCATCCCACTTTGCAAGAGAAGAATGAACCACCTTTTTAATTTAGTTTGATGTTGGTTTGAATTTGTTTTGATTGTTTTTTATGAAGTTTCAGCCATGAATGAATGATAGAGAAGAGGAAGAAAAGAGAATAAAAAATGAAAGTCACGTTATGTTCTGTACTTTCAAAAATAAGGAGGTTTTGTTTTTAATAGAATTAAAGGAACCTTTTCTTATTCTCCAATTAAAACTTTCTCCTTTGTTTCCTCTTTTTAAATTTCAATTAATCTCATTAATTGATTTCCTCCTCTTACCATTATATGGATGATCCAAGCACATTCCAAATATGCAACTTTTCCAAATAAAAGAAAACAACTTTTATGTAATTATTTTATTGTTTAAAATTATACCGATATCGCATATCGATATAGGCAAATATAACTTTTATATATGCATTAAAATAATTACCAACAACATTCAAAACATCAAATAAATTAAAAATAATTAATATTTCATAAATATTAATTAATTTAATTAGTTTGCAACATTTTACAAACTAATTAAATCGTGTGGTTTTTAGAGAAATCACAAATGCGGTTGTGCAACTCAGAGATGTGAATTCAGTCAGCGATTAATATTGAAAAATTCAAATGTTAATGTTCACACGTCACTTAGCAGGTGGTATGACAGTTTGGCTGAATTCATCGCTTATAGGTCTTTTCGGTAAAATCGAATTTTACCTATTATAAGCGGTACCTGCTAGTGACAATTATTTACACAAATTCTCTTCGTCAAGACTATATCATATTAGGACTTATGGAATTTGGTAATGGTCAAAATTCCAATATCGTCTGCATTCAACTTTATAGTCTAAACACAAAGTCCTTGGTTCAATAATAATAATTACCATTAACCGAAACGCCATGGCCAGAGACTTTGACTTTAAGTTGACTTCAGTTGACCGTGATACTAACCTCATATATCTGAGGAGACGAATCCTCTCTTGAATAGTGTTTCACTTCCAATGCTTCCACTCGACCCAACTATAGTCGTTCGATCAACGCCGTGCCACGATTTAACTATAATCAAAGCGGAGCTTTCACAGTGAAGATCAATAGTATTCTAAAGTCGAAAGAACCGTGTAAATTAGTCACATCGATATTCTCTACTTGACCTTAGTTATATTAACCAACAGAAAACTATCGAGTGAGTCATTCCATAGTTATCCAATAACTATCAGTACGTAACCCCTTGGTGCCCCTAACAGTCATGAGTAATACGCTGCCCAACATTTAGAGAGCGTTACGTACTCTAGGCTCAACGGATACATCGATATCCAGTCTCGATGCATCTTGACTAGGAACATTTAAAATGGTATATTTGTTTTGTTGTGATAAATTACTCACGGTTACAACACTTTGTATTTACTATCACAAAATATACCATTTATGGATTTTCTATTAAATATACTTTTAATTAAATTAATTAAATAATATAACCACATTATTTCAAGTATATAATAGAAAGAAGCACCTTTATTGTGAACAAGATTGTTCAACGAGTTAGATATATGTAACAAATTACATAATTACCCCTAAGGCATACCCCTAACTCTATCAAGAATATCATGCAATAATATATCAACATGTATGTATCTAAAGGATATATTATCCTAAAGTGCAGAAGTATGTAAATGTGAACAATACATCCATAAGAATCCATATTCATGAATTAGCATTCATCACCCATAACATGTCCTATCGACACATGTACAACCATTCTTATCATCCAAAGGTCTTTGCCTATAAGAGTATATCACCTAAGCCCTAATACTAGAGCTCTAACTAATGAAATATTCATATTGAAGATGTATTAGAATAGAGTTGTGGGTAGGAAGCTTGGATCTTCTCCTCGGGCTCCTATGTACTCTCCGTTGGATCGTCTCCTCACGAGGAACTTTGACAATTCAAATCTCCTTATTGCAAAGTCACTTTGTACCATGCTCTAAAATACAAGTGGGTGCATGATGAATGTTAAAACGATGGATTCTCTATCGATTAGAAGAATTAAATATATGTGCATAAAGTAATTACAAGAATTAAAACTAAACTAATTACAAGAATTAAATATATGCTACTAACATGAAATAAGAGGACCATAAAGTAAATAAGAGAGTATAAAATAAAATAACAATAAAAGAAAGCATGAAATAAAAATGCATGAAAGTAAAGAGCAAGGCTAAGAAGCCATTAAAGAGACTTTTTATTTGTGACGCCCCGCCTCTATGCTCACGCTAGCCAAGGACACTACTGAGTAATGCCGTCAACTAGCTCGAAGAATAAGGCTGTTGAGGAGCGACCATTTGTGTAATTGCCTTGTACGAGTACCGATATGTCAGATAGTATAACAAGCATTTCTTTTCAAGAGGAAATCCGACATACCGATACAAACTCAAAGCTACCACACAGTGGCTAAATGGACTTCGGAAACAAACGTAGAAATAAACATAACACAAATCAGTCACAAACATTCATATCACAAAGGCGGAAACAGATATGAATATAACACAAGGAAGTGTACAACAAAGTAGTGGTAAAACAAGATCCACTACAACACAAGAGAATAGATACAAGTGCTAGGCAAAAGAATAATTATACATCAAGGAGTCCATATCTCAAATGTATAATAACAAAAACTACTAATCTAAAGTAGTTGGCTAAAAGAATCTGATGATAATCCCTGATAAGAAGTCAAGCAAGAGCACCTGAAATACCTCGGCCTGACCCGAGTATTATTTAAGAAGAAAATAATAGACGGATCAATCTAGCTATAAATATCAGATAAAGTGATATAGGATAAGAGATATGACCCAAAATGTATGATAACATAAATGTCATATTGTGTCAAGTATACATCAAATAACAACAAAGATCATACAATATCTCAAAAATCTCAAAGCACCAAAAAGAATGTCATATCCTTTAAATAATTCACCAAACACAAATATTGACAAAACATATCAATGCCAATCCACGAAAATTGGTGAACCGCAAATTCTAGAAGTCACAACCAGAAATCTCAAAAGGGGGAAGGCCTATCACAAACGGGAGTATGAAAACTCACCAACACGTGTATCACAAACGAAACGCTATTCCATGGTCGCTAACCATAAAACGAACATCGACGCACCTAGAAAGATACGCCTCATGCACAGTCGAACATCGACGCACCTGAAAAGATACGCCCCATGTATAAACTAACATCGATGCACCTAAAAAGATACACCCCATGCCTAGTCGAACATCGATGCACCTAAAAAGATACACCCCATGCACCGACTTAATGAGCCGATTGCTCCACGAACGGTCCAAAGACCATGGGTTGCTAGCCCATAAAAATGAGACGAAGCTCAAAAGAACGAGGTATAGTCCCCCACGTGGACAAAGGGACATTGCACAATGCTAGTCTAAATCACAAAATGATCATCATCGATCATCAAGAAGTGTCGATTACACTAAGCTAGTAAATATAAGAGTTTAGCTTCATGTCCCATAACCACTTGCTTAACTCAAATATTTACGAACAGATTGTAGATTTCCACTCGAAAATTGTCACAAGAGTTTCAATTGAATAAGTCCAAAAATTAACCGACGAAGTAAACGCAAGCGTTTCATACCACTTGTTTCACTAAGCCGTTTAATTAGATTTCTCATACGAATGAGGTAAATGTTTGTATATATTAATAGATTGGAAAACGGTTTTATAAACGAGCTTTGTATTAAAAATAGAGTTGAAATCATCTTTGTGAAAGAGTTTGAATATTTACTACTAGTATAGAAACCTTTGTATTTATAAGTGACAAGTCACAAAAATGATTGTAGAAACAATCAATCACCAAAATCCACATTCGAAGACGTGAATTAAATCTAAAGAAATCGATACCAAATCCATCAAAATGGATATTCCCAAAATCCCGAAGAAGAAGTCATCAAGGTCGATAAAAGTGATAACAACTAATCGGAGCAACTAAAATCGATAAACAATGAAACTCCACACAAAACAGCCTTAATAGGCAAAAATAAACATTTCCAGACGTCTGGTTTGGAATCCAGACGTCTGGATTTGTTTTCTGAAAAATAGTTCAGAAAGCCACCCAAACGTCTGGAATTATCAAAACAGACGTCTGAGCCATGTCCAGATGTCTGGTTTTGAATCCAGACGTCTAGTTTCGTTCTCTGGAAATTATCCAGAGGGCCACCAGGCGTCTGAAACTTCAAGTCAGACGTTTGGGACTCATCCAGACGTCTGATCTTGAATTTCAGACGTTTGGAAATAGTCTCTGACTTTTTTTTATATATTTTGCATGCATACATTTTTGCTCCAGGTCCAAACCAGACGTCTGGACTTGGTCACCAGACGTCTGGTCACCTAGTCTAGGCAACATTTTGCCTAGGCCAAAGTGGCCAAAACGTATCGGAAGCGAACGGACGAGCAACGGCGACTAAGGATTTACGCCAAGCGACAACCCAGCCTTAAAGGCTCTTCGATACACCCCGAATATCAATGTCCAAATATCCATAGAAGGATTTTCATAAAATTGGACCAAAACACCAAACTTTGGAAAATTCACCAAATCAATTCAAATCAAAAGCAAATGAATATGCACAAATGTTAGGAATTCATACCTAACAACAATGATAGCTATAGACATAGATGTGAGTTAAAGAACTCACCTTTAAACTCAAAAACAATGAATGAGAAACTTTTAAAACAAGGCAAGAACAATTCCTCTTCAACACACCTCTAGAATCCTCAATCTATTATCAAAGGTAAAGTTTTTCCTAAGTTAGGGTTAGGAGTTTCTGAGAACTGAAGAGAGATTGGAATGGAGAAGAAGAAGATGATGCTTACCTTAGCTTCTCTTTGATGTTGGAGCAAGAATTTGTATTTCCTAAATAAAACTAGGGTTTGGAATTCTAATTTACCATTCTTTCCCCCATTTTCCTCTTAAGCTTGAGAGTGTTAGGAAATGAAAATGAATGAAGGAAGTTGAGTGGAGTTAGGGCATTCAGTTGGGTTAATGGGCTGAAACCCAAACCCAAAGCCCAAAAATAGAAAATAGCAAAATTCACCCAACTCCAAACATATCGATGTTTATACTTAAAAAAGTTGTAAACGCCATTTTGGACTCAATGGAAGTGGTCTCGAGTCCCAATTCGACTGTTTATAAAAATTAGCTTTTCGAACTTTAATCCGATTAGTGATGCTATATTTAAATAAAACATTTAAATATACAATCGTAAAATATGCGGGTTGTTACATTATTTATCATTGATTTGTGGCTCAATATTGCATAAAAAAGAAGAAGATGATTACATGAAATATAAGGGGTATTTATACATGCTTAAAAGCCTAATTCATATTTTAGGGGACTACCAAAAATGCCCTTGAGATAGTGTAACCTCCAAATAATCATTGGGGAATTAATTAATCCCCACTAACATGCCTTTAAGCCTCCATTAACATGTGCATGTGCTTTTAATTATGACCATTATTTAGTGGGTATGTGGGCTCTTCCGTGTTGCATGAATTCTTTTATTTCCTTTCTTCCTTAACTTTCAACATATGTGCATGCATACATCCATGAAACCTCTTCATATTTGCACTCCATTTCCTATAAATAAAAATAAAAATGTGCAAATAAATTTTCTCAAAACTAAATCATACACAAAATTACCATTTTACACCCAAATGAAGATGATGAATGATGATTTGAAAACAATTTCAATTTTGGTTTAAACATGTAAAAACTCTAATATGCTCATTTATTTAAATAAAAGTAGATTAAATATGGGAGTAAAAATATACACTTTTATATGCACATCAAATACCCCCACACTTATCTTTTATTCGTCCTCGAATAAAATAAAATTAGGATAAATCCGTTTTCCTAGGAAATACGATTGCATTGAGCGTATGCAACAAGCCGTTAAACCCCTAGATGTCCCTAGTAGGATGAGTGTTGTCTCGTGAGGGTTTTCATTGGATACTACCCACAAAATCCAAATGCGATATGCAAATTCTGATGCAAGTTTTCAAAAATATTTACAATGATGAATTTACTCTTAAATTGACACGAGTAAGTTAAATACAAGTTTTGGTCATTATCAAGAAATTTTAGTATCAATTTTTATAAAATCTGTTTTCATTTAATTTAATCTTCTTATCAAATTTTCATATCATTTTTTGTTAAATTTCTAGGGTGTTACAATATATATTCCATTGTTGTATTGCACCCGCGTTATAATTGTGAAGTTAGACGGGAAAGGGCCATTGGCCTACAATTAGAGATATGCTATAGAGTTGGACCGGGAGTGCCATTAGCTTACAGTTAGAGGTATACTCGAAAAGGTATAGTTAGAAAAGTGCATAAGACGTAATACTCATCTAAATGATACCGCCTGAATACTATTATGGCAAGACTTGAGATTTCCATTCACCAAACATTATTCTTCGTACTTTCTCCTAATTAACAACCTATAGGTTAGGTGAAACGATGCTAATAATGAAATGTAATGGAGGCAGTGAAGACTGGTGGCAGTATATCTATTTATTTATGTTTTATTTTGATGTACCTAGATTTTAGACTTGTTAATGTTTTATTTTGAGACATCGTGTTTTGGATATTTGGAATATTATATTTATGAGTTTTGGAAATGTTTGAAATGGGTACTTACTTTATTATTATCTTTTATCCCTTCCGCTCTGAGATTATAAAAGTGTAGATAGGTAGCTCTGTATATTGTTTAATCAACGTTACCAACCAATAGCCTGCTTTGGAATGACCCTATGATTCGATGGGCTTTTATTGGGTTGAAAATTAGGCCCGTTCTAGAGAGGCTTGTTATAGTATATGGGTCGCGCATTTGTCCAGTTGTCTCTTAACGTAGTTTGTTGGGTTTAAGGATGTCCAGCTTTACGTAGTTCCCTCCCTTTGGTAAAGATGTGGCCGCTTTGCCCTTTCTTTTGGGTTGTGCAGTTCATGTTGGAACTGGGCCAGCCCGCAACGGAGATAAATGGTGAATTTCAGAAAATTCATATTTAGGATCTATGGGCGTATGAAGTCTAAATGAATTTTAGATCAAATAAAGTTTTAAATAAAATCTTCTTTTATTTAACTTTGTTTAAAAGGTTTTGAATGTTTATGTTTTAATCAATATGAGATGTTTATATAAAATGGAGTATATCAAATATACTCTTATGTGTAAATATGTGTAAAGTCACATGTAAAATTAGTTTAGAGAAGAAAACCTTTCGTTTCTCTCTCTTAATTTATACAGTGAACTACAAGAAGATTTTGTCTTATTTAGAGAGAGAAACCATTCATCTTTCTTTAATTAAATTGATTGGCTTATTAAATAACATTTATGATCAAATTTATACCAGGCACAGATTGTGGATATATCCAAATATACTTCAGTGCAAAATGTGTAAGTGCAACATGGCAAAAAGGTGTACACAGTTCATGTATACGTATATAGATGTTAGGATTTGCATCTATAACATATACATTGCCCGTTTATATGCGCAACAGTTGTCACAGAACCAATTTAAACTTATATTGGTATGTTTATATATACATATATCAAAATTAACTTACGTATTAAATGAAATGAATGATTTAATGTTTGAATAGATTTGAAATGAAAAGGTCTAAATGAATGGTTAGTGGTGCATTTAAGTGGCATTAAAAGAAAAGGTAAAAGGCTTTTAAATGGCAATTAAGGAAATGTAAATATGGAAATTTTTTAGCCTTCTCTTATTCTTTCCTTAACCTTTTTCAAAACATTTTAAACTTGTATGTATGTATATATGTATATGTGTGTGTGTATTAATTTACATATTAAATGAAATAGACCATTTAAACCATTTGAATAAATTTGACTAAGTCCATAAAATAGATTCAAATTTAAGATCCAAAACATCAAATGTTGCCAGGTAAAAAATTTTCCAAGTTGAAAATAATAAAGCATTAAAGATATTTAAAATATGCAACATATATATATATATATATATATATATATAATTTATAACGTAAAAGGTGGCCTAAACAATGTCGTCATTATTTTAAAAGCACAAACGATTTAAAAAAACATTGTGTGTCAAATATACATATAGTATTAAAGTTATCATTGTTCAAAGTATGTGTGTATAATAATTAGGCCCTAATTTTTTTAAATGCAAAATTTCAACAATGATATTTACAATGCAAAAAGATTCAAATATATATTTACGTATGCAAATTCAAACGGTTATAGGTGACAAGATTTGCACATATAAAATCATCATAAAATATAAGGGATATAATCTACACTAAAAGATGTGATGTACAATTAAAATTGGGATTATATAATTATCGTAAGAAGTAGCAGAAGAAAGGACATATCTTGAATAAAGAAATCTCCTAAGATCTTCAAGATCCACATTCGATCCTTGTAAGAGATGGATGAACTACTTATGTTTCATTATTATTTTTGATGTTGCATTTGATTTGGAGTTGAAAATTTTCAAAAAAAATTATTGTGTTTTCTACCAAGCGGAGAAAAGAGAAAAATATAAATTGTATGTAGGAAATGAATTAATAAATTTGTTTTAATTGAGAGAATGAAACCTTTTTATTCTTTAATTAAAACTTTCCTAATTAATTCCCTTGATTATCTCTCTCTCCTCTCTATTCATATGCTACAGTTGAAATTACATGCCATCAAATGACATAATTTTCATAAATCACTTTATGCAATTATTTTTTATTTAAATTACATCGACATCGTATATCAATGCGTGTAAATATAACTTTTATAAATGCATTCAAATAATTATAAACAACTCCCAAACATCAACTAAATTAATAATAATTAATATTTCTTAAACATTAATTTAATCAATTTACAATATTTTATAAATTAATTAAATTATATGGTTTTTTGGAGAATTCATTATTACGGTTGTGCGACCCAATGGAGTAAATTCAATCGGCAGTTAATATTGAACAATGTGAATATTAACGTTCACATGTCACCTTAGCCAGTAATGTGATATTTTGGCTGAATTTATCGCTTACACATCTTTTGGTAAAATCCAATTTTACTTATTAAGTGGTACCCGGTAGTGACAATTATTTACACCAGTTCTCTTCATCAAAACTATATTATATCGTCCGCATTCAACTTTATAGTCCAAATAAAAAGTCTTTGGTTCAATAATAACAATTATTATTAACCAAACTCCTATGGCCAGAGACTTTGGCTTTGAGTTGACTTCAGTTGACCGTGGTACTAACCTCATATAACTGAGGTGACGAATCCTCTCTTGAATAGTGTTTCACTTCCAATGCTTCCACTCGACCCAACTATAGTCGTTTGATGGACATCATGCCGTGATTTAACTATAATCAAAGCGGAGTTTCCACATTAAAGATCAACAGTATTCTCAAGTCAAAAGAACTGCGTAATTTTGTCACATTGATATTTTCTATTTGACCTTAGTAACCAATAGAAAACTATCAAGTGAGTCATTCTATAGTTATCCAATGATTATCAGTATGTAACCCCTTGGTGCCCTCCTCGGTCATGAGTAATACACTGCCCAACGTTTAGATAGCGTTACGTACCCTAGTCTCAACAAATGTATCGATATCTAGTCTCAATATATCTTGATTAAGAATATTTAAAATAGTATGTTTAATTTCATTGTGATAAATTACTCATTGTTACAACATCTTATAACTATTATCACAAAACATACCATTTATGGATTTTCTATTAAATATACTTTTAATTAAATTAATTAATTAATACAACTCATTATATTAAGTTATAATAAAAAGAAAAACACTTTTTATTTCAAACAAGATTGGTTGTTGAGCTAGATATATGTAACAAATTACATAATTACCCTTAGGGCATACCCCTAACTCTATCAATTCTCATGTGCTTATTTCGTTGATCTACACACACTTATTTATAGGAGAAAAATAGGTGTAACATGTTGCTACCTAAGTCTGTGTTAATGTGTATTAGTGCAGACTTGTCATCTTCGCACTCGATTTTATCGATTGTCAGGTCAATTACATCGTATTTAGTGCTCTTTACACGGGTCTTATTATGAATGGCTATCTTTCTGCCTATTATATACGGCCCATTTTGAATTTCAACAAATTCCTCATTCTTTGTGTATTTGGGATTGTCATTATTAGAATCTACAGTCATTTATTATCGTGCCTTTAAAGTATTAGGGCTGAGATTATTTTGCCAAAAATTATAAAAAGTCATCTTCTCCCTTTTGTTTCTCTTTTACTTAAGAAATTCTAACTTTTAATCGTGGTGGTACTTCTCTTTATTTATTCACAATGCTCTTCGCTTCGATTCGTAGATTATTCAAATCACAGGTTAGACGTTCTCTTTTCATTTTTATTTCTCTTCCATGTATTTTTCTTTACATCCCTCTTTCTTTGGTTTATTATTTTTTTGCTTATTTACACCCTAAATGTGTTTACAAAATTTCTATATGGTTTGTTTGATTGATTTCCATCAACGAGTTGGATTGATTTGATTAATTACTACGATTGATTAGTCCTCTTTTTTTTATATTTAATATTTTGATGTTGCATGCATATTTTTCTTTTATTTTGGTTAGAGACTCTAAAAACATCCTCTCGGTATATTCATTTTCTCTTTTAGTTACCCATGACTCAAGACAATCCTCTGAGCCTTTGAGTCGTGGTTCAACTTCTTTAATTGAAATGACTTCGACTATTTGTAAAGACGATCAAGCGCAAGGGATTTTGAATCGCTTTGGTTTTAGGGACTATGTGCTTAGGATTCCTACCCCTTCCAGTTGCATTCACATGCTTCTAGAAGTATTTGTTTCTATAACATCAGAACATATCTGGAATGAGTTTTATCTTCCAATCCATCCTGATAATAGGAAATGGTTAACTACAGTCAATTTGTCCTAAATCCAAGTATAACTTGTTTCTTATTATCTGCTCACGTCCACTATTATCTTGTATGCGAACACCTGAATGTACCTCCTACTTGTCATGAGCTGTTGTTCTTGCACTCATTTTGCGAGAATAAGGTTGCAGGCTGCAATGGATTTAATTATATTCAAGCCTAGAAATCCATCTTCACGGTTTCTCCCCATAAGACTCAAAGATGGACGAATAAGTTTTTTTTATGTTTCTAATCGAGATAGTTTTATTCTTTCTTTTAAATCTCCTGGTATTGTTATCATCATCTTATTATTTTATTTCCCATCATTATTATCATAACCTGTGCTGACTTGTATACTCTCTCTTCTTCTTTCCCTCTCTTCTCCTTTTTTAGTTAAATGCCCTAACTTTTCCAAAGAGGAACGAGACTCATTTTTAGTATGCAGAACCAGTGCACTTAGCCTTGATAAGGATATTTGCAAGCTTCCAACATTTTTAATAAAGCAATTATTGCACAAACATGGTTTCCTGTACTTGGAGCACTACTTTTCTCGTTCGGTGTTCATTTATGGTTTCATTTTCTCTGCGCCACATGGTATATTTGTTATTTGTATGAATAAGTTAGTGTACAAGCATTGGGATATATTTATGTTTCTTTGTATGCTTGATTAATGGTCAACTTCCTTTTAGTTATCTCTTGTTTAACACTATATGTGCCTTTAAATGCGTCGTTCATTAAATTATGCAGGTACCATGTCTAAATTTCTAGACACATTCAAGGTCAAGAAGCCAATAAAGAGAAAGAGGGTTGATGGTGGAGAGGGTCTATCCATAGGTGGTTCTACTCATCCTCCTCCTCTTATACCTCATGCTAACACTCTCGCCATGGCAGTGCCTCCCCTCAATAAGCTCTCAGCTTCTTAGTGCTTCTTGCCCTTTCTAGAGGGTAGCGTTGTTTCTACTTTGACCGAGAAAATGGGGCAACTTATGATTGATGATCTTTAGACCCTTGGCTTACTTCCCTTTTCTTCTTGCTTCTCTCGATCATAGAGCCTCTCTCTGCTGAGATATTCTAAAGTCTATACAAAAGTTTATTTCATGTAATAGTTTGATCTAGCTTTTGAAGAATTATATATATATATATATATATAACAGTGTGTGTGTGTCAACTGAATTATTACTTATTTTTTTATTCATTTCGTGTAGGAATGCGCTTTGGCCATGGAGTTCCATCATTGGGTTGAGCCCTCTAAACCAGCATTGATAACTTCGTTAGTTGAGGTTCAAAATCTCAAGGGGGACGTCGAGCTCGGGCGTCAAAGGGAATAGGGGTACAAGAAAGATCTTGATGAGCTTATGGAAAAATACAAAGAGATTAAGACTCATGCGACAAGAGCCGAGGATGACCTTGCAAAGGCTAATGATGCCCTTACAAAAGCCAAAGGAGAGGAAAAGTAGCTGAAGAGGAAGCTGAACCGAACGATCAAAAATGTTGAAGGCTCCACCTACAACGTTCTTTGTTAGCTATACACATAGTTTAAGAGATAATTCTTTGCTGATCATTTTGATGATCCTAGGCGGAGGCGAGTTTTGAGTTTCTGACTATCCTCGCAGTTGCCAAGTCTGCTTGGGATTATTGCTGCAAATTATGGATTAAGGAATGTAGCAGTGCCGGTTCCCCCTCGAACATTGTTTAATAATTATCGGATGACTCAGACATCGATGTAGCATCTAAGGCTGTGCATGATATTAATGTTGACCAAGTGAAAAAGGCCCCCCATTCCATTGAAGTAAACACCTGAACCCTAGTTTTTTTACTACATTATTATTCTTTATTTTTAGGATTTGAGGAACCTGCAGTAACATTTTTGATAGAATAGTACATCTAGTAGTTATTGTGGTGATCTTTTTTTGAGAATTTATAACTGATGAAAAGATTCAGACGTTGAAGTGTTCCTCTTGAGTTTCGTCATTTAATGTTATAGTGATTGTCAATTTGGTGTTTTATGTTGGATATAGTTATGTACTTGAATTAATACCCTTTTCTTTTTAGGTAGGGCCAGTTAACATTGATAAATCTCTATTAGCAAAGCCACTCAATGAGGATAACCTAGTTCGATATTCAAAGTGGTATGTTGAGAGTCTAGAATGCAAGCTATAGAATGCTTATTAAGATGGGCAGCTTTTGTCCGTAGACAAGAAATTGAGCTAGAAAGATCCATTACCCAACTAAGGAAGGAACCTCAAGAGCTTTTGTTCAGAATTACGAAAGTTATTCATGATGGGGATGCACTTTATAACCTAGTAATGAACAAGTGGAATTCCTCATTAAAGAGTGAACTGCTTCCTTTAGAACATCCCCAATTATTATAGTTTAGGACTTAGTCATTGGCAGCTATGATATTACATATAGTATGTATTGTATAATGTTATATATTTTAACAAAACTGCCTTTATCTATCTATGCGAATTCACTCATTTATTTGATTACGTTATCTTTTATGTGGTAGGCTGCCCAATGTTCCGTCAATATCTGTCCCAGTCCTAGCTAACGTTTCTTAGGCATGTGATACTATTGGTGGTGGATTGAGGCTGCCGACGATGATTTCCTCAATTTGGACATGGATAGGGAGTGGATGGAAAAAGATCTCTAAGATTTGATGAATGAGTTAAATGAAGCTAAGAAGGCTTTACTTAAACAACATGGTTGTATAAATAATCAATGCTCAGACCTAAAGATTGCAAATGAAAAGTTAAAAGGCCTTGAGGCTAAGCTAAAGTCTTCAAAAATGAAAATTACAGACTTGGAGGAGCTATAAAAAATGTTAAGGGGTTGTGTAGGATTACTTATGAGGATGACATTAAGAAACTCGAGAAGACCATTGAGGAGTTATCCAAGCAAGATGCTTATCAAATGGCGAAGAGGACAACCTATCTTCTGAGGTTGCTTTTCCCAACGCATCCACCCCAGGTGTAGTTCCTAAAGCTCCCCCAGTCTGGATAACGAGGTGGCTCTTCAGTGGAAAAAAGAAAACACAGTCTATTATTAAAAGAAGGTTGGTCAGTTGAAAATTGCTTACGAAAAGAAACTGGGAGGTTCTAAGAAAGAAGTGAAGATTGTGGGTAACTCAGCTACTTATAAACTAATTGGGGGAATCCGTTAAAAAGACTAGGAAGACTAGAGTGGAGAATTTAGATGACTTAGAACAAGTAAGACCTGTAGCCATTGAATGGATTAATGAGTTGGAAGACCAGATACTTGGTTCTGATCCCCCTATGCAATTCTTAACTATGACTTTCTTGCATTCACATTCTTTGGCAATTGAAGCTCCTATAGCTACTATTTCGAAGTTAGCAGAGAAACTCAAGAAGGAGAGGGTTGGACGCCTTATGGCCGACATAACCGTGAAGCATGCAATTGTTGTGTTTAATCACTTCATGTCGTAGTTGGACTTAAATTTCCTTTATACTCGATCTGATTGTGTTTTTAAGGAGCGAGATCTAGGCAATCCTTGGGTTGGGGCAAACTATGACCTGAAGCTTCCCGTTGTAGGAGTGCCTCGTCATTCTTCAGTCATCATAATAGAGATTCCTCTGCCACATATCACTCAAAACCTAAGCAAGAAAAGAAGACTCCCAGCAAGGGAGGATTCTGAATCTGACTAGGGCATTTATTTATCACTCAAGACCTAAGCAAGAAAAGAAGACTCCTAGCAAGGAAGGATTCTGAATCTAACTAGGGCATTTATTTATTCATATATGTGTGTGTTGTGTGTGTATATAAATTTTTCAACTTTATCAAGTCTTGGTTTTTTGAGGTATGTCCCTTTTGTGTATAATTAGCTTATCGTGATAAGTTGTGTTATAACTTGGGAAAGAAATGATAAATTTGTATGTGTACCTCTTTGAGCTTTGGGAAAACTTTCTATTAATTCTTTCTTACTTCGTATTGCATGAATTCATTCTTCTTTTCTTAGCAACTCTTGACTCTGATCATGATAAACTTTCTCTTGTCATGCGCATGACATGATCTATCTTGCTTTAGGGTGTGGCTTTTGTGTTTTGACTGTGAAGTAGGGTCGTGTATTTACAACCACTTATTTCATGCATATGGTTTTTTGTACTAATTCAGGTAATCTAAAATCTCTACGTCCAATAAGGTTTTGGCTAAAATGCCGAGTTATGTTGTCATAACTATTGTGTAATTTGCAGGCAAATAAAATCGACAAGTAGGTTTTTGTAATGGTTTGGGCCATCCAACATCCTTACATCCAGTTTATTATTTATTAACTTTTGTCAATTACTACTTAATACATCATACTTTGTTACAACAAATGAAATATTGAACGAACCAAGGTCGGAGGTGCTCCGAATTCCATGTCCTTGTAATTAGGTTCCCATTAGGTCTAGAGAGGCGATGCACACCGTTCGAGAGCATTTCAGCTACTACCAAGGGCCCTTCCCAATTTGGTCGAAGTATTCCTTCTGTTTGGTCCTTTATGTTAGGCTTTACTTTACTTAGGACTAGATCCCCTTTGTGTAACTTCCTTTCTCTAAGTACCGAGTTACATGTTCTAGCCATCCTCTGTCTGTAAAGTGTGGATCTAATTACTGACTCATCTCTTCTTTCCTATATGAAGTCCAATGCAGTTTCTTTTAGGTGCGAGTACTATTTCGTCAAGTATGATAAGCGTCGGTGTGAGGGTACATCTACTTCAACTTGTAGCATGACTCATAACCATATGTTGGAGAAAATAGGGTGTGTCTAGCGTGAGATTTGTGGACGTTTTATATACCATAATATTAAAAGTATTCCTCTGCCCACTTTCCCATAGCCTTCCTGAACCTTTTCTTTAGTTGCTTCTTTATTTTTTTGTTTTTTGTTTTGACTTGTCCATTAGCTTCTGGATGAGCTACCGAGAAGAAACTTCTGATGATGCCATTTTTTCACATAAGTCGAAAAATTCCTTGCTTTTGAACTGCATTCCATCGTCGGGGATTATCTTATAGGGGATCCAAAACCTAATGATGATATTTCGAACAACAAAAGTGATTATCTTCTTAGAAGTTATGGTTGTGAGTGGCTTAGTTTCTGCCCATTTGGTGAAGTAATGTACTGCTATTACTACTAACTTTGCTCCCTTTTAGACATTGGAAGTAGACCTATCAGATTGATTCCTCATATATCGAACGACCATGGGTTGGTTATGGAGGTAAGTTCATGTGGTGACATCGTTGGGATACTGGCAAACGTATGGCATTTAACACATCTTCGAATAAACCCATGTGTGCCGGCTAACGCTGTTGGCCAAAAATATCTTTGTCTTAATATCTCTTTAGCTAACTTCGCCCCCCGAATGATCTCAGCAGTATCCCTCGTGAACTTCTCTCATGATTCTAACTACTTGTTTCATCATACATATTAAATAGGGAGTCGAATAACCTCTCTTGTAAAGTACGCTATCGAAAGACATGAAGTAAGGATCCTAATATCTATTTTTCCTTTTCATGTTTCTATCTGTTGGTAAGGTTCCTTTCAAGAGGAAATGTTTACTGGGAATCATCCAAGATTCTGTCGCTTCTTGATTTACCATTGGCGGGGTAGTATTATCAGAATTTCACTAGCTTCGATTTGTTTTGCAGTCACCTTACCTCTTACTCGCTGAGCTCGTGTCAGCACTACAACCTGTTGCACTTTGGAAATGTTTGGCTCTTCATTCATTTCATTCACAATCTTAATGCATGCCAACTTAGCTAAAGAGCCCACTGAGGTATTTTCTTCCCAAGGAATCTGCTCAATATCAAATTGTCTGAATTGAGCAAATAGTTCTTTGGACAGTCTCACATATTTGGCCAGAGTTGGTTCCTTAATCTGATAATTTCCCTGCACCTGATTTCCAATAAGTTGTGAATCGCTATGGACTTTAATATGAGTTACTTTTATTACCGATGCCATTATTAGTCCGACAATAAGCGCTTCATACTATACGACATTATTTGTTGCTTTAAACTCTAGCCGAACCGTTCCATATAATTTCTGTCTATCTAGAGCGATAAGTACATACCCAATCCCTACCCTTATTCATTGGACGCGCCATCCACATAGAGTTCCTTACCCATGGAGGATTTTCCAGTTCTTTACTAGGTTGCATCGATGGAGCTATGCATTCCACAATGAAATGGACCAAAGCTTGACTTTTGATGGCATTTCGAGGGCAGTAGAAAATGTCATATTGACTTAGTTTAATGGTCGCCGGCCAGAAGTCTCAGGTTTCTAAAGTATTTGCTTAGTGGTTTGTCTGTTAGTACCTTGATGGGATGTACCTGGAATTATAGTCGCCGCCGTTCGTAGCTCGGTTGGTTTGGGAGATGGGAGATGGGGACCAAAAGGACTGTGTCCGGGCAGGTTCGAATCCCAGCGCCAAACCATCAGTGGGAGTTTCAACGTTACGCATCCGTGTGCGACGAATAAGTAAAAGCGGGGTAGACACACGGCGTGGGGTTTACTTAAGTGAGTATCAATGAATACCATGATCTTAAGGTTCCCCATGATCTCAAAAAAAAAAACTTTTGTGCTATAAGTAGTAAATTGTAAGCTAGCTTCTCTATCATTGAATAATTGTTTGGCTCGGCTTAGGCTTGCTAGTGAAGTATATTAGTCTTCATACACCTGTCTCTTCTCGTACTATTACTGCGCTCATAACCTGATTAGTTATAACCAATTAAATAAGTAAATCCTCACCTGGGACTAGGGGTGTAAATCGATCGGACCGGACGGAGGTGTTTTCAGTTTATGTCCTAAATAAATCGGACAGGACATAGACCGGACGAGATTTATGTTCGTACAAATTTTGTTGTCCTAGCTTGTGTCCTATGAAATCGGACAGATTCGTACATACATTTTTCGAACACGGACTAGAACGGACACAAACGGACATTGCTAGTTACATCATTTTTATGTTGTTTAATAGAATTTCCATCAGATATACTAAATTATAAGAAATTCGGACGAATTCGAACGAACTCGGACGGACAATATTTTTGCTCATACAAATTTTGTTGCCTAGCTCATGTCCTAATGAAAATCGAACGGACTTGGACGGACGTATTTCAGTTACGGACATGAACGGACATCAGACACTCGTAAAAAATTAACAGCCCTACCTGAGACCGGCTTTGAAAGTATGGGCAGATTGGTTAAAGTGCTCTTTTGATACTTCAAAAGCTACTTTGCATTCCTCCATCCATTCGAAATTCTTGCCCTTTTTTATTTGATCGAAAAGTGAAATGCATTTGTCCGTGGCCTTGAAAATAAATTTGCTCATAGCTTCCACTTTCCTATTCAAACTCATCACGTCTTTGGGCCTTTTGGGACTTCCATCTTCCTAATATCTTCAATCTTCTCTTTGGGCCTTTTGAACGTGTACTAACATATAACGGCCATTTCTTCTTATACGTGTTATTTTTTTTAAATGGTTGTTTGATTATAAACTTATATTATAAAATCTTAGCAACTTATAATACCCGCATATATAATAGCAACCAACGTTAACTCGGACCAAAACAATGCACCAAACAGACCGAGAGTCCAAACACGCGAAACGAAACACCGTTGTGTTCAGTGTGTCGATACGAATATGTTAGCACACATAAAACTGGTGATGCAGCCCAAACTGCTGAAGTCTTAGGTCGCCAGCGACCTAACATGCTGATAGGTCGCGTACGACCTAACGAGGGAGATAACAAGCTGGAACGACCTAGTGAATTAGGTCGCTCACGACCTAGTGAAGGTCGTTCACGAGTTAATGGACTCAGTGTTAAAGCATGCCAACCTCCAAGCGAGATAATCAAGCCAGCAGTAGGTCGCTCCGGCATTTCGAGTACCAGCTTTGACGAGTTACGACCTAATATGATGCCATTTCGGTCATTTCCAACGACCTACGACCTAGTTAGGTCGCGTGAAGAAGATCCAGCGATCTATGATAAGTCGCCGAACGACCTAACTACAAGTTATGAATGAAGAGACATTCCAGTGCCGCTTTCTTTTAGGTCGTTAACGACCTAACAGATATTTACAACACAATAGCGACCTAAAACATTACAACACAACAAAGTACAGCAGTTACAACATACAAAGTTACAAATATACGACCTAAGTACAACACAACATCACGTACAACATTACATAAGGTCGAGCGACCTAAAAATACACAGCAGCGATCTATCTTGTGCGACCTAAAGAAATGGCTTCTGGAATTCTTCGAGCAACCTAAATTTGAGCGACTTGAAGTTGAGCGACCTAAGGTTGAGCGACCTAAGGACTCAGCGACTTAAGTTAGGTCGTTCACGACCTAAAAGAAAGCGGCACTGGAATGTCTCTTTGTTCATAACTTGTAGTTAGGTCGTTCGGCGACTTATCATAGATTGCTGGATCTTCTTCACGCGACCTAACTAGGTCGTAGGTCGTTGGAAATGACCGAAATGGCATCATATTAGGTCGTAACTCGTCAAAGCTGGTACTCGAAATGTCGGAGCGACCTACTGCTGGCTTGATTATCTCGCTTGGAGGTTGGCATGCTTTAACACCGAGTCCATTAACTCGTGAGCGACCTTTACTAGGTCGTGAGCGACCTAATTCACTAGGTCATTCCAGCTTGTTATCTCCCTTGTTAGGTCGTACGGGACCTATCAGCATGTTAGGTCGCTGACGACCTAAGACTTCAGCAGTTTGGGCTGCATCATCCTCCCCTGGTTGGGAAAAATTCATCCTCGAATTTGCGCCCTCCTCTTTCACAACAAGCTCATCCCTATGGTACGGAATCAAGTATTTGACGTTAAAAACGTCTGCAGTGTGAATATCATCTGGCAATTTCAACTAATACGCATTATCATTGATCTTCTTCAAAATTTCCATTGGACCAATTTTTCGAGCTTTCAACTTGTTGTAAGTTCCAACAGGAAAACGATCCTTTGTCAACATAGCATAAACCAAGTCACCTTCTCTGAAATTCACACTCCTTCGCTTTTATCTGCCAGTTGTTTATATTTCTCATTTGATGCAAGCAATCATTCATGCACAGTTCTGTGGCACTCCTGCAACTCAGTCATAAAATCACAAGCACGCTTAACAACTCCCTTCTAATATGGCACTGTCGTCAGATCCAATGGACCCTTCGGACTTGCTGAGTATACAACTTGAAACAGACTGAATCCCGTACTTCGATTGACTGCATGATTATGTGAAAACTCCGCCTGACACAACTTCATATCCCAACTCTTCAAATTATCCTGCACAAGACATCGCAACAAATTTCCCAATGATCTGTTCACCATTTCCGTTTGCCCATCTGTCTGCGGATGATAGGCGCTACTAAAACTCAGCTTCGTTCCAACCATCTTCCACAAACTTAACCAAAAATGGCTTAGAAATCTAGTATCCCGATCAGAAACGATAGATTCAGGTATCCCATGCAATCGATACACCTCTTTAAAGAATAACTGAGCAACACAGACGGCATCAACTGTCTTCTTACAAGCTATGAAATGTGCCATCTTCGAAAACCTGTCCACTACACCATATATTGAATCATTCCCCCCTTTGAGTTCTAGGTAACCCCAAAACAAAATCCATACTGATATCAACCCATGGTCTAGTCGGCACGGGTAAGGGCATATACAATCATGCATTCATCGCTGTCCCTTTGGAAACTTGGCAAATATGACATATCTCCACAAACTTTTCAACTTCCCGCTTCAACGAAGGCCAATAATAAGATTGAGAAATCAATTGCAAAGTACGATCTCTACCCATATGACCTTCCTCATGCAACTCCTTCACAATCTTCATTCGTAAGCTGCACTCGGGTATGCACAATCAATTCCCCTTAAAAAGAAAACCATCCACCAATACAAACTCATCCGTCTTTCCCTCCTTGACTTCATCTACAAACTTCGCAAAGTAAGAATCATCAACAAATAATTCTAGCAACACATCAAACCCTGTCACCTCAACTTTTATTGTAGTCAACAAATGATTCCTTTGACTCAATGCATTTGCCACTCGGTTTGTAATTCCGGACTT
Organism: Allium fistulosum; assembly: GCA_030737815.1. NCBI lineage: Eukaryota > Viridiplantae > Streptophyta > Magnoliopsida > Asparagales > Amaryllidaceae > Allium > Allium fistulosum. The sequence goes on along the minus strand of CM060901.1, from coordinate 1,388,707,005 downwards.
ATGCTTCACCACGAATGTAAATTGTTGCAGGTATGCGATCCACGAAGCATGTTTGGCTGCAATTTTGTCTTGTCCCTGCAAATGTTTCAGTGCTTCATGATCAGTATACAAAACAAATTCTTTATGGAACAAATAGTGTCTCCAATGTTTGATAGCTTGAACAATAGCATAGAATTCCACATCGTAAGTATTATATCTCATCTTGGCTCCCGATAGCTTCTCACTGAAATATGCAATAGGACGTCCTTTCTGACTCAACACTCCTCCAATCCCAACTTTAGATGCATCAGTATGTAACTCAAACAACAACTGAAAATCTGGCAACACTAGAATTGGTGCTGTCGTCAATAATCCTTTGATTCTCTCAAAAGCAAATCCTGCTTCCTCCGACCATGAAAATTGCTTCCCCTTCATACAATCAGTCACTGGTGCCATCACGCTACTGAAGTGTGGGATAAACCTTCGGTAGAATGATGCTAAACCATGAAAACTTCTAACTTCTGTTATCGTCCTGGGTTGTGGCCAATTTCTGATTACTTCAACTTTATTCTGATCCACTTGTATACCTCTTTCTGAAATAACATATCCCAAAAATAAAACACTATGCGTCATGAACGCGCATTTCTTTGTTGCAGCATAAAATTGTTCCTGTCGCAGTATCATCAACACTTCTCTCAGATGATGCAAGTGTTCTTCTGAGCTTCTACTATATATCAGTATATCATCAAAATACACCACCATGAACTTCCCAATGAATGGTCTAAAAATCTGATTCATCACCCTCATAAATGTACTAGGTGCATTCGAAAGACCAAACGACATAACCAGCCATTCGTACAACCCCTCTCTTGTCTTGAATGCTGTCTTCCATTCGTCTCCTGGTCTAATTCGAATCTGATGATAACCACTCTTCAAATCAATTTTCGAAAAGATAGTAGCCCCGCTCAACTGGTCTAACAAATCATCAAGCCTCGGCATCGGAAATCGGTATCTGACAGTTATTTTGTTGAGTGCCCGACTATCAGTACACATCCTCCACGTTCCATCCTTCTTTGGCACTAACAAAGCTGGCACCGCACAAGGACTTAAACTTTCCTATATACACCCCTGCTCAAGCAACTCTTCCACTTGCCTTCTCAAGTCCTCGTGTTCCTTTGGACTCATTCTGTAATGTGGCCTATGTGGTAACACAGCTCCTGGAACAAGATCAATTTGATGTTGAATGTCTCTCAACGGTGGTAACTCCGTTGGTAGCTCCTCAGGAAATACATCGTCAAATTCTCCCAGCACTGGCTTTACTTCTTTAGGAATCTCAGCCACTTCATTACTCTCACGTCCAATCAACAAAAATACTTTAGGCTCCTCTTCGACTTCTTTAACAAACTCATTCAAAGATAGCAAAGTTTTAAGTTCTTCAATCTCCTCCGACTTGCTTTCTTCGTGTTGTCGCTTCTTAGGAATTAAAGTGATTTTTGTACCTTCAAACATGAAACTATAACTGTTAGTACGACCATCATGTTGCACCGCTCTATCGTATTGCCATGGTCTTCCCAACAATAGATGGCAGACATCCATGTCAACCACATCACACCAAATTTCGTCTTTGTATTTCTTCCCAATCGAAAAATTCACACAAGCCCTTCGTCCAACCTTCACTTCCCCACCTTTTCTCAACCAAGCTAACTTGTAAGGTTTCGGATGTTTCTCAGTCTTTAATGCTAACTTCTTCACAGCCTCGGTAGAAATGATGTTATCACAGCTTCCCGCATCGATGACAAACTTGCAAACCCTTCCCAAGATAGTGCACGTTGACTGAAAGATGTTACTCCTCAACCAGCTAGTTTCCTCTTCCTGCTTTGGTGTTAAGCAATTTCTCCTTATCATCAATGAATACCCTTCATCTCTCGACACATTTTCTTCCTCCTCATCATGTAGTGAATTAGAACCTTCAGTTTCTTCATCCTCATCTTCCACTTCAGCAATCATAGTTCTCTTCTTCGGGTTCGGACATTCGTTGCTCTTGTGTCCCACTTCTTGGCAATTATAGCATTTGAAATTGGTGTTGACTTTTGGTTTAGCCACTTCATGAACAACCGGCTTACTCGATGTTTTAGGAACATTAGAACTACTACCCGCTCCTTTGTTCTGCCCTGTAAAACTTGGAAACACACCTCCCCCACGTCTACCTTGTTTCTCCCAAGCCAACGCCTTTTGATGTGCTTCTACCACAGATCTGGGGTCGAACATGTTCACCATATCCTGGATCTGTGTTCTAAGTCCACCAACAAACCTAGCGGTCAATTGTTCTTCTGTCTCCATAATGTCATTTCGAGCAATCAACTGGTAGAACTCATCTGCATAATCAGTAACAGTCTTCGTCCCTTGCCTCAGGTTTTGTAATCTCTGATACATTCGTGATTGGTAATTGTAGGGTAAGAAGGTATCCTTCATCAACTTCTTCATCTTCTCCCAAGCAATAATCTTCGACTTCCCCATCCGCTCTCTAGTAAGTTTGGTTTGCTGCCACCATGCCATAGCTCTCCCCCTCAACCTAGTAGCAACCAACTTCACTTTACGTTCTTCCGAAACCTCCTTGAAGTCAAAAATTTCCTCAACATAAGCTAACCAATCAAGAAATTCCTCGGCTTGCATACCTCCCTTGAATTCCGGTATTTCAGTATTCATCCCAGACTCCCACTTGTGATCATACTCTGAATGATTTCTTCCTTGACCTCGTCCTCGTCCATGAACACTACCACCATCAAACTCCTCTTCAAAATCTGATGTATATCGATGTCGATCCTGACCACCAACATCTCTATTACCACCATTTCTTCCACCAACATCCCTTCGATCTACATTCCTCCGATCACGACCATTCACATTCCTATCACGACTTCGATCATCAACATTTCTATAACAATCTAGACCCATACTTCTATGATCACTATCAACACTTCTCTCTCGATTGGAATGTGGTGAAACTCTACTTCCCCCATGGTTAGATTCAGGTGAAACCCTTCTCTGATTTTGATTCATCTCTAACATCATCTTCTCTAATCGACCTATCCCTTCATTAAGCTTCTCATTAAAGTTTTCGTTAATTCTTTGCTCCATCTCATCGGTCTCTTCTCTTCTATACAATGCTTCAACATTTTGATGGCGATTAGCTCTTCTTGGCGGCATGATTGAATGTTCACAAACTTCAACTTTAACTTTCGGCCTTGAATTACAAAATGATGCATGGCTTCACTCTATTGGCTCGGCTTCACTAACTCCTCAAACTCTTCTATAAGAATTGGCTCCAAGACTCGGCTTAGCTATGATTGGCTAAGTCTAGCTCCGATACCAAATGACGCAGCAGCGGATAACAAAAATGATGAAACGGTGAAAGTAGCAATCGGTGGATTGAAGAATACCAAAGGCCCAAATCCGTTGATCCAAAGATGCCGGATTCTAGCTATCTTCGTCACGTTGATCGCGCACGATACCGTGAAAGAAGATCTACAATTCTTCAGATGTTGATCAAGCGCACTTGATACCGTGAATTGGCTTCTACAATCGTTGATCCGAGCACACTCGAATGCCGAAGGAGGAGATAGGAGATTACACTCAACTACCAATTTAAGAAGAGGCACAAAGCTCCCAAACAAAAGTTTATTCAAAATCAACCAAGAGTTACAAATGAAACCACCCGCCTATTTATAGGCTTACAACTCAACACTTACAACACAACACTTAGGTCGTCCACGACCTACCACAGACAAACGACTTACGACCTAGTATAGGTCGTTAACGACCTAACAGATATTTACAACACAATAACGACCTAAAACATTACAACACAACAAAGTACAGCAGTTACAACATACAAAGTTACAAATATACGACCTAAGTACAACACAACATCACGTACAACATTACATAAGGTCGAGCGACCTAAAAATACACGGCAGCGATCTATCTTGAGCGACCTAAAGAAATGGCTTCTGGAATTCTTCGAGCGACCTAAAGTTGAGCGACTTGAAGTTGAGCGACCTAAGGTTGAGAGACCTAAGGACTCAGCGACTTAAGTTAGGTCGTTCGCGACCTAAAAGAAAGCGGCACTGGAATGTCTCTTCGTTCATAACTTGTAGTTAGGTCGTTCGGCGACTTATCATTGATCGCTGGATCTTCTTCACACGACCTAACTAGGTCGTAGGTCGTTGGAAATGACCGAAATGGCATCATATTAGGTCGTAACTCGTCAAAGTTGGTACTCGAAATGTCGGAGCGACCTACTGCTGGCTTGATTATCTCGCTTGGAGGTTGGCATGCTTTAACACTGAGTCCATTAACTCGTGAGCGACCTTCACTAGGTCGTGAGCAACCTAATTCACTAGGTCGTTCCAGCTTGTTATCTCCCTCGTTAGGTCGTACGCGACCTATCAGCATGTTAGGTCGTTGGCGACCTAAGACTTCTGCAGTTTGGGCTGCATCACCAGTTTTATGTGTGCTAACATATTCGTATCGACACACTGAACACAACGGTGTTTCGTTTCGCGTGTTTGGACTCTCGGTCTGTTTGGTGCATTGTTTTGGTCCGAGTTAATGTTGGTTGCTATTATATATGCGGGTATTATAAGTTGCTAAGATTTTATAATATAAGTTTATAATCAAACAACCATTTAAAAAAAATAACACGTATAAGAAGAAATGGCCGTTATATGTTAGTACACGTTCAATCTGTGAATTAGTAATTAAGCAATAAAATATGGTCCATATATCCTTCCTACGCATGGCCACGTAGGCATCTTCCACTATGTTATATTTCTTCTGCAACAATCATAATTGAACAAAAGTAAAAGCTATCAGAGAAAATATATGTAACTCTCAAACCCTTTCTTCCATCAAACCGTACTCCTCACCCTTCACCGCCGACTCAAAGCCCACCACCGCCGTACCTCTCCCCCTTCCTTACAGCCGCCGCGCCAGCTCCTCCCCTCTCCTCCAGTAGCCGCCACCACCTATAAAAACAAAGATTGCCGAAACTTGTTCGCCAATTAGTTGCGGCCGCCTCCCCCATAGTGCTGCACTCCTCTTACCGCTGCAACTAGCTCCGCCCTTCTTTCCTACCGCCGCCGCATTCCATCTCCGGCCAGAGGCCTTTTTGCCACCTTCCAGTTATAAAAAAAGAAAAAAAGCTACAAACTTGTGCAGCCGCCTCCCTTGCCGACTTCGCCACCACCTCCTTCTACCGCCTGCAACACCTACTACCGCCCAGCCGAACCAAGCTTACCCTGTCTCGAGCTCGACTGCCATCTCTTCTTCTAGCCGAATGTATATATAGTTATATATAAAAAAGTATATATTAAAAGAAGAAGAAAGTGCTGTTGTCCAGGTTTTGATATTGCATGTGAAAGCGTTGATCGTGAGCTGTTGATTCGAGTCGTGCCGCGTCGTGGATCATATCGGGTTATCGTCGTTGAGGTGAGTGTTTATACATTCACACCTAACTAATATCGTTATGCAAGTTAATAAAAGAAATGGTCACCTATATATATTCGTTGTTGATTTAGATCGATATATATATATGTGTGTGTGTGTGTGTATGTTGAATGGATGGATTATCAGATTTGTATGTGCACATTTTGACACGATATACACGTCATATGTATATATACAAGTGTAGAAAAATTTAATATTGACATATCATGTTTCATCATGTTGTTGATACCTAGTATGTTATATTTTGTTGAAAATTTTTCCGTCGATATTTGGACATGATTGTATATATATTAAACTTGTGATATTGGAAAGAATTGAAATTTATTGATTGTTGTTTGATAAGTTTAATTGACATTTAAATTGACATCTGAATTAATTGATAGAATTTGAATTGACAATTAAATTGAATTGGAATTTAATTTCCAGTAAAATACCCGATATTGATAACTATGAAATTGTTGTGAATTTTATTGACTGTTTGGATGATTGGTTGTGATGGATGCTATTGGTTGATATTTGGATGTTTATTTATTTTGATATATCATGTTATCATCCTGTATATTAATTACACTATATAAAACTGTAACTGAGTTATTTCGAATAAATTATGAAATAGGTTGAAATGATATATACCTATGGCATTTATTTTGGATTGAAATGATATATATCCATCCTTGAAATTAAATTGAAATAATTGCTTCACTTGGCTATAGGATAGAGAATTATATACGGACACCGGATTGGTTAAATTAAATGATTTTAAAATTTTGATTCGAAATTATTTAAATGATTTGGTTTTAAGAAATAAAAAAATTGAAATTATAGAAATCGAATTATTTTCGAATTGGAGCTCGGATGTTGAAATTTAAATTTGAAACAGGAATTGTTTAATTATTCGAAGTTGAGATTTCTAAGTCATAATCGAAATATGATAAGAATTTCAGAAATTGATTTGTTTTAAAAAGTTGAACTTTTATTCGAACTTTGAATTTTGCTAAGTAAAAGTGATATAAAACGATATTTCGAAATTGAGCTCGGAATTTAATTATATTTGAAGGTTTGGATTTTTAAATTGGATATTGAAGGAAAATTTGATTTAAGTGTTTTGAATCGATATTTTGGAAATCGAACTCGGAATTGATATTAATCGAAATGTTTTAAATTTGGAATTGGAGTTGAAATTAATTTGGAATTGGAATTTAAATTAATTTGGAATTGAAAGTGAAATTAGTTTGGAATTGGAGTTGAAATTAATTTGGAATTGGAGTCGAAATTAATTTGGAATTGGAATTTAAATTAATTTGGAATCAAAAGTGAAATTAATTTGGAATTGAAATAGATTTGGAATCGAAGTAATAATTTGACTTGACATCGAAATTGAATCGATTAAATCGAAATGGAAATTGGAATTGATTTGAACTGAGAAAGTTGGAATTGAATCGGTTTGACTTTGAAACTATTTTTAAATGAATTATTTTAGTATATACGGTTTAAAATCTATATTCTTTAAATATTTAAATTATTTTGATTTTTCAAACTATTTTACTATATAAACCATTTTTAATACTCAAACTATTTTCTATTAAATTATTTTAAAACAATTTTATACTATTTTCTAAAAATTCAAAACGGTCAAGTGTGGAATGTATATATTTAAATCTTGGATTTAAGTGCGAATTAGGTTAAAGTGAATTATAACCAAAATTGTAATTCGAATCAAGTTTTTAAGTGAAATCGATATACTGAGTTGAATTAACATTTTGAAGTAAAAATTTGATTTTGAAGCGAATATGTTGATTTTGAAATGGATTTGATTTTTGAAGCGAATATGATGATTTCGAAATGGATTTGATTTTGAAGCGAATATGATATTTTGATATCAAGTATGAATTTTTTTCGAAATATAAAAGTACCAACCGATGTGTAAAACGACGTTTTGTTGTTAAAGAGACCGGGGCCTCTTATCAGCATACTCTCTATCGATATTGGAACCACTTTAACAACTGTGTACGTGGTGGATGATATTTAAAATGTAGTGGTTGAATTGGCGACGTTTACTGGAATGAAGTAAGAGAACGATGATGGATAGCTTTGACACTTGTGTTATAATTAAAATGGCTAAAGCAGGAGCCTATGTCTGGCCACTGAGGTTAGCTACCTCTAGCGACATTGATCCGTCATATTACTATTGTTATTTCGTATTCTATGGGTGCACCTTTTTCTTTTGGATTGATTGTCGTGGTCGGCCACGAATGGGTTATGACTAGCCAGAAAGGGTAAACTGCTAGAATCCTACTTTGGGCATTGCCTCACGTGCCTTGTCATATTTATCCTTATATGAGCCCATTACGACTTTGGTTTAGTACTGTACCTATAAGGGACTCACTGGCTACCGACGTTACTAGTTGTGTTACAAGACCTGCATAGACTACATGCTATAAAAATATGTTAAGGGGGATAATGTAAAGCCTTAACGCTATTTTGATATTTATTTTACTGGTGAACATTATTTATTATAGCGTACACTATTATATATAGATAGTTTGATGGATCCTTAGGAGATGGAAAAACCTGTAACATCTCCTAAGTTACTTTGCATTGATTTATATTAAGATATTAGTTCTGACTCGAGTATTATGTTTTTCATTATGCTCGGGTCAGCCTGAGTATTTCCAGTTTGGAGAGCTTGTTGTGGAGACGAAGGCATTGTTGGAGACTCCGTTCTATTTCTGTTGTTTTCATCAGTTTAGTTTGTTTAGCTATGTCAGTCGGACTTGTTTCATTCCCAGTTGTTTAGTGTGATAATAAATGTAAACTTATTTGGAGGTTCATGACTTATTTATGTACTTACTTTATTTTCCGCTACGAGATTTAGAGTTGTATCTATTTCTGTGTCTGTGATTGATTCTATTATTACCCTAAATAACTATCTATCATTTAAGCAAATGTTCTTGTTTAAATGGTGGGCCATTACAGTTGGTATCAGAGCTTATGGTTCAGCGAACACCTAAGCCTGTGGGGGTAAACTCATTATAGATAGGGTAATTAATTACCCTAGAATGAGTAGAATCTTTCTTGAGAGAGCGTATTATAAAATAAAATTAGAGTTTAAAATCCTTTTGTTTTCAAAATTGATTTCGAAGCCTTCAAAATTAATATTAATATTATTTGAAAGAGTTTTGACTAGAATAATATTTGAAAATATTTTTGAAGAAAATAAAAGCATTAAACTCGCTTTGGTCGTTGGGAAATAATTCTGGGGATGACTGCAGCATCGCCAGTATTCATTTCCGAGTTTCTGAGTGAGAATTGCTACCAAAAGAAATTTATTTTCGATTAAAACAAGTTTTGATTGTGAAAGAAAAATATTCCAAGTGTGATTTGATAAATATATGAAAATAGTTTTTGAACTTATAAATTTAAAATAGTATAGAAAAGAAAAATTAAAACTATTGAATATTTTTTATTAAGCAAACAAAAGAAACATTGAATGAAGTTGAACTCAAGAAGCTTGGATAAAGGAGAATTGTATTTGAAATGAACTAAATAAAAATAAAATGAAAATTTAAGTGAATAAGTTTTATAACTTATAGATTTGATAAATATTAAGCTAAAGCAAAATTTGAATTTGTTGAATATGAATGATAACGAAAGAAAGAAAAAGTTTAGCTTAAATAAAGTTGAATAAATCGAAAAATGGATAAAATGAAATAAAGTTTAATTCAATAAAGATTAAATGAATTAAATTGGATTTGAATATAACTAGATAAATTTGTAGAGTGAATTAATTCCACTTAAGCTATAAAATGAACTAATGGAATGAATGCAACTTGAATTATAATTTGAAACGCCATTTGAATTGTGAAAGAAATTGATTAAAAATAAATGGGTGTAAGTAAAAATTTATAGGAGCAATTGAATTTAATTTAAATTGGATGTAAATAAATTGAATGCAAATAGAATGAGTTTTAATAAAATTGAATGGTAACTAATTGAATATGAAATAAGTTAAGGGAATAAACTATAAGATGAAGTTAACTTAATAAGTTGAATGAAATTGATTGTGGAAAAAGAAAATTTACTAATATAAATTGGAATTGTAAAATAAAATTTACTTAGTAATATTAATATGAGTTTAATTTTATGAAATAAACTAATTAAGTGAATCAATGGATTAATATGAATTTAAGTTATAGAATGATAATACAAATGAGTTGCAATTTCTTAAAATGTTAATAATAAACTTAAATGGTTTATAAATAATATTAGTATTAAAATAGTAAGTGATAATGCAATAAATTTAACTTAACAAGGTTAAATGGAATGATTTTATAAAATGGTTCATAAATGATGTTGATATGAAAAAGAAATATGAACATTATAATTTAAATGCTTTGCGAAGCATAAAAGCTAAAGTTTTATAACTTATAAATTTGATAAACATGAAAAATACGAAAAAGAAAAAAATGGAATGTGGTATGGAATCAAATTTCTTAAATTTAATTAATTACGTGAATTACTGAAATGAAATAATGGAAGTGAGAAAAATGAATGTGACTACAAACGAATGTAAATTAATAAAATGTGAATTCATTAATGTTGATAAGTACTTGTCAATCAATTGGAAGTAAATAAATTGAAATGAGTCAATTAAATGTTAATAAAAATTAGATGTTAGGAGAAATGGTAGTGTATAAATTAAATATCGACATTGAAATGTAAATGGTGATAATCTGGGTTAATTTGGTGAATATCGATGGTTGAATAGTTTCTTTTATTACAAATCATTGTTTTAACTATTTTTGATTGCATATGATTGTTGTATGTTGTGTGTTTGTGTTTGTACTTATGATTTGGATTCAAAATCACGCTATATGGTTCTATTTAACTCATACATATTTTATATCTTATGGTAAGTAACTAATATTTTAAATTGAGTTGAGATTGGTACATATGAAGACCATTTAGATGTATACGTGGATTTATATACTTTTTCTTGCTTAATACGAGCGAACTCGCTCGTATTATTAATAATAAGGTACGTATCTCGGATTACATACCGCGATTTTATATTTTTCCCTTCGTGATGCCTCATCATTGAGATGAGATGTATATTTGATATATATTGGGTATATTTGTGTTATATATATTATATTGTAAAAAATTTCCGATCGACCGCACAAAGGAGACTCTGCCGAAATTTTCCGTAAATCCAGGAGTTAGAAATTTTTTTGAAGTTTTAAAATTTTTATATCTTGTTTTTACATATAAGTTATATTTTCCATAAAACCAATATCAGAGTGACGTAGTAGAAGCGTAGTAATAATTTTTACAAATAAGATGGTTTTGATTTATAAGTTGATTATTTTGAATAAAATATATTCTTTACTTAACGCCTTTTCGATGATGAAAAGTTTTAAGTGCGGGCGAATGTAACAATTCCAAAATTTACCATTCTTGTGAAAAGTAATTTGATTAAATTAACCTTGATTTAAGTTGAGAATTTGAAATGTGAACTTAAATTAATGTTGCGTACGATTAGTTGAAATGAATAAAATGCGAATTAAAATATAAAACGGAAATTTTAAACGATTTGAAATTTAACGTAGAATTCAGACGCTAATAAAACAGTGAAATTTTTTATTTCAGAAATTTAAATATTTTACATGAAAATATTTGGAAAATTTTATAATAAAAACGTCGACGTTCGTTTTGTCGAATTCTGATTTCGCTAGCTCAGTTTAAATCGATTTATATGATCGATTTACGGTAGCGACAACCGATATTGCGTAAATAATGAATTTTACCCGAGTGTTAAATAACCAGTTTTCTCTATGCTAACACATTCGTATTGACATACTGAACACAACGGTGTTTCGTTTCGTGTGTTTGGACTCTCTGTTTGTTCGGTGTATTGTTTTGGTCCGAGTTAACGTTGGTTGCTATTATATATGCGCGTATTATAAGTTGCTAAGATTTTATAATATAAGTTTATAATTAAACAACCATTTTAAAAAAAAGAACACGTATAAGAAGAAATGGTCGTTATATGTTAGTACACGTTCAACGGCAAATTAGTAATCAAGCAGTAAAATATGGTCTATATCTCCTTCCTACGCGTGGCCACGTAGGCATCTTCCACTATGTTATTTTTCTTCTGCAACTATCATAATTGAACAAAAGTAAAAGCTATCAGAGAAAATATATGTAACTCTCAAACCCTTTCTTCCATTAAACCGAACTCCTCACCCTTTACCGTCAACTCCAAGCCCACCGCCGTCGTACCTCTCCCCCTTCCTTACAGCCACCGCGTCAGCTCCTCCCCTCTCCTGCAGCAGCCGCCACCACCTATAAAAAAAAAGATTGCCGAAACTTGTTCGCCAATTAGCTACTGCCGCCTCCTCCATAGCGCTGCACTCCTCCTACCGCTACACCTAGCTCCGCCCTTCTTTCCTATCGCTGCCGCAATCCATCTCCGGCCAGAGGCCTTTTCGCCACCTTCCAATTATAAAAAAAGCTACAAACTTGTGTTGCCGCCTCCGCTGCCGACTTCACCACCACCTCCTTCTACCGCCTGCGACACCTACTACCGCCCAGCCGAACCAAGCTTACCCTGTCCCGAGTTCGAATTCCATCCTTCTTCTAGCCGCATGTATATATGGTCATATAAAAAAAGCATATACTAAAAGAAGAAGAAAGTGCTATTGTCCGGGTTTCGATATCGCGTGTGAAAGCGTTGATCTTGAGCTGTTGATTCGGGTCGTGCCGTGTCGTAAGCCGTTTTGTCGATCATATCGGATTATCGTCATTGAGGTGGGTGTTTATACATTCACACCTAACAAATATCGTTATGCAAGTTAATAAAAGAAATGGTCACCTATATATATTCGTTGTTGATTTAGATCGATATATATATATATATATATTTGTTGTGGATGGATTATCAGATTTGTATGTGCACATGTTGACACGATATACACGTCATATGTATGTACTCAAGTGTAGAAAAAATTAATATTGACATATCACGTTTCATCATGTTGTTGATACATAGTATGTTATATTTTGTTGAAAATTTTGCCGTCGATATTTGGACATAATTGTATATATATTAAACTTGTGATATTGGAAAGAATTGAAATTTACTGATTGTTGTTTGATAAGTTTAATTCACATTTAAATTGACATCTGAATTAACTGATAGAATTTGAATTGACAGTTAAATTGAATTGGAATTTAATTGCCAATAAAATACCCGATATTGATAACTATGAAATTGTTGTGAATTTTATTGACTGTTTGGATGATTGGTTGTGATGGATGCTCTTGGTTGATATTTGGATGTTTATTTATTTTGATATATCATGTTATCATCTTGTATATTAATTACAGTACATAAAACTGTAAATTGAATATTTCGAATAAATTAAGAAATAGGTTGAAATGATATATACCTATGGCATTTATTTTGGATTGAAATGATATATATCCATCCTTGAAATTAAATTGAAATATTTGCTTCACTTGGCCATAGGATAGAGAATTATATACGGACACCAAATTGGTTAAATTAAACAATTTTAAAATTTTGATTCGAAATTATTTAAATGATTTGGTTTTAAGAAATAAAAAAATCGAAATTATGGAAATCGAATTATTTTCGAATTAGAGCTCGGATTATTGAAATTTAAATTTGAAACGGGAATTGTTTAATTAATCGAAGTTGAGATTTCTAAGTCATAATCGAAATATGATGAGAATTTCAGAAATTGGTTTGTTTTAAAAAATTGAACTTTTATTCGAACTTTGAATTTTGCTTAGTAAAAGTGATATAAGACGATATTTCGAAATTGAGCTCGGAATTTAATTATATTTGAAGGTTTGGATTTTTAAACTGGATATTGAAGGAAAATTGGATTTCAGTGTTTTGAATCGATATTTTGGAAATCGAACTCGAAATTGATATAAATCGAAATGGTTTAAATTTGGAATTGGAGTTGAAATTAATTGGAACTGGAATTGGAGTTGAAATTAATTTGGAACTGGAATTGGAGTTGAAATTAATTTGGAATTGGAGTTGAAATTAATTTGGAATTGGAATTGGAATTGATTTGGAATTGGAATTTAAATTAATTTGGAATTGGAAGTGAAATTAATTTGGAAGTGAAATAGATTTGGAATCGAAGTAAAAATTCGACTTGACATCGAAATTGAATCGATTAAATCGAGATGGAAATTGGAATTGATTTGAATTGAGAAATTTGGAATTGAATCGGTTTGACTTTGAAACTATTTTTAAATGAATTATTTTTATATAAACGGTTTAAAATCTATATTCTTTAAATATTTAAATTATTTTGATTTTTCAAACTATTTTACTACATAAACCATTTTTAATACTCAAACTATTTTCTATTAAATTATTTTAACTGTTTAATTATTCTAAAACTATTTAAACTATTTTCTAACAATTCAAATCGGTCAAGGGTGGAATGTTTATATTTAAATCTTGGATTTAAATGCGAATTGGGTTAAAGTGAATTATAACCCAAATTGTAATTCGAATCTAGTTTTTAAGTGAAATCGATATACCGAATTGAATTAACATTTTGAAGTAAAAATTTGATTTTGAAGCGAATATGATGATTTTGAAATGGATTTGATTTTGAAGCGAATATGATGATTTCGAAATGGATTTGATTTTGAAGCGAATATGATATTTTGATATCAAGTATGAATTGTTTTCGAAATATAAAAGTACCAACCGATGTGTAAAACGACGTTTGGTTGTTAAAGAGACCGGGGCCTCTTATCGGCATACTCTCTGTCGATATTGGAACCACTTTAACAACTGTGTACGCGGTGGATGATATCCAGAATGTAGTGGTTGAATTGGCGACGTTTACTGGAATGAAGTAAGAGAACGATGATGGATAGCTTTGACACTTGTGTCATAATTAATATGACTAAAACTGGAGCCTATGTCTAGCCACTGAGGTTAGCTACCTCTAGCGACGTTGATCCCTCGTATTACTATTGTGATTTCATATTCGATAGGTGCACCTTTTTCGTTTGGATTGATTGTCGCGGTCGGCCACGGATGGGTTACGACCAGCTAGAAAGGGTAAACTGGTAGAATCCTACCTTGGGCATTGCCTCACGTGCCTTGTCATATTTATCCTTATAGATCCCATTACGACTTTGGTTTAGTATTGTACCTATAGGGGACTCACTGGCTACCGACGTTACTAGTTGTGTTACAAGACCTGCATAGACTACATGCTATAAAAATATGTTAAGGGGGATAATGTAAAGCCTTAACGCTATTTTGATATTTATTTTACTGGTGGACATTATTTATTATAGCGTACACTATTATATATTGATAGTTAGGCGGATCCTTAATAGATGGAAAAACCCGTAACATCTCCTAAGTTACTTTGCATTTATTTATTGATTTATATGAGGATATTAGTTCTGACTCGAGTATTGTGTTTTTCATTATGCTTGGGTCAGCCTGAGTATTTCCAGTTTGGAGAGCTTGTTGTAGAGACGAAGGCATTGCTGGAGACTCAATTCTATTTCTGTTGTTTTCATCAGTTTAGTTTGTTTAGCTATGTCAGTCGGACTTATTTCATTCCCAGTTGTTTAGTGTGAGAATAAATGTAAACTTATTTGGAGATTCATGACTTATTTATGTACTTACTTTATTTTCCGCTGCGAGATTCTGAGTTGTATCTATTCTGTGTCTGTGATTGATTATATTATTACCCTAAATAACTATCTATCATTTAAGCAAATGTCCTTGTTTAAATGGTGGGTCGTTACATGAAGTGCATTATATCTTTCCTGATCTAAGGTACGACATTTTTGTCAGACTGGGTGTGCATCAGGATCTATACTTATGGCGTAGTATATTATTTTAGGGTCAATTACTTTCATGATTGAATAGGTCCAAGCAAAGACATCATGGGATCTCTATGGGAAGTTGAATAACTCAGTGCACAATTCATTGCTTAGTTTTTTCCCATTCTTTATGATTTTGGTTGGATCTGAAGGATATGTTTGAATTCTTCTAAGTCATCTACTAGTTCTAGGTCTTTGCTTTTCATTCCCAGACAAGGGTCCAACTCATCTTCTACTTCTTGTGGTTTTGATAAGGCTGCACTTTCTTAGGATGGGGAAGTCTCGGATAGATGCTACACAAACACAGAATTATACCCATCCATTTCGACCATATGCACTTAATTCCTTTTCACTTTTCCCATGGATACTGTGGTCGTGGTATGACCTATTTCAATATCTGCCTTGGAACTTAGTTCCGATGTAGTTCTTTGAACTGGCTTATTATTTTCATTGTTACATAAATTAGAGGACGTAACAGTATAATTTCAAACAATTTTATCGCTAGGATTCAAAGTTATATTGTATAGTTCCCTAGCTAATAATTGCTTTCCCCTTACACTCCCCACCCCCATGGAGGTTTGAAACTTCATAAGCAAGTCTTTCTTGGAGATAACCGCTTTCATCTCTATCAATGCAGGTCTCCCTTGCAAAGCATTGTATGGAGACTGCTAGTCTATAACGAGGAAGCTTGCGTAAAAATATTTATGTAGTAGCAAGGCTCTCGAGTGACAAGAAGACAAGCCCTTCCTACTGGGATAGTTGCTATATTATTGAAGCCATATATTGGTTCTGGACTCGGCATCAAGATCTCAGTTGGAAGTCCCATTTTTTCATATGCTGCTTTAAAGATAACATTTACGGAGCTTTCAAATCCATAAATACTTTCTTTATTGTGCAATTGGAGATTTGCATAGATATCACCAGAGGCCCTTGATGTGGGAATGTAACCCCGGCCGAGTCTATAAGGTAAATGTGATATCTTGCCCAGGCTTCTGCTTGGTATGAAACAAGGTCCTACACTCATGGCAGGCCTCTTAGATGTATCTTTCCTATTCTTTCTTACTTTGACCAACAAGATGGGGTCCCCTATGAATTGAACTTATAAGAGTATTAGGGTTTCTCACCAGATCCTCGTGAGGGTCAGGTGACAGGTTATGCACATGCATGACTGGATTTATTTTTGATAAGTACCCAAGTACCCTTTCCATATCAACCCAATGATCTCATTTCTCAAATGACAACAATTATCGATGTGATGCCCATTCACTCTGTAGAACCTATAGTATGCGCCGCCTTTGCTTGGCTTAGCCTTCTTTCCTTTATTTAGGACGTTATATGTCAATTTTTCATGGTTAATTCATAGATCTGCCTTGAAGTATGAGTGAGCGGAGTCTTAGTGGTAAACTTGAGCTCTCTTGGCCTTTTCATAGGTGGGTGATTGTAAGCTTCTGTCCCCTCGCTTCTTTTCATTGTATACTGGAGCAGTTCTTCCTGTTGTAAGTTTTCTAGATGCTCTTGCTTCTTCAATGCGAATATAGCCACTCATCCTCTCGTAAAAAGCCTTCATACTCTTACATGGATTTCTACTTTTTTTATCGCACATGTCTATACCTCTCTTTACTCCCGAGTGTGCTACCATCAACAATGCATCCTCACTCGTAATCCTTATCCTCATTGCTTCTTCCTTAAAGCATTTGATGTAGCTATGTAGGCTTTCATTGTGTCTTTGCTTAACGAAGGATAGGGTATTTAGATCTGGTGAAATTTCTCTCCCCATAAGGAATTGTCTACAAAACTCTATTGACAGCTACATCTAAGAATGGATTTGTAGCACCCCGTGTTTTTATGTTAATTAATTAAAATAGAAATTAATTGATAAATAATAAACCATGAAAAATGGAATTTTTACAAATGTCAAAATTTGGCTACAAGACTTATACCATTGGATTCGTGATGATATTCTGATCAATTTTAATATATAAACTTTTCCAATCGAAGTTCAAACGAAAAGTTATTAGGGTTTGAATTTTCATAGTTGGAAACAATTATACATATAATTAAGAAAATAATTTAAAATTAATTAATGATTGATTAACACTGTTAAAATTAACGGTAAATTAACATTTAAGAAATATAATTAAGTTAAGAGATAACGTTAGTTAACGTTAATTTGACAATAAGAGAAAAAAAATCAAAACAGGAATCAAATGCATCAAAATACACCGAATTGGCCCAAATGGGTCGACCGCGACCTACCATAAGTCGACCATGGGTCCGAGGCGGTTAACCCGAAGGGTTTTAAAGGCGATGGTTTGTTTAGGCCGTGTGGTCCAGATCTAATTTGGTTCCATCCGACGGTTAGCACCGATTTAAACCTCTATAAATTAGGACGTAGGGTTTCATTTTTCTAATGAGCATGGAAGCTCTATCACTTTCTCTTCTCCTCCAAAAATTTTAAATACGCAGAAATAGAATATATTGCACGTATACAATTTGGAGAAGAATAGGAAAGGATGGGGGATAGAAGGTAGATTCAAATCAGGTCGCTACCGCAAAGAATTTTTTTTTGATCTGGTCCTAATTAATAAATCTAAATCTCTTTTTCCTAATCAAATTTATAATGAGATCTGTATAAATACTGTCCATGGATCCAAATAGGAAGTCAAAAAGTGGAGAATACAGATAATAGGGTAAGATCTGGACTAAATCTAGAGATTTGGGAGCGCTAATTTACATCTGAAACGTCATAGCGGGAAGAAATATATCTAGAATGGGATGATCATACCCTAATGGTTGCGAACCAAATAGCCTTGCTGCATCTACCTTGTTTCGGCCATTTTCGGGTGTGAGGCTTGAGGTAACGATTACCTTTATCATAGCACATCATCTTTCTTTGAATGCCACATTGCTATTCCATCGATCCCTATTGACTTCCACAAACATACAATCCTCGATCTCATATCTCTCAGAGAAGGGTGTTAAGCTAAGAGAAGTTGCCTTCTCCACCACCAAACATATGTATGTTTATAAAAGTCAATGATGAAATCTCAAGAATGCAATGTCTGACATCCATCCATACAAGTTCGTTCTGGGACTAAACGAAACCGAAGGCACTCTCCTACCATATCCTGTCGGGAATTAACCCTAAGATTAGTAGCGAGACGTCCTTGCAACCCAAAGAGTTTTAGAAATGAAGGGACCACTGCTACTTTAGTATTTGGAAGCTAACCAGAATTATCAACAAGTAGTCCTTTCATCCTGAAAATCTCTGGTCTTCATTTTATTCTCTTTGTCAGGACTTATTTTTCGAACGCACACATTTGTTCGAAGTGGTTTTCGGATAAGGATTTCCCCCGGTCCGACCCCGATTCCTTCGAATCCAATCATCGATAAAAAGGTTCTCTGAATAGGTAATCATTCTTTAATTGATTAAGTTCTTTTTTTCCTTTCAAAATCTCTTTTGGAGATATATATTTCTAAGACATTCTTTCCAGTATATACGGAATCACAAAACCTCTCTTATCAAATCCTTTGATCACTTAAAACCCTTTTTAATTTGAATAATTCAAAATCATTTCTTTTACACTTTGGAAAACAATCCCAAAAATCATTTCATTTAAATCTTAACAAAGATTTCTAAATTCAAAACTCATAATTTGATTGAGTTAAAACCATGTTATCTAGGATGTTAATCCCAAAATCAATAAATATTAAGTGAGCAGAATCTATAGAAATAATCTAATTCTACTCAATATCAATTCCTGTATTCAACGAATACTATGGGCTGAAAAACAGTGAAATCACTTTTTAAATACCACGAATAGTACGAGTTCCCTCTTAGGGCTTTAACACCGAGTACAAGAAGATCATCTCTATAAAATCCAAGTTGTTTAAATCTTGAAAATTATTTTTCTTTATCTTTGAAATTTCTATCCGAGTAAATCAAATTTACTATCCCCTCTGTCAGGCCAGTCTAGATAGCCAGGGAGAGCAGAAAACTGGTTTTCCATACCCAAGCCCAGACACTATCTCCGACACCCATTAGGCGGTCAAGTTAGTTGATCGACTCTAAACCATTAAACCGTTTAATCATTTCATAAATCCTTCAAATTACCTTTAAAAAAAATTATAAATCATTTAAAAACATTTATAAAATAATTGGAAAAGAGTGGTTAAGTTTAAAACTATATTTCAAAAGTTATAGAAAAAGTGCTGCGGAAAGTGCTTTTTAAGCTATATTGATCAAAACAACTTTTTATTATTTGAAAATTCATTTCTATTACTCAACCATATTTTTAAACAATTTAAAACATCATTTTCAAAGAAATCCAATTTTGGATTCTGAAATGCAAAATCGGGATTTTTCCAAAACTTGTTTTTACTCATATTTCAAAATCTACTTATCGAAATCTCAATTTTCCTTCTTCGTTGGAAAACCATGGATATAATAGTTTGAAAAATTCTTATCTCGAAGAATTCTGAGCTATATTCTAACTTTTACACATGTTTGACTTTTATAGTGCGAAATCGCGAACTACCGTTACGCGACGCGCTTATTTTTGACTAAAATTTCCATTTCTTTTCAAACTTCACCAAAACACTTTTAAATGGTTATAAAACATTTCAAATATATTTTGAACTATTTTTAAGAGGTTTAACAATTCCATATACACCATTTCATTAATTCAAGGAAAGTGATTTCCTTTGTGCTTATCGACGTGTATGTTCGTGACTTGCATATATATATATATATTCAACAACAATATTTAAACAACCAAACTTGATGATCAAAATATATTAAACATCCATTGCAACACATTATATCATCAACCAAAAATATAATAATAATAGTTTAGGAGTTCTCAAATTGATTTCCTATCGGAAAAAGGCTATAGCTTCACTAACTCGCGATTCGAGCTCACGAACCCCAACACCTTGCCTCCTAGTGTGCTCGGCCATCCCATGCCAAAAGTGGTTCTCAGCCAAGCAGGGGAAATGTGGTGTAGAACTTTGGATTATTATTGAATTTACCGAAAACTAGACCTAAAATAGGTCATTTTCTCTCGGGTTTTTGGATACGCAACTCTCTGAATTTCGAAATGTGGTCAACATGAAAGTGAAAGTGTATATGGATCGATAATATAGTTAAACTACGACTAGCAAGTGCGGAATTATAAATAATAGTAAATGGCAGTAATAAAAAATGACACCAGGGATTTTTATACTGGTTCGAACTCCTCGTTCTACGTCCAGTCCCAGACTCCTTCTGGAATTTCTCGAATAACCCTCACTTAACCCGGAGGAACAGGTATTACACCGCCTAAGCAACCGAACAGGACTTTTCCGCCTAAGCAACCGAATAGGACTTTTCCGCCTAAGCAACCGAATAGGACTTCAAATACAATTTGGTAAATTGTTTCTAGACTTTGTGTGTTCTTTGAATAACACGAATATAGTCAATGTAGTACACCCTTCCTATAATCTTCTTGATATGATGATTTGAATGTGCAAAGATAGGAAGTAGAGAATTGAAAATCACTTGATATTATAACAATATAAGATCAGAAAAGATAGAAAGAATTAGTTATTAAAATAGTGAATTTTCATCTCTATTTATAGTAATGAATAGTCTTAATTTAATAGTTGCAACTCTTTGAAGAAGTGCAACTCTTGGTGAAGAAGACAACTCTTCAGATTTTGATATTTTATGAAGAGATGCTTCAGTTCGTCAAGTTCAGATGTCTGAGATAAAAGTGACAGATGTCTGAATAATTTTTGAATTTCGAAAAAATAAAAGGAAAACAAAAACAGTTAATTTAGACGTCTGTCTTTTAATTCAGACGTCTGTCTAGGGTGACAGACGTCTGTTATTAAATTGACAGACGTCTATTTCATATAGAAATAGAGCCATTAAAAACATAGAGTTCAGACGTCTGTTATATTAATTTAGACGTCTGATATTGATGTCAGACGTCTGAATTAATATACAGACGTCTATTTCTGTACTGTTTTGTTCCTTTGTCCATTTTAGTATTTTTGAACTTGAGAAAATATATAATTTTGAAAATACCTTTTTATATTTATTTTAAAGCATGATTTTCAAAAGTATATTTGTGTGTGTGTGTGTTTCATCACCATATCAGAGATTGTACATATATATCTAAATAGATTATTTTTTAAGAACTTTAATCTTGTTGATGATATGATAATAGCTTCTTTTGACGATTCCTGCAAGAATATTTGACATAATAGTATATAGATTGAAATATATAGTTGTCACATTAAAATCGAAGAAGGCAGGTTCCAACAGAAAGTTGTAACAAATTATTTGCTCTATGTTTCATAAAAAGAATCATCTAATTTGGATTAGTTATGTGGAAGTTATGGCCAAGAGAAGAAGAGGTATTCTCGGATTCGTAAAAACGAAGCATGAAAATGCACTGTAAAAAAGTGGTATTTTGACATAGTTAGGCTCAAAATTAGTAGAAGTATTAAATATGAAAGTTGTACCCACTGAAATTTCACATGGTTTGAATAAAAGAATTACTTCATTTGGATCTTTTTTCAAGGAGTTATATATGAATGAAAAAGAGGTATTTTCGGCTATTAAAACTGGGCTCGAAAATACTTTGGAGAAAGTGGAGTTTTGAACATAGCTAACTTTCAAATGGGAAGAAGTGGTCAACTAGAAAGTTGTAACCACTGAAATTTTAAATGGTTTCAAAAAAATAATTTCCTAATTTCTATCAAATATGAGGAAGCTAGGCTAGAGTGAAGAAAGTGGAAAAATGTGATGAGAAGGTGGGCTATTTATAGCCAAAGGAAGAGTGTAAAAGAATCCATACACACATCATCACTTCATGGCCTCTCCAATACACCTCCGCCCTCCCTAGGCCAGCAAAAACCTCCCCCTTCCATGTGCCCTTCACTTCCATCTTCTCATGTATGTATATGTGACTTATGTAGGCTTAAGAAGGAAGCTTTATATAAAATATCTTAGATTTTGTAATATATATATATGTATGTATATATACACATATATATATATATACATACATATATATATATATATATGTATGTATATATATGTTTAAGTGTAAATTTATACATGTATATGTCTATGTGTATGTTAGGGTATGCATTTATATATGTGTACATGACATATAAACAACGTTGCATTGTTTTCGAACGACTTTCGTTCGATAAACCGTTGTCAATCGAAGAACCGATTCCCGATCACATTTTCACTTATGCTTTAACGTACATATATTTGTAAACAAAATTTGAAAAACATTTTCTTATCATTTTAAATGAATTAAAATGATGATATTTGATTTATAAAACCATATAAATTAATATTAACAATTATCTACAATAATTGCTATTATACCGATAAAGCGATATCGATTATTCCTTATATTTTCAAATCAAATATATCTCTTTATAAAACTATTATAAATGATTTATTATCACTTTATAACTATTCAAAATGAATTATCATCATTTAAAATAATTATTTTAATAATTAATATAATTATTAAATCATTAAATCTCAATTTAAATTAAATAAATCAATTATCATATTTAAGGTACTACTTAACAATGTCAAAAATACATTTTATTTTCAAAAACAAATCAGGTGCTCGGCCATTCCATGCCAAAAGTGGTGCTCGGCCAAGCATGGGAAATGAGGTGCAGGACTTTGGATTATTATTGAATTTATCGAAAACTAGACCTAAAAATAGGTCATTTCTCTCAGATTTTTGGATACTCAACTCTTCGAATTTCGAAATGTGGTCAACATGAAAGTTGTAGGAAATTCTTTCTCTACGGTTTCAAGAAAATAATAATATGATTTGGATTAGTTATGAGGAAGTTATGGCCAAGAGAAGAAGAGGTATTCTCGAATTCGTAAAAACAAAGCCCGAAAATGCACTGTAAAAAAGTGGTATTTTGACATAGTTAGACTCAAAACTAGTAGAAGTGATAAACATGAAAGTTGTAGCCACTGGAATTTCACATGGTTTGTAAAAGAGAATTACTTCATTTGGATCTGTTTTTAAGGAGTTGTACATGAATGAAAAGAGGTATTTTCGGCCATTAAAACTAGGCTCGAAAATACTTTGGAGAAAATAGAGTTTTGAGCATAGCTAACTTTAAAATGAGAAGAAGTGGTCAACTAGAAAGTTGTAGCCACTGAAATTTTAAATGGTTTCAAAAAAATAATTTCCTCATTTCGATCTGATATGAGAAATTTAGGCTAGAGTGAAGAAAGTGAAAAAATGTGATGAGAGGGTGAGCTATTTATAGCCAAAGGAAGAGTGTGAAAGAATCCATACACACATCATCACTTCATGGCTTCTCCAATAAACCTCCCCCCATGTGCCCATCACTTCCATCTTCTCATGTATGTATATGTTGACTTATGTAGGCTTAAGGAGGAAGCTTTATATAAAATATCTTAGATTTTATAATATATATATATATATATATATGTTTAAGTGTAAATGTATACTTGTATATGTTTATGTGTATGTTAGGGTGTGCATTTATATATGTGTACATGACATATAAACAATGTTGCATTGATTCCGAACGACTTTCGTTCGATAAACCATTGCCAATCGGAGAACCGATTCCCGGCCACATTTTCACTTATACTTTAACGTACATATATTTGTAAACAAAATTTGAAAAACATTTTCTTATCATTTTAAATGAATTAAAATGATCATATTTGATTTATAAAACCATATAAATTAATATTAACAATTATTTACAATAATTACTATTATACCGATAAAGCGATATCGATTTTTCCTTATATTTTCAAATCAAATATATCTCTTTATAAAACTATTATAAATGATTTATTATCACTTTATAACTATTCAAAATGAATTATCATCATTTAAAATAATTATTTGAATAATTAATATAATTATTAAATCATTAAATCTCAATTTAAATTAAATAAATCAATTATCGTATTTAAAGTACTACTTAACAATGTCAAAAACACATTTTATTTTCAAAAAAAATAAATTGATTTTATTTTATATTCTTATTTAATTATAAAAATAAATCCAGATCTGTGCGTGACATTTTACGATTATAGAGCTGATAATCGATAAAACGATTTTCGGCCATTTTATCGATTTATATTTCGCGGAAAATATTTTTGTAAATACTTATTCAAAACAAAATTACTATTACTTATTATAAAACAATAATATTTGTATCATCAACCTTTTATTTGAATAAATTTAATAATAAATATAATTTATCAAAGTGATAAATTTGCGGGTCGTTACAGACTTCCTCCCTTAAAAGAATCTTGTCTCCGAAATTACCCAAAACGAAAACCTAAAGGTTTGCCTAAAAATATTTATTTTTAACTCATTTTCGTATGATGTATATAGATCATCTGTACACAATATCTGATCTGATCTTCTATTCGAATTCACAACTTCACTTCCGAATTAGTAATGATCCATCGATCCTTTAGTGCAGACTCTGACCAGGCTTTCTGATCAGAACTTTAGTTCTCCTTGCATAGCTCTCAACTATGATAGAAAACTCAAGCATCTAACCATAAACCCTCATCAATGTTCGTCGTCAAGAATCAAGTGATAAATTCTTTTTCGAACCGATGTAAACACCTCAAAGTTCTACACTTAAATCTTAGATTAAACCGTGCGACGAAATAATCCACATACTTCATATGAATTTAATAATCTAAAAAAATCTTTTTTTTATGAAAACGTTTCATAAAACTTTCATCTTTTATTCAAACTTTTATAAAGGTGCTTCTTTATACATAACCCTTTTACATGTTTATTTCCAAAGTATTTCTACTTAAAAACACATTTCTTTTCAAAAGATAATTATCTTTTTATTATAACACATCTCTAAACACACCTTAATGATTTCTGAAAAACTTATTTTCAAAATAATTCATTAAATTTATAAATCACCATAAACTTCCTTTAACTAATATCAAATGTGAAAACATTCTTTATTTAGTTAAAACTTACTTTATTAATTAACATTCCTTTATTAATTTAAAACTTCCTTTATAAATATGTTCTCTTTACCTTTTTAGTTTCAATATATAAAAGTATTCATATACTTATTCAGTTGCTTTAAGTATATTCATAATTTACTTAACAAGTTTTGCTTACTTTAAAATATAATCGAAGAGATTAAAACAATTACTACCAAAACATTGTTATAATGAACTTCTCTTTTTTTATAACATGTTAATTATAATATTTTTCATCTTTTTATAAAAGACTCTAATTCTTGTTAATATCTTTAAAATCCAATTATTAAAGATCTAAATATACTCATAAGATTTCTTCCAAAGTGTCATTCAAGGGTTTAAAAAAAATGTTGCTAAAACATCGTTTACTACAAACTCAAAACCATTTGTTAATAAAATTAAATATTTATTTAAAGATCAAAGCATACCCATGCTTATTAATTCAGATAATACACTTTGGTAAAAATTGACAACCATTAGTTTGTCAATTAATGATTCACATTACCCTTTTTAACTTTAGAAAATTATATCGATCGAGTAACTTAAAAATGATACCAAGGAACTGGGTACTGCCAATAGTATCGCATATTTCCTCAACAAGAAGGGGAATACTTAAGAGAAGCGTTTACCATCCGAATCTCCTGCCCATTTTTAGTTACTTTCGAGCCACTTGAATCAATTAATCATAAGATTGTTTTTCGTTTTCAAAATCCCATTTTTAGAAATAATACCATTATTATTCCTTTTCCAAAAATCATTTGAAGTTCCTTTCAAAAATACTGGAATTTAAATTCTCAAAAATTCCTTTATAAAGCACGTTTATAAATCCAGTTCATAAAATTACTTATATAAAACATATTCATAAGATTTATATATCTTAAATAAATTCCTTTAATACACATTTATTATTTATTGAATACCTCATAGTCAAATTGTGAAAATAAAGCCACGAGGTGTTCGTACTTAAAATTTTAAATTAAACAACCAATCAATCAGTGATAATAACTGAGTATTATCATTTCCTTAATCAAATAACTATATTACTTGAAAAATATTCTTTAGACACTAGTAGTAGGTAATTGCTAGCGTATTATGAGGTAGAGAGGTTTGGTCAATACTCAGAAAGTGTTTCGAGGTTCGTGTCTAAAGATAGCTTTTAAAATTCTTGGTATAAAATATTTATTTATTTTAAAAAATCCTTTGAAAATTTTACCAAAATATTCTTTCCTTTTCAAATACATACATACGTACACACACAGAGATATATATATATATATATATATATATTTAAGTAAAATAATTTCATATAAAACCGAATTCTTTTGTATATTTTATTAACAAATACGCGCTCATATATAATACTCTCAAACTCATTCTAGGGTGTTGCTAACCCAATCTCTAATGAGTTACTCATCCTAAGGTATTACTAACCTTATCTCTGATGAGTCTTTTACCCCTATCAGCTTAGGTGTTTTCTCAACCTAAGCTCTGATACCACGATGTGAGGACCCGTTTCTTCGACCCCCAGAAATCGACACTAATACATTCTCGGTATTCACATGCCGTAAATCCAAGTGCCGGAGAAGCGGATTCTCAAGGGTAAAAATGAAAATTAAGACAGAATAGAATCTCACATATGTTATTTTAATATAAACTTTACAGCATAAATTAAAATACATTTATCAAAGTTAAACATGGACAGTTATAAATATCTGTCCTTACAATTTGCGGAATACTATAGTACAAGAGTATGGTGGAAATAGACAAAAATCTTCAGTATATCTTCTCACTCCATGATTTGAGCTCCATCCAGCTTTCTTCTAAACTAAACTTGACTATTAGGCTGCCCGGGGAAAATTAGGGTACCCAGAGTTTAAGGAAAGGGAAAAATAAACTCCGTCAGTCATGGGACTGGCGTGAGAACTCAAAATACGCGTTTTGAAAATGAAAAGGTATCTCATAAGACCATGTCGCACGTAAACACGGAACGGGTTTTTACCTTATTATGTAAAAAATACTTGATATTATTTTTAATGACACGTCTTTGAAAACATTTGCAAGTAAACTTATTAATCTTAGCCGAAATTGTTACATTGATTAAAGTCCAACAATACTAGCCACAAATGCGGGTTCTACAAACAAACTGGCGGGCACTTATTGGAGAATGGATTCCATACAAATGACCAGGTGAAGGGACTACCTTCCGGCAGTACATCTCTAGAGGAATGTACTGAGGTCATCATAACATCTGCACCTCTACCAACACAAGACCGGCCTACCTTTCTCACTAGATAGTACGAATATGTCATCACCCCGGTCGTTATCGACCTATCTAAGCACTCGATTACCATATACCACATTAAATTACATCTCGAATGTCATAGCGGGAATAAATATAACTAGAATGGGATGATCATACCCTAATGGTTGCGAGCCACATAGCCTTGCTGCATCTACCATGTTTTGGCCATTTCCGGGTGTGAGGCTTGAGGTAACGATTACCTTTATCATAACACATCATCTTTCTTTGAATGCCACATGGACATTCCATCGATCCCTATTGACTTCCACAAATATACAACCTCCGAACTCATACGTCTCAGAGAAAGGTGTTAAGATAAGAGAAGTTGCATTCTCCGCCACCAAACAGATGTATGTTTATAAAATTCAACGATGAAATCTCAAGAATGCAATGTCAGACATCCATACATACAAGTTCGTTCTGGGACTGAACAAAACTGAAGGCACTCTCCTACCACATCCTGTCGAGAATTAACCCCAGGATTAGTAGCGAGAAGTCCTTGCAACCCAAAGAGTTTCAGAAATGAAGAGACCACTGCTACTTTAGTATTTGGGAGCTAACCAGAATTATCAACAAGCGGTCCTTTCATCCCGAAAATACCTGGTCTTCATTCTTCATTCTCTCTATCATGACTTATTTTTCGAATGCATACATTTGTTCAAAGTGGTTTTCGGATAGGGATTTCCACAGATCCGATCCCGGTTCCTTCGAATCCAATCATCGATAAAAAGGTTCTGTGAATAGGGAATCATTCTTTAATTGATTAAGTTCTTTTTCTTTAAAACTTTTGGAGATATATATTTCTATGACATTCTTTCCGGTATATACAGAATCATTAAACCTCTCTTATCAAATCCTTTGATTGCTTAAAACCCTTTTTAATTTGAATAGTTCGAAATCATTTCTTTTACACTTAGGAAAACATTCCCAAAAATCATTTCATTTAAATCTTAACAAAGATTTCTTAATTCAAAACTCATAATTTTGATTGAGTTATAACCATGTTATCTAGGATGTTAGTCCCAAAATCAATAAATATTAAGTGAGCAGAATCTATAGAAATCATCTAATTCTACTCAATATCAATTCTCGTATTCAACAAATACTACAGACGGAATAACGGTGAAATCACCTTTTAAATTCCACGAATAGTACGAGTTCCCTCTTCGGGCTTTAACACCAAGTACAAGAAGATCATCTCTATAAAATCCAAGTTGTTTAAATCTTGAAAAAATATTTTTCTTTATCTTTTTGAAATTTCAATTTACTATCTCCTCCGTCGGGCCAGTCCGGATAGCCAGGGAAAGCAGAAAACTGGTTGTCCAAACCCAAGCCTAGACACTATCTCTCTAACACCCATAAGGCGGTCAAGTTATTTGATCGACTCTAAACCATTAAACCATTTAATCATTTCATAAATCCTTCAAATTAATTTTAAAACACTTTATAAATAATTTAAAAACATTTATAAAATAATTGGAAAAGAGTGGTTAAGTTTAAAACTATATTTCAAAAGTTATAGAACAAGGGCCGCGGAAAGTGCTTTTTAAGCTATATTGATCAAAACGGCTTTTTATTATTTGAAAATTCATTTTTATTACTCAAATAACTTTTAATTAAAAGATTTATAAGATTTATTCCATATTTTTAAACAATTTAAAACATCATTTTCAAAAAAATCCAGTTTTAGATTCCAAACTGCAAAATCGAGATTTTATCAAAACTTGTTCTACTCATATTTCAAAATCTACTTATTGAAATCTCGATTTTCCTTCATCGTTGGAAAACTATGTATATAATAGTTCGGAAAATTCTTATCTCGAAGAATTCCGAGCTATATTCCAACTTTTACACATGCTTGACTTTTATAGCACGAAATCGCGAAATACCGTTACGCTACGCGCTTATTTTTGACTAAATTTTCCATTTCTTTTCAAACTTCACCAAAACATTTCAAATACATTTTAAACCATTTTTAAGAGGTTTAACAATTCCATATACACCATTTCATTAATTCAAGGAAACTGGTTTCCTTTGTGCTTATCGACGTATATATTCGTGACTTGCATATATATATATATATATATATATGTATGTATGTATATTCAACAACAATATTTAAACAACCAAACTAGATGATCAAAATATATTAAACATCCATTGCAACACATTATATCATCATCCAAAAATATAATAATAATAGTTTAGGAGTTCTCACATTGATTTCCTATCAGAAAAAGGCTATAGCTTCACTAACTCACAATCCGAGCTCACGAACCCTAACACCTTGCCTCCTAGTGTGCTCGGCCATTCCATGCCAAAAGTGGTGCTCGGCCAAGCATGGGAAATGAGGTGTAGGACTTTGGATTATTATTGAATTTACTGAAAACTAGACCTAAAAATAGGTCATTTCTCTCAGATTTTGGATACTCAACTCTTCGAATTTTGAAATGTGGTCAACATGAAAGTTGTAGGAAATTCTTTCTACGGTTTCAAGAAAATAATAATATGATTTGGATTAGTTATGAGGAAGTTATGGCCAAGAGAAGAAGAGGTATTCTCGAATTCGTAAAAACAAAGCCCGAAAATGCACTGTAAAATAGTGGTATTTTGACATAGTTAGACTCAAAACTAGTAGAAGTAATAAACATGAAAGTTGTAGCCACTGGAATTTCACATGGTTTGTAAAAGAGAATTACTTCATTTGGATCTGTTTTTAAGGAGTTGTACATGAATGAAAAGAGGTATTTTCGGCCATTAAAACTTGGCTCGAAAATACTTTGGAGAAAATAGAGTTTTGAGCATAGCTAACTTTAAAATGAGAAGAAGTGGTCAACTAGAAAGTTGTAGCCACTGAAATTTTAAATGGTTTCAAAAAAATAATTTCCTCATTTCGATCTGATATGAGAAATTTAGGCTAGAGTGAAGAAAGTGAAAAAATGTGATGAGAGGGTGGGCTATTTATAGCCAAAGGAAGAGTGTGAAAGAATCCATACACACATCATCACTTCATGGCTTCTCCAATAAACCTCCCCCCTCCCTAGGCCAGAAAAAACCTCCCCCCATGTGCTCATCACTTCCATCTTCTCATGTATGTATATGTTGACTTATGTAGACTTAAGGAGGAAGCTTTATATAAAATATCTTAGATTTTATAATATATATATATATATATATATATATATATATATATATATATATATGTTTAAGTGTAAATGTATACTTGTATATGTTTATGTGTATGTTAGGGTGTGCATTTATATATGTGTACATGACATATAAACAATGTTGCATTGATTCCGAACGACTTTCGTTCGATAAACCATTGTCAATCGGAGAACCGATTCCCGGCCACATTTTCACTTATACTTTAACGTACATATATTTGTAACCAAAATTTGAAAAACATTTTCTTATCATTTTAAATGAATTAAAATGATCATATTTGATTTATAAAACCATATAAATTAATATTAACAATTATTTACAATAATTGCTATTATACCGATAAAACGATATCGATTTTTCCTTATATTTTCAAATCAAATATATCTCTTTACAAAACTATTATAAATGATTTATTATCACTTTATAACTATTCAAAATGAATTATCATCATTTAAAATAATTATTTGAATAATTAAAATAATTATTAATCATTAAATCTCAATTTAAATTAAATAAATCAATTATCATATTTAAGGGTATTACTTAACAATGTCAAAAACACATTTTATTTTCAAAAAGAAATCAATTGATTTTATTTTATATTCTTGTTTAATTATAAAAATAAGTGTATGTATCCAGATTTGTGCGCGACGTTTTACGATTATAGAGCTGGTTATCGGTAAAACGATTTTCGGTCAGTTTATCGATTTATATTTCGAGGAAAATATTTTTGTAAATACTTATTAAAAATAAAATTACCATTACTTATTATAAAACAATATTATTTGTATTATCAAACTTTTATTTGAATAAATTTAAAAATAAATATAATTTATCAAAGTGATAAATTTGCGGTTCGTTACAATAATAAATTTAAGTAGTGTTAAATTTTCCTTAAGGCAGTAATTATGTCGCGGTATGCTTACACAATTAAGAAGTTGCACTCTAACTGTTCATTGAAATGTCAAGTCCAATTTTTATCCAATTAAGGTTACAAAACAGAAAAGAATCCAATAATAAAAAGAGCAAGTAAAGTGCAAAAAAAGTAAAGGATGTAGAAATTTACATGGTTCAAATTTCTAATGATCTTACATCCATGGGCCAAATCTTTGGTTATATATTTCTTTCTGGTACAAACTTTTTTAATGGTAGAGAGAGTACAAGTATATTTAGTATGAAATTCAAAGAATGTCCAAAAGTCATTTTCTCTGCCATAGTACCATTCTATTTATAGTACTATGTTATCACATGGATCACTAATTCCTTAATTCAACATTGCTCTTCCGCTGTTCGATCATTCCACGTGTTATTAATCCCGTTGCTTTTGATTTGTGCATGGATTGCTAACGTAGCTGAAGGCATGGGCAAATTCTTTAAGAGGGAAGATTTGGCTGAAGGCGGGAATTTTGATTGAAGTTATGTGGGAAATTTGAACTCTGAAGCCTTAGGGGTTAACCCCTAGATTCATTACGAGGACCGCGCTTCGCTAGCTTATGGCGTCGTAGCTTCAGAATTTATTCTTAGTCGATGCAGTTCCTCTTCAAACATAGTGACGAAATTCTCCCTTAATATTAGTGTTATTTTTTAATTGATGGTGCTTGGATTCCAGGAAGACGTCGATGCTGATCCGAAGGCGGTGTCGGCTCTAGTTTCAAGAGGGTGTTAATGTAGATATTTATGAGGTGGCGATGTGGACTTTAAGGAGATGGTGAAGCTGACTTTTAAAGAAAATGCGATGCAGTCTCCAAAGGGATGGTGGATTAGACGTTAAAGGGGTGGCAGTGTAGCCTTTGTAGAGAAATCAGTGCAGTCTTTAAAGAGACGTTGACATATCCTCTATGGAGAAATCGATGCGGTCTTCAAGGAGACGATGATGCGGTCTCTCAAAAGAGGTCTACTTAGTCTTTTCCTTCTGCTGGTAGATAGGTTCTTTTGGTTTACTTTTTCTTGTAGGAAACACTTACTTGGTCGTATTTTGTAGGAGTGACCTCCCTGTTTGCTTTCCACTATATGTCATTGGAGTATCAATGTAATTCGTCTATTAAGATCGTGTGACCTATCTTTGATTCAGCTTAATTATCGTAGTGTCTTCCGTCTTTGATTTCTTTGTTACATTGTTGATTGTATATGGATCACGCATTTGTCCAGTTGTCTCTGAACGCTGTTTGTTGGGTTTGAGGATGTCCATCTTTGTGTAGTTCCCTCCCGTTGGTGAAGATGTGGCCTCTTTGTTGAATCTTCTATATCTCACCCGAGATCTCCTTCGAGATCTCATTTCCACAATTAGATGAAACGAAACATCAAATCTCTTTCATATCTTTCCTAACACTTATCTCGTTCGAAATATCCAAATCTCATTCGAAATATGGATCAAAATCTTAAATCTCACCTGAAATTATATATTTTTCCCTTTTTACATTATATATTTTAATTTTCACATAAATTCAAAAGAAACCACTCAATCCAATTACTATCTTCCAACACTTTGCACATACTTTTTTTATGTTTTGTCTTGATGGATCACAACAAAAGACTTCGTTTGCTTTTTTATATTCAAATAACAGGATATTATTCGCGCATTACCAAATAAATTAAGCAAATCGAGCTACCACTTCTCCAAAACATTAATTTCAATTCTTTATTCTATGCAAATCAAGTGTGTTATAATTTTTACTTTTACTTTGAAAATTATAGTTAAATAAATCATTTAAACATCAATTTTAGACACATAAATTGCTCCAAGATATTCTCGAGATGTACTTTAAAATATGATATGTCAATTCGAGATGTATTGTTAGGGTTGTCTCACATGCGTAAAGAAGGAATGACAGTTTGGAATTGGAATAGTTTGATCACATCGCTAAATAACTTGGATAAGTGGTGTATAAATATAAGTTGGTAGACACGTAACACTGGAGATTCCTTTTGTTACAACAAAGTGTGCCAACTCATATGCGTACGCCGCATGCTGGAGATGGAAAGCATGGTCGACCGCCATTACATAACAACTGTTATTAGAGCCGAGGGTTACGAACTAGGCCATGCATACAAAACTATGCTCTCAAAAGTACTCCAAGGGGATGCGAGTCAATAGGAGATTGTTAGGGTTGTCTCGCATGTGGCAGGAAGGAACGACGGTTTGGAATTGGAATAATCCCACATCGATAAATAATTTGGAGAAGTGGTGTTATAAATATAGATTGGTAGACACTTAACATTGAAGATTCATTTTGTTACAATAAAATATGCGCCAACTCATATGCATACGCCACATGTTGGAGATTGAGAGGTTGGTCCGACCGCTGTTACATAACAATTGGTATCAAAGCCAAAGGTTATGAACTGGGCCATGTAGACAAACAATGCTCTCAAAGTACTACAAGGGAATGCGAGTCAAGAGGGAGATTATTAGGGTTGTCACGCATGTGTTAAGGAGGAACAACGGTTTGAAATTGAAATAATTTCACATTGCTAAATAACTTGAAGAAGTGGTGTGTAAATATGGGTTGGTAGGCACGTAATATTGAGGATTGCTTTTATTACAATATAGTGTGCACCAATTTATATGCGTACGCTATGCGCTGGAGATGTGGAGCTTGGTCTGATCGCCGTTACATAACATGTATACCCGAGATATACTCATCTCCCCTCAGATCTCCTCCAATATGAGATAATTTATCTGAAAATTTCGAGACGAAACATGACCGAAATTCAAGATTAAAACCTTGGACTATACTTAGAACAATGTTGCATCATATTGTTCCGTCAAACCATTGATTCTAATACTATATTGCAGCTTTGAAACCTTCTAGAATCCATATATGCACGCTTCGTGTATCGTAGAAGTCTTTGAAAATCATTGATTGAAGCTCTCTAGTCTTAAAGCCATTGCAAACCACACCTAATAGTGTGGATTTACCCCCAATGTGCATGCGATGACAAACGTTTTTGATATTGATTGTATCAAATATTTTGAACGAATACAAATATGGGAAGAAAAAAAAAAAAACTTCAGACAAAAGGGACATGGACTCCCAACCAACAGGACTCATCCAAATGTTGAAGGATTCATGAAAATATAAAGTAAAAGGAGTTGCTTTAACGCTACATAAAAGCTTTATAAGAACACTAACGACGGTAAAGCTTTTATATGGATGAGAAAGCGATGGTTAAACAAATATGGAAAAATACAGTGAGATGCCAACACTAAACAAATATTTTAATACCTTGGACACCGACACATAGTGCTGTCCAATTCATAATTTCTACAGCTACACTTGAGATTAACAAATAAATCGTGTAATAAATATTGCACACACCTTAATAAATGCATAGAGCAAATGACAAGCTTTGATAAGGCAGCGCTCTATTTTATTTAAGAATTAAGCTCTCAACCCAAACAAAAATTCAGTGGTGTGTACAAACATGCTAATGTCCATGCTAGAACGTCTAATTCTTTACAGAGAACAATAATTTGAATAATCAACATGCCAAAAACATTATTCTCCTTCAAATTGAGCATAAACAATTAGTTTCAGACCTTGCTCTCTTATAAGCTACACCAAAGTAACAAATATAACTGTTCCATGGTGTACAAAACGGAAGTAACCAACCCACAAAAATAAAATAAATACATCCATCTAATTGGGAGCTTCACCACGGTATACAGCTTCTAAAGCTTCTTTCGCTCTATGAACCTTGGATTGAAGATAGAAGCTTCCACTTGTAGCATTTTTTTGAAACAGTGTATCATACTTCTGCAGTTGAAAAAATTAAAGTAAATCAGACAAAATATTGTAGATGAACATCAACGTCCAACAAAGAAAAATAATAATGAGCATATGTATAAACCTTTTAGAGGATAATTAGTTACCTTCAACACTTCTTCCCAAGAAGCATGTTCACCAAGTCCTAAGATCTGCCGAGCTTCTTGTTCGGTCATACCTTTGGCTGCTCTCCTAATGTTGTTCACAGCTTCATGTGCAACACCATTCTTGCTAGCATCTGTCAAATGAAAAATACGAAAACCATTGTATGAATCTAGGATTGATTTCACATACAACTTCAATCATACACCCGTTAGTTTAAGAACTAAGGATCAGGTAAACATCATTAGCTGTAAAACATTATTTATCCTCTGAATGTATTTGCAATTAATTCTATCCATGATTGATCCCTCATTTTGTAAAAAAAAAATGAAACCATGTACTCTAAATAGTAAATTGTGTACAAGCACTTAGATGGTTTAAATTCACCGAGAAATCTTTTTTCATATAAATTTTAAAACGGTTATATTATTTGACCTCTTTATGATCATCCTTCTCACATGCTTAATATTTATTGCGAAATGTGCACACCGAGGAATGAAATATGCAATACTCAAATTTTATACTGAATGTTAGGACAAAAGAAAATTATTTGTAATTACTTCCAAAGCATGTTAATAACATAAATAAATCCAAAGCATAAAAACCTGATATAAGAATCATTATTTCATTGAAACGGTAGAACTCATTGTGTTTGAAATGTATAGGTTATTGGAAGATTTGATTTGCATTAAAGGCTTTCATTATATAGGCATGAAAACCTTAGCTTACTTAAGTTGGAATACAAGCTTTCTTAATGCGATGCTGTTCCAGTGAAGCACACAAATTCGAGTGATGTTAAATAGACTATCCATTTAGCCAACATAATTATCAGTTTTAGCAATAATTGTTCTACAATTAGTAACCACTGTTTGGCATAGTTCCAACTTCCAGCTGAACCACACCATGCAAAATTCATCATATCATTCACTTCCGTTGAAAATAAGAAATTTATTGGAGATTACAGCAATGGTTTTGGATTAATGTCAAATGCCAACTTTAGTTAGAAAATATGGACAATCTGATGATTATTATGGCACAGCTCGAAAAACCAACTAGAATATGCTGCCCATTCAACTATATACATTACAAGTTAAATGACAAATTTAAAGATAGTTTTGTTTATTAGTTTAAATTACACCGGATATAATTAGTAGTTATATTAGTCACATATAGGCGAAGATGCTGGTTTAGTTTTGTGCAACTGTTGGTGAATAGATAGACCGCAAGAAGTCAGAACAGGTGGTTACAGTCGGAAAGATGGTGAAAAACTCCAGCAATGTAGGGTATACGAGGCTACCAGCTCCAAACCTGATAAATGCAGGGAGGGGGGAGGGGGGGGGGGTGTTGTGTGGGGGCTCTTTGCATTATTTATTTGTTTATTATTTATTACTTTTTTGGGGGGTTTAAACTGGTATAACTAGGCATGAAGCTAGAATATTTTATTCTTCTAGATTAAAGGCTCACCAAAATAAAATTATAATTAAATGTGAAAAAAATGGCACACACTATTTGAATATTATAAACATAACTTGAATGGAAATTTTTGCTACTTGAATAATGCCATGCTCAACAAAATATTATATAAATAATAAGCATTACATGTGGAACGTGGTAAGACTGATTGATGCACATCTTTCCTTTTACTTAAAAACTAATTGTCAGCAAGCTTTTTTTTTTCTGGGTACCAAAAGCTTCTATTCTGATAGCTTTTGAATTATGTGGTAATGAGAATAATTCTTTTGTTTATTTATTTCTCCTCTATAAATTCAGATCCTACACTAGCATAGTGGGAATGGGAGGTGTAGAAGCCAGCACGAGAAGCGAATTTTTTTTCTAAAGTGAAGCGCATAAAGATAAAATTGGCCGGAA
The DNA here is from genome assembly GCA_030737815.1 of Allium fistulosum. NCBI lineage: Eukaryota > Viridiplantae > Streptophyta > Magnoliopsida > Asparagales > Amaryllidaceae > Allium > Allium fistulosum. The sequence goes on along the minus strand of CM060901.1, from coordinate 1,388,669,360 downwards.
CTTCTGGTGCTTGCCATTAGTGTTAATAGTCTTTTTGTATCTTTTCTCACGTAGCTACGCCGACCCTTATATAAGCACAAAGTATGAATTCATAACTTTGCCAAATATAATATTAATGTTTGTGTATTTGTAAAAAAATAATAGTGAAGTATTGAATCAAATGCATGTAAAGAGGCATAGAAATAACTGTAGGAACTAGTTTCTTCTTTTTCCCTTTTCTTTTGGAACCAAATATAAGGCTAGTACTAGTTATTTTGAGACATTTCACAATGGAATAAATCCTAACAAGATAATCACTTAAAAAACATGAATTTCGGTGTTATATACATTTTATTTTCTTTAAATCTAAGCATATGTTGATAATGTTGTGATTAATTTTTTTTATATAGAAAAAAAACATGATATCATCTTTATTCACCACTCCAATATGTAAAAATATGTTGCTATCTTCAACTTCTGCTACTTCTGTCTCATTTGCAAAACAGTACCAACATATGCTATTTCTGTCTCATTTAAATATTGTTTTAGGCATTTAAATAAAACATGAACAAATTGATCCTAGGATCAAGTAAACATCCTTAGGTGTAAAGCATCCTTGTATGCATCTAGGATGCTAATTCTTGCTAACATCTGTCAAATGAAAATTACGAAAACCATTGTATGAATCTAGGATCGATTTCACACACGACTTCAATGATACACCCATTAAATTAAGAACTTAAGATCAGGTAAACATCTAGGTGTAAACATTATTTATCTCGTGAATGTATTTGCAATTAACTCTATCCATGATTGTACATCATTGAATCTGTTATATCAAGGGAAGACTTCTTCAGCTAACTCTACCCATATAAACATTTCCAAAAATCCTTTTGCTAGTAGAGGATTATGGTGTTTACCCTTCAGAAAGTTGCTAGGATTGGAAAATAAGTAACTAAAAACTAATAATATCATTTTTGGTGTTTAAAATGCTTTTATGCTATCAAGTAGACCAACAAGCATATAAAACTACACTACCCACACAATCCCAATAAACTAATAATATTATTTTTGGTGTTAAAAACACGCACGAGCGGGCACACACAAGCGCATGCATACCTACATTACACAAGGTTTCAAATCTCGCATTTCGGTTATGTTTCGTCTTATTTCCACAAAAGATATATCGTATTTGAGAAGATCTTGGATGAGCCAGGGGCATCCCATATGTCCATCTCAGATTACATCTCTGGTGTTAAAATTACATGTCGGAGTAGCTTACATGTCCAAAATTTGATGTTATAATGATTTTTAAGAAAATTATCTAAAAGTAAAATTAAAAATTGTATCTTAACTGATTAGCGTAGTTTGGAGAAGAAAGGAAGTTTAGTTAGTTGGATTGATCTGGTAATTATTGAACAATATACTCTTATTTGAACACTGAAATGAAATGACGTTGTTTGTTCTAACTCATCGGGATAAAAAAGTAAAAATTATATCTATGGGTTGGTAAGTAATTGTATTGATTAATTTGTTAAAAAACAATATGAAAATCAAAAAAATGTTACGTAAAAGAAGAAAATATATATTTCAGGTGAGATCTCAGATTGAGATTTCAATCCCGAGCGAGATTTGAATATTTAAAATAGATGGGTGTCAAAGTAGATATGAATGAGATTCGATATCTCATCTCATCTAAGTGAAAAAAGGAGATTTCGAAGGAGATCTCGGGAGAGATATAAGAGATTTGAAGCCATGTCTACATAAATACATACATTCGTGTCAACATGCATTTGCATGTATATTCTATACATTATACCTTGTTTTTCAATAAAAAAGGCTAAACTGATTTAGTTTGAACTGTTTCATGTTTATCAATTGAATGCTTGATAAACTAAATATGTATACCACCAAAATGCTCCATTTAAGATCTGCTATGCGTGACCTAAGTTTTATTTTTTAGCTGGATGCTCAAACTCACAACGGTGCCCAATGCTAGGATTGAGCAAGCATTTTTTTTAGCTTAGTGCTCAAGCTCTTGATGGGGAACATAGAACAGTGAGATGCACTGTGTTTAGCATCCTGCTTCTAACAACACGGCACATTGCTAATAAAACGCTACATATATGCTAACGAGCTAATTTTGTTTAAAACATTTTTATGCATCGCGCAAACATCCAAGGAAAGCAAATACTAAGACACCTCAACGTAGAGAGGAAATTAAAACTCTATCCCCAAATGATTTGGTTAAACAAAGTTGTTACAAATAATTCTGTATATGGCTCTAGATAACAAATGAGTCCGACATTACCATAGCAACCATTCATATTATATTGAATTTTGCATCGTTCAAATTGAAAACCATTTAAATGGATAATATGTGACAATTAAGCATTAGATTATAATAAGTTCTTTAAATATTTGAAAATGCTTTGATATTTTTACTGTAATGGACTATTTTGCAGTTGAATCTTAGAATAATGCATTTGGTATGACAAATTTAGCATAAAATATAACATTTCACATATCAATCATATTTGCTTTCATCTTTACTTCATTTGAGATATAAGAAAATAGTGTTTACAATTTCATTTGCTCAACATAGTTATGATATAGATCATTTACCAAACAAACAAGTATACTAAACATTTGACACACTGCTTAGATTTTAGCATCACCTATGTTTTGATCAAGGTAGTTAAGGCGCTAAAGCGCAAAAAAGTGCCAAGCTGGAGCCTAGGGCTTTTTTGCGCCTAGGGCTTTTTTGGGAGCCTTGAGTGTGAGGCGGCGAGCAGTCTGGACGGCTCTCGAAGTACGAACTAGGTTACGTATTTTAATTTGATCGATTTGATTTTGAGTTGGGGATGGGCACGAATTTGTTTTTGAACTGGTTGATTTAACTGGATGCGGATAAATTGAAGGGAAGTTATGTGTTTGGTCTCATATTGGACCCAAAAAAAAATTCTCCAACAAAGCAGCCCAAGACACGCTTTTACAGCGCCTTGGTGCTTTTGGGGCTTTTCCGACGCCTCGTGCATCCATGGCGCCTCAAAAGTCAGAAAAGCCCCAGCTTGGAGCCTAGGGCTTTTTGGAGCCTAAGCGCGTCTAGGCGAGGGCTTTGATAACATTGGTTTTGATTCCGTAATTCAAAGGGGTTATAACCATATTCCCATGCATCATGTATCGATGATGACCCAATTACCATTTGTGAACTAAATCTATTCGTTACTGTTTGTTAGATTCCAACTCGATAGAACATCTATTTACAGCATTTGATTCTTTATCATGACATGGGCTAAGGCATGAAATGATATCAAAAATTGCATGTCCAATTAGTCATCGACTTAACTTTGGTTGAAATAACGTATGGTCCAAATCTATATAATTTTTTTAACTGATCACATATGCTTTTACTGTCGTCTGTACAACGACCAATATAACTCCATTTCCGAATGTATCTCCATTCTCCACCAATTGTGGATTTCTAGACAAAGGAATCTCGAAATAATGTCTTTTTAGTAGGACTATTTATCAATGGTGATACCTTCCATGCTCTCACATAGTGAGGATTCATGTGCTCTGTGCACTACATTCAATCTTTTTAAGGCTTAATGTATTTTACTGTCGTCTTATATTACCATGCTTATGTAAGTTGCATTGGTAACGAGTAAATGCATTATTTGCACTGAATTCAATTGAAACTATTAGCTCACTACAGAAGGACAACCAATTTTAAATTCACTTCAGCGTACTCACTAATATTAAGTTTTATAATGAAACTCTTGCCAGAGACAAGATAGAGATTAAAAGTTTAAAACCTTTGTCACCAATCAGCAAAGTTTCGGTAATCAAGATTTAGGGGAAAACATTATATCAAGGGACAAACCCTCATACAAAAAAGGTGGAAATATAAGACGAAGAAAAGTTGCTGCAACTGAGAGACATCAAATACTTACTTTCAAGGGCTTTGCGATATGCTTGCCATATAGCTCTCCCTAATATGCCGGAACCCATTACGATTAAGTTGGCAATGATCCTTGAGGCCTATTTTGACAATCATATTCAATAAGACATTAGTAATTAATAAACCGCATACTGCAAAATTTAATACAATAATCATTATGCAAAAAGGTCATCTAAAACTTTTTAATTGAATGGCAATGTTCCCACTGTGCTAATATATGCAATAATCCACGAAAGCAAACATAATGTTACCTTGAGGGATTATAATCAGAAAAAGGTAATATAGCAACGTTCTATTGATTATCAAAAAAAATTCATCAATTAAAAGTTCAAAATTGGGTTCTTCAACATATAGATGATTGACTAATAATATTCACAAACACTATAACAGGCCTTCCCCTACATTTAACATACATGTGTGCACAGATATAAATTTTGTAAGATGGAGAGGAGTCTCACTGTGTAGATGAAGAATGAAGGTAGCATTAAAGCGTGGGATGGAACATCATGCACACTCATTATATAACATATAACATATGTAGTTGATATACATGACCCTGGAATGCATAAGCTCTAGGCTTGCTGAATCCACTTATATGCTTATCCAAACATTAAATCCAAGTCTACTTTTCACATTCTCAACTTTAGTAGAGCCAAAAAATGCTTAAAATGATACAAAGTCATTCTGCGATGCCAAATTTATTCCCAAATTATAACTTTGGGACTCTATACAAATACAATAGCTAGTCCCGGTACACAACAAACATCATTCCAGGGTTTTAAAAGTTAGAACAAATATAGACCGATCCAGCCGTTAGGTGGGTGTCATGGTCAAATGGACGAATCGTGAATTTTCAATCATCATCAGCACTTATGCTGATATGATATATTAACGATCCATCCTAAAATAAAATGGGCAGATGAGTCGAACAGCGCAAAGAATGATTACAAGAGAATTTTGTTGCAGGTAATAAAGCAGGCTATCCATGTGAAAGTTTAAAGTAGGGCAAATAGAGTTAAGTCTTCCAAAGCAGCTTGCTTTTTGTAGCGCGACCCTAAATGTCCAGAAATTAGGAACGCGTACATCCCTAAAAGCATCCATTATGATCAACCGTTACCTCTGAAATTCACTGTGACCACGCAAGCAATACATCACTTATTAAATCACAAATAAAGCAAAAGTCTGTGCGAAGATCACAAATAACTACAAAATAGTAACTCCGGTTACAACTATTATATGATTTGTCAATTTAAGCGAAAATCATCAGGAAGAAAGGAAAAAATACAAAAAAAATAGAAACAGGACACAAAATACGAAAAATATAAAACCAACCATCTTAGTAGCTTCCTTCGATCAAATTCGTTGCGAAATTGATTGTAAGTCGATGACTTCTTATTGATTGTTTTATGAATTCTTTTCTCGTTTTTTATTTTCTGTTTTTTTTTCTTTTCACCCTTCTGGTTTTGCTTTTTCTTTCTTGGAGAGGAAGAAGGAAAATGAATCTATAATAAGCAGAAGGTTCTGGCAATACCAACCCGTTTAAACCCGCATCTATTGGCAGCATATTAGTTAAAAATAACAACAATTTTGCTACTTTACCCGATTTGTGGTTTGTCAATTCATGCGGGTTGACGTGGCATTCTGCAGCAAACCATCTTGGCTCTTCAATATAAACTGCCCCGCTAATTTCCTCCATCGGATTAATATTCGCACATATTGACTTACTAAAGTTCGGCATTAAACATGGTTCGGCATGATGGAGGTTCGACACAAATAGTTCGTCTGGCATTCACTATTCACGTTCGAATAGCATTCAAGAGTACTCGGCGTGCATAGAGCGTTCGACGTACATGAGTGGTTCGGCATTCCAGGAGCACTCGGCATTCAGTAGCGCTCGGCATCCAGGAGCGCTCGGCATTTAGAGGCACTCGGCATTAGAGATCGTTCGGCATGATGGGCGCTCGGCATTAGAAACTGTTCGGCATCAGACATGGTTCGGCATACATAGAGCGTCCGGCATACATGAGTGGTTCGGCATTCCATGAAGCATTCAGCATCCAGATGGCGTTCGGCGTCAAGATACGCTCGACATCTCGGAAGCACTCGGCATTCGGAAGCGCTCGACATCAAGGAACGTTCGGCATCGAGAGACGTTCGGCAGGGTATAACGTTCGGCATGTACGAACGTTCGACATGGAAGATTTGTTCGTCATAAACTATTGTTCGGCCTAAGTACCGTTCGGCCAAGAGTATCGTCCGGCCTAAGTTTTGTTCGGCAATCAGTCGTTCAGCACGAATACACTGGATCGGCCTCCGGTATCGTTCGGCGAAAATGCCTTTCACGGCATTCAGGGTGTTCGGCCTCACTTCTGATCGGCATGAGGAGATCGTTCGGCATTCACACTATGTTCGGCATTCAGCGTTCGGCATCTATGGTTCGGCATATGGAGACCACTCCATTTGGGCTGAGGTATTCAGCTACCAGGCCCACCAGAGAAGTCCAACCCATCTTTGTCTATAAATAGAGAGGCAAGGACACAGTGAAAAGGGATCTTCTTCTTTCTGCTCTCTTACTTTCTCTTTTCTAAGGCTAAGGCAACTCTGCCATTTTGTAACTGTAATCGATTATTACAGCAATAAAAAGCAAACTTCTGAAGTGGACGTAGGCCGGAGTTAGCCGAACCACTATAAAATCTGTTGTTTTTTACTGCTTTCATTTCAGTTTTAACTGTTCTTCACATTATTACTCTCTACATACATTCTATCTCTGAGCTGTGACTGGTATTTGGTGCTTTCATCTGGATTTGGGGGTTAGTGACCAATTTTGGCGCTAACATAAACTATATAGAGAAGATGCATTATGTAGTTAATATATGGTTATACATGGACATGAGTAGTTAAAGTAAGGGTTTTGAAGATGTTTGAAGATATGAATGCTGTTTGAGCTAAAAATGCTCCAGGAGTAAATAGGGTGTTGGTAACCACCAACAAGCGGGAAAGTGCGATGAGAGGTGTATAAATATAATGTTTCTATTTTGGAGAGAAATGAAATCACGGTTTGTAGGGAAAACTGAACCTTAACTTGATTATCAAGTTTAAGAATGTTATAAATACCTACATCCATATCATTTTAGGGATCCGTGCAGCTTCAAATTCGAAAGTGGCTAAGTTAAGAAATCTGAAAAATATAATAAAACGAGGAAGAAAGCGACCACGGTGAAGCTAGCAGAGAAGTGAAGATGAGATTGAGAGCATAAATTTGAGGATGCAAGAATGCCTATATGGACTATGGATGGAACGGTCCAAGAATTATGGAAAGAATGGTCATATGATTAGTGGGTATAACTGCCAAAGATAAAATGACCGATGGATAGAATCGATCGAAAAGCTAGACTAATGAATTGATATTTTGATTCTCTGTTATAAAATAGAAAGATAGAAAGAGATAGCCGGTTAGAGTTAGAAATGCTTAGGTAGTTGAATAAATGCAAGAAGAGAGAAGGATTGTTAAGAAGAAGAAAGAAGCCCGTAGTTTGATAAAAAGAAGACAAAGATAAAGAGACGACCAATTTTGATAGTTTTCAAGAAGAAAACAATATGATCCGTTAGAGATTGATTGATAGAAAGTGAGAGAATAAAGTTAGAAGTGAAGGATAGAGGAGTATGCAAAAAAGGTCGATGCAAGAGAGACAGAAATGGTCGAATAATTAAAAGGATTGGCGATATTGGTCCGTGCTTGCATGATGGCCATAAACGGTTGACATTTATATTTTTGCTCGAAGAATATTGTTTTTTTATGATAGTTGCATAGTAAAATAATAGAGTTATGATAGTAATATCGTGCTAACTTGTTAAGCGCACGTGAATCATGTGTTAATATGAGCTTATGTTCTAAAATGTGCTATTAGTTTTGATTTAGTTGATATTTGAGAGTTACTCATAACTGACATTTTGCATGATCCAATGAATTATCTTTATGGCCTCTCAAAATACCCTGATTGAGTAGGTCGAGAGGAACAATTTAGCTTTGATACATGTTTTGATTGCTTGTTAAAGGCTTTCGATTTTTTAAAGAAGAATAAATTTCCAGTATATGCTCGACCTAAATGCGCCAAGATTAGTACATGTGATAGCAAACTTCTAGTTATTCGGCTCGTGAGCATATATGTTGCCTTTTGATATAGAGTGGTGTATTGGTATTTTAATTTATCTCTTAATTATGGTTTTTATTTGTGTGGGAAAATGCCAAAAAAATTAAACTCAGTGTACTGAACCACAAAGTATAATTATCAATGACCATTTGAATTGAAATGACAATAAAAGGAAATTTTAAGCATAGTTGTCTTTTTGGATTTCGACGCTTTTGTTGTGTTTAAAAATATCGAAAACCTATATTTCGGTATATGGTACGATTTAGTTTCGTTGACATTTGAAAAATGTTTTTTGGGATTTTATGATCGCTTCGACCCAACACAACCCTTCTCGCTTTTAAATATGAGGCTATAACACCCTAGCTATATCATCCATCATTTCAAAACCCAAAGATTGAACTCCAACGTGTTACAGTCACCTTTGAATTAACTTTCATCGACAAAAATGAGATCACTTATATTAAACAGACCTAAGTAAACAAAGCGGACATTAACTAAAATTAAGAAATACATCATTACAGTTCAAGATTAATAATTTGGTTTCCAAATTCATGCCCATGCAAAGGTCAACAATATAATACAATCATAGATAATGGTGTCATGCCTAATATGTGAGGATGTTGATATGAACACTTAATACATCAGAATAAAGAAAATTTTATATCATCTAAACCTTTTGCTTCATCTTTGGAACTCCTCATTCGAGTTCCGAAAGTAGCCTGCCTAGATCCATAAACTCATCCTACTCGTACAAGTACTAGTGAGTTTACGGGAAAAACAATGATAAAAACATGGGTTAGATATAAAGTTTGTTTATGAGCAATATATTATCCTAAACATAAAACATAGTGAGACTATGTCACTAAAGCACAGAATGAGTTTTTCGCTCACTATCAAATACATTTGTTTTCACAATTCAAGCATAATAATGAATCAAAATTCATTCGTAAGGGTCATATTTATACAAGAATGCCCTAACCGAAATCAACCGTCATATTTATTGACAAGAAATATTGTCAACACCCCCAAAAGTAGAGATAAAGGACAAGGTCAATTCCTTTTGGTTTCGTTTAGATGAGTTGAGGAGAATAGAATGTGTATATTCACTTTGGTATCCATTCGGTCAGGTTACTGTAGTAAAAACTTGTTCAGATAGACCTTTTGATCCAGTCGAAACGGCTTGCTCCTTTACTTAACAACCTTTCGAACTTGTTGAGGTGATTTAGATGTCCCTTCGAAAGCCTTCCTTTCGAAGCAGTTGAGATATTCAAATGGATAACTTTAGAAACCTTTGGATAAGGTTTGCCTTAATGGGTTTCGACCCAGTCAAAGGCTTAAGTTGTTGAGTGGTTTGGGCTTTGATCAAGAATTTGAGATTGAGGTTTCCCTTGTCGAAACCAGAATTCTTAGGTACCCTGTGTTAGGTTTGGGTTTCTAAGGTTTAAGTGGATTAAGGTCAGGTTTTGACCTTGTCGAAAGCAGAAGCCCGAAGGAAGTTAGCCTAGAGTGTATAACCGAAGTTACTTGAATATGTTAGGTTTCGATCAAGTCGGAAGAGGCCTTTCGATATAGTTGACACCTGTAACACAAGATTAGACCTGATAAAAGCTTTAGAAACAATTAAGTAATCTAAAATATTGATGACTTCCCTTTCTTAGCTTAAAGAAGACTTTATTACTTATAATCCCCAAATTAATTTACAAATTAGGGTTTTATAGCTTTTTTGAATTAAGAAAGTACAAGTTTAGAATGACTAAGTTCGGGTCCCCAAAACTAGACCCCTGGGGTCTTATTTATAGATGCAGGTCAGCACCTTTCGACCCAAATGCTTTCGACCAAGTCGAAAGGTGGCTGCCGTATTGACTCTAATATGCATCTTTCTTTGTCGAAAGGAACAGTTGCGTTTTTCTCCTCTATGTTGCTTGTAAGAGCTTTCGACTCTGTAAATAGGCTTTATTCAGTGGTTTCGAAGATGTTGAGATGCTGATGGTTTCGATGCTGTTGGTTGCTTCTAAACTCTTGCCTGTGACTTGATGCGGAACCTCCTTGAACAACAATGGCTTCGACCAGTTCGAAAGGCTTGGTTTAGCTTTCGAAAGGGTTGTTCAGGCCAATACATGCTTTCGAGTGGTGAAGGTGAAACCTTTGGTTTCTAAAGGTTTGGCGCGTATTTGAAGAGTTGTCCTTCTTGTCTTCGAAAGGTGTTGCTTTGACTCATTCGAAAGATCTTTATGCATATGGAATCACCTGCTTCGAAAGGTGGTCATTGAAGGTGGAAGGGTGCTTTCGACTCCTCCGACCCCTTCGAAAGGTAAAGAATCTTCTGGACTTTGACTGTAGCATCCTTTTGACCCCTTCGAAAGGTTCTGAAGTTTTTGGACTTTGGCTGTAGCATCCCTTCGACTCTTTCGAGAGGTCTAGTCGGAGCCTTTTCCTTTTGTTCTTCTTTGCCTTCTGCTCAAACTGGTTTCAACTAAGTCGAAAGGAATTTTAGGTAGTAACATTTGCCCCCCTTGCGAAGGGATGCACTTGACTTTCCAAGTCAACTATGTCGAAACCTAGAAACTTCTCGCCTTTTGGTATTCCCACGTGAATGTGAACCATTCATTTAAATCTGATCTAACGACTTGCCGTCCTTTCTAACTTTTCTTATAAAGTGTGTTCTCTTCCTCTTCCTCTTCACTTACCTGCAATTAAATCAACTTTGAGAGAAAGTAAAGAGATTTTAAAATTCTCCTAATCGCCTTTTCCTCAATCAAAGAATAAATTAGATTCAATCGTAAGTAAAAATCATTCCGCTCTACAAATCTCTTTCTCTCTCTGTTTTTTATATATTTCACCGTGGATTTTAATCTCTTAGATTTTGTAATTGAGATTTTGATTTTTAATTTTAATTTTCTTGGAATTCGTTCGAGTTTTAACTTAATCCGAAAGTACTTTTGATTCGATTTCATAGTTCGATGTGATTTATTGTTATTCTCTTTTGTGTTAATTTTCTTTTTAAACTCAATTCCAAATTTTGTGATTTTTGCTGCTTTTTTAGAGAATCTGAATTCTCGTTTTATTGATTTCGAAGTTTAAAAGGTCAGTTCCTGTTTAAATCTATTGGTTTAATGGTTTTGGTTCATTTGTTTATTAAATTCTTTGAATTTATGGGTTTGAAATCGGGTTTGAGGAAGAAAGGGTTTTCTATTTCCTTCGCTCGGAAGCTTTGAATTGTATGGATTAAAAATTGGTGTCACAAATTTACCTTTTTACCCCTTCGAAAGGGATTAAGGCGACAACTTTTATTTTGCTTTCTTAGCCTCTTTCGATGGGGTCGAAAGGTATTGTACCACTAATTGGACCGACTTTGTCGAAAGATTATATAGTAAAGTAGCATGCAATCACCCCTCTCGAAAGCAAAATGTTTCGACTTAGTCGAAACCTTTTGTGCTAATTGAAACCTTTTCCTTTTAGTATGTTTTCGAAACCATGGTGCCCTTTCGACCCTATAGAAACCTTCTGTAACCAATGAGTCGAAACCCTCTATAATCACCTTTCTCCAGCATTGTCAAAACATTCCAAGTTAAAATGATTTTAATTTAGGACCTTTTGACTCAATGGGTATATAAGGTTTTGATGGAATTCACATTTCCACTAGAAAAACTTAAGCAAGGGGTTTCGACAGTGTCGAAGGGTCTTGTTACCTTGTCTATTGAATATTAGTAGTATGTATTTTGTTCAAATTTTTAATTTGGTTTTAATTATTTCCTTCTAACAACATGGTTTCTATTGAGATTTCAGCATTGTTGAAAAGTGCCAATTAGACATATACTTCAACCCTGCCTTTCGACCTTGTCGAAAGCTCAATGAATGTTCATATTTTGGCTTCCGACACTATCGAGAGTTGTTTGTTAAATGTTAATTTTCCCCCTTCCTTTCAACTCTGTTAAAAGCTTTATATTTCTAATTTTTAACTTGAACATTCTTCCAAGAATTTGAAGTTTCATACTTGGTTTTATGTTTGAGTTGCCATAGTAGGTTTTATCAATTCCTGAAAAAATGTTAGGTTTTCAATAAACTAAAATTTTTAATTGAAACGTTTTCACCTGGCAAAACCATGAGCTCTTCAAAGAAGGTCGAAGCATTCTATGATATCTACACAAGATGAAGTAGACGTCATTCTCAATGACTACGAAACTACCAGTGTGGAAGCTATCCCACCTAGGGAATCTGACACCATCAGCAACCCTCCTGAAGGATTCTTTGCTTATACAGCCATTCATATATAGCACAGAGGGTTTCTCCCTTTTCCAGAGTTCCTGTTTAAGTTCCTTTCTTATCTCGGAATTGCTCTGATCCAGCTATCCCTGAACGTATACAGCTACCTTATGTCATTGGAGTTGATGGCATTAGAATCTGGCCTCCCTTCTTTAAATGCTGAAGTATTGAACCACTTGGTCTGTCTGGTCAAACTCAGCAATCTCAGTAGCCAAATCTTCAGGGCGAACCCTTCGAAGAAGTTGATATCAGAAGGAGTTAACAAGTTTAAAGACCGGGAGAAACAGTTTTTCTTCATTAGATGCTTCCCAAATATCAGTGGGACTTTCTCTACTCCCAGTAAGTTCAGATTTTCATTATTTTCCTTCTATTCAGTGGTTTTTCTTGTCTAATCTTTGCCTTATGTCAGGTGCTCCTGCCAAAAAACTTAATGAGGCTGATAAGAGAACAATGGAGTCTCTAGTCATAGCTTCTAATGGGATCGGGAACCGATTGAAGCTGTCGAATCCTGCTAACTTGAAGAAGCATTCTCTCCTCCCGCTTAGTCAAAGGGCTTTGGGGCTACCTCCTTTGATCTAGCATACATCAAAAAGTAAACGCTTCCTTTCCTTGGGAGATCTTGCATGTTTCTCTCCCATGTCACCTATTTGCTCTGACCATTCCGGTAAGTTATAGACACAACATTTGTTTTTTATTTCTGTGTTGTTTTCCAAATTACCCTGCTATCTTATAATCTGATGAATTCTCTACAACTGATTCTCAAGCCAAAAAGCCTACTAGTGGTGCATCTCCTCCTCCTACAACTTCTCGTGCACCATCCACATTGCTTAATCTCTTACCAAGACTAAGATGGCCGTCAAGAGAAAGCTAGAGCAATCAACTGCGGGGGAATCACCTCTTAAAATAACTAAAGTGGTTGATGTTCTTTACTCAAAAGAGGAGGAGTCTTCATCTCTTGATAAAGCTTTGGAGAGCCTAATTGTTGAAGCTCCTCAGGATAAATCCAAGCAGACTCCTACTGTAATTGATCCTCTCTCTCACATCACTGTTTCGTGCTCTCCGGTTGTACTCAAGCAGATGAAAAAAGCTTTAGAGATGACCTCCACTCAAAAGCGCATTCCTCCAAGGCCTACATCTCCTTCTCCCTCCATGAATTTTGAAGAGATAGCTCAATCTATCCTTAGCTCTGCGTCCTTTGCTTCTATCTGACCACCTTCCTCCGTTTCTGACGTGGCCGGTCATTATCGTTCTCTGATAGAATGGCAACTCTTGGTAAGTCTCTCTTCACTTGTCTTTATCGTTACTGCTCTTCTTTAAATTTCCGACTTATGCTATACTTTTTCTTTCAAATTTCTCAAAGTTGGTTGTCTTTGCAAGAGTATGCATCTCAATCTTCTGTTGAATCCTCCAAGCTTCAGGAGGAACTTTCTGCCCTAAAGAACCAAGTCTCTTCCTTATCTGCGGCAAAAGATGAAGCATCCTTTAAACTGGAGCGATTGAGAACTTCTCTCGCCCAATCGGAATCTGCTATCTTGGAAGAAAAGAAGGTTCGCCAACTTCTCGTTGATGAAAACTTGGCAATGCAACTAACCATAAAAGAATCCGACGAGGAGAAGGCCTGAATGGCAGTAAAGAATGATTCTTTGAAAGAGAAGTTGAAGAAGAATAGGGCTTCCCTGAAACTTGCCGTCGATATGATTTCAAATACTAAACAATGAGTGTCATAGTTTCTCGACACTACACTTGAGGAGATTATGATGAGCTCTTTTGAAGATGCTCCGATGCACGCTTACATAGACAATATCGACAAATGCCCTGAGCTCAGTTTTCCTTCGCTCGACTCTGCCCTCGTTGATAGAATTACGGGCAAGATTAACTAGATGAAACAGGGAATCAATGCTTTAAAAAAGGAGGAAATTGATGCCTCCAAGATTATTTCTTTTGAAGTCCCCTCTTTTGAAGTCGAATCTGACTCAGAAAATGAAGGCGACAAAGACGATGCCGCCGAAGAGGAGGGGGATAATGATGATGATGACAATGACGAAGATAATGATGGTAATGATGACAGCATCAACGGCAGCCAAATTTTAGGTAGTGACAAAGAGGGTCGTGCCGAGACTTCTGACAAGGATGGAGATGATAATACTAAAGCTTCTGAAAAAGATCCATCTCCCTACAAGGGAGTCCCATCTGAATCTGCCAAGCCCTCTGCTTCTCAAGAAGAAGAGCCTGCTTTTATTGAAGTTGAAGCGTCGAAGGAGAAAGAACAAGCTTCCTAAGCATTAGCCCCAATATCTTTGGTATGGGTTTCTCTATTAAAACATCTTTCACTTCGAAGATAATAATATTGTAAATCATTCATTTTAGATAAGGAAGAAATCTGTCCTTCCTATAAAACCAAAATCGAAAGAAAACAAGCAGAGATAAACAGATTATATAGGAAGTTAGGCAAGCAATTAAGTGAACACAATGTACTTTTCGACAAATATCACAGGCTTAATAGGAGTGCAGTAGTGCTGGCATCTTTTAAGCATCAAGAAGCTTCCCCCCGGCTAAGGAGAGCGCGCCTTCGCTACGACGCTCTCTTGAAAGAGAACCGGGAGTTAATCACCTTATTCTGGATGTTGATTGAACAGAGGGACATTTTAGTTAACTTCTTATATAAGGCCTATTGTAGACACCCAATTGTCGACTTTTCATACTTATGTGAATTTAGCGGGGGTCTACTTAGGCGCTTACATAAAAGATACTTAGACGAATTCGGATCTGACCCGCATCCTGGAGCTTGTTGGAGTTTACCATGGGTCAGATCCATTCCCCAAGATCTTTCTCCTGAAAAACTTAAGTATTATAAGGATAAATTTGTTTTTGAATTATTTACTAAATCTATCTGTATGAATAGAATGAATAATTGTAAACATGTGATAATATGTTGATTTATAAATATTTGATTTAGTCTTGCTTTTTACGCTTAGCTTCATTTTATTATGTTACACAGAGCGACTGTTCATCAGGCCAACTTGTTTCTATAGACCATTTAAGTTAGTATGTTAAACTGAGGAGATTTTACCTTGAAAAAGCATCAATTTTAAAGTCTTTAAAATTAGCAAGGTACTGTTTTCTTAGAGACTTACAAAAACTTTATATGGAACATCCTCGTCTCCACTTTGATTTCCTCGATGATGAAAAAGAGAAGCTACTCATGGAAATCATGACATTTCATACTAAGTTAATTTATTGTCGTGATAGTCCCCCAGCCTGGGAGTGGGACTATAGGAAATGACCCCTGGTGATTACTCCAGAGGGGCTAAATGTTCCGTTTGACTCTTCAATTATTCTTTCAGCCAATTCATTAAATAAAGTTAGAGATGTTGTATCTCATCTTTAGATATAAAACAATTGTCTATTGTATCTTTTAGTTTCGTTGTCATTTAAATTGTAATCTTTTATCGTAATAATAAAGAGGTTTTTCATTCCGATTTTGACTCTATTTTACTTCTTTTTATTTAAATAGAAGTTACAATTATCAGCAGCTCCTCTCTCACTCGATTTAGCGTCATGCTTTACTAATGTTAGAGATAAGCTGTTAACAGAATTTGAAAGGAGTAAACTCCTCGAAGATATCTTACTTGCATGCTTTCATGGCAATGCCGAAGCTTTAAGGTAGCACAAGAGGTAGTTACTTCAGAAAACTATCGTTAGCAACCTTAAGGATCAAGTTATCAACTTAGAGGATGATGTCAAAAGTAAGGATGAAATGATTTCCGCACCAAAGTGATAAGTCAAATCGAACCCTTCAATCGATTTCGATCACAAGATGTCAGAACTTCTCCAACAAATAAGTGATTTTGAGTTGAAATTAAAGGACAGTCAAGCTCAGTATGAATCATTAGAAAATATAATGGGAGATAACATTCCAAGTGTTGATTTACTGGCTCCCTGCTCAACTCCTCCTGTTACCAGACCTATAAGGTCTACTTCCCTCGCTGCTCAAAAATTCCCCACAATGACCTATCCTCCACCTGGCTTAGAGGAGAGGGTGTGGGCGAATGTTGTAGGAAAGCTAAGTTTGAATTGGCTAAGTACTTTGATGAACAACAAAGAGCGAAACATTTGTAGAGCATAAATGAGTACGCCGCCAAAATTCAGGAACTTGAATGTAACAATTACTTCCTTCAAAAGAGCATCGCGGAATTAGAAAGGGAAAATAAAACTCTTAGAGGCGCAAACAGAGCTTTCAACCATGCTCTGAAGACTAACATCGACACAATCGACGATGCAGACAGGATAAGGAAGAAAGAAAAGAAACTCAAAGAGGTCCTCCACATTGCAATTCGTCACATAGTTGATCCTTCGATTACTGAGAATTTGAGTAAAGCTACTCAGGATTTATGATAGACTAGTATTCATAATATTTATATACTTGCTCTGCATATTTGTAAATAGTTTCATAAGTCATGTAAGTCATATAAACTTTGTAAATATCACCTGATTTGTGATTCTTTCCTGTAATGTCATTTCTGAAATGCTTGTTTGATAGCTTATACCATAATTTATGTATTTGCCGAATTTTTCATCCTTCTTTGCTTTTTCGATTTCCCTGAAAAGTATGAAGCAAACAATATTTTCAATTGTTAGCTTGAAATTAACATATAAGTCTATGTATATTATTCGCGTAGGTTAACAAATCATCATGTTAATCGTATAAAAAGTAGTTTATATCAAATGTCAAAATCATATCTTTGACCATGATGAGAAATAATTAAGAATTTAGCTTTAACCATTTTGCTGGAATATTTGAAGTCTATTGATAGAAAATCTGGCTCCGAAGCAGGGATAAATATTAGAGAGTCATTCTCTAGAGATAGTTAATAAAGAGATAAATAAGAGAAAATCCAGAAATCATCATCTGAACATTTACAGTAGAAATCCAATGACCCATTCTCGGGTATTAATTAAGTTTGAAAACTTAGGAATCCTTTGAAAACTTAGAAATCCAAAACCCAGATTCGGGTATTAACAGAAACTCATAATAACGATCTTCTTGAGAAAAGTCTTTGTCCCAAATTCGGGCATTAGTGGCAGATAATTAGGAGTCTACAATAGAAATTTCAATCCTAGATTAGGGCATTAATAAGTAATAGTATCGAAACCAAGATTCGGGTATGATAAAGATAGTAAGTGATTGATAAAGACCCGAAACCCAGATTCAGATATTAGTAAATGAAGCTCAGAAATGAAAGTCCTGAAACCCAGATTCGGGTATTAATAAGTGGAGTTCTGAAATGGAAGTCCCAAAACCCAGGTTCAGGTATTAATAAGTGGACTTCTGTTTTACTCCTTTGATTCTGTCTTCTTTGACATGTATGAACCCTTTAGGTCTTGTATGTAGTTGTAATTTGATCGGTTACCTCCTGAGCTTGGACGTTTTGGTTTATAATCCGATGTGTCGTTTCTCCGGCTTGGACATCTTAGTCTCTTGAAGATATGCCGTTTCTCAGGCTTAGGCATCTTAGTCCATTGTTTGATGAGCCTCTTCTTGGGATTGGACATCTTAGTCCACTACTTGATGAGCCTCTTCATGGGCTTGGACATACTAATCCATTATTTGATGAGCCTCTTCTTGGGCTTGGACATCTTAGTCCACTATTTGATGAGCTTCTTCTTGGGCTTGGACATCTTAATCCATTATTTGATGAGCCTCTTCTTGGGCTTGGACATCTTTGTCCTTTGTTGTTTGGTGCTCTTGGTTAGCTCATCTTAGAGGCTGGAACCAAGGACTTACCTAACCTCCCTCTAGGAGGCGCCTTGACCTGGCCAGAGGCGTGGCCAAGGACTTGTCCGGTGCTTTAACCTGGCCATAGTGTGGCACGGATAAAGGCTTACTCCGTTCTCCCTTCAGGAGAGGCCCGGCCTTGCCATAGCGTGGCACAGACAAGGGGCTTGTTCGGTGCTTTATCCTGGCCATAGCGTGGCACGGTAAAGGCTTAGTCTGTCCTCCCTCTAGGAGGTGCCTTAACCTGACCAGAGGCATGACCAAGGGCTTGTTCGGTGCTTTAACCTAGCCATAGCGTGGTGCGGTTAAAGGCTTACTCCGCCCTCCCTCCAAGAGGTGCTCTGCCTTGGCTAACTCAGCGCGGGAGGCTTTCTACCATCATAGGTAGTATTCTACCATCTTAGGTAGTATCCAAATGTAAGGAGTATTTCACTTCCAACCATGTAGATTTTTCTTAGAAAAATAACTCTTTATTGATTTTTCTCAAGTTCTCTTTACAAATTCATTAATCTTTCCTTGACGGAAGAAATTGATTATCATCCATTCTAGGGCTCTGCAATGGTTGGTCTTATGTCCATTCATCATATGGAAATGACAGTAGGATTCCCCCAAGTCTCTTTCATATTTTGGCTTCTTTTTCCTCGAAGCCAATAATTGAGCTCATCCATTGTTACCAAATAAACATTCTCTATGGATGTTATTAGATTGCACTCTTTAGGAAGTCTTGACTTGAAGCTTGTTTCTTGAGGATGGCTTCTTAATCTCTTATTACTTGGTTCTAGAGTTTCCTCTTTGATTACTAGTTTTCTATTTAAAACTCTTTGGGGTTCCGATGAAGGTATTGTCCCCCTTGTGACTTGACCCCATTTTTTCGTAAAAGCATTGTAATCT
Source organism: Allium fistulosum (assembly GCA_030737815.1). Taxonomy (NCBI): domain Eukaryota; kingdom Viridiplantae; phylum Streptophyta; class Magnoliopsida; order Asparagales; family Amaryllidaceae; genus Allium; species Allium fistulosum. Next base: position 1,388,650,336 of record CM060901.1, on the reverse strand, counting down.
GCCATTATTTCTTCTTCAAAGATGGTACCTTCAACATAGTCTTGGATTGTTTTCCTCATTTGTCCAAACAAGTTGTCACTTTTATTTGCCTTTCCTAGGGAAAAGATAGGGGTATAGCCAATATGAAAAGGATTTATGCTCCGCTTTTCTGGATCATATGATTCTGCTCTTTTCTCTTTTATAATCCATAGAGCTTTCAATCTTAAAATTTGCTCTTCATGTAGTTTGGAAACCTGAGTTGTCCTTGGGGAAAATCTTGTTAAATGTGGCTCTGAGGATCCTTGCATAGACCTTTTGATTTTGCTAATCATGATGAATTATGGCCTTGAGTATTCAATCTTAATGTAGAATTAGGTTAGAGACAGGTGGTGTTGGATAACCACAAGGTCGAAGGTTCAAGCTCTCCTTCTAGCGCCAAAATGTTAACAAGAAATATTGTCAACACCCCAAAAGTAGAGATAAAGGACAAGGTCAATTCCTTTTGGTTCCCTTTTGATTGGTTGAGGAGAATAGAATGTGTATATTCAGTTTGGTATCCTTTTGATCAGGTTACTTTAGTAAAAAATTATTCAGATAGACCTTTTGATCCAGTCGAAACGGCCTGCTCCTTTACTTAACAGCCTTTCGAACTTGTTGAGATGATTTGGATGTCTCTAAGAAAGCCTTCCTTTCAAAGCGGTTGAGATATTCAAATTAATAACTTTAGAAACCTCTAGATAAGGTTTGCCTTGGTGGATTTCGACCCAGTCGAAGGATTAAGTTGTTTGAGTGGTTTGGGCTTTGATCAAGAATCTGAGATTGAGGTTTCGACCTTGTCGAAACCAGAATTCTTAGATACCTTGTGTTAGGTTGGGTTTCTAAGGTTTAAGTAGATCGAGGTTAGGTTTCGACCTTGTCGAAAGCAGAAGCTCGAAGGAAGTTAGCCTGGAGTGTATAACTGAAGTTACTTGAATATGTCAGGTTTCGATCGAGTTGGAAGAGACCTTTCGGTACAGTTGACACCTGTAACACAAGATTAGACCTGATAAAAGCTTTAGAAACAATTAAGTAATCTGAAATATTAAAGACCTCCCTTTCTCGGCTCAAAGAAGACTTTATTACTTACAATCCCCAAATCAATTTACAAATTAGGATTTTACAGCTTTTTTGAATTAAGAAAGTACAAGTTTAGAATGACTGAGTTCGGGTCCCCAAAACTAGACCCCTGAGGTCATATTTATAGATGCGAGTCAACACCTTTCGATGCAATTGCTTTCGACCAAGTCGAAAGGTGGCTGCCGTATTGACTCTAATATGCTACCGCCTTTGTCGAAAGGAACTGTTGCGCTTTTCTCCTCTATGTTGCTTTGTAAGAGCTTTCAACTCTGTCGATAGACTTTATTCAGTGGTTTCGAAGATGTTGAGATGCTGATGGTTTCGATGTTGTTGGTTGCTTCTAAACTTTTGCCTGTGACTTGATGCAGAACCTCCTTGGACAACAATGGCTTCGACTGGTTCGAAAGGCTTGGTTTAGCTTTCGAAAGGGTTGTTCAGGCCAATACATGCTTTTGAGTGGTGAAGGCGAAACCTATGGTTTCAAAAGGTTTGGTGCGTATTTGAAGAGTTGTCCGTCTTGTCTTCGAAAAGTGTTGCATTGACTCATTCGAAAGGTCTTTATGCATATGAATCACCTGCTTCGAAAGTTGGTCACTAAAGGCGGAAGGGTGCTTTCGACTCCTCCAACCCCTTCGAAAGGTAAAGAATCTTCTAGACCTTGACTGTAGCATCCTTTTGACCCCTTCGAAAGGTTCTAAAGCTTTTGGACTTTGGTTGTAACATCCCTTCGACTCTTTCGAGAGGTCTAGCCGGAGCCTTTTCCTTTTGTTCTTCTTTGCTTTTGCTCAAACCGTTTTTGACTAATTCGAAAGGAATTTTAGGTAGTAACAATATTACTTAGTTTGCTAATCATAATTATTATTTTTCTTAACAAAACATGTAAAACCCTTTCCTAGGTTACCACCATGGCCTTACGCCTTTTACGAAAAATGAAAGGTTATAGTCTTATCATTTGGCTACCACTAAGGTCTTATCCCTTCACTGCATCCTTAGTTTTACTAACTACACTACTCAGCTTCAGCTGCCGCTCCTTGCCTTACACATACTTTACTTGCATTTCGGTTACCATACTCGGCCTCACACCTACACTTTTATTTGGAGATGCCACTAAGGCCTTACTCCTCCACGTTCAGTTCTTTTTCTGCCACCTCAGGCCTTACATCCACCACTGAATCTTTGGTTTCCATAATAGGCTTTACACCAATTGCTTTCATGGTTCAGATGCTACTTTAGGCCTTACTCCAACACTTTTGGCTTCAGTTGCCACTTTAGGCCTTATACCAACGCTTCTTTTTTGGTTACCTCCAACGCCTTATACTACGATTTCATATGTGGATGCCACTAAGGCCTTACTCTTTTTCTTTAGGTTCCTTGACTGCCACCTCAAGCCTTATGTCATCAACCAAACCTTCTACCCAACGATTCAACTTTTAGGCTTTCTACTTAGAAATTAATTAAGCTAACACTCAGTTCGCCTACCTTTCGACTAACAATACCACTTACTGCATTATCGTCAATGTTTCAAGTACTATTTTTAGCTATCTTAAGCCTTAGCATAAATTATCTTCTGGTTGCCAATTAGTTATGGGTTTCAACATCCTCTAAGAGCTAAACTAGCTCGACAATCACTACCCCGGTCATGTACGGGGAATCCTGTCTTAGGTTAGTTTCAATTAGTTAACATACAGACTCTCAACTCTAGGTTTTGGAAATCATCTCCTCTATTTATAGTTCCTCCTTTACCTAGTTCCCCACTTCTGCCTTCGGTTTAGAAAACCCAACCTCATTCTTAGTATTACCTAACTTTCTTTCTTTAGTCTTTATATTCAAAGTTCAAGTTCATTTACTTATGGTCCAACTCCACTTCCTTCGGCACAGGATATCAGTACAGGTTGAAAACTACCTTTTGCATGTTCGACACTAACTTTACACGTGTCGACTCCTAATTCGTTTGACATAGTTCTTTCTTACTGTTATTTAGTACTTTCCTGACACATTTAGCACAAAAAGTGGATCTGGTCTATTGACCCTTCCTTAAACACTTTATTAAATTAAATTAACTCACAACCCTAAATATTTTTCTTTCAGGACCCCTGAATATACCTCCAGCATAATGTATTTTCTTGTGAAAGTCGCTTATTTTATTCCAAGAAATTCAAAGAAAATATTTATAGGTATTTCCTTTTATACAATTTCTCAAACTTCCTATTTCTACCCATTATTTTATAATACATGGTTCTTAATCATTCCTATCAATTTATTTACTTATGGGATAATTCTGTATATCCTAACCCATCTTTAATAGTATGTTTTAACACCATACTAAATTTTTGGGTCATTTAGATTACAAGAAGCATAAGAAACATTCATCCTTAATTCGACCGTGAGAGATTTATTAAGAAAAAGGATTAGACTATATATTACTCACCTAGATTTTTTAGTTGACTGATGTTTCTAGTTCCCTTTGCTTTGATCTTTCCCTTTTCCTTTATTTTCTTATTAGGCCACAAACACCATTAAAATGCTATAAAGCTTATGTTTTTTATTTTATACGAGTAGAATGAAATGAGAAAAGGGAAAGTAGTTAACTTTATTTCCATGAATGGTTGAATACCAGCCCATTACCCCTTTTCTACATTTAATTTATCTTAGTTAAGTTTTAATAAGTGACAATCGTGAAAAGCAAATGTACACTCAAATACTTATCTTGCCTCATTATTTAATTTCATAATTTAACCACGTAAATATTTATTATAATAAATAATTATTTAGTTAATTATTTATTAATTTATGGGGTGTTACAGGCTTCCCCTTATAGGAATTTCATTCTCGAAATTCTATTTGAGTACCAACAGTTATATTTTTCTACCGGGTTTTCAAGCACATAAACACATGCGCTCTTTACGAATGTGTAGCAATTCAATGTACAAACCAACTACAATATCTTACCTATACATGATTTATAACAAAACATAGTAAGCTTACATGCTAAACTAAACCAAAAAATTGGGATAAGTCCTCCTAACCTCATTACCCATTTCCCATATACAATTATCTTAATCCTTACTCCACTGGACCTTTACAAGTTTCATAGTCTTATTCCTACGCCCTTTCACATTTTGTTCCATAATTCGAACGAGCTTCCTTACATAGATTGTATTTGGTTAAACAATCAAATCTTCTACAGCTCTCAGAACTACAACATCCTAAGGTCTCGGACAAACTTTCTAAGATGTGATACATAAAACACATTATGGACCCTAGTAAAAGCACTTGACAATTCAACTCCATAAGCTACTTTGCCCTTTCTTTTTAGTATTGTAAATGGACTAACAGATCTTGGTGTTAACTTTTCAACCTTCCGGAACCTTATAGTGCCTCTTATCGAGGATACTTTGACAAACATTTGATCCTCTAGATCAAACTCTAAGTCCTTTCACCTCATGTCAGTATAACACTTTTGCCTAGATAGGGCATCTTTCATCCTTTGTCGAATCAACTTGACCTTCTCTGAAGCTTCTTTTACTAGATCTAACCTCAAAGCAAGTTTATCCCTTTTCTCACACCAACTTACTAGTGACTTACAAGGTCTTCTATATAATGCTTAGAAAGGTGTCACCAATACTGGACCAATAACTACTATTATATGAATATTCCATTAAGTGATCTTCCTATGGTTTACCAAAGTCTAACACACAGGCTTGTAGAAAATCTTATATCATTCAGTTAATCCGTTCGGTTTGACCATCTGTTTGCACATGGTAAGTAGTACTTATACACAATTTTGAAGCCAAAGCACATTGTACGCTTCGCCAAGACTCATTGGCAAGCAAAGGGTCTCGGTCACTAATTACAGTCCTTGGAATTCCACGGGGTCTCACTATATCTTACATATATCATTGTTTACTTTATCGACATCCTTGTAGACTTTACCAAAACAAAGTGGGCACTCTTAGTCAATTTGTCCACTATGACCCATATACTCTCATTTTCTACCTTTGTCCTCGGTAATCCATCTACAAAGTCCACCAAAACCAAATCCCACTTCCATACTAGCATTTCTAAAGGAGTCCACTTGGATTTTGATATTCAGCCTTAACTTGTTAACAAGTGAAACATCTCTTCACACATTCTCCAAAATCTCTTCTTATTCCTTCTTAGTAGAAGCTTTACTTCTTATCTCGTTACATCTTAGTACCCCCTCAGATGTATATAAAACTTTAAATGATGGCATTTATCTACAACTAGCTTTTGAAGGTCTTCACTATACAATACATACAATCTTCCCTTCTTCCAAATATTGTCAACACTAAAGTCTTTTAGCTCTTCGATATTGACACCACTATTTAATCCATTAATCCTTTTGATGTATAGAGGATCTTCTTTCTGCTTTTCGATAATATTCTCTATAAGAGTTGGGTATACTTCTAAGCACCACAACATTTCAGAATTTCTAATTGAACAAACAGTCGATCGAAACTAAACATTTCAAGAAGCTAAAGTCTCTAGAACTTTCCACTCTTAATCGTAGCCAATACACAAATCTAATGCTTGGGCTTAAGGCATCGACAACTTTGTTTCCCTTCCTGAGGTACATTCAATTCTAAAATCATACGATGCCAAAAAATCTAACCGCCTTCATTGTATTATGTTCAACTTTTTCTCAGAGAATAAATACCTCAAAGAATTATGGTTAGTGAACAATTTTAACCTTTCTCCAAGAAGGTCACTCCTTTAAATCTTCAGCGCAAAGATAACTAACGCTAACTCCAAATCATGAGTTGGATACCCAACCTCATAGGGTATCAACTGTCTAGAGGCATCTAAAATTGAAAGCATCTATGTACATTACCATTTCTTCATTCCCTTCCAACATTATTGAAACTGGAGCATCCTTTAGCCAAAGCATCAACTCTTGGAACAGCCACACCTTCGTCCAAACATACCTCTCGTTCTTTCAGGTAAGTTTACTTAATGGCGCTGCTATTTTGAGAAGTCCTTGATGAACCTCCGATATTACCCTGTCAATCCCAAAAAACCTATTTCGCAACGTCTTTGAGCCGTTGCTAAAGGATTTTGCAGTGGACCAAAGCCATTATGAAATAGAGAGTGGCTAAAATTTTACAATTTCTAGTGTCATTGCTAATTGAAATTTAGCAACAGCTCAAAGCCATAGCTGAACTTCAAATAACAATGACTTTGGACCATTGTTGATTTATATTTAGTAACAGCCAAAAACCAACAATTAAATATAAATTAGCAATGGATTGAGCCATTACTGAATTTCAGTAAGCAATGGCTCTAGGCCATCGCAAAATACTATACAATTTTTTTTCGATTTTGGTTTTTCTTCCCTCTCCTATAGTATTTAACAATAAGAAAATATGATACACCTCATATCACAGACATAATATATCAAATAAGATACTAAACATAATAACTGAAACATATTAAATATAATACACATTCAAGTGCACTATAGCACTAAAACAACAAAATCTAAATACACACTTCAAGTACATTACAACACCGAAACAACATAACTGAAAGATGCATCATAACTACATCTAATTCACATTTACTTCCTCTTACTCTGCCCTTGTCGTTTGCTTCCTCTTACGACAAATTCTAGACTCTTACATATTTCAACTACCATAGACAAAATTTGCACTATAAGAAGGATGAATTTTTTTTAGCAAAATGAATTATAGTAATACCATATGAAATAAAATGATTTTCTATCAAATCTATATAAGTCATTCCACTATGTAAGTTCAGTTGTATGTCATGAAATTATTCTATGCAAGTATAAGTTTGGTATAAAAATGGTTGTACTTGAGTGCTAATCCATAACCGTCTTATCTTTCAAATCCTTATCTACAAGAATGTAACATTTAAATAATTATACTTCAACTAGTCATATCCATATCATTTGATGTATTAAACACGCTTTATTTTATAGCTCAATTAAGAATATGAATCTAGTGATGGATGCACTAACAATATCTATGGTGAAGATGAAGAATCTCTTATTGCAAAAATGAGTGATGCACAATGAACTTAAATCTAGTTATACATTCATGCACTAATGATAAGCTACACTTACACGAGTAATCGTCTTACAGTTAAGGCTATGACATGTATGTACCGTCTGACATTTCTGCAAATGACTAGATATGTAATTTATTCATCAGAATGTACTATTTTGGGTTTTGCATTTCAAGTGTCCATGAAAAGAGAGACAGTTTCCATAAAAATAGAGATGACATTGGTAAGAGATATGATGGCTGGAATTACCATTTAAACTACTAAAAACAATAGCGTCATATGTAATTCTATTGATTCTACTTCTAATTATGGATACTTAGATATTTGAAGTACGATATGGTATTTTCATGAATGCAGAACAAGATTTCACTTTGATCTTACGATGCAGCATATAAGTGCTTGAACTAAAGAAGTCTACGAATTTGGATGTAAATAATCATTATAACTAATAAAGGGTTTTCATATAGAAGAGATGCATTTGGATATAAATATTTTTTCTTCAATGAGCTTTAATATCTTTACCACGTCAATGACCAATCAGTAGAGAAATATTTTTATCTATTAACATTATTTATTTTCAAAGGAAAAAGGTATCAAAAAATAAAGTAAATTATCCACTTTGCAGAAATAATTTCCATTTTTTCTATTACATGTTAATAGGATACTTTAATCAGTATAAAGTATCATATACATACTTATAATGACTGCTCTACACCTCCGGCACCTAATATATCTGAATAGTGCGCTGCCACGATGCCCGACTGATATAGGACGGTTTTCAAGGTTGTAAAGTAGATAAAACAATCACAAATTCCGTCGTATATCTCATGATACATCAAATAAAATATAATAATCATCATAGATAGAACATATGTGAAACAACAACAACTAAATGAACCAAATTATTAAAGTGCGTATGTTCACAGAATTACATTGAATAATAAAGTTTATACAACTAGAAATAAACTCAAAGATAAATTATCTCTAAATAAAATAGCTAACACCGTCTAGGCTCCATGGTGTTGCATAGTGGAATAACCAATAATAAGCCCATATATAAGTAAGAGGAAGCACCATGTTCAGCTCGTCCATTTGTACAACATCACGTATAATCCAAACCCGCTATCTAGTCTACTTATTTAAGAGTACCCATGTAACGACCGCCCTACACCACCAATTCTCACATAACCGAATAGTGCACTAATGGAGCATCCATTCGATGTAGGACAATTGTCAAGGGAAAGAAAAAGAAATAAAGATGAGGAATAGAAAAGAAGAGAATAAAAAAAGAGAAGGAAATAAAACAACATGCAATTACATAACCTATCATATATCTCAAAGCGCATCAGATAAAATGTAATACCAAACATCTCAAATACCAAACAGGCGAGATAGTAATGACTATATAAACCACATAATCAAAGTACACAGGCTCATATAGTTATACAAAAGAGTAGTAGAGTTTATACAACTGATAAATAAAGTCAACTGATAAACTGTCTCTAATAATAAGTCACACCATCAAGGCTCTATAGTGTCAAACAACGGAATAAAAAATAATAAGTCTAAAACATAAATATGAGAAAGCATTATCTCCTACCAATCCATCTACACAGCTCCAAGTGTTATTTACACATGCTATCTAGTATACTCATATAAGAGCACCCGAGATAAAAATAAGCAAAGCATAAAATCTCGAGTTAGACAACAGTCTAGCATGAGCAATAAATAATCTCGAAACACTACAAAGTCGGTACAGTATATGGAACAGTGGGTATGGAAAATCATACCTGACCTATTCCTGCATCCAGACAGTTAGCACATATAAAAAATATACGCTACTCTATTAAGTCATCATGGGTGTACTACACATCAAAGTACTAAGGATGTCTAGTTATCGACATCAGTAATATGTACATCGTGTGACATCCCTAAGGTGATAAAAATAGTCAAACAAACATGGCCTCCAACAGTCCTCTTAATGTGACCCATCGTCGCGTACTCTAGATATCAGAGTATAGCCATCCATCGTCGAAGCCATCACTTTCCATCATGGAATTATCATCCTCGAATCACAAAGTCATCACGTCGAAGCATCGTCCTCGCTTCTGCGCCAAACCGCTAGTCGAAGAGCTATAACATCAAATTAAATGTCGAACGAACGAACCATCACATCATGCTCTTCAAAGTCTCTTCATTGTCCATGTCAAATTGGCCAAATCGACCGTCATTAATACTAGTAGGTATTGATCACTCCAGAGTAGTCGATAACGACCACTTTGGTCGTGTACTTAACCAAAAATGGTTAAATGCAAACCAAAGGAAAACGTCTGGCATCTATCCTAAAATCAAAAGCACATATCCAAATCCGTCTTTCATCTTCATATCCAACGATGTGCATGATACTCTATGCACGGAATCCTATCCTATGTGATATATTCTTATCCTATATCGCCTTCGAATGTCGTTTTCAACCAACTACCAAACAAACTATCATACATGCAACCAACAAGCATACTAACATCTCTAACAGCTTATATACATATATAATAATACAATACAATACATCCAAGCAACCAATGTGGGATAAATGTCAAAATAGCCTAAATCTATCAATATTATCAAAATAGTTCATAAATGGGAAAAAATGTGATAATTAACTGAACATTTTTAATTCATTCTATAAAATAATATATAGATTTAATTGTTTTAGAAATCACGTTATAAAGTTGGAAGACATTTCAAAAAGTAATTTTAATACTATACCAATTATCATAGTATGGTGAGAGACAGTATCACTCACCTCAACCAAATCTATCTAAACCTTTGCCAAGCCGTAGAGCTCTCAATCACGAGTGCAACACAATAAACAACATCCAAAATGGACCTCGTATGGAAAAGATATGGTGTTTATAAGAAATTAGATTAATTTAATAGTTGACTAACTTAACTAATAATTAATTAAAAACTAATTACCTATATTAGCCTAATCCTTCTCCTTCCTTATCACCTGCACGCGATATCATGCCCAAGCCCATTCAAGTGTGCACTAAATTGCAGTGACATGGAGCTATGCTCCACGAAATCGAGCGTCGTCTACGCCATTGAATCTCACGTTCGACACTCGACCTGCCAGCACTAGAATCTTAAACTCTAGCTCCTCCCATCGAAACGTGATACTCCTAGGTCCCCCTCCACTGTCCCATGGTCGTGGTCACAAATGTGCAACCGGACCTCTCCACCCACGATCTAATGCCGGCCTTCGCTTCTCCTATATCTGACCATGCCACACGAAAACTGGAGCCCTAGTTTCAAACGGCCTACCTCGACCATCACCAAACATGCCAAAATTCACATCGAAGATGCCTTGCCTCTCCAAGAGTTCAATGAATCTAATGGCATGATTTATTGTTGAGCAACCGTGGAGATTTGGATTTTTGAAGTTCAAAATAGTGGCGGCCATTATTTACTGAAGAAGGAGATGGAATAGTAATGTGAATAGTGAACTGCTAATAAGAATTTAGGGTTCTGAATAATTTAAACAATATTATATTAGTTTTATTTAATTTCTCAAATAAAACTATCATGCATTTTAAGCTCGTATGATCAAACAACATGTCCGATCGCCACGAAACTCGTCTCAGTGCATCACTCCATTTTTTCGGTCCCGATGGTATAAATATCGTCGATATCCGAGATTACGCTCCGGGATGATAATTTCGCACTTTTCGAGCCCCTTTCATCCATCGAATCGTATGATCTCCTAATATAGTGATCCAAATACTTATTTTAATTCTCAATGTTGATACGAACTCAATGGAAGTGGTCTTGGGTCCTAATTTGATCGTATGCGAAAAATCATATTTTTGGGACTGTCAATTAATTAACGATTTAATATTTAAATAAATTATTTAAACCAACCGTTAAAATATGAGTCGTTAATTTCTCTCCTCCTTAAAAGGATTTTGTCCTCGAAATCCCAAGGACGAAGCAACTCAACCCAATACCTTCATATAAGCAACGATACAAAAGAAATCGTCACTTATCAACTCTCTACAACAATCACCGATAGCGATCGCAACAAAGGGAATATTATCAAAATCAGCTGGAGCCATCATCCTCATCCTTAAGTAAATCACTATCAAATCCAAAACAAATGTAGTTAAGCCAAATGTTTATATTAAGCACTTATTTCCAAAGAAACGGACAATTGAAAACGAAAGTGCCAACTCACTAATCGAAAGGCAAGTCAACTAAATATCACACATTACCGACTCTCTCAACTATCAACAATGTCTAATATAATATAAGTTGACCTTTCTCTCAATTTTGGCTTATGTCATGGAAAATTTCAGGAGCACCTTCTTTGCACGGCTAGGCTTGGAGAAAAATCTAGATACAACATAAGCATATAGGCATCTCATATCTGAGGCATCTTGTTTTCGAGAACAACCAAATATATATCACTAAATCCACAATAAAGATGTCATATGCCTCTTTTATAGAAGAGCATTTTATTTAGATGCGAATGTAAGGGGGTAAGCATCCAAATAGCAAACACTTACTTCCATGTACCTGATAAAGTACTCAACAAAGAGGATTAAGCACAATAGTAACCTCATAATGTAAATAAGCATACTAGATCATATATAGTAATCATCTCAAATAAATGTGCTATATCAAATCATAACTATCCTGCATGCCTAACAACCATATAAGCAAAAGTAATCGTATTAATTTCCAACAATCAACATCAATAAGCATATAAGATCAAACATCAAAAATAACATCCATTCCTATCCTAGCATGCAAGATAAACTATCTAGTATAAAACATAAAATGTGACGCCTAATGTGAAAGCTGATGATAAAATGAAAATCACCTTCGCTTTCACTCCACTAAACATTTACTACTCCACGGCCTTCCTCCTAACTTGTTTTGTATCATGTCTATCGGTACAAATATGCTTATGAGTTCCTGGAGTTCTTGATTCAGTTTTGATATCATCTAATCAATTTGGTACCAAACTCCAAATGCCTCCTGTAAATTCTCCCAAAGCCCAATAGTGAATAACGGGTTTTGGCCACTTACAATGCCCTTAGCACACAATGGAATCACACTAATCAATTCCATTCCAATTGTGTAACATCCCACTATTTTGGACCATTCAAATCGACAATAAATCCACACATGTCGGACTTGAATACTTCAAAACAGTGGATTGTCAAGAAAATTTGGAGCAATTAAAATCAAATACAAAATCACAGACACAGAAAATCAGAATAACTCGCAGCGGAAATAAAATACCATAGTAGTTCATGAAGCTACTATAATCATACTCACAAAATATATACAAAATTTCATAGTCAAAACAGATACAATAGAAGTTAGGATACATAAGTCAATAATACAAAGACAATACTGAATAGGAAATAACTGGAATAGAAGTCGATGAACCGATAGACAAATAAGCTCCAACAAATCTCTAGCTCCAGAAGGTGAATCCAAAGCTGTGATTCTTAGGCTAACCTGAGCGTAAAGTAAAACACAAACACTCGAGTCAGGACATACATACTAAAACAATGTAAACAAACTCAAGTGAACTGTAAAAGCAATGCACAATAACTCAAAGGATTCCTGGGATCGCCCATCCTTTAAGGATCAGTCAAACCATTAATTAAGTAGAAATAAACACTATCATAGAAATATCCATATTAAAGTAAACAATGCAAACAACGGTGTAAATGTGACTAGGGTAGCGCAGAGCTGCAGTAATTGCTCACCACTAGCCACACTCTCAAATTAAAGGTGTGCATCCAAATAAATCACAAGGAAATAAAATGGCATACAGAGAAGTGTACCCGTAGTTATAGATTTCAAAATGGTTTAAAATTCCGAATTAAAATCATTCATTTAAATCATTAAAAGTGAAGTCATTATACCTTCAAATCAAATATTAAATTCCCAAATTTTTAGCCTTTTCTGAGTTCATTTATTCAGTTAAATACTTCAAATATTGAAATTTCAGCTTTTCGCAACACTTAGAAAATGATGCGGTGAGTTATATTTGAATACAATTCAATTCAGCAAGGACAGCATTTAAAACTGCTGTAATAGTTCAGTTTTAGTTGCAAAATAGTTCAATTCAGCAAAGACAGCTTTTACAAACTGCTGTACTAATTCAATTACATTTAAAATCACATTTCAGCCAACTGCAGCACTTAACAAGTGCTACAATAGCTCTGTTATTAGTTTCAGGTTTTAAATTTAGTTTCTGCGACTACAGCACTTACAAAGTGTTGTAATAGCCCTAGTTCATTTTAGTCTTTTAGTTCATTTCTGCAACTACAGCACTTACAAAGTGCTACAGATTCACTTTAGTTCAGATTTTAGTTATTATTCAGAAACGATAGCATTTCTGAAGTGCTCTAAAAGAATTTCCAGATTTACACTAGAATTTCAGAAACAATAAATCTTCAATTTAAACCATTTTAATTGTATAAAAATCATATTTTTCCACTTTAAAATGGTCATTTAAATACCCTTTAACTTATGATTTTATAAAGTAAATTTCACAAATAAATATCAAATTTTTCATTACTTCACTTATTAAATTCAAGTGTACAATTTTCCTATTCTTTGCATTCACTTAACACTTTAATTTAATTTATCATTTCACAAATAAAACTTAATTTCCATTTTTTTTCTTTTACTTAAACTTCCATTTTTAAAACCAAATCTCACAATTCCAAGTCAAGTTAAATTCCAAATTACCATTTTAAGCATTCATTTGTTTAACATTTTATATTCGTAAAAAAATCAATAATACTTTAATAAATCATTTTAAATTCAAATTTAATCAAAATGTCATAATTTACATTTTGAAAATACTTAAAAATATCCAGAAAAATATATAAAATAACCACGGGTCTGTATACTATTTTCTAACCTGTCAAGTGATACGGATAATATATCATTTCAATCCGTAATTTACAAAGAAAAATCCGGGTTCTATCATTTCAAACCCGCAATCCTAAGTTAAATAAAAAAATAAATAAAACCACTCGAGCCTATCATTTCAGCCCATAATGATTTTTCCCTATTCTAAAGTCTGTTCGAGTATGTATCATTTCAACCCATAGTGATTCTATTCTACAGGGAACTTGTAGTGTGAGAAACAGAAATAAATAAACAATATAACAGAATATAACATAGCAGATGATGTGACAAGTTTATAACAGGGTTTATCATCATAAAATACATATCACAGGCAGGTATACCATGATATAACAGTTCTACATATTCACTTGTTGTCACTTCACAAATTCTATAAGTATGAATGTCAAGCGTGAATAACTCACCTTTTAAAGCTGGATTTCGCAAATCAAAACACACAAATGAATTCAGAAAGCACGATATAGCATGATTTTGGATTCAAGTGGAGAGAGAGCCAAGATTTAAATCTTGTATACAACAAATAAGCAAAGCAATTATAAATATACATTTAAAATACAAAGATAAATTGAAACAAAGTGGAAATAGAATTAACAAATGACATCACCAAGCTTCCAATTCAAATTTGCTTGACCATAACTCAAATATGCTCGGCCACAACACTATATTGGCTCGGCCACAGCATGGTTCAGGTGGAAAAGGATTTGGTTTGGGACATAAGTGCATGGCTACAAGGGAATGGGAAGAGTTTTTGAGTTACAAATGCATGGAAGGTCAAAAGGCAAGGCAAGAAGGGGTTTTGTTCACCATTTTAGGCTCGGCCTATGTCAAGTGGGGCTCGTCCATGCTACTACAGGTCAGGTCAGAGGCTGATGGTGATGGCCAGAGGTGATGTCATGCTGGTGGTGGTGGCTAAAGGTGGTGGCCGTGGCTACAAATAAGGGTGTGATGAAGACTAGGCTCGGCTATGCAATAATTTGGAGTTTTATGCATTGTTTTGTGGTGTTTGGTCCATGGGGTGGTCACGACCTGGTTTGGTCAGAGGAGGGGGAGATGTTGTTGCCGTGGATGATGGGGATGGTGATGGTTATGGTCGGTGGAGATGATGGAGGGGTTGTGGCCGAACAACATGAGATGATCTATGCAAAACAATGTAAAAAGAAGAAGAAAAGTGAAGAGAAAAAGAGGCCATTGCTTACCAAAATTTCAGAAATTGCTATGGCCGAAATTTGTGATGTTGAGAAAGGAGTTTTCACGTGAAAATGAAGTAAAGAATATACGGCTACAATAGAGTTTTGAACGGCCAAAGAAAATGAAAGGACTAGGCAATGAAAAGTCATAGGTTTTAAAAGCTTTGTCTCTTTGAATTTCCAATTCATTTTTAATTCAATATAAACAAATAGAAAATCAATTAAACAAAATAAAAGTTAAAACAAAATAAAGTAGGAATGAAAATAAATAATTTGTCTTAGGAAAAATAAGAAAATAAACAAAGAAAATAGTTTATTATATTGAAACTAGAATTAAAAATTGTAAAAAAAATACAACTAATATAGGAAAATTCCAAACACAACAAAATTCACACAATTTAATTCAAAGCCCAAAACAAAATAAAAGATGGAAAATAAAATAGAAAATGAGAAACAAAGTGCAAAAAAAATTCTGTGTGAAAAAATGCTGAATTTATCAAATTTTAAAAAAGTTTAAAACGGAATTCGACGAAACGAAAAATAGAGCGGATATCAGAACCAATTACTGTTTCAAAGAAAAAAGATAAAAAATTTAAAAATTCAACTTTCAAAATTTTCAATAAACAATAAAGGTTTGACAAAATATAACATTTCCAGAAATCAATATTTAATTGTATTTGGAAAAATAAAATAGAGACAAAATCCAAAATACCCTGGAAAAATTCCAAACTTCAATTTAAAATTATGTAAAAATCAAATTTTCAAAATAAAACTTTATTTAAAATATTTAATAAGATTATGGGTTGTTACAAATTGGGAATCTCAAGCGGTCGTAGAAACAACTTGGCTCCTTCTATTCAACATTGCTAGCTGACAATTTATTCATCTAGAAATGAATGTCCAATGTCCTTCTCTATCCCTTTCCAATAAAATGTCTATCTCGTACGATCCATTTTATTGCCATCGGGATATATAATCAATCTCGAATGAGAACACTCTACTAGTATCCCATTCCTCAATCCAACGATACAGGAAAAGCAATATCTCAGCTTTACGGAGCCAATCGTCTCGGTCAAGTCCGTACTGCATCACCCCTGTAGACACTACTCGTTCTTATAATTTAGCCATGATCTCCGCTAGTCTAGTTTCATGCCTCTAACTAGTACCGATCCACTAAATCCAAGTACGTTTGATAGTCAAACTGGCCAACATCTTGGCATTAGCTCATATCGAGTTCTGAATTCATAACCACTGATAAACTCAAGCTATGCCCACTCTAGGAATATCGCTCCTAAATTGGTACGTCTCCAACTCAAAACATCAAAGGGCACATTTCCCTTACGCACATATAGGAAATATTAAAGTTGTAGGAGGCTAAGAATTCCAACCATCGCTACTAGCGAAGGTTGAGAACCTTCTTGAAGAAGAGATACTTCAATGATGTAGGATCAATAAACAACTCAAACCTCTCTCCTAATAGATAGAGCCTTCCAATCTCCAAAGCAAATACTTTGGAAATCTCATCATCAATTGGTGTTCTCTCCACATGTACAACACAATCATCGATCGTGTCTTGTGCTCCTCTTTTATCCATAAGTAGGCGAAAGTATCGTCAACAAGCACAAGCATGAACCTACTCAAGTGATTTCTTGAAATACGGTCCACGAAATCAACAAAGCATGTCGACTTATTAATTAGCTTAAACGGCATAACCAACCAATCAAAAATCAAGGTAGCGTACAAAACACTATAATCGATATACTCTCTCTAAATACTCTCAGTGGATGAAACCCCATCGTAAGATCCAATTGAGAGAACATCATTGCGCTATAGAGCTGATCGAACAAGCCATCAATATACTGGAGTGGTTACTCGTTCGTCATCTCATTCAGCTTATGGTAATTAATATACAGCCTCAAAGAGCCATCCGCCCTAGTAGCGAGCACTATAGGTGCATCCTACTCAAATGCGCTCCTAGGAATGAACACTCGCATCAATAGGTCATCCGCACCCACCTTTAGTCTCCCTTGCTCTTTGGGTATCATCTTCCTTAAAGTCATAACTACTGCTCTATCATGCCTAACCAGATCAATATAGAACTCTATCATACATGGTAGTAATCCAGTCACCTCATCGAATGTGTTGGATACTCTCTAGCTATAGGCACAGATGACAACTCATTGTGTGGGATATCGAGCGAAATAGAAAGCTAACCATCACCTTATTATCAAATGGAAAGACAAACACTACCGTCTGCTCATCGTCAGTCCCTATCATCACCAACGACCTCTCGCAATCCACCACCATTCCGTACCCCTCCAGTTAGTAAATTCCTATACTCTAATACTGAACCTAACTAAACCTAAGGCAGTCAATAGCAAACAAACAAACAAACATACATACATGACTCGATTAAGATGAAGTTTCGACAAACCATGTATAGACTAAGTGTAGACAACTCGTGTGATAATACTTCCCCGTTTGAGGCCTGAAACTAAGCTCTACGGATGATGCAGTCATCCATAGTATTAATTTTCGGTGACAAAATGTGGTATGTTACACATGTATAATCTAGCTAAACCCTTAACAAGGATTGTCATAATCTAAAGGACGGTTAACAGTTTAAATGTCGGTTAACTATTTCGGGTCTCAATCCCAATCTATCTACAAATCACTAGATATGAAGGAATATGAAACCTCGATGTCAAAAAAACATGTATGGAATCACCATAAACGAAAGGCATACTCTCAAATAGTAATTCCCATTCCTTTTCCTTTCGTTGATGGAGCACTCGATGAAATAGAAATGGAAATCAATGCATATGCTTCCATGGTTTGTCCCTACTCAGCTTATTTGGGACAATCTTTCACACTGGGTCCAAGTTCTCACATCATAAAGCCTTTTCAATCAACTTCTTGAAGCTCTCGTCAAATGACCAATCAATCGCTCCCCAAGATGATCACTAAACCCAATGATAAATTCTCTATTCTTCCTGTATGGATGCAACATCCCCTATCTAGAGGCCCAAAACAAGCGCTACAGATGCTGCAGTCATCTATAGTATTAGCTATTGGTGACTAAATATGGCTATGTTAATGGTATCTATAATATCAAAAGCACTTGAATATGAAACAAAACACAAAATTCAAAACAATTTTTACTTCATTACATTCAAAGTAGATGTTTCATATTCATCTTACATAATCCCAATACGTTCCTACACACAGATAAAATATACTTATTACAAAATACGCCAAGAGCGGTATATGTAGATACCCCCTTGGATGATCAGAGTCATAGAGTACTTGATATAAACACAACGGAAATACAGCAAAACATAAAACTGCAACTCCTAAATAGCTATCTGTTTTCCTCCCGCATGCCTCCGGTAGCCTTATTCGTCGTCCTACTAAAATCTGAAAAAGACCTTAACCCCTCAGCCTACTCAAATCAATTTTGAGCATCCGAGAGTTTAAGGGGAAACATAAACTTTGAGTCAGACATAAACCCTGGTGTGAATAATACTATACATCCCGGTTTAATATGTTAAGTGAGACTATGCCGCTTAGCGGAATGGGTTTCCCCTCACTAACATCCTTTTAAAACATATCTTTGCAAAACCTTTTCCTACAACCAAAACTGGTTAAATACTGTAAAGCATTATTATGTAAACATACATAAATATCAGGTAATAAATGAACTATCTGTTCAAACACATAAGTTTGTTTGGCTTACTTTTAACCTTTGGCTGACTCGGGCCTACCAGACAATAAAATAGAATTAATCTAACACCTGTCAGATATTCCTTTTCTGGACGATCTATCCTTAACTATCTGTTAAATACTTCTCTTCTGGACGTTCTGTCCATATCTTAATCATCTCCCAGGTCTCCCTGCTCCTAATGGTTTTTCGAGCTCACCAATAACCTATCTGTATACAAACATATATTCCTTTCGGTGTGTGATCATAATTTTAGTCTACCTATGACCAAGCCCTACACACTGAAATTTTGGACAACAATTAGCTAGGGCTAATAGCTAATGTATAGGGTGTGACCCTATACCAGTCCCAACTAGTATTCTAACATCTGAGTCATTTTCACTTAGGGATCCCCTCCCATAATTTTCCTTGAAAACCTTTTCAAAATGATTTAAAACCTTTAAATCAAACTTATACAAGGAAAATATATAATCTTTATGCTTTACTCAAATCACTTTGCCATGTTACATATATGTACTTTACTGAAACTTTAGTTGATGAAAACATTTAAACATTTGAAAGTATCCCTTTCGATTCCATTGAAAGTATCCCTTTCTAAACCTTTGAAAGCATCTCTTTCGAAACCAAGTAAAACCCTTTAATTATCTAGACCAAGTGGCTAAAACCTTTTCATACTTCAAACCTTTCAAAACCATTGAAATCTTCCTTTCGAAAGCATTAAAACATTAAACATCCTACTTTAAAACACTTTAAAATATTGCCGTAGAAAACCTTAGGAAAACCTCCATCTCAATCCTTTTTAAACCATTCATAAAATAGAATCTTTCGACCTTGTCGAAAGCTACCTTTCGACCTCGTCGAAAGCTACCTTTCGACCTCGTCGAAAGCAACCTTTCGACTCCATTGAAAGCTTTGCTTTCGACCCCTTTGAAACAATTCAGAAAACAATACCTTTCGAAAGCATTAAACCATTAAAACATGAACCTTTCTAAAGCTCTTTGGGTTCAATATAAATCATGTGGAAAAACTTCTTTTAAAACCTTTCGACTTCATCGGAAGCTACCTTTCGACTTTGTTGAAAGCTTTGCTTTCGATCCCTTAGAAAGCTTAAAACATCTCTTTTAAAACCTTGGATTATACTTCAATTGGAACAAGGGTAAAACATCTAAGTCGAAAGCTTCCTTTCGAAAGCTTGGGAGAAGCGGTTGGTTTTAAAAGATATGTATACCTTTCGACCTTGTCGAAAGCTAATGACTTCGAAAGGTAGAAAGGTGGCAGTAACCTTTCAACCTTGTCGAAAGGTTTAAATCTTTATTTTAATTATTTGACCTGGTCGAAAGCAACCAAGTCGAAAGCTTCTTTTCGAAAGCAATATAAAACAAACATACTCCAACCTCTTTAGCAACTAAGGTTTCAACCAAGTACCCTTCGACCTTATCCAATACATTATGTACCAAGTAACTTGATACCATATGCATTAGCTTTGAAAGCTTGATGTCGAAAGCTATGATACCCTTCGACCTTATTGAAAGGTCTGGGTCAGAACCTTTAATGCCGAAAGTGGATGAAACATGCTAAAAGTATGTTTTTCTTGTTTTTAACTTAAAAGAGACAACTTTTCAAATAACCTGCCTTTGTTTCTCAAATTCTTATTGGTTAATAAATTCTTTTTAGAAAAGTGCTACCAAAAATTTCAGAAATAAATAATGATTTTATTTTTTAAAATGCTCCTTCTCCTTATTTAAATATATAAAACATTTAAGTCCCATACCTTAAATAATTTTATATATTCATCAAAACAGTTAGGAAAAATCTGGAAAAATTCTAGAAAATCTTTTAATATGTTTTCCAACATATAAAAATTTCAAACCCAAATAATAATTATTTAGCCGTAAATAATTTATAGCCCAATAAATCATTTTCTTCACTAGAAAATTAATATAAAATCCACATTAATTCAGAAAATTTTGAAAATTGAAACCCATCTCTAAAATATCATTTTTGACCTATATTTAAATTTTCAAGGCATTTGGATGTCATTTAATAAGGTTTTCATATCAAACATATCACAAAAACTAATATGAATATGTATAATTCATCAATAAGCATATATATATATATATATAACTTTAATCATCCAAAACTTGGCATAAACTTGCAAAATCATTTTGGATCTAACATAAAACCGAAAACCATAAGAAAATGGGATGTAGTAATTATTCACCTTAGCTTTGAGATTAAAAGATACGAGATTTGATGTTGAATATGTTGATTAAATTCTTTCTCTTGAATCCTAGCTTTATCTTCTCTTGAGAATGGAAATTGTGGCCGACCTTGATATATTTTAGTTTGATAAAATGAAATGAACATGAGTTTCATTTCCTAAGGGTTTAGGGTATAAGTCCCTCCTATTTCCCGTATTGCCCTTACTTATTTCCTAACACATTAGTTCATGTTGTTTCTTTTTGATTTATACTTAACATGGCACGACTACCCTTAGATAAATCAAATCTCAACCTATTAATCTTCACGTTATTTTATTTAATTTAGATAATTAAATATCCTAAATAATGTTATAAAAATATGGGGTCTTACAATGGAGTATCAATAGAAGATATGCCGTACCTCGATATCTCATCAAATTCGATCACATACTCCAACACAGACATATCGCCTTACTTCATGTCGGCGAACTCCTTAAACAATATCACCTTTTGAAAAGTCGAAATAAATTCCTTTTCGATGTGAACTATGAACTAATCCTTAGTAAATCGATCCTTGAGAATCGAAGCTATAAGGGTACTCCGCTAGTTCATTATTCATCTTTGGAGTCATCTAGAGGTTAACTTCTTCCTCATTGCACCGTCTAACTCCAAGTCATTGAAGATCGTTTCACAAATGTCATCCTGTCTTGCACCTCAATTGTCGACTCAGTTTTAAGGAAAGGTTTGCCTCCTAAATGCATAGTCTTTATACATCTCGGCAAAGTCGACTCTAGGTGTTTGCACTTGGGCACCATAATCATTTAGAGCAACATGGGCATTCCAAAAAATGATTCGCACCATCTTTACGAACATATTCTGTAAATCGAGGTTAGTGGTCCTTGATCCTGCCCACTCTCAAGTCCAGAGATGGAGTCAATAGCAACTTTTCCCACATGTCGGATCATTCCTAATCTACGATAAGGATGATCAGTCTCTCATAGAGAAAAAATACATCAATATACTCGTGCGTGCAATACAACTTATATACTATATATACTACTACATAGTTTTGAAAATCAAAATATATAACAAATATGCACTCTCTCATATATAAATAAACTCTCGATCCAGTATAGGGTGTGAACTCCTACCCTATATCTACTGAATCACGGTATCAACTCAGGTTAATTATGTAACCTAAGCTCTGATAATAAATGTAACGACCATCCTACACCATCGATTCTCATATAACCAAATAGTGTGCTGATGGAGCATCCAGCTGATACAAGACGATTGTTAAGGGAAAGAAAATGAAATAAAGACGAGCAATAGAAAAGAAGAGAATGGAAGAAAAGAGAAGGAAATAAAATAACTTGTCGTATATCTCACAATACATCAGATAAAGTATAATAGTAAGCATCTCAAATATAAAATAGGCGAGATAGTAATGACTATATAAACCATAGACTTAGAGTATACAGTCTCATATAGTTATAAAAAACAGTAATAGAGTATATATAACTGATAAATAAACTCAATTGATAAACTATCTCTAATAACAAGTCACACTGTTGAGGCTCCATAGTGTCACACAATAGAATAAATAATAATAAGTCTAAAACATAAATATGAGAAAGTGTTGTCTCCTGCTAATCTATCTGCACAGCTCCAAGTGTTATTTACACCTGCTATCCAGTCTACTCATTTAAGAGAACTCAAGATAATAAGAAGAAAATTATAAAACCTCAAGCTAGACAATAGTCTGGTGTGAGTGATAAATAATTTCAAAACACTATTAAAGTTGGTATAGTCTATGGAACAGAGGGTATGGAAAATCATACCTGACCCGTCCCTGCATCCATAGTGTTAACACATATAAAAGGTATATGCTAGATAGTCATCATGGGTGTACTACACATCAAAGTACTAAAGATGTCTAGATATCGGGATCAGTAATATTTACATCATGTGGCATCCCTAAGGTAATAAAAACAGTCAAACAAACATGGCATCCATCATCTATCCTCACATTTGCTCACTTAGTGCATTGGATATTCGTACTTGTATGACCAACCCCCAAATAGCAAAGGACTACATTTAGTCCCGGTTTCTCGGTACTCAAATCCATGCCCCTCGGTCGGCTAGGAACTAGACTGCACCCCCACAAACAACCCAGGGTACTTAGATCGAAACATCATGTGATCTGGGGCTCCTCATATGCCCAACTCGGCATCTTCACATACCCCTGCTTTACAAGTACACATTAAAACCAACAAATATCAACTATCCATAAAACTCCCGTCTGAAGTCCTCATCGTTGGGAACTACTCTAAACAACCATCTTAAGTCATAGAGTGTCATCATGCGTCCCGTAACCCGCCTCATATAGTCCCCTCGATCCGACTCATCGTCGCCTACTCTACATCTCGAAGTATAGCTATCCATCGTCGAAGCTGTCACTTCCCATTATGAAATCATCATCGTCGAATCACGAAGTCATTGAGTCGAAGCATCGTCCTCGCTTTTGTGCCAAAACCGCTAGTCGAAGAGCCATAGCATCAAATCCAATGTTAAATGAATGAACGAACAAATCATCACATCATGCTCTTCGAAGTCTCTCCATCGTCCATATCAAATTGGCCAAATCTGCCATCATCAATAGTAGTAGGTATCGACCACTGCAAAGCAGTCAATAACGACCACTTTGGTCGTGTACTTAATCAAAAATGGTTAAATACAAACTAAAGAAAAACGTCAGTCATCCATCCTAAAATCTAAAGCACATCTCCAAATCCGTCTTTAGTCTTCATATCCATTGGCATAACGATACTCTATGCACGAAATCCTATCCAATGGCTTATATTCTAATCCTATATCGCCTTCGAATGGCATTTTCAACCAACTACCTAACAAACTAGCATACATGCAACCAACAAGCATACTAATGTCTGTAATAGCTTACGTACATCTATAATAATAAAATACAATACATCCAAGCAACCAATGTGTGATATTGTGGGATTAATATCAAAATAGCCTAAATCTATCAATATTGTCAGAATAGTCCGTAAATGGGAAAAATGTGATATTTAACTTAAAATCATTTTAACACACTTTTAATTCATTCTATAAAATAATATATAGATTTAACTATTTTAGAAATCATGTTGAAAAGTAGGAAGACATTTCAAAGCGTCATTTTAATTCTATACTAACAATCATAGTATGGTGAGAGATAATATCACTCACCTCAAGCAAATCCATCCAAACCTTTGCCAAGTCGTAAAGCTCTCCATCAAGAGTGCAACGCAAGAAATAGAGTCCAAAACAGACCTCGTATGCAAAAGATATGGCGTTTATAAGAAATTGGATTAATTTAATAATTAACTAACTTAACTAATAATTAATTAAAATATAATTACCTATATTAGCCTAATCCTTCTCCTCCCTTATCATATGCATGCGGTATCATGCCCAAACCTATTCAAGTGTGCACTATATTAGAGTGACACGGAGCTACGCTCCGCAAAATCGAGCGCCGTTTGTGCCATTGAATCTCTTATTCGACGCTCAACCTACTAGCACCAAAATCTTGAACTCCAGCTCCTCCTATCGAAAAGCGATATCCCTAGGTCCCCATTCGCTATCCCTTGGTCGATGTCACCAATGTTAAACCAGACCTCACCAAAATCACGCCGTCCGAGCACCTCCCCACCCCTGATCTAATGCCGGCCTCCGCTTCTCCTATCTCTGACTGCACTGCACAAAAAATCCAGCTCTAGTTTCAAATTTCCCACCTTGACCATCACCAAACACGTCCAAAT
The DNA here is from genome assembly GCA_030737815.1 of Allium fistulosum. Taxonomy (NCBI): domain Eukaryota; kingdom Viridiplantae; phylum Streptophyta; class Magnoliopsida; order Asparagales; family Amaryllidaceae; genus Allium; species Allium fistulosum. The sequence continues at coordinate 1,388,625,300 of CM060901.1, read as the reverse complement.
TCACACCAAAGATGCCTCGCCTCTCCAGGAGTTCAAAAAATCTAGTGGCGTGATTTATTGTTGAGCGATCATGGAGGTCTAGATTTTTGAAGTTAAAAATAGTGGTGGCCATTATTTGCTGAAGGAGGAGATGGAACAGTAATATGAATAGTGAACTATCAATAAGAATTTAGGGTTCTGGATAATATAAACAATATTTTTTTAGTTTTATTCAATTTTTCAAATAAAACTATCATGCGTTTTAAGCCCGTACGATCAAACGACACGTCCGATCGCCACGAAACTCGCCTACGTGCATCACTTCATTTTTCTGGTCCTGATGGTATAAATTTCATTGCTATCCAAGACTATACTCTAGGATAATAATTTCGTTCTTTTAGAGACTGTTTCGGCCACCAAATCGTCCGATCTCCAAATATAGCAATCCGTGTACTTATTTTAATTTGCAACGTCGATACAAATTCAACGGAAGTGGTCTCGAGTCCTGATTCGATTGTATATGAAAAATCATATTTTTGGGATCGTCAATTAATTAACGATTCAATATTTAAATATATTATTTAAATATCCAACCATTAAAATACGAGTCATTACAACCCGAGATAATAAGAAGCAAAACATAAAACCTTGAGTCAGACAACAGTCTAGTGTGAGCGATATATAATCTCAAAATATTATACAAGTCGATATAGTAAGGAACAATGTTATAAAGAATCATACTTGACATGTCCGTGCATACAAAAAGTTAGCACATAACATTGATAATATGTTTCTTTACTGACAACATGAAGTATATAAACGTCCTGGTATACTATCGGGTGTCTAGGCATTGATCTCTTAGATAACTACGTCATGTGACATCCCTAGAACGACAAGCAATAAATATAGAAACCACGTAAAACACAATATCCATCTAACAATCCTCACTATCACTCAATGTTGGATATATGATAACTCTTATGACTATTCCTCTTCTAGGAATTAGTGGAAAATTCATGTTATTCTATGTACTCAAAACCATCCCATAGCTGACACTAGTTCCCTTCCTCGATCTAGGATTTTCGGATCCCTTCAACAATCCGCGGTAGTACATTAAGTACCACAACGATCGTCCTCGTAATACCCCTGCTTACGAGTACATAAGAAAACACTCCAACTATCAATGATCCTTTCGTACGCGTTTTAGGCCATTCTTCGCTCCATCCATTTCCATTCATCATCACGGAACCCTTCAACGTTCCATTTTTCCATGATAGAATCCTTCAATGTTCCATCTACGGGTTCCCTTCCTTGAACCTACCTTGGTGGACCATCATCATCATCGGAATACTTCTAGACATCCGCATCAGTCATAGAATCAACAAATCAAAGTTTCTAAGCCATTATGTCGAAGCATTACGTCTTTGCCTCTGCGTCTAATTGTCGATCTTCATCGCATTGCAAAGAAATGTTGAACAATCAAACGAAAAAATGTACATAAACATCAGAACACCACTTGCATGCCCCAAGGCTCAACCCATTAACCACCACTGGAGTGATTGGTACCGGCCATAAGTGGTTGTCCCCGAACATTAGGCTCACTCTAAGCTTCACAAAAGTTGAAGTTTCCACTTTCCTTCCTTACTCCAAGTTGCCCTAGCCCAAACCCAAAGCAATCACACTAAAACCATGAAGCAGAAAGTGATCGTCCCGATCATATTTTCCTATTGAAAATTTGGCTAAATCCAAAATTTAGCTCCCTACATCACTCAAAGCTCGACTCGAAACAAACCCCAAAGTCTTTGGCCTCTTGACTCAAATTTTTCCTAGAACCGATCACTTTTCCTATTCATGGTTTTCCTAAATTCAAGTACCAACCCCGAGATGATTTTCCCTAAGCTCAACCCGAAGTCCCACTTTCCAAACTTGAAGCAAACACCTTTGTGACTTGAAGCATACCACCATCGATCACATATTGGTCATTGCCGATCACTTTCGATGATCTAATTTTGGGCAATAAAATAAACTCCAAATTACATGAAATTTTCTATGTAGACTCCATAAAGCTTTAAGCACAACATATCTAAATTTCATCGCATTTCAATCACTTTGGCATCATTTTCATCAAACGACTTATCACTTTCCTAAATACACAAACGGCTAGCAAACACATCAAAACAATTCATACAAAAATAAAATATCATGCCATATCATCCAAATAGCACATTTAAGTCATCCAAACACAAATCACAAGCATAAATCATTCTAGATCCAGTTTTCTAGAGAATAGTAATTATGATTGATAAATGGTATAAAAAATATAAACATGGTATGAGGTGTTATTGACATTAGATCTAAGTTTTAAAACTATTAAATTTTGAAAATCACTTAAAAATCACAATTTGACCATACCTACCTATATATGATAGTGAGAGAAGGAATATCACTCACCTAGCACCAACGTGACCCAATAATCGATGGAAATCTAAGATAAATAGTAGAGGCATGGATCACATGGTAACAAAATAGTAGATCTATAGATTCCCTTCGCTAATCACCTTTAATGGTGTGATTTTGGCTAATTAAGGTATAAAAAAGAGGAGCTTTTTGATGGAAAATGGATTAATAGTGGTTTAGAACTGTTTTGATGTGGAAAAATGGTTTAAATCTATTCCATTTTCCTAGTTAGGCACAAATCCCAAAATAAGTTAGTGAGTTTAAGTTTGAGCTTAACTAATTACCTGCTAATTAGACAACTAGCAACCTAAACTTAAAATGGTAATATTTTCTAAATGGTAAGTCTGTTTTTCTATTATGACCACTCTACCGAAAAAGAAACCATTAACCCTATTTGTGAAAGTGGTTTCAGACCCTAATTCAGATCCTATCAAAAGTTATAGGTTGTACAATATTTTTAACATCAAAATCATTCGATAAAAATTCTAAGAGTAAAAAATGTCCATGATAGACATCTTCCAAAGTTATAGAGTCTTTCAACCTTAGATGAATTTAAAAATCATATATTACGATCCTTTGATATGTAAAATACGGATCTTTACACTCTCTCTACTTAGGAATTTCCCACCCGAAATCCCTAAATAAATCAAGGAAAACCAATCATATTTACCCAGCATATCTAATAAGCAATCATCACACATATCCAGCCATGCAATCAATAATATAGATATACCTAGCCTAGCATCGGAGATACTAATCTATATCAAAAGTGAAAATAAATATGATAAACAAAAGGCCTTACCACATAAAGAGCTCTGGATATGCGGTCCTCATACTCTCTTCGGTTTCCTATATAACCGCCTTTACTTTCACTCCATTAAACCTTCACTAATTCCACCATCTTCGTCCTAAGCTGCTTCGAATCATGTCCAACGAACGAATCTACCTACGAAGTCTCGAAACTTTTGGTTCAATTTTGATATTGTCAAGTTGATATGATGCAATCATCACACCCGAATCGTACATAAGCATCCTTAAATGAGAGACGTGGAATAAGTTATGTGTGCCTGCAGTCTTCTAAGGTAGTTCGACTTTGTGTGCAAAGTTCCCTATCCTCTCTAATAGCGGAAAACGGTGTACAAATCTTGATGCTAACTTCCCCTTCTTACTGAATATAACAACATTCTTCAACGAAGAGATCTTCACAAACACCATACGTCAACAAAGAACTCCAAATCTCTGTCTTTTATCAGCGTAGCTCTTCTGCCTATCCTGAGGTACCTTCATTCATTGTCGAATGATTCTGATTTTGTCCAAAGTTTATCAAATCATATCTATCCTAAGTATCAGTCCCGCTTTCCACCATCACGAAAGAGCTTTATGCAGTCTGCTATACAATGCTTCAAATGGTGCTAAACCGATACTAGGATGATAGCTATTGCTGTAAGTGAATTCCACCAAATGTAAATGATCATCCCATGAGCCTTTAAAGTCGAGTATGCAAGCTCTCAAGAAATCTTCTAATATACGATTCAGCCTTTCGATCAGCCCATCAATTTATGGGTGATAAGCTATACTAAGATGTAGCTCTGTCTCAAATGCCTCTTCTGAGCTCTTCTAAAACCCACTTGTGAATAAGGGTCTCGGTCCCTGACAATGCTCTTTGGCACACCATGGAAACACATCACCCATTTCACGTACAACTCGACTAATTTGGATGTCCTTCAGTTAGACATAAAGGGTATGAAACAATCACTCTTCATCAATCTATCGATTATGACATATCCCTACTTTGGTCCTCGGCTATCCATCAATAAATTCCATTGAACCATTCAGGAACTTTAAGTAGTTGCATCAACCCACTCGGCTTCTTCTACTCTGTCTTTACCAAATGGCAATTCATACACTTTGACATGAATGCCCCGACATCCCTTTTCATCCCTTCCTAATAGAATGTCTATTTCATATCATGTACACCTTATTACCGTTGGGATGTATAATCAATCTGGAATGATGACACTCTCATAGCATCTCATTCCATAATCCATGGACATTGGGAACTAACAATCTCTCATCCTTACGAAACCAACCATCTCGATCGAGTCCATACTACCGCATCTCATCATACATTAATCTTCCTTCTACCTTTGATATGATCTTCGCTAATCTAGTATCTCGCTTCTAACTAGTACCGATCCTCTTGATCAAATTCAGTCTGATGGTCAAACTTGCCAACACCTCTTACTCTAACAAACAACAAGTTTTGAAGCCGTAGCCATCAATAAACTCGAGCTACGTCCATTATAGGAACATTGCTCCCAAACTAGCTTGTCTTCTACTTAAAGCATTGATGACTACATTCACTTTACCAAACATATAGGAAATTTTAAAGTCATAGGAGGCCAAAAATTCCAACCATCGCTGTTGACGTAGGTTGGGATCTTTCTGAAAGGAAATGTATTTTAAGGATTTGTGATCTATAAACAACTCAAACCTTTCTCCAAGTAAATAATGCCTCCATACTATCAAAGAAAACACTATCACTTCCAACTCCAAATCATGGGTTGGGTACTCCCTCTCATGCGGTTTCTGCTATCGATTATCGTAGGCAATAACCTTACCTCCTTGCATTAGTACCACAAGCATCAATGTATACTGCCATCTACTCATTCCCATTCGGAATAGTCAAAATTTACACTCGTAAACCTCTCCTTTAGACTTACAAAGCATGCTAGCACCTTGTGTCACAAACAGAAGTCTAATTCTCGTTCGCCAGATTGGTCGACAGTGCAACTACCTTTGAGAAATCCTTGATAAAAAGTCTATAATATCTCGCTAGTCCAAGGAAACTCCTCACATCCGTAGCATTCATAGGTTGGTTCCAGTCTTGAGCCGCTGCCACCTTTGTAGGGTCTATAACAAAGCCCTACTCAGAAACAACATGACCTAAGAATCTCACTTCCCACCTCGAGAAGTGACATTTTAAAAACTTTTCTTTCAACCTGTGCTTCCCCAACACTTCAAACACAATCCTATAGCATGTCTTGTGCTCCTTCCATTCTAGAACAGACCAAAATATCATCCATGAACACAATCACAAACTTATTTAGATATTCTCTGAAGACACAGTTCATAAGATCAACAAAGCTTGCTAGTACTTTGGGTTGGTCAGCTCAAATTGTATAACCAACCACTCATATAATCCGGACGGCATACGAAACATTATGACCATCACACTCTCTATTGTTACTATCAGATGGTGAAATCATATCGCAAGATCCAACTAAGAGAATACCTTCACACCATGAAGTTGATCAAATAAATCATTAATATGAGGGAGTGCATACGTTTTCTTCCTCATCTCCTTATTCAGCTCACAGTAATCAACACGCAATCTCAAAGAGCTATCCATCTTAGTGGAGAATACTATGGGTGCACCCCATTTTGATATAGTCCTACAAATGAATCCCTATCTCAATATGTCATGCATTTGCACCTCCAACTCTTTCTGCTCTTTGGGTGCCATACACATTAAAGGCATAACTGCGGGTCTGACATCCTTTACTAAATCTATGCAAAACTCAATCTCTAAGTGTGGTAATAATCTGATCACTCCTCAAATACATCCAAATACTCTCTGTTTGCACCAAAAATTGGCACAAACACCCAATAGTTGTTTTGAAGAGAAATAAATGAAGAATATAAAATGAATACAGAGGATAATAGCAAATAAACAGCGGTAAATTGAAAGAATAACACACATGCACAATAATTTATACTGGTTCGGCATTGTTTGTCTACGTCCACTTTGAATGGAATGCTTTATTAATCATTTTATAATCTAACTATAGTAGGGATCAGATGAAAATCCTTAGTTACAAAAGAGTATAAAGCAACTAACAATGGAAAGGTCTTGGAAATGAACAACCAAGTTTGTATTTACAGACGAAGACGACCAAATATCTCTCTAAAAACTCGGTAGAAGGACCCACAGGGCCATATGGGACCATAAGAGGGATCACATGGCCCAATTCTCGAAAAAGAAGGATTAGTACCGATCCCTTCTTTTTTTGAATTTTTGGGAGCGATCCTTTTGGTGGCTTCGTCATGCTAAAATACACTTAGCCTCCAAATTTCATGCTAATTGAATCATAAAATCTTAAGATATTGCTCGATCTTTGTTCCATCATGGTTTGCTTGCTAATTTCTACCGATCCATTCCAAGGGAAGTATACTGATCCCTCCAACTTCATCTCTTTGAGGTGCGATCCCTAGGGTAGGCTCTCTAGGGTCCCCATTTCTTGCTCATAAAATTTCATATGCATTGGACTTGTGGATCTTGAGATATTAATTGTTTTCTATAGGAATGTTCTCATACCTTGAAACATGCCGATCCCTATTATTGTAGCTAATTTATGCCAATCCCTCATATGTGTTGAACCATATTTCATGCTTTGAACATTTTGCCTTGCATATCTATCAAGTCCATTCAACCTTAATTTCATGTTACCATCTGTACTTGACTTCTGGGCCCTACAATCATCACTTTGGAGTCATCGATCTTGATGGCAGTTGAAGCTAACTTGTGTAATTAGTTCAATATAGCCAGGTTAAAATACCAGATAACACTTGCCCCCCAAAGTACGTCTTGTGATGAACATGATGTGCTTTGAATCAAAGCAAGTTAGAATCATCGAAAAGAAATCCGTCCAATTTTCTGAATAATGGCTATCCCTCTGTCGAACTATTTTCCGAAAGTGTTGCATCTCTTTTTGATCGTTACGATACTTAGTCGATTTCCAATAGTATAAATTCAGGGTTGTATTATGTCACTGATATATGAGTTCGATTTTACAAGACTAATAAGCTTTGGTTATTTGGTCCAGCGTCGAACCTGAAAGCTTGAGGTTTGATTTCAATTTTTTTCGATCTCATAAATTGAACCTTTAAATCACACACATGCACATTCATATGCACGTTCTTGTTGTTGGTCCCTAGACGCGTTCGTATGCTCATGGGTCATCGCCAATTTTCATCGCATTTTGTATGTATGTGCTTTGAATTATCTCCATGCCTAAGTTTATTTGCGTGCATGTTCTCAGCCGATCCCTCTTTTTTTTAAGTGTTTGTATGGATCAGCATATGTTTAGCCGACCCCTCTTCTCCCTTTCTTTATGTTTGTAGGGATCGGTACCTTTTATGCCGAACCCTCTCTCCTTGCTTCGAGTGCCGACCCCTCTCCCCTTATATAATCTAACATCTCTCCTTCCCATACTTTAAAAATCCAACATTTCTAACTACGTCCCATTCACATCCTTAAAACCGAACCCTCCTTTACCTCCGAAAAATCTGAACCCTTCCTTCCCTACTTAAACATCGCAATCGTCCATACATTAACCTTTCGATTTATCTTTAGATTGTCATTTCGCTTCCCATTCAAACCATAATCCAACCACTATCCCCGAATCGCTCGTCTTAGGTTTATTCGGGTAGGTTACTCGCCTTTGATTTTTATCTTATGACGATACTATAGGTTCCACGCTGCTGGCGACGAGGGTGACGTTCAATGCAACATTGAAATGATGGCCAAGGTTGCTTGGAAGAGGGGAGAAGTGGGATTTGATAGGGTTCGACAAAGCAAAGAAGAGTTGGAAGAAGAAGGGAGTGCACATCAAAGGGTTCAGTTGTGCAGGAAGAGAAGATGATAGGTTGGGTAGAGGAGGGATCGGTGGGAACTTGATAGGAGGAAGGGATTGGTAGAGTAGGCTAATGTGGAAGGATCGGTATTGGAAGTTTGGTGGAAGGTTGAAAACAGTAAGTGGAGGGATCAGTGGAAATGGTTAGCATGGTGGGATCAACATTTTTTGTTAAAGGGATTAGCATCTTTTGTTTAGAGAGAGGGATCGGTTGTAATGCTCTGGGATATGGATCAATAAATAGGGATATGCATATAGGGGTCGATATATAGGGATCGACATGTACTTGGCTAATTCTTAGGCTCTGAATTGAACTCGAAAACCAATCCATAATCACTCGTTTGAGCAATCAAAAACAATCCCATCTCAATGAACTTGAACTTATGCCAACAATGAACAATAGGACTTGCATATTCACCATTGAACTCGAACTTGAACGATCAAATCCTTGGTACTTAGAACATGAACTAAAACTAACATATGGACTTGAATAATGGATTTCACACTTTGATATGCCGATAGTCAATCCCAAAGCTTACACGACTAATCAATCTCTTCACCAGTTGAGACAGTCAGCGATGATGGTCGCTGTAGTCGGAATCCGAAGTCTCATCATTTAACTTCACTTTCTTATCTTAAGCTGCTTATTTCTGCACTACACTACACTGCACCACACCATCTTACACTTAGCACGGGGAAAACGTAAACTTTACTATTCCCGATTATCTACTAAGTATAGTTGACATGGACTTCAAACGTTCAAAGCGTCTAGTTGCAATGTCTTCCGGACTAGCCTTGCAACACAGTAATCCCGAAGCCGAGTCGAGTTCCGCAACCATATCTGGTAGGCTTTCCCCTGGTCATCAAACTGAATAAACATAAGTTTTTGGACCATCAACCAACCTTTTTTCTGATGTTCCTGTCCACCCAACAGAAGATATAAGTCCTGCCCCGGATGCTGTGGAAGGCGCTATACTCTTAGATAACCCGATAGATTCTCAAGCCTCCAAAATTAGTGAGGCCGCCCTTCGCGAACTATGTTCTAGAAACGGAATTCCATTCGAAAAAGTATTGGCTCCTTCAATAAATGATAGGGCTCACTTTCCCTCGAAAGGGTATACAACATGCAACAAATTCATGTGTTGGGCTGGATGCGTGCCACCCTTTAATTCTTTCATCCGAGAGTTGCTAAAATATCTTGGAATAGCCCTCACTCAGCTTTACCCGAACAGCTATGCCTTTCCCCATGGCACTTTCTTATTATTCATGAGCGTTCTGTTTCGCCCGCCAACTCCTAAGGACATAAGGTTTATTTACAACTTTATATGATGGTTAAGAAGTCCTTATGTTTTCCTCGAGCCTTCACCCAAATGTCAAGTCTTAACGGGTGCTTGGAACAAACTTATCCTTTTTAAATACGAATGGTTCTACGTTCGATGTCCGCCTGGATTTGCAAGGCGATGGTTGGAAGGACATAAGTGTTGTCTTTGCTTTATTCTCAAATTCCTTAGTCCAAGTCATATTCTAAATCAGCTAACAATCTGAATATCTACAAGTGTCCACCCACGTCTAGAGGGCGATAGCTTTTCAAGGGTAATTTCTACAATTCGCGCCACCCTGGTCGAAAACAGGGACATTAGACTTTTTGCAACCAACGAGTGGTTATATCTATTCGGGCTACTAGACGAAGGCCGCAGCATCGGGCTTCTTGGAAGTGTTGCACTTCCAAGAAATGTTATAGAACAAGAAGGGGATATCAATAACCCTGTCATGCCCCCACTTGAGGGGACTCAGGATGACGTCGAAGAACCGAAGAAGGCGGAATTAGGGGTGCCCAGACCAACGAGCTTGGTGACGCTGATGCAGGCCCGGGCAAGGCGCCTGTGGTCAGACCATCATAAGGCGTGCAACCTCACATGCCAGCTAAGAGAAGAAAGAAGCTTGCATATAAGCTCCTACGGAGAAAAATGGCTGAGGATTCAGAGTTTGTTATCACTTCTATCAACGAAGAGTAATCTTCCCAACATTTAGAAAGCTCGATGAAAAGGTTATTAAATCTCCAAATCCCTAATGTCATCATGACTTTCCTAACATCAATATCGATAGGCTCAATTTTCCCACCAGAAGTGGTGACGGCATTCTTCCTACCAGCAAAGGAGAGAAAACTCCCATGAGCAAGGCTGCAACAACCGGTCCATTAGGGGGACTCTAGAACACTCACAATCATGTGCACTTCACAACATGATTTTCATCTATCCTTTGTGCACTGGCCACTTATACTTTAGTATTTGGTTTTCTGTAGGTACAATGTCTCAATCCTGAGATTTTGATCGCTTGGAGGGCTCCTCGACGCAATACGAATCCAAACGTGATTCAGAATCGGGTAGACGTAGAGAAAGGGATGACCACTATTATCCCGCCTTTTGGAAAGGCCGCGACACCAAGGAATTGACTAGAAACCAAAAACAGTCCGTCCCGAAGATCAGTTATACACAGGTCAACTATGGATACCGTCCAATTTTTTCCGAGTCTGGATCGAGCTACAATCGATATGTTACGACAAGCAAAGCTATGAAAGCTAACGTTCCAAGTTTCAAGACAATCGGAGTTTGTATGCTTAAGATATGGATCGATCAAAATCAAGAGAGAAAGCATTGGTTCGTATCCCTCATGTCTACCCTACTTCATATCTACCATGCCTATTCCATTTTGTATCCATCGTGTTTACTCTACTTCGTATCCATCAATTGGAGCTAGTTCGTATCAGTTCCATCCACACAGTTCATATCGATCGACTAACGATTGATATGAATATACCACCAATCGATATGAAGTAGCATCTTCTATCGAAACGAAACAAGCCAAACATCATCGATACAAAGCAGCTGCATGTAATCGATACGAAACAGTCCCTAAGTCGTCGATATGAAGCGGCTTCAAGCATCGATAAGAAGTGAAGTGCAAACCATCGATACAAAAGGAATCAATCCAGGTCGACACGAATAAAGTACGTAAAAGTGGAAGACTCGGTCACTCGGCATGAAAAGTGGACCGCTCTTGGATTATCGCTCCACGTCACCTGATCGATATGAACAAGCATGGATACGGAGTGATCGATACGAATGGGATCGATATGAACTCGACAGCCTTTTGTAAATTCAAAGTTGGATCGATCATAACTCAAAATTTACAAGTCCAAATGCCACCAAATTTTCACAGGAGCTTGCATACCATCTCAAGAATGTCCATGATCGATCTCAACCCAAAAAGACCTTATCTTGATCGATACGAATGGTACACATATCGATCATGGATCGATCCCAAATGACCATGGATCGATCTGGTGGGTCCACCCATGTGGGAGAAGAGGTATTCCGAGAACTAGGTTAGAATTTTCCAGCCCGCGCTTATAAATAGCAGCCCAATGCCTCCAGAAAAGGGACTTTTGATTCTTCCATGTCGATACTCTGCCGGAGAATCATTGTAACTCGAGTACTTGAGAGTGTACTATTGTAATCAGACTATAAACTTCAATAAAATAGCAAACTTTCCATAGTGGACGTAGGCTACAACGCCGAACTACTCTAAATTCCTGTGTTCTTACATTTCTGTTTGTCTGTTTTAGCGTGTTTGTTAGGTTAACTTCCTTTTTCATTTATATTATTCACTTTAATCTCTTCAAATACGTCCGAAGAGTGTTGTGCCCAATTTGGGTATAAATACTTTGGTGCTTTCATTGAGAGAACCCAGTTTTTCTCCTGCTCATTGGATCTACTGCTGTCGTTGGATCGCAAGCATCTAAGGAAGAAGATCCAGATCTACCATCCAGAAGTTCAATCAAATACTATTCATATTACATTAGATCTAGGAAGGAACTGCATCAGCCATGGTTAACATAAAGACTGCTTCAACTGTTGCTAATCCAGATGGACGAGATAAACATAACCCCACACAGCTGCCTGCTATATGTCAGACTTCTGCTGGACCTTCAGATCCACAAGGCCCTGTCACCAGGGAGGAGTTTCAGATCCTTATGCAAGAGCTTACCCAAAGCCGTCAGGAGCTCACGGGAAGGTGGTAGTTTTAAGCAGATTCATCTCCAAATCCACGGACAAATGCGTTCCCTTTTTCGATCTGATTAGGAAAGGAAAGCGGAACTTCGAATGGACTGAGGACTGTGAAGGTGCATTCCAAGCATTGGTTCAACATCTGGCAACGCCACCTATTCTGTCAAAGCTGGTTGATCATGAAAGATTATATATTTATTTGGCGGTTTCGGCAAATGCGATCAGCACTGCATTAATCTGGGAAGAAGATCGGATACAACGACCGGTCTATTATATAAGCAAGCAATTGACAGGGGCGGAGAGAAACTACCCGAAGTTGGAGAAGCTGTCTTATTGCCTAGTTATTGCTTCGAGAAAGCTCTGTCCATATTTTTAGGCCCATTCGATCATAGTCTACATCGACTAGCCGTTACGACAGGTCCTTATGCGGCCTGAGACGTATGGTAGGTTACTCAAGTGGGACATCGAGTTGAGTCAGTTTGATATTGCTTATACACCAAGGCGAGCCATCCAAGGACAAGTTCTAGCGGACTTCATCGCTGAATTTACTATACCAGAGGACTTGCCCGAAACTAGTGAATCTCCTAAATATATATGGAAGCTATACACTGACGGTGCATCAAACGGCCGTTGCTCAGGCGCTGGAGTTGTACTCGGAACCCTAGAAGGTCTATCCATAGGTTATGCTTTGAAGTTTGACTTCCGTGCGACTAACAACGAGGTCGAATATGAAGCTTTACTTGTCAGACTCAAACTTGCCAGAGACTTGAGAATTATTGCTGTGGAGATCTACCGCGACTCGCAATTGGTCGTATGCCAGGTTCGGGGAGAATACCAAGCAAGAGACCGGAGGTTGGCCGCTTATTTCACCCGGGTCCAGGAAGTGTTGAATCAGTTCGACTACTACGCCATCCTCTGTATATCCCGGGAGCACAATCAGAAGGTCAATTCTTTGGCAAAACCGGTCAGCATTGGTGAAGCACATCAAATAGGACTCGTCCCCGTTGAGACACTTACCTCTCCGAGTATCAATCAGATAGAGATGGACTGGGTGCAAGAGGTAACGCTCGAAATGGAGTCATGGATGACCCTATTCAGAAACTATCTCGAACATGGAGCTTTGCCTGAGCGCGGAAGTGAGAAAAGGCAAGTTCTTCGAAAAGCTTCGCGATTCATTATCCAGAATGGAGTCATGTACAGGAGAGGATACTCTATTCCTTTACTCCGATGTATCGCCCATGAAGAAATCAAATGAGTGTTACATGATGTACACGAAGGAGAATGCGGCGATTACACTATGGGCAAGCCCTTGCTAAGAAGATACTCCGATACGGGTATTATTGGCCGACTGTGAATCGAGATGCATCAGACTATGCCAAGAGATGTGACAAATGCCAGAAACATGCCTGAATTCCAAGAGCCCCTCATACTGAAATTACTCAGATGGTCAGTCCATGGCCGTTCGCCACATAGGGCATCGATATAATTGGGTCTCTGCCTCTGGCTAAAGGTGGTGCGAAGTACGCCATCGTTGCAGTTGACTACTTTACCAAATGGGCGGAAGCCAAGCCTCTTTCCACAATCATGATGAAAGAAGTAATCAACTTTGTAGTATGCAACATTATCTGTCGTTTTAGCCTCCCACAAACCATTATCACTGACAACGGAGCCCAATTCGATAGTGTCGAGTTCAAGAATTTCTGTCAATGTTTTCACATCCAAAAGAAGTTCTTGGCAGTTGTTCACCCTCAAGCAAATGGACAGGTCAAAGTTGTTAATAAAGTTATTAAGTCCATTCTGAAGAAACGACTGGAGAAGGCTGGAGGCAGATGGGTCGATGAACTTCCCATGGCCCTATGGGCATATCGAACTACCCACAAGTCCACGACCGGCCACACTCCATTTTCACTTTCCTACGGCTCCGAGGCCGTTATTCCAGTTGAATTGGAAGTACCTTCTCATCGTGTGACATATTATGATCCAAAGATGAATGCCATATTACTTGCCGAATCTTTGGATTTATTGGATGAGAAGTGTGAAGAGGCTGATTTGAGGGCAGCCATGCACCAAAGTCGAGTCGCCCGATTATACAATGCTAAGGTCCGACCCAAAACCTTTGAACTTGGCGATCTCGTACTCAAGAGAGTCTATCCGGACCCTTCACATATGAACCGACATGGGAAGGACCGTATGTCATCGAACGGAGACTTGGAGATGACACATTCAAATTATCAACTGTTGATGGTATCACTTTGCCGAGAGCTTGGAATAGTGAGAGTCTCCGTCGCTACTACACATAACAGGCTTTGTTTATTCATTCAGTCTTCTTTTCATTTGAAATTTGTTTATGCATTTCGAAATTTGAACTTGTAATAAGGCAACTGACTTTGCCGTCTTTCTTATTTCAGCAATAGAATGCAAATTCGTCAAACCAGAGTGGCGATTCTTGAAATACGTCATGCGACCATCACAATGCATGGAGAGCTAAGTTCCATCCTACGATGGGGCTTATTCAAGTAGGGAGTGACTGTGATACGACTGGTCACTCGCTAAGTGAAATCCCGAGCTCGGGGGCAAGCAACTACAGTGAAGCTAAAAAGGATTGATACACGACAATCCTCCAACGAACTCCGATTCCCAGAGTGCGAACTGGAGTATAAACTTCAAATCCAAAACGTGGGCTCGAGGAGGGTGGATCCATCCACCCACGACTTTGCCCATGTACAATCTAAATTCGAGGAGGATGGACCCGTCCATCCACGACCTCGTCTCCATTTTTACAAGTTTGTGGAGGATGGACCCACCCATCTACGACTTCGCTTGCCTACTCAGGGTGGATGTGATCCGACCGTCCATGTTCCTGATCAACTTCTCATTCCAAGAGTGTGAACGGGATCGCAATACTTAGGCAGATGTGACTGACCGTCTGTCAATCAACTCCATATTTCCGGAGTGCGAACTGGAGTGTAAACATCAAGATGAGTGTGACTGACCACTCATCGACTAACTCTAAGTCCCCAGAGCACGGTCTGGAGTATAAATGCAAACCGGGTGTGGACCGACCGCCCGCGAGATAACTCTAAGTCCCTAGAGTGCGGACTGGAGTACAAAACATAAATTAGGTGTGACTGATCACCCACAAATCAATCTAAGTCTCCAGAGTGCGGACGTAATTCGGATTATCAAACTGGTGTGACTGACCGCCCGTAAAATAACTTAAGTCCCCGGAGCATGGACATATCTTTAAACATTAAACGGGTGTGACTGACCACCCGTAAAATAACTTAAGTCCTCGGAGTGCGGATATATCTTTAAACATTAAACGGATGTGATTGACCGCCCGGAAAATAACTTAAATACCCAGAGCGTGGACATATCTTTAAACATTAAACGGGTGTGACTGACCGCCCGTAAAACAACTTAAGTCCCCGGAGTGCAGACATATCTTTAAACATTAAGCAGGCGTGACCGACCGCCGATACACAAGTGCAATCCCCAGGGTGTGGATGTGATTACCAATAGATGAGCAAGTGTGATCCGACCACTCGAACTCGTCTCGTTTCAACTTTGTTCCAACTAAGTTAAGCTCAATTTATTGAAGGCGAAAAGTGGCTGTCGACCGATCACTTCAATTCATCCCCGAGACTGGGGGCAAAACTCAAGTACCAACTGCTGATCGAGACAGTACAACATTAAGACTCGACTTAACGTTTGTTTATGACCCAAAGCCATGACTTTAGGACTTAACAACCAAACTCAAGTCCGATTCAGAGACTAAAGCCTCATAAGTACATTGAATGGAAATTCAAGCGCTAAAACACTTAAACAAATGAACACAGAGTTATGCTGAAAACAAAATGGAATTTCATTTTAACTATTCTTTGAAAGAAAAGGATAAGTACAAAAATTATTTCAAGAATTCCTATAGGCAGGGGCAGAACCCGCATCTATACATAGCCTACAAAGAGCAAAAAGAAATTCCTACCTATCTACCAAAATAAGGAGCAAAAGGGCATGTCTACTCCTTCGGCTTCTTCTTCTTACTTGGTGTCGATCCACTGGAACCACCGCTCGGCTGTCTTTTCGTGCCTTTGCCTCCCTGGCCTCCTTTTGCTGGTTGGACTTCGGCCGGGGAATTACGGTGATCTCTTCCTCCGAACTCACGGGGATTGGGATACTCTCAGAATGCGGAGTCGGAGGAATCGTGGTACTTTCAATGTTAAAGGATGAGGGAGGCATGCCAATGTCAATGATTGTGTTACCAGGAGAGATCATACGCATGGGGACCGGACCAGGACCCACAATGCCACCTCTAGTACTACTAGCCTATGCGGCTCTTTCCATTTCAGCATTGATCTCTGCCATTATTTCTTCCTCTCGAACTGCTTGGGCTTCCACGGGAATGTTGCTGGTTGGGCCCGAAGAGCTGACCGTAAACACACCTTCACCCATGACAAATGGCAAGTCGATAAGTTGATTAATTTGATGACCAAGGAGTTCCTCCATCATCTATTCATCAAAAATGAAGGCACTCTCGTGCACTCCCTCAATTGGTGCAGCGACCATTGTCGTGGTTGCCTCCATCATAAGGGCCTCCTACTCATGATGCAGCCCTTGGGTTGCAGGAGGCTCGACTGGTGCAGATTCTATAGATGAATAAAGATAAGAGAAAACATTATTGACATCCTCTGATAGCGCTCCTGACTTTGAATGGATGCAAGAAGTGTTCAGAGTACCTTCCTTAGTTTGGCTCACATGTTGAGCCGATGCGCCTTTAGAGTCATGCTCGTGCACATGAGGCAGATGTAGCTAATCAGGGTCGTAAGAAGGAACAACCGGAGGGTCGATTGTAGATGTATGCTTGGGTCGAGTTGCTGCCGGCATTTCGGAGCTTGCTTCATGGTGTTCAACTCCGGACCCCTCTCCAATGTCTTGATACTAGCCAGCGAGTTTTTCCTTTTTAGAAGTGATAATGGCATCGTGGAGAACTTTTCTCTCATCTTCAGTTAATATCCGGTTCTCCAGCTCAAAGTCATCTATAGATGTAGTGTGGTGGTCCGACTTTTCATCCTCTATCAAGCGGCACCAAGCGTTGTATAGATGAAGCGGGTAGTCATCTAGCCAGCTTAGGTTGCGGTGCTTCAGGACATTGACATTATAAGTGACCAGGAAGCCTTCGATGTCACCTTCCAACCTGGCCTCTGCCGCTCTAACATCGGTTTCGATTTTGGCCTCGGTTACTTGAACCTTTAACTTGGCCGCATCCCGCTCACCCCTGAGTGCCACGGCCTGCTCACACGCCTCCTGGGCAGCTTTGTTAGCATCGTCTTTCTCTCTGATGACTTCAGTAAATTTGGCTTTAAGCTCCTCAAGCTCTTTAAGCACGGCATCTCTTTCCGCCATAATAGTAGCGGTTATGTGACCCATCTCCTCGACCAAGGTCAGGTGCTCCTGTCGCATCTTCTCTATCTTCTTGCTTGTCTCATCGACTTTCTTATGGGCCTCCGTTTTTGAGTTCCTTAAAGTGTCATTCTAGGTGGTAATCACTTACACTATGCGATCTTTTTGGGCGAGATATTTCTCCAGGTTTTCAATTGTCTTCACCCGGTCAAAAGCCACCGCTGAAGCTTTCTCTGCGGCCTTCATCCACTCTCGATACTGGTTGTAGATATCATATACATAATCATGCACAGTTTGTCCAGCTCCATTAGGAATTCGTTTCAAGTTCGAGGAAAGTGAAAACCATCAAAGCAAATATTAGGGAAATCCATTTTCAACTGAGCTATTCGGATGGCTCCTTCTCCCATGGGCTCCATAGCCGCTGATGTAGTAACGATGGGAACATCTGTCCTAGTTCTACGACATTGCTTGCCGGATCTTGAATTTTGTGGAGGCACTGGTTGGCATTATGTTTCAGTAGTTTGTTTTCCGAAGCTGGAGGGTTGCGTTGGACCTCTAGGTGGCGGAGAGCGTGACTGGGAACGATGCCTATACTGCCTCTCCCTATCTCTTTCCCTCTCGTAATGCTCCCTCTCTTAACTGGAGTAGCTACAATCGCATTCTCTTTCGGCCTCATGCTTGCGAGACTCAGAATATGAGCTAGATGAATGGCGTGCAGAACGCAGACTACCGAGCATAGATCCTCGTTTCGACATCGTATCTGTAAAATGAAAAAATAAACAAAGTTAGGTATCTTCAGAGTTCTGAAAAACATGTGATTAGATATTGTGTGGTGCCATGAAGTGTGTGCATGCATGTGCATACCCCCCAACCAACCGGTTGTAGTAGCCGTACTCGAAGGAGTTGGCTCTCCTATATCTAAGGCGCTTTGAAGCCCTTCTAGTCCGATATCTTGATGTAAAGGCATGTCATCCAGAATAGGGATGTCTCCCAGTCCCTCAAAAGAACTCTCCATCCATGTAGGAGGAATCTCTTGACTAGCAGCAGGCAAAGACACCACAACGGTTTTGCACCTCAGAGATTTGCGGACAACGGTCTTACCTCTTCTTTTTCCCAATGCATGAGAGTCCGGCGAAGGCACAGCTACAGCCTCATCTCTAGCTAGCAAGCTCTCGGCATCGCCTTGTTCGGTTATGACAATCCCAAGAGCTCTCCTTCTCATCTGCCTTGCTGGAGCCGTCCTAAGAACTCCTACTAGTCTGATGCTCGGGTCTCTATCAATTAACCTCACATCAATCAAATTTTCATCTGTAAGGACTTCATTAATTTCCCTATATGCGGCGGGCACCTCTTGAAGAACCCTTACTATTGAAAGTCTACGGGGTGGATCATGTAGTGTATATGCAAGTATATGTGACAAAATATATGATGCAACTAAAATAATATTAATCTAAGTAAATATAGAATAAGCAGACCAGAATTTTATACTGGTTCGGACCTCCCATCCTACGTCCAGTCCCGAAGCTCCCCTTCATAATTCGACTATCAAAAACCCTCGCTTCGCCCGGAGGAATAGGCTTGGTTACAATGAGTTGTTCTTGTCAAATGTGTGTTCTAATATAACACAGATTTTGACTAATTAGTACAATTGCTTCCAATATATTTCTAAGGAATATTTTCTATGAAGAACTGAGTATATGGAAGAGTGAATACAAGTAAAGATTGCTAGAGTGCAGAGATCAAGAATATAGAATAGAGTACAAAATTAGAAAGCGTAAGTAAGTGAAGTAAGTTCTTGTTCTCTTGATTCTTGATGCTATATATAGTTGTAGATAGGTACCTTGAGTAGTTACATCCATTAATGAATCCTCTAAGGTTGCTTCTATTGATGGTGAAGAGTTGTGGTGAAGAGAAGCGGAAATGTCCATTCACATATGGCAGTTGCAGTTAATTTCTGAAGTTCGAGTTTGAATTCAGACGTCTGGTATTTATTTCAGACGTCTGATACTACATATTTTTTGAATATAGTAGAGGATCAGACATTTGAGTGCTATTACCAGACGTCTGGTTTAGCATGTTTGTTGTTCCAGAGAACTATTTCAAACGTCTGGCTTGTGCACCCAGACGTCTGATATGGTGCATGTTAGTTTTTGTGCATCCTTTCTTTTACTTCCTTGTACCTATCGACTTGTAGTCTCTTGTAGTGTCCTTTGAGCCTCGTTCTTGTCTTTCTAGTGATGTTGTTCTAGCAAGTACTTGTATATATAAATATATATATGTATATTCGATTTCCATTGTATAGTTGTTGTCATTGAAACCGTAGATTGGATTTCCTAACATTCTCCCCCCTTTTGATGATGACAACTATACAATGTACTTAGATATAATTTTATAAATCTCCTCCCGAATATGTGCTTACCATTATTTCTCCCCCTTTGGCATTATCAAAAAGCATTAATACAAGAATATGTATGATATAATAAATAATCATGCCTTTAGATAGTATGTACACATTAATCAAAAAATTTTATCCGACCGCCGTTTTATTGAAGTTAGCAATATATCATGTGTAACTTTTATTTAATCTTAATTTAGATAGCATGTACACACTATTAATCTGGAATATTTACCGACCGTTGGAAGGTTATAATATATCAGTTTACTAAATTATCATGAATAGACGAAAGGTAACTAATTACGCATAAGTAACAAGCCAAAAAGCATTTTTATAACCATTAAACATCGTGATTACATGCATAGATTTTTGATTCCATTACAATACAAAAGATGGAACCTATAAAAATATCTAAGGATTTTTGGGGGAAGCTTTGGCTTGATCATCTCCTTCATCTTCATTCTTGGAAGAACTAGCTTGTATTCTAGGAGATTTTGGAGTATGTTCTAGAGGTACTTTTTCCTCTTCAAAAAGTTTAAAATGTTTTGAAGGAGGAGGAGAAGGCGTTGGAGTTGGCCAATCTTCCGAAGGTGGTGTAGGGCCACAGACTCGTTGGAGAACCTCTTTTAGAACAGATAATGTTGTTGAAAGCGATGTTTCAACTGTGGCTAGGTGAGAAGCAAATGTTGTTTCGAAGCTATTGATTCGCTTAGCCAATAATTTTTGATTTCTTGATAAGATAAGTTGATTTTGGAGAGTTAAATCTCGAATGCTTTCGTTTGGATTAGTTTCAGTGCGAGTCTCCAAAATGTCATCTTGGCCTGGATAGTCAAAAGGTGCAGGATGTAACGACCCGTAAATTTAACTAGTTTTAATAACGTAATTAGTTGAAATTTTGTGAAATTTTAAACGATAAAATTTTGAAATAAAAATTTGATATTTGAAATGCATCTAGTTAAACATAGCAACTGGAAATTTTTCGTCCGAAAATATGAAAGTTTATTTCGTGCGTAAATTTACTTCAATTTAATCAGTTAAAAAGCGATGAAAATAAAACGTTTTCGAAACTTGAATATTTTTACATAGAAAAATTCTAAATCGTCTTCTGACCAAGACGCCATTTTTCGTTTTTCAAAATTGGGACTTCTTTAGCTTCGTCGATCTTATTTTTCTGCATTTTCCTTGCATTTTCCGCCAGTTGAAAATTCAAAATTTTATAATTCAAATCGTACCACTGATAACTGTATACCATTTTTATCGTCTCGTCGTGCTGATCTCCGTGTTATATTCGTTTCTGTGTTTTGAAGTCCGGTACACAACGAAACGCGCGGAAACGATACCGTATCGGTACCGCCTTCAATGTCTATTCAAATTTCAAACGGATGAGATGAATGGCCACTGTCATTTATTTTTTCAGAATTCAATGCTCTTAATGTTATGATTCCCTATATCACTTTATAGTGGTTGTTCATTTTTGTTTGTACTTTTACTTTCTTCTTCTGAAACGTTAAGGAAAATTATATGTTGCCGTTCTCCCTTCATTCTCTTTCCTCTGATCCAAATTTCAAATTCTCTTTCCTCTGATCCAAACTTCATTTGAAAGCAAAGACAACAGGTGATGAAGATATAAAAGTTAATACAGTTTTTTTCTATTGTTTGGTTTTGGCCCTCTGTTATATATATGGTAAGTGTTTGAATAATAAAGTATGTGTATTTTATCTGTTATATAGTTTAGACTTATTTTACTTTAAAACATATATTTTGGGACGATATGTATGTTGTTTATACCTACCTGAGTTTTATGAGATATATACAGGGTAAGTCATATTGTTTTAGTTTATAAAGTTATATAAGCTAGTTATTTTATGCTGTATATACAATATAAATGATATCAAAGAAATTTATAAATATTTGTGTGGTTTTGGTTGCATGAAATTGTACATAATATGTTAAGAGGGTAGACTATATGTTGGAAGTCGTTTACGAGTTGCAGTATGCGATTTATATATATATATATACTATAGTACATAAAAGTTGTAGTTCTGTGGTTTTGATATTTTTCCATTTGCCTTCAAAAAAAAAAATTTATATATATATTTATAGTTTATATAAGTCTGCTATATGAATGTTAAAGGAGTTGTTATAGACTTTTTAATTGCTGTTTGTACATTTATACAAATATTTTATTCTATTTGCAAGTATATATAAAGTATATATATAGAAAAGTTATATATCAGCTTACCTGTTAAATTTTATATATGTGTATTGTTGATTTCATAGTGTATATATAGTTATATTAGATCTGTCATATGAAATGTATGGTTTTATAAAAAATATTTATTTTTAAATATGTATATAGATTTTTGGTTATTGGGGTTAAAAGTTAACTTAATAATTTGAAATACATATGTGTGTGTGTGTATATATATATATATATCTTATTTTGAATTTGAATATATGTTTAAAATGTGGTTTTAGAGAAGATTATAACATGTATTTTTGTTTCAAATATATATCAAGTTGGTTCTGAATCATTTTCGTCAATTCCTTATTATCAGCGTCGTTCGTCGATTCGAGTGCTATCTTGCCTTGTTTTGGGATTTCGTGCCTGGATTTCGTAACTCAATCTCATCATATTTTGTCCCCCTCTAGCCTCGAAAGGTGAGCAATCACTCACGATTAATGTTCTTTTATTTATTAAATCTGATTTCAATTAAAACGACAATTGAAATATGCTACTGTTAGTTATTTACACTGTTATTTATACTATTAACTGTACCAGTTCACCTGTGACATCTGACACCATTATCTGTTAATTATACGATGATAATCCCGTTTGGTTGATAAGTGATTGATTGTTTGTTGTTTATATTGGATGTTAAATTGTAATGTATAAAGTGATAAATAGTATGCAATTGAATTTGACGAAGGATAGTTAAAAAATTTGAATCGACATATGTGTTGAATTTGATTTGTTAAATTTGTATAATATGACCCCTTGAATGTTTAATTATTTGGCACGTAGAAAAATAGTTAATTACCCTTGAACCATTTGAATTTATGTTGTATTAATTGATGAAGTATGAAATTGAATAATTGTTGTCAAGTGTAGAATTGCATAGAATAATTAATATAATAATCTTTAATCTACATGAAATGATAGTGTAGATTCTAGAAATAATTATATTAATTCGCACAAACTACAATGTGAATTAATACGGTTATTTCGGGATTATTTGAATTGATTATTGGATTGATATTGGTTGTTGTTATTGCTTGTTTATTTACTTTGACACCATCCCAGTTATCACACTACAAGTTCCCTTTACTATGCTTTGATTTTGAATTGAATTGGGATCGGGTTGAAATGATAAATACCCAAATTAAACTTTGACCTAGGATAGAGAATTAAATAAAACCCGATTGGTCAATAATTTGATTTAAAAATAAAATAAAGATTTTATTCGAATAAACAATAAGGTTTTGAAATGAATTTGGAATTTGAATTTTAAAGAAAGGAAATGTTAATATTTAGTAATCCAAAACAAAATATTAACATAGTAGTTGTTGGAAGAATGTTGTTTTAAAATTAATTATTTAATAATTAAATTTGGAATTATTAATAATTAAGTTTTGAAATTAGTTAATAATTAAGTTTTGAAATTATTTAATAATTAAATAAGATTGAATTATTTAATAGTCAAATAAAATTGAATTCTTTATTAAGTGAAATTGAACTTCTTGAATAAGTGAAATTAAGTTTCTTTATTGATTGAGTTTTGAAATTGTAACTAAGTAAATAAATAAGTGAAATTGAATTTCTTTAACAAGAAATAAAATGTGATTTATTGAAATAAATGTAAGACTTGTAATTGAAAGAATTGATTTGAAGAATTTGATTTAATTCAAAATTGTAAGTTTTGATTTAATGAAGTTGAACTTAATTAATTGATTTAATGAATTGGAAATCAAATAGAAATTGTTTTGAATGATAAATTTAACTTAACAATTATTGAATGAAATCGATCAATGAATTTAAATTGATTTGAATGTTAAATTAAATTAAATTAAATGATTATGGAATGAAATTTATATATGAACTTGAATCAATATTTGAATTGTTTTAAATCAAATATTTAATTTGAATTATGAGACTTTGAAATGGTAATTTGGAAGTTTTGAAACGTAAATTATGGAAATTGATTTAGAAAGACAAATGAAATGTTGGTTTACAAATTCTAATTGAAATTGAAATTGATTTGGTATTGAAATTTATTAAACGACCAATCGGTGTAATAATCACGAAAGTTATTAAAGAGACCGAAATCGGTTAGGGACATACTCACTGTCTAAACCGAAAACCACATTAATAACTGTACGTGGAGTGTGATCCAGAATGAAGTGGTTGGAATGATGTACGTGATGACTGAAGAAAGAGAACGATAATGGATAGCTTTGACACTTGTGTCAAATTGGAAATGACCAAAACAGGAGCCGTGCCGGGCCAAATGGGGGTTAACTACCTAGAGCGAACACACTTCTTCGAAACTACTCATTACTTGTTGTCGATTGGTGCACCCTTGATTTGGGAGTGTTGTTTCGCGGTGTTGCGATCGCTGCGGCGATGCGTTCTCACCAGTCCGGATCAGGCAAACGGTAGTTTCACTACCTTGGGTATTGCCTCATGTGCCTTGTCATACTTGTATCCCTATACGCGACCACTACGATTTGTTTTGTGTTATACCTATGGAGTACTCCCTGATATCCCACTAGTTTACGGTGGAGTTTACAGTGCTGTATAGACTATAACGCTTATATAAATGTGTTAAGGGGGATAATGGTAACACCTTAACACTATTTTGATACTGTATATTACTGATATGCATTATCTACTTATCGTACACTACTACATAGTAGATAGTTTAACGGATCCTTAAAGGATGGTTGTTCCAAACATCCTTTGAGTTATTTGTATTTCAGTTGCTATTTCACTTGAGTTGGATTTATTGATATAAGAATGTTAATCCTGACTCGAGTGTTTTGTGTTTTGGTTTACGCTCGGGTCAGACTGAGTATACCAGTATTCGAGACTCACCTTTGGAGTTGGAGCTTCGCTTGGAGATCCAGCTATCTATCCAGCTTTTTGATATCCAGTTGATTCCAGTGATTGTATTCTGATTCTTGTATGTGACTATTGTATTCGAAACTTCTGCTGTAACTTATTTAACTCTGATATGTATATAGTAGCTTCATGAACTACTATCTTTTATTTCCGCTGCAACTATTACTCTGTGTCTGTGATTATATTATTTACTGTATATGCTCAGTTTTGTTAAATTTAAATTAACAATTCGGTATTTTGAATCATTCAAGTTCGACATGTGCGGATGCGAATGGTCTAAAATATCGGGTCGTTACAGTTGGTATCAAAGATTTGGTAGCTCTAGGCAAAACTTAGCATATAGGGTAAATGTATTTACAGAATCACAATCATTCGAGTTTCAATCTCTTCCTTTTGACTCGATTCCTTTGAATTTTGGAACGTTCCCTGCGGTTCCAAATTTCATTCGTGTCCCTCACTATTCATCTTCTTTCAATTCTGGAGCATCCCATAACTCCACTTTGAATGATCCTTATAATGGATCGGCGGTCTCGCCAATCTTCAAAATTTTGTAAAGGGGTGAAACTCCTTTACAATTGGCATTGATTCACCGGAGATTTCTATATCCTCGGTTTAGATGCTACTATCTCTTGTATGCCCTGATTATATCTTTGGTGATCGAATATCGATTTACCGTAGAATTATGCGTCAGTCTTATTCATGAAGTCACGGTCAATCCGGTTAAGGTTGCCCGTAAATTAAATAAGCTTACCCATCTCCCGATTCTGTTATTGAATCATCTTATCTTTTCTTTCGAATTTGTCTTCGAATCAAAATTCTCTTTGATTTGAATCCATCAATTTGAAACCCTATCCTTGTTTGAAAATTCATTCCTGTATCGTCGAGCAAAGAAATGTATTTATAAACTAATATGTATAAATGTTTTAATATATGCTGTGTTGTTTGAGTTGTTGATGTTGATTTGGGTTTCCGATCGATTCGTCTGATCAACGCTATCGATAGGATTTCCAAAACACTCGAGCAGAGCAAACCGACACAACATTGTTTTCAAATTTAGTAAATAAAATAATTTTTAATGATTATATTATATATAAGTATAATTTTTTTGGAATTTAATAAGTTAATTAAATTCATTGTTTGAAATGATAATATTTGATTTTCATCTATTGTTCGATAAATGAATTTATAAACTTAGTTTATAAACTGATTTAGAATTTGAAATGAAATTAAATTAAGAATTTGAGAATTTAATTTCCAATGATTTCGAACTATGGTTTTAAAGGTTTAAAATGCACATTATTTAAAGGTATTTTGACTATAATTTGTTTCCAAAGAACTTTAATGTATATTATTTAAAGTATTTTCAAATAGGAACCGTTTTCAAAGAAGTTTAAAATGTTGAAATGAGTGCTCTTCTCTTTGTCGCTGGAAAATAACTTCGGTGATGGCGGCCGCATCATCGACATTCATTTTCGAGTTTTGAAGTGGAGAGACCATTCTGTAGCTTTGCTACGGTTTTGTTTTGAAAAATATTTTGATTTGAATTTCTTCAATATAATTTGATTTATATATATATGGGTATCTTATTTTAAAATTTAATTTGATTTGATATAAATATATTATATATATCTCTAAATTCTTTAAGGATAATCGGAAATCTAATTCTTAAATTTTGTTAAAGGATGATTTTAATTATAAATAAAACCAAAATTTGGAATAAATATTTAAACTTGAATAATTAAATTGGGAAATTTTTTATTGTATATTGTTCAACTGCATTCTAATACAACTTACCTAAATCATTCAGAAGTTGAAAATGTAATTGGATAATACACAATATAAAATGATTTTATAAATAAAAATTTGAGTGTTCATAATAAATATGATACACTTAGATTTTAATTATAAAAAAAAAATTGCTAATAAAGATGATAGAAAAATAAGTTAATTGAATGAGATGAATATAATAATTTTGTTCTGAAAGAATTAACAAATTGAAATTAGATCAACTTATGGAAATACCTTAAATTTAAACCAATTATTGAATATAAATTAATTTAAATTGAAATTTATATGGTTTAAATTAATTTATATGGTTTAAATATATGTAATAAGATATTAAGTGGAACAAATTTAACAATAATTTAGAATAAAAGAAGAATTTAAATTGCTGAAAAAATATGATTATAATAAAAGACTATTCAAATTTATGGTTTTAGAAATTGTAAATTGAAGATAATTGGATAATAAGATAATGAATTTAGAAATAGTTGAGATTTATTTTAGTGAAATCAAATGGATTAAATCAATTATTGAGTACCAATTAATTTAAATTTGAATTTATATGGTTTAAATTAATTGTTATTTTGTATTTCAAATCTGTTTTTCTTTCTAGTTGTTTCTATTCTCCTACCTCGTTCCTTTTTGGGGACGAAAAGTTTAGAGTGGGGGAGAGTGTAACGACCCGTAAATTTAACTGGTTTTAATAACGTAATTAGTTAAAATTTTGTGAAATTTTAAACGATAAAATTTTGAAATAAAAATTTGATATTTGAAATGCGTCTAGTTAAACATAGCAACTGGAAATTTTTCGTCCGAAAATATGAAAGTTTATTTCGTGTGTAAATTTACTTCAATTTAATCAGTTAAAAAGCGATGAAAATAAAACGTTTTCGAAACTTGAATACTTTTACATAGAAAAATTCTAAAACGTCTTCTAAGCAAGACGCCATTTTTCGTTTTTCAAAATTCGGACTTCTTTAGCTCCGTCGGTCTTATTTTTCTGCGTTTTTCTTGCATTTTCCGCCAGTTGAAAATTCGAAATTTTATAATTCAAATCGTACCACTGATAACTGTATACCATTTTTATCGTCTCGTCGTGCTGATCTCCGTGTTATATTCGTTTCTGTGTTTTGAAGTCCGGTACACAACGAAACGCGCGAAAACGATACCGTATCGGTACCGCCTTCAATGTCTATTCAAATTTCAAACGGATGAGATGAATGGCCACTGTCATTTATTTTTTCAGAATTCAATGCTGTGAATGTTATGATTCCCTATATCACTTTATAGTGGTTGTTCATTTTTGTTTGTACTTTTACTTTCTTCTTCTGAAACGTTAAGGAAAATTATATGTTGCCGTTCTCCCTTCATTCTCTTTCCTCTGATCCAAACTTCATTTGAAAGCAAAGACAACAAGTGATGAAGATATAAAAGTTGATACAGTTTTTTTTCTATTGTTTGGTTTTGGCCCTCTGTTATATATATGGTAAGTGTTTGAATAATAAAGTATGAGTATTTTATCTGTTATATAGTTTAGACTTATTTTACTTTAAAACATATATTTTGGGACGATATGTATGTTGTTTATACCTACCTGAGTTTTATGAGATATATACAGGGTAAGTCATATTGTTTTAGTTTATAAAGTTATATAAGCTAGTTATTTTATGCTGTATATACAATATAAATGATATCAAAGGAATTTATAAATATTTGTGTGGTTTTGGTTGCATGAAATCGTATATAATATGTTAAGAGGGTAGACTATATGTTGGAAGTCGTTTACGAGTTGCAGTATGCGATTTATATATATATACTATAGTATATAAAAGTTGCAGTTCTCTGGTTTTGATATTTTTCCATTTGCCTTCAAAAAAAAAAATATATTTATAGTTTATATAAGTCTGCTATATGAATGTTAAAGGAGTTGTTATAGACTTTTTAATTGCTGTTTGTACATTTATACAAATATTTTATTCTATTTGCAAGTATATATAAAGTATATATATAGAAAAGTTATATATCAGCTTACCTGTTAAATTTTATATATGTGTATTGTTGATTTCATAGTGTATATATAGTTATATTAGATCTGTCATATGAAATGTATGGTTTTATAAAAAATATTTATTTTTAAATATGTATATAGATTTCTGGTTATTGGGTTAAAAGTTAACTTAATAATTTGAAATACATATGTGTGTATATATATATATATATCTCTTATTTTGAATTTGAATATATGTTTAAAATGTGGTTTTAGAGAAGATTATAACATGTATTTTTGTTTCAAATCTATATCAAGTTGGTTCTGAATCATTTTCGTCAATTCCTTATTATCAGCGTCGTTCGTCGATTCGAGTGCTATCTTGCCTTGTTTTGGGATTTCGTGCCTGGATTTCGTAACTCAATCTCATCGTATTTTGTCCCCCTCTAGCCTCGAAAGGTGAGCAATCACTCACGATTAATGTTCTTTTATTTATTAAATCTGATTTCAATTAAAACGACAATTGAAATATGCTACTGTTAGTTATTTACACTGTTATTTATGATATTAACCGTACCAGTTGTAACGACCCGACTTTCTTTGCCCAGAAAGACGCATCGTTATGAAGAAAGAAAGGGATAGAAGAAGAAAAGAAAAGAAAAGAGAACAACAATACATCAGAAATCTCACAGCGGAACGAGAAATATATTATCACATAAGATATTACATAGTATCATATACATCAGAGTACACAATTTATACATCACAGAATAGACAGTTATAAACTTCTGTCTATTATACAACACAAATATACCAGTACAATACAGACTAATACAAACACAGCGGAAACTCTATATATCTACTCGCTGAAGCCTCCTGCTCCTCAGCTCCTCCAGTATTCGTCAAGATTAACCTGAATCCCTCGACTACTCAATACAATATTGAGTACCCAAGAGTTTAATAAAACAGAAAATAAACACTTGGGTCAGACATGGGTCTGGTGTGAGTAAACGGGTTAAAATTGTTTAACTTCAAAACCTTTTGAAAACAAAGGTATCACGTAAGACTTCCCACACATAAACGTGGAAAAGTTTTTACCTTACGCTAACCAAATCATTTGATAGGAAATCCAGTTATATTATAATAGGGTCTAGGGTTTTCAAGTAAAATACAGAAATAGCTGAAATGCTTACATCTCACATTCCAACATAGTTGGGCACAACTAATACGTACGGCACTTATTGGAGTTTGGATTCCATACAATGGCAGGGCTACTGGGGTACCGCCCGTCACAGTACGTGGCCTAGATCACCGTACCGAGGAGTACGCCCGCTCCCCTGCAACACAAAGCCGGAACCATCCCTTACTGGATAATCCCGAACAAGACAACCCCGTAGTTGGCTGCAGTTCCAACTACCCACTAAGCCGAAATATAGAAAGGGACCTCTAGACAGGGATCTATCTTGCTCTCAGTGGGCGCTACCCACGAAGCCTTGCTGCACCTCCCCTGTTTTAGCCATTCCCGGTTGATGAGGCTTGAGGTTACGATTACCTTTAATCAGAACATATCACTTAGAATGCTCATCGTCCGCCTGACGATGTGCTGAAAGCATTCAATCCATATAAGTTCGTTCCGGGTTCGAACGAAACCGAAGGCATTATCTCGTTACACTCGTTTTGGAATCACCCTCAGAGTTAACGACAATAACCCTTGCACTCTGAATCTTCATCTTCACTTGAGATTCACGACCTATCGTTAATTTGGATCGATGTGGTATTCGGGTCTCCAGACCTGGAATACCGGTATACGGAAACCCGATCCCGGTCTCATCGAAATCCAAAACGTATCTTTTAAGGCCAAGTTGTTTTAAGGTTTAAACAATTTAACTTATCTATACAGATAGATAATTCACAAGTCACAATTGATAATCACATTATCATTTAAACAGATGATTCATAATCAAATAGGTAATCCATATCAACATCACAATAGTTAATCTATATTACCATCATAATGCAACCAAGCATTCATACCACATATCATCTTATCTCATTACTGAGATTACATCCATTCAAGACAAATCAATGTCATCCATTCTTATATAAGAAATGATTTACTTAATCATAACATAATTAATTTAAAATGAATTAAATTAACTATCTCTATCTTTAATTAATTTAAAGTGAATTAATTACTTCATCTCTTAATTAATTTAAAGTAAATTAAATTAATTACTTCATCTCTTAATTAATTTAAAGTAAATTAAATTAATTACTTCATTATAAATCTTACTTATATAATCATTAATTAATTACAAATAAATTAATTAATCTTCTCTAATTATCCACTTTAATTAATCACCTTGATAAATTATACTTTAATTACATTTAAGTAATTATCTTAATTAATTTCACAAATTAATTATCCTTAACCAAATACAGTAATTAACATTTAATTACTTTATTAATTAATTAATTATAATCAATTACTTTAATCCTTAATTAATTACAATTAATTAGTTATCATTTGATTAATTAATTTTAATTAATCAACTCTTAATCACATCATTAATTATAAACTAATGATCCCTAATTACACCTTTAATTATTTTATTAATTACATTAAATAATTATTCTTAATTAATCCATAATTATTAATCACCCTTGATTAATCTAATCCAGTAATTAACTTCCCTTAATTACTTCCCTTAATTAATTACCTTTAATTAATTACCTTAACAAATAATTAATTACCTTATTAATTAATCTTAATCCTTTAATTAACTTAATTAAATAATTTATTTAATTAATAACACTAAGTAATTAACTCTTAATCACTTCTTAATTAATTACTTTCATAAAATAATTATCCTTTAATTACTTTATTAAATATTTTATCTTTACTAAATTACATTCAGTAATTATTCCTTAATTACTTCAACAAGTAATTATACTTAATTAATTTATAAATGATTATCTTAAGTTCATCATTAATTAACTACTTAATTAAATAACAAATTATTTAAATTTAATTAAATAATTCCTTAACTCCTTATACTTAAAAGATCTTAATTAAGAAAATCATTTATCTTAATTAAGTTAATTAAATTGACCAACAATTTAATTATCTTCCCACATTAATTATTTTTAATTAATCAAACCTTTAATTACTTAGATAAATCCTGATTATATTTGATTTATTAAATCCTTATCATTTAAACTCATTTAAAATAAAACATTTTAGAAATCAATTAAAACTAAAACATTTTAAACTCCTAAATACAACATTTTAAAAACCATTTATTTTACAAGTGAAACTTGTTTAACTTTGCTTTTTAAAACTTAAACATTCTATTTAAAATTTAAGACCTGAACAACTTAAAACTGCCTCACCAAAACACTCGAGTAAACCCCTTAGAATCCCCGAAGTAAAACACGCGCCAACCCACACGCTACCTGCTTCGAGCCAAAACATCAAATACCCTGAGAATACTTCGAGTCACCTTCTTCCTTTCCAATTGCTACGAACTCACAGCACACCAGAACGAAACAACGTGCACGTGTGCACGTTGCACATCACTCCGGCCATCTCTGGCGATCTCCCCGACCATCAACAGATCAACGCCGACCTCGTCTACCCATACGTCCACCCAGAACGACGATATCACCTCAGCATCAAAATCGAACCCAATTGACCAAAAAACTAGAATTTGCCATCGCCGGAAAATCCCCTATCGTCGACGAACTCCGCCTCGAGAAGCCTCGCCATTCTCACCGTAGCTCCGCCTCGATCTCCTGCATCTCCAGAACGTCATGCGATCAACTCCGGTTCCATTACGAAATCGCGAAACCCATATGACCATCACGAGAAAAGCAGGGTCTTAAACCCTAACTTGACCAATTTCAGCCACCACGATCATCAATAAAATACCAAACTATTTTTCTGATGATTGCCATTGTCCCATTCACCTTCATGCTCACCCTCGATGGCCAACTCGTCGTCGTTCGCCATGAATCGACCAAAATGCCCAAAACAGAAAATCCCAAAATCCTCTTCAATTACCAATCTAAAAATCTTGATATATACACTAAAATTCATGGTTTCCACTCACGAATTCAAACATGTAATTCAAACTCAAATTCGATTTAATAAATTTTTGACCCAAATTGAAAATTTACAGTAAACTCAAAATTTCAGAGTCAATTATTCACTTTTAAATCCTATAATTATTTTTAGTTGATAGATTATTTGATTGTAAACAACTCCTATTTATAAATCATTAACCAATTCACAATCAACTTCAAGTTATTGATTTTATTATGAAATGAATACTGCTATTATCACACAGAGATCATGAAAACTTCACAGGCATTCAAATGTAACTATACAGGCATGCATACAGACATTTCAAACACTAATATACAAACATGCATTCATTACAACATTTCAGATGATAAATCATCACATAAACAAAGCATAGATCTGTTTTTAAAATAATATTTACTCACCTGGAATTATAAAACAGAGAAGAGAATAGAAACTGCTTCCAGGCTTATTCCAGACTTTATTATTTGATTTTAAACTTTCTTTTTCTGATCTTCAGGTTGCATATAAAGATTTGAACTGCTGTTAAATTTGCCTTATCTGATTGCATGACTTCAGATTGACATTGGAGATCTGAAGCTGTTATTCAATTTTGCCTTTAATCTTCTTTTTGCTTTGCATTTGATTTCCAGACTTATCTTCTTTAATTTCCAGGTTTTTATCTTCTTTAGATTTGATTCGAATTGTATTTTTTTTTTTTAGTAGAGAAAGAAGAAAGATGAATTCGGCTGATAGTAAAATAAATTTCCTTCTTCATATTAATTTTTATTTATTTTAAAACTTTAATTAAGATATAGCCACTTGTCTTTTAAGTGTTAATTTGCTTACACCAATGCTTACAAATTTACAAATGTCACTAAACTACTCTAATATGCCAACAAGTGTTATTCTTGTTTTTTTTATAAATTTATTTAAGACATTTATGTTTTTATGAAATATTTATAAGTATATAATGTATTTATCTCTTTTTATAATTTAAGCTTTTAGATTTTAATAAATATACAAATGTGAAAAACAATTATAAAAATAACTTATGCTTTAATCAAATACATATAACATATTTATAAATGCTTGAGAACTTTTTTTTAACTCTATATATATTTTTACAAACCTATTTTGACTTATATTTGAATTTTAAAAGAGAAAAGGTTATTAAAACTAATAAACTTCTTATTTAAATCTTATTTAAACTTAAGCTTACATATATATATATATATTTTTAAATAAGAAATTATTCTTGTTATTTAAATCATAAATATCATTTTCAAAAGTATTAAGTTAAATTACAAATTATATATATATATATATAAAAGTTTGAAAATACTTTATTAAATTCAAATCCAATATTCTTTCCATTTCAATATATGCAAATATATATATTCTAAATGTAAAATACTTTTAACATTAGTTTTGATAAATACTTTATTGAATTTTATAACATAACTTCAAATAACAATATATATATATTCATACATATTATAAATTTGAAAACATAGTTTTATTAAATTAAAGACTCCCTATTTATAATATATATACCTATATATATACATTATAAATATAAACACTTATATTAGTTTTAGAAAGATAAATCTTCCCAATTTTAAATTGTTAGAAAAGTTATTAATACATATTGCCAATTAAAATATTATTAGCCTTTTAAAATGAATAAACTTGTCAATTTTATAAAATAAAATCATCAAATCAATTTAATTATTAATAAAGATTATTAAATTGATATTGCCAAATTTCCGGGATATCACATTCTTCCCCCCTTAAAATAATTTCGTCCCCGAAATTTAAAAGCAAAGATAATTTAATAACCTAGTAAAATTTTTAATTTTAAACAACAATCACACATCAATCATACACTATCAATCATAGCAACCATTTAATCTAATCAAACAATTTTAACTATCCAGACAAAATTCTAGATAGAATTTCCTCGAGTTTCCCCAAGTGTATATATATATACCGGGATACTCGCTCTACAAACAATCAAAACTACTAAGCTATAAAGCTTCTACTTATCTAGATCTACAGAACTAAACAAGATATCAGACTACAGACGAGTCTGACTCAACAACCAAATCCTCCAGAACTGCTGGTTCCACAACCAGAGATAGATCAAATACGTACTCTCTCAGAGATACGTGAAACAAAATGAATTCCAGTTATCCAAACTGACAATTCAATCCAGTAGATCAAAGCACTTATCCAAATCAGCATACAGAAGAGATCCAAAATAACTCGGAGCTGACTTCCCAGACTTACCCAATCTTATAGTTCCCTTTTTATCAGAGAAACTTCAACAACAACGAAGTCTCCAACTTCGAATTCAAAATTCCTCCGTCTCTTATCCACAAAAATCTTCAGACGATCCTGGGCTGTCTACAGATCCTTCCTGATCAGCTTAACCCTTGCTGATGCTTCTTGAAATAATCTAGACCAACATCAAACCAATTTCCGGATCCTACTCAACAAAATGGTTTCCAAAAATACGCCAAAATCCAGAACACAACTCTACTCCACAATCATTAGAGCACTTCGAACTACTTCTCCTATCTGAAATAGCCAAACAGTTGCACTTGACAACCTTACCTCCAAATCCTGAAAAATCCTTCATACTTAGAGATATACTTGAATTTCCTATAGAAATCCTTTACTCCAAGAAAATTACAACTTCTGGTCGCTTCCACTCTAGAATAGCTGCTATCTTGCTTCCGCTGCACAACTCTGATCTTGAATAGATGAGAATGCTGTCAAAGAAACTCGAGCACAAACTTGATCATCCACAGTTCACCATACCATAAAATCTTAGTGAACCACTCCACTTGGTCAAAACATAGAAGAATTCCCTCCAGAAAATTAGGACTGATCAATCCCTCTCAAAAAAATCCTAAGCTGCTTCACCAAATTCTTCTCTAGAAGACATCCTTCTACTAAGCTGAACTTCCGGTAACTCCACTAATCAAGTTGATACGGAATCTCAATCTCCAATAACCCATGAGAACACTCGAACAATCGCAAGTCTCTTTTGCGATCAACTCGACCTACCACAGATACTGTTCTCTCTTCACAAATTAGAACAGCTCATACTTAACTATCCAATTCATCGAAGAAATGGATCCACTCTGCTGCTTTTGGATTCCTCCTCTAGAAAAACTGCTCAGCTAGAAAACTTCCTGCCAACACAGAACACTTCCGAGTTGCACCGCTGACACTGACGCCAAAGACTTCCTAATCCAAAATTCTTCGAGAAACTCGGACCTCAAATCAAACATAAACACCCCGCTGGACCCAGCCACAACACCGAAGCAGATATACTTCCTAAAACTTGCTCCAAAAGAAACATCTTCGGAAACATCCATAGTCACTGCGTCTCACCACACAGCTACTTCTTCCACAAGTTACCAAGATACCATCATTCGCTTTTGCTCATCCAATTTCAAAGATAAACTCCGAACCTTAACAGGTTTCCTTCAGAGATCGATGAAATCTTTACACCACAACAAAGCTCACTCGAGACAGTATTAGGTCTACAGTCTCGACAGATACACTTCCAACCTCAACACTCAGACTCTAACTATTGGTAATTGTGTTACACACACTACCATCTTATCTACCTTTATAACTCATATTGGAAAACCCGAACAGGTAACCCAATAAATAGGTAGAATAAATATATATATAGTTATATAAAAATTACAAATACGCGCTCTCAAGATAGACACCACTCCAGAGCCTAGGTATTCACTCAACCTACCGCTCTGATACCAACTGTAACGACCCGACTTTCTTTGCCCAGAAAGACGCATCGTTATGAAGAAAGAAAGGGATAGAAGAAGAAAAGAAAAGAAAAGAGAACAACAATACATCAGAAATCTCACAGCGGAACGAGAAATATATTATCACATAAGATATTACATAGTATCATATACATCAGAGTACACAATTTATACATCACAGAATAGACAGTTATAAACTTCTGTCTATTATACAACACAAATATACCAGTACAATACAGACTAATACAAACACAGCGGAAACTCTATATATCTACTCGCTGAAGCCTCCTGCTCCTCAGCTCCTCCAGTATTCGTCAAGATTAACCTGAATCCCTCGACTACTCAATACAATATTGAGTACCCAAGAGTTTAATAAAACAGAAAATAAACACTTGGGTCAGACATGGGTCTGGTGTGAGTAAACGGGTTAAAATTGTTTAACTTCAAAACCTTTTGAAAACAAAGGTATCACGTAAGACTTCCCACACATAAACGTGGAAAAGTTTTTACCTTACGCTAACCAAATCATTTGATAGGAAATCCAGTTATATTATAATAGGGTCTAGGGTTTTCAAGTAAAATACAGAAATAGCTGAAATGCTTACATCTCACATTCCAACATAGTTGGGCACAACTAATACGTACGGCACTTATTGGAGTTTGGATTCCATACAATGGCAGGGCTACTGGGGTACCGCCCGTCACAGTACGTGGCCTAGATCACCGTACCGAGGAGTACGCCCGCTCCCCTGCAACACAAAGCCGGAACCATCCCTTACTGGATAATCCCGAACAAGACAACCCCGTAGTTGGCTGCAGTTCCAACTACCCACTAAGCCGAAATATAGAAAGGGACCTCTAGACAGGGATCTATCTTGCTCTCAGTGGGCGCTACCCACGAAGCCTTGCTGCACCTCCCCTGTTTTAGCCATTCCCGGTTGATGAGGCTTGAGGTTACGATTACCTTTAATCAGAACATATCACTTAGAATGCTCATCGTCCGCCTGACGATGTGCTGAAAGCATTCAATCCATATAAGTTCGTTCCGGGTTCGAACGAAACCGAAGGCATTATCTCGTTACACTCGTTTTGGAATCACCCTCAGAGTTAACGACAATAACCCTTGCACTCTGAATCTTCATCTTCACTTGAGATTCACGACCTATCGTTAATTTGGATCGATGTGGTATTCGGGTCTCCAGACCTGGAATACCGGTATACGGAAACCCGATCCCGGTCTCATCGAAATCCAAAACGTATCTTTTAAGGCCAAGTTGTTTTAAGGTTTAAACAATTTAACTTATCTATACAGATAGATAATTCACAAGTCACAATTGATAATCACATTATCATTTAAACAGATGATTCATAATCAAATAGGTAATCCATATCAACATCACAATAGTTAATCTATATTACCATCATAATGCAACCAAGCATTCATACCACATATCATCTTATCTCATTACTGAGATTACATCCATTCAAGACAAATCAATGTCATCCATTCTTATATAAGAAATGATTTACTTAATCATAACATAATTAATTTAAAATGAATTAAATTAACTATCTCTATCTTTAATTAATTTAAAGTGAATTAATTACTTCATCTCTTAATTAATTTAAAGTAAATTAAATTAATTACTTCATCTCTTAATTAATTTAAAGTAAATTAAATTAATTACTTCATTATAAATCTTACTTATATAATCATTAATTAATTACAAATAAATTAATTAATCTTCTCTAATTATCCACTTTAATTAATCACCTTGATAAATTATACTTTAATTACATTTAAGTAATTATCTTAATTAATTTCACAAATTAATTATCCTTAACCAAATACAGTAATTAACATTTAATTACTTTATTAATTAATTAATTATAATCAATTACTTTAATCCTTAATTAATTACAATTAATTAGTTATCATTTGATTAATTAATTTTAATTAATCAACTCTTAATCACATCATTAATTATAAACTAATGATCCCTAATTACACCTTTAATTATTTTATTAATTACATTAAATAATTATTCTTAATTAATCCATAATTATTAATCACCCTTGATTAATCTAATCCAGTAATTAACTTCCCTTAATTACTTCCCTTAATTAATTACCTTTAATTAATTACCTTAACAAATAATTAATTACCTTATTAATTAATCTTAATCCTTTAATTAACTTAATTAAATAATTTATTTAATTAATAACACTAAGTAATTAACTCTTAATCACTTCTTAATTAATTACTTTCATAAAATAATTATCCTTTAATTACTTTATTAAATATTTTATCTTTACTAAATTACATTCAGTAATTATTCCTTAATTACTTCAACAAGTAATTATACTTAATTAATTTATAAATGATTATCTTAAGTTCATCATTAATTAACTACTTAATTAAATAACAAATTATTTAAATTTAATTAAATAATTCCTTAACTCCTTATACTTAAAAGATCTTAATTAAGAAAATCATTTATCTTAATTAAGTTAATTAAATTGACCAACAATTTAATTATCTTCCCACATTAATTATTTTTAATTAATCAAACCTTTAATTACTTAGATAAATCCTGATTATATTTGATTTATTAAATCCTTATCATTTAAACTCATTTAAAATAAAACATTTTAGAAATCAATTAAAACTAAAACATTTTAAACTCCTAAATACAACATTTTAAAAACCATTTATTTTACAAGTGAAACTTGTTTAACTTTGCTTTTTAAAACTTAAACATTCTATTTAAAATTTAAGACCTGAACAACTTAAAACTGCCTCACCAAAACACTCGAGTAAACCCCTTAGAATCCCCGAAGTAAAACACGCGCCAACCCACACGCTACCTGCTTCGAGCCAAAACATCAAATACCCTGAGAATACTTCGAGTCACCTTCTTCCTTTCCAATTGCTACGAACTCACAGCACACCAGAACGAAACAACGTGCACGTGTGCACGTTGCACATCACTCCGGCCATCTCTGGCGATCTCCCCGACCATCAACAGATCAACGCCGACCTCGTCTACCCATACGTCCACCCAGAACGACGATATCACCTCAGCATCAAAATCGAACCCAATTGACCAAAAAACTAGAATTTGCCATCGCCGGAAAATCCCCTATCGTCGACGAACTCCGCCTCGAGAAGCCTCGCCATTCTCACCGTAGCTCCGCCTCGATCTCCTGCATCTCCAGAACGTCATGCGATCAACTCCGGTTCCATTACGAAATCGCGAAACCCATATGACCATCACGAGAAAAGCAGGGTCTTAAACCCTAACTTGACCAATTTCAGCCACCACGATCATCAATAAAATACCAAACTATTTTTCTGATGATTGCCATTGTCCCATTCACCTTCATGCTCACCCTCGATGGCCAACTCGTCGTCGTTCGCCATGAATCGACCAAAATGCCCAAAACAGAAAATCCCAAAATCCTCTTCAATTACCAATCTAAAAATCTTGATATATACACTAAAATTCATGGTTTCCACTCACGAATTCAAACATGTAATTCAAACTCAAATTCGATTTAATAAATTTTTGACCCAAATTGAAAATTTACAGTAAACTCAAAATTTCAGAGTCAATTATTCACTTTTAAATCCTATAATTATTTTTAGTTGATAGATTATTTGATTGTAAACAACTCCTATTTATAAATCATTAACCAATTCACAATCAACTTCAAGTTATTGATTTTATTATGAAATGAATACTGCTATTATCACACAGAGATCATGAAAACTTCACAGGCATTCAAATGTAACTATACAGGCATGCATACAGACATTTCAAACACTAATATACAAACATGCATTCATTACAACATTTCAGATGATAAATCATCACATAAACAAAGCATAGATCTGTTTTTAAAATAATATTTACTCACCTGGAATTATAAAACAGAGAAGAGAATAGAAACTGCTTCCAGGCTTATTCCAGACTTTATTATTTGATTTTAAACTTTCTTTTTCTGATCTTCAGGTTGCATATAAAGATTTGAACTGCTGTTAAATTTGCCTTATCTGATTGCATGACTTCAGATTGACATTGGAGATCTGAAGCTGTTATTCAATTTTGCCTTTAATCTTCTTTTTGCTTTGCATTTGATTTCCAGACTTATCTTCTTTAATTTCCAGGTTTTTATCTTCTTTAGATTTGATTCGAATTGTATTTTTTTTTTTTAGTAGAGAAAGAAGAAAGATGAATTCGGCTGATAGTAAAATAAATTTCCTTCTTCATATTAATTTTTATTTATTTTAAAACTTTAATTAAGATATAGCCACTTGTCTTTTAAGTGTTAATTTGCTTACACCAATGCTTACAAATTTACAAATGTCACTAAACTACTCTAATATGCCAACAAGTGTTATTCTTGTTTTTTTTATAAATTTATTTAAGACATTTATGTTTTTATGAAATATTTATAAGTATATAATGTATTTATCTCTTTTTATAATTTAAGCTTTTAGATTTTAATAAATATACAAATGTGAAAAACAATTATAAAAATAACTTATGCTTTAATCAAATACATATAACATATTTATAAATGCTTGAGAACTTTTTTTTAACTCTATATATATTTTTACAAACCTATTTTGACTTATATTTGAATTTTAAAAGAGAAAAGGTTATTAAAACTAATAAACTTCTTATTTAAATCTTATTTAAACTTAAGCTTACATATATATATATATATTTTTAAATAAGAAATTATTCTTGTTATTTAAATCATAAATATCATTTTCAAAAGTATTAAGTTAAATTACAAATTATATATATATATATATAAAAGTTTGAAAATACTTTATTAAATTCAAATCCAATATTCTTTCCATTTCAATATATGCAAATATATATATTCTAAATGTAAAATACTTTTAACATTAGTTTTGATAAATACTTTATTGAATTTTATAACATAACTTCAAATAACAATATATATATATTCATACATATTATAAATTTGAAAACATAGTTTTATTAAATTAAAGACTCCCTATTTATAATATATATACCTATATATATACATTATAAATATAAACACTTATATTAGTTTTAGAAAGATAAATCTTCCCAATTTTAAATTGTTAGAAAAGTTATTAATACATATTGCCAATTAAAATATTATTAGCCTTTTAAAATGAATAAACTTGTCAATTTTATAAAATAAAATCATCAAATCAATTTAATTATTAATAAAGATTATTAAATTGATATTGCCAAATTTCCGGGATATCACACCAGTTCACCTGTGACATTTGACACCATTATCTGTTAATTATATGATGATAATCCCGTTTGGTTGATAAGTGGTTGATTGTTTGTTGTTTATATTGGAGGTTAAATTGTAATGTATAAAGTGATAAATAGTATGCAATTGAATTTGACGAAGGATAGTTATAAATTTTGAATCGACATATGTGTTGAATTTGATTTGTTAAATTTGTATAATATGACTCCTTGAATGTTTAATTATTTAACACGTAGAAAAATAGTTAATTACCCTTGAACCATTTGAATTTATGTTGTATTAATTGATGAAGTATGAAATTGAATAATTGTTGTCAAGTGTAGAATTGCATAGAATAATTAGTATAATAATCTTTAATCTACATGAAATGATAGTGTAGATTCTAGAAATAATTATATTAATTCGCATAAACAACAATGTGAATTAATACGGTTATTTC
This sequence comes from Allium fistulosum, assembly GCA_030737815.1. NCBI lineage: Eukaryota > Viridiplantae > Streptophyta > Magnoliopsida > Asparagales > Amaryllidaceae > Allium > Allium fistulosum. Next base: position 1,388,582,797 of record CM060901.1, on the reverse strand, counting down.
GGGATTATTTGAATTGATTATTGGATTGATATTGGTTGTTGTTATTGCTTGTTTATTTACTTTGACACCATCCCAGTTATCACACTGCAAGTTCCCTTTGCTATGCTTTGATTTTGAATTGAATTGGAATCGGGTTGAAATGATAAATACCCAAATTAAACTTTAACCTAGGATAGAGAATTAAATAAAACCCAATTGGTCAATAATTTGATTTAAAAATAAAATAAAGATTTTATTCGAATAAACAATAAGGTTTTGAAATGAACTTGGAATTTAAATTTTAAAGAAAGGAAATGTTAATATTTAATAATCCGAAACAAAATATTAACATAGTAGTTGTTGGAAGAATGTTGTTTTAAAATTAATTATTTAATAATTAAATTTGGAATTATTAATAATTAAGTTTTGAAATTAGTTAGTAATTAGGTTTTGAAATTATTTAATAATTAAATAAGATTGAATTATTTAATAGTCAAATAAAATTGAATTCTTTATTAAGTGAAATTGAACTTCTTGAATAAGTGAAATTAAGTTTCTTTATTGATTGAGTTTTGAAATTGTAACTAAGTAAATAAATAAGTGAAATTGAATTTATTTAACAAGAAATAAAATGTGATTTATTGAAATAAATGTAAGACTTGTAATTGAAAGAATTGATTTGACGAATTTGATTTAATTCAAAATTGTAAGTTTTGATTTAATGAAGTTGAACTTAATTAATTGATTTAATGAATTGGAAATCAAATAGAAATTGTTTTGAATGATAAATTTAACTTAACAATTATTGAATGAAATCGATCAATGAATTTAAATTGATTTGAATGTTAAATTAAATTAAATTAAATGATTATGGAATGAAATTTATATATGAACTTGAATCAATATTTGAATTGTTTTAAATCAAATATTTAATTTGAATTATGAGACTTTGAAATGGTAATTTGGAAGTTTTGAAACGTAAATTATGGAAATTGATTTAGAAAGACAAATGAAATGTTGGTTTACAAATTCTAATTGAAACTGAAATTGATTTGGTTTTGAAATTTATTAAACGACCAATCGGTGTAATAATCACGAAAGTTATTAAAGAGACCGGAATCGGTTAGGGACATACTCACTGTCTAAACCGAAAACCACAATAATAACTGTATGTGGAGTGTGATCCAGAATGAAGTGGTTGGAATGATGTACGTGATGACTGAAGAAAGAGAACGATAATGAATAGTCTTAACACTTGTGTCAAATTGGAAATGACCAAAACAGGAGCCGTGCCGGGCCAAATGGGGGTTAACTACCTCGAGCGAACACACTTCTTTGAAACTACTCATTACTTGTTGTTGATTGGTGCACCCTTGATTTGGGAGTGTTGTTTCGCGGTGTTGCGATCGCTGCGGCGATGCGTTCTCACCAGTCCGGATCAGGCAAACGGTAGTTTCACTACCTTGGGTATTGCCTCATGTGCCTTGTCATACTTGTATCCCTATACGCGACCACTACGATTTGTTTTGTGTTATACCTATGGAGTACTCCCTGATATCCCACTAGTTTACGTTGGAGTTTACATTGCTGTATAGACTATAACGCTTATATAAATGTGTTAAGGGGGATAATGGTAACGCCTTAACACTATTTTGATACTGTATATTACTGATAGGCATTATCTACTTATCGTACACTACTACATAGTAGATAGTTTAACGGATCCTTAAAGGATGGTTATTCCAAACATCCTTTGAGTTATTTGTATTTCAGTTGCTATTTCACTTGAGTTGGATTTATTGATATAAGAATGTTAATCCTGACTCGAGTGTTTTGTGTTTTGGTTTACGCTCGGGTCAGACTGAGTATACCAGTATTCGAGACTCACCTTTGGAGTTGGAGCTTCGCTTGGAGATCCAGCTATCTATCCAGCTTTTTGATATCCAGTTGATTCTAGTGATTGTATTCTGATTCTTGTATGTGACTATTGTATTCGAAACTTCTGCTGCAACTTATTTAACTCTGATATGTATATAGTAGCTTCATGAACTACTATCTTTTATTTCCGCTGCAACTATTACTCTGTGTCTGTGATCTGTGATTATATTATTTACTGTATATGCTCAGTTTTGCCAAATTTAAATTAACAATTCGGTATTTTGAATCATTCAAGTTCGACATGTGCAGATGCGAATGGTCTAAAATATCGGGTCGTTACACAGGAGGAGGAGGAGGAGTGTGTTCGTGATGTTCTTCTTCTTCTTCTTGTGATGGTTGCGGTGGTTGTTGTTGGGGTTGAGGCCTAGCTTGTCTAGCTTGTTGACGACGTTGCGTCCATTCTTCAAATGAAATAAAATTCGGGGGATTTTCTGGTAAGTGCATAAGAGAGAAGAATTTTGTGGAGGCGTACTTGGGGGCATTCTCCTTAAAAGTCGATAAATATGATGGAATGTTGTGGGCTTGCAGAAGGCGCATGATGTAGGTAGGGTAAATGATTGATGGACGTGATCGAGTCCAATAATGTTTAAGCTCGTCAAATATGAATTTCGCCCAATTTACCCTCGTACCACTTAAGATAGCATATAGAGCTTTGTGGTCCAATTTTGTTATTTGCTCATGGCTGCCAAGTCGAGGAATGATTGTGTTGATAATCATCCTAGTGAGTAGTCTTGCCTTAGGTCGTAAGTATTTTAAAGCAAATCGTGGCATTTCATCTTCCCAAATTTGATGGGTAATATTATTTCTTGGTTTGAGGCGCATATCCGGGATGTCATACAAATCTTCTCCGGAGTCGGAACAACCTAGAGTACGGCCTATAATTCCCGGAGTAAGTCGAATAGTGTTGCCGTAAACACTCGACTAAAGCCAATTATCATCATTATCGGTATTCCATACGGTAGTGCTATCTAGATTAGAGTAGAAAAGGAATATTACAAGCTGATCGATTTGGACATTATTCGAATTGAAGGAAATCAACTTTTGTAACCCAGCATTTTCACACATCTCATCCAAATCATACATAGGGAATTTAAGCAAATTATAGAAGGGACCTGTGTGTAGCCTTTTCTTCTGGATATCTTCATATCTTTTGATAGAATGAGGTACTCGATTCATCCACTTCTCAATCTGATCATCGGAGCATACTTGTGGGTTGGAGGATGTAGCTTGTTCTTGCTTTCTCTTAGAAACTCTAGGGTTTTTAGTTTTGGGCGCCATGTGTTTGCACAAAAAATGGACAAACACCTCAAAGTCGTTTTATTTAATTGATTTTATGTTGTTCTTAGTGATTTGGGTGATCTATGAAACTATATGAAAAGCAGGGACTAAACTGTAAAAGACACGCAGATTTATAGTGGTTCAGCCAGAATGTGCCTACGTCCACTTTATATATTATTTCCCTTTTCTAATTCAGATTACAAGTACAAAGCTTAGATACAAGTATCTGAAAGTTGTTTGAAAGTTCTCTCCGTGCTTGAGCTCTCAAAACTTGTCCCCTGTTGTTGTACCCCTGCCCCTCTATTTATAGAGTGAGGCTGGGGGTAGGGGTCTTGGATATGCATAGCTGCTGGTGGGCCTGGGCTGATCTGATCTGGCCTGGCACGTCTTGGTCCGGTAGCACTCTGGTTCGGCTATGCATGGAAGTGGGGTTTGAACCAGTAGTGAGGTTGGATCAGTGAGGTTGGTTCGGTGGTGAGGTTGGTCCAGCAGTGGTAGGGAGTAGGTTGGTTCGGTAGTGAGATGGAGTAGGTTGGTCCGGCAGTGGTAGGGAGTAGGTTGGTTCGGTAGTGAGATATAGTGGACCGGTGGAGCTTTGATTCGGTGGTTCTGGTGGAGGAGTTGGTTTGCTTTAATTTGGAGGGTGGCTGGTCCGGTTATTCTGGTCCGGTGGTGAGAATTCGCCCAACATTTGCCCCCTAAAGTAGGGCGTATGTTGGCATACGGCTTACTTTGTTTCTTGGTCATCTTCATTCGATCCCTGAGTGCCGGTCCAGTTGGTCCGGTGTCCTTTATTTGCCTATAAGTAGAGGTGTTATGCCTTCGCCATTCCTTATCGAGTGAGATAGCCGAACCAACTAAGTGCAGAATCAAGCTTGACCGAATCAACTGAGCACCGAGTCCTACTTAACTGCCGATCCAGGTGAGTTTGCCTCTGCCGAACGAACTTTTAGGGCTGGAATACCGAATGAACTCGGGGCGTTTTAAGCACCGAACGAACTCGGAGCCTTTGGGCTACCGAATGACCGAATGAATTTTCATACTTGTAATGCCGAATGAGCTTCTATATTTGGAATGCCAAATGAGCTTTCACATTTGGAATGCCGAATGAGCTTCTATATTTGGAATGCCGAATGAGCTTTCATATTTGGAATGCCGAATGAGCTTCTATATTTGGAATGCCGAATGAGCTCTTGGTTGGGCCTTACTGAACGAATTCGGGGATTCCGAGTGTTGAATGAACCTTCTACTGGATGGAATTTTATACCTGAATCACTAGTGAAACTCTAGATTACATAGTTTATGTGTCTTAACGATATACTTTCTTGTGTCTGCAGATAAATGTCTCACAAAGTGGAAACCCGATCAGAGAAAAAGAGATCTCATGACAGAGAAGAGCCTTCCGCCGTGCCCCCAGCTCAGCCAGGACCTGTCCGTTACGGGCCCACCCCGAGATCATTAGTGGATGGATACAGTCCTCAGGAACTTCTTAACTTGCCTCCTGATTGCTTCCCTAGCTTACTCAAGGGCGAGCAACTCGATGTTATATCCCGCTCCTTCGGGATCGACCGAGCACGCATGTTATTGCCGGATGCGGGAGTGATGCCGTATGATCCTCTCGAAGGATATTTTACCTACAGCAGATACCATTGCATGTGCGGTGCCATCCCGCCTCTCAACGCCTGGGTAGTCAGCTTTCTCACATATCTAAAGGTAGCTCCATTCCAGCTTCAGCCCAACTCTTATGCCATTCTGGTGAGTCTCTTTGTCATCTTCCAGAGGAGATATGGACATCCTCCTTCCAACCGGGAGATCCGGTATTTGTACAACTTGAGAGGTTACAAGAAGGGGTCTCCCTATATCAGCTTGGAATCGGCCGTAACTTTTAAGCCGGTCCTGGATTTATACTCCAAGTACAACATGTTCAAGAAGGAATGGTTCTTTGTCAGGGATGACTCCGTTTCTATTCGGCGCTTCACCTCCGGATGTAAGTCAAAGCTTTATTTTTAATTCTCGTTCTGGTTGTAATACTCTTTCTTATGTGTTTTTATTTTTTGCTAGCGACAGGTGGTTTTGCGGTCGTGGAGAATGACCGCCTGGTTCAGACGGCAGCAGAAATAGAAGCTATTACTGGGAGAGATAGGTCGGCTGCCTACCTAATCAGGAACGCTACACTCTTGGAGTACAGCTTGATCTTTCCACAGCAGTCCGTGGTCAAGCAGAGGGACATGGCTGAAGAGAAGGCTGCCCAAGCTAAAGAAGGGGCCGAGTCGAAGAGCAGTAAAAGGAGGCCCTTTCCAAAACATCCGGTTGCCGGGGGGAAGAAGCTCAAAAAGTCTGACGGTCCCTCTCCCAGCACATGTCCAGATATCCCAGAGGAGGGAGAGGTGGAGGAGGAGCAAGGCGAAGATGGAGGAGAAGGCGCCGGAGGTGGTGACGGTGTCGGGGCTTTGTCTTCTGGGCAAGTAGGCGAGATGCAAGAGTGGACGGATGACGCTTTCCGCCAAGCCTTCGAAGGTCTGGAGGAGACGGAGAAATCTAAGAGAGCCGATAAAGTTGGGACCGGCGTTGATTTATCTTCCGGGAGCGCCTCTACTGAAGCAACTTCGGCGGTTCAAGGTGAATTTCACTTTACTCTTTTAATTCTTGAATGATGGCTCAATACATGTTGGTGACACTTGGTTTTCATATCAGGAGCAGGTAAAACGGCCAAGACCTCAGATCTTCGACACAGGCTTGAACAATACAAGCTCTCCAAAGCTTCCGCCAAGCCGAAGCCTCCGACCTACCGTTCCGGGGATGTAGTCGGCTACCGTCCTCTTCTCGGGGTTATTGGAGAGGATATTCAAAAGAGAAAGAGGAGTCGCTCCCTATCCGAGCCTTCACCTGGTCCTCAGCCCCCAATTCAGCCTCTCTATGATATCACGGAGGAGGATACTGAGTTCACACTCTCTCCGCACCTGTCTGAAAATCCTATCGTTACTCAGATTGATCGTCCTGGCTTGGCTCGTAATCCATTTGCGGGTCATCCTGATCTGGATCCAAGTTCTCATGATATTTCCTTCGACGAGGTTACCAGTGAGCACCTTCTTCCTCGCAACCTTATGGTAAAGGTGCTTGATGAGGCCAAATCCCTGGACCTTGATTTGCTTACTACTCGGGTTGTCGCTATGGGGAACGAAGCTAAAGCAAATATCGACCGGGTTGCTGAGGAGACTAGGAAGTTGATGGGGCATCATGCCCGATTGGTCAAGGCCAGGGAGGAAATTGGGAGTGCCAACATAAGACTGCGGTTAGTGGTTTCCGACCAGGCCAAGCAACTCGCTGATCAGGCCATCCAGATCTCTCAGCACGAGGCCGCCTCCGGACGTCTAAAGAAAACTATGGAAGAGGCCAGCCGGGCCGAACTGCGGAAAATGGAGGCTACTTGCAAGGAACCGATCGATATGGCCATTGCCACGGTGGACGAGGTTCGGAAAGCGGATCTTGAGCAGATAGAGGAGTTATCTGGGAAGCTTGAGGCTGCAGAGCTTGCTCAAGCCAAGTTGAGGGAGGAGATGGAGGCGATGCGGAAATCCCTTCAGGCTGACTGCTCGAGATACCAATTGGAGAGAGATGCCGCCGTCGCAAGGTTGTCGGATTCCGAGGCCCGGGCGAGGGAGTTTGAAGAGAACGAGGGGCTAATGGAGGGGATGCTCCAGGATATGTACTTCCGTACTTGGAGGCAGGGTAACTTGTCCTGGATGGATGATTACCCTCGGGTTATGGCTAGGATCTATATCAGGGCTCTAGAGGAGGCCCAGGCTGAGGCAGATAAGGAGGGTGGCGTGGCCTTTAGGATGGATGCTGTTACCGCCCAGTTTACCAAGGAGGAGAAGGTGGCGGTGAAGGAGGGCATGCGGTTGCTTGCAGCTGAGGAGACAGGTGTGCAAGCGGAGGATGATGATCAAGTTGATCAAGGAGCAGATGCTGGTAAGTATTCCTTTCTAGTCTTTCTGTTAACTTGGTTGCTTATCACTAACGAATTCTTTTTCTGACCGGACAGGTGGGCAACAGGACAAGGATAAGACTCCGACGCAGCCGGCTCCCTGATTAGACCTGAAAAATTCTTTTTGTGGACTTGACATGGTTGTATATGTTAGTCTTAAAACAGTAAAGTAACTCTTAGGTTGTAATTTTTGCTACTTGTAATAAATAGCTCTATTCTTGACGTGTAATTCTTTAACTTAAGCTGATTTTGTCGTCTTTTGAATGTTTTTTGCTATTTTGACATGTTGTATGAGAAATATAGCTATGCATATTCTTGTAATCAAATTGTGTTTGATGTCAGGTTCTTGTTTAAAACATAATTTCATGACTTGCAACGTTAGCGTGAGGTGTGAATAAATTATAGTCATGTGTTTACATATGAAAGAAGGAAATACCGCCCTTTATATTTTGCTTGTAGATGGCAGCTTTGAATATCCTGTGTGACCGAGTAAGGGATGCGGTCCAGTATCTTGCTCTGAGTATCCGCTTCTATTAGTGAGTGTCTTCTGTTCTGTGTCCTGTACTTCAGGGATTGTTACAGAGGATATGGGAAAAGTTTCTTAAGTAAAATTGAAATATGTGAAAACGTAAAACTTCCAATCACGGAAGGCCGTCGATGTGCTCAAGTTCGTGGCAAACGGGCTTTGTAGTCACTTTCCCTAGCTGTGGGTCTTGGAGACATTTGTCACCCATCTTACGCCTCCGCGGGGAGTTAATTCTTTTTTACCACAGCCGCACTTAAGACACATCGGAGCCGAGATCGCGCACAGTAACTACCCGGGCCATTATGGCCCATAATCGTGGGTATTATTCGATTTACTGTGGCCGGCAGGCATGGGTGCCGATCGTCAACCGTGAACTGCCCCTGGCTGGCCACACCTTATGTTGGGGCTTATAGTCAGTTCACAGTTGCCGGCGAGCCGAACGCCGTAATGAGCTGCCTCGGCTATAGTCGGCCTTCTCGGTGGCTTATAATCGGCTCATTACAGTTGGCTTTAAGGGCCGTCGCGAGCAATGAGTTAACCCGCAGCAGAGGGATGCCGGAGCAAAAAGTGTCTCATTGGCGAGGGCATAGATTCGCATAGTACCTGTTAGGTCTTGTCCAGGTGAAGTTGCGCTATGGAGTGCTTTGAGTGGAAATGCTATGCGCATAGGATTTTGTTCAACAGAAAAGGATAAAGTTAACAAGCAGCCAAGATATAAATGAACAAGTTAAAAAAGTGACAAGGTTTTTTTAAAGTGGTTCGGCACGAAAAGGCCTACGTCCACTGATTCTCCTTATTAATTCACTTCATATGGGGAGTACAAGTTAAGAAAAGTATCGACGGAGGTGTTGGATGTTCCATGCCCTCTGGAACACCTCTCCGTCCACTGTTGACAAAATATAAGCTCCATTGTGGAGATCTTTATGAATTACATATGGTCCATCCCAGATTGGATCTAGTGCTCCGAGGCGAGGGAAGATTCGCTTGAGGACAAGATCCCCTTCTCGTAAGGTATGGTGCTTGACTTTGGAGTTGTATTGTGCTGCCACTTTTTGCTTGTGGGCCGCTGCTTTAAGGACTGCATCATTTCTTCTCTCCTCAACTAGATCCAAAGACATGTGAAGGAGTTCTTCGTTCTCTTCCGGGTTATAGTGGATCCTACGGTGGGAAGACACGATGGTTTCGACTGGGATCATAGCCTCCGATCCGTATGCCAAAGAGAAAGGAGTATGCCCTGTTGAAGTTTTGAAAGATGTGCGATAGGCCCACAGTGCCGTAGGGAGTTCATCCACCCAAGCGCCCTTTGACTTTTCGAGTTTCTTTTTGATTAGAGTTTTCAGAATTTTGTTGACGGCTTCGACTTGTCCGTTTGCCTGGGGATACGCTACGGATGAGAAGCTTTTGTGAATTCCATGCTCTCGGCACCAGTTGGCGAATTCCTCGCTGTCAAACTGAAGTCCATTGTCTGATATGATTTTGAGTGGGACTCCGTACCTGCACAGAACATTTTTGATCAAGAAGTTAATATCTTTTGCTGAAGATACTTTATTCAGAGGTTCTGCTTCCACCCATTTGGTGAAATAGTCGACTGCCACTATAGCATATTTGGCCCCGCCTCGGCCCATTGGTAGTTCGCCGATTAATTCAATTCCCCATACTGCAAAGGGCCAAGGGCTGGTCATTTGTGTAATCTCAGTTGTTGGTAGCCGCGGAATCTTAGCAAACTTCTGGCATCTGTCACATTTTTTGACGAAATCTAAGGCGTCCGTGCTTAAGGTGGGCCAGAAATATCCATATCGGAGCATCTTTTTTGCTAAAGTTTGCCCTCCGGTGTGATCTCCGCAGCTTCCTTGATGAATGTCGGATAAGATTTCCTTGGCTTCCCTCCCAGCGACACACCTTAATAACGGGTTAGAGAATCCACGCCGATAGAGGATGTCTTCTTGTATTGTGTAGCGGGAAGCTTTCCTCAAGATTTTCTTGACTTCGTTACGCTCGTTGGGTAGTGTGCCGCTTTGTAAGTAGTCTCGGATGGGAGTCATCCAATTTGCTTCTTCGGTTGTAGCTATCAGATTCACTTGCTCAAAACTTGGGGTCAGTTGCTTTGAGATGGTTACTGCTCCGAAGATGGCACTGTCTCTCACACTTGCTTGCTTTTCCAATTCGTCGGCCTCTTGGTTCTCTTCCCGAGGGATGTGTTTGACTAAGTAGTGGTCCAATCGGCTGAGAAGTAACTTGGTCTTCTTTAAATACGCTATGAGTCGTTCTTCTCGAGCTTGGAATTCTCCTAGTATTTGATTAACAATAAGTTGAGAATCGCTATGAAGACACAAAGAATTGGCCCTGATCTCTAAGGCAAGTTCTAATCCAGCTATCACTGCTTCATACTCTGCATCGTTGTTGGTGGCAGCGAACTCCAACCTTATAGCATAGTGCAGCTTATTTCCCCTGGGAGTGATTATTACCACACCTGCCCCCAAGCCTTGTTCGTTTGATGCACCATCCACAAAGAGATTCCACTTGATGTCTTATGCTATTTCCAATTGCTCCTTATCTTCGTTGGTAGTGAATTCTGCAATGAAATCAGCCATGGCTTGTCCCTTGATGGCGTTGCGAGGGTGATAGGTGATATCATACTGACTTAGTTCAATATACCATTTAAGTAGTCGCCCAGAAGTGTCGGGACGATGGAGTACCTGCCTCAGTGGTTGATCGGTCAGAACTTTGATGGAATGGGACTGGAAGTAGTGACGCAGTTTCCGTGATGTGATTAGTAAACAGTATGCTAGCTTCTCAAGTTTAGGATATCTGACTTCTGCCCCCGTAAACCTCTTACTTACGAAGTAAACTGGCCGCTGCGTGCGGTTGTCTTCCCTTACCAAGGCAGCGCTTAGGGCATGAGATGACACAGCAAGGTATAGGTATAACTCTTCGCCTTCGCTTGGAGTCGAGAGTACCGGTGGTTTCTGGAGGTGTTCGATTAAGTTAAGGAAAGCGGTTAAGCATTCGTCAGTCCATTCGAACTTTCCTTTGTCTTTCTTTAGAGCTTCGAAAAAGGGGATGCACTTGTCCGTTGCTTTGGAGATGAATCGGCTTAGGGCGGCCACTTTTCCATTCAGGCTTTGCATTTCCTTTCGAGTGGAAGGTATCTTGATATCCCTTAGCGCTCGGACTTGTTCAGGGTTTGCTTCAATCCGTCTGGCATGGACGATGAATCCTAAGAACTTTCCTAATGATACTCCAAAGGAGCATTTTAGAGGATTCAACTTCATTCCATATTGGCGAAGTACTTGAAACATCTCGCCTAGGTGGCTTACGTGATCGTCGGCTTTCCTTGACTTTACCAGCATGTCATCCACGTATACTTCCATAGTTTGCCCTATTAGCCTTGCAAACATCTTGTTGACGAGGCACTGGTAGGTGGCTCCTGCATTTTTAAGTCTGAAAGGCATTACCTTATAGCAGTATAAACCCCGGTCAGTGATGAAACTAGTGTGGTCTTGATCGGGAGCATGCATAGGAATTTGGTTATATCCTGAGTATGCGTCCATAAAAGATAAGAGCTCGTGCCCGGCTGTGCTGTCTACAAGTTGGTCGATCCGGGGAAGTGGGAAGCAATCCTTTGGGCAGGCGTTGTTTAGGTTGGAGAAGTCAATGCATGTTCGCCACTTCCCATTAGCCTTCTTTACCAGCACCGGGTTAGCGATCCATTCCGGGTAGATGGCTTCTCGTATGAAGTCATTGGTGAGTAGATTCTTTACTTCTTCATCGAGGGCTGCTGATCTCTCTGCCCCCATACTTCTCTTTCTTTGTTTTACGGGCGCCTTGGTAGGATCAATGTTTAGTACGTGGCATGATACGTCGGGGGAGATTCCGGTCATGTCAGCGTGTGACCATGCGAATACATCCAAGTTGTGGCAGAGAAAGTCGATGAGTTGCTCCTTCAACTCTGCTTTTAGTTGGGACCCAATTTTCAACAGTCTACTCAAGTCGTGCTTGTCTACAGATACAAACTCCATAGCCTCTGCAGGCTCGGCGGTGGCCTCCTCCTCTTTGTCCCTGGGGTCTAATTCATTTAAAGGGTCGCTGGTATACCGAAGAGGAGGGGCTTTCTTTAGTTGCTATGCTTCTAGACTTTTCGTGCAGAGGGCAACCTCTACACCCTTCCCTTTATCCTTCCTGTGGTTGTTGCGAAGTTCAGTCACATAGCAGTCTCGAGCAACGTCCTGGTCTCCTTCTACTTCCCCTACTCCATTGTCCGTTGGAAATTTCATCTTTAGGCACCATGGGGCTAGGACAATTTGGAAGTCAGACAAGGCTGGCCTTCCTAAGAAGGCGTTGTAGGCCGAGTGGTTTTCTATTAGCACAAACGTCTGTCTCCGTACAACGGAGCGGGGATGGCTTCCAATTTCAACAAAGAGGTCCAGTTGCCCGAGGGGCATCTTCGCATCTCCAGTGAAATCGTGTAGTGGTTTATCGCAGGGAGATACATCCTTCATTGATAGTTTCATTTTGTCGAATGCATGTTTGAACAGGATATTTACTGAGCTTCCAGTGTCTACTAGAATTCGGTAAACTTCGGCGGGACCGAGCCGGGCAAAGATAACCATGGGATCCATGTGAGGGTATTGCCTTCCTTCTAGGTCACGCTTACCGAATGTGATGTCATCACTTTCTTTCCGCTTCGGGTGGCGCTCTTCTATAACCGAATTGACACAGTCTTTATTGTCTCTAAGCGACTTTCCATATCTTTCCATCTCTTTCCAGCTTCTGTCTGCGATGTGCGGTCCTCCCGAGATGGTATGGACCACTATCTTCTCTTGACCAGAGCCGCTAGTGTTGCGGTTTCCTCTGTTGGTCTCCAGTGAGGGTAGCCTTGGGTTCTCATTGGCAGGAGTTGGAGTCCTGTCCTGACCTTTTACATAGCGTTCCAGTTTCTTCCTTTTGATGTGTTCCTCAATCAAGTCCCGGAGATGATGGCATTCATTGGTATCATGCCCATGAGATTCGTGGAAGCGGCAGAACTTTCCAGACTTCTGCGCGTTATGTAATTCCTTCTTGTATGGTGGGCGTTTGTATCTAACTTCGCCTTGGGTGGCAAGGAAGATATTTTCGACGGTCTCGTTCAAAGGAGTGTAAGTGTCGAATCTCGGTCCTGGCCGATATAGGCGCTTTTCTCCCTTCTTGCCCCCAGCATTGTCTCTGGAATCATTTCTTCAAACGTCCCTTGCCACAGCAGGGGCGTTGCTGTGAGTTGCCTTATTTTGTTGTCCTGACTGCCCCTCAACGGCAGCATCCTCAAGCCTCATATATTTCCCGGCTTCATGGAAGAAATCGGGTAAAGTAGCTGGTTTTTCTTTTGTCAACCTTCTAGCAAATTTAGTGTCCGGATGCACACCACTACATAGGGCCATTAGGATAAGCTTCTCATCGGCATCTTGGACTACGGCCGCTACGGCATTGAATCGGGTTAGGTATTGCTGCAGTTTCTCTCCGAGTTTCTGTTTGATGTTGGATAAGGAATAAGCGTTCTTAGGTTGTTCCACATGAATGCGGAATTGACTGATAAACTTTTCTTTCAACATTTCCCACGAGCTGATGGATCCCTAGGGTAAATGACAGAACCAGGAGGTAGCGAGATCTGCTAAGAATAGTGGAAAACATTTGCACAGTACTCCCTCTATTGCTCCACTCATGAGCATATGTTGTGTGTATCTCTGTAAGTGTACAACGGGGTCGGAGGTTCCTTTGTAAGGTTACATTGTTGGCATCTTCCATTCTCGGGGGGTGATAGCAATTTCGATATTGCGGGCGAAAGGGCTGGTTACTCTAGCGCCTATCCCTCGATCCCTTTGCTCCCGTTAGACGCACTCTCTGAATAAGCGTGCCATCCTTTCATCAGAATTTGGAGCAGATAGAAACGAGTTTGGTTCTGTTTTATGGGATTGATTCCGTCCAGATGACCTGTAGGGATGGTATCGTCTATCATTCCTCATATTTTCCAATGGCTGTCTTTGGTCTTCTGGGAGCATGCTAGGGTCAGCTACAGTTGGCCCTTGCCTTGATCTTTCCTGCTGGGTTCTGATCTAAGCACTTCCTCGGGTCCAACTTCGGGCTGGACTCTAGCTCCGCCTCGTTCACTGGCATTTCCGTGGTTAGGTAGTATAACAGGCTCAGCCACAGTTGACCTTCGCCCGGTACCTCCCCCGTTGGGTTCGGTTCCAAACGTTTCCTCAGGCCTAACTTCGGGCTGTGCTCGATCTCGGCTCCTACCATGGCTGCTTCTGCCGTTAGCTCCTTCGAAGAAGGAAGATCTTTGTTGTCTCTGAGATCCTCCAGACTGGGACTCGCCCCATGATTCAGTGTTGCGGTTGGACTCTTCAGCATCCCTTAAGCGTGACATGAGATGATCCACCAAGGCTTCCTGCTGGGACGTAAAGCGATTAGTTACTTCAACCACAACCCTGTCTAAATCTGCCCTAGTAATTGCTGCGGGCTGTTCTGTGGCAGGAGTGGTCGGATTAGCCTGTCCTTCATTTGGTACTACTGCTAGAGGAGGACGATTTACTTGATCTATGACAGCTGGATCTGGAAGACTGCTGGATGCGATGTTTTTTCCTTTGTTAACATCTTTTTTCTGTTTGGGAGGCATGTTTTCCAAGCGGCGAACGATGCTGTTAGGAAAAATGTTAAGTGGATGAAGCTGAAGCTTCGAGCTTCTAGCTCTCAATGAAAGCACCAAAAATGTTTACACAAAAAATGGACAAACACCTCAAAGTCGTTTGATTTAATTGATTTTATGTTGTTCTTAGTGATTTGGGTGATCTATGCAAATATATGAAAAGCAGGGACTAAACTGTAAAAGACACGCAGATTTATAGTGGTTCAGCCAGAATGTGCCTACGTCCACTTTATATATTATTTCCCTTTTCTAGTTCAGATTACAAGTACAAAGCTTAGATACAAGTATCTGAAAGTTGTTTAAAAGTTCTCTCCGTGCTTGAGCTCTCAAAACTTGTCCCCGGTTGTTGTACCCCTGCCCCTCTATTTATAGAGTGAGGCTGGGGGTAGGGGTCTTGGATATGCATAGCTGTTGGTGGGCCTGGGCTGATCTGATCTGGCCTGGCACGTCTTGGTCCGGTAGCACTCTGGTTTTGCTATGCATGGAAGTGGGGTTTGAATCGGTAGTGAGGTTGGATCAGTGAGGTTGGTTCGGTGGTGAGGTTGGTCCAGCAGTGGTAGGGAGTAGGTTGGTTCGGTAGTGAGATAAAGTGGACCGGTGGAGCTTTGATTCGGTGGTTCTGGTGGAGGAGTTGGTTTGCTTTAATTTGGAGGGTGGCTGGTCCGGTTATTCTGGTCCGGTGGTGAGAATTCTCCCAACACCATGAAATCGAGCAAAATTAAGGAGATAGTGATTTGGAGAATTAGGGTTTCGGATTTGAAAGAGGAAACGAAATGAAATGTGAATTGGAAATTTGGGAAAAACAGTTGTTTTAAGGTCACGAATAGGTGTGATACAAGGGTGTCAGATGTCTGATGGCATAAATCTCCAGTATGTCTAAAAATAGTCTTATTTTGGAAGGTTTTGCTTGATTTTCGAGGGATCGATTTTATTGAAACATAATATTATTATTTTTGAAAAAAATACAAATATAATTAGATGAAAATACAATGAAAATAAAAAAATTATTTAGATGAAGATGGAGCATTGCGATCTTCAGATTGGCTATCCTTCCATGGCTTGAGTAGAGACCAAATATTTCCACGTTCATTGGTTCTTGGGGAACCAGGGAATTGCCTAGGTGGAGGAACCCAAGGTGTACGATAAGAGGCAGAAGGATCCAGGGATTACAAGGAATCTGAAGTGGTTCATGTACATCCTTTTTTCATGAATTGCAAAATTTGACCGCTACTTTCTCTAGAAAACTCAGTCGTCTCACAGTGACTTTTTGTTCGAAGTATAATTCTTGTTGTAAATCCATTTGTTGCTTTTGGTAGTGATGTATATCATCGATTTTCTCCTTGGTGTTAGGAGAGAGAAATAGAGATCGTTTGGACCGTTTTTTGTCGGGAGTGAATCCGTGTGGTAGGAGGACCACTTATAGGTCAGCTCTTGACCTAGTGTATGAGTAGGAAGTCGATGAGGGGTATCTGCTAAACTATCCGAGGTTGGTGTTGAAAAAGAGAAGCGAGAGTTGTGGAAAGACATGTTTTTGTTTTGCTTTTGTTTGTTTTAAAAGGAACCAATATAAAATCTGTATATTTGTAAAAGGAGGAGCTATTTATTCATGTTTTAAAAGGTTATAAATAGTTATTTTCAGAAAACAAACATTCTAAAGAAATTGTTGGTCAGTGTTAAAAGATTTTGTTTGTGGATTAAAACTTTTTAATCAAAAATAAAATGAATGAAATTTAGAATTAGCTGATAAGATCATTAAGAGAACATATTCCTAAATCGCGTCATAGTTTAACAAACGTTTGTTCATTTAGTGGTTTTTTGAAAATATCTGCTATTTGATTCTCAGTATTTACGTATTCTAATGTAATAATTCCTTTCTCTACATTATCGCGTAAAAAGTGATGTCGTATATCTATGTGTTTAGTACGTGAGTGATTTACAGGGTTTTTTGATAAATTTATTGCACTTGTATTATCGCAATATATTGGTGATTTATCGATAACTTTTCCGAAATCCTTAAGCGTTTGTTGCATGTATATCACTTGTGCACATGCTAAGGCCGTTGAATTCGGCTTCCCAAGTGGATAAAGAGACACAGTTTTGCTTTTTGCTAAACCATGAAACCAACGATTGTCCGATAAAATGACACGTTCCGCTAGTACTCTTACGATCTGTTTTACATCCACCAAAATCCGCGTTGCTATATGAAACAAGTTCAAACGATGATCCCTTAGGGTAAAACAAACCGTAATCTCTAGTACTAGATAAATATCGTAAGATGCGTTTAACAGCTCTTTGGTGAGACTCTTTTGGTTTTGCTTGAAATCGAGCACAAAGACATACGCTCATCATAATGTCGGGTCGACTAGCCATCAAATATAGTAAGGAGCCAATCATACTACGATATATTTTTTCATCAAAATCTTTTCCATTATCATCCTTTTCTAAGTGAACACTAGTACTCATCGGTGTTGGTTTGCTCGAAGTTTTATGCATTCCAAAACGACGTAATAAATCGTTACAATATTTTTCTTGATGAATAAAAATACCATTTTCAAGTTGTTTTATTTGTAAACCTAGAAAGAAATTTAATTCACCCATGTGAGACATTTCAATTTCACTTTTTATAATATTTGAAAATTGAGTACAAAGATTTTCGTTAGTTGAACCAAAAATAATACCGTCTACGTAAATTTGTACAACTAAGATGTCATTAATTTCTCGTTGAATAAATAAAGTCATGTCTATTTTACCTATTTGAAAACCAGATGCAATTAAATGACTCTTAAGACGTTCGTACCAGGCACGAGGGGCTTACTTTAAATCATATAGGGCTTTGTGCAATTTAAAAACATGATCGGGATATTTTTCGTGAACAAATAATGGAGGTTGTTCAACATATATGTTTTCTTTAATAAAACCATTTAAAAAAGCACTTTTAACGTCCATTTGAAATAATTTAAAATTGTGATGACTTGCAAAAGCAAGTAATGTACGTATGGCTTTGAGTCTTGCTACTGGAGCAAAAGTTTCGTCATAGTCGATACCTTCTTCTTGATTATAACCCTGAGCGACTAAACGTGCTTTATTCCTAACTATATTTTCGTTTTCATCTGCTTTGTTTATAAATACCCATTTTGTTCCAATAACTGATTTATTTTCTGGTCTTGTTACTAATTCCCAAACATTATTACGTTCAAATTGATTTAATTCTTCTTGCATGGCTATTATCCAAAAATCATCGTTTGAAGCTTCTTTATAATTCTTTGGTTCAAAATTTGACACAAATGCAATATGACTTATTTGGTTAAGTTGATTTCTAGTTACTCTGGAATTAAGATCCCCAATGATATTATCTTTTGGATGATCTTTTAGAATTCTAGGGGGTGACACTAGAGTATTATTTTGTGCATTTGTCTCATTATTTGATAATTTGTTGTATTTGTTATAGGAATAATTTCTTCATCGTCATTAGTATAATTGTTAAGGAAATTTTCATCAAATG
The DNA here is from genome assembly GCA_030737815.1 of Allium fistulosum. NCBI lineage: Eukaryota > Viridiplantae > Streptophyta > Magnoliopsida > Asparagales > Amaryllidaceae > Allium > Allium fistulosum. Next base: position 1,388,564,904 of record CM060901.1, on the reverse strand, counting down.
AAACATGTAAACTTTCTTCAATTGTGTTAGTACGTTTATTAAAAATTCTATATGCCTTGCTACGATCCGAATATCCAACAAAGATTCCTTCATCGACCTTTGGGTCGAATTTTCCTAAATTATCTTTTGTATTTAATATAAAACATTTTGATCCGAAAGTTTTAAAGTATGATACTTTAGGTTTTTTTTCCAAAAAACATTTCGAAGCAAGTATGTTTAGTCATAGGTCATATGGTTACTCGATTCAAAACACAACAAGCCGTAGCAATAGCTTCAGCCCAAAAATGTTTTGGTAAACCACTACTATTTAATAGTGTTCGTGCACATTCTTGTAACGTACGATTTTTTCTTTCTACTACACCATTTTGTTGTGGTGTGCGGGGAAAAGAGAAATTATGGCTTATGCCCTTTTTATTACAAAAATTAGTAAAAAGACCATTTTCGAATTCTCCATCGTGATCACTTCGAATATTCTTAATTTTCAAATCCATTTGAGTTTTAATTCTTTTAGCAAAAATTTTAAACATACCAAAAGTGTCACTTTTATGTTTTAAAATAAGGTCCATGTATATCTTGAAAAATCATCAACTATTACGAAAACATATTAGTTGTGATTTATAGATCGTGCTTGAGTTGGACCAAATAAATCTAAATGTAATAATTCTAACGGTTGTTTTGTAGAAATATTATTTTTAGATTTAAAAGAGCTTTTCTTTAGTTTACCGATTTGACAAGCGTCACATAAATTTTTTACTTTATAATTTATTTTAGGTAAACCTCTAACTAGCTCATATTTTGCTAATTTATTGATATATTTAAAATTAATATGACAGAATCGTTTATGCCACAATCATGGATCATCATGTTTAGCGGTTAAGCATAAGTTTGAATTTCGATTTATATTTATATTTAAGACATAAATATTTTTGTTTCTAAAACCCTCAAAGATAAGTTGTTTGTTATTGTCGAAAATATTACATCTATCTTTTTCGAAATTAATTTGAAAACCTTTATCGCATAATTGACTAATGCTAAGTAGGTTGTGTTTTAAATTTTCTACTAACAAAACATTTGTAATAATAGGAGAGTTAGAAATACCAGAGTTGATGACTTCTCCGATGCCAACGACGTATCCTTTTGAGTTATCTCCAAAAGTTACCGTTCCACCATCGATATATGTTATATTTGATAGCATTTTTGCATTTCCGGTCATACGCTTGGAGCAGCCACTATCAAGTATCCATTTCTCCTTATTTTTTATTTTGGGCACCTGCAAGATAAAAATGATTTAATTGGTATCCATATACTTTGTTAGGGTCCTAGATGTTAGGAGGAGCAGGTAGCCACACCCAAGAAGGTTTGGTACCTTTATGAACATAATTTTTATTATAGACTACATTATCTAGAAAATTATTAATATGTTTTTGTCTAATCAAATTATTATTTGTCTTAGGAATCCAAATTTTTATGTTTTTGGTATTCGTATTAGACTTAGGTGATCTTTTAGTCTTTTGGCAAATAAAACTATACTTCTTAATATTATTCTCTTTTTGTTTAGGAATATTTTTAAATCCTATTCAATTTCTATTACTTGAAGGTTTTGAAGTTTTGATAAGATTTTCCAAATCTTGTTTTCCTTTATTAAATTTTGAAACATTATTTGTAATTTTGACTAATTTTTCTTCTAATTCAAAATTTTCAATTTTCAATGTTTCTATATTACTTTTCAAGTTGATATTTTCTTTTAACAAGTTATCCTTTTCTAGTTTAACTTTTCCAAAATCAATAGATATAGTCTCATATTCAACTAAACTACTTTTATTTTTTTCTCGAGATAATTCTAGTTCCTCCTCTAAAATAATTTTTTCATCTTTTAACATTCATATTTCAAGTTCTAATCGATTTATTTTGGCTATGTGTTCTTTATTCAATTTTTTAATTTGTCTAAATTTATCATCTAATTCCATGCTAAGCTCTAATAATTCATCATATCTAAGTTCGGGATATACCTCATCAGTTTGTGCCACAAAACATACATTAGCTTGTTCTCCATCACTATCGCCACTATCTGATGATGATGAAGAATCCGAGTCATCCCATGTTACTTTGAAAGCTTTCTTCTTTTTGAATTTTTCAAATTTGTTCTTCTTTTTATCATTGTTGAGCTTGGGACAATCTTTCTTCATATGTCCAAATTGATCACATTCATAGCATTTAATTGACGTTTGATTTGTTGAGCTTGATTTTCCTCCTTTCTGAAATCTAGTCATTTTCCTAAACTTCTTGAATTTGTTGTAGTTTTTGGCAATAAATATGATTTCTTCTTCGCCTAAGTCGGAGTCTTCATTTGTTGCTGAAAATGCTACGTTTTTCTTCTCTGAATTTTGTTCTTTTCTTGCCTGCAGATTAGCTTCATAGGACATTAAATTTCCTATCAATTCTTCAACTAAGAGTGTTGAGAGGTCATTAGCTTCTTCTATAGCTAATACTTTTCTTTCCCACTCTGGAGTTAAAGAATTGAGTATTCTAGATACTAAATCAAAATTTGTGAATTTAACTCCCAGTGCCTTAAATCTTGTTGAATAGCTTGGAATCTAGAGTACATGTCCACTATAAATTCATTTTGTTTCATTTTAAATGATGAAAATTGATTTTGTAAAATTGAAATTTTAGTTTGCTTAACTTTGTTCGTGCCTTCGTGTGTAACTTGTAAGGTATGCCAAATATCATATGCAGCGTTACATAACATGACACGTGAAAATTCATTCTTATCTAATGAAAAAAATAAAACATTCATAGCTTTGGCATTATTAGAAGCTGCGGTTTTTTGTGCATCATTCCATGTGTTCATAGCAGTGTCAGGTGCTTCATATTTATTTTGAGTGGCTGACCAAATTTCTAATCCATTAGCTTCCATAAAAATTCTCATATGTGTTGACCAATATGCATAATTGGAACCATTAAAAAGTGGGGGACGTGCTGTGGATTGGCCTTCTTGAAAAATACTTGCCATATTAAAGTGATTCAAATACGTGTTACTGTACTTTGATCAAAACTTGCTCCGATACCAATTGAAAGTCTACGGGGTGGATCGTGTAGTGTATATGCAAGTATATGTGAAAAAAATATATAATGCAACTAAAATAATATTAATCTAAGTAAATATAGAATAAGCACACCAGAATTTTATACTGGTTCGGAGCTCCCGTCCTACGTCTAGTCTCGAAGCTCCGCTTTGGAATTCGACTATCAAAAACCCTCGCTTCGCCCGGAGGAATAGGCTTGGTTACAATGAGTTCTTGTCAAATGTGTGTTCTAATATAACACGGATATTGACTAATTAGTACAATTGCTTCCAATATATTTCTAAAGAATATTGTCTATGAAGAACTGAGTATATGGAAGAGTGAATACAAGTAAAGATTGCTAGAGTGCAGAGATCAAGAATATATAATAGAGTATAGAATTAGAAAGCGTAAGTAATTGAAGTAAGTTCTTGTTCTCTTGATTCTTGATGCTATATATAGTTGTAGATAGGTATCTTGAGTAGTTACATCCATTAATGAATCCTCTAAGGTTGCTTCTGTTGATGGTGAAGAGTTGTGGCGAAGAGAAGCGGAGATGTCCATTCACATGTGGCAGTTGCAGTTCATTTCTGAAGTTCGAGTTTGAATTCAAACGCCAGGTATTTGTTTTAGACGTATGATACTACATATTTTTTGAATATAGTAGAGGATCAGACGTCTGAGTGCTATTACCAGACGTCTGGTTAGCCTGTTTGTTGTTCCAGAGAATTATTTCAGACGTCTGGCTTGTGCACCTAGACGTCTGATATGGTGCATGTCAGTTTTTGTGCATTCTTTCTTTTACTTCCTTGTACCTATCAACTTGTAGTCTCTTGTAGTGTCCTTTGAGCCTTGTTCTTGTCTTTCTAGTGATGTTGTTCTAGCAAGTACCTGTATATATAAATATATATGTATATTCGATTTCCATTGTATAGTTGTTGTCATCGAAACTGTAGATTGGATTTCCTAAAAAATATTTCCTTAAACCGAGCTCCTTCGGGCCACGGAATCAAAGCTGTAATAGAAAGAAAGTGTTAGACTCGGCATCGACTATTGTTATCCATTCAATGAACAAAAAGGTTGGAGCACTTACATCTGACTAGCCACTGTCTGGCGAAACCCGGTGGGCACCGAACGAAGAACCATTCGGTCTTAAAATAACTCAGCTTGTTCCAAGCCCCGACCATGACTTGACAGTTCCTAACTGCTTCTAGGAAAGTAAAGGAAGGGTTGTCTCCGCGGCTCTTTATATTGAATAAGTATTTGATCTCTTCTACCGTCGGAGGTCGGAAGAGGTGTTCCATGAAGATGACAAACAAACTATTGAGCAAGGGATATCCATTCGAGTGCAGCTGAGATGGAGCAATCCTTAAGAAAAGTAAAACTTCTCGGATGAACTGATTGAAAGGAGGAAGTGTCCCAGCTACACACATAAATCTGTTGCAAGCTGTGTGCCCTTCCGAGGGGTTATGGGCTCTATCTTCTGGCCTGGGCAGTAAGACATCAGTCAGCGGCAACCTGTGCCTTAGGAAAATCTTTCCTAACATGTCTTCAGAAATATTGGAGTGGACAAAATCTTGTGGGTGTGTGATGAAGATTGCTCCTGGTAGCTCATCTGGAGCAGGGCTCATAACTTCGGTTGCGATAACTGGCATTTCGATTACAAGAAGAGGCGGACTCTGAACATCCTGCGACTGTGAACTTCCGGGTTCCATAACTTTTGAACTCAGTAAAAATCATCATTAGACGACAATAAACCCGTGTTCCCCCCAGTGTGAAGTGCATGAATGTGTTTTGCAGTGCAGTGCTACATAATACTTAGAATTCTACGGAATTTGAAAGATGTTCGAATGACAAGACTTCGAGATTCATCCGAAGAGACCATCATCGCTGACCGTCACAACCGTGCCATCTAGACTTCGAAGAACGATTCAAGTTAAAGTCCATCAAATTTGTCATGTTACAGTTCCATCAACGAGCTTCGAAGGGCAGTCAAATATGCAATGAATCGGTTAAGTCCAATTATGCAAGGCATAAGCTCGTCGGAGTCAAAAGTTCGGTTATGCAAAGGGTTCGTATCCATCAAGATGCAAGTTTGGATCTATCACCAGAAGTGCAATTCCTATCGATCAAGGAAGTCAACATCTTATATCGATCGTCGAAAGGTCAATTCGTATCGATCCAGAACTCTCAACCTCGTATCGATCACTTACAGCGTCTTCGTATCGATCGCCAGATCCAAGTCTTTATATCGATCGCTTTGAGTCGATACGAACTCCCATCATCGACCGATATGAAGTTTCACACTCCATTGGTATGAAGTTCTATTGCCCGGATCGATACGAACTCATTCTCAATCCAGATTGATACGAACTCGTCTTTCATCCATCATCGACATGGACACCGCCTTTGTATCCCTCCGCACTTCTTCTTCTCCAAGCAACTCAAATGCCGTTCCAACCTTCCTCGACCTTGCTCCGACCCATCTACGACCGCCTCATCACCAGAATCTGCCACGAATGCAAGTGGAATGGCATGAGAATTCGAGTCTCATCATTTTAAGTTGAATTTGGTCAATAATTTACCTAATTTCAGCAATTAGTTCGAGGGATTAGAGTTTGGTTCGACTCAAAAGCAAGAGCAGTTTTCCTTTTCTTGGTTTTTCTATCGATACGAAGGCAAGGATGGAATGGAAGCAAGTAAAAAAATTTCTAAGTACAAAACCATATTTATATGGTTCGAACCCGGGCGGGAGTCGATTCATCTCCCAGTACCAATGACCGGTAGAAGCAGTTCGCACATCATCGATATGAAGCAATGTTCTTATCCATCCACCCGCATCGGTCAAGAGTACAACTGTTCGTAACCATCGACTCAAATCGGTCCAAAGCAAGCTTTTTGTATCCATCAACCCATCGATACGAAATGACAATTTTGTATCCATCATTTTGAAGACCACTAGGATTCGTATCCATCGATACACAACATTTGAAAGGACCACTAATTCGTATCGATGGCCATCGATACGAATGCCTATCCCAACTTTTCAAATCGATCTAGGAGAGGATCGACATGAAGAGATACTCTAAAACGACCATCAAGCTTTGTTGCAACTCGAATTTCACATCGATCTAGGAGAGGATCGATAGGAAACTTGATTCTAAAAAAAACTTGACAACGACTCGTGGACGTACAAACGTTAACGGGAGTCAAGTTAACATACGTGCATGAATGACGGACTAACATTTAGTTTTCAAAATTCACAGAAGTTTAATGCTCACTTGGTGACAATTACAACGGTGACCGACAAATTGCTAACGCTCGACACCCAGTTACAACAATGCACTGGATAATCATTGGCAATCAACAATTCAGCATTTATATTACTGGAAATCAATCAAAGGTTACATCTTTTGACGAAAAGGCAATGATTATTAAACGAATCGGATATAACTTTTTAGAATGAAGATTGCAGTTTTTCAAAGCACGTCATGTTCACACGAGACGTACTTTGGGGGGCAAATGTTATCCCGCCTTTTGGCAAGACCGTGACACCAAGGAATTGACTAGAAACCAAAGACAGTCCATCCCGAAGATCGATTATACACAGGTCTACTATGGATACTGTCCAATTTTGTTCGAGTCCGGATCGAGCTACAATCGATGTGGTACGACAAGCAAAGCTATGAAAGCCAACGTTCCAAGTTTCAAGACAATCGGAGTTCGTATGCTTAAGATATGGATCGATCAAAATCAAGAGAGAAAGCATTGGTTCGTATCCATCATGTATACCCTACTTCATATCCACCATGCCTATTCCATTTCGTATCCATCGCATTTACTCCACTTCATATTCATCAATTGGAGCTAGTTCGTATCGGTTCCATCCACACATTTTGTATCGATTGGCTAACGATCAATATGAATATACCACCAAACGATCGATACAAAGTAGCATCTTCTATCGATACGAAACAAGTCAAACACCATCGATACGAAGCAGCTGCGTGTAATCCATATGAAACAGTCCCTAAGTCATCGATACGAAGCGACTTCAAGCATCGATACGAAGTGAAGTGCAAATCATCGATACGAAAGGAATTAATCCAGGTCGATATGAACAAAGCAAGTAAAAGTGGAAGACTCGGTCACTCAGCATGAAAAGTGGATCACTCCTGGATTATCCACGTCACCTGATCGATACGAACAAGCATGGATACGAAGTGATCGATACGAACTCGGCAGCCTTTTACAAATTCAAACTTGGATTGATCATAACTCAAAATCTACCAGTCCAAATGCCACCAAATTTTCATAGGAGCTTGCGTACCATCTCAAAAATGTCCATGATCGATCTCAGCCCAAAAAGACCTCATCTTGATCGATACGAATGGTACACGTATCGATCATGGATCGATCCCAAATGACCATGGATCGATCTGGTGGGCGCACCCATGTGGGAGAAGAGGTATTCCGAGATCTAGGTCAGATTTTTCTAGCCTGCACCTATAAATAGCAGCCCAATGCCTCCGGAAAAGGGACTTTTGATTCTTCCACGCTGATACTCTACCGGAGACTCATTGTAACTCGAGTGCTTGAGAGTGTACTGTTGTAATCAGATTATAAACTTTAATAAAACAGCAAACTTTCTATAGTGAACGTAGGCTACAACGCTGAACCACTCTAAATTCTTGTGTTCTTGCATTTTTTTTGTCAGTTTTGGCATGTTTGTTAGATTAACTTCCTTTTTCATTTATATTCTTCACTTTAATCTCTTCAAATACGTCTAAAGAGTGTTGTGCCCAATTTTGGTACAAACAACCACCGAGAAAGAAGTCATCATTCGAGGGATTCTTCATCTTCAAAACATAAATCCCCATCTTGGTCGTCCCATCAGGAAGTGCAACCAAATGTTCCTATGCATAGTGGCGATCAGACCTCTTTCCATGGTGCTCCAGCTGTCATACCACATGAGTGATATTTTGATTCATCTAATTCCAAACAGTCCCGTGACCGTAGGTAGAGCAAAAGTCCAATCGCACTTCCGATCCATCTTTGCCGACCGTTGCTCCTGAAGCTTCCACAGTAGAGAAATTGGCCAAACTTAAGGTTATTTTCCCAAATATTTGTTTTGATGAGCTTAAATTCCTCCCCTTCATTCATGCAATCCTAAGAAATGTTAAGGCAAGTTCTCTCACATGCATCAATGACGTTTTTGTTCAACATGAATGTTCCAGCACTTGGCAGAAAAGATCTCTGAGGTGTCTATTAAGGAACACCATTAAATCGATCGCCTAAAGCTAGAGGTGATCCATGACAAAGATATAATCAAACATCAAGACATTGAGATCTCGGACTTGATGGTAAAACTGAATGGGCAGAAAAAAGTGCTAAGGCAACATCTAAAGCGGTGATTCGTTTAGAGGCTGCCCATAAAAAGAAACTTGATGCTGCTTTCAACCACAACGGTGCACTTGCCTTGGAAAAAGATACTTTACAAAAGGAGAAAAATATTCTAACACGCCGCGTTAAGGAGCTTGAAGAACTTCTTAAGAAGGAGAGGGAAGAGAAAATCAAAACTCAAGAAGAATCACAAAGATATTACGAAGAGGCTATTGAGGCTCGGACTTTGAAGATTAAGCTTGATGAACAACTTGCTCAAATTAAAATCCTCAAAGAAGAGGCGAGGGAAGCGAGTCACAATGAGATAAGAGAACAGTTAGAGGCCCACATAGAGGATGCCAAGGTAGCCGGTCGAAATGAAATCAAGGACATGTTTGATTCCCTGATCATTGAATACAATGCTAAAGTCCTTCTCCACCACGATCTGAGCTTTCTTAGTGAGGGTTATCTTAAGTCGCTTGCCAAGGACTGAGAATATAGTGTTGAAATGAAGAAGAAAACCCTCGACGAAGATGATTTGGACGAAGAGAAACTAGTGTGGGAGATCCTTTGCGGAAATGAACCCCTGGACCTTGCTGTTACGAGACTCCGATATTTCAACATTCTAGCACCTTTCGGCAAGGGGAAAAATATCGCTGAGTCTTCGGAGTTTGATCCCAAGGGTCCCTCTTCTTTTCAAGCAGGCAGAGCATCAGTTTCTTTTAACCCAGGACAGGATCTGAGCTACGATCTAAAAAAACCAGGTTATCAATCTGAGGTGCTGGCCCCTATTCTGGAAGGGAGCACTCCGACGACAATTGAGAGTCAGCCAGACATAGTTATTTCACTTTACTCTCCACTTTTTGAGTGGTTTCGTTCTCCATACCCAACAGTCATAGGCTTATCTTCTTGTTTCCACAAATCCATAGGTCTTTCGGGTCCTAGCCAAACTCCAAAAAGTGATGCCGCCGTGGAGCAACAATCGACATCTACTGAGATTCCGGCGGCCACCGATGCTCAAGGGCCCAATGCTTAAGTTATCGAGCGCTCGATGATGATAAAGCCGAAGATCCGCCATCGCTTGATGAATGTGATGATGTTGTGATCACTGACACCACTAAATACACCGATGAGCTCATCTTAAAGGAGCGCATTGAGAGGGAGGAGTTGTTGAGGAAACAAGCCAAGACTGAACCCGTCGACGTGCATATCGACGATCCAAATTTCATTCCATTACAAGTCATCCCACCTGGCAGGTCGATTCTCGAAAAAATCCCTCATACTTTTGAAAGCTTTCCCTCCAAAGGCGGGTAAGGATCGAGGAAATAGATAGGTGGAAGCTCGGGTGGCGCCACTGCCAAAAACTCCGAAAAGGAGAATATAAAAAATAAATAGTCGTCGCTTCGGCTCTATTCGTACATAACTCGTATAGCTGTTTTCCCTTTTATTGGACGTGATTGTACGGGTCTGGCCCCCATTTTTCAAATAAACCTGTATCACAATTTTGAAGCTTATTATGCAAATGAAAGTTTTTTATTTTCTGTTGAACTCTCGTATGAATTGTTACTTAGGTAGTTAAGTTATTACTTTCCATTCAATGTACTTGTAATTGGTTTCTTGTTGATTCAGATAATAATCCGTTAATTCTATCCCATGGCCTCCACGTGGTTGTGGCCCTGAGTCGAACCAAACACGTGACTCGTGCCCTTGTGTTGCACTATCAGATTCAACAGTTTGAATGATTATACTCCTGCCCCTAGTCATGGGTTAGCAGAATTAAACGGTGGATGGTCGAACTCCATCCTTTGCGAGTTTATACTCCTCCAGTCGGTTTCAATCTGAAGTTCATGGAATAGTGAGTGGTCAAACCACACTCATCTATTTATTTATACTCATTTCTGCACTCTGGGGGTAAGAGTTAGTTAGTGGGTGGTCGAATCGCACCCGACTTGTGTTTATACTCCAGTCCACACTCTAGGGATAAGATTTAGTTAACCGGTGGTCGAATCGCACCCCACTTGTGTTTATACTCCAATCCACACTTTAAGGACTTAGAGTTATTTTGGAAAATAGTTGAATCGTACTTTTCTTAATTGATTGATTTTCCCCCAATTCCGGGGGTTAACTTAGCGAGTGATCGGTTGTGTTACGATCACTTTTGATTCATATTTGTCCCATCTTTTGATAGGATTAAGTTGGTCATTGGATGGTCGAACCACATCCATCCCTCGTTAGGCATTCCATCCATCGGGTTGTGAACGTGGATCGTCAAATGAACAATCAGACCATTCTAATTTCATTTAGTTCAATCGTGAACTTATGTACTCGGCTTGCTCGAACTCTAGGAACCTGATCAGACATGTTAATACTAGTTAGTTTAGTATCGTAACTAATATGTACTGCTACAGCAAACACAGATATGAAGGAAATTCAAAACTTTATTGTCTAAATGGAAAGAAATGACATAATTTGTCTTATTACATATCTTTGAAAATCAAATGCTAAATCTAATCTTGAAATTAAATACAACCGAATGAAAAAGAAATAAAATAAGCGAAACAGCATCGTAAATGCTCGCTATTCCAAGCCCTTGGGAGTGTGATGCCATCAACAGTCGCTAGCTTAAAAGTTCCTTATCCAAGTCTCTGTTCAATGACGTATGTTCCTTCTCAAGTAGGATTCATATGCGATGGGGCAAGAAAAATCCATTTCAATATGAGATCGCCGATTTCAAAGGTTTTAGGTCGGACTTTGGTGTTGTTGTATCAGGCGACTCGGTGTCGGTGCGCAGCTACCCTCAAATCAGCTTCTTTACGCTTCTCATCTACAAAGTCTAGAGATTCCAAGAGGAGATCTTTATTTATTCTGGGATCATGGTAGGTCAGTCGATGAGAAGGAACTTCGAGCTCAACAGGAATAACGGCTTCCAAACCGTAAGCAAAGGCGAATGGAGTATGGCTAGTCGCAGACTTATGGGTGGTCCTATAAGCCCATAGTGCTGTCAGGAGTTCATCTACCCACTTGCCTCTGGCCTCCTCCAAATGTTTCTTCAGAATGGACATTATGATTTTGTTCACAGCTTCAACTTGTCCATTGGCTTGAGGGTGAGTGACTGGTACAAATCACTTTTCAATATGATGCTGACAGTAGAAGTCTTTGAATTCAGCACTGTCAAATTGAGTACCATTATCTATTACAATAGTTTGTGGAAGACCGAAATGGCAGATGATGTTCCGAACAATGAAGTTGATTACTTTCTTTGTTGTGATCGTAGTTAATTATTCCGCTTCGGCACATTTGGTGAAGTAATCAACTGCGACGATGGCATACTTCGCACCACCTTTAGAGATAGGTAAAGAACCGATAATATCTATGCCTCATATGGAAAACGGCCATGGATTGGACATTTGTGTAATTTTCGTCGGCAGAGCTCTTGGATTTTTTACATGTATCTGGCACTTGTCGCATGGTTTTACATAAACATCACATCTCGGTTGACGGTTGACCGATAATACCCGTAACGAAGTATTTTCATTGCTAGAGTTCTCCCTAGTGTGATCACCACATTCTCCTTCATGAACTTCCTTTAGGACTCATTTTATTTCATCATGAGCGATACAACGCAGCATGGAAATGGAAAACCATTTTTGTACATAACTCCTTCCGGAATTATATATCGTGAAGCTTTGCGTAGAACTTGTCGTTTTTCATTCCTTCAGTCGAGAAGGATTCCCTATAGCAAATAGTCTTTAATCGGAGTTATCCAAGACTCCTTCTCAGGCTCCGTCTCTAGTATCTGGTTGATGTCCATCGAGCTTATGCTCGGAGCATTTAATACTTCGACTGGAACCAAGCCAATCTGTTGCACATCCCCGATCCTAGCAAACTTCACCAATGAATCAGCCTCTCTGTTTTGATCCCAAGGAATCTATGTAATATCATAGTACTCAAAGTCAGTTAACAACTCTTGGACTTGGGTACAGTATGGAGCAAGTCATTGTCCTTTAGCTTAGTAATCTCCCCTAACTTGGCATACTACTAATTGTGAGTCACAAAAGATTTCAAGAGACTTTATCCCCAATTCTTTGGCGAGTTAAAGTCCGACAATCATACTCAGCTTCGTTGTTTGTTACAGGGAAATCAAGCATACTACCAATTGGGTAGTCGGTGTAAACATTGATAGGATGTGCCTAAAAGTAGGGCGGAGCTTTGTGAAGCAATCAACAAACATTATGCCAGTTTCTCTATCTTCGGATAGTTCCTTTCAGCTCCTATCAATTGCTTGCTAACATAATAGAATGGTCTTTGGATTCGATTCTCTTCGCGAAGCAACGCATCACTTATAGCGTGTACTGATACGACTAAGTAGATATATAAATCTTCATGATCCACAGGCTTTGATAAGATGGGAGGTCTGTCTAAGTGGTTCACCAAAGCTTGAAACGCGTCTCTGCAGTCCTTGTGTCCATTTGAAATTCCTTTTTCCTCTCCTAATCAAGTCAAAGAAAGGAATGCATTTGTCGATATCCCTAGACATAAATCAATTTAGGGTAGCAACCTTCCCATTCAGACTCTGTACTTGTTTCATAGTCTTTTGTGCTTGGGTATTGCGAATAGCTTGGATCTTCTTGGGATTAGCTTCAATTTCGCAAGCATTAATGACGAAACCCAAGAATTTTCCCGATGCAACGCCAAAAGAACACTTCAGAGGATTAATCTTCATTTTATAATATCGGAGGATGTCGAACATTTCTGCCAAGTCTTTAATGTAGTCGCTAGACTGTCATGACTTCACAAGCATATTATCTACATATACCTCCATTGTATTTCCGATCCGATCTTTAAACATTCTGTTGACTAGGCATTGGTAGGTTGCTCCTACATTCTTTAGTTTGAATGGCATTACCACATAGCAATATAATCTAACATTAGTAATGAAACTGGTGTGGTCTTGATCGGGAATATGCATCGAGATTTGGTTATATCCTGAGTACCATCCATAAAAGATAGCAACTCGTGTCCCACGGTTGAGTCTACCAGCCGATCAATCCTTGAAAGGGGAAAGCTGTCTTTTTGGCATGCCTTGTTCAAGTCTAAGTAATCAATACATGTCCGCCATTTCCCATTCTCCTTTCTCACAAGTATAGGATTAGATACCCACTTCGGGTAGAGGCGTCGTGAATAAACCCATTATCTTTGAGTCTATCCACCTCCTCTTTAAGAGCAGTAGATCTCCTCGGATCCATGCCACGTCTTTTTGTTTCACGCGGACATCCTCGAGTCGATATTCAATGCATGGCTTGCAATGGCAGGCGAGATCCCACACATGTCAAAGTGAGTCCAAGCAAACATGTCGAGATTCGCTCGGAGAAATCCAGCAAGTTCTTTCATCATCAGGGAGCTGAGCTACGATCCGATTTTTAGGATCCATGACGGGTCATTGTGGGTGACTGCGATGTAAATCATCAGCCCAGCCAGTGTAGCCTTGGTCTCTTTGGACTCCTCCTCGTCATCTCTTAGATCTATGTCTCTATAGAATCGACTGTGGTGCTCGAGCCAAAGCTCAGGCGCTAGTCGTCAATCTTCAGTGGCTTGGATGCGACTGACTTGCCCACATCCTTACCTTTATCCTTCCGTTGAGCATCCCTCAACTCAGCTACATAAAAATCAAGTCCGGTCGCTTGATCACCATGAAAATCTCCAACACCATTATATGTCGAGAACTTCAAAGTCAAACACCATGGGCCAAGAGCTGCCCGAAACTCAGCTAGGGTCTGTCGGTCCAGAAAAACGTTGTACAGAGAATCAACATCCAAACAAGAAAAGGCAGAGTCTGCACTCTCCTACGATCACCTTCCCCCAACTCTATAGGTAATTCAACATATCTAACAGCTTCAGTTGTAGCACCATTAAATCCATGAATCCGGGCTTTAGACGGTTTCAAATCCTTGGCTTCCATCCTTATCTTTTTTTTGAGAAAAATGTGTGATCCTCTATGAATAGAGGAGAGCACACATGCAACTATATAAGCTTCCATCTTCATCTGGTCATAAGCTTTTTTGAAAATTATATTTACAGAACTTCCATAGTTAACCAATATACTTCTCACTAAAGCAGGGCCGATCATGGCCGAAATGACCATTGGATCGATCGTTGGAGCCTCCACCTTGTCTGCATCTCTATTTCTAAACAAGATATCATCTGCTAATGTATGTTGCTATTTTGCCGGAGCTCCATCTTCCGTACTTGAATAACATTCAAAATCCACATGCTTAATTACGCTAGTGTAGCACTCTATCTAATGCAAACTTTTATCAACCAGATGCGGTCCTCCGACTATTGTACTAATTACCAATCTTCCACCAGTCCGCGCAGGCTCCTTAGCCCTGTGCGGTGCTTGTCCTTGGTTGGGGTCGGATGTCCCCTGCCTGCCATCCGACAGGGTTTTTACAAACTACTGTAACTTCCTTTCTCGAATCAGCTTTTCGATAATATCCTAGAGATGCCTGCATTCATTTGTGTTATGTCCATAGCTTTCATGAAACTGACAATATTTTTCGGTTGTTTCTACTTCTCCGTTGATTCTTTTAGAGGCGGCTTCATGTACTGCATGGTGTTGCAAGTAGACAAATAGATATTCTTTAGTGATGTATTCAGTGGCATGTAAGTATCATACATCAGATTCCTAGACTTCCCTCTTCCAGAATCCCTCTTTCATTCTTGGCTCCTATTTCCGCCTTTCTTTTGTTGATTTGGTTTGTTCTGGACGTTCACTTGAACTTTTTCACAGCTATCATCAGACTGCTTCACTGCAATATTACTCTATACTCCCTCTCCACTTAGTCCCACATCATTCTTCTTCCTAAAGCATTTGGCTTCATCCTTCCTCAAATAGTGAGCTGCCTTTGTGTAAAAGCGCTCCAACATTGTGTATGGCTTGCCAGCTAATCAATCGCCAAAATCAGACTCTGGATCAATCCTCTTGTTACGGCCATCAATATTGCATGGTCATTCCGATTACTGATTTTTGTAATAGTTGTATGGAGTCTCTCCTAATAATCTTTCAACGATTCTCCCGGAGCCTGGATCATGCTGGACAGGGACATTACATCTTTGGGGTGAGTTGCATGCATACAGAACTGCTCCACAAATCTTGTTGCCAAATCATCAAATCTAGAGATCGACCGTGGGGGTAACCTTGTATACTAGATTGTTGTTATTCCAGAGAGAGTTATGGAAAAACATCTACACTTGGTTGCATTATCTGCTCGTGGGGAATCCATCAGCCATTCATATCTCATGATGTGCCGCCTAAGGTCAGTTTTTCCCTCTTAAGCAGGCATCAACGGCATGTTGAACCTCCTTGGATACTCTGCATGTAGGACATTATTAGTGAATGATGTATGGCTTCTCGGGATTCCCTAATCATCATTGGTCAAGCCTTAGATCTCTCTCACCAACTGTCTAACCTTAGACGACAAGTCCGATGTTTAGATAGTTGGTGCTAAGCGGTGGTCATGTTCCACCTCACGTAAATGGTCTGGTCTGTCTACAGACCATTCCATGCCTTCTTAGTTCAACATTTCCCGATTTATATCTCATAAATTCACTTCCTCGTAATTCCAAGGAAGCATTTGGTCAACATTTAACTGAACCCCATCATCCAAATCAGCAGTAATAACTCCAGCTTGAATCCTAGTATGCATAGGTAAGATCCCTTCTCTGGAGGAGGGATCGGTACCGATCCCTATGGAGGGATCGACACCGATCGATCCTAGAAAACCATGATGGTCCGACTATTGATGCCTCAAAGTTTCTGTATGATATCCGTCTATTCTATGACATCTGTGGCTATGATAATCGTCCAATGAACTAGAACTCTCCGATGCCGAGTAAAGGGTAGGATCCCTCCTAGCTTTTCCTCATTGTTGCCGACTGAGTTGGTTCATTAGTTGATATTGGATTGAATCCGTTGATTTAATTGTCGACGTCTATCTACTAGCTCTCTCATTATATTCTGGGATTCAGCTTTTGTAATGGAATCGGCTGGATTCCGGACTTCAACTGGATCAGAATTCACATCCATTGGTTGACTGCTCGAGCCTCCTTGCTGGATGCTAGTATTCTCGTTTCCTTTCGCGTTATGAGAAGTAGATCTAGTGTTCCTCACCATTGTTGATAGCTTTGCTTAGATTTTCTCAAATCTAAATAAAACGAGCAAACTTCCTGAAAAGAACTATGGATCCCCTTCGAAGGATTAATGCAATCTAGTAGCAATAAAGGAATCCTAATAAGCTGAAAATTAAGGTTCACCGAAAGCATCAAAATGTTTACACTAAAGTTGGCACAAACTCCCAATAGAGGTTTTGAAGAGAAATAAATGAAGAATATAAAACGAAAACATAGGATAATAACAAATAAACAACAGTAAATTGAAAGAGTAACACGCACACAACGATTTATAGTGGTTGACATTGTTTGCCTATGTCCACTTTGTATAGATTGCTTTATTAATCACTTTATAATTTTAGTACAATAGAGATCGAATGTAAATCCTTAGTTACAAAAGAATATATAGCAACTAGCAGCGTAAAGGTCTCAGAAATGAATAACCAAGCTTGTATTTATAGACAAAGACGACCAAATATGTCTCTAAAAACTCAGCTGAAGGACCCTCAAAGCCATATGGGCCCACAAGAGGCATCGCGTGGCCCAATTCTCAAAAAAGAGGGATTGGTACCGATCCCTTCTTTGGTTTAATTTTTGGGAGCGATCTTATGGTGGCTTCCTAATGCTAAAATATGCTTAGCATCGAAATTTCATGTTAATTGAATCGGTAAATCTTGAGATATTACTCGATCTTTGTTCCATCATGGTTTGCTTGTTGATTTCTGCTGATCCCTTCCAAGGGAAGTATACCGATCCCTCTAAATTCATATCCGTGAGGTGCGATTCCTAGGGTAGGCTCCCTAGGGTCCCCAAGTCTTGCTCATAAAATTTCATATGCATTGGACTTGTGGGTCTTGAGATATTAATTTTTTTCTATAGGAATGCTCTCACAGCTTAAAACATGTCGATCCCTATTATTGGGGCTAATTAATGCCGATCCCTCCCATGTGTTGAACCATATTTCATGCTTCGAACATTCTATCTTGCATATCTATCTAGTCCATTCAACCTTGACTTCAAGTTGCCATTTGTACTTGACTTTTGGGCCCCATAATCATCACTTTGGAGTCAACGGTCTTGATGGCAGTCGAATCTAACTTGTGCAATTAGTTCAATATAGTCAGGTTAAAATGCCGAATAACACTCTCTAATGATAGGCATAGATGAAAACTCATCCTGTGGGACCTCTAGTGAATATAGAAAGTGAAACACCCCGCGCCCCTTAGTTTACCCAAAAAGGGCACACTAAAAGATGTGGTGCGTTATAGGTATAGCTAAAGCATCACAGAGACCAAGCTTCACAAGACAAATAAATAAAAACAGCGGAAACATTTAAATAATAAATAGACATTTAAAATTAAACTTCATTTCAAAACAGAATATGTCTTAAAAACCAAATACACATGTCCCTTGAAAAATATAACCTCAGTCACATCATCAGAGTACATAAACAATAAAAATCATCCCTCTCATAAAGTACCAGTACATCCAAAGTCAAATGAAAAGAAAACTGAAAAGAAGAAGAAGAATATATGAAAACTCCAAGAATAAATCTCTAAGCGGTCTGAATCTACTGTCCTTGATTCTGTTGGCCTATGGGGGAAAAGGGGAAATAGAGGAGTGGGTCAGACTATAAGTCTGGTGAGTGCAAGTAATTACTAGCATTCTTAAGCAATATAAAGAATGGTCTCCTTTGGGTATAAACTGGTTAGCTGCAAGAATTGGTAAACTTCTTTGCATGGATGCCTCGACTGAAAATTTTGAAAGAATCACCTTCGCAAAATGCTTAGTAGAAGTTACTCCCAAGTATGAACTACCTGAACCATTTACTGTTCAACTGCTTGATGGGTCTGAACAGGAAGTTATAGTAGAGTACTTGTGGAAGCCTGAAATATGTATTTTTTGTAAAGAGTTTGGGCATTTAGATAGCACTTGCAAGAAGTCAGTAGTTGAAGAGAACGTTAAGAAATGTGAAGAAACTGAACAACAGAAGAGTGGTGAAATTAAGCAACACAATGAGAATAAAGGAAAAAACTCAGGCAAACAAGTTACAGTGAAGCAAGTGTGGCAAAAGGTCAATAGGTACAAGGGAAAAAATTTAGATGTAAGTAAGGAGATGGAAAATAAAACAAATATAAACACAGTAGCAGAGGAACTTAATGAACTTGTTGGAAGTGAAGGGAACAGTTCTAGTTTGGAAGTTATTAAAGTACCAGGTGATGTGGAACAAGTATGTAATATTCAAACACAAAACAAATTTAAT
This sequence comes from Allium fistulosum, assembly GCA_030737815.1. Lineage (NCBI taxonomy): Eukaryota > Viridiplantae > Streptophyta > Magnoliopsida > Asparagales > Amaryllidaceae > Allium > Allium fistulosum. The sequence goes on along the minus strand of CM060901.1, from coordinate 1,388,546,025 downwards.
GTGCTGCAGTATGAAGAGATTGAGCAAGTTATAGTAGATATTAATGAGATAGAGGATGGGGAAATCAACCCGGCTGACATTTGTGGTGAATTAAATAGAGATATCTCTCAGATCAATGCCAATTTGAATGACATTTCTGTTATTAATAACAAAATCCCAGTTTTGGCTACTGATAAGCAACATTTTCAAGTTGATGCAACTGCTACCGGTAGCAATAACAAGGAGAATGGTAACTGTGTGTCAGTTATGCATGCGCAAGCTGATACTTATGACACTGAACAGGATAAAGCATGGTGCAATGCAATTGAATCATTCATAACACAACTTATTCTCTCAAGCCATAGGCTTGACTCAGTTGTTCAACCTTTAGTTCATACCCCCTACAATTTCTCCATTGATCTGCCTGGTTGGCCATGCCTATTCCAACCAAGGACCCTCCCACCTCACATCATTCCTCTCCTTTCAGGCAAATTGAAACAAGATCTCTGTCTGCTCAGAGAAGAAACAAATCCTCCTCCCAACAATAATTGTTTTATGTATAAAAAAATCACAGCTTGGAATATCAGAGGAGCGCATAGCAAAATTAAACTTGATCAAGTTAAAAAGTACATATCTGCTTATAACATTTGTCTAGTTGGATTGCTTGAAACAAAACTTAACCTATTGTTATCCACAAAAGCAGCAACTTACATTGATCCAACCTGGGAATTCCATCACAACCTTGACACTGCTTCTTATGGTCGAATCCTGATCTTGTATGATCCTAAAGTAATTACCCTATCCCCTATCCTTTCAACTAGACAGTTCATCCATCTTCATGTTTTTGAAACTCTTTCTCAAACCTCTTTTTATGTCACCTTCGTTTATGCCGATAACTCTGTTCTTTCACGTAACACATTCTTCAACTCCTTGCCACCATTACGTCAGGCTTCACATCCCTGGGTTGTGCTTGGCGATTTCAATTCATGTTTTAATTTCACTGACAAATGTGGGGGTAACCCTATTACCCCAACAGCCATTGCTAATTTCAACTTATCTATTGAACAATCTGACTTAGTCATGGTTAATAGGTCTGGTGCAAAATTTTCATGGAACAATAGAAGTCGTAGTGGAGTTCGAACGTTCACGACTATAGATCACGCTTTCTGCAACATCCAAGCTCTTCACCTCTGGCCCACCTTATCTGTCTTCCTCCCTCATCCTATATTATCTGACCACTCACCACTAATATTAACCCTGGGTCCCCATTTGCGAAAGGAAAAAAGAAGTTTCAAATTTTTTGATGCTTGGCTGAAGCATGACCACCTACTTGAATTAGTTTCTCAAGTTAGCAATGAATTTATTTGCTATGGTAACCCCATGTATAAGTTTTGCAGGAAGTTGAGAAGAATCAAGCAGGAAATCAAATTGTGGGCCTATGCAACCTTTGGAGCTGGCAGCCTTCTTTCCACAACTCTTAAGGAACAACTGAAGAAGCAACAAGAATACATGATGGAGCATCCCCTTGATGAGCAAGCAGCGACAGAAGAAAGCAAACTATTTTCTGATGTTAACAATGCCTTATGCTTAGAAGCTAACATGAAGAAGCAGCAACTGCATGCCAAGTGGTCTGTTGAAGGAGACAAGAACACTAAGTTCTTCCATGATGCTCTTAAGGTCAAACATACAAGAGATAACATATTTAGTATCCTTGATGATCAGGGTAACCAATGTGACACTGTTGAAACTGTTGATAAAGCTTTTGTTAAATACTTCTCCACATTGCTTGGTAATGACTCTGGGTTCTCCCCTGAACTTGAACTAATCTCAACACTTACCTTGCCTACTATATCTCCCCTGGAAGCTCTTGATTTAATAAGGCCTATAACTATGATGAAATAAAAGCTACGTTATTTTCAATGAACAAACATTCTGCAGGAGGGCCTGATGGTTTTAATGTGTCATTCTTCATTGCTTCTTGGGGTGTTCTTGGTCATGATTTTTGTCAAGCTATCCACAATTTCTTTTCAAAATGCAAACTGCTTGGGAAGTGAATAGTACTAACATAGCCCTGATACCTAAAGTATACCCACCATCTAGTGTCTCTTCGTTCAGACCGATATCCTGTTGTAATGTCTTATATAAATGTATTACGAAAATTCTTGCCACTCGTATGATTAGTGTTATGCCATCAGTTGTCTCCATGAACCAGGCAGCCTTCCTTCCTACTAGAAACATTCTTGATAATGTTCTGCTGACACAAGAACTGCTTAACGGTTATTCTAGAGTTAATGTGTCTCCTGCTGCCACACTAAAAATTGACATATCTAAAGCTTATGATTCTATACATTGGGCTTCAATTGTGAGGATCATGGCAGTCATGGGGTTTCCCAAAATTTTTGTGTCATGGATATATGTGTGCATCTCCACCCCTACTTTCTCTGTTGTATTGAACGGTAGACCAGTTGGTTATTTCAAAAATAGTAAAGGAATTCGCCAGGGAGATCCCATATCTTCCTACCTATTCTTGTTAGTTATGGAAGTTTTCACAGTTGTGCTTAAAGAGAAGTACACTCAGAAGCTAATCAAGTACCACCCCAAGTGCTCTGCTCTCCAAATTCAATCATTGATGTTTGCTGATGATGTTTTGTTATTTACTAAACCAGATATTCCCTCTATGACCGGAGTTGTTGAGGCTCTCCACTCCTTTTACTACATGACTGGTCTTTCTATTAACAAAGCAAAATCTTCCTTGTTGCTTGCTGGAGTCAGTGAAACCCAAGCTGCTGCCCTACATCTGCACACTGGCTTCAACAACATGGACAATGACATGAGGTATCTTGGACTTCCTTTACTCACCAAAAGAATTTCTAATGCTGACTGTGTCCCCTTATACAATAAGATCACATCTGTTATGGGTGTCTGGGCTAATAGGCAACTGTCACAAAGTGGAAGGCTTGTCCTTATTAAGTCAGTTGTTTTTTCATCTTTAGTCTACTGGGCTAGGTGCATTATCCTACCTACCAAGCTGTTGCACATGGTGAGGTCTACTATGCATAGGTATTTCTGGACTGGTAGCATTCACAACAGGAAGTTGATACCATGCTCATTCACTAAATTTGAAACTCCAATTAAACTTGGGGGGCTAGGTGTTATTAATGCTAGCAAGTGGAACTGTGCAGCCATTAGTTCTCATTTTGAAGACCTCATCAATAAAAGAAGCAGTGTTTGGGCAAAATGGGTTTGGCAATTTTACATTAAGAATAAATACTTTTGGTGCATGGAGATCCCCCAATGCTGCAGTTGGATTTGGAGGAGCATTCTGAAATTAAGAAATGTTTACCTCCCTTTGATACAATATCATGTTAATGCAAAATCTGATGTTAGCTTCTGGCATGATCCTTGGCCGGGCAGAGGTCTCATCCTTTCAAAAGTTTATGACTACCTTCATGTTCAACCGTCTGGAATTCATTATGATGCTCATGCCAATGTTTATGTTCATGATGGGATTTTGCAATTGCCAAGCAATAGTAATCAAATGATCAGGCAATTATGGTCTGAGGTTCAAAACAACTACAGCAATACTAATCAAATGCAGGCAGTTACTTGGGACTTGAGGCCTCACACAATCAGGGGTGTGTACACAAATATTTCTATGCATGACACGCTGCCTTCTTCAAAATGGTGCTCAGTGATCTGGTCTGATGATTCTCCTCCAACTGATAACTTGATGATGTGGAAAGTCATAAACCATGCTCTACTGACTAGAAGTAAATTGAAGTATTTTGGTATGACATGCACCTCCTTATGTCTTTTCTGTGATATGCATGAAGAAACCACTGATCACATCTTTTTTGATTGCCCTGCTCTAAAAATTGTGATGGCCAGAGTCAGTTCCAATACTGGTTTTAATCTAACTGCTGGGGGTTCTGCATTGATATGGAGTATCATTTACAAAGCAACAAGGTGGAGAAAGTTTGAGACTAGAATTTTGGTTGTCTGTTTGAAAAAATATCTCATTGCTGTTTGGAAAGAAAGAAACACTGCTGTTTTCGATAATCTCAGAAGGAAGAATGAATTATTATGGCAAGATGTTAGGAGAACCACTCATTGGCAATTGATGAATTGCAACACTAAATTTCCAGACTCGCTGATCCATGTTTGGGTTTGATGTTTAGTTGTTGTTTCTTCAATTGTTTTTATTCTCTTTTTATTTTTTTATTTTTTTTCCCTTTCTTCATTCATGTACTGTCCTCTTTTATTGTGTTGCAATAAAACTGGTAGGGGTCCAGTCAACCTCGCTGGCTTTGCCAAAAAAAAAGATAATAGACTAAGCAACAGTTCTAGTAGGAAAGGAAAATACAGAAAAGATAAAACTGGGATAAAATACTGCTTCTTATTTTATTTGCTCTGATTGTGATTGTTTGCACTTGTCTTAAATTGCTGTGATTAGGTTGAAACCCTAATCCTATTTTAATTAGGCTAAAATCCTAATTCTACCCATTGATTGGCCTTCTGTCTTTGTTGTGCCACTGTGAACCAATCCTGTTGGTCATAGCAAAAGACACCTGTTTAGCGCTTGGAACGCAGTAGCGAATTATTTACCATAATCGATGTCGCACGCTCGATCATCGCCGATACACACTAACTGTCGCTCCCTCTTATGACCTCTTATAAACCCTAATCAGCATAAGCGTGCCCACCTCACCTAATTGTTGTGAGACCATCAGTTCTAGTCTGAAAGAGAATGCTGCCCAGCCTCACCTAAGTGTTGTGAGACCATCGATCCTAGTCTGAAAGGGAATGCTACCGGTACTGGTCCTAACAAACAAATTCTAGTTTGCGCCCCTTGCCCAAATCCCCAGATTTGAGCTTCTACCTATTGGCCACTTTTGTACCCTAATTAGCATAAGCGTGTCCCAACCTCACTTAACTATTATGAGACCATCAGTTCTTGACTGAAAGGGAATGTTGTTGGTACGGGCCCTGCTTCTATTTTTGCTTATTAACTTAGTGTAAGTTTTAAAATAAGCCTCTTCTGTTATCTCTGCTATATTTTCTTATTAAATTAATCTAAGTTTAAAGTAAGCATTTTTTGTTCTTTCTTCTTAATTATAACCTATGTTATAATTGTTACTCTTCTATTCTATCTTTTTAGTTATAACCACCAGTTATAAACATGCTTGCAAATGTCTCAAATTTGCCTATTTCAGTCTATCTTCTTTTTATTACAGTTCTTTCTTATTTTACATCTAATTTCTATAAATTTAGTGTTTATTTCTATTTTAATCCATATTTGCGAATTCTTCTTCTTTTTAATATTTTATTCGCGTAAAAAGGAATAAAAAGAAAAAAAAATTACAGGCTAAATTCCAACTTAAAATAGATGTAAATAAATGTAAATAACTGTAAATAACTATAAATAACTGAATAAAAATAATCGAATAAAAATAGCTGAATAAAATAGACTGAAAAGAACTTCTGAAATTTACTTAAAAGTTAACTATAAATAACTTATATAAAAGCTATCTCAAAATTGTAGAAAAACTACAACTATTGAGAACCCTATTATTTTAAATTACTTAAAAATCTAACATAATTACAAAACACTCACCTGTGGTCCTTAGCTTTATTCCTTGGCCTTCCCGGATCCACTTCTAGGGCGTAGAATATTTTTATTAAAACGATTCCTCCCAAGAAAAATGTTCTTTTTTGGGTCCAGCCTCAGGCAATGAACTCAATTGGGAGAAAATCTGAATGAGAAAAATAGCTAGGCCTAGGGTTCTATTTATAGTGTAATTTAGGGATCTCAGACCGTTGTTTGAAGATTAAATCTGGTACAACCACATCATAGGCTCACTAGGAACCGTCAGATGAAAGCACGAACACACAGGATTTGAAGAAAATTGCAAAACAACGTGTACGCTTCGTATCTAGACGAATTTACGTCTAAATAAAAAGGCGGGTCGACCTATAACCAATGAGGGTCGACCTATGGCCTTTGGGGGTCGACCTGGCCTAGGTTTGGGTCGACCTGACCCTATGTTATATATTTTTTTCTTTTTATTCTGATTTTGTATTTCTCTCGTATCTTCTCCATACTGACTCGGATTTCGACAAGTTATATATGGAAATTGATCAGAAAATCGCCACGGACACAATGGTGCAACTCCCGTAGCTCGATTCTAACAATTTCACAAACTTATTTTATTATTTAATTAATTCATTGATTGATTATTATAGTTTAAATTTTGGGTTGTTACAGAAAGCTAACCATAACCTCATCTTATGGTAGGAAGCCAATCACTACATTTCGCCCATCCTCAGCCCTAATTGTCACCAACAACTGCTCGCAATCCACCACCACCACATACTTCTTCAGTTGGTCCATCCTTAAGATAATACCAAATCCAAAAAACTTCAAAACAAAGAAATCATAAACAAAAGAGCATCCATGAATTAATAAAACCAAACTACGACAAACTATACACAAGCTAGGAGGGCCTCCAACAGGGTTTATCACTATTAATGATCGGTCAACAATTGGGTTCCAATCTTAGTCTATCTACCAAGTCACTAGATATAAAGGAATGCAAAGCCCCGGTATCGAACAAAACACGTATGGCAATACCATAAATAGAAACCATAACTTGAATGGTGACACCCTTTCTCTTTCGTTGAGGGAGCATTCGATGAAGTTGAAATATCTAAAGCGTATGCCTTTACTATCTGCCTCTGATTCCCCAGTCCTAGGAACTTCTTCTGCAGATGTCCTGCCTTACCAAAGTTATAACACTTTTTCCCTTCAGCTTTGCAATCCCTACTCAAATGATCCCGATCTTCACATTTATAGAAAACATCATTCCACTTAGCCTTCTTCTGGGCATCTTTACCCAAGGGCTGCTTCCTCTTACTATTCCATTTCTTCTTGCCTCCCCCACTTTTCTGCAGCTTTGGCTCTGTAAGAGACAAAAACTGATTTGGACTTAGGGTACAAACTCTCATGACAAAGGGATTTCTGAATGATTTTCTCAAAAAGCATATCGATATATCCTACTAGCTTCTCTCCTAGATAATAATCCAAACCCATATAAACTTTTCATTCCTCTTTAATGGAGTGTCGATGAACGACATCCCGTACTTAGACAAAACATCAAATTTAACTACATACTCGAAGATAGACATGTCCCCCGCTTTATTATATGTATGAACCTCTCCTCGAATTCGATTTTGAACTGATCCCAAGTGAACTGGTCCTCGAGAGTAGCAACCTTAATAGCGTTCCACGAGTTCATAGCTCATCCTTGGAGCTACCGAGAAGCCAATATCCTTCTCATACATCGTCTAGTTCCAAATTATTAAAAATTCTCTTATACGTGTCCAACTAGTCCTACACTTCCATGGCCGATCCCTTTCCTTGGAACAGTTTGACACTTAGACTGGCAAAATTCTTATCCAGCTTTGCAAGATCAGCTCTAGGCACTTGCATTTAAGCAGCACCACCAACAACAAAGTTTGAAGCAGCCGCTTGGACATTTTATAACATGTTCACCATTATAGTATTAAACATTGCTTGCAAGTCAAGGTTAGTAGCCTTAGAGTCCGATCCTTGTTCCTCGACTCCAAAGAAGGAATTCCTTGTAGTGTTTCTTGTATGCTGGCTCATTCTTGATCTGTAACAAAAATGATTAGCCTAGCATAAAGAAAAATGCATCAGTAGTGCTCATGTGTGCAATGCTACTTATATACAATATAACTTTGAAACAAAATATATAACTCTCAATCCACTCTAGGGTGATAATTCCTACCCCGTCTCTAGTGGATCACGGTATCAACTCAGGTTAACTACCCAACCTAAGATATGACATAAAACATGACGACCGCTCTACACCTTCAACACCCAAAATACTTGAATAGTGCGGTACCAGGATGCCCGGCTAATCTAGGACGGTGGTTAAGGTTGTAAAGTAGATAAAACAATTAAAGAACCTATTTTATATCTCATAATGCATCAAATAAATTATAATAATCACTACAGATATAAAATAGGCAAGATACTAACAACTAAATGAACCAAAATATCAAAATGCATAGGTTCACAGAATTACACTGAATATTAGAGTTTACACAACTAGAAATAAACTTGAATATAAACTATCTCTAAATAAAATAGCCAACACTGTCTAAGCTCCACAGTGTCGCACAGAGGAATGAGCAATAATTAGCCCACATATAAGTGTGAGAAAGTACCATCTTCTTCTTGCCCATCCGCACAACACCGCATACACTCCAACATGTTGTCCAGTCTACTCATTTAAGAGTACTCAGGAAAATAAGAAGCAAAGCATAAAACCTCAAATCAGACAACAGTCTAATAAGAAATATACAATCTCAAAATACTATACAAGTTGATATAGTAATGAGAAATGGTTTAAAGATAATACTTGGCATGTCCTAGCATCCAAAGAGTTAGCAAATAATAACTATTATATGCTGCTCTACTAACATCATAAAGTATACAAACATCGTAGTATACTACTGGGTGTTTAGGCATCAACCTCTTAGATACCTATGCCATGTGACATCCTTGGAACGACAAGCAACAAATATAGAAACTATGGCAAACATAATGTCCATCAAACAATCCTCATTATCACTCAACATGCTTTGGATATATGATAACTTGTATGACCATTCCTCTACAAGGGATTAATGGAAACATCTCAATTTTTATATACACGAACACCAGGCCATAATTGACGCTAAACCCCTTCCTCGATTAGGGTCTTTGGATTCCTTCAACGATTATGGATATCCAACTATGTACCACAATGAGCGTCCTCATAGTACCCTTACTTACGAGTACATTAGAAAGCACTTCGAGTATCAATGATCCATTCGTATGTGTTCAGGTCCTTTTACATTCCATCCATGCTCATTCATCATCATGGAACCCTAAACCCTTCAACATTCCATCTATGATTTCCCTTCCTCAAACCTGAATCGGTGGATCATCATCACCATAACTTCATCGATCGAGTCATCATCATCAAAAATCTTCTAGACATCCAACATTAGTTGTATAATCAACATATCACAGTTTCGAAGTTATCACGTCGAAGCATCATGCCTTTGCCTCATCGTTTAATCGTCGATCTTCATTACATTGCAACAATTGAAAACAATGTCGAACTATCAAACGAACATATGTACACAAACATTGAAACACCATATGCACGTCCCCGAGACTTGTCACCCTTGGCCATCACCTAGAGTGATCAGTACCAACCATAGGTGCTTAGCCTCGAACACTTGGGCCCACTCCCAAACTTCATAGAAGTTGAAGTTTCCACTTTATTGCCTTACTCCAAGTTGCCCCGACATTGTCCTAGCCTAAACTCGAAGCAAACGCACTAAAATCATGAAGTAGAAAGTGGTTGGCCTGATCATTTTCCCTTTAAAAAGTTGGCCAAGTTTAAAACTTATCTCCCCACGTCACTACGAGCTCGATTTGAGGCAAACCATCCAAAACCCTAAAGTCTTTGGCCCCTTGACTCGAAGTTTTCCTTTTACCGATCACTTTTCCTAAATCCAAATGCCAACTCCAAGATTATTTTCTCCAGGCTCTTCCCGAAGTGCCCACTCTCCAAACTCGAAGCAAACACCCTTATGACTCGAAGCATACAACAACCGATTGCTTTTTTGTCACTACCAATCATTTTTGATGATCTAATTTTAAGCTATCAAATCAACTTCAAATCACTTGAATTTTCTGAGTAGATTCCCAAAAGTTTAAGTACAACATATCCAAATTTCATTATGTTTTGACCACTTTGGTGTCATTTGTACGAAACAACGCATCATTTTTCTAACTACACAAAATAGCCAGCAAACATATCAAAAGAATTCATACAAAAATCAAATATCATGCCATATCATCCAAACACCACATTTAAGCCATCCATACACAAATCACAAGCATAAATCATTCTAGAATTATTATTTTTAAAGAATAGCAATCATGAATTTTAAATGATATAAAACATATCAAAACTCAATTCTATCTTTTTAAACATAGTATGTGGTATTATTAATATTAGATCAAAGTTTTAAAATCATTAAAATTTGAAAATCACTTTAAAAATCATAACTTGGTTATATTTACCTACATAGTATAGCAAGAGAAGGAATATCACTCACCTAGCACCAAAATTACCGAATAATAAATGGAAATCCAAGATGAACAGTAGAGGCATGGATCCCAAGGCAACCAAGCAGTAGATCTAGAGATTCCCTTTGCTAGTTACCCTTTAATTATGTGATTTTGGCTAATTAAATTATGAAAAAGAGCTTTTTGATGGAAAATGGATTAATGGTGGTTTAGATCCATTTTGGGAAGTGGGAAAAAGATATAGATCTATCCCATCATCCTGAATTAGGCATAAATCCCAAACGGGTTAGTGGGTTTAAGTTTGGGCCTTAACTAATTACCTAATAATTTTGCTAGCAATAGTCTAAACTTAAAATAAACATATCTCCTAAACGGTAAGTCCTTTTTTCTATTATGACCACTCTACAAAAGGAGAAACCATTATCCCGATCTATTAGAGTGGTTTCAGACCCTAATTTAGCTCTTATCAAAGTTATAGGCTTTACAAGATTTTCAGGGTCAAAATTATCCGATAAAAATTTTACTAATAGAAAATGTCCCTAGTAGACGTCTTCCAAAGTTATAGAGTCATACGACCTCAATGAATTTAAAAAATCATATTTTACGATCATTTAATACTTAAATACAGGTCGTTACAATACATAAGTTAAAAGGTTCGTTATTAAGTAGTAATTTCTGACACCCAACCATTATTTGGCTCTAAGTCTAATGCTTATTGCAAGCTTTCTTCTACAACATTTACATCATTTTGTGTCATATGTTCCCAAAACCAGATTTAAGTTCATTTAGTGTCATATGTGCCCAAAACATGGTCTATTCAGGGAATAACACGTCCTTATGATATTATTGCTGGATCTCTGCTATTCCTCTTAAAGTATAATTACAAAACTCTATGATATTTATAATTTTAAACATGTTCAAATTTGGGAAGTCCATAGACCTAAGTTTAACATTCCTTGAAAGTTCAGCTTTAATCGTGCACAAGAAGGAACTATTTTTTACTAGTTTGCACTTTTATGTGCCAAATTAGAACTTTATAATGTGGATAATAATAACGATATTAAAATTTGGTGTTGAGATAGGAATATTAACTTTACATCTAATTAATTTTACAAATGTCTAAATTTCTCATAAATTAAATCTAATTTTTAAATTTATGTGGAAAGCGAATGCACCCCTTAAATCCAAGTTACATATGATGTTAATATCACATGGGAAACTTAATACTATTGAACTTTTAAAAAAGAAGAATGTGCAAACCGATCGAAAATGTATTTTCTGCAATACGAACCTAAAAACAATTGCACACTTATACTATGATTGTCAATTTACTAATTTTACGCTTAGGCACATTCTTAGAATTCTTAGTTTTAATATTACTTCTAATTTTCTTATTTATGAGTCTTATTGGTCTAGGTTAAGATTTTTATTCGCTCATGGTCAGTGATTCTTATTAGATACTATTTGCACTATCGCAGCATGATATATTTGGTTTGACAGAAACCAAATATTTTTCAATATAACAATACTATAACAACATATAATTTGGCTTATATAACCACTTTGTCATGTTTTAATTGGATTTCTAACAATACCTATAAATTAGCTAGGGTTCCTTAAAATGGTAAAATACTATATTGATGTCTTATGTGAGAGAATTGTCATTAACAATAGAAATAATAATGCATAAGTGTCATCCTACTAGATGAGAATGCATACGATCATTCTGACTCACTATTTTTATTGGGTAACTAGCTCATGTCTACAATTACCGTCCTTTAACCTACTTGTCTTATCCGTGTTATTATATCTAATACATATTCCTTCTTCTCATCATGCACACACATATATATATATATAATTGATTTATATACATATATATGTTTAAGCCTCACATTGTTTGTCGAGTTTTTTCTGTTCTAGCTGTTGATGTGGGTAATACGAATCAAGCATCCTCGTTCACTGGATGTGCTAAGTACCAATATGATGCTAGGCCCTCTACATCTTTATTAGACTTTCTTGGCAGTTGATGAGGTCTTTCTCTCATCGAGGCTTCATCTCCAATGCTGCTAATAGATTTCGTTGCTTCTAATTTATTCTATATTTTATCCTTTACATCCATTGTAGTTTTTTCCTAGGTTTTTTAACATGATTTTTTTTGTTTTAATTGTACGGGTTCATGGGAAAAAGCCACCCACCAGCCTTGTTGGTAGCTTCTTTTTGGTGTAGAATAAAATTACATAAGTGCTCTCCTCCTCGCTGTAACGTCCCACCTCTATACCCATACTACTCGAGAATATTACTGAGCAACACTGTCGAGTTATACAGAGAATAATGCTGGTTAGGAGCGACTAATCGTGTCTATTCCCTTGGGCTAACAATGTCATGCCATCTTTTACCTCATACCATTATAAAAGATTTGCACAGTATCGGCATAAAGCAACGACCATGTTGGCTAATCAGAATAGAACAATACATAGTATAAATAAGATCATAAAGTCATAATCGCAATGGAGAAATATAATACATCACATATTAATATAGTGTGTGTACATAGAGTATCTGACACATAACCCAAAATAATATAGATCGATACAAGGGAGATACATCCAAAAGATACATCATTGATATCACACCATAATATACATACGAAGATATGAAAAAATGATACATATACATAAAGTCGGATACATATATATACTAAGCTGCCCCCTAAAAGCTCGTCATCCAAGAGTCTAGTGTCCTTATACCTAAAAGTCTCGGACTGACCCGAGTATTATATACATAATAAACTGGTCAGACTATATCTAAATTCAAGGCCAAGAACACAAAAATAAAGCATGGTAATATAGATGCAACAAGATCATGATAAAATATAATGTCCGACAAAGTCTCATAGAATATACCATGCAACACATCTCAAAATCATCGATGATTCACACATTAGCAAGTAAGAGTCGAGATAAACATAATCTCATCGAGTAATATAAGTAACTCATATAAATCATGAAATACCATGGATGGGCTTAATTTATGTTCAACAAAATCGTAAGAAAGACATGAACTTTACGTAACATACAATACAAAAGGATAATAAAAAAATGTCCATCATGACTTATACTCCTTATGGAGGAGATAACTTCCAAATATAAGCCCAAAGAATAATAAAGATGATAAAAAACTCAAATAATAATCAAACACCAATAATAAAGCTAGTAAATACCGACTCACATTCCTAATGGAAGTAATAATCTCTAAATGTCAAGTATTCCAAAATATAAAGATACGTGGTACTAAATACAATAATCTCTAATCAGAAAATACTATCTCAACATATAGCCCCAGTAGAAGTAATAACCTTCGACAAATAGTCCTTAGAGATAGCATGACTACAAATCTAATAAATCACATTCCATACAAAGCAATGAATATAGTAATCAACTATTATCTCGACCTATCATCTTAATGGAAGAAGGAAGTTATGACAGTTAGGTCCCCGAGGATAACAACAAATCAAACCCAATAACAAAAAACTATTAAAAATCTCGAAAGAAACATCCACATGTTTTCTTACCTAGCATCCCAACGGAAGATGTAACTTCCAACCATTGTCCCTTGGAGATAACAAGAGTACTAAACTCAATTATATCAAAGCCAACAGAACTCAATTCGTAAAAGTCATAACATCAGCCCACAATCCTTAGAGAGGCCATATCCTTGACTAAAAGGTCCTTAAATCAAAAACACCATACGAATAAATCTTTTTTTCCATAGGCTCTTATGAGAGTATAAACACACACAAATACAAATATAATGATGAATGAGCATGAAGAAAGTTCCTAACGTCAAACAATAGACAATCCTTTCGGTAGTTTTCGGGATAGGCTAATCAAAATGACACACGAGCATAGAGAAAGTCTCCAATGTCATAAAACTCAATAAAAATCAAAATGATAATAATTGCCAATAAAATAATCAAATGAACCACCTTACGTACCAGAAGGGAGACCAACAAACATATAGTAATGCTCCAAGAAAGGCTAACGACCATGGACAGACCTGTTTCCTATGGTCCCTTAGTTATTCCTAGAGTCGTGATCCCTAATATCCATCTATATGTCGTAAACATATCACAAGCCAATGCTATGCAGTGGCCACTTCTCCTACCCCCTTGGTAATGGACTATTGGCCTTATGTGACATCAAAGTAATTGCTCTTATGAGAGTAGTAACCCTCAACTGACGAAAAATCTAAAATGACATAGGTTGTAAACTCAAATAATTCTCTCGACTCAATGAGTCCTGTGAGAGATCAAATATCAATAACAATATAAAGAAATATTCTCAACTTCTAGTCTAAGGGAACAATAAATCCCACTTGGCAGTCCTTATGAGAAAATCCAAAATCACAAAATAATAAAATACGTAATCCTTGGAGAGTCGACACTCTTGGCTACAAACTAAATCAAATAATAACCTCGAGACCGTCACCTCAAAAATGCCTAACCCGACTCCAAAATATAAACGATATCTACTCACTAGTAGTAACCGAACAAATATTACTTGAGTGTCCCATACTACTCAATACTACTTGAATCTTTACTAAAATCTTATAAACTACACTCCTCAAAACATCAAATATTCTATAATATGAGCCAATAGGGTAACCCAAAAAATATTACCGAGCGTCCCATACCACCCAGTACTACTAATCTGTTTATTCAACAACTTTCAATATATAGAATTTAAAGCTTAATATAAATCAAATATTCCACATGAACAGGCAAGAGAGTAATCAGAAAAGTATTATCAAATATCCCATATCACTTAGTATTATTAAACCATTTACTCAATATTCTTATCATATTGAATTTCACATAAATCTCCATAGAAATCAATCTAATTAACTATATATATGCATGCATGCATGCATGTATGTATGTATGACGAAACCAATTTCAAAGTTCTTAATTAATCATACTCAATCAATAATCCCCATTTTAATTATTATTAGATTTACTCCATCTAAATACTCCTTTTAAGAGAATTATTCATCAAAATACTTTGATTCGATTTCCTTTATTTTTACCGAATTTCCATACTTTTAAAAATACTTAAGGATTTCAAATTTTCCTTAAAAGAAAGTTTATACCCAACACAAAATTTCAATACTTATATTTTTAGTTTCCAAAGTATTTTTACAAAATTGTAGTTTTTCTTTTTAAAAAAAATTTGGATAAACCCTCTTTTATAATTAAATTCTTTTCCATATACCTTTAAAATTATAAATTTACGTACTCTTGTTAACAATCTAAGTTTCAGTTATAAAGAAAGTCAAAAATCACATATAAGAGAATTCGACGAAAGAAATGAATTTAGAAAGTAAGAAATCAAGATAACACTTAAAGATGTTCTAGTTATGGATTTTACGATTGATCCATCAACCGCTTAACCATACCAACTGTTCACGCGGTTACCATCTATAAGGATAATGGTGTTTGCGCCAAAAATGGTCACAAACCCCGAATGTTGTGAAAGCACCAGTGTATGAATACAAATCAGCAATATTCAAACACAAATCTCAGATCTAAACAAACAACAAACAGCAATCCAGAAATAATGAACAAAAACACGAGATTTATAGTGGTTCGGCTATCTCCGGCCTACGTCCACTCTAAAGTTTTTATCTTTTATTGATCGATGCTTGAAGATTACAATTTCCTATCGCGTAGTACAACAGATTTTATGATTATAATCTGAATCTAAGGCAGCAATGGTGATCTGGAGTAAATCTGGCAGAGTCCGGGCGCTCTTTAGCTCTCAAAATTGTCCGACCCCTTTTCTGAATGACCAGGGGCTCTATTTATAGGTGTAGGAGGCGGGTATTTCACCTAAATTGAAGGGAGACCAGTTCTGGCACGTGAGGGGGCCCACATGCCCGCTTTCTGGAAATCCGGGCCCACTTTGGGATCGATTCGAAGCTATGTTCGAATCGATCAAGAAATTGTCCAATCAAGCTGAAATTTGGTGTGAACATTCTTCGACATGTGCCCAAGCTACTGTGAAAATTTCATAGCATTTAGACTTGTAGATCTTGAGTTATGATCGATTCAAGGTCGCTTTTCTGGTTGTAGTGCTCTGTTCGAATCGATTACGTTCGAATCGATTGCTTCGAATCGATCCAAGCATGCGCTTCTGTGATGACGTGGTGCGCCTCCTTCGAATCGATCCGACTTCCATGCCGAGTTGACTGGGTCGAATCCTAGTTTTTAGCTGTTGTGACTTAGTGGATTCGAGGGATTCAACCATATCATGGATTCGAACTGAGACTCGTTCGTATCCATCCATTCGTGTTGCTCCGGCTATTTCCTTCGTATCGATCGACTCGAATACGATCGATACGAACATTGTCCCTAAGTCCTTCGTATCCATACGCATCTGTCCTTCCTTCGTATCAATTCTAGCTACGATCGATACGAAATGTATCATCAATCCTTGCCTTCTTATCGATACGAAGCTACTAATCTAAGTCCATGCCGGTCGATACGAAGGGTATCGATTCGAACAAACCTCCGCATGCTTGTTTAACAACCTGGGTGTGTTGCCATCGAGTCGAACCTGTGCCAATCGATACGAACGGTATCGATTCGAAGTCCTTACTTTATGGTCGATACGAAACGCATCGATTCGAACCACCATCCTCTTGATCGATGCGAAGCACATCGATTCGAACCATTCCCTGTACATCATAATCCATCCATATCTCCTTCATATGAACTCCGATTAACCTGAAATTTGAAACGTAGCCTCTCCTAGTCCTCATCATCATCTCCAATCGATTCCGTCCTGATCGGAGCCTGGTCAAATTTTGACGACATCCATCGCAGCCTTGTTTCCAATCGACTTCCAATCCTGATATCCATCCTTTCTTGTCGATTTGTTTGATATTCCGGCTTTGACCAAAAAGCGGGATAACAAATGGTTATAGTAACGATTGAAGAATTAGATAACCACAGTTAACCATACCAACCATACATGATTGTTTTATATAATATTTAACATAAGTATAAAAATTAGTAATTTAAGTTAAAAGAATAGCCTGTACATTAATAATACATGCCTTCATGTAACGACCCGTAAATTTCGATAATTAAATTTGTTGATTTAAAAAGATTTTGGTAATTAAAAACTAAAAGAAATAAAAATTTGTAATTTAATAATGAAATAATAACTAAAAAAATGAAACAATGTTAATTCAGGTTAATTGTTAACAATCTTAATGAAATTCCAATTCATTGTAATTTAAATGCTATGCTTAGTTATAAATCGAATATAAGAAAATAAAAGTAAATATTGAATTAACCAATGAAATAATACATTGATTAAGTGTAATTAAATGAAATTAGTTTTATGGAACTAATGGTAACATTTGTTGTAGTAATAAACTTATAAATGCAATTTAAAAGTAAATAGTGACAATTATTATAAGTTACCTGTTTATTTAGTTAATTGAATTGAATTTGGAAATCAATTGTAAATTAAATGAAATTAAATATTACGCTAATTGAAGTGAAGATGAAATTGGAAAATAATGGTGTAATAAGATGTAAATCATGATAATTATAGCCTTAAGTTGATAATTGGTTGAATAACAGGATTGAAAACCAAATAAATGAATTTATTTGAAATTTAATTTATAATTTCTGAATTTAATGAAATTGAAATTTAACACTGGAATTGATGGATTAATCAACTTTAAATTGACATCTAAATTTGTTTAAATTATTGTAAGTGATTAAGAAATCAAAAAAATGATAGAAGTTGTAAATTATAAAATTTAAACTGAAAATGTGATTTAATTAATTTAATATTAATTTATTTAATTAACTGAAATATAGCCATTTTGGCCACTGACTCGGATTTCGACGAAACCAGTTTCATCGGATCCGTAACTATGAATTATTATAAGATTTCAAGATTCGTAACGATCGGACTTGTCGTTTGATCGTACGGGCTCGAAACGCCTTGAAATCAATTTAATTGAAATCAATTGAAATCAATTTGAAATAAGCTGATTTTAACATAACTTCTTCATACGATGGAATTAGGACTTGAAACCTGTTCCATTGAGTTTAAATTGTTTGAAAGCATCTGTTTTGATATATGGGATGAACCATTTTCGTTCCGGAGACAGAACGGGCTTTTCGGGTCATTCATCGTCAAATTTTCAATTCAATCGTATCCATTCGTTCTATTTTCCTGATCTGCCTATAAATACCTCGTTATAAACCCTAGTCACTTGTTATACCTCATTATTGTATGTATAATTCCATTTGCTCCTCCTCATTCCAATGCCAGACAAAACCCTAATTCCCAATTGCAATTTCAATTCAAAATTCAACTTCAAAATTAAAACTCCTCAATATATATCGAATTATATATCGATTTGAAGCTCTCGACGAGCGCATCTCAGATTTGTAATTCGTTTTTCAATTTGAAACTATGTCTGTCCAGAAATTGAAGAACAAGTCTCGACCGTTCATAGCGCGTTGATGAACTTCGACGGATCGTCGGTTGGAGGGTAGCGTTTTGTAGAGGGGACCGAGGGGAGTGCAGCAGCATTGTTCGCATGTCAAATCAACGGTTGGATTTTCGTGCAAAATTCATTAGGGTTTCGTGGTCTCTGGCGGCGGCTGGCCTGTCACGCCGATCGACGAGGCTCGGGGAGGTCGAGTGGTGGTCGCGGTCTCGGGGGTAGGACACGGCGGTTCTGGCAAGGGGTGTAGCGACGTCGGCGTGGGCGGCGCTCGAGTTAGCTGCGGTGGCTCGCGTGCGATGACTGCCGATTAGGGTTGCCTGGAAGAAGAGCTGTGACGTGTAATATTTTGTTTTCTATTTTGCTTTGTTTATTTTTAATTAAATTTAATTTTTAAATGTTCTAACGTACATATCTTTTTCATACGAGGTCCGTTTCATGCGCGGTTTCTTACGTTGGGATCGTATTTAAATTTCGGACATTTTGACGCTTGTTTGGACGAATTCTGAGACCGTTCAAATTTGGGGCTTATTTTGAATTTAAATTTAATTTAAATTCAAAGATGAGTGTTTTAACCCACTCACAACTTCTAAAATTTCTTATGTTTGTTAAATTAATTTTTGATGTGAATTAGAAATTTGTTTGTGGCTGTTTGATATATTTAAATCGTCAATCCAGTTAATTTGAATTTATTTGAATTAAATTGTCGTTTAATTTATTATTGAATATAAATTGCCAGTTAAATACCTGTTATTGATTATTAGTTCTGTATTGATATTTATTGATTGGTTTGGATGATGTTTGTAATGGATGTTGATTGTTGATATTGGATGAATGGATGTTTTATTTTATATCGTTATAAACTGCAAGTTCACTATGAGTTGAAATGATACATACCCGAATGATCAATAGATTAGGGAAAAATCGTTATGGGTTGAAATGATTGACTTGAGCGATTTTATGGATTTTATTATTAATTCGGGATTTGCGGTTTGAAATGATATATAACCATAAAATTTAAATTGCGGATTGTAATGATAAATATCCGTATCACTTGACCCTAGGGTAGAAAATTATATACGAACACCGGATTGGTTAAATTAAGGATTTTGAATTTCTTGATTTTTTGAATTAATTAAATGATATCTTGAAATAAAATTTGATATATATAAATTGAAGTATTATTGGAAAATCAAGTTTGTGTTGAAATGTGAATTGGTTTAAAAAGAATTGTTTTAAGAAATTAAATTGGAAGTTTAAAGTCAAGTATAAATGAAATTCTATCGAAATTGAGTTATTGAAGTTTTTTGAAAATAACTTTGAAATTGAAAGGTTTGGAATTTGGTTTGTTGACTTGGAAATTGAAAATGGTCCAAAGGTGTTGAAATGAATGAATATTTTAATTTGATATTAATTCCAAATTTATGTTTTAATATAAAATGTTTTAAAAATATATTATTTCAAAATTTCTAATTATTAAGATTTTCAAAGTATTAAACTATTTTAACCTGTATTAATTATATTAAATCATTTTAACCTATTTTAAACCATTTAATTTATTTAAACTAAATAACATGTTTTAACTTATTTTAAATCTAATTAATCTATTTTAAAGCTATTTAATCTATTTTAATTATATTTAATATATTTTAAATCTATATTAACTATTTATAACTATTTAAAACTATTTTCTTTTAAATTCCAAACTAAGTAAAATGGATGGGTTTATATTCAAATTCTCGATTTTTAAAGTGAATGTGGTTAAGCGACACTATAATCTAAGTTGGGATCTAAATAGCATATTTGGTTTAATATGATAATCTTGAAATGATAGTTTAACCTATTTTGGAAATATGACTTTTGAAAGGAAATATAATTTCGAACTATGATTTCAATGTGATATAATTTCGGAAGTAAGTAATGATTTCGGAAATGATATGATTTGAATTGAATATGATATTTTGATATCAATTATGAAATGATTTTGGAAATGTAAAAGAACCATCCGGTGTGTAATAAGCGATTGGTTGTTAAAGAGACAGGAATCAGATATGGGAATACTCTCTGTTGATACCGAAAACCACTTTAACAACTGTGTACGCGGTGGAGATTCCAAAATGAAGTAGGATGGTGGCGACGATCCTAAAGGTATATTTACGTGGACCTAACTCCCACGAGTTAGCATAAGGCGGCTAAAACAGGAGCAATTGACGGGCCAAGTGAGGTAGCTCCTCCGTTCGGACACACTTTATCGTTAGCCATTCTATTACTTTGTGATTGATTTGGTGCGCACCTTTGATTCGGGAGTGTGGATCGAGTTGGCGGTAGTTGCGGCTATGCGTTACCAACAGTCCGGAAGTGTAATTGGTATATCTACCCTGGCATTGCCTAGTTGTGCCATGTCACCTACCCTAGCGCGCCTTCTACGAGTTTGTTTTATGTCGTACCTATGTGGTATCCTTTGGCGGCTCCAGTTTATGGGGTGTTACGGTACTGTATAGACTATTGGCATACCTAAAATGTGTTAAGGGGGAAAATGTAACGCCTTAACACTATTTTAATACTTTATATTACTATAGACATATTATAATAGCGTATTATACTACATAGTAGATAGTTTAACGGATCTTTAGGCGATGTGAATCCCGAACATCTCTTAAGTTACTGCACTCACGTTAGACACTGGATAGGAGATGTCAAACCCCGTAAACATCTCCGACGCCGTTCCACTCATAGTTATTTGCCGTTGTTTTAACTCACATAAGATCTTTTAGTTCTGACTCGAGTGTTTTGTCTTTTCAATTCGCTCGGGTCAGCCTGAGCATTTCAGGATTTGAAGACCTTTTCTGGAGGACGAAGACGAAGGTTTGTACTATTATTAATTATTATATTTATTCCACTACATTCATACTGTTCCGCTGCATTTGTATATTTATTCTCTATTATGTAAATCTGATTCTGTATTGTATAAGCATAATAAAATGTTTTGTAAACAGCTTCATGACATGTTATTTAATTATTATATTTTGTCATTCTGCTGCGAGATTCTGTTTTGTTTTTCTTTCTCTATTTTTTTCTTATTCACTCCAATAACAGTCCACCCTTCTGTATGGTTTGAGTTGGCATGTGTGTCTGCTTAAAGCGTACAAAAAGGCGGGATGTTACACTTCATGAACTAGTAACACTTGCATGCATATTGGTCGTTTTATAAACAAATAAATAAATTTGCAAAAAACAGTTAGAGCTATATGAATTTATCATCAAAAATGCATATAATTGAAAATATATGTACAACATGCTTCAAAATTGAAAATACGATGATTAACCATCATTGACAGTTGATGGTTATAAGAATTTATAACCGTCAACATTGGACGGTTCGTGGTAATAACGAGAGTTACCGAACTGTAACACCCCTAGTTTTAATAGAAATAGAATCCTAAAATAATCATTAACTAATAAAAATGCAACACAAATTAAATTTCTAGAAATCACAAAATCAACAGTTTGAAATTGATTGAAAGAATTAAATATCAAAAGAAATTAGTATAAAAATTAAATCCCTAAAGCACTCATTCGTGGAACTAAATTGGCTCTAGGTTCGGTCACCGGTAGATCAGTGGTCGATAATTCTAGAGCTGTTTTAGCTCCAGAAATGACCTCCCAGTTGATTTTGGCTAAGTTTCAATAACCCGAGACACTTCCAGGCGATCTCAGATCTTCCCAAATACAAGCATACAATGATATTCAAAATATAAAGGCCATAACATTTAGATAAAAATTCAATTTCCTAATCACATAATTCCAGCCATAATATTAAATCACAATCAAAGCTTCAATTCAGTAATCTATACCAGAATTAGAAACATGCACACAAGATTAGATATAGATGTAAGTGTTAGAACTCACCTGAATCTCTAAAGCTAGCAATTACACCTCCTAATGCTCCCTCTAGCACTTCTCTTTACCAACCTTGCTAAGCCAAAATAAAAGATCACCAATATGCCTCCAAATCTAATACTTTCAGCTCCTAAAGATGTAGACTGGCTGTTAGAAACCTCTTGAATTTTATGGGAATTTATAAGATTTTATTTGAATTTATTTAGAAGGATTTTTGGCTAAGGGTTTAAGAGAGAAGGAGGTAGACGAGTTTCTAAGTTAAGAATATAACGTAGAGGGAAGTGAAGGAAGGAGGAATTTAGGTTTTTTTCTTTTACTAGACTTAATTAGGTTTGGGTGGGAATTCGAATTAAACCCAACAAAAATTTAATTAACCTAACCTTTTATTCCTTTTTAATTTAAACATACTTAACTGTAGTAAATTTATTTAATTCTTCAAAAAAATCCATAAATTTAATTTTATATTCAAAATCATTATTCTATTTAATTATAATATTTTAATTATACTACTTTTTCATTAATTTTACTTCAAATTGATTTTCCTTAATAAAAGAAAATAATATGCTTTCTCCTTTCAAAATTGTTATTCTTCCCCTCTAATTAATAATAATAATGATACAAAATTTTTCTATAAAACCTTATGTTATAAAACTTCCACTTGAAATCCTTCTTAAGATGCGTTTGCAATGAACGAAAACAAGATATTTGAGCGGGGTATTTGAGTGGGGAAGATTGGTGAATGGGAAATGCGTTTGCGGCTACAGACGGGGCATTTGAGTGGGGCATTTAAGTTGTGATTTTTAATTTAATCGATTTATAATTAATTAATTAATTATTTGTTTTTTAATAAATAATAGTGTCAGTAATTTACAAAAATAAATAAATAAATTGAAAAATTATAAATTGCTCCGATTCAGCTCAAACCAACTACATAATGCAGAGCACTTTGATACAATCACAATGCAAAAAACAACGTCTCAAACTGACGTCATTTGCACAAGTTATTAATTTTAGAAATTTATAAAAGTATAAATTTTATTAATTATAATTATTAAAAAAATTTAATACCCCGTCCATTTTGCAATGCAGCAAAAAATTTCGTTTAGCTCAGCATACCATTCATGTGGGCCAATTTCTGTTGGAGCGTCTAACTCGTCGGACACTACTTCCAACACAAATGGGCAGTTTGTTCTACGAACGACACCTTAGAATTATTTCTACTTTACATCTCCTCTTTACTATAAAAATTAATATTTGTATAAAATAAAATTTCAATTCTTTACTTGTTCCCATTTCAAAATCATTCATTATATTTCTCTAAAACCCCAGTTAAGGAATTGTCCAATAATTTACTTCCAAAATACAAAAATTCCCATTTCTGATTACAAATATTTAAATCATCGCTTATTTATGTTTTCAAAAATATTTAATTTAGAGTGTCTCATCTCGGGTTGTTACATTCACGTAGTGTAATATCCCGGAATTTATGGATAATATCAATTTAATAATCTGTTTAAATAATTAAATTGATTTGATAATCTTTGATAATAAATGTTTGAATTGATTTAATAATCTAATTAAATAAATATTTAATTAGTGAATTTTATCTTTTAAAAACTAATAAAATGATTTCTATTTATAATGTATATATATATGTGTATATATATTGTAAATAGATAGGCTTTGGTTTGAAATTTAATAAATAAATAAATAAAGTCTTGTTTTAAATTGTTTTGGATTTTAGAATATTTGTATAAACTTTTATTTATAAATATAGTTAGTTTTGTTTCTTTTAAAAAGTAATTTATATATAGGATAAGTGTTTAATAAATAAGAAAAAGGCATTTTATTTACATTTAAAAATAAATATATATATGAATAATTACTTAAAAGACATGTGTCTTTATCTAAAGCTTTGTCTTAACATGTGTAATGTAAGTAATCAATGGAATGACAAGTGTCTTTATTATTTTCATTTTTCTTTTATTTTTATAAAATCTTAAATTTACATATATATAAACATTTGCATATCTTCATTTCATTCTTTCTATTTTTCCTCTTCAAAACAAGAAACTCAAAACTCTTTCTCTAATTCAAAACTGAAAATCTGAAGTCAGTAATAAAATTTTCTCAATTCATTTCAAAAACCTGTAAATCTTTTTCAACCAAAATCAAAGATCCCTGTAATCTCATTTCCATTTGCAAGTATCAAATCCTCAGCCTTTCAAAGGCAAATCTGGAAATTCCTCAAACATAAGATCTGTAACCAAGTTTCTAAATCAAAATCAAGTCTTCTGTCTGCAACACTTTCTTTCATCTCTGGAATCAATTCAAAGCAACCTGTCTGCCTTCATTTTTTTCAATCTGGAATCAATTCTAACTGTCTAGTATATTTGTGAATGTTGTAACTCTGATGTATTAAAATGTAATTAACAAATACAGTTTTCTTTGTATAACTGATATTATTATTTGATATTGTATTTTGATCCGCTGCGAATGTGAGAATCTGTGTCTTGTTCTGTTTCTTTCTTCTATCTCTTTTCTTTTTCTTCTAACTATCTGGAATTTTCGGGTTGTCTGGAGACCCGAATACCACATCGATCCAAATTTACGATAGGTCGTGAATCGAGTGAAGATGAAGATTCAGAGTGCAAGGGTTATTGTCGTTAACTCTGAGGATGATTCCAAAACGAGTGTAACGAGATAATGCCTTCGGTTTCGTTCGAACCCGGAACGAACTTGTATGGATTGAATGCTTTCAGAACATCGTCAGGTGGACGATGAGCATTCTAAGTGATGTGTTCTTTTCTAAGGTAATCGTGACCTCAAGCCTCACAAACCGGGAATGGCTAAAACAGGGGAGGTGCAGCAAGGTTAGTGGGTAGCACCCAAGTAGGACAAGGTTACCTCTGTCTAGATGTCCCTTTCTATTTTCGACTTAGTGGTGCGGTTGCTGATCCCAACCGTGAGGTATCTTGTGCGGGAATTATCCAGTAAGGGATGTTCCGACCTTGTGTTGCAGGGGATTGGGAGTGATCCTCGGTACGGTGATCTAGGCCACGTACTGTGACGGGCGGTACCCCAGTAGCCCTGCCATTGTATGGAATCCAAAATCCAATAAGTGCCAACGGACTTGATTGTATAACCCACTTTGTGGCTAGTATGCTGGAATTTAATAATGTAGCAATTTCAGCTATTTCATATTTATTTGAAAACCCTAGACCCTATTATAATACAATCGAATTTCCTATCAAATGTTTTGGTTAGCGTAAGGTAAAA
The DNA here is from genome assembly GCA_030737815.1 of Allium fistulosum. Classification (NCBI taxonomy): domain Eukaryota; kingdom Viridiplantae; phylum Streptophyta; class Magnoliopsida; order Asparagales; family Amaryllidaceae; genus Allium; species Allium fistulosum. The sequence continues at coordinate 1,388,520,161 of CM060901.1, read as the reverse complement.
ACTTACCCATGTTTATGTGTGGGAAGTCTTACGTGATACTTTTTCTTTCAAAAGGTTTTGAAGTTAAACAAGTTTAACCTGTTACTCACACCAGACCCATGTCTGACCCAAGTTGTTTTTTTCTGTTTTATAAACTCTTGGGTATCAAATTTTTACGAGTAGCCAAGGGATTCAGGTTAGCCTTGACGAATTGTGGAGGAGCAATGGAGCAGGAGGCTTCGGCGTTGTAGATAGATAGTAGTTTCCGCTGTGTTGATCTTTGTTTAGATCTTTGTTTTGTATTGAGATGTAATAACTAGACAGATGTTTATAACTGTCTAGTATATGATGTGAATCTGTGTAACTCTGATAAGTGTTGTATATGATACTATGTAATATTTATGTGATATAATATATTTTGTTCGTTTCCACTGTGAGTATTTGTGTTTGTTTCTTTTCTCTTCTTTTCTTTTCTACTTCTCACCCCTTTCTTTCTTATTAGCGATACGACTTTCTATGGAGAGAAAGTCGTGGTCGTTACAGTGGTATCAGAGCATAGGTTGAGCGAATGCCTAAGCTTTTGGTTAAGTGAATATCAGAACACTAGGTTGAGTGAATACCTAGGTTCGGAAGGATTGTTCATTAGAGATAGGATCTGTAGCAACCTGTTTGAGTCCGAGTGTATATATATACGAGAGCGCGTATTTGTTAGTTATATAAAATGATTTTATATTGTGTTAATTGATCGGTTGAGTGGTATATGGATTCTGGTCAATACGAGTAGCTAACGTTATTGATAGGGATCTCTAAACACTTGAACCAGGCCAACGGACACAATATTGTTTTAAAGAGGTAAATGAAATAATTTTACCCAGAAATAATTTCTATATAAAATATATCATTTTAAATATATATATTTATGTATTTCTACCTATTTATTGGGTTACCTGTTCGGGTTTTCCAATATAGGATATAAAGGTAGATGGGGTAGTGGTGTGTGAAACACGACTACAAATGGTTGGAGTCTAAGTATTGAGGTTGGAAGTGTATCTGTCGAGACTGTAGACCTAATACTGTCTCGAGTAAGCTTTGCTGTGGTGAAGGATTTCATCGATCTCCGAAGGAAACTGTAATGGTTCGGAGTTTATCTTTGAAGTGTGGATGAGTAGAGTTGGATCTGTCGGATGTGCAGAAGTGTGTGATGGTATCTTGATACCTCAGGTAATAGTAGCTGTATGATGAGATACAGTGACGATGGATGTTCCTGAAGATGTTTTCTTTGGAACAAGATTAAGGAAGTGTGTATGCTTCGGTATTGTGGCTGAGTTCAGCATGGAGTTTCTGCTTTGGTTTGGGGTCCGAGTTTCTCGAAGAGCTTTGGATAAGAGCATCAGTGTCAGCAGTGCAGCTCGGAGTACTCTGTGATGGCAGGAAGTTTTCTGGATGAGCAGTTTTTCTGGAAGTGAAGTTCAGAAGCAGCAGAGTGGATCCATTTCTTCGATAAATTGGATAAATAAGTGTAAGCTGTTCTGATTGGTAAAGAGAGAACAGTCTGTTTGGAATTAGGATGGGTTGATCGCAAAAGTGACTTGCGATTGTCTGAGTGTTCTCTTGGGTTGTCAGAATTTTTCTGGATGTCTTCAGGGAAGTCAGGAGTTGTCCGCATCTGAAGGTTGAGTTTTCTTATCGACTGGATTCCATGAGTGATACCAGTGGTTCAGTCTAGTTGAAGGATGTTTTCCTAGAGATAGAGTTTGGTGAAGCAGCTCAAGTTTTGCTGGAATATCTGAGTTTTCTTTATGGATCAGTAAACCTTATTTCTGGAGTGAATTGTCCAGTCTGTGCTTGTGTTCTACTTCAGATCAGAGTGGTGCAGCGGAAGCAGTTTGGAGTGTATCTCTGGATGGGAGAAGTAAGTTTAGAATCTACTGATGTTGTGAAGTAGAGTTGTGTTTGGATCTCGTCTGTGTTCTGATTTGGATAAGTATTTGGTCTTCTGAATTGAATTGTCAGTTTGGATAACTGGAATTCATTGTGTTTTACGTATCTCTGAGGGAGTACGTGTTTGATCTATCTTTGGTTTTGGAATCAGCAGTTCTGGAGGTTTGATTGTTGAGTCAGACTCGTCTGTAGTCTGATATTCTATTTAGTTCTGTAGATCTAGATGAGTAGGAGATCTATAGCTTAGTAGTTTAGATTGTTTGTAGAGCGAGTATCCCGGTATATATATATACTTGGGGAAACTCGAGGAATTTTATCTAGAATTTAGTCTAGATAGTTAGAATTGTTTGATTGGATGAATTGGTTGCTATGGTTGCTAGCATATGGATGATAGTAGATGCTTGTGTTTTGAATTTAAATCTTTAATAAGATTATTAAATTACCTTTGTTTAAATTTCGGGGACGAAATTATTTTAAGGGGGGAGGAATGTAATATCCCGGAATTTATGGATAATATCAATTTAATAATCTGTTTAAATAATTAAATTGATTTGATAATCTTTGATAATAAATGTTTGAATTGATTTAATAATCTAATTAAATAAATATTTAATTAGTGAATTTTATCTTTTAAAAACTAATAAAATGATTTCTATTTATAATGTATATATATATGTGTATATATATTGTAAATAGATAGGCTTTGGTTTGAAATTTAATAAATAAATAAATAAATAAAGTCTTGTTTTAAATTGTTTTGGATTTTAGAATATTTGTATAAACTTTTATTTATAAATATAGTTAGTTTTGTTTCTTTTAAAAAGTAATTTATATATAGGATAAGTGTTTAATAAATAAGAAAAAGGCATTTTATTTACATTTAAAAATAAATATATATATGAATAATTACTTAAAAGACATGTGTCTTTATCTAAAGCTTTGTCTTAACATGTGTAATGTAAGTAATCAATGGAATGACAAGTGTCTTTATTATTTTCATTTTTCTTTTATTTTTATAAAATCTTAAATTTACATATATATAAACATTTGCATATCTTCATTTCATTCTTTCTATTTTTCCTCTTCAAAACAAGAAACTCAAAACTCTTTCTCTAATTCAAAACTGAAAATCTGAAGTCAGTAATAAAATTTTCTCAATTCATTTCAAAAACCTGTAAATCTTTTTCAACCAAAATCAAAGATCCCTGTAATCTCATTTCCATTTGCAAGTATCAAATCCTCAGCCTTAATTCATTTCTACACTTCAAAGGAAAATCTGGAAATTCCTCAAACATAAGATCTGTAACCAAGTTTCTAAATCAAAATCAAGTCTTCTGTCTGCAACACTTTCTTTCATCTCTGGAATCAATTCAAAGCAACCTGTCTGCCTTCATTTTTTTCAATCTGGAATCAATTCTAACTGTCTAGTATATTTGTGAATGTTGTAACTCTGATGTATTAAAATGTAATTAACAAATACAGTTTTCTTTATATAACTGATATTATTATTTGATATTGTATTTTGATCCGCTGCGAATGTGAGAATCTGTGTCTTGTTCTGTTTCTTTCTTCTATCTCTTTTCTTTTTCTTCTAACTATCTGGAATTTTCGGGTTCGAAATTTCCGGGTCGTTACACGTAGGATCGCTCATTTTTTTCCAAAAAAAATATTATTCAATTTCTATACGCATATTGTTTCATTATTTAACTTGTAGGTTAGGTGTACACGCGAATCTGTCATTGTCATAAGTATAAATAAATATAACTACCAAAGTCTAAGTTAATGATAATATATATTTTCTCCTATGGAAAAAGATATTGAATAACATTCTTTGTGTGGCACGCATAAACTGCCGATTCCGACTTTAGCAAAGGTCATTGTGAGAGGATGATTTTGTTTGGTTGTTTTCTCTTTGGTAGCAATATATCGTCCACTTCCAATTTCTCATGTGTTGATGTTTTAGGATTTCCATGTATTCTGAATACTGTTGAATCTCTAGATATATGAGTTTTTGCAATGACCTCTAGGTCAGAGTTCAAGATTTCACATTTTTGATTGGCCGAATCGGGCCAATTTAGCTGATTAACATCAACTTCAATGTACCCTCCATATTTTCTTTCCAAACTTTCAGTTCATCCCTTTTGGATATGAATGATACAATGGCTCTTTTGAAATACCCAAAAGTGATTTATGCTTCTTACGTCAATTGGCCTACCAATAATAAACATCAACCGCATAAGATACCCTATTATTATGAGGCAATGGACGTATAGGTTGAAAATGATGAAATCAATCAGCATCACTGACTAGATCTTCCATCCTAGGATGTTCAAACTCATTAGTATTTATGACATGTCTAACTAGTTGTTTTTTCCTCTCTCCTAATTTTTCCCACGAAAATGCCATATGGTATATGATTGGAAAACTTCCCACCTAAGCAAATGATATTGAATGTGAGCCAACTTGATCTTCACCTTTATATTTTTGCACTACGTGCAAGGGGAAGAAAAGATTTTCTTATTACTACAATTTTTTTCAACAAACTCAACGAAACTTGTGCACTGCTTCCGCATATCATGTAGTTCTTCAACCAGGTTCTTTCATTCATTATTTGTCAAGACCGAAAGACATATTGCCCTGCTATATCATATATAGTATGTCATCAATTATTATTTTTACCAACTTATTATACTATACTACTACATACACAAACATTTAATGTATCTCGAACTTCAACAACATTACATAGCATGTGCATTATACATCTGATATTATCAATAATTTAACTAGTCTTAATTAAATTTTGAATTCTTTATTTTTATTAAATTTTGAATTCCGGTCTTGATCAATAGACTTCATTTACTTAACTAATGAAATACAAAAGTTAAACTTAACACTTGTTTAAGGTGCAATAAACCACCACCTAAACTGATCTATATTTATACCTTGCCTTTCTGCATGCGCGTTTCTATCAAACTCATAATTTATGTTTTTATAATATTAAATATCACTAACAATATGCTATTTTGTCATAGCTCATTCTTTTCTGTGGTAGTGTAAGTAAATTCTAAATGATATGCATGAAACAACCCAACCAAACTACCGTCTCCCATTGTCCAGGATTATCATATCTACGACTTTTTTAAAAGTGTTAAAATTGGCCAAGGCCCAAACCAAACTGGGTATTATACCTGTATACAACCATATACACATACCCATAAATAACCAAATACACATTTTACAACCCAAGCCACACACCCCTATCTCATTTTCACTTTTATTCTTTGAAATATTTTAAACCCTAGTAAGTTAGGGCTTCTTCAAATTGAGGCGATCTTCTCAGTTTCCTATTTGTAACCCTTACGATTATTTCAGGGAGGTTTCCAGATCCTTTTCTTGCTATTGCTATCAACAAAACATTATTAAATTTGATAATTTGTCTCTGGATTTGCTTAATCTTTTGTAGCCATTTGTTTTTTTCTTCTGTTCACTATGAAGTTTACCGCTTTCTCCCCTATTCCATACAGATATGTGATAGACTTGATTGTTAAGCTCGCTTCTTTAGTAGCTTTTTTCTAGTCTCTGATTGCTAATTTCAGGTTTCAAATTTCTGCTTTGCTGTAGGAATTTCATCTCCTTATGCATGGAATCGGGTGAATGGTATCTCCTACCAAAATCAGGTAAATTAGGATAATGATTAATATTATCCCTAATATTATAAGCTGAATTGAAAATAAAATTGAATTCTTGTTGACTTCCTTTGCAAGAGTTTCTTCTGATTTTGATACTGGAATCACCGCCTCCAGTAAATATGCCTTCGAGGTTAGTCCTACTCCAATCTCCTAATACTTTTGACCTTTACTTAGCACTGTGTTGAAGTGTTTTGCCTCCGAAAATGTCAGAATTGACTTTTCAGCTTTCATATCTACAACTTTAATATCAATCATATTGAACCTATTCAGTTTACAAAGTGGATTGTTCAAATTGTTTACAAGCTGGAGAGCACGTGCATACTGCTACTCAATCTCACAATGGTTTAATAAAGTATCAAACTATAATTTATTTATATCGTGTTGATTATAGAAGCTAGAATTTAAATGCAATATCAATCATAGAGGATCACAAGTGTGATTTGCACAATAGTTAAAAAAGAATACCATAATCATCCATTCATGAACTGATCAAACTAATGATATCAATAAAAATAGAATAAGTGGGTCCTTCGAAGTAATAAAATCATATTTTGTCATATGTTATTATTCCAAAATATAAACTTTATCATTTACATTTGGTTGAAGTAATAATTTGAATAGAATTGCTATTCCTAGTAGTGATAAATATGTTCATATTTTTATATAATCATATTCGAAAGTTGATATAATTATTTTATTTCCGTTATATGTGTAATTGTAAAAAAATCAATATAAATAATGGTTATGCCTTATATCATAATAACCATCGCATAATGAATGATAAGATAATCACTGTTATCCAAAACATAAACCTTGATTTAGTTCTTTAATAACATGCACGCAACTAAAGTAAAAGCACCATAACTCTCCTAACTCAAACGATTTATTAGCCAACAATACACACACACATATAAAATAATCAACATGATTATTTTCATATGTTAAATTTCCAAACTACTTTTGTAATAATTAGCTCATCATCTCCCAATTGCGGCTAAAATTTCGCACCTTGAACACAAGTGTTAAAATGGTAGGGAGATATATAAGAGAAGCAAAATTTTCTATATGAAAAACCATATAGTCCAAACTATTCGATCATAATAAAATATAACTTCCTCAGATTATCTAAAAATTAAAAGATCAATGTGTCTAATTTTTCATACATTGCACATAGTCCATACTCGATAACATTGGTGCTATTGCCAAAATATTTTACATCGCATTCAGATAAATTTTTCTTCAAACTTTAACTGATACATAAGCTAGCCATATGTTGATAATATTTGATTCAAATATCAATAAAACAATCAAATATCGTTATTTCATAAGCAAAAATAAACCAACAATATTATATTTCAACAGAATATTAAAGTATATATGCACTTTGATATTAGATATCATGAGATTATTCAATATTTTGTAGTTTGATATAGCTTATTCCTATAGCAATCATTTTTTGATAATGAAAAATAGACTAACATAAGAGTGTTCAAATGATAACCACTTGCTCACCTCAGACTATCATTTTCATGGAACCTCGTTACATGTTCTGAGTCTTTGAAACTATTTAAATTAATTTTGTGTTTATAAAAACTATAAAATACAGATACGACATTACCTTGGAAAGGTGGACAACAAATGTGGCAAAAGAGGATGAAGAGGAGTAATTGAGGTAAGAAGCATGATTTGGATCAGAGTAAGGAAGCAATGACTATGAATTTAGCGAGGCGGTTGGTAGTAGCCAGCGAATTTTGGGATGGAAGATGAGAAATATCAGTGGCTTTATGGTCGAAGAGGAGAGAGAGTTGCAACTAGGGATTCCATATGGGAATGTTTATTAAGTTTCAAGTGTATTTTTTGGGGAGTGCATTATTTTTGGCACGAGGGTTGTATGCTTCACTAAAACTGTTAAGGTTTACGATAGTCCTAAGGCTGTTGCAAAATGTAAGGACATTATGTCGTCGTTAAAAATTTTGCATCGAATCTAGGCTGTTGAAATATTGTAATGGCCCTGAGTCGTTGTGTAACAACCCGCACCCCAGTAGGCTCAAATTTTTGATGAACCGAAAATCCAAGTCCACTAAAGCACGAATTGCTAGTTTGGTATCCTGCAAATAACAAAGGTAAGTCGGAGTAATGTTGATAAAATCTCACAGCAGAATAATAAAGTATATGGCATATGGTTACTAACCAGGATTGGGCAACTGCCTCTAACAATGTTCAACCTAGGAGTGAAACTTGGCTTTTTGCTATATCCCAATAATTATTAACCTGTCATCCTGTGGTGGGAAAATGTGAATGGGTCAGACATAAAGTCAGGTGAATGGAAGCTAAATTGAAAAGAAAAGTGAACCATTTAGAGCCAGAGTTGCTCCATACTCCATAAAGTAAGAATAATATGAGTGTCAATCTTAGATATAATTCCTAATAAGAACGAGCCTATAATATAGGTCCTATTGAAAAGGTCAAACCAAAGTCGTCAAAACGTAGATCGTCCTATAGGAACTACTGTTTACCTATCCACGTTACTACTACCAGAAGAGCATGTGAGGAAGCCTAACCAAGGGATCATCGGACACAACCCATACCCTTCTCTAGTCGTACCATGACCAAATGTCTTCTATGTCTACCCCTGTTCCGCAACAATATTGCATGAATACCGCTAGACTGGACTTCTATCAACGTACCCTCGATTTCTGCCGATGGACCGCCAAATGCCTACAGGTATAACCTGGACCGCCAAATGCCTACTTCACAGCCAACCGAAAAAAAAATCCCACAAACATGATGGACCCCCTTTCGCCTATATCATGTATCCCGCAACGGACTGCTTGATGCCTACGTTGCGGACTCCGCTAGTGGTCCGCCTTATGCCTACACTGTGAAGTATCAAACAATATCCGATAAAACCCCGAACCTGGATCGCATGATGCTTACAAGTTCCGTAATGATACCTGGACCGCTTGGTACCTACAGGTATTAAAATGTAGCCTGGACCGCTTAATGCCTATAGGTATAAGAAAACATAATCTGGACCGCAAAATGCCTACAGGTATAAGAAAACACAACCTGGCCCGCCAAATGCCTACAGGTATAAAATCTAAGTGCATAAACTTTCTTTTCAGCCCATTAACTTCATAGGAGGATTCATTCACAAATATATATATATATATATATATATATAGGCTGAAATCATCCATAAGTTAGCCTAATAATAGAATTGGGCTAATCTGTTCCTTTTATTTATGTTGGCGCTGTGTTAAAAACAGTCGCCATCCTTTTTCTGATTTATAGACAATTAAAAACTGAGGATCCGATCTATTTCTTTTTATTCAGATTTAATTTCATTTGTCTCTTATTTTATACACCAATCCTAATTTTTAAGTCTACATTCTTCTACTTGTATGGTTTATAAATAATTTCCTTTGATTTGTTTAGATCTGTTTTAGGGTTCCAAGGATCTATTCACTTTATGCAAAATTTAATATAAACCAAGTCAACATTTTATCCAATTCCAAATTAACCTTCTACTCATTTTACCCAAAATTTAATGTAAACTAAGTCAACATTTTATCCAATTCCAAATTAACCAATTTATAATTTAGATTTGCGAGGAATCTTCATTAAACTTGAAATTAGAGATAAAAATAAAGATGAAAATCAAAATATATTTTAGATCAGAAGAAGTAGAAGAATGTCTGAATCTAAATATTAAACTTTTGCTTTAAGAAATTAGATTCCACCCATCTGACCTCCTCTAGCTTTTCTATGGAATCCTCTCTTTATTTGCAACACGCCTCTCTAAAACTCTACTTTTAACTTGTGGAATTTTACTAACTTTTATTTGATTTTATTTGATTAGATTTGGTGGAGAATTAGAGTTTTTGGGGAGAAAAGGAAGAAGAATTCGTTTAGTGTAAATGACACAAAAAGGAGCGATAGGTATTAGGGTCTCATTTACTTTCAATTTATAGGTGTAATCAACTATATGAAGCAGTTAGATTTTCCTTAGGTTTCATCATAAACGTTCGAACACATCACTGCTAGCATCTCACCGTTCGAACACGTCAATTTGAAGATCCAACGGACCAAATAAATCAAACACGTCACTTTTCGGTGACGTTTTACACTTGGCTGGTCGATCCTCACCAGGCGACGGTCGACCGTCACGGTCGACCTTCACCAGGGGGTGGTCGACCTGACAAACATATTTTTTTAATAATTATTTTAATATATATATATATATATATATTCTGGATTTTTGTTCTGCCTATATCTTCTTCATACTGACTCGGATTGCGACAAGTTATATATCAAAATTATCCAGAAAATTACCATGGTCACAATGGTGAAGTCCCCGTGGTCAAATTCAGACATTTGTAAAAAATTTCTTTTTAACCCTTATCTTATCTTTAATGGATTAATTTAATTAATTACCCAAAAAATATCGGGGTGTTACACGTTGTAAATTTTCTTCAAAATTATGTGGCAAAATTGTCTATATGATGTAGCGAAGTCCTTATCTAAGTAACTGTAACGTCCCATATTTTTATATATTTACGTATCGTGTAAGTATTATTTTAAAATCAAATTGCGTTAAAATTTAATATAACTTTAGAAAATGTTGACTAGTAACATCTTACACTCAAAGAATTTTTATTGGATAGATTTGACCCTAAAAATCTTGTAAGACTTGTAACTTTTAATAGGATCCAAATTAAGGTCTCAAGCCACTTCCAAAGGAAAGATATGGTTATTTTCTTTCCCATTGGATGGTCATGATAGATTTTTTTACTTATGATTTCAAAGATATGACTGTTTGAAGTTTTGTCAGCTTTTAGGCATATTATCAGATAATTAAGGAGTGAATAATACATCTTATTTACCCATTTCGGGGTTAGGGTTAGAGCAGGCTTCAAAATAGCCATTAACCACTATAAATACATATCTAAATATCTCCTAACCCTCCTTAGCCTCCGTTGACTTATTAGTATCTGAATTCCATCATTATTTCGACAAAATTAACCTAATCTCCTAATTAGAAGGGGATTACACAATATAGTTGCAGGAGATTATTTAGATATCGAAATTTGTGCCTAGGGAAACATGTAGCCACTGTCCGAATTCAAATCTATCCTTGTTTTTGTGAATCTATGCTAAATTGGAGATTTTTGTCAATTCTACACCCTAGGTGAGAGATTCTATTCTCTCACTTTACTATAGTTATTGATAGATGTTCTAAAAGTGTTTTAAAAATGTTTTCAAACCCAAAAATATGATTTTTAAATGGGTATTTGTTATAATTTTTGGATTTGCCATGATTTGCACGTTTTTCATCGATTTTTGGATGATTAATAAGTGATTTATCATCCATAGATATGCCTTATATGTTTCTATAGGTTTTGTTGAATACATTTTTAAAGTTAGAAAAATGTTTTTTCATTGTTTCAAAATTAAATCTGGAATAAAAATGAATTTAATTTAATTTAGGATAAATTAAACTTGTTGTTTTGATGTAAGACCGTTTATATGAATTGTAGGCCGGTCTTACATGTTCTGGGATAAATTGCTATGATTTGATGCATATTTACATGTTTGAATGACGATTGAATGATTTTTGCTATAAGTTTATATGTTTTTTTTGTATGTTTGAATGACTGAAAATGCTAATCGGAGAAAATCAGAGTTAACAATCAATTCCATAGAGGGAGGTCTCCATATAGAAGGAGTAGCAATGTACACTCCTATTCAATAAACAAAGAAGGTGAGATTTTTAAATGTGGAATTGAAGTTTGGTCGATCTACTCTTGAGCACTTGAGGTCATGTGGATGCATTGGTTTTATATGCAGATCTAAGTAGTAAGTACAATGATTGAATTGATGTGAAACTTGAAGTTGCTTAAGGTGCTACGGGAATTGGTTTTGGCATGTTGTGTTTGGCTATGAGGTTCGACATAGGCATGGTCGGTAGAAACTTTGATCTAGAGTGGGGGGATAACGGTGCAGAATTCAGTCCGGGGATTGGTCAGCTAGGCAGTTGGTTGTACGATGGGAGCTTCGCGCAAGAGGGGGGCATATGCAACAAGTTCTTCAATCTAACTAGATGGAAATGTTGTTTTAGTCGGGGTGCATCAGATGCATTTCTTATCCTATACTTGACCAAGCTAGGGGAGACCTGTAGGCCGCACTAGAATGGTTTCAGGATGGTGCGTGGTTAACTTCGAGTTTGGCTATGGATTGCCTCTAGAATAGATAGGAAGACTTCGGCTAAGGAAGGATGAAGAGACTACTTTGAGCTGGGCACTTGATAACTTTGGGATATCCATAGGGATACTCTAGGGTTTTTAGGTGGTGGCCAAGGGAAGCTCAAGACTTTGTTAACTTAACACTATGAGTGAATTTGATTGAACGCTTCAAGTAGAAAATGTTCGTATCATCTGGGGAATCGTCTATGGAGACAAGTTCGATACGGAGTAAACTTGTGGAGTACATACAGGGATTTCTACTAGGATAATCCAAGGAGGCAAGTTCGATACATAGTGAACTTATAGAGTAGAACAAACGTGGGTTCCTATTATTAGGACATATGCAGTGGAATATACAGAGGTTTCTACTATTAGGACGTATGCCAAAGCGATCGTAAATAACTCAGAGGTCTTGATGTATGCTCGAGAAGAAGGGGTCGGTGGGGACGCTTACTGTAGATTGACACAAGGTGATCTATTTAACATTGGACCTATATGGGGTGGTCTAGTTTCTTAGTCTTACGGAGTGAAATGGATTCGAGCATCGATGGGACATCAATGGTAAGTAGTCACCGATCAGTACAAGGGATCATATGAGTTGTCTTATATCCAACGACATTTGATTGAGAGATTGTTCGATGGTTCCTTTGTTTTCCACGTTTGATAAGGATGTCACCTGATGTAGGTATTATTATGCAGTATACCTAGGCATCATATACTATACTTGAATAGTCATACACCTACATGGCAATGATAGTAGATTAACATATATCGATGTTATGTGTTAACTTGTTGGATGTAGAGACATGTCAAGTATGATTCTCCATACCTCATGTTCCTATTTACTATATCGATCTTTATAGTATTTTGAGATTATAGATCGCCCATACCAAACCGTTGTCCGACTCAAGGTTTTATGTTATACTTATTATGTCGGGTACTCTTAAAACAGTAGATTAGAGATAACATGTCTAAGATAGTGCGTGGAGCTGTACAGAGGACGAACAGGTGGCTAGCACTTTCATATACCATATTTTGAAGCTATTATTGTTATTCCGCTGTGAAATACTATAGAGCTATTATCGGTACTTATTTACTAGAGATAACTTTCTAATTGGAATTTATTTGATTCGATGTATAAACTCTATTTTCACTTTGTTTTATATATATAACCGTGATTGACTAATGTACTCTGATTTATCTCAGTCCATTTTTTTTATACTTTTCTCTCGCCTGCATTGATTATTATATTCTATCCTATGAACTATAAGTTATACGACAAGTTTTGTTTTGGATTTTTTCATTTTACCTTGATTATGGCTCTATATTGGTCGAGTACTATTGTACCACACTATTTATGGTATTTGGGTATTAGAGGTATAGGGTGGTCTTCACACTTGGTATCAAAGCTTAGGTTGAGCGATTAACCTAAGTTGGTACTTAGATTCATTAGAAATAAAGTAAGTGTAACATCTTAGAATGGATCAAGTGATATACGAGAGTGCATACTTGTTATTTATTTGGTTTTCAAAGCTATATAGCAGTAGTATATATAGTATATAAGTCGCATTGCACACATGAGTAACATTTATGGAGCTTTCCTTTTTGAGAGACTGATTATTCTTATTACTGCTTTTAAATAATGAGCTGATAAACAAGGAATACTGCTAGGAATTCTTTGGGATTAGAGCAGGCAACCAGGCAATTATGGACCCTAATATGCAGACAATGTTCAAGCATGCACTTCGGTTGTATTAGGTGGTTCTTTAGTGCAAGCGCCAGAAGCTAATTTTGCCATGCTGAATATGGACTTCACTAGTCTTCGGAGCAGACCATTCCTTGTTATGGAGTCAGCTATTGAAGTGTGTAAAAACCCCTACCTTAATGGGCCTGAATTTCAACTAAATCAAAACCCATTTTCTAAGGGTATAGATTATTGGTGTTGATAATCTATAATAAACATAAGCACATCAGAGAGCTATCTTCAAAAACCCACAGAGGAATAGAAAAATATAATAGAATATATATACCGACAAAGGCTACAACATTGGAATCAATATTATCCCTTGGATACCTAGTCGCCTTATCAGTGCCGAGCATGAGTGAGAATACTTCTTCACCTACCCATTTCTATCTTGCACTAGTAGCTTGTCCCTCTAAATATATCCCATGGGTTATAATGTGGATAGAGTCAGAACAACGTTCTGATGACTGCAAAATTACTTACTTTATCTGTAACACTAATTTATGCCATTTGATTTCTATTTAATTGTTATGTCTCCTATTCGCAGCTTACCTATTTAATTCCATATACGTGTACGATATGTCCTACTTGCTCTGAGGTATGACTACACACACGGATATATACATACATACACACACACACATGTGTGTGTGTGTATGCTTTGTAACATAATCGTTAGTTAATCGACTCTAGCTATAGAGACCGATGACACCTAGATATAGCTTTATAATTTAATTATCATATATCTAACGCATCTCAAAGACTCATTCAAGGATTAACTAGCCCACCTCCGACAAACAAATAACTAACTAAATTTTGAGGTTTGCGTATCCCATATGGATTCTACACCAGTTGGAAGCAAAATCCATCAAGGCATAACCCAAGTCTTTGCTAACAACCGCTCGAGACTGCTGGTGGTTATAGCCTATATGCAGCCCTACCACTTAAATACCGATCCAACAACAACACTAACATAGCCTGTCGACTTCTTACAACTGAAATGATAATTAGACTATCCTAATGTAAGTCAAGGAAAAATATCTATCCTAATTACTTAACACCTCTTGTTAGAAATGAAACAGACCCTATTTTCCTATTATGTCCCATCGTAGGTTATTTAAGACTTCTTATATAGGGAGGCGGCGGACCCAATAGCCATTTAATACCTTAAATCCAAGGCGAACCATTGACATATTTTTCCATACCAATACACAAAAGCATATCCCTTTCACACGGGTCCTACGGTTGGAGATGTCCCACATTAGTAGTAAGTACACACAACTGCTGGTAGCCTCTAGGTGAAAGGAAGACTTCTATTGTGCAATTTTACTGATTTCTAAACCAAACCAATTATCCTATGCCTAAATATTGGGCTAGGTCCGCTAATTCACATTCTCCCTAAACGTATTATTGAGGCTATATAATTTACTACTATGAAAATTATACTACCTCCTAGTATTTAATTCACTTATTCCCTGCGAACCTATTCCCATCTTATGTGCTTATTACATAAATTATCTATTTTCCTCTTACGTCCCATAAGCGTTTATTGTCCGTAATAAAGGATCATTATTATTCAAATTGGACAATCACTAGTGAAATTTATTTATTCATTCTAATTTAACCATTATGCCTATTTCATTTCCACATAAATGTCGTATTAATTTCTTTAATATGTCTCATTAAACACATTTATGTTCCTACTTGATTTCTGTAAATCCCTATTAACTGCATAATTATTGCCCTAATAATTTGCTTGTTCATAAATTCTGGAGTTGCTATCACTTTTCCATTTCAACCTCTTAGTCCTATGATTACTACGCTACTAATAACTAGTCGTTCTAATTATAGTTAATACAAATATCGACGTATATTACGCTATAAATATTTATATTTTAATCGATAGGCGCAGTTATACATGTGTGTGTGTGTATATATGTATATTCCTATTTCTAACCTTAATTCCAACACTTAGGAATTTTAGAACATACAATTATATGTACATTCTGCAATGAGAATTTATTTCCACATTTTAATATGTTAGAGCTATCCTTCCCAAAAAAGATTACCGTTATAACTTTCTATAAATTACCCAAAGTGAGACTTTTACTTCGTTTGAAATTACAAGTAATTATCTCTTTTCTTTTATTGAAAAGATAGTGCAAACTACAGAAGATAACATCCGTATTTTACACATCTCTTTCCTTTTTAGTATATCCTTTATTATTTCGAGTGATACACGTTTTATACATAGTTGTGGAATTAGATAATTTATGGAAATTATATGGAAATAGATACAACTAAATTGTACCCACAATGCTTCCAATAAATTAAAACATAAAAATTCATATTATAAGTCAAATTAGGGCAATCTAAATTAATATTAACAGTTTACAACCAAGTTATTATAAATCTAGAAGAAATCTTGCAATCTTATCAACATTCTACTTTAACAAATTTAGGGACAGGTTCCTAATTTCTAAATTATGGTGTAAATACCGTTTTATTCCAATTTTATGTAGGCGAGTTTTCAATTGAATGTGTTCTTTCTAAGCCTACAACTCAACAGATCTTGCATAGGCATGATAATTAAATAAAACTCAACAAATAAATTTTAATGTTATATATAAATCATATAATTTCCCACTCACCTTTCTAGCTTTCATAATCTCCCAAATCTAGTTCATCCCTTTAATGACTCCTTTTCCTTCCTAATTCAAAAGAATATGTATAACAAGATATATAGAATTATCGATTTGAGAAGAGATTTTAGGTTAAGAAGTATATAGATTTATAATTATAGATATTACCTTTTTCCATAGTATCAATTCACTCCTTCTTTTCCTCTTTTATTTTATGGTCTTTTTCGATGATATATACACATATAATATAATATTTTATAATTAATAAAAATAATAGAGAAGGGAAAATGGCAGAGCTACGCTGCTTTGATCAAAAAATATGATAAGAAAAGCGAGGGGCTAGGCTTGTATTTATAGGAGCTCGAATTAGTTGTACTTGTTAGATTTAAAATAATTAAATCCAGGTCGTTCGATTAAGGTTCAACCCTAGCCATAACCATTCCAACCAGTTGACTGCTCAACTATAAGTGATCGATCGGCTAAGGAGGGGGTCAACTGGTAGGCCCATGTGATTAATATTATTTATTCCTTTTTAGTTCCTATTTAATTATTTTTGTTCTGAAAACTCAACAATAATAACTTCTTCGTTTAAACTCCGATTGCAAAACTTCAAATATGAAAGTTATCAAAAAATCTTTACGAACACAATGGTGCAAATTTCATGGTCAAATTCTGACATTTGCTCAAACTCTATTTTTGAGTCTTAGTAATTATTCATTAATTATCGCAATTTTACGGGGTGTTAAATTCTTTCTCCCTTAAAAGAATTTCATCCCCAAAATTATCCAAGGGTGGAATCATGTAACTTAATGTGCACCCATTCTAAACTATCCAATTAACTAGTGTACAACCAATTTTGTAGCCAAATGTGTACTAGTGCATAATGTATCACAATATGTATGATATGCATGTTGAATAATCCTAAATCAGCGCCTTCTATATGAATGTATTGTTTTTTAAAAATATAATGCAAACAACCTATATATACTAGCAGTTCTATATGTTGCAAGTTTTCAAAAATCTAAAATCCTTGTTTTCACTTAGCAATTTCCACACCCCTATAAGTAGGAGTATGGTTTAAACAATTTTGCATCTAATTCCAACCATCCAAAATCTGACATACCAAAATTTCATTTTCTAAACATATACCCTTATGTTGGAAAAGGAATTTGGATAGGGAATTTTACATTTTCACCTTTCATTTGGATACCAATTCTATTGTACTTCGGAACCATATCTTTGCCCCCAAATCTTTCCAATTTTTCCAAGTATAGTACACATAAAGAGGCTTGTTTTTAAATTTAAAATGGAATTATTTTAAAAAAAAGGAGTTCTGTTTGCTATCAACATGGTATGAAAATAGAAATTCCAAGGCTAAAACAGCCTTTTCCCTCGTTATTATCTGTGCCTTACATACCACCACCCTTACTGCATAGAAAATTCACATTCGTTAACATGTCGAACTTCTTATGCTAAGCATGTGACCCTTGAAAATCAGAAATTCTCTCAAATCCCATTAAAAATCCTTTTCCCTTCCAATCAAATTTGCAAAATAGTTTGAAAAGTTTAATTCCCAAAAGCGTTTAAACGCCATTATTTTCAAAAACATTTGAATTTTTTTCAAAAGCATTCAAACATTTTTCAAAAGCATTTGAACATAATTTTCCAAACATTTACCTTTCCATTCTTAAAACAAATCAAGCCACATCTTATTGAAATCAAGATTTAGTCAATGAGTTAATTCATATGATTGACTCTAGCATCGCACAATAAATCCTAGATTTTGAAAACCTATCCTTTTAATTGAAACAACGACACACAACCTTTTTATAAATTTTAGCTTTAAGCTACATGGATAATGACCCATGATTTCGCAATAACTTTCACATCCTTCGCTCAATAGAATTTATTTTGTAAACTTCCAGTCTTAATTTGCATTTATCATTAGTTAAGTGTCTATATATGATTTCCCATATTTATATTGTTTTTCTCAAATATATTATAGTGGTCAACATATCCAGAAATACTAGCATAGTAAATAAATAGGAACACATCTCATAATATACTATACACAACTTTTACACAAAGAGACAACTAACGATTACAACCCAAACTACCTAAAGAAAAGGAACATATATTGGAAAAAAAGAACAACAACTACTACTAATCCTAAATACTACCTATGAGCTAGAGGATGGTTTTGATCTTCTATGGGAGCTCAAACCATTGCCATGACCCATTAATGGGTGCAACATTACTACTATACATCCGAGCTTGTGGCTCTAGCGCCGCTGCTCTGCTCACATCTTCCATGGATCTGCCTCGCTCCGAAGCTGAGAGTCCTGGATCATTATAAGTTCAGGGCTCTATAACCCTACAACACCTTGTCCTTGCTCCACCGGCTACTGCTCCTGCCCTCCAACCTCCGATGCCGCTACCTCAGCTGATGTCTCCACAATCCCTATCGTACTTATGGAGGTGCTATCAAATGGAGCAGTGGCCTTCTTCTAGACCTGCTCTCCATGGAGGTTCACTCCATAATGTCTGAAGATGGGGGTGAACAGATGATAATACAGAATGTACCTTTGCGGAGTCCATACTCCTAGCTCTATGTGGTTGCTTATGATAGCGTGAGCCTTGTTCAGTGATGTACAACCCATAATGGCATAAGTGGACTTCTGCACCAACGGAGAGATCTGGTCAAAGCTCCCCATCTTAGGAATGATATTCTGCTGAACAATGCAAATGACGAGGAGGGCTTTAGGCCATAAGTTGTTTGGCCTCCAGACACCAGTAGCTCCAAGAAAGATCCACTCTAAAATCTTAAGATCTATGGTCTCTATGTCTGCCAGATTCACTCCTTCCGCTGCGATACCCAAAATATCTCTAAAATCATTATCCGTCAGAGTAATTATGATCTCTTTCACCTCTGATGTGAGGCGACGAATGTCATCAACAAACTCGTATTTCAAATTAGCATCAACTAGCCACATGCAGCATGGGTAGCACTCCTGCTTGAAAGTGTGATGGTTTAGGATCGATGCTAGTCCTAGGTCGTATATAGGTCCCCCAGCCTACAGGCGGTGAAGTCCTCGAATTTCATTGGCCATCCTTGAAGAAATGCGAAATTTGTCAAGGCTTCGTAAGTGGAGATTTCTAGTCATTTCCGTCGAGCTAGGTGATTTCTTGAGGAGCAAGATTTGGGTGGCGCAAAGATGTGATGATAGCTCTTGGGGGTGCCATAGACTGACTTATCGGGGAGGAGGAGTTTGGTTTTAGATCTGGTGTGAGGGAGGGCTGGATCAGGAAACGTGCATGTTGCCTTGGGTTTCTTGGGGTTACCGGCGGGTGAAACGAGGGCAGGGGAAGGGGCTTATGAGTTTTGGAGAGAGAGGATAGATCGGAGGATAGAGGGGGAGGAGGATGAAAGGAATGAGGGAAATGAGGGGTGTAACCTCGACGTAGCTATATGCCACATTTGAGATTTGGGTTGCGCTAAAACCCATTAACCGATAGACTGCTTCCAGTCGACCGTCTGAAACTAGGCTGTCGATTGTTTGCCTTTTTTGGGCAGTGTTATCCGGGTTTTTAACCCAGCAGGATCCAATAGAGGACATAATAATTTCATGACATTAAAATGGTTCGGTACTTAACTAAAAAGGCTAAAGCAATGAGTTAATGGGACCAAGTCATATTACTGAAGCAATGACTAAATTTGACTAAACCAAGAAACCAATGTCCATTTAGTCCAATCAGCAGCTAAGTACAATAAGCTAATAAATCGTCATTAGAACAGAGCAACGCACAACGAGACTACACGAACTACGTCGTTGCAAAGCAACAAAAGCACCCTATACATCAAAGTCTAGAAACACACAGCGATCCATACTTCATCCTGGGATCGTTAGGTCGCTATGACATATGGAAGAAAGGAAGCATGATAGAAAAAAAAGAGAAAATGTGCTAAGTGTATGGATCGCGAGCGATCCATACACCATGGATCTTCAGCGATCCATACTTGTCCATGGATCCTCGATGAGCTAACTTGGCAAAGCAATGGAGATAGGAACTAAGTAATTAACTCACACGCGAGCTAAGTCTATGGATCGCTAGCGATCTATGGTTTTGGCTTGGGTCACGAGCTAAATTCCTCCATATCCTCCTATGTCCATCTGCAAGCAGTCAGAAAACAAGCCTGGCCCAGAAGCTCTCCAATCTCTATAAATATCGTCATACCTGCAACATAAACGGGATCTTCTGGGGACTGGTCACTAAAGCTGTAGCGGAAACTTTCTTCACTCTCTGCCTCCTCACAACATTCTCCAAAGGGATTCACTATGATTCTCCAGTGGATTCTAACCTTGGAGATCCAATCTAGCTAAGGACAATCAAGAATCTTGTAATCAAACACTATAAAAATCTCTTGTCTCCTTTCTTTTTTTGTCTTTTTCTACATTTACTGTTTATATTATTGCTCTGTGAGAACAGGGCTGGTGCTTTAGTACTCAAACCAGGGTGTTGATCCATTTTTTAGGTTAACATTTTGGTGCTTTCACTGAGAATTGAACTCAGGGTTCAGATCTAGCTATCTACATTGGATCTCATAGGTTTAGAAGTTAGATCCTCAATCTTTGCTTGAAAAGTCCACTATTTGGAATCAATGGCTCTTGGAAGAAGAAGTACTCTGGAAGATCCATAGGGGCAGTAATAGCCGGAGAAGATGTTAATCCACAACAAACTAAATTAAATGGTGCTAACTTGGGAAATCAGGTGCCAGCATCATCCAGCCAACATGAAGTTGTCACCAGGGATGAATTGAATAAGATGGTTAACGAGATCAATAAAAAATGGAAAGTAGCCAAAAGGCTGTAATGGATAAGCTTAACGCTCTCTTAACCTTACAGTCAAACCCTACTCCAAGGACTTGCCTGAACCCACGGCTGCTATAGAATAAGAAAATTCCTTCGTTTCTTGTCTACATAGAAGAAACCGAAACAACCAAAGAAAAGGGTGACAATAGGACTTAACGTGGACGGAAATGCAAGTACTCTGTTCGCCACAAGGCAACCAATTCTGAACTTGAATCAGGGGGCCAAGACCCCGCAAGAAGATATTGCTATGGATCTCTCCGATTCAGAAGATAGAGAGCAATACAATCAATTGGAAGAGAATGTTAACGTCTTTGATGATGCTAGGAACATCCAAACTGCCCCAACCAGGACAACTGCAAGCCAATGGGGTCCCGTAGGAGTGGCTCTCCCAAAGATAGGAGAGCCTAGGTTTCAACCCATGCGCCAGGACCATTTGCAAAGCCAAACACTTGGTGTATTGACTGATTGCCACCCCCAGGATTACCGGACATCAGAGGCATACATAGCAGACATGGTCAAACGGTTGATGGACGAGAGTAAAAACCAAAGAGATGATGAATGAGGATCTGCCCTAAGTCGGACTCCCTTTACCGATGAAATCTTTAATGAAAATATCCAAACAAATTCACAATGCCAACTATCCCATCCTACGACGGGACTAAGGACCCAAAACCCCATCAATACAAGTATAGCTGGCATACGGACGGAGCCAACGCTTCAGAGGTTGTTCACTGCCGATGTTTCCCTATCTTTCTGGAAGTAGTTGCATCTATGTGGTTCACCAGACTTCCCCCGAAATCTATCTCTACCTTTGACCAATTAGCAACAAAATTTCTTGACCAATTCAGGCTCCATACCACTCAACCAAAATATGTCATGTCCCTATCCGGATTGCTCCAGGAATGCGACAAGTCGTTGAAATCTTTCATGAACCGGTTCAATATAGCAGTGATAGAAGCAAACAACCCCAATGAGGACATGATTTTTATGACGTTAGTCCATGCAATTCACCTGGAGACTGAACTCGGGAAATGGATTAAAATAAAGCAGCCTACCACAAGGAATGACTTCAATCACAAAGCGAGTCGATACTTAAGATTGGAAGAAGCATAGGAGTTGGAAAGAAAATCTACTGGTGTGCAATCGATGAGCATCGGACAGAGTGATGTGGCAATGAATCAAAATGCTCATGATTCTGGAACTGCTTAAGGAGTCGTGGGGAAAGGTGGGAATCAAAAGAGGAAAAATTAGAACTCCAATAAAAGAAATAGCAATGGTAGCAACAAAAGACTTAAATGGTTCAGACAGGAAGATTATACCCCTCTAAATGACACTTCGGAAAATATTTATCTTGCAACACATGAAATTGAAGAATACAAGAAACTCTATAGGAGGGAGGCAACTGAGCAGCAATATCGCTCAGGGAAATTCTACCGCTTCCACGAGACATATGGCCACAATAAAATGAATGCTACCACTTAAAGAATCTAATTGAAGAGTTGATCCATGACAATAAACTCCAGCAGTACATGAGAAAGCCACAAAACCCCAATCAACCTGCAGCCCCTCAGCCTATTAGAGAACGGAGAAATAAAGCTTGAACTGGTGACGAAGGCTTGAAACGAACTGACCAAAGGCTTATTATTGGAACGACATCTGGGGGACCACACTCCGTGAAAAGGAGTTAGGGAGAAATGGAATGGTATGCAAGTTCGTTGAAACATGCTCTAAAAGACTCATGTCTCACAATAGATGATGAAGCTCCGGTCAAGCTGCAAAAGGTTTTGAATGATGATATAGTGTTTCGAAATTGGGACACCGAAGGTATCGAAGTTCCAAATCTCAATCCGATGGTGGTGACAGTAGGAATCAGACCTACTATAGTTCGACGAGTGTTGGTCGATAGTGGCAATTATGTTAATATACATTTCAAATGTACTTTTGATCAGATGAAGATTGGCATGAAAAGTGTGTCTAGGTGCCAAACAAAGATTCAAGGGTATACCGGTGAACCCAAACATTCGGTGGGAACAATTGACCTGATTGTGGAACTTGAAGAAGGTGAGCGAAGGGTCACCCTCATTCAGACTTTTGCGATCGTAGATGAAATGTCAACATATAATGCCTTCTTAGGATGGCCCGCACTAGTAGATTTCAGAATAGCTTTGGCCCATGGTGCCTTTCAATGAAGTTCCCAACAGAGAACAGAATCAGAATTGTGAAAGGAGACCAATGTGCCGCCCGGGATGCTATATCGCCAAATTACGTGAGTCAAAAAGAAAGGAAAAAGGGAAGGACATTAGGAGAACTCTCCACATTCGGGAACCCTTTGAATAACAACTACAGAGCCGCCCCTGGCTCGGGGACCATTGCTGATTCGACAAGGCTTTGGACCCTAGAAAGAAGAGTTCAAGGGAGGATCGGGTAGCACTTGCAGAATTGACGGTGTTTGTCCCAATCAATATGGACGACCCAACGCGGGTCCTAAAAATTGGATCGCACCTCGGAAACAAGATGTGGTCAGAACTAACTAACTTTCTCTGTGCTAACTTGGACGTATTTTCCTGGACACACTCTGATATGTATGGGGTATCATCGGAAATTGCTTGCCACACGCTCAATATTCACCCCAATTCACACCAATAAAGCTAAAGAGGCGCAACTTGGGCCCTGAACTGTGACGACCCACCTTTTTGGACGGCTTAAATCGACAATAAACCACACATGTCTAACTCAAACCATTCAAAAGTGAGGATTGTCAATGATATTTAATTAGAAAATAAGAGAAAAGATGAAAACAAAACACAGAATCTCGTAGCGGAATGACAAAACATAATAATCAAATAAACAGTTAATGAAGCTATTTTACAGTATACATTTGATTACACAATTTTTACAACATAATCAGAGTACAAACAACAACATACCAATAATGATGCAGCAGAATAATACTGATAATATAATATACCAAATTCCGTCTTCGTCCTCCAGAAATAATGTCTTTAAACACCGAAATGCTCAGGATGACCCGAGCATAATGAAAAGACAAAACACTCGAGTCAGAACTAAAAGTTATTATGTAAGTTAAATCAACAATAAGTAATATGAGTGTAATAGCTTCAGAGATGTTTACGGGATTTTGCACTCCAATCAAGTGTACAACGTGAATGCAATTACTTAAGAGATGTTACGGGATTTTCCATCTCCTAAGGATCGGTCAAACTATCTATATATAGTAAGATACGCTATATACATAATGTCTATCAGAAAAGTAAAGTATTGAAATAGCTTTAAGTCTTTACATTGATTCCCCTTAACACATTTTTAAGCATTGTCCTACAATTTGCCTTAGTAGCATCACCAATAACATCGGTAGCCAGGGAGGAGCCGTGATAAGACAACGCTAAAATAAAGTCATAGCGGTCACGTATAAGGATAAAAGTATGACAAGGCACATAAGGCAATGCCCAAGGTAGGATACTACCAATTCGGGTCACAGGGTAGGTGGTAACAGATCGTAGCCACGACTGCCCACCGCGTCCAACACCCCCAAAATCAAAACAAGGCGCACCGATCAAGTCAAAATCAATATAGCAATACGAAGAGGTGTGCCCGCTATGGGTAGCTAGCCCACTTGGCCCTGAGAAGCCATCCTGTTTTAGTCATTTCAAATTGGCATAAGTGTCGGGGTCATCCATCATCGTTCTCTTTCTTCAAATCCAGCAAACATTCACCAAATCCTACCACTTCATTCTGGATCATCCACCACGTAGGCAGTTGTCGAAGTGGTTCCGGTATTAACAGAGAGTATGCCAATATTCAGCGCCGGTCTCCTTAACAACCAAACGTCATTTTTCACACCAGTTGGTTCTTTTACGTTTCGAAACCGATTCATATTTGACATCAAAATATCATATTCACTTCAAAAATATCACTTCATTTCAAAATACCATATTTACTTAGAATATGTCATTTTCACTTGAAAGTATCATTTCAAATTCCAACTTAGGTTATAACCTCATTTAACCACATTCACATTTAAATCAACGATTTAAATATAAACATTCTAACTTTGCACAGTTTGAATAGTTTAAAAAATTTATATAGTTAAAGATTTAAAACAATTTGATATAAAATGGTTTGAGTATTGAAAGTGGTTTACATAGTAAAATAGTTTGGAAAAATCTAAATAATTTAAATATTAAAAAGATAGATTTTAACAGTTTATATTAAAATAATTTATTTTTGAAAATATTATCAAATCAAACTGTTTCCTTCACATTTCAACAAATCTGGACCCATATCCAAATTTCAAATCAACAAAACTCAATTTCCAATCTTTCAATTCAATTGACTCAATTTCGATTTAGTTTTAAACAACTTGAATTCAATTTCAATTCGAATTAACTTCAATTTTCGAAACATTCATTTTTAACTTCAAATTCGATTCAACAATTCAATTCAATGATTTAAAATTCCAATTCAATTCTTATTTTAAACCATTTCAATTCATATCGATTTCAAATCCAATTTCAATCTACCGATTCAAACCCCTTAAATTAATTTAAACTTCGTTGTTCAATTTAAGGTTCAAACTTAAAAATAATCAATTTTCAAAATTAAAATCATATATCGATTATAACTTCACATTTCAATTTTAATTCGTTAAAACAATTTCTTTTAACCAATTTCAATTCCAACATTTTAAAGCTTGAATTAGAAGTAATTCAATTCATATAAATCCACAATTTATTTCCTTTAAAACAAAATCCTTTAACCAAAATCCAAATTCAAGATTTTAATACCTTTTAATTTAACCAATCCGGTGTCCGTATATAATTTTCTATCCTATGG
This sequence comes from Allium fistulosum, assembly GCA_030737815.1. Taxonomy (NCBI): domain Eukaryota; kingdom Viridiplantae; phylum Streptophyta; class Magnoliopsida; order Asparagales; family Amaryllidaceae; genus Allium; species Allium fistulosum. The sequence goes on along the minus strand of CM060901.1, from coordinate 1,388,494,193 downwards.
CCAAGTGAATAGTTATTTCAATTTTTAATTACAAGGATTGATATATATATATATCATTTCAATCCAAATCAAAGTGTCATATGTATATATCATTTCAACCTATTTCTTAGTTTATTTAGAATAATTCGAATATTAGTTTATATGATGTCACTTAATACACATAGTGATAATAGGGATAAAAAAAATAAACATCCAGTAATCCAAAATGTCAACAAATAGACATCCATCACAATTAACATCCAAACCAGCCAATAAATCATAATAATTAACTAGTTATCAATATCGGTATTTAACTAGGAATTCAATTTAAATATCAGTTTAAATGGCAATTTGATTCAATAAAATTCAATTTCAATTAAAATGTCAACTTAAACTATCAAGCAGCAACCAATAACATTCTTATCACTTCATAAATTTAATTCAATTAACATAAGAAGATTTAATATTGCGTGAGTGGGTATAATTACTCACCTTTGGTTTTAAGTCCATTAAAAATCCAATAAAAACCCAAAATTCCAACTATCTTCAAATTCAACCAAACCACTTTCATGTTGTCCAGAATTTCAAATTCAACCCAACGGAAGAAACCGCGCGTCAATCAGAGTTCTTATGCAAAGGTTATTGGTTAGAACATTTGAAATTTTAAAATTTAATAAAAAAATAAACACAGGGGCAAATAAGTAAATTCGTTATCATCTGAAACCCTATCGCACACAACAGCTCGAACGAACCCATCACAGCTATAACCGCCGATCTACATCCCCTACCGTCGCCGCCTATACGCCGCGGCACCCTGATCGGAGGCCACCAACGCCATCACCGCCTCAGCCCGCACCTGACCAAGGCCGCGCGCAACACCCCCTCCCCAGCTAACGCCTCCGCCGTCGCCACCTTCTAACGCGATTTTTGGCGAACTCCAGCGATGATACAAAGTTTAGACCCACCTTTAAGACCTGCTTGTCCTCCTCTACGCGCCAGCGCTTCCCTATGTCGATTGGTCGATGATCCACTGTTGATTTGCAAACCCTATAACGGACGGTCGAGAATGTTTCGCCCAATTCTGGACAAACGGAGCCTCCAATTGGAAAATGAATTGCAGATGCAGATTACGTTCATCTAGATATCACATCCAAACCGGTTGGTTCTTTTACATTTCGAAACCGATTCATATTTGACATCAAAATATCATATTAACTTCGAAAATATCACTTCATTTCAAAATACCATATTTACTCAGAATATATCATTTTCCCTTGAAAGTATCATTTCAAATTCCAACTTAGGTTATAACCTCATTTAATCACATTCACATTTAAATCAATGATTTAAATATAAGCATTCCAACTTTGCACAGTTTCAATTTTTAAAGAATAGTTTGAATAGTTTTAAATAGTTTGACTAGTTTAAATAGTTAAAGATTTAAAACAGCTTGATATAAAATGGTTTGAGTATTGAAAGTGGTTTACATAGTAAAATAGTTTGGAAAAATCTAAATAATTTGAATATTAAAAAGATAGATTTTAATAGTTTATATTAAAATAATTTATTTTTGAAAATAGTATCAAATCAAACTGTTTCCTTCCAATTTCAACAAATCTGGACCCATGTCCAAATTTCAAATCAACAAAAATCTATTTCCAATCTTTCAATTCAATTGACTCAATTTCGATTTAGTTTTAAATCAACTTGATTTCAATTTCAATTAGAATTAACTTCAATTTTCGAAACATTCATTTTTAACTTCAAATTCGATTCAACAATTCAATTCAATGATTTAAAATTCCAATTCAATTCTTATTTTAAACAGTTTCAATTTAGATCGATTGCAAGTCCAATTTCAATTTACCGATTCAAACCCCTTAAATAAATTTAAACTTCATCGTTCAATTTAAGGTTCAAACTTAAAAATAATCAATTTTCAAAATTAAAGTCATATATTGATTATAACTTCACATTTCAATTTAATTCATTAAAACAATTTCTTTTAAACAATTTTGATTCCAACATTTCAAAGCTTGAATTAGAAGTAATTCAATTCATATAAATACACAATTTATTTCCTTTAAAACAAAAATCCTTTAACCAAAATCCAAATTCAAGATTTTAAAACCATTTAATTTAACCAATCTGGTGTCCATATATAATTTTCTATCCTCTGGCCAAGTGAATAGTTATTTCAATTTTTAATTTTAGGGATGGATATATACCATTTCAATCCAAATAAAAGTGTCATAGGTATATATCATTTAAACCCATTTTTTAATTTATTCGAAATAATTCAAATAACAGTTTATATACTGTCACTTAATACACAAAGCGATAACAGGGATATAAAAAAATAAACATCCAGTCATCCAAAATGTCAACAAATATACATCCATCACAATCAATATCCAAACCAGTCAATAAATCACAACAATTAACTAGTTATCGATATCAGGTATTTAACCAGCAATTCAATTTCAATATCAATTTAAATGGCAATTTAATTCAATAAAATTCAATTTCAATTAAAATGTCAACTTAAACTATCAAGCAGCAACCAATAACATTCTTATCACTTCATAAATTTAATTCAACTAACATAAGAAGATTTAGTATTGCGTGATTGGGTTAAATCACTCACCTTTGGTTCTAAGTCCCTTAAAAATCCAGTAAAAACCCAAAATTCCAATGTCTCTAAATTCAACTAAACCAGTTACATGTTGTCCGGAATTTCGATACGAACCGAATGGAAGAAATTGCACATCAATCGGGGTTCGTATGCAAAAGTTATTGATGTTTGAACATTTGAATTTTTAAAATTTGATAAAAAACTAAACATAGGGGAAAATAAGTAAATCTGTTACCATCTGAAACCCTATCGCACGAAATAGCTCGAACGAACCCATCACAGCTACAACCGCCGATCTACATCCCCTACCGCTGCCACCTATACGGTGCGACACCCTGATCGGAGGCCACCAACGCCATCACCGCCTCAGCCCGCACCTGACCATGGCCGCGCGCGACACCCCCCTGGCCAACAAACACCTCCGCCGCCGCCCCCTTCTAACGCGATTTCTGGCAAACTCCAGCGATGTTACAAAGATCAGACCCCACTATTGAGAACTGCTCGTCCTCCTCTACGCGCCAGTGCTTCCCGATCGTCGATTGGTCAACGATCCACTATTGATTTGCAAACCCTACAACGGACGACCGAGAATGTTTCGCCCAATTCTAGACAAGCGGAGCCTACAATCGGAAAATGAATTGCAGACATAGATTATTCATCGAGAGCTTCGCGATGATATATTATATGATAGGATTTGAGCAGTTTGGATTTTTCGATTTGATTTGAAATTGTAATTAGAGTTTGAGATGTTCACCATTGGGAAGAAAGAGATAAGAATATAAATTGTACATATAGAAAATAGAATAGAAGCAACTAGGGTTTACAACAACATATATTTAGGTAGAGATAGATAAGAATGGATGGAACAGACCGATTGGGCCGAAGCGATAATAAAGACCCAAAAAGCCCGTTTTGTTATCGAAATGAAAATTGGTCATCCTATATGTCGAAATATAGGTTTTCGATATTTTTAAACTCAATGGAACTAATTTCAAACCATAATTCTATTGAATATAGAAGTTAGCTTTTAAAACCAAATTATTTTACTTAAATTTCTTTAATTGATTTCTACGCGTTTCGAGCTCGCACGATCAAACGATAAGTCCAATCGCTATGAAAAATCCTATAATAATTTGCTATTACAGATCCGATGAAACTGGTTTCGTCGAAATCAAAGATAATGCCTAAATAGACAATTTTACACGTTAATTAAAACGAATTATTATTAAATTGACTTAACCACTTTTAAATTACCAATTAAATGTGTTCTATCATCATTCTTAGTCAAACATAAATTAATAACCTTTTAAAATTTAATTTTCCATGTTAAAGTCAAGATTTAAATATTAAATTAATTTCAACGTTAAATTAAAAAAGTAATAAAATCCTGTTAATTATATTTAAATTTCAATCTATCCTTTTATTTTGATTTACATTCTTATTATTAAATCAGTAAATACCTTATGAATTTTATTAACATAAGTTTCCACTTTATTATACTCATTTTCTATAGTTAACGTCTTTTCCTATATTAACTGCACTATTGCAATTACATTTAATTTCCATTGATTTCCAAATTAATTTCAAATGGATTAAATAATAAGATGATAATTAAAACAATTGTTATACATTAATAACTCATATCTATTAACTCATTATTTACAACCAAGGGTTATAAATTACTTACCCAAAACTGATTTCATATTCTATTTTAACCAATTTCAATTAAATAACATATTATTTCTATTTTTAATATAACATTTAATTTATTTCTTATTAACCTACTATTATATCCAAATTAGCCTCTACAATTATATTTTAACTAGGAATAACATTTATTTCATTTTTATAACATTTATTATTTACAATCGATCGAATTTACGTTAACATAGTTGTCAACTACACTTAATCAGTATTATTAAATTATATCCTAATATTTTTTTCCATTAATAAATCATAAATTTTAATTTTTGACAATATTAAATTCCAAAATCTTATTTAATTTAATATTTTTAATTGTCAAAAATATGGGTCGTTACAATCTCCCCCACTCAAAATTTTTCATCCCCGAAAAGAAACAAGAACGAATCAAAAGATTTGATATATTTTATTCAAAAATAGTCAATGTATAAACAATTAAGCTTACATATTTAATTTAATATACATTTGAAAATAACTCAACTTTCATGAAAAAATTTCCGAGTCCTAAATTTACGAAAAATTTCGACAGAGTCTCCTTTGCGCGGATCGGTCCGGAAAATAATAATATCAATAATTACAATATATATATATCATATTTCAATAATAAACATCCCAATCCATGGGAAAGTCAATAAAATATCGTTCCAAAAACCGTATTTCAGAAACATGCCTATTTGTCGAGCAAGCAAAACTCTATTTATGAAATCAAAAGCAACAGCTATTGCTTCCATAAACCTATATTTTACTTACATAATCCAAAAGAGTTAAACCTATGCAAAAAGAGTAATATATTAGTTGGTTCAATTAAGAGGACAAGCAATACACAATATATAATAAACATATTGCACACAAAAAGCAGTACAACCATCATATGCAGCAAAAGAATCCATCACACATTCATAGAAAAAAAACTAATGGTTTGTTCAGGTTCAAAAACTTTTCATCGTATAAGGGTAATAAATAAACTACCAAGTGCACCTTACGCTCAACGACCTTAGATAATTTCTTAATAGATTAATCCTATAACCTTAAACAATTTGAAGTGTCATTTCTCAAACTTCCCATAAGCCAATTAACAAAGAATTTAAATATTATTTAAGCTCGTTCGATTGGCTTCTTTTCACATTATTTACCTTTTATTTATTTTCATTCATTCATACAAGGTCCTCTTTTATTAATCTACATTCATTTACTTCCATAATTTATTTCCCGTTCAATATTTGAAATCATCAATGAATCCATTGTTAAAGTATTACATATATTTCATTGCAGTCTAATTCACATTTATTATTTACTTATATACTTGATTTCCATTTAATATTAATACTCATTAATAAATCATTTCATACTTAAGTTCCTCTAAATTTAATTCCCATTTATTCCTTCATGTATAGTATCATTTAATATTAAATCTATTTATGAATCATTTCAACATTTTCTTAAGTTTATTATCATTTACTTAAATAATATTCACTTTTTACTATTCAATTTAATTATCAACCATTTCAAAACATTAAATTAAGTTTATAACATTTCGTGTACATCTTAATTCTTTTATTTATAGACATATATTCATTTTGAAGCATTTTTTGTTACTTAAGCTTTTACTTGTATAATATTCTATTACATATTCATATTTAATTGCAACTTTTTAAACATTTCTGGTAAGTTTTATATATGTTTTTAGAATGTAATTGAATGTTATACAAATTTATCTTATTTATTTTAGTTAACAAAAATGTTCAATAGTTTACATCTTCTTATTTATTTATCTTAGGAATTTTAGAACATACAATTATATGTACATTCTGCAATGAGAATTTATTTCCACATTTTAATATGTTAGAGCTATCCTTCCCAAAAAAGATTACCGTTATAACTTTCTATAAATTACCCAAAGTGAGACTTTTACTTCGTTTGAAATTACAAGTAATTATCTCTTTTCTTTTATTGAAAAAGATAGTGCAAACTACGGAAGAGAACATCCGTATTTTACACATCTCTTTCCTTTTTAGTATATCCTTTATTATTTCGAGTGATACACGTTTTATACATAGTTGTGGAATTAGATAATTTATGGAAATTATATGGAAATAGATACAACTAAATTGTACCCACAATGCTTCCAATAAATTAAAACATAAAAATTCATATTATAAGTCAAATTAGGGCAATCTAAATTAATATTAACAGTTTACAACCAAGTTATTATAAATCTAGAAGAAATCTTGCAATCTTATCAACATTCTACTTTAACAAATTTAGGGACTGGTTCCTAATTTCTAAATTATGGTGTAAATACCGTTTTATTCCAATTTTATGTAGGCGAGTTTTCAATTGAATGTGTTCTTTCTAAGCCTACAACTCAACAGATCTTGCATAGGCATGATAATTAAATAAAACTCAACAAATAAATTTTAATGTTATATATAAATCATATAATTTCCCACTCACCTTTCTAGCTATCATAATCTCCCAAAACTAGTTCATCCCTTTAATGACTCCTTTTCCTTCCTAATTCAAAAGAATATGTATAACAAGATATATAGAATTATCGATTTGAGAAGAGATTTTAGGTTAAGAAGTATATAGATTTATAATTATAGATATTACCTTTTTCCATAGTATCAATTCACTTCTTCTTTTCCTCTTTTATTTTATGGTCTTTTTCGATGATATATATACATATAATATTTTATAATTAATAAAAATAATAGAGAAGGGAAAATGGCAGAGCTACGCTGCTTTGATCAGAAAATATGATAAGAAAAGCGAGGGGCTAGGCTTGTATTTATAGGAGCTCGAATTAGTTGTACTTGTTAGATTTAAAATAATTAAATCCAGGTCGTTCGATTAAGGTTCAACCCTAGCCATAACCATTCCAACCAGTTGACTGCTCAACTATAAGTGATCGATCGGCTAAGGAGGGGGTCAACTGGTAGGCCCATGTGATTAATATTATTTATTCCTTTTTAGTTCCTATTTAATTATTTTTGTTCTGAAAACTCAACAATAATAACTTCTTCATTTGAACTCCGATTGCAAAACTTCAAATATGAAAGTTATCAAAAAATCTTTACGAACACAATGGTGCAAATTTCATGGTCAAATTCTGACATTTGCTCAAACTCTATTTTTGAGTCTTAGTAATTATTCATTAATTATTGCAATTTTACGGGGTGTTAAATTCTTTCTCCCTTAAAAGAATTTCATCCCCAAAATTATCCAAGGGTGGAATCATGTAACTTAATGTGCACCCATTCTAAACTATCCAATTAACTAGTGTACAACCAATTTTGTAGCCAAATGTGTACTAGTGCATAATGTATCACAATATATATGATATGCATGTTGAATAATCCTAAATCAGCGCCTTCTATATGAATGTATTGTTTTTTTAAAAATATAATGCAAACAACCTATATATACTAGCAGTTCTATATGTTGCAAGTTTTCAAAAATCTAAAATCCTTGTTTTCACTTAGCAATTTCCACACCCCTATAAGTAGGAGTATGGTTTAAACAATTTTGCATCTAATTCCAACCATCCAAAATCTGACATACCAAAATTTCATTTTCTAAACATATACCCTTATGTTGGAAAAGGAATTTGGATAGGGAATTTTACATTTTCACCTTTCATTTGGATACCAATTCTATTGTACTTCGGAACCATATCTTTGCCCCCAAATCTTTCCAATTTTTCCAAGTATAGTACACATAAAGTGGCTTGTTTTTAAATTTAAAATGGAATTATTTAAAAAAAAGGAGTTCTGTTTGCTATCAACATGGTATGAAAATAGAAATTCCAAGGCTAAAACAGCCTTTTCCCTCGTTATTATCTGTGCCTTACATACCACCACCCTTACTGCATAGAAAATTCACATTCGTTAACATGTCGAACTTCTTATGCTAAGCATGTGACCCTTGAAAATCAGAAATTCTCTCAAATCCCATTAAAAATCCTTTTCCCTTCCAATCAAATTTGCAAAATAGTTTGAAAAGTTTAATTCCCAAAAGCGTTTAAACGCCATTATTTTCAAAAACATTTGAATTTTTTTCAAAAGCATTCAAACATTTTTCAAAAGCATTTGAACATAATTTTCCAAACATTTACCTTTCCATTCTTAAAACAAATCAAGCCACATCTTATTGAAATCAAGATTTAGTCAATGAGTTAATTCATATGATTGACTCTAGCATCGCACAATAAATCCTAGATTTTGAAAACCTATCCTTTTAATTGAAACAACGACACACAACCTTTTTATAAATTTTAGCTTTAAGCTACATGGATAATGACCCATGATTTCGCAATAACTTTCACATCCTTCGCTCAATAGAATTTATTTTGTAAACTTCCAGTCTTAATTTGCATTTATCATTAGTTAAGTGTCTATATATGATTTCCCATATTTATATTGTTTTTCTCAAATATATTATAGTGGTCAACATATCCAGAAATACTAGCATAGTAAATAAATAGGAACACATCTCATAATATACTGTACACAACTTTTACACAAAGAGACAACTAACGATTACAACCCAAACTACCTAAAGAAAAGGAACATATATTGGAAAAAAAGAACAACAACTACTACTAATCCTAAATACTACCTATGAGCTAGAGGATGGTTTTGATCTTCTATGGGAGCTCAAACCATTGCCATGACCCATTAATGGGCGCAACATTACTACTATACATCCGAGCTCGTGGCTCTAGCGCCGCTGCTCTGCTCGCATCTTCCATGGATCTGCCTCGCTCCGAAGCTGAGAGTCTTGGATCATTATAAGTTCAGGGCTCTATAACCCTACAGCACCTTGTCCTTGCTCCACCGGCTACTGCTCCTTCCCTCCAACCTCCGATGCCGCTACCTCAGCTGATGTCTCCACAATCCCTATCGTACTTATGGAGGTGCTATCAAATGGAGCAGTGGCCTTCTTCTAGACCTGCTCTCCATGGAGGTTCACTCCATAATGTCTGAAGATGGGGGTGAACAGATGATAATACAGAATGTACCTTTGCGGAGTCCATACTCCTAGCTCTATGTGGTTGCTTATGATAGCGTGAGCCTTGTTCAGTGATGTACAACCCATAATGGCATAAGTGGCCTTCTGCACCAACGGAGAGATCTGGTCAAAGCTCCCTATCTTAGGAATGATGTTCCGCTGAACAATGCAAATGACGAGGAGGGCTTTAGGCCATAAGTTGTTTGGCCTCCAGACACCAGTAGCTCCAAGAAAGATCCACTCTAAAATCTTAAGATCTATGGTCTCTATGTCTGCCAGATTCACTCCTTCCACTGCGATACCCAAAATATCTCTAAAATCATTATCCGTCAGAGTAATTATGATCTCTTTCACCTCTGATGTGAGGCGATGAATGTCATCAACAAACTCGTATTTCAAATTAGCATCAACTAGCCACATGCAGCATGGGTAGCACTCCTGCTTGAAAGTGTGATGGTTTAGGATCGATGCTAGTCCTAGGTCGTATATAGGTCCCCCAGCCTACAGGCGGTGAAGTCCTCGAATTTCATTAGCCATCCTTGAAGAAATGCGAAATTTGTCAAGGCTTTGTAAGTGGAGATTTCTAGTCATTTCCGTCGAGCTAGGTGATTTCTTGAGGAGCAAGATTTGGGTGGCGCAAAGATGTGATGATAGCTCTTGGGGGTGCCATAGACTGACTTATCGGGGAGGAGGAGTTTGGTTTTAGATCTGGTGTGAGGGAGGGCTGGATCAGGAAACGCGCATGTTGCCTTGGGTTTCTTGGGGTTACCGGCGGGTGAAACGAGGGCAGGGGAAGGGGCTCATGAGTTTTGGAGAGAGAGGATAGATCGGAGGATAGAGGGGGAGGAGGATGAAAGGAATGAGGGAAATGAGGGGTGTAACCTTGACGTAGCTATATGCCACATTTGAGATTTGGGTTGCGCTAAAACCCATTAACCGATAGACTGCTTCCAGTCTGTTTGCACAAAAAATGGACAAACACCTCAAAGTTGTATGATTTAGTAGATCTTATGTTGTTCTTAGTGATTTGGATGACTTATGCAAATATATGAAAAGCAGGGGCTAAACTGTAAAAAGACACACAGATTTATAGTGGTTCGGCCAGAACGTGCCTACGTCCACTTTATATGTTATTTCTCCTTTAGATCTCAGATTACAAGTACAAAGCTTTGGTACAAGTATCTAAAAGCGTTTGAAAGTTCCTTCCGTGCTTGAGCTCTCAAACTTCTCCCCCATTGTTGTACCCCTGCCCCTCTATTTATAGAGTGAGGTTGGGGGCAGGGGTCTTGGATGTATATAGCTGCTGGTGGGCCTGGGCTGAAGCAATCTGGCCTGGCAGCGTTCCGGTTCGGCGAAGCTTTGGTTCGACCGTGCTTGGAGAAGGTTGGGATTCAGTAGGGATGTGGTCCGGTGATAGGTTGGTTCGGCATAGGGGTGTGAAGCAGTTGGTTCGGTGTTGTTTGGTTCGGCGAGGCCTTGGACCGGTGGTAGATGGCAGGTGAGTAGGTTTGGTGGGTACTTGGATCGGTAGTGGGGATTGGTTCGGTAGGGATGTGATTCGGTGGTTTATGGAGGTGCAGCTGGTTTGGAAGTGAGCTGCCGAATGAAATTCTATAGATGGGAGTGCCGGATGAGGTAGTGCCGAATGAGGTAGTTACTCTTGGTGCCGAATGAACCTTATGCCCTTGAATCGTGAGTGAAATACGCTTGCTGGCTGCTTCTTCTTGGTTCGATCGTGGAGGAAACGCACCCATCACTGATATTCCAGTTTTGACCAGAAAATGGGATAACACTTTGCCCCCCAAAACATGACTTGCGGTAGGAAGACGTGTTTTGTAATGCCATGAGCTGGATGTTCGTAACCTGTCAACAACCTGTAAAGAGCTTGATAGGTTTATATGGCCCCAAATGACGACCCTTCGGGATCGAGCTACTTGGGATGAAGCGCGGCCGTTCGTGGTCAAGCGCCTAACTTCAAATGACGACCGTTCGCGATCGAGTCATTTGAGGTAAAGTGCGACCGTTCGCGGTCAAGCGTCTAAATCCATGCGACGATCGTTCAAGATCGAGTCATTTGTGGTGGAATGTGATCGTTCACGGTCAAGCGCTTTACTTCAAATGACGACCATTCGGGGTCGAGTCATTCGAGGTAAAGTGCGACCAAGCCCGGTCAGAAGGCGGACCTCGAATGGCGACCGTTCGTGATCAAGCCACTTGGGGTGAAATGTGACCGTTCGCGGTCAAGCGCCTCACTTCGAATGACGATCGTTCGAGATCGAGCCATTCGTGGTAAGGTACGACTGTTGGCGGTCAGGGGGTGGACCTCAAATGGCGACCGTTCACGATCGAGCCACTTGTGGCGAGATGAGTTGTGCCGTTCGAGGCGAGTTTGTGACTGTTCGAAGTCGGGTGCCGTTCTAGGCGAGTTGTGACCGTTCGAGGTCGGGTGCCGTTCGCGGCGAATTGTGACCGTTCGCGGTCGGGGTGCCGTTCGAGGCGAGTTGTGACCGTTCGCGGTCGGGGTGCCGTTCGAGGTCGGGTGCCGTTCGCGGCGAATTGTGACCGTTCGCGGTCGGGGTGCCGTTCGAGGCGAGTTGTGACCGTTCGCGGTCGGGGTGCCGTTCGAGGCGAGTTGATGTGTGCCCGGGGGGGACTTAATACCATCCAAACCAGATTCACGTTCGGGTGAGTTTCTGGATTGTCTGTTGTGGCGGTTTATCACTATCTCGGAGCATGCCTAGGGATCGTTCGCGATCCCGTACATGTGTAAGTAGCTTAGCCATTTTAGAATTATCAAAACCAAATATCCATTCAACTGATGAAATTTAAAATAGAAATGTTCAGCAAAGTCAAATCCAAATTTAAGAAATAAAGAACAAAAGCAAAGCAGTGACGTCGGAGTGCAAACGCCTATATCGATGTGGTTTATAGTTGTATCAGAGCATGCCTGAGGATCGTTCGCGATCCTGTACATGTGTAAACAACTTAACCGTATCAGTGTGGAGTTTGCTGCTCGTTCGTCGTTATCTCGATCAACGGATAATAAGATGACGTCTCGATCCTGAGCCGTCTTCGTCTTCAGTTGGTGCGGGCGGTGGTCGTTCTTGTCCCACCGTTGTGGCCCTCCTTCTCACATATTGTGATAGCAAACCATTTCGAATATGCCCCTCCACCTCATCTTTCAGATGCCTGCAATCGTTGGTATGATGACCATTCAGGTCGTGGAACAAGCAGTATCTGTCTGATTTCCTTTCGTTAATAGTCGGATCCCTTCGCATTGGCCTACGGTAGGGAACTTGCTCTCTTGTATCTTGATAGATTCGCTCCAAACTCTCATTCAGCTCGGAGTAAGTGGTGAATCGCGACTCTTTCCGTGGCCGCTTTGACCTGTCATCATTATCCTCAGCCTTTCTCTTTCCTTTACCAGTCTCCGCACCCCTTCCAGGTGGGTTTCCGCTCTTGATTGCGTAAACGTCAACTTCTTCCTCTCTTTCTGCACTAGCATCTTCCAAACGCAGAAACTTTTCAGCCTCATGATAGAACTCTCCCAGATTCATAGGCGGATCTTTAGTTAATGAATTCTTGAACTCCGTACTATCAGCTATTCCAGATACAGCCGCCATCATGACCATAGATGGATCTGGTCGATCCACTGATGCTGCTGCCGCATTAAATCGTGTTAGAAAACTCCTCAAAGTCTCTCCAGTTTTCTGCTTCAAGGTTGCCAAAGTCATCACATTCTTGGGTCTTGCAATATGAACCCGGAATTGCCTCATGAATCTCTCAGTTAAATCTGCCCACGTTCCTATGGAGCCGCTTTCCAGTTGTCTGAACCACAACGCCGCAATATCTGCCAAGTACAATGGAAAGCACCGGGCCATAACCTCCTCTGATGCCCCCAGCACTTCCATATGCCTTATATATTTTGTCAGATGAACCGTGGGGTCTGTCCTTCCATTATACATATCCAATGATGGTAGCTTAAAATCTGGTGGGTTCCTAGCTCGCCTGATTGTTGTGGTAAAAGGACTCCTATTCACATCCTCCAGGTCCCTATTCACTAGTCCGCCTCTCATGGCCCGTCTGACCATCTCCGCCAGTCTGTCACTATCTCCAAGTTATAGTCCTCGTTCACTGCCTTCGACCTGCCCCATGAGTTCGCGGGAGCTTTCAGGTGTATGCCCCTCTGGCGGATCTCCGCCAGTCTGTCACTATCTCCAAGTTATAGTCCTCGTTCACTGCCTTCGACCTGCCCCATGAGTTCGCGGGAGCTTTCAGGTGTATGCCCCTCTGGCGGAGCATTCATTCTTCTATTGTTACCAGGTTGTTCGGATGCCCCCGTCTCTCTTGTCGGGATTGGATCAACATGTTCTGCGCGTGTGCTCCCTAGCTCTGGTGCTACGCCAGATGGTCCTGCTCCGTTCTGAACTCCAGTTGCGCCTTGGTTTCGTGCTCCAAGTTGCCCAATCTGTTGAAGCAAGTTCTGGATCATCTCTTCTTGTCTTCTCATCATGGCCTCCATCTCATCCCTGGTGATGAAGACTGAAGCTTGGTTTGCTCCTGAGGAAGCCTCTTGACTCCCTTCCTGTTGACTTTGCTCTGGCCTCGGCCTTCTGCTTGATTGTCTTGCCATGATTCTCCCAATCTGAATCTTTAGACTTTCAAATTCAGCTTCCAAGCGGTAGAATCCTTGAGTTCAACTCTCAGTGAAAGCACCAAAAATGTTTGCACAAAAAATGGACAAACACCTCAAAGTTGTATGATTTAGTAGATCTTATGTTGTTCTTAGTGATTTGGATGACTTATGCAAATATATGAAAAGCAGGGGCTAAACTATAAAAAGACACACAGATTTATAGTGGTTCGGCCAGAACGTGCCTACGTCCACTTTATATGTTATTTCTCCTTTAGATCTCAGATTACAAGTACAAAGCTTTGGTACAAGTATCTAAAAGCGTTTGAAAGTTCCTTCCGTGCTTGAGCTCTCAAACTTCTCCGCCATTGTTGTACCCCTGCCCCTCTATTTATAGAGTGAGGTTGGGGGCAGGGGTCTTGGATGTATATAGCTGCTGGTGGGCCTGGGCTGAAGCAATCTGGCCTAGCAGCGTTCCGGTTTGGCGAAGCTTTGGTTCGGCCGTGCTTGGAGAAGGTTGGGATTCGGTAGGGATGTGGTCCGGTGATAGGTTGGTTCGGCATAGGGGTGTGAAGCAGTTGGTTCGGTGTTGTTTGGTTCGGCGAGGCCTTGGACCGGTGGTAGATGGTAGGTGAGTAGGTTTGGTGGGTACTTGGATCGGTAGTGGGGATTGGTTCGGTAGGGATGTGATTCGGTGGTTTATGGAGGTGCAGCTGGTTTGGAAGTGAGCTGCCGAATGAAATTCTATAGATGGGAGTGCCGGATGAGGTAGTGCCGAATGAGGTAGTTACTCTTGGTGCCGAATGAACCTTATGCCCTTGAATCGTGAGTGAAATACGCTTGCTGGCTGCTTCTTCTTGGTTCGATCGTGGAGGAAACGCACCCATCACTGATATTCCAGTTTTGACCAGAAAATGGGATAACACAGTCGACCATCTGAAACTAGGTTGTCGATTGTTTGCCTTTTCTGGGCAGTGTTATCCGGGTTTTTAACCCAGCAGGATCCAATAGAGGACATAATAATTTCATGACATTAAAATGGTTCAGTACTTAACTAAAAAGGCTAAAGCAATGAGTTAATGGGACCAAGTCATATTACTGAAGCAACGACTAAATTTGACTAAACCAAGAAACCAATGTCTATTTAGTCCAATCAGCAGCTAAGTACAATAAGCTAATAAATCGTCATTAGAACAGAGCAACGCACAACGAGACTACACGAACTACGTCGTTGCAAAGCAACAAAAGCACCCTATACATCAAAGTCTAGAAATACACAGCGATCCATACTTCATCCTGGGATTGTTAGGTCGCTATGACATATGGAAGAAAGGAAGCATGATAGAAAAAAAAAGAGAAAATGTGCTAAGTGTATGGATCGCGAGCGATCCATACACCATGGATCTTCAGCGATCCATACTTGTCCATGGATCCTCGATGAGCTAACTTGGCAAAGCAATGGAGATAAGAACTAAGTAATTAACTCACACGCGAGCTAAGTCTATGGATCGCTAGCGATCTATGGTTTTGGCTTGGGTCACGAGCTAAATTCCTCCATATCCTCCTATGTCCATCTACAAGCAGTTAGAAAACAAGCCTGGCCCAGAAGCTCTCCAATCTCTATAAATATCGTCATACCTGCAACATAAATGGGATCTTCTGGGGACTGGTCACTGAAGCTGTAGCGGAAACTTTCTTCACTCTCTGCCTCCTCACAACATTCTCCAAAGGGATTCACTATGATTCTCCAGTGGATTCTAACCTTGGAGATCCAATCTAGCTAAGGACAATCAAGAATCTTGTAATCAAACATTATAAAAATCTCTTGTCTCCTTTCTTTTTTTGTCTTTTTCTACATTTACTGTTTATATTATTGCTCTGTGAGAACAGGGCTGGTGCTTTAGTACTCAAACCAGGGTGTTGATCCATTTTTTGGGTTAACATTTTGGTGCTTTCACTGAGAATTGAAGTCAGGGTTCAGATCTAGCTATCTACATTGGATCTCATAGGTTCAGAAGTTAGATCCTCAATCTTTGCTTGAAAAGTCCACTATTTGGAATCAATGGCTCCTGGAAGAAGAAGTACTCTGGAAGATCCATAGGGGCAGTAATAGCCGGAGAAGATGTTAATCCACAACAAACTAAATTAAATGGTGCTAACTTGGGAAATCAGGTGCCAGCATCATCCAGCCAACATGAAGTTGTCACCGGGGATGAATTGAATAAGATGGTTAACTAGATCATAAAAAAATGGAAAGTAGCCAAAAGGCTGTAATGGATAAGCTTAACGCTCTCTTAACCTTACAGTCAAACCCTACTCCAAGGACTTGCCTGAACCCACGGCTGCTATAGAACAAGAAAATTCCTTCGTTTCTTGTCTACATAGAAGAAACCGAAACAACCAAAGAAAAGGGTGACAACAGGACTTAACGTGGACGGAAATGCAAGTACTCTGTTCGCCACAAGGCAACCAATTCTGAACTTGAATCAGGGGGCCAAGACCCCGCAAGAAGATATTGCTATGGATCTCTCCGATTCAGAAGATAGAGAGCAATACAATCAATTGGAAGAGAATGTCAACGTCTTTGATGATGCTAGGAACATCCAAACTGCCCCAACCAGGACAACTGCAAGCCAATGGGGTCCCGCAGGAGTGGCTCTCCCAAAGATAGGAGAGCCTAGGTTTCAACCCATGCACCAGGACCATTTGCAAAGCCAAACACTTGGTGTATTGACTGATTGCCACCCCCAGGATTACCGGACATCAGAGGCATACATAGCAGACATGGTCAAACGGTTGATGGACGAGAGTAAAAACCAAAGAGATGATGAATGAGGATCTGCCCTAAGTCGGACTCCCTTTACCGATGAAATCTTTAATGAAAATATCCAAACAAATTCACAATGCCAACTATCCCATCCTACGACGGGACGAAGGACCCAAAACCCCATCAATACAAGTATAGCTGGCATACGGATGGAGCCAACGCTTCAGAGGTTGTTCACTGCCGATGTTTCCCTATCTTTCTGGAAGTAGTTGCATCTATGTGGTTCACCAGACTTCCCCCGAAATCTATCTCTACCTTTGACCAATTAGCAACAAAATTTCTTGACCAATTCAGGCTCCATACCACTCAACCAAAATATGTCATGTCCCTATCCGGATTGCTCCAGGAATGCGACAAGTCATTGAAATCTTTCATGAACCGGTTCAATATAGCAGTGATAGAAGCAAACAACCCCAATGAGGATATGATTTTTATGACGTTAGTCCATGCAATTCACCTGGAGACTGAACTCGGGAAATGGATTAAAATAAAGCAGCCTACCACAAGGAATGACTTCAATCACAAAGCGAGTCGATACTTAAGATTGGAAGAAGCATAGGAGTTGGAAAGAAAATCTACTGGTGTGCAATCGATGAGCATCGGACAGAGTGATGTGGCAATGAATCAAAATGCTCATGATTCTGGAACTGCTTAAGGAGTCGTGGGGAAAGGTGGGAATCAAAAGAGGAAAAATTAGAACTCCAATAAAAGAAATAGCAATGGTAGCAACAAAAGACTTAAATGGTTCAGACAGGAAGATTATACCCCTCTAAATGACACTTCGGAAAATATTTATCTTGCAACACATGAAATTGAAGAATACAAGAAACTCTATAGGAGGGAGGCAACTGAGCAGCAATATCGCTCAGGGAAATTCTACCGCTTCCACGAGACATATGGCCACAATAAAATGAATGCTACCACTTAAAGAATCTAATTGAAGAGTTGATCCATGACAATAAACTCCAGCAGTACATGAGAAAGCCACAAAACCCCAATCAACCTGCAGCCCCTCAGCCTATTAGAGAACGGAGAAATAAAGCTTGAACTGGTGACGAAGGCTTGAAACGAACTGACCAAAGGCTTATTATTGGAACGACATCTGGGGGACCACACTCCGTGAAAAGGAGTTAGGGAGAAATGGAATGGTATGCAAGTTCGTTGAAACATGCTCTAAAAGACTCATGTCTCACAATAGATGATGAAGCTCCGGTCAAGCTGCAAAAGGTTTTGAATGATGATATAGTGTTTCGAAATTGGGACACCGAAGGTATCGAAGTTCCAAATCTCAATCCGATGGTGGTGACAGTAGGAATCAGACCTACTATAGTTCGACGAGTGTTGGTCGATAGTGGCAATTATGTTAATATACATTTCAAATGTACTTTTGATCAGATGAAGATTGGCATGAAAAGTGTGTCTAGGTGCCAAACAAAGATTCAAGGGTATACCGGTGAACCCAAACATTCGGTGGGAACAATTGACCTGATTGTGGAACTTGAAGAAGGTGAGCGAAGGGTCACCCTCATTCAGACTTTTGCGATCGTAGATGAAATGTCAGCATATAATGCCTTCTTAGGATGGCCCGCACTAGTAGATTTCAGAATAGCTTTGGCCCATGGTGCCTTTCAATGAAGTTCCCAACAGAGAACAGAATCAGAATTGTAAAAGGAGACCAATGTGCCGCCCGGGATGCTATATCGCCAAATTACGTGAGTCAAAAAGAAAGGAAAAAGGGAAGGACATTAGGAGAACTCTCCACATTCGGGAACCCTCTGAATAACAACTACAGAGCCGCCCCTGGCTCGGGGACCATAGCTGATTCGACAAGGCTTTGGACCCTAGAAAGAAGAGTTCAGGGGAGGATCGGGTAGCACTTGTAGAATTGATGGTGTTTGTCCCAATCAATATGGACGACCCAACGTGGGTCCTAAAAATTGGATCGCGCCTCGGAAACAAGATGTGGTCAGAACTAACTAACTTTCTCTGTGCTAACTTGGACGTATTTTCCTGGACACACTCTGATATGTGTGGGGTATCATCGGAAATTGCTTGCCACACGCTCAATATTCACCCCAATTCACACCAATAAAGCTAAAGAGGCGCAACTTGGGCCCTGAACTGTGACGACCCACCTTTTTGGACGGCTTAAATCGACAATAAACCACACATGTCTAACTCAAACCATTCAAAAGTGAGGATTGTCAATGATATTTAATTAGAAAATAAGAGAAAAGATGAAAACAAAACACAGAATCTCGTAGCGGAATGACAGAACATAATAATCAAATAAACAGTTAATGAAGCTATTTTACAGTATACATTTGATTACACAATTTTTACAACATAATCAGAGTACAAACAACAACATACCAATAATGATGCAGCAGAATAATACTGATAATATAATATACCAAATTCCGTTTTCGTCCTCCAGAAATAATGTCTTTAAACACCAAAATGCTCAGGATGACCCGAGCATAATGAAAAGACAAAACACTCGAGTCAGAACTAAAAGTTATTATGTAAGTTAAATCAACAATAAGTAATATGAGTGTAATAGCTTCAGAGATGTTTACGGGATTTTGCACTCCAATCAAGTGTACAACGTGAATGCAATTACTTAAGAGATGTTATGGGATTTTCCATCTCCTAAGGATCGGTCAAACTATCTATATATAGTAAGATACGCTATATACATAATGTCTATCAGAAAAGTAAAGTATTGAAATAGCTTTAAGTCTTTACATTGATTCCCCTTAACACATTTTTAAGCATTGTCCTACAATTTGCCTTAGTAGCATCACCAATAACATCGGTAGCCAGGGAGGAGCCGTGATAAGACAACGCTAAAATAAAGTCATAGCGGTCACGTATAAGGATAAAAGTATGACAAGGCACATAAGGCAATGCCCAAGGTAGGATACTACCAATTCGGGTCACAGGGTAGGTGGTAACAGATCGTAGCCATGACTGCCCACCGCGTCCAACACCCCCAAAATCAAAACAAGGCGCACCGATCAAGTCAAAATCAATATAGCAATACGAAGAGGTGTGCCCGCTATGGGTAGCTAGCCCACTTGGCCCTGACAAGCCATCCTGTTTTAGTCATTTCAAATTGGCATAAGTGTCGGGGTCATCCATCATTGTTCTCTTTCTTCAAATCCAGCAAACATTCACCAAATCCAACCACTTCATTCTGGATCATCCACCACGTAGGCAGTTGTCGAAGTGGTTCCGGTATTAACAGAGAGTATGCCAATATTCAGCGCCGGTCTCCTTAACAACCAAACGTCATTTTTCACACCGGTTGGTTCTTTTACATTTCGAAACCGATTCATATTTGACATCAAAATATCATATTCACTTCAAAAATATCACTTCATTTCAAAATACCATATTTACTTAGAATATGTCATTTTCACTTGAAAGTATCATTTCAAATTCCAACTTAGGTTATAACCTCATTTAACCACATTCACATTTAAATCAACGATTTAAATATAAACATTCTAACTTTGCACAGTTTGAATTTTTAGAGAATAGTTTGAATAGTTTAAAAATTTTAAATAGTTAAAGATTTAAAACAATTTGATATAAAATGGTTTGAGTATTGAAAGTGGTTTACATAGTAAAATAGTTTGGAAAAATCTAAATAATTTAAATATTAAAAAGATAGATTTTAACAGTTTATATTAAAATAATTTATTTTTGAAAATATTATCAAATCAAACTGTTTCCTTCACATTTCAACAAATCTGGACCCATGTCCAAATTTCAAATCAACAAAACTCAATTTCCAATCTTTCAATTCAATCGACTCAATTTCGATTTAGTTTTAAACAACTTGAATTCAATTTCAATTCGAATTAACTTCAATTTTCGAAACATTCATTTTTAACTTCAAATTCGATTCAACAATTCAATTCAATGATTTAAAATTCCAATTCAATTCTTATTTTAAACCATTTCAATTCATATCGATTTCAAATCCAATTTCAATCTACCGATTCAAACCCCTTAAATTAATTTAAACTTCGTTGTTCAATTTAAGGTTCAAACTTAAAAATAATCAATTTTCAAAATTAAAATCATATATCGATTATAACTTCACATTTCAATTTTAATTCGTTAAAACAATTTCTTTTAACCAATTTCAATTCCAACATTTTAAAGCTTGAATTAGAAGTAATTCAATTCATATAAATCCACAATTTATTTCCTTTAAAAAAATACTCCTTTAACCAAAATCCAAATTCAAGATTTTAATACCATTTAATTTAACCAATCTGGTGTCCGTATATAATTTTCTATCCTATGGCCAAGTGAATAGTTATTTCAATTTTTAATTACAGGGATTGATATATATATATATATATATATATCATTTCAATCCAAATCAAAGTGTCATATGTATATATCATTTCAACCTATTTCTTAGTTTATTTAGAATAATTCGAATATTAGTTTATATGATGTCACTTAATACACATAGTGATAATAGGGATAAAAAAATAAACATCCAGTCATCCAAAATGTCAACAAATAGACATCCATCACAATTAACATCCAAACCAGCCAATAAATCATAATAATTAACTAGTTATCAATATCGGTATTTAACTAGGAATTCAATTTAAATATCAGTTTAAATGGCAATTTGATTCAATAAAATTCAATTTCAATTAAAATGTCAACTTAAACTATCAAGCAGCAACCAATAACATTCTTATCACTTCATAAATTTAATTCAATTAACATAAGAAGATTTAATATTGCGTGAGTGGGTATAATTACTCACCTTTGGTTTTAAGTCCATTAAAAATCCAATAAAAACCCAAAATTCCAACTATCTTCAAATTCAACCAAACCACTTTCATGTTGTCCAGAATTTCGAATTGAACCCAACGGAAGAAACCGCGCATCAATCGGAGTTCTTATGCAAAGGTTATTGGTTAGAACATTTGAAATTTTAAAATTTAATAAAAAAATAAACATAGGGGCAAATAAGTAAATTCGTTATCATTTGAAACCCTATCGCACACAACAGCTCGAACGAACCCATCACAGCTATAACCGCCGATCTACATCCCCTACCGTCGCCGCCTATACGCCGCGGCACCCTGATCGGAGGCCACCAACGCCATCACCGCCTCAGCCCGCACCTGACCAAGGCCGCGCGCAACACCCCCTCCCCAGCTAACGCCTCCGCCGTCGCCACCTTCTAACGCGATTTTTGGCGAACTTCAGCGATGATACAAAGTTTAGACCCACCTTTAAGACCTGCTTGTCCTCCTCTACGCGCCAGCGCTTCCCTATGTCGATTGGTCGATGATCCACTATTGATTTGCAAACCCTATAACGGACGGTCGAGAATGTTTCGCCCAATTCTAGACAAACGGAGCCTCCAATTGGAAAATGAATTGCAGATGCAGATTACGTTCATCTAGATATCACATCCAAACCGGTTGGTTCTTTTACATTTCGAAACCGATTCATATTTGACATCAAAATATCATATTAACTTCAAAAATATCACTTCATTTCAAAATACCATATTTACTCAGAATATATCATTTTCCCTTGAAAGTATCATTTCAAATTCCAACTTAGGTTATAACCTCATTTAATCACATTCACATTTAAATCAATGATTTAAATATAAGCATTCCAACTTTGCATAGTTTCAATTTTTAGAGAATAGTTTGAATAGTTTTAAATAGTTTGACTAGTTTAAATAGTTAAAGATTTAAAACAGCTTGATATAAAATGGTTTGAGTATTGAAAGTGGTTTACATAGTAAAATAGTTTGGAAAAATCTAAATAATTTGAATATTAAAAAGATAGATTTTAATAGTTTATATTAAAATAATTTATTTTTGAAAATAGTATCAAATCAAACTGTTTCCTTCCAATTTCAACAAATCTGGACCCATGTCCAAATTTCAAATCAACAAAAATCTATTTCCAATCTTTCAATTCAATTGACTCAATTTCGATTTAGTTTTAAATCAACTTGATTTCAATTTCAATTCGAATTAACTTCAATTTTCGAAACATTCATTTTTAACTTCAAATTCGATTCAACAATTCAATTCAATGATTTAAAATTCCAATTCAATTCTTATTTTAAACAGTTTCAATTTAGATCGATTTCAAGTCCAATTTCAATTTACCGATTCAAACCCCTTAAATAAATTTAAACTTCATCGTTCAATTTAAGGTTCAAACTTAAAAATAATCAATTTTCAAAATTAAAGTCATATATTGATTATAACTTCACATTTCAATTTAATTCATTAAAACAATTTCTTTTAAACAATTTTGATTCCAACATTTCAAAGCTTGAATTAGAAGTAATTCAATTCATATAAATACACAATTTATTTCCTTTAAAACAAAAATCCTTTAACCAAAATCCAAATTCAAGATTTTAAAACCATTTAATTTGACCAATCTGGTGTCCGTATATAATTTTCTATCCTCTGGCCAAGTGAATAGTTATTTCAATTTTTAATTTTAGGGATGGATATATACCATTTCAATCCAAATAAAAGTGTCATAGGTATATATCATTTAAACCCATTTTTTAATTTATTCGAAATAATTCAAATAACAGTTTATATGCTGTCACTTAATACACAAAGTGATAACAGGGATATAAAAAAATAAACATTCAGTCATCCAAAATGTCAACAAATATACATCCATCACAATCAATATCCAAACCAGTCAATAAATCACAACAATTAACTAGTTATCGATATCAGGTATTTAACCAGCAATTCAATTTCAATGTCAATTTAAATGGCAATTTAATTCAATAAAATTCAATTTCAATTAAAATGTCAACTTAAACTATCAAGCAGCAACCAATAACATTCTTATCACTTCACAAATTTAATTCAACTAACATAAGAAGATTTAGTATTGCGTGATTGGGTTAAATCACTCACCTTTGGTTCTAAGTCCATTAAAAATCCAGTAAAAACCCAAAATTCCAATTGTCTCTAAATTCAACTAAACCAGTTACATGTTGTTCAGAATTTCGATACGAACCGAATGGAAGAAATTGCACATCAATCGGGGTTCGTATGCAAAAGTTATTGATGTTTGAACATTTGAAATTTTAAAATTTAATAAAAAACTAAACATAGGGGAAAATAAGTAAATCTGTTACCATCTGAAACCCTATCGCACAAAATAGCTCGAACGAACCCATCACAGCTACAACTGCCGATCTACATCCCCTACCGCTGCCACCTATACGGTGCGACACCCTGATCGGAGGCCACCAACGCCATCACCGCCTCAGCCCGCACCTGACCATGGCCGCGCGCGACACCCCCCTGGCCAACAAACACCTCCGCCGCCGCCCCCTTCTAACGCGATTTCTGGCAAACTCCAGCGATGTTACAAAGATCAGACCCCACTATTGAGAACTGCTCGTCCTCCTCTACGCGCCAGTGCTTCCCGATCGTCGATTGGTCAACGATCCACTATTGGTTTGCAAACCCTACAACGGACGACCGAGAATGTTTCGCCCAATTCTAGACAAGCGGAGCCTACAATCGGAAAAAGAATTGCAGACATAGATTATTCATCGAGAGCTTCGCGATGATATATTATATGATAGGATTTGAGCAGTTTGGATTTTTCGATTTGATTTGAAATTGTAATTAGAGTTTGAGATGTTCACCATTGGGAAGAAAGAGGTAAGAATATAAATTGTACATATAGAAAATAGAATAGAAGCAACTAGGGTTTACAACAACATATATTTAGGCAGAGATGGATAAGAAAGGATGGAACAGATCGATTGGGCCGAAGCGATAATAAAGACCCAAAAAGCCCGTTTTGTTATCGAAATTAAAATTGGTCATCCTATATGTCGAAATATAGGTTTTCGATATTTTTAAACTCAATGGAACTAATTTCAAACCATAATTCTATTGAATATAGAAGTTAGCTTTTAAAATCAAATTATTTTACTTAAATTTCTTTAATTGATTTCTACGCGTTTCGAGCTCGCACGATCAAACGATAAGTCCAATCGCTATGAAACTTGAAATCCTATAATAATTTGCTATTACAGATCCGATGAAACTGGTTTCGTCGAAATCAAAGATAGTGCCTAAATAGACATTTTTACACGTTAATTAAAACGAATTATTATTAAATTGACTTAACCACTTTTAAATTACCAATTAAATGTGTTCTATCATCATTCTTAGTCAAACATAAATTAATAACCTTTTAAAATTTAATTTTCCATGTTAAAGTCAAGATTTAAATATTAAATTAATTTCAACGTTAAATTAAAAAAGTAATAAAATCCTGTTAATTATATTTAAATTTCAATCTATCCTTTTATTTTGATTTACATTCTTATTATTAAATCAGTAAATACCTTATGAATTTTATTAACACAAGTTTCCACTTTATTATACTCATTTTCTATAGTTAACGTCTTTTCCTATATTAACTGCACTATTGCAATTACATTTAATTTCCATTGATTTCCAAATTAATTTCAAATGGATTAAATAATAAGATGATAATTAAAACATTTGTTATACATTAATAACTCATATCTATTAACTCATTATTTACAACCAAGGGTTATAAATTACTTACCCAAAACTGATTTCATATTCTATTTTAACCAATTTCAATTAAATAACATATTATTTCTATTTTTAATATAACATTTAATTTATTTCTTATTAACCTACTATTATATCCAAATTAGCCTCTACAATTATATTTTAACTAGGAATAACATTTATTTCATTTTTATAACATTAACATTTATTATTTACAATCGATCGAATTTACGTTAACATAGTTGTCAACTACACTTAATCAGTATTATTAAATTATATCCTAATATTTTTTTCCATTAATAAATCATAAATTTTAATTTTTGACAATATTAAATTCCAAAATCTTATTTAATTTAATATTTTTAATTGTCAAAAATATGGGTCGTTACAATCTCCCCCACTCAAAAATTTTCATCCCCGAAAAGAAACAAGAACGAATCAAAAGATTTGATATATTTTATTCAAAAATAGTCAGTGTATAAACAATTAAGCTTACATATTTAATTTAATATACATTTGAAAATAACTCAACTTTCATGAAAAAATTTCCGAGTCCTAAATTTACGAAAAATTTCGACAGAGTCTCCTTTGCGCGGATCGGTCCGGAAAATAATAATATCAATAATTACAATATATATATATATCATATTTCAATAATAAACATACCAATCAATGGGAAAGTCAATAAAATATCGTTCCAAAAACCGTATTTCAGAAACGTGCCTATTTGTCGAGCAAGCAAAACTCTATTTATGAAATCAAAAGCAACAGCTATTGCTTCCATAAACCTATATTTTACTTACATAATCCAAAAGAGTTAAACCTATGCCAAAAGAGTAATATATTAGTTGTTTCAATTAAGAGGACAAGCAATACACAATATATAATAAACATATTGCACACAAAAAGCAGTATAACCATCATATGCAACAAAAGAATCCATCACACATTCATAGAAAAAAAACTAATGGTTTGTTCAGGTTCAAAAACTTTTCATCGTATAAGGGTAATAAATAAACTACCAAGTGCACCTTACGCTCAACGACCTTAGATAATTACTTAATAGATTAATCCTATAACCTTAAACAATTTGAAGTGTCATTTCTCAAACTTCCCATAAGCCAATTAACAAAGAATTTAAATATTATTTAAGCTCGTTCGATTGGCTTCTTTTCACATTATTTACCTTTTATTTATTTTCATTCATTCATACAAGGTCCTCTTTTATTAATCTACATTCATTTACTTCCATAATTTATTTCCCGTTCAATATTTGAAATCATCAATGAATCCATTGTTAAAGTATTACATATATTTCATTGCAGTCTAATTCACATTTATTATTTACTTATATACTTGATTTCCATTTAATATTAATACTCATTAATAAATCATTTCATACTTAAGTTCCTCTAAATTTAATTCCCATTTATTCCTTCATGTATAGTATCATTTAATATTAAATCTATTTATGAATCATTTCAACATTTTCTTAAGTTTATTATCATTTACTTAAATAATATTCACTTTTTACTATTCAATTTAATTATCAACCATTTCAAAACATTAACTTAAGTTTATAACATTTCGTGTACATCTTAATTCTTTTATTTATAGACATATATTCATTTTGAAGCATTTTTTGTTACTTAAGCTTTTACTTGTATAATATTCTATTACATATTCATATTTAATTGCAACTTTTTAAACATTTCTGGTAAGTTTTATATATGTTTTTAGAATGTAATTGAATGTTATACAAATTTATCTTATTTATTTTAGTTAACAAAAATGTTCAATAGTTTACATCTTCTTAATTTTCATTATCTTTTAATTTACAAGTGACAAATCTCCAATTTCTTTATAGTTTCATTAAAAACTTAGCTTCTAATCTTTTATTTCTCATTTTAGAAGTTTCCAACTATTAAAATTTCACTTTATTTCTACAACTGGAAATCATTAATTAATAGGAACTTAAGAATTCAAACACTAGGTTCATTTCAAATCATTTTGAAATAATATATATACTCATATCTTTTGTATATCAAATCATGCTTAGAAAATTTAGATCAAAATTTGTTTCACCAAAACAACTGTGTAGCAAAGCTACTATAATGGTCTTCCCACTTTGAAACTCGAAAATGGAAGTCCATGATGTCGCGATCATTACCAAAATTATTTTCCAGCGACAAAAGAGGGGAGTACAAAACTTATTTTCTTTAAAATCCTTTTAGAAACATTTCTTTTCAAATCTCATTGAAAATATTTCTATTCGAAAATACTTCCAAATAATACTAATATTATTTTTTCCCAAAATCTTTGAAACCCAATTTCAAACATTGGAACTTACGCTCTCAAATTTCAATTTATATTCATTTTATTTATAAATTATAATTTATAAACCATATTTACAAAATTATATTTCTTATAACATACAATAGTCAATAGTTTTAAGAACCTTGCCTAACCAACAATAAATGACAATAATCAAATATTATCATTTCCTAACAAACAATATACCTAGAATAGCAAAATCAATTTAGAAAAATTATTATTTTTAATATTTAAATATAGATTAGGTAAAATCATTTCATTTACCAATTTCAAAAACAATATTGTGTCGGTTTACCCTATTCAAGTGTTTAGAAATCCATATCGATGCCATATCGTCCTATGTACCGACCGGAATTCATAAATACTCAACAGAACAAATTAATACAATGTAAAATATTTTTATAGCACTAACAAATACGCTCTCTCATATATATACACTCGGACTCATTCTAGGGTATTAGTAACCCTATCTCTAATGAGTTTAAAACCCTAAAAGGCTAAGGCATCTCTAAACCAAAGCTCTGATACTAACTGTGATGACCCACCTTTTTGGACAGTTTATATCAACAATAAACCACACATGTCTAGCTCAAACCATTCAAAAGGGAGAATTGTAATGGGAATTAATAAGAAAATAAGATAAAAGATGAAAATAGAACACAGAGTCTCGCAGCGGAATGACAAAATATAATAATCAAATAAACAGTTCATGAAGCTGTTTTACAATATACATTTGATTACACAATTTTTACAATATAATTAGAGTACAAACAACAACATACCAATAATGATGCAGTAGAATAATACTAATAATAGAATATACCAAACTACGTCTTTGTCCTCCAGAAATAATGTCTTCAAACACTGAAATGCTCAGGTTGACCCGAGTGTAGTGAAAAGACAAAACACTCGAGTCAGAACTAAAAGTTCTTATGTAAGTTAAATCAACAATAAATAATATGAGCATAGTAGCTTCAGAGATGTTTACGGGATTCTGCATCTCCTATCAAGCATACAACGTAAGTGCAATAACTTAAGAGATGTTACGGGATTCCTAAGGATCCATCAAACTATCTATACATAGTAAGATACGCTATATATGTAATGTCTATCACTACAGCAAAGTAATAAAATAACGTTAAGGCTTTACATTGATCCCCCTTAACACATATTTAAGCATTGTCCTATAGTTTGCCTTAGTAGCATCACCAGTAACGTCGTTAGCTAGGGAGGCGCCCTGATAAGACAACACTAAAACAAAGTCATAGTGGTCGCGTATAAGGATAAAAGTATGACAAGGCACATGAGGCAATGCCCAAGGTATGAACTACCAGTTCGAGTCACAGGGCTGCTGGTAACGCATCGTAGCCACGACCGCCCACCGCATCCAACAACCCTAGAATCAAATCAAGGTGCACCGATCAAGTCAAAATCAATATAGCAATACGAAGAGGTGTGTCCGCTAGGGTTAGCAAGACCACTTGGCCCTGACAAGCCATCCTATTTTAGTCATTTCAAATTGGCACAAGTGCCAGGTCATCCATCATCGTTCTCTTTCTTCAAATACAGCAATGTTCACCAAATCCAACCACTTCATTCTGAATCATCCACCACGTACATAGTTGTCGAAGTGGTTTCGGTATTGACAGAGAGTATGTCAATATTCGGCGCCGGTCTCTTTAACAACCAAACGTCATTTTTCACACCGGTTGGTTCTTTTACATTTCGAAACCGATTCATATTTGATATCAAAATATCATATTCACTTCAAA
The DNA here is from genome assembly GCA_030737815.1 of Allium fistulosum. NCBI lineage: Eukaryota > Viridiplantae > Streptophyta > Magnoliopsida > Asparagales > Amaryllidaceae > Allium > Allium fistulosum. The sequence continues at coordinate 1,388,464,693 of CM060901.1, read as the reverse complement.
AATATCACTTCATTTCAAAATACTATATTTACTCAGTATATGTCATTTTCACTTGAAAGTATCATTTCAAATTCCAACTTAGGTTATAAGCTTATTTAACCACATTCGCATTTAAATCAACAATTTAATTATAAACATTCTAACTTTGCATATTTTGAATTTTTAGGGAATAGTTTAAATAGTTTAAAATAGTTTAAATAGTTAAAGATTTAAAATAGCTTGATATAAAATGGTTTGAGTATTGAAAGTGGTTTACATAGTAAAATAGTTTGGAAAAATCTAAATAATTTGAATATTAAAAAGATAGATTTTAATAGTTTATATTAAAATAATTTATTTTTGAAAATAGTATCAAATCAAACTGTTTCCTTCCAATTTCAACAAATCTGGACCCATGTCCAAATTTCAAATCAACAAAAATCTATTTCCAATCTTTCAATTCAATTGACTCAATTTCGATTTAGTTTTAAATCAACTTGATTTCATTTTCAATTCGAATTAACTTCAATTTTCGAAACATTCATTTTTAACTTCAAATTCGATTCAACAATTCAATTCAATGATTTAAAATTCCAATTAAATTCTTATTTTAAACCATTTCAATTCATATAGATTTCAAGTCCAATTTCAATCTACGGATTCAAACCCCTTAAATCAATTTAAGCTTCATTGTTCAATTTAAGGTTTAAACTGAAAGATCAATTTTAAAAATTAAAATCATATATCGATTATAACTTCACATTTCAATTTTAATTCTTTAAAACAATTTCTTTTAACCAATTTCAATTCCAACATTTCAAAGCTTGAATTAGAAGTAATTCAATTCATATAAATCTACAATTTATTTCCTTTAAAACAAAATCCTTTAACCAAAATCCAAATTCAAGATTTTAAAACCATTTAATTTAACCAATCCGGTGTCCGTAGATAATTTTCTATCCTATGACCAAATGACTAGTTATTTCAACTTTTAATTTCAGGGGATAATACATATCATTTCAATCCAAATCAAAGTGTCATATGTATATATCACTTCAACCTATTTCTTAATTTATTTGAAATGATTCAAATACAGTTTATATGCTGTCACTTAATACACAGAGTGATAAGAGGGATATAAAAAAATAAATAAATACCCATTCATCCAAAATGTCAACAAATAGACATCCATCATAATCAACATCCAAACCGGCCAATAAATCACAATAATTAACTGATTATCAATATCAGGTATTTAACTAGCAATTCAATTTCAATATCAATTTAAATGGCAATTTAACTGAATAAAATTAAATTTCAATTAAAATGTCAACTTAAACTATCAAGCATCAACCAATTACATTCTTATCACTTCATAAATTTAATTCAATTAACATAAGAAGATTTAGTATTGCGTGAGTGGGTTTAATCGCTCACCTTTGATTTTAAGTCCATTAAAAATCCAATAAAAACCCAAAATTCCAACAGTCTTCAAATTCAACCACTCCAGTTTCATGTTGTCTGGAATTTCGAAATGAACCCAATGGAAGAAACCGTGCGTCAATCGGAGTTAGTATGCAAAAGTTATTGGTTAAAACATTTGAAATTTGAAATTTTAATAAAAAAATAAACACAGGTGCAAATAAGTAAATTCGATATCATATGAAACCCTATCGCACGCAATAGCTCGAATGAACCCATCACAGCTATAACCGTCGATCTACATCCCCTGCCGTGGCCGCCTATATGCCGCGACACCCAGATCGAAGGCCACCAAAGCCATCACCGCCTCAGCCCGCACCTAACCAAGGCCGCGCGCGACACCCCCTCGCCAGCAAACGCCCCCGCCGCCGCCACTTTCGAAAGCGATTTCTGGCGAACTTCAGCGATGATAAAAAGTTTAGACCCTACCATTGAGACCTGCTCGTCCTCCTCTACGCGCCAGCGCTTCCCGATCGTTGATTGGTTGACGATCCACCGTCGATTTGCAAACCCTATAATGGACGGCCGAGAATGTTTCGCCAAATTCTGGACAAACAGAGTCTCCAATCGAAAAATGAATTGCAGATGCAGATTACGTTCATCGAGAGCTTCGAGATGATATATTATATGATAGGATTTGAGAAGTTCGATTTGATTTGAAATTGTAATTTGGATTTGAGAAGTTCATCATTAGGAAGAAGTAGATAAGAATAGAAAGTGTACTATAGAAAATAGAATAAAACCAGCTAGGGTTTTTAACAACATATATATATACAGAGATGGATAAGAATGGATGGAAGAGATCGATTGGGTCGAAGCAATAACAAAGACCCAAAAAGCCCGTATCGTTCCCGAACGAAAATAGTTCATCCTATATGTCGAAATATAGGTTTTCAATATTTTTAAACTCAATGGAACTATTTCAAACCCTAATTCTATTGTATATAGAAGTTAGCTTTTAAAATCAAATTATTTTAATCAAATACCTTTAATTGATTTCTATGCGTTTCGAGCTCGCATGATCAAACGATAAGTCCGATCGCTACGAAACTTGAAATCCTATAATAATTCACTTTTATGGATCCGATGAAACTGGTTTCGTGGAAATCCGAAATAGTGCCCAAACAGACATTTTACACGTTAATTAAAACGAATTATTATCAAATTGGTTTAACCACTTTTAAATTACCAATTAAATGTGTTCTATCATCATTCTTAGTCAAACAGAAATTAATAACCTTTTAAATTTTAATTTTCCATGTTAAAGTCAAGATTTAAATATTAAATTAATTTCAACGTTAAATTACAACAGTAATAAAATCCTGGTTAAGTATATTTAAATTTCTACCTATCCTTTTATTTTTATTTACATTCTTATTATTAAATCAACAAATACCTTATGAATTTTATTAACATAAGTTTCCACTTTATTATACTCATTTTCTACAGTTAACGTTATTTCTTACATTAACCGCACTATTGCAATTACATTTAATTTCCAAATTAATTTCAAATGGATTAAATAATAAGATGATAATTAAAACAATTGTTATACATTAATAACTCATATCTATTAACTCATTGTTTACAACCAAAGGTTATAAATTACTTACCGAGAACTGATTTCATATTCTATATTAACCAATTTCAATTAAATAACATATTATTTCTACTTTTTAATACAACATTTAATTTATTTCTTATTAACCTACAATTATATCCAAATTAAAATTTACAACTATATTTCAATAAGGAATAATATTCATTTCATTCTTATAACATTAACATTTATTATTTACAATCAATCGAATTTACGTTAACATAGTTGTCAACTACACTCAATCAATATTACTAAATTATATCATAATAATTGATATAATAATTTTTTCCATTAATAAATTATAAATTTTAATTTTTGACAATGTTAAATTCCAAAATCTTATTTAATTTAATATTTTTAATTGTCGAAAATACGGGCCGTTACATTAACAGTCCAAGGCACTAAGCGAAGAGGTAGATAAACTAATGGCTAACGACTTCATTCGGGACGCAACTTACCATAAATGGGTATCGAACCCAGTCTTAGTCAAAAACTCTAATGGAAAATGGTGAACTTGTATTGACTTTTCAGACCTAAACAAAGCTTGCTTGAAAGATAGCTTCCCCCTACCCAGAATCGATCGGCTTGTGGATAGGACGGCGGGACACGAATTGCTGTCATTTATGGATACATACTCAGGCTATAACCGGATCCTGATGCATGAGCCAGATCAAGAGAACACCAGCTTCATCACCGATTTGGGATCGTACTGCTATAGGGTAATGCCGTTCGGTTTAAAGAATGCCGGGGCAACATACCAACGATTAGTGAATACCATGTTCAAACGCCAAATCGAAAAGACTATGGAAGTATACGTGGTTGACATGTTGGTCAAGTCGCATGTAGCTGCAAACCATCTAGAAATCCTTGCTATAATGTTCGAAATACTCTGAAAATATGGATGAAACTCAACCCACTCAAATGTCACTTTGGAGTAGCTTCTGGGAAATTCCTAGGGTTCATAGTAAGTGCTAAGAGGAAGCAAAGCAAATCCAGAATAGATAACGGCATTGCGAGAGGTCCAAGCCTCGAAGAATAAAAAGGAACTTCAAAGCCTGAGTGTAAAGGTCGCACCACTGAGCCGATTTATCTCAAAAGCTACAGACAAATGCATACCATTCTTCTACGCATTGAAGAAGGAAAAGAAAAACTTCGAATGGACTGAGGCTTATCAAACAACATTTGAAGAATTGCTGTGACACATGGAAGCTCCGCCAATCCTATCTAAACTGGTGGATAGAGAAGATCTATTCATCTACTTAGCGATCTCACCACATGCGTTGAGCGCCGCTCTTATGCGGGAAGAAGTGAGAATCCAACGGCCCATGTACTACATTAGCAAGCGGTTCACTGGAGCAGAGAAAAACTACCAGAAACTGGAAAAACTAGCATATTGCCTTTTGATTGCTTCTAGGAAGTTACGACCATACTTTTAGGCTCATTCGATCAAAGTGTTGACTGACCAGCCCCTGAAGCAACTGTTATATCGACCTGAAACTTCCGGACGACTTCTCAAGTGGAATATAGAACCGAGTCAATACGATATCACAAACCACCCAAGGAAATCCACCAATGGGAAAGTGTTAGCAGACTTCATCGCCAAATTTACTGTACGGGATGATAAGGAAGAAGAACAGCTGGAGGTAGACACGCAATGGAAGCTCTTTGTCGACGGCGCATCTAACAACCTCTATTCGGGGGTAGGAGTAGTGCTTGAAACCTCCAAAGGACATGCCATTAGCCATGCTTTGCGCGTGGAATTCCCTGCTACAAACAACGAAGCGGAATATGAATCACGTATTGCAGGGCTGAAAGACGTGAAAGAGCTTATAATAAAATCCGTTTACATCTACAGCGACTCTCAGCTAGTCATTTGTCAAGTAAAGGGGGAATACCAGGATCGAGGAGAAAACTTTGCCCCATACCTTCTAAAGTGCACGAACTGCTAAGCAACATCGAACATTATACCATAAGCCACATTCCACGGGAGCAAAACACCAAGACAGACTATTTGGCTAAACTAGTAAGCTCTGGGGAAGCCCAATCATTGGTGCTCGTCCCAATCAAAACTTTAACCACCCCGAGCATAGACGAAATGGACGTCGACCGAGTCCACGAAATCACCGTCGAACCAGAGATGTGGATGCCACCGATAAAGGACTATTTACTTGCAGGGACCCTTCCAACTGGCTGAAATCAACGGAAAAGGCTTCTCCGAAAAGCACCCTGGTTCATGATACAAGATGGAACACTCAACCGAAGGGGATTCTCGACCCTCCTCCTTAGGTGTGTGTCCGATGACGAAGCCCGACAAATCCTAAAGGAAGTGCACGAAGGCGAATGCTGAGACCACACTGGGGGGTAAACACTTGCGAAGAAAGTCCTCCGGTAAGGATACTTCTGACCAACAATAAACTGCGATGCTGCAGACTACGCCAGGAGATGTGATCGCTGCCAAAGATTCAGTAAAATTAAAAGAACTCCTTTAACAGAGCTAACACGGATGGTCAGTCCATGGCCATTTGCAATATGGGGGATCGATTTGATTGGCGTCCTACCGATAGCGAAAGGAGGGGCCAAATATGCTATAGTTGCTATTGATTATTTCACGAAATAGACCGAAGCGAAACCGCTGGCCACCATAACCATAAAGGAAGTCATAAATTTTGTTACTAAAAACATTATTTAAAGGTTTGGTGTGCCACAGAAAATCATCACCGAGAATGGAACCCAATTCGAAAGCGCCGAGTTCAAAGACTTCTGCAAACTCTTTCGGATTGAGAAAAGCTTCTCGGCAGTAGCTCATCCACAAGCAAATGGGTAAGTGGAAGCAATAAACAAGATCATCAAATCTACCATCAAAAAGCGACTAACTAAAGCCAAGGGAAACTAGGTTGATGAACAGCCACTCGAACTATGGGCTTACCGAACCACCCACAAAGCGGCAACCGACCACACTCCATTCGCTTTGGCGTACGGCTCAGATGCAATGATCCCTTTTGAATTTGAAGTCCCCTCGCACCGAAGGCAAAATTTCAATCAAAAGCAAAACGAGCAGCTCCTACTCGAATCGCTAGATATGATCAATGAAAGAAGGAAAGAAGCCGAGTCGAGAACTGCCGCCCACCAAAAAAGGGTTGCACGGTACTTCAACTCCAAAGTTCACAACCAAACCTTCGAAGTGGGAGATCTTGTGCTCAAGTGAGTCTACCCCGTTTTGGGGGCCTTCGGACCAAACTGGGAAGGACCGTATATCATTAATCAAAAGCTAAGAGATGAAACTTTCAAGCTAACAACCATCGATAGAATTCAAATTTCCAGGGCATGGAACAACGAATCACTCTGCTGTTATTTCATTTGAAAACTACTTTATGTATTCTCTATTTTTCAGCAAATTATCTATCTCTGAATGCCAGGGGCATTGTAAATAGGCAAAAAATCTGCCCCGCTATTCTCAGTAAAATTTGATCGCTCTTTGAATCGACAAAACTGTGTTCATAATAATTACTCGCCGGGTTGAGAAGGCAAATCGACTAAAATCGCCGGATCGGCGGAACTCTATCCTTGCCTTCTAAAAACCGTTGTTGCTTCGGTAACACCAAGAAGGCCCAAAATTATACTACTCTTGTTGCCCGAAGATAGGCAACGCCGAGGAGTACGCTCCATAAGTCGTGCGCCAACTCTTGAAAATTCGAACTCCTCACGTTGCCCGAAGATAGGCAACACCGAGGAGTATAAGAAGCTGTGAACCCCATATGCCGTGCACTAACTTTTAAAATGTAAACTCCTCACGTTGCCCGAAGATAGGCAACACCGAGGAGCATGAGAAGCCGCGTACCCCATAAGCCGCGCACTAACTTTTAAAACCTAAACTCCTCACGTTGCCTGAAGATAGGCAACACCAAGGAGCACGAAAAGCCACACATCCCGTATGCCGCGCACTAAATTTTAAAATGTAAAATCCTCACATTGTCCGAAGATAGGCAACACCGAGGAGCACGAAAAGCCACACACTAACTCCTAAAACGTACGCTCCTCACATTGCCCGAAGATAGGCAACACCAAGGAGCACGAAAAGTTGCGCCCGTAAGCCGCAAACCAACTACTCAACGTTGCCCGAAGATAGGCAACATCGAAGAACATTGCCAAAAAATCACGCTCCTAAAAGCGTAAGCTCATCATGCTGCTCGAAGATAGGTAGCTTTGAGGAGCATCAGAACCGCTACGTATCAACGGGTCATGTCAATCCCGAAAATCATGCATCTCATAACCAGTGCCAACCCCTTCTATGATTGGGAATAAGGGGCACAACTCCAACAAAATTGGAGTGCTACAAACTAACAGAAAATTCTCAACTGATGACACTTAATGATTAAAACGGCCCTCAGTTAACCCATGCAATGTGCATATCTCAAACATGCATACATTGCATACGTACCAAAATGTCGCAAAAAACTCGGACTACGTGCTCAAGTCACAAAACTAATGAAAAAAGAAAAATCCAGTTGTGATTTCAAGTGTTAACGTGCAGACTATTTGAACCCTATGTTCCCATTCATTTGTCAATTTTTGAAGTAAACAGCCCTGTAGATTGAGGGGCATACACCGACACTTCAATAAAACGCTTGAAAATGATAAGTTCACAAGTTCTGTTACCCCAAATGAAGAGTTGTTACTCCAAATAAAAATTTCAGCAATAATCACAAGAACTGGATAAGTGCTTAGAACACATATGAACAAACAAATAAGAATACAATCAAAATTTCAATGTATTTCTTATAATTTCCTTTTATACAGGGTCAAAACATGGGGGCCGTACCTACACAACAGTAGCCAGCAAAAAGAAAATACAGACTCCACAACAAAAACACTAAGTGCAGACTCTGCACTTGAAACAAATGACTCAAAAAGAACCAAAATCAGATCGATCCCCAAGCTCCTCAGTGCTTCCTTCCACCGCTCCCCTTTCCGCCCTTTGTTTAGAGTTTCTGCCTCATCTCGGGAGTGGTGTCGCTGCCGGTAATATTAACAAACCCCTCAATGGAAACGTCCTCCTCTTGCTCCACAGACTTCTCAGAAGATTCTCTCTTCGCTTTGCGCTTCTGTGATTTGCGGGAGCTCTTCGAGGCTTTGATCACTTCAACGTTCTCCTTCTTGATAGCGACTAATTCATGTTGAGTCTTACGAGGCTGCTCCGTCTGAACTTCGTGCTCCTTAACTTCTACCTCTATTACGTCACCTTCCAAAGACACAAATGGGTCATCCAAGCCATGAAGCACGGCTATCATTTTGGACTCCGGCCCCGGTTGTGAGCCAGATACGGAGATGGAAACAATAACAGAAATGAGCACGGATGTGTGGAAATAGCAGCGGGTCCGAGCGCTGAGGAAGCTGGCACATCAACAAGAAAGGTTAATGGACCTATAAGATCAAAAATGAAAGCATTAAATTCTTCCCGCTCTTGCGGCGTGAGCTGAAAGCTCCCAAACTCGGGCGAAACGGGAGGATTACCTGCGCTAGAAGAGTGGTCAACAATGTCGACTTCATACTCACCGCCCTCACCGTCTTTCGACGGTTCCACTACCCGAGGAAAAGTCTCAAGCCCTAAACTTGTTGGTAGGTCGTGGGGCTGCTCTGATGGTTCGCCAGCACTAGAAATGAAAGGCTCAGTGAGTGCTTCGGCGGCATCTATCATGGCAACATCAACGACTTCTCTCTCTCTCTCTCTCCTCATAAAATTTCCCAGGCCTCGAGCAACACCTTCTTTGATTCTTCATTGAGGTAGATGTCCTCTAACTCTCGCTCGGTGTAAACATCGCCGCTGTTGTGAAAGCGGGCCAAGATTTCCTCCCAGACCACAGCGAGAGTGTGCGGAAATTTCAGGCCCAAGTAGCTAAGGCTCCCCTGATGAAGTAGAGAGTTGATGTAAAAATTCAAGATGGTCTCGTCCATCTTTTCCATCTTCCTCTCGAAATCGCTTTGAAGCTCCAGATAGCCCACCGTAATGGATGCCTTTTCGACCTCAATGCAAGACTTGTCCACGCTAAGCTGCACAACTTGGTCCGGAAGTCGGGCGATCATCATAGCCTGATCAGAAATAGTCTTATTGTGCCCCTCGACGATAAGGTCATGGTCAGAGATAGTTTTCTTCTGGGTTTCAATCGTTGCGCTACGGGCAGCCACTTCTTCTTTTAGTTTTGCCTCCTCGGCGTGAGCCTCATTTATCTCATCCCTATAGACGATCTCAATTCTGGCATGAGCTTCTTTCACTTCTTTTAGCAAGTCGGCGTTCCTCGTGCTCTCTTGCAGTGCCACTTCTCTCTCCTTCTTCAGCAGTTTAATTCTGGCATCATGTTATGACAACAATCTTTCAAAATTATCCTTCTCTGACTTAAAAGAAAGGATTTCTTGGTAGTTGTTGCGATTGGTATCTGCTAGCTGCTTACATAATTATTCCCATCCTTCGGCCTATTCTAAATCATTTTAAATAGCCTGAAGATGTGGCATGTAAGAATCTCTATGGACTGACGGAGATCACCGTTAAACTTAACTCCCCTTATAAACCACCTAGGGAGCGCTGCCTCAAGCTTGGGAGGACTTGACGGGAGAATGTAGGAAGGTCTCTGGTGGGGACTCGAAGCACCGGGGGCAAGAACAACAGAAGATGGTGGGATGCAAGTCGAAGGCGAAATATGGGCAGATGTGACGAGGATTTCTTGACCCGCTGAGGAGTGCATCGGAGCAAAAAACTGTTGTTTCGAAGAATGCAAACGGTGGTCAAACTTTGATCTCTTTGATGGCTCCTCCTTCTCATCAAAAGACCTCCGCTTCTCATACCCACCTTTGTATGACGGGCTCCGATCTCTTTCCTCTTGGCGATGGTACTCGGCCTCTAAATCCTTTCTTCTCCTGTACTCTGCCTCCATCTCTTGGGGCTGATGACGGCCGGAAGAATGCCTAGACTAGCGCTGGGAGTCGGTGAACTCTTCAAAGTATTCATAGAGGCCACATCCTCTCGTCATACCTGGCACGAAGAAGAAATGAAAGATCTTAGTAACGAGGGACAAAAATAAGTAGGATTTGCGAAGGCAAGTGTAATCCTAGTGAGATGTGTAATGAGTTTCGAGGGATGTCTTAAAGCATAGTCACGAACCGAATCACGTGGTCATCGTAGGCGGAATCAGGCAAACTTTAGGTGCAATACCGCTCGAACGAGGAAGCACCTCCTCAAATTTGAAATCCTCCCTCATAAGCGCATCAAAATCAACATAAACATCACTTAAATCTCCAAACTCTGCGCCAGCATCTTTACTTGGAGAATCCTAATGCTCTTTAATCTCTGAGGCATTTTCTTTATCGCTCCTATCCGGAGGAGGTGAGCTTGGAAGGACGGGACTCATTCCCGGAGTCTCATCGCATGATTCTAAATCCCCATCATTAGATTCTGCGTAGAATCATCGCTAGAGGTGGACTCATCGCAACTACTCTCGAGTTCCCCTCCTCTTTCTCTAAACCCATTGCGGCCTTGCCTTCCCTCTGTTGGAACTCCGCTTCTCCTTCATTCGGGATCGAAGGCATTCTGACTGGGTGGATAACTCCAGTCGTAGCAGCATCTCCTCCTTCGTGGGCATGTTCGGCTGATTCCTTGGACATGCCCTCTGTCTTGAGAAACGCCTTCTTTGGTACCGCGAGAAGAAGAAGTAGATCGTGTGCGGACCCAGGATCGAACAGGGGATGGGACCTCAACTTGAACAGTGAATCTTCCCGGATGTAGTAATCCATATCGGAGGAAATTTTCATCGGTCAGCAAGACTTTGATGGATCTTTCTTCAGCATCAATAGCCTTTAGGGTTCGTAAAACTTTATCAAGAGACATGTCCCTATTTGGCCTTGGGATGACTGCAAGAAGTATACGGCTTGTTAGAAACTCCATAGCAACGCGTCAGGACTTGATAAGTATGAAAAGGAACTCGTCCCCTATTGTCCAAAGACGGTTAAACCCTTCGAGGATCTAATGAAGAAATACTACATCTTAAATTGGGACAAGTTGCTCTATAGATGCAAAATGATTTTCCGGTTCCTTTAAGCCTCAATCACCATTAAGGATGGACATTCATCTCTCCTCTTGAATGACAAAACGTATCGCAACTCGTCAAAGCTTGGAGCGCAGTTGAATGTTCGCATGAAAAGAACGTGTAAGCAAGTCGATATGGCATAAGCATTGGGATGAATCTAGAATGGGGAAATGCCTAAGTTTGAAACAGTCTCACGTAGAAAGTTGTTAAAGGGTGGCACAGCTCCATTCAGACATATATACCGATAGCAAGCGGTATATCCCAAAGGAGGCATGTAAGCAAACTCGTTCTTCTCTGGTAGGCGTACGTCCTCCTCTGGTATACCATGTTGCATGCAGATATTGTGCAGAACTTTAGCTGAAACCACCAAAGAAGCTCTCTTTGGTGGGTTGAGTAGAACTCTAAAATTAGGGGGCATTCGATCCAAGAACAGACCTACCAGGACCAACTGGTCGTATTCTTCTTGTGAAGTGCAAGGAGAAAGGACGACGGACGATGACTCGGCTATCCAAAATGTCGGACTTCCTCCACTCGATTTACAGCGCGAAGATGGATGCTTCATTCTAAAACAACGAATCTCGCATTTAAAACGGTCAGGTTATTCTATTATGAACTAATATTTTCCCCTACAACACTTGAATTCTGAAGAGATATTGGTTCGTGCCAAAAAACCGGAGTTTATGTATGTACCGGGGCAAGTGCAGTGTGCTGTCTATGGGGGCTGAGCTCGTTGTTCGAAACATTACAAATGCTCTATCCCATGTAGATAGTTCGCTCGTAGTGGGAAAGGAAAGGATTTCCCGTATCATTTCCATTTGTTTTTACTTCCTCCACACTTACCCGCTATCGATCAACGATCGATAATGAATTTGTTGTCTAAAGCGATGCAGAAAACTCTTCTTGTAGTAGGGACACCAAGCGTGCAAAAAGCAAGCAAGGTAAGTCCAAATATTCCGGAAAAGCCGAGACCAATCCGCAGTGTGTCGTGCAATATCAGCTATGGAACTTGGCACAAGTCAATTCTGGCTTAACGGACGAAGATAGCAAAACATGTCAAGCACCAGGAGAAGGCTCGAATGTCGTTCTGAGAGGAACTCAAGACTCGATTTACTATATTCCTCTGTTAAGCTGCAATCAACTCAAACTTCTCATGACCAACATCGCAAATGCAAACTCGTCGTCAAATCATTAAACAAACACTATGATTAGCAAAACCACCTCAGATTGAACTCTAATACACAGGAATAGTCGAAGGCTTGGAATCAGCGAGTTGTAATTGGGTCGGTGGCGAGCTAAGTGGATGGATCGGTGGCGATCTAAAGCAATGGCGAACTAGGGTCTCGAACTAGGGTTTGGATCGAAGGTAGAATGAGAAATCAGTAGCAATGCTTCGATGGCGGTGGCGCAAAAGGAAATCATGATGGAATAATCGAATCACTGGAGGGATCGGATCAGCTTAGGTATAGATCGCACGAGGAAGATGATTGGATTGCACGAAGAAAATGGGCTCGGCTCGAATATAAGGATAGATTGGCTCGAGTAGCCCGAATATAGGCAAATAAAAATGAAGGAAGTAGAAAATTTGCTAACTCATTGGGCCGCCTGTAATCCATCATTTATGGATCGCTGGCAACCCATTCTCTCAAAGGAAAATTTTCTCTCTCAGGTAATCAGGTCGCTAGCAATCCATTATCCATGGATCTCTAGCGACCCATGAGGTTGAAGGCAATTTTCTCAAGCTCGTATCGTGACATTTACCCATCATTTCGAAGCATACCGAGAAGCTATGGAGAGGAATTTGATTTGTTACGGCAAGCATTAGCGATTGAGACTGAAACTTGGTGATCAACAGCGTAACCTGCTACGTATCCGCAAAACCCTAATATGATTACTTAGAATCCAACAAATAGATATTAAAATCGATAACTTCCATAACATGCCTTGTTTCCAACGAAGATGTACTCTAGGGGGCAAATGTTATTCGAATTTTTAACCCAGCAGGATCCAATAGAGGATAGAACAATTTCATGACATTAGAATGGTCAAAACTTAACTGAAAAGGCTAAAGCAATGAGTTAACAGGACCAAGTCATATTACTAAAGCAACTGCTAAATTTGACTAAACCAAGAAACCAGTGTCCGTTCAGTCCAATCAGCAGCTAAGTACAACCAGCTAGTAAATCGTCATCAGAACATAGCAACGCGCAACGAGACTACACGAACACCATCGATGAAGCAACAAAAGCACCCAACACATCATAGTCCAGAAATACACTAAGTGTATGGATCGATAGCGATCCATGCATCATGGATCGCCAGCAATCCATACTTCATCCTAGGATCGTTAGGTCACTATGGCATATGGAAGAAAGGAAGCATGATGGAAAAAATGAGAAAATGTGCTAAGTTTATGGACCGCTAGCGACTATACAACATGGATCACCAGTGATCCATACACCATGGATCGCCAGCGATCCATACTTGTCCATGGATCCTCAGTGAGCTAACTAGGCAAAGTATTGGAGATAGAAGCTAAGTAATTAGCTCGCACGCGAGCTAAGTCTATGGATCTCTAGCGATCCATGGTTTTGGCTTGGGTCGCAAGCTAAGCTCCTCCAGATCCTTCTATGTCCATCTGCAAGCGGTTAGAAAACAAGCTTGGCCCAGAAGCTCTCCAATCTCTATAAAGACCATCCTACTTGCAACATAAAAGGGATCTTCTAGGGACTGGTCACTGAAGCTCTGCCGTAAACTTTCTTCACTCTCTACCTCCCTCACAACAATCTCCAAAGGGATTCACTGTGATTCTCCAGTGGATTCTAACCTTGGAGTTCCGATCTAACTAAGGACAATCAATAATCTTGTAATCAAACACTTCTTGTAATAGCAATCAGTCTATAATAAAACTATAAAGTGGACGTAGGCTTCATTAACAGCCGAACCACTATAAAAATTTATTGTCTCCTTTCTTTTTCTGTCTTTTTCTACATTTACTGTTTATATTATTGCTCTTTGAGAATAGGGCTCGTGCTTTCATACTCAAACCAGGGTGTTGATCCATTTCTTGGGTTAACAGGCCTAGATTGAACCTGTAGCCTATTCGGGCTGGGTTAAATTTATTTATTATATCATTTCATTATGCATTCATCTTCTTCAATCTGACACGATCTGTACTGCTCCGAGAAAACCCTATCTAATATATGATGGTGTCTTAGCCTGTCGTCTAGTTTTTGGGCTCTCTTCTTCCTTCCTTAAAAAATTTCCCTTCTTACTCAATTTTGTAGTACATTATACTGCTTTGACCATCAACATTCTTCTAAAACCCAAAAACACTTTGATTGTTGTTCTCCATATTTTCCTTTCATGGGATTATTCCTCTTTTCTTCATCACCGTGTATTCTTACCCTTCCTTGCTCTTTATCATATTTAAATCAAGTACCATTTCCATTTATCCACTCTTTATAACGAATTTTAAAAACTTCCAAATTAACCAAAATTAGGAAAGATCATCAAACCTGTTAAAACCTCTATTTTATGGTTTCAATGACAACAACTATACAATCATACACATACAATATATTCCATCTATTTGCAGGTAAATACTTCAAGAATCACAATATCATGACTTGGAGACAAATAGTAGAAGAAAAGAATCATTGGTATTAGAGAAGCTATTATAGTATGTTATAGTCATAAATAGATGGTTTGTAAAATCTCCTTTAGTAGTTTTTTTACACAAAACTGTACATCAAATTTTTTACAAGGTTTACACTATTTAGTTTTAGAAGTGCACAGGCATCAGATGTCTGTCCATATAAGTCAAACATTTGAGTAAGTTCTCTGACTAAAATTTTTATAAACAGATAGAGGTCTGAATTTTTGTCCCAGACGTCTAACTGAGTTCACTGGTTAAAAAATATATAACCAGACAAACGTCTGAATTTAACCCAAACGTCTAAACTAGGTAACATGCTAAAACTAGGAATAATCACTTACTTCATTCTAATGGTTGCATCCATATCTTTTCATTGCATATCTTCTCCCTCAAAGATTGCAAACCTTAGACTGAAAGAGAACATTCTAAAAGATGTTACTCCTCAATAAAACTCTTTAACACCTACAAAAAAGTTTTTGAGAAACAAAATTACTTGAGTTTTCTAAATCTTTTTCTCTTTACTCTTTGCATACTTTGATCCCTAAAAGCAATCAATATACAATTCTTATTTCTTCCTTAAACAAAGCCTCACATACACATACTACTCAAAGGAGATTATAGGAAGATTTGTACTGTGCATTCAAAATCGGTGTTACTAATAACACATACTTGTCAAGAAAAGACTTTTTGTATCAAGCCTATTCCTCTAGGCGAAGCTAGGGTTGTTTACTAGTTTAAAACTAAAGGGGAGCTTCGAGACTGGACGTAGGACGGGAGGTTCGAACCAGTATAAAAACTATGATGTGATTGTCACTTTACTTTTATTTATTTTACTCTAGTAGTTATAAGTTAGCTTTTTTATTTCACTTGCATATTAAGATATAAATACACGATCCATACACACTTTCATTTGATATCAAAGCAAGGTTATTTCAAGTTACAGTAACACATAATTGAAACATATTTAATATGGCAAGTACATTTCAAGAAGGTCAATCCACTGCACGTACTCCACTATTCACTGGATCTAATTATGCTTATTGGTCTACACGAATGTGTAATTTTATGGAAGCTAATGGTCTAGAAATTTAGTTAGCAACTCAAAGTAAATATGAAGCACCAAACATAGACATAAGCACTTGGACAGATGCTCAAAAGAACATAGAAACAAATAATGCTAAAGCCATGAATGTTCTATTCTGTTCACTTGACAAAAATGTATTTTCACGTGTCATGTTGTGTACTACTGCATATGATATTTGGCGTACACTAGAAATCACTCATGCAGGCACAAATAAAGTTAACAAACAAAGATTTACAAAATCAATTTTCTTCATTTAAAATGAAAGCAAATGATCTATTGGTGATATGTATGCTAGATTTCAAACTATTCAACATGATCTTATGGAACTTGAAGTCAAATTTACAGAGTTTGATTTAGTTACACGTACTTTAAATTCCTTAACTAATGAATGGGAACGAAAATTGTTGGCCATCGAAGAGGCTAATGATCTATCTCAACTAAAAGTTGAAAAATTAATAGGAAATTTAATGGCGTATGAAGAAAATTTGTAGGCAAGAAAAGAACAAAATAATGAAAAGAAATATATAGCTTTTCAAGCCAACGATAATAATTCAGACTTAGATGAAGATGAGATCGTATTTATTGCCAAAAACTACAACAAGTTCAAGAAATTCAAAAAGATGACGAGATCCCAAAATGGAGGAAATTAAAATTCATCGAACCAAACTTAAATCAAATGTGTTGGATGTGAAAAGTTGGATACATGAAGAAACAATGCCTATAACTCAATAATGACAACAAGAAAAGCAAGGTCGAGAAATTCAAGAAAAGAAAACAGGCTTTTCAAGTAACTTAGGATGACTCAGATTCATCTTCATCATCAGATATTGAAAACAATAGTGATTCTGAGTACGCCAATGTATGCTTCGTGGCAAACACTAAGGAGGTATGTCCCGATCTTACTTATAGTGAAATTTTAGAAAACTTAGCATGGAACTAGATGATAAATATGGAGAAATTAAAAAGTTAAATAAAGAATATGCTGCTAAAATTAATCGTATGGAGCTTGAAATATGATTATTAAAAGATGAGAAAATCATTCTGGATGAAGAATTAGAAACTATATAAGAAAAATATAAAAATCTATCTAGTCAAAATGATTCTTTATTATGTGAAATAGGAAAAGTTAAACTAGAAAATGATGATATTAGAAAAGAAAACATTGTATTAAAGGATAATCCAAAGCATCAAAATCCAAAATTTCTTATCTTAAAAATGAGTAAGATAAGATTACAAACAATGTTTCAAAATTCAATGAAGGAAAGCAAAATTTGGACAATTTGATCAAAAGTTCTAAACCATCTGGAAATCAGAATGGATTAGGTTTCACGAAAACTTTAAAACATAGAAACTATAGCTCGCTATATAAAGGTTCAAAAAGCCATATACTGGAGAAAAGGCTTCTAACTCTAAAATAATAAAAATATGGATTCCAAAGTCTGGTAACAAATTAATTAGATAAAAACACATAGATAATTATTTGAAAAGTGTTGTTTATAATAAAAACTACTCTTTTAAAGGTCCCAAACCCTCTTGGGTATGGCAACCTTCACTTTCTACCACTTAGGACTCTAACAAAGGAAGTGGGTACCAATTAAATTGTTGTTATCTTACAGGTACCCAAAAGAAAATCTAATAACAAGGAGAAATGGATACTTGATAACAGATGCTCCAAACCTATGACTGGAAATGCACAAATGTTATCGAATATAACATACAGAGAATGTGGTACTGTAACTTTCGAAGATAATTCAAAAGGATTTGTCACTGGAATTGGAGATTTCATCAATATTGGTATGTCCACTTCACCTGTTATTACAAATGTTCTTTTAGTTGAAAATCTAAAACATAACCTATTAAGCATTAGTTAACTTTGTGACAAAGGATTCAAAATTGATTTTGAAAAGAATAAATGCAGCATATTTGATTAAAATAAAAATATGATCTCTGAAGGTTTCAAAAAAGAAACATCTATGTCTTAAATACAAAGTTTAATAACTCGAGCGATTTATGCCTATCCGCGGATTTTAATGATCCATGGATATGGCACAAACGGTTATGTCATACAAACTTTAGGTTTATAAACAAATTGGCTAAACACGAATTGGTTAGAGGTCTTCCTAAAATAAACTATAAAGTTAAAAATTTATGTGATGCATGTCAATATGGAAAACTAAAAAAGAGTTCTTTTAAATCTAAAAAAGAAATTTCTACCAAACAACCTTTAGAATTATTACATCTTGATTTATTTGGACCTACTCAAGTACGTTCAATAAATTATAACAAGTATGTATTTGTTATTGCTGATGATTTTTCAAGATATACATGGACACTTTTTAAAACATAAGTGTGATATGTTTGAAATGTTTCAAATTTTTTCTAAAAGAATTAAAGACATAGCGAATCTTAAAATAAAGAGTATAAGAAGCGATCATGGAGGTGAATTCGAAAACGATATTTTTGAAAAATTTTGTAACAAAAAGAGAGTTACACATAATTTTTCATTTCCTCGAACACCATAACAAAATGGTGTTGTAGAAAGGAAAAATCATACACTCCAAGAATGTGCATGAACTGTGCTTAACTGTAGTAATCTACTAAAGAATATTTGGGCACAAGCTGTAGCTACTACTTGTTATGTATTGAACCATGTCACATTACGTCCTTTAACCAAAAATACCCGTTATGAAATGTTTTTTGGTAAAAAAACCCGAAGCATCATACTTTAAAATATTTGGTTCGAAATGTTTTATACTAAATACTAAAGATAATCTTGGAAATTTTGATTCAAAAGCCAACGAAGGAATCTTCGTCGGATACTCAAATCGTAGCAAAGCGTATATAATATTTACTAAACATACCAGTACTATAGAAGAAAGTCTACATGTTTCATTTGACGAAAACTTTTCCAATAACAAAACAGCGATGATGATGAAATGTTAACAAAACTATCCGAGAATAACTCTGTTTCGAATAACAATAATGAGAATACAGTTGAAAATGAAAATACGTTAAGGTCACCACCTCGTATTTTGAAAGACCATCCAATTAACAATATAATTGTTGATTTGAATACAAAAGTTTCTACTAGACATCAATTAAGTCAAATGAGTTAGCTTGCATTCATTTCAAATTTGAAGCCAAAGAATTATAAAGAAGCATCGAATGACGAGTCATGGATTATGGCAATGCAAGAAGAATTCAATCAATCGAAAGAAGTGAAGTATAGGAACCTGTACTGAGACCTATAGATCAACTGTAATCGGGACAAAATGAGTTTATAAGAATAAAACTGATGAAAATTGAAATATAGTTTGGAACAAAACAAGGTAAGTAGCACAAGGATATAATCAAGAGGAAGGCATTGACTGTGAAGGAATGTTTGCTCTAGTCGCACGTCTAGAAGCCATCCGAACATTACTCGCTTTTGCATGTCATCATAAATTTAAACCTTTTCAAATGGACGTAAAAAGTGCCCTTTTAAATGGTTTTATAAAAGAAAAGGTTTATGTTTAAGCAGCCTTCATTGTTCATACATGAAAAATTTCCTAAACATGTCTACAAACTAAAGAAAGCTTTATATGGTTTAAAACAAGCACCTCGTGCTTGGTATGATAGATTAAAAGCTTATTTAATAACTTTTGGATTTTAAATTGGACAAATAGATAGAACTTTATTTATAAAAAGAGACCATAATGATATTTTGGTTGTTCAAATATATGTAGACCACATAATATTTGGATTAACAAATGAAAAGTTATGTAATAATTTTGCAAATATCATGAAAAATGAATTTGAAATGTCTCATAAAGAAGAATTAAAGTTTTTCTTAGGATTAGAAATTAAACAGTTAGGGAATGGTATTTTTATAAATCAAGAAAAATATTGTCACAATTTGTTAAAACGCTTTTGTGACGACCCATCTTTCTGACCCTTGAGAACGACACTTAATACATCCATGGTATTCATGTGTTGTTGCCTAAGTATCTGAAAGACGAGTTGTCATGGGGTAAAATATAAGAAAGGAACAATAATCTCACAATGGAACGGTTAAATATAACATAAAAATAAGACAGTACATAAGGTTACTCCCCAACATGGAGTTATCAGAGTTACAACAAAAGTACTACTATCAGTCTAGGTAGTTATAACAACCTGCCTTTAAATATACATACATAGAGCCAACATCTCATAACAGCGGAAATAAATAGCTAGATAGATAAGGAGCCTCCTGCTCATCCACCATCTTTAAAAGAGCCCAAAGAAACCTGTCATTTCCGGACTACTCAAATATAAATGAGTACCCGAACGTTTAGGGAAAACAAACAATTCGGGTCAGACAATAAGTCCGGTATGAGTAAACTACAAAAATAGAACACACAAAGTAACTAGTGAGACCACATCGCAAAAATGCAGAATGGGATTTTCCCTCACAAGGACAACATCCAAGTATAAAAGAATGGATGCAAAAAATTAAACATCGCGAAGAGCGCAAGACGCTTCCTGATGAAACTAAGAAAGAATCAATCTAAAGTTTTGAATCAAAAATAAGGAAAAGGAAACAATGACTAGGGGGGTGCGCCCCCCTTATCGAAAGTATACCTCTAGAAAATATACTTGAGAACTACGATGGCTCTCGGAAACCTCCAAGCCGGACCCCGCCAACCTTACCGAGTATCCGAGTATTTCACATCTTCGTGCGCTTACAACCGAAACCAATCTAGAGTAGATGTGAAAATACCCTAATGGGAGAAACCCCACATAGCTTGGCCCACACTCGCTCTTTATTTAGTCATTTTCGATAAAGGATATCAATGCTCTAAATGAGCAACAATTGTCTTATATTGACGAAACAAAAACAAAAGGAAGAAGGGTATCGAAATTGATAGTCAAGATATCAACTATCGGGGATAACAAAACAATCGTATATGGAAATTAAAACTTATACTTTTTCAATGCTTGGAAAATATCCATATACATATCTCATCGATATAAGTATATTCACAAAAAATATGGGAGGATTTCATATTTCAAAAGTATACTTAGATGGGTCAAAAACAATTGTATAAAAGAAATGTGAATGTTTTCCATTATAATTATAAAGATCATTTATGGAAATCAAATCTCCTACACTTGTCACGTTTTCGATATTCTCGACTTACTCTACTCCTCGCTTAGAAATAAAGCCAGGTAAGTCAGGGAAATGGTTGCTCCTAGCCTTGCCTAGACATTTCGGTTCCAGATCTCACAGATAGAAGATCAATCTACTCATCGGCTTTTAGTGCCAAGTATAGGACTGCTTACTTTCCATAAATAACCCATTTAAATCATTATATAAAATTTGAAGCTCCTTTAAAATACTTTAAATATATATTTAAAACTTCCATTCAAATCATAACTTAAACCCATCATCTTTAAAGGAGAATACGACCAAGAGGGGTGAAGCTCCCTCTTAATCAAATGAGATAGCTAAAAGTGGTGTTATTTCCTTTTAACCAAAAGGTCACTAAATGTCAATCCTAAGTTAAAAGGTGGTGTAAGTTCCCTTTAACTAAACATCAAAGTTATTGCTCATAAACTGGCCGAGCACAAATCAAAAAACCAGAATAATAACAGACTCATTATTATTAACCATTTACAATCAATACTTAACACAACATTTGTTAAAATGTGAATGAGTCAAAGAAAAGAGATTAAGATTACACTAACTGTAAAATAATTAAACTATACTCACAAAAGAAGTTATACTCGCTAAACTATGAAAGCAAAGAATATACTCACAGAATAAGTTATACTCGCTAAACAATGAAAGCAAGGAATATACTCACAGGATAAGTTATACTCGCTAAACTATGAAATCAATGAATATACTCACAGAATAAGTTATACTCGCTAAACTATAAAAGCAAGGAATATACTCACATCCTATTTTCTTTGATGGAGACTTGGAATACTTCACCTTTGATAATGAATTTTAGTTCTTTTCTTTTGTTTGTGAATGAATTAAAATGAGATATGGACTTGGCTATTTATAGGTGAAGAGAAGGGTACTTTAGTCATTTCCTATAGTCTAACCTGATTCGACCAGATTTTGGTCCAATAGAAACCAACCATATGGCCTAATTTGATTCGACCACATTTTGGTCCAATAGAAAACATCCTTGTGGCTTAATTTGATTCGACCACAATTTGGTCCAATAGGAATTCTCCTTATCAACTATGGCATAACCTGATTCAACCAGATTTTGGTCCAATGGCAACCATCCGCATGGCATAACCCGATTCGACCAGATTTTGGTCCAATGGCAACCATCCGCATGGCAAAACCTGATTCGACCAGATTTTGGTCCAATGGCAACCATCCATATGGAATATATTAATCATTATGCTATTTTGTTTTATTAGGCAAGTAATTATACTATTCTGTTTTATTAGGCTAGGTTAATAATTCTTTCTTGTTTTATTAGACAAGTAATTATACTATTCTATTTTATTAAGCAAGGTTAATAATTCTCTCTTGTTTTATTAGGCAAGTAATTATACTATTCTGTTTTATTAGGCAGGGTTAATACTTCTAGATATAAAATCCATTATTTAATCATTTAAAAATATATTAACTATTCATGTTCAAAGTGATTAAATTATGGGTCATTACATCCTCCCCTCCTTAAAAGAAATTTCATCCTCGAAATTAATCAGATAAACTCTAGATATCAAAGAACCCAAATGATATCATATATACCACACAAAGATACAAGGAAAGTGACCTTAACACAACTGGTGAGTGTACTAAAAAGAAACAACAAAATACAAACAACAACTACATCAACTTGGGATAAGAATCCCTAATATAGTCCTCAGTTTCCCAAGTACAATATCTAACATCTCCACTCCACTGAACCTTAACAAGATTCACAACCTTCTTCCTTAATCGCTTTATATCTCGGGCGACAATACGAATTGGCTGCCTAAGAATAGTTAGGTTAGGCTGAACCTCCAAATCAACTTGTTGTCCCGGTTCTACTATCATCGAAGGGTCATGTACATACTTACGTAAATGAGATACGTGAAATACGTTATGCACATCTGATAGTCGATCTGGTAACTCCACTTTATATGCAAGTTTACCAATCCGGTCCAGTATGGGACAAGGACCAATATATCGAGGGGCTAATTTCCCTGTCTTTCCAAACCTCACGACACTTCTTAGAGGAGAGACTTTTACAAATACCAAGTCCCCGACTAAGAACTCTAGATCCCTACGCCTTTGATCTGCATAACACTTTTGCCGATCTTGCGCTTCCTTCATCATTCTTCGAATATTAGCTACCTTCTCATTGACTTGTAAGATTATGTCGGGTCCAAGAACAAGTCTATCTCCAGATTCAACCCAACACGAAGGAGAACGACATGGACGACCATAAAGCGCTTCGAAAGGGGCCATACCAATGCTTGCTTGATAGTTGTTGTTATAAGTGAATTCGACTAAGGGTAAATGATCTTCCCAAGAACCCCGGAAGTCTAGAATGCAGGCTCGTAATAAATATTACAAGATCCGGTTCACTCTCTCCATCTGCCCATCTGTTTGGGGTTGGTATGTTGTACTTAGACTTAGCTCAGTCCCTAAAGCATTCTGCAGTCCCTCCCAGAACCTACTAGTGAATATCGGGTCTCGGTCACTTACAATACTATAAGGAATCCCATGGAGTCTCACAATCTCCTTCACATACAAACTCGCCAGACTCGTAGCAGTCTTAGTCAGCTTAACAGGAATGAAATGGGCACTCTTGGTTAGTCGATCGACTATAACCCAAATGCCATCGTTACCTCTTCTTGACCTAGGAAGCCCATCAATAAAGTCCATAGAGATCTGCTCCCACTTCCACTTTGGGATCTCAAGTGGTTGAAGCAATCCAGCTGTCTTCTGCTGGTCACTCTTAATCTGCTGGCAGTTTGCACAATGACTCACAAAGATTGAAATATCTCGCTTCATCCCATTCCACCAGAATACCCTCTTCATATCTTTGAACATCTTGGTCACTCCTGGATGAAAAGATAACTTTGAATGGTGGCATTCGGCTAACACTTCTTGCCTAAGTCCATCAAAGTCTGGAACACAAATACGCCCATTCATTTTCAATATGACCTGGAGATCAATCTCAAAGCTAGAAACAACACCTTCTTTAACATCCTTCTTAAGTCGAGCTAAAATAGGATCTGCCTCTTGACTGGATGCAATTCTCTCTAACAATACTTGCTTAACTTCTAAATTTGCAACCATTGCTACATTCCTACTCAATGCATCGACAACAACATTTGCTTTTCCAGGGGTATAAAGAACCTCTAGGTCATAAGAGGCGAGAAACTCCAGCCATCTCTACTGCCTCAAATTCAAATCTTTCTAGGTAAAAAGGTATTTTAAGGATTTGTGGTCCGTGTATAATTCGAACCTTTCACCCAAAAGATAATGCCTCCACATCTTTAGTGCGAAGACAACAGCTAAAAGCTCCAAATCGTGTGTAGCATAATTTTTCTCATGCGGCTTTAGCTGTCGACTCACATAGGCAATAACTTTCCCATGCTGCATCAAAACTGCTCCCAATCCGGTTCCACAAGCATCTGTATACGCGGTTAAACCTTTGCTCCCATTTGGAATGGTTAATACAGGAGCGCTAGTCAACTTCTCTTTCAATTCGTTGAATGCTTGATCACACTTAGAAGTCCAAACAAACTTAACATCTTTCTTTGTTAACTTCGTCAGATGAGAAGCAATCTTCGAGAAGTCCTTGATAAACCTACGATAAAAACCAGCCAATCCCAAGAAACTTCTAACTTCCATCGCACTTTCGGGTTTCTTCCAGTCTTGAACCGCCACAACTTTAGCTGGGTCCACCGATATGCCTTCTCTCGAAACAACATGCCCTAGAAACCTAACTTCGGATTTCCAGAAATAGCACTTGGAAAACTTAGCCTTCAACACATGGCTTCTTAAGGTATCGAGTATGACATGGAGATGATATTTGTGGTCCTCCTTTGTCTTGGAGTAGATAAGAATGTCATCAATAAAGACGAGAACAAATTTATTAAGAATGCCTCGAAATACTCGATTCATTAAGTCCACAAAATAAGCGGGTGCGTTAGTCAATCCAAACGGCATAACTAACCACTCGTAGAAATTTTCAGGAGTTCAAAAAGCTGTTAAGAGAACACTCTCCTCTGCCACTTTTAATTGGTGGAAACTGGTGGCAAGATCTAATTGAGAAAATATCCGAGCACCATGGAGTTGGTCAAACATATCGTCGATCCTTGGCAAAGGATATTTATTCTTGATAGTCCTTCTGTTCAACTCCCAATAGTCTACGCATAACCTTAGAGAACTGTCCGCCTTTGTAACAAAGACGACTGGCGATCCCCAACTCGAGGTACTACATCGGATCAAGCCCTTCTGCAATAAATCATAAGTCTACCTTTCTAACTCCCTCTTCTCTTTTGGAGCCATCCTTCGTAAGGGTTGTACAATAGGTCTAGTTCCCGGAACCAAATCAATACGGAACTCGACTACATGGTGAGGAGGTAAACATTGCACCTCGTCAAAAATATCTGTGAAATCTCGAACAACTGGCACATCTCCTAGCTCCGCTTTAGCCACTTTGAGTGAATAGAGAAAACTGCTCAGTAACTTCTTAGGCTCTTCACAACTAATATCAACACCAACATCTCCGGCATCACTAACTTTAACGAGCCTTCTTCCACAATCCAAGATAGCTTTAAACTTAGATAACCAATCCATTCCCAGCAACACTCCAAAACCCATAAACCCAAGAACAAACAAGTCAAAAGGAAAGAGATGATTTCGATAAGAAATAGGTACATTTAGACACACAGTGTCAAGATTTGTCGGACCTCCAATTGGGTTTGACACACAAAGAGGATTACTTATGAAAACATATTTAAGGTTTAGTTTGTCCATTAGATCATATGAAATAAAACTATGGGAAGCTCCTGTATCAAATAGCACCCTTACAGGAATATCATAGATGGATACTATACCTTGTAACACTTGCTTCCCTTTTTGATCTGAAGAAGTGGATGGTATCTCTTTAATGGTAAAAGTCTGTCCTTGAGATCCCTTTTTAGGAAAAGGGCACTCATTCTTCATATGTCCTGGCTGGCCACAATTAAAACATGTGGCAATTGGGCAACGATTTGTAAAATGGCCCATCTTATTGCACTTGAAACAAAGAATGTTGGCCAAGTTGGTCTGCTTCTTCTGTGCTGGAGCGCCATCTTCGGGTTTCTTCCCTGCACCCTGCTCCTTTCCCTTAAACTTAAGCTTGAAGTTTGGCTTTCCTTCAACTGGTATAACTGATAAAAGCTTGGCACTTATTGCTGGTACTACACCCTTCTGGACTCCTTCCTTAATATCAAGAGCCTCAAACCTCAAAGCCATGCTAATAATGTTGGTGAACGTACCCATAAGATGATTGGTCATTTCACGATGGAACTCTGGTCGCATTCCATTCACAAACATTTCATTTTTCTTGAGCGGTTTGTCTATCAATCCAAGTCCAAAACAGGACAAAGCATTGAACTTATGCTCGTACTGCGACACAGTCATATCACCCTGCTTTAAGTCAATGAAACTTCTAAACAACTGAGTTTTCTCGGCTTCTGGAATAAACTGTGCTTCAAAAACTTCCTTCAACCGGGCCCAAGAAAAATCCCCCTCCAGAGTACTAGCTGTTTCTGAATCCCACCAATCCATCGCTGACTTTTGAAGTTGTCGCGATGCCAACAGCCGTTTCTCCGCATCCTCCAACCGAAGATCTCCAAATATTCTTTCACAAGTTCGAAGCCACATCTGCACTCCAAGAATATCTTCAGTCCCATGAATGGTTTCCCGCCCAAAGTGGTAAAATTCTTACACAAAGCTGCGAAGTTCATAGGGGTCTGAACGTGTACTAGCATTTCCTCTACCGGATCTACAACTGACATGGTAGCATTTCTAGGTACCCTACCATTGGTAGTCGTGCTAGTTCCAGATCCTCTCCTTCCTCCTCTTCTTGTATTCATTTTCTATTATCTGAACAAATAACAGGTATCTTTAGAATACAATAATAGGATTAAAATTGTTTAAGGAAATAACACCAAAGGATCTAAAACTAGATTTTAGAGGATAAATATTATTATTATTATAAAAATTACAAATACGCTCTCTGAAGATTAACTCATTCTAGGGCATCACTTACCCTATCTCTAATGAGTTGTACCCAAATCATACTAAGGTGTTCGCTTAATCAAAGCTCTGATACCAACTGTGATGACCAATCTTTCTGACCCTTCAGAACGACACTTAATACATCCATGGTATTCATGTGTCATTGCCCAAGTATCTGAAAGACGAGTTGTCATGGGGTAAAATATAAGAAATGTGGATGTTTTCCATTATAATTATAAAGATCATTTATGGAAATCAAATCTCCTACACTTGTCACGTTTCCGGTATTCTCGACTTACTCTACCCCTCGCCCAGAAACAAAGCCAGGTAAGTCAGGGCACTGGTTGCTCCTAGCCTTGCCTAGACACTTCGGTTCCAGTTCTCACAGATAGAAGATCAATCTACTCATCGGCTTTTAGTGCCATGTATAGGACTGCTTACTTTCCATAAATAACCCATTTAAATCATTATATAAAATTTGAAGCTCCTTTAAAATACTTTAAATAAAGATTTAAAACTTCCATTCAAATCATAACTTAAACCCATCATCTTTAAAGGAGAATACGACCAAGAGGGGTGAAGCTCCCTCTTAATCAAATGAGATAGCTAAAAGTGGTGTTATTTCCTTTTAACCAAAAGGTCACTAAATGTCAATCCTAAGTTAAAAGGTGGTGTAAGTTCCCTTTAACTAAACATCAAAGTTATTGCTCATAAACTAGCCGAGCACAAATCAAAAAACCAAACAAGAATAATAACAGACTCATTATTATTAACCATTTACAATCAATACTTAACACAACATTTGTTAAAATGTGAATGAGTCAAAGAAAAGAGATTAAGATTACACTGACTGTAAAATAATTAAACTATACTCATAGAATAAGTTATACTCGCTAAACTATGAAAGCAAAGAATATACTCACAGAATAAGTTATACTAGCTAAACAATGAAAGCAAGGAATATACTCACAGAATAAGTTATACTCGCTAAACTATGAAAGCAAGGAATATACTCACAGAATAAGTTATACTCGCTAAACTATAAAAGCAAGGAATATACTCACATCCTATTTGCTTTGATGGAGACTTGGAATACTTCACCTTTGATAATGAATTTTAGTTCTTTTCTTTTGTTTGTGAATGAATTAAAATGAGATATGGACTTGGCTATTTATAGGTGAAGAGAAGGGTACTTTAGTCATTTCCTACAGCCTAACCTGATTCGACCAGATTTTGGTCCAATAGAAACCAGCCATATGGCCTAATTTGATTCGACCACATTTTGGTCCAATAGAAAACATCCTTGTGGCTTAATTTGATTCGACCACAATTTGGTCCAATAGGAATTCTCCTTATCAACTATGGCCTAACCTGATTCGACCAGATTTTGGTCCAATGGCAACCATCCGCATGGCATAACCCGATTCGACCAGATTTTGGTCCAATGGCAACCATCCGCATGGCATAACCTGATTCGACCAGATTTTGGTCCAATGGCAACCATCCATATGGAATATATTAATCATTATGCTATTTTGTTTTATTAGGCAAGTAATTATACTATTCTGTTTTATTAGGCTAGGTTAATAATTCTTTCTTGTTTTATTAGGCAAGTAATTATACTATTCTGTTTTATTAGGCAAGGTTAATAATTCTCTCTTGTTTTATTAGGCAAGTAATTAAACTATTCTATTTTATTAGGCAGGGTTAATACTTCTAGATATAAAATCCATTATTTAATCATTTAAAAACATATTAACTATTCATGTTCAAAGTGATTAAATTATGGGTCGTTACAGTTTTGGAATGGAAAAAACATCTAGTAAACCCACGCACATGAGCACAAGTAGCCATTTAGATAAAGATGAAAATGGAAAAGATTTTGATCAAAAATTATATCGAAGTATAATAGGATCACTATTATACTTAACGACTAATAGACCCGACATCATGATGAGTGTGTGTTTATGTGCAAGATTTCAAGCACAACCTAAAGATTCACACTATCGAGTAGTTAAACATATTTTACGCTACTTAACCAACACTAAGGATTACGGTCTTTTCTATCCTAATGGCAGTTCCTTCGAAGTCGTATCATATAGTGATGCATATTTCACTAGTTGCAAAACAGATAGAAAAAGTACAGGTGGCACCTACTACTTTATCGGTCAATCGTTAGTTTCATGGCTTAGTAAAAAACAAAACTGTGTTTCTCTTTTAATATGTAAAGCCGAATAAATTTCTACTGCCTTAGCTTGCGCTCGCAACAAACACTTAAAGACTATGGGAAAAAAATAAAAAATCTCCAATATATTGCGATAATACGAGTGCTACAAATTTATCTAAAAATCCAATTAATCAATCTTGAACAAATCATATAGATATTCGTCACCATTTTTTAAGAGATAACGTTAAAGAAGAGATAATAACTCTAGAATTTGTTAACACTGAAAATCAAATAGCTGATATTTTTACAAAACCACTGAGTGAACAAACTTTTATTAAGTTAAGACGTGAACTAGGAATTAAGTCGTTACATGATTTATAATTCGATATTAAAGTATAATTTTTTTTATAAAAAATTATAGAATAAATAAAAATTTAATAGAACAAAAAATTGGAGATGATGGCACTCGAACTCCGCACTCATGGGTGGAAGTTTCATGTCTTTCCAATGTTCATTATGTTACTTGATTTAGGACCTTACATATCTTTTATGTTATGTACAGTTATAATCTCTTTTTATTTCTTACCTTACATTTTCTCTTGGCTAGAAATTTCTAAGAAATATTAACCTTAAAACAATAACCTTAAATAGATAATAAACTCGGTATATATACGTGATCAAAATTTTCTTAAACTCATATACAAACATTAAAAATAAATAATTAGAGATCAAATTTCTAAAAAGATATAAAACAATGTCTTCTAATCACGACTCCACTTATTCCGTTATTGACTACAACTCCTCATTGTCCGACATCACTTATGTATCTCCCACAAAAATCACTCCTGTATCATCACCATCCCTCAGCATTATCACTTCGCCAATATACCATTCTAGTTTTTCTCCAAAAGGAAAGAAAGCTAAACATTCCATTGATATGAAATCCTCTTCTCTTTTCGACAAAGTCGATGAGATACATCATTATCAACGAGAGATGATTAGCATTCAATGTGAGATGTATTACGAGTAACATCATCAAGGATCCCGTTTAAATTTTCTTTAGTGTATTCCCGCAATCTGTGGTCATTCACCAACAAAAGATTGCGTACGTCAACGATTTCCTCAATTATGCGCAACACCTTCAAAATTACCCCCACAGAACCTGTGGGGAGAAGGGACATCAACCACCAACATGCTCTTGTTTGTCCATACTGGTCTCCACTTAAGCCATTTTCCGAGCAAACTAAAATCGAGCCAAATTCATGGGAAAAACAAAACTACCATTCTTTTAACTCGTCTGATGACCACCAAAGAAGATTTTTGAATAGGCATTTAATATTATACAAAATAAGAATGTATATTCATAATAATCATTTGTAATTTTCATTATATTTAAATTTTGTTTCCATATAACAGAAACAACGAGAAAAAAATATCACTAAAGACCAGATGTCTGAGCATATAGGCAGACGTCTGTCTACAACCACTAAATTTTTTTCGTTTCAGCTCAGACATCTAAAAAAAGAACTCAGACATCTGTCTATAGCCACTGAAATTTTTTCTTTTCAGCTCAAACGTTTGAAAAAGATTTCAGACGTCTGTTCGAGCTTTTTGAAAATTTCATTACTTCAGCACAGATGTTTGAAGAAAGATCCAGATGTCTACTATTTCCTCTGGAAAAATTATTCCCCAACCACAGACGTCTAAAGATCCTGCCAGACGTCTGTTCACCCCTTTTGTTTTAATATTTTTCCCCGTTCAGATGTCTGACTTACAATTTCAGACGTTTGTCATTGCCTAAACCCACACTTTTCACCAACCTATATATCATCTTTTCCCCCTTCTCTCAATTTTTCATCGTTTCTCATTTCCAAAACCCTAGAACCCTAAATCCCCAAAACAACTTCCTCAGTCCAATTCTCCGATCAGTGGATCCAAAAGCAAAAACTCCAGTTGCTAAACAAAAGAAGGTTGTTGCAAGCCAAAACTCTCAACCTTTCACTCAAGGCTTCGTCATGGATAATCACATTGAAGAATAGATTGTTCAGAAAGAACATGGAAAGAAAAAATTGTAGGATTTGGAGAAAAAGACCATGCATTCTGGTCTGTTTTATCCAATTCATCGTTTTATTCATTATGGTACCATCGATTTGACTAAAGATGCTAATATCTATCACCTGATAAACTATGATGATAATGCTGAGAAATAGATCAATTAGCGGTATTGTAGGATCGATTTCACCCTAGAGTGAATAGGGTGATACTATTAATTATAAAAATTTATTGCAGAAGTATATAAAATAATTTCAGCATAGATAATAGTCGAATAATAGCAGCACATATAATAGCAGAATATTAAAAAGCAGAAAATAGAACACACAGATTTACCCAGCTTCGACAAAACCCTGCCTATGTGCTGCCCCCAAGGTTTCTACTAGAAATTAATAGTCGGACGCTTACACAAGTAAACTCGCGACACCCGCTATCGATTAACCTAACTCTATGCTCAAAACCCTGCCACACTCAGCCACTGAGTTGCGAATTCTCGAACTACACCACCCTAGTTCGTCTCGTAGTCACACGACTAGAAATTACAAAAGTTTAAAAGAAAATTACAAATTAAAAAACAATTAAACACATAAAACCCTAATTAAAAAATATAAGCCCAAAAGAAATGCTGGCCCAAAATAAAATAAAAGTTAATTCCGTTTTTATTTCGTTTATTTCTTCGGCCTGACTTCTTGCTTTCGTTATGTACTTCGTTCCTCTTTCAAAAAGTTTAGGGCTTTGCTAAATCGAGGCGCCGCTTGATATCATTCGATTGTAGAGATGAATGCTCTTTGATTTGGCTTGCTGATTGATGCTTGCGGCTGCTCCAATTTATCGAGTGCATATGCTTGGTAGAAAAAATTGGTATGTGATGTTCCTCTTGATTTCAATTACGCTCGACTTTTTGATTCAAGTTGCTGAATTGATTTTGATTTAAGAGTATACTCTAAATGTTTTTCTTGAACTCAAATGCTTTTCATGCCAATGATGTTAACGGGTTTTATAGGGTTTAATTCCCTAAAGTTTCATTCGAATAAATTGTTTGAACTCATCCGATAATTTTGTTTGGCCCTTTGATTATGCTTGAATGCTTGTGATTTCGTTAGACTAGTTCAATTTGTACTTTTCGTTGCTTGATTATCATGGCTCGATTCTGACTTGTTTGATTCCTTGGCTACCACAGCTTGATTTTCTGGCATTTAAACTTGACTTTGTTTTGATAAACTACTGCTTTGATTTTTGTAAAAACCTGCTAATTGACCCACGGCTTCTTCTGTTATCATTCGAATTTGTTGCACTTGTGACTTCGGTCTTTGATTTTGTGATGATATTTTGACTTTGTTTGAAACTGCTACTTTGATTTGAAATCCTGTGTTCAGTAGCTTGTTTCATGTGATGTTGGACTGGGTTTACTTTGACATTTAACTTGACTTGGGTTAGAAATCCCCTCTGACATTATTTTGGTTTGAACTGCTACCTGGAAAAAATTTCGACCTAGAACATTTGATCATTTGATTTTTACTGCAGCTGGTTCTGTGTATACATATATAAGTATTTATGTATACATGTGTGTTTGTGAATAAAAATTATTGCTGCACAGTTTTGTGGATCTGTCTCACTTGAACTGTTTGCATTTCCATATGAACTGATATGTGCTTGTGTATATATGCACATATTCTATTTGTCACCGCTGCATTTCATATGTATGTTTCTTGGTTGCACTGCCCACATGAGTTCATATGCACTTAGTCCAGACATTGTTAATTGCTGTTCGTGTAGTCTCTGTTATTAATGTTGCATCACTATTTCATTTTTGTTCTTGTCTGAGATTGCTCATTTGAGCTGCTGTATTGATGTGAAAACCATTTCTTTTGAGTTTAAGCTTTGAGTCTGGTCTGGTATACATGTATGTATATCCTAGTGCTCTGGTCTATATGCATTAGTGCTCATCTATGCTTCTGTTTTGTACTGGTGCACTTGATATTTTCACCTGTGCATGTCACTTTACCTTTTGTTTTCACTTGATCTGATTTGGAGCTTGAAATGATTTGTTGTTTTGGTGGAGACTGTGTGTGTGCCTTTGTGCCATGCCACTGAACTTATATACAATTGAGCAAGTTCACCTGCTATGTCCTTGTTGCATTGCATTAAATCATTGCGCTTGTATCATCACTGGTGGTCTTGTATTTTCTAATATGCTAGGTTTGGTACTCGAATGTTGTTGTGGACTTGATGTTGATTGCCTCTGATTGTTGCTGTAGTCTGGATTCAAATGAACCTTTGAGATTTGTACATGTTCATTGTTGAGTTGAATTGTTTTCATGTGTACACAATTGAATTTTTGGTCGAGGCTTGTTCCAGTCATTTAAAACTTGACCATTTTATTGAACTTGTACATTTGGATTGCACCTGTGTTGAATCCAGCTTATAGCTTGGGTTTGACATTGTGCTCGTGTCGTGACTTTATTTGTATTGCACTTGAGTTGAACCCAGCCTTTGATTGGATTTAACCTTGTGCTCACCTGTCCCTGTAATTTTATCAAGTGTATATAGGTGTGCACGACCTTATGGCATGTACAGTGATACACTGTGCATGTCACATGATGTTCGTGTATGATGAATTCAAAATTAAATGATGACGAACAACCCAAATAACTGAGGCAAATTACATTTTAAAAATACATTTTATTTTACACTGCAAAAGTATTTTCTTTTCAATTTTACTACGTTACTGTTTATTTTGCAGATTGCTCAGATGCTGGATTCAAATTGGAATATAGTTGAAGAACAAATACGACTGAATGAGGAAATGTAGTGAGGTGCAAATGAAAATTGAAAATTGTGATGTAATCAAATTTGTATTGTAATTGAAATTTGCATATATAGTGAGAGCTCAAATCTGTACTATTCAAAATTGTAATAAATATTTGTTTGAATAAAATATTTGTTTGATTTTAAATTCTGTGTTATTTATTTTATTCAGCAAATATTTATTAATTATGTGAAAAACAAAATAGTACTTTAATAAATACATTTAAATGAATATATATATGTTAATTATCATCAAACAAAAATCATATACTTGCATATTAAAAAATATCAACCTTTTGATGATAACAAACATATATTTAAGATTTTGAATTTACTAAATGTATTTGATCATTGATAGACTCTATTTGCTCCCCATATTTGAATGCTCCCTCTCTACACCAAGCTCCCCCTTTATATATGCATGAATAAAAATATGCAAATGAGCCTAGATGCAAATAGAAAATAAAATATTTGCCCTTTATTTTTCAAAATCTTAACTTTTCTCTACCCCTTTTGTTATCAGCAAAAGAGTAATAGTGTTAGAAAAATAGAGATAAAGTGATAGACATTAATACAACATTAATACCCAATCGAGTATAAATATTAAATTTCAATAAAAAATCAAACAAAAAACATAAATACTCTTTTTGACACATATTCCACTTTAGAATGATAGGGATGATGTCATAATATAAAACCATATAGTTGTGTCTATTTGTGGTATATTTATATCAGGAATTTGAATATCTACTAACCATGCATAACCGTTAGGACTTTTGAATGAGATTAGTAGTATTCCCAATTTTTTTTAAAAACAAATTCAAGTATCTTCTAACCACGCATAACCGTGAGGACTTTTAAATGGGATTAGAATCAACTTGTCTATTTAATCAATCAATTTTGATATGCGTTCCATACATGCATAACCGTGAGGACTTTTAAATGAGCATGGAAGCACATAATCAAAAATTCCAAGTAATTCACCCATGCATAACTGTGAGGACTTTTAAATGAGAGTGAATACTTTGGATGTTTTTATTTGTTAAAAATATAATGAAATGAAAAACGAACAATTTCCCGTTTAAAATACCACATATTGACATACTATATTGGATTTTGATGAGTGATGGACAATAGAAATATGATAGAAATAGAGATGGTCATGGAATTTTTACCCATCAAAAAGTTTTTATAACTCTTGTTTAAGTTTCTAAAGAAATTTACTAATATACTGTCTCAAGTTATAATATATGATTAATATCAACACTCATCACTTTTTCAATCACTGTTTATCTTTTCGATAATCAGTAGAGAGTCAGATTAGTTAATGTAGCCATTTTAAAATCAAATCCAAAAATAATTATAAAATCAAATTTTCTAAAATGACTAATCTGAAACAAGGTCAACAAAAACGATTTTCTGGAAGGGGTTTTATAAGAAAATTGTCTGCTATTTGAAAATTATTTGAAATGAAAAATATGCAGATATTTTCTTTGAAAACGATGCAACTACCGAATATCTCAATATAAATCACGTTCCACTAGTAATTTTTCTATCAACTAGATTACCAGTGTAATCTGCATCCGAATTTTCCTTTGACTCAAGATTATCATTAATTGGATGTTATAGACCAGATTGTGAAGTTGCAACAAATTTCCTTAAAATCATTTTTACAACATTTAAATGGAATTGAATTGAAGCCGTGCGAATAAACATAGTATCAGATCTAGAATAAGTAAATATATCCATGTGCATCAAGAGTAATCATCAAAACATCAACATTAATCCAAACAAATCTTTATGAACTAATTCAAAGTCTGTAGTGTTCTCGGCATAAACAAATAATTGGCCAACAATTTTGAAAAAGTCAGGATCTATATCGTCATTCATTTCTTTATCACATAACTGGCTGATTTAATTCAGATTATGGTGCAGATTTTCACATTTAATACATCATTCAAGATAAATGTACCATTACCTATTTTACCTTTGCCGTTAATTTTTCATTGTTGCCCATTGTGATTCTGCCACCTTTATACTAGGCTAAGGAACTTTGATTTGTCGCCCGTTGTGTACCTGGAATAGCCACAATCCAGATAACACTGTTTTTGTTCCTTAGCCTGCCACCACACCTACACGAGAAAAAAAAATTGTTACCTATTTGTTTTTATAGGTCCATGGTTGTTAGTGGCAATAGATTTTGAAAAATAAGTTTGTAGAGACCCAAAACTATTTATATACATTCCTTTCGGCACCCAGATTTGTTTTACTTTGAGGGATTTTATATTTGTGCCTTTTGGAACCCAAATTGGTATGGTTTTCACATTTTTGGGTCTATACCAACAAATATTTGGATTGTGTCCAATTTTTCTACAAATTGTGCACTCAAATTTGACTTGATTAATTTTACTTCTAGTACGTTTAGATTGAGTATAACCAAGTCCTTGTCTATCAATATTGACTATTTGTTTTCCTATTAGCATATTTAGTGATTTTTCTCCTCTAGAGAATTTTCCTAAAGTCGTTGACAGTTGTTGGACTTGTGTTTTGAGTGATTCATTTTCGTTCAATAATTGAGTGCACCTTTTAATAGAATTTTCTCTTCTAGTGTTTTCACTCTCTTTCAAAATCAGAATTTCATTTTCAAGTGATTTAATTTTAATTTTTGATTTTTGAATCTCTTCTTCGAATGTTGGACACTTTTCACACTTAGGGGTCTTGGTTTGATAGTTTTTAACCAATTGATCAAGCTGTTTATTTAAATCTATCAAAGTGTCTCTTTGTGATTCAATTTTAGCATATTTCTCCCTAAGTCTTTCGAAACAGCCATTTACTTCGTGGAAATATATAAGTAATTCCGAGTGAGTGAGTTTTGATACCTCGCTTGGCTCGTCATCATCGCTATCAGTTATATCACCTTGAAGACACAAATCTCCTTTTTCACTCTCACTGCTAGTGCTTTTATTATCATCATCACTTTTATTCCACGTGGCTGCAAAACTTCTCCTTTTTGATTTCTTTTCTTGGCCGTGTCGATTTTGAGGACAATTGGGCTTGATGTGACCAGGTTTATTGCACTTTTGACAGATGATTTCCTGCTCTTCTGAGTTGTCTAGTGCTTTGACTATTTCGCTTTTCAATTTTTGATTTAGAGCTGGATTTTCTTATTTGCGGTTCCACTTTTTGAATCCTTTTATTAGTAGCGCCAGCTCAGCTGCTCCATCATCATCATCATCACTTTCCGTTGTTCCTTTGAGAGCTATTGATTTCTTTCGAGTATCACCTCCTTCACGCTCTTCCTTGAATTTCATTTCTAGCTCATAAGTGGTGAGATTTCCGATGAGTTATTCAACTTTGATTTGTTTCAAATCTTTTGATTCTTGAATGGCAGTGACTTTGGCTTCAAAATTCCATGGAAGGACTCTGAGGATTTTTCAGACTATTTCCAACTCTGTGTATGATTTTGCGAGAGCTTTTGATTTGTATACGAGATTGGAAAGTCGTCCATACATCTCTTTGACATTTTCATCTTTAGCCATTGTGAAGTTCTTGTATTCGCTACTCAGGATGGCAAGGCGAGATTCTTTGACTTGAGATGTTCCTTCGTGAGTCACTTCAAGTGTGTGCCATATTTCCTACGCAGTTAGACAATGTGAGACACAATTGAATTCAATTTGATCCAATGAACAAATAATA
This sequence comes from Allium fistulosum, assembly GCA_030737815.1. NCBI lineage: Eukaryota > Viridiplantae > Streptophyta > Magnoliopsida > Asparagales > Amaryllidaceae > Allium > Allium fistulosum. The sequence goes on along the minus strand of CM060901.1, from coordinate 1,388,426,877 downwards.
GAATTCATAGCTTTGGCATTAGCATTCTGTAATTTATTTTCTAGATCTGTCCAATGATCCATCGGTTTATCTATTTCCTGATTATTTACAATTGTAGTTGGTGTCCTATATCCTGTCTCAACTATATTCCAAGCATCAATAGTTTTCAGAAAAATTTTCATTCTATTTTTCCAGTAAGCATATTCACCATTGAAAATGGTGGTCCAATTATGGACTGACCCTCAGCAAAAGCATTATTAAAAGAAGCCATTTTAAAATTCAAATTTTTAAAACAAAAATTGATTTTTGAAAAATCAAAATTTTAAAACAAAAATTGACTTCTGTTCCTAGCTCTGATACCACTTGTAGGATCGATTTCACCCTAGAGGGGGGTGAATAGAGTGATACTATTAATTATAAAAATTTATTACGGAAGTATATAAAATAATTTCAGCACAGATAATAGTCGAATCATAGCAGCACAGATAATAGCAGAATATTAAAAAGCAGAAAATGGAAACCACAGATTTACCCAACTTCGGCAAAACCCTACCTACGTGCTGCCCCCAAGGTTTCTACTAGAACTTAAGTAGTCAGACGCTTACACACATAAACTCGTGATACCCACTATCGACTAACCTAACTCTACGCTCAAAACCCTGCCACAACTCAGCCACTGAGTTGCGAATTCTCGAACTACACCACCGTAGTTCGTCCCCTAGTCACACGACTAGAAATTACAAAAGTTTAAAAGAAAATTACAAATTAAAAAACAATTAAACACACAAAACCCTAATTAAAAAATATAAGCCCAAAAGAAATGCTGGCCCAAAATAAAATAAAAGTGAACTCCCCTTTTCCTTCGTTTATTTCTTCGGCTTGACTTCTTGCTTTCGTTCTGTACTTCGTTCCCCTTTCAAAAAGTTTAGGGCTTTGCTAAATTGAGGCACCGGTTGATATCGTTCGATTGTAGAGATGAATGCTCTTTGATTTGGCTTGCTGATTGATGCTTGCGGCTGCTCCAATTTATCGAGCGCGTATGCTTGGTTGAAAAATTGGTACGTGATGTTCCTCTTGATTTCAATTACGCTCGACTTTTTGATTCGAGTTGCTAAATTGATTTTGATTTAAGAGTATACTCTAAATATTTTTCTTGAACTCGAATGCTTTTCTTGCCTATGATGTTACTGGGTTTTATAGGGTTTAATTCCCTAAAGTTTCGTTCGAATAAATTATTTGAACTCGTCCGATAATTTTGTTTGGCCATTTGATTATGCTTGAATGCTTGTGATTTCGTTAGACTAGTTCAATTCGTACTTTTCGTTGCTTGATTATCACGGTTCGATTCTGACTTGTTTGATTCCTTGGCTACCATGGCTTGATTTTATGGCATTTAAACTTGACTTTGTTTTGATAAACTACTGCTTTGATTTTTGTAAAAAATCTGCTAATTGACCCACGGCTTCTTCTATCATCATTCGAATTTGTGATGATATTTTGACTTTGTTTGAAACTGCTACTTAGATTTGAAATCCTATGTTCAGTAGCTTGTTTCATGTGATGTTGGACTGGGTTTACTTTGACATTTAACTTAACTTGGGTTAGAAATCCCCTGTGACATTATTTTGGTTCGAACTGCTACCTGGAAAAAATTTCGATCTAGAACATTTGATCATTTGATTTTTACTGCAGCTGGTTCTATGTATACATATATAAGTATTTATGTATACATGTGTGTTTGTGAATAAAAATTATTGCTGCACAGTTTTGTGGATCTGTCTCACTTGAACTGTTTGCATTTCCATATGAACTGATATGTGCTTGTGTATATATGCACATATTCTATTTGTCATCGCTGCATTTCATATATATGTTTCTTGGTTGCACTGTCCACATGAGTTCATATGCACTTAGTCCAAACATTGTTGTTTGCTGTTCTTGTAGTCTCTGTTATTAATGTTGCATCACTGTTTCATTTTTGTTCTTGTCTAAGATTGCTTATTTGAGCTGTTGTATTGATGTGAAAACCTTTTCTTCTGAGTTTAAGCTTTGAGTCTGGTCTGGTATACATGTATGTATATCCTAGTGCTCAGGTCTATATGCATTAGTGCTCATCCATGCTTTTGTTTTGTACTGGTGCACTTGATATTTTCACCTTTGCATGTCACTTTACCTTTTGTTTTCACTTGATCTGATTTGGAGCTTGAAATGATTTGTTGTTTTGGTGGAGACTGTGTGTGTGCTTTTGTGCCATGCCACTGAACTTATATACAGTTGAGCAAGTTCACTTGCTATGTCCTTGTTGCATTGCATTAAATCATTGCGCTTGTATCATCACTAGTGGTCTTGTATTTTCTAATATGCTAGATCTGGTACTCGAATGTTGTTGTGGACTTGATGTTGATTGCCTCTGATTGTTGCTGTAGTCTGGATTCAAATGAACCTTTGAGCTTTGTACATGTTCATTGTTGAGTTGAATTGTTTTCATGTGTACACAATTGAATTTTTGGTCGAGGCTTGTTCTAGTCATTTAAAACTTGACTATTTTATTGAACTTGTACATTTGTATTGCACCTGTATTGAATCCAGCTTATAGCTCGGGTTTGACCTTGTGCTCGTGTCGTGACTTTATTTGTATTGCACTTGAGTTGAACCCGGCCTTTGATTGGGTTTGACCTTGTGCTCACTTGTCCCTGTAATTTTATCAAGTGTATATAGGTGTGCACGGCCTTGTGGCATGTACAGTGATACACTGTGCATGTCACAAGCTATTCATGTATGATGAATTCAAAGTTAAATGATGACGAACAACCCAAATAACTGAGGCAAATTACATTTTCAAAATACATTTTATTTTACACTGCAAAAATATTTTCTTTTCAATTTTACAGCGTTACTGTTTATTTTGCAGATTGCTCATATGCTGGATTCAAATTGGAATGCAGTTGAAGAACAAATACGAGTGAATGAGTGAAATGTAGTGAAGTTCAAATGTAAATTGAAAATTGTGATGTAATCAAATTTTTATTGTAATTGAAATTGTGTATATATAGTGAGAGCTCAAATCTTTACTATTCAAAATTGTAATAAATATTTGTTTGAATAAAATATCTGTTTGCATTTAAATTCTGTGTTATTTATTTTATACGGTAAATATTTGTTAATTATGTGTTTGTACCAAAATTGGGCACAAGACTCTTCGGAAGTTTTTGAAGAGATAAATTGAAGAAATTAAATGGAAAAAGAGGATTTATCTAACAAAAACTCCAAATCTCAGAGATGAAAATAATTAAAATTCAAGAAGACACAAGAATTTAGAGTGGTTCGGCGTATCGCCTACGTCCACTATGAAGTAGTTTGCTTTATTGATTGATCTTTGACAATTACAAGTGAATTCAATGAATTACAGCATGTAATTATGATTTGCAGCAATGAAATTCGTTGGTAGCAGCAGCAATGGAGTTCAGATCTGGATCTGGCGGAGCTTGGGCGTTGGAGATCTCAAAAAGAAAGAAGAACCTTTTTTCTGTTGGCTTTGGGGGTCTATTTATAGGTGTAGGAGGGTGGTATTTCGCTCAGATCTCGGGAGACCCTCTCTAGCACGTGACTAGGCCCGCGCGCCCAAGCCCGTGAAGTTTTGGTCCGATCCATGATCGATACGAACAAACTTCGTATCGATCAATATTTCATCCAATGGAGTCGAAATTTGGCATGGACATTCTTTAGCATGCACGTAGTTTTCTATGAAAATTTCATAGCATTTGGACTTGTAGATCAGGAGATATGATCGATACGAATTGGGATTCTCGGTTGGCTGATTGGTTCGACTCGCTCTGTTCGACCCGCTGACGGGGCGCTTGAGTCTTTGGATCACCCTACCTTTGATGCTGTTTTGATCGAGTCGAAGCGTGCATTGATCAAGCGAGTCAAAGTGTAGCATCCTGAGGGATTCGAACAGTGGTTCAAGCGGAGCGAGTCGAAGAAGGCTTTTCTGAGGGATGCGAGCTGAGCGAGTCGAAGAAGGCATCTGATGGAGGTGGAGCGGAGCGAGTCGAAGTAGGCATCTGATGGAGGCGGAGCGGAGCGAGTCGAATTTGTCACTTCTGATGGTTGCGAAGCGAGTCGAAGGGAGCGAGTCGACCGGTGATTGGTTTTCATCCAATTTTGTATCGTTCATAACTTGAGCATACGAACTCGGATTGACTTGAGATTTGGAACGTTGACTCTCATAGCTTAGCTTGTCATGTCGTACCAATTTTGGCTCGATCCGGACTCGGACAAAATTCGTCGATATCCATAGTGAGCCTGTGTATAACTGATCTCTAGGACGAGCCGCCATTGGGTACTAGTCAATTCCTTGGTGTCACGGCCTTGCCAAAAGGCGGGATAACATTTGCCCCCCAAAGTACGTCTTGTGAAAACATGATGTGCTTTGAAGTGCTGCAATCTTCATTCTGAATAGTCATCGTCTTTTCGATGAAAGTTGTAATCTTCGACTGTTTTTCTTGATAATGTAAGCTGTTGACGGTCAACTGCTGTACCCTGTATTGTTGCGACTGATTGTTGTATGCTAGTGATTAGCCGTTTGCTGCTGTAATCGTTATTAGATGAGTTTCTAATTTCGGTAAATCTGGAATATTGAATATTAGTTCGATATACATGCTTATATGATAACCTGACTCTCGTTGACGTTTGTACATTCACGAGTCGTTGTCAGCTTATTTTATATTGGATTTCGTATCGATCCTCTCCTGAACCGATGTGAAATTCGTTGCGACAACGCTTGATGGTTATTTTTGAGTGTTCCTTCGTATCGATCCTCTCCTGAATCGATGTGGAAGGTTAAAGCATGGTTTTTGCATCAATATTCGTTGCATTGATGGATACGAGCAATCAATTTGTATCGATGGAGTCGGCTTTTGGGAGCCGTGATTTGATGGATTTGATCTGCACATGAGACGAAGTCGATCTGCACATGAGACGAAGTCGAAGGTAGTCGATACGAAGTGTGGTCTCGTATTGATGGAGTTGAACTGACTGTTCCACTCGTTGATGGATTTGAACTGCTTGTTCGACTCGGTCTTGGATTCAAACTGCTTGTTCGACTCGGTCTTGGATTCAAACTGGACAGGTGACAGAGTCGAAGGGGATCGATTCGAAGTGTGGCTTCATATCGATGGAGTCGAACCGGTTGCTCGTATTGCTGCACCAGGGATGGAGTCGAAGATAAGCGATACGAAGAGGAGCTTCGCATTGACGCACTGAAGACGGAGTCGAAACGCGTGTTTGAGTCCACCGGGATGCGAATCGTTTATTCCTTTTGCTTTCGAGTCCATATAAATACTTCATACTTATCCATTTTTCCACTTTTTACCTTTCGCTTTCCTTCGTTGCCTTCGTATCGCTCAGAAACTCGAGAAGAAAGAAGAAATATTCCTGCCTTCGAATCGATTCATACCTTCAATCATTTGAACTAACTGACAAATTTAGGTAATCCACAAAGCGAATCCACGCGTAAACGATGAGACTCGGGTTTTTAACACCAAATCAATCAGGGTCGTGATCGATCGAAATTCCTTGGCCACAGCTTCGCGTCGATCTGGAGTAGGGGTTTCGAGATGATGAGGCGGAGGCCTTCGTATCGATCGATGGTGGAGCTTCGCATCGAATCGAATGCTTTGAATACGCGGATCGATACGAAGGGGTTGCGTCTGATGGATTCGAAAGGATGGCCTTCGATCGAGTCGAAGTGGAGTGCCTTGGAACGAGTCGAAATGGAGGTTTGGGATCGATTCGAACTGGAGTTTTGGGACCGAGTCGAACCGGAGGTTTGGGACCGAGTCGAACTAGAGGTTTGGGACCGAGTCGAACTGCGTAGTCTTGGGATCAATTCGAAGTGTTGCGTTCTGATCGATTCGAAATCCCCAGCCTTCTGATCGAGTCGAACTTGCATGCCAACCTTCTGACCGAGTCTAACCCATACTCAGATGACAATGACCTATCGATGCGAACACGGCTCTCATTAGCGATACTAATTGAACATTAAAAAATTTGAAATTTCTTGCACATTTGAACAATTGACTCCGACGAGCTTCAAACTTGCATAACTTGACTTAATCGTTTCACCGCATATCTGATTGCCTATCGAAGCATGTTGATGAAACTAGAACTTATCAAAATGATAACAAACTTTAACTTGGAAATATAGTTAATAGCTGGATGGCATGGTAGTGACGGTCAGCGATGACGGTCCTTCCGATTGAATTCCGAAGTCTCGTCGTTTACATGCTTTCTCTAATCCTGTAGATCTTCTCAAATGATATATAGTACTGCACTGCACAGTAGACACGCACACACTATACACTGGGGGATGCACGAGCGTTATTGCCTGTTTAACAATGATTTTTCATGAGCTAGCTATTCATGGAACCCTCAAGTTCACAGCAGCAGGAACTCCCGAGTTCAATTCCTCCATCCATCGAGATACTGGTTATTGAAGCCGAAGTTATAGACCCAGCTCCGAACGACCGTCCGGGTGCCCGGTTCATTTGTAGTCTGCAAGATTCAGTGCCGTCGGGTATCTCCGAAGATATACTAGGACGGATTTTCTTAAGGCACGGTTTGCCGCTCGACGACGTGCTACTTCCTGGGACAAATGACAGGCCGCACGATCCCCCGGAGGGGTTTACTGCTTTTAACCGTCACGCTTGCACAGCGGGGACACTCCCTCCCTTCAACCAATATATAAGGGAGATGTTATCGTTTCTTGGCATAGCTCCATCTCAGCTACATCCCAACGGGTATGCCTTGTTGAACAGCACCTTTGTCCTTTTTATGGAGATCCTCTTTCGACCGCCGAAGCCGATCGAAATCAGAAATTTATTCAACGTCAAGAGCCGTGGAGACAGCCCTTCTTTCACCTTCCTGGAAGCGGTCAGAAACTGCCACATTGTACTGGGCTGCTGAGGAAGGCTAAGTTACTATAAAACCGAATGGTTCTACGTTCGGTGCCCCCCTGGATTTGCTAGGCGGTGGTGGGATAGACGTAAGTGTTGCCATTTCCCTCTTGAATCATTGAGATATTAGTAACTGACTCCAAAACTGACATACTTTTCCCTTTTTATAGCTGCAATCTCTCGTCCTGACGATGCATACTTCAGAGAGCTTGTTCGGATCCTTCAAGCATTTCTGGGCGAAGAGAGGCACATCGACTTGGTCCTGACCGATAGGAATTTGAGGACTATCGGGCTGATAGAACGGCGGCAGAGCATTCGGCTGGAAGGGACACTTAAAGTGGTCTCTAAGAAATGGGTGAAGCGCAAAGCGCCCGCAGTTGTGATAACCGAGGAAGTTGATCCGGAGAGAACGCCTACCGATACCGAGCTCCTAGTCGGGCCTTCTTCCGATGTTCAAGATTCTGGAGGAAAGAGAAAAGGCAATGCTGTTGCTCACAAACGCTCTAAATCTGAGAGATTTAAATCCATTGTCATGTCTTTGCCCGTCCCGGGTATCAGAATTTTGGAGGCTTCTCCCCCGCCGATAGAGAATCTTTTTGAAGGGCTTGCCGATGTTCCGATTTCGGATTTTGTGTTGTCTCAACACGACGTCGGGATGGAGGAGCTTGATAGTGCTCTTGAACTGAGCGGGTCTCTTGCTAAGAGTGGGGCCGACATTTCCGGTTGGTCGGGGGGTTGCACATGCATACACTTCACTACACTGCATAATTCGCGACTGTAAATCGACCAACTTAAGAAGTCACTAACTCTTTCTTCGTTTCTCATTCTCAGGTACTATGTCTGGAAAAGGATCGATGCTCGGGAATCTTCGCTCAGCCCGAAAAGCTTCTGGTTACTATGATTCCCGCATGAGGGATTCTGATAGAGATCGCGATCGCGAACACTCTAACTAGGACAGGTATGGGCGTGGCAGAGAGTATAGACATCGATCTAGATCACGCTTTCCTCCTCTCAGACTTCCATCTCCTCCTCCCATTTTTGTTCCACACCCGCCAGAGCTTCCTCGTCATGGGCCTTCTTCTCATACTTCTAGATTAGAGACTCATCTGCAAAGAGTTGAGACCACGGCTTCCATGATTGTAGAGCAGGTTCCTGCTGAGCCCATAGAAGAGGGGGCTCTTAAATTGGCACAGATGAAGAAGGATTTTCTGAATATTTGCTTCGACGGCTAGGTCTTCCCACCTCACTTAAAAAGAATTCCATCAGGGGTAGAAGGCACGATGCATGATTATGTCCACGACATCTACACCCAATACCGAGAGTGGGTTAAGGCTGCAGAGAAGGCTTCTAAGGTGGCCTTTGAGCGAGCCAAAGCGCTTGAGAAGATGGAGACCGAGCTCGCTCAGAGGGATTGGATTATTCAAGTGCTCACTGCCGAGGCCGAGTCTTCTCGGAATTCAGAGATTGAGGCCACCAAGAAGGCTGACAAAGCGAAGGCGGCAATGGAGAGGTTGGGGCAGACACATGTTGCCCTGGTGGAGGAGATGGGCCACCAGAACACTAAAGTCACCGTCGAGCGGGCTGCGGCGGTCAAGGAGCTTAATGAACTTAAGGCCAAATTCACCGACATGGCCAAGGAAAAAGATGATGCGAACAACGCAGCCTAGGAGGCATGCGAACAAATTGTTCTGCTCAGGGGCGAAAGGGATGCGGCTGCGGCTAAAGTCCGCAAGGTGGAGGCTGAGGTTGAAGATAAAATGAAGTTGGCCGAGTCCAGGCTAGAGGCTGACATCGAAGACTTTCTCGTTGTTTACAATGCTAATGTACTGAGGCATAGGGGTCTAGCCTGGCTCGATGACTATCCGGCGCATCTTTTCAATGCTTAGGGCCGACTGGTTGAGGAAGAGAAGGAGGTGCATCAGGGCGAGTCTGTGGATGAATTTGGGCTCGAGAATCACATTTTAAATGAAGATGAAAAGAAGATTCTGCATGAGTCAATGATTCTGTGTGAGAAGGAAAGAATTGGCGCCCAACACTTTGAAATTGGAGAGGGCTCAGGGGTTAACCACCATGAAGCAAGTCTTGAAGTTCCCGTGTCAACCGAGCCTGAATCCTCGTCTGCGGTTGATCCCCAAGCTGTTCCTGCTTACAATCCGGATCAGCGGCAGATGTCTCCGGCTGTTGCGCAAGTTACTGATGCCGCTCTGCCGCCCACAAGTCAAACTGAGGAAGGTATTCTGAACATTCCACATATCTTTCTTAAGTCGAAGTCTTCATTCGAGTTAGGTTCTAACAGTTCTCTTATTCTTTGTCCAGTGATTGATGCTGCCCATGTCGAGCCTCCTGTTACTTAAAAATCACATCAAACACAGGAGGCCGTCGTTACCGAAGCGATCAACCTGACTACAACTGTTGCATCTCTAGACGATATACAGGGGAGTACGCTTGTGTTTGATGAGCAGATGATAGATGAACTCTTTCACCGTCATGGACACCCTTTAGCTGATTTATCATTCGTCATGGGCGGAGGCGTTCCTGCCACAAGCTTTTTGATGCCGACTGCTGATGCTCCCAACGAGGCTCGGTCGGCTACTGAAGAGGAAATCTTGGCACAAATCGCTGCCGAAATGGATGCCGCAACACATGGCAACAGTTTTGGAGGTGGGACGGCGGCACTTGGTCTAGCTCCGCTCAGAATGATATCGCCCGGTGGTACATTCTCCGATACTAGTGCGGCTATTCCATCTTCCACGTTTGATCCTATCCCTCCGACTCCTCCTGCAGGAAGCATCCCTGTTCATTCGAGTTTGGAGGAAGACGTTGAAATAATGCCCTCGCCTGAAGACCAACCACCGAAAAGCAAAGGTTCGAAGAGGAAGAATAGCGGTGGTTCCAGTGGGTCTACACCGAGGAGGAAGCCAAGGAAGAAGGAAGATTAAACGTGCTTCCCCGGTTTATTTTGACTTGCATTTTGTTGGCCGTGTATAGATGCGGGTTCGGCCCCTGCTAGTAGGAATATTTTGGGAACAAACTTGTATATGAACTTCTTTTACAAACAATAGAAATGAAACTTCTCTTTTTTGGTTTCTTTTCTGTCATTATGTATTTGTCTAAGTGTTTCAATATCTGGAGTGCACTTGTGAAGTTTCAGATTCCGAATCAAGTTTGTTTTTGTTTGCCAAGTTCGGAAACTATGGACATGGCTTGCAACCGGGAAGCGAGTTGAATTCCAACGTCGCATCGCTTCAATCAATGGTTGATGCTTAAGTCCTGCCCCCCAGTCTTGGGGATGAGTTGTAGACCATCAGTCGACGATCACTTCTCACTTATAACATGTTGAGTCTAGTGCCACTGAACGGATGTCTGAGGCAAGCAGAGATTGAGTAATGCAACCATGCTTGTTTGATTGTTGATGATCATATCCGCACTCCGGGGATTCTTATTCGCTTACTGGAGGTTGGTCACGCCGGCCTAAGTTTTAATCATATGTCTACGGTCTGGGGACTTGGAATTGACATTTGTACTCCGACTCGCGCTCTGGGAGTTTGGAGTTGATATTCATACTCCGGCTCGCGCTCTAGAAACTCGGAGTTGATGTTTATACTCCGCTTCGCACTCTGGGAATACAGAGTTGATGTTTGTACTCCGACTCGCACTCTGGGAGTTCGGAGTTGATGTTTATACTCTGGTTCGCACTCTGGGAACTCGGAGTTGATGTTTATACTCTGACTCGCACTCTGGGAGTTCAGTGTTGATGTTTATACTCCGCTTCACACTCTGGGAATACGGAGTTGATGTTTATACTCCGGTTCGCACTCTGGGAACTTGGAGTCGATGTTTATACTCCGCTTCACACACTGGGAATAAGGAGTTGATGTTTATACTCCGTTTCGTACTCTGGGACTTGGATTTGATGTTTATACTCCGACTCGCATTCTAGGAGTTCGGAGTTGTTGTTTATACTCCAATTCGCGCTCTGGGAATTTGGAGTTGATCTTTATACTCCGTTTCGCACTCTGGGACTCGGAGTTGATGTTTATACTCCGACTCACACTCTGGGAGTTTGGAGTTGTTGTTTATACTCCAATTCGCGCTTCGGGAATTTAGAGTTGATGTTTATACTCCGTTTTGCACTTTGGGACTCGGAGTTGATGTTTATACTCCTACTCGCACTCTGGGAGTTCGGAGTTATTTTATATACTCCAATTCGCGCTTCGGGAATTTGGAGTTGATGTTTATACTTCGGTTCGCACTCTGGGATCTCGGAGTTGATGTTTATACTCCAATTCGTGCTCTGGGAATTTGGAGTTGATGTTTATACTCTGCTTCGCACTCTAGGAATACGGAGTTTGATGTTTATACTCTGACTCGCGCTTTGGGAATTCGGAGTTTGATGTTCATACTCCGCTTCGCACTCTGGGAATACGGAGTTGATGTTTATACTCCGATTCGCGCTCCAGGAATTTGGAGTAGATGTTTATACTTCGGTTCGCGCTCCAGGAACTCGGAGTTGATGTTTATACTCCGACTCCGCTCTGGGAACTCGGAGTTGATGTTTATACTCCGACTCGCTCTAGGAGTTCGGAGTTGATGTTTATACTCCGCTTCGCACTCTGGGAATACAGAGTTGATGTTTATGCTCCGACTCACGCTCTGGGAGTTCGGAGTTGATGATGGATTGTTGTGTATCAATCCTTTCTTGACTTTGATGTGATGGCTTGCCCCCAAGCTTAGGTTTCACTTAGCGAGTGATTGGTTGCATCGCAGTCACTCCCTATTTGAATAAATTCCACCGTAGGGTGAAACTTAGATCTCCGTGCATAGTGATGAAGCATTTCAAGTAAATCACAGCTCGGGCTCGAAGAGATTGCATTTTATTGCTGAAATAAGAAAATATGGCAAAGTCAGTTGTCTTATTAAAAATTATAATTTCGAAATGTAGAAACAAATTGTAGAATGGAAAGTAATCTAAATGGATAAAGATAGTGTAACGACCCCGAATTTTATTTAAATTTAAATTGATAATTAAATTAATTTTTTAATTAAATTTGTGAAAATAATCAATGCGGTGATGCGAGTTTCCCCGAATTCAAGTATATTTTGTATAAATCATTTAAATTTAATAATATTGTAAATATTGTACATATATGTGAATATATATGTATACGTGATATATGAGAAAACTTGAAGTTAATATATATATATATGTATATTGAATTCGAGTTTAAATCTAAATCTAAATGGTTTAAAAGTATAAAGTAAATACATTGACAACAATTCTAATAATATATTAATTATGGATATTCATTTTTCGTTTTAAAGTAACAAGGCCAAAATAAATAAAACTATAAGTATAAAGATAAATAAAATTTAATAAAATAGAAGTTTACTTATTTTATAAAGTAATAATCAATACTTAAGCTATGAATAAAAATAAAAGCATAGCCAACAAGTAAAACAAATAAATTTTATTCATGTACATGAGGATAGCTTGCAAATGAAGATAAGTATATAAATTTGTCTACAACAACTAATGCCAATGTCTATCAGCCGAAATGAAAGGGAAAAGAAAATATAAATATGTAAATTTGTACACCTTAATTAATGCTAGCACCCAACACAATCACCTCAGCCTCCATACGAAAAATATTAGCTGCCAAAACAACATTTCAGTCAATAAAAAGGAAAAAGATCTCACTGGTAATTTGTACAAATTCTTATCAACTTGTACAAGTAATAATATTACCCTGTCTACTTCATTTCTTATGTATATTATCTTCATCTCAGTTCGTTTCTTCAAGCTATGAAAATCTGAAAATGAACACCATCTAAAACTTAAAACAAAACTTCAAACTCAAACAACAATCAACTTAATTCAACCAGAGATCAAAGAGAAGGCTTCATTTTGTAATTTCCAGCCTGTGTCAACATGAAGAGAAGCTCTGTTTTCTTCTGCAAATCAAGGTGAGTAACATCACTTCTATAAACTCAAGTAACGAATTTGTGTACATATGAATTTCTGGGTGATGATTTCTTTGCATATTTGTATATATGCAAGCCTGTGAGAATTTTAGATAATTTTGTCATTATTAGCTCTAGTATAAACTTATGTTCTTTAAAATGTTAGTAGCTTCATATTTAATAACTTATGTTTTAAATCTAGTCGTGTGATTAAATCTGAAATTTTGTTGGGTAGGAATACACATATATAAGTGTGGATAAGCCAGTATATATATATACAGGACCTCAGCATATAACTATAACCTGGAAATGCTTGAAAATACTTGTTCTCTGGTACTCTGGAAGCCAAATTTGATTTCAAAAATCAATACTGCCTAAACTATGGGATATTTGGACTTGGAATCAAAATAGTTATTGTTTATTTAACTTTGAACTAAACATTAAATAAATTCAAATTGAAATCACTTGGTATCATCTCTGGAAGGAGATGTTTTCGAGCACAACTTCAGTGGGTCAAAATTCGAATCTCGTTATTTTCGAATTTAACTACATAACTTGAATACTCACTGGAAGACGTGAATTTTAAAGTTCATATCGAAATTTTTAGTGATTAAATGAAAGAGCAATTTGGATTTCTTTGTTGTTGACATTTTGAGTTGCCGTGGTTGATCGAGGCGGCTGGAAGGGTCGGGACTTGGACTGGAGACGCGGGGGTGATCGAGGGTCATGGGAAAAATGCGCCGATGGTCGAGCGATGACTATGGTGGTGGCGGTAGGCGATAGAAGTCTGGTGACCTAGTTTGGAAAGGGCAGTTGTTTCCAATTCGTACTTCGTCGTTGGTTGATCGAGTCGCTTGGGGTTTCAGGGGAAAGAGTAGAGAAACTCAGGGATGGTCCCGAGTATCATTCGGGTAGGACCCGAAGTGAAGATAAAGCCAGTTTTTATAAAAGGTTTTGAAAATAGAATTTTTGAAATTTTAAGCAATTTGTATTAAAACTTCCTTTAAAACATTACTTTATGAATATCAAATGGTTTCTTATCATTTGTTAAAGAGTTTTAGAATTTATTTGATCTAAAATTTGTTTAAGTTAATTTTAAAGATTTAAAGAGGTTTTAAATGTAAATGGTAATTAGTGTATTTACAAGATAATGTAGCTTAAGTTAAAAGGAATTTTATTATCTTGGAAATTACTTAAGTTAATTAGGAAATTAAGTATAATTGGTTGATTTAATTAATTAAAGATAAAGGTTAATTAAGTAATTTAATTGATTAATGATTATGATTGATTAACTAATAATTAGAGATTAATAAATTGAAAATTTATTAATTAAGAAAATTTAAGGTTAAATAATTTGTAATTAATTACGATAATTAACCCGGATTAATAAATTGATACATCTGATTTAAATTAATCAGTTGATAAATAAATTCACTTGTGAGTGTTTAGATTCTATTGAATGTTAAATTGTTTGATATTTCCTGATATGTGATGATTTGTGATATACCCTGATTTGTGTTTTAATCTGTGATGCAATTTATTATCTGTGATATATATCTATGATCTGTACGATGAGCGTTATAGTTTATATCGCTTATCAACTATATTTCTGTATTTTGATATGTGATGATTCATCGTGTTGCACTACTGTGTGAAACCCCTGGACCACACTTTTACACACACAAATATGGATTTCACGTGGAAATCGGTTAAATCACAGATGATGTAAATTTGATGTTTTTGAAATTGAAATTTTAATTTCAATTGATTTGGAAATTGGAAATTTGGGTTTAAAGTGAAAAGCTTTCGAAATGGAATTTCAAAGATAAAAGTTATTTTGAATAACTTAATCGAGTTTTGAAAATTTAAATAATTTGATTTAAATTTGAATTCAAGTTTGAAATTGAATTCTATGATTCGAAACTAGGGATTAAAGATGATGTACAAGTTATATATGGGTTAAACCATTTTAAAGGTATTGATTTGGAAATTTGAATTTAATTCAAGGGTTTTAACTCGTGTAAATATAACTGGATTTTTATGAAACGAAACTATTTGTTTTCAAATAGTAAAAGCTTTCACATAAGTAATGAACTTCCAATTTGTGTTGAAAGAATTTCAAGTTTGAAATGGAATTGAAATGTTTTGAAAACTATGAAATGAGTCTTTGATTTCAAAGACCGGATGAGTTAATCTAACTTGAAATGGAATTGTTTTGGAAGACTATGAATGAATCTTTGGAAACGAGTTTTGAAAGCTATAAGTTAAATCTTGATTTAAAGATTTAACGAGTTAATCCAATTGAAATGGAAATTGTTTTGAAAATCCATGAATGAATCTTTGTGAACGGGGTTAACTTTGTGAATTGAGTCTTCTTGTTTAAAAGATTAAAAGTGTGGAAATTGTTTAAACCATTGAGGGTTTTTGAAATGAATCTTTTTATTTAAAAGATTGGAAATGGTAAATTGTTTTAACCATTCGAATGAAAAGTTTTGGGCTTTAAAAGCTGTGATTTAACTGAGACCCCAGTATCCATATGATTTTTTAATTGCGCTCGTTATTCGGTTTAGCCGGGAAAGGACCTTTGTGTCATATAACCCATTCCGAATAGTGATACGACGATATGGATAGCATTTGAAGACCGATGGTGAAGACCGGGTATTTGCGAGAACGATAGGATGACCTATCGATTGTCTCTGCACTGAGTAGCTACGGTATAGAGATTCCCTAAGTGATGGGAAGTCCGATCGGGATTGTGAATACCCGGATTTGCAAGGGCTTCTTCGGAAGTGCCTTCGGTTCTGTTCGAACCCGAAACAGACTTGTATGGATGTGTGTCTGACGTTACACTTTGAGATGTAAAGCTGGTTTCTATCAAATACATTTCTGTTGGTGGTGGAGAATTTATTCTCTTAGCTTAACACCCTTCTCTGAGACGTACGAGCTCAGAGGTTATGTAGTTGATGGTTACTAGTGATACATTCCCAATTTGGTAATGTGGCATACGAAGTGCTAATGATCATTTGTTGATCGAAGCGTTGCTTTGTGAAAAAGCGTAGCTTTGTGGACGAGACTTCATCGAGCCTCACAACCCGGTAATGGTCGAAACAGGAATGTTGCGGCAAAGGTTTGTAGGGGTAGCGCCCCTAGGGTATGTCATTTCCTTCTGGATAAAAGGTGATATCATGGTATGGAGCCCAGATATTTTACCTATGTTGATTATATTTTGTGGCTGTTGCTTTGCGATTGAGGATCCTCGGATAATGGTTGGTTACGACCGGGGGATGACATGACTCGTGTGTTAGTTACCTAGTTACAGCTGTACAGCGTGAGGTAGCGTCAGTGTGTTAGTTACCTAGTTACAGCTATATAGCATGAGGTAGCGTCGGCCTTTTGTTTGCAGAGATCCGGTTAGGATCCGGGGCGTCTTTCCAGAGGCGTTTCTATTTCGGTGTAAGGAAGTTCCTTTGCCTGATCATTTGTTGGAAATCCAAAGAAACAATACGAACCCTGTACGGTTTTAGTTGTATTACCTGCTATGGAATGTGGCGGTAACCTGCTATTGAACGTAGTAGCTATAGTAGGCATACAATAATGGTTGTATGCTGGCTAAGATTTATATTATATTTTCGAAATGTTTTCCTACACTATGCACTAGTAATAATATCAAAAGAGTTTTGATTTTGCGTAGTAAGCATGTTTGACTATCATAAGAAGAAATCTCCTCCAAGTCTGCGATTGCATTGTGTGTGTGGTGGGAGGTCTTATGGTAGTTTCATTTTCGAAAAGCATTGCGGGTTTCAATGTTAAAAGCCTTTTGTGTTTGTTTAAAGATGAACTGTTTTTGTTGCTCACACCAGTCCCATGACTGATCCGGAGTTTATTGTTCCCTTCCTAAACTCTGGGTGCCCACTATTTTCCACACGGGCAGTCTAGAGTTGGGTTTTTCAGCTATTCAGGTTGAGTAGATTATCTGGAGCTAGTTCAGTTCTTGGAGTTCATGGACTGACGTTGCTTATCTTGGAGCATTCTATTGGAGACATTCTATCCGCTATTGGTATTATCTATTTTCTTTCCGCTGCTATTTCTTGTATCATATCTCTGATGTATATTGATATTCATTGTATCACTCTGTTGTATCTGATGTTGTATATCTATATTCTTTTTCTTTCTTCCACTGTGTTGTTATACTTAATGGTGTTATAAGCTCCGGCGAATCGGATTTGAACGGTCGAATCTATGGCATTCGAGTATGATGTAAAGTATGGATGTCGATTTTCGAACGCGAAAAATCCGGATTGTTACAAGTGGTATCAGAGCTAAGGTTTAACTTTAGCTCAGGAGTATAACACATTAAGTAGCTCATTAGAGATAGAGTGAAATAAACTCTAGAACGAGCATTCCTCAGATATCCGTTCGAATGCATCAGTAAATTCTCTTACTATCCACTGATAGTGAGTATGAGTGCAAGAAGAGGATGAGATAGGGGACAAGAAAATACGACTAGAAATGGTCAATACTCTGTAACAACAAGAAAACAATCCTTTCTCTATCAATCTCTTTCGTTCGTCATCTTTTCTCAATTCTTCGACAGTTTCTGGTAGATCCAGGAAGAAGATTCGATATATTAAAATGGGACGTAAACTCCAAATAAGCCAAAATTGTTTGCATGAATGAATAGGTTGCTATGGTTGATAGATATACTTTAGTTTTTAAACTAGAAAATTTTAAAATTGTATCCATATATCTATCTATTCTTTGGGTCCCAGTATATTCTACGAATGGTTAGTTATCCCTTTCGAACTAACTGATGCCACTACATATTTCGTAGATCTGGATAACCCGAGTATTTTGTAAAGTGTTAAACAGATTCGTTCTTGTATCTGTTATTGATATTCTGATTTGGTGACCCAAATGCAGAATTGATATCCAGTTTGACCTGGAAAACTGTTTCTCAGTCTTTGTGTATCTATTTGCGTTGTTTTCGTGCCTGCGAATTTCGAGGACGAAATTCTTTTAAGGGGGAAGTCTGTAACGACCCCGAATTTTATTTAAATTTAAATTGATAATTAAATTAATTTTTTAATCAAATTTGTGAAAATAATCAATGCGGTGATGCGAGTTTCCCCGAATTCAAGTATATTTTGTATAAATCATTTAAATTTAATAATATTGTAAATATTGTACATATATGTGAATATATATGTATACGTGATATATGAGAAAACTTGAAGTTAATATATATATATATATATGTATATTGAATTCGAGTTTAAATCTAAATCTAAATGGTTTAAAAGTATAAAGTAAATACATTGACAACAATTCTAACAATATATTAATTATGGATATTCATTTTTCGTTTTAAAGTAACAAGGCCAAAATAAATAAAACTATAAGTATAAAGATAAATAAAATTTAATAAAATAGAAGTTTACTTATTTTATAAAGTAATAATCAATACTTAAGCTATGAATAAAAATAAAAGCATAGCCAACAAGTAAAACAAATAAATTTTATTCATGTACATGAGGATAGCTTGCAAATGAAGATAAGTATATAAATTTGTCTACAACAACTAATGCCAATGTCTATCAGCCGAAATGAAAGGGAAAAGAAAATATAAATATGTAAATTTGTACACCTTAATTAATGCTAGCACCCAACACAATCACCTCAGCCTCCATACGAAAAATATTAGCTGCCAAAACAACATTTCAGTCAATAAAAAGGAAAAAGATCTCACTGGTAATTTGTACAAATTCTTATCAACTTGTACAAGTAATAATATTACCCTGTCTACTTCATTTCTTATGTATATTATCTTCATCTCAGTTCGTTTCTTCAAGCCATGAAAATCTGAAAATGAACACCATCTAAAACTTAAAACAAAACTTCAAACTCAAACAACAATCAACTTAATTCAACCAGAGATCAAAGAGAAGGCTTCATTTTGTAATTTCCAGCCTGTGTCAACATGAAGAGAAGCTCTGTTTTCTTCTGCAAATCAAGGTGAGTAACATCACTTCTATAAACTCAAGTAAAGAATTTGTGTACATATGTATTTCTGGGTGATGATTTCTTTGCATATTTGTATATATGCAAGCCTGTGAGAATTTTAGATAATTTTGTCATTATTAGCTCTAGTATAAACTTATGTTCTTTAAAATGTTAGTAGCTTCATATTTAATAACTTATGTTTTAAATCTAGTCGTGTGATTAAATCTGAAATTTTGTTGGGTAGGAATACACATATATAAGTGTGGATAAGCCAGTATATATATATACAGGACCTCAGCATATAACTATAACCTGGAAATGCTTGAAAATACTTGTTCTTTGGTACTCTGGAAGCCAAATTTGATTTCAAAAATCAATGCTGCCTAAACTATGGGATATTTGGACTTGGAATCAAAACAGTTATTGTTTATTTAACTTTGAACTAAACATTATATAAATTCAAATTGAAATCACTTGGTATCATCTCTGGAAGGAGATGTTTTCGAGCACAACTTAAATGGGTCAAAATTCGAATCTCGTTATTTTCGAATTTAACTACATAACTTGAATACTCACTGGAAGACGTGAATTTTAAAGTTCATATCGAAATTTTTAGTGATTAAATGAAAGAGCGGTTTGGATTTCTTTGTTGTTGACATTTTGAGTTGCCGTGGTTGATCGAGGCGGCTGGAAGGGTCGGGACTTGGACTGGAGACGCGGGGGTGATCGAGGGTCATGGGAAAAATGCACCGATGGTCGAGCGATGACTATGGTGGTGGCGGTAGGCGATATAAGTCTGGTGACCTAGTTTGGAAAGGGCAGTTGTTTCCAATTCGTACTTCGTCGTTGGTTGATCGAGTCGCTTGGGGTTTCAGGGGAAAGAGTAGAGAAACTCAGGGATGGTCCCGAGTATCATTCGGGTAGGACCCGAAGTGAAGATGAAGCCAGTTTTTATAAAAGGTTTTGAAAATAGAATTTTTGAAATTTTAAGCAATTTGTATTAAAACTTCCTTTAAAACATTACTTTATGAATATCAAATGGTTTCTTATCATTTGTTAAAGAGTTTTAGAATTTATTTAATCTAAAATTTGTTTAAGTTAATTTTAAAGATTTAAAGGGGTTTTAAATGTAAATGGTAATTAGTGTATTTACAAGATAATGTAGCTTAAGTTAAAAGGAATTTTATTATCTTGGAAATTACTTAAGTTAATTAGGAAATTAAGTATAATTGGTTGATTTAATTAATTAAAGATAAAGGTTAATTAAGTAATTTAATTGATTAATGATTATGATTGATTAACTAATAATTAGAGATTAATAAATTGAAAATTTATTAATTAAGAAAATTTAAGGTTAAATAATTTGTAATTAATTACGATAATTAACCCGGATTAATAAATTGATACATCTGATTTAAATTAATCAGTTGATAAATAAATTCACTTGTGAGTGTTTAGATTCTATTGAATGTTAAATTGTTTGATATTTCCTGATATGTGATGATTTGTGATATACCCTGATTTGTGTTTTAATCTGTGATGCAATTTATTATCTGTGATATATATCTATGATCTGTACGATGAGCGTTATAGTTTATATCGCTTATCAACTATATTTCTGTATTTTGATATGTGATGATTCATCGTGTTGCACTACTGTGTGAAACCCCTGGACCACACTTTTACACACACAAATATGGATTTCACGTGGAAATCGGTTAAATCACAGATGATGTAAATTTGATGTTTTTGAAATTGAAATTTTAATTTCAATTGATTTGGAAATTGGAAATTTGGGTTTAAAGTGAAAAGCTTTCGAAATGGAATTTCAAAGATAAAAGTTATTTTGAATAACTTAATCGAGTTTTGAAAATTTAAATAATTTGATTTAAATTTGAATTCAAGTTTGAAATTGAATTCTATGATTCGAAACTAGGGATTAAAGATGATGTACAAGTTATATATGGGTTAAACCATTTTAAAGGTATTGATTTGGAAATTTGAATTTAATTCAAGGGTTTTAACTCGTGTAAATATAACTGGATTTTTATGAAACGAAACTATTTGTTTTCAAATAGTAAAAGCTTTCACATAAGTAATGAACTTCCAATTTGTGTTGAAAGAATTTCAAGTTTGAAATGGAATTGAAATGTTTTGAAAACTATGAAATGAGTCTTTGATTTCAAAGACCGGATGAGTTAATCTAACTTGAAATGGAATTGTTTTGGAAGACTATGAATGAATCTTTGGAAACGAGTTTTGAAAGCTATAAGTTAAATCTTGATTTAAAGATTTAACGAGTTAATCCAATTGAAATGGAAATTGTTTTGAAAATCCATGAATGAATCTTTGTGAACGGGGTTAACTTTGTGAATTGAGTCTTCTTGTTTAAAAGATTAAAAGTGTGGAAATTGTTTAAACCATTGAGGGTTTTTGAAATGAATCTTTTTATTTAAAAGATTGGAAATGGTAAATTGTTTTAACCATTCGAATGAAAAGTTTTGGGCTTTAAAAGCTGTGATTTAACTGAGACCCCAGTATCCATATGATTTTTTAATTGCGCTCGTTATTCGGTTTAGCCGGGAAAGGACCTTTGTGTCATATAACCCATTCCGAATAGTGATACGACGATATGGATAGCATTTGAAGACCGGTGGTGAAGACCGGGTATTTGCGAGAACGATAGGATGACCTATCGATTGTCTCTGCACTGAGTAGCTACGGTATAGAGATTCCCTAAGTGATGGGAAGTCCGATCGGGATTGTGAATACCCGGATTTGCAAGGGCTTCTTCGGAAGTGCCTTCGGTTCTGTTCGAACCCGAAACGGACTTGTATGGATGTGTGTCTGACGTTACACTTTGAGATGTAAAGCTGGTTTCTATCAAATACATTTCTGTTGGTGGCGGAGAATTTATTCTTTTAGCTTAACACCCTTCTCTGAGACGTACGAGCTCAGAGGTTATGTAGTTGATGGTTACTAGTGATACATTCCCAATTTGGTAATGTGGCATACGAAGTGCTGATGATCATTTGTTGATCGAAGCGTTGCTTTGTGAAAAAGCGTAGCTTTGTGGACGAGACTTCATCGAGCCTCACAACCCGGTAATGGTCGAAACAGGAATGTTGCGGCAAAGGTTTGTAGGGGTAGCACCCCTAGGGTATGTCATTTCCTTCTGGATAAAAGGTGATATCATGGTATGGAGCCCAGATATTTTACCTATGTTGATTATATTTTGTGGCTGTTACTTTACGATTGAGGATCCTCGGATAATGGTTGGTTACGACCGGGGGATGACATGACTCGTGTGTTAGTTACCTAGTTACAGCTGTACAACGTGAGGTAGCGTCAGTGTGTTAGTTACCTAGTTACAGCTGTATAGCGTGAGGTAGCGTCGGCCTTTTGTTTGCAGAGATCCGGTTAGGATCCGGGGCGTCTTTCCAGAGGCGTTTCTATTTCGGTGTAAGGAAGTTCCTTTGCCTGATCATTTGTTGGAAATCCAAAGAAACAATACGAACCTTGTACGGTTTTAGTTGTATTACCTACTATGGAATGTGGCGGTAACCTGCTATTGAACGTAGTAGCTATAGTAGGCATACAATAATGGTTGTATGCTGGCTAAGATTTATATTATATTTTCGAAATGTTTTCCTACACTATGCACTAGTAATAATATCAAAAGAGTTTTGATTTTGCATAGTAAGCATGTTTGACTATCATAAGAAGAAATGTCCTCTAAGTCTGCGATTGCATTGTGTGTGTGGTGGGAGGTCTTATGGTAGTTTCATTTTCGAAAAGCATTGCGGGTTTCAATGTTAAAAGCCTTTTGTGTTTGTTTAAAGATGAACTGTTTTTGTTGCTCACACCAGTCCCATGACTGATCCGGAGTTTATTGTTCCCTTCCTAAACTCTGGGTGCTCACTATTTTCCACACGGGCAGTCTAGAGTTGGGTTTTTCAGCTATTCAGGTTGAGTAGATTATCTGGAGCTAGTTCAGTTCTTGGAGTTCATGGACTGACGTTGCTTATCTTGGAGCATTCTATTGGAGACATTCTATCCGCTGTTGGTGTTATCTATTTTCTTTCCGCTGCTATTTCTTGTATCATATCTCTGATGTATATTGATATTCATTGTATCACTCTGTTGTATCTGATGTTGTATATCTATATTCTTTTTCTTTCTTCCGCTATGTTGTTATACTTAATGGTGTTATAAGCTCCGGCGAATCGGATTTGAACGGTCGAATCTATGGCATTCGAGTACGATGTAAAGTATGGATGTCGATTTTTGAACGCGAAAAATCCGGATCGTTACAGATAGCCTGTTATGTGTGGCAGCGACGAAGACTCTCGATGTTCCAGGCTTTTGGTTGAGCAGGTCCGCCAACGATCGCCAACTTAAATATGTCGTTTTCGAGCTTTCGTTTGATCACATATGGCCATTCCCACATTGGTGTCGCATGTGGAGGCGTCGGGAAGATTCTCTTGTGGACAAAATCGTCGAGACTGAAAGTTTGGGGTCGGACTTTGATACTGTTCATTCGAGGGACTTGATCTTGGTAAACACCGCTCTCGAATCAGCCAGATCCCCTTGAACGACCCCCACTCCATTGGCGGTAGGGAATTTTAAAGTTAAACACCACGGGGCAATAACAGCTTTAAATTCATCAAGGGCCGGTAGGCCCAAGAAGGCGTTGTATGGCGAATCTATGTTCAATATAACAAACTGCAATGTTTGGACTCTCCAGCGTTCTCCAGTTCCTAGCCCCACTGGTAGTTCCACTACTCCAATAGGTATAGTAGCGCTTCCATTGAAACCATGGATTCGAGATTGACAAGGTTTCAAATCTTTGGCTTCCATGTTCATTTGATCATAAACTCGTTTAAATATTATGTTCATAGAACTTCCACTGTCGACCAGAATCTTTTTCAGCCAAGCATGACCTACTTGAGCTGATATGACCAGTGGGTCAGTGACTAGGGCTCCGACCCTGTCAACGTATCTATTTCGAAACACGATATCGTCAGTCATCGTCTTCTGTCGCTTGGTCGGAGCTTCTTCATCAAAACTACCATAACACTCGAAGTCCGCACGCCTAATAGAGCTGGCATGCGATTCCATTTTCTTCCAGCTTCGGTCTGCTGGATGAGGACCACCACTAACTGCGTTTATTACCAACCTCCCGCCAGTACGAGCGTGTTTCTCCTGTCTTGCCTGATCTGGCGCACGATTTTGATTTGATGGGCCTGCAACCCCTGATTTTGGCGCCTGCACATATTGATCTAACCTCCTCTTGCGGATTAACTTTTCAATGAGGTCATGTAAATGACGACACTCGTTTGTATTATGACCATAACTTCCATGGAACCTGCAGAACTCCCCTGTTTGAACTTGTCTTTCCGCTGATGGCCTCGGGGCAGGTTTCTTGTACTGCATAGTATTACAGGTCTGTAAATACACATTTTCCAGTGACGTATTCAATGGAGTGTAATTTTCGAACATGGGATCTTTGCGCTGTGGGCCACGATTCTGATCGCGTTTTTTGCTTTGATTTACATTGCCCCTCTGCTGATTCTGTTTATTTTGTACGTTCAACTGAACCTTCCCTGAACTATCTCTGGACGGTTTAACGACGATGTTACTTTGGATTCCTTCGATGTTGGGCCCTGCATCATCCTGCTTCCTAGACTGTTTCACATCCTCCCTTCTCAAGAATTGGGCTGCCTTAGAATAGAAACGGTCCAATGAAGCACGTGGTTTTCCAGCTAACCAATTTCCGAACTCGGAATCAGCATCAATCCCCTTAGTCAACGCCATCAGGATAGAGTTATAATTGGGATTGCTTATTTCTGCACACGCAGCGTGGAATCGTTCCAAGTAATGTCTAAGTGTTTCTCCGGGAGCTTGTGTAATACTAGACAGAGTGTTAACATCTTTAGGCCTCGCCACGTGCATACGAAATTGTTCAACAAACTTAGTGGCTATCTGGTCAAAGTTAGAAATGGATCGTGGTGGCAAACGAGTAAACCACATGGTAGCGATGCCCCCCAGGGAAATGGGGAAACTACGACATTTTACTGCATCATCAGCTCTTGCGGCATTCATCAGCCATTCGTACTTCAAGATGTGTTCAGCATATAATACGTCATCGGTGAAAGGGGTGTGACTCCGGGAGATTCCCCAGTCGTCATTACTGAGACCCTGACTTTCACGGATCATTTGACGAATCATCGTCAGTATATCCGGCATTCGGATGTTGGGAGCATGCTCTGCCAAGGTGTGGTCGGGTTCCACAGTGCGAGTCTGGACCGGACGCGGTCGACGGTCCGTGCCTCGCCTCCTTGGTTCAACATCCTCAGGGACATAAGGCTCAGGAGTCTGCTCTCGTTGGTTACGTTGAGGATCAGCTTGGTTTCTAGCATCAGCTCCTCGTCCGGCAGTGGTGGTAGTAGCAATGTTGCTGGTGACATGGTAAGGAGCAGCACCTCCTCGAGACGAAGGTTCTGTACGGAGACTAGCGGATGGTCCAGTTCTAGGTTGCCCGAGATTTGAAGCAGGTTGGTGTCCCGTGGCTTGGGTGTAGCTTACACCTAGCCGTGGGCGTGTGGATCTGGCTTAGCCATCAAAGGAGGCTGAATTCTCTGTGGAAGAATAAGAACCTTAGTCTCTTATAGATCTTCTTCGCCTTTGGCGATTTAGCTGGTTGGTCAATTCTATGTTGGCGTGCAGTTGTTCAGTTAGCTGTTGTCGACTCTGGGTCAACTCTCGAAGCAATGTCTGGAATTCTTGTCTAGTGATTGGACCTGATGGATCTGAAGGTCCTGCAGCATTTTGGTTGGATGGAGGTGATTGCACGGGATTTTGTCGGTCCCGTGCTCCTTGATCAGTAGCCGTAGAAGTGGTACGTGTGCTCACCATAATGAATTGATGAAGTCCTTTCCTAGATCTGATTGCAAATCTGAATAGAATGGAAGGGCTTCAAAGTTCTAGATCTGGATCTTCTTCTTAGATTTATGCAATCCAATATAGATCGGAGATCCAAAGAGCAGGAGAAAAATTGGGTTTCTCTCAGTGAAAGCACCAAAGTGTTTGTACCAAAATTGGGCACAACACTCTTCGGATGTTTTTGAAGAGATAAAGTGAAGAAATTAAATGGAAAAAGAGGATTTATCTAACAAAAACTCCAAATCTCAGAGATGAAAATAATTAAATTGCAAGGAGACACAAGAATTTAGAGTGGTTCGGCGTATCGCCTATGTCCACTATGAAGTAGTTTGCTTTATTGGTTGATCTTTGACAATTACAAGTGAATTCAATGAATTACAACAGGTAATTATGATTTGCAGCAATGAAATTCGTTGGTAGGAGCAGCAATGGAGTTCAGATCTGGATTTGGCGGAGCTTGGGCGTTGGAGATCTCAAAAAGGAAGAAGAACCCCTTTTCTGTTGGCTTTGGGGGTCTATTTATAGGTGTAGGAGGCTGGTATTTCGCTCAGATCTTGGGAGACCCTCTCTGGCACGTGACCAGGCCTGCACGCCCAAGCCCGTGAAGTTTTGGTCCAATCCATGATCGATACGAATAGATTTCGTATCGATCAAGATTTCATCCAATGGAGTCGAAATTTTGCATGGACATACTTTAGCATGCACATAGTCTTCTGTGAAAATTTCATAGAATTTGGACTTGTAGATTAGGAGATATGATCGATACGAATTGGGATTCTCGGTTGGCGGTTTGGTTCGACTCGCTCTGTTCGACTCGCTTCCGTTCGACTCGGTGACGTGGTGCTTGAGTCTTGGGATCACCCTGCCTTTGATGCTGTTTTGATAGAGTCGAAGCGTGCATTGATCAAGTAAGTCGAAGTGTAGCGTCCTGAGGGATTCGAACAGTGGTTCGAGCGGAGCGAGTCGAAGAAGGCTTTTCTGAGGGATGCGAGCTAAGTGAGTCGAAGAAGGCATCTGATGGAGGCGGAGCGAAGCGAGTCAAAGTTTTCACTTCTGATGGTTGCGAAGCGAGTCGAAGTAATCACTGCTAATGGTTGCGAAGCGGGTCGAAGGGAGCGAGTCGACTGGTGATAGGTTTTCATCCAATTTTGTATCGTTCATAACTTGAGCATACGAACTCGGATTGACTTGAGATTTGGAACGTTGACTCTCATAGCTTAGCTTGTCATGTCATACCAATTTTGGCTCGATCCGAACTCGGACAAAATTCGTCGATATCCATAGTGAGCCTGTGTATAACTGATCTCTAGGACGGGCCGTCATTGGTTACTAGTCAATTCCTTGGTGTCACGGCCTTGCCAAAAGGCGGGATAACATTATGTGAAAAATAAAATAGTACTTTAGCAAATACATTTAAATGAATATATATATATATATATGTTTATTATCATCAAACAAAAATCATATACTTGCATATTTAATAGGTATTCCTCTTTCTTATCAATTTATGCTCCTTGAAAATTTGGAATCCTTCGGATGATCAAAATTGGATTTGGACAAGTGTTTACTGAACCATAATAAAATTTGATACTGAAATGGTTGGCCAAATTCTTCATTGTTCTAACAAGGGAATTCGATTACAAGATGTTCCCGATACAAGATATGTCCTAAGAGATGTTGTTACCCATCTTATTTGGGAAGATGATATGCGAAATTAAAACATCTAGTTTTAGTCCAAAAGCCTGACTACTTAATCGTATGCTCATCAACACAATCATCCCTAGGTTAGGTAGTCACGAACAAGTATATGAAGATGATCATAAAGCTTTATATGCTATATATGGTCATATTGAAGTCAACTGGGCACAATATATTTTTGAACAAATTAAAAGCTTCTAGATGCCTCAACATCGAAGCATCATTTATACTCTATATATCATGAGAATTCTAAGATCATTTTTCACCCCTTAATATCTTTCGCAATATGAAGAAATTACAGTGAAAGGTAGTGGAATTCGATTTTTATCTTTGATGCATCTTCTTGAAAATCTGTCAACAATAGCACCTTTCTCACAATATCAACAGCCACAATAACAACAACGTACTCCAATTCGACCTTCCCAATCTATAAGACCTTGAGAACCTACAGAGTATTACTCTAATCTAGAGATTCAAGAAGCCAGAATTACAGCTAGGAAAGGGGAGAACTATCGAGATGTTGCCCTACAAAACCAAATTCTCCTCTCCTTAAACCAAAAGGCATTGGATAAAAATATCTCTCGCTTAGAACGATCGTTTTCTAACAGAATGACCAAAGTAGAAAAAACATTAGAAAAGGTCGTTTCCACTTTAGGGAAAGTCATGAGAAAGGTAAGGGGTCGTTCCTCTTCGCGGTCTTCATCTTCTCTATCCCCGACACCACCATCACCACCATAGGTGTTTCAACCGGGACCTTCTTCCGGCGCAGAACCTTCAAGTGAGCCAGCACCACAATCTCGTCCTGATAAGACACTAATAAATGTTGATACTGAAGAAAGTGAAGATATGTCCTAGCCTCCACAAAACCCTCTTCACTACAGTCATTACACATCATTTCAGGATCTCTCTATTCGAAAAGATGAGGAATACAATGATCGGTCTCAGTGGCAACGCAGCGAATATGATGAAGATTCCTCTAATTTCTAGGGTTACTTCAACAATCAGTGAGTTATCTTCTATTTTCGTAATAGTGTGTCTTATGTATTTCTGTATGACTTCTTGACAACAAATTTTTTTGTATGACTATGTCTAATATTGTTTGTGACTCTGTGCAAACTTTTGTTCTTTATATTTCTTCCAAATTTCGTTACTTCTGTATCTCTTTTTGATAATGCCAAAGGGAAAGAGATATCATATTACATGTATATAGGGCAAGGAATCACATTCAGGGGGAGTTATACGCTTATTTGATAAGTGATTGTATAGTTGTCATCATCAAAAAGGGGGAAAATGTTAGAACCTCTATTATATGGTTTCGGTGACAACAACTACAATCATACACATGCAATATATTCCATTTATTTGCAAGTAAATGCTTCGAGAATTCACAATATCACGACTTGGAGACAAATAGTAGAGGAAAACAACCATTAGTATTAGAGAAGCTATTATAGTATGTTATAGTCATAGATGGATGGTTTGTAAAATCTCCTTTAGTAGTTTTTTACACAAAATTGCACATCAAATTTTTTACAAGGTTTTCACTATTTAGTTTTAGAAGTGCACAAGCATCATATGCCTGTCTATATAAGTCAAACGTCTGAGTAAGTTCTCTTAATAAAAAAATTATAAATAGACAGACGTCTGAATTTTTGTCCCAGACGTCTGATTGAGTTCACTGGTTAAAAAATATATAACAGATAGACGTCTGAATTTTAACCCTGACATCTGATTTGGGTAACTAGCTAAAACTATGAATAGCCACTTACTTCATTCTAATGGTTGCATCCATATCTTTTCACTGCATCTCTTCTCCCTCAAAGATTGCAACCCTTAGACTGAAATAGAACATAATAAAGAATGTTTCTCCTCAAGAAAACACTTTAACACCTATAAATATGTAAAGTTTTTGAGAAACAAAATTACTTGAATTTTTTGAATCTTTTTCTCTTTACTCTTTGCTACTTTGATCTCTAAAAGCAATCAATACACCATTCTTATTTCTTCCTAAAAACAAAGCCTCACACACACATACTACTCAAAGGAGATTACAAGAAGATTTGTACTGTGCAGTCAAAATCAGTGTTACTAAGAACACATACTTGTCAAGAAAATACTTTCTATACCAAAGCCTATTCCTCCAGGCGAAGCGTGGGTTGTTTAATAGTTTAAAACCAAAGGGGAGCTTCGGGACTGGACATAGGACGGGAGGTCCGAACCACCAGTATAAAAACTCTGGTGTGATTGTTACTTTGCTTTTATTTACTTTACTTTGGTGGTTATAAGTTAGCTTTTTATTTCATTTGCATATTAAGATATAAACACACGATCCATACACACTTTCAAAACCAAACATACACCCTGTTTTCCATTCATTTCAAAATTGAAAAATCTCTTTACCAAAAACCTTTAAATCGAAAACTTTTGACTCAACCAATTTTTAACAAAGAATTTTAAAATTTCCTTGCCTTTTCAAAACAATAACTTCTTCATAAATCCTTTTGAAAAACCCAATCAAATGTTTCAATGAATTTTCAAAAATCTTTTTGTCAAACTCTTTCACCTAGGGTCAAATTCAGAAACGGATTCAAATTAACTTTTCTTTTGTACTTTTCTTCTTTTCCCATTACTTCTAACTTCTTCTTACTAAGAATATATACTAAAAATCTGACTACCCTCTTATGGTGATTAGTGCACACCTTCATATGGGAACTT
Source organism: Allium fistulosum (assembly GCA_030737815.1). Lineage (NCBI taxonomy): Eukaryota > Viridiplantae > Streptophyta > Magnoliopsida > Asparagales > Amaryllidaceae > Allium > Allium fistulosum. The sequence continues at coordinate 1,388,396,623 of CM060901.1, read as the reverse complement.
GCTCAATCTTTTATCACATCTTGCTTTCAGATGCTTGCAACATATAGGTTCTTACTTCCCATTTGTTTGAATGAAATGTACATCTTCAATCATCAATCCATTGAAATCCCCTATCATAAGTTAGCCTAGGCCAAACAAAGGTGTCAAGTACCATCCAGCTTCTAGGATCCTTTTATATGACATTCTCATGCTTTTCTTGGTCCATGATTTGCAGCACAACCTACACTCCATGAGGTAATCGGTGTAGGCGAATAAATTTATCTCTATATAGTTTTCCAACTCATAGTTGCCTCATCCATCTTTTTAAAATATGCTCACTACTACTTCTATAGTCGGAATTTGTAGAGTTTGACGTATAATATATATAGTCATAGGTAAAATATAAATACATTCTCACAGCGTATCCTAATTCCTATGATCGACTATTTGAGACCAAATGTAATAACCCTACCTTAATGAGCCTGAATTTTGACTAACTTGAAACCTAATCCACTAGGGTATGGATCGTTGGTGTTGGTAACATGTAATAAACATAAGTATGTCGGAGAGCTGTCTACAAATACTCATAGAAGAATAGAAAAATATAATAGAACATATATACCAACTAAGGCTATTACCTTGGAATCGATATTATTCCTTGGAAATCTAGTCAACTTTTTAGTGTCGGGTATGAATGAGAATACTTCTTCATCTATCGTTCCTGTCTTGCACTAGTAGCTTGTCCCTTTAAATATATTTAGTGGGTTGTTATAAGGAGGGATTTAGAACAACGTTATGGTGAGTGGAAAATTACATACTTTATTCTAACACTAATTTATGTCATTCGATTTCTACTTAAGTGTTATGTCTCTTATTCATAGCTTATTCGTTAATTCCATCTACGTGTACGATATGTCCAACATTCTTCAAGGAATAACTAAATATATAAGAATTGTACTACCAAAAGAAAACCCTGGCCACTTAATACTTCTTAAATAAAGAGGAGGTAGATCCAATAGCCATTTAATACCTCAACTCTGAAGCAGGTCCTCCAAAATGTAATCGGTGGTCGATCGGCTCTAGCTACAAAGACCGATGACCACTAGATACAGCTTTATAATTTAATTGTCATATTACTAATGCATCTCAAATACTCATCTAAGGGTTAACTAGCCCATCTGTGAAAAACAATAACTAACTAAACTTTGAGGTCTTTGCGTATCCCATACGAATTGTACACTAGTAGAAAGCAAAATCCGTCAAGGCATAACCCAAGTCTTTGCTAATGACCACTTGGACCGCTATTGGTCATAACCTATATGCTAGCCAACTACTTAATTACTGGTCCAACAACAACACTGACAGTGCCCGCTGATCTCTTACAGCCGAAATCCCAGTTAGACCATCCTAATGTAAATCAATGAAAAATACCCATCCTAATTACTTAATACCTCTTTTTAGAAATGAACCAGACCCCATTTTTCTATTAGGTCCCATCGTAGATTATTTAAGACTTCTTATAGAGGGAGGAGGTAGATCCAACAACTATATACCTCCCACCCCAAAGTAACCCCTTGATATTCCTAAAGATATTGAGCAATTTAATTCTTTAAATCTTAGGCAAACCATGTATATTATCCCATGCCTATACACAAACACATATTCCTTCCCCACGGATCCTATGATTAGAGATGTCCTACATAAGTAGTAAGTATACACAATTGCTGGTAGCCTCTAGGTGAAGTATAGACTTCTATTATGTAACTCTACTAATCTCTCATTCCAACCCATTCTAAACCAAACCAATTATCCTAGGCTTAAACATTGGGCTAAGCCCACTAATTCATGCTCATCCTAAATGTATTATTAAGGTTATATAATTTCCTACAATGAAAATTATACCCCTCTTAGTATTTAATTCTCTTATTCGCTGTGAACCTATTTCTATCTTATATGCTTATTACGTATATTCTCTATTTTCCTCCTACTTTCCATGAATGTTAATTGTCCTTAATGAAGGGTCATTATTATTCAAATTAGATGACCACTGACATTTATTTTTTTCGTTCTAATTCAACCTATTATGCCTATTATAGTTTCCCGCCATATTAAATTTTTAATAAGTCCCATTAAATGCATTTATGTCCCCATTTAGTTTATATAACTCCTTATTAACTACACAATTATTGCCCTATTAATTTGGTTGTTCATAAATTTTGGAGTTACCATCCCTTTTCCATTTCAACCTCTTAGTCCATTGATTTACTATTAATAACTAGTCCTCCTAACTATAACTAATACGAATATCATGTATATTACACTGCATATATTTATATTTTTAATCGGTGGGCATAATTATGTATGTATATATTCCTATTTCTAACTCATTAATTCCTAAGCTTGGGAATTTTAGAATGTAAACTTATATGTACATTCTATAAAGAACATTATTTTCATATTTTAATATATTAGAACTTTCCTTCCCAAAAAAGGATTACCATTATAACTTTCCATAAGTTACCTAAAAATGAGACTTTTGCTCTATTTGAAATTACAAGGAATTATCTCTTTTCTTTTATTGAAAAAGACAGTGCAAACTACGGAGGAGAACACGGTACTTTACACATCTCTTTCTTTTTTGTTATATTTTGTATTATTTCAAATGATGCACTTTTTATACATAGTTATGGAATTAGATATTTTATGAAAATTACATGGAAATAGATTAACTAAATTGTACCCACAATGCTCCCAATAAATTAAAACAAAATTCACATTCTAAGCAAAATTAAGGCAATCTAAATTAATACTAAAAGCTTACATCCCAATTATCATGGATCTAGAATAAATCTTGCAATCTTATTAACATTCTACTCTAGCAAATTTAGAGACTGATTTCCTAATTTTTAGATTAGGGTGTAAATACCATTATGTTCCAATTACTTGACTTAAAGAATATGTAAGCGAGAGTTTTTAATTGAATATGTTTTTCTAAGCCTACAACTCAATAAATCTTGCATAAGCATAATAATTAAATAAAACTCAATGATATAAATTGCAATGTTATATATAAATCATATAATTTCCCACTCACCTTTCTAATTTTCAAATCTCTCAAATCTAAATTCATCCCTTAAATTGACTCATTTTCCTTTCTAATTCAAATGAATATGTATAACAAGATATATACATGTAATTTGAATTAAAGATCTAAGAAGAGATTTGGGGTTAAGGAGAGTATAGATTTGTAATAATAGAAATAACCTTTTTCTACAGTATTGAGTCGCTCCTTCTCTTCTTCTCTTTTATTTTCTGCCCTTCTTCGATTATATATATACATATAATATGATATTTTATAATTAATAGAAATAGTGAATAAGGGAAAATGATAGAGCTTCACTGCTTTGGTTAGAAAATATGAGAAGAAAAGTAAGGGGCTAGGCCTGTATTTATAGACGCTCGAATAAGTCATATCCGTTATATTTAAAATAATTAAATCTAGGCTGTTCGGCCAAGCTTCAACCCTAACTGCCACTGTTCCAACCAATCGACCGCTGCCCTATAGTCGGTCAACCGTTAGCTGTCGACCAGCCCAAAGAGGGGTCCCACCATAGTTAATATTATTTATTTATGTTTAAATCTTATTTAATTATTTTTGTTCTTGAAACTTCAAAATCTATTTCGAAGAAAGGTTAGTAGGCCATAAGAATGAAAGCTTTGAGAAGATAATCGAGAAGGCTTTGAGGCAGAAGAGCTTGTACCCAAAGCTGAAAGCTATTGTTGTTCCGAAGGAGGAGTCTAAACCACAACGAGGCAGAGGTGAAAAAGGAAATGGAACAACAAGGACAAGAAGTAGGCTGAGCACAAAGATGGTCTGAAGGAAGGAAAATTCGGCCCTACTTGCTTTAACTACGGGGCAAAAGATACTTTAAGCAAGAACTATAAAGTGCAGAGAAAATGTATGACAACTGCAACAAGCTTGGGCATATCAAGAAGAATTATCTAGAGCTATTGAAGGAGAAGCAGATTGTGAAGGCATATGTTCTCAATGCTATTTCGACTTCGTCGGTTGCTCCATCGACGAAGGAGAGGGGAAAGAGCATTGTTATCCAAGGTATGCTTTCTATTTACATTGTACCTGTTTGTGCTTAATTTTGATTCCGGGCTTCACATCCCGTTATATCTAGTGACCCGATGGATATATTAAAACTAAAACTGACTTAGTAGATAATCATTCAATGTGTCAAGCCTAGTGAGGGATTTGACTAATTCATCCGTGGTCTATCAAAATGTAGTCTTTCAAGTCATGGATGCATGTTTGTATGTCATTGCTGTGTACTTATTTTCATGGGGTTTGGTACTATATTGGGGATGGACTGGCTGAAGAAGTACGGAGTGGTAGTGGATGGCAAGAGATTGTTGGTGATGATTAGGACAGATGGTGAGCGTAAACTAGAGTTAGGTTACCTACCAGACATTAAGACGATGGTTAGTCTTTTAGATTTGCTCAAGATCCCGCATGATGAGTTGTCATCATTACTATAGCTAGGGTATATTCATACATATTCAATGAGTGACCGTATTACCACTACATAGGGAGGTAGAATTCTGTATCTATTTAGTGAATAATGTTAGGCCAGTATTTATGACACTAAGGCGTATGGAAACCCAAAAGCAGGATCAAGAGGTGAAAGTAAATGACCTGTTACAAAGAGGGTTAATCCATAGGAGTATATTGAGTGGGGAGCACTTGTATTATTCCCCATTGAGACGTTGTATAGAATACTGTATGCTAGAAAGATGACGATGAAAAAAAGTATGTACTCCCATGTATCGATGACTTATTCATCAGCTCCACGATGCGAAGGTGTTTTCTCAATTGGATTTGGCGATGGAGTTCCATCAACTGAGAGTGGTGAGGGGGAGTGCTGATTGTTGCATCCCATGTGCTATTGGGATTCGATGAATGAATGGTTAAGCTATTCGGGCTAACTAATGCATTGGTATACTTTGTTGATCCTATGAACCCAGCTTGTACTTATGTTCATCGATAATATTCGTATTTATCCATAGATGGAAAAGGTGCACAATACACACTTGATTATTAAGCCCGAGGAGATGAAGCAGTACGGACTTGATTGAGATGGTCAACTTTGTAAGGATGGTACATTGATTACACCCGATATTGATGGACTGAGGAATGAAAAATAACATCAGGACATTCATTTTTGAATTATTTGAACCATCGGTTAGTGAAGGATGGTCATAGGAAGCTAAGTAGTAGGCTACAACCACTTGAGTTCCACAGTGGAAGTGGGAATACATGTCGGAGGGTTTGATCATTTGATTAACAAGGACTAAAGGAGGGTGTGATAGCATTTAGGCAATAGTCATAGATTGACAAGGAGTGCTCAATTCGTACCCATAAAGTCTAAAAGAATGGCATCAACGTTGGTTGAGCCATATGTGAAATGGATTATACGACTCCATGGTGTGACGAAGAGCATTGTAAGTGATAGAGATCTATTATTCATGAGTGGGTTATGGAAAAGCTTACAAGAGGTAGTAAGGAGACTTTGGAGGAGATTGAGATCACTCGAAAATGAGTGAAAACTGCATAAGATAGACATGAGAACTTAGTTGATAAAAGACGTCGAGATTTAGAATTCTCTATTGGCAATATGGTGTTTGTCAAAAATTCTCAATTGAAAGATACTATTCGATTCGATAATAAGGAGAATTTGACATCAATATTTATAGGTTCTTTTCCAATATTTGAGAAGATAAGAAACCTACCATATGGGTTGGCTTACCTAAGAAGATAACGGGTGTGCACAGTGTATTACATGTAGCTCATCTTGGAAAGGTTGTGCACGACTCAAACATGATTGTGACACCAAATCAAATAGATTATGTTGTTGTTGAATCTAGATCGTCAAGCTTTAGAATACGGTTCGTATAGTCAAGTAAAATATGAAGTAGCTTAAGAGGAAAGCGGTGCAGTTGTTAAAGCATAAAAGAAAAGGCGATAATATTTGAAAGGCCAAGGAGAGCATGAGGACCACTTATATGGAGCTTTTTACTTAGATTGCATTTTTATCATTGGTTGTTTATATTGTCTAGGTTAGTACCTTGCATGCTCGGGTTTGCATAGGATTTACTGTCTGATATGTGTGTATATTTGACGGTTGCTATCCTTGTTTGATTGTTATGCATGCTTGGTATATATATTAATCGATGTGTTTGTTTTGTTAAGCTTTTAGGGGAGAAATTCATAAAGTAGGGGAGAATGTAATGACCCGCATTTTTACATATAGATGGATCATAAAAGTATTATTTTTGAAATTAAATTGAGTCCAAATTTAATATAACTTGGGGAAATGTTGATTAGCGACATCTTACACCCATAGAATATCTATTGGATAGTTTTAATCTTAAAAAATATTGTAAGACCTACAACTTTTGATAGATTCCAAATTTGGGCTCAAACCACTTCCAAATGAAAGATACGACGGTTTCTCTTTCGGTAGGGTGGTCGTAATAGATTTTTGGACTTATGGTTTATGAGATATGGCTATTTGAAGTTCTGACAACTTTTAGACAGATCCTCTGGTAATTAAGAAGTGATTAGTGTAGCCCATTAATCTATTTTGGGATTTGTGTTGGACCAGCCTTCGAAACAGCCATTAGCCATTATAAATACATATTTAAACATCTCCTAACCCTCCTTAGCCTCCATTAACCTTTTACTATCTAAATTCCATCATTCTTTCAACAAAACTAACCTAAATTATCTAATTATAAGGGGATTAGACAAAATATTTGCGAGAGACTTTTTAGATATCAAAAGTTATGCCTAAGGAAGTGTGTAGCTACTATCCAAATCCAAATTTACCCTTATTTTGGTGAACCTACACTAAATTGGTGATTTTTGTCAATCTTATACCCTAGATGAGTAATTCCATTATTGTACTTAACTATAATTATTGATATATGTTTTAAATGTGTTTTAAAATATTTTCAAACTTAAAAATATGATTTTTAATGGGGTATTTGTAATAATTTCCAGATTTGCCTCGATTTATGCATTTTTCATCATTTTTTCGATTATTAGTAAGTGATTTATCATCTTTGAATATGTCATATATGTTTCTATAGGGTTTGATACGTGTTGAATCCATTTTTAAAATTAAAATTATGTTTTTTTTGCTATTTTGAAATTAAATCTGGAATAAAAAATTAAATTGATTTAAGGTGATTCAAACACGTTGTTTCGATGTTAGACCGTTCACATGAATGTTGGGTTAGTCTATGAATATGTTTTGGGATAAATTGCTATGATTTGATGCATATGTACATGTTTGGATGATGGTTGAATGATTATTGCTGTAAATTTTATGTTTTATTTGTATGTTTCAAGACCACTTGTATATTTGAATGACTGAAAATGCTCATCAAAGCGAATTGAGGTTGGCAATCGATTCTATAAAGTGAGTCTCCATGTAGAAGGAGTAGTGACGTGCTCTCCTATTCAACACACAAAGGATGAAAATCCATAAATGTAGAATTGAACTTAGTGGATCACTCTCGAGCGTTTGGGGTTATGTGGATGCATTGGTGTACCATGTGGATCAAAGTAGTAAGTGCAGCGATCAAATTGATATGAAGCTTAAAGTTGTTGGAGGAGCTATACAAAATTGGTTCAGGATGTTGTGTTTAGCTATGGGTTTGACATAGGAAGAAACTTCATGCTGAAGTGAAGGAAATAAGGTGAAGGTTTCAGTCCATGGGTTGGTTGGCACGACAACTGGTTGTTCGGTAGGAGCTTCAGGCATGAGGGGACATGTACGGCAAATGTTTCGGTGTAAGTGGAACTATTGGTTTGATAGTGGTGTATCAGACAACATTTCTTGTCTGGTAATGGACCGAGCTACGGGAGACATGTAGGCGACACTAAGATGGCTTCAGGGTGGTTCACATTTGTTTGCACCAAAAATTGGCTCAAACACGCAATAGAAGTTTTGTAGAGAAATAAATGAAGAATATAAAATAAAAATGGAGGAATATAGCAATGAAATAGCATAAAATTAAAGTAATAACTAGAACACAAGTTTTTATACTGGTTTGGCGTTGTTTGCCCAATCCACTTTGAATAGATTGCTTACTAATCACTTTGTAAACTGAGTACAATAGGGATCAAATGAAAATCCTTAGTTACAATAGAGTACAGAGCAACTAACATCGTAAAGGTCCTGCAAATGAACGACCAAGCCTATATTTATAGGTGAAGATGACGAAATATCTCCCTCAAAATTTGGCAGAAGGATCTCCACAACCATATGGACCCATAAGAGGGATCGCATGGCCCAAATCCCAAAGAATAGCGATCGGTGTCGGTCCCTATTTTGGAGGAAATTTGGGGTGCGAATCTAGTAGCTTCCTCATGTTGAAATATGAATAGACTCCAAGTTTCATGCCAATTGGATTAGTAGAACTTGAGTTATTGCTCGATCTTTAATTCAGTGTGAATTGTTTTTTATTTTTAGTCGATCCCTATTGAGGGAAGAGTGCCAATCCCTCTTGTTTCATCTTTTTGAGGTGCGATCCATAGGTTAGGCTCCTTAGAGTCCTCAAATCTTGCCCATAAAATTTTATATGCATTGGACTTATGGACCTTGAGATATTGATTATTTTCTATTGAAGTGCATTTGCTTCCTGAAACATACCGATCCCTATTTTGGAGGTTGATTATAGCCGAACCCTCATATTTGTTGAAACATATTCCTTACTTTGAACATTCTGCATCGCGTATCTCTCAATTTTGTTTGATTACGACTTCATATTACCACTTGTACTTGACTTCTGACCCCACAATCATCGCTCTGGACTTACTGGCCTTGACGACAGTCGAATCTAACTTGTCCAATCAGTTCGAATATAGCTGGATTAAAATGCTGGATAACACTTGTCCCCCAAAGTACGTCCTGTGCTGAACATGATGTGCTTTGAATCAAAGCAAGTCTGAGTCGTTAGAAAGAAATCCATCCAAATCTCAGAATAGTCGCATTCCTTCCCTTGAATTATTTTCCCGAAGTGTTGGAAATCTTCTTGATCGTCGTGAAGCTTGGTCAACTTCCAATAGTATAAATTCAGGATTATTGTCCATCAGTTGCTTTCTATATCCGATTCTAGGAGACTAATAAGCTTTGGCTATCTGATCTGATCTTGACCTTGAAAGCTTCAGGTTTGGATTTGTTATCCCGCCTTTTGGCAAGGCCGTGACACCAAGAAATTGACTAGAAACAAAAGGTAGTTCGTCCCAGAGATAGGTTATACACTACTTCGCTATGGATATCGATGAATTTTGTCCGAGTCCGGATCAAGCTACAGTCGACAAGACATGACGAGCAAAGCCGTAGAAGCCAACGTTCCAAATTTCAAGTCAATCCGAGTTCATATGCTCAAGTTACGATCGATGCAAGATTGGACGAAAACCAGCCACTATTCGAATCGATCGCCATGGCCTACTTCGACTCGATCGACTGGCCACTATTCGACTTGATCGAGTTCGAGTCCATCGCCCAGCTACTGTTCGAATTGGTCTAGTTCGACTCCATCACAGAGCCTTTGTCAAATCCATCTAGTTCGACTCCATCACAGAGCCTTTGTTCGAATCCATCTAGTTCGACTCCATCACAGAGCCGCTGTTCGAATCCATCTAGGTGGGTCACTCTTATTGATACGAAATAGGCCACCTCCCATCGATTCGAACAAGACAAGTGCCTCGATACGAAAGGGACTGCTATTGATTGATTCGAACTGGGCAACGAACTTCGATACGAACAAGGCGAGGTCCAAGAATGACTCGGCCAACTCAGCAAAGAAAGTGGGTCAACATGAGGAATTCTCACCATGTCACCACCTGGTCACGCACGACCATCGAGTCGAAGTGATCGAGTCAAAATGAGGGAGTCGAATGAAACAGCCAACCGAAGACCCTAATTCGTATCGATCATATCTCCTAATCTAAAAGTCCAAATGATATGAAATTTTCACAGGAGCTTACGTGCATGCTGAAGAATGTCCACGCCAAATTTCGACTCCATCGGACATAATCTTGATCGATACAAAATCCGTTCATATCGATCATGGATCGGACCGAAACTTCGCGGGCTTGGGCGCACGGGCCTAGGCACGTGCCAGAGAGGGTCTCCCGAGATCTGAGCGAAATATCAGCCTCCTACACCTATAAATAGAGCCCCAGGGCATGCAGAAAGGGGGATCTTCTTCTTCTTTGAACTCTCCAACGCTCAGACTCTGCTGGATCCAGATCTAAACTCCATAGCTGCTGCTGCTAACAAATTTCAATGTTGTAATTCATTGTAATCTGCTGTAACTTGCTACAATCAATTGTAATCATCAAAGAAACTTCAATAAAGTCATCAACTTCAAAGTGGACGTACGCAAGATCGCCGAACCCCTATAAACCTAGTGTATCTGTCTATCTCTTTCCATTTTAAATTTATTATTCTTCACTTTTTATCCTCAATAATATTTAGATCTGAGATCTGTGATCATATATTGCTAATTTGTGTTCATACACTGGTGCTTTCACGACATTTGGGGTTTGTGACTAATTTTGGCGCAAACACTTTGGTGCTTTCACTGAGAAGGCTAATTCAGGAATTCTATCGTTTGGGAGTTGAGTTTGAAGGCTTAAAGAGTCCAGATCTGAAAAGCTATGACAAGGCAATCAAGTAGAAGATAAAGAGCAGAGAGAAGTCAGCATGAAGGAAGTCAGGAGGCTTCCTCAGGAGCGAATTAGACGTCAATCTTCGTCACCAGGGACGAGATGGAAACGATGTTTAAGAGACAAGAGGAGATGATGCAGAATCTACTTCGAAAAGTTGGACAAGCTGGAGTACAAAATCAGTGGAACGCAGCTGCAGGAGATACTAGAGGTAGGGATCGGGAGCATGAAGCAACCAGAATTTCGAATGGAGCAGGACCATCAGGCACAGCCCTAGAACTAGGGGGCAATAACCCAGAGCATGCTGGCCCAATCCCAGGCGGAGTACCAGGTGGAACTGCGCAACGCGACATTGACAGAGAAATGAATGCTCAGCCAGGAAAGCAGATTCCAAGAATCCCTTGTGAACTCGGGGGCAAATCGAAAACAACGGACAAGGTCTACAACTTGGAGATAGTGACAGATTGGCGGAGATGGTCAGATGAGCCATGAGAGGTGGACTAGTGAATAGATATCTGGAGGATGTGAATAGGAGTCCCTTTGCTCCTACGATCAGGCAAGCCAGGAATCCACCAGAGTTCAAGCTACCGACATTGGAAGTGTATGATGGAAGGACAGACCCTGCTGTTCATCTGACGAGGTATACGCGACACATGGAGGTACTGGGGGCATCAGAGGAAGTCATGGACAGGTGTTTCCCGTTGTATCTGACAGACATAGCAGCATTATAGTTCAGACAATTGGAGAGAGGTTCTAATGGAACATGGACTGATTTGACTGAAAGGTTCATGAGGCAGTTCAGGGTTCACATTTCAAGACCCAAGAATGTGATGAGTTTGGTAGCGCTAAAGCAAAGAATCGGAGAATCTTTGAGGAACTTTCTGACACGATTCAATGCAGCGGCAGCATCGGTGGATCGACCCGATCCATCCATGGTTTTGATGGCAGCTGTATCTGGCATAGCTGATGGCACAAAATTCAAGAATTCATTGACAAGGGATCCACCTATGGACCTGGGAGAATTTTATCATGAGGCTGAGGGATTTTTACGATTATAGGATGTGAATTCTAAAAGAGAGGAAGGAGAAGGAGTTGGTGTTTATGCAGTCAAGGGTGAAAATCCTCCTAAAACAGATTCAGGAACTGGTAAAGGGAAATGAAAAGATGAGGATAACAGTGATGGACCGACGCGACCACGAAAGGAACCAAGATTCACCTCTTATACGGAGTTGAATGAGACTTTGGAGCGAATCTACGAGGATACTAGGGGGCAGGTTCCATATCGAAGGCCAATGAGAAGGGATCCGACCAGCAATGAAAGAAGGTCAGACAAGTACTGATTATTCCACGAGCTGAATGGACATAGCACGAATGATTGCAGACACTTGAAGGATGAGGTTGAGGGACATATCCGAAATGGTCTGCTATCGCAGTATGTAAGAAGGGGAACAACAACGGTGGAACGGGAGCGGCCACCACCTGCACCTACTGGTGACGGCTCGGGATCAAGGCGTTAGCTTGTCATCAGTTGATTGGATAATGGCGAATAAATAGCAAACTCCACACCAATGCGATTTAGTCTTTTTACACATGTACATGACCGCAAACGATCCTCAGGCATGCTCTGATACGACTACTAATCGCAACAGTGTAGGTGTTTGCACTTTGACGTCCCTGTTTTTGCTTTTATTTTCCATTTCTCATGTTTGGACTTGATTTTATTGGACATTTCTGTTGAAAGACTCATTTTGAATGCAAATCTATGATTCCATAACGGCTAAGCCACTTACACATGCACGGGGTCGCAAACGGTCCTTAGGCATGCTCTAAGATGGCGATAAACCATCATAGCAAACAGTTCAGAAACTCACTCGAACGTGAAACCTGGCACTAATGATATTAAGTCCCCTCGGGCGCACAAAACTCGCCGCGAACGGCACCCGACCGCGAACAGTCACAATTCGCCTCGAACGGCACCCGACCGCGAACGGTCATAATTCGCCTCGAACGGCACCCGACCGCGAACGGTCATAATTCGCCCCGAATGGCACCAGACCACAAACGGTCACAATTCGCCCCAAACGGCACCCGACCGCGAACGGTCACAATTCGCCTCGAACGGTACCCAATCGCGAACGGTCACAATTCGCCCCGAAGGCCACCCGACCGCAAACGGTCACAATTCGCCTCGAACGGCACCAGATCGCGAACGATCACAATTCGCCTCGAACGGCACCCCGACCGCGAACGGTCACCATCCTCCGCGAACGGCATCCGACCACGAAAGGTCATGCACTACCACGAATGACATAAGATCCCGAACGATCGTCATTCGCGGTCAGATAAGACTATCAATTTCTTTGCAGGTCATCGACAGGATATGAACATCTAGCTTATGGCATTAGAAAACACACCTTCCTCCCACAAGGCATGTTTTGGGGGGCAAATGTTATCCCGCCTTTTGGCAAGGCCGTGACACCAAGAAATTGACTAGAAACCATAGGCAGTTCGTCCCGGAGATCGGTTATACACTGCTTCGCTATGGATATCGATGAATTTTGTCCGAGAATGGATCAAGCTACAGTCGAAAAGACATGACGAGCAAAGCCGTAGAAGCCAACGTTCCAAATTTCAAGTCAATCCGAGTTTGTATGCTCAAGTTATGATCGATGCAAGATTGGACGAAAACCAGCCACTATTCGAATCGATCGCCATGGCCTACTTCGACTCGAACGACTGGCCACTATTCGACTCGATCGAGTTCGAGTCCATCGCCCAGCTGCTGTTTGAATCGGTCTAGTTTGACTCCATCACAGAGCCTTTGTTCAAATCCATTTGTTTCGACTCCATCACAGAGCCGATGTTCGAATCCATCTAGTTCGACTCCATCACAAAGCCGTTGTTCGAATCCATCTAGGTGGGTCACTCTTATTGATATGAAATAAGCCACCTTCCATCGATTCAAACAAGACAAGTGCCTCGATACGAAGGGGACTGCTGTTGATCGATTCGAACTGGCAACGAACTTCGATACGAACAAGGCGAGGTCCAAGAATGACTCAACCAACTCAGCAAAGAAAGTGGGTCAACATGAGGAATGCTTGCCAAGTCAAGACCTGGTCACGCACGACTATCGAGTCGACGTGATCGAGTCAAAATGAGGGAGTCGAACGAAACAGCCAACCGAAGACCCTAATTCGTATCGATCATATCTCCTAATCTACAAGTCCAAATGATATGAAATTTTCACAGGAGCTTACGTGCATGCTGAAGAATGTCCACGCCAAATTTCAACTCCATCGGACATAATGATCGATACGAAATCCGTTCGTATCGATCACGGATCGGACCGAAACTTCGTGGGCTTGGGCGCGCGGGCCTAGGCACATGCCAGAGAGGGTCTCTCGAGATCTGAGCGAAATATCAGCCTCCTATACCTATAAATAGAGCCCCAGGGCATGTAGAAAGGGGGGATCTTCTTCTTCTTTAAACTCTCCAATGCCCAGACTCTGCCGGATCCAGATCTAAACTCCATAGCTGCTACTGCTAACAAATTTCACTGTTGTAATTCATTGTAATCCACTGTAACTTGCTGCAATCAATTCTAATCATCAAAGAAACTTCAATTAAGTCATCAACTTCAAAGTGGACGTAGGCAAGATCGCCGAACCACTATAAACCTTGTGTCTCTGTCTATCTCTTTCTGTTTTAAATTTATTATTCTTCACTTTTTATCCTCAACAATATTTAGATCTGAGATCTGTGATCATATATTGCTGATTTGTGTTCATACACTAGTGCTTTCACGACATTTGGGGTTTGTGACCAATTTTGGCACAAACAGGATTCAATTTCCGTTGATTTCAAAAATTGAACTTTTAGAATATACATGTGCACATTCGGGTATAGGTTCTTACCGCTGGTTCCTAGACGCGTTTCCACACTCATGGGTCATTGCCAATTTTCCTTGAATAGATGCAATTTTATTGCATTCTGCATATATGTTCTTTACATAACTCCTATGTCCATGTTTGCATGCACATAGGCTCATGATCGATCCCTCTTTTTTTATGTATATAAGAAATGGATGCCGCCCTCAACCACAGTGGTGTGCTTGCTTTGGAAAAAGACACTCTGCATAAAGATAAAATTTTCTAGCCCACCGCATTGAGGAACTCCTTCTAAAAGAGAAGGAAGAAAAGTTCGAAGCTCGGGAGGAGTCGCAAAGATATTGCAAAGAGGCCGTCAAAGCCGGGACCAAAAATTAAGCTTGATGAGCAACTCGCTCAAATTAAAGTCCCCAAAGAAGAGGAATGAGAAGCGGGCCACAATGAGATTAAAGGGCATATCGAGGCCTGGTTAGAAGATGCCAAAGAAGCCGGTCAGATTGAAATTAAGGACATGTTTGATCCTCTAATCGTTGTATATAATGCTAAAGTCCTTATCCATCGTGACCTGATTTTTCTTGGAGAAGGTTATCTTGAATCGCTCGTCAAGGCCTGGGTATACATTATTGAAACGAAGAAGAAAGCCCTCGGTGAAGCTGATTTAGATGAAGAGAAGCTAGTGCGGGAGATTCTTCGTGGGGATGAACCTTTAGACCTTGCTACTGGGAGACTCCGATACTTTGACATTTTAGCACCTTCCGACAGAGGGAAATACATTTCCGAGTCTTTGGAGTTCGATCCAAAAGGTCCCTCTACACTTCAAATGGTTGGAGCATCAATTTCTCTTGGCCCGGGAACAGGATCGAAGCTACAATCCAGATAGACCCAGTTATCAATCAAAGGTGCTGACTCCTATTCTAGAGGGGAGCACTTTGGTGACAACTGTAAGTCGGCCGGATACATGTATCCCACTCTCTCCATTATTCAAGAGATTTCGTTCCTCATACCCAATAGACATGGGCTTATCCTTTTGTTTTCGCGAATCTGCAGGTCTTTCGGGTCCCAGTCAGACTCCACGAAGCGGTGCCGCCGTGGAGCAAAAATTGACATCTACTAAAATTCCAATGGCCATCGACATTCCAGGGCCCGATGCTCAAATTATCGGGGCACTTGATGCTGAAAAAGCTGATGACCCTCCATTACTAGATGAATTAGATGACATTGTGATCATTGGCGCCACCGAACATACCGATGAGTTTAGCTTAAAAGAGAACATCGAGAGAGAGGAGTTGCTAAAGAAAAAAAGCTAAGGCCGAACCCGCTAACGTGGATATCGACGATCCAAATCTCATGCCATTACAAGTCATTCCACCTGCCGGGTCATTTCCTAGAGAACTCCCTCCAATGTCTCAAAGATTTTCCACCAAGGATGGTTGAGGATCAAAAAGAGGAGCGGGCGGAATGTCAGGTGGATCCGCTCCCAAAAAATCCAAAAAGAAGAAAAGGCCGAAGAAATAGCCGTCACTTTGGCTTGGTTTGTATATAGATTGTATAGTTGTTTTCTATTTCGTTGGCCGAGATTATGTAGGTACAGCCCCCGTTCTTGAATTACCATAATTTTGAAGTTTAGTATGCAAATAAAAGTTCTTTGTTTTCCGTTGAACTCTTATGTGAATTTTGTCTAAGTAGTCGAGCTACTACTTTTCCATTTAGTGTACTTGTAATTCGTTGCTCGTTGATTCAGACGATAATCTGTTAATTCTATTCCACGGCCTCCATGTGGTCATTGCCCTGAGTAGTACCAAACACGGAGCTCGAGCCCTAGTATTAGGCTGTCGGATTTAGCGGTTTGAGTGATTATACTCCTACCCCAATCTTAGGTTAATGGAGTTGGATATTGGATGGTCGAACTCCATCCTTAACGAGTTTATACTCTTCCTATTAGTTTCAGGTCGAATTTTATAGAATAGTGAGTGGTCGAACCGCACTCATCTATTTGTTTATACTTATATCCACACTCTGTGGATAAAAGTTAGTTGGTGGGTGGTTGAATCACACCTGACTTGTGTTTATACTCTATCCCACATTCTAGGGACTTAGAGTTATTTCAGAAAATATTCGGATCGTACTTTCCTTAATTGATTGATTTGCCCCAAAGTCCGAAGTTTAACTTAGTGAGCGATTGGTTGCATCACGACCGCTTTTGATTCATGTCTTCCCCATTGCTTGGTGGGATTAAATTTATTATCCGATGGTCAAGTCACATCTACTTCTCTTTATGTGCTCCGTCCATTGGGCTGTGAGTGAGAATCATCGAATGAACAGTCGGACCATGTTCATTTTTATTTAGTTCAATCGTGAACTTTTGTAATCGGCTAGCTCCAAATCTTGGAACCTACTCGGACATGTCAATATTGGTTAGTCGGGTATCGTAACTAATATGTAATGCTACATAAATCATAGATATGAAGACAACTTCAAACTTTATTTGCCAAATGGGAAGAAATGATATAATTTGTCTTATTACATATCCGGGAAAATAAAATGCTAAAGCAAATTCGGAAATTGAATACAACCGAATGAAAATGAAATAAACTAAGTGAAATAGCATCATAAATGCTCGTTATTCCATGCCCTTGGAAGTGTGACACCACAAACAGTTGCTAGCTTGAAAGTTACTTCTCCAAACCTCTGTTCAATGACAAACGGTTCTTCCCAAGTAGGATTCATGTATGAAAGACAAAAAAACCTATTTTAGGACGAAGATCGTCGATTTCAAAGGTCCTAGTTTGGACTTTAGTGTTGTAATATTTTGCGACTCGATGTCTAGCTATCCTAAAATCAGCTTCTTTGTGCTTCTTGTCTATAAAATCTAGAAATTCCAAGAGGTGATCTCTATTCGTTCTGGGTCGTAATAGGCCACTCGATGAGAAGGGACTCCAAGTTCAACAGGAATGATAGCTTCAAAGCCGTAAGCAAGGGCAAATAGAGTATGGCCAGTTGTGGACTTGTGGGTGATTTTGTAAGCCCATAACGCTGTTGGAAGTTCATCCACCCACTTGCCTCTAGCCTTTTCTAAACGCTTCTTCAGAATGGACTTTACGATTTTGTTCACAGCTTCGACTTATCCATTGGCTTTATGATGAGCAACTGCCATAAATCTCTTCTTAATATTTTGCCGATGGCAGAAGTCTTTGAATTTAGGGCAGTTGAATTAAGTCCCATTATCAGTTATAATGGTTTATGGAAGACCAAAATGACAGACGATGTTCTAGAAAATGAAGTTGATTACTTTCTTTCTCGTGATCGTGGCTAAAGCTTTCGCTTTGACCCATTTGGTGAAGTAATCAAATGCAACGATGACTTACTTCGCACCTCCTCTAGAAATCGGCAGGAAACGATAATATTTATGCCCCATATGGGAAACAGCCATGGACTGACCATTTGTGTGATTTCGATCGGCAGATCTCTTGGTACTTTTACTCATACCTAGGACTTGTCATATCTCCTAGCATAATCAACAGCATCTCGATTGACAGTTAACCAATAATACCCATAACTGTGTATTTTCTTTTCTAAGGTTTGCCCACCAGTGTGATTGCCACATTCCCCTTCACGAACTTTCTTTTGGACTCGTTTTATTCCATCATGAGCAATACATCAGAGCAGGGTGACGGAAAAACTCTTTCTATACATGACTCCTTCCTGAATGATATATCATGAAGCTTTGTGAAGGACTTGTCATTTTTCATTCCTCCGTTCATGAAGAACTTCCTATAGCAAATAGTCTTTAATCGGAGTCATCCAAGACTCCTTCTCAGGCTCCATCTCTAGTACCCGATCAATTTTATGCTCAGAGCATCTAGTACTTCGACTAGAACCAAGCCCATCTGTTGTGCATCCCCGGTGCTAGCAAGCTTTACCAATGAGTCAGCTCTTTATTCTAATCTCGGGGAATGTGCGTGATGTCATAATTTTCAAAGTCAGTTAGCAGCTCTTGGACTTGGGTAAGGTATGGAGCGAATCGTTGTCCTTTAGCTTGGTAATGTCCCTTGACTTGGTATACTACCAACCGTGATTGTAAATGATTTCAAAAGATTTTATCCTCAGTTCTCTGGCAAGTTTAAGTCCAGCAATCAAGAGCTTCATACTCAGCTACATTGTTTGTTGTAAGGAAATCAAGCTTTAAAGCATAGCAAATTGATAGATCTTTTAGAGTTACTAGCATAATTCCAGCTCCAGAACAATGATCGTTGGATGCTCCATCAGTATACATCTTCCACCGTATGGTAGGGGTTCCACCGCACTCTAGAAGGTCATCCTATGCAGTGAGTTCTGCTATAAAGTCTTCCAGTACTGCCCTTGGATATTCCTCTGAGGAAGATAAATGATATTGAATTGGCATAGCTCAAAATTCCACTTGAGTAACCCCCTCGATGTCTCAGGTCGCAGTAGGACCCGTCGTAACGGCTGGTCAGTGTACATATTGATAGGTTGAGTTTAAAACTAGGGGTGGAGCGTTCATGAAGTAATCAACAAGCAGTACACCAATTTCTCTATCTTCGGTTAATTCGTTTCAGCTTCTGTTAGTCGTTTGCTAACATAATAGATAGGTCTCTAGATCGATTCTCTTCATGTTTAATGGCTAAATCATTATCGGATTAGAAAATAGTCGATCAAATTTAAATTGAAATTAACCCCAAGCGCACAGCGTACAATTCTAGTACGTGGCGAGTACGGTTGATCCATAAGGAATTGTTTAGATTTTTAAATTTTTTTTTAATCAAATTAACCAAAGTTGAGAGTGTTGTTAAGCTAAAAATGAAAATATAAATAAACTAACAAAAGAAAATGGATAAAATATGAGAGTTTGAAGGCAATTTAGAGAAAATCCCTTCTCGTGATCGCATAAATTAACACAACGTGAAATTATGATCTCTCTTTTTTGGTCATTAGTGAATTTAATTGATGTCTTTATCATAAGTATGAAATATTTGTGCTATTAATTAGCCTAGTATAAACCATCAAACTATACACACCCATTAAACAACTTCTTAACTCTCATGAAAATGACAATGAACTTGAAAATAAAATTTGTTCTAAGCATGATCTACTAACTATTGATTAGAAATATAGACATCAAATTTTGATTTTAAATTTCACTTTATTACGATACTCATATGTAGATGAAGAGGTAATTTTTGTTTGTGTTTGTGTTTGTTTAAGCATAGCCTATTTGGTGTAAACAACATAGGGTATCAAATTCAAAGCTAAAACAACAAAGTTAAACCCATTCAAACATTTCCATTAAGCATAAAAAGAGATAAAAAATTATCAAAATATTGAATCTACATGATTAAGAGAGCTTCATTACCCTTAAATTGAAGGGGTTTAGCCTCTCATTTTTGTTATCATTTCAACAAATGTAGCATTCAACATGAAATAAAAACAAAAGGAAAATGCAAGCTAAGTAAAAGAGAGCTAATTAAAATGAAATAAAAGCTATTCTACTTGCATAAGAAATGAAACTAAGCAACTAACTTAAGAGGAAAGAGAGCATGTAAATAGGAAAGAGCATGAACTAAAATTGCATAAAATAAGAAAATTACATGAAAGAAGAAAATGGCTAAGTAGCCATGAAAAAGAAAAGAGAGTTTATATTTTATTTTTAAGCCTAAAACTAAACTAAAGAGGAGGCTAAAAGGTGGCTCAAAGGAGGCTAAGAGATTAATTACATGAACATATAGGGTATTTATACATGTTTTGAAACCCTAATTATATTTTTGGGAACTACCCAAACTATCCACTTGGGAAGTGTGGCCACCAATTTATCATTAGCATGAGATAATCCTCCATTTAAATGTGCATGAAACTTTTAGCTCTACTAACTTGTGCATTAACTTTTAATTGTAGATTAAGGTAAGTAGGTAGGTGAGGTCCTCCATGATACATGGTTTGAATTATTTCCATCTTCATTCCTTTATATCCTCTTGTAAATGCATATTTTCCATTAAGCCTCTTATAATTTCCATCCAATTTTCTTATAAATAAAAATAAAATGCCAAGTAAATATCCTTAAACTTAATATATGCGCAAAAATGACAATTTTTTCCCTATATGAAGATGAATAAATGGTGATTTGATGATATTTGAAATTTTGGTTTAAACATGTTAAAACATCCTATATGCTCATTTATTTAATTAAATTAGATTAAATATGGAAGTAAAAATATGCAGATTTACATGCACATCACTTACCACCACACTTATCTTTTTATTCGTCCCCGAATAAACTAAAACTAAGATAAATCCATTTTCATAGGAAGCACGATGGATTGAGCGTATGCAAGAAGCAGTTAAACCTCTAGGTGTCCCTAGTAGGACGAGTGTTGTCTCTTGAGTGTTTTCGGTGGATACTACTCAAAAAATCCAAATGCGACATGAAAATATTTACAAAATGAAAAATTCCTAAATGCAAGATTTATCTACAAAGAAATGGATGCAAATTTTGAAAATATTTACAAAATGAAAATTTTATTTTTAAATTGACACAAATAAGTTAAATATAAGTTCTAGTCATTATCAAGAAATTTAAGTTCTTTTACTTGTCAAAATTTCCAATAAGAACTAAGTTGTCATCACAAATCACTCTAGTTTGGCTAGTTGTTTCGGTTGATAACATAGTGCAACTATGAAATGGATCCTTAGTTGATTATCAAAGTTTATCAAAGTGGTATTTTCATTTATTTTGAATAACAAGTTCAATAAAATTAGTAAAAATAGTGCTTGGATTTAAATTGCTTACTCTCTCTTATTTGAAAATTTTATTGATATTAACAATATTTACATATGCCTAACTTAGGTAAACTGAGGCCGGATATATCACCCATGCACTGCCTTTCGGACTTACGTGAGGGGAATATAGAGCGTGGCGAGTGAAACACAAGTGTGAACACTTATCAGTTGTAGCCGTTATTAATGAAGAAATTTTATACACATACACCTAATTCAGATAAACTGAGGCTAGAGATACCGATCATGCGCTGCCTTTCGGGCTTACGTGAGAAGGGTACAGAGCATGGCGAGTGAACACACAAGTGTGTGAACACATGACTCTAGGTGTTAATAAAATATATATACATATATGCAAATATATATTTTTGTTTGTTTTTTCTTTTTTGTTATATATTTGTTTTTGTTTTTTTTGAAGAGAGAGTTTTACAAAATCATCTTAACACCACTTAACTTAGAAGATGAGAAATGTTATATCCTTTTCTTTAAAGCCGCCACTTTTTAAACAACGATTTTCAATTAGAATATACTTCATAATTATCACCTATGAACCTTCCTATATACTAGTTAAACCATCGTTCCTTGTAATCAAACTGTATTTTTATTTTTGTTGAGATAAATAAATTTTCAAACATTTTAATATAATAACCAAAACCAGATATTTATCCTATAGTGTTTCTTCAAAAGGAATTAAAAAGAAAATTTGTTTTTAGGACTTTTTTTGTTTTTTCTAATTTTTTTTAGTTTTGGAAAGAAAATGCAAAAAATAAACCTTGAAAAATAAAAATGAAGATGAGACTCCCCCCATACATGATTTTGAATGTGTCCCCACAGTCAACCCAAGTGAAAGGAGAAAATTAAAATAAAAATATGACCTAGATTTAAATGAAACGATTATTATTTACAAGACATCAGAAAATATACTGTTAAAGAGTAAATGAAATGGTCTTCCAAGGACTAATTCTTTGTCTCGTTAAGTATGAGAGACATAGCTTAAGCACAGAAAACCAAATCATAAAAGATTTTGAAGTTGAATATAGATTTGGAAAAACGAATGTCGTTTTATTAAAAGTCGTATGAGTTGTTTTATTTTCGATGATTTTTGGGGTTGATAAAACAATTGGTTGAAGTTCAAGTTTATTTTCACCAACTTGAGATTCAAGCTTATTATTGAAAACTTCTTCAAAATTATTGATTTCAAAATCAAAATGGTGACCTAAATCTTCCCCTTCATAATTCAACAAATCGTCAGCGAAAAGTCCAAAGAATTTGTATTTATAAAATTCATCTTCCTTTGTTGGATTATCAACAACTTCATTACTTGTATCATGTTCAAAATCCAAATTTGTTGTACTCAAATTCTCAAAATCGGAAAAAGGAAGATCGTATTTTAAATTTGGTTCCATACTTTCAAAAGTATTGAAATCCAACTCAATTGCCGTATTTTCAACAACTTCATTAAGACTGTCATTTTCAATTTCAAAAGTTGTCATTTGAAAATCGCCAATTTTGGTAAAAGATGGATTATTATTTGACTCGTCGATCATTGGGTTTTGATTTTGTTTCTCACGTTGTTTTATATATGTTTCAAATAACAAATCCGTGTGCTCATTGTAAATTTCATCTATTTTCTCAACGAAATCCAATTTATAATTATTAACTTGAGAATTTTCGATTTGAACTTGTTGAGAATGAAAATTTTCATTGCACCATAATTGAAATTAGTCCCATTTCCAAAATCAATTAAACAGTTGTTTCCATTTACGTTTTGATTTTGAAATTCATTTTGAAGTTTGAAATTGAATTGGCATGGGTTATAATCAAAATTATTTGAATTTTGAAGTGAATTCAAATCTTGATTACTTTGAAAACTTTGACTTGAATCATTGCACAAATATGAATTACACAATTCATTTATCCTTTGATCATTTTTCTTAGAGAGTTCAAGTAAAGACGAAATCGTTTCAATACTCTTTTCAAGATTTGAAGGTTGGTCATCATTTTGAAAAACTGGCGTAAAATCCAAATTGTTTGTTCAATAGTTGTTATTAAAATATCCATAAGAAATTTGTGTGAAATTATATGGATTATATTGATTTTCACAACTATTGAAAAATCCATGTGAGTAGGGAAATTTAGAAATTTTCAAAAGCTTTGTTTTATAAAGGAAAAGAAAAAATATTTACCAAATGGAATTTATTTAAAAAAAGAAAATTTGATTTTTATTTTGTTTTGTTTTTTTGGTTTTTTTAAGGAGGAAAATGCAAATACAAATAGAACACAACAAGCACACAAATGGAATGAAAACAAACTTACATACAAACACACGATAATATTTTTATTTAAATGCAAGATAACACACAAAACAAACACACAGTAAAAATCAAACAAAAATAATTCGAAGAATAGAAAATAAAATCAACTCCCCGGCAACGGCGCCAAAAACTTGTTTGATGGCTAAATCTCTATTAGATTAGAAAATAGCCGATCAAATTAAAATTAACTGCAAGCGCACGGCGTATAATTCTAGTACATGGCGAGTACGGTTGATCCACATGGAATTGTTAAGATTTTAAAATTTCTGTTTAATCAAATTAACCAGAGTTGAGAGTGTTGTTAAGCTAAAAATGAAAATGTAAATAAACTAACAAAAGAATATGGATAAAAATATGAGAGTTTGAAGGCAATTTAGAGCAAATCACTTCTCGTGATCGCATAAATCAACACAACATGAAATTATGATCTCTCTTTTTTGGTCATTAGTGAATTTATCGATGTCTTTATCATAAGTATGAAATATTTGTGCTATTAATTAGCCCAATATAAACTATCAAACTATACACACCCATTAAACCACTTCTTAACTCTCATGAAAATGACAATGAACTTGAAAATTAAATATATTCTAAGCATGATCTACTAACTATTGATTAGAAATATAGACATCAAATTTTGATTTTAAATTCCACTTTATTACCATACTCGTATGTAGATGAAGAGGTAATTTGTGTTTGTGTTTGTTTAAGCATAGCCTATTTGGTGTGAACAATATAGGCTATCAAATTCAAAGCTAAAAAAAGCAAAGTTAAACCCATTCAACCATTTCCATTAAGCATAAAAAGAGAAAAAATTACCAAAATGTTGAATCTACATGATTAAGAGAGCTTCATTACCCCTAAATTGAAAGGGTTTAGCCTCTCATATTTGTTATCATTTCAACAAATGTAGCATTCAACATGTTATAAAAACAAAATGCAAGCTAAGTAAAAGAGAGCTAATTAAAATGAAATAAAAGCTATTCTACTTGCATAAGAAATGAAACTAAGCAACTAACATAAGAGGAAAGAGAGCATGCAAATAGGAAAGAGCATGAACTAAAATTGCATAAAAAAAGAAAATTACAAAGAAGAAAATGGCTAAGTAGCCATGAAAAAGAAAAAAGAGTTTATATTTTATTTTTAAGCCTAAAACTAAAATAAAGAGGAGGCTCAAAGGAGGCTAAGAGATTAATTATATGAACATATGGGATATTTATACATGTTTTGAAACCCTAATCATATTTTTGAGAACTACCCAAACTACCCACTTAGGAAGTGTGGCCACCAATTTATCATTAGCATGAGATAATCCTCCATTTAAATGTGCATGAAACTTTTAGCTCCACTAACTTGTGCATTAGCTTCTAATTGTAGATTAAGGTAAGTGGATAGGTGGGGTCCTCCATGATACATGGTTTGAATTATTTCCATCTTCATTCCTTCGTATCCTCTTGTACATGCATATTTTCCCTTAAGCCTCTTATAATTTCCATCCAATTTTCCTATAAATAAAAATAAAATGCTAAGTAAATATCCTCAAAATTAATATATGCGCAAAAATTACAATTTTGCCCCTATATGAAGATGAATAAATGGCGATTTGATGATATTTGAACTTTTGGTTTAAACATGTTAAAACACCCTTTATGCTCATTTATTTAATTAAATTAGATTAAATATGAATGTAAAAATATGTAGATTTACGTGCACATCAAATACCCCCACACTTATCTTTTTATTCGTCCTCAAATAAACTAAATCTAAGATAAATCCATTTTCATAGGAAGCACGATTGCATTGAGCGTATGCAACAAGCTGTTCAACCTCTAGTTGTCTCTAGTAGGACGAGTGTTATCTCGTGAGGGTTTTCAACGGATACTACCCACAAAATCCAAATGCGACATGAAAATATTTACAAAATGAAAAATTCCTAAATGCAAGATTTATCTACAAAGATATGGATGCAAGTTTTGAAAATATTTACAAAATGATAAATTTACTTTTAAATTGACACAAATAAGTTAAATATAAGATCTGGTCATTATCAAGAAATTTAAGACCTTTTACTTGTCAAAATTTTCAATAATAACTAAGTTATTATTACAAATAGACTCTAGTTTGGATAGTAGTTTCGGTTGATAACATAGTGCAACTATGAAATGGATCCTTAGTTGATTATTAAAGTTTATCAAAGTGGTATTTTCATTTCTTTTGAATAACAAGTTCAATCAAATAAGTAAAAATAGTGCTTGGATTTCAATTGCTTACTCTCTCTTATTTGAAAATTTTATTGATATTAACAATATTTACATATGCCTAACTCAAGTAAACTGAGGCCAGATATATCACGCATGCACTGCCTTTTGGACTTAGGTGAGGGGAATATAGAGCATGGTGAGTGAACACACAAGTGTGAACACCAATCGATTGTAGCCGTTATTAATGAAAGAAATTTTATATACATTCACCTAACTCAAATAAAATGAGGCCAGATATACCGATCGTGCACTGCCTTTCGGGCTTACGCGAGAAGGGTACAAAGCATGGCTAGTGAACACACAAGTGTGTGAACACATGACTCCAGGTGTTAATAAAATATATATACATATATGCAAAAAAAAATTGTTTTTTCTTTTTTGTTATATATTTATTTTTTGTTTTTTGTTTTTTTTTAAGAGAGAGTTTTGCAAAATCATCTTAGCACCATTTAACTTAGAAGATGAAAAATGTTATATCCTTTTCTTTAAATCCACCACTTTTTAAACAACGATTTTCAATTAGATTATACTTCATACTTATCGCCTATGAACCTTCCTATATACTAGTTAAACCATCATTCCTTGTAATCAAACTTTATTTTTATTTTTGTTGAGACAAATAAATTTTCAAAAATTTTAATTAAATAACCAAAACCAGATATTTACCCTATAGTGTTTCTTCAAAAGTAATTAAAAAGAAAATTTGTTTCTAGGATTTTTTTGTTTTTTTTTTTAATTTTTTTTTAATTTTGTAAAGAAAATGCAAAAAATAAACCATGAAAAAAAAATGAAGATGAGACTCCCCCCATACTTGATTTCGACTGTGTCCCTATAGTCAACCCAAGTGAAAGGAGAAAAATAAAAATAAAAATATGTCCTAGATTTACATGAAACAATTATTATTTACAAGACATCGGAAAATATACTGTTAAAGAGTAAATGAAATGGTCTTCCAAAGACCAATTCATTTGTCTCATCAAGTATGAGAGACACAACTTAAGCATAGAAAACCAAACCATAAAAGATTTCGATTGAATATTAATTTGGAAAAACGAATGTCGTTTTATTAAAACTCATATGAGTTGTTTTATTTTCGATGATTTTTGGAATTGATAAAACAATTGGTTAAAGTTCAAGTTTATTTTCACCAATTTGAGATTCAAGCTTATCATTGAAAACTTCTTCATAATTATTGATTTCAAGATCTAAATGGTGACCTAAATCTTCCCCTTCATAATTCAACAAATCATCAACGAAATGTCCAAAGAATTTGTATTCATAAAATTCATCTTCCTTTGTTAGATTATCAACAACTTCATTACTTGTATCGTGTTCAAAATCCAAAGTTGTTGTATTCAAATTCTCAAAATCGAAAAAAGGAAGATCGTATTTTAAATTTGGTTCCATACTTTCAAAAGAATTGAAATCCAACTCAATTTCCGTATTTTCAACAACTTCATTAAGACTGTCATTTTCAATTTCAAAAGTTGTCATTTGAAAATCGCCAATTTTGGTAAAAGATGGATTATTATTTGACTCGTCGATCCTTGGGTTTTGATTTTGTTTCTCACGTTGTTTTATATATGTTTCAAACAACAAATCCGTGTGCTCATTGTAAATTTCGTCCATTTCCTCAACGAAATCCAATTTATAATTATTAGCTTGAGAATTTTCGATTTGAACTTGTTGAGAATGAAAATTTTCATTTCACCATAATTGAAGTTAGTCTCATTGCCAAAATCAATTAAACAGTTGTTTCCATTTACGTTTTGATTTTGAAATTCATTTTGGAGTTCGAAATTGAATTGGCATGGGTTATAATGAAAATTATTTGAATTTTGAAGTGAATTCAAATCTTGATTACTTTGAAAATTTTGACTTGAATCATTGCACAAATATGAATTACACAATTCATTTATCCTTTGATCATTTTGTGTAGAGAGTTCAAGTAAAGACGAAAACGTTTCAATACTCTTTTCAAGATTTGAAGGTTGGTCATCATTTTGAAAACCTGGCGCAAAATCCAAATTATTTATACAATAATTGTTATTTAAATATCCATAAGAAATTTGTGTGAAATTATATGGATTATATTGATTTTCACAACTATTGAAAAATCCATGTGAGTAGGGAAATTCAGACATTTTGTTTTTTTATAAGTTAAAGAAAAAATATATACCAAATAGAATTTATTTAAAAAAAGAAAATTTGATTTTTGTTTTGTTTTGTTTTTGTTTTGGTTTTTTAAGGAGGAAAATGCAAATGCAAATGCAAATAGAACACAACAAGCACACAAATGAAATGAAAACAAACTTACACGCAAACACATGACAATTTTTTTATTTAAATGTAAGATAACACACAAAACAAACACATTATAAAAATCAAACAAAAATAATTCGAAGAATAGAAAATCAAATCAAATCAACTCCCCAGCAACGGCGCCAAAACTTGTTTGATGGATAAATTTTTATTGGATTAGAAAATAGTTGATCAAATTTAAATTTAAATTAACTGCAAGTGCACGCCGTATAATTCTAGTATGTGGCGAGTATGGGTCGAACCGCAGTGAACTGTTTAAATTTTAAAATTCCTATTCAATCAAATTAACCGAAGTTGAGAGTGTTGTTAAGCTAAAAATGAAAATATAAATAAACTAACAAAAGAAAATGGATAAAAATATGAGAGTTTGAAGGCAATTTAGAGGCAAATCCCTTCTCATGATCACATAAATCAACACAACATGAAATTACGGTCTCTCTTTTCTGGTCACTAGTGAATTTAATTGATGTGTTTATCAGAAGTATGGAATATTTGTGCTATAAATTAGCCCAATATAAACCATCAAACTATAACACACCAATTAAACCACTTCTTAACTCTCATAAAAATGACAATGAACTTGGAAACAAAATCTATTCTAAGCATGATGTATTAACTATTGATTAGAAATATAGACCATCAAATTTTGATTTTAATATTCACTTCATTACCATAATCATATGTAGATGAAGAGGTAATTTGTGTTTGTGTTTGTTTAAGCATAGCATATTTAGTGTCAACAACATAGGCTATCAAATTCAAAGCTAAAACAACAAAGTTAAACCCATTCAAACATTTCCATTAAGCACAAAAAGAAATCAAAATGTTGAATCTACATGATTAAGAGAGCATCATTACCCCTAAATTGAAGGGGTTTAGCCTCTCATATTTGTTATTATTTCAACAAATGTAGCATTCAACATGAAATGAAAACAAGAAGAAAATGTAAACTAAGTAAAAGAGAGCTAATTAAAATGAAATAAAAGCTATTCTACTTGCATAAGAAATGAAACTAAGCTACTAACATAAGCGGAAAGAGAGCATGTAAATAGGAAAGAGCATGAACTAAAATTGCATAAAAAAAGAAAACTACATAAAAGAAGAAAATGGCTAAGTAACCATGAAAAAAAAGAGTTTATATTTTAATTTTTGAGCCTAAGACTAAACTAAAGAGGTGGCTCAAAGGAGGCTAAGAGATTAATTACATGAACATACGGGGTCTTTATACATGTTTTGAAATCCTAATCATATTTTAGGGAACTACCCAAACTACCCTCTTAGGAAGTGTGGCCACCAAGTTATCATTAGCATGAGATAATCCTCCATTTAAATGTGCATGAAACTTTTAGCTCCACTGACTTGTGCATTAGCTTCTAATTGTAGATTAAGGTAAAGGTGGGATCCTCCATGATACATGGTTAGAATTATTTCAATCTTCATTCCTTTGTATCCTCTTGTACATGCATATTTTCCATGAAGCCTCTTGTAATTTCCATCCAATTTTCCTATAAATAGAAATAAAATGCCAAGTAAATATCCTCAAAATTAATATATACACAAAAATGACCTTTTTGCCCATATATGAAGATCAATAAATGATGATTTGATGACATTTGAAATTTTTGTTTGAACATGTTAAAACAACCTATATGCTCATTTATTTAATTAAATTTGATTAAATATGGAACTAAAAATATGCAGATTTTCGTGCACATCACTTCGCGAAGCAGTGCGGCACTTATAGCGTGTGTTGACACTACTGTGTAGGTATATAAGTCTTCGTGATCCACCGGCTTTAACAAGATGGGCGGTCTCTCTAATGGTTCACCAAAGCTTGGAATGCGTCTTTATAATCCTGTGACCATCCAAAATTCTTCTTCCCTCTTCTAATCAAGTCAACGAAAGGTATGCATTTATTGGTAGCTTTAGAAATAAATTGACTTAAGGCTGCAACCTTCCCATTTAGACACTGTACTTGTTTGATGGTCTTTGCCACTTGGATGTTGCGAATAGCTTAAATCTTCTCGGGATTAGCTTGGATTTTGTAGGCATTGACGATGAAACCCAAGAACTTTCCTGATGCAATGCCAAAAGAACACTTCAAGGGATTGATATTCATTTTGTAATATTGGAGGATATCGAACATTTCTGCCATGTCTCTAATGTGGTCGCTAGATCGTCGTGACTTAACGAGCATATTATCCACGTATACCTCCATCGTCTTTCCAATCTGATCTTTAAACATTCTATTGACTAGACATTGATAGGTCGCCATAACATTCTTTAATCCAAATGGTATCACCACATAGCAATACAATCCAATATCGGTAATGAAGCTGGTTTACACTTGATTGGGAATATGCATCGGGATTTGGTTATATCTAGAGTACAAATCCATAAAAGATAGAAACTCGTGTCTCGCGGTTGAGTCTACCAACTGTTTGATCCTGGGAAGGGGAAAACTGTTTTTCGGGCACGCCTTTTTCAAGTTCGAGTAATCAACGCATGTATGTCATTTCCTATTTGCCTTCCTCACAAGTACAGGATTAGATACCCATTTAGGCTAGAGAACATTGCGAATAAACATACTGCTTTTGCGGCTATCTACCTCCTCTTTAAGAGCGGTAGATCTCTCCAAATCCATGCCATGCCTTTTTTGTTTCATCGGAACATGCCTCAGGTTGATATTCAATGCATGGCTCACAATTGCAGGCAAGATCCCATACATGTCAGAATGAGTCCAAGCGAACACATCAAGATTTGCTTGGAGAAAACCGGCAAGTTCTTTCATCAACGAGGGGCTGAGCTGTGATCCGATCTTTAAACCCCATGATGGGTCATCGTGACTAACCATGATGTCAATCGTCAGCTCAGTCGGTGCTGCCTTGGCCCCTTTGGGCTCCTCCTCGTCATCCCTCGGATCTATGCCTTTTATAGAACCGACTGCGGCACTCGAGCCAAGGATCAGGCGCTGGTTGTCAATCTTCAGTGGCTTGGATGCGAAGAGACTTGTCCACACCCTTGTCTTTCTCCTTTCATTAAGCATCCATCAACTCAGCTATATCCCAGGCATGTCCAGTCGCCTGATCACCATGTACCACTCCAACACCATTATCTGTCGAGAACTTCAAAGTCAAACACCACGGGGCAATAGCTGCCCGGAACTCAGTTGTACCGACCCTAATTTTGATTAACATTATTTATGATATTTAATTAGTTAAATTAAATAAAATAATGTAATCATTAGAGGATTGAGATTTGTGATTAATAGAAGAGTAGCCGTGCCATATAACAAATGAACTAAAATAAATAGGTAAGGCAAATAGATAAGGGGTAAAACATGAATAAGTATATTCTTATACCTTAAACCCTTAAACCACATTAGTTTTGCACGTTCAAAACAAAAAAAACTAAATAAAGGAGAGGCCGACTACCATTAGGGAAAATCAAGTAGAAGATAAAGAAAGAATCAAGAGTAAGCTTAATCAACTTAATCCAAGATCAAATCTCAACTCCTTAATTACAAGGCTAAGGTGAATAATGACACCATCTCATGTTTTTGATTGTTTTCAGTTTTAGACTTAATCCGAACTATTTTGTAAGGTTTTGCTATGTTTTTTATTGTTAAATTGGATATATATGTTTGTTGATGATTTATGCTAATTCATATGAATTTTATGATATGTTTTAATGTGAAAACCCTATTAAATGACGTCTAAATGCCTTGTGGTTTTGAGATAAGGTAAGAAATAATATTTTGGAAATGGGTTTCAAATTTCATAATTTTCTGAATTAATGTGGATTTATTATGAATTTTCTAGTGAAGAAAATAGTTATTTTGGTTTTAAATTAATTACGGCTATTTTATGATGATTTTGGGTAAGAAATTAAAATATGTTAGAAAATGATTTATGGGAATCTTTGATAGATTTTTCCTAAGTGTTTTAATAGGTATATAAAATTATTTAAGGGATGGGACTTAAATATTTTATATATTTATAAAAGGAGAATGGGCATTTTGCAAATAATTTAATTTCTTTATTTCAGAAATTTCGGTAGTACTTTTAGAAAAGAAATTAGCAACCAATCATGTTTTGACAAACAAGGCAGGTTAGTTGAAAATAATTGCTTTAAAAAGTTAAAAATCAGTTTAAACATGCTTTTTACATGTTTCGCCACTTTCGGCACCTAGCCTTCGACGCCTTACTTCCGCCTCCATCACCATTGAAACCAATGCGCATGGTATCAAAGACTTGGTAAATAGAAAATTAGACATAGGCGAAAGGTATGTAGTCAAAACATGGGGTTTCGAAGTGGTCGATGTTTTGCTTTGTTTTAAAAGAAAATGCGCCTGCATTGCTTTCGAAATGAATGCTTTCTACTTAGTTAGCTTTCGAATTGGTTAAATGGTTGTAAGGAATGGTTCTGAAAGAGGTTGCGCCTTTTGTTTTATAATGGAGCTTTTGACCGGGTCGAAACCCCTCGCTGCCGCATCTTACCTTTTGAAGCAATACCTTCGAAAGGAGTTCTTTGTTTTAAAACCCAAGCCGCTTCTCCAATGCTTTTGAAGGGATAGGTTTCGACACTATGCACTTCTTTTACTTAGGAAATAGCTTTCGAAAGTGTTGCTTTCGAGTTTCTTCTTTTAAGACACTTTTTAAGATTTTGAAAGATAAACCCAAAGGTTTCGAAAGGAATAGTTTTGAGTGATTTTGAAAGGTTGTTCCATAGGTTTTAATTGAACCCAAATGCTTTCGAAAAGTTTGATGGATTTAATGCTTTTGAAAGATTTAAGAGAAAGGTTTCGAAGGGGTGATTCCCCCATGTTTTCAAAAGGTTACAACGGAAGGTTTCCAAAGGTTTTCGAAAGTTATAATTAAAGTGTTTTGAAAAGAGGATGTCTATGGTTTTAAAAGGCTTTCGAAAGATATTTTTTCAATGTTTTTGAAAGGACTATGGTAAACGGTTTCAAAGGGTAAATTTTAGCCTTTCGGCCTAAGGTTTTACTTGTATCGAAGGGGTACTTTCAGGGGCTTCGAAGGGGATACTTTCAATGGTTTCGAAAGATATGGTTTAAAGGTTTAAACAAAGGTTTTGATTGTTCATCAACAATGTTTTAGGCAGAGTATATATATATATATATATATAACATGGCAAAGTGTTTTGAATAAAGTATAAAATATTTTCCTTGTTTAAATATGATTTAAAAGGATTAAATCATTTTGAAAGAAAAGGTTTTCAATGAAAATTTAAAGGGTAGTTAACCCTAAGTAAAATGACTCAGATATTTGTATACCAGATGGGACTAGTATATGGTCGCGCCCTATACATTAGCTATTAGCCCCTAGCTAATTTAGTCAAAATTCCAATGTGTGGGGCTTTGTCATAGGTAAGACTAAAATGATGTTACACACAGAAAGCAATATACAGAGTGAGGGTAAGTTATTGGTGAGCCCGCAAAACCGTTAGGATCAGTTGACCCTAGGAGTGGAAAGTTAGGGACAGACCGTCCAGAAGTGGAATATCTCACAGAAGTTAGATTATTTATTTATTTTGTTTGGTAGGCCTGAGTCAGCCAAAGGTTAGTAGTTAGCCAAACAAAACTATAGCGTTCAGACCGATAGTCCATTTGTTACCTGACTTGTATGCTAACATGATATTGCTTTTATTGTTTTAACCAGTTTTGGTTGCAGTATTAAGATTTGAAAAAGATATGTTTTAAAATGATATTAGTGAGGGGAAACCCGTTCCGTTAAGCGGCGTAGTCTCACTTAATATCATATAACCGAGATGTATAGTATTATTCACACCAGGCTTTATGTTTGACTTGAAGTTTATGTTTTTCCCCTTAAAGTATTGGGTGCTCAAAATTGATTTGAGTAGGCTGAGGGTTGAGGATTTACAGGTTTTAGTAGGTGGACGAATAAAGCTTTCGAAGACGAGCAAGAGGCCGAAGTTAGCTATTTAGGAGTTGTTATGTTTTATTTCCACTGTGTTGTATTAAGTCTGTTATGACTATTTAGTACTCCGGTCATCCAAGAAGGCATCTTTCGCTCTTGGCGTATTTTGTACTAATTATATTTTTCAATGCCTAGGAAGCATTTGGGATTATGTTGCTTGGATACGAAATGTTGTTTTAAAATGTAATCCAAAAGGTGCTTTAATCTACAATGATTTTATTTCATATTCAAGTGCTTCTGATATTATGGATACGATTTGCATTAGTGTATTTGGTCACCGAAAGTTAATACTTTGGATGACTACAGCATCTGTAGCGCTTAGCTTCGGGCCTCCAAAGAGGGGATGGTAAAATTGGTATTAGAGCATAGTTTTATGAAAAACTTTAAATTAAAATGATTTTTGAAAACATAATACTAATAAATTAGAGATAAGATCGGGGTATAGGATAACGCTATAGTAACGTAATTGTATTTGCTATATATAAATATACGCTATATCTCTATTCTCCTACCTCTCTTAGGCTATTCTACTGTATCTTACGAGGCTTGAATATAGATATGGATGCTAGAAGTGGAAGAGTTAAACTTGTAAGGGGAAGCACCACTACAAATGGAAATGCCAGAACAAATATGAGAAGGAACCAAGGTCAGGCACAAGCTGAAAATGTTGGTGCTGCAGTCCCACAAGTTGACATGGGGGAAATGTATCAGTTCTTTATCAACATGATGCAGGCAGGTGTTGCTGCTGGAATAGTTGGAGGAGGAAATCAAGAAGCTCCAGTAGTCAACAATTATGCTATTTTGAGTAGTGGTTATGCCCGGTTGGGAGGAAAGCCATTCATCGGAATTGAAGATGCCATTGAAGTAGAGAAATGGTTACTGCACTATGAGAGAATCTTTATAGATTTGGGGCTCAATGATGAGCAGAAGAGAAGGCTTGCTTCTAGATAGCTTCAGAGAGCAACGTTATACTTGTGGAACAGCTTTACAGTTGGAGTTAATGAGGAGATAATGACATAGGCTGAGTTCATGAGGAGGTTTGGAGTGAGGTTTATGTCGGAGATTGCTAAGTCTGCTCTGCTCGGAAAGGTTTCTGAATTGGAGCAGGGAGACATGACTGTGCTTGAGTACGGGACAAGGTTCAAGGAGCTAGCAAGGTATGGCTTGGCTACGGTGGATATTTTGATTAAAAGGAATGAGAAGTTCATCAGGGGGTTGAAGCCTGAGCTTGCTAAGGCCATGTTACCGCATATTAGGATCCAAGTGATGTTTCTGTTGAGATGGCCTTGAG
This sequence comes from Allium fistulosum, assembly GCA_030737815.1. Taxonomy (NCBI): domain Eukaryota; kingdom Viridiplantae; phylum Streptophyta; class Magnoliopsida; order Asparagales; family Amaryllidaceae; genus Allium; species Allium fistulosum. The sequence continues at coordinate 1,388,361,066 of CM060901.1, read as the reverse complement.
GAATGAAGAGATGCAAGCTTTTCTTGAGAGAAATAAGGCCAAATAAGCTCGAGGAGGGCAGAGTCGGAAGAGATTTTTTCCATAAGAAAGGAGCTCAGAAGGGTGGAGCTGCAAAGAAGAGGAAGTCAGAGGTTGTCTGCTTTAAGTGTGATAACAAAGGGAATTTTGCTAGTGAATGTCGTTCTGGGGAGGGAAAGAAGGTGATCACGAAGAAGTATATCAGGTTCTTCAATTGTGATCAAATTAGACATTGCAAGAACCAGAGCAAAGAGCCAGTTAAGGATGAAAAAGGCAAGGTGTTTGCATTGGAACCAGCTACCTCGAGGCCAACAGCAGAGAAAAAGGAAAGGCTGTGTTAGGAGGTACGCTTATGATTCATGGTATGTCAGTTAGCATTCTATTTGATACCGGTGTATTGCATTGTTTTATATCTCGTTGTTTGGTAGATAAGCTTAACCTAGAACCATTATACTTAGTTACTTCCTTAAGGGTTGCAAATTCGATAGAAGGGTATGCGACACTTGGGATGAAGTGTGATCACCTAGAGTTTGATTTGTTAGGTCATACCTTTGTTTGTAGTTTGCATGTGTTTGACTTCATAGGGTTCAGAATTATTTTGGGTATGTATTGGTTAAGTAAGTACGATGCTAAGATATTTTGCCATGATAGGAAAATATCATTTAGGCACCCTGACTGTAGTGATCGAATTGTATATACCATAGAAAGCCCTAACTGTGAGGTGGATGCTTTGTTGGGTGTTGTGGAGGTAGAAGACGAGTTAAATCGAGTTTTCATGGTTAGAGAATTCGCGGATGTTTTTGAACCCGTAGTTAGTTTACCGCCGAAATGAGCCATTGAGTTTCGGATAGATTTGGTGCCTGGAGCAGAACTAATGAGTAGACCGCCAAGCAGGATGACACCTACCGATATGAGGGAGTTGAAAGTGCAGTTAGTGAATTTGGAAGGCATGAATTTTATCAGATCCAGTACTTCACCTTGGGGAGAAGCCGTAGTGTTTGCTAAGAAGCCGGACGGATTATTAAGGTTATAATCGGTTATCAGAAGTTGAATGAGAAGACGATAAAGAATCGATTTCTGTTGCCTAGAATTGACGATTTATTCGATCAGTTGAGTGGAGCCAAGGTATTTTCCTAATTGGATTTAGCAACAAGTTTCCATCATCTTAGAATAACAGAGGATAGTATTCCTTTGACGGCATTTAGAACTAGATAAGAATCGTACGAATGGTTAGTGATGCCGTTCGGACTAACTAATGCGCCAGACTTCTTTGTGGATTTGATGAACCAAGTTTTTCGAGAGTACTTGGACAGGTTCGTGTTAGTTTTCTTACATGATATTTTGATATTGTATCCCGCCTTTTGGCAAGGCCGTGTCACCAAGAACTTGACTAGAAACCAAAGACAGTTCGTCTAGAAAATCGGTTATAGGCCGGTTCACTATGGATATCGACAAATTTTGTCCGAGCCCGGATCGAGCCAAAATTGATATGACATGACAAGCGAAGCTATGGAAGCCATCGTTTCAAATTTCAAGTCAATCCGAGTTTGTATGCTCAAGTTATGATCGATGCAAAATTGAATAAAAAGAGCCTCTATTCGACTCGCTCCGCTTCGCATCCATCAGAGACCCTCTGTTCGACTCGCTCCGCTTCGCATCCATCAGAGACCCCCTGTTCGACTCGCTCCGCTTTGAATCCATCAGAGACCCCCTGTTCGACTCACTTCGCTTCGCATCCATCAAAGGCCCTCTGTTCGACTCGCTCCGCTTCGCATCCATCAGAGACCCCCTGTTCGACTCGCTCGGCTTCGCATCCATCAGAGACCCTCTGTTCGACTCGCTCGGCTTCGCATCCACCAGAGGCCCTTTTTTCGACTCGCTCCGCTTCACATCCATCAGAGATTCAAGCGCCACGTCATTGAGTCGAATAGGACCGAGTCGAAATGAGGGAGTCGAAAGAAACAGCCAACCGAGAATCCCATTTCGTATCGGTCATATCTCCTAATCTACACGTCCAAATGCTACGAAATTTTGATAGAAGCTTACGTACATGCTAAAGAATGTCCACGCCAAATTTTGACTCCATTGGATAAAATCTTGATCGATACAAAATCCGTTCGTATCAATCACGGATCGGACCGAAACTTCACGGGCTTGGGCGCGCGGGCCTGGTCACGTGCCAGAGAGGGTCTTCTGAGATCTGAGCGAAATACCAGCCTCCTACACCTATAAATAGAGCCCCATGGCGTACAGAAAAAGGGCTTCTTCTTCTTTGAATTCTCGAATGCCCAGACTCTGCCGGATCCAGATCTAAACTCCATAGCTGCTGCCAATAACGAAATTCACTGTTGTAAATCATCATTATCTGCTGTAATTCGTTGAATTCACTTGTAATCATCGAAGAAACATCAATAAAGCAATCAACTTCATAGTGGACGTAGGCAACACACCGAACCACTCTAAATTCTTGTGTCTCTGTGCATTTTAATTATTCTCATTTCTAAAATTTGGAGTTTTTGTTAGATAATCCTCTTTTTCATTAAATTTCTTCACTTTATCTCTTCAAAAACTTCCGAAGAGTGTTGTGCCCAATTTTGGTACAAAGACTTTGGTGCTTTCATTGAGAAAAACCCAACTTTTCTCCTGCTCTGTGGATCTACTACCATCGTTGGATTGCAAAAATCTAAGGAGGAGATCCAGATCTGTCGTCAAGTGGTTCCTTCTACTCTATTCAGATTGCTCCAGATCTAAGAGGAACTACATTCATCATGAATTCCGTACCCATGTTTTCGTATCCATGAAAATATGGTGATTTTCGTATCCATTTTTTCATATCCAGAAAATATGGTGATTTTCGTATCCATGTTTTCATATCCAGAAAATATGTCAAAATTCGTATCGATCACTATTCGTATCGATCAAGAGCGCTCTGTTCGTATCGGTCTGCTTCGCATCGCTCTATTCGTATCGATCAAGAGTGCTCTGTTCATATCGATCTGCTTCGCATCGCTCTGTTCATATCGATCAAGAGTGCTCTGTTCGTATCGATCTGCTTCGCATCGCTCTGTTCGTATCGATCGCCACTTTCCTGTTCGTATCGATCAAGAGTGCTCTGTTCGTATCGATCTGCTTCGCATCGCTCTGTTCGTATCGATCTACTTCGCATCGCTCTGTTCGTATCGATCTGCTTCGCATCACTCTATTTGTATTGATCGCCACTTTCCTGTTCGTATCGATCAAGAGTGCTCTGTTCGTATCGACCTACTTCGCATCGCTCATTTCGTATCGATCCATCTACGTCTATTTCGTATCAATACGAACACGCAGTTCGTATCAATCCATCTGCGTCCATTTTGTATCGATACGAACACGCAGTTCGTATCAATCCATCTGCGTCCATTTCGTATCGATTCTCACACGCAGTTCGTATCGATCCATCTGCGTCCATTTCGTATCGATACGAAATTTCAAAAAAAAAATTCAAGTACAACCCCTAGCCGCAGCGCAGGGCACCCGCATAGTGAATTCAATCACCAATTTAATGAAGGAACATTCCATCCGTGCTTCTAATTGTTCCATGATTGAACAAGACATAGGAGATCAGAACAACAAATGTTGAGTTGCAATCAAGGAATGGGTAAAGAAATACTACTCAACCTTACTCCCAGAGGCTGGAGAACCTAGCTAATATGCCAAGATCTGGAGTTGATTAATATATAATGCTTTTAAGGTGGAATGCAACTTCCTCCAATTGACCAGCTTTTAAACTCCTGAATTGACAACTATGGTACGATGGCTAATATGACGGCTGCCCTACAATGTCTACTCTCCCAACTCAAAACATAGCTGTTCACCGCTGAACCATCTTCAAATGCCCGCATCTTAATCATTCCACGTCCACATGACTAAAAGCATGACATACAACCTCAAGAGGACTTCCTTAATACCCTATATAGGTCTCCTATCTGAATGAAAGTTTGGGATAAACACCAATCTATTAGCCCATTTTAACCAACTCGCCATTCAATCGGCGTTACCAACCACTCAAACATTGGACAATCGTGCATACATCATTCACCAGTGTTACAAGACCCCTTGGCAATAAAATGGACCTGATCATAATGTCGATTGGAGAATCTTTCCCAGTCGAGACCTATTCGTTGAAACCATCCTACATGCAGAACTTCCAATGAAAATTCAACATGTTAACTATGTCGGTGTACTATGGAAATACGACCCCCGACACTACCTTATGAAGTGGGAATGACGCGTGGAATTCTCCAAGGGTGATGAATGCCATCAAACGCAGATGTCTTCCCTCATTCCTCAGAGAAGACCATCAATCACGGTTAGACATACCAGTTATACTTCTCATATTGTTGAAGTGAATGAAGAGCTGACAGCCAACGAATTTATCCAAAGCCCGCAGCCAGTTGCTGCCGATACCCATAAATGAATTCATCACCAGCGCTTATTTCCAGACTTTGACAAGAGAACTGGTGGACCGCCGCCGACAACTACACCAACATGTCTAGGCCAATTTTGAGTTGATGAATCAGATGAAGGATCAACATAGCAAGATAAGGAGGGGACCTGCTCCATACTCTAGATCAGAAAACTGCTCTTCTCTAAATGGCTACCGTGAACGCCAATGCCATAAGGCTGCTCCAGGGAGGATAGCTCCGACAATATGTGCAAGCCCCATAAAACGAAGGACCGGGAACATCCGACCCCTGTCGATCAAGGACTTTGATCAAATTGAACCATTTGCGTTAGACTTTCAACTGAGAAGGGCTGGACTGAAGTGCAATAGCGAGCATACGACGCTGCCTCACTTATCAATGAGATTTGATCTGATCTCTTTTGAATTATTTCTAATTCAATTTCATTTACATTGCGAAATATGACCTACTTGAATTAAACTACTTAGAAATGATGCAGGTAACCGAGTACTTAAGATTGGGTGCAAAACAACCTCCGCGGACTATGATCAAATCATTGAGGTATCATCATGACGAGCATGATTCAACCACTCATCGGCTACTATATGCCCCTGACTGGGGGCAAGGCATCAAAGCGGAAGAGATCGACAAGGTCAGGACTCTAGTACAAAGTGGATGCAACCGACTATCCACTCATCCGCCTATGCAATTTAATTAGGAGATGTAAGAAAGACTTGGAGTTATATGTCCCAACAATGCACTCTCCATCTCGTACTTGAAGCTCGCCAAAATACTTATGCTTCTTCTGATGCCTGATAAAATCGGAATTACACCAAGGGTGGACGTGACGTCACCATCCATGCATCCAATCCTACATTAGACACTTGGGATTATTTGAGAACACAGGTTTAAACTGGATATGATTTGACCGTTCACTCTCCAGTTTGCTTCTGTAATTCGGCAAAACAGTCTTGCCTTAAACCAACTTCATCAGGGTCTAACCCTCAATTTAAAGTCATCAACGACTGACTTCTTACTCGCTAACCATCACGAGCTGTCATTTCAAATCTCTTCCTTAGCTCGATCGAAAGAATGCTAAGTATAAATTGGACGTGGCTCGACTGTCTGCTCTCCAATTCTTGCACCCGACTTAAGGGAAAATATACAACTCAAAGTGGATGTAGTTCGACCATCCTTTCCTATGCTTAAGCACAAAGCTTGCCAGAACACTAATCTTACTCCTTAGGCTTAGCAAAAGTAGAATCCAAACGAACATGGACGTGATCCAACCGTCCATAAACTAAATCTCATCCTTCGTTGAGGGGCATATAAGTGGAAGCTAATCGGGATCCCAACAATCACTCGCTAATTGAAACCCGAGCTCAGGGACAAGCCAACACACCAAAGCCAAAAAAAGGATTGATACACGACAATCCTTCACTTTACTCCAGATTCCCAGAGTGTGAACTGGAGTATAAGTTTACAAATACGAGGATGGTGGATCCGTCCACCTAACGACCTAATCCGTATCTAAACCAAGTTTGAGGAAGATGGACTCGTCCATCTAACGACCTCGCTTGTTAACTCGGGATGGATGAGATCCGACCATCCATGATCCTAACACACCTTTGGCTCCCAGAGTGCGAGCGAAATCCAAAAACATACAGCAGATGTGACTGGCCGTCTGTTTATCAACTCCGGATTCCTAGAGTGCGAAACGGAGTATAAACATCAACTCCAAACTCCCAGAGTGCGAGTCAGAGTATAAACATCAACTCCAGATTCCCAGAGTGCGAACTGGAGTATAAACATAAAGTAACTCCAGATTCCCAGAGTGCGAACTAGAGTATAAACACTAACTCCAGATTCCCAGAGTGCGAACTGGAGTATAAACATCAACTCCAGATTCCCAGAGTGCGAACTGGAGTATAAACATCAACTCCGAATTCCCAGAGTGCAAACTGGAGTATAAACATCAACGAACTCTAGATTCCCAGAGTGCAAACTGGAGTATAAACATCAACTAACTCCAGATTCACAGAGTGCGAACTAGAGTATAATCATCAACTCCAGATTCCCAAAGTGCGAACTGGAGTATAAACATCAACTCCGGATTCCCAGATTGCGAAACGGAGTATAAACATCAACTCCGAACTCCCAGAGTGCGAGTCGGAGTATAAACATCAACTCCAGATTCCCAGAGTGCAAACTGGAGTATAAACATCAACTAACTCCAGATTCCCAGAGTGCGAACTGGAGTATAAACATCAACTCCGGATTCCCAGAGTGCGAAACGGAGTATAAACATCAACTCTGAACTCCCAAAGTGCGAGTCAGAGTATAAACATCAACTCCAGATTCCAAGAGTGTGAACTGGAGTATAAACATCAACGAACTCCAGATTCCCAGAGTGCGAACTGGAGTATAAACATCAACTAACTCCAAATTCCCAGAGTGCGAACTGGAGTATAAAAATCAACTAACTCTAAGTCCCCCGAGTGTGGACTGGAGTATAAACACCAACTGGGTGCGAATGACCACCCATCAACTTACTTCGGTCCCGAGATCGCAGGCTAGAGTATGAACACCAAATGGGTGTGACCAACAACCCATCAACCAACACCAGTCCTCAAAGCATGGTTTGGAATATGAATACCAAAAGGGATGTGGTTTGACTGTCCATCTCTCGGCTATGGTTCCTCATCAAGTTCTGTAATACAAAAAGCAGATGTGGTTCGACCGTCTGCTTTCCAATCTTCCCCTGACATAGGGGCACACTTAACTCACAAAATTGGATGCGATCCTACCATCCAGCACTAAGCGGGCGTGACCCAACCGTCCATGCATAACCTCTTGTCCCCGGCACGGGACCCATAACATAATTTTATTAGGATGCACTCCAACCCCACAAGACAAAATTTCTTCCATGATTCGACAGGGAGACAGACTCGCAAAACGAACCTAGCTGAACGTCCTATTCTAAATGGATGTGACTACCCGTTCTACTGCAAACGAACGTGGCACGACCTTTCATCCGCTAACTCTCCCCTATGATCCAACGGGCTGTTCGTGCAACATGGACGGACGTTACCTAACCATCTGCCAATCGATTACTTCCTACAGTTCAGTGGGAGAAGCATCAAATTAAAATTGTTGTAATGTGATCGATCACACTTCGACTTTCGCCATTGACTAGTGCTAGAGGGATTAATTGAGGAAAATGCGGTCCGACCATTTTCTTCTAAAATTCTTAGTCCCCAGAGTGTGGACAGGGGTATAAACATCAAATAGGTGTGATGAATGGCCCTTCAACTAACTCTGATCCCCAAAGTGTGGCTACAAGAATAGACAAACGAATGAATGTGATTCGACCATTCATTCGCCAACTCTGACCTAGACTCGACATGAGCAATATAAACTCACTACAGGTGCGATTAGACCATCCACGAACTAACTCTGCTAACCCAAGACTACGGACAGAAGTACAAATCACCGAAAGAAGGGAAAGGTGACTCGCTACATCTCTAGCTTAGCGTCCTTTACAACTTAAGGAAATGACTACAAAGATACCTTAATGCTAACCAATCAGAATGATGCCCGAAGTTCTGGGCAACCAATTATATCGTACCGCCGGATCGACGGGCAATATCGATCTGCACCTTTCATTTCATACCATTGGATCGATAGGAAATGAGGTCCGAGCATTCTACATTGTGTTGTTGAATCGATGGTCAATATCGATCCTCTTCGACTACAAATCGATGTGACCCGAACGTCCATCGAATACCTTTGACCAACAAAGCATGGATAGAAGAATAAACCACGAATGAGTGTGACTTGACCATTCATCCTCCGTCGCCTTCCTTCGATCCGTTAGGAAGAGCATGAGACCAAACGAGCATGACATGACTGCATTTGAGCTGACTTTATCCCTAGGTCTGACGGGAGAACGTAAATCGAAATAGACATGGTTGATCACCCAACTCCAAATGAATGCAACACGACCATTCATTCATTGACTCTTACCATGATTCGACTAAAAGAGCAACTCAAAACAAGTGCAACCTAAACATCTGCACACTGATTCTTACCCTGGATTCGACAAGGTAAGCATCAATCCTGCATTGGATCTGATTGGACGATTCACTCTTCAGTTTTTGCCCAAAGTATGGCGACATAAGCAGCGAAGTGAATGTCATTGATCGTCCAGAATCTAGCTTATGTCCGAATGTCGACAAAGTAACAATGTATTCCGCCAATAGGAAAGAACTAGAATATAATACAAGATAGGCACGACTCAGCCCTCCATCGGTTAACTCGATCCCATGGTTCAATGGGATAGAATACAAAATTGAAGTGGACATTATCTACCCTGCCATTCATCGAGATATTCCCCAGACTTGGGGGCACGAACAAGAAGATAAGATTAATATGATTCAACCATTCATCAGTCAACCCTGATTCTTAAAGCTCGAACTACAGTATAGACACAGCTAGGACGAGACTAGACCGTCCGCGTAATGCATCCGCCAACCCAAGACTGGGGGCAAAAGAGTAATTATCCGACAATGGACTATGACAATTTGAACCTATGACCCATGCCTGATATTCATAACAACTTAAGATTATGACTGAAAGGATGCCTAGAGATAGAATCATCAGATCAATACCCGAACTCATGGGCGACTGATCATCATTCCAACCCTTACAATGAGCAACGGATCGCGAGTACATTGAATGAAAAGAGCATCATTCAGAAACACAAGTGAATTTAATCTCAACGCTGGAGCCAGCTATGTAGCAGCGTACAGTACAAGGCTAAGTTCTACTAATCCTTTGATTCAACGTCCTTATAAGCCTGATCGTTTACCATTGCAAATAAACACATGAGCCGCCTACAACCCATCACGAGTATTGTAGATCAGATCACAACTCTACGCAATTATGAAGAAAGAGTCAATTGTTTTACTTCAGGTGAATCTTGATGTGTTCACTTGGACTCGACCTCATATATATATATATATGGACTCTCGCTAGCCATGAAGAACCCTGCATTAAAAGTCGACCCGAGGCATGTCTCGGTGAACAAAAACGATGAGACATGGATCCGGCGAGATCTATTGCACCTAAATAGAAGGTGAATCTGCTCAAAACCAGTGGGTTTATCCATGATGCCCTCCAACCAAAATGAGTATCCAATCCTTTACTTATAAGAAGAACGAACAGAGAGTGGAGGACATACGTCAACTACTCAGATTTGCATGGGGTACGACAAAGCACAGCTTTCCACTTCCAATGATCAACCAACTGATGGACCTGACCATCAGACATGAATTACTCACATCCATGGATGCAAACTCCAGATATAATCGGATACTGAAGCATGTCCTAGACCAGGAATACAGCTGTTTCATTATCGACCTGGGCCTATAGTGCTATGCTGAAATCCATGGATTCAAACTTGAGAACGCTTATGCCACTTACCAAAGAACGATTAACAGATCATTCAAAAATCATATCGGCCGATCGATGAAAGTAGATGTGGTTAATATGCTCGTGAGATCACAACTATCAAACAACCATATCGATGACTTGACAGAGGTATCCGGTGCTCTCTAAAAAATGCAGGATGAAACTCGATCCTTTGAAATGCTCTTTCACCATTACATCAGAAAGATTCTTTGTTTTCATCATCAATTCTTATCGAATCAAGACTAATTTCTAGAAAATTCCGACAATTAGAGACACCCATGCACCGAGGACAACCAAGCAGCTCTGATAGATCGCTTAAAGAGACCTCCCATTTTACCCAAACCTTCGGATCGCGAAGATTTATACATCAATTGGGCCGTGTCAACACACACCATAAGCGTCTCAACACTATGTAAAGAGAAACGAATCCAAAGACCAGTATATGATGAAGGCTGACTATTGACAAGCTCACCCTGTTAACGTCCATATCAACCAACCGTTACGATAGGTCCAATAGCGACCTTAGATGTCTGAAAAGTTACTCAAATGGAGTATCGAGCTAAGCCAATTTGATATCACTTATCTCCCTCGGAGAGCTATCCATGATCAAACATTAGCATATTTCATATCTGAATCCACCACATCAGACGACTATCCGAAGAACAGTGGTGAACCGTCAAACCGATGGAGAACGTACACAGATGGAACTTCCAATAATCGGCTTTTTAACGTCGAAGTTGCGTTAATGACTACCGAGGAACGATCGATCTGCCACGCCCTCAAACTCAACTTCCCTGCAACAAATAACGAAGCTAAGTATGAAGCCTTGGCGCTCAAACTTGCAATAAAACTAGGAGTGTAAACTTTACATATATTATGTGATTACTGGTTAGTAGTATACCGAGTCAGGAAAGATTATCTGACTAGGGGGCAACGTCTTGCTCCTTATCTCAACCGGGTCCAAAAGCTACTAGCCAACTTCGACTATTGCACCACTACACAAATCTCGGAAAACAAAATGAAAAGGCCGAATCACTCGCCAAGCTAGCCAGTTCTGGGGATGCGCGACAAATAGACTTTGTCTCAGTTGAAATGCTTATTATTCCAGGCATTGACATATGAAGATCAACTAGATCTTGGAGACATATCTAGAAAAAGAGTCATGGATGACTTCTATCAAAGATTATCCACAATCGGGGATTCTTATTGAATAAAGGAATGAGAAATGGCATATCCTCCGTGAAGCATCACTGCATGATTATGTCTCGATCTTTCAACTCCATCGATATAAAGCATTACTTTTGCAGCTATCGATCGGAGACCCAATATTATGTATCCATCGATACGAAACATACATTCCAACATCTCAGATCGATCCAGGAGAGGATCGATACAAAGGAAGGACTTAAAACAACCATCGAACGTTGTTACAACTCGAATTTCACATCGATCCAGGAATTGAATGCTCACCTGATGACAATTACAACGGTAAACAACAAATCGCTAGCACTCGACACTCAGTTGCAACAATACAGGGTACAACAGTTGACAGTCAACAGTTTACATTATCGAGAAGATCAGTCAAAGATTACAGCTTTCGTCGAAAAGACGATAACTATTCAGAATAAAGATTGCAGCACTTCAAAGCACTTTATGTTTCCACAAGACGTACTTTGGGTGGCAAATATTATCCTGCCTTTTGGCAAGGCCGTGACACCAAGAACTTGACTAGAAACCAAAGACAGTTCGTCTAGAAAATCGGTTATATGCAGGTTCACTATGGATATCGATGAATTTTGTCCGAGCCCGGATCGAGCCAAAATTGATATGACACGACAAGCGAAGCTATGGGAGCCATCGTTCCAAATTTCAAGTCAATCCGAATTCGTATGCTCAAGTTATGATCGATGCAATATTGAATAAAAAGAGCCTCTGTTCGACTCGCTCCGCTTCGCATCCATCAGAGACCCTCTGTTCGACTCGCTCCGCTTCGCATCCATCAGAGACCCCCTGTTCGACTCGCTCCGCTTTGCATCCATCAGAGACCCCCTATTCGACTCGCTCCGCTTCGCATCCATCAGAGACCCTCTGTTCGACTCACTCCGCTTTGCAACCATCAGAGGCCCTCAGTTCGACTCGCTCCGCTTTGCATCCATCAGAGACCCCTTGTTCGACTCGCTCCGCTTCGCATCCATCAGAGACCCTCTATTTGACTCGTTCTGCTTCGCATCCATCAGAGGCCCTCTGTTCGACTCGCTCCGCTTCGCATCCACCAGAGATTCAAGCGCCACGTCATTGAGTCGAATAGGACCGAGTCGAAATGAGGGAGTCGAACGAAACAGCCAACCGAGAATTCCATTTCGAATCGGTCATATCTCCTAATCTACAAGTCCAAATGCTACGAAATTTTGATAGAAGCTTACGTACATGCTAAAGAATTTCCACGCCTAATTTTGACTCCATTGGATAAAATCTTGATTGATACGAAATCTGTTCGTTTCGATCATGGATCGGACCGAAACTTCACGGGCTTGGGCGCGCGGGCCTTGTCACGTGCCAAAGAGGATCTTCCTAGATCTGAGCAAAATACTAGCCTCCTACACCTATAAATAGAGCCCCAGGGCATACAAAAAAAGGGCTTCTTGTTCTTTGAATTCTCGAACACCCAGACTCTGCCGGATCCAGATCTAAACTCCATAGCTGCTGCCAATAATGAAATTCACTGCTGTAAATCATCATTATCTGCTGTAATTCATTGAATTCACTTGTAATCATCGAAGAAACATCAATAAAGCAATCAACTTCATAATGGACGTAGGCAACACGCCGAACTACTCTAAATTCTTGCGTCTCTGTGCATTTTAATTATTCTCATTTCTGAAATTTGGAGTTTTTGTTAGATAATCCTCTTTTTCCATTAAATTGCTTCACTTTATCTCTTCAAAAACTTCTGAAGAGTGTTGTGCCCAATTTTGGTACAAACAGGTATAATCTAAGGATGAAAGGGAGCATGAAGTTCATCTTAGAGTGGTGTTAGAAACATTGAGGCAGCATCAGTTAAAGGCGAAGTTTTCGAAGTGTCATTTCTGGAAGAAGGAAGTGAAGTTTTTTGGTCATGTAGTCTCAAAGAAAGGGTTGTATGTAGATCCAACTAAGATTGAAACTGTGAATAATTGGAAGAGACCCGAGACAGTGACTGAGATAAAGAGTTTTCTTGGATTAGCGGGGTATTATCGAAGATTTATTAAGGAGGATAGCAGCATCGATGACCAAGCTAACGCGAAAGGATGTGAAGTTCGTTTGGACCGATAAGTATGAATAGGCATTCCAGAAGCTGAAATAATTATTGACAAATGCACCTATGTTAGTTGTTCCAGAAGGGAATCGGGACTTAGTAGTATATACCGATGCATGTGGAACAGGGTTAGGAGCTGTGTTAATGTAGAGAGGTAAAATGATTGCCTATGCATCTCGACAGGTTAGACCGCATGAGGTTAGGTACCTAACTCACGATTTGGAATTAGTAGCGGTGATTCTTACGTTGATGGTGTGGAGACATTATCTTTTGGGAGAAAGATTCGAGTTATACATGGATCATAAGTCGCTAAAATATTTATTCTCTCAAAAGGAGTTGAATTTGAGGCAGTAGAGGTAGTTATAATTTTTAGCCGCTTATGACTTTGGTATGAGTACACACCGGGAAATGGCAATAAGGTTGCGGATGCACTTAGCAGAAAACATCAGAGTGCAGTGTTAGCGATGATAGCTGGGTGGAAAGATTTGGAAGCATTAACGTCATGTAGAGTGCAGTGGAGATCTCAGAGTGGGTCTAGTACATAAACTGCTATGTTGTTATGTTTAGAAGTTTGACCGGTGATGATTGAAAGGATTGCTTCTAAGCAGAAGGAGGATCCATTATTGGTTGAACGGATTAGCAAGTTAAGGGACGGAACAGAAAGTGATGACTTAAAAGATTTCGAACTTGACCAAAATGGGTGGTTGAGGAAGGAAGGAAGATTATTTGTTCCGAATGTAGGAAGCATTAGGAAGGAAGTTCTTAAGGAATGCCATCGTTCGAAGTTCCCTATTCATCCGGGAGGAATTAAGATATATAAGGATATGAAGAGAAGTTTCTTCTGGGAAGGTATGAAGAGGGATGTAGGCTTATGGGTGAAGCAGTGTTTGAAATGTCAATAGTTAAAAGCCGAACATCAGAAACCAAGTGGGTTACTTCAGCCATTTGATAATCCGGTATGGAAATGAGATTCTATCTCAATGGACTTTATAGATGGATTTGCCAAGGTCAAACGGAGGAAATGAAAGTATATGGGTTATAGTGGACATGTTGACCAAGAGTGCCCATTTCATTTCAGTTAAGTCAACCAGGACGGCACCAGTTTTGGGTAAGTTGTTTATGAAGGACATAGTTAGATTGTATGGAATTCTTAGTAGTATAGTAAGTGATAGAGATTCCTTATTCACTAGCGAGTTCTGGAAGAGTCTATATGATACTTTAGGTACCAAGCTCAAGATGAGTACCGCTTACTATCGACAGACTTATGGGCAAACGAAAAGAGTTAACAAAGTCTTGGAAGATTTGTTACGAGCTTGTGTGTCAGATTTTGGGGATCATTGGAAGACCATCTACACTTAGTTGATTTTTCATATAACAACAGTTATCAGGCTAGTATAGGGATGGCACCGTTTGAAGCTTTGTATGAAAGGCCATGCAAATCTCCAATTTGTTGGTTTGAGACCGGATATAAGTTGGTTCTTGGTCTGGATTTAGTTAGAGAAGCTGCAGAGAAGAATGAGTTAATTCGAGCTAGAAAGAAGGAAGCTCAGTCTAAGCAAAAGAGTTTTGCTGATAGAAGACGGAAAGACTTAGAGTTCTTAGTAGGAGATCATGTTTGCATTAAGGTATCACCAATAAATGGTGTAATCAGATTTGGAAGGTCAGGGAAATTGGCACCGAGATCTACTGGACCATTTCCTATTGTAGAGAGGATCGAGAAACTCGCATATAGAGTAGAGTTACCGAACAGTTTGGCAGGAGTTCACAATGTTTTTCATGTTTCTCACCGAGAAAGTGTATTCGAGATCTGGAGACTACTATAGCACCGACTGTGTTAGAGGACTTAGTAGTAGAGCCGAATTTGACTATAGTTAGAAAGCCGGTTCGTATAGTCGCGAGAGATGAAAAGAGGCTAAGGAACAAGACAGTCAGATTAGTTAAAGTCCAATGGAGTGACGATGAGAGAGACTGTACTTGGGAAACTGGGAGCAGGATTAGAGATGCTTATCCTGATTTGCTTGATGGTATGTTTTACCTTTTTGATTGATTTGTTGAGTACTTTATCGTAATTTCGAGGACGAAATTCTTTAAGGAGGGGAGTCTGTAATGACCCTAATTTTGATTAACATTATTTAGGATATTTAGTTAGTTAAATTAAATTAAATAATGTAATGATTATAGGATTGAGTTTTGTGATTAATAGAAGGGTACCCGTGCGATATAACAAATGAACTAAAATAAAATAGGTAAGGCAAATAGATATGGGGTAAAACAAGAATAAGTATATTCTTATACCCTAAACACTTAAACCACATTCCTTATACACGTTCAAAACAAAAAATAAATAGAAGAGAGGCTGGCCACCATTAAGGAAAATCAGGTAGAAGATAAAGCAAGAATCAAGACGAAGCTTAATCAACTTAATCAAAGTCAAATCTCAACACCTTAATCTCATGGCTAAGGTGAATAATGACTACATCTCATGTTTTAGATTGTTTTCGGCTTCAGATTTAATCTGAACTATTTTGCAAGGTATTGCCATGTTTTTTATAGTTAAATTGGATATATATGCTTGTTGATAATTTATGCTAATTCATATGAATTTTATGATATGTTTTAATGTGAAAACCCAATTAAATGACATCTAAATGCTTTGCAATTTTGAGATAATATCTGAAATAATATTTTGGAAATGGGTTTCAAATTTCATAATTTTCTGAATAAATGTGGATTTATTATGAATTTTCTAGTGAAGAAAATAGTTATTATGGGTTTAAATTAATTACGGCTATTTTATGATGATTTTGGGTCAGAAATTAAAATATGTTAGAAAACATATTAAAAACTATTTATGGGAATTTTTATAGGTTTTTCCTAAGTGTTTTAATAGGTATATAAAATTATTTAAGGTATGGGACTTAAATGTTTCATATATTTATAAAAGGAGAAGGGGCATTTTGCAAATAATTTAATTTCTTTATTTCAAAAATTTCAGCCGTACTTTTAGAAACAAATTAGAAACCAATCATGTTTTGACAAACAAGACAGGTTAGTTGAAAAGAATTGCTTTAAAAAGTTAAAAATCAGTTTAAACATGCTTTTTACATGTTTCGCCACTTTCGGCACCTAGCCTTCGATGCCTTACTTCCGCCTCCATCACCATTGAAACCAATGCGCATGGCATCAAAGACTTGGTACACAGCAAATTAGACATAGGCGAAAGGTACGTAGTCAAAACATGGGGTTCCGAAGGGGTCGAAGCTTTGCTTTGTTTTAAAAGAAAATGCGCTTGCTTTGCTTTCGAAAGGACTGCTTTCTACTTAGTTAGCTTTCGACTTGGTTAAATGGTTGTAAGGAATAGTTCCAAAAGTGGTTGCGCCTTTTGTTTTATAAAGAAGCTTTTGACGGAGTTGAAACCCTTTGCTGTTGTATCTTACGTTTTGAAGCAATGCCTTCGAAAGGATTCTTTTGTTTTAAAACCCAAGCCGCTTCTCCAATGCTTTCGAAGGGATAGGTTTCGACATCATCCACTTCATTTACTTAGAAAATATCTTTCGAAAGTGTTACATTCGACATTCTTCTTTTAAGACCCTTTTTGAGATTTTGAAAGATAAACCCAAAGGTTTCGAAAGGAATAGTTTTGAATGATTTTGAAAGGTCGTTCCACAGGTTTTACTTGAACCCAAATGCTTTCTAAAGGTTTGTTGGATTTAATGCTTTCGAAAGGCTTCGAAGGGGTGGGTCCCTAATGTTTTCGAAAGGTTACAAACGGAAGGTTTCCAAAGGATTTCGAAAAGCGTAATTAAAGTGTTTTGAAAAGAGGATGTTTAAGGTTTTAAAAGGCTTTCGAAAGAGATGTTTTTCAATATTTTCGAAAGGAATACGGTAAATGGTTCCGAAAATAAGGTTTAAAACAAAGTTTTTGATTTTTCATCAACAATGTTTTAGGAAAGTATATATAACATGGCAAAGTGTTTTGAGTAAAGCGTAGAATATTTTCCTTGTTTAAGTATGATTTAAAAGAATTAAATCATTTTGAAAGAAAATGTTTTCAAGGAAAATTTAAAGGGTAGTTAACCCTAAGTAAAATGACCCAGATATTTGTATACCGGATGAGACTGGTATATGGTCGCGCCCTACACATTAGCTATTAGCTCCTAGCCAATTTAGTCCAAAATTCTAGTGTGTAGGGCTTTGTCGCAGGTAAGACTAAAATGATGTTACATACAGAAAGCAATATACAAAGTGAGGATAGGTTATTGGTGAGCCTACAAGACCGTTAGGATCAGTTGACCATGGGAGAGGTAAGTTAGGGACAGACCGTCCAGAAGAGAAGTATCTAACAGAAGTTTGATTATTTATTTATTTTTTCTGGTAGGTCCGAGTCAGCCAAAGGTTAGTAGTTAGCCAATCAAAACTATAATGTTCGGACAGATAGTCCATTTGTTACATGATTTGCATGCTTACATGATATTGCTTTATTGTTTTAACTAGTTTTGGTTGTAGGATTAAGATTTGTAAAAGATATGTTTTAAAAGGATATTAGTGAGGGGAAACCCGTTCTGCTATGTGGCATGCTCTCGCTTAATATCAAATAACCGAGGTGTATAGTATTATTCACACCAGGCTTTATGTCTTATTCGAAATTAATGTTTTTACCCTTAAACTCTCGGGTGCTCAAATTGATTTAAGTAGGCCGAGGGTTGAGGATTTACAAGTTTTAGTAGGTGGTCGAATAAAGCTTCCGAAGACGAGCAGGAGGCTGAAGTTGGCTATTTAGGAGTTGTCATGTTTTTATTTTCGATGTGTTGTATTAAGTCTGTTATGACTATTTAGTACTTTGGTCATCAAGGAGGCATCTTCATATGTCGCCCTTGGCTTATTTTGTAATAATTATATTTGTTCAATGTCTGTGAAACGTTTGGGATTATGTTGCTTGGATATGAAATGTTGTTTTGAAATGTAATCAGAAAAGTGTTGAGCAAGCTGTGATGCCCCACCCCGAGACCCACGTTAGTAAAGGGAATTAACAAGTAATTATGTCTACTAACGCAGAGAATAGGGCTGGATAGGAGCGACCGTTATAACATACAATAGCTATGGACTAAACATGTCAAGAATATGTCTTTTTTTTTCATTTACCTCATAAGTGGTTTGACATATCTAGTACATAACCATCGCACACTATGAAGGCTAACTAAAACATTTCAGAAATAATGTAACAATATAGCGCGGAAGTAAATACAGTCACAGAACAGTAAACCCAGATCAGTCATATATATACATATACATCACCATACATATCCATATAATACTATATACATATGTTGCTACAAAGTAGCTAGTGCCAAAAATATACATCCCAAATTATACAAATAATACAAAGGCGGAAACCCAAAAAGGTTATGATGAACAAGCCAACATGAAGATAGATGTGTCCCAAAAAGATCAAGCTGAACCAAAAGATAAGCAATCCAACTAACCTGCAACTCGGTCTGACCCGAGTGAAAACACACGGGTCAGGCAACTAAACTTATCAGTAGATAAGGTACTCTAAAGTAATAGCTAGGGGGAAACATTCATCCTGTTATTTTCAACAGAATGAACGAAAAGTGCAATATGATAATCAAGTGAAGTGTCATAAGTATACATGTTATACATAAGGTGGATGTTAATAAGTTAAATAAATCATCAATAAACATCCATAAAGTCATCAAATCTCATAAATCTCATCAAGTCATAAATCATCAATAAAATTTGTTTTGCACGTGCTATTGTCCTTCACTAGTACTGTACTTTGGTACCATACATCATTTTGATCGGGATCGGGTGCATCTATATCGTTCGTGCTTACGCACACGACTACGTAGCCTATAATTTTCCATCCATCCCTATCGGTGACGTCATAAGACTCGAGTAATATCATAATATGATTGGAATTTGACTATCATACTGCAAATCCCAAGCACTCGAAGTCTTTAGTACTAGTCTAGTAATCCATGTGTCACAACTTCACGAATAGGAACCCAAAAGGTGTTAATGCACGTCCCATACCATGCATTTACGCCTAATGATTTACTACTCATCGGTTGATACCACATCTCAAAGAAATAATAAAACCGTATCAACCCAAAACATATATGCATTGCCTCATCTCATTGGCGAATACTAATGCTCATGTGAAAACATCAAACCATATAATATAATTATATACATTGCCTCGTCTCATCAGCGAATATATACAATAACATCCAACTCGTCGTATTTCAATTACACGAGTTCCAAGTGGTAGTGTCCATCCATTTACATGTCGCCTCATTTCATTGGCGAATGTAAATCTTCATCCATATAGTCTTTATCTAATAGACTATATCAAATATTAGTCAATTAGACTAATGCGGTAAAATGCCGTTTCTACCATCAAGTACAATAAAACATCTCAAATCAGATAACATCAACGGGGTCTCTAATATCTCCTTAAATTTATTTCGATCGTACAAGTTTGCTATTAACCGATAAAGTAAACACACAAGTCCCATACCTCATGGTTTTACTAAACCGTTTAATTTACTTCCTCATACGCTCGAAAAACATTTATGATTTTAGCACAGAAAACATCAAAATATGGCAATGCAATTAAATAAAAAGTTGTAGCTTAGTTTCTAAGCTTTCCGGAATGACCAAGATCATCAAATTCCGATCAGCGATTTAAAAATTATGATCAATTTACTATAAGTCTTAAACAAAGCCTGGTGCATATGTATATTGACAGGACTGAGATAAACATTCATAATTTCAGTCTAGTAAACATCAGATTCTGGCAATATGATTAAAGAAAAAGTTGTAGCTTATAAATTGAGCTTTCCAGAACATATAAGATTATCGAATTCGGCCCAAAAACGAAAAAGTTATGGCCGATTTTGTTTCAGTGTCAAACACAGAGCAGAATTGGTTTTGCTCTCGGGATGGCAGTAGAAAAATTCGATTTTTACAAAGCTAGTTTCAGAACTAAAGAAAACTCAAAACATGAAAGTTGTTACACACATCTCAGGCTTTCCAAAACATCCAAGAAAACCAAATTCAGATTAAAATCGTGAGAGATATAGCGAAAACAAATTCAGGTTTGAACTCAGGAAATTATATTATAGACAGAATTGTACTTCTGTCTTCAAACCAGTTTTAGGTCCATAAAATTGCAGAATTTCGAAATATGATCTGAAGAGAAATTGTTCCATATTGAATTTTCTTTCCAACGAAAAAAATTTGTGGTAAAACGGATGAAAAACGTGAAAGTTACGACCATTTTACCATGATGCATTTTCAGCAAAACGAGGTAGTACGAATTTGTAACCAAAAGCTATAGATTTTGCACAAACTTTCAATTTTTTTTTTGTTGCTGTAAGTTTGGCACTTACAATTTTTGAGCAAAGCAAGGATTTTAGGCTGAAAGAGGGAAGCTTTTAACTCCTAGAAGCCGCAAAATCACATGTAGAAGCTAAGAAAACAACATGTAGACAATAGAAACCTATAAATAGAAGTTACAGTAAACAAACTATGAAGCTTTCTACAAATTGGAGATAATTGAATAGGAGATTACCTCTTATAAATTTTAGACTAAAAATCCTTTAATTTGAGCAATTGACTTGGAGTTTTGGTTGAAAACTTAGCAGGAGGTCATGGAAATAGTTTCTGGAGCTATTGAGGAGGAAGATGAGGGAATAGAAGTGTTCTGTACGTACACTTCTGTTTTTCTCATTCCAGAAACCACTTCAGGCTATTCGGTATGAACCCAATATCAACCAAACCCAATAAGCCTTAGAATAATTTAGTTTTTTTTATTATTTATTTTATTTAATTTAACCCAATTTTCATATATTTACAATATAAATTGTAAATTGACATAATTGGCCAAATAAAAATATATAGCATGTTCCAAAATATTAATTCATGACTAAATCATCAATAAATATTTTATTTCACTCATTAATGTTATTTTTATCACATGGAATATATTTTTCTTGATAATAAAATAGCAATATTAACAATAACTCTAAATTTTGCCAATATTAACCTTTTACTCAAATATAATGTAACAACCATATTTGAAAATTCCCGGAATAAAACATAAATTTTATTCCGCTCAAGAATATAAATTATACATTTAGGAATTCATTTATTTATCACACTATCTCAATTTAATCCAAATTTCATTGTTTATTAAAATAAACAACATTATATTCTTATTAATTCAATTAATTCTAATATTAAATTATAATCATCATTATAATTTAATATTCATGGTAATCTCCAAAGCAGGATTGTTACAAACTCCCCCTTAATAAAATTGCGTCCGCGCAATTCCTAAGGGAAAAATTCTATAACAACTCATTGAATCAAACAAAAGAAGTAAGCAAAGCTCGAGATAAAAGATTTCTCACCATTCTCAAACGAAGAAAGGAAATCCGGAAACGAACGCTCAATAGATTCTCTGGTTTCCCAAGTGCAATCATTGGGATTCTCCGACCATTGAATCTTGACAAGAGGAACTTCCTTGCTTCGAAGGCGTTTCACCTCCGAACCAAGCAATCGAATAGGCCGCTGAATGGTTGATAAGCTAGGTGAGATCTCAAAATCATGCTACTCGGAAGGCTCAATAATAAAATCAGAATCTCGAAGGCACTTCCTAAGCTGAGAGACATGGAAGATGGCATGAATACCCGATAAATAAGATGGAAGAGACAATCTATAAGCAACGGGACCGATACGCTCAATAATCGGAAACGGTCCTATAAAGCGAGGAGCCAATTTCCCTGTAGAGCTAAAGCGCATCACTCCCTTCATCGGGGAAACACGGATAAAGACAAGATCGCCGACAGCGAATTCGAGAGGCTTCCTACGGTTATCCGCGTAGGATTTCTGACGATCCTGGGCCTCTTTCATTCTCTGTCTAATAAGAACAATCTTCTCCGAAGAATTACGAACCGAATCCGGTCCAAGAATAAGCTTCTCGCCGGATTCTAACCAACATGATGGAGAACGACATGGTCTACCATAAAGAGCCTCAAACGGCGCCATGCCAATGCTAGACTGAAAGCTATTATTATAGGAGAATTCAACCAAGGGATATGATCCTCCCATGAACCACCAAAATCAAGAATGCTAGCACGAAGGAGATCCTCAAGAATACGATTCACCCTCTCAGTCTGTCCATCAGACTGAGGATGATAAGCTGTCGAAAGATTAAGCATTGTGCCCAAAGCTTGCTGAAAACAAGTCCAAAAATGACTAGTGAATAAAGGATCACGGTCAGAAACAATCGAAGAAGGAACACCATGCAATTGCACTATTTCCTTTATATATAGCTTAGCCAAGAAAGGAGCACTACGAGTAGACTTGATGGGAATGAAATGAGCAGACTTCGTAAGACGATCAACAACAACCCAGATGCTAGAATGACCCGACCTCGAACGAGGTAGGCCGTCAACAAAATCCATCGAAACTTGATCCCACTTCGACAGTGGAATGTCAAGAGGCTGAAGAAGACCAGATGGACGTTGGTGTTCATCTTTAACAAGCTGACAAGTCATGCAATTTCTTACATAACTTGCGACATCACGCTTCATGCCTTCCCAATAGTAAAGACGACGCATATCCGCATACATCTTACTACTACCTGGATGAATAGTATACTTAGAACGGTGACAATCATCAAGTATGTCCCGCCTAAGTGCTGAATCAGAAGGCACAACAATACGGTTACCCAAACGAAGGCAACCTCGAGAATCAATCGAATAATCCCGCAATTCCTCATCACGGGACTCAGATGAGCAAGACTGAATGAGACGTATAATACTATCATCACGTCTCTGAGCCTCTAAAATACGATCCAAGAGAGATGGACGGCTGTCCAAACTAAACAACAAAGCATGCGAATTAGGAGATGAAGCTCGATCGAAGATATCACAACAAGATAGAGTAGATAAAACATCCCACTCGGCTAACATCATAACAACCATAGCGGAATGCTTGTGACTAAGCGCATCAACAACTCGATTACCCTTTCCAGGGGTATACTCAATCTCGAAATCATATGAGGCGAGAAATTCCAACAATCGCTGTTGCCTCATATTCAAATCCTTCTGCGAAAAAAGATATCGAAGAGACTTATGATCAGTATAAAGGATGAAGTGCTCTCCAAGCAAATAATGACGCCAAAGCTTCAAAGCAAAGACAATGACTGCAAGCTCAAGATCATGAGTAGCGTACCGAACCTCATTCGGACGCAACTGCCTAGAAGCATAGGCAATTACTCGGTCCTTCTGCATAAGAACTGCACCAAGACCACTAAGGCTGGCATCGGTGGTACATAGTTCTTACACCTCGAGTCTTCACTTCACTTGAGATTCACGACCTATCGTTAATTTGGATTGATGTGGTTTTCGGATATCCAATTCAGAAATCCGATCCCGGTCTCACCGAAATCCAAAACGCCGTCTTTTATAGCCAAGTTGTTTTTAAGTTAAAACAATTCAATTCATTATCTTTTTCACACAGATAGATGATTCACAATATCACAATAGATAACTCATATCATCACAATCAGCCATAACATCACATATCACTAAGCAGCACATAACATATATCAGAGACATCACACATAAAGCATCCAATATCATTCAATCATCCATAACAGGATTGATTCATTCTCAATTAATTTAGTTGATCTCTAATTAAATTAATTACTAACTTTTAATTACTTGGATTACCTTAATCTTGCTTACTTAACATTAATTAATTTCAAATTAATTAATTAATCATCTCTTAATTACCTTCCTTAATTAATCTTCCTTCATTAATCAATTCTTAATTAAAATAAGTAATAAATCTTTAATTTATTTTACTCATTAATTATCCGTGATTAATCTCCACTTTTAAAGATAAACTCTTCATTTAAATTAAATAATTATTTCTATCAATTTATTTCATTTAAAAAAACCAATTTAGAAATCAATTTATATACTTGAAATATATAATTTTACTTAAGAACAAAACAATTTAAACATTTTAATTTAACCTTTTAAATCAACCTTTCAAAGTTGTTTAACAAGTTTTAAAATATATAAAGCAGATAAGTTTTAAAAAGGTAGGATAAGTGGGTTTCAAAAAGGATTATGTATTAAAATTTTGTAATAATCTTATTTCATATTCAATTGCTTCTGATATTATGGATATCATTAACATTACTGTATTTGGTCACCAGAAGTTAATACTATGGATGACTGCAGCATCTGTAGAGCTTAGCTTCAGGCCTTCAGATAGGGGATGTTACATCGACTAGGACTGGTTGGCCCAGAAAAGTATTGTACGAAGAGTCAGTATCCAAGAAAACAAATGGCAACATCCACACCTACCTGTGGCCACCTTCTCCCAACTTTACAGGTAATTCGACAGATCCGACAACTTCGGTCGTAACACCGTTAAAGCCATGAATGCGGACTTTAGATGGTTTCAAGTCCTTGGCTTCCATCCTCATTTGATCGTAAGCCTTTTTGAAAATTATATTTACTGTACTTTCACAGTTAATCAAAATCCTTCCCACTAAGACAGGGAAGATCATGGCCGAAATGACTATTGGGTCAATCGTCGGTGCCTCCACCTTATCTGCATCTCTGTTTTTGAATACAATGTCGTCGACCATTGTGTTCTGCTATTTGCCAGAGCTCCATCTCCTGTAAACATTCAAAATTTTCATGCTTGATCGCACTAGCATAGCGCTCCATCTCATGCCAACTCTTATTAGCTGGATGCAGTCCTCCAACTATTGTATTGATCACTATCTTCCACCATTCTCCATGGACTCCTCGGTCCTGTGCGGAACCTGTCCTCGGTTGGGATCGGATATCCCCTTCCCACCATCCCGCGGGGCTTTAAGAAACTACTGTAACTTTATTTCCTGAATTAGTTTCTCAATAACATCTTGGAGATGCCTACGTCCATCTGTGTTATGTCCATAGCATTTGTGGAACTGACATCATTTTCCAGTCTGTTTCTCCATCCATTCTTTCGGAGGTGGATTCCTTTACTGCATGGTGTTACAGGTAGCAAATAGACGTTCTCTAGAGATGTATTTAGCGGTGTGTAGGTATCGTACATTGGAATCCTAGGCTTTCCTATTCCAGAATCACTTTTTCATTCACGGTTCCTATCTCCGCCTTTCTTCTGATTCGGTTTATTTTGGACATGCACATGAACTTTTTCAAAACTATCATCAGACTGCTTCATTGCAATGTTACTCTGCACTACCTCTCCACTTGGTTCCACAACATTTTTCTTCCTAGAGCATCTGGCTTCCTCTTTTCTCAAATACTGAGATGCTTTCACAAAGAAACGCTCTAACGTTGCATGTGGCTTGCCAACTAACCAATCATCAAAATCATAATCTGGTCAATCCCTCTTATTACTGCCATCAATATTGAATGGTCATTGGGATTACTAAGTTTCATGAAGGCCGTATGGAATTTCTCCAAATAATCTTTCAACAATTCTCCTGGAGCATAGATCACGTTGGATAGGGACATGACATCTTTGGGGCAAGTTGCATGGATACGGACGGAATAGCTCCACAAACTTCGTTGCTAAACCGTCAAATCTAGAGATTGACCGTGGGGGTAATCTCGTAAACCACATCGTTGTTATTCCAAAGAGAGTGATTGGAAAACATCTACACTTGGTTCATCATCAGCTCATGCAGAATCCATCAGCCATTCATTTCTCATAATGTACTGCCTGGGGTCAGTTTTTCCCTCATAGGCAGGAATCGACGGCATACCGAACCTCCTTGGATACTCAGCATCTAGTAAATGAGGTATGGCTTCTCGAGATCCCTCAATCATCATTGGTCAAACCTTGGCTCTCTCTCACTAGCTGTTTAATCATAGCTGATAAGTCTAGCGTTTGGATAGTTTAAGCTAAGCAGTGGTCGTGCTCCACCTCACGTTAATGGTTCGGTCGATGTCTACGAGTCGTTCCATGTCTTCTTGGCTCAACATCCTCCCGGTATATATAATGCACATTTACTTCATCGTCATTCTAGGGAAGTAACTAGTCTGCATCTACTTGAACTCTAGCATCTAAATCAATCGCAGTAACTCTAGCTTAGGCTCCAGCATGGAAAGGTAGGCTCCTTCCTTTAGAGGAGGGATCAGCACCGATCGATCTCGGCAGACCATGTTAGTTTGCTTGTTGATGTCCAGAATCTTCTATGCGATATCCATCAGTTCTGCGACGTCTGCGCCTATGATAATCATCTGATGAACTAGAACTTTCTGATGTAGAATAAGGGGTAGGATCACTCCAAGCTTCCCCGCGCCGTTGCTGATTGAGTTGGTTCATTAGATCGATATTGGCTTGAATCTGCTGATTCAACTGCTGACAGCTATCCACTAGCTCTCTCATCAGATTCTAGAATTTAGCTCTTATAATGGAATCAGCTAGGTTCTGGACATCAACTAGATTAGTAGCAATCACAACCACTGGTTGATTGCTCAGGCCTCCTTGCTGGAAGCTAGCTTCTTGTTTACTTCTACATTCTGAGAAGTAGATCTGGAGTTATTAACCATTGTTGATAATTTTCCTCAGACTTTTGCAAATCCGAATAGAACAAACAAGCTTCTTGAAGACAATTATGGATCTCCTTTAGGGTATTTATGCAATCCAGTAGAAGTAAAGGAATCCAAACAGGTTCAATTCTCAGTGAAATCACCAAAATGTTTGCACCAAAATTTGGCTCAAACACCCAATAGAAGTTTTGTAGAGAAATAAATGAAGCATAAAAAATGAAAATGGAGGAATATAGCAATGAAATAGCAGAAAATTGAAGTAATAACAAGAACACAATGATTTATAATTGTTCAGCGTTGTTTGCCTATGTCCACTTTGAATAGATTGCTTTATTAACCACTTCGTAAACTGAGTACAATAGGGACCGGATGAAAATCCTTAGTTACAATAGAGTACAAAGCAACTAGAAGCATAAAGGTCCTAAAAATGAACAACAAAGGATGTATTTATAGATCAAGATGGCAAAATTTCTCCCTGAAATTCGGCAGAAGGATCTCCAAAACCATATGGACCCGCAAGAGGGATCGCATGGTCAAAATCGCAAAGAATAAGAATCGGCATCGATCCCTCTTTTGGAGGAATTTGAGGGTGCAATCCTTATGGTAGCTTCCTCATGTTGAAATATGCTTAGCCTCCAAGTTTCATGCCAATTGGATTAGTAGAACTTGATTATTGCTCGATCTTTACTTCAATGTGAATTGTTTTCTGTTTTCAGCCGATCCCTATTGAGGGAAGAGGGTCGATCCCTCTTATTTCATCTTTTTTATGTGCAATCCTTAGGGTAGGCTCCTTAGGGTCCTTGCATCTTTCTCATAAAATTTCATGTGCATTGGATTTATGGATCTTGAGATATCGATTGTTTCCTATTGAAATGCACTTGCTTCCTAAAACATACCGATCCCTATTTTGGAGGTTGATTATAGCCGATCCCTTCTACATGTTGAATCATATTCCAGATTTTGAACATTTTACATCACGTATCTCTCAATTCTGTTTGATCACAGCTTCATATTACCATTTGTACTAGACTTATGGATCCCATAATCATCGCTTTGGATTTACTGGCCTTGACGATAGTCGAATCTAACTTGTTTAATCAGTTCGAATGCAGCTGGGTCAAATTGCTAGATAACAATGGTTGACTTAGCATTCGACTATGGATTACTTCGGGATCGAATATGGAGAATTGCCTAAGGAAGGACCTAAAAACTACTCCGGGCAGGCCCTTGGTAACTTCAGGGTTTCCTAGGATATCTAGGGTTTTTGGGTGGCGACATAAGGAAGTTCGAGACTTCATCAAATCAAATGACATGATTGAATTAGATCAAATGCTTCGGGAAGAAAGTGTTTGTAGCATCTGGGGAATCATCTAAAGTGATAAGTTCGGTACAGAGTGAAATTGTAGAGTAGAACATATATGGGTTTCTACTAGGATAACTCAAAAAGGCAAACTCGATACAGAATTAATTTGTAGAGTAGAATATACAGGGGTTCCTATTATTAGGATGTATGTAGTAGAACATATGGGGGTCCCTATTATTGGAACATATGCTACGGGGATTATAGATAACTCAAAGGTCTTGATATATGCTCAAGAAGAAGGGATCGATGGGGACGCTCACTGCAGATCGAAATAGGGTGATCCTTTTAACCCTGAACCTATATAGGTGGTTTAGTGTCTTAGCAATATGGAGTGGCATGGATTCATGCGTCGACAGGACCATAATGATAAGTAGTTGCTAATTAATACAGGAGATCTTACGAGTTATCTTATATCCATGGCATTTGAGTTAAGAGATGTGAGATTGTTTGATGGTTGCTATGTTTGCTTTGTTTGATATGGATACCACATGATGTAGGTATTATCACGCAATATACCTAAGCAACCTATACTATAATTAAGTAGTAGTATGCCTACATGATAATGATAGTAGATTAGCATATATCAATGTTATATGCTAACTTGTTGGATGTAGGGACATGTTAGGTATGATTCACCGTACTTCATGTTCCTATTTATTATATTGATTTTTATAGTATTTTGAGATTATGGATAGCTCATACCAAGCTGTTGTCACACTCGAGGTTTTATGCTTTGCTTCTTATTATCTTGGGCACTCTTGAATGAGTATATTAGAGAATATAGGTCTGAGGTAGCACGTGGAGCTGTACGGAGGCCAAGGAGGTGGCTAGTGCTTTCATATGTTACATTTTGGAGCTATTATTATTATTACGATGTGTAGTACTATGGAGTTATTATTAGTACTTATTGATTAGAGACCAATTTCTATTTAGAGTTTATTTGATTCGATGTATAAAGTATATTTCCACTTTTTTTTGTACAAATATAATGGATCGATGTTCTATGATTTATCATAGTTCATTTTATTATATTTCTACCTTGACTATTTTATATTTATATTAATTATTATATTTTATCCTATGCACTATAAGATATATAATATCTTTTATTTGGATTGTTTTATTTTACCTTGACTACCACTCTACATCGGCCGAATACTAGTGCATCGCACTGTTTATGGTATTTGGATATCAAAGGTATATGGTGGTCATCACAATAATAGTCTTAAGTCTCTTCCAACTATTCACAGCTTCAACCTTCAAAGGATCGATGATCAAACCCTCCTTTGAAACCACATGGCCTATGAAATTAACCATCTGCTTCTAAAAGTGACAATTGATAAACTTTTACTTTAATTTGTGTTATCTTAAGGTCTCTAATACCAATCTAAGCTAAACTTCGTGATCTTGCTTATCCTTAGAATACACCATGATATCATCTATATAGACCAACACAAGCCTTTCCAACTAATCGCGAAGGATTGATTTATAAGATCCATAAAGAAAGCTGGAGCATTGGTTAGCCCGAAGGGCATGACCAACCACTCATATGAAGCATACTTTGTCCAAAACGCGGTCAAAGCAATACTCTCCTTAGCAACTTTAAGTTGGTGGAATCCTATAGTCAAATATAACCACGATAATACCCTACCTATACTCAACTGATATAATAGATCGTCTATCCTCGACAATGGATAATAATTCTTCACTCTCACCTCATTCAACATCTAATAGTAAATGCACATCCTAAGCGATCCATTTGACTTCTTCATAAATAATGCAGAAGTTCCCTATCGGTGAACTACTCGGTGTAGTGAAGATCCTATGCTCAAGTTCCACTAGTTGCTTTTTCAACTCTTCCAATTCCTTAGGCGGCATTCTATTAGGCAGTTTACAAAAATTTTGTGTCTTGTAACCAAACCGATGCAAACTCAATTGCTCAATGAAAACCCATAACTTATCCATTACTGGTCCAAATACATCTGCAAATTCCCATACTATAAAATCTTTATCTGTCTACTCTTCTTAAGCTTCAACTGCACACAATGAAAACCCATAACTTTCCTTTATCTCATCTATAGGTACCAAGGTCCTTTTCCTTCCCTTTGAATTCCATAAGACAATGATTCTTTCGACACAATATATCCTGAAATTATTTTGCACTAATCAAGCCATATCTTATATTACCTATATCCTACAAAGTCCATCATAAATGGGTAGTAAGAAAGTAATTGTTCATACGGAATAAACTCTAGATTGGTGCACCTTGACCTGAAAGTGTACCCACCAATTGGGTTAACAACATGCGAAGAAGTAACTAGATAGATAACATCTAAATCTAATCTATCAATCACACCTTTCGAAATGAAAGAGTGTGTAGCTCTAGTATCAAATATAATTCTAACTAGAAAACTGGAAATCAAAATCATATCTTCCAATACAACACTCTTGTCTTTCTCCCCAGTAGATGGTCCTCCTTTTGGTCCTTCTAAAGAAAATACCTTTGCTCGCTTCAGCTTTGGGCAATCCTTCTTCTTATGGCCAAGCTTATCATAGTTATTGAAAATGACCTTGATTGTCCCATCCGGTTGCAGACACCTTGATGCATAGTGCTTATTCTATCCACAGTTGTATCAAGTAATCTCTAACATATCCTTTGACGTCCTGACTCATGGGTGTACCCTTTTGGTTACTGTCCCTTCTTCCCCTTTTGGTGTGGAGCAAACCTCTTCTTTTGCTTTGGCTTGGGCTTCCCTTCCACCCTTCTTCGTGCTTAGTATATACTACCATACGCCATCACCATTTTTACTGCAAATTTAAAAGGATATGTCAGGTTTGCCATCACCTAACGATCTAAGCTTTGCTTCAATCCCTTGATAAACTTCTCATTTTTCTACAGCGGTGTATTAACCAGTTCTCGGCCTTAGTTGGCTAAGGAATTGAACTTTTGAATATTTCTTTCATGAAAATATGGCATTGCCTAAGGTCGACGAACTCCCTCAACAACACACTTCTCTAAGACTCGAAAATGAACCGAGCCTCGAATATTTCTCTAAACTATGCCCAAGTGATCTCCTCCTCAAGGATCTCTATGGTCACCACCTCCCACCAATCCGAAGCTTCTTCATGAAGCTTCCTGAAAGCTAGCCATTGCTTTTGTGCATCATTCAACCCTAAGCCTCTATAGATACATTCGCCCATCTGCATCTGATTCAAATTTCTACTGCTGGTTCTCTCTTGATAAACATCTTGCCCCCTAGGTTCCTATTATCTTCATTCAGCTTCAAAAAATCTTTTCTTACAGCCAGCCTTAGCTCTACTACTTTTAGCGTATTTTATCTCCTCGTCTGCACATGAACCGCTAGAACAAAACATTTATATTCATGCCTGTGATAGGCGAGATACCTTCATTTACTGCTTCCCGAGGCACCTCTCCTTCATTCCCTTCAATAGTTTGTATGGCATCATTATCCTTCCTAGCATTGGCTCCTCCTATTGTATCTCTTCAACTTCTCATTTCCATTTCTACTAAGAAAGTCTTTATTAGGACCAGAAAGAAATCAAGTGGAAAACAATAGAGGAATAGATATATCTACATATATTTCCGTATAGCAAATACAAGTATGTTATATAATAGTGTGTACCCTCCCCAAGGTGT
This sequence comes from Allium fistulosum, assembly GCA_030737815.1. Taxonomy (NCBI): domain Eukaryota; kingdom Viridiplantae; phylum Streptophyta; class Magnoliopsida; order Asparagales; family Amaryllidaceae; genus Allium; species Allium fistulosum. The sequence continues at coordinate 1,388,329,199 of CM060901.1, read as the reverse complement.
TAATTTTCTTCTATCTCATTAATTCAAGCCTTTATTTAGCTCTGTTTTACTTAAGCATCCCCTAACCTAATGTAACGACCCAGAATTTCTATCATTTGAAATTCGTATATTTAATTAATTTTTAAATATTCACAAGCAAAATTTATAAGCTGAATAACTTATATTTGGAATATCTGGATTTAATTGGATAATTAAATTGTTAATTTAATATTTGAAATTGTAGAAATAGTTGGAAATTGAATTTAATGTGAATAAAAATGATTTATAAAGTTTAATTAAATCTTATTTGAATTAGAATGATGTTAGAGAACTTTTGAAATTGAATTAAACGTTAATTTGTAGAAATTGAATATTTTAATATTTAGTTAACGAGTAAAAATAGCCATTTTTCAAACAGTCTCGGATTTCGATGAAACTAGTTTCATTGGATCCGTAATGTTATATTATTTGAAGATTTCAAATTTCGTGTCAATCAGATTTACGGTTTGTCCGAGGCAAGCTAAAATGCGTAGAAATTTGTTTAAGTGAATTTAAAATTTAAATAATTCGATTCGAAAACCTATCTTCCAAATACGATCGAATTGGCTCTCAATATATATTCCATTGCGTTCGGAATGGGGGTAAAACATTATAAACGCCAGGCGGCACGCTTCGTTTCGAGTTCAAAAATTTTCGGGATGAATAGTGTCATCAAATTTTCTATAAAAGGACGTTATTATTCACTATTTTCATCAAAGCCCTAGCTAGGGTTTCACAGCCGCCACTAAACAATTAATGGCCAAAATCGTTCGATTCTTCTCTCCTTAATCTCTTCCAATCCATCGATCTATACAAAAAATCTTCAACTACAAACTTGTAGAGAACGATGAGTACTTCGATTTCAACAGTGATGATCTGATAGAGTGAAGCAGATCATTGGCAAATCGCGTGCAAAGGTGCACCATTCATACTTGTAACGACCCGATATTTTGGACCATTCGCATCCATTATAAGTGTATAGGTAGACACTCATGCCAGAATTGAATTGCTCAAAATACCGCGTTGTTAATTTAGATTTGGCAAAACTGAACATATACAGTAAATAAATAATCACAGATCACAGACACAGAGTAATAAGTGCAGCGGAAATAAAAGAGATAGTAGTTCATGAAGCTACTATATGAATATATAAGATACATCAGAGTTTACAACAGAAGAGTAATACGATACATCAGATACAAATCAGAATACATCACTGGAACCATCGAATACTAAAAGCAGAATAGATGGCTGGATCTTCAAGCAAAGCTCCAACTTCAAAGGTGAGTCTCGAATACTGGAACACTCAGTCTGACCCGAGTGTAAAGCAAAATACAAAACACTCGAGTCGGGATTAACATCCTTATATTAATAAATCCAACTCAAGTGAAATAGCAATTGAAATACAAGTAACTCAAAGGATGTTTGGAATAACCATCCTTTAAGGATCCGTTAAACTATCTACTAGGTAGTAGTGTACGATAAGTAGATAATGTCTATCAGTAATATAAAGATATCAAAATAGTGTTAAGTCATGGCTTATTCCACCCTTAACACATTTTTATTCCCAAGAGCATATACAAGACCGTAGTTTCCCCAAAACCGGAAGTCACCAGAGGGCAATCCATATACTAAAGGTACAAACCAAAACCGTAGTGGTCGCGTATAGGGATACAAGTATGACAAGGCACATGAGGCAATACCCAAGGTAGTGAAACTACCGTTTGCCTGATCCGGACTGGTGAGAACGCATCGCCGCAGCGATCGCAACACCGTGAAACAACACTCCCAAAATCAAGGGTGCACCAATCGACAACAAGTAATGAGTAGTTCGAAGAAGTGTGTTCACTTGAGGTAGCTGAACTCCATTGGCCCGGCACGGCTCCTGTTTTAGTCATTTCCAATTTCACACAAGTGTCAAGGCTATCCATTATCGTTCACTTTCTTCAGTCATCACGAGCATCATTCCAACCACTTCATTCTGGATCATCACTCCGCGTATAGTTACTAAAGTGGTTTTCGGTTTAGACAGAGAGTATGTCCATAACCGATTCCGGTCTCTTTAATAACTTCCGTAATTATTACACCGATTGGTCATTTAATATATTTCAAAACCAAATCAATTTCAATTCGATTATAATTCGTAAATCAACATTTCATTTGTCTTTCTAAACCCATTTCCAAAATTTACGTTTCAAACTTCCAAATTTATAATTTCAAAATCTTATAATTCACTTTCAATCTTTATTTAAAACAATTCAAATATCAATTTAAATTCGTATATAAGATTCATTCTGAAATCATTTAAATCAATTTAATTTAACATTCATATCAGTTTAACTTCATTTATCGATTTTATTCAATATTCATTAAGTAAATTTATCATTCAAATCAATTCTATTAATTTCCAATTCATTAAATCAATTTTTTAAGTTCAACTTCATTATATCAAAACTTACAAATTGAATTAAATTAAATTCGTCAAATCAAATTCTTTAACTTTCAAGTCTTACATTAATTTCAATAAATCACATTTTATTTCTTGTTAAAGAAATTCAATTTCACTTATTTACTTACTTAAATAATTTTCCAAAACTTAATTTTATTCATTTAAGAGGTTCAATTTTACTTATTCAAAGTTCAATTTCTCTTATCAAAGAATTCAAATTTTATTTAATTATCAAATAATTCAATCTTATTTAATTATTTAATAATTCAAAACTTAATTATTAAATAATTTCAAAGTTTAATTATAATTTCAAACTTAATTATTAAATCATTTCAAACTTAATTCAATCATTTCTCAAATTAAACAACATTCTTTCATCAATTACATTGTTAATAATTTGTTTCAGATTATTAAATATTAACATTTTCCTTTCATTAAAAATTCAAATTTCAACTACATTTCAAAACCATATTATTTATTCAAATAAAATCTTCATTTTATTTTTAAATCAAATTATTGACCAATCGGGTTTTATTTAATTCTCTATCCTAGGTCAAAGTTCAATTTGGGTATTTATCACTTCAACCCGATTCCAATTCAATTCAAAATCAAAACATAGCAAAGGGAACTTGCAGTGTGATAACTGGAATGATGTCAAAGTAAATAAACCAGCAATAACAACAAACAATAACAGTCCAATAATAAATTCAAATAATCCCAAAATAACCGTATTAATTCGCATTGTTATTTGTACGAATTAATATAATTATTTCTAGAATCTACACTATCATTTCATGTAGATTAAAGATTTTTACATTACGGTTTTCCACTTGTCGTTCAATTTCAAATTTTAATACTACAACAATTAATCCAATATACATTCAAGGTTCAAGTATAATTTATCAAATTCTACGTGTTAACTAGTTTATCATTTAAAGGGGGTCATATTATACAAAATTTAACTAATCAAATTAAACATATAGATTCAATTTAAATGGTTAACTATCATACATCAATTCAATTGCATATTATTTATCACTTTAACATTAACAATTTAATGTCAAATATAAACATCAACAATCAATCAATTATCAACCAAACTGTATTATCATCGCATAAATGACAGATAATGGTGTCAGATGTCACAGGTGAACAGATACAGGTAATAGCATATATATCAGTGTAATTACCTAACAGCAGCATATTTCAATTGTCGTTTCAATTGAAATCAGATTTAATAAGTAAAAGAACGTTAATCGTGAGTGATTTCTCACCTTTCGAGGCTAAGATAGATGAACGAGAAGTTGACACTGATACGCACACTGAATTTTGAGTTACGGATCCTGGCACGAATTTCAAAGCGAAGCTAGATGGATACCCGTTCGACGAACAAAGCTGATAACATAAATTTATGAACTGAATCAGAATTGGTTTGATATGTATACAGAATATTTGTTATTTCATAAAATAAATATTTTGATCTAAAGCAAAATAAAATAAAATATAAAATAAAATAATAAAATACGTACTTATGATAACAAAAATCACTTTAGTTCAAACCATTTGAAATTCACACATATATTTTAGAAAACCATACTTAAAACCAATTCACTGCAGACACCATAATATAAAATTAATATAACATGCATAAAGCACCTAAACACGTCACATTATTATACAATAGTTATCAAACCCATCAAGACATATTACGATATTAAAATTTGAAAGCAATATTTTATATAAACTAATACCTAGACTAATATAGATAAAATTTACAAAATCCAACATATACACATAATACATTTTAAATTCATGCTTATATTTGTGACTTTGACGACTGGGCAAGGAAAAATATATGCAACCGGTTATATATGTACGTAACTTACACATTAAAACTAGCATTAGACTTTTACATATTCAGTAAAAACAACAACTCATATAGCTTGTCATGTGTCAGATCTTTATATAAAAAGTATATATACAATAATATATAAGACGAAAAGGCATAGTAACCTTCAGATTGGAAATATAAATACATATGACTCCAAAGCTTACATATATACTTAGTAACATGCAAGATACTTATATGTAAATCTATACAAAATGTCCAGATCAAAAATACCCATTTATAATATAATATATACTATAACATACTTATAACGTACCATTTTTTTCCAAGAAATTTATTACAAATTTAGTTTGTTGAATAGATATTAGACACACAATTATACAGAGCAAATAGATATTCCGCCCAACTTCTCAACAAGGAGGTATTGAAGCTTAAAAAAATAAGAAAATTACTGATTAAGAAGTAGGATTTCGCAGTAAAATTAATATTAAAACAAATCAATTGCAGCAAAATCTCAAGGCATAATATTATCAAAATAGCAAACAACCAGAGATGGAAGAAGACTGGAAGACTAAAGATGTTTGTACTGGCAAACAAGTACCGTTTCAACAGCAAGCAACCAAGTAGCAAACAACCAGAGATGGAAGAAGACTGGAAGACTAAAGATGTCTATACGGCTGAACCCTAGCTGCAACTTGGAGTTATCTGTTGCCATCGCAGTCGAGTTGCCATTCCATCGATTGGAGTCGTTGCCTAGCCACCGTCGACTGGAGTTGTTATCGACCGGAGTCGTCGCCTTATCGCTGCAGTAGCCGAGTCACCACCATTGTCGTCAGAGTCTGGACAGGCGCGGTTGTAGGCTGCGCGAGGGAAGGCTGCGCGCGTGGTGCCAGGGATGTGATCGGCAGAAGCTTGGTCGGAGGAAAGGCAGTGGGTGTGGGGAAGGTGGGAATCGCGGAGGTTGGTGTAGGAGCCGGGTGGGGTGTTGCGAGATGGCTAAGGTGGAGGAAGCACGAGGCGCGGAGGTTGCTTTGTGTGGGTTCGGTGGTAGAAGGCCTGGCTGAGGAGGGTGATCGGATGATTTTGGGTTTTTTTCTCTTCGGTGGTGGATTGCAAATGGGTAGAGGATGAAGACTTGCTCTCAAACAAATAAAAGGGAAAGAGAGAAAAGAAGTTTTAGGAACCGATAAAAAATATTGGGACCGGAGAAATAAAAGCAGCCGTTGAAGATGAATAGACTAGATTGAATAAATTCTCTTTTGCTTTACATTTCAAACTGAACCAAATGGGTGGAAGTTAAATTCAGAAGATATAAATGCAATAGTCGAATAGTCACAAAGAAAACGAAAAGGATTAAAACAAATATTGATACGGAAATCGTTTTACCAATTTCGCAGCGTACCGGACTCCGACACACAAAAATGAATATACTACTGAGATCAGCACGACGAGACGATCAAAACGGTATACGAATATCAGTTGTATGATTGAATTATAAAAATACGAATTTTTTTTATAGTGGAAAATGCAAGAAAAACGCTGAAAAATAAGATCGACGGAGCCAAAGATGTCCGAATTTGGAAAAATGACAAACTGACATCTTGCTCAGAAGATGGTTTAGAATTTTTCTATGTAAAAATATTTAGGTTTCGGAAACATTTTATTTTCATCGCTTTTTAACTGATTAAATTGAAGTAAATTTACGCGCGAAATAAACTTTCATATTTTTGGACGAAAATTTACCAGTTGCTATGTTTAACTAAACGCATTCCAAATATCAAATTTATATTTCAAAATTTTATCGTTTAAAATTTCCCAAAATTTAATTAATAACGTTATTAAAACAAGTTAAATTTACGGGTCGTTACACTCTCCCCCACTCAAAACTTTTCGTCCCCGAAAAGGAACGGGGTAGGAGAATAGAACTAACCAGAAAGAAAACAGATTTGAAATACAAAATAACAATTAATTTTAAACCATATAAATTCAAATTTAAATTAATTGATATTCAATAATTGATTTAATCCATTTGATTTCACTAAAATCAATCTCAACTACTTCTAAATTCATTATCTTATTATCCAATTACCTTCAATTTACAATTTCTAAAACCATAAATTTGATTAGTCTTTTATTATAATCATATATTTTTTTCAGCAACTTAAATTCTTCTTTATTCCAAATTATTGTTAAATTTATTCTACTTAATATATCTTATCTCATATATTTAACCCATATAAATTAAATTAAACCATATAAATTTCAATTTAAATTAATTTATATTCAATAATTTTTTTTTAAATTCAAGGTATTTTCATAAGTTGATCAAATTTCAATTTATTAATTCTTTCAAAACAAATTTATTTCATTATTACTGAGTTTTACTTATTATCCTATCTAACTCTATTAACATCTTTATAATCAAAATTTAGTGTATAACATTTATTATAAACACTCAAATTTTATTTATCAAGACATTTTTATTGTACATTATCCAATTACATTTTAACTTCTAAATAATTTAAGTAAGTTATATTGAAATGAAATTGAGTATTATACAGATAAATTTTTTTTCTTTACAATCCAGTTATTTCAAGTTAAATACTTATCCAAGAATTTTGACTTCAGTTTATAATTGAAATCATCTTTAACCTAAAATTTAAGAATTTAAATCTTCGATTTACTTCAAACAATTTAGAGATATATCTATATATTTATATCAAATCAAATTAAATTTTAAAAATAAGATACCTATATATATATATATAAATCAAATTATACTGAAGAAATTCAAATCAAAATATTTTTTTTTCAAAATAAAACCATAGCAAAGCTACAGAATAGTCTCTCCACTTCGAAACTCGAAAATGAATGTCGATGATGCGGCCGCCATCACCGAAATTATTTTCCAGCGACAAAGAGAAGAGCACTGGTTTCAATATTTTAAAATTCTTTGAAAATGATTTAGATTCGAAAATATTTTAAATATTATACACTTTAAAACTTTCAAATCAAAGTCGAAATCACTAGAAATTTAAATTCTCTAAAATTCTAAATTTAAATTCATTTCAAATTCCAAATCAAATTATAACCAAGTCTTATAATTCATTTATTTATTATTTCTGACAACAAATTCATTATCAATTTAATTTCAGAAAATTTATACTTATATATAATATAATCATTCAAAACTATTTTCTTTACCAAATTTGAAAACAATATTATGTCAGTTTGCTCTGCTCAAGTGTTTTGGAAATCCTATCGATAGCGTTGATCAGACGAATCGATCAGAAACTCAAAGCAACATCAACAACTCAAACAACACAATATATATAAAACACTTTTTTTTAATATTAATTTCAAATACACTTCTTTGCTCGACGATACAAAGAATTGATTTCAAAACAAGTATAGAGATTCCAATTTGATGGAAATCAAATCAAAGAGAATTCTGATTCGAATACAAGTTTGAATGAGAGATAAGATGATTCAACTAACAGAATTGGGTTGGATAAGCTTATTTAATTCACGGGCAATCTTAACCGGATCGTCCGTAACTTCAAGAATAAGATAGATGCTGAATTCCGAGGTAAATCAACACTCGATCTCAAGAGATGAAGTCATGTATAGCAGGGAATAGATAGCATCGTAAACCGAGGATACAGAAATCTCCGGTAAATCGATGCCTATTATAAAGGAGTTTTGCTCCTTTACGAATCATTCGAAGATTGGCGAGACCACCGATCTATTATAGATATCATTCAAAATGGAGTTATGGGGTGCTCCAGAATTGAAAGAAGATGAATAGTGAAGGACACGAATGAATTTCGGAACCAAGGAGAACGTTCCAAAATTCAAAGGAATTGAGTCGAAGGAAGAGATTGAAACTCGAATGAGAGTGATTCTGTAAATACATTTACCATATATGTTAAGTTTTGCCTAGAGCTACCAAAGCTCTGATACCAACTGTAATGGACCGCGTCAGTGGGGTAACGCCCACCGTATCATACAGCAGTACCTGTGTTCTGCCTTTACAGCCAGCCTCTCGACTGCACCAACCCCGCAGGGACATGTAGGAGTAAGAGTCATCCGCTCGCTACCAAACCAAATGTGAGAACCCCTATCATGCTGCACCCGCCAAGTGCATAGGCAGACACACATGCCGGAATTGAATTGCTTAAAATACCGCGTTGTTAATTTAGATTTGGCAAAACTGAACATATACAGTAAATAAATAATCACAGATCACAGACACAGAGTAATAAGTGCAGCGGAAATAAAAGAGATAGTAGTTCATGAAGCTACTATATGAATATATAAGATACATCAGAGTTTACAACAGAAGAGTAATACGATACATCAGATACAAATCAAAATACATCACTAGAACCATCGAATACTGAAAGAAGAATAGATGGCTGGATCTTCAAGCAAAGCTCCAACTTCAAAGGTGAGTCTCGAATACTGGAACACTTAGTCTGACCCGAGCGTAAAGCAAAATACAAAACACTCGAGTCAGGATTAACATTCTTATATTAATAAATCCAACTCAAGTGAAATAGCAATTGAAATACAAGTAACTCAAAGGATGTTTGGAATAACCTTCCTTTAAGGATCCGTTAAACTATCTACTAGGTAGTAGTGTACGATAAGTAGATAATGTCTATCAGTAATATAAAGATATCAAAATAGTGTTAAGTCATGGCCCATTCCACCCTTAACACATTTTTATTCCCAAGAGCATATACAAGACCGTAGTTTCCCCAAAACCGGAAGTCACCAGAGGGAAATCCATATACTAAAGGTACAAACCAAAACCGTAGTGGTCGCGTATAGGGATACAAGTATGACAAGGCACATGAGGCAATACCAAAGGTAGTGAAACTACCGTTTGCCTGATCCGGACTGGTGAGAACGCATCGCCGCAGCGATCGTAACACCGTGAAACAACACTCCCAAAATCAAGGGTGCACCAATCGACAACAAGTAATGAGTAGTTCGAAGAAGTGTGTTCACTTGAGGTAGCTGACCTCCATTGGCCCGGCACGGCTCCTGTAACGACCCGATATTTTGGACCATTCGCATCCATTATAAGTGTATAGGTAGACACTCATGCCAGAGTTGGATTGCTCAAAATACCGCGTTGTTAATTTAAATTCGGCAAAACTGAACATATACAGTAAATAAATAATCATAAAACACAGACACAGAGTAATAAGTGCAGCGGAAATAAAAGAGATAGTAGTTCATGAAGCTACTATATGAATATATACAATACATCAGAGTTTGCAACAGAAGAGTAATACGATACATCAGAGTTAAACCAGATACAATGGAAGAGTAACAGATACAAATCAGAATACATCACTGGAATCATCGAATATATGAAAGCTGGATAGATAGCTGGATCTCCAAGCGAAGCTCCAACTCCAAAGGTGAGTCTCGAAAGCTGAACCACTCAGTCTGACCCGAGCGTAAAGCAAAATACAAAACACTCGAGTCAGGATTAACATTCTTATATTAATAAATCCAACTCAAGTGAAATAGCAATTGAAATACAAGTAACTCAAAGGATGTTTGAAATAACCATCCTTTAAGGATCCGTTAAACTATCTACTAGGTAGTAATATACGCTAAGTAGATAATGTCTATCAGTAATATAAAAAGATATCAAAATAGCGTTAAGTCATGGCCCATTCCACCCTTAACACATTTTTATTCCCAAAAGCATATACAAGACCGTAGTTTCCCCAAAACCGGAAGTCACCAAAGGGCAATCCATATACTAAAGGTACAAATCAAAATCGTAGTGGTCGCGTATAAATGGAATACAAGTATGACAAGGCCCATGAGGCAATACCCAAGGTAGTGATACTACCGTTCGCCTGATCCGGACTGGTGAGAACGCAACGCCGCAGCGCCCGCAACACCGTGAAACAACACTCCCAAAATCAAGGGTGCACCAATCGACAACAAGTATAAGTAGTTCGAAGAAGTGTGTCCACTTGAGGTATCAAATCCTCCATTGGCCCGGCACAGCTCCTGTTTTAGTCATTTCCAATTTGACACAAGTGTCAAGGCTATCCATCATCGTTCTCTTTCTTCAGTCATCACGTACATCATTCCAACCACTTCATTCTGGATCATCACTCCGCGTATAGTTATTAAAGTGGTTTTCGGTTTAGATAGAGAGTATATCCATAACCGAATTCCGGTCTCTTTAATAACTTTCGTAATTATTACACCGATTGGTCGTTTGTTTATTTCAAAACCAAATCAATTTCAATTTCAAATAGAATTCGTAAATCAACATTTCATTTGTCTTTCAAAACCAATTTCCAATATTTACGTTTCAAAACTTCCAAGTTATCATTTCAAAATCTTATAATTCAATTTCCATATTCATTTAAAACAATTCAAATATCAATTCAAGTTCGTATATAAGATTCATTCCGAAATCATTTTAAATTAATTTAATTTAACATTCAAATCAATTTAAATTCATTAATTGATTTCATTCAATATTTGTTAAGTTAATTTATCATTCAAAACAATTCTATTTAATTTCCAATTCATTAAATCAATTTCTTAAGTTCAACTTCATTTAAATCAAAACTTCAAATCGAATTAAATTAAATTCGTCAAATAAATTCTTTCAATTACAAGTCTTACATTAATTCGAAAAATATAACATTTTCATTTCTTGTTAAAGAAAATCCATTTCACTTATTTACTTTCTTAAATAATTTTCCCAAAACTTAATTAATAAAGAATCTCAATTTCAATTATTTACGAAGTAAAATTCACTTATTCAAAAGTTCAATTCCTCTTATTAAAGAATTAAATTCAATTTAATCATTAAATAATTCAATCTTATTTAATTATTAAATAATTCAATCTTATTTAATTATTAAATAATTCAAACTTAATTATTAAATAATTTCAAAGTTTAATAATTAAATAATTTCAAAGTTTAATAATTTCAACTTAATTATAATTTCAAACTTAATTCAATCATTTCTCAATTTTAAACAACATCTTTCATCAATTACATGATTAATATTTTGTTTCAGATTATTAAATATTAACATTTCCCCTTCATTAAATTTCAAATTTCAACTTCATTTCAAAACCATATTATTTATTCAAATAAAATCTTCGTTTATTTTTAAATCAAATTATTGACCAATCGGGTTTTATTTAATTTTCTTTCCTAGGTCAAAGTTCAATTTGGGTATTTATCATTTCAACCTGATTCCAATTCAATTCAAAATCAAAACATAACAAAGGGAACTTGCAGTGTGATAACTGGGATGGTGTCAAAGTAAATAAACAAGCAATAACAACAAACAATAACAATCCAATAATCAATTTAATAATCCCGAAATAATCGTATTAATTCGCATTGTTATTTGTACGAATTAATATAATTATTTCTAGAATCTACACTATCATTTCATGTAGATTAAAGATTATTACATTACGGTTTTCACTTGTCATTCAATTTACAATTTCATACATCATCAGTTTAACAACATACATTCAGTGGTTCAAAGTGTAATTAAACAAATCCTACGTGTCAATAAATTCAACAGTAAAAAGGGGTCATATTATACAAATGTCAGTTAATCAAATTTAACATTTAATTATCCTATATCAAGTTCAATTTCATACTATTTATCATTTTAACATTAACAATTTAACGTCCAATATAAACATCAACAATCAATCAATTATCAGCCAAACTGTATTATCATCGCATAAATAATTAACAGATAATGGTATCAGATGTCACAGGTGAACTGATACAGGCAATAACATATATAACAGTGTAATTAACTAACAGCAGCATATTTCAATTGTCGTTTCAATTGAAATCAAATCTAATAAATAAAAGAACGTTAATCGTGAGTGATTGCTCACCTTTCGAGACTAGAGAGGACCGAAGATGACACAGATGCACACATTGATACGGACACTGAAATTGAGTTACGAATCAAAGCGAAGCAAAATCAACACAAATTCAGCGACCAAAGCTGATAGAATGAGAAGCGATGAGAACCAATCAGAATCAGTTGATATAAATTGAACTAAATATGTATAATATTTTCTTTTTCTTGAAATCAATATGTTAATTTAAGACAAAAATAAAATAAAATAAACATATTTAAATAAAATCATTGTTCTTAAACTCAAATAATAAAATCAAAGATATATATGTTATACTTAAAACAATTACTTATATATGCTTCAAATCAATGTACACATATATAGGAAAATTTTAAGGAGTACTTACTTTATTTTAAAATATATATAAAATTCAACAGGCCAACATAAATTTATGCAAAATATATATACAGATCTACCAATTACGCAATTCACTTGAATGCATATAAACTTCTTTTAAATTACACACTCACCCAGGACATTGAAATTATATAACCTTATATAGTTTTATATTTTAGCATCCAGATTGTATACTTTCATAAAACAGCATACATACTAATATATATCTTATATACAACAACCTAGAGAGAAAACTTGTGCTCACAAATATATAACTTACTTTTTTTTCGAATTGTATATATAAACACACTTTATACAAACGCAATATATATAATATGAGTATAACTAACACACGTAAACTAATACATAACGGTACCCATTGCATACTTATGAAACTTAAACAACTAACATATATACTATACTAACAGAAAAATATGTATAACTTCTTAAATAATACGCATTTATATATAACTCATACAACACTATAATTATATAGTGAAATTTATTAAACCAGGATCGATACAAATAAACCATGCAGACTTTTAAAATATAATATATATATATAGACTTATAGAAAAATATAGTATACAAGCATAGATATTATATATACAGCTAAAAGATCAATATATATCAAACTGATATATAAGTATAACTTTACCTCCACTGAAAAGATTCTCGGCCGTACATATATGCTCTTTTTTTTCTTTCTTTTTTCTTTTTTTGAAGAGACATAGGCGGAAGGGAATGCCGGCTGTGAAACGTTGGTAATGCAAGAGAAATGACGTGCATGATTGGAGCAAATAGGTTTCATGCAACAAAAGGGACACATGTCTTCTGTAGGTGAATAAAAGAAGGAGGAGCACGTTCCTTCTATGCAAAGATGAATTTATATGTGCTGTCAATTTTTCTTCTTTCCTTTTTTTTTGATGGAAACGAAATTAGTAAGGGGGAAAGATGAGAAAGAAAGAAAAAAAATGAGCCAAGCAAAAGGGAAGAAGACCATGCAGCAGGGAATATTAACTTATTAATATATTTGAGTGAAACAGAGGAGGGGAGGCGCCGACTGAAAATGAACGAACCAAAATTCAATTGAAACCATAGGAAATGGAAAGTCTTAGCTTTAATTTCTGGGAAAAATTTAAAGCAAGCGGCTGCTGTAGACTGACGGTAGGGAGACGGGGGGGCTGAACATGGCTAAGGTGGAGGAGACGAAGCAGTGGAAGGAGTTTTTTTTTTATATTGAAATGTTTCATTCGAAACCCAAAGCCAAGAATTTTGAAGAACAGAACAAGCAACAAACGTGTACGTTTCCAAGGAATTGAATACAACCCTTTGTATTCAACGTAAAATTAAATTTTTCCAAAACCGATACAAAAGAAAGTAAAATAAAATTTTGGAAAATGTAGAAGGTCAGATGGTTGTTTCGGAAATGATAAATGCAAATGTCCCGATGGCTTCACGGTGACCTGGACTGCAAAACCGATATAAAAATCGTTTTCGCGGGTTGTAACCGGCTACCGATACGGTAGGCGTTACGCAAAGTGCAACGTACAACGAAACTCCGAATTTGACAATCGAATATACCGTAGAGATCGGCACGACGAGACGATCAAAACGGTATATAGAAATCAGTGGTACGATTGAATTATAAAAATTCGAAATTTTTAATAGCGGAAAATGCAAGAAAAACGCTGAAAAATAAGATCGACGGAGTCAAAGATGTCCGAATTTGGAAAAACGACAAACTAACATCTTGCTCAGAAGATGGTTTAGAATTTTTCTATGTAAAAATATTTAGGTTTCAGAAACATTTTATTTTCAACGCTTTTTAACTGATTAAATTGAAGTAAATTTACGCGCGAAATAAACTTTCATATTTTCGGACGAAAATTTACCAGTTACTATGTTAAATTAGACGTATTCCAAATATCAAATTTTATTTCAAAATTTTATCGTTTTAAAATTTCACAAAATTTCAATTAATTACGTTATTAAAACGGTTAAAATTTATGGGTCGTTACACTCTCCCCCACTCAAAACTTTTCGTCCCCGAAAAGGAACGAGGAAGGAGAGTAGAAACAACCAGAAAGAAAAATATATTTGAAATACAAAATAACAATTAATTTAAACCATATAAATTCAAATTTAAATTAATTGATATTCAGTAATTGATTTAATCCATTTGATTTTACTAAAATCAATCTCAACTATTTCTAAATTCATTATCTTATTATCCAATTATCTTCAATTTACAATTTCTAAAACCATAAATTTGAATAGTCTTTTATTATAATCATTTTTTTCCAGCAATTTAAATTCTTCTTTATTCCAAATTATTGTTAAATTTATTCTACTTAATATATCTAATCACATATATTTAACCCATATAAATTAATTTAAAACATAAAGTTTCGATTTAAATTAATTTACATCTATTAATTTCTTTTAAATTCAAGGTATTTTCATATATCGATCAAATTTCAATTTATTAATTCTTTCAAAATAAGTTTATTAATTCTTTCAAAACAAATTTATTTCATTATTAACTGAGTTTACTTATTATCTTATCTAACTCTATTAACATCTTTATAATCAAAATTTAGTGTATAACATTTATTATAAACACTCAAATTTTATTTATAAATTCAATTTATCTTGTATATTATCCAATTACATATTCAACTTCTGAATGATTTAGGTAAGTTGTATTAGAATGTAGTTGAACAATATACAAATAAAATTTTCCCAATTCAATTATTCAAGTTTAAATATTTATTCCAAATTTTGGTTTTGTTTATAATTAAAATCATCCTTTAACAAAATTTAAGAATTAGATTTCTGATTTACTCTAAACAATTTAGAGATATATATAATATATTTATATCAAATCAAATTAAATTCTTAAAATAAGATACTTATATATATATAAAAATCAAATTATACAGAAGAAATTCAAATCAAAATATTTTTCAAAACAAACCGTAGCAAAGCTACAGAATAGTATCTTCACTTCGAAACTCGAAAATGAATGTCGATGATGCGGCCGCCATCACCGAAATTATTTTCCAGCGACAAAGAGAAGAGCACTGATTTCAACATTTTAAAATTCTTTGGAAACGATTTCTATTTGAAAATATTTTCAATAATATATACTTTAAAATTATAAAACCAAAGTTCGAAATCACCGGAAACTAAATTCTCAAATTTCTGAATTAAATTCATTTCAAATTCCAATCAATTTATAACCAAGTTTATAAATTCATTTATTTATATTATGCAATAGTCAATGGTTTACAAAACAATAAATGAAAATCAAATATTATTATTTCAGACAACAAATTCATTAACAATTTAATTTCAGAAAACTTATATTTATATATAATATAATCATCCAAAACTATTTTGTTTATCAAATTTGAAAACAACACTTTTAATATAAATTTAGAAATACATTTCTTTGCTCGACGATATAGGAATGGATTTTCAAAATAAGGATAGGGATTCAAATTTTTTTTTTTGACTCAAATCAAAGAGAATTTTGATTCGAAAATAAGTTTGAAACAGAAGATAAGATAATTCAATTACCACAATCGGGAGATGGACAAGTTTATTTAATTTACGGGCAACCTTAACCGGATCGTCCGTAACTTCAAGAATAAGATCGATGGTGAATTCCGAGGTAAATCAACACTCAATCTCAAGAGATGGAATTCAGGTATAGCAGGGAATAGATAGCATCGTAAACCGAGGATACAGAAATCTCCGGTAAATCAATGCCTATTGTAAAGGAGTTTCACCCCTTTACGAATCATTTGAAGATTGGCGAGACCGCCGATCTATTATAGATATCATTCAAAATGGAGTTATGAAGTGCTCCAGAATTGAAAGAAGACGAATAGTGGGGAACACGAATGAAATTTAGAACCGTAGGGAACGTTCCAAAATTCAAAGGAATCGAGTCAAAAGGAAGAGATTGAAACTCGAATGAGAGTGATTTTGTAAATACATTTACCCTATATGTTGAGTTTTGCCTAGAGCTACCAAAGCTCTGATACCAACTGTAACGACCCGATATTTTGGACCATTCGCATCCATTATAAGTGTATAGGTAGACACTCATGCCAGAGTTGAATTGCTCAAAATACCGCGTTGTTAATTTAAATTCGGCAAAACTGAACATATACAGTAAATAAATAATCACAGAACACAGACATAGAGTAATAAGTGCAGCGGAAATAAAAGAGATAGTAGTTCATGAAGCTACTATATGAATATATACAATACATCAGAGTTTACAACAGAAGAGTAATACGATACATCAGAGTTAAACCAGATACAACGGAAGAGTAACAGATACAAATCAGAATACATCACTGGAATCATCGAATATCTGAAAGCTGGATAGATAGCTGGATCTCCAAGCGAAGCTCCAACTCCAAAGGTGAGTCTCGAAAGCTGAACCACTCAGTCTGACCCGAGCGTAAAGCAAAATACAAAACACTCGAGTCAGGATTAACATTCTTATATTAATAAATCCAACTCAAGTGAAATATCAATTGAAATACAAGTAACTCAAAGGATGTTTGAAATAACCATCCTTTAAGGATCCGTTAAACTATCTACTAGGTAGTAATATACGCTAAGTAGATAATGTCTATCAGTAATATAAAAAGATATCAAAATAGCGTTAAGTCATGGCCCATTCCACCCTTAACACATTTTTATTCCCAAAAGCATATACAAGACCGTAGTTTCCCCAAAACCGGAAGTCACAGAGGGCAATCCATATACTAAAGGTACAAATCAAAATCGTAGTGGTCGCATATAAATGGAATACAAGTATGACAAGGCCCATGAGGCAATACCCAAGGTAGTGATACTACCGTTCGCCTGATCCGGACTGGTGAGAACGCAACGCCGCAGCGCCCGCAACACCGTGAAACAACACTCCCAAAATCAAGGGTGCACCAATCGACAACAAGTATAAGTAGTTCGAAGAAGTGTGTCCACTTGAGGTATTAAATCCTCCATTGGCCCGGCACAGCTCCTGTTTTAGTCATTTCCAATTTGACACAAGTGTCAAGGCTATCCATCATCGTTCTCTTTCTTCAGTCATCACGTACATCATTCCAACCACTTCATTCTGGATCATCACTCCGCGTATAGTTATTAAAGTGGTTTTCGGTTTAGATAGAGAGTATATCCATAACCGAATTCCGGTCTCTTTAATAACTTTCGTAATTATTACACCGATTGGTCGTTTGTTTATTTCAAAACCAAATCAATTTCAATTTCAAATAGAATTCGTAAATCAACATTTCATTTGTCTTTCAAAACCAATTTCCAATATTTACGTTTCAAAACTTCCAAGCTATCATTTAAAAATCTTATAATTCAATTTCCATATTCATTTAAAACAATTCAAATATCAATTCAAGTTCGTATATAAGATTCATTCCGAAATCATTTTAAATTAATTTAATTTAACATTCAAATCAATTTAAATTCATTAATCGATTTCATTCAATATTTGTTAAGTTAATTTATCATTCAAAACAATTCTATTTAATTTCCAATTCATTAAATCAATTTCTTAAGTTCAACTTCATTTAAATCAAAACTTCAAATCGAATTAAATTAAATTCGTCAAATCAATTCTTTCAATTACAAGTCTTACATTAATTCGAAAAATATCACATTTTCATTTCTTGTTAAAGAAAATCCATTTCACTTATTTACTTTCTTAAATAATTTTCCCAAAACTTAATTAATAAAGAATCTCAATTTCAATTATTTACGAAGTAAAATTCACTTATTCAAAAGTTCAATTCCTCTTATTAAAGAATTAAATTCAATTTAATCATTAAATAATTCAATCTTATTTAATTATTAAATAATTCAATCTTATTTAATTATTAAATAATTCAAACTTAATTATTAAATAATTTCAAAGTTTAATAATTAAATAATTTCAAAGTTTAATAATTTCAACTTAATTATAATTTCAAACTTAATTCAATCATTTCTCAATTTTAAACAACATCTTTCATCAATTACATGATTAATATTTTGTTTCAGATTATTAAATATTAACATTTCCCCTTCATTAAATTTCAAATTTCAACTTCATTTCAAAACCATATTATTTATTCAAATAAAATCTTCGTTTATTTTTAAATCAAATTATTGACCAATCGGGTTTTATTTAATTTTCTTTCCTAGGTCAAAGTTCAATTTGAGTATTTATCATTTCAACCCGATTCCAATTCAATTCAAAATCAAAACATAACAAAGGGAACTTGCAGTGTGATAACTGGGATGGTGTCAAAGTAAATAAACAAGCAATAACAACAAACAATAACAATCCAATAATCAATTTAATAATCCCGAAATAATCGTATTAATTCGCATTGTTATTTGTACGAATTAATATAATTATTTCTAGAATCTACACTATCATTTCATGTAGATTAAAGATTATTACATTACGGTTTTCACTTGTCATTCAATTTACAATTTCATACATCATCAGTTTAACAACATACATTCAGTGGTTCAAAGTGTAATTAAACAAATCCTACGTGTCAATAAATTCAACAGTAAAAAGGGGTCATATTATACAAATGTCAGTTAATCAAATTTAACATTTAATTATCCTATATCAAGTTCAATTTCATACTATTTATCATTTTAACATTAACAATTTAACGTCCAATATAAACATCAACAATCAATCAATTATCAGCCAAACTGTATTATCATCGTATAAATAATTAACAGATAATGGTGTCAGATGTCACAGGTGAACTGATACAGGCAATAACATATATAACAGTGTAATTAACTAACAGCAGCATATTTCAATTGTCGTTTCAATTGAAATCAAATCTAATAAATAAAAGAACGTTAATCATGAGTGATTGCTCACCTTTCGAGGCTAGAGAGGACCGAAGATGACCCAGATGCACACATTGATACGGGCACTGAAATTGAGTTACGAATCAAAGCGAAGCAAAATCAACACAAATTCAGCGACCAAAGCTGATAGAATGAGAGGCGATGAGAACCAATCAGAATCAGTTGATATAAATTGAACTAAATATGTATAATATTTTCTTTTTCTTGAAATCAATATGTTAATTTAAGACAAAAATAAAATAAAATAAACATATTTAAATAAAATCATTGTTCTTAAACTCAAATAATAAAATCAAAGATATATATGTTATACTTAAAACAATTACTTATATATGCTTCAAATCAATGTACACATATACAGGAAAATTTTAAGGAGTACTTACTTTATTTTAAAATATATATAAAATTCAACAGGTCAACATAAATTTATGCAAAATATATATACAGATCTACCAATTACGCAATTCACTTGAATGCATATAAACTTCTTTTAAATTACACACTCACCCAGGACATTGACATTATATAACCTTATATAGTTTTATATTTTAGCATCCAGATTGTATACTTTCATAAAACAGCATACATACTAATATATATCTTATATACAACAACCTAGAGAGAAAACTTGTGCTCACAAATATATAACTTACTTTTTTTTCGAATTGTATATATAAACACACTTTATACAAACGCAATATATATAATATGAGTATAACTAACACGCGTAAACTAATACATAACGGTACCCATTGCATACTTATGAAACTTAAACAACTAACATATATACTATACTAACAGAAAAATATGTATAACTTCTTAAATAATACGCATTTATATATAACTCATACAACACTATAATTATATAGTGAAATTTATTAAACCAGGATCGATACAAATAAACCATGCAGACTTTTAAAATATAATATATATATAGACTTATAGAAAAATATAGTATACAAGCATAGATATTATATATACAGCTAAAAGATCAATATATATCAAACTGATATATAAGTATAACTTTACCTCCACTGAAAAGATTCTCGGCCGTACATATATGCTCTTTTTTTTTTTTTTGAAGAGACATAGGCGGAAGGGAATGCCGGCTGTGAAACGTTGGTAATGCAAGAGAAATGACGTGCATGATTGGAGCAAATAGGTTTCATGCAACAAAAGGGACACATGTCTTCTGTAGGTGAATAAAAGAAGGAGGAGCACGTTCCTTCTATGCAAAGATGAATTTATATGTGCTGTCAATTTTTCTTCTTTCCTTTTTTTTGATGGAAACGAAATTAGTAAGGGGGAAAGATGAGAAAGAAAGAAAAAAAATGAGCCAAGCAAAAGGGAAGAAGACCATGCAGCAGGGAATATTAACTTATTAATATATTTGAGTGAAACAGAGGAGGGGAGGCGCCGACTGAAAATGAACGAACCAAAATTCAATTGAAACCATAGGAAATGGAAAGTCTTAGCTTTAATTTCTGGGAAAAATTTAAAGCAAGCGGCTGCTGTAGACTGACGGTAGGGAGACGGGGGGGCTGAACATGGCTAAGGTGGAGGAGACGAAGCAGTGGAAGGATTTTTTTTTTTTTATATATTGAAATGTTTCATTCGAAACCCAAAGACAAGAATTTTGAAGAACAGAACAAGCAACAAACGTGTACGTTTCCAAGGAATTGAATACAACCCTTTGTATTCAACGTAAAATTAAATTTTTCCAAAACCGATACAAAAGAAAGTAAAATAAAATTTTGGAAAATGTAGAGGTCAGATGGTTGTTTCGGAAATGATAAATGCAAATGTCCCGATGGCTTCACGGTGACCTGGACTGCAAAACCGATATAAAAATCGTTTTCGCGAGTTGTAACCGGCTACCGATACGGTAGGCGTTACGCAAAGTGCAACGTACAACGAAACTCCGAATTTGACAATCGAATATACCGTAGAGATCGGCACGACGAGACGATCAAAACGGTATATAGAAATCAGTGGTACGATTGAATTATAAAAATTCGAAATTTTTAATAGCGGAAAATGCAAGAAAAACGCTGAAAAATAAGATCGACGGAGTCAAAGATGTCCGAATTTGGAAAAACGACAAACTGACATCTTGCTCAGAAGATGGTTTAGAATTTTTCTATGTAAAAATATTTAGGTTTCGGAAACATTTTATTTTCAACGCTTTTTAACTGATTAAATTGAAGTAAATTTACGCGCGAAATAAACTTTCATATTTTCGGACGAAAATTTACCAGTTACTATGTTAAATTAGACGTATTTCAAATATCAAATTTTATTTCAAAATTTTATCGTTTTAAAATTTCACAAAATTTCAATTAATTACGTTATTAAAACGGTTAAAATTTACGGATCGTTACAGCTCCTGTTTTAGTCATTTCCAATTTGACACAAGTGTCAAGGCTATCCATTATCGTTCACTTTCTTCAGTCATCACGAGCATCATTCCAACCACTTCATTCTGGATCATCACTCCGCGTATAGTTACTAAAGTGGTTTTCGGTTTAGACAGAGAGTATGTCCATAACCGATTCCGGTCTCTTTAATAACTTCCGTAATTATTACACCGATTGGTCATTTAATATATTTCAAAACCAAATCAATTTCAATTCGATTATAATTCGTAAATCAACATTTCATTTGTCTTTCTAAACCCATTTCTAAAATTTACGTTTCAAACTTCCAAATTTATAATTTCAAAATCTTATAATTCACTTTCAATCTTTATTTAAAACAACTCAAATATCAATTTAAATTCGTATATTAGATTCATTCCGAAATCATTTAAATCAATTTAATTTAACATTCAAATCAGTTTAACTTCATTTATCGATTTTATTCAATATTCGTTAAGTAAATTTATCATTCAAATCAATTCTATTAATTTCCAATTCATTAAATCAATTTCTTAAGTTCAACTTCATTATATCAAAACTTACAAATTGAATTAAATTAAATTCGTCAAATCAAATTCTTTAACTTTCAAGTCTTACATTAATTTCAATAAATCACATTTTATTTCTTGTTAAAGAAATTCAATTTCACTTATTTACTTACTTAAATAATTTTCCAAAACTTAATTTTATTCATTTAAGAGGTTCAATTTTACTTATTCAAAGTTCAATTTCTCTTATCAAAGAATTCAAATTTTATTTAATTATCAAATAATTCAATCTTATTTAATTATTAAATAATTCAAAACTTAATTATTAAATAATTTCAAAGTTTAATAATTTCAAACTTAATTATAATTTCAAACTTAATTATTAAATCATTTCAAACTTAATTCAATCATTTCTCAAATTAAACAACATTCTTTCATCAATTACATTGTTAATAATTTGTTTCAGATTATTAAATATTAACATTTTCCTTTCATTAAAAATTCAAATTTCAACTACATTTCAAAACCATATTATTTATTCAAATAAAATCTTCATTTTATTTTTAAATCAAATTATTGACCAATCGGGTTTTATTTAATTCTCTATCCTAGGTCAAAGTTCAATTTGGGTATTTATCACTTCAACCCGATTCCAATTCAATTCAAAATCAAAACATAGCAAAGGGAACTTGCAGTGTGATAACTGGGATGATGTCAAAGTAAATAAACCAGCAATAACAACAAACAATAACAATCCAATAATCTATTCAAATAATCCCGAAATAACCGTATTAATTCGCATTGTTATTTGTACGAATTAATATAATTATTTCTAGAATCTACACTATCATTTCATGTAGATTAAAGATTTTTACATTACGGTTTTCCACTTGTCGTTCAATTTCAAATTTTAATACTACAACAATTAATCCAACATACGTTCAAGGTTCAAGTATAATTTATCAAATTCTACGTGTCAACTAGTTTATCATTTAAAAGGGGTCATATTATACAAAATTTAAATAATCAAATTCAACATATAGATTCAATTTAAATGGTTAACTATCATACATCAATTCAATTGCATATTATTTATCACTTTAACATTAACAATTTAATGTCCAATATAAACATCAACAATCAATCAATTATCAACCAAACTGTATTATCATCGCATAAATGACAGATAATGGTGTCAGATGTCACAGGTGAACAGATACAGGTAATAGCATATATATCAGTGTAATTAACTAATAGCAGCATATTTCAATTGTCGTTTCAATAGAAATCAGATTTAATAAGTAAAAGAACGTTAATCGTGAGTGATTTCTCACCTTTCGAGGCTAAGATAGATGAACGAGAAGTTGACACTGATACGCACACTAAATTTTGAGTTACGGATCCTGGCACGAATTTCAAAGCGAAGCTAGATGGATACCCGTTCGATGAACAAAGCTGATAACATAAATTTATGAACTGAATCAGAATTGGTTTGATATGTATACAGAATATTTGTTATTTCATAAAATAAATATTTTGATCTAAAGCAAAATAAAATAAAATATAAAATAAAATAATAAAATACGTACTTATGATAACAAAAATCACTTTAGTTCAAACCATTTGAAATTCACGCATATATTTTAGAAAACCATACTTAAAACCAATTCACAAATGCAGACACCATAATATAAAATTAATATAACATGCATAAAGCACCTAAACACATCACATTATTATACAATAGTTATCAAACCCATCAAGACATATTACGATATTAAAATTTGAAAGCAATATTTTATATAAACTAATACCTAGACTAATATAGATAAAATTTACAAAATCCAACATATACACATAATACATTTTAAATTAATGCTTATATTTGTGACTTTGACGACTGGGCAAGGAAAAATATATGCAACCGGTTATATATGTACGTAACTTACACATTAAAACTAGCATTAGACTTTTACATATTCAGTAAAAACAACAACTCATATAGCTTGTCATGTGTCAGATCTTTATATAAAAAGTATATATACAATAATATATAAGACGAAAAGGCATAGTAACCTTCAGATTGGAAATATAAATACATATGACTCCAAAGCTTACATATATACTTAGTAACATGCAAGATACTTATATGTAAATCTATACAAAATGTCCAGATCAAAAATACCCATTTATAATATAATATATACTATAACATACTTATAACGTACCATTTTTTTTCCAAGAAATTTATTACAAATTTAGTTTGTTGAATAGATATTAGACACACAATTATACAGAGCAAATAGATATTCCGCCCAACTTCTCAACAAGGAGGTATTGAAGCTTAAAAAAATAAGAAAATTACTGATTAAGAAGTAGGATTTTGCAGTAAAATTAATATTAAAACAAATCAATTGCAGCAAAATCTCAAGGCATAATATTATCAAAATAGCAAACAACCAGAGATGGAAGAAGACTGGAAGACTAAAGATGTTTGTACTGGCAAACAAGTACTGTTTCAACAGCAAGCAACCAAGTAGCAAACAACCAGAGATGGAAGAAGACTGGAAGACTAAAGATGTCTATACGGCTGAACCCTAGCTGCAACTTGGAGTTATCTGTTGCCATCGCAGTCGAGTTGCCATTCCATCGATTGGAGTCGTTGCCTTGCCACCGTCGACTGGAGTTGCTATCGACCGGAGTCGTCGCCTTATCGCTGCAGTAGCCGAGTCACCACCGTTGTCGTCAGAGTCTGGACAGGCGCGGTTGTAGGCTGCGCGAGGGAAGGCTGCGCGCGCGGTGCCAGGGATGTGATCAGCAGAAGCTTGGTCGAAGGAAAGGCAGTGGGTGTGGGGAAGGTGGGAATCGCGGAGGTTGGTGTAGGAGCCGGGTGGGGTGTTGCGAGATGGCTAAGGTGGAGGAAGCACGAGGCGCGGAGGTTGCTTTGTGTGGGTTCGGTGGTAGAAGGCCTGGCTGAGGAGGGTGATCGGATGATTTTGGGTCTTTTTCTCTTCGGTGGTGGATTGCAAATGGGTAGAGGATGAAGACTTGCTCTCAAACAAATAAAAGGGAAAGAGAGAAAAGAAGTTTTAGGAACCGATAAAAAATATTGGGACCAGAGAAATTAAAGCAGCCGTTGAAGATGAATAGACTAGATTGAATAAATTCTCTTTTGCTTTACATTTCAAACTGAACCAAATGGGTAGAAGTTAAATTCAGAAGATATAAATGCAATAGTCGAATAGTCACAAAGAAAACGAAAAGGATTAAAACAAATATTGATACGGAAAATCGTTTTACCAATTTCGCAGCGTACCGGACTCCGACACACAAAGATGAATATACTACTGAGATCAGCACGACGAGACGATCAAAATGGTATACGAATATCAGTGGTATGATTGAATTATAAAAATTCGAATTTTTTTTATAGCGGAAAATGCAAGAAAAACGCTGAAAAATAAGATCGACGGAGCCAAAGATGTCCGAATTTGGAAAAATGACAAACTGACATCTTGCTCAGAAGATGGTTTAGAATTTTTCTATGTAAAATATTTAGGTTTCAGAAACATTTTATTTTCATCGCATTTTAACTGATTAAATTGAAGTAAATTTACGCGCGAAATAAACTTTCATATTTTTGGACGAAAATTTACCAGTTGCTATGTTTAACTAAACGCATTCCAAATATCAAATTTATATTTCAAAATTTTATCGTTTAAAATTTCGCAAAATTTAATTAATAACGTTATTAAAACCAGTTAAATTTACGGGTTGTTACAATACTAGATTTTCATGGCACGGGGATGACCGAGCTTGACCGGGTTTCGATTGGAGGAGGAGCTCACTTTGGCACTTCGAGTGGCACTCATCGATCGTCGTCAAAACGTGAGAGGAGGTCGTGAAAATTCGATTTGATATGGCGGTTATGGGTTCGGTCGCATGATGCCTGGGAACGAATGGAATAAAGGGATCATGGCTAGATTTCTCTACGGCAAAATTGTGCGGCCAGAAATAATAAAGGTTAAAAAAAATTAATTTATATTAATTCGTATAATGTTTAAAACAACATAACTTTTTCATACAAGCTCTGTTTCACACGAAACGAATTTCGTTGGGTCCGTATTGACGAGCACTACATTTTAGAGCTAGTTTGGAGTTGATTGGAGCTAGTGTAAATTTGGGTAAAATTAAACGCTTGTTTAATTTTATTCAGAATAAAACACTGTAACTGCTATTGGAATCAATGTGAGTACAACTCACTCTTTCTAACTCACTGATATTTTTATATAAGTGAGAAATAATTTATTTTATGATGATTGATGATTGTTTGGATGATATATGATATATTGATTGGAATTTGGATATATTCCTGCCTAGTGGAGTAGATGACCCTATATGTTCCCGTGTATGAGCGGATGACCCTTTGTACGCGCATCTGCCTTGAAGCGGACATTGTACATATATTTCTAATATGTATATTTGTTGGAGGTGACAGGTTGGAGGGATCCAACTGGATTCCTCACCGGTATTGATTTATTTACAAATATTGTGATATATACTGTTTTCATATGATATATGATGTTTTGGTTGATGTGATTGATGTATTTAGGGTTGTTGTAGCATTGGGCCTATTTTGGAAATTTAAAAATGTTTAAGTGATGATTTCCAAATTTAAAAGGATTTTCAAGTGATTTTGAAAATAGATGTTTTATAAATTTCGAATGGTTAAGGAAATTGATTTATTTTAAATAAATAAAAGTTAAAATTTTTATGTGATAAAAATTATGATTTTTGGGGAAATATAGTTGAAATGTGATTTTTGAAATATAGAGATAACTGTTTTGTAAAATAGTTTAAATTGAGATTTTTGAATTATTATAAACGGTTTATATGTATAGATTTATAAAATTGATATTTTATAAATCGAAATAAAGGAATTATAAAGGAGTTTTATAAGTTTTGAATTAGAGTTATAAATGGATTTTATAAGTGAATAAGATTTACAGTTGATAATGTTATAAAAAGAATGATTTTGTAAATAAATGATTTATAAGTAAATTAACTCATAATTTGGATTTTGGTATATAATTGAGATATAAATAATGAATTTGGTAAATGAAGTATATCCACGATTTTGGACAGTGGATTATCCTGTAATAAACGTATAGAAATATTAGATTTAGTAAATGAACTATATTCACGATTTTGGACAGTGAATACTCTTTAAAATTAAATAAATGTTTTGGTAAAGTGAACTTTTAAATGGAGTAAAATGGTTTGAAGATGTTTTAAAATGTGTTAAGTATCGAAATCATAGATTTCAACATTCATTGTTGAAATGGACGTTTTCGAGAAATAAGGAAATGATGGATTATAACACCATTGTTATAGTAAATGATTTTCGTAAGTATATTTTGTATAGTATATGGGATTTATATATCTATCTTATTTTTGAATCCCTATACTAGTGATTTTGGGTAGTCGTAACGATGTTTTACGCAACATTCGTTTTGACCCAAATAAATGTGTTTAATAAGTACGTTTTCCTTAAAGAATTAAATATATACTTAATCGTGATTTAAGTATATGTAATAATTTCTAAGTATTGAAAATAAAGAGATTTGTGAATTACTTATTATTAAATAAGTATATGGAAATGTTTTCCAATATTGAAATGGTTTTGGAATTATATCTTTTTAAAGATAATTTGGAGTGAATATTTGGCAAGTGATTTAAATAAATAAAAGATTAATTAAAAGGGCCTAGTGATTGTATATGGTGCTAAATATTTGTTTGTTTGCTTTGATAGTTAAATAACCGACTATCAAATTTGACCATTTTAGTTCCTCGACTTGATGTGGGAATTATTTATTCATACACTTAGTACGTAGCCTTCTGTGTAGGCTTGATTATCGTTTGTGTTGAGGATGTTGATTCGTATAGTGCAGAGTTTTACTCCAATCTATCGAGCTTCCTTCTTAGCCCGAAGGATAGCAAGTTGAAAGTTGGAGACGTGATAAGTCTATGAGACTTAGTTTCTATGTGAGGTTGAGAAACGCTTTTGCGTTGTTGGTGCGAAGAGACCGGGATCAGATTTATCTGAAAACCACTTCGGACCAACGTATATGCGACGATTGTGCAGGTTGCTTGTGATGGTATTGATATTTTCGGAGTTTCATAGTGGAGGACTGCTTGTTGATCGTTTGGGGTTAAAATCCCAATATACATCCAGTAGTAGTGGTCTCTTCATTATGAAATATCCAATGCAAGGACTATTCGCTACTAATCCTAGGGATTTCCCGACAAGATGTGATAGGAAAGTACCTTCGGTTTGTCCTGTTCCTGGACAACTTGTACGGATGTTTGTCTGACATTGCATTTCTACAGATTACGTACATTGGTTTTTACAAACGTACATCAGTGGTGGCGGAGAAGGCAACTTCTCTTAGCTTAACAGCCTCCTTGAGACGTATGAGCTTAAGGGTTGTATTTTTGTGGAAGGCAATTAGTAGTCAACGGAAATGGCCGTGTGGCATTCAAAGTGATGTGATTGTGATTTGTGAAAGGTAATCGTTACCTCTCTGGCCTCATCAACCGAAAATGAACGAAACTGGGTTAGATGCAGCAGGGCTATTTGGGTCGCTCCCATTAGGGTATGATCATCCTCTTCTAGATATATCTTTACACGCTATGATGTCGTGTATCTGATTATTGTGGTTTGTATGCTTAGAGGGCCTTAGGTAAAGGTCGGTAACGACCGGAGGATGACATATTCGGTACCATCTAGTTATAGAAGTGGGCCGGTCTTGTGTTGGTAGAAGAACTTTGTGATGGTTTCTCGGGACATCCATCTAGAGGTGTACCCCTTCGGAAGGTAGTCCCTTCACCTGGTCATTTGTATGGAAATCCAAACTCCATTACGAGCTGCGATTTTGTTTGTAAAGGCGTAATGAATAGCCTCAAAATGCTATATGGGTAACCATTTCGACTATGATTAATTTTATTTGTATATACTAGACACTAGTATAATATAAGAGGATTTGATATAAAAGAAATGTTTTAGTTATCGTAAGGTAAAAACATGTCCGTGTTTATGTGTGGGCGTGTCTTACGAGATACTTTTGTTTTGATAAAGGAAAAGTTTGGTAATCTAATAAATTCAGTTGAGTGTGTTTCTCACGCTGGTTTACCAGACTGATCCGGGCGTTCTTCCCTTTCAATACTTGGGTCAGACCGAGTATATTTACAGGTTTAGATTGGTGCTTTTGGAGCTTCAGCAGGAGAGCTGGAGATCTTCATTTCGTATACACGTATCTATTTTGCTTGATTATCCGCTGTGCTTAGTTGTTGTATATTATCGGCAATTGTAAGGACATGTTATTATAACTGTCCAGGCTGATAACTATTGATTGATTGTTGAACTCTGATTTATGTATGTATATATACAGTTTCTGTTTTGTAAAGATCATTGGTATGATATTATATGTTTTCCGCTGCGATGTGAGATTATGTATGGTTCTGTTTGGTTCTATCTTCTCTCTTTCTTCTCTTCTCTTCTTCTCTCTTCTTTTCTTTCTCTTGACTTTCCGTCAGTCTGTGCTTCTTGGGTCGGACATGTATGGATTATTGTCGATTCAAAGGGTATGGATTTGCGGGTCGTCGCACCTAAGCACTGATACCAACTATAAAATCTTTCATTCTAAACCCAATGTTGTAATCCAATGTGGTGCAATCACTTGTAACATCCCCTATTTTGAGACTTGAAAATAAATGCTACTAATACTACAATAATCCTTATCACTATTTTTCGATGATAAAATTTAATCAGTTATTGTATAATTAATATCAAGAGTACAAGAATTTACAAATTCTTCAAAACAACTTCATTAATTCATCCATTTTCAAATTCACTACAATTCAATTTGATAACCCTCGATTCCATCGTTTAGATAAAATATAATAAATACAGTTATAATTCAAAGGGCGATAATACGATGATTACCCCTTGGATGATCCGAATCTTAACAACTTGATGGTTACAATGCGTATCTTTACATACATTCAATAAAATAAAGAAGTTAAAACTATATAGTAAGAATCGACTCTAATAGTAGCTTGCCTCCCACATGTGTCTGAAAGCTTATTTGTCTTACCTAAAACCCTACTCCCGACCCATCCAATTTCATTTGAGTATCCGAGAGTTAGGGAAAAATTAAAAACTTCAGGTCAGATTAAAAGTCTGGTGTGAAAAATATTATTCCATGTTGAACCAAAAGGATAACTAGTGAGATCATGCCACTGAACCATGAACGGTTTCCCCTAACTATTATCTTACCAAACAATATGTTAATCATAACATATCCTGCAACCAAAATGAATAGTACATAAACATAATATCAACATTATGCATAATGGGTTAATGAATAATCTGTAAATTCACTAGGGTCAAAGAGTAACGCTTAACCGGGTTTTTAACCAAGTAGAAGTCAATGGAAGTTAGAACGTCAAGATAAAGATGAAACGACTCAGAAACTTAGAAGCACACTTAGAAGGAGTGGAGAAACAACTCGAGGAAGTTTCAAGGGGATTGGAGCAAACGACATAGCTTGGTACAAAACTACATAGGTCGATACCGACCTATAATCCTCTTCGGCTAACCTTCCAAATTATGTACTCATAAACTTCACCAATAGCTCATGATCAAGCGGTTTTCTTAGAGTATGGACGACCAATTCCATGATTAATGAGAATAAAGCCAAGAAAGTAGGGTAACTTAAGTGATATTGGAAAGATTACTAGAATCAACAAAAAGTTGATGAAAAGAGCTTGGAACCTATCAACTAGAAGATAGAAGAGCAGAGTAAGAGTAGAAGTTGGATTTGTACCAACAATTATAGTTCGGTACCGAGTTACATAGGTCGGTACCGACCTATCTTATTGGGCTGTGGTGCTCTGATTTCTCTTGTACAATATCGGGCCTTCATCTAGACTACAGTGCAAGCAAGCTTCTGACTCCATACACCTGTTTCTTGATACATACCTACCTAACTGCAACTAAAGATGGATCTAGTTTCTACTGACTCCATATGCAGAAGCTCTCTCACTTCTTCATTTCTTACCTCTATATAATAGTCACCTAGGCAACTACTATTGGCAATTCTAGAATTTAGAACTTGTCAAACCCATGTAATCGTAATTTATACTCTCTCTAACTCCTTATAATCTCATACAAACTATCTTAGATCCCCAATCAATAGAACTATAATGTGGATGTAGGCCAAATATTGCTGAACCACTATAAAATCTTATGTCTCCCCATTCTATTTTCTTTGACTTCTACTATTATATGCTAGATCTAAGTCATATAGGTTTCCTAAAACTCAATCTTGGATGTTGATCCATTTTTGGCATCAACATTTTGGTGCTTTCGTTGAGAAAACTATATCCAGGCTAGATCTAGCTCTCTACTTTGAATTGGATAGATTCAAAAGTTAAATCTGAAAAACTTACTTGAAGAACTTGAAGAATTATTGACAAAAAAGCATGACACCAAGAAGATCCAATAAGTCCTCAGGAGCCATGGCTGGTGGTGATGAAGGGAATGCTCACCAAACTGAAGTAAATAATCAATAGGCAATTCTGGGTCCTCTGCTCAGCATGGAGTAGCAACCAGATGAGAGATTGATAAGATAATTCATGAACTCAACTAGAAGATGGTGGATAGCTAAAAAGCTCTCATAGACAAGATGGGTGCTTTGCTCAATCTTCAACCCGAACTACCAGGAGAGTTGGGAGAGAAACTTCTCCTATAATAAAACAAGAGAACTTGTTAGTTTCTAGCCTAAACAGGAGAGATGGAAAGTAAAAGCAGAAGGAAGTAACTGCTAGAGTTGCATGAGGAAGTAGGAGCGCTCCCCCATAAGGAAACAACTCCAGATGGAGCCAAAACAACTCAGTACCGACCCAAATATCTCAACTGACGATGCTCAGAAGGGAGGTGCATTGCTGGTTTTTGACCTTGATGATGACATGTAGTTGGAAGATGGTGATGATGGACTGAATATTGGTGTTAACAAACAAAATGTTGGGACTGGAGTTCAAGCTGCTATGGTAAGACCAACTGGATGCCAATGGAACTCTGCAGGAATGGTTCTCTCGAAGAATGGAGATCCTAAACTTCAGCTGGTATGCAGAGATCATTTGCGGAGCCAAACACTTGGTTCAACCCTTGACAGCCGACCTGCAGATTACCGTGCCAATGAGGAGTACATCGCTGACATAGTCAAATGGTTGGTGGAGGAAAGTAGAGATAGGAAAGATGAAGATTGGGGTTCCGCACTAAGCAAAAGTCCATTTATTGGAAATGTTTTGAGAGAAGAATATCCCTGAAGGTTCACCATGCTGACAATGCCATCTTATAATGGAACTACTGATCCCAACAACACTAACTCAAATACGAATGGCATATGGATGGAGCTGGAGCTACAGATGTTGTTCATTGTAGATGTTTCCCTATCTTCTTGGAAGAAGTTGCTTCGATGTGGTTTACCAAGCACGTGCCTAAATCCATATCGATGTTTGATGAATTTACAAAGAAGTTTTTGGAGCAGTTCAGGCTCCACATAGTTCGATCGAAGGACGTTATGTCATTGTTCGGCTTGTCACAAGGACCCAAGGAGTCACTGAAAGCCTCCTTGAACCAAATTAACATTGCTATTATAGAAGTTAGAAACCCGAAGGAAGATCTTGTATTCATGGCACTTGTCTTGGGCATTCACCCGAACACGGATTTCGGTAAGTGGATAAAAATGAAGTAACCAACTACCATGGAGGAATTCCATCGAAAGGAAAATCAGCTTATGAGATTGGAAGAAGAAAATATGGTTGAAGGCAAGCCCATCGATGAGTAGTCAAAAGAGGTAACTTAGAGTAACATCACGGTCGATCAGGATAGAAATGCTTCTAAAACTACTATAGGAAATGCTGGGAAACCTGAAATCAAAAAATAAAGAATCATAATGCTAGCTGCGTGATGGGACAGGAAGCATCTAAGGAATTTTAAACCTGAGGTCTATATGCCTTTAAATGAAAGTTTGGAAAACATCTACCTTGCCACTCAGGAAACCGAGTGGTATAACAAACCACCTAAGATGGAATCAACTGAGAAAAAGAAGAGATCAGGGAATTGTCACTTCCACAAAGGCATAACACAAATGAATGTCGGCATCTAAAGGGTTTACAAACAATTAATAAGAAATAACAAGCTTCGGTAGTATGTGAAGAAATGACAAAACACCAAACAGCCTGTTGGACCCTAATGGCAAAACGTTCAAGGAAATCAGCCTAGACCACATGGAGAAGGGCCTAAGCGAATAGATGGAAGGCTAGTCATAAACACCATTACTGGAGGACCTCACTCAACGTAGAAGAGTTGTGATGAGATGGAATGATATGCTAGTTCTTTGAAGCATGCACCATAGGAGCGTTGCTACACCGTCAAAGACGAAGCTCCGGCCAAGAAAAAAAGCATGATTATGGATGACATTATGTTCATGAATTGGGACACTATAGTGTAGAAGCACCAAACCTTGACCCAATGGTAATAACGGTCAGGATTGGGCCAACAGTTATGCATCGAGTATTGGTTGACAATGGAAGTTCATTTAATATCCTATTCCGAAAAACGTTCAATCAAATGAAGATTAGCATGAAGGATATTTACAGGTGAACCTAAATAGCCGATTGGAATGATCGAGCTTCCTGCAGATATCGAAGAAGGAGAATGGAGGGTGGTTCTCATCCAGACCTTCGTGATTGTTGATGAACATTCTACTTATAATGCTTTCTTAGGCCTACCAGCCCTTGCTGATTTTAGAATTGCTTTGGCTGCATAGTGTCTTATGATTAAATTCCCAATGGGGGGATGTGGTAAGAGTAGTAAGAGGAGACTAAAGTGCAACAAGAGAATGCTATGTTGCTAAATTACGTGAAGCTAAAAGCCATGAAAAGGGAAATTCTTGGGTAAGACTCTCTATATTCATGAACCGCAAGCATAGCAATTACAGAACCGCCCTAGCTTGGGAACCATAGTCACTTCGACAAGACTATAGACCCTAGGAAGAAGAGTTCAGAGGAAGTGCAGGAAGCACCAGTGGAGATTATAGTAGCTATCCCTATTGACAAGGATGACCCAACTCGGGTCTTGAAAGTTGGGTCATAGCTTGGAATCAAGATGGGAAAAGAATTGATAAACTTTCTTCATGCCAAATGGTACGTGTTCGCTTGGACACATTCTGATATGTGTAGGATATCATCGGAGATAGCATGTCACACACATTACATCAATCCTAAGTTCATGCCAATGAGGCAGAAGAGATGCAGCCTGAGTCCAGCGCAATCCACTACATTAAAGGAAGAAGTGGATATGCTATTGGTCAACAGCTTCATCCACGATGCCACATATCCTGAATAAGTGTCAAACCTTTTGTTGGTCCAAAAATCGAACGAGAAGTGGTGAACTTGTATTAATTACTCAAATTTGAACAAAGCCTACCCGAATGATAGTTTTCCATTGCCCGGGATCGACCAGCTTGTTGATGGAACCGCAGGCATGAAATGCTCTCATTTATGAATGCCTACTCAGGGTACAATTAGATTATGCTGCATGAACTAGATCAGGAGAACATCAGCTTCATCACAGTCTTGGGAGTCTATTGTTATCACATAATGCTATTTGGTCTAAAGAACATTGGTGTTGCTTACTAGAGACTGGTGAATACAATGCTTAAGGATCAAATAGGACGAACGATGGAAGTTTACATAGATGACATCATAGTGAAATCGTGAGTGTCTGGAAACCATTTGGTTGACCTCTTAGAGATGTCTGAGATGCTTCGAAAGTACAAGGTGAAGTTCCATTGAAGTGTTCATTTGGAATTGTTTCTAGTAAATTTCTTGGTTTTATTGTGAATGCAAAGAGCATTGAGGCCAATTCAAAGCAGATTGATGCCTTACGAAATGTCAGAGCCCCGATCACAAAGATGGAATTACAAAGATTAAATAGAAAGATTGCTCCATTGAGCCGATTCATCTCCAAAACGATGGATAAGTGGATACCATTCTTTAATGCATCAAAGAAAGGTAAGAAGAACTTTGAATGGAATCAGGACTGTCAAACTGTTTTCGAACAATCACTGCTACATATGGAGACATCACTAGTTGTTATCCCACCTTTTGGCAAGGCCGTGACACCAAGGAATTGACTAGTAAACCAGTGACGGCCCGTCCTAGAGATCGGTTATACGCAGGCTCACTAGGGATATCGACGAATTTTGTCCGAGTCCGGATCTAGCCAAAATTGGTAACACATGACAAGCTAAGTTATGAGAGTCAACGTTCTAAATCTCAAGCCAATCCAAGTTCGTAAGCTCAATTTATGAACGATACAAAATTGGATGAAAACCAATCACCGATCGACTCGCTCCCTTTGACTCGCTTCGCAACCATCAGGGTTGGCAACTTCGACTCGCTCCGCTCCGCCTCCATCAGATGCCTTCTTCGACTCGCTGCGCAACACTCAAAAGCGACTCCTTCGACTCGCTTCGCAACCACCAGAAGCGACACCTTCGACTTGCTCCGCTCGAACCACTGTTCGAATCCCTCAGGGCGCTCCACTTCGACTCGCTCAGCCAACGCACACTTCGACTCGCTCAACCAGTGCGCGCTTCGACTCGCTCAACCAGTACGCACTTCGACTTGATCAAAGTAGCGTCAAGGGTAGAGTAAGACTCGAGTGCCACGTCACCGAGTCGAAGGAAAAGCGAGTCAAAACAGAAGCGAGTCGAACCAAACAGCCAACCGAGAACTCCAATTTGTATCGATCATATCTCCTAATCTACAAGTCCAAATGCTATGAAATTTTCACAAAAGACAACGTGCATGCTAAAGAATGTCCACGCCAAATTTCGACTCCATTGGACGAAATCTTGATCGATATGAAATCTGTTCGTATAACTCTCGGATCGGACCGAAACTTCACGGGCTTGATCGCGCGGGCTTGGTCACGTGCCAGAGAGGGTCTCCCGAGATCTGAGCGAAATACCAACCTCCTACACCTATAAATAGACCCCTAAAGCCAACAGAAAAGGGGTTCTTCTTCTCTTTTGAGATCTCCAACGCCCGGACTCCGCCAGATCCAGATCTGAACTCCATAGCTGCTGCTACCAACGAATTTCACTGCTGCAAATCATTGTTATTCACTGTAATTTGCTGAAATCAATTGTAAACAACAAAGAAAGATTAATAAAGCAAACTACTTCATAGTGGACGTAGGCAATACGCCGACCACTCTAAATTCTTGTGTCTCCTTGCATTTTTCTTAGTTTCATATCTGAGATTTTGAATTTTTGTTAGATAAATCCTCTTTTTACATTTATTTTCTTCACTTTATCTCTTCAAAGACTTTCGAAGAGTGTTGTGCCCAATTTTGGTACAAACACTTTGGTGCTTTCATTGAGAAAAACCCAATTTTCTCCTGCTCTTTGGATCTCCTATCTATATCGGATTGCATAAATCCAAGAAGAAGATCCAGATCTAGAACTTTGAAGCCCTTCCATTCTATTCAGATTTGCATCAGATCTAGGAAAAGACTTCATCAATTCATTATGGCGAGCACACATACTACTTCTACAGCTGCTGATCAAGGAGCACGGGACCGACATAATCCCGTTCAATCACCTCCATCCAACCAAAATGCTGCAGGACCTTCAGATCCATCGGGTCCAATCACCAAACAAGAATTCCAGACATTGCTTCAAGAGTAGACCCAGAGTCGACAACAACTAACTGAACAACTGTGCACCAACACAGAGTTGACCAACCAGCTAAATCGCCAAAGGCGAAGAAGATCCAGAAGAGACCAAGGTTCTTATTCTTCCACAGAGAGTTCAGCCTCCTCAGATGGCCAAACCAGATCCACACGCCCACGGCTAGGTGTAAGCTACACCCAAGCCACAGGACACCAACCTCCTTCAAATCTCGGGCAACCTAGAACTGGACCATCCGCTAGTCTCCGTACAGAACCTTCATCTCGAGGAGGTGCTGCTCCTTACCATGTCACCGGCAACATTGCTACTACCACTACTGCCGGACGAGGAGGTGATGCTAGAAACCAAGCTGAACCTCAACGTAACCAACGAGAGCAGACTCCTGAGCCTTATGTCCCTGAGGATGTTGAACCAAGGAGGCGAGGCAAGGACCATCGACCGCGTCCGGTCCAGACTCGCGCTGTGGAACCCGACCACACCTTGGCATAGCATGCTCCCAACATCCGAATGCCGGATATACCAATGATGATTCGTTAAATGATCCGTGAAAGTCAGGGTCTCAGTAATGACGATTGGGGAATCTCCCGGAGTCATACCCCTTTCACCGATGACGTATTGTATGCTGAACCACCTCGGCGCTTTAGGATGCCAACTCTGCCAGTTTATGAAGGGAGATCTGATCCCAATCAACACATCCTGAAGTACGAATGGCTGATGAATGCTGCGAGAGCTGATGATGCGGTAAAATGCCGTAGTTTCCCCATTTCCCTGGGGGGCATCGCTACCATGTGGTTTACTAGTTTACCACCTCGATCCATTTCTAATTTTGATCAGATGGCCACAAAGTTCGTTGAACAATTCTGTATGCACGTGGCAAGGCCTAAAGACGTTAACACTCTGTCTACTGTTACACAAGCTCCTGGAGAAACACTTAGACGTTACTTAGAGCGATTGCATGCTACATGTGCAGAAATAAGCAATCCCAATGATAACTCTATCCTGATGGCATTGACTAAGGGGATTGATGCTGATTCCGAGTTCGGAAATTAGTTAGCTGGAAAACCACCTGCGTCATTGGACCGTTTCTATTCCAAGGCAGCCCAATTCTTGAGAAGGGAGGATGCGAAATAGTCTAGGAAGCAGGATGACGCAGGGCCCAACATCGAAGGAATCCAAAGTAACATCGCTGTAAAACAGTTGGAGGTAGTTCTGGAAAAGTTCAGTTGAACGTTCAAAATAAACAGAATCAGTAGAGGGACAATGGAAATCAAAGCAAGAAACGCGATCAGAATCGTGGTCCGCGGCATAGAGCTTCCATGTACGATAATTACACTCCATTGAACACGTCGTTGGAAAATGTGTATTTGTAGACCTGCCATACCATGCAATACAAAAAACCTGCCCCAAAACCACCAACGGCGAGACAAATCCAAACAGGAAAGTTTTGCAGATTCCACGAAAGCTATGGCCACAACACCAATGAGTGTCGTCACTTACAAGACCTCATCGAAAAACTGATACATGAAAGGAAGTTGGATCAGTATGTGCGGGCGCCGCAGTATGGTGGTGCGGGCCCATCAAATCAGAATCGTGCGCTGAATCAGGAAAGACAGGGGAACCCGCTCGTACAGGCAGGAGGTTGGTTATTAATACGATAAGTGGTGGTCCTCACCCAACAGATCGAAGCTGGAAGGAAATGGAGTCGTATGCCAGTTCTATCAGGCATGCGGACCTCGAATGTTATAGTAACTCTGATGAAGGGGCTCTGGCCAAGCAACAGAAGACGATGACAGATGACATCGTGTTCGGGAACAGAGACGCTGATAAAGTCGAAGCCCCCACTATCGATCCACTGGTCATCTCAGCTCAAGTAGGTCCTGCTTGGATGAAGAGAATCTTAGTTGACAGTGGAAGCTCGGTGAATATCTTATTTAAGCGAGCTTATGATCAAATGAGAATGGAAGCCACAGACTTGAAACCGTGTTAATCTCGAGTCCATGGTTTCAACGGAAGTGCTACTATACCCACCGGGATGGTGGAACTACCGGTAGAGTTGGGAGTTGGAGAACGTTGGAGAGTACGGATGTTGCAGTTCATTGTTTTGGACATAGACTCCCCATATAATGCTTTCTTGGGCCGAACGACCCTCGCTGAATTCAAAGCAGCCATTTCCCCATGGTGTTTGACTCTGAAATTCCCCACTGATCGTGGAGTAGGGATCATTCAAGGAGATCAGGCTACTGCCAGAGCCTGTTACGTTGCTGAGCTGCGGGAGGCGCAATGAAAGGAGAAAGGAAAGGGCGTAGAGGAATCTCTCTACGTCCGTTTTCTCGATAATTGACAATTAACGCCCGAGCCTAGGCCCGGGCACCCCAGCCAATTCCTCAAGGATCTTAACCCAAGAGAAACTGAAGACGAAGGAGAATCTAAAGAAAGTCAAGCATCCCCGGCCAAATTGACGATTGATGTCCCTATTGACGATGACGATGATTCGAAAATGATAAAGATTGGGTCTCAGCTAAGCCAGCAAACTCAAGAGGAATTGGTTGAATTTCTGCGGGTAAATCTTGACGTATTTGCCTGGA
The DNA here is from genome assembly GCA_030737815.1 of Allium fistulosum. Lineage (NCBI taxonomy): Eukaryota > Viridiplantae > Streptophyta > Magnoliopsida > Asparagales > Amaryllidaceae > Allium > Allium fistulosum. Next base: position 1,388,289,361 of record CM060901.1, on the reverse strand, counting down.
CACATTCTGATATGTGTGGGATCTCGCCGGACATCGCGAGCCACACACTGAATATTGACCTGCGGCATGTCCCGGTCAAACAGAAAAGGCGTGGTATGGATCCAGAGAGATGAACTATATTCAGTGTGTCGAATCCAATGAATCCGGCGTTCAACATACTGCGAGAATACAAAATGAAGCTAAATCCACTGAAATGTGAGTTGCATCCGGAAAATTCCTTGGATTCATTGTCAACGCCCGAGGAATCGAAGCTAATCCTGAAAAGATTTGGGCAATCAAAAATCTTGAAACTCCAAAGACTATAAAGCAAGTCCAAAGTCTCAATGGGAAAGTAGCAACATTGAGCAGGTTCATTTCAAAGTCCACTGACAAATGCATTCCCTTCTTCGATCTGATCCGAAAAGGAAAATGAAACTTTGAATGGACCACGGAATGTGAAGGCGCTTTCCAAGCACTAGTCCAACATCTATCCACACCGCCTATCCTGTCGAAGCCTATCGATCATGAGAAGTTGTTCGTATATTTGGCGATATCAGAAAACGTTATCAGCGCCGCATTAATTCGAGAAGAAGACAATATACAGAAGCCGGTATACTACGTCAGCAAACGATTGACCGGGGCTAAAAGGAATTATCCAAAATTGGAGAAGTTGGCTTACTGCCTTGTCATTGCATCAAGAAAACTCCGACCGTATTTCCAGGCACATTCCATTATTGTTTATACCGACCAGCCGTTACGACAGGTCCTTTCGCGGCCTGAGACGTCTGGTAGGTTACTCAAATGGAACATCGAACCGAGCCAATTTGATATTACTTACACTCCAAGACGAGCGATTCAAGGATAGGTCCTAGCCGATTTCATAGCTGAATTTACCATTCCAGAGGACTTGCCCGAAACCAATGAATCCCCCGAATACGTTTGGAAGCTTTATACCGACGGTGCATCAAACGACCGGTGTTCGGGCGCTGGTGTTGTACTCGAAACTCCCGAAGGTCAATCCATATGTTATGCTTTGAAGTTCGATTTTCATGCAACTAATAACGAAGCTGAATATGAAGCCCTCTTAGCTGGCTTGAAACTTGCTAGAGATTTGAGAATTATCGCACTGGAAATTTATTGTGATTCACAATTAGTTGTGTGTCAAGTACGGGGAGAGTATCAAGCAAGAGACTGAAGGCTGGCTGCTTACTTAGCTCGAGTTAAGGAAGTACTAGATCAGTTCGATTACTACGCCATCTATTGTATACCTCGAGAACGCAACCAAAAGGCCGATTCATTGGCGAAGCTAGCCAGCACAGGTGAAGCTCAACAAATGGGACTCGTTCCCGTAGAGACGTTACCCTCTCCAAGCATTGACCGGGTAGAAATAGACTGGGTATGCGAAACCGTCCCCGAAAAAGATTCATGGATGACTCCACTCAGAAAATACATTGAGCACGGGACCCTGCCGAAACGCAGGAGTGAAAAGAGACAAGTTCTTAGAAAGGCCTCACGATTCACCATTCAGAATGGAGTCATGTATAGAAGGGGGTACTCTGTTCCTTTACTCTGGTGTATCGCTCACAGTGAAATTAAACGAGTATTGCATGATGTACACGAGGGAGAATGTGGCGATCACATCGGGGGGCAAGCACTTGCCAAGAAAATACTTCGATACGGATATTACTAGCCGACTGTCAATCGTGACGCGTCAGATTATGCAAAGAGATGTGATAAGTGCCAGAAATATGCCCAAATTCCTAGAGCTCCTCCTACTGAGATAACGCAAATGGTCAGCCCATGGCCGTTTGCAATGTGGGGCATCGACATCATTGGTACTCTACCTCTGGCAAAAGGCGGTGCGAAATACGCCATCGTCGCAGTTGATTATTTTACAAAGTAGGCTGAAGCTGAACCTCTTGCTACCATAACGATGAAGAAAGTAATCAACTTTGTAGTCTGCAACATCATTTGTCGATTCGGTCTTCCACACACCATTATTACGGACAATGGAACCCAATTCGATAATGCTGAATTTAAAGATTTCTGCAAACGATTTCACATCCAAAAGAAATCTCCGCAGTTGCACACCCTCAAGCAAACGGACAGGTCGAAGCAGTTAATAAAGTTATAAAATCCATCCTGAAAAAACGACTAGAAAAGGTCGGGGGCAAGTGGGTCGATGAACTTCCTATGGCTTTATGGGCCTACCGAATAACCCATAAAACTGCGACTGGTCACACTCCATTTTCTCTCTCTTACGGTTCAGAAGTCGTTATCCCAGTCGAAGTAGAAGTACCTTCTCATCGTGTGACATACTATGATCCAAAGACAAATGCTATATTACTTGCTGAATCTCTCGATCTACTAGATGAGAAGCGTGAAGAAGCTGATTTGAGGGCAGCTGCGCATCGAAGTCGAGTCGCCCGATTGTACAACACCAAGGTCCGGCCACGAACCTTCGAACTAGGCGATCTTGTCTTAAAAAGAATATATCTGTTTCCTTCGCATATGAAGCCGACATGGGAAGGACCGTATGTTATTGAACGAAGGCTCGGAGATGGCACATTCAAGTTATCGACCATCGACGGTCTTACTCTACCAAGAGCTTGGAATAGCGAGAGCCTTCGCCGCTATTACACATGACAGGCTATCTTTATCCATTTAGTTTACTTTCCTTTTTTGCAATTTGTTTCTGCATTTCAAATTAGAACTTGTAATAAGGCAACTAACTTTGCCATACTTTCTTATTTCAGCAATAAAATGCAATCTCTTCGAGCCAGAGCTGTGATTTACTTGAAATGCTTCATATGACCATCACTATGCACGGAGAGCTAAGTTTCACCATACGGTGGAATTTATTCAAATAGAGAGTGATTGCGATGCAACCAATCACTCGCTAAGTGAAACCCGAGCACGGGGACAAACCATCACATCAAAGTCAAAAAAAGGGTTGATACACGACAATCCACCATCAACTCGGAGTTCCCAGAGTGCGAACCGGAGTATAAACATCAACTCTGTATTCCCAGAGTGCGAAGCGGAGTATAAAACTCAACTCCGAACTCCCAGAGCACGAGTCGGAGTATAAACACCAACTCCGAACTCCCAGAGCGCGAGTCGAAGTATAAACATCAACTCCGAATTTCCAGAGTGCGAAGTGGAGTATAAACATCAACTCCGAGTTCCCAGAGCGCGAACCGGAGTATAAAAATCAACTCCGAGTTCCCAGAGCGCGAACCGGAGTATAAACATCAACTACGAACTCCCAGAGTGCGAGTCGGAGTATAAACATCAACTCCGAATTCCCAGAGTGCGAAGCGGAGTATAAACATCAACTCCACATTCCTAGAGTGCGAAGCGGAGTATAAACAACAACTCCGTATTCCCATAGTGCGAAGCGGAGTATAAACATCAACTCCAAATTCCCAGAGTGCGAAGCGGAGTATAAACATCAACTCCACATTCCCAAAGTGCGAAGCGGAGTATAAACAACAACTCCGTATTCCCATAGTGCGAAGGGAGTATAAACATCAACTCCGACTTCCCAGAGCGCGAAGCGGAGTATAAACATCAACTCCACATTCCCAGAGTGCGAAGCGGAGTATAAACAACAACTCTGTATTCCCAGAGTGCGAAGCGGAGTATAAACATCAACTTCGAGTTCCCAGAGCGCGAACCGAAGTATAAACATCAACTCCGTATTCCCAAAGTGCGAAGCGGAGTATAAAACCCAACTTCGAGTTCCTAGAGCGCGAACTTGAGTATAAACACCAACTCCGTATTCCCAGAGTGCGAAGCGGAGTATAAACATCAACTTCGAGTTCCCAGAGTGCGAATCGGAGTATAAACGTCAACTCTGCATTCCCAGAGTGTGAAGCGGAGTATAAACATCAATTCCAAGTCCCCAGATCGTGGGCATATGGTTTAAATTTAAGCTGGCGTGACCAACCGCCTGTAAACAAATGGGACTCCCTGGAGTGCGGATATGCTCATCGACAATCAGACAAGCATGGATGCATTACTCAATCCCTGCTTGCCTCAGATATCCAATCGGTGGCATTAGACTCAACATGTTATAAGTGAGAAGCAATCGTCGACTGATGGTCTACAACTCATCCCCAAGACTGGGAGGCAGGACTTAAGCATCGTCCATTAATTGAAGCAATACGAAGTCGGAATTCAACTCGCTTTCCGGTCACAAACCATGTCCACAGTTTCCGAACTGGGCAAACAAAAACAAACTTGATTCGAAATCTGAAACTTCACAAGTGTGCTCCAGATATTGAAACACTTAGACAAATACACAATGACAGGAAAGAAACCAAAGAAGAGAAGTTTCATTTCTATTGTTTATAAAAGAAGTTTGTATACAAGTTTGTTCCAAAAATTCCTACTAGCAGGGGCCGAACCCGCATCTATACACGGCCAACAAAATGCAAGTCAAAATAAACCGGGGAAGCATGTTTAATCTTTCTTCTTCCTTGGCTTCCTCCTCGGTGTAGACCCATTGGAGCCACCGCTGATCTTCCTCTTCGAGCCTTTGTTTTTCGGCGGCTGGTCTTCAGGCGAGGGCATTATGTCAACATCCTCCTCCGAACTCGAATGAATGGGGATGCTTCCTGCAGGAGGAGTCGGAGGGATAGGATCGAACGTGGAAGATGGAATAGCCGCACTAGTATCAGAGAATGTACCGCCGGGTGATATCATTCTGAGCGGAGCTGGACCAAATGCCGCTGTCCCACCTCCAAAACTGCCGCCATGTGTTGCGACATCCATTTCAGCAGCGATTTGTGCCAAGATTTCCTCATCATTAGCCGACCGAGCCTCGCTGGGAGCGTCAGCAGTCGGCATCGAAAAGCTTGTGGCAGGAACGCCTCCGCCCATGACGAATGATAAATCAGCTAAAGGGTCGCCATGATGGAAGAAGAGTTCGTCTATCATCTGCTCATCAAACACAAGCGTACTCCCTTGTATATCGTCTAGAGACGCAGCAGTTGTAGTCATGGTGATCGCTTCGATAACGACGGCCTCCTGTGTCTGATGTGATTCTTGAGTAACAGGAGGCTCAACATAGGCAACATCGATCACTGGACAAAGAATAGGGGAACTGTTAGAACTTAACTCAATCAAATATTTCGACTTAAGAGAGATATGTGGAATGTCCAGAATACCTTCCTCAGTTTGACTCGTAGGCGGCAGGGCGGCGTCAGTGACTTGCGCAACAGCCGGAGACATCTGCGGCTGATCCGGATTGTAAGCAGGAACAGCCTGGGGATCGACCGCAAATGAGGATTCGGGCTGGGTTGACACGGGAACTTCGAGACTTGCTTCATGGTGGTCAACCCCCGAACCCTCTCCAACTTCAAAGTGCTGGGCGCCAAGTCTTTCCTTCTCACGCAGAATCATCGACTCGTGCAGAATCTTTTTTTCATCTTCATTCAAAATGCGATTCTCGAGCTCAAATTCATCCACGGACTCGCCCTGATGTGCCTCCTTCTCTTCCTCAACCAGTTGGCCCCAAGCATTATAAAGATGCGTTGGGTAATCGTCGAGCCAGGCTAGACCCCTGTGCCTCAGCACGTTAGCGTTGTAAACAATAAGGAGGTCTTCGATGTCAGCTTCTAGCCTGGACTCGGCCGACTTCACCTTCTCTTCAACCTCAGCCTCCACCATGTGGACTTTAGCCATAGCCGCATCCCATTCGCCCCTGAGCAGAACAGTTTGTTCGCACGCCTCCTCGGCTGCGTCGTTCGCGTCATCTTTCTCCTTGGCCATGTCGGCGAATTTGGCCTTGAGTTCATTTAGCTCCCTGACCGCCGCATCCCGCTCGGCGGTGACTTTGGTGTTCCGGTGGCCCATCTCCTCCACCAGAGCAACATGAGTTTGCCCCATCCTCTCCATTGCCGCCTTCGCTTCATCAGCCTTCTTGGTGGCCTCAATCTCTGATTTCCGAGAAGACTCAGCCTCGGCAGTAAGCACTTGAATAATCTGATCCCTCTGAGTGAGCTCGGTCTCCATTTTCTCAAGCGCTTTGGCTCGCTCAAAGGCCACCTTAGAAGCCTTCTCTACAGCCTTAGCCCACTCTCGGTATTGGGTGTAGATGTCGTGGACATAATCATGCATCGTGCCTTCTACCCCTGATGGAATTCTCTTAAGTGAGGAGGGAAGACATAACCGTCGAAGCAGATATTTGGAAAATCCTTCCTCATCTGAGCTAATTTGAGGTCCCCTTCTCCTGTGGGCACAGCGGGGACCTGCTCTGTAATCATGGAGGCCGTAGTTTCAATTCTCTGAAGATGAGTTTCGAACCTAGAATTATGAGAAGACTACCTGTGATGAGGAGGCTCTGGTGGATTTGAAGTTTGAACAGGAGAGGAGACAGAAGTCTAGGAGGAGGAGAGTGTGATCTGGATCGATGTCTATACTCTCTGTCACGCCCGTATCTGTCTTGGTTAGAGTACTCGCGATCGCGATCCCTATCCGAATCCCTCCTATGGGAATCATAGTAAGAAGAAGTTTTTCGGGTGGAGCGAAGACTCTCGAGCATCGATCCTTTACCAGACGTAGTACCTGAAAATGAGAAACAAGGAAAGAGTTAGTGACTTCTTAAGTTGGTCGATTTACAGTCGTGAATCATGCAGTGTAGTGAAGTGTATGCATGTGCAACCCCCCGACCAACCGGAAATGTCGGCCGCACTCATGGCAGGCGAACCGCTCAGTTCAAGAGTGCTATCAAGCTCCTCCATCCCGACGTCGTGTTGAGACGACACAAAATCCGGAATCGAAACATCGACAAGTCCTTCAAAAAGATTATCTACCGGCGGGGGAGAAGCCTCCGCAATTCTAATCCCCGGGACGGGCAAAGACACGACCACGGATTTAAATCTCCCAGATTTAGAGCGTTTGTGAGCAACAGCCTTGCCTTTTCTCTTTCCTCCGGAACCTTGAACATCAGAAGAAGGCCCAGCTGGGAGCTCGGTATCGGTAGGCGTTCTCTCCGGATCAACATCCTTGGTTATCACGACTGCGGGCGCTTTGCGCTTCACCCGTTTCTTCGAAACCACTCTGAGTGTCCCTTCCAGTCGTATACTCTGCCTCCGTTCTATCTGCCCGACTGTCCTCAAATTTCTGTCAGACAGAACCAAATCAATATGCCTCTCTTCGTCCGAAAACGCTTGAAGGATCCGAACTAGCTCCTGGAAGTATGCACCGTCAAGTCGAGAGATTGCGACTATAAAAAGAGGGGAAGTATGTCAGTTTTGAAGTCAGTTACTAATATCTCAATGATTCAAGAGAGAAATGGCAATGCTTACGTCTATCCAACCACCGCCTAGCAAATCCAAGGGAGCACCGAACGTAGAACCATTCGGTTTTATAGTAGCTTAGCCTTCCCCAGGAGCCCAGTACAATGTGGCAGTTTCTAACCACTTCCAGGAAGGTGAAAGAAGGGCTGTCTCCACGGCTCTTGACGTTGAATAAATATATGATTTCGATCGGCTTCGGCAGTCGAAAGAGGATCTCCATAAACAAGACAAAGGTGCTGTTCAACAAGGCATACCCATTGGGATGTAGCTGAGATGGAGCTATGCCAAGAAATGATAACATCTCCCTTATATATTGGTTGAAGGGAGGACGCGTCCCCGCCGTACAGGCATGACGGTTGAAAGCAGTAAACCCCTCCGGGGGATCGTGCGGCCTGTCGTTTGGCCCAGGAAGTAGCACGTCGTCGAGCGAAAAACCGTGCCTTAAGCAAATCCGTCTTAGCATATCTTCGAAGATACCCGATGGCACTGAATCTTGCGGATTACAAATGAACCGGGCACCCAGACGATCGTCCGGAGCTGGCTCTATAACTTCGGCTTCAATAACCGGAATCTCTATGATTAGAGGAATAGAACTCGGGAGTTCCTGCTGATGTGAACTTAAGGGTTCCATGACTAGCTAGCTTATAAAAAATCATTGTTAAACTGACAATAACGCTCGTGCATCCCCCAGTGTAAAGTGTGTAAGTGTGTTGTGCAGTGCAGTACTGTATATCATTTGAGAAGATCAACAGGATTGAAGGAAGCATGTAAACGACGAGACTTCAGAATTCAGTCAAAAGGACCGTCATCCCTGGCCGTCACAACCGTTCCATCCAGTTATTAGCTATGAGTCTGAGTTAAAATGTGTTATCATTTTAGTAAGTTCCAGTTTCATCGGCGAACTTCAATAGGCAATCAGATATGCGGTGAAACAATTAAGTCCAGTTATGCAAGTATGAAGCTCGTCGGAGTTAAGTGTTCAAATGCATTAGAATTTTCAGTATCGTCGAAATTAAGTCCATGGCCAATCATCAAAAGTTCAAGTTCAAGTCGATCACTCAAGTGCAAGTTCGAATCGCTCGCTAAGGCTCGAGTTTGAATCGATCGTTCAGGGTTGTGCAGTTCGACTCGCTTTGAAGCCCCTACTTCGACTCGATCCAAAGCCATGCGCTTCGACTCGCTTCGAAGCCCCTGCTTCGACTCGATCCAAAGCCATGCGCTTCGACTCGCTTCGAAGCCCCTGCTTCGACTCGATCCAAATCCATGCGCTTCGACTCGCTTCAAAGCCACTGCTTCGACTCGATCCAAAGCCATGCGTTTCGACTCGCTTCGAAGCCTCTACTTCGACTCGATCCAGAGCCACGCGCTTCGACTCGATCCAAAGCCTCTGCTTCGACTCGATCCAAAGCCACGCGCTTCGACTCGATCCAAGGCAGCTGCTTCGACTCGATTGAAGGCCAATAGTTCGAATCGATCAGACGCAACCCCTCCATATCAATCCACGTATGCAAAGCATTCGATTCGATGCAAAGCTCAACCATCGATCGATACGAAGGCCTACGTCCCATCATCTCGAAACCCCTACTCCAGATCGACACGAAGATGAGACCAAGGAATTCTCGATCGATCATAACTCGGGTTAATTTGGTGTTAGAAATCAAGTCTCATTGTTTACGCTTTGGATTCGCTTAGTTGATTACCTAAATCTATCAGTTAGTTTGAGTGATTGAAGGTATTAATCGGTTCGAAGGCAAGAGTTTTTCTTCTTTCTTCTCGAGTTTCTGAGCGATTCGAAGGCAAGGAAGGAAAGCGAAAGGTAAAAAGTGGAAAAACGGCTAAGTACAAAGTATTTATATGGACTCGAAAACAAAAGGAATAAATGATTTGCATCCCATTGGACTTGAACACGCATTTCGACTCCATCTCCAGTGCGTCGATGTGAAGCTCCCCTTCGTATCGCTTGTATTCGACTCCATCCCCGGGGCAGCAATACGAGCGATCGGTTCGACTCCATCGATACGAAGCCACAGTTCATATCGATCAGCTTTGACTCCATCCTCTGTCCAGTTCGAATCCAAGACCGAGTCGAATAAGCAGTCTGAATCCAAGACCGAGTCGAACAAGCAGTTCGAATCCATCATCGAGTCGAACAGTCAATTCGACTCCATCGATACGAGACCGCATTTCGTATCGACCACCATAGACTCCGCCTCATGTGGAAATCGACTTCATCAAATCACTTCTTCCAGAGGCCAACTCCATCAATACGAATTGCCCGTTCATATCCAGTGACCCCATCTATATCGATTCGAAATGCTCATTTCGCATCCCTAAATTCGATGAAAGTCGTCTTCAATGTTTAAACCCTTCACATCAGTTCAAGAGAGGATCGTTACGAAGGGACATTCAAAGGCAACCATCGAGCGTTGTTACAACGAATTTCACATCGGTTCAGGAGAGGATCGATACGGAATTCAGTATAAAATAAATTGACAACGACTCGTGAACATACAAACGTCAACGAGAGTCAGTTAACGTATATGCATGTATGTCAGACAAATATTCAATATTCCAGATTTTCAAGAATCAGAAACTCATCTAATAACGATCACAACAATCAGTTGCAACAATACAGATTACAGCAGTGGACAGTCAACAGTTTTCATTATCGAGAAAACTCAGCCGAAGATTACGGCGTTCATCGAAAAGACAATAACTATTCAGAGTAAGGATGGCAGCATTTCAAAGCACATCATGTTTCCACAAGATGTACTTTGGGGGGAAAATGTTATCCCGCCTTTTGGCAAGGGCGTGACACCAAGGAATTGACTAGTAAACCAGTGACGGCCCGTCTCGGAGATCGGTTATACGCAGGCTCACTAGGGATATCGACGAATTTTTCCGAGTCCGGATCGAGCCAAAATTGGTAACACATGACAAGCTAAGTTATGAGAGTCAACGTTCCAAATCTCAAGCCAATCCGAGTTCGTATGCTCAAGTTATGAACGATACAAAATTGGATGAAAACCAATCACCGATCGACTCGCTCCCTTCGACTCGCTTCGCAACCATCAGGGTTGGCAACTTCGACTCGCTCCAAAGGTCTGCTTAAGAGAGAAGTTGTGCTTGAAACACCCGAAGGATGATCAATCTGTTACGCACCGAAGTTGTAGTTTCCTACCACCAACAATGAGGCAAAATACAAGGCATTGATAATAGGATTGAAAATTGCAAAGGAGTTGGGAATAAAGACTTTGCGTATCTATAGCGACTCCCAATTAGTCATCTACTAGGCCAGAAGAGAGTATTGAGCTATGGGTGCGAAACTTGCCCCTTATTTTTGAAAGCTTAGGAGGTTCTTAATGAAATTGAACACAATACAGTATCTTACATTCCCAGAGAGGAGAATATAAAGGCCAATTCCTTAGCCAAGCTAGCCAGTTCCAGAAAAGCATAGCTAATGGGATTGGTTTCAGTTTAAGTATTGACTGCTCCTAGCATAGGTCAGATGGACGTCGATTGGGTTCTGGAGACTGCAAAAGCAAAATAGTCGTGGATGACGTTGATAAAGGGCTACTTGCTCAAGGCAATTCTACCCAGAGACCGAAACAAATGAAAAAACCTCGTACAAAAGTCACCATGGTTCATAATGCAGGATAGAATGCTATACAGGAGAGGATTCTCCTCCCCCTTGCTCACGTGCTTAACTAAATATGAAGCTAGGAAGATCCTCATGGAAATTCATGAAGGCAACTATGGTGACCACACCAGAAGCAGACACTGGCGAAGAAGACACTCCGCTACCGATATTGCTGGCCAAAAATAAACCAAGATGTAGTGGACTACACAAGACGGTACGATCGATGCCAGAGATTCTAAAAAATTCCAAGAGCCCTATCTTCAGAACTTACGCAAATGGTTTGTCTCTGGCCATTTGTGATCTGGGGAATCGATATAATCGGCGTACTACTAATAGCAAAAGGAGGAGTCAAATACGCTATTGTTGTAGTTGATTACTTTATGAAATGGTCTGAGGCGGAACCACTTGCATGATTACTACTAAGAAAGTAATTAATTTTGTAACGAAAAATATTATTTTTAGGTTTGGAGTACCGAAGAAAATTATCACTAACAACGGGATTTAGTTTGAAAGCACTAAGTTCAAGGACTTTTGCAAGTATTACCGGATCAAGAAGAGCTTTTTTGCGATAGCACACCTACAAGCAAATAGGCAAGTGGATGTAGTGAACAAATCATAAAATCCACTATAAAGAAGCGGATGACAAGAGCTAATCGCAATTGAGTTGATGAGCTTCCACTGGCACTATAGGCTTACAGGATAATGCACAAATCTGCAACCGAACACTCACTGTTTGCCTTTACATATGGTTAAGAAGATATAATACCAATGGAACTAGAAGTCCCCTCTTATTGCAAGAGATACTTCAATCAGAGAGAGAACGAATAGCTACTGCTCAAGTCCCTCGACCAAATCGATGAGAAGCGGGAAGAAGCTGAACTGAAAGTCACTGCTCACCAGAAAAGAGTGGCGTTTCACTTTAACACCAAGGTTCACAGCCATGCCTTCGAAGCGGGAGATCTCATCCTGAAACGAATCTTCTTGGGTACATGAGCACTTGGCCCAAACTAGGAAGGACTTCATGTGATTGACTAAAAAATTAGAGATGGAACATTCAAGCTAGCGATAGTAAATGGAGTTCCCATCCCACGTACCTGGAACGGCGACATACTGCGGCACTACTACACTTGATATAGATATATTTCCTAATTTCACAAATAAGTCATCCAAGGATACTAGGGGCACTGTAAATAGGCATGATTTTCCATTTCTTCTATTTATTAATAAAATTTGATTTTTGAACCAATGGAACCGTGTTCCCGCAAGCAAACCACCGGAATCGAAGGGGAAAATTGATCCTTACCTTTTGAGAACCAGTTTTACTTTGACAATGTCGAAAAGGTTCATAACTACCGTATCGACGGGGAAAATCGACTCAAACCACCGAGTCGATAGGGAAAATCAACTCAAACAGCTAGATCGACGGTGAAAATCGATCCTTGCCTTGTGAGAACTGGCGTTGCTTCGGAAACGTCGAGAAGGACTAAAACTGCTGAGTCGATGGGAAAATTGACTCAAACTGCCGTATTGATAGGGAAAATCTATCCTAACCTTCTTGGAATTGAAGCTGCTCTGGCAGCGTCGAAAAGGTTCAAAGCTGCTAAGTTGACGGGGAAAATTGACTCAAACTGCTGGATCAACATTGAAAATCGATCCTAATCTTCTGAGAACCATCGTCGGGAAGGTACAAAGCTATCGAGTCGATAGGGAAATTCGAATCAAACCGTTGGATCGACGGTGAAAATCGATCCCTACTTTTTCAATGCCGCTATTGCCCCGGTAATGCTAGGAAACTCCAAAGCACCCGGTCAACTGAGGAATCGACTCAAACCTCTCATAACTTGATAACGCCCAGAGATAGGAGATAACAAAAGGAATTAACCGAAGCTTGAAAATAGGCAACGTTAAAGAAAAGTCTAAGGAGTTGAGTCGTTCTGTACAAGTTTCTACAGATAGAAACTGGTGCTCGGTCGGGATCTCGACACTGAACTTGGAAGAATTTGTTATGAACAAAGATTACGACGACACATCTTTACGATACACACGTCCAACATGAAATTGGTCGAGGATGTTAACTTGGAATAATTCGAATGCAGCCATGGAATTGACAGCATTAAAAATATAATGCTTGGAATTGAGCAGCAGAGTTAGTAGTTCCTGGAGATAGGAACTATCAAACGGATCAGACCGAAGGCAGTTGAATGAAGTTCCATATATCCAATCTTACGTTGATGCCTGAATTCTAACAACCAGCCCTATGAATAGGGGCACATACGCTAGTAGTTGATTGAAAAAATTCGACCAAGTCTGAATAGGAATAGTCGTAGAGTTGGCTAAAGTCATAATTCTATTGCACCAAACATAGTATTTTTGTAATAAAAAACAGAGCTAAGCAATAGAATATACTGAAACAGTTGTAGGAATATTGTTTACATGCACTGAGTTTCTTTAAATAAACATATTGCATAGAAATAGAAGTATATAATAAAGAAATTACAGTACAAGCAATCATACTATATACACAGACAGTCAAACATAAACATGCACAGTACATGAAATGTAGAAAGTATACAAGAGAGGTTACAATGGTAAAGCTAATCTTTCATTACTACAAAAGTATTTTATGTACAAGACAAACAGCGGGGGCTGTGCCTGCACAATATCGGCCTGTTTCAGACATAAAAACAAAATACAAACTCGATCCCGATGACACACAAAAAACCAAATGCTCAATCAGCGAACTATTGAGTCTTTACTTCTTGCTGCCTCAGCTTCCTTTACCATCCTTACCTAGACGGGTTATGAGATTTTTCCTCCCTTTAGGTTCCTTACCAGGGGGAGTGCTACCTTCTGAAAGAGCGGACTCCTCACCACTAGTAGAACCAACCTCCCCAGACTTGACGGTAGGGTAATCAGCATGCTTCAGCGGCTTGATCTTGAAAGTGGGAACTTTTTAATGGGAGCTTGTAAGTTTCGAAGATGCAAGCTTGATGATTCCAGGTTCTTTCTTGAGTTGAATCATGTCCTTCCTCAATCTCTCAGCCATTATTTTATGCTCGGTCGGGTTAGAAGCGGCCATAATAAAAATATCCTCCTCATGAGAGATAGAAATGTCCTCCAAGCTTCCTAAAACGACGATCTTCTCGGAATCAGCACCCGGGTCGGAATTGGAAACAGGAACGGATGTAGAAGAACCCTTGGAGATAGTGGTTGATGTAGTAAAGATTGCTTCAGTCCCTGAACCATGCGTAGCTGGAGGCGGAGGAGGTAATTGAGGTTGACCTACAAGTTGGTAAACAATGCGATAGTTTAACGATCGATTCTCATGAGAATTGAAGCTTCTCGAAGACAAGAGAAACAAGAGATATACCTATAGCAAGATCCTGTTGGGATACGAAGAATTCACCTGCTTCAATCTCAAGCTCCCCGGCTGGGCCATGATGGGAGGAACATATTGTTCATAGAAAGTACCCGTTAATAAAACTAAAATAATGCAAGTAATTGTAGACCCCCGTAGAAGTAGGAATGATTGATGCCGACTCTTGATATTTTGGAGCGGATGTTTCAACCTGATCCGAAGAGCTTAGGCCAGCAAGAGCTTTAGCAAACATCAATGGAAGCAACATTGGTAGCATCTATAGCTATAATAGCCTTTCCAATTGAAAGAGCTTCTATATCTTTAGCATCGAGATAAGCTACCAAAAGTTCTTTAGAGCGATTGTCTCCTGCTTGCCCAGTTCTGCATAACACTTCTCCCCAAGCACCTTAGGATACCCATTGTCCAGCCATCTCAGATTCTTAAACATGACTATGTTAGTGTAAAAGTAGAATATGTTAGCATTAATCTCGGTTGTGATTTTTGTCTTCTCATCTCGAAGCTCTTTTAGCTCCTACCTGCAAATTACAAGTTCAAGACCGACGACATCTATTTTGGTGGACAACTGCTCCTTTTCATTGGCAAGTTTTTGAACCTCCTCACAAACCTTGGTAAGTTTAGCAACTTTCTCCGATATAGTCTGGTCCTGAGCATGGATAATTTCATCTTTTTTAGTAAGCGCTTGCGCCATTTCATCGACCTGTTTCTTAAACTCCGCACCCTTACTAAGAGCAACTTTCAGCTCATTTCTCATCATGTTTTTGGCACAGCTATGTGTAACCTTAAACTCATCCATTAGCTTATCTACGCTCTTCTTCTGCTTTAAAACAAGGTCCCTCTCTTTGTTAACCTTAATCGGATCATCCTCCCTCTCTTTCATCATGCACTCGAAAATAGCTCTTTCAGATTCGAAGGATTTAATATTGGTGTAGTTGATCCTATTTATTTCGAAGAGTGAGGTACCAAGTTTCTTTAACTTATACCCTTCATTGACGACTGCTCGATGGTCTTTAGATTTTGAATCACCACCTCTTTTGGCATATCAGAGATATCCTGGTCGAATTTGAAGCTATGCAAAAAGAGGTATGGGAATGCGGCTTGCAAGCGGGGATAACTAGGCAGAAGAGTGAATGAATGAGCAGAGACTCCTTTGGAAGTAGCGAGACCATCGAAATCATAACCTAAGACCCCTTAAATGAGTGTTTGTGATCTTAGTAAAGTGTGTGGTGCCAATGACCCCTTAAATACTCTACCAACTGTATTGGCAAGGAATTAAAGTAGGGGTCTCTCTACCTTTGCTTATAAAGCCCACTAGTGAAAGAGAGAATTCTGAACTGACATCCCCCAGAATGTCGCTAATGGTGAAGTTGATATCACCAATGTCACTTAAGCCAACGAAGATGTTGCCAATGGGGTGGGATCTAGGTGAAATCTGTATTAAGGGAATGCAGATTGATATCCTGCTGTCTCGGAAGTTTCGATGGCAATTTATTCCTACAAGTTGAGCTAGGGGGACCAATACTCATCCTAGGTGATTTGCCAAATGATTCATCCTTATCTTCGCTAGCATGATAGTTGTTATCACTATCATTAGCATCCTCTTCTTCCTCGATCACTTCCTTTCCTTCTCTCTTTGGGAATCCCTTAGCTTCTTCTGGAATTGGAGACATCCTTACGCCTTCATATCTACTGCTTAGAATGTTGGCTTCGATAGGCCCTATAGGCTCATTTATCATGAGCTCCTCTGCACATACTATGCTGGAAGGACCCACAAATTTCACTTGAAAATTCTCGTCGGTGCTATGAGTGGGGGCAGAAGCATGGGTATGAGTCATGGAGCCGCTTTGCACTGGAGACTCAGCAACAACAAATCTATCTTGGTAAAGTAGACTAAACCACCATAGATTTTCATTTGTAAGAAGGAATGCAACGATGAGCCGGTTGGGTCTGACTGCCTTTAAAGTATCGAGTCTTCTCTCTTGTTCATTACTCTCATCTCGAGCCAAGATGCCTATGACGAAACACATATTAAGTTAGAAACTTATAAATTCCGACACGGGGGAGACTAGAGAAAAGGAACATACATCCAGATAGCTAGAGCCGATTGAATCTGATTGGGCATCTATGAACAAATATTCGTTCTTAAAATAAGAACGGTTGTTATGGATCTTCTTAATCACTTTACATCCCCTTCGATCTTCGATTATCAAATAGGATGGGGAATCCTACCTTTGACTGAATCAAAGAAGATACGTAAGCTCATTAAATCTCGAGGGCCAATTGAATCTACTCATGAAGAGGATGTACAATGAGCTCAAAAGAGAATTGCTATTTTATTGAATTTGGTATAGAGCCAGTCCAAGTTCTTGCAGCAGATCATAAGGAAAGAATTAAACGATAGGACAAACCGCCTAATTACATGTATTGATTGCATGTAGTGAATCCCGGTGGGGAAGTATGAGCAAATTCAGTCCTTGTTGGCAGAAATACATCATACTTAGGGATGTCGTGTTGGAGATATATGGCTTGAAGTGACTTGGCAGATAGGATTGAAGGCACTTGCTATGGCGGGTTATTCAAGATTCTCAACCCCGGTGATAGTTGATCCAGTACCATCTCAACTAGAACTATTTGACTTTGGGATTCAGAAGTTTCTGGATGACCTAGTCTGATAGGAATAGATGGCAAAGCAGGAATTGTAGATGACTCAGCTTGGGAGGAGTAGACGTTCCTTCGCCAGACTTAAAACAAGATGATCGATGAGTCATTCTAAAAAATGAAACTTGGTGTTCAACATAGTCAGGTATATTTTATTTTGAATATTAAACCCGTGTGACCAGCGCTTGGAATCCAAAGGAATTCGATGCATGTTGACCAATCGGATTTTAAGCATTGACCGGGGCAAATGCAGTGTGTTAATCTATGCAGTATGCTTTCGGTGTCTCATACACCATGAACGGACCATCCTGTGTAGATATGCAACACACTTAATTGTGATTAACATTATTCGGAAGATTTAATTAGATTAATTAAATAGAATGATGTGATGCATTGTTAGATAAGGAAATTGAGATTTGATAAACATTATGGTTGAGCCTTAACTAAAAAAATTGATAGGATTGTTTTAATGACTTAAAAAACATAAAAGAATATATGAGAGAGGTAAAATAGGACTGGATAAACTTTCCATCCCTTAAAACTGTTACCTCCCATATCATTCACGTTTTCACAAAACAAAAACAATCAAAGAATGAAAATCAAGAACCGCCATAAGCTTGAAGAAAAGAGGGAGAAAAACCTTGGAAGAGCTTAGAGAACCAATTCAAATCAACAAGTCTCAATTCTCATTATCAAATTAAGGTGAATAATAGTCAAATCCATCTTATTTTTGTTGTGTTACGATTATCTTATTTCGGCTTAGATATGAAACCGAATGGACTGATGTTTGATTAAGATGCCATGCTTAATTTTTCCATATTTTGAATTAATGATGAAATAAATGGATTTTATGAAATTAAATGTTTGGTTTAAGAGCAAAACCTTAGTTAATGATCTCCAAATAACTTGATTTTCCGATAAGATATGTAAAATAATAATTCGGAGATGGGTTTTTAATTTCATAATTTTCTAAGAAATGGGAATATTTTATGAATTTCCTAAGCAAGTGTTATCCCGCCTTTTGGCAAGGCCGTAACATCAAGGAATTGACTAGTAACCAGTGACGGTCCGTCCTAGAGATCAGTTATACATGGGCTCACTACGGATGTCGATGAATTTTGTTCGAGTCCGGATCGAGCCAAAATTGGTAGGACATGGCAAGCTGAGCCATGAGAGCCAACATTTCAAATCTCAAGTCAATCCGAGTTCGTATGCTCGAGTTATGAGCGATACAAGAATGGATGAAGATCAACTGCCAATCGACTCGCTCCTTCGACTCGCTCCTTCGACTCGCTTCACAACGTCCAGGAATGACAAATTTGACTCGCTTCGCTCAGAGGCCAACTTCGAGTCAACCTGGTTCGACTCACTCCACAGAGCTGCTCACTTCGACTTGCTCCAGTTTGAAAGCATCGAAAGCACACGCATCGACTCGCTCCCCATTTCGACTCGATCTCCAAGTGATAGCTTCGACTCGCTCGAAACAATTCTAGCTTCGGCTCGCTCGAAACAATGCTTGCTTCGACTCGCTCGACCAACACTTGCTTCGACTCGCTCGAAGCAACGTCCAGGACAGAGTGAGAATCGAATGCCACGCCATCGATTCGAACGGAAGCGAGTCGAAACGGGAAGCGAGTCGAAGGAAACAGCCTGCCGAGAACTCCATTTCGTATCGATCATATCTCCCAATCTACAAGTCCAAATGCTATGAAATTTTCACAGAAGACTACATGCATGCTAAAGAATGTCCACGCCAAATTTCGACTCCATTGGATAAAATCTCGAGCGAGTCCAAATCTACTCGTGTCGATCACGGATCGGACCGAAACTTCACGGGCTTGGGCGTGCGGGCCTGGTCACGTGCCAAAGAGGGTCTCCCGAGATCTGGGTGAAATACCAACCTCCTACACATATAAATAGACCCCCAAAGCCAACAGAAAAAGGGTTCTTCTTCCTCTTTGAGATCTCCAACGCCCGGACTCCGCCAGATCCAGATCTGAACTCCGTTGCTGCTGCCACCAATGAATTTCACTGCTGCAAATCATTGTTATTCACTGTAATTTGTTGAAATCAATTGTAAACATCAAAGGAAGATCAATAAAACAAACTACTTCATAGTGGACGTAGGCTATATGCCGAACCACTCTAAACTTTTGTGTCTCCCTGCACTTTAATCATTCTCACTTCTGAAATTTGGAGTTTTTGTTAGATAATTCCTCTTTTTCATTTAATTTCTTCACTTTATCTCTTCAAAGACTTCCGAAGAGTGTTGTGCCCAATTTTGGTACAAACACTTTGGTGCTTTCACTGAGAAAAACCCGATTTTTCTCCCACTCTTTGGATCTCCTATCTATATTGGATTGCATAAATCTAAGAAGAAGATCCAGATCTAGAACCTTGAAGCCCTTCCATTCTATTCAGATTTGCAATCAAATCTAGGAAAGGACTTCGCCAATTCATTATGGTGAGCACATGTACCACCTCTACAGGTGCTGATCAAGGAACACAGGACCGACAAAACCCCGTGCAATCACCTCTATCCAACCAAAATGCTGCAGGACCTTCAGATCCATCAGGTCCGATAACTAGACAAGAATTCCAGACATTGCTTCAGGAGTTGACCCAAAGTCGACAGCAGCTAGCGGAGCAACTACGCGCCAACACGGAGTTGACTAACCAGCTAAATCGCCAAAGGCAAAGAAGATCTAGAAGAGACCAAGGTTCTCACTCCTCCATAGAGAGCTCAGCCTCCTCCGATGGCCAAACTAGATCCACACGTCCACGGTTGGGTGGAAGCTACGCCTAGGCCACGGGGCACCAACCTGCTTCGAACCTTGGGCAACCTAGAGCTGGACCATCCGTTAGCCTCCGCACAGAACCTTCAACTCGGGGAGGAGCTGCCGCTTATCATGTTACCGGCAACATTGCTACTACCACCACTGCTGGACGAGGAGGTGATGCTAGGAACCAAGCTGATCCTCAGCATAGCCAACGAGAGCACACTCCTAAACCTTATGTCCCTGAGGATGTTGAACCAAGGAGGCGAGACACGGACCATCGACCGCGTCCGGTCCAGACTCGCGCCGTGGAACTCGACCACACCTTGGCACAACATGCTCCAAGTGCCCAAATGACAGATATACCAGCGATGATCCGCCAAATGGTCCGTGAAAGTCAGGGTCTATCTAATGACGACTGGGGAATCTCCCGAAGTCATACCCCTTTCACCGATGATGTTTTATATGCTGAACCACCTCGGCACTTCAGGATGCCAGCTTTGTCAGTTTATGAAGGGAGCTCTGACCCCAATCAACACGTCCTGAAATACGAATGGCTGATGAATGCTGCCAGAGCTGACGACACAGTGAAATGCCGTAGTTTCCCCATTTCCCTAGGGGGCATCGCTATCATGTGGTTCACTCGTTTGCCACCGTGATCCATCTCTAACTTTGACCAGATGGCCACCAAGTTTGTCGAACTATTCCGTATGCATGTGGCAAGGCCGAAGAACGTTAACACTATGTCTAGTGTTACGCAAGCTCCCGGAGAAACGCTTAGACGTTACTTGGAGCGATTCCATGCCGCGTGTGCGGAAATAAGCAATCCCAACAATAACTCTATCCTGATGGCCCTGACTAAGGGGATTGATGCTGATTCCGAGTTCGGGAGTTGGTTAGCTGGGAAACCACCTGCGTCATTGGACCGTTTCTATTCCAAGGCAGCCTAATTCCTAAGAAGGGAGGATGCAAGACAGTCTAGGAAGCAAGATGATGCAGGACCCAACATCGAAGGTATCCAGAGTAACATCGCTGTTAAACAGACCGGAGATAGTTCTGGAAAAGTTCAGTTGAACGTCCAAAATAAGCAGAATCAGTAGAGGGACAATAGAAATCAGAGCAAAAAACGTGATCAGGATCGTGGACCACAGCGTAGAGCTTCCATGTACGAAAACTACACTCCATTGAACACGTCGTTGGAAAATGTGTACTTGCAGACCTGCAATACCATGCAATATAAGAAGCCTGCCCCGAAACTACCAACTGAAAGACAAATCCAAACAGGAAAGTTTTGTAGATTCCATGAGAGTTATGGCCACAACACCAATGAGTGCCGTCACTTACAAGACCTCATTGAAAAACTGATACGAGAGCGGAAGTTAGATCAGTATGTACGGGCGCCACAATCCGGTGGTGCAGGCCCATCAAATCAGAATCGTGCACCGAACCAGGAAAAGCAGGAAGAACCCGCTCGTGCGGATGGGAGGTTGGTCATCAATACAATAAGTGGTGGTCCTTACATTGCAGATCGAAGCTGGAAGGAAATGGAGTCGTATGCCAGTTCTATCAGGCATGCAGACTTCGAGTGTGGCAGTAGTTTTGACGAGGGGGCTCCGGCCAAGCAACAGAAAACGATGACGGATGACATCGTGTTCAGAAGCAGAGACGTGGATAAAATCGAAGCTCCCACTATCGACCCACTGGTCATCTCTGCACAAGTAGGTCTCGCTTGGATAAAAAGGATCTTAGTTGACAGTGGTAGCTCTGTGAATATTTTGTTCAAGCGAGCTTATGATAAAATGAAGATGGAAGCCACAGACTTGAAGCCTTGTCAGTCTCGAGTCCATGGTTTCAACGGAAGTGCCATAATTCCCACTGGGATGGTGGAACTGCAAGTGGAGTTGGGAGTAGGAGAACGTCAGCGAGTACGAATGTTGCAATTCATCGTTCTGGACATAGACTCCCCTTACAATGCTTTCTTGGGCCGACCGGCCCTCGCTGAATTCAAAGTAGCTACTGCCCCATGGTGTTTGACCTTGAAATTTCCCAATGATCATGGAATAGGGATCGTTCATGGAGATCAGGCCACTGCTTGAGCCTGCTATGTTGCTGAGCTACGGGAGGCGCAGCGGAAGGAGAAGGGAAAGGGCATAGAGGAATCTCTCTGCGTTCGTTTCACCGACAATTGACAATTAACGCCCGGGCCCAGGCCCGGGCACCCCAGTCAATTCCTCAAGGATCTTGACCCGAGAGAAACTGAAGACGAAGGAGAATCTAAAGAAAGTCAAGCATCCCCAGCCGAACTGACGATTGATGTCCCAATTGACGATAGCGATGATTCAAAAATAATAAAGATTGGATCTCAGCTAAGCCAGCAAACCCAAGAGGAATTGGTTGAATTTCTATGGGCAAATCTTGACGTATTTGCATGGGCACATTCTGATATATGTGGGATCTCGCCGGACATCGCGAGCCACACTCTGAACATTGACCCGCGTCATGTCCCGGTCAAACAAAGAGGCGCGGTATGGATCCAGAGAGATCTGCCGCCCTTAAAGAGGAAATAGAAAAGCTTGAAGCGAACGGATTCATTCGAGATGCGCTATATCCCGAATGGGTGTCAAATCCCGTGCTCGTCCGAAAGCCAAATGGGAAGTGGAGAACATGTGTCGATTATTCCGACCTGAATAAAGCATGCCCCAAAGACAGTTTCCTGCTTCCTAGGATTGATCAGCTAGTGGATTCGACGGCTGGACATGAGCTCTTATCCTTCATGGACGCGTATTCAGGCTACAATCAGATACCGATGCATTTACCCGATCAAGAACACACCAGCTTCGTGACCAATCTGGGACTTTACTGTTACAAGGTTATGCCGTTCGGACTCAAGAACGCTAGAGCTACCTACCAACGGTTGGTCAATCGGATGTTCGCTAATCAAATCGGGAAGACGATCGAAGTATATGTAGACGACATGCTTGTGAAGTCACGACTCTCCACCGACCATGTAAAAGACCTGGAAACTATGTTCAACATACTTCGGGAATACAAAATGAAGCTCAACCCACTGAAATGTCACTTTGGGGTTGCATCTGGAAAGTTCCTTGGGTTCATCGTTAACGCTCGGGGAATCGAAGCCAATCCCGAAAAGATTTGGGCAATCAGAAATCTTGAAACTCCCAAAACTATAAAGCAAGTCCAGAGTCTCAATGGAAAAGTAGCAGCATTGAGTAGGTTCATTTCAAAGTCCACTGACAAATGCATTCCGTTCTTCGATCTGATTCGAAAAGGGAAACGAAACTTTGAATGGACCACGGAATGCGAGGGCGCTTTCCAAGCGCTAGTCCAACATCTATCCACACCACCTATCCTGTCAAAACCCATCGACCATGAGAAGCTGTTCGTATATTTGGCGATATCAAAGAACGCTATCAGCGCTGCATTAATCCGAGAAGAAGACAAAATACAGAAGCCGGTGTACTACGTCAGCAAACGATTGACTGGAGCTGAAAGGAACTACCCGAAGTTAGAAAAGTTGGCTTACTGCCTTGTGATTGCATCAAGAAAACTCCGACCATACTTCCAGGCACATCCCATTATTGTTTACACCGACCAGCCGTTACGACGGGTCCTTTCGCGGCCTGAAACATCTGGTAGGTTACTCAAGTGGAACATTGAACTGAGTCAGTTCGATATTACTTACACTCCGAGACGAGCAATCCAAGGACAAGTCCTCGCTGATTTCATAGCAGAATTCACCGTTCCAGAGGACTTGCCCGAAACCAGTAAATCCCCTGAATCTGTTTGGAAGATGTATGTTATCCCGCCTTTTGGCAAGGCCGTGACACCAAGGACTTGACTAGAGACCGGTGACAGATCGTCCCGGAAATCGGTTACGCGCAAGGATCGCTATGGATATCGACGAAATTTGTTCGAGTCCGGATCGGGCTACAATTGATAAGGCATGTCAAGCAAAGCCGTGGGAACCGACGATCAAAGTTTCAAGTCAATCCGAGTTCGTATGCTCAAGATATCGTCGACAAAAGATGGAGTAGACCCTCCTTAGTTCGAATCCATAGGCGAAGCCTATGTTCGAATCCATCAGACAAGCATTGCCTCGAATCCACGAGGAAAAGGCTGAATCGATCAAAGCAGAATCCATTCGAATCCATCAAGGTCGACTCCATCATCTTCGTATCCATCAGAGCAAGTTCCGTTCAAATCCAACGTGTCAAGCTCACGTGATCTACTTCGAATCGATGAGGTCTCAGTCGACTCGAGACCATCGGATTCCCCCAGCTTCGAATCCATCGAAACGGGCTACATTCGAGTGCAACGCTTCAGACCCTTTAGGCTTTCATCTGCTTCGAATCCATGCAATCAATGCACTTCGACTCCATCACATAAGTCACCTCGAAACTACACTCCGCATCCAACTTCGAATCGATCAACCGTGTTATACCTAGATCGATTCGAACAAACGCGCCTTCGAATCCACTGCCTCGAATCCAAGCC
This sequence comes from Allium fistulosum, assembly GCA_030737815.1. Taxonomy (NCBI): domain Eukaryota; kingdom Viridiplantae; phylum Streptophyta; class Magnoliopsida; order Asparagales; family Amaryllidaceae; genus Allium; species Allium fistulosum. Next base: position 1,388,265,109 of record CM060901.1, on the reverse strand, counting down.
ATGGATTCGACCCAGTCAAACCGGAGTATTAAGCGGATCGATGCGAGAAGCACGCACCACGTCACTATAAGCATCGAGTCGACCCTATCGAGTCGAAGGGATCGATTCGAAGCATCCATGTTCCCCAGAAATGCAACATTGAATCGATCATAACTCGAGTTCTACAAGTCCAAATGCCATGAAATTTTCACAGAAGCTTAAGCACATGATGAAGAATGTCCACGCCAAATTTCAGCTCGATTGGATGATTTCTTGATCGATTCGAACCAAGGGTCGAATCGATCCTAAAGTGGGCCCGGATCTCCAAATTTCGGCCATGTGGGCCCCCTGACGTACCAGAACTGGTCTCCCCTCATTTTAGGCGAAATATCAGCCTCCTACACCTATAAATAGAGCCCCTAGTCATTCAAAAAAGGGGTCAGAGAATTCTAAGTATTGAAGAGCGCCCAGATTCTGCCAGATTTACTCCAGAACACCGCCGCTGCTTTAGATTGAGACTTAGCATATAAATTCAGTTGTATTACAGTATAAAGAATTGTAATCTTCAAGTATCGAGCAATAAAATCATCAAACTTCATAGTGGACGTAGGCAAAACGCCGAACCACTCTAAATCGCTTGTCTTTGCAATTTACTTTCTGTTATTTGGAGTTTTTGTCAGATAATCCACAGTTTTAATTCTCATTCTTCACTTTTATCTCTTCAAAAACTTCCGAAGAGTGTTGTGCCCATTTTTGGTACAAACAATGTATACCGATGGTGCATCAAATGACAGATATTCAGGCGCCGGTGTTGTACTCAAAACCCCCGAAGGTCGATCCATATGCTACGCTTTGAAGTTTGACTTTCATGCAACCAATAATGAAGCTGAATACAAAGCCCTCTTAGCTGGCTTAAAACTTACCAGAGATCTAAAATCACCGCTGTGGAAATATACTGTGATTCACAGTTGGTTGTGTGTCAAGTACGGGGAGAGTATCAGGCAAGAGATCGAAGGTTGGCTGCTTACTTAGCTCGAGTTTGGGAAGTACTGAATCAGTTTGAATACTATGCCATCTATTGCATACCTCAAGAACGCAACCAAAAGGCCGATTCATTGGCGAAACTAGCCAACACAGGCGAAGCTCAGCAAATGGGACTCGTTCCTGTAGAAACGCTATCTTCCCCAAGTATCGATCGGACAGAAATAAACCGGGTATGCGAAACCATTCCTGAAAAGGACTCATGGATGACTCCGCTTGTAACGACCCGTAAATTTAATTGGTTTTAATAACGTTATTAATTGAAATTTTTCGAAATTTTAAACGATAAAATTTTGAAATATAAATTTTATATTTGGAATGAGTCTAGTTAAACATAGCAACTGGTAAATTTTTGTCTGCAAATATGAAATTTTATTTCGCGCGTAAATTTACTTCAATTTAATTAGTTAAAAAGCGATGAAAATAAAATGTTTTTGGAACCTAAATATTTTTACATAGAAAAATTCTAAACCATCTTCTGAGCAAGATGTCAGTTTGTCATTTTCAAAATTCGGACTTCTTTAGCTCCGTCGATCTTATTTTTCTGTGTTTTTCCTGCATTTTCCATAATAGAAAATTCGAATTTTTATAATTCAATCATACCACTGATATTTGTATACCGTTGTGATCGTCTCGTCGTGCTGATCTTCGTAGTATATTTATTTCTGTATTTTGAGATCCGGTACACAATGGAAACGGGAAGACTGTGCGTCGTATCGTACCGAAATCTGTGGCCTTTTGTTTCCTTTGTCTCTTCAAGCTTGAAACGTGCAGCCCAGCAATAAATTGTCATAATTTTTCAGTTGAATTCGGGGAAGACCATTGCCATTCTTCTACTTTATATTTATTCATGCCTTTTTCTCTGCTCACCTGTACACTTTAATATAATATTAACTTACATTATTCTAATTCTAGCCTCCTCTGTTCATTCTCGTTCCTTTTCTTCTCATTTCTTTTGCATAGCACTACCATTCATTATCTCCCCTCTCCTGTCATGTGCTCACCCACCCTTGCTTCGGACACCCAAGCCCCGGCCGACCGTGCCTTCCCATCTCATTCGCCGCTAGCTCCGCCGAACCCACCGGACCTCACAACTTCCGCCACGTCATGCCTTCCGCCTCCGAACTTCGTCCCCTCTCCTCTCTCGTTCGCCGCCCACCTGACAACCCACCCACTGCCGAAACCACAGCCCTGCCGTGGCTTCCACCTCCACCACCGAGCCAACCACCGCATCCGCCTCCTTCCCGTGTGCCTGCCTGTCCCTTTTTGTGGCTGCTCAGCCTAGCGTCGATTCGAAGGTATATATATGTAGTATATATATTAATATATATAGGTTTGTTATTATATATATATATATATTAGTTAGGTTAGTGCATGAACTTTTGTTTTATATATATACTTTTAATCTAGACGTGATGTTATGAATATAATTGAGTTTATATGTATATATTCTATATACAAACTATACAGTGGATATTTTGATTTTTGTACAAGTTCTGCTTATATAAATATATATATATATATATTTCAAGATCTGTAGATGTAATATGAATGTTTGAAAGATAAAATACTGTTTATATAATAGTGATGTTTAAAAGGTATGTATATATAGAATTAGAGTCTTGCTATGTATATTGAGTGTGCAAAATATTTATATGTTAGCATTTTATATAAGAGCATGTATATTTTTTTAGGTGTACTTTTGAGATACAGTACTATATATATATTTTGGTTGATGTGTATATTTTTATAAAAAGTTGTACTACTCTATCGCTTAAAAAAATATAGTATAAAAAGTTGTAATACTCATACATCCTGACTTTGCAGTTTATATATATGTATGTAATCTGGTTTTAGCTGAAAGGACTGTAATGTGTATATTTACATATGAAATCTCATGCGCCAGTTATATATACATATGGTTTATAATATGAGTGTATAACCTTTCGTTTATATTTATAAGCTTACATAAATTATGCAGAACTTGGTTGCTTGATATATAAGTTATGTAAACTACATAGAATCTATTTGAGTCGATATTGATTTTATTAAGACAAGTTATACTAATTTATAACAATTTTTTATTTTAAAATATATATATATAATAAGTGGGTAAGCTGTATATACTAGTATTTATATTGTTAAATGTTATATATATATAATACGTTTAATCTATAGTTAGTTTTTACATTAGTTTTGTCTTTGGAAGGATATGTTTTAATTTTTACAATTTACATGGGATATATGTATGTCATTTTAAATATGTAATTTAAATTGAATATTGGGTGTAGGAAGAATAATAATTATAATAATAATAGTTTATATATATTCCATCTGCATCGAGCTTATTTGACTCATTCTCATCGATTCATATCTATCAGCTTTGATTGCCGAATAGTGTCACTCTAGCTTTGCTTTGGAAGTCGTGTTGGCATTTAGTAACTCAATTTCATTTCCGTTCATCTCTCTAGCCTCGAAAGGTGAGCAATCACTCACGATTAATGTTCTTATATTTATTAAATTTGATTTCAATTGGAACGACAATTGAAATATGCTGTTGTTAGTTATTTATATTGCTATATCCATGACATCATCTGTATCTGTTCACCTGTGACACCTGACATCATTATCTGTTATTTATATTGATATATGTATATGCCATCATCTGTATCTGTTCACCTGTGACATCTGACACCCTTATCTGTTATTTATACTGATGATATATGCCTATTACCGGTGTTATATTATTATCATATCTGTTATCACTCTGCAAGTTCCCTGTTAGTATAGAATCACTATGGGTTGAAATGATACATACCCGAACGGACTTTAGAATAGGAGAAAATCGTTATGGGTTGAAATGATAAACCCAAGCGATTTTCAAATTAAATTGAATTTGGGATTTCGGGTTGAAAAGATATATACCCGAATATATTTTAAATTGCGGATTGAAATGATAAATATCCGTATCACTTGACCATAGGATAGAAAATTATATACAGACACCATTGGTCTATATATAAATGTTTTTGAAAAAGATGTCTACGGTTTTGAAATAAATATATGGTTTTAATAAATAATGATTTTAAAGATTTATTAAAGTTGATTTGAATCAATATGAAATATGTTTAAGTATTTATGTAAAATTTATATTTTTAAATATAGAATTTATAATGTTCAGGTTGAAAGATAAATTTGAATTGACTTGGAATTCTTAATTATTTAAGAATTATACTTAAATAAGTTGATTTGAAATCTATTAAATTTGAAATTTTAAGATATGTTTTATAGCTTGAATTAATTAAGAAGTGGCTTAAATGAAGATTTCAAACTTATATAAATTTAAATGGGATATTTTGTCTATATAAATTTGTAAATTGATTTTGATGTATTGAAATGATTAAAGAAATATTTCAGAAACTAAATGTAATGAAATTAAATTGGGACATAAATTGAATTATCGAATTTAGTTTAGAAATGCCGAATATTTAAACTTTGAAATATATTGAAATTGAAATGGTTTATTTATGGTTCAAATAGGCATTTGAAATCGATAGTTTAAAATGGTTTATTTAGAAACTGAATCGAATTGAATTTGATGATTTGAGATTTGATAAAATTTGAAGTTTTGAGATTCGAGTTGATTTGAATCGATTTGTGAAATTTGAGGAAGCTATTTTTATATAAAGTATTATTAAACCATATCTAAAACTATTTATATTTTACTTAATACAAACTATTTTAATAAATCATTTTCAATATAAATTATTTTATTATAAGCTATTTTAACTTATAACTATTTTACATAAGATATTTTATCTTATAAACTATTTTACTATATATACTAATTTTAATATCTAAACTGTTAAAGAGGAAAGTGTTATGGATTCCGAAATGTTATGATTTCAAGCTATGATTTCAAAGTGTTATGAATTTCAAGGTTTTGATTTCCAAAGTGTTTTGATTTAAAAGACTTACGATTTCGAAAGCGATGTAACTTTGGAAAGTGATATGATTTTGGAAATGGATTTATTCGAAGGAAAAGTGATATCGTATTGATATGGTTTTGAAATGGTAATGATATGTCGATTTTGAAATATAACTATTTTGAAAATTTATTAAATGACCATCGGTGTAATAATATGTAGTTATTAAAGAGACCGAGATCGGATATGGACATACTCTCTGTCGATACCGAAACCACTTTAATAATTAATATACGTGGAGTGTTGATCCAAAATGAAGTGGATGGTTTGATGAACGCGTTGACTGAAGAAAGAGAACGATTTTGGATGACCCCTGACATGACTAAAACAGGAGCCGCGCCGGGCCATTGAGGATCGCCATCTCTAGCGGACACACTTCTTCGATACCTTATCTATTACTTATGTGATTCGATTTGGGTGCACCCCTTGATTTGGGAGTGTTGTTTCGCGGTGTTGGGGTAGTAGCTGCTATGCCCAACATCAGTCCGGATCAGGCAACTACTAGTATCCTAGTTGGTATCGCCTCATGTACCTTGTCATACTGATTATCCTATTCGCGACCACTACGATTTGTTTTGTGTTATACCTATGGGGTACCCTCTGATAACCACTAGTTTACGATGGGGCTTATGGTGCTGTATAGACTATGACATTATAAAATGTGTTAAGGGGATTATGGTAACGCCTTAACGCTATTTTGATACTTTATATTGCTGATAGGCATTATCTACTTAGCGTACACTATTACATAGTAGATAGTTTAACGGATCCTTAGAGGATGGTTATCCCAAACGTCCTTTGAGTTACTCGTATTTCAGTCATTATTTCACTTGAGTTGGATTTATTGATATAAGAATGTTAATCCTGACTCGAGTGTTTTGTGTTTTCTTTACGCTCGGGTCAGACTGAGTGATATAGTATTCGAGACTCACCTTTGGAGTTGGAGCTTCGCTTGGAGATCCAGCTATCTATCCAGCTTTCAGTTATTCAGTTGATTCCAGTGATGTATTCAGATCTTGTATTTGTCTATTGTATTGAGATATCTATGTATTCGAGACCTCTGTTGTATCTTGTTTAACTCTGTTATATATATATAGTAGCTTCATGAACTACTATTCTTTTGTTTCCGCTGCATTATTGTTATATTACTCTGTGTCTGTGATCTGTGATTATTTATTTATTGTATATGCTAAGTTTTGCCAATTTAAATTAACAACGCGGTATTTTGAATTATTCAAGTCCGACATGTGCGGATGCGAATGGTCCAAAATAGCGGGTCGTTACAAGTGGTATCAGAGCTTTGGTAGCTCTAGGCAAAACTTAGCATATAGGGTAAATGTATTTACAGAATCACTCTCATTCGGGTTTCAATCTCTTCCTTTTGACTCGATTCCTTTGAATTTTGGAACGTTCCCTACGGTTCCAAAAAAAAATCATTCGTGTCCCTCACTATTCGTCTTCTTTCAATTCTAGAGCATCGCATCACTCCACTTCGAATGACCCTTATAATGAATTGGCGGTCTCGCCAAACTTCGAATGATTTGTAAAGGGGTGAAACTCCTTTACAATTGGCATTGATTTACCGGAGATTTCTGTATCCTCGGTTTACGGTGCTATCTATCTTCTGCTATTTGAGATCAAATGTCGATTTACCTCGGAATTCCACATCGATCTTATTCTTGAAGTCACGGTCGACCCGGTTATGGTTGCCCGCGATTTATATAAGATTATCTATTTCCTTATTCGGTTAAATAATCATCTTATCTTTCGTTCCAACTTATTCTCAAATCAAAATTTTCTTTGATTGAATTAATCAAATTTAAATCTCTGCCCTTGCTTTGAAATTTATTCTTGTATAGGGTATTTATAAATCTATATTTAAATGTTTTAGATATTGTGTTGTTTGAGTTGTTATTGTTGATTTGGGTTTTCGATCGATTCGTTTGATCAACGCTATCGATAGAATTTCCAAACCGCTCGAACAGAGCAAACTGACACAATATCAATTTTTTTTAAATTTGGTAAATGATATAAATTTTAAATAATTATATTATATATATAAGTATGATTTTCTGAATTTTGATAGTTAATTGAACTTTTTGTTCATAAATAATATTGGATTTTAAATATGTCACCTAAACCATTGGCTTTTGTCTCATATATAATTAATTGAAATAAAAACATGGTTTATAATATATTTGAAAATTGTAATGAGTTTAAATCAAGAAACTGAGAATTTAAATTGCCGGTGATTTCAAACTTTGATTTGTAAGTTTTAAAGTGTATAGTATGTAAAATATTTTCAAATAGAAATCATTCCAAAGAAATTTTAGATGTTTAGTCAGTGCTCTTCTCTTTGTCGCTGGAAAATAATTTCGGTGATTGTGGCCGCATCATCGACATTCATTTTCGAGTTTCGAAGCGGAGATACTATTCTGTAGCTTTGCTACGGTTTTGTTTTGAAAAAAATATATTTTGATTTGAATTCCTTAAGTATGACTTGATTTATAGATATATTATTTTAAATTTAATTTGGTTTAATATATATAGTATATACGAAATTTTCTCTAAAGGGTTTGAAATTAAACGGAAATTTTATTCTTAAAATTATGTTAAAGAATGTTTTCAATTATAAATAAAGCTAAATTTTTGATAAATATTTAAACTTGAAAATTGAATTTGAAAATTTTATTTGTATAGTACTAAATTGCATTTCAATATAACTTACCTAAATTATTCAGTAGTTAAAATGTAATTGGATAATATACAATATAAAATGTTTATGAATAAAATTTGAGTGTTATAATAAATGTTATATACTTAAATTTTAATTATAAAATGTTAATTGAAATAAATAGAACAATAAGTTAATTGAATGAGATGAATATAATAAATTTTGTTCTGAAAGAATTAACAAATTGAAATTAGATCAACTTATGGAAATACCTAAAATTTAAACCAATTATTGAATATAAATTAATTTAAATTGAAATTTATATGGTTTAAATTAATTTATATGGTTTAAATATATGTAATAAGATATATTAAGTGAAATAAACTTAATAATAATTTGGAATAAAAAAAAGAATTAAATTTGTTGAATAAATATGATTTTATTAAATGACTACTCTAATTTATGATTTTTGTTAATTAAACATAATTGGATGATAAGATAATAAACTTAGAAATAATTAAGATTGATTTCACTTAAGTGAAATCAAATGGATTAAATCAATTATTGGATATCAATTAATTTAAATTTGAATTTATATGGTTTAAATTAATTGTTATTTTGTATTTCAAATCTGTTTTTCTTTCTGGTTGTTTCTATTCTCCTACCTCGTTCTTTTTCGAGGACGAAAAGTTTTGAGTGGGGGAGAGTGTAACGACCCGTAAATTTAACTGGTTTTAATAACATTATTAATTGAAATTTTTCGAAATTTTAAACGATAAAATTTTGAAATATAAATTTGATATTTCGAATGAGTCTAGTTAAACATAGCAACTGGTAAATTTTCGTCTGCAAATATGAAAGTTTATTTCGCGCGTAAATTTACTTCAATTTAATCAGTTAAAAAGCGATGAAAATAAAATGTTTTCGGAACCTAAATATTTTTACATAGAAAAATTCTAAACCATCTTCTGAGCAAGATGTCAGTTTGTCGTTTTTCAAAATTCGGACTTCTTTAGCTCCGCCGATCTTATTTTTCTGTGTTTTTCTTGCATTTTCCGCTAGTAGAAAATTCGAATTTTTATAATTCAATCATACCACTGATATCTGTATACCGTTGTGATCGTCTCGTCGTGCTGATCTTTGTAGTATATTTATTTCTGTATTTTGAGATCCGTTACACAACGGAAACGGGAAGACTGTGCGTCGTATCGTACCGAAATCTGTGGCCTTTTGTTTCCTTTGTCTCTTCAAGCTTGAACCGTGCAGCCCAGCAATAAATTGTCATAATTTTTCAGCTGAATTCAGGGAAGACCATTGCCATTCTTCTACTTTATATTTATTCGTGCCTTTTTCTCTGCTTACCTGTACACTTTAATATAATATTAACTTACATTATTCTGATTCTAGCCTCCTCTGTTCATTCTCGTTCCTTTTCTTCTCATTTCTTTTGCATAGCACTACCATTCATTATCTCCCCTCTCCTGTCACGTGCTCACCCACCCTTGCTTCGGACATCCAAGCCCCGGCCGACCGTGCCTTCCCATCTCATTCGTCGCTAGCTCCGCCGAACCCACCGGACCTCACAGCTTCCACCACGTCATGCCTTCCGCCTTCGGACTTCGTCCCCTCTCCTCTCTCGTTCGCCGCCCACCTGACAACCCACCCACTGCCGAAACCACAGCCCTGCCGTGCCTTCCACCTCCACCACCGAGCCAACCACCACATCCGCCTCCTTCCCGTGTGCCTGCCTGTCCCTTTTTGTGGCTGCTCAGCCTAGCGTCGATTCGAAGGTATATATATGTAGTATATATATTAATATATATAGGTTTGTTATTATATATATATATATTAGTTAGGTTAGTGCATGAACTTTTGTTTTATATATATACTTTTAATCTAGACGTGATGTTATGAATATAATTGAGTTTATATGTATATATTCTATATACAAACTATACAGTGGATATTTTGATTTTTGTACAAGTTCTTCTTATATAAAAATATATATATATATATTTCAAGATCTGTAGATGTAATATGAATGTTTGAAAGATAAAATACTGTTTATATAATAGTGATGTTTAAAAGGTATGTATATATAGAATTAGAGTCTTGCTATGTATATTGAGTGTGCAAAATATTTATATGTTAGCATTTTATATAAGAGCATGTATATTTTTTTAGGTGTACTTTTGAGATACAGTACTATATATATATATATTGGTTGATATGTATATTTTTATAAAAAGTTGTACTACTCTGTCGCTTAAAAAAATATAGTATAAAAAGTTGTAATACTCATACATCCTGACTTTGCAGTTTATATATATGTATGTAATCTGGTTTTAGCTGAAAGGACTGTAATGTGTATATTTACATATGAAATCTCATGCGCCAGTTATATATACATATGGTTTATAATATGAGTGTATAACCTTTCGTTTATATTTATAAGCTTACATAAATTATGCAGAACTTGGTTGCTTGATATATAAGTTATGTAAACTGCATAGAATCTATTTGAGTCGATATTGATTTTATTAAGACAAGTTATACTAATTTATAACAATTTTTGATTTTATAATATATATATATATATAATAAGTGGGTAAGCTGTATATACTAGTATTTATATTGTTAAATGTTATATATATATATAATACGTTTAATCTATAGTTAGTTTTTACATTAGTTTTGTCTTTGGAAGGATATGTTTTAATTTTTACAATTTACATAGGATATATGTATGTCATTTTAAATATGTAATTTAAATTGAATATTGGGTGTAGGAAGAATAATAATTATAATAATAATAGTTTATATATATATATATATTCCATCTGCATCGAGCTTATTTGACTCATTCTCATCGATTCATATCTATCAGCTTTGATTGCCGAATAGTGTCACTCTAGCTTTGCTTTGGAAGTCGTGTTGGCATTTAGTAACTCAATTTCATTTCCGTTCATCTCTCTAGCCTTGAAAGGTGAGCAATCACTCACGATTAATGTTCTTATATTTATTAAATTTGATTTCAATTGGAACGACAATTGAAATATGCTGCTGTTAGTTATTTATATTGCTATATCCATGACATCATCTGTATCTGTTCACCTGTGACACCTGACATCATTATCTGTTATTTATATTGATATATATATGCCATCATCTGTATCTGTTCACCTGTGACATCTGACACCCTTATCTGTTATTTATACTGATGATATATGCCTGTTACCGTTGTTATATTATTATCATAATTGTTATCACTCTACAAGTTCCCTGTTAGTATAGAATCACTATGGGTTGAAATGATACATACCCGAACGGACTTTAGAATAGGAGAAAATCGTTATGGGTTGAAATGATAAACCCAAGCGATTTTCAAATTAAATTGAATTTGGGATTTCGGGTTGAAAAGATATATACCCGAATATATTTTAAATTGCGGATTGAAATGATAAATATCCGTATCACTTGACCATAGGATAGAAAATTATATACAGACACCGTTGGTCTATATATAAATGTTTTTGAAAAACATGTCTACGGTTTTGAAAGAAATATATGGTTTTAATAAATAATGATTTTAAAGATTTATTAAAGTTGATTTAATAAGTTGATTTGAATCAATATGAAATATGTTTAAGTATTTATGTAAAATTTATATTTTTAAATATAGAATTTATAATGTTCAGGTTGAAAGATAAATTTGAATTGACTTGGAATTCTTAATTATTTAAGAATTATACTTAAATAAGTTGATTTGAAATCTATTAAATTTGAAATTTTAAGATATGTTTTATAGCTTGAATTAATTAAGAAGTGGCTTAAATGAAGATTTCAAACTTATATAAATTTAAATGGGATATTTTGTCGATATAAATTTGTAAATTGAAGTTGTATTTTGATGTATTGAAATGATTAAAGAAATATTTCAGAAACTAAATTTAATGAAATTAAATTGGGACATAAATTGAATTATCGAATTTAGTTTAGAAATGCCGAATATTTAAACTTCGAAATATATTGAAATTGAAATGGTTTATTTATGGTTCAAATAGGCATTTGAAATCGATAGTTTAAAATGGTTTATTTAGAAACTGAATCGAATTGAATTTGATGATTTGAGATTTGATAAAATTTGAAGTTTTGAGATTCGAGTTGATTTGAATCGATTTGTGAAATTTGAGGAAGCTATTTTTATATAAAGTATTTTTAAACCAGATCTAAAACTATTTATATTTTACTTAATACAAACTATTTTAATAAATCATTTTCAATATAAATTATTTTATTATAAGCTATTTTAACTTATAACTATTTTACATAAGATATTTTATCTTATAAACTATTTTACTATATATACTAATTTTAATATCTAAACTGTTAAAGAGGAAAGTGTTATGGGTTCCGAAATGTTATGATTTCAAGCTATGATTCCAAAGTGTTATGAATTTCAAGGTTTTGATTTCCAAAGTGTTTTGATTTAAAAGACTTACGATTTCGAAAGCGATGTAACTTTGGAAAGTGATATGATTTTGGAAATGGATTTATTCGAAGGAAAAGTGATATCGTATTGATATGGTTTTGAAATGGTAATGATATGTCGGTTTTGAAATATAACTATTTTAAAAATTTATTAAATGACCATCGGTGTAATAATACGTAGTTATTAAAAAGACCGGGATCGGATATGGACATACTCTCTGTCGATACCGAAACCACTTTAATAACTAATATACGCGGAGTGTTGATCCAAAATGAAGTGGATGGTTTGATGAACGCGTTGACTGAAGAAAGAGAACGATTTTGGATGACCCCTGACATGACTAAAACAGGAGCCGCGCCGGGCCATTGAGGATCGCCATCTCTAGCGGACACACTTCTTCGATACCTTATCTATTACTTATGTGATTCGATTTGGGTACACCCCTTGATTTGGGAGTGTTGTTTCACGGTGTTGGGGTAGTAGCTGCTATGCCCAACATCAGTCCGGATCAGGCAACTACTAGTATCCTAGTTGGTATCGCCTCATGTACCTTGTCATACTGATTATCCTATTCGCGACCACTACGATTTGTTTTGTGTTATACCTATGGGGTACCCTCTGATAACCACTAGTTTACGGTGGGGCTTACGGTGCTGTATAGACTATGACATTATAAAATGTGTTAAGGGGGATTATGGTAACGCCTTAACGCTATTTTGATACTTTATATTACTGATAGGCATTATCTACTTAGCGTACACTATTACATAGTAGATAGTTTAACGGATCCTTAGAGGATGGTTATCCCAAACGTCCTTTGAGTTACTCGTATTTCAGTCATTATTTCACTTGAGTTGGATTTATTGATATAAGAATGTTAATCCTGACTCGAGTGTTTTGTATTTTCTTTACGCTCGGGTCAGACTGAGTGATATAGTATTCGAAACTCACCTTTGGAGTTGGAGCTTCGCTTGGAGATCCAGCTATCTATCCAGCTTTCAGTTATTCAGTTGATTCCAGTGATGTATTCAGATCTTGTATTTGACTATTGTATTGAGATATCTATGTATTCGAGACCTCTGTTGTATCTTGTTTAACTCTGTTATATATATATAGTAGCTTCATGAACTACTATTCTTTTGTTTCCGCTGCATTATTGTTATATTACTCTGTGTCTGTGATCTGTGATTATTTATTTATTGTATATGCTAAGTTTTGCCAATTTAAATTAACAACGCGGTATTTTGAATTATTCAAGTCCGACATGTGCGGATGCGAATGGTCCAAAATAGCGGGTCGTTACATCGCTCAAAAATTACATCGAACACGGAACCCTGCCGGAGCGCAGGAGTGAAAAAAGACAGGTCCTTCGAAAGGCCTCAAGATTTACCATCCAGGGTGGACTCATGTACAGAAGGGGGTACTCGGTTCCCCTACTCCGGTGTATCGCTCACGATGAAATTAAACAAGTGTTGCGCGATGTGCATGAAGGAGAATGTGGCGATCACACCGGGGGGCAAGCACTTGCCAAGAAAATACTTCGTTACGGATATTACTGGCCCACCGTGAATCGCGATGCGTTAGACTAAGCAAAGAAATGTGATAGGTGCCAGAAATACGCTCGAATCCCAAGGGATCCCCCTACTAAGATAACGCAAATGGTCAGCCCATGGCCGTTCGCAATGTGGGGCATTGACATTATTGGTGCTCTACCTCTGGCAAAAGGTGGAGCAAAGTACGCCATCGTCGCAGTTGATTACTTTACAAAGTGGGCTGAAGCCGAAGCTCTCGCTACCATTACGACGAAGAAAGTAATCAACTTTGTGGTTCGTAACATCATCTGTCGATTCGGTCTCCCACACACCATAATTACGGACAACGGAACCTAATTCGACAGTGCTGAATTCAAAGATTTCTGCAAACGATTTCACATCCAAAAGAAATTCTCCGCAGTTGCACATCCTCAAGCAAACGGACAGGTCGAAGCAGTTAATAAAGTTATAAAATCCATCCTGAAGAAACGACTGGAAAAGGTCGGGGGTAGGTGGGTAATGAACTTCCTATGGCTCTATGGGCTTACCGAACAACTCACAAGACCGCGACCGGCCACACTCTGTTCTCTCTTTCCTACGGTTCAGAGGCCGTTATTCCAGTCGAGCTAGAAGTACCTTCTCATCGTGTGACATACTATGATCCAAAGACAAATGCTATATTACTTGCTGAATCTCTCGATCTACTAGATGAGAAGCATGAGGAAGCTGACTTGAGGGCGGCTGCGCATCGAAGTCGAGTCGCCCGATTGTACAACGCCAAGGTCCGTCCGCGAACCTTCGAGTTAGGCGATCTCGTCTTAAAAAGAATCTATCCGGTTCCTTCGCTTATGAAGCCTACATGGGAAGGACCGTATGTTATTGAACGAAGGCTCGGAGATGGCACGTTCAAATTATCGACCGTCGACGGCCTTACCCTTCCAAGAGTTTGGAATAGCGAAAGCCTTTGTCGTTATTACATCTGACAGGCAATCTCCATCCATTTAGTTTACTTTCATTTTCTGCAATTTGTTTATGCATTTTGAAATTAGAACTTGTAATAAGGCAACTGACTTTGCCATACTTTCTTATTTCAGCAAAAAAATGCAACCTCTTCGAGCCAGAGCTGTGATTTACTTGAAATACTCCATATGACCATCACTATGCACGGAGAGCTAAGTCTCATAATACGGTGGGATTTATTCAAATAAAGAGTGGCTGCGGTGCAACCAATCACTCCCTAAGTGAAACCCGAGCTCGGGGGCAAGCCATCACATCAAAGTCAAAAAAGGGATTGGTACACGACAGCCCTTCATCAACTCCGAACTCCCAGAGCGCGAGTCGGAGTATAAACATTCAGCTCCATATTCTCGGAGTGCGAAGTGGAGTATAAACATCCAACTCCGAATTCCCAAAGCGCGAACCGGAGTATAAACATTCAACTTCGAATTCCCAGAGCGCGAACCGGAGTATAAACATTCAACTCCGTATTCCCAGAGTGCGAAGCGGAGTATAAACATCCAACTCCAAATTACCAGAGCGCGAACCGGAGTATAAACATTCAACTCCGTATTCCCAGAGTGCGAAGCGGAGTATAAACATCCAACTCCGAATTCCCAGAGCGTGAACCAGGGTATAAACATTCAACTCCATATTCCCAGAGTGCGAAGTGAAGTATAAACATTCAACTCCGAATTCCCAGAGCGTGAATCGAAGTATAAACATTCAACTCCGGATTCCCAGAGCGCGAACCAGAGTATAAACATTCAACTCCGTATTCCTAGAGTGCGAAGCGGAGTATAAACATCCAACTTCGAATTCCCAGAGCGTGAACCGTAGTATAAACATTCAACTCCGTATTCCCAGAGTGCGAAGCGGAGTATAAACATCCAACTTCGAATTCCCAGAGCGCGAACCGGAGTATGAACATTCAACTCCGTATTCCCAGAGTGCGAAGCGGAGTATAAACATCCAACTCCGAATTCCCAGAGCGCGAACCGGAGTATAAACATTCAACTCCGAACTCCCAGAGCGCGAGTTGGAGTATAAACATTCAACTCCATATTCCCGGAGTGCGAAGTGGAGTATAAACATCCAACTCCGAATCCGCAAAGCGCGAACCGGAGTATAAACATTCAACTCTGAATTCCCAGAACGCGAACCGGAGTATAAACATTCAACTCTGTATTCCCAAAGTGCGAAGCGGAGTATAAACATCCAACTCCGAATTCCCAGAGCGCGAACCGGAGTATAAACATTCAACTCCGTATTCCCAGAGCGCGAAGAGGAGTATAAACATCAAACTCTGGATTCCCAGAATGCAATTGCCAATTCCAAGTCTCCCGATCGCAGACATATGATCGAAACTTAAGCCAGCGTAACCAGCCACTGATGAATGAATGGTAATCCCCGGAGTACGAAAATGATTATCGACAATCAAACAAACATGGATGCATTACTCAATCTCCGCTTACTTCAGACATCCGTTGGGTGGCGCGAGACTCAACGTGTTACAAGTAAGAAGCGATCGTCGATTGACGGTTTACAACTCATCCCCAAGACTGGGGGCAGGACTTAGGCATCAACCACTGATTGAAGCAATGCGATTTTCATAATTCAACTCGCTTCCCGATCGCAAGCCATGTCCATAGTTCCCGAACTTGGCAAACCAAAACAAACTTGGTTTGGAACCTGAAACTTCACAAGCGCATTTCGGACACTGAAACACTTAGACAAATACACAATGACAAAAAAGAAAAGTTTCATTTCTACTGATTATAGAAGACGTTCGTGTACAAGTTTCCAAAAAAATCTCCTACTAGCAGGGGCCGAACCCGCATCTATACACGGCTAACAAAATGCAAAAAATCAAAATACGTCAGACGATCATGCCTAGTCTCTCTTCTTCCTTGGCTTCCTCTTCAGTGTGGACCAGCTTGAGCCATCGCCAATTTTCCTCTTCAAGCCTGTGCCTTTCGGTGGTTGGTCTTCCGACAATGGCATTATGTCGACGTCCTCCTCCGAACTCGCGTGAATGAAAATGCTTCCTACGGGCGGAGTCGGAGGAACGGAATCAATTACAGACGGTGGAATGGGCAAGCTGGTGAGAAAGACAGAACCACCGGGAGACATCATTCCGAGCGGGGCAGGTCCCGATGCTGCCATCCCACTTCCAAAGCTGCCGCCATAACCAGCTGCTGCTAGTTCAACGTCGATCTGGGCAAACAACTCCTCTTCGGTCACTGCTTGAGCCCCACTGGGGGCATCAGCAGTTGGCATTGAAGAGCTTGCAGCAGGATCAGTTCCGCTCATAACAGATGGCAAGTCAGCACGAGGATCGCCGTGGAAGCGAAAAAGTTCATCCATCAGCTGCTCATTGAACACGATCAAACCCCCCTGCATATCATCAATCGGGGCAGCTGTGCTCATAGTGGTTGCCTCGGTCACGATAGCCTCCTATGTCTGATATAGTCCTTGAGTAGCAGGAGGTATGTGCGGCGCAACATCAATCACTGGACAAAGAATGAAAAAAGTGTTAGAACTTAAACTCGACCAAAGACTTCGACTCATGAAAGACATGTAGAATGTTCGGAGTACCTTCTTCAGTTTGGCTTGTAAGCAACGGGGCGGCTTCAGTCGCTGGCGCTACAGTCGGAGACATCCGCGGCTGATCCGGATTATAGGTAGGAACAGCTTGAGGGTCAGCCGCAGGCAAAGATTCAGGCTGGGTTGACACCGGAATGTCAAGACTTGCATCATGATGTCCAACCCCGGAGCCCTCTCCTATCTCCAGGTGCTGGGTGCCGAGCCTCTCCTTCTCATAAGAGATCATTGAATCATGGAGAATCTTCTTTTCGTCATCAGTTAACAGACGATTCTCAAGCTCGAATTCATCCACAGACTCACCCTAGTGCGCCTCTTTCTCTTCCTCAACCATTCGGCCCCAAGTACTATGGAGATGCGTCGAATAATCATCGAGCCAGGCCAGACCCCTATGCCTTAGCACGTTAGCATTGTAAACAATAAGGAGGTCCTCAATGTCAGCCTCTAACCTGGACTCGACCAACTTCACCCTCTCCTCGACCTTAGTCTCCACTTTCTGGACTTTGGCCACCGCCGCATCCCGTTCTCCCCTGAGCAGAACATCCTGATCGCACGCCTCCTGGGCTGCGTTGTTCGCGTCATCTTTTTCTTTGACCAAGCTGGCGAATTTGGCTTTCAGTTCATTAATCTCCTTGACCGCCGCATCCCGCTCGGTGATAACTTTGGTATTCCAGTGGCCCATCTCCTCCACCAGGGTAATGTGTGTCTGCCCCAACCTCTCCGCCTTCGCTTCATCAGCTTTCTTAATGGCCTCAATCTCAGATTTCCGAGAAGAATCGGATTCAGCAGAGAGTACCTAAATAATACGATCCCTTTTCGCAAGCTCGGTCTCCATCTTCCCGATCTCTTTAGCCCGCTCGAAGGCCACTTTGGAAGCTTTTTCGGCAGCCTTCGCCCACTCTCGATATTGGGTATAGATGTTGTGGACAAAGTCATGCAATGTGCCTTCTACCGATGATGGAATTCTCTTCAAGTGGGGAGGGAAAACAGAACCGTCAAAGAAAATATTAGGAAAATCCTTCTTCATTTGAGCCAACTTAAGGGCCCTTTCTCCAGTGGGATCAGCGGGGACCTGCTCTGTAACCATGGAAGATGTAGTCTCGACACTCTGGAGATGAGTCTCAGATCTGGAAGTTTGAGAAGAAGGCCTGTGACGAGGAGGCTCCGGTGGATGTGAAGTTTGAACGGGAGGAGGAGATGGAAGCCTAGGAGGAGGAGAGCGTGATCTAGACCGACGTCGGTATTCTCTATCCCTGTCGCGCCCATACCTATCCTGACTAGAGTGCTCGCGATCGCGATCCCTATCAGAATCCCTCCTGCGGGAATCATAGTAACCAGAAGCCTTCCGGGCTGAATGAAGACTGTTCAGCATTGATCCTCTTCCAGAAATGGTACCTGAAGATGAGAAGTGAAGAAAGAGTTAGCAACTTCCTAAGTTGGACGAAGTACAGTTGAGGATCATGTAGTGTAGTGATGTGTATGCATGTGCAATCCCCCGACCAACTAGATATGATGGCCGCACTCATAGCAAGCGACCCGCTCGGTTCAAAAGCACTATCAAGCCATTCCATCCCGGCGTCGTGTGGAGATGACACGAAATCCAGGATTGGGATATCATTAAGCCCTGCAAAAGGACTCTCCATTTGTGGGGGAGGAGCTTCTGAAATTCTGATCCCCTGGAAAGGTAATGTTTCCCGGAGATTTGACCAGGCAACTAGTACTCGGAATTTTACTCGGCAACCATAGTGCTCGGCATCCATAGTGCTCGGTATCCATAGTTCTCGGCATCCATAGTACTCGGTATCCGTAGTACTCGGCATCCATAGTGCCCATAGTGCTCGGCATCCATAGTGCTCGGTATCCGTAGTACTCGGCATCCATAGTGCTCGGTATCCGTAGTACTCGGCATCCAGAAGACTCGGCGTTAAGTAGTGTTCGGCGTTCGGCGTAATACTCGGCATCTAGAAGACTCGGCGTTAAGTAGTGTTCGGCGTTCGGCGTAATACTCGGCATACAAAACTACTCGGCGTCAACCAATGCTCAGCGTCAGCTAGCGTTCGGCAATAAGAGCGCTCAGCATCAAGTAGATCCTGGCAACAGGAGTACTCGGCATCCCATGGTACTCGGCGTAGTACTCGGCAACGGGAGTACTCGGCATCCAGAAGACATTCAGTATGCACAACTACTCAAGGTAACAATATCGTTCGGCCTGCATGCATTGTTCGGTCAAGAGCTTCGGACAGTGGTACGTTCGGCTTCAACTGCAACCATCCTGCACTTCCCACACATCGAACGAACCACAGCATAGAAAGGACCGTTCAGCATGGAAGGGACCGTTCAGCATGGAAAGGACCGTTCGGCATCAAAGCATTCAGCATACCTGGTTCGGCATGTAGCGACCACTACACCTGGGCTAGAGCGTTCGGCTACCAAGCCCACTTGGGAAGTCCAGCCCATCTTTGTCTATAAATAGAGGGGCAGGGTCACAATGAAGAGGATCCTTTTTTGGAGAGAACACCGGGGAGACTCTGCCATTTTTGAGACTCATCTTCTCTACTTAACAACTTCATTTAAGCATTTGATTCACGAATTGTATTTGTAATCAACAATAAGGAAGATCAATAAAGTTTAATCTCAAAGTGGATGTAGGCAATTACGCTGAACCACTATAAATTTGGTGTTCTTACTTTCTGCATTTAAATTAGCATTGTCTTCTCTGTTTAATATATCTTCATCACTTATATCTCTACACAATCTTTCTCTACGAGGTTAGTGACCAATTTTGGTGAATCTTGATGTTTTTGCCTGGACGCATTCCGATATGTGTGGGATTTCCCCCGCCATCACGAGTCATATGTTGAACATAGACCCGAAATACGTTCCAGTCAAAGAAAAAAGGAGAGGAATGGATCCGAAGAGGTCCGCCGCTCTAGGAGAGGAGGTGGACAAACTCAAAGCAAATGGGTTCGTCCGCGACGCCCTCTACCCTGAATGGGTATCCAACCCCGTGCTGGTGAAAAAGGCGAATGGGAAATGGAGGACTTGCGTAGATTATTCCGACTTGAACAAAGCATGCCCTAAGGATAGTTTCCCGTTGCCTAGGATCGATCAGTTGGTCGACTCCACCGCGGGACACGAGCTGTTGTCATTTATTGATGCGTACTCAGGGTACAACCAAATCCCGATGCATATTCCGGACCAAGAACACACCAGCTTCGTGACAAATGTCGGACTGTACTGCTATGTAGTGATGCCCTTTGGATTGAAGAACGCAGGGGCAACTTACCAGCGTTTAGTGAATCGAATGTTCAAGGACCAGCTGGGTAAAACGATGGAAGTCTATATGGATGACATGCTCGTGAAGTCACGACGGTCAAACGACCACATTCGAGACTTGGCTGAAATGTTCGACATACTCAGGTTTTACAGGATGAAGATCAACCCTCTGAAGTGTTCCTTCGGCGTGGCATCGGGGAAGTTTTTGGGATTCATCATCAATGCTAGGGGAATTGAAGCCAACCCAGAGAAGATCCAAGCTATTCGAGATGTGCAAGCGCCCAGGACTATAAAGCAAGTGCAGAGTTTGAATGGAAAAGTAGCTGCGCTAAGTCGATTTATATCCAGGGCAACTGACAAGTGCATCCCATTCTTTGATATAATAAAATGGGAAGAGAAATTTTGAATGGACGTATAGTTGTGAGGAAGCATTCCAGAATCTGGTGAGGCATCTGCAGAGTCCACCAGTGCTGTCAAAACCAGTTGACCATGAAATGTTATATGTATACTTGGCTGTATCCCCACATGCGATAAGTGCGGCTTTGGTTCGTGAGGAGGATCGAGTCCAGAAGCCGGTGTATTATGTTAGCAAGCGTTTAACGGGGGCAGAGAGGAATTACCCTAAGATCGAGAAATTGGCTTATTGCTTGGTGATTGCATCACGTAAGCTGCGCCCATACTTTCAAGCACATTCAATCGGTGTTTATACCGATCAACCCCTGAGGCAAGTACTCCAACGACCGGAAACTTCTGGAAGGTTGCTAAAATGGAACATCGAGTTGAGCCAATTCGATATCGCCTACTTACCACGGAGAGCCATCCGAGGGCAAGCGTTAGCAGATTTCATCGCTGAGTTTACCATACCAGTCAAACCGGATGATCACGACATCATTCCCCCCGTTCGATGGAAATTATACACTGACGGTGCATCAAACGACCGTTGCTCCGGCGCGGGCATAGTTCTTATAACTCCGGAAAACCGATCAATCTGTTATGCCCTGAAGCTTGATTTCCCGGCTACAAATAACGAAGCGGAATATGAAGCACTGATCGCTGGCTTGAAGCTCATCAGGGAACTCGGGATCAAATCAATCGAAATCTTTTGTGACTCACAGTTGGTGGTTTACCAAGTACGGGGAGACTACCAAGCAAAGGGACGAAAGCTCGCTCCGTACCTTGTTCAGGTCCAAGAACTACTCTCGAATCTCGAGCGTTATGACATTTCACATGTCCCGCGCGAACAGAACAAAGAAGCCGACTTGTTGGCTAAGTTTGCGAGTACCGGCGATGCGCAGCAAATGGGATTGTATCCCGTTGAAGCCTTGCATGCCCCGAGCATAGACGAGATGAAAGTCAATCGTGTGCTGGAAACGGAGATCGAGAAGGAATCGTGGATAACCCCATTCAAACTGTACCTAACGATCGGAGCCTTACCAGAAAAAAGAAGCGAAAGACGGCAAATCCTTCGAAAGGCCGCGCGATACGTAATGCAGGATGGGTCAATGTATCGAAAAGGATTCTCAGTCCCATTATTACGATGCATCGCTCATGATGAGACAAAGCGGGTCTTAAGAGAAGTTCATGAAGGGGAATGTGGTGACCATACTGGGGGGCAAACGCTAGCAAAGAAGATCCTCCGCTATGGATATTACTGGCCAACCGTAAACCGGGACGCCGCAGACTACGCGAGAAAGTGTGACAAGTGTCAGAGATACGCAAAAATCCCGAGGACTCCATCAACGGAACTCATGCAAATGGTTAGTCCCTGGCCGTTTGCGATCTGGGGAATCGACATAATCGGCTCTTTACCTATATCCAAAGGTGGTGCGAAATACGCGATAGTTGCAGTCGACTATTTCACAAAGTGGGCTGAGGCAGAGCCTTTGGCCACAATCACCTCTAAGAAGGTCATTAACTTCGTTGTACGAAACATTATATGCCGTTTCGGCCTTCCTTGCACCATCATTACGGACAACGGGACGCAATTCGAAAGCAGAGAGTTCAAAGAGTACTGTTTGAAGTACGGTATCGAGAATAAGTTCGCCGCCGTTGCACACCCGAAAGCTAACGGACAAGTCGAGGCCGTCAACAAAATAATCAAGTCCATACTGAAGAAGCGTCTGGAGAAGGTTGGAGGCAAGTGGGTAGATGAACTCCCGACAGCATTATGGGCATATAGAACTACCCACAAGTCCGCGACCGGCCACACTCCATTCGCCTTGGCATACGGCTCCGAAGCTGTTATACCCATGGAACTTGAAGTTTCATCACACCGGGTGACATACTATGATCCCAAGACGAACCAAAATCTCTTGTTGGAATCACTGGACTGCATCGACGAAAAGTGTGAAGAAGCTGAATTAAGGGCGGCAGCGCATAGACATCGAGTCAAGCGTTACTACGACGGCAGAGTCCGCCCAAGGATCTTTGATGTGGGTGATCTCATTCTGAAACGAGTCTTCCCGGTACCATCACGCATGAATCCCAGCTGGGAAGGTCCATACGCCATTGAATGGAAGCTTGGAGAGGGAACGTTCAAGCTAGCGACCGTGGATGGCACGACACTCCCCTGAGCATGGAACAGTGAACATCTGCGGCACTATTACATTTAGCATGTTTCCTTTCTTGTCTTAGGCACTGTTATTTCCTGCATGTTTCCATTCAGTCATAACTTAGTTTCTTTTTAAAGTTGTAATCGAGCAGTTTAGTTGATTTTCATTAATAAAGGCTTGAAGCCATATTTCCCATGGATCACTAACGATTCTATATCTCATAATTGGATGACAAATTACATTATCCTATACGACGCACAGACTCGTGCAAACAATTTCAAATCTCCGAATCCCCAGAGTGCGGAGCGGAGTACTCTAAGTCCCCGGAGCGCGGACTAGAGTATAAACGATTTCAAATCTCCAAATCCCCAGAGTGCGGAGCGGAGTACTCTAAGTCCCCGGAGCGCGGACCAGAGTATAAACGAATACGAATCTCCGAATCCACAGAGTGCGGAGCGGAGTACTCTAAGTCCCCAGAGCGAGGACTAGAGTATAAACGATTTCAAATCTCCGAATCCCTAGAGTGCGGAGCGGAGTACTCTAAGCCCCGGAGCGCGGACTAGAGTATAAACGATTTCAAATCTCCGAATCCCCAGAGTGCGGAGCGGAGTACTCTAAGTCCCCGGAGTGCGGACCAGAGTATAAACGAATACGAATCTCCGAATCCCCAGAGTGCGGAGCGGAGTACTCTAAGTCCCCGGAGCGAGGACTAGAGTATAAACGATTTCAAATCTCCGAATCCCCAGAGTGCGGAGCGGAGTACTCTAAGCCCCCGGAGCTCGGACTAGAGTGTAAACGATTTCAAATCTTCGAATCCCCAGAGTGCGGAGCGGAGTACTCTAAGTCCCCGGAGCGCGGACTAGAGTATAAATGATTTCAAATCTCCGAATCCCCAGAGTGCGGAGCGGAGTACTCTAAGTCCCCGGAGCGCGGACCAGAGTATAAACGAATACGAATCTCCGAATCTCCAGAGTGCGGAGTGGAGTACTCTAAGTCCCAGGAGCGAGGACTAGAGTATAAACGATTTCGAATCTCCGAATCCCCAGAGTGCGGAGCGGAGTACTCTAAGTCCCCGGAGCGCGGACTAGAGTATAAAAGATTTCAAATCTCCGAATCCTCAGAGTGCGGAGCGGAGTACTCTAAGTCCCCGGAGCGCGGACTAGAGTATAAACGATTTCGAATCTCTGAATCCCCAGAGTGCGGAGTGGAGTACTCTAAGTCCCCGGAGTGCGGACCAGAGTATAAACGAATACGAATCTCTGAATCCCCAGAGTGTGGAGCGGAGTACTCTAAGTCCCTGGAGCACGGACTAGAGTATAAACGGTTTCAAGTCTCCGAGTCCCCGGAGCATAGAGTCAGCAAAATGTCCAAGTACTCGAGAGATGTGGGACAAGAAGTACGCCATGTCTAGAAATGTTTGAACAACACGAGAATGGACCGGGAGATAACGCAACTCATAAGAACTTGAGTTATGGCTACAGTTAGTCAGCAAACCGAAGAAAGACAAGAGAATCATTCAAGCGAAAAAGAAACTAAAAACTTTATTCGATAAGTCCAAAATGGGGTTACATGATCACTCCTACAAAATTCAGACCTGTCTATACAAACTACAAGCTACGGAAGATAAAAGCAATTACAAGACTTAAGAAAGAAACTCGTTGAACGAGTGTATCGATTATTTCTTCGGTCTCTTCTTCTTGTCTTCCTTTGTTTTTTCCGATGACTCCTCTCCCTCACGCTTTTTCTTGGATTTCTTGCTTGCTAAAGAAGCGGAGTCAAGGGTAGGAGACGGAACGTCCAGTGGTTTGAACTTGCCTGGGAGAATGATTTTCAAAGGTCTGTTTTGTGGGTCGGTCAGTTCCAGTATTCCAGGTTCAACTTTGACCTCAACCTTTTTCTTCTCCTCTTCGGCAAGGCGGTCCTTCATGCTCATCTGTGAGGTATGCTCAGAGGCGCCGGTGATTTCAATTTCGTCACTCCCTTCGACAGGAGATGAAGTGTCGAGCTTATCATCATCTAGCGCCCCGATCACTTGAGCATCGGGACCAGGGAGTACTCCCGCATGGACAGCGTCGCTTGTTTTCCCTGCCTCCTCCTTGGCGTCATCGCTCCTCGGAGTTGGCTCGGCGTCAGAACAACCTACATGAAAACATAAAGAATGAGCGTTAGAACGAGTAGCCACTGCTGAAAAAAGACGGGATCTTTCAACTTCTAGAGAAAGAAGAATTCCCTACCAGGTTCCGGTTGGCTATCGGTGGCGCGTGGGGTTTCACCCTCCAGGATAGGGGATAGCACATGAGCACCGAGCCCGGGATCTTCGGGGTCATAACCAGCATGCTGCTCGAATGGATCAAGTGTCGGCCGACCGGCCGATTGAGCAGCGGGAGGAGCAGCAATATGAGGAGCAGTAATATTGGCCCCAGACGGGCCAGCTTCATCATTTTTCTCTTTTGGAAGGGGAGAGCCTTTGCTGTAAAGTGCCAATGCTGCGGATAAATCCGATGGCTCATTCCCCCTAAGGAACTCCTTCACCAAGGCCTCCTCATCGACATCTTCGGAGCCCAACTCGATCTTCCGGATCCTTATCAAGGTTTCCCAGGCCTCAGCTAGGGATTCGAGATAGCCGTCGCCCAAGAACGTTAAGTCGCGATGCATAAGGACGCGGGCTCCATATTTAGCAATCAATGGGTCAAACATGCATTTGACCTCTTCCCTGCCGGCTTCTGCGGCCGCCTCGAGGCGAGAATCAATCTCCTCCGCAGCCTCTCTCTTGCCCTCCTCACGGGCCTCATCCTTCATTTTCTCAACCCCAGCAAGTTCGTCATCGAGCTTCGTTTTCAGGAGACGAGTAGCAACGATTTCATCACAGTATCGTTGTGATTATTCTTGAGCAGCTACCTTGTCCTCCTTCTCCTTGGAGAGTAATTCTTTCAGCTCTCTGACTTGCACGACGAGCGCATCCCTCTCTTTTTGGACAGAGTCTTTCTCTAGGGCGAGGGCACCGCTGCGCTGGACTGCTTCGTCAAGCTCTTTTTTGTGAGCCGCCTCTAAACGAGTAACTTCCTCAGTAGTATCTTTTGCGCTTTGTTCAGCGGCTTCCAGCTTCGACTTATACGAAGCGAGCTCTACGTCTTGGTGCTCGATGATGTTTTTGTCGCAGCCAGCCTCCAGTTTCAGGCGATCAATCTCATGTTGACGCTCAACGGATACCTCTGAGATCTTCTCCACCAAGTGCACAAACGCGTCATGTTGAACATAGACGTCGTTATTGCAGGCAATGGCACTCTGCTTCACATACCCGGGAATATGATGAATGGCCGGGAGGAACTTCAGACCGTCGAAGCAAATTTTTGGAAACTTGGCCTTAAGATCGACCATTTTTTCCGCAACAGTTGGGTCCACCGCAGGAGTAGGAGGAGGAGGCTTTGAAAGTTCCGCTCTTTTTCGTTGTTCTCGAACTTGCCTTGTACTCGATGAACTGGAGTGTTGTTCTCGAGGAGCGTCAGATTGATAACCCTTCTGTAAAGACTTCTCTCTATCCGGCTCAGTTGGAGGAGGAAGATCACGGGACTGGGAAGATTGAGAATATGCCTTCTTGCGGTGAGACGACTCACGGGGACGATTGTCTCTATCTTCATAATCGTCTCTGTCCCTGCGTCTGCCTGAACCGGAATCCCGTCCAGAGTGATGAAATATGGAAGAGCCATGAAGGCGATCGAGTCCGTGAGAACGCCCCATATCACCTGCAAAGAATGGAGATAACAACGAGTTAAGAAAAATCTATGAGATAAGAAAAAACTTGAAGTGTATGATGGAATGCGTATGTGCGTGTGTGTCCCAGTGTCTCCCCTGACGGACCAGTTCTTTTGTCTTTGCTAATTGGAGTATTGTCTCCTTGGGTCGGGAGTCGAACTCCCGCGTTGCCTTTAGCAGGCGAAGAAAACTTGAGGGCTTCAGGATCGTCAAACCCATAATTAAGAATATCATCGGGAATAGACAGGTTCGACAGGCCCCTCAGGGAACTTTCCAGGTGCTGCGAGGAAGCCTCTTTCTCGGGCGGGATAGGCATGACTTTTGAAGTGCCACCAACTTTCTCCTTCTGAACTTTATATTTTAACTTCTTCTTTCCCTTCGAAGGGGAGGATGCCGTTTCAATGTCTTGGACTTCGAGTGCCGGATTCCAAGCGGGACCCACATTCTCGCCTTGAGTCTCAAGAGCTTCGTCTTCTTTGCGCTCACCTTCTTCATGTGTATCGGGAGTGCGGCACGACGACGATCCGGCCTGTTTTTTCCCTTTACCGGACGGAGGTTTGGGAATGGTGACACCTTCTGGAAGGCTGATCCGACGACCAGGGGCTAGCAAACCAAACCCCGACAATGATTCATTTGAGACGAAAGTTCGGATGTCTCGTTCCTCGGCAGGAAGAGCTCTAATGGCTTCAACAGCCTTAGAATATCCTCGGCCTTCTGGACGAGGGTTGATACCTGAAAGGATGAAACAAAGAGTTAGGAAAAACATGACTCCAGTTCAATGCGAATAGTAACTCAGCAGAGAGACTTACTGCCTTCAACCCATCTCCTCGCAAAACCAGGAGGGCAGTGCACGTAGAACCATTCCTGTTTGTACAGGGCGAATTTACTGCATGCTCCTGTCAAGATTTGGCATTTGTGGTACGGCTCGAGGAACATAAAGGAAGGACTATATTTTCGTCTCTTGATCATATAGATGTATCTGATATCGCCAGCGGTAGGAGGTCTGGAGAAGACGGCCATGAAAAGTAAATAGGTCCCGTACAGAAACGCATGGCCGTTCGGGTGCAGCTGCGACGGAGCTACGTCGATATATTGTAATACATCCCGGAGAAATAAATTGAACGGAGGCACGCTGCCCATCCAACACATGAACTTGTTACAGGCGGTATACCCGACTGGAGGCAGATGAGGACGATCGTGTCGCGAAGGGACCAACACATCGGCGAAAGGGATCCCATGAATGGAGCATATCCGTCGGAGAGCGGCTTCGTTGATCTTCGAAGCTTGTGAATCGATCGGATTGTCTAGAAGAATTGCTGCCTCCAGGGAATCAGGTGCTAAGTTGTGAGCAGGAGAAGTCGACGGATTAGAAGTATCAGCAGCTTTTGGCCTTGATGACGGCCCAGGCCTGTCAGATATATTGGCGGAGCTAGACTTTCTTGACATTCTCAATAAATAACGAACTTGGCAAAGTGCTTGAGAAAACTATACTTGAAAAACGTTGAACGTTAGAATTGGCAACACGAGTTTCCCCCCCCCCACGTGGTGTGTGAACTAGTGCAAGCAATTGTGTACAAGCAATAAAAGTCTAAAGATTTCAAAGATATAAAAATGTGCTTCGAATCGTCGCCTTCGAAGACCGTCATTGCTGACCGTCTCAAAAAGCCCGTTAAGTCTACTAAAGCTAGGGAGTTAATGATCCGGGTCAGTTTCATATGATGGTGTGCTTAGACCTTTGTCCTTGTATTGATTAAGCAAGGCAATTGTTCGTTCGGCATTTACAGTGTTCGGCCTAAGTATGGTTCAACAGTTATCATTGATCGGCATTTATAATTGTCCGGCATTTGCATTGCTCGGCCTTGATATGGTTCGGCTAAGTTTTGTTTGGCGTTTGGATTGTTCGGCCTGAGTAGAGTATTCGGCATGTATGTATGTTCGGCAGGTCAGTTGTTCAAAACGTATACTGTTCGGCATGTGCGTCTGTTCGTCAATTGTACTGTTCGGGCTAAGTTCTAGTCGGCATGTGTGTTTGTTCGGCATGTCAGTTGCCCGGCACATATACTGTCCGACATTTGAGTGTTGTTTGGCCTTAGTTCGTTCGGCTAAGTCATAGTTTGGCATTTCAATAAGCGCTGGGCCTGGGTTCGTTCGGCCAAGGTAGTGCTCGGCAACTTCCCCTTCCACCGTCCGGCGCATGACGACATACGCCGGAGCAGCGAACAGCACCTTTACCCCCTCCAACACCTTCCTTCTTTTTCTTCCCGTTAACTTTGGTTTGACACGAGGAAGCTAAGCCCGTAGGTGAACCGGATCATTCCTCCTTGCCTCATCGTTCGACAATGAAGACGCGATAGAGACAACCTACTCAAAGGCCTTCTACGTGACACACTCGGCCATCTCGTTTGAAATCTACTACTATCGTACGAGAAAAGATACCTAGTTTGCAGATTGGAGATTGGGATGGAGTAGTTAAGTTTTAAATCCGGACGACTGAATAGAATTGAAAATCTTCGAGGAACGGCAGAAGTAAAAAAGTAAAGGGGAGAAGAAGGAAAAGGCCTGGTTTTATAGAGAAGGGAGGTGGAAGTCGAAGGGGCTATACCCGGTAGAACCGGTCAATGCTAGAGTGATCGGCATCAGAGCGAAGTGACGTTCGGCACATGAGGATTATTCGGCTTCGAACGTATAGTTCGGCGTCTAGGCTACGCTCATCACACACCTCCGTCACAGGCATTCTCGAGAAGGCATCACCAAGGAAAGTTGGACAAGATTCAAAGTGCATCACGTTCGGCCACGCGATACACTTTGGGGGGCAAGTGTTTCCTGGAGATTTGACCAGGCAACTAGTACTCGGAATTGTACTCGGCAACCATAGTGCTCGGCATCCATAGTGCTCGGCATCCATAGTGCTCGGTATCCATAGTGCTCGGCATCCATAGTGCTCGGTATCCGTAGTACTCGGCATCCATAGTGCCCATAGTGCTCGGCATCCATAGTGCTCGGTATCCGTAGTACTCGGCATCCATAGTGCTCGGTATCCGTAGTACTCGGCATCCAGAAGACTCGGCGTTAAGTAGTGTTCGGCGTAATACTCGACATCCAGAAGACTCGGCGTTAAGTAGTGTTCGGCGTTCGGCGTAATACTCGGCATACAAAACTACTCGGCGTCAACCAATGCTCAGCGTCAGCTAGCGTTCGGCAACAAGAGCGCTCGGCATCAAGTAGATCCTGGCAACAAGAGTACTCGGCATCCCATGGTACTCGGCGTAGTACTCGGCAACGGGAGTACTCGACATCCAGAAGACATTCAGTATTCACAACTACTCAAGGTAACAATATCGTTCGGCCTGCATGCATTGTTCGGTCAAGAGCTTCGGCCAGTGGTACGTTCGGCTTCAACTGCAACCATCCTGCACTTCCCACACATCGAACGAACCATTCAGCATAGAAAGGACCGTTCAGCATGGAAGGGACCGTTCGGCATGGAAAGGACCGTTCGGCATCAAAGCGTTCGGCATACCTAGTTCGGCATGTAGCGACCACTACACCTGGGCTAGAGCGTTCGGCTACCAAGCCCACTTGGGAAGTCCAGCCCATCTTTGTCTATAAATAGAGGGGCAGGGTCACAATGAAGAGGATCCTTTTTTGGAGAGAACGCCGGGGAGACTCTGCCATTTTTGAGACTCATCTTCTCTACTTAACAAATTCATTGAAGCATTTGATTCACGAATTGTATTTGTAATCAACAATAAGGAAGATCAATAAAGTTTAATCTCAAAGTGGATGTAGGCAATTACGCTGAACCACTATAAATTTGGTGTTCTTACTTTCTGCATTTAAATTAGCATTGTCTTCTATGTTTAATTTATCTTCATCACTTATATCTCTACACAATCTTTCTTTATGAGGTTAGTGACCAATTTTGGTGCTAACAGGTAATGACACGACGATGGATTTAAATCTCTTAGATTTAGGGCATTTGTGAGCAGCGGCCTTGCCTTTTCTTCTTTCACCCGAGTCCAGGACATCGACAGAAGGCCCAGCTGGAAGCTCGGTATCGGTGGGCGTTCTCTCTGGGTCAACTTCTTTAGTGATCACAACTGCGGGCGCTTTGCGCTTCACACGTTTCTTTGGGATCACTCTATGTACCACTTCCAGATGTATGCTCTGTCTCCGCTCTATTAGCCCGACAGCCCTCAAATTCCTGTCGGTCAGGACTAAGTCTATGTGCCTTTCTTCGCTCGGAAACGCTTGAAGAATCCGAACAAGCTCTCTGAAGTACACACCGTTGGGACGAGAGATTGCAGCTGTAAGAAGGGAAAAGTGTGTCAGTTTTTGAAGTCAGTTACTAGTATCTCAATGACTCAAGAGAGAAGTGGCAACACTTACGTCTATCCAACCACCGCCCAGCAAATCCAGGGGGGCACCGAACGTAGAACCATTCGGTTTTATAATAACTTAGCCTTCCCCAGGAGCCCTGTACAATGTGGCAGCTCTTGACCGCTTCCAGGAAGGTGAAAGAGGGGCTGTCGCCATGGCTCTTGACATTGAATGAATATCGGATCTCGATCGGCTTCGGTGGACGAAAAAGGATCTCCATGAAGAGAACGAAGATGTTGTTCAATAAGGCGTACCCGTTGGGATGTAGCTGAGATGGAGCTATGCCAAGAAACGATAACATCTCCCTTATATAGTCATTGAAGGGAGGAAGTGTCCCCGATGTGCAAGCGTGACAGTTAAAAGCGGTATACCCCTCCGGGGGATTGTGTGGCCTGTCAGTGGGCCCAGGAAGTAGCACGTCGCCATGCGACAAACCATGCCTTAAGCAAATCCGTCCAAGCATATCTTCAGAGATACCCGACGGCACGGAATCTGATGGATTGAGTATGAACAAAGCACCCGGACGCTCATCCGGAGCTGGCTCTATGACTTCGGCTTCGATAACCGGTATCTCTATGGTTGGAGGAATAGAACTTGGAATTTCCAGCTGTTGAGAACTTGAAGGGTCCATGACTAGCTAGCTTATAAAAAATTATTGTTAAACTAACAAATAACACTCGTTCATCCCCCAGTGTAAAGTGTGTGAACGTGTTGTGCAGTGCAGTACTATATGTTATTTGAGAAGATCAACAGGATTGAAGGAAGCGTATGAACGACGAGACTTCGGAATTCGGTCGAACGGACCATCACCGTTGACCGTGGAAACCATGCCATCCAGTTATTAGCTATCAGTCTGAATTAAAATGTGTTATTATTTTGGTAAGTTCCAGTTTCATCGACGAACTTCAATAGGCAATCAGGTGTGCTGTGATACAATTAAGTCTAGTTAAGAAAATCTGAAGTTCATCGGAATTAAGTGGTCAAAGGCATTATAATGTTCAATATCGTCAAAATTAAACCAATGGTCAAACGTCAAAAGTTCAAGTTCAAGGCAATTGTTCAGATTCGAATTCAAATCGTTCACTAAGGCTCGAGGTCGAATCGATCGTTTGGGAGTATGCACTTCGACTCGATCCAAGACCATGTCCTTCGACTCGGTCCGAAGTCACGCACTTTGACTCGCTTCGAAGCCTCTGCTTCGACTCGATCAAGAGCCATGCACTTCGACTCGATCCAAGACCATGTCGTTCGACTCGGTCCGAAGTCACGCACTTCAACTCGCTTTGAAGCCTATGCTTCGACTCGATCAAGAGCTACGCAGTTCGACTTGATCTCCAAGCACTCCTCTTCGAACCGTCCCAGGCCTGTACTTCGACTCGATCAAAGGATATACCTTTCGACTCGATCCAGGGCCATTGTTTCGAGTCCATTAGACACAGCCCCTTCGTATCGATCCACATGCCTAAAGCATTCGACTCGATGCGAAGCTCAACCATCGATCGACACGAAGGCCTCCGCCTCATCATCTCGAAACCGCTACTCCAGATCGACACGAAGCTAAGGCCAGGGACTCTTCGGTCAATCATGAATCTAATCGATTTAGTGTTAAGAATCGAGTCTCCTCGTTTACAAGATGTTTTCGCTCGATGGATTACCTCAATTCGTTAATTGGTTCGAATAGTTGAAGATATAAAATCAGTTTGAAGGCGAGAATATTTTTTCTTCTTTGCCTTCTCTAAAGTCACAGAGCGATACGAAGGCCAGGAAGATAAGGATGAAAAGTAAAAAGTGAAAAAATGACTAAGTGCTAGGTATTTATATGGAGTCGAAAGCAAGGGGGATAACCGATTCGAATTCCAGTGGGGCCGAACACGTGCTTTGAATCCCTCTTCAGTGCGCTGATGCGGAGCTCCCTTTCGTATCGCTCCTTAGACTCCATCCCCATGACTAGTTCGACTCCCTCATGTAGCCATAAAAGACATAACTTCGACTCGCTCAATCGATGAACGTCTCGACTCGCTCCACTGCCTCCTGTGTACTTCGACTCACTTCTCTGCGATTCAAATCCAAGACCGAGTCAAACGACCGGTTCGACTCTATCAAGGAGTCAACTTCGACTCGCTCCACCTCGACTCGCTCAGTTCAAATCTGTCATCAACTCAACATGCTTACTTCGCATCCACAAATCTAATGAAAATTATCTTCGACGTTTCAATCCTTCACAACGATTCAGGAGGGGATCATTACGAAGGGACATTCAAAAACAACCATCAAGCATTGTTACAACGGATTTCACATCGGTTCAGGAGAGGATCGGTACGGAATTCAAAAACAATAAACGGACGACGACTCGAGAACGTACAAACATCAGCGGGAGTCAGATTAACATACATGCATGAATGACGGACTAATATTCAACATTCAAAATTTTTAAGAATCAGAAATTCATCCGGTAATGACTACAACAGCAAACGGATAACCACTGGCATACAGTAATCAGTTGCAATGATACAGGGCACAGCAGTCGACAGTCAACAATTTACATTATCAAGAAGAACGGTCAAAGATTACAACTTTCATTGGGAAGATGATAACTATTCAGAATAAAGATTGAAGCACTTCAAAGCACATCATGTTTTCACAAGACGTACTTTGGGGGGCAAATGTTATCCCGCCTTTTGGCAAGGCCTTAACATCAAGGAATTGACTAGTAACCAGTGACGGTCCGTCCTAGAGATCAATTATACATGGGCTCACTACGGATGTCGATGAATTTTGTCCGAGTCCGGATCGAGCCAAAATTGGTAGGACATGGCAAGCTGAGCCATGAGAGCCAACATTTCAAATCTCAAGTCAATTCGAGTTCGTATGCTCGAGTTATGAGCGATACAAGAATGGATGAAGATCAACTACCAATCGACTCGCTCCTTCGACTCGCTTCACAACGTCCAGGAATGACAACTTCGACTCGCTTCGCTCAGAGACCAACTTCGAGTCAACCTGGTTCGACTCACTCCACAGAGCTGCTCACTTCGACTCGCTCCAGTTCGAAAGCATCGAAAGCACACGCATCAACTCGCTCCCCATTTCGACTCGATCTCCCAGTGATAGCTTCGACTCGCTCGAAACAATTCTAGCTTCGGCTCGCTCGAAACAATGCTTGCTTCGACTCGCTCGACCCACACTTGCTTCGACTCGCTCGAAGCAATGTCCAGGACAGAGTGAGAATCGAATGCCACGCCATCGATTCGAACGGAAGCGAGTCGAAACGGGAAGCGAGTCGAAGGAAATAGCCCGCCGAGAACTCCATTTCGTATCGATCATATCTCCCAATCTACAAGTCCAAATGCTATGAAATTTTCACAGAAGACTACATGCATGCTAAAGAATGTCCACGCCAAATTTCGACTCCATTGGATAAAATCTTGAGCGAGTCGAAATCTGCTCGTGTCGATCACGGATCTGACCTAAACTTCACGGGCTTGGGCGTGCGGGCCTGGTCACGTGCTAGAGAGGGCTCCCGAGATCTGGGCGAAATACCAACCTCCTACACCTATAAATAGACCCCCAAAGCCAACAGAAAAAGGGTTCTTCTTCCTCTTTGAGATCTCCAACGCCCGGACTCCGCCAGATCCAGATCTGAACTCCGTTGCTGCTGCCACCAACGAATTTCACTGCTGCAAATCATTGTTATTCACTGTAATTTGTTGAAATCAATTGTAAACATCAAAGGAAGATCAATAAAACAAACTACTTCATAGTGGACGTAGGCTATACGCCAAACCACTCTAAACTTTTGTGTCTCCCTGCACTTTAATCATTCTCACTTCTGAAATTTGGAGTTTTTGTTAGATAATTCCTCTTTTTCCATTTAATTTCTTCACTTTATCTCTTCAAAGACTTCCGAAGAGTGTTGTGCCCAATTTTGGTACAAACAGGAAGAATGGACATTTGTTTTAGGTTTTAATTATAAAATATAATTATATAATGATTTTGGCCACGAAATTTTTATATGATAAAGAATATGTTATTTCTAGTTTTTGGTGACTTATTTTTTCCAAGGGTTTTAATTTGTTGTGAATTTAATAAGTTAGAAGAGCCTATAAGAATACTAAATGATTACTTATATTTAAATGGGTGAAAATGTGATTTTTGTGTCTAAATGGGGTGCGGTAGATTTTTCCAAAAAGAAATATGTTAAAGATTGTTTCAATCAATAAGAAATTGTCAAAGAGTAAGAGTTGATGGAAAAGTATAGGCTTTACATAGAAATAAATCAGTTTTATATTAATTACAAGAATGCTATGCGCCTTTATTTAGCTTCGATGCCCTTCTGGGTTGAAGCCATTTGTTGACCCAAAAAATGGACCAACACCCTGGTTTAGATTTAAAAACACCAGCTCTGTCTTTACAGAGCAATATAACAGATCACAGAAATAGAAAAGAAGCAATAAAGGAAAATAGACAGAAGATTTTTATAGTGGTTCGGCTGTTAACGAAGCCTACGTCCACTTTATAGTTTTATTATAAGCTGACTGCTATTACAGAAGTTGTTTGATTACAAGGCTTTAGCTAACTCCAAACTAAATTGGATCTCTAGAGTTAGAATCCATCGGAGAATCACGGTGTATTCCTTCAAAGACCGTTGTGAGGGAGGTTAGAGGTGAAGAAGAGTCCCAGTAGAGCTCCAACAGTTAGTTTCTAGAACCCCTTTTATGTTGCAGGAGGTATGCTATTTATAGAGGTTGGAGGGCTTCTGGGCCTAGCCCGTCACTTTCAGGTCTCAAGTATGGTATAGGTGACCCAGGGGGATTCAACAGCCGAAAATTGCTAAACTCCATGGGTTGCTGGCGACCTTGGCGATGGGTCATTGGCAACCCATGGCGATGGGTCGTTGGTGACCCATGAACCATGGGTCGCTGGCCAGCCATGCAGGCGACCCATGGGCCATGGGTCGCTAACGACCCATAGACTTAGTCTACTTTCGCTCGCTGAATCCTTCCTTCTTTAGTCGTATTTCATAGCTTGCTTGTTCGTGGTTTTTAAGGAGTACATGGGTTGCTGTTGTTCTGGCCACAAAGGTCTATCCTAGATTCTGAAACTGGAGATGTCTTCTCATGCATTCGTCATTGTAGTTACATGCTGATGGCCAATCTGCAGCTGCTAATACTTAAACCTTTGTTGATTCGCAGGGAAGCTGGTCTCTTGGCTTCGTTGAGTCATGTCGTCATTTTAACCATGTAGCTTGGTCCTTGTCGAACTTTAGTTGTAACATCTCCGGTTAGCTCTTGAATCATCTCGCCGCTTAAGGTTGCCTCACTTACTGTCGGTATTTGCTGGGTTAAAAACCTGGGTAACATTTTCCCCTAGAGTATATCTTCGTTGTAAACAAGGCGTGCTCTGGAAGTTATCGTTTCCCATATCCATTTGTTAACTTTCAAGTGGTTGTATCGGAGCTCTACACATAGACTAGCCCAACACCATCGATTATTATCCTTCGGTTCTAGTTATTGTTGCTTGCCTCGACTTGTCTTGTTTTGGAGTGATGAGTAGTTGCGATTGTCTGATTCTAAAGTGATTGGACAAAGCTTTCTTTTTCGAGTACACAAATATACAAGGCATGCAAATTTTCATATACATTATATACATTTTTCTTCTCTCTTTTTTTTATGATGGGTCGCTAGCGACCCATGTGAGATGGGTCGCTAGCGACCTATCTCTTAGAAAAAAAATTTATCGGGTCGATGCCAGGTCGGGTCACGAACGACCATGATAGGTCACCTAAGGCTCGATTTGTTTTGCTACCTTTGACCATCAGACCAGAATTGGCTTGCCACTAGTTTGTGGACGTCACTTGTATAACACTTCATCAGTTGACCTTGATTCTTCTAAGAACTTGGGCTTAACTCGTTTTACCTATTTCATGCTTGGTGTCCCTACAATGAGAAGGGTTTCCCGTGTCGCTTCGGATAACAGGTCTGTTATCGATCATAGATCAATAACGGGTAAGCATGCAAGTAGTATAACCAAAAGTCGGAAGCGAGATTTTACGGGAAGTTTTTCTCTCCTTTCACTGCAAACGAACTATCTACACATGATGGGCTGTTTGCAGTGCTTTGGACACTGAATTTACCTCATATAGATAGCTCACTATCTATACATTAATTAAGCTAACAAGTTTTTGGAGACTCATCATTTTTCGATTTTTCATGGTTTATTTATTTTTATTTTTATTTTCTTTCCAAAATTTAAAAAAAAATCTCAACAAAAAATTTAGAAAAAAAAGAAGCATTTTGATGTATTTTTAAAGAAACACTATAGGATAAATATATGGTTTTGGTTTATTAAATTGAAATTTTTGAAATTTAATTTGTCTTAACAAAAATAAAAATGAAGTTTGATTACAAATAAAAATGGTTTAACTAGTATATAAAAAGATTCATACGTGATAATTATGAAATATATCCTAATTGAAAATCTTTGTTTTAAAAAGTGGTTGATTTAAAGTAAATGATATAACATTTTTTTTGTCTTCTAAGTTAAATGGTGCTAAGATGATAGTGCGAAACTCTCCCTTTCTAAAAAAAATTACTACAAAAAAAATATATAAAAAAAACAAAAAATATGTAATTCTTGTATATATGTATATATTTCTTAATAAACACCTAGAGTCATGTGTTCACACTCGTGTGTTCACTCGCCATGCTCTATACCCTTCTCACGTAAGCCTGAAAGGCAGTGCAAGATCGGTATATCTGGCCTCAGTTTATCTGAGTTAGGTGTATATATATAAAAAAATTCTTTTATTAATAACGCCTATAGTCGATAAGTGTTCAAACTTGTGTGTTCACTCGCCATGATCTGTATTCCCCTCACATCAGTCCGCAAGGCAGTGCACGGGTAATATATCTATCCTTAGTTTATCTAAGTTAGGCATATGTAAATATTGTTAATATCAATAAAATTTTCAAATAAAAAATTAGAGAGAGTAAGCAATTGAAATCCAAGCACTATTTTAACTTATTTGATTTGACTTGTTATTGAAAAGAAATAAAATTACCACTTTGATAAACTTTGATAATAAATTAAGGATCCATTTCATAGTTACACTGTTGTTATCAACCGAAACAACGAGTTAAACTATAGTATGTTTGTTATGATAACTTAATTTTTGTTGGAAATTTTGACGAGTAAATGACTTAAATTTCAAGATAATAACCAAACCTATATTTAACTTATTTGTGTTAATTTAAAAGTAAATCCTTCATTCGTAAATATTTTCAAAAACTTGCATTCACTACGCCATAGATGGCCTATTGCAACGAAATTACAAGGTGTTGCTAGCTACAATGTAACGATAGCTATGCTGATTTTTGTCTATTGCAACATTCACTTCAATGTGTTAGCATAGATATCAGCAAAATGTTGCAGTAGCTATAAATATATTCAAATTAAAAAAATTAATAAAATTTTACACCTCAGCGATCCACACCATCATTTAAAACAAAATCTCAACCATCAATCCACACCTTAGCAATTTCCATTTCCCACTTTACTTTTCTTTCTCGTTCCTCTCTGTGTGAAAATTAGGGCACGCGATTTTTCTTTCTTGTTCCTCTCTGTGAAAACTAGGGCATGCGATTCCAATTGCTTTGATGCTCTGATTGATCGAATCTAGTGTGAGAAACGTTCCTGGTAGCTTGCTCCTTCGTTCTCCTTGATTGATTGCTCGAATTGCTTTGACTTCGTCGTTGGGTGCGATGTGATATTATTTGGTATGTTTTCTGCCTTCTGGTTTACTTGATTATTCTCAATTTTGGTTACACTCGCATGCTTTTGCCGATGATGAATTGGGATTTATTTATAGGATTTATTTCCTATAATCTTGAGTTTAATCTTTCTGTTGGACTTTGAGAAATCTGGTATGTTGGATTGCGATGATGAATTGGTATGTTGGATTTTGGTTCACTGGCTTGATTTTGCTTTGTCGATGATGAATTGCGATGTGATATTATTTGGTAAGTTGGATTTTGGTTCACTGGCTTGATTTTGATTTCTGATCTGAGCTTGTTAGCTCATTTCTGCTGCATTTGTTAAACCAGAACTTGAACCTTTGTTAAACTTATTCACATACTGTTTCCTGGAGATTTGACCAGGCAACTAGTACTCGGCTTCCAGTGGAACACAGCGTCACAGGAGTGTTCGGCATAATGTAGAACTCGGCAGCAAGAGCACTCGGCATCCAACAGGAGTACTCGACAACGGGAGTACTCGGCATCATAGAGTGTTCGGCATCATAGAGTGTTCGGCATCTAGGAGTACTCGGCGTGGTACTCGGTATCATAGAGTGTTCGGCATCATAGAGTGTTCGGCATCTAGGAGTACTCGGCGTGGTACTCGGCATCCATTATACTCGGCATCCATGATGCTCAGCATCAGATAGTACTCGGCGTCAGGTAGTGCTCGGCATCAGCTGGAGCTCGGCGTCAATTAGTATTCGGAGCCCAGTAGTACTCGGCGTCAGGTAGTGCTCGGCATTAGTTGGAGCTCGGCGTCAATTAGTATTCGGAGCCCAGTAGAACTCGGCGACAGAAGAGCTCGGCATCCAGAAGACGTTCAGTGTGCATAACTACTCAACGTAACAGTATTGTTCGTCCTGCATGCATTGCACGGTCAAGAGCTTTGTACAGAGATACGTTCGGTTTCAACTGCAACCATCCTGCACTGCCCACACATCGAATATACCGTTCGGCATAGAGAGGACTGTTCGGCATCATAATGTTCGACATACCTGGTTCGGCATGCAGCGACCACCACACTTGGGCTCGAGTGTTTGGCTACCAAGCCCACTTGGGAAGTCCAGCCCATCTTTGTCTATAAATAGAGGGGCAGGGTCACAGTGAAGAGGATCCTTTTTTGGGAGAAGAACACTGGGGAGACTCTGCCATTTTTGAGACTCATCTTCTCTACTTAACAACTTTATTCAAGCATTTGATTCACGAATTGTATTTGTAATCAACAATAAGGAAGATCAATAAAGTTTAATCTCAAAGTGGACGTAGGCAATTACGCTGAACCACTATAAATTTGGTGTTCTTACTTTCTGCATTTAAATTAGCATTGTCTTCTCTGTTTAATTTATCTTCATCACTTATATCTCTACACAATCTTTCTCTATGAGGTTAGTGACCAATTTTGGTGCTAACATTTTGGTGCTTTCACTGAGAGTTGAACTCTCAGACCTCAAGGATCTGCTTTGAAGTTACTGGGTTGAACAAATCCCCCAAAGAAGATCCGACTCACTGATAGGACATCCGTTGATTCTACTCAACGTTCATACCAATAACTCTACAATGGCAGGACCACGTACCAGGTCAGCTTCTCATAATGCGGATGCCTGCGAGACTGCTAGCGTGCAACAAGCATGACCTAGCAATCAACCAGAGATTCCGAGTGCAGGAATTGCCGCTCAAGAACAGACTCCAGCTGTCACCAGAGTAGAGTTCAATGACTTGATGAGGGAACTTAGGGAAAGCAGGAGACAACTAGGAGAGCAGATGCAAGCTAATGCCAACCTGATGGCACAACTCACTCAACAGCAGCAACAGAATGCTGGGGGCAATCCCGCTCCTTACTCTTCATCTGACAGCTCAACTTCCTCTGATGAACCTCCCAGGCGTAGACGACGTAAGACTGAAGCTGCACGAGCAGAAGCTGATGTTCAAACAGCTGGAGACCGTAACCAAGCAAGAGCTTGAAACTTCAGGACCGGAGTGCAAACGGAGGATGGAGGCCCAGGCCATCAAAACGCTAACGGTGTCGAACCCCAAGACGCGCGACTGTCAGATCACCAGGAGAGGAGGCATCAGCATGGACATGCATGTAGAACAGACCTTAACCTCCCGCCTTCCATACAGACACCAGATCTGACAGCCATGATCAGGCAATTGATGAAAGAAAATCAGGGCTTATCGAATGATGACTGGGGAGTGTCAAGAAGTCATACTCCATTCACGGATGTTGTGTTGCAGGCGGCGTACCCCAGGAAGTTTAGTATGCCTACTATCCCTGCATATGAAGGGAAGACTGACCCCAGATAGCATGTCATGAGGTACGAATGGATGATGGATTTAGCTAGAGCAAATGATGCCACCAAGTGTAGATGCTTTCCGATTACTCTCTCTGGGATCGCTACTATGTGGTTCACCCGACTTCCTCCGCGGTCCGTATCAAATTTCGAAGAGTTGGCAAGGAAGTTTATTGAGCAGTTCAGAATACACACTACACGCCCAAAAGACGTAATGTCTCTGTCAAGTGTAATCCAAAATCCCGGCGAGTCATTGAAGGAATATTTACAGAGATTCCACGTTGCGGCAACTGAAGTCAGTAACCCCAATGACCATGCAATTCTGATGGCTGTAATGAGAGGTGTGGATCCAGATTCTGAGTTCGGAGACTGGTTGGCAGGAAAACCTCCGACTACGCTAGAGCGTTTCTACTCAAAGGCACACCAATTCATAAGAAGAGAGGAAGCTAGGTGGGTACGACGAGATAAGGCACCAGGACCTGTCCAAGAATTTATGAAGAGCAACATTGCTGTGAAGCAGTCTGGAGACAGCTCGGGAAAGGTCCAAGTCAATGTCCAGAATAAGCCTGGGCAGTCTAAGGAGTCCGGAGGAAGAAATCAAGGGAAGAAGAGAGAAGCGGGGAAGTGGAAGTCGAGAATTCCAAGCTACAGCGAGTATACTCCGCTGAACACACCGCTTGAGAACATTTACCTATCCACCTGCAATACTTTTCAATACAGAAAGCCACGTCCAAAAGAATCAACAGAGGAACAGAAGCGGACCAGGAAATATTGTCGCTTCCATGAGACTTATAGGCACAATACGGAAGAGTGCAGACACCTGCACGACGCTATCGAGAAGTTGATCAGGCAAAAGAAGTTGCAAGAATTTGTGAAGGATCCACAGGAAGGAGGACAAGGAACGTCCAACCCAGCTCGTGCACCAGCTCCGCGTCATCCTGAGGAGCCTGCCCGAACCGTAGGTAGACTAGTCATAAATACAATTATCGGCGGACCTCACCCCGCGGATACGAATTGGCAAGAGATGGAGCGATATGCAAGTTCCCTGAAGCATGCCGATTTTGAGGGTTGTTCGAATGTGGAGGATGGGACCCCTGCTAAGCAGCAGCGCGTAATGACAGACGATATTGTGTTCAGAAACAGAGACGCTGATCAGGTAGAGGATTCGACCATCGACCCGATGGTCATATCTGCAACGATCGGACCAGTATATGTAAAAAGAATTCTGATTGATTGCGGGAGTTCTGTCAACATAATCTTCAAGAAGGCTTACGACCAAATGAAAATGGAAACAAAAGACCTGAAACCATCCAAAGCTCGTATTCACGGCTTTAACGGCGCTGCGACCAATGCAGTGGGATATGTCGAGTTGCCAGTTGAACTGGGACAAGGCGAGCGTCGGGAGTGCGAATTCCACCCTTTGTAGTTTTGGATGTGGATTCTCCATATAATGTTTTCTTGGGCCGGCCGGCCCTGGCTGAGTTTAGGGCAGCGTTAGCCCCGTGGTGTTTAACTTTGAAGTTCCCAACTGACAAAGGAGTAGGTATCGTCCATGGCGATCAAGCAGCTGGTCGTTCCTGTTATGTGGCTGAGCTCCGAGAGGCCCATCGGAGGGAGAAGGGAAAGGTTGCGGACAATCTCGTTCGCATCCTTAATACGGATAATTGACAAGAAGTGCCCGAGCCCTGGCTCGGGCATAGTTCCCGGATCTTCGGAGATATAGATCCGAGAGACGACGATGAGAAACCCAGGGAAGAAAAGGCGGCGCCGGCTGAATTAACAGTTGACATTTCAGTTAGCCGTGACGACCCCTCGCGAATACTGAAGATCGGATCACAGCTTGGCCCCGCGATGACTGAAGACCTTAGCGACTTCCTCCGGGCGAATCTTGATGTTTTCGCCTGGACGCATTCCGATATGTGTGGGATTTCCCCCGCCATCACGAGTCATATGTTGAACATAGACCCGAAATACGTCCCAGTCAAACAAAAAAGGAGAGGAATGGATCCGGAGAGGTCCGCCGCTCTCGGAGAGGAGGTGGACAAACTCAAAGCAAATGGGTTCGTCCGCGATGCCCTCTACCCTGAATGGGTATCAAACCCCGTGCTGGTGAAAAAGGCGAATGGGGAATGGAGGACTTGCGTAGATTATTCCGACTTGAACAAAGCATGCCCTAAGGACAGTTTCCCGTTGCCTAGGATCGATCAGTTGGTCGACTCCACCGCAGGCCAC
Source organism: Allium fistulosum (assembly GCA_030737815.1). Lineage (NCBI taxonomy): Eukaryota > Viridiplantae > Streptophyta > Magnoliopsida > Asparagales > Amaryllidaceae > Allium > Allium fistulosum. The sequence goes on along the minus strand of CM060901.1, from coordinate 1,388,221,525 downwards.
GAGCTGTTGTCATTTATGGATGCGTACTCAGGGTACAACCAAATCATGATGCATATTCCGGACCAAGAACACACCAGCTTTGTGACAAATGTCGGACTGTACTACTATGTAGTGATGCCCTTTGGATTGAAGAACGTAGGGCAACTTACCAGCGTTTAGTGAATCGAATGTTCAAGGACCAGCTGGGTAAAACGATGGAAGTCTATGTGGATGACATGCTCGTGAAGTCACGACGGTCAAACGACCACATTCGAGACTTGGCTGAAATGTTCGACATACTCAGGTTTTACGGGATGAAGATCAACCCTCTAAAGTGTTCCTTCGGCGTGGCATCGGGGAAGTTTTTGGGATTCATCGTCAATGCTAGGGGAATTGAAGCCAACCCAGAGAAGATCCAAGCTATTCGAGATGTTCAAACGCCCAGGACTATAAAGCAAGTGCAGAGTTTGAATGGAAAAGTAGTTGTGCTAAGTCGATTTATATCCAGGACAACTGACAAGTGCATCCCATTCTTTGATATAATAAAGAAGGGGAAGAGAAATTTTGAATGGACGTCTAGTTGTGAGGAAGCATTCCAGAATCTGGTGAGGCATCTGGAGTGTCCACCAATGCTGTCAAAACCAGTTGACCACGAAATGTTATATGTATACTTGGCTGTATCCCGTTGAAGCCTTGCATGCCCCGAGCATAGATGAGATAAAAGTCGATCGTGTGTTGGAAACGGAGATCGAGAAGGAATCATGGATAACCCCATTCAAACTGTACCTAACGATCGGAGCCTTACCAGAAAAAAGAAGCGAAAGACGGCAAATCCATCGAAAGGCCGCGTGATACGTAATGCAGGATGGGTCAATGTATCGAAAAGGATTCTCAGTCCCATTATTACGATGCATCGCTCATGGTGAGACAAAGCGGGTCTTAAGAGAAGTTCATGAAGGGGAATGTGGTGACCATACTAGGGGGCAAACGCTAGCAAAGAAGATCCTCCGCTATGGATATTACTGGCCAACCGTAAACCGGGACGCCGCAGACTACGCGAGAAAGTGTGACAAGTGTCAAAGATACGCAAAAATCCCAAGGACTCCATCAACGGAACTCATGCAAATGGTTAGTCCCTGGCCGTTTGCGACCTGGGGGATCGACATAATCGGCTCTTTGCCTATATCCAAAGGTGGTGCGAAATACGCGATAGTTGCAGTCGACTATTTCACAAAGTGGGCTGAGGCAGAACCTTTGGCCACAATCACCTCTAAGAAGGTCATTAACTTCGTTGTACGAAACATTATATGCCGCTTTGGCCTTCCTCGCACCATCATTACGGACAACGGGACGCAATTTGAAAGTAGAGAGTTCAAAGAGTTCTGTTCAAAGTACGGCATCGAGAAAAAGTTCGCCGCCGTTGCACACCCAAAAGCTAACGGGCAAGTCGAGGCCGTTAACAAAATAATCAAGTCCATACTGAAAAAGCGTCTGGAGAAGGTTGGGGGCAAGTGGGTAGATGAACTCCCGACAGCATTATGGGCATATAGAACTACCCACAAGTCCGCGACCAGCCACACTCCATTCGCCTTGGCATACGGCTCCGAAGCCGTTATACCCGTGGAACTTGAAGTTCCATCACACCGAGTGACATATTATGATCCCAAGACAAACCAAAATCTCTTGTTGGAATCACTGGACTGCATCGATGAAAAGCATGAAGAAGCCGAATTAAGGGCGGCAGCGCATAGGCACCGAGTCAAGCGCTACTATGACGACAGAGTCCGCCCAAGGATCTTTGATGTGGGTGATCTCGTTCTGAAACGGGTTTTCCCGGTACCATCACGTATGAATCCCAGCTGGGAAGGTCCGTACGCCATTGAACGGAAGCTTGGAGAGGGAACATTCAAGCTAGCGACCGTTGATGGCACGACACTCCCCCGAGCATGGAACAGTGAACATCTGCGGCACTACTACATTTAGCATGTTTTCTTTCTTGTTTTAGGCACTTTTATTTCCTGCATGTTTTCGTTCAGTCATAAGTTAGTTTCTTTTTAAAGTTGTAATCGAGCAGTTTAGTTGATTTTCATTAATAAAGGCTTGAAGCCGTATTTCCCATGAATCACTAACGTTTCTATATCTCATAATTGAATGACGAACTACATTATCTTGTACAACGTACGGACTCGTATAAACAATTTCAAATCTCCGAATCCCCAGAGCGCGGAGCGGGGTACTCTAAGTCCCCGAAGCGTGGACTAGAGTATAAACGATTTCAAATCTCCGAATCCTCAAAGTGCGGAGCGGAGTACTCTAAGTCCCCGGAGCACGGACTAGAGTATAAACGATTTCAAATCTCCGAATCCCCAGAGCGCGGAGCGGAGTACTCTAAGTCCTCGGAGCGCGGACTAGAGTATAAACGATTTCAAATCTCCGAATCCCCAGAGCGCGGAGCGGAGTACTCTAAGTCCCCGGAGCGCGGACTAGAGTATAAACGATTTCAAATCTCCAAATCCCCAGAGCGCGGAGCGGAGTACTCTAAGTCCCCGGAGCGCGGACTAGAGTATAAACCATTTCAAATCTCCGAATCCCCAGAGCGCGGATCGGAGTACTCTAAGTCCCTAGAATGCGGACTAGAGTATAAACAATCTCAAATCTCCAAATCCCCAGAGCGCGGAGCGGAGTACTCTAAGTCCCCGAAGCGCGGACTAGAGTATAAACGATTTCAAATCTCTGAATCCCCAGAGCGCGGAGCGGAGTACTCTAAGTCCCCGGAGCGCGGACTAGAGTATAAACGATTTCAAATCTTCGAATCCCCAGAGCGCGGATCGGAGTACTCTAAGTCCCTAGAATGCGGACTAGAGTATAAACAATCTCAAATCTTCGAGTCCCCAGAGCGCGGATCGCAGTACCCTAAGTCCCTAGAATGCGGACTAGAGTATAAACGATTGCAGATCTTCGAGTCCCCAGAGCGCGAATCGCAGTAGCCTAAGTCCCTAGAATGCGGACTAGAGTATAAACGATGCGAACTTCTGAGTCCCCTGAACGCGGATCAACTTACTCTAAATCCCCGGAGGGCAGATTTAGAAAAAAGTCCAGGTACTTGGGAGATGTAGAACAAGAAATATGCCACGTCCGGAGATGTTTGAACAACACGAAAATGGACTGGGAGATAATGCGACTACAGTTAATCATCAAACAATAGAAGAGCAAGAGAATCATTCAAAGAAACTAAACTTCATTCAAATGGTTCAAAATGGGGTTACACAGTTACTCCTACAAAATCTATACAAGCTACAGGACTTAAGCAAGAAGCTCGTTGAACGAGTGTATTAATTATTTCTTCGGTTTCTTCTTCTTGTCTTCCTTTGTTTTTTCCGACGACTCCTCTCCTTCGCGCTTTTTCTTGGATTTCTTGCTTGCTAAAGAAGCGGAGTCAGGAGTAGGAGACGGAACATCTAGTGGTTTGGACCTGCCCGGGAGAATGATTTTCAAAGGTCTGTTCCGCGGGTCGGTAAGTTCCAGGATTCCCGGTTCAACTTTGACCTTGGCCTTTTTCTTCTCCTCTGCGGCGAGGCGGTCCTTCATGCTCATCTGTGAAGTATGCTCAGAGGCGCCAGTGATTTCAATTTCATCACTACCTTCGGCAGGAGATGAAGTGTCAAGCTTATCGTCATCTAGCGCCCCAATCACTTGAGCATCGGGACCAGGAATCACTCCCGCGTGGACAGCATCGCTAGTTTTCTCTGCCTCCTCCTTGGCGTCATCGCTCCTCGGAGTTGGCTCGGCGTCAGAACAACCTACATGAAAACATAAAGGATGGGCGTTAGAACGAGTAACCAACGCTGAAAAATGACGGGATCTTTCAACTTTTAGAGAAAGAAGAATTTCCTACCAGGTTCCGGTTGGCTATCGGTGGCGCGTGGGGTTTCACCCTCCAGGATAGGGGATAGCACATGAGCACCGAGCCCGGGATCTTCGGGGTCATAACCATCATGCTGCTCGAATGGATCAAGTGTCGGCCGACCGACCGATTGAGCAGCGGGAGGAGCAGCAATATGAGGAGCAGGAGTATTGGCCCCGGACGGGCCAGCTTCATTATTTTTCTCTTTTGGAAGGGGAGAGCCTTTGCTATAAAGTACCAATGCTGCGGATAAATCCGATGGCTCATTCCCCCTAAGGAACTCCTTCACCAAGGCATCCTCATCGACCTCTTTGGAGCCCGACTCGATCTTCCTGATCCTTATCAAAGTTTCCCAGGCCTCAGCTAGGGATTCGAGATAGCCGTCGCCCAAGAACGTTAAGTCGCGATGCATAAGGACGCGGGCTTCATATTCAGCAATCAACGGGTCAAACATGCATTTGACCTCTTCCCTGCCGGCTTCTGCGGCCGCCTCGAGGCGAGAATCAATCTCCTCCGCCGCCTCTCTTTTGCCCTCCTCACGGGCCTCATCCTTCATTTTCTCAACTCCGGCAAGTTCGTCATCAAGCTTCGTTTTCAGGAGACGAGTAGCGACGATTTCATCACAGTATCGCTGTGATTCTTCTTGAGTAGCTACCTTGTCCTCCTTCTCCTTGGAGAGTAATTCTTTCAGCTCTTTGACTTGCACGACGAGCGCGTCCCTCTCTTTTTGGACAGAGTCTTTTTCTAGGGCGAGGGCACCGCTGCGCTGGACTGCTTCATCAAGCTCCTTCTTGTGAGCCATCTCTAAGCGAGTAACTGCCTCAGCAGTATCTTTTGCGCTTTGTTCAGCAGCTTCCAGCTTCGACTTGTACGAAGCGAGCTCTACGTCTGGGTGCTCAATGATGTTTTTGTCGCAGCCAGCCTCCAGTTTCAGGCGATCAATCTCATGTTGATGCTCAACGGACACCTCCGAGATCTTCTCCACCAAGTGCACAAACGCGTCATGTTGAACATAGACGTCGTTATTGCAGGCAATGGCACTCTGCTTCACGTGCCCAGGAATATGGTGAATAGCCGGGAGGAACTTCAGACCGTCAAAGCAAATTTTCGGAAATTTGGCCCTAAGATCGACCATCTTTTCCGCGACAGTTGGATCAACCGCGGGAGTAGGGGGAGGGGGCTTTGGAAGTTCTGCCCTTTTTCGTTGTTCCCGAACTTGCCTCGTACTCGATGAACCGGAGTGTTGTTCTCGAGGAGCATCAGAGTGGTAACCCTTCTGTGAAGTTTTCTCTTTATCCGGCACAGTTGGAGGAAGAGGATCACGGGACTGCGAAGATTGAGAATATGCCTTCTTGCGGTAAGACGACTCACGGGGACGATTGTCTCTATCTTCATAATCGTCTCTGCCCCTACGTCTGCCTGAACCAGAGTCCTATCCAGAGTGATGAAATATGGAAGATCCATGAAGGAGATCGAGTCAGTGAGAACGCCCCATATCACCTGCAAAGAATGGAGATAACAACGAGTTAAGAAAAATCCGTGAGATAAGAAAAAACTCGGAGTGTATGATGGAATGCGTATGTGCGTGTGTGTCCTAGTGTTTCCCCCCGACAGACCAGTTCTTTTGTCTTTGCTAATCGGAGTATTGTCTCCTTGGGTCGGGAGTTGAACTCCCGCGTTGCCTTTAGCAGGCGAAGAAAACTTGAGGGCTTCAGGATTGTCAAACCCGTAATTGAGAATATCATCGGGAATAGACAGGTTCGATAGACCCCTCAGGGAACTTTCCAGGTGCTGCGAGGAAGCCTCTTTCTCAGGCGGGATAGGCATGACTTTTGAAGTGCCACCAACGTTCTCCTTCTGAACTTTATATTTTAACTTCTTCTTTCCCTTCGAAGGGGAGGATGACGTTTCAATGTCTTGGACTTCGACCGCCGAATTCCAAGCGGGACCCACATTCTCGTCTTGTGTCTCAGGAGCTTCATCTTCTTTGCGCCCACCTTCCTCGTGCATATCGGGAGTGCGACGCGACGATGATCCGGCCTGTTTTTTCCCTTTACCGGACGGAGGTTTGGGAATGATGACACCTTCTGGAAGGCTGATCCGACGACCAGGGGCCAGCAAGCCAAACCCCGACAGTGATTCATTTGAAATGATAGTCTGGATGTCTCGTTCCTCGGCAGGAAGAGCTCTAATGGCTTCAATAGCCTCAGAATATCCTCGGCCTTCAGGACGCGGGTTGATACCTAAAGAGATGAAACAAAGAGTTAGGAAAAGCATGACTTCGGTTAAATGCGAATAGTGACTCGGCAGAGAGACTTACTGCCTTCAACCCATCTCCTCGCAAAACCAGGAGGGCAGTGCACATAAAACCATTCCTGTTTGTACAGGGCGAATTTACTGCATGCCCCTGTCAAGAATTGGCATTTGTGGTATGGCTCGAGGAACATAAAGGAAGGACTGTCTTTTCGTCTCTTGATCATATAAATGTATCTGATATCGCCAGCGGTTGGAGGTCTAGAGAAGACGGCCATGAAAAGTAAGTAGGTCCCGTATAGAAATGCATGGTCGTTTGGGTGCAGCTGCGACGGAGCTATGTCAATATACTGCAATACATCCCGGAGAAATAAATTGAATGGAGGCACGCTGCCCATCCAACACATGAACTTATTACAGGCAGTATACCCGACTGGGGGCAGATGAGGGCGATCGTGTCGCGAAGGGACTAACACGTCGGCGAAAGGGATCCCATGAATGGAGCATATCCGTCGGAGAGCGGCTTCGTTGATCTTCGAAGCTTGTGAATCGATCGGATTGTCTAGAAGAATTGCTGCCTCCAAGGCATCAGGTGCTAAGTTGTGAGCAGGAGAAGTCGACGGATTAGAAGTATCAACAGCTTCTGGCCTTGATGACGGCCCAGGCCTGTCGGATATAGTGGCGGAGCTAGACTTTCTTGACATCCTCAATAAATAACGAACCTGGCAAAGTGCTTGAGAAAACTATACTTGAAAAACGTTGAACGTTAGAATTGGCAACACGAGTTTCCCACCCACGTGGTGTGTGAACTAGTGCAAGCAATTGTGTACAAGCAATAAGAATCTAAAGATTTCAAAGATATAAAAATGAGCTTTGAGTCGTCGCCTTCGAAGACCGTCATCGCTGACCGTCTCAAAAAGCCCGCCTCGAGGTGATTATGGTTTCAAATTCAGAAAACGAGTGTTAATCAAACCCATATTTAAGTCTACTAAAGCTAGGGAGTTAATGATCCGGGTCAGTGTCATATGATGGTGTGCTTAGATCTTTTGACCTTGTGTAGATTAGGCAAGGCAATTGTTCGTTCGGCATTTACGGTGTTCAGCCTAAGTATGTTTCAACATTTATCATTGTTCGGCATTTATGAGTGTCCGGCATTTGCATTGCTCGGCCTTGATATGGTTCAGCTAGGTTTTGTTCGGCATTTGTAGTATTCGGCCTAAGCATGGTTCGGCATACCAGTTGCTCAATATTTATGTTGTTCGGCCTTGATACGTTTCGGCATTTAAGTGTGTTCGGCTTGGGTCCGGTTCGGCTAAATTATTGTTCGGCATTTAAACAAGTGTTTGGCTTGGGTTCGGTTCGGCTAAGTTATTGTTCGGTACTTTAAACAAGTGTTCGGCTTTGGTTAGTTCGGCTGAGTTGTTATTCGGCATTGTTTACTCGGATGAAATACTGTTCGACGGCCCTCCATTCCACCATTCGGCGCATGACAACATACGCCGAACCAGAGCTGTGCCATCCAACACCCTTACCACCTCCAACGTTTTCATTTCCTTTTTAACTTTGGTTCGGCGCGAAGAAGCTAAATCCAGTAGCCATATGTGCAAACATTCCAAATCATTCCTCCTCGCCTTGCATCATCGTTCGGCAATAAGGACAACCTACTCAAAAGCTTCCTACATGACACACTTGGCCATCTCGTTTGAAACCTATTCGAGTTGTACAAGGAACAATACCTAGTTTGCAGATTGGAGCTTAGGAAGGAATGGTCAAGTTTCGAATCTGATCGGCAGGCGAGAATTGCAAATCTTTGAAGAGTGGCAGAAGTAAAAAGTAAAGGGGAGAAGAAGGAAAAGACCTGGTTTTATAGAGAAGGGAAGTAGAAGTCGAAGGGGCTATAACCGGTGGAACCGGTCAAAGCCAGAGTGTTCGGCATCGGAAGGCAATATCGTTCGGCATGAGGAGTGTTCGGTTTCGAATGCTTCGTTCGGCATCTGTACCACGCTCGTCATACACCTCCACCACTGATATTCTCAAGAAAGCGTCTCCCAAGAGAGTAAACCTAGATTCGAAGCGAAGTACGGGCGATATGAAATTCAAAGCGTATCACGATTCAGCCATGTAATACACTTTGGGGGGCAAGTGTTTCCTGGAGATTTGACCAGGCAACTAGTACTCGGCTTCCAGTGGAACACAGCGTCACAGGAGTGTTCGGCATAATGTAGAACTCGGCAGCAGAAGCACTCGGCATCCAACAGGAGTACTCGGCAACGGGAGTACTCGGCATCATAGAGTGTTCGGCATCATAGAGTGTTCGGCATCTAGGAGTACTCGGCGTGGTACTCGGCATCCATTATACCCGGCATCCATGATGCTCAACATCAGGTAGTACTCGGCGTAGTACTCGGCGTCAGGTAGTGCTCGGCATCAGCTGGAGCTCGGCGTCAATTAGTATTCGGAGCCCAGTAGTACTCGGCGTCAGGTAGTGCTCGGCATCAGCTGGAGCTCGGCATCAATTAGTATTCGGAGCCCAGTAGAACTCGACGACAGAAGAGCTCGGCATCCAGAAGACGTTCAGTGTGCATAACTACTCAACGTAACAGTATTGTTCGGCCTGCATGCATTGCTCGGTCAAGAGCTTCGTACAGAGATACGTTCGGCTTCTACTGCAACCATCCTGCACTGCCCACACATCGAATATACCGTTCGGCATAGAGAGGACTGTTCGGCATCATAGTGTTCGGCATACCTGGTTCAGCATGCAGCGACCACCACACCTGGGCTCCAGTGTTCGTCTACCAAGCCCACTTGGGAAGTCCAGCCCATCTTTGTCTATAAATAGAGGGGCAGGGTCATAGTGAAGAGGATCCTTTTTTGGGAGAAGAACACCGGGGAGACTCTGCCATTTTTGAGACTCATCTTCTCTACTTAACAACTTTATTCAAGCATTTGATTCACGAATTGTATTTGTAATCAACAATAAGGAAGATCAATAAAGTTTAATCTCAAAGTGGACGTAGGCAATTACGCTGAACCACTATAAATTTGGTGTTCTTACTTTCTGCATTTAAATTAGCATTGTCTTCTCTGTTTAATTTATCTTCATCACTTATATCTCTACACAATCTTTCTCTACGAGGTTAGTGACCAATTTTGGTGCTAACACATACCTTTGTACCTTGCTGCATTTGTTAAACCAGAACTTGAAGCATTTGTATTTTGCTGTCCTCTTGAAAACTGCTTCACTTGAAAACTTCTGCATTTTGTAAAATCAGAACTTTGAAAGTGATCTTTGGTTTTCTAAAACTATTGACTAATCTGAACATTGAGTTTTGATTTCCATGATATATACAAACATATGTGGGTTGAGCTTTGTTGGTTTTGCTTGGTCTGGAGTGAACTGGTACCATGCTAACCTTGTTATTTAACTTGAAACTAATGCTCCAAGTCCTCTATATATCATATTAGTGCATATGTTTCTCTTGTACATGCCTGATGCATTCACTATTTTTGCTTGATGGGTAGCCTATGTGTACTGTTGTGTTTCTTGCACTGGCTTGTCTACATTTTGCTGAACCTGGTTCTTGTTTGTTTTGCTATTTGCTTGGCCCTGAGTTGAATCCAGTCGATGACTCGGGTTTGACCTTGTGCCGTGTCCATTTTTTTTGCTTGTCTACATATCTGGCTGCACTTGAGTATGAACTTGCACTTGAGTAGTTTCTTGTACCAAGCCTTATGATGCATGTATGTTCATCCATGTACATGCATTTATTGGTCATGTTATGTTGCTTGCTGTGTTGAGTACTACTTTTTGCACTTGGCTTCTCCTTTGTGCATTTTTGCCTGAACTGTTGCTTCCTGTCTTCCATACAGCCTTGTATCCATGTGTTGCATTCATGTTTGGCTTATGCACTTGTGAACAGCTGACTTGTGCACTGTTTTGCTGCTGCACTTCTAGTGCACTGTTCATTGTTGGTTGACTAGGCCCTGAGTTGAATCCAGTCGATGGCTCGGGTTTGACCTTGTGCCATGTCCATTTTTGTGGGAATTTTCAATCGTCCGAGATAAAAAATGGGAAATGGCCTTGTGATATATGCAGTGATACACTGTGTATATCATAGGTTGTCCGTGCAAATATTTGGTCCCTGTCAGAAAAAAATATGAAAAGAAACAACCCAAATACCTGAGGCAAATAATATAACAAAAATATTTTCATTTTCTGTTTGAGTTAAATATTATTTTCCAGATTACTGCTTTTGAATTATATGTGATAGGTCTTGAAGACTGGACAGCTGGATACAAGCTTGAAGACAGAGTCAAATCAAATGTGCATGAGTGTATGAGTCAGATATGTGTCTGTAAATGAAACTGTATATGTAATGATATGGAAGTAGTTGAAGATTCAGTGTATGAGTCAGTATGTGTCTGTAAATGAAACTGTATATGTAATTAGTGAACTAGTGATGCAGTGAGGAATATCTGTATATGTGAATATCAGTGTTATAAATCATTGAATTGTAAAATAATGGAGTCGGGAATTTGTACTATTTCAAATGTTGAAATAAAATATTTATTTAAATAAAATACTGTTTGAATATCAAATTCTGTGCAATAGCATTTTATTAAATAAATATTTATTTCTATTAAAAAATCAAATATGCTCTACATTGTGGGCCCCACAAATTCAGAAAATTAATATCTATAGCAACATTTTTGAATGTTGCTACACGCACCTATGGATGTTGCTATAGACCCAAATAGGATTCTATTGCAACAATATTTCTTATGTTGCCTTAGATAGTCAAAATGTTGCCTCTGAGGTCTGAGGCAACGCGGCAAAATGCATCACCGAGAAAGTGTTGCCTTTGCCCTTTTTTAGCCTACAGCAACATTTTTTGGCACTTCCTGCATCACTTCTTGGTGTTGCAGTATGAAATCTATGGCGTAGTGATTCATCTCTTTGTAAATAAATCTTGCATTGTGTAAATATTTTCATCCTGCATTTGGATTTTGTGGGTAGTATCCGCTGAAAACCCTATGAGACAACACTCGTCCTACTGGGGACAACCAGAGGTTTAACAGCTTGTTGCATACACTCAGTGCAATCGTTCTCCCTACGAAAATGGATTTATCTTACTTTTCCTTTATTCGAGGACGAATAAAAAGATAAGTGTGGGGGTATTTGATGTGCACGTAAATGTGTATATTTTTACCACCATATTTAATCTATTTAAATTAAATAAATGATCATATCGGGTATTTTAACTTGTTTAAACCAAAATTCATATTATTTTCAAATCGTCACATATTCATCTTCATCCAAGGGCAAAATTATCATTTTTGTGCATATATTAATTTGAGAAAATTTAATTAGAAATTTCTATATTTTTTTTATAGGAATTTGGCTTCATATACAAGTGGTTACATGATGATATATGCATGCACAAGAGTGAAGAGAACAAATGAAGATGGAAATAATTCAAAGTGAAGATAATGGAGGACCCCACCTACCCACCTACCTTAATGTACAAATTAGAGGCTAATGCACATGCTTATGGAATTAATGGCTTCATGTACACTTAAATGATGATTAGTAGAAGCTAATGATTACTTGGTCTCCACACTTTCTCAAGGGTATTTTGGGCATTCCCCAAAAATATGAATTAGGTTTTAACACATGTATAAGTACCCCTTATGTTTCATGTAACCCCTCCCTCTCCTTCTTAGTCTCTCTTTTTTAGGCTCTCTTCTCTTAGTCTCTTCTCTTAGGAAAATAAAAAGAAAGCTCTCTTTCTCTTTTCATGGCTACATAGCCAATTTTATTTTATGTAATCTTGTTTTCTTTTTATGCAATTTTAATTATTGTTTCCTTTTACTTACATGTTCATTTCCTTTCATGCTAGTAGTGTAGATTTTCTTTTATGCAAGTAGATTAGTTTTTTCTTCCATTTAGCTCTCTTTTCTTCTTTGTTTTGTTCTATGTTGCAAGCTATATTTGTTGACATGATAACAAATATGAGAAGCTAAACCTCTTCAATTTAGGGGTAATGAAGCTCTCTAATTATATAGCTTCAACATTTTGATAAATGTTCTCTTTTTTTTGTAGAAATGCAAATGCAAAAGGAAAACTAGATCAATATGCACAAAACAAATTAAAAACAAAAATAAAACAACAAACACACACAAATATATTTTTTAATTGCAAACACACACAAAATAAAATCACACAAAAATCAAACAAAAATAATTCGAAGAATAGAAAATCAAAATCAAAACAAATTCCCCGGTAATGGCGCCAAAAACTTGTTAATCGACGGAATTTCTATCGAGTTAGAAAACCGTCGAAAAATTTCGAAATAAAATTTAACCGCAAGCGCACGGCGTACACTTATAGTACGTGGAGAATAAGGGTCGATCCGTAGGGAATTGATGATTTTAAAAATCTATTCAATCAAATTAAACCAAAGTCGAGTGATTGTTAACTAACTAAAAGAAAGTAAAAACAAGTTAAAAGAAAATAGATAAAAATATAAGAGTGTTAAGACAATTTAGGGGCAACTTCCACTCTCTAGATCACATAAATCAACAAAATGAAGTTGTGATCTCTCTTTTCTTTGTCATTAGTTAGCTTAATTGATGTGCTTTTTATAAGTATGGCTCATTTGTGTTATTGATTAGCTCAACATAAGCCATCAAACTATAACACAACCTTTAAACCATTTTTAATTCTCATGAAAATGACAACAAAGTTGAAAATGAAAATCTATTTTAAGCATGGCTTATTAACTATTGTTTAGAAATATAGGCCATCAAATTTTGATTTAAACATTCACTTCTTTGCCATAATCATATATAGATGAAGAGGCAATTTGTGATTCATATGACTAAGCATAGCCTATTTGTTTTGAACAACATAAGCTATCAAACTCAATAATAAGCACAAAATTACATAAACATCATTTTCCATGAAGCACAAAAAAGAGAGCTTAACATTTATCAAAACTGCACTTGCCCCGGTTCGTACTTGAAATCCGGCGTACTAATCCTAAGTCAATGTTGCGTCGGAGTTCAAGTGTGATAGGGGAAATTCATAAGAGTAGGATAGATTTGCCAATAGAATTACCTGACCTTTTGCAGACGCGAGTTCTATCATATAGAATGAAACAACCATCCACACGTCGCATGCCGAGTGGACGAAGTCCGACGCTTTCTGAAGCCGAATCGTCATCTACTTCACAAGCCGAATTTGGTCAACTAGTTCTGGTTAGGTCGATCGTGGACCGTACGCCACCCAACTTCCGAGTTTTACTCAATCCGCCTGAAAAAGTCCCTTCGGTGATCTCCGCCAAGGCTCTTCATAACATCTATTTACAGTAGGGTATCCATGAAGAGGACATGCGCCTTTCGGAAAAGGATGAGTTCGCTCACATGCCTCCCCCTAGGTTTACAGCTTGCCATCGGTTCATGTGTTTGAATGGAGTCGTGCCCCCCTTTAATGACTTTCTTCGTGAAACGCTATCAAACTTAGGGATTGCGACATTCCAGCTTCACCTGAACGGTTATGCCATCCTCACTTGTCTGCACATCCTCTTTATGCGGACATTCCATCGCACTCTAAGTTTCGACTAGTTACGATATTTCTTAGCTTTCAAGAGAAGAGACGATTGCCTCTCCCTAAACATAATCAAGGCCTAGCGAAATCGAAAGATTATTTTGCATTTGTAAAGCAACATATCTCAATTCAAGATGCAGTACTTCTTCGTTAGGTGCCCCGAGGGGTTTAATCGTCGATGGACGACATGGGGTAAGTTTCCCTATTCTCCATTTTCCAAGCTTTAAAGTGGTGTGATAGAGTTTCTAATTGATTGCTTTCTTTTTACAGTTATCCCGAGACTAAATAGAGACACGGCTCTTAGTGAAATTTGCCAAACTCTAAAAGCTATTGATGTCGAGGAGCGGAGCAACTGAGTCTTGCTTACTGACGAGAACTTGCGTCGATTCGGGTTGTTAGCTCCAGGCAGATTCGTTGCTCAAATGAAGCTTCTCCTCCCAACCAAGCCAGAGTTTGTGCAAGGTCTTCTCCTTCTTCACATGATTATGATGAGGGTCGTGAAATAGGCGGCCCCTCCGAAAGTCCACTCGACGAGACTCATAAAGAACGTATCACAGCTGGTCTAAGTGGCTCCACTAGAATGTCCCCGATCCAGGAGGAATTAGAAATTGAGCCCACCCAGAGAGAAGGGAAAGTCGCGATGGACTCGGAGAAGGAGGAAGAGGAATTTGAAAGCGGTAGTGATGAATCCACAGCCAGAGACTATTATCTGTCAGAGTCTGAAGGTGAGGATTCAGAGTCATGTGACGAGATACCGGGCATGAGTCCCGTTCTTTTGGATTTACCCCCTTCCATTACTGATGACAAAGACAAGGCCCCAAAGGCCGACAAACGTTATGATTCCCCGGCAAGGCTGCCAGGGTAGATTTTGGAGACATCAGTAACGTATTCGTCGATTTTGATACCCTCATGAAAGACGACTTCAACTTTGATGTGACGCCATCCATCAGTCTGTCTCTGCCTGCGACAACCAAAGTCAGCCCTATTCCCCCACCTACAATCGTTCTCTCTGGTTTGTGATGACGTCTTAGGCTCGTTTTAGGAATACACAACACGACATACTAGGATTGCACTTATATTTATTTTCCGTTCTCTCACATGTTTGCTTAGTTCTTTAATTGTTTATGAGGTTTCTTCTGTATGCTTTATTTTAGGTATGACGAGGGGGCATGGTCTTTACAATGACTTCCAAGATTACACTGATTCATAATGGTACTCGAAGCGTTCTTCAGTCGCCACCAAGCCCGGGAGTCGGAGGAAGAATATAGATGGAGGAAAGAACTTGAGGCAGAACCTACCGTTAGGAGGAAAAGGATAAGTATCGCTTGCACAGAGGTGGTTGTGAAAGAAAACGGTCCCATGATGAAAGGGAAGAATCATCGAAGAAGTTTAAGCTCGATCATCGCTCCCATCCTTTTGAACTTGTTCCAAAACATACGGCGTTGGGACAAGGTATTGCCACTTCTTTTGTCCCCATTCCACCTTCAACGCACATCTCATCTTCTTCTGTTGTTACTGCTGCCCCTATCCCTTCTCATCCCCGCCGGAGACCGGCCTATATTCTTCCCGCAGGTCCACCTAAGCTTGAGGCGGCCCTTCTTGGTTGGTTTCTAAAAGGCATTAAGTTCGATATGGATATTCATCCCATTCGAAGGGACACTTATATGCCGCACCTTCAAGGCATTCATGCTGATTTGGAGCAGGGCGAGAAGTGGGAGAGTCTGTGTAAACAACTAGCTGATAATAACAGAAATAACTATCAAGAGATCCTTTCCTTCGAGGCTGAAAAAAGGATTTTAAAAAGACGCTAACCGAGAGGGATGCCAGAATTAAACAACTGGAGGAGGAAAAAGAGGCAGCGCTTTGGGACAGTACGAGGACTCCCAGCTTGATACAGGAGATAAAACATGCGCACGAGAGAGCCGAAATCGTCTAGAGAGACGAAACCAAGAAGATGCATGTGGAAGAAGCCAAGTTGAAGGAAGATGTGGTTGCCCGCGACACTATTATCGAAGCCCAAAAGAAGACAATCGCCGACCACAATCTGGTTGTAGAGGGGCATACTAAAACAATCCCCAATCAAACCAAGACAATTGAGGAGTTGCATGGGACAATTGTAGGACTACAAGCTCAGGTCACACAACTTAATGCCAACAAGACTGCAATTGAGACGGAGAAGGCTGTGGTGACAGGAAATTATCCAGAACTCCAGCATACTTTTGACTGGAAGATGGAGAAACTAGACTCGACGATCCTGAATTTCTATGTCAATTCTATATTGCATCAGGGGAGTCTTTCTTATCTTGGCCCGAAGTTCCTACGCACTCCTGCCCTTGTTTGGGAGGAAATCCTGTTTCGTTTTGCTAAGAATGGCGACGTATATGCCGATTAGGAGTTGCGGGATGCCTATCTTAATAAGCAATCCAAGAAGACGTTGCTCGAAGGCCAAGAACTTCTCCAAGCTGAACGGGAGATGGAACCGCCAAAGCGGCTCCGATGGTTGCCACAGATGCACCTGCCAAGTCTCTAATCTTTGATGTGGGTGAACCTTCGGGGCAGCTTCATGATCAGCCGACAAGTTCGGGGCTCGATGTCGCTCCCCATGCGGTGGAGATTTCCAAAGATGATGAAGGAAATGAGTTTGAAGTTGCCGTTCATGACCCCATCTCCGGTGCAGGTAATGATCACTCCTTCCTCGAATTCGGGGGAATCCATCTTACGCCACAGGAGAAAGAAGAGTTTAATGCTTTTCTTTTTGATCTTATAGGTCCCTCTACTCTTCCTATTGACACGCCAGTTACCTCGGCGCTTGTGCATACTGCTATCTTTATATCTTTTGAAATTATACCCGTTCCTGTTCCTGCTCGTACATCAACACCTAGCTCGCAACCGGGACCAGAGGCTAAAAAGATTGAGGCGCTTCATGGCCTGGATGATCCTTCGGCGTCCCTTGAGGGCGATATGACTGTCGTTGAGGCCAAATAGCATGAGACTCTGACATAGCAGCCACCAAAGACTTCGCACGACTTGGTTGCCGTTAAGAAAGAGAAAGTGGAGGCGGTCAAGGCCTCAAAGAGTTCTCGAAAGTGGAGGAAGCGCAAGTGGTCGGGCATCTCTACTGGAAAGCACTCAGAGGAGGAGGAGATCGCTATGGAAATAAACGTTGACATTACGGACAGCGACACCTCTCCAGAAAAGAAGCCGAAGTTGCCCACTAGAGGCGGGAAAGGAAGCAAAGGCAAAATGCGCTGATTGGCCCGTTCAAGGAGGGACTGCATTTTGTTGTTTAGCTCGTGGGTGACTTGACTTATTGTGTGTTTTTTGAGTCCTTATGCCCAAGCGTCTGTACTTTCGGTCTTGGTCGTGAAGTCTGTAATTTTTCTTTGTTGGCTGTTGTTGTGTGGGTACGGCCCCCACATTTTGATTTTGTGTTCATAAAATTACAAACAATGCAATGGTATCTTGACTTGTAACTTTGTCTATCTTTTCATACATACTCTATGTGCACACGTACGTTTCATTTCATACTTTTCTAATAGCACTTAGAGGATTTTTGTTAAGAAGTTCATAAAACTTCCAAAGACTCTCGAAATTGCTTAATCCTATTTAGAAATCTACAAATTTTCTTTAGGGAGTTAACTCTCGCTCAGGATTCTTGTTAACTTTTGAGATACAATTTGTGAGTTTATTGTTGTTTGAAATGACAGGACTTGTGGATTCTTTGCATTCAGGTGATTTTATCTTTATGCAGGTATATGCCCCCCAGTTCACATGGCTATTCACTCCAAACAAACTCCAAGTATCCGAAGTTTCCGAGCAATGCGAGAAGCTGGAAATCTGGAGTTCCTCGGCGTTGCCTATCTCCGGGCAGCACGAGAAACTTGCATCTTGAGTTCCTTGGCGTCGCCTATCTCCGAGAGACGCAAGAAACTTAAATCTGGGGCTTCTCGATGTTGTCTATCTTCGGGTAACGCAGGAAACTTGTGTCGAGAGTTCCTCGGCGTCACCTATCTCCGGGCGATGCTTGAAACTTGAATCTGGGGCTCCTCGGCGTTGTCTATCTCTAGGCAATGCGGGAAACTTGCGTCGAGAGTTCCTCGGCATCGCCTGTCTCCGGGCGATGCTAGAAACTTGAATCTGGGGCTCCTCGACGTTGTCTATCTCCGAGCAATGCAAGAGACTTACGTCGAGAGTTCCTCGGCGTCGCCTGTCTCCGTGCGACGCGAGAAACTTGTATCTGAAATCTTTGGCATCGCCCATTTCTGGAAGACACGGAAGACTTGAGCCCGTGGCCCTCTTGATGCAGCCGGGGCGGCATCATTTTTCAGAGGGCCGGAATCGGGTTCCGTTGATCCGACGGTTCGAGTCGGTTTGCCTTCGCCGAATCATCGGGTAATTACTATGCACATAATTTGAAAGATTCAAAAAGAAAACTTTATTAAAAAAAGCATGGCAGATTCTTTGCCTATTTACAACGGCACCAGCATTCCCGTAATGGCTTATTTGCATAAAATTAGAAAATACATAAAGTTGCTTTTAAATGAAATATCGACGGAGCGACTCGCTGTTCCAAGCTCTGAGATTTGCGATCCCCTCGACGGTCATTATCTTGAATGCCCCATCTCCACGTTTTTGATGAATGACGAATGGTCCTTCTCAATTCGGTCTGAAGGCTCCCGGGATCAGGTACTCGCTTGAGCATGAGATCGCCAACTTTGAAGGTTTGACTGTGAACTTTGGAGTTGAAGTATTGTGCGACCCTTTTTTAGTGGGCAGCGATTCTTAATTCTGCTTCCTCTCTCTTTTCATCAACCATATCAAGTGATTCGAGTAGGAGTTGCTCCTTTTGTTTTTGATTGAAATTCAGCCTTCGGTGAGAGGGGACTTCTAGTTCGATAGGAATCATCACCTCTGAACCATACACTAATGCGAACGGAGTGTGGCCGATAGCAGCTTTGTGTGTTGTTCTATAAGCCCATAGTGCGAGTGGAAGCTCATCAACCCAGTTTCCCTTTTCTTTTGTCACTCACTTTTTGATGGTGGACTTGATGATCTTGTTTATTGCCTCACTTGTTCGTTCGCCTACGGGTGAGCCACTGCGAAAAAGCTTTTCTCAATCCGGAAGCGCTTGCAGATGTCTTTGTACTCGGCGCTTTCGAACTGCGTTCCATTGTCAGTGATGATTTTCTGTGGCACGCCAAACCTGCAAATGATATTTTTAGTAACAAAGTTAATAACTTTCTTTGTAGTGGCCAGCAGTTCTGCTTCGGCCCATTTCATGAAATAATCTACGGCCACTATTGCATATTTGGCTCCTCCTTTTGCCGTCGGATGGATGCTAATCAAATCGATCCCCCATATCGCAAACAGCCATGGGCCGACCATTTGTGTTAGCTCTGTTGATGGAGTTCTCTTAATCTTGCCGAATCTCTGACAACGATCACATCTCCTGGCATGATCTATGGCATCGCGGTTTACTGTTGGCCAGAAGTACCCGTACCGAAGAACCTTGTTTGCTAACGTCTACCCCCTGGCGTGGTCTCCGCACTCGCCTTCGTGCACTTCTTCCAGGATTCGGTGTGCTTCATCTTTGGTCACACACCTGAGAAGAATGGTCGACAATCCCCTTCGATAGAATATTCCATCCTATATCATGAACCGTGGGGCCTTCCTGAGTAATTTCTTTCGCTGGTTTCGGTCTGCCGGAATAGTTCCTACCAGAAGATAATCTTTTATTGGTGTCATCCATGTGTCCAGTTCCACAGTGGTCTCGAGAATCCATTCTACGTCCATTTCGTTAATGCTTGGATTGGTTAGGGTTTCGACCGGGACAACTCCCAGCGACTGTGCTTCTCCGGAGCTTGCCAACTTGGCCAAAAAGTCTGCCTTGGTGTTTTGCTCCCGTGGTATGTGGGTTATGGTGTAGAGTTCGATGTCGCTCAGTAGCTCTTGCACTTTGGAGAGATATGGAGCCAGATTCTCACCGTGCACCTGATACTCTCCTTTCACTTGACACACAACCAGCTGAGAGTCACTATATATATGAATGGACTTTATTTTGAGCTCCTTTACGATTTTTAGCCCTGCGATCAGTGCTTCGTACTCCGCCTTGTTATTCGTAGCCGGGAATTCCAGACATAGAGCATAGCTAATGGCACGCCCCTCGGGAGTTTCAAGCACTACCCCTGCGCCCGAACAGGAGTTGTTCGATGCTCCATCGACAAAAAGCTTCCATAGTGTGTCTACTTGCGACTGAACTTCCTCTTCATCATCCCTTAATGTGAAATCAGCAATGAAATCGGCTAGCGCTTGCCCATTGATTGCCTTCCTCGGATGGTAAGTGATATCATATTGACTCAATTCTATGTTCCACTTAAGTAATCGCCCGGATGTCTCTGGTGGTATAAAACTTGTTTCAATGGCTGTTTGGTTAGTACTTTAATGGGATGAGCCTGGAAATATGGTCGCAGTTTTCGAGATGCGATCAAAAGACAATATGCCAACTTTTCTAATTTCGGGTAATTCTTTTCGGCTCCGGTGAATCGCTTGCTAATATAGTACACAAGTCATTCGATCCTTGCTTCTTCCCGTACGAGAGCTGCGCTCAACATATGCGGGCAAATTGCTAAGTAAATAAATGAGTCTTCTCCATCGACTGGTTTTGTTAAGACCGGAGGAATTTCCATGTGTCGCAGCAGTACCTCGAAGGCTGTTTGACAAGCTTCACTCCATTCAAAGTTTTTCTTTCCCCTCTTTAATGCGTCAAAGAATGGTATACACTTGTCCGTAGCTTTTGAGATAAAACGGCTTAGTGCTACGACTTTTCCATTCAAACTTTGAAGTTCTCTCTTATTCTTAGGGTCTTTGGACTTCTCGTAATGCCGTTATTTGTCCCGAATTTGCTTTGATGCCCCGGGCACTCACTATGAATCCCAAGAATTTCCCGGAAGCCACCCCTAAATAACATTTAAGTGGGTTAAGCTTCATTCCGTACTTATGGAGTATCTCAAACATCTCAGCAAGATTGTCTAGGTGGTTAGATGCTACTCGAGATTTGACTAACATGTCTTCCACATAAACTTTCATAGTTTTCCCGATCTGGCGCTTGAACATTGTATTCACTAGTCTTTGATACGCGGCTCCTGCATTCTTCTAACCAAACGACATTACTTTATAGCAGTATAATCCTAGGTCAGTGATGAAGCTGATATTTTCTCGATCCGATTCGTGCATTAGGATCTGGTTATAGCCCGAGTACACATCCATAAATGACAACAATTCGTGTCCCGCTGTTCCATCCACCAGTTGATCAATTCTGGGGAGTGGAAAGCTATCCTTTGGACAGGCTTTGTTGAGGTTTGAAAAGTCAATACAGGGCGCCATTTTACGTTATACTTCTTGACCAGTACCAGATTCGATACCCATTCGGGGTAGGCTGCATCCCGGATGAAACCATTGGCCATTAGCTTATCCACCTCTTCTCTCAATGCCTTGGACCGTTCAGGGCCCAAGCTACACCTCTATTGCTTTACTGGAGTGAATTTGGGATCAATGTTAAGGGCGTAACAAGCAATTTCGGGTGATACTCCATACATATCGGCATGCGTCCAGGCAAATACATCTAAGTTGGCGTGAAGGAATTTGGTTACTGGGACGGACACCGCTAGTTCAGCTGGTGCCACCCTATCCTCCCTTGAGCTCTTCTTCCTAGTGTCCAAAGCCTTATTGAATCGGCTATGGTCCCCAAGCCAGGGGCGGTTCTGTAATTGCTATTCAGAGGGTTCTCGGATGTGGAGAGCTTTTCCCACATCCTTTCCATTCTCCTTTCTTCTAAATTCATGCAATTCTGCAATGTAACATTCACGAGCAACGCTTTGGTCTCCTTTCACAATCCCAACTCTGTGCTCGGTCGGGAATTTCATTGTGAGGCACCATTGAGCCAGTGCTATCTTAAAGTCGGCTAACGCAGGCCTTCCCAGAAATGCATTATATGCTGACATCTCGTCTACGATCATAAAAGTCTGAAGGAGGGTGACTCATCGTTCTCCCTCGTCGAGTTCCACAGGTAGGTCAATGGTCCCCACCGGCTGCTTAGGTTCTCCGGTGAATCCCTGGATCATTGTTTGGCACGCAGATACACTTTTCGTGTGAGGAATGCGGAATATGGATCTTAAGGCTAGAATTAACAATAGAGGGGGAGGTGAATAGTGTTTATAAGAAATTACTAAATCCTTTTGAGTTATTGTTGATTTGTACACAAATGTATGCAATATTCAAACACAGATATAATCACAGAATCAAACACAGATGCAGAAATAAAGTAAATGTAGTAAAGGAAAGAACACATTGGATTTTATACTAGTTCGGAGTTACCCTACATCCAGTCCCGCACAACTAAGTACGAATTTCCTTTCAAAAGCAATTCAACAATTACAACCCTCGGTTTCAAGGCTACGAGGTATACCCTACAGAATCACAATCCTCTGGGTAGAGATACTTGATTTTCGGGCAACAAGTTCACCCAATTGATTTCTCAAGGCTACAATCACACCGTTTACTCTATTGATTATAAAGAAAGCCTATAACTCTGAATAGCACTGGGATCTTGTTGAGATAGTGATAGAGAATCAAACCAGAGATAATCTAGTTAGATTCAATGTTGATTTCGGCAGAGTGATGATTGGATTTTGAATAAGAAAATGTGGAAGAAGAAGAGAAGTGAAAAACCATAAAATCTGATATAAAATTCGTTGAAACTAACCCCTATTTATAAAAGAACAACAGCCATGTCCATTCGTGAAAGGTTATGGCGAATAGACACTTCTTTTGAAATTCAAATTTTTGAATCTAACTGTCACTATGTCGACATGGGGTACTAGGGCATGTCGACATCCCAAAGCATTTTTTGATGATTTGATTTTCTTTGAAAATAACTTTTATCTTATATTAAAAACTATTTAAACTTTATAAATATACTTACTATAGATAAAATACATAGATAAATATAGAGAAAAATATATATATAATTCTACTATAATTTTATATTTAAAACTAAGTATAAATATATTATAATTAAAAGATAGTTTAAAACAAACGAAGTTTAAAACAAGAGTTTATTTTAAAACAAAGAATATTTTAAGGCTAAAACATCTTTTTGAAAATCATTTGAAAAGATAATTTTTACGGCTAAAACATTTTGAAAACAATTTTGAAAATCATTCTGAAGTAGTTTTGAAAATCATTTTGAAGTAGTTTTGCAAGCTTCTTCCTGCAGAATATCTCATCATATCAGGACTCGAGAACTTGTACAAAACCAGGATGTTCGTGGGTTTGTAAGCCACTTGTCGTAGGTTTGTAAGCTACTTGTCGTGGGTTTGTAAGCCACTAAAAAGGTAGTAATGGGTTCCATCCCAAAAGAAAAATGGAGTGAAGATTTCAGTGCTATTATGAAGTTTTAACATAATTCTAGACTCAATACTTATCTTGAAATCTTGAACTCTTGATAATCTTGATATTCTTGATATTCTTGATACTCGAGTCTTCAATCTTGATATCTTGAATCTCTATACTATACAGTCTTCATTCTTGGTACCTGCATGGTTAAATCCTGCATATACATATATATCTAAACTATAATGTTAGTATTTATATTTTATAATCTTATTCTAAGGTTGTTGTCATCAAAACCATCAACTCATGGACTAACAATCTCCCCTTTTTTGATGATGACAACCTTTGTTTATAAAATATTACTTCTATCCTAATAACTCCCCCTAAATCTAATAACTCCCCCTTAACCTATGCCTAACTCTCCTATTTTATATTTCTCCCCCTTTGTCATCAACAAAAACAAACTAACTCTAAACTATATAACTCTTAGTCTAATATCCTATATGATGATAGTGTTATCATCAATACTTACTTGTAAACCTAAAACTTAGTCCTAAACTACTAACATTCCTAACCAAGTACCTATATAATACTTATATATAACATATATAGGAATCATATATAAGAACACACAATATATATATATATATATGTTTATATTTACATTTTCGTAAAACGTGACAAATATACACATAACGATGAAAAAACGAAAAAGAGGAAACTACTGAGTATCTTTGACAATTAGAGATCTATGGATCGAACAATTTGGATAATGGAAACATAAATTTCCACGTTGTTCAACCAAGTTTCCGTCCTTGTCAAAACATACTTCTCCAACGCAAATGACTTTATCATTGTCTTCCGCATGCTCTTCTTCCATTGGTTCTTCTTCTTCTTCTTCACTTTCCTCTTGTTCATGATCTCTTGAAGAGTCCTCGTCAATCAAGATTGGATTAGCATGATTGTCCATTAAAAATTTTTGTAAATTTCTAAGGATTTTCCCTTGCCTTTCCTGTTCTTTTGCCATTCGGAGTTGCACCATTTGAATTTCAGTCATTAACTGAATTACATCCTTCAGAGAATCCTTCATTTTAGTCACTCGGGCGAGAGTAGTACGTTGGAACGGACCAGAGGCAGGAGAAGGGAACGAAAGGTTGATTTTATGTTTGATTTGGAAGAGGAGGCCATTGGTAAATTGATTTCAGAAGATAGGACAGAAAGAGACCAGAGAGAATGAAGAAAATTTCGAAAATAAGAAGAATATATAACCAATTATTTGAATTTTGGTGGGAAAAATTTTAAAATTTTAAAAACGTTATATGTCGACATGGGTATGGGGTGGATGTCGACATGGTTCTCAATATTTTTACTATTTGATTTATTTTGATTTAATTTTTAATAATACTTTGTTATTTTTATACTTCAGTTAATGAACAAATACCTAATTCTCTTCTTAATTTAGTAAATGTAGATTCATTTAAGGGTTTTGTTAAGATATCAGCAATTTGATTTTCAGAATTGATATAGTCGAGAGTAATTACTTCTCTACTTATATTATCTCTGAGAAAATGGTGTATGATATCAATATGTTTAGTTTGAGCATGTTGAGTAGTATTTTTGGATAAATTTATTGCACTAGTATTATCATAATAAATTTGTGATTTTGAGATATTTAAACCAAAATCTTTTAAAGTTTGTTGCATATATATTACTTGAGAACAAGCCAAAGCAGCAGAAATATACTCTTCTTCAGTTGTTGATAAAGAAACTGTGTTTTGCTTTTTACTAAACCAGGAAATCGGAGAATGCCCTAAAAAGTGACAAGTTCCACTTGTACTTTTTCGGTTTGATTTACAACCAGCATAATCAGCATCACAGTAAGATATTAAGTCAAACAAATCATTTTTAGGATAAAATAAGCCATAATCAAAGGTGTGTTTAACATATCTTATAATACGTTTTACAGCTTTTAAGTGAGTTTCTTTAGGTTGGGATTGATACCTTGCACAGAGACAGACACTATGCATGATATCAGGTCTACTCGCAGTGATATAGAGTAGTGATCCAATGATTCCTCTATATAATTTTTGATCTACATCTTTCGAGAGATCTTGTTTACTGAGGTACTCATTGGTTGCCATGGGAGTGGGTTTTCCACTCGCAGTAGTCAAACCAAATTTACTAACTAGGTCTTTAGCATATTTTTCTTGACTAATAAAGATACCATTATCTAATTGTTTTATTTGTAATCCTAAAAAGAAGTTTAATTCACCCATATGACTCCTCTCAAACTCTTTTGTCATTATTTCAGAAAATTCTTTATTCATTTCAAAATTAGTTGATCCAAAAATGATATCATCTACGTAGACTTGTACTAATTGAATATCATTTTTCTTTCTTTTAATAAAAAGAGTATTATCTACTTTACCTATTTCAAAATTTGATTGTAACAAGTAAGATCTTAGTCTATCATACCAGGCTCTAGGAGCTTGCTTTAGACGAGCTTTCTTAAGTTTGTAAACATGATTTGGAAATTTATCAGTTTCAAAAAGTGGTGGTTGTTTAACAAATACTTCTTCTTTTACAAAACCATTTAAAATGCACTTTTAACATCCATTTGAAATAATTTGAAATTATTATGATTTGCGAAAGCAATTAGAATCCTAATGGCTTCTAATCTTGCTACGGGGGCAAAGGTTTCATCAAAATCTATTCCTTCTTCTTGACAATAACCTTGAGCGACTAACCGGGTTTTATTTCTAACAACCTCTCCTTGTTCATTCATTTTATTTTTATAAACCCATTTAGTTCCGATTATTGTTTTATTTTCAGGTCTAGGAACAAGTTCCCAAACATCATTTCTAGTGAATTGATTTAATTCTTCTTGCATAGCCAAAATCCATGAATCATCAGTTGATGCTTCTTCTGGATTTTTGGGTTCAATATTCGATATAAAAGCTACATTACTCATTTGACTTAGTTGGTTTCTAGTTTTGACAACAGATTGCATATCTCCAAGTATATTTTCTACAGGGTGATCTTTTAAAAGTTTAATCCTTTATCGCATAGTTGACTTATACTTAGCAGATTGTGTTTCAGATTCTTAACTAGCAAAACATTAGTAATAATAGGAGTTTCAGAGTTACCGACTTTGCCGATGCCGATCACATAACCTTTTGAATTGTCTCCAAAGTTAACCAGTCCTCCGTCTTAGTATATTATATCATTCAGCATATCTGGATTCCCAGTCATTTGTCTAGAACATCCACTATCGAGTATCCATTTGTTCTTTTTGATCTGAACAGTTTATTTGTTCTGGATTGATTCCTCAACTCCCATAAATCATGATTCCTACAAATCAAACAATCTTAGTAGACAACTTGTATTTGAATATTGATTATATGTAGACTCAAGAGACAATGATGATCTGAATATTTCTAAACATGCATTAACAAATTTCTTAAACATAGCCATTTAAAAAAAAACTTTTTCAAAAATCAGATTATGAAACATTTGAAAACCTTGCTCTGATACCAAATGTGAGGAATGCGGTATGGATCTTAAGGCTAGAATGAACACTAGAGGGGGTGAATAGTGTTTATAAGAAATTATTAAATCTTTTTGAGTTATTGTTGATTTGTACACAAATGTATGCAATATTCAGACACAGATATAATCATAGAATCAAACACAGATCCAGAAATAAAGTAAATGTAGTAAAGGAAAGAACACACCGAATTTTATACTGGTTCGGAGTTACCCTACATCCAGTCCAGTACAACTAAGTACGGATTTCCTTTCAAAAGAAATTCAACAATTACAACCCTCGGTTTCAAGGCTACGACGTACACCCTCCAGAATCACAATCCTCTGGGTAGAGATACTTGATTTCCGGGCAACAAGTTCACCCAATTGATTTCTCAAGGCTACAATCACACCTTTTACTCTATTGATTACAAAGAAAGCCTATAACTCTGAATAACACTGGGATCTTGTTGAGATAGTGATAGAGAATCAAACCAGAGATAATCTAGTTAGATTCAATGTTGATTTCGACAGAGTGATGATAGGATTTTGAATAAGAAAATGTGGAAGAAGAAGAGAAGTGAAAAACCAGAAAATCTGATATAAAATTCGTTGAAACTAACCCTTATTTATAGAAGAACAACAGCCATGTCCATTCGTGAAAGGTTATGGCGAATAGACACTACTTTTGAAATTCAAATTTTTTAATCTAACTGTCACTATGTCGACATGGGGTACTAGGGCATGTCGACATCCCAAACCATTTTTTGATGATTTGATTTTTTTTAACATAACTTTTATCTTATATTAAAAACTATTTAAACTTTATAAATATATTTGACTATAGATAAAATACATAGATAAATATAGAGAATAATATATATATATATAATTCTACTATAATTTTATATTTAAATCTAAGTATAAATATATTATAATTAAAAGATAGTTTAAAACAAACGAAGTTTAAAACAAGAGTTTATTTAAAAACAAAGAATATTTTAAGGCTAAAACTTCTTTTTGAAAATCATTTGAAAAGATAATTTTTAAGGCTAAAACATTTTGAAAACAGTTTTGAAAATCATTCTGAAGTAGTTTTGAAAATCATTTTGAAGTAGTTTTGCAAGCTTCTTCCTACAGAATATCTCATCATATCAGGACTCGAGAACTTGTACAAAACCAGGATGTTCGTGGGTTTGTAAGCCACTTGTCGTAGGTTTGTAAGCTACTTGTCGTGGGTTTGTAAGCCACTAAAAAGGTAGAGATGGGTTCCATCCCAAAAGAAAAATGGAGTGAAGATTTCAGTGCTATTATGAAGTTTTAACATAATTCTAGACTCAATACTTATCTTGAAATCTTGAACTCTTGATAATCTTGATATTCTTTATACTCATGAGTCTTCAATCTTGATATCTTGAATCTCTATACTGTACAGTCTTCATTCTTGGTACCTGCATGGTTAAATCCTACATATACATATATATCTAAACTATAATGTTAGTATTTATATTTTATAATCTTATTCTAAGGTTGTTGTCATCAAAACCATCAACTCATGGACTAACATTTCGTACCTATCTTCATCAGATTGATGGTGCGCTTTAAAAGTATATTAACCGAGCATCCACTATCAACCAAAACTCGATGGACAACTACGGGTCCGATTCCCACTGTTATCACCATTGGATCAAGAGTTGTGTCTCAATTCCTTCAGTATCACAGTCGCGAAATATTATATCATTGTTAAACACTTCTTGCTGCTTGACTGGAGTTTCACCATCTATCGTCAAACATGACCCTTTCGGGACATATTTTAGAAAGCTTGCATATCTCTCCATTTCCTTCCAGCGTCTTTGTGCAAGATGTGGTCCACCGGATATAGTTCCGACAATGAGCTTTTTGTTAGTTCGTTTCGACCCTTGGTCGCTAGTTCCAGCCCGATTTCCTTGCTCCCTAGGTGGTTGAGGGACTATAGCCTGGTTGGGTTTTCGTGGCCCTTTTACATATTGCTGAAGCTTGTTTTCGTGGATCAATCCTTCAATGAGGTCCTTGAGCTGGCGGGATTCATTTGTGTTGTGCCCGTGTGTCTCATGGAAGCGGCAGAATTTCCCTGAGCGCTTCTACTGCTTCGTTGCCTCCTTCTTGAGGGGTTTCCTATACTCTTCAGTTTCTTGCATTGTGAGATAGATATTCTCTAGGGTTTCATTCAAGGGGGGTATAATCTCCTGGTCCAAACTCTCTAAACCTTTTGTTACGACCACCACCATTTTTCTTGTCAGAGTTCTGATTTCCTCTCTTCTGGTTTTCATTCTTCCCTGCGGCCCCTTGAATATTCCCGAGGTTGCGTGAATTCTAATTAGAAGTCATGCCATTTTGCTCGGTGCTCATTTGTTGTGTTCCAGCAGCCTTTCTTTCCCGCTCCTGCGCCTCTTCCAACCTCAAGTATTGGCTTGCTTTGCGGTTGAAACCTTTCCCATTGGTGGGCTGCTTCATCTTGATCCATTTCCCGAACTCCATCTATGGGTGAATAGCGCAGACTAGGGCCATAAAATCCATGTCTTCATTAGGATTACTCATCTATGTTACTGCCAGGTTGAATCTGTTCATAAATGATCTCAATGACTCGTTGCGCCCTTGAACCAGTCCTGATAGGGACATGACATCCTTTTGTTGGGCGGATGAAGTCTAAACTGTTCAAGTAACTTTGTTTCAAGTTGATCGAAAGTAACGATGGATCTTGGGGGAAGTCTGGTAAACCATATGGATGCAACGCCATCTAGGAAGATGGGAAAACATCGGCAGCATATGGCTTCTGGAGCGTTGGATCCGTCCATATACCAACTATATTTGTACGAATGGGGTTTCAGATCCTTAGTGCCGTCATAGGAGGGGATGGTTGGCATGGTAAACTTGTCCGGGAACCTTTCATTCAGGATCACATCGGTAAACGGGGTCTGACTGGGGGTAGATCCCCATTCATCGTCTTTCTGACTCTTACCCTCGTCCATCAGCCGCTTGACCTTGTATGTTATGTATGCCTCTGATGTCCGGTGGTCCTAGGGGCGGTAGTCAGTCACCGCGCCAAGTGTTTGATTCAGCAAACGATCTTGGCGCATGGGTTGATGCCTAGGCTCTCCTATCTTCTGAGAGAGCCATAACTGCGGGACCCCGTTGTCTTGCATTTGGCCTAACTGGGGCAGTCTAGACATTTCTAATGTTATCGCGTGCATTGGCTCCTTCCTCTACCTGATCACCCCGCTCTCCGCCCTCCGAATTAGAGAGGTTCACAACCATATCCTCCAGTGGGGTTTTAGCCCCTTGATTCAAATTCAAATTTGGTTGTCTCGGGTCAAGTGGGGTGTTCTCATTCTCTTTCAAGTTATATCCTATTGTCACCCTTCTCAATGGCTATTTTCCGTTTCTCCTGTGTAAGCTGAAAATAGAGGAGTTTTCCTGTTCCATGGCAGTAGCTGGTTCAGGGATGGTTCTCTGAACAGGATTTGATTGAAGAGTTATCCGGGCATTGAGCTTCTCCATTAGAGCCTTTTGACTCTCTTCCATTTTTTGGTTGATTTCCTCAGCCATCTTATTCAACTCATCTTTGGTAACAACTTCATGCTGACTAGAGGACCCTGGTGCTTGATTTCCTAAGCCTACAGCATTTACTTCAACCTGTTGGGTACTAACTCCTTCCGCGGCTATTGTTGCCCCTATGGATCTTCCTGAGGCAGTCCTTTTCCTTTCGGGAGCCATTTGACTTTGTAAGACGGCTGGATTTTTAAGCAGAGATTGGAGACCTAACTTCTGGATCTATGCAATACAAAGTAGATAGCTAGATCTGGATTCTGGATTGAAAGTGAAGATCTAACTTCTGGACCAATACAATCCAAAGTAGATAGATAGATCTAGATCTTGGGTTGCAGTTTCTCAGTGAAAGCACCAAAATGTTGACCCAAAAAATGGACCAACACCCTGGTTTATATTTGAAAGCACCAGCTCTGCCTTTAGAGAGCAATATAATAGATCATAGAAATAGAAAAGAAGCAATAAAGGAAAATAGACAGAAGATTTTTATAGTGGTTCGGCTGTTAACGAAGCCTACGCCCACTTTATATTTTTATTATAAGCTGACTGCTACTACAGAAGTTGTTTGATTACAAGGCTTTAGCTAATTCCAAACTAAATTGGATCTCTAGAGTTAGAATCCACCAGAGAATCACAGTGTATTCCTTCTGAGATCGTTGTGAGGAAGGTTAGAGGTGAAGAAGAGTCCCAGTAGAGCTCCAGCGGTCAGTTTCCAGAACCCCTTTTATGTTGCAGAAGGTATGCAATTTATAGAGGTTGGAGGGCTTCTGGGCCTAGCCCGTCACTTTTAGGTCTCAAGTATGGTACAAGCGACCCAGGGGGATTCGACGGTCGAAAATTGTTAAATTCCATGGGTCGCTGGTGACCCATAGACTTAGTCTACTTTCGCCCGATGAATCCTTCCTTCTTTAGTCGTATTTCATAGCTTGCTTGTTCGTGGTTTTTAAGGAGTACATGGGTTGCTATTGTTCCGGCCATAGAGGTCTATCCTGGATTCCGAAACTGGAGATGTCTTTTCAGGCCTTCGTCGTTGCAGTCACATGCTGATGGCTAGTTGCCGGCTGCTTATACTTAAACCCTTGTTGATTCGTAGGGAAGCTGGTCTCTTGGCTTCGTTGAATCCTGTCGTCATTTTAACCGGTAGCTTGGTCCTTGTTGAAATTTAGTCGTAACATCTCCGGTTAGCTCTTGAATCATCCCGCTGCTTAAGGTTGCCTCGCTTATTGTCGATATCTGCTGGGTTAAAAACCCGGATAACACCATTCGTGTCGTCGTTGATCGTAAGGGAAGTACGTGATATCAACGATGCTGGTATGGAGTGGTTCCTATAAGGTCGAAGAGCATATGTATGGTATTCGGCACTGAGATCGACGTCGACATAGCTCTTCGTGAATAAATCTATACCGCCTTTCATTAAGCTCATCGACCTTTGTCATGTTTTAGACGGTAGTGACGTCGCATGTTTTCAACAAGGTTTCGACAACGCCACTACCCACTGTTTTGATTAATGTCGCCATTGATTACTTTCAAAATGAAATTAGACATTGATGACAATAGTCCTCAATGTCGATGTCCATCTGTTTTAAATAATGAAGGCTATTTTGAATAGGGTTGGCGATCCACACATTTATTTCATGCGACATGGTTACTATCAACATTATAGCCTTATGTTGTTATGAAATTAGAATGGTTTTATATAAAGGATGACATCAAGAGAGGCGATGACCCACGTCGACCTTATTGATGCCACTTGTTATCAAAGATAAGCATATTATTACTTAATTTGGCAACATGCCCTGTAAGAATGAGGTGTGACACTCTCATATCTTCATGAAAATATCAATGGCATTATAAAATGGTATAAGAAATTTGTAATATAAAGGGCTAATTTTTTCCTTGTTTTAAATATGAATTAAAAGGATTAATCATATATTCTTTCAAGGATTTTAATTATGGAATAGCCCAAGTTTGGAGTTAAAATTACCAAAGAGAATATTAATTAAGAATAAGTAATTGTGAGACATAAAATGATTATTTATTGAACATATCAAATGATGGATTCTATATGTTTTTGTATTTATTTGATCAATTATTATGCATAATACTCACATCGTTTATGATCCATTACTGCATTTTGGGGGTATTAAGGGCAAAATTACCAGCTAGGTTGACCTATTAGTGAGTATAACCAGGTTTAACTCCTGAGTGAGTAGAATTGCATCCAAGAAATTAGATAGATCAAAAGTTTTAGGATGCCCAGAACTGATCAAAGACTATTGAATGAGATGTGGTATTGGAAGGATCCAATAGGTTCATAGTGATCCCATGAAAATTATGGCTTAAGTAATGTTATCAGAGATGTCTGATAGGTTTTTAGTGACCTCATAAAACTATGATTGGAAGTATGGTATTGGAAAACCCCAAAAGGTTCATAGTGATCCTATGGAAATTATGATTTCAGAAATGTTATTGGAGGACTCCAATAGGTTCCTAGTGATCCCATGAAAACTATGGATGGAGAGTGTTATTGGTAGAAGCCAATAGGTTTTAAGTGATCCCATGAAAACTATGGATGGAGAGTGTTATTGGTAGAAGCCAATAGGTTTTAAGTGATCCCATGAAAACTATGATTAGGACAGGGAGTCCATAAGAATTTTATAGGGAGTGCTTGTTTTAACCATTGTGGATGTAGGAGCACAGTATATGGTTAATATGTTTTGGTAAAGATACTAGTAAGGGGAAAACCTGTTTTGCTCAACGACATGGTCTCATTAGATATCTATTAGATTGAGATGGTAGGTTATTATTCACACCATACTTTTTGTACGACCTGAAGTTTTCCCCCCTTTAACTCTCAGGTGCTCAAAAATTAATTCTAGTAGGTCAGGAGTAAGGGTTTTCAGGTTTCCTAGTAGGATGAATAAGCTTCCGAAGACATGTAGGAGTCAACCTAGCCATGTAGGAGTTCTATTTTAATCCGTTGTGTTGTTTAAGTTTGTCTGTATGGATGTAATGATAAGTTATATAATTGCCAAGTGTTAGACTTTGATCAACCAAGGAGGCATCTTCATATGTCACTCTAGAAGTATTTTCTAACAATTATATTTTCTCTAAAATTGGGTTTGTGAATAGGATTATGTAATGAATATGAAATATCAATTGTGAAATGAAATGTGAAAGTTTGCTATTAAATTGTGTTTAAAAAATTTCATATTCATGTGCCTCTGCTTATTGATATGACTAACATAACCACATTTTGTCACTGGGAATTAATAATTATAAATGACTATAGCATCCTAGCAGTTAGTTTCATGCCACAAAATGGAGGATGTTACAAGATAGCTTCCTCATACTAGAAAAACGAGCTGCGTCTTACTTTGACATTATATTTCGAAACTTACCCATTATCGATAAGTAATTGATAATGAAGCCGTTGTTTGGAATGATGCGGAAAGCTTTTCTTTTCAGGATCATTGGAAGTGTGGAAACGAGAAAAGTGATGCGATGGGGTCATCCACTATGTCTGATTTTTTCATAAATCATCGCACTAGAATTCAATTAGCGATCAGGACTTGGCCAAATTTCAAAGAAAGACAGTTGAATTCGGTGAATATGACTTGTCTTCGGAACAACATGTATCCGACCGGGGGAAAACTCATCTTTACCACCAATCAAACACAACCCAGATTTCAGCCATCTCCCTTAAATTGTAATCGATTAAACCCCCATCACCATAGCCATCACCACGACATCGACAATCACCGACCTCAAATCATGAAGAGTTAGATCGATGCTAGAGTTGTAGGATGCTCGAGGCTGATTTAAATGACAATCAGAGAGTGGCGACAGTGAGCTCGCTTGGTAGAGCTGGAAGATCAATGACTGTGGTGGCACTGGAAATGGTCGGCGGTAACGACGAAGCTTGAAACAATTAGGTGGGTGGAAGTTGGATCGCGTCTTGGAAGGCAAGAAGACTCGGCGGTGAATACAATGGCAAGCAAGAAATGGAAATAACTTAGAAAACTTATCTAAGTGTTGAGTTATATAGGTTGGGGGATAACATTATAGCTCGGTGCAGAGTTTTGTAACTCGGTGCCATATTGTTTTTCTCCCCTTACATCACTCAAAAGACACGACAAAAAGAAGGCATGTTAATCCAAAGCATGAAGTAATCTCCAGATCACAGACCACGTTCTTAATGTAGAAGTATGAAATTACAACTATAACTAAAACAAAAAATTAAAGGAAAAACAATTAAGTGATAACCACCTCTTGAGATAGCACTTGAGTGATCAACTAGAGTGTACATGATAATATTCCAGAACTTGTCTCGATGTAGAACACTCTTTATTTTCAATGAAAGCATACTCTGGGGGGCAAGTTTTAACTAGGTTTTTAACCAGGAAAAAGTCAATGGAAGTTATAACATCAAGATGAAACGACTTGAAAACTTGAAAGCACAATTAGAAGGAGTAGAGAAATAATTTGAGGAAGTTTCAGAGGGATTGGAGCAAGTGGCATAGCTTGGTACCGAGCTACATAGGTTAGTACCGACTTATAAATCCTCTCCGGATCACCTCCCAAACTCCATATTTCTCATATACTTCACCAATAGCTCGTGATCAAGTGGTTTTCCCAAATTGTAGATGACCAATTCCACGGTTGATGAGAAGAAAACCAATGAAGCAGGGTAACTCAAGTGATAGAAGAAAGATCACTAGAATCAACCATAAGTCGATGGAAAGAGCTTGGAACCTATCGACTAGAAGATAGAAAAGAAGAGCAAGACTTGAAGTTGGTTTGTACTAACAATTATAGCTCGGTGTCGAACTACATAGATCGGTACCGAACTATCTTATTGGGTTGTAGTGCTATGATTTCTCTTGTATAACATGAGCCTTCATCTAGACTCCAGTGCAAGTAGGGTTCTAACTCCATGCATATGTTTCCCTATAAATACCAACCTAACTACAACTAAAGAAGGGTATGGTTTTTGCTAACTCCATTCACAAAAACTCTGCCTCTTCTTCATCTCCTACCTCCACACAATAGCCACCTAGGCAGCTACTCTTAGCAATTCCAAGATTTAGAACTTGTCAAACCCCTATACTAGTGACTTATACTCTCTCTAACTTCTTTTAATCTCATACAAACTATCTTAGAACCCTACTCAATAAAACTATAAAGCGAACATAGGTCGAATATTGCCGAACCACTATAAAAATCTTATGTCTCCCTATTCTGTTTTCTTTGATTTCTACTATTATCTGCTAGATCTAATTCATACAAGTTTGCTACAACTCAATCTTGGGTGTCGATCCATTTTTGGCATTAACAAACGCATTCCCATAATTTCTCAATCCCATAAAAATAGTCAATGGTATAGTTTTCCTAGGATCACGATGAATATTAGTTTTTATTGCCCAAGTAAAACCTTTTCAAGCTATCTTGGGCGAAAAATATAAATAGGTATCTAAAATCTCGTGTCCAACCTGATGAAATATTGATGGCTTCTGTCCGACAGAAAAAACAATGGTGAGCGTCTCTCCTACGAGTTCCTTTCTTTGCACAACTCCCAAAATTTAGCCTCAACATTGGCAAAGCCCTACGAAATGGAATCGCAGACCTACTCATTTAGGGGGTTAATGATTGAAAGGTAATGGGTGACCCTACTCCAATCTCCACCTCAAAAATCTAGTTTTCAAACATCAACAAGTCATGTCTTTTGATTAGTTTAGGGCATTCTAACAAATTTGATCTTCTCGATCTCCTAGATATAATTCTACTACCAATTAACAGAACAACCCTACCAAGTTATCAGTTCCTAATTCTCAAGATCATAAATAAAGGGTCATAACATATAAGTAAATGTAACACCCCGAAAATTAAACATGAAATTTAATAAGAAAATTAAATTAAAATAAAATAAGGACTAAAAAGCCAATTTTCATGGATGTTCGAATTTGGCTATGATACTTGACCATTGCATTCATAGTGATTTTCTAGACAATTTCATGTATAACATATCACAATCGAAGTGGGTATGGAGGAGTTATGGGTAATATAATGAAAATCAAAATTAAAAATATAAAAATCAAAATTTACATATCCAACAGTCGATCCGTACGGCATGATTGTCGATCGGTACCAATCGACCCTGGGAGGTGAGCGGTCGACCTAGGCTCGAGTAAAATCAAGTGTTCTCGATTTCCAGTAATGTGTTTGGAAATGTATGATCGGTCGCTTAGGAACGAAGGCTATTATGAGTGAACCTGATGTTACAAAAACATTTTCTAAGTTAATCTAACAGTCCAAATTAACTTGAAACCCTACAAATAATAACTTAAGCTAACCCTAATTCTTCCAAAACTCTATGATATAACAAAACTCTATCAAAATTTTCTCTCAACCCTGAACTCTAAAATTCTCAAAAATTGAATAAATTCAACCTAGAAGAATAGAAGCGGTTGAATCAATGTTGAGCTAGTGAATTAGGGCGATTCTCAAGAAAGAGCAATAGGAAAAGCTTAAGCTTAAGGTGAGTGAAAACAATTTTAGCAACATAATTGTTAAAGTTAGATTCAAACTATTTTATTTAATTTTAGGGTGCTATAAATCTAAATTGAACTATATGAAACCCTAAATTAGAATATGCTAACTTGACTAGAATTGAAATATTGTAAACTGTAAAAATTGATGTATAAACCCCTTTTATAGTTAAACTTGCAAACCTTAAATTAATAAACCCCAAATCGAGTTGCTAATTGGAATATGAACTGATTATCTAGTAATTAGGGTCTAATATCTATTGGCAACATACGGTTAAATAATAAACAAAATCGACAATTAAAATTCATGAAAACCATAATTTTGTTCATGAACAATCAACCTTGGACCCTCAGCGGTCGACTGTAGAGGAACATCGGCCGACCAGTCTTGAAGAAAATTGTAGACCTTCTTTGCCCTAAGGCCCGTGTTAACTAATAAAAATTACATAATTTAGTAAGAAATTATATAAATGATTAACTATTTGTTTGAGCTTATTTTGGGAAGCCTAAGTAGACATGATTGGGAAAGTAGGGAAGTCAGTTCCCTATCAAAGTTGGCTAGGCATTTCGCAAAAATTGATGTTGATCAAGGCAATGTATTTTGCAAATACATAGTTGATTAGGGCGATGTATTTTGCATAGGCTCAGGGGCATTCTATATGGGTGGGCAAGCATCATTGGCTGAGGCACTACCTAAGTGAACCCTGTGCTAAAGGAAGATCCATGTATGCATGATTTCTAGTGCATCATTGTGTAGGTGGATGCTGGTGTAGCATGATAGGAGGCTATAGAGTAAATTTGGGCTCGGTACTAAAGGCAGTTCCTAAGGTAGATACCATCATAGTACGATAAGAGTCATTATGCCACTATGGTCGAGTGATGAATATGGGTGCATATGATGAGTCACTATGTGAGTTTGCATTATGGTATTGTCCCTGTCCAGGCATAGTGTTGATGATAGGTATGATGGGAGTGTAGTTCCAGCTTTGGATGATCGTTAGTATGATGTTCGATTAGTAGTTCGACCATTTGTGTTAGGTAAGAACTCTTAGGTATTGGACGTTAGGAGTTCATGGGCACATGTAGAACACCTTATGTCATTTAGAATAGCTTTGAAATTAACTACACATGATCATCGCATATTAAACTTGTACTCATTTGCCAAAATTTTATTTGAGCCATTCTCTTTCCTTCTTTTCCCCAGCACAAATAGACATGGCAGCAGGTGATTGGCCCATTCTTTATACTTGGAGAGTCGAGCTTATATTTGGAGACTGATTTTATCATATTTACTCTTTCTCAGTATTATTCTACCTTATCAGTGCAATTTTCTTTATGTATCGCTTTGAGAGATACTTTTTCGTGCACTCTTTATTGGACCACATACTGATTTTTTTGAGACTGTGATTTGGATATTTTTGATATGGACATTTTTGTATGTTATTTATGCTTTATTCCTTATATTGAGTTCTTAAAGTGAAGTAATCTTTGAGTAGATCTACTTGTAGTAGTCTTTGATATGTTAAAGGTTAAAACCTTGACAATCCACATTTCTCGGCATAACGCAGGACGAAAGACATACTGAGCTTTCGACCAGCGTGTCGGGAGGTACATGTTGTCATGTTAAATGCCAAATCTTCCAATTTTATAAAAGTCTCATTCCACAATATCATTTTTACCAGAAATCCAATTCTAAAATCAAATTAATAGACTTTTACTTAGAATCCAATTCTAACTTATTTTATATTAAAACAATGGAATAAAACAATAATAATAGAAGCTTACAATTTAATAAATTTTACGCTCTATTCAACTCCTCTTTACATAAAATTGGACAAGAGATTTTTATTCAATTTGTAGAAATAGGCAGTTCAAACTACGAATAAGAATTCATACCTACACACCATTTTTTTAATCAAGTCCCTTAATTAAATCCAAAGAAAAAGGATAAGAAGTGGAATAGAAGGTAAAACACATATATTTCAAAACTCATAAAAACTCCATTATTTTAATACAAACAATTAAGATTCCAACCTAAGAATTGACATTTCGCTTTAGAGGAGTATTAGGGATTTCTAATGTGATGTTTTTGTAATCTAAAACTCCCTAAGACATATGTCAAATCAAAATTACACTATTCAATTACTAAATAGAAAAACTAAAATTTCCACTCATAGAGGTCCTTATCTTTGCCTTCTCTTGGATTTAACACGCCTTCAATGAACCCTTTCAGATCTCTTCTCAGGGAATTTGTATATATGTTAGATTCATAAAATTAGAGGTTTGGAGGAGAAGAGATTGAGAAAATAAACAATAAACAAAGATAGATATATAAGATTTCTTATCTGAAACCCTAATGGAGTTTTCTGGACGTTGTACCTAAACAAACACCACCAACGAAAAGAAAATGTAACCATCCAACTATTTACGAGACGAAAAGGCAGAGCTTCGCTAATGGTTCCAAAATATTGTGTGAATAAAAGTGAAGGGGAAAGACTCTTATTTATAGTGGTGGGAATGCACCACAACCGTTGGATGAAGTCTAGTTAAAAATAATAAAATCTGGTGCGTTAAAATAAACTAAACCCTACCTGTCACTTACGGGCAGCGGTCGACCGCCACCTTCAACCAGTCGTCCGCTAGTGGTTTACTAATCATGGTCAAGTGGTCGACTACTCTCCTATTTTGGGTATGTTGCAGTTGTTAATTAATTTTCTTCCTTAACTGTTATTTAACATTAAAGTTAATTTTAACACTTACATAACCTCCAAGTATAATTATCGTTAACTTTTGAATTTCAAATTTGTGAATTAATCATATATTTGAATTTGAATTCTATTTAAATTATTTTAAACCTAAAAACTTCAAATGCTCATAGCTTCTTTGTTTGAGCTCTTTTTTAGCATATTACATATGGAAATTGGTTAGAGTTTCGCCATGAGCACAACGTCATAACTTTCATGGTCAAATTCCAAATTTTGCAAAATTTCCATTTTTACCAAACAATGTATAGGGCTATTTTAGACTGTGATAGGAAGGTAGTTAGGTTGAGCACGTGTATAGGACATGGCTTGGAGGTTTATTGTGACCTCCAAGGATCAGTTATGTCCACCGACCTGTATTCATTGGACATATCACATGATAAGCTTAGTGCGTTGCTTGTAGTTAGAGATTTCCCAAATGTTTTGGCTGAGGCTATCGGTCTCCTGCCCTAGAGAGAGATTGAATTTAGGATCTATCTTATAGAGAATGCTAGACTAGTCACTTACCACTAAGGCATATGGCTCTAAAGGAAAGAAACAAGTTGAATAAGCAGGTTGATGAATTATTGGAGAAGGTTTTGTTAGGAGAAGTATTTATGAGTAGGGAGCACCAGTCATCTTTTCCAATAAGGTGGATGGTCCTCTTAGACTCTACATCAATTATAGGGAGCTATAAAAACTTACAAAGAAGAATCGTTATCTATTACCCCGCATAAACGATCTCTTTATTCAACTAGTTAGAGCTAGAGTATTCTCCCCACTAGACTTAGCTACCGGATTCCATCGGTTGCGTGTAGCTAAGGTTAGTATTCATAAGACGACATTTCATACACCTGATGGATTGTATGCGTGGTTAGTCATGCCCTCCGGACTGACCAATGCACCCACCTACTTTGTTGATTTGATGAGTCGAGTATCAAGGGGTTGCTTAACAGATTCGTCATGGTATTTGTGGATGATATTCTTGTATATTCGAGGAGCAAGGAGGAGTACGCATTGCATTTGGAGGAGGTTCTTAGTACACTCC
Source organism: Allium fistulosum (assembly GCA_030737815.1). NCBI lineage: Eukaryota > Viridiplantae > Streptophyta > Magnoliopsida > Asparagales > Amaryllidaceae > Allium > Allium fistulosum. The sequence continues at coordinate 1,388,180,940 of CM060901.1, read as the reverse complement.
ACGCGCATAAGCTGAAGGCAAAGTTTTCAAAGTTCCAATTTTGGAGAGATGAGGTACGATTTTTAGGACACATCATCCTAGAAAGTGGTTTAGCAGCTGTTCCCAGTAAGGTGGCAGTAGTTTATGATTGGCATGTTCCAAAGAATGCCATGGAGAAGAGAAGTTTTCTTGGTTTGGCGGGCTACTATCGGAAGTTCATTAAGGACTTCACGAAGATCTCTACCCAACTGACCCTTCTTACCAAGAAGAATCTAGATTCTCATGGGATGCGAAGTGTGCAGATGCTTTTATTAGATTGAAAGAGGCATTGAATAGTGCACCAGTTATGGTGTTACCAGATGGGATGAAGTAATTTATAGTTTATACCGATGCTTGTGGTATTGGGTTAAGCACGGTCTTCATGCAAGAAGAAAGGGTGGTGAGTTATGCGGGTAGGAAGCTGAATACCCACGGGAAGAACTACCCTACACATGATCTTCAGTTGGCAACCATTGTATTTTCACTCAAGTTATGGAAGAATTATCTTTTAGGGGGCCGGTTTGAGCTATTTACATATCAAAAGCACTTAAAGTACTTGTTCTCCCAAAAGGACTTGAATTTCAGGCAGCAGAGGTTGATGGATTTCTTGGCATCATATGACTTTGATATCTCTTATACCACAGGCAAGGGTAATGTAGCGGCAGGTGCTTTGAGTGGACAATATGCAGTGTTGAGTCCTTTGTTCTTGGAGTGGAGACATTTGGAGTATATTTCTACCATTGATTTGCAACCATCATCCGATATCACCCTAGGATGACTAGCAGCTTTGGATATTTAACCTACATTGATGGAGCATATTGGATCTATGCAGAAGGATGATAAGAGCTAGAAGATATTATTGAGAGGATTGGTAGAGGAGAGTCATCGAGTCATTTGAGGTGTTATGTCATCAAATTGAGAGGATGGTTGTAGAAAGATGATAGGCTTTATGTTCCTCGCAAAGATTTTGATTGATGCGGTATTGTCAAAGTCTCACCGTTCTAGGATGACCATTCATCCTGATAGAGAAAGAATGTATCACAACATAAAGAGAGTCTTCTAGTGGACCGGTATGAAGAAGTAAGTGGCAGAGTATGTAGCTCGATGTATGAGCTGCCAGAGGGTTAAGGTAGAGCAGAAGAAGCTGGGAGGACTATTCACAGCCATTTGATTTTCCTCAATGGAAGTGGGAGAGTATCTCTATGGATTTTGTAGATGGTCTACATAGGAGTAGGAAAGGAAATGAGAGAATTTGGGTCATAGTCGACTGGTTGACCAAGTAAGCTCATTTTGTACCAGTGAGGAGTACTAGGATGGAAGGGTCATTGGCGGCTCTATATGTGAGAGAGGTCGTTAGGTTTTATAGGGATCCAATTACCATAGTTAGTGACTGAGTTCTGGTTTGCACTAGTGAGATCTGGAGGAATCTACAGGAGGCTTTGGGGGCTGAGTGGAACTTGAGCACCGCATACCATTTACAAATTGACGGACGGACGGAGAGAGTGAACTAGGTTGGAGGATTTGCTATGGATATGAATTATAGATTTGGAGGTTCCTAGAATGATCATTTTCCGTTGGTGGAGTTTACCTACAACAACAGTTATCAAGCAAGCATTGGAATGGCATCATTCAAGACGTTGTATGGTAGACCCTATAGATCACTGTTATGTTGGTGGGATATGATGGATAAGATTATTTTTGGGGCGACATAGTAAGGGAGATATTAGAGAAGGTGGATCTAATTTGTAGAAGAATGAATCCGCTCAGGATAGGCAAAAAGCTTATGCTGACAGGAGACATGCAGAGTTAAAATTCATAGTGGGAGACATGGTATTCATGAAGGTTTCACCCCTTTGGCATGTGCTGAGATTTGGTAGGTCAGGGAAGCTAGCAATGAGATTTGTAAGACCTTTCCTGATAGTGGCTAGAGTAGGAAAGTTGGCATATAGAGTAGGGCTTCCAGAAAAGTTAGCAAGGATACAAGATGTTTTCTATGTGTTACAATTGCAAAAGTGGTTGCATGATACAGCTACCATGGTCGAGCCAAGTCAGCTAGAGGAGGTGGAGATTGAGCAAGAGTCACTTGTTTACCATGCACGCACTCGTATATTAGAGCATGGTACAAAGTGAATCCACAACAAAAAGACCAGACTTGTTAAAGTCCAATGGGGAGACAACCCAGCATAGAGTACATGGTAGCCGAAGAAGAAGATCTGAGCTACCCACGCACAACTCTTCTCTGGCACGTCTTGAATATGGAATTCTCATAAGTGTAGATTTCTTATGTGTAGGACTTAGGTGGTATACCCTTTAGGTAGAGACCATTAGATGGGAGGAATGATTGTAAACATGTCGATAGGACATGTTATGGATGAAGGATGCTAATGGATGCATTTGGATGTATTGTTGAATTGTTCTATTTTGCATATTTAGGATAGTATATTCTCTAGGTATACACACACACTCACACTTGATAGCTATATGGTTGCACATACATATAGAATTGCAAGTATATTACTTAGGATGTTGCATACATTTGGATGCATGGCATGAGCATTTGCATGACAGAAGGTCGACTAAATCAGTAGACCTCCTACTCTTTTGCATTAGTATAGGTTCGTGTGCATTTCATGTTGCATATATATATATATATATATATATATATATATATGTGTGTGTGTGTGTGTGTGTGTATGTGTACATAATGCATTATAAAATTTCTAAGGACAATGTTTGGTCATGGATGATGGATGAGTAGATGGTTGTAGCTATTGGATGTTATGTGTATGAGTTACATTTTTTGTCCTTAGATATTTCAGAGACAAGATCATTTTAAGGGGAAGAATGTAACAGCCTAAAAACATAGCAGGAAATTTAGTAAGAAAATTAAATTAAAATAAAAAAAGGATTGGAAAGAAAATTTTCACAAACGTCCGAAGTTTGCTACGAAACTTTCACCATTACGTTCATAGCAATTTTCCAAATGATTTATAACATATTGTAATCGGAGTTAGCATAGGGTCTTTGAAAATAAAATATAAAAATCAAAACTTACATAGTTATCGGTCGACCCGTAAGGGTTGATTGTCGACCCTGGGATGAGAGCGATCGACCCGGGCTCATGTAAAATCGAGCATTCTCGATTTCCAATGACGTGTTTGGACGTGTGTGATCGATTGCTTGGGAACGAAGTCTATGATGAGCGAACTTGACGTTATGAAAATATTCTCTAAGCTAATATAAAAACCCAAATTAACTAGAAATAGTGTAAATACTAACCTAAGCTAACCCTAATTCTTCCAAAACTCTACACTGTAATAAAACTCTGCCAAAATTTTCTCTCAACTCTAAATTCTAAAAATTCTCAAAAATCAAATAAATTCAACCTAAAAGAGTAGAAACGATTGAATCAAGGCAAATCATAGCTGAGTTAGCGTATTGGGGGCGATTCTCAAGCAAGAGCAATAGGAAGAGCTTAGGTATAAACCCCTAATTCTAAATAACATTATTTAGGAAATTTAATTAGATAAATTAAATAGAATAATATAAAGATTAGAGTGATAAGGGAATTGAGATTTGAAAACTAATTAGGGTCGAGCCTTAGCTAAATGAATTTATAAAAATGGTTTATAAGTTAAATACCTAAGAGAATAAGGCAAGGGTAATATGGAAATAGCTGTATACCATAACCCTACACCCTTACCTCATTCTCATTCTTATTTTCATAAATCAAAAACATAAACAAAAGGTAACAAGGCCGGCCATAACCCTAGGAGAAGAGGAGCTCAATATCAATTAGAGGCTAAGATTCAAGTTAGAAAGATTAAAGTGAAGAACAAATCTCAAATTCCTTGTCCAAACAAGGTGAATAATGATCTAAATCCTCTTATAAGTTTTATTGAACGTTTTAATTTTGGGTTTAAGATTTAAAACCGTTTGGATGGATGAATGATGATATGCTTTGATTTATATGCCATGTTGTAATTTAAACAAGGATCTTGTGGGATGATATAATTTGATTTTAAGTTTAAATCGTGTAAATTGATTTCGAATGCCATGATGTTTGAATATGTTATGTAAAACATTATTTTGGAGATGGGTTTAAAATTTCATAATATTCCAAGCTATGGATAATTTATTGAATTTTGAATTTGAAAGATAGATAAGTTTTGGGTTTAAATTATTTAAGGCAATTATATAAATGACTTCGGGTCTGAAATTTATATATGTTGGAAAACATATTAAAATTGTATTATTGTGATTTTTGAGGAATTTTCCTAAATATTTTACTATGGTTATAAAATTATTTAAGTTAAGGGACTTAAATGTTTTATATATTTTATCAAGGGGAATGGCTTGCTTAAAATGTTTTAAATGGTTAATTGTGAATTTGGCAGCCTTTTAGAAAAAGGATTTGATAAAGAAATGGCAACCAATTACATTTTGACAAATTAGGCAAGTTAGGTGAAAATAAATTTCTTTGAAAGGCATGAAAATCAGTTTTGTTTTGATTTACCACTTTGTCACTTCCATTTGCAAGCTTTCGTCACCATACTTCCGCTAATGAGCCCATTTGAAACCAATACACATGGTATCAAGCCATTGATACATAGTGAATTGGAGAAAGGCGGAAGGGACTGTGTCGAAGGCATGCTTTTGAAGGGGTTGAAGTCATTCTTATAAGCTTTCGAATACATTGTTTGCCTCTGATTTTAAAAGATGCTTTTGAAGGGGTTAAAGCTTTTGAATCATTACTTTTGTTCAAAAAGAGGCTTTCGAACAAGTTACCGCTTACCATGTTTTTAAAAAAGCTTTCGAAAAATGTAAAATAAGAATATTTAAAATTTCACATCTTTTTTCTTCATTTTTTATTGTTTTCTTCAAAAGCAATAATAATTGGTGAATCAGAAACAATTATAAGAAAAAAAACAAAAATTTGAATGAGTTGCCGCATTTTGAACTTATTCGTTACCTATCTGTCGCCTTCGTACCTTTCGAATTAGGGTTGCTTTTCCTTATGGCCTTATAACAATGAGTTCAAAGGAAAGGCTTTCAATTTATTAATATTGAAGCTGCCTTCCCAATGCTTTCGAAAAGGTCCATGTAGCCGCTTTTATCAATTGTTTCAAAGGCAGTGGTTCCGAAAGGTTGGTTTTGAAGCTATCATTTTCCCTAATTATTTTACCTAAAATCAATGCTTTGAAAAGGGATACTTTCGCTATTGTTGTCTTTGGCCCAGTAGTATAATTAATGTTAAACCCATGATTTCAAAGGGGATACTTTCAAATGGTTTTGAAGCCATGCTTCCATAAATTCTTGCTTGAGCTAAAGGCTTTCAAAAGGAATGTTTTGAGTGTTTCGAAAGGTATAACTTTAATGGTTTTGAAAGGGAGATTTCATTACTTCTGAAAGATACATTGGATGGTCTCAAAGGAGAACATCTAAGCTTTTAAGTAATGATACAAAGGATATAGTCGAAAGTCTTAGTTTTCAAATAAGAAACCCAATCTCATTTTAAAGGTAAACCCATGGCACTATAAAAGAGTTTTGAAATGGCATTTTACTTTGGAATTTTTGAAGAAGCTTTCCTTGCTAAAGATAGTGAGTTAAGGGTATTCACCATGTTTAATTAGAAAATGATTACAAGGAATTAGTTCATAGTGGTTTACATTATTATGTTTGATTAGTTATCATGTATGCTTTTGTAATCAAATTTACTTCATAATTAACCCATAACTGCATTTTGGGGTGTTAAGGGTAGATTAACCAACTAGATTGACCTAGTAGTGAATATACTTGAGTTAACTCATGTGTGAATAGAATTGCATCCAGGAGGTCAGACGGCCTAGAATATAGGATAGAATATAGGATGCTCAAAGACTGATCAAAGAATTACTGGTTTAGACAGGTTCCTACTAAGCCCATGAAAAATATGTATGGAAATTGTTGTTGGTAGATACCAATAGGTTCTTAGTGAATCCATGAAAACTATGTCCATAATAAGTTACTAAAAAAGATCAATAGCTTCATAGTCAGCCTATGAAAACTATGACATAAGAGATGTTATTGGCGAATCCAATAGGTTCATAGTAAGCCCATGAAAACTATAATTGGAGAAAGTTATTGGTAGATACCAATAGGTGTAACATCCCCTATTTGGAGGCCCAAAACTAACTTCTATGGATGCTGCAGTCATCCATAATTATTAATTTCCAGTGACCGAATGTGGTAATGTTAGATACATTGATATAACAGAAACACACTAATATGAAAAATTTTAAAATCACAAAATAAATTTCTCATTCCACTTCAAATCACATTTCAAATTCATTATATAATCCCAATTCGCAATCCACGTTCAGAGAAATATAATTATTTCAAAATACGCCAAGAGCGACATATGAAGATATCCCCTTGGTTGATCGATGTCTAAATATATGCAAATAAACAACTTTTCCATTACAATCAAAACACAACAGGATCAAACAGAAAGAACTCCATATAGCTAGCTTGCCTTCTGCAAGTCTCCAGAAGTTTATGCATGTAAAGGAAAACCTGAAAACCTTAACTCTCAAACTACTCAAAATCAATTGAGCACCCGAGAGTTTAAGGGGAAAACATAAACTTCGAGTCAGACAAAAAGTCTGGTATGAATAATAACCTGCCATCTCGAATGACATAGATATCTAGTGAAACCACGCTACCTAGCAGAAGGTTTTTCCCTCACTAGTATCCTAACTCAATTTATAATAACCATATACTGTGCACCTGCTTCCACATCGGTTAAGACATAACATAATAAAATGTATCATGATGATATGCAAACAAACAATATGCTCTGGATTTTCCCATCACCATTTCTTTGGTTATCTGTTTTAAGTTATAGTTTCTAGGGTCACTATTAACCTATTATTTTTCATGAGCTAACTAATAACCTGTTCCAAGCTTATGGACTATTTATCCATTTTTATAGTTTTCATGGGATCACTAAAACCATACTGGTATCTACCAATAACTTCATCTAATTATAGTTTTCATGGGCTCGCTATGAACCTATTGGGTTCTCCAATAACTTCACTCATGCCATAGTTTTCATGGGCTCACTATGAATCTACTAATCTCTGTCAATAACTTATTCCGGATATAGTTTTCATGAGATCACTTAGGACCTATTGGCCCCTACCAATAACAATTTCCATATTCATGGGGCTTACTATGAACCTGTCTAAACCAATAATTCTTTGATTAGTTTTTGGGCATCCTAAATTCTGGTCTACCTGAACTCCTGGATGTAATTCTACTCACACAAGAGTTAACTTAATGTATATTCACTACTAGGTCAACCTAGCTGGTTATTTTGCCCTTAACACCCCAAAAATGCGGTTATGGGTTAATTATGAAGTGAATATATTTATAGAAGAAGCACACATTATAATTGATCATAATATAATAATATAAACATCTATGGTTTAATTTCCTTGTAATCATTTATCAAATGAAACATGGTTAATACCCTTAATCCACTATCTTTAGCAAGGAAAGCTTCTTTAAAAACTTCAAAGTTAAATGCCATTTCAAAACTCTTCCACATTTGCCATTGATTTATCATTAATGAGATTGGGTTTCTTGTTTGAAAAGTAAGGCTTTCGATTGTGTTCTTTGTATCATTACTCAATATCTTAGGCCTTCACTTTCGATATCATTAAAAAATACCTTTCGAATGTATTCAAAATTTCCTTTCAAAACACCCAAGAATATACCTTTCGAAACACTTAAAGCTTATCTTTCAAAGGCACTTAGTTCAAGTAAAATTAATGGAAGCATACCTTCAAAGCTATTTGAAAGTATCTCTTTCGAAATCATTGGGTTTAACATTAACTATAACTTCTAGGTCAAAGAAAACAAAAGCGAAAGTAACCCTTTCGAAAGCATTGATCTTTAACTAAAAGAATCTGGGGAAGAGGATAGTTACGAAACCCCATTCAAAACCATTGCCTCCATAACTCTTATTAAAAGCGGCTCAAATAACCCTTTTGAAAGCATTAAGAAGGTGGCTTTAAATTACACTAGGGCGAAAGCTTCCCTTTCGAAAGCATTGATTTAAAGTTATAAAGAAAGCAGACTTTAACTAATTTGAAAGGCATGCATGTGGCAGCTAAGTTTCGAATAGGTTCAAAAGTAGCTACCCTTTTGAAAGCTCCATTTTAAAACAAAAAAGAGGCAACTCATTCGAAAGCTTCTTTTAAAATAAAGTAAGCGGCCTTTGAACAAAGCTAAGTTGATTGGTTCGAAAGCTTCACCCCTTCAAAAGCATCTTTTAAAAGCAAAGGCAAATAATACATTCGAAAGCTTATAAGAATGACTTCTACCCCTTTGAAAGCTTGCCTTCGACACAGTCCCTTCCGCCTTTCTCCAATCCACTTCGTATCAATAGCTTGATACCATGTGTATTAGTTTCAAATGGGTTTATTAGTAGAAGTATGGTGACGAAAGCTAGCAGATGGGAGTGGTGAAGTAGTAAATCAAAACAAAACTGATTTTATGCCTTTAAAAGGAATTCCTTTTTACCTAACTTACACAATTTGCCAAAATATGATTGGTTGCCAAATTCATTATCAAAATCCTTTTCTATAAAGGCTACTAAATTCAATAATTTATAATTGAAATTATTTTAACAAATAAGCCATTCCCTTCAACATTAAACATTTAAGTCATTCAACTTAAATTATTTAATGTTCATATTAAAAACATTAGGAAAAATCACCAAAAATCATAATAATTCATCTTTAATATGTTTTCTAACATACGTAAATTTAAGACCCGGAATCATTATATAATTGCCTTAAATAATTTAAACATAAAATGTCTATTTCTTCCATTTAGAAATTCATAATAAATTATCCAAGCTTGGAATGTTATGTAAATTTAAACTCATCTCCAAAATAATGATTTACATAACATATTCAAACATCATAGTATTCAAAATCAATTTACATGATTTTAACCTTAAAATCGAATTTTGTCATTACACAAATATCCTTGTTTAAATCAAAACATGGCATATAATGACAACATATCATCATTCATCCTTCCAAACGGTTTTAAAAACTTAAACCCAAAATTAAAATGTTTAATAAAACATATATGAGATGGTTTATATTATTTGTTTGAACCAAAATTGGGCACAACACTCTTCAGAAGTCTTTGAAGAGATAAAGTGAAGAAAATAAATGTAAAAAGAGGATTTATCTAACAAAAACTCCAAATCTCAGATATGAAACTAAGAAAAATGCAAGGAGACACAAGAATTTAGAGTGGTTCAGCGTATTGCCTACGTCCACTATGAAGTAGTTTGCTTTATTGATCTTTCTTTGTTGTTTACAATTGATTTCAGCAAATTACAGCGAATAACAATGATTTGCAGCAGTGAAATTCGTTGGTAGCAGCAGCTATGGAGTTCAGATCTGGATCTGGCAGAGTCCGGGCGTTGGAGATCTCAAAAGAGAAGAAGAACCCCTTTTCTGTTGGCTTTGGGAGTCTATTTATAGGTGTAGGAGGCTGGTATTTCGCTCAGATCTCGGGAGACCCTCTCTGGCACGTGACCAAGCCCGCGCGCCCAAGCCCATGAAGTTTTGGTCCGATCCGAGAGCGATACGAACAAATTTCGTATCGATCAAGATTTCGTCCAATGGGGTCGAAATTTGGCGTGGACATTCTTTAGCATGCACGTAGTCTTCTGTGAAAATTTCATAGCATTTGGACTTGTAGATTAGGAGATATGATCGATACGATTTGGAGTTCTCGGTTGGCTGTTTGGTTCGACTCGCTACTGTTTCGACTCGCTTTTCCTTCGACTTGGTGACATGGCGCTCGAGTCTTACTCTGCCCTTGATGCTACTTTGATCGAGTCAAAGTGCGCACTGGTTGAGCGAGTCGAAGCGCGCACTGGTTGAGCGAGTCGAAGTGTGCGTTGGCTGAGCGAGTCGAAGTGGAGCGCCCTGAGGGATTCGAACATTGGTTCGAGCGAAGCGAGTCGAAGGTGCCGCTTCTGGTGGTTGCGAAGCGAGTCGAAGGAGTCGCTTCTAAATGTTGTGCAGCGAGTCGAAGAAGGCATCTGATGGAGGCGGAGCAGAGCGAGTCGAAGTTGCCAACCCTGATGGTTGCGAAGCGAGTCGAAGGGAGCGAGTCGATCGGTGATTGGTTTTCATCTAATTTTGTACCGTTCATAACTTGAGCATACGAACTCGGATTGGCTTGAGATTTGGAACGTTGACTCTCATAACTTAGCTTGTCATGTGTTACCAATTTTGGCTCGATCCGGACTCGGACAAAATTCGTCGATATCCCTAGTGAGCCTGCGTATAACCGATCTCCAGGACGGGCTGTCACTGGTTTACTAGTCAATTCCTTGGTGTCACGGCCTTGCCAAAAGGCGGGATAACATTTGCCCCCCAAAGTATGTCTTTTGGAAACATGATGTGCTTTGAAATGCTGCCATCCTTACTCTGAATAGTTATTGTCTTTTTGATGAACGCCGTAATCTTCGGCTGAGTTTTCTCGATAATGAAAACTGTTGACTGTCCACTGCTGTAATCTGTATTGTTGCAACTAATTGTTGTGATCATTATTAGATGAGTTTCTGATTCCTGGAAATCTGGAATATTGAATATTTGTCCGACATACATGCATATACGTTAACTGACTCTCGTTGACGTTTGTACGTTCACGAGTCGTTGTCAATTTATTTTATACTGAATTCTGTATCGATCCTCTCCTGAACCGATGTGAAATTCGTTGTAACAATGCTCGATGGTTGTCTTTGAATGTCCCTTCATAATGATCCTCTCTTGAACCGATGTGAAGGGTTGAAACATTGAAGACGACTTTCATCGAATTTAGGGATGCGAAATGAGCATTTCGAATCGATATATATGGGGTCACTGGATACGAACGGGCAATTCGTATTGATGGAGTTGGCCTCTGGAAGCAGTGATTTGATGAAGTCGATCTGCACATGAGGCGGAGTCGAAGGTAGTCGATACGAAATGCGGTCTCGTATCGATGGAGTCGAATTGACTGTTCGACTTGATGATGGATTCTAACTGCTTGTTCGACTCGATCTTGGATTCAGACTGCTTGTTCGACTCGGTCTTGGATTCGAACTGGACAGGGGATGGAGTCGAAGGTGATTGATACGAAGTGTGGCTTCGTATTGATGGAGTCGAACTGATCGCTCGTATTGCTGCCCCGGGGATGGAGTCGAATACAAGCGATACGAAGGTGAGCTTCGCATCGACGCATTGGAGATGGAGTCAAAATGCGTGTTCAAGTACAATGGGATGCGAATCGTTTATTCCTTTTGTTTTCGAGTCCATATAAATACTTTGTACTTAGCCGTTTTTCCACTTTTTACCTTTCGCTTTCCTTCCTTGCCTTCGAATCGCTCAGAAACTCGAGAAGAAAGAAGAAAAACTCTTGCCTTCGAACCGATTCATACCTTCAATCACTCAAACTAACTGATAGATTTAGGTAATCCATTAAGAGAATCCAATGCGTAAACGATGAGACTTGATTTCTAACACCAAATTAACCAGAGTTGTGATCGATCAAGAATTCCTTGGTCTCATCTTCGTGTCGATCTGGAGTAGGGGTTTCAAGATGATGGGACGGAGGCCTTCGTATCGATCGATGGTTGAGCTTTGCATCGAATCGAATGCTTTGCATACATGGATTGATACGGAGGGGTTACGTCTGATTGATTCGAACTGATGGCCTTCAATCGAGTCGAAGCAGCTGCCTTGGATCAAGTCGAAGCGTGTGGCTTTGGATCGAGTCGAAGCAGAGGCTTTGGATCGAGTCGAAGCGCGTGGCTCTGGATCGAGTCGAAGTAGAGGCTTCGAAGCTAGTCGAAGCGCATGGCTTTGGATCGAGTCGAAGCGGAGGCTTTGAAGCGAGTCGAAGCGCATGGCTTTGGATCGAGTCGAAGCAGGGGCTTCGAAGCGAGTCGAAGCACATGGCTTTGAATCGAGTCGAAGTAGGAGCTTCGAAGCGAGTCGAACTGCACAACCCTGAATGATCGATTCGAACTCGAGCCTTAGCGAGCGATTCGAACTTGCACTTGAGTGATCGACTTGAACTTGAACTTTTGATGATTGGCTATGGACTTAATTTCGACGATACTGAAAATTCTAATGCATTTGAACACTTAACTCCGACGAGCTTCAGACTTGCATAACTGGACTTAATTGTTTCACCGCATATCTGATTGCCTTTTGAAGTTCGTCGATGAAACTGGAACTTACTAAAATGATAACACATTTTAACTCAGACTGATAGCTAATAAATGGATGGCACGGTTGTGACGGTCAGCGATGACGGTCCTTCTGACTGGATTACGAAGTCTCGTCGTTTACATGCTTCCTTCAATCATGTTGATCTTCTCAAATGATATACAGTACTGCACTGCACAACACACTTACACACTTTACACTGGGGGATGCACGAGCGTTATTGTCAGTTTAACAATGATTTTTTATAAGCTAGCTAGTCATGGAACCCTCAAGTTCACAACAGCAGGAACTCCCGAGTTCTATTCCTCCAATCATAGAGATTCCGGTTATTGAAGCCGAAGTTATAGATCCAGCTCCGGACGATCGTCCCGGTGCCCGGTTCATTTCTAATCCGCAAGATTCAGTGCCGTCGGGTATCTCCGAAGATATGCTAGGACGGATTTGCTTAAGGCACGGTTTGTTGCTCGACGACGTGCTACTTCCTGGGCCAAACGACAGGCCGCACGATCCCCCGGAGGGGTTTACTGCTTTCAACCGTCATGCCTGTACGGCGGGGACGCTTCCTCCCTTCAACCAATATATAAGGGAGATGTTATCATTTCTTGGCATAGCTCCATCTTAGCTACATCCCAATGGGTATGCCTTGTTGAACAGCACCTTTGTCTTGTTTATGGAGATCCACTTTCGACCACCGACGCCGATCGAAATCAGATATTTATTCAACGTCAAGAGCCGTGGAGACAGCCCTTCTTTCACCTTCCTGGAAGCGGTCAGAAACTGCCACATTGTACTGGGCTCCTGGGGAAGGCTAAGCTACTATAAAACCGAATGGTTCTACGTTTGGTGCCCCCCTGGATTTGCTAGGCGGTGGTTGGATAGACGTAAGCATTGCCATTTCTCTCTTGAATCATTGACTTCAAAACTGACATACTTCCCCTCTTTTTATAGCCGCAATCTCTCGACCTGACGGTGCATACTTCCGGGAGCTAGTTCGGATCCTTCAAGCATTTCCTGACGAAGAGAGGCATATTGATTTGGTTCTGTCTGACAGAAATTTGAGGATCGTCGGGATGATAGAACGGAGGCAGAGTATATGGCTGGAAGGGACACTCAGAGTGGTTCCGAAGAAACGGGTGAAGCGCAAAGCGCCCGCAGTCGTGATAACCAAGGAAGTTGATCCGGAGAGAACGCCTACCGATACCGAGCTCCCAGCTGGGCCTTCTTCCGATGTTCAAGATTCTAGAGGAAAGAGAAAAGGCAAGGTTGTTGCTCACAAACGCTCTAAATCTGGGAGATTTAAATCCATGGTCGTGTCTTTGCCCGTCCCGGGGATTAGAATTGTGGAGGCTTCTCCACCGCCGGTAGAGAATCTTTTTGAAGGACTTGCCGATGTTCTGATTCTGGATTTTGTGTCGTCTCAACATGACGCCGGGATGGAGGAGCTTGATAGCATTCTTGAACTGAGCGGGTCGCCTACCATGAGTGCGGCCGACATTTCCGGTTGGTCGGGGGGTTGCACATGCATACACTTCACTACACTGCATGATTCACGACTGTAAATCGACCAACTTAAGAGGTCACTAACTCTTTCCTTGTTTTTCATTTTCAGGTACTATGTCTGGTAAAGGATCGATGCTCGGGAGTCTTCGCTCCGCCCGAAAAACTTCTTCTTGCTATGATTCCCATAGGAGGGATTCGGATAGGGATCACGATCGCGAGTACTCTAACCAGGACAAGTACGAGAGTGACAGAGAGTATAGACATCGATCCAGATCATGCTCTCCTCCTCCTAGACTTCTGTCTCCTCCTCCTGTTCAAACTTCAAATCCACCAGAGCTTCCTCGTCACAGGCCGTATTCTCATGCTTCTAGGTCCGAAACTCATCTTCAGAGAATTGAGACTACGGCCTCCATGATTACAGAGCAGGTCCCCGCTGAGCCCACAAGAGAAGGGGCCCTCAAATTAGCTCAGATGAGGAAGGATTTTTCGAATATCTGCTTCGACGGTTATGTCTTCCCTCCTCACTTAAAGAGAATTCCATTAGGGGTAGAAGGCACGATGCATGATTATGTCCATGGCATCTACACCCAATACCGAGAGTGGGCTAAGGCTGTAGAGAAGGCTTCTAAGGTGGCCTTTGAGCGAGCCAAAGCGCTTGAGAAGATGGAGACCGAGCTTGCTGGAGGGATCGGATTACTCAAGTGCTTACTGCCGAGGCTGAGTCTTCTCGGAAATCGGAGATTGAGGCCACCAAGAAGGCTGACGAAGCGAAGGCGGCAATGGAGAGGATGTGGCAGACTCATGTTGCTCTGGTGGAGGAGATGGGCCACCGGAACACCAAATTCACCGCCGAGCGGGATGCGGCGGTCAGGGAGCTAAATGAACTCAAGGCCAAATTCGCTGACTTGGCCAAGGAGAAAGATGACGCGAACAACGCAGCCTAGGAGGCGTGTGAACAAACCGTTCTACTCAGGGGAAAACGGGATGCGGCTATGGCTAAAGTCCGCACGGTGGAGGCTGAGGTTGAAGAGAAGGTGAAGTCGGCCGAGTCCAGGCTAGAAGTTGACATCGAAGACCTCCTCGTTGTTTACAACGCTAACGTGCTGAGGCACAGGGGTCTAGCCTGGCTCGACGATTACCCAACGCATCTTTATAACGCTTAGGGCTGACTGGTTGAGGAAGAGAAGGAGGCACATCAGGGCGAGTCCGTGGATGAATATGAGCTCGAGAATCGCATTTCGAATGAAGATGAAAAGAAGATTCTGCACGAGTCGATGATTCTGCGTGAGAAGGAAAGACTTGGCGCCCAGCACTTTGAAGTTGGAAAGGGTTCGGGGGTTGACCACCATGAAGCAAGTCTTGAAGTTCCCATGTCAACCCAGCCCGAATCCTCGTCTGCGGTCGATCCTCAGGCTGTTCCTGCTTATAATCTGGATCAGCCGCAGATGTCTCCGGCTGCTGCGCAAGTCACTGATGCCGCCCTGCCGCCTACGAGTCAAACTGAGGAAGGTATTCTGGACATTCCACATATCTCTCTTAAGTCGAAATCTTTGATTGAGTTAAGTTCTAATAGTTCCCCTATTCTTTGTCCAGTAATCGATGCTGCCCATGTTGAGCCTCCTGTTACTCAAGAATCACATCAGACATAGGAGGCCGTCGTTACCAAAGCGATCACCGTGACTACAACTGCTGCGTCTCTAGACGATATACAGGGGAGTATGCTTGTGTTTGATGAGCAGATGATAGATGAAGTATTCCGCCGTCATGGCGACCCTTTAGCTGATTTATCATTCATCATGGGCGGAGGCGTTCCTGCCACAAGCTTTTCGATGCCACTGCTGACGCTCCCAGCGAGGCTCGGTCGGCTACTGATGAGGAAATCTTGGCACAAATCGTTGCTGAAATGGATGCCGCAATACATGGCGGCAGTTTTGGAGGTGGGACGGCGGCACTTGGTCCAGCTCCGCTCAGAATGATATCAACTGGCGGTACATTCTCTGATACTAGTTCGGCTATTCCATCTTCCACGTTCGATCCTATCCCTCTGACTCCTCCTACAGGAAGCGTCCTCATTCATTCAAGTTCGGAGGAGGATGTTGACATAATGCCCTCGCCTGAAGACCAGCCGCCGAAAAACAAAGGCTCGAAGAGGAAGATCAACGGTGGCTCCAGTGGGTCTACACCGAGGAGGAAGCCAAGGAAGAAGAAAGATTAAACATGCTTCCCCGGTTTATTTTGACTTTCATTTTGTTGGCCGTGTATAGATGCGGGTTCGGCCCCTGCTAGTAGGAATTTTTGGAACAAACTTGTATACAAACTTCTTTTATAAACAATAGAAGTCATTGTGTATTTGTTTAAGTGTTTCAATATCTGGAGCGCACTTGTGAAGTTTTAGATTTCGAATCAAGTTTGTTTTTGTTTGCCCAGTTCGGAAACTGTGGACATGGTTTGTGACCGGAAAGCGAGTTGAATTCTGATGTCGTATTGCTTCAATTAATGGTCGATGCTTAAGTCCTGCCCCCCAGTCTTGGGGATGAGTTGTAGACCATCAGTCGACGATTGCTTCTCACTTATAACATGTTGAGTATAATGCCACCGACTGGATGCCTGAGGCAAGCGGGGATTGAGTAATGCATCCATGCTTGTCTAATTGTCGATGATCATATCCGCACTCCGGGGAGTCCCATATGTTTATAGGCGGTTGGCCACGCCGGCTTAAATTTAAACCATATACCCGCGATCTGGGAACTTGGAATTGATGTTTATACTCCGCTTTGCACTCTGGGAATGCGGAGTTGACCTTTATACTCCGGTTCGCACTATGGGAACTCGGAGTTGATGTTTATACTCCGCTTCGTACTCTGGGAATACGGAGTTGGTGTTTATACTCCGCTTCGTGCTCTGGGAACTCAGAGTTGAGTTTTATACTCCGCTTCGCACTCTGGGAATACGGAGTTGATGTTTATACTCCGGTTCGCGCTCTGGGAACTCGGAGTTGATGTTTATACTCCGCTTCGCACTCTGGGAATACAGAGTTGTTGTTTATACTCCACTTATCGCACTCTGGGACTGTGGAGTTGATGTTTATACTCCGCTTCGCGCTCTGGGAAGTCAGAGTTGATGTTTATACTCCGCTTCGCACTCTGGGAATACGGAGTTGTTGTTTATACTCTGCTTCGCACTCTGGGAATGTGGAGTTGATGTTTATTCTCTGCTTTGCACTCTGGGAATTCGAAGTTGATGTTTATACTCCACTTCGCACTCTGGGAATACGGAGTTGTTGTTTATACTCCGCTTTGCACTCTGGGAATGTGGAGTTGATGTTTATACTCCACTTTGCACTCTGGGAATTCAGAGTTGATGTTTATACTCCGACTCGTGCTCTGGGAGTTCGGAGTTGATGTTTATACTCCGGTTCGCGCTCTGGGAACTCGAAGTTGAGTTTTATACTCCGGTTCGCGCTTTGGGAACTCGGAGTTGATGTTTATACTCCGCTTCTCACTTTGGGAATTCGGAGTTGATGTTTATACTCCGACTCGCGCTCTGGGAGTTCGGAGTTGGTGTTTATACTCCGACTCGCGCTTTGGGAGTTCGGAGTTGAGTTTTATACTCTGCTTCGCACTCTGGGAATACGGAGTTGATGTTTATACTCCGGTTCGCACTCTGGGAACTCGGAGTTGATGGTGGATTGTCGTGTATCAACTCTTTTTTTGACTTTGATGTGATGGTTTATCCCCGAGCCCGGGTTTCACTTAGCGAGTGATTGGTTGCATCGCAGTCACTCTCTATTTGAATAAATTCCACTGTATAGTGAAACTTAGCTCTCTGTGCATAGTGATGGTCATATGAAGCATTTCAAGTAAATCACAGCTCTGGCTCGAAGAGATTGCATTTTATTGCTGAAATAAGAAAGTATGGCAAAGTTAGTTGCCTTATTACAAGTTCTAATTTCGAAATGCAGAAACAAATTGCAAAATAGGAAAGTAAACTAAATGGATAAAGATAGCATGTCATGTGTAATAGCGGCGAAGGCTCTCGCTATTCCAAGCTCTTGGCAGAGTAAGACCGTCGACGGTCGATAACTTGAATGTGCCATCTCTGAGCCTTCGTTCAATAATATACGGTCCTTCCCATGTCGGCTTCATATGCAAAGGAACCAGATAGATTCTTTTTAAGACAAGATCGCCTAGTTCGAACGTTCGCGGCCGGACCTTGGCGTTGTACAATCGGGCGACTCGACTTCGATGTGCAGCTGCCCTCAAATCAGCTTCTTCATGCTTCTCATCTAGTAGATCGAGAGATTCAGCAAGTAATATAGCATTTGTCTTTGGATCATAGTATGTCACACGATGAGAAGGTACTTCGAGTTCGACTGGGATAACGGCTTCTGAACTTTAAGAGAGAGAAAATGGAGTGTGACCAGTCGTAGTTTTATGGGTTGTTCGATAGGCCCATAAAGCCATAGGAAGTTCATCGACCCACTTGCCCCCGACCTTTTCTAGTCGTTTTTTCAGGATGGATTTTATAACTTTATTAACTGCTTCGACCTGTCCGTTTGCTTGAGGGTGTGCAACTGCGGAGAATTTCTTTTGGATGTGAAATCATTTGCAGAAATCTTTAAATTCAGCACTGTCGAATTGGGTTCCATTGTCCGTAATAATGGTGTGTGGAAGACCGAATCGACAGATGATGTTGCGGACTACAAAGTTGATTACTTTCTTCGTCGTTATGGTAGCAAGAGCTTCAGCTTTAGCCCACTTTGTAAAATAATCAACTGTGACGATGGCGTATTTCGCACCGCCTTTTGCCAGAGGTAGAGTACCAATGATGTCGATGCCCCACATTACAAACGGCTATGGGCTGACCATTTGCGTTATCTCGGTAGGAGGAGCTCTAGGAATTCGGGCATATTTCTGGAACTTATCACATCTCTTTGCATAATCCAACGCGTCACGATTGACAGTCGGCCAATAATATCTGTATCGAAGTATTTTCTTGGCAAGTGCTTGCCCCCCGGTGTGATCGCCACATTCTCCCTCGTGTACATCGTGCAATACTCATTTAATTTCACTGTGAGCGATACACCAGAGTAAAGAAACATAGTACCCCCTTCTATACATGACTCCATTCTGAATGGTGAATCGTGAGGCCTTTCTAAGAACTTGTCTCTTTTCACTCCTACGTTCCGGCAGGGTCCCATGCTCAATGTAGTTTCTGAGTGGAGTCATCCATGAATCTTTTTCGGGGACGGTTTTGCATTCCCAGTCTATTTCTGCCCGGTCAATGCTTGGAGAGGGTAACGTCTCTACGGGAACGAGTCCCATTTATTGAGCTTCGCCTGTGCTGGCTAGCTTCGCCAATGAATCGGCCTTTTGGTTGCGTTCTCGAGGTATACAATAGATGGCGTAGTAATCGAACTAATACAGTACTTCCTTAACTCGAGCTAAGTAAGCATCCAGCCTTCGATCTCTTGCTTGATACTCTCCCCGTACTTGACACACAACTAATTGTGAATCACAATAAATTTCCACTGCGATAATTCTCAAATCTCTAGCAAGTTTCAAGCCAGATAAGAGGGCTTCATATTCAGCTTCGTTATTAGTCGCATGAAAATCGAACTTCAAAAGCGTAACATATGGATCGGCCTTCGGGTGTTTCGAGTACAACACTAGCGCCCGAACACCGGTCGTTTGATGCACTGTCGGTATAAAGCTTCCAGACGTATTCGGGGGATTCATTGGTTTCGGGTAAGTCCTCTGGAATGGTAAATTCAGCTATGAAATTGGCTAGGACCTGTCCTTGAATCGCTCGTCTCGGAGTGTAAGTAATATCAAACTGGCTCAGTTCGATGTTCCACTTGAGTAACCTACCAGACGTCTCAGGCCGCGGAAGAACCTGTCATAACGGCTGGTCGGTATAAATAATAATGGAATGTGCCTGGAAATACGGTCGGAGTTTTCTTGATGCAATGACAAGGCAGTAAGCCAACTTCTCCAATTTCGGATAATTCCTTTCAGCCTCGGTCAATCGTTTGCTGACTTAGTATACCGGCTTCTGTATCTTGTCTTCTTCTCGAATTAATGCGGCGCTGATAGTGTTTTCTGATATCGCCAAATATACGAACAACTTCTCATGATCAATAGGCTTCGACAGGATAGGTGGTGTGGATAGATGTTGGACTAGTGCCTGGAAAGCGCCTTCACATTTCGTGGTCCATTCAAAGTTTTGTTTTCCTTTTCAGATCAGATCGAAGAAGGGAATGCATTTGTTAGTGGTCTTTGAAATGAACCTGCTCAATGATGCTACTTTCCCATTGAGACTTTGGACTTGCTTTATAGTCTTTGGAGTTTCAAGATTTCTGATTTCCCAAATCTTTTTAGGATTAGCTTCGATTCCTCGGGCGTTGATAATGAATCCAAGGAATTTTCCGGATGCAACTTCAAAGTGACATTTCAGTGGATTTAGCTTCATTTTGTATTCTCGCAGTATGTTGAACATAGTTTCCGGGTCTTTAACATGTTCGGTGGAGAGTCGTGACTTCACAAGCATGTCGTCTACATACACTTCTATGGTTTTCCCGACTTGGTTGGCAAACATCCGATTGACCAATCGCTGATAAGTTGCACTGGCGTTCTTGAGTCTGAATGGCATAACTTTGTAGGAATAAAGTCCCAGATTGGTTATGAAACTGGTATGTTCCTGATTAGGTAAATGCATCGGTATCTGATTGTAGCCAGAATACGTGTCCATGAAGGATAAGAGTTCATGCCCAGCTGTTGAATCTACCAGCTGATCAATTCTGGGAAGCGGGAAACAGTCTTCGGGACATGCTTTATTCAGATCGGAATAATCGACACATGTTCTCCACTTTCCGTTCGGCTTTCGGACGAGCACGGGATTCGACACCCATTCAGGATATAGTGCATCTCGAATAAACCTGTTCGCTTTAAGCTTTTCTACTTCTTCTTTAACGGCGGCAGATCTCTATAGATCCATACCATGCCTTTTCTGTTTGACCGGGACATGCCGCGGGTCAATATTCAATGTGTGGCTCGCGATGTCCGGCGAGATCCCACACATATCAGAATGTGTCCAGGCAAATACGTCAAGATTTGCCCGCAGAAATTCAACCAATTCCTCTTGAGTTTGCTGGCTTAGCTGAGACCCAATCTTTATCATTTTCGAATCATCGTCGTCATCAATAGGGACATCAATCGTCAGTTCGGCCGGGGATGCTTGACTTTCTTTAGATTCTCCTTCGTCTTCAGTTTCTCTTGGGTCAAGATCCTTGAGGAATTGGTTGGGGTGCCCGGGCCTAGGCCCGAGCGTTAATTGTCAATTATCGGCAAAACAGACGCAGAGAGATTCCTCTACGCCCTTTCCTTTCTCCTTTCGCTGCGTCTCCCGCAGTTCAGCAACGTAACAGGCTCTAGCAGTAGCCTGATCTCCTTGAATGATCCCTACTCCACGATCAGTGGGGAATTTCAAAGTCAAACACCATGGGGCAATGGCTTAGCGGAACTGGTGTCCCCTCACTAATATCTCTATTCAAAACATATATTTTGCAAATCCTTTACTGCAACCAAACTGGTTAATCAACTGATTATAATAATAATATAGCAATATCCATTATGCTAAAACAGGAAATAAATGGACTAACTGTCCAAAGTCTGAGCTAACTGCTCTCTGCTGGACTGTTGTCCTAAAACTGATTATACCAAAATAGCAATATCCTTTATGCTAAATAATGGACTAGCTGTCCATAAAACATGTAAAAAGGGTGAACTAACTTTCCTTAAGAAGTAGCAAGGTCCGTTATGCTAACAAATGAACTAACTGTTCATATCTAGGCTAACTGCCCTTATTTGGACTAACTGTCCTCTGGGATGACTGCCCTCAAAATGGACTAACTATCCGAATTTAAATGAGCTAACTGCCCGAATTTTCTTAGGGTTAACTACCCTTTAAATTTTCCTTGAAAACCTTTTCAAAATAATCTAGTCTATCAAATCATACATATATAAGGAAAATATATCTTTAGCTTTACTCTAAGCTATTTTGCCATGTTATATATACTTTACTCAAAATAATATTGATGATGTTCAATAAGGATTATCCGTCCTTTTAAAACAAGTTAAAGTCCTTTATAACTTAAAACACTTAGGCTATCTGCCTAGTCATTATATTTGAAACCTTTGTTTAAAACCTTTAAACAACCCTTTCGAAATCATTGAAGGTAACCCCTTCGAAGCCATTGAAAAACCTTTTGAAAACATTGAAGGTAACCCCTTCGAAACCATTAACCTTTCGAAAACATTGAAGGTAACCCCTTCGAAACCATTAACCTTTCGAAAACATTGAAGGTAACCCCTTCGAAACCAATAAAAGCCTTTTCTCTAAAAAAACCTTAAAATATATGACATCCACCTTTAAAACCATTTAAACCTTGCCTTCTAAAAACATTGAAAAACCTTACTTTTCGACCTTGTCGAAAGCCTGGGGAACCACCCCTTTCGAAACCGTTGATAAAACCTTTCGAAAGCATCAAACTAAACTCTTTCGAAAACACTTTGGGTTCAACTTAAAACAAGTGAAAACCTTTCAAAACCATTCGAAGTTAACTAATTCGAAACCTTTAAAACGTTTCGATTTAAAATATTTGGGTTATGCCTTCAAGTTGAGCAAAAGAATCAAAAAAACATTGGAGTCGAAAGCATCTGCTTCGGAACCCTTTCAAATAACTCTTTCAGAACCATTTCATAAACAATGAAGTGATGGTGTTGAAACCATCCCTTCAAAAGCAATAGAGAGGCAGAAATTTTTTAGAAAACAAAAGATTCCCTTCGAAACCATCTGGATCAAAAGGTAGGAAGTGGCAACTGTGCTTTCGACCTTGTCGAAAGCTCGCTATTTTAACAAGAAAGCAACCCAAGCGAAACCTTTTCTTTTAAACCATTTGACTTTGTCGAACGTATTTAGGTCAAAAGCTCTTTGTCGAAAGCTAGCAGGCGTATTTTCCTTAAAACCAAAACAAAGCTTCATCTCTTTTAGAACCTCTTGATTTTGACCTTATACCTTTCGACCTTGTCCAATTCATTACGTACCAGTTGCCTGATACCATGTGCATTGGTTTCGACCTTGTCGAAAGCTAAGGGACAGAGCCGCAACCTAGTTGTCGAAGGAGTCGAAACAGTAAAAAAGCCTATTCATTTGTACTTTAAAGTTGTCCTTTTGTACCTAACCTGCCTTATTTGTCTAAATCTGATTGGTTGCCAGATTTTTATATCCAAAAGTGCTGCCAACTTTCCTCATTTGGAAGTTTAAACAATTTTGAAAAAACCCCTCTCCTTTATAATTATATAAAACATTTAAGTCCCATACCTTAAATAATTTTATACAAATATTAAAATACCTTGAAAAAATCTGGAAAAATTACAGAAAATCACTTTATATATGTTTTTCAACATATAAAATTTTTGGACCCAAATAATAAATTATTTTCCCATAAATAATTTATAATCCAAAATACCATTTCCTTCCTTAGAAAATTCATAATAAATCCACGGAAATTCAGAAAAATCTGAAAATTGAAACCCATCTCTAAAATATCATTTTAGATCTTCATAAAAATTTTCAAGGCAATGTAATGTCATTTAATAAGGTTTTCATCATAAAATCTATATGAACATCTATAAATCATCATCAAGTATATATAATTATTCTATCATTCAAAAACATGGCAAATCATTGCAAAATATTCGGATTTAACCTTAAAACCAAAACCAATAAAAATTTAGACATTTAAACATTATTCACCTTTGCTTTAGAGATTAAGGAGCTTGAGATTTGAATGGATTTGATTTGAATTTGCTTTTCCTTTAGCTTTTCTTAATTTCCTCTTCCCTTTTCCTTGTTAATGGTGGTCGGCCTTGATTTTAAAATTTTTGAAATGAAATTAATGTGTACATAATACACGGCCTAGGCTAGGAGATATAGGAATGGCATCTTTCCCATATTACCCCTCCTCTAATTCATTTTAAACCCTTCTTTTAATTCATTAATTTAAAAGGCACAGCTACCTTACTTAAAATCAAATCTCAATCTCATAATCAACACATTATTTTATTTAGTTTAACTAGCTAAATCTCCTAAATAATGTTACCAAAAATCTAGGGTGTTACACTTTCCGATCCTCTTTGTAACTGGGAATGGTCCAACATATCTGGGTGCTAGTTTCCTTGACTTTCTGAATTGTACCATGCCCTTCATTGGCGGTACTTTAATAAAAAGCCTATCTCCAACCGAGAACTCTAGATACTTACGCCTCTTATCTACGTCACACTTTTGTCTGGACTGATTTTCCTTCACCCTTCCTTGGATCAACTCAATCTTCCCTGCTGCCTCTCTTACCAGATTTGGACCTAACACTAATCTGTCTCCAGTTTCCTACCAACATGCTGGTGACTTGCATGGCCTTCCATACAAAGCTTCGAAGGGCGCCATCCTATACTAGTCTAATAACTGTAATTATAGAAAAACTCAACTAAATGTAAGTGATTTTCCCAAGATCCACTAAAGTCTCGCACACAAGCTCTTAATAAATCCTCAGGTACCTTGTTGATTCTCTCTATCTACCCATTTGTCTGAGGGTGATAAGAAGTACTCATCTTGAGCTTGGTACCTAACACATCCTGTAGACACTTCAGAAATCGCTAGTAAAAAAAGTATCTCTATCACTTACTATACTACTAGGGATTCCATGCAGTCTAACTATGTTCTTCATAAACAATTTAGCTAAAACAGGTGCCGTCCTGGTTGACTTAACTGGAATGAAATGGGCACTCTTGGTCAACCTGTCCACTATGACCCATATACTTTCATTTCCTTGATTCGACCTTGGTAACTCGTCTATAAAATCCATGAATATCGAATCCCATTTCCAAACTGGTATTTCCAAAGGTTGAAGCAATCCACTCAACTTCTGATGTTTAGCCTTCACTTGTTGACAGTTTAGAAACTGCCTTACCATAAGCCAACGTCCTTCTTCATACCTTCCTGGTAGAAAATCCTCTTCATGTCTGGATACATCTTGGTTCCCACAGGATGAATCATAAATTTGGATCAATGACATTCTCCAAGGACTTCTCTCCTTAAGTCCCAACATTCGAAACACACAACTGTCCCTTCTTTCTCAACCATCCCCTCTAGTCAAGATTGAGATCTTTTAGATCATCAATCTTCGATCCAACCTTAAGCCATTTTATCTTCACGGCTAACAATGGATCCTCTTTCTGCTAATAAGTAATCCTTTCAATCGATACTGATCGAACTTCCAAGAAGGATAACATGGCGGTGCTCTGACTAGTACTAGTAGTCGATCTTAACTGCACACTACAAGTAATCAAAGCCTCTATATCCTTCCATTCCGTTAACATAGCTAGCACCACATTCTGATGTTTCCTGCTAAGAGCATCCGCTACTATTTCCTTTTCTAGGTGTATATTCTATACAAAAATCATAAGCTGCTAAAAACTCCATCCACCTCTGTTGTCTCATATTCAACTCCTTCTAAGAGAATAAGTACTTAAGGATTTATGATCTTTGTATAACTTAAATCTCTCGCCTAATAGGTAATGTCTCCATATTTTCAATGCGAAGACCACTGCCACCAACTCTAGATCATAAGTAAGATATACCACTTCATGCGTTCTAAGTTGTCGTGAAGCGTAGGCAATAACTTTGCCTTTTTGCATCAACCCAGCTCCTAACCCGGCACATGCATCTGTATACCCCACTAACCCTTGATTCCCATCTGGAACTACTAACATAGGTGCGTTAGTCAACAACTGCTTTAATTTAAGGAATGCTTCCACACATTAATCAGACCAAATAAACTTCATGTTCTTCTTGGTTAGCTTAGTCAAAGGTGCCGCTTTCTGCCAGAAATCCTTAATGAATCTCAGGTAATAGCCAGCGAGTCCAAGAAAACTTCTAATCTCAGTCACCGTCTCTAGTCTCTTCCAGTTGTTAACAGCTTCGATCTTATCTGGATCAACTGACAAACCCTTCTCTAAGACTGTGATCAAGAAACTTAGCCTCTTTCTTCCAGAAATGACACTTCGAAAACTTTGCTTTCAGTTGATGTTGCCTTAGCGTCTCAAGCACCACTCTAAGATGAACTTCATGCCCTCTCTCATCCTTGGAGTATATTACAATGTCATCTATGAATACGAACACGAACCTATCCAAGTGCTTTCGGAAAATCCAGTTCATCAAATCCATGAAGAAAGCTGGCGCATTCGCTAACCCGTATGGCATTACTAACCATTTGTACGAACCATACCTAGTCCGAAACTCCATCAACAGAATATTGTCCTCTGCCACCCTTAACTGATGGAAACCCGTCGCTAAATCCAATTGGGAAAATACTCTGGCTCCACTCAATAGATCAAATAAATCATTGATTCTCGGCAAAGGACGCCTAATCTTGATCGTCTTCTCATTCAACTTACGATAGTCGATACACATCCTTAACGACCCATCCTGTTTCTCTACGAACACTACAACCGCTCCCCAAGGCGCTGCTTGGCCTAATGAAATTATTCCCTTCTAAATCCACTAGCTTCACCTTCAATTCCTTTATCTTAGTCGGTGTCATTCTGCTAGGTGGTCTACTTACAGGCTCTGCTCCTAGCACAAGGTCTATCCGAAACTCAGTGGCTCGCTTCGGTGGTAGACCTATGACCGGCTCCAAAACGTCCGCAAACTCTTTTGCTGTCAAAACCTGATTCAACTCTTTTTCTACTTCCATAGCACTCAACAAAGAATAAGCACTCCGATCTGAATTTCCATCGAGTATATAATTCGGTTATGATATTAGAGTGCCTTAGCGATATATCCCTATCTTGACAAAATATCCTAGCATCATACCTTTCTAACCAGTCAATACCCAGAATGATCTCGAAGCCTACGAAATCAAAAACACACAAACTACATGCAAATTTATGACCCACAAAATCAAGTTCTAACTGGTCATGTGTCATCCCCATAGTTGCATATCCTCCTATCGAATTCGTAACCCTTAAGGAAGTAACAAGGTATGAGGGTTCTAAACATAACCTATCTACCAAACACTGAGATATAAATGAATGCAATGCACCGGTATCAAATAATACCCTAACCGGTATACTATGAATCAAAAGCATACCTTCCATCACAGTCTTTCCCTTCTCAGTAGCGGTTGGCCTAGCAGACGATGGTCCTAAAGCAAAGACCTTTCCCTTGTCTGATTTGATCGGTTCTGGACACTGATTTTTGAAATGCCCAATCTGGTCATAGTTGAAACTCCCTCCTTATCTGCAACCTTCTTCCCTTTTCCAGTTTGACATTCATGAGCATAATGTCCCTTCTTATCGCACTTAAAACAAACAAGATTAGCCTTTGCCTTCTTGACAGCTTCTCCATTTTGGGTTCCTTTCTTCTTAAAGAATTCTTTCTTCTTGCCCTGAAAACTCTGGGTTTCAACCTGCTTCTCCTTCCCATAAGTAGAAAGCATCTCTTCATTCTGGACTGCCATCTCCACTACAACTATAATTGGATCATGGAGATGTGCATAGTCACTATAGCAATCTTGGGTCTTAACCTTGAATAAATTTCTCATTTCTTTTAATGACGGTGTCAATGGTAGCGTAATCGTATCTGGACAACTCATCAAACTTCATAGCATACTCAATCACCGACATCTCACCCTGTACTAAGTCCATGAACTTTCTCAGCAATACTGACTTGGGGATTTCTGACAAAAACCTCTCTTCGAATCTCCTACGAAACTCTGCCTAGGTCAACTCTTCCTCGAGAACTCCCATGGTAACACTATTCCACCAATAAAGTGCTGCTCCCTGCAACTGTCTAGAGGAAAGTCTCCTCTTCTGCTCATCATTTAATCCCAAGTCAGCGAAAATCCTTTCAAAATACAATAACCAGTTTTCCACTTCGACAACATCCTCTATTCCCAAAAACAGTTTCCCACCAAGACTGGTGTAATCCCTGCTCAGCTTGGCATAGTTATTGCCAACTGGGACCATAGGATCTGTTCCTCCAACATTCACAGCATTTCCCCCGGCTACTCCTGCAGCCTCTCCAGCTTGCATCAAATTAACAAAGAACTGATACATCATTCCTATATATATTGGTAAGGTTCCAGCACCTACGTTGACATTTGCGTTTGGATTAGCATTTTCCTGTCGACCCGTGTTCCTCCTGGTATTGGGTCGAGTATTTCCACTGGGTGTGGTGCTTCCTCCACCTAGATTTCCTCTTCCGTTTCATGCTTCCATATCCTCTATTCTTGTATATCTCCATATGAACCTTAGTAAGATACAGAAGGAAGGTCTAAGAGAGAAAGGAGAATACATACTTATATATAACATAATTACAAGTACATTACTATAGCGTTAACGGAAACCCCAATCTTATTTTTTTGATTCATTGGGTAATATCTTTTAGGTTCAAATTTCTTTTAAACTTTCATAAACCTCGCTCTGATACCAACTTGTAATATCCCCCAGTTGGAGGCTCAAAACTAACTTCTACGGATGCTCCAGTCATCCATAGTTATTAATTTCTCGGTTACCAAATACGGTAATGTTAGATGCATTGATATAATAGAAGCACGCGAATATGAAAAATTTTAAAATCACAAAATAAATTTCTCTTTCCACTTCAAATCACATTTCAAATCCATTACATAATCCCAATTTGCAACCCATAGAGAAATATAATTATTACAAAATACGCCAAAAGCGACATATGAAGGTGCCCCTTGGTTGATAAGAGTCTAAATATAGGCAAACAAATAACTTTGCTATTACAACCAAAGCACAGCGGGATCAAACAGAAAGAACTCCTAATAATTAGCTTGTCTCCTGCAGGTCTCCAGAAGCTTATGCATCTAAAGGAGAACCTAAAAACCTTAACTCTCAAACTACTCAAAATCAATTGAGCACCTGAGATTTTAAGGGGAAAACATAAAATTTGAGTCAGACAAAAAGTCTGGTATGAATAATAACCTACCATCTTGAACCACACAGATATTTGTTGAGACCACGTCGCTTAGCGAAACGAGTTTTCCCCTCACTAGTATGTTAACTTGTATATTGTGCACCTGCATCCACAATGGTTAAGACATAACGTAATAACATGTATCATGATGATATGCAAACATACAATATGCTCTGGATTTTCCCATCCCTGTTTCTTTGATTATCTATCTTAAGTTATAGTTTCTAGGGTCAATATTAACCTATTAGTTTTCATGGGCTAACTAATTACCTGTTCCAAGCTTACGGACTATCTGTCCGGTTTCATAGTTTTCATTGAATCACTAAGAACCTATTGGTATCTACCTATAACTTCATCTAATTATAGTTTTCATGGGCTCACTATGAACCTATTGGTGTTGGGAGAGTTTCAGCCGAACCAACCCACTACCGAACCAGCTTCCCAGAGCTACTACCGAACTAGCTACCAGAGCTACTACCGAACCAGCTTCCCAGAGCTACTACCGAACCAGCTTCTCAGAGCTACTACCGAACCAGCTTCCTAGAGCTACTGTCGAACCAGCTTCTCAGAGCTACTATCGAACCAAGCTCCTACAAGCTACTACCCATGCCACCCTCAAACGCTCTACCGGACCAGCACCTCCCCATGCACTGCCGGACCAACTCCAAACCAGACCAAGGTATTACCACCTAGCACCGAATCACCTACAACCGGTCCACTCTACACTCCAACCATCTCCGAACCAAGCGATGCTGAACCAAAGCGTCTACCACCTACTGCCGAGCCAAAGCAATGCCAAACCAACGCTACCAGGCCAGATTACATCAGCCCAGGCCCACCAGCAGCTATGTACATCCAAGACCCCTGCCCTCAGCCTCACTCTATAAATAGAGGGGCAGGGATACAACAATGGAGACAAGTTTGAGAGCTCAAGCACGGAAAGAACTTTCAAACAACTTTCATTTACTTGTATCAAAGCTTTGTACTTGTAATCTGAACAAGAAAGGAGAAATAATATATAAAGTGGATGTAGGCACATTCTGGCCGAACCACTATAAATTTGCGTGTCTTTTTGCAGTTTAGTCCCTGCTTTTCATATATTTGCATAAATCACTCAAATCTCTAGGAACAACATAAAATCAACTAAATCATACAACTTTGAGGTGTTTGTCCATTTTTTGTGCAAACATTTTTGGTGCTTTCACTGAGAACTAGAAGCTCGAAGCTTCAGCTTCTTCCACTTAACCTTCTTCCTAACAGCATCGTTCATTACTTGGAAAACATGCCTTCCAAGCAGAAGAAAGATGTTAACAAAGGAAAAAACATCGCAACCAGCAGTCTTCCAGATCCAGTGGTCACAGATCAAGTAAATCGTCCCCCTCCAATAGCAGTACCAAATGAAGGTCAGGCAAATCCGACCATCCCTGCCGCAGAACAGCCGGCGGTAATTACTAGGGCAGATCTAGACAGGGTTGTGGCTGAAGTGACTAACCGCTTCACGTCCCAGCAGGAAGCCCTGGTGGACCATCTCATGTCACACTTAAGGGATGCTGAAGAGTCCAACCGCAACACTGAATCATGGGGTGAGTCCCAGTCTGGAGGTTCTCAGAGACAACAAAGATCTTCCTTCTTCGAAGGACCTACAACAGAAGCGGCCATGGTAGGAGCCGAGATCGAGCACAGCCCGAAGTTAGGCCCGAGGAAACGCTTGGAACCGAACCCAACGGGGGAGGTACCGGGCGGAGGTCAACTGTAGCTGAGCCAGTTGTACTGCCTAACCACGGAAACGCCAATGAACGGGGCTGAGCTAGAGTCCAGCCCGAAGTTGAACCCGAGGAAATGCTTAGATCAGAACCCGGTAGGGGGAGATCAAGGCAGGGGCCAACTGTAGCTGACCCTAGCATGCTCCTAGAAGACCAAAGACAACCACTGGAAAATATCAGGAATGATAGACGATACCATCCCTACAGGTCATCCGGACGGAATCAATCCCACAGGACAGAACCAAACTCATTTCTATCTGCTCCAAATTCTGATGAAAGGATGGCACGCTTGTTCAGAGAGTGCGTCCAACGGGATCAAAGAGATCGAGGGATAGGCGCTAGGGTAACCAGCCGTTTCGCCCGCAATATCGAAATCGCTATCACCCCCCGAGAATGGAAAATGCCAACAATGGAACCTTACAAAGGAACCTCCAACCCCGTTGTACACTTACAGAGATACACACAGCATATGCTCATGAGTGGAGCAACAGAGGGAGTACTGTGCAAATGCTTTCCACTATTCTTAGCAGATCTAGCTACCTCCTGGTTCTGTCATTTACCCCAGGGATCCATCAGCTCGTGGGAAATGTTGAAAGAAAGGTTTATCAGTCAGTTCCGCATTCATGTGGAACAACCCAAGGACGCTTATTCCTTATCCAGTATCAAACAGAAACCTGGAGAGAAACTGCAGCAATACCTAACCCGATTCAATGCCGCAGCGGCCGCAGTCCAAGATGCCGATGAGAAGCTTATCCTAATGGCCCTCTGTAGTGGTGTGCATCCGGATACTAAATTTGCTAGAAGGTTGACAAAAGAAAAACCAGCTACTTTACCCGATTTCTTCCATGAAGCCGGGAAATATATGAGGCTTGAAGATGCTGCCACTGAGGGGCAGTCAGGGCAATAAAATAAGGCAGCTCACGGCAACACGCCCGCTGCAGCGAAGGACGTTCGAAGAAATGATTCCAGAGACAACGCTGGGGGCAAGAAGGGAGAAAAGCGCCTATATCGGCCAGGACCAAGGTTCGACACTTACACTCCTTTGAACGAAACCATTGAAAACATCTTCCTTTCCACCCAGGATGAAGTTAGATACAAACGTCCACCATACAAGAAGGAATCAGATAACGCGCAGAAATCTGGAAAGTTCTGCCGCTTCCACGAATCTCATGGGCATGATACCAATGAATGCCATCATCTCCGGGACTTGATTGAAGAACACATCAGAAGGAAAAGACTGGAACGCTATGTAAGAGGTCAGAACAGGACTCCAGCTCCTGCCAATGAGAACCCAAGGCTACCCTCACCAGAGATAGGCAGAGGAAATCGCAATGCTAGCGGCTCTAGTCAAGAGAAGATAGTGGTCCATACCATCTCGGGAGGACCGCACGTCGCCGACAGAAGCTGGGCAGAGATGGAAAGATATGGAAAGTCGCTTAGAAACAATGAAGACTGTGTTAATTCTGTTATAGAAGAGCGCCACCCGAAGCGGAAAGATAATGATGACATCACATTCGGTAGGCGTGACCTAGAAGGAAGGCAATACCCTCACATGGATCCCATGGTTATCTCTGCCCGGCTCGGTCCAACCGAAGTTTTCCGAATTCTAGTAGACACTGGAAGCTCCGTAAATATCCTATTCAAGCATGCATTCGACAAAATGAAACTATCAACGAAGGATGTATCTCCCTACAATAAACCACTCCACGGTTTCACTGGAGATGCGAAGATGCCCCTCGGGCAACTGGACCTCTTTGTTGAAATTGGAAGCCATCCCCGCTCCGTTGTACGGAAACAGACGTTTGTGCTGATA
This sequence comes from Allium fistulosum, assembly GCA_030737815.1. NCBI lineage: Eukaryota > Viridiplantae > Streptophyta > Magnoliopsida > Asparagales > Amaryllidaceae > Allium > Allium fistulosum. Next base: position 1,388,148,496 of record CM060901.1, on the reverse strand, counting down.
GAAAACCACTCGGCCTACAACGCCTTCTTAGGAAGGCCAGCCTTGTCTGACTTCCAAATTGTCCTAGACCCATGGTGCCTAAAGATGAAATTTCCAACGGACAATGGAGTAGGGGAAGTAGAAGGAGACCAGGACGTTGCTCGAGACGGCTATGTGACTGAACTTCGCAACAACCACAGGAAGGATAAAGGGAAAAGTGTAGAGGTTGCCCTCTGCACAAAAAGTTTTGAAGCATAGCAACTAAAGAAAACCCCTCCTCTTCGATATACCAGCGACCCTTTCAATGAATTAGACCCCAGGGACAAAGAGGAGGAGGCCACCGCCGAGCCTGTAGAGGCTATGGAATTTGTATCTGTAGACAAGCATGACTCGAGTAGACTATTGAAAATCGGGTCCCAACTAAAAGCTGAGTTGAAGGAGCAACTCATTGACTTTCTCCGTCACAACTTGGATGTATTCGCATGGTCACATGCTGACATGACCGGAATCTCCCCTGACATAGCATGCCACGTACTAAACATTGATCCTACCAAGGCGCCCGTAAAACAAAGAAAGAGAAGTATGGGGGCAGAACGATCAGCAGCCCTTGATGAAGAAGTAAAGAATCTACTTGCCAATGACTTCATACGAGAAGCCATCTACCCAGAGTGGATCGCCAACCCGGTACTGGTAAAGAAGGCTAATGGGAAGTGGCAAACATGCATTGACTTCTCCAACTTAAATGACGCCTGCCCGAAAGATTGCTTCCCACTTCCCCGAATCGATCAACTTGTAGACAGCACAGCCGGGCACGAACTCTTATCATTTATGGACGCATACTCGGGATACAACCAAATTCCTATGCACGCTCCCGATCAAGACCACACTAGTTTCATCACTGACCGGGGCTTGTACTGCTATAAGGTAATGCCTTTCGGACTTAAAAACGCAGGAGCCACCTACCAGCGCCTCGTCAACAGGATGTTTGCAGGGCTAATAGGGCAAACTATGGAAGTGTATGTGGATGACATGCTGGTAAAGTCAAGGAAAGCCGACAATCACGTAAGCCACTTGGGCGAGATGTTTCAAGTACTTCTCCAGTATGGAATGAAACTTAATCCTCTAAAATGCTCCTTCGGAGTATCATCAGGAAAGTTCTTGGGATTCATCGTCCATGCCAGAGGGATTGAAGCAAACCCTGAACAAGTCTGAGCTCTAAAAGATATCAAAATACCTTCCACTCGAAAGGAAATGCAAAGCCTGAATGGGAAAGTGGCCGCCCTAAGCCGGTTCATCTCCAAAGCAACGGACAAGTGCGTCCCCTTCTTTGAAGCTCTAAAGAAAGACAAAGGAAAGTTCGAATGGACTGACGAATGCTTAACCGCTTTCCTTAACTTAATCGAACACCTCCAGAAACCACCGGTACTCTCGACTCCAAGCGAAGGCAAAGAGTTATACCTATACCTTGCTGTGTCATCTCACGCCCTAAGCGCTGCTTTGGTAAGGGAAGACAACCGCACGCAGTGGCCAGTTTACTTTATAAGTAAGAGGTTTACGGGGGCAGAAGTCAGATATCCTAAACTTGAGAAGCTAGCATACTGTTTACTAATCACATCACGGAAACTGCGTCACTACTTCCAGTCCCATTCCATCAAAGTTCTGACCGATCAACCACTGAGGCAGGTACTCCATCGTCCCGACACTTTTGGGCGGCTACTTAAATGGTGCATTGAACTAAGTCAGTATGATATCACCTATCACCCTCGCACCGCCATCAAAGGACAAGCCATGGCCGATTTCATTGCAGAATTCACTACCAACGAAGATAAGGAGCAATCAGAAATAGCAGAAGACATCAAGTGGAATCTCTTCGTGGATGGTGCGTCAAACGATCAAGGCTCGGGGGCAGGTGTGGTAATAATCACTCCTAGGGGAAATAATCTGCACTTTCCTATAAGGTTGGAGTTCGCTGCCACCAACAACGATGCAGAGTATGAAGCAGTGATAGCTGGATTAGAACTTGCCTTAGAAATTGGAGCCAATTCTTTGTGTCTTCATAGCGATTCTCAACTTATTGTTAATCAAATACTAGAAGAATTCCAGGCTCGAGAAGAGCGACTCATAGCATATTTAAAGAAGACCAAGTTACTTCTCAGTCGATTGGACCACTACTTAGTCAAACACATCCATCGGGAAGAGAACCGAGAGGCCGACGAATTGGCGAAGCAAACAAGCGTAAGAGACGGCGCTATTTCCGGAGCAGTAGCCATCTCGAAGCAACTGACCCCAAGTTTTGAGCAAGTGAATTTGATAGCTGCAACCGAAGAAGCAACTTGGATGACTCCCATCCGAGACTACTTACAAAGTGGCACGCTACCCAACGGGCGTAACGAAGTCAAGAAAATCTTAAGGAAAGCTTCCCGCTACACAATACAGGAGGACACCCTCTATCGGCGTGGATTCTCTAACCCCCTATTAAGGTGTGTCGCTGGAAGGGAAGCTAAGGAAATCTTATCCAACATTCATCAAGGGAGCTGCGGAGATCACACCGGAGGGCAGACTTTGGCAAAAAAGATACTCCGATATGGATATTATTGGCCCACCTTAAGCAAGGACGCCTTAGATTTCGTCAGAAAATGTGACAGATGCCAGAAGTTTGCTAAGATTCCACGGCTACCAACCACTGAGATTACTCAAATGACCAGCCCTTGGCCCTTTGCAGTATGGGGAATTGACTTAATCGGCGAACTGCTAATGGGCCGAGGCGGGGCCAAATATGCTATAGTGGCAGTCGACTATTTCACCAAATGGGTGGAAGCAGAACCCCTAAATAAAGTATCATCAACGAAAGTTATTAACTTCTTGATCAAAAATGTTCTATGCAGGTACGGAGTCCCATTCAAAATTATATCGGACAATGGACTTCAGTTTGACAGCGAGGAGTTCGCCAACTGGTGCCAAGAGCACGGAATTCACAAGAGCTTCTCATCCGTAGCTTATCCCCAGGCAAACGGACAAGTTGAAGCCATCAACAAAATTCTGAAAACTCTAATAAAAAAGAAGATCGAAAAGTCAAAGGGCGCTTGGGTGGATGAACTCCCTACGGCACTGTGGGCCTATCGCACATCTTTCAGAACATCAACAGGGCATACTCCTTTCTCTTTGGCATACGGATCGGAGGCTATGCTCCCAGTTGAAACCATTGTGCCTTCCCACCGTAGGATCCACTATAACCCAGAAGAGAACGAAGAACTCCTTCACATGTCTTTGGATCTAATTGAGGAGAGAAGAAATGATGCAGTCCTCAAAGCAACAGCCCACAAGCAAAAAGTGGCAGCATAATACAACTCCAAAGTCAAGCATCGTACCTTACAAGAAGGGGATCTTGCCCTCAAGCGAATCTTCCCTCGCCCCGGAGCACTAGATCCAATCTGGGATGGACCATATGTAATTCATAAAGATCTCCACAATGGAGCTTATATTTTGTCAACAGTGGACGGAGAGGTGTTCCAGAGGGCATGGAACATCCAACACCTCCGTCGATACTTTTCTTAACTTGTACTGCCCATATGAAGTGAATTAACAAAGAGAATCAGTGGACGTAGGCATTTTCGTGCCGAACCACTTTAAAAAAACCTTGTCTCTTTTTAACTTGTCCCTTTATATCTTTTTTTTTGCAAGTTAAGCGAGGTTAATCTGGACCCCTACCAGGTTTATTATAAGAAACACATGTAAGAGATTACACAATACGAGGAAAGAAAAAAAATAAAAAATAAAAGGAAAAAACAAACAAAGTCAACAAAGGAGACACAAACACACAGAACTATGGTATCCATGGTTCAAACTGAATGTCCAGAAACCTGTGATTGCTTACCCGCATCCCTTTCAAAATTTCTTGCTTTAGAACAGTCCATACCATTTCCTTGCTTCTACATATCCCTTCAAAAACTCTCTTATTTCTTTCCTTCCATATGACCATTAAAAGCTTTTTCAAAATAAAAAAGAAATAAAGCTTTATTTCATCCTTCCACTCTGCTGCATTCTCAATAAGGTTCCAATGATTACTGATGATGGGAGAAGGGATCATCCTCTGAAAACATCCTAACATTTTGGTCCAGATATGAAGAACATAGGGACAATCAAAGTATAAGTGATCAACACTCTCGCAATGTTCATCACACAGTTCACATGAGGGTTGAATAGGCAGACCATATCGTATTAATTTATCTCTTGTCCCTTTATATCTTGGCTGCTTGTTAACTTTATCCTTTTCTGTTGAACAAAATCCTATGCATGTAGCATTTCCACTCAAAGCACTCCACAGCGCAACTTCACCTGGACAAGACCTAACAGGTACTATGCGAATCTATGCCCTCGCCAATGAGACACTTTTGCTCCGGCATCCCTCTGCTGTGGGTTAACTCATTGCTCGCGACGGCCCTTAAAGACAACTGTAATGAGCCGATTATAAGCCACCGAGAAGGCCGACTATAGCCGAGGCAGCTCATTACGGCGTTCGGCTCGCCGGCAACTGTGAACCGACTATAAGCCCCAACATAAGGTGTGGCCAGCCAGGGGCAGTTCACGGTTGACGACCGGCACCCACGCTAGCCGGCCACAGTAAATCGAATAATACCCACGATTACGGGCCATAATGGCCCGGGTAGTTACTGTGTGTGATCTCGGCTCCGATGTGTCTTAAGTACGGCTGTGGTAAAAAAGAATTAACTCCCCGCAGAGGCGTAAGATGGGTGACAAATGTCTCCAAGACCCACAGCTAGGGAAAGTGACTACAAAGCCCGTTTGCCACGAACTTAAGCACATCGAAGGCCTTCTGTGATTGGAAGTTTTACTATTTCGCATATTTCAATTTTATTTAAGAAACTTTTCTCCTATCCTCTGTAACAATCCCTGAAGTACAGGACACAGAACAAGAGACATTCGCTAATGGAAGCAGATACTCACAACAAGATACTGGGCCGCATTCCATACTCGGTCACACAAGACATTCAAAGCTGCCATCTACAAGCAAAATATAAAGGGCGGTATTTCCTTCTTTCATAAATAAACACGTGACTATAATTTATTCACACCTCACGCTAACATTGCAAGTCATGAAATTATGTTTTAAACAAGAACTTGACGTCAAACACAATTTAATTACAAGAATATGCATAGCTATATTTCTCATACAACATGTCAAAATAGCAAAAACATTCAAAAGACGACAGAATCAGCTTAAGTTAAAGAATTACACGTCAAGAATAGTGTTGTTTATTACAAGTAGCATAATTACAACCTAAGAGTTATGTTATTGTTTTGAGACTAACATATACAACAATGTCAAGTCCACAAAAAGATATCCAGGTCCAATCAAGGAGCCGGCTGCGTCGGAGTCTTATCCTTGTCCTATTGCCCACCTATCCGGTCAGAGAAAGAATTCATTAGTGATAAGCAACCAAGTTAACGAAAAGACTAGAATGGAAGACTTACTAGCATCGGCTCCTTGATCATCTTGATCATCATCCTCTACTTGCACACCTGCCTCCTCAGCTGCAAGCAACCGCATACCCTCCTTCACCGCCACCTTCTCCTCCTTGGTGAACTGGGCGGTAACCACATCCATCCCGAAGGCCACACCACCCTCCTTATCCGCCTTAGCCTTGGTGTAACGACCCGTAAATTTAACGTATTTTAATAACGTTATTAATTGAAATTTTGTGAAATTTTAAACAATAAATTTTGAAATATAAATTTGATATTTGGAATGCGTCTAGTTAAACACAGCAACTGGTAAATTTTCGTCCGAAAATATGAAAGTTTATTTCGCGCGTAAATTCACTTCGATTTAATCAGTTAAAAAGCGATGAAAATAAAACATTTTCGAAACCAAAATATTTTTACATAGAAAAATTCTAAACCATCTTCTGAGCAAGATTTCAGTTTGTCGTTTTTCAAAATTCGGACTTCTTTGGCTCCGTCGATCTTATTTTTCTACGTTTTTCTTACATTTTTCCGCTAGTAGAAAAATTCGAATTTTATAAATTCAATCGTACCATTAACATCTGTATACCGTTTTGATCGTCCCGCCGTGCTGATCTCTGCGGTATATTCAATTCGGTGTTTCGAGATTCGGTACGTAGCGAAATCTGCGGAAAACGATTTCGTATCGATACCGGTTTTAAAACCTTTTTGTTTTCTTACCCCTTTATATTCCACCGTCTTTTAACCAATATTCTGTTGTTTCCCAGAAATAAATTGTATTCCCAGTGTATTCAATTTATTGTGGCTCGTCCTTTCACTTTTATGCCTATCTTCTGGCGAGGCTTTTGAGAAGGCATTTTCAGATCCACCTAAAGCTGATTATTTCTTTTCAAATTCCTTTGTTCCCGAGCCTCACCTTTTGTAGGATAGCGTGTCCAATCAAAGAGTAGTGTCTGTTCAGGGATCTCTTCCAATTTGCCATTTTAAGTTTGCATTTGCTTCCACCTGCTGTTCATTTCATTTCCAAGGCAACATTATTTTGTTCTTCATCTTTCTTCTATAACACACACCACAAACTCCCGCAAGCTTTAGCCTCCGCCACTCCAACTGCACTATACCCGGCCTACCCGCGTCAGCCACGCAATCCACCCACATCCCACTTAATCAAACCTTAGTCATTAGCTCCGCTTTCCTAGACCATAACATGAGCTCGCCATGGCTTCCAGCCGAAACAGCCCAGTCGCCTTCCTCCACCACCGACTCACAAGCAACTCGAGACCGCCCAACAACCTTCCACCGCGTCTCCACCTGACTCCCTATAGCCTGCCCGTCTGCTCCTCCTAGTGCAACTGTCGAGCATGACACAGCACTGGCCGAAGCCTACCTTGTGCCGAACCCCATGCGAGGCAGTCCATCCAAGCACCCCCTTGGCAGCAACGGCCACGACTTCCGCCGCCTTCTTCCTCTTCTTTCTCCCACTCGTGCTCTTTCTTTGTTTATAAAGGTATATATATTACTGTATTTTACATGTATCTTGTTTTATATCAGTTAATATATCTGTTAGCTAAATAGTATTTGAAGATTTATTTATGTTTTATAAAGTATACCGTACCTTGGGTAGATCATATTTAGCTTATAAGTATGTTTGTATAATATCTAATATAGTTTATATAATTTTATATATATTGAGTTATTGCGTTTATCTGTATATTAATATATAGATGTTGGTATGCGTCAGTTAGGTTGATCTTGGTTTTTATATTTTGACTTACAACTTTAATGTTTGTATTCACATATATAATGGCTTTGGTAACAGTTTAGCGAATATATGTAAATATATATACGAATCTTATGATATATTACTGTTAGTATAAAATGCAAGCTGTCAGATTTCTTGTTGCTAATAAAATAATTTTGTTATTTCTTATAGTGTATAGGTTGTATATATATCCATATATATAAAGATCTAGTCTCAGTCTATATGCATGCTTCGAAATGTTGTTTGGATATTTTGTTCTGTACGTATGTACTTGTACTTGATTTTTAATAAATTTGGATTTGAATCCTTAGCCTTCTTTCTGTTTAAAGTTATATATGTTATATACTGTATGTTTAAAAAAAATTGTTAGTTATGCTAGCTACATGATCTGTTATGTTGAAATATAAGTTTATATACACGGTATTTGTTATGTGGTAATGATCATACACTATATATGTAAATATTTTTAATAAAAATATATGTGTATTTGTTTCAAAGTATATAACGTGTATATGTTGATTTGATATATGTGTTTTAATTTATAATTATGATTTTTGAAACCCTATATATATATTTAATTCAATATATGTTAAAACTCAAAATACGTTTTAAAGGTAGATATATACGTTCACCCTATACCCATTTATCTTCATCGACAAATTCTGATTCGATTTCGTCAACTCCTTATTTATCAGATTTATTTGTCAATTCGTGCCAATCTAGCTTTGTCTTGGAGTTCGTATTGGATGTGTAATTCGGCTTCAGTGTTTATCTCTCTCTAGCCTCGAAAGGTGAGCACTCACTCACGATTAACGTTCTTTTATTTATTAAATTTGATTTCAATTGAAACGACAATTGAAATATGCTGCTGTTTGAAATTTACACTGTTATTACCTGTATCAGTTCACCTGTGACATCTGACACCATTATCTGTTATATATGCAATGATAATCCAGTTTGGTTGTTAAATGATTGATTGTTGATGTTTATGTTGGACGTTAAATTGTTAATGTTAAAATGATAAACGGTATGCAATTGAAATTGATATAGGATAGTTGAAAATTTTAAAACTGATTTAAATGTTAAATTTGATTTAATGACATTGTATAATATGACCCCTTTAACTGTTAAATTTATTGACACGTATGATTTGTTTAATTACACCTTGAACCACTGAATGTATGTTGTTAAATGGATGATGTATGAAATTGTAAATAGATGACCTGTGAAGAACCGTAATGTAATAATCTTTAATCTACATGAAATGATAGTGTAGATTCTAGAAATAATTATATTAATTCGTACAAATAACAATGCGAATTAATATGGTTATTTCGGGATTATTTGAATTGATTATTGGATTGTTATTGATTGTTGTTATTGCTTGTTTATTTACTTTGACACCATCCCAGTTATCACACTGCAAGTTCCCTTTGTTATGCTTTGATTTTGAATTGAATTGGAATCGGGTTGAAATGATAAATACCCAAATTGAACTTTGACCTAGGATAGAGAATTAAATAAAACCCGATTGGTCAAATAATTTGATTTTAAAAAAAACGAAGATTTTATTTAAATAAATAATATGGTTTTGAAATGAAGTTGAAATTTAAATTTTAATGAAAGGAAAATGTTAATATTTAATAATCTGAAACAAAATATTAATGATGTAATTGATGAAAGAATATTGTTTAATTAGAGAAATGATTGAATTAAGTTTGAAATGATTTAATAATTAAGTTTAAAATTTTAATTAAGTTTGAGATAATTAAACTTTGAAATGATTTGATAATTAAGTTTGAAATCATTAACTTTGAAATGATTTAATAATTAAGTTGAAATTATTAAATTTGAGAAATGATTGAATTAAGTTTGAAATTATAATTAAGTTTGAAATTATTAAACTCTGAAATGATTTAATAATTAAGTTTGAAATTATTAAACTTTGAAATTATTTAATAATTAAGTTTTGAATTATTTGATAAATAAAGAAGATTGAATGATTTAATGATCAAATTGAATTGAATTCTTTAATAAGTAAAATTGAACTTTGAATAAGTGAATTGTACTTCGTAAATAATTGAAATTAAGTTTTCTTGATTAAGTAAGTTTAGGAAAATTATTTAAAGTAAGTAAATAAATAATTGAAATTGAATTTTCTTTAACAAGAAATGAAAATGTGATATTTTGGAATTAATGTAAGACTTGAAATGTAAAGAATTGATTTGACGAATTTAATTTAATTCAAAATTGTAAGTTTTGATTTAATGAAGTTGAACTTAAGAAATTGATTTAATGATTTGGAAATTTAATAGAAATTGTTTTGAATGACAAATTTGCTTAACGAATATTAAATGAAATCGATAAATGAATTTAAAATTGATTTGAATGTTACATTAAGTTAATTTAAATGATTTCGGAATGAAACTGATATATGAACTTGAATCAATATTTGAATTGTTTTGAAATAGAAATCGAAATTGTATTATAAGATTTTGAAATGATAATTTGGAAGTTTTTGAAACGTAAATATTGGAAATTGATTTAGAAAGACAAATGAAATGTTGGTTTACGAATTGAAATTGATTTGGTTTTTGAAATATATAAACGACCAATCGGTGTAATAATTACGAAAGTTATTAAAGAGACCGGGATCGGTAATGGATATACTCTCTATCTGAACCGAAACCACTTTAATAACTATACGCGGAGTGATGATCCAGAATGAAGTGGTTGGAATGATGTTCGTGTTGACTGAAGAAAGAGAACGATGATGGATAGCCTTGACACTTGTGTCAAATTGGAAATGACTAAAACAGGAGCTGTGCCGGGCCAATGGAGGATTAGCTACCTCAAGTGGACACACTTCTTCGAACTACTTATACTTGTTGTCGATTGGTGCACCCTTGATTTTGGGAGTGTTGTTTCACGGTGTTGCGGGCGCTGCGGCGTTGCGTTCTCACCAGTCCGGATCAGGCGAACGGTAGTATCACTACCATGGGTATTGCCTCATGTGCCTTGTCATACTTGTATTCCCTATTCGCGACCACTACGAATTTGTTTTGTACCTTTAGTATATGGATTGCCCTCTGGTGACTTCCGGTTTTGGGGAAACTACGGTCTTGTATATGCTTTTGGGAATAAAAATGTGTTAAGGGTGGAATGGGCCATGACTTAACACTATTTTGATATCTTTATATTACTGATAGACATTATCTACTTATCGTACACTACTACATAGTAGATAGTTTAACGGATCCTTAAAGGATGGTTATTCCAAATATCCTTTGAGTTACTCGTATTTCAATTGCTATTTCACTTGAGTTGGATTTATTAATATAAGAATGTTAATCCTGACTCGAGTGTCTTGTGTTTTTGCTTTACGCTCGGGTCAGAATGAGTGTACCAGTATTCGAGACTCACCTTTGGAGTTGGAGCTTTGCTTGAAGATCCAGCCATCTATTCTGCTTTCAGTATTCGATGATTCCAGTGATGTATTATGATTTGTATCTGATGTATCATATTACTCTTCTGTTGTAAACTCTGATGTATTTTATATATATTCATATAGTAGCTTCATGAACTACTATCTCTTTTATTTCCGCTGCACTTATTACTCTGTGTCTGTGATCTGTGATTATTTTATTTACTGTATATGTTCAGTTTTGCCAAATTTAAAATAACAACGCGGTATTTTGAGCAATTCAATTCCGGCATGAGTGTCTACCTATACACTTATAATGGATGCGAATGGTCCAAAATTCTGGGTCGTTACAGTTGGTATCAGAGCTCTGGTAGCTCTAGGCAAAACTCAACATATAGGGTAAATGTATTTACAGAATCACTCTTATTCGAGTTTCAATCTCTTCCTTTGACTCAATTCCTTTAAATTTTGGAACGTTCCCCTCGGTTCCGAAATTCATTCGTGTCCTTCACTATTCGTTATGGAGCACCCCATAACTCCATTTTGAATGATATCTATAATAGATCGGCGGTCTCGCCAATCTTCGAATGATTCGTAAAGGAGCAAAACTCCTTTACAATAGGCATTTATAGGAGATTTCTGTATCCTCGGTTTACGATGCTATCTATCTCCTGCTATACCTGAATTCTATTTCTTGAGATCGAATGTTGATTTACCTCGGAATTCAGCATCGATCCTATTCTTGAAGTCACGGTCGACCCGGTTAAGGTTGCCCGCGATCTAATAACTTATTCGTCTTCCTATTTTGATTATTAATCATCATATCTTTGTCTCGAACTTATCTTCGAATCAAAAATTCTCTTTGATTTGATTTCTATCAAAATTGAATCCCTGTCCTTATTTTGAAAATTCATTCCTGTATCGTCGAGCAAAGAAGTGTATTTGTAAATTAATATTAAAAATGTTTTATGTATTGTGTTGTTTGAGTTGTTGATGTTGATTTGGGTTTCCGATCGATTCGTCTGATCAACGCTATCGATAGGATTTCTAAAACACTTTAACAGAACAAACTAACACAATATTGTTTTCAAATTTGGTAAATAAAATAATTTTATATGATTATATTATATATAAGTATAAATTTTTCTGAAATTAAATTGTTAATGAATTTGTTGTCAAAAATGAAATATTTGATTTCCATTTATTGTTTTGTAAACCATTGATTTACCAACACATAAATAAAGGAATTTATAAAACCTGATTTGTAAATTTATTTGGAAACTTAAATGAATGTAAATCAGAAATTTGAGAATTTGATTTTCGGTGATTTCAAACTTTAATTTTAAAGTTTAAAGCGTATAGTATTTAAAGTATTCTAAAATAGAAATCATTTTCAAAGAATTTTAAAATGTTGAAATCAGTGCTCTTCTCTTTGTCGCTGGAAAATAATTTCGGTGATGGCGGCCGCATCATCAACATTCATTTTCGAGTTTCGAAGTGGAGAAACCATTCTGTAGCTTTGCTACGGTTCTGTTTTGAAAAAATTTTGATTTGAATTTCTTCAGTATAATTTGATTATATATATATAAGTATCTTATTTTAAAAATTTAATTTAATTTGATATAAATATATTATATATATCTCTAAATTGTTTAAAGTTAATCGGACATCTAATTCTTAAATGTTGTTAAAGGATGATTTTAATTATAAATAAAGCCAAAATTTGGAATAAATATTTAAACTTGAATAACTGAATTGGGAAAATTTTATGTGTATATTGTTCAACTGCATTCTAATACAACTTACCTAAATCATTCAGAAGTTGAATATGTAATTGGATAATATATAAGATAAATTGAATGTATAAATAAAATTTGAGTGTTTATAATAAATGTTATACACTAAATTTTGATTATAAAGATGTTAATAGAATTAGATAGAATAATAAGTTAATTCAGTTAATAATGAAATAAATTTGTTTTGAAAGAATTAATAAATTTGTTTTGAAAGAATTAATAAATTTGTTTTGAAAGAATTAATAAATTGAAATTTGATCAACTTATGAAAATACCTTGAATTTAAAAGCAAATAATGAATATAAATTAATTTAAATCGAAACTTTTATGTTTTAAATTAATTTATATGTGTTAAATATATGTGATAAGATATATTAAGTAGAATAAATTTAACAATAATTTGGAATAAAGAAGAATTTAAATTGTTGAAAAAAATATGATTATAATAAAAGACTATTCAAATTTATGGTTTTAGAAATTGTAAATTGAAGATAATTGGACAATAAGATAATGAATTTAGAAAGAGTTGAGATTGATTTTAGTAAAATCAAATGGATTAAATCAATTATTGAATATCAATTAATTTAAATTTGAATTTATATGGTTTAAATTAATTGTTATTTTGTATTTCAAAAATCTGTTTTCTTTCTGGTTGTTTCTATTCTCCTACCTCGTTCCTTTTCGGGGACGAAAAGTTTTGAGTGGGGGAGAGTGTAACGACCCGTAAATTTAACGTATTTTAATAACGTTATTAATTGAATTTTGTGAAATTTTAAACAATAAATTTTGAAATATAAATTTGATATTTGGAATGCGTCTAGTTAAACACAGCAACTGGTAAATGTTCGTCCGAAAATATGAAAGTTTATTTCGCGCGTAAATTCACTTCGATTTAATCAGTTAAAAAGCGATGAAAATAAAACATTTTCGAAACCAAAATATTTTTACATAGAAAAATTCTAAACCATCTTCTGAGCAAGATTTCAGTTTGTCGTTTTTCAAAATTCGGACTTCTTTGGCTCCGTCGATCTTATTTTTCTACATTTTTCTTACATTTTTCCGCTAGTAGAAAAATTCGAATTTTATAAATTCAATCGTACCATTAACATCTGTATACCGTTTTGATCGTCCCGCCGTGTTGATCTCTGCGGTATATTCAATTCGGTGTTTCGAGATTCGGTACGTAGCGAAATCTGCGGAAAACGATTTCGTATCGATACCGGTTTTAAAACCTTTTTGTTTTCTTACCCCTTTATATTCCACCGTCTTTTAACCAATATTCTATTGTTTCCCAGAAATAAATTGTATTCCCAGTGTATTCAATTTATTGTGGCTCGTCCTTTCACTTTTATGCCTATCTTCTGGCGAGGCTTTTGAGAAGGCATTTTCAGATCCACCTAAAGCTGATTATTTCTTTTCAAATTCCTTTGTTCCCGAGCCTCACCTTTTATAGGATAGCGTGTCCAATCAGAGAGTAGTGTCTGTTCAGGGATCTCTTCCAATTTGCCATTTTAAGTTTGCATTTGCTTCCACCTGCTGTTCATTTCATTTCCAAGGCAACATTATTTTGTTCTTCATCTTTCTTCTGTAACACGCACCACAAACTCCCGCAAGCTTTAGCCTCCGCCACTCCAACTGCACTCTACCCGGCCTACCCGCGTCAGCCACGCAATCCACCCACATCCCACTTAATCAAACCTTAGCCATTAGCTCCGCTTTCCTAGACCATAACATGAGCTCGCCATGGCTTCCAGCCGAAACAGCCCAGTCGCGTTCCTCCACCACCGACTCACAAGCAACTCGAGACCGCCCAGCAACCTTCCACCGCGTCTCCACCTGACTCCCTATAGCCTGCCCGTTTGCTCCTCCTAGTGCAACTGTCGAGCATGACACAGCACTGGCCGAAGCCTACCTTGTGCCGAACCCCATGCGAGGCAGTCCATCCAAGCACCCCCTTGGTAGCAACGGCCACGACTTCCGCCGCCTTCTTCCTCTTCTTTCTCCCACTCGTGCTCCTTCTTTGTTTATAAAGGTATATATATTACTGTATTTTACATGTATCTTGTTTTATATCAGTTAATATATCTGTTAGCTAAATAGTATTTGGAGATTTATTTATGTTTTATAAAGTATACCGTACCTTGGGTAGATCATATTTAGCTTATAAGTATGTTTGTATAATATCTAATATAGTTTATAAAATTTTATATATATTGAGTTATTGCGTTTATCTGTATATTAATATATAGATGTTGGTATGTGGCAGTTAGGTTGATCTTGGTTTTTATATTTTGACTTACAACTTTAATGTTTGTATTCACATATATAATGGCTTTGGTAACAGTTTAGCGAATATATGTAAATATATATACGAATCTTATGATATATTACTGTTAGTATAAAATGCAAGCTGTCAGATTTGTTGTTGCTAATAAAATAATTTTGTTATTTCTTATAGTGTATAGGTTGTATATATATCCATATATATAAAGATCTAGTCTCAGTCTATATGCATGCTTCGAAATGTTGTTTGGATATTTTGTTCTGTACGTATGTACTTGTACTTGATTTTTAATAAATTTGGATTTGAATCCTTAGCCTTCTTTCTGTTTAAAGTTATATATGTTATATACTGTATGTTTAAAAAAAATTGTTAGTTATGCTAGCTACATGATCTGTTATGTTGAAATATAAGTTTATATACACGGTATTTGTTATGTGGTAATGATCATACACTATATATGTAAATATTTTTAATAAAAATATATGTGTATTTGTTTCAAAGTATATAACGTGTATATGTCGATTTGATATATGTGTTTTAATTTATAATTATGATTTTTGAAACCCTATATATATATATTTAATTCAATATATGTTAAAACTCAAAATACGTTTTAAAGGTAGATATATACGTTCACCCTATACCCATTTATCTTCATCGACAAATTCTGATTCAATTTCGTCAACTCCTTATTTATCAGATTTATTTGCCAATTCGTGCCAATCTAGCTTTGTCTTGGAGTTCGTATTGGATGTGTAATTCGGCTTCAGTGTTTATCTCTCTCTAGCCTCGAAAGCTGAGCACTCACTCACGATTAACGTTCTTTTATTTATTAAATTTGATTTCAATTGAAACGACAATTGAAATATGCTGCTGTTTGAAATTTACACTGTTATTACCTGTATCAGTTCACCTGTGACATCTGACACCATTATCTGTTATATATGCAATGATAATCCAGTTTGGTTGTTAAATGATTGATTGTTGATGTTTATGTTGGACGTTAAATTGTTAATGTTAAAATGATAAACGGTATGCAATTGAAATTGATATAGGATAGTTGAAAATTTTAAAACTGATTTAAATGTTAAATTGATTTAATGACATTGTATAATATGACCCCTTTAACTGTTAAATTTATTGACACGTATGATTTGTTTAATTACACCTTGAACCACTGAATGTATGTTGTTAAATGGATGATGTATGAAATTGTAAATAGATGACCTATGAAGAACTGTAATGTAATAATCTTTAATCTACATGAAATGATAGTGTAGATTCTAGAAATAATTATATTAATTCGTACAAATAACAATGCGAATTAATACGGTTATTTCGGGATTATTTGAATTGATTATTGGATTGTTATTGATTGTTGTTATTGCTTGTTTATTTACTTTGACACCATCCCAGTTATCACACTGCAAGTTCCCTTTGTTATGCTTTGATTTTGAATTGAATTGGAATCGGGTTGAAATGATAAATACCCAAATTGAACATTGACCTAGGATAGAGAATTAAATAAAACCCGATTGGTCAAATAATTTGATTTTAAAAAAAAATGAAGATTTTATTTAAATAAATAATATGGTTTTGAAATGAAGTTGAAATTTAAATTTTAATGAAAGGAAAATGTTAATATTTAATAATCTGAAACAAAATATTAACGATGTAATTGATGAAAGAATATTGTTTAATTAGAGAAATGATTGAATTAAGTTTGAAATGATTTAATAATTAAGTTTAAAATTTTAATTAAGTTTGAGATAATTAAACTTTGAAATGATTTGATAATTAAGTTTGAAATCATTAACTTTGAAATGATTTAATAATTAAGTTGAAATTATTAAATTTGAGAAATGATTGAATTAAGTTTGAAATTATAATTAAGTTTGAAATTATTAAACTCTGAAATGATTTAATAATTAAGTTTGAAATTATTAAACTTTGAAATTATTTAATAATTAAGTTTTGAATTATTTGATAAATAAAGAAGATTGAATGATTTAATGATCAAATTGAATTGAATTCTTTAATAAGTGAAATTGAACTTTGAATAAGTGAATTGTACTTCGTAAATAATTGAAATTGAGTTTTCTTGATTAAGTAAGTTTAGGAAAATTATTTAAAGTAAGTAAATAAATAATTGAAATTGAATTTTCTTTAACAAGAAATGAAAATGTGATATTTTGGAATTAATGTAAGACTTGAAATGTAAAGAATTGATTTGACGAATTTAATTTAATTCAAAATTGTAAGTTTTGATTTAATGAAGTTGAACTTAAGAAATTGATTTAATGATTTGGAAATTTAATAGAAATTGTTTTGAATGACAAATTTGCTTAACGAATATTAAATGAAATCGATAAATGAATTTAAAATTGATTTGAATGTTACATTAAGTTAATTTAAATGATTTCGGAATGAAACTGATATATGAACTTGAATCAATATTTGAATTGTTTTGAAATAGAAATCGAAATTGTATTATAAGATTTTGAAATGATAATTTGGAAGTTTTTGAAACGTAAATATTGGAAATTGATTTAGAAAGACAAATGAAATGTTGGTTTACGAATTGAAATTGATTTGGTTTTTGAAATATATAAACGACCAATCGGTGTAATAATTACGAAAGTTATTAAAGAGACCGGGATCGGTAATGGATATACTCTCTATCTGAACCGAAACCACTTTAATAACTATACGCGGAGTGATGATCCAGAATGAAGTGGTTGGAATGATGTTCATGTTGACTGAAGAAAGAGAACGATGATGGATAGCCTTGACACTTGTGTCAAATTGGAAATGACTAAAACAGGAGCTGTGCCGGGCCAATGGAGGATTAGCTACCTCAAGTGGACACACTTCTTCGAACTACTTATACTTGTTGTCGATTGGTGCACCCTTGATTTTGGGAGTGTTGTTTCACGGTGTTGCGGGCGCTGCGGCGTTGCGTTCTCACCAGTCCGGATCAGGCGAACGGTAGTATCACTACCATGGGTATTGCCTCATGTGCCTTGTCATACTTGTATTCCCTATTCGCGACCACTACGAATTTGTTTTGTACCTTTAGTATATGGATTGCCCTCTGGTGACTTCCGGTTTTGGGGAAACTACGGTCTTGTATATGCTTTTGGGAATAAAAATGTGTTAAGGGTGGAATGGGCCATGACTTAACACTATTTTGATATCTTTATATTACTGATAGACATTATCTACTTATCGTACACTACTACATAGTAGATAGTTTAACGGATCCTTAAAGGATGGTTATTCCAAATATCCTTTGAGTTACTCGTATTTCAATTGCTATTTCACTTGAGTTGGATTTATTAATATAAGAATGTTAATCCTGACTCGAGTGTCTTGTGTTTTTGCTTTACGCTCGGGTCAGACTGAGTGTACCAGTATTCGAGACTCACCTTTGGAGTTGGAGCTTTGCTTGAAGATCCAGCCATCTATTCTGCTTTTAGTATTCGATGATTCCAGTGATGTATTATGATTTGTATCTGATGTATCATATTACTCTTTTGTTGTAAACTCTGATGTATTTTATATATATTCATATAGTAGCTTCATGAACTACTATCTCTTTTATTTCCGCTGCACTTATTACTCTGTGTCTGTGATCTGTGATTATTTTATTTACTGTATATGTTCAGTTTTTCCAAATTTAAAATAACAACGCGGTATTTTGAGCAATTCAATTCCGGCATGAGTGTCTACCTATACACTTATAATGGATGCGAATGGTCCAAAATTCTGGGTCGTTACACTTGGCCTCCTCTAGAGCCCTGAGATAGATCCTAGCCATAACCCGGGGGTAATCATCCATCCAAGACAAGTTACCCTGCCTCCAAGTACGGAAGTACATATCCTGGAGCATCCCATCCATCATCCCCTCGTTCTCTTCAAACTCCCTCATTCGGACCTCAGAAGCCCGTAGCTTTGCAACAACAGCATCCCTCACCAATCGATATCGTAAACGGTCGGCCTGAAGGGATCTCCTCATCGCCTCCATCTCCTCCTTCGACTTGGCCTGAGCAAGCTCCGCAGCCTCAAGTCTCCCCGATAGTTCCTTTACCCGCTCGAGGTCCGCTTGCCGAACCTCATCCACCGTGGCAATGGCCATGTCAATCCGCTCCTTACAGACGGCCTCCATCCTCCGCAACTCCACCCTACTGGCCTCTTCAATAGTCTTCCTCAATTGTTGGGATGCGGCCTCATGCTGGGAGATTTGGATGGCTTGGTCGGCAAGTTGTTTAGCCTGGTCGGAAAACATCAACCGCAGCCGAATGTTGGCGCTTCCTATCTCTTTCCCAGCCTTGACCAGTCGGGCGTGGTGCCCCATCAATTTCCTGGTCTCCTCAGCAACCCGGTCAATATTTGCCTTAGCCTCATCTCCCAGAGTTATGACCCGGGTAGTAAGCAGATCAACGTCCAGGGACTTAGCTTCGTCAAGTACCCGTACCATAGGATTACGAGGGAGGAGGTGCTCACCAGTAACCTCATCAAAAGAGATGTCATGAGATGCCGGGTCCAGGTCCGGATGACCCGCAAACGGATTGCGTACTAAGCCAGGATGATCTATTGGGATGAAGGTTGGATTCTCAGACGGATGGGGGGAGGGCATAAGCTCGAGATCCTCCTCTGTAATGTCGTGAATAGGCAGGAGTGGGGCCGGGGGTTCAAGAAGAGGTTCAGACGAAGATCGACTCCTCTTCCTCTTTTGTATATCTTCTTCAATAACTCCGAGAAGAGGACGATAGCCGACTATGTCTCCCGGGCGGTTAGTAGAAGGCTTCGGCTTGGCGAAAGCTTTGAGGAGTTTGTATTGTTCAAGCCTGTGCCGAAGATCTGAGGTCTTGGCCGTTTTGCCCACTCCTGGAGTAAAAATCAAGTGTCACCAGTATGCATTGAGCCAACATTCGAGAATTAAAAAGAACAGAGGGAAATTCACCTTGAACCGCAGAGGTTGCCTCAGTAGAAGCGCTCCCGGAAGATAAATCGACGCCGGTCCCAACTTTCTCAGCTTTCCTGGACTTCTCTGTTCCCTCCAAACCTTCGAAGGCCTGGCGGATAGCGTCATCCGTCCACTCTTGCATCTCGCCTACTTGCCCAGAAGACAAAGCCCCGACACCGTCGCCACCTCCAGCGTCTTCTCCTCCATCTCCGCCTTGCTCCCCCTCCATATCTCCCTCCTCCGGGATATCTGTACATGTGTTGGGAGAGGGACCGTCAGACTTTTTGAGCTTCTTCCCCCCGGCAACCGGATGTTTCGGAAAGGGCCTCCTTTTGCTGCTCTTCGACTCGGCCCCTTCTTTAGCTTGGGCAGCCTTCCCTTCGGCCGTGTCCCTCTGCTTGACCACGGACTGCTGTGGAAGGATCAAGTTGTGCTCCAAAAGTGTAGCGTTCCTGATCAGGTAAGCAGCCGACCTATCTCTTCCAGTAATAGCTTCTATTTCTGCTGCCGTCTGAACCAGGCGATCATTCTCCACGACCGCAAAACCACCTATCGCTAGTAAAAAATAAAAACACATAAGAAGGAGCATTGCAACCAGAACGAGAATTAAAAATAAAGCTTTGACTTACATCCGGAGGTGAAGCACCGAATAGAAACGGAATCATCCCTGACAAAAAACCATTCCTTCTTGAACATGCTGTACTTGGAGTATAGGTCCAGGATCGGCTTAAAGGATACGGCCGATTCCAAGCTGATGTATGGAGACCCCTTCTTATAGCCTCTCAAGTTGTACAAATACCGGATCTCCCGGTTGGAAGGAGGACGTCCATATCTCCTCTAGAAGATGACGAAGAGACTCACCAGAATGGCATAGGAGTTGGGCTGAAGCTGGAATGGAGCTACCTTTAGATATGTGAGAAAGCTGACTACCCAGGCATTGAGAGGCGGGATGGCACCACACATGCAATGGTATCTGCTGTAGGCAAAATATCCTTCGGGAGGATCATACGACATCACTCCCGCATCCGGCAATAGCATGCGCGCTCGGTCGATCCCGAAAGAGTGAGATATAACATCAAGTTGCTCGCCCTTGAGTGAGCTAGGGAAGCAATCAGGAGGCAAGTTCAGAAGTTCCTGAGAACCATACCCGTCCACTAGCAATCTCGGGGTGGGCCCATGTCGTTCTGGATTCGGCTGAACTGGCGGCACGACAGGAGATTCTCTTCTGTCCGTAGATCTCTTCTTTTCTGATTGGGTTTCCACTTTGTGAGACATTATCTGCGGCACGAAAAAGCACATTGTTAGAACAAGGGATATAGAGGGTCAAACGAACAAGTGTATATTGTCTAGAGTTCCACTTATAAACACGTAAAGTCATTCAGCAGTACAAAGTCATTCGGCATTTCCAACATGAGGTTCATTCGGTAACCAACATCACCAGACTCATTCGGTCGTTTAAAACCGACGGTTCGTTTGGCACCAGGTTCATTCGGTCATAACCGAAGGGTCATTCGGTACTCATTCCCCTCTTGCCCATTCGGTAAGTCATGTTCCTAAGCCCATTCGGCAATAACACGCTCGGCAGAAGGAGATCTCACCTGGTTCGGCAAAAGTTGAAAGCTCGATTCGGCTAACACGCTTGGGTTCGACGAAGACAAAGGTTTGGCTCGGCTAATGAGGGATAACGATGGCATCAGACCCCTACTTATAGGCAAGATATAAACGACCGGACCAAATGGCTCGGTACACCGAACCAGATAGGAATGGCCGAACAAAAAACAAAGTATGCCATGTGCGTGCACATGCCATGCTTTGTGGGGGCAAGTGTTGGGAGAGTTTCAGCCGAACCAACCCACTACCGAACCAGCTTCTCAGAGCTACTACCGAACTAGCTTCCCAGAGCTACTACCGAACCAGCTTCCCAGAGCTACTACCGAACCAGCTTCTCAGAGCTACTTCCGAACCAAGCTCCTACAAGCTACTACCCATGCCACCCTCAAACGCTCTACCGGACCAGCACCTCCCCATGCACTGCCGGACCAACTCCAAACCAGACCAAGGTATTACCACCTAGCACCGAATCACCTACAACCGGTCCACTCTACACTCCAACCATCTCCGAAACAAGCGATGCCGAACCAAAGCGTCTACCACCTACTGCCGAGCCAAAGCAATGCCGAACCAACGCTACCAGGCCAGATTACATCAGCCCAGGCCCACCAGCAGCTATGTACATCCAAGACCCCTGCCCTCAGCCTCACTCTATAAATAGAGGGGCAGGGGTACAACAATAGGGACAAGTTTGAGAGCTTAAGCACGGAAAGAACTTTCAAACAACTTTCATTTACTTGTATCAAAGCTTTGTACTTGTAATCTGAACAAGAAAGGAGAAATAATGTATAAAGTGGACGTAGGCACATTCTGGCTGAACCACTATAAATCTGCGTGTCTTTTTGCAGTTTAGTCCCTGCTTTTCATATATTTGCATAAATCACTCAAATCTCTAAGAATAGCATAAAATCAACTAAATCATACGATTTTGAGGTGTTTGTCCATTTTTTGTGCAAACAATTGGGTTCTCCAATAATTTCTCTCATGTCATAGTTTCCATGGGCTGACTATGAACCTATTAATCTCCGTCAATAACTTATTCCGGACATAATTTTCAAGGGATCATCAAGAACCTATTGGACCCTACCAATAACAATTTCTAGACACAGTTTTCATGAGCTTACTATGAACCTGTCTAAACCAATAATTCTTTGATCAGTTTTTGGGCATCCTATATTCTGGTCAACCAGACCTCCTGGATGTAGTTCTACTCACATAGGAGTTAACTCAATGTGTATTCACTGCTGGGTCAACCTAGTTGGTTATTCTGCCCTTAACACCATAAAGTGCAGTTATAGGTTAATTATGAAGTGAGTATGTTTACAGAAGAAGCACACGTGATAAATGATCATAAAATAATAATATAAAATTCTATGGTTTAATTTTCTTGTAATCATTTTTCAAGTGAAACATGGTTAATACCCTTAACCCACTATCTTTAGCAAGGAAAGCTTCTTTTAAAACTACGAAGTTAAATGCCATTTCAAAACTCTTCCACATTTGCCATTGATTTATCTTTAAAAATGAGACTGGGTTTCTTGTTTGAAAACTAAGGCTTTCGACTGTATTCTTTGTATCATTACTCAAAATCTTAGGCCTTCACTTTGATATCATTAAAACATACCTTTCAAAAGTATTCAAGCCTTCCTTTCAAAACACCCAAGAATATACCTTTCAAAAGACTCAATACATTCCTTTCGAAAGCATTGAAAACTTCATTTAGAAACTGTTAAAGATGTACCTTTCGAAACACTTATAGCTTAACTTTCAAAGGCACTTAGTTCAAGTAAAATTAATGGAAGCATACCGTCGAAGCCATTTGAAAGTGTCTCTTTCGAAATTATTAGGTTTAACATTAACTATAATTATTGGGTCAAAGAAAACAAAATCGAAAGTAAACCTTTCGAAAGCATTGATCTTTAACTAAAAGAATCTGGGGAAGAGGATAGTTAAGAAACCCCATTCAAAACCATTGCCTCCATAACTCTTATTAAAAGCGGCTCAAACAACCCTTTCGAAAGCATTGAGAAGGCGGCACTAAATTACACAAGAGCGAAAGCTTCCCTTTTGAAAGCATTGATTTAAAGTTATAAAGAAAGTGGACTTTAACTAATTTAAAAGGCATGAATGCGGCAGCTAAGCTTCAAATAGGTTCAAAAGCAGCTACCCTTTCAAAAGCTCTGTATCAATAGATTGATACCATGTGTGTTTGTTTTAAACGGGTTTTTTAGCAGTAGTATGGTGACGAAAGCTAGCACATGGAAGTGGCGAAGTAGTAGATCAAAACAAAACTGATTTTATGCCTTTAAAAAAATTTCTTTTTACCTAACTTACCCAATTTGCCAAAATATGATTGGTTGCCAAATTCTTTATCAAAATCCTTTTCTATAAAGGCTGCCAAATTCAATAATTTATAATTGAAATTATTTTAACAAATAAGCCATTCCCTTCGACAAAATTTTAAACATTTAAGTCCTTCAACTTAAATAATTTAATGTTCATATTAAAAAAATTAGGAAAAATCACCAAAAATCATAATAATTCATCTTTAATATGTTTTCTAACAAACATAAATTCAAGACCCGAAATCATTATATAATTGCCTTAAATAATTTAAACACAAAATTATTTATTTCTTCCATTCAGAAATTCATAATAAATTATCCATAGCTTGGAATATTATGAAAATTTAAACCCATCTCCAAAATAATGTTTTACATAACATTTCAAACATTATGGCATTTGAAATCAATTTACACGATTTTAACCTTAAAATAGAATTATGTCATTACATAAAAATCCTTATTTAAATAAAACATGGCATATAATCACAACATATCATTATTCATCCATCCGAACAGTTTTGAATACTTAAACCCAAAATTAAAATGTTCAATAAAACATATATAAGATGGTTTAGATTATTATTCACCTATTTGGATAAGGAATTTGATATTTGTTCTTGCTTTAATCTTCCTAGCTTGAATCTTAGCTTCTAATTGATTTTAAGCTCTTCTTCCCCTAGTGTAATGACCGACCCGTATCTCCTTAGTTTATGTGTTTGTTTTTGTAAGAAATAGGAATGGAATGGTTGTAAGGGTATTAGGAGTTTTGGGGTTCGGCCATTCCCTGTATTACCCTTACCTTATTTTTCTTAAGTATTTAACTTATGAACCATTCTTATAAATTCATTTAGTTAAGGCACGACCCTAACTGGTTTTCAAATCTTAATTCTCTTATCACTCTAGTCTCTACATTATTCTATTTAATTTATCTAATTAAATTTCTTGAATAATGTAATTTAAAATTACGGGTGTTAAAATAGGTTCATAGAGATCCCATGAAAACTATGATTGGATGATAGTATTGGTAAAAACCAAAAGGTTCACAGTGACCCCATGAAAACTATGAAAGTAGATGGAAATTCCCTATAGAATTAACAGGTTATTAGTCAGCCTATAAAAACTAATAGGTTAATAGTGACCCTAGAAATTATAACTTAAGACAAATAATTAGGTAAATGGGGATGGGAAATCCAGAGCATATTGCATGTTTGCATGTCATCGTGATACATTTTATTATGTTATGTCTTAACCATTGTGGATGCAGGTGCATAGTTTATGGTTACTATAAATTGAGTTAAGGTACTAGTAAAGGGAAAACCCGTTCCACTAAGCGGCGTGGTCTCACTAGATATCTATGTGATTCGAGATGGTAAGTTATTATTCTTACCAGACTTTTTGTCTAACTCGAAGTTTATGTTTTCCCCTTAAACTCTCGAGTGCTCAATTGATTTTGAGTAGTTTGAGAGTTAAGGTTTTTAGGTTCTCCTTTAGACGAATAAGCTTCCGGAGACGTGCAAGAGGCTAGCTAGTTAGTAGGAGTTCTTTTTGTTTGATTCCGCTGCGTTTTGGATGTAATGGCAAAGTTGTTTAATTGCCTATATTTAGACTGATCAACCAAGGGGCCATCCTCATATTTCACTCTTCGCGTATTTTGTAATAATTATATTTCTCTAAACGTGGTTTACATATTGAGATTATGTAATGAATTTGAAATGTGATTTGAAGTGGAATAAGAAATTTATTTTATGATTTTAAATTTTTTTCATATTCATGTGTTTCTGTTATATCAATCTATCTAACATTACCGCATTTGGTCACCGAGAATTAATAACTATGGATGACTGCAACATCCGTAGCAGTTAGTTTTGGCCTCCAAATAAGGGATGTCACATTAGGTTTGTGGTGAGTGGAAACAATTGTAATAAGACAATTATTATAATTAGATTCAAACTATTTTAATTGATTTAGGGTGCTAGAAATCTAAATTGATCTATATGAAACCCTAAATTAGAATATACAAACTTGACCAGAATTGAAATACTATAAACTATAAAACTTGAAATTGATGTATAAACCTCTTTTACAGTTAAAATTGCAAACCCTAAATTAACAACCCCAAATTGAATTGCTAACTGGCATATGGATTGATTATCTAGTAATTATGGTCTAATATCTGTTAGCAACATATGATTAAACAATAAAAAAATCAACAATTAAAAATCTAGAGAACCCAAATTTTGTTCGCGAACGGTTGATCCTGAACCCCCAATGGTCGGTCGACCATTCTTGAAGAAAATTGCAGACCTTGAACCTCGGCCTAATGCCCAAGTTAAATAACATAAATTATATAATTTAGTAAGAAATTATATAAATGATAAACTGTTTGTTTGAGCCTATTTTGGGCTAAGTACACATGCTTGAGAAAGTAGAGAAGTCAGTTCCCTATCAGAGTTGGCTAGGTGATGTATTTCGAAAACATGGATTTTGATCAGAGAGACGTATTTAATAAACACGGAGTTGATTAGGGTGATGTATTTTGCATAGGCTCAGGGGAGTTCCATAGGATAGACGCATAACACTGGCAGAGACACTACTTGAGTGAGCCTGGTGCTAATGGGAGAACCATGTACGCATGATTTTTGGTGCATCATGGTGTAGGTGGATGTTGGCGCAGCACAATAAGAGGCTATAGTGTAAACTGGGTCACGGTACTAACGGAAGTTCCTAAGGTAGACACTGGCATAGTAGGATAAGAGGCATTTTGCCACTTTGATCAAGAGATGAACATGGGGGCATATGATGAGTCACTGTGCAAGTTTGTATTATGGTGTTCTCCCTCTCCAGGCGCTGTGTTGATGATAGGTATGGTGAGAAAGTAGTTCCCGCTTTGGCCGATCATTTGTGTGAGGTTCGATTAGTAGTTCGACTCTTTATGTTAGATAGTAACTCTTAGGTATTGGACCTTAGGAATTCAAGGACACTTGTAGCACACCCTATGTCATTTAGAATAGCTTTGAAGTTAACTGCAATAATCATCACATATTAAACTTGTACTCATTCACTAGACTTTTGTATGACCCATTCTCTTTCCTTCTTTCTCCCCATCACAGGTAGACGAGGCAGTAAGTGATTGGCCCATTCTTGATGAGAGTCGAGCTTATATTCTGAGTATGCTTTTATCATATTTACTCTCCCTCAATATTATTCTATTATATCAGTACATTTTGCTTCTTGCATCATGACTTTAAGAGATATTTTTCTATGCACTTTGTATTAGACCATGTACTGATTTTTCTGGGACTGTGATTTGGATATTTTCTTAGATGGACATTTTTCTATGTTATTTATGTTTTATTTATTCCGCCATAAGTTCTGAAAGTATGGTATATCTTAGATTATATATGCTTATATTAATCTCTAAAATGTAAAAGGCTAAGACCCTGACATTCCACATTTCTCAATGCGACGTGGAAAGCCACACTGAGCTTTGGATCGGCGTGCCAGGAGGTGCGGGTTTTCATATTGGCACCATGGCGTTCATAATGATTTTCTAGACTATTTTCAATTATAACTCTTAGTAATCGGAGTTAATGCAAAAAGTTACGGGCTTTGGAAGAGTCGAAATAAAATCAAACTTAAAATCTAAAATTAACAAATTTATACTAGAGCCAGTTGATCGGTAGCGGTCGACCTTGGGACATAGGCAGTCGACCGTTCCTGTATAAAATCTAGCGATTTGATTTTATGACATGTTCAAATGACCATGATCAATACTTGGGTGCGAAGAATTTAGATGAACATGCGTAATCAGACAGAAGATTCTCCAACCGAAACCTAACGATCAAAATCAGTTTGCAAACCCTATAAATTCAATCCTAACCTAACCCTAATTTTCATATAATAGTTTACTGTAACGAAACTCTACAAAAAAATTCTCTCTTCTCTAAACCCTAAATTTCTTAAAAATCAAAATAAAATCAATCTAAAAGAATGCATGCAATTAGAGATAAATTAAGCAAGCGGAGATAGCATTCAGAGAAGCGATTCTCGGGCAAAGGAATAGGAAGAGCTTAGGCTTCAGGTGAGTGGAAACAATTTTAGTAAGATGATTACTACAGTTAGATTCAAACTATTTTAATTGATTTCGGGTGCTAGGAACTTAATTTGAAACAAGTAAAACCCTAGATTTGAACTTGTAAACTAGATTAGAATTGAACCATTGTAAATTGCTAAACCTAATTTGATACTAGCACACCTCTCTTGTGATTAAATTGGAAAACCCTAAATTGGTAAACTCTAAACTTGTAAACCCTAAATTAGATAATTTATCATGAAAACTGAAACATGGACTTGTCAAATAGGAAATTAGGGATCATCAAACGCTGCTAATGACATAGATTAAACATTAATTAATAGTCGACATTTAAAAATAAATAAAACCCTAATTTTAGCCTACGACTGGTCGACCCTAGAACATTAGAGGTCGACCATTAAGTTCTAGCAGTTGACCCTTTGAAACGTAAAATGTAGAATTTGAATCTCAACCTAAGGCCCGGGTTATTAATAAAAATTATATGTATGTAAATTGCTATTTGATCCTACTTTAGGGCTAAATACATATGCTACCAGATAGTAGGAAGATAGTTCCCTATCAGAGATACTGAGAGAGAGAGTGTTCTAGTAGGGCGATGTATTTTGGAAAGGCACTCACGGGAGGTTTTGTTGCAGTGGACATGTAGCACCGAGGGATGCCAATGGGTAGATCCAGTGCTAACGGGGGATTCTGCAGACAATTGGGCTCGATGTAACGACCCAGAATTTTGAACGAATTAAATTGAGAATATTTAATTAATTTTAAATATTTGAACGATGATTTAATTTGAATCCCGGATATAGGTTTGAATTTGGAGATTAAATTTTATAATTTAATCTATTGAATGCTGAATAAAAATTTGAATCTTCAATTTTAAGCTGAAGAAAAATATTTCGGAAGCTTTTAAAATCCATATAGATGATGCTGAAGATAATAGAAGCTTCAGAAACGAATTTGGAAGTGAATTGTTCAGTTTTGAATTTATATCGTTTAAATTGAATTTTAAAAATAGCCGTCCGAGGCGCAGTCTCGGAATTCGACGAAACCAGTTCCATTGGGTCCGTAATATTGTATTATTACTGGATTTCTAATTTCGTATTTTTCGGAGTTAGTATGAGAGCGTACGGCGTATAAACGTGTTGGTAATAAATCGAAAATTTAAATTTAAATTTATATTTTTATTTGGTCAACAAACACACGTCTTCTTCCCTTAACCCACGCCAAGTATCACGGGTACGAAATCGTGCCAACCATCTCGTTCAAAAGATAAAAATCAAAACCATTATTAATCTCAGAAATAAAAAAAAGGGGGGATGGCGACTCGTTCAAAACAGGAAGGCGATAGCGGCGAGGCACTGCGAGGGGGGACTCGCGATCGAAGTGCGCGAACGCGGCGACGAGATGGGGTTCGCTCGCGCATCCCGCTGCCAGCGAGGGTGAGGGAGGCGATCGAATCGCGTCTATGGGAGCACGCAAGGAGAAGGGGATGCTGGTGATGGAGTTTTTGTGCTCGAGACACTTCGTGGTCGGAAGGCTCATGCGCGAAGGTGGGATTCGGGTGGAAGAGGAACGATGGCGGCAGGATGTGACGATGTAGCTAGGGTTTCGGCATTGAAGTGATGGCGCGACTGGTCTGAGGTTTAGGCGACGAGCGACGGAGGCGAAGTTCGATGGCCTAATTCGCGAACGGCAGTAAGTTATTTTATTTTGAATTTTATTTTGGGGTAATCTGTATTCACTAAGAAATAAACAGGATTAAAACAGAAAAGATTTTTTTTTTATGGAAAAGATTTTTGAATATATATATATGTATATAGGGATGTTAAAATGTTAAAACTTTATATATATTTACACAGTTCCAATTTTTATATGTATGCAAATTTGAAAAGAAATTTGGAGTTTTAAAGTGTTAAAAGTTAAAAACCGAAAAATAATAATAGAGAATATATACAGAAAAGATTTTTGAAAATAGAAACTATTAGTTAAAAAGTTGGTTAGGTAAATTTATTAAAATAGTAATTGATTTTTGATTTATTTCAAGTGTTAATAAAACCGTATAAATTATTTATACAAGGTATAAATCAAGGAAAAAATCGAGTCAAGACGGAAATGGATGGTAAAGAAATAAAAGCTAAGGTGAGATCTTCTCACTCAGATTTATGATTGAATTGCAGTTATTGATTGATTTGTTTGAATGTGCTATTAGATATGATAGGATATATCTATATATATAGCAGTATATACATATTGGCATATGTATATATTGGATTGATTGATTCCCGCCTCGTATAGCGGATGAGACCCTATTGCGCCGTTAGTAAGCGGATTTTTATAAAACCCATATACCGCGATAATTCCGTACTGGAGCGGAATTGGTATTGTGCTGACGTCTTTGGATGCAGGGAAACAGGTTGGAGGGATCCAACTGGACCCCTCACATTGATTGAATTTATTTCTACTGTGATGTGATAATCTGTGAATGATTATTGATGTTATTGAATTGATGTCTGGAAATTGTTGAAAGCTAAAATTTAGCTGAATGGATGTTTGATATCATTGGATTCCAAAAATAAACGAAATTGAATTTTTGGTAATTCAAGTAGAAAATTTTAAGTGAATTGATTTTTTTGAAATTGAATAAAATTTGAAGAAAAGAATTTAAAGGTATAAAAGTTGATTTTTATAATCTTATCGAATAAATTCCAGAATCAAGTGAAAATGTTAAATAAATGGATTTCGTAAAATAGTGATTTTTAATTGAAGAATTTAGTTAAAAATTGGATTTTTAAATAGATTGAAAGAAACGATTGAAATTTATTTCCTAAAAAAAAGAATTTATTTAAAAGGAGATAAGTTGGAAATCCAATTAGAAATTTAATTGGTAAATTGAAATGATTTGGGAAATCAATGTAAAATGATTTCAATTTGAAGAATCCATTTAAAAACAGGATATTGAATAATTTGAAAAGAATAAGGAATTTATTTTAGTAGTGAAAATTAATTTAGAAATGAATATTGAAATTGATTTGGTATTGAAGTAAAATTAGAAATCAATTTGGGATTTGATTTTGGGGTTAAAAGTGAATATTTGGGAATGTAGATTTAAAAATGAAAATGATGTTAAAATGGGTTTATTTACAGTTTGTAAAGTTTAAAAGAACGATTTCTTTTAAATTAAATAAATTATAAGTATTTAACTTATAATATGGATTTTTGATGTATACGTTGAGTTATAAAATTGAATGGGTCATTAAAGGAAATTTATAAAATCGAAGTTGTTATAGAATAGAAAATAGAATTTATAAACGTTGTTTTATAAATTCGAAATCAATTGGATTTGATAAATTAAATATAGAAGGACATTAAAGAAGATATATTCGCGATTTTAAATAGCGAATTTTTATTGAAATAAAATGTGTAGAAAAGACTGAAATGTGGTTAGTGAAGTATATATATTCACGATTTTGGACAGTGAATATATTTTTAAGTAAAATGGATAGGGTTTTGGGAAAGCGATATTATGAAATGAAGTTAATTGTTTTAAAGGATGTTTTAAAACGTGTTAAATATCGAAATCATAGATTTCAACATTTATTGTTGAAATAGACGTTTTCGAAAAATAAGGAAATGGTGGACTATAACACTGTTGTTATAGTAAATGATTTCCGAAAGGAAATATTTTATATAGTATTGGGATTTATATATCTATCTTAATTCCGAATCCCTATACTAGTGATTTCGAGTCGTCGTAACGATGTTTTACGCAACATTCGTTTTGACTCAAATAAATGTGATTTAAGAATGATTTCCTTAAAGAATGAGATATATACTTAATTTTGATTTTAAGTATATCGAATATTTTCTAAGTGTTGAAAATAAATGATTTGTGAATTACTTATTTTTAAATAAGTATGGAAATGCTTTTCCAATGTGAAATGAACTGTTTGAGTTTTTATCTTTTAAAGATAAATTGAAAAGTGAATATTTGAAATTGTTTTCAAATGGTTAAGTGTGGAAATTTTATATGTAATGAAGATATTTTTGGAGATAAAATAATTTGGAGAATTATTTGGAATCTGATGATGTTGCGCATCTTTATTGATAGTTAAATAACCGACTATCAATAATTACCTTTAGATAGGTATTTGTTGTGAATTGGATGAATTTGAATGCCACACTTATTTTTGAATAAGCGCTCACTATTCGGGTTAGCCGGGAAAGGACCATGGGGTCGTATAACCCATTCCGAATATGTGATACGTCGTTATGAATCGCATTTGAAGACCGGTGTTGAAGACCGGATATTTTTGAAAACGAAAGGATGACCGTCGAGTTACTCTACATCGGCTGATCTCCGGTTTAGAGGTTTTATCACCCTTAGTGGCGGGAAGTCCTGACGTGATTGAAAATTATCCGGATATGCAAGGGCTTCGTGAGAAGTGCCTTCGGTTCTGTTCGATCCCGGAACAGACTTGTATGGATTGTGTGTCTGACGTTACAATTTGAGATATAAAGCTGATTTCTTTCAAATACATATCTGTTGGTGGCGGAGAATTTATTCTCTTAGCTTAACACCCTTCTCTGAGACGTACGAGCTCAGAGGTTATGTAGTTGAAATTTATCAGCGATATATCCCAATTTGGTAACGTGGCATACTGAGTGTTGCTGTGAAATGATCAGTGTTTGATCATTTGTGATATGATCATTTGTTTGATCTTATATCTTTGTGATCATAGGTTGATCATTTTGTTTGACCCGAAGCAGGGCTTTTTGAGAAAGCGTAGCTTTGTGGACGAGACTTCGTCGAGCCTCACACCCCGGAAATGGTCGAAACAGGAAGGATGCGGCAAGGTTCTAGGGAGTAGCGCCCCTTAGTGTATGTCATTCCTTCTGGATAAAGGTGGTATCATGGTATGGAGCCCAGATACTTAACCTCTGTGGTTACTGCATTATTATTTTCTATGTGGTTTGTTGCGAATCGGGGATCCTCGGGAAGATCGGTGACGATCGGGGGATGGCATACGCGTGTCAGTAGTTACCTATTTTTGCAGAGGTAACCCGGCCTTGTGTTGGCAGAGATCCGGTTAGGTTCTCGGGTCATCTATTCCAGGGACGTACCCATCGTGGATAGGAAGTTCCTTAGCCTGACCATTTGTTGGAAATCCAAAGAAACAATACGAGCCTTTACGATTTCAATTGCATAACCTGTCTCCTCAGGAGGCAGCTATAGCAAGCATAATATAATGGTACCTATGCTGGCTAAGATTTATATTCTACTTTCGAAATGTTTTCCACTATGCACTAATAATAATATCAAAAAGGATTTGATTTTTGCGTAGTAAGCATCTTTGACTATCATAAGAAGAAATCTCCTCCAAGTCTGCGTTTGCATTGTGTGTGTGGTGGGAGGTCTTATGGTAGTTTCATTTTCCAAAAGCATTGCGAATTGACTTTAAAAATTTTCTATTGTTTATTCTAAAGATAAACTGTTTTACGATCTCACACCAGTCACCATGACTGACTCGGAGTTTATTGTTTCTCTTCTAAACTCTGGGTGCCCACCAATTTCCACACGGGCAGCCTAGAGTTATATTATCAGGATATTCTGGATATTCTGGAGCTTGGAGATAAGCTGGATGACGAGACGTAGTATTTGTATCTAATAATATTTATTCCGCTGTGTATTCTGTATAAGGACAAGTTTATATAACTGTCCCTTGTTGTTTATTGACTCTGATGATATGATGTAATGTAATGTAATAACAGATATAATTCTTTTGTTTTTAAATGATATTCATTTATCTATTATATATTGTTCCGCTGCGATATGTGAGATTCTGATATTGTTTTCTGCTTCTGTATCTGATGTTGTGTTGTTGTTCTTCTTTCTTTCTTCTCTTTTTCTTCTATCTTCTTCTTCTTCTACTTTTTCTTTTTCTTAAAACCCTCACTATTGGAGTTTCCGACACTCGATTTCTCGGCAGTCGATAAAGTGAGTATCGATGTCGAATTTTCGAAAGTCGAAAATTTCGGTATGTGACAGCGTGGTATCAGAGCATATGGTTAAGCGACAACCCTGCTCTGTTGGGTGTTACTCATTAGAGATAGAGTCAGTAGTGCTCTAGAATGAGTTGAGTGTAATAATATATACGAGCGCGTATTTGTTAGTGAATATAAAATTGTTTTATATTGTGATGATTGGTTTATTGAGTGGTATATGAACCTTCGTCGGCACAGTCTTGCAAAACTGAATCGAAGGGGTTTCTAAACACTTGAATAGAATAGTTCGGCACAGTATTGTTTTAAAATAGGGTAAATGAGATAATTTTGCCCAAAACTATTTTTGTATAGAAAAGAAATGTTTTTCTATGAAGTACTATAGTATATGGTTGCATGGTTGCTAGAAGTAATAATATTAAATTATTCCCATTGGCATTAAGTAAGAAATTGAAATCGTAACTCCAAAGTTAAGAAATGAATTCACATACAAATGAAATTTGAGAATATAAATTTTAATTGTGACTTATAATTTAAAACGGAATTCCAGAGAAGTTTTTGGAAATGTTTTGAAAAGAATTTGAAAATTTTGGAGATTTGGGAAGTTTAAATCCTTTTGATTTGAAAATGAATTTCAAAGGTTTGAAAAGTATTTTAGAGAGATAAAAGCTCTAAACTCTTTTCGGTCGCTGGAAAATAACTTCGATGATGACCGCGGCATCGTTGGTGTTCATTTTCGGGTTTCCAAAAGAGGAATTGCTGCCAAATTGTTTTAAATGGAAGTTGTTCGGAAAATTGGATTTTGTTTTGGAAATTCAAAAGATAATTTGATTTGTTTTCAAAATGATTTTGAAATATTGGTAAGACTCTGGGATACCATATTTATGAAATATTATCAAGTTGATAACTTATACAATTTGAAAGGTTGATAGAATAAATTTAACTTAAAGGATGAAGTTAAATGAATGTAAGTACAAGTGAATCAATTAAATGAAATTGAAAGTTGAAATTCATTTCGAATTCGTAAGCAAATGAATTGAATTGAATAATGTAAATTGAAAGATGAATTAAAATTCATATGTTATTGGAAATCCAGTTTAATATAAGTAGTTATGAACCAAAGTGGTAAATCGAAAATAAATATAATGTCTGCATGGAATATTTATATTGAACCTAAGAAATGAAGAGCGAAATTCTTAAGTAAAATCTGATATTGAAATTTTTCTAAGTTGATGATTGAATGAAGATAAGACTGGAATTGAAACTGAATGTTGAAAACAAATTTGAATCTGTAAAGTGAACTAGAATGTGTGATGAATTAGTGAGTGAAACTAATTTAAAATAGTGCAGTTATGAATGAAAGATAATTGATAAATTCAATGTTCAGAAGCTAAACTGAATCCAAATTAGATTGGGATTGTGAATTGAATTCAAATGAATTTGAAATGTGAAATCGAATGAAAAGAATATATAACTTCAACAGTGAAGTAAAAATGTATAAGCAGTTTATATTGAAATTTTTGTAATAGAATTTACAAAATGGTTTGAATATATACAACTAGATATTATGGCTAGTAGGATATACAGGTATTGTAAAGGAATTGGGATTTTAATTTTGAAGAGAATTTGAATTGCTCGAAAAAGGTATGTGTTTAAATTTGAATATGAGATTTGATGACTTGTTTCTCTAGCCGCTTGGCTTTTTCTTTTTCTTTTTGAAATCTGAGAGTCCGTAGGGACGTTTTGTAGTCGTACCGTATTAGCCGCGCAAAGGAGACGCTGGCGAAATTTTTCGGAAATTTCGAGTGTTAGAAAATTTTTGAGAAAATTTTGAAAGTTTAAAAATTTGAATTTAAACTCGAATTTGAATTTAGAAGTTAAACAAGGTTGTTCTGAACTTAGAATTGAAGTTGGAAATTTAGTTGAATGATAACGAATCTTTAGTAGAAAGATTTGTTTTGAAAATTCGATTAAACTATTGAATTGTGAAAAATAGTAGACGAGTTAAGGACCATTTTTTTCCTAACTTGTAATTTCGGGACGAAATTCTTTTAAGGAGGGAAGTCTGTAACGACCCAGAATTTTGAACGAATTAAATTGAGAATATTTAATTAATTTTAAATATTTGAACGATGATTTAATTTGAATCCCGGATATAGGTTTGAATTTGGAGATTAAATTTTATAATTTAATCTATTGAATGCTGAATAAAAATTTGAATCTTCAATTTTAAGCAGAAGAAAAATATTCGGAAGCTTTTAAAATCCATATAGATGATGCTGAAGATAATAGAAGCTTCAGAAACGAATTTGGAAGTGAATTGTTCAGTTTTGAATTTATATCGTTTAAATTGAATTTTAAAAATAGCCGTCCGAGGCGCAGTCTCGGAATTCGACGAAACCAGTTCCATTGGGTCCGTAATATTGTATTGTTACTGGATTTCCAATTTTGTATTTTTCGGAGTTAGTATGAGAGCGTACGGCGTATAAACGTGTTGGTAATAAATCGAAAATTTAAATTTAAATTTATATTTTTATTTGGTCAACAAACACACGTCTTCTTCCCTTAACCCACGCCAAGTATCACGGGTACGAAATCGTGCCAACCATCTCGTTCAAAAGATAAAAATCAAAACCATTATTAATCTCAGAAATAAAAAAAAGGGGGGATGGCGACTCATTCAAAACAGGAAGGCGATAGCGGCGAGGCACTACGAGGGGGGACTCGCGATCGAAGTGCGCGAACGCGGCGACGAGATGGGGTTCGCTCGCGCATCCCGCTGCCAGCGAGGGTGAGGGAGGCGATCGAATCACGTCTATGGGAGCACGCAAGGAGAAGGGGATGCTGGTGATGGAGTTTTTGTGCTCGAGACACTTCGTGGTCGGAAGGCTCATGCGCGAAGGTGGGATTCGGGTGGAAGAGGAACGATGGCGGCAGGATGTGACGATGTAGCTAGGGTTTCGGCATTGAAGTGATGGCGCGACTGGTCTGGGGTTTAGGCGACGAGCGACGGAGGCGAAGTTCGATGGCCTAATTCGCGAACGGCAGTAAGTTATTTTATTTTGAATTTTATTTTGGGGTAAGTCTGTATTCACTAAGAAATAAACAGGATTAAAACAGAAAAGATTTTTTTTTATGGAAAAGATTTTTGAATATATATATATGTATATAGGGATGTTAAAATGTTAAAACTTTATATATATTTACACAGTTCCAATTTTTATATGTATGCAAATTTGAAAAGAAATTTGGAGTTTTAAAGTGTTAAAAGTTAAAAACCGAAAAATAATAATAGAGAATATATACAGAAAAGATTTTTGAAAATAGAAACTATTAGTTAAAAAGTTGGTTAGGTAAATTTATTAAAATAGTAATTGATTTTTGATTTATTTCAAGTGTTAATAAAACCGTATAAATTATTTATACAAGGTATAAATCAAGGAAAAAATCGAGTCAAGACGGAAATGGATGGTAAAGAAATAAAAGCTAAGGTGAGATCTTCTCACTCAGATTTATGATTGAATTGCAGTTATTGATTGATTTGTTTGAATGTGCTATTAGATATGATAGGATATATCTATATATATAGCAGTATATACATATTGGCATATGTATATATTGGATTGATTGATTCCCGCCTCGTATAGCGGATGAGACCCTATTGCGCCGTTAGTAAGCGGATTTTTATAAAACCCATATACCGCGATAATTCCGTACTGGAGCGGAATTGGTATTGTGCTGACGTCTTTGGATGCAGGGAAACAGGTTGGAGGGATCCAACTGGACCCCTCACATTGATTGAATTTATTTCTACTGTGATGTGATAATCTGTGAATGATTATTGATGTTATTGAATTGATGTCTGGAAATTGTTGAAAGCTAAAATTTAGCTGAATGGATGTTTGATATCATTGGATTCCAAAAATAAACGAAATTGAATTTTTGGTAATTCAAGTAGAAAATTTTAAGTGAATTGATTTTTTTGAAATTGAATAAAATTTGAAGAAAAGAATTTAAAGGTATAAAAGTTGATTTTTATAATCTTATCGAATAAATTCCAGAATCAAGTGAAAATGTTAAATAAATGGATTTCGTAAAATAGTGATTTTTAATTGAAGAATTTAGTTAAAAATTGGATTTTTAAATAGATTGAAAGAAACGATTGAAATTTATTTCCTAAAAAAAAGAATTTATTTAAAAGGAGATAAGTTGGAAATCCAATTAGAAATTTAATTGGTAAATTGAAATGATTTGGGAAATCAATGTAAAATGATTTCAATTTGAAGAATCCATTTAAAAACAGGATATTGAATAATTTGAAAAGAATAAGGAATTTATTTTAGTAGTGAAAATTAATTTAGAAATGAATATTGAAATTGATTTGGTATTGAAGTAAAATTAGAAATCAATTTGGGATTTGATTTTGGGGTTAAAAGTGAATATTTGGGAATGTAGATTTAAAAATGAAAATGATGTTAAAATGGGTTTATTTACAGTTTGTAAAGTTTAAAAGAACGATTTCTTTTAAATTAAATAAATTATAAGTATTTAACTTATAATATGGATTTTTGGTGTATACGTTGAGTTATAAAATTGAATGGGTCATTAAAGGAAATTTATAAAATCGAAGTTGTTATAGAATAGAAAATAGAATTTATAAACGTTGTTTTATAAATTCGAAATCAATTGGATTTGATAAATTAAATATAGAAGGACATTAAAGAAGATATATTCGTGATTTTAAATAGCGAATTTTTATTGAAATAAAATGTGTAGAAAAGACTGAAATGTGGTTAGTGAAGTATATTCACGATTTTGGACAGTGAATATATTTTTAAGTAAAATGGATAGGGTTTTGGGAAAGCGATATTATGAAATGAAGTTAATTGTTTTAAAGGATGTTTTAAAACGTGTTAAATATCGAAATCATAGATTTCAACATTTATTGTTGAAATAGACGTTTTCGAAAAATAAGGAAATGGTGGACTATAACACTGTTGTTATAGTAAATGATTTCCGAAAGGAAATATTTTATATAGTATTGGGATTTATATATCTATCTTAATTCCAAATCCCTATACTAGTGATTTCGAGTCGTCGTAACGATGTTTTACGCAACATTCGTTTTGACTCAAATAAATGTGATTTAAGAATGATTTCCTTAAAGAATGAGATATATACTTAATTTTGATTTTAAGTATATCGAATATTTTCTAAGTATTGAAAATAAATGATTTGTGAATTACTTATTTTTAAATAAGTATGGAAATGCTTTTCCAATGTGAAATGAACTGTTTGAGTTTTTATCTTTTAAAGATAAATTGAAAAGTGAATATTTGAAATTGTTTTCAAATGGTTAAGTGTGGAAATTTTATATGTAATGAAGATATTTTTGGAGATAAAATAATTTGGAGAATTATTTGGAATCTGATGATGTTGCGCATCTTTATTGATAGTTAAATAACCGACTATCAATAATTACCTTTAGATAGGTATTTGTTGTGAATTGGATGAATTTGAATGCCACACTTATTTTTGAATAAGCGCTCACTATTCGGGTTAGCCGGGAAAGGACCATGGGGTCGTATAACCCATTCCGAATATGTGATACGTCGTTATGAATCGCATTTGAAGACCGGTGTTGAAGACCGGATATTTTTGAAAATGAAAGGATGACCGTCGAGTTACTCTACATCGGCTGATCTCCGGTTTAGAGGTTTTATCACCCTTAGTGGCGGGAAGTCCTGACGTGATTGAAAA
The DNA here is from genome assembly GCA_030737815.1 of Allium fistulosum. Taxonomy (NCBI): domain Eukaryota; kingdom Viridiplantae; phylum Streptophyta; class Magnoliopsida; order Asparagales; family Amaryllidaceae; genus Allium; species Allium fistulosum. The sequence goes on along the minus strand of CM060901.1, from coordinate 1,388,108,995 downwards.
TTATCCGGATATGCAAGGGCTTCGTGAGAAGTGCCTTCGGTTCTGTTCGATCCCGGAACAGACTTGTATGGATTGTGTGTCTGACATTACAATTTGAGATATAAAGCTGATTTCTTTCAAATACATATCTGTTGGTGGCGGAGAATTTATTCTCTTAGCTTAACACCCTTCTCTGAGACGTACGAGCTCAGAGGTTATGTAGTTGAAATTTATCAGCGATATATCCCAATTTGGTAACGTGGCATACTGAGTGTTGCTGTGAAATGATCAGTGTTTGATCATTTGTGATATGATCATTTGTTTGATCTTATATCTTTGTGATCATAGGTTGATCATTTTGTTTGACCCGAAGCAGGGCTTTTTGAGAAAGCGTAGCTTTGTGGACGAGACTTCGTCGAGCCTCACACCCCGGAAATGGTCGAAACAGGAAGGATGCGGCAAGGTTCTAGGGAGTAGCGCCCCTTAGTGTATGTCATTCCTTCTGGATAAAGGTGGTATCATGGTATGGAGCCCAGATACTTAACCTCTGTGGTTACTGCATTATTATTTTCTATGTGGTTTGTTGCGAATCGGGGATCCTCGGGAAGATCGGTGACGATCGGGGGATGGCATACGCGTGTCAGTAGTTACCTATTTTTGCAGAGGTAACCCGGCCTTGTGTTGGCAGAGATCCGGTTAGGTTCTCGGGTCATCTATTCCAGGGACGTACCCATCGTGGATAGGAAGTTCCTTAGCCTGACCATTTGTTGGAAATCCAAAGAAACAATACGAGCCTTTACGATTTCAATTGCATAACCTGTCTCCTCAGGAGGCAGCTATAGCAGGCATAATATAATGGTACCTATGCTGGCTAAGATTTATATTCTACTTTCGAAATGTTTTCCACTATGCACTAATAATAATATCAAAAAGGATTTGATTTTTGCGTAGTAAGCATCTTTGACTATCATAAGAAGAAATCTCCTCCAAGTCTGCGTTTGCATTGTGTGTGTGGTGGGAGGTCTTATGGTAGTTTCATTTTCCAAAAGCATTGCGAATTGACTTTAAAATTTTTCTGTTGTTTATTCTAAAGATAAACTGTTTTACGATCTCACACCAGTCACCATGACTGACTCGGAGTTTATTGTTTCTCTTCTAAACTCTGGGTGCCCACCAATTTCCACACGGGCAGCCTAGAGTTATATTATCAGGATATTCTGGATATTCTGGAGCTTGGAGATAAGCTGGATGACGAGACGTAGTATTTGTATCTAATAATATTTATTCCGCTGTGTATTCTGTATAAGGACAAGTTTATATAACTGTCCCTTGTTGTTTATTGACTCTGATGATATGATGTAATGTAATGTAATAACAGATATAATTCTTTTGTTTTTAAATGATATTCATTTATCTATTATATATTGTTCCGCTGCGATATGTGAGATTCTGATATTGTTTTCTGCTTCTGTATCTGATGTTGTGTTGTTGTTCTTCTTTCTTTCTTCTCTTTTTCTTCTATCTTCTTCTTCTTCTACTTTTTCTTTTTCTTAAAACCCTCACTATTGGAGTTTCCGACACTCGATTTCTCGGCAGTCGATAAAGTGAGTATCGATGTCGAATTTTCGAAAGTCGAAAATTTCGGTATGTGACACTCGACGTTTGCATAATAAGTGGCCTACAGTTAAAGAAGAAGTTGCCCAATACTAACGGGAGTTCTTGTATGCATTGTTCTAACATGATGTGTTATAGATGGACACCGATGTTGTACAATAAGAGGAATTATGCACTCTGATAGAGAGATGAACATGGATGCATGCAATGAGTCACTATGCAAGTGTACATTTCAGGTTCTCCCTCTTTGGCCGTAGTGAAGTATAGGTATTTATAGGAAAGAAGTTCTTGTAATAACCTACGGGCTATATTTTCATATTGGGTAGCTTTAGGAGCGTTGGTCGATCATTAATGTGAGGTTCAATCCTTAATTTGACCTTTGTGTTAGAAAGAACACTTAGGCAATGAACCTTAGAAATTCACGGATACCTTTAGTACACCCTATGTCATTTTGAATAGTTTTTTAGTTATCTACACATGATCATCACATAGTAAACTTGTATTCATTCACCAGACTTTTGTTTGACCTATTCTCTTTCCTTCATTTCCTCACCACAGGTGGACAAGGCAGTAGATAGTTGGCCCGTTCTTAATACTTTGAGAGTCAAGCTTACCTTTGGAGATTTCTTTTATCATATTTACTCTCCATGTATTATTTTATCTTATCATTACAGTCTTCATGTACCATACTTTGAGGGATATTTTTCTATGTACTCTATATTGGACTATGTACTGATTTTTTGAGACAATGTTTTGGATATTTTCTAAGATGGACTTTTTTTGTGTTATATGCTTTATTCCTTCTAATATGAGTTCTAAACATTTAGTTTGTCTTAGATTATATCTGCTTGTATTAGTCTCTGTGATGTTAGGTGAAAACTTGATAGCTCGCATTTCTTGGCATAACACAAGGTTGAAAGCCATGTTGTGCTTTCGTCGATGTGTTGGGTTGTGTGGGTTGTCATAGTTGGTATCAGTTCCAAGTTCAAAATGCCATATGGATTAGGACTGTATTGAGAGAACATAGTTGAAAAGTTTTGAAACAAAAAATGGTTTCAAAAGGGATTTTAAAGATAAGTCTCTAAAAGTTTTTCAAAATGGACATTTTTAAAAAATTATATGTATAAGTATGGATAAATTATTTCAAAAAAGATTTTAAAATTGTTCATATATCAAAATCTCCCTTATTCGTACCTATGCTAATTCTTAATCGTGCTTATGTTTTCTCTTAAATGTACTTATGATATCTGTAGGAAGTTGCTAACGGAATTCTTAAAATTCACAGATAGAAGATGGCTGATCCCGCAGGGTTCAGGCTTTGGCAATGTAGCTGAGATCCTAGGTGTGAATATCACAAGTTGGTTCCGCCGGTTTCTACAGGCTAGGGGATAGGGTGAGCTCAATCCCTCTAGAGAGATCGCAGAGGGAGTGGTAGGTGAGGTTCCTGCCTACCCACCTATTACTATAGATTTTGCTAAGATCCTTAAGATTTTTCTAATCTTAAGGATAAGCTATTCACGGGGACATAGTCTTATGTGGATTTACGGGCATGGATTTGCACTTGTGAGAGGATATTTGGTCTGATGGGTTTTACTGATGTTGTAAGGAAGTAGTTATCTACTTGGAAGTTGCAGGGTAAGGGTTTGAGCTAGTGGAAGGTTATTGTGTAACAGAATTATGGAGGTGATATTTCTTGGGAGGAGTTCCATAGGAGATATGATATAAAGTTCTTGTCCAAGGCGGAAGAAGGCATTTGTAACGTCCCTAATTTTTTATAACATTATGCAGAAGATTTAATTGGATAATTTAAATAGAATATTTATGATAAGGAGATTGAGATTTGAATAAAACATATAGGGCCATGCTTAATTATAAGATAAATGGGCTTTACTTTGGGTTATTGGTTAATTAACTTACATATGTGGCATATTAGTCAATAGCCATTTTATATTACACGACTATACAATCCACGTCTTTGTCCATTCATGTTCATTTTATTTCTCAAATCAAAATAAACGCAAGAACCCTAATAGAGCCGGCCATTAACAAAGGAGAAGAGGAATTTAATCTAAAGCTAAGGATCAAAGCTAGAGAGGATTAATCAACAACAAATCTCGAATTCCTTATCAAGTTTAAGGTGAATAATAATCTTCTACCATCTCTTTTTGGTTTTATAATCATGTGATTTTAGATTTGAATAGTTATTTTGTTTCCATGATATATTGGATGATGATATGCTCGAATTTATGGATTGTTTGATTTAAACCATTAAATTATATGATATCCGTACATAATTTTCCAAGCAACGGAAATTTTATTATGAGTTTTTGATGGAAAATATGATACGATTGGATTAAATATTTATTTTGTGATTTTCAGGAAGAAATTGGGTCTAAAAATTTAATATGTTTGATTACATGATTAATTTGGATTTCTATGTTTTTTGGGGATTTTTCCCATTTGATTTACTAGGGGAAAGAAATTATTTTGAAAGAGGAGTTTTTCTGCAAATGTTAGTTTTGTTATATGGAAAGAATTTAACGCTAAAATCTTTGATTATATCTGAATAAATGCAGCAGTTTTAATGGAAAAGTATTTGAAAAGTTTAGATTTGCAAACGAAGGAGTTACATGTTGCAGGATTAGCTATAAAGTAATTACCATTTTTGGATATAAAACAGCTTTTCAGAAAAAAGGAGGTTCCGCCTATTTCGGAAGGAATACCTTTCGACACCTTTACTTGTGCCATCCTAGTCGAAACCATCAGTGTCGAAACCCATAAAGCCAGATTCAAGGCATATGGTATCAATGGAAATTGATACGAAGTGTGTTGATAAGTAAGCAGAAGGTAGGGTGTTGAAAGCTATGCTTTCATCATAGTCGAAACCAAGGATTCAACTTTATAAAGATCAATGCCTGCCTAGATTTTGAAGGGCCTTCGACCAAGTCGATACCCTATAAAGTTGAAACCGTAGCTTATTTTCTAAAGCTAATTTTCTGCTTTGATTCGCTTAAAGTTTTCAACATAGTCGAAAGCTAGGCTTTTGAAAGGAATTCTACAAATAGCTTTCGAAGGGGTTTCTTTTCTTTAAGTAAAAGCTTTCGAAAGGGGTTGGCTTTGACCTAGTCGAAGCCTAGCCGTTACTCTACATATCGACCATGTTGTCCAGAATTGCTTTTGAAGGGTTACACTTGTTTTACCTTAAATCAGATCTTTTTCCTAATTGTTTTCAAAAGGGGTTGGGGTTTCGAAGGAGATAGAGTCGGAAGGGGGTTTCGACTCAGACCTTCGAAGTTTCGGATTTTAAAGTCTTTTGCTTTCGAACAAGATGGCTCTGACACCATCAACTTTCCCCAATTCTAGTATTTGTTGATTTCGAAAGAGATACTTTCGTAAACAACCATCTTGACCCAAATGATGTTTTAAGAGTAAAACCCAATGCTTTAAAAAGGGTAATTTATTTGTTTCAAAACCCTTGTTTTAAAGAATGTTTTCTTGATACCACCGAAAGGTCTTATTGATTTCGAAAGGTATATACTTAGAGTTTTAGAAAGAGAATTTCTATGCTTTCAAAGGAGGTCATCCATGAGTTTCGAAAGTGATGTTTTAAGGTTTCAAAACAAATAACCCATTCTCATTTTTAAGGAAAAATCATGGCATAAATAAATAAAGATTTTGATGTGTTATTCAAAATTTTTTTACCCATAACTGTATTTTGGGGAAATGGTGGAATAACCAATTAGGTTGACCTAGTAGTGAATATAACTTAACAGATGTTAAATTTTTAATTTAAAGATATTGGAAGGGGCCAATAGGTTTACAGTAAGCCCATGAAAACTGTATGATATTGGCAGGGTCCAATAGGTTCATGGTCAGCCTATGAAAACTATGATTTGATAATGGTAGGGGTCGGTAGGTTTGTAATTAGCCCATGAAATCCATATTCAGATTAAGATATTGGCAGTCAGCCAATAGGTTCCTAGTTAGCCCATGAAAACTAGGATTACAAATATGATATTGGAGTTACAATATGCTATTAGTGATCCCATAAAAACTAAGTAATTGGACAGATAGTCCTTAACATTAACATGTTAATAGTAACCTTGGAAACTATAATTGAGATAGATAGTCAGAATAAATGGGGGTGGGTAATCCAAATTTGATTTACTTGTTTTGCATATCATCATAATACTTTGAAATACCATGTTTTTGACCATTGTGGATGCTGGAAGCACAGTATATGGTTTTGTAAATGTTTTGGGATACTAGTGAGGGGAAAACATTTTCCGTTAAGCGGCGTGGTCTCACTAGATATCCAAATGGTTTGAGATGGTCGATTATTATTCATACCAGGCTTTTTGTCTGACTCAAAGTTTTTTCTTTCCCCATAAACTCTCAGGTACTCAATTTATTTTGAGTAGGTTGAGAGTTAAAGATTTTCAGGTTTTCTCTTAGACGCATAAGGCTTCCAGAGGCGTGCAGGAGGCAGATAGTTATCTACAGTTATTCTATTTCCGATGTATGTTTGGCTGTAAAGGAAAACTATTTTAATGCCTTGTTATGTACTCTGATAAACCAAGGGGGCATCTTCATATGTTAGTTTTGGCGTATTTTGTTATTATATGTTGTCTAAACATGCTCTGCGAACTGCGATTATATAATCAATTTGAAATATTGGGAAATGGAATGTGGATTTTATTTGAGGTTTAGAATTTTTCCATATTCTTGTGTTTTTGTGTATCAATGCATCTAATATCGCCATATTTGGTCATCGAGGATTAATAATTATAGATGACTGCAGCATCCATAGCCGTTAGTTTTGGGCCTCCAAGTAGAGGGATGTTACAAGTTGGTATCGGAGCATGGTTTATGAAACTTTAAAAGAAACTTAAACCTTAAAGATTTTTCCAAACATAATCTAATGAATCAGATAATAAGATTGGGGTTTGGGTTAACGCTATAATAACGTACTTGTATTATATATATATATATATATGTGTGTGTGTGTGTGTGTGTAGTTATATACATAAGTACGTATACCCCGCTCTTTTAGACCGTTCTTCTGTATCTTACTAAGGCTCGTATGCAGATTTACGAGAAAGGAGATATGGAAGCAAGAAACGGATGAGGAAATCTCGATGGAGGAAGCACCACAACTAATGGAAATGCTCGACCCACTACCAGAAGAAACCTGGGTCAACCGGCTAATGCTAGTAACCAAAATGCTGAAGCCAATGTATGTGAGTGTTGGAAATCCACCAGTAGATATGGGGGCAATGTATTAGTTCTTTGCCGGTTTGATGCAAGCTGGAGCTGCTGCTGGAGTTACCGGCAATGTAGGAGGAGCAAATCATGTGTCTCCAGTTGGGAATACTGCTTTGTTGAGTAGAGATTACACCAATTTGGGTAGGAAGCCATTCTTGGGAACAGAAAGTGCTGTAGAGGTTCAGAATTGGCTATTGCATTGCGAGCGAATATTTACTGATATGGGTCTTAATGATGGACAAAAGAGAAGGTTGGCCTCTAGGCAGTTACATGGGTCAGCACTACACTGGTGGAATAGTATTATTGCCGGAGTGCCGGAAGAGCAGTAAACTTAGGCTGATTCTAAGACGAGATTTGAGTAGAAGTTTGAATCCGAGTTTTCCAAGTCCGAGCCGATGAGGAAATTCATAGATTTAGTGCAAGGAGAGATGTTAGTAGTTGAGTGTGTTACTAAGTTTGAAGAGCTGTCTAGATATGGGTATGCTCTTATAGATACTGACATTAAAAGGAATGAGAAGTTCATTTGGGGACTAAGGCCCAAACTTTCTAGAACGACCATGACACATGTTCGTGATCCTTGTAATATTGTGGTGGAGATGGCAATTTTCCATGAGGAGTTGCTTGCTGATCTAGCTAAAGAGAAGTCAGTGGAAACCCAGGGTTCTCAAGGGAAGAAGAGGAAGTTCTTTAAAAAGAAGGGAGCCCAGAAGGTAGACACAGCTAAGAGATCGAAGGCTAAGGTAGTTTGTTATAAGTGTGACAAGAAGGGTCGCTTTGCGAATGAGTGCGGGTCGGGAAATTGGAAGAAGGCTGCAGGTAAGAAGAATGTGAAATGCTTCAGTTGTGATCAGGTTGAGCATTACAAGAATCAATGTCTAGAGCAAGTTAGGGAGGACAAAGGAAAGGTCTTTGCTATTGGATCAGCTAGGCCTACTACAGCAGATAAGGGAATGACTGTGGTGGAAGGTACGCTTTTGAATCAGAGTATTTTAGTTAGAGTACTTTTTGATACTAATGCATCACATTCATTTATATCTCAGTGTTTGGTTGATAGATTATGCCTAGAACCCACCTACCTTGTTACTTCCTTAAGGGTTACGAATCCTATAGGAGGATATGCAACTCTAGGGTTGAGATGTGACCAGTTAGAACTTGACTTGTTAGGTCATAAGTTCGCATGCAGTTTGTATGTTATTGATTTCGTAGATTTCGGGATCATTTTGGGGATGGATTGGTTGGGCAGGTATGAGGCTAGAATATTTTGTCATGATAGAGAGATATCACTAAGACATCCTAATAGTCATAAACCAAGTGATATTCTCAGTAGAGAATACTGACCATAGTGTTAGTGCTTTGCTTAACGCTATGGAGATAGGAGATGAGATAAATCAGGTTCGGGTAGCAAGAGAGTTTGCAGATGTCTTTGAGCCAGTCACTGGATTACCCTCTAAAAGAGCTGTTGAGTTTAGAATAGATCTTGTGCTCGGAGCTGACCCGGTGAGTAGACCACCTAGCAGAATGACACCAACTCAGATGAAGGAACTGAAGGTGTAGCCAGTGGATCTAGAAGGGAGGAATTTTATCGGAACAAGCAGTTCGCCTTGAGGAGCGGCGGTTGTGTTCGTGAAGAAACCAGATGGGTCGTTGAGGATGTCCATTGACTATTGTAAGCTGAATGAAAGGACAATTAAGAATAAATATCCTTTGCCTAGAATAGATGATCTATTTGATTAGTTGAATGGAGCTGGAGTATTCTCCCAATTAGATTTAGCAACAGGCTTCCATCAGTTGAGAGTAGAGGAGGACAATATTCCTTTGACAACATTTCGAAATAGATATGGTTCATATGAGTGATTGGTGATGCCGTTTGGCTTAACGAATGCAACTTCTTTTTTCATAGATTTGATGAATTGAATTTTCCAAGAGTACTTGGATAGGTTTGTTCTGGTGTTCATAGATGACATTATAGTATACTCTAAGGATGAAAGGGAGAATGAAGTTCATCTTAGAATAGTGTCTGAGACGCTGAGGCAGAATCCGCTAAAGGCGAAGTTTACCAAGTTTCATTTTTGGAAGAAAGAGGTTAAGTTTCTTGGTCATGTGGTTTCAGAGAAAGGATTGTCAGTTGATCTAGATAAGATTGAATCTGTTAATAATTGGAGGAAACCAGAGACGGTGACTGAGATCAAAAGTTTTCTTGGACTTGCTGGCTACTACCGGAGATTCATTAAGGATTTCTCGTGGATACCAGCACCCTTAACTAAGCTAACCAGAAAGGAGGTAAAGTTTGTTTGGTCCGAAAAATGTGAGGAACATTCCTTAATTTAAAGCATTGGTTGACCAATGCACCCATGTTAGTAGTTCCAGACGGAAACCAAGGGTTGGTGGTATATACTGATGCATGCAGAACTAGTTTAGGAGCAATGTTGATGCAGAATGGTAAGGTCATTGCCTATGCATCCAAGCAGCTTAGACCGCATGAAGTATGATATCCTACTCATGATCTGGAGTTAGCAGCTATGATTTTCGCATTAAAATTCTGGAGACATTATCTCTTAGGGGAGAGGTTTGAGCTTTATACCGATCATAAGTCTTTGCGGTATTTATTCTCTCAGAAGGAGTTGAATATGAGACAACAGAGGTGGCTGGAGTTCTTGGCAGCTTATGATTTGGTATAGAGAATACACCAGGAAAAGGTAATAAGGTAGCAGATGCTCTTAATAGAAAACATCAAAATGTGGTGTTAGCTATGTTAGCGGAGTGGAAAGATTTGAAAGCTTTGGCCAGTTGTGGAGTGCAGTTATGATCAACTACTGGTTCTAGTCAGAGTTCCGCCAGATTATCATGTTTGGAAGTCCGACCAGCATTGATTGAGAGAATTGCTTCTAAGAAAAAGGAGGATCCAGTACTAGCTGAGAGAATCTGTGACGACCCGGAATTTTTGTATATTTGAAATGTGAATATTTAATTTATTTTAAATATTCGAAGGTTAAATTTTAACTTTAATTTCAAATATACAGTATTTATTTGGATAATTAATTATTAAATTTAATTATCGGGATTGGGTAAAATATGGAATTTTGATTTTAAGCCTGTTAAAAATAGTTCAAAGATTCAGAAAATTTATATTGTTAATGCTGAAGATGATAGAACTTTTAAAATGGAATTTTAAAAGAGTTTGTTCAGTTTTAAAAAAAAAAAATTTATCGTTGAAATTAAATTTAAAAATAGCCGTCCGAGGCACAGTCTCGAAATTCAGCGAAACCAGTTCCATTGGATCCGTAATATTGTATTATTATTGGATTTCAAATTTCGTAGTGATCAGAAGTGTTGTGTGAGCGTACGATATGTAAACACGTTGGAATGTATATCGAGAATTCAAAATATAATCTATACTATATTGTTGACTGGTCCAGATTTCTTCATACTAGAGACTTCCTGATCCTTCTCCAATACGCTTCTTCGTTTAATATTTAAAAAGGGGTAGATATTTTTCTTCGTTCAGAAAACAAACGAAGCTTCTGCGAGAATCCAAAATCTCGTTCGTTCCTTAATATGTAAGAAATCATGGCCGAAATGAAAACTTCTTCCTCCAGTTATCATTTTCAAAATTTTCCACCTTTTATTTCCGAAATCAAAGAGCGTCGAAACCTCTCTTCCTCAGTACAATTTAAAATCAAATTGAAGTCGTTTTCGTTCGTTCTAGAAGGGGGAAAACTCAATCGCGAATTGCGATTCGCGAGCCAGGAACGCGACGTCGTTGAGGTGCTCGGTCTCCTCAGTTCGTGGCCGGAGGTCTCGATTTAAAGGATTCGACGGCGGCTGAAGGTCGATTCGACATTGAGGGCAACTCGCGACTGATTGTTGAAGGCGTGTCTCGAGGTTGTTTGGGGCGAACTCGAAGTACGGATGCATTGCAAGGGGATGCGCACGTGGTCAAGCTCGTGGTGGTGGGTGGCGTGCGTGCGAGTTGACGTCAAGGCAGGTTGGAGGGGATGATCGATGGCTGGTGAGCTCGAGCATGATGATGTCGAAGAGGTCTCGTGGGACGTGGCGATGAGGGCAACATTCAGGCGTGAATCTCGGTGGCAGGAAACACGTCAGAGAGGAATTAGATCGGCGGCTTGTGGTGGTGGTCTTCGAACAGATTTGAGCGTGGTGTATCACTACCGGTTATTTGATTTGGGAAGTACTCGCAGCATCGATCAGGGCAGTAAGGTATAGGCTACTTTATTTTAGAATTTAATTTAATAAGAATATGCACAGATTGAAATTTTATATTAAGTGTTGAACAGAAAAAAATATATATATATATATAGTCACACTTCTAAATAATATATTAGAAGAGCAATTTATTTAACCTAATGAAATACTTAGTATTTGAGATATGGTTTATTGTAGGAAGATTAGTTTAAAATTAAATCGTTAATCAAAATTTAATTCTTGTGCAAAGTCAACCTTATTAAACGATAATTGATTTCTCGATCAGTTCGAATATTAATAAAATAATCTAATATTTATACAAGGTTGGGAAAACCGTGAATCCAAAGCAAAGTGTGTGGACTGCAAATGGAAATAAGGTGAGTTAATCTCACTCAGCTGAATTTTTAATTTAAATTTAAATGGTTGAATTTAAATAATTGATTGGATGATTTCATTGATTGATGTGCTATATATATAGTAGTATATAGCAATATACACATATTGGCATATGTGTATATTGGAGTTGTTGATATTCCCGCACTTTATAGCGGATGAGACCCTATGCGCCGCATAATAGCGGATGATTTTATATAAAACCCATATACCGCGATATTCCACCTCGAAGTGGAATTGGTATTGTGCTAACATCTGTGGATGCAGGGAAACAGGTTGGAGGGATCCAACTGGATTCCTCAAAATATTTAATTTTGTTTAAATATTCTGTGATATGATTTTGATATCCTGTGATGAATTATATGGATAATTGGATGTTATGGTTTGGTTGGACCGATTTGGATATACTGAGTTATCAAAATCTCTAGAATGGAATTTTGAAAGGAAATAAAAGAGTAAATTTTTAAGTGAAATAATTTTAGTGAATTAGAATGAATTAATAATGAATTGGAAATAAAATAAAAGTGATTTCAAAATTCTAACAAATTTGGAATAAGAAGATTTGAATTAACAAGGGAAATAATAAATTGTAAAGCTTAAGTGATATTATTTGAAAGAATAAAGAATTTATTTTTAAATTTAAGGATTGAATTTAATTAAGTAATAAAGAAGGAATTTTGGAAGATTAAATTGGTATTTTCAATTAAAAAGGGTTTATCTCACAATAAAGAAATAAATCTAAAAGTTAATGTATTTTGAAATAAATGAAGTAGCAAAGGAAATTTATTTCAAAGTAAAGTAAAGTAAATTGGAAAATCAATTGGAAATTGATTTAGTTGTTTAAAATTGGAATTTAAAAGAGAAGTGAGATTTTGGAATTTATAAACTGGGTTTATAAAGTGAAATAAAATATCAGTGGATATTTTAAATATAAATTCAAGGTGGGAATTTATTGAGAAATGTAAATGTGTTTAAAAATAAATGGTGAGTTATTTTTAAAAGATATGGAAGAAAGTGTATTCCCTGGATGGCCAAGTACGATTTCAAAGAGAATTCTTAAATATAAGTTAAAAGTTTTCGTGTTGTTTAAAAAGGTATGTTTAGAAAATTTATTATTTCTAATATTTAAATTCTAAAGTAAATATTTTCCAAATCTATTATCGTAATAATTATTTAAAGGGTGACTAGTATTTTATTTAAAAAGGTGAAAACTTAGTTTTATATTGTATAAAGTAACCTTATTTTAAATATTCTTAAAAGTATTATTTTTAATTAAGTATTAAAGTAGTTTTCCAAATTTAAATGTTAAAGTATAATTATAATAAAGTGTTTTAAAGTTATTTTAAAATCTATAGGTATTTTGTACTTGGTGATTCAGTGGAATAATTATTTGGGCCGTAAGCGGGAACTGTTTTGAAATTGTTTTCAAATGAGTTTTGAAAATTCGGAATTATATCTTGGAAAGATATTTGGGCAAATAAATAATGTGGGAAATTATTTATTGTGTGATGGTTGCTTGTGGATGTTAATTGATAGTTAAATAACCGACTATCAATATTGGCCAAATGCGTTGATCGTTTCGAAGAGACCGGGATCGAGTTTCCGTATACCGGGATTCTAGGTCTGGAGACTCGAATACCACTTCGATCCGGTTTGTACGTTTCGTGTAACGTGTTCGAAGTCGAAGATGGAGCAGTGAAGTGCAAGGGCTAGTCGCTACTAATCCTGAGGATATTTCCAAAATGGATGTAGTAGGAATAGTGCCTTCGGTTCCGTTCGGACCCGGGACGGACTTGTATGGACGAATGCTTGCGAAACATCGTCAGGTGGACGATGGGCATTCTAAGGGATATGTTCTCTAAAAGGTATCGTTTAGCCTCGAACCTCATCAACCGGGAATGACTGAAAATCAGGGGTTATGCAGCAAGGCTTCGTGGGTAGCACCCACTTGAGAGTAAGGTCATCCCTGTCTAGATGTCCCTTTTATTTCGGCTTAGTGTTGCGGTTGCTGATCCCAACCGTGGGGTGATTTTACTTGGAATTATCCAGTAAGGGATGATTCCGGCTTTGTGTTGCAGGGGAGCGGGCGTACTCCTCGGTACTGTGATCTAGGCCACGTACTGTGATAGGTGGTACCCCAGTGCCTAGTCATTGTTGGAAATCCATTCTTCCTACGTGCCTTGTACGGTATTTGTTTGTATTACCCACTTTTGTGGCTAGTATGCTGGAATTTAATAATGTAACAATTTCAGCTATTTTAATAAGTATTTGTATATAGACACTATTATAATATCAGAGGAATTTGATAAAAAGTGTTTTAGCTATCGTAAGGTAAAAACCCGACATGTTTATTTGTGGCGTGGTCTTACGAGATGCTTTTGTTCCAAAGGATTTTGAAACTTTAAAAATCATTTGAGTGTGATTTTCTCACGCTGGTATTCCAGACTGACTCGGGTATTGTTTTATATGATGCTCGGGTCAGACCGAGTATTATAGGTTACAGGATATGATGCTGTAGAGCTCAGGAGACGAGCTGGATGGCGATACGTACTTTCGTATTTGAGTTATATATTCCGCTGTGTATTCAGATTGTGAGGGCAAGTTATGATTACTGTCCAGTTGTATGATATTGATGTGATGTACTCTGATGATGTATTGGAATGATGTATATATAAACAGATATAGATTTCTTTTTGTGTAAAGATCTGTTATTACCTATTATAGTTTATTCCGCTGCGTATGAGAGATTCTGTTGTTGTTTTCTATTCTTCTTCTTCTTCTACTTCTTCTTTTAGCACAAATGGTCCGGTTTTTCGTGTATGAAAAGCCTGGGGTCGTTACAGTGGTATCAGAGCGAAGGTTGGCGATAACCTTGGCTCTGGTGGGAATTTTGAGAGTATTAATAGATATGAGCGCGTATTTGTTAGTGAATATAAAATTGTTTTATATTGTGTTGATTGGTTTATTGAGTAGTTTATGGATTCTGGTCGATGTGTGGGACGCCACAACATTGATAGGAATCTCTAAACACTTGAATAGAACAATTCAACACAGTATTGTTTTAAAGTAGGGTAAATGAAATAAGTTACCCAAATTATTTTTGTATAAAAAGAAAGGTTTTGTAAACTATTCTAGTTAATATATATGGTTGTTTGGATGTTAGAAGTGATAATATGGAACTATTATCATTAATATATGGAAACTTAACTAGAAATTGAAATTTATAACCAAAGCAAAGAATAAAATTTTATAATAAAATAAAATTTGAGATATAGATTATAAATGTAATTTATAAAATTGAATGAACTTCATATACAAATGTGATTTATAATTGGAAATAGGATTCCAGAGAAATGTTGAAAATAAATCGGAATGGAGTTCAAGTTTGGAATTTTGGGAAAAATTCAAATTCCTGGGATTTGGAAATGGTTTTCAAAGATTTTGGAGAACTAATAGTATTATTTCAGGAATATTTTTGAGTTGAATTTGAAATCTTGTGAGATTTGGAAATTAAAAGTATTTGAAATGTTTTTAAAGAGATGAAAGCATTAAATTCTCTTTCGGTCGCTGGAAAATAACTTCGATGATGACTGCAGCATCATCGATGTTCATTTTCGAGTCTCCAAAGAAAAATTGCTACCAAACTGTTTTAAATTGGAATTGTTTGTGAACTAGGTTTGGTTTTGAAATTCCAAAGGGAAATGAAAATTGTCAAGGGTTTTGGATGAAGTTGATTTCAAAAGTGATTTTGAAATTTTGGAGAATTGTTTAAACTCTGGAATCATATTTAAAATGTTTATATGGAATAATAAATATGCCAAACTAAATAAAATATAAATCCTGTAGTAAAGTATAAAATGTGAATGAAATCGATTGTAAATGAATAAAATATAGATATAAATAAATTTGGGACTTATAAAATTTGGGAGTAAAATAAATAAGCCAAATAAAACTGTTTGTAATAGTAAGGAATATAATCCAGAAATTTAAATTATAAAATAGATTGAACACTTGAAAATAGTAAAGTGTTTTTGAAATAAAAAATCAAATATTAGAAATAAGTAGATTGGAAACGGGTAGTGGATCTAGAACTCGAGTTATAAATTAAAAGTTAACATGAAGTGTTAACAAATTAATTATAATTGAAATTGTATCATATAAAAATGAAATTGGGTTAAAATAGAAATGGTATGAATTGCAAATAGAATCCAACTAAGTGGAAATAAATTTTAATCGAACTAAATTTAGGTGAGTTACAGATAACATTTAATTGGAATGCGTCGAGCTAAATAATTGTTGTGAATGAATTAAGATAAAAAGGAAATCCACTTGGTAATGAAGATGAACCTAAGTAGTTAAAGGGTTCGAATTCAAAATGCAATGAAAATGAGATTGTATAAATCTATTGAGTTAATATAAACAATAAAATTTGTTTTGAATCAATTGTAATGATATGGGTTTGTTTGGACTTAAAAATAAATTGAAGTTAAGAAAGGAAGTTGTAAAATCATTTAAATTTAATGGGATGGTTTAAATGTTGTTGGGAAACAATTAAAATTAGTGTTGGAACATTTCATACGTGTTTATGGAAGTATATAACATGCATTGTAATAGAATCCATATTTTAGCTATTTAAATATAAGTGAAATGCTATGAACTTTCTATATTTGTCACTTACACTTTTAAATTGAGTTAGTACAGGTTCAGGGAAGCCGTATAGCTGATTTTGGGTTGCATTAATTGCTAAATAATAAGCCGCTTGCTTTAAAAATGCTAAAATAGAGGTACGCCTACGCAAAAGAATTTAATAGGAGATATCAACTGTTTATATTGATATATATTGTGATTTCCGGCCTGAGGCCGATGTATATATATATATTTGTGCATCCTGCGATATCGCAGAAGTCCCTCTGTACAAAGGAGATTCTGCCAAAATTTTCCGTAAAATTTGAGAGTTAGAAATTTTTTGGAAATTTTCATTTACGGCAAATGGTTTAAATTGCTAAGTAAATAGAATGTGACACTGAACATTGAAATCTATTTTAACTGTGAATGTAAAGTAAGTGCAATTGAAGGAACTAAAGAAAATAAAGTTCACAAATAAATTTTAATTGAGATTTAAATTAATTAGAAAGTGAAACTATTCAAAATGGAAGATAAATTGAATTAAAGTGAAATTGTAAAGGCAAAAAAATGAATAGAAATGGATATGAACTTCAATAGTGAAGTGAAAATAAGTATAAGCAGAATGTAAAATATTTATATTGAACTTAAGAATTGAAGAATGAAATTCTTAAGAAAATTGATATTGGAAATATACTTAGTAATTTTGGAATGGGAAAAAAATGAATATACTAAGTGAATAGTTGAATGAAGACTAAAACTGAAGTTGTGAAATGGGATAGTTGTGAATAAGGGGATAACAATCAAAAAGGAATGTGAATAAAAGATAATTGATATAATTGGTAATCAATTGAAATTAATACGTAAGGTGTACGTATATTATTTATTCGCATAGCTATTTGGTCCAGATATCGAACACAGAATTTCGAGATAGTTTTATCGATCCGAATCAGGATTTTTCACTCGATTTTCGACGGCGAGCCTGGATATGGATTGTTGATTGATTCTGGATATTCTCTATCATAGTTTGTGGCTATGCAAGGAGAATGACGGTTTCTGATCAAGAAACCAGATCTGAGTCCGCACTAGGAAGTCGGGTGGACAATACTAGTTCGGAAGTGGAATTGTGTAATCGATTGAGCGATCAAATGTGATATTGCGTACGGATGATATATGTGCATCGTACGGGCTTAAGTAAAACAAATGTTGAAAATTTGTAAAGAAAAGTATAAAGTGACTTTGGAATTGTGAGTGAATATTATTGCTTAGTAGGATATACAGGTGTATAAAAGCAATGGATAAATTGGGATTTTTGATTTTAGAAGATAAAATTTAATGGCCCGACAAAAAGGTATGTATTTGAATTTCTATATGAAATTTGATTGGGTTTTGATCTAGCCACTTGGCTTTTTGTTTTCTTTTTGAGATTGGGAGGCCGTAGAGCCATTTTGTAGTTGTACCGAGCTAGCCGCGCAAAGGAGACGCTGGCGAAATTTTTCGGAAATTTAGGGAGTTAGAAAAATTTTGAGAAAATTTTGATAATTTAAAATATGAATTCAAATTTAGATTTGAATTGATAGGTAAGTGATTTGGGTTGAACTTATGAATAAGTTTGGGAAGTTAAAAGATGATTAGTGTATCATTTATAAAAGATTGTCTTGGGGTTGTTAAAACTATTTGGATAGGGAAAAAGAACGGGTATCGAATCATTTCTCTTAACTGGTAATTTCGGGGACGAAATTCTTTTAAGGGGGGAGGAATGTGACGACCCGGAATTTTTGTATATTTGAAATGTGAATATTTAATTTATTTTAAATATTCGAAGGTTAAATTTTAACTTTAATTTCAAATATACAGTATTTATTTGGATAATTAATTATTAAATTTAATTATCGGGATTGGGTAAAATATGGAATTTTGATTTTAAGCCTGTTAAAAATAGTTCAAAGATTCAGAAAATTTATATTGTTAATGCTGAAGATGATAGAACTTATAAAATGGAATTTTAAAAGAGTTTGTTCAGTTTTAAAAAAAAAAATTTATCGTTGAAATTAAATTTAAAAATAGCCGTCCGAGGCACAGTCTCGAAATTCAGCGAAACCAGTTCCATTGGATCCGTAATATTGTATTATTATTGGATTTCAAATTTCGTAGTGATCAGAAGTGTTGTGTGAGCGTACGATATGTAAACACGTTGGAATGTATATCGAGAATTCAAAATATAATCTATACTATATTGTTGACTGGTCCAGATTTCTTCATACTAGAGACTTCCTGATCCTTCTCCAATACGCTTCTTCGTTTAATATTTAAAAAGGGGTAGATATTTTTCTTCGTTCAGAAAACAAACGAAGCTTCTGCGAGAATCCAAAATCTCGTTCGTTCCTTAATATGTAAGAAATCATGGCCGAAATGAAAACTTCTTCCTCCAGTTATCATTTTCAAAATTTTCCACCTTTTATTTCCGAAATCAAAGAGCGTCGAAACCTCTCTTCCTCAGTACAATTTAAAATCAAATTGAAGTCGTTTTCGTTCGTTCTAGAAGGGGGAAAACTCAATCGCGAATTGCGATTCGCGAGCCAGGAACGCGACGTCGTTGAGGTGCTCGGTCTCCTCAGTTCGTGGCCGGAGGTCTCGATTTAAAGGATTCGACGGCGGCTGAAGGTCGATTCGACATTGAGGGCAACTCGCGACTGATTGTTGAAGGCGTGTCTCGAGGTTGTTTGGGGCGAACTCGAAGTACGGATGCATTGCAAGGGGATGCGCACGTGGTCAAGCTCGTGGTGGTGGGTGGCGTGCGTGCGAGTTGACGTCAAGGCAGGTTGGAGGGGATGATCGATGGCTGGTGAGCTCGAGCATGATGATGTCGAAGAGGTCTCGTGGGACGTGGCGATGAGGGCAACATTCAGGCGTGAATCTCGGTGGTAGGAAACACGTCAGAGAGGAATTAGATCGGCGGCTTGTGGTGGTGGTCTTCGAACAGATTTGAGCGTGGTGTATCACTACCGGTTATTTGATTTGGGAAGTACTCGCAGCATCGATCAGGGCAGTAAGGTATAGGCTACTTTATTTTAGAATTTAATTTAATAAGAATATGCACAGATTGAAATTTTATATTAAGTGTTGAACAGAAAAAAATATATATATATATATAGTCACACTTCTAAATAATATATTAGAAGAGCAATTTATTTAACCTAATGAAATACTTAGTATTTGAGATATGGTTTATTGTAGGAAGATTAGTTTAAAATTAAATCGTTAATCAAAATTTAATTCTTGTGCAAAGTCAACCTTATTAAACGATAATTGATTTCTCGATCAGTTCGAATATTAATAAAATAATCTAATATTTATACAAGGTTGGGAAAACCGTGAATCCAAAGCAAAGTGTGTGGACTGCAAATGGAAATAAGGTGAGTTAATCTCACTCAGCTGAATTTTTAATTTAAATTTAAATGGTTGAATTTAAATAATTGATTGGATGATTTCATTGATTGATGTGCTATATATATAGTAGTATATAGCAATATACACATATTGGCATATGTGTATATTGGAGTTGTTGATATTCCCGCACTTTATAGCGGATGAGACCCTATGCGCCGCATAATAGCGGATGATTTTATATAAAACCCATATACCGCGATATTCCACCTCGAAGTGGAATTGGTATTGTGCTAACATCTGTGGATGCAGGGAAACAGGTTGGAGGGATCCAACTGGATTCCTCAAAATATTTAATTTTGTTTAAATATTCTGTGATATGATTTTGATATCCTGTGATGAATTATATGGATAATTGGATGTTATGGTTTGGTTGGACCGATTTGGATATACTGAGTTATCAAAATCTCTAGAATGGAATTTTGAAAGGAAATAAAAGAGTAAATTTTTAAGTGAAATAATTTTAGTGAATTAGAATGAATTAATAATGAATTGGAAATAAAATAAAAGTGATTTCAAAATTCTAACAAATTTGGAATAAGAAGATTTGAATTAACAAGGGAAATAATAAATTGTAAAGCTTAAGTGATATTATTTGAAAGAATAAAGAATTTATTTTTAAATTTAAGGATTGAATTTAATTAAGTAATAAAGAAGGAATTTTGGAAGATTAAATTGGTATTTTCAATTAAAAAGGGTTTATCTCACAATAAAGAAATAAATCTAAAAGTTAATGTATTTTGAAATAAATGAAGTAGCAAAGGAAATTTATTTCAAAGTAAAGTAAAGTAAATTGGAAAATCAATTGGAAATTGATTTAGTTGTTTAAAATTGGAATTTAAAAGAGAAGTGAGATTTTGGAATTTATAAACTGGGTTTATAAAGTGAAATAAAATATCAGTGGATATTTTAAATATAAATTCAAGGTGGGAATTTATTGAGAAATGTAAATGTGTTTAAAAATAAATGGTGAGTTATTTTTAAAAGATATGGAAGAAAGTGTATTCCCTGGATGGCCAAGTACGATTTCAAAGAGAATTCTTAAATATAAGTTAAAAGTTTTCGTGTTGTTTAAAAAGGTATGTTTAGAAAATTTATTATTTCTAATATTTAAATTCTAAAGTAAATATTTTCCAAATCTATTATCGTAATAATTATTTAAAGGGTGACTAGTATTTTATTTAAAAAGGTGAAAACTTAGTTTTATATTGTATAAAGTAACCTTATTTTAAATATTCTTAAAAGTATTATTTTTAATTAAGTATTAAAGTAGTTTTCCAAATTTAAATGTTAAAGTATAATTATAATAAAGTGTTTTAAAGTTATTTTAAAATCTATAGGTATTTTGTACTTGGTGATTCAGTGGAATAATTATTTGGGCCGTAAGCGGGAACTGTTTTGAAATTGTTTTCAAATGAGTTTTGAAAATTCGGAATTATATCTTGGAAAGATATTTGGGCAAATAAATAATGTGGGAAATTATTTATTGTGTGATGGTTGCTTGTGGATGTTAATTGATAGTTAAATAACCGACTATCAATATTGGCCAAATGCGTTGATCGTTTCGAAGAGACCGGGATCGAGTTTCCGTATACCGGGATTCTAGGTCTGGAGACTCGAATACCACTTCGATCCGGTTTGTACGTTTCGTGTAACGTGTTCGAAGTCGAAGATGGAGCAGTGAAGTGCAAGGGCTAGTCGCTACTAATCCTGAGGATATTTCCAAAATGGATGTAGTAGGAATAGTGCCTTCGGTTCCGTTCGGACCCGGGACGGACTTGTATGGACGAATGCTTGCGAAACATCGTCAGGTGGACGATGGGCATTCTAAGGGATATGTTCTCTAAAAGGTATCGTTTAGCCTCGAACCTCATCAACCGGGAATGACTGAAAATCAGGGGTTATGCAGCAAGGCTTCGTGGGTAGCACCCACTTGAGAGTAAGGTCATCCCTGTCTAGATGTCCCTTTTATTTCGGCTTAGTGTTGCGGTTGCTGATCCCAACCGTGGGGTGATTTTACTTGGAATTATCCAGTAAGGGATGATTCCGGCTTTGTGTTGCAGGGGAGCGGGCGTACTCCTCGGTACTGTGATCTAGGCCACGTACTGTGATAGGTGGTACCCCAGTGCCTAGTCATTGTTGGAAATCCATTCTTCCTACGTGCCTTGTACGGTATTTGTTTGTATTACCCACTTTTGTGGCTAGTATGCTGGAATTTAATAATGTAACAATTTCAGCTATTTTAATAAGTATTTGTATATAGACACTATTATAATATCAGAGGAATTTGATAAAAAGTGTTTTAGCTATCGTAAGGTAAAAACCCGACATGTTTATTTGTGGCGTGGTCTTACGAGATGCTTTTGTTCCAAAGGATTTTGAAACTTTAAAAATCATTTGAGTGTGATTTTCTCACGCTGGTATTCCAGACTGACTCGGGTATTGTTTTATATGATGCTCGGGTCAGACCGAGTATTATAGGTTACAGGATATGATGCTGTAGAGCTCAGGAGACGAGCTGGATGGCGATACGTACTTTCGTATTTGAGTTATATATTCCGCTGTGTATTCAGATTGTGAGGGCAAGTTATGATTACTGTCCAGTTGTATGATATTGATGTGATGTACTCTGATGATGTATTGGAATGATGTATATATAAACAGATATAGATTTCTTTTTGTGTAAAGATCTGTTATTACCTATTATAGTTTATTCCGCTGCGTATGAGAGATTCTGTTGTTGTTTTCTATTCTTCTTCTTCTTCTACCTCTTCTTTTAGCACAAATGGTCCGGTTTTTCGTGTATGAAAAGCCTGGGGTCGTTACAGAATCAGGAGACTTGAGGTTGGAATAGAGATCGACGATTTAAAGGATTTTAGCCTTGACCAGAGAGGATGGCTAGGAAAGAAGGGACAATTGTGTGTTCCAAATGTGGAGGATTTGAGGAAGGAAGTTCTTGTAGAATGTCATCGATCCAAGTTCATGATTCATCCTGGAGGAACCAAGATGTATCAGGATATGAAGAAGGGCTTCTTTGGGAAGGCATGAAGAGGGATGTTGGCTTGTAGGTTAGAAAGTGCATAAACTGCCCATAAGTGAAAGCTGAACATCAGAAGCCCAGTGGATTGCTTCAAAATTTAGAGATTCCAGTTTGGAAATGGGATTTGATATCAATGGATTTTATAGACGGGTTGCCAAGGTCAAATAGAGGTAATGAAAGTATATGGGTTACAGTGGACAGATTGACCAAGAGTGCCCATTTCATTTCAGTTAAGTCAACCAGGACGGCACCTGTTTTAGCTAAGTTGTTCATGAGGAACATAGTTAGACTGCATGGAGTTCCTGGTAGTATAGTCAGTGACAGAGATGCTTTGTTTACTAGTAAATTCTGGAAGAGTCTATGGGAAGTGGTGGTTACCAAGCTTAATATGAGTACTGTATATCACTCTCAGACAGATGGGTAGACAGAGAGGGTTAACAAAGTACTCAAGGATTTAGTAAGAGCTTATGTATTGGACTTTGGTGGACCATGGGAAGATCACCTACATTTGGTTGAGTTTTCCTATAATAATTGTTATCAGACTAGTATCGGAATAGCATCATTTGAAGCTTTGTATGGAAGACCATGCAAATCGCCAGCATGTTGGTTGGAGTCTGGAGACAGATTGGTCTTAGGTCCGGATTTGGTTAGAGAGGCGTCAGAAAAGATTGAGTTAATCCGAGAGAAGATGAAGGAAGCTCAGTCAAGACAGAAGAGTTACGCAGATAAAAGACGTAAAGACCTAGAATTCTCAGTTGGAGATAAGGTTTTCGTTAAAGTATCACCTATGAAGGTGTGGTGCGATTTGGAAAGTTAGGGAAGTTAGCCCCGAGATATGTTGGTCCATTCCTAATTTTAGAAAGGATTGGAAAGCTCGCATACAGAATAGAGTTATTGAGCAATATGGCAGGTGTCCATAATGTATTTCATGTGTCTCATCTTCGTAAGTATGTGCATGATCCAGAGACCACCATTCCTCTGACATAGTTGGATGACTTAGTGGTAGAGCCTAATTTGACTATTGTTAGACAACTAATTCGGGTTGTAGCTAGAGATGAGAAAAGATTAAGGAACAAGACAGTCAGGTTGGTAAAAGTTCAGTGGAGTGACAACGAGAAGTACTGTACTTGGGAGACATAGGACATGATTAGAAATACTTATCATGATCTGCTTTAAGGGTATGTCTATATTAGATTTATATAAACTGTTGCTAGTCAGTTAGACTGGTATGATTGTTAGGAGTTGTTACAGTTGATTACTAAGTTTAGTATTTAGTCCTTACCGAATTTCGAGAACGAAATTCTTTAAGGAGGAAGCTTGTAACATCCCTAATTTTTGATAATATTATTCAGAAGATTTATTTAGATAAATTAAATAGAATGATGATGATAAGGAGATTGAGATTTGAATAAAACATATAAGACCCCGCTTAATTATAAGATAAATTGGGCATATTAGTCAATAGCCATTTTATATTACACGGGTATACACTCCACGTCTTTGTCGATTCACGTTCATTTTATTTCTCAAATCAAAATAAACGCAAGAACCCTAATAGAGTCAGCCATTAACAAAAGAGAAGAGGAATTTAATCTAAAGCTAAGGATTGGAGCTAGAGAGGATTAATCAACAACAAAGCTCAAATTCCTCATCAAGTTTAAGGTGAATAATAATCTTCTACCATCTCTTTTCGATTTTATAATCATGTGATTTCATATTTGAATATTTGTTTTGTTTCCATGATATATTGGACGATGATATGCTCGAATTTTTGGATTGTTTGATTTAAACCATTAAATTATATGATATCCGTACAGTTTTAGGGTTAAAACTGTGGTCTTTTGATTTTAAAATGCTATGGAAAATTTTAATGTTAAGTGAAACATAATTTTGACCTGAGATTCCGATTCCATGTCCAGGCTGAATTACCCAATATTCCTTGTCAGATTCGTGAAATCATGTACAAACTTCATACATTAAAATATGCTCACTCTAATCAACTAAAATAGAGAAAGATCAATGGAAAATCCGTGGCTGCTCATGCCAAATCGAATGACCCGGCTGCTTATGAAGTCTCAAAGACAGAGGACTGGGAAACAACTGTTTGTACCAAAATTGGGCACAACACTCTTCGGAAGTTTTTGAAGAGATAAAATGAAGAAATTAAATGAACAAAAAAGGTATTATCTAATAAAAACTCCAAACTTCAGAAATGAGAATGATTAAAATGCACAGAGACACAAGAATTTAGAGTGGTTCGGCGTGTTGCCTACGTCCACTATGAAGTTGATTGCTTTATTGATGTTTTTGCTGATGATTACAAGTGAATTCAATGAATTACAGCAGTTAATGATGATTTACAGCAGTGAATTTTGTTATAGGCAGCAGTAATGGAGTTCAGATCTGGATCCGGCAGAGTCTGGGCGTTGGAGGATTCAAAGAAGAAGAAGAACCCCTTTTCTGTTAGCTTTGGGGGTCTATTTATAGGTGTAGGAGGCTGGTATTTCGCTCAGATCTCGGGAGACCCTCTCTGGCACGTGACCAGGCCCGCGCGCCCAAGCCCGTGAAGTTTCGGTCCGATCCGTGATCGATACGAACAAATTTCGTATCGATCAAGATTTCATCCAATGGAGTCGAAATTTGGCGTGGACATTCTTTAGCATGCACGTAGTCTTCTGTGAAAATTTCATAGCATTTGGACTTGTAGATTGGGAGATATGATCGATACGAAATGGGATCCTCGGTTAGCTGTGTAGTTCGACTCGCTCTTGTTTCGACTCTCTTTTCATTTGACTCGGTTCTGTTTGACTCGGTGACGTGGCATTAACTTGTATTGACTGCTATGCTTTGCTCTACATCGATGGACACGAAGTAGAAGTCTTTGGATGGATGCGAAGTCGATGAAGTGGAGCGAGTCGAAGTATGGCTCGAGGCGGAGCAAGTCGAAGTATGGCCCGAGGCGGAGCGAGTCGAAGGGTAGCGCCCTGAGGGATTCGAACAGTGGTTTGAGCGGAGCGAGTCGAAGAAGGCATCTGATGGAGGCGGAGCGGAGCGAGTCGAAGTGGAGCGAGTCGAAGTAGGCTTCCCAGATGGATTCGAACAGAGCGAGTCGAAGTGGAGCGAGTCGAAGATGGAGTCGAAGCGGAGCGAGTCGAAGTGGAGCGAGTCGAAGATGGAGGCGAAGCGGAGCGAGTCGAACTGAGCGATTCGAATAGGGGCTGTTTTTAATCAATTTTGCATCGATCATAACTTGAGCATACGAACTCGGATTGACTTGAAATTTGGAACGATGGCTCCCATAGCTTTGCTTGTCGTGTCATATCAATTTTGGCTCGATCCGGGCTCGGACAAAATTCATCGATATCCATAGTGAACCTGCGTATAGCCGATTTTCTAGACGAACTGCCTTTGGTTTCTAGTCAAGTTCTTGGTGTCAAGGCCTTGCCAAAAGGCGGAATAACAGAGACGGGTTTTAATTTTCAAAATTTTCCAAGCAACGGAAATTTTATTATGAGTTTTTGATGAAAAATATGATACGGTTGGATTAAATATTTATTTTATGAATTCCGGGAAGAAATTGGGTCTAGAATTTTAACATGTTTGATTACATGACTAATTCAAAATCTAAGATTTTTGGGGATTTTTCCCATTTGATTTACTAGGGGAAATAAAATACTTTGAAAGAGGGGCTTTTCTACAAATGTCGGTTTGTTATATGAAAAGACTTTAACTTTAAAATCCTTTGATTATATCTGAATAAACGCGGTAGTTTAAATGAAAGTATTTGAAAAGATTAGAGTAGCAAATGAAGGAGTTACATGTGGCAGGATTAGTTATAAAGTAATTACCATTTTTGGATATAAAACAGCTTTTTAGAAAAAAGGAGGTTCCGCCTATTTCGGAAGGAATACCTTTCGACTCCTTTACCTCCACCATCCTAGTCAAAACCATCAGTGACGAAACCCAGAAAGCCAGAACCAAGGCACAAGGTATCAACGGAAATTGATACGAATTGTGTTGGTAAGTAAGCGGAAGGTAGGGTGTCGAAAGCTATGCTTACATCATAGTGGAAACCAAGGATTCATATTTATAAAGATCAATGCCTGCCTAGTTTTTGAAGGGCCTTCGACCAAGTCGATACCCTATAGAGCTGAAACCTTAGCTTGTTTTCTAAAGCTAATTTCCTGCTTTGATTCGCTTAATGTTTTCAACATAGTCGAAATCTAGGCTTTCGAAAGGAATTCTACAAATAGCGTTCGAAGGGGTTTCTTTTCTTTAAGTAAAAGCTTTCGAAAGGGGTTGGTTTTGACCTAGTCGAAGCCTAGCCGTTACTCTACCTATCGACCATGTTGTCCAGTAATGCTTTTGAAGGGTTGCACTATTTTACCTTAAACCACATCTTTTTCCTAATTGTTTTCGGAAGGGGTTGGGGTTTCGTAGAAGATCGAGTTGAAAGGGGGTTTCGACTCAGACCTTCGTAGTTTCGAATTTTAAAGTCTTTTTCTTTCTAACTAGATGGCTCCGATACCATCAACTTTTACCCATTTCTAGTTTTTGTTGGTTTCGAAAGAGATACTTTCGTATACAACCATCTTGACCCAAACGATGTTTTAAGAGTAAAACCCAATGCTTTAAGAAGGGTATTTTATTTGTTTCAAAACCATTGTTTTAAAGAATGTTTTCTTGATACCATCGAAAGGTCTTATTGGTTTCGAAAGGTATATACTTAGAATTTTAGAAAGAGGATTTCTATGCTTTCGAAGGAGGTCATCCAAAAGTTTTGAAAGTGATGTTTTAAGGTTTCAAAACAAATAACCCATTCTTATTTTCAAGGAAAAACCATGTCATAAATAAATAAAGATTTTGATGTGTTTTTCACATTATTTTCAACCCATAACTGTATTTTGGGGAAAGGGCAGAATAACCAGCTAGGTTGACCCTATAGTGAATATAACTTAACATATGTTAAATTTTTAATTTAAAAAAATTTGTTGGGGCCAATAGGTTTACAGTAAACCCATGAAAACTGTATGATATTGGCAGGGGCTAATAAGTTCATAGTCAACCCATGAAAACTATGATTTGATACTGGCAGGGGCCAGTAGGTTTGTAGTTAGCCATGAAAACTATATATGGATTAAGAAATTGGCAGTCAACCAATAGGTTCCTAGTTACCCATGAAAACTAGGATAAGAAATATGATATTGGAGTTACCAATAGGTTCTTGGTGATCCCATGAAAACTAAGTAATTAGACAGACGGTCCTTAACATTAACAGGTTAATAGTTACCCTGAAAACTATAATTGAGACAGATAGTCGGAATAAATGGGGATGGGTAATCCAGATTTGATTTACTTGTTTTGCATATCATCATAATACTTTGAAATATTATGTTTTTAACCATTGTGGATGCAGGAAGCACGGTATATGGTTTTGTAAATGTTTTGGGATACTAGTAAGGGGAAAACCCGTTTCGCTAAGCGGTGTGGTCTCACTAGATATCCAAATGGTTTGAGATGGTCGATTATTATTCATATCAGGCTTTTTGTTTGACTCGAAGTTTTTGCTTTCCCCTTAAACTCTCGTGTACTCAATTGATTTTGAGTAGGTTGAGAGTTAAAGGTTTCAGGTTTTCTCTTAAACGAATAAGGCTTCTGGAGGCGTGTAGGATGATGAAAGTTATCTACAGTTATTTTATTTTCGTTGTATGTTTGGTTATAAAGGCAAACTGTTTAATGCCTTGTTATATACTCCGATCAACCAAGGGGGCATCTTCATATGTCGCTCTTGGTGTATTTTGTTTTTATATGTTGTCTGAACGTGGTCTGCGAACTGGGATTATGTAATCAATTTGAACTATTTGGAAATGGAATGTGGATTTTATTTGAGGTTTAGAATTTTTTCATATTCTTGTGTTTCTGTGTATCAATGTATCTAATATCGCCGTATTTGGTCGTTGAGGATTAATAACTATGGACGACTGCAGCATCCGTAGCTGTTAGTTTTTGGCATCCAAGTAGGGGGATGTTACTGCATTCAACTAAAGTTTATCCGTTTAAAGGAAGAAAATATGTTTTTTAAGGAATATGTAAATCAATTTAATGTGTTAGCTAGGTTTGGTATAGGACTGATTAATGCATCACACAAGAAGGCTCTTAAATTTGCTAAAGGGCTGAACCAACCTCTTCAAGGTTTAGCTTTGAGTCATATTCCTATGGGTGCTACTTATGTGGGTCTAGTGAAGATGGCTTTACTCAATACCGTCTCCAAAGTGGAAATGAAAGAGGAGGCTCAAAAGGTTGTAGAGAAAGTGCAGAAGAAGAATAAGAACAAGGGCAGATTCGAACTGAAAGGAAGAATTCGAAAGAAGAACATTCGGTGTAAGAAGTGTGGCAAGACATGGCACTTTACTTAGGATTACATAATGGATTGCTCAAAGATGAACTGTTATAACTATGATCAGGTTGATCATTTGAGGTGGACTTACCAAGCACCATGGAGAGCTCCTACTCAGGATTCTACTTAAATGGTTTCGGCTTATGCACATGAGGTGATGCCTAGCTCGAGTGCACATCCAATAGTGGACAAGGGTAAGAAAGTAGTGATCAAACAGTGTTGACTCTTTCTAGTATATCTATTCACACATTATTATTTAACACTAGGGCTTCGCATTATTTCATTTCTAGTATACTTGTTGATGATTTATACTTAAACATTAGTATAGTCACATACCCTATAGTTGTGTCAGACCCCATAGGAAGATCGGCCTATCTGTCTATGGTGTGTAGGGGTTTGAAGTTGTTTATCTTAGGTGTCAAGTTTGATTGTGAAGTCTTTTTATTGGGATTTACTAGATTTTGATTGATATTAGGCATGGACTAGATGACTATGTATATGGTTGTTTTAGATTGTGATAGGAAGGTTGTTAGGTTGAGCATGTGTAGTGGGCGTAGCTTGGAGGTTTATTGCGATCCTAGAGGATTTGTTATGTTGAGCTACTTATATTCATTGGAATTATCACATGACGAGCTTAGTGCAGTGCTTATAGTTAGAGATTTTAGATGTTTTTGTCAAGGTTATCGATCTTCCGCCTTAGAGAGAGATCGAGTTTAGGATCTATATTGTTGAGAACACCAGACCGGTCACCTTACCACTAAGGCATATGTCTCTAATGGAAAGGTGCAAGTTGAACAGACGGGTTAATGAGTTGTTGGAGAAGGGTTTTTTCAAGAGGATAATTTTTGAATAAGGTGTAACAGTAGTCTTTGCCACCAAGGAAGATGGTTCTCTAAGACTCTGCGTTGATTATAGGCAGCTGGATCAACTAAGAAAGAAGAATAGTTATCCATGCCCCGTATAGACAATCTTTTTGATCAGTTTGTTGGAGCTAAGGTATTCTCATAGCTAGATTTGGCTACCGGGTACTATCAGTTGCGTGTAGCCGTGGGTAATATTCACAAGACGACATTCCATACACAATGGGTTGTAAGAGTGGTTAGTCATGCCCTTTGAACAGACCAATGCACCCGCCTACTTTATTGATTTGATGAGCCAAGTATTTAAGGGGTTTCTTAACAAATTCGTCGTAGTATTTGTCGGTGATATTCTTGTATACTCAAGGAGTGAGAATGAGCATGCATTGCATTTGGAGGAAGTGCTCAGTACACTACGTGTGCATAAGCTCAGGGCTAAGCTTTCAAAGTGCCACTTTTGAAGAGAGAAGGTCCGATTTTTAGGACACATCGTCTCAGAAAGTGGCTTAGTAATTGATGCCAATAAGGTGGCAGCAGTTCAGGATTAGCATGTTTCAAAGAATGCCATGAAGGAGTTTTCTTGGTTTGGTGGGCTACTATCGGAAGTTCGTTAAGGACTTTGCGAAGATCTTTGCCCCATAGACCTGTCAACCCAAGAAGAATCTAGTTTTCTCATAGGATTGTAAATGCAAAGATGCTTTTATTAGATTGAAGGAGGCATTGATTAGTGCGCCAGTATTGGTGTCACTGGATGGGATGAAGCCATTTACAGTTTATACCAATGCCTGTGGCATGGGGTTAGGCACAGTCTTAATGCAAAACGAAAGGGTGGTGAGTTATGCGTGTCAGCAGCTGAAGACCCATGAGAGAAACTACCCGATACAGGATTTTGAGTTGGCGGCTATTATTTTGCGCTCAAGTCATAGAGGCATTTTCTTCTAAGGGGGCGGTTTGAGCAATATATGGATCATAAATCCTTAAAGTATTTGTTCTCCCAAAAGGACTGGAACTTGAGGCAGCAAAGGTGGATGGAGTTTTTCGCATCATACGACTTTGATATCCCTTATACCTTGGCTACTTTGATATCAAGCAGACAACGTGTAGCATTTCACTTTTTTTTGGAGTGGAGACATTTGGAGTACATTTTTACCTTTGATTTCCGATCATCATTAGATATTACCTTAGGACCATTAGCAACTTTAGATGTGTAGCCTACATTGATGGAGCGTATTAGATCTAGGAAGAAGGAGGAAAATGAGCTAGTAGATATTATCGAGAGGATTAGTAGGGAGATTCATCGAGTCACTTGAGGCGTTATCTCATGGACTCAAGAGCATGGTTATGAAGGGATGATATGCTTCGTGTTCCTCATAATACGAATTTGATAGATGTGGTATTAGCTGAGTCTCATCTTTTTAGGATGACCATTAACCCTGGCGGTAAAAAAATGTATTGCGACATGAAGAGAGTCTTCTATTAGCCTGATATGAAGAATCAAGTAGTTATGTATGTAGCTAGATATATGACTTGTCAGAGGGTAAAGGCGGTGTAGAAGAAGTCGAAGGATTACTATAGCCACAAGATATTCCTCAGTGGAAGTGGGAGAGTATTTCCATGGACTTTGTAGATGGTTTACCGAGAGTATAAGAGGGAATGAGAGAACTTTGGTCATAGTCAATCGATTGACCAAGTGGGCTCATTTCATACCAGTAAGGAGTACTAGGACGACATCATCGTTGACGGCTATTTATATGAAAGAGGTTTTTAGGTTCCATGGAGTCCTACTATTATAGTTAGCGACCGAGATTCGTTTTTCTCTAGTGGGTTCTAGAGGAGTCTTCAAGAGGCATTAGAGATTGAGTTGAGCTCGAGCACCATATATCATTCGTAGACCGATGGGCAGACGGAGAGAGTAAATCGAGTTTCGAAGGACTTCCTACGGATGTGAATTTTAGACATTGGAGGTTCTTGGGAGGATCACTTGCCATTGGTGGAGTTTACCTATAACAATAGTTATCAAGCGATCAATGGGATAGCACCATTCGAGGCATTGTATGGTAGACCCTGTAGACCACCGTCGTGTTGGTCGGATACAATGAATAGGATTATTCTTAGGCCAGACATGGTGAGGGAGACATCAGAGAAGGTGCATCTGATCTATAAAAGAATAAAGAATAAAGACCGCTCAGGATAGACAGAAACCTTATGCTGACAAGAGACGTATGGAGTTAGAATTCGCTGTAGGAGACACGATGTTCATGAAGGTTTAACCCTTTAGAATGTGATGGGATTTGGAAGGTCAGGGAAGCTAGCATCGAGATTTGTAAGACCTTTCCCGATAGTGGCCAGAGTAGGGAATTTGACATATGGAATTGAGCTTCCAGAGAAGTTAGCGGGGGTACATGATATTTTCCATATGTCACATTTGCAAAAATGTTTACATGATATAACTACCATGGTCGAGCCGTGTTAGTTAGAGGAGGTGGAGGTTGAGTGGTCGACCTGGGGATATAGGCGATCGGTCGTTCCTCTATAAAATCGGGCAATATCTGTGATTTTGTGATGTGTTCGAATGACTATGATTAATACTTGGGTGCGAAGAATTTAGATGAACGTGCATGATCAGAGTAAAGATTCTCCAACCAAAATCTAACGGTCTAAACCATTTTGCAAACCCTATAAATTCTAACCTAACCTAACCCTAATTTTCACATAACAGTTTACTATAATGAAACTCTGCCAAATTTCTCCCTCTTTGCTAAACCCTGAATTTCTTAAAAATCAAAATAAAATCAACCTAAAATAATACAAACAATTAGAGATAAACGGAGCGATCGAAGCTAGCATTCGGAGAGGCAATCCTCAAGCAAAGAAAATAGGAAGAGCTTAGGCTTGAGGTGAGTAGAAACAATTTTAGTAAGATGATTATTACAATTAGACTCAAACTATATTAACTGATTTAGGGTGCTAGAAAACTAATTTAAAGCAAGGAAAACCCTAAGTTTGAAACTTGTATACTAGATTAGATATGAACCACTATGCAACGACCCATGTTTTACATATCAAAGGATCATAATATATTTTTATTTTATTTGTATAAGGTCGTATGCCTCTAAAGTTTTGGGAGTGACTCTTAGGGACATTTTCCACATCTATGATTTTTACCGAATTTCTATGTGATAATTTTAACCCTAAAAATCTTATTTGGACTGTAACTTTTGATAGGAGTCTAATAGGGTCTCAAACTAGTTCCATTGCTTCTAGATGATGGTTTCCTGCTCCGTAGAGTGGTTATAATAGAAAAGTGGACTTATCGTTTGAAAGTTATAGCTGTTTCAAGTTTTAGTTAATGTTGGCATGTTTTAGTGGGCAATTAACTAAACCTATGCTTAGGTCCAAACCCTCTTTGAAATTTGTGCTAAGGGGAGGCTAAGGAATTGATCTTAGTCATTTCAATCTTTCCCAAAATAGTTCTAAACCGCCATTAACCCTAATTCCATTAAAATCATGTTTTCTTACTAATCTTAGCCAAATCATTGATAAGAGAGGTGATTAACATATATAAGCTAGAGATAATCATTTTAGGTGATTTGAATTCTTCTCCTTTGCTGTCAACTTCAGATGTAAGGAGAAAGATTAGTATTTTGGGCATTTGATGAATGGTTCTTGACCTCTCACTCTACTACACATTTTTATATGGTAAAATTATATGTTTTAACATGATTTTTGACCTTAAAATTAACCTTTTCTAACTTTAAATATGTTATCCTGCCTTTTGACTAGGCAGAATTCGGATAACTTAGACAGATAGAACTTAGATTTATCAAGGTGGAAAGCCCAAAAAGATAGCCTAGGAGTCCGGAAACCAAGCACAGACAGATCCATGAAGTCAAATCCAAAACCATCAAAGTTAACAAGGTAATGGGATCCCCCAAGTTGGGGATTGGTACCGACTCCCACTGGAGATCGGTACCGACTCCCAAATACAATTGGGTTGACTTTATCTTCTGCTTACATGCTTATCTTGGTGCCGAAAGCCTATTTCCAAAGTTGGTTTGTTGATTCAATGCATTTCTCCATCGAACTCCACATACATTTGAAATTACAGCTTTGTTCTCCTTCAACTCCATCATTTGGGCTTAGAAACAAGCTAAAACAAGTACAAACGACCATGGAATCAAGAAGCTAACTATAAAATGATTCTAGGTGAGGGATTGAAGACGCCAAATATGGGCATCTTGGGGATCAATACCGACTCCCACATAGGGATCGACACCGACTCCTAGCTTCTATTGAGGTGACACCTATTATTTTAAAAGAATTGGTCAAATTCATGCACAACGGTCTGGAGATATCTTAGACAAGATTTTAGGCCTTATATCTCTATAAATATATGGTAGGGCTCATTTTTAAGCATCTTTAGGCTCTAATTCCATATTCACTTACATTCTTGTAACTTTGAAATTCTGAGTGTTGGAATTGTACCAACCCACAAGAACTTCTGCCTCCAAATAAGAAATAAGAAATAGAACTTTAAAGTGGAAGTAGGCCTTGCTTTGCCGAATGACTATAAACAATTTTGTCTTGTTTTCCTTTTTCCTCGTTTTCATTTACTTTTATTCTTTTAATCTCTACTACACAATCTTCTGAGTGTTTGTGCCCTTTTTGGTTCAAACATTTTAGTGCATTCACGAAGAA
This sequence comes from Allium fistulosum, assembly GCA_030737815.1. Classification (NCBI taxonomy): domain Eukaryota; kingdom Viridiplantae; phylum Streptophyta; class Magnoliopsida; order Asparagales; family Amaryllidaceae; genus Allium; species Allium fistulosum. Next base: position 1,388,074,479 of record CM060901.1, on the reverse strand, counting down.
CAAACATATTCTCAGACTATTTGGATCTAACAATTTTATTGGATTTTCTATATCCAAGAGATAGATCCAATTTCTCTATATTTTAATTCTACAACTCTGATTTGCAATGGTCTACCAAAAGCTTTCTACCATTGCCCCATCAAGAAGAGATCGTTCTACCAATTCCAGAGCTACTACTAAAATCAAGAATTAGGATCCTCGGCAAGGAGATGCAGTTGTCCAACCAATTCAACCGAGGTCCAGACTCCAAATGACACTATGACCAGAGTGGAGATGGATATGATGACGAAGGAGATGAAAGACAAATTCCAAGCTAACCAACAGGAGATGAACAACATGATGCAACATGGGTTGAGGCTACTGAACAGACGGCGTAGAAGGGATTCTAGCTCAAAATCAGAGGGTTCGTCTTCATCCGAATGAAGAAGGAGGGAACAAATGCAGAAGAAAACTCAATACGCTGCTGGAACATCTGCACAAGGGAGAGAACGAGCACCTGGCTTGAATTAAGGGATCGGTACCGACCACCACTTGGGACTCGGTACCGATTCCTAAAATGGTGGGCCTAGAGCCCATCCTTGGGAAAGCTGCGTGGATGTCGTCCCTAGACGTGCCATTGAAGGTCTGAATAAGGAAAATCACAATATTACTGATGGTGCAGCTCATGGGAATCAAACAGGAGGGATGCTGGACGAATGGGTCCCACGGAGTTTGGGGAGCCTAGGTATCGAGCAACTTCCCGAGGGCGTTCATCGGTCAAACACTTAGAGCAGGACTCGATCACCGCCGCTCAATCGAACCAGTTGATTCGAACTCTTAGAGCACATCCTTCACATGAAATACTCCCGAAGATTCAACATGCCAATAACACCATTGTACGGAGGAACGACGGATCCTATGCAAAACTATTAAAATATGAATGTCACATGGATTCAACCAGGGCTTCAGATACTGTGAAGTGCCGTTGTTTCCCAATCTTCTTAGAAGGGGTGGCTACAATGTGGTTCACTCGGCTTCCACCGAGGTCCATACCATCTTTTGCTGAATTGCCATGGAAATTCATGGAGGAATTCCGTTTACACACCTCACGTCTGAAACATGTGATGTCAACGTCTATCATGCTGAGGGAGAGTAGTTGTGAGACTATTTAAATCAGTTCCACATGGCTGTAATGGAAATAATGGATCCAAAGGAAGATATGGTGTTGATGGCGCACTGTAGAGGAGTTCATCCCGACTCAGATTCTGGAGATTGGATAGAAACGAAGCAACTATCGACAATGGAAGCTTTCTATAGGAAAGCTAATGAGTATTTGCGCCAGGATGATGCACGTGAGCGTCCATGGAGAACTGACGTTGGAAGTTCAAATGAGCTGACTCAAAGTAATATTGTTGTAAAGTAATCTGGAGGAAGCTCTGGAAATGTTGATGTGAAAGTTGGTAATCAGAACAAAGGAGGAAAACAGAACAATGATGGGGAAAAGATGGGAAAGCTAGATAAAAGGAGTCATTTCAAAGGTCCCAAATACGACAACAACACTGAGTTGAACAACTCGATAGAGAACATTTATCTGCCTACTTAAAATACCGAACCTTGTAGGAAGCTAGCTCCTAGGGAGTCAACTGAGAAGGAGAGGAAGTCGGGTAAGTTCTGCAGATTCCATGAGACTCACGGTCATAATACTAATGAGTGCAGGCACTTGCGTGACATGATTAAAGAATTAATAAGGGAAAAGAAATTGCAAAAATTTATGAAAACCCTGTAGGATGGCGGGAAAGGTAATTCTAGCGCCCATGGGATGTCTTCCTAGCGGTGGCAAGCCGAGCTTAGTGCTGATGCATTAAGGCAGCCATAAAAACGATTAGTGATAAACACAATCATCGGTAGGCCTCATCCTGCCGATAAGAGCTTGGTAGAATAGGATAGATATATTGGAGCCCTGAAGCATGCTAATAATGAAAGTTGTTATGCTGTTGAGGATGAAGCTCTAGCAAACAATCTCAAACTATGATAGACGACACTGTTTTTAAGACAAGGACGCTGACAAAGTTGAGGCTCTGGCGATTGACCCACTTGTGATCTCAGCTACGATTGGTCCTGTTGTTGTACAAAAGGTGCTTGTTAACTGTGGGAGTTCAACCAATATATTGTTCATAAAAGCTTACAACCAAATCATGTTAGAGGAGACAGATTTGAAGCCTTGCAGGTCTCGTATATAGGGGTTCAATGGGATGGCTACTGAAGCCATAGAATTTGTTGAATTATCGGTGGAACTTGGTGAGGGCAACCGCAAGTGAATGTGTGTCATGCCAGTTTTATTGTTGGATATCTATTCTGCTTATAACGCATTCTTAGGCCGATCAGCCCTAGTTGAATTTAGATCGGCCATTGCCCTTTGTAACGACCCGTAAATTTCAACGGTTTTAATAACGTAATTAGTTGAAATTTTGTGAAATTTTAAACGATAAAATTTTGAAATAGAAATTTAATATTTGGAATACGTCTAGTTAAACATAGCGACTGGTAAATTTTCGTCCGAAAATATGGAAGTTTATTTCGCGCGTAAACTTACTTCAATTTAATCAGTTAAAAAACGTTGAAATAAAATGTTTTCGAAACCTAAATATTTTTACATAGAAAAATTCTAAACCATCTTCTGAGCAAGATTTCAGTTTGTCGTTTTTCCAAATTCGGACATCTTTGGCTCCGTCGATCTTATTTTTCAGCATTTTTCTTGTATTTTCCGCTATTAGAAATTTCGAATTTTTATAATTCAATCATACAACAGATATCTGTATACCATTTTGATCGTCGCATCGCGCTGATTCATACGATATATTCGTTTCTGCGTTTTGAAGTCCGGGAAACGACGGAGTCTACGGAACGTTTATCGTATCGGTATGGGCTCCATGCCTTTTGATTTTTGTGTCCATTCATTTCTCACCGGAAGTAACCAAGAGCCATTGGCAATTAATATTTTCTAAATTCCATCAGTGACTTTCACTGTTCCCTAGCTTCAAATTATAATTTTGGTTCGGTACACATTCTCTGGGTTTCACCTTAATACAACATTTGTTTGTTTATCTTCTTCATACTCTCTACTATTCAGTGGATAAAAAAATGGAGAACATTTTGCCACGCCCTGACAACACCATAGAAGCCTTCTCCACCCTCCTTCGTGTGCCGACCACATCTCGAGAGCCAGTGTCGCCTTCCTCATTTCTTTCCTCTCCCTTCCCCTGCATCTTCCTGTCACCAGAGCAATCTACCTTGAACCGCAACCTGCTCCACCATTTTTTCCCCTTCGGCCTTCCTTCCCTACTCGCATGTAGCTCCCAATGTCTTTCCCCACGTCGGCAGCCACTTCCACCAACTCGCACAGCATTTCGACCTCCCCTTCTTCACCACCCATCTTCCGCCCTCCAGCCATTCACACCCCAGGCCTTCGCCTACACTTCCCCTCGACCAAGCCTGCTACTCGCCCTATCATCCACCTCCAGATCCGCCTCCGCGTCGTGCTCCACCACCAAGCTCGGCCGAGCTTCCTTTTCTCTTCCCCTGTACATGGATTTAGGTGAATATATATTAATATACATATACTTATATTGGACTTTGTACATCTTTCCTGTAGCCAGAGATATATGATATGTTTAAAAGTTATTTACAATATATATCAGTTTATATCTACAAGTAATGTTATGGCTGAGTAAATTTTCCAACATATTATGGGCTGTAATATATACGCTTTAGTTATATAAAAATATATGTTAAACTATTAAATTTTGATATATTGATCCAAAATTTATTATTTTATATATGTTTTATAATCTGTTGTTAATATATGTTTGCTGTATTTTAAAGTTTTAAAGTTGTAAAGTATATGTAAGCAGAATTATATATTACTTTATAAGTTGTTTAGACATGCGAAAGTATACTCTGGTTTGGCTTTCAAAGGAGATATTATTTTTTTATACGTAAAACCTTATTAGCCTGTAGCATATTTTAATATGTACGGTTACATCTATTTAAGTATATGCAAAGTTATATTGATTTGGTTTATATAAGCAATGCAAATCTACGTTTGGATATATACTTAGTTTGTTTGTAATGGGTGGTTTATGATAAATATTTATATAAAATATAATATGTATCTGTTGTATAGTTGATTACAGAGTCCTATATTGTGGGCTATTTTTCCAGGTTTTGATATCAATTTTACTTTACATATTAAAATATATATACGTTATGATCCAGACATGATGTTTGAATATGGTTAGGGTTTATATGGATATATTTATGTGTACGTATTATCTAGTTGATATTGAATTTTATATGAAGGGTACGTGTGTACAAATCAGTTTTGACTTCGATTTTTGATATATATGTTAAATGTTTAAAATTAATATCGTTCAAGTATTTTTGTTTGTCTACAGTCAAACTTATACAAGTTTATATACATGGTATTGGTTATGTGAAATGAGCATACACTGTATTGTTATACGTGAATTATTATATATTATATTATATTAAATATCATATGCATACACTTAATATAAGACATATGTACTTGTATAAATCATAACCTGTTAGTAATGTTGGTTTTCATAATAAATATTAATTTTGAAATGTGATACAATGGTTTTATTTAGACAATTGATTTTAGATTTCACATAGATATATATAGATTTTTGATTTCGGTATATAAGTGTTTAAGATTTAAGATTGATGTAAAATGTATATGTATCTTAAAAATTGAATATTTGGTTTAAGAAAAATTATAATATAATATATATTTTGGTTCAAGCTATATCGAGCAGATTTTGATTTATTTCATCATTCACTTATCTATCAGCTGGTCTGTTGAATTCGTGCCAATCTACTGTGATTTGAAATTCGTGCTTGGATTCGTAACTCGTTCGCGTCTTTCCTTCTCTAGCCTCGAAAGGTGAGCACTCACTCACGATTAACGTTCTTTTATTTATTAAATTTGATTTCAATTGAAACAACAAATTGAAATATGCTGCTGCTTGATATTTACACTGTTATTACCTGTATCAGTTCACCTGTGACATCTGACACCATTATCTGTTATATATGCAATGATAATCCAGTTTGGTTGTTAATTGATTGGTTGTTCGATGTTTATATTGGACGTTAAATTGTTAATGATGTAAGTGATAAATAATTTGAAATTGAAATTGACGTAGGATAGTTAGATTTGATATATGTGTTAAATTTGATTAAATGACATTTGTATAATATGACCCCTTTTAATTGTTAAATTAATTGACATGTAAATAGTGATAATTACACCTTGAACCATTGAACGTATATTGGATTAATTGTTGTAGTATAAAACTGAAATTGAATGACAAGTGAAAAACCGTATAAATAATTAGTGTAATAATCTTTAATCTACATGAAATGATAGTGTAGATTCTAGAAATAATTATATTAATTCGTACAAATAACAATGCGAATTAATACGGTTATTTCGGGATTATTTGAATAGATTATTGGATTATTATTGTTTGTGTTATTGCTTGTTTATTTACTTTGACACCATCCCAGTTATCACACTGCAAGTTCCCTTTGTTATGTTTTGATTTTTGAATTGAATTGGAATCGGGTTGAAATGATAAATACCCAAATTGAACTTTGACCTAGGATAGGAAATTAAATAAAAACCCGATTGGTCAATAATTTGATTTAAAAATAAAATGAAGATTTTATTTGAATAAATAATATGGTTTTGAAATGAAGTTGAATTTGAATTTTTAATGAAAGGAAATTGTAAGATTTAATAATCTGAAACAAAATATTTACAATGTAATCGATGAAAGAATGTTGTTTAATTTGAGAAATGATTGAATTAAGTTTAAATTATTAAACTTTGCAATGATTTAATAATAAAAGTTTGAAATTATAATTAAGTTTGAAATTATTAAACTTTGAAATTATTTAATAATTAAGTTTTGAATTATTTAATAATTAAATGAGATTTAATTATTTAATAATTAAATTGAATTGGATTTTTAATTAAGAAAAATTGGACTTTTGGATAAGTGAATTTTACTTCGTAAATAATTGAAATTGAGTTTTCTTTATTAATTAAGTTTTGGAAAATTTTTTAAGAAAGTAAATAAGTGAAATGGAATTTCTTTAACAAGAAATGAAAATGTAATATTTCTGGAATTAATGTAAGACTTGTAATTGAAAGAATTGATTTGACGAATTGAATTTAATTCAAAATTGTAAGTTTTGATTTAATGAAGTTAGACTTAAGAAATTGATTAATGAATTGGAAATTTAATAGAAATTGTTTTGAATGAAAGTAACTTAACGAATATTGAATGAAACCGATAAATGAATGTAAATTGATTTGAATGTAAAACTAAATTGATTCTAATGATTTCGAAATGAAACTTTTGTACGAACTTGAATCAATATTTGAATTGTTTTCAATATAAGATTGAAATTGAATTATAAGATTTTGAAATGGTAATTTGGAAGTTTTGAAACGTAAAGTATGGAAACTATTTTGATAGACAAATGAAATGTTGATTTGCGAATTGAAATTGAAATTGAAATTGAAATTGATTTGGTTTTGAAATATATAAACGACCAATCGATGTAATAATTACGGAAGTTATTAAAGAGACCGGAATTCGGTTATGGATATACTCTCTATCTAAACCGAAAACCACTTTAATAACTATACGCGGAGTGATGATCCAGAATGAAGTGGTTGGAATGATGTACGTGTTGACTGAAGAAAGAGAACGATAATGGATAGCCTTGACACTTGTGTCAAATTGGAAATGACTAAAACAGGAGCTGTGCCGGGCCAATGGAGGATTGATACCTCAAGTGGACACACTTCTTCGAACTACTTATACTTGTTGTCGATTGGTGCACCCTTGATTTTGGGAGTGTTGTTTCACGGTGTTGCGGGCGCTGCGGCGTTGCGTTCTCACCAGTCCGGATCAGGCGAACGGTAGTATCACTACCTTGGGTATTGCCTCATGTGCCTTGTCATACTTGTATTCCATTTATGCGCGACCACTACGATTTTGATTTGTACCTTTAGTATATGGATTGCCCTCTGGTGACTTCCGGTTTTGGGGAAACTACGGTCTTGTATATGCTTTTGGGAATAAAAATGTGTTAAGGGTGGAATGGGCCATGACTTAACGCTATTTTGATATCTTTATATTACTGATAGACATTATCTACTTATCGTACACTACTACATAGTAGATAGTTTAACGGATCCTTAAAGGATGGATATTCCAAACATCCTTTGAGTTACTTGTATTTCAATTGCTATTTCACTTGAGTTGGATTTATTAATATAAGAATGTTAATCCTGACTCGAGTGTCTTGTGTTTTTGCTTTACGCTCGGGTTAGACTGAGTGTACCAGTATTCGATGCTCACCTTTGGAGTTGGAGCTTTGCTTGAAGATCCAGCCATCTATTCTGCTTTCAGTATTCGATGATTCCAGTGATGTATTCTGATTGCATCTGATGTATCGTGTTACTCTTCCGTTGTATCTAGTTTAACTCTGATGTATCGTATTACTCTTCTGTTGTAAACTCTGATGTATTTTATATATTCATATAGTAGCTTCATGAACTACTATCTCTTTTATTTCCGCTACACTTATTACTCTGTGTCTGTGATCTGTGATTATTTATTTACTGTATATGTTCAGTTTTGCCAATTTAAATTAACAACGCGGTATTTTGAGCAATTCAACGCCGGCATGAGTGTCTACCTATACACTTATAATGGATGCGAATGGTCCAAAATTCTGGGTCGTTACAGTTGGTATCAGAGCTTTGGTAGCTCTAGGCAAAACTTAACATATAGGGTAAATGTATTTACAGAATCACTCTCATTCGAGTTTCAATCTCTTCCTTTGACTCAATTCCTTTGAATTTTGGAACGTTCCCTTCAATTCCGAAATTCATTCGTGTCCTTCACTATTCGTCTTCTTTCAATTCTAGAGCACCCCATAACTCCATTTTGAATGATATCTATAATAGATCGGCGGTCTCGCCAGTCTTCGAATAATTCGTAAAGGAGTAAACTCCTTTATAATAGGCATCGATTTACCGGAGATTTCTGTATCCTCGGTTTACGGTGCTATCTATCTCCTGCTATATCTGAATTCTATTTCTTGAGATTGAATGTAGATTTGCCTTGAAGTTCTGCATCGATCTTATTTTGAAGTCACGGTCGACCCGGTTAAGGTTGCCCGCGATTTATATAAATTTATCCATCGCCTTATTTTGTTATTTAATTATCTCGTCTTTGTTTCAAACCTATCTTCGAATCGAAATTCTCTTTGAGTTGAGTCCATCAAATTTGAATCTCTGTCTTTGCTTTGAAATCTATTCTTATATAGTCGAGCGAGGAAGTGTATTTGTAAATTTATATTTAAAATATTATTTTCAAATTTGGAAAATGAAATAAATTTGTTTGATTATATTGTGAAAATATCAGTAAAAAAAAATTTCTGGAATTTAATAGGTAAATTAATTGTTGTTTGAAATGATAATATTTGATTATCATTTATTGTTCTAAATAAATTTATAAATACGGTTTATAAATTGATTTGGAATTTGAAATGAATTTAATTCAGAAATTTGAGAATTTAATTTCCAATGATTTTCGAACTATGGTTTTAAAGGTTTAAAATGCACATTATTTAAAGGTATTTTGACTATAATTTGTTTCCAACGAATTCTAGTGTATATTATTTAAAGTATTTTCAAATAGAAACCGTTTTCAAAGAACTTTTAAATGTTGAAATCAGTGCTCTTCTCTTTGTCGCTGGAAAATAATTACGGTGATGGCGGCCGCATCATCGACATTCATTTTCGAGTTTCGAAGTGGAGATACTATTCTGAAGCATTGCTACGGTTTTGTTTTGAGAGAGAAAAAAAAGTTATTTTGATTTGAATTTCTTCAATATATTTTGATTTACATATATATAGGTATCTTATTTTAAAATTTAATTTGATTTGATATAAATATATTATATATATCTCTAAATTGTTTAAAGCTAATCGGAAATCTAATTCTTAAATTATGTTAAAGGATGATTTTAATTATAAATAAAAACCAAAATTTGGAATAAATATTTAAACTTGAATAATTGAATTTGGAAAATTTTATTTGTATATTGTTCTATTGCATTCTAATACAACTTACCTAAATCATTCAGAAGTTAAATATGTAATTAGATAATATATAATATAAATTGAATTTATAAATAAAATTTGAGTGTTTATAATAAATGTTATACACTAAATTTTGATTAAAGATGTTAATAGAGTTAGATAGGATAATTAGTAAAAATCAGCTAATAATGAAATAAATTTGTTTTGAAAGAATTAATAAATTGAAGTTTGATCAACATATGAAAATACCTTGAATTTAAAAGAAATTAATAGATGTAAATTAATTTAAATTGAAACTTTTATGTTTTAAATTAATTTATATGGGTTAAATATATGTGATAAGATATATTAAGTAGAATAAATTTAACAATAATTTGGAAATAAAGAAGAATTTAAATTGTTGAAAAAATATGATTATAATAAAAGACTATTAAAATTTATGGTTTTAGAAATTATAAATTTAAGATAATTGGATAATAAGATAATAAATTTAGAAATAGTTGAGATTGATTTTAAAATCAAATGGATTAAATCCATTATTGAATATCAATAAATTTAAATTGGAATTTATATGTTTTAATTGATTGTTATTTTGTATTTCAAATCTGTTTTCCTTTCTAGTTGTTTTTATTCTCCTATCTCGTTCCTTTTCGGGGACGAAAATTTTGAGTGGGGGAGAGTGTAACGACCCGTAAATTTCAACGGTTTTAATAACGTAATTAGTTGAAATTTTGTGAAATTTTAAACGATAAAATTTTGAAATAGAAATTTAATATTTGGAATACGTCTAGTTAAACATAGCGACTGGTAAATTTTCGTCCGAAAATATGGAAGTTTATTTCGCGCGTAAACTTACTTCAATTTAATCAGTTAAAAACGTTGAAATAAAATGTTTTCGAAACCTAAATATTTTTACATAGAAAAATTCTAAACCATCTTCTGAGCAAGATTTCAGTTTGTTGTTTTTCCAAATTCGAACATCTTTGGCTCCGTCGATCTTATTTTTCAGCATTTTTCTTGCATTTTCCGCTATTAGAAATTTCGAATTTTTATAATTCAATCATACAACAGATATCTGTATACCATTTTGATCGTCGCATCGCGCTGATTCATACGATATATTCGTTTCTACGTTTTGAAGTCCGGGAAACGACGGAGTCTACGGAACGTTTATCGTATCGGTATGGGCTCCATGCCTTTTGATTTTTGTGTCCATTCATTTCTCACCGGAAGTAACCAAGAGCCATTGGCAATTAATATTTTCTAAATTTCATCAGTGACTTTCACTGTTCCCTAGCTTCAAATTATAATTTTGGTTCGGTACACATTCTCTGGGTTTCACCTTAATACAACATTTGTTTGTTTATCTTCTTCATACTCTCTACTATTCAATGGATAAAAAATGGAGAACATTTTGCCACGCCCTGACAACACCATAGAAGCCTTCTCCACCCTCCTTCGTGTGCCGACCACATCTCGAGAGCCAGTGCCGCCTTCCTCATTTCTTTCCTCTCCCTTCCCCTGCATCTTCCTGTCACCAGAGCAATCTACCTTGAACCGCAACCTGCTCCACCATTTTTTCCCCTTCGGTCTTCCTTCCCTACTCGCATGCAGCTCCCAATGTCTTTCCCCACGTCGGCAGCCACTTCCACCAACTCGCGCAGCATTTCGACCTCCCCTTCTTCACCACCCATCTTCCGCCCTCCAGCCATTCACACCCCTGGCCTTCGCCTACACTTCCCCTCGACCAAGCCTGCTACTCGCCCTATCATCCACCTCCAGATCCGCCTCTGCGTCGTGCTCCACCACCAAGCTCGGCCGAGCTTCCTTTTCTCTTCCCCTATACATGGATTTAGGTGAATATATATTAATATACATATACTTATATTGGACTTTGTACATTTTTCCTATAGCTAGAGATATATGATATGTTTAAAAGTTATTTACAATATATATCAGTTTATATCTACAAGTAATGTTATGGCTGAGTAAATTTTCCAACATATTATGGGCTGTAATATATACGCTTTAGTTATATAAAAATATATGTTAAACTATTAAATTTTGATATATTGATCCAAAATTTATTATTTTATATATGTTTTATAATCTGTTGTTAATATATGTTTGCTGTATTTTAAAGTTTTAAAGTTGTAAAGTATATGTAAGCAGAATTATATATTACTTTATAAGTTGTTTAGACATGCGAAAGTATACTCTGGTTTGGCTTTCAAAAGAGATATTATTATTTTTATACGTAAAACCTTATTAGCCTGTAGCATATTTTAATATGTACGGTTACATCTATTTAAGTATATGCAAAGTTATATTGATTTGGTTTATATAAGCAATGCAAATCTACGTTTGGATATATACTTAGTTTGTTTGTAATGGGTGGTTTATGATAAATATTTATATAAAATATAATATGTATCTGTTGTATAGTTGATTACAGAGTCCTATATTGTGGGCTATTTTTCCAGGTTTTGATATCAATTTTACTTTACATATTAAAATATATATACATTATGATCCAGACATGATGTTTGAATATGGTTAGGGTCTATATGGATATATTTATGTGTACGTATTATCTAGTTGATATTGAATTTTATATGAAGGGTACGTGTGTACAAATCAGTTTTGACTTCGATTTTTGATATATATGTTAAATGTTTAAAATTAATATCGTTCAAGTATTTTTGTTTGTCTACAGTCAAACTTATACAAGTTTATATACATGGTATTGGTTATTTGAAATGAGCATACACTATATTGTTATACGTGAATTATTATATATTATATTATATTAAATATCATATGCATACACTTAATATAAGACATATGTACTTGTATAAATCATAACCTGTTAGTAATGTTGGTTTTCATAATAAATATTAATTTTGAAATGTGATACAATGGTTTTATTTAGACAATTGATTTTAGATTTCACATAGATATATATAGATTTTTGATTTCGGTATATAAGTGTTTAAGATTTAAGATTGATGTAAAATGTATATGTGTCTTAAAAATTGAATATTTGGTTTAAGAAAAATTATAATATAATATATATTTTGGTTCAAGCTATATCGAGCAGATTTTGATTTATTTCATCATTCACTTATCTATCAGCTGGTCTGTTGAATTCGTGCCAATCTACTGTGATTTGAAATTCGTGCTTGGATTCGTAACTCGTTCGCGTCTTTCCTTCTCTAGCCTCGAAAGGTGAGCACTCACTCACGATTAACGTTCTTTTATTTATTAAATTTGATTTCAATTGAAACGACAAATTGAAATATGCTGCTGCTTGATATTTACACTGTTATTACCTGTATCAGTTCACCTGTGACATCTGACACCATTATCTGTTATATATGCAATGATAATCCAGTTTGGTTGTTAATTGATTGGTTGTTCGATGTTTATATTGGACGTTAAATTGTTAATGATGTAAGTGATAAATAATTTGAAATTGAAATTGACGTAGGATAGTTAGATTTGATATATGTGTTAAATTTGATTAAATGACATTTGTATAATATGACCCCTTTTAATTGTTAAATTAATTGACATGTAAATAGTGATAATTACACCTTGAACCATTGAACGTATATTGGATTAATTGTTGTAGTATAAAACTGAAATTGAATGACAAGTGAAAAACCGTATAAATAATTAGTGTAATAATCTTTAATCTACATGAAATGATAGTGTAGATTCTAGAAATAATTATATTAATTCGTACAAATAACAATGCGAATTAATACGGTTATTTCGGGATTATTTGAATTGATTATTGGATTATTATTGTTTGTGTTATTGCTTGTTTATTTACTTTGACACCATCCCAGTTATCACACTTCAAGTTCCCTTTGTCATGTTTTGATTTTTGAATTGAATTGGAATTGGGTTGAAATGATAAATACCCAAATTGAACTTTGACCTAGGATAGGAAATTAAATAAAAACCCGATTGGTCAATAATTTGATTTAAAAATAAAATGAAGATTTTATTTGAATAAATAATATGGTTTTGAAATGAAGTTGAATTTGAATTTTTAATGAAAGGAAATTGTAATATTTAATAATCTGAAACAAAATATTTACAATGTAATCGATGAAAGAATGTTGTTTAATTTGAGAAATGATTGAATTAAGTTTAAATTATTAAACTTTGCAATGATTTAATAATAAAAGTTTGAAATTATAATTAAGTTTGAAATTATTAAACTTTGAAATTATTTAATAATTAAGTTTTGAATTATTTAATAATTAAATGAGATTTAATTATTTAATAATTAAATTGAATTGGATTTTTAATTAAGAAAAATTGGACTTTTGGATAAGTGAATTTTACTTTGTAAATAATTGAAATTGAGTTTTCTTTATTAATTAAGTTTTGGAAAATTTTTTAAGAAAGTAAATAAGTGAAATGGAATTTCTTTAACAAGAAATGAAAATGTAATATTTCTGGAATTAATGTAAGACTTGTAATTGAAAGAATTGATTTGACGAATTGAATTTAATTCAAAATTGTAAGTTTTGATTTAATGAAGTTAGACTTAAGAAATTGATTAATGAATTGGAAATTTAATAGAAATTGTTTTGAATGAAAGTAACTTAACGAATATTGAATGAAACCGATAAATGAATGTAAATTGATTTGAATGTAAAACTAAATTGATTCTAATGATTTGAAATGAAACTTTTGTACGAACTTGAATCAATATTTGAATTGTTTTCAATATAAGATTGAAATTGAATTATAAGATTTTGAAATGGTAATTTGGAAGTTTTGAAACGTAAAGTATGGAAACTGTTTTGATAGACAAATGAAATGTTGATTTGCGAATTGAAATTGAAATTGAAATTGATTTGGTTTTGAAATATATAAACGACCAATCGGTGTAATAATTACGGAAGTTATTAAAGAGACCGGAATTCGGTTATGGATATACTCTCTATCTAAACCGAAAACCACTTTAATAACTATACGCGGAGTGATGATCCAGAATGAAGTGGTTGGAATGATGTACGTGTTGACTGAAGAAAGAGAACGATAATGGATAGCCTTGACACTTGTGTCAAATTGGAAATGACTAAAACAGGAGCTGTGCCGGGCCAATGGAGGATTGATACCTCAAGTGGACACACTTCTTAGAACTACTTATACTTGTTGTCGATTGGTGCACCCTTGATTTTGGGAGTGTTGTTTCACGGTGTTGCGGGCGCTGCGGCGTTGCGTTCTCACCAGTCCGGATCAGGCGAACGGTAGTATCACTACCTTGGGTATTGCCTCATGTGCCTTGTCATACTTGTATTCCATTTATGCGCGACCACTACGATTTTGATTTGTACCTTTAGTATATGGATTGCCCTCTGGTGACTTCCGGTTTTGGGGAAACTACGGTCTTGTATATGCTTTTGGGAATAAAAATGTGTTAAGGGTGGAATGGGCCATGACTTAACGCTATTTTGATATCTTTATATTACTGATAGACATTATCTACTTATCGTACACTACTACATAGTAGATAGTTTAACGGATCCTTAAAGGATGGATATTCCAAACATCCTTTGAGTTACTTGTATTTCAATTGCTATTTCACTTGAGTTGGATTTATTAATATAAGAATGTTAATCCTGACTCGAGTGTCTTGTGTTTTTTCTTTACGAGCGGGTCAGACTGAGTGTACCAGTATTCGATGCTCACCTTTGGAGTTGGAGCTTTGCTTGAAGATCCAGCCATCTATTCTGCTTTCAGTATTCGATGATTCCAGTGATGTATTCTGATTGCATCTGATGTATCGTGTTACTCTTCCGTTGTATCTAGTTTAACTCTGATGTATCGTATTACTCTTCTGTTGTAAACTCTGATGTATTTTATATATTCATATAGTAGCTTCATGAACTACTATCTCTTTTATTTCCGCTGCACTTATTACTCTGTGTCTGTGATCTGTGATTATTTATTTACTGTATATGTTCAGTTTTGCCAATTTAAATTAACAACGCGGTATTTTGAGCAATTCAACGCCGGCATGAGTGTCTACCTATACACTTATAATGGATGCGAATGGTCCAAAATTCTGGGTCGTTACACCCTTGGTGTTTAACTATGAAATTCCCAACAGACAATGGAGTGCAGACAGTGCACGGAGATCAAGTGGCTGGCCGCGAGTGCTATGTCGCTGAACTAAAGGAAGCAAGGCGTAAGAAGAAAGGTAAGAGTGTAGAGGGAGGTCCTCTACATAAAGGCTTTGGATGCATAGCAACTGCTGCTTAAGCCCCGGCTTGGGCCAACTAGTCGGCTTTACGATGACATGGACAGACGAAAAGAGCCAGAAGGCAGACAAGCAGCTCCCATCAAGTTGACAATCGATGTTCCAGCAAGTAGGATGACGCAAATAAAGTCTCGAAGATCAGATCTCAGCTCAGTACTGGTGTGATGAGGGAGTTGGTTGGTTTTCTCAGGCAAACCTGGATGTGTTTGCCTGGACACACTCGGATATTTACAGGATCTCGTCCAGGTTAGCGAGCCATGCATTAAACATAAATCCTAAATGCATTTCGGTGAAACAGAAATGCCGCAACTAGGTTCGGAGAGATCCGCTACCCTCAAAGAGGAAGTGGATAAGCTAAAGGAAAACGGCTTCATCCACGATGCCTTATGCTCGGATTGGGTATCAAACCCTGTTTTGGTAAAGAAAGCAAACGGGAAGTAGAGGAAATGCATCGATTATTCCAACTTGAATAAAGCATGACCGAAGGACAACTTCCCACTTCCAAGAATAGATCAGTTGTTGGACTCAACTGCTAGACACAAGTTACTTTCATTCATGAACGCATATTCCGGATAAATCAAATCCCAATGCATGTCTCGGATTAAGAACACACCAGTTTCATCACCGACTTGGATTCTATTGCTATCTGGTCATGCATGTCGGACTAAGGAATGTAGGAGCGACTTACCAAAGACTCGTGAAGTGGATGTTTAAAGACCAAATTGAACGATCGATGGAGGTTTGTGTCGACAACATGCTTGTGAAGTCACGACATTCGAGAAACCACATTGAGGATCTAGCAGAAATGTTTGGTGTCCTCCGGTAATACGGGATGAAGCTCAATCCCTTGAAATGCTCTTTTGGTGTTGCGTTAGGGAAATTTTTGGGTTTCATCGTCAACTCTTGTGGAATTGAAGCCAATCTGAAAAAAATCAAGGCTTTGAGAGAGATCGAAGCCCCAAAGATGATCAAGGAGATCTAAAGCTTAAACGGGAAGGTTGCCGCCCCAAGTCGATTCATCTCCAGAGCAACTGAAAAATGCATCCCTTTCTTCGAGGTGATGAAGAAGGGAAAGAGAAATTTTAAATGGAATCAAGAGTGCAAAGACGCATTCCAGGCTCTGATAGATCACTTGGAGGACCTCATATTCTCTCAAAATCGATGGACATGAGGATTTGTTCTAATATTTGACGATGTCGGTGCATGCTCTGAGCGCCGCACTTGTACATGAGGAATCTCTCATCTAGCAACCGGTCTACTACATTAACAAGTGGTTGACAGGAGCAAAAAGAAACTACCAGAGACTAGAAAAGCTCGCACACTGTCTGTTGATTGCTTCGAGAAAACTCAATCCTAATTTCAAGGCCCATTCGATTAATGTCCTTAACCAGCCTTTACAGCAAGTCTTGTAATGAACTGAGACTTCCGAAAGGCTGTCAAAATGGAATATTGGTTTGAGCCAGTACAATCTCACCAGTCACCCTCGAAGGGCAATTCAGGATCAGGCTTTGGCGGATTTCATAGCAGAATTCACTACATCTGTAACACCCTAGATTTTTGGTAACATTATTTAGGATATTTAGTTAGTTAAACTAAATAAAATAATATGTTAATTAGGGGATTGAGATTTGATTTTAATTACGGTAGATGTGCCATTAAAACAAATGAATTAAAAGAAGGGGGCCGGTAAAATGAATTAGACGAGGGGTAATATGGGAAACAAGACATTCCTATATCTCCAAACCTTGGTCGTGTATAGTTCACACATCCTTTTCATTTCAAAATTTTTATAATAGAGGCCGACCACGATTAATAAGGAAAGAGGAAGAGGAAATTAAGAGAAGCTAAAGGAAAAGCTAATTCAAAGAAAATCCATTCAAATATCAATCTCTTTAATCTCTAAAGAAAAGGGAATAATATTTACATCTCTAATTTTTATTAGTTTTGGTTTTAATGATAAGTCTGAATATTTTGCAATGGTTTGCCATGTTTTGAATGATAGAATAATTATATATACATGTTGATGATTTATGTATGTTCATATAGATTTGATGACATGTTCTGAGATGAAAACCCTATTAAATGACATCCAGTTGCCTTGCGAATTTTTATGAAGATATAAAAAGATATTTTAGAGACCGGTTTCAATTTTTAGATTTTTCTGAATTTTCGTAGATTTATTATGAATTTTCTAGTAAATAAAATGGTATTTTGGATTATAAATTATTTATGGGAAAATAATTAATTATTTGGATTTGAAATTTTTATATGTTAGAGAACATATAATAGGTGATTATCTGGATTTTTTCCATATTTTTTCAAAGTGTTTTAATGGTTATATAAAATTATTTAAGGTATGGGACTTAAATGTTTTATGTAATTATAGAGGAGAATGGGCCTTTTGCAAATATATTTTAAATTGCTAAATTGGGAAAGTCGGGAACACTTTTTGAAAAAGTAATATGGCAACTAATCAGATTTAGACAAACAAGGCAGGTTAGGTACAAAAGAACTATTTTAAAGTACAAATAAACAGGCTTTTAACTGTTCCGTCTCCTTCGGCACCAGGTTCCGCCTCTGTTCCTCCCCTTTCGACATGGTTGAAACCAATGCACATGGTATAAAGCAACTGGTATGTAGTGAATTCGAAGAGGGCAAAATGTATAGGGTCGAAACCATAGGGTTTCGAAAAAGGTGAAGCATTGTTTTGGTTTTAAGGAAAATACTCCTGCTTGCTTTCGACAAAGATTGCTTTCGACCTAAATGCTTTCAACTATGGTTTAAAAATGAATGGTTTCGATGGGGTTGCTCTTTTGTTTTAAATAAGTGCTTTCGACGGTGTCGAAGCCTATAGTTGCCGCTTCTTATCTTTCGATCAAGATGGTTTCGAAGGGGACCTTTTGTTTTCTAAAAATTTCCACCTCTCCATTGCTTTCGAAGGGATGGTTTCGACACCATCACTTTATTATTTATGAAATGGTTTTGAAAGAGTTACTTTCAAAGGGTTTCGAAGCAGATTCTTTTGACTCTAATGTTTTTCTGATCCTTTTGCTCTACTTGAAGGCTTAATCCAAATGTTTTGGGTCGAAACGTTTTAGAGGTTTTCGAAGTAGATAACTTCGAAAGGTTTTGAAAGGTTTCCAATTGTTTTAAATTGAACCCAAAGTGCTTTCGAAAGAGTTTAATTTTGATGCTTTCGAAAGGTTTTATGAATGGTTTTGAAAGGCAATATTTAAAAGGTTTAAATGGTTTTAAAAGTGGATGTCTTATATTTTAAAGCTTTTAAAGGAAAGGCTTTTATTAGTTTCAAAGGAGTTACCTTTAATGTTTTCGAAAGGGGTACATTCAAGGGTTTCGAAAGGGTTTTCAATGGTTTCGAAGGGGTTACCTTCTATGGTTTCGAAAGGGTTGTTTAAAGTTTTTAAAATAAGGTTTCGAATGCAAAGAGTAGGCATAATAACCAAAGTATTTAAGTTATAAAGGACTTTAACTTATTTTAAAAGGATAGTTAATCTTTATTGAACATCATCAACACTATTTTGAGTAAAGTATATATAACATGGAAAAATAGCTTAGAGTAAAGCTAAAGTTATATTTTCCTTGTATATATATGATTTTACGGACTAAATCATTTTGAGAAAAGTTTTCAACGAAAATTGAAAGGGTAGTTAACCCTAAGAAAAATTCAGGTAGTTAGCTTATTTAAAATTCGGACAGTTAGTCCATATTGAGGACAGTCAGCCTAGAGGACAGTCGGTCCAAATAAGGGAAGTTAGCTCATATATGAACAGTTAGTTTATTTG
The DNA here is from genome assembly GCA_030737815.1 of Allium fistulosum. Classification (NCBI taxonomy): domain Eukaryota; kingdom Viridiplantae; phylum Streptophyta; class Magnoliopsida; order Asparagales; family Amaryllidaceae; genus Allium; species Allium fistulosum. The sequence goes on along the minus strand of CM060901.1, from coordinate 1,388,055,200 downwards.
TTAGCATAGCGGACCTTGCTACTTCTTAAGGACAGTTAGTCCACTTTTTACCTGTTTTATGGACAGATAGTCCATTTATTAGCATAAAGGATACTGCTATTTTGGTATAATCAGATTTAGGACAGTTAGTCCAGATGAGGGCAGTTAGGGGTGGGCGCAGGTTGGTTTGGTGCGGTTTGGAGTCCAAACCGCTTCGGCACCGCATCAAACTGTTAATCAAAAATACCAACCATTATATTAATCTTTTAAATGGTTCGGTTTCGGTCCGGTTTGAATGTAATACAGTTCGGTTTCAGCCTGGTCCGGTTTGAACCCATATTAAATATGAAATAAGAGAATTACTTCCATCAACAATCAATTTACGAAAGCAACTGTGTGAAACTTTTACACTTAAAGGTTAAAACACACATTGTTATACTGAAATTAAAGATTAGTTCTTAATTGTATGAATATTTCAATTTGACATTTACCTACAAGTGAGATTTTTTTGGTAAATTAACTAAACGTTAACATTAATCAATGCATTATCATTAAGGAAAATGACTAGATTAACATTATAATTAGCATTTATCAAAAAAAATGAGATGAAAAATATTAAACCAAAAATATAACTTCTTCCTTTATGACAGCGATTATTATTAATATAACAACAACATACGCTAAAAATAGAATGTACATCGTTAGAATCTAAAATAAGATAGGAGTTGCTTGTATTTTTATCATAAGATTACTAGTGTAAATTTTCGGTTCGGTCCGGTTTAATATGGTTGGTTCAATCATCCAAACTGCAACCGAACCGTATCGATGCGGGTCGGTCCGGTTTGGGGTATATGCTTTGGTTAGAAGATTCGGTGCGGGTTTCTGCACCGTTTTTACGGTCCGGTGTGGGTAGTTTCCATATAGCGGTGCGGTTTATGCCCACCCCTAAGGGCAGTTAGCCCAGCTTTTAGACCGTTAGTCTATTTACTTCCTGATTTAGCATAATGGATTTCGCTATATTATTATCATAATCAGTTGATTAACCAGTTTAGTTGCAGGAAAGGATTTACAATATATGTTTTAAAAAGGGTTATTAGTGAGGGGAAACCCGTTCCGCTAAGCGGCGTGGTCTGACTAAATATCAGCAAATAGAGATGTAACAGAATTATTCATACCTGGCTTTATGTCTTACTCGAAGTTTTTTGTTTCCCCTTAAACTCTCGGATGCTCAAAATTGATTTAAGTGGGCTGAGGGTTTAGGTTTTCAGGTTTTCGCATTTTTGGCAAATAAGCTTCCAATGAGCAAGTTGCTGACGGATAGCTATTTTAGGAATTCATTTATTTTGTTTTCGCTGTGTATTAAGACAGTTATGTCTATATTACTTTGATCATCCAAGGGGGCATCGTCATTTGTCACTCTTGGCGTATTATTTTAAAATTATATTTGATCATTGCCTGGGATACGTTTTGGGATTTTGTAAATTGGATACGATTTTGTTTGAAATGTAATCACTATATTAATTGTTTTTGGAAATCTGTGATTCTGTTCTTATTCAAGGGCTTTTGATATTATGGATATCATTAACATTACCATATTTCGTTACCAGAAGTTAATAATATGGATGACTGCAGCATTTGTAGCGCTTAGCTTTTGGCCTCCAGATACGGGATGCCACAACTTGGTATCAAAGCATAGGATTATGGATTTTTTTTAACTAAAAATGATTTTGAAAACAATATCCAAAGGAATTTTAAAAGATTGGGGTTTGGGATAACGCTATAGTAACATACTTGTATTTGCTATATATAAGCATGCGCTTTATCTCTAGTCTCCTATCTTTGATTATGTTATCTTTTTTGTACCTCATGAGATTTGAACACAGATATGGATGGTAGAAGAAGCAGAGTTAACCCGGGGAGGGGAAGCACCGAAAGGAATGCCGGACCTAATGTGGGGCGAGGTCGAGGTCAGGCACCAACTGAGAATGTTGATGTAGAGGTCCTGCAGGTCGTAATGGAAGCCATGTATCAGTTTTTCAGGAATATGATGCAGGCGAGAGTTGCAGCCTGAGTGCTAGGAGGAAATGCTGCAGGAGCAGGGGTTTACGAAGTTCCGATAGTTAACCATTTCGCTAAGATGAGTAGTGATTATGTGAAGTTTGGAGGGAAACCGTTTTTGGGGACGGAGGATGCCATTGAGGTGGAGAATTGGCTATTACACTGCGAAAGGATTTTTGCAGACTTGGGGCTGACTGATGAGTAGAAGAAGAGGTTGGCATCGAGACAGCTTCAGGGAGCCACATTGTTCTAGTAGAGCAGTGTGACTGTGACGGTTGATGAGGAGGCAATAACCTGGGAGGATTTCAAGATGAGATTCTAGTAGAGGTTCATGTCTGTTATAGCACAGTTAGCCTTGATCAGGCAGCTTTCTGAGTTGGTGTAGGGTGAGATGTCAGTTGCTGAGTATGCCATAAAGTTTGAAGAGTTGGCTCGGTATGGGTATTTTTCAGTGGATATAGTATTGAAGTGGAATGAGAAGTTCATCAGGGGATTGAAGCCAGAATTTGCTAGTGCTACTTTGGCTCACCTTAGGATCCCTCTGATATTGTTGTGGAGATGGCTATGAGGCAGGAAGAGGTCCTTGAGTCTCTGGAGAAGAGCAAGGCTAATGATGTCCAGGTTGGGCAGGGCCAGAAGAGTAAATTCTTTCCCAGGAAAGGTTCTCAGAAGGGTCGAGCAGCTAAGAAAGGGAAGTCTGAGATTGTGTGCTATAAGTGCAACAAGAAAGGGCACTTTGCTAATGAGTGTCGCTCAGGTAAGGCAAAGGATGTGGCTAAGGGGAAGAATGTTAGGTGCTTCAACTATGACCAGATAGGCCATTACAAGAACCAGTGCAAGGAGCCCATTAGAGATGGTAAGGGAAAAGTGTATGCATTGGAGCCTGCTACTTCTAAGCCAACAGCCCGGGAGAAGGGAAAGGCAGTTCTTGGAGGAACGCTTCAGATTCATGGTATGTCTGTTAGCATTTTATTTGATACTGGTGTATCGCATTCTTTTATATCTAGATGTTTGATAGATAATCTTAACCTTGAACCCACATATTTAGTTACTTCGACCTTACGGGTTGCGAATCTAATAGGAGGGTATGCAACTCTAGGGTTGAAGTGTGACCAGTTTGAGTTTGACATGTTAGGTCATACTTTTGCATGCAGTTTGCATGTGTTTGATTTTGTGGGGTTTGGGATTATCCTTGGGATGGATTGGTTAAGTGAGTACGATGCTAGGATATTTTTCCAAGATAGGAAGATATCTCTTAGTTACCTGATTGTAGCGACCGGATTGTTTTTACCGTAGAAGGTTCTAGCGGTGCAGTGTTTGCTTTGTTGGGTGCTTCGAATTCAGATGATAAGTTGAACCGAGTTTTCATGGTTAGAGAATTCGCAGATGTGTTTGAGTCTGTAGTTGGATTGCCACCGAAACGAGCCATTGAGTTTTAGATAGATTTGGTTCCGGGAGCAGAACCAGTGAGTAGATCGCCAAGCAGGATAACCCCTTCAGAGACGAGGGAGTTGAAGGTGCAGTTGGTGGATTTAAAAGGCAAGAGTTATCAGGCCGAGCAGTTCGCCTTAGGGAGCAGTGGCAGTGTTTGCTAAGAAGTCAAACGGATTGTTGAGGCCATGTATCGATTATCGTAAGTGAATGAGAGGACAATAAAGAATCGATATCCATTGCCCAGGATTGATGATTTTTTCGACCAATTGAGTGGAGCAAAGGTATTTTCCCAGTTGGATTTGGCCACAGGTTTCCATCAGCTCAAGGTAGTAGAGGATAGTATACCTTTGATGGCGTTCAGGACCAGGTATGGGTCATACAAATAGTTGGTTATGCCGTTCGGACTGACGAATGCGCCAGCTTTCTTTGTGGTTTTGATGAACCGGATTTTCCGAGAGCACTTGGATAGGTTCGTGCTGGTTTTCATAGATGATATCTTGATTTACTCTAAGGAGGAAAAAGTGCATGAAGTTCATCTTAGAGTGGTGCTTGAGACGCTGAGGCAGCATCAGCTGAAAGCAAAGTTTTCGAAGTGTCACTTTTGGAATAAGGAGGTGAAGTTTCTAGGTCATGTAGTCTCAGAGGAAGGGTTGTCAGTGGATCCGACTAAGATCGAGGCAGTGAATGGTTGGAAGAGACCCGAGACGGTAACCAAGATAAAGAGTTTCCTTAGGTTGGCTGATTATTATTTGAGATTCATTAAGGAATTCTCGCGGATAGCAGCACCAATGACCAAGCTAACGAGGAAGGATGTGAAGTTTGTGTGGACCGATAAGTATGAGGAAGCATTCCAGAGTTAGAAACACTTATTGATGCATGCTCCTGTGTTGGATGTTCCAGAGGGGAATCAGGATTTGGTAGTTTATATTGTTGCGTGTGGAACGGGATTAGGAGCTGTGCTGATGCAGAGTGGTAAAGTGATTGGCTATGCTTCTAGACAGCTTAGACCACATGAGGTCAGATATCCGACGCATGATTTGAAATTGGCTTAAGTGATTTTTGCTTTGAAGGTATGGAGACATTACCTTTTGGGAGAAAGGTTTGAGTTATATACAGATCAGATGTCGCTGAAGTATTTTTTCTGTTAGAAGGAGCTAAATATAAGACAAAAGAGATGGTTAGAGTTTATAGCCGCTTATGATTTTGGGATTGAGTACACACTAAGGAAAGGCAAAAAGGTTGCAGATGCACTTAGCAGGAAACATTAGAATGCAGTGTTAGCGATGATAGATGAGTGGAAGGGCTTGGAAGAACTGGCAGATTGCAGAGTGCAGTGGAGATCCGAGGCCGGGTCTAGTGGGCATACAGTTTTCTTGTCTTGTTTGGAAGTTCGACCAGTGTTGATCGAACGGATTGCTTCTAAGAAGATGGAGGTCCAATGTTAGCTGATTGGATCAAAAAGCTTAGAGAAGAAACTGGGAGCGATGTCTTGAAAGATTTCAGTCTTAACTAGAATGGGTGGTTGAGAAAGAAAAGAAGATTATGTGTGTTTGATGTGTGTTTAGTGTTTGATGATAACAAACTATATATATCATATTTTAGATGTGTTTACAGATTATACACATACAGGAATAACAGAAATTTTATCAACACAGAATTTGAATTCAAACTGAAATTTTATTCAACCAATCTTTTTATTACAAATTTTGAATAGTACAAATTCTGACTCTCACTATAACTGTACAATTTCTGAATACATCACAATTCGATTTTACATTAACAACATCACTACATCACTCAAACACTCATCTGCATTGTCCAGCTTCAGTGTTTGTCTTGTGTCCTGTGTACCTGTATAATTGAAAATCTATGGCAGTAATCTGAACAGAAACAAATTTAATTTGCAAAAATATAAAATTTGTTTTTTAAAAGCTGTCTCAGATATATGGGTTAACGTCGTCATCTTTGATTGTGTAATATCTGTGCATATCAGTATTCATATCAGGGACAGTGAATTACGAGTGGCTGCAGTACACACGTATGCACGTGTGAACTGCCTCGCCAACTCGAGTGCACAAGGTCAAATCAAAGTTAGATTCAACACGAGTGCAAACGGCCTCGACCAAAATTCAATGATCACTGCAACAATGAAATGTGCATGTACACAGTGAAGTCTCAACAAGTATCACCAGAATCAAGTGTATCCAGTTCAAATGCTTCACAATGCAACAGTAATCAAGTGAAGTACAACAGTGAATCATCTACAGACTCAAGTGACTAAAGAAGTGAAACAGATGTGGGTTAAAGTGTGAAACAGATGTGAAGTGAGACCAGAAATAAAACAGTGAAATTCAACAATAACATATGTACAAATGCAAAGACCAGAGAAGTATAACAGTGAACATCACTGATACTCTATCCAAGTTCAACATCGCAATGAAACAAAATCAAGTCAGCAGTATCATCGAGCAGGAAACCAGTCAAAGATCACCAGTAAACAAGTCAAGGCAGTGAAGTGATTCAAGTCTAAAGTATAACTGCAAACAAGATCATAGTTTGAACTAAAAGCTACAACATAAATACATACAATGGCAAGCTAACTGGCATATGAACAACTACAGCAGGTCGAGAAAGTAGTCAGGGATGAACATGCATGAATCAGGAAATCAAGCAAATGCAACAGATCGAAACAAGTATAGTTCAAACCAGGGTGCACGACAATGAATGCAGAGGCCAGAGAATTGAAGAAAATCAGTACAGTGATACATGAAATCGCATGAACAAGTTCGAACAACCAGACAACATCATATTCACGAATGCAATGTTCAAGTGGAGACCAGAGAAGATGGCCAGAGACGAAGACAGGGATGAACACAAAGATGGCCGAAGCCGTGTCAAAGCAAGTGTTAACCAGGTCAAAAATCAAGTGTGTGCAATCTTTGAAAAAGTCAAAACAAATAGAAAAAGGAAAGTTTTAATGTCGTAACCATCAAGCAAAATCGAACGTTCAAAATCAAAGCCGTGAATCGAAAGTAATTCCCAAATATATCGGAGCATAAAAAGGGAAAGTCTCAACAACGTGAAGATCACGTAATATCAAATTAGACTCTATAAATAGAAGACCCAAATCATCATTGACAGGTGTGGTGAAAAATCAGAGAAAACCCAATCATCACCGACAACAAAGAAATAGTATTCAAGTTCAAATCGAGGAAACAACAGAGAAATACATACTGAACCAAACAGTCGAGATCACAAGCAAATAAGCAACAGCGACGCCGAAGCCACAGTCGCTACAAAGATCGACAATGTTAAAGCCCATATCTTTCCAGTGAACTGAACGAACGAGGCAAAGCCCTAAATCTCGAAAGTCCCAAGGAGAAAGAGAAGAAGAGAACGAAATTATCTCAAGGCAATCGAGCTCGACAAAGCATCAGACGACAAGCAAACATCAAGCCCTAATCTGATCGAGAAAACGAAGAGAATCATCGCCGCCATTTTTCTATGTTCAGAGAAAATAAAGGAACGGGCTTGAGAATAAAATGGACCGGCCTAATTAATCAAAGGGGTTTAGTTAATTTAGTTTAGGTCTAGTTTTTAATTTAGTTTTAATTTACTTTCGGGCCAGGTTTTAATTACCTTGTTTTGGGCCAAATTTATTGAGGGCAAAATCGGTTTAAATTGTCGATTTAAATTTTGCCCTGGGGTTAAACTGTATCTTGTATTTTCAGTTTTTTCAAAGTCCAGTCAGAGTGAATCACCACTAGGGTTTAGGTGTTGTCAGATTGTCTAGTTAGAATTAGTTCAGTGAGCAGGGGGCTGCGAGTTTGCAAACCTCTATAGGCGGGAGCAGAGTTTGCGAGTAAACGAAACTCTATAGGCGGAGCAGGGTGTGCGAGTCTGTAGGAGTGTTTGTGAGCGGGAGCGAGTGTCTGCGAGTCTGTCAGAGTGTTTGTAAGTGGGAGACTGTTTAATTCTAATAGAAATCTGGGAATACAGCAGTAGGCAGGGGTTGCCGAAGCTGGGTAAATTTTGTGTGTGATTTACTTTACTGCATATTTATTTATCTGCTGGTTGCTTTCGCATTTAATTTGAGAAAATTTGCGATAACCCTATTCACCCCCCCCCCCTCTAGGGTTAATCTAGATCCTACAAGTGGTATCAGAGCGAGGTAAATTTTTATTTAACTCTAGAGTCATGAATCTATCAAATAATGCTTTTTCTGAGGGGCAATCTATTGCTAGGCCACCAATGTTTAATGGTAATGATTATGCTTACTGGAAAGTTAGGATGAGTATTTATCTTAGTTCTGTTGATTACGATGTTTGGGATATTATTGAATCTGGCTATAAATCTCCCACTGTAATTGTAGGTGATACTGAGATTCCTAAACCAAAGGACAGGTGGGATGCTAATGATAAGAAATTAAAAACTACCAATGCTAAGGCAATGAATGCTCTGATCTGTGCTCTTGATAAAACTGAATTTAATAGAATTTCTCATTGTAAAACAGCACAGGAAATCTGGCATACTTTGGAGGTGACACACGAAGGAACTTCTCAAGTCAAGGAGTCTCGCCTGGCCCTGTTCAGCAATGAATACGAGAATTTTGTGATGGACAAAGGCGAGAGTATAAAGGACATGTTTGGACGCTTCTCAACACTGGTATACAACGCTAGAGCGCTTGGAAAGGAATTCTCTGAGGTAGAGCTAATAAGGAAAATACTACGAGTCCTACCAATGAACTTTGAGGCAAAAGTCACGGCAATACAAGAATCAAAAGATTTGAGTAAACTACGCATGGAGGATTTGATCGGAAATCTGATGACGTATGAGCTTGAGTTGAAAGCAAAGGAGGAACGCATCAATTCCGAACCAAAGAAGAAGACGATTGCCTTAAAGAGCAAAGAAGAGAGTGATGATGAAGAAGTTGATTCAATTGAAGGACTTACAGTGGCTGTCAATAATTTCAGAAGATGGTCGAAATTCAAGCCACGAAAGAAGAAGACCAGTGGTAATAGATCTAAAGATTCAGACAACTCTGAAAACGAATTAATCTGCTATAATTGCAACAAACCTGGTCACTTCAAACAAAATTGTCCACTCCTCAAAATCAACAAAGGAAAGAAAAAGAAGAAGAAGGCCTTCGCAGCAACTTGGGATGATGAGGAAGTTTCAACTGATAGCTCAAAGGAGGCTAACCTGTGTCTTACGGTAAGATCAGATTCAGAAGCAAGCTCAGAGGAATCAAGATTAGATTCAGAAGCAAGCTCAAAAGAATACAATGAGGTAAAAAACTATTCTTATAAAGATCTTGTTTATTTGTGCCTCGATCTTACTAAAACTATTGAAGCTCTTGATTCTAAAAATGAAAAACTGAAATCTGATAGGAAAGAACTTGCCCGTGAAAATTTTAGGTTAGAATCTGAACTTGAAAAATTCAAAACCTAGAATGTAAAAACTGTAAAGCTTTAGATTCAGAATTATCTAAACTGAAAAATAGCTTCGAGGATCTTGAAAAAGAAAACCTGAATCTAAAGGAAATTATTGAGACTAGGAAAAAGGATTTTATAAATAGATGCACCTCACTTGTGTCTGAAAACTCAACATTAAAAACCAGAGTCCAAGATCTTGAAAAATCACTGAATAACTTTTCTAGAGGAGAAAAATCATTCAATATGCTGTTAGGAAACCAACTGTTTGCTAACAACCGAAAAGGGCTAGGTTTTGGTAAATCACAAGTTGATGATAGTACAAAAGGAAAGGGCATCTTTACCGAACGTGAAATATTTGGACATCGTGTTGAAAATGGTAGTCATAGGAACAAGAACACGAAATTTATACAAGTTTGGGTTCCTAAAAATTCTACGAATAAATTTCAAGTGTATTGGAACAAGAATGAAAGGACAAAACAAGTTTGGGTTCCAAAGGGATTGTTTATTAATAATTATTCTGCCACTAACAACCATGGACCTATAAATAGGTCACATACATCTTTAACCGTGTAGGTGTGGTGGCAGGCTGAGGAACAACATTGGTGTTATCTGGATTCTGGCTGTTCCAGATATACAACGGGTGACAAATCAACGTTCCTTAGCCCAATATAAAGGTGACAGATTCACTATGAGCAAACAACGAAAGATTATCGTGGAGGTAAAACAGGTAGTTGTATTTATTTTCAAACGATAGATAACCGGTAAGAATCTACACCATAATCTGAATTAAATCAGCCAGTTATGATTGATGATGTTAATTCTGATTTGTTAATCATCTTTAAATAGAATTACTCTAAGTAACTATGATGGTTGACCGATTCTGATTTGCTTGATATGATTTTATATGATTAGACTTTAATCTTTGCTTAAAAATTGATCAACCATTTTCTTCTTGAACTTAATCTGTTTGGTCAAACTATGATTGATTTATTTTGAGAAGCTGCTGAAACTGTTGCTTCACTGATGAAAACTTCAAATTGTTTTTGAGATAATCTTGATATTTTAACTGTGATTCTACGGAAGGTATACACACTCGCTCTTCATTTGATAAAAGTTTGTGTGAGTTTTGTTAACACCGTAGTTTTATTTCTGAAGATGAATCTGATACTGTTGAAATGGTTCTTAACTGCTTCTAGATCCCATATTATGTTTTCTGTGTGTTTGTGTGCACGTTTTCACTCTAATTCTAAAGAATCACATTTGAATACCACTAAACGAAATTTTGAGATATTTTTCACACACACACAAATTTGGACTATGATATCTTTCGTGTGAAAACTTTAATTTAGTTGGTTATTCTGATGTTGATTATACGGGTTCACTGGTTGACAGGAAAAGTACTAGTAGGACATGCTTTATGCTAGGACACTCACTAATTTCATTGTCTAATAATCCTGCTCTCCATTCACTCACGAAACACATTGATGTGAAACACCATTTTTTTATCACATTGCTAGGAAAAAACATTTGCATTGAATTCATTTCAACTGAGAATCAACTTGCTGATATTTTCACAAAACCCCTCCTCGAAGACAGATTTTCCAGATTACGTTTGGATTTGGGGATTATGGAAATTGACTAATCATTTTTCAATTTTTGGTTGAAATATTCTTGGATATTTATTTTCAACTTCAATTTCTAGAATTCAAACCTGTTTTGGATATCATTCAAAGATTGATTCGAATATGGTATTCAGTAGTGGAAATACGTTTGGCTTATGAAATTTCATAATATAATTAATTTGGTAACTTATTCCACGACCATTTCTATTTCTACCATCTTTCTATCATTCATAATGGTTTTGAAAAATGAGAAGAGTAAATTGCTTTTTAAATTAAAAAGGAAAAATCAAAGAAAATCTTAAAATATTCCTTATGCATCCATTCTCATTTAAAAGTCCTTATGGTTATGCATGGATGGATCATTAGAGGTTATCATCACTCCATTCTCATTTAAAAGTCCTTATGGTTATGCATGGATGGAGCTTGATAAATAATGAGTAATTGCTAATCCCATTTAAAAGTCCTTATGGTTATGCGTGGTTAGTAAGTGCTATTTTTTTTTTTGTGCTTAAATGTCAAATCTTTTTAAAATTATAATAAATAGAAGAAAACATCTCTCTTCTCATTATAAAAACCAAATCATCGATCCATTCTCTAAAATGTGGAAATTGTTATCTTGTTATGATATATTATGGTTTTTCCCTATTTTTTTTCCATTTGTTTTCCCCTACTACTTCATTATTTTTTGTCAGTCTTTTGATGATAACAAAAGGGGGAGAAGGAAGAGATTTTGATAAGAAAATAAGTATTTCTGGAATATTTATTTACCAAATTTGTTAAATGCTGTTAGTTATTTTCTATAGCTCTTTTATTCGTCTGTAATTTCCAAAATCTTCTAAATAAGGAGTGGTCTCAGTTGTAGGGGGGGCATACATGTAGGGGGAGCTAAATATCTCATGTTTAAACACATCTACTGGAATTTCAAAATCTTTAATATATGTTTGTCATCATCAAAAGGGGGAGATTGTTTGATGTGTGTTTAGTGTTTGATGATAACAAACTATATATATCATATTTTAGATGTGTTTACAGATTATACACATACAGGAATAACAGAAATTTTATCAACACAGAATTTGAATTCAAACTGAAATTTTATTCAACCAATCTTTTTATTACAAATTTTGAATAGTACAAATTCTGACTCTCACTATAACTGTACAATTTCTGAATACATCACAATTCGATTTTACATTAACAACATCACTACATCACTCAAACACTCATCTGCATTGTCCAGCTTCAGTGTTTGTCTTGTGTCCTGTGTACCTGTATAATTGAAAATCTATGGCAGTAATCTGAACAGAAACAAATTTAATTTGCAAAAATATAAAATTTGTTTTTTAAAAGCTGTCTCAGATATATGGGTTAACGTCGTCATCTTTGATTGTGTAATATCTGTGCATATCAGTATTCATATCAGGGACAGTGAATTACGAGTGGCTGCAGTACACACGTATGCACGTGTGAACTGCCTCGCCAACTCGAGTGCACAAGGTCAAATCAAAGTTAGATTCAACACGAGTGCAAACGGCCTCGACCAAAATTCAATGATCACTGCAACAATGAAATGTGCATGTACACAGTGAAGTCTCAACAAGTATCACCAGAATCAAGTGTATCCAGTTCAAATGCTTCACAATGCAACAGTAATCAAGTGAAGTACAACAGTGAATCATCTACAGACTCAAGTGACTAAAGAAGTGAAACAGATGTGGGTTAAAGTGTGAAACAGATGTGAAGTGAGACCAGAAATAAAACAGTGAAATTCAACAATAACATATGTACAAATGCAAAGACCAGAGAAGTATAACAGTGAACATCACTGATACTCTATCCAAGTTCAACATCGCAATGAAACAAAATCAAGTCAGCAGTATCATCGAGCAGGAAACCAGTCAAAGATCACCAGTAAACAAGTCAAGGCAGTGAAGTGATTCAAGTCTAAAGTATAACTGCAAACAAGATCATAGTTTGAACTAAAAGCTACAACATAAATACATACAATGGCAAGCTAACTGGCATATGAACAACTACAGCAGGTCGAGAAAGTAGTCAGGGATGAACATGCATGAATCAGGAAATCAAGCAAATGCAACAGATCGAAACAAGTATAGTTCAAACCAGGGTGCACGACAATGAATGCAGAGGCCAGAGAATTGAAGAAAATCAGTACAGTGATACATGAAATCGCATGAACAAGTTCGAACAACCAGACAACATCATATTCACGAATGCAATGTTCAAGTGGAGACCAGAGAAGATGGCCAGAGACGAAGACAGGGATGAACACAAAGATGGCCGAAGCCGTGTCAAAGCAAGTGTTAACCAGGTCAAAAATCAAGTGTGTGCAATCTTTGAAAAAGTCAAAACAAATAGAAAAAGGAAAGTTTTAATGTCGTAACCATCAAGCAAAATCGAACGTTCAAAATCAAAGCCGTGAATCGAAAGTAATTCCCAAATATATCGGAGCATAAAAAGGGAAAGTCTCAACAACGTGAAGATCACGTAATATCAAATCAGACTCTATAAATAGAAGACCCAAATCATCATTGACAGGTGTGGTGAAAAATCAGAGAAAACCCAATCATCACCGACAACAAAGCAATAGTATTCAAGTTCAAATCGAGGAAACAACAGAGAAATACATACCGAACCAAACAGTCGAGATCACAAGCAAATAAGCAACAGCGACGCCGAAGCCACAGTCACTACAAAGATCGACAATGTCAAAGCCCATATCTTTCCAGTGAACTGAACGAACGAGGCGAAGCCCTAAATCTCGAAAGTCCCAAGGAGAAAGAGAAGAAGAGAACGAAATTATCTCAAGGCAATCGAGCTCGACAAAGCATCAGACGACAAGCAAACATCAAGCCCTAATCTGATCGAGAAAACGAAGAGAATCATCGCCGCCATTTTTCTATGTTCAGAGAAAATAAAGGAACGGGCTTGAGAATAAAATGGACTGGCCTAATTAATCAAAGGGGTTTAGTTAATTTAGTTTAGGTCTAGTTTTTAATTTAGTTTTAATTTACTTTCGGGCCAGGTTTTAATTACTTTGTTTTGGGCCAAATTTATTGAGGGCAAAATCGGTTTAAATTGTCAATTTAAATTTTGCCTTGGGGTTAAACTGTATCTTGTATTTTCAGTTTTTTCAAAGTCCAGTCAGAGTGAATCACCACCTAGGGTTTAGGTGTTGTCAGATTGTCTAGTTAGAATTAGTTCAGTGAGCAGGGGGCTGCGAGTTTGCAAACCTCTATAGGCGGGAGCAGAGTTTGCGAGTAAACGAAACTCTATAGGCGGAGCAGGGTGTGCGAGTCTGTAGGAGTGTTTGTGAGCGGGAGCGAGTGTCTGCGAGTCTGTCAGAGTGTTTGTAAGCGGGAGACTGTTTAATTCTAATAGAAATCTGGGAATGCAGCAGTAGGCAGGGGTTGCCGAAGTTGGGTAAATTTTGTGTGTGATTTACTTTACTGCATATTTATTTATCTGCTGGTTGCTTTCGCATTTAATTTGAGAAAATTTGCGATAACCCTATTCACCCCCCCTCTAGGGTTAATCTAGATCCTACAATGTGTTCCGAGTGTAGGAAACATAAGAAAGGAAGTCTTGGAGGAATGTCATCGTCCGAAGTTCACCATTCATCCAGGAGGTACTAAAATGTATCAGGATATGAAGAGGAGTTTCTTTTGGGAAGGTATGATGCAGGATATTGGCTTATATGTAAAGCAGTGCTTGAATTGCCAGTAGGCAAAGGCCGAACACTAGAAGCCGAGTGGGTTGTTTCAACCATTAGATATTCCAGTATGGAAGTGGGATTCTATATCCATGGACTTCATTGATGGGTTACCAAGGTCGAACAAAGGAAATGAAAGTATATGGGTCATAGTGGACAGATTGACCAAGAGTGCCCATTCATTCCAATTAGGTCAACCAGGACAACACCTTTTTTAGCGAGGTTGTTCATGACGAATGTGGTTAGACTGCATGGAGTTCCTAGCAGTATAGTTAGTGATAGAGATTCCTTGTTCACTAGCGAGTTTTGGAAGAGTCTAAAGGAAGTTTTGGGAACAAAGCTTAAGATGAGTACCACTTACCATCTGCAGACAGATGGGCAAACGGAAAGGGTTAACAAAATCTTGGAGGATTTGTTAAGAGCTTGTGTTCTATATTTCGAGGGATCATGGGAGGACCGTCTGCATCTAGTCGAGTTTTCGTATAACAACTATTATCAGACTAGTTTTGGGTTGGCACCTATGACGACCCGCAAATCCATACCCTTTGAATCGACAATAAACCACACATGTCCGACCCAAAAAGCACAGAATAACGGAAAGTCATGAGAAAGAAGAGAGGGTGAGAAGAAAGAAAGAAGAGAGAATAAGAGAAGAGAAGAAGAAGAGAGAAATAGAACCGAAACAATAAAGAATCTCCCATCATAGCGGAACAACATATAATATAGATGAATAATCTTTACAAAAGAGAAACTGTCATATACATACATCAATATCGGAGTACACGAATAAATAATTATCAGCTTGGACGGTTATAACAACTTGTCCTCACAATGCTGATAATTTACAACAACAATGTAGCGGAAAATAAATAGATACGCATATACGACATGAATATCTCCAGCTTGTCTTCTGAAGCTCCAAAAGCACCAAATCTGAACCTGTAAATATACTCGGTCTGACCCGACATTGAAAGGGAAGAATGCCCGGATCAGTCTGGTAAACCGGTGTGAGAAAAACACACCTCAACTGAATTTATTTTAAAGTTAGAAAGACGTTCTTTTATCAAAAAAAAGGTATCTCGTAAGACACACCCATACATAAACACTGATGGGTTTTTACCTTACGATAACCAAAACATTTCATATCAAATCATGTTATATTATAATAGTGTCTATTATACAAATAATAATCAACATAGATGAAATTGTTACCATTATTAAATTCTAGATACTAGGCTCTACAAATAAAATGGCAGGCACGTTATGGATATTGGATTCCATACAAATGACTAGGTAAAGGACTACCTTCCGTACAGTACACCTCTAGAGGATTGTACCTAGGGTCGAGATACTCAGTGCCTAAACCAACACAAGACCGGCCTACCCCTTCGCTGGAGAGTACCGAATATGTCATCACCCAGGTCGTTACTGACCTTTAACGAGTACCCGGGTCATACATTCACAACATACTTAGACATGTATAGAGTAAATCTAGAAGGATGATGACATCTCCATCTCCTAATGGGGCGACCCACTTAGCCTTGCTACTTCTACCTTGTTTTAGTCATTTCCTGGGGTGTGAGGCCGAAAGAGGTATCGAATACCTTTCACATATCACATATCACATCATCGTTGAATGCAACATTGCCATTTCGTTGATTACTAATTGCCTTCCACAAAAATACAACCTTTGAGCTCGTATGTTTCAAGGAGGGTGTTAAGCTAAGAGAAGTTGCCTTCTCTGCCACCATAGATGTATGTTTGTAAAAATCAATGTACGTAAACTTGGAAAATGAACTGCCAGACATCCATCCAAACAAGTTGTCCAGGAACAGGACAAACCAAAGGTACTTTCCTACCACATCCTATCGGGAATCACCCCTAGGATTAGTAGAGAATAGTCCTTGCATTGGATATTTCATAACGAAGAGACTACTGCTACTATATGTATATTGGGATTTTAAACCCAAACGATAAACAAGCAGTCCTTCACTATGAAAATCCTAAATATCAATGCCATCAATAACCTGCACAATCATCGTAAATAAGTTGGTCCGAAGTGGTTTTCAGATAAATCTGATCCCGGTCTCTTCGCACCAACAACGCAAAAGCGTTACTCAACCTCATACAGAAACCAAGTCTCGTAGACTTACCACGTTTCCAACTTTCAACTTGCTATCCTTCGGCAAAAAAGAAGCTCAATGATAGGAGTAATCACTCCGCACTACTCGAATCAACATCCTTTACGCCAAACGATAATCAAGCCTACACAGATGGCTACGTACTAAGTGTACGACCAAATAGTTTCCACATCAAGTCGAGGAACTAAAATGGCCAAAAATATAAATTTAGAACTAAAGCAGTCACTAGGCCTGATTTATTAAATAATTTATAAATCAGTTCACTTTCGAATTCATTTACTTTAAATTATCTTTAAAAGATATACTTCCAATACCATTTCAATATTTCAATATTTGGAAAACCTTTCCATTACTTATTTTAATAATAAGTGAATTCACAAATCATTTCATTTCAACACTTAGAAAATATTTCATATACTTAATTTAAAATGATTAAGTATATTTATAATTTTAAGGAAAACATTCTTTAAAGCACACTTTATTTGGGTTAAAACGAATGCTGCATGAAACATCGTTACGACAACCCAAAAATACTAGCATAGGGATTCAACTAACTATTTTAAAATATTTCCTTTCGAAAATCATTTACTATAACAATAGTGTTATAGTCCATGCCTTCCTTACTTCTCACGAAAATGTCTATTTCAACAATAAATGTTGAAATCTATATTTCTGATAATTAACATATTTTAGATTGCTTTTCAAACCATTTAAACTCCATTTAAAATTATCACTTCCAACACATTTATTTAAAGGTTTTATTCACTTTAAAAACGTGAATATAATTCCTTTATAAACTTTCATATTTTACTTATCAAATTAAATTGATTTTGGATTTATAAAACAATGTTTATAAATTCCATTTATATTTTTTTTAAACTTCCATATATAAAATTCCTTTATTAACAATTTCCATTTGTATCTCATTTATATGTCAAAATCCCATTATAACTTTATTTACTTATAAATCTCTTTATTTACAAATTCATTCTTTTGTAATCTCATTATTTATAAAGTCCATTACAAATTCATTTCTAAATTTCAATTGCAAATCCATTTACAGATTTGATTATAAATCCATTTATAATATTATTAAACACTGTTTATAAAAATCCATTTCATTAAATCTCTTTATTAATAGCATTCCTTTATAAACTTTCATTTTAACACTTATAAAACTCGTTTATAATTCCATTACTTTTATTTATAAAATATCAATTTTATAAATCTTATATACAAACCATTTATAATAAGTTCAAAATTCTCAATTTAACTTATTTTACAAAATAATTAACTTCATATTTCAAAAATCATATTTAAGTATATTTCACAAAGCCATAATTTTCATAACATAAAAATTTTAACTTTTTATTCATTTAAAATAAATTCATTTCTTTAACAATTCAAAAAAATTTAAAACATATATATTTTCAAAATCACTTTGAAATCCTTTTTAAATTGAAATCATCATTTTAATATTTTAAATTCCTAAAAATATGGCCCAATGCTACAAAAGTACTAAATAAGGCGATTCACATCAATAATAGCAAAAATGGCATTCATCACATCAAACATCACATGGTACAATATATATAACAGTATGTGTATATAAAAATCAATAATGGTGAGGATTCCAGTTGGATCCCTGCAACATGTAACCTGCAACAAATATACATATGAGAAAATATGTACATTGTCCGCTTCGAGGTAGATGCGCATACAAAGGATCATCCGCTCATAAACGGGAACGTATAGGGTCTCATCTACTCCAATAGGCAAGAATATATCCAACTACTAATAATATAGTATAACATCCAAACAATCATCAAACATCATATAATAAATTTATTCCCACTTATATAAAAATATAAGCGGGCCAAAGAGAGTGTGTTTTACTCACTTTGGTTGCAGTTGCCGCAATAGCGATTCGTTTGGATTAAAATTAAACAAGCGTTTAATTTAACTCAAAATTGCTGCTAGCTCCAAATCTGTCCAATCCAATTTCATCGCGTAGTATTTTCAGTAACGAGTGCAACGCAACTTGTTTCGTGCAAATCCAACCTCATATGAATAAGTTATCAATTTTTAAACATTCGATAATTAGTAAATTATTTAACTTAATATAAATTATAATTAACTTTTTAAACCTTTCTCCTTTCACGTGCTCTCCCTCTCATAGGTTCTTCCTCACGTGCACGAACCCGATACGTAAAAGCTTTGACTGATGCTCACCACGCCTAGGCTCAAACGGAGCTCGATCGGGGAATACAACTAGACTGCCCACACCATGATTCACCCACGGCCAGAGACCAGCCTCAAATCGATGCTCCACCACCTTGGATTCTGCCTCCAAACGCATGGCGAACACTGCCAATTTTCTCCCTCCAACGATGATGATAGACGATCATAGTCGTTCATCTCGTAGAGCTCATTGAGCTTTTCATCTTCCATGTAGAAGTCATGGCCAAAAAGTTCCAGGATTGAGAGATATCGAGGGAAGAAGTCGCGAGTTTTCTGGACGTTCGTGTGAATGTGGCGGCTGCGTTAAAGGATGGGCTAGGGTTTTAGTGTTTAGGGTCTTCTATTTATAGGCAATATAAATTACTATTCACCCAAAAAATTTCTGAACTCCAAACGAAGCGTGCCACCTGGCGTTCATAATGTTTTATCCCTATTCTGAACACAATGGAATATATATCGGAAGCTAATTCCATCATATATAGAAGATAGGTTTTCGAATCGAATTATTTTAATTAAAATTACTTAAATAAATTTCTACGCGTTTCTGCTTCGCACGACCAAACTGTAAGTTCGATCGACACGAAATTTGAAATCCTATAATAACTCACTATTAGGGATCCAATGAAACTAGTTTCATCGAAATCCGAGACAATGTCAAAAATGACTATTTTTACACGTTAATTTAAATCGATAAATTTCCAATTTCCATTTATTCACTTTTAAATCAATTTTAAAAGTTTACTAACATCATTCTAATTCAAATAGAATTGAAATCAACTTTATAAATCATTTTTATTCAAATTAGATTCCAGATTCAATTATTTAATCAATTTTACTTATAAAACCTACTTTAAAATATTTAAATTCAATTAAATATTCTAAATTCAGATGACTGAAAAACTGGGTCATTATAGCACCATTTAAAGCCTTGTATGGAAGGCCATGCAAGTCTCCTGTACGTTGGTTGGAGACTGGGGATATGTTGATTCTTGGTCCAGATCTGGTTAGAGAAGCCACAAAAAAGATTGAGGTCATTCGGGCTAGAATGAAGGAGGCTCAGTCTAGGTAGAAATGTTATGCAGATAAGAGAGGGAAAGATTTAGAGTTCTCAGTTGGAGGCCAAGTTTTCATCAAGGTGTCACCGATGAAGGGTGTGATAAGGTTTGGAAGATTGGGGAAGTTATCACCGAGATTCATTGGACCTTTTCCTATTCTTGAGAGGGTCGGGAAACTCGCATATAGGGTTGAGTTACCGAGCAGTTTGGCAGGTGTCCACAATGTTTTTCATGTTTCTCATCTCAGAAAGTGTATTAGAGACCCGAAGACTGCTATTGCACCGACTGTGCTAGATGACTTAGTGGTCGAACCAGACTTGACCATAGTTAGAAAACCGGTTTGTATAGTTGCTAGAGATGAGAAGGAGCTTAGAACCAAGACGATCAAATTAGTCAAAGTCCAGTGGAGCGGCGATGACAAAGACTGTACTTGGGAGGTTGAGAGCAGGATTAGAGATGCTTATCTTGATTTGCTTGATGGTATGTTTTACCTTCTTGTTTGATTTTTTATGTGTACCTTATCGTAATTTCGAGGACGAAATTCTTTAATAAAGGGAGTCTGTAACACCCCAGATTTTGATAACATTATTTAGGATATTTAATTAAATAAATTAAATAAAATAATGTATTGATTAGAGAATTGAGATTTGATTTTATTAAAAGGGTAGCCGTGCCATTTTATAATAAACTAAAAAGGGGTTTAAAATGAATTAGAGGAGGGGTAAAATGGGAAAGAGGCCATTCCTATATCTTATCCCCTTAGCTGTGTATAATTTGCACGTCCATTTCATTTCAAAAAAATTATAAATCAAGGTCAGCCAACATTAATAAGAAAGGGGGAAAAAGATACAAGATAAGCTAGGAAGAAGCTTAAGCCAATCAAATCTATTCATATCTCAATCTCTATAATCACAAAGGCTAAGGTGAATAATGTTTACATCTCTATTTTGAATTGTTTTCGGTTTTATGATGATTCTGAATTGTTTTGCAATATATTGCCACATTTTTTATGGAATGTTTATATATACTTGTTGATGATTTATACGTGTTCATATTGAATTTTATGATATGTTTTAAGGTACCCTATTAAATGACATCTTTATGCCTTGCGAATTTTTATGAAGATTAGAAATAATATTTTGGAGATGGGTTTCAATTTTCATAATTTTTGGAATTAATGTGGATTTTATATGAATTTTCTAGTAAAGAAAATGATATTTCTGGTTATAAATTATTTATGGGTAAATAATTAATTATTTGGGTCTGAAATTTTTATATGTTATAAAACATATATAATGTGATTTTCTGGAATTTTTCCTAAGAGTTCCGATAGGTATATAAAATTATTTAAGATAAGGGACTTAAATGTTTTATATATTTTAAAATGGAGAAGGGGCTTTTTGTAAATATTTGAAATCGTTATTTCTGGAAAAATGGCAGCACTTTTGAAATAGTAATATGGAAACCAATCAGATTTAGACAAACAAGGCAGGTTAGGTACAAAAGCGATAGTTTAAAAGTACAAATAAATAGGTTTTTCACTGTTTCATCTCCTTCGATACCAGGTTCCGCCTCCATACTAATGCTTCCGACACAGTCGAAACCAATGCATATGGTACCAGGCAACTTGTTCGTAATGATTTGGATATGGGCAAAAGGTATGGGGTCGAAACCATAAGGTTTCGAAAGAGATAAAGCTTTGTTTTGTTTTAAAGGAAAATACTCATGCTTGCTTTCAACTAAGATGCCTTCGACTTGGTTGGGTTTCGACTAAGTCAAATGGTTTAAAAGAAAATGGTTTCAATTGGGTTGCTTCTTTGTTTTTAAGTGAATGCTTTCGACTAAGTCAAAACACCTAGCTTCCGCCCTTTTACCTTTCAACCCAGATGGTTTTGAAGGGGATTGTTTTGTTTTAGAAAATATGCCCATATCTCTAATGCTTTCGAAAGGATGGTTTCGACACTATCATTTTATGACTTAGGAAATGGTTTTGAAACAGTTTCTTTCGACTTAAATGATTTTAAAGGCCCTTTTTCTTTTGTTTGAAGTATAACCCAAATTGGTTTCGAAAGAGATGATTTGAATGGTTTCAAAAGGATGTGCTTTCGAATTTAATGGGTTTATGTCCTTTTGCTCTACTTGAAGGCATAACCCAAATGGTTTTGACGAAACGTTTTCCAAGGGGTTTCAAAGTAGTTAACTTCAAATGGTTTCGAAAGGTTTCCACATGTTTTAAATTGAACCCAAATGCTTTTAGTAACAAAGTTGATTACTTTCTTTGTGGTTTGGTGGCCAGTGGCTCAGCTTCGGCCCATTTTGTGAAATAATCTATGGCAACTATAGCATATTTGGCTCCTCCTTTTTTTATTGGAAGGACACCAATCAAATTGATCCCCTATATCGCAAACGGCCATGGACTAACCATCTGCGTCAGTTCCGTTGAAGGGGTTCTCTTAATTTTGTTGAATCTTTGACAGCGATCGCATCTCCTAGCGTGATCTGCTGCATCACGATTTATTATTGACCAGAAGTATCTGTATCGAAGGACTTTCTTTGCCAAGGTCTGCCCTCCAGTGTGGTCTCCGCAATCGCCTTCATGTACCTCTTCCCGGATTCGTCGTGCTTTATCATCGTTCACGCACCTAAGAAGAGGGGTCGAGAATCCCCTTCGATAGAGTATCCCATCCTGTATCATGAACCGTGGCGCCTTCCGTAGGAGCTTCTTCCGTTGATTTAGGTCAGTTGGTAGGGTTCCTGCAAGTAGATAGTCTTTTATCGGTGTCATCCATGTGTCCGGTTCGACGGTGGTCTCGAAAATCCAGTCTACGTCTATTTCATTTATGCTTGGGTTGGTTAGAGTTTCAACTAGGACCAACCCCTATGACTGAGCTTCCCTGGAGCTTGCCAGTTTAGCCAAATAATCTGCCTTGGTGTTTTGCTCCCGTGGGATGTGAGTTATAGTGTAGTGCTCGATGTCGCTTAGCAGTTCTTGCGCTTTGGATAGATACGGGGCAAGATTCTCTCCATACGCTTGGTACTCCCCTTTCACTTGACATACGACCAGTTGGGAGTTGCTGTATATATGGATAGACTTTATTTTAAGTTCCTTCACAACCTTCAGTCTTATGATCAGTGTTTCGTATTCCGCTTTGTTATTTGTAGTTGGGAATTCCAGGCGCAAAGCATAGCGAATGGCTCGCCCTTCGGGGGTTTCGAGTACTACCCTTGCGCCCGAACAGAAGTTGTTTGATGCACCGTTGACAAAGAGCTTCCATCGCACGTCAGTTTCCAACTGAACTTCTTCCTCGTCGTCCCATATTATAAATTCGGTAATGAAGTCAGCTAACACCTGCCCATTGATTGCTTTCCTTAGGTGGTATGTGACATCATATTGACTCAACTCTATGTTCCACTTGAGTAGTCGTCCAAAAGTTTCGGGCCGGTATAAAACTTGCTTCAGGGGCTGGTCAGTCAATACTTTAATTGGATGAGCCTGGAAGTATGGTCGTAATTTCTGGGACTTGATCAAAAGGCAATACGCTAGCTTCTCCAGTTTTGGGTAATTCTTCTCAGCTCCAGTGAATCATTTGCTAATGTAATACACGGGTCGCTGGATTCTTGCTTCTTCCCGCACGAGAGCGGCGCTCAATGCATGGGGGGAAACTGCTAAATAAACGAATAAGTCTTCTCCATCGACTAGTTTTGATAAGATCGGGGGAGTTTCCATGTGTCGTAGCAATTCCTTGAAAGCTGTTTGACAAGCTTCACTCCATTCAAAGTTTTTCTTTCCCTTCTTTAGCGCATCGAACGGTATACACTTGTCTATAGCTTTTGAGATGAATCAACTTAGTGCTGTGACTTTTCCATTCAAGCTTTGAAGTTCCTTCTTATTTTTAGGGACTTGGACTTTCTGTAACGCTGTTATTTTCTCTAGATTCGCTTCGATGCCCCGGGCACTTACTATGAATCCCAAGAATTTCCCAGTGGCTACTCCGAAGTGGCACTTGAGTGAGTTAAGTTTCATTCCGTACTTCCGGAGTATTTTGAACATTTCAGCAAGGCTGTCAAGATGGTTAGCAGCTACTCGGGATATGACTAACATATCGTCCACGTAAACTTCCATAGTCTTCCCAATCTGGCGTTTGAACATAGTATTCACTAGTCTTTGGTACATTGCCCCTGCATTTTTCAAACCGAATGGCATTACTCTATAGCAGCGCAGTCCCGGATCGATGACGAAGCTGGTGTTCTCTTGGTCTAGTTCATGCATCAGGATCTTGTTATAGCTTGGGTACGCATCCATAAATAATAGCAGTTTATGTCCCAATGTTCCATCCACCAGTTGATCAATTCTAGGGAGCGAAAAGTTATCCTTTGGACAGGCTTTGTTGAGGTCCAAGAAATCAATACAGGTCTGCCATTTTCCACTAGACTTCTTGACTAGGACTGGATTCTACCCATTCGGGGTAAGTTGCATCTCGGATGAACCCGTTGGCCCTCAGTTTATCTACTTCTTCCCTTAGTGCCTTGGACCGTTCGGGGCCCAAGATGCGCCTTTTCTGCTTTACTGGTGTAAATTTGGGGTCAATATTGACCGCGTGGAAGGCAATTTCAAGTGACACCCCACACATATCAAAGTGTGTCCAAGAAAATATGTCCAAATTGGCGCGGAGTAATTTGGTTAGTTCCGACCGCATCTTGTTTCCAAGATGCGACCCGATCTTCAGGACCCGCATTGGGTCATCCATACAGACACCGTCAATTCTGTCGGTGCTGCCCGTTCCTCCCCCGAGCTCTTCTTTCTAGGGTCCAAAGCCCTGTCGAATCGGCTATGGTCCCCAAGCCAGGGGCAACTCTGTAGTTGCTATTGGGAAGGTTCACGGATGTAGAGTGTTTTCCCCACATCCTTTCCTTTATCCTTTCTTCTTGACTCGCACAATTCTCCGATGTAGCATTCCCGGGCGGCGCTTTGGTCTCCTTTCACAATTCCGAATCCATGCTCGACAGGGAACTTTATTGTAAGGCACCATTGGGCCAATGCTATTCTGAAGTCGGCTAGTGTGGGTCATCCCAAGAATGCATTGTATGCTGACATTTCATCCACGATCACAAAAGTCTGAATGAGGGTGACCCTTCGCTCGCCCTCTCCAAGCTCTACCGGTAGGTCAATTGTTCCCACCGATTGTTTGGGTTCTCCAGTAAACCCCTGAATCTTTGTTTGGCATGCGGACACGCTTTTCATGCCAATCTTCATTTGATCAAAAGTACGTTTGAAAAGTATATTAATTGAAATGCCACTGTTAACCAGCACTCGTCGGACTACGGCGGGCCTGATTCCTACTGTCACCACCATTGGGTAAAGAGTTGGAGCTTCAATCCCTTTGGTGTCCCGATTGCGGAACACTATGTCATCGCTCAAAACCTTTTGCAGCTTAATTGGAGTTTCATCATCTATTGCTAAACATTATTCCCTCGTGGCGTGCTTTAACGAACTCGCATATCGCTCAATCTCTCCCTAACTTCCTTGCACGGGATGTGGTCCCCCAGATATGGTTCCAATAATAAGCCTCTGGTCGGTTCATTTCAACCCTTCTTTACTAGTTCCAGCTTGACTTCTTTGTTCTCTAGAAGGTTGAGGGGCCGAAGGTTGATTGGGTTTTTGTGGCTTTTTCACGTATTGTTGAAGCTTGTTGTCTCGGATCAATTCTTCAATGAGATTCTTTAGGTGGCGGCATTCGTTCGTATTGTGACCATGTGTCTTGTGGAAGCGACAGAATTTCCCTGAGCGCTTTTGCTACTCGGTTGCTTCTTTCCTGGGGGTTTCTTATATTCTTCAGTCTCTTGTGTTGCGAGATAAATATTTTCTGGACTGTCATTCAGAAGGGTATAGTCTTCATGTCTAAACTCCCTAAATCTTTTGTTGTTGCCAGTATTATTTCTTTTATTGGAGTTCTGGTTTCTGCTCTTTCCCGCGACTCCTTGAGCAGTTCCAGCATTGCATGTGTTTTGAGCTGTCGCCACCTCGTTTTATCCATTGTTCATATGTTGTACACTGGCAGACTTTCTTTCCAGCTCCTGTGCTTCCTCCAACCTCAAGTACTGGCTTGCTTTGCGATTGAAGTCATTCCTGGTGCTAGGTTGCCTCATTTTAATCCATTTTTCGAACTCCATTTCCGGGTGAATAGCGCGTACTTACGCCATAAAAATCATATCCTCATTAGGGTTGCGTACTTCCGATACAGCGGTATTGAACCAGTTCATGAAAGATTATTGTGATCCGTTGTGTCCCTGGACAGCCCCGGATAGGGACATGACATCCTTTGGTTACGCGGTATGGAGCCTGAACTGGTCCAGGAATTTTGTTGCAAGTTGGTCAAAGGTAGAAATAGATCTTCGGGGGAGTTTGGTAAACCACATAGACGCAACTCCTTCTAGGAAAATAGGGAAACATTGGCTGCGAACGGCCTCTGGAGCATTTGCTCCATCCATATACCGGCTAAACTTGTATAAATGGGGTTTCGGGTCCTTCGTTCCATCATCTTTACGGTTTGTACTCTCGTCCATCAGCCATTTGACCATGTTTGATATATACACCTCTGATGTCCGGTAGTCCTGGGGGCGGCAATCAGTCACCACACCAAGTGTTTGGTTCTCCAAACGGTCTTGGCACGTGGGTTGAAGCCTAGGCTCTCCTATCTTTGGGAGAGCCACTCCCGTGGGACCTCGTTGGCTTGCATTTGGCCTAACTAGGGCAGTCTAGACATTTCTAGCATCATCGAACGCGTTAACGTTCTCTTCCCTCTGATTACCTTGCTCTCCATCCTTTGAATCGGAGAGATTCACAACTATGTCCTCCTATGGGATGTTGGCCCCTTGATTCAAATTAAAGATCGGCTGCCTGGCGTTAGGTGGAGTATTCTCTTCCATGTTACATCCCACTGTTACCCTTCTTTGTGGATGTTTTCCATTTCTTCTATGTAAGTTGGAAACAGAGGAATTCTCTTATTCTACAGTAGTCACGGGTTCAGGCATAGTCCTTGGAGCGAGGTTTGATTGTATAGTTAATAAAGCATTGAGCTTATCCATTAGAGCCTTTTGATTATTTTCCATTCTCTGATTGGTCTCTTCAGCCATCTTATTCAGCTCGTCCTTGGTGACAACTTCATGTAGATTGGAGGATGCTGGTGCCTGATTTCCTAAGTTAGCACCATTTACTACAGCTTGTTGGAGACCAACACCTTCTCCAGCAATTGCTGCCCCTATTGATCTCCCAGATGTAGTTCTTCTTCTTCTTCTAGGAGCCATTGATTCTAAACAGCGAGTTCTTCAAGCAAAGACTGGGGATCTAACTTCTGGACCTATGGGATCCAAAGTAGATAGCTAGATCTGGACCCTGAGTTGAATTCTTAATGAAAGCACCAAAATGTTGACCCAAAAATGGACCAACACCCTGGTTTGAGTTTGAAAGTACCAGCCCTATCCTGACATAGCAATATCACATATCACAGATATAGAGAAAGAATGTTAAAAGAAAGTAGACAGATAATTTTTATAGTGGTTCGGCTGTTAACGAAGCCTACGTCCACTTTATAGTTTTATTATAGACTGGATGTTGTTATAAGAGATGTTTGAGTACAAGGCTTTGATTATCTTTTAGCAAGATTGAATCTCAAAAGTTGGAATCCACTAGAGAATCACAGTGTATTCCTTTGGAGATTGTTGTGAGGGAGGTAGAGAGTGAAGAATAATTCCAGTAGAGCTTCAGCAACCATTCCAAAGAAGATCCCGTTTATGTTGCAGGTAGGATGGTATTTATATGGATCGGAGAGCTTCTAGGACAGGCCACTTCACCATCTGCTTGCAGGTATGTAGGAAACGACTCATGGAGGATTTGGCTCACAAAACGAGGTAGAGCCATGGGTCACTGGCGACCCATGGCCTACGGGTCGCTAGAGACCCATAGAATTGGCTCATTTGCGAGCCAATGTCTTGGGCTCTTTTCGTAGTATTCTTTGACTAATTTGTTTGAAGGTTTGTGGAGAGGTACGGGTCGCTGATGATCCAAGCACTTAGGATTTTTCTAGAGTTTGGAATTGGAAATGTTTCCGTAGTCTTTTTTTGCAGTTGTTTCATTTTGATGGCAATTCACTAGCTGTTTGCGCTCAGCTGCTGATTTGACTAAGAGTATGTTGATCTCTTGGCTTCGTTGATCCCAGTCGTTGCCTTAGTTATATAGCTTGGCCCTTGTTACTCCCTTGTCTTAGCTTTTTTGGTTAAGTTCTGAACCATCCTGTTCACACGAGGTCATTCTATCTCCTATTAGTTCCTGATGGATTAAAAACCCGGATAACAATGTGTTTCGACTGTATATACCCAAGTCGATCCTATGCATTGCATAGATAAAAGGAAGTTAAGAGAATAGGTTAGAGTCATGTGTAATAGATCATTAGACTAGATAATGGTCTAAATGATCTTCCTCGTCATCAAAATCCTTAATGAATCGGCCATCTCTCCTTTATTAATAATCCAAAATGAGTTACAGGTAATAGAGATTTCTCCCCAATTTGATTTAGGCTTTCTAGAGGATTTAAATGTAGGTAAGAAATTGGAGTAAGAGAAATGAATTTGGGATTCCAAATTTTGGTATCCAAAACTGGACCCCTTGGGTCTTATTTATAGATGCAGGTTGACTACCTTCCACGCCTATGCCTTTGACTCGGTCGAAAGGACCCCTCTTTATATGTCGCTTCAAGCCTTTCGACTTGGTCGAAAGGCCATGTCTCCTTTCGACGCTGTTGAAAGGCATCTATTTTATGCTCTTTGATTTACCCTTGCGATTCCTTTATCTTTTTCCAGACCTTTCAACAGAGTCAAAAGGGTCCTTTGTCAAACTTTTGCCTTTGTTGAACTTTGAGTGTCTCTTTTCACTGCTTCCTCTACAACGCCTTTCGACGTTGTCGAAAGGTCTCAAAATGCGCTTTTTCTTCATATTGCCTTGTTGTCACTAGAAGTAAGATAGGAGCCTCCGACTCTTTCGATAGGCTGTTCATATTGGTTTCAAAGATTTTAAAGTACCAATAGTTTCGATGATGTTGAGTAGCTTTCGAATGCATGCTTGAGAATTGAGATGGAAATTACTCCTAATATCATTGTCCTTTACCGGTTTTAAAGGCTTGTATATGCTTTTGAAAGGGTTGTGATAAGGGCGAAACCTTTAGTTTCGAAAGGTTTGGCGTGCATATAGGAGATATCATTCATTGCTTTCGAAAGGGGATTCTGAAGCTGTCTTTGTTAATCCATATGTGTCGAAAGGTCTTGAAAAGGCGGAAAGGTAGCTTTATTTCCCCTTTTTCATCTTTTTCGGAAGCTTGTTCATGATTTATCACCTGTGAGGATGCCTGATGCCTACGACTCCTTCGAGAGCCTTCCCTACGCGTTCGAAACCTTTTATTCATGATTTTTGTCGAAACCCACTTTGGTAGAAGCTGGTACTTTTCTTATCTTCTTTCACGCCTTCGTTCTTTGGGTGGTTTTATGGCTAACATTTTTCCCCCCTTCCCAATGAAAGAAGATTTTGTTCTTTAGGACAAAAATGTCAGAACTTTCTTGCTCCTTATAACTTTATTTTTCCTGCAAAATTCAAAGTAAGTGATATTTGTTGTTGTTAGCTCATCATCATATTTATATGCATGCTTAGTAATAGATCATCATATTAATGCTTTCATGTTTAGACAGTTAGTTGATCATAATCTTGATTCAACAGATATGAGACTTGTATTCGGTAGCTACTAATGCATATAATAAATGTGGTCTACGAAATCCTTATGGTAAACAGCCAATAGCTTCAAATAGGGGCTATGAGTTATTATCAGAAAATAAGCCTTTGTAACCCATCCACCCTAATATGTATTTGGAAACTTTCTCGGAGATTTGAATGATCCTGAAGTCTTCATTTGGGTGTTGGTGAGCATCATTTAGAGTTATACAACATCAATTCTAATTTAGGCATTAAAAAGACCAGCTTGAAATTTTGGATTGTTTGTAGCGATCTCAACTCTATTACTTTATACCCCAAGTTTGGAATTTGATAGAGATTAGGAAACAATGAAATTTAACCCAGATTAGGGTATTAACTCGCAAAGTTAGAAGTTGATAATGAGACATTCGGAATCTAGATAACAATATCCAAAAATAGTCCTCCATGTGGCATTTCTAAACCTAGATTCGGGTTTTTATGGTAAATTAACCAGAAATTAGTAAATATTGTCTTCATATCAAGATCTGATCCCAGATCAAGGCATATGTCGAACAATTATCTTTGTAAAAAGAATCTTCGACACAAATTAGGGCATATGTTGTGTAAGCAGACATCCATAGTAATTGTTGTCAAAATAAAAATACTCTGCCCGAATTAGGGCATATGTTGGACAATCGGAAGTCCATGGAAATTGTCTTTATAATAGAAGCCCCAAACCCATATTAGGACATTAAGGCGAAATCAAACAATAATCCCGAAACCCAGATTTGGGTATAAAGATCATAAGTGATTAATAAGTCCTGGAATCCAGATTTGGGTATTTATTAATGGAATTCTTGTATGAAAGACCTGAAACCTAGATTCGGGTATTAATAGTGATGTTTAGAAATGAAAGTCGCAAGACCCAGATTCGGGTATTAATAAGTGGAGTTTTTTTCTACTCCGTTGATGCATGAACCCTTCAGGTCATATTGAAGTAATTTGATTAGCTACTTTTTGAGCTTGGACGTCTTAGTCCATAACTAGATATGTCGTTTCTCAAGCTTGGACATTTCAGTCTTTTATTTGATGAGCCTCCTCTTGGACATGGATGTCTCGGTCCATTGTTTGATGAGCCTCTTCTTGGGCTTGGACATCTTAGTCCATTGTTGAATAAACCTCTCCTTGGGCTTCGACATCATAGTCCACTTCCACTATTGAATGAGCCTTTTCTTGGGCTTGGACATCTTAGTCCATTGTTGAATGAGCCTCTTTTTGGGCTTGGAAAACTTAGTCCATTATTGTCCGATGCTCTTGGTGAGCTCATCTTAGAGGCTGGAACCAAGGACTTACCCGACCTACCTCCGGGAGGCACCCTACCTTGGCCATTGTGTGGTGCGGACATGGGCTTGTTCGGTGCTTTAACCTGGCCATAGCATGGTGCGGACATGGGCTTGTTCGTTGCTTTAACCTGGCTATAGCATGGCGCTGATAAAGGCTGTTTGTGCCAAAATTGGTCACAAACACCCGATACTCGATGAAAGAACCCGTTAATGGTCACAGATCACAGATAAAAGGTTTGTAGAGAATAAAATGTGAAAAGCACTCAGAAAAGTAAAAGGCGAGCAATGAAAACACACAGATTTATAGTGGTTCGGCGTTCTAGCCTACGTCCACTTCGAAGAGTTTGATCTTTATTAACTTTTGCTTGCTGGTTACAGTGGATTACAACAGTAAATCTCGAGTACAACAGTGAAATTCGAGTACAATGAGGAATCCGATAGAGTCTGGATGTCAAAGAGCCAAAAAGATCCCTTCTCTGTAGGTTCTGGGCGGCTATTTATAGGCGTAGGCTACAAATATCTCGCTCAGATCTCGGGAGACTTCTTATTGCACATACGCGGGACCACGTGATCGATCCCAAGTGATTTCGACTCGATCCGGGATCGATACGAACGAATTTCGTATCGATCAAGATCTTGTCCAATCCAGTCAAGACCGATCACGAACATTCTTTAGGTTGTACGCAAACTCCTGTGAAAGTTTGGTGGCATTTGGACTTGTAGATTGTGAGTTATGATCGTTGCAAGTTTGGGTTTTATGTAGGCTGTTTAGCTCGTATCGATCCTCTTCGTATCGACCTGTTGTATCAATCCGGGCACGTGCCTGCAAGTTGATGTGGCACTAACTCCTCGGATCGATCCACTTTTCATGCCAAGTGACTAAGTCTTTCATTGGAGTGTATCTTGTTCGCATCGACCGCCTCTGCCTCGTTTGTATCGATCGTGGTTGCAATGCTCGTATCATTCAATTGTAATTTTGTGCACTCCACTTTGTATCGATCATTTTTAGTGGCGTGTTTCGTATCGATCCATAGTCGATCAACACGAACTAAGTTGGACGAGATTGATGCGAAGTATTGTTTGCTGATGGATACAAAATGTAGCAAATATGATCGATACGAAAAGACAACTCTCCATGGATACGAAGTAGTTTAGCTTTGATGGACACGAAGAGATGCAGTGGCTGATGGATACGAACCAATCGATGCGAAATAATGGATGCGAGCCGATCGATGCGAATTGATGGATGCGAGCCGATCGATGCGAATTGATGGATGCGAAGAGTTAATTAACACAGGTTTGCATCGATCATATCTTGAGCGCACAAACTCCTATTGACTTGAAATTTGAAACGTAGCCTCTCCTAGCCTTGTCCATCATTCCCAAGCAATCCCGTCTTAATTGGAGCTCGGTCGAATTCTGATGATATCGATCATAGCCTTATTTCCAATCGCTCTCCAATCCTGATATCCATTCTTTTTAGCCTATTTGTTGATATCTCGACCTTGACCCAAAAGGCGGGATAACATTTGCCCCCCAAACATGCCTTGTGGTAAGAAGGTGTGTTTTGAAAAGCTCCAAATCCAACATCCAGAGTCCATGTTCCTTTATAGCCAAACCATCTGATCCATAATCCATCCTATTACCAAACCATCATATCCGAGTGCCATAGCCATATCCAAGTCTGCGACTGTCCGAGTCAATGTCCGATTCAAAGTCCAGTAACCAAATCCTTGACCTTTCCGGGCCGATATCCGAATCCGAGACCACTCCGGGTCCGTGTCCAATCCCTTCCTCGACTCTCTAGTCAATGGCTTAACCTGTGACTATGTTTCTCCGGCCTTGACTCTCCGGTCGAGGGCTTGATATTTTTCGGCCTCGACCTTTAGGTCGAGGATTTTTATATTCTCCAGCCTCGACTCTTTGACTAAGGACTTTTTATATTCTCCGGCCTCGGCTCTCCAGCCAAGGACTTTTTATATTCTTCGGCCCCAGCTCTCCGGCCAAGGACTTTTTATATTCTTCGACCTCGGCTCTCCGGCCAAGGACTTTTTATATTCTTCGGTCTTGGCTATCCGGCCAAGGACTTTTTATATTCTCCGGCCTCGGCTCTCCAACCAAGGACTTTTTATATTCTCCGGCCTTGGCTCTCCGGCCAAGGACTTTTTATATTATGTTCGAGTCCATTCCATCGCTCTCCGGCGAGGGGACTCGTAACTTGCGATCACTACCCCGTCTCTCTGGTTGGGATCGTGATCGCAAGACCTGTATCATTCATTACATTTATTCAAATCCAATCAGTCAAAATAAGAGTTTTTACAGCCAGGGAAAACCAAATAAATGTCTGTACATCAAATGAAAAAACCAAAGTTTTCAAAAAAACGAAAAGAAGAACAAGACTTCATAGACTCGGAGCAACACGGTTTATCGTCGTCTCAGAGCATGCCTAGGGATCGTCCTCCATCCCATACATGTGTAAGTGACTTAGCTGTATTACTTCGAGTTCTACTACTTATTCAAAGTCATAAATCCATTTAGTTGATGACAAGCTGGCGATTCCTAGATCCAGTTTCGTCCTCGTTCGAGGTGGGTGGCGGCCGCTCCTGTTCCATTACCACAGCTCGATTCCTTACATATTGTTGTAGATGACCATTCCTTACATGCTCCTCAACGATATCCTTCAAATGTCTGCAATAGTTCGTGTTGTGCTCATTCAGCTCATGGAATATGTAATGCTTTCCCGATGCCCGCTCATACTCAGAAGGCTCCCTTCTTGCCGGCTTTCGATACTGGAGGCGTCCTCGAGTATCCAAGTAAATTCTTTCCAGAGTTTCAGTTAGATCCGTGTAAGAAGAAAACTTTGACTCCCTCCGTGGCCTTTTTGAAGTGCTACTATTGTCATTCATTTTCCTTTTTTCTTTATCATCTTTGACTGGGTCCTCCCTGAGTGGACCTCCGCCTCTTAATGCATAAGCTTCAGCCTCTCTCCCTTCTCCCTTAGCTTGTGCATCTTCTTGCCTCGGAAACCTTTCTACCTCATGGTAGAATTCCCCGAGATCCATCGGTGGGTCCCGTTCCAACAATATCTTGAAATTCGAATTGTCTGCAATTCCAGAAACTGCTGCCATCAAAACCATCGACGGATCAGATCGATCCACCGAAGCCACTGCCGCATTGAATCTGGTCAAGAAATCTATAAGCGATTCTCCTTTCCGTTGCTTCAATGATGTCAAAGTCATCACATTCTTGGGTCGGACTATGTGGACCCGAAACTGCCTCCTAAACTTTTCAATCAGCTCTGTCCATTCGCCAATAGAGCCACTCTCCAGCTATCTGAACCATAATGCCGCTATATCCGTCAAATACAAAGGGAAACACCGTGCCATGACCTCCTCCGATGCCCTAGTACTTCCATATGCCTCATGTATCTCGTCAAGTGAATAGTGGGATCCGTTCTCCCTTCATACATCTCCAGTGTTAGTAATTTGAAATCAGGCGGGTACCTAGCTTGCCTAATTATAGGAGCAAAGGGACTCATATTCACATCCTCCAAGTCTCTATTCACTAATCCGCCTCTCATGGCTTGCCTAACCATATCTGCCAATCTGTCGTTGTCGCCAAGGTGTAGTCCTTGTCTGATGCCTCCAATCTGCCCCTCGAGTTCACGAGGGAGTTCTCGAATATGTTCCCTTGAACGAGCATCCATTCCCCTATCGATGCCGTGTTGCATAGCTCCACCTGGTACTCTACCCGGGTTTGGATCAGCATGCTCCGGGTGAGCGCCCCCTAGATATGGTGATGCCCTTGATGGTCCTGCTCTATTCTGAATTCTGGTTGCTCCGTGCTCCTGACTTCTATCTCCAGCATCTCCTGCAGTTGTGTTCCCTTGATTCTGCATTCCAGTTTGTCCAGCTTGTCGAAGCAAATTCTGCATCATCTCCTCTTGTCTTTTTAAAAGTTCTTCATGCATGGCTCCCATCATCATTTCCATCTCATCCCGGGTGATGAAGACCGAGGCCTGATTCGCTCCTGAGGAAGCCTCCTGACTCCCTTCATGCTGACTCCTTTCAGTCCTCTATCTTCTTGTCGATTGCCTTGCCATTGTTTTCCAGATCCAAGTCTTCAAGTCTTCAAATCCAAAGTCCAAGCGGCAGAATCCCTGAATGCTAGCGTTCTTAGTGAAAGCACCAAAATGTTTGTGCCAAAATTGGTCACAAACACCCGATTGTCGATGAAAGCGCCCGTTAATGGTCACAGATCACAGATAATAGGTTTGTAGAGAATAAAATGTGAAAAGCACATAGAAAAGTATTCGAGTAAAATGAGGAATCCGGTAGAGTCTGGACGTCAAAGAGCCAAAAAGGTCCCTTTTCTATAGGTTCTGGGCTGCTATTTATAGGCGTAGGCTGCAAATATCTCGCTCAGATCTCGGGAGACTTCTTCTTGCACATGCGTGGGCCTATGTGATTGATCCCAGGTGATTTCGACTCGATCCGTGATCGATACGAACAAATTTCATATCGATCAATATCTTGTCCAATCGAGTCGAGATCGATCATGAACATTCTTTAGGTTGTACGCAAACTCCTGTGAAAGTTTGGTGGCATTTGGACTTGTAGATTGTGAGTTATGATGGATGCAAGTTTGGGTTTTATGTAGGCTGTTTAGCTCGTATCGATCCTCTTCGTATCGACCTGTTCGTATCGATCCGGGCACGTGCCTGCAAGTTGACGTGGCACTAACTCCACGGGTCGATCCACTTTTCATGCTGAGTGACTAAGTCTTTCATTAGAGTGTATCTTGTTCGCATCGACCATCTCTGCCTCGTTCATATCAATCGTGGTTGCACTGTTCGTATCGATCGATTGTAATTTTGTGCACTCCACTTCGTATCGATCGTTTTTAGTGGCATGTTTCATATCGATCCATAGTCGATCGACACGAACTGAGTTGGACGAGATCAATGCAAAGTGTTGTTTGCTGATGGATACGAAATGTAGCAAATATGATCGATATGAAATGACAACTCTCCATGGATACGAAGTAGTTTAGCTTTGATGGACATGAAGAGATGCAATGGCTGATGGATACGAACCAATTGATGCAAAATAATGGATGTGAGCCGATCGATGCGAATTGATGGATGCGAGCCGATCGATGCAAATTGATGGATGCGAAGAGTTAATTAACACAGGTTTGCATCGATTATATCTTGAGCGCACAAACTCCTATTGACTTGAAATTTGAAACGTAGCCTCTCCTAGCCTTGTCCATCATTCCCAAGCGATACCGACTTGATTGGAGCTCGATCGAATTCTGATGATATCGATCATAGCCTTATTTCCAATCGCTCTCCAATCCTGGTATCCATTCTTTTTAGCATATTTGTTGATATCCCGACCTTGACCCAAAAGGCGGGATAACAAAGGCTTACTCCATCCTCCCTCTAGGAGGTGCCTTACCATGGCCACAGCGTGGCATGGATAACGGCTTGTTTGGTACTTTACCTTAGCCATCTTATGGTGCGGATAAAGGCTTACTTCATACTCCCTCCAGGAGGTGCCTTGACCTGACCAGAGGCGTAGCCAAAGGCTTGTCCGGTGCTTTAACATGTCCATCTTATGGAACGGCTAAAGGCTTACCCACCCTCCTTCCAGGAGGTGCTCTGCCCTGGCCATCTTAGCGCGGATAGAGGCTTTATACCATCTTTGGTAGACTGCCATCTTAGGCAATATCCAAATATAAGGAGCATTTCACTCCCGACCGTGTAGATTTTCTTTTTTAAGAAAGAGATACTTTATTTATTCATTTTCGGAAAATATGGCCTCAAATGTTCGACATTCCATGTTCTTGGAACCATATTACCGTCTAGTCAGCACAATTTGTAAGCTCCCGGGGGGATTACTTTGCAAATGATTAATGGTCCTTCCCAGTTTGGTCCCAGGGGTCCATCTGCGGGATTTTTGGTATTTGCCATCACTCTTCGGAGTACCAAATCCCCCTCGTGAAATGACCGGGTTCTTACTCTTGAATTGTAGTACCTTGAGATTCTTCTTTGATACTCTGCGGTTCTTACCGCTGCTTCATCTCTCAATTCGTGTATCAAATCTAAGGATTCTCTTTTTAGCTCTTGATTTTTATCAAATGCATAGGCGATTCTTCGGTATGGCAGTGTCTCAATCTCGATTGGTAACATCGCCTCACACCCATATGTCAAAGAGTTGGGAGTATGTCCCGTTGTCGTTATAGTGGACATTCGATAAGCCCATAACACAAGTGGCAGTTCTTCTACCCATTTTCCTTTTGCCTTGTTTAGCCGCTTTATCAGAATTGTCTTTATGGTTTTGTTCACAGCCTCAACTGCCCCATTCGCTTTTGGATGTGCGACGGATGAACAACTTTTAATAATTCAATTCTTATGGCAAAAGCGGGAGAATTCTTCACTCTCAAATTGTGTCCCATTGTCATAACTTATCTTCTAAGGAATTCCAAACCTGGTTATGATATTCTTGATAACGAATCTGAGTACCTTCCCAGAAGTAATCTTTGGAAGTGGTTCTGCTTTAACCCATTTGGTGAAATAGTTTATGGCAACTACGGTGTACTTTGCCCTCCTTTTTAGATTGGCAATGGGTCGATTAAGTCTATTCCCCATACGTTAAAGGGCTATGGACTTACAATTGGAGTCAACTGACTTAGTGGCAATCTGGGAAACTTTGAATATTTCCAACACTTTTTGCATCTTTTCAATATTCGATGGCTTGGCTAACCATATGCGACCGATAAAATCCCCACCTCGTTGTTTTCTTTGCCAATTTTGTTCCATTTGAATGATCTCCGCAAAACCACTCGTGTTCTTCAGCCATAAATTTTATTCCATTATTCATGCTCACACATCGTAGATAAGGAAGAGCATATCCCTTTTATAGAGGATTCCATTCATCATTATAAAGGTTGGAGCTTGTCTCCTGATTTTCCTTGCTTCTCCTTTGCCATATGGAAGTATTCCTTTAACAAGGTATTCAATAATGGGTGACATCCAGGTGCCATCATATATGTTACTTGATCTTGGTTGGTCAACCCTTTCATCTGATATTTCTTTATCACTTTCTCTTCTCTTTTCCCCTTGTGATTTAGCTTGAGACCTTGTCAGAACCAACAATTCCTTCCCTTGTTCGGACGCTTCCTTTTCAATACTTGGAATTTTCTGATATCTCACTGGGACAATACGTGTCTCCGGGGCTCCCCTTAAGCTTGCTAGTTTTGTTAAGGAGTCTGCTTGTGAATTTTCTGCTCTTGGGACTTGGTGTATTGAGAAGTCTTCAAACAAAGCAAGCATTCTTAGTATCTTCTTCACATATAAAGATAGCTTGGGGTCCTTTGTGTGATATATCTATTTCACTTGGTTCACCATTAATTGAGAATCAATAAAGATCTGTATTCGTGGAATTTTGAGTTCTAATGCCAAGGTTAATCCTGCTACCATAGATTCATTTCTACCACATTATTTATTATGGGGAGTCCTAATTTCATGGCATAATGCAAACGGTGTCCATCTGGTGTTATGATTACGTATCCTGCACTAGCCCCTTGTTCGCTTGATGCACCATCAACGAATAATTGCCACATGGGTTTCTGATCTTTCTCCTTTTTTGATTGCTCCTTAATAAAGCTAGTGCACTCGTTAACAAAGTCTGCTAATGCATGTCCCTTGATTACGGATCGTGGTTGAAACTCTATGTCATCTTGACTGAGCTCGATTTCCTATTTATCAATCTTCCTAAAGTTTCTGGTTTACTAAAGACATGCTTAAGGGGGAAATTGATCAATACCGTGATCGGATATGCCTGAAAGTATGCTCTAAGCATTCGAGCTATGAGAATCAAGCAATAGGCTAACTTTTCTATAACTAGGTATCGAACCTATGCATCCTTCAATCGTTTGCTTACATAATATACTGGAAGTTGGGACCCACTCCCTTCTATAATCGGTACCGAGCTGATTGCATGTTCTGATACTGCCATATATATGTATAAGATTTCCCATTTTCGGGACTAGAAAGTATCAGTGGTTTTTCCAGATAGCTTTTTAATTCCTAATAGGCTTTCCTACAATCTTCTCCCCATTCGAAGTTTTTCTTCTTCTTGATTACATCAAAGAAGCGTATACACTTAGCGGTAGCTTTAGAAATGAATCTACTTAGTGCAGCTACCCTTCCATTTAAGCTCATCACCTCCTTGCTGGTTTTAGGTTAGGCCATGTCCTTAATGCCTGGAATTTGATTAGGACTCGCTTCGATCCCTTTGGCACTTACAAGATAGCCTAAATTTTTTCTAGAATGGACTACAAAAGAACACTTTTGTGGGTTCAGTTTCATTTGATATTTCTACAATATTCTGAACATTTCCTCCAGATATTTAAGATGATTCTCAACCTCGCCATACTTTACCAACATATCATCCACATAAACCTCCATGTTTCGGCCAATTTGTTCTTTAAACATTCGGTTAACCAATCTTTGATAGGTTGCCGCTGCATTCTATAGCCCAAATGGCATTGCCTTGTAGCAATAGATTTCCCACTCAGTTATAAAGCTAGTATGCTCCTCGTCTGGCTTGAACATTGGTATCTGGTTGTATCCTGAATAGGCATCCATGAGAGATAACAACATGTGTCCGCTTGTTGCATCTACCAACTGATCTATTCGCGGTAGCAAGAAGCAATCTTTCGGACATGCTTTGTTTAGGTCCATGTAGTCAATGCAAGTTCTCCATTTCTCGTTTGATTTCTTTACCAAAACTGGGTTGGCTAACCACTTCAGATAGTATATTTTCTGGATAAATCCATTCTCAAGGAGTCTGTTAACCTCTTCTTTTAAATCATTTGATCATACCTTTTCCAATTGTCTCTTTTTCTACCATATGGGGGTTGCTCCTAGATTGATGTTGAGTGCATGACACATGATCGTCGGATCAATTCCCACCATATTAGAATGTGACCAGGCAAATACGTCTTTGTTGACTTTGAGAAACTGTACCAAATCCTTTTTTAAGTCACTATTAAGGTCTTTTCTCACCTTGACCACTTTGGTAACATCATCTGAATCTATGTAAGCTTCCTCAAGATCCTCTATGGGTTTTATCCTTCCATTTTCCCTTGGAAATCGAATTCTATGACTATAAGGCTTTGTTCTGCTGATTTAGCATCAATTCTCTTTCTCTTGCCTCCAGAAGGAATGTACCCTTGAAACATACGTCTGTTAGACTTATTAATTTTAATTTTTGCTTCGAATGTTGGATGTGAAAATCCATCATCCGAAGGCTGTAAAATAGTAGAAGAATCAAAGTAAGTGGAGTACTCTCTTTTATACTGATCAAGAGTAGCAAAGTACATCTCTGGAGAGCTAAACTGCTCTCCTCGGACAGTCCCCTACCCTCTTTTTGTCAAGAAATTTACCATGAGATATTTCGGGGAGACGAATGCATCTATCTCATCAAGAGCTGGCCTGCCAAAGAAGGCGTTGTAGTATGAGGGTTGATTGATTCTCACAAAAATAGTTTCGAAGGTTCTGCAGGTTGGTGGCACCCCCATTTGTACGAGCATCTTTGTATGTCCCATTGGATTTGATCCTTTGTTGTTGAATCATGGGTTCCATACTTGGCTCCAGTTCGTCTTCAGGAATGTTCATCTGATCGAAGGCATGCTTGAAGATTACATTGACTACACTGCCCATGTCAACCAGAATTTTAGAGACGGTAGATAATCCAATTTATGCAGTAATCATCAAAAGATATTATGAGGATGGTGAACCCCTTTTCTTAGCTCTTGTGGAGTGACAATAAGGTTAGGCATTTGAATGTTAAGACGCGGGTTCTTCATTGGGGGTTCCTCTTGGACAGAGTAGATCCCTTCTTTAGCTTCCTTAATGTACCTGCTTGGGGCCCCCTTGTTGTTTCCTGCTAGATGCGGCCACCGTGGATCACATTAATTTTGTTGATTGGTGGGTTCAAGCTTAGGGGGTCTTCATCTTCCAATATTTACAGCATTGCCGAAGAGTTTTTGTGGACCACTCTCTGTTCGCTGAGTTTTCTACTGATCCTGAATAGATTCTTTCAAATGACCCTTACGGATAAGCTTCCGGATGATTCCAGCCATAACCCTGCACTCATCAGTTTTGTGGCCATTGGCTTTGTAATAAGCACAGTAGTCTCCTCCCTTTTTCTGTTCAGGGTTGTTCTTAGCTTTAAAGGAGGTCGGAAAGTTGACTCTTTCCATGGCTATGGCATATAGTAAGACAGTGTCTTGTTTAAAGTGACTTTGTTAGCAATTGGCTCTTCCCATCTTGTTCTTTTGTGGCCACGGTCTTGGACAAATCTCCCCTCTTCTTTCTTGAGGATAGTTTTCTTCTTAGCATAATAAAGCTCATTCATCTGGATGAACTAGTCAGCTTGGAAATGGAAGTTTTGTAAGTCTTTACAGCCATTAACACAGGCTGCTTCCAAAAGAGGGTGTTTTCAATCAAGCCGAAAAGAACTTCTTTAAGCTTGTCTCGATCCTTCATGTCTTTGGCTTTTAAAGCTTCAGCATTGAATCTCCTTAGGTAATCTCCTAAGGACTCTCCCTGTCTTCGCTTTATATTGGCCAAGATAGTATAGTCAGTCGTGGGATGTTTGCAAATGTAGAATTGGGCAGAGAATTCATAAGAGAACTGCTTCCATGAGAATATGGTTTTCTTTCGGTACTGCCTGTACCATTTTGCTGCAGCTCCCTAGAGAGTGACTAGGAACAATCAGCATCTAACAGCTTTAGATGCATTGTACAAGTC
Source organism: Allium fistulosum (assembly GCA_030737815.1). NCBI lineage: Eukaryota > Viridiplantae > Streptophyta > Magnoliopsida > Asparagales > Amaryllidaceae > Allium > Allium fistulosum. Next base: position 1,388,013,598 of record CM060901.1, on the reverse strand, counting down.
CTTTTGGCTATCAAAAGCCATCAGATGATCATCTGGATCTGTAACCCTATGATATTTCATTGATGGGAGCTTGACATACGACAGGATGATTGTAGCCTTGATCTCATCAGTGAAGGGTGGCACTCTTTCATTGTCATTAACATTTTCATCCATTGTTCTCTTCCCTTTCGAGTTCATAGCATTCTTTATTTCCTTTTCAACTGCATCTTTTAGATAAGTCTCAACATTGTGATAATTTTTCTGGTCCAGACAATACTCCTTTGATGTTGAGCTTTCAGATTGTTCCAGGGACTTGTCGAGAACTCTTCCCTGATGGTTAGATTTTGATTGGGGGTGCTCCTTCTTCTTGGAGGATGTCGGATCTACTTTGCTTTTGTATTCATTGGAGTTAGCTTTTAAATTCCTCTTCGGGGAAACCACCTCATCCTCCTGAGTTGGTTTTGTAGTCTTTGAAGATTTCTAAGACAGTGCCATTTTAAGTAGTTCTTTCATCCCTTGTAGTTGTTGTTCTAAGTGTTTGATTTTAGCTTTATTCTCGTCTTGTTGAGTAGGTGATGATGGTTATACTTGGAAAGCCCCTTACAAATTAAAAGACGGAGCTATGTTCTCCTCCAGAGTGGTGGTGTGGATAACTCCTTCCTCGATTCCGCTTAATCATTTAGATCTTATTTTTACTATGTAAGTCAAATAAACCAAAATTAGTCTATAACATAGTGACAAAGTTGGAGGTTCAAGCCCTCCTTCTATCGCCAAAAATGTTAATAAGAAAACTTTTCAACATCCCCAATGTTATGTAAAAGGTAATTGAGCTCAAAAGAAACCAAGTTGTTGAAAAGATCTCTTCCTTTGATACATACCTTTCGACAAGGTTGGCTTAGTCGAAAGGGTTTAAGGAGTTAGATCTACCTTTCGACCAGATTGACTAAATCGAAAGACTTCAAAGAGTTAGCTCTACCTTTCGACCAGGTTGGTCTAGTCGAAAGGCTTCTAGGAGTTAGCACAGGAATATAGGCTAACGAAGTAACATTCAGCTCGAAAACTTTCCTTTGAGTGGGTTAGAAGTAACTGATCATTTTAGCTTTTCATTCCATTTGTTCATGTCGAAAGGTATTATTCCGGCCCTTTCGATCATGACGAAAGGGATGCATTTTTCTCTAATATGACATAGCTGCTCTCGACACCATGGTTTCGCTTCTTTTGTTGTAGAACCCCTTCAAAAGGGTTGCAGATGGAGCTGAGGATAAACCCCTTTCGAATAAGTTCCTATTTAATCCATCGTTAGTCAATTATAAACTGGGACCACTTCGAAAACCCTCCTCTCAATTTGGTCGAAAGGGGTTCCATTCTTTCGAAATAGATCCAGCTTGTAACTACCTAAGCTTCACTTTATTTTCCCTGTATAAGATCTACTTGGATATTCCCTAGTTTCATAAATTCATCATTGTCGAAATCCCTTCATCATTCTTATTTTTATTGTCTAGTGTTGGTTTCGATGATGATGTGTTTTGACTTATATACCCAAGTCGATCATATGCATTGCATAGACAAAAAATGTTAAGAGAATATGTTAGAATCATGTGCAATAGATCATTAGACTAGCTAATGATCTAAATGATCTTTCTCGTCATCAAAATCCTTAATGAACCAACCATCTCTCCTTTTTTAATAATCCAAAATGAGTTACAAGTAATAAATATTTTTCCCCAATTTGATTTAGGGTTTCTAGAGGATTTGATTACAGGTAAGAAATTGGAGTAGGAGAAATGAATTTGGGATTCCAAAGTTCGATCTCCAAAACCGGACCCCTTAGGTCTTATTCATAGATGCAGGTCGACCCCCTTCCGCGCCTATGTCTACGACTCGGTCGAAAGGACCCCTCTTTATATGTCGCTTCAAGCCATTCGACTTGGTCGAAAGGCCATGTCTCCTTTCGACGCTGTCGAAAGGATTCCCTTTTGTGCTCTTTGATTTACCCTTGCGCTTCCTTTATCTTTTTCCAGACCTTTCGACAGAGTCGAAAGGGCCCTTTGTCAACCTTTCACCTTTGTTGAACTTTGAGTGTCCCTTTTCACTGCTCCTTCCACAAAACCTTTCGACGCTGTCGAAAGGTTTCCAAATGTGCTTTTCCTTTATGTTGCCTTGTTGTCACTATAAGTAAGATAGGAGCCTCCGACTCTGTCGATAAGCTGTTTATATTAGTTTCGAAGATTTTGAAGTACCAATAGTTTCGATGATGTTGAGTAGCTTTCGAATGCATGCCTATGAATTGAGGTGGAATTTACCCCAAATATCATTGGCCTTGACCAGTTCGAAAGGCTTGTATATGCTTTCGAGAGGGTTGTGATAAGGGTGAAACCTTTAGTTCCGAAAGGTTTGGCCCGCGTATAGGAGATTATCATTCATTACTTTCGAAAGGGAGTTCCGAAGCTATCTTTGTTAATCCATCTATGTCGAAAGGTCTTGAAAAGTGGGGAAAGGTAGCTTTGTTTCCACTTTTTCATCTCTTTTGGAAGCTTGTTCATGATTTATCACCTGTGAGGATGCCTACCGCCTACAACTCTTTCGAGAGCCTTCCCTATGCCTTCGGAACCTTTTATTCATGATCTTTATTGAAACCCACTTTAGTAGAAGCTGGTACTTTTCTTATCTTCTTTCATGCCTTCATTCTTTGGGTGGATTTTATGCCTAGCAAGTGAAATTCATTCTGCACAAGATAGCAGTGGGGGATAACCAAGAGATAGAGTCAAAAGCTTTTTGTATGTCGAGTTTCAACATGCATCTAGGGGATACACTTAATGTATTGTAGCCTTTAAGCAATTCATGAGTGAGGAGAATTTTATCTGATATATTTATAGAGCTAAGGAATGCAGATTGATTATGGTCAATGATTTTAGACAAGGAAGGCATAGTTCTAGTGACAATTATTTTGGTGATGCATTTGTGAATGACTAAACAGCAGGCAATTGGTCTATGGTGTTCAATAAAGGAAGGGGAGCTAACTTTTGGCATCATAGCTATATTGGTGGAATTGATGCCATTGAGCAGTTTGTAAGTTTTGAAAAATGCAGGATTATGAAAATAGAAGGAAATGTAAGGCCAAGTGTGCTTAAAAAAGTGTGTGTTGAAACAATCAGGACCACCTGTACTGGTTGAGTTAAGACTGAACAAAGAAAATTTAATCTCATCATGGGTGATATAGAAGATGATTGAAATAGCTTCATCATGATTAATGGTAGGGAGATCAAGGCTAGTAAGGAGTGAAGGATTGATGAAGGAAGAATAATCATTGAGAGTATGGTAAAAGTAATCTACAAAGGTTGTTTTAATATATTGTCCTTTAGTTTTAATTATTCCATTCCTATCAGAGATTGAGAGAATTCTATAGTTAGAAGAAATAACTTTGAGCACAATGTGAAAAAAGGATGTTTTTGTCTCCTTCAAATTCGTTTTCTTTGCCAAGCTTTTGTTTGACCATTTCCAGTACATCTTGGAAGGAAGAAACAAGTCGGTTGCTTATTTCATGTTCAAGCAAGGATGGAGAATAGTCATCGAGATTGCAAGCATATTTCTTTATGCTTCATATAGTTTAGTTCTTAGGGAGGAGCAGATCTTTGAACCCTTACCAAAAGTTATAGTAGCCCATTTTCTAAGGTGTTTCTTTGTGCTTTTATGTTTTTCTTGGAGAATAAACATGAGGTTGCCATGCACATCAGTATTCCATCCCTGCAAGAAAGTTTGTTCAAAATTATTATGTTCAGTCTAGAAATTAAAAAAAATTAAAGGAGGATAAGTTTTCATATGTAAAGCTCCCCATTTACCAATGATAGAGGTATGGTCAGAGATACCATGGCTAAGGATGAGGGAGAAATGGGTAGGCCAAAGAGCAAGTACTGTGTGATTGAAAAAACAATGGTCCAGAGTGCAAAAGTTTCTAGGCCCATCATGTTTTTTGTTGTTCCAAGTATAAGAAGCACTAGTGGATGGGATAGATAAAATGGAGGAGAATGTTAGAGCGTGATTGAGAGGAGATAGATCATGAGAGTTAAGAGGAGTACTACCAAATTTTTTGTGAGATAGAATCATACAATTGAAATCACCAGCAAGGATCCATGGTATGTGGAGAGGCTTCATGTAATGAAGTTGGTTAAGCATGGAGGTCCGAGTGTCAAAGTAGTTAGAAGCATATATAAAATTGATATAAAAGTAGGTAGAGGTTGGGATGTGGAAGTAGGAGAGTGGATTAGTTGAGAAGTGGATAGGATGGTGGTGGTAGAAAATATGGTCGGATTCCATAAAACCAAAATACGTCCATATAGGGCTTTATCTAAATTGTGATTGTAGCACTAGTCTTATTAGATGAAAGAAAAAGCTTTTTTTCAGAGTTGAGTTTTATTTCAAGTGCAGCGAGCATGCTGTGACTTTGGTCTGAGATAATATTTTGTAATTCTTTTTGTTTGATGATCAGGTGAGCACCCTGGATATTCCAAGCACAAATATTTTCCAACATTATCAATAAAAAAAATTTCCAGGCTGTCCAAATCTAGTCTTTCTGAGTAGGGTGTTGTTGATTTGATTACGTTCATCAATCTTTAAAGATTCAGAGGAAACACTTCGCGTTTTATCCAACCTAATATCACTAACACTACCGTGTGATGGATTGTTCTTGTTTCTGAATTTTTTGGCTTGAGTTTCTTATATGGCTTGGGTGGAACATGATCATGTTTAGAGAAGAGGAATTAATTAGTAGACTTTGAGGAGTGGTTAATGGAGAAAAATGTAGGAAAAAGAGGTAGTAAAGATGAAACAGGGTTAGTTAGTGAAGGGTTAGGGTGGAGAGTTGGTCTTGGGAAGTATTAGGATGTATAATGTTATAAGCCAATAGGTTGGAGATAATGTCAGGTGGAAAGTGGAAGGTGGATACTGGAAAAAGGAAGGGAGGTGTCGTTAGAGGATTAGAGGTAGGGGAGATGGGCATGATAGGATTAGCAGTGAGTTGAGCAGGATTGCTAGCCAGGATTGTGGGTTCGGAGTTTGGTAATGGTGAAAGGTTGAGTGAAAGGGTGTCATTAACTTCTGTGCATGCATTAGTTTTGCATGTGTGCATTAATGCACTGGGGTTTAGTATGGTCACTGAGAGCATCAAAACTGTTGAACACTGTTGTATTAATGAGAGAGGGAGGAGTGGTTGAAACAGTGTGTTGACCAGCTTGAGTAGTGGATGAAAGGTTGCTAGATTGATGGGAAGTGGTTGGGAAAGATTGATTTGGAGTAGTTGATGGATTGAATGATAATGAAGTATGGGTAAAAGAATTAGTTTTAGGTGCAGGAGGTGGCTTTGACTTGTGAAAAAAAATTCTTTTTTGCTATTTTGCATTATTGTGGTTTGCATGCATCAAACCACTTTTACCTTTGCCTAAATTTTGCATAATGAAGGATACATTTCTTGTATTTTGTTGTGCATCTTGTTTCACTTTGCCTTTGTTTGCAATAATTTAACATCAGATGATAAAAGAGCGGCAGCTTTAGGTAGTTGAACATGTGCACCAACATTTGTAACGCAAGTATCATTTTGATGACTAAACGTTTTGCATTGAGTACAAATAAGTAGTTTCCGGTCATAAGTCACCTTAACCATGGAAAACTTGTCATCTTCACCAACCTTAATGAAAGTCGGTAGTTCCTTTTCAGCATCTATCTTAACCATACATTCTGCATACTCAAGCCTAGTTGTCTCTCTGTAACTTCATTAAAACAAATGAGTTCACCTATGTGTCATGCCATCCAAATTGTACCCAGTAAAGTCCAAGCTATTAAGGGAATTGTAACACCTAAGATTTTTGGTAACATTATTTAGGAGATTTAGTTAGTTAAACTAAATAAAATAATTTGTTGATTAGGGGATTGAGATTTGATTTTTAATTAAGGTATCCGTGCCTTTTAAAATAAATAAACTAAAGAAGGATTTAAAATGAATTAGATGAGGGGTAATATGGGAAAGAGGCCATTCCTTTATCTCCTAACCTAGGCCATGTATTATTGTACACGTTCATTTTCATTTCAAAATTTTAAAAACAAGGACGGCCACCATTAACAAGGAAAGAGGAAGAGGAAACTAAAAAAAGCTAAAGGAAAAAGCAAATTCAAATCAAATCCATCCAAATCTCAAGCTCCTTAATTTCTAAATCAGAGGTGAATAATGTTTACATATCTAATTTTTATGGTTTCGATTTTCAGGATAAATCCGAATATTTTTGCAATGATTTGCCATGTTTTTGAACGATAGAATAATTATATATACATGTTGATGATTTATTAATGTTCATATAGATTTTATGACATGTTTTGAGATGAAAACCCTATTAAATGACATCTGATTGCCTTGTGAACTTTTTTGAAGGTCTAAAATGATATTTTAGAGATGGGTTTCAATTTTTAGATTTTTCTGAATCTTCGTGGATTTATTGTGAATTTTCTAAGGAAGAAAATGGTAATTTGGATTATAAAATTATTTACGAGAAAATAATTTATTATTTCGGTTCGAAAATTTTATATGTTGGAAAACATATATAAAACGATTTTCCGGAATTTTTCCAAGATGTTTTGATAGTTATATAAAATTATTTAAGGTATGGGACTTAAATGTTTTATATAATTATAAAGGAGAAGGGGCTTTTTCAAAATTGTTTAAATTTCCAAATAAGGAAAGATGGGAGCACTTTTGAATATAAAAATCTTACAACCAACCGGATTTAGACAAATAAGGCAGGGTAGGTACAAAAGGACGTTTTAAAGTACAAATGGATAGGCTTTTTAAGCTTTCGATTCCTTCGGCAACTAGGTTCTACTTCTATTCCTCACCTTTCGACAAGCCTTTCGACAAGGTCAAAACCAATGCACATGGTATCAGGAAACTCGTACGTAGTGAATTGGAAGAGGTGGAAAGGTATAAGGTCGAAACCAAGGAGTTCCGAAAGAGTTGAAGCTTTGTTTTGGTTTTATGGAAAATACGCATGCTAGCTTTACACAAAAAGCTTTCGACAAGGTTGCTTTCGATCTAAATGCCTTCGACAAAGTCAAGCGGTTTAAAAGAAAAGGTTTTAGATTGGGTTGATTTCTTCTTTTAATTGTGAGCTTTCGACAAGGTAAAAAAGAATAGCTTTTGACAAGGTCGAAAGCATAGCTGCCGCTTCCTACCTTTCAACCCAGATGGTTTCGAAGGGAACCTTTTGTTTTCTAAAATTTATCGCCTCTCCATTGCATTCGAAGGGATGGTTTCAACACCATCACTTCATTATTTATGAAATGGTTTTGAAAGAGTAACTTTCAAAAGGTTTCGAAGCAGATGCTTTCGACTCCAATGTTTTTCTAATCCTTCTGCTCTACTTGAAGGCATAATCCAAACATTTTAAATCGAAACGTTTAAAAGGTTTCGAAGTAGTTAACTTCGAATGGTTTCGAAAGGTTTCCATTTGTTTTAAATTGAACCCAAAGTGCTTTTCGAAGGAGTTTTGTTTGATGCTTTCGAAAGGTTTTATCAATGATTTCAAAAGGGATGGTTCCCCAGGCTTTCGACAAGGTCAAAAGGTAAGGTTTTTCAATGTTTTCGGAAGGCAAGGTTTAAATGGTTTTAAAGGCGAATGTCATATATTTTAAGGCTTTTTGAGGAAAGGCTTCTATTAATTTCGAAGGAGATACCTTCAATGTTTTCGAAAGGTCTTACAATGGTTTCAAAGGGGTTACCTTCAATGCTTTCGAAAGGTTTTATTAATGGTTTCGAAGGGGTTACCTTTAATGATTTAGAAAGATTGTTTAAAGTTTTAAACAAAGGTTTCGAATATAATGACTAGGCAAATAACCTAAGTGTTTTAAGTTATAAAGGACTTTAACTTATTTTAAAAGGATCGAAAATCCTTATTGAACATCATCAACATTATGTTGTGTAAAGTATATATAACATGGCAGAATAGCTTTAGAGTAAAGCTAAAGATATATTTTCCTTGTATATGTATGATTTGACGGACTAAACCATTTTGAAAAGGTTTTTAAGGAAAATTTAAAGGGTAGTTAACCCTAAGAAAATTTGAGCAGTTAGCTCATTTAAATTCCGACAGTCAGTCCATTTTGAGGGTCGTCAGCCCAGAGGACAGTTAGTCCAGTTAAAGGCAGTTAGCCCAGACATTAACAGTTAGTTCATTTGTTAGCATAACGGACCTTGCTACTTCTTAAGGACAATTAGTCCACCATTTTTACCTATTTTATGGATAGGTGGTCCATTATTTAGCATAAAGGATATTTCTATTTTGGTATAATCAGTTTAGGACAGTTAGTCCAGCAGAGAGCAGTTAGCTCAGATTTCGGACAGATAATCCATTTATTTCCTGTTTTAGCATAATGGATTTTGCTATATTATTATTATAATCAGTTGATTTACCAGTTTGGTTGTAGGAAAGGTTTTGCAAAATATATGTTTTGAAAAGAGATTTTAGTGAGGGGAAGCCCGTTCCGCTAAGTGGTGTGGTCTCACTATATATTAGTAAACAGAGATGCAACAGAAATAATTCATACTAGGCTTTATGTCTGACTCGAAGTTTTTGTTTTCCCTTAAACTCTCGGGTGCTCAAAATTTTATTTGAGTAGGCTGAGGGTTTAGATTTTTAGGTTTTAGCAGATCTTGGAGAATAAAGCATCCGAAGATGAGCAGGTGGCTGATGGATAGCTAAATTAGGAATTCTGTTTTTATTTTTTTCCGCTATGTATTAAGACAATCATGTATATATTGCTTTGATCATCCAAGGGGCATCTTCATATGTCGCTCTTGGCGTATTGATGTAATTTATATTTGATCATTGCCTGGGAATACGTTTGGAAATTTTTGTAACTTATATATGATTTTATTTGAAATGCAATTACTGAAATTATTATTTTTGGAAATTTGTGATTTTTTTCAATATCAAGTGCTTCTAATAATATGGATACCATTAACATTACCTTATTTCATCACCAGAAGTTAATACTGTGGATGATTGCAGCAACCATAGTGCTTAGCTTTTGGCCTCCAGATACGGGATGTTACAACTTGGTATCAAAGCATAGGTTTATGAAAAATCTAATTAAAAATGTTTTTGAAAACAAAAAATCCAAAGGAATTAGAGTAAGATTAGGGTTGGGATAATTCTATATTAACGTACTTGTATTTGCTATATGTAAGTATGCACTTTATCTCTATTCATCTATCTTTGATTAGGTAATCTTTTTTTATCTCATGAGGTTTCAATACAGATATGGATGGTAGAAGAAGCAGAGTTAACCCAAGAAGGGGAAGCACCGAAAGGAATGCCGAACCTAATGCTGGGAGAAACCAAGGTCAGGCAGAGAATGTTGGTGTTGAGGTCCCGTAGGTCGAAATGGAAGCCATGTATCAGTTTTTTGGCAATATGATGCAGGCAGGAGTTGCAGCCGGAGTGTTGGGAGGAAATGCTGCAAGAGCAGGGGTTCTGGAAGGTCCAGTAGTTAAGCATTTCGCTAAGATGAGTGGTGATTATATGAAGCTTGGAGGGAAGCCGTTTATGGGAACGGAGGATGCTATTGGAGTATAAAATTGGTTGTTGCACTGCAAAAGGATTTTTGCAGATTTTGGGATCAATGATGATCAGAAGACGAGGTTGGCGTCTAGACAGCTTCAAGGAGCTGCAATGTTCTGGTGGAATAGTGTGAATGCGACAGTCGATGAGGAGACAGTGACCTGGGAGGATTTTAAGAGGAGATTCCAGGAGAGGTTTATGTCTGCTATGGCACGGTCAGCGTTGATTAGGCAGTTTGCTGAGCTAGTGCAGGGTGAGATGTTTGTTGCTAAGTATGCTAGGAAGTTTGAAGAGTTAGCCCGGTATGGGTATGCTTCAGTAAATACAGTGTTGAAGCGGAATGAGATGTTCATTAGAGGATTGAAGCCATAATTGGCTAGTGCTACTTTGTCCCACCTTAGAGATCCTTCTAATATTGTTGTAGAGAAGGCTATGAGGTAGGAGGAAGTCCTTGAGTCTCTGGAGAAGAGCAAGGCCAAAGGGGTCCAGGTTGGGCAGGGCCAGAAGAGGAAGTTCTTTCCCAAGAAAGGTGCTCAGAAGGGTGGAGCAGTCAAGAAAAGGAAGTCTGAGATTGTCTGCTATAAGTGCGACAAGAAAGGGAACTTTGCTAATGAGTATCACTCAGTGAAGGCAAAGGATGTGGCTAAAGGGAAGAATGTCAGGTGCTTCAACTGTGACCAGATAGGCCATTATAAGAACCAGTGCAAGGAGCCCAATAGAGATGGTAAGGGCAAGGTGTATGCATTGGAGCCTGCTGCTTCTAAGCCAACGACCCAGGAGAAGGGAAAGGCAGTTCTTGGAGGAACGCTTCAGATTCATGGTATGTTTGTTAGCGTTTTATTTGATACTGGTGCATCGCATTCTTTTATATCTAGATGTTTGATAGATAAGCTTAACCTTGAACCCACATATTTAGTTACTTCCTTACGGGTTTCGAATCCAATATGAGGGTATGCAACTCTAGGGTTGAGGTGTGACCAGTTTGAGTTTGACCTGTTAGGTCATACCTTTGTGTGTAGTTTGTATGTGTTTGATTTTTTTGGGTTTGGGATTATCCTTGGGATGGACTGGTTAAGTGAGTACGATGCTAAGATATTTTGCTAGGGTAGGAAGATATTTCTTAGACACCCGGGTAGTAGCGACCGGATTATTTTCACCGTAGGAGGTTCTAGCGGTGAGGTGTTTGCTTTGTTGGGTGCTTTGGATTCAGATGATGAGTTGAGTCGAGTTTTCATGGTTAGAGAATTTGCAGATGTGTTTGAGCCTGTAGTTGGATTGCCATCGAAGCCAACCATCGAGTTTCGGATAGATTTGGTCCTGGGGGCAGAACCAGTGAGTAGGCCGCCAATCAGGATGACCCCTTCAGAGATGAGGGAGTTAAAAGTGCAGTTGGTGGATTTAGAGGGCAAGAGTTTTATCAGGCCGAGCAGTTCGCCATGGGATGCACATCAGTGTTTGCTAAGAAGTCGGATGGATCATTAAGACTATGTATCGATTATCGTAAATTGAATGAGAGAACGATAAAGAATCGATATCCATTGCCCAAGATTGACGATTTGTTCGACCAGTTGAGGGGAGCAAATGTATTTTCCCAGTTGGATTTGGCAACAGGTTTCCATCAGCTCAGGGTAGCAGAGGATAATGTACCTTTGACGGTGTTTAGGACTAGGTATGGGTCATACGAATGGTTAGTTATGCCATTCAGACTGACAAATGCGCCAGCTTTCTTTGTGGACTTCATGAACCGGATTTTCCGAGAGCACTTGGATAGGTTCATATTGGTTTTTATATATGATATCTTGATTTACTCTAAGGATGAAAGACCGCATGAAGTTCATCTTAGAGTGGTGCTTGAGACGCTAAGGCAGCATCAGTTGAAAGCGAAGTTTTTGAAGTGTCACTTCTGGAAGAAGGAGGTGAAGTTTCTTGGTCATGTAGTCTCAGAGGAATGGTTGTCAATGGATCCGACTAAGATCAAGGCAGTGAATAGTTGGAAGAGACCCGAGACAGTAACCGAGATTATGAGTTTCCTTCGGTTGGCTGGTTACTATCGGAGATTCATTAAGGATTTTTCGTGGATAGCTTCACCAATGACCAGGCTGACGAGAAAGGATGTGAAGTTTGTGTTGACCGATCAGTGTGAGGAAGAATTCTAGAGTTTGAAACACTTATTGACCCATGCATCGGTGTTGGTTGTTCCAGAGGTGAATTAGGATTTGGTAGTTTATACCGATGCATGTGGAATAGGAATAGGAGCTATGCTGATGCAGAGAGGTAAAGTGATTGCTTATGCTTCTAGACAGCTTAGACCGCATGAGGTCAGATATCCGGCGCATGATTTGGAATTGGCTGCAGTGATTTTTGCTTTGAAGGTGTGGAGACATTACCATCTGGGAGAGAGGTTTGAATTGTATACAGATCATAAGTCGCTGAAGTATTTATTCTCTCAGAAGATACTGAACATGAGACAGCAAAGATGGTTAGAGTTCATAGCTGCTTATGATTTCGGGATTGAGTACACACCAGGGAAAGGCAACAAGGTTGCAGATTCACTTAGCAGGAAACAGCAGAATGCAGTGTTAGCAATGATGGTTGAGGAGAAAGATTTAGAAGCATTAGCAGATTGCAGAGTGCAATGGAGATCTGAGGCTGGCTCTAGTGGAAGTGTTGTTGTATTGTCTTATTTGGAAGTTCGACCAGTGTTGATCGAACGGATTGCTTCTAAGCAGATGGAGGATCCAGTATTAGCTGAGCGGATCAGAAAGCTTAAGGAAGGAACCAAGAGGGATGACTTAAAAGATTTTAGTCTTGACCAGAATGGATGGTTGAGAAAGAAAGGAAGATTGTGTGTTTCAAGTGTAGGAAACATAAGGAAGAAAGCCTCAAAGGAATGCCATCGTTCAAAGTTCACTATACATCCCGGAGGTACCAAGATGTATCAGGATATGAAGAGGAGTTTCTTCTAGGAAGGAATGAAGCGGGATATTGGTTTATGTGTAAGGAAGCGCTTGAATTGCCAGCAGGCAAAGGCCGAACACCAAAAGCCAAGTGGTTTGCTTCAACTGTTAGATATTCCAGTATGGAAGTGGGATTCTATTTCTATGGATTTCATTGATGGGTTGCAAAGGTCGAACAGAGGAAATGAAAGTATATGGGTCATAGTGGATAGATTGACCAAGAGTACCCATTTCATTCCAGTTAGGTTAACGAGGTTGTTCATGAAGAATGTGGTTAGACTACATGGAGTTCCTAGTAGTATAGTTAGTGATAGAGATTCCTTGTTCTCTAGTGAGTTTTGGAAGAGTTTGCAAGAAGTTTTGGGAACCAAGCTTAAGATTAGTACAGCTTACCATCCGCAGACAGATGGGCAAACAGAAAGAGATAACAAGATCTTGGAAGATTTATTAAGAGCTTGTGTTTTAGATTTCTGTGGACCATGGGAAGACCATCTGAATCTAATCGAGTTTCGTATAACAACAGTTATCAGATTAGTATTGGGATGGCACCGTTTGAAGCTTTGTATGGAAGGCCATGAAAATCTCCCATTTGTTGGTTGGAGATCAAGGATAGGTTGATTCTTGGTCCAGATCTAGTTAGAGAGGCTGCAGAAAAGATTGAGGTCATTCAGTCTAGAATGAAGGAGGCTGAGTCTAGGTAGAAGAGTTATGCAGATAAAAGACGGAAAGATTTGGAGTTCTTAGTTGGGGACCAGGTTTTCGTCAAAGTGTCACCGATGAAGGGTGTGCTTAGATTTGAGAAGTCGGGGAAGTTATCTCCTAGGTTTGTTGGATCTTTTCCTACTGTTGAGAGGATCGGGAAACTCACATATAGACTTGAGCTACCGAGCAGTTTAGCAGGTGTCCATGATGTTTTCTATGTTTCTCATCTCAGAAAGTGTGTTAGAGACCCGGAGACTGCTATTGCACCGACAGTGCTAGACAATTTAGTGGTAGAACCGGATTTGACCATAGTGAGGAAGCCAGTTCGCATTGTTGCGAGAGATGAGAAGAGGTTTAGAACCAAGATGGTCATATTAGTCAAAGTCCAGTGGAGTGACGATGACAGAGGCTATACTTGGGAGGTTGAGAGCAGGATTAAAGATACTTATCCTAACTTATTTGATGGTATGTTTTACTTTATTGTTTGTTTTTTGTGCCTTATTGTAATTTCGAGGACGAAATTCATTAAGGAGGGGAGTCTGTAACACCCCAGATTTTTGGTAATATTATTTAGGAAATTTAGTTAGTTAAACTAAATAATATAATGTATTGATCAGGGGATTGAGATTTGATTTTTAATTAAGGTAGCCATGCCTTTTAAAATAAATAAACTAAAGAAGAGTCTAAAATGAATTAGAGGAGGGGTAATATGGGAAAGAGGCCATTCCTATATCTCCTAACCTTGGCCGTGTATTATTGTACACGTTTATTTTCATTTCAAAATTTTAAAAACAGGGCCGGCTACCATTAACAAGGAAAGAGGAAGAGGAAACTAAGAAAAGCTAAAGGAAAAGCAAATTCAAATCAAATCCATTCAAATCTCAAGCTCCTTAATTTCTAAAGCCTAGGTGAATAATGTTTATGTAACGTCCCAGATTTTCGCGTTCGAAAATCGACATCCATACTTTACATCGTACTCGAATGTCATAGATTCGACCGTTCAAATCCGAGTCGCCGGAGCTTATAACACAGTTAAGTAAATAACACAGCGGAAGAAAAAGGATAATACATTGATATACAATATCTGATACAACAGAGTGATACAATGAATATCAATATACATCAAAGATATGATACAACAAATAGCAGCGGAAAAGAAAACGATAACATCAGCAGCGGATAATCTCCATCTCCAAAGCACCAATCTAGAAATAGCTCGAACTCTCAATAACGATGCACAAAGATAAGCAAGTGCACTCCATATCCAAAGACTGAACTAGCTCTAGAAAATCTACTAATCCTGACTATCTGAAAAACCCAACTCTAGTCTGCTCGTGTAGAAAAATTTTGAGCATCCAGAGTTTAGGAAAGAAACAATAAACTCCGGATCAGTCATGGGACTGGTGTGAGCAACAAAAACAGTTTATCTTTAAAACGAACAACAAAAGAAAAGTCAATTCGCAATGCTTTTGAAAATGAAACTACCATAAGACCTCCCGCCACACACACAATGCAAACGTAGAATTGGAGGAGATTTCTTCTTATGATAGTCAAAGATGCTTACTGCGCAAAATCAAATCATTTTGGATATTATTATTAGTGCATAGTGTAAAAAACATTTCGAAAGTAGAATATAAATCTTAGCCAGTATAGACATTTTGAACTATGCCTACTATAGCTACCATCTAAACAGTGGTGACCACCATAAGTAGATGGCAGGTTCTACAACTAAAACCGTACAAAGCTCGTATCGGATGAATGGATTTTCCAACAAATGGTCAGGCTAAGGAAGTTCCTATTCCACGAAAGAAACGCCTCTGGAGGGACGCTCCGAGAGACAAACTGCTCTCTACCAAACAAGGTCGGCTACCCCCCTTCCCGGGGAATATACAAAACCTCAGATATGCCACCCCCGGTCCTTTGGGACCTTTAACCAAGGCACCTTGAAACCAACATCACACATAATAAATAAAGTGTGTCCACATGAGTAAGTATCTGGGCTCCATACCATGATACTACCCTTTTCTAGAAGGAATGGTCATACCCTAGGAAAGCTACCCCTGAAACCTTGCCGCACAATTCCTATTTCGACCATTACCGGTTTGTGAGGTTCGACGAAGTCTCGTCCACAAAGCTACGCTTTGTCACAAAGCCATGCTTTGGGTCAACAGATGATCAAAGCAATGATCACCTAGATAAATGATCAAACAAATGATCATATCACAAATGATCAAACAATGATCATCACACAGCAACACTCAGCATGTCACATTACCAAATTGGGAATATATCACTGATAAATTTCAACTACATAACCTCTGAGCTCGTACGTCTCAGAGAAGGGTGTTAAGCTAAGAGAATAAATTCTCCGCCACCAACAGAAATGTATTTGAAAGAAATCGGCTTTATATCTCAAAGTGTAATGTCAGACATACAATCCATACAAGTCTGTTTCGGGTTCGAACAGAACCGAAGGCACTTCTCATGAAGCCCTTGCAATTCCGGATAATTTCCAATCACGTCCGGACTTCCCGTCACTAAGGGTGATAAAACCTCTATACCGGAGATCAGCCGATGTAGAGTAACTCGACCGTAATCCTTCCGTTTTCAAAAATATCTGGTCTTCAACACCGGTCATCAAATGTTATCCATATACATCGTATCATTATTCGGAATGGGTTATATGACACAAATGTCTTTTCCCGGCTAACCCGAATAACGAGCGTAATTATTAGAAATCATATGGATACTGGGGTCTCAGTTAAGTCACAGCAAAACTTTTCATTCGAATGGTTAAAACAAATTACCATTTCCAATCTTTTAAACAAAAAAGATTCAATTCACATAGTTAACCCCATTCACAAAGATTCATTCATATATTTCAAAACAATTTCCATTTCAATTGAATTAACTCGTTAAATCTTTAAATCAAGATTCAACTTATAGCTTTCAAAACTCGTTTCCAAAGATTCATTCATAGCCTTTCAAAACAATTTTTATTCCAAGTTGGATTAACTCATTCGGTCTTTGAATCAAAGACTCATTTTATAGTTTTCAAAACATTTCAATTTTATTTCAAATTTGAAACCTTTCAACACAATTTGGAAATTCATTTCTTATATGAAAGCTTTTACTATTTGAAAACAAGTAGTTTTCGTTTCGGAAAAATCTAGTTATATTTGCTCGAGTTAAAACCCTTAAATTAAATTCAAATTCCCAAATCAAAAACCTTTAAGATGGTTTAACCCATATATAACTCGTACAGTATCTTTAGTCCCTAGTTTCAAATCATAGAATTCAATTTCAAACTTGAATTCAAATTTAAATCAAATTATTTAAATTTTCAAAACTCGATCAAGTTATTCGAAAATAAGTTTTATTTTTGAAATTCCATTTCAAAAACTTTTCACTTTAAACCCAAATTTCTAATTTCAAAATCAATTGAAATTAAAATTTCAATTTTAAAAACATCAAATTTAAATTATCTGTGACTTAACTGATTTCCACGTGAAATCCATATTTGTGTGTGTAAAGGTGTAGTCCAGGGGTTTTACACACAATAGTGCACATCAATCATCACAGATATATCGATAAGAGGTATAATCGATAACGCTTATCTAGATTCACAGATTCATAGATAAAATAAATTTATCGGTCACAAAGATTAACTATTACAATTCGATGTGGGTTTCGGATAACCAACTGGAATCTGACTCCCTGTCGCATCGAAATTCAAGTGTCGTTTTACGGGCCAAGGGTTTCATATTCATATAACAATATACATCACAGATATAACAGCTTAGCACAAAACATAACATAGCATCGCATCACATAACTAATATATCAATCCATCACATAGCATGTAATAAAATATCAAACCTCTATAAGTAAGATCAGTTAATTATCTGATTTATTCAAATTAGATTAATTACTTATGAATTTCTAATCCTGGTTAATCAACATCGATAAATTACAGATTATTTTGATTAATTATTCTTTAATCATTTATTAATTATCCCTTTATAATAAATAAATTAACCTTTAATTAAAATTAATCGACCTTTAATTATTAAAGAATTAACCTTTAATTATTTTATTCACCATTTAATTAATTATCTTTAATTAATTACTTTAACCCTTAATTGATTAATTAATTACCACTTAATTAATAAAATTTCAATAAATGATCATCCCTAACCATTTACATCAATTAATTAATCTTTGATTAGTTATCTTCAAATTAATTGCTTTAATTTATTAACCATATTAATTATCCTTAAACATTATTAAGTTTTTAACATAAACTCTAAAATAAAGGTTATATATATATATATATCTTAAATATATATATATATATATATATATATTTTAACTTAGTTAATTTTAAAATAATTTAATTAAGAAAAATCCTTTTACCACTTCAAAACTTAGATAAACATTCCTTATTTACAAAGGAACTGGGTTTAACAAAATTGTTTAAATAACTTGATTTTTTGTTTAAAAGTTAAAACTGCTTTTACCCTCAATTTCCAGACCCGAGAAACCCCAAGGAAATCCCGAGCATCACTCGTGTTCGTTCCTACTTCGAGAACATGACCCCCTGACTTTGAGTTATACCTGAAACTCGAGACCAAGCAAAAACCAGAGTTCAACAGAACCACAGTCCACCGTGCATATGCACGGTGCCGTTGACCCACTCAGATCATCAATGATGATCTGCTCACCTTCCAAAACACTCACGCATCCCTCTACGATCATCAGATCGTTCTTCCATTTCCGAAATCGAATTCGAGGAATACATTCAAACCTGGAAAAATTCGAAGGCAACATCACCCCAAAACCTGACAACGCCGACTGCTCGCCGCTCCGACCACCATTCACCACCAAACTCCGGCCATAGCGTCGTCAATCTTCCCTCTACCTCCACACGAAACCACGTGACACTCGCACCCTCGTCGACGTCGCGCGAGAAGAAAATATCTGCCACCCCAAAACTAGGTCACTAGAATTTGATCACCTACCACCGCCACCCCAAAGCTTCGTTCAACCTCCGAGTATTTTTCCCATACTCCCTATTCGCTTCTCCACCTCTAGACAAAAATCCGACCCTTCTAGTCATTTAGATCAACCATGACCACTCGAAATGCCAACAACAGAAAAACCCAAGCTGCTCTTAAAATTGATCACTAAAAATTATGATTCTACCCTTAAAAATCATGTTATTATTCACTGATTCAGCTTGCATACCTGAATTCGAAAATTAAAAGGCTCGAGTTTTGATCAATTTGAGGTTGTGTTCAAACATATTGCTTCCTAGTGATGTTGCCAAGTTAATTTAAGTTGAGTTTATTTTTAAAATTCATTTCAAGGTTAAACAAACACAATCTATTTTAACTTTAAGTCAAAATATCGAATAGATTGGGTAGAAATGATTTTTGAAGACAAGGCTTGTGATAAAATTCAAAGAAAGGAAAAAAAAATAGAGAGTATTATACAGCCTGCACACTAAACTTTCTTCACATACTCAGTGAATTTCATTTACATAAACACATATGTTCATAGCTAATACATGCCTCAGATTCATATTTAAAGATGTTTCAAATGAAAGTTACTCACCTGGATCTTGAATAAGGCAGAGAACAAAAAGAACAGAGGACAGAAAAGCATTTTGTTGTGTCTAGCTGCCTGTAGCTTTGAATTTATAGTTTGAATTTGTTTTAAATTTTAGAGGATGAGATCACTTCAGATTTTCTTAACTTTGAAGATGAACGACTTGAAGCAGAGGAAATTGATGTATAAGAGAGCAAGTCTACAGGCTATATTATATTTTGTACAATAGTTTGGCAGGGATATTTTAATCTTTGCTGGCTGAAAATGAAGTATTGGTGGCTAAAGTAAACATTTTGGGTGCTAGCATTAATTGACTTGTACAAAGTATATATGTTTATCTATACATATATCTTCTTTTGCAGCCTCATGCTTATTATTATTATTATTATTTTGTTTTACTCGGCTGAAGTGATAATATGGTGTACTAGAGATACAACCCTTTAATGCATATGTACCTTTATACTTTCTTTTCACTTTGATGTTTGTTCACACTTACCTTCGTTTGCAAGCTTCCATGTATATGTATGTTTCTTCTTTTACCTTTACAACATTACTTTATATAAAATTAAATTTCTATTTTACTTTGTTGTTAGAATTTGTTTAATATGTTCTACTTTCTACTTGAATATATTTTTATCCTTTATTTTGTCTTTTCTTTTTATTTGTTTCATATGTATTTATTTCTATCTTTGTTCATATTTTAAGTTCTAATAGTTATTAGATTAGGAGATGGAGTTTGATTTGTAAATCTGAGCTGGGAAAAATGAGAACAGAGAAAAGCAGATACACAACAATGCATACTTATAGATATTTGTACATCTATGGAAGATTCATCAAAATTTAAACATTCAAAGCATATTCATTTCTAGTAATCCATATGCAACAGGTAGTTAACACTTTAAAATGTGAAGTTACTCACATATGCTCAAATACATATATATATTCACATATATACAATATTTATTAAATATTTATACCAAATTCGGGGAACTCGCTTCCATTTAAAATAAATTTTACAAATTTTTTATTCAAAAATTCATTTAATTATCAATTTAAATAAATTAAAATCTAGGGTCGTTACAGTTTACATCTCTAATTTTTATGGTTTCAGCTTTAAGGATAAATCCAAATATTTTTGTAATGATTTTCCATGTTTTTAAATGATAGAATGATTATATGTACATGTTGATGATGTATTAATGTTCATATAGATTTTATGACATGTTTTGAGATGAAAACCCTATTAAATGACATCTGATTGCCTTGCGAATTTTTATGAAGATCTAAAATAATATATTAGATATGGATTTCAATTTTCAGATTTTTCTGAATTTCGTGGATTTATTATGAATTTTCTAAGGAAGAAAATGGTATTTTGGATTATAAAAATATTTACGGAAAAATAATTTATTATTTGGGTCCGAAAATTTTATATATTGGAAAACATATATAAAATGATTTTCTGGAATTTTTCCAGATTTTTCCAAGATGTTTTGATAGTTATATAAAATTATTTAAGGTATGGGACTTAAATGTTTTATATAATTATAAAGAAGAAGGGGCTTTTCAAAATTGTTTAAATTTCCAAATAAGGAAAGATGGCGGCACTTTTGAATATATAAATCTTGCAACCAATTAGATTTAGACAAATAAGGTAGGTTAGGTACAAAAGGACGTTTTAAGATAAGCTTTCGACTCCTTCGGCAACTAAGTTCCGCCTGTATTCCTCACCTTTTGACAAGGTCAAAGGCTTAGCTTTCGACAAGGTCAAAACCAATGCACATGGTATTAGGCAACTGGTACGTAGTGAATTGGAAGAGGTTGAAAGGTATAGGGTAGAAACCAAGGGTTTCCGAAAGAGATGAAGCTTTGTTTTGGTTTTAAGGAAAATACGCCTGCTAGCTTTCGACAAAGAGATTTCGACAAGGTTGCTTTCGACCAAAATGCTTTCGACAAAGTCAAATGGTTTAAAAGAAAAGGTTTTATATTGAGTTGCTTTTTTGTTTTAATTGTGAGCTTTCGATAAGGTCAAAAAGAATATATTTCGACAAGGTCGAAAGCATAGCTGTCGCTTCATACCTTTCGACCTAGATGGTTTTGAAGGGAACGTTTTGTTTTCTAAAATTTGTCGCCTCTTCGTTGCTTTCGAAGGGATGGTTTCGACACCATCACTTCATTGTTTATGAAATGGTTTTGAAAGAGTTACTTTCAAAGGGTTCAAAGAAGATGCTTTCGACTCCAACGTTTTTCTGATCCTTTTGCTCTAATTGAAGGCATAATCCAAATGTTTTAAATCGAAACATTTAAAAGGTTTCGAAGTAGTTAACCTCAAATGGTTTTGAAAGGTTTCCACTTGTTTTAAATTGAACCCAAAGTGCTTTCGAAAGAGTTTAGTTTGATGCTTTCGAATGGTTTTATCAATGGTTTCGAAAGGGGTGGTTCCCCAGGCTTTCGACGAGGTCGAAAGGTAAGGTTTTTCAATGTTTTCGGAGGGCAGAGTTTAAATGGTTTTAATGGGGGATGTCATATATTTTAAGGCTTTTATTGGTTTCAAAGGAGATACCTTCAATGTCTTCGGAAGGTCTTACAATGGTTTCGAAGGGATTACCTTCGATGCTTTCGAAAGATTTTATTAATGGCTTCGGAGGGGTTACCTTCAATGATTTCGAAAGGATTGTTTAAAGGTTTTAAACAAAGGCTTTGAATATAATGACTAGGCAAATAGCCTAAGTTTTTTAAGTTATAAAGGACTTTAAATTATTTTAAAAGTATAGAAAATCCTTATTGAACATCATCAACATTATTTTGAGTAAAGTATATATAACATGGCAAAATAGCTTAGAGTAAAGCTAAAGATATATTTTCCTTGTATATGTATGATTTGACAGACTAAATCATTTTGAAAAGGTTTTCAAGGAAAATTTAAAGGGTAGTTAACTCTAAGGAAATTTTGGCAGTTAGCTCATTTAAATTCTAACAGTCGGTCCATTTTGAGGGCAGTCAACCCAGAGGACAGTTAGTCCAGTTAAGGGCAGTTAGCCCAGATATGAATAGTTAGTTCATTTGTTAGCATAACAGACCTTGCTACTTCTTAAGGACAGTTAGTCCACCCTTTTTACCTGTTTTATGGACAAATAGTCCATTATTTAGCATAATGGATATTGCTATTTTGGTATAAACAGTTTAGGACAGTTAATCCAGTAGAGAGCAGTTAACTCAGATTTCGGACAGATAGTCCATTTATTTCATGTTTTAGCATAATGGATTTTTCTATATTATTATTATTATCTGTTGATTAACCAGTTTGGTTGCAGGAAAGGATTTGCAAAATATATGTTTTGAAAAGAGATATTAGTGAGCGTAAACCAGTTCCGCTAAGCGGCGTGGTCTCACTATATATCAGTAGACAGAGATGTAACAGAAATTATTCATACCAGGCTTTATGTATGACTCGAATTTTTTGTTTCTCCTTAAACTCTCGGGTGCTCAAAATTTGATTTGAGTAGGCTGAGGGTTAGGTTTTTATGTGTTAGCAGATTTTGGTGAATAAAGCATCCGAAGACGAGCAGGTGGCTGACGGATAGCTAAATTAGGAATTCTGTTTTTATCTGTTTCCGATGTATATTAAGACAATTATGTCTATATTGCTTTGATCATCCAAGGGGAATCTTCATATGTCGCTCTTGGTGTATTGATGTAATCTATATTTGATCATTGGCTGGGAATACGTTTAGGGATTTTTGTAACTTGGATATAATTGATGTAATCACTGAAATTATTGTTTTTGGAAATTTGTGATTTTGTTCATATTCAAGTGTTTCTGATACTATGGATACCATTAACATTATCATATTTTGTCACGAGAAGTTAATACTGTGGATGACTGCAGCATCCATAGCGCTTAGCTTTTGGCCTCCAGATACGGGATGTTACAGGAATTTTGTGAAAATGCACCTAAATAGGGACCATATTAATTTGAGATTGAATGTTTCAAAAGATAGGATCCATTTTTCAATAGTAAACATTTTCCAAAGAATAAAAATAGGGTCACTTTGCAAGACTTTAAAATTATCAGTTTCTAGGGAGAAGTCAAAGTAATAGTGAGAGTTATCACATTTGACATTATGTGTTAATACCTCGGTTATTGATTTTGATTATAACAACCTTGCTAACAAAATACATTCATATAAAATATGGATATGGATGTTTTCCCAATTTATATAGTATATAGTGCAGGATATTATACAGGTGTTAAATCGAAGACTGTACAATATAAAGACTCAAAGGAAGGAATGAAGACTCATGAATATAAAGATGAAGATCTCAAGGCTATAATATAGTATATAAAGTCATAAAATATTGTTAAAGTCCCTGGTAGCAATCTTTGATCTCTATTTTCCATTTTCTTGTATTTTATTTAAAATATATTTTTGAAGTATATTTAAAAATATTTTATAAAAGTTTTTCAAAGTTAAAAATGTTTATAAACTATGATTAAATTATTTTACAAAGTATCAAAATATTTTACAAAGCATAAGATTTTCAAAATATTTTGAAAAGAAAAGAATTTTCAAAGGGATATGTCGACATATACCCTTTGAGTATGTCAACATACATACCATAAAATTGATATTCAAATTTTGAAATGAATTGTCTTTTCATCGTAACTCTTCGCGAATGGACATGTCTATTTATTCTCTATAAATAGGGGGTTTCAAATGAATTTTTTAACAACTAGTTTCATTTTTTTCTCTCCTCTTACTCTACCAAAATTTCTAGCAAAAATTTATTCAAATCTCTTTAAATTCAACCGGAATTAATTCAATCTTCATTGTGTTGATTCTCTACTATTTACTCTCTGATTTTAATCATCTCTCTCTTAATTCAAGACAAAGTGCTACTCAAGAAGCTACAGGATTCATTGTATCCAAAGTTCAAGAAATTGTCTTTAGAAAAAACATCAAACTCTAGTTGTATTTGCTTAGGTGTGATTGTTGCCCATTCAAATCAATTGGGTGTGCTTGGTAGCCCATAAATTCGAGTGGGTGTGCTTGTAGCCCGTCGAAATTAAGTGGGTGTACCTTGAGCCCGAAAAATCAGGAGGGTGTGTCTCATAGCCTCAGAATCGAGATTGTAATTGGGTTTAACTTCTTCCCTTTTAAAGGTATTTAAAAAGAAAGCTGTACAAGCAATTGTACAAGACTGGATGTAGGAGAAATCCGAACCAGTATAAAATCCTTGGTGTCATCTCTCTAACTCTCTACTTTACTCTACAGCTTTTACTTTATCTATGTTTTGCATCTGTGATTGATTGTTGATACAATTCTATGTTGAAAATCAGTGATTTAACATTAAAATTGAAAGAAATTTATAAAGATTTACAAAAGTTAGAAACTATTTACCCCCTCTAGTGTTTATTTAGCCTTAAGATCCATAATTCCTCAACCCACACTTGGTAACAAAGCACAAGGTTTTCAAAACTCGTGATTTAATTTTTTAAATTTTTTAATAGTTAGCAACATTGTTAGTACCTGTGTTAACACTTTTGTTGAAGGACAATATACTGCTAGACCCCTACTTTTTAATGGCGGTAATTACACTTATTGGTCATGTAGAATGAAGATCTATTTACAATCTAATGGTTTAGATATTTGGAATGTTACACAAAATGAGTACGTTGAACCATAAACTAATTTTGCAACAATGGACCGCTGACCAAAAGGAACTTGCATAAAATAATTCTAAAACCATGAATTTGTCCCGTTCACTGGATAAAATTGAATTTAATAGATCTCTATGTGTAAGTCTGCATATGAAATTTGGAGAACATTGCAAGTTACATGTGAAGGCGCTAATAAAGTGAAACAGTCTAAAATTTCCTTATTAACTAATTAGTTTCAATTGTTTAAAATTAATACAAACGAGTTTATTTCTGGCATGTATTGTAGATTTCAAGATATAGCGCATTCATTAGTTGCATTAGGTAAAAACTTTTCCAAAGAGGACCAAGTTAGAAAAATCCTAAATCACTCTCTTCAGAGTAGGATCAAAAGACACTAGCAATTGAAGAGGCTAATGATATTAGTACTTTGAAAATTGAAGAATTAATAGGCAATTTATTGTCCTATGAAGCATAATTACATGGCAGAAGAGAAAGTAAAACAGCAAAAAAGAAATCCATTACTTTCAATGCAATAATTAATGATCAAGATTCAGATGAAGAAATTTCTTTCATGACCAGAAATTCCAAAAAATTCCTGCAGTATAAATAGATGAAAAACTTTCGAAAACCTTAAAAAAGATGTATGGAACTGGAACTGCAACTAGATGCTTCAACTGTGATGAACCCGATCATTTTCATAGAGATTGCCTGCATCCAAATAAATCAAAAGATCTCAGTAGCAAATGATTCATCCAGAAAAAGAGAAAGGAATTATACTACAACTTTGGATAATTCAGACACTTCCTCTAGTGACAATGAACTAGATACTGAAAACGTGAATACGTGTTTCACGACAATAACAAATTTGTCTAAACTGATCAATAAAAGGTGGCAAAAACGATACCTTTTATTTAATAATTTTTTTGGTTGATTTTGGTTTCTAGGAATAACATATAGATTAATAATAATATTGAATAAATTTAAGTATATAAATGTGTATGTATACAGGAATGTATTAGCCTAGTTCTATTTTTGAAAATTTCTGGCTATATGTCGACATACCTCCATGTCATATATCGACATACACATCAAAAAACTGAAATTTGAAATTTTTATTCAAAATTTAAATTTCAAACTTGCCTTTCTTTTTGCACTTACTCCCATGTTCTAAAAAGGCACCTATTTTACTAAAGAACATGACTCTTCACTCTCTATTAATTTAATTTATCTCTACCCATTCATTCACACACTTTATTTCAAAATTCAAATATCTCTCTTATCTCCTAAAAACTCAAAAAAATGCTTCATCGGGTCAAAATCCTAAAACCATCGGGCCCCTTAAGAAAACTAAAAGCTTTCTCTTCAATGAGAAAGATGCCATTGAACCCTTTATGGAGTATGCTACTTCCAGAAAAGTTTTTCCCATAAAATTTGATAAATTCAAAGATTTTTTTCTCTTATGGTTTGCATGATATTTGTTTTGGAAATGAAAAACTTATTTAATTAAATCTTCTCAAAATGATTTTTTTTGTTATCCGAATTTGGTCAAAATGTAATGTGAATTTAAACGGAAAATTTTATCAAGGAGAAGAAGGTCAAATTTGGAGTGGTGTTAATGGTACTCAAATCATTTTAAATTCGGAATTTTTGGGTAGTATTCTTGGTTGTAAATCTAGTGGAATTGACCTCTTCACTTTTCAAATTGATGAACGAAATCGTGAATTTTTTTACGATATTTTTGGAAGTGATGAAGAATTTGAATTTAAACAAAGAATATTCAGCCAAAATAGAGACTTATGAGTCTCATTTTACAACAAACTATCACTCCGATGACAAGTAATTACAATAACCCTACTCAAAAAGTTTTTAAAGCCCTTTTTCTATTTATGGTCATTACAACATCAACTGGGCATTAGTCATTTTAGATGACTTTATTCAAAAGAACATTTCTAGACATGAGAACACACTCCTTTATGGTTTATATCTTACTAGAATTTTCATATATTTTGGTGTTGATTTAAGAGGAATAAATTCTATTCCTCGAAAATATTCCACCATTACTTGAACCATATGAGACACTTCCCCAAAAGGAACAAAGATTGGCATGGGAAGAAGATTAAGAAATTCAACAACAAGAAGAAGAAGGTGATGAAATGGAAGAGGAAGAAGAAAAGGAGGAGGGGGAAGGAGTGGATACTTCCTTCGAAAGTTTTGACAAACCATCCCATCCCTCCAACAAAGAGTTCCTAAGAGACCAAGAAAAGCTTCTTAAAAACCAAAAGAAGCTTAAGTGATCATTTAGTAAAAAGTTCATCTCGCTTTCCAACAAAGTGAACAAATACTTTCAAAAGATTATTCGCAAACTTGGCGGCTCTTCATCATCATTATCTACATCTATCTAAGTCTATTTAGTTGTTTTCTTATGATATCTAGCTTTGTATTGTGTGCTTTTAGTTTAAGTTCATATCAGTTTTATGTATTTTCTTTTATTAATCATTAAAATCCATGTACCTTTCAATTCTAAGTAATGAAGTATATTTATTGCTGTCCTATATTGTCTATTAGTCTTTGGAAGTTATAAAAATATAACAATCTAAGATAAAGACAAAAAATATAACAAATACCCAAGTTTTTAAAATTTAGGTATGTATGTCGACATGGAACAATCGGGTAGAAACAAAAATTTAAATTTCAAAATAAAAGTAACCACTGCCACCCGTTCATTTCAAACGACTTTCTACTTCTATATAAGCCTATTTCTTCCAGAAAACTCACTCACCATTTTATTCTACTCTCTTTTCATTCTCAAACATATTTTTACAAATATGCCTTCTCCACATCAAAGTTATGTGAAAATCTTGAACAAACTCTTAAATCATTCAATGATATTCTCTCTTGTATCTTAAGAAATCAAAGGCATTTAAAGGGAAATCAAATGCAGATGATCAAGGAGTAAGACACTACACCAGAAATGGCCTTTCATAGCGTTGAAAAAACGCTGCTAAAACTTTTAGTAGCGTTTCAGTAAACGCTGCGACACGACATGCAACTAAAAGTCTGAAAGTTTTAGTTGCATTGTGGTAAACGCTACCAAAAACATACATATTGTAGCGTTTTTGAAACCCTACAAAAGTTTTCTTTGGCAGTGTCTACAAAATGCAACCAAAGTGCTACTTGCACCCTTCATTTTTTATGTAGCGTTTTTACTATGCTACTATATATTTTTCGTTGCATTTTAGTTCCGCTACAGTATAACTAATTTTATCCGTAGCACTTTTGAAACGCCGCTAAAACATATTGATTGATGTAAAGCACATTTTAATCACCGCTTTTTACTATTAATGGCTTGTACCATTTCCGATAGTCACTTATATATAATAACCATATTAAAACCAACAATCAATCACATGTTCAAACCAACATCGATAATCACTATATTCAAATAATTGAAAAAACACGTTAATCGCATAAAAAGTATAATATCCATAATCATTTCAATAATAGTATTTCAACAAAATAAGCAAATCCACATACCACAATTGTTTACAAATAAGTCTACACAACTAGTACGAACAAAATATTATAATATTTAACAGTTAAAGTCTTGTTCATGGCTTAATTACCAACAATTCTTTGATGCGGTTGTTCTTCTCTTCGAAAATGCTAATTACCTGTACACAAGTATAACGGTCAACAGTTAGAATTACATACAAGTCCTGATAATTTACTATACATGATGCAGTTACCATGATATCTTAAAAGAAGCAGTCGACAAGTGTAAATATTCGAAACCGTGTTCATCGTGAAAGAATAAACATTCAGCAAGTTGACTACTTATAAATAGCCACAACTTATAAACTAAACAACTTGATTAAAAGTCCATATTACAAAAACAAACAATTCAGGCATCTGAAGCTTGCCTTTTAATACTTTTCAATAAAAAGGATGCTGGGACTGGAACTATAATCAATTATTCTGCTTACTAGTAGGCATCAGTTTGAATTCTAAATCAAACACGAGCAAGTAGCTTAACGCAAATAGTTTGAATTCTAAATCAAACACGAGCAAGTAGCTTAACGCAAACACGAGCAAGTAGCTTACTAGTAGGCATTAGCTTGCCTTTTAATACTTTTCAATAAAAAAGGATGCTGGAACTGGAACTATAAATCAACAATTCTACTTACTAGTAGGCATTAGTTTGAATTCTAAATCAATTTAACACAACAACTTATAAACAGAACAACTTGAACCATCCAATACCAATACTGACAGTAAAGAATTTGGACACCATGGAGATTTACTGACAGTATGTATACATTATTATAGCCTTAACAATGCCAATATCCCAATATCCCAAATACCGACGGTAATAAATTTGGATAGCATGGAGACAACATGGAGAATTACTGAGGAAGGTGTTGACATTAATGAGTTTTTTTTAATTATATGAATGACCATGATAGACATGACTATCAGAGGTAGTATATCTCTCTGTTATGAATTAAAACTCATATATAAAAATTTAAATGCATAAAATCTACAGGGTGAGGAAAATCTACAGGGTGAGAAAATCTACAGGGTGAGGAAACTATAAAAAAAATGTAAAACGCATCTTATGCTTCATACATGCCAGAAGGAAAACAACTAAGTACATACATGCCAGATAATTTGGAGTTTCTAAATCCAAAATTACCACGCACTATGGGTACAGAGGATTTCTACTTGATGTGGCTAAGCCAATTTTTGATGAACCACAGCATGAGGATGATTGATGTTTCAGCATATGTTACTAAAAATATAAATTACCTCCATAACTTAAAAGGTACAAAAATTACACTTATCGTAAGCTCCTCCTAAAAGAAATCTGAGGAGCAACTACAATGTCAAATGAGTTTGATCACCTAAATGTTAAGGGCATGAACACACCAAACAAAATGAATGATGTGCTCAGGCTCCTAACTATTTTTAAGCCAACTATTATTGGATGGTAGTAAACAAATTGAGTGATGTAAATTTGCTTATTTTTAAAAATAAAATCCTAGTAAATTAGGATTTATTGACTAACAACTTAATGCAGAAAAAGGGGAGAATTTTAGTTACGTGGGATACTAAAGTATGGAGTATATCAATGATATCTCAATCAACACAACATTTTACTTTTGATGCACTCAACATGGGAGGTTTTAATATGTGTTTTCCTTCTGGCATGTATGAGGCAGTATGCAGTTGTGAACTGGACTTTCCTATAATTGGAACACGATATGAAACTGGGTACTTCACTATTGAAGATCTGCCTCAACTTATGACCATGAAAGACATACTGTTACTGATTTTTATTCCTATAACTGGAACACGATAGGAAACTGGGTACTTCACAGCAGTAGTGGGTATGAGTCTTAGTTAGTCCAGAAAAGGTCGGTTACTACTTTCAAGAAAATAATATCAGAGTAGTTTACACAACAAGGACCTAGAATTTGTGTATGAGTGTGTGTATATATATAAGAGACGCATACAAGTACCAACTAATACTTACTATATAACTATATAGATAGAGCATGTATCATTAGATAAGTTACTTGTTTGTTTGATGCACTGTGGCCCCATGAAAGTCTAATGTTTTGCTGCCTGACTAAAGTTACCGTCCACATCAGTAAAGCCTCTTCTGCACAAGCCTTGCATTATATAGATACAGTATTGCAGCATATTATATATACTGAACATATCTTTAGAGACAAACAAATGGCATAAGATCTCTACATTTTAGGACACATTTGAAAAGATGATTTGCTAATTGGAAACAGTGTTACAATAGTTTGCAACTGCACCCCAAACATTATAATTTTCAAGGTCAAACAGAACCATCTCCTCTATTATATAAACCTCTCAGTTCAATTTTATTTCAAAACAAAAAACTAATATTCTAGCATAACTAAGAAAACGGTCTGAAATTTTATATAATACACTATGCAAGCAAATATGCCAGAACGTGATGGTATAAATTATTCAAGCTCAAAGTTGTAACATATGGAGCATAAAACTATGCACTGATGACTAATGAGCATAAAACCAAAGCGGCCGTAATTTTTATAAAAGTTAACCTGTTTAATTTTTATAAACTTAGTTAATGTTTGATCATCATCGTTGTCATCATCATCATTATTATTATAAACTTAATTATTATCATTATCAACTTAGTTAATTTTTATCAAACTTAGTTTATCATCATCATTATTAAAATGGTATTTTTATAGAAATAGTAAACATAGTTAAATTTTTATAATACTAATTTAATTATTATAAACTTATTTAATTTTTATAAAACTCAGTTAACTTGTTTAGTTTTTATAAAACTTAGTTAACTTGGTTAATTTTTATAAACTTAGTTAATTTATTATTATTTTATTATAAACTTAATTAATTTTTATAAAACTTAGTTTATTATAACTATTATAAACCTTTTAATTCTTAAAAAACTTAGTTAACTTAGTTAAATTCTTATAATACTTAGTTAATTTTTGTAACTTGTTTAGTTTTTAAAAAACTTAGTTAATTTTTATAAAACTTAATTAACTTGTTTAATTTTTACAAACTTAGTTAATTTATTATTATTACTACTACTTCTACTACTATCATCATCATCATCATTATTATAAACTTAGTTAATTTTTATCAAGCTATAGTTTATTAATGTTAATAATATTATATTATTACAAACTTAGTTTATTACTACTACTACTACTACTATTATTGGTATATATGCACGTATGTAAGTGTGTACGTGTGTATGTGTATTAACATTACATGTATGCTACCTTTTAAGGTACCTTGAGACCAAGTGCACTAGCATTTAGAATGCTCTCCAGTGCACTAGCATCAAAGGCATTTTTAGGCACCAAACCACCCCAAAAGCCTTTAAAAAAACAGCAGATCAAAAAATTAGAATTAGATTTTTGATTATTTTTCTACTAGTCCAGACACAGACTATATTTTGAATATTATGTAATTATTATATTAAAATAATAGTAAGCACTGGACAAATGCGAAAAATTTAGATTCAAGATCATACCAACATCAATAAGGATTTTCTGACATGTAGCATCAACCTATTATAACAACAGATGATGCATAAGTAAGAAATTTATTCAACTACAAAAATTGATATTAATTGGAAGCATTGAAACAAAAATAAATAAACCTTGAGTTTCAATGTTTCTGAAGATACCGTTGAAGGATAACTATTTAGTGGTATGTCAATTAGTGTTGTTGTGCCACCTGAGATGTAAAGTAAATTCATGCTTTGGACTAAAATCTTTCAGAAATCTAACCCATAGAAAGAATTGTTGGAAATTACACACTAAAAAAAATTCCTATCTAGTGGTACATCATTTTATATGCAACATTATCACAATCATTTTCCTTCTACGAGGAGTTGAATCCACAACAATATAGTTTACTAAAGAAGAATCATAAAAGATTTAAAAGCTGAGTTGAACTTAAGAGCAGAGGTAGTACTAAATATAGCTATAGAAGATGCAAAAGAAAAGAAAAGAAAAGAAAAATCTATAGTAGAACAGAATACAGATAACTTGTACAATTAGCAAGAATGTGCAAATTTATTTTTCCTGATGTAAAGTAGTGGATGGCTACATGACTGATTATCAATAAATTTTGCCCTTTTCTTTATTATTTTAAGGTACTTAAGAAGAAATGAAAAAGGTGGTGGGGGCATATAATCAACTAAAAATCATTTGGCGAAGTTATAAGAAACTAAAAGAATTAGTAGCTTATAGGAAGATTACAAACTAAAGAAACCGAAATCGGTATAAATATGCTACACAGGCTGCAAAATTATTAAAATAGCTCGAATTATAAAATACACGTAGATCATTGAGCATACCTGCAGCTGCTGCTTTAGTCCCTAAGGAGAATCCTTCCCATTCAGCTCTTCCAGGTTCATCAAGGTGTGCATGGCTAAAAGACAAAATTTATATATATGATACTTCCGCGTAGCTGCAATATTCATTTTTGATTTTGGTGCTCCTACTCCAACTCGGTTACCATTAATATTCACAAAGATGAAATTATACATAACAGGATTCTTTTCATTAAAAATCAGTCTCTTATAAATAGCAATTTCGTGGCACGGGCTATCCTCTACGTATAACAATTATCATCCAACACTTTAATGCTTAATCATTTCAATTAAAAATAGTCAATATAACATGTGAAAAAAACTGACTAATAATTTCAATTCAATGTCTTTTACCAAATTAATTCAACAAACGTAAAATTTAAGAATGAATCTTCATATACATATATGTTCACAAAATAACCACATCAAAATATACATGGGATAGAATCAAAATCAATTTGTTTGATCGAGAATGACTTAATTTATTATCACCAGTAAACCAATATAAAGTGAATAAAACTGAAACAATGTCATTAACATCGGTCGCAAACATAGTTGCATCAATATGATTTCAGTTCAATCAATTTTGTGACTGATCATATCAACAATTAGGTATAACGATTTAGGATAAAGCTAAAAGTGATACGCCAAACAACAAACTACGGTTGTCAAAACCAAAATCATACAAACTGCTACCGAATAACATGGATAATCATAGATGATGTGCCTAACAATTATTACCTCGCCATATAAATGCAGATAATGATTTAGGACTTAGGACATATGGACGATAATCTGATATTTGCCCTTTGTTGTCCAAATTTGATTTAAATCCTAATTTATGCCTGTTAATTTATCCATTAGAATTAGATTATAAATTTTAATTATCTACTCAAAACAAAACATAGAGGAGCTTGCAACAACAAAAGTTATCCAAGAATTATATTAAAAAATAATACAACTCAATAGTCAAAATGCTTTAAGAAAAAGAAGAAGAAAAACATACCTACAGGATAGCAGAATCTTGCTGATAGTGGCAGTAAATGTCGGTTCTCAAAACTATGGTTGATAATTCTTTTAGAATGAAACTTTTTTCGAGGTATCAATAAATTATAATAGCAGTAACAAAGTTTTATAAACTAATTCAACAAAGAGTGTCGTTGAGCTCTCTTATATAAATATGCACTATTTTTTAATACAGTTATGAGTTTGAAGTAGCCATAAGAAATTTTATAGATTTAATTGACAAAGAACAAAAAAGAAAGCATATAAGTTATCAAAATATTTGTTGGTATTGTTGCACCACTAAAACATTAAAGTGTTCCAAAATTTGTAGTTATAAGAAGGAAATACTAAATTTTGAAATAATATGATAATGACATAAAATGGAACTTTTACTAACAAATTAGTAGCAAGTAGTCCGTTTATAAAGCAAATCAAAACGAGAATATACTAAAAATACATTTATATTCATTTTCTACATAGTTGTTGTACCATATAATATTATAGCTTTAATAATACCTTTTAAAGGAGAGTTATTATAGTTCGAATTGGATTTTGTATAGAACTACATAGACACCAAATCTCGTTAAACAAATACTAAATTGAACTATAATGTATGAGGGCATTCAACCTTTGCGATGGTAACCTATACCACCACCAACTGCATTAGATACAAGGAATCCTGAGAGACCAGTGCAATTATCAATCCGCTTTCGAATGTGATCAAGGTAGAGGTTCCCTTTGCTAACTGCATGACAGAAAAGTAAATATCAAAAATATACCAACAACTGCAAAACAGATGCTGACTATGAAGAGGTATCAGAGAATTCAGAAAGTGTTAACAAGGATCGGTTACTCAAAACCACTTGTAACTAAAAACAAACTCGTTGTTCCTACTTCAAGTTTCATTTAAACAACATTACAATATATTTCATGCTTACTAGTAATAAAATCATTTCAACAAGTTAATAATATATACAACACAGTAATAGCCTTCCAATACTTCATTACCAATAAGTGGAATGACATGGTTGAACAAATTATTTTGCTACGATATTGGTCCAGACATGTTTACTTTTAGTAAATTAAACTTTACTTAGATTCAATCACAACTAAAAGGAAAAAATATGGGACATTTAACATTTGTTAATCATCAAAAATAAATATTACCTTGTAGAATGCAAAAATTCTACCAACCTCTTTGTTATGTTTTGTATGGTTGCATGTATTACAATCATAAATTAATAAAATGGATTGCTCTAACCTGCTGAATATTGCTGCCATATCTTAATAAAATGGCAAGATTATACATAAGGGAGTGATCATAAGTGCACAAATGTTATTAAGTTAGATACAACGGTCCAAACATATCACAAATGGTAATTTGTCTAATTAACTGATGAAGTTAACATGTGTAAATTGTACTAAGCTTGCATAATATATTACCAATAAATTTGAACAATAATGTTTCCACGACTCTATTTTTAAAACCAAGTGAAAATTAACATTTGACACAAGTATAATAAATGAGCAGAATGTGTCAACTCGCATCCTCCTCAACAACATAATAATAGATAAATAAACTGAATATACTTTTTGCAGAAAATATTAAGAAATACGGATGCTTTCAAACTTAGTTTGCAGCATAAATTCAAATTAGTTGTTTTAAAGAAAATATACGACAGGGCCAAAATCAGTGACCATAAAGTACATCCCTTAGTTCTGATTCGTTCTTCTTCATCCATGCTTAATTATGTTTTTGTGTTACAAATAAATCAAACGCCATTAAACTAAGCATGAGCAACATATTCAAATTCAACCAACTATAAACAAATAGTTAAACAATAACAAAAATGCAATCAAGATGAAAAATTAAGGATTTTATAGAAGAATCCTTACATATGAAGTGTGAGACTGAATTGGCACAAAGAAAAGAAATCATTACCTAAAGAAGACGAATCAAAAGTAGATTTTCATACGGAGGCTGGAAGACGTGAAGAAGCGAGTGCGAATGAAAGAGGAAGGGTAGCCTTGCCTTCTTTTCCTATCTTTTCGAAAGCTTTTGCACTGTCCATCATTCGTGACGACACCTGGTGCTTGCGCCTCCTTCGAAAGCCATCTCAATTCCTTCGAAATAACCTTCCTTGAACTTTGATGACATCCCATGTCTTTAATTTTTAGTAGAGCCTAGCACTTTTATTAGCCTCCTTTCATACCTTTGTTCTTAAGTGGATTTTATAGTTAACACCTAGATTTCCTTTTCATTCTACCGCCCTACTACTTATTCTCAAAATCTTAGGTTACTTCTTCATTTTTGTTTACTTTTTCTTCTTCTTTTTCTTTTTATATTAAATGGATTATCCTATTCGAGAGTTTTGATTTTGAGTGTTGATTGAATTTTTGATGTTTAAAGTCTTTTGAATTTTCAATTTCTTATTTGATTATATTCTGAATTTTCGATCATGGACCTTCCACTATCGACTATCGATTTTTGAGTACTTAGGATTTTCGACTTTCGATTTTCATAGTTTGTTGAAGTTTTTGTTTTTAGTTTTGGATTTTAGATTTTAGATTTTCAAAATTTGAAGAAGTAGGTATTTTATTGTTAACTGGGATTTTGGATTCTCCAAAGAAGATGTAAATAGGTCGGGATTTTTGATTTTCAACAAATCATCGTCAATCTATCCTACTTTCACAACGTATCTGTCAATCATAGGTAACATTTTTTATTACATGAGTTGATGCCATAGTATATAAAGTTAAACAAGTTATTGACTGTTATCGAGTGTGATCGCAAAATTTAAATTGAGTAGTATGATTTTCTTTTTCATTTCTGTAATGGTGTCATAATTACAAAAAGTAACAACTTATAAGTATTCTACTGATTAATCATTAGTTTTATTAGTGGTATAATACCCTATTGTTGTAGAAGATTTCGCCCACAAGACCAAGGTAATTAGAGCTTGGAAGACAACTTGGCTCGGTTAGGAGGAAGGTAACATAGCAGGTACAGCAAGTGCAAAGGCAAGGCAAAGAGCTTCGAAGAATGGGGAGAAAGCAGACTTTATCCCCTATGTTCAGTGGTTGAAGCACCGAACAGAACTTTCAATTCAATACTCCAAGCCACCGAACAAGATCTTCTGTTCAGTGGTTAAAGAACGAAACATAATTTTCTGTTTGGTACCCCCATGCCACTGAATAGGATCTTTTATTCGATGGTTGGGCACCCACCGAACCATCTGCTTTAAGCACTCACTGGACTATGGAGGAGGGCACGCACTGGACTAAGACTATCCTAAATCTACCGACGCAAGCCTAGGGGTAGTCTCATTGAATCAAGGGGCCGATCCAAATAGTTAGCATACGAACTTAGCCAATAGCTTGTCCACATCCATCCTAGTTAAACCAACACCCTCCGAACTAACTTCTTAGCCGAACCGAGTAATCTTCCATCCTAGTCAAACCAACACCCTCTGAACTGACTTCTTAGCCGAACCGAGTAATGTATATATGGAAGGAAATCTACATATATTTGGAAATAATCTGGAATATCCTAGATTCCCAAGAATATTCCTTTTGGGCGAGATATACAAGTATATCCTAATTAGTGACACCACCTCTTCGTCCCTATAAATACCCAAGTATTTGGCATTCAAACAATAACTTCTTGGGATCTACAACACTCCAAGCTACGGAATCAATTGTGCGGAGCATCTAGATCACAATTTTATGTTATAAATCACTATACTCTTCATCAATTACCTGTAATATCAAAAGTATAAGAGAAAGGAATAAAAACAAACAGTGGATGCAGGCCCATTATGGCTGAACCACTATAAGCCCTGGTGTACTTTAATTTTTCTGCTTATTATTCCTCATCTAGTCTACTGTGAGAAATCGATTGGAGGTGTTTGCCTACTTTTTGTGCAAACATTTTTCTTTCATCAAGAACGGTACCTATCCTCAACATGCCTCCCAAATCTAAGAGCTAGACAGGCATACCAATAGAGGTGCCAACCGTGACACAGTAGAAAATGATAACCGTTCTTCTAGTACTCCTTCTCCAGATGCCATCACTAGAGGTGACTTAGAAAGAGTTATGGTGGACCACGTCTCACCGTCAAACGTAAGCTATTATAGATCAAATGATGACACGCTAGGGCAAGCAATTAGCCATCCTATACAACATTGAAACTAGGGAGATCCTAGACCCAACGATCAAGGGAGAGAAGGAGATCATACTCTAATGGAGAATCTAACCAGGAAAATCAAGGAGCAGGATAAGCGAATTCCAGGGAAGCAGGTCGAGTATGGGCTCAACTGCATGCCGCACCTACGGACCGGTCCAGCACCGAACCAAACAAGGGAGGTGATAGACAATGGGAGGCTATGGCTGGACCCCATCGACCTAGGCAAAGCTCTTTAGACTTGGCTGAAGCAACAACTCATGGAAGATGGGCTTACCGCCGTAAGCAGTCCTAAAGTAGAGAACGTAGTTGGGATCATAGAACGAGTCATCACAGAAGACATGATGAAGCCCCTCACTTAGACGGGAGAGGTCGGTTCATTCACGACCATCCTCAAAGCTAGAGGACCATATGGCGCAGATTATCAAGGAATGTATTTGTCGGGAGAAAATAGAGAAGGGAATTGGCATGAGGGTCGTAAGCCCATTTACTACGAAAATAGAGACTACCTGGAATCCGAGGAGTTTTCGAATGCCTACTATGGATCCTTATCAAGGCTTAACTGATCCCATGGTACATTTATAATGATGTAAGAAGCATATACTTATGAGTGGAGCAACAAAAGAGGTCATGTTCAAGTGCTTTCCCTTGTTCTTGACAGACCTAGCAACTATGCGTTTTGTCACCTTCCCCTGGCTCAATTCATTCATGGGAGATGTTGAAGGAGAAGTTCATCAGTCAGTTATGGGTACATATAGAACAACCCAAGGACCCATATTCCTTGTTAGATGTTAAATAACGGGAGGATAAAACTCTGTGACAATATTTAACTTACTACAATGCTGCAGTTGTGAGTGTTTAAAATGTTGATGAATGGTTAACTCTGATAGCACCTTGTGAAGGTGTGCACCCTAACTCAAAGATGGCCTGGAGATTGACTAAAGAGAAAACAACTACCCTCCATGACTTCTTTTATGAAGCCATGAAGTACATGTGTTTTAAGGAAGTTTCCTTAGGGTGGAAAGCTGATACTAAGCCGTTAGGAGCTTTAGTAGTTTGAACGTTATGGTTAAGAATGGTGAAGAGGGTAGCACAGAGAAAAAAAATAACCCCAACAGTTCTGATGGAAAGAAAACGGATCGAAGGAGATTCAGGCATGACATGAGATTTGACACCTATACAGACCTGAATGATACTATAGAGAACATATGCTTGCCCACTCAGGCAGACCTTAAGTACAATAGGTGTTTGCACAAAAAATGGACAAACACCTCAAAGTCGTATGATTTAGTA
Source organism: Allium fistulosum (assembly GCA_030737815.1). Lineage (NCBI taxonomy): Eukaryota > Viridiplantae > Streptophyta > Magnoliopsida > Asparagales > Amaryllidaceae > Allium > Allium fistulosum. The sequence continues at coordinate 1,387,974,692 of CM060901.1, read as the reverse complement.
GATCTTATGTTGTTCTTAGTGGTTTGGGTGATTTATTCAAATATATGAAAAGCAGGGGCTAAACTGTAAAAAGACACGCAGATTTATAGTGGTTCAGCCAAAATGTGCCTACGTCCACTTTATATGTTATTTCTATTCTCTTGCTTAGATTACAAGTACAAAGCTTTGATACAAGTAAAAGAAAGTTGTTTGAAAGTTCTCTCCGTGCTTGAGCTCTCAAACTTGTCCTCCATTGTTGTACCCCTGCCCCTCTATTTATAGAGTGAGGCTGGGGGTGGGGGTCTTGGATGTATACAGCTGCTGATGGGCCCGGGCTGATACAATCTGGCCTAGAAAATTTGATTCGGCAATGCCTTGGTTCGGTAGTAGATGGGTGGAGATGAGGTCTTGATTCGGCAATGCCTTGGTTCGGTAGTAGATAGGTGGAGATGAGGTCTTGGTTCGGCAGTGGATTGGTTCGATGGGACTTTGGTGGAGTGGTTGGTTCGGCAGTGCATTGGTTCGGTGGGACTTTGGTGGAGTGGTTGGTTCGGCAGTGGATTGGTTCGGTGGGACTTTGGTGGAGTGGTTGGTTCGGCATTGCTTGGACCGGTAGAGCTTTGATTCGGTGGTAGGTGAATGAGTTGGTTTGCTGTAATTTGGAGGGTGGCTGGTTCGGCTATTCTGGTCCGGTGGTGAGAATTCGCCCAACATTTGCCCCCCCCAAAGTGGGGCGTATGTTGGCATACGGCTCACTTTGTTTCTTGGTCATCTTCATTCGGTCCCTGAGTACCGGTCCAGTTGGTCCGGTGTCCTTTATTTGCCTATAAGTAGAGGTGTTAGGCCTTCGTCGTTCTTCACTAACCGAGCCAAATCATTTGCCGAATCAAACTCTTGTTTTCGCCTAATCAAAGTGCTAGCCGAACCAGGTGAGACCTCTTTGCCGCCGAATGGAAATTTTTTTTTTTTTTACCGAATGGGCTTGAAGTTTTAATACCGAATGGACCCTATCCTGAGGAAGCCGAATGAACATTAGTTGAGAATGCCGAATGAGCCTTTACTAAGAAATGCCGAATGAATTTTACCGGATGGACTTTTGTACCTGAGTCACCAGTGGAACTCTAGATTACCTAGTTTATGTGTCTTAACGATTTTCTTGTGTTTGCAGATAAATGTCTCAAAGAGTGGAAACCCGATCAGAGAAGAAGAGATCTCAGGATAGAGAGAGCCTTCCACAGTGCCCCCGGCTCAACCAGGACCTGCCCGTCATGGGCCCACCCCGAGATCATTGGTGGATGGATACGGTCCTCATGAACTTCTTAACTTGCCTCCTGATTGCTTCCCTAGCTTACTCAAGGGCGAGCAACTTGATGTTATATCTCGCTCTTTCGGGATCGACCGAGCATGCATGTTATTGCCAGGTGCGGGAGTGATGCCGTATGATCCTCCCAAAGGATATTTTGCCTACAACAGATACCATTGCATGTGTGGTGCCATCCCGCCTCTCAACGCCTGGGTAGTCAGCTTTCTCACATATCTAAAGGTAGCTCCATTCCAGCTTCAGCCCAACTCTTATGCCATTCTGGTGAGTCTCTTTGTCATCTTCCAAAGGAGATATGGGCGTCCTCCTTCCAACCGGGAGATCCGGTATTTGTACAACTTGAGAGGCTACAAGAAGGGGTCTCCCTACATCAGCTTGGAATCGGTCGTAACCTTTAAGCCGGTCCTGGATCTATACTCCAAGTACAGCATGTTCAAGAAGGAATGGTTCTTTATCAGGGATGATTCCGTTTCTATTCGGCGCTTCACCTCCGGATGTAAGTCAAAGCTTTATTTTTAAATCTCGTTCTGGTTGCAATACTCTTTCTTATGTGTTTTTATTTTTTGCTAGCGATAGGTGGTTTTGCGGTCGTGGAGAATGACCGCCTGGTTCAGACGGCAGCAGAAATAGAAGCTATTACTGGGAGAGATAGGTCGGCTGCCTACCTGATCAGGAATGCTACACTCTTGGAGTACAACTTGATCCTTCCACAGCAGTCCGTGGTCAAGCAGAGGGACACGGCTGAAGAGAAGGCTGCCCAAGCTAAAGAAGGGGCCGAGTCGAAGAGCAGTAAAAGGAGGCCCTTTCCGAAACATCCGGTTGCCGGGGGGAAGAAGCTCAAAAAGTCTAACGGTCCCTCTCCCAGCACATGTCCAGATATCCCAGAGGAGGGAGAGGTGGAGGAGGAGCAAGGCGAAGATGGAGGAGAAGGCGTTGGAGGTGGCGACGGTGTCGGGGCTTTGTCTTCTGGGCAAGTAGGTGAGATGCAAGAGTGGACGGATGATGCTTTCCGCCAAGCCTTCGAAGGTTTGGAGGGGACGGAGAAGTCCAAGAGAGCCGATAAAGTTGGGACCGACGTTGATTTATCTTCCGGGAGCGCCTCTACTAAAGCAACTTCAGCGGTTCAAGGTGAATTTCTCTTTACTCTTTTAATCCTTGAATGATGGCTTAATACATATTGGTGACACTTTGGTTTTCATATCAGGAGCGGGTAAAACGGCCAAGACCTCGGATCTTCGGCACAGGCTTGAACAATACAAGCTCTCCAAAGCTTCCGCCAAGCCGAAGCCTTCTACTAACCACCCGGGAGACATAGTCGGCTATCGTCCTCTTCTCGGAGTTATCGAAGAAGATATACAGAAGAGGAAGAGGAGTCGATCTTCGTCTGAACCTCTTCTTGAACCCCCGGCCCCACTCTAGCCTATTCACGACATTACAAAGGAGGATACCGAGCTTATGCCCTCTCCTCATCCGTCTGAGAACCCAACCGTCATCCCAATAGATCATCCTGGCTTAGCAGACAATTCGTTTGCGGGTCATCCGGACCTGGACCCGGCATCTCATGACATCTCTTTTGATGAGGTTACTGGCGAGCACCTTCTTCCTCGCAACCCTATGGTAAGGGTGCTCGATGAGGCCAAGTCCCTGGACCTTGATTTGCTTACTACTCGGGTTGTCGCTATGGGGAACGAAGCTAAAGCAAATATCGACCGGGTTGCTGAGGAGACCAGGAAGTTGATGGGGCATCATGCCCGATTGGTCAAGGCCGGGGAGGAAATTGGGAGTGCCAACATAAGACTGCGGTTAGTGGTTTTCGACCAGGCCAAGCAACTCGTTGATCAGGCCATCCAGATCTCTCAGCACAAGGCCGCCTCCGGACGTCTAAAGAAAACTATGGAAGAGGCCAGCCGGGCCGAACTGCGGAAAATGGAGGCTACTTGCAAGGAACGGATCGATATGGCCATTGCCACGGTGGACGAGGTTCGGAAAGCGGATCTTGAGCAGATAGAGGAGTTATCTGGGAAGCTTGAGGTTGCAGAGCTTGCTCAAGCCAAGTTGAGGGAGGAGATGGAGGCGATGCGGAAATCCCTTCAGGCTGACTGCTCGAGATACCAATTGGAGAGAGATGCCGCCGTCGTAAGGTTGTCAGATTCCAAGGCCCGGGCGAGGGAGTTTGAAGAGAACGAGGGGCTGATGGAGGGGATGCTCCAGGATATGTACTTCCGTACTTGGAGGCAGGGTAACTTGTCCTGGATGGATGATTACCCCCGGGTTATGGCTAGGATCTATCTCAGGGCTCTAGAGGAGGCCCAGGCTGAGGCAGATAAGGAGGGTGGTGTGGCCTTTAGGATGGATATTGTTACCACCCAGTTTACCAAGGAGGAGAAGGTGGCGATGAAGGAGGACATGCGGTTGCTTGCAGCTGAGGAGACAGGTGTGCAAGCAGAGGATGATGATCAAGTTGATCAAGGAGCAGATGCTGGTAAGTCTTCCTTTCTAGTCTTTCCGTTAACTTGGTTGCTTATCACTAACGAATTCTTTTTCTGACCGGACAGGTGGGCAACAGGACAAGGATAAGACTCCGACGCAGCCGGCTCCTTGATTAGACCTGGAAAATTCTTTTTATGGACTCGACATGGTTGTATATGTTAGTCTTAAAACAGTAAAGTAACTCTTAGGTTGTAATTTTTGCTACTTGTAATAAATAGCTCTATTCTTGACGTGTAATTCTTTAACTTAAGCTGATTTTGTCGTCTTTTGAATGTTTTTTTCTATTTTGACATGTTGTATGAGAAATATAGCTATGCATATTCTTGTAATCAAACTGTGTTTGATGTCAGGTTCTTGTTTAAAACATAATTTCATGACTTGCAATGTTAGCATGAGGTGTGAATAAATTATAGTCATGTGTTTACATATGAAAGAAGGAAATACCGCCCTTTATATTTTGCTTGTAGATGGCAGCTTTGAATATCCTATGTGACCGAGTAAGGGATGCGGTCCAGTATCTTGCTGTGAGTATCCGCTTCTATTAGTGAGTGTCTCCTGTTCTGTGTCCTGTACTTCAGGGATCGTTACAGAGGATAGGAGAAAAGTTTCTTAAGTAAAATTGAAATATGTGAAAAAGTAAAACTTCCAATCACGGAAGGCCTTCGATGTGCTTAAGTTCGTGGCAAACGGGCTTTGTAGTCACTTTCCCTAGTTGTGGGTCTTGGAGACATTTGTCACCCATCTTACGCCTCCGCGGGGAGTTAATTCTTTTTTACCACAGCCGCACTTAAGACACATCGGAGCCAAGATCGCGCACAGTAACTACCCGGGCCATTATGGCCCATAATCGTGGGTATTATTCGATTTACTGTGGCCGGCTAGCGTGGGTGCCGATCGTCAACCGTGAACTGCCCCTGACTGGCCACGCCTTATGTTGGGGCTTATAGTCGATTCACAGTTGTCGGCGAGCCGAACGCCGTAATGAGCTGCCTCGGCTATAGTCGGCCTTCTTAATGGCTTATAATCGGCTCATTACAGTTGGCTTTAAGGGTCGTCGCGAGCAATGAGTTAACCCGCAGCAGAGGGATGCCGGAGCAAAAGTGTCTCATTGGCGAGGGCATAGATTCGCATAGTACCTGTTAGGTCTTGTCCAGGTGAAGTTGCGCTGTGGAGTGCTTTGAGTGGAAATGCTATACGCATAGGATTTTGTTCAACAGAAAAGGATAAAGTTAACAAGCAGCCAAGATATAAAGGGACAAGTTAAAAAAGAGACAAGGTTTTTTTTTAAAGTGGTTCGGCATGAAAAGGCCTACGTCCACTGATTCTCTTTATTAATTCACTTCATATGGGCAGTACAAGTTAAGAAAAGTATCGACGGTGGTGTTGGATGTTCCATGCCCTCTGGAACACCTCTCCGTCCACTGTTGACAAAATATAAGCTCCATTGTGGAGATCTTTATGAATTACATATGGTTCATCCCAGATTGGATCTAGTGCTCTGGGGCGAGGGAAGATTCGCTTGAGGACAAGATCCCCTTCTCGTAAGGTACGGTGCTTGACTTTGGAGTTGTATTGTGCTGCCACTTTTTGCTTGTGGGCCGCTGCTTTAAGGACTGCATCATTTCTTCTCTCCTCAACTAGATCCAAAGACATGTGAAGGAGTTCTTCGTTCTCTTCTGGGTTATAGTGGATCCTTCGGTGGGAAGGCACAATGGTTTCAACTGGGAGCATAGCCTCCGATCTGTATGCCAAAGTGAAAGGAGTATGCCCCGTTGATGTTCTGAAGGATGTGCGATAGGCCCACGGTGCCGTAGGGAGTTCATCCACCCAAGCGCCCTTTGACTTTTCGAGTTTCTTTTTTATTAGAGCTTTCAGAATTTTGTTGACGGCTTCGACTTGTCCGTTTGCCTGGGGATACGCTACGGATGAGAAGCTTTTGTGGATTCCGTGCTCTCGGCACCAGTTGGTGAATTCCTCGCTGTCAAACTGAAGTCCATTGTCTGATATGATTCTGAGTGGGACTCCGTACCTGCACAGAACATTTTTGATCAAGAAGTTAATAACTTTTGCTGAAGATACTTTATTCAGAGGTTCCGCTTCCACCCATTTGGTGAAATAGTCGACTGCCATTATAGCATATTTGACCCTGCCTCGGCCCATTGGTAGCTCGCCGATTAAGTCAATTCCCCATATTGCGAAGGGCTAAGGGCTGGTCATTTGAGTAATCTCGGTTGTTGGTAGCCGCGGAATCTTAGAAAACTTCTAGCATCTGTCACACTTTTTGATGAAATCTAAGGCGTCCTTGCTTAAGGTGGGCCAGAAATATCCATATCGGAGTATCTTTTTTGCTAATGTTTGCCCTCCGGTGTGATCTCCGCAGCTTCCCTAATGAATGTTGGATAAGATTTCCCTGGCTTCCCTCCCAGCGACACACCTTAATAACGGGTTAGAGAATCCGCGCCGATAGAGGATGTCTTCTTGTATTGTGTAGCGGGAAACTTTCCTCAAGATTTTCTTGACTTCGATGCGCCCGTTGGGTAGTGTGCCGCTTTGTAGGTAGTCTCGGATGGGAGTCATCCAAGTTGCTTCTTCGGTTGCAGCTATCAGATTCACTTGCTCAAAACTTGGGGTCAGTTGCTTTGAGATGGTTACTGCTCCGAAGATGGCGTTGTCTCTCACACTTGCTTGCTTCGCCAATTCGTCGGCCTCTTGGTTCTCTTCCCGAGGGATGTGTTTGACTAAGTAGTGGTCCAATCGGCTGAGAAGTAACTTGGTCTTCTTTAAATATGCTATGAGTCGTTCTTCTCGAGTTTGGAATTCTCCTAGTATTTGATTAACAATAAGTTGAGAATCGCTATGAAGACACAAAGAATTGGCTCCAATTTCTATGGCAAATTCTAATCCAGCTATCACTGCTTCATATTCTGCATCGTTGTTGGTGGCAGCGAACTCCAACCTTATAGCATAGTGCAGCTTATTTCCCCAGGGAGTGCTTATTACCACACCTGCCCCCGAGCCTTGTTCGTTTGATGCACCATCCACAAAGAGATTCCACTTGATGTCTTCTGCTATTTCCAATTGCTCCCTATCTACGTTGGTAGTGAATTCTGCAATGAAATCAGCCATGGCTTGTCCCTTGATAGCGGTGCGAGGGTGATAGGTGATATCATACTGACTTAGTTCAATGCACCAATTAAGTAGTCGCCCAGAAGTGTCGGGACGATGGAGTACCTGCCTCAGTGGTTGATCGGTCAGAACTTTGATGGAATGGGACTAGAAGTAGTGACGCAGTTTCCGTGATGTGATTAGTAAACAGTATGCTAGCTTCTCAAGTTTAGGATATCTGACTTCTGCCCCCGTAAACCTCTTACTTACAAAGTAAACTGGCCGCTGCGTGCGGTTGTCTTCCCTTACCAAAGCAGCGCTTAGGGCGTGAGATGACACAGCAAGGTATAGGTATAACTCTTCGCCTTCGCTTGGAGTCGAGAGTACCGGCGGTTTCTGGAGGTGTTCGATTAAGTTAAGGAAAGCGGTTAAGCATTCGTCACTCCATTCGAACTTTCCTTTGTCTTTCTTTAGAGCTTCGAAGAAGGGGACGCACTTGTCCGTTGCTTTGGAGATGAACCGGCTTAGGGCGGCCATTTTCCCATTCAGGCTTTGCATTTCCTTTCGAGTGGAAGGTATCTTGATATCCCTTAGCGCTCGGACTTGTTCAGGGTTTGCTTCAATCCCTCTAGCATGGACGATGAATCCTAAGAACTTTCCTGATGATACTCCGAAGGAGCATTTTAGAGGATTCAACTTCATTCCATACTGGCGAAGTACTTGAAACATCTCGCCTAGGTGGCTTACGTGATCGTCGGCTTTCCTTGACTTTACCAGCATGTCATCTACGTATACTTCCATAGTTTGCCCTATTAGCCCTGCAAACATCTTGTTGACGAGGCGCTGGTAGGTGGCTCCTGCATTTTTAAGTCCGAAAGGCATTACCTTATAGCAGTATAAACCCCGGTCAGTGATGAAACTAGTGTGGTCTTGATCGGGAGCATGCATAGGAATTTGGTTATATCCTGAGTATGCATCCATAAAAGATAAGAGCTCGTGCCTGGCTGTGCTGTCTACAAGTTGGTCGATTCGGGGAAGTGGGAAGCAATCCTTTGGGCAGGCGTCGTTTAAGTTGGAAAAGTCAATGCATGTTCGCCACTTCCCATTAGCCTTCTTTACCAGCACCGGGTTAGCGATCCATTCCAGGTAGATGGCTTCAAGTATGAAGTCATTGGCGAGTAGGTTCTTTACTTCACATCGAGGGCTGCTGATCGCTCTGCCCCCATACTTCTCTTTCTTTGTTTTACGGGCGCCTTGGTAGGATCAATGTTTAGTATGTGGCATGCTACGTCGGGAGAGATTCCGGTCATGTCAGCGTGTGACCATGCGAATACATCCAAGTTGTGGTGGAGAAAGTCGATGAGTTGCTCCTTCAACTCTGCTTTTAGTTGGGACCCAATCTTCAATAGTCTACTCGAGTCGTGCTTGTCTACAGATACAAACTCCATAGCCTCTGCAGGCTCGGCGATGGCCTCCTCCTCTTTGTCCCTGGGGTCTAATTCATTGAAAGGGTCGTTGGTATATCGAAGAGGAGGGGCTTTCTTTAGTTGCTACGCTTCTAGGCTTTTCATGCAGAGGGCAACCTCTACACCCTTCCCTTTATCCTTCCTGAGGTTGTTGCGAAGTTCAGTCACATAGCAGTCTCGAGCAACATCCTGGTCCCCTTCTACTTCCCCTACTCCATTGTCCGTTGGAAATTTCATCTTTAGGCACCATGGGGCTAGGACAATTTGGAAGTCAGACAAGGCTGGCCTTCCTAAGAAGGCGTTGTAGGCCGAGTGGTTTTCTATTAGCACAAACGTCTGTTTTCGTACAACGGAGCGGGGATGTCTTCCAATTTCAACAAAGAGGTCCAGTTGCCCGAGGGGCATCTTTGCATCCCCAGTGAAACCGTGTAGTGGTTTATTGCAGGGAGATACATCCTTCATTGATAGTTTCATTTTGTCGAATGCATGTTTGAACAGGATATTTACTGAGCTTCCGGTGTCTACTAGAATTCGGTAAACTTCGGCGGGACCGAGCCGGGCAGAGATAACCATGGGATCCATGTGAGGGTATCGCCTTCCTTCTAGGTCACGCTTACCGAATGTGATGTCGTCACTTTCTTTCCGCTTCGGGTGGCGCTCTTCTATAACCGAATTGATACAGTCTTTATTGTCTCTAAGCGACTTTCCATATCTTTCCATCTCATTCCAACTTCTGTCTGCGATGTGCGGTCCTCCTGAGATGGTATGGACCACTATTTTCTCTTGACTAGAGCCGCTAGTGTTGCGGTTTCCTCTGCCGATCTCCGGTGAGGGCAGCCTTGGGTTCTCATTGGCAGGAGCTGGAGTCCTGTCCTGACCTTTTACATAGCGTTCCAGTTTCTTCCTTCTGATGTGTTCTTCAATCAAGTCCCGGAGATGATGGCACTCATTGGTATCATGCCCATGAGATTCGTGGAAGCGGCAGAACTTTCCAGACTTCTGCGCGTTATCTGATTCCTTCTTGTATGGTGGGCGTTTGTATCTAACTTCGCCTTGGGTGGCAAGGAAGATGTTTTCGATGGTTTCGTTCAAAGGAGTGTAAGTGTCGAATCTCGGTCCTGGCCGATATAGGCGCTTTTCTCCTTTCTTGCCCCCAGCATTGTCTCTGGAATCATTTCTTCGAACGTCCCTTGCCACAGCAGGCGCATTGCTGTGAGTTGCCTTATTTTGCTGTCCTGACTTCCCCTCAACGGCAGCATCCTCAAGCCTCATATATTTCCCGGCTTCATGGAAGAAATCGGGTAAAGTAGCTGGTTTTTCTTTTGTCAACCTTCTAGCAAATTTAGTGTCCGGATGCACACCACTACAGAGGGCCATTAGGATAAGCTTCTCATCGGCATCTTGAACTGCGGCCGCTGCGGCATTGAATCGGGTTAGGTATTGCTGCAGTTTCTCTCCAGGTTTCTGTTTGACGCTGGATAAGGAATAAGCGTCCTTAGGTTGTTCCACATGAATGCGGAACTGACTGATAAACTTTTCTTTCAACATTTCCCACGAGCTGATGGATCCCTGGGGTAGATGACAGAACCAAGAGGTAGCGAGATCTGCTAAGAATAGTGGAAATCATTTGCACAGTACTCCCTCTGTCGCTCCACTCATGAGCATATGTTGTGTGTATCTCTATAAGTGTACAATGGGGTCGGAGGTTCCTTTGTAAGGTTCCATTGTTGGCATCTTCCATTCTCGGGGGGTGATAGCAACTTCGATATTACGGGCGAATGGGCTGGTTACCCTAGTGCCTATCCCTCGATCTCTTTGCTCCCGTTGGACGCGCTCTCTGAATAAGCATGCCATCCTTTCATCAAAATTTGGAGCGGATAGAAACGAGTTTGGTTCTGTTCTGTGGGATTGATTTCGTCCAGATGACTTGTAGGGATGGTATCGTCTATCATTCCTCATATTTTCCAGTGGCTGCCTTTGGTCTTCTGGGAGCATGCTAGGGTCAGCTACAGTTGGCCCTTGCCTTGATCTTCCCCTGTTGGGTTCTGATCTAAGCAATTCCTCGGGTCCAACTTCGGGCTGGACTCTAGCTCGTCCCCGTTCACTGGCGTTTCCGTGGTTAGGCAGTATGACAGGCTCAGCTACAGTTGACCTCCGCCCGGTACCTCCCCTGTTGGGTTCGATTCCAAACGTTTCCTCAGGCCTAACTTCGGGCTGTGCTCGATCTCGGCTCCTACCATGGCTGCTTCTGCCGTTAGCTCCTTCGAAGAAGGAAGATCTTTGTTGTCTCTGAGATCCTCCAGACTGGGACTCGCCCCATGATTCAGTGTTGCGATTGGACTCTTCAGCATCCCTTAAGCGTGACATGAGATGGTCCACCAAGGCTTCCTGTTGGGACGTGAAGCGGTTAGTTACTTCAACCACAACCCTGTCTAAATCTGCCCTAGTAATTGCTGCGGGCTGTTCTGCGGCAGGAGTGGTCGGATTAGCCTGTCCTTCATTTGGTACTGCTGCTAGAGGAGGACGATTTACTTGATCCGTGACCGCTGGATCTGGAAGACTGCTGGATGCGATGTTTTTTCCTTTGTTAACATCTTTTTTCTGCCTGGGAGGCATGTTTTCCAAACGATGAATGATGCTGTTAGGAAAAAGGTTTGCACAAAAAATGGATAAACACCTCAAAGTCGTATGATTTAGTAGATCTTATGTTGTTCTTAGTGGTTTGGGTGATTTATTCAAATATATGAAAAGCAGGGGCTAAACTGTAAAAAGACACGCAGATTTATAGTGGTTCAGCCAAAATGTGCCTACGTCCACTTTATATGTTATTTCTATTCTCTTGCTTAGATTACAAGTACAAAGCTTTGATACAAGTAAAAGAAAGTTGTTTGAAAGTTCTCTCCGTGCTTGAGCTCTCAAACTTGTCCTCCATTGTTGTACCCCTGCCCCTCTATTTATAGAGTGAGGCTGGGGGTAGGGGTCTTGGATGTATACAACTGCTGATGGGCCCGGGCTGATACAATCTGGCCTGGCAAATTTGATTCGGCAATGCCTTGGTTCGGTAGTAGATGGGTGGAGATGAGGTCTTGATTCGGCAATGCCTTGGTTCGGTAGTAGATGGGTGGAGATGAGGTCTTGGTTCGGCAGTGGATTGGTTCGGTGGGACTTTGATGGAGTGGTTGGTTCGGCAGTGCGTTGGTTCGGTGGGACTTTGGTGGAGTGGTTGGTTCGGTAGTGGATTGGTTCGGTGGGACTTTGGTGGAGTGGTTGGTTCGACATTGCTTGGACCGGTAGAGCTTTGATTCGGTGGTAGGTGAATGAGTTGGTTTGCTGTAATTTGGAGGGTGGCTGGTTCGGCTATTCTGGTCCGGTGGTGAGAATTCGCCCAACAATAGGCCTACTTCATAGAAAGAAACAAAGGCTGAAAGAAACTCTAGGACGTACTATTGGTTCCATGACTCCTATGGACATAACATTAATGAATGTCATCATTTATGGGACTTAATTGAGGAATACATCATGAAGAAGAAGCTAGGGAGGTATATCAAGAGCACAGAGGCAATTCCCACTCCCGAGTAGCAGATCCTGAGGTAGCCCCCATCGGGAAATGGAGGTGAATGATCTAGTGCGACCATGGAAAAGACGGGAGGCTAGTAATTAATACCATAGCAGGGGGACCTCATGCAGCAAATAGGAGCTAGGGTGAGATAAAGATGAAACGAACCGTATTTTATGTAAAGATGATCATAAAATATTTATTTTAAATCCATATGAGGTCATATGGTTCTGTATATTAACCCAAAAAATGGATCAACACCCTGGATTCAGCGTGAAAGCACCAGCCCTGTTCTTACAGAGCAATAATATAGAAAATAAATGTAAAAAGAGCAGAAATAGTAAAAAGACAAGAGGACTTGTATAGTGGTCCGGTTGTCAATGAAGCCTACGTCCACTTTATAACTTTCTATTAACCGACTGCTGTTACAAGTTGAATTGATTACAATAAGATTGAATCTTCTAAGTTAGATCAAGTCACAAGTACAAGAGTTCACTGGGGAATTACAATGAACCCCTAGATGACTATTATGTGGGAGGAGAAGAGTGAAGAATAATCTCTGCAGAGTTCCGATAGCTAGTTCAGAAGATCCCGTCTATGTTGCAAGTATGACTCTATTTATAGGGATTGGAGAGCTATTGAGCTAGGCCGCTTTACCAAAAGGCTACACTTGATGATACGAGAGTGCACTAAAAATTTCATTGCGATCCAACTTAACCTGATGGATCGCTAGTGATCCATAGGGCATGGATCGCTAGTAATCCATGTACTTATGGTATTTTTGAATTATTTCCTTTGGGTTGCATTCCTAGCCTTATGGAGTTGCTTTCCATGCAATTTCGTAGCTAGTTCCCTTGTTTCGATGATGATTCATATGCCTACTGGATTGAACTATGACTGGAATCAAATAGGTCTTTGCTTCTCGAACTAGGTTACTTGGAAGGCTTTGAACTTGGTATACACCCTTAGAAAAGATATTGACTCAAGATGCAAGAGGTTTTAATGACCCATAAGGAGTCCTTATGGATCGCTAGCGATCCATCCCCTTAGCCAGTTTTTGTGTGTTTTCTGTTGGGTCCTTCATGGCCTATCCTTCTGATCCTTTTGGTAGATTCTTAAGTTGTTTTTCTTTGTCCTAGATATTCTAACTCCTATCGAATTCTGCTAGGTTAAGAACTCGGTTAACATTTGCCCCCAGAGTATGCCTTCGTTGGAAACAAGCCGTGCCGTAATAACCCGAAATTTAAGCTATAATAATTAATTAACGAATTAATTAAACAATAAAATAACTTTGTAAAATTATCAGATTTGAGCCATGGTAGTTGCACCATTGTGTCCGTGGTAATTTTCTGGCCAATTTCCATGTATAGATTGTCAAAATCCGAGCTAGAACAAAGAAGTTGCAAAATAAACCAGAAAACGAGAAAAGAAAAAAAAATTATAAAGGGTCAGATCGACCCTAGGGTCGACCATCCCCATAGAAGGGTCGACCTATAGGTTGACCCTCACCACACAAACGTCGAACCGACGGTCGACCCGCGTGTATACTTTGACAAGCAATCGTCCAGGTTCGAGCATGACGTGTTTTGTTGATTTTATCTCATATTGTGCATCCGTGCTTCCATCCGATGGTTCCCATCGAGCCAATGATGTGGTTGCGCTTGATTTAATCTTCAAATCCAATGGTTTGATATCCATAAGTGACACTATAAATAAAACCCTAGGCCTAGCTATTTTTCTCATTCAGATTTTCTCCATCTAGGGTTCATTGCCTGAGGCTGGACCCTAAACGGAATATTTTTCCAAGGAGAAGATCTTTTTAATTAAAATATTTTACACGCTATAAGTGGATCCGAGAAGGCCAAGGAAAGAGCTAAGGACCACAGGTAAGTGTTTAAGTAATTATTTTAGATTTTTAAGTAATTTAAAATAATAGGGTTTCAACAGTTGTAGTTTTTCTACAATTTTGAGACCACTTTTATACAAGTTGTTTACAGTTAATTTTTAATGTTCTTTTCAGTCTATTTTATTTAGCTGTTTTTTTCATTTATTTACAGTTCTTTATTGTCATTTATAGTTATTTGTATTTTATTTACATCTGTTTTGCGTTAGATTTCAGCTTGTAAATTTTAGTTCTTTTTATTCCTTTTACGCGAATAAATTAATAAAAGGTGGACAATTCGCTAATATGGACTAAATTTTAAGAACACTAAAATTACAGAAAATTGGACGTAAATAAGTAGAACTGTAATAAAAGAATATAGACTGAAATAAGCAAATTTGACATTTGCAAGCAAGTTATAACTAGTAGATTATAACTAGAAAGACAAGATAAAAGTGAAATTATAACATATGTTATAATTAAATAGAAAGAACAGAAAGAGGCTTATTTTAAAGACTTATACTAAGTTAATAAGCAAATATAGCAGAGATAATAGAAGAGGCTTATTTAAAAGACTTAGAATAAGTTAATAAGTAAATAGAGCAGACTGAACAGAAGAGGCTTATTTAAAAGACTTATACTAAGTTAATAAGAAAAGATAGAAGTAGGGCTCATAACCAATACCATTCCCTTTCAGACTAGGACTGATGGTTTCACAATAGGTGAGGCTGGGCATGACCTTTTCAAAGTAGGACTTATGGTCCCACAGTAGGTGAGGCTGGGCATAACCCTTTCAGACTAGGACTGATGGTCTCACAGTATATTAGGCGAGGCCGGGACACGCTTATGCTAACTAAAGTAACTAAGGGACCAATAGATAGAAGTTCAAATCAAGGGATTTGGGCAAGGGGCGCAACTAGATTTTGTTTGGTAGGACCCGAATTGACAGCATTCCCTTTCAGACTAGGACTGATGGTCTCACAACGGAGGAGGTGAGGCTGGGCACGCTTATGCTGTTTAGGGTCAGAGGGAGCAACAGATAGTGTGAGCCTAACGGTGGTCGTGCGTGTGGCCTCGGTGCGGGAAGATAAGTCGCTATTGAGTTCAAGAGCGCTGGCAGGTGTCTTTTTGCTGCGGGACTGTGGTGACCCTCATCTTTAAAATCACTTAGATTTTTTTTTTATTCAAAAGGAACTCACCACTAAACCCCAAATACTTTTATATTTAAATTTTTATATAGTTTCCAAATATTTTTCCCAAGACCCTGGAATTACTAATATAATCATATCAGTATACAAAGATTAAACCAATTATATATTTGATGATATACAATTGTTCCTTTATTATTATTTATATATATTTATATATATATATATATATCAGAGTCAATTTAAATCAATTTGAAAACAAAATATCATACAAGCTTTTGACAAGCCACTTATTTCCTATTTAAATCTTATTCTACTGCCAGAGGCATATTTTTAGCAAATTATAATACCTAAACTTGTTATCTGACTATATATAAATAATTAATCTGCCTAAATAAGGCTATTAGCATTTATTTGTTCTTGTGACAGTTATTAGGCTTATGCATAAAATTATTTCAAGATCCTATTTGTAGTTAGGAACATTAAAAGTGATTTCCTAATCACTGTCTCAAATTAAAAAATTGAAGTTAGATTGCATTTCTATATTTGACATGGTACAGATTTTTAGTTGCTTGGTATATTTCTAAAATTGCTTGGTGTTATATGAGGGTTGCTTGGTGTTTTTCTTGGTTTTGTCCCGGATGCACTCACACTTCATCAATTGAAATGAAGAGATTCCAGGCTCCAAGGGTTTGACCCATGGCCACCTAGACCAGCCATAGTCCCCCCTTTACCACTTGCAAACCCATACCCTTCATTTTGACAAGCTTTTACAAAATTCCTACTCCTAAATTTCCAAGCCTTTTTATGCCTAGTTCAAATTTTCTGGAAGATACTTTCTTATAAGTGTTCAACCAAATATCCAAAGTCCATTACCCTTCCAGGTCTACTATTCTCAAAGATCCTTTTTTTTTTAATGCTCAAATCCATACAAATTTCAAGAATTTATGCACCTGCCAGTATCATTTACTTGCCATGCACAAATTCATTTTGCTTGAATGTTCTGCTAAAATCTTTGAGAGTTCATTTCAAAAATTAAATCCCCTTAGCTATTTAATTTCCATAAGACAAAATATAAACCATAGAAATCAGAGATTCAAATATATATGTATATATATATATATTTCAGTATCAGTTATCTGACATGCATACATTTTATTCCACTTGAGTATTTCTTATTCAAATCTTGTCAAATCTATTGTAATTTTATTTAAAGAAAATCATAGAATAAACTCAGGCAATAAAACCAGAGATCATTATATTCACATTTTATATTTATGTGTTATATCCATCCCCTTGTTTTCTCCAAATCAGATGATCATAGAATCAATAAAAATCAAACCCCATCAAATATCATTCAAAATGAATTTTACTTAAGTACAAGTTTTCAACCCCAAATACTTAGAAAGTTTCCTACAAGTACTTCAATTACAGAAAATAGAATTTGTCTAGTAATTCCATTACAAAGCAACTGCAAATTTAAAACAAGTCTCTCTTATTTATACTAGCAGCCAATGCCTTCTTTACTCATCAAGCCAACTTCAATTTCCTGCAAGCAAATCATTTAGCTGCCCCAAATAATTTTTGAGACACCCAGATGATTGCAAGGGCAACCAAAAGGGTCAGTTTACACTGGTATGAGCATTTATCAATTTTGTATACATGTACATAATTGTAGTAATCTTGCAATGCCTTCCTAGATTAACAGGTCTTATACTTAGCAAGTTTTGGTTCATGCAAGAAGACACAATATCACATTCAACAAATTATACAATGCACAACAGTCAGTTAAGATTAATCATGTGTACAATTTTAATTCACCCTTATCAAATCTTGGATAAGTAACCACTGATTTATACTCCAAGCTTCCACCCAGCAATTAATCAATGAACAATATTTATCTTGATTAAATCTAACACCAAATCTGAAAGTTTATAACCCAGATTTTTAAACCCCTACCCCCATTTATTTTATGGTCTTTAACTCCTTGTCAAATGAACACTATGTATGCATTGTGATGGAAACTCCCAGGTTGTTTAAATTATTCCAACACACAAAGGCCTCAGGGTGCAGTTGCACCATGCATATACTTGCTTCCACCTGAAGTAAGCAGATCATTGACTACCCCCAAGTGACCAAATTAGTTTTTTTTTTCATATATCAGAGAAATATGACTGCCTGCATATTTTCTGGCTCAACCCCATGTTCCCCTATTAATCTTGATCCATGTTTAATGATGATAGAACAAGAATACTTAAAACATGTTAACTCTGGAAGCCAAATTACAGATCAATGCTCCAAACAAAAATGCACAAACAAACATCCATATCACTCATAACCAATCATTTCAGAGATTCAAATAACTCATAGTATTTTTAGGCTGCCTGCAATAGGACTTAATGCCATTGCACACAAAAGATAAATACTCACATAATGTTTCTCCTTTCACTGCCTTAATTTCTTAGAACAGCAAATCCCCCAAAGCCTCAAGCTAGTGTTTTCTCCTTGTTTATTTTATTTTGTTTTTGATCCCGAGAGAGTGATGGTTTTGGTTATGTGCAGTTATTTATAAATCCATTCTAGGGTTTTAGAAAATAGGTAATTCCCCTGATACCCTTAGATGTTTATGTACACATCATATTTCTGTGTGATCATAAATTGGAAATGCACACTTTAATTAGCTATTTCGGGGATCATGCATTTTTAGACACTCAATACTATTTTCATGACTCTTTTCTACTCATGCAATAAGCATGTGACCCTCAGTTCATTATTTCTTTTTATAAGTTTTAAGGAAATCTGAAAATCTACTTTGTATTTTTTTTTTCTACTCTATTACCTCCATTCAATCAGACATACTACCATACTTTGTAATGTAAAATCATTTACACAAATTATTTGCTTGGAATAAATATGGTATGGAAATTTTTATTTGATTCTATATATGTGTATATATATATATATTTCTGCCTTTAGGTCAAATCAGTCAACTCCCTTTTAAATTAAAAAAAATCACATATATTATGCTAATTATTTTCTGGCATAATTATAAGACATATAAACCTTTATATTAAACTTCATTTTATTTTATCTTCATATAAAACAGCAAACACCCCATATATATTAAATGTGTATATATATATTTACATAATTCTTTGAACATAAAGCTATATTTATTTTGAGTTCCAATTTTTCTTCTAATTACCTTAATTCCTTGCATTTTATCAAACAGAAGCTCCCATTTAATTTTATTTATTGCCAAATTCTTTTCTGTTTTAATGTAATATATATATATATACTTATATATATATATATATCTCAGAATTTTCTAATATAAATATATATCATTTTATTTTTATTTTAGGGTCATTACATACCCTCCCCCTTAAAGGAATTATGTCCCCATAATTTCACCTAATTTCTCCAATTAAAAGCACTAATCCATAGTCTGTTTTAACTTCATAACCCCATACCCATATTTTATGAAAACAAACAATGTATAAGTATATTTAGAAAAATTATCTTAGGCTGCTTAAACATACCTCTTCATCAGTAAACAAATTGGGGTATTTAGCCCTCATTTTATCTTCAACTCCCATGTACAATCATTAGTGTCCAAGCTCCATTGGATTTTCACCAGTTTGATCACCTTGTTCCTCAACTTTTTCTCTTCCTTGGCAACTATCCCTACTGGTTCATTGGTATAAACCAAATTCTTCTGGACTTGAACTCGAGTAGGTGACTCCAGAATTGCTCCTTCATCATGCACCCATTTTCTCAATTGAGAAACATGAAACACAGGATGCACACCACTCAACTCCTCAGGTAACTTAAGTCTGTAGGCCATAGCACCAATCCTCTGTATAATTTCATATGGTCCTACAAATCTTGGTGATAGCTTACCATATTTTCCAAACCTGAACACTTTCTTCATTGGTGATACTTTCAGAAAAACATGCTCTCCTACTTCAAACTCCATTGGCTTTCTCTTTCTATCTGCATAAGACTTTTGTCTTGATTGTGCTGCCTTCATCCTATGCCTAACCAATTCAATCATGTTGGAAGTTTCTTTAACATGATCTGGCCCCAACATTACACCCTCTCCTGCTTCCAACCAACAGGCAGGAGACATGCAAGGTCTCCCATACAAGGCTTCAAAGGGAGCCATTTCTATGGTTGATTGATAGCTATTGTTGTAAGTGAATTCTGCCAAGTGGATATGATCCTCCCAATTACCCCCAAAATCAAGCACACATGCTCTAAGTAAATCTTCCAATATTTTATTCACTATTTCAGTTTGCCCATCACTTTGAGGATGGTAGGCAGTGCTTAAACAAAGTTGTGTTCCCATTGCTTCTTGGAAGCTTTCCCAAAATCTTGAGGTGAACAAAGTGTCTCTATCACTTACAATGGTCTTGGGTATACCATGTAGCCTCACCACTTCCTTAATAAACAATAGTGCAAGCCTAGATGCATTTCTATCTGACCTGACAGGAACAAAGTGAGCTGATTTGGTTAGTCTATCAACAATTACCCATATACTATCATTGCCTTTCTTAGTTCTAGGCAAACCATCCACAAAATCCATGGAAATACTTTCCCACTTCCATTGAGGTACCTCCAAAGGTTGCAACATGCCAGAGGGCTTTTGGTGGTCTGCTTTAATTTGTTGACATGTGGAACATTTTGCCACATATCTTGCCACTGCTTGCTTCATTCCTGGCCACCAGTAGCCTCTTTTTAAATCATGATACATCTTAGTACCACCAGGGTGTATGGTGTACCTGGTCTTGTGATGCTCATTCATGATTTCTTCCTTCAATTCTGCAATGTTTGGTACACAAAGCTTATCATTTTTCCTCAAATAACCTTGGGAATCTATTTTAAAATTCTCTGACTCAATGTTATTTAATAACATTTCTTTCTTCTCCTTTAGACTTTGATCTTGATCTTGCATGCTACCAACTTTCTCCACCAGATTAGACTTCACTGTGATTATTCCCAGTGTACCATACTCCACCATATCACCATGTTCTTTAAAATTCACTGTATCCTTGCTGTATATATTTGCCTCCCCAAGCACTGCAAGATTTTTAAACTCATCAATCATCAAACTGGCTAATCTAACATGATTTCTACTCAAAGCATCTGCCACTCTATTAGCTTTTCCAGGGGTGTACAATATATCTAAATCATATGCAGCTAGAAACTCCAACCACCTTGCTTGCCTCATATTTAAATCTTTTTGAGAAAATAAATATTTCAATGCTTGATGATCTGTGAATAATTCATATTTTGCCCCAAGCAAATAATGCCTCCATAGTTTTAGTGCAAACACTATTGCAGCTAATTCTAGGTCATGAGTTGCATATTTGGTTTCATTGGGTTTAAGCTGTCTTGATGCATATGCCACTACCTTGCCATGTTGCATAAGCACTGCACCTAACCCAGACCCACTAGCATCAGTGTATACAACCATTCCTTCATTTGCTTCTGGGATTTGTAGGACAGGAGCTTCCAGCAATGCTTGCTTCAATTTCTCAAAAGCTTGTTCACACTGCTCAGTCCACACATATGGTTGGTTCTTCTTGGTTAGTTTGGTCATTGGTGCGGCTATTCTTGAAAAATCCTTGATGAACCTCCTATAATACCCTGCCAAACCTAAGAATGACCTCACCTCAGTCACTGTTTTGGGTCTACTCCATGATTGAACTGCAATGACCTTGCTTGGATCTACACTTACTCCCTGCTGTGACACTATGTGTCCTAAGAATTTTACTTCATGTTGCCAAAAGGTACACTTTGAATACTTGGCTTTTAATTCATGTTCTCTAAGTCTGGATAATACTAAATGTAGGTGCATGGCATGATCATTTTCTGTCTTTGAATAAATTAATATGTCATCTATAAATACCAAGACAAACTTATCCAAAAAGTCTCTAAAAATTCTATTCATCAAGTCTACAAAATAGGAGGGAGCATTGGTCAAGCCAAATGGCATTACTAGAAATTCATAAAGGCCATACCTTGTATTAAAGGCTGTGTACTCAATGCTTTCCTCTGCAACTTTCATCTGATGAAATCCAGAGGCTAAGTCTAGCCTTGAAAATATTTTAGCCCCATGCAATTGATCAAATAGATCATCTATTCTAGGCAGTGGGTACTTATTTTTAATAGTCACCTTGTTTAAATCTTTGTAGTCTACACACAACCTCATTGTTCCATCATGTTTTTTGACAAATAGCACTGGGGAACCCCAATTGGAACTACTTGATCTTATAAATCCTTTCTCTTCTAATTCTTCTAGTTGATGTTTTAATTCTACCAACTCTTTTGGACCCATTCTATAAGGTTTCTTAATGATTGGATTTGTTCCAGGAATTAATTTTATTTTAAATTCAACTGGTCTGTTTTGAGGAATTCCTTTCACTTCTCCAAACACATCTACATATTCATTGACTACTGGGATTTCCTCTATTTTTAATTCCTTTTGAACTTCATTAATACTCCAGATTTTATTAAAACATGTATTCTTTGCTATTTCACTTAAGATGGTAATTCTTTTGCCTTCATTTGTTTCCAAAGAAATAGTAAGATTTTCTAAATTTAAAATTGCTTTATTTCTCATTAACCAATCTACCCCCAAAATAATCCCAATACCAGGATAATTTAAGGTATATAAATCTGAATTAAATTCATAACCCCCTATAATTAATTTCAGACCCAAACACTTCATCCCCAACATACAATGACTCCCTATGGGACTGTGTACAACCAAGGGCTGATCAATGGAAACACATGCAAGTGTTAACTTCTTTACAATTTCCAAAGATATTAGTGAATGTGAGGCACCAGTGTCATATATGACTGATATTGGTTGGGTATGAATAAAAATTATACCTTCAAGTTGCCCAACATTCCCAGTGTTACTTGCTGCCAAAGCTCCTACCCTTGTTGTTCCCCTATTGGTTTCTGGGCAATCCTTCTTGAGATGACCCATCTTTCCACAATTATAGCATCCTCCTCTGGGTATCTTGGGGTCAGGGCATTGGTTACTATAATGTCCAGCTTTTCCACAATTAAAACAATGAGTAAACTTCTTGCTTTCAGGTGTTGTTGCTCCTTCCCCTTTCTTAGCCCCTTTACTTGCATTTCTCTTGTCATAAGGTTGCACTTTGTTCTGACCACCCTTCTTCTTGTTGAGCTTCATATTCCTGAATTTCTCTCTTGTAGTGTCATGTTGCTCAAATGAGAGAGTTAGATCAATTACTTGATCAAAAGTTTTGTCCTTGTATGGCAACATTGCCCTTGACAAACTAGGGGTCAAGCCTTGAATGTACCTTGCATTCTTTGCTTCTACATTCCCTATTAACACCAGTCCATACTTGGATAATGCTTCAAACTTCTGAGTGTATTCATTCACACTCATGCTTCCTTGCCTTAATCTGATAAAGTCTTCAAGCAGTGTGGCCTTGGCAGATGCTGGGACAAATCTGGCCTCAAGCATGTCCTTGAAATTATTCCAAGTAATGGTATCCTCTTGTATTTTGGCTGTCACAACTTCCCACCAATCCAGTGCAACCCCCTTCAATTTCCTTGAAGCTATCTGTCTCTTTCTTTGGTCATTGATTTGCATATCTGTGAAGACCCTCTCCATAGTTTTTATCCAAGTTTGAACACCTATAGCTCCTTCAGTACCTTCAAAATCCTTTCCTCCCAAAGTGGCACAAGTCTTAAGCAGTTTGGAGAGTTCCTCATGAGGATTGTCTTGCCTTGGTGCCATTCCATCCCTTAAAGCTCTCACAAAATCCTCCATGCTCATCACAGGTGGCTCACGTGATGATCCTGCACCTGTGTGATGCCTTGGTCCTACCATAATGCTATAAATATGATTTTTATGTTAGTTTATTTACCCCTATCAGTTTTTGGTGTCTTTACTTGGTTCATTTTCATTTCTATGCACACTGTGCATGTGTCACATGTACACACATATATTTCTTGACATAAAGCAAAAACATTCAACACCAACAATTCAAACAATGCATTCAAACATCTATATGCATACAACAACATTTACTATGTTATTTAAAACATAGCTCTGATACCAACTATGGTGACCCTCATCTTTAAAATCACTTAGATTTTTTTTTTATTCAAAAGGAACTCACTACTAAACCCCAAATACTTTTATATTTAAATTTTTATATAGTTTCCAAATATTTTTCCCAAGACCCTGGAATTACTAATATAATCATATCAGTATACAAAGATTAAACCAATTATATATTTGATGATATACAATTGTTCCTTTATTATTATTTATATATATTTATATATATATATATATCAGAGTCAATTTAAATCAATTTGAAAACAAAATATCATACAAGCTTTTGACAAGCCACTTATTTCCTATTTAAATCTTATTCTACTGCCAAAGGCATATTTTTAGCAAATTATAATACCTAAACTTGTTATCTGACTATATATAAATAATTAATCTGCCTAAATAAGGCTATTAGCATTTATTTGTTCTTGTGACAGTTATTAGGCTTATGCATAAAATTATTTCAAGATCCTATTTGTAGTTAGGAACATTAAAAGTGATTTCCTAATCACTGTCTCAAATTAAACAATTGAAGTTAGATTGCATTTCTATATTTGACATGGTACAGATTTTTAGTTGCTTGGTATATTTCTAAAATTGCTTGGTGTTATATGAGGGTTGCTTGGTGTTTTTCTTGATTTTGTCCCGGATGCACTCACACTTCATCAATTGAAATGAAGAGATTCCAGGCTCGAAGGGTTTGACCCATGGCCACCTAGACCAGCCATAGTCCCCCTTTTACCACTTGCAAACCCATACCCTTCATTTTGACAAGCTTTTACAAAATTCCTACTCCTAAATTTCCAAGCCTTTTTATGCCTAGTTCAAGTTTTCTGGAAGATACTTTCTTATAAGTGTTCAACCAAATATCCAAAGTCCATTACCCTTCCAGGTCTACTATTCTTAAAGATCCTTTTTTTTTAAATGCTCAAATCCATACAAATTTCCAGAATTTATGCACCTGCCAGTATCATTTACTTGCCATGCACAAATTCATTTTGCTTGAATGTTCTGCTAAAATCTTTGAGAGTTCATTTCAAAAATTAAATCCCCTTAGCTGTTTAATTTCCATAAGACAAAATATAAACCATAGAAATCAGAGATTCAAATATATATATATATATATATATTTCAGTATCAGTTATCTGACATGCATACATTTTATTCCACTTGAGTATTTCTTATTCAAATCTTGTCAAATCTATTGTAATTTTATTTAAAGAAAATCATAGAATAAACTCAGGAAATAAAACCAGAGATCATTACATTCACATTTTATATTTATGTGTTATATCCATCCCCTTGTTTTCTCCAAATCAGATGATCATAGAATCAATAAAAATCAAACCCCATCAAATATCATTCAAAATGAATTTTACTTAAGTACAAGTTTTCAACCCCAAATACTTAGAAAGTTTCCTACAAGTACTTCAATTACAGAAAATAGAATTTGTCTAGTAATTCCATTACAAAGCAACTGCAAATTTAAAACAAGTCTCTCTTATTTATACTAGCAGCCAATGCCTTCTTTACTCATCAAGCCAACTTCAATTTCCTGCAAGCAAATCATTTAGCTGCCCCAAATAATTTTTGAGACACCCAGATGATTGCAAGGGCAACCAAAAGGGTCAGTTTACACTGGTATGAGCATTTATCAATTTTGTATACATGTACATAATTGTAGTAATCTTGCAATGCCTTCCTAGATTAACAGGTCTTATACTTAGCAAGTTTTGGTTCATGCAAGAAGACACAATATCACATTCAACAAATTATACAATGCACAACAGTCAGTTAAGATTAATCATGTGTACAATTTTAATTCACCCTTATCAAATCTTGGATAAGTAACCACTGATTTATACTCCAAGCTTCCATCCAGCAATTAATCAATGAACAATATTTATCTTGATTAAATCTAACACCAAATCTGAAAGTTTATAACCCAGATTTTTAAACCCCTACCCCCATTTATTTTATGGTCTTTAACTCCTTGTCAAATGAACACTATGTATGCATTGTGATGGAAACTCCCAGGTTGTTTAAATTATTCCAACACACAAAGGCCTCAGGGTGCAGTTGCACCATGCATATACTTGCTTCCACCTGAAGTAAGCAGATCATTGACTACCCCCAAGTGACCAAATTAGTTTTTTTTTTCATATATCAGAGAAATATGACTGCCTGCATATTTTCTAGCTCAACCCCATGTTCCCCTATTAATCTTGATCCATGTTTAATGATGATAGAACAAGAATACTTAAAACATGTTAACTCTGGAAGCCAAATTACAGATCAATGCTCCAAACAAAAATGCACAAACAAACATCCATATCACTCATAACCAATCATTTCAGAGATTCAAATAACTCATAGTATTTTTAGGCTGCCTGCAATAGGACTTAATGCCATTGCACACAAAAGATAAATACTCACATAATGTTTCTCCTTTCACTGCCTTAATTTCTTAGAACAGCAAATCCCCCAAAGCCTCAAGCTAGTGTTTTCTCCTTGTTTATTTTATTTTGTTTTTGATCCCGAGAGAGTGATGGTTTTGGTTATGTGCAGTTATTTATAAATCCATTCTAGGGTTTTAGAAAATGGGTAATTCCCCTTATACCCTTAGATGTTTATGTACACATCATATTTCTGTGTGATCATAAATTGGAAATGCACACTTTAATTAGCTATTTCGGGGATCATGCATTTTTAGACACTTAATACTATTTTCATGACTCTTTTCTACTCATGCAATAAGCATGTGACCCTCAGTTCATTATTTCTTTTTATAAGTTTTAAGGAAATCTGAAAATCTACTTTGTATATTTTTTTTTCTACCTATCTATTACCTCCATTCAATCAGACATACTACCATACTTTGTAATGTAAAATCATTTACACAAATATTTGCTTGGAATAAATATGGTATGGAAATTTTTATTTGATTCTATATATGTGTATATATATATATATATATATATATATATATATTTCTGCCTTTATGTCAAATCAGTCAACTCCCTTTTAAATTAAAAAAAATCACATATATTATGCTAATTATTTTCTGGCACAATTATAAGACATATAAACCTTTATATTAAACTTCATTTTATTTTATCTTCATATAAAACAGCAAACACCCCATATATATTAAATGTGTATATATATATTTACATAATTCTTTGAACATAAAGCTATATTTATTTTGAGTTCCAATTTTTCTTCTAATTACCTTAATTCCTTGCATTTTATCAAACAGAAGCTCCCATTTAGTTTTATTTATTGCCAAATTCTTTTCTGTTTTAATGCAATATATATATACTTATATATATATATATATATATCTCAGAATTTTCTAATATAAATATATATATATCATTTTATTTTTATTTTAGGGTCATTACAGGGACCTACGTTAGGGACTAGCTCACAGTGGCACAACATAGATAGAAGGACGATCAACGGGTAGAATTAGGATTTAGCCTAATTAAAATAGGATTAGGATTTTAGCCTAATCACAGCATTCTAAGACAAGTGCAAACAATCACAATCAAAGCAAACAGAATCAGTTAAATAGTATTTTATTTCAGCTTTATCTTTTCCTTTACACTAGAATTGTTGCTAAGTCTATTATCTTTATCTTGCTTAGAAATGCTAGTAATTACTTTCACTCACCAGACTTATAGTCTGACCCACTCCTCTATTTCCCCTTCCCCTCCATAGGCCAGAAGAGGCAAGGACAGTAGATTTGGATTTCTTGGAGACCCATTTGCAGAGCTTTCTCATTCTTCATGTATTCTTCTTCCTTTCAGTTTTCTTTTCGTTTGACTTTGAATGTACTAGTACCTATTAGAAGGATGATTATTTTTATTATGCATTGATTTTATGAGACTGGGATGTATTTTTCATAAGACATGTGTATTTGGTATTTGAGACATGTGATATTTTTCGGACTTATTTATGAAGTTTTATTTTGAATAATGAGTTACCATTTAAATGTTTCTGCTGTTTATATTTATTTGTCTTGTGAATCTTAGTCTCTGTGATGCTTTAGCTATACCTATAACGCACCATATCTTTTAGTGTACCCTTTTTGGGTATACTAAGGGGTGTAGGGTGTTTCACTTGGTATCAGAGCCTAAGGTTACAGGATTCCTAAAAACTTGTTTTAAAAGTAAAGTATTTTTCAAAAAAAATAAGATATCTTCAAACTAGAAGTATTTTTTTTAGAAAGAAACTCTTATTATAGAAATGGTTTTCAAGTATAAGAGAGTTTTTATAAAAATCCCCTCAAAGTCCAGTCAACCTTCTTTCAATTCTTTCAAGCCTAAATTTTCTTTTCTTTGCATAGTATAGCTGAGTGGTTCCGTAGAGCTACGGTACCAGAGGTGCAAGAGCAATCGCCCAATACAGCACCAGCATGTGGAAATCCCGTTAATCCACCTACAGCAGCAAATTTTTCTAAGCTATGCAAGGACTTCGCTAGTCTAGGAGGCAGAACATTTTCCGACATGGAGGATTTGGTGGAGGCACGAGCTTGGTTGAGGGATGTGGAACAGATATTTGGGCTGTTAGGAATGGAGAACCGACAGAGAGTTCAGCATGCCTCTTGGCAACTAAAGGGAGAGCTTAAGGAGGTTCCTAAATTAGAAAACTCTAAGAAGCGGTGGTGGAAGAATAAGAAGGATAAGGACAAGAGGAAAGAAGAAGGACCTCAAAAGCAAATCAGGAAAAGCGGGAAAGGTCATAATTATGGATTGGTTGGGCATTTCGCAAAGGACTGTAAGAAGGACATGATGAAGGATCGAGACAGAGACACCTTAGTAGAGCTTGTCCTCAAAGGACGAGATAGAGAGCAGGCATACCTACAATGCAGGTACAGGCTTTGGATGCAGTACCTTCTAGTAGTGGACCGGATCGAGGTAGGAAAGACTCTGTAGAAGGTTTGATCCATATTTCGGATTTTCCTATTCGGACTCTTTTTTACTCCGGAGCATCACATTCTTTCATTTCTAGTTCCTAGGTTGATTGTTTGCACTTAGATATTTCTCTAGTAGTAGACCCTATAGTTTTTTCAAACCCCGTAGGAGGATCGGCACATTTATCCATGATCTGTAGGGGTTTGAAATTTTTTTACTAGGCGTAGAGTTTGATTGCGACGCCTATGTACTAGGATTTTCGAGATATGGTAAAATTTTGGGGATGGATTGGCTATCCACTTATGGAGCGATATTGGACTATGAGAGGAGAGTCGTCAGATTAGAGACACACAGCGGTAGGACTCTCAAGGTTTCTTGCGACCCACAGGGGTCGGTCATGTTGAGCTTCCTTTATTTCCTTGATTCATCACTAGGAGAGTTAGATTCCACTCCAGTCGTTATATATTTCCCAGACATTTGAGGAGGTTAGGGGACTACCCCCTAAGAGAGAGATTGACTTTAAGATCTATATGAATGACAATGCTAAGCTAGTGGCATTGCCCGTGAGACACATGGCTCCTAGGGGGAGGAAGGAGTTAAGTAAGCAGATTGGTGAGCTATCGGAGAAAGGCTTCATTAGAGGAGCATATCTGAGTAGGGAGCGCTAGTCGTCTTCGCTACAAAGGCGGATGGTTCCCTTCGACTTTGTGTAGATTATAGAGAGTTGAATAAGCTCACGAAGAAGAACCGTTACCCACTTCCTAGGATAGACGATCTTTTCGATCAGTTAGTTGGCTCTTCAGTATTTTCTTAGATTGATTTAGCTACTGGATTTCATCAGCTTAGGGTCGCTGACAATAGCATCGATAAGACAACATTTAGGACACCCGATGGATTCTTTGAGTGGTTAGTTATGCCGTTTGGGCTGACCAATGCCCCAGCCTATTTTGTAGATTTGATGAGCCGTTTTTTTCGAGATGTCCTAAATAAGTTCGTTGTAGTATTTGTGGATGACATTCTGGTGTTTTCCAAGAGTATGGAAGAGCATGTTATTCATCTTGAGGAGGTTCTTCGTACACTTCGTGTTCATCGGTTGAAGGCAAAGTTCTCGAAGTGTCACTTTTGGCGTGAGGAGGTGCGTTTCTTGGGGTATGTAGTCTTAAGGGAGGATTTAGCTGTGGATCCCGCTAAGATAGTAGCAGTACATGATTGGAAGGCCCCCTAGAATGCTACCGAAGTTAGAAGCTTCCTAGGTTTGGCTGGCTATTATAGAAAGTTTATCAGATATTTTGCTAAGATTTCAGCACCGTTTACTCGCCTCACTAAGAAGAATGCGGCATTCGTATGGGACGTAGATTATAAGGATTCCTTCACGATGCTAAAGAGGGCCCTTACTAGTGCACCAGTGTTAATTTTACCCGATGGAGCTAAGCCTTTTACAGTATACACTAATGCATGTGGGACGGGTCTTGGGGCAGGATGCAAGAAGGGAGGGTAGTATGCTATGGAAGTAGACAGTTGAGAACTCATGAGAAGAACTATCCTACCTATGATTTGGAGTTAGCTGCTATTGTTTTCGCGCTTAAGTCTTGGAGACGTTACTTGCTAGGAGAGAGCTTCGAGCTTTTCACTGACCATAAATCATTGAAGTACCTATTCTCACAAAAGGATTAAAACTTGAGGCGGCAGCGTTGGATGGAGTTTCTAGCATCATATGACTTTGAGATAGCCTATACCCCTGGTAAAGGGAACGTGGTTGCGAATGCGTTAAGTAGGAAGAAAGCAACCCTTGGTCCAATGTTCGTGGAGTGGAAAATCCTAGAGTTTATTTCCACCTTTGATTTTAAGCCCTCTATGGACATTGCCCCTGGATTATTAGCAGCACTTGAGGTTAAGCCTACCCTTATAGATCAGATTGGCTCAAGGAAACGAGAGAATTCAGAGCTTATGAGTATTCTAGAGAGGATTAGTAGAGGAGAGGTCTCTGGACATCTCCAATGCTATTCCATTGATAGTAAAGGGTGGCTAAGGAGAGATGAAAGACTTTGTGTTCCCCGCACTAGCGATTTGGTGAGTGCAGTTTTAGCAGAGGCACACCATTCGCGTATGACAATTCATCCGGGTGGTGATAAGATGTATAGGGACATGAAGAGGGTATTTTATTGGAGTGGCATGAAGAAGGATGTGGCAGAGTTTGTAGCTAGGTGTCTTGTGTGCCAAAGGGTTAAGGCAAAGCAGTAGAAGCCTGGAGGATTACATCAGCCATTGGATGTACCCGAATGGTTGTGGGATAGTGTTTCGATGGATTTCATGGATGGATTACCCCGATCTAGGAAGGGGAATACTAGCATTTGGTTGATTGTAGATCGCTTAACTAAGAGCGCCCACTTCATTCCGGTCAAGAGTAAGAGGACGACACCGTATTTGGCATCTTTATACGTTCGTGAGATAGTCCGACTTCATGGAGTTCCCTCTAGCATTTTGAGCGATAGAGACCCCATTTTTACTAGCGATTTTTGGAGAAGCTTGCAAGAGGCTTTAGGGATGCAACTTAGATTGAGTACAGCCTATCACCCTCGGACGGATGGCCAAATGGAGATAGTTAATAGAGTGCTTGAAGATTTGTTGAGGATGTGCATTCTTGATTTTGGAGGAACTTGGGAGGAGCATCTTCCTTTGGTAGAGTTTGCTTATAATAATAGTTTCTAGACTAGCATCGGGATGGCACCTATCGAAGCTCTTTATGGGAGACCGTGTAAGTCACCTTCATGTTGGTGGGAGTCCACGGAGAGATTGCTACTTGGTCCTGACATGGTTAGGGAGACTTTAGAGAAGACCGATTTGATTAGGAGGAGGATGAAGATGGCCCAAGATAGGCATAAATCTTATGCGGACAAGCGGAGGAGGGATATTAAGTTTGAGGAAGGAGACTTGGTTTTCATTAAGGTATCTCCACTAAGGAAGGTGGTGAGGTTTGGATCGAGTGGGAAGTTAGCCCCCAAATTTGTAGGACCGTTCCCCATTGTAGAGAGAGTAAGGAAGACGGCGTATCGAGTTAAGCAACCCGAGAGGCTCGTAGGAGTGCATGATGTTTTTCATGTTTCGCACTTGAGAAAATGCTTACATGATTCAGCGGAGGTTGTGGAGCCTAGTCGACTCGAGGAGATTGAAGTGGAGAGAGAAGCATCGGTTCATCGTATTCCTACCAAGATCATTGGACGTGATATCAAGAAACTTAGGAATAAAGAAGTTCCGTTAGTAAAGGTGCAGTGGAGAGGTAGTGTTGAAGACGCCACGTGGGAGGCTGAAGAGAAGATTCGTATCTCTTATCCACAACTATTTGATAGTAAGTTTTCGAATTTCCTATTTCCATCTTTAGTTTTGAATAGGTTCTTTCCTTTATTATCCTTTGAGAGGGTAGACCTTAGGATTTAACCTATGGATGGTAGGATTTGATGTAAACATGTTATTAGAACATGTTATGTACGATGGACGCTATTGGTTGCAAGTGTTTGCTAATGGATGCTAATGGATGCATATACTTACACTAGGCACTATTATCTCTTAGGGATCGGCCTAACTAGGACACTAGAGCATATGCATATGGATGTGTGCGCATTTGCATATTTTATTTTATTTTATTCCATGGTTGCTATAAATGGATGATTATCACATGATTGTTGCATTTGGATGATGATTGTAGCACGCATATAGAACTACCAGTTATCACTAGGAAATTTGCATTCATTTGGATACATGACACGGACATGATTGCAAAAAGGAGGTCGACTGAATCAGTAGACCGCCTAATCTTTTGCATTAGTTAGGGATATTGACACTACACTATTTGCATATATAACATAAATTCATTAGAAAAACTAAGGACAATGGATGTAATGGATGATGGTTGAGTAGTTGGTTGTAGAACTTGAATGAAAACATTTATTTCATTATTCTATCCTTTGAGATTTCGGGGATGAAATTCTTTAAGGAGGGGAGAATGTAACAACCCGAATTTTAAGCTATAATAATGAATTAATTAATTAAATAATAAAATAACTTTGTGAAATTATTTGATTTGAGCCACGGGAGTTGCACCATTGTGTCCGCGATAATTTTCTGGCCAATTTCCATATATAGATTGTTAAAATCCAAGCCACGGGAGTAAACTATGGACTTGATTATCCAGGATTAATTTTACTATCGCACGCTCGGTGTACCTAAAAATAGAATGAGGTTTCCATGTCGCCGACCATGCTAGATACAAATTCTGTTATATAGAACGAAGCATCTGTCATCCCGACGTAAATCCAGTGGAGGAAGCTAGGCACTCTCCGGAGCAGAATCGACATCAGTTATGCCTTCGCAAACGGTTCCATCAACGCCTACTTCTTCTGTGCCATCGGATGAATATGGTCAATTGGTACTGGTTGGTCTGGTAGTTGATCGAACCACTCCGAACTTTAGAGTTTTATTCAACCCTCCAAAGAGAGCTTCCACTGTATTTTTTGCTAAAGTTCTACACAATATTTTTTTACAACATGGCATTTCAGATGATGATGTGCGTCGTCCACGGAAATACGATTTTGCACACATGCCACCTTCGGGGTACACCGCCTGCCATCGGTACATGTGCTTGAATCATGAAGTACCCCTATTCATTCATTTCTTGAGAGAGACTCTTTCAAATTTGGGAATAGCTCCATTTCAGATTCATCCCAACGGATACACAGTTTTAACTTATCTTCACGTTTTGTTTATGCGGAGATTCAATCGTGCCCCAAGCTTCAATGAGCTCAGATATTTCCTTTCATTCAAGAAGGGAGATGAATGTCCGTCTCTCTTGTGATTAATGAGGTTCAAAGAAATTGCAAAGTCGTGCTGCAACTTCAAAGTAACTTGTCCCAGTTCAAAGACCCAATATTTCTTCTTTAGATGTCCTGAAGGATTTAATCATCTTTGGATGACAAGGGGTTAAGTTTTCTCTTCACTTGTTGAGATTTATTATGATGGTGCGGGGTTCTAATAGATTGAATAGTCCATATAGTCATTCCGCGGCCAAATAAAGATGCATCACTTAATCCCATCTTCCATACTCTGAAGGCCATAGATGCCAGAGAGAGATCGATCAAATCTTTGCTAACGGATGAGAATTTTCATCGGTACAGATTGTTGCATCCTGGGAGATCTGTCGTCGCCGTTGAAGTTCCATCCCCTACCGGTTCCTGGATTCAAACATGCTCTAATTCTTCATCACACGATTATGAAAAGGGCGGTCTACCAGGAGGAGAAGGATCATCCGGTATATTAACCGAGGAAATCCGTGAAGGAAAAGGCGTTATGACCAGAAGCAGTACCCCTATTAGGATGCCCTCGGTCCTAGAGGAGAGGGAAGAGGAGTTCAAACAGTGAGAAGGCAAGGTTGCGGTGATCGTAGAAAAGGAGGAAGGTGAAATTGAGAGCTGGAGTAGCTATGATACCTCTTCTAGCAATGTGGAATTTGATGCAAGTTCCAATGAAGGAAATGTTGAATCATGTGATGAAACTCCGGAAATTAGTCCCATTCTCCCGGATTAGCCTTCCCAAGAGATTATTGCTACAGATGTTCCTCCAGAAATCGAATGACTCCATGGTTCTCCGCCTAAGGAAACTGATATCAACTTTAAGGATTTGAGCAACGTTTATGTGGGCATTGTAGAACTCATGGGAGATGATTTTGAGTTCAATGGATTGTCTTCTCACTTTGATCATGTTGTTTCTAGAGTTAGCCTGACTCCCACTGTAGTCGCTTCCCGACCCGATTTATGAAGTCCTTTTAGGCCACCTACAACATGTTACACACTACACTAGGGTGACGTACACTCATCTATGCAATATTTGAGCTCATTTCCCATCACTAAAGTTACTTCATTTTTCTTTGTATATTAGGTACTATGGGAGGTCATGGGCTTTATGAAGATCATGAACAATTCACAGATGCACAACGTGGGTCGAGATAGACTTTGAGCCGCCCCCAGCCCAAATAAACTGAGGAAGAATGGAGGAGGATAAAAGATTGGGAAGGTGAAGCTCATCGTCGGGATGACAGGGATCAAGGCAGAGTTTATAGGGGTGGCTATGGGAAGAGAAAGACTCTCGATGACCGGGATGAGCCATCCAAAAAGTCAAAAGTAGATCGTGATCCACATCCTTCCAAGCACATACATCTGCCCCAGCTCCAATTTCTGTTGGAATTAAGGTTCTGACTTATACTGTTCAAGTTGCTCCATCAACCCAAACTCCATCAACTCATGTTGTGCTTGCTTCTGGTTCTTCACAGCCTCGTAGGAGACCTGCTTATATTCTTCCATCTAGTCCACCTAAGCTTGAAGCCACGCTCCCCGGATGGTTCCTAAAGGGAATTAAATTCGATCGTGACCTACGTCCAATTTGTAAGGATTCTTATATGCCCCCATCTCCAAGCGATTCAGAGTGACTTGGATCAAGCTGAAGGATGGGAGAAATTATGTAACCAGCTGGAGGAGACAAACCGTAACAACTATCAAGAGATCCTTCTTTCAAGTCATAAAAAGATGATTACAGAAGGATGCTAACGGAAAGTGACGCCGAAATTGATCAATTGACAAAGGAGAGAGATGTTGTCATTCGAGAGAGTAAGAGTAATGCTAGTTTGCTAAAGGAGTTGAAAGAGGCTCATGCAAAAATTGAGATCGTGTTCAGAGACGAATTAAGAAAGCCCATGCCCGATGAAGTCAAGCTGAAAAAGGAGTTTGAAACTCGAGATGAGATCATCGAAGCTCAAAAGAGAACTATTTTTGGTCACAATGAAACTATTGAAGCTCGTAAGAAGACAATTGTCGATTATGCGGGAATGGTGGAGTCCTGAGATAAGAACATCTCTAGCTAGGCTCAAGTGATTGCTTCTCTTTAAGAAAAAGTTGCGCAACTCAATATTGAAAAGACCAATGTCAAAGTCGAAAAGGCCGATGTGATGGCGGACTACTTGGAGCCGCAAGATACCTTCGAAAGGAAGATGGCGAAGATAGATGACACCATCTTGAACTTCTATGTTAACTCCATGTTGCATCAGGGTAGTCTCTATTATCTAGGCCCTGAATTCCCGCGTACTATTGTTGTGTTTTGGGAAGAATTCCTGGCCCGTTTCCTAGAAGATGGGGATGTGTACACTAAACAAGAGTTGGAGGATGCCTATTTTAACGAAGAATCAAAGAAGGCTTTGGTAGAGGACCGAGAGATTATTTAGGTTGAAAGAGAGCGAGAGGCCGCAGATGCGGCTGCAACTACAGCTGCTAAAGCATTAACATAGCCTTTCAATTCTAGGCTTGGTGAATCATCCAAGCAGTCTCATGATCAGACAGGAATCACTCTAGCTTCGGCCGGTGCTACTTTGTTGTTTTCCCCTTCAACAGTTATCTTTGAAGCCTTGGGTGGTCCCGAAACTTCGCCCAAGGTTGTGCAACCATCTAGAGAAGGAAATAGTGGGGAGTACGAGGTTGAGTTTCATGGTCACATTTCTGATGCATGTAACTTTCTTGTTTCTCCCGAGTTTGAGGATTTTTAGCTCACACCGCAAGAACAAGATGAATTGAATGCTTTCCTTTTTGATCTTATAGGTCCATCTTCTTTTCCCGTCGAACTACCAATTTCTCCAGTCCCAGAGACTACTGCCATTTCGATTGCTTCAATGCTTATTTATGTAGCTGCTTTGATCACCACGCCCATGTATGGCTCACAACCAGGACTAGAATCTGAGAAGATCAGTGCGTTGCATGGCCAGGACCACCCTTCCGTATCTCTGGAGGGCGATTTGGTAGCAGTTGACACTCGAGAGAAGACAAACCAAGCTAGCCAAGTAAAACTGAACAGCAGATGGTAGCATTTAAGAAGGAAAGATTGAGGAGAGAAAGTCTTCAAGGAGCTCCTACAAGTCCCACAAGCACAAGACCAAGGGGGAGTCTTTCGAGAGGGTCGAAAAACAAGGAGGAGACATGGGCACAGAGCCTATAAGTGATGTCTCAAGCAGCGATACAACTCCTGGTGGGGATGATGAGGGGAAGAATAAACTTCCGACCAAAGGCGAGAAAGGAAGTGGTGGCAAGAAATATTGACAGGCTCAAGTGATAATAGAGCCAGATTTTGTAACATTCTGATTTGTTTGACATGTATTACAAGTGCAGAGTCTGCACTTATTACTTTTGTTGTTGTAGCATCTGTACTTTTCTTTTTGTTGGCCAATATTGTGTGGGTACAACCCCCACATTTTGACCTTGTACAGAAAATGTTATAAGGAATGAAAAGATTAATGTTTCTATTGTTATCTCTTTTGTGTTCTTCCTTATTCGTCACATACTTAGCTTGTTTTTATACCACTTATGTGTATACATGACACGATTACTTGTTCTGTAATTTCTATACTTTACATTGCCATGCCGTGTTTTATGGTATACGATGCCTTTATTTCTATGGTTTCACGCATTATGTATGCATTTTTTAACTTTATAGCTAGATTCGTTGTGATTACCCGTTGTGATTGTCCATTTTGATTACCAAAATTCTTTAATCGAAGAAAGGGGATTGTGGAGTAGTTTTCCTTTCAACTAAATGTTAGTATGTTTATGCCAATACTTTACAAGGTTGTTTTCTCCGAACACTTGATAAATGACCTATTGATCCGAGTGATTCCTCGAATTTATGTAGCCAATTTTACTTTGCGGTTCCTATCTTCAAAAACTTATGACTCGAGAATCTTGACTCCAGAGATTTTGTCAGTTAACGATTGGAATTCTTTTCTGATCTCTAGTTGTGCGACATTGCTGGACTCAAGTCAATTACTTTTGGTAGTGGGTGTGGATCCTTGTTAGTCCTACAATATACGAGTTTCCCGGTGTTTTCAAGACAATACCGGTACTTACAAGATCTTAATAGTTTGCTGATGATGCTGGAGCAACATCAAGTAGTGCTTACGTGGAATGCGCAGCTTTTAAAAATGTGTGGCTTATGAAATGCATGGCTTTTTGAGAGTGCACAGCTTAGGAAATGCGGGACTTTTAAAAGTGTGTGCATCTTACAGAATGCATGGCTTTTAATAGTGTGCGGCTTTTAGTAGTGTGTGCGGCTTACGAAATGCGTGGCTTTTTGAGAGTGCACGGCTTAGGAAATGCACGACTCTTAGAGGATGCATGGCTTACGAAATGCACGACTTTTATTTTGAGTCGATTTACTTTCATCAACTTGGCGAGTAGGTAGAGTGTACTTGGGTGTGGCTTCACTTCCCTAAGCAGATAATGGATGATTTTTAAGTCAGTTTAGTTTTATCGACCCTGTGAGTAATTTATATGAATATTGTTTTATTGGTTCAAGAAGTTAAATAGATTTTACTAATAAAATGGAAAGTAGAGCAAATTTTACCTAGTTGCAATGCCCCAGTGTAGTCGGACGACTTATTTGCAAAAATAGGAAATACATAGATAAAAGCTAAATAAAGTAATGCCAGAGCGAGTTATTGAATCTGAATTCCATCGACTGTGGTTAGCTTGATAGTGCCATCTCTGAGCTATTGCACAATTGAGTAAGGCCCTTCCCAGTTTGGTCTAAATATTACTAGAGCCGAATATATCCATTTCAAGATGAGATCTCCCACTTTGAAGGTACAGTTTCGGACCCTGGAGTTGAAGTGCCGCATTATCCTTTTTTGGTGAGTCATGGTCCTTAGCTTGGCTTCCTCCCGTTTCTCGTCAATCAGACCTGGTAACTCGAGCAAGAGCTACTTGTTCTCTTTTTGATTGAAGTATCATTTCCGTTGAGAGGGGACTTCCAATTCAACCAGGAGCATGGCTTCAGATCCATATGCTAGGGTGAACGACGGGTGTCTAGTTGCTGACTTGTGCATCATTCGGTAAGCATATATTGCAAGTGGGAGCTCATCGACCTAGTTTCTTTTAGCTTTCTTCTACCATTTTTTGATGGTGGACTTGATGATTTTGTTTGCCACCTCCACTTGCCCGTTTTCTTGAGGGTGTGCCACTACGAAGAAACTCTTTTCGATGTGGAAATGCTTGCAAAGTCCTTGAATTCAACGCTTTTGAATTGAGTACCGTTATCCGTGATGATATTCCGTGTCACTCTAAACCTAGAAATAATATTTTTACTGACAAAGTTAATTACTTTATTAGTGGTAATAGTAGCCGACGGTTCCGGTTCGGCCCATTTTGTGAGGTAATTAACAACAAGATAGCATATTTGGTCCCTCCTTTAGCAATTGGGAGCACACCGATCAGGTCAATTCCCCAGACCGCAAACGGCCATGGGCCAATCATTGGCATAAGTTCTATGGATGGAGTTCTCTATATTTGGCAAACATTTAGCATTGCACACATCGCTTGGCATAATCTGCTGCGTCACGGTTGATGGATGGCCAGAAGTGAATGTATCGGAGGATCTTCTTCACTAGAGTCTGCTCGGCAATGTGGCTTCCACAATCACCTTCATGGACTTCCCTGATGATCTTTTTTGCTTTGCTTTTGGTTACACATCTAAGTAGGGGAGTAGAGAATCCTCTCATGTAAAGAATTGCATCCTGCAAGATGAACCGTGGAGCCTTCCAGAGTAGCTTCTTTCGCTCGTTCTGATCTCTGGGGAGTGTACCTTCGATAGGTAATATTTGATCGGCGTCATCCATGATTGATCTTCCTCTACTGTTTCCATAGTCCAGTCAATATACATATCATCTACGCTTGGTGGTGTAAGCTTTTCGACTAGGGCCAGTCCTATTGATTGAGCATCTCCAGAACTGGCTAGTTTGGCTAGGTGATCCACTTGCATATTCTATTCCATCGGAATGTGACAAGTAGAGGGCGAGATTGCCCCTTGCCTAGTACTCTCCTTTTACTTGAAAGATGATTAGTTTAGAATCGATGTAGATATGCATATTTTTTATTCTTAATTCTTTAATGATTTTTAATCCTGCTACAAAAGCCTCGTATTCTGCTTCATTGTTGGTGGCAGGAAATTACAGTCTCAGAACGGAGAAAAAGATCGTCGTTCAGGAGTTTGGAGTACCACCCCTGCACTTGAACAGAATTCATTTGACCCATCATCGACAAACAACATTCACTATGGCACCATGTCCAAAATGCTTTCTTCTTCACCGTCCCATTTGGTAAATTCGATGATGAAATCTGCCAGAGCTTGTCCGTTGATAACTCTTTATGGGTGATAAGTGACTTCATGTTGGCTAAACTCGATATTCCATTTTAGAAGTCGACCTGATGTCTTTGGGTGATACATCACCTGTTTCAGAGGTTGATCGTCAACACCTTGATAAGATGAACTTGGAAGTATGGTTGTAGCTTCCTTGATGCGATCAGTAGGCAATAGGCAAGTTTTTCCAATTTCGGGTATTTTCAGCTCTGGATAACCGCTTACTGATGGGTCTTTGGACCCTAGTCTCTTCGCGTACCAATGCTACACTATGAGCATGAGTTGATACAGCGAGATAAACGAACAAATCTTCACTGTTTATCGACTTAGATAAGACCGACGGGGTTTTTATATAATGGAGTAATTCTTCAAAATCTATCTGGTGGGCTTTGTTTCATTCGAAATTCTCCTTTCCCTTCTTTAACGCATCGAATAATTGTATGCATTTTTCAGTCACTCAGGAGATGAATCGGCTCGGCGCTGGGATCTTTCCATTTAGACTTTGCAATTCCCTTTTGGTCATAGGGGATTTGACATTCCTAAGGGCGGCAATCTATTCCGAATTAGCTTCAATGCCCCTTTCTTTCACAATGAAACCAAGCAAATTGCCAGAAGCGACGTCGAAAGAGCATATCAACGGGTTGAGCTTCATTCCATATTTCTGCAATATTTTGAACATTTCTACTAGGTTGTTGTAACACCCCATATTTTTATAACATTATTTAGAATAATTAATTGGGTAAATTAAATAAAATAATGTGAAGATTAATAGGTTGAGATTTGATTAGACTAAGGGTAGCCGTGCCATTTTAGTGTGTTAATAAAAATAAAATAACATAAACAAAGGTGTTAGGAATAAGCAAGGGCAATATGGGAAATAGGAAAGGCTTATACCCTAAACCCTTAGGAAATGAAACTCACGTTCATTTCATTTTAGCAAACTAAAAACATCTAAGGCCGACCACCATTATTGTTCTCATGAGAAGAAAAGGCTAGGATTCAAGAGAAGGAAGATAATCAATTAATTCAACATCAAATCTCACATCATTTAATCACAAAGCTAAGGTGAATAATTACTACATCCCATTTTCTTATGGTTTTCCGTTTTTAGATTAGGTCCAAAATGTTTTTGCAAGTATATGTCATGATTTTGATGATTAAAGATATATATATATATATATATATATGCTTGTTGATGAAATATATATGTTCATGTTAGTTTTTATGATATGTTTGATATGAAAACCCTATTAGATGACATCCAAATGCCTTGAAAATTTAAATATAGGTCAGAAATAATATTTTAGAGATGGGTTTCAATTTTCATAATTTTCTAAATTAATGTAGATTTTATATTAATTTTCTAGTGAAGAAAATGATTTATTAGGTTATAAATTATTTACGGCTAAATAAATAATTATTTGGGTTTGAAATTTTATATGTTGGAAAACATATTAAAATAGATTTTCTGGAATTTTTTTAGATTTTTTCTAAGTGATTTGATGAATATATAAAACTATTTAAGGTATAGGACTTAAATATTTTATATATTTAATTAAGGAGAATGAACATTTTATAAAATAAAATTATTATTTAATTCTGAAAATAATGGTAGCACTTTTTTGAAAAGTATTTGTTAACCAATAGGAATTTGACAAACAAAGGCAGGTTAGTTGAAAAGCTATCTTTTTTAAGTTAAAAACAAGAAAATCATGCTTTTAGCATGTTTCAGCCATTTTAGGCATCATACCTTCCGACCAAGACCTTTCGACAAAGTCGAAAGGTTATAACTTTCGAGAAGGTCAAACCAATGCATATGGTATCAAGCTGCTTGGTACGTAATGAATTGGAAAAGGTCGAAGGGTTCTTAGTCGAAAGGTTAGTTGCCAAAGAGGTTGGGGTATGTTTGTTTTCTAAACCAAAAGCTTTCACCTGCTTGCTTTCGAAAAGGAGCTTTCGACTTGGTTGCTTTCGACCAGGTCAAATATTTAAAATCAAGGTTTTTAAACCTTTTGACAAAGTCGAAAGGTTACTGCCGTTTTTTTTGTTTTGAACCATCGGACAAATTCGAAAGGTTAACTTCTTTTTAAAACCATCCACTTCTCCATGCTTTCGAAAGAAAGCTTTCGACTTAGATGATTTACCCTTGTTTTATAAATTGAAGTATAACCCAAGCTTTCGAAGGAGTTGTTTTAAAGGCAGAGGCCTATTGTTTTAAATGATATGTTTTAAAGCTTTTGAAGTAGAGCTTTCGACAAAGTCAAAAG
Organism: Allium fistulosum; assembly: GCA_030737815.1. Classification (NCBI taxonomy): domain Eukaryota; kingdom Viridiplantae; phylum Streptophyta; class Magnoliopsida; order Asparagales; family Amaryllidaceae; genus Allium; species Allium fistulosum. Next base: position 1,387,933,232 of record CM060901.1, on the reverse strand, counting down.
GTTGCTTCCAATGAATTCGAAAGGTTTTAGTTCATTGGTTTCGAAAGGTTTGAGTTCAATGGTTTCGAAAGGTTTGAGTTCAATGATTTCGAAAGGTTTTAGTTCACTGATTTCGTAAGGTTTTAGTTCACTGATTTCGAAAGGTTTTAGTTCAATGATTTCGAAAGGTTTTAGTTCAATGGTTTAATTTCGAAAGGTGTTAGTTCAATGGTTTCGAAAGGTTTGAGTTCAATAATTTTGAAAGGTCTTAGTTCAATGGTTTCGAAAGGTTTGCTTTGAATAGTTTCGAAAAGTTTAAAGGGAAGGTTTTCCAAAGGCTTTCTAAGGAAATGTTTTAAGTTGTTTAAAGTAGGATGTCTAAAGTTTTATTGCTTTCAAAAGGAATGATTTCAACGGTTTCAAAATGTTTGATGAATGGTTTTGAAAGGTAAGGTTTTGGCCTATTGGCCTAGATAATTAAAAGGTTTTCACTTGGTTTTGGAAAGAGGTACTTTCAAAGATTTAGAAAGAAGAACTTTCAAATGGTTAAATGTTTTCATCAACTAAAGTTTGAGTAAAGAATATTTATATAACATGGTAATGTGATTTTGAGTAAAGCATAAAGACTGTATATTTTTCCTTATGTAAGTTTGATTTAAAGGTTTTAAATCATTTTGAAAATATTTTCAAGGAAAACTATAGGAGGGGATCCTTGAGTGAAAATGACTCGGACATTAGAATACCAGATGGGACTAGTATGGGGTCGTGCCCTATACATTTGCTATTAGCTCCAGCTAATTGTTGTCCAAAATTCCAGTGTGTAGGACTTGGTCACAAGTAGACTAAAATTATGATTACTCACCGAAAGGAATATATGTTTGTAAACAGATAGGTTATTGGTGAGCCTGAAAAACCATTAAGATCAGGAAGACCTAGGAGATGATTAAGTTAGGGACAGACCGTCCAGAAGTGAAGTATCTAACCGATAGTTAAGGATAGATAGTCTAGAAGAAGAATAGCTAACAGGTGTTAGATTAATTTTGATTATATTGTTTGGTAGGCTCGAGTCAACCAAAGGTTAAAAGTTATCCAAGCAAAACTTATGTGTTTGAGCAGATAGTTCATTATTACATGATAATAATGTATGTTTACACAATGATGCTTTACAGTGTTTAATCAGTTTTGATTGCAGGAAAAAGGTTTTGCAAAGATATGTTTTAAAAGGATGTTAGTGATGGGAAACCAGTTCCGCTAAGCGGCGTGGTCTCACTTAACGTATTAAACCGGGATATATAGTATTATTCATACCAGACTTTATGTCTGACTCGAAGTTTATGTTTTCCCCTTAAACTCTTAGGTGCTCAAAATTAATTTGAGTAGGCTAAGGGATTAAGGCCTTTTTAGGTTTTAGAAAGATGACGAATAAGGCTACCGGAGTCATGGAGGAGGCAAACATATAGCATTTAGGAACTGCAGTTCTTGTTTTGTGTTTTGTTGAATTTCCGTTGTGTTTGTATTATGTCTATTATGACTATTTGACTCTGATCATTCAAGGGGGTATCTTCATATCCTGCTCTTAGCGTATTTGTATTAAGTATATTTGATCTGTGCCTGGGAACGTACTGGGATTATGTATCGTGAATGTGAAACATCCGGTTTTGAAATGTAATGAAGTAAAAATTGTTTTGAAATCTGTGTTTTGTTTCATATTCAAGTGCTTCTGATATTATAGATACCATTAACATAGCCGTATTTAGTCGCCGGAAGCTAATACTATAGATGATTGCAGCATCTGTAGCGCTTAGTTTTGGGCCCCTAGATAGGGGATGTTACAGTTATCTAAGTGATTCTCTTATACGTGTGATTTGACAAGCATGTCATCCACGTATACTTCCATCATCTTCTTAATCTGATCTTTGAACATTGTGTTTACCAGTCATTGGTAGGTTGCCCCCGCGTTCTTTAGTCCGATGGCCATGACTCGATAACAATATAATCCAAGGTCGGTAACAAAACTAGTATTCTCTTGATCAGGTTCATTCATCATGATTTGGTTGTATCCCGAGTAAGCATCCATAAATGAAAGTAGCTTGTGGCTTACCGTGGCGTCGACAAGCTAATCGATCTTGGGCAATGGAAAGCAATCCTTTGGGAAGGATTTATTCAAGTGTGAGTAATCAATGCAAATCCGCCACTTCCCATTGGATTTCTTTACTAAAACCGGATTTGATACCCATACGGGGTAGGTTGCATTGCGGATGAAGCCGTTTTCCAACAGCTTATCCACTTCCTCTCTTAGTGCAGTAGACCGTTCCAGTCCAAAGGTGCACCTCTTCTGCCTTATTGGAGTGTAGTTGGGATCGATATTAAGTGCATGACATGCTATCTTCAACGACATCCGACATATATCAAAATGCATCCAAGAGAATACATGCAGATTGGTGCGAAGAAACTTGACTAACTCCCCAAGCCAGGGCGGCACTATAGTTGTTATGCTAACGGTTCTTGAATGTGGAGAGTTCTCTCCGCATTCTTCCCCCTTTCTTTCTTTCTTTCTTGTTTCACACAATTCAGCGACGTAGCATTCCTTTGCGACGCTCTGGTCTCCCTTTATCATTCCAACTCCATTTTCCATAGGGAATTTCTTAGTGAGACACCATTGTGCCAGGACAATTCGGAAATCAACGAGGGCCGACCGTCCTTAGAATGCATTATAGGTCGACCTCGTCGATTATCACAAAGGTTTGGGTGAGAACCACACTCCGATCTCCTGTTCTGAGTTCAATAGGCAGATCAATTGTGCCAACTAGTTGTAGTGGATTGTTGGTGAATAATTGGATTTTGGTTTGGCATGCAGAGACATCCTTCATGTTAAGTTTCATTTGGTCGAACATATGTCGAAACAGAATGTTTACTACAGCGGGTCCAATTCCTATCGTCACCACCATTCGATCTAAGGTTGGAGCTTCTATTCCTTCACTATCCCGATTTCAGAACACGATGTCGTCGTTGAGAATCCTCTATTGTTTAGTAGGAGTCTCGGGTCTTCGATTGCAAAGCAATTTTCCTTTGGAGCATGTTTGAGTGAACCGGCATATCTTTCCATCTCGCCCTAACTTTTTTATGTCGGATAAGGACCTTCCGAAATGGTATTAATGACAAGCCTCTGCTCAGCTCACTTGGATCCCTCTCCATTAGATCCAGATTGCTTTCCTTGGGTGTTAGGAGCATGAGGTCTGGTTGGTTGATTGGAATTTCGGGGTTTCTTCACATACTGTTGGAGCTTGTTTTCTCTAATCGGTTTTTCGATCATGTTCTTCAAATGGCAACACTCATTTGTGTTATGACCATGGGTTTCATGGAAGCGATAGAACTTCCCCGACTTCCTTTGTTGCTCTGACTCTTCTTTCCAAGGCGACTTCAGGTACTCATTTGTTCCTTGAGTTGCAAGGTAAATATTCTCCAAGCTATCGTTCAACGAAGTGTATTCTCCACGTTTCATCCCTCCGAATTCATTTCCACCTTCGTTGCCCTTACCGGTGTTCTGATGTTGTTCTTCCTTTTGTGGTCCCCATCTTTCCCAGAAGTTACTTCAGAATTCTTGCCGTTTTGATTGACCGCCACATTACTCTGAACTGATTCATTTAGTCCCATATTGGTATTTTTACCTTCTAACATATTTTCCTCTTCTAATCTTAACAACTGACTAGCCTTTCGATTAAATTCTTTCATAGTGGCTGTTTGCTTCATTTTACTCCATCTACCAAAATCTGTCTCTGGATGGACCGATCGAACTAAAGCCATGAAAATCATATCCTCATTTGGATTGCTCACTTCGGTGATGGCTCGTGTTAAAGCAGTTCATAAATAATTTTTACGATTCGTTGGGTCCTTGGAAGTAATTGGACAGAGACATCACTCCTTTGGCTGAGTCATGTGCGGTCTAAATTATTCCAAGAACTTCCTAGCTAGCTCGTCAAAGGTTGAGATAGATCGCAGAGGGAGCCTGGTAAACCACATGGAGACGACCCTTTCCAAATAGATGGGGAAACATCTGCAACGAACCGCATCTGTTGCCTTTGCATAACCCATATTCCAAATGTACTTGTAAAAGTGTCATTGAGGGTAAATAGTTCCATTGTAGGAGGGCATAGCAAGTGGCATGGTGAATTTCTTGGGGTATGTTGCCCTCATGATACTATCGGAGAAGGGAGTTTGGCTCGAAGAAAAACCCGAATCATCATCCTTTCTACCCTTGCTTTCTTCCATCAAGCATATAATCATGTCTGCAATGTATGCCTCACTTGTCTGTTCGTCTGTAGGTCGGCTATCAGTAGCTGCGCCAAGTGTTTGTTGTTGCAAATGGTTTTGATTGGCTGGCTAAAGGCTAGGCTCTCCATTCTTTGGGTGAGCCACTCCTGCAGAGGTCCATTGGTAGACGGTTGATCTCGTGGGTGGAGTTTTATCATTTTAGTTCAATTCACCTTCTTTAAGTCGCTTGTCTTCCTCAGAGTCAGTATCTACCACTAGTATGTCCTCCCATGGAGTTTTCACTTCTAAGTTCAGATTTGCAGCAGGTGCTTTTATAGTTGGTGGAGTGCTAACATTTTCTTCCATCATGATTCTTGGGACTCCGTCTACTACTTCCTTTGAATTTTTATCTTCTATTTCTACCGTTCAAGCTGAAAATAAAAGAATGCTCTTGCTCCGTAGCAGCCACGGCTTCGGGCACTATTTTGGGAGTAGTTAGTGATTGGAGCATCTATCTTATCCGAAAGAGCTTTTTGATTGTTTGCCGTTTTCTGCCATCAACCATCTTGTTCAATTCTCCCTCAGTTACAACTTCATACTGCGTGGAGGATCCTGGAACCTGGTCTCTAGAGTTAACTCCTAACAGCAAGCTGTTCGGGTCGTTGACTTTAATTTGCTAAGGATTTGTTTCTTCTCCAGCAATGGTAGCTCCTATGGATCTTCAGGAGGTAGTTCTATTTCTTCCTGGTGCCATTGATACTCAACAGTAAATCTTCTAAGCAGAGATTGAGAATCTAAGTTCTGAACCTAACTGGTAAAAAGTAGATAGTTAAATCTAAGCCTGAGTTGGGCTCTGCGTGAAAGCACCAAAATGGTGACCCAAAAAATGGATCAATATCCTGGATTGAGTTTGAAAGCACTAGCCATGTTCTTAGAGCAATAATATAGAAAATAAATGTAAATGGAGCAGAAATAGTAAAAAGACAAGAGGATTTTTACAGTGGTCCGGCTGTTAATAAAGCCTACGTCCACTTTATAACTCTCTATTAACTGACTGTTGTTACAAGTTGAATCGAATCATAATATGATTGAATCTCCTAAGTTAGATCAAGTCACAAGTATAAGAGTTCGTTGGAAAATCACAATGAACCCCTAGATGACTATTGTGTAGGAGAAGAAGAGTGAAGAATCATCTCTGCAGAGTTCTAGTAGCCAGTTTATAAGATCTCGTCTATGTTGCAACTAGGACTGTATTTATAGGGGTTGGCGAGCTATTGGGCTAGGCCGCTTTGCCAGAAGCCTACACTTGACGATACGAGAGTGCATGAAAATTTCATTGCGATCCAACTTAACCTAATGGATCGCTAGCAATCCATAGGGCATGGATCGCTAGTGATCCATGTACTTAAGGTATTTTTGGATCGTTTCCTTTGGGTTGCATTCTTTGCCTTATGTAGTTGCTTTCATGTGATTTCGTAGCTAGTTGCATTGTTTCAATGACGATTCATGCGTCGGTTGGATTGAACTATGACTGGAATCAGATAGGTCTTTGGTTCTCAAACAAGGTTGCTTGGAAGGCTATGAAACTTGGCATTCACCGCTAGAGATGATATTGACTCACGGTGTAAGAGGTTTGAACGACCCATGTGGTGTCCTTATGGATTGCTAGCGATCCATCCCTTAGCCAATTTTTGAGTATTTCTTCTTGAGTCCTTCTTGTCCTACCCTTCTGGTCCTTTTGGTTGATTCTTGAGTTGTTTTGCCATGGCCTAGATGTTCTTGCTCCTATTGAATTCTGTTGGGTTAAAAACTTGGTTAACACTATAACTTTGGAAAATGCCTATTAGAGACATTTTCTACATTTAGAATTTTTCTGAATGATTTTACCCCTGGAAACTTGTATCGACTATAACTTTGATATGAGCTGAATTAGTATCTAAGAGTACTTCCATTGGAATGATATGATGGTTTTACTTTCTATAGAGTAGTCATAATATCGATTTGGACTTTCTAGCTAGGAGATATGGCTGTTAGAAGATTGGCATTTTTAGAGTAGCTTAGTGGGTAATTAGTGAGTTTGGAGACCTTATTAGGTTGAACCATCATCTCCAAATCATTTTTACGCCTTCCATAGATCTAAGCTTTAATTAACTCATTCTCCACCCAAAATCTTCTTTTTTGTCCTCCAAATTAAGTCTAAATCATATATTAGTAATGGAATGGCAAGGAGGTTCGTTAGAGATCTTCAAATCTATATTTTTAGGGAAGAAAATTTACACATTCTCTGTTCATTTTCGAATTTACCTCGATTTGCGTGCAAAACTTGGATTTGGGTGAGTAATTTATCAACTCTCACCTTACTATATATGTATGTATATGTTTTGATATGTTTTAAACTCATTTTTGAAGTCAACTTAAGGGTTTAAAACTATTTTCAATGTCAAACCTATATCAAAACAAATTTTAAATTGTTTAAAGCACTTTAATCATGTTGTTTTGGAATTGGTTGCCTTTGTATGTGGTAGGCTACATTAGGGATGTAATTACATGAGATTTGCTATGATTTGATGTGTGTTTGGATGCTTAGATAATTGGATGTGATTGTGTGCATGTTGTGTTTATGTAAATTCTTGTGTGATTGAAATGCTCGTAGGAGCGACTTAGTGCTAGGAACCGTGAAACTGGGCTTCAATGGATTGACTTGAGGTTTTTTAAAGTGGTACCGTTGCATACGAAATGAACAAGGGTCGAAGAATGGAACGTAGTGGTGAAATCGACGTGAAACTTGGATTCTATGACGTTACAAGATTTTGGTTCGGTGTGCTTGGTTCGGCATTGTTTGGTTCGGGCTAGGCTTGGTTCGGCAAAGGAATGGGGTTGGGGACCAAACATGAAACTCGGTTCAATGGTAAGGTTGGCTCAGTGATCGAACAACCTCGGCGGTTCGGTGGTGGTGGGTGCTCAGTGATTGAATAAGGTTAACGGTTTGGTGGTGGTAGGTGCTCGGTGAATGGACCAAGATGGTTGTTCAATAGCGGTAGCTTGACAAGGCATGTTGAGGGGTTGGCTTGCATCTGGTTGGTCTCGATCGTAGGACGGACTGACAGGGGTGGAGCATGGAGTTTGGCTATGGACTTCGGACGTGGCAATAGAGTTTGGGAATCTTTAACGGGTTAGTGAAGAGTAAGAGTGGATGACTCGGGGACGACTCAGGATGACCTTGGGCTTCGTGCAATGAATGGTGAAGCAATGGCATGGTGCTTCGATATTGATGATGTGATGACTTCGGGACATCATACGATGGCTCTACGACTTATGATGGATGTCTAGAGGCATTCTGAAGATGGTGACTTTGGTGGTGATCCATAAGGGCAGCCTAACGATGGGGGCTTGCGAGTGGGACTTGCGATGATGTTCTACTATGGAGATAGCCAAAATGGAATAATGATTGGGTTCCATTATGAAGACGTGTGGAAAGGGATCGTTGATAACTCAAAGGTTTCTAGTGTGCTCGTAAAGAAGGGGTGTCTGGTAATGCCTACCTAGATTTGCGATTGTGTCTGGATCTTGTGATAGTAGATTACCTTGGGCTTTGCGATTGTGGGCTTGGTTCCTAGCCATTTGGAGTGGCATGGACTTGAGCACCAATGGAGTCGGGATTACGATTGGGTCCTTGGTTTGTGATTGTGTCATATGAGTTATCATATATCCAATGCACACGAGTGATTGCGAGGATTGTCTAATGGATGCTATGTTTTCCACAGTTGTTTTTCGCTCTAGGGTGTCATACGATGTAGGTATTTCAACCGTATGCCTAGACACTAGACATTGTACTTCAATTATAGTACACTTATATAGCTTTGATAATAGATTAGCATGTATTGGCTGCTATGTGCTAACTCTTTGGATGCAGGGACATGTCAGGTATGGTTCTACATACCGTATGTCCATATTCTCCATATACAATTTTTATAGTATTTTTGAGATGATGTATCGCTCATACTAGACTGTTCTCTGACTCGAGGTTTTATGTTTGGCTTCTTATTACCTTGGGTACTCTTAAATGAGTAGACTAGGGATAACAGGCCTAGATAGTGCATAGAGCTATATGGAGTACGAGCAGGAGGCTACGCTTTCATATATCTATAATTGGAGCTTATTACCAGTTATATTCCATTGTGCAGTACTGTGGAGCTATATCAGTACTTGTATTTAGATCGATGGATATAGAGTTTACTTTAGGAGATTTGGGATATATAAACACTTTATCTCAGTTTTTGTATAGTCTGTAAACCGGATGCACTCTGGTGTTCTTAATTATGGTTTATTTGATTATATCACTATCTCACCTATTTTACACCTATGTTGTTATACTATATTTAGTCTGTTAACCTAATGCACTCTGGTGTTCTTAATTATGATTTATTTGATTATATCAATATCTCGCTTGTTTTACACCTATGTTGTTATATTATATTTTATCTGTGTGTTGCGAGATGTTATATAGGTTTTGTGTTTCGATTTTCTCTACTTTTCATTTTTGGCTACTATCCTGCATTGACTGGGTACCCCCACAGCGTATCACTTAATCATACTGAATATAGGAGGTGTAAGGTGGTCATCATAGGAGAGGTATGCGAAGCCTTTGAAAAATGGAGATGCCTACGTATGTATGATAGGCGAGGAACAAAAAGCTAAGACTCCCCATCGGGAGCTGGAGGCGATAACTTTTGATGACAATGACTTACGAGGAAAGCGATACCCGCATACAGATCCAATGGTGATTATGGTCATGCTTGGCTCAGAAGAAGTGCATAGAATTTTGGTAGATAATGGAAGTTTAGTGAACATTCTATTCAAAGATGCATTCGATAAGATGAGATTGTCTATGGAAGATGTCACGCCATGCAACCAATGGCTACATGGTCTTATGGGAGAAGAGACTATGCCCTTAGAGAGGTTGGGTTTGTTCATTCAGATAGGAACCCCTCCCCAATTAGCCATGCAAAAGAAAACTTTCATATTGGTGGATGGATTCTTAGCTGACAACGTCTTCCTAGGATGTCCATCCATATCTGATTTTCGTGCAGTGGTGATGATGAAACTCCCAACAGCCAATGGGATAGGAGTGATGCAAGGAAACCAGGACATGGCTAGGGAATGTTATGTTGTAGAGCTGCGAGAGAACAAATAGAGAGAGAAGGGGAAAGGCACAGAAGTTGCCTTCTATGCAAAGAACTCCCTTGCATAGCAATTAAAGGGTGGCCCACTCTCGAGTTTACAAGTGATCCTCATAACGAGCTTGACCCGAGAGATGGAGGAGAGAGGGCCATAGTCGAGACCAGAGAGGCTTTGGAGTTTGTGAAGGTTGATGATAGTGATCCTATGAAACTTATGAAAATTGGATCTGGTATGGAGCAGGATCTAAAGATACAGCTGATTGATTTTTTATGGGACAACTAGGATGTGTTTACCTGGTCCCATGCAGACATGTGTGGGATTTCTGCCTCAATTCCTTGTCATGCCCTAGACATCGACCCAAGGAAACCTCCTGTGAAGTAGAAGAAAAGGAGTATGGGCCCAGAATGATCGGTGGCACTAAACGAAGAAGTGAAAACCTTAGCGGCAAACAGCTTCATTCGAGGATCATTGTACCCAGAATGGATTGCAAACTCGGTCCTTACTAAAAAACCGAATGGAAATGATAGACTTGGGTAGACTTTTCTTACTTAAACGACGCATGTCCTAAAGACTGCTTTCCGCTCTAGAGGAATGATCAGTTAGTAGATATAACTGCTGGACATGAGTTTATATCCTTTATGGATGCTTACTCCGGGTATAACCAGATCGCAATGCATGTCCTCGACCAGGAGCACACCAACTTTATCATTGACCCAAAGCTCTACTGTTACAAGGTTATGCCATTTGGACTTAAAAATGCAGGAGCGACATACCTACGTCTGGTAAACAAGATGTCCGTCGAACAAATTAGCAAAAACATTGAGGTCTATGTTGACGACATGTTGGTAAAGTCAAAGAGGGCCGAAGACAACATCTCGAACTAGGACGAAATGTTTCAAATTCTATGAAAGTACGGGATGAAGTTAAACCCACTGAAATGTTCTTTTGGAGTGACGCCTGGAAAGTTCTTGGGTTTCATCGTGCATGCAAGGGGGATAAAGAGGTCCGTGCAGTACAAGACATCAAAATTCTCGAAACTCGGAAGGAAATGCAAAGCTTAAATGGGATGGATATAGCTTTATGCAGGTTCATATCCAATGGCACAAACAAGTGCATCCCATTCTTTGAAGCGCTCAAAAAGGAAAAAGACAAGTTCGTGTGGATAGATGAATGTTTGGCTGCATTCTTAAACCTATTGAAGCACTTGCAAAAGCCACCAGTCTTGTCTACACCAGTTGAAGTGGAAGATCTTTACACCTACTTAGTAGTGTCACATCATGCTTTGAGCGTGGCTTTGGTCAGGAAGGAAGACTGGGTACATCATCTGATATAATACATAAGCAAGCGCTTTACCAGACCAAAGTCCAGGTATCTTAAGTTGGAGAAGTTGGCATACTGTTTATTGATTGCATCCAAGAAACTGAGGCATTAATTCCAGTCACACCGTATTCGGGTGCTCATGGACCAGCCCTTGAGGTAGGTTCTACATAGGCGGGACACTTCAGGATGGCTTACCAAGTGGAGCATCAAGTTGAGTTAGTATGAGATAAGCTATCACCCACGGACTACAATCAACGGGCAGACATTAGTGGACTTTCCTGCCGAGTTTACTATTCGAGATGACAAAGTAAAGCCCTAGGAGGAGGAAGCCCTCAAGTGGTGAGTGTATGTTGATGAAGAATCTAATGATCTGGACTCTGGTTTGGGGATAGTATTTATGACCCCCTAAGGAAGGAAGTTGAGTCATGCAATTAGACGAAGATTCAAAGCAACAATCAACGAGACAGTGTATAGGGATTTTATAGCCGGACTGGAGTCAGCATAGAAGCTAGGGATCGGGTCGCTATGTGTTCATAGCGACTCTCAGTTGGTGGTGATCATATGCTTGGGGAATTTTAGGCCAAAGGAGGACGCTTGAAATCTTATTTAGAAAAGGTAAAAGACTTGTTTACTGGTGGAGCACTACATGGTTAAGCACATTCCACGAGAGGAGAATCAAGATGCGGACAAGTTGGTAAATTTAGCAAGTTTGGGAGATGAGTCTCTGTTAGGATCGGTACCTATTATGACCCTATATAGATCCAGTTTCGAGAAAGTGAACGCGATTGCAGCTGTTGGAGGTGAGGAGACCTAGACGACCCCATTGGTAAGGTACTTGAGTGAAGGAATACTGCCTGATGGTTGGAATAAGGCTAGGAGGATCCTACGGAAGGCACCACGCTTCGTTATCCAGGATGGACTGCTGTACCAGTGAGGATATTCGAACCCGCTGCTTAGATGCGTCGCTAGGCAGGAGGCCGAACAGGTACTGGGAGACGTACATCAAGGGAGTTGCGAAGACCATACAAGGGAAACTTTAGCAAAGAAGGTGTTGCGGTATGAATACTTCTGGACGACCTTGAATCATGATACAATGGAGTATGTGAAGAGGTGATAAGTTCCAATAGTCTGATAAGATTCCCAAGCTATCCCGACCAAGCTAACTCGCATGGTCAGTCCATGGCCCTTTGCGGTTTGGGGAATAAATTCGATCAGGGAGCTTCCAATGGCATATGACAGAGCTAAGTATGCCATAGTGGTGGTTGACTACTTTACTAAGTGGGTGCGAGCGGAGCCCCTTACTAAAGTGTCGACGGCCAAGGTTATAAACTTCTTAATCATATATGTGATATGTAGGTGCAGAGTTCTCCTTCGGATTATTTTGGATAATGGATTGCGTTTTGACAGCGAGGGGTTCGTTGACTTCAGCCAGTGGCATGGAATAAAAAAGAGTTTTTCAACTGTAGCATACCCACAAGCTAATGGGTAGGTAGAAGCGGTCAATAAGGTTTTGAAAACTCCTATAAAGAAGCGGCTTGAGAAAGTGAAAGGAGCATGGTTGGATGAGCTCCCTCTAGAATTTTATGGGCCTATCGTACTTCTTTTAAAACAGCAGCAGGTCATACTCCTTTCTCCTTGGCTTACGGATCAAAAACGATGTTACTGATAGAGACAGTAGTACCGTCACATTGGAGGATTTACCTTGACCCAAGCAAGAACGAGGAGTTGTTGAACATGTCGCTTGACTTAGTTGGCAAAAGACACGAGGAAGCCACTCTAAAGGTAGAAGCACACAAGTGAAAGATAACCATCAAATACAATGCTAAGGTCAAACACCGCCCGCTCAAGGAAGGGGACTTGGTACTTAAATGAATATTCCCCAAACCGGGGGCATTGGGTCTAATCTGAGAATGGCCATTTATCATTAATAAGGATTTAGGAAACGGAGCTTTCATCCTTAGTACTGTAGATGAAGCTATATTCAGGAAGGCATGGAACACACACCATCTCCATCATTATTTTGCTTGAACTTTCGTCATGTTCATTGTATTGAAGCTTTATAATTGAAATCATTATAAAACATATTCTAATAAAGTTTGCTTTTCTTGAAATTTTGTCTCAACTGATAATCAATAGGAAACATAACCATGTGCTATCAATTGAAGGTGTTGGACTAACATAGACACTTTTAGGGAATAACACATAGGCCAAAGACCTAACTCCTCGACCCAGGAACCAAGCTCAACCATTGTTTTATCTTCCTTCAAAACCTCTTTATCAACAACGGCGAGCCCGATTAGCCCATGGTTAGGACATGACCATCAAGTGGGTGCCCGTCATTGACGATCGACCCAAACTTCTTGTCGGCAACGACAATCATGATAAGCACATGGTCAAGACATAAACACTAAGTGGGTGCTCATCGTTGATGATCGACCCAAAATTCTTTATCGGCAACAGCGAGCCCGATCATCCCATGGTCAGGACATAACCACTAAGTGGGCGCTCATCGTTGATGAGCCAAACTTCTTTACGGGCAATGGCAAACCCCGATCAGCCCATGGTTAGGACATAGCTACCAAGTGGGTGCTCGTCGTTAAAGATTGGCCCAAACTTCTCTATCAGCAATGGTGAGCTTGATCAGCCTATGGCCAGGACATGATCACCAAATGGGTACTCGCCATTAGCTATCGGCACAAACTACTCAGCCAGGAGTGGTGGACTGGAGTGATCTCTATTAAGGTGCCTACAACTGATGATTGGCCTATATTTTCCCTTCGGTAATGGTAAGCCAGAGTAACACTACTCAGGTGCTACCAATTGTCAAACGGCTTCGATGGAAGGACAAGGAGAACCCGACTTACCAACCGTCAGGACATGACAGCTACCTAGTCCCCTAGCATGTAGATAAATTTAATGATAGCAGGTAATCACAGGCAATATAAAGTTGTCTAAAGCGCATTACACATATGCATCATATTTAACAAAAGGCAAAATTATGAACAATCAAACTGTAATATGGACATATTATCTGACATATAAGTGTTCAAAAGGCACAAATCAAAAAGTATCATAAAGCACTGTCTCTGACCTTAATAAACACAGCAAAATTATTCACACATGAGTAGAAATATTTAATACAAAAATGAATTCTGTATGCAAGGTATGCTTAGGGTTAACAAAAAGAAAAACATAGATGAGAAGCAGGCATGGTTATCACTTTGACCTGGATTTGGTCGACTTATACTTGGATATAGATTGCTTAGTGTGATGCCTCAAACCCTTGTGCTCGTTGGAGCCCTAAAGTTCACCCTCCTTTTTCTTGTCTCCTTTCCTAGCAGCAATGACATCGAGTTCTACTTGTTTCTTCTTCATGAGCTTCAACTCCTCCATAGCCTCAAGCTTCACTCTCGCCATGTTTGAGGAAAGTTCTTCGGGGCTTGTTTTTTCAGAACTGCCTCCCTATCGAACTCCTCGGCAGGGTCTGAAGTGCCTGTAATATCAATATCAGTAACTTCCTAAAGAGTGGCAATCATCTCATTATAAACCTTATCAATTGGAGGATTGGTGGGGCCTAGAGGCATTGTTTGAGAAGAGAATGTCAAAGTAGTCATAGGAGCAACTGAATCTGTTATAAGTAAGTCACTGCATAGAAGTAATGGGGACTGTCAAGCGTAGTCCCACTCAAACCTGCCCGAATGTACTAAGCAGTAGCTTACGAACTGTAAAGAAAAATCCTACCTCCCTTAGGGGACCTGGGAGCATCGTTGGACATCTGAGTATGAGTTGAAGGAGAAGGAGCTTTCAGGGTCTATTTTCCAGCAGACGGATCTAAAGAAATGTGGAAAACAGTTGATGGAACATTATGCACGGGGAATAAATAATCGGTTTAGGAGCCTGGCCTTGTATAACCACTTCGGAGGTTGAGCCACCATTCTTCTTCTTCTATGCCTTTTCCTTTCGAGCCTTCTTAGTCTTAACTAATTTGATATAACCCAGGCAAACATTCTTAGTCAAAGATTCTTAAGTTATGCTCGACATTTCTTTTTGTTGATCTCTTCTCTCACCTTGATAACATTGGCATGATATCCAGCCAAAGCTTTGACGCAACCCAACATGTTAGCAAGAAGATCAATTGGCTTACAAAGGAAAGAGGTGGTGCCTCGGCGAGCACGTAGGACAAAAGATCTCTAGGTTGGTAAGGCTGTTGGAACTCATCAAAGTGCTGGTCGGAGTGATCGGTTATGACGGTTGCTCCCATTGGCTTTTTTCCATTATCCTTTCTCCTGGGGCAGGGACTATCGCCCCTCTATTGTTGATCTTCTCCTATTGTTTGGAGGCTTCAAAATCAGATAAAGGGAAAGGAGAGAGCCCTTGAGACTTGGAGTGATAGGTCAGAGTTTGGGAACTTGATTTACTACCAAGAGAATGGGACCTTTTCCATGAGCCATTTTTGGGATCTTGGTCGCCTTTGTCCCTGGCTGGGTGATAACAGACTATCTCCCTAGTCACTAGCTTTGTAACTTACCACTCGATATTTTTGCTTGGGACGAATGAAGAAATGGCCTGGTTTATCTCCTTTGGAGGCACCTTCGGCCCTAACTGCTTCACTTTAGACACTAATTTCTCCCTCTTTGAGCTCATGCTTTCTGCGATTATAAAGAACAATAGTTTAGGATCATCCAATCACCCAGAAAAATGCAGGACCATGACAAGAATGTGTGATAGTGTGAGTGTAAGTGAAAGAGCATATAACTATTGTACGAACCCTCGGGGTCCTCATAAATCTTTAACTATCACTGAATCTCTGCAATGGACATAGAATCCCTATAGGTGTTCCCAGGATCTGGATCCAAAAGGTAATCAGAAACATTAGTATCTTCGAGGATGAAAGCCTCTTCCTCCTCCTCCTCCTCCTCCTCCTCCTCCTTGGGACTAAAGACAAGACGTATGGCTTCATCTACCTCCGAGTTAGGCGGCGTAGCTAAACCAATACCCTCGAAATAGTTGGCTTCATCGTGATCCGAAGCGGTGTGATCACTGCCATGGGGATGAGAGCCTGCCTCTTCCTCTATCCTCGTACGAATATTATTGTCTTTCCACTCCCTTAAGGTCCTCAATCAGCCACTTTTATTAGGAACTCTCCTGAATGCACCTAACTCCGACTCCTTTGAGCACGTAACCACAGTAGGGACTAGACGAATCAATGGTCGAAACGACACCAGTAACCAAATGTAAGGGGAGGGCTCCTTGCTCGTCTCACCGGTAGCTGAGCCTTTCTTTTTCTAAGCCTTAGTGGGCTTCTAAGTAGAAGGCTGTCTAGACCTTCCGATCAAGCAATCGATAGCTAGCAAACCGAGTTGCCTTAAGTTGTCATCAGTGACTGGTCGGAGAACCCCCCGAAGCTCTTTATGAATCTGTTGGACACTTTGCAGCTTGTCCTCTAAGTCCTTCCCAGTGGCTGCTTTCACTACACCTGAAAGAGACGAAAGAGTTAATGTCTAGCTCGTGGTGTTACAAAACAATAGAAATGAGACAAATAGAGAAATACTCACATCCCAAATGTCGTTGGTGAAAACATGGAGAATTGTCCCAAGCAAAGAAGTTGGAGTATACGTTCTCGACCGGTTTAAACTTGCTCTCCGCCTTGAGATAAATGAAAGGAGAGCCCTCTAACTTGCTCTTTATAGTGTATAGAAATCTAATCTGGCAATGAGTTGAGAGGCACCTAAAACTCCCTCATAAAGATGGATTACAAGCTAGCGAGGATGACATATCCGTTAGGATGCGGCTGAAACGGAGTGATTTTCAAATATACAAGAAACCCATGATCCACTAAGGAAGAGAAGGTGGAGCTCCAACCTTGCAGTAGTATTGAGAGTAGCCATATATCCCTCGGGAGGAGCATGAGCTTGCTCTTCTGAGGTAGGTAGAAGAATATCGTCCTTGGGGATACTATGTTCAACCACAATAAGATCAAGCTGCTTGGATGTCAAATTGGAGGCCTCAGAATCGATGGGGCTTATTAACAGCTCCGATGGCCCATGTCCATGAAAAAGAGAGTGAGAGAAGCTAGGTTGGTTAGATGGAATCCTGATCGAGCAGGACTAGGAGGGACGAAAGTAGAAGGTACCTAATCTTTGGAGGTGGTAGAACAACGAGAATGGCGACGTCCCAACATTCCTATCTAGAACGATAGATCATATCACGCATAATTATAAAGTGAGGAAGTATTCGCGTATGCGTGTGTGTATGCATGTTTAAAAAATAAAAATAGAATAAAATGCAACACTTCCTTTCAGCAGTTAACTAAACAACTGCAAATCCTAGACCTGTAAAGCCAAACCAAAAATCCCTAGGCCAAATTCCAAGCTTAACCCTAGGATGAGCCAAATGACATGTGAATAGTAGGGGTAAGTGTTGAGATAGAGAGGAAATGCTTATCGGATCATGGATCGCCTTGGATTAAAGATTGGAGTTGGACTAGAGGCTTGGGCAAGGAGGCACGATAATGGCGGCTCGGGGAGATGAAAAGTCATGTGTTTTGGGAAAGGCTGGAAAGTGAGATAACATGCATGGTAGGATAAAGTACTTAAGTTTATATAGGGGAGGAGTCTACCCTGTCAAGAATCGAATCAGATAGGCATCGAATCAACAAGGGTACCAGATGAGTAGCATGCCAAACCAAACCACCAAGTCACAAGCATGCCGGACCAGGCTAGAATAGTAGGTGGATTGTTGATGGATTTACGAAGAGATTACTCAACAATGTCTACGAGATGAACTTTGGAGGGCAAGTGCATAAGACTAAGTTAAGTGGAATTCGGAAGACAACATGGCTCGGTTAGGAGGAAGGTAACACAGCAGGTAGAGCAAGTGCAAAGGCCGGACATAGAGCTTGGAGGAATGGGGAGAAAGCAAACTTTCTTCCCTCTGTTCGATGGTTGAAGTACCAAATAGAATTTTTTGTTTAGTACCCACAAGCCACGGAACAAGATCTTCCTTTCGGTGATTGAAGTACCTAATAGAATTTTCTGTTTGGTACCCACAAGCCAACGAACAAGATCTTTTGTTCAGTGGTTAAGCACTCACCGAACCATGTGCTCAAGACACTTACCGGACCAAGGAGGAAGCAACTCACTGAACCAAGGAGGAAGGCACTTACCGGACCAGGACAATCCTAAATCTACTGACCCAAGCCCAAGGGAATCTCATCGGACCAGGGGGACCGAGTCAGATAGGAAAGCATATGAACTTGGCCAACAACTTGTCTATATCCATCTTAGCCGAACCAACACCCTTCGAACTGACTTCTTAGTCGAACCGAGTAGTGTATATATTAAAGGAAATTTACATATACTTGGAAATAATCATGAATTTCCCAATTTTCGAGAATATTCCCTCTGAGTGAGATATACAAGGAAATATCCTAATTAATGACACATTGACACCACCTCTTCGTCCCTATAAATACTCAAGTATTTGGCATTCAAACAACCTTTTGGGACTATAAGATCATCAATTACTTGTAGGATCAAAAGTATAAGAGAAAGAAATAAAAACAAATAGTGGATGTAAGCCCATTATGGCTTAACCACTGTAAGCCCATTTTTTGTGCAAAAACCTATCTCTCAAGAATCCTCTTCATTTAAACAAATGAAGGAAATTATTGGTTGAAAATATTTTCATATTTGCTGCTTTTACTAAATTTCCAATCATCTTTAAAATGTGCGTGGACATTGAAATGATATTTTATGATAAATAGAAAGAAAGCCATATTTTATATTATTTAGAGTTACTTAATTCCGCGTTCTAAGATGCTAGCCTAGGTACCAAAAAAGGCTAAGTGTCAGCCTGGTGCCTTTAAGGATTTCAAAGCGGTATACTCATGCTTGAGACGTCACGAGATGTAGAAAAACGCAAGTTTTTTTATCAACTTAAGGGGCATGAAATAAAACATTGTTAAATGGACATTATCCATGGATAAGGTAAGACAAATTTTAAAGGGATTTTCACCCATAAAAATAATTGTTATGCGGACTCTGTCGAATAAAACGATGTACTATTTCACCTTTCGTGGGAAGCAAAATTCGGCGGCACCCATTTAAAAATGATCGGAAAAATGATGATGGTTCACCGATAACTATTTTCGGCAGGATATGATTGGAAAGAAAATCAAAATTCAACAGAGAGTCATCGAAGTACTAATGATAGATAGGTTTTTTCTGTTAAAATTTGAGATTTTTTTGGTATGGCCATTCGCAAAGTTCATCAAAAAATAAGAAACAAAAAAAAAGAAAAAAAATGAAGAAAAAAGGAAAGAAAAAGAGAGAGAAAAATTGATTTCTTTGGCATTTTCGGTAGGATATGACTATAAAGAAATCAAAATTCGACAGAGAGTCATCGAAGTATTGATGATGATAGGTTTTTTATGTTAAAGTTTGAGACTTTTTTTGTATGCCCATTGGCAAATTTCATCAAAAAAGGGAATAAAATGAAGAAAAAAAGGAAGGAGGGAGGAGGATAAAAATAAAATAATGATTTCCTTGGCCTTCCGATTCGACTTAATCTCAAAATCTAACCTAAAATCGACCCAATCTCAAATCAGTCTTGAGCGAAATAACGTGGTAAAAAAGAGAGGAAAATAAAAGTCTAGCTGCCGATTCAACTCTCAATCTGCCACCACGCCTTTTGCCTACCGCCTGCCGCCTGTCTCTTGGTGCTTGCTACTACCGCCGTCTGCAACTGTTGCCGTCGAAAGCTGCATCGACTCAAATCTTGGTAATTTTTCCTCTTCTAAATCTAAAGTTTACTGTACTGAATAGTTTAAATCATTTTAAACACAGTTAACGTAATTATATTAAGTTATTTTAACTGATTTTAAAGTTTTGTTTTAATTTTAATATTTAATTTACCGATCCAAATATTTTTAAATGATTTAAATAGATTAATTGAATTATTAAAGTAGAAATTATATATGTATGGGGACCGGCTATTTGGATACATAATTAAACAAAAAATATGACATAATGATCTTGACCGATGGCATACGAAGTTGAAATCAGGGGCAATCTACTATTGAGATATATTGTGTCACCAATTGTGTCATTATTTTGTGTTCTAATAAATTTTCCCTTTATGTATTAGTTATTAATCTTTAAATTTTAAATTGTTATATTTTAAGGTTTTAAACTTGACTTTAGTTTAACCATTAAATTGTTTTATAATATAACTTTCAAAATTCTAAACCTGAATCTAAAGTTTTAAACCTGCCTTTATTTTAACTTTTAAAATTTAAATTGTTTATAATTTAAAATTTAAAATCGATCCATTAAAGTTATTAAACTGACTTTAATTTAATCATTATTCAATTTTAGTAGCAGTTTCAAGTGTAGTTTTTTGGCTGTAAACATGAAAAGCGTTGCTCAAGCCGCCCAAAAAAGCAGTAGGCGCAAAAAAGAGTAAGGCACGGACCTGGTGCTTTTTGGGTCGTTTTCATCTTGCTAACTTTGATTTAATTTTGTGAATTAAGCGTTGAATTTAGAAACTAACTTTAAACCAGTTAATAATTCTCTTATTCTAGTTTTCAGCTGTACATCATTTTTACAGTTTAAGAGATGTACCTAAATGCTTTTATTATGTAAAATGTAACTGGTTTTGCTTACATAATTTTAAAAATCTGTTCTATTTTATAAAACTAGTACTTCCGAGATCATGCCATAACATTTTTACTGAAACAACCAATAATATGAACATGAAGGCCAATGACACTAATATGATATGAAACATAATTTTTGTTGAAACACATAGTACCTGTTTAATACTATCAACTAGCATCATTGATTTACATTTATACAACAACAACAACTAAGACATTATTCTCAAACAAGTTAGGGTCAGATAGAGATGGAACCCAAAATTAAAGGAATATAATAAGGTTCCATTTCCATAAGAGAGACTGTTTCCTGGAGACTTGACCAGGCAACTAAGTACTCGGCATTAGCATACTGTCCGGCATTTATGGGTCATTCGGCATCCATACCGTTCGGCTCAACTGGGTTGATTCGGCATCCCGTTACGATCGGCATCCACGAAGCGCTTGGCATTAGCAAGTGCTCGGCATTCAAGAAGCGATCGGCATCCAGGAGCGCTCGGCATCCAAGAAGCGTTCGGCATCCAGGAGCGCTCGGCATCAAGCAACGTTCGGCATCATGAGACGTTCGGTGTGGTATAACGTTTGGCGTGTACAAACGTTCGGCCTGGTTGAATTGTCTGTCATAAGATATTGTTCGGCCTAACTATTGTTCGGCTTAAGTATCATTCAGCCTTGATGGCGTTCGGCCAATGTATCGTCCGGACTAAGTTTTGTTCGGCATTCAGTCATCCAGTACAAACAGATGTTCGACATTCAGAGTGCCCAGTCTCACCTCGTTCGGCATGAAGAGGGAAGCTCGGCATTCTGTCGTTCGGCCTATCTGGTTCGGCGTAACCGACTCACACTATTTGGACCGAGTTATTCAGCTACTAGGCCCACCGGAGAAGTCCAACCCACCTTCGCCTATAAATAGAGAGGCAGGGGCACAGTAAAATGGACCTTTTTTCGGGAACACTGGGGAGACTCTGCCGCTTTCAAGACTCATCCTCTTTACTTATTAATTGTATTCAAGTATTTGATCTACGGATTTTATCTGTAATCAATCATCAAGTAAAGTAATAAAGTTTAACCTCAAAGTGGACGTAGGCAATTACGCTGAACCACTATAAATTCGGTGTTCTTACTTTCTGCATTCAAATTAGCATATTCTTCCTTGTTTAATTTATCTTCATCACTTATATCACTACACAATCTTTCTTAGCGAGGTTAGTGACCAATTTTGGTGCTAACACTTTGGTGCTTTCACTGAGAATTGAATTCTCAGACCTCAAGGATCTGCTTTGAAGCTACTGGATTGAATAAATCCCCCAAAGAAGATCCGACTCATTGATAGGACGTCTGTTGATTCTACTCAGAGTTCATACCAATAACTCTACAATGGCAAGACCACGTACCAGATCAGTTTCTCATAATGCGGACTCCCACGAGACTGCTAGCGTGCAACAAGCAGGACCTAGCAATCAGCAAGCAATTCCAGGTGCAGGGACTACCGCCCAGGACCAAATGCCGGTTGTCACCAGAATAGAGTTCAATGACTTGATGAGAGAACTCAGGGAAAGCAGGAGACAACTCAGAGAGAAAATGCAAGCTAACGCAAACCTCATGGCACAACTCACTCAACAACAACACCAAAATGCTGGGGGCAATCCCGCTCCTTATTCCTCATTCGACAGCTCAACTTCCTCCGATGAACCTCCCAGGCGTAGATGCCGTAAGACTGAAACTGCGCGGGCAGGTGCTGCTGTCCGAACAACTGGAGACCGTGACCAAGTCGAAGCTGGAAACTTAGGAGTTGGAGTGCAGGTGGAGGCTGGAGGCCCAGACCATCAAAACGCTAACGATGTCGAACCTCAAGATGCACGTCTGGTAGATCGCCAGCAGAGGAGGCATTAGCATGATCAGTCACGTAGAACATACTCCAACCTTCCACCTTCCATACAAACACCAGACCTGACAGCCATGATCAGGCAATTGATGAAAGAGAATCAAGGCTTATCAAATGACGATTGGGGAGTGTCGAGAAGTCATACTCCGTTCACAGACATTGTTCTACAGGCAGCGTACCCCAGAAAGTTTAGTATGCCAACTATCCCAGCTTATGAAGGAAAGACTGATCCCAGACAGCATGTCATGAGGTACGAGTGGATGATGGATTCAGCTAGAGCAAATGATGCAACCAAGTGTAGATGCTTTCCAATTACTCTATCTGGGATCGCTACTATGTGGTTCACCCGACTCCCTCCGCGGTCTGTATCCAGTTTCGAGGAGTTGGCGAAGAAGTTTATAGAACAGTTCAGGATACACACTACTCGTCCAAAGGACGTGATGTCTTTATCAAGTGTAATCCAGACTCCTAGGGAGTCATTGAAGGAGTATTTACAAAGATTCCATGTTGTGGCGACTGAAGTCAGTAATCCCAATGATCATGCAATTCTAATGGCTGTGATGCGAGGTGTGGATCCGGATTCTGAGTTTGGAGACTGGCTGGCAGGAAAACCTCCAACTACGCTAGAGCGTTTTTACTCAAAGTCACACCAGTTCATAAGAAGAGAGGAAGCCAGGTGGGTAAGGCGATATAAGGCACCGGGACCTGTCCAGGAGTCCGTAAAAAGAAACATTGCTATGAAGCAGTCAGGAGACAACTCGGGAAAAGTCCAAGTCAATGTCCAGAACAAGCCCGGACAGCCTAAGGAATCCGGAGGAAGAAGTCGGGGGAAGTGGAAGCCGAGAATTCCAAGCTACAATGAGTATACCCCATTGAATGCGTCTCTTGAGAACATTTACCTATCAACCTGCAATACCTTTCAATACAGAAAGCCACGTCCAAAAGAGTCAATCGAGGAACAGAAGCGGATTGGGAAATACTGCCACTTCCATGAGACTCATGGACACAATATGGAAGAGTGCAGACACCTACACGACGCTATAGAGAAGTTGATCAGGCAGAAAAAGTTACAGGAGATTGTGAAGGATCCATAGGAAGGAGGACAAGGAACATCCAACCCAGGTCGTGCACCAGCTCCGCATCATCTCGAGGAGCCTGCCCGGACTATGGGTAGACTAGTCATAAACACGATCATCGGCGGGCCTCACCCCGCGGATAAGAATTGGCAAGATATGGAGCGGTATGCTAGTTCCCTGAAGCACGCAGATTTCGAGTGTTGTTCCAACGTAGAGGATGGGACCCCTGCTAAGCAGCTGTGCGTGATGACAGACGATATAGTATTCAGAAACAAAGATGCTGACCAAGTGGAGGCTCCTATCATCGACTCGATAGTCATATCTGCGACAATCGGACCGGCTTATGTGAAAAGAATTTTGATTGATTGTGGAAGTTCTGTCAACATCATCTTCAAGAAGGCTTATGACCAGATGAAGATGGAACGAAGGATTTGAAACCGTCTAAAGCTCGTATACATGGCTTTAATGGCACAGCGACCGATGCAGTGGGGTATGTTGAGTTACCAGTTGAACTGGGACAAGGCGAACGTCGGAGGGTGCGAATCCCACCCTTCGTAGTTTTGGATGTGGATTCTCCGTACAATGTGTTCTTGGGCCGACCGGCCCTGGCTGAGTTTAGGGCAGCATTAGCCTCGTGGTGCTTAACTTTGAAGTTCCCAACTGACAAAGGAGTAGGTGTTGTTCATGGAGACCAGGCGACTGGTCGTGCCTGTTATGTGGCTGAGCTCCGAGAGGCCCATCGGAGGGAGAAAGGAAAGGTTGCGGACAATCCCGTCCGCATCCATAATACTGATAATTGACAAGTAGTGCCCGAGACCTGGCTTGGGCATAATTCTCGGATCTTTAGAGACATAGATCCGAGAGACGACGATGAGAAACCCATGGAAGAAAAGGCAGCGCCGGCTGAATTAACAGTTGACATTTCAGTCAGCCGAGACGATCCATCGCGAGCACTGAAGATCGGATCACAACTCGGCCCCGCAATGACTGAAGACCTTAGTGATTTCCTCCGAGCGAATCTTGATGTTTTCGCCTAGATGCATTATGATATGTGCAGGATTTCTCCTGCCATTACGAGTCATATGTTGAACATAGACCCGAAATACGTCCCGGTTAAACAAAAGAGGAGAGGAATGGACCCAGAGAGGTCCGCTGCTCTCAGAGAGGAGGTGGACAAACTCAAAGCCAATGGGTTCGTCCGCGACGCCCTCTACCCTGAATGGGTATCGAACCCCATGCTGGTGAAAAAGGCGAATGGGAAATGGAGAACTTGTATAGACTATTCCGATTTGAACAAGGCATGCCCCAAGGACAGTTTCCCGTTGCCTAGGATTGATCAGTTGGTCGACTCCACTGCAGGACATGAGCTGTTATCATTCATGGATGCATACTCAGGCTACAATCAAATCCCGATGCATATTCCGGACCAAGAACACACCAGTTTCGTCACAGACGTTGGGCTATATTGCTATGTAGTAATGCCTTTCGGATTGAAAAACGCAGGAGCAACTTATCAACGTTTGGTGAATCGAATGTTCAAAGACCAGCTTGGTAGAACAACGGAAGTCTATGTGGATGACATGCTCGTGAAGTCACGATAGTCAAACGACCACATTCGAGACTTAGCAGAGATGTTCGATATACTCAGATATTATGGGATGAAGATCAACCCTCTGAAGTGTTCCTTCGGCGTTGCATCGGGGAAGTTTTTGGGATTCATTGTTAATGCAAGGGGAATTGAAGCTAACCCAGAAAAGATTCAAGCTATTCGAGATGTGCATGTGCCTAGAACGATAAAACAGGTGCAAAGCTTGAATGGGAAAGTGGCTGCGCTGAGTCGATTCATATCCAGAGCCACAGACAAGTGCATTCCTTTCTTTGATATAATAAAGAAAGGGAAAAGGAATTTCGAATGGACATCTAACTGTGAGGAAGCATTCCGAGATCTGGTGAGGCATCTGGAGAGTCCTCCAGTGCTGTCAAAGCCAGTAGACCACGAGATGTTGTACGTATACTTGGCCGTATCCCCACATGCTATAAGTGCAGCCTTGGTCCGCGAGGAGGACCGAGTCCAAAAGCCGGTGTATTACGTTAGTAAACGTTTAACGGGGGCAGAAATAAATTACCCTAAAATTGAGAAATTGGCCTATTGCTTGATGATTGCATCACGTAAGCTGCGCCCATACTTTTAAGCACACTCAGTCAGTGTCTATACCGATCGGCCCCTACGGCAGGTACTCCAACGACCAGAAACTTCTGGGAGGTTGTTAAAATGGAATATCGAGTTGAGCCAGTTCGATATTACCTACTTGCCACGAAGAGCCATACAAGGACAAGCATTAGCAGATTTCATCGCTGAGTTTACTGTATCTGACAAACCAGACAATCACAGTGTCATTCCCCCCGTTCGATGGAAATTGTACACCGATGGGGCATCAAACGACCGTTTCTCCGGAGCTGGCATAGTTCTTGTAACTCCAGAAAATTGATCGATCTGTTACGCTTTGAAGCTCAATTTCCCGGCTATGAATAATGAAGCAGAATATGAAGCGCTGGTTGCTGGCTTAAAACTCGTTGTAGAACTTGGGGTTAAATCAGTTGAGATCTTTTGTGACTCGCAGCTGGTGGTGTACCAAGTGCGAGGAGACTACCAAGCAAGGGGACAGAAGCTTGCTCCGTACCTTGTTCTGGTTCAGGAACTATTATCAAACCTCGAACATTATGACATTTCGCATGTCCCGCGTGAACAGAACAAAGAAGCCGACTCATTGGATAAATTCGCAAGCACTGGCGATGCACAGCAAATGGGATTGTTTCCCGTTGAAACCTTGCATGCTCCAAGCATCGATGCGATGAAAGTTGATTTTGTGTTTGAAATAGGAATCGAGAGAGAATCATGGATAACCCCATTCAAACTGTACCTGACGACCGGGACTTTACCATAAAAAAGGAGCGAAAGACGACAGGTCATTCGAAAGGCCGCGCGATATGTGATGCAGGATGGACTAATGTATCGAAAGGGGTTCTCAGTCCCCTTATTACGATGCATCGCCCATGATGAGACAAAGCGGGTCTTGAAGGAGGTTCACGAAGGAGAATGTGGCGACCATACTGGGTGGCAGACACTAGCAAAAAAGATCCTCCGCTATGGATACTATTGGCCAACCGTAAATCGGGACGCTGCAGACTACGCAAGGAAATGTGACAAGTGTCAAAGATATGCGAAAATCCCGAGAGCTCCACCAACAGAATTCACACAAATGGTTAGTCCCTGGCCATTTGCAATCTGGGGAATCGACATAATCGGCTCTTTGCCTATATCCAAAGGTGGTGCGAAATACGCGATAGTTGCAGTCGACTATTTCACAAAATGGGCCGAGGTAGAACCTTTAGCCACAATCAACTCTAAGAAGGTCATTAATTTCGTTGTACGAAACATTATATGCCGCTTTGGCCTCCCTCGAACCATCATTACGGACAATGGAACGCAGTTTGAAAGCAGAGAGTTCAAAGAGTTCTGTTTAAAGTATGGCGTTGAGAAGAAGTTCACCGCCGTTGCGCATCCAAAAGCTAACGGACAAGTCGAGGCCGTAAACAAAATAATCAAGTCCATACTGAAGAAGCATTTGGAAAAAGCCGGAGGCAAGTGGGTAGATGAACTCCCGACAGCATTATGGGCTTATAGAACTACCCACAAGTCCGCGACCGGCCACATTCCATTCGCCTTGGCATACGGCTCGGAAGCCGTTATACCCATGGAACGTGAAGTTCCATCGCATCGAGTGACATATTATGATCCCAGGACGAATCAGGATCTCTTGTTGGAATCACTGGACTGCATCGATGAAAAACGTGAAGAGGCTGAATTAAGGGCGGCAGCACATAGGCACCGAGTCAAGCGATATTACGACGGCAGAGTCCGCCCAAGGATTTTTT
This sequence comes from Allium fistulosum, assembly GCA_030737815.1. NCBI lineage: Eukaryota > Viridiplantae > Streptophyta > Magnoliopsida > Asparagales > Amaryllidaceae > Allium > Allium fistulosum. Next base: position 1,387,905,949 of record CM060901.1, on the reverse strand, counting down.
ATGTGGGTGATCTCGTTTTGAAACGAGTTTTCGCGGTACCATCATGTATGAATTAAGGGCGGCAGCACATAGGCACCGAGTCAAGCGATATTACGACGGCAGAGTCCGCCCAAGGATTTTTGATGTGGGTGATCTCGTTTTGAAATGAGTTTTCGCGATACCATCATGTATGAATCCCAACTGGGAAGGTCCATACATCGTTGAACGAAAGCTTGGAGAGGGAACATTCAAGCTAGCGACCGTCGACGGCCTGACACTCCCCCGAGCGTGGAACAGTGAACATTTGTGACATTATTACATTTAGCCTGTTTCTTTCTTGTTTTAGGCACGGTTATTTCCTGTATGTTTTCGTTCCGTTATCACTTAGTTTCTTTTTGACCGTGTAATCAGGCAATTTAGTTGGTTTTCATTAATAAAGGCTTGAAGCCATCTTTCCTACAAATTACTAATGTTTCTATATCTCACAGTCGGGTGATGAATTTCTGGAGTTACATTATTCTGTATGATGTACGAACTCGTATAAACGACTTCAATCTCTGAGTCCCCAGAGTGCGGACCGGAGTACTCTAAGTCCCAAGAGCGCGGACTAGAGTATAAACGATTTCAATCTTCGAGTCCCCAGAGTGCGGACCGGAGTACTCTAAGTCCCCAGAGCACGGACTAGAGTATAAACGATTTCAATCTCCGAGTCCCCTGAGTGCGGACCGGAGTACTCTAAGTCCCCAGAGCGCGGACTAGAGTATAAACGATTTCAATCTCCGAGTCCCCTGAGTGCGGACCGGAGTACTCTAAGTCCCCAGAGCGTGGACTAGAGTATAAACAATTTCAATCTCCGAGTCCCCTGAGTGCGGACCGGAGTACTCTAAGTTCCCAGAGCGCGGACTAGAGTATAAAAGATTTCAATCTCCGAGTCCCATAAGTGTGGACCGGAGTACTCTAAGTCCCCAGAGTGCGGACTAGAGTATAAACGATTTCAATCTCCGAGTCCCCTGAGTGCGGACCGGAGTACTCTAAGTCCCCAGAGCGCGGACTAGAGTATAAACGATTTCAATCTTCGTGTCCCCTGAGTGCGGACCGGAGTACTCTAAGTCCCCAGAGCGCGGACTAGAGTATAAACAACTCCCATCTCTGTGTCCCCTGAGTGCGGACCGGAGTACTCTAAGTCCCCGGAATGCGGACTAGAGTATAGGCAATTCGAATCTCCGAATCCCCTGAATGTGGATCAAATTGCCCTAAATTCTTGGAGCGCGGATATAGAAAAAATTCTAAGTACTCAAGAATGTGGAACAAGCAATATGCCACTCCAAAGAATGTTCGAACAATGTAAGAAAGGATTGGGAAATTATGCAACTCACAAGAACTTGAGTTTTGACCACAGTTATTCGGAAAGCTAAAGAAGCAAAAGAATCGTTCAAGTAACTAAGAAACTAAACTTTATTTAATAGTCCAAAATGGGGTTACACAGCTATTCCTCCAAAACTTGGAGTCAAAAATCTATCTACACAAACTACGGAAACGAAAAAATAAAAGTAGTTACAAGACCTAAGAAAAATCTCGTTGAACGAGTATAGCGACTATTTCTTTGGTTTCTTCTTCTTGTCTTCCTTTGTTTTCTCAGATGACTCCTCTCCTTCACGCTTCTTCTTGGATTTTTTGCTTGCCAAAGAAGCAGAGTCAGGAGTGGGAGAAGGAACATCCAGCGGTTTGAATTTGCCGGGGAGAATGATTTTCAGAGGTCTATTCCGCGGGTCGGTAAGTTCCAGTATTTGAGGCTCGACTTTAATCTTGACCTTCTTTTTCTCCTCTTCTGTGAGTCGCTCCTTCATGCTCATCTTCGAAGTATGTTCGGAGGTACCAGTGATCTCGATTTCATCACTCCCTTCGACGGGAGATGAAGTGTCAAACTTATCATCATCTAGCGCCCCGATCACTTGAGCGTCAGGGCCAGGAGTTACTCCCGCATGAGCAACATCGCTTATTTTCTCTACCTCCTCCTTGGCGTCGTCGCTCCTTGGAGTTGGTTCAGGATCAGAGCAGCCTGCATGAAAACATAAAGAATGAACATTAGGACAAACAACCGCTACCAGAAAGTGATAGATCTTTTTAGCTTCTAAAAGAAGAATTTTATACCAGGTTCTGGCTGGCTATCAGTTGCGCGTGGAGTTTCACCCTCTAGAATAGGGGATAGCACATGAACACCAAGCCCAGGATCTTCTGGATCATAGCTGGCATGCTGCTCAAATGGGTCAAGTGTAGGCCGACCGGCTGATTAAGCAGCAGAAGGAGGAGTTGCAGCCTTCGCCCCAGATGGACCAGATTCGTCGTCTTTCTCTTTTGATAGGGGAGAGCCTTTACTATAAAGAGATAAAGCTGCAGATAAGTCCGCTGGCTCGTTCCCTCTGAGAAATTCTTTCACCAGAGCCTCCTCATTGATTTCCTCAGTGCCCGACTCGATCTTTCTGATCTTTATTAAAGTTTCCCAGGCCTCAGCTAGAGATTCAAGATAGCCCTCGCCTAGGAATGTCAAGTCGCGATGCATGAGGATGCGGGCGCTGTATTCGGCAATCAGCGGGTCTACATACATTTGACCACTTCTCTACCGACCTCTGCAGCTGCTTCGAGGCGAGAGTCAATCTCCTCAGAAGCTTTTCTCTTGCCCTCCTCGCGGGCTTTGTCTTTCATTATCTCAACCCTAGCAAGTTCATCATCGAGCTTTGTTTTTAAGAGCCATGTAGCAACGATTTCATCGCAGTATCGCTGGGACTCTTCTTGAGTGGCTATTTTCTCCTCTTTCTCCTTAGAGAGTAATTCTTTCAACTCTCTGACTTGTAGGGCGAGCGCGTCCCTTTCTTTTTAGATAGAATCTTTTTCTAAGGAAAGGGCTCCGCTGCGCTGGACTGCTTCATCAAGTTCCTTATTATGGGTCGCCTCTAGACGAATGACGGCCTCGGCAGTGTCTTTTGCACTCTGCTCTGTGGCTTTAAGTTTCGACTTATACAAGGCAAGCTCTTCATCTTGATTCTTGATGATGTCCTTGTCAAAGCCAGCTTCCAACTTCAAACGGTCAATTTCATGTTGTCGCTCAACAGATACCTCCGAGACTTTTTCAACCAAGTGTACAAACGCGTCATGTTGAACATAGACGTCGTTGTTGCAGGCGATGGCACTCTGCTTGACGTGCCCTGGGATGTGATGAATAGCTGGGACGAATTTCAGGCCGTCAAAGTAGATTTTTGGGAATTTTGCCTTAAGATCGACCATCTTCTCAGCTATCGTTGGGTCAGCCGCAGGAGTAGGGGGAGGAGGCTTTGAAAGTTCTGTTCTTTTCCGATGCTCCCGAGTTTGCCTTATGCTCGACGAACCGGAATGTTGTTCTTGGGAGACATCGGGTTGAGACCCCTTCTGCGAAATTTTTTCTCTATCTGACTCAGTTTGAGGAGGGGGATCACGAGAATATGAAGACTGGGAATATGTTTTCTTTCAATAAGACAAATCGCAAGGACGGTTGTCTCGATCCTCGTAATTGTCTCTGTCCCTACGTCTACCCGAGCCTGAATCCCGTCCGGGATGGTGAAATATAGAAGAACCGTGGAGGCGATCGAGTCCGTGGGAGCGCCCTGTGTCACCTACAAAGAATAAAAATAACAACGAGTTAGGAAAAATCGGGGTAATGGAAAAACTTGAAGTGTATGGTGAAGTGTGTGTATGCGTGTGTGTCCTAGTGTTCCCCCCGACGGACCGGTTCCTTTATCTTTACTGATTGGAGTGTTATCTCCCTGAACTAGGGGTTGAACTCCCGCATTGCCTCTAGCGGGCGAATGAAACTTAAGGGTTTCCGGATCGTCGAAACCATAATTGAGTAGATCGTCGGGAATGGTAAGGTTCGACAGACCCTTTAAAGAACTTTCCATGTGCTGTGAAGAAGCCTCTTTCTCTGGCGGGATGAGCGTAACTTTGGAAGTTCCGCCAACTTTCTCCTTCCGTATCTTGTACGTCAATTTCTTTTTCCCCTTCGAAGGGGAAGATGACGTTTCAATATCGTGTACTTCGACCGCCGGGTCCCAAGAAGGACCCACATTCTCGCCTTGTGTCTCAGGAGCTTCATCCTCTTTGTTTTCTCCCCCTTCATGTGCATCGGGGGTATGGCGTGATGACGATTCAGCTTGTTTTTTCCCTTTAACGGATGCAGACTTGGGAATGGAAACGCCCTCAGGAAGGCTAATCCGGCGACCTCCTGCTAATAGTCCTAACCTCGACAATGATTCATTTGAAATGATGGTTCGGATGTCCCGTTCCTCAGTAGGAAGAGCTCTAATGGCTTCGACGGTCTCAGAATATCCTCGGCCCTCAGGACGCGGATTAATACCTGAAAAGATGAAACAAGAAGTTAGAAAAAGCATAGCTCCGATTGAGCGCGAATGTTGACTCAGGGAAGAGACTTACTGCCTTCGACCCATCTCCTCGCGAAACCAGGAGGGCAACGCACATAGAACCATTCCTGTTTGTACAGGGCGAATTTGCTACATGCTCCGGTCAAAATCTGGCATTTGTGGTATGGCTCGAGGAACATAAAGGAGGGGCTATCTTTCCGTTTCTTAATCATATAAATATATCTGATGTCGCCGGAAGTTGGAGGCCTAGAGAAGATGGCCATGAAAAGTAGGTAGGTCCCGTATATGAACGCGTGACCGTTTGGATGCAGCTGCGACGGGGCGATGTCTATGTATTGCAACACGTCCCAAAGAAATAAATTGAATGGAGGTACGCTGCCCATCCAGCACATGAACTTATTATAAGCAGTATATCCGACTGGGGGGCAGATGAGGACGATCATGTCTTGACGGGACCAACACATCGGCAAAAGGGATTCCGTGGATGGAGCATATTCACCGAAGCGCGACTTCGTTAATCTTCGAAGCCTGTGAGTCGATCGGATTGTCCAAGAGAATCGATGCCTCCAGGGCATCAGGAGCTAAGTTATGGGCAGGGGAAGTCGACGGATTTGAAGTGTCCGCGACTTCTTGCCTTGAAGACGGCCCAGGCCTATCAGATATAGTGGCAGAGCTAGATTTTTTGACATCTCCAATAAATAGTGAATCTGGCTAAGCGCCTGTGAAAACTATAGTTGAAAAATGTTCAACGCTAGAATTAACAACACGAATATTCCCCCCACGTGGTGTGTGAACTAGTGCAAGCAATCGTGTATAAGCATTGAGAATTTGAAGGTCACAAAGTTACTGAAATAAAACTGAGCTTCCAATCATCGCCTTCGAAGACCGTCATCACTGACCGTCTCCAAAAGCCTGCCTTGTGGTGATTACAGTTTCAGATTCAGAAAACGTATGTTAATCTAAGTTCAGATTTATGTCTACTAAAGCTAGGGAGTTAATGATCTGGGTCAGTTTCATATGCTAGTATGCCAGGGTCCTTGTCCTTGTTTTGTTATGAGATTAGGCAAGGAAATTGTTGGTTCGGCATTTATGTTTGTTCGGCACTCATGATTGTTCGGCATTTTTGTTGTTTGGCCTAAGTGTGGTTCGGCATTTATGTTGTTCGGCACTTATGATTGTCCGGCATTTGTATTGTTCGGCCTAAGTGTGGTTCGGCATTTATGTTTGTTCGGCACTCATGATGGTTCGGCATTTGTGACTGTTCGGCAAAGCATCGTTCGGCCAAAATTTTGTTCGGCCGAGACAACGTTCGACATCCTATCTGACTCATACTCCCTCCATATCCTTCCATTGCACTGCCCGGCATGTGACGAATCATGCCGAGCCAAGGTTACGCCGAGCGCCAGCGCTTGACACACCGTCCTTAACAGCGACCTCATTCTCCTCTTCTTCCTCCATCCACACCGAACCACGAGGACGTATCGTTCGGCGAGTCATACCGGACCATCATGTTCGGCATTCTAGCCAACTCCTACTTTCCTCCACATCATCTGGCCCTAAAAGGTCCTAGTCGAAGTTTGATTCCTTCATCCACGCAACACCTATAGGCTACAGCTACAATTTACGAACTCGAGCCTCGTGTTAAAACCTCTTTTTCAGGGAAAGGATTTAATTAGAGGGATTGTTACCTAGTTAGTAGATCGAGACTTTGAGAAATCTGGAGTTGAGGGCGCAGTTTTAATTAATGCCGAATAGGTTAGGAAGAATTGTTAAGTCTTTGAAGGCTGTTAACAGGCGAGTTTCTCAAGTATAAGATAGAAGGAGTGAGTGTAAAAAAGAGAAGAAGATGGAGCAGGCCGGCCTTTATATAGGGAAAAAGAAGAAGTCGAAGAGACGATGACCGTTTGAACCGGTCAAAACAAAGTCGTTCGGCAGACATGGAGCACTCGGCTTCAGCTGTACTGTTCGGCATTCACATAACATTCGGCACACACCACCTGGTAATCACAAGATGACACCTCCGAGAGAAATAAGACAAGGATCGAAGCGGAACACAGAGAGCATGTAATCCAAAGCGTATCGCGTTCGGTCACGTGGTACACTTTGGGGGGCAAGTGTTTCCTGAAGACTTGACCAGGCAACTAAGTACTCGGCATTAGCATACTGTCCGGCATTTATGGGTCATTCGGCATCCATACCGTTCGGCTCAACTGGGTTGATTCGGCATCCCGTTACGATCGGCATCCACAAAGCGCTCGGCATTCAAGAAGCGATCGGCATCCAAGAAGCGTTCGGCATCCAGGAGCGCTCGGCATCAAGCAACGTTCGACATCAAGAGACGTTCGGCATGGTATAATGTTCGATATGGCTGAATTGTCCGTCATAAGATATTGTTCGGCCTAACTATTGTTCGGCCTAAGTATCGTTCGGCCTTGATGGCGTTCGGCCCGTGTATCGTCCGGACTAAGTTTTGTTCGGCATTCAGTCATCCAGTACAAACGGATGTTCGGCATTCAGAGTGCCCAGTCTCACCTCGTTCGGCATAAAGAGGGAAGCTCGGCATTCTGTCGTTCGGCCTATCTGGTTCGGCGGAACCGACTCACACTATTTGGACCGAGTTATTCAGCTACCAGGGCCACCGGAGAAGTCCAACCCACATTCGCCTATAAATAGAGAGGCAGGGGCACAGTAAAATGGACCTTTTTTCGGGAACAGTGGGGAGACTCTGCCGCTTTCAAGACTCATCCTCTTCACTTATCAATTGTATTCAAGTATTTGATCTATGGATTGTATCTGTAATCAATCATCAAGTAAAGTAATAAAGTTTAACCTCAAAGTGGACGTAGGCAATTACGCTGAACCACTATAAATTCGGTGTTCTTACTTTCTGCATTCAAATTAGCATATTCTTCCTTGTTTAATTTATCTTCATCACATATCTCTACACAATCTTTCTCAACCAGGTTAGTGACCAATTTTGGTGCTAACAGAGACTATGGTTTTTATGTTAGCTCGTCAAGCCTATCACAACCCTTCTTTTTTATCCTGCCTTGGGACATGCTGCATAGAAACTACACAGACGGAGTTATTGATTTACATTTATATGCAGAAATATTTTTCTTTTCAGTTTGATATGGAAGCCAGTACATATAGAACATAAAATTTAAACTAGAAATATTCAGTACTTGCTAGCCGTTTAATGAAATGTGTCTAGTTTCTACTTTATACTCATTTGCAAATATACTTAATTGAGAATCGTATTACCTAAGACATGTCGAGTGTTGAAATATTCATTTTGATATTCAATATTGTTAGAATGTACACGTTGATCTGCACCACTAAATCCTTAATCTTGCCCTTCGAATTCTTCAACTGGGGCTTCAAAAGAAAAAAAGGAATCTGGAGCTTCATTAATACGCAATGATTATCATGGCTTAACTGTTGTTTTGACTAAGGCTAGGTAATTTTCCGTTTTACCAATTTTCCAGCATTTTCCTTTCGAATATTTCTGACATTTTTGATTTCCGCATTTTCCTATTAAAAATTATTCGGAAGGAATTCCTTCCGGTGGGTGATGAAAATACGCAAAAATTTCCAGTGTTTTCATGGAAATTCTCGTTCCTTTCGAATGCTTTTTTGCTTATATAAAAAAAACTGGGATCGATCAAATTATATTTCATCGCGTTGAATTAGGCTAGGCCCATACAAATGAAACATTTCATATCATAAAAAAAACATACATTTCATCAGTATCGCTCGATCTATTCGCACAAACAAAACCTAACCCTAGTACCCCTTTCCTCTCTTATCAGTGAAATCTTTGAAAATCCCTAGTAATCATCGACCTCTCTTTCATTTTTGGTTAAGAAATTTTCTCTCACGTACTTGAAGTGCTTAAATTTTTATAATTTTTATCTTCGTTGTTTCATATTTTTTGATTTCGTGATGTTAAAACTAAATTTTATTGATTTTGCTACTGGTAATGAACAGATGCATCATTATTTTTATTATTATTGGTTGAACAGTAGTATTGGTATTTTATGTTGAGAAATTTTTGCTGTTTTTGGTGAAATATAAAACTTTGTGCTTTAATTCTTCTTTATCATATTAACATACTGTAAAAATAAAGTTTTAAGTGTAAACTCATGAATTCTTCTTTATCATATGAACCACCGGTTTAGGTTGGAATCTGGTTGGATATTTCTTCTTCTAGGCTATAGTTCATCAAACTCTTGGATGTATGTTAAGTATACATAATATCGACAGTTGGAATTAACAAAATACTGTTAATGGACATTTTGTACCGATTCATGATGTATTATATTAATGTTTAGTTCACAGTTAAAATTTGATGAAAATTTTATATTATAAAACTGTTTGATCGGAAAAAGGAATTCCATGTTCCGTTCCGAGTTTTCCAATTTTCGACAATTGGAATTCCGATGTTGACAGAACAAAATTTGGAATAAACCACATCATTCCATCAACTATCGGAAGGAATTGGAAATGCTTCGAAAGGTACGGAAATTTTTTGTACCCACCCCTAGTTTTGACTAAGCTTAAACGTCCAATAACTTTAGGGTAGTTCTTCACTCATGATCGCTTATTTTAGTTTACCATGATATCAATTCTGAGCATTCCACCATACCGATAATTTTGGGTTTTACTTTTGGTTGGGATTATTAAATAATACATGTTACAATACTGTTGATTTTTCTCAACAATGGTATTTTTCAATACGATGAAGAGAAATTCTCCGATTTGGTAAATATTTATTTATTAATCCATTTAGGCCTCAAAGATTTTTGTACTACGTTATGAAGTTCACAGACACGAGTCTTTTCCCATTAAACTTGGAATCCAAAGGGTTATATTTTTATATGTTGTTTCTACTGATTTGAGTGTTAAATTTATAAATTAAACTAAATAAGAAGAGTATTAAATTTATAAATTAAACTATCTAAGAATGAATTTATAATAAGTATATTACAAAATATTATGGATTAGGATATGACCATGTTGAAACAAAATTTACTCAGAAGTTAGAATTATAGTGCTAGTAAGGAGTAATATGCAACTTATAAATAACTTAATTCACAATAATTATAGTTATATGTGACATGTATACATACCATGCTTATCTTTAGGAAAATATTTCTTGCACCAAATTAGCTCTCCACTTTAGAATTTTTTTAGTAAAGCGTAATCAACATTTTTAACCTACAGATAAAGCCCATGGTGTAAGGTTTGACCATCTCGTATCGATTCCGGCCAGGGGCAGGAGGTTAGGTCAAAATCCTGTCACATTACAGTCGATGTTAAAAAAAATGGAATTGTTGCAGTCGTAAAAAGAGGAGCCAAGCAAAAGAAAAAAACAAATGAAAATTGTATCTAGCTCTAGCAAAAAATTATCGATTTCGAGCGCCAGATTAGCAAATCCGAGCATCACTTTCGAGCATCACAGAGAAGGGCTTCAACAAAATTGGAGCAATGACGAACTTCTAGCATCCACGTGTAGGTTTTTTTTCCTCTTTGCTTTTTTTGTTTTCATTCGATCTTCAACGGTCTTTTTTTGTTTGTATGAATGAGAGGAAGGCGGTTCGAATTAGGGTTAAGTGGTTAGGTGGGCTGAATAATGGGTAGAATGATTATTAAGCGGACTAGAGCTTCATTGGTATTACGTTATAATAGGTAGGTGGGCTGAATTAGGGTTATCTTTTGTTTAATTTATGTATACTTCTACTATATCATTAAATTATGTTGTATTTTGTACTGTATTTCGGTAATAGTGTTGTATGTTATATTATTATCTTTTTGTAGACTATATTTGTATATAGATTGCAACGTTTATCATTATTTTTCATTAAAAATACATAAATCTAATATCAGGATTGAAACCGAAACAAAAACCAAAATTGTCCGAAACCGGTAAAATTTCAAATGACCGAAACCGAGATCGAAACCGAGTTCTAAAATCTTGAAAAAACCTTCTATCTGAAAATGACTATCAATCAAGTATGTATGTAGTATGCCAAGCTGCTCAAGTCCAATTCATTATATTTATCGTTATTCAAGATTCTGCATCAGTATATACCTAACAAAAATACCGAACATGCGCAAGTAACTACAATTATTTAATACAACAGAAAAATGGACACTATCCCTACAGTGCTAAAGAATTTGTTTTATGTCTTCATGGTGTTTTGAATTTTGCATTCTTTACAACTTGACGGTCAACCACTTAACCATCCTTCATAAGAAAATGGTGTATTTTTTTATTCATATATGCATCAACATTGAAGATCTTAGTTTTGGTCTTTTGTAATTTTAAGAATTTCGATCTAATTTGTAAATGCTGAGGATTTTGGATTAAGTTTCGATTTCGGATTTCATTATTTATTTTTCATATAATGCACATATATTTGTTTAATTAATCAAAACAATATATAAGTAAACAATATTGATTAATTATAAATATTTATAACACTAACAAATATTTTATTTATTTACCTCATATTTAACTTTTTTAGTTACGCTATTCATATACTTTGAGATTTTGCATGTTTTCGAAGTTAAAATTTCAGATTTTGTATATTTTACATATTTGAAACGCAAATTAATTCTTTTCTTGATTTTCTTCGATAAAAATTGAATTAATTTTTTTCTATTGAATCAGAGTTTCATTTTGGTTTTGTTTCAATCCTTATGAAACCTGATAGAGTGACCGAAATTTTGGTGTTTAGATTGAAACTTCAAACCTTGGTATGCATATACAACTTAATTGTCAATAAAAATTATTGATAGTTTCTCATTGTTGCACACTATTAAGTAACTTGGAAGTTGAGAAAAATCGAGTTGATTTTATACATTTTGTTTAACTAAAGTTGCTTAAAATAAGAAGATATATTAATGTTGGCTCGGTTTTTCAATAGGCAGAGGAAGAGATGGGGAGCAAAGGCAAAAGGAAAGGAGTTGGATTATAGAGGATGTTGAACACCATGGATCCTTACAGAGGCACATCCGACCCAATCATCCACTTACAGCGTTACACTCAACACATGCTCATGAATGGAGCAATAGAGAGTGTGTTGTGTAAATGTTTCTCGTTGTTCTTATCAGACCTAGCAACTACGTGGTTTTGTCGCCTGCCTCATGGCTCTATTAGCTCTCGGGAAATGTTGAAGGAAAGATTCATAAGTCAATTCCAAATCCACGTAGAACAACCCAAGGATGCCTATTCCTTATCAAACGTGAAAAAAAAGCGGGAGAACCGCTACAACAATATCTTACCCACTTTAACGCTGCCGCAGCAGTGGTGCAGGACGCCGAGGAGAGGCTAACACTGATGGCGCTATGTGAAGGCATCCACCCGGACTCCAAACTCACAAGAAGGTTGACAAAGTAGAAATCCCTAAATCTTCAAAAATTCTTTCATAAGACTGGGAAGTACAAGAGACTGGAGGATGCGGCGTCCCATCGACATAGCGAGTAACCGGCAAAGACCTCCAGGGTCCAAGGAAACGCAGGTGCCCCACCCCAGGGGAAGGTAACAAGCAGAATAATGAAGTTAAAAGTAGCCACCAAGGCAATACCGGGAGTGAAAAAGGCAATAAGAGACGATACCGACTCGGACCAAGATTCGACTCATACACACCTCTGAACGACACAATTGGGAACATCTAAATGGCTAATCAACACGAGTTGAAATACAAATGCCCTCCATACAAAAAAAATCATAGACTGCAATTAGAACAGGGAGATGTTGTAGCTTCCACAAGTCTCATGGACATAACACCGAGGAATGCCAACACTTACGGGATCTTATTAAAGAATATATCTGGAAAAAGAAGCTGGAGCGATACGTATAGAAAAACCACAACTCTTTGGTTTCAGCCCACGAAGGAATTGGACAACCGCCGCAAAGAAATAATGAGGAAGGAACATGTGCAAACCACTCTAACCAGGAAAAGATACATGTCCACACCATATCTGGGGGCCCGCATATAGCTGCCAGAAGTTGGGCTGAGATGGAGAGATACAGAAAGTCCTTGAAGGACAGGGAAGGGTACGCTCATTCCATAACTGAAGGTCGCATCGCAAAGCACAGAGAAAGAATTGACATAACCTTCAATGATGAAGATTTGGTTGGAAAACGGTACCCTCGCGCTGACCCCCTAGTTATCTCCGCCTGGATTGGCCCAGCCGAGGTGTTTTGTGCAATGGTCGATACAGGAAGCTCGGTGAATATTTTATTTAAACACGCATTCAATAAAATGAAATTGTCAACGAATGATGTATCTCCGTGCCATAAGCCTTTACATGGGTTCACCGGGGAAGCCACAATCCCCCTCGGACAACTAGACTTGTTTGTTGAGCTTGGAAGTCACCCTCGATCAGTTGTGTGAAAGCAAACATTCATACTGGTGGATGGGCCCTCCGCCTACAACGCCTTCTTGGGAAGACCCGCATTGTCAGACTTCCAAATAGTATTAGCACCGTAGAGCTTGAAAATGAAATTCCCAACAGATAAAGAAATAGGAGAAGTGGAAGGAGACCAAGATGCAGCTCACGATTTTTATGTGACTGAACTTCACCAAAATAAGAAAAAAGAAAAGGGAAAAGGCTTAGGGGCGTCCTCTGCGCCAAAATTTTGGAAGCAGAGCAATCAAAGAAGGCCCCTCCTCTCGAATATACCAGCGACCCACTCAACGAATTGGACCCCAGAGATAAGGAGGAGGAGGTCAACGTCAAGCCTGTTGAGGCTATGGAACATGTGACAGTGGACGAAAATGACAAAACAAAGCTTTTGAAGATAGGTTCTTAGCTAAATCTGAACCTCAAAGTCCAGCTGATAGGATTCCTGCGAAAGAACTTGGATGTGTTCGCATGGACCCACGAGGACATGGTGGGGATATCCCCGGAGATAGCTTGCCATTCTCTCAATGTTGACTCGACCAAGGTCCCTGTCAAGAAAAAGAAAAGAAGCATGGGGATAAAATGATCAACCGCTCTTAACGAAGAAGTGAAGAACCTACTCAACAATGGTTTTATCTGCGAAGCCATTTACCCGGAATGGATCTCCAACTCGGTCATGGTGAAGAAGCTTAATGGAAAGTGGTGACCCTGCATTGACTTCTCCAGCCTCAATGATACTTGCCCCAAAGACTGTTTCCCTTTACCCCGAATCGACTGACTGGTGGACGGAACCGCAGGGCATGAGTTGTTGTCATTCATGGACGCATATTCAGGATACAACCAGATTCCCATGCATGTGCCAGATCAAGAACACACTAGCTTCATCACGGACCTAGGCCTGTATTGTTACAAGGTCATGCCCTTCGGGCTTAAGAACGCCGACGCTACCTATCAACGTCTGGTTAATAAGATGTTTGAGCAACAAATTGGTCACTCCATGGAAGTCTATGTTGACGACATGTTTTTCAAATCAAGAAGAGCAGCAGATCATCTGAGCCACCTAGACGAGATGTTCCAAGTGTTGCGCAAATACCAAATGAAGCTAAACCCACTAAAATGCTCTTTTGGGGTGTCTTAGGGTAAGTTCTTAGGTTTCATCGTGCATGCCAGAGGGAAAGAGGCGAATCCTAAAAAGGTACAAACTTTGAAGGACATCAAGATCCTAGCAACACGAAGGGAAATGCAGAGCCTAAATGGAAAGGTAGCCGCTTTGAGTAGATTTATATCCAAAGCAACGGACAAGTGTGTCTCGTTCTTTGAAGCCCTCAAAAGAGACAAAGGGAAGTTTGAATGGACCGACGAGTGCTACTCAGCCTTCCAGAGTTTACTCGAACATCTACAGAAGCCTCCAGTACTCTCCACTCGAGTGGATGGAGAGAGCCTTTACTTATACCTGGCTGTATCCTCCCATGCCCTAAGTGCAGCACTAGTATGAGAAAATGATCACATCCAGAGACTGTTATACTTAGTTAGCAAAAGAATCATGAGCATAGAAGCTAGATACCATAAGATCGAAAAGTTGGGTTACTGTCTGCTCATAGCATCCAAAAAATTATGGCCTTACTTCCAATCACACTCCATTAAGGTTTTGACAGATCAACCCTTGAGACAAGTCCTGCATAAGCCAGATACATCAGGGCGCCTACTAAAGTGGAGAATTGAGCTAATCCAATACGACATCACCTACCATCCGCGCACCGTAATTAAAGGACAAGCTTTGGCTGATTTCATAGCCGAGTTTACAATACGAGATGAAGAGACAGAAGTAAAAATTGAGGAAGAAGCTAGATGGAATTTGTTCGTTGATGGAGCATCGAATGAGCTTGGCTCGGGGCAGCAGTTGTAATAGTCACACCCCGAGGAAGAAAGTTATGCTGTGCGCTAAGGCTAGAGTTCACCACAACCAATAATGAAGCCGAATACGAAGCGGTGATTGCTGGCCCAGAGATCATTAAAGAGATAGGAGTTAGGTCGGTTTGCATTCACAATGACTCACATCTAATTGTGAATCAGATCCTCGGAGAATTCCAAACTCGTGGACAGAATCTCACATCTTACCTCAAAAGGGCCAAAGCCCTCCTCAATGAGCTAGACTACCATGTAATAAAACACATTCCGTGAGGAGAAAATCAAGAGGCAGACGCCTTTGCCAAAGAGGCGAGCGTAAGGACCGGACTAATGCCGGGGGCAGCCCCCGTCATGAGTCAAATCACACCAAATTTCGAGTGTCTTCAAATCACAACAGCCGCCAACAGAGAAGGGACATGGATGACCCCCATCATCAGATACCCATAAGATGGAACCTTACCCGCAGAACGGAATGAAGTCAGGAAGGTCTTAAGGAAAGCATCCCGCTATACCATTCAGAATAGCATATTGTACCGTCGTGGTTTTTCCAATACATTATTAAGGTGTGTTGCTAGGAATGAAGTGAAAGATATTCTTAATAACATCCATCAAGGAAGTTGTGGTGATCACACCGGAGGGCAAACTCTAGCCAAGAAAATTCTCCAATATGGATACTTTGGCCCATATTGAACAAAGACGCGATGGAGTTCGCTAAAAAATGTGACAAATGCTAAAGATTCACCAAAATCCCGAGACTACCACCTACTGGTTTGACCCAAATGGTCTGCCCCTGACCCTTTGCGATTTGAGGGATTGATCTAATCGGAGAACTCCCCATGGGTCGAGGAGGGGCAAGATATGCCATAGCGGTAGTGGATTATTTCACCAAATGGGTGGAAGTGGAACCCTAGAACAAGATTTCATCTACCAAAGTGATAAACTTCCTAATACGAAACATTTTGTGCAGGTATGAGGTACCACAGAAGATTATATCAGACAACGGACTCCAATTCGATAGCAAAGAATTTTCCAGTTGGTGCCAAGAGCATGGGATTGCTCGAAGCTTCTATGCCATAGCTTATCCCTAGGCTAACGGACAGGTCGAAGCGATAAACAAGGTTCTAAAAACGCTGATAAAAAAGAAACTGGAGAAATCCAAGGGGGCATGGGTCGATGAACTACTAACTGCGCTGTGGGCCTATCAAACTTCTTACAAGAAAGCGATAGGGCATACGCCATTTGCCTTAGCATACGGGGCCAAAGCCATGCTCCCAGTTGAAACGATCGTCCCATCACATCGAAGGATACATTACAATCCAAAAGAAAATGAAGAACTCTTGAATATGTCGCTAGATCTAATCGAAGAGAGAAGGAATGACAATACCCTCAAAGCCGCCGCACATAGACAGAAAGTGGCAAGGTAGTACAACTCCAAGGTGAAAGCTTGGGCACTGTAAGAGGGGACCTGGTACTCAAACGGGTCTTTCCATGACTAGGAGCGTTAGACCCAATTTGGGAAGGACTGTTTGTTGTTCATAAGGACCTTCATAATGGAGCTTACATCCTGTCAACAGTGGACGGGGAGGTGTTCGGGAAGGCGTGGAATCTCCAACACCTCCGCCATTATTTCTCTTGAATTGTAAGAAAGCATGTACTAACTGAAGCAATAAAAGAAAGACAGTGGACGTAGGCATATTCCGGCCAAACCACTATAAAAATTGGTGTCTTGCGTTATTTATCCTATTTCAATTTCTGTTTTTACTTAATTGTTTATCTGACACTATTTCCTTTTCCGATCAATCGCAAGCACTCGCCAGCAGCAGTGAAAATAAGATAGCCATGCCAAAGGGCACAAAAAAAGCCTGGGTAGTTCGCCGCTGACGATCGGCTCCCCAAATCGGCAATGATGAACCGATTATAAGCCACGGATTAGGCACGATTATAGCCTAGGTAGCTTATCATTAGTGTTTGGCTCACTGGCAACCGTGAACCGATTATAAATCCCACGGTTAAGGTGTGGCTGCAGCCAGGGATAGTTCGCAATTGACGATCGGCACCCACGTCGGCAGCAATAAATCGAATAATACTCACGACACGGGCAATAGCCTAAGTACTTATTGTTCGCGATCGGCCCTGAATATGGCAACAATTTTATGATTTCCCATGTCTCATAACATAATGGCAATTAACTAAGTCATAAGAAGTTCAGAAGCAGGCAAGGCAAGCTATAAAATCATATGTCACAAAAATCATTTCAGATAATCATACACAGAACAAAAGTCGAACGTTACAACGCCAAGTCTGTATGTACAACATGGAAAATATATACAGGACAACCCCATATCCCCTAAAATACATATGGAAAAAAATAAAGGAAGCTTTCTCAGCTAAGCATGAGGGACATCCTTATCGCTTAGCCCACTTCCTCCGACCATGTCTTTTGAATGTCCGGGCCACTCGAGAGACTCTGCCTCTTTTTGCGATGCCCCGTCGGTACCCTTTGAAGATAGAGGAGGCACAACTTGTCCTGAAGTCATCCCTACACGATGTGAGCAAGAAAGGTCATGAGTCTTACGGTCTGAAATAAGAGATAACAAAGCTAAAGTAAAGAGACAAGATACTCGCGGTAATGTTGTGTGGGTCACCGAGCCCCTCAAAGTTCGAACCCTCCTCATCATCCTCATCCTCTGCCAGCAGCTTGTAACCTTTAGTGATGGCCTTGGTCTCTTCCACCGTGAACTGATGGTTCACCATCCCAACATCATATACGACTCCTTCTTCCTGGGCAACCGCAGCCTTAGTCTCTTCGATAAGCCGAGTATCCAGCCATCACTTGGGGGTAGTCATCCATCCACTAAAGGTTCCTTTGCTTCCAGAACATGTAGTAGGTGTCCTTCAGCATCTGATTAACCATCTCACAAAAGTCGCTAGACTTGTTGACTTCGGCTTGAAGCGACACCACCTTGTTCATATACTATTCTTTGTCCCTCCTCAACCGGGCCTGCTCCGCCTTCAACATATCAATCTCAGCCTTGTAAGTATCTTTTTCCTTGCGCCACTCACCCTGAGACTTCTTCAGCTCAGCCAAAACTTACTGGGACTTCTTCATTTTTCCCTTAAGAGAGCGGATCCACTCCAAATCCTTCTACCTAGCTTCATCCACTGAACTCACGGCCTCATCGATCTGTGCCTTGCATAATTCAGTGGCCTCTCTCATCGCTTCTTCCTTGGCTTTCTTTATCTCGACCGCGCGAAACGCTTCAACCGCCTCCAATTTTACATCCTTCTCCCTAAGTGCTCTACGGAAATCCTCTACCTCCAGGTGTAACCATACATTAACACTCTCGACTTCCTCATTGGCCTTGGCTAAACGGGATTGGTAATCAACAATTTTTCTAGTCTCATCAGTAATCTGGACCATTCTCGTTGTCAGATTGGCGAAGTCAAGAGTTTTTGCCTCATCTAAAATTCGAACCAGAGGATTTCGAGGCAGGAGGAACTCGGTATCAGAATCTGCTGGATGGCGACCCACATAGCCATGGTTAATATCAGGGTGATTCTCGAAAGGATTCCACATCGGCGGTTGAAAATCTGAGAAGTAAGTATCGACATTTTCTTCCCTCAAGTCACTAGGCACCTCATGCACTTTAAGGCCAAATGGATTTTGGCAATGGCAACGGGAAGAAGTTTGAGAACCGAGAGAGGTGGCATCTTTGTCCGGAGACCTTGCGTGTTTTTGAGACGTCTCGTGGCTCTCTCCTCTGCCCAAGCTCGACGGAGTCTCCTCGACATTCTCTTGTGCAGTCTTTTCCTTTTGGGAGGCAGTATTAGAAGGAATGGAGGCCCCTTTCGTCCGTTTGAACTGTTCAAGTTTCCGAGACATCTCATTCCTCTTCAGATTTCTTCCTTTTCCTGTAAAGTGAGTAACAACTTTAGAGCAGAGAAATGGAGAATGCATAAACACATAGCATGCAAGACACTTGGACAATGCAAGCTACCACAAACCCTTAGGGGAGACTAGATCAAGTGGCTGGGACTAGGTCTCACTCAAGTGGGGAATATACTAGGACGGGACTACACTCAGAGGAAGGACACATGGCGACTGAACTTCATTTGACTGAGGAGCAAGTGAAGGCCGAGACTCATCTAAAAACAAAAAATTCTCAAGAAGAACCCCAAAGTCTATACAGAAATCGAAAGTACCTGGAAAAAGCCCGAACGTCTCACTGATCCCCGCTCCACTTATGCAACGACCCAGAATTTTGGATATTTGAAATTGGAATATAAAAATTAACTTTTAAATATTTAAAATCAATTAAATATTCCAATTTCAAATATATGTTTAGTCAACAGGTCTTTTCTTTTGCAACCTAAGATGGTGACTTTGCATATTCAAACACGCAAACATATTTAGCACGCATAAAATCATGCCATTCCCTTTTTACTCCATCAGTTCAAATCACAACCTTTTTCCTTCATTCTTCTTTTCAAAAATCAAAATCGAGCTCTTATAAAAGAAACTAAACCAATCGTAGTCTGTAGTCTTCCCTTTCCCTTTCAAAACCTCTTCAATTAAGAAAATAAAATAAAAATAAAGGGATCGCGACCTGGGGAGGGGCTTCGATTCCAGCCTGCGTGCGTGATTCCAACTATCATAGACATTGTAGCGATGGCGAGAGGGGGTGGCGATGTCGAATCGAAGGCGATCGAGGGGAGGGTAGGGGAAGCACGCAAGTGAAGGAGGCGGAGCGATCAACTATGGGTTGTGGTTGAGTAGGCGAATGCGAGAGGGATTTTGCGACCTTTATCGCGAGGTCAACGATCTTCGGGTCGTTGTTGATGAAGCTCCGAGGTCGCGCAGGGCACGAAGGTGGCAGATGGGTATTCGAGCAGTAGAAGTTTGAGGGGATCAGATTTGCTTCATTACAGCATGATAGGGGGTTCTCGCTTCTTGTTAGGTAGCGAACGGCCAGATCCTCGTTTAGGTTAATTCTAATTATATTGATTTTTAAAGTAATTACGGGATTTAATTTTGAGTATCGTAGCTTATATATTTTAAATTTTGCGAAATACCTCATAAAACGTAACTTGAAATTCCGAACCCCTATCGAGGCATGCCGCTAGGCATTCATAATTTTATGCCCCTATTTCGAACGCAATGGAAAAGGTTTTGAGTCCTAATTCGATCGTATGGAGAAGATAGTTTTTTGGACCCAATTATTATATTGAATTTTCGATATAAATTTCAGCACGTTTATATTCCGTACGGCCAAACAATAACCCCAAACGTTACAAAATTTGAAATCCGATAATACTACACTATTACGGATCCAATGGAACTGGTTTCGTCGAAATCTGAGACCGTGCCTCAGAAGGCTATTTTTAAATATCAATTTAAATGATATATTTTCAAAACTAGACAAATCACCTTTAAACTCAATTTTAAAGCTTTTATTATCTTTAGTTTTATCAATATAAATTTTATAAGCCTTTAAAATATTTTTAACAGGCTTAAAACTCCAGATTCAATATTATACCCAATTTCCAATTATTAAATTCGGTAATTAAATTATCACATAAATGGTTATATTTGAATTCAAGTTAAAAATGAACTTTTAAATATTTAAAATCAATTAAATATTCCAATTTCAAATATCCAAAATTCCGGGTTGTTACATTCCTCCCCCCTTATAAGAATTTTGTCCTCGAAATTGGTAGGTAAGAAGAATGGTCCAAAACCCAATAACTAATTTCCAAACCCTCGTAGTTTCAAACAACTTTCCAAAACAATCTTTTTATTAAAGACACACTACCACTCTTACTAACTTCCCAAACTCATCCAAAGATCACAACTGATATTATTCCCCTAATCATTCAAATTATGATTTAAAACCAAATTTTGAATTATTAAATTTTCTTTAAAAAAAATTTCTAACTCCTTAAATCTCCGAAAAATTTCGCCAGCGTCTCCTTTGCGCGGCTAGCTCGGAACAACTACAAAATGCCACTAGGGGCCCCAAACCACCAAAAGAAAACAAAAGCCAAGTGGCTCAATTAGAAAACCATCAAATTTCATACGACAATTTAAACACATACCTTTTTGTCGGGCAATCAAATTTATCTCCTGAAATCGAAACATCAATTTCCCTTTTCTTTTAAATACCTACACCTTATCTACCAATAGTGTTCAATCGTATAATTCAAAATTATTCTATTCATTCCTATTCAATATTTTCTTTACTTAAATCCGTACGATGTACATATATCATCTGTACGCAATATCAAATCCGATCGCTCACTCGACCACACAACTTCACTTCCGAACTAGTATCGTTCACATGACTCTCTAGTGCGGACTCAGATCTGGTTCCTTGATCAGAAACCATCATCCTCCTTGCATAGCCATATACTATGATAGAGAACTCCAGAATCAATCAAAAATCCATATCCAAGGTTCGCCGTCGAAAATCGAGTGAAAAATTCTAACTCGGATCGATATAACTATCTCGAAATTTTGTGCATCGAATCATTATGCGAATAAAATAATATACGTACACTTACGTATTTATTTCTAATTGATTAATATTTATATCAATTTCTTTCTATTCACATTTATTCTAATTTCCATTCACTTACCCACAATTATCCTTTACACAACTTTTATTAAACCTTCATTCAAATATTAACTCGGTATATTTTCCCAATACCAATTTTACTTAAGAATTTCACATCCATTTCTTAAGTCTATTATAAATATTTTATACAACTTCTTATACTTATTTACACTTCCTCACTTTGGTTTATATCCATTTCTATTCAAAATAAATTCCAATTTCATTTGAATTCAATTTCCCTTCCATTTACTAATTTTACTTTCCAACTTCATTTTATTTAGCCCCACTCGAACTAATTCCTCAATTTCACTTTATTTAACACAACTCAAATTAAATTCCAATATTCAGTTTTGATTCCATTTACTGACAAATTTAAATTCATTTGTTCATCTACACATTTGTTTACAATCTTAATAAACTTATTTTCAATAATCATTTCCTTTAGCCTACTTAGGCTCGATTCCAAATTTCTCTTATTTAACTTAATTCAAGTAAATGTCCATTTCAATTCAAATTTTAAACTTCTATAAGTTTTCCAACTTATTTACATTCCATTCCAAATGGATTTCAAATTCTTATAGGTTATCAATCTATTTTATCATATCCCCAAATAACATTTCAGACCAACCCTAGAGTTTTCAACAATTATTTAATACTTCAAAATCATTTTTGAAAACATATATAGGTTGGTCTGAAATGTTATTTGGGGATATGATAAAATAGTTTGATAACCTATAAGAATTTGAAATCCATTTGGAATGGAATGTAAATAAGTTGGAAAACTTATAGAAGTTTAAAATTTGAATTGAAATGGAAATTTACTTGAATTAAGTTAAATAAGAGAAATTTGGAATTGAGCCTAAGTAGGCTAAAGGAAATGATTATTGAAAATAAGTTTATTAAGATTGTAAACAAACGTGTAGATGAACAAATGAATTTAAATTTGTCAGTAAATGGAATTGAAATTGAATATTGGATTTTAATTTGAGTTGTGTTAAATAAAGTGAAATTTAGGAATTAGTTCGAGTGGGGCTAAATAAAATGAAGTTGGAAAGTAAATTAGTAAATGGAAGGGAAATTGAATTCAAATGAAATTGGAATTTATTTTGAATAGAAATGGATATAAACCAAAGTGAGGAAGTGTAAATAAATATAAGAAGTTGTATAAAATATTTATAATAGACTTAAGAAATGGATGGTGAAATTCTTAAGTAAAATTGGTATTGGGAAAATATACCGAGTTAATATTTGAATGAAGGTTTAATAGAAGTTGTGTAAAGGATAATTGCGGGTATGTGAATGGAAATTAGAATAAATGTGAATAGAAAGAAGTTGATATAAATATTAATCAATTAGAAATAAATACATAAGTGTACGTATATTATTTTATTCACGTAATGATTCGATCCAGATTCGAGCATAGAATTTCGAGATAGTTATATCGATCCGAGTTAGAATTTTTCACTCGATTTTCGATGGCGAACCCTGGATATGGATTTTTGATTGATTTTTGAGTTCTCTATCATAGTTATGGCTATGCAAGGAGGATGACGTTTTTTGATCAAGGAACCAAATTTGAGTCCGCACTAGAAAGTCGTGTGAATGATACTAGTTTGGAAGTGAAGTTGTGTGGTCGAGTGAGCGATCGGATTTTAGTTATTGGGTTTAAATCAAAATTTGGTTTTAAATCATAATTTGAATGATTGGGGGAATAATATCAGTTGTGATCTATGGATGAGTTTAGGAAGTTAGTAAGAGTGGTAGTGTGTCTTTAATAAAAAGATTGTTTTGGAAAGTTGTTTGAAACTATGAGGGTTTGGAAATTAGTTATTGGGTTTTGGACCATTCTTCTTACCTACCAATTTCGTTCGAGGACGAAATTATTATAAGGGGGGAGGAATGTAACGACCCAAAATTTTAGATATTTGAAATTGGAATATTTAATTGATTTTAAATATTTAAAAGTTAATTTTTGACTTGAATTTCAAATATAACCATTTATGTGATAATTTAATTACCGAATTTAATAATTGGAAATTGGGTATAATATTGAATCTGGAGTTTTAAGCCTGTTAAAAATATTTTAAAGGCTTATAAAATTTATATTGATAATACTGAAGATAATAAAAGCTTTAAAATTTAGTTTAAAGGTGACTTGTTCAGTTTTGAAAATATATCGTTTAAATTGATATTTAAAAATAGCCTTCCGAGGCACAGTTTCAGATTTCGACGAACTAGTTCCATTGGATCCGTAATAGTGTATTATTATCGGATTTCAAATTTCGTAACGTTTGGTGTTATCGTTTGGCCGTACGGAATATAAACGCGCTGAAATTTATATTGAAAATTCAATATAATAATTGGGTCCAAAAAGGTATCTTCTCCATACGATCGAATTAGGACTCGAAACCTTTTCCATTGTGTTTGAAATAGGGGCATAACATTATGAACGCCTAGCGCCATGCCTCGATATGGGTTCGGAATTTCAAGTTACGTTTTACAAGATATTTCGCAAAATATAAATTTTTAAATATATATGTTTAGTCAACGGGTCTTTTCTTCTGCAACCTAAGATGGTGACTTTGCATATTCAAACACGCAAACATATTTAGCATGTATAAAATCACGTCATTCCCTTTTTACTCCATCAGTTCAAATCACGCAACCTTTTTCCTTCATTCTTCTTTTCAAAAATCAAAATCCAGCTCTTATAAAAGAAACTAAACCAATCACAGTCTGTAGCCTTCCCTTTCCCTTTCAAAACCTCTTTAATCGAGAAAATAAAATAAAATAAAGGGATCGCGGCCTGGGGAGGGGCTTTGATTCCTGCCCGCGTGCGTGATTTCAATTGTCACGGACATTGTAGCAATGGCGAGAGGGGGTGGCGATGTCGAATCGAAGGCGATCGAGGGGAGGGTAGGGGAAGTGCGCAAGTGAAGGAGGCGGAGCGATCGGCTATGGGTTGTGGTTGAGTAGGCAATCACGAGAGGGGTTTCACGACCTTCATCGCGAGGTCAGCGATCTTCGGGTCGTTGTTGATGAAGCTCCAAGGTCGTGCAGGGCACGAAAATGGCAGATGGGTATTCGAGCAGTAGAAGTTTGAGGGGATCGGATTTGCTTCATACAGCATGATAGGGGGTTCTCGCTTCTTGTTAGGTAGCAAACGGCTAGATCCTCGTTTAGGTTAATTCTAATTATATTGATTTTTAAAGTAATTAGGGGATTTAATTTTGAGTATCGTAGCTTATAAATTTAATAAATTTTATACGATGCTAAAAATCGGGGAAGAACGAGTCGATATTGGGACGGATGGAAAATTTAAAAATCAAGGTGAGAATTTCTCGCTTATTTGGAATTTTCGAATTTAATTTTAAAAGTTAAATTTAAATATCAGTTGCTTGATTGAATTTTGAAATTGTTATCTGTGAATGATATTATATATATATATAGTAGTATATATATTAGTATTTGGAGTGATATTCCCGCACATTATAGCGGATGAGACCCTATGCGCCCCGCATAACAGCGGATGACCCTATATACCGTGATATCCTCGTCGAAGTGGGATTGGTATTTTTATATTGTGCTAACATATGTGAATGTAGGGAAACAGGTTGGAGGGATCCAATTGGATTCCTAAAAAATGTTGAATTTATTTACATATTTAATGATATGATTTATTTGATTTATCTATGATAGGTTATATTGGAAAATTAAATTTATTAGATGCTATGATATTGCTGGATATATTTTCGGCGTTTTAAATATCAAAAATGTAAAAATTGGATTTTTGAAGAAAAATAAATAGGGAATTTGTAAGTAAAATATTTATAGTGAAGTTGGATAAATTAAAGGAATGAATTTGGGGAAAAGGTAAAAAGTTGATTTTTAAAATCCTATTAAATAAATTCCGAGTACGGAAAAATAAAGATTTTGAATAAAAGAGTTTTAAGGACTTAAGCGATATTGTTTAAGAATAAAAGAATTTATTTTAAATTCAAGATTTAAATGGCCTTGGAAAATAAAAGGGAATTTGAAATAAAATATGAAATTGATGTTTCAAGTAAATAAGATTTTAAATCATAAAAGAGAAGTGGAATCTAAAACTAGGGGGTTTTGGGAATAAATTTGGGCAAATCAAGAAATAACTTTTAAAATGGAATCGATTTGAAAATCGATCAAGCATGTGAGACCGTGATTAATATAGGAAAATGGGACTATAGGAATTTTAAACAAAGTTTTATAAATAAAGTGAAGTAAAATATCAGTAGATATTTTGAGATTATAAATTCACGGTGGAACTTTACAAGGAGATGGGTAAATCGTTTTAAAAATAAATAGTGGTTTATTTTTAGAAATGCGAGGAAGAAAATTTACGGGATTGGAATGTAAATTAAAACTGGAAGTAAATCGAGAGGGATTTATAAATGATTAGATGGGCTATATTGAAGTGGGAAATGTATTTTCTAAGAAGTTAAGTATATTTTCAAAGAAAGAGTTTTAAGTATTAATTAGAAAGTTTAAAGGTGTTTAAAAGAATGTTTCTAGAAAAAATTATTTTTAGTTGTTTTAAAATTTCTAAAGTAAACATTAATTAAGTTAGTTATAGTTGTTAATTATTATTATTAAAGGTTAAATCGGTGTTATTATTTTAAAAAGGGCAACTATTCAATATTAAGATTATATATATAATAGCTTTATTTTAAAAGTAGTTTTTGGCTAATGTTTTACTTGTAGAATTATTATAGAATTTCATAACTATTATTTTGAATAAAGTGATTTAAGTAGTTCTATTTTAAATATTTTAAGTGTATGTTTTTGGATAAAGTGATTTAATTTATTTAAAATCTAAATTAAATAAGACTTGGTGTTTTTCAGTGGAAATAAAATATTTGATTGAATGATTGTTTATTTGATAGTTAAATAACCGACTATAAAATCTGGACTCAAATATAACTTTGGAAATATCTAGAAGAGTATGGAAATTATACGGTACAGTTACCATTCGAGGTGCTATACTGTATGTATAAACTCGTTCTTTCTTCTAGGACGTTGATAAGGAAATCCGTCCACTAATGGTTAGGAGGTGATCTCCGATCTTATTTTCGTCTGTTTATTTCCTAAAGAACCGAGGTTGAGCTTACTGGAAAATATCGAACGTTGTTTCGAAGAGACCGGAATCGGATTTGTGATCCGAAAACCACTTCGATCCAACGAGTACGTTTCCAAAATAAAGACAAGAGCTTGGAGTCGAAGATGGAGCAATGAAGTGCAAGGGCTAATCGCTAGTAATCCTGAGGGTGATTCCAAAATGGATGTAGTAGGAATAGTGCCTTCGGTTCCATTCGGACCGGGAACGGACTTGTATAGATGAATGCTATCAGTATATTGTCATTGGAGGACAATGAGCATTCTAAGTGAATCTTTCTAAAAAGGTAATCGTAGACTCTAGCCTCATCAACCAGGAATGACTGAAAATCAGGGGAAATGCAGCAAGACTAAGTGGGTAGCTCCCAAGTAGGGTATCTCTATCACCTTTCTAGATACCCTCGGATATTATTACTACTACGATTTATGGAAGGAGCTCGATAAAGGATGGGAACACCCGGGTGATAGCATATTCGGTCTATTCAGGTGAGGAATAGTCCGGTCTTGTGTTGTAGGGGATCCCAGAGTGGTCCTCGGTACAGTGTTTCTAGACAGGTACCGTGACAGGTGGTACCCCAGTGCCTAGTCATTAGTTGGAATCCATTCTCCAATAAGCGCCGTACGGTTTTGATTGTGCCCAACTATGCTGGAACGTGAGATGCAAGCATTTCAGCTATTTGAATAAGTATTTGTACTTAGACACTATTATAATATCAAAGGATTTTGATATGAAATGTTTTGGTTATTGTAACGACCCGTATTTTTACGGATCGAAAGATCGTAAAACTGTTATTTTTAGGTCGTTAGTGTTGATAAGTCGTCCAGAGTTTAAGTCGACCAAAGCTTAAGTCGTCCAGAGTTAGGTCGTGTAGTAGCTTAGGTCGTGTAGAAGTCTGGGTCGGTTGAGCGACTTAGTGAAGAGGAGCGACCTAAGGATTAGAACGACCTAAGGAGTTAGGTCGTGTGATAGTTAGGACGTGTTATAGTTTAGGTCGGTCGAGCGACCTAAGGAAGTTGGTAGCATTAGTGAGCGACTTAAGGGGGATAGCGACTTAACAAGATAAGCAGCATAGGAGTTAGCGGCATAAGCAGGTTAGCGACCTAAGGGAGGTAGGTCGTTCGAGCGACTTAAGGATTTCAGTTGTTGTAGTTTAGGTCGTAAGCGACCTATGTTGCCCTGTAATGAAGTTAGGTCGTATGCGACCTAAGGTAGATTTTGTGTATAGTTGGGTCGTGAGCGACCTATGATTTAGTTAGGTCGTGAGCGACCTATATCAGGTTGCTATATGCTAGTTAGGTTGCATGAAGGTGTAAGTGTTAGGTCGGTACTCCTGTTAAGTCGTTAGGTCAGCATCTTAGTTAGGTCGCGCACTTGCGTTGTCGTTAGGTCACGTGTGTGTTAGGTCGTGACTTCTGCTAAGTCACTAAGTCGCGTGTGTGTTAGGTCGTGACTTCTGCTAAGTCACTAAGCCGCGTGAGTGTTAGGTCGTAGGTCGGGGTTTTTAGGTCGGCAACTGTTAGGTCGGCAATTTTTAGGTCGTGGACGACCTAAGAGCGAACGACCTAAGGAACTGCCTATAAATACACGTCCTTGCCTCACTTTTTGGGAGCGGGATTTTTGAAGCGGCGAAGCCCTGCCATTTTGAGAGCTCGAGTGCTGCACTTCTTCACTTCTTTTCTTCACTTTAATCTTGTGATTCCTTCCATCCAAATCGAAGATCCAAGAGATTAGATTGAAGATCTCCATCCATCGAAGAGGGATTTCGTCGTTTAGAGTGGAACTTTGACAGATCAAGTTAGATCCTTCGCTGTCCGGATCTAAAGAGTGTTGCTTTTGAAGTGTTTAGGTGATTTGGTGAGTGGTGGTTATCTCTCACATGGACCCAAAGGAGTATATTGGATTGGTGGCTTGATTGTGTGTTAAAAATAATGATTCCATGCATTTTTCCGTGAACTTAAGTATAGATCCATTGTTCATGATGATTTGACATCCATTTTACTACATGTTAATCTATGCAAGTTCATTCATCAAGTTGTAGAGATATTGCTCATGTTTCATGCTTGTTAGATTTGGACTCTTTATTTACAAAATTTCCATTTTAGTTATAATTGCTTGTAGATCTTGTTTGCATGATTGATTACTTGGATTAATGATTGCTTTGATTGGTTGTTATAAATTAGTTGATTAGTTGTTGGATTTAGACAAGATGGTCGGGGGATGATTCAAAAGCTAAGGGAAAGGCTCTTGAATGGGAAAAGCTGCTCGTGGCATATGTGGCGGATGATGAAGCTCATATGGATAGATTTGGTGATGATGATGAGATGAGGCTTTGCTATGATGTGATGTAGCCTTGGTATAATCCAGACGGGATCATTCCAAGCATGTTGATAACTCGAGGGATGGTTTGAGTTCATTGATAATGGATTGGCTCGAGAGGGGTTTGAGCTAGTATGAGAATAGTCGTCGAGGAGGATGACTAGAAGGCTGAGATTTCATCGTTGTTGAAGATTCTAGCAGACTCAAAGCAAGAGTACGCTGGGCAGATTCGATAGTCCCAAAAGACTACAGTTGGTAGTCGAGTACTCTGGGCAGATTCGATAGTCCTAGGCACGGGCTGCGACAACGTGCGGAGTTCTGTCTAGAACCGGGGTTACCATTAACCCTTGACGGACGGCTGAAAGAATGTGTCGGTCATTCAATTAACGGTGGTATCGAAGCAATGATAACAATGATAGCCAGAGTCATGGATGTTTGGTTGTATCATCATTCGGTCTCAAGAGCAATATTTTCTAGGTGCTTATCTGATCTTGGTTTAGGCCTTGGAAGTTTGTACTTGGAAAACATTGACCTTGACTCGAGTGATAATTGCTTTACTTTAAATGTTTGCTTTGCTATGTTTACTTCTGCTTAGTGTGTCTGGGGGCTATCACTGTAGAAAGAGGTGGAGTAGGAGGGTTGAGTTCCTATTCATTTTACCTTTATTCTCTTTTGGTATGTTGTTAGTTAATTTACCGCTCACCAAGACTGTTGTCTGACTCAAGGTTTTATGTTCAACTCTTATGACCTTGGGCTGTTCATCCATTTTGGGATGGGCAGACTAGGTAGCAGGTGACAGGTGCTGTTCTTAGTTTCCAACGATGCTGATGACGAAGACGAGCTGGAGGCTTGCATATTATTTTCTTATTATATGTACTGGATGTTCCGCTGCTTGTATATTCTCTGAGTGATATGTAGTGAGGCTGGATGTATTGACTATTCAGATTTTTGTATCAAACTACTATGAGGCTTATTTGATGCGATTCTGTTCTGTGTAGCTTCACTATGTATATTTTCTCTATTGTATTTTATCCATGCGCTGTGAGTAATACGATAGATTCTGCTGTTTTAACTTACCCCTGACGATCATCCATGGCTGCCTGGCACACTTTTCAGCGCACTATCTCTATGTTTAGTGCAGGAGTCATGGGCGGTCGTCACAGTTATCTTAAGGTAAAAACCCACTGTGTTTATTTATGGCGTGGTCTTACGAGATACCTTTGATTTTTTAAAGGATTTTGAAAACTTTAATAATTCAATTGAGTGTGTTTTCTCACGCTGGTTTTCCAGACTGACTCGGGTGTTATTTTATTATAATGTTTGGGTCAGACCGAGTATTACAGATACATGATAGGATGCTGTGGAGCTCAAGAGACGAGATGGATGACGAAGACGTATATCACGTATCTGATTTATATTCCGCTGTGTATAGTATGGTGTATATTCAGCTTTTGTGAGGGCAAGTTATTATAACTGTCCAGTATTGTGCTATTGTTTGTGTTGTACTCTGATGATGTAACGTATAAAAACAGTTATAGTTCTTTTTGTATAAAGATCAGTTGTTGTCTATTATATATTGTTCCGCTGTGATTATGAGATTCTGTGTTGTTATTTCTATTTTCTCCTTCTACCTCTTTCTTCTTTCCCTAATGATCTGGTGTTTCCGGTATTCGACTGTTCGGCATGTAATACAGTGGACGTATTGATATCGATTTTCGAACGTCGAATTACTCGACCGTGACAACTTGGCACTGGAAGAATAGGCACTCCGCTCAGGTCATCCATCGCCGCATTCTCTTGAGATGGGCCAATGAACAAAGTTGGGCCAGATGCTGGCTCGAACTGATCTAACTGCTCAGGCCACTCCCGCACGGCCTCGGCATTCTTCAAGGGAGTCGTGCCTAGATCTTCGCTACCTATAAACTCCACATCCTGAGAAGCGTGGGCCTCCGACTCTGTTGCCCCAAAATCTCCCTCCGACCCTTCCTCATCTTCACTACCACCTCCTAAACGAGAACCCTCCTCGACATCAGGAGAAGGAGCATCTCGTATGCGCAAAGATTTCCCTGAGCGAGGAGGATGAACATCACTCTTCTTTCGCCTTAGTTTCTTCGGGCCTCCGACCCCTTCGCCCCTTTCCACCATCTCCTTACCTTTGCCAACATCTCCCCTTCTCCTTAGGCTCCTGTTGCCCTCTCAGTAGAACTCGGCCTGATCTTGAACACGGATTGACCGGGACCAATTAGATTGTAAAAACGAAGGGCTGTGTCACGAAGCAAGAACAAGGCTTCCCTCTCAGCCTCAGGAATAGCTAAGATTTCCTCGGCCATCTTCTTCAAACCTTCGTCCTCCGCCGCCTTTACACAACCTGAAAATACGGGGCATTAGGAAACCAAGTCGGTAGAAAACTTAGAAGAGGATATAAAGGAGATTTACACCCGAAAGTGAAAACATGTTGAGGGACGGCATCATCAAGCACAAAGAAGTACTCCTTCTTAAACATACTAAATTTCGAGTATAAGTCAAGGACCGGCTTGAACTTGTGAGATGACTCTAAGCTGATGAAAGGGCTCCCTTTTTTGTAACTTCTCACGTTGTACAAGTACCCGATCTCTCTATAGGTAGGGGGTCTCTGATTACGCTTCAAAAATATCAGATATAAGCATGTCAGGATTGCATAGAAGTTCGGTTGAAGCTACAGAGGAGCGACTTTTAGATAGACCATGAAACTGGAGATCCAGCAGGTAAGCGGAGGAATTGCACCACATATGCAGTGATATTTACTATATGCCATGTATCCCTCCGGGGGAGAGCATGCCCTGTCATTTGGTCCTGGTAGTAGCATGTCCCAACGAACGATCCCGAATGTCGTAGCTATAGAGTTCAACTTCTCAATTGTCAACACGCTAGGATAACATTTAGAAGGCTTTACCAGCGTCTGATTGGGAGTGTAGCCCTCCACCAAAGAATATGCAGAGCTAGGTTGTTTTGGGGGATTAGTGAGAACCTCAGAAGAAGAAGCGCCAGCCCTGGTAGGCTGTGATGACGCATGCTTAAATTGAAGCTCACGACCAGACGACATTTTCTTTCCTGCACAAGGAAATAAAAAAGCAAGCATAAGTCCAACACACCAATAGCTACGCAATCGTAACAAGAGTAAAGCAGTAGCAATGAATTTGACACATTAGAAATCATGCAATCATAACCAGAAAGTAGACGCTTATGGAAAAACTCCTATCGTTTGGTTCGATTAGTGTCACACACCGAACCAAACCCTCCAAAACTCAAGCTACTACTCCTAGGACTCCCCTCTTTGCTCGGCATAGGCTGATCTAGTCCAGCATCACTCAAAACACCGGTCCAAAACCATACACTGTCAGGATGCCGAACCAAATCCACCAAGCCCCGCACAAAAACCACTTCGATCTAACACCCATTCCCCAACAGGCTAGCCATATTTACTACCATGCCTAAATCTAACACAAAGAGAAAACCGAACATAGTATGAAGGAGCCCCAGCTGCCTACTCGAATTCCTTCCACCCTCGATGACCACAGCAGCCACACCTCCACCTATCACCGAGTTCGCCTATGCCATTAGGGCAACTGGGCTCATTTGAATAAGTTATCCCTCCTCCAATTCAGGACAAAACATCACGAAAGACTACAAATAATCCTAGAATTGAAGACACCCCAAAAAACTCTAGGGAAGAGAGAAAATTGAAGAACTGACCTTGCCACAGATGTTGTTGAAGTAGGAAATAGGCGAGTGCGAGCACTGGGAGCTTCAGGAGATACGAAAGGAATTGGGAAATTTTGAAGTCTGGATCTAGAAGAAGGAAATAAAGAAGGAAGATGGAGTATTTATAAAAGGAAAAGCAGAGGAATAGGGAAGGCGAAAAGTTTTTTCTTTTTTAGTCCGGTAGAAACACCTCACCGGTCGAGAATAATTCAAGTCCGAACCAAACAAAGCACATCATATGGGAATACGACGTACTTTGGGGGGTAAGTGTTGGCTCGGTTTTTCAGCAGGCAGAGGAAGAGATGGAGAGAAAGGCAAAAAAAGGAGTTGGATTACGGTGTAGAAGGCAGGAATGCCGAACCAGATATTTGGTCCGGCACGACACCAAAAAAACCGGACCAAACATTTGGTCCGGTACACAGGCTTGCCGGACCAAAACATTTGGTCCGGTACACAGGCTTGTCGGACCAAATGTTTGGTCCGGCAAATAAGCGTCTCCAAGTAAGATGCTGGATGAGTTGGTGACCAAGCCAATCGAGTTCTCCAAGCAAACGCCGAACCAAACCCTCCTGCCCAGATGCCGAACCAAACACAGGGAGCTATAACCCAACCTCCACACTTCATAAGTCCACTCTATAAATACCGAAGCTCCACAACAACAATGGGGACTGAATTTTGGAGAAAAGAGGGAAAACTCTGCTAAGACTCAACCATCCTAGTTGCTCTGAGTTTTTGCTCTTTCTAATAAAACCAAAGAAGCATAATAAGATGGACAGTGGATGTAGGTATGTTCTGGCCGAACCACTATAAAATTTTGTGTGATTTACTTCTTTTAAACTGCTTTTCGACTCTGAGTTTGTGAACTGTTATGTGACTGTAATAGTTACCTGTTAACACATTGGAACATTAAAAGCTGCATATCAAACAACTTAAAGGCAACTTAACCAAATTCGAACTAAGAGGTGTTTGCCCAATTTTTGAGCAAACAGTTACCAACAAGCCATAAACTTTTATTGTTAAAAATGCTAAATTTTAATTGTTGAACGTTGAACGCTGGATGTTGATTACTAAATGCTGAATTTTGATTAATTACTTGTTTATTTGCATTTAAAGATTCTAATTAGAACTAAGAATAGTACCCCTTTATATAATTGATCATTTAAATAACAATTATCAAAAAGAGGAATTTGAAATTTTCAAATTTTAACTTTTCAGCTTTTAAGTTACTAAAAGTTTGTATTAATAAAATTTAAATACTAAAAAAATGTTAGTTTTAGAAAATTAAAGTTTCAAAGTTATTAAGAAAAAATTTCTAATGTTCAAAATAATAATTCCTAAAAGTAATGAAAATGTTAAATTTTACTTTTTTTATTTAAATTTTGGTTAAAAAGTTGTTTTTAGAATTTTAACTCGAAAGGTTTGAATTAAAAATCTTAAATTTTCATATTACAAATTTTAAAAAGTGAATTAAAAAAATACACTAGATATATAAATAAGAAATTTGAAATTTCAAATAGTAATGTTAAATTTGAATTTATGTTAAATTTATAGATTTTAATAAGGGTACAAGAGGAACAAATTGTCATTTAACATTCAAAATTTAAGAATAAGCAAGAAAAAATGACCGATTACTTTTTGTCTAGATAAGTGAATTTAATAAGCAAATTTATATAAAACAAACAACAAAAAAGTTTTAATTTAATAATCAAAAGTTTATTAAGCACTTCTTAATGATAACAAACACAACTATAGATGTCATTTTGGTAAATGACAATGTTATTTATAGAGTGGGATCGATGGGTATCCAGTGCACTTAGGTCGATCCAATTCAATTGTAAAGTTTGAATGATTTATGATCGGTTTGTAAAATAATGTTATTTATTACTGGTTAAATTAAATTAACCAAACTTTTAACGGATAGTCCTATATTACCTGGTACGCGGAACAATTCGTACGTAAAAAAAACGGAAATGAAAACATCACATATTACGGAATACAATACAATACGTTGGGGATAAGCTTAATCGGAATGGAATACGCTTAGCTGGAATGCTGCATATTTTTGAAAATGCTCTCTTTACATACAAATTTGTGTTATATTGTTATCCACTATAAATGAATGGACATAAATTAAAATCATTCTTGTATAAATAAACATTACCATTAATGCTCATTTCCAACTTGTTATAAAATATAGCTTATATCAATTCAAGTTAAAAAAAATTGCAAAAATTTCAAATATTGTTGCATAAGTGCTAATACCACGTCTTCATTTTTTCTTGTTTATTTTCTTTTTTCAAATACCATGTTTTAATGTACTTATTACTGTTGAAAAAAGTATGTGGAGAAGGAGAACATTTGAAGAAAGATAGTTATGTTTTAAAAAAATTATATGAATATAAATGGAGAGTTCATAACTGTATGTATGTTACTCTTAGGGCTGTCAATGGACATCCGAAAAATCCGAAATCCGTCCACGTCCGCATCTGAAAAGCGGATAAATATCTGATATCCGAAAAAACGAATGCGGATGCGGATACGAAGTCATCCGCATTCGAAAATTATCCGTTCGGTTTTTGTCAAGATTATAGTTCAAATTATGTGTATTTTAGTGCGGTGAAAGATATTCGTTTATTATTTTATTAAGTTAGTAATTTATATTATACGCATTCAACGCTTATTAACTGTTCGAAACTATTTATTATCATCATATTTGTAAATTTTTAACACTTTTATGATCAACGGGATTGAAAAATATTTATGTTAAACTAAAATTTCCATTTTATAATTCTAAATTTATTGGTCGTTGGCGGATAAGATAATTATCCGATATCTATGCGTATCCGCGAATGCTGATATCCGAAAATGATTTCGCATGCGGATGCAGATATAGCAGTATCCGCATCCGAAAGCATCCGTTGACAAGCCTATACTCTACATGATTATGGTACTTGCGAGTTAAAATAAAAATAGAAAACAAGACTTTTAGTCTTCTTAAGGTTGATTTGAAACCATTTTTCATTATTTGTTTACATTTTCAATATTTAATTATTACTAGTGTGAACCCGTGCTTCGCACACGGGTATGGAAAAAATATAATTGCTGTAGTTAGAAAATTAAATTATTTTGATAAATAATTAGAATATAATATTACTCAAAGTAATTAAAAACATTACTACAATATCAAATATAAGTTTTAAAATTAATACATAATCGTTATTGATATAACAGTAATAAGACTGAATGTTTTCAAACATATATGCCAGCGAAAAACATAAACGGCAAAGTGGACTTGTCGGTAGTGAAATATGAAAGCATTAAATAGCATAGGTCCAATAAATTTGGACTAAAGGCATATCATAAAAGAATGTTTCCTCTAAAAAGTTTATCTTTCACTAAATAGAATCATAATTTAATGCAACATAGAAAACGTGATATATATTTGGTTGTGTAAACCTTTTCTTTTAAATGCTTTTATAACAAAGACATAACAATTATATGGTATTAGAATTAAAGTAATGTGTCACCCACAATCAATTATATGGTATTAGAATTAAAGTAATGTGTCACCTACAAACAATTGACATGCAAAATATTTATACACAACCGTACAAAATTAGCAAAAATAGTCAAAACATTAATGAATCAAAAAGTAACAAAGAAGGTGGACCTTTGGAGACGAAAATAAGATTTATTTGTGTTATTATTACAGCTTAACAAAAACAGAATAGTAATAAACTAATAATGCAGTTGATAGGACCATGTTCATTTCAGAAAGCAACCAAGCGCACGAGAAGAAATTATTTTTCATCTTTTTCTTTGGCCGCAGATGCAAGCTGTATAGTCAGTTGGTCTTATTGATTGTGTTCCTGCAATTGAATTTTGTTAAACTCAGTAACAATGTCAGTAGTAATGGATACTTCAACAACTCAGCAAAAAACAAAATAATAGTGACAGTTGTAATTTTTTTGCTAAAAAACAGAAGCAATATGTAAAAGCATGAGTGAACTTTTACTTTTATGTACATCTGCAATCAAGAAAGCAAAAAAAATTTACTCTAGTTTAGTGGACGATCATGTATTGGCATTAAAACCACCTGTACAGATTCAAAATTTTAAGGCTATAGGACAGAATTAATGGAATACAGGATAAAATGGTTTTCCTTTCTTTTTTTGGCAAGAATAAATTTAGCTATATTGCTTTTAATATAAGATTAAGGAATGTTACGTAAATGTAAATTCCACAACAAAATAGAAGCGTGTAGAACAAACAATGAAAATGTTCCTTTATGTTTAACTTAGTAAGACTATAATATATTATCAATGATACAATCATAAAATGACCGGAAAGCTAGTAATAGAAGTGCAATAAGATGATTTACCAATAAATGAAGCTAGCAGGATGTAAACAAATTTGTATAATTTTATAGAAGTTATTGTACCAATGGTGGAATAGAGGATCGTGTTTCTTTTTAGTTATAATAGAGGATCATGTGTTTTAATAGAAGTTGCTTAGTTATTTGTGTGAATGGATGCCATGTTTAGCTTATATATTGATCACTTCTATAAAAGGTAAAATCAATACTGGAGATTTTTCAAGAGGCCATTTTGGATTGTTCTTTCTACCCAACACAACTATATATATAATACAGATCTACTATCAATGTATAAAGATGATATCAACAAATAACCAAAAATCAAAGTAAAGAAAGACTTAGGAGGAAAGCATGATGACCGCCTTAAAGTTCTTATTTGTATTAAATGCATTGTTTAAGCAATATCTAAGTTGTCGAAAGCATGAATTAGGGATAAATAAAAATACAAAACCATAATGACCATAATTAGAATTAATTTTCAATATGTATCAAAAAGTAATTATAATTTTTAAAATCAAATTTAGGTCTTAGAAAATGTGATAGTTGTAAATAAAGCAGGCCAAAGAGAAAATTCCTACTATTTATTAAATATCTGGCTAAACTAAGAAATACTCTTAATGCGTAGCATTAAGTGGAAATAAAATATGCATTGAAGATACAGAAATGCCCAGCTCAGTCATGCGATGATTGGAACGTTAAAATTTCATCAATATGCAATAAGGAGCAATGTTTATTTTTTGTAAGTTTAAAAGCACTGGGACAAATTATATTTATTTGTTTTGTAAGGAGACGAAGTATAGTCGTATACAATACTTATGCAAATTAAAATTAGAAAATCATGTATATATCACAATACACTTACTAAAAATGATTGACTTTAACTATGTTAAACTGAATTTATATAAGCTAATAATGATAGTTTGATAGTCTTGAAAAATCAAACATTTCTTTTTCTTTATTACATAATATTCATACTTAGTTTTATAGTTTGATACAAATAATAATGTATTTTAAATTTTAAATGCCCTAGGAACCATTATGCTCATCTTTAAGATGAGTCAGTTGCTATGTATCATATAAATGTGCTGATATGTAAAAGTAATTGAATTTAAAGGACTCACCCATATAAGCCCAAATGATTTATGGACATACTTATATAATAGCTTGCCATATTAGTCTTCTTACACTTTTTAGCTATAAGAATTCAATTTTAATGGAAAATTATTTGGACAATTCACAATCAAGATATAGTTAACCAATAAGAGGAAAATATATAAGTAAAATCAAACTCAAAAGCTAAACTCACTCACTATGACATCCTCAAACTAAAAGAGATAACATAGGCTATCTCTTAAATTAGAAAAATATTCCAAATATCTTATTCCTTTTGAAGAAGAATAAGATTTGATATTTACAGTAGTGATATCTATAAAGCATGGTATCATTAAACTAAATTAGCTAAGCAATATATCAAAGTATATGTATTTTTATGTTATGCGTGAGACGATTGTTAGTTATCTCAAAAAGGAAAAATGATTACGATGCGTGAAAGTACATGGAATAGAAAATATAACCCACTATTCTTAGTTAAGCTTCGTTCTATATGAGTGTGTGTGGACATTGGGGAAGGTGCATTATATATAAAAATCTTATTCCGCTCTCTTTGACAAAGATTTCTTTAAAATAAGAGATATAAGAGGGTACTCCAAGCGCGTATAAGAGACGCATAATATATAATCATGTGTCGATGATGAGACCAAAAGCTTTTTATTTCGTCATGAATGAACTTAACCCAATTTATTTGTATCCCACCAAAAATAGCATAATGGGCTTTGTGGCCGTTATCGTAGAACGGTTCATCCTAGGCATGGAATTATCGTATTGATAATCATACAGTTTAACAACCTAGCTTTTGGACGTAAGTAAACAGATTTCCACTGTGGCATCCTATCTTCCCAAATTTTATGCGCTATTTCATCTCGCGGTAAATTCCTATGGTCGAGAACTTCTTTTAAATTAATTTCGGATGAAGAACAATTAAGTATACGACCAATGGTGTTTACGCTAATCTTTAAAACACGTCCGTAAACACTCGTCCATAACCAACCATCATTATTGTCAGGAGTCCAAATATCACTACTACACAAATTGGCGTAAAAATGAAAGATTGCCAATTGATCAATTTATACTTCGTTTTGGTCGAAATTGATTAAATCCCGACAGTCGAAGGCGAAGTGGACTGACCTTTCTTGGATCGTTTGTTAACCAGAGTTTCTACCTTGGGAGCCATTAGTGAGCAATTTGAGATTTTAGGAATTAGGGTTTGAGTGTAGATTGAGAATAGGCTGGTGAAAAGTTGAAAAAGAGTGTGTGTGTGTTTATAGGAAGTAATGTGAAACATTATTACAGTCTCAAATATAAATAGTAATATAATTACACAATCCTTATTAAGTCAATGTAGTAATAGGACTGAATGATCTCAAACATATTTATAAATGGTTGGTTTAAAGGGAAAAGTGTACTTTTCAGTGGTGAAGGAAAAAAAGCAGATGCACTAAGGATAAAAGTCATGGTTCGTGTAAAAAATAGGACTAAAAGGCATTTAATAAAATAATGTTTCTAGTATATAGTATGTTGTTCATTAAATAGAGTCCTGTTTTAATGCAGCAAAAATACATAACATATATTCGGCTGTCTTATCTGAATGCTTTCAAAACACAGATAAAACAAATAGTGTTTGATACTACTTTCTACAAAGACATGATTACTTTCTACATAAATTATATAAATGTATGGGAAACTCGTGGGCTTGAGATATAACACAATAGTGGGACAACAACATTTTAGTATCAGAAAGCTTGGTTTTATACTTTCTTTTTAATAATGACATAATACTACAGAGGGACAACAACATTATAATAAAACAAAAATCCATTTCCCACAAAAGGTAGCTGACCAACAGGTGAACCGCAATGACTGATGCATTTTCAATTCAATCTCCACGTGCTCTCAACTGAAGAAATTGAGTTGTTAACTAATTCCTCCTTTTAAAGTAATGTATAACAAACAATATTGTCAACAAATTTTCCAAATAACATATTTGTGAAGCTTGGCTAAAACATTAAGAGTAGCCTGGATAATTAACAAATGTGTGTAAGCAGAGGATTGAATAAATTCACTACGATGCCTGAAATGAATGAAAAAATCATGAAAGTAGAACGCTGTAAAGAAAAACTTAAAAATTGAACGTGGGCACAAAGCAAATACGGAAATGATAAAATAAATA
Organism: Allium fistulosum; assembly: GCA_030737815.1. Taxonomy (NCBI): domain Eukaryota; kingdom Viridiplantae; phylum Streptophyta; class Magnoliopsida; order Asparagales; family Amaryllidaceae; genus Allium; species Allium fistulosum. The sequence continues at coordinate 1,387,865,754 of CM060901.1, read as the reverse complement.
AGAAAGACACTAATAAAAAGCAAAGTAAGAAAACAATGGTTTCAAATTTTCCCATTTACCTCATTTGAGCTATTAGATACTCTAACCATTTTTTGGATCTAAATTAAAATTTCTTCTAACAATGAATATCCTATATGTTTTTTTCTAGAAACACATTTTCGTTTACCAACATGATATAATGGTGAGTGGTAGATCCTAAACATATAAAGGATTACAATGAGCTTTGGAAATCAGCCACTATACAAAGAGCACACTGTTAGTCAAAAACTGATAAATAAATAATAACATAATTGGGAAATAAAATATGATCCGGAATGTATACAACAATGATCCACTTCCAAATGGTAAATTATACTCAAATGTACATGGTAAGCTGAGGATGTCGCATATCATATGCACTCTGAAGAACCATTTACCTCTATATTGTCAACTCCAGTTAGGTACTGTAGACCATAATCTGTAGTCAAAAAAGAAATATTGGTTGATTAATACTGGAAAAGAAATGTAAAAATAAGATTGGAATGCCAAATTTTGATGTAAAAGACTAACATGCTAAAATTTTCTATTTTAAAAAATAATTTTCAAGCTAAATGTTTGCAGCATTTGAAATTTTACGAAAAAAAAGAATGCAAGCTACTCTATAATACAAATTTATCACTATCATAAATACATGGTTAGAGGCATAAATTTTGATGTAAAAGGATGGTATACTGCTGGACCTACATTGCTATTATTTATGACAATAGTCATAATACTTTTAGCACAAAAATTCTCTTTCTAAAGTTTGCAGTGGTATTCAGTCATTTATGCAAGTATGCATATTAGTTTACTTAATTGGGGAAACATTGATCAGCATTGAGTGTGTAAATGAACCTTTTTCCTAGGTTAGGTTTTTGCATGTTAAAAGTTGTTGAAATTCATTTATAATATCATATACAACTGAATAAAATGTATAGATACCAAACAAAAACAATATGAACCAAATAAGTAATGAAACATACCTAACTCGAGTAGAGGGCCAACATACGATGAAGCTAACAAATTTTTGATCTCAACGACAAAAACATTTTAGTGCATACAGCCAAAAAAATATCGATCACCTCCTGAAGAAATTTAGAACTATACTGAAGTCCACCATTTTCAAATTGTTTGTTGTTGTGCTCTATATCTAAGTTTAAGTGAATGTCAAAAAATATATCAATTGGAAGTGAATGCGTACAGGTATTGATTTATAGAAAAATAAGTGTGCCCACAATAGATTTTTGTCATAATGAAGAATTTGCATTGAACCAAAAGCAATGACTAACTATGCTATAAAAGCATTAAACTAATTATATTTTACTTTTTACTTGTTTAATAAATTTCTATGGAGTTTGAATTAACTGATAGTTATTGATTATTTATTATTCTCTAATGTGCATCATCTCATCACAATTTATGCAGAAAATTAATTGTTGCCATTGGCAAGTACACACATTTTACACTTTAATTTATGATACATCCATTTTAGTTTAGTCACACTTTTCATATTTTATTGCTGAATTATTAATATAAATTATTTTGGTTATTTCCATTCAAGATGTTTATATAGTTTTCCCATCATGCTTATGTCAATGCTTGTTTACACATGAACACATACGAACACATATGTATATGTGTGTATGGTAATGCTTGTTTACTAAGATGTGAATTCACATTTGAAGTATTCATGACCCAAAATGTCATATCCACTAAAGAATGTGCATGTATTGCTTGTAGGTTGGATTGGCTAGAATTATTCATGACACTAATTTGATTAGGTAGAAGAATTAATCTATAGGTTGGATTAGCATGAAATTTGAAAGGGTAAATTTGAGATTGGAAAATGGTCAGCAAATTTCGTGCCATGTATTGATTTCACCATTTATACGTTAATCCGAAAGTATACTTTTTTCTTCTTCTGATATTCATTTTTCACTCGTGATTTTACTATCCTCAAGACCATAACTCATTCACAAAACCTAAATTGTATAAGTTGAAATTGAAAAAAAAAGATTGGTAAGGAAAAAAGGGATAGTTGGCAAAGAAGTACTTACAGAAATTGGTTCAGAGGATAACTATGGAAAGCGCTTAAAAAATTGTGATCTATATGAAGATAAAGAAAAAGCATATATTTTTTGTTTAAATACAAAAACATTTTCATGATCCCGTTTTGAGTACATATACATACCCTAAATTAAATCAAAAGCCCCATCTGATTTAGATTCTAAATCTAACGCTCCATATTCTTTTAGCTTGTAAATCGATTCTTCATATTCAAGTAATGTAGCACTGTCACGGAAAATATGATTTTAAAGTAAAGATTTACATGTCTCAATAATTTTCTCTTGTAGACCGAGTTGCACACAATGGTTCTATAAGAAGATACTAATTTAAAATATATTCCAACTTTATTTTACGTAAAGTGAACACGTACTAAATGGGTAGTATGTCAAAAAAAGATCTTGTTTTGCATGAATTCACTCTTTGAAGTGAATTTAAGAATGCTTACTTTTACCTGGATCTTGAATGCAGAGATTTGAAAACAATATAGGAAAAAGATGCAGTATAGCCAAAGATGGAACTAAAATTAAATTACTTAATAAGAAGTCTTTACTAAGAAAGAGAGTAATGGACATGATCAGGTTAATTTCAAAATAATACTTGGTAATCAATTATAGCTATATTCTTCAATAGTACATCTCTTAAGACTACAGATTGTCATGGGTTTCTAAGTATTCACATTGTACATGTATAGTTTTGGTTTAGTAGCAATGCTTCAACCCAAGAAAAGTAAAGATTTTAAGTTAAGGGATAATCCATTCTGCGACATTCATAAACATAAATCACCTAACATAAATCCTTGTCCACAATTAGCATATTACATTCTTTTTACAAAAATTCATTTTAGTGAATTGTTTTTAATATAAAATGTATCGTAATGAAAAAATAATTTCATAACATGTGCATAAAACGTTGTCACCCTATGACCATTTTAATGTTTTTATATGTTATAAACTAATTTAAGTAGAAGTTATTTGTGTTAAGTAAGAGAAAAGAATGCTACTCTTCCATTGATGGTGAGATAAACATGCACGCTTTTTAGTTCATTTCTTAGAAACATCAGGCGTATCTTTATGTTTACAGTGGGAAAATAGTTATATTTCTTGTACATTTGTAAATCATGAAAAAAGTTATAATTTACATGCTCGTCGTATTTTGCAGCTCTACTTATCATTCAACTTATAATTAATGATTAGTATAATCTTCTTTCTTATCTAGATATATTCTTTATTGGTGTAAAAAATGACCAAAATTGGTGTGCATACTTCTTTTTATTAGTATTTGCTTAATAGAAATATACAAATAATCACATCACCGCAATAATGAAATAAACATAAAACAACCAATTGAAAGCGGATGAAAAACCGACCTTAGGTACTCAAAATAATCATCGTCAAGATAAACGCTACTAACAGGGGAGCAAGTCCCGTCATAAAATTAATATAGTGGATCGCCCAACAATTAAAGTTAATATAATAAAACTACTAATTTTGGACAAATTAATACCTCATTTTAGTGACCTAAGTTCGATATACTGGTTTTATAGAGCAGCGATCATGCCCTTTAGTAATCTTTAAGAATTGAATTCATGTTCGTCAAGTCCAACTTTGTTATCTTTACTTTTATTAATTTGTTCAAAAAATAACCAACTTGAAACACTCATTTTGCTATAAATAAAATGGTGAATGCGATAATTAAGTTGTATAAATACGATGATGTAGCAAGAAACTGTCTAAATATATTAAAAATTGAGGACTTCCTATTTTTGAATGTATTGCACTATAAAGAACAAAAAAATTAGTAGTCAAGAATCCAAAGTATCTTAATGCGACAGGACAAAATATCTAGGCTTACTATGTAAGTAGATACAAACAATGCAAGAGAATCAGATTAGTTTCTTCCAGTGATGCTGATTGTCTTGTTTTAACTTTGAAAACCATGAATAGAACTGAAACTGTCACAAAATTTCAACCTCTAAGAATTTACTTGACCAAGAGCAATGGCACTTAAATTAGCTTATGAAAACAATAAAACTAAGGAATTGCTTCACTTTATAACGATCTAAATTTTAATATTATATAACGTTGACATCGCTATAGAGATTGAAAATTTTCGCCAGGTCTATGAATAGAATCATTCATAAGATATCTATAAGTAACGCAAATGTTTACACAAAATATAAAAGGAATTGAAATTACGCTAAAATGTGCTATATGTTATATAGGATAACAAAAGCTTTAACATGAATTTATCTAACAACATGATGCCTGAATGTCAAAGTTATAATAATCACAGTGGATACTCAAGTTCTCTATTAGAAAATGTCAATGAATTTGAAAAAGAAACGAAGAAAATGTAGGTAAGTCAATTTTCTATGTTCAGGGTGCAGAGTATATATAATCGGATTTTGAGAAATACTAACAATGAGTTTGTCAACTTACTTGTCTTCCTTTGTCTATATGGCTTATCTTTAAGTGGTGGGGGATTAGCCTACAAAAGACACTGATAGGAAATTACTCAAAATTATAAAACTTAAAAAGGGCGAGCATGGGTTAAAATTTCTATAACTTAAAAGGGGATAACAACATAATCAAATAGAATAAGAGAGTACCGAAATACAACCCAAACTTGAATAAATGGAAACAAATTGTTAATTAAGTAAGGCACTTAGTTGCTTAATCTACCAGCCAAATATCAACCTCAATTGCAGCCATCAAAACAATTGCAATGGAGGATAAAATCATTCCAATCCTCTTGGTTGAGAAAAATAAACAAAGCAGTATACATATGATAGCCTAACCCATCACCTCAAACCAATAAGATACATTATTGATTTATGACTACTAACCAATAGGATCTTGCTAATATCTTTCTAATCCTAACCAATTAGAAGACAAAAAACAATATATAACTATTGTTGGTATTGTTGTAAAATATTATGAGTAAACAAACTCAAACCAAAGTCTACCAAAATTATCATAAACATGTTAATCGAATTTTCCGCAGCTAAGAACAAAAATGAAGCAGCACAAATCCCTATTCAAGGTAGCAGATAGGAATTTAAACTCCATTTACATAGTGATCAGAGGTGGGAAAAACTTATGCTTTAACTGAAATTTCCTTGAATTTAAAGATAATGGGAACCTGCATACTAAGTTGCCGCAACATCCACATCCTGTGGAACACATCGACTAAATTAAAAACAGATATAATATCATTTAGTGCCACCAATGCATCAATATTAGAATTCTAAATTATAAGAGTTTTATTAGCAACAAAATTTCTGAGCATCACAAAATTAAACAGAAGAGTGATACAGTTTCAAATATGTTGATAAATTCTAACTACAATCAAACTGAAATGATTGTTTCTTATCATTTGAAGTAACACACACACACACACAGATTATATATATATATATATTTATTTATTTAAACAACCATGTGTAATATAATATATAAAAATTAATTCATAAATACTTATACATATACATATTAATACATATGTATATATAAACCAAAGTTAACCGCTAGTAGAAGATCAAATGAACGAATTATACCTAAAATTGGATGAAATGGTTTATTGTACAACATAGCTACTTTGTGTATTAAGCATCCAATATTCACCATGTTTTGGAGAGTGAAATCAGAGAAGGACATAATCGAATCACTTCGCATGAAGTACGCATATATGGAAGGATCTGCAGACTATTAGGTAATGGGGCGTTTTAGATATCGGTAGTACATATGCTGGTGATGGTGTAGTGGGGTAAATATTAGCTATTTTAGCACATCGAATTCGACGGCAGTATAGTAAATTAGAATTTAAGGCTAAGGAGGAAGACATGAGAAGGAGAACAAAAAAATTCATTTTTACACAAAAAAGAGTGACAGTTCAAGTTCCAAATACATGTGTCAGCATCAAAGTAGATTTCTGGGTGAAATTGGAGGGGGCTTCAGAGGTAAGGAAGCTCTACTTAGTATTATATATATAGTACAAAAATATCACTCTTTTACAAACCATTACTAATCTATGCAATATTTGTAATCAAATAAAGGTATTTCAGGTAAGTTGATCCTGCAAAAGGAAGAAACTATTAATAAATTACATGAAAGCATCAAGTAATAAGAAATTAATGCAATTGAAGATATGGAACATTGTTATTATGGAGGAATCGACTGGTTATCTGTTGGAACATGGGGCTGAGGATGGTAATGGATGACAATTGGCTTTCATTCCAAGTGTGGGATTTATTATGATAAGGACCATTTTAAAATTATGTATATGTATAAATAACATCACCATACCATGTTGATTAGAATAGTTGGATAAGAAAATTATGTTAGCCATTAAATTGCATAAGCTATAAAATTAGAACCTGAAACCTTTTATATTCTAACCTAGGAAGACTTCATGAATTAGGCTGAAATTTAAGAAGCCAGCATAGAAGAGTGATTGATGATTAAAAATAGGCACTGCTATAAAATGTGCACCAAGAACTTTCTTAGAATTACTATTTATTTATGAACATAAACTAAACTTTATCAAAAACCAAATTAAATACCCCATCATCATGAAATAAAGAGATTCATGATTACATCTGCTCACATTCTTTAATGGTTGACTTGTCAATATTATCACAAAGCATAAGTTGTCTATATTTCTTAATTGTTAAATTTTATTACTAACTATACCTAATTTGTCATTCACAAAAATGTTTCTTCCAGCTAAAGTAAAGCTTTGCCCCAAGCCATGAAGTCGTCCTTTGAATTGACTCCTAAGTAAAGTGCCTTTGCGATGGGAAATATATAATTCTTGCTATTGAAAGGATTAATAATTGTACCAGTTTCAACTAAGATAACATATTAATAAACTTCATGGCTAAGAGAACAACTTGCTAAATCGTGACAAAAATAACATAATTATGATAACTTTTTTATTTTGCCTATATATGTTAGCTTCCATGATGAAACATGTAGTTGTACATGCATATATTTCAATCAAGGAATAACACATAAAAGAAACCCAAATAAACTCATATTTTGTAGCAAAATGATTATTCGTATAAGCCAGAAGAAATAAAAATGCATTGTCTTAAACACTATTTGTAATACTTAGTAATGATTTAAGAAGAATTATCTCATCCTATTGCTTACACTACTGTAGAAATGCAATGTATTTGCAGTTTGATGATTGATCTAATCCAAGAAACAAACAAAACTTGATCAGGGAGAACAGTCATAAACTTTTACATGCCTCAATTCGTCATCATATGATAAAGGAAAGAGAAATAAAATGAGATTCAAATATTAATGATATTGAGCTATGGATATACTTGTCCAAAATAATATCAAGTAATGTATAACCATCCTAGGCAACTATAACGCCAAATGAAGTGCTGATACATAAAGGGTTAGCCAGTAAAGCATTTCAACATTAAAGTAGTTGGAACAGACAATCACGTTACAAAACAGTTAACGATACAAAATGATCAAAAAATATTTAAACAAAATCGAAGGAATAACCTCAAATAGGGATAGCGAAGCGATTGTACGAAGTCGCTAACTTTCTATCGTGTATTCTGTAGCCAACGTAGATGATAAACATGAATCGAAAAGGAGGTAAAAGCAAGGTAGGGTTTGTACAATACTGGACGATGTGGGGCAGAAAGAGGGGGTAAAGGAATGGCTGAGTTAGAAATCGAAGGGAATTTATCGATTCCCATCGAAGGAAAAGTGGAAGAGGAGAGAAGAGGAAGGGGAATCGATCAATTTCGGGGGAGGAAATTGGGAGGAGGAGAATAGGACCGGAGAGAACAGAAGGTTTAGGTGGAGGAAAAGGGGAAAGATAAAAATACAGACTATCTCATAGAAAGCCAAATAGGGAGACGTTTCAGTTGCCAAAATTAGGGGGGCTTCTGTGCTCTTGAAACCAAACTCACTAATAATAGTATAGTATAGATTACTTGGTGTTTTATATTTTCAATAGAAAATCATGTTGAATATGCTAGTATATGATTTTTGTTTGATGATAATAAACATATATATATATATATATTCAATTAAATGTATTTGTTAATGTACTATTTTATTTTTCACATAATTAAATAAATATTTGTTTAATAAAATAAAGTGAATATTAGGCTCAGGTCCCTAACAAGTTTCAAAATACACAAAAACCCCAGTAAAAAAAGTACGTAAATTAGGTCCTTGAAATTAAGTCACTAAGTAATTGCATACAGTTATGCAATTATTCACCGAATAATTGCAGACATATATGCAATTATATCCAAAAGTTGCATAAATTTATGCAATTTTTTTGGTGAATAATTGCGGAAATTTTCGCAATTTTTTTGATGAATAATTGCGGAATTTTACGCAATTTTTTGAAAAAATTATTACAGCAATTTTTTATTAAATAATTGCGGAAATTTCCGCAATTTTTCAGTGAATAATTACGGAAATGTCTGCAATTTTTTGATATAATTGCATAAATGTCTGCAATTATCCACTGAATAATTGCATAAGTGTATGTCATTATTCAGTAACTTAATTCTAGGGACCAAATTTACAAACTTTTTTTTACTGGGGTTTTTATGTATTTTGAAACTTGTTAGGGACCTGTACCAAACTGTCCCTAAAATAAATAACATAGAATTTAAATTCAAACAGATATTTTATTCAAACAAATATTTATTACAACTTTTGAATAGTACAAATTTGAGCTCTCACTATATATATATATACAATTTCAATTACAGTACAAATTTGACTACATGATGAACAAAGTTGCAAGTCAAATATCTAAATGAAGACTGCATGACGATATCCGACAGTGAAACAAATGTATATGAACCACAAACCAAAGCTTCACAAATATCATGAACCAGACTCAAGTGGATATACAAATGGAGCATATACATGAACCAGACCAACAGAAACCAGACCAACAACAACCTATACCAAACTACAAAGATGACAAAACAATATATCAAATTGCAGTGCAAATTCAACGCAATACATATGCATACACACATGAACTACATGATTCGAGAACAAGCTACATGAAGACTACATGAAGTGTGTCGACCATTTCAAAATGAAACAGCAGTGTGCAATGCAAGTGACTATGATCAATCAACACAACAAAAAGCCATGGATGTCAAGTGATACAAGGAATTGAACAAGTCATATCACAAAATCAAAGAAGCTGATGCCAATAGAGAACAGAACAACAGTCAACATAAATTCAAAATGCCAAAACCGTGGTCAGATAATATCGAACAAGTCAATGCCGAAATCAAAACAATATTTTCAAATGGCCGAAGTTAACCACGACCAAAGTCAAGCTCAAATGCCAGAAATTCGAAATCGTAATGGCCAAGGAAAGCCAAAATCAAGTGTTAATCATGCTAATAAAAATATACGGAGTGACAAAGTCAGAGAAATCATCAACATCCAAGCAACATCGAACGGCCAGAGTAAAGTTACAAACGAATTCAAATGAATTTAGACTAACGAAAATCAAGGGAATTAAACCATATTTAAATGTTAACATCATCGGCAGATAATGTATTCGAGTTCAAGCAACAACAAACGAACAATCATTCAACTCGAATCAAAGTCGAGTACAGTATAAATCGAAAAAGGAACAAACATACCAATTCACGCAACAACCAACCGAACTCGACTAGATCGAAGCAACTGCTAGTAAACCAAAGTGACAAATCGATCGACAAAGCAAGGAAAGCAAAATCACATATTCAATCGATCAACAGAAGTCGGCAGCTTCGATAAAGGAAGCCCTAATTTTATCAGAGAGGAACGAACGAAAGAGAACACTAAAGGGAGCAGCCATTTTTCAAAGAAAAAGGAAACAGGCCGAAATAACAAAAGAAACAGGACTCTTGTTTATCTCTATTTTTATTTTGGGCCAGTTTTCTCTTTGGGCTTTTAATATATTTAAATTAGGGTTTCATTGTTTTCAAATTGTTTTTAATTTGTATTTTTTCTTTTAAACTCTTGTAAAGTCTAGTCGTGTGACTAGCGGACGAACTATGGTGGTGTAGTTCGAGAATTCACAACTCAGTGGCTGAGTTGTGGTAGAGTTTTGAGCGTAGAGTTAGGTTAGTCGATAGCGGGTGTCGCAAGTTTACATGTGTAAGCGTCTGACTACTTAATTTCTAGTAGAAACCTCGGGGGCAGCACGTAGGCAGGGTTTTGCCGAAGCTAGGTAAATCTGCGTGTTCTATTTTCTGCTTTTTATATTCTGCTATTATCTGTGCTGCTATTATTCTGCTGTGATCTGTGCTGAGATTATTTTATACTTCCGCATTAAATTTTTATAATTGTTAGTATCACCTTATTCACCCCCCATCTAGAGTGAAATCGATCCTACAAATCATTATTACATTATACATATTAACAGAATAACAACACGCTCAAAATCTTCAAACTAAATATTTTGAATTATCAGAATCAACATTTTGAATCATTGAAGTGAAATATTGAAGCAAACATTTTTGAACGCTAAATTCAATATTTCCGACCGTCAAAATTAGTACTTCAAATCGTGTGCGCATAATGTTTCAGAAGGCTGGTGTGTTGCATTTCGGAAGCACGTACCAAAACGGAATACACCAACTAAGATGTGAATTGTGGCAACATAGGTATAGTCAAAACTATCGATGTTTTAATATTTTTAAAGATTAATTTGACAATCAAAATAACTTCCATGTATCATAAATAAATCAATATAACTTCAAAAAAAAGTAACAGTACTAATTAGGACAATTTTATTTGGCATTTTAATCGTAAAGTATGAAATATATTTTGTTCATTTGAATTGGAAAGTTGAACTAATTAAACAAAATATCTGATTTGCTTGGTTAGCTTTCATTTTTCTTAGTTTGATTTAGCATGCTAAGGCTCACCTTTATTTAGTTTGAATGCTAGAAAATATTATTTGAGACAATTTAGACATTAAAAGATTAGTCTGAACCGCACATATTACACATTGGTGAATGCTGTGCAGTTAAAGCGCTCGGCAGATTCAATGCGACGGAGGTGTAAAAAGTCATGGCGGGGATACATCGAGGATATAGCGGTATATAGCGGATGACTCTAAATTAGCATATAAAACTCGTACTTAATGTTTTACAAATATATAAATGGTAATTAAATGAAAAATTAACATTCAATTGAATTAATAATTAATACAGAAATAATTTTAAATAAAAACACGTGTGAATATACCGTAAATAAATGTAAAACTGTTATATAATATAATTGAATTTAGTAGAATATTACAATATTTTCATTTCTAAAAATATATTAAAAATTCAATTAAATAACTTAATTTCATAATTTTTATAATGTATAAGTGTCATTATTCAATTCATTTCTTTTAAAGAAAATATAGCGGAAATAATGGGATATAGCGAAAATAGTGGGGCTTAAAGCGGAAAGGCTATATTTGAGGCTATATGGAAAAATCGTAGCGGTAAAAATCCACTATGAGATATAGTAGGGTTATAACGAGGTAATAGCGGGACATTAAGTGCACATGGTGAATGCATAGATTTTTAGCAAACAAGCATATGCCATCCCATCTATCTTCAGTATGTCGCACCTTAAGCCTGTCAGGAAAAGTAGACAAATATCAAATATACAAGAATAGACATAGATACGAGTACGAAAGACCGAAAATTATCGGTTCTATTTCTGTAAAGAATATAGTTTATATTTCGTGTATTTTGGTGCAATGAAAGATATGTATTCATTGTTTTATTAAGTTAATAGTTAATATTACATGCATTTAACGGCTTAAAACTATTTATTATCATCGTATTTTTTTATTTTCATACATCTATAGTCAATAGGGTTGAATTTTTTATGGTGGAATCAAAATTTTCTATTTATTCTTGATTTATTGATCGTCAACGGATATGATAAATATTTAATATCCGTCCGTATCAACTGATGTGGATATTCCATTTTCGATTTTCAAAAATGATTTTGAATAGGTATGCCAATAAAATGATTATAGATACGAGTGGTACAGCACGCGCTTCGCGCGTGATAATAGCACGCACTTTGCGTGTGAATTGTTCTTTTATAAATTGTATATGTGTAACTCGCTCTAAAAAATATAATTTGCATAAACATTTAATCATATTTTTGCGTTGAAATGATATGTAGTTAGTTTTAATTTTACTTTCTAAATTACAACATCTAATTTTTTGTTAGTTTGAATTTTTATTCTAATATTAATTGATAACGAATGAATTTAATTTTTTATTAGTTTGAACTTTTATTTTTTTTATTAATTAAAAAAATGACTTTGAAAAATAATAATTTGTTAGATCCTACTTTTTAGTGATATTAATATATTTAATAATAATATTTGTAGTGTGTTATTTTTGGTAGTTCAAGTTATACAAGTACCAGTAGAATATTACAATTGTTAATAAAGGTGGAAAGGGCCGGCCTTTAGGTGAAGCACAGGCAATTGCTTTTGTCCGCAAAAAATTTTAGGGCACCAGTCCATATAACCGCAGAAGTCAGCAGCCAAAAAAAATTTCGCATCGATTTTGCATCTCAGGAGCAAGCGCAGCACGCAACTCCAGACTCCTGTGGCAACAACGGTTACTCGGTGGCAACGGCGGTGACTCGGCGGGAAGTGACGACTCTAATTCCAAGGCGACGTCTTCAGATTTCCTAAGGCGACGACTCAAGATTCCGCAAGGCAGCGGTTCCATCACTAGCATCAACATAGGCGCATCTTGAAAAGGTGTAAAATTCTTTTTTCTACTTTTACCAATTGGGCATAAAATTTTGATTTCCAAATTCCGATGTCTGTAAGTTACTAAGTTATCAATGGCAGTGACCTTTTCCTGTCATTAGATCTATTATTGTTTCTATTTCTATATATTTTTCTGTCTCCTTTTATATAAAATTTTGATTAGTTGCAGTGTTTTGCTGTTTTGTAAAAGTTGATTTTTATTTCTTCGGTCTCAAAAAACTAATGTATGCTGTGTAATTATGTTAGTTGATTCTTGGATTTGCATTGAGTCTTCGACTTAATTTTGTTCAGTTGTTTGACGATTGCAATTTGATTTGGTTTGGTGCAATGCTCCATCAGCAATCTCTTTATTGACAACAGAAAAGGTACTCTTAAAATGGAGCAAAACACTCATAAAATTTATATTTGATAATTAGATGCACTCGCATAGCGGCAGCAAAGCATTTATAAGTTATGCCATATCATAATTTTGGGATAATTCATAAGTTTAAATGTTATTTTGTGATAATGCAACCAAAATTATTAATTGGGAAAATTTTAGCTTAGGATGATCTATAATTGTCTGTTATTTTGGAATAACGTAGAATAAGGATTGACTAAGAACAAGAGTTAATGGGTTTGAGGTTAATTTTGTAGTGTTGTTTGTGGAAAAAAATTGTTTATGGATATAAAAATACACAATATAGTGCAGAATATCATTTAATCTATTAATTTTTCATTTTTTAACATTTATTAATATATAATATTTTTCAATGTTTTATAGCATTTTGATGATTTAATTAATGACAAATAGCATTAGCTTTTGCATAAAGGCCTTGGTTTTACATTTGGCTTTAGGTTGCAAAACTCCTAGGACCGGCCTTGGATACGGATGCATATATGGTACTATTGTATTTAAAATTATCTGTTGACAGGTCCTATTCGCATCCACTTATTAGCAATTTGAAAGAAAAAACAAATAATTATCAACAATTAATCTAATTTACCTGGGTGTTTTGAATCTTAGGGTTATTGGTAAAAGAGAGTCACCTTTCATTATCTTCTGTAACAAATTTTACCTTGTTTTTGATCTTTTACTGGATCCAAATCTGAACTCATTTAGGTGTCAAATCTCAGCGTCTTGTATTAATCACTCCTGTTTTAGCGTTTCCAAATCAGAAGGCATGTTTTTCTTTGTTTATCTTTATTAAAAAGTTTAATGTTTTTGTATTGTTATTCTGTGCGATTACTTTCTGATTGGACTGCAAAGTCATTTTGGCTGTTGAATAAATAAAGCATGAATTTGATGCAGAATAGCTTGATGCCAAACTGATTATTCATCACACAAAATTTAGGCGGAGACCGATCAATTTCTCACCGGACCGGATTTCTCACAGGATCATCTCCACAGCTCCATAGACTCAAGCTGTTGTTTAGACGTACTTTGTGAGTAAACTAAACAAATTTGATTAATTTTGAGTTGACTGGTTACATTTGAATTTCCTTTTCTGATTGAAATATGAATTGAATTGCTGAACGTTTGTGAATTGCTGTTCTGTTTTTGGCATTTGTGAATTAGCTTTTAACATTTCTATTGAACTTTCTGAATTGAGTTGTTGAACATTATTGTTAGATCTACTGGACTAAGTTATTGCCCAGAGAGTTGATTCCATAATTCAATATTCAGAGATTGAAACATTATTGGATTTTGTGTTGTTTGTGGTTTCAATAATTTTTTTTACCTCAATCCCAGTTTACTTATTCACCATATTGCAATTGAACTACGATTAGCAGAGCGTCATGTTTATTTTGACATGGAGTTGAATATAAATTTGCTTTTATGATATTTTTTCCGGCTAGTGATGAGATTTTGCTCTATTATTGGCAAAATTTCGTCTTGTTGTTTTGTTATGTTTATTTGCTTATAAAGTTTTACTGTATTGCCTCGGTACTTGATGTCTAATCTATATTAATTGGTTGGACGTTTCACTTTATGAGCGTATAGTAAAACACATGTTATGTGCGATACAACTTTATTTACACAGTGTTAAATTCAGATTTTTGTAGGTGTTTGGTTTATTGACTAAGTTCTGGAAATAGTCTCACTAATAATGAGGTAACACTACGTACAACTTGCCCATCTCAGTCCCCATTCGTGCCGGAGCCCTTGTGTTATGAAGGCGTCAATTTGATAAAAAAGAAAAATGTAGATGAACAATACACTTGTATTTCTGCTTATATTAGCAATACACTTGTATTATTTGTATTGCATGTTATTAAGTGTGATTTTGTTTTTTAATTGAAGGTAGCAAGCTCAAAGAGTAAAGCTCGTTTTAACAGTTTGCTGCAGCACAATCTATAAAGCCAATAACATAAATTAAACATGGCTCCAAATTCTTCTCAGAGAACAGTGTCTGTGTATCTTTACATCCCCAACATTATTGGTGAGCAAGCTTTATGGATGGATTGAGTAATACTGCATGCAAAGCCTTAAATTTATAAGTTCACAACTCATTTTAATTACTTTATAATTATGTTATCATAATCAGTCAACAATGTTACATTTCAACTATACATATAAGTCACATTAGCGGTGTCATGTTGACCTCTTTTAAATCAAGATGGATGCATATTACTTTTAATAAGAGCTTAACAATAACCACACAGTATTATAACCCAATAATACTGCAGTGCAAGTGCATTGCCCTCTTTCCTTACATATGAAATAACTGTTAACAACAGTGTACATGAGGCTCTATCAAACGGCGATAACATATATCAAAGGCATTTATTATGTTCTCAATTTCCAAAATAGCCATATTTAATCTAATTTTGTTTTCTTGTTTTCCACAACCAATGATGTGGAGAGGCTTTCTTCTCTTGTGTAGAACACACTCCGTTGCACAATTATGTTTCATAAACTTGTAATTGGCGAATGTGCTGGTGAGTCTTAGTTTAGTGGCACATGTGATCATCTGACTAGGAATCCCAAGCTATTCTCCTAGTTAATTATTTTTACATATAGATTCTCGTCTAGGGATCAAGTCCACAAGTTAACATATTTATTGTAAATTCGTTGGGTCTGTTATCCATGCGGGTGAGGATTTAAAATCATCATTATAAATAGATGGTCACTTAATGCTTTTGAAATCTTAAATCCCAACCATCTAATCGGTTATTTGGATTTTATATTTTTTTGCAGGTTACATAAGAATTCTCATGAACATTGTTGCATTTGCTATATGCTTTTCCAACAAATATATCTTTTCTATTCTTTATTTTATTAGGTAAGAACCGGTACCATTTACTCTATGCAACTACATGGTAATCACCATTGCTATTTTATTCTCTCCATAAATATTCTGTTTTTCATGTCAGTTTTGCTTGTGATGCATTAGACGGTTGGTTTGCACGTAAGTTTAACCAAGGTACACACTCTTATATTCGTTTCTCCAATATTCATTTTAAATACGCCTTGATTATATCACTGAAGCATCTACACTCATTCACACATGCCTACTCCCATGTGCACATATTAAGGTAATAGAAGAAGAGGAAAAATATAACTTAGAACCAAGGTTCGAGAACTCGGTTTCGGTCTCGGTTTCGCTCATTTGAAAATTTCATGGTTTCGGTCGATTTTGGAAATTTCGAATGTTTCAGTTTTAGTTTCGGTTTCGGTTCCAGTTCCCATAATATTAGTTCGACTTGCCTATAACATTCCTAAATTGAATAGGAATTAAAAATATAACATTAAAATTAAACTAGATATTATAATTTAAGATTAAATTGCCAAAACAAAGCAGCCCAATTAACCAAAATTGAATACTAAATTAACTTAACATAGCTTAGCTGGTCCAGTTATTTTTTTTATGTTCGCAGGCCCAATTATCATTCTCCCCATATCTAACCCTAAAACTACATTTCTCCATCCTATCCCACTCGTCTTCGTTTTTTTCTGAAAACAAAAACTTCCGCCTTTATCTTTTCAATGTCGATGTCGATCAAAAGAACAAGGAAAAAATCAAACGAGACACTGCTCGACTCAACCTCCTCCCAATCAGGCTTTCGATTTATTACAATAAACGCTAATTGCTTAATGATGTTGCTCGATTTGGTGGGAGGTAACTGATTTTTTTATTCGATAGGTTTTATGCTTACTTTGTTGCTTTTAATCTTGCTTCTACCACATAGATTTGGCTTTTTTTTAACTGATTTGAAGCGGGACGAGTTTTTGCCCTAGTCTCGTCCCGCCTCCGACCGGAACCGAACCGGGATGGCCGGAATCTCGGGGTTCCGGCTGGAACCTCATACCTTGCTTAGAACAATGGCTTGATTATTTTGTTTGGATTAGTAAATATAACGGAAAAATATAAAATTAAAATTAAAACAAAATCTAATTATTTGGATCAGTAAATTAAATATTAATATTAAAACAAAACTTTAAAATCAGTTAAAATAACTTAATATAATTACTTAACTTTGTTTAAAATGATTTAAACTATTCAATACAGTGAACTTTAGATTTTAGAAGAGGAAAAATTATCAAGATTTGGGTCGATGCAGCTTTCGGCGGCAACAGTTGCAGGCGGCGGCAGTGGCAAGCAGCAGGAGACATGCGGTAGGCAAAAGGCGTGGCGGCAAATCGAGAGTCGAATTGGCAGCTGGACTTTTATTTTCCTCTCTTTTTTACCGCGTTATTTCGCCCTAGACTGATTTGAGATTTGGTCGATTTTAGGTTGGATTTTGAGATTAAGTCGAATCGGAAGGCCAAGGAAATCATTTTTTATTTTTATCCTCCTCCCTCATTCCTTTTATTTTTTCCCCTTTTTTGATGAAATTTGCCAATGGGCATACCAAAAAATCTCAAATTTTAACATAAAAAACCTATCATCATCAGTACTTCGATGACTCTATGTTGAATTTTGATTTTCTTTCCAGTCATATCCTGTCGAAAATGCCAAAGAAATCAATTTTTTCTCTCCTTTTCTTTCTTTTTTTTCTTCATTTTTTTTCTTTTTTTTGATGAACTTTGCCAGTGGCCATACCAAAAAAATCGTAAATTTTAACAGAAAAAACCTATCTATCATTAGTACTTCGATGACTCTCTGTCGAATTTTGATTTTCTTTCCAATCATATCCTGTTGAAAATAGTTATCTGTGAACCATCATCGTTTTTCCGATCATTTTTCAATGGGGCTGCCGAATTTTGCTTCCCATGAAAGGTGAAATAGCACATCGTTTTATTGGACGGAGTCCGCATAACAATTATTTTTATGGGTGGAAATCCCTTTAAAATTTGTCCTACCTTATCCAAAAATGATGTCCATTTAACAGTGTTTTATTTTATGCCCCTTAAGTTAATAAAAAAAAACTTGCGTTTTTCAACATCTTATGGCGTCTTAAGCACGATTGCCGCTTTGAACTCCTTAAAGGCACCAGGCTGACGCCTCCTAGCCTTTTTTGGCACCTAGGCTAGCGCCTTACAACACTGAATTAAGTAACTCCAAATAATATGAAAAACGGTTTACGAGTAAAAAGTTACAACATAATATTTTTATTTCTAATTGATTTTCCGAAGGAGTTAAAATTTATTTTGGTTATTTTACTAAGGAAAAAGCATATCTCGTTCTTCCAATTTATCATAAAATATCATTTCAATGTTCACACATTTAAAGATAATTGGAAATTTAGTAAAAGCAGCAAATATGAAAATATTTTCAACCAAGAATTTCCTTCATTTGTTTAGATGAAGAGGATTCTTGAGAGATATGTGTTTGCATAAAAAATGGGCAAACACCTTCATTCGATTTTTCACACTAGACTAGATGAAGCATAATAAGCAGAAAAAGTAAAATACACTAGGGTATATCATGGTTAAGTCATAATGGGCCTACGTCCACTGTTTGTTTTTATTCCTTTCTCTTATTGATATTACAAGTAATTGATGAAAAGTACACTGATTTATAATAGAAAATTGTGATCCAGATGCTCCGTGCAATTGATTATGTAGCTTGGAATCTTGTAGATCCCAAAAAGTCGTTGTTTGAATGTCAAATGCTCGACTATTTATAGGGATGAAGAGGTGTCAATGTGTCGTTAATTAGGATACTTTTTTATATATCTCGCCCAGAGGGAATATTCTCGAAAATCTGGGATATTCATGATTATTTCCAAGTATATGTATACACTGATCGGTTCAAAGGGTGTTGGTTCGGCTAAGATGGATATAAACAAGTTGTTGGCCAAGTTTGTATGCTTTCCTATCTGACTCGGCCTCCTGGTCCATCGAGACCCCTAGGCTTGGGTCGGTAGATTTAGGATTGTCCCGGTTCGGTAAGTGCCTTCTTGGTTCGGTGAGTGCCTTCCTTCTTGGTCCGATGAGTGCCTTCCTTCTTGGTCCGATGAGTGCCTTAAGCAAATGGTTCAGTGGGTGCTTAACCACCGAACAAAAGATCATGTTCGTTGGTTTGTAGGTACCAAATAGAAAATTTTATTCGGTAAGTCAACCACCGAACAAAAGATCTTGTTCAATGACTTGGGGTACCGAACATAATGTTCTGTTCGGTACTTCAACCATCGAACAGAAGGAAGAAAGTCTGCTTTCTCCCCATTCCTCCAAGCTCTCTGCTCTGCCTTTGCACTTGCTCTACTTGCTGTGTTACCTTCCTCCTAACCGAGCCAAGTTGTCTTCCGAGCTCCACTTACCTTGGTCTTATGGGCGAAATCTCCAACAACACTTGCCCTTCAAAGTTCATCTCGTGGACTTTGTTGAGTAATCTCTTCGCAAATCCATCAACAATTCACCTACTATTCTAGCCTGGTCCGGCATGCTTGTGACTTGGTGGCTTGGTTCGGCGTGCTACTCGTCTGGTACCCATGTTGGTTTGGTGCCTATCTGATTCGATTCTTGACAGGGTAGACTCCTTCCCTATATAAGCTCCAGTACTTTATCCTATCAGGCATGTTCTCTCACTTTCCATCATTCCCCAAGACATGTGACCTTTTATCTCCTCGAGTCGCTATTATCGTGCCTCCTTGCCTAAACCTCCAATCTAACTCCAATCTTTAATTCAAGGGCGATCCATGATCCGGTAAGCATCTCCTCTCTATTCCATCACTTACCTCTCCTATTCACATGTCATTTGGCTCGTCCTAGGGTTAAGCTTGGAATTTGGCTTGGAGATTTTTGGTGTGGCTTTGCAGGTGTTCAAATAACTACCGAACATAAGTGTTGCATTTTATTTTATTTTTTAAATATGCATACACACATGCACATATGCGAACACTTTCTCACTTTATAATTATGTGTGAGATGATCTATTGTTCTAGATAGAAATGTTGGGACGTCGCCACACTCGCTCTTCTACCAACTCTAGAGATTAGGTACCTTCTACTTTCGTCCCTCCTAGTCTTGCTCGTTTGGGATGATCTAACCAACATAGCTCCGCTCACTCTTTTGTTCATGGACATAGACCATCAGAGCTGTTAATAAACCCCATCGATTCTGAGGCCTCCAATTTGACAGCCAAGCAGCTTGATCTTACTGTAATTGCACATGGTATCCCAAGGAAAATCTTCTTCTACCTACCATGGAAGAGCAAGCTCATGCTCCTTCCAAGAGATATATGGCCTACCCCCACTACCACTACGCGATTGGAGCTCCGCTCCTCTTCCTTAGTGGATCATGAGATTTCTTGTATATTGAAAAATCGTTTCATTTCAGCCGCATCCTAACGGATATGTCATCCTCGCTAGCTTGTACTCCATCTTTATGAGGGAGTTTTAGGTGCCCCCGACTCATCGTCAGATTAGATTTCTATACACTATAAAGAGCAAGGTGGAGGGCTCTCCTTTCGTTTATCTCGAGGTGGATATCAAGTTTAAACCGGTCGAGAACTTATACTCCAAGTACAACATGTTCAAAAGGGAGTACTTTGTTCAGGACAATTATTCATGTTTTCACCAGCGACATTCAGGATGTGAGTATTTCTCAGTCTCCTTTCTGTTGTTTTGTAACACCACAAGCTAGACGGTAGCTTTTCTGTCAGGTGTAGTGAAAGCAGCCACTTGGGAGGATTTAGAGGACATGCTGCATAGGCTCCAGTAGATTCTTAGAGAGCTTCGGGTGGTTCTCTGACTGGTCATTGATGACAACTTAAGGCAGCTCGGATTGCTAGTTGTCGGTAGCTCGATTGGAAGGACTAGGCAACCTTCTACTTAGAAACCCACTAAGGCTAAGAAAAAGAAAGGCTCGACTGCCGGTGAGACGAGCAAGGAGCCCTCCTCTCACCTTCAGTTAACGGTACCGTTTCGACTACTGATTTGTCTAATTCTCACTGTGGTTATGGGCTCAAAGGAGTCGGAGTTAGGTGCATTTAGGATAGTTTCCAATAAAAGTGGTTGGTTGAGGACCTTTTAAGGGAGTGGAAAGACAATATATCCGAATGAGGATAGAGGAAGAGGCGGGCTCTTATTCCCATGATAGTGATCACACCGCTTCGGATCACGATGAAGCCAATTCTTTCAGGGGTATTAGTTCAGCTCATGGTTTTAAATCTCGGTAATCTCGGTCGAGATATCGTTTTCAACCTTGAGCGATTCGAAACAGCAAAATTCGAATTAATCTCGGTTGACATGAATCTCCACCGAAATCTAGATCGAGATCTATTTGCGAGATCTCGGCCGAAATGATGTTTTTTTTAATTTTGAATTTTTTAGTGGGCTTGGCCCAAATTCCATAAAATTATTTCCTTTACTTAATATAATACATTCTTCTATCCTCTAGATTCATTTCGGTCGCGAATGCATTTCGTTGCAATTTAATTCATAGTATTCAGTTAAGCTACTTAATATAGTTCATTTCATATGCACAAATTAATGGTGTTTCCATCCTTTTTTTTAGTTTAAGCTAAATTTTATATGATTAAATTAGTCACTTTAGTAATTAAAATATGACTAGTGGAATGCTTGATTTAATTTTGTTGACTAATGACTATCAAAATCTTTTACATGTTTGGAGCTTGGAGTTTTAATCATATGTTTATTTGTAAATGTAGGATGGTTCTATATTTTGTTTTTACTATGAAATATATACAATGTAAAAAAACCATTAGTAATGTTATTGACAATTATTTGTTTATAGTGTAGAGAAGTCAAGTAACTATTTGAACAAATGAAAGTGGGGTGCCTATGCGACACTATGTTTCATGTTTGCTTCATCTTGTTGTGATATTATATGTTCAATTCATAAATCCTCATTATTTATTTACATCATACAGTGTGGATGTTTTTTCAAGCTACTCATGACGAAAGTGTTATTACTACAAATCAAATAAATTATTATTTTAATTAGTATTTATACATTTAGTTGTATGCAATTTAATATTAAAATACCAAATATTCCAAGAGAGCTTCGAGATAAACTTTAGGACCCAAGATGTAAATCCGAGATGGATGCCTGATATACATCTCGTTCGAGATCTCGCCCGATACGAGATTGGGTCTCAAAAATCTTTGAGACGAAACGTGACCGAAATCCGAGATTTAAAACCTTGGTTCAGCTACCCCGCCTAATCCGAAGGTGGATGAAGCCATACGTCTTGTCTTTAGCCTTGAGGAGGAGGAGGAGGAAGAGGCTTTCGTCTTCGAAGATGCTAATGTTTCTGATTACCTTTTGGATCCAGATCTTGGGATCAGCTATGGGGATTCGACGTCCATCGTAGAGATTCAGTGATAGTTTGGATTGCCACTCGAACAAACTTTTTTTTACAGTGGAAAATTATTTGAAAGTAATGGCGAGGAGGTAACAAAAGTGAATGCAGTTAACCACTCATATACTCCATTTTTGGATTTACCTATTAAAAGGATCTCCCTCATGTTTGGATAGTTTACCCAAAAGCAGATGAAGAGAATTCAATAGAAACATGGTTATTGGTACAAAAGCGATAAACTGAAATTATATATTTTTTCACGGAGAGAACACAAAGTATGTTTTGTAAAGTATATCTGCAAAAGGATTTAGAGTGATAAAACCAGTATGAGTGATATGAAGGGGTAGACCCATCGTCAATCATGACATCATCAGATCTTTGATACGGCCTATGAATAGGAAGATTGTTCAAGTCAGATGTAATATGGTGAGATGCTCCACCATCCAACAACCTAATATGATTAATGTTGTCATCGGGAATATTATGGATTTCTTTTGATTGTTAGGACATGAAGGTGTTACATTAATGGAAGTCTTAAGAATGAGATTTAGAAAATCGTTGATGAGGAACCAATCAAACCATTAGACATCGTCTGATAACGTACTTCAATTTCACATGCTTGACAATGTTCAAAGTAAACCATTAGAATTTGTTGATGCTGTTTTTTCTTTTCTTAATATATGTTGAAAAGGGTGTGAGTGAATATAAAGAAGCAATGATTTTGATTAGAAAAAATTAAGTTTTGAGCCATTGAAGAGAGGAAGGAAGAGAGGGATCTTGAAAAAACAGAGAGAGGATTATGACTCTCTACCTTGTTAATGTAATAGAAGAAAATATATAACATACAATGATGGCTTGATTATTTTATTTGAGTTGCATAAATATCCATACATATTTGATCAAATTGAAAATTGAATTTATGTTCATGATAAACAGTTAAAATCTAATCTCATTAATTTAAATTGGCATGGTTTAAATTAATGGTGATTAATTATAATTAACGTTAATCCTTACTCAAATTATTTGCCTGAATTATAATTGAATAGCATTATTGTGAATGAACGTGCTGGATTTTTGTTTGTAATTCAATTCTCTAATTTATTCAATTCTCTAGTGCATTTAATACTCTAATAGTACACTCCTCAAGCGTCATGAATGTGAACACCAAAGTATCTCCAAAAGTGGCCCTTCTCACATGCAGTTGAATGCATATTTGTGGAAATAAAGTATTAATACTGCAGCAGTTTGGATTTGTCTAAATTTACATGAAATATTGTTAGATTGAGTTAATTGATGGGTATACCGATACTTAAAACCTATCATACCTTTGCAATAGTTTCTTGGATACCCAACATCTTACTACCTCAATGATCGACAATTGTTTTATGTGTCCATCTTTCCAAGTTAGCCCTGCCTTATAATAATAAATCTATTCAATCACAGAGAAGCAAATCCCATAGTTTGTAGGTCCTGTCAAACATGCAAGAACTAATATTTACTTTTCGCATTTCATCTGTGGCTAAAGTGAACGTGATAATGAACCAGTCCTGGTATTGCAGCAAATTATTTGCTTGAGCAACATGATTTATGAATTCAGTTTATATGTTCATACGTTTCTTTTTGCAGTGTCAACCTTTGGAGCTGTCTTGGACATGATAACGGACAGGTGATTTGATAAAGTTGATTTGTTTGCGCTATTAAAGCTGTGCGGAGCCTTTGGTTTGTTATATCATTATACTTTATTTGGGTATAAGAACTAAGACTTTGATGTTTTGACAAACCATCCTTTTTATATCATTAATTACCTGGTTGTCAACATTTTGTTATCGTACTTTTATGCACATCCATCTCAAACCTTAATTATCAAGCAGAGGTGAATTCCAAACTTTCAAGTTCTACTTTGAATAAAATTCTGAGTATAAAGAAAAGGTCGAGGAGATAAAAAATTGATGAAGTCTGTATAAGCAAAATAATTTGTTTGCTAATATTTTCCGAGTTCAAATGAAACTGCAAGGGATAAATTCATGTCATTTTCTATATTATCTAAACATGAGGTGAGTCGTGTTTAAACAAAAGAGAATAGGGCTGTCCTATGATACAGCAAGCTTATATTGTTTATGCCTATTTGTTCATCATTTTTCCAGCATGCGCTGGACATGTTTAAAAGGATTTTTCTTTGTCTTCAGGGTTAGCACTGCATGTTTATTGGTTATCCTTTCTCAACAATACAGGTACATCATATATGTTCCTTGTGCATACGTTTTCTTTAAAGTAATTTTAGTTACTAGCAAAATCCTGTGGCTGTCTTTGCAGTCCTGGCTTCATTTTTTTGTCATTGCTTGGATTGGACATTGCTAGCCATTGGCTGCAAATGTACAGGTATATTCTATTTAGCGAGGGCTTTATCTTTAATTTAATATAAAATTCTCTGAATGATATATTATTCGTACTATAATTAGGTTAACAATGATAATATTACTAACATGCACATGTGCATAATATTATGTTCAGAACATTCAGCAACTGGACGACATAGCAGTTTAATAAATATAACTAATCTACAGTTTAAGAACACTCATTGCATAGTGCCTAACAATTGAGTAAATACTTGCACCTGTACAAATTTCAGCATAAAAGCAACATCTTAGATGAGGCCATTGTGTGCTTGAACTATTTAGCTGGCAATAGCATGCTATATATTTATGTTATATAGCAATAACCAATAACATGAAAATTAAAATACAAGCGATATCAGAACCCTATTAGAGACATTTTAATTCAAGTTTAAATTTTTATTAACTTTAGGAATAGCATTACAACATAATAACCCTACTTTTTCTGATCCTTGAAGAACAAAGTATGCTACATTCTGTTTACTCTCATGGCTTCAGATTCAGCAATGTTGGCACTGTTAACCGATAAGATTGGCTATTAAGTCAATAATTATTTTATCAAGCACAGTAGTACCATGCTATTTGGAAGATCACTCCTTTCTATAGAGAACGGTTTGATCTGCCTATTGAAATATATTAGAAGTTACTTCTGTCCCTTAACCACATCTGCCAAGGCATACAGTGGTATCCTCATCCAATATCTCTACTTTGAAGAAAATATGTATAATTTGCTAACCCTTTCCTCTTCCAAACTTTGATATATTATTTTGTTATTTCTTTTAGATAGACATTACAATTCTGTTCATTTTGTGTTCTTCATTTCGCTTGTTTTTCTTTTAGTACTTTCTTATCAGGCAAGACCAGTCATAAAGATGTTAAAGACAAAAGTAGCTGGCTGTTGAAGGCATATTATAAACATCGACCATTCATGGCATTCTGTTGTGTGGGATCTGAGGTTATAATTTAACAAACAATTGATTGATGGTCAATTTATTTATTTGATTTTCTGCCTGTTGCTATTTCGAACCTTTTTTTGGGTAAAATTTGAATGAAACTGATATGC
This sequence comes from Allium fistulosum, assembly GCA_030737815.1. Lineage (NCBI taxonomy): Eukaryota > Viridiplantae > Streptophyta > Magnoliopsida > Asparagales > Amaryllidaceae > Allium > Allium fistulosum. Next base: position 1,387,839,721 of record CM060901.1, on the reverse strand, counting down.
ATGTTCAGGTTCTGTATATTATACTTTTTCTTCTTCATGAAGAGCAATCTAAGAGTCTGGTTACTGTAAGTCATACTGTATTTTGCTATCTTATTAAATACAATCTGTAATCAGCTCATAAGTATTTTTATTATTTGTTGTAGGTTTGTTTGCATGCTGTGAAAGATAACATATTTCTATCAGTCCCGTTATGTTTGTCTCTCATTGGATGCACCATCAAGCAAGCAGTTAATATCATACAGGTATGCATAAAATTAAGGGTGATGTTAACATGTACCCAAGGGGAACACGTTAACTCATTGGATATATATACCTTCATTAATAATTGGAATAGAGTAACAAGTTTTTTGTCTGACGGTGAGGCCATGAGGTCACACGTTTGAATTCGGTTTAATGCAAAAATTAATGTGTATTAATTCGTAAAGTTTGGAATATTATTGCAGCTATAGGTTCGAGTCTCCACGATGACAAATCCTTTCCTTTTGTTTTGAAATTGGGTACTTAGGTGGTAGTACATGCTAGTTATAATGGACACGATCACTAAAACATGTAATTGTTAGCGGATTGATAATGGTAATTACCAATGCGTTGACATTGTATTTTTTTTTCAATCACCGATGTGGGCACACATTAACAATACAGCAAAAAATAAATAAAAAATAAAAAAGATCAATGATTTTAATTGCTAAAATGCGTTCTGTCAAGTTGAAATAACTTTTTTTCTTTTGCAAATTCTTAGCATTTGTGTTTTCAGCAGAGATTTTTTTTTGATGACTGCTCTTATTCATCTGGTGAAAGTCTCTCTACATTGATGGCTCACATAAACAATTAAAACTGATTCAAGCATCCAATGGCTAAACGAGGTTTAGTTGATCTGGCTTCACTCTGCTGACATTATTTAGCGTCATTAGGAAATGGATATCTCATCTAGTTTACAGTTATTTTGTCAGTTGATTTTAGATTTTAAGTTAAACTATTAGTGGATTTACATATATTTTAAGCATTCATGTTGGTAAAACTTTAAAGTAGCCAGTCTCATGTTTTTTTAATGTTAGTTGGTAGAGTCATTTCTTGCTTGCATTTATACATCACGTATAGCCTTATGCTTAGACACGTATGCATACATTAAGAGTAAAGACTTCCGTCTTTAAGAGAAATTACCTAGGAAGAAACAAACACAACAAAGTAATAATAAATAAATAATATAGGTGGGAACTAGAACCTCATTCTCCTAACTTGTCAACCTGAGAAATTATGTGTTTAATCCTCCAAAACATGGCTACAGATGAATATCTGTATGTGAATGTATTTTATTGAATGTTAAAATCAATTCACAGTCAGAACAGCATATTTTTTACGCATTTGTGCCCTTATGTAACAATATCAACGATGGCCAGCATGTGATACGGAGGCTGCATTGCTTTTATTTTTTATTTCTTTGTTGAGGATGCTATATAATCCAATGAGCTATAAATGAATCTTCTTGTGATTAAACTGGATGGAATGTTATGCCTCCGATATTTATATAAAAAGCGGTTTCATAAACTGTTAGGGCAAACATATGGAGGGAAATCATCTTCAAATCTGATACCAATACCTTGATATTGTTGAGGCTCATATATAACCAGTTAAGCTGTAAATTAATCTTGTTGTAATTATGCTAGGTGGAATGTCACGACTTTCTTAGAGTGTTTTTAGGACAAAGAGTTGAGTGAATTTACGTTCTTGGGACATTTTGAACTACGATTTATAGGAGATGCTAGATTGTAAATGTAATTATTTGCTTGCTGTAATTTTTGTTGCTATTTTATATTTCTCTGTCAGTTATTCTTGATTAAATTAATAATTTAATATTAAATTATTTTAATTAAGTGGTAATAAATTATCATGAATAATTAAGTAATTAATTAATAAATATATGTTATTCTATTTTGGTTACGATCAATTAAATAATTAGTTAATCATTCAAGTATCATATGTAAATAAGTGATTTCTTAATTATTATACATATTTAAATAGTTATTTAATATAATAATTATTTAATATCATTAATTAAATAATTCATTGTAAGTATTATAAATGGAAATGGGCATATTGGAAATGGGTAGATATGATTGTCATATTATCCACAAGATAACTCATTATTTAATTATTACAAATGAACGATTTGCCGTAAAAATTAAATGTTCATTGCTGTGATTTTTCTCTGTACAAGGCATGATGATAATAAAGATTACTTATATTTACGAGCAAGTAGTTCCTGAATCAGTTGGTAGACTGCATCCACAATTTGTGTTGCATGCTTCATGGCCTTGTGGAAGAGAGGCGTGTCCAATATTGCATTAGGATTAGAAGTAGAAGTATAAGCAATAGAATTATAAGCAGAAAAACTAGGAGCAAGAGAAGGAGAATGAGCAAAACGAGCAGAAGAAGGAGCGGGAGCTAAGTAGATTGAACTCGTGTGCTAAGATGTTGTCGATATATGGGAGAATGCCATCACAATCAGCGGTTCTCCATGGGTGGGGATGAAGTAAAGTATTATCATCAGAATCATACGGATAAAAAGTGCTTGTATTGAATTGTCAATGCTCTCCACTTCTTGAGCAATTACCCTCAGCCTCTGGCTACGAGGGGAACAGTGGAAGCTAAAATCCGATCTCCCTAATCAACCTGCTAACTCATCTTCATATGTTGTCATGGAAATATAGTTGGATTAATATCACTTCCACGGCTAGTATACGAGGAGGAAATTGATGTTGGCAATTTTAGATACTTCCGAAAACTCCAAAGGATGCATATATCCCAAGATGCACTTGGTTGGATTAGCAGATGTCCACCTCTTCCGCTAGGTGTTACCCTATTTGTTTACTACTGTTTTTTGAAGGTATTCAGGACGATTGTTTGTTGGAGTAAGAACCGATTCCATGAAAGTTTATTCTAGCTTAATTTTCTTTCTGTTATGTGGACTTAAAACAAATTTTAGTGAACGTTTCAATTATCTTTTCGGGCCAGTTAACTGTTGTAGAGTCTAGAGAAGAATTTGAGGCAGATAAAGGGAAACATATTATTTTCTTGAGAATAAAAATGGTATTTTATTCAAGCAGAGCACTCGATTTGATGCTTTGGGGTTCGTACCCATGACCTTTGGAACCTTACTCTAAAGTGTCGTACCACTTACCACTTGAGCTTGAGGTCCTTGACCCGATTTTTAACATATGAAAGTTATAATTTGTTTGTTTTTTAAAATAGAAATATAATTAGTTATTTATAGGATTTGAGGGGAGAGTTATAGGGCCTTACTTCTGATGTTTCAATATGTTAAGTACTGGGACAGGGAGTCATATATTGAGGTGGCCATGCTCAGTTTGTTATGCAGAAATTTCAAACTACATACTTTCCAAAACAAACACCTTTATCTACTCTTGTCTGAATGTGTGTATCTCAAACTTATCTTTTCCCAGAGCAAGAGTATTCTTTGATCAGACATAAGATCTATTTTTAACATGAGCCTCCAATTTCCAATGTTTGATTGGGGATTGATAAAGAAAGATGTTTTGCATAGGAGGCGTAAGTCCATCAGATGTGCCCATTGATCTGGTCATTGTGTCTTGGAACTGTCCTAAATATGTATGAAAAAAGTGGGTTTCAACTTCCATAAGCCAATAGGGGAAATTTCTAAAGGGAAATAAGCTTCAAAACTAATACAAACATCGTTGTGATATTTCATATTTATAAATTTTACTCCATTTTGATTTTAAGTATGTCTGCTTTTGCCGCCTATTATTAGCTTTAATACCCTTTTCAATTTATTTGATAGCTAGAATCATGATTGAAACATCTAAGGGTACCTATAATAGTGATATACATACCCTCAAGGAGAAAGTTCCCACTGCATGCAAGAAACCATATGAATGCACGTGGTTAGATTTTTTTGAAGCCTAGCTGACAACTGATTCAAATTTTCAACTCCTATGTAATTACAAGTTTTTGAAGAATACTTTTTACACATTCAGTGTCATTTAAATAAAAATATAATCGTTTAAGGATCACTAGCTCAAGTGACAAGTGGTATAACGCTTTAGACTAGGATTTTAAGGGTCATCTGTTCGATCCTCTAAGACATTGAAATGAGTGCTCTGGTGTGTGGAGTTCGTAAGATGTATAAAGAAATAAAAAATTTAGAAGCCAAGCTGCATAATTGTAGAAATTTAAAGAAGTATGGTAAGATTTTATGATAAAGGTAGATAATTCATACTGTTATTTAAAATTTAATAATATGCTATACCTGGAAATTTAGTCCACGTCCCTATTTTTTGGAGAACTTTTCTCCAGGTCACTGTTTGATTTTATTTTCTAAATCCCAGTTTTTTTACTGCAAAATTTTGCACTATTAGTGTCCTCATTGAAAATATGAACATCTGTTCACCATTTCAATATTCAATGTAGCTATTTTTTTAAGGCTGCTTTTTCTGTTATTTTGTTTTGATATTTGTGGTTTTAAATATTTGCAATGCAAATACCTGTAGTGGCAAATACTTAATGAAAATACTAGTAGCATATATTTTTTATGTCATATTCATAAAATTTTATAGATAATAATTGAAAAAAAATGTAACATTATTTTCAACAAAATTTGACAAATAGAGAAAAAGATACGATTTATATTATTTTAATGGAAGGGATGTCGACCTGATGTATTTCGGAGCACAGATGTGATCCAATATTAGCAGTCATGTTTTACTAAAAATCATTTGATTACGTTTTTGGTGACACCAGAGTTATGGAATATTATTTTTTTACAAAAAGAGTGTAATTTATTGAAGCAGAACATTTATTTTGATGTCTTGGGGTTCAAATTCATGACCTCCAGAACCTGTGTCTAGAGCGCCCTACCACTTACCACTTGAGCCACTTGAGCTGCTAGTCGTTGATGAATATTATTAGAATTCACAAAATGATATGAATAGACTAAGAAAAGAAAATAATTGTTTTAATCCAAAAGAAGTCAGGTTGAAAGAGGGTAAAGTTGGGAGGTCAGAAAGGCTGACAAGAGGCAACTGACTGACAAAATCATATGAAAATGCAGTAAATAAATAGCTCAACTTTAAAAATGACTTTGTACTTTTTCGGTCACTTAAATCCTATATTTCCATTTTTTTTTGTAAATTAAATTTGATCTCTCAAAGCATGTGCAAATAATAATGGAAGGGGTCAAATCATAATACCGTAAACAGTATATTATATTAAGTGAAAACTTTAATCGTTATCTCCTTATGTCAAAACAAATTGGAAGGTATTAAAATCTACACTTTTGGTTTAAGGTGGGCCTCCTGGGATGAGCAATATTGGTTAGAATCGAATAAAACGAATCAGTTCATTTTGGTTGGTTAAATTGACTTGTGATTGGTTTGTAAAATGATTTATTTTGATATTGATCTAACCGAACTTTTGTTGCGTAAACAAATTTTGTAATGATTTAACACTTCCATAAATTAGTTTAGTAGTCAAAATAATCTTTATATACCAAAAAATATAGATGCTAAAGTTAGAAACACATTAATCATAACTTGTTTTTTTCCTTTATGTACATTGAACATTTTAATCATAAATTGTAATACATTTTTAGTTTGATCAAACTGAAAAAGCGATCAAGTTCAATATAATATTTTTATCTGAAAACCAACCCGACCAACTGAACATGCACCTTAGTTGCACCTTAGTAGTCTCTTCTCCACATGCCATGAAATTCTTCATTTGCAATGACTCTAGTATCTGCCATTATTCAATTTGTTGGTTATAAACTTTTGTTATTTGCATTGTTCTACATGAGTTTTGCAATATTATAAAGGATGTTGGCATACATATGAAGAGTGATGGTTCTTGTAAGCAAATGTGAAACAAAGGCTTAGTGTTTCAAAGGGCAGTATGTATTAAGATAAAAATAAACATGGTAGTGTAATGTAAAGTGAAATATCTATAAAAACTAATTTAAACTGAAATGTTATACTATTGAAATGCATTTGAAAGACAGTTTAGTTCGAGGAGGACTTATGGGATTATTCAAAATAAATATGCAAGGCTGTCAATGGATACCGGCAAAACGGATGCGGATGCGGATACGAAGGCATCCACATCTAAAAATTATCCGTCTGGTTTTTGTCCATATTATAATTTATTTTGTGTATTTTAATCAAGGTTTGAAAACTCAGTTTCGGTACTGGTTTCGGTCATTTGAAATTTTCTTAGTTTTGGTTTATTTCGGAAATTTCGTCGGTTTCGGTTTCGGTTCGGGTGATGTTAGCTTGATTTTCCATTATATTTAAAATTATAAATATATAATTATAAAAGATAAAAATAAGTTAACCTAGTAAACTAAAATTTATTACACTAAATTAAACTCCAATTATACATTTAACTAAACCAGCCCAAAAACTAAACACAGCCCAAAATCTAAACACAACCCATATTAAATAACCTTTAATTACTTTAGTGAAATAACAGATCTGACCCACCAAACTCTTTCCCTCTCCAAAAATAGTACTCCCGTTTCTCCTTTTCTCTCCAAATTCAAACTCGACTTAGGGCAAAAAACTAAAGCACTTCAACGTAAAAAATAAAATAAAAATAAACCACCGCTTGCTATTCAAGACTAGTTTGAATCGATTTGGATGCTCCAACAACACAAAAATCGACGAATAAAGATCTCAATTTGATGAGAAGTATTTGATTTCTATCCCGTATTTTGTTATTTTGGGTTTTTGTTGGATTCTTTGCTCTTTCTGATGTTATCACATGTCTAGGTTCGATTTAGGGTTTTGTATAGTTTTTGATTAGTTAAACAAATCGAAACTGGATTTTTACTTCGATTTCGGATCGGACGTTGCCGGTACCGATCTGGTACCACCGAAATTTCGGGGTACCAGACGATACCTCAAACCTTGATTTAAATGCTACAAAGGATATGTATTTTTTTAATTAAGTTAATAATTCATATTGTATGCATTTAAACGTATTAATTGTTCAGAACTATTTATCATAATCATATTGTTGATTCTGCATGCTTTTATAATTAGTGGGATTGAAATTTTTTTATTTTAAAACAAAATTTTATATTTATGTTTTTTGATTTATCAATCGTTAACGAATCAGATAATTATCCGATATCCGTCCGTATCCGCGAAGGTGGATATCGATAGCCGAAAATGATTTCGGATGTGGATGCAGATATGACAACTAGTTGCATCCAAAAGTATCCGTTGACAGACCTATAAACATGCAACATTTTAAGATATTATATGCATGAAATGAGAAAATAGCATTTTTTAAATAACATAAATGAGTGATGTAAATAAAACAGATTTGTTATTGGAATGGAACGATATTTTTTGAAAAACACTGTTGGATGCAACTAAAATTCGCTTTTATGCATATAAGAAAAACTTAAAAATGATATACTACTTAAGGTATGAAACTGCCTTTGTATGAGATTGTTGTCTGATAGTAAGTTGGTGTCTTCTTCTTCCCTTTTTTTCTTTAAAAAAAAAACATGTATACTACAAATAAAATATTTTTGTCAAAGACCATTAGCTCAAGTGACAGTGGTATGACGTTGTAGGCCGATGTCCTAGAGATCATGAGTTCGAATCTTCAGAACGTAAAAAATGTGTGATTTGCTAGAATAAAAGTATCATTCTTACTATAAAAAGTAGTATTTTAGTCCTTAGATGAAAAATAAAAGAAATATCCACAATCACAATAGTTATTATTCAGATATCTTGTTTTCCATATATCGGTTGAGATCTCGGTATCTCGGCAAGATCAAATTCCGATATCTCTGCGGATATTAACATTTTCTGTAGCAACTTGATTGATGAAACTTAAAATTGTGTGATGAATAACATACAAAAAATTTATATATGCATGCGACCAATCAAAATTGGGGGGCTTTGACATTAATAAAAGCAATGGTGCAAGCCATATTGCTTTCACATGCACATAACTTGAAATACGATCGGTTGCACAAAAACTAAAAGTTTTGGAATTTTACAAAAGTTTGTCCAGGTGCATCCCCGTATAAGAGGGTCGCTAGCTATATTTTGTGTGGAATTGGTTTTTGTTTCGACAAGATTCGAATAGTCAATTTTGTTGCAAAAATTCGCGAACTATAAAATTTTGTAGTCAATTTTGTAACAATATTTCTATCTCGTTTGTCATTAAACAAAATAACTATATAGTAGGATGGAAAAATATTCATAGAGATGAAAAAAAAGAATTCCAATTTCATATGGATCAATAGAAATTAGTAAATCTCTTCGCCTCGCATCGATAGTTGAATGATATTTTCCTATCATATTTTAATATGATAAATATTGTTAGTGTTTGATTGATTTGAAAATAAAATATGACTAGACTCGAGTAGGAGATGACCAAGTTTGATTAGAAAGATGTTTGATTGCGATTTCATGATGGTTTGATTTGTTAGAGAATTAGAGGAATTTTAATATATGTAACTTAATTGAATTTGGTAACATAGGTGCAATTTATGAAAGAGGCATTTCACCAGAAGGACAAACTTTGTAGTCCAATTAGTTTCTAGGACACACATCCACATAAATTAATTTCAAGGCCAAAGTCAACAGAATAATTATTTTTAAGGACAAAATCAGCAGTCCAATTACTTTCAAGGACATAATTTCATAGGTTTTTAGGCCTTAGAAACTAATTATTTTGCATTTTGTTTTTAATAGTTATTATTTCAGTTGTGTGTCCTAGAAACTAATTGCACCTGCTAAAGAGGCCCTTATGGTTAATTTCCACTTTAATGAAATTTCTCAATTTTTATGTGTAGTTTGATTTTGAATCATAAGATGATTTAAATCAATTAGAAGTGGAATTAGACGATTTGAAGTAGAAATAATAAAAAAACAAATTAAATAAAAAATTGTTTCTAAGATAGTATTTATAGATATTATTGTGCATGCAAATCAATTTTAGAGATAACATATAGCCCGGGATGTTCCTGAAATGAACGTTATGTCCGAAATGTGAATCCAAGATGGATGTCTGAGATGCACTCATCTTGTCCGAGATCTTTCCCGATACAAAATCATGTTTCTAAAATTTCCAAGACAAAACATGAAATCCAAGATTCAAACCTTGATATTATTCACTATAGGCATCTATTAATTGATATTATTTATCAAAAAATTCACCATAACCATATACATATGCATTTTGAGTAAATCTCACCAAGTCTTCAGGGTGATATAACTACTAGGGAAAATGCAGAGCATAAAGTTAAGGTTTATGTTTATTGAAATGAAAAAGTATGAAGTGTTATGTGATCAAAGTCTGCATCAGATGCTATATATAATTATCGAACTTAGGTTAATCTTATATTATCACATGATACTGAAGGTAACAGTGACATGATTAAAACTTAAGCTGTTGTAGTTGTATTATGTTGAAATTAGAGGACATGGATGTAAAACAAAAAACCAAAACTAAGCAGATCTTTATAGAGTTTTTTCTATGAGAAATATTTTGTGTCCGTTCATAATAGGTCAGTGGATATAGTTAGGGGGCTTGAGGTCGTAAACAATGGAGGATGGAATTTTAGACAGAGATGGATGACAAACAACACACTGAAAGTTATGAGTGTCATGATATTTATGAGCTATATGATGTGAAAAGCAAGTATTTAATGTTGTCGTAATTGTATAATTATTTACATATAGCTGAGCCTGTTTATTATGATTAAGGTTAAGATTGTGATGCGGTTTATCCTTGAGAATCTACGTGTATATACCATAAACAATTCATTAATTTTGTCCTCAAATTGCCCAGCATACACAAACAAAGCAAATGTTTGGATGCTCACGCAAGGAGAGACCTTATACATAGTGTCTTTTGAAATCAATCAAGAGCTCATCAATTTGCAAACTCCAAAGCTCTTGCCCTTTTAATGATTATAAGCTACAGCTTAAAAATATATAAAGAGCTGTATTGTTCAAGATTTGCAGTTGAGACCCACAAAGAAGATTATTTTTTGTGATCAATAAGGTTAATAATAAGTAAACACTCCTTAATTTTGTATCATTTTTCGCCATGTGCTTTGAGTAGGTAAATTTAATTGCTATCTTTTGTAATTTTATGATGAATTATGATGAATACATATATGTATTAAAAAGAAACTCCATTTTTGTACATTTTACATTTTACTACTAATTAAAAAATTAATCTGGAATTCATCATTTCAATGGTTATTGTAGTGTGTGTGTATGTGTGTGTGTTTATAGACACAGTTATCTTATTTCTTACATCACGTGCATACATATGCACATGGTGCCTGTAATTTACTAATAATATATAATACAAATACTTTGTATCTGAAGTTTTTTTGATTCACTTGACATTTTGTTACCCCATAAATTTCAATGGGTAGTTATTTTTTTTGATTCAGTTGACAGCAATATCACATTGTTTAATCAACAAATTAAATTAGTATTTTGGTGATTCATTATTATACCAATTTCTCAATTTTTAATGCTGCCGACCTCTTTCTTTGTATGTTTTGGCATTTACCAATTATTATTATATCATTTAAAAATAATAATCTTTTTTTTAGCAGTTAATATATTTGGTTATGAAAAAGTTTTTGATGATACATTGTCCGGAAGATTTCTCTGAATATTTTACTTGGTTCATTGTATTTATAACCATTTCTCCATAGTAATAAGAACATAAGTTACATCTTTATGCTGACTGCATGGGTTTTATCATTTTCCCCAGATGAAGACAGCTGCAGATGTATGTGTTCTTTATGATCTGCAAAGAAAGGAGAAACCTTAGCCATTCACTTTTTGAAGATTCACTATCATAGGTTGTGCATGTGGCAAAAAATCTCTGATTCAAGAAGATTATACACATACATTAGAATGGGGTAATATTGACTGTTTCAGAATGGAAATTATCGTTTTCCTTTATCTTTGTTTTTTGTTTTATTGCTTTTTTAGGCGTACTGTCATGTAATTCATAGTAGCTAGTATCATTTGTCTGATTTTTTATCCTGTTATATATCATTGTTCTTTTGTGAAACTTTGATAGCTTGCTGAGTCTGCAACAGAGTATTATTACTGTGATTTTCATTATTTGTCAAATTATCAGTATACTAACCTTGTTAGAGCTATTGGTTGTCAGACTTTGCATCTTTGGTAATGCATTTGCTATCTGCTTTTGGCAGAGTGATAAAAACACCGGATGGTATACATCTAGTAATTTAAATAATTAATTTGCTAATTGATATGCTTATTGATAACAAAAGGTAAAAAAATTGGATTGTAGAGTAACTTTGGAACTGTTATCTGGTTTTTAGAGTTATGTTCTGCGAACTACTAGGAATAGTGTTCGGTGCTCAATGGATCAATGGTAGAAGACCCAAGAAAGGAAGATGTGACTACTCTTCGTCGAAAATTCAGGTTGGTATGGAGATAAGATGTGACTACTCTTCGTCGAAAATTCAGGTTGGTATGGAGATAAGATGTGACTACTCTTCGTCGAAAATTCAGGTTGGTATGAAGATGAATTTATCGATCTACGGGCTCCATCTTCCTCTGCTTTTTTGAATATGAAATTAGACTTCGTATTTGGATATCTAGCGATTCTGTTGGACGATTTTTCTATAAATACATCATCTATGACATTGAAGAAAGGACTTTTGGCACTTTGCTTTCTTCATCTTCTATCTTTCTTAAACCATAATTACCGAGGAAGCTACTCTTGGCTGTTAGACTTATCAAATTCTTGTACTAGTGACTAATAATCTATAATCAATAACAATACAGAGGACGTAGGCTTTGGACTAACCGCTATAAATTTTTTGGTGCTCTCTGTTTTACTTTCAATTTTTGTTAAATGTCTATATTTTTACTCTTTTTGGATGTTGCGCCATTTCTAAACTCATCATTTTGGCGTTTTCACTGAGAAAGACAATTCTTAAGTGTAGATCTAGCTTTCTATTGTGGATTGAAGTGTCTAGAGGTTAGATCTAGAAGGTTTTCATTAAGGAACTTGAAGAATTTGCATACAGGAATCAATGACACATTAAAGAAATCTGGTAGTTTTGGAGCAGTAGTTGGTGTAGATGAAGGAGCTTCTCATTATACAGAGGTTAGCAACCAGTCGACGGTAGCATTGGCAGGACCATCTGTTCCACAGGAGATGGTCACGAGAGTGGAGTTTGATAAGTTGATGGCATAACAGAATTAGAAGATGGCTGATAGGCAAAATGCTCTATTGGAAAGGATGGACGTTAGCATAGCTTTCCTGATTCAGTAGTCACAGAGAACCAGAAGGAGCAAGACTGAGACTTCACCTGCCGGATCTGAATAGGAAAACTCCTCCGCTTTTGGTCAGAATAGATGAGATGGAAAACAAAAGCAGAAGGAAAAGCCTACTAGAGCAGCATGGAGAGTTGCTGGAGGAAGTAGGAGTGCTTCCTCTAAGGGGATTCAACTCGATACTGACCACAATCATGTCGGTACCAAGATGAATCGAAGGGCCTTAGAGGGGTAGAAAGCTGAGGCAGTTGACCTATCTGATTCTGAGAATGATCCGCAACACGATAGTGATAATTATGGGCTTGATGTTGGAGTTTACAATGTTGGAGATCAAACAACCGCTATAGGGGCAACTAGACTTCAAAGAAAAACCATGGGAGTGGTTCTCCTCGAGACCGGAGAACCTAGAAGTCACAGGGCAAACTGAGACCGTTTGTAGAGTCAAACATTCGATGTAGCTCTTGATAGTCGACCTTTGGAGTTCCATGCTAGTGAGGAGTACATAGCAGATATGGTTAAGCGATTGGTGAAAGAAAATAAATGGAGGAAGAATAAGGATTGGGGTTCCAAATCAAACAGTACTTCGTTCATGGAGAATATTCTAATGGAGTTTCCCAGTAAGTTTATGATGTCATCGTATAACGGGGCTACCGATCCCAAACAACACTTATTTAAATATGAATGACATATTGATGATGCAAGAGTGATGGATGCGATTCAGTGTAGATGTTTTCCTATTTTTCTGGAGGGTGTGACATCAATGTGATTTACTCGGCTCGTAACGAAGTGCATATCGACGTTCGATGAGTTGGCAAAGAAATTTCTAGAGTAGTTTAGGCTCACACTGCCCGGCCTAAGGACGTGAGGTCCTTGTCGAGCTTTTCTCAAGGGCCCGAGGGATTATTGAAAGGGTTCTTGAACATGTTTAATGTTGCGGTTATAGATGTCCATAATCTGAAGGAAGATTATGACATTGGTCCAAGGCATACATCTGGGCACGACTTTGAAAAATGTCTGAAGATGAAGCAACCAACGACTATGGAGGAATTTCATAGGAAGGCTGATCAGTTTTATGTTTGGAAGAAGCAAGTCTGGCAGTTGGAAAGACAGATAGTGGATAGTCAAAGGAGATGATTCAAAGTAACGTGGCGATTAAGCAAACTGGTGAGAGTTCCAATAACGTAGTAGTAAATGTTGGAAATTCTAATAATCGGAAAAAGAAAAATCAGGGCTCTAGAGGCAGGTAACACCCATAATTTTTGTTTAACATTATTCTGGACATTTAATTGGATAAATTAAATAGAATAATGTGGTTGATTAAGGAGTTGAGATTTAATTGTCAATTAACTTGGCCGCGGCTAAACTAATAAATATATAAGTATGTTTTATAATTTATAAGTTAGGAAAACAAGAGGGCAATATGGGAATAGCCACACCCATACACCTTTAAATCCTCCCTTATTCTCACCTACCATTTCATAAATCAAAATATACATAAAAGAGAAGTTATAGCCAGCCATTAAAACACCTTAGGAGATCGGCAAACTTGGAAGATCCAAGAGAGAAAACTAGAAGATTAAAGCTAAGGCAAATCTAAAACTCCAACAACTTAATCAAGGCGAATAATAGTGTAAATCATCTCATTTTTCCTTGTTTTGGTTCGGTTATGGATAGTAATCGAATGTATTTTACCGTATTGATCATGTTTGGATAGAATAATGATTTATGATGAGTTACTAGAATTTTTATGGAATTAAAATGATGGGTTTTAAGGTAAAAACCTTAGTAAATGACAACCAAACAACTTGATTTTTGGATATGTTGTGTAAAACGTAATTTTGGAGATGAGTTTTTAATTTCATAATTTTCGGAGTTAATAGGAATATTTTATGAATTTCCTAAGGTGAAAAAGGCATTTATTTCGGGTTTAAATTATTAAAAATAATAAAATAACGAATTTTGTCCTGAAATTTTATATGATGTAGAAAATTTTAGTTCAAATTTTTGGTGAATTTTTAGGATTTTTTTCAAGTGATTTCAATTTATTATGAATTTTCGAAGCTAAAAAGGCTTAATAATTATATTAAAATATTAATATAATTAATTATTTTGAAAATAATTTTTCAAATAATAAAAACTAATCTATAGCTGTTTTCTGCAAAAGTGTTAAAGTATGTCACTAACCAATAGAAATTGACAAAGAATAGGAGTTGGTGAAAAGAATATACTTTAATTAACAAAATAACAGTTTTCAAGTTATTTACGACTCTGCCATTCGACATTATCGACAATACCTTTCGACTGCATCATTCTGCAGCAGTTCTGCACCCTTCTGTAGCTTTTTTGGAAGCACCTTTCGACCTTGTCGACAACACCTTTCGACTGTATCATTGTGACGACCCGGATTTTATCCCCGTTTATTTTAATAAATATTTAATCTAATTAAATAAAAAGGTAAACTGATCATTTTTAAAATAAATTCTCTTAATACTATTTATACTAAAATCTATCTTGTATCATTGAATTTAAAATACTTTATCTTGTTAACATTGGTGAAATTATATATATAGATAATAATGTTTAAAATAAAATCAAAATCTATCAATATAAAATATAAATATTAAATATAAGTAAAACTTATGTATATATTATTGATAGTCAAAATATAAAATACAAATGTAACTACAAACAAGAAATAAAGTGAAATACAAAATACAGAATAAAATTTAAGGGCAAGGTATAGAATGAAAGCAAGGCCAGATTATGAAATAAAATAAGCAAGAAAAACATTATTTAAGCTAGAAGTAACAAGTCAAATATATATATGTGTGTAAATTTCTCAAGCAAGGAGACAAATATTCATAAACAAATATCTTCACCCAAGACTAAATCTATAAAGTATAAACCTGACCAGGGCCGGTGCAGCTACTTGGGTTGCCCTAGGCAACAGGAGGGCAAGAAATTTTAAAAAAGACTGTGAAGGGAGGAATCGAACTCAGAACCTCACCATAGCAGAGGTTACCTACAACCACTACACTAGTACACACTTCACAAAAGAAATACAATATCTTTTTTAAAATTGTTGCCCCCATTATGTTGCCTCCACCACCTACCTCTACCAGTATATTGCCCCCACCTGGGGGGTTGCCCTAGGCGGCCGCCTGGCTGGACTTGCCCTGAAACGGGGCCTGAACCTGACCAAATATGCACATGAGAAGATAACAAAATAAATATTTTATATAAACTATCTTCATTCATAAGCCAAGTCTATATATCTTTGAATAAATATCTATGAACATGATTAAAATGAAATCATAAAACAAGACAAGTACCATTAATGCTAGCCTACATAATATCACCTTAGCCACCATGAAAGAAAAAAAAAATCTCTGTCAATTTTTGTACCAGGAAATCAAAACCTGTACAATTCTCTTTTTATATATATCACTTTCTTGTATCATTTCGTTCATCTAAAGTCTGAGTATTAATATATATATAAAATGAATACCAGTATGTACATGAAAATAAACAATGAGGTAAGTATGAGCTTGTAGAACAAGCCAAGTGATAAATGCCAGCACACATTTATCTTATCAGCCACCAACTGGAAGAAAAAAATCTCTGAAATGTGGTACAAATGTATAATCTATATTGTACAAAAAAGATAATATTACTGGTAAGCTTGTTTTCTTATATAAAATTCCATCTCAGTTTCGAGCTTCATCACTAAGCAAACCTGATATTTATATTATCAAAAAAAAACTTAAACAACATTCAAACTTAAAAAAAAAAAAAATCAAAGATGGATTCAAGACCAATATAAATCAAGTAAAATCCATCTCAGTTTAAATAAGATTTGATCATCTCAAAACCTTCTGAGAAAAACTGGAAGTGAACTAGTTCAAGGATCATCAAGTCCAGTTGCAGACATTCAAACTACTCTATTCAAACATAAGAGGTGAGTAAACTACCTTTGTAGAAGCTTAAACCTGTTAAATCTTGACTTCAAGTGATGAGTACTTAAAGTATGTTGTGGAAAAATGTGAGTATGGATAAACTGTCTCTGTTTTTAAATTAGGGTTTAAACAAAGTCAAAATTCAAAATCTCTTTACTTAATCTCTTATAAGCTGTGATATTTAAAACAAGTTATGTTTGTTTAAACATAAACTAAGTTTTAAAAATATTTCTAAGTAAATATAGTGTGAGTATTATCTGAAAAAGAAGAAGATCAAAACTAGAAGCAAAACAAGCAGGCAGGACAGTTCAGGGAGGGAGGAATATGTGCTCTGTTCAAAAAGAGTAGTAGGGATTATCTTGATAAAAAGTGAGTAAAATATTCCACCTTTAATACAGGCTTTCCTGCTTGATTTTTTGATGAGCTCTCATAATGCTTTCTGTGATATGTATCCCTCTGTTCTTTGTTCTGTTAAGTAAAAAAAAAATATAGAACGCGGCCTTCAAATCATTATCATCAAATTCCTGTTACCTAAGAGTGTAACCAAAAAAGAAAACAAATATGCATCCACCATTCTAAACTCTAAATCAATTCAAAAACTTAGCTGAAAATTTCAAAGTCAGTTTCTTTGAATTGCCGAGTGTAAGATTACAATCTATAAGAACTTCGGTGTTGTCGCCAGATTTTTAGGGTGCCCAAATTGGTTCGGGGAAGGGAGAGTGATGTAGGGTTTGTCTTTGCCCGAGTTATGGTTGGCAACGGGTGAAACGGGGAATGGAAATGGGTTTCTCTTGTCGGGATGAATGGATAGTGAGGTTTTGGTGGTGATAGATCCACCATAGAAAATGCGGCATCTCGTTTGCCGTGTATGGTGGATGGGTCGCATTGAACGGCAAGGTGCTGGAGGTTGATTCGATGAGAGGAATGGCTCCAGTTTTTGGAACGAGTGGCTTGATTTTGTTCGACTATCGAAATCAGAATTCTAGGTGTACGAAGGGGCCGGCGAGATGATGGGCACTGGGTTGGTGATCGGGAAGTTGATCAGAGAGGGGCGGCGTTGCTGTACACGTACACGAATTCACGTTCGTGTCAACGGTGATTTTGACTTCGAAAAGATGAAGTTTGCACGGGTCGAATTTGAGTAGTTGAGTATATTGGGTAGCTCGGGTTCGTATCGGGGAAGGAACGAAGCTGGCTCGGAAAAATTGGGATTTAACTCGGGTTGTTTCTGATAAAGGAAGCCAGGTTAATTTTTTTTAAAGAGAATTGATTAATATCATAAATTAGTTAAAGTTTAGTTAATGGGAGATTAGTAATTAATTGATTGGATTTAAAGATTTTTAATGTAAGTAATTGGAGAATAATTACTTAATATTTAATATAAGTAATTAAAGATAAATCGGCAAAGGATTTATTCCTTAGTGAATAAATAAGGGATCGAGTAATTAAGTGGTTAATTAATGAATAATTAAGTAATATGTAATTAAAGGTTGATTACCTACTAATAAAGAGTTATTAAGAGAAATTACTCAATGGAGTAATTAAAGGGATTAATTCTTAGTGTGATTAATTATGTAATGTGATAATTAATCAAGTTTAATTAATTAAAAAGAATTACTTGAGGATGGGTTAAAAATAATTACTTAATTAATAAAGTATAATTACTTAGTGGAGGAATGAATAATTACTGGATGTAATAAAGTAGGAGAAATTACTTGATGAATAGTAATTAAAGGAAAATTACTTAGTGGAAGTGATTAAGTGTTTAATTATTCCATGGAATTAAAGGGTTAATTAATGTAATTAATCAAGGAGTTGATTTAATTTATGAAGTAAGTAAGGAAAGTTATTTACTGATTATGATTAATAAAGGTTGATTAATGAGTATAATTAAGTTGAAGGTTAATTATTTAATCAAGGAAATTTAACTAATGGAAGTAACTTGAGGATCATCAATTAATGTAATTAATGGAAGTGATCAAATCTTGCTTATGAAAAATAAAATGATGATAAGTGTTATGGATTAGTTGATATCTATGATATGAATTGATTTATGATATGATAGATGGACAGTGATAAGGTGATTATCTATTAATGAATAAATCGTTGTGTAAATATGTTATCTGGAAATATAAGTTGAATTGTTTAAATTGAATAATTTGGATTTAAATGACATTGGATCCGAAGAGACCGGAGTCGGGTATTAGTTAATACCCGAAACCACTTCGATTCTTTATAAATTGATATATGAAATCAATAAACTGGAATGGAATGATTTAGGTGAAATGGGGCCATTTAATCTAAGTTTTGGTACTTAGAAATTGATATGTGGAATAAGTGATGTCTATAACAAATTGTGAATTTGTAATCTAAGACGAGTTACCCCGGGTTTTACGTAAGTTTTATGCTGTTGTATTTCATGTTAGATGAGTTTACTCACGCTGGTTTCCAGCCTGACCCGGGTGTTACTCTGATGTAATGCTCGGGTCAGACCGAGTATTATAGATTTTCAGGTAAGGACGTTCTGGAGCTTAGGAGATGAGCTGGATGGCAGGACGTATGGAGTGTTTCCGCTGTGACTATTATTTCTATTTATCTGAGATATATTTGATTTGTATATACTCAGTGTTGTGTATGAGAGTAACTCTGATGTATTATAAATGCAAATTGACAGATATAGTATTCTTTTGTAAATTGCTATTATTTGATATTATATTTTGATCCGCTGCGAATGTGAGGTTCTGTGTTTTATTTTCTGTTTCTTCTTCTATCTCTTTCTTCTTTTCCTAAATATCTGGAATTTTCGGGAGCGAAATTTCCGGGTCGTTACTTTTGGTATCAGAGCAAAGGTTAAGCGAGAACCTTGGCTCTGGTGGGGAATACTCATAAGGATAGGGTCAAAGGTACCCTAAATGAGTTGAGCGTATATATATACACGAGAGAGCGTACTTGTTATTTTCTTATATAAAAGATTTTAAATGATTTTATATAAGAATATATTTTGATATATATATATATAAAGCAATAATTCTTTCTAATAAAAATTAAGATAATTGGTTGATAACTTATTTGAAATTAAAAACTTAGATTCAAACTGAAATTAAAAACTTGGATTCAAAGAAGAATTTTTAGAAATAAATAATTGGAATTGGTTTCCAATTGCAATAACCTTGGTTATTTTCCTAAAATGATGGAATGTCCGTTAATGATTTAGCAAAAATAAAATGTTCATGGAAGTAAACATTTAGATGAGTATGACTTATGAATTGAAATTGAAAGGGTTTAAATTATTAAATCTAAGTCCAGAAAATATGAGAATTTGCTCCAAGTGTTTAAAGGAAACAATAAATAGTGTTATTTGAATAAAAGAGCTTGATTCAAACAGGAGTTGTTTGAAAATTTATGGGAACATGTTTTGAATTTAAAACCAAAGGTGGTTTAAATTTTAAGGATTTTTAATGTGAAGTTAAAATTTGAAATGGAGAAATTCGAATTTTGTGAGATCGACTGGATCAATTGAATTGAATTTAACTTAGGGGAAGTTAAATAAGAACAACCTAAATTGGAAATTTCAAGATGAAATTAAAATTTTACTTAGTGAAGTAAAAATGGGTTGTTTTGAAATGGGAATTATGTGTGATCTCAAACGGGTTTGAGATCTGGAATTGAGTATTGATGGATGATTTAAAATAAATTGGATGATAGATTGGGTAATATCTATCCCAATATTGGAATTAAATGGAATTAAACTTTAATTTGAAATTACTTAAGTAATTTTGATTTTAAAGATAAAAATTAAACTTGAGAAAATGGGATCACTTTGAACATTAAGATTTGAATGTTTAAAATGAACATGTAAACTGAAATGATTAAGGATTGGTTCCAAGATTGAATTTGGGTAATAAATTGAATTTCAAAGATTTAATTATTTTAAAAAGGGGTTTGAATTATTATTTGAACTTTGAAATAAGTTAAGTAAAGATAATTTAAAATGGAATTTTGAGAATTGAACTCAGAAATAAAATTGTTTAAAGATATTTATTTGAAAATAAATGTTAATTGGATTAAGGGAATAAATCAACATTTGAAAATTTAACTCGAATTTATATAATTCGAGATAGTTTAAAATTGAGATTTAAATTGAATTAGTTCAAAATGGAATTTGATTTGAATTGTGGATAATTCAACTTGAAGTGGGACTGGATCAATTTAATGGGAAATTGATTAAAATGGAGATTGGGAAGTTGAACAGTTGACTCTGGACTATTTTCAAAATAAATTGTTTTAATATAAATCTATTTTTCCAAACTATTTACCATACAACTTTTAAAAAAAAAAACCTAAAACTATCTTAAGCTTGTTTTACAATTACTTTTGGAACTATTTAACAATTTTGCAACTTATTTATAAACTGATTACTGTTTTTCAACTGTTTTATAAATAATTACTATTTTTCAACTATCTTACAATTACTTAACTGTTTACAGCTATTTTACAAACTAATAATTATTTTTCAACTACTTATATATTTTTAAAATTTTTCAAGCTATTTTCTAATTATAAACTGGTCGGAGTTCAAACTGTTATTGTTTAAATACCCAACTGAGATAAGAATTGAAGTGATAATCCAAATGGGGATTAAGGCAAAAGTGAATGAAAAGTAAGGTGAATGTGAATAGAAAGGGAATTGTTTTAACTGGTAATCGATGAAGATAAATACGTAGGGTGTACGTATATTATTCTATTCGCATAGTGATTTGATCTAGATTCGAGCATAGAATTTCGAGATAGTATTATCGTTCCGAGATGGGATTTTTCGCTCGATTTTCGACGGCGAACCTGGATATGGGTTTTTGATTGGTTCTGGATATTCTCTATCATAGGTGTGACTATGCAAGGAGAATGACGGTTTCTGATCAAGAAACCAGATCTGAGTCCGCACTAGATAGTCGGGTGGACGATACTAGTTCGGAAGTGAAATTGTGTGATTGAGTGAGCGATCAGATTGATATTGCGTACGGATGATATGTGGACATCGTACGGGTTTGAATGAAATTGGCATGGAAAATTTGTGAATAAAAACTGAAAAGATTTTTGAAATTGAAAGTATATTTTGAGAAATTGACAATGAATAAAGGTGGAAATTTGATTTTGAAGTTGTAGATAAAAGGTTATAAGATGATTTTTGAAATGGAAAATATATTTGTGAATATATGAGGAACTAAAATATATTTTCTTTTAACCAAGTTTTATACTTTCGAAAGAGATACTTTCAATTGGTTTTGAAACTAAGCTTCTAAAGTTAAATGCTAATACTTAAATATATTCGAAAGGTTTCGAATGTAGAATTTAAAGTATTATAAGGCAGGAGCCTAATGTTTTAAGAGCTTTTGAAGGAGATTACCCTATGAAGTCGAAAGTTAGGTTTCGAAGGTATCGAAAGGTTTTATGACCCAAACTATATTTTTAAAGGAAAAACCCATGGCTATATTAAAAGATTTTTTATAATGGTTTAAGAAGAATCTATCTTTGATAAATTAAACCAACGGGAGTGGTATTGCTACGTTGTTATTCTAATATGAATATATTCACTTTATAATGGACCCATAACTGCATTTTGGGGAAAAATGGTAGGAGAACCTGTTAGGTTAACCCAATAGTGAATATAAATTGAATAAACTCCTAAATGAGTAGAATTGCATTTAGGAGGTCAGGAAGACCAGAATATAGGATGTTAAAAATATAAAGGAAAGATATTGGCACAGGCCAATAGGTTTACAGTAGGCCCATGAAAACTGTATAAGATGATAGACTATTATTCATACCAGGCTTTATGCCTGACTCGAAGTTTATGTTTTCCCCTTAAACCCTCAGGTACCCAATTGATTTTGAGTAGTTTGAGAGTTGAGTTTTTCAGGTGCTCTTCTTAGACGAATAAAGCTTCCGGAGGCGTGCAGGAGGCAGTTAGTTATTTAGAGTTATCCTTTTCCACTGTGTATTTAGATGTAAAGTCAGGTTTATTTGCCTTATTATAAACTCTGATCAACCAAGGGGTATCTTCATATGTCGCTCTTGGCGTTTGTGTAATAATTACATTTTGCTGAACGTGGTTACGTTTTGGGATTATGTAATGAACATGAAATGTTTTGAATGGAATGTGGAAATATGTTTCTGAATTGTTAATTGTTTTTCCATATTCTTGTGATCTGTGTATCAATGAATCTAACACCGCCGTATTTGGTCGCCGAAGATTAATAACTATGGATGACTGAAGCATCCGTAGCCGTTAGTTTTAGGCCTCTAAATAAGGGGATGTTACAAGTTGGTATCAGAGCATAGGTTTATGATAAAACATAAAATAAACCAAACATTTTCAAACGTAACCCTAATGAATTAAAGAATAAGATTGGGGTTTGGGTTTGGGTTAATGTTATAGTTTAATGTACTTGTATTTGCTATACATACATACATACATGCATACATATATATACATGTACATATCCCCCTCTCTCTTTAACCGTTCTTCTGTGTCTTATTAAAGCTTGTATGCAAATTACGAGAAAGAAAGGTATGAAAATAGGAAACGGAGGAGTGAATCTAGGTGGAGGAAGCACCATAACTAACGGAAACGCTCGACCCAGTACAAGGAGACATGACTGTCGATCGAAAAATGCTAGCCAAGATGCAACTGCCTATGTGAGTGCTGGAACCCCACCAGTAGATATGAGGATGATGTATCAGTTCTTCGTCACCTTAATGCAAGCTGGAGCACCTGCAGGGGTAACTAGAGGTAATGCTGTGAATGCTGGAGGAGCCAATCATGTGGCCCCAGTTGGCAATAACTAAGCCAAGCTGAGTAGGGATTATACCAGTCTAGGAGGGAAGCCTTTTCTTGGAACATAGGATTGTGTTGAAGTTGAGAACTAGCTTTTAAACTATGAAAGGATCTTTACGGATTTAGGCTTGGATGATGGAGAGAAGAGAAGGCTAGCCTCTAGATAGTTGCAAGGGTTAGCGCTTCACTGGTGGAACAGTGTGACAGTCGGAGTTTCGGAGGAAGAGCTGACATGGGCTGATTTTAGAAGAAGGTTCGAGTAGAGGTTCTTGTCCGAGGTTGCCAAGTCGGCATTGATGATGAAGTTCATGGATCTTATACAAGGAGAGATGTCAGTGATCGAGTATGCTGCTAAGTTTGATGAGTTGTCTCGATATGGTTATGCATTGGTTGACGTTGATGTCATAAGGAATGAGAGATTCATTTGAGGTTTGAGGCCACAGCTAGGTAGAACGACCATGACTCATATTAGAGAGCCTTGTCATGTAGTGGTGGAGATGGCCATTCGCCATTAGGAGATGCTTACTGTGTCTGTTAGGGAGAAACCAGTTGAGTCCCAGGGCCCTCAGGGAAAGAAAAGAAAATTCTTCAAGAAGAAAGGAGCCCAGAAAGGGGATGCTGCCAAGAAGGCGAAGGCTGATTTAGTGTGTTATAAGTGTGATAAGAAGGGCCATTATGCCAACGAGTGCAGAACTGGTAAAGGAAAGAAGCCCGCAGAGAAGAAGAATGTGAAATTCTTCAACTGTGACCAAGTTGGGCATTATAAGAGTCAGTGTCTAGAGCCAGTCCGGATGGATAGAGGGAAGGTGTTTGCCATTTGACTACCGTCTTCTTCTAGACCTACTACAATAGAGAAAGGGAAAACTGTGATGGAAGGTACGCTTTTGATTCAGAGTATACTAGTTAGAGTAATTTTAGATACCGGTGCATCACACTCATTTATATCACAGTATTTGGTTGATGGGTTATGTATAGAACCCACATACTTTGTTACTTCCTTAAGAGTTGCAAATCCAATAGGAGGACATGCAACTCTTGGGCTGAGATGTGACCGGTTAGAACATGATTTGTTAGGTCATAAGTTTGCATGCAGTTTGTATGATTTTGATTTCATAGATTTCAGGATCATTTTGGGTATGGATTGGTTGGATAAGTATGAGGCTAGGATATTTTGCCAGGATCGGGAATTATCATTGAGGCACCCAAATAGTCATAACCAAATCATTTTCTCAGTGGAGAATTCCAGTAAGAGTGGTTGTGCTTTGTTAAGTGCCATGGAGGTGGGAGATGAGCTTAGTCAGGTTCGTGTAGCAAGAGAATTTATAGATGTATCTGAGCCGGTCACTGGATTACCATCGAAACGAGCTGTAGAGTTTTAGATTGACCTTGTATCGGGAGCTGAACCTGTTAGTAGACATCCTAGCAGAATGACACCTACCGAGATGAGAGAGTTAAAGGTGCAGCTGGTGGAATTAGAAGGAAGGAATTTTATTAGACCAAGTAGTTTGTCTTGGGGAGCGGCTGTGGTGTTTGTGAAGAAACCAGATGGGTCACTAAGGATGTGCATCGACTATTTTAAGTTAAACGAAAGGACGATCAAGAATAGGTACCCACTGTCGAGGATAGATGATCTATTTGATTAGTTGAGTGGAGCCAGAGTATTTTCCCAATTGGATTTGGCAATGGGGTTCCATCAGTTGAGAGTGGCGGAGGATAGTATTCCTTTGATGACATTTCAGACCAGCTATGGTTCGTATTATGGGTTGGTTATACCATTTGGATTGACAAATGCACCTGCTTTCTTCGTTGACTTGATGAACCGGGTTTTCCGAGAGCACTTAGATAGGTTCGTATTTGTATTCGTAGATGACATTTTAGTATACTCAAAAGATTAAAGAGAGCATGAGATTCATCTTAGACTGGTGTTGGAGACGCAGAGGCTGAATCAGCTGAATGCGAAGTTTTCCAAATGTCATTTTTGGAAGAATGAGGTTAAATTTCTTGGTCATGTGGTTTTAGAGGAAGGATTGTCAGTTGATCTAGTTAAGATCGAGGCAGTAAATAATTGGAAGAGACCAGAGATGGTAGCCCTGATTAGAAGTTTTCTTGGACTTGCTGGCTATTATCAGAGATTCATTAAGGATTTCTCGTGGATAGCAGCATCTTTGACTAATTTGACCAGGAAGGATGTGAAGTTTGTTTGGTCCAACAATTGTGAGGAAGGGTTCCATAAGTTAAAGCATTTGTTAACCAATGTGCCATTGTTAGTAGTTTCAAATGGTAACCAAGGGTTAGTAGTATACACTGATGCATGTGGGACTTGAGTGGGAGTAGTATTGATGCAGAAGGGCAAAGTTATTGCTTACGCATCTAGGCAGCTTAGACCACATGAAGTAAGATATCCTACTAATGATTTGGATTTAGCAGCGGTAATTTTTGCCTTGAAGATTTGGAGGCATTATCTCTTGGGGAGAGATTTGAATTGTATACCAATCATAAGTCATAAGTCTTTGAGATACCTATTCTCTCAGAAGGAGTTGAATATGTGACAGCAGAGGTGGCTGGAGTTTTTGGCTGCTTATGATTTTGGTATAGAATATACCCTGGGGAAAGGTAATAAAGTAGCGGATGCTTCTCAGTAGAAGACATCAGAATGTGGTGTTGGCTATGTTGGCAGAGTGGAAAGATCTGGAAGATTTGGCCAGTTGTAGTATGTAGTTAAGATCGACTGCTAGTTCTAGTCAGAATACCGCCATGTTGTCCTGTTTGGAAGTTCGACCAGTGTTGATCGAGAGAATTTCTTTTAAATAGAAGGATGATCCATTATTAGCTGAGAGGATCAGAAGGCTTGAGGTTGGAACCGAGGTCGATGATTTGAAAGATTTTTGTCTTGACCAGAGAGGATGGTTGAGAAAGAAGGGACGGTTATGTGTTTCAAATGTGGAGAACTTGAGAAGAGAAGTTCTTGAGGAATGTCATCGAACCAAGTTTACGATTCGTCCTGGAGGGACCGAGATGTATCAAGATATAAAGAGGAGTTTCTATTGGGAAGGCATGAAGAGGGATGCTGGCTTGTTGGCTAGGCAGTGTGTAAACTGTCAACAGGTGAAAGCCAAACATGAGAAGCCGAGTGGGTTACTTCAGCCTCTAGATGTTCCAGTTTGGTAATGGGATTCGATATCCATGGATTTTATAGATGGGCTGCCAAGGTCAAGGAGAGGAAATGAGAGTATATGGGTTGTTGTGGACATGTTTGCCAAGAGTGCTCATTTCATTCCAGTAAAGTCGACCAGAACGGCACCTATTTTAGCAAAGTTGTTCATGAAGAACGTAGTTAGACTTAATGGGATTCCTAGTAGCATAGTCAGCGACATGGATGCATTATTCACTAGCGAATTTTGGAGGAGTGTACAAGAGGTATTAGGTACCAAGGTCATGATGAGTATAACTTATCACCCACAGACGGATGGGCAGACAGAGAGCATCAACAAGGTACTTGAAGACTTGTTAAGAGCTTGTATATTGGACTTTGGTGGATTTTGGGAGGATCACCTACATTTGATTGAGTTTTCCTACAATAATAATTATCAGACTAGTATAGGAATGACGCCTTTTGAAGCTTTGTATGGAAGACCATGCAAATCGCCAGCATGTTGGTTAGAGACTGGAGACAGATTGGTCTTGGACCGAATTTGGTTAGAGAGGCATCATAAAAGATTGAGTTAATCCGAGGACGGATGAAGGAAGCTCAATCCAGGCAGAAGAGTTACGCAGATAAGAGGCGTAAAGACCTAGAGTTCTCAGTGGGAGACAGGGTTTTCATTAAAGTATCACCAATGAAGGGTGTGATATGGTTTGGAAAGTCGGAAAAGTTGGCCCTGAGATATGTTGGACCATTACAGATTATAGAAAGGATTGAAAAACTCGCTTACAGAGTAGAGTTGCTGAGCAGTATGGCAGGTGTCTATAATATATTCCATGTGTCTCATCTTCGCAAGTATGTGCATGATCCATAGGCTACTATTCCTTAGACAGAGTTGGAGGACTTTGTAGTAGAGCCTGATTTGACTTTTGTTAGACAACCAGTTCGGGTTGTAGCGAGAGATGAGAAAAGATCGAGGACCAAGACAGTCAAGTTGGTGAAAGTTCAGTGAAGCGACAACGAGAAGGACTGTACTTGGGAGACAGAGGACAGGATTCGGATGCTTATCCTGATCTGCTTTGAGGGTATTTTCTTTATTTGTTTTATATAGACTCATTAGCTGGTATGACATACTAGCTTTTGTTTGGATGGTCTTTATGCTTATTTGTAGTCCTTACTGAATTTCGAGGACGAAATTCTCTAGTGGGGAGCCTGTAACACCCCTAATTTTTGTAACATTATTCAAGACGTTTAATTGGATAAATTAAATAGAATAATGTGGTTGATTAAGCAGTTGAGATTTAATTATCAATTAACTTGGCCACGACTAAACAAATGAATGTATAAGTATGGTTTATAATTTATAAGTTAAGCAAATAAGCGAAGAGCAATATGGGAATAGCCACACCCATATATTCTTAAATCCTCCCTTATTCTCACCTACCATTTCATAAATCAAAATACATATAAAAGAGGAGTTATAGCCAGCCATTAAAACACCTTAGGAGATCATCAAACTTGGAAGATCCAAGAGAGAAAGCTAGAAGACTAAAGCTAAGGCAAATCTCAAACTCCAACAACTTAATCAAGGTGAATAATAGTGTAAATCATCTCATTTTTCCTTGTTTTGGTTCGGTTCTGTATAGTAACCGAATGTATTTTGCTGTGTTGATCATGTTTGGATCTAATAATCATTGTTTGGATAGAATAATGATTTATGGTGATTTATTGGAATTTTTATGGAATTAAAATGATGGGTTTTAAAGTAAAAACCTTAGTAAACGACCTCCAAACGATTTGATTTTTGGATATGTTGTGTAAACGTAATTTTGGATATGATTTTTTAATTTCATAATTTTCGGAGTGAATAGGAATATTTTATGAATTTCCTAAGGTGAAAAAGGCATTTATTTCGGATTTTAATTATTAAAAATAATAAAATAATGAATTTTGCCTCAAAATTTTTATACGATATAGAAAATGTTATTTCAGATTTTTGGTGAATTTTTGGAATTTTTTTTCAAGTGATTTCGATTTATTATGATTTTTCTAAGCTAAAAAGGCTTAATAATTATATTAAAATATTAATATAATTAATTATTTTGAAAGCAATTTTTGAAATAATAAATCTGGTCTATAGCAGTTTTTCTGCAAAGAAAGTGTTAAAGTATGTCACTAACCAATAGAAATTTGATAGAATAAGAGTTGGTGAAAAAATATACTTTAATTAGCAAAATAACAGTTTTCAAGTTAATTACGACTCTGCCATTTGACCTCGTCGACAACATCTTTTGACTGCATCATTATGCAGCAGTTATGGACCATTCTGTAGTATTTTTGGAAGCATCTTTCAACCTCGTCGACAACACCTTTCGACTGCATCATTTTGCAGCAGTTCTGGACCCTTCTGCAGCACGTTTCGACCTTGTCGAAAGCTCCCTTTCGACAGCAGTTGTAAATGTAGCGGAATCCCTTTTGTAGCAGTTTTCTCCAGCTTTGTTTACAAACTTCAAATAGGCGTAACTCTCTAACCGTAAGCTCATTTTTCTATTGTGACCACTCTACGGAAAGGGAAACCATCATTTGAACATAATATAGGCGAGAGACCTTAATTCTACACCTATAAAAAGTTATAGCTAAAACAAAATTTTATATTCTCGAAGGAGTTGATTTCTTTTCTTTCGAATACGTTTGCTTTGTTTTCTTTGCCTTCGAAGGGGATACATTCAAAGGGGTTGTAAAATTATTTTCTTTTAACCAAGTTTTATACTTTCGAAAGGGGTACTTTCAACTGGTTTCGAAGATAAGCTTTTAAGATAATGCTAATACTTTAATATATTCGAAAGGTTTCGAAAGGTAGAATTTAAAGTATTATAAGGCAGGAGCCTAATGTTTTTAGGAGCTTTCGAAGGAGGTTATCCTATGAAGTCGAAAGCTAGGTTTCGAAGGTATCGAAAGGTTTTATGACCCAAACTCTATTTTTAAAGGAAAAACCCATGGCTATATTAAAGGAATTTTTATAATGGTTTAAGAAGAATCTATCTTTGATAAATTAAACCCACGGGAGTGGTATTGCTATGTTGTTATTCTAATATGAATATATTCACTTGATAATGGACCCATGATTGCATTTTGGGGAAAAATGGTCAGAGAACCAGTTAGGTCAATCCAATAGTGAATATAAATTGAATAAACTCCTGAATGAGTAGAATTCCATCTAGGAGGTCAGGAAGACTAGAATATAGGATGCTAAAATATAAAGGAAAGATATTGGCAGGGGCCATAGGTTTACAGTAAGCCCATGAAAACTGTATGATATTGGCATGGGCTAATTGGTTCATAGTTAGCCCATGAAAACTATGTATAAATGAGGATGTCAGATAGACAGGTTCATAGTTAGTCCATGAAAACTATGTGTAAATGAAGGTGTCAGATAGACAGGTTCATAGTAAGCCCATGAAAACTATGTAATCGGAGAGGGAGTGCTTAAATCTTTAACCGATTATTAGTTAGCCCATGTAAACTAATAGGTTAATAGTAATCCTAAAAACTATAATTGAGACAGATATTTAAAATAAATGGGGATGGGTAATCCGGATTTGATTTGCTTGTTTTACATATCATCATAATGTTTTGAAATACTATGTTTTTTAACCATTGTGGATGCAGGAACATAGTATATGGTTTTATAAAGGTTTTAGGATATTACTGAAGGGAAAACCTGTCCTGCTATGCGGAATGATCTCACTAGATATCTATTTGGTTTGAGATGATAGACTATTATTCATACCAGGCTTTATGCCTGGCTCAAAGTTTATGTTTTCCCCTTAAACCTTTGGGTACCCAATTGATTTTGAGTAGTTTGAGAATTGAGGTTTTCAGGTGCTCTTCTTAGACGAATAAAGCTTCCGGAGGCGTGTAGGAGGCCGTTAGTTATTTAGAGTTATTCTTTTCCACTGTGTATTTGGATGTAAAGGCAGATTTATTAGCCTTATTATATACTCTGATCAACCAAGGGGGCATCTTCATATGTCACTCTTGGCGTATGTGTAATAGTTATATTTTGCTGAACGTGGTTAACATTTTGGGATTATGTAATGAACATGAAATGTTTTGAATGGAAGGTGGAAATATGTTTTTGAATTGTAAATTTTTTTTCCATATTCTTGTGATCCGTGTATCAATGAATCTAGCACCGTCGTATTTGGTCACCGAAGATTAATAACTATGGATGACTGCAACATCCGTAGCCATTAGTTTTGGGCCTCCAAATAGGGGGATGTTACAAGGTAGGCGAGATGAAGCCAATTGTCCAAGAAATATGAGGCCTGATGAATGCCTCCGAACGGTATGTTGGAAATTATATACCTTGCCATGCAAGGCATGAAAATGTATAAAATGCACCTAGGAGGGAGGCGACTGAGGAAGAGTGACACTCGGGCAAGTACTGTGGTTTCCATGAAACCCACGGACACAAAATGAACAATCGACTACATTTAAGGGATTTTATCAAGGAGTTGATAAGGAAGAAAAAATTACAACAGTATATGAGAGAGCCGCATGATGGCGGTCAAAATGTAAGACCCCAAGGGCCGACTGTCCAAGAAAGTAAACCTAGATCAAGTGGAGAGGGACAAAGCGTATTGATGGAAGAATAGTAATAAATATTATAACTGAAGAACCTCATCTAGTAGAGAAAAGCCGGAGGGAAATGGAGTGGTAGTGAGCTCGTTGAGGCACGTATCATAGAAGAGCTGTTTCACAATTGAGGACGGAGCTCCGGCTAAGTAGCAAAGGATGGTAACATATGATATTGTATTTAAGAATAGGGATTCCGATAGAGTCGAAGCATCAACCTTCGACCCCATGGTGATTATTGCTGTTATTGGCCCAACTACAGTGCATCGGGTCTTGGTAGATAGCGAAAGCTCTATAAATATTCTATTCAAAAGAATGTTCGATCAGATGAAGATCAGTATGAAGAATGTTAAGCCCTGTAAATCCATGATTCATGGATTTACGGGCGAGGCAAAACAACCAATTTGGACGATTGGCGTATCAGTGGAGTTAGGTGATGGAGATTGCAAGGTAATGTGGTTTCAGAAGTTTGTTATTGCCGATGAATATTTGGTGTACAACGCCTTTTTGGGCCGACCGGCCTTTGCCGATTTCAGGATAGCACTGGCTCCTTAGTGCTTAAGGATAAAGTTCCCATGGAGAATGGGGTCGGATCAGTAACGTAACAACTAAGATTTTCAACCCTCGAAAATCGACACTAATACATACTCGTACTGCAAATCCAAGTGTCGAAAACCCCGATTGTTAGGGGTAAAGGAAAATAAAGATAGAACAAAATCTCACACGAATGGTATA
Source organism: Allium fistulosum (assembly GCA_030737815.1). NCBI lineage: Eukaryota > Viridiplantae > Streptophyta > Magnoliopsida > Asparagales > Amaryllidaceae > Allium > Allium fistulosum. The sequence continues at coordinate 1,387,808,077 of CM060901.1, read as the reverse complement.
ACATATATTATTTCAATATATAATCTTTACAATGGAAAAATTTGAATACAATATCGGAGACTAACCTGGATTTACCCTGGATAGTTATAAACCCTCTGTCCTTATAAATGTAAAAACAAATGCAATAAATGCGGCGGATAATAGAATACGTCCATATGTAGATGAAGATCTCCAGCTCTCCTTTGGAAACTCCAAGCGTCTTCAACTAAACCTGAAACTACTCTGATCTGACCCGAGTATTGAAAATACCCAGATTAGGCTTGATAAACCAGTGTGAGATACTCGAAATTTTAAATGCTGAAGTCAATCAAAACCTTTGAAAAGAAGGGAATCTCATAAGACCACGCCCACACATAAATACAACGTGTTTTTTACCTTATAATAAATACTTTGTACGGACACTCACTTTGATATTATTACTAATGACATTCTTTTGAAATTTTTTTCAAGTAATTTGTCAAAATAAATCTAGTATCAATATCCGGACTAAGTCTGTTTGTACCAAAATTGGGCACAACACTGTTCGGAAGTTTTTGAAGAGATAAAGTGAAGAAATTAAATGTAAAAAGAGGATTATCTAACAAAAACTCCAAATCTCAGATATGAAACTAAGAAAAATGCAAGGAGACACAAGAATTTAGAGTGGTTCGGCGTATCGCCTACGTCCACTATGAGATTGATAGCTTTATTGATCTTTATTTGAAGATTACAAGTGAATTTAATGAATTACAGCAGGTGATTATGATTTGCAGCAATGAATTTCGTTGGTAGCAGCAGCAATGGAGTTCAGATCTGGATCCGGCAGAGTTTGGGCGTTGGAGATCTCAAAAAAGAAGAAGAAGAACCCCTTTTCTGTTGGCTTTGGGGGTCTATTTATAGGTGTAGGAGGCTGGTACTTCGCTCAGATCTCGGGAGACCCTCTCTTGCACGTGACCAAGCCCACGCGCCCAAGCCCGTGAAGTTTCGGTTCGATCCGTGATCGATACGAACAGATTTCATATCGATTAAGATTTCATCCAATGGAGTCGAAATTTGGCATGGACATTCTTTAGCATGCACGTAGTCTTCTGTGAAAATTTAATAGCATTTGGACTTGTAGATTAGGAGATATGATCGATACGAATTGGGATTCTTGGTTGGCTGTTTCATTCGACTCGCTCTCGTTTCGACTCGCTCTTTGTTCGACTCGGTTCTGTTTGACTCGGTGACATGGCGTTTATTCGTATTGACTCCTGTGCCTTGCTTCGCATTGATGGACATGAAGTAGAAGTCTTCGGATGGATGTAAAGTTGACGTTGGATGATCGAGTCGAATTATGGCTTGAAGCAGAGCGAGTCGAAGTAGGCTTTCCTGAGGGATGTGAACTGAGCGAGTCGAAGTAGGCTCTTCTGAGGGATGCGAACCGAGCGAGTCGAAGTAGGCTCTTCTGAGGGATGCAAACTGAGCGAGTCGAAGTAGGCTCTTCCGAGGGATGCGAACTGAGCGAGTTGAAGTAGGCTCTTCTGAGGGATGCGAATTGAGCGAGTCGAAGTAGGCTCTTCCGAGGGATGCGAACTGAGCGAGTTGAAGTAGGCTCTTCTGAGGGATGCGAATTGAGCGAGTCGAAGAAGGCTGTTTTTAATCAATTTTGCATCGGTTGCAACTTGAGCATACGAACTCGGATTGACTTGAGATTTGAAACGTTGACTCTCATAGCTTATATTATCATGTTTTACTAATTTAAGCTCGATCCGGACTCGGACAAAATTCGTCAATATCCATAGTGAGCCTATGTATAACCGATCTCTGGGATGGATCGTCATTGGTTTACTAGTCAATTCCTTGGTGTCACGGCCTTTCCAAAAGGCGGGATAACATTTGCCCCCCAAAGCACGTCCTGTGGAAACATGATGTGCTTTGAAATGCTGCCATCTTTACTTTGAATAGTTATTGTCTTTTCGATGAAAGCTGTAATCTTCGACTGATTTTCTTGATAATGTAAATTGTTGACTGTCAACTGCTGTACCCTATATTGTTGCAACTGATTGTTGTATGCCAGTGATTAGCCGTTCGTTGTTGTAATTGTTATCAAATGAGTTTCCAATTCCTGTAAATCTGGAATATTGAATATTAGTCCGACATACATGCATATATGTCAACCTGACTCTCGTTGACGTTTGTACATTCACGAGTCGTTGTCAATTTATTTTATATTGAATTCCGTATCGATCGTATCCTGAACCGACGTTTAATTCGTTGTACCAACGCCCGATGGTTGTTTTTGAATGTTCCTTCGTAACGATCCTCTCATGAATCGATGTGAAGGGTTGAAACATTAAAGACGATTTTTCTTGAATTTATGGATGCGAAGTGAGTATGTTGAATCGATGGAGTTGGCCTCTGGAAGCCGTGATTCGATGGATTCGAACTGACTGTTCATATCGATGCTCTGGGGAAGGAGTTGGAAACTATCGATGCGAACAAGGATTTCATATCAATGAACGTAGGGTTCGATGGATACGAGGCACTTGTTCAACTCGATGATGGATTCAAACTGCTTGTTCGACTCGATCTGGTGGTGACACTTCGTAGCCGGTTGAACTTACTGGGGAGGCGAATCGTTTTTTACCTTTGTGCTCATGTACATATAAATACTCTGTACTTGACCATTTTTTCACATTTCACTTTTTTATTCTGGCGCATTGTCTTCGTATCGCTCAAAAGACTTAGAATAGGAAAACTGCTCGACTCGAATCGACTCCAATCCTTTAATCCCTTTAAACTAGTTATCGAACATAAGGTAATCAATCGAATAACACCAGCCCTGAAACGATGAGAATCGGATTCTTATGCCATTCCATTTGAACTTCGCGCCTGATCGTTGTTCGAGGAAGTAGGCCTTGTGCGAGGCCGAAGGTGGAGAAAGATGTTGTTCGAATCGGTCTGGGGAAGGAGTGTGGAGATAAAATGATTATTTCGTATCGCTTTCGCATCGATCGGGAGTCAGGGTTTCGAGATGATGAGATGGAGGCCATCGTATCGATCGATGGCTAAGCTGTGGCATCGAGTCGATCAGTATCGATGATTGTCTTGAGCTGGTTGATCGATATGAAGGGGTTGTGTCTGATGGAGTCGAAACCCAGGGTTTTCGATCGATTCGAATTAGGCGGCCGGGACCGATACGAAGACGACTTAATCTATGGATGCGAAATGAAGGCTCCATATCGATTCGAAGTATGCATTCTTTAGACCGTGTCGAACTCGCACATGGGTGAACGAAATCTCCAGTTTCCAGACCGAGTCGAATTTGCGCATGGATGAACATGATTTATCGATGCGAACAAGGCTCTTGGGACCGATACGAATTTGAATGTTAAAGAATTTGTAATTCCTTGCACACTTGAACAACTGACTCCGACGAGCTTCAAACTTGCATAACTGGACTTGACCGTTGAACTGCATATTTGATTTCCCTTCGAAGCTCGTCGATGGAACTGAAACTCTAACAAAATTTTGACAAACTTTAACTCGGACCGATTGCTAATAACTGGATGGCCTGGTTGTGACGGTCAGCGATGACGGTCCTTTTGACCGAATTCTGAAGTCTCGTCGTTTACATGCTTTTTCCGATTCTGTAGAATTTCTTAACCGATATACAGTACCGCACTTCACAACACACTCACACACTTTTCACTGGGGGATGCACGAGCGTTATTGTCTGTTTAACAATGATTTTTCATAAGCTAGCCAGCCATGGAACTTTCAAGTTCTCAGCAGCAGGAACTCCCGAGTTCAATTCCTTCAACCATCGAAATACCGGTTATTGAAGCCGAAGTTATAGACCCAGCTCCTGACGAGCGTCTAGGGGCTCGGTTTATTTGTAGTCCACAAGATTCTGTGCCGTCGGGTATCTTCGAAGATATGCTAGGACGGATTTGTTAAAGGCACGGTTTGTCGCTTGATGAAGTGTTACTGCCTAGGCCAAATGACAGGCCACATGATCCCCCGAAGGGGTTTACTGCTTTCAACCGTCATGCCTGTACGGCGGGAACGCTTCCTCCTTTCAACCAATATATAAGGGAGATATTATCATTCCTTGGGATAGCTCCATCCTAGCTGCACCCCAACGGGTATGCTTTGTTGAACAACACCTTTATTCTATTTATGGAGATTCTCTTTCGACCACCAAAGCCGATCGAGATCAGATATTTATTTAACGTTAAGAGCCGTGGAGATAGCCCTTCTTTATCCTTCCTGGAAGCGGTCAGAAACTGCCACGTTGTAATGGGCTCCTGGGGAAGGCTAAGTTATTTTAAAACCGAATGGTTCTATGTTCGGTGCCCTCCTAGATATGCTAGGCGATGGTTGGATAGACGTAAGTGTTACCATTTTTCTGTTGAATCATCGAGATAGTAGTAACCGACTTCAAAACAGATATATTTCTCCTCTTTTATAGCTGCAATCTCTCGACCTGACAGTGCATACTTCAGAGAGCTAGTTCGGATCCTCCAAGCGTTTTTGGGCGAAGAGAGGCATATCGAATTGGTTCTGACTGACAGAAATTTGAGGACTGTCGGGCTGATAGAACGGAGGCAGAGCATACGGCTGGAAGGGACACTTAGAGTGGTCCCGAAGAAACGGGTGAAGCACAAAGCGCCCGCAGTTGTGGTAACCGAAGAAGTTGATCCGGAGAGAACACCTACCGATACCGAGCTCCAAGCTGGGCCTTCTTTCGATGTCCAGGACTCAGGAGGAAAGAGAAAAGGCAAGGCTGTTGCTCATAAGCGTTCTAAATCCGAGAGGTTTAAATCCGTGGTCGTGTCCTTGCCCGTCCCGGGGATTAGAATTTCGGAGGCTCCTCCCCCGCCAGTAGAGAATTTTTTTGAAGGGCTAGCTGATATTCCAATTTCGAATTTTGTGTCGTCTCAATACGACGCCGGGATGGAGGAGCTTGATAATGCTTTTGAACTGAGCGGGTCGCTTGCTATGAGTGCGGCAGGCATTTCCGGTTGGTTGGGGGGTTGCACGTGCATACACTTCACTACACCGCATGTTTCATAACTGCTAACCATCCAACTTAAGAAGTCACTAATTCTTCTTCCGTCTCTCATTTTCAGGTACCATGTCTGGAAAAGGATCGATGCTCGGGAATCTTCGCTCGGCCCGAAAAGCCTCTGGTTATTACGATTCCCACAGGAGGGATTCAGATAGAGATCGCGATTGCGAATACTCTAACCAGGACAGGTATGGGCGTGATAGAGAATATAGACATCGGTCTAGATCACGCTCTCGTCCTCTTAGACTTCCGTCTCCACCCCCTGTTTTTGTTCCACATCCACCAGAGCCTCCTCGTCACAGGCCATCTTCTCATACTTATAGATCCGAGACTCATCTTCAGAGAGTTGAGACCACGACCTCCATAATCACAGAGTAGGTCCTAGTTGAGCCCACAGGAGAAGGGGCTATTAAACTGGCTCAGATGAGGAAGGATTTTCCGAACATTTGCTTCGATGGCTATGTCTTCCCACCACACTTAAAGAGAATTCCATCAGGGGTAGAAGGCACTATGCATGATTATGTCCATGACATCTACACCCAGTATAGAGAGTGGGTTAAGGCTGGAGAGAAAGCTTCTAAGGTGGCCTTTGAGCAAACCAAAGCGCTTGAGAAGATGGAGACCGAGCTCGCTCAAAGGGATCAAATCATTCAAGTGCTTACTATTGAGGCCGAGTCTTCTCGGAAATTAGAAATTGTGGCCACCAAAAAAGCTGACGAAGCGAAGGCGGCAATGGAGAGGTCGAGGCAGACACATGTTGCCCTGGTGGAGGAGATGGGCCACCGGAACACTACAGTTACCGCTGAGCGGGACGCGGCGGTCAAGGAACTCACTGAGCTCAAGGCCAAATTTGCTGACATGGCCAAGGAAAAAGATGATGCGAACAACGCAGCCCAGGAGGCGTGCAAATAAACTGTTCTGCTCAGGGGTGAACGGGATGCGGCTGTGGCTAAAGTCCGCAAGGTGGAGGCTGAGGTTGAGGAGAAAGTGAAGTCGGCCGAGTCCAGGCTAGAGGCTGACATCGAAGACCTTCTCGTTGTTTACAACGCTAACGTGATGAGGCACAGGGGTCTAGCCTGGCTCGATGATTATCCAACGCATCTTTATAACGCTTGGGGCCGACTGGTTGAGGAAGAGAAGGAGGCGCATCAGGGCGAGTCTGTGGATGAATTTGAACTCGAGAATCGCATTTTGACTAAAGATGAAAAGGAAATTCTTCACGAGTCAATGATTCTGTATGAGAAGGAAAGACTTGGTGCCCAGCACTTTGAAGTGGGAGAGGGTTCAGGGGTTGACCACCATGAAGCAAGTCTTGAAGTTCCCGCGTCAACCCAGCCCGAATCCTCGTCTGCGGTCGATCCCCAGGCTGTTCCTGCTTACAATCCAGATCAGCCGTAGATGTCTCCGGTTGCAGCGCAAGTCACTGATGCCGCTCTGCCGCCTACGAGTCAAACTGAGGAAGGTATTCTGAACATTCCACATATCTTTCTTAAGTCGAAATCTTCGATCGAGTTAAGTTATAACAGTTCTCTTATTCTTTGTCCAGTGATCGATGCTACACATGTCGGGCCTCCTGCTACTCAAGAATCACATCAGACACAAGAGGCAATCATTACCGAAGCGATCACCATGACTACAACTGCCCCGCTTGACGATATGCAGGGGAGTACGATTGTGTTTGATGAGCAGCTGATGGATGAACTCTTTCGCCGTCAAGGCGATCCTCTTACCGACTTGTCATCTGTCATGAGTGGAAGCGATCCTGCTACAAGTTCTTCAATGCCGACTACTGATGCCCCCAACGGGGCTCAAGCAGTAACTGAAGAGGAGATGTTCACTCAAATCGACGCTGAAATGGCAGCAGCGGCTCATGGTGGCAGTTTTGAAGGTGGGATGGCAGCACTGGGACCTGCTCTGCTTAGAATGATATCTCCTGGGGGTATTGTTTTCATTACCAGCGTGCCCAGTCCACCTTTCGTACTTGATCCCATTCCTCCGACTCCGCCCGCAGGGAGCATTCCTATCCACTCGAGTTCGGAGGAGGATGTTGATATAATGCCCTCGCCTGGAGATCAACCGCCAAAAATCAAAGGCTCGAAGAGGAAGATTAGTGGTGGCTCCAGCGGGTCTACACCGAGAAGGAAGCCAAGGAAGAAGAAAGATTAAACATGCTTCCCCGGTTTATTTTGACTTGCGTTTTGTTGGCCGTGTATAGATGCAGGTTCGGCCCCTGCTAATAGGAATTTTTTGGAAACTTGTACACGAACTTCTTTTATAAACAATAGAAATGAAACTTCTCTTTTTTGACTTCTTTTCTGTCATTGTGTATTTGCCTAAGTGTTTCAATATCTGAAATGCACTTGTGAAGTTTCAGCTTCCAAATAAAGTTTGTTTTTGTTCGCCAAGTTCGGGTACTGTGGACATGGTCTGCGACCGGGGAGCGAGTTGAATTTTACGTCGCATCGCTTCAGTCAATGGTCGATGCTTAAGTCCTGCCCCCCAGTCTTGGGGGTGAGTTGTAGATCATCAGTCGACGATCGCTTCTCACTTATAACATGTTGAGTCTAGTGCCACTGAACGGATGTCTAAGGCAAGTGGAGATTGAGTAATGCATCCATGCTTGTTTGATTGTCGATGATCATATCCGCACTCCGTGAGGTCCCATTTGTTTATCGGCGGTTGGTCACGCCGGCTTAAGTTTCAATCATATGTCCGCGATCTGGGGACTTGGAATTGATGTTTATACTCCGACTCGCGCTCTGGGAGTTTGGAGTTGATATTTATACTTCGATTCATGCTTCGGAAACTTGAAGTTGGTGTTTACGCTCCGTTTCGCACTCTGGGAATCCAGAATCGATGTTCATACTCCGACTTGCACTTTGGGAGTTCGGAGTTATCGTTTACACTCCAATTCACGCTCTGGGAATTTGGAGTCGATGTTTATACTCCGCTTCGCGCCCTGGGAATTTGGAGTTGATGTTTATACTCCGCTTCGCACTCTGGGAACTCAGAGTTAATGTTTATACTTCGACTCACACTCTGGGAGTTTGGAGTTGATGTTTATACTCCATTTCGCACTCTGGGAACTCGAAATTGATGTTTATACTCCGTCTCGCACTCTGGGAGTTCGGAGTTGATGTTTATACTCCGATTCGCGCTCTGGGAATCTGGAGTTGATGTTTATACTCCGTTTCGCACTCTGGGAACTCGGAGTTGATGTTTATACTCCGACTCGCACTCTGGGAGGTCGGAGTTGATGTTTATACTCCATTTCGCACTCTGGGAACTCGGAGTTGATGTTTATACTCCGTCTCGCACTTTGGGAGTTTGGAGTTGATGTTTATACTCCGATTCACGCTCTGGGAATCTGGAGTTGATGTTTATACTCCGTTTCGCACTCTGGGAACTTGGAGTTGATGTTTATACTCCGACTCGCACTCTGGGAGTTCGGAGTTGATGTTTATACTCCGTTTCGCACTCTAGGAACTTAGAGTTGATTTTTATACTCCGCTTCACGCTCTGGGAACTCGGAGTTGATGTTTATACTCTAACTCGCACTTTGGGAGTTTGGAGTTGATTGAAGGATTGTCGTGTATCAACCCTTTTTTGACTTTGATGTGATGGCTGGTCCCCAAACTCGGGTTTCACTTAGCGAGTGATTGGTTGCATCGCAGTCACTCCCTATTTGTATAAAATTCCACCGTATGGTGAAACTTAGCTCTCCGTGCATAGTGATGGTCATATGAAGCATTTCAAGTAAATCACAGCTCTGGCTCGAAGAGATTGCATTTTATTGCTGAAATAAGAAAATATAGCAAAGTCAGTTGCCTTATTACAAATTCTAATTTCGAAATGCAGAAACAAATTGCAAAATGGAAAGTAATCTAAATGGATAAAGATAGCCTGTCATGTGTAATAGCGGCGAAGGCTCTCGCTATTCCAGGCTCTTGGAAGAGTAAGACCGTTGACGGTCGATAATTTGAATGTGCCATCTCCGAGCCTTCGTTCAATAATATACGGTCCTTCCCATGTTGGCTTCATATGCGAAGGAACCGGATAAACTCTTTTCAAGTTGAGATCACCTAGTTCGAAGGTTCACGGACGGACCTTGGCATTGTACAATCGGGCTACTCGACTTCGATGTGCAGCTGCCCTCAATTCAGCTTCTTCACGCTTCTCATCTAGTAGATCGAGAGATTCAGCAAGTAATATAGCATTTGTCTTTGGATCATAGTATGTCACACGATGAGAAGGTACTTCTAACTCGACTGGAATAACGGATTCTGAACCGTAAGAGAGAGAGAATGGAGTGTGACTAGTCGTAGTTTTGTGGGTTGTTTGGTAAGCCCATAAAGCCATAGGAAGTTCATCGACCCACTTGCCACCGACCTTTTCCAGTCGTTTTTTCAGAATAGACTTTATAACTTTATTAACCGCTTCGACCTGTCCATTTGCTTGAGGGTGTGCAACTACAGAGAACTTCTTTTGGATGTGAAATCGTTTGCAAAAATCTTTAAATTCAGCACTGTCGAACATGGTTCCATTGTCTGTAATAATGGTGTATGGGATGCCGAATCGACAGATGATGTTGTGGACTACAAAGTTGATTACTTTCTTCGTCGTTATGGTAGCAAGAGCTTCGGCTTCAGCCCACTTTGTAAAGTAATCAACCGCGACGATGGCGTATTTCGCACCATCTTTTGCCAGAGGTAAAGCACCAATGATGTCGATGCCCCACTTTGCAAATGACCATGGGCTGACCATTTGTGTTATCTCAGTAGGCGGGGCTCTAGGAATTCGAGCATGCTTCTGACACCTATCACATTTCTTTGTATAATCCGACGCGTCACGATTCACGGTAGGCCAGTAATATCCGTACCGAAGTATTTTCTTGGCGAGTGCTTGCCCCCCGGTGTGATCGCCACATTCTCCCTCGTGTACATCGTGCAATACTCATTTAATTTCACTGTGAACGATACACCGGAGTACAGAAAATAGTACCCTCCTCTATACATGACTCCATTCTGAATGGTGAATCTTGAGGCCTTTCGAAGGACTTGTCTCTTTTCACTCCTGCGCTATGGCAGGGTTCCATGCTCAATGTAGTTTCTGAGTGGAGTCATCCATGAATCCTTTTCGAGGACGGTTTCACATACCCAGTCTATTTCTGCCCAGTCAATGCTTGGAGAGGATAACGTTTCTATGGGAACTACTCCCATTTGCTGAGCTTCGCCTGTGCTGGCTAGCTTTGCCAATGAATCGGCTTTTTGGTTGTGTTCTCGAGGTATACAATAGATGGCATAATAATCAAACCGATTTAGTACTTCCTGAACTCGAGCTATGTAAGCAGCCAGCCTTCGATCTCTTGCTTGATACTCTCCCCGTACTTGACAGACAACTAATTGCGAATCACAATAAATTTCCACAGCAATAATTCTCAAATCTTTAGCAAGTTTCAAGCCAGCTAAAAGGGCTTCATATTCAGCTTCGTTATTAGTCGCATGACAATCGAACTTCAAAGCATAACATATGGATTGGCCTTCGGGAGTTTCAAGTACAACACCAACGCCCGAACACCGGTCGTTTGATGCACCGTCGGTATAAAGCTTCCAGACGTATTCGGGGATTCAATGGTTTCGGGCAAGTCCTCTGGAACGGTAAATTCAGCTATGAAATCGGCTAGGACTTGTCCCTGGATCGCTCGTCTTGGAGTGTAAGTAATATCAAACTGACTCAGTTCGCTGTTCCACTTGAGTAACCTACCAGACGTCTCAGGGCGCGAAAGGACCTGTCGTAAAGGCTGGTCGGTGTAAACAATAATGGGATGTGCCTGGAAATATGGTCGGAGCTTCCTCGATGCAATAACAAGGCAATAAGCCAACTTCTCTAGCTTCGGATAATTTCTTTCAGCTCCAGTCAATCGTTTGCTGACGTAGTATACTGGCTTCTGTATCCTGTCTTCTTCTCGAATTAATGCAGCGCTGATAGCATTTTCTGATATCGCCAAATACACGAACAACTTCTCATGATCAATAGGCTTTGATAGGATAGGTGGTGTGGATAGATGCTGAACTAGTGCTTGGAAAGCGCCTTCGCACTCCATGGTCCATTCAAAGTTGCGTTTCCCTTTTCGGATCAGATAGAAGAAGGGAATGCATTTGTCAGTGGACTTTGAAATGAACCTGCTCAATGCTGCTACTTTCCCATTGAGACTCTGGACTTGCTTTATAGTTTTCGGGGTTTCAAGATTTCTAATAGCCCAGATCTTTTCAGGATTAGCTTCGATTCCCCGAGCGTTGACGATGAATCCAAGGAATTTTCCGGATGCAACTCCAAAGTGAGATTTCAGTGGATTTAGCTTCATTTTGTACTCTCGAAGTATGTTGAGCATAGTTTCTAGGTCATTAACATGGTCGGTGGAGAGTCATGACTTCACAAGCATGTCGTCTACATATACTTCCATGGTTTTACCGATTTGATTGGCAAACATCTGGTTTACCAATCGTTGATAAGTATCCCCGGCATTCTTGAGTCCGAATGGCATAACTTTATAACAGTTAAGTTCCAGATTGGTTACGAAGCTGGTATGTTCTTGATCGGGTAAATGCATCGGTATCTGATTGTAGCCAGCACACGCGTCCATGAAGGATAAGAGTTCATCCCCAGTTGTCGAATCTACTAGCAGATCAATTCTAGGAAGCGGGAAACTGTCTTTGGGACATGCTTTATTCAGATCGGAATAATCAACACATATTCTCCACTTTCCGTTCGGCTTTCGGACGAGCACGGCGACACCCATTCAGGATATAGCGCATCCCGAATAAACCCGTTCGCTTTAAGCTTTTCTACTTCTTCTTTAAGGGCGGCAGATCTCGCTGGATCCATACCATGCTTTTCTGTTTGACCGGAACATGCCGCGGGTCAATGTTTCAGAGTGTGGCTCATGATGTCTGACGAGATCCCACACATATCAGAATGTGTCCAGGAAAATACGTCAAGGTTCACCCGCAGAAATTCAACCAATTCCTCCTGAGTTTGTTGGCTTAGCTGAGATTCGATCTTTATCATTTTTGAACCATCGCCACCGTCAATTGGGACATCAATCGTCAGTTCGGCCGGGGATGCTTGACTTTCTTTAGATTCTCCTTCGTCATCAGCTTCTCTTGGGTCAAGATCCTTGAGGAATTGGCTGAGGTGCCCGAGCCTAGGCCCAGGCGTTAATTGTCAATTATCGGCAAAACGGACGCAGAGAGATTCCTCTACGCCCTTTCCTTTCTCCTTTCACTGCGCCTCCCGCAGCACAGCAACATAACAGGCTCTGGCAGTCGCCTGATCGCCTTGAATGATTCCCACTCCATGATCAGTGGGAAATTTTAAAGTCAAACACCACGGGGCAATGGCTGCCCTGAATTCAGCGAGGGCCGGTCGGCCCAAGAAAGCATTATATGGGGAGTCTATGTCCAATACAATGAACTGCAACATCTGTACTCTCCGACGTTCTCCAACTCCGAACTCTACCGGCAGTTCCACCATTCCCGTGGGTATAGTAGCGCTTCCGTTGAGACCATGGATTCGGGATTGACATGGTTTCAAGTCCGTGGCTTCCATTCTCATTTGATCATAGGCTCGCTTGAACAAGATATTCAAAGAGCTTCCGCTGTCAACTAAGATCCTCTTCATCCAAGCGGGACCTACTTGAGCTAAGATGACCAGTGGATCGATAGTGGGGGCTTCGACTTTGTCAGCGTATCTGTTCCTGAACACAATGTCATCTGTCATCGTCTTCTGTTGCTTGGCCGGAGCCCCTTCATCAGAGTTACTATAACATTCGAAGTCCGCATGCCTGATAGAACTGGCATACGACTCCGTTTCCTTCCAGCTTCGATCCGTTGGGTGAGGACCACCACTAACTGCGTTTATTACCAACCTCCCGCCAATACGAGCGGGTTCCTCCTGTCTTTCCTAATCTGGCACACGAATCTGATTTGATGGGCCCGCAACCCCTGATTGCGGCGCCTGCACATACTGATCTAACTTCCTCTCACGGATCAACTTTTCAATGAGGTCTTGTAAATGATGACACTCATTTGTATTATGACCATAACTTTCATGGAATCTGCAGAACTTCCCTGTTTGAACTTGTCTTTCCGTTGATGGCTTCGGGGCATGTTTCTTGTACTTCATGGTATTACAAGTCTGTAAATACACATTTTCCAACGATGTATTCAATGGAGTGTAATTGTCGAACATGGGATCTCTGCGCTGTGGGCCACGATTTCGATCTCGTTTTTTATTTTGATTTCCATTGTCCCTCCGCTGATTCTGTTTATTTTGTATGTTCAACTGAACTTTTCCAGAACTATCTCCAAACTGTTTAACAGCGATGTTACTTTGGATTCCTTCGATGTTGGGCCCTGCATCATCCTGCTTCCTAGACTGTTTCGCATCCTCCCTTCTCAAGAATTGGGCTGCCTTGGAATATAAACGGTCCAATGACGCAGGTGGTTTTCCAGCTAACCAATTTCCGAACTTGGAATCAGCGTCAATCCCCTTAGTCAATGCCATCAGGATAGAGTTATCATTGGGATTGCTTATTTCTGCACACGCAGCGTGGAATCGCTCCAAGTAACGTCCAAGTGTTTCTCCGAGAGCTTGTGTAACACTAGACAGAGTGTTAACATCTTTAGGCCTCGTCACGTGCATACGAAATTATTCAACAAACTTGGTGGCCATCTGGTCAAAGTTAGAAATGGATCTTGGTGGCAAACGAGTAAACCACATGGTTGCAATGCCCCCAGGGAAATGGGGAAACTATGGCATTTTACTGCATCATCAGCTCTCGCAGCATTCATCAGCCATTCGTACTTCAAGATGTGTTGATTGGGATCAGAACTCCCTTTATAGACTGGCAAAGCTGGCATCCTGAAGCGCCGAGGTGGTTCAGCATATAATACGTCATCAGTGAAAGGGGTATGACTCCGGGAGATTCCCCAGTCGTCATTACTAAGACCCTGACTTTCACGGATCATTTGACAAATCATTGTTGGTATATCCGGCATTCGAATACTTGGAGCATATTGTGCCAAGGTGTGGTCGGGTTCCACAGCGTGAGTCTGGACTGGACGCGGTCGATGGTCCATGTCTCGCCTCCTTGGTTCAACATTCTCTGGGACATAAGGCTCTAGAGTCTGCTCTCGTTGGTTACGTTGAGGATCAGCTTGGTTTCTAGCACCAATCCCTTGTTCGGTAGTGGTGGTAGTGGTAATGTTGCCTGTGACATGGTAAGGGGCAATACCTCCTCGAGATGAAGGTTCTGTACGGAGACTAGCGGATGGTCCAGTTCTAGGTTGTCCAAGATTCAGAGCAGGTTGGTGCCTTGTGGCCTGAGTGTAACTTACACCTAGCCGTGGGCGTGTGGATCTGGTTTGGCCATCCGAGGAGGCTGAACTCTCCGTAGAAGAATAAGAACCTTGATCCCTTCTAGACCTTCTGTTCCTTTGGCGATTCAGCTGGTTGGTCAACTCTGTGTTGGCGCGCAGTTGTTCAGTTAGCCGTTGTCGACTCTGGGTCAACTCTTGAAGCAATGTCTGGAATTCTTGTCTGGTGATTGGACCTGATGGATCTGAAGGTCTTGCAACATTTTGGTTTGATGGAGGCAATTGCACGGGATTCTGCCCGTCCTGTGCTCCTTGATCAGCAGCTGTAGAAGTAGTCCGTGTACTTACCATGGTGAATTGTTGAAAGTCCTTTCCTAGATCTGATGCAAATCTGAATAGAATAGAAGGGCTTCAAACTTCTAGATCTGGATCTTCTTCTTGGATTTTTGCAATCCGATATAGATAGGAGATCCAAAGAGCAAAAGAAAAATTGGATTTTCCTCAGTGAAAGCACCAAAGTGTTTGTACCAAAATTGGGCACAACACACTTTGAAAGTTTTTGAAGAGATAAAGTGAAGAAATTAAATGTAAAAAGAGGATTATCTAACAAAAACTCCAAATCTCAGATATGAAACTAAGAAAAATGCAAGGAGACACAAGAATTTAGAGTGGTTCGGCGTATCGCCTACGTCCACTATGAGATTGATAGCTTTATTGATCTTTCTTTGAAGATTACAAGTGAATTCAATGAATTACAGCATGTGATTATGATTTACAGCAATGAATTTCGTTGGTAGCAGCAGCAATGGAGTTCAGATCTGGATCCGGCAGAGTTTGGGCGTTGGAGATCTCAAAAAAGAAGAAGCAGAACCCCTTTTTTGTTGGCTTTGGGGGTCTATTTATAGGTGTAGGAGGCTGGTACTTCGCTCAGATCTCGGGAGACCCTCTCTGGCACGTGACCAGGCCCGCGCGCCTAAGCCCGTGAAGTTTCGGTCCGATCCATGATCGATACGAACAGATTTCGTATCGATCAAGATTTCATCCTATGGAGTCGAAATTTGGCGTGGACATTCTTTAGCATGCACGTAGTCTTCTGTGAATATTTCATAGCATTTGGACTTGTATATTAGGAGATATGATCGATACGAATTGGGATTCTTGGTTGGCTGTTTCGTTCGACTCGCTCTCGTTTCGACTCGCTCTTTGTTCGACTCGGTTCTGTTTGACTCGGTGACGTGGCGTTTATTCGTATTGACTGCTATGCCTTGCTTTGCATTGATGGACACGAAGTAGAAGTCTTCGGATGGATGCGAAGTTGACGTTGGATGATCGAGTCGAACTGTGGCTTGAAGCGGAGCGAGTCGAAGTAGGCTTTCCTGAGGGATGCGAACTGAGCGAGTCGAAGTAGGCTCTTCTGAGGGATGCGAACTGAGTGAGTCGAAGTAGGCTCTTCTGAGGGATGCGAACTGAGCGAGTCGAAGTATGCTCTTCTGAGGGATGCGAACTGAGCGAGTCGAAGAAGGCTGTTTTTAATCAATTTTTCATCGGTTGCAACTTGATCATACGAACTCGGATTGACTTGAGATTTGGAACGTTGACTCTCATAGCTTATCTTGTTATGTTATATTAATTTAAGCTCGATCCGGACTCGGACAAAATTCGTCGATATCCATAGTGAGCCTGTGTATAACCGATCTCTGGGATGGATCGTCATTGGTTTACTAGTCAATTCCTTGGTGTCACGGCCTTTCCAAAAGGTGGGATAACAAATTCTATGGTAATATATCCGGACTAGGTCAAACGGAATATACCTGGATGAAATATATGGTACCAAAGGGATAGATGAAATGTTTGCAAAGCATTATGGCCCTTTTGGAACTACAATCAAAACCGTAAAGTTCTTATTGGAATTGGGTTTCCAACATGATAGGGAACTAGTGGCCTTTTCCTTCAATCCACGCATAGCAATATTAGTTCACTTCAATGGCTTAACACGATTTCCGTCAGCCTCCGAACTATACTACTACACTACCATGGAACAGATATTACTAGATGGCTTTACATGATCTCCGTTATCATCTATACTTGTCCATTTCATCATCTTAAGGCAACAAATGCCTTTCATTCCTCATAACTAATAGCCCGGAATATGTCCTGCCGACCACATAGTATCCCGTATCATCTTTGGGTTGTGAGGCTCGTGCGGCTACGCTTAACTCTACAAAGCCACGCTTTATTTCACAAAAAGGCACGCTTTATCTTTCTCATAACAGGTTTCTCTTTGAATGCCATATCGGCATTCCTTCGATCACTACTGACTTTCACGAACATACATCCTCTGAGCTCATACGTCTCAGAGAAGGGTGTTAAGCTAAGAGAAGTTGCCTTCTCCACTACAAAACAGATGTATGTTTACAAAAGTAAACGTTATGGTCTCATAAGTGCAATGTCAGACATTTGTTCATACAAGTTTATTCTCGGACTGAACGAGACCGAAGGCACTCCTCCTACCGCATCCTTTTGGGAATCACTCCTAGGATAAGTAGCGAGTAGTCCTTGTGTTACGAAGATTTTAAAACACGACAAGACCACTGCTATAATAAATGCCTCTATATTGGGATCTATGTAGAGAATGTCAACAAGCAGTCCTTCCGCTATGAAAATCTTTGGTCTTCAATACAATGAAGATTTTTAGAATGCAGACACCACTGCCATATAAATATAATATGGGGTCATGATAGCAATCCTTATATTCTGAAGATCCCTGGTCTTCAATAATCATGATCTTCAACATGTCTTCACTTCCGAACGTATACATTGGTTCGAAGTGGTTTTCGAATAGGAGTTACCTAAATCCGACCCCGGTTCCTTCGCACCAATCTTCGATTAAAAAGATGTTAAGTTCACATGTGATTATCTATCATCAGTCAATTTAATTCATCTTTTAATTCATTCACAAATATATCTTAGAGATATATTCACTAAATCATTTCTTTATCTTTTTCAGAGTATATGGAATCATTAAGCTTCATTTATCAAATCCTTTTGGTTAATTAAAACCCCTTTTTAAATCTTGAAATAATTCTAAATCGTTTCACTTTTTATTTAAACATTTCCAAATTATTCATTTAAATCTCATATTGAAAAATATTATTTTAGAGCATCAGGACTTTCCCTTCTACATGTTTCTTCTCTTGCCTAAGTCTCCTTGGATCTCAAAGACCAAAAACGTGTACTAGTCGTTTCCATGTATATTTTTCATTTTTAGAAATGATTTATAAAACTTCCAAATCATTGTTTAAAACACTTAATTATTCCTTTAAAAATCATTTATAAAAGATATGAAAAAGAATGGTTAAGTTTTAAAATCATATTTCACAAGTTATAAAACTGCTGCGAAAAAGTGCTACAAACAGTATATTAAAGCTTGTTTGATCAAACAACATTTTTACTTCACATATATTCATTTTTCCAACTCAAACCACTTTTAAAACACTTTAAATGATTTATAAGATTTATTCCATATTTTTAAATATTTTAAAAATATATATTTAGAACATTTGCTACTTTGGCCACTGAATTACCAAAGCACGATATTACCGAAAACTTGATTTGCTCATATTTTAAAGACTACTTAATGAAATTTTAATTATCTTTCTTCATTTTAAAACTATGGATACAATAGTCCAGAAAATTCTTATCTCGAAGAATTCCGAGCTATATTCCATTTCGTATATCATTTGAATTCTTCGGCGTGAAATCGCAAACTACCATTACACGACGAGCGTAGTTTTGACTTGTTTTTCAATTTCTTTTCAAACTTCATGGAAACACTTTTATATGTTTATAAAGCATTTCTAAATCATTTTAAACTCATTTAAACAAATACTTTTCATATTTCAAACTCATTTTCCATTTCATTTCATATTATAATATTATAATATCATTTTAACCTTTTTAGATAATTTTAAATCATTAAGAGGCCAAATAATTTCCATACACATCTCTATATGGATTTAGTTCTCATTTAATTAACTATGGTTAATTACTAACCATTTCTCTTATCATTTATCAAACCAAGTAATCATCCATATTAACATCCATGTATTTAAACAAGTAATCAACCAAGTAATCACACGTTTAATCATCCAACACACACACACACACACACACATATATATATATATATATAATATTTTCGTATCATTATACTTGAAATAATTTAGATATTAATTAGTAAAGTGTGAGTACTCACCTTTAATCCACTTAAACTTCCTACCAACGTTTTTATCCAACAACACTTCACTAACTCATCTTCTACTCCATTCCTCTTTGATTTATGTTCTCGACCTCTTCTTCCAAACTCCAGAAAATTTGGAAGAGCTTATGCAGTGCTTCAAACTACCTCGTATCTTCTTGGAATGAAACGAGCAGCATTTCCTTCTCTTTTTCTTACACCAGAGCTTTCCAACTTGCTCATTCCTTCTACATGGGTTCGGCCTCACCATGATCCCCTCCTTCCTCTATCATTTCTTCACTTCTTAGATGCTAAACCATGTTCTAATGATGAAATAAGAACTTTGGAAAAGTTTGGTAGATTTTGTAGTTGGTTTGATATGATTTTAAGAAAGTTAGTAAGCGGTGAGAAGAGAGGAAGCCATTAAAATGGAGTGGAAGGAGAAGAAGAAGCGAAAGAAAGGAATAAAATGAAGTGTGAAGATTTATGAAGTCTTAGGGTCTTATTTATAAGAAAAGCAAAAAGTGGTAATTTACCAAATTAACCCTTTACGAAATTAACAAAATAGCCTTACTTAAACCTAAAGTAAGCTACACTTTTTCAACACTTACCATCACACATCACATCCTTGCTTTATGTCATAATAACTTAATGGTTAAGAAAGTAAAGTAATGAATTTGTTGGATTTTGATATGATTGATTTGATGTTTGCTTTTTAACTTTTGTTAATTACCTTATTTACTTTTACTAATAAAATTCTAGAATTTTATAATGGTACTTGAAAAATGTATACATGTTTTGTTATTAAAACATGTGTATACATATGTTAAAACTTGTTAACAAAGGTGTAACGACGTTGCGACAACTTATACCGAACAAAACGTTTTACGGTCACACTTTGATGTTTTTGTTAAACTATTTATTTGAGTAAACAAAACTTGAAAATAAGTTTCTTATCATCTTTAAATAATTAAAAAAAGTGTACTTATAAAATCATATTTAATAATATTAAAATT
Organism: Allium fistulosum; assembly: GCA_030737815.1. Lineage (NCBI taxonomy): Eukaryota > Viridiplantae > Streptophyta > Magnoliopsida > Asparagales > Amaryllidaceae > Allium > Allium fistulosum. The sequence continues at coordinate 1,387,788,412 of CM060901.1, read as the reverse complement.
CAATTATAAAAATACGACGTTGATTTGTCAAAATGCGATGAAGTTTGTACACTTTAATAAAACAAGCATATATGTTTATTAAACCATTATAAATCAAATTTATATTATTATAATATCATTATATAACCATTAAAAATAGTTATTTACCATTTACCAAAATTATTCGAATGTATATCAAATTTTGTCGAAAATCGGCTTTTGTCAATTCTACGACGAAAATCCAAACTTCCTGATTTTGTAATAAAAAATTCTAAAAATAAGTTTATCATTCTTATTTATCACATAAAATATGATTATTTAAAATTTAAAATTCTATATTTTAATATTTAAAGTTAATTAAATATTCCATTTAAAAGTTATAAAATTACGAATCGTAACATACTTCCCCCCTAAAAAGAATTTCATCCCTGAAATTAAACCAAAACCCAAAACCTGATAATACTTACCTAAAACAATCTGTAAACTCAATTCTATATGATATACATAGATCACCTGTACGCAATATATGATTCGATCTACTATTCAAATCCACAACTTTACTTCCGAACTAGTACTAATCCTCCGATCCTCTAGTGCGGATTCTGATCAATCTCTTTGATCAGAAACCTTCGTTTCCCTTACATAGCTCTCAACTATGATAGAAAATGCAAGTGTGCGATAACGAACCCTCATCAATGTTTATTGTCAAGAATCGAGTGATAAATCCTCTTTTGGACCAGTGAGAATATCTTAAAGTTTTGTACTCGAATCTTAGATCAAAATCTGTGACGAAATGATCTATGTACCTCATATGTACTCATTAACATTTAATAATCATTATGAGAGCTTTTCATCAAACTTTTATCTTTCAAAAATGCTTTTATATATATAATCACTCTAAATATTTATTTCTAAATATTTTTCTTAAAGGAAAACTTTTCATCCTAAAGGAATTATTTCAGTTTTAAAAAAAGATAATTTACCTTTTATTTTTCAAAATTACAATCAACTTCTCTCATTATAATATATTCATTTTTTAACTAACCTTGATATTAACTTATCAAATAATAATTCAAAATTATCTTTTTAACTTAAGGAAAATTATATAGATCGAGTAACTGCAAAATAATACCAAGGAACTAGGTACTACCAATAGTATTCTATGTTCTCTTAATAAGAAGGATAATACTTAAGAGAAGTGTTTACCATCCGAACATATTTCTTTCCCATTTTTAGTTATTTCCTAGCCACTCAAACCAGTTATCATTTGCGACTTTCTTACTTTTCAAATTTCATATTTGAAATTTCTTTTCAAAAAGTCCATTAGAGATTATTTTGTTTATAAAACCCATTTTATAAACCCCTTTCATAAAATCATCTTATATTAACTTACTTCCTTGTAAAATTTCATAATTCTTTTTCAAAATGCCAAAATTGAGTTTCTTCAAATTTACATAACATATCTTTCATATCCATCTTTTTCAAAATTATTTTATTTGTGTAAAATACAATTTTATACTACATGCTTATTCATCATCTTATATAAATTCATTAGTCTTAACCCCATATTATTTTCAAACATCTTATAGTCAAATTATGAAACTTAATTCACAAGGTGTTCGTTCAATCAACAAATGGTAATAACTGAATATTATCATTCCCTTAACCATAAACTGACACACATAAATATCTATATCTTTCAAAAGATATTCCTTTATACTTAAAATATAATCCTTTCAAATTTTCAAAAGACTAGGATAGGAGTTCTTAAAATTCCTTCTTATTAAACATATATCTTTTACACTTGAAACAGAATATATCAACCCTAAAAGATTTTTCTTTCTTATTTTTCTTTGCTTTACTTTTATCCTTTTCCTTTATTTTCTTATCCTTATACAAAACTGCATAATGCCCTTCTTTACCGCATCAATAACGAAAGATGCTGGTATAAGATCCTAGTTTCAATTTCTCTTCTGCCTCTTTTTGTGCATGTATTCTTCATGCTTGCTTTGGATTAGCCCATAACTAATCACCTGGCATAAAATAAGACATCCTGACCTAAATGATATACTAAGTTATTATCAAAAGTTCCATACCATAAATTTCATGACTAATAATCCTTTTATCCAAATAACCTGATTTAACTTGTTCAGCTTCGCACTTGCCTTGATTGTACAATGATAAGAAGAATAATTTACCAAGTAGTCGATACCATTCGCCCAAGCTGACATATGATCGATACTTAGAAGATTATTCCCACCGTCACCAAACAGATCAAGACCTTATTCTTGGAACTTTCCAAAGGGATAACATCTCATAAACTTTCCATATCCCAAAGATATTTATACTTTTGTATACATAAAATATACTCCTTTTAAAATGGCGTGTCGATTTGCCTTGTTAAGTATTTAGGAATCCCTATCGAATGCATGTAGCCACCATGCACCGACCAAAATTCATAAGGCACTCATCAAACCAATCAACACAAAACATTTTTATATCAAATAACAAATACACGCTCATATATATACATATAGTACTCTCAAACTCATTCTAGAGTGTTACTAACCCTATCTCTAATGAGTCCCTCTTTCTAGGGTATTACTAACCTTATCTATAATGAGTTTTACCCCAACAAAGCCTATGTGTTCTCTCAACCTAAGCTCTGATACCAAATGTAACGATCGGGATTTTCGACCCTCGAAAACCAAAGCTAATACATCCTCGTGCCGCAAATCCAAGTGTCGGAAGCCCGATTGTTAGGGGAAAAGAAAAATAAAGATAGAACAGAATCTCACACGAATGGAATAACATATATTATTTCAATATATAATCTTTACAGCGGAAAAACTTGAATATAATATCAAAGTCTAACCTGGATTACCCTAGATAGCTATAAACCCTTTGTCCTTATAAATGTAAAAACAAATGCAGTAGATGCAGCGGATAATAAAATACGTCCATATACAGATGAAGATCTCTAGTTCTCCGCTGGAAACTCCAAGTGTCTTTAACTAAACCTAAAACTACTCGGATCTGACTCGAGTATTGAAAATACCTGGATCAGGCTTGATAAACCAGCGCGAGATACTCGAAATTTTAAATGCTGATGTCAATCAAAACCTTTGAAAAGAATGGCATCTCATAAGACCATGCCCATATATAAATACAGACGGGTTTTTACCTTATGGTAACCAAAATACTTTATATGGAAAATCACTTTGATATTATTATTAATGACATTCTTTTAAAAACATTTTTGAAGTAATATATCAAAATAAAACAAGTATCAATATCCGGACTAAGTCTATGGTAATATATCCGGGCTAGGTCAAATGAAATTTACCTGGATGGAATGTATAATACCAAAGGGGTAGCTGAAATGTTTGCGAAGCATAAAAACTATTTTGGGACTAAAATCAAAACCGTAAAGCTCGTAGTGGAATTGGATTTCCAACATAATAGGGAACTAGTGGCCTTTTCCTTCGATCCACGCATAGCAATACTGCTACACTACCATGGAACAGATATTACTCGATGGCTTTACATGATCTCCATCAGGCTCTATACTTGTCCATTTCATCATCTTAAGGCAACATATGTCTTTCATTCCTCATAACTAATAGCTCGAAATATGTCCTACAGACCACATAGTATCCCGTATCATCTCCGTGATGTGAGGCTCGTAAGGCTATGCCTAACTTTACACCTTTCCTCTTTGAATGCCATATTATCATTCCTTCGATCACTATTGAATTTCACGAAATACAACCTCTGAGCTCGTACGTCTTAGAGAAGGGTGTTAAGCCAAGAGAAGTTGCCTTCTCCACCACCAAATAGAAGTATGTTTGTAAAAGTCAATGTTATGATCTCAGAAATGCAATGTCAGACATTCGTCCATATAAGTTCGTTCTGGGACCGAATGAAATCGAAAGCACTCCTCCTATCGCATCCTTTTGGGAATCACCCTTAGGATTGGTAGCGAGTAGTCCTTCCATTACGAAGATTTCAAATCATGACAGAACCACTGCTATAATAAATGTCTATATATTGGGAGCTACCCAGAGAATGTCAACAAGCAGTCCTTCCGCTATGAAGATCTTCGGTCTTCAATACAACGAAGATTTTCAAAATGCAGACACCACTGCCATATAAGTATAATGTGGGGGTAAACCCCCGGGACTTGTGACAGCAATCCCTACATTCTGAAGATCCCCGGTCTTCAATAATCATCGTCTTTTACATGTCTTCACTTCCGAATGTATATATTGGTTCGAAGTGGTTTTCAGATAGGAATTACCTAAATCCGACCCCGGTTCCTTCGCACCAATCATCAATTAAAAAGATGTTAAGTTCACATGCGATTATCAATCATCAATCAATTTAATTCATCTTTTTATTCATTCATAAATATCTCCTGGAGATATATTCATTAAATCATTTCTTTATCTTTTTAGAGTATATGGAATCATTAAGCCTCATTTATCAAATCCTTTTAGTTAATTAAAACCCCCTTTTAAATCTTGAAATAATTCTAAATCGTTTCACTTTTTTATTTAGGGAGAACATTTCCAAATTATTCATTTAAATCTAATATAAGAAAACATTATTTTAGAGCATCCGTGCTTTCCCTTCGAATTATTCCGTCCCTAGCCCAAGTCTCCTTGGATCTCACAAACGAAACACATGCACTAGTTGTTTTCGAATACTTCTTTATTGTTTAGAAATGATTTATAAAACTTCCAAATAATTGTTTAAAACACTTAATTATTCCTTTAAAAACCATTTATAAAATATATGAAAAAGAATGGTTAAGTTTTAAAATCATATTTCACAAGCTATAAAACTGTTGCGAAAAAGTGCTCTAAACAGTATATTAAAGCTTCTTTGATCAAAAAAACATTTTTGCTTCACATATGTTCATTTTTTCAACTCAAACCACTTTTAAAGCACTTTAAATGATTTATAAGATTTATTTCAAATTTTTAAATATTTTAAATATATATATATATATATATATATATATATATATTCAGAACATTTGCTACTTTGGCCAACGAACTGCCAAAGAGTGATTTTACCGAAAACTTGATTTGCTCATATTTATCTACTTAATGAAATATTAATTTTCTTTCTTCATTTAAAAACTTTGTATACAATATTCCATAAAATTCTTATCTCTAAGAATTCCAAGCTTTATATTCCATTTCGTATCCTCTTTTGAATTCTTTAGCGCGAAATCGCGAACCACCGTTACGCGGCACGCCTAGTTTTGATTTGTTTTTCAATTTCTTTCCAAACTTCAAGGAAAAACTTTTATATGTTAATAAAGCATTTCTAAATCATTTTAAACTCATTTAAACTAATACTTTTCATATTTCAAACTCATTTTCCATTTCATTTCATATTATAATATTATATTATTATAATATCATTTTCAATCTTTTTAGATATTTTAAAATCATTAAGAGGCTAAATAATTTCTATACACATCTCTATATGGATTTAGTTCTCATTTAATTAACTATGGTTAATTACTAACCATTTCTCTTATCATTTATCAAACCAAGTAATCATCCATATTAACATCCATATATTCAAACAAGTAATTAACCAAGTAATCACACATTTAATCATCCAATATATTTTATATTTTCATTTCATTATACCTTAAATAATTGAGATATTAATTAGTAAAGTGTGAGTGCTCACCTTTAATCAACTTAGACTTCCTACCAACATTCTTATCCAACAACACTTCACTAACTTATCTTCTACTCCATTTCTCTTTGCTTTATGTTCTTGACCTCTTCTTCAAAACTCCAGAAAATTCGACAGAGCTTCCATAGTGTTTCAAACTACCTCTTATCTTCTTAGAACAAAACGGGTGGCACTTCATTCACTTTTTCTTGCACCGGAGCTTTCTAACTTGCTCCTTCCTTCTACATGGGTTCGGCCTCACCATGATCCCCTCCTTCCTCCATCATTTATTCACTTCTTAGATGCTAAACAATGTTTTAAGATGAAATAAGAACTTTGGTAAAGTTTGGTGGAGTTTGGAGTTGGTTTGATATGATTTTAAGAAAAGTTAATAAGGAAAGAGAAGAGAGGAAGCATTAAAATGGAGAGGAAGGAGAAGAAGAAGAGAAAGAAAGGAATGGAATGAAATGTGAAGATTTGTGAATCCTTAGGGTCTTATTTATAGGAAAAGTAAAAGGTGGTAATTCACCAAATTAACCCTTTACGAAATTACCAAAATACCCTTACTTAAACCTAAAGTAAGCTACACTTTTTCAACACTTACCATCACACATCACATCCTTGCTTTATGTCATAATAACTTAATGGTTAAGAAAGTAAAGTAATGATTTTGTTGGATTTTGATGTGATTGATTTGATGTTTGCTTTTTTACCTTTGTTAATTACCTTACTTACTTTTACTAATAAAATTCTAGAATTTTATAATGGTACTTGAAAAAAGTATACATGTTTTGTTATTAAAACATGTATATACATATGTTAAAACTTGTTAATAAAGGTGCAACAACGTTGCGACAACTTATACTGAACAAAACGTTGATTTTCGACAAAACGTTTGACGTTTCTATTAAACTATTTATTTGAGTAAACAAAACTTGAAAATAAGTTCCTTATCATCTTTAAATAATTAAAACAAGTGTGTTTCATATATAAAACCATATTTGATAATATTAACATCCAATTGTAAAAATACGACATCGATTTGTTAAAATGCGACGAAGTTTGTACACTTTTATAAAACTAGTATATATGTTTATTAAACCATTATGAATAAAATTTATATTATTATAATATCATTATATAACCTTTAAAAAGAGTTACTTACCATTTACAAAAATTATTCGAATGCATATCAAATTTTGTTGAAAACCGGCTTTTTTCAATTCTACGACGAAAATCCAAACTTCCTGATTTTTTCATCAAATTCTAAAAATAAGTTTATCATTCTTATTTATCACATAAAATATGATTATTTAAGTTTGAAAATTCTATGAATATTTAAAGTTAATTAAATATTCCATTTAAAGGTTATAAAATTACGGGTCGCTACAAATAAGGGGAGACCAAAGCGCAGGTAGGAAGTGTTATGTCACCAAGCTAAGAGAAGCAAAGCGATGAGAGAAATAAAGGAATGTATCGAGGACTTTATACATTGAAAATTTGGAAGTATAGAAATTAAAGCCCAAGCCTTGTCTCGGGAACCATATCAGGTTTGATAAGTCTATGGATCCCAAGAAGAAGTTAGAGGTAGTGCGAGCAGCACCGGTTATGTTGGTGGTAAACGTTCCAATCGATATGGATGATCCTACCAGGGCTCTTAAGATCGGATCTCTACTCAGTGGTGAATTAAGGAATGAATTGGTTAATTTCCTTTGAGGGAATTTTAATATGTTCGCTTGGACACATTCAAACATGTGCGGTATATCGACAAAAATAGCATGTCATGCACTGAATATGGATCCAAGGTTCCTGCCGGTGAAGCAGAAAGACGTAATCTGGGTCCAAAGTGATTCAGTGTTAAAAGAGGAACTGGATAAGCTAATGAAAAATGGATTTATTCATGATGCTTTGTACCCTAAATGGATATCAAACCCCGTGCTGGTTAAGAAATTGAATGGTAAGTGACAGACATGTATTAATCATTCAGATTTGATTAAAGCATGGCTGAAGGATAGCTTCCTTTGCCCAGGATTGACCAGCTAATAGACAGGACCGCAGGGCATGAGTTGCTCTTTTTTACGAACGCTTATTTAGGCTATAACCAGATACCGATGCATATGCCGAATCATGAGCATACCTACTTTATAACAAATTTAGGATTGTATTGTTATCAAGTAATGCCATTCAGTTTGAAGAACGTAGAAACTACATACCAGAGATTGGTAAATTCAATGTTCAGGAATCAAATCGCATGGACAATGGAAGTATACGTGGATGATATGCTCGTGAAGTCACGTCTATCAAACCACTTAGACGACCTTTCGAAGGTGTTTGAAATATTAAGGAAATATGGAATGAAGCTAAATTCATTGAAATGTTCTTCTGGAGTTGCATAGGGAAAGTTTATCATATTTATCGTGAACGCGAGGGGCATTAAGGCCAATCCAAAGTAGATTAACGTCTTGAGGATCGTAACTGCCCCGACCATAAAAAAGGAGTTACAAAGCTTGAATTGGAAGATTGCTGTTTTGAGTCGGTTTATCTCAAAGGCAATGGAAAAATGTATACCATTCTTCGATTCTCTTAAAAAGGAAGAGAACAATTTTGAATGGAATGAGGAATGTCAGAACACCTTTGAAGAATTGTTAGACACATGGAAACACCATCGGTTCTATCCAAACCATTAGACGGAGATGACTTTTTTTTCTATTAGTTATGTCTGTTCATGCACTAAATACAACATTTGTGCGTGAGGAGGCGAGGATTCAAAAGCCAGTTTATTGTATCAGCAAGCGATTTTCTAGAGCTGAAAAGAATTACTCGAATTTGGAGAAACTTTCTTATTGCCCGTTGATTGCATCAAGGAAGCTGCGACCCTATTTTCAGGCTCATAGGATCAAGGTGCTAATGGATCAGCCTTTAAACCATGTACCGTACCAACCCGAGACTTCGGGGAGATTGCAAAGTGGAATATTGAACTAAGTCGGTATGCCGTTACTTATCATCCGAGGAGAGCGATAAACGGGCATGCATTAGCGGACTTTGTCATAGAGTTTACTGCACAGGATGGTGAAGAGGAAGACGAATGGTCACACTTTCTCCTTGGAAATTGTTTGTAGATGGAGCTTCGAATGTACGTAGTTCGAGTGCAGGTATGGTGCTTGTAACTCCGAAGGGACGATCAATTTGTTATGTGTTGAAATTGGAATTTCCCACGACTAACAATGAGGATAAGTACGAAGCATTGATAGCATGGCTAAGGGTAGAAAATGAGTAGGGAATTAGGACATTGCACATATTTAGCGACCAGTTGGAGGTTTGTCAAGTGAAGAAGGAATTTCAGGCCAAGGGCACAAGACTTGCCCTTACTTGACAAAGGCACGGTAACTATTGGATGATGTAGAGCATTATATTATTACATACATATCTATATAGGAAAACGCGAAAGGCTGGTTCATCGGCCAAATTGGCTAGTTCTGGAAGGTGATGGGTTTGGTTCCAATGGAAGTTTTAACGGCTCCAAGTATCGACCAGATGGATATCGAATGGATTTTGGAGACTGTGGAGGAGGATGAGTCGTAGATGACTCCGATAAACGATTATTTACTTAAGGTAATTCTCTAGAGAGGTAGGAATGAATGGAAGAAACTCCTTCAAAAGCACCACGGTTCATGAATCAAGAAGGAATACTGTATAGAAGAGGATTCTCAACCCCTTGGTTAGGTGTGTAACCAAGATGGAAGCTAGGAAAATCCTTATGGAAATCCATATGGGTTGATGTGGTGATCATATCTGGGGGTTGATGTGAGCAAAAAAGGTACTTTGTTATGCGTATTTTTAGCCAAAAATAAATCAAGATGCAGCTGATTACACCAAACAATGCGACCGTTGCCATAGATTTGCAAAGATACCCAGAGCCCTATTAATGAAGCTTGCGCAAATGGTCAGTCTATAGCCATTTGTGGTTTGTGGAGTTGTAACGACCCAGAATTTTGAACGAATTAAAGTGAGAATATTTAATTAATTTTAAATATTTGAACGGTAATTTAATTTGAATCCCGAATATAATTCAGAATTTGGCGATTAAATTTTATAATTTAATCTATTGAAACTGGATAAAAATTTGAATCTTCAAATTCAAGCCGATTAAAAATATTTCAAAGGATTGTAAAATCTATATTGATAACACTGAAGATAATAGAAACTTCAGAATTGTATTTCAAAGTGTTTCGTTCAGTTTTGAAATTTAATTGTTCGAACCGATATTTAAAAATAGTCATTTTTCAAACAGTCTCGGATTTCGACGAAACCAGTTCCATTGGATCCGTAATATTGTTTTATTACCGGATTTCAAATTTCGTATTTATCGGAGCTGTTATGTGACCGTACGGAGAGTAAACGCGTTGAAGTTTAAAAAAAAAACGAATTCAAATTTAAAAACTTAAATTTTAAATATTTAGTCAACAACATACACACGTTATCTTCCCTTCTTTCAGCCTAAATTCACGCCTAACATCACGAAACAAAATCGTGCCAGCCATTCTCTTTCGTTCTCTTTCGTTTTCAAGTATTCCCTTCCCAGTTCAAAAGCAATTCAATCGAAAGCAAAATAAACTAAAATCGCGTTTTCATCCTCGTTCAAAAAAATCAACAGTCGAGTTCAAATTAAATTCGAACGAGAGCCGCTCCACCTCTCCAGTTCGATGTCCCCTATAGTTCAAAAATCAAATTCGATTTTAACAAGGGCAGCTGTTCGCGATTCTGGGGGGGGCAAGGCGATGTTAGATGGTAGCGTGATTTCGTAAGGCACTCGAGCTCGCGTTCGCCTGGAGGGCAGCCGCGTGAAGCAGAGGAGGCGCGCTTGCTTCCGTGTAGTGAGGGCTCGCGAGGCTAGGGCTTGTGTTGAGGGGAGCTCGAGTTCGAGCATTGTCGAAGTCGCGAGGAGGCTGGCAGCGAGTATGGGAGATGGGTCGTCGACTTGAAGGTGGAGGCGTTCGCCTTGGCACCGTGATTTGGGGGAATCGAAGTTAAGCTCGCGACAGATTTGGGGGCTGTGATGGCTCGCGCTCGAGCACGTGGATCATCGGTGGCGCGGAGACGACAAGGATCGGCGAACGTGGGTCATGTGTCGAGTAGGTTGGGCTTCTTGTCTGGCTGATACAGTAAGGTATTATTATATTTTAATTTTATAAATATATAGGTATAAATTGGTAAACAGAAAATGGGTATTAATAACAGTAAATGTATGTATATAGGATATGTATATAGGACAATAAAGAAAATTCTTATCTTTTTGTCGATTACTGAAAAGAAGAAAATTTATAATATGTACATGTTTTTAAAACTCACCATTTAATTCTAAAAATGATGGATAAGATTATTTATTAGTTAATTTGCTTATTTAATTAATTCAGCTACTAAAAATATTTATTATGGGAAAATCAGCTTTAAACTAAATCATTAGTTAATTAAAAATTTTAAAACGGTTATTCGAGTTAATTCGAATATTAATAATTGTATAAACTATTTATACAAGGTTCGAAACCGTGAGGAAATGGAGAAAATTGGAAATGGATGGCAAATTAAAAGCTAAGGTGAGATTTTCTCACTCAAATTGAATGTGGAATTTTTGCAGTTATTGTTTGCTATTGGATGTGATATTAGATATAGTAGGATATATCTATATATGTAGCAATATATACATATTGGCATATGTATATATTGGATTGATTTCCCGCCTCGTATAGCGGATGAGACCCTATTGCGCCGTTAGTAAGCGGATTATTTTTATAAAACCCATATACCGCGATATTCCACCTCGAAGTGGAATTGGTATTGTGCTAACGTCTGTGGATGCAGGGAAACAGGTTGGAGGGATCCAACTGGATTCCTCACCAGTATTTATTTATTTACAGATATTGATATATATTCTGTTATCATATGATGATATATGATGTTTTATGTTGTGATGGACTAATTGATGTATTGCATCATTGGATTCAAGTTTTGAAGTTTAAAAATAACGACTTTTACTTTAAAAGGATTTTAAAGTGATTTTTGAAAGTAGACGTTTTATTGAATTTTTGAATTTGATTTATTTCAAATAAATAAACGTCTAAAATTTTAAAGTTGTAAAAGTTAAGATTTTTGTGAAATAAAATCAAAGTGTGATTTTTGAAATAAAAGTTAAGAAATTTATGAAATGGTTTAAATTGAGATTTTTAAAATATTATAAACGGTTTACTTAAAAAGATTTATAAAGTTGATATTTATAAATTTAAAATATTGGAATTATAAAACGAGTTTTTATAAGTGTTAAAAATGAAGTGATAATAAAAATCATATGTGAACGAGATTTATAGATTTATAAATTGTGAAGTATAAATTGTATAGAAGTTGTAGAATAGAAGATTTATAAGTAATTTGCTTATAAATTAGATTTTTGCACTTAGATGAGATTTGAACAGAATTTGCTAATAAAATGATTGTATAAGTTGAAATTGTTATGAAGTATAAATGTGATTTATAAACGTTGTTTATAAATCCGAAATCACTTATTTGATAAGTAATTTTAGAAGTTAATAAAAGGAGAATTTTATAAATCGAAGTGTTAGAAAATATAAAGGTGAATTTATAAACGCTGTTTTATAAATTCGAAAATCAATCAAATTTGATGAATTTAATATAGAAGGTTATTAAGGGAATTTTATCCACGATTTTGGACAGTGGATAATTCTTGAAATAAATGTGTAGAAAAGATTTAAATATGGTTAAGTGAAGTATATTCACGATTTTGGACAGTGAATATATTTTTAAGTAAAATGGATATGGTTTTGGGGAAGCGATATTATAAAATGAAGTTAATTGTTTTTAAAAGATGTTTTAAAACGTGTTAAGTATCTGTAACGACCCCGGATTTTTATATATATTTAAATTGATAATTAAATTGGTTTTTGAATAAAATTTGTGAAATAAAACGGTAGATAGATTGCGAGTTTCCCCGAGACGAATAAATTTGTGTTAACCAATTAAATTTAAATATTATTTATGTATTTGGGCATATACGAGTAAATTTGAAATTTTTATATATATATATATATATATACGTTGGTTTGGATTTAAATTGTAAATAAATGGTTTAATAATAAATGGTAATAATAAAAATTAGAATTTATGGTTAATAATGGTTTGAGTTTATAAAGTAAAATAACAATAAATATTTAAACTAGAAAATAGAAATTCATTTATCTTATAAGGTAATATTATAAAGTCAATACATTCAAATATATTCTAGTGTGAACAAATATACATAGCTATGTATATACATTTGCAAAAGAAAAACTAACATGTTCAAGAAAGTAAAAATATGTATAAGTGTGGATGTTGCATAGGAAGCCCCAACAAATCATCTCAGCCGAGACTTGCAGATGAAACCAAACAAATAAAATAAGGTAAGTGGTACAAAGGCAAATTAATGCCATATATCTTCAGCCGAAATGAAGATAATTTTGTACTGGGAGAAAAGAAAAATACATTACTTTGTACAATGCTAATAAATGCATGTAGCATTAGTACACTACACAAAAGCAATTCAGCCTCCAAGCAAAAGAATATCTCTATTCTATTGTACCAACAAAACATTATCATTTGTACAAACCCATTTTTTTATCACCTTGTACCCTTCTTCTCTCATATATCACACTTATCTCAGTTTCGTTTATGCTAAACTGTGAAAAATCTGAGATGCATGTCATTCAAAGAAATGAAATTAAACCACATTCAAACAAAACAAACAACTACAACCTGGAGACAAGAGATAAAATAATTGAATCAAAGGCAACAATTTAAATTAGATGAAGATCAAAACAGTTAAACAAATCTGGGTAGTCAAGCCTGGAAACTGTTTCAGGCAAATCAAAAGTTCAAGCAAATGAAATGCTAGCTCCAAAGCAACTCTGTTTCTTTTCTGGAATCTAAGGTGAGCAACTCACTTACCTTTGCTTTGATGTTATAATCGATGGTTGAGGAAGTGTGAAATGTTGTCTAGTTGCTGCAAATGCTCACATATGATATGCGTAAATATATATGTATATATAAATCAAATAATGGGTATACAGGGAGATGTGCTTGTTCTTATTTTCACAGGCTTGGAACTTTGAAGAAAAAAAAATAATAATAATCCATATCTTAAAATCTGTACAAATTCGAGCTATGACTACTGAAGAGAAAATGGTTTAAACAACATAAGATCGATGTTAAAATAAATCCAAGCTTTTACATTTAGTAATTAACTCGAAATTGAGGTAATTACTGAGAAAATCAAACGTAGGTAGAAATTCGATGATCATGATTTTGAATTTGGGTTTTACCATCCGATTAGTTATAGGAAATCATGAATTTTAATAGCAAATTCTAGATTTTTAGGCTTGGGATTTTTGAGTTTTCTCAAGTTAAACGAAAATTTTATTTTCATCAATTCTGATGAACGTAAGGGGAGGTGGTCGCCGTGCTTTGGGCTGGAGGAGGTGGTTGGTACAGAGACCTCGGGAAAATTATGTGGAGTATTTACCCATGGCCGTAGTGGCCAGAATTCGACGTAGTAGGGTTTAGCCCTGCATTTTATCGATGGCACTTGCAAGCTTCGTTCGTCGTCGTTGCGGCGTTCTAGATGATCGCACGGGGGGAAAAGCTTCAGGGGTTTTTGGAGCAGCTGTGGTTGAAGGGATGTGAACTCCGGTGACGTCGCGCGGCGGAGTGGAGCGAAATTTGGTGATAAAAATGGGTACAGGAAGAAAATAATGACCCTAGATTCGCTCGATTTCGATCTAGTGATGGTTTTGTAATTTGAATCGCTCGAATCGTTTAGGGTGGTCATTAATGACCTGAGAGCAATCACGAAGTTGATCGGAGGTGAGTTGGTTGCCTGTACACATGCACGCGTGAACGCGTGAGGGTTGGATGTCCTGGCTGTTGAAGAAGATAGGGATTCTCGGGGGAGACGTGATGCAGTTGAGCAAAGGTCTGGGGAACTTGGAAGGGTCTGCTCGAGTTCTCGCGTACAAGGGTTCAAATCGTTTAATTATAATTACCAGATTTAAACCTGAGGAGAGCATGGCTCTGGGTATTGAAGGTTTATACCCAGGTTTTGAAATCACGATTTAGTTTAAAGTTTATCCAAAGGAAATACGTTTTCAAAATATGTGTACTAAGTTCTAAGTAAAGTTAATCAAGTTGAATAATTATTATTAGTAAATTATTTCTTTTTAAGAAGTAATTAAGAATAATTTAAGTGATTGATAAACTTGTAATTTACCACTTAAGTTAATTTATGAATGATTAATAGTTAATTTATTGAGGAATTAAATCAAGAATTAATAAATGATTTATTAAGAAATTAACAGTTGATAAATGGATAATTAAGTTTTATTAATTAATAATTAAGGTTAATTAATTTTTGAAGGTGATTAAAAATGATAATTAATTGAGGAATAATTAATTAAAGATAATTAATTAAATGGTGAATTAAATAATTAAAGGTTAATTATTTAATAATTAAAGGTTAATTATTTAATAATTAAAGGTTGATGAATTAAAATAAAAAGTTAATTAATTTATTATTAATGGTTAATTAATAAATGATTAAAGGATAATTAATCAAAATAATTTGTAAATTATTGATGATAATAAACCAGGATTAGTAATTCATAAGAAATTAATCTGATTTGAATAAATCAGATAATTAACTGACCTTTCTTATGAATGTTTGGATTCTATTGGATGATTGAATTTGTTTGATATCCCTGATTTATGATGCTTTGTGATACATCCTGATTTATGTTGTGATCTGAAATTTCTATTTCTGTGATATATTACTATGTGAATATGAAACCCTTGACCCGTAAACGGCACTTGAATTTCGATGCGACAGGGAGTCGGATTCCAGTTGGTTATCCGAAACCCACATCGAATTATAATAGTGAATCTTTGTGATTGATAAATTTATTTTATCTATGAATCTGTAAATGAAGATAAGCGTTATCGATTTTACCGCTTATCGATATATCTGTGATGATTGATGTTGTGCACTATTGTGTGTGAAACCCCTGGACTACACTTTTACACACACAAATATGGATTTCACGTGGAAATCGGTTAAATCACAGATGATGTAAATTTAATGTTTTTGAAATTGAAATTTTAATTTCAATTGATTTTGAAATTGAAAATTTGAGCTTTTGAAATGGGATTTCAAAGATAAAAGTTATTTTGAATAACTTAATCGAGTTTTGAAATTTAAATAATTTGATTTAAATTTGAATTCAAGTTTTAAATTGAATTCTATGATTTGAAACTAGGGATTAAAGATGCTGTACAAGTTATATATGGGTTAAACCATTTTAAAGGTATTGATTTGGGAATTTGAATTTAATTCAAGGGTTTTAACTCGTGTAAATATAACTGGATTTTTCTGAAATGAAACTATTTGTTTTCAAATAGTAAAAGCTTTCACAAAAGTAATGAACTTCAAAATTGTGTTGAAAGAATTTCAAGTTTGAAATGGAATTGAAATGTTTTGAAAAATATGAAATGAGTCTTTGATTCAAAGACCGGATGAGTTAATCTAACTTGAAATGGAATTGATTTTGAAAGACTATGAATGAATCTTTGGAAACGAGTTTTGGAAGCTATAAGTTAAATCTTGATTTAAAGATTTAACGAGTTAATCCAAGTGAAATGGAAATTGTTTTGAAATCCATAAATGGATCTTTGTGAATGGGGTTAACTTTGTGAATTAAATCTTTTGTTTAAAAGATTAAAAGTGTGGAATTTGTTTAAACCATTGAAGGTATTTGAAATGAATCTTTTTATTTAAAAGATTGGAAATGGTAAATCGTTTTAACCATTCGAATGAAAAGTTTTTGGGCTTTAAGCTGTGATTTAACTGAGACCCCAGTATCCATATGATTTTTTTAATTGCGCTCCTTATTCGGTTTAGCCGGGAGAGGACCTTTGTGTCATATAACCCATTCCGAATAATGATACGACGTATATGGATAGCATTTGAAGACCGGTGGTGAAGACCGGGTATTCGCGAGAGCGATATGATGACCTATCGATTTTCTCTGCATCATGGCTCCGGTATAGAGATTCCCTAAGTGATGGGAAGTCCGATCGAGATTGTGAATACCCGGATTTGCAAGGGCTTCTTCGGAAGTGCCTTCGGTTCTGTTCGAACCCGGAACAGACTTGTATGGATGTGTGTCTGACGTTACACTTTGAGATGTAAAGCTGGTTTCTATCAAATACATTTCTGTTGGTGGCGGAGAATTTATTCTCTTAGCTTAACACCCTTCTCTGAGACGTACGAGCTCAGAGGTTATGTAGTTGATGGTTACTAGTGATACATTCCCAATTTGGTAATGTGGCATACGAAGTGCTGCTGATCTTTTGTTGATCAAAGCGTTGCTTTGTGAAAAAGCGTGGCTTTGTGAAAAAGCGTTGTTTTGTGGACGAGACTTCGTCGAGCCTCACAACCCGGTAATGGTCGAAACAGGAATGTTGCGGCAAAGGTTTGTAGGGGTAGCGCCCCTAGGGTATGTCATTTCCTTCTGGATAAAGGGTGGTATCATGGTATGGAGCCCAGATACTTACTCATGTGGATACACTTTATTTATTATGTGTGATGTTGGTTATCGAGCGCTCGGATAAAGGTCGGTAACGACCGGGGGATGACATGACTCGTGTGTTAGTTACCTAGTTACAGCTGTACAGCGTGAGGTAGCGTCGGCCTTTTGTTTGCGGAGATCCGGTTAGGATCCGGGGCGTCTTTCCAGAGGCGTTTCTATTTCGGTAAGGAAGTTCCTTAGCCTGATCATTTGTTGGAAATCCAAAGAAACAATACGAACCCTGTACGGTTTTAGTTGTATTACCTGCTATGGAATGTGGCGGTAACCTGCTATTGAACGTAGTAGCTATAGTAGGCATACGATGAAATGTTGTATGCTGGCTAAGATTTATATTATATTTTCGAAATGTTTTTCTACACTATGCACTAGTAATAATATCAAAAGAGTTTTGATTTTGCGTAGTAAGCATGTTTGACTATCATAAGGAGAAATCTCCTCCAATTCTGCGATTGCATTGTGTGTGTGGCGGGAGGCCTTATGGTAGTTTCATTTTCAAAAAAAAACATTGCGGATTTCAATGTTAAACAACCTTTTGTGTTTGTTTAAAGATAAACTGTTTTTGTTGCTCACACCAGTCCCATGACTGATCCGGAGTTTATTGTTCCCTTCCTAAACTCTGGGTGCCCACTATTTTCCACACGGGCAGTCTAGAGTTGGGTTTTTCCAGATATTCAGGTTTAGTAGATTATCTAGAGCTAGTTCAGTTCTTGGAGTTCATGGACTGACGTTGCTTATCTTGGAGCATTCTATTAGAGACATTCTATCCGCTGCTGTTGTTATCTTTTCTTTTCCGCTGCTATTTGTTGTATCATATCTCTGATGTATATAGATATTCATTGTATCATCATTGTATCTGGATATTGTATCAGATATTGTATATCGATGTATTATTCTTTTTCTTCCGCTGTGTTGTTATACTTAATTGTGTTATAGCTCCGGCGAATCGGATTTGAACGGTCGAATCTGCGGCATTCTAGTACAATGTGAAGTACGGATGTTGATTTTCGAACGCGAAAAATCCGAGTCGTTACATGTGTTATCAGAGCTAAGGTTGAACTTTAGCTCAGGAGTATAACACGTTAAGTAGCTCATTAGAGATAGGGTGAAGTATACCCTAGAATGAGTATTCCTCAGATATCTGTCTGTAAGCCTCAGTAAATTCTCTTACTATTCACTGATAGTGAGTATGAGTGCAAGAAGAGGATGAGATAGGGGACAGGGAAATACGACTATAAATGGTCAATACTCTGTGACAACAAGGAAACAATCTTTTCTCTATCAATCTCTTTTGTTCAGCATCTTTTTCTCAATTCTTTGATAGTTCCTAGTAGATCCAGGAAGGAGATTCGATATGTTAATATGGGACGTAAACTCCAGATGGACCAAAATTGTTTGTTTGGATGAATTGTTTGCTTTGGTTGCTATGGTTGATAGGTATACTTTAGTTCTAAACGGAAAATTTTGAAATTGTATCCATATATCTATCTATTCTTTGGGTCCCGATATGTTCTACGAGTGGTTAGTTATCCCTTTGAACTAACCGATGCCACTGTATATTTCGTAGATCTGGATAACCCAAGTATTTTGTGAGGTGTTAAACAGATTCGTTCTTGTGTCTGTTATTGATATTCTGATTTGGTAAGCCAAATGCAGAATAGATATTCAGTTTGATTCGATGAAACATTCTTCATCTATCTTTGTATCTCCTTGGTAATTTCGAGGACGAAATTCTTTTAAGGGGGGAAGTCTGTAACGACCCCGGATTTTTATATATATTTAAATTGATAATTAAATTGGTTTTTGAATAAAATTTGTGAAATAAAACGGTAGATAGATTGCGAGTTTCCCCGAGACGAATAAATTTGTGTTAACCAATTAAATTTAAATATTATTTATGTATTTAGGCATATACGAGTAAATTTGAAATTTATATATATATATATATATATATACGTTGGTTTGGATTTAAATTGTAAATAAATGGTTTAATAATAAATGGTAATAATAAAAATTAGAATTTATGGTTAATAATGGTTTGAGTTTATAAAGTAAAATAACAATAAATATTTAAACTAGAAAATAGAAATTCATTTATCTTATAAGGTAATATTATAAAGTCAATACATTCAAATATATTCTAGTGTGAACAAATATACATAGCTATGTATATACATTTGCAAAAGAAAAACTAACATGTTCAAGAAAGTAAAAATATGTATAAGTGTGGATGTTGCATAGGAAGCCCCAACAAATCATCTCAGCCGAGACTTGCAGATGAAACCAAACAAATAAAATAAGGTAAGTGGTACAAAGGCAAATTAATGCCATATATCTTCAGCCGAAATGAAGATAATTTTGTACTGGGAGAAAAGAAAAATACATTACTTTGTACAATGCTAATAAATGCATGTAGCATTAGTACACTACACAAAAGCAATTCAGCCTCCAAGCAAAAGAATATCTCTATTCTATTGTACCAACAAAACATTATCATTTGTACAAACCCATTTTTTTATCACCTTGTACCCTTCTTCTCTCATATATCACACTTATCTCAGTTTCGTTTATGCTAAACTGTGAAAAATCTGAGATGCATGTCATTCAAAGAAATGAAATTAAACCACATTCAAACAAAACAAACAACTACAACCTGGAGACAAGAGATAAAATAATTGAATCAAAGGCAACAATTTAAATTAGATGAAGATCAAAACAGTTAAACAAATCTGGGTAGTCAAGCCTGGAAACTGTTTCAGGCAAATCAAAAGTTCAAGCAAATGAAATGCTAGCTCCAAAGCAACTCTGTTTCTTTTCTGGAATCTAAGGTGAGCAACTCACTTACCTTTGCTTTGATGTTATAATCGATGGTTGAGGAAGTGTGAAATGTTGTCTAGTTGCTGCAAATTCTCACATATGATATGCGTAAATATATATGTATATATAAATCAAATAATGGGTATACAGGGAGATGTGCTTGTTCTTATTTTCACAGGCTTGGAACTTTGAAGAAAAAAAAATAATAATAATCCATATCTTAAAATCTGTACAAATTCGAGCTATGACTACTGAAGAGAAAATGGTTTAAACAACATAAGATCGATGTTAAAATAAATCCAAGCTTTTACATTTAGTAATTAACTCAAAATTGAGGGAATTACTGAGAAAATCAAACGTAGGTAGAAATTCGATGATCATGATTTTGAATTTGGGTTTTACCATCCGATTAGTTATAGGAAATCATGAATTTTAATAGCAAATTCTAGATTTTTAGGCTTGGGATTTTTGAGTTTTCTCAAGTTAAACGAAAATTTTATTTTCATCAATTCTGATGAACGTAAGGGGAGGTGGTCGCCGTGCTTTGGGCTGGAGGAGGTGGTTGGTACAGAGACCTCGGGAAAATTATGTGGAGTATTTACCCATGGCCGTAGTGGCCAGAATTCGACGTAGTAGGGTTTAGCCCTGCATTTTATCGATGGCACTTGCGAGCTTCGTTCGTCGTCGTTGCGGCGTTCTAGATGATCGCACGGGGGGAAAAGCTTCAGGGGTTTTTGGAGCAGCTGTGGTTGAAGGGATGTGAACTCCGGTGACGTCGCGCGGCGGAGTGGAGCGAAATTTGGTGATAAAAATGGGTACAGGAAGAAAATAATGACCCTAGATTCGCTCGATTTCGATCTAGTGATGGTTTTGTAATTTGAATCGCTCGAATCGTTTAGGGTGGTCATTAATGACCTGAGAGCAATCACGAAGTTGATCGGAGGTGAGTTGGTTGCCTGTACACGTGCACGCATGAACGCGTGAGGGTTGGATGTCCTGGCTGTTGAAGAAGATAGGGATTCTCGGGGGAGACGTGATGCAGTTGAGCAAAGGTCTGGGGAACTTGGAAGGGTCTGCTCGAGTTCTCGCGTACAAGGGTTCAAATCGTTTAATTATAATTACCAGATTTAAACCTGAGGAGAGCATGGCTCTGGGTATTGAAGGTTTATACCCAGGTTTTGAAATCACGATTTAGTTTAAAGTTTATCCAAAGGAAATACGTTTTCAAAATATGTGTACTAAGTTCTAAGTAAAGTTAATCAAGTTGAATAATTATTATTAGTAAATTATTTCTTTTTAAGAAGTAATTAAGAATAATTTAAGTGATTGATAAACTTGTAATTTACCACTTAAGTTAATTTATGAATGATTAATAGTTAATTTATTGAGGAATTAAATCAAGAATTAATAAATGATTTATTAAGAAATTAACAGTTGATAAATGGATAATTAAGTTTTATTAATTAATAATTAAGGTTAATTAATTTTTGAAGGTGATTAAAAATGATAATTAATTGAGGAATAATTAATTAAAGATAATTAATTAAATGGTGAATTAAATAATTAAAGGTTAATTATTTAATAATTAAAGGTTAATTATTTAATAATTAAAGGTCGATGAATTAAAATAAAAAGTTAATTAATTTATTATTAATGGTTAATTAATAAATGATTAAAGGATAATTAATCAAAATAATTTGTAAATTATTGATGATAATAAACCAGGATTAGTAATTCATAAGAAATTAATCTGATTTGAATAAATCAGATAATTAACTGACCTTTCTTATGAATGTTTGGATTCTATTGGATGATTGAATTTGTTTGATATCCCTGATTTATGATGCTTTGTGATACATCCTGATTTATGTTGTGATCTGAAATTTCTATTTCTGTGATATATTACTATGTGAATATGAAACCCTTGACCCGTAAACGGCACTTGAATTTCGATGCGACAGGGAGTCGGATTCCAATTGGTTATCCGAAACCCACATCGAATTATAATAGTGAATCTTTGTGATTGATAAATTTATTTTATCTATGAATCTGTAAATGAAGATAAGCGTTATCGATTTTACCGCTTATCGATATATCTGTGATGATTGATGTTGTGCACTATTGTGTGTGAAACCCCTGGACTACACTTTTACACACACAAATATGGATTTCACGTGGAAATCGGTTAAATCACAGATGATGTAAATTTAATGTTTTTGAAATTGAAATTTTAATTTCAATTGATTTTGAAATTGAAAATTTGAGCTTTTGAAATGGGATTTCAAAGATAAAAGTTATTTTGAATAACTTAATCGAGTTTTGAAATTTAAATAATTTGATTTAAATTTGAATTCAAGTTTTAAATTGAATTCTATGATTTGAAACTAGGGATTAAAGATGCTGTACAAGTTATATATGGGTTAAACCATTTTAAAGGTATTGATTTGGGAATTTGAATTTAATTCAAGGGTTTTAACTCGTGTAAATATAACTGGATTTTTCTGAAATGAAACTATTTGTTTTCAAATAGTAAAAGCTTTCACAAAAGTAATGAACTTCAAAATTGTGTTGAAAGAATTTCAAGTTTGAAATGGAATTGAAATGTTTTGAAAAATATGAAATGAGTCTTTGATTCAAAGACCGGATGAGTTAATCTAACTTGAAATGGAATTGATTTTGAAAGACTATGAATGAATCTTTGGAAACGAGTTTTGGAAGCTATAAGTTAAATCTTGATTTAAAGATTTAACGAGTTAATCCAAGTGAAATGGAAATTGTTTTGAAATCCATAAATGGATCTTTGTGAATGGGGTTAACTTTGTGAATTAAATCTTTTGTTTAAAAGATTAAAAGTGTGGAATTTGTTTAAACCATTGAAGGTTTTTGAAATGAATCTTTTTGTTTAAAAGATTGGAAATGGTAAATCGTTTTAACCATTCGAATGAAAAGTTTTTGGGCTTTAAGCTGTGATTTAACTGAGACCCCAGTATCCATATGATTTTTTTTAATTGCGCTCGTTATTCGGTTTAGCCGGGAGAGGACCTTTGTGTCATATAACCCATTCCGAATAATGATACGACGTATATGGATAGCATTTGAAGACCGGTGGTGAAGACCAGGTATTCGCGAGAGCGATATGATGACCTATCGATTTTCTCTGCATCATGGCTCCGGTATAGAGATTCCCTAAGTGATGGGAAGTCCGATCGAGATTGTGAATACCCGGATTTGCAAGGGCTTCTTCGGAAGTGCCTTTGGTTCTTTTCGAACCCGGAACAGACTTGTATGGATGTGTGTCTGACGTTACACTTTGAGATGTAAAGCTGGTTTCTATCAAATACATTTCTGTTGGTGGCGGAGAATTTATTCTCTTAGCTTAACACCCTTCTCTGAGACGTACGAGCTCAGAGGTTATGTAGTTGATGGTTACTAGTGATACATTCCCAATTTGGTAATGTGGCATACGAAGTGCTGCTGATCTTTTGTTGATCAAAGCGTTGCTTTGTGAAAAAGCGTGGCTTTGTGAAAAAGCGTTGTTTTGTGGACGAGACTTCGTCGAGCCTCACAACCCGGTAATGGTCGAAACAGGAATGTTGCGGCAAAGGTTTGTAGGGGTAGCGCCCCTAGGGTATGTCATTTCCTTCTGGATAAAGGGTGGTATCATGGTATGGAGCCCAGATACTTACTCATGTGGATACACTTTATTTATTATGTGTGATGTTGGTTATCGAGCGCTCGGATAAAGGTCGGTAACGACCGGGGGATGACATGACTCGTGTGTTAGTTACCTAGTTACAGCTGTACAGCGTGAGGTAGCGTCGGCCTTTTGTTTGCGGAGATCCGGTTAGGATCCGGGGCGTCTTTCCAGAGGCGTTTCTATTTAGGTAAGGAAGTTCCTTAGCCTGATCATTTGTTGGAAATCCAAAGAAACAATACGAACCCTGTACGGTTTTAGTTGTATTACCTGCTATGGAATGTGGCGGTAACCTGCTATTGAACGTAGTAGCTATAGTAGGCATACGATGAAATGTTGTATGCTGGCTAAGATTTATATTATATTTTCGAAATGTTTTTCTACACTATGCGCTAGTAATAATATCAAAAGAGTTTTGATTTTGCGTAGTAAGCATGTTTGACTACCATAAGGAGAAATCTCCTCCAATTCTGCGATTGCATTGTGTGTGTGGCGGGAGGCCTTATGGTAGTTTCATTTTCAAAAAAAAACATTGCGGATTTCAATGTTAAACAACCTTTTGTGTTTGTTTAAAGATAAACTGTTTTTGTTGCTCACACCAGTCCCATGACTGATCCGAAGTTTATTGTTCCCTTCCTAAACTCTGGGTGCCCACTATTTTCCACACGGGCAGTCTAGAGTTGGGTTTTTCCAGATATTCAGGTTTAGTAGATTATCTAGAGCTAGTTCAGTTCTTGGAGTTCATGGACTGACGTTGCTTATCTTGGAGCATTCTATTGGAGACATTCTATCTGCTGCTGTTGTTATCTTTTCTTTTCCGCTGCTATTTGTTGTATCATATCTCTGATGTATATAGATATTCATTGTATCATCATTGTATCTGGATATTGTATCAGATATTGTATATCAATGTATTATTCTTTTTCTTCCGCTGTGTTGTTATACTTAATTGTGTTATAGCTCCGGCGAATCGGATTTGAACGGTCGAATCTGCGGCATTCTAGTACAATGTGAAGTACGGATGTTGATTTTCGAACGCGAAAAATCCGAGTCGTTACAGTATCGAATACATAGATTTCAACATTCATTGTTGAAATAGACGTTTTCGAGAAATATAAGGAAATGGTGGACTATAACACTATTGTTATAGTAAAGATTTCCGAAAGAAAATGTTTTATGCAGTATTGGGATTTATATATCTATCTTAAAATCCGAATCCCTATACTAGTGATTTTGAGTCGTCGTAACGATGTTTTACGTAACATTCGTTTTGACTCGAATGTTTTCCTTAAAGAATGAATATATACTTAATATTGATTTAAGTATATAGAATATTTTCCAAGCGTTGAAAATAAATAGTTTTGTGAATTACTTATTTTAAATAAGTATGGAAATGCTTTTCCAATATGAAACGAAGGGTTTGAAATTTTATCTTTTGAAGATAAATTGAAAAGTGAATATTTGAAATTGTTTTCAAATGGTGAAGTGTGGAAATTATATATCTAATGAAGATATTTTTGGAGATAAAATAATTTGGAAAATTATTTGGAATCTGATGATGTTGCGCATCTTTATTGATAGTTAAATAACCGACTATCAATAATTACCTTGAATATGATATGTGTTGTGATTGGATGAATTTGAATGCCACACTTGTTTTTGAATAATCGCTCACTATTCGGGTTAGCCGGGAAAGGACCATGGGGTCGTATAACCCATTCCGAATATGTGATACGTCGTTATGAATTGCATTCGAAGACCGGTGTTGAAGACTGGATATTTTTGAAAACGGAAGGATTACCGTCGAGTTACTCTACATCGGCTGATCTCCGATTTAGAGGTTTTATCACCCTTAGTGACGGGAAGTCCGGACGTGATTAGAAATTTATCCGGATATGCAAGGGCTTCGTGAGAAGTGCCTTCGGTTCTGTTCGATCCCGGAACAGACTTGTATGGATTGTGTGTCTGACGTTACAATTTGAGATATAAAGCTGATTTCTTTCAAATACATTTCTGTTGGTGGCGGAGAATTTATTCTCTTAGCTTAACACCCTTCTCTGAGACGTACGAGCTCAGAGGTTATGTAGTTGAAATTTATCAGCAATATACTCCCAATTTGGTAACGTGGCATACTGAGTGTTGCTGTGAAATGATCAGTGTTTGATCATTTGTGATATGATCATTTGTTTGATCTTATATCTTTGTGATCATAGGTTGATCATTTGTTTGACCCGAAGCATGGCTTTGTAGAAAGCGTAGCTTTGTGGACGAGACTTCGTCGAGCCTCACACCCCGGAAATGGTCAAAACAGGAAGGATGCGGCAAGGTTCTAGGGAGTAGCGCCCCTTAGTGTATGTCATTCCTTCTGGATAGAGGTGGTATCATGGTATGGAGCCCAGATACTTAACCTATGTGGTTGCTGCATTTTTACTATGTGGTTTGTTGGAAATCGGGGATCCTCGGGAAGATCGGTTACGATCGGGGGATGACATACGCGTGTCAGTAGTTACCTACTTTTGCAGAGGTAACCCGGCCTTGTGTTGGCAGAGATCTAACCGTAATGTTAGGTTATTTCTCGGGTCGTCTATTCCAGGGACGTACCCATCGTGGAAAAGGAAGTTCCTTAGCCTGACCATTTGTTGGAAATCCAAAGAAACAATACGAGCCTTTACGATTTCAATTGTATAACCTGTCTCCTCAGGAGGCAGCTATAGCAGGCATAATATAATGGTACCTATGCTGGCTAAGATTTATATTCTACTTTCGAAATGATTTTCCACTATGCACTAATAATAATATCAAAAATGATTTGATTTTGCGTAGTAAGCATCTTTGACTATCATAAGAAGAAATCTCCTCCAATTCTGCGTTTGCATTGTGTGTGTGGCGGGAGGTCTTATGGTAGTTTCATTTTCCAAAAGCATTGCGAATTGACTTTAAATCTTCTTGTTGTTTTAAAGATAAAACTGTTTTACGATCTCACACCAGTCACCATGACTGACTCGGAGTTTATTGTTCCCTTCTAAACTCTGGGTGCCCACCAATTTCCACACGGGCAGTCTAGAGTTATGTTATCAGGATATTCTGGATATTCTGGAGCTTTGGAGTAAGCTGGATGGCGAGACGTAGTATTTGTATCTGATAGTATTTATTCCGCTGTGTATTCTGTATGAGGACAAGTTATATAACTGTCCATTGTTGTATATTGACTCTGATGATTGATGTATGTATAAAATGATATAGTCTTTGTTTTAGAGATTATTCATTTATCTATTATATATTGTTCCGCTGCGATGTGTAAGATTCTGATATTGTTTTCTGCTTCTGATGTTGTTCTCTTCTTCTTCTGCTCTTCTCTTCTTCTCTTCTTCTTCTGCTCTTCTCTTCTTCTCTTCTTCTTCTGCTCTTCTCTTCTTCTCCTACCTTTTTTTTTCTTTTCTTAAACCCTCACTATTGGAGTTTCCGGCACTCGATTGCTCGACAGTCGATAAAGTGAGTATCGATGTCGAATTTTCGAAAGTCGAAAATTTCGGTATGTGATAGGAGTTGATATTATTGTGTTAATACCTCAGCTATTGATTTTGATGACAACAACCATATGAAATATAGATACTAATGTTTTTCCAATTTATATAGTATATAGTGCAGAATATTACACAGATGCTAAATCGAAGACTGTACAATATAAAGCCTCAAGATAAAGATTTGAAGACCCATGAGTTCAAATACAAAGATATAAAGAGCTCAAGATTGTAATTTAATGTTTAGAGTCATTAGAATATGTTGTTAAAGCCTTACAACAATTTCTGATCTCTATCTCTAATTTTCGATCTTTGATATTTTAAATAGAAATAATTATTTTAATTTTAAATAATTTATCAAAGTTATTCATAAGTTCAAAAATATTTAAAAACTATGTTTAAATTATTTTACAAAGTATAGAATTTTCAAAACAATTTAAAAGAAAACATTTTTTAAAATTCAATAACCTATGTCGACATACATATTTCCATATGTCGATTAACATCTCCCACTTGGAGGCCCAAAACTAATGGCTACAGATGCTGCAGTCATCCATAGTTATTAATCCTCGGTGACCAAATGCAGTAATGTTAGATATATTGATACACAGAAATGCATGGATATGAAGAAATTTTAAAACTATTTAAACAAATTTCTCATTCCATTTCAAATCATTTCAAATTCATTACATAATCCTAAATTTCGAGGACCACGTTCAGAGAAAATATAATTATTACGACATACGCCAAGAGCAACATATGAGTCCCCTTGGTGATCAGAGTATATACATATAGGCAATTAAACAGCTTTGCCTTTACAACGAAACACAGCGGAATCAAAATGAAAAGAACTCCTAATAGATAGCTTGCCTCTTGCACGTCTCCAGAAGCTTATTCAGCCAAGGAGTACCTGATAATCCTCAACTCTCAAACTACTCAAATTAATTGAGCACCCGAGATTTTGAGGGAAAAACATAAACTTCGAGTCAAACATAAAGCCTGGTATGAATAATAACCTACCATCTCAAACCATTTAGATATCTAGTGAGACCACGCCACTTAGCGGAACGGGTTTTTCCCTCACTAGTATTTTATGAAAACTTATAAGAACCATATACTATGCTCCTGCAACCACAATGGTTGAAACAATAGCAATTTTAAATATTATGATGATATGCAAACAAGTAAAATATCCTGGATTTCCCATCCCCATTCAATTTGACTATCTGTTACGGTTATAGCTTCTAGGGTCACTATTAACCTATTAGTTTTCATGTGCTAACTAATAACCTGTTTATAGTTTAGGGACTATCTGTCCTATTTCATAGTTTTTATGGGATCACTAAGAACCTATTTTAAAATTATAGGCTATCTGCCCAGCGTCAAAGTATTCATGGGATCACTCAGAATCTGTTTTAAACTTATGGGCTATCTGCCCAGTGTCATAGTTTTCATGGGATCACTAAGAACCTATTGGCCCTGCCAATAACTTCATTCAACTATTTCATGGGTTCTCTTTGAATCTATTGGTATCTTCAATAAATCCTCTTATATCATAGTTTTCATGGGTTGACTATGAACCTGTTGACTTCTGTCAATAACTTAATCCGGATATAGCTTTCATGGGTTCACTACAAACCTGTTGGCCCCTGCCAATAACTCTCTTTAATCATAGTTTTCATGGGTTCACTATGAACCTTTCTAACTGAAAACTTCTTAATTAGTCTTTGGGCATCCTATGTTCTGATCTACCTGACCTCCTGGATGCAACTTTATTCATTCAGGAGTTACTTAACTTATATTCACTACTGGATCAACCTACCTAGTTATTCCACCCTTACTCCCCAAAATACAGTTATGGGTTCATTACATAGTGAATATAGTTATAGAAGAAGCATATACAAAAATAATACCAATATCTTTGGTTTAATACCCTTGAAATCATTTTCCCTTGGAATTTGGTTAATCCCTTTAACCTATTATTTTTATCAAGGCAAGCTTGTTCAAAAACTCCAATTAAATGCATTTAAAAGCTCTTTTATAATGCTATGGGTTTTACCTTTGAAAATCAAGATTGGGTTCTTTGTTTTGAAACTAAGGCTTTCGAAACCTTAGACCTTTAGTTTCGAAACCATTGGAAAACCTCTTTCGAAAGCATTCAAATATTCTTTTCAAAACACAACGCATATACCTTTCGAAGCACTTTAATACATCTCTTTTGAAACCATTACAACTTACTTTTCGAAAGTACAAAAGCATCACTTGCTTATTTATAGAAGCATAGCTTCGAAACCATTGAAAGTACCCCTTTCGAGACTATTAAAACCTTCCTTTCGAAACCATCAAAACAGTTTTTTTGAAAGTATTAAAGTATACATAGAAGCATTGCTTCGAAACCATTTGAAAGTACCTTTTTCGAAACCATTGGGTTTATCTTTAAAATATCTTTTGGGTCAAAGTGAATATAAATGAAAGTATCCCTTTCAAAACCATTAACCTTCATATAAAAGAGTCTGGGGAAAACTTATGGCTTTGAAACCATCCTTTCAAAAGCATTAAATGTAACATCCCTTACCTGGAAGCCCGAAGCTAAGCGATTAAATTCTACAGTCATCCATAATATTAACTTCCGGTGACCAAATACGGTAATGTTAATAGTATCCTTAATATCAGAAGCACTTGAATATGAAATAAATCATCACAAATTAAAACAACTTTTCTCATTACATTTCAAAACATAATTTCATATCCAAGTTACATAATCTCAAATGTTTCCCAAGTTTAGATCAAATGTAATTATTACATAAATACGCCAAGAGCGACATATGAAGATGCCCCTTTGGATGATCAGATTACGAAATAGTCATAATAGACTTAATACAACACAATGGAAATAAAAACATAACAACCCCTAAATAGCTAGCCCCAGCCTCCTGCTCGTCTCCGGAAGCTTTATTCGTCCACCTACTAATACCTGAAAATCCTCAATGCCCAGCCTATTCAAATCAATTTTGAGCCCCCGAGAGTTTAAGGGGAAAAACATAAACTTCGAGTCAGACATAAAGCCTAGTGTGAATAACACTATACCTCTCGGTTATTTGATATTAAGTGAGACCACACCGCTTAGCGGAATGGGTTAAAATATATCTTAGCGGAACTCAATAATATTCTTTTAAAACATATCTTTTGCAAATCAAAATCCTGCAACCAAAACTGGTTAAAATAATAAAGCAGTATCATGTATACATACAAATCAGGTAATCAATGGACTATCTATCCGAACACTATAGTTTTGTTTGGCTAACTACTAACTTTTGGCTGACTCGGGCCTAGCAGACAAAATAAATAAATAATCTAACATCTGTTAGATACTCCTCTTCTGGATAGTCTATCCTAAACTTATCTTCTCCTAGGGTCAACTGATCCTAATGGTTTTGCGGGCTCACCAATAACCTATCTCTTCTCTATAGATTACTTTCTGCGTGTTACATCATTTTAGTCTTACCTATGACAAAGCTCTACACATGGGAATTTTGGACTTATATTAGCTAGGGGCTACTAGCTAAAGTATAGGGCGCAACCCCATACCAGTACCATTTAGTATTCTAATATCTGAGTCATTTTACTTAGGGTAATCTTCCTTTAAAATTTTCCTTGATAAACCTTTTCTCTCAAATAGATTTAAACCTTTAAATCATAGTTTACACAAGGAAAACATAATCTATGCTTTACTCAAATCACCTTGCCATGTCATACATATACTTTACTCAAGTCTTTGCTGACGAAAACATTTAAACCTTTGAAAATACCCCTTTCGGACCTTTTGAACACATTGAAAGCACCTCTTTTGAAACCAAGTAAACCTGGACCGAAAGGCCAAAACATTCCTTTCGAAACCATTCATAATTACCTTTCGAAACATTGAAATCATCCCTTTCGAAAGCTCTAAAAAACCATTGAAATCCTATCTTTCAAACACTTAAACATTGCCTTTCGAAAACATTGGAAACCTTCCATTAAAAACCTTTCGAAAGCAATAGGGAACTACCCCTTTGAAACCTTTATCATAAACCTTTCGAAAGCACTAAAATCCTTTTTAAACATCAAACCTTTCGAAAGCATTTGGTTCAAGTAAAACATGTGGAAACCTTTCAAAACCATTAAAACCTTTATTTTCGAAACCTTTGGGTTCTACCTTCAATAGAACAAAAGGATCATAAAACAACTAAGTCGAAAGCACTCTTTCAAAAGCATTTCCTAAGTAAAGAAGTGATGGTATCGAAACCAACCCTTTGAAAGTACTGGAGAAGTGGCTAGGTTTTAAAAACAAAGTTACCCTTTCGAAACCATTTTCTTCGAAAGGTAGAAAATGGCAGCAAGGGGTTTCGACCCTTTCGAAACATTTACTTAAAACAAAAGGCGCAATCTCTTTCGAAACCATTCTTAAATCAATTTGACCTAGTCGAAAGCCAACTAAATCGATGCAAAGCAGGCTCATTTTTATTTGAAAACAAAGTAACGCTTCGACCCCATCGGAATCCATTGTCTTGATCGAGTACATTTCTCCTATATCCAGTTCACTATGTACCAAGTCTTTGATACTACGTGCATTGGTTTCGATGGCGATGGAGGCGAAAGTACTCAATCGAAACCTAGGTGCCGAAAGTGGCGAAACAGCTGAAGTATGACAAAATCTGATTTTTAACTTTAAAAGTAATTCTTTTCAACTAACCTGCCTTATTTATCAAAATATTATTAGTTGCTAATTTTCTTTTCTAAATGTACTACCAAAATTTCAGAATTAAACAATTTAAATTATTTATAAAATACCGCTTCTCCTTGTATAAATATATAAATCATTTAAGTCTATACCTTAAATAATTTTATATATCCATTAAAACACTTAGGAAAATTCTACAAAAATTCCTGTAAATCATTTTTAATATGTTTTCTAACATATATAAATTTCATACTCAAAACATATATAATTTAACCGTAAATTATTTTAAACCCAAATATCCATTTTTCATCACTAGAAAATTAATATAAAATCCATATTAATTCAGAAAATTATGAAAATTGAAACCCATCTCTAAAATATCATTTCTGATCTAAATATTAAATCACAAGGCATTTGGATGTCATTTAATAGGGTTTTCACATCAAAACATATCATAAAATCTATATGAATTAGCATAAATCATCAACAAACATATACATACATTTTATCATTCAAAGACATGGCAAAACACTCGCAAATAGATCAGATTTCATTCTAAAACTTAAAATAAATAAAACATGAGATGTAGTTGTTATTCACCTTAGCATTGTGAATAAGGAGTTGAGA
The DNA here is from genome assembly GCA_030737815.1 of Allium fistulosum. Taxonomy (NCBI): domain Eukaryota; kingdom Viridiplantae; phylum Streptophyta; class Magnoliopsida; order Asparagales; family Amaryllidaceae; genus Allium; species Allium fistulosum. The sequence goes on along the minus strand of CM060901.1, from coordinate 1,387,755,670 downwards.
TTTGAGAATGTATTAAGTTGATTTTCTTCTTCCTTTAGCTTATCTTCCTCTTACTCTTGCTTAATGGTGGCCAACCTCTTAGTTTTAATTATTTCCAAATAAACGTATGAAATGAATGAGTGTAAGGATTTAGGGTATAAGGATCTACTTATTCCTATTTTGCCCCTTATCTAACTTCCCTAACTTGTTTTATTTTAACCCATTTTAGTTCATTGGTTCATGTTGGCACGTCTACCCCTAATAATCACAAACCTCAATCATCTAATCATTACATTATTTTATTGTCGTTACTGACTCCCCTCCTTAATGAATTTCCTCCTCAAAATTACGATAAGGTACACAATGAATCAATCAAAAAGGTAAAACATACCATCAAACAAATCATTATAAGCGTCTCTAACTCTCATCACAGTCCCTCCCATCGTCGCTCCACTGGACTTTAAATAATATGACTGTCTTGTTCCTTAGCCTCTTCTCATCTCTCACAGCTATACGAACTGGCTTTCTGACTATAGTCAAGTTCGGCTCTACTACTAAGTCCTCTGCATAGTCGGTGCTATTGTAGTCTCCGGGCCTTGAATACACTTCCTTAGATGAGAAACATGAAAAACATCGTGGACTCCTTCCAAACTGTTCGGTATATATGCGAGTTTCCCGATCCTATCTATAATACGAAATGGTCCAACGAATCTCGGTGCCAACTTCCTTGATTTCCCGAATCAAGTCACACCCTTTATCGGTGACACCTTAATGAAAACATAATCTCCAACTGAGAACTCTAAGTCTTTCCGTCTTCTATCCGAATAACTCTTCTGCCTAAACTGAGCTTCCTTCACCCTAGCTCGAATCAATTCAATGTTCTCTGCAACTTCTCTAACCAGATCTGGACCAAGAACCAACTATCCTCGGTCTCTAGCCAGCAAACTGGAGATTTGCATGGCCTTCCATGCAAAACTTCAAACGGTGCCATCCTTGTACCAGTTTGATAACTGTTGTTATATGAAAACTCGACTAAGTGTAGATGGTCTTCCCATGATCCTCCCAAATCTAGCACACAAGCTCTTATCAAATCTTCCAAGTCTTTGTTAACTCTTTTTGTTTGCCCATCGGTCCGTGGATGGTAATCGGTACTCATCTTGAGCTTGGTACCTAAAATTCCCTGTAGACTCTTCCAGAACTCACTAGTGAACAAGGAATCTCTATTGCTTATGACACTACTAGGAATTCCATGCAGTCTAACTACATCCTTCATAAATAACTTAGCTAGAACAGGTGCCGTCCTAGTTGACTTAACTGGAATGAAATGGGCACTCTTAATCAATCTATTCACTATGAGCCAGATTCTTTCATTTCCTCGGTTTGATCTCCACAACCCGTCTATAAAATCCATCGATATAGAATCCCATTTCCATATCGGAATATCCAATGGATGAAGCAACCCACTTAGCTTCTAATGTTCACCTTCACTTATTGGCAGTTCAAACACTGCTTCACTCATAAGCCAACATCCCTCTTCATACCTTCTCAGAAGAAACTCTTCTTCATGTCCTAATACATCTTAGTTCCTCCTGGATGAATAGTGAACTTAGAACGATGTCATTCCTCAAGAACCTCCTTCCTTATGTCTCCCACATTTGGAACACATAACCTTCCATCTTCCTTAACCACCCGTTATGGTCAAGATTAAAATCCTTCAAGTCATCACTCTATGTTCCATCCCTTAGCTTCCTGATCTGTTCAACCAACACTGGATCCTGCTCTTGTTTAGAAGCAATCTTTTCGATCATCATCGATCGAACTTCTAAACAAGACAACACAACAGTTTCTCCACTAGGCTCACTTTCAGATCTCCCTTGCACACTGCAAGTCGTCAATGCTTCCAAATCTTTCCACTTGGCTATCATAGCCAACACTGCATTCTGATGCTTTCTGCTAAGCGCATCTACAACTTTGTTGCCTTCCCCTGGTGTGTACTCAATTCCAAAGTCATAAGCAGCAATAAACTCCAACCACCTCTACTGTCTAATGTTTAGCTCCATCTACGAGAATAAATACTTCAACGACTTATGATCCGTATATAACTCAAATCGCTCTCCCAAAAGGTAATGTCTCTACACCTTCAACGCAAAAATCACCGCAGCTAATTCTAAATCGTGATTTAGGTACCTAACCTCATGCGGTCTAAGCTGTCGAGACGCATATGCAATCACTTTACCTCTTTGCATTAACATAGCTCCTAACTCTGTTCCACATGCATCCGTGTATACCACTAAAACCTGATTTCCTATTGTAACAACCAACATAGGTGCATTAGTTAATAAGTGCTTCAACCTATGAAATGCTTCTTCACACTTCTCGATCCAAACAAATTTCACATCCTTTCGGGTTAGTTTGGTCAACAGTGCTGCTATTCGCGAAAAATCCTTAATGAACCTCCTATAATATCCAGCCAATCCGAGAAAACTTTTTATCTTGGTCACTGTCTCGGGTCTCTTCCAATTATTAACCACTTCAATCTTAGTTGGATCTACAAACAACCCTTTCTCTGAGACTACAAGACCAAGAAACTTCACTTCCTTCTTCCAGAAATTACACTTCGAAAACTTCGCCTTTAGCTGATCCTGCCTCAGCATCTCAAGCACCACTCTGAGATGAACTTTGTGCTCCTTTTCATCCTTAGAGTATATCAAAATACCATCTATGAAAACCAACATGAACCTATCCAAGTGCTCTCAGAGAGTTCGGTTCATCAAATCTACGAAGAATGATGTCGCATTAGTTAGTCCCAACAGCATTACTAACCATTCATACGATCCATATCTAGTTCTAAATACCATCAAAGGAATATTATTCTCTGCCACTCTAAGCTAATGGAACCCTGTCACTAAATTCAACTGGGAAAATACTTTGGCTCCACTCAATTGGTCGAAAAAATCGTCAATTCTAGGCAATGGATATCGATTCTTTATCATCTTCTCATTCAGCTTACGATAATCGATACATAACCTTAACGGTCCGTCCGGTTTCTTCGCAAACACTGTGGCTACTCCCCAAGCCGAACTACTAGGTCTGCTGAAATTCTTGCCTTCCAAATCCACCAACTGCACCTTTAACTCCTTCATCTCGGTAGGTGTCATCTAGCTTGGTGGTCTACTTACTGGTTCTGCTCTAGGTACTAAATCTATCTGAAACTCAATGGCTCATTTCGGTGGCAAACCTACTATAGGTTCAAAGACATCAACAGATTCTATGACCACGAAAACGCGATTCAACTCGTCTTCTACCTCCACTACACCCAACAAAGCATTCACATCACAGCTAGGGCTTTCTATGGTATATACAATCCAATCACTACAGCCAGGGTGTCTAAGCAATATTTTCCTATCATGGAAAAATATCCTAGCATCGTATTTACTTAACCAATCCATACCCAAAATAATTCCGAACTCTACAAAGTCAAACACATAGACACTGCAAACAAAGGTAAGACCTAACAAATCAAACTCTAGGTGGTCACACTTCATCCCAAGTGTCGCATACCCTCCTATCGGATTTGCAACTCTTAAGGAAGTAACTAAGTATGAGGGTTTTAGGTTAAGCTTATTTGCCAAACAACGAAATACAAAAGAATGCGATGCATTAGTATCAAACAGTGACATACCGTGAATCTGAAGTGTACCTTCCAACGTCGCCTTTCCTTTTTCCTCTACCGTTGGCCTCGAGGCAACTGGCTCCAATGCATACACTTTTCCTTTCCCATCCTTAGCTGGCTCTTTGCACTAGTTCTTATAATGTCCAATTTGATCGCAGTTGAAGCATATGATGTTCTTCTTCCCGATCACTTTCTTCATTTCTCCAGAACGACATTCATTCGCAAAATGTCCTTTCTTATCGCACTTAAAGCTGACAACTTCTGACTTTCCCTTTTTCACGGCTCCACCCTTCTAGGATCCCTTCTTATGAAAGAACTTCATTTTATGACCCTGCCCCGCCTGGACTTCCTTCGCCTTATTCCTCTCTAGAAAAGCAAGCATCTCCTCATGTCTTAAAGCCATCTCTACTACAACATCACAAGAACCTCTGATATAAGGTAATGTAGCCTTGGCCAGCTTAGGCTTCAACCCCCTAATGAACTTCTCGTTCCTCTTAATTACAGTATCCGTAGTAGCATACCCATACCTCGCCAACTCCTCAAACCTTGTAGCATACTCCAATACAGTCATCTCTCCCTGCTCCAACTCAGTAAACTTTCTGAGCAAGGTAGACTTCGCCATCACAGACATGAACCTCTCCTCGAACCTCCTCTTAAACTCAGTCCATTTCATTGTCTCTTCATTAACTCCAATCGTCACACTATTCCACTAGTACAAAGCTGCTCCTTGAAGCTGTCTCAAAGCAAACCTCCTCTTTTGCTCATCATTGAGCCCTAAATTTGCAAAGATCCTCGCACACTAGAGCAACCAGTTCTCTATTTCAATAGCATCTTTAGTTCTGATGAATGGATTTCCTCCCAACCTGGCAAATTTCCTACTCAAAATAGCATAATTGTTGACCACCGGAGCTTCCCGATTCCCTACTCCAGCATTTCCTCCAACCTCTCCAGCAGCAACACCTGCCTACATCATGTTGACAAAGAACTGATACATAGCTCTCATGTCAACTTGTGGGATTCTAGCACACACATTTCCAACTTATGCCTGACCTGGGTTCCTCCTAGTATTTAGTCTAGCATTACCATCAGTTGTGGTGCTTCCCCCACCAAAGTTAACCCTTCCACTTCTAGCATCCATATATGTATTCAAGCGTCGTGAGATACAGAAAAATAGCCTAAGAGAGATAGGAGAATATGGATATAGAGTATACTTATATATGGCAAATACAAGTATCTTACTATAGCGTTATCCCATACCCCGATCTTATCTCTAATTCCCTAGGATTATGTTTTCAAAAATCATTTTAGTTTAAATTTTTTCATAAACCTATGCTCTGATACCAAGTTGTAACATCCCCTATCTGGAGGCCGGAAGCTAAGTGCTACAGATGCCGCAGTTATCCATAGTATTAACTTCCGATGACCAAATATGGTAATGTTAATGGTATCCATATTATCAGAAGCACTTGAACATGAAATAAATCATCACAGATTAAAACAACTTTTCTCATTACATTTCAAAACTTAATTTCATATCCAAGTTACATAATTCCAAATGTTTCCTAGGTTCAAGTCAAATATAATTATTACATAAATACGCCAAGAGCGACATATGATGATGCCCCCTTGGATGACCAGAGCACTAAATAGTCATAATAGATTTAATACAACACAACGGAAACAAAAACATAACAACTCCTAAATAGCTAGCATTAGCCTCCTGCTCGTCTTCGAAAGCTTTATTCGTCCACCCACTAAAACCTGAAAATCCTCAACCCTCAGTTTACTCAAATCAATTTTGAGCACCAGAGAGTTTAAGGGGAAAAACATAAACTTCGAGTCAGACATAAATCCTGGTGTGAATAGTATTATACCTCTTGGTTATTTGATATTAAGTGAGACCACGGTGCTTAGCGGAACGATTCCCTTCACTAATATCCTTTTAAAACATATCTTTTGCAAATCATAATCCTGCGACCAAAACTAGTTAAAACAATAAAGCAATATCATGTATACATAAAAATCAGGTAATCAATGGATTATCTGCCTGAAAATTATAGTTTTATTTGGATAACTACTAACCTTTGGCTGACTTGGACCTACCAGACAAAATAAATAAATAGTCTAACATCTATTAGATACTCCTCTTCTGGAGGTCTGCCCCTAACTTTTCTTCTCCGAGGGTCAACTGATCCTAATGGTTTTGCAGGCTCACCAACAACCCATCTCTTCTCTATAGATTCCTTTCTGTGAGTAACATCATTTTAGTCTTACCTGTGACAAACCCTACACATTGGAATTTTGGTCTTATATTAGCTAGGAGCTACTAGCTAAAATATAGGGTGCGACCCTATACCAGTCCCATCAGGTATCTAATATCTGATTCATTTTACTTAGGGTAATCTTCCCTTAAAATTTTCCTTGAAAAACCTTTTATCTCAAATTGATTTAAACCTTTAAATCATACTTTAAACAAGGAAAATATATTCTACGCTTTACTCAAATGACCTTGCCATATCATTTATACTTCACATAAATCTTTGTTGATGAAAACATTTAAACCTTTGAAAGTACCCCTTTCGAACTCACTGAAAGCACCCCTTAAAACCTTTGAAAGTAAACCTGGGCCGAAACACCAAAACATTCTTTTCGAAACCATTCATAATCATCTTTCGAAACATTGAAATCATCCCTTTTGAAAGCTCTTAAAAACCTTAAACATCCTATCTTTCAAACAATTAAATATTACCTTCCGAAAACATTCGAAACATTCCATTTAAAACCTTTCTAATGTGTGGGGAACCACCCTTCGAAACCTTTATCATAAGCCTTTCGAAAGCACTAAAATCCTTTTTAAACATCAAACTTTTCGAAAGCATTTGGGTTCAAGTAAAACATGTGGAAACCTTTCGAAACCATTAAAACATTTCCTTTTGAAACCTTTGGGTTCTATCTTCAACAAAACAAAAGGTTCATAAAACAACTAAGTCCAAAGCACTCTTACAAAAGCATTTCCTAAGTAAAGAAGTATAGGTGTCGAAACCAACCCTTCAAAAGCATTGGAGAAGTGGCTAGGTTTCAAAAACAAAGTTACCCTTTCGAAACCATTTGCTTCGAAAGGTAGAAAATGGCAGCAAGGGTTTCGACCTCTTCGAAAACATTTACTTAAAACAAAAGGTGCAACCTCTTTCGAAACCATTCTTAAATCAATTTTGACCCAGTCGGAAGCCAACTATCAGAATCCATTGTCTCGACCCAGTACCTTTCGCATATATCCAATTCACTATGTACCAAGTCTTTGATACTATGTGCATTGGTTTCAATGGCGATGGAGGCAAAAGTACTCAATTGAAACCTAGGTGTCGAAAGTGGCGAAACAACTAAAGTATGACAAAATCTGATTTTTAACTTTAAAAAGTAATTCTTTTCAACTAACCTACCTTATTTATCGAAATATTATTGGTTGCTAATTCTCTTTTCTAATTGTATTGCCAAAATTTCAGAATTGAACAATTTAAATTATTTACAAAATACCCCTTCTCCTTGTATAAATCTATAAAACATTTAAGTCCCATACCTTAAATAATTTTATATATACATTAAAACACTTAGGAAAATTTTACTAAATCATTTTTAATATGTTTTCTAACATATCTAAATTTCAGACTCAAAACATATATAATTTAACCGTAAATTATTTTAAACCCAAATATCCAATTTTCTCACTAGAAAATTAATATAAAATCCATATTAATTCATAAAATTATGAAAATTGAAACCCATCTCTAAAATATCATTTCTGATCTAAATCTAAAACCACAAGGTATTTGGATGTCATTTATTAGGGTTTTACATCAAAACATATCATAAAATCTATATGAATTAGCTTAAATCATTAACAAACATATATATACATTTTATCATTCAAAAACATGGCAAAACACTTGCAAATAGATCGGATTTCATTCTAAAACTAAATATAAATAAAACATGAGATGTAGTCATTATTCATCTTAGCTTTGTGATTAAGGAGTTGAGATTTGAGAATGTATTAAGTTGATTTGCTTCTTCCTTTAGCTTATCTTCCTCTTGCTCTTGCTTAATGTGGCCGGCCTCTTAATTTTAAGTTTTTGCAAATGAACGTATGAAATGAACGAGTGTAAGGATTTAGGGTATAAGGATCTACTTATTCATATTTTGCCCCTTATCTAACTCCATAACTTGTTTTATTTTAGCCCATTTTAGTTCATTGGTTCATGTTGGCACGACTACCCCTAATAATCCCAAACCTCAATCCCCTAATCATTACATTATTTTATTCAATTTAACTAATTAAAATATCCTAAATAATGTTACTTAAAAATTAAGGTCGTTACGCTAATCATTTAAACAAAACATTTGGAAGGATAACTACAAAACCCCTTTCGAAGCCATTGCCTTCGAAACCATTAAACCCTTTCGAAAGCTTTAGGAAATGGCTTATTATATTTATAAAACAAAGGCTACCTTTTGAAAGCATTAATGACTTCAATCCATTCGAAAGGTATAAGGTCGGCAGCATGGTTTTGACTGGGTTCAAACTATCATTTTGAATGCATTGATTGAAAAACAAGGCAACTCATTTAAAAGCTATCTTTTCAAAACAGAAAGGCAACGACTTCTTCGATAGCTATAGTAAACACTTTCGAAAGTATTCTTTTGAAAACAAGGCAAGCGCATTTCTTTGGTTAGTAACGAAGGCTCCGACCCCTTCAAAAGCTAGCTTTCGACTTCATACCTTTCGCCTTTCTCCCATCTACTACCTACCAACTTATTGATACCTTGTGTATTGGTTTCTACTTGGTTGGTTAGTTGAGGCGGAAGTATAAGGTCAAAAGGTTGCATCTGAAAGAGGCGAAACATAATTTCTAAGTAAAGACCGTTTTAATGCCTTTATAAGTAATTGCTTTTTAACTAACTTGCCTATTTGTAAACATTTAATTGATTGCCATAAACCTTTCAAATTCCTTCCAAAATAAATCTACCACATTAATTTCATATCTAAATAAAATAATTTAACAAATAAGCCCTTCCTTAAGCAAAAAATTAAAACATTCAAGTCCTCCACATAAAATAATTAAAATTTCCATAGTTAATTACTTCGGAAAAATCCCTAAAAATCATAGAAATTCACTTTTAATATGTTATCTAACATATATAAATTTTAGACCCAAATTCTTCAAATATAGCCGAAATTAATTTCTAAGCCCAATTGTTCATATTTTCCTTTGAAAATTTATAATAAATTTTCCATAGCTTGAAAAATTATAAAAATTAAAACCCATCTTCAAAATAATGTTTTACATAACATATCAATTCCTCGTAGCATATGAAATCCAGCAAATACGATTTTTACCTAATATCGAATTAAACATTTATCTAGCATATGAAATCAGGTAAATATGACTTTTACTAAAATTGAATTAAACATTTATCAAACAATCTTGTTTGAATCAAACATATCATAAAATCCACGCATATCATCATCAAAATCATCACACAAGGTTTTAAACATAAGCCCAAAACAAAATGTTCTTTAAAAAATAAAAATAGAGATGGTTTTGATTATTATTCACCTTTGATTTGGATAAGGACTTGAGATTTGATGCTGCTTAATCCTTCTACCTTGATTCCTTAACTTTCACTTGAATGGCCGGCTTGAGCTCTCCTTTGTTTATGTTTTAGAGTTTTGAACGTGTGAAAATGATAATAAGAATAAGGGTTTATGGGTTAAGGGATATGGTGGATGGCTATTCCCATAATGCCCTATGCCTTATTCTCTTATTAGTTAAAAAGAAACCATTTACATAAACCCATTCCTTTTATTTTATTTAATTAAGCACGGCCTCTAATTCATTTCAAATCTCAACCAGTTATCACATTAATATTTACAGTATTCTATTTAATTTATCTAATTAAATCTCTTGAATAATGTTATTAAAAATTAGGGGTGTTACAGGCTCCCCTCCTTAAAGAATTTCATCCTCGAAATTCAGTAAGGACTAAATACTAAACATAGCAATCATCTCTAACAGCTCCTAACTACCATACTAGCCTACCTGACTAGCAACAGTCTATATAAAGCAAACATATAACATACCCTCATAGTAGATCAGGATAAGTATCTCTAATCCTATCTTCTGTCTCCCAAGTACAGTCCTTCTCGTTGTCGCTCCATTGAACTTTCACCAACTTGACTGTCTTGTTCCTTATCCTTCTCTCAAATCTTGCTACAACCTGAACTGCTTGTTTAACAAAAGTCAAATTTGTTTCTACTATCAAATCTTCCAACTATGTTAGAGAAATAGTAGTCTCTGGATCATGCACATACTTGCGAAGATGAGATACATGAAACATAGTATGGACACCTTCCACACTGCCCAGCAACTCTACTCTGTATGCGAGCTTTCCGACCCTCTCAATAATTAGGAACATACCAACATATCTCAGTGCCAGTTTCCCTGACTTTCCGAATCGTACCACACCCTTCATCAGTGATACCTTAATGGAAACCCTATCTCCAACTGAGAATTCTAGTTCTTTACGCCTCTTATCTGCGTAACTCTTCTGTCTAGACTGAGCTTCCTTCATCCTTTCTCAGATTAACTCAATCTTCTCTATTGCCTCTCTAACCAAATCTGGACCTAAGACTAATCTGTGTCCAGTTTCCAACCAACATTTTGGTGATTTGCATGGCCTTTCATACAAAGCTTCAAAAGGCGCCATTCCTAGACTAGTGTGATAATGTTTATTATAGGAAAACTCAACCAAGTGTAGGTGATCTTCCCAAGATCCACCAAAGTCTAGCACACAAATCCTCAATAAATCTTCGAGTACTTAATTGACTCTCTCTATCTACCCATCTGTTTGAGGGTGATATGCAGTACTCATCTTGAGCTTGGTGCCTACGAATAGTCGAACTAATGTGAGACGTCACAATTTGGGTTACAAGTATAATACGTAGGATGTGCTTTGGGGATTGGGGGTAGTAAGTGGCTATTGTAGGGTCAACCTCCTTTATAATTAGGAAGTATTAAATGGTCGGGGATAACATTTAGGCACGATAGATGGAAATCTCAAGAAGGGTCCACTTTGGGTTTAAGGTATTAAGTTGCTATTGCAGGGTCCTCCTTTTTCAAAAGGATGTATTAAGTGGTTTGATGAGATCCCATGCGATGTTAGCTAGGTAGTACCAAAGAGGGATCCGTTATGGGTTAGGTATTAAATGGCAGGAACCTATCCAGGATATAGGTATTAAATGGTCAGAGTCTGCCTAATTCTCATTCGAAAGGTATTAAGTGACCTAAGTACTTTCTCTCACATTGTTAGGACATGATTGATGATAAATGGGAATGGCTTTGGGCCAACTGTTGAAAGTAAGTTATATAGTTGGGTTAGAAATGTGTAAGTTATAGGATCAGACTAGAAGAGAATTCAAGCTTACAATCGAGGGTATTTATAAGAAATACAGTTAGGATGCATAAGAAGTATTCTTATCTAAATTATACTACCTAAGTACTATTATCGAAAGACTTGAGATTTTATTCCCTAGACATTGTTGTTCTAACTTCCTCCTCACTATAAGGTAGATTAGAAAAGACGATGAAGATCTAGGAGATGAAGGAAAAGACAGAGTCTTGTGGCAATTATCTATATACTTACATTTTTATATTTTGATGCACCTATTTCAGACATGATTTTATTATATTTTTAGATATTGTACTGCGGTTATTGGGATGTTCTGTTTTGTTTTGAAATTTGAATTTTTATAAAATGGATACTGTTTCTGATATTATATTTTATCCTTTCCATTGTGAAATTCTGATAGCACTAGTAGATAGCTCTATGTATTGTTCAACCAACAACCAGCCTTGGAATGGGTCTAATGTTCGAGAGGCCTTTTCTAGATCGAAAATTAGGCCTGTTCGAGATGTGTTGTTACATTTGGTATCAGAGCATAGGTTGCCCGATTATTGGATATAGGTGTTATTTTTAAAGTATTTTACAAAACCCTACTATATATAAACACTATTTTGAACATATGCAACACATGGCAAATCTTTTCTTTTAGGATATAATACTATCTTTGGAAATTGTAACTTAAAGTTTAAGCCTATAGATAGTAGATAATGGCTGCAAATTGTTCTTCTAAGGCTGGGAACCCCTCCACCCAAGAGATACCCACTATCTTAGGGATGCTAAATAGTTTAAGCAATACATGAGGTATGTTAAGCAAGTTCCTATTCCTTAACAAGCTGCAGTAGTGGCACCTACTGCCCCTTCTACTGAAGCAGCACCCTGCTTTATTGACTTTCCAAAATGTGCAAGACTTCCAGAATATGGGTGGAAAAGTGTATATGGGAGTAGAAGGCTTTGTGAAGACGAAGACTTGGATTAACGATTGTGAACATATCTTTCGAGAGCTTGGGAGGATCAGATTAAGAGAAGAATGGCGACATGACATCTTAATGGAAACGCCTTAGATTGGCGGACTGTTGTGGCCGAGGAGAATGTTAAGAGAGTTATCACTTGGGCTGTGTTCAAAAACTGCTTTGAGTCACGATTTATATCTAGGGCTGAGCTGAATTTGCAATTGAAAAGGTTTATACAACTTAGACAGAGAGACTCCATTTTGAAGGAATATATTAGTAGGTTTATAGAACTAGCTAAGTTCGAAATAAGTTTGATTGATACCCCATGAAAAAGGCCATGAAGTTTGTGAAAGGCCTGAATTCCCCACCTAGAGAGTTTCTTTTAACTTAAGTACCCATTGGCGCTACTTATGAGATGTTAGTTAAGATGGCTTTGCTTCAAATGGTTGGCTTAGAGGAGAATGAGAAAGTAGGACTGGTGCAAAACCAAGGATGAGCTAAGAAAGGAGGATTTTGGGCAAACAAGAAGGCTAAGGGAAAGTTCAAGAAGGAAGGTATAACATGTCGGAGATGCCAAAAGAAAGGGTATCGCTAGGGATTGTAAAATGAGTTTGATAAGGGAAGAGTTCAAGGGGAAGTGCTATCACTGCTGCGAGGAAGGGCGGAGTGGATAAGCCTATACGATTGAGGCTATTCCTATCTCGAGTAGACCTCCATTAGAGATCAAGGAAAGGTTGCAATGGAAGGTACAACTATTATTTTTGGACATTCTATCCAAACCCTATTTGACTTGGAAGCATAACATTCATTCATAGCTAAAAATGTAGTTAACTCTTTGAGTCTAAAAACCCTTATTTTCATCGACCCAATAGTAGTATTAAATCCTATTAAGGGGTCAATGCATATTTCTTTAATTTGGAAAGACCTAGTTATGGACATATGTAATGTCGATTTACATGTAACGCGTATGTTCTTAATTTTGAAGTGTATGGACTTATTCTAGGGATGGATTAGTTATCTTACTACAGGGCTATTTTAGATTATGATAGGAGAATTGTATGGTTAAGCAGTTGGAAAGGGTGAGATATAGATGTTCATTGTACACCCGAAAACTCAGTCAAGTTATGCTACTTGTATTCATTGATCTTGTCATAAGATGTGCTCTCATCTATACCCATAGATTGAGAATTCTCCGACATTTTTGAAGAGGTCTTCGGTCTCCTATCTGGAAGGAACATCGAGTGTAGGATTTATTTGTAGAAATACGCAGGACCCTTTGCTCTGCCATTAAGACACATAGCCCTCAAAGAAAGGCGAGAGTTGGATAAGAAGATTTCAGAGCTTTTATAGAAAGGATTCATTCGTTTAAGTACTTCTGAATAGGGAGCACCATTTTCTTTGCCATTAAGGCAGATGGCTCATTAAGACTATGCGTCGATTATAGATAACTCAACAAGTTGACTGAAAAGAATAGGTATCACTTAGTTAAAATAAATGATTTGTTTGATCAACTTATGGGAGCCAAAATCTTTTTCCAATTGGACTTAATCACTGGATTTTATCAATTGAGGATAATCGAGGATAACAAGCAGAAGACCGCATTTCGCACTCTAGATGGATTATATGAATGGAAAGTAATGCCTTATGGATTGAAAAATGCCCCTACATACCTTGTAGATTTGATGAGTAGAGTTTTTAGGGGACAGCTGAATAAATTCGTCGTAATGTTTGCGGGTGATACTTGGTATTCTCCAAGAGTGAAGGTGAGCATGAAAATTACTTAAGGGAGGTTCTAAGGACTTTGAAAAGGCACCAACCTAAAGCCAAATTCTCAAAATGTTACTTTTGAAAAAAGAAGGCGAGATTTCTTGGACATATTGTTTTCGAGAAGGGATTGTCTATAGACTCTACAAAGGTAGAAGCTATTCAAGATTGGAAGATTCCAAAGACTACCATAGAGGTTAGGAGTTTTCTTGGGTTGATGGGTTACTATAGGAAGTCTTTGCAAGGACAGTTGTCCCACTAACTTGTTTAACCAAGAAGAATTTTTTTTTTGCATGTGATGAGAAGTGCATGGAAGCATTTGAAAAGTTGAAGGAACTTTTGACAAGCGTGCTAGTATTAACTATTCCCGATGGGATGAGGCCTTTCACCATTTACACCGATACATGTGGTATAAGATTAGGAGTTGTTCTTATGCAATATAGGAGGTTGATAGCTTATGCTAGTAGGCAAATGAAGGACCATGAGAGGAGATACTCAACTCATGACTTAGAGTTAGCAGCTATCGTTTTGCCTTAAAAATGTGGAGGCACTATCTTTTGGGAGAAAGGTTTGAGTTGTTCACTGGTCACAAATCACTCAAGTACATATTTTTTCAAAAACATTTAAATCTTAGGAAGTAGGGGTGGATGGATTTTATGGCATCATATGACTTTGGGATACAGTATACCCCCCGAAAAGGGAATTTTTTCGCCCGCGCCCTTAGCCAGAGGCATGCTACTTTAAATGTTATATACGAGTGAAGGCAGTTCGAGTTCCTCTCCAATTTCAATTTTCAACCACCATTCGAACCCACTCTAGGCTTTTTGGCATAATAATGGAGGTTTGGCCAGCATTAATGGACCGCATTGGGCTAGAGCAAAAGAAGGATGCGACGATAATAGATAGTTATGGCACGCTGAGTAGGGGAGAGCAGTTTCCCCATGTCAGTAGATATGCTGATGACGAAAGAGGATGTTTGAGGGGAGATGGATGCCTTTGTATCCCTATGGTTGAGGATGTTTTAGAAGAAATTTTTATAGAATGTCAGCATTCTAGGATGACCATTCATCCTGGAGGAGATAAGATGTATAGGAATATGAAGCGAATTTTCTATTGGCCAAGGATGAAGAAGAGGGTAGTCGAATTTGTTTCTAGGTGTTTGACATGCCAAAGGATAAAGGCTAAACAAGGAAATCTTAAAGGATTGTTATTTCCATTGGAGTTGCCAACTTAGAAATGGGAGCATATATCGATGGACTTTATAGATTGGTTGCTTAAGAGTCAAAGTGGCAATGAAGCTATTTGGGTTATAGTAGATAGGCTCACTAAAAGTGCTCATTTTATTTTTGTTAGAAGTAATGGGACCACAACATCTTTAGTGCAAATTTATATTAAGTAGGTGGTTCGACTTCATGGAATCCTAATTAGCATTGTTAGTGATTGGTACCCTTAATCACTAGCAAATTTTAGAGGAGTTTGTAGTTGGCTTTAGGAACCTCATTGAATCTTAGTACTGCTTACCACCTACAGATCGATGGTCAGACTGAAAGTGTAAATAGGATTTTGGAAGACTTGTTGAGAGCTTGTATCATGGACTTTGAAGGACATTGTGAGAAACACTTACCTTTAATAGAATTCGCATACAACAATAGTCCCCAAGCGACGATTGGTATGACACCCTTTGAAACATTATACAGGAGGTCATGTAAATCGCCAAATATTGGTGGGAAACGACTAACAAAATTTTACTTAGACCATTGATTCACAAGACCTCGTAAAAGATAGAGTTGATTAGGCAAGCAAACGAAGGCCGCACATAATAGCCAAAAGTCCTATGTGGACAAGTAAAGGAAAAAAATTGGAGTCTAAATAAAAGACATGGTGTTTGTTAAAGTTTCCCCTCATAGGAAGGTTATGAGATTTGGTAAGTTGGAAGAGTTAACATCAAGGTTTGTTGGACCTTTCTCGATCTTGGAAAGAATATGGAGACTTGCATATCGAGTAGAGCTACCAGATAAGTTGGCAGGAGTCCGTGACGTATTTCACATTTTGCACTTGAGAAAATGCCTTCATAGCACAACCACCATGGTAGAGCCTGATCAGTTAGTAGACATTGAGATGGAGCCAATAGCACCCCGTGCTAATGTACGCATAGTGGAGCATGGAACTAGGAATCTTTAGAACAAATAAATTAGGCCGGTTCGAGTACAATGGGGGATAATCCGATGGAAAGCATATGGGAAACTGAAGAGAAGATGAGGACTTCTCATCCTGAGCTTTTCTTAGGTAAACTTTTTCTTCCCAAAATTAGGTTTTCAGTTGCTCCGTGGTTGCTAGATTGGATGATAGAAAATAGTTTCAACACTTTTTCCTATCATCTTTCCACTCATATATAAATTTTACGCATATTTAGGATGTTTGCATACATGCCTATATGATACAACCTTGCATTCACGCTAGGACCAAGCTCACCTGTAGTATGTCTACGTACATAATCACATTGCACTTCTTGGTTAAGTAGATGGTTATATAGATAACTTAGTTATATAACATGGATGTTTAGTGCACGTTACACTATCTTTCCCCTAGGGATTTCGGGGATGAAATCATTTTAAGGGGGAGAATGTAACATCCCTTAAAGATTAATAAGAAATTAATTAATTAATAATAAGGCTAAAAATACAAATTTTGTGAACAATGGAATTTGGTGACAGAAGTTGCGCCATTGCGTTCATGGTAATTTTCTGTTCAATTTCCATATATAAAGTTTTGAAATCAGAGCTGAAACAGAGAAGTTATTAGCATTTGAAGTTTTGAGTTCAAAATAAATCAAATGGGATTCAAATTCAAATTTATAATTAATTTTAGGAATTTGATATTTAAAAATGAACGTTGATTAGAAATGGGTTTAGGGAAAACACTAACATTAAAAAATTAATTAAGGAAGTAAATAAACGTTAAACAAACAATCAACATGTTTAAAAAAATAATCAACCGGTCGATCACCTAGGTAGGAGCGGTTGACCGGTGGATGTTGTTGCGGCTAAGGTTATTTAGGCCAGGAACGACCTGGATTTTATTATTTTAAATTGACTTAAATCTGAAGGTTCTAGTGACTTTTAACCATTATAAATAAGATCCTAGCTCCCCCACTTTTATTCACAAATTATTTAGGAACTTAGGCGGAGCTCTATTAGTCTTTTCTTCCACAAAATTCAAAAATTTCTTAAGTTTTTTATGTAAGAGATTTTAGATATTAGTATTCAATTTCTAATTCTATTCTCCTTCAATCCCTAAAATTTCAAATCTAATTAATATACAATCTAATTATTGTATATTTTAAAAGAAAGAGGTCTGAAAAGAGGAAAAAGCAGCAGGTGTATTCAAATCCAAAGGAGAAAGCTGTAAATTATCTATGAGTGGAATCTTAGTTTTTCTCATTTTAGTAATTGTATAGTATAGGTTGGATTTGATATATGCCTTGAGGAATTTTGTTCCCGAAAACACCAAACTAAAACCCTCAAAATTCCACCAAAACGAAATGTCAATTCTAACGTTTGGGATCTCAATTACTCTATATTGAAATAACAGACTTTGTAATTATTGCAATTTTAATACTTTGCATTCTATTCAACTTTCCACTTTTCTCTTTTGATGAGATTAAGGGTTTTAAAAAGTAATTTTCTTAAGAAATAGTGTGTAAAGTACGAATTATCCTATTCACAATTTTCATTGCCTATTTCCATAGTTTAAATATGAATCCTTTTTCATTTTATATGCAAAAGTTGAATAGAGTGTATAAGAATTTATATTGTAAATTCTATTGATGTTGATTCTACTATTTTAATATAAAATAAGTTTGTAAATTGATCCTATTTTTTTTATACAATTCTATTTTTAATTAATAACGTATGTATATATAACCGTATAAATAATGTATAATTAATAACGTATTAATTGCGTAGTAAGTAGGTTAGTAATTAGCATTTAATCCACATATGATGGAAATTAAGGATGATTATGATTAGTGATGGAATAAAGATTCTTTCTTTATAGCCTTAGTTGAATGTGGTGTGGTATGTGGTAGTATGATTAGGGGAGTGTAAATTATGACTAGGTTATAGGGATGCGAGGTCAATCGAAAGCACACGAATGTCTGCCCAGCTAATCTGGCTACAAGCGGTGTGACTTTGGGGTTGATTTTAGACATCGCCTATAATAAGTACCCACAGAGGATGCAAGTTTATTCCCAAATCTGCAAGGTTAGTCTGCCTAGTTAATTTGGCTACTAGTGCTTACAAATAGTTGGACTAATGTGAGACGTCACAGTTTGGGTTATGGGTCATAATACGTAGGACCTGCTTCGGGGATCAGGGTAGTAAGTAGCTGTTGTAAGGTTCGCCTCCTCCATAATTAGGAAGTATTAAATGGTCAAGGATAGCATTTAGGCATGATAGATGGAAATCTTGCCTTAGGTTAGGTATTAAATGACTGGGATCTGCCTAAGATATAGGTATTAAATGGCCAGAGTCTGCCTGGTTCCCATTGAAAATGTATTAAGTGGCTGTGTACTTTCTCTCACATTGTTAGGATATGATTGACAGTAGATGCGTGGGACTAGGAATGACCTTGGGCCCGTAGTTGAAAGGAAGTTATAGAGTTGGTTTAGAAAAGTGTAAGTTATTGGATTGGACAAGGAGCTTCAGGCTTACAGTCGGAGGTATTTATAAGAAATATAGTTAGGATGCGCAAGACATATTCTTATCTAAATTATACTGCCCAAGTACTATTATGGAAAGACTTGATATTTTATTCACCAGACATTATTGTTTTGACTCCCTCCACATTACAATAGAAGTTAGAGAAGATGATGTAGATCTAGGAGATGAAGGTGGAGACGGCGTCTTGCGACAGTCATCTATCTACTTATGTTTTTATATTTTGATGTACCCATTTCAAACATGATGTTATTGTATTTTGAATATTGTACTATGGAAATTGGGATGTTATGTTATGTTTTGGAATTTGAATTTGTATAAAATGGGTACTGTTTCTAATATTATATTTAATCCTTTTTGCTGTGACATTTCTATAACATTAGTAGATAGCTCTATGTATTGTTCAACCAACAGCTATTCGTGGAATGGATTTAATGTTCGATGGGCCTTTTCTGGATCGAAAATAAGGTCCGTTTTGAGCTAGGTTGTTACACTCATACTTGGTTTTCTTCCATAAGTTAACTTAGGAATTAGCTACTGAAGTTTGGTCGTGTAACTTGAGTGACTCATCCTTGTTTCTCACCATGCAGTCAATAGGGAATAGTTGCTCAATGCAATCTCTAGCATAGTCTCATTCATGCCGATCAAGTTCATGTGTGCCTTGATGCAAATTGTCGCAATCCATAAGTGTGCGTCGTTGATGTTGGTGTATTTCCATTGATCATTGATAATCCACACACTTTGTTTTTTGCTAGTTAGTCCACTTTCAGAACTAGACCTCAACATAAGTTGCTTTGAATAATATGAAGTACAACCATAGAACTGAAGAATTCTTTACGTTGCGTTCATGTAACAACCCAAAATTTGAGCTACAATAATTAACTAACGAATTAATTAAATAATAAAATAAGTTTGTGAAATTGTTAGAATTGAGCTATGGGAGTTGAACCATTGTGTCCATGGCGATTTTCTGATCAATATCCATATATAACTTGTCGAAATCCAAGTTAATATGAAGAAGATACGAGAGAAACAAGAATTGAACTAAAACGAAAAAAAATACAAAGGGTCAGGTCGACCCATACCTCGGCCAGGTCGACCCTAGGGCCAACCCCCAAGGCCATAGGTTGACCTATAAGTCGACATACAGGTCGACCCGCCTTTGTATTTGGATGTGAAAACGTCCAGGTCGAAGCGTAACGTCATATTTTGATTTTTCTTAAATCCTGTGCGTTCATGCTTCCATCCGACGGTTCCTAGTGAGCCTATGACGTGGTTGCACCAGATTTAATCTTCAAATCCAATGGTCTGAGATCCCTAAGCTACACTATAAATAGAACCCTAGGCCTAGCTATTTTTCTCATTCAGATTTTCTCCTATTTGGATTCATTGCCAGAGGCTGGACCCTAAATAGAAATTTTTTCTAAGAAGGAAATCTTTTTGATAAAAATATTCTACGCTCTAGAAGTGGATCAAGGAAAACCAAGTACTATAGCTAAGGACCACAGGTGAGTGTTTTGTAATTATTTTAGATTTTTAAGTGATTTAAAATAATAGGGTTCTCAATAGTTGTAGTTTTTCTGCAATTTTGAGATAGTTTTTATACAAGTTATTTATAGTTAACTTTTAAGTAAATTTTTAAAGTTCTTTTCAGTCTATTTTATTCAGCTATTTTATTCAGTTATTTACATTTTATTTACATCTGTTTTATGTTAGAATTTAGCCTGTAATTGTTAGTTTCTTTTTATTCCTTTTTACGCGAATAAAATATTAAAAAAAGAAGAATTCGCTAATATGGACTAAAATATAAGAACACTAAATTTATAGAAAATAGATGTAAAATAAGAAGAACTGTAATAAAAAGAGGATAGACTGAAATAGACAAATTTGAGATATTTGCAAGCATAATTATAACAAGTGATTATAACTAAAAAGAGAAAATAGAAGAATAACAGAAGAGGCTTATTTTATAACTTAGATCTAGATTAAGTCAATAAGCAAAAGAACAGTTATATCACACTGGTTATAATTAGAAAAGAAAGAGATAACAGAGAAGGCTTGTTTTAAAACTTAGATTACGTTAATAAGAAAATATAGCAGAAATAACAAAAGAGGCTTATTTTAAAACTTACACAAAGTTAATAAGCAAACATAGAAGAAGGGCCTGTACCAACAACATTCCCTTTCAGTCAGGAACTGATGGTCTCACAATAGTTAGGTGAGGCTGGGACATGCTTATGCTAATTATGGTAAAAAAGTTGCCAATAGATAGAAGCTCAAATCTGGGGATTTGGGCAAGGGGCGCAAACTAGAATTTGTTTGTTAGGACCAGTACCGACAGCATTCCCTTTCAGACTAGGACTGATGGTCTCACAACACTTAGGTAAGGCTGGGCAGCATCCCTTTCAGACTAGGACTGATGGTCTCACAATAGATTAGGTAAGGCTGGGCATGCTTATGCTGATCAGGGTAAATAAGAGGTCAGAATAGGGTCGACAGTTAGTGTGTATCGGCGATGACCGAGCGTGCAACATCGATTAGGGTAAATAATTCGCTACTGCATTCCAAGCACTAAACAAGTGTCTTTTGCTATGACCAACATGATTGGTTTACAGTGGAACAACGGAGATAGAAGGCGGATCAATGGGCAAAATTAGGATTTCAGCCTAATTAAAATAGGATTAGGGTTTCAACCTGATCATAGCAATCTAAGACAAGTGCAAACAATCACAATCAAAGAAAATAGAATCAGAAATAGTATTTTATCCCAGTTTTATCCTTTTTGTGTTTTCCTTTCATACTAGAACTATTGCTTAGTCTATTATCTTTAACTTACTTAAGAATGCTAGTTATTACTTTCACTCACCAGACTTATAGTATGACCCACTCCTCTATTTCCCCTTTTCCCTCCATAGGCCAGCAGAATCTAGGACAGTAGATTCAAACCGCCTGGAGATATATTCTTGGAAGTTCTTCATGTATTCTTCTTCTTCTTTTCAGTTTTCTTTTCATTTGACTTTGGATGTGCTGGTACTTTACGAGAGGGATGATTTTTATTGTTTATGTACTCTGATGATGTGACAGAGATTGTATTTTTCACGAGACATGTGTATATGGTTTTTAAGACATTCTGTTTTGAAATAAAGTTTAATTTTAAATGTCTAGTTATTATTTAAATGTTTTTTCTGTTTTTATTTATTTGTCTTATTAATCTTAGTCTCTGTGATACTTTAGCTATACCTATAATGCACCATATCTTTTAGTGTGCCCTTTTGGGTGTACTAAGGGGTGTGGGGTGTTTCACTTGGTATCAAAGCCTATGGTTACAGGATTCCTAAAACTTGTTTTAAAAGTAAAGTATTTTTCAAAGGTAACATATTTTCAAACTATTTTTCAGAAAGAAACTCTTATTATAGAAATAGTTTTCAAGTATAAAAGAGTTTTTATAAAAATCCCCTCAAAGTCCAGTTCAACCTTCTTTCGATTTTTTCAAGCCTAAATTCTCTTTTCTTTGTATAGAATGGTGGACGCCCCAAATCTTCCTGAGGGTGTCCAAGTCCCTGGCTGGTTTTGTATATACCTTCAAGCTACTACACCAGAGGTGCAAGGGCAAGCGCCTAATGTAGCACCGACAAGTGGATGTCCCGTTAATCCAGCTGCAGTAGCCAATTTTTCTAAGCTATGCAAGGACTTCGCTAATCTAGAAGGCAAGACATTTTCCAGCACGGAGGATTTCGTGGAGGCACAAGCTTGGTTGAGGAATAAGAAGGATAAGGACAAGAAGAAAGGAGGAGGACCTCAAAACATATCAAGAAGGGCGAAAAATGTCCAAATTTTGGATTGGTTGGGCATTTCACAAAGGACTATAAGAAGGACACGATGAAGGGGAGGTGTTGCAATTGTGGGTAGCCTGGGCACCTTAGTAGAGCTTGTCCTCAAAGGGCAGGGTAGAGAGCAGGTGCACCTGCAGTGCAAGTACATGCTTTGGATGGAGCACCTTCTAGTAGTGGACCGGATCGAGGTAGGAAAGTCTCTGTAGAAAGTTTGATCTCTAATTTAGATTTTCCTATTCAAACTCTTTTTGACTCCGGAGCATCGCATTCTTTCATTTCTAGTTCCTTGGTTGATTGTTTGCACTCAGATATTTCTCTAGTTGTAGACCCTATAGTTGTTTCAAATGCCATAGGAGGATCGACACATTTATCCATGATTTGTAGGGGTTTGAAAATTTTTATACTAGCCATAGAGTTTAATTTTGATGCCTATGTACTGGGATTTTCGGGATATGGGATGATTTTGGGGATGGACTGGTTATCCACTTATGGTGGGATATTGGACTGCGAGAGGAGAGTCGTCAAACTAGAGACATATAGCGGAAGAACACTCGAGGTTTCTTGCGACCCACAGGTGTCAGTCATGTTGAGCTTCCTTTATTCCCTTGATTCATCACTAGGAGAGTTAGATTCAGTTCTAGTTGTTAGAGATTTCCCAGGCGTTTTTGAAGAGGTTAGGGGACTACCCCCTAAGAGAGAGATCGACTTTAGGGTCTATCTGAATGTTAATGCTAAGCCAATGGCATTGCCCGTGAGACATATGGCTCCTAGGGAGAGGAAGGAGTTAAGTAAGTAGATTGGTGAGCTATTGGAGAAAGGCTTCATCAGACGGAGCATATCTGAGTGGGGATCGCCAGTCGTCTTCGCTACAGAGGCGGATGGTTCCCTTCGACTTTGCGTAGACTATAGAGAGTTGAATAAGCTTACGAAGAAGAACCGTTACCCACTTCCTAGGATAAACGATCTTTTCGCTCAGTTGGTTGGCTCTTTAGTATTTTCTCAACTTGATTTAGCTACTGGATTTCATCAGCTTAGGGTCGTTGACGATAGCATCGATAAGAGAGCATTTAGGACACCCGATGGATTCTTTGAGTGGTTGGTTATGCCGTTTGAGCTGACCAATGCCCCGGCCTATTTTGTAGATTTGATGAGCCGTGTTTTTCGAGATGTCCTAAATAAGTTTGTTGTAGTATTTGTGGATGACATTTTGGCGTTTTCCAAGAGTATGGAGAGCATGCTATTACTATTGAGGAGGTTCTTCGTACACTTCGTGTCCATCAGTTGAAAGCAAAATTCTCGAAGTCTCACTTTTAGCGTGATGAGGTGCGTTTCTTGGGGCACGTAGTCTCAAGAGAGAGTTTAGCTGTGGATCCTGCTAAGATAGTAGCAGTGCAAGATTGGAAGGCCCCCAAGAACGTTATCGAAGTTAGAAGCTTCCTAGGTTTAGCTGGTTATTATAGGAAGTTTATCAGAGATTTTGCTAAGATTTCAGCACCTCTTACTAGCCTCACTAAGAAGAATACGACATTCGTGTGGGACGTAGATTGTGAGGATTCCTTCACGATGCTGAAGAGGGCCCTTATTAGTGCATCAGTGTTAGTTTTACCCAACAGAGTCAAACCTTTTACAGTATACACTGATGCATGTGGGACAGGTCTTGGAGCAGTATTAATGCAAGAAGGGAGGGTAGTATATATGTTATGGAAGTAGACAGTTGAGAACTTATGAGAAGAACTACCCCACCCATGATTTGGAGTTAGCTGCTATTGTTTTCGCGCTTAAGTCTTGGAGACATTATTTACTAGGAGAGAGGTTCGAGCTTTTCACTAACCATAAATCATTGAAGTACCTATTCTCAAAGAAGGATTTAAACTTGAGGCAGCAGGGTTGGATGGAGTTTCTAGCATCATATGACCTTGAGATAGCTTACACCCCTGGTAAGGGGAACGTAATTGCGGATGCGTTAAGTAGGAAGAGAGCAACCCATAGTCCAATGTTCGTGGAGTGGAAAGCCTAGATTTTATTTCCACCTTTGATTTTAAGCCCTCTACAGACATTACCCCTGGATTATTGGCAACACTTGATGTTAAGCCTACCCTCATAGATCAGATTGGCTCAAAGTAGCGAGAGGATTCAGAGCTTATGGATATTTTGGATAGGATTAGCAGAGGAAAGGTCTCTAGACATCTCCAATGCTATTCCATTGATAGTAAAGGGTGGCTAAGGAGAGATGGAAGACTTTGTGTCCCCCGCACTAGTGATTTGACAAGAGCAATTCTAGAAGAAGCACACCATTCTCGAATGACTATTCATCCGGGTGGTGATGAGATGTATAGGGACATGAAGAGAGTGTTTTATTGGAGCGGCATGAAGAAGGATGTGGCAGAGTTTGTAGCTAAGTGTCTTGTGTGCCAAAGAGTTAAGGCGGAGCAGCAGAAGCCTAGCGGATTGCTTCAACCATTGGATGTACCCGAATGGAAGTGGGATAGTGTTTCAATGGACTTCATAGATGGTTTACCCCGATCTAGGAAGGGGAATACTAGTATTTGGGTGATTGTAGACCGTTTGACTAAGAGTGCCCACTTCATTCCGGTCAAGAGTAAGAGGACATCACCTTATTTAGCATCCTTATATGTTCGTGAGATAGTCCGACTTCATGGAGTTCCTTCTAGCATAGTGAGCGACAGAGACCCTATCTTTACTAGCGAGTTTTGGAGGAGCTTGCAAGAGGCTTTAGGTACACAGCTTAGATTGAGTACGACCCATCACCCTCAGACAGATGGCCAAACAGAGAGAGTTAATAGAGTTCTTGTAGATTTGTTGAGGATGTGCATTCTTGATTTTGGAGAACTTGGGAGGAGCGTCTTCCTTTGGTGGAGTTCGCATATAATAATAGTTTTCAAGCAAGCATTGGGATGGAACCTTTTGAAGCTCTTTATGGAAGACCTTGCAAGTCGCCTTCATGTTAGTTGGAGTCCACAGAGAGATTGCTACTTGGTCCTGACATGATTAGGGAGACTTCAGAAAAGATAGATTTGATTTGAAGAAGAATGAAAATGGCCCAAGATAGGCAGAAATTTTATGCAGATACGAGAGAAACAGGAATTGAACTAAAACGAAAAAATACAAAGGGTTAGGATGACCAATACCTAGGCCAGGTCGACCCGCCTTTGTATTTGGACGTGAAAACGTCCAGGTCGAAGCATAAAAGTCATATTTTGAATTTTCTTCAATCCTACGCATTAATGCTTCCATCCGACGGTTCCTAGTGAGCTTATGACGTGGTTGCACCGGATTTAATCTTCAAATCCAACGGTCTGAGATCCCTAAGCTACACTATAAATAGAACCCTAGGCCCTTCTATTTTTCTCATTCAGATTTTCTCCTATTTGGGTTCATTGCCAGAGGCTCGACCTTAAATAGAAAATTTTTCTAAGGAGGAAATCTTTTTGATAAAAATATTCTACGCTCTAGAAGTGGATCAAGGAAAACCAAGGACTAGAGCTAAGGACCACAGGTGAGTGTTTTGTAATTATTTTAGATTTTTAAGTAATTTAAAATAATAGGGTTCTCAATAGTTGTAGTTTTTCTGTAATTTTGAGACAGTTTTTATACAAGTTATTTATAGTTAACTTTTAAGTAAATTTAAGAAGTTCATTTCAGTCTATTTTATTCAGCTATTTTTATTCAGCTATTTTATTCAGTTATTTATAGTTGTTTACGTTAGAATTTAGCCTGTAAATGTTAGTTTCTTTTTATTCCTTTTTATGTGAATAAAATATTAAAAAGAGAAGAATTCGCTAATATGGACTAAAATATAAGAACACTAAATTTATAGAAAATAGATGTAAAATAAGAAGAACTGTAATAAAAAGAGGATAGACTGAAATAGGCAAATTTGAGATATTTGCAAGCATAATTATAACAAGTGATTATAACTAAAAAGAGAAAATAGAAGAATAACAGAAGAGGCTTATTTTATAACTTTGATCTAGATTAAGTCAATAAGCAAAAGAACAGTTATATCACACAGATTATAATTAGAAAAGAAAGAGATAACAGAGAAGGCTTATTTTAAAACTTAGATTAAGTTAATAAGCAAATATAGCAGAAATAACAGAAGAGGCTTATTTTTAAAATTTACACTGTTAATAAGCAAACATAGAAGAAGGGCCTGTACCAACAGCATTCCCTTTCCGTCGGGAACTGATGCTGTCACAATAGTTAGGTGTGGCTGAGACATGCTTATGCTAATTAAGGTAAAAAAGTGGCTAATAGATAGAAGCTCAAATCTGGGGATTTGGGCAAGGGGCGCAAACTTGTTTGTTAGGACCAGTACCGACAGCATTCTCTTTCAGACTAGGACTGATGGTCTCACAACACTTAGGTGAGGCCGGGCAACATCCCTTTCTGACTAGGACTGATGGTCTCACAACATATTAGGTGAGGCTGGGCACGCTTATGCTGATTAGGGTAAATAAGAGGTCAGAATAGGGGGCGACAGTTAGTGTGTACCAGCGATGACCGAGCATGCGTCATCGATTAGGGTAAATAATTCACTACTGCATTCCAAGCGCTAAACATGTGTCTTTTGCTGTGACCAACAAGATTAGTTCACAGTGGCACAACAGAGATAGAAGGCCGATCAACGGGTATAATTAGGATTTCAGCCTAATTAAAATAGGATTAGGGTTTCAACCTAATCACAACAATCTAAGACAAGTGCAAACAATCACAATCAAAGCAAAAGGAATCAGAAACAGTATTTTATCCTAGTTTTATCTTTTCTGTATTTTCCTTTCATACTAGAACTGTTGCTTAGTCTATTATCTTTATCTTGTTTAAGAATGCTAGTAATTACTTTCACTCACCAGACTTATAGTCTGACCCACTCCTATATTTCCCCTTTTTCCCCATAGGCCAGCAGAGTCGAGGACAGTAGATTCAGACCGCTTGGAGACATATTCTTGGAAGTTCTTCATGTATTCTTCTTCTTCTTTTCAGTTTTCTTTTCATTTGACTTTGGATGTACTGGTACTTTATGAGAGGGATGATTTTTATTGTTTATGTACTCTGATGATGTGACTGAGATTTTATTTTTCACAAGACATGTGTATTTGGTTTTTAAGACATATTCTATTTTGAAATGAAGTTTAATTTTAAATGTCTAGTTATTATTTAAATGTTTCCGCTGTTTATATTTATTTGTCTTGTGAATCTTAGTGATGCTTTAGCTATACCTATAACGCACCACATCTTTTAGTGTGCCCTTTCCGGGTATACTAAGGGGTGTGGGGTGTTTCAGTTCATTTCACTTGTGAATTCTCTTTTATGATTTCAAGAAGAATAGAGAAATGAAGAACCACATTGGTATTATAAAATGTGTATGTGCAAAGTGAATCACTTAAAGTGTTTATAGTATTAAACTAGGGTTTAAAGAGATAACGAATCCAATTCTAGGTTTACCTAAACTCATTTTACAAATATTTCTTTCACAAACATATTTTTACATAAATCTACCTTCAAAATTTCATGTAGATTAAGTGTCACTCCTTAGTTACGTGATCATCCACTATTTAGCTTACCATAATCTAAGATAGATACGTTGTATTTACTAGTCACATTAACATTATGAATCATATTCAGTGACATTAATTAAATATATAAGATAGGATTGTTACTGGCTTTGCCTCTCAAAGGAATTACACACAATGGTTCACACTATATATATTATCCAATGTTTGAATCGAGTGGCTTCTAGAAATCTTGACAATGAGACGAAGATAAAATGACGCAAGATCATAGGGGAATGCTTGGAGTGACATAGGAGTGGAGTCTTATGAGTTTGAAGGCCTAACTCAAAAACAAGTTTGACCGATACCAATATGATTTCTTAAGGCAAGTTTCATGTTTTGGTGGAGATTTTCGATATGGTTGTCTGATATGATTTCTTGAGGCAAGTTCCATATTTCGATGTAGATTTTCCATTTAGTTAAAGAGTGAAGTGCTTAAGTAATAATATCACCATCGAGTTAATTTCTAATGAGGGGGATACTTCATAAATTACACACAATTAATTTCAACATACCACATGTATATAGTTATACATATAAAATATCTTTTACAATCCATTTCTGTATCAAAATAATAACTATACTTTCATATCAAATTACTCACCAAAATAAGCTTTCAAAATAGTTTTCTAATTAGGACCTAGCTCCAGCCGCCTCTACCCATCTCTACCCCATCGCTTCCTTCACCCACTTTCTCTAACAAGGTTGTCGCATCCTTATTTTCTGGGTTTGCTATTATCTTACTGCTTATCATGATACTGATGATACTTGGTTTCATCAAATTGCCTCCTTTTGATTTGGATATGTCAACCACCCACTCTAGCCATGTTCGCTAGCCACCATCACTATACGATGGGGTTAACCCAAAGTTAAATCAAAGAACAAATGCAAGGCAATTGCTACAAAATTTGATCCTCCTTCTCCTTATAGCTTCAACATGTCGCTCGAACTTTAGAGTATTTTGATCATTGCCACCCTTCTTCGATCACCGCATCTGATTATGGAGATGCTGTTATCAGGCCGCCTGATGCCTCAACTATTTCTGCGATTCCTATTTCTAAAGTGATGCTCCAACATGATGCTTCAATGGCCAACACTGCATTTGTGAAGCCTCTTATAGCTAAAACTGCTAATTGCGAGGCAATGTCCCATCTGGGTCCTTTTACAAAGTCTTTCCCTAATTGCTTATAAATCCTGCTCCGCCCGTTCGAACTGAAACAACTGCCCTATTTGGTTTCGTACAACAAGCATCTAAAATTGAAAATATTAGAAATCAAGATCAGTAGAAAGTCCCCTCTCCTTCTGTCGAAAATTAGGCATAAGTTTTCTCTCGGAAGCCAAGTAATGCGGGTAGGTATGTCTTTAAGAACGTTAAAACTAGTGATGGTGATGTTCTAATCCCTCCTCGTGAGGTTGTTAACGCTGGAAAGGTATATTGGAAGAACCACCTTATTGGTTTCTAATTAGATAAACATCTGCCTTATAATTTTGTAAAAAATCATCTTCTTCATGTTTGGAACCTCAAAGGTAAGGTTAAAGTGATTTTTGATAAGGACATGTTCTTCTTTGAATTCTCTTGTATGGATAATAGGGCTAGAATCCTTGAATCGGACCCGTACATCACCTTTGACAAAGTATTCATAATTACTAAATGGTCTCCCATCATTGATTCAGCTTGTGAGCAAGTTCAGTCGATTCATGTTTGGGTCAAACTTACTAACATTCTCTTGTTTGTTTTGAAAAGACTATTGAGTGTAGAGATAGAATGGCAAATGCTATAGCTTTGATTAAGATAACCCCAGATAAGGAACTCCCTGTTAACCTCACAGTCTTCTTTCACAGCATGTTACTAGTCATGTGGTGTGTTTCCTTTTTATGGAAATCCCCATCTATACATCCTGCCTCTTTCTTAGTCACCTTGCTTCATATTGTATCCACACTATACCCCTATATGTCTCTTTGAGTCTGCTATTCCTCTACCTTTGAAGATCCCCTTACAGTAACATATTGCTAGAGAATAGTGTGCTAAGGTGCCACTCATAGGCCTTGTTGAGGCAATTTTGTGGGAATCTAGTGAACATGACCTTATATATATATCGATTCAGCCATATTTGGAGGTACTAGCTTGGACATTAATGCTTCAATGTCATCTTCATTGCCTCCTCATCCTCCTCCTCATCCATTGGACCCTTTATATTCGCTTTCTGTTCCTTGTTTGATTGCCACAAAAAACCTAGAAAAAGGTATATACTACAACATTTCCCAAACTACTCTTCTCTCCATAAACTATTGCAACGACCCTAATTTTGACTAACACTATTTTGGACATTTAGTTAGTTATATTAAATGAAATAATGTAAATGGTTAAGGATTGGGATTTTGTACATTTAGAGGGTAGCCGGGCCTAGTTAACTAATGAACTAAGGGGAAGTTGAAATGAAATATATAAGGGCAAAATAGGAATGAGTTATATTCTAATACCCTAACCCTCATGCCACTTTCATTTTACACGTTCACAAACTAAAATTTAAATCAAGAGAGGCCGGCTACCATTAAGAGGAACATAAAGGAAGAAAAGCAAGAATCATAGGAAGGAAGCTTAATCAATCTAATTCAAGAAGCAAATCTCGAACTCCTTGATCACAAGCTAAAGGTGAATAATAGGTTACATCTCATTTTTTCTTATTTTCGATTATGGTTGAGATCCAAAATTATTTTGCAAATGATTTGCTATGCTTTGATTGTTAAAATAGAGATATATGCTTGTTGATGATTTATGTTATTTTATATAGATTTTATGATAAGGTTTAACTTGAAAAACCAATTAAATGACATCCAAATGCCTTGCGATTTTGATATAAGGTTAGAAATATTATTTTAGGGTTGGGTTTCAAGTTTCATAAATTTTTTAATTAATGTGGATTTACTATGAATTTTCTAGTGAAGAAATTGGTTAATTGTGTTTAAAATTAATTACAGTTATTTTATATTGGCTTTGGGTCAGGAATTTATATATGTTGGAAAACATATTAAAATTAATTTATGGGAATTTTTGTAGAATTTTCCTAAGTGTATTAATAAGTATATAAAATTATTTAAGATATGAGACTTAAATGTTTTATATGTTTATAAAAGGAGAAGGGGCAATTTATAAATGTTTTAAATTATTAATCTCTGAAATTTGGCAGCATTTTTAGAAAAGATTTTGGAAAATTATTGGCAACCAATCATATTTTGACAAACAAAGCAGGTTAGTTGAAAAAAAATGTCTTTTTAAAGTTGAAAATCATTTTTTATAAGGTTTTGCTGTTTTTCCACTTTCGGGAGCTACCTTTCGACTTCATACTTCCGCCCCCACTTTAGTAGAAACCAATACACATAGTATCAAAGACTTGGTATGTAATGGACTGGACACATGCGAATGGTATAGAGTCGAAACAGGGCTTTCGAAGGGGTCAAGACCTTGTTTTGCTTTCAAAAGGAAATGCTAATTTCTTTGCTTTCGTAAAGAATACTTTCAAATGAGATAGCTTTCGACTTGGTCAAGTGTTTTAAAAGTAAAGAGCTTTTGAAAGAGGTTGTCGCCTTTGTTTTAAGAAAATTCTTTTGAAGGGGTCGAAACCCCTACTGCCGCATCCTACCTTTCGAGGCAATGCCTTCGAAAAGGTTCTTTCGCTTTAAACCCTGAGCTGCTTCTCCAATGCTTTCAAAGAGGTTAGTTTCGACACCATCCACTTCTTTTGCTTAGAAAATTACTTTCAAAAGCCGACTTAGTTCTTTTAAGACCCATTCTAAGATTTTTAAAGTAAAACCCAAATGTTTGGAAAGGAACGGTATTTAAGAGTTTCGAAAGGTTTTTCCACATGTTTTCACTTGAATCTAATGCTTTCGAAAGGTTTGATTTATGATAGGACTTAATACTTTTGAAAGGTATATAACAGAGGTTTTGAAGGGACGGTTCTCTAATGATTTCGAAAGGTTTACCTTAATGCTTAAATGGAGGGTTTCCAAGGTTTTTGAAAGGCGTATTTAAAGTGTTTTGAAAAGAGGGTGTCTAAGGTTTGTAAAGCTTTCGAAATGATACTTTTAATGTTTTCGAAAGGTCTATTTTAAGTGGTTTCGAAAATTTGTTTTGGCCTTTTGGCCCAAGGTTATAAAGTAAAGTAGTTTACTTGTATCGAAAGTGGTACTTTCAATGGTTTCGAAAGGGGTACTTTCAAAGGTTTCGAAGGAGATTGTTTAAAGGTTTAAACAAAGGTTTTGAATGTTTCAACAACGATGTTTTGTCTAAAGTATGTATAACCAGGCAAAGTGATTTGAGTAAAGCATAGAGTATATTTTCTTGTTTAAGTATGATTTATAGGGTTAAATAGATTTGAAGGAAAAGTTTTCAAGGAAAGTTCGATGGGGTAGTTGACCCTAAGTAAATGACTCAGATATTAGAATACCAGATGGGACTGGTATGGGGTCGCACCCTATACTTTAGCTAGTAGCCCCTAGCTAATATAAGTCCAAAATTCCAGAGTGTAGGGCTTTGTCACATGTAAGACTAAAATGATGTTGCATACAGAAAGGAATATATACAGAGAAGGGTAGGTTATTGGTGAGCCCACAAACCATTAGAATCAGTTGACCCTAGGATAAGTAACTTAGGGACAGACCATACAGAAGTTAGATGATTTATTATGTCCGGTAGGCCCGAGTCAGCCAAAGGTTAGTAGTTAGCCAAACAAAACGATAGTGTTCGAACAGATAGTCCATTGATTAACTGATTTGTATGCATACATGATATTGTTATTATTGCTTTAACTAGTTCATTTGTATTATTTTGATTTGCAAAAGATATGTTTTAAAAAGGGATATTAGTGAGGGGAATCCTGTTTCGCCAAGCGGCGTGGTCTCACTTAATATCAGTAAGCTGAGATGTATAGTATTATTCACACCATGCTTTATCTCTGACTCGAATTTTATGTTTTCCCCATAAACTCTCGGGTTCTCAAAATATGATTTGAGTAGGTTGAGAGTTGATGATTTACAGGATTTAGTAGGTGGACGAATAAAGCTTCCGAAGACATGCAGGAGGCATGGATAGCTATTTAGGAGTTGTTATTTTTATTTCTATTTCTGCTGTGATGTATTAGTACAGTTTTTGGCTATTTAGTACCCTGGTCATCTAAGGGGGCATCTTTATATGTCGCTCTTGGCATATTTTGTAATAATTATATTTGATCAAAACCTGGGATACGTTTTAGCATTATGTAATGGAATACGAAACATGTTTTGAAATGTCATCCGTAAAGTATGTTGTTTTTGGAATCTGTGTTTTTGTTTCCTATTCATGTGCTTTTGATATTATGGATACCATTAACATTACCGTATTTTGTCACCAGAAGTTAATACTATAGGTGACTACAGCATCTGTAGTGCTAAGCTTCAGGCCTCAAGATTGGGGATGTTACAACTTGGTATCAGAGCATAGGTTTATGAAAAACTTTAAACTTACAATTATTTTGAAAACATAATCCTAAGAAATATGAGAAAAGATTGGGGTATGGGATGATGCTATAGTAACATACTTGCATTTGCCATATATAAGTATACGCTTTATCTCTACTCTCCCATCTCTATTAGGCTATTCTTCTGTATCTTACGAAGATTTGAATATAGATATGGATGCTAGAAGTGGAAGAGTTAACTACGATGGGGGAAGCACCACGACTAATGGAAATGCTAGACCAAATACCAGGCGAAATCAAGGTCAAGCACAAGCTGCAAATGTGGGTGCTGGAGTCCCACAAGTCGACATGGGAGCAATGTATCAGTCCTTTGTAAACATGATGCAAGCGGGATTTGCTGCCGGAGTAGTTGGAGGAAATGATGGAGGAGGAAATCAAGAAGCTCTGATGGTGAATAACTATGCTGTTTTTAGTAGAGATTATGCTCGGCTGGAAGGAAAGTTATTTATTGGTATTGAAGACGCAATTGAAGTAGAGAATTGGTTACTTCATTGCAAGAGGACCATCGTTGATTTGGGACTCAACGATGAGCAGAAGAGGAGACTCGCTTCTAGGCAGCTATAAAAGGCAGCACTGTATTGGTGGAACAATGTCACTGCTGGAGTTAATGAGGACACTATGACTTGGGCTGAGTTCAAAAGAAGATTTGAGGATAGGTTTATGTCGGAGATTGCTAAGTCTACTCTACTCAAGAAGTTTGCTGAGTTGGAGCAGAGAGATATGACCATGCTTGAGTATGCATCGAGATTTGAGGAAGCTCAAGGAGGGTAGAGTCAAAAGATGAAGTTTTCCATAAGAAAGGAGCTCAGAAGGGTGAAGCTGCTTAGAAAGGGAAAGGCTGTGTTGGGAGTTACGCTTATGATTCATGGTATGTCAGTTAGCGTTCTATTTAATATCGGTGCATTGCATTCTTTTATATGTCATTGTTTGGTAGATAAGCTTAACCTAGAACCCTTATACCTAGTTACTTCCTTAAGAGTTGCAAATCCGATAGGAGGTGATGCGACTCTCGGGATGAGATGTGACCACTTAGAGTTTGAATTGTTATTGTTAGGTCATACATTTGTTTGCAGTTTGCATGTGTTTGATTTCGTAGGGTTCAAAATTATTTTGGGTATGGATTGGTTAAGTAAATACTATGCTAGTATATTTTGCCATGATAGGAAAATATCACTTAGACACCCTGATTGTGGTGATCAAATAGTATACTCCGTAGAAAACCCTAGTTTTGAGGTTAACGCTTTATTGGGTGTTGTGGAGGTAGAAGACGAGTTGAATCGAGTTTTCGTTGTTAGAGAATTCACAGATGTTTTGAACCTGTAGTAGGATTGCCGCTGAAACGAGCAATTGAGTTTCAGATAGATTTAGTACTCGGAGCAGAACCAGTAAGTAGACCGCCAAGCAGAATGACACCTACTGAAATAAGGGAACTAAAGGTGCAGTTGGTAATTTGGAAGGCAAGAATTTTATCAGACCAAGCAGTTCGCCTTAGGGAGCAGCCGCCTTGTTTGCTAAGAAACCGAACGGATCGTTAAGGTATGTATCGATTATCGTAAGTTGAATGAGGAGACAATAAATAATCGATATCCATTATCTAGAATTGACGATTTGTTCGACCAGTTGGGTGGAGCCAAAGTATTTTCCCAGTTGGATTTAGCAACAGAGTTCCATCAAATTAGAGTGGCAGAGGATAATATTCCTTTGACGGCGTTTAGAACCAGATATGGATTGTACGAATGGTTAGTGATGCCGTTCGGACTGACTAATGCACGAGCATTCTTTGTAGATTTGATGCATAGAATTTTTCGAGAGCACTCGGATAGATTCATGTTGGTATTCATAGATGACATTTTGATATACTCTAAAGATTAAAAAGAGCATGGAGTTCATCTTAGAGTGGTGCTTGAGACGTTGTGGCAGCATTAGTTGAAAGCAAAATTTTCGAAGTGTCATTTCTGGAAGAAAGAAGTGAAGTTTCTTGGTCATGTAGTCTCAAAGAAAGGGTTGTCTATAGATTCGACTAAGATCGAAGTGATTAATAATTGGAAAAGACCCGAGACAGTGACTAAGATAAAAAGTTTCCTTGGATTAGCTGGCTATTATTGGAGATTCATTAAAAAACATTCGCCGATAGCGGCACCGATGATCAAGCTAACACGAAAGGATGTGAAGTTCATTTGGACTGATAAGTGTGAGGAGGTATTCCAGAAGCTGAAACACTTATTGACTAATGCACTTGTGTTAGTTGTTCTAAAAGGGAATCAGGATTTGGTGTTATACACGGATGGATGTGGAATAAGGTTAGGAGTGGTGTTAATGCAACGAGGTAAAGTGATTGCCTATGCATCCCAACAGCTCATGAGGTTAGATATCCAACCTATGATATGGAATTAGCTGTAGTAATTTTTGCATTGAAGGTATGGGGACATTACCTGTTGGGAGAAAGATTCAAGTTGTATACAGATCATAAGTCGTTGAGGTACTTATTCTCTCAAAAGGAGTTGAATATGAGACAATAGAGATGGTTAGGTTTTTAGCCGCTTATGATTTTGGTATTGAGTATACACTAAGAAAAGGCAACAAGGTCGTGGATGCACTTAACATAAAACATCAGAATATAGTGTTGGCACTGATAGCTGAGTGGAAAGATTTAGAAGCGTTGATGACATGCAGAGTGCAGTGGAGATCTGAAGCTAGATTTAGTAAGGAAAATGCTATGCTGTCAAGTTTAGAAGTTCAACCAGTGATGATTGAAAGGATTGCTTCTAAACAAGGAGAGGATCCAGTATTGGCTGAACGGATCAGAAAGTTAAGGGATGGAATGGAGAGCGATGACTTAAAAGATTTTAGTCTAGACCAGAATGGATGGTTAAGATAGAAAAGAAGACTGTGTGTTCTGAATGTGAGAAACATTAGGAAGGAAGTTCTTGAAGAATGCCACCATTCAAAGTTCACTATTCATCCGGGAGGAACTAAGATGTATCAGGGTATGAAAAGAAGTTTCTTCTGGGAAGGTATGAAGAGAGATGTAGGCTTGTGGGTGGAATAGTGTTTGAACTGTCAATAGGTAAAAGCCGAACATCAGAAACTAAGTGGGTTACTTCAGCCTTTAGACGTTACAGTATGGAAATGGGATTCTATCTCGATGGATTTCACAGACGGGTTGCCAAGGTCAAATGGAGGAAATGAAAGTATATTGGTTGTAGTGGACAGGTTAACCAAAAGTACCCATTTCATTCCGGTTAAGTCAACCAAGACGACACCTGTTTTAACTAAGCTATTTATGAAGGATATAGTTAGACTGCATGGAATTCCTAGTAGTATAGTAAGCCATAAGGATTCCTTATTCACTAGCGAGTTCTAGATGAATCTATAGGATACTTTAGGTACCAAGCTCAAGATGAGTACTGTTTACCATCTGCAGGTAGATAGACAAACGGAAAGAGTTAACAAAGTCATAAAAGACTTGTTATGAGCTTGTGTGCCCGATTTTGGAGGATCATGGGAAGACCACCTACACTTAGTCGAATTTTCATATATGGAAGGCAATGAAAATCTCTTATTTGTTGGTTGGAGACCAGGGATAGGTTAGTTCTTGGCCCGGATTTGGTTAGAGAAGCTGTAGAAAAGATTGAGTTAATTCGAGCTAGAAAGAAGGAAGTTTAGTCTAGACAAAAGAGCTTGCTGATAGGAGACAGAAAGACTTAGAATTATCAGTTGGAGATCATGTTTATGTCAAAGTATCACCAATGAAGGGTGTAATCAGATTCAGGAAATCAGGGAAGTTGGCACCGAGATTCATTGGGCCATTTCCTATTATAGAGAGGGTCGGGAAACTCGCATATAGAGTAGAGTTACCGAACAATTTAGCAGTAGTCCACGATGTTTTTCATATTTCTCACCTAAGGAAGTGTATTCGAGATCCGGAGACTACTATAGCACCAACTATGTTAGAGGACTTAGTAGTGGAACCGAATTTGACTATAGTTAAAAAGCCAGTTCTTATAGTTACGAGAGATGAGAAGAGGCTAAGGGACCAGACAGTCAGTTTAGTTAAAGTCCAATGGAGTGACGACGAGAGAGACGGTACTTGGGAAACTGAGAGCAAGATTAGAGACGCTTATCATAACTTGTCTTATGGTATGTTTTACCCTTATGATCGATTTGATGTGTACGTTATCGTAATTTCAAGGACGAAATTCTTAAGGAGGGGAGTCTGTAACGACCCTAATTTTGACTAACACTATTTTGGACATTTAATTAGTTAAATTAAATGAAAAAATGTAAATGGTTAAGGAATTGGGATTTGTACATTTAGAGGGTAGCTAGGACACAAAATAGGAATGAGTTATATTATAATACCCTAAACCCTCACGCCACTTTCATTTTACACGTTCATAAACTAAAATTAAAATCAAGAGAGGCCGACCACCATTAAGAGGAACCTAAAGGAAAAAAGCAAGAATCAAAGGAAGGAAGCTTAATCAATCTAATTCAAGAACCAAATCTCAAACTCCTTCATCATAAGCTAAAGGTGAATAATATGTTACATCTCATATTCTCTTATTTTCGGTTGTGGTTGAGATCCAAAATTATTTTGCAAACGATTTTCCATGCTTTGCGGTTTTGATCAGAAATATTAAAGGTGAATAATATGTTACATCTCATATTTTCTTATTTTCGGTTGTGGTTTAACTTGAAAATCCAATTAAATGACATCCAAATGCCTTGCGATTTTGATCAGAAATATTATTTTAGGGTTGGGTTTCATGTTTCATAATTTCCTGAATTAATTTGAATTTATTATAAATTTTATAGTGAAGAAAATGGTTAATTGAGTTTAAAATTAATTACGGTTATTTTATATTAGCTTTGGGTCAGGAATTTATATATGTTGGAAAACATATTAAAATTAATTTATGGGAACTTCTGTAGAATTTTCCTAAGTGTTTTAATAAGTATATAAAATTATTTAAGGTATGAGACTTAAATGTTTTATATGTTTATAAAAGGAGAAGAGGCAATTTGTAAATGTTTTAAATTATTAATCTCTGAAATTTGGCAGCATTTTTAGAAAAGATTTTGGGAAAGTATTCGCAAACAATTGTATATTGACAAACAAAGCAGGTTAGTTGAAAAGAAATTTCTTTTTAAAGTTGAAAATCAGTTTTCATAAGGTTTTGCTGTTTCGCCACTTTCGGCAGCTACCTTTCGGCTTCATACATCCGCCTCCACCTTAGTCGAAACCAATACATTTGGTATCAAAGACTTGGTATTTAATGGATTGGACACAGGCAAAAGGTATAGAGTCGAAACAGGGCTTTCGAAGGGGTTGAGACCTTATTTTGCTTTCAAAAGCAAATGTCACTTGCTTTGCTTTTGTAAAGAATGCTTTTGAATGAGATAGCTTTCGACTTGGTCAAGTGTTTTAAAAGAAAAGAGCTTTCGAAAGAGGTTGCCGCCATTGTTTTAAGAAAATGCTTTCGAATGTTGCCGCATCCTACCTTTCGAGGCAATGCCTTTGAAAGGGTTCTTTCGCTTTAAACCCTGAGCCGCTTATCCAATGCTTTCGAAGGGGTTGTTTTCGACACCATCCACTTCTTTTACTTAGGAAATTGCTTTCAAAAGAGTTGCTTTTGCCTTAGTTCTTTTATGACCCTTTCTTAGATTCTAAAAGTAAAAACCCAAAAGTTTGAAAGGAACTATTTTTAAGAGTTTCGAAAGGTTTTTTCACATGTTTTCACTTGAACCTAATGCTTTAGAAAGGTTTGATTTATGAGAAGGACTTAATGCTTTCGAAAGGTATATAACAAATGTTTCGGAGGGGTGGTTGCCCAATGTTTTCGAAAGGTTTACCTTAGTGTTTAAATAGAGGGTTTCCAAGGTTTTCAAAAGGCATGTTTAAAGTGTTTTGAAAAGAGGATGTCTAAGGTTTATAAAGCTTTCGAAAGGATACTTTCAATGTTTTCGAAAGGTCTATTGTAAATGGTTTCGAAAGGTATGTTTTGGTCTTTTGGCCCAAGGTTATAAAGTAAAGTAGTTTACTTGTATTGAAAGGGGTACTTTCAAAGGTTTTGAAAGAGATTGTTTAAAGGTTTAAACGAAGGTTTTGAATGTTTCATCAATGATGTTT
Source organism: Allium fistulosum (assembly GCA_030737815.1). Classification (NCBI taxonomy): domain Eukaryota; kingdom Viridiplantae; phylum Streptophyta; class Magnoliopsida; order Asparagales; family Amaryllidaceae; genus Allium; species Allium fistulosum. The sequence continues at coordinate 1,387,716,070 of CM060901.1, read as the reverse complement.
TGTGTAAAGTATATATAACATGGCAAAGTGAATTGTGTAAAGCATAGAGTATAATTTCCTTGTTTAAATATGATATATAGGGTTAAATCAATTTGAAGGAAATGTTTTCAAGGAAAATTCTATGGGGTAGTTGACCCTAAGTAAATGACTCAGATTTTAGAATACCAGATGAGACTGGTTTGGGGTCATGCTCTACACTTTAGCTAGTAGTCCCTAGATAATATAAGTCCAAAATTCCAGTGTGTAAGGTTTTTTCATAGGTAAGACAAAAATAATGTTATACATAGAAAGGAATATATACAGAGAAGGGTAAGTTATTGGTGAGCCCGAAAAACCATTAGGATCAGTTGACCCCAATACAAGAAAAAGTATTTTTAGTTGCAATTATTAGTAGCGTTTGTAATCTAGTGCAACCAAAAAGTTATTTAAACGCGACCGATCGAAAGTTTTATAGAATAGAAAATAAAAAAATATGCCCATGAAATATTGGAGGGAAAACAAATTTAACACGACGCTCAATCTTTTTCAGTGGCCGGACAAAATCTTTTTCTCCTTCGTTCTTTCTTCTTCCACTTCTTAAAAAAACAGTGAGCACCGCACAAAATCAAAATTAAAGCATGCCAGTAACCACCGTCACATCGTATCCCAGCATCTCCCATTGTCACGCACACACAAGTGCCTATCATCGCTTCTCCAGCCGTGAAGGTCGCCACTTTCCAACATCGTTCGCTCATAGGCATGTTGCTTCGCCAAGAGGCATGCGTTCTCCATTTTCGGCTTCATCCTCCACCTCCAAGCTTCAGCCTCCAGTCATATGAGTAGTTGTTTAACCCTAAAATTAAATCTAAACCCTAAATGTCTAATTGCAAATCAATCCTTTCATTTGATGTGTGTAACAATCCACCTTTGAAGTTCGGGTGGAGTCTGAAATCAACACTGGTAATTTTCTGAAAGTTATTCAATTTAGTTTTGAACGTATTAATTAATCATGTGTTTTTTTGGATGAATTATATTTAGAAAACTATTTTAGGTGATTTTTGTTCATTGAGCTATTTCGATAGTATACCCATCTTCAAAATTGCAATGCTCAATTTTATCTGTTTTAGACATTAGAAGAGTTGACAATTTGCTGTAACTTTTCTTATTCAATTATTGCAATTCTTCATTCTAATAATATAGTTTGCCTGTTCTACAAAAACTGCTAGTATAAAGTAATTATGTATATCTTTGTTCATTGTTGCTAGTATGATGAAGCCTCAAAATTAGTTCAACCTTATAACATTGTAAGAGTTTGGTACTTCACATTGTTATTAAGATGATTTGTATATTTAAAACCTTTAGTATAGTCACTTAACATATACAATCCGTCCTTTAAGTATTCCTCTTTTCTATGTAATGGGTTTAAAGAGGTTGGACTTTGATTTTCAGTATTCATTGTTCCCATAAAAGATAATAGTATATTTTAAGATTGGACAATATTTATAGTAATAACTAGTAGTTAAACTAGTACAAGAAGAAACACCAAGTTAGAGAAATTTGATGTCGACGCTTAAGAAAACTTTTCAACAACAATTTTGATTGCTTATTGATCATCAATTTTGATTGCTAAAGATTAAGTTCAATGATGATACAAAGAATTAGAGATTAAGTTACTTTTCATATCCTCTCTTCCTTCTCCACATAATCTTGAAATCAACAATAGAAAACACATTATTCTTATCTAATTTGTTCTGGCTATACATTACACAAAATGTATGCGTCCATCCTAGTATTAGAGTATACTCATTGATCATATAGGGTTGTAAATTAGTTGCACATCAGATGCATTTCTTATCCTAGTTTGTTATTTCTTTTAAATTTTATAAAGACATAAACAAACTATTTATTAAGGTGCATGAATTTAAATATGTATCATTGACAGCTCCTACCATCATAATCCTTAAGCAAAGAGATTTACACATTGCCCTTTAAGGAACAATTTTTCTTCTTTGGCACTGTTTGCAATGTTTAACCCTTCACTTGTACTTAGACATACATAAAGAAGTTATTTGTTGCATTCAAAGGCAATTTTCAATATCCATTGGACCAAACCTTATTTTGTATTACTTGCATTCTTCTATAATTTCAAGTTTATATGGAGTTGACTGGTTTTTGGTAGGTATGAATACAAACTACAAGGTCTGGCTGCAGCCATCATCAAGTTATGGGAAAAAAGCCATGTCGCCAAGATTGTAATTAAAGTCGACATTCTAAATACAAACAGTGAGAAGATGCAGACAAGCAGAAGGTAAGTTGTATATTAACCAACTTCTACTTTTCCTCTAAATACTTCTAGATATTTTGGGTTGAATGGAACAAATTTTAGAAGATTGTTTGTTTTTGGAGGATAATTTGTTGAATATGAATAGAGACTTGAAACTACAATAGTTTGAAACTCAGTTTCCATGTCAAAAATAAGTATTTTGATCCAAGTTATGAACTCGGTTTCCAATCTGAAACTCAGTTTCCAAGCTGAAACTCAATTTTGATACCGAGTTAAACTCAGTTTTGAAACCCTATTTCAACTCATTTTTGAAACTGAATTCTCAATTAGTGACATATTTTAGAAACTAAATTCAAAACTCATTTTGAAACTCGGTTTTGAATTTTTGAAACAAAACCACAAGTTGGAGTCCAAATATATATTCTTTGGTCTCAGATTGGATGCAATTCATGAAAGAAACTGGGTCAGGGTGAGAATTTATACTTTGATTATGTAGTTTGCATTATATGCGACCCGTTCTAGCATTTGTAATTTGAGTTCTAAAACCTTAAGGAATGAGATGTTTTGTATTCAAAAATATCTAACCATTGCTTACCACTTTTTTTCATAGGTTGAAACATTCATTTGCAGTGATACAAATAAAGCACATGAACCACACCCATTGCCAATTAAGGTACCTTCCTTTTTCTTCAGAATATATTAGGTAGATTGCTATGACTATATCTGCCATATTTAACTTGTTTTAGGAACGCATATCTGTTTTAATGATAAGATTTATCGAAATCATGAAGCAAAGTCATTTTTCGTGAAAGGGTATTAATTATTCACAAAGATATGCATGTATTTATTCATATCAATTTGATGTAATTAGATTTGGTTATTTATCAATCAATTTGTAACGACTGGATACATCATTTAAAATATTTTTCACACCTATTAACTATAAACTTATTGGTCATTATTATTTACAGTTTAAACATCTCGTTGACATCTGCATATATTAGTCTATATTACCAGTTAAAGTATTAATCAGTCTATGTTAGTATATATAATTTAAAAATTATATTGGTCTATGCTACCAGTTAAAGTACTTCATTGTACTATCATTATTTTTGTACTCCATGCTATGTATGAATAGTGCACATTATATAACAAGCAATCCTATCACATGTAGTTTAAATAATGAGATATTTGTATTTTTTGTTTGTAATTTAGTAGTAAAGAGCATAGTCACAAAGCATTTATTCTTTGCTACTGCTATAATACACTAACAACTGATGTTCATATTGGGTTGTGCATAATTGCTTTGGCTATACACTTTAGTCACCGATATAGTGATATTCGTATAAAAATATTGCTGATCGGCTTTTTTCCATCTGAACTTGCTCCTTAGATAAACTCTTAGGCACTATATTAACTTCACCTTCCTTTTTCTGCATTTCTCGATCCAGGCCATCATGCTACTAATTACTATTAACTTTGACAAGATACATATAGCTGCACGCTGTTTAATTTGTTGACAGGTATTTATATATTTTCCCAGATTACCACAGAAAACATTTACCTATTTAGTCCATTTAACCATAACTTTATGTCAATTAATATGTGGATATAATGTTAAAAGTACTGGATCTAGTGTACCTTTGCTTATATAGTCCTATTCAAGCTCTTGTAGGAGATAAAGTGGTGTACTGTTTGTGTTTGATTTACGTTTAGTTCATCTACTGACTAATTTCATAGATTACCAAAGCAGTAGCACAACCACTTCAAGATGATGATGATGCATTTGATAACTAAACGACTTCAATTCTGGATTTGGAAGTTTAGAGGCAGTGTTTTTGGGTCTTGATTTGTTTGTCGAACGTCAAGTCAATTTGCATTCGATAGAGATGCGGGCATCCGAATTGGGTATATACTATAACCGATAGGGATGCTGAAGCTATGTAAGTATAGTAATTCTAATTTTTGATTTGTTTTGAATTTTCTAGTTTTGTTTCTTCATGTTTGTTTGAAACTATCTCTATGTCATAGGGAGTGGGTGGAATATCGATACTAGCTCAAAGTTACTTGCTTCCTGTATATAAAAGTATAAAGCAAGCTAGTGGCATATGCATAGCCGATGAAGTACAATCAGAATTTACACGCACTAGACATTTTTGGGGATTTGAAGGGCATGGTGCGACTCTTGATATTGTGACAATGGCAAAGGTAAATTTGAACTTAAACTCAGTGTCGTATTTTTAACCTTATATTAAAGTATTATAATATAATAATAATAATATTAAATAATTTTGGTAAAAAATTAACTAAGTTTACAGTAGTAGTAGTAGTAATATACTAAGTTTGATAAAAAATTAACTAAGTTTATAATATAATAATAATAACAACAACAATGACAATTATAGTATGTAGTTTGAAGTAAGTCAAACAATAATAATAATAATAAACTAAGCTTGGTAAAAAATTAACTAAGTTTATAATAATATAATGATAATAATAGTAATAACATTACAATAACAATAATAGTCTATAGTTTGATATGGGTCAACTAAGTTTATAATAATAACACAAACAATAATAACAAAAACCAAGTTTATAAAAATTAACTAACTTAAATAAGTTTTATGAAAATTTACTAAGTAACTTTATAATAAAAATAATATAACTAATTTAACATAGTTTTATAAATGATGATGATGATGAATTAACCAAGTTTATAAAAATTAACTAAGTTTATAATAATAATAATAATAATAATAATAATAATATAACTAAGTTTATGTTAACTAAATTTTATAAATAATAATACTATAACTAATTTAACAAAGTTTTATAAATAATAATGATGACAACGATGATGAATTAACTAAGTTTATAAAATTAACCAAGTTTATATTAATAATAATAATACTAATAATAATAATACAATTAAATTAACTTTGTTTTTAAATAATAATAATAATAATAATAAATTAACTAAGTTAACCAAGTTAATAAAAAAAACCTAAGTTTTGTTAAAATTAAACAAGTTTTAGAAAATTAGTTAAGTTTAAGCTAACTAAATTTTATAAATAATAACATAACTAATTTAACAAAGTTTTATAAATAATAATAATGATTATGATGATGATGAATTAACTATGCTTATAAATTTTAACTAAGTTTAAAATAATAATAATATAATTAAATTAACCGAGTTTTAGGAATAATAATAAAAAATTAACTAAGTTAACTAAGTTAATAAAAATTAACTAAGTTTTGTTAAAATTAACTAAGTTTAAGTTAACTAAATTACATAAATAATAATAATATAACTAATTTAACAAAGATTTATAAATAACGATGATGATGATAAATTAACTTAGTTTATAAAATTTAACTAAGTTTATAATAATAATAATATAATTAAGTTAACTAAGTTTGAATAATAATAATAATAAATTAAGTTAACCAAGTTAATAAAAATTAACTAAGCTTTGTTAAAATTAAACAAGTTTTATAAAATTAACTAAGTTTAAGTTAAATAAATTTTAAATAATAATAATATAACTAATTTAACAACATTTTATATATAACTATAAGATTGGACTTTATTTATTTCATTTCGTTTATAACTTTGATTATTTATATGACATTATTTATAATATGATATACTCGTACAATGTTGTAGATGTTTAATATTTTGACTTGAAGTCCTACGGATTAACATAATTGTTTGACTATATGTTGTGCTTTCACTTATGTAGGCATTGGATTTTCGAAGAGAGCAAGGTTGGACTTTTATGGTGCTAGCTTTCACTTGTGCATGCAACAAAGAATTATGGGTAATCAAGCGTTTTGTGAGAACCAATTTGGTATAACATTTTATTAGTACTAGGTGTGTAAATTTATATACGAATGGTTATTGTATGCAAGTTTGGTCATTTTATCAGAAAACTATTGTATTAGAATGGTTATGGATATCTTATTTGATTATAAGATTAATATTTTTTTAATTGTTTGAATATGATGATTATGTGAGTGATTGTTGATTGATATAGTAGAAACAAAATAGACCATCAATAAGAAATAATAGCATGAAAAAATGGTGCAAAATGATCAACAACTTTTAGTAGTGTTTCAAAAATGCTACAGAAATACATATAGTGGCGTTGAGTAAACGCAACCGTAAAGTAGGGGTAAAGTTGGAAACTTTATTGGTAGCGCCAAAAAACCTTTTGGTTGCGTTTTTAAAATGCTACAAAAAGATTTATGGTGGCGTTTGAGAAACGCTGCAATAAAAGGATTTATCGTGGCGTTGAAATAAATGCAACTAAAAATCATGGATTTTTAGTTGCGGGCTTTATCACGGCGTTTATCAAAACATTACCATAAGTTTTGGTAGCGTTTTTTGTGCGCCACTAAAAATAATATTTCTTGTAATGCCCTAGGAGAAGCAAGTTATGGATAGACCATCCAGAAGTTTGTCTAACAGAAGTTAGATTATTTGTTATGTCTGGTAAGCCCGAGTCAGCCAAAGGTTAGTAGTTAGCCAAACAAAACTATAGTGTTCAGACATATAGTCCATTGATTACCTGATTTGTGTGCATACATGATATTGTTATTATTGCTTTAACCAGTTTTGTTGCAAGATTTTGATTTGCAAAAGATATGTTTTAAAAAGGGATATTAGTGAGGGGAAACCCATTTCGCCAAGCGACGTGGTCTCACCCAAGATGTATAGTATTATTCGCACCAGGCTTTATGTCTGACTCGAAGTTTATGTTTTCCTCTTAAACTCTCGGGTGCTCAAAATATGATTTGAGTAGGTTAAGAGTTGAGGATTTATAGGTTTTAATTGGTGGACGAATAAAGCTTCCAAAGACGTGCATGAGGCATGGATAGCTATTTAGGAGTTGTTATTTTTATTTCTACTTCCGCTGTGATGTATTAGGACAGTTTTTGTCTATTTACAACCGAGGTGCATCTTCATATGTCGCTCTTGGCGTATTTTATAATAATTATATTTGATCAAAACCTGGGATACGTTTTGGGACTATGTAATGGAATATGAAACATGTTTTGAAATGTAATCAGTAAAGTATGATGTTTTTGGAATTTGTGTTTTTTTCATATTCATGTGCTTCTGATATTATGTATACCATTAACATTACCGTATTTTGTTACCAGAAGTTAATACTATAGATGAATGCAGCATCTGTAGCGCTTAGCTTTGGGCCTCAAGATTGGGGATGTTACAACTATGCTCCATCATGATTCTAATTTGTGCCCTTTTGTACTTTACCATTGTATCTTTTACTTTTTGTAGTAGTTATGATGTGGTATGTTGCTCCTTTGTGACATATGTGGTGTATGTTCTACTGTATGAGTTGTGGTTTCTGAGGCTTTTGGCCTCAAACCTTTTATAGTTGCTGGAGCGTCTTTTCCTCATACCAGGATTTAATTTTATAAAGTGGTATGACCAATATAAAACCATTTTGCATGCACAAAATAATATTTTAATTGCCAGGCAAAATAGATGAACGACTCCAAAACTGTTCATAAGAATACAAGTCCCATATGAGACAAATCATGTGGATACCGAGATGAATTTAAAGTTTTTACATGCTGTGAGGTATTGAAGAAATTGCATATGATAAGTGGGCTTTGCCATCTAGCCAACATGATCAATACCGATCGTATTTATGAATGGTATTGATATTAGTATTTGTATAGAATGATTGCGCCTTCCTTCCTGAATTCGTGAGATTTGAAAATTATTCATGAGATTTAACTAGATAAATTAAATAGAATAATGTAAATGTAGAGTGATAAGGGGATTGAGATTTGAAAATTTAATTAGGGGCCATGCTAAATTAAAAAGAATGGTTTATAGAAATGTTTTCATAAGTTAACTAATAAGAGAATAAGGAAAGGGTATTATAGGTAATAGTTGTACCAATAAACCCATAACCCTTAAACCCTATGTTCTCACTCTTTACAAGTTCATAATTCAAAATTATAAAACGTAAACAAAAGAACTCAAGTCGGCCATAACCTAAGGGAAAAAGAGGAGAAAAATCAATTAGAGCTAAGCAATCAAGCAAGGGGAATTAATCAAAGATCAAATCTCAAGTTCCTTATCCTAAGCAAGGTGAATAATAATCAAAACCATCTCTATTTTCATTTTAAAAGGGTATTTGATTTTGGGTTTATGTTCAAATCCATTATGATGAATTTTGATGATGATATGCTTTGATTTCATAATATGTTTTATTCAAACAAGTTTGTTTGATAAATGTATTATTTTATTTTAGGGATAAAATCATTTATATTGGGTTTCAAATGCCATAAGGATTTAATATGTTATGTAAAACATTATTTTGGAGATGGATTTAATTTTTCGTAATTATCCAAGCTATGGGTAATTTATTATGAATTTTCAAAGGAGAATATGAATAATTGGGTTTAGAAATTAATTTTGGTAAATTTATAAAAGAAATTGGGTCCGGAATTTGGATATGTTAGGTAACATATTAAAAGTGAACTTTTATGATTTTTTGGGACTTTTCCATAGGTAATTTACTATGGAAATTAAATTAATTTAGTAGAAGGACTTACATGTCTTAATCGTTTTTCTTAAGTGAAATGCTTCTTTACCAATTAATTTTAATCAAATCTAAAATGAATTCGGTAGTATTTTAGGAAAAGATTTTTGTAAAGTTTAAGGCAACCAATTATAATTTTACAAGTAGGCAAGTTAATTGAAAAGCATTTACTTAAAAAGGAGATAAAATAGTTTTTATACAGAAGTATGGTTTCGCCACTTCCAATAGTATCCTTTCAACCACATACCTCCGCCCGTCGAAACCAATACACATGGTATCAATGCTTTGATACATAGTGGATTGGAGAAAGGCGGAAGGTATGGAGTCGACCATGCTTTCGAAGGGGTCGAGACCAATTTCAATAGCTTTCGAAGGTCTTCGTTTTGCTTTATAAAGAAACGCCGCTTGCCTTGTTTTTAAAAAGAATGCTTTCGAAAGGGTTTAATATAGCTTTCAACGAGATTGCCGCCTTCTTGTTTTGAATAGGTAGCTTTCAAACGAGTTGCCTTGTTTTTTAAATCAAAGCTTTCGAAAGGGTAGTTTGAACCCAGTCGAAACCATGCTACCGCCTTTATTCCTTTCGAATGGATTGATGCCATCAACGAGTTCGAAAGGTAGCTTTTGCTTTATAAATGTAACAAGCCACATCCCAATATTTTCAAAGGGCTCCAGTAGCCATTTATACTAAAGGTTTCGAAGGCAATGGCTTTGAAAGGGGTTTCGAAGCTATCCTTCCAAATGTTTTACTTAAATGATTAATGCTTTCAAAAGGATGGTTCTGAAGCCATCAATTTTCCCCAATCATTTTTATTTAAAGGTTAATGGTTTCGAAAGGGGTACTTCTGTTTATATTCACTTTGACCCAAAGGTTATTTTTAAAAGATAAAACCCAATGGTTTTGAAAGGGGTACTTTCAAATGGTTTCGAAGCTATGCTTTTATGAACTAATAAGAGATGCCTAATACTTTCAAAAGGGGTTTTGATAGTTTCGAAAGAGATGTTTTAAATTGTTTCGAAAGGCCTATGTTTAGTGTTTTGAAAAAAAGATTTGAATATTTTCGAAAGAGATTTTCCAATGGTTTTGAAAGTAAAGGTCTAAGGTTTCGAAAGCCTTTGTTTTCAAAACAAAGAACCCAATCTCAATTTATAAAGGTAAAACCCATTGCATTATAAAAGAGCTTTTGAATGCTTTCAAATTGGAGTCTTTGAAGAAGCTACCCTTGATATAAATAATGGGTTAAAAGGAATAACCAAATTTTCATGGGGAAATGATTTCAAAGATATTAAACCAAAGATGTTGGTGCTATTTTGTATATGCTTCTTTTATAAATACATTCATTATGTAATGGACCCATAACTGTATTTCTGGGAGTAAGGGCAGGATAACTAAGTAGGTTGACCCAGTAGTGAATATAAATTAAGTAACTCCTGAATGAATAGAGTTGCATCCAGGAGGTCACATAGGCCAGAATATAGGATGCCCAAAGACTGATTAAGAAGTTGTCAGTTTAGACAGGTTCATAGTGAACCCATGAAAACTATGATTAAAGAATGGGAAATCAAAGATATTTTACTTGTTTGCATATCATCATAATATTATAAATTTCTATGTTTTTAACCATTATGGATGCGGGAGCACAGTATATGGTTCTTATAAATTTTTGGATAAGATACTAGTAAGGGGAAAACCCATTCCGCTAAGTGGCGTGTCTCACGAGAAACCTAAATGGTTTGAGATGGTAGATTATTATTCATACTAGGCTTTTTGTCTGACTTGAAGTTTATGTTTTCCCCTTAAACTCTCGGGTACTCAATTAATTTTCAGTAGTTTGAGAGTTGAGGTATTTCAGGTAATTAGTTGACGAATAAGCTTCCAGAGACATGCAAGAAGCAAAGTAGCTTAGTAGTTCTTTTCGTTTTGACTACTATGTTTTGTTGTAAAGGCAAAGTTGTTTAATTGCCTATATATACACACACTCTGATCATCCAATGGGGCATCTTCATATATCGCTCTTGGCGTATGTTGTAATAATTATATTTTTTCTGAACGTGGTTCTCGAATTTGGGATTATGTAATGAGTCTAAAATGATTTTGAAATGGAATGGGAAATTTGTTTAAATAGTTTTGAAATTTCTTCATATCCATGGGTTTCTGTTGTATCAATGTATCTAACATTACCGCATTTGGTCGCCGAAGATTAATAACTATGGATGAATGCAACATCCATAGCCGTTAGTTTTGGGCCTCCAAGTGGGGGATGTTACAGTGGATTTAATGTTTAACTTGGTATTTCATGATTGAGAGACTCTATTGAATGATTTTTCTATAAATAGGAGCACCATGGCTTCTGCAAAATGACCTTTTGCCTCCATCATTTTCATCTTCAACCCCTTACACAAAATTTTCACTTTTGAGCTTATTTTAGTTGTTCTAGACCCTAAAACAAATTGAAAGCTCTTGTGACAATCAATCTTTAATAAGATTAAAGTGGATGTATGGCAAATTTGTCGAACCACTATAAAATTCTTCGTGTTTTTACTATTTTCTGCTATTTGAATTAAATCTATCCAATTTCTAGTAGATTTAGGGTATTGTGCCAATTTTTAGTTCAATATTTTGGTGCTTTCACTAAGAACTAGAGTTTCAAAGGAGTAGATCTAACTTAGTACCTTAGATGAGGGCATTCAAAAGTTAGATCCAAAACTTTATTATTGCAGACCTGAAGTAATGGCCCTTAGGAGATTCGAAAGATCTTGAGCTATTGTAGATGGAGAGGATGAAGATTCTCACCATAATGAAGGGACTAACCAACCGATGACTGCTTTTCTAGGATCATCTTCTCGGTAGGATAAGGTACCAAATGACGAGTTTGACAGGTTGATGGCTAAATTGAATTAAAGGATGGTGGATAGCTAGAAAGCGCTCCTAGATAAGATGGATGCATATATTTCCTTCTTGATGCAGCAATCCTAAAGGCATAGGAAAACCCGAAAAGACGCATCATATTCAAGTTTTGTAGAAAAAGATTCATCTTCATCTGATTAGAACATAAGGGACATGAAGCAAACAATGAAGGATACTGAAGCCTCAAAGAAGACCATAGGAGGAAGTACCTAGGTTCAGCCATAGCTGGAGTGATAGATCCTGATAAAATCATGTCGGTACAAATCAACATGAGGATGCCCTAGATTTCATTTACCTAATGCCGTCAACTTATTAGGTAGTAAAGACAATTTCTAGGACATTAGCAAAGACATTAGGAAGAATGTTGGAAGGCAAAATGCTAGTGCTCAAACGACCACCATAGAACCAACCAAACGTCATAGAAGATCCGAAGGAGTGGCTCTCCTAGATACAAGGGCCTAGACGTCATCAAGCGAACAGAGACCATTTACGGAGTCAAATGCTTGGGGATGCTTTTAACAGTCGTTTTCTAGATCACTGCGTTAGTGAGGAATATATTACTCATATCATGAAGCAATTGGTGAATGAAAGCCAATGGAGAAAGAATGAAGAGTGAGGTTCTACATGTAGAAGAACTTCATTAACATAAAATATTTTGATGGAAAATATTGTAACACCCCGTAATTTTAACGACAATTAATTAAAAAGAAATCAACTAATAATTAGTAATATCAAAAAATAGATTTTTTACAGACATCGGAATTTTGCTATGAAACTTGCACCATTGGGTTCAAGGTGATTTTTTAATTAATTTTCATATATAAAGTTTTCCGATCGTAGATCAAACAAAGAATTTATTAGCATTTGAAACTTTGGAATCAAAAATAATTATATATATAATCAAGGAAATAAATGTAATTAGCTAATGTTAACAATTGTCGGTTAGATTTAATAGATAATTAAAGCTAGCATAGACGTTAAGAAATATGTAAATGGAAAAAAAATGAACAATCGGTTAAATAAGTAATTAAATAAACGAAATTAATCAACGTAGCTATTCACAGTTTAAAAAGCAAATGGTCAACCAAGAATGTATCATGGTCGATCGATAGCGGTCGACCTGGGTTAGTGGTCATTCGTGGGTACTCTAAAATCGAGAATAAACAGAGGCCAGGACGACTTGGATTTAAATCAGTTTAACCAAACGGCTTCCATTGATTTGAACCCCTATAAATATAGACCTAGACTCTCACTTCTAAACTCATATTTTTAGAGCGACATCGGAGCTCTACTATTTTTTTTTCTCCTACAAAATTCTAAATTCTTAGAAATAGTTCTAATTTATACATATGCACAATTGGGGAATTGTAGAATATGATTAAAGAGGAATAGATCAAATAAAATCATCAAAGCTGAGGTAAACTGTAAATCCAGATCTAAACAATAAATCAAATTTCAAATCTCTTTTCTAATCTTGATCTCTGATAAATCCATATACACTTGCGATGTATAAATCCAAATAGGGAGAAAAGGGAGTCAAAGTGGAATAACATGGATTAGATATGGAGATTTGAAAAGCTAAAAAGGTAAGTGGAAATAGTTATATATTTTGTATAATATTATATATATATATCGTTGTAGATCTATTCCTATATGCCTAAAATGTAAATTGGAATTGTATGCTAAACCTATACACATGCAAGGAAATTATAAACTCTGCCTATATATTCTATAATTGTTAACTTGATATATCTATATGTTATATGATTGTAAATTTGGAAAAGATATAGGTATTAGTAATCCTTAAATTTATTGTTGAATAATAGTAGACCATGAATTTATAAATGGTGTTATAATTCTAAATTTGTTATTTAAATGGATATTGAAACATAAGAATGTAAAATAAAGAAATTATAATATGATTTAAGGGTTTAATTGGTATTTTAATTCATTGAAATATAAGATGCTGCAGTATGAATTTCTATACATTATCAAATTTAAATAAATAAAAGTACGTCGTTTGAAATGACAAGGAATACAACTAAAAAGAAAGAGACGTATAAAGTATGGATGTTTACCGTAATTTATACTGTCTATTTCAATAACTACAAAAAGATAATTCCTTGTAATTCCAAACATAACACAAACCTTCCTTTTTGGATAAGATATAGAAATTTATGTTTCAAATCTTTCTATTGGAAGAGACGTAATTCCAATGCATTAAAATGTAGAAAATCCCTAATTGTAAAATAAAGAGATATAAATGTAGTAAGAATATTTAAAGAGAATAGTTGCGCGATATAAGTAAAGATGGAAATTAAATAAATAAAAGAAATTGAAGAATAGGCAAGAATAAATTAAAGGTTAAAAAGGGAATAGAAGTATAAAATAAGCAAATGTAAAAGAATGGAGAAATACATTGTAAATCTTTTAAAGAGAAAGCAATAAATAGTCTTAAATCAAGTAAGATATAAATGCATAGAAAGGTAAAGAAATATTATCAACAGTGAACGGTAAAGGCACAGTAATAAACAAGAATGAATACACACACACACAATATATATATATATATATATATATATATATATATGAACATACACATAATGCACACACACACGTAGCCTTAAATATGCATACAGGTGTGAATTACATAAGTATGTAGATAACTTAAATGGATAAGAATGACATAGTCATTAGAATGGGTTGGAATCTGAGGTCAATAGTGTTACATAATAGAAGTCTACCCATCTTAAGGGGCAACAAATAGTTGTATATACATTATACTGATGTGGGACATATCCAGTCTAGAATCCATGAAGTGTATACCATTGTGTATAGGTAAAGAAATACCCTTAGTATAGTCTACTTCAATGAATAAAGGGAGGGTATTGCACTGATTGCGTTAGGCAATTTAAATAGGATAGTGGGCAGCTCAGCGATATGTCAGCAGATGTTGGCACCAAATCAGAAGTAGGAGCTACATAGGTTGAGTGCATCATCGTTCTAGAGCGGTCAAAACGGAAAAGATAGGGTTACACCTAATAGGTTACGCCTCCTATTAGGGTAGTCTACATTAGGCAATGCACCGCCACAGTTGTTTACAAGTTTGTTTGTTAAGGCAAGACTAATTAACCTATATAAGAGTTCTTTCAAAAACGGATGGGGTAGTCTATGAAGGTGAGTCCATAATAGAAAGCAAAAAAGTTAGTAAATCCCCAAGGTAGGATAGAATACAGCTAAACTTTTGTGATGTTGTTATTAGGCACCAATGTGAGGTTCTACTTTGTACACGAGCAATTTGGCCTAGACGTTGATGATGATTCTCGACGGTGTAGAATTGCGGATATTAGCGGGGATGGTACCTTGGTCCAAAGGGGGACTGTGGTGTGTATGTATATATATATATAGTTATGGTATATGGTTTACTTCAAGTAGATGGGGTGCATCGTACTCATACGTGGAGTCAAGGCGACTAGGTGAAATTAAAACAAATAACCCATAATGGAAGACAATCGGTATAAACTAGTGTTATGTGTAAAATGTATAATTCACCGGTCGCCATAATGTTGTTTTGACCCTCTGCTCATTACAACCCACATGATAGCTTTAGATGTACAGGTACTAGTGCAAGGCGGAAACAGTAGAAGGACAGGTTTCCTTAAACATGCTTGGCACTAACAAGGACGCTAGATATTGGAAGTGTCAATCTTGGTCAGTAACTATATGATTTATTATACTTTACTATTTCGCTATGAGTTATGTTGATAGTGCTTTGATATGAAATTATTTATTTATCTGTAAGTTATCAAACTAATGATCCATATCTTAGTGGACTTGGGTTTTCAATTTAGTGAAAATTCAGGCCCACTAGGGTACAGGTTGTCGTAAATATCCCAGGAAGTTCGTAATGCCTACGATGCCGTCGTATAATGAGACAATGTTGTCCTAGGTAACATCTGTTGAAGTATGAGTGGGACATGGATGCTGCCAGAGCAACCAATGTGGTAATATGTTGGTGTTTTCCCATCTTTTTGGATGGATTTGTTTTCGATGTGGTTCATCCAGCCTACGCCGAGATCCATATCAATGTTTGATGAGCTAGCGAAGAAGTTTATAAAGCAGCTTAGGCTCCATACTGCTAGATTAAAGGATGTGGTGTCCTTGTCAAATATCAATCAAGGTCCTAGAGAGGCTTTAAAGGAATTTTTAAGTCGATTCAATACTACTGCGATGGAAATGAATAACCCGAAAGAGGATATCATGCTAATGGCATTGGTCCGGGAGATACATCCGGACATAGACTTTGGTAAATAGTTACAGATGAAACAACCATCCACCACGGAGGAGTTCTATCGAAAGGCCAACCAATATCTGCACTTAGAAGAGCAAAATATGATTGCCAAAAAGGCTTATAATAAGCCACTAAAAAAGGTTATGGTAGAGTAATATAACCATTATGCAAACTGGTGAGTGCATCGGTATTGTTGCAATAAAAGTGGGAAATAATAATAATGGTCAGAAGGAAAGAAATCAAGGCACATGTGGTAGAAGAAATGATGCAAAAAATCATTCAAGACATTTGAGATCAAAAGAGTACACTCCTCTAAATGATACTATGGAGAACATATGCCATGCTATGCAAGGAAAAAAATGGTATAAGAAGCTTGCTTAGAGAGAGGCAACGGAAGATGAACGACACTCTAGGAAGTATTACTGCTTCATGACACTTGTGTACACAATAATTACGAGTGCCATTACTTAAGAGATGTGGTTGAAGAATTAATACAAAAAAATAAGTTATAGAAGTATGTGAGAAACCCACAGGATGGCGAGCAGGAAGCTAGTCCTCGGGGGTAGAATGCCTAAAGGGATCAATTTGGGTCCAGTAGGGAAGGGCTTATATGATTAGATGATAAAATTGTGATTATATCATAATTGAGGTTTTCAATAAGAGGACCTTTTCTTTTTTTTAGTAAAATAAGAGGTGTTAAACTTTTTACCATTCCGGTGTCGAGCTATTTTTCCACAGGACCTCCCCTACAGTATCGTCACCGCAGTAGAGTTTAACCACCAAGTTCGGGATGGATTGGTGTTGTTCCTTTACACCTAGGACACCAGAATGTCGAATCATGAAAAAGAAAGGCATGAGAATGGGAGAAATATTTGCTAGTGACTGTGAAGCCCCAATTCTTAACTGAAAGGAACACCAAAGGACTTCACCCTTTCCTAATCTATCCAAGGGAGGGAAGGGCAGAGCTTTTGGTTTTTTTCATGTTGTCAAACAGTTGAATAATGAAAATAGATGGCGAGTGCCTGATTGAATTGATCAGGTTGTGTAGGAACAAGGTTGAAATCTCTCAGTCTATTACGATGCCTTAGCTGCATACATCACTGTACTTCTACTTGACAACTATCGTAATGATAAACGGTTTGTCTCGCCATGACCTTATCTTGGATTCTCAATACTTCTGTTGCTCCATCCCCACAGGGGCAGAGAACCCATCGTTGTCTCGGTTGTGCTATCGGAGGCTCTAGGGAAGTCAGAATAGGAGAGCACTCATCTTGGAGTGGGCTTTCTACTTAGATGCTTTCAGTAGTTATTTTCTCTGCACTTGACTACCTAGCATTTACCGTGGGCACAATAACTGGTACACCAGAGGTGCGTCCTTCCCAGTCCTCTCGTACTAGGGAAAGGTCCTCTCAATGCTCTAACGCCTGCACCGGATATGGACCGGACTATCTCATGACGTTCTGAACCCAGCTCACGTACCACTTTAATGGGCGAACAACCCAACCCTTAGTGCATACTACAGCCCCCAGATGGTGAAGAGCCGACATTGAGGTGCCATACCTCCCCTTCGATGTGAACTCTTGCGGAAGACTAGCCTGTTATCCCTAGAGTAACCTTTATCCGTTGAGCGACAGTAATACAATAATTGAAGGACCGCATCTAGTAGTGAAGAGATGGAATGAGATAGAAAGGCATGAAACTTCCTTAAAGCACGTGCCATGGGAGAGTTATTTTATCGTCGAAGAAAGAGCTTCGATAAAATAGTTAAGGACAATGAAGGATGATATAATCTTTCGTGATACAGATTCTGACAGGATCAAAATGCCGACGCTCGATCCCATAGTAATTATGACCATTGTTGGGGTGGCTATTGTATGCCAGTATTGTTTGAAATGGAAGCTCGGTTAACATTTAGTTCAAAGTGACTTTTGATCAGATGAAAACTATTTGAAAGACATCAAACTAAGTAAATGTAAGTTTCAAGGATTTACCGGAGAATTAAAGGAGCCTATTAGAACTATTAACCTATCAGTGCAATTAGGTAAAGGAGATCGCAAGATTGCGCAGATGCAAACATTTATTATTGTTGATGAGTTTTCAACATATAACACCTTTTTGGGCCGACCAGACCTTGCTAATTTCAAAATAGCCCTGTCTCTTAGTACTTGATGATGAAGTTTCCAATGGAGAATGATTTGGCGCTATTCAAGGTGATCAAACTACAGGTCGTGAAGTTTATAGATACACGAAAAGAGCTAGAGGATGTGTGGGCAGCATCCACAGAGCTAACAATTAACATCCCGATCATATGGATGATCCTAATCAGGTCTTTAAGATTCGATCTCAGCTTAGTACCAAGTTGAGTAAGGAGTTGGTTATTTTTCTAAAGGGTAAATTCGAATGTGTTTTCCTAAACATATTTAACATGTTTGAAATATTATTGTAGATAGCATGCCATGCATTGAAGGCAAACTCAAAGTGCCCTCCTGTAAAGCAGAAGAAGACACATTTTGAGTTTACAACGATCCACTGCATTGGAAGAAGATCCACTGATGGCGAATGACTTTATTTGTGATGCCTTACACTCTGAATGAGTATCAAAACCCCATGTTGGTCAAGAAGTCAAATAGAAAATGGCGAACATGGAATGATTATTCAGACTTGAATAAAGCATGCCAAAAGACAGCTTCTCGCTTCTAAGATGGACCAACTTGTGGACTCAATGGCTGGACATGAACTATTATCCCTCATGGATGCTTATTTCAACTACAATCAAATAGCAATGCACATTTGAGATTAAGTGCATACGAGTATCATCACTAATTTGGACCAGTATTGTTATCGAGTTATGTCATCCGGTTTGAAGAAATTTGGAGCACCCACCTGCGATTGGTAAATAGGATTTTCGAAAATCAAATCGGGCAAAGTATGGGAGTATATGTGGGCGATATTCCTATGAATAAATAGCTATCAATGAACCACACAAATGTTTTTTCCAAAATGTTCGATGTGCTGTGGAGGTACGGAATGAAGCTGAATCCATTAAAATGTTCCTTCGGAGTCACATTGAGCAAATTCCTAGTTTTTATTATGAATTTGAGAGGCATTGAGGTTAATTTGGAGCTGATTAACTTATTGAAACATGTAACAACCCTAAAGACAAGGAGGGAAATGCAGAGCTTAAACGAGAAAGTTGTTGTCCTGATTTGATTCACCTTAAAAGCGACTAAGAAGTGTATACCATTCTTCGATGCCCACAAAAAGGAAAGAGAAAGTTTGCCTAGAAAAAGTAGTGTTAGGATGCTTTCCAGGAATTGCTGAAACATATGGAGAGACCATCGATCTTGTCGAAGCCTTTGGAAGGTAAAGATTTGTTTATTTATTTAGTAGTATCTGCTCATGTGCCAAGTGAAGCCTTGGTACATGAGAAGACGAAGATCCAAAGGCCTATATACTAGATTAGTAAGTGGTTTATCGAAGCAAAAAGGAACGATCTGAAGTTGGAAAAGCTGGTATACTGCTTAGTGATTGCTTCAAGGAAACTCCGACCATATTTTTAAGCTCAATTGATAAAGTTACTAATAGATCATCCCATAAATGGAGTACTGCATTGACCCGACCTTGGTAAGATTGTTGAAGTGAAATATTAAGTTGAGCTAATATGATATAACTTACTATCCTAGAAGGGTAATAAGAGGATAGGCGTTGGCTGATTTCATCGTTGAGTTTACCATCTAAGATGGAGAAAAGGAAGATTATGTGGTCCAATATTCATTGGAATCTATACGTGGATGGAGCTTTTGCTGAACATCATTCTGGGGTAGGAGTGGTTTTCGTAACCCTGGAAGGATAAATGACATGCTATACACTAAAGCTAGAGTTCTCAACAACGATTAACGAAGCTGAGTATGAAGCACCGATAGCCAAACTCAAAATAGTAAAGGAACTGGGAGTCAAGACATTGCATGTGTACAATGAGCCATAGTGGGTGGCCTACCGAGTTAAAAAGGAATGCCAGCTAAGGGGGCTAGACTTTCCCCTTAGCCAACAAAATGATGGAACTATTGAATGATATTGAACACCATACAATAACACACATTCCTAGAGAAAAAAACACCAAGGCTGATTCTCTAACCAAGCTAGCTAGCTTTGGGGAAGGCTGATTCTCTAACCAAGCTTGCCAGCTTTGGGGATGCGCAACTGATGGGATTGGTTCCAATGGAAGTTTTATCGGCTTCGAGCATCGACTAGATGGATGTCAACTAGATCTTAGAAACCGAAGAGAAAGGGATTCATTGATGACTCCAATCAAAGACTATTCTCTAAATGGAACTCTCTCAAACGAACAGAATGATAATGGAAACTCCTTCACAGAATGCCATGATTTATAATACAATAGGAGAGCTATACATGGGAGGCTTCTATACCTCTTTATCGTGGTGTGTTACCAAGGTTGAGGCTAAGAAAATTCTCATGGAAGCACATAAAGAAAGCTGCGATGATCACACCGAGAGGGGGACGGACATTATCAAAGAAAATTCTACGCCCTACATACTTCTGACTGATGATTAACCGAGATGCTGCTAAATACACAAGATAATATGAAAAATGCTAGAGGTTTGCAAAAATTCCAAGAGCCCTATCTATCGAGGTTATGCAAATGGTTAGCCTGTAGCCATTTGCAGTTTGGGGAATTGATGTAATCAGTGTGCTACCGATGTCAAAAGGCGAAGCAAAATACATTATTGTAGCTGTGGAATAATTTACATACTGGGTTGAAGTAGAACCGCTAGCCTCAATCATTATGAAATATGGGATCAACTTTTTGGTGAAGAACATCATATGTAGATTTAGAACTAGAAAATTATAACTGGCAATGGAACTCAATTTGAGAGTATTAAGTTCAAAGACTTCTGTAATCAGTATAAATTGAAAAGAGCTTCACGGTAGTAGCACACCCAAGTAATATAACTGAGGAGACGAATCCTCTCTTGAATAGTGCTTCACTTCCAATACTTTCACTCGACCCAACTATAGTCACTCGATGGAACGCCATGCCGTGATTTGACTATAATCAAAGTGGAGCTTTCATATTGAAGATCCATGGTATTCTCAAGTCGATAAAACTGTGTAAATCAGTCACATCGATATTTTCCGTTTGACCTTAGTTATATTAACCAATAGAAAACTATCAAGTGAGTCGTTCCATAGTTATCTAATAACTATGAGTATGTAACCCCTAGGTGCCCCCAGTAGTCATGAGTAATACACTACCTAACATTTGGAGAGCGATACATACTATAGTCTCAATGGATACATCGATATCCAGTCTCGATGCATCTTGACTAGGAACATTTAAAATGGTATATTTGTTTTATTGTGATAAATTACTCACGGTTACAACTTGTAACTACTATCACAAAATATACCGTTTATGGATTTTCTATTAAATATACTTTTAATTAAATTAATTAGTATAATCTCATTATATCAAGTATATAATAGAAAGAAAATACCTTTATTTCGAACAAGATTGGTCAACGATACAATTGATCCTATAACTCATGAATAGCACTTTGATCTTAAGAGAGATGAGAGAAAACATAGAGTATATAAAAGAGAATCAAACTAGTAATTATTGAATTTGATTCTAGTTGAATTTTGGCAGGGTTTCGATAAATATTGATTTAGAAATCAAGAGTGAAAGAGGAGAGAAATATAAGAAGGTAGTTAATGAAAATTCGTTTGGAAGTCTGGTATATATAGGGAAACAACGATCATGTCCACTCGCGAAGAGATACGACGAAAAGACACTTCCATTCAAATTTTAAATTTTGGAATTTAAAGCTTGTATATCGGCATACTTGCAGAGGGTATGTTGACATATTCTTTTGTATTTTGAAAAATTACTTAATAAAAATTGTTTTAGAAATATTAAGTTTTTATGAAATATTTTGAAACTTTGTACAAACATTTAGACATAATTTATACATATTTTAATCATATTAAAACTTAATAAAACTTAATAAAACTTCATAAAATAATTTTGAAAGGTTTAATAAGAGTGTGAAATACAATGTAAATAACATATATATATATATATATAATCAATATAGTTATAAATTATAAGTAAATATCTAAAATCAAAATATAAATATAAAAAATAAACATAAGGAAGAAATAAACTAAAATACAAAAAAATATAACAGATTAAAAAATACTTAAGAACTTAATATAATATCTTTGTAAATATAAAAGGTTAAGAATTTATTTTGAGAAATATTTTGAATAGATGTTTGAAAAGATTATTAAGAAAATCAGGATATTTAAAAAATATTTAGAACTTGTTTGAAATAGAGAAAGAGAAGGATCAAGAAAGTGCTATCAGGGTTTTAACAAAAATTCTATGACTCTATCACTTATCTGTAATATCTTGAACTCTTCAATATTCATGAGTTTTCATTCTTGAATCTTGAAACTCTATATCAACATCTTGAATCTACTCTTAATACCGTACCGTCTTCTTAATCAATCTTGTATAATATCCTGCACTATATACTATATATATCTTGATAAAACATTAGTATTTATATTTTATATAACAACCTATAGTTATTTTCATTAAAACAAATACTTAAGGTACTAACAATCTCCCTTTTTTTATGATGACAACTCTGTATATAAAATATATTATGGCCGCCCTTGAGTTACAATACTCCGCCTTAATCTGTGCCTAGATTTTATATATTTCTCCCCTTTTGTCATTAACAAAAATAACCACTTAAAACTATAACTCTAATGCTAACTCTTACTTTAGCCCTAACTCCCCTTAAATAAAATACTTATAAATTGGAGAGTTACATTTAATAAATAAGATTTAAAAGCTATGCTAACGAATCATAAATGATACATTAAAATGATGTTGTAAAGACGTAATATGTGATAGATAATGAGAAATTATAACATATAAACGATGATTAATATATGATATAAATGATAACTAATATAAGATATACGTACGTGAAATATTATGACATATATTAAAATATATAATGATAAATATGACAATATAAACTATATTAGAATGCTAAGTAATATGGATTTAACTATATATATAAGTAGATATTAAAGTCATTAAATATGACAAACCGTACATAACTTAAACTATTTATTTAATTGCTATCAAATATGAATGCGGGATGCTATAATCATTAAAAAAATACCAGGAATAAACTCCTAAGAAAGATGATAAATACATCAAAATAAATACCTAATGCATTTAAAATAATATAAACTAGACGATGTGTGTGTGTATTATCAAAATTCAATTATGAGAGTATGGAAGATGATTTAATATAAATATTATTATTGCATAAACCTAAGCATCCAAATTTAACAAAGAAATTAGTATATTAGATTTATAATATAAATTCATATATTTACATAACAAACCATATTAATTACGAAATTTAATCGTAGCCTAACCACAATGTTTGATAAGTATAACTATGATATAATCAAGTATGATATTATAAACCTATTAACCTCTTTATTTCGTTTCTTTAAAATAATTCATCTTAAGTATTAAAAATCCAAACTTCCATTACTATGTTTATAAAATACTTAACTTACTAAAAAAATTAAAAATACTTAACTTACTAAAATTTTAAAAACACCTATAAATATGTTAAAACACTATTAACTTACTTTAAAATATATCATAATAGAATATTACAAAAAGTATAACAAAGATCGAAAAACTAAAAATAAACATGTTTTTATTAAAAGTCCTTTTACTTTAAAAATTTATAATTAATTATTAAAAATGTGTTTATACATGGAATCAATTTTAAAGCACTCTAATATAAGTTAGAAAATACTTCTAAGAAGATTAAAGAAAAATTATTAATTTAAACATCATTTTTACACAATTTAAAGTTTCAAATAGAAAAGACAGCATTTCCTAAATGCTGTAAAAAAAATCTTTGCAAAATGTATTCACAACTTTATAAACAAGGAATTGCAGCATTTATTAAGTGCCGCAAAACGTGTCTGAAATTCCTTAGAATGTTCAAGGCATAGAAATGCTATCTAAATAATTTGCAACATAAAAATGTGTTAGAGAAGCAAAGACAGCATTTCAGAAATGCTAATTCCGGACCTATTTTTAACATGATCTTGGGACTAGTTTTTGACACTTAAACAATTGATTTCCGATCCTGTTTTTCTACATTAGTTAGTATAATTAAAAACCTTGAAGAAAAATAATGAAAAACATAATAATTAAAAATATGAGATACTCTACTAAACCTTTTATATTTAAACATAGGAAGAGTTCTAAAATTCATTCATGATACTATTATATATGATATAATATGACACAATGCATTTTGTCATATTCATTGTTTAAATTATAAATGTATCAAAGAATTACATGTGTAAAACACTTGGCATCATGCATGTATACTGTGATTTCCTAAATGACAAGCGTAATGACACATGTTAGTTTGCATGTGTATTACTATATATTTATGTGGCGAGTGTCATATGATGTGGCGCATTTATCCTGATAGACGGAATCTATAAATAGGGCCTTATTCACATGTTATAAATTCATTCAATTAATTCCATGAAGCCATAAAGTTAATGTCTCATCATAAAGTAACTAAAAAAATAAGAGTGAAAGAAATAAAATCAACATTTTGAAGAGTTGAAATTACGGATGAAGGTATTCTTCATGATAAATGATTAGTGAGATGTCATTAGAAAGGAAACACTTTATAAAAGTCATTAGGGAAAAGATATAACCAATCACGAAGAGGCATGATTATTTTTTTAAGAATTTATAAATTAAAAGCACAACTTGGCAGTTGAAGTATCGATTGAGTTTTACTAAAACAAAAAACATGTTTCATTAATTTAAGTTACTCAGAATTATTTATTTATTTATTTTATGTAGTTTTATACACTAATAGTTACATGGAATATATTTTTTGTTATTGAAAAATTATTTAATTTAAAAGATCATAAAAATTCAAGTTTTGGCTCTAAAAAAAATTCGGCTGTTGTAACTTGCTAAGTTTCTATTCATTCAAAAATAATAAAATAGTTATAATTCGAATTTTGGCTTCAAATTATTTACAGAATTAAGTGTACCTATCTTATATTTATGTAAGAAATTTCATTATTAAATTATAAACTCTAAGATTCAAAACATACCATTATATTCAGTATTTTCTGCTCTATTTTCAAAATATATAGTTAATTTTGTAAAAGTCTTACAAAATCTAAAAATTAGTATTTTTCTTTGACATTTTCTAAACTTTTAATACATAATATTAATTATAATAAAAATATAATTTTTTAATAGATAAATAATTTAGGATATTCTATAGATAACATTATAAGGCATTTCAAAAATTAATGTGTCTTTTCAGTTTGAAAACTATCCGTTAATTTCTTTTAGAGGGAAAATTTATTTTCTACTTATTTAAAACTTTATGATTATTTGGAACATAGAAGAATAACCGAAATGCCTTTCTACTTGAAGCAATATATAAAAGTTCTATATCCTAATACCTTCAAAGATAATGTTTGCTCATTATCTTTGATGTGGCAATTATCTTTTACGAATTTAATTTTGAAACCCTTATCACACAATTGACTAATATTCAATAGATTATGCTTTAAATTCCTAACTAACAAAACATTAGAAATGTTATGAGTTTAAGAAATACGGACATTGCCGATGCCAACCACATATCCTTTTGTGTTGTCTCCAAAATCTTTTTATGCACAGAAAGGAATACATAAAGATAAGACATGTTATAGGTTGGCCTACAAAATCTTTAGGATCATAGTATGCCTAGCAAAACTATGAGATTGACAAATAGTCGGGTAAACACTAGAATAAGTGTACTTGCATAGACCGTCCAATTTGCTTCTAAGCTCCAGTTAAAAATTTTGTTATGTCTAGTAGGCTCGAATCAACTGTGTAGGTTGGTAATTATCCTATGAAAACTAAACATTGGGACGGGTAGTCCACTGATTTGACAAATATCAAGATTACCCAGGTTACATGCATACCTATTGTTGTTATATTGTTATTTTAACCAGTTTGGTTGCAGGACTATGATTTGCAAAAGATATATTTTAAAGGATTTTAGTAAGGGGAAAACTCGTTTCGCTTAGCGGTGTGGACTCACTTAATATCTATAAATCGAGATGATATAATATTATTCACACCAAACTTTTAATCTGACTCGAAGTTTATGTTTTCCACTCAAACTCTCGGGTGCTCAAAATTTGATTTGAGTAGGTTGGGAGTAAAGGTTTACCAGTTAAGTAGGTTCTGACAAATAAAGCTTCCAAAGACATGCAGGTGGCAAAGCTAGCAATGTAGGAGCCTATCTAATTATCATCCACTAGGTTATGTCAATTGTTGTATGAGTGTATTGATAGTAGACGTATCGACCTATTTAGTAACTCTGATCAACTAAGGAGACATCTTCATATATAGCTCTTAGAGTATGTTGTAATAATTATATTTTATTCGAACCTGGGTAAATTTTGGCATTATGTACTGAATATGAAATATTGACATGAAATAAAATGTGAAAATTTTCTTTTATTTCATATTCTTATACTTCTGATATTATGAATATCATTAACATGATGACATTTTGCCATCGAAAATTAATACTACAGATGACTACAACATCTGTAGCGCTTAGTTTCGGGCCTCAAGATGGGGGATGTTATAGTTGACGATCGGGTTGGATGGAGATGAAGGAGATAAGTTTAACATCACTCTATTTGTCTATCTAGTTCAATTTTATCAATTGTTAGCCGGTAATCAAAAATCAATATTCAATTGGTATCAATGCAGATATGGTATCCGAAAACAATTTTCCATATTTATGCGGATAGGGTACCACCTCTACTATTTGTTCGAGAATACCCATTGATATACCTAATCATATTTAGACCAAAAATCACTGAGGTTTTAGAGTG
This sequence comes from Allium fistulosum, assembly GCA_030737815.1. Taxonomy (NCBI): domain Eukaryota; kingdom Viridiplantae; phylum Streptophyta; class Magnoliopsida; order Asparagales; family Amaryllidaceae; genus Allium; species Allium fistulosum. The sequence goes on along the minus strand of CM060901.1, from coordinate 1,387,689,011 downwards.
CGATTCCTAGTTTTGGACTTTAAAATCTTCTAAAACCAGTTATTAACTCTTCATTTAAAGAACCCTATTCAAAAAGAAAAACTCTACCTTTTAAGAAATAATAATAATAAAATGACATCATATTCAAATTACACCAGGCCCAGTTATGGGCATAGACCACCTAGGCGGTGGCCTAGCTTTCCCGACCTACAGGGGATCCAAATTTAAGATTGTTGTATGTATAAAGTATGTCATGTGTTAAAATTAAAAGACATGTGTAATTCAGGAGCGAAGGAAACAATAATTCACCTTACAACCCTAGGTTTGAGTTCTGTTTTCAAAATCACATGAGCGGTTTTCAAAAAAAATTTAGCTGTTTATTTTTCCCTCGAACCATTTTTTTCTTATACCATTGTACCAAAATTAAAAATTTGCTTACGGCCTCAAGCTCTACTAGACCGGGTCTGGATCACACTCATCTACATTCTTCTCTTTATGGTAATATATGATATATTTCGTGTTCTACTATTGAAATCCAAAAAAATATTTCTGGTTACCATTAAATTTTTATTACCTATCAATATTTTTATATGCCTGTGGCAAAAAAAAAATCTATTTTCTTATTCAGCCTAAACAACTGTATCATCTTCATCTCTCTTAAAAAAGACGACATACAATCTCAAAACATCATAGAAAACAAAATTTTCAAATCCTCAAGCCAAAAAAGCTCTCTTTTTGTCTAATAGATGATGAAGACTTAGTGCATGATCCTAAATTTGATGAACATAAAGAGAGTAGTATACATTTTATTTCTTAAAGTCTATTTTTTTCTACATATCAATATGACATTTATTGCTTAAGTTTTTTATTGCTATTTTAGGATGAATATAATAATCATGTTGCTAACATGAATTTGAATGATATGAAGTTGATGATGTTGTAAATGAAAATCTTGATATAAGTTGTTGAATTGTAATATTTTATGATACAACGTTTATGCTATTTTTTCTCTTATATTTTTTTTCTTTTTTGTTGTTAGATGGAGAATATCAATTATAATAAAATTGAGAATGCATTTGTCGTTAAAATACAAAGTGTCTTATAGTAGAAATACGATGGAAGACGATCAATCAAATGTTTCAAAATACATATAAGTTAATTTGACAAACCTTTTTTAACCGATCATGTAAATATTTATTTAAAAATTTATCATTTTATATACGATAAAAAAAATACATTTTATTAGTTCATTTTTGATTTTTTATTTATGTTACATGATTTTTGCTGTGTTTTGAAAAATAATTGAATTTGGTTTAAGAAATAGGAAAGAAAACTTTTGTATTTTGAAACTTTTGTATTTTGGTTTAAGAAATAGGAAAGAAATTGATTTTTACATAATAATTAATGTTAGAAAGTAGGGAACCAGAGTTTGTAAGATGATCTTTAGTTTCGGAAGTAGAATCATTTTTCTAGGTGCCAATTGTACAATACTATATTTTTGGTTTTTTTTGAAGTGAGACTATTAACACCGCAATAACCACCTATTTTTATCGACGTTCTCAAAAGACACCTAAACACTGATCATTCTTTATTGCAATCAACCACTTAGTGCTGTCTAATGAAGAAAAATGAGATTTTTTTCATTACAAATGACATGAAGTTGCCAAATGCAACGAAGAGCGGTCGGTATTTTGATGCCGTTTGAAAACAGAGGCAAAAATTGGCGATTATTGCAGTATTAATAACTTTGCCTTTTTTTTGGACTATCTCAGCAGTTTTTTGGTTTTTAAAATTTAAAATTCTTTTGGAATGGGCTCAGCGATCATGCGAGTTGAAGTAGAAATTTCACACGACTATAAATTTATAAGCCAACTGTTTGCACAAAAAATGGACAAACACCTCAAAGTTGTATGATTTAGTAGATCTTATGTTGTTCTTAGTGATTTGGATGACTTATGCAAATATATGAAAAGCAGGGGCTAAACTGTAAAAAGACACACAGATTTATAGTGGTTCGGCCAGAACGTGCCTACGTCCACTTTATATGTTATTTCTCCTTTAGATCTCAGATTACAAGTACAAAGCTTTGGTACAAGTATCTAAAAGCGTTTGAAAGTTCCTTCCGTGCTCGAGCTCTCAAACTTCTCCCCCATTGTTGTACCCCTGCCCCTCTATTTATAGAGTGAGGTTGGGGGCAGGGGTCTTGGATGTATATAGCTGCTGGTGGGCCTGGGCTGAAGCAATCTGGCCTGGCAGCGTTCCGGTTCGGCGAAGCTTTGGTTCGGCCGTGCTTGGAGAAGGTTGGGATTCGGTAGGGATGTGGTCCGGTGATAGGTTGGTTCGGCATAGGGGTGTGAAGCAGTTGGTTCGGTGTTGTTTGGTTCGGCGAGGCCTTGGACCGGTGGTAGATGACAGGTGAGTAGGTTTGGTGGGTACTTGGATCGGTAGTGGGGATTGGTTCGGTAGGGATGTGATTCGGTGGTTTATGGAGGTGCAGCTGGTTTGGAAGTGAGCTGCCGAATGAAATTCTATAGATGGGAGTGCCGGATGAGGTAGTGCCGAATGAGGTAGTTACTCTTGGTGCCGAATGAACCTTATGCCCTTGAATCGTGAGTGAAATACGCTTGCTGGCTGCTTCTTCTTGGTTCGATCGTGGAGGAAACGCACCCATCACTGATATTCCAGTTTTGACCAGAAAATGGGATAACACTTTGCCCCCAAAAACATGACTTGCGGTAGGAAGACGTGTTTTGTAATGCCATGAGCTGGATGTTCGTAACCTGTCAACAACCTGTAAAGAGCTTGATAGGTTTATATGGCCCCAAATGACGACCGTTCGGGATCGAGCTACTTGGGATGAAGCGCGGCCGTTCGTGGTCAAGCGCCTAACTTCAAATGACGACCGTTCGCGATCGAGTCATTTGAGGTAAAGTGCGACCGTTCGCGGTCAAGCGTCTAAATCCATGCGACGATCGTTTAAGATCGAGTCATTTGTGGTGGAATGTGATCGTTCACGGTCAAGCGCTTTACTTCAAATGACGACCGTTCGGGGTCGAGTCATTCGAGGTAAAGTGCGACCAAGCCCGGTCAGAAGGCGGACCTCGAATGGCGACCGTTCGTGATCAAGCCACTTGGGGTGAAATGTGACCGTTCGCGGTCAAGCGCCTCACTTCGAATGACGATCGTTCGAGATCGAGCCATTCGTGGTAAGGTGCGACTGTTGGCGGTCAGGGGGTGGACCTCAAATGGCGACCGTTCGCGATCGAGCCACTTGTGGCGAGATGAGTTGTGCCGTTCGAGGCGAGTTTGTGACTGTTCGAAGTCGGGTGCCGTTCGAGGCGAGTTGTGACCGTTCGAGGTCGGGTGCCGTTCGCGGCGAATTGTGACCGTTCGCGGTCGGGGTGCCGTTCGAGGCGAGTTGTGACCGTTCGCGGTCGGGGTGCCGTTCGAGGTCGGGTGCCGTTCGCGGCGAATTGTGACCGTTCGCGGTCGGGGTGCCGTTCGAGGCGAGTTGTGACCGTTCGCGGTCGGGGTGCCGTTCGAGGCGAGTTGATGTGTGCCCGGGGGGGACTTAATACCATCCAAACCAGATTCACGTTCGGGTGAGTTTCTGGATTGTCTGTTGTGGCGGTTTATCACTATCTCGGAGCATGCCTAGGGATCGTTCGCGATCCCGTACATGTGTAAGTAGCTTAGCCATTTTAGAATTATCAAAACCAAATATCCATTCAACTGATGAAATTTAAAATAGAAATGTTCAGCAAAGTCAAATCCAAATTTAAGAAATAAAGAACAAAAGCAAAGCAGTGACGTCGGAGTGCAAACGCCTATATCGATGTGGTTTATAGTTGTATCAGAGCATGCCTGAGGATCGTTCGCGGTCCTGTACATGTGTAAACAACTTAACCGTATCAGTGTGGAGTTTGCTGCTCGTTCGTCGTTATCTCGATCAACGGATAATAAGATGACGTCTCGATCCTGAGCCGTCTTCGTCTTCAGTTGGTGCGGGCGGTGGTCGTTCTTGTCCCACCGTTGTGGCCCTCCTTCTCACATATTGTGATAGCAAACCATTCCGAATATGCCCCTCCACCTCATCTTTCAGATGCCTGCAATCGTTGGTATGATGACCATTCAGGTCGTGGAACAAGCAGTATCTGTCTGATTTCCTTTCGTTAATAGTCGGATCCCTTCGCATTGGCCTACGGTAGGGAACTTGCTCTCTTGTATCTTGATAGATTCGCTCCAAACTCTCATTCAGCTCGGAGTAAGTGGTGAATCGCGACTCTTTCCGTGGCCGCTTTGACCTGTCATCATTATCCTCAGCCTTTCTCTTTCCTTTACCAGTCTCCGCACCCCTTCCAGGTGGGTTTCTGCTCTTGATTGCGTAAACGTCAACTTCTTCCTCTCTTTCTGCACTAGCATCTTCCAAACGCAGAAACTTTTCAGCCTCATGATAGAACTCTCCCAGATTCATAGGCGGATCTTTAGTTAATGAATTCTTGAACTCCGTACTATCAGTTATTCCAGATACAGCCGCCATCATGACCATAGATGGATCTGGTCGATCCACTGATGTTGCTGCCGCATTAAATCGTGTTAGAAAACTCCTCAAAGTCTCTCCAGTTTTCTGCTTCAAGGTTGCCAAAGTCATCACATTCTTGGGTCTTGCAATATGAACCCTGAATTGCCTCATGAATCTCTCAGTTAAATCTGCCCACGTTCCTATGGAGCCGCTTTCCAGTTGTCTGAACCACAACGCCGCAATATCTGCCAAGTACAATGGAAAGCACCGGGCCATAACCTCCTCTGATGCCCCCAGCACTTCCATATGCCTTATATATTTTGTCAGATGAACCGTGGGGTCTGTCCTTCCATTATACATATCCAATGATGGTAGCTTAAAATCTGGTGGGTTCCTAGCTCGCCTGATTGTTGTGGTAAAAGGACTCCTATTCACATCCTCCAGGTCCCTATTCACTAGTCCGCCTCTCATGGCCCGTCTGACCATCTCCGCCAGTCTGTCACTATCTCCAAGTTGTAGTCCTCGTTCACTGCCTTCGACCTGCCCCATGAGTTCGCGGGAGCTTTCAGGTGTATGCCCCTCTGGCGGAGCATTCATTCTTCTATTGTTACCAGGTTGTTCGGATGCCCCCGTCTCTCTTGTCGGGATTGGATCAACATGTTCTGCGCGTGTGCTCCCTAGCTCTGGTGCTACGCCAGATGGTCCTGCTCCGTTCTGAACTCCAGTTGCGCCTTGGTTCCGTGCTCCAAGTTGCCCAATCTGTTGAAGCAAGTTCTGGATCATCTCTTCTTGTCTTCTCATCATGGCCTCCATCTCATCCCTGGTGATGAAGACTGAAGCTTGGTTTGCTCCTGAGGAAGCCTCTTGACTCCCTTCCTATTGACTTTGCTCTGGCCTCGGCCTTCTGCTTGATTGTCTTGCCATGATTCTCCCAATCTGAATCTTTAGACTTTCAAATTCAGCTTCCAAGCGGTAGAATCCTTGAGTTCAATTCTCAGTGAAAGCACCAAAAATGTTTGCACAAAAAATGGACAAACACCTCAAAGTTGTATGATTTAGTAGATCTTATGTTGTTCTTAGTGATTTGGATGACTTATGCAAATATATGAAAAGCAGAGGCTAAACTGTAAAAAGACACACAGATTTATAGTGGTTCGGCCAGAACGTGCCTACGTCCACTTTATATGTTATTTCTCCTTTAGATCTCAGATTACAAGTATAAAGCTTTGGTACAAGTATCTAAAAGCGTTTGAAAGTTCCTTCCGTGCTTGAGCTCTCAAACTTCTCCCCCATTGTTGTACCCCTGCCCCTCTATTTATAGAGTGAGGTTGGGGGCAGGGGTCTTGGATGTATATAGCTGCTGGTGGGCCTGGGCTGAAGCAATCTGGCCTGGCAGCGTTCCGGTTCGGCGAAGCTTTGGTTCGGCCGTGCTTGGAGAAGGTTGGGATTCGGTAGGGATGTGGTCCGGTGATAGGTTGGTTCGGCATAGGGGTGTGAAGCAGTTGGTTCGGTGTTGTTTGGTTCGGCGAGGCCTTGGACCGGTGGTAGATGGCAGGTGAGTAGGTTTGGTGGGTACTTGGATCGGTAGTGGGGATTGGTTCGGTAGGGATGTGATTCGGTGGTTTATGGAGGTGCAGCTGGTTTGGAAGTGAGCTGCCGAATGAAATTCTATAGATGGGAGTGCCGGATGAGGTAGTGCCGAATGAGGTAGTTACTCTTGGTGCCGAATGAACCTTATGCCCTTGAATCGTGAGTGAAATACGCTTGCTGGCTGCTTCTTCTTGGTTCGATCGTGGAGGAAACGCACCCATCACTGATATTCCAGTTTTGACCAGAAAATGGGATAACACCAACCGTTACTATTGTTAGATGTGAAAATAGTTATTTGTTGTATTACTGATAGTTTTCTGTACAAAAATTAATGTATAACCAGTCAGAGCTCCGACAACGTACCTTCCAAATTAAAGAAGAATTAAAAGGGTTACCATTCAACAAATATCAGCAATGGCCTTTAAAAAAACCACAGACCCAACTCGTTCGCAATGTTATTCAAAGATAAACCAGACTACTCATGTAGAATGTTTGTCGAACTTAGAAAATGTTGATGTTTGACGTGGTAGAAACGAATAATAAATTATATATAAAACCAACCTAAAATGGTAATTAGTTTTATTTGGAAGTTTCTAAATATACAGATGTTCAAAGAAGTTTTAGCATGGAATGTTAGAGTGTAAGTTTGTTAAATCTTACTCAAATTCGGTGTAAACCTTCAGTGGTGATTAGATATTATACTTCCAATTTCCTTCAAATCCTAATGCAAAATTTAATCTACTAACATTAAGTAGCATATGTTTATAAATTATAGAATGAGATGACACTTGAGTCTTGAGGTTCATAATTGCTGTGAATTCCACGTATTTGTGAACACTTGCTGTTTAAAGTTATGTTTCAATGTCAGCAGACAACCAATGCAGTAACCAAATTGATAACCCTTACCTCGCAAAAGACATGATATAATTTCTAAACAAAATATAATATTTAAGGAAAAGAAAGAGAGAGAAATGAAATTTAAATGATTCATATATTGAAGAAACAACTTGTGGTTTTTTTACATAAATAAGAAATTAATACCCCAAGACTTTTCCATAGTTAGAATTTAGAAGCCTACAACTTTTTGCAATTAAAACTCCCTCATTCACATCCTCCCCAAAATGTTACTCCTATACCCCTTAAAATCCCTTAATTTGTAGAACGTCTTCTACTTTCTACCTTGAAATTTCACATTTTGCAGAGTGGCCTAACTGCTCAACTTCCCAGTTCAGCTTAGATGCAACTCTTTCATGTCGAGGAAAGTACTCCTGAAATACAGTATATACATGAGCTAGCAATTCATAATCAACTAATGGTAGCTAGCTCTATAACTATGTATGATTGCTTTGAACATACAAATGCGATTCTGTACCTCTAACTTCTTGACAAGTTCCTTAGCATTAGGCGCAGAGACAATGATATGACGAGCACTTGGATGAATAAACCCTTCTTCCACAGCTTTATCTATGAAAGACAGCAAAGTGTTGTAGTAACCATCTACATTCAGCAACCCCACCTGCATGTATAATGTGCATTTTGTTCTGTGTTATTCCTTATTACAATGTATGTATATGTGTGTGCGCGCGCGCGCCAAAATTTGTTTATGTAAGAAAAGGGAGGCAATTACAGGTTTATCATGGATCCCAAGCTGAGCCCAAGTTATGACTTCAAGCAACTCTTCAAGAGTACCATATCCACCTGCAGCACAAAACATCTTAAATTTAGAGACATTATCATTTATATCACCCAAAATAATAAATCAACTTTTTTCCATTTTAGTGCAAACCGTGTGTGTTTTTTTTCTGTTTTGGTGAAGAAAAAGTCTTTGCAAACTAGGCAGTACATAATGTATATTGTATAATTGTTTTACTGGCACAAGAAACAATCTCATTGCAGTAAGATATCTGCACTTGACAAAATGAATGATGGTCATTTTAGAATCCATTCTGCACATCTATAGTGTTCCGTGCCATATATTGATAGTCCCAAGAGTTGCTTTCACAGTTTGTATTTACTGTGCTCTGATCAATGTATTGGGTAATTTAAGGTACCGTCCCATTTTCATTATTCTTTAAAACTTTAGCTTAGAAAAGAAACTTATGTTTGTGTTCAGTTGGTCTCTATAATTGTATAAAAGTCTTATCGTACGACTGTCACACTAAAACATCACAAAAAATTTAACTGTACTTGAGCTTTAACATCGTTTCAATTTTAGCTACCAGTTTGCATCAGTATAAAATGTTTATCTAAAAAATGGCATTTGGATAAGTAGCTAAAGTAGCATAGTTACTGTTAAATATCCATATTCATAAATGAAGTAAACGTTGTTGGATTTTGACTTGGAGTTTTGGTGATAATAATTATGATTAAATTGAAAATTTCAGGCTTTAAAAAAGCATAGGTAGAGTGGTACCTGGCAAAGCAATAAAAGCATCACTTTGCCTAGCCATTTCTGCTTTTCTTTGATGCATATCTGCTACTGCTTTCACTTCACCTACAGTTTCACCAGTTATCTGCAAAAAGCAATCATATAAAACAAGAAGGAAATCACATATGATAAATTTCTGGATACAATCAGATCTTTTTATTAAAGAGCATTAAAAGATTTGATCTTTTCCAATATATATTAATTATACAATCAATTTTTTTAAGGCTAAGTACAATGTTTCAATGATGGATGGTGCAGGTTAGGCACAACTCAGGGCTTTAGCAAGTTTTTTCATGTTTATATTCACAGGATATTATCTTATGTTCTATTACGATGGATAATATATGTATTATAAGCAAGAAATGATCCAAATCCAACCATACATTTACAGTGATTCATATAGCACTTGTGCCTATTTATTTTTGTAAAAGTCTGAACAGTTATGAGCTACGAGCATATTAAGTTATTAACTAGTTGGATCATTCAGAAAATGAATTAAGAAATTATTTCTAGGACTTGTGGCGGATTCGGATTCACAGATCCAGTGTTCCCTGAGTTTTCTAGTTCATTTTAACTACTAAAATATTTTTTTATTTTATGTTGAATAACAATATTAGTTAAATGCTGACCAAGTAAAATGAACGAGTCTTGTCAACATAATTTCAGAACATCCTTGTTGACCATGCAACCATTTCTATTGCGTTGGTATTATTAGAAAAAAGTACTAAACAGTGAAAGGGAAAAATGAAAATTAAAAATTAAATAAGAATTTCTATAAAAAAAGGATAATGATATTCATATAATAATAACAATCTATAAACTAGTTTATTCTCATTGCTTACCTCTCTATCCATGAGTGTCTTGGGAATAACACTGCATAATGTAACAAAGACAATCATATGTCAAAATTTGCTCCTCTAAATTACGAACTACACTAACATTAAATGAATATTTGTCATATTGCAAATTCAAATTGCTGAAAATAAAACTGATGAATAAAGAGAAGTACTTACCCAATGACATGCCTTCCACCATCAAAAACAGCTTGAGAGACTAAGCCCATCAATCCAACACTGCCTCCTCCATATACCAAATCTATATTTCTTGAAACCTGACAAATAAAGTAATATTTCAGCCTCATTTTAGTATTTTCATATCCTAAGTAGAAGTGATATAATAAACAATCAACTAACAGAAATGTTGAATAATAAAAATATTGTGCAAGACAACAAAACACACAACAGAACAAACACGCTTTTTCTCATTCAGTGCACTCATCAATGTTTTTCTAAAGATGGATAATTGAAGAAAAAAGTATCCACTGAATATGTACTTGCCATTTGTACACAACTCATACAATTTAGATAGGGGCCATATCTTGTTTTCACATATGAACAAACATTTAGATACATACACAGTAAAATGTATTAAGCAAAAATTGTAAGGACGCAAATTAACTGCAAATCCACGCGGTGTTAACAAGGGCACATGTAGATGAGCACCACAAATTTTCCAATACATGTTTATCTATCTCTTGTTCATCCACTTCAGTACCATTTTGCCTAATGTATGTCCACATATTTTGGACATTTTAGCATTTTTTGTTTGACATAAAAATACCAAAATTAGGGAACAGGAAGAAACAACAAATACGATTTAAAAGGAAGAAAGAAAGAAAAAACGAGGAAAAATAAAAACATACAAGTTCTTGACCAAGTTCAATGGCAGCATCTTGATAGCTAGTCTTCTTGCCTTGGCTACTTCCACAAAACACACAAATTCTTTTAAATTTAGACACTCTCTCCATTATCTCTTCTTTCTTTCTTCTTCTCTTTTACTGGTTTCTGTTTCTACAAATGAGAAAACTGAACAATAAATATAATATTAATGATAATAATAATTGTATAGAAGTAAATAAAATGATATGTTTGGTCACTTTTTAGTGCATACTTCATGCGTTTATATAAAAGATGGTCACACGTGTGACAATTAGGTTCACACGCTTGAGAAAGCTTGATGGGTGCGACACAGACACAAACATATATGTTGTATACAGCTGGAATTTCTTGCTTTTTGTTTATCGACTGTTTAGTGCACAAATTAAAACATTAAACCTCGTGTTTCTTTATAATACCATGAAACATATTTAAAGATTTCCCGAGGCAATTAGTTTAATTTTGCTTTTTTGAAAGATTTGAAATTTATGTATGTAATATATTGTATATACATACGACAGTGTTGCCTTTATACGTAGAGACGGCGTAGAAGTATAAGGTGCTATCATTCAGATAAGGTGATGTTACTTTCTTGTGAACATTAGATTTTGGTACAAGTTATGTATCATCATGTATTGCATGTTAACAGCAAAAATTTATCTCGGATATGTAAACTTCTGAAAAATATCGCATAAAATAGTTTGGTAAATAATAAGTGATCACAAAACGGGTTTGTTTGTTAATAAAAGAGGAAATTAGATTCCATCCTTCTTTTGAAAAATACTCAAATCACCTTATTACTTCTGAAAATTAAAACCAATTTTCTAATGTAGAAAGCGTCCTCCACCATTTAGCCACCAAATTGTGCGCTCTTCCAATGCAACGTACCAAAAGGTTTGAACCTTTTCTGCGAGGTTTAAAATTTCACTTTCCGTTTCTGTTTCGTTCATCAGTGATTTCTGAAAATTCCATTCCTTTTCAGAAATTTCAAACATTTCGTTTTAATTTCTGCTTGTTAGTTCCGGTACTTATTTCTACCATTTTATTAATAAAAACAATTTGTTTGAGTATCATATATATACCTTACCATTTTTCCTTTTGAATCGTACACAATTAATGTTATCCCGCCTTTTGGCAAGGCCGAGATACCAAGGAACTAACTGAAAAAGAAACATAATCACACGTCTCCAACTTTGGATGATTGTTGGGCAACTGCAAATATCGATGAATTTTGCCCGAGTCCGGATCGGGCTATAATTGATAAGACACGTCAAGCGAAGCTGTGGAAACCAACGTTCCAAATTTCGAGACAATCCGAGTTCGTGTGCTCAAGTTATCATCAATGGAAAGTGGAAGAGACAGCCTCGGTTCGAATCGATCAGAAGAAGTCCTGGTTTGGATCCATCAGAACATTAAGTGGCCTTAGGTTCGAATCCATAAGTTAGCCTCACGATCGAATCCATAAGCCATGCATTGGTTCGAATCCAGAAAACCTAACCTTGCTTCGCATCCATCAAACAAACCTATATTCGAAACCATAAACCCAACCTTGGTTCGAATCCCTCAAGGTAAGGCGCTTCGAATCCATTCAGCTGAGAAGTCTTCGTATCGATCGACTATGGAATATCCTGATCGATACGAAGGAACATCCCTTCGATCGATTCGAAGGACCACGTCTTCGAATCCATTACCACGAGTCCACCCAGTCAAAGTGGCGAAGGACATAGAGTCGACCCAGTCAATTCGGAGTGAAAAGCGGATCGATACGAGGGACGCGCACCACATCATCGCCTTCATGAGCATGGATTCGACCCTATGGATTCGAACAATATCGATTCGAACGAATCCATGGGGCGAAAAACTCCAACTTGAATCGATCATAACTTGAGATCTACAAGTCCAAATGCTATGAAATTTTCACAGAAGCTTGAGCACATGTTGAGGAATGTTCACACCAAATTTCAGCTCGATTGGACAATTTATTGATTGATTCGAACATAACTTCGAATTGATCCCAAAGTGGGCCCGGACTTCCGAAAAGCGGGCATGTGGGCCCCCTGACGTACCAGAACTGGTCTCCCTTCAGTTTTGGCGAAATATCAGCCTCCTACACCTATATATAGAGCCCCTGGTCATTCAGAAAAGGGGTCGGAGAATTCTAAGAGCTAAAGAGCGCCCAGACTCTGCCAGATTTACTCAGAATCACCACGGTTGTCTTAAATTCAGACTTAGCTCACAAAACCAGTGGTACTGCGTTATAAGAAATTGTAATCTCCGAGTGTCGAGCAATAAAATCATCAATCTTCATAGTGGACGTAGGTTAAAACGCCGAACCACTCTAAATCGCTTGTCTTTGCACTTTACCTTTCTGTTATTTGGAGTTTTTGTTAGATAATCCACAGTGTTAAAATTCATTCTTCGCGTTTATCTCTTCAAAAGACTTCCGAAGAGTGTTGTGCCCATTTTTGGTACAAATACTTTGGTGCTTTCACTGAGAAAACCAGTTTCTCTCCTGCTCTTCGGATCTACCATCGATACTAGATTGCGTAAAATCCAAGAGGAAGATCCGTATCTCTTACTCCGGAATCCTTCCATTCTATTCAGATTTGTATAAAATCTAGGAAAGGAATCCACAACTCGAAATGGTTAGTACAAGAACCACTTCTACAGCTGCTGACCAAGGAGGTCGAGATCGACAGAATCCTGCACAGTTGCCTTCATCCAACCAAGGCAACACTGCTCACTCAGATCCGTCTGGGCTAGTAACCAGACAAGAGTTCCAGGCATTACTCCAGGAACTGACCCAAAGCCGACAACAGTTGGCTGAACAGTTGCGTGTTAACATTGAATTAACCAACCAACTAAACCGCCAAAGCCACAGAAAGTCCAAGAGGGGTGATGCTTCCCATGCATCTACTGGAAGTTCCACTTCGTCTGATTATCACCACAGGTCTACCCGTCCTCGGTTAGAAGGGAGTCACGCACAGACTACTGGATATCAACCCGCTCTGACCGTTGGACAATTAAGGACGGGGCCATCGACCAGCTTCCAAACAGGACCGTCGACACGAGAAGGCACTGCTCCACAATATACCACGGACAACCGCGCTGCAACCGCCGCGGCAGAAGTAAGGACTGATACCCGGAATCTGTCGGAGCCGAACAATCAACAGCGCGGACATACTCCTGATCCGTATGTCCCAGAGAATGTCGAGCCAAGGAGGCGAAATATGGACCATCGACAGCGCCCGGTCCAAACTCGCGCTGTAGAACCCAACCACACCTTAGCTCAGCATGCCTAGAATGTGCCAGTGTCCGATATCTCGACCATAATACGTCAGATGATACGCGAAAGTCAAGGGCTCACTAATGATGATTGGGGAATCTCCCGTGGACATACCCCTTTTACAGACAAAATATTACGCACTGAACCCCCTCGACGATTCAGGATGCCAACTCTCCCAATGTACGAAGGGAATAGTGACCCGAATCAACATGTTTTGAAATATGAATGGTCGATGAGTGCTGCGAGAGCTGACGATGCAGTGAAGTGTCGGAGTTTCCCCATCTCTTTGGGGGGAATTGCGACAATGTGGTTCACAAGGTTTCCACCAAGATCTATCTCATCGTTCGATCAACTGGCCAAGAGATTTGTCGAACAATTTCGCATGCATGTCGCCAGACCGAAAGACGTTAACACCCTGTCTAGTGTTACCCAAGCACATGGAGAAACGCTCAGGCGTTATTTGGAAAGGTTCCACGCATCATGTGTTGAGATTAGTAATCCCAACGATAACTCAATCTTGATGGCATTAACGAAAGGAATCGATCCCGATTCCGAATTTGGAAATTGGTTAGCTGGGAAACCACCCGCGTCATTGGACCGCTTTTACTCCAAAGCCGCTCAATTCTTGCGACAAGAGGATGCAAAACAGTCTAGGAAACAGGACGATGCGGTACCCAGAACTGGAGGAATAGAAAGTAATGTGGCAGTTAAGAAATCCGGTGAGAGTTCCGGAAAGGTTCAGTTGAACATACAGAACAAACAAACTCAGCCAAGGGGCAACAATGTTCAGGGCAGGAGAAGAGATCAGAATCGAGGCCCACAGCGTAGGACCCCAATGTTTGATAATTATACGCCGCTGAATACATCGCTCGAAAATGTGTATCTGCAAACTTGCAACACTGTGCGATATGATAAGCCTACTCCGAAGCAATCGTCGGAGAGACAAATTCAAACAGGAAAGTTCTGTAGATTTCACGAGAGTTATGGCCACAACACCGATGAGTGTCGACATCTGCAGGACCTCATTGAAAAGCTGATCAGGGAAAGAAAGCTAGACCAGTTTGTACGGGCACCGCAGTCTGGTGGAACGGGCCCTTTAAATCAGAATCGGGCACAAAATCAAGAAGGACAGAAGGAACCCGCTCGCACGGGCGGGAGGCTAGTTATAAACACGATAAGTGGTGTCCCCACCCAGCAGACAAAAGCTGGGGGGAAATGGAGTCGTACGCTAATTCGATCAGGCATGCAGACTTCGAATGTTGCAGTAATTGTGAGGATGGAACTCCGGCCAACAAAAAATAATGTCTGATGATATCATATTTAGAAGTAGAGATGCTGACAAAATCGAAGCCCCAACAATCGACCCACTGGTCATATCTGCCCAGGTTGGTCCTGCTTGGATGAAGAGAATCCTGGTTGACAGTGGGAGTTCTGTAAACATTTTATTCAAACGAGCTTATGATTTAATGAAGATGGAAGCAAAGGACTTGAAACCTTGCCAATCTCGAGTTCACGGCTTCAACGGGAGTGCTACGATACCCACTGGAATAGTGGAACTGCTAGTAGAACTGGGGGTTGGAGAACGCAGGAGAGTCCGGCTGCTGCAATTTGTTGTTCTAGACATCGCTTCACCGTACAACGCATTCTTGGGCCGACCGGCCCTCGCTGAATTTAGGGCAGCCATTGCCCCATGGTGTTTGACTTTAAAATTCCCGACTGACCATGGGATTGGAGTCATTCAAGGTGATCAGGCAGCAGGAAGAGCCTGTTATGTTGCTGAACTGCGTGAGGCGTAGAAAAAAGAGAAAGGAAAGGGCGTGGAGGAATCTCTCTGCGTCCGTTTTACTGATAATTGACAACTAGCGCCTGGGCCCCGGCCCGGGCACCACTACCAATTCCTTAAAGATCTGGACCCTAGAGACAACGAAGATAAAGACGAAGTTAAAGAGAATTAGGCTTCCCCAGCCGAACTGACTGTGGACGTCCCGGTCAGCAAGGATGATGACTCGAGGGTACTAAAAGTCGAATCTCAACTGGGAAAACAGATACAACAAGAATTGGTTGAATTTCTCCAGGCAAATCTCGATGTTTTCGCCTGGACACACTCTGATATGTGCGGGATCTCGCCGGACATCGCAAGTCATTCCTTGAACATTGACCCGCGACACGTTCTGGTCAAACAAAAAAGGCGTGGTATGGATCCAGAGAGATCTGCCGCCCTTAAAGAGGAAGTTGACAAGTTACAATCGAATGGTTTCATCCGAGATGCTTTATACCCAGAGTGGGTATCAAACCCAGTGTTGGTTCGAAAACCGAATGGGAAATGGAGAACTTGCGTCGATTATTCTGACTTAAACAAAGCTTGTCCAAAAGATAGTTTTCCACTTCCTCGAATTGACCAGCTTGTAGATTCAACGGCTGGCCATGAATTGTTATCTTTTATGGATGCTTACTCTGGCTATAATCAAATACCTATGCATTTACCTGATCAAGAACATACCAGTTTCGTGACCGATTTGGGACTCTACTGCTACATAGTCATGCCTTTTGATTTAAAGAATGCCGTAGCGACATACCAACGCTTGGTCAACCGGATGTTCGCCATTCAGATTGGGAAGACCATGGAGGTTTACGTGGATGACATGCTAGTGAAGTCTCGATTCTCCACGGATCATGTCAGAGATTTAAATTCAATGTTCAGCATTCTCCGAAAATACGGAATGAAGCTCAACCCATTAAAGTGTCATTTCGGTGTCGCCTCTAGGAAATTCCTCGGGTTTATCGTTAATGCTTGAGGGATAGAAGCAAATCCCGAAAAGACCTGGGCAATAAGGGACTTACAAACTCCAAGAACCATAAAACAAGTCCAGAGTCTCAATGGAAAGGTAGCAGCACTAAGCAGGTTCATTTCAAAGTCAACTGATAAATGCATCCCTTTCTTCGATCTAATCCAGAAGGGAAAGCGAAACTTTGAATGGACCCCGGAATGTGAAGGCGCATTCCGATCATTGGTTCAACATCTTTCCACACCACCGATTTTGTCAAAACCTGTTGACCACGAGCAATTGTACCTCTACCTGGCAGTATCAGAGCATGCGATCAGTGCTGCTTTAGTTCGGGAGGAAGACAAAGTACAGAAACCGATCTACTATGTTAGTAAACGACTAACAGGGGCTGAAAGAAATTACCCCCGATTAGAGAAGCTAGCCTACTGTTTGGTCATTGCCTCAAGAAAGCTTCGACCTTATTTCCAAGCTCACCCTCTTACTGTGTATACCGATCAGCCGTTACGACAGGTCCTGACGCGGCCTGAGACGTCTGGTAGGTTACTCAAATGGAACATTGAATTAAGCCAATTCGATATCACTTATACTCCGCGGAGAGCCATTCAAGGAAAAGTCCTGGCGGATTTCATAGCTGAATTTACCATTTCAGAGGACTTACCTGAAACCAGTAAATCCCCCGAATACATTTGGAAGCTACATACTGACGGTGCATCAAACGACCGATGTTCGGGTGCTGGTGTTGTACTTGAGACGCCCGAAGGCCGATCTATATGTTACGCTTTGAAGTTCAATTTTCATGCAACAAATAACGAAGCTGAATATGAAGCCCTCTTAACCGGCCTAAAGCTTGCCAGAGATTTGAGGGTTATCGCTGTGGAAATTTATTGTGATTCACAGTTAGTGGTATGTCAAGTACGGGGAGAATATCAAGCGAGAGATCGAAGACTGGCTGCTTACTTGGCTCAAGTTCAGAAAGTACTGGAATAATTTGATTATTACGCCATTTATTATATACCCCGAGAACGCAATCAAAAAGCCGATTCATTGGCAAAGTTAGCCAGCACAGGTGAAACACAGAAAGAGGGATTTGTCCCCGTCGAAACTTTATCCTTCCCAAGCATCGATCAAATGGAGACGAGTTTTGTATTTGAAACCGCTCCTGAAAGAGAATCGTGGATGACTCCATATCGAAACTACATCGAGAATGGGGCACTGCCTGAGCACAGAAATGAGAAGAGACAAATTCTACGAAAAGCTTCACGATTCATCATTCAAAACGGAGTAATGTATAGAAGGGGTTATTCTGTTCCTCTCCTCTGGTGTATCATGCACGATGAAATTAAACGAGTGTTACATGACGTACATGAAGGAGAGTGTGGCGATCACACCGGTGGGCAAGCTCTCGCCAAGAAAATACTCCGGTATGGATATTACTGGCCGATAGTAAACCGAGATGCATCAAACTATGCAAGAAAGTGCGATAGGTGCCAAAAACATGCTCGAATTCCGAGAGCCCCACCTACCGAGATAACTCAAATGGTCAGTCCCTGGCCATTCGCGATGTGGGGCATCGATATTATCGGCGCTCTACCTCTGGCGAGAGGTGGTGTGAAGTACGCCATCGTCGCCGTCGACTACTTTACAAAATGGGCTGAAGCCGAAGCCCTCGCAATGATTACGACAAAGAAAGTAATAAATTTCGTAGTTCGCAATATCATCTGTCGATTTGGACTCCCGCATACCATCATCACCGATAATGGAACCCAATTCGAAAGTGCAGAGTTCAAAAGTTTCTGTCAACGGTTCCATATTCATAAAAAGTTCTCGGTAGTTGCACATCCTCAGGCAAACGGACAGGTTGAAGCTGTCAATAAAGTTATAAAATCCATTCTGAAAAAGCGATTGGAAAAGGCCGGGGGCAAATGGGTTGATGAACTCCCTATGGCATTATGGGCTTATCGAACGACTCACAAGACCGCAACCGGACACACCCCGTTTTCTTTATCTTATGGCTCAGAAGCCGTTATTCCAGTCGAGACAGAAGTTTTTTCCCATCGCGTGACTTATTATGATCCGAAAACAAACGCTATATTGCTTGCTGAATCTTTGGATCTACTAGATGAGAAGCGGGAAGAGGCCGATTTGAGAGCGGCCGCACATCGGGGTCGAGTCGCCCGACTGTACAATGCCAAAGTTCGACCTCGAACTTTTGAACTCGGCGATCTCGTTCTTAAGAGAATCTATCCGGTTCCTTCACACATGAAACCAAATTGGGAAGGACCATACGCGATCACCCGAAGACTCGGAGATGGCACATTCAAACTATCGACCATTGATGGTCTTGATTTTCCAAGAGCCTGGAACAGCGAGAGTCTCCGTCGCTATTACACATAACAGGCTCTATTTATTTCATTATATTTTTTCCATTTAGCAGTTTGCTTTTGCATTTCAAAATTAGAACTTATAATAAGGCAACTGACTTTGCCGTGTTTTCTGATTTCAGCAATAAAATTCCATTTCTTCGGGTCAGAGCTGTGATTCATTAAATACAATGTACAACATCACGATGCACGGAGAACTAAAATTCCATCACGCAATGGCATTTATCCAAGAAAGGAGTGGCTGTGATACGACCGGCCACTCGCTAAGTGAAACCAGAGCTTGGGGGCAAGCCACCACATCAAAGCCAAGATCGGGTTGATACATGATGATCCTTCCTTAACTCTGTACTCCCAGAGCGCGAGGCGGAGTATAAACATCCCTTAACTCCGTACTCCCAGAGTGCGAGACGGAGTATAAACATTTCCTTAACTCCGTACTCCCAGAGCGCGAGGCGGAGTATAAACATTCCTTAACTCCGTACTCCCAGAGTGCGAGACAGAGTATAAACATTTCCTTAACTCCGTACTCCCAGAGCGCGAGGCGGAGTATAAACATTCCTTAACTTCGTACTCCCAGAGTGCGAGACGGAGTATAAACATTTCCTTAACTCCGTACTCCCAGAGCGCGAGGCGGAGTATAAACATCCCTTAACTCCGTACTCCCAGAGTGCGAGACGGAGTATAAACATTTCCTTAACTCCGTACTCCCAGAGCGCGAGGCGGAGTATAAACGTTCCTTAACTCCATACTCCCAGAGCGCGAGACGGAGTATAAACATACATCAACTCTGTACTCCCAGAGCGCGAGACGGAGTATAAACATTCCTTAAACTCCGTACTCCCAGAGCGCGAGATGGAGTATAAACATTCCTTAACTCCGTACTCCCAGAGCGCGAGACGGAGTATAAACATTCCTTAAACTCCGTACTCCCAGAGCGCGAGACGGAGTATAAACATTCCTTAACTCCGTACTCCCAGAGTGCGAGACGGAGTATAAACATACATCAATTCCATACTCATCCCCAAGACTGGGGGAAGGACCAATGAAAAGCATGTCGGTTGGACGTTTATCTAATAGAAGATTGCAAAAAAGACGACTGTCAAGCGATCAACTGAACGGATATATCCAGCACGAAAGACTGCAGTTATTCAAAGCACGTCATGATTACACAAGACGTACTTTGGGGGGCAAATGTTATCCCGCCTTTTGGCAAGGCCGAGATACCAAGGAACTAACTGAAAAAGAAACAGAATCACACGTCTCCAACTTTGGATGATTGTTGGGCAACTGCAAATATCGATGAATTTTGCCCGAGTCCGGATCGGGCTATAATTGATAAGACATATCAAGCGAAGCTGTGGAAACCAACGTTCCAAATTTCGAGACAATCCGAGTTTGTGTGCTCAAGTTATCGTCAATGGAAAGTGGAAGAGACAGCCTCGGTTCGAATCGATCAGAAGAAGTCCTGGTTCGGATCCATCAGAACATTAAGTGGCCTTAGGTTCGAATCCATAAGTTAGCCTCACGATCGAATCCATAAGCCATGCATTGGTTCGAATCCAGAAAACCTAACCTTGCTTCGCATCCATCAAACAAACCTATATTCGAAACCATAAACCCAACCTTGGTTCGAATCCCTCAAGGTAAGGCGCTTCGAATCCATTCAGCTGAGAAGTCTTTGTATCGATCGACTATGGAATATCCTGATCGATACGAAGGAACATCCCTTCGATCGATTCGAAGGACCACGTCTTCGAATCCATTACCACGAGTCCACCCAGTCAAAGTGGCGAAGGACATGGAGTCAACCCAGTCAATTCGGAGTGAAAAGCGGATCGATACGAGGGACGCGCACCACATCATCGCCTTCACGAGCATGGATTCGACCCTATGGATTCGAACCATATCGATTCGAACGAATCCATGGGGCGAAAAACTCCAACTTGAATCGATCATAACTTGAGATCTACAAGTCCAAATGCTATGAAATTTTCACAGAAGCTTGAGCACATGTTGAGGAATGTTCACACCAAATTTCAGCTCGATTGGACAATTTCTTGATCGATTCGAACATAACTTCGAATCGATCCCAAAGTGGGCCCGGACTTCCAGAAAGCGGGCATGTGGGCCCCCTGACGTACCAGAACTGGTCTCCCTTCAGTTTAGGTGAAATATCAGCCTCCTACACCTATAAATAGAGCCCCTGGTCATTCAGAAAAGGGGTCGGAGAATTCTAAGAGCTAAAGAGCGCCCAGACTCTGCCAGATTTACTCAGAATCACCACGGTTGTCTTAAATTCAGACTTAGCTCACAAAACCAGCTGTACTGCATTATAAGAAATTGTAATCTCCGAGTGTCGAGCAATAAAATCATCAAACTTCATAGTGGACGTAGGTTAAAACGCCGAACCACTCTAAATCGCTTGTCTTTGCACTTTACCTTTCTGTTATTTGGAGTTTTTGTTAGATAATCCACAGTGTTAAAATTCATTCTTCGCGTTTATCTCTTCAAAAGACTTCCGCAGAGTGTTGTGCCCATTTTTGGTACAAACAATTAACAAAAATAATGTTACACAAATTTTATGCAAATTACTTATTGCCCAAGATTCATTTATACATTTATTTATATAGAACTATTAATTTAAGTTCATTCATATAATTATTTATAATGATTATTTTACACAAATTATTCAAAGGCTAGTTAATTTTAACTCAAATTATAACTACTATTGAATGTTAACAATCAAGACCACAAATTGTAACTAGTAAATAATCAAGCCCAAGCTCATCTGAAATCCCGCCCAGTTACGTGACAAAGAAGCAACACAGTAGAAAACGTGTTTCAATTTTCTAATCCTCTTCTTTGTTGCCATACCACTAAACCCTAGAAACCCAAAGGCGCACAGGAATTTGAGAAAAGAAGGAAACAAAAATTCATGCGATGTTTGCAAGCCTGTCCAACCACTAAAAGCGTTGATGTTTAAAAAAACAATTGCTCTAGTATACTCAAGTTCATCGCTAATTCTCAAAATAGAAAGCAATGAATTTTCTTTTCTTTGATTCTCCTTGTACTTCATAGTTTTCTATATTCTTGCCTCAAAATCGATTTCTTTCTCCCTCTTTTAACTTTTCCGATCTAGAAACAGATTTATACATAGATTCTGTTCCGGTCAGCGTCGGTACCAGATCAGAATGGTCGAAATTCCGACATGCTAGATAGAATCTTGAACCTTGTTTTTTTAAACCCTACTATGGAGAGTAGAGCTAGGGAACTCGACTGCCTGCCACACCGACCCCCCTTTTTAGCTAGCCCAACTTTAGAGCTTCAATTCCCCACATTTTTATTCGATATTTAAGGGAATAACCACCCCATGCCATTTGGGAAACACAGCTCAATTTACTAGGACTCGAACCCGCGACCTCAAGGAACTTTGTTCCATAACCGCTAAGCAGCCCTGACCAACTTTGAACCTTGCTTTTTTGTTACCTTCCACTCTTATTTGTTTATTTTTAAAAACAACAAGTTAAACTTTTTGTTTTTCCTTTTCAAATATTCTGGTACTATGCTATTAAAATAAACTAAATATGATCATACATGATATAAAGTATTAAATTTCAATATAATTTTCTTTAGAATTTGTGGTTCTGTTTACATTACTGGTTGCTCAAAAGTTGGACAAACACCTCTAAATCTGATTTTCTTTTTTCAGTTAAGTTTTGTTTGATTTGATTGACGTGGAGTTTTTATTTTCCAGCATGTAATGGAATGAATTTCAGGAAGTGCAGAGACAGTTCACAAATGCAAAGTTTGAAAAGCGGATAAGGAAAGTAAATAACACAGAGTTTTTATAGTGGTTCAGCCCAAATGTGCCTACATCCACTTTCCATCTTATTATTCTCTCTTTGATTTGATTACAAGTACAAGATATATGCGAAAAGAGTAAAAACTTTAAGTAGCCGAAGTGGTGGATTTTTAGCAGAGTTTTCTCTCTTTTTCTCCCAAAAAATATGTCCCCATTGTTGTTGAGGAGCTCTGGTATTTATAGAGTGGAGTTGTGGAGTGTGGAGGTTGAGATATAATTCTCTGAATCTGGCTCGGCATTTTGGGCAGGAAGTTCTGGTTCGGCGTTTGGTCAAGGAGCATGCTTTGCTTAATTGCTCTTAATGTCTTGTTCGGCGTTTTTCCTTGAAGCCTCTTATTTGCCGGACCAAACATTTGGTCTGACATGTATGTGTACCGAACCAAATGTTTGGTCCGGTGTTTGATATGTCAAGCCGGACCAAACATTTGGTCCGACATTTCAGAGAGTGCCGGAGCAAATATCTAGTCCGGCATGCCGGACCAAATGTTTGGTACGGCATTTTAGTGAATGTCGGACCAAATATTTGGTCCGACAGTTCTGCCTTCTATGTCATAACCCAACTCTGCTTCCTTACCTCCCTCTCTCTCTGCCTGCTGAAAAACCAAGCCAACACTTGCCCCCCAAAGTATGTTGTGTAATCACACAACGTGCTTTGTTTGGTTCGGCACTAAGTTTCTACAACCGGTTTGAAAATTTATGACTGTTCGACTTCCCTTCCTTTTTCCTTTAAATACCGCTCCCTTCTTCTTCTTTTATTTTCCTAACTAAAAATTTTAAATCTACTCTAAGTCGATTAAAGCCTTTATTGCCTGAACTCTTGATATTTCTACTTCTCCATTACTCGAGGTAAGGCCTTCCAGATTCGATTTCTGTCCCAAGGCTTTAAGGTTTAGGTTTTAGGGGAGTTTGGTACGTGTAGTGAGCATGGATGGCCTTTGCTTCGAATTGAGGGAAGGAAGTGAGCGATGTGATTCTAGAGTAATTCGGTGATGGAGAAATTCATGTTTGGTGATGGTGGGGTGGTTGTGACTATGGATGGCGAAAGGATTTTCCGTTGGGTTAGTAATTCCTTCCATTTCACGTGTAGTCACTCGGCTATACTAAGCCATGAGGCGTGTTTCTATGCGGTTGGGTTGTGAGCGTGGCTTGGCTGCTGGAGGGTGAGCTTCGAGCCAAAATAGTTATCACTTAGTGGTTTGGTTCGGCATCATGGTGCTGTTTGGTTTGTGGGATAGGGTGATGCAGGACTAGTTTAATTCGAGCACAGTGATCATAAGTATGCCAAGGCTGAGGGGGAGATCCTTGGAACGGTAGTCTGAATTTTGTAGGGTTAGATTTCGAGTATGGTCTTGACTGGACCAAACGATAGGAGGCTTTAGACGAGCGTTTAAATTTCCATTTACGATTGCATGTCTATTGGGGTGTTGGACTAATGTCTGCTTTTTATTTCCTTGTGTAGGAAAATGTTGTCTGGTCGCGAGCTTCAATCCAAGCATGCGTCATCACAGCCTGCCGGTGCGAGCGCTTCTTCTTCTGATGCTCCTGCTAATCCTCCAAAATAGCCTAGCTCTGCTTACTCTTTGGTGGAGGGCTACACTCCCAACCAGACGCTGGTGAAGCCTTCCGAGCCTTATCCTAGCGTGCTGATAATAGAGAAGCTTAATTCCATAGCCACAACATTCGGTATTGTTCGTCGGGACATGCTACTACCCGGACAAAATGATAGGTCATGCTCTCCCACAGAGGGATACATGGAATATAGTAAATATCACTGTATGTGTGGTGCAATTCCTACGCTCACCCGCTGGGTTGCCAGCTTCGTTGTCTATTTAAAAGTTGCTCCACTACAGCTTCAACCAAACTCCTATGCTATCTTGACGTGCTTGTATCTGATATTTTTGAAGTGTTATCAGAGACCCCCTACCCATAGAGAGGTCAGGCACTTGTACAATGTGAGAAGTTACTAAAAGGGGAGCCCCTTCATCAGCATAGAGTCAACTCACAAATTCAAGCCCGTTCTTGACTTATACTCGAAGTTTAGTATGTTTAAGAAGGAGTACTTCTTTGTGCGTGAAGATGCCATCCCTCAATATGTTTTCACTTCTGGGTGTAAGTTTCCTTTATATCCTCTTCTAAGTTTTCTGTCGACTTGGTTCCCTAATGCTCCTTATTTTCAGGTTGTGTGAAGGCGGCAGAGGATGAAGGTTTGAAGATGATGGCAAAGGAAATCTTAGCTATCCCTGAGGCTGAGAGGGAAGCCTCGTTCCTGCTTCGTGACACAGCCCTTCGTTTTTACAACCTAATCGGCCCTGGTCAATCCGTGTTCAAGATCAAGCCAAGCTCAGCTGAGAGAGCAATGGGAGTCAAAAGAGAAGGAGGAGATGTTGGCAAAGGCAAGGAGCCGGAGGAAGAGGGTGAAGGGGCCGGAGCCCCGAAGAAGTTGAGGTGTAAGAAGAGTGCAATTCGTCCTCCCCGTTCGGGGAAATCTTTGCGCATACAGGACGCGCCTTCTCCTGATGACGAGGAGGGTTCTCGTTTGGAGGGTGATAGTGAGGACGAGAAAGGGTCCGAGGGAGATTCCGAGGCAATAGAGTCGGAGGCCCATACTTCTCAGGATATGGAGATTATTGGCAGCGAAGGCTTGGGCACGACTCCCTTGAAGATTGCCGAGGCTGTGCGGGAGTGGCCCTAGCATTTAGATCAACCCGAGCCGGTACCTGGGCCAACTTTCATCGCTGGCCCTCTCAAGAGAATGTGGCCATAGGTGACTTGAGTGGAATGCCGGTTCTTACAGTGCAAAGTGGAGCGGGAATTAGTGAGGCATTTGGGCTATCTCCAGGTACTTTTGATTTCTGCATGGATTTTGGGGTACTTCTTGAGAATTTTTTGTTTATAGTCAATTCTCGGTCTCCACTTGCTCCTCAGTCCAATGAAGTCCAGTCACCGTGTGTCCTTCCTCTGAGTGGAGTCCCATCCCAGTGTATTCCCCACTTGATTGAGACCCCGTCCCGGCCACTTGCTCCAGTCTACCCTAAGGGTTTGTAGTAGCTTACTGTGTCTTAGTGTCTTGAGCGTTTCATATTTTTTATGCTTTCTCACTTTATTGGATCTAATTTTGTTGCCCGTATTCCAGG
Organism: Allium fistulosum; assembly: GCA_030737815.1. Lineage (NCBI taxonomy): Eukaryota > Viridiplantae > Streptophyta > Magnoliopsida > Asparagales > Amaryllidaceae > Allium > Allium fistulosum. Next base: position 1,387,663,328 of record CM060901.1, on the reverse strand, counting down.
AAAAAGGAGAAACCCAAAGAGGAATGAAGTCTCTAGGCAGTTTGAGCAGTTCAAATGGATGAAAATGACTTCCGTCTCAAGAGGCTGCTGACCTATGTAAGACGCAGATTGACATGGCTATCATTTCAGTGGATGAGGCTCGGTAGAAGGATCTGGAGCGAATCCGCTCCCTCAAGTGCAAAATGAAGAAATCGCAATAGGCCTTAGCCGAGGTAAGGGAGTCTCGGAGTAAGTGGCAAAAGGAGAAAGACTCATATCAAGCTGAGATCGATAGGTTGAAGGTGGAGCATGCTCAGTTGAGGAGGGATAAGGAGCAGTACATGAATAAGGTGGTGGCCCTCCAGACCGAAGTCGATAAATCCAGCGACTTTTGAGACACGGTCAACCAGATGCTAAAGGATACTTATTTCATGTTCTGGAAACATAAGAACCTTCAGTGGATGGATGACTACCCTCAGGTGATGGCAGAATCCATGCTCGACTTATCGAGGAGACTAAGGCGGTAGTCGCGCTGGAAGAAGAGGTTGTGTATGATGTTGGGATGGTGAACAACCAGTTCACAATGGAGGAAACCAAAGCTATTGCCAAGAGGTATGAGTTGCTGGCTGAGGACGAGGATGATGAGGGCGGATCGGATTTCGAGGGGCTCGGTGATCCAAGTCACGTTGCCATAGGTATCTCGCCTCTCTACTTAAGCTCTGCCATTACCTATTCTGATTGCAAAACTTATAATTATTTTTACTTGCCTCATGCAGGGATGTCCCTGGAGCAAGTTGGGCCTTCGCGGAAGGAAGGCGAGCCTCTCGGGCAATCGGAGCTCACGAAGGACATGGCTGAAGGGATCGGGTCGAGCGGCAAGGATGTCCCTCCTTCTTAGTCAAGGAGATTTCTTTTTCCCTTATCTGCATGCATTTTTGGAGGATGTATGGATGTTCTGCATATGTATATAAATATAAGCGATAAGATTTGTACGAGAAAAGTTTAACACTGTACAATTCAACTTCTATTATATATATATATATATATATTTATCTAGGATGAATTTTGTGATGCGTGCTTTTTATAGTCCGCTCTGTTAATTTGTGAACTGTTTACAACTTGGTTAATCACTATAGTGTTTAGAGATACAGAGCACCATAGAAGCGTTGTTATATTCAAGGCCGGTGGCGAATGATGACTACTCGGGCTAATGCCCGTGTCGTGAGTATTATTCGATTTATCGTTGTCGGCGTGTGTAATGCCGATCGTCAAGTGCGAACTACCCTTGGCTGCGGCCACGCCTTAATCGTGGGGTTTATAATCGGTTCACAATTGCCGGCAAGCCGAATGCCAATGATGAACTGCCTAGGCTATAATCTATGCCTAATTCGTGGCTTATGATCAGTTCATTATTGCCGGCTTGTGGGTGCCGATCGTCAGCAGCGAATTTTCAAGGCTTGTTTCATGCCCTTTATCGTGGCTATCTTATTTTCACTACTATCGGCGAGAGTCTACGATTGTTCGCAGTAGGAATGTTCATCGGGAAAAATAATTTAACGAAAGAACAATTAAATAAGGTAAGTAATACGAGACACCATATTTTATAGTGGTTCGGCCAAAATATGCCTATGTCCACTATCTTTCTTTTATTGCTTTAGTACATGCTTCTTTACAACTCAAGAGAAGTAGTGGCGGAGATGTTGGAGATTCCATGCTTTCCCAAACACCTCTCCATCTACTGTTGACAAGATGTAAGCTCCATTTTGAAGGTCTTTATGCACAACGAACGGTCCTTCCCAAATTTGATCTAATGCCCCAGGTCGTGGGAAGACTCGTTTGAGAACCAGGTCTCCTTCTTGTAGTGTTCGAGGACTCACCTTGGAATTGTATTGCCTTGCCACCTTTTTTCTATGAGCGGATGCTTTGAGGGTAGCATCATTTCTCTTCTCCTCGATTAGGTCGAGCGATATGTTTAATAGCTCCTCATTTTCTTCTTGATTATAGTGCATTCTTAGATGTGAGGGGACAATTGTTTCGATGGGGAGCATGGCTTCGGCTCCGTACACCAGTGCGAATGGAGTGTGCCCTATCGTGGTTTTATAAGAAGTTTGGTAGGCCCACAAAGTCGTAGGCAATTCATCGACCCATGCCGCCCTTGGATTATTCCAGTTTCTTCTTGATCAGAGTTTTCAACACCTTGTTCACTGCTTCGACTTGTTCGTTTGCCTGTGGATGTGCTACAGTTGAAAAGCTTTAGGCAATCCTATGCTCGTGGCACCAATTGGCGAATTCCTTGCCGTCAAATTGGAGCCCATTGTCCGATATGATTTTCTGTAGTACCCCATACCTACACAAGATGTTACATTTTAGAAAATTTATCACTTTGGTAGATGAAATCTTGTTTAAAGGTTCCGCTTCCACCCATTTGGTGAAGTAATACACTGCCACTATGGCGTATTTTGCTCCTCCTTGCCCCATGGGGAGTTCCCCGATTAGGTCGATCCCCCAGATGGCGAAGGGCCAAGGACTAACCATCTGGGTCAGACTAGTAGGTGGCAGTCTTGGAATTTTGGCAAATCTCTGGCACTTGTCGCATCTTCTAGCTAACTAGGTTGCATCTTTGTTCAGTATGGGCCAAAAGTACCCATAGCGTAGGATCTTTCTGGCTAGAGTTTGACCTACGGTGTGGTTGCCGCAACTCCCTTGGTGTATGTTGTTGAGAATATATTTCGCTTCGTTTCCAGCGACACACCTCGGTAGGGGATTGGAAAACCCACGACGGTACAAGATGCCCTCCTGGATGGTGTAGCGGGATGCCTTCCTTAAGATTTTTCTAATTTCATTGCGAATTTCCGAAAGGATTCCTTCTTGTAAGTATTTGATGTTGGGGGTCATCCATGTCTCTTCGTTACTATTGATGGGCGTGATCTGAAGACACTCGAAGCTTGGTGTAGCTTGCATCATGATGGGGGTTGCACCCAGCATCGGCTCGTTTCTCACGCTAGCTTCCTTTGTGAGGGTATCCGCTTCTCGATTCTCCTCTCGTGGGATATATTTGATTACATAGTAGTCTAGCTCGTTCAGGAGCGTTTTAGTCCTATTGAGGTAAGAGGCAAGTCTTTGCCCGCGAGTCTGAAATTCCCCTAGGATTTGGTTTACGATTAGCTGCGAGTCACTGTGTATGCATATTGATTTGATACCTATTTCCCTAGTGATCCCCAAGCCAGCTATTACTACTTCGTATTCAGCGTCGTTATTGGTGGCGGTGAATTTTAGCCTCAGCGTGTAACTTAACTTTCTTCCTCGAGGTGTGATGATTACTATTCCTGCCCCCGAGCCAAGCTTATTGGATGCTCCATCCACAAACATATTCCACTCGATTTCTTCCTCTGTTCTGATGGTCGTATCCTTGTCATGGATGGTGAATTCAGCCAGGGCCTACCCTTTGAATGCGGTGCATGGATGGTAGGTGATATCATACTGGCTTAGCTCGATGCACCATTTTAGCAGGCGCCCCGATGTATCCGATTTATGTAGGACCTGGCGCAAGGGTTGATTTGTTAGGACCCTTATGGAGTGATATTGGAAGTAATGCCACAATTTCCTGGACGCTATGAGCAAAAGCAGGCTAATTTTTCAATCTTCGGATATCTAGCCTCTGCCCCTGTAAACCTCTTGCTGATGAAATATACCAGTTTTTGGACATGGTCATCTTCTCATACCAAGGTGGCGCTCAATGAATAAGGGGACACAACTAAGTACAAGTAGAGGCTTTCTCCATCTACCGAGGTGGAAAGCACTAGCGGTTTCTACATGTGTTCCAGCAGGCTTTGGAAGGCCGAGTGGCATTCGCTAGTCCATTCAAACTTTCCCTTGTTCTTTTTTAGAGCTTCGAAGAATGGGACACACTTGTCTGTGGCGTTAGATATAAATCTGCTTAGAGCAGCTTTCTTCCCGTTTAGACTCTGCATTTCCCTTCGTATAGCTGGTTTTGATGTCCTTCAAGGCTTGGGCCTTTTCAAGATTCGCTTCAATCCCTCTGGTGTGCACAATGAAACCCAAGAATTTTCCCAAGGATACTCCAAAGGAGCATTTCAATGGATTCAGCTTCATTTGGTATTTGCGCAATACCTAAAACATTTCTTTTAAGTGGTGTAAATGACCTGTTTCTTTTCTTGATTTGACAAGCATGTCGTCGACATACACTTCCATAGAATGACCAATCTGTTGCTTAAACAACTTATTTACCAAGCGTTGATAGGTTGCACCAACATTCTTAAGCCCGAAGGGCATGACCTTGTAGTAATATAGGCCCAAATCTGTGATAAAGCTAGTATGTTCTTGGTCTGGTACATGCATGAGAATCTGGTTGTACCTCGAGTAGGCGTCCATAAATGATAACAATTCATGCCCTGCTGTTCCATCCACCAGTTGATCGATTTGAGGCAGGGTAAAACAGTCCTTGGGGCAGGCATCATTGACATTGGAGAAGTCGATGTAGGTTCGCCATTTTCCATTGAATTTTTTCACCAGAACCGGGTTGGAGATCCATTTGGGGTAGATAGCCTCGCGAATAAAACCATTGGAGAGTAGGTTTTTTACCTCCTCGTTGAGGGCAGTTGAGCGTTCCATCCACATGCTCCTTTTCTTCTGCTTGACCGGGATTTTGGTTGGGTCTATGTTTAGGTAGTGATAGGCTATTTCAGGGGATATTCCCACCATGTCTTCGTGGGTCCATGCGAACGCTTCCAAATTTCTGCGTAAGAACCCTATCAATTGGATTTTCATATTTTTGTCTAGCTGTGACCCTATCTTGAAAAGCCTTGTGCCATCGCGATCATCTGCTGCAACATGTTCCATAGCCTCCATGGGCTCGGCGCTGGCCTCCTCCTCTCTATCCCTCGGATCTAGTTCATTAAACGAGTCACTAGTATACTCGAGAGGAGGGGCCTTCTTTGATTGCTATGCTTCCACGGTTTTGGCACATAGGGCGGCCTCTACGTTTTTGCCTTTTTCCTTCCTTTAGTTCTGGCGGAGTTCTGCCACATAACAATCGCGGGCTGCGTCTTGGTCGCCTTCTACATCTCCTATTCCCCCATCGATAGGGAACATCATTTTTAAGCAGCAAGGGGCTAAGACTATTTGGAAATCTGATAATGCAGGTCTGCCCAAAAATGCGTTATAATCAGAATGTCTGTCTACCAACACAAATTTTTTCTTTTGGATAACGGATCGAGGGTGACTTCCTAGTTCAATAAACAAGTCCAACAACCCCAGCGGAATTGTGGCTTCTCCAGTGAATCCATGTAGGGGCTTATTGCATGGCGATACATCTTTCATCGATAGCTTCATTTTATTAAGGCATGCTTGAACAATACATTCAATGAGCTTCCCGTATCGACTAAAATGCGGAACACCTCTACTGGGACGATCCAAGTGGAAATGACCATGGGATCGGTATGTGGGTACTGCTTTCCAACCAAATCCTCACAGCTGAAGGTTATATTGGCCCTTTCTCTTCGTTTGGTGAGGCGTCCCTCTATAATGGAATGAACATACCCTTCTCCATCCTTCAAAGATTCTCCGTACTTCTCCATCTCTGCCCAACTTCCGCCGGCTGAATGCGGGCCCCCTGATATAGTATGAACAATTATTTTCTCTTGATTGGAGCGGCTCACACTTGACTCTTCTTTGTTATTTCCATGTCGGAGCGGCCCTGGTCCTTCGTGGGTCGGAGCGAGAGAGTTATGCTTTTGCTGTACGTACCATTCCAGTTTCTTTTTTCGGATGTATTCTTCAATAAGGTCCCGTAAATGTTGACATTCTTCTGCGTTATGTCCGTGAGACTCATGGAAGCGACGGTACTTTCCCGTCCTAACCGCAGCTTCCGATTCCTTCTTATATGGAGGGCGCTTGTACTTCAATTCGTGTTGAGTGGCCAAGGAATGTTTTCCACAGTGTCATTCAGAGGAGTGTAGGAATCAAATCTCGGTCTCGATCTATATCATCGTTTTTTGCTTTTTTCAGTTCCGGGGTTGCCCTGATGGTTACTTTTATCGTCATTATTTGGCTTGCTCCCTTCTCCTCGGGGTGGGACTCTCGTGTTTCTGTTGGAGCCGGAACCCCCTGAGGGTTGCTCGCCATACCGGATAGCCGCTGCGTCTTCCAATCTCATATATTTTCCTGCTTCATGGTAGAATTCCTAAAGAGTCGAGGCTTTTCCTTTTTAGTCTTCTTGCAAGTTTCGAGTCTGGATGGACGCCTCCACATAGTGCCATCAATGTAATCTTTCATCCGCGTTTTGCACCACTGTTGCAGCTGCGTTAAAGTGGGTAAGGTATTGATGCAGAGGTTCCCCTGACTTCTGTTTTACGTCAGACAAGGAATACACGTCCCTAGGCTGCTCCACATGAATTCGGAACTGGCTTATGAACTTTTCCTTCAACATTTCCCAAGAACTGATGGATCCGTGAGGTAGGCGACAGAACCACATGGTTGCTAAATATGACAAAAATAGCGGAAAACATTTGCATGGTACACCTTCAGTTGCTCCATTCATGAGCATGTGCTGAGAGTATTGTTGTAGGTGGACGATTGGGTCAGAGGTGCCATTATATGGATCCATGGTGGAAATCTTCCATTCTCGAGGCATGGCTGTTGTCTCTATGTCCCTCGTGAAAGAGCTGGATACTCTGGCGCCTATCCCCCTTTCAAGTTGTTCACGCCTGAGGTACTCCCTGAAGAGGTGTGTCATTCTTTCTTTGGACTTGGGAGCAGCCCTGGGAGAAGGGTGGCCCTCTCTTTGATAGTGATGGCGTATGATGCCTTCATTGAGGCCAGACTGGCGATGATCGGTTCAAAGCGTGACAAGATCAACCATAGATGGTCCATGTCTAGGGCCCCCTTGACTGGGTCCAGCCCTCGATGACCTCTCTGGACCAGCTTCGGGTAGTGTCCTGGCTCGGCTTCGAGACCCTGGATCTTCCTGGTTGAACTCTCCATTGGTATGAGATCTGTTCCTTCTATGTGACTCTCTAGACTGGGATTCACCCTGGGATCCAGTATTGTGAGTGGATTCCTCCATGCTCCTTAAGCGTGTCATGAGTTGGTCCACCAAAGCTTCTTATTGGGCAGCGAAGCGGTCAGTCATCTCATTCACAACCCTTTCCAAGTCTTCTCGGGTGACAACTGAGCCTAGAGGCAGGGAGCGAGTAGTTGGGTTTTATTGATCTTCTTGGATGAGGTTGAGTGTATTTGTAATAGATGCATTCTTACCCTTGTCAGCATTTCTCCTAGAGGGATCCATGTTCTAATGATGCGATGAGATTGGAAGAATAATGGACATGAGAGTTTGGCTTTCTATGCCTGCCCATCATTTTTCTCAGTGAAAGCACCAAAAATGTTTGCTCAAAAGTTGGACAAACACCTCTAAATCTGATTTTCGTTTTTAGTTAAGTTTTGTTTGATTTGATTGACGTGGGGTTTTTATGTTCTAGCACGTAACAGAATGAATATCAGGAAGTGCAGAGACAGTTCACAAATGCAAAGTTTGGAAAGCGGATAAGGAAAGTAAATAACATAGAGTTTTTATAGTGGTTCAGCCCGAATGTGCCTACATTCACTTTCCATCTTATTATTCTCTCTTTGATTTGATTACAAGTGCAAGATATATGCGAAAAGAGTAAAAACTTTAAGTAGCCGAAGTGGTGGATTTTCAATAGAGTTTTCTCTCTTTTTCTCCCAAAAATCTATCCCCATTGTTGTTGAGGAGCTCTGGTATTTATAGAGTGGAGTTATGGAGTGTAGAGGTTAAGATATAACTCTTTGAATCTGGCTCGGCATTTTGGGCAGTAAGGTCTCGTTCGGCGTTTGATCAAGGAGCATGCTTTACTTAATTGCTCTTCATGTTTGGTTCGGCATTTTTCTTCGAGCTTCTTATTTTCCGGTCTAAACATTTGGTCCGGCATGTACGTGTACCAAACCAAATGTTTGGTCCAGTGTTTGATATGTCAAGCCGGACCAAATATTTGGTCCGACATTTCAGAGAGTGCCGAACCAAATGTTTGGTCCGGCGTTTTAGTAAATGCCGGACAAAATATTTGGTCCGACAGTTCTAACTTCTACGTCATAACCCAACTCTGCTTCCTTACCTCCCTCTCTCTCTGCCTGCTGAAAAACCGAACCAACGATTACACTTTCACACTACTAGCTGTTGTAAACTTCTGAATTTGTTTATGTTTACAAAAATACCTCATGTTGTGTAATTAAAATAACATGTTAAATATTTAATCATTACATATTAGAAAGTGTTCACATAATGTGTTTTTATAAAATTTTGATTACTTATATTACACTACAAATAAATTCGAGTTGAGGCCAAAAATTTTAACGAAAAAACCAATAAATCGGCCTCAAAGAGCAAATTGTCATATTTGAGATTGCATTTGTAACCAATATTTAATTTCAAATATTTGAGATCTAATAGTGGTCAAAAATTTAGACACAAACAAATTATTTATTTATGATGAAAATGCAATCTCAAAAGAAACATAGACTACATGTTGGTTAACAATCGGTTTCAAGTAAATGGTAGTTTGTAACCAAATTTCGATCGCAAATACTTGAGACCGCATATTGGCTTCAGTTTCAGTTACAAAATAAAATCATTTATGATATAAATTCGAATTCAAATTTTCAAAACAAAAAAGTTGGTCCCAAATATATTATGATTATTGTATATAACCACAAGATAAACTATCAGTGTTGTTGAACATTTACAAATACCAGAATTAAATGATACAAGAAATGCATATAGAAAAACAAATATAAGATAGTAGAACATGATTGTCCAACTAACTTATATATAATTATGTCCAAAACAATGATACAATTACATGTTTAAATAGTATCAATGTAGAAGGTTTCATGTATAATTGTTCAGATATTCATGGTAACAAAAAAAATTGATAATGAAATTATCAATACAACACGAATATCATAATGTGACTAAAGTACCCAAAATGGCTAAAAAACTTCATTTTTGTAATTATTATCCATTGGTTATGAGATGGATAATATGACCTTAGAGACTGCACAAATTATTGCAAAGACAAACTCTGCTCCAATAGCCCGAACAAATTGTTAAGTGTGCCTCACATTATACAAATAGTGTGTGTGTGGATTGAACTTGCGAATAGTCTTACATAGCAAGATATGGAATAATGTAGTATATATGAATTAGTAATACATAGCATTCAGAATTTCTTTTGTCACGGTCAACTATTGCTAAGACCAAATATATGTCTACTAGGAGGTAATGTAAGGATGTTCAATCAGGATGTTGATATATTGTTCAATGGTCTTGGTCTCTCCCACACTCAATGAAGCAGGTGCATATGGGATGCACTACAATGTCAAAACTTAGCATTGTATCTGTAATACCCAAAAAAATTATATATATCTTGATTAATAATAATAACTAAATTTTAAATTTAATTGGAATGTATTTTGATAAATTTCAATTAAAGGGGCAAAATTGTAGCTTTTATAGATGGTTGAATTTGCTAACGAGAGTCGTACCATTATGTAGCTCTCGTTTTTATGGTTGAGATGGAGTATTCATTTATTTAAATCGAACGTCGTAAGGGTGAATTATCATTGAATTAATAAAGTGGGTTGGAATCGTGTGCGGGAAGCGGGCCACGCTGGACTGAATTAGGCTGGGTTTGTAATTCAAATTAAAAATTGACCACCGTTTCATTTTTCCTTTTAAAGCCTATTTTAAAAGTACATAAACTGCAAATTTCATTTCCTTCTCATTTTTGGAAAAGCTACCAAACCCTTCTTCTTTGTCCTCCCTTCATGTTAACACCAAACCTTCATTTCTCAATGAAAATCAATGAGATGATGTGAATTGAAATCATGGCGGGTGTCTCTGTCTTATGGAGCAAAGATTGCAGGCTATTGTAGAGATTTGATTTTCTAGAATTTTTGGACAGCGAGTAAATTCGGGTTCTTTTGGTTTGAAAGGGGTGAGTGAGTCCTTTTCGATCATGATATATTTCTTTAATAATGGTATAAGATGCTTTAAGGCTATTCTAGGATTCAACTATAATGTCTAATTGTCAAAATGATGAAATTTGAAATTGTAAAAATAAAAGTACGTATCCAGTTTGTAAGAAATTAGCAGAAATCTAATTTTAACACTAATTCGAATCAAAACTTTATAGAAATGATAATTTGATGTATATGAATAGGTTAGGACCTTAGAAACATAGTAGATATTGTATTTATATGATATAGAATTACCAAAATGAATAACGAAGTAAATAATCAAAATCTGAAATAAAAAGTGTATAAAATAGGAAGAAATCCCATATCTGGGACATGCACCGGTGGATGCACACCGATCCACCAATGTACAACCTAGTTTTGGGTATTTCGGGCTTTTGAGCACTTGAATCGACGTGCGATTACCTAAATTTCTGTGTGGTACTCTCTAATGACTCTATGGTGATATCTTGATGTGTATGCCTACTGTTTGGATGCATAGTTTGATGATAATAAGGATATAGAGGTGTAGTGCATATGGGTTTGGAACGATAAATGAATATAGCGTATATTGTTTTGGGCAATGAACGAATAACTGAATCATGTAGCGCATGTAGCGGGTTTGTGATTCATGGTATTGACAAGCGATTTCCTAAAGAGAAATGAGGCTGGTCCATGAATTTTGATGTGGACAAAAGTTGGCCTATAGTGCACGTGGCAGGACCCAACGTAAGTCCAATACATATTACCATCCTTTACTGTCGGTGGCGAGACCAGATAGTAGTTGTAGACGTGTAATCGTTTACCGAAGGTAGGGAGACCAGATTATTTATCATGTAATCCTTTACCGTAGGTAGCAAGTTATGATTACGTATCAGAGATCCTTTATCGTAGTTATTCAAGAGCGGATCATATGTATAAACTGATGATGTACAATTTGTATCTTAAAGACATGATGCGATTGTGAGTGGAACTGATTGGATTTGGTTTGTAAGCCGATATAATAATATTACATATTGTAAATATTATATATTTGTGTAATATGGTATTTGGTGAACATCCGCCATGAGACTCTGAAAGTTATTAGCTAGTATAGTTTTTGTTTTATGTTTTCTCTATATATCAATATTTATCACCTTATGACTCGCCGTTTCGGGACTTCATTGTGTAGGTACAGGTTTTTGAAATGGTAGGTTGGAACATTTGGTATCAGAGCATAGGTTATAGGATTAGGGATGTATCGAGAGAGCCTACTTGTATATTTTATCAAATATATATAGTGTGTGTGTATAATACAAGAGTCAAATTTAATATATGTGAACACACCATATCCCATTCTAGTTATTGATTATCTATTGAGGAGTTTCCAATGAACATCATTTATAGATAACTGAATATGAATAATTCATAGGAAACTGGAACGGGGACCAACATTAGTGCATTTAATATCGAAGCAAGTGCGAGTACCTAAGTGGATGTTCGTGAGATTCCTGGTGTGAATATGCTCCTTTGGTTCCCTAGGCATCTCCAACCAACTGCTCTGATTAGTACTACTACTACCTCCACCGAACCAGTTGCTACGACATTAGCTACGGTTGCTGTCCCACCATCGAATATTGACTTTTCAAAACATTGCAATGATTTTGCTAACTTAGATAGAAAGCCGTATGTAGGGACAAAATCATATGAAGCAACCAAGACATGGCTAACGAACTATGATAAGATATTTGGCTTATTAGGATTAAGTGATGCGACTAAGAGGCGGTTGGTAGTTTGGCACCTATGGGAAGAGGTAGCTAATTGGTAGGAGATTGTCATAGCTGAGATGGAGGAGAATACCATTTCTAGGATGGTCTTCAAAAGAAAGTTTGAAACAAAATTCTTTTCTAGGGCTGAGAGGGGAATGTTGGTTGAGCAGTTTATTCAGCTTAAGCAAGGGGACATGACCATAAAGGAGTACATGAATCTGTTAATGAGCTGACGAAGATCAGATTTGAGTTGATAAATACCCAAGAGAAGAAAGGTATGAAATTTGCCAAGGGATTGAATTCACTATAGAGGGAGTTGGCTTTGAGTCAAGTACCATTTGGAGCAACTTTTAAGTGATTAGTTGGGGGCCCCAGCTTTGTTGAATGTTGTGAGTGGAGATTTGAACAAGGAGCAGGTGTCGGTTGGAGATTAGAACAAGAGCAAGAATGAAGGATCACAAGGTGGGCAGAATAAGAAATAGGTTACTGTATGTAGGAGGTGTAATAAGACATGACACATAGCTGAGAATTGTAAGGTGAACCTCCAAAAGGGAACAAAATATTATTAGTATGGTAATATGGGACATTTGACGAGAGATTGTAGCTCAAGACCGTTAGGACAACAAGGACAATCAGGACAACAAGGACAGTTGAAGGGGTTAAATGTATAATTATGACTAGAGAGGACATTATAAGGGGGAGTGTCCAACATTATAGAAGGAGGTTCAGATTGTTAAGGCTTATGCATTGGAAGTTGTACCCACTTCAAGCATTGCACCAACGACCCATGAGAAGGGAAAGTTAGTTATGGAAGGTGTGTTACTACTCTTTGATTTATCTACCCTTATTTTGTTTGATACTGGTGCATCACATTCATATATAGCCAATGCAATAGTTGAAAGATTAGGAATAACCCCTGATTTTGTGCATGAGATCGTTATCCCATACTCCTGTTGGAGGATCGATGCATTTGTTTACTATTTTCCACGATCTTAAGTTGGTCATAAATGGTGTAGAGTTAAGTTGTGTGTGTATTTGCTTAGCTTTGTGGTATACAATTGATCTTGAGAATGGATTGGATGGCTCGGTATGGAGTAGTTTTGGATTGTGATGAGAGAAATTTTCATTTGAGTAGTCATGGGGAACGTGATTTGATAGTTATGTGTGAGCCCAACGTTTCGATGAAGTAGTCGTATCTGTATTCATTAGGCCTATCACATGATGAGTTGGCATTTATCCCATGGTTAAAGATTTTCAAGACGTATTTGCTGAGGTTTCCAGACTTCTGCCCTATGGACCTTGAAAAAGATGCTAGGCATATGGTGATGCCTTTGAGACATATGGCTCCTAGGGAGAGTAGAGAATTTGATAAACTAGTTTTGGAGTTATTGCAGAAAGGATTTATCAATAAAATTATTTTGGAGTGGGGAGCGCCTGTCGTTTTCTCCACTAAGATAGACTTCCATAAGGCTTTGCATTGACTATCGGGAATTGAATAAGTTCATGAAGAAAAACCGTTATCCATTACCTCACATTGACGACCTATTCGATCGACTTGTCGGAGCAAAGGTTTTCTCACTGTTTGACTTGCTATAGGATTTCATTAGTTGAGGGTTGCTAAGGGCAGCATTTCAAAAACCACTCTTCTTACCCAGGATACATTATTTAAGTGGGTTGTGATGCCGTTTGGGCCGACCAATACCCTGGCTTATTTTTTGACTTGATGAGTTTGGTCTTTTTGAAGAAGCTGAATAAATTTGTGGTTGTATTTATTGATGATATCTTGGCATTTTCTAAAGATGAGAGGGAGCATGAGCTGCACTTGAGGAAGTATTGAATGTGCTAAGAAGGAATCAATTAAGGGCTAAAATTTTGAAATGTTGTTTTTCTAAGAGTGTGATTCGATTTTTAAGGTATGTTGTATCTGGAAATGGGTTGTGTTTGCACAAAAAATGGACAAACACCTCAAAGTTGTATGATTTAGTAGATCTTATGTTGTTCTTAGCGATTTGAGTGATTTATGCAAATATATGAAAAGCAGGGGCTAAACTGTAAAAAGACACGCAAATTTATAGTGGTTCAGCCAGAATGTGCCTACGTCCACTTTATATGTTATTTCTCCTCTCTTGTTTTGATTACAAGTACAAAGCTTTGATACCAGTAAAAGAAAATTGTTTGAAAGTTCCTTCCGTGCTTGAGCTCTCCAACTTGTCCCCATTGTTGTACCCCTGCCCCTCTATTTATAGATTGAGGCTAGGGGTAGGGGTCATGGATGTATATAACAGCTGGTGGGCCTGGGCTGACGCGACCTGGCCTGGTATTATTGGCCCGGAAGGAGTTGGTCTCCGGTAGGAGCATGGTCCGGTAGGTTGGTTCGGAATGTCTTGGTCCGGTAGATGCTTGGTCCGGTATATGGTGGTAGGAGCTTGGTTCGGTAGATGCTTGGTCCGGTAGATGGTGGGAGGAGCTTGGTTCGGCATTGCTTGGAGATGGAGTTGGTTCGGCATTGCTTGGAGAGGGAGTTGGTTCGGCATTGCTTGGAGATGGAGTTGGTTTGGCATTGCTTGGAGAGGGAGTTGGTTCGGCATTGCTTGGAGATGGAGTTGGTTCGGTGATCGTGGGATGGAGCTTGGTTCGGTGGCAAGGTCGAAATACACCCAACACTTGCCCCCCAAAGCAGGTTATGTGCCAGCACATGGCGTGCTTTGTTTCTCCTTTGAATAGTCACATCCGGTTCCAGACGCCGAATCGGTTGGTTCGGTTGTCCCGGTATGTCTATAAATATGGGCTTCGTGTTACTGCTTACCCTTCACCGTTTGAAGAGCCGAACCAGTAGAGTACCGAATCAACTAGGGTGCCGAATCTCGTTAGTGCCGAACTTCGTTAGTGCCGAACTTCGCTAGTGCCGAATCAACACAGGTGCCGAATCAGGTAAGATCTTATCTGCCGAATGACTTCATAAGTTTTGAACTACCGGATGAACTTGAAGTTTTTGTATTACCGAATGACCTCATATCCTGGGCTACCGAATGAAATCGGGTGTCGTGATTGCCGAACGAGTTTTAGGTGCCAGATGAGTCTTTGTATTTGGAATGTCGAATGAACCTTGAGACTCTGAATACCGAATGAATTTTAACCTTTACCTTATCGGATGACAATAGGAATTTGGGCATTTTGACTTTATGAGTGAAATTTCATATTACACACATACTTGTTTACATCCTCTGTTCTAACAATGTGTTTTTCCGGTGTTGCAGATAATGTCTCGTAAAGTGGAAACTCGATCAGACAAAAAGAAATCCGGGGGCGAAGGAGGTTCCTCTGCCGTGCCCCCAGCTCAGCTGAATCCAGAACGTCATGGATCTGCCCCGAGATCACTAGTGGACGAGTACGGCCCAAAGGAGCTCCTGAACTCCCCGCCCGATTGCTTTCCTAGCTCCCTCAAGGAGGAGCAGCTTGATGTCATCTCCCATTCTTTCGGAATTGATAGGGCGCACTTGCTGTTGCCAGGGAGAGAAGTTATGCCATACGACCCTCCTGAAGGGTACTTGGCCTACAGCAGATACCACTGTATGTGTGGTGCCATTCCTTCTCTTAACGCTTGGGTAGCCAGCTTCCTCACATATCTAAAGGTGGCCCCATTCCAGCTTCAACCCAACTCCTATGCTATACTGGTGAGCCTCTTCGTCATTTTCCAGAGGAAGTATGGTCGTGCTCCTTCCAACCGAGAGATCCGGTACTTATATAACCTGAGGGGCTATAAGAAGGGGTCCCCATACATCAGCTTGGAGTCAGCTGTAACCTTCAAGCCGGTCTTGGATCTGTATTCCAAATTCAGTATGTTCAAGAAGGGGTGGTTCTTCGTCAGAGACGACTCTGTTTCTATTCGGCGTTTTACTTCTGGATGTAAGTTGATGCTTTATTTATAATTTCCATTCTGGCTGCGATGCTTCTCCTCATACATTTTCATTTTTCGCTAGCGACAGGTGGCTTTGCAGTTGTGGAGACTGATCGCCTGGTTCAGATGGCGGCTGAGATAGAAGCTATTCTCGGGAGATATAGGTCATCTGCCTACCTGATCAGAAACACGACCCTTCTGGAGTATAACTTAATTCTTCCACAGCAGTCAGTAGTCAAGCTGAGGGAAACGGCGGAGGAGAGGGCGGCTGCTCAGGCTAAGGGAAGTGTCACGGTAGAGGGTAGCAAGAGGAAACCTTTCACAAAACCTCCAGACGTCGGAGGTAAGAAACTTAAGAAGTTGGACGGTCCCTCCCCTAGCAATTGTCCACTTACTCAGGAGGAGGAAGACATAGAGGAGGAAAGAGGTGAGGGTGGAGGCGACCAGGAAGGTGGCGATGGTGGTGATGGCATCGGGGCCCTGCTTCCTGGGCAAGCAGGCGGGATTCAGGAGTGGACGGATGATGTATTCCACCAAGCTTTTGAGGGGCTGGACGGGGAACCGGCTTTGATAGAGAAAACTGGGAATGCTGACAAGGCTGGGACTGGTGCAAGCGAGCCTCCTCAGACTATTCCAGCCAAGGTGGCTCCGACGACTCAAGGTGAACTTTTGACTCCTGCGGGCTCCATTTATGATAGGGACTTAGGAATATTTTATGACCCGCTCCCGTCCTGGAATGAAATCCAGGACTTATTGCAGTATCCTACTCCTCCCCAGGGTTTGTACAACCTCAGATGTGTTTCCTTTCTTTTTACCTTTTAATTTCCCGTGTTTTCTCGAATTATAGATCAATGCATGCTTGTGATACTTTTTCTTCATATCAGGAGTAGGCAAAATGGCCAAGGCCTCAGATCTTCGGCACAGGCTTGAACAGTACAAGCTCTCCAAAGCTTCCGCCAAGCCGAAGCCTTCGGCCCACCATTCCAGGAATGTAGTCGGCTACCGTCCTCTTCTCGGGGTTATTGACGAGGGCATTAAAAAGAGAAAGAGGAGCCATCCCTTATCCGAATCTTCACTTGGTCCTCAGCCTCTAGTTCAGCCTCTTCATGATATCATGGAGGAGGATACTGAGTTCGTACTTTCTCCGCACCCGTCTGAAAATCCTACCGTCACTCAGATTGATCGTCCTGACTTGGCTCGGAATCCATTTGCGGGTCATCCTGACCTGGGTCCAAGTTCCCATGATATTATCTTTGACGAAGTTACTGGTGAGCACCTTCTTCCCCGCAATACCATGGTACGGGTGCTTGATGAGGCTAAGTACTTAGATCTCGATCTACTTACTACTCGGGTAGTCACCATGAGAGACGAGGCCAAGGCTAATATTGATCGGGTGGCGGAGGAGACTAGGAAGCTGATGGGGCATCATGCCCGGCTGGTTAAGGCTGGAGAGGAGATTGGGAGTGCCAACATCCGACTAAGATTGATGGTTTCGGACCAGGCCAAACAGCTCGCTGATCAGGCCATTCAGATTTCTCAGCATGAGGCTGCCTCCGGGCGGTTGAGGAAGGCTATGGAGGAGGCTAGTAAGGCGGAACTGCGGAAGATGGAGGCTGCCTGCAAGGAGCAGATAAATATGGCCATCTCGACAGTGGATGAGGTTCGGAGGGCGGATCTTGAGCGGGTAGAGGAGCTGTCGGGGAAGCTTGAAGCCGCAGAGCTTGCTCAGGTTAGGCTGAAGGAGGAGATGGAGGCGATGCGGAAATCCCTTCAGGCTGACTGCTCGAGATACCGTTTGGAGAGAGAAGCTGCTGTTGGAAGGTTGTCGGCTTCCGAGGCCCGGATGAGGGAGTTTGAGGAGAATGAGGGGATGATGGATGAAATGCTTCAGGATATGTACTTCCGAACTTGGAAGCAGGGCAACCTATCCTGGATGGATGATTATCCTAGGGTCATGGCTAAGATTTATCTTCGGGCTCTGGAGGAAGCTAAGGCGGATGCGGATAAAGAGGGTGGTGTGGCCTTTAGCATGGATGTGGTCACTGCCCAGTTTACCAAGGAGGAGAAGGTGGCGGTGAAGGAGGGTATGCGGTTGCTTGCTGCTGAGGAGGCAGGTGTGCAAGTAGAGGATGACGACCAGGATAGTCAAGAAGCAAGTGCTGGTAAGTCGTCCTTTTTAGTCTCTCCATTAACTTTGGTTGCTTATCACTAATGAATCCTTTCTCTGACTGGACAGGTGGTCAACAGGACAAGGATAAAACTCCAATGCAGCCGGCCCCTTGATCAGACCTGGAAAATTCTTTTTGTAGACTTGACATGGCCGTATACGTTAGTCTTAAAACAGTAGAGTAACTTTTAAGTTGTAATTCTTTTGCTACTTGTAATAAATAGCTCTATTCTTGATGTGTAATTCTTTAACTTAAGCTGATTTTGTCGTCTTCCGAATGTTTGTTGCTATTTTGGCATGTCGTATGAGAAATATAACTATGCATATTTTTGTAATTGAATTGTGTTTGATGTCAGGTTCTGGTTTTAAAACATAATTTCATGACTTGTAATATTAGCGTGTGGTGAGAACAAATTATAGTCAAGTATTTGTACACAAAAGAAGAAAATACCGCCTTTCATGTTTTAATTGTAGATGGCAGTTTTGGATATCTTGTATGACCGAGCATGGAATGCAGTCGAGTGCCTTGCCATCCAATCGTGAGTCCCTACATCCATTGGCTAGTATCTCCTACTCTGCATCCTGTACTTTAGGGACCGTTATAGAGGATAGGAGAAAAGCTTTTTAAGTAAAATTGAAATATGTGAAAAAGTAAAACTTCCAATCACGGAAGGCCTTCGATGTGCTTAAGTTCGTGGCAAACGGGTTTTGTAGTCACTTTCCCTAGCTGTGGGTCTTGGAGACATTTGTCACCCATCTTACGCCTCCACGGGGAGTTAATTCTTTTTTACCACAGCCGCACTTAAGACACATCGGAGCCGAGATCGCGCACAGTAACTACCCGGGCCATTATGGCCCGTAATCATGGGTATTATTCGATTTACTGTGGCCGGCTAGCGTGGGTGCCGATCGTCAACTGTGAACTGCCCCTGGCTGGCCACACCTTATGTTGGGGCTTATAGTTGGTTCACAGTTGCCGGCGAGCCTAACGCCGTAATGAGCTGCCTTGGCTATAGTCGGCCTTCTCGGTGGCTTATAATCGGCTCATTACAGTTGGCTTTAAGGGCCGTCACGAGCAATGAGTTAACCCGCAGCAGAGGGATGCTGGAGCAAAAGTGTCTCATTGGCGAGGGCATAGATTCGCATAGTACCTGTTAGGATTTGCCCAGGTGAAGTTACGCCGTGGAGTGCTTTGAGTGGAAATGCTATACGCATAGGATTTTGTTCAACAGAAAAGGATAAAGTTAACAAGTAGCCAAGATATAAAGGAACAAGTTTAAAAAAAAGAGACAAAGTTTTTTTAAAGTGGTTCGGCATGAAAAGGCCTACGTCCACTGATTCTCTTTGTTAATTCACTTCATATGGGCAATACAAGTTAAGAAAAGTATCGACGGAGGTGCTGGATGTTCCATGCCCTCTGGAACACCTCTCCGTCCACTGTTGACAAAATATAAGCTCCATTGTGGATATCTTTATGAATTACATATGGTCCATCCCAGATGGGGTCTAGTGCTCCGGGGCGAGGGAAGATTCGCTTGAGGACAAGATCCCCTTCTTGTAAGGTACGATGCTTGACTTTGGAGTTGTACTGCGCTGCCACTTTCTGCTTGTGGGATGCTGTTTTAAGGACTGCATCATTTCTTCTCTCCTCGACTAGATCCAAAGACATGTGGAGGAGCTCTTCATTCTCTTTCGGGTTATAGTGGATCCTACGGTGGGAAGGCACAATGGTTTCAACTGGGAGCATAGCCTCCGATCCGTATGCCAAAGAGAAAGGAGTGTGCCCCGTTGATGTTCTGAAAGATGTGCGGTAGGCCCACAGTGCCGTAGGGAGTTCATCCACCCAAGCGCCCTTTGACTTTTCGAGCTTCTTTTTGATCAGAGTTTTCAGAATTTTGTTGACTGCTTCGACTTGTCCGTTTGCCTGGGGATATGCTACGGATGAGAAGCTTTTATGAATTCCGTGCTTTCGGCACCAGTTGGCGAATTCCTCGCTGTCAAACTGAAGTCCATTGTCTGATATGATTTTGAGTGGGACTCCGTACCTGCACAGAACATTTTTGATCAAGAAGTTAATAACTTTTGCTGAAGATACTTTATTCAGAGGTTTCGCTTCCACCCATTTGGTGAAATAATCAACTGCCACTATGGCATATTTGGCCCCGCCTCGGCCCATCGGCAGCTCGCCGATTAAGTCAATTCCCCATATTGCGAAGGGCCAAGGGCTGGTCATTTGGGTAATCTCAGTTGTTGGTAGCCGCGGGATCTTAGCAAATTTTTGGCATCTGTCACACTTCTTGACGAAATCTAAGGCGTCCCTGCTTAAGGTGGGCCAGAAATATCCGTATCGGAGTATCTTTTTTGCTAATGTTTGCCCTCCGGTGTGATCTCCGCAGCTCCCCTGATGGATGTTGGATAAGATTTCCTTGGCTTCTCTCCCAGCGACACACCTTAATAACGGGTTAGAGAATCCGCGCCGATAGAGGATGTCTTCTTGTATTGTGTAGCGGGATGCTTTCCTCAAGATTTTCTTGACTTCGTTACGCCCGTTGGGTAGAGTGCCACTTTGTAGGTAGTCTCGGATGGGAGTCATCCAAGTTGCTTCTTCGGTTGCAGCTATCAGATTCACTTGCTCAAAACTTGGGGCCAGTTGCTTTGAGATGGTTAATGCCCCGAAGATGGTGATGTCTCTCACACTTGCTTGCTTTGCCAATTCGTCGGCCTCTCGGTTCTCCTCCCGAGGGATGTGTTTGACTAAGTAGTGGTCCAATCGGCTGAGAAGTAACTTGGTCTTCTTTAGATATGCTATGAGTCGTTCTTCTCGAGCTTGGAATTCTCCTAGTATTTGATTAACAATAAGTTGAGAATCGCTGTGAAGGCACAAAGAATTGGCTCCGATTTCTATGGCAATTTCTAGTCCAGCTATCACTGCTTCATATTCTGCATCGTTGTTGGTGGCAGCAAACTCCAACCTTATAGCGTAGTGCAGTTTGTTTCCCCTGGGAGTGATTATTACCACACCTGCCCCCGAGCCTTGTTCGTTTGATGCACCATCCACAAAGAGATTCCACTTGATATCTTCTGCTATTTCCAATTTCTCCTTATCTTCGTTGGTTGTGAATTCTGCAATGAAATCAGCCATGGCTTGTCCCTTGATGGCGGTGCGAGGGTGATAGGTGATATCATACTGACTTAGTTCAATGCACCATTTAAGTAGTCGCCCAGAAGTGTCGGGACGATGGAGTACCTGCCTCAGTGGTTGATCAGTCAAAACTTTGATGGAATGGGACTGGAAGTAGTGACGCAGCTTTCGTGATGTGATTAGTAAACAGTATGCTAGCTTCTCAAGTTTAGGATATCTGACTTCTGACCCAGTAAACCTTTTGCTGATGAAGTAAACTGGCCGCTGCGTGCGGTTGTCTTCCCTTACCAAGGCAGCGCTTAGGGCGTGAGATGACACAGCAAGGTATATGTATAATTCTTCGCCTTCGCTTGGAGTCGAGAGTACCGGTGGTTTCTGGAGGTGTTCGATTAGGTTAAGGAAAGCAGTTAAGCATTCGTCAGTCCATTCGAACTTTCCTTTGTCTTTCTTCAGAGCTTCGAAAAAGGGGACACACTTGTCCGTTGCCTTGGAGATGAATCGGCTTAGGGCGGCCACTTTCCATTTAGGCTTTGCATTTCCTTTCGGGTGGAAGGTATCTTGATATCCCTTAGCGCTCGGACTTGTTCAGGGTTTGCTTCTATCCCTCTGGCATGAACGATGAATCCTAAGAACTTTCCTGATGGCACTCCGAAGGAGCATTTTAGTGGATTCAACTTCATTCCATATTGTCGAAGTACTTGAAACATCTTGCCTAGGTGGCTTACGTGATCTTTGGCTTTCCTTGACTTTACCAACATGTCATCCAAATATACTTCCATAGTTTGTCCTATTAGCCCTGCAAACATCTTGTTGACGAGGCGTTGGTAGGTGGCTCCTGCATTTTTATGTCCGAAAGGCATTACCTTATAGCAGTATAAACCTCGGTCGGTGATGAAACTAGTGTGGTCTTGGTCGGGAGCATGCATAGGAATTTGGTTATATCCTGAGTATGCATCCATAAAAGATAGGAGTTCGTGCCCGGCTGTGCTGTCTACAAGTTGGTCGATTCTGGGAAGTGGGAAGCAATCCTTTGGGCAAGCGTCGTTTAGGTTGGAAAAGTCAATGCAGGTCCGCCACTTCCCATTAGCCTTTTTTACCAGCACCGGGTTGGCGATCCTTTCCGGGTAGATAGCTTCTCGCATGAAGTCATTGGCGAGTAGATTTTTTACTTCTTCATCGAGGGCTGCTGATCGCTCTGCCCCCATACTTCTCTTTCTTTGTTTTACAGGTGCCTTGGTAGGATCAATGTTTAATACGTGGCATGCTATGTCGGGGGAGATTCCGGTCATATCAGCGTGTGACCAAGCGAATACATCCAAGTTGTGGCGGAGAAAATCGATGAGTTGTTCCTTCAATTCGGCTTTTAGTTGGGACCCAATTTTCAATAGTCTACTTGAGTCGTGCTTGTCTACAGATATAAACTCCATAGCCTCTGCAGGCTCGACGGTGGCCTCCTCCTCTTTGTCCCTAGGGTCTAATTCATTGAAAGGGTCGCTGGTATATCGAAGAGGAGGGGCTTTCTTTAGTTGCTATGCTTCTAGACTTTTTGTGCAGAGGGCAATCTCTACACCCTTCCCTTTATCCTTCCTGTGGTTGTTGCGAAGTTCAGTCACAAAGCAGTCTCGAGCAACGTCCTGGTCTCCTTCCACTTCCCCTACTCCATTGTCTGTTGGAAATTTCATCTTTAGGCACCATGGGGCTAAGACAATTTGGAAGTCAGACAAGGATGGCCTTCCTAAGAAGGCGTTGTAGGCCGACTGGTTTTCTATTAGCACAAACGTCTGTTTCCGTACAGCGGAGCGGGGATGGCTTCCAATCCCAACAAAGAGGTCCAGTTGCTTGAGGGGCATTTTCGCATCTCCAGTGAAGCCGTGTAGTGGTTTATCGCAGGGAGATACATCCTTCATTGATAGCTTCATTTTGTCGAATGCGTGTTTGAACAGGATGTTTACTGAGCTTCCAGTGTCTACCAAGATTCGGTAAACTTCGGCGGGACCAAGTCGGCCAGAGATGACCATGGGATCCATGTGAGGGTACTGCCTTCCTTCTAGGTCATGCTTACCGAATGTGATGTCATCACTTTCTTTCCGCTTCGGGTGGCGTTCTTCTATAACCGAATTGACATAGTCTTTATTGTCTCTAAGCGACTTTCCGTACCTTTCCATCTCTTTCCAGCTTCTGTCTGCGATGTGTGGCCCTCCTGAGATGGTATGGACCACTATCTTTTCTTGACTAGAGCTGCTAGCGTTGCGGTTTCCTCTGTCGGCCCCTGGTGAGGGTAGCCTTGGGTTTTCATTGGCAGGAGCTGGGGTCCTGTCCTGACCTTTTACATAACGTTCCAGTTTCTTTCTTCTGATGTGTTCCTCAATCAGATCTCGGAGATGATGGCATTCGTTGGTATCATGCCCGTGAGATTCGTGGAAGCGGCAGAACTTTCCAGACTTCTGTGCGTTATCGGATTCCTTCTTGTATGGTGGGCGTTTGTATCTAACTTCGCCTTGGGTGGCAAGGAAGATATTTTCGACGGTCTCGTTCAAAGGAGTGTAAGTGTTGAATCTTGGTCCTGGCCGATATAGGCGCTTTTCTCCCTTCTTGCCCCCAGCATTGTCTCTGGAATCATTTCTTCGAACGTCCCTTGCCACAGCAGGGGCGTTGCCATGGGTTGTCTTATTTTGCTGTCCTGACTGCCCCTCAACGGCAGCATCCTCAAGCCTCATGTATTTCCCGGCTTCATGGAAGAAATCGGGTAAAGTAGCTGGTTTTTCTTTTGTCAACCTTCTAGCAAATTTAGTGTCCGGATGCACACCACTGCAGAGGGCCATTAGGATAAGCTTCTCATCGGCATCTTGGACTGCGGCTGCTGCGGCGTTGAATCTGGTTAGGTATTGCTGCAGCTTCTCTCCAGGTTTCTGTTTGACGCTGGATAAGGAATAAGCGTCCTTAGGTTGCTCCACATGAATGCGGAACTGACTGATAAATTTTTCTTTCAACATCTCCCACGAGCTGATAGATCCCTGGGGTAGATGACAGAACCAGGAGGTAGCAAGATCTGCTAAGAAGAGCGGAAAGCATTTGCACAGTACTCCCTCTGTCGCCCCACTCATGAGCATATGCTGCGTGTACCTCTGTAAGTGTACAACGGGATCGGAGGTTCCTTTGTAGGGTTCCATTGTTGGCATCTTCCATTCTCGGGGGGTGATAGCAATTTCGATATTGCGGGCGAAAGGGCTGGTTACCCTAGCGCCTATCCCTCGATCTCTTTGCTCCCGTTGGACACACTCTCTGAATAAGCGTGCCATCCTTTCATCAGAACTTGGAGCAGATAGAAATGAGTTTGGTTTTGTTCTGTGGGATTGATTCCGTCCAGATGACCTGTAGGGATGGTATCGTCTATCATTCCTTATATTTTCCAGTGGCTGCCTTTGATCTTCTGGGAGCATGCTCGGGTCAGCTACAGTTGGCCCTTGCCTTGATCTCCCCCTATTGGGTTCTGATCTAAGCACTTCCTCGGGTCCAACTTCGGGCTGGACTCTAGCTCGGCCCCGTTCACTGGCGTTTCTGTGGTTAGGCAGCATGACAGGCTCAGCTACAGTTGACTTTCGCCCGGTACCTCCCCCGTTGGGTTCGGTACCAAACGTTTCCTCAGGCCTAACTTCAGGCTGTGCTCGGTCTCGGCTCCTACCATGGCTACTTCTGCCGTTAGCTCCTTCGAAGAAGGAAGATCTTTGTTGTCTCTGAGATCCTCCAAACTGGGACTCGCCCCATGATTCAGTGTTGCGGTTGGATTCTTCAGCGTCCCTTAAGCGTGACATGAGATGGTCCACCAAGGCTTCCTGCTGGGACGTGAAGCGGTTAGTTACTTCAACCACAACTCTGTCCAGATCTGCCCTAGTAATTGATGTAGGCTGTTCTGTGGCAGGAGTGGTTGGGTTAGCCTGTTCTTCATTTGTTACTGTTGCTGGAGGAGGACGATTTACTTGATTCGTGACAGCTGGATCTGGAAGACTGCTGGATGCGATGTTTTTTCCTTTGTTTACATCTTTTATCTGTTTGGGAGGCATGTTTTCCAAGTAGCGAACGATGCTGTTAGGAAAGCTGTTAAGTGGATGAAGCTGAAGCTTCGAGCTTCTCCTCTCTCAACGAAAGCACCAAAAATGTTTGCACAAAAAATGGACAAACACCTCAAAGTTGTATGATTTAGTAGATCTTATGTTGTTCTTAGCGATTTGAGTGATTTATGCAAATATATGAAAAGCAGGGGCTAAACTGTAAAAAGACACGCAAATTTATAGTGGTTCAGCCAGAATGTGCCTACGTCCACTTTATATGTTATTTCTCCTCTCTTGTTTTGATTACAAGTACAAAGCTTTGATACCAGTAAAAGAAAGTTGTTTGAAAGTTCCTTCCGTGCTTGAGCTCTCCAACTTGTCCCCATTGTTGTACCCCTGCCCCTCTATTTATAGATTGAGGCTGGGGGTAGGGGTCATGGATGTATATAACAGCTGGTGGGCCTGGGCTGACGCGACCTGGCCTGGTATTATTGGCCCGGAAGGAGTTGGTCTCCGGTAGGAGCATGGTCCGGTAGGTTGGTTCGGAATGTCTTGGTCCGGTAGATGCTTGGTCCGGTAGATGGTGGGAGGAGCTTGGTTCGGTAGATGCTTGGTCCGGTAGATGGTGGGACGAGCTTGGTTCGGCATTGCTTGGAGATGGAGTTGGTTCGGCATTGCTTGGAGAGGGAGTTGGTTCGGCATTGCTTGGAGATGGAGTTGGTTCGGCATTGCTTGGAGAGGGAGTTGGTTCGGCATTGCTTGGAGATGGAGTTGGTTCGGTGATCGTGGGATGGAGCTTGGTTCGGTGGCAAGGTCGAAATACACCCAACAGGTTGGAAGTATACCTAGGGAAAGTGGCAGCTGTTAAAGATTGGAAGGTTCCAAAGAATGCTTCAGAAGTACGTAGTTTCTTGGGATTAGCTGGTTTCTATCAGAGATTTATAAAGGTCTTTGCAAGGATATATGCACCATTAGCTTATGAAAAAGAACCAGTTTTATGTTTAGAGTGTTGAGTGAGAAGAGGCATTTGTCAAGTTGAAGAAGATGTTAGCAACCACACCTATTTTGGTTATCCCTGATGGTACCAAACCATTTACCGTCTACACCGATGCTTGCGATACTGGTCTTGGTGCAGTCTTGATGTAGGAGGGTAGAGTTGTACCATATGCGAGTTGGTAGTTAAAGACGCATAAGAAGAATTACCCTACACATAATTTGAAATTGGTAGAGATTGTATTATCCTTAAATTCATGGAGGCACTATTTGTTAGGAGAAAGATTCGAACTATTTACGGACCACAAGTCTTTAAAGTATTTATTCTGGTAGAGGGACTTGTATTTAAGGCAACAGGGATGGATGGAAGTCTTAGCATCTTATGATTTTAGTATTGCTTATACCGTTGATAAGAATAATATTATAGCGGATGCACTTAGTAGAAAGTATGTGGCATTGAGTGCTATGATGTTATAGAAGAAGCACCTGGAGTATAATTCTGGTTTCGATTTTCGACCACCATTGGATATTACACCTGGATTACTGACAGCCCTGGAGATTAGACCAAAGGGAGTGGATAAATTGGTATGAATCAAAAGGAAGGATGCAGAGTTGGTTGAAATAATGGATCTTCTTGAGAAAGGCGAGAAGTCGAGTCATTTGGGACAATATCACATGAGGCAAGATGGAAAGTTATGTACGCCGAAGACGAAAGAGTTGATTGATGAGATGTTAGAGGATTATCATAACTCGATGATGACCATTCATTTTGGTGGTGAAAAAAATGTACATAGATACGAAGAGAGTTTATTATTGGTCAAGGAAAAAAGAGAGATGTGGTAAGATGTCTCACTTTCTAAAGAGTTAAGGCAGATTGGAGGAAACCGAGTGGAATATTGTAATACCCTGAAAATTTAACGGAATTTAATAATAAAATTAAATTAAATTAAAATAAGGACTTAAAATAAAATTTTCACAAGCGTTAAAATTTGGCTATGAAATCGACACCATTGCGTTCGTAGCAATTTTCTAGCTGATTTTCATACATAACATATCAAAATCGGAGTTAGCATAAAGGAGTTACAGGCGATAAAATACAATAAAATTTTAAAACTTAAAATTAAAAAATTAACATAGCCAGCAGTAGACCGGTAACTGTCAATCATGTTAGGGAGTGGTCGACCTTGGATCGAGTAAAATCAAGCGTTTTCGATTTTCCTATGACGTGTTTCTGTTGCTCTGATCGATTGCTTGGGAACGAAGGGTGTGATGTGCGAACTATATTCTATGAAAATATTTCCTAAGCTAATCCAATGCCTAAACTAAACCTTACTCCTACAAATACCAAGCAATTGAAACCTTAATTATGACATAATAGTTCACAGTAACCAAACTCTGTCAAAATTTTCTCTCAACCCTAAACTCTCAAAATTCCCAAAAAACAAACAAATACAACACAGAAGGATAAAAGCAATTGAATCAAGAAAGATCAAGGCAGAGCTATCGATTTGGGGGGCCGATTCTCGAGCAAAAACAAAAGGAAGAGCTTAGGCTTGAGGTGAGTAGGCACAATATTGATAAGTTGATTATTGTAGTTAGTTTTAAATTATTTTAATAGGTTAGGATGTTAGAAAACCCTAAACTGAATTTTCTAAATCCGAAATTTATATGTTAAACCCTAAGTTTGAATTTAAAACCCTAGAATTTGAATTACAGTAAGTTGTTAACCTAAAGATATTTGCTTAGACACCTATTCTATCATCTAATTGCAAACCGTAAATTAATATGTATAAATTGGTCACCTGGTAAATTAGGATTACTTAAACATTGCTAATAATAGAAATTAACTGGATAACAATCGACAATTAAAAATTGCGTAACCTTAAAATTTTATTCACGAATGGTCGACTCTGGATCTCCAGCGGTTGACTGTAAGGGAGTAACGGTCGGCTATTCAAAATGAAAACTACACAACTTGAACTTGGCCTAAGGCCCAAATTATATAATAAAATTTATATAATATAGTAGGAAATTATATTAATGATGATTTGATTGTTTGAGCCTATCTTGGGCTAGGTATACATGTTCAAGAGAATAAGGAAGTTAGTTCCTTATCAGCATTTGACTAAGGCGATGTATTTCACAAACATGGTTGTTGATTAAGACAGTGTATTTTGGAAATGCAGAGTTGATTAGGGCGATGTATTTCACATAGACTCGGGGCATTCCGGTTGAGTGGATGCACAACACTGGTGGAGACACTACCTAAGTGAGTCGAGTGCTAACGGAAGATCCATATAGGTACGATTTCTGGTGCATCGTGGTATAGTTGGATGCCGACGTAGTGCGATAAGAGGCTATAGAGTAAATTGTGCCTGGTACTAATGAGAGTTTCTAGGGGACACCGATGCATTACGATAAGAGGCATTTCGCCACTACGATCAAGAGATGAACATGAGTGTGTATGATGAGTAACCACATGAGTTTGCATTAGTGTATTCTCTCTCTTCAAGCGTAGTGTTGATGGTAGTTATGATGGAAGAGTAGTTCCCGCATTGGCCGATCGTTAGTATGGGATTTGATTAGTAGTTTGACCCATTATGTTAGATAAGAAACCTTAGCTATCTGACCCTAGGAATTCATTGACACTTATTGCACACCCTATGTCGCTTAGAGCAGTTTTAAAGTTAGATACACATGATTGTCATATTAAACTTGAACTCATTCATTAGACTTTATGTCCGAGCCATTCTTTTTCCATCTTTTCCCTACCATAAGTGGACAGGGCAGCAGATGATTGGGCCATTCGTGATATTTGGAGAGTCAAGCTTTCATTTCGAGTCTTCTTTTATCCTATTTTACTCCCCATGTAGTATTCAAGCTTATCAGTACATTTTGCTTTATTATCAAACATTGAGGGTTAGTTTACTATGGACTCTGTATTGGATCACGTATAGATATTTTTCTGAGATATGACTTGATATTTTCGTAGATTTATATTTTTCTATGTTAGATAAATATTTTTATTCCTTTCGGAGTATGTTCTAAAAGTGTATTATATCCTAGGTTATATCTGCTTGTCTTAGTCTCTTAAATGTTAAAGGTTAAAACCTCGATGATCCATATTTCTCTACATGACGTGAGGCTGAAAGCCATACCGAGCTTTGGATCAACGTGTCGAGAGGTGCACCTTGTCATAGTTGGCATCAGTGCCTAGATTCAATGTTCCCTAAGATTAGGACCGTATTGAGTGACGTATTTAGAAAAGTTTTTGAAAAAAAGCTTTCAACGGGATTTTCAAAATGTTTTTCCAAAATGTTTTCAAAAATAGTCTTTTTAAAAGTGTGTGTATATATAAGTTTAAGCAAATGTTTTCAAAAAGCTTTCTTAAAAATTTCATATATTAGAAATCCCCACTATTCATGCTTATGTTCTCTCTTATCCCTTAATCATATGTATGCTATTTGTGGAAGTTACTAATGAAATCCTTAACCTTCATAGATAGAAGATGACTGATCCTGTAACTCCAGGCTCTGGCGATGCAACCTAGATATTGGGTGTGAACATTCCCGCATGGTTCCACCGATATCTTCAGGTTAGGTGATAAACCAAGTTAAATCTCGCTAGTGAGTCCATAGAAGGAGTAACAGTTGAGGTTCTTACCCACCTACCTACCACTCCAGATTTTGCTAAAAAGATTTTTCTAGCCTTGGGGCAAGCCATATATAGGGATGGGGTCTTATGTGGATTTGAGAGCATCGATTCATGCTTATGAGAGGATATTTGGTCTTATGGGCTTGACTGATGTTGCGAGGAGGCAGTTAGCTGCTTGGCAGCTTCAAGGTGAGGCATTGAGCTCGTGGTAAGTTATTGAGTTTTAGACCGATGGAGGTGATGTTTTTTGGGATGCGTTCCGCATGAGATTTGAAATAATGTTCCTTCTTATGGCGGAGGAAGGCATTCAGCTAGAGAAGTTTATCCATCTTAAGCAGGGAGATATGACAGTCAAGAAATATGTAAATCAATTTAATGAGCTAGCTAGATTCGGTAGGGAGCATATTAGTACACCTCATAAAAAAGCTCTTAAATGCGCTAAGGGATTAAATCAACCTTTCCAATATTTAACTATGAGTCACATTCTCATGAGTGTTATCTATGAAGGGCTAATGGAGATGGCTTTACTCACTACCATCTCCAAGAAGGAACTGAAAAGTGGCACATAAGGTTGTGGAGAAGGGCCACTAAAAGAAGAAGAAGAAGGGAGGATTTGGTCTAAAGAGGAAGATTCAGAAGAAGGACTTGAGGTGTAATAGGTGTAGAAAAACATGGAATTTTGCAAAGGATTGTAAGATGGGTCTTTCAAAGATGAAGTGTTACAACTGTGATCAGTATGAGCATGTGAAGCGAGCTTGCACAGTGCCACCGAGAGTTACTACTCAGACTTCTACTTAGGTGGTTCCGGCATACACAGTAGAGGCAGTCCCTAGCTTGAGTGCAAAGCCAATGGCAAACAAGGGTAAGAAAGTAGTGATCGAAGGTGTATTAACTTATTTCAGTTTATCTATTCACACATTATTGGACATTGGGGCTTCACATTCTTTCATTTCTAGTAGACTTGTTGATGACTTACACTTATACACTAATATAGTCACGGACCTTGTAGTTGTGTCAAACCCCGTAGGAGTATCGGCCTATTTCTCTATGGTATATAGGGGTTTGAATTTTTTTATTTTAAGAGGCGAATTTGATTGTGATACATTTGTATCGAGTTTTTCTGGGTTTGGATTGATATTAGGCATGGATTGGATGACTATGTATGGGGCTATTTTAGACTATGATAGGAAAGTTGTTAGGTTGAGCACATGTAGAGGGCGTAGCATGGAGGTTCATTACGACCCTCGAGGATTTGTTATGTTGAGCTACTTATATTCATTGGCCCTATCACATGACAAGCTTAGTGCAGTGCCTGTAGTTAGAGATTTCCTTGATGTTTTCGCTGAGGTTACCGGTCTCCCGCCCTAGAGAAAGATCGAGTTTAGGATCTATCTTGGTTAGAATGCTGGACCTATCGCCATTCCACTAAGGTGTATGGCTCCAAAGGAGAGACATGGGTTGAATAAGAAAGTGAATGAGTGGCAAGAGAAGGTTTTTATTAGAAGGATCATTTCTAAGTGGGGAGCACCAATCATCTTTTCCACCAAGGCGGATGATTCTCTTAGACTCTCCGTCGATTATAGAGAGCTAAATAAAGTGACAAAGAAAAATTGTTATCCATTGCTCCACCTAAACGATCTGTTTGATCAGTTAATTGGAGCTACAGTGTTCTTTCATTTTAACGTGGCTATCGTATGCCATTAATTGCATGCAACAAGGACAATATTCAGAAGATGGAGTTTCGTACACCCGATGGATTATATGAGTGGTTAGTCATGCCCTTCGAACTGACTAATGCACTTGCCTACTTTGTGGATTTGATGAGCCGAGTAATTAGATTGCCGCTAAACAAATTCGTCGTGGTATTTATGGATCATATCTTTGTATACTAGAAAAGTGAGGAGGAGCATGTGTTGTATTTGGGAGAAGTGCTCAT
Organism: Allium fistulosum; assembly: GCA_030737815.1. Lineage (NCBI taxonomy): Eukaryota > Viridiplantae > Streptophyta > Magnoliopsida > Asparagales > Amaryllidaceae > Allium > Allium fistulosum. Next base: position 1,387,631,712 of record CM060901.1, on the reverse strand, counting down.
TACACTTCGTGTGCATATGCTAAAGGCAAAGTTTTCAAAGTGCCACTTTTGGAGAGAGGAGGTACGCTTTTTGGACGTATCGTCTCAGAAAGTGGCTTAGCAATTGATTCTAGTAAGGTGGCAGCAGTTCAGGATTGGCATGTTTTGAAGAATTTCACAGAGGTAAGAAGTTTCATTGGTTTAGCGGGCTACAAGCGAAAGTTCATTAAGGCTTCATGAAGATCTTTGCTCCACTAACTTGTCTTACTAAAGAGAATCTGGTCTTTTTGTCGGATGCTAAGTTCGAATATGCTTTTATCAAGTTGAAGGAGGCATTGACCAGTGCACTTGTTTTGGTACTATTCGATGGGATGAAGCCATTTGTAGTTCTTATCGATATCTATGGTATGAGGTTAGGCGTGGTCTTGATGCAAGAAGGAAGGGTAATATGTTATGCAAGTCATTAGCTAAAGATCCATGAGAGGAACCATCCTACACATGATCTTGAGTTAGCAGGCATTGTCTTTGCGCTCAAATCACAAAGGCATTATCTTTTAGGGGAGAGGTTTTCCTATTCACAGATCACACGTCTTTGAAGTATCTTTTCTCCCAAAAAGACTTGAACTTGAGGCAGTAGAGGAGGATGGAGTTCTTAGCATCATATGACTTTAAAATCTCTTATACCTCAGGCAAGGCTAATGTAGGCAGATGCTTTGAGTAGACAAAATGTAGTGTTAAGTCCCTTGTACTTAGAGTGGAGACATTTGGAGTATATTTCTACCTTTAATTTTTGACCATCATCAGATATTATCCCAGGATTACTAGCAGCTTTAGATGTTCAGCCTACATTAATGGAGCATATTGGATCTAGGAAGAAGGATGATAAGGAGCCAGTGGACATTATTGAGATGATTGGTCAGGAGAGTCATTGAGTAATTTAAGGTGTTATGCCATTGATTCGAGAGGATGGTTATGGAGAGATGATAAGCATTGTATTCCCCGCAGTATGGATTTGATGGATGCGGTACTAGCACAGTCTCACCATTCTATGATGATTATTAATCCCGATGGAGACAAGATGTATCGCGACATGTTTTCTATTGGCCTAGTATGAAGAAGCAAGTAGCGGAGTATTTAGCTAGAGGTATGACTTGCTAGAGGGTTAGGGTGGAGCAGAAAAAGCTGGGTGGAATATTGCAGCCATTGGATATTCCTTAGTGGAAGTAGGAGAGTATTTCTATGGTTTTTGTAGATGGTCTACCTAAGAAGAGGAGAAGGAATGAAAGAATTTGTGTCATTGTCGATTGGTTGACCAAGTGCGCTCATTTCATACCGGTGAGGAGTACTAGGATGGTAGTGTCCTTGGTAATTCTATATGTGAGAGAGGTCATTAGGTTGCATGGAGTTTCTATTAGCACAGTTTGACATAGCCGCTTGTCACTAGTGAGTTATGGAGGAGTCTATAGGAGGCTTTGGGGACTAAGTTGAACTTGAGCACCGTATATCATCCGCAGACTGACGGATAGATGGACAGATGGAGAGAATGAATTGAGTTTTGGAGGACTTGCCACGGATGTGCATTATAAACTTGGAGATTCTGGGGAGGATCATTTTCCATTGGTGGAATTTACATAAAACAACAGTTATCAGGTAAGCATTGGTATGACACCATTCGAGACGTTGTATGGTAGACCCTATAGACCACTGTCATGTTGGTAGGATATGACAGATAGGATTATTCTTGGGCCAGATATTGTAAGGGAGACATCAGAGAAAGTTGATCTAATCCATAGGATAATGAAGACTGCTCAGGATAGACGTAAATCTAATGCTGATAGGAGACGTACAGAGTTAGAATTCATAGTGGGAGACATGGTATTCGTGAAGGTTTCACCCTTTAGGCAAGTGATGAGATTTGGTAGTTCGAGGATGTTTACACCAAGATTTGTAGGACCTTTCCCGATAGTGGCTAGAATAGGGAAGTTGGCATATAGTGTAGAGCTTCCAAAAATGTTAGCGAGGGTACATGATGTTTTCCATGTGTCACACTTGTGAAAGTGCTTACACGATACATCCACTGCGGTCGAGCCGAGTCAATTGAAGGAGGTAGAGATAGAGTGAGAGTCACCTATTCGTAGTGCACCTACTTGTATTTTAGAGAATGGAACGTAGTGATTCCTCAATATGGAGATCAGACTTGTTAAAGTCCAATAGGAGATGACCCAATAGAGAGTACATGGGAGCCTGAGGAGAAGATCTGCGCTATCCACCCATAACTCTTTATTGGTGCGTTTCTAATTTATTTTTTTATAAGAATAGACTTCTTGTTGGACTTAGGTGGTATGACCTTTAGGTAAATAACATTGGATGGTAGGAGTGATTGCAAATGTGTCAGCAGAATAGGTTATGGATGATGGATGCTAGTGGATTAATTTGGATATATTGTTTGAGTTGTTCTCTTTTGCACGTTAGGATAGTATATCCTATAGGTATAAACACACGCTCACAATTGACAACATGTTACCTCTTGACTCTATTGTGCTAGTGGATGTTATGCATATGAGATATATGGTTGCGCATACACATATAATTAAAAGTATATTTACTTTGGATGTTGCATACATTTGGATGCACAGGATGAACATTTGCACGATAGAAGGTCGACTGAATCAGTAGACCGCCTACTCTTTTGCATTAGTATAGATTCACGTGCATTTCACATTGCATATATATGTATATAATGCACTAGAAAATTTCGAAGGACAATATTTTCTCATGGATGATGGTTGAGTATATGGTTGTAGTTATTGATTACTATGTATATGAGTTACTTTTTCCATCCTTAGAGATTTCGAGGACGAAATCCTTTTATGGGAGGAGTATGAAACACATCGAAAATTTAATGGAGTTTAATAAGAAAATTAAACTAAAATATAACAAGGACTTGAAAGAAAATTTTCATAGACGCCTGAATTTGGTTACGAAATTACCAACATTACGTTTTATGATTTTTTGGATGATTTTCATATATAACCTATAAAAATCGAAGTTAGTATGGAGGATTTATAGATGATGGAGATTTAAAACTTAAAGCTTAAAAATTAACATAGCCACTGGTCGATCCGGAAGGGTTCATGGTCAACTGCTAGCGATTGACCTTGCTAAAGGAGCATCGAAGTAAAATCGAGCATTCTCGATTTTCTTGTGACGTGTTTCTATGGTTTGATCAATTGTTTGGGAATGAAGAATGTGATGTGAGAACCGGATTCTATGAATCCTAAGCTAAAGCAAGGGCCAAAACTAAACCTTACTCCTATAAATACTAAGCTAATGAAACCCTAATTCTCACATAAAAGTTAACAATAATCAAATTATGCCAAAAATTTCTCTCAACCCTACACTCTAAAAATTCCCAAAACTCAAATAAATACAACCTAGAAGGATAAAAGCAATTGAATCAAGACAGATCGTGGCAGAGCTATCGATTTAGGGGGATGCTTCTCAAGCAAAAGCAAAAGGAAGGGCTTCGACTTGAAGTGAATATGCATAATTTTGATAAGTTAATTATTGAAGTTAGTTTTAAACTATTTTAATTAGCAAGGATATTAGAAAACCTAAATTGAATATGATAAATCTAAAATTTATATGTTAAACTATAAGTTTGAATATAAAACCATAAAATTTGAATCACAATAAGCTGTTAACATAAAAATATTGGCTTAGATACCTATTCTTTAATCAAATTGCAAACCTTAAATAGCAAACCCTAAATTGATATGTATAAATTGGTCACTTGGTAAATTAGAGTTAATAAAACATTGCTAAAAGTAGAAATCAACTGGGTAACAATCGACAATTACATATCGCGTAACCCTAAAACTTTATTCGTGAACGGTCGACCTTGGACCTCCAACCATCGATTGGTAGCGGTCGAACGTAGGGGAACAATTGTCGGCCGGTTAGAACGAAAAATGCATAATTTGGACCTTCGCCCAAGGCCCATGGCCAAAGTTAAGTAATAAAATTTATATAATTTAATAGCAAATTATATAAATGATGAATTTTTTGTTTGGGTTATCTTGTGTTAGGTACATATGTTTGAAAGAAAATGAAAATTAATTCCCTATCAGCGTTTGACTAGGGCGATGTATGTTGCTAACATGGATGATGATCTGGGTGATGTATTTCGCAAACACAGAGTAGATTAGGGCAATTTATTTCATATAAGCTCATAGGCTTTCCATATGGGTGGGCACACAGCACTGGCGAAGACACTACCTGAGTGAGCCCGGTGGTAATGGGAGATCCATGTAGGCGCGATTTCTGGTGCGTCATGGTACTGGTGGATGCCAGCGTAGCACGATAAGAGGCTACAGAGTAAATTAGGCCCGGTACTAACAGGAGTTCCTATGGACATCGACGCACTACGATAAGAGGCATTTTGCCACTACAATCAAGAGATGAACATGGGTGCATATGATGAGTCACTATGCGAGTTTACATTACATTGTTCTCCCACTCCTGGCGTAATGTTGATGGTAGGTATGATGGGAAAGTAGTTCCCGCATTGGTCGATCGTTAGTGTGAGGTTTGATTAGTAGCTTGACCCATCGTGTTAGATAAGAATCCTTAGGTATTGGACTCTAGGAATTCATAGACCCTTGTTGCACATCCTATGTCACTTAGAGTAGTTTTAAACTTAGCTATGCATGATCATCGTATTAAACTTGTACTCATTCACCAGACTTTATGTCTGACTCATTCTTTTTCCATCTTTTTCCCACTACAAGTAGACAGGGCAGTAAGTGATTGGCTCATTCATGATAAATGGAGAGTCGATCCTATATTTGGAGTCTTCTTTTAACTTATTTTACTCTCCATGTATTATTCAAACTTATCAGTATATTTGGCTTCATATATCAGACTTTAAGGGATAGTTTGTTATTTACTATGTATTGTATCACGTATCGATATTTTTATAGGACTATGACTTGATATTTTCTAGGATTTATACTTTTCTGTGATATACACATGTTTTGTTCCCTTCACTATAATTCTAAAAATGTAGTATATCTTAGATTATATCCGCTTGTATTAGTCTTCGAAATGTTAAAGGTTAAAACCTCGACGATCTGCATTTCTCAGCACGATGTAATACCGAAAGCTACACCGAGCTTTGGATCGGCGTGTCGGTTGTCAAAAATACTGATGCCTTTAGAAGTTCCATAGTGGAAGTGGGAAGTGTTTTAATGGATTTTATAAATGAATTGCCAAGGAGTAGAAGAGGTAATGAGAGTATTTGGGTAGTGGTGGATCGATTGTCAAACATCGTGCATTTCACTCCTGTAAAGAGTAAGAGAATTATGGTTTCTTTAGCTACATTGTATATTAGGGAAGTCGTGAGGTTGCATGGTATTCCGATGAATATTGTGAGTGATCGAGAACCACTTTTTACATGCGAGTTCTAGAAAATCCTATAGGATATCTATGGTACAGAGCTGAGTTTGAATATGACTATCATCCATAGACAGACGGACAAACCTAGACGGTGAATAGAGTGTTAGAGGATATGTTGAGGGCGTGTATTATGGAATTTGGAGGTGCTTGGGAAGACCATTTGCCATTAGTGGAATTCATCTATAATAATAGTTATTAGGCTTGTATTGGGATGACACTGTTCGAAGCATTATATAGAAGGCCATGTAAATCACCTTTATGTTGGTGGGAGTCGATTGATAAGGTGATACTTGGACCATAGATGATAAGGCACACATCAGAGAAAGTAGAGTTGATAAGAAAAAGGATAAAGAGGGCACAAAATGGGTAGAAATCATATGCTGATAGAAGGCGAAAGGAGTTGGAATTTCAAGTTGGTTATCTTGTGGTCGTGAAGGTATCGCCTCTTAAGCATGTGATGAGGTTTGGAAGCTCAGAAAAGTTGGCGTCACAAATTGTTGGATCATTTAAGGTGTTGCAGGGCATTGGAGGATTGGCTTATATGGTGGAGCTACCGGAGAGAATGGCTAGAGTTCATGATATATTTCATGTTTCACATTTGCAAAAATGTGTACATGACTTAGTTATAGTGGTGAAGCCTAGCCAGTCGGAGAATGTGGAAGTAGAAGTTGAAGCGAGTTCGTCCTGCATGAATAATGGAGGATATGATTGAGGATTAAAATGATCAAGAGGTTGAAGGTGTAATGGGTAGACGATTTGGTGGAGAGTAGAAGGGAGCCTAAGGATATAATATGGGCTTCTCATCTTGAACTTCTTACCGGTATGTTCTTTTATTTGGTGTAATTTGTTAGAGATTAGGTTTTAGTTGCTTAGATTGGATGTTAGTACTTGTATGTGATATTTATTGAATGCAATGTTATGTACTTCTCTTCTTTTACTAAATTTGTCTTCATATAGAACTGCCAGCTTTTATACTAGGGTTTCTATGCATCATGCCTACTATGTCATACACTTGCGTTTATATAGGTTGCATTTATTGCATTTATTCCATTATGCTAGATTTTCACGAATATCATAATCATATTCATTATATGCCTTGTTTGGAATGCTATTTCTTTTACTATATATATATGTGTGTGTGTGTGTGTGTGTGCGCGCGCGCGTGCGCATTTAGAATGGTTTTAATCTAGATGGTTGCTTTGTTTGAATGGTTGTGCGCACGCACGAGTGATACAGATGTATAAATGAAAGTGTAAGCTTCTATTACATTTTCGGTTCCTTTGGAATTTCAGTGATGAAATTCTTTTAGGGGGGATAATGTATTACCCAAATTTTTTATAAATGATTTAACTGATAATAATAAATAAATTTGAAATTTAATTGCAGGGTGTTTTGGTAAATTTCAATTAGGGGTAAAATAGAAATTTTTATAGAGTGTTTATTTTGCTAAAGGGAATCACAACATTATGTAACTCTTATTTTTTTTGGTCCATATGGAGTACTCATTTATTTAAATCGAACGTCGTATGAGTGAGATATCATTGAATTAATAAAGAGGGCTGGAATCGTGTGCAGGCAACGGGTCAGGTAGGCCGAATTGGGCCGAATTTGTGATTCAAATTCACAATTAACCACCATTTCAATTTTTGCTCCTAATGCCTATTTTAAAAGCATATAAACTGAAATTTTCAATTTTTCTCATTTCTAGAAAAACGATCGAACCTTCTTTTCCTCATCACTTCATCTTAATACCAAATGTTCATTTCTCAATGAAAATTGACAAGACAAAGTGCATTGGAATCATGGCGAGACTCTTTATCTTCTGGTATAAAGATTTTAGGCTATTGCGAAGATCTGACTTCCAGAATTTCTATCTAGTAGGAAAATTAAAGTTCTTTTAGCTTGAAAGTGGTGAGTGAGTCCTTATACATGTATTAGATTAGCTTCACTTACTCAGACATACGTTTGGCCCACTCATATATTTTCTTTAATGTATATTATTCAAGGCGATGGATTCTAGATAAGATGGGCCTAGAGTAGTGGACTTATACATATTGTAATATTATATGTAAATGTTGTATATAATCTATATCTTGAAGACATGATGAAACAATGAATGGAGTTGATTAGGTCGTGTTTGTGTAAACTGATTTAGTAATTTTACGTAAACAAATATATTTGTGCAATATGATATATTGTGACCGTCTGCTATTAGACTCTAAAATTTATCAGATAGTATAGATTTTGTTTTATATTCTCTCGGTATATCAGTATGCATCAGCCAATGACTCGTCGTTTCGGGACTTTTTGAGTAGTTATGTGGTTTTGAAATGTTGGGTTATTACGGTATCATAGCTCCAAGACCTAGGAAATGATATGATTAACATGACCTAAGCATGAATCCAGATTGTAGCTAGAGCAGAGAAAACTCATCAAGGTGGAGATTTGGTTAAGCAATCTGCTACAACTATTGAAAGAGGATGTTAAGGAATTTGTATCTCTAAGGTGACTTGAGCAAAAAAGACTAGGTGGATACTCGGTCAAAAACAGTCTTCCATAATTATTATAAAAAGAAGACTCTTTTTAAGCAGCCTAATCCAACTGCATAGTTCATCGATGTATTCTAAGTAGGTTTAAGGAATTACTTACGAAGCTAGAGATTATTAAGTGTTGCTTGGATTATATGGAGGTTATAATGGTCATTATAAGCATAGTTTGCATAGACACTACGGGTGATGTAGGTGTAGAGGTCTACGTAGGCATGGTTGACTATGTCGATCTTCTCAATAGCATGTTTGTAATGTATATGTTAATATAAATGACAACATGTGTAAACAATATTGAATTAAGAATGCCAATTCAGATTAACTTTATCATGATGTATCTATTTCTTTTGTCAAAGAGAATGTAGGAACTAGTTGTGTAGGTATAGATTTGATAGATGCATGATCCTAAAAGGAAGGCTTTGTTATAAAAGACCTAGAACCTCCACGTAGTATACTAGCATCCAAATGAGGATCTTCATGCACACTACCTTTTGTAAGGTCTCTTGCAACATCCCTCCATAATTGTGGATTAAACACCTTAGTTAATTCTTACAAATAACTCTTCTTTTGCTTGTACTTTTCACATAAAAAAGATGAAGAAATAATCTGATTGAGGGAATCAAATTCTTCACTTTCGAAATTCATATCTCCCGAAATTCCTTTAGGTTTACAACTCAAATAATGCCTGCATATGCGGAGAAGATGGATCCTTCATTGCACTTACATAAATACAAGATGCACATGCTAGTGGCAAGCGCCAATGAAGTAGAACAATGTAGGTTTTCCCTTTTTACTTGACTAATTTAGCAACCAAGTGGTTTTGTAAGCTAGCTCCAGGATTTTTTAAATCATGAGAGACTATAAAAAAGATCCAAGAAGTATTTTATAGTATATGTCAAAAACCTAAGGACGTTATTCCTTGGTTGATATTGGATTAAGGGATGGAGAGTCATTGAAGAGTTACTTGATTAGATTAAATGTGACTATTGTATCCCTAAGACAACCCAATGATAGTTGATTCAAATGATTATTATGTCCAGTATAAATAGATGAACATATTTTTCAAGAGACTAAAATATAGAGAGCACAAAAAATTTACAAGGCTTCTTTTGTACCGTTACACCATAATTTATATCAAGAACAAATTACGAATATTCAAAAGCAAAGCTCCTTGATTTGTCGTTCCAAGGTCCATTATTTGGTTTCTACCAAGAGCTTAGGCACCAGACTCAATATCCAAGAGTGCGAGATTCGAAAGCAAGAGAAAAGACGTCGATGAAGATCAAGAGCCTTGTCCAATTAAGACAACAATCTTAGCCGAGAGCAGCAACTACTGAGACCATAGACATTTTAACAAGTATTGAAAATCAATGGCTCAAATAGCCCTAGATAGAGATCGATGGCCAAGATAAATGAAAGGAATCAAAGGAGCAATATATAAAAGAGCCATATCAGCAATCCGTGTTAAATCCCTTTCAACCAGATGATGACACGTGTTTAAATCAAATTCGCACATGACAAGCCATGTCATCCATCCAAGAAGAAGGCTCTCCACCAATGCCGTTACCACACATTGATTATAAATAGATGGTAATTCCAAGGCACAAGGGGTCTTTTGGCATAACAAAAATTGACATAAATCATAAGTGTACTTTCGTATATTAGAGCTTTATTCAAAAATTCATTAATGGTGAAAATGTCAAAATTCAATGTAAATAGCATCTCGGCTATATAAGAGTGACTAAATAAGGAAAAGACAGTGGATGTAGGGACTTTCTGCCCATACCACTGTAAAAATCTCGGTGTTATCTACTTTATGCACTTCGCTTTCTTTACATATACTATTATTACTTTACGGTTCAGCATCCTAAATTCAAGATTTAGTTATGACACATCTTGTTAATCTCTTCATCGAGTCTAATATCTCGTTCGAATTCCGGAGACATACCTTCAGACTTTGGGTGTTAGTGCTGGAAAAATTCTGCACTAACATTTTGGGCATTAGAAGGAGGGTCTGAACCTCTGACATTTGTTCCCCCTCTGAAAATCCAATAACATCATCCCTCTAACCATCACTAACTTTGGGAATGAGAAGCTAACCTCGGAGTTGCCGCTCAACCTCCGCATTCAACTTATCAAAGAAGACAACAATGAGAGATTGGTTACGCTCATTTCAGGTAAAGAGAATGGTAAAGAATACGATCCTGTTTATGAACTTCAAGCTCTCCAAATTAGTTAGCTTTCAGAATATCTCCAAGAATCACTCCATAAGATAGCCCAACTCCGAAAAATTGTTAAGGCCATGTATAGTGAATTTAAGGGTCTTTCCATTGAATTGTTGAAATATAAAGATCTAGTTCCTTCCAACAAGAGAGCCCCACTGGTTACCTTAGATGATGGGTTTCGAAAGAAGCTTAAGCTTGATTAAGACCTTACCCCACTCGATTAATGCTTGTCTTGGATACTCATGGAAACTCGTGATCACCTCACTTACCTTGATTACCCTCCGTTAAGGAAAGAAAATCCAAAGTGTGAGAAGTATTATGCTTACTACTTAATGAATGGACATGAAACAGACAAATTCCGAAAGTTCTCTTACGTGATCGAAAAATTCATAAAATAAGGGAAGTTAACTAAATTCATTAAACACTAGATTAAAATCCTATTTTAGAATTATTAGTTTCATTTGCTTTTATAATTCCAGGAGAACTCCATGTAATCCTTGTCAAATGAATGCATAGTGTTTCTTTCCATAAAGCTGAAGTTGCGAAAAGAATTCCTTTCATATGTCAAAATCCCACAAACAAATAAAGGATCCTAGTTCCATTAGTATTTATCTCGGTTATAACTTTAAAAGTTTCAATTCCAAAGGGGAAGGGTACCTCATAGTTTCGTATCTCCGGAAGTTTAACCTGTGGGTCTCGTTACATCCAACTTTGGCATAAACCTATCACGGGTTTTGACCCTGAGGGATTATTCAAGCCTCGGTATTCACGGTCTCCCTTTTGGTATGATTTCTCTCCATAAGAACTTTCTCACATCATACTTGCATTTAGAATTTAAGAACTGAAATTCCCCATTCACACTTGCACTTATGATTTAAGAACTAAAATTCCCTATTCATACTTGCATTTAGGATTTAAGAATTGAAATTCCCTATTCATACTTGCATTTAGGATTTAAGAACTAAAATTCCCCATTCATACTTGCATTTAGGATTAAAGGACTGAATCTCCCCATTGATCTAATGAGATCAATGAAGTGTTTCATTTTTATAAATTATATATATGAATAATAATAATATTTCCATCAACAATCTTCTTTCTCATAGTTGAATCAACTTCTAATTGAATGATGTGATTTAAAAACCGTGCGATTTCAATAATATTTACAAAATGGCCTGAAGGCATTCTTTTCAAAGAACCCATATTTCCTATCTTCAAAGTTACAACTAGCTTTCTATAAAATCATTAAATTAAAATGGATTTAGATGGCCAAAACCAGCAAAAAGTGGTTGTAGATGGCCGAAAATAGCCAAAAGTTGTTGTAGACGGCCGACAACAGCCAAAAGTGGTTATAGATGGTCGATGCCGACCAAAAATGGTTGTAGATTGGGACCTAACGATAATGTGGTAGACCTCGCCATAAGAGCACTCCCATAGTGATGTGCAACAAAGTGTAAGGCCAATATCACCTAGGTTTAAAAAGACGTCGAAAAGTAGAATGCATGTTGATAGTGAGTCATGGTCAGTGGAATCATGCACTGGGTAGATCCCTAGTCAGATTAGAATTTTGGGAAGATTCCAAATAATAGTGAGCCATGGGCAAATAGTACCATGCATTGGGTAAATTCCCAATTAGATTAGAATGTTGGGTAGATTTCCAATTGGATTAGAATGTTAGGTAGATTTCCAATTGGATTAGAGTGTTAGGAAATTGGATTAGAATGTTAGGTAGATTTCCAATTGGATTAGAGTGTTGGGTTGATTCCCAACTAGTTTAGAATATTAGGTAGATTCCCAATAATAGTGAGCCATGGTCAAGTAGTACGATGCATTAGGTAGGTTCCCAATTAGATTAGAATGTTGGGTAGATTCCCAATTAGATTAGAATGTTGGGTGGATTCCCAACTAGATTAGAGCGTGGGGTAGATTCCCAATGTTAGTGAGTCATGGGAAAGAAGTGCCATGCATTGGGTAGATTCCTAATTAGATAGGCATTGAGTATATTCTCGATACAGATAGAATGTTAGGGAGAAGTTCCTAAGTTAAGACATCAGGTAGATTCTTGATAAACTAAAAAGAAGTAAAGGTGAATATAGAATCATAATAAGATGAAACTCTTGATCATATTACTAGGTTGACTCCGGACAAGAATCCAATCATAAAAGTCGGTTGAGTTTGAAACCTTATTTTAACGGAAGTATGCTCAGGGACAAAAGATACCCCACAGAAGGAAAGTCCTAAATAGCACACTCAAAAAATGTGACATCATAAGAAGTGAAGTCAAAAGGATTAAAGTTTCTTTACATAAAGTTTATCTAAGTAAATGTTACAAGGGATAGGCCAAGACAAACACCTAAAGAAATAGTATTGGAAAGATCCGATTACAAAACCAAGAGCATCAACGGATAAAATATAAAAACAAAATGAGGATATCCATCCAAAGAGATAAGCGAAGGTGGCAAGCCAGAGCACTTCGAAACAACTTTAATTTTATAGTCTCGGTAGAAATCCATTAGCCCCATCATCATTAGCCTCTTCTCCACCCTTCATTTAAAAAGAATGACAATGTTATCTCCCGATATCAGATATCGGTTCAGGACACACCCCGTCCTGAAGAGAACCATGTGTTAGATTTTAGACCCAACTTTTGACTCAAGGAAATCGATCTTAATCTCAAAGGCCTTAAAGGTTACTTTTAGCTTTTGGAGTTCAGCTACCTTGTCCTCATAAGATTGGTAAAAAGAATCATGGTCTTGCTGAATCTTTGAGCAGTTCAAACAGGATACTCCCTAAGAAACATTGACTTAAAATTAATAGAGATAAAAGACGGTATCTAAAAAAGGACCTCATATCCGCTACTCTATTTTGAAACATTACATGACAATGGCATCAAGCCAAATGTAAATTCAAATATAAGTAGGTCTACAAGGATGTTTTGTTCAAGAATTCATTCAAGTCAAATGTTATAAAAAGTCATATTATTGTGAAGACAAGTCACGATACATTTCCTTCATCAAAAGTTCTATTAGGAGTATCTTCTTATACTATCTTATCAGCTAACTTGGCCCCTTCTTCTTCCTCTACCAGGGTTTCGACTTTAGTGGCCTTGGCATCTTGCTTCTTCTGATGCTCCTCATACCTTTTAGCCAAGTTGGACTCTATGGTGGCTGCATGGTTTCCAAAATAAGCTTGAAAGAAAGGCATGTTTTGATCCTGGTGGTGAGCATAAGCATCAAATAAAACTTGGAACGCCCACTTGCTGGCCTCCCTCTCATGCTCGTTTCTAGCAATGTAACGTTCTTTTTCAATCACCCTTGCCTCAGCTTTCATTAGCCTCTCATCCCTTTCCTTCATGGCTTTCTCAAGGGTCTTGACCCTACGATCCTATTCTCCCAAAGTTCTACCTGATTCCTTAATTTGAGTAGTCACCTTTTGAACCTTAGCCATGAATTCCACAAACTCCTTTTTTGTCGCTTCGGTAGAAAACACCATCTCCTCCATTTTCAGCCACCCATTCCGAAGGGAAGAGATTTTCGCCAATGTTTAGGAAGAGGTAAACAGAGTAAGGACACATGTTAAAATCATAATCTGTCACAATAATATTTAACTTGATACTCTCCCGAAGGCTGTACTCGATTGCCTTCCGAAGTCCTGGGAAAATGGATGAAGGTCTAACATGAGTTTCGATAATGGCATGAAGAAGGTCACCTTCAAAGGCGGCTATTGTAATTTCCATCACATGCTTATTTTTCTCGACAAGCAAATCCGAGTCCCTTCCCTTGGAACCCTCGGCTTTGGAGGATTTGGAGACCATTTGCTTCTTTGAACCAAAGGTGCCTTTGTTAGAAAGTAAAGATTTGGATCTTTTTCAAACCCTTTTCCCTTATCTGGGAAGCTGACCTTCTTAGGAGAAGAAGACACCATAATAAAAAAAGGATAAGGTCAAAATCAAAGCTAATACCAAGTTGCACTAAGAGCCTAAAATAAAATAGTTCAATGGTTAAAGAGTAAAATCCAGGTTTCGCTTTCTCCTGGATCGGACCCAACTTCTCCACTACTATCAATGAATATGGTAGAAGTTGTCTCGTACCTCTTATAGGTTAAAGGTCCAACAAATATAATTGAAGGAGGTAGAAAGCCTCGAGGTTTTAATTTTTCTTGGGAAAGAACTAGGTGTCGGTATCGTTGTAAGTAACGAATCTTCATAACTTCCTTATACCTCCCCTTATATTGATCAGTGATAGATGTAGGAAATACCAATTACGGATCTTAAGCCAGAATTAACACTAGAGGGGAGGGGTGAATAGTGTTTAATTAATTTTATGAATCTTTTTGAAATCTATTCAAATTAAATCCAAACAGATGCAATTCACAAACACAGAAACAATCACAGAATCAGACACAGATGAAAATAGTAAATAAAAGCAGTAAAGGAAAGAACACACTAGAATTTTATACTGGTTCGGAGTTACCCTACATCCAGTCCCACACAATTTCTTGTGCAGATTTCTTTTCAAATATAATGTCGATATTACAACCTCGATTTCAAGGCCACGAGATACACCCTCCTGTCTCCGAGTCTAGGGCAAACTCTTTTGATTTAACCAGGCTACAAGATCACCTAATTGATTTACAGGCTACAGTCACACCCAATTGATTTATGGGCCACAATCACACCGTTTCCAATATTACTTTGATAGATAGAGAGACTCGACACACTTCTTTGATTACAAATGATCTTATAACTCTGAATAGCACTGAGATCTTTGAGAGAGAGTGACAGAGAATCAAACTAGAGATGATCAAGTTTGATTCACTTATAATTTCGGTAGAGTTTTGTTAAAATATAAGAAAATATTTGAGTGGAGAATAAGGAGTGAAGAAATGAAGAAAAAATAACTTAAAATTCATTGAAAACAACTGGTATATATAGGAGAACAACAGTCATGTCCATTCGCGAAAGGTTATGACGAATAGACACTTCTTTTGAAATTTGAAATTTGAATTCTACGGTCACCATGTCGACATGGGGGGATGAGGGATGTCGACATACCTATGTGAATTTTGAAAATTAATTTTGCTTTAAAATGATTTCTATTCTAAAACTTGTCAGAACAATTTCTAATCTTTGTAAACCATTTTGAATATAGTTTAAACTTATAAAAGAGATTTAAAAAGTAATCTTAAAAATATATAATCTATAATATAAAAGTAATAAAAGCTCAGTATAAATATTTTGAGTTTAAAGCCAAAACCATTATAACTAGGAGATAGTTTAAAAATAAGAAATGATTTTGAAATTAAAAAATAGTTAAGGCTAAAATATTTAAACCTAGAGAGATAACTTGTAAAAAGATAGTTTTGGAGAAAAAAAATAAAAATAAATCATTTTGAAAATTTCGTGGATTCCATTCCACTAGAGAAGGTCGAGGGTTTCATCCCACTAAAGAGGTCGTGGGTTCCATCCCACTATTAAAGCGAGAAGGTGGATTCCATTCCACAATTAAAATCCGAATAAAGATTTTAGTGCTATTATGAAGTTTTAACATATTTCTAGACTTTATTATTTATCTTGATATCTTGAACTCTTGAACTCTTGATACCTTGAACTCTTGATACTCTTGATATCTTGAACTCTTGATACTCATGAGTCTTCAGCCTTGATTTTTCAGTCTTGATTTCGTCAGTCTTGAATCTCTATACTCAGTCTTGAATCTTTATACTGTGCAGTCTTCATTCTCAGTACCTGCATATATATATATATATATATATATATATATATATATATATATATATGTATGTATGTATGTATGTATGTATCATGCATATACATATATATCTAGACAAGAATATTAGTATATATATTTTATAACAAGTCCCAAGGTTGTTGTCATCAATACCATCATCTCAGAAATTAACAATCTCCCCCTTTTTGATGATGACAACCTTTGTTTATAAAATCTACTCCACCAAACTTCTGATTCTACTCTGACTCCCCTATTCCAACAACTCCCCCTTAATCTATGCCTATCTAACCTATTTTATAATTCTCCCTCTTTGCCATCAACAAAAAAACTAAGCCTAAACTATAGAACTCCCCTTAAACTAATATTATGGAACTAAATGCTAATAACGAAGTATAATAAGCGAAACATAAATCTAATTTTATTATGTATGATGTTATATTACACATATGAAACATAGACACAAATATATATACAAGTACACAAAATATAAAAACATTATCATAAAAACAATCTAATGAGAGTCCTTGACGATTGGTGATTTGTGAATCGAACAATTAGGGTAATGGAGACAAAAGTTTCCATGTTGTTTGACCAAATTACCATTTTTAAAAAAATAGACTTCTCCAACGCAAATAAATTTATTGTCTTCGTCCATTTGCACTTCTTCTTCTTCTTCGTCATCCTCTAATGGATTATGAATACGTATGTTAGAGGAATCATCTTCAATCACAATAGGGTCTGAATGATTATCCATTAGAATTTTTTGCAAATTTCTAAGAATCTTGCCTTGTTTCTCTTGTTCCTTTGCCATCTTTATTTGCATGACTTATAATTCAGTCAGCATTTGTAGGGAATCCTTCAAAGTTTGCTCAATCTTCATCACTCGAGGTAATGTAGTTCGTTGAAATGGACCTGAATTAGGAGAAGGGAAGGAAAAGGTTGCATTTTGGTTTGATTTAGAAGAGGAGGCCATTATTTTATAGTTTTAGAAGTTTATTACAAATAAATTGAAGAGAGAAGATAGAAGAATTCGAAATATTGTGGTTTATATAACCACCAAACTGATTTTAGAGGTAAAATCAAAATTCAAATTTTACCGTTGTATGTCGATATAGGGGGTAGGGGCATGTCGACATCCTTATGAAAATTTCATTTTCCTATATTTATTTAAATATATATGTTACTATATCTATATTCTATATCTTAGTTATAGAACAAATACTTAGTTCTCTTCTTAATTTAGTAAAGGTAGATTGATTCAAGGGTTTGGTCAGAATATCAGCTATTTGATTCTCAGTGTTGATAAATTCAAGAGAAATAATCTCTTTACTTATATTATCTCTGAGAAAATGATGTCTGATATCAATATGTTTGGTTCTGGCATGATGAGTAGGATTTTTGGATAAATTTATTGCACTTGTATTGTCACAATAAATTGGTGATTTTGAAATATTTAATCCAAAATCCTTTAGGGTTTGTTGCATATAGATAACTTGAGAACAAGCCAAAGCAGTAGAGATATATTCTGCTTCAGTTGTTGATAGTGAGACAGTATTTTGTTTTTTACTAAACCGGGAAACCAGAGAATGTCCTAAAAGTGACAAGTTCCACTTGTACTTTTCCGGTCTAATTTACAACCAACATAGTCAGCATCACAATATGAGATTAAATCAAATGAATCATTTTTAGGGTAAAATAAGCCATAGTCTAAAGTGTGTTTAACATATCTTAGGATATGTTTAACAGCTTTTAAATGGGTTGAGATTGGTATCTTGCATAGAGACAGAAACTATGCATGATATCAGGCCTACTCGTAGTTATATAGAGTAGCGATCCAACCATTCCTCTGTATAGTTTTTGATCAACATCTTTTGACATGTCTTCTTTATTCAAGGCTTCATTGGTTGCCATAGCATTGAGTTTTCCACTCGCAGTGGTCATAACAAACTTATTAATTAGATCCCTAGCATACTTTACTTGACTAATGAAAATACCACTATCTAAATGTTTTATTTGTAATCCTAAAAAGATAGTAAGTTCACCCATATGACTCATCTCAAACTCTTTTTTCATTATTTTAGAACAGTCTTTGTTCATTTCATTGTTTGTTGATCCAAAAATTATATCATCTACATAAATCTGTACTGATTAGATATCATTTTTGTTTCTTTTAATAAAAAGAGTATTGTCCACTTTACCAATTTCATAATTTGATTGTAATAGGTACGATCTTAGTCTATCATACCAGGCTCTAGAAGCTTGTTTCAGACTATATAGAGCTTTCTTTAATTTGTAAACATGATTTGGAATATATCTTTTTTTTTCTTTAAAAAGTGGAGGTTGTTCAACATAAACATCCTCTTTAACAAAACCATTTAAAAAGGTACTTTTGACATCCATTTGAAATAATTTGAAATTGTTGTGGTTTGCGAAAGCAAGTAGAATTCTAATGGCTTCTAATCTTGCTATGGGTGCAAAGATTTCATCATAGTCTATTCCTTCTTCTTGACAATAACCTTGCACGACTAACCGAGCTTTTATTTAATGACCTTACCTTGTTCATTCATTTAATTTTTATAAGCCCATTTAGTTCCTATTATAATTTTTTCCCCGGGTCTAGGAACAAGTTCCCATACATCATTTCTGGTGAATTGATTCAGTTCTTCTTGCATAGCAAGAATCCATGAATCATCAGATGATGCTTCCTTTGGATTTTTAGGTTCAATGGTTGATATAAAAGCTACATTACTCATCTTGTTTAGTTGATTTCTAGTCGTAACAACCGATTCTATATTTCCTAGTATATTTTCTACATGATGATCTTTTAAAAGCCCGATCATTTTAATAGGATGAATAGTTTCACAATTTGTTTCATTTGATTCAATATTTAAAGTAACAAAATCATCTTCATCATTTATTTGAACAAAATCTTTGAAATTTTCATCAAAAGATACATGCATTGTTTCTTCAATGGTGTTAGTTTTTAAATTGAAAACTCTGTATGCTTTGCTTCTATTAGAATATCTGATAAAGATTCCTTTGTTGGATTTAGGATCAAATTTATCCAAATTGTCCTTTGTATTTAAAATAAAGCATTTACTTCCAAAAACTTTAAAATAAGATACCTTTGGTTTCTTATTGAAGAGAAGTTCATATGGTGTTTTATTGGTTAAAGGCCTAATTAAAATCTTATTCAAAATGTAACAAGCTATAGCGACTACTTCAGCCCAAAAATTTCTTAGTAACTTACTATTTGAAAGCATAGTTCTTGCACACTCTTGAATCGTCCTATTTTTATGCTCTACCACTCCGTTTGTTGTGGAGTTCTTGGAAAAGAAAAATTATGGGTTATTCCTTTTTAATTACAGAAATTCTCAAAATTTTCAGTTTCAAATTCTCCACCGTGATCACTATGAATAATTTTGATTTTTAAAGAAAATTGATTTTGAATTCTTTTTGCAAAAGTTTAAGTAAATCAAAAGCATCACTTTTAAGTTTCAGAAAAATTGTCCATGTGAATCTAGAATAATCATCTACAATTACAAAAACATATTTACTGTGATTTATTGACTAAATTTGAGATGGACCAAGCAGATCTATATAAAGTAACTCAAGAGGTTTTGAAGTTGAAATCATATCTTTCAATATAAATGAACTCTTTTTAAGTTTTCCTAATTGACAAGCATCACATATACTATCTACTTTAAAATCCATTTTAGGGAGACCTCTCACTAGATCAAGTTTTGAAAGTCTAGATAAGAGTTTGAAATTCAAATGCCCAAATCTTTTATGCCAAATCCAAGGGTCACTTGTATTAGCCAAAAGACATAGTTTATCATTTGAAATTTTCATACTGAGAATATAAATATTTTTCTTCCTAATTCCTTCAAAGATAATATTTGATTTATTATCTTTGATGTGACACTTAGCCTTTTCAAATTTAATTTTGTAACCCTTATCACATAGTTGACTTATCCTAAGTAAATTGTGTTTTAGATTTCTAACTAACAGAACATCAAAACAATAGGAGTTTTAGAGTTACCGACATTGCCGATGCCGATCACATATCCTTTTGAATTGTCTCCAAAGTTGACCAATCCTCCATCTTCATAAATTATGTCATTCAGTATCTCTGGATTACCTGTCATGTGTCTTGAACATCCATGATCAAGTATCCATTTGTTTTTCTTGATTTGCACCATTTGTCCATTGAGTGTTGATTCTTCAAAAGCCATATAACACATATGTTCCTACACAACACTCCAATTCGGTAGATAACTTGATTTTCTATAATAACAATATGCAGACTTATGAGACAATGATGATTTGAACAGTTTTGAACTAGTGTTAACATAATTTCCAAAAATTGCCATTTTAATTTTTTTTCAAAATTCAGATCATGATAACTTTGAAAACCAATACGCTGATACCAAATGTAGGAAATGCGGATTGCGGATTACGGATCTTAAGACAAAATTAACAATAGAGGGAGGGGTGAATAGTGTTTAATTAATTTTATGAATCTTTTTGAAATCTTTTCAAATTAAATCCAAACAGATGCAATTCACAAACACAGAAACAATCACAGAATCAGACACAGATGCAAATAGTAAATAAAAGTAGTAAAGGAAAGAACACACTAGAATTTTATACTGGTTTGGAGTTACCTTACATCCAGTCCTACAAAATTTCTTGTGTAGATTTCTTTTCAAATATAATGTCGATATTACAACCTCGATTTCAAGAACACGAGATACAACCGCATGTCTTCGTGTCCAGGGCAAACTATCTTGATTTAACCAGGCTATAAGATTACCTAATTGATATACAGGCTACAATCACACCAATTTATTTATGGCCCACAATCACACCATTTCCAATATCACTTTGATAGATAGAGAGACTCGATACACTTCTTTAATTACAAATGATCCTATAACTCTGAATAGCACTAAGATCATTGAGAGAGAGTGATAGAGAATCAAACTAGAGATGATTGAGTTTGATTCACTTAGAATTTTGGTAGTTTTGTTAAAATATAAGAAAATATTTGAGTGGAGAAGGAGTGAAGAAATGAAGAAAAGCTAACTTAAAATTCGTTAAAAACAACTGCTATATATAGGAGAACAACAATTATGTCCATTCGCGGAAGGTTATGACGAATAGACACTTCTTTTGAAAGTTTGAAATTTGAATTCTATGCCATGTCGACATAGGGGGATGAGGGATGTCGACATGCCTATGTGAATTTTGAAAATTAATTTTGCCTTAAAATGATTTCTATTCTAAAACTTGTCAAAAAAAATTATAATCTTTGTAAACCATTTTGAATATAGTTTAAACTTATAAAAGAGATTTAATAAGTAATCTTAAAAATATATAATATATAATATAAAAGCAATAAAAGCTCAATATAAATATTTTGAGATTAAAGCTAAAACCATTAAAACCAGGAGATAGTTTAAAAACAAGAAATGATTTTGAAATTAAAAAATAGTTAAGGCTAAAATATTTAAACCTAGGGAGATAACTTTTAGAAAGATAGTTTTGAAAAAATAAATTAAAAATAAATCATTTTGAAAATTTCGTGGATTCCATTCCACTAGAGAAGGTCGTGGGTTCCATCCCACTAAAGAGGTCATGGGTTCCATCCCACTATTAAAGCGAGAAGGTGGATTCCATTTCACAATTAAAATCTGAATAAAGATTTTAGTATTATTATGAAGTTTTAACATAAATCTAGACTTTATTACTTATCTTGATATCTTGAACTCTTGATACT
Source organism: Allium fistulosum (assembly GCA_030737815.1). Lineage (NCBI taxonomy): Eukaryota > Viridiplantae > Streptophyta > Magnoliopsida > Asparagales > Amaryllidaceae > Allium > Allium fistulosum. The sequence continues at coordinate 1,387,609,976 of CM060901.1, read as the reverse complement.
CTTGATGTCTTGAACTCTTAATACTCATGAATCTTCAGTCTTGATTTCTTCAGTCTTAAATTTGTCAGTTATGAATCTCTACACTCATTCTTGAATCTTTATACTGTACATTCTTCATTCTCAGTATCTACATACATACATACATACATACATACATACATACATACATACATATATATATATATATATATCCTGCATATACATATATATCTTGACAAGAATATTAGTATATATATTTTATAACAAGTCCTAAGGTTGTTGTCATCAAAACCATCATCTCAGGAACTAACAATAGACGGATCCCTACTCTTCTCATGTCTCACTATTTAAGATTCAACAAAATAAGGAGATACAACTTAGGATATGGGTGAGACTAAAGGAAAGGAAACTATCCATAAACATACCAGCATTATTAAAGGAGGTGACAATTCGATCAGTTGAGGCCTTATCAAGGAACTACTTATGTGGTTTATCTTGCTAAGTGGATCTTGTAGAGGAGACAGACTTAGAAATTTCAGAAAATACAATTGACCCTAATGGACTTGGATTCTAACAAGTTGAACATGTAATTGGTCTCGATAAAAGGTATGTCCTAATAGGCTCTTTCGGAATATAACATCGCCATAGCAGATAATATTGTGTAAGAGGTAGCCAAGAGTTGAAGGGATTATGCGATGAAATTTTAGAACATCAAAAAATATGGGTGCAAGAGATAGGAAAATCCCATGTTCTAAATGCTCCATAAACCACACAAAATACCCTTATAGGGGATTGCTATAATGCATCCCAAACCAAAGAGCGAGTGACTCAACTCCTATGATCTCGTATGAAGACAAAATATCATCAAGTTCTTGCTGAGTTTGAACAGGAGCATCCATTTCTAATTTAATAAAATAAGGGAAATGTCAAAAGAAGAATCGAAGAACTCTTGAAGATAACAATGGAAATTTTACAAACTTAACAAGTGAAAAGAGTAGAGAAAAGGGGAAGGAGTGTTTATATTAAAGGAACGATATAGATTTAGAAGAGGAAAACATTCCACCATGGATTTAATTTAATAGGCGTACACAAAGAGAATATCAAAGTGTCCTCCACCAAATACGAAGTCATCTTTATACAAAAAAGAGAGAGAAACGCTTTTTGGGGATAACCAATCAATTGCCAACATCTGGATCCACATTAAATGCGAAATCAGAACCCCCCTCTTCAATAATCTAGTCCCGAATGATCACTTACGAATTCATATATAAACATAGTTTTAAACTCACGGTCTCAAATAAGATTTTGCCTTTCTGTACCGTAACAATTTCACTTACCACTTAACCTAGATGGCTTCAAGTGGCAAGAATAGTTTCCAAAAGTTTTGACCTCACAGTCTCAAATCAGATTTAGCCTTTCGACACCATAGTAATTTTGCTTACCACTTAGCCTGAATGGCTTCTAGTGGCAAGCATATTTTTCAATAGTTTTGACCTCATGATCTCAAATCAGGTTTTTCCTTTGTACAACGTAACAATCTTGCTTACCACTTAACCAAGATAGCTTCATGTGACAAGCATAATTTTCAAAATTTTTGACCTCACGGTGTCAAATCAGATTTTTCCTTTAGGCACCGTACTAATTTCGCTTACCATTTAGCCTAGATGACCTTAAGTGGCAAGCATAGTTTTCAAAAGTCTTGACCTCACAGTCTCAAATCAGATCTTGCCTCTCGATATTGTAGTAATTTGTCTTACCACTTAGCCTAGATGGCTTCAAGTGCCAAGCATAGTTTTCAAAAGTTTGAACCTCACGGTCTCAAATCAAATCTTTCCTTTCGGCATCGTAACCATCTTCCTCACCACTTAGTCTATATGGCTTTAAGTGGAAAGCATAGTTTTCAAAAGTTCAAATCTCATGGTCACAAATCCGATTTTGCCTTCCGGCACTATAACAATCTCGCTTACCACATAGCAAAAATGGCTTCAATCGACAAGCATTGTTTTCGAAAGTTTAGATCTTACGGTCTCAAATCAAATCTTTCCTTTCGGCACTGTAGTAATTTCGCTTACCACTTAGTCTAGAAGGCTTCAAGTGGCAAGCATTGTTTTCAAAAATTTCAACCTTACGGTCTCAAATCAGATATTGCCTTTAAGCACCATAACATATTCGCTTACCACTTAGCTAAGACGGTTTCAAGTGGCAATCATAGTTTTCAAAAGTTTTAACCACACTCTCAAATCAGAATTTTACCTTTCGGCATCGTTATAATTTCACTTGCCACTTAGCCTAGATGGCTTCATGTAGCAAGCATTATTCTCAAAAATTTTGACCTTAGGGTCTCAAATCAGATTTTGCATTTCGGCACACGTAACAGTCTCGCTTACTACTTAGCCTAGATGGCTTTAAGTGACAAGCATAGTTTTCAAAAGTTTGGACCTTATGGTCTCAAATTAGATTGTGCCTTATGGTACCGGAACAATCTCACTTACCATTTGGTCCAGATGACTTCAGGTAGAAAGCACAATTTCATAAGCTTTGACCTTGCAGTCCGAATTTAGATTTCACCTTTCGATGTTCTGGGGACTTCACTCATCACCCAGGCTTAGATAGTCTTGAGTGGAAAATATGATTTTAAAGTTTTTGAACTCACGATCTAAGTTAAAATTTCACCCATTGGTTTTCTAGTTCACTAACTACCCGCCCATCAAAGTAACCGGCTAAGCCTTCTGTAACGACCCCGAATTTTATATAAATTTAAATTGATAATTAATTGAATTTTTGAATAAAAATTGTAAAATTAATTGTAAATTGATTCGAGTTTCCCCGAATTCAAATAAAATATGTGTTATATCATTTGAATTTAAAATCTTTTATATATATATATATATGTGAATATATATGTATATGTGCATATATGAGTGGATTTGAATTTTTATATATATATATATATTGGATTTGAATTTTAATTTTAAGTAAATGGTTATAAAATCATCTATGAAAAATATAAAGTAAATATATTAAACTAAATCTTAATTTTATGTTAATAAGTTAATACAACTATATAAAATAAATTATGAAATATATATATATATATATATATATAATAACACATGGATAAAATTTACCAACATATTGGAATAGAGATTTATTTACATTATACTACAAAGTAATGAAACAAACAAAAAGAAAAGAAGCAAACAAAATATATAGTCATGTACACTTGCAAAAAAATGAATGTACTAGATTGTAAAAGGAAACAAAGGTATATATGTAGACTTGTAAAAGAATGAAGAAAATAAAATATAGCTTGCAAAGGAGACATAAGGTACATATGCATTTAATGTTTGCATCTCTAGCATAGCAAAGAAAAAAATTATCAGCCGAGACAAACAATGCAAAGCAATTAATGCAAGTATCTCTAGTACACAACATATTACCCATCAGCCTCCATAAGCAAGAAAATCTCTGCCTAGTATTGTACAAACAATATTCTATCACTTGTACAAAATAATACATCCCTGTAAACTTCTTTTATATGTCAACTTCCTCATCACAGTTTCGTCCATCAAAACTGAAAGAAAAAAAATGAATGAAGTAATATCATTTCATACTTAAACAAAAATTTCAATCTAAAACAAATCAAACTAGAGAAGATTCTAGCAAGAATTCAAAGGCTGTTTCAAATTTAAAGCAAATCAGTTCCAACATAAAGGAAGCTCTGTCATTTTTCCCTGGAAACCACTGTGAGTAACCTCATTTTTAATGGTTAAGTATATATATATTTGTTCAATTCTTAACCACTGTGAGTAAACAAGTGATTTAAAACTTAAGTTATTTTAATTTATATGTATATCTGGATGTTGCTCTGTATATCTATCCCTGTATTCAATGTTCTGTAAATTATCATCCTCTTTTCCTTGCTCACAAGGTAGCATCAACTAAGAAATTTGATTTCTTACTTTCCAATCAATATTAGCCTTTGGATTCTAAACAAAATAGGTGTGTTTAGGCATGAATTATAACTTAAAAATAGATTCAAGAAGAAAGAATATACAGTGTGCAAGAAATTGGGTTTTTACAGTCAAAATTTGATTTTTGAATAAATTCGAACTTAACAGTTTACAAATTCAAACCTATATCTTGAATCCTTATTGGAAGATAGGATTTTTAATGCATGTTTTGTGATTTTTAATATTATGGGTGTAGAGTAGTTTGAGGATGATCAAAATTGGCACTTTGACCAATTTCCGACGACGTGTTGATCTAGAGGTGTCGGGGTTTCTAGTGGGGGTAGTCGGGCCTACGGTGGTGGTAGGAAATATGGCCGGAGGTGACAACGACCAGGGTGGCATCGGCGGCGAGGGGTTTTCTTTTATAAACCTAAATTTTTAAGTGGTTGAACATTTGATCGCCGCGACCTCCTCAGTGCATCGAGCTGCACGTTATCGGAGGGGAGAGAGGCTTGGAGGGTGGCGGAGTTGTGACCGGAGTTGCTGGGCGTCTGATGGCCGGAGGGGGATTTGCGAAGCGATTTTGTGGATTGGTGATGGGTTCGAGTTCTCGAGCTATGCTCGATTTTGAACAACGAGGTGATCGAGTTGTTCGTTGATGCGTGATCAATGTCGAGGTCGATTGCAAGTTATTGGAGGCCTCACCGATCGCCAGAGTGTTGTCGCAGCCTCGTGTACGTGCATAGCGACATGGTTGTGCTGGTGATGGGTTCGTGTGGGGGGGGGGAACTCAGGGATTAACTCGAGAAAAAGGAAATTTCTCTCGGGATGTACTTGAGTCGTGGAGAGTTATAATTATAAGTTTATATTTAATCTTGTTTTAAATAAGATGAAGAAGGGAAGGAGGAATGACTCGGGGAAAAGGTGTGAAATCGCGGTCTGTTACTCGGGTAACCTGATGCGTTTTCTCGGCTCTTGGTTTTCAAACGTTAAGCCTAAATAAACTTTTATGTTAATGATGTTAAATAAATTTTGCATTTATGAAGTAAATAATGTGGTACAGACTTTATTTAACATTGAAGCTTTTAGGTTAATAAATAAGTTATTTAAAGTTATTAAGGAATATTAATTAAGATAAATTGGTATTCATTCTATATTTTGAAATTAAAATGAGGTTTAAGCGGTAAATTTGAAAGAAATGTTTTCTAATGTATTTGTGAGTGCTAAATTAAAACATTTATAAGAATGAGTTTATCTTAAAAATTAATTCATGATTAAGGATGAATTATTTAAGAAATTAATTACGAACTAATAATTGATTAATTAAGTAATTATGGATAATTACTTATTATGGTTAATTAAGGATAATTAATCAAATAGAGATTAATTTAATCAATATGATTAATTAAGAATAATTTAATTAATTAAGGTAATTGAATAATTAATTTGTATCAAATGATTTGTAATTAATTAATTAATCAGGATTAGATAGCTAATTCATAAGTAATTAATTTAATTGGAAATAAATTGAATTAATTAGGATTAAACAATTAATTAATCCTTCTTATAAATGATTGTTGAATGTTTGACCTTACTAGTGAATTGTTGATATTTCCTGATCTGTAATGATGTGTGTTATATTCTAATTTGTGTGTGATCTGTACTGTAGTTATTTATCTGGGATGAATGTAATATATTATCGGTAATTTATATATCTGTGATCTGTGAATGAAAGATAAGCGTTATAGTTTATACCGCTTATCAACTATATTTCTGTATTCTGATCTGTGATGATTGAATGATGTTGCACTACTGTGTGAAACCCCTGGACTACACCATACACACACAAATATGGATTTCACGAGGAAATCGGTTAAGTCATAGATGATTTAAATTTGATGTTTTTTAAATTGAAATTTTAATTTCAATTGATTTTGAAATTGGAAATTTGGGTTTAAAGTGAAAAGCTTTTGAAATGGAATTTCAAAGATAAAAATTATTTTCGAATAACTTGATTATGTTTTGAAATTTAAATAATTTGATTTAAATTTGAATTCAAGTTTGAAATTGAAATCTATGATTTGAAACTAGGGACTAAAGATGCTGTACAAGTTATATATGGGTTAAACCATTTTAAAGGTATTGATTTGGGAATTTGAATTTAATTCAAGGGTTTTAACTCGTGTAAATATAACTGGATTTTCTGAAATGAAACTATTTGGTTTCAAATAGTAAAAGCTTTCACATAAGTAATGAACTTCCAATTTGTGTTAAAGGGATTTCAAAATGATATTTCCAAGTTATGAATAAATCTTTGGAAACAGTTTGAAAGCTATAAGTTAAATCTTTAATTTAAAGATTAGTTGAGTTAATCCTAATTGAAATTGAAATTGATTTGGAAAATCTGTGAATAGATCTTTGTGAAACTGGGTGAACTTTGTGAAATGAATCTTTTGTGTAAAAGATTAAAATAGTAATGTGTTTAAACCATTTGAAGAAGAGTTTTGGATAATAAGTTATGACTTAATTGAAATCCCAATATCCATGTGTTTTAAAAATATTGCGCTCACTATTCGGTTTAGCCGGAAGAGTACTTTGTGTCATATAACCCATTCTGAATAAGTGATACGTCGTATATGGATAGCAATTGAAGACCGGTGGTGAAGACCAGGTATTTGTGAGAATGATAGGATGACCTATTGATTGTCTCTACATTGGGTAGCACCCGGTAAAGAGATTCCCTAAGTGATGGGAAGTCCGATCGGGATTGTGAATACCCGGATTGCAAGGGCTTCTTTTGAAGTGCCTTCGGTTCTGTTCGAACCCGTAACAGACTTATATGGTTGTATGTCTGACATTACACTTTGAGATATAAAGCTGATTTCTTTCAAATACATTTCTGTTTGGTGGCGGAGATTTATTCTCTTAGCTTAACACCCTTCTCTGAGACGTACAAGCTCAGAGGTTATGTAGTTGAAGGTTATCAGCGATATACTCCCAATTTGGTAGTGTGGCATGCTGAGTGTTGTGTGTTGATGGTCATTCATTGATCATTTGTGATCAAAGCACGGCTTTGTGAAAAAGCGTAGCTTTGTGGACGAGACCTCATTGAACCTCACAAACCGGAAATGGTCGAAACATGAAAGATGCGGCAAGGTTATGAGGGTTGCTCCCTTTAGGGTATGTCATTTCCTTCTCGAAAAGGGTGGTATCAGGTATGGAGCCCTGATATTTAACCTATGTGGTTGCTCCAATCTCATTTACCTGTGTGATCGAGGCCTCGGATAAAGGTCCCAAAGGACCGGGGGTGGCATATCTCAGATTTACTACCTGGGAAGGGGGTAATCGGCCTTGTGTTGGCAGAGAGCAGGTTGTCTCTCGGGGCGTCCCTCCAAAGGCGTTCCCATGTGGCATAGGATGTTCCTTAGCCTGACCATTTGTTGGAAAATCCAAAGAAACAATATGAGCCTTGTACGGTTTTAGTTGTAGAACCTGCCATTTAACATAGTAGCTATAGCAGGCATAATATAATGGTACCTATGCTGGCTAAGATTAATATTATACTTTCGAAATGGTTTTCCACTATGCACTAATAATAATATCAAAAGAGTTTTCTTTTGCGTAGTAAGCATATTTGACTATCATAAGAAGAAATCTCCTCCAAGTCTGCGATTGCATTGTGTGTGTGGTGGGAAGTCCTATGGTAGTTTCATTTTCCAAAAGCATTGCGGGTTTCAATGTTTAAAATTCTTTTGTTGTTGTTTAAAGATAAATTGTTCTTGTTTTGCTTAGTGCAATGTGATAGGGGGTTCTCGCTTCGCAGTTTGGTGGCGAATGGGAGACTCTTACCCCTACATGTCCCTGAGTGGGAGGGGTTGGTTAGCCGTAAGGTGTGACAGCCGAAAGGCTGGCCGTAAAAGCAAGGACAGGGTACCAGTGTATGCCACGGTGGGTCTGGGATGGTTGCAAAGCCTACCGGTTGCCACTGCCTCGTGTGGGCCTTTACAAGTGGTATCAGAGCTAAGGTTGAACTTTAGCTCAGGAGTATAACACATTATGTAGCTTATTAGAGATAGGGTGAAGTATACCCTAGAATGAGTAATCTCTAAGATATCCGTCTGTACGCCTCAGTAAATTCTCTTACTATTCACTGATAGTAAGTATGAGTGCAAGAAGAGGATGAGATAGAGGACAGGGGAATACGACTATAAATGGTCAATATCCTGTAACAACAAGGAAACAATCTTTTCTCTATCAATCTCTTTTGTTCAGCATCTTTTCTCAATTCTTTGATAGTTCCTGGTAGATCCAAGAAGAGATTCAATATATTAAAATGGGACATAAACTCCAAATAGGTCAGAATTGTTTGTTGGATGAATTGGTTGCTATGGTTGATAGGTATACTTTAGTTCTAAACTAAAAGTTTTGAAATTGTACCCAAAAGTAAACATATATATGAATACGATTTGGGTCCCAATATATTCTACGAATGGTTAGTTATCCCTTCGAACTAACCGATGCCTCTGCATATTTCGTAGATTTGGATAACCCGAGTATCTTGTGAAGAAATTAAATAGATTTGTTCTTGTATCTATTATTGATATTCTGATTTGGTAAGCCAAATGTAGAATAGATGTTCGGTTGATTTGATGAAATATTTTTCATCTATCTTTGTGTCTCCCTGGCAAATTTTGGGGATGAAATTTCTTAAGGGGGGAAGGTTGTAACGACTCCGAATTTTATATAAATTTAAATTGATAATTAATTGAATTTTTGAATAAAAATTGTAAAATTAATTGTAAATTGATTCGAGTTTCCCCAAATTCAAATAAAATATGTGTTATATCATTTGAATTTAAAATCTTGTATATATATATATATATGTGAATATATATTTATATGTGCATATATGAGTGGATTTGAATTTATATATATATATATATTGGATTTGAATTTTAATTTTAAGTAAATGGTTATAAAATCATCTATGAAAAATATAAAGTAAATATATTAAACTAAATCTTAATTTTATGTTAATAAGTTAATACAACTATATAAAATAAATTATGAAATATATATATATATATATATATATATATAATAACACATGGATAAAATTTACCAACATATTGGAATAGAGATTTATTTACATTATACTACAAAGTAATGAAACAAACAAAAAGAAAAGAAGCAAACAAAATATATAGTCATGTACACTTGCAAAAAAATGAATGTACTAGATCGTAAAAGGAAACAAAGGTATATATGTAGACTTGTAAAAGAATGAAGAAAATAAAATATAGCTTGCAAAGGAGACATAAGGTACATATGCATTTAATGTTTGCATCTCTAGCATAGCAAAGAAAAAAATTATCAGCCGAGACAAACAATGCAAAGCAATTAATGCAAGTATCTCTAGTACACAACATATTACCCATCAGCCTCCATAAGCAAGAAAATCTCTGCCTAGTATTGTACAAACAATATTCTATCACTTGTACAAAATAATACATCCCTGTAAACTTCTTTTATATGTCAACTTCCTCATCACAGTTTCGTCCATCAAAACTGAAAGAAAAAAATGAATGAAGTAATATCATTTCATACTTAAACAAAAATTTCAATCTAAAACAAATCAAACTAGAGAAGATTCTAGCAAGAATTCAAAGGCTGTTTCAAATTTAAAGCAAATCAGTTCCAACATAAAGGAAGCTCTGTCATTTTTCCTTGGAAACCACTGTGAGTAACCTCACTTTTAAATGGTTAAGTATATATATTTGTTCAATTCTTAACCACTGTGAGTAAACAAGTGATTTAAAACTTAAGTTATTTTAATTTATATGTATATCTGGATGTTGCTCTGTATATCTATCCCTGTATTCAATGTTCTGTAAATTATCATCCTCTTTGCCTTGCTCATAGGGTAGCATCAACTAAGAAATTCGATTTCTTACTTTCCAATCAATATTAGCCTTTGGATTCTAAACAAAATAGGTGTGTTTAGGCATGAATTATAACTTAAAAGTAGATTCAAGAAGAAAGAATATACAGTGTGCAAGAAATTGGGTTTTTACAGTCAAAATTTGATTTTTGAATAAATTCGAACTTAACAGTTTACAAATTCAAACCTATATCTTGAATCCTTATTGGACGATAGGATTTTTAATGCAAGTTTTACGATTTTTAATATTATGGGTGAAGAGAAGTTTGAGGATGATCGAAACTGGCACTTTGACCAATTTCCGGTGACGTGTTGATCTAGAGGTGTCGGGGTTGCTAGTAGGGGTGGTCGGGCCTACGGTGGTGGTAGGAAATATGGCCGGAGGTGACAACGACCAAGGTGGCATCGGCGGCGAGGGGTTTTCTTTTGTAAACCTAAATTTTTAAGTGGTTGAACATTTGATCGCCGCGACCTCCTCAGTGCATCGAGCTGCACGTCATTGGAGGGGAGAGAGGCTTGGAGGGTGGCAGATTTGTGACCGGAGTTGCTGGGCGTCTGATGGCCAGAGGGGGATTTGCGAAGCGATTTCGTGGATTGGTTATGGGTTCGAGTTCTCGAGCTATGCTCGATTTTGAACAACGAGGTGATCGAGTTGTTCGTTGATGCGTGATCAATGTAGAGGTCGATTGCAACTTACTGGAGGCCTCACCGATCGCCAGAGTGTTGTTACGGCCTCGTGTACGTGCACAGCGACACGGTTGTGTTGGTGATGGGTTCGTGTGGGGGGGGGAACTTAGGGATTAACTCGAGAAAAAGGAAATTTCTCTCGGGATGTACTTGAATCGTGGAGTGTTATAAATATCAGTTTATATTTAATCTATATTTAAATAAGATGAAGAAGGGAAGGAGGAATGACTCGGGGAAAAGGTGTGAAATCGCAGACTGTTACTCGGGTAACCTGATGCGTTTTCTCGGGTCTTGGTTTTCAAACGTTAAGCCTAAATAAACTTTTATGTTAATGATGTTAAATAAATTTTGCATTTATGAAGTAAATAATATGTTACATACTTTATTTAACATTGAAGCTTTTAGGTTAATAACTAAGTTATTTAAAGTTATTAAGGAATATTAATTAAGATAAATTGGTATTCATTCTATATTTTGAAATTAAAATGAGGTTTAAGCAGTAAATTTGAAAGAAATGTTTTCTAATGTATTTGTGAGTGCTAAATGAAAACATTTATAAGAATGAGTTTATCTTAAAAATTAATTCGTGATTAAGGATGAATTATTTAAGAAATTAATTACGAACTAATAATTGATTAATTAAGTAATTAGGGATAATTACTTAGTATGGTTAATTAAGGATAATTAATCAAATGGAGATTAATTTAATCAATATGATTAATTAAGAATAATTTAATTAATTAAGGTAATTGATTAATTAATTTATATCAAATGATTTGTAATTAATTAATTAATCAGGATTAGATAACTAATTCATAAGTAATTAATTTAATTCGAAATAAATTGAATTAATTACGATTAAACAATTAATTAATCCTGCTTATAAATGATTGTTGAATGTTTGACCTTACTTGTGAATTGTTGATATTTCCTAATCTGTGATGCTGTGTGATATATTCTGATTTGTGTATGATCTGTACTGTAGTTCTTTATCTGGGATGAATGTAATATATTATCGGTAATTTATATATCTGCGATCTATGAATGAAAGATAAGCGTTATAGTTTATACCGCTTATCAACTATATTCCTGTATTCTGATCTGTGATGATTGAATGATGTTGCACTACTGTGTGAAAACCCTGGACTACACCATACACACAAATATGGATTTCATGAGGAAATCGGTTAAGTCACAGATGATTTAAATTTGATGTTTTTGAAATTGAAATTTTAATTTCAATTAATTTTGAAATTGGAAATTTGGGTTTAAAGTGAAAAGCTTTTGAAATGGAATTTCAAATATAAACTTATTTTCGAATAACTTGATTAAGTTTTGAAATTTAAATAATTTGATTTAAATTTGAATTCAAGTTTGAAATTGAATTCTATGATTTGAAACTAGGGATTAAAGATGCTGTACAAGTTATATATGGGTTAAGCCATTTTAAAGGTATTGATTTGGGAATTTGAATTTAATTCAAGGGTTTTAACTCGTGTAAATATAACTGTATTTTTCTGAAACGAAACTATTTGGTTTCAAATAGTAAAAGCTTTCACATAAGTAATGAACTTCCAATTTGTGTTAAAGGGATTTCAAAATGATATTTCCAAGTTATGAATAAATCTTTGGAAACAGTTTCAAAGCTATAAGTTAAATCTTTAATTTAAAGATTGGATGAGTTAATCCCAATTGAAATGGAAATTAATTTGGAAAATCTATGAATAGATCTTTGTGAAACTGGGTGAACTTTGTGAAATGAATCTTTTGTGTAAAAGATTAAATGGTAATGTGTTTAAACCATTTGAAGAAGAGTTTTGGATAATAAGTTGTGACTTAATTGAAATCCCAATATCCATGTGTTTTAAAAATATTGCGCTCACTATTCGGTTTAGCCGGGAGAGGACTTTGTGTCATATAACCCATTCCGAATAAGTGATACGTCATATATGGATAGCAATTGAAGACCGGTGGTGAAGACCGGGTATTTGTGAGAACGATAGGATGACCTATCGATTGTCTCTGCACTGGGTAGCGCTCGGTATAGAGATTCCCTAAGTGATGGGAAGTCCGATCGGGATTGTGAATAACCGGATTGCAAGGGCTTCTTTGGAAGTGCCTTCGGTTCTGTTCGAACCCGGAACATAATTGTATGGTTGTATGTCTGACATTACACTTTGAGATATAAAGCTGATTTCTTTCAAATACATTTTTGTTTGGTGGCGGAGATTTATTCTCTTAGCTTAACACCCTTCTCTGAGACGTATGAGCTCAGAGGTTATGTAGTTGAAGGTTATCAGCGATATACTCCCAATTTGGTAGTGTGGCATGCAGAGTGTTGATGGTCATTCATTGATCATTTGTGATCAAAGCACGACTTTGTGAAAAAGTGTAGCTTTGTGGACGAGACCTCATCGAACCTCACAAACTGGAAAGAGGAAAGATGCGGCAAGGTTATGAGGGTCACTCCCTTTAGGGTATGTCATTTCCTTTTGGAAAAGGGTGGTATCAGGTATGGAGCCCTGATATTTAACCTATGTGGTTGCTCCAATCTCATTTACCTGTGTGATTGTTGCTGTGTGATCGAGGCCTCGGATAAAGGTCCCAAAGGACGGGGGTGGCATATCTCAGGTTTACTACCCGGGAAGTGGGTAACCGGCCTTGTGTTGGCAGAGAGCAGGTTGTCTCTCGGGGCGTCCCTCCAGAGGCGTTCCCATGTGGCATAGGAAGTTCCTTAGCCTGACCATTTGTTGGAAAATCCATAGAAACAATACGAACCTTGTACGGTTTTAGTTGTAGAACCTGCCATTTAACATGGTAGCTATAATAGGCATAATATAATGGTACCTATGCTGGCTAAGATTAATATTATACTTTCGAAATGGTTTTTCACTATGCACTATTAATAATATCAAAAGAGTTTTCTTTTGCGTAATAAGCATATTTGACTATCATAAGAAGAAATCTCCTCCAAGTTTTCGATTGCATTGTGTGTGTGGTGGGAGGTCTTATGGTAGTTTCATTTTCCAAAAGCATTGCAGGTTTCAATGTTTAAAATTATTTTGTTGTTGTTTAAAGATAAACTATTTTTGTTTGCTCATACCAGTCCCATGACTGACCTGGAGTTTATTGTTCCCTTCCTAAACTCTGGATGCCCACAATATTCCACACGGGCATTCTAGAGTTGGGTTTTTCAGATAGTCAGGTTTAGTAGACTAGTTGGAGCTAGTTTAGTTCATCGGAGATCAGGACTGACGTTGCTTATCTTGGTGCAACGTGATGGTGGTTCAAGATGATGTTGGTGTTGTTGGAGTCATTCTCTTTTGTAGATCATTTGGAGTGATCTCTTCCATTATTATTATTTCCGCTGTAGCATTGTATCATATCTCTGATATTACTGTGTATTATTGATATAATTGTTGTATATCATTCTGGATATTGTATTCATTGGAGTTGTATATGATATCATTGATTTCTTTATTCCACTGTGTTGTTATACTTACTGTGTTATAAGCTCCGAGAAGCTAGATTCGGCGTTTGAATCTACGTCATTTGAGTACAAGTGAAGTACGGGTGCCGATTTTCGAAGGCCGAGTTTTTGGACTCTTACACCTTCACCTATGAACACTGATTTCGAATTATTCCCAAAATCCTCTAAATGGGGTTAGATTTCAAATCTTTTCAAAAACCCTTTAGATGTGGATAACTATTTCTCACAAAAGCTCGGGTCAACTTTATGATGGGAACGAAATTACAAGCCAAGAACAAAGCACATTATAACACCATCCCTCCCAAAGTCCACCTCATATTGACTGTATAAGGTGAACTTTAGGGGGTATGTGTTACACCATAATTTATATCAAGCACAAAGTATGAATAATCAAAAGGAAAGCTCGTTGGTATGTAATTTCGAGGTCCATTATTTGGTTTATACCGAGAGCTTAGGCGCCAGGCTCAATATCCAAGAGCATGAGATTCGAAAGCAAGAGCAAAGACGTTGATGAAGATCAAGACCATTATCCAATTAAGACAACTAGCTCAGTTGAGAGCAGCAACTACCGAGACCAAAGATATTTCAATAAGTACGACAATCATTGGTTCAAATAGCCCTAGATCAAAATCAACAACCAAGATAAACGAAAGGAATCAAAGGAACTATATATAAAAGCGCCACGTCAGCAATCCGCGTGAAAGCCCTTTCAACTAGATGATGACAAGTGTTTAAATCAAAGCCGCACATGACAAGCTAGGTCATCTATCCAAGAAGAAGGCTCTCCACCAATAGTTTTCAACATATTGATAATAAATGGGTGGCAATCCCAAGGCACAAGGGATATTTTGGCATAACAAAAATTGACACAAAATCATAAGTGCAATTTCCTATAATAGAGCTTAGTTCAAAATTTTATTAATGGCAGAAATGTAAAATTCAATGTAAACAGCCTCTTGGCTATATAAGAGTGACTAAATAAGGAAAGAACAGTGGACGTAGGGACTTTCGGCCTGAACCACTATAAAGTCTCGGTGTTATCTACTTTTTTCACTTCACCTTCTTTACATATACTATTATTACTTTATAGTTCAACATCCTGAATTTAAGATTTAGTTATGACATATCTCAGCAATCTCTTTATCGAGTCCAATATCTCATTCGACTCCAAGAGACCTACCTTCGGACTTCGGGTGTTGATGTTAACGACATTTTTTACTAACATGTAGAGTAGATTAGATTTATCGTTTGTATGCAGTCTAGGTTGAGTTAATCTTAGTGGCTCCTACTATAAGCGGGAATTTTCTATTGATAAGCCAAAAATGAATGATAGAAATGGCTCATAGCAAAAGAGAACGGGAAATGGAATGTGGAAAAAGAATGACTCAAAGAAGAGACTCTGGTCTATCTCACGATACAAGACTTATATAAAGCTAAATTACCATGCATGAAACATATATTAAGCTTCACAAGGGAGACTATGCTCTAGGAATATCCAGCTCTAAGACAACAAAGGAGAGGAATTCAAGTAATTTATGTTGATTCCATGAGATGAATGGCACAATACTAATATTTTTCCAAATCAAAATATTTGACAAACAACAAAACACCATAGTAGTAAGTGAAAAGTCTACGATGGGAAATTAGATAAATGATCAATTAAATAAATAGCTATCCACTAAATACAATGGATATGCAACACATCATCAGGTTATGTTTGGTTGGTTAGAAGTGGATACGATACATGTGGATCCAATTAAGGAAAGATGGAGCAATACAAATCATAATTGAATCATATGATCAAGGATTTTAATATTGCACATGAAATTAGAGATGGAAGACTTCCCTTAAGGCAACAAAAGAAATTTCAACTAATGATCTTACACAAAAAGTAAAAATTGGGATCCAACTTAGTAGCTTGATGAAGGTGTTGACTAGATTTTCGAGAACTAAGAAAGATAATTTTATTTGGTCTCAGTCTGACATGTGTGGGATATCACTTGATGTTGCTTGTCACACAATAAACATTGGTCCAAAAGTTGTTCATGTAAAGATGAATAATGCGGTATGAATCAAGAGAGGTCTATATCATTGAAGGAGGAAGCTAAAAAGTTGTTACCAATTGATTTCATAAAAAAAGCACAGTACCTGGAGTGGATAGCCAATCTAGTTGTTGTTCAAAAGTCAAATGAGAAATGAAGGACATGCATTGATTTTTCTAACTAAACTATGCTTTCCCTAAGGACTGTTTTCCGTTGTTCACATTGAGTTATTGGATGGTACTACGAGACATGATTTACTTTGTTTATGGATGCTTACCAAAATTACAATCAAATTGCAATGCATTTTCCAAATTAGGTTATACGACCTTTATTACAAATTTTGGGTTGTATCTCTACAAAGTGATGTTGTTTTGTTTGATTAATGCTAAAGCTACTTAACAATGACTTTTCAATAAGTGTTTGTAACACAAATTGGATGAACAATGAAGGTTTGTATTTTGATAAGGTGGTGAAGTTGGAGAAAGGTAGGGATTATATAACTAATTTATTAGAAATGATTGAGATACTTTGAGAGTATGGAATGAATTTAAATCCATTTACATGCACCTTCAGAGTATCCTTAGGGAAGTTCTTTGGATTCTTAGTTAACTCCAAAGGGATTAAATCTAATCTGAAAAAGATTAAATCATTAAAGAACATATAACCTCCAAAGACTAGAAGGAAAAATGTAGAGGTTGAATGGAAAGGTTGCTACACTTAGTAGATTCATTTCAAAGGCAACTAATAAGTGTGTTCCATTCTTTAATGCCTGTAAAAAGGAGAGCGAGTAGTTCCAGTAGACAAACGAGTGTTAAATGATTTTTATAAACTATTTGAGCATTTAAAAAGCTTGATATTCTATCGAATCCATTGGAAGGAGAGGACTTATGTTCGTATTCAGTTGTATTAGCACATGCATTGCTACTCCGGTGTGTGAAAAAAGGGGTGTGCAACTCCAATTTTTTCATATTAGCAAGAAATTCACTGGAGTGGTGGATATTCAAAGTTGGAAAATGTGGTTTATTGATTGATTGTGTTTAATAAGCCACATCTATACTTCTAAGCTCATCCTATATGGATTTTGCCTGATCGGCCCCTTCGATAGGTATCACATCAACTTGAAACGCTAGGATGATTGCTGAATTGAAGTGTTGTGTTGAGCGAGTACAAAATCATATACCATCTAAGAGAACCTATTAATGGATATGCATTAGCGGATTTCCTTGTTGTGTTCAAAGTATAAGATGATGAAAGTAAGAATGAGGAATGGATGGAAGTGCCCAGATGGAAATTATACATAAATGGTGCATCAAATTAGTGTAATTTAAGGGTTGTAATATTTTTGGTAGCTCTATGAGGTCATTGAATTTGATACATATTAAAGTTTGAATTTAAGAACTCAATAACAGGGTAGAGTATTAAAATCTGATTGTAGGGCTTAGAATAGTGAAGGAATTGAGAGTTCGATCATTGAAAATCCGTAGTGACTCCAAATTGGTGGTTAATTTTTTTTTAATGCATTCGAAGCAAGATGTGCTTGATTAGCTTTGCATTTGAAGAATGTGAAGGAGCTTCTCGACGACTTTGAGTTTACTTTATAAAGCACATTTCTCATAGAAAAAATGGGAATGCTGATTCCTTAGCCAAATTGGCCATTTTAGTAGATACTCAATTCTCTGGGATTGTCCTGGTGGAAATTTTGTCTTCTTTAAGCATCGATGAAATAAATTATGTGATGGTGGTCGAGGAGAAAGTTTCAAGGTTGACTCCAATCCGTGAGTAATTAACCAATGGAACTCCCTTAAAAAGATTGAACAAAGCAAGGACATTGATGTAGAAGGCATATCAAAGAGGTTGTTTTGCTCCCTTGCTCAGATGCATGGATAAAGATGAACTGATAAAAATCTCAAGAATGTCCATCAAGATGGTTCTAGAGATAACGCCAAGGAACATACTTAGAATGCAAGATACTCTAGTATAGATACTTTCGACCTGCCTTAAATAAAGACCCATTAGAGTACGCAAAGAAGTGTGATAGATGCAAATTTTTTATAAAAAACCCTAAGGCTCTACCAACTGAGATAACGAAGATGGTTAGTCATTGGTTATTTTCTATATGGGTGTTCAATCTAATTAAAGGATCTACCCATGGTTAGTGGAGGAATGAAATATGTTATTTTTTTATCGACTATTTCACCAAATGGGTAGAGGTGGAACCTTTAGCTACAATCATTACAACAAAGGTAATTAGTTTTGTAGTGAAAATTATGCTTTGTAGGTATGAAGTTCAGCTGAAGATTTTTATGGACAATGGGATATGATTTGAAAGTGTGTAGTTCACTAAATTCTAGGCTCAGTATGAAATCCAAAGGAGCTTCTCAATAGTTTCTTAGCATAAACCAATGAGCATGTACGAGCTGTAAATTAAATATGAAAATCCATCACCAAAAAATGAATGTAATGAGTAAAAGGAAACTAGATTAATGAGAT
Source organism: Allium fistulosum (assembly GCA_030737815.1). NCBI lineage: Eukaryota > Viridiplantae > Streptophyta > Magnoliopsida > Asparagales > Amaryllidaceae > Allium > Allium fistulosum. The sequence goes on along the minus strand of CM060901.1, from coordinate 1,387,591,394 downwards.
TCAGCTTGCTTTATGGGCTAGTAGAACCACTAAGAGAACATCCATAAAATCTCACTATATTTATAACAAACTGCACTTCCAAACATACCAATTCAATGCCTAAAAGTGATGTTCCAACCTGCATCTTGCCAACAAGTACAGATCGTCAGGCTGAGATAGTTTGTATGATACAGAGATAAACATAAAATTTAATTACCTACATTTTCAGATCTCACAGCGAAAGGAATAAAGTAGATATATACTAAAATAAACCAAATATCCCTGTTTAAATAATAGTGACCATTAAAGGAAATTAACAAGCGAAAGTTCCTGATTAATAACTCAAAAGACAAATAAATATCAGTCTAACTAGTACAATAAGATACATATATAATGGCTATAAATATGATAAGTCCAGCACACATGGTTACCTTCTCCACGTATCTTACTCTAGTCCCAACAACCTATACCCTATCCATCTATACAGTAGGTATAAAAACGAAAGAGAGAGGAGTTCAAACATGGTCGAGAGAGGAAAAATATCAATAATGATATGGTGCTAACTGCCAATTAAATTAAGATTTACAATCTACATAACCTAATTGCTTTTACCTAATGTACACTAGCACCGAACAAGTTAGCCAAGTTATTATTAATACCACAGGTATGGATTTTGATAACAATAACAATATAAATATTGATACTAATGACTTTTCAAAATATATAGACTATATAGTAAGAAGTACAAGTACATTAATCAAGTATATTATAGGGATATACAATTACAAGTGAATTCTATTTTAAGACAGATCAATGTAAGAGGAATCAAGCTGATCAAGGAGGCCAAGGACAATTTTAGAAGGATACAAAATATTCAAGAAACAAAGACTGGAAGAGCATAAGACATTCGATTGGTCAAAGCTATGTATAAAAGAGACTTAGAAATATTTTTTAAAGACCTCATAGCACATCTTTGAAATAACTTTTTTTAAATATCTTTATTTTCTTCTCCAAAATCCACTTTAGAAAAGGACAACATTGATTTTAAATATTATAAAATTTGAAACAATTATTATAAAATGTTTTTCAAAATCACCTAGCATATGTCAACATACCCTAAAAACATATGTCAACATAATAGCCGCTAATATGTTTTCTAAAAATCGACACAGATATGTCAACATACTATTTGAACATAGGTCGACATACTAACCATTTATGCAATTTTTGAAATTAAATGAATACACATATCTTTCACCCCTTCGTCAAAAGACGCTTCTCTTTATCTTCTATATAAAGGCTCCAAAATAAAAAAAATTAGGCAATAATTCCCATTCTTTTCTCTTAATATTACTTCTTTATAACTTTGTGTAAAAGATCTCTTACTCCTTACGCATATATTTTATGAATTCATATTCTTTCACTCTCATTCCTTATGATTTTGCGAACCATATAAGATCAAAGGGTTCTTACTTGAATTATATTTCATTCTATCTCTGAACTCATCCTATTCCTCAAAGATTTCAATTACGGGCTGCTAATGGATGTCTATTAAATCATTGTACTTGCCACCCATAGAACTGCAAAGTTTGTTATAGTGGAAATTCTATATGGGGTGTAAGATTGGATATAGATTGGAATCCAAATCGGTATAAAAATCCATCATGTCACTCATTTTTACTTTACCGCATTTTGTTTCATAATTATATTGTTATCTGCTTATGATTAAGATTCTGAATTGGTAAGTTCTTAAAACACAAGTTAGAGCATCAACTAATTTAATACACTATATGCTCTCCATTAGTGTCATAACTGCCTTTAGATCCATTCAGCACAAGTATTAGGGTATCTCATATAACCTATGTTTGGTATCAAAGCACAAGGTTTCAATAAGTCACCATCTAATTTTTGAAAAGTTTAAATGCATAGTAACACTAATAACTCTCTTTAATACATTTGTGGAAGGTCAATCCACTATTAGACCACCACTAATGGTAGTAATTTGCATATTAGTCATGTATAGTGAAAATTTATTTATAATCTAATGGCTTAGATATACAAAATATGACAGAAACTGAGTACACGGAGCCCGAACTAATTTTGTATAATGGACTAATGAGCGAAAAGGCACAAGCCCTCAATAATTCACATGCTATAAATAGTTTATTCTGCACCCTATATGAAAACGAGTTCAATAAAGTGTCTATTTGTAAAAGTGTATATGAAGTTTAGAGGACATGACAAGTCATACACAATGGCAGTAGTAAAGTAAAAAAAACAAAAATTTCTATGTTAACAAATGATTTCCAACTTTTCAAGATTAAGCAAATGAATCCTTTCTTACATGTATTCTAGATTTAAAGATGTATTACAAGCACTAATATCATTAGGAAAGAATTTCACTGAAGGGCTTCAAGTCTAAAAAGTCTTAAACTCACTTTCTAGTGAATGAGATCAAAAGACTTAGTTTGTCACAGAAATCAATGATATTAATATAGTGAAAGTATAAGAGTTAACTGCTAATTTAATGTCATATGAAGCACAGGTACAGGGAAGGAAAGAAAACCAAGCATATGAAAAGAATTCACTAGCATTAAATGCTATAATAGAGAATCAAGGATCATACGAAGATAATGATGATAAAATTTCATTTATGGTAGAAATTTTAGTAAATTCCTGAAATATAGGAAAATAAACAAATTTTGTAGGATGGGCAACAATACAAACAACTCTATCAAATGTTTCGAATTCGATAAATTTGGCCATTTAAAACGGGACTGCCCAAATATGAAGAAGTCAAAGAATTCACCAAACATCGATTCAATCAAGAAAAGGAAGTGGGAATTCCCAACAACATGGATGATTTTGACACAACATCAATTAACATTGAATCATAATTAGAAAACAATGAGGTATATTGTGTGACCAATGATGAATATGAAACTAATATTAAGAAGGATAGATGGATACTGGATAGCAGATGCAAAAGGCATGTGACAAAAAATCTAAAAATATTAGTGGATATCACTTACAATGACGACATAGTAGTAAACTTTGGAGATAACTTGAAGGGATACACCATTGGCATTGGCAACTTAGGTAACATTAAATTCCCATTATTTTAGATGTTTTATTAGTAATAACTTAAAACATAATCTACTAGGTATAAGTCATTTATATGATAAATGCGTTAGCATAAATTTTGAAAAAATCATATGTCACATCTTAGTTCGAGAGTCTAAAACAATATTTAAAGGTACTAAGAAAGAAAATAATTATGTATTAAGTATGAAAGTTTCAGATGATAACGTACGTCTTATGGCTTAATCAAATGACCCTTGGATTTGGTATAAACATTTTAACAACTTAAATTTTAAACATTTACCAAAAATTGCTAGATATGAACTTCTGAGAGGCCCATCTACGGTGAATTTAAAAGTAAGTAATCTTTGTGATGATTTTCAAAATGGGTAAACTACACAACAAGTGATTTAAATCCAAATATGATGTCTACTTCACAACATTTAGAACTTATTCATCTAGATCTCTCCTATGTGATCACCTTTATAGTTTTTAATTTTAAGGGATGTTTGGTTTTGAAGTATTTTAGAAAAAAAATTTAGGTTCACAAGTTTCATTTTTATGCATGAAGAAAATTTTGAATATTTTTGTAATAAGAAAGCTATTGGACAAGTTTCTTTTTTTCGAGAACCCCAACACAAAATGGAGTGGTAAAGGTAAAAATAGAATTGTTCAAGAATGTGCTAGGACATTGTTGAACAATAGTAATCTACCTAAGAATATTTGGTCTGAAGGAGTTGCAATAGCATGTCGTATCCTAAATAGAATTTTAATTTTGTCACTAAAAAAGAAATCCCATATGGATTATTCTTTGAAAAAGCCAAAGGTTTCTTATTTTAGAGTTTTTGAAAGTAAATGTTGTTACTTAATACAAAAGATATTTTAGATAAATTTGATGCAAATGATGATAAAGGGATATTTATTGGGTATTCTAACAGAAGGAAAGCGTACATAATTTATAATATAAGAACTAAAACTATAGAATAAATGTTACATATTTCATTCGATAAAAACTTTAAACAATTATGCAGATAACAAATAAGAAGATATTACTAAGCCAAGTAAAAATAATGATAATGAGAATAATATTACTAAAGACATAGACATAAATAAATTAATAAGATCGAAATTTTGAAAAATCATGTAAAAGATAATACATTGAGTCTTTCGTAGGAACTAGGAATCGATTAAACAAAATGAGTAAAATAGCATTCATTTCGACAAACAAACTAAAAAGTCCAAAAGAAGTATCATTAAATAATTCTTGGATTCTTGCTATGCAATAAGAGTTAAATGTACTTTGCAAGAAATGATATTAGGGTATTAGTTCCACGACCTGTAAATCAATCAATTATTGGAACTTAATGGGTTTATAAAAATATATTAAATGAACTCAAAGAGGTTGTAAGAAATAAAGCAGGATTAGTAGCGCAAGGTTATAATCAAGAAGAAGGTATAGACTATGAAGAAACTATTGTTTTATTAGCTCGACAAGAGGCTATAAAAATATTGCTTGAATTTGCAAACTATAATAACTTTAAATTTTATCAAATGGATGTAAAAAGTGCTTTCTTAAATGAAGTGATTAAAGAAGATATATACTTTAAACAACCCCTACTATTTGAAGATGAAAAATTCCTTATTAATGTTTATAAATCAAAAGGAGCCTTGTACGGTTTAAGCAAGCACCTTAAGCTTGGTATGAAAAAATTAAATCAGGTTTTGAAATAGGAGAAGTATATAACACTTTTTATAACAAGAACTAATAATGATATACAATTAGCAAAGACTTATGTAGATGATATTATCTTAGGTTCAAAAATGAACAATTAAATTTAGAATTTTTAAAAATAGAGACAAATGAATTTGAAATGAGTCCTATGGTTGAACTATAATCTTTCTTGGACTTTAAATTAAAAAATTAAACTATGGAAAATTTTGTAAGTCTAAAAAAATGTAAGGAACGTATAAAAACATAACGAGTGGAAACCTACTCCTATGAAAATCGGAATAAACCTAAGTAAAGAAGAAAAATCTAAAGATGTAAATTAAAAGCTATATCTTGGTATGATCGTCTCTCTATCCTACATCACCTCAAGTAGACATGATATAATGCATAGTGTATGCCTCCATGCAATATATCAGTCGATTCCCAAGGAAACACACCTTATAACTGTTAAAATGATTCTAAGATACGTAAATAACACCTTAGACTATGGAGTATTTTACCCTAAGGAGGATACTTTTTATTTAGTATTTTACAATGATGCAAATTATGTAGGCTGCAAATCTGACTGAAAAAGCACAAGTGGGACTTATCACTGAAAAAGCACAAGTGGGACTTATCCCTTCGTCCAAAAGATAAGTAGAATATATTTATCTATAGCACTAGCATGTTCTCAAGTAATATACATGGAATAAGCTTTAAAAGATTTCTGCCTAAATATACAACAACAATCACCAATAAATTGTGCAATACTAGTGCAATAAATTTTATCGAAAAATCCATTAAATCATACTAGGACTAAAATACATAGAGATAAGGCATCATTTTATAAGAGATAGTGTAAGTAAACAAAATATAACTTTAGAATTTATAAATACATAAATCAAATAGTTGACATTTTATCAAAACCACTAACACAAAATACATTTATTAACATAATGAGAATAAAGGATATGCTCTTTCTTAGCTATACGGAATAATGAATCAAAATAAGCAGATAATTTATGTTTTAAAATTTAAATAAATAAAGTTTAAAACAGATTTAACAAGTGTATGTCAACATACTATGAAAGCATATGTTGACATATACACCAAAGACTATATGTCGACATATCACTAAGACATATGTTGACATATACCATGGTAATTTCGGATTTAAATTTGAAAACCAAAGTTATTTAATATGTTTGGTGGGATTAGTTTTTAATTCGAAATAAACACTGTATAAACACCATTTTGAACCAAAAAACTTAATCCATCTTCTCTCTAATCACTCTCATTTTTTACAAACTAAAACGCATAAGGGAGAGAGAACATTTAAAGAAAATTTGAGTAAAAATCTTGAAGAAACTCTACAAAACTTCAAGAAAACGCTAGATACCATACTTAGAAATCAAAAGCATCTGGAAATGACTCAAAAGTAAACATTCAACAAAAAAGAAAGACAATTTTCCTCTCTTTGTTGCTTCATTGCTTTGTTGCTTATATCCTTGTAGATAGGAATGAAGATTTTCCTGAGGATTAGGAAGTAATCCCAACTGATCACATGTTCAATCCCAACGATGGATGGGTAAAAACTCCATCTACGAACCAGTAAAATTTTTTCTTGTCTAATTTGTAATTATGTATGTCATGCATTGTAATTTGTATTTATGTTCTTATATTTATGTTTTGAAATAGTTGAATATTTGTGTATATTTAAATCGAACGTATTTTTATAATTGCATATAATATTATTTCTTTGTTTTGTTATAGTTTATATAATATTGTACATTAAATATCTATGTTAATTTTTAAAGTTAAATATGAAGTTAAACACACTATTTATGATATAAACATACCTAAGATTAACACCCTGCACTTCTCATTATACCTTTTTACCTTATAAAAATTTCATACCTATTTTTTTGTGGATTGCAAATGGGAGAAAAAAATAACTATAAAATATAAAACATATATTAGTCAAAATAATTAGGGGTGTAATAGATGCACTAACTCCGGAGGAGTTATTAGATTATGTGGAAGTCAAATTAAAATTAAAATAACATTATTGTATATTATATCAAGAATATTTGGATGTTTGTCATACATCCTAGGTCTCCCCGTTCCATCATCTGGCTTATGTTCTTCATGTAGCATTCAGACCGAATGACTCTCAAAAAGTGGGAGATTGTTAATAACACATATATGGATTTTGTTAACAACAACCATATATCTATTAATACTAATGAATTTTCAAGTTATATAGGCTATAGTGTACGTAATACAGGTACACTACTCAGGTATATTGTAGGGAAATACAAGTACAAATGAACAAAAATTCAAGATGGATCACTATAAAAGGAATCAAGAAGATCAAGTGAACAAGAGGAATCAGGCAAGATCAAGGAGACCAAAGGAATCGAGGAGATTATGGAGACCAAGGATAATGTTAGGAGGATACAAAAAATTCAAGTAACAAAGACAGAAAGAGCAGAAGACATTCATTAGTTCAAAACTATGTAAAAAGTGTACTCGAAATATTTGTTAAAGGCCCCTTGGTACATCTTTGAAATCTCTCCTTTAATGATATTTATTTTCTTTTCTAGAATCTTTTCTATAAAATTACAATATTAATTTTAAATAGTTTAAAGTTTTAAAAAAATTCTAAAGTTTTTTCAAAATCAACAACTTATGTTCACATACATAGAAAATATATGTCAATATTGTAGCCACTTCTATGTTTTTTCAAGAGTCGACACAAATATGCCAACTACTATTTGAATATATGTCAAAATGCTAGCTGTTTATATAACCTTTGAATTTAAATGAATTGACACACCTTTTCACCCCTTTGCCAAATGACACTTATCTTCATCTTCTATATAAAGGCTCTGGAAAATGAATTTATACAATAATTCTCGTTCTTTTCTCTCACTCTTTCTTCTTTACTTCTTTGTGAAATTGATCTCTAACTACTTTAAGCATATACTTTGTGAATTCATACTCTTTCACTCTCATTCTTCACAAGTTCAAAAAACACAAGATCTGAGGGTTCTTACTAGAATTCTCTATCATTCTATCTCCGATATCATCCTATTCCTTAACGATTTCAATTACAGACTGCTAGATGGTCTATAAGATCATTGTACCAAAACTACAAGATTTTGTATTTAAAAGGTATGATTTCTTGTAGATTTACTGCATAAAACCTCGTAAAGTTCAGAGGGAATTAATTAAGAAAAATCAAGATATTAATAATGAAACTAAAAATGAAAATTTTGCAAACACCAAAATTTTGCCATGAAACCTACACCATTTTGTTCTTGGCAATTTTATGAGTAATATTCATATACAAAGTTTTGTGATCAGAGTTCAAACAAAGAAGTTATCAACGATTGAAATTCTCGAATCAGAAATAATTCAAAATAAATATTTTAAAATTTAATGTTAAAAATTAAATGTTAAGAAATCAACAACTTTATGTTATAAAAGGGGTAATAAATATAAATTAAAGGAAATGAACAAATTGATATGAGGACTGAAGGGCGGTCGATTGCCTTCATTGGGTCGGTCGATCGGTTATGTTGAGACGACTAGGATTTCGAAAGGCCACAATGGTCTGGATTTAATAGATTTTGATTGTATGGTCTAGGGGCATCCTATCCACTATAAATAAGGGGCTAGCTCCCTCACATTTATCCAAAAATATATACACAAACCGACGGAACTCTGCCACCTTCGTCCTTCACAATACAATTCTTAAATAAATTTTTTTCAAGAACAAAAATACAAGGTTCAAGAATTCAAGGAGGATTAAAGTATGCTGGGTTAATATACTTAATTGAATTTATATATTATACAAATGAAGAAGAGTTAATGGGAGGAAGGAAGAAGGTGAAGGCGTGGAAGAAAATCTAAGTAAATTCAAGGTGAATCATATTTGAGGAGTAATCTTAATTTTTCATTAATAGAATTATTTAGTTTAATATTTGTATTTATATTGTGCCTTGAGGAATTTTGCATACGAAAATTTACTTACTTAAACCTTAAAATCTCCCCATGCTATATAATTCTTGGATAAATTGAAATCTTGGTTGTTTTATGTTAATGTAGTAGGATTGGTTTTTATTAATACTTACGCGATAAACATTTTATATTTTATTTGATTCCACTTTTCACTTTGTTATTGTATTAACAAATAAGTCCAGAACAAATAGGCAGAAATAGGACTGCAATATAGGGAAAAAGAAGTTTCTACTCTTATCCCTAATTTGTGTCGCATATTTAACAAATAAGTTTGATTTCTTTATTGTTTCAACACCATATGTTCAAATTGTTGGATGAAATATAAAAGGTTTATATCGTAAAATTTCTACTTTGGAAAAAGGAGGCATAGTCATATTATATTAATATAAAATAAAATTATATGTTAGGATTCCATTTTTATATATATGTATAAGTCTGAATTATGTTGTTAAACTATTAATAATGTTTGCTCTTATGAGATTGTTGTGTTGATTGGACTTATATAGAAATTGTAGTTGCTAATAATATACCACCCCAAATAGGCAACGGATAGACGTAATAAATTTACATAAGGTAGGGAGCATTTTTGACGTGCTTTAGTGAATATCCCTGAGAGGAGGTCCGCTTCAGGACTGAGGTATTAAATGACATCTGGGAGAGTCCGCCCCTTCCCTATTCAAGAAGTAGTAAGTAGCCTGTAAGAGAATTGGTACGATGACATTTAGGAAGTACTAGGATAGGAGAAGTGAAAGTGAGTGCGGATTAAGGATTTTAAGGATAATTTAACACTAGAGGGGGGGGGTGAATAGTGTTTAATTGATTCTAAGACTTATATGGACTAAATTAAAATTATGACACAAACAAATGCAGAACTTAATCACAAAACAATCACAGAATCAAACACAGATGTAGAAAGTAAATAAAAAGCAGTAAAAGGAAAGAACACACCAGATTTTATACTGGTTCGGAGTTACCCTACGTCCAGTCCTGTACTAAGGCACAACACCTCATACAGATTTTTATTATACTAATGTCGAGATTACAATCCTCAATTTCTAAAGGCCTTGAGGTACCCTCTTTTCTTACGACCGGGGCAAACTATCTTGATTTACGGGCCACAAGGTTACCTAATTGATTTCCAGGCACAACCACACCTTAAAGAGAGACTCGATAAAATTTTGATTACAAATTGATCCTATAACTCTGAATAGCACTTTGATCTTCGAGAGAGGGCAGAGAATCAAACAAGAATGAGATTCTAATTTGATTCAATAGAGAATCCGGCAGAATTTCGGCACGATCTTAAATATATGAAAATTTTAGAATATGGATTTGTGGAGAAGAAGGAGTGAAGAAAATAAGAAAATAGTTGGTTAAAAAATTCGTTTGTGAAGGCTATTCATAGACCAGTAATGGTCAAAACCATTCGTGAAGAGATTTAAACGAATAGACACTTCTTTTGAAAATTGAAACTTTTGAACTCAACGGCCACAATGTCGACATGGGGTATCCCATGATGTCGGCATCCCTTAGTTAAAAATAATGTAAAATTTGTTTTGAAAATGGCGTTGAAAAGAAAACAAGATGAAATGATTCTGGAGTAAAATAAACTAATTTTACTTTGTTTTAAAATAAAGAAGATTAGAAAAATATATTTTTAGAATGTATATATAATTTTGATTTTAAATCTCAAGTATATATATATTATAAAAGAATATTTAAAAACAAAAACAAAGAATATTTTAAGGCTAAAACATCTTTTTTAAAAATCATTTGAAAAGATAATTTTTAAGGCTAAAACATTTTGAAAAGCAGTTTTGAAAATCATTTTGAATAACCATTTTGAAGTAGTTTTGCAAGCTTCTTCCTGCAGAATATGTCATCACATCAGGACTCGATAAATTGTACAAAACCAGGATGTTCGTGGGTTTGTAAGCCACTTGTCGTAGGTTTGTAAGCTACTTGTCGTGGGTTTGTAAGCCACTAAGAAGGTAGAAATGGGTTCCATCCCAACTGAAATTTGGAATGAAGATTTCCGTGTTATTATGAAGTTTTAACAATAAACTAGACAAATATCTTGAAATCTTGATCTTGATACTCTAGAGTCTTTAATCTTGATATCTCCATTCTGAATCTTGAGTCTTGAGTCTTTATACTAATCAGTCTTCAGTAATCAATACCTGCATATATATATATATATATATATATATCCTGCATAGTTCCTGTATATACATATCTATCTAGACAATAGTGTTAGTATATATTTTATAATAAGATAAGTTAAAAAGGTTGTTGTTATCAAAACCAACATCTCAGTTCCTAACAATCTCCCCCTTTTTGATGATGACAACCTATATTTATAAAATATACTTACCATACCATAAATCCTATCATAACTCCCCCTTACTCCATGACTCCCCCTTACTCCAATCATAACTCCCCCTTACTCCAAGCCAACTACTATTTTATAACTTTCAAGCCAACTACTATTTTATAACTTCTCCCCCTTTGTGATCAACAAAAACTTCTTACTAATAAATTCCCTGAACTTGATATAAGATGATCAACCATAATACAAATAGAGTAATCCATATATAAGTGTAATAAATGCTAAGTGTGATCATAAGTATGAAATCTGATCATAAATGTGAAATGTGATCATGAGTGTGATCATAAGTGTAATCCAATAGTAAATCAATCATCATTCGATCATATTTACAGTAATTATTCAATCAATCATATATACAAACCACACCAAATGTTTTAAATAAGTTAAGTCAATCAAGTTTAAAACACACCAGTCAAATCAAACAAATAACATACAGAATGACTAGACATTCCTTGGTACTTCCACCCATCCATCTTCTCCAAAGATAGGGTCTACTTTGATGGCATCCCATTCTTCTTTATCTTTGTCGAGAGTGACTGGTGGATTTCCTTCGAGATCGTCCTTGTTAAGGGTTGAGATCATCCAATGAAGGGCGTCGAAATGTCTCTCTTGCTCCTTGATCATCTGCATTTGACTCAATTCTAAGTGGCGTTGATTATGAAGTATGTATGTAAGGATATTCTTGAAGGAAGTGAGAATATCCTCAAGATTGTCACTTAGATTCTTAATCGGACAAGCCATAATTCAAGAAGTAGGAAGAAATATGAAAGGGAGTGATTAGAAATGAAGTTTGATAAATTATTCTGGAAGAAACAGGTATAAATAGGGGTAGAAAGTCATTTAAAAATGAATAGACACAAGTTAGTTACATGAAATAAAAATTTGAAAGTGTAACTACTTTCTACCCATTGTATGTCGACATGGGTAATGGGGAATGTCGACATGCCTCTGTCTAAAGTGACAATTTGCTTTGTTTTGAATATTATGAACAAATCTATGCAACTATTATTTGTATAATAAAAACAAGCAATTACAGAGACAAGTGAAGTTGAATAAAATATTTCATTAATGATTTTAGTCAACATTACATAAACTAATATAATATTAACTAAAATAAAGGAAAATACATGGATAAAACTTGAAACAAACAAAATAACATGAACTAAAACTAATTAGATGAAGATGAAGAAGATGATAGTCCAAGCTTTCTACTAACTTTCCCTAAGAACTTGTCCATGTTAGTGGAAATCTTATCCATTTTCTTCCTCATTAATCTTTTGAGTGTCTTTTGATTTTCCACTATAATTGTTTGATTATTGAGAATGGTCTTATTGGATGGATTAGCGGGATTAGTAGGACATTCAATACTTTCTAAGGAAGTTTCTTGATCTTCCTCTTCCTCCTCTTCAATTTCCATTCCTTCCTCTTCCTCTTCTTCCTCCATTTCTTCCATCTCTTCGTGAGCAAGTCTTTCTTCCTTTTCCGTAAGTGTTTCATATGGTTGAAACACTAATGGAATTTGCATAAGGGAAATGTTTCCATGGCTGAACACTTTTCTAGTTATAAATTCTTCCCTTTTGAAATCAACTCCAAAGTAATTAAAAATCCGAGTGAGATAAACTCCATGATATAATGTGTTTTCACCCATTTTAAAATTCTTGCCTTAGTTCATCCAAAATAACTTGGGCCCAATTGATATCATAATTTCCAAAAATTGCAGAAAGAGCTTTGCAAACTTTCAAAGTTGGGTTGTTGTAGTTTCCCGATCTTGGTATAAGGGTGTGTTGAATAAGAAGGTTAATAATTCTTGCTTTTAGACGAAAATAACGATTTTTGAATTCAATATTGTCATCCCCTTCAAAGATGTGATGAAATGTCTCTCGATCATTTTCATTTATTTGAAATTCCCAGAGATTCATTCCGGTATACTTGCATCCCAAAATATTTCCTAAAATTTCACAATCCAAAACTATTTGTGTTCCTTTAACACTACTCCAAATTTGTCCATCTTGCCCATCATAAAAACCATGATTTAAATTCACATAAAACATCTTAACAAGGTTTCGATAACATACAAAATCATTTTATTTGTTATCTACTACACTAAGAATAGAATATTGTTGAAAAAGATTTTCAATTTCATAAGAAGGAAAGTCTTCAAAAATAGCAAATTTTCCCGTATGAATTTTACCGAAGTTTACATAGTTGATGTAAGCTTTGATAGCTTCCAGGTCATTAAAAAGAAACCTTTTTGATAGATTTTGGAAGTCTAATGGTGTTAGGAGTGCTTGAAGAGGCCATTGAAGAAGTTTGAGAGGAGTTGAAGATAATGAAGATAAATTTGAAATTTGAAATAAAAGTGAAAAATGATGATAAAGAGAGTGAATTAAATAGAGATTCTATAGGCATGTTCTCTGGTAAAGAGGCATCTTTCCAGAACATTGAAGTTGGTGAAAAGGTGGAGGGAAATTCAAAAGTTTGAATTCAAATTTTGAAATCAATTTTCTGATGGGCATGTTGACATGGGGTATCGATGTATGTCGACATGTGCCTATTGAATCAAAGGACAAGTGACTATTCCTAATTTCTAATAAATGTATATAATATTTCCTATATTCTACTTATATAATTCCTGTGATATTATTAAATATAATAATACTTAAATATTAATAATTTAATATTTAAAATATTATTAAAATAATATTATTTTTGAATTTAAAATTCAAATTTCAAGGGATAAATTTGAATTTAAAATTCAAGGAAATTAAAAAAATCAAGCAAACAAACAAGCATCCATTCAAACAAAAAGAATTAAAAATAATGTAAATGCGTACCTATTTTTAAATCCATACTCCCATCGTCGTCTGATCCATGAATAGCAGTGAAACACAGATTTAAATTATCCATCTTCTTTTCATCGTCATTGGATGATGAGTCCGAGTCATCAAGAGTTGCTGTGTATTCTTTCTTTCTTTTCCTTGATGAATCATTGTTTGGAGGTAACAACTATTTATCTGGATACGGACAATCTTCCTATGATGCCCGACTTTATTGCAATTGTAGCATCTATCATTGTTGATGTTCTCCGTATTATTTCTGGAATTCCTTTGATCATTTCTTTTGTAATTATTCATTTTTCTATATTTAAGGAATTTCCGGAAGTTTCTTGTCATGAAAGCAATCTCCTCATCACTGTCTGGTTCCGAATCTTCTGTTGTTGCATTGAATGCTAATGACTTCTTTTCTGTAACCTTGTTTTCTCTTCTTCCTTGTAGTTTAACTTCATAAGACATCAGATTCCCAATCAATTCTTCTATTTTCATTAGATTGAAATCATTTGCTTCTTCGATTGCAAGTGTCTTTTGATCCAATTCTGGAGTGAGTGAATTTAGAATTTTTCCGACTTGGTCTTCCTCCGAAAAGCTTTTTCCCAGTGTAATTATGAATGGGCAATATCTTGAAATCGACAATACATGTCAGAAACGGACTCATTTGCATGCATTTTAAACAATTGAAACTGATTAGTTAATATGGAAATTTTAGTATGTTTAACTTTGCTTGTTCCTTTATGAGTAACTTGCAAAGTTTTCCAGATTTCAAATGCAGACTTATAAACAGACACTCTATTAAACTCATTCCTATCTAGTGAACAAAATAATATATTCATGGCCTTTGAGATATTTTGTGCAACACTCTTTTGGTCAATAGTCCAATGGGATAAATCGGTAGTTGGTTCAACATACTCAGTTTGTGTGATATTCCAAGTGTTTAATCCTACTGATTGTAAATAAATTTTCATTATACAAGCCCAATATGCATAATTACTGCCATTGAAAAATGGTGGTCTAATAGTAGACTGACCTTCTACTAATGAACTAGTGTTAGTGTTAATAGAACTAGTGCCAGAGTTGACATTACAAGTGTTGGTAGCCATTAAAACAATTTTCAAGTTTCAGATTATGAAAACTATGAAAACCAATGCTCTGATACCAATTGAAAGTGAGTGCGGATTAAGGATCTTAAGGCTAATTTAACACTAGAGTGGGGGTGAATAGTGTTTAATGGATTCTAAGACTTATATGGACTAAATTAAAATTATGACACAAACAAATGCAGAACTTAATCACTGAACAATCACAGAATCAAACACAGATGCAGAAAGTAAATAAAAAGCAATAAAAGGAAAGAGCACACCGGATTTTATACTGGTTCGGAGTTACCCTACGTCCAGTCTTGTACCAAGGCAGAACACCTCATACAGATTTTTATTAAACCAATGTCGAGATTACAATCCTCAATTTCTAAAGGCCTTGAGGTACCCTCCTGTCTCACGAGTCCGGGGCAAACTCTCTTGATTTACGGGCCACAAAATTACCCAATTGATTTTCGGGCACAACCACACCTTATAGAGAGACTCGATAAACTTTTGATTATAAATTGATCCTATAACTCTGAATAGCACTTTGATCTTCGAGAGAGGGCAGAGAATCAAACAAGAATGAGATTCTAATTTGATTCATATGAGAATTCGGCAGAATTTCGGCACGATCTTAAAAATATGGAAATTTTAGAATATGGATTTATGGAGAAGAAGGAGTGAAGAAAATAGTTGGTTAAAAAATTCGTTTGTGAAGGCTATTTATAGACCAGTAACGGTCATAACCATTCGTGAAGAGATTTAAACGAATAGACACTTCTTTTGAAAATTGAAACTTTTGAACTCAACGGCCAACATGTCAACATGGGGTATCCCTTGGTGTCGACATCCCTTAGTTAAAAATAATGTAAAATTTGTTTTAAAAATGGTATTGAAAAGAAAAGAAGATGAAATGATTCTGAAGTAAAATAAACTAATTTTCCTATGTTTTAAAATGAAGAAGATTAGAAAAATATATTTTTAGAATGTATATATAATTTTGATTTTAAATCTCAAGTATATATATATATTATAAAAGAATATTTAAAAACAAAAACAAAGAATATTTTAAGGCTAAAACATCTTTTTGAAAAATCATTTGAAAAGATAATTTTTAAGGCTAAAACATTTTGAAAAGCAATTTTGAAAATCATTTTGAAAAACCATTTTGAAGTAGTTTTGCAAGCTTCTTCCTACATAATATCTCATCACATCAGGACTCGAGAAATTGTATAAAACCAGGATGTTCGTGGGTTTGTAAGCCACTTGTCGTAGGTTTGTAAGCTACTTGTCGTGGGTTTGTAAGCCACTAAGAAGGTAGAAATGGGTTCCATCCCAAATGAAATTTGGAATGAAGATTTCCATGCTATTATGAAGTTTTAACAATAAACTAGACACATGTCTTGAAATCTTGATCTTGATAATCTAGAGTCTTCAATCTTGATATATCCATTCTGAATCTTGAGTCTTGAGTCTTTATACCGATCAGTCTTCAGTAATCAATACCTGCATATATATATATATATATATCCTGCATAGTTCCTGTATATACATATCTGTTTCCTGGAGATTTGACCAGGCAACTAGTACTCGGAATTGTACTCGGCAACCATAGTGCTCGGCATCCATAGTGCTCGGCATCCATAGTGCTCGGTATCCATAGTGCTCGGCATCCATAGTGCTCGATATCCGTAGTACTCGGCATCCATAGTGCTCGGTATCCGTAGTACTCGGCATCCAGAAGACTCGGCGTTAAGTAGTGTTCGGCGTTCGGCGTAATACTCGGCATCCAGAAGACTCGGCGTTAAGTAGTGTTTGGCGTTCGGCGTAATACTCGGCATACAACACTACTCGGCGTCAACCAATGCTCAGCGTCAGCTAGCGTTCGGCAACAAGAGCGCTCGGCATCAAGTAGATCCTGGCAACAGGATTACTCGGCATCCCATGGTACTCGGCGTAGTACTCGGCAACGGGAGTACTCGGCATCCAGAAGACATTCAGTATGCACAACTACTCAAGGTAACAATATCGTTCGGCCTGCATGCATTGTTCGGTCAAGAGCTTCGGACAGTGGTACGTTCGGCTTCAACTGCAACCATCCTGCACTTCCCACACATCGAACGAACCATTCAGCATAGAAAGGACCGTTCAACATGGAAGGTACCGTTCGGCATGGAAAGGACCGTTCGGCATCAAAGCTTTCGGCATACCTGGTTCGGCATGTAGCGACCACTACACCTGGGCTAAAGCGTTCGGCTACCAAGCCCACTTGGGAAGTCCAGCCCATCTTTGTCTATAAATAGAGGGGCAGGGTCACAATGAAGAGGATCCTTTTTTGGAGAGAACACCGGGGAGACTCTGCCATTTTTGAGACTCATCTTCTCTACTTAACAACTTCATTCAAGCATTTGATTCACGAATTGTATTTGTAATCAACAATAAGGAAGATCAATAAAGTTTAATCTCAAAGTGGATGTAGGCAATTACGCTGAACCACTATAAATTTGGTGTTCTTACTTTCTGCATTTAAATTAGCATTGTCTTCTCTGTTTAATTTATCTTCATCACTTATATCTCTACACAATCTTTCTCTACGAGGTTAGTGACCAATTTTGGTGCTAACATATCTATCTAGACAATAGTGTTAGTATATATTTTATAATAAGATAAGTTAAAAAGGTTGTCATCAAAACCAACATCTCAGTTCCTAACAAGAGGCTCGCCTGGGGTTAGGTAGTAAATGACAGAAGGATATGCCTATTTCCTAATTTAAGTGTATTGAGTAGCCTGGGTACTTCCTCTTGCATTGTTAGGATACAATGGGACGGGAGGTCAGTTTTTTAATCCGATATACTCCATTGTTGTTTTATACCTGCTTTAGTAGTCATGGAATATGATTTGGAGGGTTACTAGCCAATAGTAGAGATATACGTAGACACACACACATATTAAATAAGACATAATACTTGTCCGAATGATTACTATTTATATACTATTGTTGTAAAACTTGAGCTTTTTATTCACTAGACATTGTTGTTCTGACCCCTTCTTTATTACAACATGCAAGTTAGGGACAAGGAAGGGTGTAGAGAAGATGGCGACGACTTTGTAGATAGTTATTTTTATAAGTTATTTATTTATGTTATTTTGATGTAACTAGAATTTGTATCACATATTTTACGAACTATTATGAAATCGTACTTCTATGATTTTGTTTTATGAATAGGTACTTATTTTATCATTATAGTTTATTACTTACGCTGTGAAATTCTAAAAGCATAGAAAGATAGCTTTGCATATTGTTTTATCAATTCTACTAACCGATAGCCAGTCACAAAATGGACCTAAGGTTAAACGGGCTTTTATGGGGCCAGAAATTAGGCCCATTTCAGGGAGGATTGTTACACACTCTCTGCTACTTAAATTATAAAGGTGTATTCTGCCACCCCTAGAAATTCAGGATTATATAAGTGTTTTTGACCACCTATGGAAAGTTAAGAGGCTAAGTGTATCTACCACTAGTGGAAAGTCAGGATAGATGTACTTATCACTAATTCAAACCCAAGTTATATAGGTGTACCTACCACCCATGAAATTGCAAGGCTTTGTTATAGTAGAAATTCTATATGGGTTATAGGACTGGATGTAGAATGGGAATTTGAACCAATATTAATATCTTATGTCACTCTTTTTACTTTACTGGTTTTTATTTTGCATTTATATTTTTATACATCTTTGATTGTGATTCTGAATTGAAATTTAAAAAAAATACAAGTTAAAGATTTAACAAGATTGAATACACTATGTACCCCCTAGTGTTATAATAGTTTTAAGATCCATTCCATGCAAGTATTATGATATCACACATAACTCGCATTTATAAGATATAGAGCATTAACCCATAATACACCTACAATCTACAATCCACGTGGATACCACTAGAAAGTTGGACGTCCTAAAATTGGGTAAACCAAACACTACGTCTAGTATACATTCTCGATGGTAAACAACCTAAACAATCTAATACATCATGTACATAGTTTCGATGGTACAACGCCTACCATATACATTGAGTATACAATCTTGATGGTAAACCGCCTATATATACATCGAATATACATTCTCGATGGAAAACCACCATATAATTACAATAACATGTCCAACCCTCCCTATTGTTCAATTGATAGCATGTAAGGATCGTACAACAAAGTGATTCCCCTGTAGCTATATCGGTCTAATGACGTAAAGCCCGATAATATTGGTATCTTAATTCTTCCAACGATTCACACTAAAATGTGCAATCTTGGAGCTAAATTCAATGATAAGAGCAATCTAATTGTGGTATAATTGCATGCCCATGTTGAGTGTAACATTATACAAATTTGTAATACTATATGAACTCTAAATCATCAACAAAGTGAGAAACAATCCCTTCAACCTTCCTACTTGGCATGAACCAAGTCCATGTTAAACATTGCCTTATTCAGGTTTCTATTGGCTGGAAAACATCACCAGTCAAGTGAAAAAATTGCCAGTCAAATCGATGCCTGTAGCAGGTACTGGTCTGCATTTTCAATCGATTAGAAAACCATTTCCAATCGACTCGAACTCCTCTCCTTCTCTTGTTCGTTTTCTCCATTTCACTTGTCGACCCCTAATTCCCACCAGTCGACTCTTCACTAGTAGCTTGTATTTTAGCACTCCAGACTTCGTTGTTGCATCCACTATTGCTTATTTCTTCATCCAACCTCCTTTTTGGTCATCGAACATGACTTATAATTTACTATAGGTTCATTTTGTTACTTATTCATATTCATTAACATCATATAGATGGTTCAATGATTATTAATTCATTATCTATAATTATAATCACTTTTCAATATAAATTTATAACTCAATCATATAAACTATACTATGATTCATATATCTACAAAATTCACTTGTATTCATTTTCAATGATCATATAACAACCATATTAATCCTTTCTACATAGCCTAGGTGAATTATACATATATCAAATTAACCATCCCCAATCCATATCAATTCTATTATCAAAGCGGTAATCCAGAGTTTCCCAATTATCCAGTTTATGTAAATTATAAATTAAAACATCAAATTAGTTCTAAATCCTATTTTAAAACCCTATATATATATATATATAAAATGTAATTCAGTGCATATTTAATAAATGACCATTCCGTAGATAAACTCACTCACATAAAACTGCCGATTTATTTGATTTTTGTTGAAATCTTCAAGCTTTCTCCTCCGATATGATTTGGACTGACGATTCTCTCTTTTTAGTTGAGTTAATATTTCTTATATAGGATTTCTATTGCTTTCCTATTTGATTTAATATTTTATTTGATGAATTTGGAGTAGATTTGAAGAAGAAAAGTGGTATTTTTGACCTAGGGTTTATTGGCGGTTACTACATGTAGAAGAATAAGATTAGAATGAGAAGTAAATAATTTTCCTCCTAATTTTAATCCTACTCCAGAAATTATTTATCAATCTCACTTGGGCTTCTACGCCATTTGGCCCAAAAAGCATGTTAGGGTAAATAGTCTATACCTCCATCATCCGGTGTTCTTTTTTGATATTTTACATATGAATATGGGATAAAAAATCTACTTGACATAATAGAAAAGTCAAATTTCAAAAATTTCTTAATTTGTAAAAATTTGTTGCTTGTATTTTATTTAAAATCAACAAATTGCCCTATTTAAATTAATTAATTTTTTTATTAAAAATCCTGGGTAGTACATTATTTCTTGGCATAAAAATTCAATGCTATGGTTCCATCATAAGCCAAGGTTCTATCTCATAGATGAAAGCATTATGACCCCAAGACCAATAAGGAAATGGTACAAGCATAACTTGACATGGTGGAGGAGAAGATGTATGATATTGATATGTGGATTGCCACTTACGAGCGAAAGGTAGTTGGGCAGTTCGATACTAGAGCAAGGAATTGAGAGTTTAGAATTGGAGATTTAGTTGTGAAGATATATTCCCGGTCTGATGGCACTTAGCATGAACTAGAAAGGACCATTCATGATTGAAAAGATGCTTGGAGATGTAACATTCAAGCAAATGACCACTAAAGGACCCACAAGCATGGAATAATACGCATTTTTTCTATTTTACTTAGGTTATGAATTCTTTTAGACTTACCTATTGTTTCTTAGAAATGGATTTTATAGTAACATAGTTATTTGGTGATCTATTTTGAATACAATTTTTTTGAACCGATGGACTTGTGTTCTATGCGAAATTGTACATTTATGGTATAACTTTTTGGGCTAATCGGCTTTGATATAGGTAAAATTTTGGATTATTATGATCATAGTATTGGTAAATGGTTAACTTAATTGGGATAATGGATATTATCCGAGATGATAAACCATTATATGTTTTTTCTTACTATGATAAATCCTTTAGGGAAGTCTTCGACAAAAAAGAAAACTAGAGGAACCAAGAAGTGACAAGGGGTAGGGCATTCGATACCACTATGTATATACTATTTTGGAGCAAAATTGAAAGATAATGGATAATTAACCAGCTAATGGAATAGAAAATAACCATTGAAGTGCTTGGATGACCCTTATTATAATTCAACATGATAGTTCGATAAGCTAACGAGTCCACTCTCTAATATTAATATAAATATGAATTAAAATGAGTAAATGACCCATTTACAGCCAAACATAAAGTTTGACAAAATCGAGGTCTGTAATTTGATGTTTAAAAATAAACTAATTTAAATGTTAGTCTCTTTGCGTAAAGGTTAATGGATGGACTTGCACAAACTACCATGATCCAACATGATTACCTCGATGATTAAACTTTGATTTGAATGTAAGTCCCTTTGTCTTAATGTGTTTTAATGGACTTGCATGGTGTATTACAATTGAACGTGATTAGTTTGGCAGTATGACCATGACTTGACTATGTCCCTTTATTTGATCATGAGTGGACGGACTTATGAGAAACTTTTGGTTTGTATGGATATTTCCAATAGCGAAGCAATCCATAGCTACATTGTATGGTTTGTATGGGTATGACTATTCCGCTATGCGACACTATGGAGATTCGATCAATGCTTATGATTATTATTATAAACTTATTTCCTTTGAGTTTAATTTGATGAGGTATAAAATCTACTCCATTTTCTTTGTATAACTATTATGAACTATACATACATTGTTATATAATTTGGTTTATTTAGTTATAGTTATATGTCTTGCTTATTTTATATCTATGCGATTATTATATTTTATTTGATGCGCTATGAGATATACGAAAGGGTATGATCAGAGTTTTGTTGCTTTATCCTTATCTGCCAATCTATATCAGTTGGGTGCCATTACAGTGCACTTTTTGAGTATATTAGGTACTGGAGATATAGGATGGTCGTCACACATTTCGTTACTCGGGATGATTTCAAAGATGTGACATTTGATGTACGATGCACTCGGTTTCAATTCGACAATTAAGATTATTCCTTGCCAATTTCATCCAACGGCTGAGATTGGAGACCCAAACCTACAAGGGGAAAGGAATTTCTTCTTTCCCTTTATCGAGCAATTGCAATCATGAACACCATTAAAGACATTTGAGCTTTTTTCCTTGAACCTTGATAAGCTTTTCCAATTCATTCTGCTAACGTTAACACTAAGTGTTTGTTCCATTTATTCCATCTCCATTCCATTACTTGTTGAGTTTTTCCTTTAGGTTTAAAAATCAAGCTAATTGCATGATTCTTTCATTCTCACTTTGCTGTTATGCTAGCTTTTAGGGTATAATTGGTCATAAATGGGACATCGGTGGATAGACGTTGATAGGTCAAATTTGATCAATCGACATAAAACCGGACTGGTATTCCCCTAAAAGGAACTCAAAACGCCATTAAATTACCAAATTACATCCCTCTTTTAGGAAGAAGACAAAGAATTAGATTATTGGTCGAAGCCTATTAAGCTAATTAGAAAGACCTTTCAAGCAGTGGGGCCATATAACCATGTTATCTAATAAGTATGATAGTCGACCTTATGCTTGCAAGGTACCTCTGCGCCGCACACCGAAACCTTGGTTGCCCATCCTAGTGTTGGGGAATGTGCCTTCCTAAGACTCTAGGGTCACCTCTTAGCTTTTATCAGAGCAGTTCTGTAACTAGGTTGTATTTACCCTTTTTACAAATGAGTAAGTCAAAGAAACCACCATAGTAGGAACCTTCAGCATCGGTTTCCCTTTCGAGAGCATCCCTTCAGATGTATGAGAGGACAGAGATAATTTAGTTGCGGCTCTCTTCGATCATGGCATCATGTGAGTCAACCTGATGTAACTACCCACCCCTCTAGTCACACAGACAAGCCTAAATGGCATTTGAACTCGCATTGTGCCAAAAAGTACAAGCCATTGGGTTTTTATGGCTTGCATCAGAGACTGATATAATTTTAGAACATTCAACACTTTCAAATCTCATAGTGAAAGAAAATAAAATATAGATACTGGAAATAATCAAGAGCAGTACAACTTCAAAAATAGCCATTGTACTTATAATGTTTGAGAAAATAAAATCTTCGAATAACATCATAATAAAAGTCCATCTTGTAAATATAATGAAGTACATAGAAGAATTAGTATAAATATATGAGTCTCCATGCATCATATTGCCATCTCCATGCCCCTCTTTCCAAACCAACTCACCTGCGGCCGTGAGCTCCTATAAAAGGCATAAAGAGTAAAAATGGTGGGGTATCGACAGGCCTGGCATTCACAAGTAATTAAATTTCCTTTATAATCTACATAGCTTAGGTGTTCATTTGTGTTTGTAGTCAAGTTTAAGGAACTTGTAATCTATATACTATGGTCCAACTGGTCTAGGTCACCTATTCTTAAATCGAATAAATATCATCAATGATGAACCACCAAATGAAAATATCGAGTGGACAATCGCAAATATGAATCCTAAGTATCCAATCTCTATGTTATCGTATCCTATTGAGTATACCTCATAATTCCAAAGCCTATATTGTCCCAAATGCATTGATGAACCTCATTGTTAACATTCGTTAATCTATGCAAAACACCGGGTATACATTATAATGTCTGAGCCAATTGCACCTAAAACATTGAGTATCCTACGCGTTAGTTCCCAATATCCTAAATTCTATGCATAGCATTAGGTATATATCATAATGTTTGAGCCCAACTACCCCTAAAACATTGAGTAACCTCTCAATTAGCACCCGTAACTATGTGCAGCAACGAGCATACGTCATAATACCTAAGCCCATGTTGCCCCGAAAGCGCTGAGTAGCCTACTCGTTAGTTCCCGTATGCCCCAAAGCATTTAATTATGATAGAATCGCACGCCATATTAAGTGCTACACTTTAAAACTTCATAAAGTGAGAAAATAGGATGCCACCAAGTATGAAATTTATTCCATCTTGTTGCATCACTCTATTTAGTTCCATGGACTCCCCAAAGATGAAGAAGTGGGAACAAGTTTCCCCGACCTGCCCTACTTAGCTTGCACCAAGTCCAAGTTCGACCTGGACTTATTTCCTACCATTAAACATCTGATTTATAACTTGGGTGTCTAAACCGATATAAAAAAATTTGCTATAGGTATTCACACATCTGACCCTATATTCATGCGTCAGACTTTTATTCCAGATGTCTGAATGTAAATCCAAACATCTGAGTCATGTCAAATTTGACTTGATTCCTTTCCTTTTCATATTTTCTAAAATTCAGATATTTAGTCATCAACTCCGACATCTGAATTGATGTTTCCAAGTATGTTATCATACTAGCTTTACTCGCCTTCTTTGTGGGTTCAAGCATAGACTTAAAGGTTAATTTTGATAGTATTTTAGGTACAACTTCTGTTTTTATTCAAGCACGACTTCAGCTAGTTTTTCTAAACCATTGTGTATAACATTTCGACCAAATAGCCGTCTCTATTTATATCAATAATCTCTACATATTTCAAGGTAAGTAGAATCAATTCTAGGTCTAAAGGGCATATTCAACTACCTTTTTATTCATCAAAATCAAGCCAACTTATCATATAAGAACCAGATTTATAGCGTTAGAGTAGTTTCGATTTAATTTACCATTCCCTCTTAAGTTCCAACAATTATATTGTTTACATCTTTTCCTAGGGTTTTCCAATTCATACAATTCATAAGAATTATCAATTGAAAATCATTGATTCAGATTAAAATAATATTTTCAATTGTATATATATATAAGAAATACAATGCTTCCTTACATCATAACACATCGTAACAAATCCACTCACCTATTTAGATGTCCTTCTCTTTCCCTTAAAATACCCCTTCTAATCCGAATCAAATTAATGTCCCCTTCCTTTGTCCCTTAATTCATTTGTTCTTTTGTAATCCTCTTTCTCTTCTTTTAATTGGTTTTGTTTTAATTTTGATTTCGAGTTTTTATGATTGCAAGAGTGATACTTTATTCAAACAGTGCACTCATTATAATTTCTTAAGGGCTTGAATCCATGACATTTATAACCTTTTTCTAAAGCATCATACCTCTAACCACTTAAGCTAGAGGTCTTTGACATTTTTGATTAAGAAATTTGAATAAAAGAATAGAAAAGTGTTTGGATTTGAGAAGTTTTAAGGAGAAAGAAGAAGAAAATTACGTACAAAATTAGAAAAGTGCTTACTAGGGTTAGAATGAAGAAAAGTGCTTGTTACGTATATATTTATAGTTGAAAATTAGGTTTATTAGGCTTAATAATGAAACTACTATTTACGAAATTGGGTCTAATATCTGCCAATTCTAACTTGTTTTTACCAAATTCAACAGGTTATATATGTTTTGTCCTTATTTGTAAAATTCCATTTTTACCCTTTTCAATATTTTAATATATTATTAAATTTTTTGGGATGTTACACCTACTGTATCCTATCTTGGAAATTGGGGGAATAGCCTTACCCTAACTATTATTCCTGAGCTTTTCCATACATGAAGTGTAGGCCAACACTTGCCCTTTATCATTATTTTATCTACTTCCTCAACACGTATAGGTGGCGCTAACCTAGCTCGCTCCAAATGGTTACAACTTAGTGGTTACACTCGATGTCATCTGCTATGATTTGACTATTTTAGAGCCCTTACCACTCTACATCTATGTGGCATACAAGGTTTAAGAACACATCAGCTATCCGAAAGGCCGGTATGAGTATCTTCAATCCCATATTACTCCAATGATTATCTTTGGTCTTTAAGACATGGTGGCTCAATATCAAGACTGCTTTTTCTTTATGGATTCCCTATCAACCCCATCCTACACATTCAGGACTTTAGAGTCCCAGGTACTACTCCTTCCTTTTCAAATTTGTAGTTAATCAGTTTGCATTTGTTCTAATTATTTGTGCTTTCTTAAAGTAGTGTTTCCAATGGCTTCGGGAGAGGACAAGTTCTAGTTTATTGGATGGATGAACACTGCTTGCAAGCTGGCGGACGATAGGTGAAATGTGTCCTTGATGTTAACTAACTCCAACTTACATTGAGTTGGGCTATTTGGTCGACCAAACTTTACTGAGGGTGAAGGTGAGGGCATCAAATACAAAGAGGAGTGAGAGGCGACTATGATGACTACCACAGAGGGGGATAGCTACCCGAGTTTTCCAAAGAGTGTGGCGGAGACAATAGAGGCCAACCCGAGATAGGATATGAGAACTAGCCTGAAGGTTGACTGGTAAGCCGATGATGGCAAGTGTGAAACTTATGGCTCATGCTTATATGAGTATGCAAATAGAGAAACACATAGGATTATCATTGGTGAAGACTGGTTGTGGACCAGAGGTTAATTTTTCGAATGTAATATTTTATGGTCCTCTAATTATATGAGCATTCTCAAGACACCAAAAGTAGAGAGGATCGGGGTGTACACTAGAGCTTCGGACACCTCGAAGAGCAAGGGATCTTCCAAAGAAGTCCCCCACCCCTATGTCCACCATCTAATTGACTAATCTTTAATCGTTCCTTTCAGTGTGTGCCCATTTGAAGGGGCACATAATAGCAATAATAATGCTTATTAGTTCTCTTCACCACTAGTTACGAAGAGGCAGCTGGCCTAACCAAAGGTTAGATAATTTCTTTTTCATTTTGGGTTTCCCTCTAGTTGTCTTTTACTCATCATGTTTTACTTTCTATTGTCAACTTTTTGTTCTAATAATTACCAAACTTGCCTATTGCTTTTGGTTTACAATGGTCTAGCCAAGCTTTGATGTTCAATGTAACAACCCAAGTTTTTGTGAATTTTAAATAAATAACATTTTACGTTCTAGTTGACAATTGATATTGAGCTTTAGATCGTATTTAAAATTCTTTAATAAAAATTGTTAATTGGGATTTTAAATCAAATTTAAAATTCTTTTTAGTATTGACAAAATTCTCTATTATATAAATTGATTAAGTAAAAATTTGGTTAAAGGTGGATGGGCTTTTGTACTGGATCCAATCCCTAGTTTTATTTGGATACAGTGGTAAATTAGATCAGTCCCCGTTTCAATTCATTTCAATTGGTAACCCTAAGCAAACAAAAACATGGCGGCTTCGATCTTGCTCGTCCCTCTTCGACAAACTAGGGCTTGCTCAATCTCGTTCTACTGTGAAAGATCGGGAGGCTTTCGATCTTCGTCTCTCTGAAGCTTAGGTCTTCCGCCGATTTGCATTCGTTCGACTTCGAGATGCTTGGAGTTGGCGAATAAGGTGAGTGATTTTTCGTCACTCACATCTAATTTGATCTGCTTGAAAATTGCCGTTTGTTTCGTTTGGTTGCCTTCAGCTTCGACCTGATTTTTCGATGTTGTTTTTGTTCGACGTTGATTAGTTCATACGGCATCGAGGTTCTTGTTGCCTTCGAATTTCACTGATTGTTATGATGATGAATTTGTTCGATTTTTGACTTGTTCGATCTGATAAAGCACGACATTGGTTTCGAACTTGTGATTTTCTGGATATTAGCCCGCGACTTGGTTTGGTTATTCCGTGAAGTTTTATTTGTATTCGTGGCCAGCGAAAATCTTTGACCTTGGCACTGATTTGTGTATTCACGGTTTCAACTTGTTTTGATATTGTCAGATTTTTACTTGAATACCACAGTTTCGAATCTCCTTGATTATCACGGCATTTGAAAGCATTGAATGACTTGATTAACTAGGGACTTTAACTTTGCTGCACCGTGTTGTTTTATTATATCTGAACTTGCATCACTGTAATGGATTTCTTCAATCCTCTGGCCCCTGGGAGCTTTGTCTCTGGCCATTTTAACTGTGCATGTAGTTGCTGATGGTGTTCGTGTCAGTTGCTTCATTTGCTTAGTGCATTACCCCCTTACATTCATATTCAGATTGCTTATCATATAGTCTGCATTGCTTGTCACTGTAAACTATCGTCTCTGGCCATGTTTGATCTCCTAGATGCTGTGATGATTTTTACCTTAACTATTTCTTCATATATGTGCATATATATATATATATACGATGTATGTGTGTATGCATGTATGGTTGGGTCTAACTCGTGGGTTCATTTGAAATTGGGTAACTTGTCATGGTATTGTTTCATGAGGTATCTTTGCATTGTATCTTTAAGTTGTTCTGCATTCGGGGCTTCGACTTGTGTCATTTTGTGTTCTCGGTGCACATGTTCACATGGAATTATTTTGAGTGCCCTGCACTATCATTTTGTTGCATCCATTTTACTGCATATATACTTGAGTCTTCGTTTGTTATTGGCCTTCATATATGGGCATACATACATTCATCGTTAGGCCTGGGCAGTTGGGTCATTTTGTATGCTGTTGCATTGCATCATGTTGTCATTGTACCTGAGCATGAAGCATCTGCAGTTTCATAGGAGCAATTGCTCTATATTTATTTTCCTATCTACTGCTCGGCATGGAGTTGGGTGCTTCACTTTAGTATCTGAACCTTGTTGCCTGGAGTACAATTGTGTGTACTGCATTGTTGTTATATGATGAACTTGGGTTTATCAATTAAGTTGACTTCTTTAAATATAGGTTGTCTTCATTATGGGTTCACCTGATCATTTGGTCTGACTATAGTCCCATCACTGTTTCACTTGTACTTTGTGAAGCAGTGTTGTAATTTCCTGAAGCCTTCATTACATAGTGCTATGATCTAATGCCATTTGCATATGATTCTTGCACCTGTGCATATTTGTGCAGTTTCACTCAACTTCATACATGACCTGTTGTACTTGTTTATGAAAATCCATGACTTTGGCCATTAACTATTGACATCAGTCTGGACTTTAACCTTTTCATCTACTGGAATCAAATGTATTTGCTTGCATCCGTACTGTTACGATATCAGTTATGATATGGTTTGTATTTGAGTTGAATTTGGTCCAATTCCATTGAGTTAGTTCATTGATGCATCACTGTCACCATTTATTGGGTTCGGTGGTTTGGTAGTACTGCGGGTTACCTTGATTTCACTATCTTTATATTCGGTGGTGGCGAGGCAGGGCACGCGTGCACTGCAGCCACCCAAACTCGACAGTTTTGAATTGATATTTCTTTGCGTCGTGATGCATTGATCTTTTATGCTGTATTGGCGAGGCCGTACACGCGTGCGTGTACGGCAGCCAATCAAATCTTCGATGATCTTAAAATGACAATTTCAATTGTTTTAAATTGATTTAGTCGATTTGATAAATTGTTATTTATCTCTGTTGATGATTTAAATCTGCTGATTTATTGTTTAACACTGTTAAGTGTTATATTTTCGTTATCCGATTTCTTTGTTTAAAGAATCGGATAGACGGGAATTATTGTGACTGTCGTCTATTTAAATTATTACTGCCTATATGCACTAATAAACTGGTTTGAATTAGACTGACCTGGGTATTATTTTCTTTTGAATGTAATACTCGGGTCAGACCCGAGTTATTTCAGGTTGTAGATTTCTTTCTTTGAGTTGCTGTTCGGGATTTGAAGACTTTTCACATCTTCTGAAGTTGTCATTGTCCTTTTGTAGTAGTCGTGTCATTGTATAGAACGATATGTATTCATGTATATTAGTTGATAATGTACTTGTATATATAACTTCCAGAGTCGACAGTTGTAGTTGTATCATATGTATCGTGTCAACTATATTGTAACTGACATCGGTTATATATATATGAGATTTTTGTTAATCCGTGTTCCGCATTTATATTATCTGTGTTATTGTTATATCTAATGTCCTAAACTATTATGAACTATCGTAGTTTGTTTTATACTGATAATTGGGTGTGTCGATGGGAGTAAATAAATAATAGATGAAAAATAAAAAGTATATACCACTCCTATCGAGATAACCAATATTAGTGTAAGGCCAACTACGGATGGTCGCTCCTATCCAGCCTTATTCTTCGTAATAATAGACAGTATTTCTTTTAATACTCTTTGTTATTATGAGCATAGAGGTGGGGCGTCACAGTTGGTATCAGAGCTTGGGGGTTTATGGACATAATATAAAACATAACTTGGATAGAACATATGTTACAACTATTAGTCGATGTTTTATCTGTGATTTGAGTCAAAACTAAAGTTTTGAAATTTGGATGAAATTTTTAAATAACTTTATTTAAAAATAATAGTGAAATTGTGTTCTGATGAATTGATTGATTTGTGTTCTGTTTATCAGAGTGCGCAGCGGAAACAGTGAAACTGTCTTCGCTGAGTACAACTGATAATCTTTTTGATTTAAAAATCAAAATACGAAATTGATACGAATTTCATTTGTTGTTTACATAGCTGTAATTATTTTGTTTCTTTGAGAACTTCGAATCCGAATTGAGGATTCGAAGAAATTGCAGATATGTGATTTTTGTTGAAATTTCCGCTGGCTTTCTTTTGTACTAATCATCTATTGATTAGATTTTTGCTGTTTTAAATTATCTTCATTGAAGATACATTTGAATGATTCTTTGTTCATTTTGTAGTATGTGCAAAAATTTAAATTGCGCGTTATTGCATTTATTTTACGTTGAACCGATGCTTGGTTATGAAACGTATTTTGTTGCCGTTATTTTTACAACGGAATTTTACACCAATGCTATATTTTGAAGTACGGTGTTTTGTGGCATTTTGATGAATGAAAATTCACTGATATTACATTTTGATGTAAATTGTTTTGATGTGATTTTGACGTTTTAAAAATTACTGTCGCTTTGGCATCAGTAACCGTCAAGTTTTAAAAGTGGATTTTCAAGCGGTTATTCCGCAATACTGATTTGTGACTGTTTTTACGGTATTTTGAGAAGTACAGTTTCCTTATCGAAATTGTTACTGATTTGCTGTTTTAATCACGTGATTGGAAAATCATTTTAAAAATGAAATTTGTTTTATAAATTTTTAACAGTTTGCGTTTTCAAAAGAATGAGAAAGTGACTTAAACGATTCAGCAAAATCGAGGATTATGACCCCTTTCTTTTACTGTTTCGCTTAACTCCGGACTTGTCCAGTTGAGAATGTGAATTGTTATTTTTACAATATAAATAAAAATTGTTTTCAGAAATTTAACAGTTTACGCTTTCAAAAGAATGAAGAAGTGATTTAAACGTTTCAGCAAAATCGAGGACTATGACCCCTTTCTTTTACTGATTCGCTTAATTCCGGACTTGTCCGTTTGAGAATGTAAAGTGTATTTTTGCAAAATACACAATTTTGCACTTTCAAGGAAACGATGAAGAGATTTAAACGATTTAGCAAAAGTGCGGAGTATGGAACCACACTTTTACTATTTCGGTTAATTCCGGACTCGTTAATTGAATATCTATTGTTTTGATGATTTTGATGAATTTTACACTTTCAAGGAAACGATGAAGAGAATCAAACGATTTAGTAAAACACGTGGTATGGGACATGTGCGTTTGCTATTTCGGTTAATTCCGGACTCGTTAATTGAAATATTTGATGCTTTCGTGTGCTTTCGAGCCACTATGATGGACCTTCGGGTCATATGATGGACCTTCGGGTCATATGATGGACCTTCGGGTCAAATACCAGTACTAGACCTTCGGGTCACTCTGCAGACCTTCGGGTCAATCTGATGGGCGCCAAAATTATGTTGAGTACTTGGTAGGCTTCGGCCACTCTGAGATGCACGTGCGGCGAATTAAAAACTCGCCATCTGATGGGATCGATCCAAGCTTTTATGTTGATTTTCTAGTCTTCTTAATTGATTTCTAGATATTTGTTGTTTCCAATTATCTGCAGGTAATTGGATATTTGTTGATATGAGTTCTGGTTATCGTTTTTGATAATCAGATATTTGTTGTTTCTAATTATCGCTTGTGATAATTAGATATTTGTTGATATGAGTTCTGGTTATCGTTTTTGATAATTAGATATTTGTTGTTTCTAATTATCGCTTGTGATAATTAGATATTTGTTGATATGAGTTCTGGTTATCGTTTTTGATAATCAGATATTTGTTGTTTCTAATTATCGCTTGTGATAATTAGATATTTGTTGATATGAGTTCTGATTATCGTTTTCGATAATCGGATATTTGTTGCCTTTAATTATCACTTTTGATAATTAAATATTTGCTGATTTGAGATTTAATTATCGCTTTTGATAATTAAATAATTGCTGATTTGAGATTTAATTATCGCTGTTAGATAATTAAATATTTGCTGATTTGAGATTTAATTATCGCTTTTGATAATTAAATATTTGCTGATTTGAGATTTAATTATCGCTTTTGATAATTAAATATTTGCTGATTTGAGATTTAATTATCACTTTTGATAATTAAATATTTGCTGATTTGAGATTTAATTATCGCTTTTGATAATTAAATAATTGCTGATTTGAGATTTAATTATCGCTTTTGATAATTAAATATTTGCTGATTTGAGATTTAATTATCGCTTTTGATAATTAAATATTTGCTGATTTGAGATTTAATTATCGCTTTTGATAATTAAATATTTGCTGATTTAAGATTTAATTATCGCTTTTGATAATTAAATATTTGCTGATTTGAGATTTAATTATCGCTTTTGATAATTAAATATTTGCTGATTTGAGATTTAATTATCGCTTTTGATAATTAAATAATTGCTGATTTGAGATTTAATTATCGCTTTTGATAATTAAATATTTGCTGATTTGAGATTTAATTATCGCTTTTGATAATTAAATATTTGCTGATTTGAGATTTAATTATCGCTTTTGATAATTAAATATTTGCTGATTTGAGATTTAATTATCGCTTTTGATAATTAAATATTTGCTGATTTGAGATTTAATTATCGCTTTTGATAATTAAATATTTGCTGATTTGAGATTTAATTATCGCTTTTGATAATTAAATAATTGCTGATTTGAGATTTAATTATCGCTTTTTGATAATTAAATATTTGTTGAATTTGAAATTTGATTATCGTTTGTGGTAATCGAATATTTGTTGATTTGAGAAATTTGATTATCGTTTTGGATAATTGAATATTTGTTTTCTAACTATCGTTTGAGATAATCAGATATTTGATTCGTCTTCTGACTATCGTTTGAGATAAGTAAATATTTGCGATTTTTGAGATTTGAGCTTCGTCTTTTTCTCTGGCGATTCAGGTGAGTAATTTGATTTACTCACATTCAATTCGTGCTCTGTATGGGATTTCTGCTCTGTCTTTCCTTTTCGTTTAAATGCTGGAACTCGATTGATTCTTGCTTTTGATAGTCGTCTGATTTTGATTCCTTGATCCCCATGATGTTGATTCTTTTGATTTGAATCAGTCGAACCTTTTGATTTCATATCTAACACTTCCCTGCTGACATTTGCTTTGCGTATGCATTCGACTTTGCCATGCTCTTTTGGTTGTTACCTTTTGTCCATTTATTCTTTATGATTGCGAGGACGCAATTTCTTTAAGGAGGGGAGTCTGTAACAACCCAAGTTTTTGTGAATTTTAAATAAATAACATTTTACGTTCTAGTTGACAATTGATATTGAGCTTTAGATCGTATTTAAAATTCTTTAATAAAAATTGTTAATTGGGATTTTAAATCAAATTTAAAATTCTTTTTAGTATTGACAAAATTCTCTATTATATAAATTGATTAAGTAAAAATTTGGTTAAAGGTGGATGGGCTTTTGTACTGGATCCAATCCCTAGTTTTATTTGGATACAGTGGTAAATTAGATCAGTCCCCGTTTCAATTCATTTCAATTGGTAACCCTAAGCAAACAAAAACATGGCGGCTTCGATCTTGCTCGTCCCTCTTCGACAAACTAGGGCTTGCTCAATCTCGTTCTACTGTGAAAGATCGGGAGGCTTTCGATCTTCGTCTCTCTGAAGCTTAGGGCTTCCGCCGATTTGCATTCGTTCGACTTCGGGATGCTTGGAGTTGGCGAATAAGGTGAGTGATTTTTCGTCACTCACATCTAATTTGATCTGCTTGAAATTGCCGTTTGTTTCGTTTGGTTGCCTTCAGCTTCGACCTGATTTTTCGATGTTGTTTTTGTTCGACGTTGATTAGTTCATACGGCATCGAGGTTCTTGTTGCCTTCGAATTTCACTGATTGTTATGATGATGAATTTGTTCGATTTTTGACTTGTTCGATCTGATAAAGCACGACATTGGTTTCGAACTTGTGATTTTCTGGATATTAGCCCGCGACTTGGTTTGGTTATTCCGTGAAGTTTTATTTGTATTCGTGGCCAGCGAAAATCTTTGACCTTGGCACTGATTTGTGTATTCACGGTTTCAACTTGTTTTGATATTGTCAGATTTTTACTTGAATACCACGGTTTCGAATCTCCTTGATTATCACGGCATTTGAAAGCATTGAATGACTTGATTAACTAGGGACTTTAACTTTGCTGCACCGTGTTGTTTTATTATATCTGAACTTGCATCACTGTAATGGATTTCTTCAATCCTCTGGCCCCTGGGAGCTTTGTCTCTGGCCATTTTAACTGTGCATGTAGTTGCTGATGGTGTTCGTGTCAGTTGCTTCATTTACTTAGTGCATTACCCCCTTACATTCATATTCAGATTGCTTATCATATAGTCTGCATTGCTTGTCACTGTAAACTATCGTCTCTGGCCATGTTTGATCTCCTAGATGCTGTGATGATTTTTACCTTAACTATTTCTTCATATATGTGCATATATATATACGATGTATGTGTGTATGCATGTATGGTTGGGTCTAACTCGTGGGTTCATTTGAAATTGGGTAACTTGTCATGGTATTGTTTCATGAGGTATCTTTGCATTGGATCTTTAAGTTGTTCTGCATTCGGGGCTTCGACTTGTGTCATTTTGTGTTCTCGGTGCACATGTTCACATGGAATTATTTTGAGTGCCCTGCACTATCATTTTGTTGCATCCATTTTACTGCATATATACTTGAGTCTTCGTTTGTTATTGGCCTTCATATATGGGCATACATACATTCATCGTTAGGCCTGGGCAGTTGGGTCATTTGGTATGCTGTTGCATTGCATCATGTTGTCATTGTACCTGAGCATGAAGCATCTGCAGTTTCATAGGAGCAATTGCTCTATATTTATTTTCCTATCTACTGCTCGGCATGGAGTTGGGTGCTTCACTTTAGTATCTGAACCTTGTTGCCTGGAGTACAATTGTGTGTACTGCATTGTTGTTATATGATGAACTTGGGTTTATCAATTAAGTTGACTTCTTTAAATATAGGTTGTCTTCATTATGGGTTCACCTGATCATTTGGTCTGACTATAGTCCCATCACTGTTTCACTTGTACTTTGTGAAGCAGTGTTGTAATTTCCTGAAGCCTTCATTACATAGTGCTATGATCTAATGCCATTTGCATATGATTCTTGCACCTGTGCATATTTGTGCAGTTTCACTCAACTTCATACATGACCTGTTGTACTTGTTTATGAAAATCCATGACTTTGGCCATTAACTATTGACATCAGTCTGGACTTTAACCTTTTCATCTACTGGAATCAAATGTATTTGCTTGCATCCGTACTGTTACGATATCAGTTATGATATGGTTTGTATTTGAGTTGAATTTGGTCCAATTCCATTGAGTTAGTTCATTGATGCATCACTGTCACCATTTATTGGGTTCGGTGGTTTGGTAGTACTGCGGGTTACCTTGATTTCACTATCTTTATATTCGGTGGTGGCGAGGCAGGGCACGCGTGCACTGCAGCCACCCAAACTCGACAGTTTTGAATTGATATTTCTTTGCGTCGTGATGCATTGATCTTTTATGCTGTATTGGCGAGGCCGTACACGCGTGCGTGTACGGCAGCCAATCAAATCTTCGATGATCTTAAAATGACAATTTCAATTGTTTTAAATTGATTTAGTCGATTTGATAAATTGTTATTTATCTCTGTTGATGATTTAAATCTGCTGATTTATTGTTTAACACTGTTAAGTGTTATATTTTCGTTATCCGATTTCTTTGTTTAAAGAATCGGATAGACGGGAATTATTGTGACTGTCGTCTATTTAAATTATTACTGCCTATATGCACTAATAAACTGGTTTGAATTAGACTGACCTGGGTATTATTTTCTTTTGAATGTAATACTCGGGTCAGACCCGAGTTATTTCAGGTTGTAGATTTCTTTCTTTGAGTTGCTGTTCGGGATTTGAAGACTTTTCACATCTTCTGAAGTTGTCATTGTCCTTTTGTAGTAGTCGTGTCATTGTATAGAACGATATGTATTCATGTATATTAGTTGATAATGTACTTGTATATATAACTTCCAGAGTCGACAGTTGTAGTTGTATCATATGTATCGTGTCAACTATATTGTAACTGACATCGGTTATATATATATGAGATTTTTGTTAATCCGTGTTCCGCATTTATATTATCTGTGTTATTGTTATATCTAATGTCCTAAACTATTATGAACTATCGTAGTTTGTTTTATACTGATAATTGGGTGTGTCGATGGGAGTAAATAAATAATAGATGAAAAATAAAAAGTATATACCACTCCTATCGAGATAACCAATATTAGTGTAAGGCCAACTACGGATGGTCGCTCCTATCCAGCCTTATTCTTCGTAATAATAGACAGTATTTCTTTTAATACTCTTTGTTATTATGAGCATAGAGGTGGGGCGTCACATTCAAGATGATGATTCTTAGGCCAACATAACCATTACCTAAACCCCATAGTAGTAGACTATAACGATGACTTCCTAAAGGGGGAGAAACCCCCACTACACCACGTGGATCCATTATCATCCCTCACCCTAATCTCCTTTCATAGGGACATGGTAGCGCTACTGCCATCTTATCAACTTGGGTTGTTGCTTGCCCTTCGAAGTCCACCTCCTCAAAGCACAAGGACTAACGATATAACAACATGTATTTTACTTCTCAAAGGATCATGAAATATTATTTTTAAAACCCAAATTGGGTTATTGATGCTATAAATTTTGGTGATTTTGAGCAGCAACATTTTTGATCTTTAGAAATTTTATTAGATGATTTTACACTTGAAAACCTGTAATGACTATAACTTTTGATATGAGCTGAATTAGGATCTGAGATCACTTCCATTGAAAAGATATTATATTTTCACTTTCTATATTGGGGTCACCATAGCTTTTGGACTCATGGTTGGGCAGATATGTCTATTTGTGGTTAGAGAGTTTTTTGGATAGCTTCATAGGTAATTATTGAGGTTCAGTCCTATGTCCGGTTTTAGGGTATTACTAACTGTTATAGCCTCTCCAAATCATTTTTCATCATCCTAAAGTAGATCTAAACCTCCATTAAACTTCCTTTCGCCCAAAACCTTCTCCAATTTCTTTCAAATCAAGCCAAATTCATAAGGGTATACTAGAAAGGGAATTAGCTAGAGACTTCCAAATCTTCATTATTAATGAGAAAATTTTGGGGTTTTGCTATCTATTCTCGGATTTTCCTTGTATTGGATCATTGACTTTTTGGTGTTTGGAGAATGATTTATCATCTCAAAACTTATTACACATGTATCTATATTTTGGCATGTTTTGGATTCATTTTAAAGTCAAAATTGTGTTTTTATACTGTTTTGAAACCCATCCTGAAGTGAAAATGAATTTGAAATGATTAAAAGTGATTTAATAATGTTATTTTTGTGTGTGATTTCCTATATAGACATTATTCTAGATGTGTTTTGCTATGATTCTCTATGTTTTGATATATGGTTGTATGTTTGGATGATTAAATGTTTTTTGGGTTGTTGTGTGGATGTTGTTTGTATGTTTGAATGGTTGTAAACGCTTATCAAAGAGAAATAGAGGTGATGATCGATTTTTTGGTCAAGAGCCTCTGTGTAGAAGAAGTAGAGATGTGTTATTCGATTCGATACACAAAGGATGGAAGATTGTAAACATAGAATCATATCTTGGTGGACCGGCTCTAGAGCTTTTGGAGTTGTATCGATGCATAGGGGATTCACATGCGTCAAATTAGTAAGTGCAGAGATGGAATTTGCGTGAAATCAAAGTGCAAAGTGGTACAAGATTGGTTCAGGCTTGATGGTTGACTTGGTGGCATCCGGTGATTGGCTTCAGAATGGGAAAGAGCTAGCATCGGGTCATATTGGTTTTATGGTGAAAGACCGGACAACAAATGCTATTCGATAGTTGCTTTGGGTCAATAAAGGATATACTACTGGCAAGCAAGTACCAAAATAGATTTTGTGTTCCATGTGTGTGCTTATATCCGATTGTGTTGTTGCTTTAGTCTAGTCCTTGGTCATATCGGGCAAGGCTGAAATATGGTGTGCTCTAGAGGAGTTTGCATAAGGCATGAGAATGTTTCGAGGCAGACTAGGAGTTACTTGGTGGTTTTTGGGAGTTGTCTTCGTGTTGAGGTGGACGAATCTGGAATAACTCGAGATGATTTATAGATTCTAGTGGCGACCAATAAAGTGCAATGACTCCGATGATTCGATGTGGGGAGTGACTATGGCATCTGATGCTAGATTGAGCAAACAAGTTCTATATGATAGCTTGTGGAGTAGAATAATAGGTGATTGACTATCGATACATGGGCCAAGGGATCGATGGATAACTCTAAGTTTGTAATGCTTATTATTGGGACAAAGTTGTCCGTGCCTACCCATTGTTAGTCTATGTGTACCCTGGGTAATCTTTATGTACCCATGATGATGGACATCTATGCATGTCCACTCCCTAACCATATTCGTAGGCATGCGTTTAGCATCCACGATGTTGAGTAGTCGCTGACCCTCTGTGTGGGTTATAATAGCTATTGTATATCCAACGACACTTGAGCAAGGTTTGCAAGATTGTGTGATAGTTGCTACGATTCCTATATGCTTGATATGGATGTCATATTGTGGTGTTATACCCCTATACCGCATACTATACATAGTGTTGTACACACATAAGTGTTAGTTGTAGTTTAGCATATATAGTGTTTATGTGTTAGCATGTCGGATGAGGGGACAGGTCAGGTATGATTCTACATACCATATGTTCTTAATACTACATATAGTTTCATGCTATTTTAAAATGATGTATTGCTCACATCCGACTATTGTTTGATCCGAGGGTTTATGTTTTGCTTCCTTTTATCTCGGACACTCTTAAATGAGTAGATCCAGAAGAATAGGTTTGAATAGCACATGGAGCTATACAGAGCATGAGCATAAGGCTATTCTTTCATATATCTATATTTTGGAGCTTACTATATGTTTGTACCAAAAATGGGCACAACACTCTTTGGAAGTCTTTGAAGAGATAAACGCGGAGAATGAAAATTAACGCTGTGGATTATCTAACAAAAACTCCAAAATGACAGAAAGGTAAAGTGCAAAGACAAGCGATTTAGAGTGGTTCGGCTTTGTAGCCTACGTCCACTGTGAAGTTTGATGATTTTTATTGCTCGACACTTGAAGATTACAATTTCTTATAACGCAGTACAACTGGTTTTGTGAGCTAAGTCTGAATCTAAGGAAGCAGTGGTGATTCAGAGTAAATCTGGCAGAGTCTGGGCGCTCTTTAGCTCTTAGAATTCTCCGACCTCTTTTCTGAATGACCAGGGGCTCTATTTATAGGTGTAGAAGGCTGATATTTCACCTAAACTAAAGGGAGACCAGTTCCAGTACGTCGGGGGCCCACATGCCTGCTTTTTGGAAGTCCGGGCCCACTTTGGGATCGATTCGAAGCTATGTTCGAATCGATCAAGAAATCGTCCCATCGAGCTGAAATTTGGTGTGAACATTCTTCAACATGTGCTCAAGCTTCTGTGAAAATTTCATAGCATTTGGACTTGTAGATCTCGAGTTATGGTCGATTCAAGTTGGAGTTTTTCGCCCCATGGATTCGTTCGAAACGATATGGTTTGAATCCATAGGGTCGAATCCAGGCTTCTACATGTGAAGGCGATGACGTGGTGCGTATGCTTCGGGTCAATCCTCCTTTTTCTCCGAGTTTTCTGGGTCATATCCTTGGTTTTAGCTATGTGGATTTGGGGGATTCGAACGTACTGGAGTCGAAGGTCAGCTTCCTTCGAATTGATGATGTTGGTGCTTGTTTGAATCAGTCAAAGTGCGCTACCGTGGATCGATTCGAAGTCGTTTGAGCATAGGGATTCGAAAACGGGCTTTGGAATGGAGTCGGAGCTCCTCCACCTGCATGGATTCGAAGGATCCTTCCTTCGACGGTTTCGAACTGGAGTATGCGAGGATGGGTTCGAACTTAGGCATATGAGGACTTGCTCGATGGAGTCGAAACAAATGTGCTCTTCGTGGATTCGACGCAATGCTCCTCTGATCGATTCGAACCAGCCTTTCCTCATCGATTCGACCCTGGCCTATTTCTGAGGGATTCGAACCTATACTATCTCATCCATCTTCCATTGGCGATAATCTTGAGCATATGAACTCGGATTGCTCCGAAACTTGGAATGTTGGTTTCCACAGCTTCACTTGTCGTGTCTTATCAATTGTAGCCCGATCTGGATTCGGAAAGAATTCATCGTTATTTGTAGTTGCCCAACAATCATCCAAAGTTGGAGACGTGTGATTCTGTTTCTTTTTTAGCTAGTTCCTTGGTATCTCGGCCTTGCCAAAAGGCGGGATAACATTTGCCCCCCAAAGTACGTTTTGTGTAAACATGACGTGCTTTGAAAAGCTACAATCTATCATTGGACAATTAGGACATGCTCTGTTGAAAATTGTATTCTTTGTCGCTGTAATCAACCATCGTACGATTGTGACCGGCTGTTAGCTGTTTGGGGTTATGACGAGATGGATATTTAATCCATTGTCATTGGTGGTCTTTGATGGATCCGAAGTTATGTTTGTTCGAATCAATGGTTTGAATTGTTGGTATCCGATGGATTCGAAATGGTCATGAAATTAGTACTTCGAATCGATAGGACGCAACTACTCCAATTTAGCCTTTGTTGAAAGCTTCGAGTCGATGTAGCTTCGCATCGATGAGGCTTTGTAATGATGCAGCCTCAATTGATTCGAAGTTTTGAGGGTTTGAATGCAATGGGTTCAAACGTGATGGATTCGAATGTGACGGATTCGAATGGATCAGCGCGTGACCGGTTGGAGTTGGTCATTTTGACCGGGAGACGAATCATCCCGTTTCCTACGTGAGGTCCATATAAATACGCGAGGCCGGTGTCACTTTCATTTTTTACTTTTTACTGTTGCTATAGCCTATTCTTCGAATTGATCTCTCCAAGGCCAAGACAAACGTGCTTTCCTCAAATCGATCGAACCCCTTCACGCTTTCATTCGTAATAAAATCAGGTAATCAAGGGATCGATTCGAGATGAAAAAGATAGAACTTAGAATTTTTGGCATCGATTCAGTCTTTCCTTCTGAAAATTTCGAGGAGCGATGAGATCTGAACGAAGTGGGTCGACTCAATGGAACTGAGGAATGAAACCATTCGAGTTATATCGATCAGAGTGTCATCTTTCATTGCTTCGCATCGATCCAGTGATGTGTCATTCGAATCGATTTTGAATGCATAGCCTCGAATCGATGGTTTCAAGAGAAAAAAGGAAAGAAGGCTTGTGGCGATCGATTCGAAGTAGCGATACTCCGATCGATTCGAAGGATCTCAATATTGATCGATTCGAAGTCATGCAAAGATCGCGGGTTCGAAGCGCTCCTCTTTCTCAAAGTTACATCGAGTCGGACCATATGGATTCGAAGCACCTGGAATTGAACTCCATCGATTCGACCCTTATCGATTCGTGTCGATGGATTCGAACGTCTTCGCCCTCTGAGACCATTACTCTTTTGATTTGCTCCATCATCTGAACTACGACCAACTTCAAGTTGTACTTTGATGAACTTAATGAACTTTAGCATACTTGACTCCGACGAGCTTCGGCCCTGCATAACTGAACTTGACGGTAGGATTATACTTGAATTTCCTTTGAAGCTCATCGATGGAACTATGACTTAACCAATAATTCAACTGATTTATACTTGAAGTGGTCAGTAACGTCTGGATGGTGTGGAAGTGACGGTCAGCGATGACGGTCATTTTCATTCTCAAGTCCCCAAGTTTTGTCGTTCGGACATCTTGTTTCAACCTGTAAAATCTGCTTAAGTAACGTTCAACACTTGCACTGCACGGCACATCCATACACACTACACTGGGGAATGCACGGGCTGTTTTATGAACTTAACGTTGCTTTCTGATAAGTTAGTCAGTTATGGAATCTTCGAGCTCACAACAACAGGAGATTCAGAGTTCTCCTCCTCCGGTCCTTGTAGTTCCAGATATCCCAGCAGATATAATAGACCCTGCTCCCGACGAGCTACAAGACGCAATATTTATCGAGGATCCTGTTGATTCTGTCCGATCTAATATCTCTGAATCCTTACTGGGCCGGATATGTTTGAAACACAACATATCTCTGAACGATGTATTATTACCCGGCGCCAATGACAGACCGCATAATCCGCCCGAAGGATATACTGCCTTTTACCGCCATGCTTGTGCGGCTG
Source organism: Allium fistulosum (assembly GCA_030737815.1). Taxonomy (NCBI): domain Eukaryota; kingdom Viridiplantae; phylum Streptophyta; class Magnoliopsida; order Asparagales; family Amaryllidaceae; genus Allium; species Allium fistulosum. The sequence goes on along the minus strand of CM060901.1, from coordinate 1,387,548,267 downwards.
GAACTCTTCCTCCTTTTAATCAGTACATCAGGGAAATGCTGTCATACTTAGGAATTGCTCCTTTGCAACTTCATCCCAACGGACATGCGCTGTTGAATAGCGCCTTCGTCATATTTATGGATTGTCTCTTTCGCCCGCCAAGGCCAACCGAGATCAGACATATATTTAATTTCAAGAGCAGGGGCGATAGCCCGTCCTTTACATTTTTGGAGGCAGTCAGAAATTGCCAAGTTATTATTGGAGCATGGACCAGACTAAGCTACTTCAAGAATGAATGGTTCTATGTCCGGTGTCCTCCTGGTTTCGCTAGGCGATGGTTGTCTAGGCGTAAGTGTCCTCATATGCCGATGACTTTTCTTGTTCGATAGCTTTTTTGGCATTGGTATTGACATCTTGTTTTTCTTGCAGCCATTATCTCCAGACCTGATGGCGGGTACTACAAGGGCATAGTCCATAGTCTCCAAGAAGTTCCGAGCGAGATGAGACACATCGACTTGGTGTTGAATGACTATAACTTAAGAACTCTTGGCTTGATTGAAATAAATCAGAGTATAGTCATCGAGGGGATGTCAAAGCCTGCCTCAAAGAAGAAAAACAAGGAGAAGAGGAAGAAGACAATGGCGAAGAAAATGCCCGGGATTACAATAACCGAAGTGAGCGATGAAGAAAGGACCCATACAGATGTAGAGCCGATGGCTGATCTTTCGGGAAACTTCGAGGAGTTGGGAAAAAGACGGAAAAGCAAGACTGTCGTTTCTAAAAAATTTAAGTCTAAGGGGTGGAAATCTGTGGATGTGTTTCCTCCCACTTCCGGGGTTACGATTTCTGAGGCCGCCCCTTCTCATTCGAGAGATACTTTTAAAGGGCTTGACGACATTCCCATCCCGGATTTTATATTGATTCCATGTAATCTTGGGTTGGAGGAATTTCAAGATGTACTAAATATGAGCGAGCCCTTTCCTTTGAGTGCGGTCAACACTTCCGGTTAGTCTGGGGGTTTGCACATTTTCACACACTTCCACACCACTACATGACTTCCGCATATTAATCACTGTTTTGTAGGATTCTAATCCGTAGCTCCTTCTTATTGCAGGTGAGATGTCGGGTCGCGGGTCTACTTTGGATAGGCTCCGTAACGTGCGCCAATCTTCCCCATATTATGATTCTCGTAGGAGAGAATCAGATAGGGACCATGGGCAAGGTTACACTAGCCAGGAACGCTATGACAGGGATAGAGATTATTGGCGCGACCATTCTGGCCATGATCGTACTGACAGAGATCGGGGCCATCAGTACCGATCACGATCTCGTTCTCCTCCGCCTTCTAGGGCGCCCGTAGATATCCCTGGGCCTTCACAGCAGTAGCAGCCTTCCCAATCTTCAAGGCCCGAGACTCAGCGGCCCAGAGTTGAACCACCGACAGCTGCTATCGTTGAGCAAGCTCCGGTTGAGTTGAAAAGCGAAGGTGCCATCCAGCTTGCCCAAATGAAGAAGGACTTCCCAGAAATCTGTATGGACGCATACGTTTTTCCTCCTCATCTCAAGAGGATTCCTCAGGATGCTGAAAATATTGCGCACAGCTATATTCGTGACTTCTATGTCCAATACAAGGAATGGTACAAAGCAGCCGTGAAAGCTTCAAAGGTAGCTTTTGACCGGGCGAAAGTTATTCAGGAGCGAGATGCTGAGATTGTCAAGAAAGACCGCATCATTCAAGTTCTTCAGTCTGAGATGGAGTCGTCTCGAAGCTCGGAACTCCAAGTACTCAAAAAGCATGAAGATGCTGTGGCCAAAATGGCGAGAATGCAGCAGGCACACTGTGCCACGGTTGAAGAGATGGGCCACCGCTATACCAACGTTGTAGCTGAGCGAGATGCAGCTGTTAAGGAGCTGAATGAACTCAAGGCCAAATTTGCTGAGGTGGTGAAAGAGAAAGATGCTGCTAACACCACCGCTCAGGAGGCGTGTGACCAAGCTGTGTCACTTCGGGCCGAACTTGCTGTGGCGGTGGCCAAGTCCAAGTCTGTGGATGCAGAAATCCAGGAAAAGATTATGGCGGAGCAGTCCAGGATGGATGCTGATTTCGATGATCTCCTGGTTACGTACAACGCCAATGTGTTAGAGCACAGAAATTTATCATGGCTGGGAGATGACTCTATGATTCTATATAACGCCTGGAATAGATTGGTGGAGGAGAAGAAAGCGGCGCATCCGGATGATACATTGGATGACTTCGAGCTTGAGATGCGCTTGCTTACTGAGGAAGAGAGGAAAGCTCTTCATGAGGCGGTGGTTTCTGTGGCGAGAGAGAGGCTCGGGTTCCAACAAATAGAGACAGGCGAGGGCTCGGGGATTGAGCATCACGAAACGAGTGTTGGAGCTGCAATTCCGACATTGCCTGAAAACATCGGTGCGGTCAATCCTCAGTCCGTCCCTGCTTATAATCCTGACCAGCCGCATTTATCTTCTGCTGATGTTTCTGCCCATACTGTGAGCCAGGCTAAGGAAGGTAATCAAACGTCTTCCGTATACATTTAGTGTGGTGAATTTGGAGCAATACCCACAGCTAACAATCTTCGTTTTTTCACATTTCAGTGACTGAAGCCGTTATCCCCGTGCCTCCTGCATCTCAGGCTTCTCATCAAGCGCATGTGGCCATCGTCACCGAAGCTACTATGACATCTTCTGTGGTCGGTGGAGAAGGGGAAGCGGATACGTTATCTTTTGACACTCAGATGATTGAGGAACTCCTCAATCAACCCAACGATCCTTTTATTGATCCATCCTTCTCCATGAGCGGGACCACTCCAACTGTTAGTGTTTCCATGCCAACCATTAGTATATCCAGCGCGGCCCAAGTACCTCGTGAAGATGAGATTTTGGCTGAGATCAATGCTGAGATGGGCGCAGTGACCGCCGGTATGGACTCGTCAGGCCATGCCCCATTAATGATGATATCGCCTGGCGGCACTGTGATAATCGCGAGTGCTCCTGTTCCACCTCCTGCTACTGATTCTATTCCTCTAGCCCCACCCTCAAAAAGAATCTCTGTTGCCTCTAGCTCTGAGGAAGAGGTGGACATTATGTTGCCATCTGAGGGAAAATCGGAGAAGAGCAAAAGAAAGAGGAAGAAGTTGGGTAGCAGCTCTAGCGGGACTTCCTCGAAGAAGAAGCCAAGGAAGAAGAAAGATTGAACTCCTTCTTCAGTTCTCTGTAGTGTTTTGTCTCTTGGTTTTCTCTATAGCCGTGTATAGATGTGGACTCGGCTCCCACTAGCAGGAATCTTTTTTCTTTTCTGAATCGTCTTGTAATCGAATTCTTTTTGTTGATAATGGAAATGAAAGTATATTCTCTTCCGTCTTCAATTCGATATTTGTTTTGGTCCTGCCCCCAGTCTTGGGGACAAATACGGAGTTGATGTATGTCTATACCCCGTCTCTCACTCTGGGAGTACGGAGTTAGGGGAATGTTTATACTCCGTCTCGCACTCTGGGAGTACGGAGTTAAGGAATGTTTATACTCCGCCTCGCACTCTGGGAGTACGGAGTTAAGGAATGTTTATACTCCGTCTCACACTCTGGGAGTACGGAGTTAAGGAATGTTTATACTCTGTCTCGCGCTCTGGGAGTACGGAGTTAAGGAATGTTTATACTCCGTCTCGCGCTCTGGGAGTACGGAGTTAAGGAATGTTTATACTCCGTCTCGCGCTCTGGGAGTACGGAGTTAAGGAATGTTTATACTCCGTCTCGCGCTTTGGGAGTACGGAGTTAATGAATGTTTATACTCCGTCTCGCACTCTTCGGAGTACGGAGTTAAGGAATGTTTATACTCCGCCTCGCACTCTGGGAGTACGGAGTTAAGGAATGTTTATACTTCGTCTCGCGCTCTGGGAGTACAGAGTTAGTGAAGGATCGTTGTGCATCAACCCAATTTTAGCTTTTGATGTGATGGCTTGTTCCCGAGCTCGGGCTTCACTTAGCGAGTGGCTGGTCATATCACAGCCACTCCATTCTTGAATAAATCCCATTGCGTGATGGAATTTTAGCTCTCCGTGCATCGTGATGTTATACATTGTATCTAATGAATCACAGCTCTGGCCCGAAGAAATGGCATTTTATTGCTGAAATCAGAAAACATGGCAAAGTCAGTTGCCTTATTATTAGTTCTAATTTCGAAATGCTGAAATTTTAAAACGGAATTCAAACTAAATAAATAAACATAGCCTGTTAATTGCAGTAGCGATGAAGGCTTTCTCTATTCCAGGCCTCTGGTAAAGTTAAGCCATCAATGGGCGATAACTTGAATTCACCATCCTTGAGCTTTCGCTTAATCTTGCGCGACCCTTTCCATGTTGATCTCATGGGCGAGAGTGCCGGATAATCTTTCTTAGCGACTAGCTCACCAAGTTCAAAAGTTTTAAGTCGGTCCTTGGCACTATGCAATCGGGCAACTCGATTTCGGTGTATGATTGTTCTCAAATCAACCTGATCGCCCTGGACGACCCCAACTCCGTTGACGGTTGGGAATTTTAAAGTTAAACACCATGGGGCTATTATGGCCCTGAATTCAGCAAGGGCAGGTCGAACTAAAAAGGCATTATATGGCGACCCTACATCCAACACAACGAACTGCAATATTTGAACCGACCTACATTCTCCGGTTCCCAATTCAACTGGAAACTCTACCACTCCAACTGGTACAGTAGCGCTCCATTGAATCCATAGAGATGAGTTTGGCAGGGTTTCAGCCCCTAGCTTTCATCTTCATTTGATTATAAGCATGTGCAAATATGATATTCACAGAGCTCCCGCAGTCAATCAGGATCCTCTTCATCCACATCGGGCCTACCTGGGTCAATATCACAAGTGGGTCAGTAGTCGGGCTTCCGACGTAGTCAACGTCGTTGTCCCGGAAAGTGATGTTGTTAGTTATCTCTCTCTTTCGTTTGGTTGAAGGTTTACTGCCCAAGTTATCATTATACTCGAAGTTTGAGCGTTTAGCTAAGTTGCCATATGATTCCACTTCCTCCCAGCTTCGGACCACTGGATGAGGATTACCACTTACAGCATTAATTACCAATCTTCCTCCGTCACGACCCGGTTCTTCCTGTCTTGCCTGATTCTGTGCATGATTTTGCTTTGAGGGTCCCGCTCCACCAGACGGCGGTGCCCGTACAAACTGGTCCAACTTTCTCTCTCTGATTAATTTTTCAACGAGGTCTTGTAGATGTCGACACTCGTTGGTATTGTGGCCGTAACTTTAGTGAAATCTACAAAACTTTCCTGTCTGAATCTGTCTCTCCGATGATTGCTTCGGAGCAGGTTTCTTATATTGCTCAGCGTTGCAGGTTTGTAGATACACGTTTTCCAATGATGTATTCAATGGTGTGTAACTGTCAAACATCGGGGTCCTACGTTGCGGGCCTCGATTTTGTTCTCTCTTCTTATCCTGACCGCTGCTGACTCTCGGCTGAGCTTGTTTATTCTGTATATTTAGCTGGACTTTTCCGGAACTCTCAACGGACTGTTTGACTGCCACATTACTCGGTATTCCTTCAGTTTTGGGTATCACATCACCCTGTTTCCTAGAATGTTTCGCGTCCTCTTGTCGCAAGAATTGAGCGGCTTTGGAGTAGAAACGGTCCAATGATGCGGGTGGTTTCCCAGCTAACCAATTCCCAAATTCCGAGTCGGGGTCGATCCCTTTGGTTAACGCCATCAGAATCGAGTTCTCGTTGGGATTGCTAATTTCCACGCATGTTGCGTGGAATCTCTCTAGGTAATGCCTGAGCGTCTCTCCCTTAGCCTGGGTGACACTAGATAAGGTGTTAACGTCTTTAGGCCTAGTGACATGCATACGAAACTGTTCGACAAATTTCTTAGCTAGTTGGTCGAACGAAGAGATGGATCTTGGTGGCAACCTTGTGAACCACATCATTGCAATTCCTCCCAAAGAGATGGGAAAGCTTCGACATTTTACTGCATCATCAGCCCTTGCGGCGCTCATTGACCATTCATACTTTAAGATATGTTGATTGGGATCGGAATTTCCTTCGTACAGAGGGAGGGTTGGCATTTTGAATCGCCGAGGAGGTTCAGCGTGCAGTATTTCGTCAATGAAAGGAGTTTGACTACGGGAGATCCCCCAGTCGTCGTTGATAAGTCCCTGGCTCTCGCGGATCATTTGACGTACCATGGTTGAGATGTCGGGCATAGCCACATTCCGTGTAGGCTGAACTAAGGTATGGTCGGGTTCCACAGCGCGAGCTCGGACCGGACGTTGTCGACGGCCCATATCTCGTCTCCTTGGCTCCACATCTTCTGGGACGTATGGTTCGGGAGTACGCCCACGCTGTTGATTATTTGGATCCGATAGGTTTTGGGTATCAACCCTTGTCTCTACCACGGCTGTTGTAGCGCGATCGCCTGTGGTATGCTATGGAGCAACACCTCCTCGTGATGAGGGCCCGGCCTGGGAGCTAGTTGACGGTCCGACCCTCAACTGTCCTACAGTCAAGGCGGGTTGATATTCGGTAACTAGCGTATGACCTGCGTCCAACCGGGAACGTGTAGTTCTACCATGATAGTCAGAGGAAGCAGAACTTTCAGTGGATGAGTGGGAAGCATCGCCCGTCCTTGTCTTCCTACGCCTTTGGCGGTTTAATTGATTGGTCAATTCAATGTTGGCACGCAACTGTTCAGCTAACTGTTGCCGGCTTTGGGTCAGTTCCTGGAGTAAAGTCTGGAACTCTTGTCTGGTTACCGGTCCAGATGGACCGGAGTGAGCAGTGTTGTCTTGATTGGACTGTAACTGCTGCGTGGGATTCTGTTCATCCCGAGCTTCTTGATTAGCAGCTGTAGAAGTATTCCTTGTGCTAACCATCATGAACAGTGGATTCCTCTCCTAGATTTTATGCAAATCTGAATAGAATGGAAGGATTCCGGAGTAGAGATCTGGATCTTCCTCTTGGATTTACGCAATCCGGTATCGATGGTAGATCCGAGGAGCAGGAGAAAAACTGGTTTTCTAAGTGAAAGCACCAAAGTGTTTGTACCAAAAATGGGCACAACACTCTTCGGAAGTCTTTGAAGAGATAAACGCGGAGAATGAAAATTAACGCTGTGGATTATCTAACAAAAACTCCAAAATGACAGAAAGGTAAAGTGCAAAGACAAGCGATTTAGAGTGGTTCGGCTTTGTAGCCTACGTCCACTGTGAAGTTTGATGATTTTTATTGCTCGACACTCGAAGATTACAATTTCTTATAACGCAGTACAACTGGTTTTGTGAGCTAAGTCTGAATCTAAGGAAGCAGTGGTGATTCATAGTAAATCTGGCAGAGTCTGGGCGCTCTTTAGCTCTTAGAATTCTCCGACCTCTTTTCTGAATGACCAGGGGCTCTATTTATAAGTGTAGAAGGCTGATATTTCGCCTAAACTGAAGGGAGACCAGTTCCAATACGTCAGGGGGCCCACATGCCCGCTTTCTGGAAGTCCGGGCCCACTTTGGGATCGATTCGAAACTATGTTCGAATCGATCAAGAAATCGTCCAATCGAGCTAAAATTTGGTGTGAACATTCTTCAATATGTGCTCAAGCTTCTGTGAAAATTTCATAGCATTTGGACTTGTAGATCTCGAGTTATGGTCGATTCAAGTTGGAGTTTTTCGCCCCATGGATTCGTTCGAAACCATATGGTTCGAATCCATAGGGTCGAATCCAGGCTTCTGCACATGAAGGCGATGACGTGGTGCGTATGCTTCGGGTCAATCCTCCTTTTTCTCCGAGTTTTCTGGGTCATATCCTTGGTTTTAGCTATGTGGATTTGGGGGATTCGAAGGTACTGGATTCGAAGGTACTGGAGTCGAAGGTCAGCTTCCTTCGAATTGATGATGTTGGTGCTTGTTTGAATCAGTCAAAGTGCGCTACCGTGGATCGATTCGAAGTCGTTTGAGCATAGGGACTCAAAAACGGGCTTTGGAATGGAGTCGGAGCTCCTCCACCTGCATGGATTCGAAGGATCCTTCCTTCGACGGTTTCGAACTGGAGTATGCGAGGATGGGTTCGAACTTAGGCATATGAGGACTTGCTCGATGGAGTCGAAGCAAATGTTCTCTTCGTGGATTCGACGCAATGCTCCTCTGATCGATTCGAACCAGCATTTCCTCATAGATTCGACCCTGGCCTATTTCTGAGGGATTCGAACCTATACTATCTCATCCATCTTCCATTGGCGATAATCTTGAGCATATGAACTCGGATTACTCCGAAACTTGGAACGTTGGTTTCCATAGCTTCACTTGTCGTGTCTTATCAATTATAGCCCGATCTGGATTCGGAAAGAATTCATCGTTATTTGTAGTTGCCCAGCAATCATCCAAAGTTGGAGACGTGTGATTCTGTTTCTTTTTTAGCTAGTTCCTTGGTATCTCGGCCTTGCCAAAAGGCGGGATAACACTATAACTTATATTCGTTGTCTGTTTTGTACTACCGTCGATCTATGTTAGTACTCATATTACTTGAGAGGCAGTTATTAGAGTTTATATGACGACCCACTATTTTTAATATCTATAATCCATTATAAAATAATGTGAAAAATATGCTTATAACTAATTCTGAATATTTAAATCAGTGGACCGTGTGTAGATAAAAATTAAAAAGTCCAAAATAATGGACATAAGAAGGGAAACCTCACAGTGGAATTTCAACATCAACATATATACAGTCTTATATCAATAATTAAATATTACATAAATCTAGTGCATCACATATTATGCATTTTTCAATACATCAATTATTAAAACAACAACTGTAAAATTTTGATGCAAGAGACATACCGATCTATCATGTGGATACGATCCTTCCAGACCATTTGTTCCCTTCTTTGCTTTCACCTACAAACTTAAAAATACAAATATACATAGAATAAAAGGGAAAAGGTGTCAACTAGTTCTAACTACGCCTAACTCTATACACGACGACCATATGCTCAATAGCTATTGTATTGGAAAGACTACAGACATACCTTAGGCGATCAAGCCCACATAGTTCTATTTTCTGATCTTCTCATGCATCCAAATTTTTGCTGGTACATAACAACCAAATCATCCATGTGACTACTGCAACCATGGCAACCAATGCAACCATTGCACTTATCACATCTAATGCAACAAATTAAAATATTAGAAATAGGAACTAGCCTTCTTACTCATTCATCATATGGGTAATAATAACAATATCATACTTAGCCATTCAACATCAATAACACACAATATCAGCCCCAGTCATCAAATAAGGAACAACAACATAGATATAGTTACATACACTATTAATTATCAACTATAATAACGCATCATCAATGTAAGTGTAAATCATCCTGTATATACTAACAACTCCATAATAATAACATAACATTAGTGTCTTCAAAGGTGTACTAATCCCATCAATATTATTAAGACAAAACGAATCATCAAATATCTATAATCAACTACCCATCATCTAGTAGAAATAATTGTAAAATATCATACACTCGTCGATGTGCGATACCGTCATCACACATCAAATATATATATGATGATTACAATAAAAAATTAATCATGCATTCAACAACCATCCAAATAATATATTTGCATCCATTATCCTCTTAAGGATAAAATTATTTTATTTATTATTGTCCATGATAAAGTTTCTATTATTTCTCCATCCCAAAAACAATAATTATTCTTCTAAAATAGTATTAAACTTCAAATTCCCTTTACTACAATTTTATTTCTCCCAATACTTCAAAACATCATATTTTTATGTCAAAAATAATGATTTACATCAAATTATGTTTCAAAGTAGTAATATTATTATTTTACGTCAAAATTATAATAATATATTTTAAAATTAATGTAATAGTCCACAAACCAATCACTACTAATCACAAACTAGTAATTATCCTATCCACTTTTGGCAAACATTAATACTACTATTATTATCATTTAGAAAATGCCTTCTGTTTTATTACTCAAATAATAATGATGATGATATCTTATACTATAAATACAACAAAATAAACCTTTTTTTTTTGGCAAGGCCGACGGGGTTGGATGGACCCCGACCATTTTATTGCAGCACCACGAAGATTACAAAACAGATAACAGTGAGCAAGCTCAGAGAAAACAGAGGAAAACAAAGCGCTACAAAAAACAGGAAACTAAAAGAAAAAAAACAGAAACAAAAAAAGGAATAACACACTCTTAGAAGGAGTGATAAATGCCTGGATCAATGCTAAAGGAGAGCATACTCAGAGCATTCTTGATTTCATGCATCACCCAAGTCTCAAACACTGCTTCAGATTTAGCTTTATCCGGTTCGAACACCCTAGTGTTGCGTTCCTTCCAAACCGCAGTTATAAAGCTTTTCAAAACTGCAAGATATAATCTCTTGTCTTTTCGTATAAACCCTGTTTTCGCGTATATTAAGTTCCACTCATCCAAGTTATCGTGGGAAGGCTCATTCGTACAGAGCTTAGCCTTAACAAGCCACCATACACGCTTGATGTTAGAACAATCAAAGAACAAGTGTTCAGCTGTCTCGACCTGATCCTTGCAGAAGGCGCAAGAAATATTGACATCCATCCCCATGCACACCAGTTTTGCTTTAGTTAGAATTGCCCGATGGAGCACTTTCCAGAGTAACAGATTTTGCCGCATACTACTGTCTTTATGCCAAGTTCGCTTGCTCCAGATCCACCTAGGCTGAGCATTGTTCTTCATCAAATGTTCATAAACAATGCCAATTCTGAACTTAGCCCTTTTGTCACCCCAAACCAGCTTTTCATTGGAAGAAAGCAAAGGAGATTTGCTTCTGATCATGTTCCATATACATTGTATTCTCTGATTGGAGGAAAAGGTATTAGAATTTTGAATAATATTGAGAACATCCCTAACCTTAGCAGCATGATGTATGCCAGTTTGAATTATCTCAGTGTACGTAAGTTGCCTTCTAAGAATCATGCCCAGTTCGTGCCAAGGATCGTCCCAGAAGCTAACACTGAACTCATTGTTTATGCTCATTTGTATGAGAGGGAGAATCATTTCCCTTATCTTGAGAATACTTTGCCAAGTCCAACTCAGATTCTGCTTCTTGTTCATATTCCAAAAGTTACTGTTTCTAACAACATTATGTCGAGACCATTCAGCCCATATGATGTCTGTGTTGTTGAAGAAGGTATCCACATGTTTCGAAAACGCAGCCCTATTCCATTGCTGTAAGTTGATGATACCCAGACCCCCTCTATTCAACGGAAGCTCAACTCTTCTGAAATTAACTGGAGCGATATATCTTCCAGAAGTTCTTCCCATCCAAAGAAATCGCATAAAAGCACTAGTGATCATTTTCATAAGTTTTAGGGGCAACACATAGGTTCTAGCCCAATAAACCTGCATTGCAAATATCACTGACTTAACTAAGGTAAGTCTTCCGGCTTGGCTAAGTTTCACCGTAGTCCAGCAGTTTAGTCTCGCAGTTATCCTTGCGTATAATGGGAGGCAATGATTTGTAGTGACTCTAGAGGTAGCCAGAGGAAGTCCCAAGTATGAAATTGTATTTGGGTTATGACACAGGCCGGTAACTTGAGATATAGCTTCCTCCTGTTCCAAGTTGACACCAGCAAGAATTAGTTCAGATTTCTGTATATTAACCTTCAGACCTGTCATAGAATAAAACTGAGCAAGAGTTTTTATTAAGTTGTTGACAGTATTAATATCCGGCGTACAAAACACAACAAGGTCGTCAGCAAACATAAGAGCAGAGATATTCGGTTGACTACACTTTTGATGACGCCTGAACTCACCACGATCAATAAGCTTATTGATCATTCTAGTTAGGAGCTCCATCACAATAATGAAGATATACGCAGAAATAGGGTCCCCCTGCCTTATTCCTTGCCTACTTCGAAAAAACCAGTGGGAATACCGTTAACAATGACCGAAAATGTTGGTGTTGTGATGCATTCATATATCTAGGCGAGAAAGTGAGGTGGGAAGTTCATGTAACCCATAATACGAATAATGCTATCCCATTGTAACGTATCAAACGCTTTCATGATATCAAGTTTAAACATAGCCTTTGGGGGAACATTCTTTCTGTTATAACCTTTTATAAGCTCGTGAGCAAGTAGAACATTGTCAAGAATGTTCCTACCAGGTATGAACGCAGCTTGATTATTGGAGACCAGAGAAGGAAGAATGAGTTTCAATCTAGAAGCTATGACTTTGGAGATGCATTTGTATATAGTGTTGCAGCATGATATAGGCCGATACTCATGGACATGGTGTACGTTATGTAACTTGGGGATAAGAGCTATGTTAGTGTAGTTGAACGACCTGAAAAGCTTAGATTTTTTAAAGAATAACTTAATGGCATTGATGACATCAGTTGAAACAACAAACCAACAAGATATGAAGAATTTGGCGTTTAAACCATCAGGGCCACCGCAAGAGTTGCTGTTGAGCGAGAACATCGCTTTCTCAATTTCGTCAGAGGTTACTTCAGAGCATAGGAAGGTATAATCTTCGCCAGAAATAGTTGGAAGAATATTAGGAGGAATATCTTCAATGCTGGGTTTGAAGTTGTTCGCATTACCATAGATTGAAGAGAAGTATTGCACAAAAGCATCCTGAACAGCAGGAATGGATGAATGGAGCTGATCATCTTTATCTATGATGGTAGAAATATTCTCTCTATGGTGTTTATTTCTGAGGCTAGCGTGAAAGTACGCACTGTTTCTATCACCTTGTTCATGCCATTTAATCCTGGACTTTTGTTTGATCATGTCACTCTCTTTAGATAAGGCTTCACAGTATTGTTTGGTTAAATCATACTCAGAGGCAGAAAGGTTAGAGTTGGTAACGTTGGCCATCATTTCCGATTGCGCCTCAGCAAGCTTCTCACCAATTGTAGAGCTCAATTTGTCTCCTTTACCAAATCTCTCGAACGACCACTGCTTCAATACATCTTTAACTTCTTTAATTTTTTCTTGCAATATAAATAAGTGGTTACCAAATTTTTCTTTACTCCAAGAATTTAGAACAATATTTTTAAAGTCTGCTTCTTTAATCCAAGAGTTAAAAAATTTAAAATTTGATTTTCCTCTCTTGTCAGCTCCGCGTAGATGGGTAATTTGAGGAGAGTGATCCGAAAGCAGAGGCGGGGGAAGAAGGCTGAAGAGGAGGGGCCATTTGGTAAGTGCAGTATGATTGGAAAAGGTGTGGTCGATCCTGGAGAAAGTCCTACAACCATTCCTTCTCTTATTGTTCCATGAATATTGCATTCCTACAGATCTAACAGGAATTAATTCAGAGTGATTGAGGATATCAGCAAGAGGTTTTATCTCATTCAGGGATAGGGGATTGCCACCAGCTCTATCTGAAAGCTTATAACTACAGTTGAAGTCTCCTGTAATTATCCAAGGATGAGAGGTTTGCCTTAGAGCTAAAAAGACATCAAATAGGGGAGCTCTGGCTGCTGCTGAGTTAAAGGCATAAACAAAGGTTAAATAAAAAGAGGTATTATCATAGGCAGACTGAGCATGGCAATGTATCATTTGAGAGTTAGAGAGGATAGGAGTTATTTGGATTTGTTGGGGGTTGTATAGAACCAATATCCTTCCATATGGAGCATCATCCAAGTTATGAACAAAGTTCCAATTGGGATTAATGTAGTTGGCTGCCTTGAGCGTTAACTCATTATTCAACTTAGTCTCCAGCATAGCTAATATGGATAAATTATGTGTAGCAATAAGATGTTTACATTGGTCAAGTTTGATGACATTATGACCGCCACGTATATTCCATGCTCCTAGATTAGACATCATTGGAGAGCACGGGCATTGATCATTTCAATTTTCATTCTCCTCGTAACAGCTTGTGATGAGGATAAGTAGTTGGGTATTTCATCAGAAAGAGGCGAGACTTCTTTGTTACCATCTTTTGTTGGAGGGGTGGTCAGACCAGAGCTTAGAGGAAATGGAGTGTTGGTTGGAGTGGAAGGAGGAGAGAGATTCGATGTGGTAGGTTGCTTGTAGGCATTTGGAGGTTTAATGTTGGCGTATACAGAGAGGGGAGATGGTACTGGAATATTACAAGAAGCAGGTAGTGTTAATTTGTAATGAGATGTGCATGCATCGGTGTGCATGCATGTATCTGCTTTCAGTTCAGTAGTCTTACTGGAGGAAGAAAAACTTTTCCTACTCTTTTTACTATTCTTGTCTTTTGGTTTTTGTCCTTCATTACTATTGTTTACAATGTTTAACTTGCCTTCTTTATTACCAGTTATTGCTTCTGTATTGTCTTGTGTGTTTTCTTTCTTCTCATACAGTTGCTTTGCATGTTCAGCTTTTGTTTGCTTAGGTTCTTTGCTGTTTATCTCTCTTTGCTCTACTTGTTCTGTTGTTCCAGTTTTAAAGTCTCCTTTGTTATTATCATTTTGTGCTCCGTTATTACCATTCTTGTCATCCATTCTCAAACTTTTAATAACTCTAGTACTAGTGTCAACCTCTTCATCCAGATCGAAGAGTAAATCAAATTTGTTGGATAGCAAACAACTATCAAGTGCTTCAACATCTCCACTTTCTACTGAACTTATTTTGGTTGGTTCCTCTATCGTTTTGGTTGCAATTCCTGGTGTGTTATCTGACTCAGTTTCTCTCTCTTCCTCCTCTCTCATTTCATCAGACACGTCACTGTATGATTCAGTCTTTTTACCCGTTTGCGCTCTTACACTTGTAATCACAATATCATGTTCTTTCTTATCACCTTCAGTCGTAACTTTTACATCGTTCCCCTCTTCTGCTTGCTCCACTTGACTCACTTTGACAGTGTTGACTGTTTTGTTTCTCGTAACTCTTTGCCATTTTCTGTTGTTCTGCTTCCTGATAGGACCGAAACCTTTATGACCTTGCACATTCACTGTGGTTTCCTTGTTACCTACCTGTCTATCAGCTCTACTATTTTCTTTTTCGCACTTTGTCTTACTGCTATCATTGTTCTCACAATCCAATGTTTTATGCCCAAACCTCTTGCACGTAACGCATACATCTGGCCTCCATAAGTACTCAACATAAATTTTCTGTTGCCCTCCCTCAACTAATTTGACCAAAAATTCGTCATCTAATTCTTTTTCTGGTCGGACTTCAATTAAGCACTTAGCATATTTCAACCTATCCTGCTTCTCAGTCATCTCATCCATACATAACATTTTTCCTAAATGACTACAGAGCCAGTTTATTCCTAGAGGAGACCAAGCAAATAAAGGCAGATTGTACAGGTGCACCCATACTGGAACATCAGAGACTGTGCCAGTAACATTACTCACAGTTGCATCATACGGTTTTATTATGAATAGTTTCTTATTCATGATAATAGGATCACTCAGCAAGATAGTTTTCCTATCTTCACTACTTGTGAATTTGAATAAGAAGATGGTTCCATCTGATTTAACTGAGACAGCACCTTTAAGCTTCCATATGGTCTTTAACTTCTGGACAACTGCAGTATACGACAATGGCTTGTCAAGGAAGAAGCCAACAATCGTATCATTCCAGATGGCCGCGCCAGCTTCTATAACTTCGATTGGAGGGAGTAAAGCTTCTTCATCGTACACTGGAGACATGTCAACGGGTATGTACTTTCCTGCGTTCTTTGGTTTGCTTTTAAACAGTGAAGTCCATTTCCGTTCACTCGTACTAGCGATAACGTTGCCTGCCTGATCTGGGAGAGAAAGAGAAGAGGTTTGTAAAGGCAGAGGGTCTGGAGGGTCAGGTTGTGGGATGGTTGGTGGAGGTGAGGTGACTGGGATTGTGTTCAAGGACAAGTTAGCTAAGAGGGGGGAGGGGACATTGGAGGAGATAGGTGGAGCTGACAAGATGGGAGGAGGGGGAGAAGGTACTGAAGGTTCTGCTGCGTTGACTACTGCGGAGTGGGTAGGTACGGCTGAGAAGAAAAGTAAGGGAGGAACAGGAGAGTTGATGGGAGGAGAGAGGAGAGGATCCACAGGAGCGGACATGAGAGGTTGAGATTTTTGAAATAAACCTTTTTGTAATTTACTCAAAACATCATAATTTATCCAAAAACCATATTATTATTTATAAAATCTCACTTTATTAAATAATAATAATGAAAAACATTACAAATTTAGTTTGAAATATATTTTCCGCTAATATTTATGTGTTTCCCTAGATATTTATAAATAATTAATATTTATAAATAATTACTTTATTAAATTTCCTCCATTAACTTTATTTTATTTCATTTAACCACTACTATCTACGAACATCACACGAAAACTGCAAATAATCATGTCTATCATTTATGTTTAAATTTCCCATCACTATTCGCTTTGTTTCAATTATTTATTTTCCAATTCAATTTAAATATTCATTTAATTAAATGCCAAAAATGCAACAATTAACGATAATTACCCAACCAAGGAACAATACATATAAAATATCATAAGAAGTCACCCACATAACACAGTATATATTAATAATTATGATTTTTTTATTAAAAGATACCTATTTTATAATTTAAAATTCAATTATTTAAATTAAATAGTTCATACCAATGTGTTTTTGCTAACTGCCTCTAATCTCAGCAATCCTAATACCAAATCATCCAAATTTCCACCATGATTCCAATGGAAGAAATCACATGTGAATCAAAGTTTGTATGCAGAATAACAAAGTTTAGAAGTTATAGGGAGTTATTTGTCATTAAAGAAACTATAGGGGCTAAATAACGACCTTCTCCTTTATCACCAAAAACCACGTCCGTGCACCTACTATTGAAAAATTTAACTGTTGAGTGCTCTTCCACTATCCAACCTGGCGCCGCTGTAAGCCTCCAAATGAAAACCCAATGCCATCACTGCTTAATTACCACCCACGACCTCCTTATTAGGTCGTCCCCACAATCACCATTACACGATTAGGGTTTTCAATCCTTAATCGGCCAAATCTATCCACTATCGACGTCAATAAGCCATGCTATCACCACCATCGTGCTCCACTCCTCTTACTCTACATTTCCATCACCTCAATTGCACCGATTAATGCGGAAATTGAAAATCACAAAATTGATCATCATGGGTTTGTTGGATTTTCCTTTAACCATAATTTCAGGTTGACTCGAGCACTCCTACAATAAATGGATTATGACGACCACCGTACATCATTGGCATCCAATATACCTATATAGTACACTACAACGGTGCCCGACTGTAACATCCCCCTACTTGGAGGCCCAAAACTAACGGCGATGGATGTTGCAATCATCTATAGTTATTAATCCTCGACGACCAACTGCGGCGGTGTTAGATACATTGATACCTAGATCACAAGAATATGGAAAATTTTCAATAATTTAAAAACACATTTCCACAATCCATTCAAAACATTTCATGTTCATTACATAATCCCATAAACGTTAACAACGTTAAAAAATATATAATTATTACACATATGCCAAGAGCGACATATGAAGATACCCTCTTGGTTGATTAGAGTATAAAATAAGGCTAATAAGTCTGCCTTTACATTCAAAATACACATCGGAAAAGATAACTCTAAATAACTAACTCCTCTTGAATGCCTCTAGAAGCTTTATTCATCTAAGAAGAGAACCTGGAAACCCTAAACCTCAAATTACTCAAAATCAATTGAGTACCCGAGAGTTTAAGTAGAAAAACATAAACTTCAAGTCAAACATAAATCCTGGTATGAATAATAATTTACTATCTCAAATTATTTAGATATCTAGTGAGACCACGTTGAAAGCGGAACGGGTTTCCCCTCACTAGTATCCTAAAACCTTTTATAAAACCATATACAGTGTTTCTACACCCACAATGGTTAAAACATAATCATTTTAAATTATTACGATGATATGCAAACATATTAAAACATACTGGATTCCCCATCCTTTGTTTAATTGACTCCCTGTCATATTTTATAGTTACTAGGGTCACTATTAACTGAAAGGGAGTGCAGATTAAGGATCTTAAGGCTAATTTAACACTATAGGGGGGTGAATAATGTTTAATGGATTCTAAGACTTATATGGACTAATTTAAAAATTATGATATAAACAAATGCATAACTTAATCACAAAACAATAGCAAAATCAAACACAGATGCAAAAAGTAAATAAAAAGCAGTAAAAGGAAAGAACACATCGGATATTATATTGGTTCGAAGTTACCCTACATCCAGTCCTGCACTAAGGCAAACACCTCGTACAGATTTTTATTATACCAATGTCAAGATTACAATCCTCAATTTCTAAAGGCCTTGAGGTACCCTCCTGTCTTCGAGTCTGGGGCAAACTCTCTTGATTTACGGGACACAAGATCACCCAAGTGATTTCCAAGCACAACCACACCTTATAGAGAGACTCGATAAACTTTTGATTACAACTTGATCCTATAACTCTAAATAGCACTTTGATCTTCGAGAGAGGGCAGAGAATCAAACAAGAATGAGATTATAATTTGATTCACTTGAGAATTCGGCAGAATTTCTGCATGATCTTAATAATATAAAAATTTTGGAATATGGATTTATGGAGAAGGAGTGAAAAAAATAAGAAAAATAGTTAGTTAAAAAATTCGTTTGTGAAGGCTATTTATAGACTTGTGACAGTCATAACCATTCATGAAGAGATTTAAACGAATAGACACTTCTTTTGAAAATTGAAACTTTTGAATTTAATGGCCACCATGTCGACATGGGGTATCCCATGATGTCGACATCCCTTAGTTAAAAACAATGTAAAATTTGTTTTGAAAATGGTATTGAAAGGAAAACAAGATGAAATGATTCTGGAGTAAAATAAACTAGTTTTCCTATGATTTAAAATAAAGAAGAGTAGAAAAATATATTTTTAGAATTATATATAAATTTCATTTTAAATCTTAAGTGCATATATATTATAAAAGAATTTTTAAAAATCAGAAGATAGTTTAAAAACAAACGAAGTTTAAAACAAGAGTTTATTTAAAAATAAAAACAAAGAATATTTTAAGGCTAAAACATCTTTTTGAAAATCATTTGAAAAGATATTTGTTAAAGCTAAAACATTAAAAAAAACAGTTTTGAAAATCATTTTAAAAAACCATTTTGAAGTAGTTTTGCAAGCTCCTTCCTGCAGAATATTTCATCACATCTGGACTCAAGAACTTGTACAAAACCAGGATGTTTGTGGGTTTGTAAGACACTTGTCGTAGGTTTGTAAGCTACTTGTCGTGGGTTTGTGTAACAACCCGTATATTTGGACCATTTAAATCGACAATAATCCACACATGTCAACTTAAATAATACAAAACACGAATCATTATGGGATTATAAATACATTAATGTAAATGAGAAATCAATACAACATCACAGACACAGAACAGTCACAGAATAATGCAGCGGAAAATACATCGTCATAATAGCAGTTCATGAAGCTACTACATAAAATACAACAATGTCTTAACATAAAGTGACAAAAAGAAAATACATAAATGTCCAACAGACTAGGACATCAATACAGGAATAGAAATAGACCGATAAAGATAAATGCTAAGCCTTCAGCATCTTCAACCAACCTTGATCAGCAACTGGATAGCTTCAGACTGACCCGAGCAAATACAAAAAGAAACACTCGAGTCAGGACTCAAAATCTTATACAAGAAAATCAAGTGCAAGGGAAAAGTCCATAACTTAAAGATGACTAAAATAAACATCTCTAAGGATCCGATAAACTATCTATATATACAATAGAATACGATAGATAGATAATGTCTAATCAGTAAAGTACGATATTAAAATAGTGTTAAGGCGTTACCATAATCCCCTTAACATATTTTATTCCCAAGAGCATATACAAGACCGTAGTTTCCCCAAAACCGGAAGTCACCAGAGGGCAATCCATATACTAAAGGTACAAACCAAAACGTAGTGGTAGCGAATAGGATAATCAGTATGACAAGGTACATGAGGCGATACCAACTAGGATACTAGTAGTTGCGTGATCCAGACTGATGTTGAGCATAGCAGCTACTACCTCAACACCGCGAAACAACACTCCCAAATCAAGGGGTGCACCCAAATCGAATCACAAAAGTAATAGATATGGTATCGAAGAAGTGTGTCCTCTAGAGGTGGCGAACCTCAATGGCCCGGCGCGGCTCCTGTTTTAGTCATGTCAGGGGTCATCCAATATCGTTCTCTTTCTTCGGTCAACGCGTTCACCAAACCATCCACTTCGTTCTGGATCAACACTCCGCGTATAATAGTTATTAAAGTGGTTTTCGGTATCGACAGAGAGTATGTCCATATCTGATCCCGGTCTCTTTAATAACTACGTATTTATTACCCGATGGTCATTTAAGTTAAAGTTTAAACAAATCAAAGTCCAAAAGTCAAGCTGCAAATTTGACTTTCACAATTTATCATTTCACGATTCAATTTATTTTAGATATTTAAAATCATATTTCCCGATGAAATTTGTGGTTTAAACAATTGAGTTAACAATATAATTAAGTATTCAAGTTCAATTTAATAAATCTCACTTATTAAATTTAGTTAATACTCCAATTAATTCGATTTAATGGTAAATTTTAGTTCACATCATTTAAACCAAATTCTATTCATTTCAATTCGTATTTACATTCATCGTTACATTAACAATAATCATAAATTCGATTAAATCAATTTTATTAAATTTAAAATCATTTTAAATTTAAATTATCACTAAATTGAATCCCTAAAACTTTAGTTAGTTTCGTATTCCACTTAAGTCAAATTTTCTAAATCTCAAACTTAATTTACGACAAGTTTCAAATCTATTTAATTAAAACCGATTTCAAGTCTAAATCTAACAAATCTAATAAAATTTCAATTTTTTTTAATTTCTAAAACTTCCTTGTTTTTAAGTCTCATTTCAAATAAATTTGCCAATTCATTTTATTCAATTAAACTCCATTAATTTATTCCTATTAATTTATTTCGATTTAATCCATTAATTAAATCCATTAAGTTCGTTACCTAATTTCCAAACAAATTGTTAAGTTCATTCCTTAATTTCAAATAGATTTCAATTTCAAAAATAATTTTTGTTGACCAATCGGGTTTCTTATTTTTAATTATCTATCCTAGGCCAAGTTGTTTAATTGGGTATTTATCATTTCAACCCGATATTATTCAATATAAAACAAAGCATAGCAAAGGGAACTTGTAGTGTGATAACTGGGATGGTGTCAAAGTAAATAAACAAGCAATAGCAAACATACATAACAATTTAACAACTTATTTAAATAATCCTGAAATAATCATATTAACTTACATTTGTTATTTATGCAAATTAATATAATTATTTCTAGAATCCACACCATCGTTTCATGCGGATTAAAGATTCTTACATTATGGTTTTCACTTGGTGACTATTATCACTTTACTACATCAACCATACATTTTAAATCGTTAACTATCCTATATCACATTCAATTTCAGATTTATTATTGCTTATTTTTAACAACCAATTTCAACATCTCATAACAATTTTTAATGTCATAACTGTTTACCATAAACCAACATCAAATCACAATTTATCACATTAAATCTTTTTAACAATACATGGTGTCAATTTAGGAAATTTAAGTTCTATCAATACTCCATTTTAACTTGTATAGCAATTTTATTTCAACAATTTTAACAATCAACAATTTAATATCCAAATTAATATAAACAACAATTATCACTTGATTTTCATAGCATAATAGGTTGAGTCGTGAATGAAATATTCACCTTGCGTGGTTAAAGAAGCTGACGAAGCACGAAGACGAATAGATAAAATAGACCCTAATAAGCACGACGCAAAACGAACACAAACTGCAATCAAACAAATAATTAATCAATAATTTGTTTATTGCAATATATATATCGATTGAATATATATATATTAACCATACCAAACAACGAAGCAAGTTAGATTCGACAAGCTGAATGGAAGCCTAAGTTTCCAGAGCAGTAGCTGGAACAAACACAGTAAAACAGTGTATATTAGCAAATTAAAATTCCAAAGTATATAATGCCATATAATATAACAGTTTTATATATATATATATACTTATATATAAAACAGAGGTGCACTAAGCACGATTTGTGGCCAATGCGAGGCACAATGGTGACGGCGGGCAGGGATGTTGCGGCAGTCGGAGAAGGTGGTTGCAGCTGAGGTCGCTGGCTGGTTTGGGTGGTCCGGGGTCGCGGGAAGTGGCTGGGCGGAGCGGGGCTGGGGGAGCGGGGCTGGGAGCAGGGCTGGGGCGGGCTGGGGAGCAGGCTGGGTGCGGGCTGGGAGCGAGCTGGGGAGCAGGCTGGGAGCGGGCTGGGGGCGGGGCTGGGGAGCAGGCTGGGAGCGAGCTGGGGCGGGGCTGGGGACGGGCTGGGGGCGGGGCTGGGGAGCAGGCTGGGGCAGGTTGTGGAGCGGCGGACTGGGGAGGGCTGGGGCGGACTGGGGAGGGCTGGCTGGGGTGGGGCGGATTAGGGAGGGCTGGCTGGGGCGGTTGTGGAGGGGCTGGGGCGGACTGGGCGAGCTGGGGAGGCTGGGGAATGGCAGTGGAGTGGGTGGAAGGTGGACGTGCATGGAGGTGGGTGGGTTTTATATTCTGGAGGGAAAAATATAAAAGAATTATGAAGAGGAGGGAGAAGAGAAAAGGAAGGAGCACGTACCAATAGCAGTGAGCAATAATGAAGGCAGAGCAGTTAATGCAAGGCAGAGAGGGATATATACAGAGAAGTTTGCAGAGTTCCCAGGCCAAAGCATTGATTCTTTTGTACAGTGATGGCTATTGGGTTTCTGAAGGGACAAGGCCCCTAGAATTCTGAGCGTTGGACGGTAGGGTACCGGTTTGTGTGGCATAACGGACCAGTTTGTACTCCGTTAACCAATTTATAACTTGCCACGCCGAACTCCGATTGACACAAAAAAATATACCGTTTTGATCAGCGCGACGAGGCGGACACAACGGTATGAAGATATTGATGGTTTGACATTGTTTGCGAAGTGGTAAATCTTATTGAACCATTTGCTCGAGCGACAATTTAACTAGCAATTAAAAGAGGAATTTGACGAAACGAAATGCGCCGTCATGATCAGAATATTTTTCTTGTGCAACATTGTGAAAAATATTTGAGTTCGGACGATAGAAAATTACACATAAAATTTAAACTAATATGCAAATGCGACGAGCGAAATTTACTTCCATATTATTCGACGCAATTTGGCGTATGCCTATGTCTATCTAGACGCATTCCAAATGTGAAGTTTGAATAGCAACAAAAGTTGTTTGTGAAAATTCAAAATTTTCTATTACGGAGAATGCAGCAAAACGCAGAAGAATAAGATCGACGGAGCTAAAGATGTCCGAATTTTGAAAAACGAAAAATGAAGTCTTTGTCAGAAGATGATTTAGAATTTTTCTATGTAAAAATATTCAGGTTCGAAAGATAAAATTTTCACGTTTAAAATGAACTGATGTGCAATAAAATGCGAACGAAATTTACTGCGGTATTTTCCGACGAAACTTTACCCATATCTATAACCATCTAGGCGCAATTTATAAACAAAGTTTGGACGTTAATTGAAATCGTATGTAAGTTTCATATTTTATATTAAAATAATGGTTCTAAAAATTTTAAAATTGAGTCGGAAATTCAGGGTCGTTACATTCTCCACCACTCTAAACTTTTCATCATCGAAAATGAACAAGGTATAGAGTGGAAGAACAGATAAAAGATATACGATGGATATAGCATAGGTTATCGAACAAAGTATAGAATATAGAATGGAATTTACCTTCAACAAATAATTCTGGATTTGAATCACGGATACTCTCCTCGGTTTCCCAAGTACAATCACGATCATCAGGACTCCATTGGACTTTGACTAGGCTAACAGATTTCCTTCTAAGCTGCTTCGTATCCCTATCAATAATACGAAGTGGTCTCCTCTCTATAGTCAAATCCGGCTCAATATCAACCTCATCTAACTGAGCAATAGGAATGGTCATGGATGGATCATGTACAACCTTCCGAAGATGTGAAACGTGGAATACGTTGTGCACGCCCTCAAATTTCTCCGGCAATGCAACTCTGTAGGCTAGTGTACCAATTCTCTTAGTGATAGTGAATGGTCCAACAAATCTAGGAGCGAGCTTCCCTCTACGAACAAATCGAATAACATTCTTCAAAGGTGATACCTTCAGGAATACCTCATCCCCAACCTGGAATTCTAAATCCCTTCTACGCCTATCAGCATAGCTCTTCTGCCTATCCTGTGCGGTCTTCATCTTTCTTCTGATCTCATTAACCTTCTCGGATGCTTCTATAATCATATCTGGGCCAAGAACCAAACGATCACCAGGCTCAATCCAACAAGCTGGCGATTTGCAGGGTCGTCCATATAAAGCTTCGAACGGTGCCATATCGATACTTGCCTGATAACTGTTATTATAAGTGAATTCAACCAAATGGAGATGGTCTTCTCAAGATCCACCGAAATCAATTATGCAAGCTCGGAGCAGATCCTCCAAAATCTGATTTACCCTCTCAGTTTGGCCATATGTTTGAGGATGATAAGCTGTGCTCAAATTCAGTTTAGTGCCCAAGACGTCCTGAAATGCCTTCCAGAATTTACTAGTGAATAAAGGGTCTCTGTCGCACACAATACTAGACGGAACTCCATGAAGTCTAACAATCTCTCTCATATACATCTCGGCCAAACTCAAAGCAGTACGAGTGATCTTAACAGGAATAAAATGAGCAGATTTGGTCAACCTATCAATAATCACCCAAATACTCTCGTTACCTTTTCTGGTCCTTGGTAATCCGTCAATGAAGTCCATAGAAATTTGATCCCATTTCCAACACGGAATCTCTAGGGGT
The DNA here is from genome assembly GCA_030737815.1 of Allium fistulosum. Classification (NCBI taxonomy): domain Eukaryota; kingdom Viridiplantae; phylum Streptophyta; class Magnoliopsida; order Asparagales; family Amaryllidaceae; genus Allium; species Allium fistulosum. The sequence goes on along the minus strand of CM060901.1, from coordinate 1,387,523,301 downwards.
TGAAGTAATCCTGCCATCTTCCGGTGATCGGCCTTGACTTGCTGGCAAGTGGTGCATCTGCTGACGTATACAGAAATATCTCTCTTCATCCCACTCCACCAATATAAACGCTTCATATTTCGGTACATCTTAGTGACGCCAGGATGAAATGAAAGTGATGACTGATGGTTTTTTCTAAGCACTTCTTGTCTCAATCCATCGACATTAGGAACACAAATACGGTTGTCAATCCTCAGAACTCCATTACTATCTATCTGTGCTCCCACTTTACTGTCGGCATTTCCAACTCTACCAAGAACTAACTCCTTCATGCGATAGAGCAAGGTGTCCTCATATTGCTTAGCTTTGATGCGATCCACAAGAGATGGGGAGATAACAAGCTGAAAGAGCATGCCTTCTACAAGATTACAACATGACAATGCTCTGCTACGCCTCAAAGCATCAGCTACAACATTTGCTTTCCCAGGAGTATAATTGATGTCGAGATCATATGCAGCTAAGAATTCGAGCCATCGGACTTGTCTCTGGTTCAAATCCTTTTGAGAAAAGATATATCTCAAGGACTTATGATCAGTGAATAATTCAAATTTAGTTCCCAAAAGATGATGCTTCCACAGTTTCAAAGCAAATACAACTGCAAGAAGCTCTAGATCATGAGTTGCATAGTTTACTTCATGGATCTTCAACTGGTGGCCAGCATAAGCAATAACCTTTCCGTTTTGCAAAAGAACAGCGCCTAAACCTTCTCGGCAAGCATCTGTATAGACAGTTAATCCTTCACTTCCATCGATTACCGGAAGAACTGGAGCTGAAGTTAACTTACATTTCAACTTATTAAAAGCTGATTCACACTTCTCACTCCAAATAAACTTGACATCCTTTCGAGTTAAAGCAGTAAGTGGGGCAGAAATCCGGGCAAAGTGCTCAATAAATCTACGATAATAACCAGCCAAGCCCAAGAAGCTACGGATATCAGTAGGAGTTTTGGGAGTCTCCCAATCCTGTAGATAAATTTCCAAATTAGACAGGAATAAGAGGGATTGAATAGAAATAGCGAATAGGATAGAACTTACATTGATTACGGCGATCTTAGCTGGATCGACCGAAATCCCATTTTCAGAAACTATGTGGCCCAGGAATCTCACTTCGTCTCGCCAGAAGTGGCATTTAGAGAATTTGGCCTTAAGTTGATGATTTCGGAGAGTTTCCAGAACATAAGCAAGATGTGTCTCATGCTCCTTCTCGTCTTTGGAAAAAACGAGAATATCATCAATGAAAACAAGAACAAACTTGTTAAGGACATCGCGGAAGACTCGATTCATTAAGTCGACGAAATAAGCAGGTGCGTTGGTCAAACCGAATGGCATAACCAACCATTCATAGAATCCATTCTCGGTACGGAAAGCTGTCTTATGAATACTATCTTCTGCTACTCTGAGTTGGTGGAACCCAGTGGCAAGATCAATTTGGGAGAAAACTTTAGCTCCATGGAGCTGATCGAATAAATCATTGATGCGAGGCATCAGATAGCGGTTCTTGAGAGTGCGTTTGTTTAGTTCCCTGTAATCAACACACATGCGAAGAGACCCATCTGATTTGGTGACAAATACAACTGCGGCGCCCCATTCAGAACAATTTCTCCTAATCAAACTCCTAGCAAATAGATCATCAATTTGAGTTTTAAGTTCCGCTTTCTCTTTAGGAGCCATTCTTCTGTGAGGGAGAACTACGGGAGTAGCTCCAGGAATAAGGTCAATGCAGAAATCGATCTCCCTTTTAGGCGGTAGAGAGTTGAACTCTCCAAATACATCGGGAAATTTCTGAACAATAGGAGTAGTACTAAGATCATCCGGGTGAGCATCAAGAGAGAATATGAAGCTTCCGGCATATTTCTGCGGTGATTTGCATTCAATTACAAGCGGTAGACCCTTGTCATTGACTAGAGAAACAGAACGAGCCTTGCAAGAAATAACAACATCGAATTTCCTTAACCAATCAGCACCTAACAAGATGTCAAATGCTGCGAAGCCAAGCACATAAAAATCCCAAGTGAATCGATATCTTCCATACAAGAGCACAACCTCCTTACAAATTCTACTGAGGTTGGCAAGTCCACCAATAGGGTTGGAGACGCATAAGGAAGTAGTAGCAAGAGTAGGTTCTAATTTGAGCTTATTACAAAGATCAATAGATATGAAGCTATGAGAAGCACCAGTATCGAATAATACCCTAATAGGTAAATCATGTAATGAAAAAGTACTTCGTAAGGTACCTTGGTCATCCTGAGCAGATGGTGGAGGTGGTGTAGGAGTGGCGATAGCAAATACTCCAGATGGTGTGCCACGCTTATGCATTGGGCAGTCTTTCTTGAAATGACCAGGCTGGAGGCAGACATAGCATAAATCTCTTCTAGTCGTAGAAGGTGGGGGAACAGCAGCTCCGGTAGATGGGCAACTATTAGCATAATGGCCCTTCTTATCGCATTTGAAGCAAATGATATTAGCAAGGTCTATTGGGATTTTCTGGGCGTATCCCAATCCAGTAGTCTTCTGCCAAGCTTTCTTTTGTTGATCAAAGTTCATCTTCCTCTTCCCGGGCTGGCTAGAGGAGGGCTGAGTAGGAGTGGCCTTGGCAGTAGGTCCCCTAGGCTTCGCCTCATATCTAAGAGCATAGTCAACAAGCTCTGTGAAGGTGCAGTGGGTGTGGCCAGTAAGCAAGTCATAATACTCTGGTCTTGCTCCCAAAATGAACTTCTCGTTCTTTAAAAGGGGTGTATCAATCAATCCCGGGCCGAACTTGGAGAGTTCGTTGAATTTCCTCTCATACTCCGAAAAGGTCATACTGCCTTGCTTAAGATCCATAAAAGCTCTATAAAGTTGGGTTTTCCCAGCAGCTGGCATCCATTGTGCCGAGAAAGTATCCCTAGTCAAAAGATAGACTAGATGAATAACATTCCAAAGATTAAAAGAAGAATTTAGACTACGAAATCCAAATTATTTAATACCTAAAATGGGCCCAAGTGATGGTGTTCTCCTCGATACGAGAAGTAACTGATTCCCACCAATCTTGCGCGGCATCCTGAAGTTGCCAGGCAGCAAGCTGACGCTTTTGAGCATTAGTGATCTCCAGACCAGAAAATATCTTCTCTAAGCCTTTAAGCCATTGCTGAGCCTCGATAATATTCTCGGATCCAGAAAACTTAATACCTCCCAGCTGTGTATACTCCTTACTAAGAGTGGTGAATTTGACAGGAGCTGGAGCGGCAGGTGCAGCCTGAGCAGGACCATGGCCCCTTCCTCCCCTATTGTTTCCTCTGGTACCCATCCTGAAATACCAAAAGAGATTTTTAAAACCAAGGATAGAAAGTCATAGAATATTAAGGAAAGTCCAATCAACGAATCAAAGAAGTTTGAAATGAAAGGATTTGGATATTGAATCGATTCTCCTCATTCTAGAGTATTGCTACCCTGTCTCTAATGAGTTTATATATAATCCCAGACTAAGGTTTATAGGGAAACCAAAGCTCTGATACCAACTGTAACAACCCGTATATTTGGACCATTTAAATTGACAATAATCCACACATGTCAACTTAAATAATACAAAACACGAATCATTATGTGATTATAAATACATTAATGTAAATGAGAAATCAATACAACATCACAGACACAGAACAGTCACAGAATAATGCAGCGGAAAATACATCGTCATAATAGCAGTTCATGAAGCTACTACATAAAATACAACAATGTCTTAACATAAAGTGACTAAAAGAAAATACATAAATGTCCAACAGACTAGGACATCAATACAGGAATAGAAATAGACCGATAAAGATAAATGCTAAGCCTTCAGCATCTTCAACCAACCTTGATCAGCAACTGGATAGCTTTAGACTGACCCGAGCATATACAAAAAGAAACACTCGAGTCAGGACTCAAAATCTTATACAAGAAAATCAAGTGCAAGGGAAAAGTCCATAACTTAAAGATGACTAAAATAAACATCTCTAAGGATCCGATAAACTATCTATATATACAATAGAATACGATAGATAGATAATGTCTAATCAGTAAAGTACGATATTAAAATAGTGTTAAGGCGTTACCATAACCCCCTTAACATATTTTATTCCCAAGAGCATATACAAGACCGTAGTTTCCCCAAAACCGGAAGTCACCAGAGGGCAATCCATATACTAAAGGTACAAACCAAAACGTAGTGGTCGCGAATAGGATAATCAGTATGACAAGGTACATGAGGCGATACCAACTAGGATACTAGTAGTTGCGTGATCCAGACTGATGTTGAGCATAGCAGCTACTACCTCAACACCGCGAAACAACACTCCCAAATCAAGGGGTGCACCCAAATCGAATCACAAAAGTAATAGATATGGTATCGAAGAAGTGTGTCCTCTAGAGGTGGCGAACCTCAATGGCCCGGCGCGGCTCCTGTTTTAGTCATGTCAGGGGTCATCCAATATCGTTCTCTTTCTTCGGTCAACGCGTTCACCAAACCATCCACTTCGTTCTGGATCAACACTCCGCGTATAATAGTTATTAAAGTGGTTTTCGGTATCGACAGAGAGTATGTCCATATCCGATCCCGGTCTCTTTAATAACTACATATTTATTACCCGATGGTCATTTAAGTTAAAGTTTAAACAAATCAAAGTCCAAAAGTCAAGCTGCAAATTTGACTTTCACAATTTATCATTTCACGATTCAATTTATTTTAGATATTTAAAATCATATTTCCCGATGAAATTTGTGGTTTAAACAATTGAGTTAACAATATAATTAAGTATTCAAGTTCAATTTAATAAATCTCACTTATTAAATTTAGTTAATACTCCAATTAATTCGATTTAATGGTAAATTTTAGTTCACATCATTTAAACCAAATTCTATTCATTTCAATTCGTATTTACATTCATCGTTACATTAACCATAATCGTAAATTCGATTAAATCAATTTTATTAAATTTAAAATCATTTTAAATTTAAATTATCACTAAATTGAATCCTTAAAACTTTAGTTAGTTTCGTATTCCACTTAAGTCAAATTTTCTAAATCTCAAACTTAATTTACGACAAGTTTCAAATCTATTTAATTAAAACCGATTTCAAGTCTAAATCTAACAAATCTAATAAAATTTCAGTTTTTTTTAATTTCTAAAACTTCCTTGTTTTTAAGTCTCATTTCAAATAAATTTGCCAATTCATTTTATTCAATTAAATAGGTTTATTAATCCGTTTCAATTAAACTCCATTAATTTATTCCTATTAATTTATTTTGATTTAATCCATTAATTAAATCCATTAAGTTCATTACCTAATTTCCAAACAAATTGTTAAGTTCATTCCTTAATTTCAAATAGATTTCAATTTCAAAAACAATTTTTGTTGACCAATCGGGTTTCTTATTTTTAATTATCTATCCTAGGCCAAGTTGTTTAATTGGGTATTTATCATTTCAACCCGATATTATTCAATATAAAACAAAGCATAGCAAAGGGAACTTGCAGTGTGATAACTGGGATGGTGTCAAAGTAAATAAACAAGCAATAGCAAACATACATAACAATTTAACAACTTATTTAAATAATCCCGAAATAATCATATTAACTTACATTTGTTATTTATGCAAATTAATATAATTATTCCTAGAATCCACACCATCGTTTCATGCGGATTAGAGATTATTACATTATGGTTTTCACTTGGTGACTATTATCACTTTACTACATCAATCATACATTTTAAATCGTTAACTATCCTATATCACATTCAATTTCAGATTTATTATTGCTTATTTTTAACAACCAATTTCAACATCTCAGAACAATTTTTAATGTCATAACTATTTACCATAAACCAACATCAAATCACAATTTATCACATTAAATCTTTTTAACAATACATGGTGTCAATTTAGGAAATTTAAGTTCTATCAATACTCCATTTTAACTTGTATAGCAATTTTATTTCAACAATTTTAACAATCAACAATTTAATATCCAAATTAATATAAACAACAATTATCACTTGATTTTCATAGCATAATAGGTTGAGTCGTGAATGAAATATTCACCTTGCGTGGTTAAAGAAGCTGACGAAGCACGAAGACGAATAGATAAAATAGACCCTAATAAGCACGACGCAAAACGAACACAAACTGCAATCAAACAAATAATTAATCAATAATTTGTTTATTGCAATATATATATCGATTGAATATATATATTAACCATACCAAACAACGAAGCAAGTTAGATTCGACAAGCTGAATGGAAGCCTAAGTTTCCGGAGCAGTAGCTGGAATAAACACAGTAAAACGTATATGAGCAAATTAAAATTCCAAAGTATATAATGCCATATAATATAACAGTTATATATATATATATACTTATATATAAAACAGAGGTGCACTGAACACGATTTGCGGCCAATGCGAGGCACAAAGGTGACGGCGGGCAGGGATGTTGCGGCAGTCGGAGAAGGTGGTTGCAGCTGAGGTTGCTGGCTGGTTTGGGTGGTCCGGGGTCGCGGGAAGTGGCTGGGCGGAGCGGGGCTGGGGGAGCGGGGCTGGGAGCAGGGCTGGAGCGGGCTGGGGAGCAGGCTGGGAGCGAGCTGGGGAGCAGGCTGGGAGCGGGCTGGGTGCGGGCTGGGGGCGGGGCTAGGGAGCAGGCTGGGAGCGAGCTGGGGGCAGGGCTGGGGGCATGGCTGGGGAGCAGGCTGGGGCGGGCTGTGGAGCGACGGACTGGGGAGGGCTGGGGCGGACTGGGGAGGGCTGGCTGGGGCAGGCTGTGGAGGGGCGGACTGGGAAGGGCTAGCTGGGGCGGTTGTGGAGGGCTGGGGCGGACTGGCCGAGCTGGGGAGGCTGGGGAATGGCAGTGGAGTGGGTGGTAGGTGGACTTGCATGGAGGTGGGTGGGTTTTATATTCTGGAGGGAAAAATATAAAAGAATTATGAAGAGGAGGGAGAAGAGAAAAGGAAGGAGCACGTACCAATAGCAGTGAGCAATAATGAAGGCAGAGCAGTTAATGCAAGGCAGAGGGGGATATATACAGAGAAGTTTGCAGAGTTCCCAGGCCAAAGCAATGATTCTTCTGTACAGTGATGGCTATTGGGTTTTTGAAGGGACAAGGCCCCTAGAATTCTGAGCGTTGGAGGGTAGGGTACCGGTTTGTGTGGCGTAACGGACCAGTTTGTACTCCGTTAACCAATTTATAACTTGCCACGCCGAACTCCGATTGACACAAACAAATATACCGTTTTGATTAGCGCGACGAGGCGGACACAACGGTATGAAGATATTGATGGCTTGACATTGTTTGCGAAGTGGTAAATCTTATTGAACCATTTGCTCGAGCGACAATTTAACTAGCAATTAAAAGCGGAATTTGACGAAACGAAATGCGCCGTCATGATCAGAATATTTTTCTTATGCAACATTGTGAAAAATATTTGAGTTCGGACGATAGAAAATTTACACATAAAATTTAAACTAATATGCAAATGCGACGAGCGAAATTTACTTCCATATTATTCGACGCAATTTGTCGTATGCCTATGTCTATCTAGACGCATTCCAAATGTGAAGTTTGAATAGCAACGGAAGTTGTTTGTGAAAATTCGAAATTTTCTATTACGGAGAATGCAGCAAAACGCAGAAGAATAAGATCGACGGAGCTAAAGATGTCCGAATTTTGAAAAACGAAAAATGACGTCTTTGTCAGAAGATGATTTAGAATTTTTCTATGTAAAAAATATTCAGGTTCGGAAGATAAAATTTTCACGTTTAAAATGAACTGATGTGCAATAAAATGCGAACGAAATTTACTGCGGTATTTTCCGACGAAAATTTACCCATATCTATAACCATCTAGGCGCAATTTATAAACAAAGTTTGGACGTTAATTGAAATCGTATGTAAGTTTCATATTTTATATTAAAATAATGGTTCTAAAATTTTTGAAATTGGGTCGGAAATTCAGGGTCGTTACAGTTTGTAAGCCACTAAGAAGGTAGAAATGGGTTCCATTCCAAATGAAATTTGGAATGAAGATGTCCATGCTATTATGAACTTTTAACAAAACTAGACACTTATCTTGAAATCTTGATCTTGATACTCATGAGTCTTCAAACTTGATTTCATCATTTTTGATCTTTATACTGTACAGTCTTCAATAATCAATACTTGCCTCATATATATCCTGCATAATAACATTCATATGTATCTAGATAATAATGTTAGTATATAAGTTATAATAAAATAAGTTACAAAGGTTGTTGTCATCAAAACCACTATCTCGAGTTCCTAACAATCTCCCCCTTTTTGATGATGACAACCTTATAAAATATACGTACCACTTCGATCATACCATAACTCCCCCTTACACCAACAAACCCCCTTACTCCAAGCCTACTATTTTATATAACTTCTCCCCCTTTGTCCTTAACAAAAATAACATATAAACCTTGAACTTAATAGAAAATGAGATAAACAAACATATGACATAAGAATAATAACTATGTATGAGTGAAATATAGCATCCTAAGTTAAATGGAATTCAAGATTTTATACACCAAAGATTGTTTTTAGAAGAACATTAATTAAGATAACACTTATATACAAATTAACAAACCAGTATACAATCAAGAAAGAGAAAAACGAAAAATGCTTAACGAGGATCCTTAACTATTGGTGATTTATGGACCGAACAATTTGGATAGTGGAGACAAAAGTCTCCACGTTGTTCGACCAAGTTCCCGTTAGCGTCAAAAAGGACCTCTCCAACGCAAATCACACCATCGTCTTCGTCCATATGAACATCCAGATTCGATAGTGGATGTTCTTCTTCTTGATCCTCTTGTGGTTCTCATAGAGGCTCTTCTTCTTCTTCAGAATCCATGGCTTGTGATGATTCTTCGATGACAATGGGATTGGCATGGTTATCCATAAGGAAGTTTTGTAAATTCCTAAGGATTATGCCTTGCCTATCTTGTTCTCTAGCCATTCGCAGTTGACCTACTTGAATTTCCATCATCATTTGAAGCAAATCTTTCATATTCTCTTGTAATTTGATGACTCGTACGTGTGTGGAACGTTGAAAAGGGCCAGAATGAGGAGAAGTGGGTGAAGAAGGTTCATTATTAGAAGAGGAAGCCATTAATTTACCATTTTAGAAGTTTATTATAGAGAATAGAACAGAGAAAAGGAGTAAAAGTCGAAATATATAAATATATAACCAAATAACTAATTTTAGAGGGAAATTTAAATTTGAAAATCTCGGCCTGTATGTCGACATAGGGGGATGGGCCATGTCGACATGCCCAGTTCAATTTTTGAGAAATTTTTATTTATATTAATTATTAACTATACTTGTATTATTTATAATTTATATTTCAGTTAATGAACATATACCTAATTCTCTTCTAAATTTAGTAAAGTTTGGTTCATTTAATGGTTTGGTTAATATATCAGCAATTTGTTTTTCAGTATTAATATATTCAAGAGTTATGACTTCTTTACTTACATTATATCTAAGAAAATGATGTCTACTATCAATATGTTTTGTTCTAACATGATGAGTTGGATTTTTAGATAGGTTTATTGCACTAGGATTATCATAATAAATTGGTGATTTAGGCATAGTTAATCCAATTTTTTTTAAAGTTTGTTGCATATATATAACTTGAGAACAGACCAAAGCAGTAGATATATATTCTGCTTCAGTTGTTGACAAGGATACAGTGTTTTTCTTCTTACTAAACTAGGAAACCAGAGAATGTCCTAGAAAGTGACAAGTTCCACTTGTACTTTTTCGGTCTGATTTACAACCAGCGTAATCAGCATCACAATATGAAATTAAATCAAATACATCATTTTTAGGGTAAAATAAACCATAATCTAAAGTATGTTTTACATATCTTAAAATTCTTTTAACAGCTTTTAAGTGAGTTTCTTTAGGTTGAGATTGGTATCTTGCACAGAGACAGACACTATGCATGATGTCAGGACGACATGCTATTATATAAAGCAGCGAACCAATCATTCCCCTATATAATTTTTTATCAACATCTTTTGATTTATCTTCTTTACTTAAAGCTACATTAGTTATCATTGGAGTTGGTTTTCACTAGAAGTGGTCAATCCAAATTTATTAATTAAATCCTTAGCATATATTTCTTGACTAATGAAAATTCCTTTATCAAATTGTTTGATTTGAAGTCCTAAGAAGAAACTTAGTTCTCACATATGACTCATTTCAAATTCTTTAGTCATTATATTTGAGAATTCTTTATTCATTATGTTATTAGTTGACCCAAATATTATATCATCTACATATATTTGTACTAATTGAATATCATTTTTGTTTCTTTTAATAAAAAGAGTTGTATCTATTTTACCAAATTCAAAACCAGATTGTAATAAATAAGATCTTGTCTTTCATACCAGGCTCTAGGGGCTTGTTTCAGACTATATAAAGCTTTGTTTAATTTATATACATGATTTGGAATTTTATTATCTTCAAAAAGTGGAGGTTGTTCAACATAAACATCTTCTTTTACAAAACCATTTAGAAAAGCACTTTTAACATCCATTTGATATAACTTGAAATTATTGTAGTTTGCGAAAGCAAGTAGAAGCCTAATATCTTCTAGTCTTGCTACGGGTGCAAAGGTTTCGTCATAATCAATTCCTTCTTCCTGACAATAACCTTGCGCGACTAAACGAGCTTTATTTCTCACGACCTCACCAAGTTCATCCATTTTATTTTTATAAACCCATTTTGTTCCAGTTATACTTTTATCCTCAGGTCTAGGAACAAGTTCCCAAACATCATTTCTGGTGAACTGATTCAATTCTTCTTGCATAGCAAGAATCCATGAATCATCAGATGATGCTTACTTTGGATTTTTAGTTCAATAGTTGATATAAAAGCTGCATTACTCATACTATTTAGTTGATTTCTTGTTTTAACTATAGATTCAATATTTCCTAGTATATTTTCGACAATATGATCTTTTAATAGCCTAATTCTTTTATTAGGTTGAATGATTTCACAATTAGTTTCATTAGGTTCATTATTTAAAGTTACAAAATCTTCTTCATATTCTATTTGTACAGTATCTTTAAAATTTTCATCAAAAGATACATGCATTGTTTCTTCAATAGTGTTAGTTCTTAAATTATAAACTCTAAATGCTTTACTTCTATTAGAATATCCGATAAAGATACCTTTGTCAGATTTAGGTTCAAATTTATCTAAATTATCTTTTGTACTAAGAATAAAACACTTACTACCAAAAACTTTATAATAAGCTACTATGGGTTTCTTATTGTAAAGTAATTCATATGGTGTTTTATTAGTTAATGGTCTAATTAAAATCCTATTAATATATAACAAGCTGTAGCGACTGCTTCAGCCCAAAAGTTTTTAGGTAAGTTACTATCAGAAAGCATTGTTCTAGCACACTCTTGAATCGTTCTTTTCTTATGTTCTATCACTCCATTTTGTTGTGGAGTTCTTGGAAAAGAGAAATTATGAGTAATTCCTTTTTGATTACAGAAATTCCTAAAATTTTCATTTTCAAATTCTCCACCGTGATCACTACGAATAGTTTTTATTTTTAAAAAAAGTTGATTTTGAATTCTTTTAGCAAAATTCTTAAATAATTCAAAAGCATCAATTTTAAGTTTAAGAAAAATTGTCCAAGTATATCTAGAATAATCATCTACAATTACAAAAACATATTTATTGTGATTAATTGATTGAACTTGAGATGGACCATATAAATCTAAATGAAGTAATTCTAGAGGTTTAGAAGTAGAAATCATATCTTTTAATTTAAATGAACTTTTCTTAAGTTTTCCTAATTGGCAAGCATCACATATACTATCTACTTTAAAGTTTAACTTGGGAAGACCTCTAACTAAGTCAAGTTTTGATAACCTAGATAACAGTTTGAAAATTAAATGACCACATCTTTTATGCCAAATCCAAGGGTCACTTGTATTAGCCAAAAGACATAAGTTATCATTTGAAACTTTCATACTAAGGATGTAAATGTTTTTCTTCCTAATTCCTTCAAAGATAATATTTGACTTATTATCTTCGATGTGACACTTATCTTTTCCAAATTAAATTTTAAATCCTTTATCACATAGTTGACTTATACTAAGAAAATTATGTTTTAAATTCATAACTAGCAAAACATCATAAATAAGAGGAGTTTTAGAATTACCGACATTGCCGATGCCAATCACATATCCTTTTGAGTTATCTCCAAAGTTGACCAATCCACCATCTTGATATATAATGTCATTGAGTATCTCGAGATTTCCAGTCATATGCCTTGAACAACCACTATCAAGTATCCATTTATCTTTCTCAATTTGCACAGTTTGTCCATTGGTTGTTGATTCTTCAAAAGCCGTGTAACATGTATGTTCCTGCATAACAAACCAATTCGGTAGATAACTTGATTTTTCATAAAAACTATATGCGGACCAATGATACTTTGATGAAATTCATAAATTCAAACTAGCATTAACAAAATTTCCTAAAAATGCCATTTTTAACTTTTCAAGTTTCAAATTATGAAAACTAAGAAAACTTATGCTCTAATACCAATTGAAAGGGAGTGCGGATTAAGGATCTTAAGGCTAATTTAACACTAGAGGGGGGTGAATAGTGTTTAATGGATTCTAAGACTTATATGGACTAATTTAAAAATTATGATATAAACAAATGCAGAACTTAATCACAGAACAATCACAAAATCAAACACAGATTCAGAAAGTAAATAAAAAGCAATAAAAGGAAAGAACACACCGGATTTTATACTGGTTCAAAGTTACCCTACGTCCAGTCTTGCACCAAGGCAAACACCTTGTACATATTTTTATTATACCAATGTCGAGATTACAATCCTCAATTTCTAAAGGCCTTGAGGTACCCTCCTGTCTTCAAGTCCAGGGTAAACTCTCTTGATTTACGGGACATAAGATCACCCAACTGATTTCCAGGCACAACCACACCTTATAGAGAGACTCGATAAACTTTTGATTACAAATTGATCCTATAACTCTGAATAGCACTTTGATCTTCGAGAGAGGGCAGCGAATCAAACAAGAATGAGATTCTAATTTGATTCACTTGAGAATTCGCCAGAATTTCGGCACGATCTTAAAAATATGAAAATTTTAGAATATGGATTTGTGGAGGAGTGAAAAAAAGAAGAAAAATAGTTAGTTAAAAAATTCGTTTGTGAAGGCTATTTATAGACCAGTGATGGTCATAACCATTCGTGAAGAGATTTAAATGGATAGACCCTTCTTTTGAAAATTGAAACTTTTGAATTTAACGGCCACTATGTCGACATGGGGTATCCCATGATGTCGACATCCCTTAGTTAAAAACAATGTAAAATTTGTTTTGAAAATGGTATTGAAAGGAAAACAAGATGAAATGATTCTGGAGTAAAATAAACTAGTTTTCCTATGATTTAAAATAAAGAAGAGTAGAAAAATATATTTTTAGAATTATATATAATTTTCATTTTAAATCTTAAGTACATATATATTATAAAAGAATTTTTAAAACTCAGAAGATAGTTTAAAAACAAACGAAGTTTAAAACAAGAGTTTATTTAAAAACAAAAATAAAGAATATTTTAAGGCTAAAACATCTTTTTGAAAATCATTTGAAAAGATAATTTTTAAAGCTAAAACATAAAAAAAACAGTTTTGAAAATCATTTTAAAAAACCATTTTGAAGTAGTATTGCAAGCTTCTTCCTGCAGAATATTTCATCACATCAAGACTCAAGAACTTGTACAAAACCAGGATTTTCGTGGGTTTGTAAGCCACTTGTCGTAGGTTTGTAAGCTACTTGTCGTGGGTTTGTAAGCCACTAAGAAGGTAGAAATGGGTTCCATCCAAAATGAAATTTGGAATGAAGATTTCCATGCTATTATGAAGTTTTAACAAAACTAGACACTTATCTTGAAATCTTGATCTTGATACTCATGAGTCTTCAAAATTGATTTCTTCATTCTTGATCTTTATACTGTACAGTCTTCAATAATCAGTACCTACCTTAGATATATCCTGCATAATAACATTCATATATATCTAGACAATAGTGTTAGTATATAAATTATAATAAATTGAGTTACAAAGGTTGTTGTCATCTAAACCACTATCTCTAGTTCCTAACATTAACCTATTAGTTTTCATGGGCTTACTAATAAACTTTATATAATGTATGGACTCCCTGTCCTATTCCATAGTTTCATGGTTGTACTATGAACCCATTGGCCCCCGCCAATTAACTTAATTAATTCATGGGTTCCGCCGAACTTATTGGTAACTCCAATAACTTCTCTTTTATCCTAGTTTTCATGGGTTGTCTAGGAACCTAGTGACAACTGTCAATAACTTAATCCGGATATAGTTTTCATGGGTGCACTACAAACCAATTTGCCCTTTGCCAACCACTCAATTAATTCATGGGTTCCCCTGAACCTATTGGTAACTCCAATAACTTTCAAGTTATAATTTTCATGGGATCATTATGAACCTGTCCCCCTGACAACTTCCAAGTTTGGCATCCTATATTCTAATCTCCCTAACCTCTTGGATGTAAATCTATTCATCCAGGAGTTCACTTAATTTATATTCACTACTGGGTCAACCTAACTGGTTATTCTGCCCTTCTTTAAAGTATAGTTATGGGATTCAAAACAATGTGAATATATTTATATTAGAAGAAGTAACATGATAATTAAAATAATACCACTTCTGTGGGTTTAAGGTAAAGCTACTTCCAATTTACATACTTGAAATCTTTTCAAAACTCCTTTATTTAGCCATAGGCTTTTCCATTAATTATGAGATTGGGTTTAAAAAGCCTTTCGACATCTTCGAATACTTTAAAACATCCCTTTCGAAACCTTTCGACCGTGTTAAAGTATTATCATATAAGTATAGAAGCATAGCTTCAAAACCATTAAAAAATACCCCTTTCGAAACCATTGAAGGTTACCCTTCGAAACATATACCTTTCGAAGCCAATGGGTTTATATTTAAAATAACATTTTTGGGTCAAGTGAACATAGGCGAAAGCATCTCTTTCGAAACCATTCTTTAATTCATAAAAGTATTTGGGGAAACTTGATGGTGTCAAAACCATCCTTTTGAAAGCATAAAACCTCTGGGCCAAACAATTGAAGGTTGGCTTCGAAACCCCTTTTGAAAACATTGCCTTCAAACCCCCAACCCCTTTCGAATGCATTGGGAAGTGGCTTATATTTATAAAACAAATGGTACCTTTCGACAGCATTGATGTCTTCAATACCATCGAAAGGCATCAAATCACGGAATGGTTTCGACTTGGTCGAAACTAATCCTTCCGAAAGCTACAATAAAAATCTAAGTAACTCCTTCAGAAGCTACTATTTTAAAACAAAGGTGGCAGCTCTCCATCGAAAGCTTCTTTTGAAATACCCTTTCGAAACCCTTTGATAAGCAAGTGCTTTACTTTTAAAACAAAACAAAATAAAGGAACCAACCCCTTTGGAAGCTACGTTTCGACACCCTACCTTCCGCCTTTCTCCAATCCACTATGTACCAGCTAAATGATACAATGTGTATTGGTTTACCGGTTTCGGCCTAAGAGGTTTCGACTAGGTTGGAGGCGGAAGCCCTGGGGCGAAAGGTCCTGGTAAAGGAGGTGGAACCCACTTTTCTGAGCTAAAGGCTATTTTTACTAAATAAAGCAAACTTTTTGTAACTAACTTGCCAACTTGTAAACACATAATTGGTTACATTAAACTTTCAAATTATTTTGCTGATAATTGCTGCAATTTTCTCAAATCTAAAACCAATTAACATTTAACAAATAAGCCATTCCCATTAACAAAGAAATTAAATCATTTAGGTCCTCCTTTCAAAATAATTTAATTTCCATACTAATTCACTTAGTAAAAGTCCCCAATGTTTCAAGAAATTCACTTTAATCATGTTGTCTAACATATCAATATTTTAGACCCAAGTTCTCAATATAATTTTCAAAATAAATTTATAAACCCAAATAACCTTATTTCCCTTTGAAAATTCATAATTAATTATCCAAAGCTAGGAAAATTATATAAATTGAAACCCAACCCTAAAATCATGTTTTCCATAACATAAAATTTTCCCATGGCATTTAAACATCATTAAATCTCAGTTTTGCCCTAAAACCTTGCAGATCCTCTTTTAAACCATCTTGTTTAAGTCATAAAAATTATAAATCATGTAGATCATCATCCAATATATCATAAAAACAAATTTACGCTTATATCCAAAAATATATGATTCAAAACAAAATAGAGATGGCATTATTATTCACCTTAGATTGGATAAGGAAATTAGACTGATTGAGATTGATTTCTTCTAGCTTGAACCTAAGCTTTAGATTTGATTTTCCTTACTTAACTTCTTCCTACTGGCCGGATCCTCTTCTTCTTACATTTAAATTTTGCTTAAGATAAAACGAATGTGTATGGCTAAGGGGGTAATAGTATAAGGGTAGAGAACATGGGCAACAAATGACCCTAATGCCCCTATGATTAATTGGTTAACACTTAATCATTTATGAGTTCATTCATTTTAAATAAGCAAAACCACTAAATTTATCAATCAACCTCAATCTCCTTATCACTCTACATTGTTCTTTTTAATTTATTCTAATTAAATCTCCTGAATAATGTTACAAAAAATTAGGGATGTTACGGCCTTACAGGCTCCCCTCCTTAAAGAATTTCGTCCTCGAAATTCAGTAAGGACTAACTCGGTAACATAGTAATCATCTGTAACGACTCCAAACATCCATACTAGCCTACCTGACTAGCAGTTAATCTATATAAATCTAATATAGACATACCATCAAAGCAGATAAGGATAAGTATCTCGAATCTTGTCCTCTGTCTCCCAAGTACAGTCCTTCTCGTTGTAACTCCACTGAACTTTCACTAACTTGACTGTCTTGTTTCTCAATCTTTTCTCATCTCTCGCAACAACCTTAACTAGTTGTCTAACAAAAGTCAAATCAGGCTCTCCTACCAAGTCCTCCATCTCGATCTGAGGAATGGTAGCCTCTAGATCATGCACATATTTGCGAAGATGAGACACATGGAATACATTATGGACACATGCCGATGGATACCTTCCAAACTGCTCGGCAACTCTACTCTGTACGCAAGCTTTCCAATCCTTTCTATAATCTGGAGTGGACCAACATATCTCAGGGCTAACTTTCCTGATTTTCCAAACCATACCACACCCTCCATCGATGATACTTTAATGAAAACTCTATCTCCCACTAAGAACTCTAGGTCTTTACGCCTCTTATCTGCGTAACTCTTCTATCTGGATTGAGCTTCCTTCATACGCTCTCGGATTAACTCAATCTTCTCTGACGCCTCCCTAAACAAATCCGGACCTAAGACCAATATGTCTCCAGTCTCTAACCAACACATGGGTGATTTGCATGGTCTTCCATACAAAGCTTCAAAAGGTGCCATTCCTACGCTACTCCGGTAACTATTATTATAGGAAAACTCAAACAAATGCAGGTGATCCTCCCAAGATCCACCAAAGTCCAATACACAAGCTCTCAACAAATCTTCGAGTACCTTATTAACTCTTTCTGTCTGCTCACCCGTCCGTAGGTGATATGCTATGCTCATCTTAAGCTAGTACTTAACACATCTTGTAGACTCTTCCAGAATCACTAGTGTATAAAGAATCTCTTTCATTGACTATGCTACTAGGAACTCCATGAAGTCTAACTATGTTCTTCATGAACAATTCCGCCAAAACAGGTGTCGTCCTGGTCGGCTTTACTGGAATGAAATGGGAACTCTTGGTCAAACTATCCACAATGACCCATATACTCTCATTTCCTCTCCTTGACCTTGGCAATCCATCTACAAAATCCATGGATATTGAATCCCATTTTCAAACTGGAATATCTAGGGGCTGAAGTAACCCACTCGGCTTCTGATGTTCGGCTTTCACCTCTTCATGCCTTCCAATAGAAGTTCCTCTTCATATCTTGATACATCTTGGTCCCTCTAGGAAGAATCGTAAACTTGGATCGATGACATTCCTCAAGGACTTCTCTCCTCAAGGTATCCACATCTGGAACACATAATCGTCCCTTCTTTCTCAACCATCCTCTCTGGTCAGGACAAAAATCTTTCAAATCATCGACCTCAGTTCCAACTTCAAGCCATCTGATCCTCTTGGCTAATAATGGATCCTCCTTCTGCTTAGAAGCAATTCTCTTGATCGACACTAGTCGAACTTCTAAACAGGACAACATGGTAGTACTCTGACTAGAACTAGCAGTCGATATTAACTGCACACCACAACTGGCCAAAGCTTCTAGATCTTTCCATTCTGCCAACAAAGCTAACACCACATTCTGATGTCTTCTGCTGAGAGCAACTGCTACTTTATTACCTTTCCTTGGGGTATACTCTATACCAAAATAATAAGCAGCCAAAAACTCTAGCCACCTCCGCTGTCTCATATTCAAATCTTTCTGAGAGAATAAGTATCTTAAAGACTTATGATCGGTATACAACCCAAATCTCTCCCCAAAGAGATAATACCTTCAAATCTTCAAGGCAAAAATCACCACTGGTAACTCTAAATCATGAGTATGATACCTTACTTCATGCGGTCTAAGCTGCCCGGATGCGTAGGCAATAACTTTACCCTGCTACATCAATACTATTCCCAGTCCAGTTCCACATGCATCAGCGTATACTACTAACCCTTGGTTTCCATCTGGAACTAACAACACTGGTGCATTGGTCAACAAATGCTTTAACTTAAGGAACCCTTCCTCACATTTGTCGGACCAAAAAAACTTCACATATTTCCGGGTCAACTTAGTCATAGGTGCTGCTATCCACGAGAAATCCTTACTGAATTACGGTAGTAGCCAGCAAATCAATGAAAACTTCTGATCTCGGTCACTATCTCTGGTCTCTTCCAATTGTTCACAGCTTCGATCTTATCAGGATCAACAGACAATCCTTTCTCTGAAACCCCATGACCAAGAAACTCAACCTCTTTCTTCCAAAAATGACACTTGGAAAACTTCGCCTTTAGCTGGTTCTGCCCCAGCGTCTCTAGCACAACTCTAAGATGATCTTCATGCTCTATCTCATCCTTAGAGTATACCAAAA
This sequence comes from Allium fistulosum, assembly GCA_030737815.1. Lineage (NCBI taxonomy): Eukaryota > Viridiplantae > Streptophyta > Magnoliopsida > Asparagales > Amaryllidaceae > Allium > Allium fistulosum. Next base: position 1,387,504,039 of record CM060901.1, on the reverse strand, counting down.
TATCATCTATAAACACCAATACGAATCTATCCAAATAATCTTGGAAGTCTCGGTTCATTAAATCCACGAAGAAAGCAGGTGCATTAGTCAACCCGAATAGCATTACTAACCATTCATACAAAGTATAACTAATCCGAAATGTAGTCGAAGGAATACTATCCTCTTCCACTCTTAACTGATCGAACCCTGTCGCCAAATCCGACTAGGAAAATAGTTTGGCTCTACAAAATTGATCAAATAGATCATCTATTCTCGACGGAGGGTACTTATTCTTTATCATCCTTTCGTTTAGCTTACGATAGTCGATGCACATCCTTAATGACCCATCTGGTTTCTTCACGAATACCGCTGCCGCTCCCTAAGGAAAGCTGCTTGGTCTAATAAAATTCCTTCCTTCTCGATCCACTAGCTGCAACTTCAATTCCTTCATCTCAGTCGGTGTCATCCTTCTAGATGCTCTACTCACAGGTTCAGCTCCTGGCACAAGATCTATCCGAAAATCAACAGCTCATTTCGGTGGTGGTCCGGTGACTGGCTCAAACACATCTGCAAACTCTCTTGCAATTTGAACCTTACTTAGCTCTTCTCCCACTTCCATTAGCACTCAACAAAGCACAAACACTCCTGCTGGAGTTTTCCACTGAGAAGATGATTCAGTTATTACTATCTGGGTGTCTCAATGATATTTCCCTATCCTAGAAAAATATCATAGCCTCATACTTACCCAACCAATCCATACCAAAAATGATCCTGAAATCTACGAAATCAAAAACATACAAACTACATGCAAACTTATGACCTAACAAATCAAGTTCAAACTGGTCACATCTCATCCCTAGAGTTGCATACCCTCCTATTGGATTCTTAACTCTTAAGGGAGTAACAAGGTATGTGGGTTCTATGCATAATCTATCAACCAAATATTGTGATATAAATGAGTGTGATGCACCAGTATCAAATAGTATCCTAACTGGTATACTTTGAATAAAAAATGTACATTCCATCTCAGTTTTCCCTTTCTCTACTGTAGAGGCCTAGAAGAAGATGGTAGTCCAATAGCAAAAACCATCCCTCTATCCGCCCTGACTAGCTCTGGACACTGGTTCTTGTAATGTATAACTTGGTTATAGTTAAAGAATTTCACATTCTTCTTCTCTACAGGCTTCTTCCCTTTGCCTATTCTGCACTCATGAGTATAATGACCCTCCTTATCGCACTTGAAGCACACTAATTCAGCCTTCGCCTTCTTGGCCGCATCCTCTTTCTGGGTTCCTTTCTTCTTAAAGAACTTTTTCTTCTTTCCCCAAGGACCCTAGGATTCGATAAACTTTTCACTAACACAACCAGCCAACACCTCTTCATGGTGAATGGCCATCTCCACCACCACATTACAAGGATCATAGATGTGGGTCATGGTTATTCTGGCAAGCTTTGTTCTCAGTCCTCGAATGAATCTCTCATTTCTTCTGATGTCAGTGTCTATAGTGGCATATCCATATCGAGACAGCTCATTAAACTTGGCAGCGTATTCGATTACTGACATATCACTCTGGACTAAATCCATAAACTTCCTTATCAACGCCGACTTGGTAGCCTTAGATAAAAACTTTTGCTCGAACCTCATTCTGAAATCACCCATGTCAACTCTTCCTCTGGTACTCCGATGGTCACACAATTCCACCAATAAAGCACTTCCCTTTGCAACTGCCTAGAGGCTAGCCTTCTCTTTTCCCCATCATCCAAGCCCAGATCAGTAAAGATCCTCTCACAGCTCAATAGCCAATTCTTAACCTCAACAGCATCCTCTGTTCCGACAAACGGCTTTTCATCTAGACTGGTATAGTCTCTGCTCAGCCTAGCATAAGTATATCCAGCTGGAGCTATAAGATTAGCTCCTCCAACATTACCAGCAGCTCCGGCTTGCAAAAGGTTGGCCAACAATTGATATCATCCTCGCATTTACTGGCCGATTTCCAGCACCTACATTAGCTTCATCATTTGGATTAGCCTTAACCTGTCGACCTTGGTTCCTTCTGGTGTTAGGTCAAGCATTTTCATTGGTTGTGGTGCTTCCTACACCTAGATTTCCTCTTCCGTTTCTTGTTTCCATGTCTTCTTTCTCATAAATCTACATACGAGCCTTAGTAAGATATAGAAGAACGGTCTAAGAGAGAGGGGAACACATACTTACATATACATATATATATATCAAACACAGTTATGTTACAATAGTGTTAACCCAAACCCCGATCATATTTCTAATTTATCGGATTATGTTTTAAAAGCTTTCAGGTTTTACTTTTCTTTTAAAGTTTCATAAACCTATGCTCTGATACCAACTTGTAACACCTCCCTACTTGGAGGCCCAAAACTAATGGCTACGGATGCTGCAGTCATCCATAGTTATTAATCCTCAACGACCAAATGCGGCGGTGTTAGATACATTGATACACATATCACAAGAATATGGAAAATTTTCAACAAATTCAAAACACATTTCCACAATCCATTTAAATAATTTCATGTTCATTACATAATCCCATAAACGTTAACCACGTTTAGAAAAATAAATTTATTACACATATGCCAAGAGTGACATATGAAGATGCCCCCTTGGTTGATTAGAGTATATAATAAGGCTAATAAGTCTGCCTTTAGATTCAAAACACATAGTGGATAAGATAGCTCTAATTGACTAACTGCCTCCTGCACACCTTCGAAAGCTTTATTCGTCTAAGAAGAGAACCTGGAAACCCTAAACCTTAAACTATTCAAAATCAATTGAGTACCCAAGAGTTTAAGGGGAAAAACATAAACTTCGAGTCAGACATAAAGCCTGGTATGAATAATAATGTACCATCTCAAATCATTTAGATATCCGGTGAGGCCATACCACTAAGAAGAACGGGTTTCCCCTCACTAGTGTTCTAAAACCTTTTATAAAACCATATACTATGCTTTTGCATCCATAATGGTTAAACATAATCATTTTAAATTATTACGATGATATGCAAACATTTTAAAACATACTGGATTCCCATCCTCTATTTAATTGATTCTCTGTAATATTTTATAGTTACTAGGGTCAATATTAACCTATTAGTTTTCACGGGCTTACTAATAACCTTTATATAATGTATGGACTCTCTGTCCTATTCCATAGTTTTCATGGGTGTACTATGAACCTGTTGGCCCTCTGCCAATTTGCTTAATTAATTCATGGGTTCCCCTGAACTTATTGGTAACTCCAATAACTTCTCCCTTATCCTAGTTTTCATGAGTTATTTAGGAACCTAGTGACAACTGTTAATAACTTAATCCGAATAGTTTTCATAGGTGCACTACAAACCAATAAGCCCCCGCCAACCACTTTAATTAATTCATGGGTTCCCCTGAACCTATTGGTAACTCCAATAACTTCCTAGTTATAGTTTTCGTGGGATCACTATGAACCTGTCCCCCTGACAACTTCCAAGTTAGACATCCTATATTCTGGTCTCCCTGCCCTCTTGGATGCAAATCTATTCATCCAGGAGTTCACTTAATTTATATTCACTACCGGGTCAACCTAACTGGTTATTCTGCCCTTCCTCAAAATACAGTTTTGGACTTCAAAACAATGTGAATATATTTATATTAAAAGAAGTAACACGAAAATTAAAATAATACCACTCCTTTTGGTTTAAAGTAAAGCTTCTTCCATTTTACATACTTGAAATCTTTTCATAACTTCATTATTTAGCCATAGGTTTGTCCATTAATTATGAGTTTGGGTTTAGAAGCCTTTCGACACCTTCGAAACCTTGCTTTCGACTTCATTAGATAACCTCCTTCGAAAATATTAAATTTTTATCTTTAAAACATTAGGCTCCTACCTTTTGAATACTTTAAAACAACTATTTCGAAACCTTTCGACTGTGTTATAGTATTATCATATAAGTATAGAAGCATAGCTTCGAAACCATTCAAAAAATACCCCTTTTGAAACCATTGAAGGTTACCTTTCAAAACCTATACCTTTGAAAGCCAATGGCTTTATATTTAAAATAACATTTTTGGGTCAAGTGAACATACGCAAAAGAATTCTTTCGAAACCATTCTTTAATTCATAAATGTATTTAGGGAAACTTGATGGTGTCGAAACCATCCTTTCGAAAGCATAAAACCTCTGGGCAAAACAATTAAAGGTTGGCTTCGAAACCCCTTTCGAAACCATTGCCTTCAAAACCCCCAACCCCTTTCCAAAGCAGTGGGAAGTGGCTTATATTTATAAAATAAATAGTACCTTTCGACAGCATTGATGTCTTCAATACCATCGAAAAACACCAAATCACAGAATGGTTTTGTCTTGGTTGAAACTACCGCTTCCGAAAGCTACAACGAAAATCTAAGTAACTCCTTCGGAAGCTACTATTCTAAAACAAAGGCGGCAACTCTCCTTCGAAAGCTTATTTTGAAATACCCTTTCAAAACAATTAGTTTCGACTACTTCGAAACCCTTTGATAAACATGCAAGCGCTTTTCTTTTAATACAGAACAAACAAAGGCACCAACCACTTTGGAAGCTACGTTTCGACACCCTACCTTCCGTCTTTCTCCAGTCCACTACGTACCAGCTAAATGATACATGTGTACTGGTTTACTTGTTTCGACCTAGAAGGTTTCGACTTGGTTGGAGGCGGAAGCTCTGGTTCAAAAGGTCCTGGTAAAGGAGGCGGAACCCACTTTTCTTAGCTAAAGGCTGTTTTTACTAAATAAATCAAACCTTTTGTAACTAACTTGCCCACTTGTAAACACATAATTTGTTACATTAAACTTTCAAATTATTTTGTTGATAGTTGCCGCAATTTTCCCAGATCTAAAATCAATTAACATTTAACAAATAAGCCATTCCCATTAACAAAGTAATAAAATCATTTAGGTCCTCCTTTCAAAATAAATTAACTTCCATACTAATTCACTTAGTAAAAATCCCCAAAATTTCCAAAAATTCACTTTAATCATGTTGTCTAACATATCAAAATTTTAGACCCAAATTCTCAATATATTTCCAAAATAAATTTATAAACCCACATAACCATATTTCCCTTTGAAAATTCATAATTAATTCTCCATAGCTTGGAAAATTATGTAAATTGAAACCCAACCCTAAAATCATGTTTTCCATAACATAAAATTTTCCCATGGCATTTAAACATCATTAAATCTTGGTTTTGCCCTAAAATCGTGCATATGCTCTTTTAAACCATCTTGTTTAAATCATAAAAATTATAAATCAAGCATATCCTCATGCAATATATCATAAAAACGAATTTGCCTTTAGATCCAAATATATATGATTCAAAACAAAATAGAGATGGCATTATTATTCACCTCAGATTGGATAAGGAAATTAGAGACTGATCGAGATTGATTTCTTCTAGCTTGAATGTAAGCTTTAGATTTGATTTTCCATTCTTCACTTCTTCCTAATGGCCGGCTCCTTTTCTTCTTACGTTTAAAATTTTGCTTAAGATAAAACAAACGTGTATGGCTAAAGGGATAATAGTATAAGGGTAGAGAACGTGGGAAGCAAATGACCCTAATGCCCCTATGATTAATTAGTTAACACTTAACCATTTGTGAATTCATTCATTTTAAATAAGCACGACCACTAAATTTATTAATCAACCTCAATCTCCTTATCACTCTACATTGTTCTATTTAATTTATTCTAATTAAATCTCTTAAATAATGTTATCAAAAATTAGGGATGTTACACCGGCTGATGTAGGACGATAGTCAAGTTGTAGTAAAGTAAACCAATCATTATAGAAACTGTCGTATATCTCACAACGCATCGAATAAAATATAATAATAAATCTCTCAGATATAAAATAGGCAAGATAGTTATAACTAGATGAATCTCATAAATCAGTGTACTTAGATTCATATAGTATACAATATAAGTGATAGTGTTGTATACATCTAATAATAATGTATAAATAAATCGTCTTTATATAATAAAGGCACTAGCAAGCTCCATAGTGCTGTGAAGCGGAATAGCATATCATAATTAGTAAATGTAGTAATACGAGAGTACGATCTCCTGCCAGTCCTTTGTCTAGCTCCACATGCTCACTAGACCTGATATCCCTAATCCACTCAATTACGTGTATCCCAAAATTATAGAAAGTGAAGCATAAAATCCCGAGTCAGACAATAGTCTGGTGTAAGTAGTAGAAAATCTCAAATACTATAAAGTCAATATACTAGGACAAATAATATGGAAAATCATACTTGACCTATCTCTGCATCCACAAAGTGAGCACATAACACATAATATATGCTACTCAACATCGTAATCATCATGGTTTACTATACATCAAAGTAACAATTAGTGTCTAGATATCTACGTCAATGACATCTATGTCATGTGACATCCCTAGGGAGTTAAGAAACCAAAGCAAACCAAACATCCATTATCCATCCTTACATTTCACTTACTCAGTGCACCAGATATGTGATAACTCGACCGACCATCATGCCAAGGGCTGCTCAACGTCTCAGTTCCTTAGTACTCGAATCCATGCCACTCAGTAGGCCAAGATCTCGACTACCCATCTGATGGTCCAGGGTAAAGTAGGTTCTAACGTCAACAAACTCTACCTCCTCATCACTAGGTCTTAAAGTCCACGAACTCTAGTAGCATGTATGATCCAGGTCCTAACATAAAGGACTTCAGCCATACCATCATAAACCCTTGCTTCACGAGCACCCATCAAAATCTTGAGTTTTATGATCCCTTTACAAGCGTCATTCGTTGCAGAGCTCATCCTAGAGCTATCCATATAACTCCCATCTAAATTTGTCATGGTTAGGAACTATTCTAGATAGCCATCATTAGTCATCGAATACCATCATTTATCCCATAACCTTCCTTCATTAGTTCCTTCAATTGGACTTGTAGTCACCTACTCTGTATCTCGTAGTACATCTATTTATCGTCGAAGCCATCAATTCCCATCACAGAATCATCATTGTCGAATCCATTATTGTTTTTAAAAATCATCACTGAATACATTAAATCAGTACTGACCCAAGCCTTAGATCGAAAAAGTGGGAGTATGACTCAAAGCACGCTCCATATCCTAAGTCACCCGCCTATAGCTCAAAGCATGTCCGAGGGATTCTACTTCCTAGCCCGATGCAAGTCCTAAAGTAACTTCATCAATAACTTGAGGCAACTTCAATCCTTATCATCAAATCGTGCCTATCACCAAACCATAGCACATCACCAAACCATAACCCATTACCGAACCATGCCTATCACAGATCCATACACCGAACCATAGCCCATCATCGAACCATAATCATCAGCGATCCATAGCCATCACCGATCCATGCCTTATCAAACTCCACTAACCCGACTCTTCATCACTCAAAACTCCTCCAACATCGAACCAAGAAACCCTATGGATCGGCATCGAGTGTTTAAATAGAATCATTCTCCCCCTTTTCTTCATTGACCTATACCATAAGCAAGCACATACATAGCCCGTAGAAAACTCCGAAGTAACTTCCATCCTAGCCGGAAGTATTACTTTTGACCAATTCCTCACTTAGAATTTATCTCAACTCCCTATTGTGATCCATACACTTACACAAGCGACCCGAAGTAAACCCCTCCAAGACCTGAAGTAAACATGTCTAAAGCTTGAAACATTTCTCTACCTATCCATCAATATCGAACAATTTTCCTTTGCTCATAACTCGAGCAAACGAACTCTGAACGACTTGAAGCGTACCTTTAGATTTTCTTCCTTGACTACCCTACGGATCGCAAGCCATTTGGATGATTTGACCTTTATGTGTCATCACCGATCCATGACTTGTTCCTAAAACTAAATTACCATTCGATCAGATTTTTAAAACATTCGAACATCATACATGCAAGCATACATTACATATAATATATCCGTACAAGAATACATTAACATACATAAATTTTGAAGCCTAAATCAAAATAATAAAATCCATAAGAACAAGGAGATCAATAAGAGCACAAATTTCACAAATCATTTCCAAATCGTTTGAAATTTACATATGTGGTTGAAGAAGGTTTAAAACATATTTTAGAGTTTAGAAAGCATTTTAAAACATCATTTTAAGGTGTATAATGACTAATTAGTAAGTGAGAGGTCATAATCACGCACCAAAATCCAAAGAAAATCCAAAGTAGGCAAGGAATATGGGATGGCAACAACTCTAAGTGATCTCCAATAGCAGATCTTCAAATCCAAGTTCTAATTACTCTAATCTCCTTCTAATAACAAGGTTTGGCAAATTAAAGTAGGTTTCATGGCAACTTTTTTGCTTAGATGTGGTTAGTGGGGTTTTTTCTCTATTGTTGGGAAGTAAGTAATGATGGAGAGAAGTTCCATAAGCTCCAACATGTGGCTAGTCGAAAAATGGGCTTTGGTTCTAACGATTAACTCACTAATTACCCATTAAGTTGTTCAAAATCAAGCGAAACTTAAAACAACCACAACTTCCTAATAGTAAGTCCATTTTCCTATTATGACCAATCTATGGAATGAGAAACTATCATCCCTATCTAATGGAAGAGGTTTTAGATTCAAATTCTATTAAAAGTTATAGGCTATACAAGGTTTTAATGGGTTAACATCGTCCAATAAAATTCTAAGGTTGGAAAATGTCTATAGTAGTCATTTTGTAACGACTCGTAAATTTTTAATATTTTATTTGTTTTATTAATATATTTAATTGAAATTTTGTGAAATTTTAAACAAAAAAATTTTGAAATATAAATTTGATATTTGGAATACATCTAATTAAACATAGCAACTGGTAAATTTTCATCAGAAAATATGAAAGTTTATTTTCTTGTGTAATTTTATTTAAATTTTAAATCAGTTAAATTTGATGATAATAAAATGCTTTTCAAATCTGAATATTTTTACATAACAAATTTGTAAATCATCTTCTGAGTGAGACACCATCTTTCGTTTCTCTAAATTTGAACTTCTATTGCTCCGTTCATCTTATTTCTGGCATTTGTACAGCATTTCGATACCAATATTGACTTTTGATCGGATGATCATCCCACGGATATCTGTATACCGTTTTGATCGTCACGTCGTGATGATCTCTGCGGTATATTCATTATTGTGTATCGACATCCGGGACACAGTGAAATTCGTGGAAACAAATAATTGTATCGGTACCAACGATAACTTTTGGTTTCCCGGCGTCCCTTCATCTTTCTACCGGTTGATTATAAACAGTCATCAACTTTTAATATCTCTCAAATTCAACACTTCGGCTTCCAACTTTTCAATATTTTGGTGTACTGTTACTTTGAGATTTTATTATAAAATCTATTTGTAAACTAGCCATCTTCTTTCCTCTCTACTCACTTTCACCCAATATAAAAAAAATAACAGCAATTTCATTTTCCCCGTTAGCTCACCATCTCCACGTTTGGTCTTCATCAACACCTCGCTTTTGCCTCCGACCGAAACCGTGCCCACTCACCTCGCAGCCGGTCCCACTTTCCTCCGCCACAACCTCCTCCTCATGTAAGCATGACAGCCACCACCAAAACTTTCCATCGGCCGAGCAGCCCTCATCATCACTTCCTTCCGCAAAGCTTCTACCCGAGCTCTCTTCTTTCCCCTGTCAACAGCGACCGGCCTAACTTCCTCCCACTCCACCTTGCACGACTGCCGTACGACATCGCCGCCTAGTGCTCCACTGCCCAGCTCCTCTCCTATCTCTCATCTGAGCCCAGAAATACATAGTTGTATATATGCTAGTACATATATACGTGTCCAAGCAAAGGTTTGTGCACGTCTGTATATATATATATATACATATAGATTTTGAATGGATCCTGTTTCTCTTTTCTACCATGTTTTCCTTCACTGCCTTTAGGAATTTAGTTCATATATTTGCTTTAATTTGCCTGTTTCGATCATACCTAGTCTTGTTATATTGATTTTATTTTTAAAATATTGATTTATAAAATGTTATAAATATATATGTTATATATTTCGTAAAGGTTATAAACTTGTTGCTGTACATATGTTCTTATTTATGTTTCTAAGGTTTGGATCTAAGGCTATAACAGAGTACATATTTATGTATATGTTCTTTATATAAATTTATAAAATTTGTTAGTTATACATATATTATAGACAGTATTATATCTCGCTGCAGCATATCTATAAGCTCTATTTATATAAAGGTATACTGTACTATATATTTACTGAAAAAAGTAAATTTCATTCACATATATATAATAGTTTATATTTTGTTAGTTATATATTGGTGAGTAGTAGTCTTTTCTCTAGGTTACTTTATTGGATATTATATAAATGTTTATAATATATATAGTTAGTATGAATTTTAACATAGTATATAAATAGGTTGATTTTTGTTATACAAGTGTATATAGGTGAGCATTTTATATGTATTGGCTTATTACGTGGTTACTTACCAAGCTGTTTGTAGCTGCATTAGCCTAATGAATATATATATATATATACACACACGAGTTCATATTCAAATTTATCTTGAAGGGTGTTTTATTGAGTATAAATAGCTATATATATAAGTCACACATATTTTGTATGCAACTGCATATGTTATAGCCATATATTTTATAGTTGGATATGACCTGTTGTGTATATATATAAGTATTCATTTCAAAACGTATTGTGTATTATATATTATATAAAGCTTCTAACCAGTTTGGTCATATAAAAGTTATCTGTGAGTTATATATAGGCTTATATATTTTCTGCAGTTTATGATATGTTTAACGGTGAGTATATAATGTGTAAATATTAACTATATATAATAGTTATATATGTGATATATATATTTATACTTATAAGCTATATATATGACTGCTGAGTTCATATGTATAATTTAAGTTCTATTGATTATATAAATTTTTGTTTTTAAAAAATAGTAAGTATTATATATTAATCTATATATTTATCTGTTTATATAAGTATTGAATCTAAATATATAATGTATATATATGTTTGATTTTTCTATGTGTGTTTTAATTTGAAACAATGGATTTTGAAATACATATATATTTAATTTAATATATGTTTGAATTTAGAATATGACTTTATATATATAGTTATATATATATATGTTCACTTATAACCAATTTTCTTCATCGATCCAGTTCTGATTTGATTTCGTTTATTCCTATTTATAATAGTTTATATTTTGTCACTCACATATATATATGTTCACTTATATACACACGAGTTCATATTCAAATTTATCTTGAAGGGTGTTTTATTGAGTATAAATGGCTATATATATAAGTCGCATATATTTTGTATGCAACTGCATACGTTATAGCTATCTATTTTATTGTTGGATATGACCTGTTGTGTATATATAAAAGTATTCATTTCAAAACGTATTATGTATTATATATTATATAAAGCTTCTAACCAGTTTGGTCATATACAAGTTATCTATGAGTTATATATAGGCTTATATATTTTCTGCAGTTTATGATATGATCAACGGTGAGTATATAATGTGTAAATATTAACTATATATAATAGTTTATATAGGTGATATATATATTTATACTTATAAGCTATATATATGACCGCTTAGTTCATATATATAATTTAAGTTCTATTGATTTTATAAATTTTTGTTTTTAAAAAATTGTAAGTATTATATATTAATCTATATATCTATCTGTTTATATAAATATTGAATCTAAATATATAATGTATATATATGTTTGATTTTTCTATGTGTGTTTTAATTTGAAACAATGGATTTTGAAATACATATATATTTAGTTTAATATATGTTTGAATTTAGAATATGACTTTATATATATAGTTATATATATGTTCACTTATAACCAATTTTCTTCATTGGTCCAGTTCTGATTTGATTTCGTCTATTCCTATTTATCAGCTTTGATCGTCGAACTCATGTCCATCGTGCTTTGTTCCGAAATTCAATGCTTGGATTCGTAATTCATCTTATTCTCGTCCATCTCTAGCCTCGAAAGTTGAGCAATCACTCACGATTAACGTTCTTATATTTATTAAATTTGATTTCAATTGAAACGACAATTGAAATATGCTGCTGTGAGTTATTTACATTGCTATTTATATGCTATTATCTGTATCTGTTCACCTGTGACATCTGACACCATTATCTGTTATTTATATTGATGATATATGCCTGTTGTTATATTATTATCTTATCTGTTATCACTCTGCAAGTTCCCTGTTAGTATAGAATTCACTATGGGTTGAAATGATACATACCCGAACGATCTGTAGAATAGGAGAAAATAGTTATGGGTTGAAATGATAAACCCAACCGATTTTCAATTGAACTGAATTTGGGATTGCGGGTTGAAATATAAATACCCGTATATATTTAAATTGCGGATTGAAATGATAAATATCTTTATCACTTGACCATAGGATAGAAAATTATATACGGGCACCTTTGGTCTACATATATAAATATTTTGAAAATTATTTCTATGGTTTTGAAAGGAAATATATGGTTTTAATGAATACTGATTTTAAAGATTTATTAAAGTTGATTTAATAAAGTTGATATATAATGTGTTTAACTATTTATTTAATATCTATATTTTCAAATATTGAGTTTATAATGATTCAGGTTGGAAAGATAAAAATTGAAATTGATTTGAAATTATATTTATTTAAGATTTTACTTAAATAAGTTTGATTTGAAACTTATTGAATTTGAAATTTTTGGAAGATATGTTTTATAACTGGAATTTGATTAAAAGTGACTTAAATTAATATTTCAAACTCATATAAATTTAAATGGGATATTTTGTAAATTGAAGTTGTATTTAAATGTTATTGAAATGATTAAGTAGATATTTCAAAACTAAACAATAGTAAAGTGAATTTGAGATATATGTATGAAATTATAGAATTTAGTTTTGAAATATTGAATATTTAAAGCTTTGAAATATATTGAAATTGAAATGGATTATTTTATGGTTCAAATATGTATTTGAAAATCGATAATTTGAAATGGTTTATTGAGGAGCTGAATCGAGTTGAAATTGATGATTTGAGATTTGATTAAATTTGAATTTTGAAATTCGAGTTGATTTGAATTGATTTGTGAAATTTGAGGAAGCTATTTTATATAAAGTATTTTTAAACATTATCTAAAACTACTTATATTTTACTTTATAAATTATTTTAATATAAACTATTCTAATATAAATCATTTTCAATATATATTATTTTATTATGAACTATTTTAACTTATAACTATTTTATATAAACTATTTTTATTTTATAAACTATTTTACTATATATACTAATTTTAATATGTAAACTGTTTAAGAGGAAAGTGTTATGGATTTCAAAAATGTTATGATTTAAAGTTATGATTTCGAAGCATTATGAATGTCAAGGTTTTGATTTCCAATGTGTTTTGATTTTAAAGACTTATGATTTCAAAAGCTATATAACTTTGGAAAGTGATATGATTTTGGAAATGGATTTATTTGAAGTGAAATGATATCGTTTTGATATGGTTTGAAAAGGGAATGATATTATGATTTTGAAGTATAAACTAATTTGAAATGACCGCGGTGTTATAATAATGATTGGTTGTTAAAGAGACCGGGATCAGATATGGGCATACTCTCTATCGATACCGAAAACCACTTTAACAAATGTGTACACGATGTAGATTCCAAAATGAATTAGGATGGTGGCGACGATCCTATATGAGGTATATACGTGGACCTAACTCCCGTAAGTTAGCATAAGGTGGCTAAAACAGGAGCAATTCCGGGCTAATGAGGTAGCTCCTCTTATCGGACACATTCCATCGTATGCCATTCTATTACTTTGTGATTAATTTGGTGCGCACCTTTGATTCGGGAGTGTGGCTCGAGGTGGGCGATTGTTGTGGCTCTGCGTTACCACCGGTCCGGATGCGTAATTGGTATATCTACCCTGGCATTGCCTTGTTGTGCTGTGTCACCTACCCTAGCGTGATTTACTACGAGTTTGTTTTGTACCATACCTATGGAGTGCCCTTTGACGACGCCCATTACGGGGGAGATTACGATACTGTATAGACTATGTGAATATATAAATTGTGTTAAGGTGGAAAATGTAAAGCCTTAACGCTATTTTAATAGTTTACTTTACTATAGACATATTATAATAGCGTATTAATACATAGTAGATAGTTTAACGGATCCTTAGAGGATGGTTATCCCAAACATCATTTTGAGCAAGTCCGTCATGTGTGGATGCGAATGGTTGAAAATTTCAGGCTGTTACAGTTGGTATCAGAGCTCTGGTTTTAGGCAAAACTTAGCATATGTAGTAAATTCAATTACAGAATCACTTTCGTTCGAGCTTGAATTCCTTCTTCTTTGACTCGGTTTTCTTTGAATTTTGGAACGTTCCCTTCGGTTCCAAAGTCCATTCTTATCTCCTCTATACGTGTTTTCTTGATTCTGGAGCATCCCATAGCTCCACTGGATGATGGTAAAGGGGTGAAACTCCTTTACAACAAGCATTGATTCATCGAAGATTTCTGTATCCTCGGTTTACGATGCTATCTATTTCCTACTATGCCTGAATTCTATCTCTTGCGATCGAATGTCGAATTGCTCCAGAATTCTATCTCGGTCTTATTCTCGAAGTCACGCTGGACCCAGTTAAGGTCACCCGCGATTTATATAAGTCTATCTATCTCTCTATTTTATAACTTAATCATCTTATCTCTCTATCGAGTCTATCTTCTAGTTGAATTCTTTTGGTTAGGATCCCTCTATATTTGGATCTCTATCCGTACTTTGAAATCTATTTTGTGTAATCGAGTGAGGGAGTGTATTTGTATTAATATTAAAATGTTTTATATATTGTGTTGTTTGAGTTGTTGATGTTGGTTTGGATTTTCGATCGATTCGTCTGATCAACGTTGTCGATAGGAATTCCAAAACACTTGAACAGAGCAAACTGACACGATATTTTTTCAAATTTGGTAGATGAAATAAAATTTTCATATGATTATATTATATATATAAGTATAAGATTTGCTGGAATTAAATAGTTAATTAAATTCGTTGTTTGAAATGATAATATATGTTCTATAAATGAATTTATAAACATGGTTTATAAGTTGATTTGGAATTTAAATGAATTCAAATCAGGAATTTGAGAATTTAATTTCCAATGATTTCAAACTCTGGTTTTAAAATTTTAAAGTGTATATTATTTAAAGTATTTTCGAATAGAAATCGTTTCCAAAGAATTTTAAAACTTTAAATCAGTACTCTCCTCTTTTGTCGCTAGAAAATAATTTCGGTGATGACTGCAGCATCATCGATATTCATTTTTGGGTTTCGAAGTGGAGAGATCATCCTGTAGCTTTGCTACACTTTTATTTTTAAAATTAAATTGAGTTGAATTTCTAAAGTATGGCTTGATTTATAATATATATTAGTATATGATTATTTTGATATATATGTATATATTTATTTCTAATTTGTTTGAAGTTAATCGGAAATTTTAGTCTTAAATTTTCTTAAAGGATGATTTCAGTTATAAAATAAAGCCAAAATTTTGAATAAATATGTAAACTTGAAATAAATTGAATTGGGAAAGTTTTATTTGTATAATACCCAATTTCATTCTAATACGACTTACCAAAATTATTCAAAAGTTAAATATGTAAGTGGATAATATACAATATAAAATGATAAATTTTATTATAAGGATGTTAATAGAGATAAATAGAATAATAAGTTAATTGAATAATAGATGAGACAAATAAATTTGTTTTGAAGGAATTAATAAATTGAAATAAGATCAACTTATGGAAATACCTTGAATTTAAAATCAATTATTGAATATAAATTAATTTAAATTGAAATTTTTATAGTTTAAATTAATTTATATGGTTTAAATATATGTAAGAAGATATATTAAGTGGAATAAACTTAATAATAATTTGGAATAAAAGAATTAAATTTTTTGAATAAAATATGAGTATAATAAAAGATTATACAAAATGATGATTTAGAAATTGTTAAATTAAGGATGACTAGATAACAAGATAATGAATTTAGAAATAGATAGATTGATTTAACTTAAGTGAACTCAAATGGATTAAACAAAAATGTTGAATATAAATTAGTTTAATTTGAAATTTATATGGTTTTAATTTAATTGTTTTATTTGTATTTCAATCAAATTCCTTTCTGGTTGTTTCTATTCTCCTACCTCCTTCCTTTTCGGGGACGAAAAGTTTTGAGTGGGGGAGAGTGTAATGACCCGTAAATTTTTAATATTTTATTTTTTTATTAATATATTTAATTGAAATTTTGTGAAATTTTAAACAATAAAATTTTGAAATATAAATTTGATATTTGGAATACGTCTAATTAAACATAGCAACTGGTAAATTTTCATCAGAAAATATGAAAGTTAATTTTCTTGTGTAATTTTATTTAAATTTTAAATCAGTTAAATTTGATGATAATAAAATGCTTTTCAAATCTGAATATTTTTACATAACAAATTTGTAAATCATCTTCTGAGTGAGACGTCATCTTTCGTTTCTCCAAATTTGAACTTATATTGCTCCGTTCATCTTATTTCTGACATATGTGCAGCATTTCGATACCGATATCGACTTTTGATCGGATGATCATACCACGGATATCTGTATACAGTTATGATCGTCACGTCGTGCAGATCTCTGCGGTATATTCATTCTTGTGTATCGACGTTCGAGACACGGTGAAATTTGTGGAAACGAATAATCGTATCGGTACCGACGATAACTTTTGGTTTCCCGGTGTCCCTTCATCTTTCTACCGGTTGATTATAAACAGTCATCAACTTTTAATATCTCTCAAATTCAACACTTCGGGTTCCAACTTTTCAATATTTTGGTGTACTATTACTTTTAGATTTTATTATAAAATCTATTTTGTAAGCTAGCCATCTTCTTTCCTCTCTACTCACTTTCGCCCAGTATAAAAAAAATATAACCGCAATTCCATTTTCCCTGTTAGCTCACCATCTCCACGTTTGGTCTTTATCGACACCTCATTTTTGCCTTCGACCGAAACCGTGCTCATTCACCTCGCAGCCGGTCTCACTTTCCTCCGCCATACCCTCTTCCTCGTGTTAGCACGGCAGCCACCTCCAAAAATTTCCATCGGCCGAGAAGCCCTCATCATCACTTCCTTCTGCAAAGCTTCTACCTGAGCTCTCCTCTTTCCCTCTATCAACAGGGACCGGCCTAACCTCCTCCCACTCCACCTTGCACGACTGCCGTACGACATCGTCGCCTAGTGCTCCACTATCCAGCTCCTCTCCTATCTCTCATCTGAGCCAAGAAATACATAGTTGTATATGCTAGTACATATATACATGTCCAAGCATAGGTTTGTGCACATCTATATATATATATATTGAATGGATCCTGTTTCTCTTTTCTACCGTGTTGTCCTTCACTGCCTTTAGGAATTTAGTTCATATATTTGCTTTAAGTTGCCTGTTTCGAACATACCTAGTCTTGTTATATTGATTTTATTTTTAAAATATTGATTTTTAAAATGTTATAAATATAAATGTTATATATTTCGTAAAGGTTATAAACTTGTTGCTGTACATATGTCCTTATTTATGTTTCTAAGGTTTGGATCTAAGGTTATAACAGAGTATATATTTATGTATATGTTGTTTATATAAATTTATAAAATTTGTTAGTTATACGTATATTATAAACAGTATTATATGTCGCTGCAGCATATCTATAAGCTCTGTTTATATAAAGGTACACTATACTATATATTTACTGAAAAAAGTAAATGTCACTCACATATATATAATAGTTTATATTTTGTTAGTTATATATATTGGTGAGCAGTAGTCTTTTCTCTAGGTTACTGTATTGGATATTATATAAATGTTTATAATATATATAGTCAGTATGAATTTTAACATAGTATATAAATAGGTTGATTTTTGTTATACAAGTGTATATAGGTGAGCATTTTATATATATTAGCTTATTACGTGGTTACTTACTAGGCTGTTTGTAGCTACATTAGTCTAATGAATATATATTTTATTTATATACGAGTTCATATTCAAATTTATCTTGAAGGGCGTTTTATTGAGTATAAATGGCTATATATATAAGTCGCATATATTTTGTATGCAACTGCATACGTTATAGCTATATATTTTATTGTTGGATATGACCTGTTGTGTATATATAAAAGTATTCATTTCAAAACGTATTATGTATTATATATTATATAAAGCTTCTAACCAGTTTGGTCATATACAAGTTATCTATGAGTTATATATAGGCTTATATATTTTCTGCAGTTTATGATATGATCAACGGTGAGTATATAATGTGTAAATATTAACTATATATAATAGTTTATATAGGTGATATATATATTTATACTTATAAGCTATATATATGACCGCTTAGTTCATATATATAATTTAAGTTCTATTGATTTTATAAATTTTTGTTTTTAAAAAATTGTAAGTATTATATATTAATCTATATATCTATCTGTTTATATAAATATTGAATCTAAATATATAATGTATATATATGTTTGATTTTTCTATGTGTGTTTTAATTTGAAACAATGGATTTTGAAATACATATATATTTAGTTTAATATATGTTTGAATTTAGAATATGACTTTATATATATAGTTATATATATGTTCACTTATAACCAATTTTCTTCATTGGTCCAGTTCTGATTTGATTTCGTCTATTCCTATTTATCAGCTTTGATCGTCGAACTCATGTCCATCGTGCTTTGTTCCGAAATTCAATGCTTGGATTCGTAATTCATCTTATTCTCATCCATCTCTAGCCTCGAAAGGTGAGCAATCACTCACGATTAACGTTCTTATATTTATTAAATTTGATTTCAATTGAAACGACAATTGAAATATGCTGCTGTGAGTTATTTACATTTCTATTTATATGCTATTATCTGTATCTGTTATTTTATATTGATGATATATGCCTGTTGTTATATTATTATCATATCTGTTATCACTTTGCAAGTTCCCTATTAGTATAGAATTCACTATGGGTTGAAATGATACATACCCGAACGATCTGTAGAATATTAGAAAATAGTTATGGGTTTAAATGATAAACCCAAGCGATTTTCAATTGAATTGAATTTGGGATTGCGGGTTGAAAAGATAAATACCCGTATATATTTAAATTGCGTATTGAAATGATAAATATCTGTATCACTTGACCATAGGATAGAAAATTATATACAGACACCGTTGGACTATATATATAAATATTTTGAAAATGATTTCTATGGTTTTGAAAGGAAATATATGGTTAATAAATATTGATTTTAAAGATTTATTAAAGTTGATTTAATAAAGTTGATATATAATGTGTTTAAGTATTTATTTAATATCTATATTTTCAAATATAGAGTTCATAATGATTCAGGTTGGAAAGGTAAAAATTGAAATTGATTTGAAATTATATTTATTTAAGATTTTACTTAAATAGGTTTGATTTGAAATTTATTGAATTTGAAATTTTTGGAAGATATGTTTTATAACTAGAATTTGATTAAAAGTGACTTAAATGAATATTTCAAAATCATATAAATTTAAATGTGATATTTTGTAAATTGAAGTTGTATTTAAATGTTATTGAAATGATTAAGTAGATATTTCAAAACTAAACAATAGTAAAGTGAATTTGAGATATATGTATGAAATTATAGAATTTAGTTTTGAAATGTTGAATATTTAAAGCTTTGAAATATATTGAAATTGAAATGGATTATTTTATGGTTCAAATATGTATTTGAAAATCGATAATTTGAAATGGTTCATTTAGGAGCTGAATCGAGTTGAAATTGATGATTTGAGATTTGATTAAATTTGAATTTTGGAATTCGAGTTGATTTGAATTGATTTGTGAAATTTGAGGAAGCTATTTTATATAAAGTACTTTTAAACATTATCAAAAACTATTTATATTTTACTTTATAAATTATTTTAATATAAACTATTTTAATATAAATCATTTTCAATATATATTATTTTATTATAAACTATTTTAACTTAAACTATTTTATATAAACTATTTTTATTTTATAAACTATTTTACTATATATACTAATTTTAATATCTAAACTGTTTAAGAGGAAAGTGTTATAGATTTCAAAAATGTTATGATTCCAAGCTATGATTTCGAAGCGTTATGAATGTCAAGGTTTTGATTTCCAAAGTGTTTTGATTTTAAAGACTTATGATTTCAAAAGCGATATGACTTTGGAAAGTGATATGATTTTGGAAATGGATTTATTTGAAGTGAAATGATATCGTTTTGATATGGTTTGAAAAGGGAATGATATTATGATTTTGAAGTATAAACTTGTTTGTACCAAAATTGAGCACAACACTCTTCGGAAGTTTTTGAAGAGATATAGTGAAGAAATTAAATGGAAAACGAGGATTATCTAACAAAAACTCCAAACTACAGATATGAAAATAATTAAAATGCACAGAGACACAAGAATTTAGAGTGGTTCGGCGTATTGCCTACGTCCACTATGAAGTTGATTGCTTTATTAATCTTTCTTTGATGATTACAATTGATTTCAGCGGGTTACAGCAATTAAAAATGATTTTTAGTAGTGGAATTCGTTGGTAGCAGCAGCAATGGAGGTTAGATCTAGATCTGGTATAGTCTGGCGTTGGAGAATTCAAAGAAGAAGAAGCTCCCTTTTTCTGTATGCCCTGGGGCTCTATTTATAGGTGTAGGAGGCTGATATTTCGCTCAAATCTCGGGAGACCCTCTCTGGCACGTGACTAGGCCCGTGCGCCCAAGCCCGTGAAGTTTCGGCCCGATCTGTGGTCGATACGAACTGATTTCATATCGATCAAGATTTCATCCAATGGAGTCGAAATTTAGCGAGGACATTCTTTAGCATGCACGTAAGCTTCTGTGAAAATTTCATAGCATTTGGACTTGTAGATTAGGAGATATGATCGATACGAATTAGGACTTTCGGTTGGCTGTTTCGTTCGACTCCATCATTTCGACTTGATGGTTTCGAATCGATGGCGGCATGTGTTGGCAGGTTGACGTGGCGCGCGTCCTTCGCATCGATCTACAGCGTACCCAGTTCGAATCGATGAAGACAGTCTAGTTCGAATCGATGGATGTTGGCTTGTTCGCATCGATGAAGGTTGCATAGTTCGTATTGATGAAAGCGCCCTGGTTCATATCGACTGTTGTGCTTTTCTTCGCATTGATGGGAGGCGTGCATTTCATATCGATTGGTGATCGATCGATACGAAGAGAGCCTTTAAGACTAAGCGATGCGAAGCAGATGAAAGTGTTTGTTGCCGATGGATACGAAGTAGGCATTGGTCGATCGAGTCGAACTATGACTTCCTGATGGATGCGGATCGATACGAAGTGGTCATTGACCGATCGAGTCGAATAGAGCTTTCTCAGATGGATTCGGACTCGATCGATTCGAACAACGGCCACCTGATGGATCCGAACTTGATCGAGTCGAATAGAGGCTTGGTGGTGGATGCGGAGCTGATCGAGTCGAAGTAAGCTTCCTGATGGATACGAAGTGCACTTTCCTGCTGATGGATACGAAAACGACCGATGTGAAATGATGGGTTGCGACTCCAATTGATTCGAAACGATGGATAGGAATAGATGGGTTTTCCAACTTGAATCGATCATAACTTGAGCATATGAACTCGGATTGACTTGAAATTTGGAATGTTGGCTCTCATAGCTTCGCTTGTCGTGTCATATCAGTTTTAGCTCAATTCAGACTCGGACAAAATTCGTCGATATCCATAGTGAGCCGATGTATAATCGATCGCTAAGATGAACCATCGTTGGTTTCTAGTCAATTCCTTGGTGTCACGGCCTTGCCGAAAGGCGGGATAACATTTGCCCCCCCAAAGTACGTCTTGTGGAAACATGATGTGCTTTGAAGTGCTGCAATCTTCATTTTGAATAGTTATCGTCTTTTCGATGAAAGCTGTAATCTTCGACTGTTTTTCTTGATAATGTAAACTGTTAACTGTCAACTGCTATACCCTGTATTATGGCAACTGATTGTTGTACGCTAGTGATTAGCCGTTTGTTATTGTAATCGTTATCAAATGAGTTTCCAATTCCTGTAAACCTGGAATATTGAATATTAGTCCGACATATATGCATATATGTTAATCCGACTCTCGTTGACTGTTCACGAGTCGTTGTCAGCTTATCTTATATTGAATTCCATATCAATCCTCTCCTGAACCGACGTGAAATTCGTTGTAACAACGCTCGATGGTTGTTTTTGAATGTTCCTTCGTAACGATCCTCTCCTGAATCGATGTGAAGGGTCGAAATATTGTCTTTGCATCGATTTTCATTGCATTGATGGATATAAAAGAGCATTTCGAATCGATGGATGTTGGGTTCGATGGATACAAAGTGGTCGTTCGTAGCGATGGAGTTAAGATTCGATGGATACGAAATTAACTTTCGTATCGACGGTTATGAACTTTGGTGGGATTCATTTTCGAATCGGCGCGAGCCACCAAAATGGATACGAAACGTGCCTTCGTATCGATGAATATTGACCTCTGGATGCCATGGTTCGATGGATTCGAACTGCACACTTCATGTCCCTAAACTGGGGATGGAGTCGTAAGTGGTCGATACGGAGAAGGATTTCGTATCGATGGATTGTAGATGGATACGAACAGTTTGTTCGAATCGATCCTACGGTAACATTTGGTGAATGGTCAAACCCACTGGGAGGTGAATCGTTTCCTCCTTTCAACTTCGAGCCCATATAAAGACCATGGACTTAGCCATTTTTCACTTTTCACTTTTTACTTTTGTGCCTTGCTTTCGTATCGCTTCTGAGACCAAGAAAGGAAAACCGCTCGACTTCGAATCGAACCAAAATCTCTAACCCCTTCAACCATTCATCGAAATCAGCTAATCAATTGAACAAATCCAGTCGTAAAACAATGAGATCCAAATTCTCATGCCATTCCACTTGAA
Organism: Allium fistulosum; assembly: GCA_030737815.1. Lineage (NCBI taxonomy): Eukaryota > Viridiplantae > Streptophyta > Magnoliopsida > Asparagales > Amaryllidaceae > Allium > Allium fistulosum. The sequence goes on along the minus strand of CM060901.1, from coordinate 1,387,480,885 downwards.
TTCATGTCCGAACATTGTTCGGGGAAGCAGATCATCTGCGAGGTCGAGGAAGGAAACATGAAGTTCGAATCGATCTGGGGAAGAAGAGACTTAGATTTGAAATAGTTGGTGGGCAATTGTTCGGCCACGACTTTGCATCGATCGAGGAAGGAATGTGTCTTGCCTCGTATCGATTATGATGGGAAATCTCGTATCGTTGCCTTGCTCTGGGCTTCGTATCGATCCTGGAACAGTCATTTAGCACCGGTTGCTTCGAAACGATATTGATCGATACGAAGTAGACGACATTAGATCGATACGAAGCTGATGTTTTACGATCGATATGAAATAAGTGCCATGGGATCGATACGAAATTGTCTCTGAACGATCGATGCGAACTCGAACACGAACGATCGATACGAACCTGAATGATCGATACGAACCTTAACCTGTATCCCTGATGGATACGAACAACTTCATGGACCGGTGTAAACTTAAACTTTGACGATTGAGAATGAACCTAACTTTGATGATATCGAGAACTCTTGTGCCTTTTGAACATCTAACTCCGACGAGCTTCATTTTGACATAATTGGACTTGACCGTTGAACTGCATATTTGATTTCCCTTCGAAGCTCGTTGATGGAACTGCAACTCTAAATTTTTTTTAACAAACTTTAAATTGGATTGATTGCTAATTTTTGGATAGCACGGTTGTGACGGTCAGCGATGACGGTCCTTCCGACTGAATTTCGAAGTCTCGTCATTTTCATGTTTTCTCCAATTCTGCAGAACTTCTCAAGTGATATACAATACCGCACTACACAACACACTCACACACTTTACACTGGGGGATGCACGAGCGTTATTGTCTGTTTAACAATGATTTTTCATAACCTAGTTAGTCATGGAACCTTCAAGTTCTCTGCAGTAGGAACTCCCGAGTTCAATTCCTTCAACCATCGAGATACCGGTCATTGAAGCCGAAGTTATAACTCCAGCTCCGGACGAGCTTCCAGGTGCCCGGTTCATTATGAATCCTCAAGATTCCGTGCCATCCAGTATTTCTGAAGATATACTGGGATGGATTTGTTTAAGGCACGGCTTGTCACTTGATGACATGTTACTGCCTGGGCCAAATGACAGGCCACATGTTCCCCCGAAGGGGTTTACTGCTTTTAACCGTCACACTTGTACGGCGGGAACACTTCCTCCTTTCAATCAATATATAAGGGAGATGTTATCATTCCTTGGAATAGCTCCATCCCAGCTACACCCAACGGATATGCCCTGTTGAATAGCACCTTCATTCTGTTTATGGAGATTCTCTTTCGACCACCAAAGCCGATCGAGATTAGATATCTATTTAACATTAAGAGTCATGGAGACAGCCCTTCTTTCACCTTCTTGGAAGCGGTCAGGAACTGCCAAATTGTAACGGGCTCCTGGGAAGGCTAAGTTACTTTAAAACTGAATGGTTCTACGTTCGGTGCCCCCCTGGATTTTCTAGGCGATGGTTGGATAGACGTACGCGCTGCAATCTTTCTCTTGAATTATCGAGATAATAATAACCGGCTTCAAAACTGACATACTTCTCTTCTTTTATAGCTACAATCTCTCAACCTGACGGTGCATACTTCAGAGACCTAATTCGGATTCTCCAAACGGTTCCGAGTGAAGAGAGAAGCACATTGACTTGGTTCTAACCGACATAAACATGAGAACTGTCGGGCTGATTGAACGTAAGCAAAGCATACGACTGGAAAGGACGCTTAGAACGGTCTCGAAGAAGCGGTTGAAACGCAAGGCGCCCGGAGTCGTAATAGCTGAAGAAGTTGACCCGGAGAGAACGCCTACTGATAATGAGCTCCCAACTGGGCCTTCTTCCGATGTTCAGGATTCAGGTGGAAGGTGAAAAGGCAAGGCAGTTGCTCACTAGCGTTCTAAATTCATGAGATTAAAGTCCGTGGTTATGTCCTTGCCCGTCCCGGGGATTAGAATTTCGGAGGCTCCTCCCCCGCAAGTAGAGAATCCTTTTGAAGGGCTTGCTGATATTCCGATTGCGGATTATGTGTCGTTTCAACACGACGCCGGGATGGAGGAGCTTGATAATGCTCTTGAAATGAGCGGGTCGCTTGCTATAAGTGCGGTCGCATTTCCGGTTGGTCGGGGCGTTGCACATGCATACACTTCACTGCGCTACATGATTCATTACTGTAAATCGTCCAACTTAAGAAATCACTAACTCTTCTTTCATCTCTCATTTTCACGTACTATGTCGGGGAAAGGATCGATGTTGGGGAACCTTCGCTCTGCCCGAAAAGCTTCTACCTATTATGATTCCCGTAGGAGGGATTCAGATAGAGACCGCGATCGCGAGTACTCTAACCAAGATAGGTATGGGCGTGAAAGGGACAAAGAATACATACATCGATCTAGATCTCGCTCTCCTCCTCTGAGACTTCCATCTACAACCCCTATTCTTGTTCCACATCCACCAGAGCCTCCACGTCACAGGCCGTCTTCTCATACTTCTAGGTCCGAGACTCATCTCCAGAGAGTCGAAACCACGACCTCCATAATTGCAGAGCATGTCCCAGCTGAGCCCATAGGATAAGGGGCCATTAAATTGGCTCAGATGAGGAAGGATTTTCCAAACATATGCTTTGACGGCTATGTCTTCCCACCACACTTAAAAAGAATTTCATCAGGGGTGGAAAACACGATGCATGATTACGTTCATGACATCTACACCCAGTATAGAGAGTGGGTAAAGGCTGCAGAGAAAGCTTCTAAGGTGGCCTTTGAGCGAGCCAAAGCGATCGAGAAAATGGAGACCGAACTCGCTCAAAGGGACCGGATCATTCAAGTGATCACTGCTGAGGCCGAGTCTTCTTGAAAATCTGAAATGGATGCCACCAAAAAAGCTGATGAAGTGAACGTGGCGATGGAGAGGTTGAGGCAGACACACGTTGCCTTGGTGGAGGAGATGGGCCATCGGAATACTACTGTTACCGCCGAACGGGATGCGGCGATCAAGGAACTTAACGAGCTTAAGGCCAAATTATCCGACATGGCTAAGGAAAGGGATGATGCAAACAACGCAGCCCACGAGGCGTGCGAACAAGCTGTTCTGCTTAGGGCTGAATGGGATGTGGCTGTGGCTAAAGTCCGCAAGGTGGAGACTGAAGTCGAGGAGAAAGTGACGCCGGCTTAGTCCCGGCTAGAGGCTGATATCGAAGACCTTCTCGTTGTTCACAACGCTAACGTGCTGAGGCACAGGGGTCTAGCCTAGCTCGATGATTATCCGGCGCATCTCTACAATGCCTGGGGCCGATTCGTTGAAGAAGAGAAGGAGGCGCATCTAGGTGAGTCTGTGGATGGGTTTGAACTCGAGAATCACATTCTGACTGAAGATGAAAGGAAGGTTCTTCACGAGTCAATGATTCTACATGAAAAGGAAAGACTCGGCGCCCAACACTTCGAAGTAGGAGAGGGTTCAGGGGTTGACCGTCATGAGGCGAGTCTTGAAGTTCCAACGTCAACCTAGCCCGAATCCTCGTCTGCGGTCGATCCCCAAGCTGTTCCTGCCTACAATCCGGATCAGCTGCAGATGTCTCCGGCTGCAGCGCAAGTTACGAAGCCGTTCTGCTGCCTACAAGTCAAACCGAGGAAGGTATTCTGAACATTCCACATATCTTCCTTATGGCGAAGTCTTCGATCGAGTTAAGTTCTAACAGTTCTCTTATTCTTTGTCCAGTGATTGACGATGCATCGGTCGCACCTCCTGCCACTCAAGAATCATATCAGACGCAGGGGGTTGTCGTTACTGAAGCGACCGCCGTGACTACTGCTACGTCTCTTGATGATATGCAGGGAGGCTCACTTGTTTTTGATGAGCAACTGATGGAGGAACTCTTTCGCCGTCATGGCGACCCTTTAGCTGACTTACCATTTGTCATGGGCGGAGGTGTTCCTGCTACAAGCTTCTCGATGTCGACTGCCGATGCTCCCAGCGGGGCCCGAGTGATTACGGAAGAGGAGATTTTGGTCGAAATCGACGCTGAAATGGCAGCAGCGACTCATGGCAGCAGTTTCAGAGGTGGAATGGCGGAAGGAATGAAACTTTTCCTTTTTTAGTAGGAATGAAACTTTTCCTTTTTTAGCTTCTTGTGTATTTGCTTAAGTGTTTCAATGTTTGAAATGCACCTGCTGAGTTCCAGCTTCCGAGTCAAGTTTGTCTTTTTGCATCAAGTCTGGAAACTGTAGACATGGCTCATGATCGGGAAGTGAATTGAATTTTGACGACGCACTGCTCCAATCAATGGTCGACGTTTAAGTCATGCCCCCCAGTCTTGGGGGTGAGTTGTGGAACACTAGCCAGCGATCGCTCCTCACTTGTTACATGTTGAGTCTAGTGCCACTGAACGGATGTCTTAGACAAGCGAAGATCGAGTGATTCATCCATACTTGTTAGATTAGTGACGATCATATCCGCACTCCAGGGATCCTCATTTGCTTACTGGTGGCTGGTTATGCCGGCTTGAGTCTTAATTACACGTCCACGCCTTAGGGACTCGGAATTGACATTTATGCTCCGACTCGCACTCTGGGAGTTTGGAGTTGGCATTTATACTCCGTTTTGCACTCTGGGAATTTGGAGTCGATATTTATACTCCAATCCGCACTCTGGGAATTTGGAGTTGATGTTTATACTCTGACTCGCACTCTGGGAGTTCGGAGTTGATGTTTGTACTCCGTTTTGCTCTCTGGGAATCCGGAGTTGATGTTTATACTCCAATTCGCGCTCTGGGAAGTTGGAGTTGATGTTTATACTCCGATTCGCACTCTAGGAGTTCGGAGTTAATGTTTATACTCCGGTTCGCACTCTGGGAATTCGGAGTTAATGTTTATACTACGACTCGCACTCTGGGAGTTAGGAGTTGATGTTTATACTCTGACTCGCACTTTGGGAGTTCGAAGTTAATGTTTATACTCCGTTTCACACTTTGGGAATTCATAGTTGATGTTTATACTCCAATTCGCTCTCTGGGAAGTTGGAGTTGATGTTTATACTCCGACTCGCACTCTGGGAGTTCGGAGTTAATGTTTATACTCCGACTCGCACTCTGGGAGATCGGAGTTGGTATTTATACTCTAATTCGCGCTCAAGGAATTTGGAGTTGAGGTTTATACTTCGACTCGCACTCTGGGAGTTTGGAGTTGATGTTTATACTCCGACTCACACTTTGGGAGTTCGGAGTTTAGTAAAGGATTGTCGTGTATCAAACCTTTTTTGACTTTGGTGTGATGGCTTGTCCCCGAGTTTGGGTTTCACTTAGTGAGTGACGGGTTGCATCGCAGTCACTCCCTATTTGAATAAATCCCACCGTATGGTGAAACATAGCTCTCCGTGCATAGTGATGGTCATATGAAGTATTTCAAGTAAATCACAGCTCTGGCTCAAAGAGATTGCATTTTGTTGCTGAAATAAGAAAATATGGCAAAGTCAGTTGCCTTATTACAAATTCTAATTTCGAAATGCAGAAACAAATTGCAAAATGGAAAGTAAACTAAATGAAATAACATAGCCTGTTATGTGTAGTAGCGACGAAGACTCTCGCTATTCCAGGCTCTTGGCAAAGTAAGATCGTCAATGGTCGATAATTTGAATGTGCCATCTCCGAGCCTTCGTTTAATAACATACGTTCCTTCCTATGTCGGCTTCATATGCGAAGGAACCAGATAGATTCTTTTGAGGACGAGATCGCCTAGTTCAAAGGTTCGCGGACGGACCTTGGCATTGTACAATCGGGCGACTCGACTTCGATGCGCGGCTGCCCTCAAATCGGCCTCTTCACGCCACTCATCTAGTAAATCTAGAGATTCAGCAAGTAATATTGCTTTAGTCTTTGGATCATAGTATGTCACACGATGAGAAGGTACTTCTAGCTCGACTGGAATAACGACCTCTGAACCATAAGACAGAGAGAATGGAGTGTGACCGGTCGCGGTCTTGTGGGTTGTTCGGTAAGCCCATAGAGCCATAGGAAGTTCATCGACCCAGTTGCCCCCGACCTTTTCCAGTCGTTTCTTCAGAATGGATTTTATAACTTTGTTAACCGCTTCGACCTATCTGTTCGCCTGAGGGTGTGCAACTGTAGAGAATTTCTTTTGGATGTGAAATCGTTTGCAGAAATCTTTAAATTCAGCACTGTCGAATTGGGTTCCGTTGTCCGTAACAATGTTGTGTGGAAGACCGAATCGACAGATGATGTTGCGGACTACAAAGTTGATTACTTTCTTTGTTGTTCTGGTAGCAAGAGCTTCAGCTTCAGCCCACTTTGTAAAGTAATCAACTGTGATGATGGCGTATTTCGCACCACCTTTTGCCAGAGGTAGAGTACCAATGATGTTGATACCCCCCATTGCAAAAGGCCATGGGCTGACCATTTGCGTTATCTCGGTAGGAGGGGCTCTAGGAATTCAAGCATGCTTTTGACACCTATCACATTTCTTTGCATAATCCGACGCATCGCGGTTCACGGTAGGCCAGTAATATCCGTATCGAAGTATTTTCTTGGCAAGTGCTTACCCCCCGGTGTGATCGCCACATTCTCCTTCATGTATGTTGTGTAACACTCATTTAATTTCATCATGAGCGATACACCGGAGTAAAGGAACAGAATACCCCCGTCTGTACATGACTCCATCTTGGATGGTGAATCGTGAGGCCTTCCGAAGGACTTCTCTCTTTTCATTCCTGCGCTCCGGTAGGGTTCCGTGCTCAAGGTAATTTCTAAATGGAGTCATCCATGGTTCCTTATCGGGAACCATTTCCCATACCCAATCTATTTCTGCCCGGTCAATGCTTGGAGAAGTTAACGTCTCTACGGGAACGAGTCCCATTTGCTAAGCTTCACCTGTGGTAGCTAACTTCGTCAATGAATCGGCTTTTTGATTGCATTCCCGAGGTATACAATAAATGGCATAATAATCAAACTGATTCAGAATTTCCTGAACTCGAGCTAAGTAAGCAGCCAATCTTCGGTCTCTTGCTTGATACTCCCCCCGTACCTGACACACAACTAACTGCGAATCACAGCAAATTTTCGTAACGATAATTTTCAAATCTCTGGCAAGTTTCAAACCAGCTAAGAGGGCTTCATATTCAGCCTCGTTATTGGTCGAATGAAAATCGAACTTCAAGGCATAATATATAGATTGACCTTTGAGAGTTTCAAGTACAACACCCACGCCCGAACATCGGTCGTTCGATGCACCATCAGTATACAGTTTCCAGACGTATTCAGGGGATTTACTGGTTTCGGGCAAGTCCTTTGGAACGGTAAATTCAACTATGAAATCGGCTAGGACTTGTCCTTGAATCGCTCGTCTTGGAGTGTAAGTAATGTCGAATTGGCTCAGTTCGATGTTCCACTTGAGTAACCTACCAGACGTCTCAGGCCGCGAAAGGACCTGTCGTAATGGCTGGTCGGTGTAAACAATAATTGGATGTGCTTGGAATATGGTCGGAGCTTCCTTGATGCAATAACAAGGTAATAAGCCAACTTCTCTAGCTTCAGATAATTCCTTTCAGCTTCCGTCAATCATTTGCTGACGTAGTATACTGGCTTCTGTATCCTGTCTTCTTCTCGTATTAAGGCAGCGCTGATAGCGTTTTCTGATATCGCCAAATATACGTACAGCTTCTCATGAAAAGCGCCTTCACACTCTGTGGTCCATTCAAAGTTTCGTTTTCCTTTTCGGATCAGATCGAAGAAGGGAATGCATTTGTTAGTGGACTTCGAAATGAACCTGCTCAATGCTGCTACTTTCCCATTGAGACTCTGGACTTGCTTTATAGTTTTCGGAGTTTTGAGATTTCTGATAGCCCAGATCTTTTCAGGATTAGCTTCAATCCCTCGGGCGTTGACGATGAACCCAAGGAATTTTCCGGATGCAACTCCAAAGTGACATTTCAATGGGTTGAGCTTCATTCTGTATTCTCGAAGTACATTGAACATAGTCTTCAAGTCTTTAATATGGTCAGTGGAAAGTCGAGACTTCACAGGCATGTTGTCCACATATACTTCCATGGTTTTCCCGATCTAATTTGCAAACATCCGATTGACTAATCGTTGATATGTAGCTCCGACATTCTTGAGTCTGAAAGGCATAACTTTGTAACAATAAAGTCCCAGATTGGTTACGAAGCTGGCATGTTCTTGATCAGGTAAATGCATTGGTATTTGATTGTAGCCAGAATACGCATCCATGAAGGATAAGAGTTCATGTCCAGCCGTTGAGTCTATTAGCTGATCAATTCTGGGAAGTGGGAAACTGTCTTTGGGACAAGCTTTGTTCAGATCGGAGTAATCGACACATGTTCTCCATTTTCCGTTTGACTTTCGGACGAGCACGGGATTCGACACCCATATTGGATATAGTGCATCTCGAATGAACCCGTTAGCTTTAAGCTTTTCTTTTTCTTCTTTAAGGGCGGCAGATCTCTCTGGATCCATACCACGCCTTTCCTGTGTCTGATGTGATTCTTGAATAACAGGAGGCCCGACATGTGCAGCATCGATCACTGGACAAAGAATAAGAGAACTGTTAGAACTTAACTCGATCGAAGATTTCGACTTAAGAGAGATATGCGGAACGTTCAGAATACCTTCCTAAGTTTGACTCGTAGGCGGCATGGCGGCATCAGTAACTTGCGCTGCAGCCGGAGACATCTGCCGCGGATCTGGATTATAAGCAAGAATAGCCTGGGGATCGACCGCCGACGAGGATTCGGGCTGGGTTGACGCGGGAACTTCAAGACTTGCTTCATGGTGGTCAACCCCTGAACCCTCTCCTACTTCAAAGTGCTGGGCGCCAAGTCTTTCCTTCTCATGCAGAATCATTGACGCGTGAAGAATCTTCTTTTCATCTTCAGTCAGAATGCGATTCTCGAGTTCAAATTCATCCACAGACTCGCCCTGATGCACCTCCTTCTCTTCCTCAACCAGTCGGCCCCAAGCGTTATAAAGATGCATTGGATAATCATCGAGCCAGGCTAGACCCCAGTGCCTCAGCATGTTAGCGTTATAAACAACGAGAAGGTCTTCAATGTCAGCCTCTAGCCTAGACTCGGCCGACTTCACTTTCTCCTCAACCTCAGCCTCCACCTTGCGGACTTTAGCCACAGCTGCATCCCGTTCACCCCTGAGCAGAACAGTTTGTTCGCACGCCTCCTAGGCTGCATTGTTTGCATCATCTTTTTCCTTGGCCATGTTGGCGAATTTGGCCTTGAGTTCATTAAGTTCCTTGACCGCCGCATCCCACTCGGCGGTGACTGTAGTGTTCCGGTGGCCCATCTCCTCCACCAGGGCAACATGAGTCTGCCCCAACCTCTCCATTGCCGCCTTCGCTTCGTCAGCTTTTTTGGTGGCCTCAATTTCAGATTTCCGAGAAGACTCGGCCTCAGTAGTGAGCACTTGAATAATCCGATCCCTTTGAGCGAGCTCGGTCTCTATCTTCTCAAGTGCTTTGGCTCGCTCAAAGGCCACCTTAGAAGCTTTCTCTGTAGCCTTAACCTACTCTCTGTACTAGGTGTAGATGTCATGGACATAATCATGCATCGTGCTTTCTACCCCTGATGGAATTCTCTTTAAGTGAGGTGGGAAGACATAGCCATCGAAGCCAATATTCGGAAAATCCTTCTTCATTTGGGCCAATTTAAGGGCCCCTTCTCCTGTGGGTTCAGTAGGGACCTGCTCTGCAAGTATGAAAGCCATGGTCTTGACTCTCTGAAGATGAGTCTCAAATCTAGAAGTATGAGAAGATGGCATGTGAAGAGGAGGTTCCGGCGGGTGTGGAACAAAAACGGGAGGTGGAGATGGAAGTCTAAGAGGAGGAGAGAATGATCTAGATCGATGTCTGTGTTCTCTGTCACGCCCATACCTGTCCTGGTTAGAGTATTCGCGATCGTGATCTCTATTTGAATCCCTCCTATGAGAATCATAATAACTAGAAGCTTTTCGGGCCGAGCGAAGATTCCCGAGCATCGATCCTTTTCCGGACATAGTACCTGAAAATGAGAAACGAAGAAAGAGTTAGTGATTTCCTAAGTTGTACGATTTACAGTTGTGAATCATGTAGTGTAGTAAAGTGTATGCATGTGCAAACCCCGACCAACCGAAAATGTCGGCCGCACTCATAGCAGGCAACCCGCTCAGTTCAAGAGCATTATCAAGCTCCTCTATCCCGGCGTCGTGTTGAGATGACACAAAATCCGGAATCGGAATATCAGCAAGCCTTGCAAAAGGACTCTCTACTTGCGGGGGAGGAGCCTCCGAAATTCTAACCCTCGGGATGGGCAAGGACAGAACCACGGATTTAAATCTCTCGGATTTAGAACGCTTGTGAGCAACAGCCTTGCCTTTTCTCTTTCCTCCTGAATCCTGGACATCGGAAGAAGGCTCGGCTTGGAGCTCGGTATCGGTAGGCGTTCTCTCCGGATCAACTTCCTCGGTTATCACAACTACGGGCGCTTTGCGCTTCACCCGTTTCTTCGGGACCACTCTAAGTGTCCCTTCTAGCTGTATGCTCTGCCTCCGCTCAATCAGCCTGACAGTCCTCAAGTTTCTGTCGGTCAGAACCAAGTCGATATGCCTCTCTTCGCCCGGAACCGCTTGGAGGATCCAAACTAGCTCTCTGAAGTATGCACCGTCAGGCTGAGAAATTGCGGCTGTAAAAGAAGAGAAGTGCATCAGTTTTGAAATCGGTTATTATTATCTCGATAATTCAAGAGAAAGATTGCAGCACTTACGTCTATCCAACCATCGCCTGGCAAATCCGGGGGGCACCGAACGTAGAACCATTCGGTCTTGAAGTAACTTAGCTTTCCCCAGGAGCCCATTACAATATGGCAGTTCCTGACCGCTTCCAGGAAGGTGAAAGAAGGGCTATCTCCACGGCTCTTAACGTTAAATAAATATCTGATCTCGATCGGCTTTGGTGGTCGAAAGAGAATCTCCATAAACAGAATAAAGGTGTTGTTCAACAAAGCATACCCGTTGGGGTGCAGCTGGGATGGAGCTATCCCAAGGAATGATAACATCTCCCTTATATATTGGTTGAAAGGAGGAAGCGTTCCCGCCGTACAAGCACGACGGTTAAAGGCAGTAAACCCCTCCGGTGGATCATGAGGCCTATCATTTGGCCCAGGAAGTAGTACGTCATCGAGCGACAAGCCGTGCCTTAAACAAATCCGTCTCAGCATATCTTCGGAGATACCGGACGGCATAGAATCTTGTGCATGACAAATAAACCGGGCACCTGGACGCTCATCTGAAGCTGGGTCTATAACTTCGGCTTCAATAACCGGTATCTCGATGGTTTGAGGAATAGAACTCGGGAGTTCCTGCTGCTATGAACTTGAGGGTTCCATGAATAGCTAGATTATGAAAAATCATTGTTAAACAGACAATAATGCTCATGCATCCCCCAATGTAAAGTGTGTGAGTGTGTTGTGCAGTGCGGTACTGTATATCATTTTAGAAGTTCTACAGAATTGGAAGAAGCATGCAAACGATGAGACTTCGGAATTTGGTCGGAAGGACCGTCATCGCTGACCGTCACAACCGTGCCATCCAGTTATTAGCAATCAGTCCAAGTTAAAGTTTGTTGAAATTTTGTCAGAGTTACAGTTCCATCGACGAGCTCCAAAAGGAAATCAAATATGCAGTCCGAAGGTCAAGTCTAATTATGCCAAAAATGAAGCTCATCGGAGTTAGATGTTCAGATGCACAAGGTTTTTTCAATATCATCGAAGTTAGGTCCATTGTCAATCATCAAAGATTCAAGTTCAAGTCGATCGCTTCGGTTCAAGTTCGAATCGCTCGCTAAGGTTCAAGTTCGAATCGATCGCTCAGGGACACGTTCGTATCGGTCCTAGGGCTGCACAGTTCATCTCGATTCAAAGCCTCCAGTTCGACTCGGTCCAAAGCCACCCACTTCGACTCCATCCAAGGCCGCGGCTTCGACTCGATCCAAAGCCATCCACTTCGACTCGATCGAAGGCCGCCGCTTCGACTCGATCCAAAGCCATCCACTTCGACTCGATCGAAGGCCGCCGCTTCGACTCGATCCAAAGCCATCCACTTTGACTCGATCGAAGGCCATCATTTCGAATCGATCAGACACAACCCCTTCGTATCAATCTACGTATTCAAAGCACTCGATTCGATGCAAAGCTCAACCATCGATCGATACGAAGGCCTCCATCTCATCGTCTCGAAGCCCCTACTCCAGATCGATGCGAAGCTGAGGCCAAGGAATCTTCGATCGATCACAACTCTGGTTGATTTGGTGTTAAAGATCGAGTCTCATCGTTTACACGTTGGATTCGCTTAGCGAGTTACCTAAAACTAGCAGTTAGTTCGAGTGATTAAGGATCTGAATTGGTTCGAAGGAAAGGATGTTTTCTTCTTTTTTCTCGAGTCTCTGAGGGATACGAAAGCAAGGCAGGAAAGCAAAAGGTAAAAATTGAAAAAATGGCTAAGTACAGAGTATTTATATGGACTCTAAAGCAAAGGAATAAACGATTCGCATCCCGGTGGATTCGACCGGTTACGAGACATCGCCCCGGGATCGATTCGAACAAGCTTTTCGACTCCATCTCCAGTGCATCGATGTGAAGCTCCCCTTCGTATCGTTTATCTTTGACTCCATCTCCAGTGCACCGATGCGAAGCTCCTCTTCGTATCGTTCGTTTTCGACTCCATCTCCAATGCAGCAATACGAGCAATCAGTTCGACTCCATCGATGCGAAATCACACTTCGAATCGATCACCTTCGACTCCGTCTCCTATGCAGTTCGTATCCATCGAGCCCCACATCCATCGATTCGAAATGCTCATTTCGCATCCATAAATTCAATAAAAATCATCTTCAATGTTTCAACCCTTTACATCGATTCAAGAGAGGATCGTTATGAAGTAACATTCAAAAACAACCATCGGGCTGTTACAACGAATTTCACGACGGTTCAGGAGAGGATCGATACGGAATTCAATATAAAATAAACTGACAATGACTCGTGAACGTACAAACGTCAACAAGAGTCATATTGACATATATGCATGTATGTCGGACTAATATTCAATATTCCAAATTTACAGGAGTGGGAAACTCATTTGATAACAATTACAACAACAAGCGGCTAGCCACTAGCATACAGCAATCAGTTGTAACAATACAGGGTACAGGAGTTGACAAGTCAACAGTTTACATTATCAAGAAAAAACAGTCGAAGGTTACAACTATCATCGAAAAGACGATAACTATTCAGAATGGAGACTGCAGCACTTCAAAGCACATCATGTTTCCACAAGATGTACTTTGGGGAGCAAATGTTATCCCGCCTTTTGGCAAGGCCGTAACACCAAGGAACTGACTAGTAACCAATGACAGTCCGTCCTAGAGATCGGTTATACACAGGCTCACTATGGATGTCGACGAATTTTGTCCAAGTCCGGATCGAGCTAAAATTGATATGGCACGACAAGTGAGGCTATGAGAGTCAATGCTCCAAATCTCAAGTCCATCCGAGCTCGTATGTTCAAGTTACGACCGATGCAAAATTAGATAAAAACAACCTCACGTTCGACTCGCTCAGTTCGAATCCATCGGGGAGCCTACTTCGACTCGCTCAGTTCGAATCCATCGGGGAGCCTACTTCGACTCGCTCAGTTCGCATCCATCAGGAATGCCTACTTCGACTCGCTCAGTTCACATCCCTCAGAAATGCCTACTTCGACTCGCTCAGTTCACATCCCTCAGGAAAGCCTACTTCGACTCGCTCAGTTCGCATCCATCGTTGAACCGCTGATCGACTCCATCTAGTTCGACTCCATCAGAGGGCCACATTTCGACTCGCTACACATCGTCAACTTCGCATCCATCCGAAGACTTCTACTTCATGTCCATCAATGTGAAGCAAGGCACAACAGTCAATACGAATAAACGCCACATCATCAAGTCAAACAGAACCGAGTCGAATAAGAGCGAGTCGAACGAAACAACCAACCGAGAATCCCAATTCGTATCAATCATATCTCCTAATCTAGAAGTCCAAATGCTATGAAATTTTCATAGAAGACTACGTGCATGCTAAAGAGTGTCCACGCCAAATTTCGACTCCATTGAATGAAATCTTGATCGATACGAAATCTGTTCGTATCGATCACGGATCAGACCGAAACTTCACGGGCTTGGGCGCGCGGGCCTGGTCACATGCCAGAGAGGGTCTCCCGAGATCTGAGCGAAATACCAGCCTCCTACGCCTATAAATAGACCCGCAAAGCCAACAGAAAAGGGGTACTTCTTCTTTTTTGAGATCTCCAACGCCCAGACTCTACCGGATCCAGATCTGAACTCCATTGCTGCTGCTACCGACGAAATTCATTGCTGCAAATCATAATTACCTGCTGTAATTCATTGAATTCACTTGTAATCTTCAAATAAAGATCAATAAAGCTATCAATTTCATAGTGGACGTAGGCGATACGCCGAACCACTCTAAATTCTTGTGTCTCCTTGCATTTTTCTTAGTTTCATATCTGAGATTTGGAGTTTTTGTTAGATAATCCTCTTTTTCCATTTAATTTCTTCACTTTATCTCTTCAAAAACTTCCGAAGAGTGTTGTGCCCAATTTTGGTACAAACACCAATATATGGGAAGTCGTGTATAATAATATTCTTGGATGCAAAGGGATAATTCTTATCTTACTAGACACTACAGTCTAGACTTTTGAAGTTACCCACAAAATCGAACAACTTATTACTACCCACATAATGAATATTGGTTGTTTCCAATGTATTATTACTTTTTTTTACGCTAGCAACTTATCTAGAGAGGGGGATGCACTTTAGCAGCATTTGTGCATTGATGCTTCTACTATAGAGCTGCCTTGGACAATGATGGAAGATTTTAATAATGTTTGAAGTCCTAAGGGTAATACGGGGGATTATATTTCTCTTTCTCCTATATTATTAATTTCAAAAATTGTATGTTAAAGTGTGGTTTGGTTGAAACTATTTTGCAGGGCTGCAAAATTCACATAGAGAAGAAGAGGTGTGGCTACTAGTATCGATAAAATTTTAGTCGATTGTGAACTATTAACAAAATTTCCAGATATAGTTACGGTTGTATTACCTGACCAATATAGTGATCACACCCCTTTACTTCTCCAACTACCTTTACAACAGCATCAATCAAAAGGGAAAACCTTTAGATATGTAAATTCATGGCATCAAATGGAGGGCTATTCTAATTGCATTCAACAAGGACTAAAAGCAAAAACTTAGGGTACTTATATGCATATTTATAAACATTCTACAGTCTACCAAAAAGAATCTCAAAAACTGGAATAAAACAATAAACATATCAAATTCAGTTTAGGAAATGGAAGAGGAGTATAATAAGTTATCTCTTGATTTAGATGCAAATCCAGAGAATGAAGAGATATACAACAAAATTATGAATTTGCATCTTAAGTTAAAGGAATAGCTTAGAAACCAACATGAGTTTAGCAAGCAGTAGAGTAAAATTACTTAGCTATAAAGTAGGGATACCAACTCAAATAAAATGCGAGAGTGGCCATGAGGAAACGTAGAAACAAAATTCATGAGTAGTTGATGCACATGGCAATTTTATATATGACCCAAAACAAATAAAGAGTCGGGCCATTAATTATTACTCAAACTTATTTAATGGTCAAAGAGGAGGAGGGTTTTCCATTATTCAACCATGATAAATTATTAATGAGCATGGCAGAAGGTACTTATCTGCTCCTATTACTCTAGACATGGTAAAGACAGCTGTTTTCTCCATCGAAGATTCTAAAAGTCTAGGTCCCGATGGATTCTCATTGAAATACTTTAAATTTCATTGGGAGGAGGTTAGGGGTAACATATTTGCTGCAATTACCTCTACTTTTCAGACAGGACAATTAGCAAAAGGCTAGAACCATAATTTACACATTTTAATACCTAAAAAAGATAAGCAACAAGCATTTATGATTATCATCCAATTTCCTGTGCTAATGTCCTTTACAAAATTATTTCTAAGATTATTTGCCGCAGAATAATAGATTTTTTGCCTTATTTGATTGGAGAAAGTCAATCAACTTTTGTGATCAACAGAAATATCGATGAAAATATATTGTTAGCTAATGAAATAGTTCTTGATTTCAAAAAGAAAGGCAAAGAAAAAATATGCATCAAAATTGATTTTCAACAAGGCATACGACATGGTGAACAGAGAGTTCGTGTGTTATATACTTTTCTTAATGGTTTTCCTAATTTCTCTTATAAATTTGATTTATGAGTGCATTAGTACTCCCACTTTTTCAATTATGGTAGATGTCATACCTCATGGATTTATCGCACCAAATAGAGGCCTACGTCTGGGGGACCCCTTATCCCCGCCTTTGTTTTGTGTAACGGTGAAATTTTTTTCACTAATGAAAGATGCAGCTATCTTTAATCAAATTCATCCTATTTCAGCTAATCAACCACTTATTTCACATTTATTATATGTCGATGATGCAATGATATTCATTACAACTACTACTCTTAATGCAGTTATCATGGATGTTACTTTTCAACAACTTGCAATTACTGTTGGACTGTATATAAATTAGGTTAAAACTAAAGTTTATTTCAGTAGAGATGTTCCTACCAAAATTCAAATTTTGTCTACTTTGGGCATAGTTGAAGACAATCTTCAATTTTCCTGTATAATATTTGGGGTGCCTTTATCTTCTTAGTACATTCATGCTTCATATTGCACAGTTTTATTGGACAGAGTTTTTACAGAATTTGAAGGGTGGAATAGTGCTCTTTTATCGACTATAAGAAGAGTTAAGACAAAACATTATCACATTAATAGTGTTGTATTAGCTGTTAATTTATCATCTACCCACTTCATTGCTTAACAAAATAAATAAAATATGTGTTGATTTGGCAGAATGCATAAAATTGCATGGGATCCTTTATGCAGACCTAAATCATAGGGCGGCATTGGTCTCAAGTCATTCAAATTGTTAAGAGAAACTGCTATAATAAAATTATTGTGGGGACTCCTAACTAAGGAATGTGTGTGGAGTAATTGAATGGGGAAAAGGTATCTTCATAATCAAAATTTTGGGTCATTGCAATAAACAATAATCTCACTTGTACCATGAAATATATTTTACGTGTTAGAGATGTGGCAGAGAGAATAATGCAAAGGATCATAGTG
Source organism: Allium fistulosum (assembly GCA_030737815.1). Taxonomy (NCBI): domain Eukaryota; kingdom Viridiplantae; phylum Streptophyta; class Magnoliopsida; order Asparagales; family Amaryllidaceae; genus Allium; species Allium fistulosum. The sequence continues at coordinate 1,387,463,610 of CM060901.1, read as the reverse complement.
GCTGGTGGTACGACATTTCTATGGCTAGACCCTTGGTTAAATCACAAAACTATGGTAGATTTATTGGGATGGCATAGTTATACATTATGTCCTATGGCTAATGCAAAGGTCATTTATACTTTTTGTGAGTGATTATTCCACCCAAAAGCACTAACATCTACTAGGTAACTTTTAGCTTTGATTCAACAAACACAGATAGATCAAAATCAAATTTTAGATTACTCAGAAATTTCAGATAAATCATCATTTAGTTTTTCTGTGGTATGGAATTAAATCAGATATAAATCACCTACAATAGGATGGGCTAAAGTTATATAGCATCAGACTACAACAAAGAAAATATTTCATACGATGTATAAAGCATGTTTGGACGATACTTAACTAAAGGTAGACTGCTCTCATGAGGTTTACTAGATACAACAACATGTGTTTTTTATGTATCCAACATATAGAACCATACAATCATCAATATTTATCATGTAAATTTAGCACTTATCTTTGGAATCAGATGAGAGGTTGACTGCTTCTCCCGACAATGATTGAACCCGATCTAAATGAAGAGCTAAAGCTCATTAGCAACTACTTCCACTAACAAGGTTTAGGAGACATCTCCTTCACCACTATAACCACGATCATTCATTGTATCTAGTTGGAACGTAATCGTCGCATGTTTGAATTGAATCATTTAACTGAAGATCAATGGTTTAAGCTAATAGATATTGACATTTGAGCTCAATTTTATGGAAGAATTTTAAAAGTGAAGGAGGAAGACATGAATTTATTAAGGAGATGGAATTTAACTTTTAGACCCAAGCTAATATGTCGACGCTTTTGGGTTTTGATGTGTATTCGTATTTGTTCATACTGGGTTGGGCCGAGTTGTTATTGAGTAGTGGTGGTGTATTTGTTTCCTTTTTGGATGTGTTGTATTATAGGTGTGAAAATGAATAAAGATTGTCATTCGCTTTTTCCATGCTATGCTAGCAAGGTTTTTTAAGGAGGTGGAATCTCTAGAGTTCATTTCATCATTAATAAAGAACCCATTTTCAATATGTATATATATTAGCGTAATTAACGTATAATTATAATGTACAACTGTTTAGTTAAATAGGTTATTAATTTCATTAAATTCCTCTTAGGCATGTAATTAATGTTAGGGCCGAAATGAGAAAGACTTCTTATAAGGCATTAATTATGGAAACGGTAAGATGTATGATAATATATGTAGAGCGTGACATAGACTATGAATAAGTTTCTTTTAGCAAAGCTAGAAAGTAGTTAAAGTGGGTCATCCACATATATAAATGAATCGAAAAAAATAGGTGTGTGGTACAGGCATCAGAACAGCTTAAAGAAATGAAATGTAGGTGTTTGGCAAAGCCACCAAACTACTAAACAACAACCTTAGAACTAGTCCCTTTTTGAAGAGGAAGAGTCACTTTGCTTTGATAAAGGCTCTGGCCAATAACATAAAGAAACCAAGAAAAAAGACAAGCTAACTGATATTATGACTAAGTTAAAGGGATGCAAGGTCAGTCAAAAGCACATGGAAGTCAGTCCAGTTAATCCGGGTACCAACGATGTGACTTAGCGGTTGACATGAGACATTGCTAATAACAAGTAACTAAGATGACATGAGGTTAGTCCCAAATTATGTTTGATAAATCTTCCAAACAAGTAACTACCGGTGCCTACGAATAGTCGAGCTAATGTGAGATGTCGCCATGGGATATGGGTCATAATATGAAAGCCTTGCTTCAGAGATTGAAGGTATTAAGTGATTATGTGATGGGCCATCTCTTCTCTATGTAGGAAGTACTAAATGGATGTTCTTATGGGTTAGACATGGTAGAGGATATCTCGAGAAAGGGGCCCCTTTAATAGGAATTATTAATTGGTTGAAGAGATTCCGTGTAATGTCAGCTAAATAGTTACTAGTAAGGAGACCATCTTGGCATAGGTAGTAAATGACGTGGACCTGCCTTAAATAAGTTATTAAATAGTTGGAATTTGTCTTATTCCTATTAAAAGGTATTAAGTGACTTGAGTACTATCTCTTACATTGATAGGATGTTATGAAAGATTGATATGGTTTTTGGGTTGATACAAAGTTGGCTCTGGGCTAAAATTTGGAAAGCCTTTTTATTTATGTCTAAGAAAAACCTTTGGGCTTATATTTGGAAACAATTATGATGTAAACAGATTACATAAGACATACTCTTATTTAAATTATACTACCCAAATACTAATATAGTAAGTCTTGAGATTTTTATTCACAGAATTTCATTGTTCGGACTCTCTTCTTATTACAACACAGGTTGAGAAGGGCGATGCTGAAGATTCGTTAATGAGACTTATGGCAGTAGTCTATTTATTTACTTGTTATTTTCTATAGTTTTTGATGTACCCATGAAATAAAAATGATTATGTAATTTTATTGTACCACGGATATGTAACGGTTATTATGGATTTTATTATTTTCAATGACATTTTGAAGTTTGAATAAAATGGGTACCGTTGTTATTATTATATTTTATCCTTCCACTATGAGATTCTGAATGCATAAATAAGTAGCTCTGTATTGTTACTTTTACCAACCGAAGGCCAGCTTTGAAATGAGTCCAAGTTTCGATGTGCCTTTTCTAGGTCAGAATTTAGGTCCATTTCAGGGAAAATTTGCATTTGGTATCGGAGCCTAGGTTACCCGATCAAAGAGAAAAGTATACGTATAAGAAACATACTTGTTATTTTTGAAAAGATTTTACCAAAAACCTCTATATATATGTTCATACTATTGATGAACATTCGCATGTATACTAGGCAAATCTTTATGTTTTTACCAAAATTGGGCACAACACTCTTCAGAAGTTTTTGAAGAGATTAAATGGAAAAAGAAGAATTATCTAACAAAAACTCCAAATCTCAGAAATGAAAATAATTAAAATGCAAGGAGACACAAGAATTTAGAGTGGTTCGGCGTATTGCCTACGTCCACTATGAAGTAGTTTGCTTTATTGATCTTTCTTTGATGTTTACAATTGATTTCAGCAAATTACAGTGAATAATAATGATTTGCAGCAGTGAAATTCGTTGGTAGCAGCAGCAATGGAGTTCAGATCTTGATCTGGCGGAGTCTGGGCGTTGGAGATCTCAAAGAGGAAGAAGAACCCTTTTTCTGTTGGCTTTGGGGGTCCATTTATAGGTGTAGGAGGCTGGTATCTCGCTCAGATCTCGGGAGACCCTCTCTGGCACGTGACCAGGCCCGCGCGCCCAAGCCCGGGAAGTTTCGGTCCGATCCGTGAGCGATACGAACAGATTTCGTATCGATCAAGATTTCATCCAATGGATTCGAAATTTGGCATGGACATTCTTTAGCATGCACATAGTCTTCTATGAAAATTTCATAGCATTTGGACTTGTAGATTAGGAGATATGATCGATACGAATTGGGATTCTCGGTAGGTTGTTTGGTCGACTCGCTTTTGTTTCGACTCGCTTTTCATTCGACTCGGTTCTGTTTAACTCGGTGACGGGGCATTAACTTGTATTGACTGCTGTGCTTTTCTCCACATCGATGGACACGAAGTAGAAGTCTTCGGATGGATGCGAACGCGACGAAGTGGAGCGAATCGATGTATGGCTCGAGGCGGAGCGAGTCGAAGTATGGCTCGTAGCGGAGCGAGTCGAAGTGTGCACTGATCGAGCGAGTCGAAGAAGGCATCTGATGGAGGCGAAGCGGAGCGAGTCGAAGTAGTCACTTCTGAGTGTTGCGAAGCGAGTCGAAGTGAGCGATTCGACCGGTGGTTGTTTTCATCCAATTTTGTATCGTTCTTAACTTGAGCATACGAACTCGGATTGACTTGAGATTTGGAATGTTGACTCTCATAGCTTAGTTTGTCATGTCATACCAATTTTAGCTCGATCCGGACTCGGACAAAATTCGTCGATATCCATAGCGAGCCTGTGTATAACCGATCTCTGGGATGGATCATCATTGGTTTACTAGTCAATTCCTTAGTGTCACGGTCTTGCCAAAAGGCGGGATAACATTTGCCCCCCAAAGTACATCTTGTGGAAACATGATGTGCTTTGAAATGCTGCCATCTTTACTCTGAATAGTTATTGTCTTTTCGATGAAAGCTGTAATCTTTGACTGTTCTTCTTGATAATGTAAACTGTTGACTGTCGACTGATGTACCATGTATTGTTGCAACTGATTGTTGTATGCTAGTGGTTAGCCGTTTGTTGTTGTAATTGCTATTAAATGAGTTTCTGGTTCCTGTAAACCTGGAATATTGAACACTGGTCCGCCATACATGCATATATGTTCACCTGACTCTCGTTGACGTTTGTACATCCACGAGTCGTTGTCAGTTTATTTTATATTGTATTCCGTATCGATCCTCTCCTGAACTGACGTGAAATTTGTTGCAACAACGCTCGATGGTTGCTTTTGAGTGTTCCTTCGTAACGATCCTCTCCTGAATCGATGTGAAGGGTTGAAACATTGAAGACGATTTTTATTGAATTTAGGGATGCAGATTGAATATTTCAAACTGTTGGAGTTGGCCTCTGGAAGCCGTGATTCGATGGATTCGAACTGAACGAGTCGAAGTAGGCATTCCCATTGGATGCGAGCTGAGTGAGTCGAAGTGGAGCGAGTCGAAGTAGACTTCCTTGATGGATTCGAACTGCTTGTTCGACTCGATCTTGGATTCGAACTGACTGTTCGACTCAGTCTTGGATTCGAACAGCTTGTTTTGCTGCACCGGAGACGGAGTCGAAGACAAGCGATGCGAAGGGGAGCTTCGCATCGACGCACTGGAGATGGAGTCGAAACGCGTGTTCGAATCCACCGGGATGCGAATCGTTTATTCCTTTTGCTTTCGAGTCTATATAAATACTTCGTACTTAGCCGTTTTTTCACTTTTTACCTTTTGCTTTCCTGTCTTACCTTTGTATCGCTCAGAAACTTGAGAAGAAAGAAGAAACATTCCTTCCTTCGAATCGATTCTCAATCATTCGAACTAACTGCCAGTCTTAGGTAATCCCCTAAGCGAATGCAACGTGTAGACAATGAGACTCGATTTCTAACACCAGATCAACCAGAGTCGTGATCGATCGAGATTCCTTTGCGATCGATCGAGATTCATTTGCCTCAGCTTCGCGTCTATTTGGAGTAGGGGTTTCGAGATGATGAGGCGGAGCCCTTCGTATCGATCGATGGTGGAGCTTCACATCGAATCGAATGCTTTGAATACGTAGATTGATACGAAGGGGTTGCGTCTGATGGATTCGAAACGATGGCCTTCGACCGAGTCGAAGTGAATAGCATTGGATCGAGTCAAAGCGGTAGCCTTGGATCGAGTCGAAGCGCGTGGCTTTGGACCGAGTCGAAGCTGCAGTCTTGGATCGAGTCGAAGCGAAGGCTTTGAAGCGAGTCGAACTGGGGGTTTTGGGATCGAGTTGAACTGCGTAGTCTTGGGATCGAGTCGAACTGGAGGTTTTGGGATCGAGTAGAACTGGCATGCCAACCTTCTGCCCGAGTCTAACTCATACGCAGATGACCATGACTTATCGATGCAAACACGGCTCTCGTGAGCGATACGAATTGATCATTAAAAAATTTGAAACTCCTCGCACATTTGAACAATTGACTCCGACGAGCTTCAAACTTGCATAACTGGACTTAACCGCTTCACCGCATATCTAATTGCCTATCGAAGCTCGTCGATGAAATTGGAACTTATCAAAATGATAACAAACTTTAACTTGGAATGTTAGTTAATAGCTGGATGGTACGGTTGTGACGGTCAGCGATGACGGTCCTTCTGACTGAATTCCGAAAACTCGTCGTTTACATGCTTCTTTCAACCCTGTTGATCTTCTCAAATGACATACAGTACTGCACTGCACAGCACACACTCACACATTTTACACTGGGGGATGTACGAGCATTATTGCCTGTTTAACAATGATTTTTCATGAGCTAGCTATTCATGGAACCCTCAAGTTCACAGCAGCAGGAACTCCCGAGTTCTATTCCTCCATCCATCGAGATACCGGTTATTGAAGCCGAAGTTATAGACCCAGCTCCGGACGATCGTCCAGGTGCCCGGTTCATTTGTAATCCGTAAGATTCAGTGCCGTCGGGTATCTCCGAAGATATGCTAGGACGGATCTGCTTAAGGCATGGTTTGTCGCTCGACGATGTGCTACTTCCTGGGCCAAATGACAGGCTGCACGATCCCCCGGAGGGGATTACAGCTTTCAACCATCACGCTTGCACACCGGGGACACTCCCTCCCTTCAACCAATATATAAGGGAGATGTTGTTGTTTCTTGGCATAGCTCCATCTCAGCTACATCCCAACGGGTATGCCTTGTTGAACAACACCTTTGTCCTGTTTATGGAGATCCTCTTTCGACAGCCGAAGCCGATCGAAATCAGATATTTATTCAGTGTCAAGAGCCGTGGAGACAGCCCTTCTTTCACCTTCCTGGAAGCGGTCAGAAACTGCCACATTGTACCGAGCTCCTGGGGAAGGCTAAGTTACTATAAAACTGAATGGTTCTACGTTCGATGCCCTCCTAGATTTGCTAGGTGGTGGTTGGATAGACATAAGTGTTGCCAATTCTCTCTTGAACCATCGAGATATTAGTAACTGACTTCAAAACTAACATACTTTTCCTTTACAGCCGCAATTGCTCGACCTGACGGTGCCTACTTCCGAGAGCTAGTTCGGATCATCCAAGCGTTTTCGGGAAAAGAGAGGCATATTGACTTGGTCATGACCGATAGGAATTTGAGGACTGTCGGGCTGATAGAACGGAGGCAGAGCATACGGCTGGAAGGGACACTTAAAGTGGTCTCTAAGAAACGGGTGAAGCGCAAAGCACCCGCAGTCGTGATAACCGAGGAAGTTGATCCGGAGAGAACGCCTACCAATACCGAGCTCCCAGCCGGGCCTTCTTCCGATGTTCAAGATTTCGGAGGAAAGAGAAAAGGCAAGGCTGTTTCTCACAAATGCTCTAAATCTGAGAGATTTAAATCTGTGGTCGTGTCTTTGCCTGTCCTGGGGATTAGAATTGCGGAGGCTTCTCCCCCGCCGATAGAGAATCTTTTTGAAGGGCTTGCCGATGTTCCGATTCCGGATTTTATGTCGTCTCAACACGACGCTGAGATGGAGGAGTTTGATAGTGTTCTTGAACCGAGCGGCTCGCTTGCTATGAGTGCGGCCGACATTTTCGGTTGGTCGGGGGGTTGCACATGCATACACTTCACTACACTGCATGATTCACAACTGTAAATCGTCCAACTTAGGAAATCATTAACTCTTTCTTCGTTTCTCATTTTTAGGTACTATGTTTGGAAAGGGATCAATGCTCGGGAATCTTCGCTCGGCCCGAAAGGCTTCTTCTTATTATGACTCCCGTAGGAGAGATTCAGATAGAGATCGCGATCGCGAGTACTCTAACCAAGATAGGTACGGGCGTGATAGAGACAGAGAATACATACATCGGTTTAGATCACGCTCTCCTCCTCCTAGACTTCCATCTCCGCCTCCTATTCAAACTTCAAATCCACCAGAGCCTCCTCGCCACAGGCCGTCTTCTCATGTTTCTAGATCCGAGACTCATCTTCAGTGAATTGAGACTACGACCTCCATGATTACAGAGCAGGTCCCTGTTGAGCCTACAGGAGAAGGGGCCCTTAAATTGGCCTAGATGAAGAAGGATTTTCCGAATATTTGCTTCGATGGCTATGTCTTCCCTCCTCACTTAAAGAGAATTCCATCAGGGGTAGAAGGCACGATGCATGACTACCTCCACGATATCTACCCCCAATACCGATAGCGGGTTAAGGCTGCAGAGAAGGCTTCCAAGCTGGCCTTAGAGCGAGCCAATGCGCTTGAAAAAATGGAGACCGAGCTCGCTCAAAGGGATCAGATTATTCAAGTGCTTACTGCTGAGGCCGAGTCTTCTTGGAAATCGGAAATTGAAGCCACCAAAAAAGCTGACGAAGCGAAGGCGGCAATGGAGAGGATGGGGCAGACTCATGTTGCTATGGTGGAGTAGATGGGCCACCAGAACACTAAAGTCACCGCCGAGCAGGATGCGGCGATCAGGGAGCTAAATGAACTCAAGGCCAAATTCGCCGACATGGCCAAGGAGAAAGATGATGCGAACAACGCAGCCCAGGAGGCGTGCAAACAAACTGTTCTGCTCAGGGGTGAACGGGATGCGGCTGTGGCTAAAGTCCGCACGGTGGTGGCTGAGGTTGAAGAGAAGGTGAACTCGGCCGAGTCCAGGCTAGAGGCTGACATCGAAGACCTCCTCGTTGTTTACAACGCTAACGTGCTGAGGCACAGGGGTCTAGCCTGGCTCGACGATTACCCAACGCATCTTTATAATGCTTGGGGCCGACTGGTTGAGGAAGAGAAGGAGGCGCATCAGGGCGAGTCCGTAGATGAATTTGAGCTCGAGAATCGCATTTTGAATGAAAATGAAAAGAAGATTCTGCACGAGTCAATGATTCTGCGTGAGAAGGAAAGACTTGGCGCCCAGCACTTTGAAGTTGTAGAGGGTTCAGGGGTTGACCACCATGAAGCAAGTCTTGAAGTTCCCGTGTCAACCCAGCCCGAATCCTTGTCTGCGATTGATCCCCAGGATGTTCCTGCTTATAATCCGGATCAGCCTCAGATGTCTCCGGCTGCAGCGCAAGTCACTAATGCGGCCCTGCCGCCTATGAGTCAAACTGAGGAAGGAATTTTGGACATTCCACATATCTTTCTTAAGTCGAAATCTTCGATCGAGTTAAGTTCTGACAGTTCTCTTATTCTTTGTCCAGTGATTGAGGCTGCACAGGTCGAGCCTCCTGTTACTCAAGAATCACATCAGACACAGGAGGCCGTCGTTACCGAAGCGATCACCGTGACTACAACTGCTGCGTCTCTAGACGATATACAGGGGAGTACACTTGTGTTCGATGAGCAGATGATAGACGAATTCTTTCGCCGTCATGGCGACCCTTTAGCTGATTTACCATTCGTCATGGGCGGAGGCGTTCCTGCCACAAGCTTTTCGATGCCGACTACTGGCGCTCCCAGAGAGGCTCGGTCGGCTGTTGAAGAGGAAATCTTGTCACAAATCGCTGGTGAAATGGATGCCGCAACACATGGCGGCAGTTTTGGAGGTGGGATGGCGACACTTGGTCCAGCTCCGCTCAGAATGATATCGCCCAACGGTACATTCTCCGATACTAGTGCGGCTATTCCATCTTCCACGTTTGATCCTATCCCTCCGACCCCTCCTGCATGAAGCATCCCCGTTCATTCGAGTTCGGAGGAAGACGTTGAAATTATGCCCCTGGCCGAAGATCGTCCACCGACAGGCAAAGGCTCGAAGAGGAAGGATAGTGGTGGCTCCAGTGGGCCTGTACCGAAAAGGAAGCCGCGGAAGAAGAAAGATTAGACACGCTTTGTTGATGTAATTTTGACTTTCATTTTGTTAGCCGTGTATAGATGCGGGTTCGGCCCCTGCTAATAGAAATTTTTTGGAATAAACTTGTATACGAACTTCTTTTACAAACAATAGAAATGAAACTTCTCTTTTTTGGTTTATTTTTTGTCATTGTGTATTTTTCTAAGTGTTTCAATATATGGAGTGCACTTGTGAAGTTTCAGATTCCGAATCAAGTTTGTTTTTGTTTGCTAAGTTCGGAAACAGTGGACATGGTTTGCGACCGGGAAGCGAGTTGAATTCTAACGTTGCATTGCTTCAATTAATGGTTGATGCTTAAGTCCTGCCCCCCAGTCTCGTGGATGAGTTGTAGATCATCAGTCGACGATCACTTCTTACTTATATCATGTTGAGTCTAGTGCCACCGAACGGGTGTCTGAGGCAAGCGGATATTGAGTAATGCATTCATGCTTGTCTGATTGTCGATGATCATATCCGCACTACGAGGAGTCCATTTATTTACTGGCGGTTGGTCACGCCTGCTTAGGTTTTAATCATATGTCCGCGATCTTGGGACTTGGAATCGACATTTGTATTTCGACTCGCTCTTTGGGAGTTCGGAGTTGTTATTTATACTTCGATTCATGCTTCGGGGACTTGAAGCTGGTGTTTACGCTCCGTTTCGCACTCTGGGAATCCGGAGTCGATGTTCATACTCCGACTTGCACTTTGGGAGTTTGGAGTTGTTGTTTATACTCCGCTTCGCACTCTGGGAATACGGAGTTGATGTTTATACTCCGGTTCGCGCTCTGGGAACTCGGAGTTGATATTTATACTCCGCTTCGCACTCTGGGAATACGGAGTTGATGTTTATACTCCGGTTCGTGCTCTGGGAAGACGGAGTTGATGTTTATACTCCGGTTCGCGCTCTGGGAACTCGGAGTTGATGTTTATACTCCGGTTCGCGCTTTGGGAGTTCGGAGTTGAGGTTTATACTCCACTTCGCACTCTGGGAATACGGAGTTGATGTTTATACTCAGGTTCGCACTCTGGGAACTCGGAGTTGATGTTTATACTCCGGTTCGCACTCTGGGAACTCGGAGTTGATGTTTATACTCCACTTTGCACTTTGGGAATACAGAGTTGATGTTTTTACTTCGGTTCACGCTCTGGGAACTCAGAGTTGAGGTTTATACTCCGCTTCGCACTCTGGGAATACGGAGTTGATGTTTATACTCCGGTTCGCGCTCTAGGAACTCGGAGTTGATGTTTATACTCCGACTCGCGCTCTGGGAGTTCAAAGTTGATGTTTATACTCCGCTTCGCACTCTGGGAATACGGAGTTGAATAAAGGAATGTCTTGTATCAATCCTTTTTTGACTTTGATGTGATGGTTGGTCCCCGAGCTTGGGTTTCACTAAGCGAGTGATTGGTTGCATCGCAGTCACTCCCTATTTGAATAAATTCCACCGTATGGTGAAACTTAGCTCTCCGTGCATAGAGATGGTCATATGAAGCATTTCAAGTAAATCACAGCTCTGGCTCGAAAAGATTGCATTTTATTGCTGAAATAAGAAAATATGGCAAAGTTAGTTGCCTTATTACAAATTCTAATTTCGAAATGCAGAAACAAATTTCAAATTGGAAAGTAATCTAAATGGATAAAGATAGCCTGTCATGTGTAATAGCGGCGAAGGCTCTCGCTATTCCAGGCTCTTGGCAGAGTAAGACCGTCGACGGTCGATAATTCCAATGTGCCATATCTGAGCCTCCGTTCAATAACATACGGTCCTTCCCATGTCGGCTTCATATGCGAAGGAACTGGATAAACTCTTTTCAAGACGAGGTCGCTTAGTTCGAAGGTTCGCGGACGGACCTTGGCGTTGTACAATCGGGCGACTCGACTTCGATTCGCAGCTACCCTCAAATCAGCTTCCTCATGCTTCTCATCTAGTAGATCGAGAGAATCAGCAAGTAATATAGCATTTGTCTTTGGATCATAGTATGTCACACGATGAGAAGGTACTTCTAGCTCGACTGGAATAATGGCTTCTGAACCGTAAGAGAGAGAAAATGGAGTGTGACCAGTCGCAGTTTCGTGGGTTGTTCGGTAAGCCCATAAAGCCATAGGAAGTTCATCGACCCACTTGCCACTGACCTTTTCCAGTCGTTTCTTCAGAATGGATTTTATAACTTTATTAACCACTTCGACCTGAGCCTTATGTCCCTGAGGATGTTGAACCACCTCGGCGCTTCAGGATGCCGACTCTGCCAGTTTATGAAGGGAGTTCTAATCCCAATCAACACATCCTGAAGTACGAATGGCTGATGAATACTGCGAGAGCTGATGACGCAGTAAAATGCCGTGTTTCCCCATTTCCCTGGGGGGCATCGCTACCATGTGGTTTACTCATTTGCCACCAAAGTGTTTGTACCCAAAATTGGGCACAACACTCTTCGGAAGTTTTTGAAGAGATAAAGTGAATAAATTAAATGGAAAAAGAAGAATTATCTAACAAAAACTCCAAATCTCAGAAATGAAAATAATTAAAATGCAAGGAGACACAAGAATTTAGAGTGGTTCGACATATAATACGTCATCGGTGAAAGGGGTAATACTCCGGGAGATTCCTCAGTCGTCATTACTGAGACCCTGACTTTCACGGATCATTTGACAAATCATCATTGGTATATCCGGCATTCGGATGCTGGGAGCATGTTGTGCCAAGGTGTGGTTGGGTTCCACAGCGCGAGTCTCGACCGGATGCGGTCGACGGTCCGTGCCTCGCCTCCTTGGTTCAACATCCTTAGGGACATAAGGCTCAGGAGTCTGCTCTCATTGATTACGTTGAGGATCAGCTTGGTTTCTAGCATCACCTCCTCGTCCGGCAGTAGTGGTAGTAGCAATGTTGTCGGTGACATGGTAAGGAGCAGCACCTCCTCGAGATGAAGGTTCTGTACGGAACTAGCGGATGGTCCAGTTTTAGGTTGCCCAAGATTTGAAGTAGGTTGGTGTCCCGTGGCTTTGGTGTAGCTTACACCTAGCTATGGGCATGTGGATCTGGTTTGGCCATCGGAGGAGGCTGAACTCTCTTTGGAAGAATAAGATCCTTGGTCTCTTCTGGATCTTCTTCGCCTTTGGCGATTTAGTTGGTTAGTCAACTTTGTGTTAGCACGCAGTTGTTCAGTTAGCTGTTGTCGACTCTAGGTCAACTCTTGAAGCAATGTCTAGAATTCTTGTCTAGTGATTGCACCTGATGCATCTGAAGGTCCTGCAACATTTTGGTTGGATGGAGGTGATTGCACGGGATTTTATCGGTCCCGTGCTCCTTGATCAGAAGCTGTAGAAGTGGTACGTGTGCTCACCATAATGAATTAATGAAGTCCTTTCCTAGATCTGATTGCAAAATCTGAATAGAATGGAAGGGCTTCAAAGTTCTAGATCTGGATCTTCTTCTTAGATTTATGCAATCTAATATAGATAAGAGATCCAAGGAGCAGGAGAAAAAAATGGGTTTTTCTCAGTGAAAGCACCAAAGTGTTTGTACCAAAATTGGGCACAACACTCTTCGGATGTTTTTGAAGAGATAAAGTGAAGAAATTAAATGGAAAAAGAAGAATTATCTAACAAAAACTCCAAATCTCATAAATGGAAATAATTAAAATGCAAGGAGACACAAGAATTTAGAGTGGTTCGGCGTATTGCCTACGTCCACTATGAAGTAGTTTGATTTATTGATCTTTCTTTGATGTTTATAATTGATTTCAGCAAATTACAGCGAATAACAATGATTTGCAGTAGTGAAATTCGTTGGTAGCAGCAGCAAGCGAGTTCAGATCTGGATCTGGCGGAGTCTGGATGTTGGAGATCTCAAAGAGGAAGAAGAACCCTTTTTCTGTTGGCTTTGGGGGTCTATTTATAGGTGTAGGAGGCTGGTATCTCGCTCAGATCTCGGGAAACCCTCTCTGGCACGTGACCAGGCCCGCATGCCCAAGCCCGGGAAGTTTCGATCCGATCCATGAGCGATACGAACAGATTTCGTATCGATCAAGATTTCATCCAATGGAGTCGAAATTTGGCATGGACATTCTTTAGAATGCACGTAGTCTTCTATGAAAATTTCATAGCATTTGGACTTGTAGATTAGGAGATATGATCGATACGAATTGGGATTCTCGGTAGGCTATTTGGTTCGACTCGCTTTTGTTTCGACTCGCTTTTCATTCGACTCGGTTCTGTTTGACTCGGTGACATGGCGTTAACTTGTATTGACTATTGTGCTTTGCTCCACATCGATGGACATGAAGTAGAAGTCTTCGGCTGGATGCGAAGTCGATGAAGTGGAGCGAGTCAAAGTATGGCTCGAGGCGGAGCGAGTCGAAGTATGGCTCGAAGCGTAGCGAGTCGAAGTGTGCACTGATCGAGCGAGTCGAAGAAAGCATCTGATGGAGGCAAAGCGGAGCGAGTCGAAGTAGTCACTTTTGAGTGTTGCGAAGCGAGTCGAAGTGAGCGATTCGACCGGTGGTTGGTTTTCATCCAATTTTGTATCGTTCATAACTTGAGCATACGAACTCGGATTGACTTGAGATTTGGAAGGTTGACTCTCATAGCTTAGCTTGTCATGTCATACCAATTTTAGCTCGATCCGGACTCGGACAAATTTCGTCGATATCCATAGCGAGCCTGTGTATAACCGATCTCTGGGATGGATCGTCATTGGTTTACTAGTCAATTCCTCGGTGTCACGGTCTTTCCAAAAGGTGGGATAACACTTTACTTCAACATGTAATACTATCTTAGGAAATGTAGATGAAAAAGATTGCAACTCCGAAGTCAATAAGGCAATAAATTTGCGATAAATTGGGAGTTACAAGAACTTAGTAGGGATATAAATTGACCAATTAAAGAGATTATTAAAGTAATTATGTAACACCCTAGATTTTTGGTAACATTGTTTAGAATATTTAATTAGCTAAATTAAATAAAATAATGTGTTGATAAGGGGATTGAGATTTGATTTTAATTGAGTGCAGCAGTGCCATTTAACAACGAATTAAAAGAAGAGTTTAAACTGAAATAGAGTAGGAGAAAATAGGAAAAAGGCCATTCCTATATCCTCCAAACCTTGGCCGTGTATTAGAATACACATTCATTTCATTTTGAAAATTTTAAAACATGAAGCCGGCCACCGTTAATAAGGAAAGAAGGAAGAAAATCTATGAAGAAGCTAATTCAAGTAAAATCTATTCATATCTCAATCTCTTTAATCTAGTGAAAAATGTTTACATCTCATTTTTGATTATATTTTTGGTTTTTAGATGATTGTCGAATACTTGGCATTGATTTGCCATGATTTTGAATGATGGAATGATTATATATACATGTTGATGATTTATGTATATTCGTATTGATTTTATGATATGTTTTAAAGTGAAAACCCTAAAAAATGACATCCAAATGCCTTGTGAGTTTTTTATGAAGATCATAAATATTATTTTGGACATGGGCTTAAACTTTAAAATTTTCTGAAATTATGTGGAATTTATATGAATTTTCTAGTAAAGAAATGTTAATTTGGGTTAATAATTATTTTTAGTTATATAATAAAAGATGGATTTAAAAGTTTATATGTTTGACAATATATTAAAAGAGATTTTCTGGAATTTTTGTAGATTTTTCCTAAGTATTTTAAGGGTTATATAAAATTATTTAAGGTATGGGACTTAAATGTTTTATATAATTTAAAACGGAGAAGGCATTTTGTAAAATAATTTAATTGTTAAATCTGAAAAGTCAGTAGCACTTTTGAAAAAGTGCAATACTTTTTATTGGTAAAGAAAGAGGCAACTAATCACAATTAGACACGTAAGGCAGGTTAGGTGAGAAGAACTATTTGCTACATGTTTTTCACTGTTTCGACACCGTCGGCACCAGGTTCCGCCTCCTCATGTTTGCTTTCGACACAGTCGAAACCAATGCACATGGTATCAGTTTACTGGTGCGTAGTGAATTGGATGTAGGTGGAAGGTATGGAGTCGAAACCATGGGTTTCGAAGTGGTTGAGGCAGTCCTTTGTTTTAAATTAAAGAAATACGCCTGCTTGCTTAAATGGCTCTTGACATAGTAGCTTTCGACCAGGTCAAATGATTTATAGGAAATGGTTTCGATTGGCTTGCACCTCTGTTTTTAAATAATTGTTTCGACTAAGTCGAAACCTTTTTGCTGCCGCCTTTTTACCTTTCGACCTAGAAGGTTTCGAAAGGATTGTTTGTTTTCTAAAGACTTGGCTACTTCTCCAATGCTTTCGAAGGGATGGTTTTGCCACCATCACTGCATTACTTAGAAAATGGTTTCGAAGCAGATGCTTTCGACTAAAATATTTAAAGACCCTTTTTCTATAAGTAAATTAAAACCCAAATTGGTTTCGAAAGAGATAGTTTTAAATGGTTTCGAAATAGATGCTTTCGAGTTTAATGGGTTTCTGATCCTTGTGCTCTACTTGAAGGCAGAATCCAAATGGTTTCAACTGAAACGTTTTTCAAAGGTTCCGAAGGGGTAAATTTTTGAAAGGTTTCGAAAGGTTTCCACATGTTTTATATTGAACCCATAGTGCTTTCGAAAGGATTGATTTTTGAGTGTTTCGAAATGTTTTAATGAATGGTTTCGAAAGGAGTGGATTCCCAGGGTTTCGAAAGGATTGAAAGGAAGGGTTTTCCTATGTTTTTGAGGGGAAATATTTAAAAGTTTTTAAAAGAGGATATCTGATATTTTGAAGCTTTTGGAGAAAAGAAAGGAAAGGTTTTCCCAATGTTTTCAAAATGCTATATTTAATGGTTTCGAAAGGGTCATTCAATTCTTTTGAAGGGGTTACCTTCAATAGTTTTGAAAAGGTTGTTTAATGAATTTAAATAAAGATTTTGAATGTATTAAATAGGAAATGTAGCCTAAGTATTCTCAAGTTAAAAAGGGTTTTGAATTTTTTGGAAGGATAGTTAAACCTTATTAAATCTCATCAACATTATTTTGAGTAAAGTATATATAACATGGCAAAAATGGCTTAGAGTATAGCTAAAGATATAATTTCATTAGGAAATAAACATGTTATCCCGCCTTTTGGAAAGGCCGTGACACCAAGGAATTGAATGGTAAACCAATGACGACCCATCCCAAAGATCGGTTGTACACTGGCTCACTATGGATATCGATGAATTTTTTCCGAGTCCGGATCGAGCTTAAATTAATATAACATGACAAGCTAAGCTATGAGAGTCAACGTTCCAAATCTCAAGTCAATCCGAGTTCGTATGCTCAAGTTACAACCGATGAAAATTTGATTAAAAACAGCCTTCTTCGACTCGCTCAGTTCGCGTCCCTCAGAAATGCATACTTCGACTCGCTCCGTTCGAATCCATCTGGGAAGCCTACTTCGAATCGCTCCGCTTCAAACGACTGTTCGACTCCATCGAGTTCGACTCCATTGGCGAAGCCACTGTTTGAATCCCTCAGGACACTCCACTTCGACTCGCTCAATCAATGCATACTTCGACTCGCTCAATCAGTGCACACTTCGACTCGCTCAATCAATGCACAGTTCGACTCGATCAAAACAGCATCAAAGGCAGGGTGATCCAAAGATTCAAGCGCCACGTCACCGAGTCGAATGAAAAGCGAGTCGAACAGAGCGAGTCGAACGAAACAGCCAACCGAGAATCCAAATTCGTATCGATCATATCTCCTAATCTACAAGTCCAAATGCTATGAAATTTTCATAGAAGACTACTTGCATGCTAAGGAATGTCCACGCCAAATTTCGACTCCATTGGATGAAATCTTGATCGATACGAAATCTGTTCGTATCGATCACGGATCGGACCAAAACTTCACGGGCTTGGGCGTGCGGGCCTGGTCATGTGCCAAAGAGGGTCTCCCGAGATTTGAGCGAAATACCATCCTCCTACACCTATAAATAGACCCCCAAAGCCAACAGAAAAGGGGTTCTTCTTCTTCCTTTTTGAGATCTCCAACATCCATACTCTACCGGATCCAGATCTGAACTCCATTGCTGCTGCTACCTACGAATTTTACTGCTGCAAATCACAATTACCTACTGTAATTCATTGAATTCACTTGTAATCGTCAAAGATAATTCAATAAAGCAATCAACTTCAAAGTGGACGTAGGTAATACGCTGAAACACTCTAAATTCTTGTGTCTCCTTGCATGTTTATTATTTTCATATCTGAGATTTGGAGTTTTTGTTAGATAATTCCTCTTTTTCCATTTAATTTCTTCACTTTATCTCTTCAAAAACTTCCAAAGAGTGTTGAGCCCAATTTTGGTACAAACACTTTGGTGCTTTCATTGAGAAAAACCCAATTCTTCTCCTGCTCATTGGATCTCCAATCTATATCGGATTGCATAAATCCAAGAAGAAGATCCAGATCTAAAGCCTTGGATCCCTTCCATACTATTTAGATTTGCAATCAGATCTAGGAAAGGACTTCATCAATTCATTATGGTTAGCACACGTACCACCTCTACAACTGTTGCTCAAGGAGCACGGGACCGACAGAATCCCGTGCAATCACCTCCATCCAACCAAAATGATGCAGGACCTTCAGATCCATCGGGTCCAATCACCAGACAAGAATTCTAGACATTGCTTCAAGAGTTGACCCAGAGTCGACAACAGCTAACTGAACAACTACGCGCCAACACAGAGTTGACCAACCAGCTAAATTGCCAAAGGCAAAGAAGATCTAGAAGAGACCAAGGTTCTTATTCTTCCACAGAGAGTTCAGCCTCCTCTGATGGCCAAACCAGATCCACACGCCTACGGCTAGGTGTAAGCTACACCCAAGCCACGGGACACCAACCTGCTTCAAATCTTGGGCAACCTAGAACTGGACCATCCGCTAGTCTCCGTATAGAACCTTCGTCTCGAGGAGGTGCTGCTCCTTACCATGTCACCGACAACATTGCTACTACCATCACTGCCGAATGAGAAGGTGATGCTAGAAACCAAGCTGATCCTCAACGCAACCAACGAGAGCAGACTCCTGAACCTTATGTCCCTGAGGATGTTGAACCAAGGAGGCGAGGCACGGACCGTCGACCGCGCCCAGTCCAGACTCGCGCTGTGGAACCCGACCACACCTTGGCACAGCATGCTCCCAGTATTAGAATGCCGGATATACCAACGATGATTCGTCAAATGATCCGTGAAAGTCAGGGTCTCAGTAATGACGACTGGGGAATCTCCCGGAGTCATACCCCTTTCACCGATGACGTATTATATGCTGAACCACCTCGGCGCTTCAGGATGCCAGCTTTGCCAGTCTATGAAGGAAGTTATGATCCCAATCAACACATCCTGAAGTATGAATGGCTGATGAGCTGCAAGAGCTGATGACGTAGTAAAATGCCATAGTTTCCCCATTTCCTTGGGGGGCATTGCAACCATGTGGTTTACTCGTTTTCCACCACGATCCATTTCTAGTTTTGATCAGATGGCCACAAAGTTTGTTGAACAGTTCTGTATGCACGGCCTGAAGATGTTAACACTCTGTCTAGTGTTACACAAGCTCCCGGAGAAACACTTATACGTTACTTGGAGCGATTCCACACTGCGTGTGCAGAAATAAGCAATCCCAATGATAACTCTATCCTGATGGCATTGACTAAGGGGATTGATGCTGATTCCGAGTTTGGAAATTGGTTAGCTGAAAAACCACCCGCGTTATTGGACCATTTCTATTCCAAAGCAGCCTAATTCTTGAGAAGGGAGGATGCAAAACAGTCTAGGAAGCAGGAAGACGCAGGGCCCAACATCGAAGGGATCCAAAGTAACATCACTGTAAAACAGTCCGGAGGTAGTTCTGTAAAAGTTTAGTTGAACGTACAAAATAAACAGAATCAGTAGAGGGACAGTGGAAATCAAAACAAGAAACGCGATCAGAATCATGGTCCATGGCGTAGAGCTTCCATGTACGATAATTACACTCCATTGAACACGTCGTTGGAAAATGTGTATTTGCAGACCTGCAATACCATACAATACAAAAAACCTGCCCCGAAACCACCAACGGAGAGACAAATCCAAACAGGAAAGTTTTGCAGATTCCACGAAAGCTATGGCCACAACACCAATGAGTGTCGTCACTTACAAGACCTCATCGAAAAACTTATACGCGAAAGGAAGTTGGATCAGTATGTGCGGGCGCCGCAGTCTGGTGGTGCGGGCCCATCAAATCAGAATCGTGCACCGAATCAGGAAAGATAGGAGGAACCCGCTCGTACAGGCGGGAGGTTGGTCATCAATACAATAAGTGGTGGTCCTCAACCAGTAGATCGAAGTTGGAAGGAAATGGAGTCGTACGCCAGTTCTATCAGGCATGCAGACTTCGAGTGTTATAGTAACTCTGATGAAGGGGCTCCGGCCAAGCAACAGAAGACGATGACAGATGACATCGCATTCAGGAACAGAGACGCTGATAAAGTCGAAGCGCCCACTATCGATCCACTAGTCATCTCAGCTCAAGTAGGTCCCGCTTGGATGAAGATAATCTTAGTTGACAGTGGAAGCTCTGTGAATATTTTGTTTAAGCGAGCTTAAGATCAAATGAGGATGGAAGCCACAGACTTGAAACCGTGTCAATCCTGAGTCCATGGTTTCAACGGAGGTGCTACTATACCCACCAGGATGGTGGAACTGCCAGTAGAGTTGGGAGTTGGAGAACGTCGGAGAGTGTGGATGTTGCAGTTCATTGTTTTGGATATAGACTCCCTATATAATGCTTTCTTGGGCCGATCGACCCTCGCTGAATTCAGGGCAGCCATTGCCCCATGGTGTTTGACTCTGAAATTCCCTACTGATCGTGGAGTAGGGATCATTCAAGGAGACCAGGCTGCTGCCAGAGCCTGTTATGTTGCTGAGCTGCGGGAGGCGCAGCGAAAGGAGAAGGGAAAGGGCGTAGAGAAATCTCTCTGTGTCCGTTTTGCCGATAATTGACAATTAACGCCAGGGCCTAGGCCCGGGCACTCCAGCCAATTCCTCAAGGATCTTGACCCAAGAGAAGCTGAAGACGAAGGAGAATCTAAAGAAAGTCAAGCATCCCCGGCCGAAATAACGATTGATGTCCCAATTGACGGTGACGATGGTTTGAAAATGATAAAAATCGAGTCTCAGCTAAGCCAGCAAACTCAGGAGGATTTGGTTGAATTTTTACGGACGAATCTTAACGTATTTGCCTGGACACATTCTGATATGTGTGGGATCTTGCCGGACATCGCGAGCCACACTCTGAACATTGACCCGCGGCATGTCCCAGTCAAACAGAAAAGGCGTGGTATGGATCCAGAGAGATCTACTGCCCTTAAGGAAGAAGTAGAAAAGCTTAAAGCGAACGGGTTCATTCGAGATGCGCTATATCCTGAATGTGTGTCGAATACCGTGCTCGTTCGAAAGCCAAATGGAAAGTGGAGAACATGTGTCGATTATTCCGATCTGATTAAAGCATGTCCCAAAGACAATTTCCCGCTTCCCAGAATTGACCAGCTAGTAGATTCGACGGTTGGGCATGAACTTTTGTCCTTCATGGACGCGTATTCGGGCTACAATCAGATACCGATGCATTTACCCGATCAAGAACATACCAGCTTCATAACCAATCTGGGACTTTACTGTTACAAAGTTATGCCATTCGGACTCAAGAATGCCGGGGCTACTTATCAACGATTGGTCAATCGGATGTTCGCCAATCAAATAGGGAAAACAATGGAAGTATATGTAGACAACATGCTTGTAAAGTCACGACCCTCCACCGACCATGTTAGAGACCTGGAAACTATGTTCAACATACTTCGAGAATACATAATGAAGCTAAATCCAATAAAATGTCACTTTGGGGTTGCATCTGGAAAATTCCTTGGGTACATCGTCAACGCTCGAGGGATAGAAGCTAATCCTGAAAAAATCGGGGCTATCAGAAATCTTGAGACCCCGAAAACCATAAAGCAAGTCCAGAGCCTCAATGGAAAAGTAGCAGCATTGAGCAGGTTCATTTCAAAGTCCACTGACAAATGTATTCCCTTCTTCGATCTGATCCGAAAGGGAAAACGAAACTTTGAATGGACCACGGAATGTGAATGCGCTTTTCAAGCGCTGGTTCAACATATATCCACCCCACCTATCCTGTCGAAGCCTATCGACCATGAGAAGTTGTTCGTATATCTGGCGATATCAGAAAACGCTATCAGCGCTGCATTAATTCGAGAAGAAGACAAAATACAGAAGCCAGTATACTACGTTAGCAAGCGACTGACCGGGGCCGAAAGGAATTATCCAAAATTGGAGAAGTTGGCTTACTGCCTTGTTATTGCATCAAGAAAACTCCGACCGTATTTCCTGGCACATTCCATTATTGTTTACACCGACCAGCCGTTACGATAGGTCCTTTCGCGGCCTGAGACGTCTGGTAGGTTACTCAAGTGGAACATCGAACTGAGCCAGTTTAACATTACTTACGCTCCGAGACGGACCATACAAGGACAAGTCCTAGCCGATTTCATAGCTAAATTTGCCATTCCAGAGGACTTGCCCGAAATCAGTGAATCCCCCGAATACGTCCGGAAGCTTTATACCGACGGTGCATCAAACGACCGGTGTTCGGGCGCTGGTGTTGCACTGGAACCTCCTGAAGGATGATCCATATGTTATGCTTTGAAGTTCGATTTTCATGCGACTAATAACGAAGCTGAATATGAAGCCCTCTTAGCTGGCTTAAAACTTGCAAGAGATTTGAGAATAATCGCAGTGGAAATTTATTGCAATTCACAACTAGTTGTGTGTCAGGTACGGGGAGAGTATCAAGTAAGAGATCGAAGGCTGGCTGCTTACTTAGCTCGAGTTTAGGAAGTACTGAGTCAGTTTGATTATTACGCCATCTATTGTATACCTTGAGAACGCAACCAAAGGGCCGATTCGTTCGCAAAGTTAGCCAGCACAGGTGAAGCTCAACAGATGGGACTCGTTCCCGTGGAAACGTTACCCTCTTCAAGCATCGACCGGGCCGAAATAGACTGGGTATGCGAATCCGTCCCCGAAAAAGATTCATGGATGACTCCACTCAGAAACTACATTGAGCACGGAACCCTGCCGGAACGCAGGAGTGAAAAGAGACAGGTTCTTCGAAACGCCTCACGATTTACCATTCAGAATGGGGTCATGTATAGAAGAGGGAACTCTGTTCCTCTACTTCGGTGTATCGCTCATAATGAAATTAAACGATTATTGCACGATGTATACGAGGGAGAATGTGGCGATCACACCGAGGGGCAAGCACTTGCCAAGAAAATACTTCGATATGGATATTACTGGCCGACCGTGAATCGCGACGCGTCGGATTATGCAAAGAAATGTGATAGGTGCCAGAAATATGCCCGAATTCCTAGAGCTCCTCCTATCGAGATAACGCAAATGGTTAGCCCATGGCTGTTTGCAATGTGGGGCATCGACATCATTGGTGCTTTACCGCTGGCAAAAGGTGGAGCGAAATACGCCATCGTCGCGGTTGATTACTTTACAAAGTGGGCTGAAGCCGAAGCTCTTGCTACCATAACAACTAAGAAAATAATCAACTTTGTAGTTCGCAACATCATCTGTCGATTCGGTCTCCCACACACCATTATTACGGACAACGGAACCCAATTCGACAGTGCTAAATTTAAAGATTTCTGCAAACGATTTCACATCCAAAAGAAATTCTCTGCAGTTGCACAACCTCAGACAAACGGACAGGTCGAAGCAGTTAATAAAGTTATAAAATCCATTCTGAAGAAACGACTGGAAAAGGTCGGTGGAAAGTGGGTCGATGAGCTTCCTATGGCTTTATAGGCTTACCGAACAACCCACAAGACTGGGACTGGTCACACTCCATTCTCTCTCTCTCTCTTACGGTTCAGAAGCCGTTATTCCAGTCGAGCTAGAAGTACCTTCTCATCGTGTGACAGACTATGATCCAAAGACAAATGCTATATTACTTGCAGAATCTCTCGATCTACTAGATGAGAAGCGTGAAGAAGCTGATTTGAGGGCAGCTGCACATCGAAGTCGAGTCGCCCGATTGTATAAGGCTAAGGTCCGCCCGCGAACCTTCGAACTAGGCGATCTCGTCCTGAAAAGAATCAATCCGGTTCCTTCGCATATGAAGCCGACATGGGATGGACCGTATGTTATTGAACAAAGGCTCGGAGATGGCACATTCAAATTATCGACCACCGACGGTCTTACTCTGCCAAGAGCCTGGAATAGCGAGAGCCTTCGCCGCTATTACACATGACAGGCTATCTTTATCCATTTAGATTACTTTCCATTTTTTCAAAATTGTTTCTGCATTTCGAAATTAGAATTTGTAAAAGGCAACTGACTTTGCCATATTTTCTTATTTCAAAAATAAAATGCAATCTCTTCGAGCCAGAGCTGTGAATTACTTGAAATGCCTCATACGATCATCACTATGCACGGAGAGCTAATTTTCACCATACAGTGGAATTTATTCAAATAGTGAGTGACTACGATGCAACCGGTCACTCGCTAAATGAACACCCGAGCTCGGGGACCAGCCATCACATCAGAGTCAAGCAAGGATTGGTACACGACAATCCTTCATTCAACTACGAACTCCCAGAGTGCGATTCGGAGCATAAACACCAACTCTGTATTTCCAGAGTGCGAAGCGGAGTATAAACATCAACTTTGAGTTCCCAGAGCGCGAACCGGAGTATAGACACCAACTCTGAGTTCCCAGAGCACGAACCGGAGTATAACCATCAACTCTGTATTCCCAGAGCGCGAAGCGGAGTATAAACATCAACTCTGAGTTCCCAGAGCGCAAACCGGAGTATAAACATCAACTCCGAGTTCCCAGAGCGCGAACCGGAGTATAAACATCAACTCTGTATTCCCAGAGTGCGAAGCGGAGTATAAACATCAACTCTGTATTCCCAGAGTGCAAAGCGGAGTATAAACACCAACTCCGAGTTCCCAGAGTGCGAATCGGAGTATAAACATCAACTTCCTATTCCCAGAGTACGAAGCAGAGTATAAACATTAACTCCGAGTTCCCAGAGCGTGAACCGGAGTATACACCAACTCTTAGTTCCCAGAGCGCGAACCGAAGTATAAACATTAACTTTGTATTCCCAAAGCACGAAGCGGAGTATAAACATCAACTCCGAGTTCCCAGAGCGTGAACCGGAGTATAAACATCAACTCCAAGTTCCCAAAGCACGAACCGGAGTATAAACATCAACTCCGTATTCCCAGAATGCGAAGCGGAGTATAAACATCAACTCCGTATTCCCAGAGTGCGAAGCGGAGTATAAACATCAACTCCGAGTTCTCAGAGCGTGAACCGGAGTATAAACATCAACTCTGTATTCCCAGAGTGCGAAGCGGAGTATAAACCTCAACCCCGAGTTCCCAGAGCGCGAACCGGAGTATAAACATGAACTCCGTGTTCCCAGAGTGCGAAGCGTAGTATAAACATCAACTCCGTGTTCCCAGAGTGCGAAGCGGAGTATAAACATCAACTCTGAGTTCCCAGAGTTCGAACCGGAGTATAAACATCAACTCCATATTCCCAGAGTGAGAAGCGGAGTACAAGCATCAATTCCGAACTCCCAGAAAGCGAGTCGGGGTATAAGCATCGACTTTGGATTCCCAAAGTGCAAAACGGAGCGTAAAACACCAACTTCAAGTTCACGAAGCATGAATCGAAGTATAAATATCAACTCCAAACTCCCAGAGCACGAGTCAGAGTACAAATGTCAATTCCAAGTCCCTAGATCTTAGACATATGATTAAAACTTAAGCTGGCATGACCAACCGCCAGTGAACAAATGAGAATCCCTGGAGTGCGGATATGATCATCGAAAATCAGGCAAACGTGGAAAAACCACTTGGTCTCCACTTGACTCGGACATCCGTTCTGTGGTTCTAGACTCAGCATAATGCAAGCGAGAAGCAATCACTGACTAATGCTCTACAACTCACCCCCGAGGCTGGGGGTAGGACTTAAGCATCAACCATTGAATGAAGTGAGGCGACGTCAAAATTCAACTTGCTTCCCGGTCGCGAACCATGTCCATAGTTTCCGAACTTGGCAAACAAAAACAAACTTAATTCGGAAGCTGAAACTTCACAAGTGCACTCCAGATATTGAAACACTTAGACAAATACACAATGACAGAAAAGAAACCAAAAAAGAGAAGTTTCATTTCTATTGTATGAAAAAAGAAGTGCGTATACAAGTTTGTTCCAAAAAATTCCTACTAGCAGGGGCCGAACCCGCATCTATACACGGCCAACAAAATGCTAGTCAAAATAAACCGGGGAAGCATGTTTAATCTTTCTTCTTCCTTGGCTTCCTTCTCGGTGTAGACCCACTGGAGCCACCGTTAATCTTCCTCTTCGAGCCTTTGCTTTTCGGCGGTTGGTCTTCAGGCGAGGGCATTATGTCAACATCCTCCTCCAAACTCGAGTGGATGGGAATGCTCCCTACGGGCGGAGTCGGAGGAACAGGATCAAGTACAAGAGATGGAATAGGCATGCTGGTCATGAAGACAGTACCACCAGGAGATATCATTCTAAGCGGAGCTGGTCCCGGTGCTGCCATCCCACCTCCAAAACTACCACCGTGAGCCGCTGCTGCCATTTCAACGTCGATTTGAGCAAACATCTCCTCTTCAGTAACCGCTCGAGCCTCGTTGGGGGCGTCAGCAGTTGGCATTGAAGAACTGGTAGCAGGAGCGCTTCCCCCCATGGAAAACGACAAGTCGGCAAGAGGATCGTCGTGACGGTGAAAGAGTTTGTCTATCATCTGCTCATCGAACACAAGCATGCTTCCCTGTATATCGTCAAGAGACGCAGCAGCTGTACTCACGGTGATTGCTTCGGTCACGATAGCCTTCTGTGTTTGATATGATTCTTGAGTAGCAGGAGGCAAGGCCGGTGCAGCATCAATCACTGGACAAAGAATAAGAGAACTGTTAGATCTTAACTCGAACGAAGACTTCGACTTAAGAAAGATATGTGGAATGTTCAGAATACCTTCCTTAGTTTGACTTGTGGGCGGAAGAGCGGCATCAGTAACTTGCGCTGCAGCCGGTGACATCTGCGACTGATCTGGATTATAAGCAGGAACAGCCTGGGGATCGACCGCAGACGAGGATTCGGGCTGGGTTGACGCGGGAACTTCAAGACTCGCTTCATGGTGATCAATCCCTGAGCCCTCTCCTATTTCAAAGTGCTTGGCGCCAAGTCTTTCCTTCTCACGCAGAATCATTGACTCGTGCAGAATCTTCTTTTCATCTTCATTCAAAATGCAATTCTCGAGCTCAAATTCATCCACAGACTCGCCCTGATGCGCCTCCTTCTCTTCCTCCACCAGTCGGCCCCAAGCATTGTAAAGATGTGCCGGATAGTCATCGAGCCAGGCTAGACCCCTGTGCCTCAGCACATTAGCGTTGTAAACAACGAGAAGGCCTTCGATGTCAGCCTCTAGCCTGGACTCGGCCAACTTCACTTTATCTTCAACCTTAGCCTCCACCTTGTGGACTTTAGCCACAGCCGCATCCCGTTCACCCCTGAGAAGAACAGTTTGTTCGCATGCCTCCTGGGCTACGTTGTTCGCATCATCTTTTTCCTTGGCCATGTCGGCGAATTTGGCCTTGAGTTCGTTAAGCTCCTTGACCGCCGCATCCCGCTCGGCGGTGACTTTAGTGTTCCAGTGGCCCATCTCCTCCACTAGAGCAACATGTGTCTGCCCTAACCTCTCCATTGCCGTCTTCGCTTCGTCAGCTTTTTTGGTGGCCACAATTTCCGATTTCCGAGAAGACTCGGCTTCAGCAGTAGTCACTTGAATGATCCGATCCCTTTGAGCGAGCTCGGTCTCCATTTTCTCAAGCGCTTTGGCTCGCTCAAAGGCCACCTTGGAAGCATTTTCTGCAGCCTTCGCCCACTCTCTGTACTGGGTATAGATGTCATGAACGTAATCATGCACCGTATTCTCCACTCCAGATGGAATTCTCTTTAAGTGAGGTGGGAAGACATAGCCATCAAAGCAAATATTCGGTAAATCCTTCTTCATCTGGGCCAATTTAAGGGCCCCTCTCCTGTGGCCTCAGCAGGAACCTGCTCTGTAATCATGGAAGCCGTGGTCTCAACTCTCTGTAGATGAGTCTCAGATCTAGAAGTATGAGAAGACGGCCTGTGACGAGGAGGCTATGGCGGGTGTGGAACAAAAATAGGAGGGTGAGATGGAAGTCTAAGAGGAGGAGAGCATGATCAAGATCGATGTCTGTACTCTCTATCACGCCCATACCTGTCCTGGTTAGAGTATTCGCGATCGCGATCTCTATCTGAATCCCTATTGCGGGAATCATAGTAACCAGAAGCTTTTCGGGCTGAGCGAAGATTCCCGAGCATCGATCCTTTTCCAGACATAGTACCTGAGAATGAGAAACAAAGAAAGAGTTAGCGATTTCCTAAGTTGGACGATTTACAGTTGTGAATCATGTAGTGTAGTGAAGTGCATGCATGTGCAACCCCCCGACCAACCGGAAATGTCGGCCGCACTCATAGCAAGCGACCCGCTCAGTTCATGAGCATTATCAAGCTCCTCCATCCCGGCGTCGTGTTGAGACGACTAAAAATCTGGAATCGGAACATCGGCAAGCCCTTCAAAAAGATTCTCTACCGGCGGGGGAGAAGCCTCCAAAATCCTAATCCCCGGGACGGGCAAAGACACGACCAAGGATTTAAATCTCTTGGATTTAGAGCATATGTGAGCAACAGCCTTGCCTTTTCTCTTTCCTCCGGAATCTTGAAATTAGAAGAAGGCCTGGTTGGGAGCTCGGTATCGGTAGGCATTCTCTCCGGATCAACTTCCTTGGTTATCACAACTGCGGGCGCTTTGCGCTTCACCCGTTTCTTAGAGACCATTTTAAGTGTCACTTCCAGCCGTATGCTCTGCCTCCGTTCTATCAGCCCGACAGTCCTCAAATTCCTGTCGGTCAGGACAAAGTCGATATGCCTCTCTTCGCCCGAAAACGCTTGGAGGATCGGAACTAGCTCTCGGAAGTATGCACCGTCAAGTCGAGAGATTGCGGCTGTAAAAGAAGAGAAAGATATGTCAGTTTTGAAGTCAGTTACTAACATCTTGGTGATTCAAGAGAATAATGGTAACACTTACGCCTATCCAACCACCGCCTAGCAAATCCAGGGGGGCACCGAACGTAGAACCATTCGGTCTTGAAGTAACTTAGCCTCCCCCAGGAGCCCATTACAATGTGACAATTTCTGACTGCTTCCAAGAAGGTGAAAGAAGGGTTGTCTCCATGGCTCTTGACGTTAAATAAATATCTGATTTCGATCGGCTTCGGCGGTCGAAAGAGGATCTCCATAAACAGGATAAAGGTGATGTTCAACAAAGCATACCCGTTGGGATGTAGCTGAGATGGAGCTATGCCAAGAAATGATAACATCTCCCTTATATATTGATTGAAGGGAGGAAGTGTCCCCGCTGTGCAAGCGTGACGGTTGAAAGCAGTAAACCCCTCCGGGGGATCATGTGGCCTGTCGTTTTACCCAGGCAGTAACACATCGTCAAGCGACAAACCATGCCTTAAACAAATCCGTCCTAGCATATCTTCAGAGATACCCGACGACACAGAATCTTGCGGACTACAAATAAACTGAGCCCCTAGACGATCGTCCGGGGCTGGGTCTATAACTTCGGCTTCAATAACTGATATCTCGATGGATGGAGGAATAGAACTCGGGAGTTCCTGCTGCTGTGAACTTGAGGGTTCCATGAATAGCTAGCTCATGAAAAATCATTGTTAAACAGGCAATAATGCTCGTGCATCCCCCAGTGTAAAGTGTGTGAGTGTGTGCTGTGCAGTGCAGTACTGTATGTCATATGAGAAGATCTACTAGATTAAATAAAGCAGGTAAATGATGAGACTTCGGAATTCAGTCGGAAGGACCGTCATCGCTGACCGTCACAACCGTGCCATCCAGCTATTAACTATCATTCCAAGTTAAAGTTTGTTATCATTTTGATAAGTTCCAGTTTCATCAACGAGCTTCGATAGGTAATCAGATATGCGATGAAACGATTAAGTCCAGTTATGCAAGTTTGAAGCTCGTCGGGGTCAATTTTTCAAATGTGCAAGGAGTTTAAAATTTTTTAATGATCAATTCGTATCGCTCACGGGAGCCATGTTCGCATTGATAAGTCATGGCCATCTGCGTGTGAGTTAGACTCGGTCAGAAGGTTGGCATGCAAGTTCGACTAGATCAAAAGGTTGGGGATTTCGAATTGATTAGAGCGCAACACTTCGAATCGATTAAAAGCCTCCAGTTCGAGTTGATCCCAAGACTACGCAGTTCGAGTCGATCCGAAGACTACGCAGTTCGACTCGATCCCAAACCTCCAGTTCGACTCGATCCCAAACCTCCAGTTCGACTCAATCCCAAGCGTCCACTTTGACTCGATCGAAGGCCATCGTTTTGAATCGATCAGACGCAACCCCTCCGTATCAATCTACGTATTCAAAGCACTCGATTAGATGAAAGGCTTAACCATCGATCGATACGAAGGCCTCTGTCTCACCATCTCGAAGCCCCTACTCCAGATCGACGCGAAGCTAAGGCAAAGGAATCTCGATCGATCACAAAGGAATCTCGATCGATCACGACCATGGTTGATCTGGTGTTAAAAATCGAGTCTCGTCGTTGCATTCGCTTAAGAGATTACCTAAAGCTGGCAGTTAGTTCGAATGATTAAGAATCGATTCGAGGGCAAGAATGTTTCTTATTTCTTCTCGAGTTTCTGAGCGATGCGAAGGCAAGGAAGGAAAGGAAAAGGTAAAAAGTGAAAAAGTGGCTAAGTACAAAGTATTTATATGAACTCGAAAGCAAAAGGAATAAACGATTCGCATCCCGTTGGATTCGAACATGCGTTTCGACTCCGTCTCCAGTGCGTCGATGCGAAGCTCCCCTTCGTATCGCTTATCTTCGACTCCATCTCTGATGTAGCAATACAAGCAATCATTTCGACTCCATCGATATGAACCCACACTTCGTATCGATCACCTTCGACTCCGTCTCTTATGCATTTAGACCCTGTGCATTTCGACTCCGTCTCCTGTGTGTTTCGACTCCGACTCCTATGCAGTTCGAATCCATCGAATCACAGCTTCCAGAGTCCAACTCCATCGATACGAATTGCCAGTTCGTATCCAGTGACTCCATCTATATCGATTCAAAATGCTCATTTCACATCCCTAAATTCGATGAAAGTCGTTGTTGGATGAATTCTAATAACCGAACTAAGGCCACTGCCAAAACCATCTCTCTCCCCATGCTACAAACCAACCTCCTTCTTCCAAATGCCTCACCGAACCAACTCATTCGTCATCAATCCCTTCAACCCCTCCTCTCCACCGTATCAACCTATATCAGACCGGCCTATACCGGACCAACTCCCCACCGGTCCAAACCTCTCCACCGAATGAAGTCTCCACCGAACGAAGCAACACATCTCACCACCGGACCGGCCTATACCGGACCAACTCCCCACCGGTCCAAACCTCTCCACCGAATGAAGTCTCCACCGAATGAAGCAACACATCTCACCACCGGACCAACGAAGCCACCAAACCAACTCACATCCGAACCAAGCACCTCCTCACCAATACCGGTTCGACTCCACTTCTAAGCAATACCGACCCAGAGTGATGCCGGGCCAGCTCTGTCAGGCCACACCACGTTAGCCCAGGCCTCCCAGCAGCTATATACATCCAGGACCCCTGCCCCCGACCTCACTCTATAAATAGAGGGGCAGGGGTACAACAATGGGGGACAAGTTTGAGAGCTCGAGCACGGAGAGAACTTTCAAACAACTTTCTTTTACTTGCATCAAAGCTTTGTACTTGTAATCTCAACAAGAAAAGAGAAATAACATATAAAGTGGACGTAGGAACATTCTGGCTGAACCACTATAAATCTGCGTGTCTTTTATAGTTTAGCCCCTGCTTTTCATATATTTGCATAAATCACCCAAATCACTAAGAACAACATAAAACCTACTAAATCATACAACTTTTAGGTGTTTGTCCATTTTTTGTGCTAACATTTTTGGTGCTTTCACTGAGAACTAGAAGCTCGAAGCTTCAGCTTCATCCACTTAACATTTTTCCTAACAGCGTCGTTCGCCACTTGGAAAACGTGCCTCCCAAACAGAGAAAAGATGTTAACAAAGGAAAAAACATCACATCCAGCAGTCTTCCAGATCCAGCTATCATGAATCAAGCAAATCATCCTCCTCCAGCAGTAGTACCAAATGAAGGACAGGCTAATCCGACCACTCCTGCCACAGAACAGCCCGCAGCAATTACTAGGGCAGATTTAGACAGAGTTGTGGTTGAAGTAACTAACCGCTTCACGTCCCAGCAGGAAGCCTTGGTGGACCATCTCATGTCACGCTTAAGGGATGCTGAAGAGTCCAACCGCAACACTGAATCGTGGGGCGAGTCCCAGTCTGGAGGATCTCGGAGACAACAAAGGTCTTCCTTCTTCGAAGGAGCTAACGGCAAAAGTAGCCATGGTAGGAGCCGAGATTGAGCACAGCCCGAAGTTAGGCCTGAGGAAACGTTTGGTACCGAACCCAACGGGGGAGGCACCGGACGAAGGTCAACTGTAGTTGAGCCCGTCATACTGCCTAACCACGGAAACGCCAGTAAACGGGGCCGAGCTAGAGTCCAGCCCGAAGTTGGACCCGAGGAAGTGCTTAGATCAGAGCCCAGCAGGGGAAGATCAAGGCAAGGGCCAACTGTAGCTGACCCTAGCATGCTCCCAGAAGATCAAAGGCAGCCATTGGAAAATATGAGGAAAGATAGACGATACCATCCCTACAGGTCATCTGGACGGAATCAATCCCACAAAACAGAACCAAACTCATTTCTATCTGCTCCAAATTCTGATGTGAGGATGGCGCGCTTATTCAGAGAGTGCGTCCAACGGGAGCAAAGAGATCGAGGGATAGGCGCTAGGGTAACCAGCCCTTTCGCCCGCAATATCGAAATTGCTATCACCCCCCGAGAATGGAAGATGCCAACAATGGAACCTTACAAAGGAACTTCCGACCCCGTTGTACACTTACAGAGATACACACAACATATGCTCATGAGTGGAGCAACAGAGGGAGTACTGTGCAAATGCTTTCCACTATTCTTAGCAGATCTCGCTACCTCCTGGTTTTGTCATTTACCCCAAGGATCCATTAGCTCGTGGGAAATGTTGAAAGAAAAGTTTATCAGTCAGTTCCGCATTCATGTGGAGCAACCTAAGGACGCTTATTCCTTATCCAGCATCAAACAGAAACCTGGAGAGAAACTGCAGCAATACCTAACCCGATTCAATGCCGCAGCGGCCGCAGTCCAAGATGCCGACGAGAAGCTTATCATAATGGCCCTCTGTAGTGGTGTGCATCCGGACACTAAAATTGCTAGAAGGTTGACAAAAGAAAAACCAGCTACTTTACCCGATTTCTTCCATGAAGCCGGGAAATATATGAGGCTTGAGGATGATGCCGTTGAGGGGCAGTCAGGACAACAAAATAAGACAACTCAGAGCCACGCGCCTGCTGTGGCAAGGGACGTTCGAAGAAATTATTCCAGAGACAATGCTGGGGGCAAGAAGGGAGAAAAGCGTCTATATCGGCCAGGATTGAGATTTGACACTTACACTCCTTTGAACGAGACCGTCAAAAATATCTTCCTTGCCACCCAAGGCGAAGTTAGATACAAATGCCCACCATACAAGAAGGAATCAGATAACGCGCAGAAGTCTGGAAAGTTCTGCCGCTTCCACGAATCTCATGGGCATGATACCAATGAGTGCCATCATCTCCGGGACTTGATTGAAGAACACATCAGAAGGAAGCAACTGGAACGCTATGTAAAAGGTCAGGACAGGAATCCAGCTCCTGCCAATGAAAACCCAAGGCTACCCTCACCGGAGACCGGCAGAGGAAACCGCAACACTAGCTGCTCTAGTCAAGAGAAGATAGTGGTCCATACCATCTCAGGAGGACCGCACATCGCAGACAAAAGCTGGAAAGAGATGGAAAGATATGGAAAGTCGCTTAGAGACAATAAAGATTGTGTCAATTCGGTTATAGAAGAACGCCACCCGAAACGGAAAGAAAGTGATGACATCACATTCGGTAAGCGTGACCTAGAAGGAAGGCAATACCCTCACATGGATCCCATGGTTATCTCTGCCCGGCTCGGTCCCGCCGAATTTTACCGAATCCTAGTAGACACTGGAAGCTCAGTAAACATCCTGTTCAAACATGCATTCGACAATATGAAATTATCAATGAAGGATGTATCTCCCTGCGATAAACAACTACATGGTTTCACTGGAGATGCGAAGATGCCCCTCGGGTAACTGGACCTCTTTGTTGAGATTGGAAGCCATCCCCACTCCGTTGTACGGAAATAGACGTTTGTGCTAATAGAAAACCATTCGGCCTACAACGCCTTCTTAGGAAGGCCAGCCTTGTCTGACTTCCAAATTGTCCTAGCCCCATGGTGCCTGAAGATGAAATTTCCAATGGACAATGGAGTAGGGGAAGTAGAAGGAGACCAGGACGTTGCTCGAGACTGCTATGTGACTGAACTTCGCAACAACCACAGGAAGGATAAAGGGAAGGGTGTAGAGGTTGCCCTCTGCACAAAAAGTCTAGAAGCATAGCAACTAAAGAAAACCCCTCCTCTTCGATATACCAGCGACCGTTTCAATGAATTAGACCCTAGGGACAAAGAGGAGGAGGCCACTGCAGAGGCTATGGAGTTTGTATCTGTAGACAAGCACGACTCAAGTAGACTATTGAAAATTGGGTCCCAACTAAAAGCAGAGTTGAAGGAACAACTCATCGACTTTCTCCGCCACAACTTGGATGTATTCGCATGGTCACACGCTGACATGACCGGAATCTCCCCCGACGTAGCATGCCACGTACTAAATGTTGATCCTACCAAGGCACCCGTAAAACAAAGAAAGAGAAGTATGGGGGCAGAGTGATCGGCAGCCCTCGATGAAGAAATAAAGAATCTACTCGCCAATGACTTCATATGAGAAGCCATCTACCCGGAATGGATCGCTAACCCGGTACTAGTGAAGAAGGCTAATGGGAAGTGGCGAACATGCATTGACTTCTCCAACCTAAACGACGCCTGCCCAAAGGATTGCTTCCCACTTCCCCGAATCGACCAACTTGTAGACAGCACAGCCGGGCACGAGCTCTTATCTTTTATGGATGCATACTCAGGGTATAACCAAATTCCTATGCATGCTCCCGACCAAGACCATACTAGTTTCATCACCGACCGGGGTTTATACTGCTATAAGGTAATGCCTTTCGGACTTAAAAATGCAGGAGCCACCTACCAGCGCCTCGTCAACAAGATGTTTGCAGGGCTAATAGGGCAAACTATGGAAGTATATGTGGATGACATGCTAGTAATGTCAAGGAAAGCCGACGATCACGTAAGCCACCTAGGCAAGATGTTTCAAGTACTTCGCCAGTATGGAATGAAGTTGAATCCTCTAAAGTGCTCCTTCGGAGTGTCATCAGGAAAGTTCTTAGGATTCATCGTCCATGCCAGAGGGATTGAAGCAAACCCTGAACAAGTCCGAGCGCTAAGGGATATCAAGATACCTTCTAATCGGAAGGAAATGCAAAGCCTGAATGGAAAAGTGGCCACCCTAAGCCGATTCATCTCCAAAGCAACGGACAAGTGTGTCCCTTTTTTCGAAGCTCTAAAGAAAGACAAAGAAAAGTTCGAATGGACCGACGAATGCTTGATCGCTTTCCTTAACTTAATCGAACACCTCCAGAAACCACTGGTACTCTCGACTCCAAGTGAAGGCGAAGAATTATACCTATACCTTGCTGTGTCATCTCACGCCCTAAGCGCTGCCTTGGTAAGGGAAGACTACCGCACGCAGCGGCCAGTCTACTTCGTCAGTAAGAGGTTTACAGGGGCAGAAGTCAGATATCCTAAACTTGAGAAGCTAGCATACTGTTTACTAATCACATCACGGAAACTGCGTCACTACTTCCAGTCCCATTCCATCAAAGTTCTGACCGATCAACCACTGAGGCAGGTACTCCATCGTCCCGACACTTCTGGGCGACTACTTAAATGGTGCATTGAACTAAGTCAGTATGATATCACCTATCACCCTCGCACCGCCATTAAGGGACAAGCCATGGCTGATTACATTGCAGAATTCACTACCAACGAAGATAAAGAGCAATTGGAAATAGCAGAAGATATCAGGTGGAATCTCTTTGTGGATGGTGCATCAAACGAACAAGGCTCGGGGGCAGGTGTGGTAATAATCACTCCCAGGGGAAATAAGCTGCACTATGCTATAAGGTTGGAGTTCGCTGCCACCAACAACGATGTAGAGTATGAAGCAGTGATAGCTGGATTAGAACTTGCCTTAGAAATCGGAGCCAATTCTTTGTGTCTTCGTAGCGATTCTCAACTTATTGTTAATCAAATACTAGCGGAATTCCAAGCTCGAGAAGAACGACTCATAGCGTATTTAAAGAAGACCAAGTTACTTCTCAGCCAATTGGACCACTACTTAGTCAAACACATCCCTCGGGAAGAGAACCAAGAGGCCGACGAATTAGCAAAGCAAGCAAGTGTGAGGGACAGCGCCATCTCGAAGCAACTAACCCTAAGTTTTGAGCAAGTGAATCTAATAGCTGCAACCGAAGAAGCAAATTGGATGACTCCCATCCGAGACTACTTACAAAGCGGCATACTACCCAACGGGCGTAACGAAGTCAAGAAAATCTTGAGGAAAGCTTCCCGCTACACAATACAGGAAAGCATCCTCTATCGGCGCGGGTTCTCTAACCCGTTATTAAGGTGTGTCGCTGGGAGGGAAGCCAAGGAAATCTTATCCAACATTCATCAAGGAAGCTGCGGAGATCACACCGGAGGGCAAACTTTAGCAAAGAAGATACTCTGATATGGATATTTCTGGCCTACCTTAAGCAAGGACGCCTTAGATTTCGTCAAATAATGTGACAGATGCCAGAAGTTTGCTATGATTCCGCGGCTACCAACAACTGAGATTACACAAATGACCAGCCCTTGGCCCTTTGCAGTATGGGGAATTGGTTTGATCGGCGAGCTGCCAATGGGCCGAGGCGGGGCCAAATATTCCATAGTGGCAGTCGACTATTTCACCAAATGGATGGAAGCAAAACCTCTGAATAAAGTATCTTCAGCAAAAGTTATTAACTTCTTGATCAAAAATATTCTGTGCAGGTACGGAGTCCCATTCAAAATCATATCAGACAATGGACTTCAGTTTGACAGTGAAGAGTTCACCAACTGGTGCCGAGAGCACGGAATTCACAAAAGCTTCGCATCCGTAGCTTATCCCCAGGCAAACGGACAAGTCGAAGCCGTCAACAAAATTCTGAAAACTCTGATCAAAAAGAAACTCGAAAAGTCAAAGGGCGCTTGGGTGGACGAGCTCCCTACGGCACTATGGGCCTATCGCACATCTTTCAGAACATCAACGGGGCATACTCCTTTCTCTTTGGCATACGGATCAGAGGCTATGCTCCCGGTTGAAACCATCGTGCCCTCCCACCGTAGGATCCACTATAACCCAGAAGAGAACGAAGAACTCCTTCACATGTCTTTGGATCTAGTTGAGGAGAGAAGAAATGATACAGTCCTTAAAGCGGCAGCCCACAAGCAAAAAGTAGCAGCACAATACAACTCCAAAGTCAAGCATCGTATCTTACAAGAAGGGGATCTTGTCCTCAAGCGAATCTTCCCTCGCCCTGGAGCACTAGATCCAATCTGGGATGGGCCATATGTAATTCATAAAGATCTCCACAATGGAGCCTATATTTTGTCAACAGTGGACGGAGAGGTGTTCCAGAGGGCATGGAACATCCAACACCTCCGTCGATACTTTTCTTATCTAGTATTGCCCATATGAAGTGAATTTAACAAAGAGAATCAGTGGACGTAGGCATTTTCATGCTGAACCACTTTAAAAAACCTTGTCTCTTTTTTAACTTGTTTCTTTATATCTTGGCTGCTTGTTAACTTTATCCTTTTCTGTTGAACAAAATCCTATGCATACAACATTTCAATTCAAAGCACTCCACAACGCAACTTCACCTGGACAAGACCAGACAGGTACTATGCGAATCTATGCCCTCGCCAATGAGACACTTTTGCTCCAGCATCCCTCTGCTGCGGGTTAACTCATTGATCGCGACGGCCCTTAAAGCCAACTGTAATGAGCCGATTATAAGCCACCGAGAAGGCCGACTATAGCCGAGGCAGCTCATTACGGCGTTCGGCTCGCCGTCAACTGTGAACCGACTATAAGCCCCAACATAAGGTGTGGCCAGCCAGGGGCAGTTAACGGTTGACGATCGGCACCCACGCTAGCCGGCCACAGTAAATCGAATAATACCCACGATTACGGGCCATAATGGCTCGGGTAGTTACTGTGCGCGATCTCGGCTCCGATGTGTCTTAAGTGCGGCTGAGGTAAAAAAGAATTAACTCCCCATGGAGGCGTAAGATGGGTGACAAATGTCTCCAAGACCCACAGCTAGGGAAAGTGACTACAAAACCCGTTTGCCACGAACTTAAGCACATCGACGGCCTTCCGTGATTGGAAGTTTTTACTATTTCTTATATTTCCATTCTGTTTTAAAAACTTTCCTCCTATCCTCTATAACGATCCCTAAAGCACATGTCACAGAATAGGAGGCATTCGCAAATGAGACCGAATGGCCGGACACTCGACCACATTTCATACTCAGTCACGCTCAACATTCAAAGCCGCCGTCTACAACTAAAGCAGGAGGGATGGTATTTTATTCTTGTGTGCCTAAAAACATAGCTATAGTTTATTCGCACATCACGTTAGTATTACAAAATATGAAATTATACTTTAAGCAGGAACTTAGCATCGCAACCAGAATGGAAATTATAAATAAAGCGTCGACTTACATCCAGAGGTGAAACGCCGAATAGAAACAGAGTCATCCATGACGAAGAACCACTCCTTCTTGAACATACTGTACTTAGAATACAGATCCAAGACCGGCTTGAAGGTTACAACTGACTCCAAGCTGATGTATGGGGACCCCTTCTTATAGCCCCTCAGATTATATAAGTACTGGATCTCCCGGTTGGAAGGAGCACGCCCATACTTCCTCTGAAAGATGACGAAGAGGCTCACCAGTATAGTATAAGAGTTGGGTTGGAGCTGGAATGGGGCCACCTTTAGATATGTAAGAAAACTGACTACCCAAGCATTAAGAGGCGGGATGGCACCACACATGCAGTGGTATCTGCTGTAGGCAAAGTACCCTTCGGGAGGGTCATAAGGCATAACTTCTCTCCCTGGCAACAACATGCGCGCCCTATCAATTCCGAAAGAACGGGAGATGACATCAAGCTGCTCCTCCTTGAGGGAGCTGGAAAAGCAATCGGGCGGGGAGTTCAGAAGCTCCTGAGGGCCGTACCCGTCCACCAGGGATCTCGGGGCAGGTCCGTGACGTTCCGGTCCTGGCTGAGCAGGGGGCACTGCGGAAGATTCTCCTTCGCCCTGGGACTTCTTTTTATCTGATCGAGTTTCTGCTTTTCGAGACATTTATCTGCAAACACCGAAAAAGCATATTGTTAGAACAAGGGGGTATGGAAACATAAACCAATAGGTGCATACAGTCTAGAATTTGAGTCATAATCGAAACATAACAAGCTAAGGATTCGTTCGCTTAAACTCCCAGAAATGACAAGTTTTCCAAAACACATTCGGCATCCTGCCATCCGACATTGAAATCATTCGGTATTTGGGATCTCAAGAGATCGTCCTGTGATTAAAGGAAAAGGCCCGTTCGGCACTTAACATCCGACCTCATTCGGTAGTCCATAATAAGAACACATTCGGCAAAAGGGAACATACCTGGTTCGGTATTCGATTGATTCGGCTCTTAAGTTGATTCGGCACTCAGATTGGTTCGACACTCAGATTGATTCGGCTGTCTCGATACAATAAAAGTAACCTGTGGCCCTTATTCATAGGCAAAACATACCGACCGAACCAACTGATTCGGCACGCTCAAGACCGAACAAAACTATCTCAACTACAGGAAAAAAAAGCACGCCATGTGCACACACATGCCCTACTTTGGGGGGCAAGTGTTGGACGAATTCTCATCACTGAACTAAGGCCACTGCCAAAATCATCTCTCTCCCCATGCTACCAAACCAACCTCCTTCTTCCAAATGCCTCACTGAACCAACTCATTCGGCATCAATCCCTTCAACCCCTCCTCTCCACCGAATCAACCTATGCCGGATCGGCCTATACTGGACCAACTCCCCACCGGTCCAAACCTCTCCACCGAATGAAGTCTCCACCGAACGAAGCAACACATCTCACCACCGGACCGGCCTATACCGGACCAACTCCCCACCGGTCCAAACCTCTCCACCGAATGAAGTCTCCACCGAACGAAGCAACACATCTCACCACCGGACCAACGAAGCCACCAAACCAACTCACATCCGAACCAAGCACCTCCTCACCAATATCGGTCCGACTCCACTTCCAAGCAATACCGACCCAGAGTGATGCCGGGCCAGCTCTGTCAGGCCAGACCACGTCAGCCCAGGCCTTCCATCAGCTATATACATCCAGGACCCCTGCCCCCGACCTCACTCTATAAATAGAGGGGCAGGGGTACAACAATGGGGGACAAGTTTGAGAGCTCGACCACGGAGAGAACTTTCAAACAACTTTCTTTTACTTGCATCAAAGCTTTGTACTTGTAATCTCAACAAGAAAAGAGAAATAACATATAAAGTGGACGTAGGCACATTCTGGCTGAACCACTATAAATCTGCGTGTCTTTTACAGTTTAGCCCCTGCTTTTCATATATTTGCATAAATCACCCAAATCACTAAGAACAACATAAAACCTACTAAATCATACAATTTTGAGGTGTTTGTCCATTTTTTGTGCAAACAGTCGTTTTCAATGTTTCAACCCTTCACATCGATTCAGGAGAGGATCGTTACGAAGGGACGTTCAAAAGCAA
This sequence comes from Allium fistulosum, assembly GCA_030737815.1. Classification (NCBI taxonomy): domain Eukaryota; kingdom Viridiplantae; phylum Streptophyta; class Magnoliopsida; order Asparagales; family Amaryllidaceae; genus Allium; species Allium fistulosum. Next base: position 1,387,422,905 of record CM060901.1, on the reverse strand, counting down.
CCATCGAGCGTTGTTACAATGAATTTCACGTCGGTTCAGGAGAGGATCGATACGGAATTCAATATAAAATAAACTGACAACTCGTGAAAGTACAAACGTCAACGAGAGTCGGATTAACATATATGCATGTATGTCGGACAAATATTCAATATTCCAGATTTCCAGGAATTGGAAACTCATTTGATTAAGATTACAACAACAAACAACTAATCATTAGCGTACAGCAATCAGTTGCAACAATATAGGGTACAGTAGTTGACAGTCAACAGTTTACATTATCGAGAATAATCAGTTAGAGATTACAGCTTTCATCGAAAAAATGATAGTTATTCAGACTAAGGATTGCAACATCTCAAAGCACATCATGTTTTCACAAGACGTACTTTAGGGGGAAAATGTTATCCCGCCTTTTGGCAAGGCCGTGACACCAAGGAATTGACTGGTAAACCAATGACGACCCATCCCAAAGATCGGTTGTACACAGGCTCACTATGGATATCGACAAATTTTGTCCGAGTCCAGATCAAGCTTAAATTAATATAACATGACAAGCTAAGCTATGAGAGTCAATGTTCCAAATCTCAAGTCGATCCGAGTTCGTATGCTTAAGTTACAACCGATGCAAATTTGATTAAAAACAGCCTTCTTCGACTCGCTCAGTTCGCGTCCCTTAGAAATGCATACTTCGACTCGCTCCGTTCGAATCCATCTGGGAACCCTACTTCGACTCGCTCCGTTCGAATCCATCTGGGAAGCCTACTTCGACTCGCTCCGCTTCAAACCACTGTTCGACTCCATCGAGTTCGACTCCATTGGCGAAGCCACTGTTCGATTCCTTCAAGATACTCCACTTCGACTCGCTCAATCAATGCATACTTCGACTCGCTCAATCAGTGCACACTTTGACTCGCTCAATCAATGCACAATTCGACTCGATCAAAACAGCATCAAAGGCAGGGTGATCCAAAGATTCAAGCGCCATGTCACCGAGTCGAATGAAAAGTGAGTCGAACAGAGCGAGTCGAATGAAAAGCGAGTCGAACAGAGCAAGTCGAACGAAACAGCCAACCGAGAATCCAAATTCGTATCGATCATATCTCCTAATCTACAAGTCCAAATACTATGAAATTTTCACAGAAGACTACGTGCATGCTAAGGAATGTCCACGCCAAATTTCAACTCCATTGGATGAAATCTTGATCGATACGAAATATGTTCGTATCGATCACGGATCGGACCAAAACTTCACGGGCTTGGGCGCGCGGGCCTGGTCACGTGCCAGAGAGGGTCTCTCGAGATCTGAGCGAAATACCAACCTCCTACACCTATAAATAGACCCCCAAAGCCACAGAAAAGGGGTTCTTCTTCTTCCTTTTTGAGATCTCCAACGCCCAAACTCTCCCGGATACAGATCTGAACTCCATTGATGCTGCTACCTACGAATTTTACTGTTGCAAATCACAATTACCTGCTGTAATTCATTGAATTCACTTGTAATCGTCAAAGATAAATCAATAAAGCAATCAAATTCATAGTGGACGTAGGAAATACGCCGAACCACTCTAAATTCTTGTGTCTCCTTGCATGTTTATTATTTTCATATCTGAGATTTGGAGTTTTTGTTACATAATTCCTCTTTTTCCATTTAATTTCTTCACTTTATCTCTTCAAAAACTTCCGAAGTGTTTGAGTGTGTGTTGTGCAGTGCAGTATTGTATGTCATTTGAGAAGATCTACTGGATTAAAGAAAGCAGGTAAACGACGAGACTTCGGAATTCAGTCGGAAGGACCGTCATCGTTGACCATCACAACCGTGCCGTCCAGCTATTAACTATCATTCCAAGTTAAAGTTTGTTATCATTTTGACAAGTTCCAGTTTCATCAACGAGCTTTGATAGGCAATCAGATATGCGGTGAAATGATTAAGTCCAGTTATGCAAGTTTGAAGCTCGTCGGGGTCAATTTTTCAAATGTGCAAGGAGTTTCAAATTTTTTAATGATCAATTCGTATCACTCTCGGGAGCCGTGTTTGCATCGATAAGTCATGGCCATCTGCTTGTGAGTTAGACTCGGTCAGAAGGTTGGCATGCAAGTTCGACTCGATCAAAAGGCTGGGGATTTCGAATCGATCAGAGCGCAACACTTCGAATCGATTAAAAGCCTCTAGCTCGAGTCGATCCCAAGACTACGCAGTTCGACTCGATCCCAAGACTACCCAGTTCGACTCGATCCCAAACCTCCAGTTCGACTTGATCCCAAACCTCCAGTTCGACTCGATCCCAAACCTCCAGTTCGACTCGATCCCAAGCGTCCACTTCGACTCGATCGAAGGCCATCATTTCGAATCGATCAGACACAACCCCTCTGTATCAATCTATGTATTCAAAGCACTCGATTCGATGAAATGCTTAACCATCGATCGATACGAAGGCCTCCGTCTCACCATCTTAAAGTTCCTACTCCAGATCGATGCAAAGCTGAGGAAAAGGAATCTCGATCGATCGCAAAGGAATCTCGATCGATCACGACCATGGTTGATCTGGTGTTAAAAATCGAGTCTCGTCGTCGCATTCGCTTAGGGGATTACCTAAAGCTGGAAGTTAGTTCGAATGATTAAGAATCGATTCGAGGGCAAGAATGTTTCTTCTTTCTTCTCGAGTTTCTGAGCGATGCGAAGGCAAGGAAGGAAAGCAAAAGGTAAAAAGTGAAAAAGTGGCTAAGTACAAAGTATTTATATGAACTCGATAGCAAAAGGAATAAACGATTCGCATCCCGGTGGATTCGAACACGCGTTTCAACTTCGTCTCCAGTGCGTCGATGCAAAGCTCCCCTTCGTATCGCTTATCTTCGACTCCATCTCTGATGCACCAATATAAGCAATCATTTCGACTCCATCGATACGAACCCACACTTCGTATCGATCACCTTCAACTTTGTCTCCTATGCATTTCGACTCCGTCTCTTGTGCATTTCGACTCCGTCTCCTGTGCATTTCGACTCCGTCTCCTGTTCATTTCGACTCTAACTCCTGTGCATTTCGACTACATCTCCTGTGCGTTTCGACTCCGACTCCTACGCAGTTCAAATCCATCGAATCACAGTTTCCAAAAGCCAACTCCATCGATACGAATTGCATGTTCGTATCTAGTGACTCCATCTATATCGATTCGAAATGCTCATTTCGCATCCCTAAATTCGATGAAAGTCGTCTTCAATGTTTCAACCCTTCACATCGATTCAGGAGAGGATCTGTAACGATCCAGAATTTTGGACCATTCGCATCCATTATAAGTGTATAGGTAGACACTCATGCCGGAGTTGAATTGCTCAAAATACCGCGTTGTTAATTTAAATTTGGAAAAACTGAACATATACAGTAAATAAATATAATCACAGATCACAGACATAGAGTAATAAATGCAGCGGAAATAAAAGAGATAGTAGTTCATGAAGCTACTATATGAATATATAAAATACATCAGAGTTTTACAACAGAAGAATAATACGATACATCAGATACAAATCAGAATACATCACTGGAATCATTGAATACAGAAAGCAGAATGGATGACTGGATATTCAAGTAAAGCTCCAACTTCAAAGGTGAGTCTCGAATACTGGATCACTCAGTCTGACCCGAGCGTAAAGCAAAATACAAAACACTCGAGTCAGGATTAACATTCTTATATTAATAAATCCAACTCAAGTGAAATAGCAATTGAAATACAAGTAACTCAAAGGATGTTTGGAATAACCATCCTTTAAGGATCTGTTAAACTATCTACTAGGTAGTAATGTACGCTAAGTAGATAATGTCTATCAGTAATATAAAGATATCAAAATAGTGTTAAGTCATGGCCCATTCCACCCTCAACACATTTTTATTCCCAAAAGCATATACAAGACCGTCGTTTCCCCAAAACCGGAAGTCACCAGAGGGCAATCCATATACTAAAGGTACAAATCAAAATCGTAGTGGTCGCGCATAAACGGAATACAAGTATGACAAGGCACATGAGGCAATACCCAAGGTAGTGATACTACCGTTCGCCTGATCCGGACTGGTGAGAACGCAACGCCGCAGCGCCCGCAACACCGTGAAACAACACTCCTAAAATCAAGGGTGCACCAATCGACAACAAGTATAAGTAGTTCGAAGAAGTGTGTCCACTTGAGGTAGCTAATCCTCCATTGGCCCGGCACAGCTCCTGTTTTAGTCATTTCCAATTTGACACAAGTGTCAAGGCTATCCATCATCGTTCACTTTCTTCAGTCAACACGATCACCATTCCAACCACTTCATTCTGGATCATCACTCCGCGTATAGTTATTAAAGTGGTTTTCGGTTTAGATAGAGAGTATATCCATAACCGAATTCCGGTCTCTTTAATAACTTTCGTAATTATTTCACCGATTGGTCGTTTGTTTATCTCAAAACCAAATCAATTTTAATTTTAATTTCAATTCATAAATCAATATTTCATTTGTCTTTCAAAACCAATTTCCAAAATTTTCGTTTCAAAACTTCCAAATTACACTTTCAAAACCTTATAATTCAATTTCAATCTTTATTTAAAACCATTCAAATATTGATTCAAGTTCGTGTATAAGTTTCATTTCGAAAACATTTAAATTAATTTAATTAGCATTCAAATCAATTTAAACTCCTTTATCGATTTCATTCAATATTCATTAAATAAATTTTCCATTCAAAACGATTTCTATTAAATTTCCAATTCATTAAATCCATTATTTAAATTCAACTTCCTTATTTCAAAACTTACAATTTGAATTAAATTAAATTCATCAAATCAAATTCTTTAAATTACAAGTCTTACATTAATTCCAAAAATATCACATTTTCATTTCTTGTTAAAGAAATTCAATTTCACTTATTTACTAACTTAAATTTTTTTTCCAAAAACTTACTTAATAAAGAAAACTCAATTTCAATTATTTACGAAGTAAAATTCACTTATTCAAAAGTTCAATTTTACTTATTAAAGAATTCAATTCAATTTAATCATTAAATAATTCAATCTTATTTAATTATTAAATAATTCAAAACTTAATTATTAAATAATTTCAAAGTTTAATAATTTCAACTTAATTTTAATTTCAAACTTAATTATTAAATCATTCCAAAGTTTAATAATTTCAAACTTAATTCAATCATTTCTCAAATTTAACAACATTCTTTCATCAATTTCTTTATAAATATTTCATTTCAGATTACTAAATATTCACATTTAAATTTCCATTGAAATTCAATTTCCAACTTCGTTTCAAAACCATATTATTATTCAAATAAAATCTTCATTTTATTTTTAAATCAAATTATTGACCAATCGGGTTTTTTTATTTAATTTCCTATCCTAAGTCAAAGTTAAATTTGGGTATTTATCATTTCAACCCGATTCCAAGTCAATTCAAAATCAAAGCATAACAAAGGGAACTTGCAGTGTGGTAACTGGGATGGTGTCAAAGTAAATAAACAAGCAATAACAACAATCAATAACAATCCAATAATCAATTCAAATAATCCCGAAATAACCGTATTAACTCGCATTGTTATTTGTACGAATTAATATAATTATTTCTAGAATCTACACTATCATTTCATGCAGATTAAAGATTATTACATTACAGTTTTCACTTGTCATCTATTACAATTTCATCCATCATCAATTTAACAACATACATTCAGTGGTTCAAAGTATAATTAAACAAATCCTACGTGTCAATAAATTCAACAGTTAAAGGGGTCGTATTATAAAAATGTCAGTTAATCAAATTTAACATTTAATTATCCTATATCAAGTTCAATTTCATACTATTTATCATTTTAACATTAACAATTTAACGTCCAATATAAACATCAACAATCAATCAATTATCAGCCAAACTGTATTATCATCGCATAAATAATTAACAGATAATGGTATCAGATGTCACAGGTGAACTGATATAGGCAATAACATATATAACAGCGTAATTAACTAACAGCAGCATATTTCAATTGTCGTTTCAATTGAAATCAAATTTAATAAATAAAAGAACGTTAATCGTGAGTGAGTGCTCACCTTTCGAGGTTAGATGATGAACGGGAAGATGATGCGGATACGCACACTGATACGGATACAGAATTTGAATTGCGAATCCAAGCAAAACAAAATCGACACGAATTTGACGAATAAAGCTGATAACAGACATCGATGAGAACAAATTAGAATTAATTTGATAGAACGCCAATATTATTATTATATTATATATATTTAGAAATAAATATAATATATATAGACCTTGATTCATTGTTCACATACTTTTAATCAATGTAATGTACAAATTTTCAAAAATATAATTTACAGCATATAAAATATTTTGGAATTTGCAATACATAGGTAGAAATAAAAATCTGATGTATATAAGACTGTGAAAACAAGAATTTATAAACTGACATGTAATAGACTTGAAAACAAAATTTTTGTTGAATCGATATAAAATACTCATAAAATCTATGCTTCCTTTGTGCATGACAGCGCATATACTAACAAATCATAAATGGGCATTCACCTATATCTTATCTAGTGTTACTTTATAGCAAAGAATAGAAGTGACAGGACATAACAGCAAACATTGTTTTAAACACACATAAATATATTATAGCCGGATATACTAAATATAAAATGAACTGTTATGTCAATATATAACTATACTTTTATATATTTATACATAGAACTCACTAGATAATATCTTATAGCCTATATAATATACGAATTGGTTAGTATGGATATAATATACTACTACCATATTATACATAGCAACCGCACAGTACGTACATCATCAATGAATATTAATATATATAGCTTAAGACTTAGTATATATAGAACAACGTATATCATATTGAAGATAACATATATGTAAACAAGTACATGTCCAAACCTTATATTTTATATCAAAATATATACAACTGCTAACATTATATAAACTAAAGATACCCTACAGGAACCATATTTATAAGGTAGTATAGCCTTGAATATCTAAATGTTTACATACCCAAATAGTACGGTCGAAGCCATATTTATATTTTAACTGAAAGATTTAAAGTTTATATAAACTAATGTATACATATAAACGTTAAACGAACCAAAGTATATAACTAATAAACACTATACGTATATATCCCTTACATAAAAACTGATATTACTATAAGCTTTATAATATATGACGTATAAAATATATAAACATCTCTATATGCAAATATATAATTAACAATATACCTACATAAATAAGGAGAACAGGTTGCAAAGTTGATCCGCCATGATGTCACGGAGGCGGAGGGGAGGCACGGTAGGCGCTGACGAGGTGGAAGGGGGATGAGGCAGTTGAGGTTAGGTGGTGGTTGCGTTAGTAGATTGGGCGGAGGCCGGAGATGAAGGAGGTAGCGGGCTACATGACGTGGCAGAGGTTGTTTGGAAGGAGGGTGATGATTGGGCGGAGGAATTTTAAATGGTGAAGGCGGACAGGGAAATGATGCAGAGAGGAGGCTGTTTGTTTTTTTTTGTTTTTTTTTGAACAGTGAAAAATGAAAGAAGAAAAGAAATGAAACGTGATTTGTGGAAGAAAGGAAAACGAGATGGAGAACCTGTAGGCAAACCTTTGAGTTCTTCAAAAACTAAATTGCAGAGATCCAAATTTTGAACGGCAGGAATAATAAAGGCCAAATTAAAGTTTGAATGTTGGGAATAGAGTGTGTCACGGCACGCGAATTAATGAAATAATAAAAGCAAATTACCGTTGAATTTCAGCTGGGGAAGATTTGAATGGTCATGGAACACAAATAGACTCGAACGGGTACCGATACGGTGAACAGTTTTATGGTTTCGCCGCGGACCGGACACCGAAACACAGAAGTGAATATATTACAGAGATCAGCACGCCGTGACGGTCAAAACGGTATATAGATATCAGTTGTATGATTGAATTATAAAAATTCGAATTTTCTAATAGCGGAAAATGCAAGAAAAACGCTGAAAAATAAGATCGACGGAGCCAAAGATGTCCGAATTTGGAAAAACGACAAACTGACATCTAGCTCAGAAGATGGTTTAGAATTTTTCTATGTAAAAATACTTAGGTTTCGGAAACATTTTATTTTCATCGCTTTTTAACTGATTAAATTAAAGTGAATTTACGCGCGAAATAAACTTCCATATTTTCAGACGAAAATTTACCAGTTGTTATGTTTAACTAGACGTATTCCAAATATAAAAATTTTATTTCAAAATTTTATCGTTTAAAATTTCACAAAATTTCAACTAATTACGTTATTAAAACAGTTGAAATTTACGGGTCGTTACACTCTCCCCCACTCAAAACTTTTCGTCCCCCAAAAGGAACGAGGTAGGAGAATAGAAACAACTAGAAAGAAAAACAGATTTGAAATACAAAATAACAATTAGTTTAAACCGTATAAATTTCAATTTACCCTAATTAATACTTAATATTTGATTTAAATTTCAGGGTATTTCAATAAGTCGATTTAATTCTAATTTATTAATATTTGATACCAAAAGATTTCTTCAAAATAAAATTTTATTTTATTCATCTCATTTATTCATCGTTTTATTATCCAATTATCCTTTATTAACAATTTCTAAAATCATAAACTTGAATAGTCCTTTATTACAATCATATTTTATTCAACAAATTTAATTCTTCTTTATTCCAAACTATTATTAATTTGTTCCACTTAATATATCTCATTACATATATTTAAACCATATAAATTAATTTAAACCATGTAAATTTCAATTTAAATTAATTTATATCATTAATTGATTTCAAATTCAAGGTATTTTCATATGTTGATCAAATTCAATTTATTAATCCTTTCAAAACAAATTTATTAATTCTTTCAAAACAAATTTATTTCATTATTAACTGAGTTTACTTATTATCCTATCTAACTCTATTAACATATTTATAATCAAAATTTTGTGTATAACATTTATTATAAACACTCAAATTTTTATTTATAAATTCAATTTATCTTTTATATTATCCAATTACATATTCAACTTCTGAACGATTTAGGTAAGTTGTATTAGAATGCAGTTGAACAATATACAAATAAATTTTCCAATTCGGTTATTCAAGTTTAAATATTTATTCCAAATTTTGGTTTTATATATAATTAAAATCATCCTTTAACAAAATTTAAGAATTATATTTCCGATTAACTTTAAACAATTTAGAGTTATATATCATATATTTATACCAAATCAAATTAAATTTTAAAATAAGATACCTATATATATGTAAATCAAAATATACTGAAGAAATTTATATCAAAATATTTTTCAAAACAAAACCGTAGCAAAGCTACAGAATAGTATCTTCACTTCGAAACTCGAAAATGAACGTCGATGATGCGGCCGTCATCACCGAAATTATTTTCCAGCGATAAAGAGAAGAGCACTGATTTCAACATTTAAAATTCTTTGGAAACGATTTCTATTCGAAAATACTTCCAATAATATATACTTTAAAATTTTAAAACCAAAGTTCGAAATCACCGGAAACTAATAAATTCTCAAATTTCTGAATTAAATTCATTTCAAATTCCAATCAATTTATAACCAAGTTTATAAATTCATTTATTTATATTATGCAATAGTAAATGGTTTACAAAACAATAAATGGAAATCAAATATTATTATCTTCAGACAACAAATTCATTAACAATTTAATTTCAGAAAACTTATATTTATATACAAGATATTCATACAAAACTTTTATTTTATTTATCAAATTTGAAAACGATATTGTGTCAGTTTGCTCTGCTCAAGTGTTTTGGAAATCCTATCGATAGCGTTGATCAGACGAATCGATCGAAAACCCAAATCAACATCAACAACTCAAACAACACGATATAAAACATTTTAAAATTAATTTACAATACACTTCCTCACTTAACGATACAATAATGGATTTCAAAGCAAGGATAGGGATTCAAATTTTTTTGATAGATTCAAATCAAAGAGAATTTCGATTCGAAGATAGGTTTGAACAAAGACGAGATAATTAAATAACAAAATAAGGCGATGGATAAGTTTATATAAATCGCGGGCAACCTTAACCGGGTCGACCGTGACTTCAAAAATAAGATCGGTGTAGAATTCCGAGGTAAATCGACATTGATCTCAAGAGAAAGAATTTGGCATAGCAGGTGATAGATAGCATCGTAAACCGAGGATACAGAAATCTCCGGTAAATCAATGCTTATTGTAAAGGAGTTTTCACCCCTTTACAAATCATTCGAAAATTGGCGAGACCGCCGATCTATTATAGATATCATTCAAAATGGAGTTATGGGGTGCTCTAGAATTTGAAAGAAGACGAATAGTGAAGGACACGAATGAATTTCGGAACCGAGGGGAACGTTCCAAAATTCAAAGGATCGAGTTGGAAGGAAGAGATTGAAACTCGAATGAGAGTGATTCTGTAAATACATTTACCCTATATGTTAAGTTTTTCCTAGAGCTACCAAAGCTCTGATACCAACTGTAACGACCCAGAATTTTGGACCATTCGCATCCATTATAAGTGTATAGGTAGACACTCATGCCGGAGTTGAATTGCTCAAAATACCGCGTTGTTAATTTAAATTTGGCAAAACTGAACATATACAGTAAATAAATATAATCACAGATCACAGACACAGAGTAATAAATGCAGCGGAAATAAAAGAGATAGTAGTTCATGAAGCTACTATATGAATATATAAAATACATCAGAGTTTTACAACAGAAGAATAATACGATACATCAGATACAAATCAGAATACATCACTGGAATCATCGAATACAGAAAGCAGAATGGATGACCGGATCTTCAAGCAAAGCTCCAACTTCAAAGGTGAGTCTCGAATACTGGATCACTCAGTCTGACCCGAGCGTAAAGCAAAATACAAAACACTCGAGTCAGGATTAACATTCTTATATTAATAAATCCAACTCAAGTGAAATAGCAATTGAAATACAAGTAACTCAAAGGATGTTTGGAATAACCATCCTTTAAGGATCCGTTAAACTATCTACTAGGTAGTAATGTACGCTAAGTAGATAATGTCTATCAGTAATATAAAGATATCAAAATAGCGTTAAGTCATGGCCCATTCCACCCTTAACACATTTTTATTCCCAAAAGCATATACAAGACCGTAGTTTCCCCAAAACCGGAAGTCACCAGAGGGCAATCCATATACTAAAGGAAAATTAAAATCATAGTGGTCGCGCATAAATGGAATACAAGTATGACAAGGCACATGAGGCAATACCCAAGGTAGTGATACTACCGTTCGCCTGATCCGGACTGGTGAGAATGCAACGTCGCAGCGCCCGCAACACCGTGAAACAACACTCCCAAAATCAAGGGTGCACCAATCGACAACAAGTATAAGTAGTTCGAAGAAGTGTGTCCACTTGAGGTAGCTAATCCTCCATTGGCCCGGCACAGCTCCTGTTTTAGTCATTTCCAATTTGACACAAGTGTTAAGGCTATCCATCATCGTTCACTTTCTTCAGTCAACACGATCACCATTCCAACCACTTCATTCTGGATCATCACTCCGCGTATAGTTATTAAAGTGGTTTTCGGTTTAGATAGAGAGTATATCCATAACCGAATTCCGGTCTCTTTAATAACTTTCGTAATTATTTCACCGATTGGTCGTTTGTTTATCTCAAAACCAAATCAATTTCAATTTTAATTTCAATTTCAATTCGTAAATCAATATTTCATTTGTCTTTCAAAACCAATTTCCAAAATTTTCGTTTCAAAACTTCCAAATTACACTTTCAAAACCTTATAATTCAATTTCAACCTTTATTTAAAACCATTCAAATATTGATTCAAGTTCGTGTATAAGTTTCATTTCGAAAACATTTAAATTAATTTAATTAGCATTCAAATCAATTTAAACTCCTTTATCGATTTCATTCAATATTCATTAAATAAATTTTCCATTCAAAACGATTTCTATTAAATTTCCAATTCATTAAATCCATTATTTAAATTCAACTTCCTTATTTCAAAACTTACAATTTGAATTAAATTAAATTCATCAAATCAAATTCTTTAAATTACAAGTCTTACATTAATACCAAAAATATCACATTTTCATTTCTTTTTAAAGAAATTCAATTTCACTTATTTACTAACTTAAAATTTTTTTCCAAAAACTTACTTAATAAAGAAAACTCAATTTCAATTATTTACGAAGTAAAATTCACTTATTCAAAAGTTCAATTTTACTTATTAAAGAATTCAATTCAATTTAATCATTAAATAATTCAATCTTATTTAATTATTAAATAATTCAAAACTTAATTATTAAATAATTTCAAAGTTTAATAATTTCAACTTAATTTTAATTTCAAACTTAATTATTAAATCATTCCAAAGTTTAATAATTTCAAACTTAATTCAATCATTTCTCAAATTTAACAACATTCTTTCATCAATTTCTTTATAAATATTTCATTTCAGATTACTAAATATTCACATTTAAATTTCCATTGAAATTCAATTTCCAACTTCGTTTCAAAACCATATTATTATTCAAATAAAATCTTCATTTTATTTTTAAATCAAATTATTGACCAATCGGGTTTTTTTATTTAATTTCCTATCCTAAGTCAAAGTTAAATTTGGGTATTTATCATTTCAACCCGATTCCAATTCAATTCAAAATCAAAGCATAACAAAGGGAACTTGCAGTGTGATAACGGGGATGGTGTCAAAGTAAATAAACAAGCAATAACAACAATCAATAACAATCCAATAATCAATTCAAATAATCCCAAAATAACCGTATTAACTCGCATTGTTATTTGTACGAATTAATATAATTATTTCTAGAATCTACACTATCATTTCATGCAGATTAAAGATTATTACATTACAGTTTTCACTTGTCATCTATTACAATTTCATCCATCATCAATTTAACAACATACATTCAGTGGTTCAAAGTATAATTAAACAAATCCTACGTGTCAATAAATTCAACAGTTAAAGGGGTCGTATTATACAAATGTCAGTTAATCAAATTTAATATTTAATTATCCTATATCAAGTTCAATTTCATACTATTTATCATTTTAACATTAACAATTTAACGTCCAATATAAACATCAACAATCAATCAATTATCAGCCAAACTGTATTATCATCGCATAAATAATTAACAGATAATGGTGTCAGATGTCACAGGTGAACTGATATAGGCAATAACATATATAACAGTGTAATTAACTAACAGCAGCATATTTCAATTGTCGTTTCAATTGAAATCAAATTTAATAAATAAAAGAACGTTAATCGTGAGTGAGTGCTCACCTTTCGAGGTTAGATGATGAACGGGAAGATGACGTGGATACGCACACTGATACGGATACAGAATTTGAATTGCGAATCCAAGCAAAACAAAATCGACACGAATTTGACGAATAAAGCTGATAACAGACATCGATGAGAACAAATTAGAATTAATTTGATAGAACGCCAATATTATTATTATATTATATATATTTAGAAATAAATATAATATATATAGACCTTGATTCATTGTTCACATACTTTTAATCAATGTAATGTACAAATTTTCAAAAATATAATTTACCGCATATAAAATATTTTGGAATCTGCAATACATAGGTAGAAATAAAAATCTGATGTATATAAGACTGTGAAAACAAGAATTTATAAACTGACATGTAATAGACTTGAAAACAAAATTTTTGTTGAATCGATATAAAATACTAATAAAATCTATGCTTCCTTTGTGCATGACAGCGCATATACTAACAAATCATAAATGGGCATTCACCTATATCTTATCTAGTGTTACTTTATAGCAAAGAATAGAAGTGACAGGACATAACAGGAAACATTGTTTTAAACACACATAAATATATTATAGCTGGATATACTAAATATAAAATGAACTGTTATGTCAATATATAACTATACTTTTATATATTTATACATAGAACTCACTAGATAATATCTTATAGCCTATATAATATACGAATTGATTAGTATGGATATAATATACTACTACCATATTATACATAGCAACCGCACAGTACGTACATCATCAATGAATATTAATATATATAGCTTAAGACTTAGTATATATAGAACAACGTATATCATATTGAAGATAACATATATGTAAACAAGTACATGTCCAAACCTTATATTTTATATCAAAATATATACAACTGCTAACATTATATAAACTAAAGATACCCTACAGGAACCATATTTATAAGGTAGTATAGCCTTGAATATCTAAATGTTTACATACCCAAATAGTACGGTCGAAGCCATATTTATATTTTAACTGAAAGATTTAAAGTTTATATAAACTAATGTATACATATAAACGTTAAACGAACCAAAGTATATAACTAATAAACACTATACGTATATATCCCTTACATAAAAACTGATATTACTATAAGCTTTATAATATATGACGTATAAAATATATAAACATCTCTATATGCAAATATATAATTAACAATATACCTACATAAATAAGGAGAACAGGTTGCAAAGTTGATCCGCCCTGATGTCACGGAGGCGGAGGGGAGGCACGGTAGGGGCTGACGAGGTGGAAGGGGGATGAGGCGGTTGAGGTTAGGTGGTGGTTGCGTTAGTAGATTGGGCGGAGGCCGGAGATGAAGGAGGTAGCGGGCTACATGACGTGGCAGAGGTTGTTTGGAAGGAGGGTGATGATTGGGCGGAGGAATTTTAAATGGTGAAGGCGGACAGGGAAATGATGCAGAGAGGAGGCTGTTTGTTTTTTTTGTTTTTTTTTGAACAGTGAAAAATGAAAGAAGAAAAGAAATGAAATGTGATTTGTGGAAGAAAGGAAAACGAGATGGAGAACCTGTAGGCAAACCTTTGAGTTCTTCAAAAACTAAATTGCGGAGATCCAAATTTTGAACGGCGGGAATAATAAAGGCCAAATTAAATTTTGAATGTTGGGAATAGAGTGTGTCACGGCACGCGAATTAATGAAATAATAAAAGCAAATTACCGTTGAATTTCAGCTGGGGAAGATTTGAATGGTCATGGAACACAAATAGACTCGAATGGGTACCGATACGGTGAACAGTTTTATGGTTTCACCGCGGACCGGACACCGAAACACAGAAGTTAATATATTACAGAGATCAGCACGCCGAGACGGTCAAAACGGTATATAGATATCAGTTGTATGATTGAATTATAAAAATTCGAATTTTCTAATAGCGGAAAATGCAAGAAAAACGCTGAAAAATAAGATCGACGGAGCCAAAGATGTCCGAATTTGGAAAAACGACAAACTGACATCCAGCTCAGAAGATGGTTTAGAATTTTCCTATGTAAAAATATTTAGGTTTCGGAAACATTTTATTTTCATTGCTTTTTAACTGATTAAATTAAAGTGAATTTACGCGCGAAATAAACTTCCATATTTTCGGACGAAAATTTACCAGTTGCTATGTTTAACTAGACGTATTCCAAATATAAAATTTTTATTTCAAAATTTTATCGTTTAAAATTTCACAAAATTTCAACTAATTACGTTATTAAAACAGTTGAAATTTACGGGTCGTTACACTCTCCCCCACTCAAAACTTTTCGTCCCCGAAAAGGAACGAGGTAGGAGAATAGAAACAACCAGAAAGAAAAACAGATTTGAAATACAAAATAACAATTAGTTTAAACCGTATAAATTTCAATTTACCCTAATTAATACTTAATATTTGATTTAAATTTCAGGGTATTTCAATAAGTCGATTTAATTCTAATTTATTAATATTTGATACCAAAAGATTTCTTCAAAATAAAATTTTATTTTATTCATCTCATTTATTCATCGTTTTATTATCCAATTATCCTTTATTAACAATTTCTAAAATCATAAACTTGAATAGTCCTTTATTACAATCATATTTTATTCAACAAATTTAATTCTTCTTTATTCCAAACTATTATTAATTTGTTCCACTTAATATATCTCATTACATATATTTAAACCATATAAATTAATTTAAACCATGTAAATTTCAATTTAAATTAATTTATATTCATTAATTGATTTCAAATTCAAGGTATTTTCATATGTTGATCAAATTCAATTTATTAATCCTTTCAAAACAAATTTATTAATTCTTTCAAAACAAATTTATTTCATTATTAACTGAGTTTACTTATTATCCTATCTAACTCTATTAACATATTTATAATCAAAATTTTGTGTATAACATTTATTATAAACACTCAAATTTTTATTTATAAATTCAATTTATCTTTTATATTATCCAATTACATATTCAACTTCTGAACGATTTAGGTAAGTTGTATTAGAATGCAGTTGAACAATATACAAATAAATTTTCCAATTCGGTTATTCAAGTTTAAATATTTATTCCAAATTTTGGTTTTATATATAATTAAAATCATCCTTTAACAAAATTTAAGAATTATATTTCCGATTAACTTTAAACAATTTAGAGTTATATATCATATATTTATACCAAATCAAATTAAATTTTAAAATAAGATACCTATATATATGTAAATCAAAATATACTGAAGAAATTTATATCAAAATATTTTTCAAAACAAAACCTTAGCAAAGCTACAGAATAGTATCTTCACTTCGAAACTCGAAAATGAACGTCGATGATGCGGCCGTCATCACCGAAATTATTTTCCAGCGATAAAGAGAAGAGCACTGATTTCAACATTTAAAATTCTTTGGAAACAATTTCTATTCGAAAATACTTCCAATAATATATACTTTAAAATTTTAAAACCAAAGTTCGAAATCACCGAAAACTAATAAATTCTCAAATTTCTGAATTAAATTCATTTCAAATTCCAATCAATTTATAACCAAGTTTATAAATTCATTTATTTATATTATGCAATAGTAAATGGTTTACAAAACAATAAATGGAAATCAAATATTATTATCTTCAGACAACAAATTCATTAACAATTTAATTTCAGAAAACTTATATTTATATACAAGATAATCATACAAAACTTTTATTTTATTTATCAAATTTGAAAACGATATTGTGTCAGTTTGCTCTGCACAAGTGTTTTGGAAATCCTATCGATAGCGTTGATCAGACGAATCGATCGAAAACCCAAATCAACATCAACAACTCAAACAACACGATATAAAACATTTTAAAATTAATTTACAATAGACTTCCTCACTTAACGATACAATAATGGATTTCAAAGCAAGGATAGGGATTCAAATTTTTTTGATAGATTCAAATCAAAGAGAATTTCGATTCGAAGATAGGTTTGAACAAAGACGAGATAATTAAATAACAAAATAAGGCGATGGATAAGTTTATATAAATCGCGGGCAACTTTAACCGGGTCGACCGTGACTTCAAAAATAAGATCGGTGTAGAATTCCGAGGTAAATCGACATTGATCTCAAGAGAAAGAATTTGGCATAGCAGGTGATAGATAGCATCGTAAACCGAGGATACAGAAATCTCCGGTAAATCAATGCTTATTGTAAAGGAGTTTTCACCCCTTTACAAATCATTCGAAAATTGGCGAGACTGCCGATCTATTATAGATATCATTCAAAATGGAGTTATGGGGTGCTCCAGAATTTGAAAGAAGACGAATAGTGAAGGACACGAATGAATTTCGGAACCGAGGGGAACGTTCCAAAATTCAAAGGATCGAGTTGGAAGGAAGAGATTGAAACTCGAATGAGAGTGATTCTGTAAATACATTTACCCTATATGTTAAGTTTTGCCTAGAGCTACCAAAGCTCTGATACCAACTGTAACGACCCAGAATTTTGGACCATTCGCATCCATTATAAGTGTATAGGTAGACACTCATGCCGGAGTTGAATTGCTCAAAATACCGCGTTGTTAATTTAAATTTGGCAAAACTGAACATATACAGTAAATAAATATAATCACAGATCACAGACACAGAGTAATAAATGCAGCGGAAATAAAAGAGATAGTAGTTCATGAAGCTACTATATGAATATATAAAATACATCAGAGTTTTACAACAGAAGAATAATACGATACATCAGATACAAATCAGAATACATCACTGGAATCATCGAATACAGAAAGCAGAATGGATGACTGGATCTTCAAGCAAAGCTCCAACTTCAAAGGTGAGTCTCGAATACTGGATCACTCAGTCTGACCCGAGCGTAAAGCAAAATACAAAACACTCGAGTCAGGATTAACATTCTTATATTAATAAATCCAACTCAAGTGAAATAGCAATTGAAATACAAGTAACTCAAAGGATGTTTGGAATAACCATCCTTTAAGGATCCGTTAAACTATCTACTAGGTAGTAATGTACGCTAAGTAGATAATGTCTATCAGTAATATAAAGATATCAAAATAGCGTTAAGTCATGGCCCATTCCACCCTTAACACATTTTTATTCCCAAAAGCATATACAAGACCGTAGTTTCCCCAAAACCGGAAGTCACCAGAGGGCAATCCATATACTAAAGGTACAAATCAAAATCATAGTGGTCGCGCATAAATGGAATACAAGTATGACAAGGCACATGAGGCAATACCCAAGGTAGTGATACTACCGTTTTCCTGATCCGGACTGGTGAGAACGCAACGCCGCAATGCCCGCAACACCGTGAAACAACACTCCCAAAATCAAGGGTGCACCAATCGACAACAAGTATAAGTAGTTCAAAGAAGTGTGTCCACTTGAGGTAGCTAATCCTCCATTGGCCCGGCACAGCTCCTGTTTTAGTCATTTCCAATTTGACACAAGTGTCAAGGCTATCCATCATCGTTCACTTTCTTCAGTCAACACGATCACCATTCCAACCACTTCATTCTGGATCATCACTCCGCATATAGTTATTAAAGTGGTTTTCGGTTTAGATAGAGAGTATATCCATAACCGAATTCCGGTCTCTTTAATAACTTTCGTAATTATTTCACCGATTGGTCGTTTGTTTATCTCAAAACCAAATCAATTTCAATTTTAATTTCAATTCGTAAATTAATATTTCATTTGTCTTTCAAAACCAATTTCCAAAATTTTCGTTTCAAAACTTCCAAATTACACTTTCAAAACCTTATAATTCAATTTCAATCTTTATTTAAAACCATTCAAATATTGATTCAAGTTCGTGTATAAGTTTCATTTCGAAAACATTTAAATTAATTTAATTAGCATTCAAATCAATTTAAACTCCTTTATCGATTTCATTCAATATTCATTAAATAAATTTTCCATTCAAAACGATTTCTATTAAATTTCTAATTCATTAAATCCATTATTTAAATTCAACTTCCTTATTTCAAAACTTACAATTTGAATTAAATTAAATTCATCAAATCAAATTCTTTAAATTACAAGTCTTACATTAATTCCAAAATATCACATTTTCATTTCTTGTTAAAGAAGTTCAATTTCACTTATTTACTAACTTAAATTTTTTTTCCAAAAACTTACTTAATAAAGAAAACTCAATTTCAATTATTTACGAAGTAAAATTCACTTATTCAAAAGTTCAATTTTACTTATTAAAGAATTCAATTCAATTTAATCATTAAATAATTTAATCTTATTTAATTATTAAATAATTCAAAACTTAATTATTAAATAATTTCAAAGTTTAATAATTTCAACTTAATTTTAATTTCAAACTTAATTATTAAATCATTCCAAAGTTTAATAATTTCAAACTTAATTCAATCATTTCTCAAATTTAACAACATTCTTTCATCAATTTCTTTATAAATATTTCATTTCAGATTACTAAATATTCACATTTAAATTTCCATTGAAATTCAATTTCCAACTTCGTTTCAAAACCATATTATTATTCAAATAAAATCTTCATTTTATTTTTAAATCAAATTATTGACCAATCGGGTTTTTTTATTTAATTTCCTATCCTAAGTCAAAGTTAAATTTGGGTATTTATCATTTCAACCCGATTCCAAGTCAATTCAAAATCAAAGCATAACAAAGGGAACTTGCAGTGTGATAACTGGGATGGTGTCAAAGTAAATAAACAAGCAATAACAACAATCAATAATAATCCAATAATCAATTCAAATAATCCCGAAATAACCGTATTAACTCGCATTGTTATTTGTACGAATTAATATAATTATTTCTAGAATCTACACTATCATTTCATGCAGATTAAAGATTATTACATTACAGTTTTCACTTGTCATCTATTACAATTTCATCCATCATCAATTTAACAACATACATTCAGTGGTTCAAAGTATAATTAAACAAATCCTACGTGTCAATAAATTCAACAGTTAAAGGGGTCGTATTATACAAATGTCAGTTAATCAAATTTAACATTTAATTATCCTATATCAAGTTCAATTTCATACTATTTATCATTTTAAAATTAACATTTTAACGTCCAATATAAACATCAACAATCAATCAATTATCAGCCAAACTGTATTATCATCGCATAAATAATTAACAGATAATGGTGCCAGATGTCACAAGTGAACTGATATAGGCAATAACATATATAACAGTGTAATTAACTAACAGCAGCATATTTCAATTGTCGTTTCAATTGAAATCAAATTTAATAAATAAAAGAACGTTAATCGTGAGTGAGTGCTCACCTTTCGAGGTTAGATGATGAACGGGAAGATGACGCGGATACGCACACTGATACGGATACAGAATTTGAATTGCGAATCCAAGCAAAACAAAATCGACACGAATTTGACGAATAAAGCTGATAACAGACATCGATGAGAACAAATTAGAATTAATTTGATAGAACGCCAATATTATTATTATATTATATATACTTAGAAATAAATATAATATATATAGACCTTGATTCATTGTTCACATACTTTTAATCAATGTAATGTACAAATTTTCAAAAATATAATTTACAGCATATAAAATATTTTGGAATCTGCAATACATAGGTAGAAATAAAAATCTGATGTATATAAGACTGTGAAAACAAGAATTTATAAACTGACATGTAATAGACTTGAAAACAAAATTTTTATTGAATCGATATAAAATACTCATAAAATCTATGCTTCCTTTGTGCATGACAGCGCATATACTAACAAATCATAAATGGGCATTCACCTATATCTTATCTAGTGTTACTTTATAGCAAAGAATAGAAGTGACAGGACATAACAGGAAACATTGTTTTAAACACACATAAATATATTATAGCCGGATATACTAAATATAAAATGAACTGTTATGTCAATATATAACTATACTTTTATATATTTATACATAGAACTCACTAGATAATATCTTATAGCCTATATAATATACGAATTGATTAGTATGGATATAATATACTACTACCATATTATACATAGCAACCGCACAGTACGTACATCATCAATGAATATTAATATATATAGCTTAAGACTTAGTATATATAGAACAACGTATATCATATTGAAGATAACATATATGTAAACAAGTACATGTCCAAACCTTATATTTTATATCAAAATATATACAACTGCTAACATTATATAAACTAAAGATACCCTACAGGAACCATATTTATAAGGTAGTATAGCCTTGAATATCTAAATGTTTACATACCCAAATAGTACGGTCGAAGCCATATTTATATTTTAACTGAAAGATTTAAAGTTTATATAAACTAATGTATACATATAAATGTTAAACGAACCAAAGTATATAACTAATAAACACTATACGTATATATCCCTTACATAAAAACTGATATTACTATAAGCTTTATAATATATGACGTATAAAATATATAAACATCTCTATATGCAAATATATAATTAACAATATACCTACATAAATAAGGAGAACAGGTTGCAAAGTTGATCCGCCCTAATGTCACGGAGGCGGAGGGGAGGCACGGTAGGGGCTGACAAGGTGGAAGGGGGATGAGGCGGTTGAGGTTAGGTGGTGGTTGCGTTAGTAGATTGGGCGGAGGCCGGAGATGAAGGAGGCAGCGGGCTACATGACGTGGCAGAGGTTGTTTGGAAGGAGGGTGATGACTGGGCGGAGGAATTTTAAATGGTGAAGGCGGACAGGGAAATGATGCAGAGAGGAGGCTGTTTGTTTTTTTTTTGAACAGTGAAAAATGAAAGAAGAAAAGAAATGAAACGTGATTTGTGGAAGAAAGGAAAACGAGATGGAGAACCTGCAGGCAAACCTTTGAGTTCTTCAAAAACTAAATTGCAGAGATCCAAATTTTGAACGTCAGGAATAATAAAGGCCAAATTAAATTTTGAATGTTGGGAATAGAGTGTGTCACGGCATGCGAATTAATGAAATAATAAAAGCAAATTACCGTTGAATTTCAGCTGGGGAAGATTTGAATGGTCATGGAACACAAATAGACTCGAACGGGTACCGATACGGTGAACAGTTTTATGGTTTCGCCGCAGACCGGACACCGAAACACAGAAGTGAATATATTACAGAGATCAGCATGCCGAGACGGTCAAAACGGTATATAGATATCAGTTGTATGATTGAATTATAAAAATTCGAATTTTCTAATAGCGGAAAATGTAAGAAAAACGCTGAAAAATAAGATCGACGGAGCCAAAGATGTCCGAATTTGGAAAAACGACAAACTGACATCTAGCTCAGAAGATGGTTTAGAATTTTTCTATGTAAAAATATTTAGGTTTCGGAAACATTTTATTTTCATCGCTTTTTAACTGATTAAATTAAAGTGAATTTACGCGCGAAATAAACTTCCATATTTTCGGACGAAAATTTACCAGTTGCTATGTTTAACTAGACGTATTCCAAATATAAAATTTTTATTTCAAAATTTTATCGTTTAAAATTTCACAAAATTTCAACTAATTACGTTATTAAAACAGTTGAAATTTACGGGTCGCTACAGGATCGTTACGAAGGGACGTTCAAAAGCAACCATCGAGCGTTGTTACAACGAATTTCACATCGGTTCAGGAGAGGATCAATATGGAATTCAATATAAAATAAAATGACAATGACTCGTGAACGTACAAACGTCAACGAGAGTCGGATTAACATATATGCATGTATGTTGGACAAATATTCAATATTCCAGATTTCCAGGAATTGAAAACTCATTTGATAACTATTACAACAACAAACAGCTAATCACTAGCATACAACAATCAGTTGCAACGATACGGGGTACAGTAGTTGACAGTCAATAGTTTACATTATCGAGAAAAATCAGTCAGAGATTACAGCTTTCATCGAAAAAACGATAGTTATTCAGACTAAGGATTGCAACATCTCAAAGCACATCATGTTTTCACAAGATGTACTTTGGGGGGCAAATGTTATCCCGCCTTTTGGCAAGGCCGTGACACCAAGGAATTGACTAGTAAACCAATGACGACCCATCCCAGAGATCGGTTGTACACAGGCTCACTATGGATATCGACGAATTTTGTCCGAGTCCGGATCGAGCTTAAATTAATATAACATGACAAGCTAAGCTATGAGAGTCAACGTTCCAAATCTCAAGTCAATCCGAGTTCGTATGATCAAGTTACAACTGATGCAAATTTGATTAAAAACAGCCTTCTTCGACTCGCTCAGTTCGCGTCCCTCAGAAATGCATACTTCGACTCGCTCCGTTCGAATCCATCTGGGAAACCTACTCGACTCACTCCATTCGAATCCATCTGGGAAGCCTACTTTGACTCGCTCCGCTTCAAACCACTGTTCGACTCCATCGAGTTCGACTCCATTGGCGAAACCACTGTTCGAATCCCTCGGGACACTCCACTTCGACTCGCTCAATCAATGCATACTTCGACTCGCTCAATCCGTGCACACTTCAACTCGCCCAATCAATGCACAGTTTGACTCGATCAAAACAGCATCAAAGGCAGGGTGATCCAAAGATTCAAGCGCCACGTCAGCGAGTCGAATGAAAAGTGAGTCGAACAGAGCGAGTCGAACGAAACAGCCAACCGAGAATCCAAATTCGTATCGATCATATCTCTTAATATACAAGTCCAAATGATATGAAATTTTCACAGAAGACTACGTGCATGCTACGGAATGTCCCCGCCAAATTTCGACTCCAATGGATGAAATCTTGATCAATACGAAATCTGTTCGTATTGATCACGGATCGGACCAAAACTTCACGGGCTTGGGTGCGCGGGCCTAGTCAAGTGCCAGAGAGAGTCTCCCGAGATCTGAGCGAAATACCAGCCTCCTACACCTATAAATAGACCACCAAAGGCAACAGAAAAGGGGTTCTTCTTCTTCCTTTTTGAGATCTCCAACGCCCAGACTCTGCCGGATCCAGATCTGAACTCCATTGCTGCTGCTACCTACAAATTTTACTGCTGCAAATCACAATTACCTGCTGTGATTCATTGAATTCACTTATAATCGTCAAAGATAAATCATTAAAGCAATCAACTTCATAATGGACGTAGGCAATACGCCGAACCACTCTAAATTCTTGTGTTTCCTTGCATGTTTATTATTTTCATATCTGAGATTTGGAGTTTTTGTTAGATAATTCCTCTTTTTCCATTTAATTTCTTCACTTTATCTCTTCAAAAACTTCCGAAGAGTATTGTGCCCAATTTTGGTACAGACAAAACATGATTTGAAGGGCTAAATCATTTTGAAAAGGTTTTCAAGGAAAATTTAAAGGGTAGTTAACCCTAAGAAAGTAATTCGGACAATTAGTCCAGTTTGCAGCAGTCAGCCTAGATTTTGGACAATTAGTCTAGTTTATAGGCAGTCAGCCCAGTTGTATGGACAAACAGTCAATTTGTAGCATAACCGACCTTGCTATTATATTGTGGGCGGATAGTTCACATATTACTTGTTTTACGGACAGATAGCCCATTTTTTAGCATAAAGGATATTGCTATTTTGATATAATCAGTTTGATTAACCAGTGTTCTTGCAAGAAAGGATTGCAAAATATATGTTTTGAAAAGGATATTATTGAGGGGAAACCCGTTCCACTAAGCGGCATGGTCTCACTTAATATCAGTAAACCAGAATGTAATAGAATTATTCACACCAGGCTTTATGTCTGACTCAAAATTTTTGTTTCCCCTTAAACTCTCAGGTACTCAAAATTGATTTGAGTAGGCTGAGGGTTGAGGTTTTCAGGTTTTAGTCTTTTAGCGAATAAAGCTTCCGGAGATGAGCAAGCTGTTGACGGATAGCTAATTAGGATTTGCAGTTTCATTTTATTTTTATTCCGCCGTGTATATTAAGTAAGATATGACTGTATTGCTTTGATCAACCAAGGGGGCATCGTCAAAGTCGCTCTTGGTGTATTTTTGTAATGATTATAATTTATCTTTACCTGGGAAACGTTATGGAATTATGTAACTTGGATATGAATTTGTTTTGAAATGTAATCAGCAAAAGGTTGTTTTTGAAATCTGTGATTTTGTTCATATTCAAATGCTTTTGATATTATGGATACCATTATCATTACCGTATTTTGTCACCACAAGTTAATACTATGGATTACTACAGCATCTGTAGCGCTTAGCTTTTGGCCTCTAGATACAGGATGTTTGGTATTAGAGCATGGCTTATGAAAAAATTTTAAACTAAAAATGGTTTTTAAAACATAATCCTAAGGAATTAGAGTAGATTGGGGTATGGGATAACGCTATAGTAACGTACTTGTATTTGCTATATATAAGTATACGATTTATCTCTAGTCTCCTATCCTTGTTAGGTTATTTTTCTATATCTCATAAGGTTTGAATACAGATATGGAAGGAAGAAGAGGAAGAGTTAACCCAGGAGGGGTGGGCAACGAAGCAAATGCCAGACCTAGTATAAGGAGAACCCAAGGTCAGGCATAAGAAGAGAATGTAGGTGCTGGAGTCCTGCAAGTGGAAATGGGAGCTATTTATCAGTTTTTTGTTAATATGATGCAAGCTGGAGTTGCAGCTGGAATGGTAGAAGGAGATGCTGTAGGGACAGGCATTCCGGAAGTTCCAGTAGTTAACCATTATGCTCAGCTGAGCGGAGATTACACTAAGCTTAGAGGGAAGCCTTTTTTGGGGACAGAGGATGCTATAGAAGTGGAAAAATTTTTGTTGCACTACGAAAGGATTTTTGCAGATTTGGGGCTCAATGATGAGCAGAAAAGGAGGTTGTCATCCAGACAGCTTTAAGGAGTCTCATTGTATTGGTGGAATAGTGTGACGGCTGGTGTGGATGAGGAAATTTTGTCATGGGCATATTTCAAGGGAAGTTACAGAAGAGGTTTATGTCTGCAATGGCACAGTCAGCCCTGATCAGGAAGTTTGTTGAGTTAGAGCAGGGGGAGATGTCAGTTCTGGAGTATGCTAGAAAGTTCGAGGAGTTGGACCGATATAGGTATGTTTTAGTGGATGCAGTCATGAAGAGGAATGGAAGTTTATTTGGGGGTTGAAGCCTGAGTTAGGTAAGGCCACATTACCTCATATTAGAGATCCTTCTGACTTTGTGGTGGAGATGGCCTTAAGACATGTGAAGATTCTTGATTCTCTAGAGAAGAGTAAGGCTAAAGAAGTCCAGGTTTGGCAGAATCAGAAGAGGAAGTTCTTTCCTAAGAAAGGTGCTCAAAAGGGTGGAGCAGCTAAGAAGGGGAAGTTTGAGATTGTTTGGCTCAAGTGTGACAAGAAGGGGCACTTTGCTAATGAGTGTCGTGCTGGGAAGGCTAAGGAGGTCGTTGGGAAAAAGAATGTCAGGTGCTTCAACTGTGACCAGATTGGCCATTATAAGGGCCAGTGCAAGGAGCCCGCAGAGGATAGAAAGGGCAAGATGTATGCATTGGAACTTGCTGCTTCTAAGCCAACAGCTTAGGAGAATGGGAAGGCAGTCTTGGGAGGTATGCTTGCATGTTAGCGTTCTATTTAATACTGGTGCATCGCATTTTTTTATATCTAAATGTTTGATATATAAGCTTAATCTAGAACCCACTTATTTAGTAACTTCCTTACGGGTTGCGAATCCAATTGGAGGGTATGAAACTCTAGGGTTGAGATGTGACCGGTTAGAGTTTGACCTGTTAGGTCATACTTTTGTTTGCAGTTTGCATGAGTTTGATTTTATGAGGTTCGGGATTATTCTTGGGATGGATTGGTTAAGTGAGTACGATGGTAGGATATTTTGCCAAGATGGGAAAATATCGCTTAGACACACAAATTGTAGTGATCGAATAGTTTATACCGTAGAAGGTTCTAGCAGTGAAGTTTATGCCTTGTTGGGCGCTATGGAATCAGAAGATGAGTTGAGTCCAGTTTTTGTGGTTAGAGAATCCGCAGATGTTTTTGAGCCTGTAGGTAGATTACCGCCGAAACGAGCCATTGAGTTTCAGATAGATTTGGTTCCAGGAGCAGGACCAGAGAGTAGACCACCAAGCAGGCTGACCCTTACAGAGATGAGGGAGTTGAATGTGTAGTTGGTGGATTTAGAAGGCAGGAATTTTATCAGGCCGAGTAGTTCACCTTGGGGAGCGGCTGTAGTGTTTGCTAAGAAGCCGGATGGATCGTTAAGGCTATGTATCGATTATCATAAGTTGAATGAGAGGACGGTAAAGAATCGATATCCATTGCCGAGGATTGATGATTTGTTCGACCAGTTGAGTGGAGCCAAGGTATTATCGCAGTTGGCTTTAGCGATAGGTTTCCATCAGCTCAAAGTAGCAGAAGATAGTATACCTTTGACGGCGTTTAGGACCAGATATGGGTCGTACGAATGGTTAGTTATGTCATTCGGACTGACTAATGCACCGACTTTCCTTGTGGATTTGATGAACCGGGTTTTCCGAGAGCACTTGGATAGGTTCGTATTGGTTTTCATATATGATATCTTGGTATACTCTTAGGATGAAAGAGAGCATGAAGTTCATCGTAGAGTGGTGCTTGAGCCGCTGAGGCAGCATCAGCTGAAGGTGAAGTTCTCGAAGTGTCATTTTTGGAAGAAATAAGTGAAGGTTCTTGATCATGTAGTCTCAGAGGAAGGGTTGTCAGTAGATCCGACTAAGATTGAAGTAGTTAATAGTTGGAAGAGACCCGAGACAGTGACGGAGATAAAGAGTTTCCTTGGATTGGCTGGTTATCGGAGGTTCATTAATGATTTTTCGTGGATAGCGGCACCGATGACCAACCTAACAAGAAAAGATGTGAAGTTTATGTGGATCGATAAGTGTGAGGAAGCAGTCCAGAGTTCGAAACACTTATTGACCCATGCACCTATGTTGGTTGTTCCAAAAAGGAATCAGGATTTGGTGGTTTATACCATTGCGTGTGGAACAAGATTAGGAGTTGTGCTGATGCAGAGAGGTAAATTGATTGCCTACGCTTCTAGAGAACTTAGAGGGCATGAATTCAAGTATCCGACACATGATTTAGAGTGGGCTACAGTTATTTTTGCTTTGAAGTGTGGAGACTTACCTTTTAGGAGAAAGGTTTAAGCTATACACAGATCATAAGTTGTTGAAATAGTTGTTCTCTCAAAAGGAGTTGAACATGAGATATCAGAGGTGGTTAGAGTTTATTACCGCTTATGATTTGGGATTGAGTATACACTGGGGAAAGGAAACAAAGTTGCAGATGCACTTAGCAGGAAACATCAGAATGCAGTTTTGGCGATGATTACTGAGTGGAAGGACTTGGAAGCATTAACAGATTGCAGAGTTTAGTGGAGATCCGAGGCTGGGTCTAGTGGAGATACAGTTGTATTATCTTGTTTGGAAGTTCGACCAGTGTTGATCAAAAAGATTACTTCTAAACTGATAGAGGATCCGGTGCTAGCCGAACGGATCAGTAAGCTAAGAGATGAAACAGAGAGCGATGACTTGAAAGATTTGAATCTTGACTAGAATGGGAGGTTGAGAAAGAAAGACAGATTATGTGTTCCGAGTGTAGGAAACATAAGGAAAGGAGTCTTAGGGGAATGCAATCATTCAAAGTTCTCTATTCACCCAAGAGGTACTAAGATGTATCAGGATATGAAGAGAACTTTCTTTTGGGAAGGTATTAGCGGGATATTATGTTGTGTGTAAAGCAGTGCATGATTTGCCAGCAAGCAAAGGCTGAACACCAGAAACCAAGTGGGTTGCTTCGGCCATTAGATATCCCAGTATGGAAGTGGTATTCTATCTCTATGGATTTTATTGACGGGTTGCCAAGGTCGAACAGAGGAAATGATAGTATATGGGTCATAGTGGACAGATTGACCAAGAGTGCCCATTTCATTCCAGTTAGGTCAACCAGAACGACACCTGTTTTAGCAAAGTTGTTTATGAAGAATGTGGTTAGACTACATGGAATTTCTAGTAGCATAGTTAATGATAGAGATCCTTTGTTCACTAGCGAGTTCTGGAAGAGTGTGCATGAAGTTTTGGGAACCAAGCTCAAGATGAGTACCGCTTACCATCCGCAGACAGATGGGAAAACGGAGAGAGTTAACATGATCTTGAAAGATTTGTTAAGAGCTTATGTATTAGATTTCAGCGGAACATGGGAAGACCATCTGCATTTAGTTGAGTTTTCGTATAACAATAGTTATCAGACTAGTATTGGGATTGCACCATTTAAAGATTTGTATGGAAGGCCACGCAAATCTCCCGTATTTGGCTAGAGACTGGGAATAGGTTCGTTCTTGGTACAGATTTAGTCAGAGAAGCTGCAAAGAAGATTGAGGTTATTCAGACTAGAATGAAGGAGGCTCAGTCTAGGTAGAAGAGTTATGCAGTTAAGAGACGAAAAGATCTAGAGTTCTCAGTTGGAGATCGGGTTTTCGTCAAAGTATCACCGATAAAAGGTGTGATTAGGTTTGGAAAATCAGGGAAGTTAGCACCGAGATTCATCATACCTTTTCCTATTGTTGAGAGGATCGAGAAACTCACATATAGATTTGAGTTACTGAGCAGTTTAGTAGGAGCCCATGATTTTTTCATGTTTCTCATCTTAGAAAGTGTGTTAGGGGCCCGGAGACTGCTATTGCACCGACTGTGCTAGAGGATTTAGTGGCAGAAATGGGTTTGACCATAGTGAGGAAGCCTATTTGTATTGTTGCAAGAGATGAGAAGAGGCTTAGAACCAAGACGGTCAGATTAGTGAAAGTCCAATGGAGCGACGATGACGGGGACTGTACTTGGGAGATTAAGAGCAGGTTTAGAGATACTTATCCTTACTTGTTTAATGGTATGTTTTACCTTCTTGTTTGATTTATTGTATATCATATTGTAATTTCGAGGATGAAATTCTTTAAGGAAGAAGTATGTAACACCCTAGATTTTTGGTAACATTATTTAGAATATTTAATTAGCTAAATTAAATAAAATAATGTGTTGATCAGGGGATTGAGATTTGATTTTAATTGAGGGTAGCCGTGTCGTTTAACAATGAATTAAAAGAAGATTTTAAATTGAAATAGAGGAGGGGTAAATTAGGAAAGAGGCCATTCCTATATCCTCCAAACATTGGCCGTGTATTAGAATACACGTTTATTTCATTTTGAAAATTTGAAAACAAGAGGTCGGCCACCATTAACAAGGAAAGGAGGAAGAAAAGCTAGGAAGAAGCTAATTCAAGTCAAATCTATTCATATCTTAACCTCTTTAATCTCCAAAGCTAAGGTGAATAATGTTTACACTTCATTTTTTATTGTATTTTCGGGTTTTAGACGATTGTCGAATATTTTGCATTGATTTGCCATTATTTTGAAAGATGGAGTGATTATATATACATGTTGATGATTTATGTATAATCATATTGATATTTTGTGATATGTTTTAAGGTGAAAACCCTATAAAACGATATCCAAATGCCTTGCGAATTTTTATAAAGATCATAAATATTATTTTGGAGATGGGTTTAAATTTATAGAATTTTCTGAAATTATGTGGAATTTATATGAAATTTCTAGTAAAATTTTTTTAATTTGTGTTAATAATTATTTTTGGTTAAATAATAAAAGACTTGGGTTTAAAAAATTTATATGTTGGAAAACATATTAAAAGAGATTATCTGAAATGTTTGTAGATTTTTCCTAAGTGTTTTAAGGGTTATATAAAATTATTTAATGTACGGGACTTAAATGTTTTATATAATTTAAAGAAGAGAAGGGGCCTTTTGTAAAATAATTTAATTGTTAAGTCTGAAAAGTCGGTAGCACTTTTGAAAAAGTGCAGTACTTTTTATTGGTAAAGAAAGAGGTAATCAATCACAATTATACATGTAATGCAAGTTAGGTGAAAAGAACTATTTGCTACATGTTTTTCACTATTTCGACACCGTCGGCACCAGGTTCCACCTCCTCATCATCGCTTCTGACACAGTCGAAACCAATGCACATGGTATCAATTTACTGGTACGTAGTGAATTGGATGTAGGCGGAAGGTATGGAGTCAAAACCATGGGTTTGGAAGGGGTTGAGGTAGTCCTTTGTTTTAAATTAAAGAAATACGCCTGCTTGCTTTCGACTAAATGGCTTTCGACAAAGTAGCTTTCTACCAGGTCAAATGATTTAAAGGAAATGGTTTCGATTGGCTTGCGCCTCTGCTTTTAAATAATCGCTTTTGACTAAGTCGAAACCTTTTTACTACCGCCTTTTTACCTTTCGACCCAGAAGGTTTTGAAAGGATTGTTTATATTCTAAAGACCTGGCCACTTCTCCAATGCTTTCGAAGGGATGGTTTTGACACCATCACTTCATTACTTAGGAAATGGTTTCAAAGAAGATGCTTTCGACTTAAATGTTTAAAGACCCTTTTATATAAGTGAAATCCAAATTGGTTTTGAAATAAATAGTTTAAATGGTTTCGAAACAGATGCTTTCGAGTTTAATGCGTTTCTGATCCTTGTGCTCTACTTGAAGGCAGAATCCAAATGGTTTTGACCGAGACGTTTTTCAAAGGATTCGAAGGGGTAAATTTTTGAATGGTTTCGAAAGGTTTCCACATGTTTTATATTGAACCCAAAGTGCTTTCGAAAGGATTGAGTTTTGACTGTTTCGAAAGGTTTTAATGAATGGTTTCGAAAGGGGTGGTTTCCCTGCGTTTCGAAAGGACTGAAAGAAAGGGTTTTTCCTATGTTTTTGAAGGACAATATTTAAAAGGTTTTAAAAGAGGATATTTGATATTTTGAAGCTTTCGAAGAAAAGACTGGAAAGGTTTTTCAAATATTTTTGAAAGGCTATATTTAATGGTTTCAAAAGGGTCTTTCAATTGTTTCGAAGGCTTACCTTCAATAGTTTCGAAAGGGTTATTTAACGGTTTTAAACAATGGTTTCGAATGTATTAAATAGGCAACGTAGTCTAAGTATTTTCAATTTAAAAAGGGTTTTGACTTGTTTGGAAGGATAGTTAATCCTTATTAAATCTCATCAACATTATTTTGAATAAAGTGTATATAACATGGAAAAAATGGCTTAGAGTAAAACTAAAGATATAATTTCCATGTATATATTCATGATTTGAAGGATAAATCATTTTGAAAAGGTTTTCAAGGAACATTTAAAGGGTAGTTAACCTTAAGAAAATAATTCAGATAGTTAGTCCATTTTGCAGGCAATCAGTCTAGATTTCAGACAGTTAGTCCAATTTGCGGGCAGTCAGCGTAGTTGTATGGACAGATAGTCCATTTGTAGCATAATAGACCTTGCTATTATATTGTGGGTAGATAGTTCACATATTACTTGTTTTACGGACAGAGAGTCCATTTATTAGCATAAAGGATATTGCTATTTTGATTAACTAGTTTGGTTGCAGGAAAGGATTGCAAAATATATGTTTTGAAATGGATATTATTGAGGGGAAACCCATTCCGCTAAGCGGCGTGGTCTCACTTAATATCAGTAAATCGGGATGTAACAGAATTATTCACACTAGGCTTTATGTCTGACTCGAAGTTTTTGTTTCCCCTTAAACTCTTGGGTACTCAAAATTGATTTGAGTAGGATGAGGGTTGAGGTTTTCAGGTTTTAGTTTTTTTGTGAATAAAGCTTCCGCAGACGAGTAGGTGGCTGACGGATAGCTGATTTGGAGTTGCAGTTTCATTTGTTTTGATTCCGCTATGTGTATTAAGTCAGATATGACTATGTTACTTTGATCAACCAAGGGGGCATCGTCATATGTCGCTCATGGCATATTTTTGTAATTATTATAATTAATCTTTACTTGGGAAACGATATGTGATTATGTAACTTGGATATGAATTTTTTTGAAATGTAATCAGCAAAATGTTGTTTTTGAATTATGTGATTTTTTCATATTCAAATGCTTCTAATATTACGGATACCATTATCATTACCCTATTTTATCACCAGAAGTTAGTACTATGGATGACTACAACATCTATAGTGCTTATCTTTTGGCCTCCAGATATGGGATGTTACAAATTATAGAAAGGAAAGAAAGGCCTAATAGGAAGAAAAATTAGAATGAATGAATAAATGTCTTTAAAAGTTATTCGTTAGAAAAATAATCATTTACTACGGATAATAGACATTTATAGAAATAACAAATAACATGTTAGGTAGTAATTAAATATTAAAAGGCGGTATAATCATCGTTATGATAAATTATATTGACTTAATTATACAAATAAAGATTAGTGGGTGTTTAATGACAAATTTTCTATCGTGTTAGAAAATTACCGATAAATTTTGAATTAAATTTTACCGCAAGCGCACAACGTACAAAAGTTAGTACCCGGCGAGTACTCCGCAGGGAAATATTAGATTTTAAAAAATCTATTCAATCAAATTAACCAAGATTTGAGATGTTTAAGCTAACTACTAAAAATTTCAAAACTAACAACTGAAAAAGTGAATGAAAACCATGAGAATAAAATAACAATTTATAGATAATTCCACTCTCTAGATCATATAGTTCAACCTAATATGAAATTATGATCTCTCTTTTGGTCATTAGTGATATTAGTTGTTTTATTTATCATAAGTATGGCATATTGTGCTATTAATCAGCACAGTATAAACCATCAAACTATAACACAACCACTAATACACTTTTAACTCTCATGAAATATGACAACAAAGTTGAAAGCAAAATCTATTTTAAGCATGGCCTATTAACTATTGTTTAGAAATATAAGCCATCAAATTTTAATTTCAACATTCACTTCTTTGCCATAATCATATTAAGATGAAGAGGCAATTTGTGTTTTGTGATTGTTTAAGCATAGCCTATTTGGTGTCAACAATATTGGCTATCAAATTCAAAGCAAAAACAACAAGTTAAACCACTTCATGCATTCTCATTAAGCACAAAAAGAGAGCAATAATTATCAAAATGTTAAAGCTACATGATTAGAGGCTTCATTACCACTAAATTGAAGGGATTAGCCTCTCATTGTGTTATCATATCAACACAAGTAGCATGCAACATGAAACACAAAAAAGAAGAAGATGAATGCAAAGTAAAGGAAGAGCTATTCTACTTGCATAAAATAAAAGAAGATCTACACTACTTGCATAAAAGTAAATAAACAAGAAAAGACTTGAATTAACATTGCATAAAAAATTACATAAAAGAAATGGCTAAGTAGCCATGAAAAGAAAGAGTGCTCTCATTTTATCTTTGATCTAAACTAAGAGAAGAGAGCCTAAGAGAGACTAAGGGAAGAGAGGTTACATGAAGCATAAGGGGTATTTATACATGTATGAAACCCTAATCCACTTTTTTGGGGAATGCCCAAAATACACTCTTAGGAAGTGTGGAGGTGTGATAACCCTGATTTTTGTGAATAATTTCATAATTTAATTTAGTTTATATTTGTTTAAAATTACATTGAAAAGATAGGAATAGGAAATTGATTTGCAGATACATGGTTTAAAACATGTACATGTGCACAAGACAGTGTACACACATGCACATAGATTTCTGTGTAATAAAATTTAGCAGAAATCAATAGATAAATTAAAATAACTGATTTAGAAATACATATGCATGAAGATAGAATTTTATCTTTAAATAAAATATGGTACAAAGAAAATAAAAGCTAAGCTGAAATAAACTTAAAATTATTTAAACAAAGAAAAATAAAAGACTCAGGTATACATGTGTTATACAGTCAACCAATTTCTGGAAGAAAACAGAAGTTACATGGAAATGGCATGAGTCCTTAAACAAACACTTTATCCATTTCTAGTAATTTCTTTAATTTAGGAAATAAGAAGTCACGAATATAACATGACCCGGGAAAAGATTAAAAGAATGAGGCTTATTTCTGAAAATGAAGACAAGGACCACATACCCTCTTATTTTCTTGAAGGCAGGCTATGTTTTGTATGGGGTAGAACTGACATTGGGTAAATTCCATAAACCCTAGTAACAGCCAGGATTTATATAAAGAGGCTTGGGGTAGTGAGATCATACCCATTTGTTCCTCACCACTTAAAGAAAAAAATATATATAAGACATAAACCAGAGAAAAATAGAAGAAGGCAGAAAACAAAAAGGGGTTCATAAAGCATAGGAAGAAGAAGGATTAATGTGAGTAACCTCACTAAAAACTTTGGCATTAAGTCCTGAATATTGAGGCAGCCTATTTGAACTAATCATTCATTTTCTTTTACAAGTTATGTTTTATGATTTGATAACTTTGGTTTGTTAATGATCTGTTTAAGTGTAAAACCCCTCACTGTGATTTACCCAAAAAGATAAGAGTCATGGATTCATGTTTAAATGTTTATCTGTGATATGGGTTAACTTTGAGATGGAGTGATTTCTTTTATAAGTTTTCTTCATAAAGTTGTTTATAAAATCCCCGGATTCATGTGGTAGATATATGGTTTGAAAATAGAAAGAAATATGGGGCTGCAACATTGTGTTGTTGCTTATGTCTCATATTGATGAAAACAAAAGAAAATGTAGGAGTGCAATGTTGTACATGTGCTGAGCTCCTATGTTTTATGAACTACCCAAATCAAAATATACTTATGGTTTAGCCAGATCTCCAAGATTAATATGAATCTGTTTGAACCAGAGGTAAGAAAAGATAACTAGTAAATTACTTAGGACCATATGTATACAACTGGATCCATTGTAGCCCACAGGAAAAATGATATACTAAGAAATCACATCTGTTTTCATGATCAAATGTTTACTTCTGAGAACATGACTTACCCATCTCTGAATGAATACTTGTTGGTTGAATTGTTTATTTTCTTCTGATTGAAAAGTGGGATACATAAGGGGTTGGCACAATTATGAAAAGGGAAAATTAACACTTAGTAATTTAACTAAGGATTTTGGATCTTAGGGCTACAAAATATAGCTTGGCAAGGGGAACATTGCAAGCTCACACATGGTATGTTTATACCCAGGGGCCTGAGTGTGCTGGGTTAAAAGAGAGATGTCCCAGGCAGTGTGTGTTTAAAAAAGAGAAAGTAGCTAAAGACCCTATTATATTTGATGGTGAACTATAGAAATAGCTTCAGGAGAAGCTTGGGCAAAGTCCCTGATGGCCAGTAAATTGTAAAGGGGATTTGATGACTGAATTGATGATTGCATTGATTGGTTTATGATATTTTATTGGTGAATCTTATGATTGCTTTTCTGAACTAAAACACTTGAATTATACATGACTTGTTTTGCACTGACATGAATGCACATACCACACAGAAAACATGCACAATGATGATACTGAGTTCCTTAATTCATTCAAAGTATTTGAGTATAAATAAAAAGTCATATAAAACCATGTTATCAGTTAGATTATTCATACCAGACAATTAGTCTAACCCTCGTGTGTTTTATGCACCATTGGGTGTCTCATGTTTATATGGGGCAGTTCATGGTGATTTTGCAGGAAAGTAGGAATGATTTGATCAGGATTTGGATGTTTAACTGCTTAAGGATTGGATGCTATTTTTAAAGGATTTTGCTGAAGTAAATTAAATATTCATGATGAACTATGTTAAGATTAGGTTTTAGTTGCTGTCAGAAACAATTGGGTTGTTATTTGCTGTTTTGTAAGTGTTGGATCTATATGTATCAACTGGAACTTATGTATTTTGTTTTGAAAACTGCTTTGCTAAGAAAATGAATTTTAAGCTTCAAGAACAGTTAGGCTATAATGGTAGAAAAATCTGAGAATAAAGGATTTGTGAATTGAGTATATATCCAAAGAATTGACATAAGAAAATCCATGTTTAAGTAAAGAAAAATCTGGCAAAAAGGTTTTGAGTTGCCTTAGAGAAGGAACCAAAATAAAATGTGTTCTGCTGAGAAATAGTGCAAACTGAATAGGGCTAACATAGCCATTTTCTTGAGCCTGGGTTAAGCCAGCACTAAAGAGTTTTGAGTCAAGTTTGTAGGTCTGTTTTATAACTCAAGTATAGGGTAGGCTCAGACATTTTGTTAACAAGAAGGAAAATATATGGCATCTGAATTTCCCATAGACACACATGCACAGAAACATGCACACACATATGCACAAGCAATGGCACAGTTTATACAGTAATAAAATTATCGAAATTTATGTAAAATGATAAGTCTGGAGACATAAAATCAATAGTCATGCATTAACCCAAGTGTACTTTGAAAATCTAGTTTTAGAAACACTGTTGCTATGTAGAGAGTATTTCCTTTAAGAAATACTCAAACAGATTTCTACTTTCAAAATCTCTGTACTCTGATTCAAGTAGGAAATGGCTTATATATCCTCATATATATAAGTTTAAGATAATTTAAGCAAACCAATATTCTTATTGGCAGAAAGATCTTGGATAGAAGAAAATTGGAATTAAATATTTTCTTGATTAAATGGCCACGGTAAAAAAAAATTAAGTGGGTCATTTCATTTGGTATCAGAGCTATGTTGTTAAATAACATAGCAAAATTTTTTATGAACTTGTTTGCATTGGATGTATGGAGGTGTTGGCTGCTTTGGATGCTTTGTTTGTTAATGTTTACACTATTAATATCTATTATAACAGAATAGTGATAGATTAAAATGAATTAATCTGTAAAGTATTAAGCAAAACAGACTAACCTAAGTATTATATCCATAGAGTTATGGTAGGACCCAGACATCAAAATGTAGGAACAAGTGAACCACCCATGGTGAATGTGCAAGAATTCATGAGAGCCATAGGAGATGGAGTAGGTAATAGACAGGAAAATCCACATGAGGAACTTTCCAAACTACTCAAGACTTTTACTAATCTTGGAGGCAAAACATTTGATGGCACAGAAGGAGTTATGGGAGTTCAAAATTGGCTTAGAATTTTGGAAAGAATCTTTGCAGACATGCAAGTTGAAGACCAAAGGAGGAGGCAAATTGCAACCAGGCAATTGAGAGGAGCAGCTTTGGATTGGTGGGAGGTTATCATAGCTGGAAGACCTGAAGGAGAAGTGACATGGGATCAATTTAAAGCAATGTTGGAAGGTAGGTTTGTCCTTGCATCAGCTAAGGAGCCTTTGCTGTAGGAATTCATCAAATTAAGGCAAGGGGCTATGAGTGTCACTGAGTACACTCAGAAATTTGAATCATTGGCAAAGTATGGTGCAGTGCTCATCACTATTGAGGAGGCTAAGAATGGCAGATATATTCAAGGGTTGAACCCTAGCCTTAGTAGAGCCATGCTGCCATACAAGGACAAGACTTTTGATCAAGTTTTGGATTTGACTCTGAGCATTGAACAACATGATAAAGCTAGAGAGAATTTCAGGGCATTCAAGAATAACCAAAATAAGAAGGGAAAGGGTAAATTTCACCCTTATCATAAGAAGAAAACAAACATAGCTTCCACCAAGAAACTAGAAGAAGTCAGGGCTACTGAAGTTAAGAAGAAGATCACTTGTTATAACTGTGGCCAAGAGGGGCATATGAAGAATAGATGCACAAATGTTAGGCCTGCATCCTTCAATTGTCATCATTGTGGAAAGGAAGGTCACATAAAGAGGAATTCTCCAGAATTTAAGCAAGGAAAATTAAGGGCTTTGGAAGGAAAAGGCAAGGCAGCTGAGGGATCAAGTATTGAAAAGCATGGCCAAGTTGAAGGTACTTTGCTTATTCACTCAATACCTTTTGCAGTAGTGTATGACACTGGGGCTACACACTCATTGATCTTTCATGATATTGCACAACAATTAAAATTGAATTGTATGATTGTTGATAAGCCACTGTTAATTAGAAGCCCTATAGGTAGTTCATGTGTTCTGGGTATGATATGTATGCAACTGGGATTAAATATAGGGGGACATGTGTTTGAGTCAGACCTATATGTGTTGCAATATCCGGGCATAGGGATTATTTTAGGAGTTGATTGGTTGAGTAGATATAAAGCTATCGTAAATATGGAGACATCAACCATATCATTGAAAGTTTCTGATGGACAAAGAATAGTTGTTCTTTGTGAGGCAAACAAGAATAGAAGTATAGCTAACCTTTCTACATTGTCTAATGAAAAACCCATGCCTGCATTAGAAGAAATCCCCATAGTGAATCAATATGATGATGTATTTGGTGAAGTGAGAGGAGTTCCAAACCATAGACCAGTTGAGTTTTCAATTAGAATACTTCCAGGAGCTAGCCTAGTAGTTAAAAGACCAACTAGAATGGGGCCTAAGGAGTTGATGGAGCTGAAAAAGCAATTGGTTAAACTAGAAGAAAAAGGTTTTATTAGACCCAGTGGCTCATCATGGGGAGCACCTGTGGTCTTTGTTAAGAAACAAGATGAATCCCTTAGGTTATGTATTGACTATAGAGAATTAAATAAAGTCACAGTTAAAAATAAATATCCCTTACCAAGAATTGATGATCTCTTTGATCAATTAAGTGGTGCAAAAATATTTTCTAGGCTTGATTTAGCTTCAGGCTTTCATCAGATGAAAGTAGAAGAGGAAAGCATAAAGTATACAGCCTTTAACACCAGATATGGACTTTATGAATTTTTAGTAATGCCATTTGGCTTGACAAATGCTCCTTCCTATTTTGTTGATTTGATGAATAGGATTTTTAGAGAATACTTGGATAAGTTTGTATTGATATTTATAGATGATATACTAATTTATTCTAAGTCAGTTAGAGAGCATGAAAATCATTTGCATATGGTATTTGAGAAATTGAGACAGGAAGACTTGAAAGCAAAGTTTTCAAAATGCACTTTTTGGCAAAATGAAGTGAACTTTCTAGGTCATATTATATCAGAGAAAGGAATATCTGTAGATTCCAATAAAGTCATTGCAGTGCAAGCTTGGAAAAGGCCTACTAATGTCATGGAGGTTAGATCATTCATGGGAATGGCTGGTTATTATAGAAGATTTATAAAAGATTTTGCAAAAATCTCAATCCCATTAACCAGATTGACTAGGAAAAATCAAGTGTTTACTTGGACTGAGGAGTGTGAGAAAGCCTTTGGGAAACTAAAGGAAGCACTGGTACAAGCTCCAATTCTTAAAGTACCAGAAGGAAATGAAAACTTGGTGGTGTATACTGATGCAAGTGGACAAGGGCTTGGGGCAATATTGATGCAACAACATCAAGTAATAGCTTATACTTCTAGGCAGTTGAAATCAAGTGAGGTAAGGTATGCTACTCATGACCTTGAATTGGCTGCTATAGTGTATGCTCTTAAGTTATGGAGACACTACTTGTTAGGAGAAAAATTTGAAGTCTATACAGACCATAAATCACTTAAATATTTGTTTTCATAAAAAGAATTAAATATGAGGCAACAAAGATGGATCGAACTCTTAGCCTCATATGACTTTGAAATATTGTACACACATGGTAAGGCTAATAAAGTAGCAGATGCCCTAAGTAAACAACATGCTAAAGTGGCTAGATTAATGATAGAAGAGTTTAACACTTTATCATTATTAATTGATTCAGAGATAGAAAATGATAATATAGAAAATATGAGCTTATGCACTGAGAATGTAGAAATGGGAAAATTAAGTTTTATTACTCTGGGATCAGAATTGAAGAATAAAGTTGTAAGGCTACAAGACCAAGATCCATTTTTATTTGAAAGGAAGACTCAAATATTAAATGGTAAAGCAGTGGAAGGTTTTCAGTTGAATGATCAAGGCCATTTGAAGAAAGGAAAAAGAATATGTGTTCCTGCAATTGATGAGTTGAAGCAAGAAATCTTGGATGCTTACCACAAAAGCAAATATACTATACACCCAGGAAACACAAGAATGTATCACAACCTCAAGAGAGATTATTGGTGGAGTGGTATGAAGAGTGCAGTAGCAACCTATGTATCTAAATGTATGGTTTGCCAACAGGTGAAGGCTGAGTATCAAAAACCCTCAGGGATGCTTCAACCTTTACAAATACCACAGTGGAAATGGGAAGACATATCAATGGATTTTATTGATGGTTTGCCTAGAACTAGGAGGGGAAATGATAGTATTTGGGTAGTGGTTGATAGGCTAACCAAGTCAGCCCACTTTATACCAGTGAAATCAGAGAGAAATGCAAATACACTAGCCCAGTTGTTTATTAAAGAAGTATTCAGGCTGCATGGTATACCAAAGACTATAGTAAGTGATAGAGATACCATCTTCACTTCAAAGTTTTGGCAAAGTTTTCACAAGGCAATGGGGACTGATTTATGCTTAAGCAAAGCATACCATCCTCAATCTGATGGCCAAACAGAAATTGTGAACAAATTGCTTGAAGACATGTTAAGAACTTGTGTATTGGATTGGGGAGGAAGTTGGGAGGATCATATCTTTTTAGCTGAATTTGCATACAACAATAGCCATCATAGTAGCATAGGCATGGCCCCCTTTGAAGCTCTTTATAGGAGACCATGTTTATCACCCTCAAGTTGGCTTGAATCTGGAGAAAAAGTGGTCTTAGGACCAGAAAATGTGAAGGAGACTTCTGAAAAGATAGCTTTGATCAAAAAAAGAATTGCTTCTGCCCAAGATAGGCAAAAGAAATATGCAGATCAAAGAAGGAAGGCAGTACAGTATGATGTTGGAGATTATGTATTTATCAAAATATCACCCATGAAAAAGGTTCTAAGATTTGGGAAACAAGGAAAGTTGATTCCTAGATATATAGGGCCATATAAAATTCTAGAAAGAATAGGAACTGTAGCCTATAAGTTAGAGTTGCCAGAAGAAATGAGAGCAGTGCATGATGTTTTTCATGTGTCTCAACTAAGAAGATAGGTTCATGATAAGGAGGCAATCCTAGAATCCTCTAAGGATGTGCAGATTGATCCTAGAATGATCTATGAAAAGGAGCCAGTAGGCATAGTTTCTAGAGAAACCAAGAAATTAAGAAACAAAGAAATTAAATTAGTAAAAGTGCAATGGAGTCTTGACCCAAATGATTGCACATGGGAAATGGAGGATAAAATCAGAAATGATTATCCACAACTGTTTGATTGAATGAAAGGTAAAATATATATATATATATATACACACTAATGAATGTGTTGATTGATTATGCATTGTGATTTTTGTCTTGTATCAATATGCATAGTGTTTAAATAAGTGGTTGACTAGAGAATAGTTTTGAGATCAGAAAATTGATTTTTCTGAAGTAATGATACTTAAGTTAAGTATGCAAGAATTGTGGGACACAATTCCTAAAAGGAGGGGTATATGTGATAATCTTGATTTTTGTGAATAATTTCATAATTTAATTTAGTTTATATTTGTTTAAAATTACATTGAAAAGATAGGAATAGGAAATTGATTTGCAGATACATGGTTTAAAACATGTACATGTGCACAAGACAGTGTAAACACATGCACACAGATTTCTGTGTAATAAAATTTAGCAGAAATCAATAGATAAATTAAAATAACTGATTTAGAAATATATATGCATGAAGATAGAATTTTATCTTTAAATAAAATATGGTACAAAGAAAATAAAAGCTAAGCTGAAATAAACTTAAAATTATTTAAAGAAAGAAAAATAAAAGACTCAGGTATACATGTGTTATACAGTCAACCAATTTCTAGAAGAAAACATAAGTTACATGGAAATGGCATGAGTCCTTAAACAAACACTTTATCCATTTCCAGTAATTTCTTTAATTTAGGAAATAAGACGTCACGAATATAACATGACCCGGGAAAAGATTAAAAGAATGAGGCTTATTTCTGAAAATGAAGACAAGGACCACATACCCTCTTATTTTCTTGAAGGCAGGCTATGTTTTGTATGGGGTAGAACTGACATTGGGTAAATTCCATAAACCCTAGTAACAGCCAGGATTTATATAAAGAGGCTTGGGGTAGTGAGATCATATCCATTTGTTCCTCACCACTTAAAGAAAAAAAAATATAAGACATAAACCAG
This sequence comes from Allium fistulosum, assembly GCA_030737815.1. Lineage (NCBI taxonomy): Eukaryota > Viridiplantae > Streptophyta > Magnoliopsida > Asparagales > Amaryllidaceae > Allium > Allium fistulosum. The sequence goes on along the minus strand of CM060901.1, from coordinate 1,387,379,526 downwards.
AGAAAAATATAAGAAGGCAGAAAACAAAAAGGGGTTCATAAAGCATAGGAAGAAGAAGGATTAATGTGAGTAACCTCACTGAAAACTTTGGCATTAAGTCCTGAATATTGAGGCAGCCTATTTGAACTAATCATTCATTTTCTTTTACAAGTTATGTTTTATGATTTGATGACTTTGGTTTGTTAATGATCTGTTTAAGTGTAAAACCCCTCACTGTGATTTACCCAAAAAGATAAGAGTCATGGATTCATGTTTAAATGTTTATCTGTGATATGGGTTAACTTTGAGATGGAGTGATTTCTTTTATAAGTTTTCTTCATAAAGTTGTTTATAAAATCCCCGGATTCATGTGGTAGATATATGGTCTGAAAATAGAAAGAAATATGGGGCTGCAACATTGTGTTGTTGCTTATGTCTCATATTGATGAAAACAAAAGAAAATGTAGGAGTGCAATGTTGTACATGTGCTGAGCTCCTATGTTTTATGAACTATCCAAATCAAAATATACTTATGGTTTAGCCAGATCTCCAAGATTAATATGAATCTGTTTGAACCAGAGGTAAGAAAAGATAACTAGTAAATTACTTAGGACCATATGTGTACAACTGGATCCATTGTAGCCCACAGGAAAAATGATATACTAAGAAATCACATATGTTTTCATGATCAAATGTTTGCTTCTGAGAACATGACTTACCCATCTCTGAATGAATACTTGTTGGTTGAATTGTTTATTTTCTTCTGATTGAAAAGTGGGATACAGAAGGGGTTGGCACAATTATGAAAAGGGAAAATTAACACTTAGTAATTTAACTAAGGATTTTGGATCTTAGGGCTACAAAATATAGCTTGGCAAGGGGAACATTGCAAGCTCACACATGGTATGTTTATACCCAGGGGCCTGAGTGTGCTGGGTTAACAGAGAGATGTCCCAGGCAGTGTGTGTTTAAAAAAGAGAAAGTAGATAAAGACCCTATTATATTTGATGGTGAACTATAGAAATAGCTTCAGGAGAAGCTTGGGCAAAGTCCCTGATGGCCAGTAAATTGTAAAGGGGATTTGATGACTGAATTGATGATTGCATTGATTGGTTTATGATATTTTATTGGTGAATCTTATGATTGCTTTTCTGAACTAAACCACTTGAATTATACATGACTTGTTTTGCACTGACATGAATGCACATACCTCACAGAAAACATGCACAATGATGATACTGAGTTCCTTAATTCATTCAAAGTATTTGAGTATAAATAAAAAGTCATATAAAACCATGTTATCAGTTAGATTATTCATACCAGACAATTAGCCTGACCCTCGTGTGTTTTATGCACCATTGGGTGTCTCATGTTTATATGGGGCAGTTCATGGTGATTTTGCAGGAAAGTAGGAATGATTTGATCAGGATTTGGATGTTTAACTGCTTAAGGATTGGATGCTATTTTTAAAGGATTTTACTGAAGTAAATTAAATATTCATGATGAACTATGTTAAGATTTTGTTTAAGTTGCTGTGAGAAACCAATGGGTTGTTATTTGCTGTTTTGTAAGTGTTGGATCTATATGTATCAACTGGAACTTATGAATTTTGTTTTGAAAAATGCTTTGCTAAGAAAATGAATTTTAAGCTTCAAGAACAGTTAGGCTATAATGGTAGAAAAATATGAGAATAAAGGATTTGTGAATTGAGTATATATCCAAAGAATTGACATAAGAAAATCCATGTTTAAGTAAAGAAAAATCTGGCAAAAAGGTTTTGAGTTGCCTTAGAGAAGGAACCAAAATAAAATGTGTTCTGCTGAGAAATAGTGCAAACTGAATAGGGCTAACATAGCCATTTTCTTGAGCCTGGGTTAAGCCAGCACTAAAGAGTTTTGAGTCAAGTTTGTAGGTCTGTTTTATAACTCAAGTATAGGGTAGGCTCAGACATTTTGTTAACAAGAAGGAAAATATATGGCACCTGAATTTCCCACAGACACACATGCACAAAAACATGCACACACACATGCACAAGCAAAGGCACAGTTTATACAGTAATAAAATTATCGAAATTTATGTAAAATGATAAGTCTGGAGACATAAAATCAATAGTCATGCATTAACCCAAGTGTACTTTGAAAATCTAGTTTTAGAAATACTGTTGCTATGTAGAGAGTATTTCCTTTAAGAAATACTCAAACAGATTTCTACTTTCAAAATCTATGTACTCTGATTCAAGTAGAAAATGGCTTATATATCCTCATATATATAAGTTTAAGATAATTTAAGCAAACCAATATTCTTATTGGCAGAAAGATCCTGGATAGAAGAAAATTGGAATTAAATATTTTCTTGATTAAATGGCCACTGTAAAAAAAAAATTTAAGTGGGTCATTTCAGGAGGCCAAGTAATCATTAGCATCAAATAATCATCATTTAGATGTGCATGAAGCTTTAAACTCTATTAGCATGTGCATTAGCTTCTAATTTGTACATGAAGGTATGTGGGTAGGTGGGGTCCTCCATGGTCCATCAAATGAATTATTTCCATCTTCAATCCTTTGTATTCACTCTTGTGCATGCATATATCTTCATGAAGCCACTTGTATTTGAATTTAAATTCCTACAAAATAACATAGAATTTTTCAATTAAATTTTAGAAAATTAATATATGCACAAAAATGACCATTTTGCCCCTGTATGAAGATGAATATGTGACGATTTGAAATAATTTGAATTTTGATTTAAACAGGTTAAAATACCCAATATGATCATTTATTTAATTTAAATAGATTAAACATGGTGGTAAAAATATGCACATTTACGTGAACATCAGTGGGTCTAGCCCAATACATAAAAATAGATGGGAGATAGGAATCTATGTGTTGTAAACTACCGGAAATAAGGAATGAAGCAAGATGTGAAGAAGGAGTAGAGCAAGTTCCCACACGAAGGTGTACATTAATCACTACAAGGAGATAATCGGATTTTTATAAACATTGAGTAAGAAAGAACGAAAGAAAGTTCATAACAAAGCACAATTAAAGTCAATTTCTAAATCCAACCCATGGGAAAGAGTTTGATAAATGATTTTTGGTAAATTCCTTGAATTGTTTTGGATAAATTTTGCAAAAGAATTTATTGGGAAATTATTGTTTTGAAAACATAAGAAAATTTAGAAAATCATAATTAAAAAAATTGAAAGTTTCTGATTAAATGGTTTTTGGTAAAAAGGATTTTAATTTTTGAAATATTAATTTAAAATTGGTTGAGTCAAAAAGTTTTCTATTTTTGGAGAAAGGGATTCTTCAATTTTAAATAAATGTAAAATAGAGCATAGGTTGGACTTGATGATTTTTTTTCAATTTCACAAATTTGGAAGTTTGTTTTTCGACAAAAATTCTTTCTAAAAAGGAGAATAAATGGAAGTGGTACTTATTTAAATTAAGTAACAGAGAATAGAAGCATAAGAATAACTAGGGTAGGAGCAACATTTCAATATAAGGAAAATTCGGAGATTAACTGCTGAAGTAAGAGCCAATTAGTTAGGAGAAATATAAATAGAGGTAATGCTGGGAGACAGTAGAAATAGCATTAGAAATTGATATAAAACATGATTAGTAATCTAGTTAAAAATTAATAAAATAGAAGTTATAATTATCTACTCCACTTTTCATTATTTAAGGTTGTAGAAGTGTTTTTGAAAATAAATTAACAATTGGATAGAATTAAATGATAATAATTAATAAATGAGTTGGGATAATTTTGTGAATGTTATCAGGAAAAGGATTTATGCGAGGATGAGAATTTTATTTATACATTTTCCTATTTAGAACTTGAATAAAATACTATTGAATTTAAAATGGTAATGAAAATAAATAAATTATGATTAATAAGAAAAGATTGCAAAATATTGTATGAGTTTAATAAAACTTAAACAAAGTTATAGAAAGTATTTAGTTAGGTGACAGTACATTTTGAGTAATAAAGCAATAGAGGTGTATATTCTTGGGATGATATAACAACTTGAAATTAGGAACTTGGCATACATGCGAATAGATTGTGGTTTGAAGTTTACTAAAATAATTATTTTATAACTAGAAATATCTTTGAAATAATGAATGCCTAATAAAGAAAAACATATTATTTTGAAATACCATTGAAGTTATACTCTTTGTAAAAGATTTGGAAAGGAGCTAAATTTGGAAAATAATAATAATATATCTTTAAAATGGTAGTCAATGTTTTCATAAGTATATGCATAATTTCATGGAATAACAAATGCTGATTTCGAATTAAATGTAATAAGTTTATTTATATGAAAACTATTTATTGAAAACTACTTTGTATAATGTAGAAGATTTTGAAAAAGAGAATTATTTTGCTCATGTATGGAATTAAGAAATTTTTGAATTTTTGATTTAATAATAGTTTGCTTTAATAATTGAGTTTTAAATGTTCTGATTCAAAAGTCCAACTTTTAAAGAAATAAATCTATATTTTAAAATTTTCTTAAAATGGAAAAGTTGATAAGAAAAAGCAAAAAAATTAATGGTTCCCTTTTAGGGAGTAAGCAATTTTTGAAATTGACCAAAAGGGTTTCAAAGTTTATATTATTAAAGATAAATGTTTCAGATAAGGTACTTTACAATTGTGAAATTTTTAAGAATGATAATAACTAAACCAAAAAATTTTAGGAAGTAGATTGGGATTTTTACCTAGATAAGATAATGTAAAGTTTTAAAATATAAATAAAATAGGAATAGTATGTACAACCTGATCCGGAAGTTTTAAATCAGTCCTAGATATTGTAAAATTCTGAAGATATTCCATATCTATAATTAGTTGTAAGTTAGGTTGCCCTAATTGACTTGGAATGCGAATTTCTATATTTTAGTTTATTTGAAGTGGTTTTCGTGTAACTTCCACAAATTTTCCAATTCCAAAACATATATGAAAGTGCGGCGTTTGAATTAATAAGAAATACACCAAAAAAAGGAAAGAGATGTGTAAGATATGGATATTTTTTCCACTGTCTATTTATTTTAATGAAGCAAAGATCGCACTTTGGTTAATTTATGGAAAATTGTAATGGTAATCCTTTTTGAAGGATATCTTTGATAAATTAAAATGTGGAAAGGAATTTCCTAGTTTAAAATTTGAATGATTAGAAATAATAAATATTGAATATGCTAGTATATGATTTTTGTTTGATGATAATAAACATATATATATATATATTCATTTAAATGTATTTGTTATTGTACTATTTTATTTTTCACATAATTAAATAAATATTTGCTGAATAAAATAAATAAAACTGAATTTAAATTCAAACAAATATTTTATTCAAACAAATAGTTTATTACAATTTTGAATAGTACAAATTTGAACTCTCACTATATATACACACAATTTCAATTACATTACAATTTCGATTACATCACAAATTTCAATTTACAATGTTCACCACACTACATATCACTCAACACTCGTATTTTTATCAACTCTGTTCCAGCCTGAATCCAGCATCTGAGCTATCTGCAAAATAAACACTGACATAGTAAAATTGAAAAATAAATATTTTGCAGTGCAAATTAAAGTGTGTATTTTGAAAATGTTATTTGCCTCTGTTATTTGGGTTGTTCGTCATCATATTTATTTTGAATTCATCTTACACAAACAGCTTGTAACATGCACAGTGTATCACTGTACACGCTACAAGGCCGTGCACACCAATATACTACACTTGATAAAATTGTAGGGACAGATAAGCACAAGGTCAAACCCGAGCCATTAGCTGGATTCAACTCAGGTGCAATACAAAAACATCACAAAATTGTCAAGTACAAGTTCTCATGCAACAAGAATCCAAAAACAACATAAAACATGCCTCGACCAAAATTCAATGTGTATACATGAGAACAGAATCGATAGTGAAGTCATGAAGCAATACAAAGAAATCAGTTCCAAGAAATGGTTACTGCACTCATATCAAACCGTACTTTAAACACAACCTCAATATGACCAAGCCACATAACAATGAAGACCAGGCTAAACACATTAATGAACCCAAACCACCAACAAAAGCAAAATCAACCAAATACAGCAACCAACCCAGACTTGTACAGACCAGATCAAAAGAAAGCAACAAACATGCTCAGGTCAACATACTCACATGATAAGTTGGTGAACTAGTTACAACATGTACAAAGGGCAGTACACATGAAGTATTAACTAGAACCAAACTGCACACATGTATACATATCAGGAGCAACAAAGTTTCATGTTGAAACCAATGCACATCACAAGTCCAGAATGCAAAATGTACAAGGCAACATAATACAAATGAATACAAGCCCAGACTCAATATCAAACAACCATACATATGTATACACACATGTATACATATATATATGCTGTAACACACAACATATGCATATGGTCAAATACAAAACTCCATGATGCGACAATTCAACTCCAAACTGCATATGTCCAAGTGGTGACAACATGATTCAGAACAGAACAGAAGTAACATCCATCAAACCAAACTTCAAGTGCAACAAGTACAACATGAAGACTAGGATCAAAATAGTGGAAATCAAATAAGTGTACACAAGACTTCAAACAACAAGAATGAAGGCATGAACCCACACATGCACAGTTGACTCGAAGAAACTGTCAGCACTCAAAAATACAACAGTGGACAGAGCATAACAATTGTGAATATGGATACAATATACATTTGAAGACCAGACTCCAAATTCAACTCAAGGCAGAGACCATGTCAACATACTCGGGTGGACAAATTTACAAAAGAAATAATCAAACAATTGCAAGTAGCAGTTCGAACAAGTCAGAGGTGTTTCAAATATCATCAAACTCAAATGCCAAGACAAACTTCACGAAGTCAGTAAATTCAAAATAACAAGGTAGCATTTTGAATGAAGTCACAAAGTTAAGACCGAGATAAAATTCAATCATAGGTCATATGGAACAGCGAATGAAATATTAAACAAGTTGTTGGCAGTAAAGAACGGAGGAATTCAAATGTGTTTAAGAAAATCCAAATATATCGGAAACATATTCAACCGGTGATAAAATGAACAAGTCGAAAAAATATCACAATCGTTCAAGCAAGAATCGAATGGCCAAGCAATACAAGTGACGAGTTTCAAATCAAATATATGAACGAAAAATTAGGGACTTTAATCCCTATTTAAACCCAAAAATCATCATCGGCAAAATCAACAAATTCGAGTTCAAGAAAAAAATAACAAAGCCAAGTTTTAAATTAAATCCCAAATCAATAACTCGAATTGAGTTCGAATCAAAGCAAAACAACAGAGCAGTTAAACGGCAAAATTTACATACCAGATTCACAGTTTCGTACTCAAACTTAGGAGCAGCCGCAAGCATTTCATAGCCAACGAATCGTTTGACGAAGGAACCAGTATCAAAGCTTAATTCAATTCGAACGTCAACTTCAAGTGGCGGCCTCAGTTGAATGAAGCCCTAATTTTACGAAGAGAAGCAGACATTGCAAAGCAAAAGAGAGCGGCCGAAGTTTACAACAGGGGAGACAAGTTTTTCACAAATTATAGTTTATTTTGGGCCGATCTATTTTATTTGTATTTGGGATTTAGTGATTATATAGGGTTTTGTTTTTGTCTTTATTTTGTTTAGTTATTGTTTTTCTATTTTAAATTGTGTAAAATTCTAGTCGTGTGACTAGGGACAAACTACGGGGCGTAGTTTGAGAATTCGCAACTCAGTGGCTGAGTTGTGGCAGGGTTTTGAGCGTAGAGTTAGGTCAGTCGATAGCGAGTGTCGCAAGTTTACGTTTGTAAGGGTCTGACTACTTAATTTCTAGTAGAAACCTTGGGGGCAGCACGTAGGCAGGGTTTTGTCGAAGCTGAGTAAATCTGTGTTGTTCTATTTCTGCTTTTATTATTCTGCTATTATCTGTGTTGCAATTAATATATATATTTCCGCATTAATTTTTATTATTATTAGTATCACCCTATTCACCCCCCTCTACGGTGAAATCGATACTACAAGAAATACACACGCGCGTTTAATTAGCGTTAGCATATAAAAATAGAAATATATAAATAGTATAATTTACAATTATATCCGTATTAATTATTATAGGACTAGGATTTGTGGACATTAATTACAGATTTAATGGGGCAATAAATTTGTAATTAATAGAGAACTAAAAGGAACTAAATGGGGACTGATTAAGGAATTTAATATGTCGTTGAAAGAGGAATTGAACTAGCATAATAAATTGAATTTTGTAATTGGTAAAAATATCAAAGGGATTTAAATGAGGATTGATTAGAGATGGTCCAACTTTGATATTAATAATCAATTATAATTATATATTAACAGAAGTAATGGGTGGACAACATTTATTGGGAACCAAAAAGGAGAATCGAAGAGGATGGAGAATTAAGTGGAATGACATCTTAGGAATGTTCATTTAATTTATTAAGGAGTATTAAAATTATTTACACCATTTAATGATAAATGACTACTTCCAATAAAATTTTCTTTAGAGTTTTTTGGATTGTTATCGCTCACTGTCTCACTTAGCTTATTGGAAAAGCATATGGTACGGTATAAGATATGTCCATGTTTGATCATTATGTTGATTTTATGTATAGAATTAGACTGTCAGATCTTGTAACGACCCATAAATTTTGATTGGTTTTAATAATGTATTTAACTAAATTTTGTGAAATTATTAATAATAAAATTTTGAAAAAAAATTATTTGGATTACATATAATTAAATATAGCAAATGGTAAATTTTCAATTAATTATATGAAAGTTTATTTATTATGTAATTCTATTAAATTCAAATCAGTTAAGAATTGTTGAAAATAAATTTGCATGAAATCAAGGGAATCGACTGTTACCATAAATTTTATTTCTTCCCTGTCCATTCAAGTTTTACATCAGTTACAATCCAATCAATACCATACCTTTATTACTCCCTGTATTCATGCTGTAGCTCTTTAATTTTCTATCCGTTGCCATTTCATTTCGGGATTGTTCCTTCCCTATTTATTCCATTTCAAACATTTTCTCTTCTCTCTGGTAGAAACATAATATTTTACATCATTTATATATATATATATATATCTGTAGCTTGCAATCATTCGTTTGTTCACTTTTACGTTTCTCATACTTTCTACTTTATTGTCCTTAATTCCCGTGCTTGACGTTATCATTTCAGTTTCTTTCCATTGAATGTGGCACGTTTCATTGTTAACGTTTTATTCCATTTATATGTGTGGCTTTCCTTTTGCAACCTGTTCCATTTCTATTTTCTTCGTTTTCAAAATTTGAAACGTACCGGCTGGACCACAGTATTAATTGCTTTCCAATTCACGTCCAAACGTTGCTATTCCTAGCTACTAATAAATTTAGAAATCAGTGTCTGTTACTTAATTTATGGCATACGTTCAAAGCATTGGCTTTTATTATTCAGCTCAATTAAGGGTGACCGTTGCCATCACATAACCGGTAAAAGATTTGTATACGTTTTATTTGTTTATGTGGCAACGATTCACATTTACACTATTATTGCCTTTTTAACTTCACTGGTTTTCATTTATTTGTGTACGTTTCATTTCAATTATTGTACACATCATGGTCCCTTTTATAAATTCAACGCCCATAAATAGTTTATTTCTTTCCCCCTTCATCTTCATTTGTCCCATATTCATTTATTTGTGTACGTTTTTTTTTACATTGATTGGGCAAAGGCTCATATTTCAATTGCATTTATAAATCAATTTCCACTTTTGCAACTTCACTTTGCTTTCACTTTCCACCTCATACTTGCATCCATCTATTAATTTTCATTTATTCTATATTTATTGCCAACGTTATAAATTTGAAAGATCACTTGCTTCCCTTGTCTCCCTGATTTCACATCTCTGTGCCTGTCCTTTTGAGTTTCTTACTTTTATATTCTATTATTAGCCTAAACGTGCATTTTGACTGTTGCCATCCCCGTATTTATTTCTTTCCTTTTTGAAATTAAAACGTATACGTTTTACATTTTATTTATTTCTAAACCATTCATTGCCTTTCCTTTAAATCAATCCATTCTCTTCTTATTTGCTTTAACTTCTCTGCTGAATCAACGCATGAACGTTGATTTTCATTTATTATTACCTTTTAAATTATATTTTTCTCTGTAGCTTTCCACTACCTCTCTCTTCATATATTTCATTGTTGCCTGCTCCTTCATTTTCGAGATCCACTCCCCACCATTGCTTACTATTCCTCCTCCCAAATTTTTCCATGGCCTACGCCAGATAAAAAAAAAAAATTTGCGCGACGTATATACCCATCGCCTGAACCTATCTCCGCCCCTCTTCCCTTTCCACCGCCTACAACCTTCAACCTCCACTCACGTTTCTCCTACAAGTGCATGCTTACTTCATTTCCTAAATAAGAAGGTATATTTATTGTTTAAAATTTTTCTTATAAACGTTCAAAAGGATTTGAGAAAAATTTGCATTCTTTTGTACAGAACTTGTTATATGTGAAAGTAAATAAGTTATGAAGCTATAAAGGTTTACTTATACAAGATTTATATATATATAAGAGTGTTATATAAATGAATTTTATACTATGCGTTAACTAAATACATTGTTATTTATATGATCCAGTTTTTGAATATATGTTTGAAACATTTTGATTTTTATATATACAAATATTTTATTTTATACATATATTTTGTTATATATAAAGGTTTAATAAAAAAAAGAGAAGAAAAAGGAGTAAGTTAACAATGTATTATAAAGAATATTGTTTATCTGCACATATATGTGCATAAGTTTGTTTGATTTCCTGCTGGATATTTTGAAAAGGAAAGTAATAAACTATAATAATTATATATATACATAAGTATTCAATTTAAAAGATATTATATATATGTGTGTTGATCTTTAATATATGTGTTTTATGTTAGAACATTGATTTTTTTAACTATACATATATATTATTTTAATATTGGTTTAAAATGAATATTTATTACATGGAAACGACAACCATAAAATGAATATACTATATATGTGACATTTTGAATAATTATATATTTGTTATTTAACATTAATATGAAATGGAAGTGTTTTAAAGTTATATGGTTTTCATGGGTGTGCATATATATATATATATATATATATATTTCATTTTTTAAAATGCGTGTTTTGATTTAACGTTCATTTTGAAAGAAAGTAATAAATTAATCATATAATCTTCGTTTCAATTTTATCAAGCTAATTTGATCCGTTCTCATCAATTTCTATCTATCAGCTTTTCTGTCGAAATTGTACCATCTAACTTTGCTTTGGAAGTCGTGCTTGCATTTCATAACTCAACTTCATTGTCTATCTCTCTAACCTCGAAAGGTGAGCAATCACTCACGATTAACGTTCTTGTATTTATTAAATTTGATTTCAATTGAAACGACAATTGAAATATGATGCTGTAGTTATTTAAATTGTTATATATGCTATTATCTGTATATGTCCACCTATGACATCTGACACCAGTATCTAGTATTTATATGCCTGTTATTACCATTATCTGTATATGTTCACCTATGACATCTGACACCAATATCTGTTATTTATATTGATGATATATGCCTGTTGTTATATTTTTTATTATCTATTTGTAACGACCCGTAAATTTTTAATAATTTTTAACGGTGTTATATACCTAATTAATTGAAATTGTGTGAAATTTTAAACAATAAAATTTGAAAATAAAAATTTACTATTTGGAATACGTCTATTTTAATATAGCAACTGGTAAATTTTCATCTGATAATATTGAAGTTTATTTTCCTGTGAAATTTCATTTCAAATCAAACCGGTTAATAACAGTGAATTTAAAAGTTTTCCGAAACCAAAATATGTCAACAGGAGAAAATTTATTCAGATCATTCTGAATCAGACTGCGAAATTCGTTTTTCCAAATTTGGACTTCTATTGCTCCGTTATCTTAATTCTTGTAAAATAGCAGCATTTTCTGGTACCGGTTATCGACTTTTGATCGGATGATCGCACCACTGGTATTTGTATACCGTTTCGATCGTCTCGTCGTACCGATCTTTACGGTATATTCAACTCTGTAATTTGAAGTCCGGTACGCAACAGACGCAATATAACAGTTCGCGGTACCTGGACCATATTCGTAACTTTTAAAATTCTCTCTGTCGTTACAGTGTAGCCGTGTACTCCAAGAAATAGTCAATGACTTTAATAATTTTTCGCCTAAGTTAAAGCTGCCGAGTGCTGACTGTTCAAATTTCTTTCATTGTATATTATATTCGTTCCCATTCAATTGCTCTTCCTTTCCATAGATCTAATTCTCGGCCTTCCCATCTACCAAAACTTATCTCCTTCAATTCGCCCTCATCTCACCAGTTCCACACCATCCCTTCGCCTGACCCGCCACCTACTTCCGCCGCTAACAGCAAATGACAGCACTCCAGCCACCGTATCCACTATCACGAGCCAGGGCCGAAGGCCTCCCACCACCACACTCGGCTCCACCTCTAGCTACCGCTCCTTCCTATTCTTCCGCCTTTCCGTTCGCCTCCCCTCTTCTTCAACGCCAATGCACGCAAGTAGTACCGTGCCCCTCCGAGCTCCCCACCACCCAGGCCTCACGCCTCAGTCCAAACTCCAACCCGTTCTCCCCTCCGCCTCCTCCCATTGCTACAGCCGAACTCGTGATGCCACCTTCCTCATCCGGCCGAACTATTACGTAAGTGGGTTTGCATATTAACCTATGTATAGATTTAGGTGAATTATTTATGTGTCTGGCGGTAATATATATGGATGTTAAAGTTTTCTAGGTTTTTATAAAGATTTTATGATGATTTTAAATACTATATATATATAGTAGTTTCGTTTTATACTTTAGTATATTCAGTTAGAAAATACAACTAGTATATTTTTGTTTTATTACATGCGTGACTATATATTTTGTGATAGTCTTTTTGTATAAATCATAACAGTATATATTTTGTGGCTTCTAAGTATATTTTTTTTCTAACTGTACTAGATTTTATGTATATATATTTTCTTATATAGTATGTGTTGAACGTATGTATATATAAGTATTAGTTATATATATATGATGTGTATATATTTTAATCTATGTATTAGTTCCGTTATTTATATATGTGCTATGGGTATAAAATTTTATTAGTTTGTCTGTTTACAGCCGTATATTAAAATTGGCTCTATTCTTTTATATATAGTAGGAAAGGATATAATGTTGTAAGCTTATATATATATTACTAATACCATTAGATGTTGCATACGTATGTATTTTAAAATATTATATAGATGAACATTTGATTTCAAAAAAAAAAGTATAGAGAGGTTAAAATATAAAATATGTATAGGTGTCTGCAAAGGTTGTTTGAAGGTGGGCATATATATTTAATACCTATTTGTCATTCATTGAGTCTGCATGTTGATTGTAAGTAGGCTGTGTGTGTGTGTATAGTTTTAAAGGTAAGAGTTTCCAGTTACATAATGACAGTTTTCATGTTTTATTGATATATATATATATATTAATTTAATTTGTGTTTAAATTTATTTTGATTTGAAAATAAGTATAACATATGTGTACACACCTCTTATTTAAATATATGTTTTAAAAGAAATTTGTTTTAAAATAAATTATAACATATATTTTGTTTTGATTATATCAGGACGACTCTGATTCGTTTCCATCAATCTCTATCTTTCAGCTTTGTCCGTCAAATCCGCTTTTGTCTTACTTCGCTTTGAGATTGTTGTTTGGATTTGTTCGATTGTCTAGATCGTGACCCAATCCGTAGCTCAATTCTTTGTCAAATCTATCTAGCCTCGAAAGGTGAGCAATCACTCACGATTAACGTTCTTTTATTATTTAAATTTGATTTCAATTGAAATAGCAATTGAAATATGCTGCTGTAGTTATTTACATTGTTATATATGCTATTATCTATAACTGTTCACCTGTGACATCTGACACCAGTATCTAGTATTATATGTCTTTTATATGCTATTATCTATAACTGTTCACCTGTGACATCTGACACCCGTATCTGTTATTTATACTGATGATATATGCCTGTTGTTATATTTTAGTATCTGTTATCACTCTGCAAGTTCCCTGTTAGTATAGAATTCACTATGGGTTGAAATGATACACACCCGAACGGACTTTAGAATAGGAGAATTTTGTTATGGGTGAAATGATAAACCTAAGCGATTTTCATTCGAATTGAAATTGGGATTTCGGGTCGAAATGATATCTACCCGTATATATTTAAATTTCGGATTGAAATGATAAATATCCGTATCACTTAACTATATGATAAATATATATACAGACACCGTTGGTCCATATATATAAATATTTTAAAAATGAATTCTATGGTTTTGGAAAGAAATATATGGTTTTAATAAACGTTGAGCCTTAAATTATTATATATAAGTGGGAATGATTGATTTAAATACATATAATATGTTGAGTATTTAAAATATATTTCAAAATTAGATTTTGGTAATAATTTGAATAAGTAAAGGTTAGAAAGATAATTTGAATTTAGTTGAAATTGTATTCAATAAAGAATTTTATTTAATTAAACCGATTTGAAACTTATTGAAATTGAGATGTAAGATATGATTTATAACTTGAGTTTGATTTATAAGTAATCTAATGAATATTTCTTGTTTATATAAAGTTAAGGAAATATTTAGTAAAAATGTAATTTAAGGCTAGTTAAATGATATTGAATTTATTAAGTGAATATTCCCTGATTTAATAATAATAAAGTTAAATCAAGAACTATATGAAACGGTTAAATTTAACTTTGAAAATGTTGAGTATTAAAGTTTTGAAATATATTGAAATTTAAATGGTATAATTAGAACTGAATTGAATTGATGAATAGAGCTTGAATAAAATTTGAATTTGGAATTTGAAGTTGATTTGAATCGATTTGCGAGACTTGAGAAAATTAAATGCTTTACTTTATAAATTAATAAATATATATACTATCTTGGAAAATAGTTATATTTGAAATGAAATGATATTTGGGTTTTGAAGTATAAATTAAATGGAAATGACCACGGTGTTAGAATGTATATTTCCACCTTATAGATAGTTCTGAAGATCCTTAGAGGATGGTTATCCCAAACATCCTTTAAGTTACTCGTATTTCAATTGATATTTCACTTGAGTTGGATTTATTGATATAAGAATGTTAATCCTGACTCGAGTGTTTTGTGTTTTGCTTTATGCTCGGGTCAGACCGAGTGATACAGCATTTGAGACTCACCCGTGGAGTTTGGAGCTTCCTTTGGAGATCCAACTATCGCCTCAGCTTTCAGCTCTTCTAGTTGATTTGTTCAAGAAGTCATCTGTTGTACTGGAGACTTCACTGCATTTGAGATATTCTGTTGTATTTTATTTCTAACTCTGATGTTTATATAGTAGCTTCATGAACTACTATTTTATCTATTCCGCTGCGTATTATTGTATTACTCTGTGTCTGTGATTCTATAATTGATTTATTTACTGCATATGCTGAGTTTTGCCAAATTTAAATTAACAATCTGATATTTTGAATTATTCAAGTCAGACATGTGTGGATTTATTGTCGATTTGAATGGTCCAAAATAACCGGGTCGTTACAGTTGGTATCAGAGCATTGGCTCTAGGCAAAACTTAGCATATATAGTAAATTTATTTACAGAATCACTTTCGTTCGAATTTGAATCTCTTCCTTTTGACTCGATTTCCTTTGAACTTTGGAACGTTCCTTGCGGTTCCAAATTTCATTTTTGTCTCTCCCTATTTGTATTCTTTTGATTCTGGAGTATCCCATAACTCCACTTCGAATGACCTCTATAAGAATAGGATCCCACCAATCTTTGAATGATTTGTGAAGGGGTGAAACTCCTTCACAATTGGCATTGATTCACCGGAGATTTCTATATCTTTGGTTTAGATGCCGCTATCTCTTGCAATCGAATGTTGGTTTTCTTTGAATTCCGCATCGATCTTGTTCCTGGAGTCACGGTTGATCCGGTTATGGTCGCCCGCGATTTATATAAGTATATTCGTCTTCTATTTTGAAATTTAATTATCTCATTTTCGTTCGAACTTATCTTCAAATCAGAATCCAATTTGATCAGAGTACCTCTAATTTGAATATCTATCTTTGTTTTTACATCCATTCTTGAATCATCCTTTTGAAAAATCGAGTTTATTCGTATTTTGGAAATTGTTTTATATATTGAAATTTTATAAGTATGATTATATTCTATATATAAAGGTGAAAATGTTTTCAATAAGGATTATATATACCTTTTAAAAAGATAAGGATTTGAATTTTTGAAAGGATTTGAATTTTGAAGTTATATAAGAAATTGATTTATATGAAAAAATGATTTATAACAAAGGATTTGAAATTCGAGAATTGAACTCCGGTATTTTGAAATTGGTTTTAAGATTTTTGAAATATATAATAATAGTATGATTTAAAAGTATTTTCCGAATAAGAAATGTCCCAATGATTTTAATGAGTTTCGAATGATTTCGAAGAAATTTCAAAAAAAAAAAGTTTGAGAAAATAGAAGTCCAGAACTCACTTATGTCGCTGGAAAATAATTTCGGTGATGAGTGCACGCATCATCGACATTGATTTTCGAGTCTCAGAGAAAGGGATAGGCCACTTTAATAGCTTTGCTATGCGAGTGATTTTATGAAACCAATTTTGATTTCAAATTCCAAAGTATGATTCGATATTCGAAAGATATATGTATATGTATTTAAACGATTTGGAGTGAATCGGTGTTCAGTCCTCGAGTTTTGGATTTAATATAACCCTATCTATTAAAATTGATTTACTGATTTGTTGCTGATTTCCAACTCTGGAATTTGAAAATGATTTCTTCAACTATTTTGAAAGTTCGAGCACTTCCAAATCAAGGTTAACTTTTTCAAAGCTAAGAAATTTCGAAAAAAAATAAAGTATATAAGTTTGGTATGTATGTTAAAGTATGTAGTAATATAATTAAAAAAAAAAGAAGAAGTTGAAACTACTTTGTTAAGTAAATGAATAAGGCTATTTCGAAATTTAGATTTGAAATGTTTTGAAAAGAATTTGGTCTTCAATATATTTTGAATAAAATTTAGTTAAATGTTTTAACTGGGTAACATCTTTATGAAACTATATATTTAACAAGTTGGAATAAATATATAATTTGTGCGTATGCTGTTTTATTCGCATAATTAATTTGATCCAGGTTTGAGTACACAAGTTCGAGGTGGATTACACCATTTCGTGTTAGGATTTTTCATTCGATTCTTAAGGGCGAATATTCGATATGGATTTTTGGGCTAAATTCTAGAATTCTCTATCATAGTATATGGCTATGCAAGGAGACTGATGGCTTCTAGTCGAGAAACCATATCGAAGTCCGCATTAGGGAAGTCGAATGGACAATACTAGTTCGAAAGCGAACTTGTGTGATCGAACGAGCGATCAAAATGTGATTTTGCGAAATGATGGCGTATGTACACCTTATATTCTATTATCATTGATATATTTTGACGCTGAAATTGAAAGCTGTCGAGTTAGAATATCTTTGCTTACTAAAAGAAAATTTCCAATTTAAAATAACAAAGATATATAACCCATAAAAGCAAAGATATTCAATCCCATATGGCTCTTCATACAACAAAATTTATTTTGGAAAATTTGATCCTTATATAAGATGGACCTTACGTAAGTATAAGATGATTTTGAAAACATTTGATTTTGGAAATGAATTGGTTGACTTAAATTATATTGATTTGGAAATTTGGATTTATTTTCTAAATCTATTATTCTGGAAACGTTGAAACTAAAGATAATTAATTTGAGAAGAAATAATTTGGTGAAATTGTATATGATTTTGAAATTGAACTGATATTGAAACAAATTGAAATCTGAGAACCTTATATTACCAAACACTTGATTTGGGAGTTGTCGAACTTATATAAAATTGATTTGTATGAGTATGAAATTGATTCGAAACTATAGATTTGAAAAGGTACTCAATTTGAAAGTGAAATCTTATATAATTAAAGTCTATATAAGTATGATTTGATATACTATTGATTTTGGAAAAGTATTTGATTTGAAAATTTAATCTTATATATAATGGATTTTATATAAGTACGATATTTGGAAGTGATTTGAAAAGGGTACTATATGATACATATTTCCGAAGTAAAGATATGGAAAGTGCCTTCTGCTTGATATCAGATTTGTGGCCACATCTTGGATTCATTCTATCGATATTATTCTCTCTGATTTTTGGTTTTCCGGATATGATACTCGAGTGTCCTTTGAATTCCATGGCGTTACCCATGGTCTTATCGTTCTCTCGTGACTGCATAGCGCAACTGCCTGGCTGAGTCTTGCCTAGGGGTACGGATTGTTTCCTGGGGGATCCAGGCGTAACCATTGTGTATCCTGCAATCTGTGTAGGTCGCGAATAGTAGCGCAAATGCTTGGCTGAGTCTTGCCTGGGGGTACGGATTGTTTCCTGAGGGATCCAAGCGTAACCATTGTGTATCCTGCATTCTACTAGTCATCATGGCGTAACTCGCAGGGCTGAGAAAGCTTACGGATATGGATTGTTTCCTGGGGGATCCAGGCGTAACCATTGTGTATCTGCGAACCATGGTTAGACAAAGGTTTTGTTTGTGTTTTGATTGGATTGTACTTTCCATATCTGTTTTTAAAGGTTTTCCAGTATTTTCACTGGGTGTTGAAACAGGTCTACTAAGTACCTAGAGAATTCTAGTTTTGCGCCTGATCAACGCACTACCAGAGTCTACAGGAACAAGGATAAACTTGTTGAAACATCGAGTTATAAAAGTATTTTCGAAATGAAATTTGTTCCGTTATAAAAGAATATTTTATTATAAAAGTATTTCTAACAAAGAAATTTTGTATTGACATTCGAAATTGAAATTCTAATGGTTTGAATTAATTATTCATGCCTGATTCTATTCATTTGAATCTACCTTATCTGCTCAGCCTTATTTATTTACCTATATTCTGTTTCCAAGTCCTCCTTCTTTTCCTTGTTGACTATAACATATTTAAAGTTAATGATTATTGATTTATTAATAATATTTGAAAAGTATTTTAGATAGAATTAATAAATTTATGATCATGGATTTAATAGCTTCTTTGTAAATATAAGTAATAATGTAAATAATTGTTTTCAAATGGTTTTCATATATTTATAAAGGTGTTATTTAAACCTATAAATGATACTTACAAAGGAAACAAGAAATTTTACAAATGAGTTTGAAAAAAAAAATATTAAGGTATTAAAAATAATTGAATTGTAAATGAAGTCTTCAAATGAATATTTCAAGTAAAGTTTTATAAAGTTTCAAATTAATTGTTTAATCTTGACTATCAATCTTTTTCCTTCCTGGTTGTTTCTATTCTCCTACCTCGTTCCTTTTCGGGGACGAAAAGTTTTGAGTGGGGGAGAGTGTAACGACCCGTAAATTTTTAATAATTTTTAACGGTGTTATATACCTAATTAATTGAAATTGTGTGAAATTTTAAACAATAAAATTTGAAAATAAAAATTTACTATTTGGAATACGTCTATTTTAATATAGCAACTGGTAAATTTTCATCTGATAATATTGAAGTTTATTTTCCTGTGAAATTTCATTTCAAATCAAACTGGTTAATAACAGTGAATTTAAAAGTTTTCCGAAACCAAAATATGTCAACAGGAGAAAATTTATTCAGATCATTCTGAATCAGACTGCGAAATTCGTTTTTCCAAATTTGGACTTCTATTGCTCCGTTATCTTAATTCTTGTAAAATAGCAGCATTTTCTGGTACCGGTTATCGACTTTTGATCGGATGATCGCACCACTGGTATTTGTATACCGTTTCGATCGTCTCGTCGTACCGATCTTTACGGTATATTCAACTCTGTAATTTGAAGTCCGGTACGCAACAGACGCAATATAACAGTTCGCGGTACCTGGACCATATTCGTAACTTTTAAAATTCTCTCTGTCGTTACAGTGTAGCCGTGTACTCCAAGAAATAGTCAATGACTTTAATAATTTTTCGCCTAAGTTAAAGCTGCCGAGTGCTGACTGTTCAAATTTCTTTCATTGTATATTATATTCGTTCCCATTCAATTGCTCTTCCTTTCCATAGATCTAATTCTCGGCCTTCCCATCTACCAAAACTTATCTCCTTCAATTTGCCCTCATCTCACCAGTTCCACACCATCCCTTCGCCTGACCCGCCACCTACTTCCGCCGCTAACAGCAAATGACAGCACTCCAGCCACCGTATCCACTATCACGAGCCAGGGCCGAAGGCCTCCCACCACCACACTCGGCTCCACCTCTAGCTACCGCTCCTTCCTATTCTTCCGCCTTTCCGTTCGCCTCCCCTCTTCTTCAACGCCAATGCACGCAAGTAGTACCGTGCCCCTCCGAGCTCCCCACCACCCAGGCCTCACGCCTCAGTCCAAACTCCAACCCGTTCTCCCCTCCGCCTCCTCCCCTTGCTACAGCCGAACTCGTGATGCCACCTTCCTCATCCGGCCGAACTATTACGTAAGTGGGTTTGCATATTAACCTATGTATAGATTTAGGTGAATTATTTATGTGTCTGGCGGTAATATATATGGATGTTAAAGTTTTCTAGGTTTTTATAAAGATTTTATGATGATTTTAAATACTATATATATAGTAGTTTCGTTTTATACTTTAGTATATTCAGTTAGAAAATACAACTAGTATATTTTTGTTTTATTACATGTGTGACTATATATTTTGTGATAGTCTTTTTGTATAAATCATAACAGTATATATTTTGTGGCTTCTAAGTATATTTTTTTTTCTAACTGTACTAGATTTTATGTATATATATTTTCTTATATAGTATGTGTTGAACGTATGTATATATAAGTATTAGTTATATATATATGATGTGTATATATTTTAATCTATGTATTAGTTCCGTTATTTATATATGTGCTATGGGTATAAAATTTTATTAGTTTGTCTGTTTACAGCCGTATATTAAAATTGGCTCTATTCTTTTATATATAGTAGGAAAGGATATAATGTTGTAAGCTTATATATATATTACTAATACCATTAGATGTTGCATACGTATGTATTTTAAAATATTATATAGATGAACATTTGATTTCAAAAAAAAAAAAGTATAGAGAGGTTAAAATATAAAATATGTATAGGTGTCTGCAAAGGTTGTTTGAAGGTGGGCATATATATTTAATACCTATTTGTCATTCATTGAGTCTGCATGTTGATTGTAAGTAGGCTGTGTGTGTGTGTATAGTTTTAAAGGTAAGAGTTTCCAGTTACATAATGACAGTTTTCATGTTTTATTGATATATATATATATATATATTAATTTAATTTGTGTTTAAATTTATTTTGATTTGAAAATAAGTATAACATATGTGTACACACCTCTTATTTAAATATATGTTTTAAAAGAAATTTGTTTTAAAATAAATTATAACATATATTTTGTTTTGATTATATCAGGACGATTCTGATTCGTTTCCATCAATCTCTATCTTTCAGCTTTGTCCGTCAAATCCGCTTTTGTCTTACTTCGCTTTGAGATTGTTGTTTGGATTTGTTCGATTGTCTAGATCGTGACCCAATCCGTAGCTTAATTCTTTGTCAAATCTATCTAGCCTCGAAAGGTGAGCAATCACTCACGATTAACGTTCTTTTATTATTTAAATTTGATTTCAATTGAAATAGCAATTGAAATATGCTGCTGTAGTTATTTACATTGTTATATATGCTATTATCTATAACTGTTCACCTGTGACATCTGACACCAGTATCTAGTATTATATGTCTTTTATATGCTATTATCTATAACTGTTCACCTGTGACATCTGACACCCGTATCTGTTATTTATACTGATGATATATGCCTGTTGTTATATTTTAGTATCTGTTATCACTCTGCAAGTTCCCTGTTAGTATAGAATTCACTATGGGTTGAAATGATACACACCCGAACGGACTTTAGAATAGGAGAATTTTGTTATGGGTGAAATGATAAACCCAAGCGATTTTCATTCGAATTGAAATTGGGATTTCGGGTCGAAATGATATCTACCCGTATATATTTAAATTTCGGATTGAAATGATAAATATCCGTATCACTTAACTATATGATAAATATATATACAGACACCGTTGGTCCATATATATAAATATTTTAAAAATGAATTCTATGGTTTTGGAAAGAAATATATGGTTTTAATAAACGTTGAGCCTTAAATTATTATATATAAGTGGGAATGATTGATTTAAATACATATAATATGTTGAGTATTTAAAATATATTTCAAAATTAGATTTTGGTAATAATTTGAATAAGTTAAGGTTAGAAAGATAATTTGAATTTAGTTGAAATTGTATTCAATAAAGAATTTTATTTAATTAAACCGATTTGAAACTTATTGAAATTGAGATGTAAGATATGATTTATAACTTGAGTTTGATTTATAAGTAATCTAATGAATATTTCTTGTTTATATAAAGTTAAGGAAATATTTAGTAAAAATGTAATTTAAGGCTAGTTAAATGATATTGAATTTATTAAGTGAATATTCCCTGATTTAATAATAATAAAGTTAAATCAAGAACTATATGAAACGGTTAAATTTAACTTTGAAAATGTTGAGTATTAAAGTTTTGAAATATATTGAAATTTAAATGGTATAATTAGAACTGAATTGAATTGATGAATAGAGCTTGAATAAAATTTGAATTTGGAATTTGAAGTTGATTTGAATCGATTTGCGAGACTTGAGAAAATTAAATGCTTTACTTTATAAATTAATAAATATATATACTATCTTGGAAAATAGTTATATTTGAAATGAAATGATATTTGGGTTTTGAAGTATAAATTAAATGGAAATGACCACGGTGTTAGAATGTATATTTCCACCTTATAGATAGTTCTGAAGATCCTTAGAGGATGGTTATCCCAAACATCCTTTAAGTTACTCGTATTTCAATTGATATTTCACTTGAGTTGGATTTATTGATATAAGAATGTTAATCCTGACTCGAGTGTTTTGTGTTTTGCTTTATGCTCGGGTCAGACCGAGTGATACAGCATTTGAGACTCACCCGTGGAGTTTGGAGCTTCCTTTGGAGATCCAACTATCGCCTCAGCTTTCAGCTCTTCTAGTTGATTTGTTCAAGAAGTCATCTGTTGTACTGGAGACTTCACTGCATTTGAGATATTCTGTTGTATTTTATTTCTAACTCTGATGTTTATATAGTAGCTTCATGAACTACTATTTTATCTATTCCGCTGCGTATTATTGTATTACTCTGTGTCTGTGATTCTATAATTGATTTATTTACTGCATATGCTGAGTTTTGCCAAATTTAAATTAACAATCTGATATTTTGAATTATTCAAGTCAGACATGTGTGGATTTATTGTCGATTTGAATGGTCCAAAATAATCGGGTCGTTACACTGTTATCACTCTGCAAGTTCCCTGTTAGTATAGAATTCACTATGGGTTGAAATGATAAACCCAAGCGATTTTCATTTGAATTGAAATTGGGATTACGGGTCGAAATGATATCTACCCGTATATATTTAAATTTCGGATTGAAATGATAAATATCTGTATCACTTAACCATATGATAAATATATATACAGACACCGTTGGTCCATATATATAAATATTTTAAAAATGAATTCTATGGTTTTGGAAAGAAATATATGGTTTTAATAAATGTTGAGCCTTAAATTATTATATATAAATGGGAATGATTGATTTAAATACATATAATATGTTGAGTGTTTAAAATATATTTCATAATAGATTTTGGTAATAATTTGAATAAGTTAAGGTTAGAAAGATAATTTGAATTTAGTTGAAATTGTATTCAATAAAGAATTTTATTTAATTAAACCGATTTGAAACTTATTGAAACTGAGATGTAAGATATGATTTATAACTTGAGTTTGATTTATAAGTAATCTAATAAATATTTTTTTTTTGTTTAACTAAAGTTTAAGGAAATATTTAGTAAAAATGTAATTTAAGGCTAGTTAAATGATATTGAATTTATTAAGTGAATATTCCCTGATTAAATAATAATGAAGTTAAATCAAGAGCTATATGAAACTGTTAAATTTAACTTTGAAAATGTTGAATATTAAAGCTTTGAAATATATTGAAAATTTAAATGATCTGTTTAGAAATGAATTAAATTGATGAATTGAGCTTTGAATAAATTTGAATTTGGAATTTGAAGTTGATTTGAATCGATTTGCTAGACTTGAGGAAATTAAATACTTTACTTTTTAAATCATTTAATATATATATATATACTATTTTGGAAAATGGATATATTTGAAATGAAATGATATTTGGGTTTTGAAGTATAAATTTAATTGAAATGACCACGGTGTTAAAATGTATATTTCCACCTTGTAGATAGTTCTGAAGATCCTTAGAGGATGGTTATCCCAACATCCTTTAAGTTACTCGTATTTCAATTGATATTTCACTTGAGTTGGATTTATTTATATAAGAATGTTAATCCTGACTCGAGTGTTTTGTGTTTTGCTTTACGCTCGGGTCAGACCGAGTGATACAGCATTTGAGACTCACCCTTGGAGTTTAGAGCTTCCTTTGGAGATCCAACTATCGCCTCAACTTTCAGCTCTTCTAGTTGATTTGTTCAGAGAAATCATCTGTTGTACTGGAGACTTCACTGCATTTGAGATATTCGGTTGTATTTTATTTCTAACTCTGATGTTTATATAGTAGCTTCATGAACTACTATTTTATCTATTCCGCTGCGTATTATTGTATTACTCTGTGTCTGTGATTATGTGATTGATTTATTTACTGCATATGCTGAGTTTTGCCAAATTTTTATTACAATCTGTTATTTTGAATTATTCAAGTCAGACATGTGTGGATTTATTGTCGATTTGAATGGTCCAAAATTGCGGGTCGTTACAGTTGGTATCAGAGCTTTGGCTCTAGGCGAAACTTAGCATATATTGTAAATTTATTTACAGAATCACTTTCGTTTGAGTTTAATCTCTTCCTTTTGACTCGATTTCCTTTGAACTTTGGAACGTTCCCTACGGTTCCAAAATTCATTCTTGTCTCTCTCTATTAGTATTCTTTTGATTCTGGAGTATCCCATAACTCCACTTCGAATGATCTCTATAAGAATAGGCGATCCCGCCAATCTTTGAAGGAATTGTGAAGGGGTGAAACTTCTTTACAATTAGCATTGATTCACCGGAGATTTATATATCCCTCGGTTTAAATGCTGCTATCTTTTGCTATGTCGAATTCTATCTTTGGCGATCGAATGTCGATTTGCCTTAGAATTCGGCACTGATCTTATTTTGGAGTCACGGTTGATCGGTTAAGGTCGCCCGCGATTTATATAACTGCATCGATCTATTGTTTTGTAATTAATTATCTCATTTTCGTTCGAACTTATCTTCGAATCAGAAATCCTAATCGATTAGAGTCCCTCTAATTTGAATCTCTATCTTTGTTTGAAATCCATTCTTAAATCATCCTTTGAAATCGGGTTTGTTTGTATTTTAAGAAATTATTTTCTAAATCGAAATTATTATTTTTATAAGTATGATTATATTCTATATATAAAAGTGAAATGTTTTCGATAAAGATTATATACCCTTTTTAAAATGAGAATTTGAGGTTTCGAAAGGATTTGTAATTTTGAAAAGTTATATAAGAAATTGATTTATATAAAAATGATTTATAACTAAAGGACTTTAAATTTGAAATTCGAGAATTGAACTCCGGTATTTTGAAATTGGTTTTAAGGTTTTGTAAATATATAATAATACGGATTGAAAGTATTTTCCGAATAAGAAATGTTTCAAATGACATCAAATGAGTTCCAATGAGTTTCGAAGAAATTTCAAAAGAAGTTTGAGAAAATAGAAGTCCAGAACTCACTTGTGTCGCTGGAAAATAATTTCGGTGATGAGTGCACGCATCATCGACATTGATTTTCGAGTTTCAGAGTGAAGGATAGGCCACTTCAGTAGCTTTGCTATGCGAGTGATTTTTTTAAACCATTTTTATTTCAAAATTTTGAAGTATGATTGATATTCGAAAGATGTATGTATATGTATTTGAAACGATTTGAAATGAGCCGGTGTTAAGTCTTCGAGTTTTGGATTTGATATAACCCTATCTATTAAAATTGATTTACTGATTTGTTGCTGATTTCCAACTCTTGAATTTGAAAATGATTTCTTCAACTAATTTGAAGGTTCGAGCACTTTCAAACCAAGGTTAACTTTTCAAAGCTAAGAAATTTTGAAAAGTATTTTGATAAAGTATATAAGTTTGTTTTGAATGTTTAAGTATGAAGTAATATGATTTAAATAAGTTGAAACTGTTTGGTTAAGTAAATGAATAATGAAATTTTAAATTTTCTAATATGAAATTTAGATTTGAAATGTCTTGAGAAGAATTTGGTCTTCAAAATATTTTGAATAAAATTTAGTTTAAATGTTTTAACTTAGTAACATCTTTATGAAACTATATATTTAACAAGTTGGAATAAATATATAAGTTGTACATATGCTGTTTTATTCGCATAATTAATTTGATCCAAGTTTGAGTACACAAGTTCGAGGTGGATTACACCATTTCGGGTTAGGATTTTTCATTTGATTCTTGATGGCGAATATTTGATATGGATTTTGGGCTTGATTCTTGAATTCTCTATCGTAGTATATAGCTATGCAAGGAGACCGATGGCTTCTAGTCGAGAAACCATATCGAAATCCGCATTAGGGAAGTCGAATGGACAATACTAGTTCGAAAGCAAACTTGTGTGATCGAGCGAGCGATCAAATGTGATTTTGCGAAATGATGACGTATGTATATCTTATATCCTAATATCATTGATATATTTTGACGCTGAAATTGAAAGCTGTCGATTTAGAATATCTTTGCTTACTAAAAGTAAATTTCCAAATTAAATTACAAAGATATATAACCCATAAAAGCAAAGATATTCAATCTCATATGGCTCTTGATACAGCGAAACTTATTTTTGAAAAATTTGATCCTTATATAAGATGGACCTTAGGTAAATATAAGATGATTTTGAAAACCATTTGATTTTGGAAATGAATTGGTTGACTTAAATTATTGATTTGGAAATTTGGATTTATTTTCAAAATCTATTATTTTGGAAACTTTGAAGCTAAAGATAATTAATTTGTGAAGAAATAATTTGGTGAAATTGTATATGATTTTGAAATTGAACTGATATTGAAACAAATTGAAATTTGAGAACCTTATGTTACTAAAAACTTGATTTGGGAGTTGTCGAACTCATATAAAATTGATTTGTATGAGTATGAAATTGATTCGAAAACTATAGATTTGAAAAGGTACTCAATTTGAAAGTGAAATCTTATATAATTGAAGTCTATATAAGTATGATTTGATATACTATTGATTTTGGAAAGTATTTGATTGAAAATTAAATCTTATATATAATGGATTTTATATAAGTACGATATTTGAAAGTGATTTG
The DNA here is from genome assembly GCA_030737815.1 of Allium fistulosum. Classification (NCBI taxonomy): domain Eukaryota; kingdom Viridiplantae; phylum Streptophyta; class Magnoliopsida; order Asparagales; family Amaryllidaceae; genus Allium; species Allium fistulosum. The sequence continues at coordinate 1,387,351,817 of CM060901.1, read as the reverse complement.
AAAAGGTACTATATGATACATATTTTTGAAGTAAAGATATGGAAAGTGCCTTCTGCTTGATATCCGATTTGTGGCCACATCTTGGATTCATTCTATCGATATTATTCTCTCTGATTTTTGGTTTTCCGGATATGATACTCGAGTGTCCTTTGAATTCCATGGCGTTACCCATGGTCTTATCGTTCTCTCGTGACTGCATAGCGCAACTGCCTGGCTGAGTCTTGCCTAGGGGTACGGATTGTTTCCTGGGGGATCCAGGCGTAACCATTGTGTATCCTGCAATCTGTGTAGGTCGCGAATAGTAGCGCAAATGCTTGGCTGAGTCTTGCCTGGGGGTACGGATTGTTTCCTGGGGGATCCAGGCGTAACCATTGTGTATCCTGCATTCTACTAGTCATTATGGCGTAACTCGCAGGGCTGAGAAAGCTTACGGATATGGATTGTTTCCTGGGGGACCCAGGCGTAACCATTGTGTATCTGCGAACCATGGTTAGACAAAGGTTTTGTTTGTGTTTTTTATTGGATTGTACTTTCCATATCTGTTTTTAAAAGTTTTTCCAGTATTTTCACTAGGTGTTGAAACAAGTCTACTAAGTACCTGGAGAATTCTAGTTTTGCGCCTGATCAACGCACTGCCAGAGTCTGCAGGAACGAGGATAAACTTGTTGAAACATCGAGTTATAAAAGTATTTTATTATAAAAGTATTTCCAACAAAGAAAATTTTGTATCAATATTTGGAATTGAAATTCTTGTGGTTTAAATCAATTATTCGTGCCCGATACTATTCTTTTTATCTGCTCAGCTTATTTATTCACCTATATTCTATTTTTACAAGTCCTCCTTCTTTTCCTTGTTGACTATATCCTTTTAAATATCGTTTATTTATATACAACATGGTTTAATAGAAATTTTAGTGTATAAATTTTAGAAGTTATTAATTAAATAAAACATATCTAAAGAAAATGATTATTGATCTATTAATAATATTTGAAAAGTATCTTGAGAAAAAAATTTAATAATGAATTATGGATTTAATGTTTTCAAATAGCTTCTTTGTAAATATAAGTAATGATGTAAATAATTGTTTTCAAATATTTTTCATATATTTATAAAGGTGTTATTTAAACATATAAAGGATATTTATAAAGGAAGCAAGAAATTTTACAAATAGGTTTTGGAAAGTATTAAAGTATTAAAGATAATTGAATTACAAATGAAGTTTGCAAATGAATATTTCAAGTAAAATTTATATAGTTTAAATTAATTGTTTATCCTTGTCTTTGAATCTTTTCTGTCTGGTTGTTTCTATTCTCCTACCTCCTTCCTTTTCGGGGACGAAAAGTTTTGAGTGGGGGAGAGTGTAACGACCCATAAATTTTGATTGGTTTTAATAATGTATTTAACTAAATTTTGTGAAATTATTAATAATAAAATTTTGAAAAAAAATTATTTGGATTACATATAATTATATATAGCAAATGGTAAATTTTCAATTAATTATATGAAAGTTTATTTATTATGTAATTCTATTAAATTCAAATCAGTTAAGAATTGTTGAAAATAAATTTGCATGAAATCAAGGGAATCGACTATTACCGTAAATTTTATTTCTTCCCTGTCCATTCAAGTTTTACATCAGTTACAATCCAATCAATACCATACCTTTATTACTCCTTGTATTCATGCTGTAGCTCTTTAATTTTCTATCCGTTGCCATTTCATTTCGGGATTGTTCCTTCCCTATTTATTCCATTTCAAACATTTTCTCTTCTCTCTGGTAGAAACATAATATTTTACATCATTTATATATATATATATCTGTAGCTTGCAATCATTCGTTTGTTCACTTTTACGTTTCTCATACTTTCTACTTTATTGTCCTTAATTCCCGTGCTTGACGTTATCATTTCAGTTTCTTTCCATTGAATGTGGCACGTTTCATTGTTAACGTTTTATTCCATTTATATGTGTGGCTTTCCTTTTGCAACCTGTTCCATTTCTATTTTCTTCGTTTGCAAAATTTGAAACTTACCGGCTGGACCACAGTATTAATTGCTTTCCAATTCACGTTCAAACGTTGCTATTCCTAGCTACTAATAAATTTAGAAATCAATGTCTGTTACTTAATTTATGGCATACGTTCAAAGCATTGGCTTTTATTATTCAGCTCAATTAAGGGTGACCGTTGCCATCACATAACCGGTAAAAGATTTGTATACGTTTTATTTGTTTATGTGGCAACGATTCACATTTACACTATTATTGCCTTTTTAACTTCACTGGTTTTCATTTATTTGTGTACGTTTTCATTTCAATTATTGTACACATCATGGTCCCTTTTATAAATTCAACGCCCATAAATAGTTTATTTCTTTCCCCCTTCATCTTCATTTGTCCCATATTCATTTATTTGTGTACGTTTTTTTTACATTGATTGGGCAAAGGCTCATATTTCAATTGCGTTTATAAATCAATTTCCACTTTTGCAACTTCACTTTGCTTTCACTTTCCACCTCATACTTGCATCCATCTATTAATTTTCATTTATTCTATATTATTGCCAACGTTATAAATTTGAAAGATCACTTGCTTCCCTTGTCTCCCTGATTTCACATCTCTGTGCCTATCCTTTTGAGTTTCTTACTTTTATATTCTATTATTAGCCTAAACGTGCATTTTGACTGTTGCCATCCCCGTATTTATTTCTTTCCTTTTTGAAATTAAAACGTATACGTTTTACATTTTATTTATTTCTAAACCATTCATTGCCTTTCCTTTAAATCAATCCATTCTCTTCTTATTTGCTTTAACTTCTCTACTGAATCAACGCATGAACGTTGATTTTCATTTATTATTACCTTTTAAATTATATTTTTCTCTGTAGCTTTCCACTACCTCTCTCTTCATATATTTCATTGTTGCCTGCTCCTTCATTTTCGAGATCCACTCCCCACCATTGCTTACTTTTCCTCCTCCCAAATTTTTCCATGGCCTACGCCAGATAAAAAAAAAAATTGCGCGACGTATATACCCATCGCCAGAACCTATCTCAGCCCCTCTTCCCTTTCCACCGCCTACAACCTTCAACCTCCACTCACGTTTCTCCTACAAGTGCATGCTTACTTCCTTTCCTAAATAAGAAGGTATATTTATTGTTTAAAATTTTTCTTATAAACGTTCAAAAGGATTTGAGAAAAATTTGCATTCTTTTGTACAGATCTTGTTATATGTGAAAGTAAATAAGTTATGAAGCTATAAAGGTTTACTTATACAAGATTTATATATATAAGAGTGTTATATAAATGAATTTTATACTATGCGTTAACTAAATACATTGTTATTTATATGATCCAGTTTTTGAATATATGTTTGAAACGTTTTGATTTTTATATATACAAATATTTTATTTTATACATATATTTTGTTATATATAAAGGTTTAATAAAAAAAAGAGAAAAAAAAGGAGTAAGTTAACAATGTATTATAAAGAATATTGTTTATCTGCACATATATGTGCATAAGTTTGTTTGATTTCTTGCTGGATATTTTGAAAAGGAAAGTAATAAACTATAATAATTATATATATACATAAGTATTCATTTCAAAAGATATTATATATATGTGTGTTGATCTTTAATATATGTGTTTTATGTTAGAACATTGATTTTTTTAACTATACATATATATTATTTTAATATTGGTTTAAAATGAATATTTATTACATGGAAACGACAACCATAAAATGAATATACTATATATGTGACATTTTGAATAGTTATATATTTGTTATTTAACATTAATATGAAATGGAAGTGTTTTAAAGTTATATGGTTTTCATGGGTGTGCATATATACATATATATTTCATTTTTTAAAATGCGTGTTTTGATTTAACGTTCATTTTGAAAGAAAGTAATAAATTAATCATATAATCTTCGTTTCAATTTTATCAAGCTAATTTGATCCGTTCTCATCAATTTCTATCTATCAGCTTTTCTGTCGAAATTGTACCATCTAACTTTGCTTTGGAAGTCGTGCTTGCATTTCATAACTCAACTTCATTGTCTATCTCTCTAACCTCGAAAGGTGAGCAATCACTCACGATTAACGTTCTTGTATTTATTAAATTTGATTTCAATTGAAACGACAATTGAAATATGATGCTGTATTTATTTAAATTGTTATATATGCTATTATCTGTATATGTCCACCTATGACATCTGACACTAGTATCTAGTATTTATATGCCTATTATTACCATTATCTGTATATGTTCACCTATGACATCTGACACCAATATCTGTTATTTATATTGATGATATATGCCTGTTGTTATATTTTTTATTATCTGTTATCACTCTGCAAGTTCCCTGTTAGTATAGAATTCATTATGGGTTGAAATGATAAACCCAAGCGATTTTCATTTGAATTGAAATTGGGATTACGGGTCGAAATGATATCTACCCGTATATATTTAAATTTCGGATTGAAATGATAAATATCTGTATCACTTAACCATATGATAAATATATATACAGACACCGTTGGTCCATATATATAAATATTTTAAAAATGAATTCTATGGTTTTGGAAAGAAATATATGGTTTTAATAAATGTTGAGCCTTAAATTATTATATATAAATGGGAATGATTGATTTAAATACATATAATATGTTGAGTGTTTAAAATATATTTCAAAATAGATTTTGGTAATAATTTGAATAAGTTAAGGTTAGAAAGATAATTTGAATTTAGTTGAAATTGTATTCAATAAAGAATTTTATTTAATTAAACCGATTTGAAACTTATTGAAACTGAGATGTAAGATATGATTTATAACTTGAGTTTGATTTATAAGTAATCTAATAAATATTTTTTTTTGTTTAACTAAAGTTTAAGGAAATATTTAGTAAAAATGTAATTTAAGGCTAGTTAAATGATATTGAATTTATTAAGTGAATATTCCCTGATTAAATAATAATGAAGTTAAATCAAGAGCTATATGAAACTGTTAAATTTAACTTTGAAAATGTTGAATATTAAAGCTTTGAAATATATTGAAAATTTAAATGATCTGTTTAGAAATGAATTAAATTGATGAATTGAGCTTTGAATAAATTTGAATTTGGAATTTGAAGTTGATTTGAATCGATTTGCTAGACTTGAGGAAATTAAATACTTTACTTTTTAAATCATTTAATATATATATATATATACTATTTTGGAAAATGGATATATTTGAAATGAAATGATATTTGGGTTTTGAAGTATAAATTTAATTGAAATGACCACGGTGTTAAAATGTATATTTCCACCTTGTAGATAGTTCTGAAGATCCTTAGAGGATGGTTATCCCAACATCCTTTAAGTTACTCGTATTTCAATTGATATTTCACTTGAGTTGGATTTATTTATATAAGAATGTTAATCCTGACTCGAGTGTTTTGTGTTTTGCTTTACGCTCGGGTCAGACCGAGTGATACAGCATTTGAGACTCACCCTTGGAGTTTGGAGCTTCCTTTGGAGATCCAACTATCGCCTCAACTTTCAGCTCTTCTAGTTGATTTGTTCAGAGAAGTCATCTGTTGTACTGGAGACTTCACTGCATTTGAGATATTCGGTTGTATTTTATTTCTAACTCTGATGTTTATATAGTAGCTTCATGAACTACTATTTTATCAATTCCGCTGCGTATTATTGTATTACTCTGTGTTTGTGATTATGTGATTGATTTATTTACTACATATGCTGAGTTTTGCCAAATTTTTATTACAATCTGTTATTTTGAATTATTCAAGTCAGACATGTGTGAATTTATTGTCGATTTGAATGGTCCAAAATTGCGGGTCGTTACAGATCTATACACACACACACACACATAAATATATATAGGAACATCATAAACAAGGAAATTTCAAAAACACATTTAACTAGTGATAAACTGTGGGTAAGATTGGAAGTTAATGAGAAAATTATGTTATTAACCAGGAATAAAGGATGCCTTAATATGATAAATTTTAGGATTTTGGAAGAAATAAATTTTAACTTGCAAAGTGACACCATTCAAGTATAACCCTTTATTCCGATGGAGATAAAATGAATAGGGTGTTATCCCGCCTTTTGGCAAGGTCGTGACACCAAAAAGTTGACTGGAAAACTAAAGACAGTTCGTCGTTAAAGTTCGTTATACACTGTTTTACTATGGATATCAATGAATTTTGTCCGAGTCCGGATCGAGCCAAAATTGATAGGACATGAAAAGCTAAGCCATGAGAGTCAACGTTTCAAATCTCAAGTCAATCTGAGTCCGTTTGTTCAAGTTATGATCAACGCAAGATAGAAGAATCTATGTTCGAATCCATCAGTGCAGCCATCATTCGAATCCATCATCCGTGCCTTACTTCGAATCCATCGATATCGTCTTCTTCGTATCCATTGGCAGGGTTCATGTTTGAATCCATCCAAGACATCGCTAGTTCGAATCCATCAAGTTACCCCTGTACGAAACCATGGCATTCGAATCGATCGAAAGGTAAATAGCCTCGCCTCCATCAGGTTCGTATCCATCAAACTGAAGGTCCTTCGAATCCATTCAGACGGCTAAGCTTCGTATCCACCATCCAAGGCAGCATGTTCGACTCGATGGAAGTTTCCCCTGGTTACTTCGAATCCACAGAGCTGTAGATACTTCGAATCCACACTGCTTGAAGCAACTTCGAATCGATCGACTTTACACCTAGATCGATTCGAACAGACCTTCGTTCATTCGATTCGGAGAGGGATGTCTTCGAATCCACTACCACGAATCCACCCAGTCAAAGCGGCGAAGAACATGGAGTCGACCCAGTCAATCCGGAGTGAGAAGCGGATCGATGCGAAGCATGCGCACCACGCAGTAGTCTTCGCGTAAAGGAGGATCGATTCGAACGAATCGATTCGAACGAATCGATTCGAACGTATCGACTCGAACGACTCCAGGAAACGAAAAACACCTACTTGAATCGATCATAACTCGAGTTCCACAAGTCCAAATGCTATGAAATTTTCACAGAAGCTTGAGCACATGTTGAAGAACGTTCACTCCAAATTTCAGCTCGATTGGATGATTTCTTGATCGATTCGAATCAAGGGTCGAATCGATCCCAAAGTGGGCCCGGATCTCCAGATTTCGGCCATGTGGGCCCCCTGACGTACCAGAACTGGTCTTCCCTCATTTTAGGCGAAATATCAGCCTCCTACACCTATAAATAGAGCCCCTAGTCATTCAGAAAAGGGGTCGGAGAATTCTAAGTATTGAAGAGCGTCCAGATTCTGCCAGATTTATTCCAGAACACCACCGCTACCTTAGATTGAGACTTAGAATATAATTTCAGTTGTACTACATTAGAAGAGATTGTAATCATCGAGTGAACATCAATAAAATCATCAACTTCAGAGTGGACGTAGGCAAGATCGCCGAACCACTATAAATCTCGTGTTTCTGTTCATTATTTCTGAATTGTGATACTCTGTTTGCTTAGATTTGAGATTTGTGTGTGAATATTGTTGATTTATATTCATATACTGGTGCTTTGACAACATTCGGGGTTTGTGACCAATTTTGGTGCAAACACTTTGGTGCTTTCACTGAGAACTGAACTCAGGAGTTCTATCATTTGAAAGTTGAATCAGAAGGCTAAGAGATTTAAGATCCGAAGAATCATGACGAGACAAACTAGTAAAAGGCAGAGACCAGAGCGAAGTCAGCACGAAGGGAGTCAAGAGGCTTCCTCAGGAGCAAACCAAGCATCGATCTTCATCACCAGGGATGAGATGGAGACAATGATGAAGAGACAGGAGGAGATGATCCAGAATTTGCTTCAACAAATTGGACAGCTTGGAGCGCAAAATCAAGGAACAACCAGAATCCAGAAGGGAGCAGGACCATCTGGCGCAGCGCCGGAGCTGGGGGGCATACACTTAGGACATGTTGATCCGAACTTGGGAAGAGAGACAAGGACATCCGAGCAACCTGGCGGCAATAGAGGGATGAACGCTCAGCCAGGGGGGCAGACACTCGAGAGCTCACACGGACTCGGGGGGCAGATCGAAGGTAGTGAACAAGGACTACAGCTTGGAGATAATGATAGATTGGCAGAGATGGTCAGACGAGCCATGAGAGGCGGATTAGTAAACAAAGATCTTGAAGACGTGAACAAGAGTCCCTTTTCTCCTGCGATTAGGTTGGCTAGGAACCCACCAGAATTCAAGCTGCCAACAGTAGAAATGTATGATGGGAGGACAGACCCTGCGGTCCATCTAACGAGGTATATAAGGCACATGGAAGTGCTGGGGGCATCACAGGAAGTCATGGCCCGATGCTTTCCATTATATTTGACAGACATAGCAGCTTTATGGTTCAGACAGCTAGAGAGCGGCTCCATTGGGACATGGACCGATTTGATTGAGAAATTTATGAGGCAATTCAAGGTTCACATTTCAAGACCCAAGAATGTGATGAGTTTGGCAACGCTAAAACAGAAAGCTGGAGAGTCTTTGAGGAATTTCCTGACGCGATTCAATGCGGCAGCAGCATCGGTGTATCGGCCAGATCCATCCATGGTTATGATGGCAGCTGTGTCCGGAATAGCTGACGGCACAGAGTTCAAAAATTCATTAACTAAGGATCCGCCTATGGATCTAGGGGAATTCTATCACGAGGCAGAAATGTTTTTGCGATTGGAAGACGCTAATGCTGAAAGAGAAGAAGGAGAGGGAATAGAAGTTTATGAACTTAAAGACAAAAAGCCTCTCGAAAATGATTCAGATAAGGATAAAGGAAAACGAAAGGCTGAGGACAATGGTGACAGGTCAAAGCGACTGCGGAGAGAGCCACGATTCACCACTTATTCAGAGCTAAATGAGAGTTTGGAGCGAATCTACCAAGATACTCGAGAGCAAGTTCCCTACCGTAGGCCAATACGAAGGGATCCCACTGTTGACGAGAGGAAATCAGACAGATACGGCTTATTCCACGAACTGAATGATCATAACACTAACGACTGTAGACATCTGAAGGATGAGGTGGAAGGGCACATCAGGAACGGTATGCTACTTCAGTATGTGAGAAGGCGAGCTCCAGCAGTGGAGCCAAAGCGACCACCATCTACATCAGCTAGGGGTGCCCCCGAGCCGGGACACCTTATGATTATCAATTAATTTAAATAACGATGAACAAGTCGTAAACCTCTCACCAACCCGGGTAAGTCATTTACACATGTGCAAGATCACGAGCGGTCCATAGGCATGCTCTGAATGACTATTAACCCTATCGTTGTGGGAGTTTACACTTTGACATCCTTGCTTTGTTTTTGTTTCGTCTTGATTTGAACATTTGAACTTGATTTTGTTTAACATTTCTGCTAGAAACTTATTCTCAATGAAAAAATTGCTACTTGTGATTTCATAACGGCTAAGTCACTTACACATGTACGAGATCGCGAACGGTCCCTAGGCATGCTCTGAGATGGCGACAAACCGTTGCAACAAACAATCCGGGAATTCACCCGAACGTGAAACCTGGTAGTGATGATACTAAGTCCCTCCCCGGGCACACTCAAATCGCCACGAACGACACCCGACCGCGAACGGTCACAATTCGATCGCGAACGATCACACTTCGCCACGAACGGCACCCGACCGCGAACGGTCACAATTCGATCATGAACGATCACAAATCGCCACGAACGGCACCCGACCGCGAACGGTCACAATTCGATCGCGAACGATCACACTTCGCCACGAACAGCACCCGACCGCGAACGGTCACAATTCGATCGCGAACGATCACGCTTCGCCACGAACGGCACTCGACCATGAACGATCACAACTCGCCTCGAACGGCACCCCTCACCTCAAATGGCTTGATCACGAACGGTCGTCTTTTGGGGCCGTACAAAAAATACTAGATCGCGAACGGTCGCATTCCACCTCAAAATGGCTAGATCGCGAACGGTCGTCATTTAAGGTCAAATAAAACTATCAATGTCTTTGCAGGTCATCAGCAGGATATGAACATCCAACTTATGAAACTACAAAACACACCTTCCTATCGCAAGGCATGTTTTGGGGGGCAAATGTTATCCCGCCTTTTGGCAAGGCCGTGACACCAAAAAGTTGACTGGAAAACTAAAGACAGTTCGTCGTTAAAGTTCGTTATACACTGTTTTACTATGGATATCAATGAATTTTGTCCGAGTCCGGATCGAGCCAAAATTGATAGGACATGAAAAGCTAAGCCATGAGAGTCAACGTTTCAAATCTCAAGTCAATCCGAGTCCGTTTGTTCAAGTTATGATCAACGCAAGATAGAAGAATCTATGTTCGAATCCATCAGTGCAGCCATCATTCGAATCCATCATCCCTGCCTTACTTCGAATCCATCGATATCGTCTTCTTCGTATCCATTGGCAGGGTTCATGTTTGAATCCATCCAAGACATCGCTAGTTCGAATCCATCAAGTTACCCCTGTACGAAACCATGGCATTCGAATCGATCGAAAGGTAAATAGCCTCGCCTCCATCAGGTTCGTATCCATCAAACTGAAGGTCCTTCGAATCCATTCAGACGGCTAAGCTTCGTATCCACCATCCAAGGCAGCATGTTCGACTCGATGGAAGTTTCCCCTGGTTACTTCGAATCCACGGAGCTGCAGATACTTCGAATCCACACTGCTTGAAGCAACTTCGAATCGATCGACTTTACACCTAGATCGATTCGAACAGACCTTCGTTCATTCGATTCGAAGAGGGATGTCTTCGAATCCACTACCACGAATCCACCCAGTCAAAGAGGCGAAGAACATGGAGTCGACCCAGTCAATCTGGAGTGAGAAGCGGATCGATGCGAAGCATGCGCACCATGCCGTAGTCTTCGCGTAAAGGAGGATCGATTCGAACGAATCGATTCGAACGTATCGACTCGAACGACTCCAGGAAACGAAAAACACCTACTTGAATCGATCATAACTCGAGTTCCACAAGTCCAAATGCTATGAAATTTTCACAGAAGCTTGAGCACATGTTGAAGAACGTTCACTCCAAATTTCAGCTCGATTGGATGATTTCTTGATCGATTCGAATCAAGGGTCGAATCGATCCCAAAGTGGGCCCGGATCTCCAGATTTCGGCCATGTGGGCCCCCTGACGTACCAGAACTGGTCTTCCCTCATTTTAGGCGAAATATCAGCCTCCTACACCTATAAATAGAGCCCCTAGTCATTCAGAAAAGGGGTCGGAGAATTCTAAGTATTGAAGAGCGTCCAGATTCTGCCAGATTTATTCCAGAACACCACCGCTACCTTAGATTGAGACTTAGAATATAATTTCAGTTGTACTACATTAGAAGAGATTGTAATCATCGAGTGAACATCAATAAAATCATCAACTTCAGAGTGGACGTAGGCAAGATCGCCGAACCACTATAAATCTCGTGTTTCTGTTCATTATTTCTGAATTGTGATACTCTGTTTGCTTAGATTTGAGATTTGTGTGTGAATATTGTTGATTTATATTCATATACTGGTGCTTTCACAACATTCGGGGTTTGTGACCAATTTTGGCGCAAACATAGGGATATAAGGAGAATTTTTTATTGGATGGGGATCAAAAAGAAGGTGGCAATTTTCCACTAGGTGTTTGACGTGCCAAAGAGGAAAAAGGTTGAATTGATTAAGTAGTGAATGAAGGCAACACAAGATCACCAAAAATCCTATACGGACAAGCAAAGAAAAAAGTTAGGGGATTGAGATTTGAAAATAAATTAGAGGCCGAGCTTAATGATATAAATGGGCTTATAAATGGTTTTAATATTAATTAACAAGGAAACAATTAACGCGAGGGCTTATTAGGAAATTGCCACACCATTACCTTATATTCTCATTTCATTCCCATACACGTTCATTTTACAAAACACAAACAAACATCAATCAAATGAGGAGCCGACCATTACTTAGGAGAAAAGAGGAGAAAATCAATCTAAAGCTAAGGATTCAAGCTAGGAGAATTAATCTCAATCAAATCTCAAAGTCCTTATCCTAATTAAGGTGAATAATAATCACCATCTCTATTTTTGTTTTTATGATCATTTGATTTTCGGGTTTAAGATTAAATCCATTATGATGATTTTTGATGATGATATGCTTGGATTTATGACATATTTGATTCAAACAAGATTGTTTGATAATTGTTTATACACGGTTTTAAGGGTAAAATCGTTTAAATTGAATTTCGGATGCCCTGAGGAATTTATACGTTAAATAAGATTTTGGAGATGGGTTTCAATTTTTGTAATTTTCCAAGCTATGGAAATTTATTATGAATTTTAAAGGAAAATATGAATAATTGGGTTTAGAAATTAATTTCGGTTATTTTATGTAGAATTTTAATCTGAAATTTTTAAATGTTAGATAACATATTGAAAATGAATTTCTATGATTTTTGAGGATTTTTCCTAAGTGATTTATTATGGAAATTAAATTATTTTTTAAGGAGGACTTAAATGATTTATTTGTTTTGCTTAATAGAAGGGCTTATTTGTTAAATTAATCCTTATTTAGATCTGAAATTATGCGGCAATTATTTTTGTAAAGACTTGAAAAGTTATGGCAACCAATCAAATGTTTATAAATAGGCAGGTTAGTTATAAAGTATTCACTTTAAATGGCATTAAATCAGACTTTAATCGGAAAATATGTTCCACCTCTTTTAGAAGCCACCTTTCGACCCTATGCTTCCGCCTTCAACCAAGTCGAAACCTACCAAGTTGAAACCAACTAAGCCAAAACCAATACACAAGGTATCAACAAATTGGTATGTAGTGGATTGGAGAAAGACGGAAGGCATGGTATCGTAAAAAAATAGCTTTCGTTGGGGTCAAACCCTTGTTTTACTTTCTAAAGAAACATGCTCTTCAATTTTACTAAATGCTTTCAAAGTAGTCGAAACATATGCTTTCGAAGGGGTTTTTTATTACCTTTGAAAGGGGTTGCCGCTTCTTGATTAAACTGTAGCTTCTGCATGATTTACTTAGTTTTAAAATCAATGCTTTCGAAAAGAGTAGTTTCAACCAAATCGAAACCTCTCTGCTGTCCCTATGCCTTACGAATGGATTGAAGTCATCAACCAATTCGAAAGGTATCTTTTGTTTTAAACCTATACTATGCCACTTCCTAAAGCTTTCGAAAGGATTCTAGGGTTTTGAAGGCAATGGCTTTGAAAGGGGTTTTGAAGCTATCCTTTAGATGTTTTACTTAAATGTTTTGAAGTTTCGAAAGGATTGTGCTGAAGCCATATGTTTTTTTCCCAAACTCTTTATAATGGTTTCAAAAGGGATACTTTCGTTTATATTCACTTAGACCCAATAAGATATGTTTTAAATTAAACCCAATGGTTTCGAAAGGCGTACTTACATATGGTTTCGAAACTATACTTCTATAATAGAATGGTAATTCTTTAATACATTCGAAAGGTTTCGAAAGAAAGGTTTTAAAGTGTTTCGAAAGGCAGATGCCTAGTGTTTTGGAAAGAGGATTTGAATGCTTTCGAAAGGAAGTTTTATAGTGATTTTGAAAGCAAAGATTAAAGGTTTCGAAAGCATTAGTTTTCAAAACAAAGAACCCAACCTCAATTTTTAAAGGTAATACCCATGGTATTATAAAAGAGCTTTTAAATGCTTTTAAGTTGGAGTTTTCGAAGATGCTTTCCTTGATAAAATAATAGGTTAAAGGGATTAACCATGTTTTATATGAAATTGATTTCAAGGTTATTAAACCACAGGTGTTGGTATTACTATGTTAATATGTTTGCTTCTTCTAATATATATATTCACATTATAATGGACCCATAACTGCATTTTTGGGGAGAAAGGGCAGAATAACCAGCTAGGTTGACCCAGGAGTAGAAAAAAATTGAATTAACTCCTGAATTAGTAAAATTGCATCTAGGAGGTCAGATAGACCAGAATGTAGGATGCCTAAATAATGAAGTTATAAGATAGACATATTCATAGTAAACCCATAAAAACTATGTTTAGGAAAAGTTATTGGTAGATGCCAATAGGTTTGTAGTGAACCCATGAAAACTATATCCGGATTGAGTTATAGATAGATGTCAATAAGTTCCTAGTCATCCAATAAAAACTATGATAAGAGGGAAGTTATTAGAGATACTAATAGGTTTCAAGAGTACCCATGAATTGCTATGTTTTAACCATTGTGGATGCAGGAGCACAGTATATGGTTTTTATAATGTTTTTGACAAGATACCGACGAGGGGAAAACCCGTTCGGCTAAGCGGCGTGGTCTTACTTGATATCTAAATCGTTTGAGATGGTAGATTATTATTGATACCAAGCTTTATGTCTGACTCAAACTTTTTTTCCCTTTAAACTCGCGGATGCTCAATTGATTTTGAGTAGTATGAGAGTTGAGGTTTCAGGTACGTCTTTAGACAAATAAGCTTTCGAATACATGCAGGAGGCATGATAGCTATTTAGAGTTCTTTTTATTTTTGACTCCGCCATGTTGTTTGTGGTGTAAGGGCAAAGTTGTTTAATTTCCTATATATACTCTGATCGTCCAAATGGGCATCTCCATATGTCGCTCTTGGCGTATGTTATAATAATTATATTTTCTCTGAACGTGGTTAATGATTATGGGATTATGTAATGAATTTGAAATTCTTTGAAATGGAATGAGAAAGTTGTTTGTTGATTTTAATTTTTTTTCCATATCCATATGTTTCTGTTATATCAATATATCTAATATTACCTTACTTGGTCATCGAGGATTAATAACTATGGATGACTGCAGCATCCGTAGCTATTAGTTTCGGGCCTCCAAGTAGGAGATGTTACAAGTTGGTATCAGAGCATAGGTTTATAAAAAACTTAAAAGGAATTTAAACCTAAAAGTTTCTTTCAAAACATAATCCAATGAACCAGAAAATAAGATTGAAGTTGGTTTAACACTATAGTAACGTACTTGTATTTGATATATATATATATATATATATATATATATATATAAGTATGTGTTCCCCTCTCTCTTAGAACATTCTTCTGTATCTTACCAAGGCTCATATGCAGATTAAGAAAAAGAAGATATGGAGGTAGGAAACGAAAGAGGAAATCTCGGTGGAGGGAGCACCACAACCAAAGTAAATGTTCGACCCACCTGGAGGAACCCAATTCAACAGGCTTATGCTAACCAAAATGCAGATGCCAATGTTAATGCTGGAAATTCACTAGTGGATATAGGGGAAAGGTATCAGTTCTTCACCAATCTGATGCAAGCTGAAGCTGCTGTTAGAGTTGCTGAGAATGTTGGAGGAGCTAATCATGTGACTCCAATTGGGAATAATTATGTTAAGCTGAGTAGAGACTACATCAGTCTTGGTGGAAAACCGTTTATGGGAACGGAGATTGCCATAGAAGATGAGGATTAGCTGTTGCATTGTGAGAGGATCTTTGCTGATTTGGGTTTGGACAATGAGCAGAAGAGAAGGCTGGCCTCTAAGCAGTTGCAAGGGGTAGCACTTCATTGGTGGTATAATGTTACTACCGGAGTTCCGTAGGAGGAGTAGACTTGGGCAGATTTTAGAGGGTGATTTGAATAGAGGTTTTTATCTGAAGTTTCTAAGTCAGCGTTGATGAGAAAATTTATGGATTTGGTGCAGGAAGAGATGTCGGTAATCGAGTATGCTACTAAGTTTGATGAGTTGTCCCAATATGGGCATGCTACTATAGACATCGACATCAGAAGGAATGAGAGGTTCATTTGGGGATTGAGACCCGAGATCGCTAGGGCAACCCTGCTACTTCTCCCTGATCATTGTAATGTAGATGTGGAGATGGCAATCTGACATGAGGAGATGCTTGTTATTTGGCTAGGGAAAAGTCGGTTAAAACCAAGGGTTCTCGGGGAAAGAAGAGAAAGTTCTTTAAGAAGAAGGGAGCCCAAAAGGGAGAGGCTACCAAGAAGGAAAAGGCCGATTTAGTTTGCTTCAAGTGTGACAAGAAAGGTCTTTATGCTCATGAGTGTCGGTCAGGCAAGGAGAAGAAGGCTGTAGAAAAGAAGAATGTGAAGTGTTTTAACTGTAACTAGGTTTTTCATTATAAGAACCAGTGTCCAGAGTCAGTCAAGGCAGACAAGGGAAAGGTTTTTGTTGTAGGACCATCATCTGTTAGGCCAACTACAGCTAAAAAGGGAAGACTGTGATGGAAGGTACGCTTTTGATTCAAAGTATAACAGTTAGGGTACTATTTGATACCGGCGCATCACACTCGTTTATATCTCAGTGTTTAGTTGATATGTTATGCTTAGAACCCACATACCTTGTTACATCCTTAAGGGTTGCGAATCCAATAGGTGGGTATGCAACTCTAGGGATGAGATGTGACCAGTTAGAACTTCATTTGTTAGGTCGTAATTTAGCATGCAGTCTGTATGTTTTTGATTTCATAGATTTCAGGATCATCTTAGGTATGGATTGGTTAGGTATGTATGAGGCTAGGATATTTTGTCGAGATAGGGTGAAATCACTAAGACACCCTAATAGTCATAACTGAATCATATTCTCAGTAGAGAATTCTGACCGAAGTAGTTGTGCTTTGATAAATGCTATGGAAGTAGGAGAAGAGTTTGATCAGGTTCAAGTAGAAAGAGATTTTGTAGATGTCTTTGAGTCGGTTACAGGACTACCACCAAAACAAGCCGTTGAGTTTCGGATAGATCTTGTGCCGGGAGCTGAACCTGTGAGTATATCACCTTGTAGGATGACACCGACCAAGATGAAGGAATTGAAGGTGCAGCTAGTGGATCTAGAAGGAAGGAAATTTATTAGACCAAGTAGTTCGCCTTGGGAAAGCGGCCGCGGTGTTCATGAAGAAACCAAATGGATCGTTGAGGTTGTGTATCGATTGTTGTAAGTTAAACGATAGGACGATTAAGAATAAGTATCCTTTGCCGAGAATAGATGATCTATTTGATCAGTTGTGTGGAGCTGGAGTGTTTTCCCAGTTGGATTTGGTGATAGGTTTCCATTAGTTAAGAGTGGTAGAGGACAGTATTCCATTGACAGCATTTCGAATAAGGTATGGTTCATATGAGTGGTTAGCAATGCCATTAGGGTTAATGAATTCACATGCTTTCTTCGTGGATTCGATGAACCAAATTTTTCGAGAATACTTGGATATGTTTGTGTTGGTATTTATAGATGATATTTTAGTGTACTCTAAAGATGAAAGAGAGCATGAGAATCATCTTACAGTAGTACTTGAAACGCTAAGGCAGCATCAGCTAAAAGTGAAGTTTTCCAAGTGCCATTTTTGGAAGAAAGAGGTTAAGTTTCTTGGTCACGTATTTTTAGAGAAGGGCTTGTTAGTCGATTCAGGTAAGATCGAAGCTATTAATAATTGGAAGAGACTCGAGAACGGTGACTGAGATTAGAAGTTTTCTTAGACTTGCTGGCTATTACCGGAGATTCATTAAGAATTTTTCGCAGATAGTAGCACCTTTGACTAAGTTAAACAGGAAGGATGTGAAGTATGTCTGGTTCGAAAAATGTGAGGAAGCACTCTTTAAGTTAAAGCATTTGTTGACCAACACACCGATGTTGGTAGTTCCAGACGGAAACCAAGGTAGATGGTGTATACTGATGCATGTGGGAATGGATTAGGAGCAGTATTGATGCAGAAGGGTAAAGTTTTTGCCTACGCTTCACGACAGCTTAGACCACATGAAGTGAGATATCCTACTCATGATTTGGAGTTGGCTGCGGTGATCTTCGCATTGAAGATTTGGAGGCATTATCACTTAGGGGAGAGATTTGAGCTATACATAGATCATAAGTCCTTAAGGTATTTATTCTCTCAGAAAGAGTTGAATATGAGACAGCAAAGTTGGCTGGAGTTTTTAGCTGCTTATGATTTTGGTATAGAGTATACTTCTGGAAGAGGAAATAAAGTAGTGGATGCTCTTAGTAGAAGACATCATAATGTGGTGTTAGATATGTTGGTAGAATGGAATGATTTAAAAGCTTTGACTACTTGTAGTGTGCAGTTAAGATCGACTGCTAGTTCTAGTCAGAGTACCGCCAAGTTGTCCTGTTTAGAAGTTCGACCTGTGTTGATCGAAAAGATGCTTCTAACTAGAAGGAGGATCTAGCATTAGCCGAGAGGATTAAAAGGCTTGAGGTTGGAACTGAGATGAATGATTTAAAGGATTTTAGCCTTGACCGGAGAGGATGGTTGAGATCAAAGCTATGCTTCTATAATTGAATGGTAATACTTTAATACATTCAAAAGGTTTCTAAAGAAATGTTTTAAAGTGTTTCGAAAAGCAGGTGCCAGTGTTTTGAAATGTGGAGTTGAATGCTTTCGAAAGGAAGTTTACAATGATTTCGAAAGCAAAGATCAAAGTTTTCGAAAGCATTAGCTTACAAAACAAAGAACCCAATCTCAGTTTTTAAAGGTAAAACCCATGGTATAATAAAAGAGCTTTTAAATGCTTTTAAATTAGAGTTTTTGAAGAAGCTTTCCTTGATAAAATAATAGGTTAAAGGGATTAACCATGATTATATGAAATTGATTTCAAGGATATTAAACCACAGGTGTTGGTATTACTATGTTAATATGTTTGCTTCTTCTAATATATATTCACATTATAATGGACCCATAATTGCATTTTGGGGAGAAAGTGCAGAATAACCAACTAGGTTGACCCAGCAGTAGACATAAATTGAATTAACTCCTGAATTAGTAGAATTGCATCTAGGCGGTCAGACAGACAAGAATGTAGGATGCCTAAATTGTGAAGTTATCAGATAGGCAGATTCATAATAAACCCATGAAAACTATATTTATGAAAAGTTATTGGCAGATGCCAATAGGTTTGTAGTGAATCCATGAAAACTATATCCGGATTGAGTTATTGATAGATGTCAATAGGTTCCTAGTCAACCAATGAAAACTATGATAAGAGGGAAGTTATTGGAGATACCAATAGGTTTCGGGAGAACCCATAAATGATGAAATTATTGGCAGGGGCCAATACGTTCTTAGGGATCCCATGAAAACTATGAAACCAGAAGAGGAGTCCTTAAGTACTAAACAAGTTATTAGTCAGCCCATGAAAACTAATTGATTAATAGTGACCCTAGAAACAATAACCGTGATAGATAGTCAAAAATGAATGGGGATGGCTAATCCAGAATTGATTTACTTATTTGCATATAATCATAATAGTTTGAATTGCTATGTTTTAACCATTGTGGATGTAGGAGCACAGTGTATGGTTTTTATAAAGTTTTGGACAAGATACCGGTGAGGGGAAAACCCGTTCCGCGAAGCGGCGTGGTCTTACTTGATATCTAAATCGTTTGAGATGGTAGATTATTATTGATACCAGGCTTTATGTCTGACTCGAAGTTTATGTTTTCCCCTTAAACTCTTGGGTGCTCAATTAATTTTGAGAAGTCTCAGAGTTGAGGTTTCAGGTACATCTTTAGACGAATATGCTTCTAGATACGTGCAGGAGGCATGATAGCTATTTAGAGTTCTTTTTATTTTTGACTCTGCTATGTTGTTTGTGTTGTAAAGGCAAAGTTGTTTAATTGCCTATATATACTCTGACCATCCATGGGGGCATCTCCATATGTCGCTCTTGGTGTTTGTTGTAATAATTATTTTCTCTGAACGTGGTTAACAATTATGGGATTATGTAATGAATTTGAAATGCTTTGAAATGGAACGAGAAAGTTGTTTGTTGATTTTAATTTTTTTTCCATATCCATGTGTTTCTGTTATATCGATGTATCCAACATTATCCTATTTGGTTGCCGAGGATTAATAACTATGGATGACTGCAACATCCGTAGCTATTAGTTTTGGGCCTCCAAGTGGTGGATGTTACACCACTCCCCTTGGGTCGGTCGACTGCTAAGGGTCGACCGGTAGGAGGCGGTGGTCAAGTGATTGTAATCGGTGGTGGCTAAAGTTTTTGCATTTTGAACGTGTCAGATTATATTATTCTAAACCGACTTAAATCCAACGGTTCTGTTGAATTTCAACCATTATAACTAAGAGCCTGGCCACTTACTTTTATTCACAAATTATTATAGAACTCTAGGGAAGCTCTATCTGTTCGTCTCTTCGTAGATTCAGAAAATTCCATTAGGGTTTGAGGTAAGAAACCTTATATATCTATTTTTATTTATTGTTTATTTTCTCAACCTACTCTCTTCCAAAACCTCTAATTTCTTGAATCTAACGTAAATACAAACCCCTTGCTATATGTGTGTGTGTCTGTATATCAAATAGAAGAGTTCTGATAGAGATTGTCAAAGGCATGTCAAATCGAAAGGAGGCAAAGCTAAGGATATACTATGAGTGGAAATCTTAGCTTTTATATTTTAGTAATTGATTAGTATAGTTTGGGTGTGAATATGCCTTGGGGAGTTTTGGTTTGCAAAAACATCATATATAAACCCCCCAAACTCAATTTTAGGTTAAAATGTTAATGGTTTATGTCAAAATAATGGAAATTGTGTAGATTTGTAGTTTTGAACATTTTACGTTCTATTCCACTTCATTATTTCTTCAATTTGACTAAAGGATTTTGATTAAGGAATAATGTGTAAGGTATGAATTTTAATCGTAGTTTTCACCACTTGTTCCCATGAATTAAATAGAAATTCCTTTATTTATTTTTATGTGAAAAAGAATTTAAACAGAGTGTAAAATTGAAATTGTAAGTTTCTACTATCAATATATTCCATTATTTTGACATGATAAGTTGAGTTCAAATTTTAATCATACACAAGTCTACTAATTGGAATTTTTGGATATGAATGTTAGTTTTTGATATTGTTGTTAATATGGGATAAGACATATATAATTTTGAAAGAATTAATATTTGAACGCTATTTTAGGGCATAAATTCTGGACGCTTAGAAAGCACTACGCATGTGTATATATATATATATATATTAGCTTGACTGACATATAATTACAACGTATAGTTGTGTAGTTAAATAGGTTATTAATTTCATTAATTCATTAAATCCCCCTTAGGTAAGTAATTAATGTTAGGGACGAAATAAGAAAGGTTTCCTATAAGGCCTTGATTATGGAAACGGTGAGATGTGTTATAATATATGTAGAGTGTGACATATATTATGACTAAGTTATAGGGATGTGAAGTCAGTCAAAAGCATAAGGAAGTCTGCCCAATCAATCTGGCTACAGGCAGTGTGATTTGAGGCTGATGTCAGATGTTGTCTATAATAAGTAACTACGATGGCATGAGGTTATTCCCATATTCTATAGGGCAAATCTACCTAGCTAACCTGGTTACTAGTTCTTACGAATAGTCGGACTAATGTGAGATGTCACCATGGGATACGAGTCATAACACGAAAGACCTGCTTCAGAGACTGAAGGTATTAAGTGGTTGTGTGAGGGCCCGCTTCTTCTCTATGTAGGAAGTAGTAAATGGTCGGGGTTATGGGATAGGCATGGTAAAGGATGTCTCGGGAAAGGGCCCGCTTCAATATGATGTATTAAGTGGCTTAAGCGATTATGTGCAATGTCAGCTAGATATTTACTAGTGAGGAGTATGCCTTAGGATAGGTAGTAGATGAAGTAGACCTACCTTAAATATGGTATCAAATGGTTAGAGTTTGCCCTATTCCCATAAAAGTATTAAGTGACTTGAGTGTTATCTCTTACATTAATAGGAAATTGTCGATGATAAATATGGGTTACTGGCTTGATAGCAAGTTGGCTATGGGATTATATTTGGAAAGCTATTTTATGTAAGTTTAAGAAAAGCCTTTGGGCTTATATTTGAAAAGACTTATGATGTGGGTAGAATACGTAAGACATATTCCTATTTAAATTATAGTGCCCAAGTACTAATATAGTAAGGCTAAGATTTTTATTCAACAGACATACGTTGTTCTTACTCCCTCCTCATTACAACGCAGGTTAAGAAGGGCAACGCTGAAGGCAGAGATGTTGGTGAGACTTGTAAAAAAACCCATACCTTTATACCTAAACGATCTAAGAGTATTACATGGTAATACTATTAGATAATATGGAGAATGAAGCTATTTGGGGTCCATACATAAGTATTCCCTTGGACTAACACTGGTACTTACTAAAACATCAAATATATAACCCATTTATGCATACACAGTATAATTACAAAGCAATAAACATGTGTGTTTATAGGACAAAACAATATATAATATATAGTAAATACCAGAGAACACAGAGTCAATCGCAGCAATTACATATAATATATACCATAAAGTTCTGTACAACTACAAATCATCTTAATACAAAGTGATGAATAATTAATATTCAGCTCAATATTATATATACAATGAATCGGTGCCATCCAATATCATATCACAATCCAAATATAAATCTCCTCTAAGCCCAATAAAATAAATGTTGGTCATGTCATCCATGTACCTGTAACATCTTAAACTGACCTGAGTATTATAAAATAACACACGGGGTCAGACTATGTATAATCAAGGGATTTAATAATAGTAACATAATATAAACATGGAATAATAATATGATTATATTAACATTGATAATCAAATAATAAGATGACATGACAAAGGATGCATATAAATATGGTAATGTATGCTTAATATATATATATATAGTGCGATAAATAATCAACAAGTCAATGCAAGCTCCTGCCACAAGACAATGCAACGAATCTTGTTTTAATCCCGAAAACATCTCATGCTTCCTCAGTTAACTCATACAGGCCAATCTCCTGCTGCAATGTAGTGTACAAGTGCATATCCAAAATCATAGCTATGAGACTTGTCACTGTCCTACCTGACCTACTTTCTCCTAATTAATTTGCTTTTCTGCCCAACAGGAACATTCTTGACAATGTTCTTCTTGCTCATGATCTTCTATTTGATTATGCTAGATCTAATAATCCCTCTACTGCCATGATGAAGCTGGACCTTCAAAAAGCATATGATTCTGTCCACTGGGTTTCAATAATCGAGATAATGGCACTAATGGGATTTCCCAAGCCTTTTGTTAGTTGGGTGTTTGAGTGTATGTCTTCACCATCCTTC
Source organism: Allium fistulosum (assembly GCA_030737815.1). Classification (NCBI taxonomy): domain Eukaryota; kingdom Viridiplantae; phylum Streptophyta; class Magnoliopsida; order Asparagales; family Amaryllidaceae; genus Allium; species Allium fistulosum. The sequence continues at coordinate 1,387,328,665 of CM060901.1, read as the reverse complement.
TCTCTCATTCTCAATGGAAGGTCTGTTGGAAATTTCAAGAGAGATTAGGGAATTCGTCAAGGGGATCCAATTTCCTCTTATATTTTTATCCTTGTCACAAGACTAATCACTCAGAAGTAGAATCCAGACAAATAAAATTTCATCCAAGGTGTAAAGATCCACAAATAACCTCCTTAATGTTCGCTGATGACATAATGATATTCACCAAACCACACTTGCCTTCAATTCAATGCATTCTATCTACTTTGTCTTCCTTTACTAATATGACTGGCCTCAAACTTAACATGTCAAAATCAAGCATAATCTTCGTTGATATACCCATGACTCTGTCCTCTGATTTGTCTTCAGCCTTTGGCCTTCAACTCATGCATCATGATATGACCTATCTTAGGTTGCCTCTCCTCACCTCTGGAATTACACTTACTGACTGTCTTCCCTTATACAACAGAATCACCTCTACCTTGGATAGCTAGGCAAACAAGATGCTATCTCAAGCTGGCCGCCTCATTTTAATCAAGTCAGTCGATTTTCCATGATTGGGTGTCAAGAATCTTTGTTTCTAGAATAAGGCTTCTTTCAACACACACCTAAATTCAATTTTATCTAGGAAGGAGAGCATATGGGAGAGATGGATCTGGGCATATAAGATTGGCATGAAAAATATCTGGTGCATGGAAGCTCCATAGTCCTGTAGTTGGACTTGGAGAAGATTGCTTGGTTTAAGAGAAGCCTTCCTTCCTCTCATTCTCATGAAAATGTCTGAACACTCCACTGTTAAATTCTGGCATGAGCCTTGGGATGCTTATGGCATGATTCTTTCTAAACAGCTCAGTTTTCAGAATATAATACAAATGGGAATTGCAAAGGAAGCTAAGGTCTCTGATTATATTCTGAATGGTCATCTACAACTGCCACACTCATCAAACCAGGCCATAAGAGCCACATGGGATCTCTTGCAAGAAAAAACTTATTCTTCTGTCTATCAAGACCATGTGTTATGGAAGGGAAAACCACATACTGTTGCTCATGTGTACAAACTCTTATATAAGACTGAAGCATATCCAACCTGCAGATGGATGAAAATAGCTTGGACCTCTGACTCTACCCCAAAGGAAAATCTTATGTTCTAGAAGGGATAAATAAGGCTTTGCTAACTAGGGATGTGCTGCTAAGGTTTGGGCTTGATCACGACACTTGCTGTTTTTTCTGTTTTGATAGTACTGAGTCCTATCATCATATTTTCTTTGCCTGTGTTGAGAATCTCTTACTTTGGAGAAGGATGATGGTCATGGCGGGTGACAGTTTACTTTCTGGACCTGATGACATTGACTGGGATATGATTTATAAGTCGACTAGGTGGAGAACTATGTCTTCTCGTCTCATTACACTTTGTGTAAAGAAATATCTTAATTTGATATGGATTGAGAGAAATCTGATATGCTTTGAAAGGAAAAGGAGAGATATTGAAACTCTTTGGAAAATATTAAAAACTGATATCTTGAATGCTATGTTAAGATTGGGAGTCTTTTTTGATATCATGAGTTCTGCTTGGAGATAACCATGTCTTTGCTTGGGTTCAACTTGTGGATTTTGTGGGTGTTTTTCTTCCTTTGTGTTTCTACGTGTGTTTGCATCTTTTCTCCTAGTTATTCTCATGTATGTATCTAGCTTGGAGCATGTTCTGAGCAATGTTCATTTTAGTGTTGCGGTGCAATAAAATCTGGTAGGGGAACAGTCAACACTGCTAGCCTTGCTAGAAAAATCAACAAGGCATCGCATCATCCAAATAACTCAAATCCTTATGAAACAGCCAACACTGATATCAAAAGATGTCCTTGTTGATATAGAAACACATCAAATCAAGAATCACTGAACCAACATAAATGGGTGAATATTCAAATATTTGAATTCTGACTTAAATATTGATTACATGGATTCAATAGCCTTATTTAACTCCTTTTAATTAATAAATAATAATGATGAAACTCATTTTCTAAATTTATTTACAATAATAAATGGTTCCAATGAATAACAAGAAAATCAATTGTTAATATGACGACATGATTTTTAATGAGGTATTTTTAAATGAATTAATAGGAATTTTCCATAATTTTTAATTTGGCAAATATTTAAATTATCATTTGATGTATTTTGCGGTAAATATTGGTATTTTTGAGAATATCATAGAATGTATTTTATTATTGTTTCGTGATTGCGTCGCATTATTATGCACAATCTTATTTTTATTTCTACCATTAATGGTTTGTATGTGAATGGCATATTATGTAGCTACATACTAGAAATTGTAAAAAAACTAAACCCAACACTTAACTTTTTTTCGTACTTCTCTTTTATTTATTTTTCCATTTCCTGTAGTGAAGAAAACTTAGCAACCTAGCAAATTGAAATTTTTCCAAAGATGTGGTTAATGAAATCGAACATGAGTGGATCCATTCTACTCATGTAATCGAAGGTTTCTAATCCATGTGAACTTTGTTGGGTGCGATCGAACTTGAGGATGTTCAACGTGAAGAGCCAAACTATAGTTCAATTTGGTAGTGCTGCAGGGGACATGAAACTTTAGGGATGACGGCGTTGAGCTTCTCTTGTGAAGAAGCGCCATTGGTGATGAAATGGGGAGGTCCGATCTATTATTATGAAACACGACTTTTCACTATGCACGATCAAACGCAGCATAGGGAATTTCCCTCCATTGGAGCGAGTTTCACCATATTGTGTCGGTTGCGACGAGCACGTGGGGAGTTCATAAGAAAAATCGGCATGTTGTTTTGTTGACCAAAGTTAGTGCTATGGAGGAAGGAAGTGCACGACATCGTTGATGTGCATATTCATGTATAGAGGTGTCCTCAAATTTTAAATTTGGGGAAGAACGTAAATTTGTGGATTGCGTAATTCATTTGGTAATTATTATATTTAATTATCTAAATTAATCTCGTTTCATATAAAATCAATATTATCTCCATACGAGTTTGGATTTGGACGCGGTCTTTTGCATTGGACTTATATCGATGTTATCTATGCATTGGTGTTCAATTCGCCGAATTTGGAGCAAGTTGAATTTTGAGCTAAAATCGAATTCTATCGAACCACTGGAATATGGTGAGTTAAATCACCTTCAAATGAACTATATGATGGATGGTAGATACAAATTGTTATTTGTATGTTTGAATTATTTCTTTCTTTGTTTGGTTTGGTTGAACTCCTGCTTGTGGATGGCATAAGTAATCATTGTTTTGCAAAGGGAAAAAAGAGGAAGTCGAAGTGTTTTCGTAGCGAATAGGTCACCATGGGACACTTAGAAGTGCATATAAATATTTAATATGTACATGGTACTTCTGTAGGATGACCCTAAGGGGTTTCTCACCACTATTGATTTACTTGTATTCTTATGTTGCTTATAGTGATGTTTGTTTGAAATATTTATGACATATAGTGTGATTTGTATATGTGTCGTTATAGCAATTATCGCTATACTGACATTTATGAAATCTCATCTCCTTAAACCTTTGAGTGTCTTGAAATTGTCCTTGTATTTTTACAAAATAAATGTTTAGTCGCATTCGTACACTTCGAAAGTTGTTTAAACTATGTTTTCAAGTATTTTTGAGAACTTTTAAATAAAGGATAAGTGTTATTTAAAATTTATAATAGGAGTTATAAATTTGATTAACTATCTTTTGGGATAATGAACGCTGCTTTAAATTTATAAAAAGATCATAAATTTGATTAATTATCTTTTGGAATAATTTTTTTTTTTTAAGTTTATAAGAAGATTATAATTTTGATTAATTATTGTTATCCAGCCTTTTGGCTCAGCTGTATTCAAACCGACTAGACAAGTAAGACCGGATGATTGTCAAGGCAGAAAGCCTAGAGAGATGGTTACCCAGATTGGAGATCGATTATGGACAAGACTATGGATGATAGTCGTACGGATTTCTACGAATAGCAATCTTGAATTGGCTAAGTATGAATTTCAAACTTCAACTGAAATTACTATCTGGTACGATCACTTTTCACAATGGATCGACTATGATCCTTCTCCATTATAAACCAGCTATGATCCATCTCCATTATGGATCGGCTATGATCGATCTGCCAAATGGAGCGGCTATGATCCACCTCCATTATGGATCAGCTATGATCCATCTTCAAAATACATCGGCTATGATCCTTCTCCAATATGGATCAACAATGATCCATCTCCATTATGGATCGGCTATGATCCATCTCAAAAGTGGATCGGCTATAATTTATCCCCAAATGGATTGGATATGGAACATCTTCATTATGGATCGGGGTGAATCGATATGGTATGGATCGCTTGGATTGATGGTATAAATCAACGATGATCGGTCAACAACTCATAATCCACAAGTCAACTATGCATGAAATTTTGGGAGTAGCAAGATAATACATGGTGGGACCCGCTATATAAATTGCACGTGAAAAGGAGCAAGAAAAATGATCGGTACTGATCATTATTTTGATGGAAGTGGGGCCCACGATCGATAGTGTGACATCGTCAAGTTCTGGAGACTCCATAGCCGAAATTTTAGGAAGATATTTTGTCGTCTTCCCCTATAAATAGACTTGATTATTCATTTTCGGGACCTTTTCACTAATTGTTGCTTTGAACTCTTTTGTAACTAAGGATTCTAATATGATCCCTTTCGTACTTAGTTTACAAAGTGATTAATAAAGTTATCTCTTCAAAGTGGATGTATGCAAACAATGCCAAACCACTATAAATTGTTGTGTCTCTATTATTAGCTAGTTTCTAATTATTTTACTTTTATATTCTCTCAGTTTCATTTATAATTCTTTATTTATTCCTCTACAAAATATTTATTGGGTGTTTGTGCCAACTTTTGTTGCAAACAATCATCTTTCAGGATAATTAATATTACTTAAATTTACGAAAAGATTATAAATTTGATTAAGTATATTTCAAGATAATTAACGTTGTTTTAAATTTATAAAAGTATTATAAATTTGATTAATTATCTTTCTGGATAATTAATGTTGTTTTGAATTTATAAGAAGATTATAAATTTGATTAATTATCTTTCGAGATAACTAGTTTTGTTTATATTTATAAAAAGATTATAATTTGGTTAATTATCTTTCGGGACAATAAATGTTGTTTAAAATTTATAAATTTGATTAATTTTCTTTCGGGATAATTAATGTGGTTTCAAATTTATAAAAAGTCATATTGGTTATCTTTCAGAATGATTAACATTTCTTTGAATTTATAAAAGTATTATAAATTGATTTATTATCGTTCGAAATAATAAATGTTGTTTTAAAGTTATAAATGATAGTTTATAAATGATAAAATCTTTAAAAAAGTAATGTTTAAAAAATGAAGCTAAGTGTAAATTGTTTTGGGTTTATACTAATCATTGTTTTAACGATATTTGTTTTCTTACCCTTCCTTTTAATACACTTAGAGATATAATTAGCTCTTTAAAAAGAATATTTTTGAAGAGTGTTTTTAAAGTGTTTTACAAATATTCATGATGTGAAAATCAAGCACAATTTCGAGTCAAATTTTTTGAAAGTTTGATTCGTTTGTAGAAAATACTTAGTCTTACACTTAGAACTAAATGTTGATAGAAATCTTGTTATTCTGAACGTTAAGAATGTTGTCGTGACAAGGTAGGAAGCAATACTACCCTTACTTGTTCGGCTTCATTATTTTCCCCAGAGTAGTACTAGTTTGGCATCGACAAGTTGTCATAGGTGCACGAGATTTAATTTTCATATACGATCATTTTATTATTCTCGATAGTTGATTTGTTGACTATCGATCCTGCTATCTTCTTTGTGATAGTAAATCTAAGATGATTTGTTACTTGTTTGGAGCATTGTTCTCCTTTATTGGAAATAACTAAATAAAGAGAAAGTCGGGGCCAAGCTATATGGGGTTTCTTCTAATTAGAATATTGTCACATCTACTCTAGATCGGTTTCAGCTGTATGTGCGTGGATATGTGAAATACTCGAATACGTGGTAAGGTTGATGGAGTCCGGCTTGGAGGTATTTGAGAACCATCGTAATTCTCAAGTATATTTTCTTGAGGTATACTTTCATTAAGGGGGTGCACCCTCCTAGTCATTGTTGGAAAATTTCATTTTCTTTATTTGATCCGAATCTTTGAATTATTTTCTTAATTGTATTGAGAAGTTCCTTGTGCTTTTTTAACATCTCACACTTTGAGGCTCGAAGCTAAGCTCTACAGAAGCTGCAGTCATCTATAATATTAACTTCTGGTGACAAAATACTGTAATGTTAATGGTATCCATAATATTAGAAGCACATGAATATGAAACAAAATCAACACAGATTTCAAAAACAACCTTTCTGATTACATTTCAAATCCATATTTTATATTCAGTTACATAGTCCCAAAACGATTCCCAGTTTTGATCAAATCTAATTATTACAAATTATGCCAAGAGCGACTTATGAAGATGCTCCCTTAGATGATCAGAGTACTAAATAGATAGACATATCGGTCATAAATACATAACAGCGGAAATAACACTAAATAACTCCTATGTAGCAAGCTTTGCCTCGTGCACGTTTTCGGAAACTTATTTATCCAACCTACTAAACCTGAAAAGTCCTTAACTCTCAATCTACTTAAATTAATTTTTGAGCACCCGAGAGTTTAAGGGGAAAACATAAACTATGAGTCAGACATAAAGCCAAGTGTGAATAACACTATTACATCCCGGTTTACTGATATTAAGTGAGACCACGCTGCATAGTGGAATGGGTTTCCCCTCACTAATATCCTTTTAAAATTATATCTTTTGCAAAATAAAATCTTGCAATCAAACTAATTATAACAATAATGGCAATAACGTATATAAATAAGGCAATCAATGGACTGTCTGTCCGAACAATAAAGTTTTACGAGGATGACTATTAACCACCGGTTGACTCAGGCCTACCAAACATAATAAATATTCTAACTTCTGTGATACAGTACAGGACGACCTATCCTTAACCAACTTCTCCTAGGGTCAACTGATCCTAATGGTTTTTTGGGCTCACCAATAACCTACCTCTACTCTATGTATTCCTTTCTATGTCTAACATCATTTTAGTCTTACCTATGACAAAGCCCTACACACTGGAATTTTGGACTTATATTAGCTAGGGGCTACAAGCTAAAGTATAGGGCGCGACCCTACACCAGTCCCATCTGGTCTTCTAATATCTAAGTTATAAACTTAGGGTTAGCTACTCTGTCCAAACTTCCTTGAAATATTTTCTTTCCAAATGATTTAACCCTTTTTAAATCATACCTAAACAAGTAAAATAGGTTCTTTGCTTACTCAGAAAAATTATGCCATGATATATGTTTTACACAAAACAATGTTGATGGAATCTAAATCAAGAGGATTTTTTATCCCATCAAAATAAGTTAATACCTCTTTCTAACTTAGAAAACTTTGTCCCTTATAGCTAAAGTAATACCTTTGAAACCCTTGTTTAAAAACTTAATTAATACCTTTCGAAATCATCACAAACAAACCTTTCGAAAGCATTACTTAAAACCTGAGACGTTCTCTTTCAAAACCATTAATACTTATCTTTCAAAAGCATTAGAACCTTCCTTTCGAAATACTTAAAACATATGTTTCGCAACATGCACAATATACCTTTCGAAAGCCTTGGGCTCAAGTAAGGGTTTGTAAAAACATTGCTTCAAACCCATTTAAAATTATTCCATTCGAAACCATTTGGGTTTAACTTTTGATATAACTAAAGGGTCCTAAAGAACGGAGTCGAAAGCATTACTTTCAAAGCACTAATCCCAAGTGTTGGACGAAGTCCCACCGGACCAAGACGACCGAATCAAACTCAACTCCACTCTACTCTCATCCCCAGCCAGCTACCTCATCCACTGTCGAACCAGGGAGCGAGGAAGATCACCACCGGACCAACCTGCTCCATAGCCTACCGGACCAGCCTTCACCGAACCAACCTACTCCACTGCATGTCGAACTAGCCTACTCCACTGCCTACCGGACCAGCCTTCACCGAACCAACCAACTCCACTGCCTACCGGCCCAGCCTACTCCACTAAATCAAAACCATCACCAGACCAAATTCCACCGGACCAAATCCCACCGGACCCAGGGCGTTCCGGACCAACTTTGCCAGGCCAGATTGTATCAGCCCAGGCCCATCAGCAGCTGTATACATCCAAGAACCCTACCCCCAGCCTCACTCTATAAATAGAGGGGCAGGGGTATAACAATGGGGGAGAAGTTTGAGAGCTCAAGCACGGAGAGAACTTTCAAACAACTTTCATATACTTGTATCAAAGCTTTGTACTTGTAATCTGAACAAGAAAGGAGAAATAATATATAAGGTGGACGTAGGCACATTCTGGCTGAACCACTATAAATCTGCGTGTCTTTTACAGTTTAGTCCCTGCTTTTCATATATTTGCATAAATCATCCAAATCACAAAGAACAACATAAAATCAATTAAATCATACGACTTTGAGGTGTTTGTCCATTTTTTGTGCAAACATTTTTGGAGATTTCACTGAGAGCTAGAAGCTCGAAGCTTCAGCTTCTTCCACTTAACCTTCTTCCTAACAGCATCGTTCATTACTTGGAAAACATGCCTCCCAAGCAGAAGAAAGATGTTAACAAAGGAAAAAACATCGCAACCAGTAGTCTTCCTGATCCAGTGGTCACAGATCAAGTAAATCGTCCCCCTCCAACTGCAGTACCAAATGAAGGTCAGGCAAATCCGACCACTCCTGCCGCAGAACAGCCTGCAGCAATTACTAGGGCAGATCTAGACAGGGTTGTGGCTGAAGTAACTAACCGCTTCACGTCCCAGCAAGAAGCCTTGGTGGACCATCTCATGTCACGCTTAAGGGATGCTGAAGAGTCCAACCGCAACACTGAATCATGGAGTGAGTCCCAGTCTGGAGGATCTCAGAGACAACAAAGATCTTCATTCTTCGAAAACGGTAGAAGCAGCCATGTTAGGAGCCGAGATCGAGCACAACCCGAAGTTAGGCCTGAGGAAACACTTGGAACCGAACCCAACGGGGGAGGTACCGGGCGAAGGTCAACTGTAGCTGAGCCGGTCGTACTGCCTAACCACGGAAACACCAATGAACGGGGCCGAGCTAGAGTCCAGCCTGAAGTTGGACCCGAGGAAGTGCTTAGATCAGAACCCAGCAGGGGAAGATCAAGGCAAGGTCCAACTGTGGCTAACCCTAGCATGCTCCTAGAAGACCAAAAGCAGCCACTGGAAAATATGAGGAATGATAGACGACACCATCCCTACAGATCATCTGGATGGAATCAATCCCACAGAGCAGAACCGAACTCGTTTCAATCTGCTCCAAATTCTGATGAAAGGATGGCATGCTTGTTCAGAGAGTGCGTTCAACGGGATCAAAGAGATCGAGGGATAGGCGCTAGAGAAACCAGCCCCTTCGCCCGCAATATCAAAATTGCCATCACCCCCCGAGAATGGAAAATGCCAACAATGGAACCTTACAAAGGAAACTCCGACCTCGTTGTACACCTACAGAGATACACACAGCATATGCTCATGAGCGGGGCAACAGAGGGAGTACTGTGCAAATGATTTCCACTATTCTTAGCAGATCTAGCTACCTCCTGGTTCTGTCATTTACCCCAGGGATCCATCAGCTCGTGGGAAATGTTGAAAGAAAGGTTTATCAGTCAGTTCCGCATTCATGTGGAACAACCCAAGGACGCTTATTCCTTATCCAATATCAAACAGAAACCTGGAGAGAAACTGCAGCAATACCTAACCCGATTCAATGCCGCAGCGGCCGTAGTCCAAGATGCCGATGAGAAGCTTATCCTAATGGCCCTCTGTAGTGGTGTGCATCCGGATACTAAATTTGCTAGAAGGTTGACAAAAGAAAAACCAGCTACTTTACCCGATTTCTTCCATGAAGTCGGGAAATAAATGAGGCTTGAAGATGCTGCCACTGAGGGGCAGTCAGGGCAACAAAACAAGGTGGCTCACGGCAACATGCCCGCTGCAGCGAGGGACGTTCGAAGAAATGATTCTAGAGACAACGCTGGGGCAAGAAGGGAGAAAAGCGCCTATATCGGCCAGGGCCAAGATTCGACACTTACACTCCTTTGAATGAAACCATTGAAAACATCTTCCTTGCCACCCATGACGAAGTTAGATACAAACGCCCACCATACAAGAAGGAATCAGATAACGCACAGAAGTTTGGAAAGTTCTGCCGCTTCCACGAATCTCATGGGCATGATACCAATGAATGCCATCATCTCCGGGACTTGATTGAAGAACACATCAGAAGGAAAAGACTGGAACGCTATGTAAGAGGTCAGAATAGGGCTCCAGCTCCTGCCAATGAGAACCCAAGGCTACCCTCACTAGAGATAGGCAAAGGAAATCGCAACACTAGCGGCTCTAGTCAAGAGAAGATGGTGGTCCATACCATCTCGGGAGGATCGCACATCGCCGACAGAAGCTGGGCAGAGATGGAAAGATATGGAAATTCGCTTAAAAACAATGAAGACTGTGTTAATTCTATTATAGAAGAGCGCCACCCGAAGCGGAAAGAGAATCATGACATCACGTTCGGTAGGCGTGACCTAGAAGGAAGGCAATACCCTCACATGGATCCCATGGTTATCTCTGCCCGGCTCGGTCCAGCCGAAGTTTTCCGAATTCTAGTAGACACTGGAAGCTCGGTAAATATCCTATTCAAGCATGCGTTCGACAAAATGAAACTATCAGTGAAGGATGTTTCACCCTGCAATAAACCACTACACGGTTTCACTGGGGATGCTAAGATGCCCCTCGGGCAACTGGACCTCTTTGTCGAAATTGGAAGTCATCCTCGCTCCGTGGTACGGAAACAGACATTTGTGCTGATAGAAAACCACTCGGCCTACAACGCTTTCTTAGGAAGGCCAGCCTTGTCTGACTTCCAAATTGTCCTGGACCCATGGTGCCTAAAGATGAAATTTCCGATGGACAATAGGGTAGGGGAAGTAGAGGGAGACCAGGACGTTGCTCGAGACTGCTATGTAACTGAACTTCGCAACAACCACCGAAAGGATAAAGGGAAGAGTGTAGAGGTTGCCCTCTGCACAAAAGGTTTGGAAGCATAGCAACTAAAGAAAGCCCCTCCTCTTCGATATACCAGCGACCCTTTTAATGAATTAGACCCCAGGGACAAAGAGGAGGAGGCCACCGCCGAGCCTGCGGAGGCTATGGAATTTATATCTGTAGACAAGCATGACTCGAGTAGACTATTGAAAATCGGGTCCCAACTAAAAGCTGGGTTGAAGGAGCAGCTCATTGACTTTCTCCGCCACAACTTGGATGTATTCGCATGGTCACATGCCGACATGACCGGAATCTCCCCTGACATAGCATGCCACGTGCTAAACATTGATCCCACCAAGGCGCCCGTAAAACTGAGAAAGACAAGTATGGGGGTAGAACGATCAACAGCCCTCGACGAAGAAGTAAAGAATCTACTTGCCAATGACTTCATACGAGAGGCCATCTACCTAGAGTGGATCGCTAACCTGGTGCTAGTAAAGAAGGCTAATGGGAAGTGGCGAACATGCATTGACTTCTCCAACTTAAATGACGCCTGCCCGAAAGATTGCTTCCCACTTCCCCGAATCGATCAACTTGTAGACAGCACAGCCGGGCACGAACTCTTATCTTTTATGGATGCATACTCAGGATACAACCAAATTCCCATGCATGCTCCCGATCAAGACCACACTAGTTTCATCACTGACCGGGGTTTGTATTGCTATAAGGTAATGCCTTTCGGACTTAAAAACGCAGGAGCCACCTACCAACGCCTTGTCAATAAGATGTTTGCAGGGCTAATAGGACAAACTATGGAAGTGTATGTGGATGACATGCTGGTAAAATCAAGGAAAGCCGACGATCACGTAAGCCATCTGGGCGAAATGTTTCAAGTACTCCGCCGGTATGGAATGAAGTTGAATACCCTAAAGTGCTCCTTCGGAGTATCATCAGGAAAGTTCTTAGGATTCATCGTCCATGCCAGAGGAATTGAAGCAAACCCTGAACAAGTCCAAGCTCTGAGAGATATCAAGATACCTACCACTCGAAAGGAAATGCAAAGTCTGAACGGGAAAGTGGTCGCCCTAAGCCGATTCATCTCCAAAGCAACAGAGAAGTCCGTCCCCTTCTTCGAAGCTCTAAAGAAAGACAAAGGAAAGTTCGAATGGACTGACGAATGCTTAATCGCTTTCCTTAACTTAATCGAACACCTCCAGAAACCACCGGTACTCTCGACTCCAAGCGAAGGCGAAGAGTTATACCTATACCTTGCTGTGTCATCTCACGCCCTAAGCGCTGCTTTGGTAAGAGAAGACAACCGCACGCAGCGGCCAGTATACTTTGTGAGTAAGACATTTACAGGGGCAGAAGTCAGATATTCTAAACTTGAGAAGCTAGCATACTGTTTACTAATCACATCATGGAAACTGCGTCACTACTTCCAGTCCCATTCCATCAAAGTTCTGACCGATCAACCAAGGAGGCAGGTACTCCATCGTCCCGACACTTCTGGGCGACTACTTAAATGGTGCATTGAACTTAGTCAGTATGATATCACCTATCACCCTCGCACCGCCATCAAGGGACAAGCCATGGCCGATTTCATTGTAGAATTCACTACCAACGAAGGTAAGGAGCAATCGGAGATAGCAGAAGACATCAAGTGGAATCTCTTTGTGGATGGTGCGTCAAACGAACAAGGCTCGGGGGCAGGTGTGGTAATAATCACTCCTAGGGGAAATAAGCTGCACTATGCTATAAGGTTGGAGTTCACTGCCACCAACAACGATGCAGAGTATGAAGCAGTGATAGCTGGATTAGAACTTGCCTTAGAAATCGGAGCCAATTCTTTGTGTCTTCATAGCGATTCTCAACTTATTGTTAATCAAATACTAGGAGAATTCCAGGCTTGAGAGGAATGACTCATAGCATATTTGAAGAAGACCAAGTTACTTCTCAGTCGATTGGACCACTACTTAATCAAATACATCCCTCGGGAAGAGAACCGAGAGGCCGACGAGTTGGCGAAGCAAGCAAGCGTGAGAGACGATGCTATTTCCGGAGCAGTAGCCATCTCAAAGCAACTGACCCCAAGTTTTGAGAAGGTGAACCTGATAGCTACAACCGAAGAAGCAACTTGGATGACTCCCATCCGAGACTACTTACAAAGTGGCACACTACCCAACGGGTGTAACGAAATCAAGAAAATCTTGAGGAAAGCTTCCCGCTACACAATACAAGAGGACACCCTCTATCGGCGCGGATTCTCTAACCCCTTATTAAGGTGTGTCGCTGGAAGGGAAGCCAAGGAAACCTTATCCAACATTCATCAAGGAAGCTGCGGAGATCACACCGGAAGGCAAACCTTAGCAAAAAAGATACTCCGATATGGATATTTCTGGCCCACCTTAAGCAAGGACGCCTTAGATTTCGTCAGAAAATGTGACAGATGCCAGAAGTTTGCTAATATTCCGCGGCTACCAACAACTGAGATTACTCAAATGACCAGCCCTTGGCCCTTTGCAGTATGGGGAATTGACTTGATCGGCGAACTACCAATGGGCCGAGGAGGGGCCAAATATGCTATAGTGGCAATCGACTATTTCACCAAATGGGTGGAAGCAGAACCCTTGAATAAAGTATCTTCAGCGAAAGTTATTAACTTCTTGATCAAAAATGTTCTATGCAGGTACGGAGTCCCATTAAAAATTATATCAGACAATGGACTTCAATTTGACAGTGAGGAGTTCGCCAACTGGTGCCAAGAGCACGGAATTCACAAAAGATTCTCATCCGTAGTTTATCCCCAGGCAAACAGACAAGTCGAAGCCGTCAACAAAATCCTGAAAACTCTGATCAAAAAGAAACTCGAAAAGTCGAAGGGCACTTGGGTGGATGAACTCCCTACGGCACTGTGGGCCTATCGCACATCTTTCAGAACATCGACGGGGCATACTCCTTTCTCTTTGGCATACGGATCGGAAGCTATGCTCCCAGTTGAAACCATCGTGCCTTCCCACCATAGGATCCACTATAACCCAGAAGAGAACGAAGAACTCCTTCACATGTCTTTGGATCTAATTGAGGAGAGAAGAAATGATGCAGCCCTAAAAGCAGCAGCCCACAAGCAAAAAGTGGTAGCACAATACAACTCCAAAGTCAAGCATCGTACCTTACAAGAAGGGGATCTTGTCCTCAAGCGAATCTTCCCTCGCCCCGGAGCACTAGATCCAATCTGGGACGGACCATATGTAATTCATAAAGATCTCCACAACGGAGCTTATATTTTGTCAACAGTGGACGGAGAGGTGTTCCAGAGGGCATGGAACATCCAACACCTCCGTCGATACTTTTCTTAACTTGTACTGCCCATATGAAGTAAATTAACAAAGAGAATCAATGGACGTAGGCATTTCCATGCCAAACCACTTTAAAAAATCTTGTCTCTTTTTTAACTTGTACCTTTATATCTTGGTTGCTTGTTAACTTTATCATTTTCTGTTGAACAAAATCCTGTGCATATAGCATTCCCATTCAAGGCACTCCACAACGCAACTTCACCTGGACAAGACCTAAAAGGTACTATGCGAATCTATGCCCTCGCCAATGAGACACTTTTGCTCCGGCATCCCTCTGCTACGGGTTAACTCATTGCTCGCGATGGCCCTTAAAGCCAACTGTAATGAGCCGATTATATGCCACCGAGAAGGCCGACTATAGCCGAGGCAGCTCATTACGGCGTTCGGCTCACCGGCAACTGTGAACCGACTATAAGCCCCAACATAAGGTGTGTCCAGCCAGGGGTAGTTCACGGTTGACGATCGGCACCCACGCTAGCCGGCCACAATAAATCGAATAATACCCACGATTACGGGCCATAATGGCCCGGGTAGTTACTGTGCGCGATCTCGGCTCCGATGTGTCTTAAGTGCGGCTGTGGTAAAAAAGAATTAACTCCCCGCGGAGGCGTAAGATGGGTGACAAATGTCTCCAAGACCCACAGCTAGGGAAAGTGACTACAAAGCCCGTTTGCCACGAACTTAAGCACATCGAAGGCCTTCCGTGATTGGAAGTTTTACTATTTCACATATTTCAATTTTATTTAAGGAACTTTTCTCCTATCCTCTGTAACAATCCCTGAAGTACAGGACATAGAACAAGAGACATTCGCTAATGGAAGCGGATACTCAAGTAAGATACTGAACCGCATTCCATACTCGATCGCACAAGACATTCAAAGCTGCCACCTACAAGCAAAATATAAAGGGCAGTATTTCCTTCTTTCATGTGTAAACACGTGACTATAATTTATTCACACCTCACGCTAACATTGCAAGTCATAAAATTATGTTTTAAACAAGAACTTGACGTCAAACACAATTTAGTTACAAGAATATGCATAGCTATATTTCTCATACAACATGTCAAAATAGCAAAAACATTCAAAAGACGACAGAACCAGCTTAAGTTAAAGAATTACATGTCAAGAATAGTGTTGTTTATTACAAGTAGCATAATTACAACCTAAGAGTTACGTTACTGTTTTGAGACTAACATATACAACAATGTCAAGTCTACAAAGAGATATCCAGGTCTAATCAAGGAGCCAGCTGCGTCGGATTCTTATCCTTGTCATGTTGCCCACCTGTCCGGTCAAAGAAAGAATTCATTAGTGATAAGCAACCAAGTTAACGGAAAGACTAGAAAGGAAGACTTACCAGCATCTGCTCCTTGATCATCTTGATCATCATCCACTACTTGCACACCTGCCTCCTCAGCTACAAGCAACCGCATGCCCTCCTTCACCGCCACCTTCTCCTCCTTGGTAAACTGGGCGGTAACCACATCCATCCTGAAGGCCACACCGCCCTCCTTATCCGCCTCAGCCTTGGCCTCCTCTAGAGCCCTAAGATAGATCCTAGCCATAACCCGGGGGTAATCATCCATCCAGGACAAGTTACCCTGCCTCCAAGTATGGAAGTACATATCCTGGAGCATCCCGTCCATCATCCCCTCATTCTCCTCAAACTCCCTCATTCGGACCTCAGAAGCCCGCAGCTTTGCAACAACAGCATCCCTATCCGATCGATACCGTAAACGGTCAGCCTGAAGGGACCTCCTCATCACCTCCATCTCCTCCTTCGACTTGGCCTGAGCAAGCTCCGCGGCCTCAAGTCTCCCCGATAGTTCCTCTACCCGCTCGAGGTCCGCTTGCCGAACCTCATCCACCGTGGCAATGGCCATGTCAATTCGCTCCTTACAGACGGCCTCCATCTTCCGCAACTCCGCCCTACTGGCCTCTTCAATAGTCTTCCTCAATTGTCTGGAGGCGGCCTCATGCTGGGAGATTTGGATGGCTTGGTCGACGAGTTGTTTAGCCTGGTCGGAAACCATCAACCGTAGCCGAATGTTGGCGCTTCCTATCTCTTCCCCAGCCTTGACCAGTCGGGCGTGGTGCCCCATCAATTTCCTGGTCTCCTCAGCAACCCGGTCAATATTTTCCTTAGCCTCATCCCCAAGAGTTACGACCCGGGTAGTAAGCAGATCAAAGTCCAGGGACTTAGCTTCGTCAAGCACCCGTACCATAGGATTACGAGGGAGGAGATGCTCACTAGTAACCTCATCAAAGGAGATGTCATGAGATGTCGGGTCCAGGTTCGGATGACCCGCAAACGGATTGCGTACTAAGCCAGGATGATCTATCGGGATGACGGTCGGATTCTCAGACGGATGGGGGAAGGCATAAGCTCGGTATCCTCCTCCGTAATGTCATGAATAGGATGGAGTGGGGCCGGGGGGCCAGGAAGAGATTCAGACGAAGATCGAATCCTCTTCCTCTTCTGTATATCTTCTTCAATAACTCCAAGAAGAGGACGATAGCCGACTACGTCTCCAGGACGGTTAGTAGAAGGCTTCGGCTTGGCGGAAGCTTTGAGGAGTTTGTACTGTTCAAGCCTGTGTCGAAGATCTGAAGTGTTGGCCGTTTTGCCCACTCCTGGAGTAAAAATCAAGTGTCACCAGTATACATTGAGCCATCATTCGAGAATAAAAAGAATAGAGAGAAATTCACCTTGAACCGCAGAAGTTGCCTCAGTAGAAGCGCTCCCGGAAGATAAATCGACGCCGGTCCCAACTTTATCAGCTTTCTTGGACTTCTCTGTTCCCTCCAAACCTTCGAAGGCTTCGCGGAAAGCGTCATCCGTCCACTCTTGCATCTCGTTTACTTGCCCAGAAGACAAAGCCCTGGTGCCATCACCACCCTGTCCTTCGCCACCATCATCCCCGTGACGGTCGCCGTCACCTTCTCTACCACTTCCACTCTCCGCCTCACCTCCTTCGTCCTCACCTTTCTCCTCCTCCTGAACATCCGGATGTGTGCTGGGAGAGGGTCCATCGGACTTCCTGAGCTTCTTCCCCTCGGCGACTGGATGCGCCGAGAAGGGTCTCCTTTTGCCATTCTTTTCCGTGGCCCCTCCTGTTGCTTTGGCAGCCCTCTCCTCCACCGTGTCTCTCTGCTTGACCACAGACTGATGTGGTAGGATCAAGTTGTGACCTAGAAGTGTGGCGTTCCTAATCAAATAAGAGGCCGACCTATCCCTTCCCGTGATGGCTTCTATTTCCGCAGCCATCTGAACCAGGAGATCACTCTCTACGACCGCAAAGCCACCTGTCGCTAGCAAGAAACAGAAACACATAAGAAGAGGTATTGCAGTCAGAACGGAAATTATAAATAAGCTTAAGACTTACAGCCGGAAGTTTCTCGGAAGTGAAACGACGGATGGAAACAGAGTCATACTTGATAAAGAACCATTCTTTCTTAAACATGTTGAACTTCGAGTATAAGTCCAGGACCGGCTTGAAAGATACGGCTGATTCCAAGCTAATGTATGGAGACCCCTTCTTATAGCCCCTCAAGTTGTACAAATACCGGATCTCCCGGTTGGAAGGAGGACGCCCGTATCTCCTCTGGAAGAAAACAAAGAGGCTCACCAGAATGGCATAGGAGTTGGGCTGAAGCTGGAATGGAGTCGCCTTCAGATATGTGACAAAGCTGACTATCCAAGCATTGAGAGGCGGGATGGAACCACACATACAGTGATACCTGCTGTAAGCGAAATATCCTTCGGGGGAATTATATGGCAACACTCCTTCCCCCGGCAACAGCATACGCACTCTGTCAACCCCGAAAGAGCGAGAGATGACAACAAGTTGCTCGTCTTTGAGGGAGCTAGGGAAGCAATCAGGAGATGAGTTCAGAAGCTCTTGAGGACCGTACCCATCCACTAGCGATCTCGGGGTGGGCCCATGTCGTTCTGGATTCGGCTGGACTGGGGGCACGACATGAGGCTCTCTTCTGTCCGTAGATTTCTTCTTATCGGAACGAGTTTCCACTTTGTGAGACATTTATCTGCAAACACAAAAAGGCAGGTTATTAGAGCAAAGGATGTAGAAATATAAAGCAAAAAATGTTTCATGTCCATCCGGCCTTAAGCCCATTCGGCAATAGCTCATTCGGCACTCAGGATCCACATGCTCATTCGGTGATTTGGCACTTGAGTGATTCGGCACTAAGAGATTCGGCACTAGGTGATTCGGCGCTTAGGTGATTCGGCACTTAGGGGGTTCGGCTATCTCAAACGATGGAGGGTAAACGAAGGTTCAAAGCCCATACTTATAGGCGAACGAGGGCGACCGAACCAACCGGTTCAGCAGTTGAAACCGAACGAACTAAAAAAAAGTGAGACGCATGCTGGCATGTGCCCCACTTTGGGGGGCAAATGTTGGACGAAGTCCCACCGGACCAAGACGACCGAATCAAACTCAACTCCACTCCACTCTCATCCCCAGCCAGCTACCTCATCCACTGCCGAACCAGGGAGCGAGGAAGATCACCACCGGACCAATGTGCTCCACTGCCTACCGGACCAGCCTTCACCGAACCAACCTACTCCACTGCCTGCCGAACCAGCCTACTCCACTGCCTACCAGACCAGCCTTCACCGAACCAACCAACTCCACTGCCTACCGGCCCAGCCTACTCCACTGAATCAAAACCATCACCAGACCAAATTCCACCGGACCAAATCCCACCGGACCCAGGGCGTTCCGGACCAACTTTGCCAGGCCAGATTGTATCAGCCCAGGCCCATCAGCAGCTATATACATCCAAGACCCCTACCCCCAGCCTCACTCTATAAATAGAGGGGCAGAGGTACAACAATGGGGGAGAAGTTTGAGAGCTCAAGCACGGAGAGAACTTTCAAACAACTTTCATATACTTGTATCAAAGCTTTGTACTTGTAATCTGAACAAGAAAGGAGAAATAATATATAAAGTGGACGTAGGTACATTCTGGCTGAACCACTATAAATCTGCGTGTCTTTTACAGTTTAGTCCCTGCTTTTCATATATTTGCATAAATCACTCAAATCACAAAGAACAACATAAAATCAATTAAATCATACGACTTTGAGGTGTTTGTCCATTTTTTGTGCAAACACCAAGTAAAAGAAAGATAATAGTTTCAAAACCCACCCTTTCGAAACCATTACTTCTGAAACCATTAGATAGCGGCTAAACTACCCTTTCGAAAGCGTTGAGAAAGCGGCTTTTAAAGTTAACATACGAAAGCACCCATTTCGAATACATTGTTTTAAGGCTATAAGCGGCTTTAACTAATTCGAGAGGTATGAATGCAGCATCATGAGTATCGAATAGGTCCAAAAGCGGATATCCTTTCAAAAGCTTCGTTTAAAACAAAAACAAGCGGCAACTCTTTCGAAAGCTTCTTCCTAAAAATAAAGGCAAGTTGATTGATTCAAAAGCAATTAAAAGTGTCTTCAACCCTTCGAATGCATGCCTTCGACATGGTCACATTCTCCTTTCTTCAATGCATTACATACCAATTGCTTGACATCATATGCATTGGTTCGAATGCGTTCGAAAGGTCTAACTGGAATGGTGCTGGAAGCAAGCAAAAGAAGTGGCAAAGTTGTAATTCGAAACAAAACTGACTTTATGCCTTTCAAGTAATTTCTTTTCACCTAACTTGCATAATTTGTCAAAATGTGATTAGTTTCCATTTCTTTATCAAAATCCTTTTCTAAAAAGGCTGCCGAATCCAAAATTTACAATTTAAAACATTTTAATCAAATATGCCCTTCTCCTTGATATAACGTATAAAACATTTAAGCCCCCTAACTTGAATAATTTTATAACCATAGTAAAATACTTAGGAGAATTCCCAAAAATCACAACAATTTGCTTTTAATATGTTTTCGAACATATAAAAATTTCAGACCCAAAATGATTATATAATTTCCTTAATTAATTTGAATCAAATTTTAACTATTTTCTCCCATAGAAAATCTATAATAAATCCACAATTACTTGGAAAATTTTGAAACTTGAAACCCACCTCTAAAATAATGTTTTTGGTCATATATCAAAAACACAACTCATTTGGATGTTATTTAGTAGGTTTTCTAGTCTAAACATATCATAAAACCCATATAAAATCATATAAATCATCAACAAGCGTATATATCTATTTAAACAACCATAACATGACATACTGCTTGTAAGATAATTCGGACATAATCATGAAACCGAAATCATTATTCAAAAGGGATGTAAATATATTCACCTTGGCTTGGTGTTAAAAAGGTTGAGATTTGCCCTTTGATTAATTTCTTCAAGCTTATTCCTAGCTAATCTTCTTTTTTATTTCTCTTAATGGTGGCCAACCGAGCTCTTAGGGTTTTAATTTTTGTTTGTGAATGATGGAATGAATAAGGAATGGAGAATGTAAGGATTTAGGGTATTAGACTGAAGGATATTCCCATTTTACCCTTATCATATTCCTCCTACTTACTTATTTTCAATTCTATTTTGCTTATATTTTCATTAAGGCACTGCCCCTTATTAATTAACAAATCTCAATCCCTTAACTATTAACATTATTTTACTTTATTTATCCAACTAAATGTTCTGAATAATGTTACTCAATATTAGGGTCATTACAGCTCTGCTCTATGTTTAATTATTTTTTCCATTCTTTATGTTTGGATTTTGATCTTGTTTAACTCTATCCTTTCAAAATTGAATTTTGATCTTAAAAGTGTTCATCTTTTCAAGTTTGTAATTTTATCTGATATGTTTTTCATTCTTTCATGTATGGATGTCGTTCTGGTGAGGTAAAACCCATTCTATATTTAGCAGTATGGTCTTATAGATTATTATATGTTCATCATATTTCTTGAGTTTTCTCACGCAGGTTTTCCAGACTAATCCATTTTATTATTTTATTTAATGCTCGGGTCAAATCGAGATTTTCTAGGCTATTGTTAGTGGGACATGGAGCTCATAGAGTAGAGTTGGATGTTCACTTGCCATAGTATTTATATTTTCCATTGTATTATTATGTATACCCATCAGAAATTGTAAGGTCGAGAAGTTATAACTATCCAGGCCGATGAGGATTGTTTTTAACTATGATATACAATGTATCTTAGAGTGATAGCTTTTGTTGTCTTAGTTATATTATATGTGATCATTCCACTGTGAGACTATGTTTTCCCTATTCATTTTCTTTTTACCCTAATAATCTACCTTTTCGGCACTTAGATGCTCGACATTTGGATATTGTGGATGTAATAAGTGCTAACTTTTGAGGGTCGAAAAGGCAGGTCATTACAGAAAATCCAATATATACTGGATATGTATCACAAGTATAATCTAATCTCCTCATATAATATCTCTTTAAAAATACCATAATGGGAAATGACTGTACAATAGACACGAAGTCCCATGTAGAGTCATATATATAATAATATGCGGCACCCGGCCCACATCAATGCTACTATGAGGTCTATCAATCGTATATGCCAATCTATCACTCCGTTAGTACTAAAAGGGAGACTGATGGCACTAAGCAAGCTCCAAGGACACTATGTCTCTATAGCCTTTAGTTACCTCATAGTCATTGTGACATGTACCTACCTTTGTGCTCGTCAACACACGAACTTTAAGTCACGACACTGCAAATGCCCCTATAGGTAACAGACTAAGCGCTTAGGTGACACAAGGGGCTAATGCATGCATAAGGGTAGCATAAAGCTAAAGCACTATGCTAAAAGCACTGAGCTACATGTAAGGTGTCATAGATCTGGGGTGCGACCCTACGATCAGGCCGTCAGGGTGGATACTGGCCATCTGGTCCTCTCCAACAAGCATAAATAAGAGTACATCTTAATTGTGTCATATAGTACCAACACATATAGACACGAAGTCATGGCCATCGTTAGGAACAAAGCCATACTCATTAAGTATAGGCACAGAGCCATATGTCACTATGTATCATCTCACACTATCCACTCTATTCCAGTCATTTGAGTGTCATCTACTTACAATCAATAGCCGAATAAATATCAAAATAGCATCCCATACCACTTCATCATACTCAAATGTTTATTCACTGCTTATAAACTAAACTCAGACTATCTAGTGTTCTATACAACGAGTCTAAAGAATAACCGGAGAAATATTATCGAAAGTCCCATACTAGATGGTATTACAGCTCCTTTTATTCAGATTTCTTATTACACGGAAGAGAGATCATCAGAAAATCTTAATGAAGGATGTCATCACCGTATCATATCAAATCACTAAAATCAACATTAACAGTGAACCATTCATGACACCAAGATAATGTAAGAAAATGAGAAATTGCAAAATAAAGAAATCAAACTTAAAAATCTCACTAAATTTAAGAAATGAAATTATAAAAAATCTTAAAAGAATACTTCTTTAGACAATTAAATCAAATATTCAAATGCGTATATAAAGCATTCAAAATCACTTTATAAATCAAATATCCTTTATAAAATATTTCCATAATTTTCATTTAATTAAATTCTACTTTTAAATAAAATACAAACTTCAAAACAAATTTCTTTTAATTTCAAAAAATATAGATTACCATTAAAAGCTTCACTTTATACTCAAATCATTGACAATTTATATTGACATAATATTAATTGAAAGTCATTTCATAATTATTCCATTACAAAATATCTTTAAAGAAAATTATAATTTGCAAAATAGATTTTACTCGTTCCAAACTGTAGAATATAATCCAAAATCTCATATTTACGTCTAAAAATAATTGATAATACGTTTTAAAATCAATTAATGCACTTTAAAAATCATTTCATATTTTCTAGATAATATGTTAAATTTCTAAATAGTGATTTTCAAAGGGTTTAATAATCCAAAGTAAACTATATTTACAATTATAAGTATAATACTAAAACACGAAAAGTAAGTTAAATTAAGTAAACTTTAGTAAATTATTTATCAATACGTTTAAAATGATTTTCAGCCCCTAAAATTATTTTCCAAATCTTTTCAAAATCATTTATAAAGGCAAAGTGAATAAACCATCAATAGAAAGCACACGTATAGGTATTGCAACATATAATCTTGCTATTGGACAAGATTCCGTTTGCAAATTGACACCTCCATCCAATACAAGCAACCAATCATCTCTACATCAACCAATTCACATCAATGTATCAAATAATTCATTCAACTAAACAATACAAATAGGATTGAGTTCAAATTATGAAATAGGAGGAGGAGATGTATATTTCATGAAAATCCATATCAATCCCTAACCAAACATTAAATCAAAGCATATTATTGCATATTATAGTTTAGATATAGTATTGTGAGTATAAATTACTCGCCTTAACTACTTGTTTGCTCACAAATTCGCTTGCAAATAAATTAACCGATCGAAGATTGAATTCCGACATGATCTTGGATTGGTTGGAGATGAATCTGAGCAGCACATTTACACCTTCGAGCATCTTCCACGTCGCTATGATCGGTACCCTTACCGAAGCTCTTGCCCTATCTTGAATCGCCACCATATGCTTCGGCCAACCTCATCGCACCACACGTGCCAGCATCGCCGCCACCTCCACGCAATCGCCAGTCGCAGCCTAGAGATCAAATGACGTTCGATCAATCGGATTTATTTGTTTATTTATTTTTTCTTTTTTAGGGCCAAATTCGAAAGCCATGTAGGGTTCTTATTTTTTTGGAGAACAACTTGCATGAGAAGTAAAAGAGAGTGGTCTGGGTAAAGAAAGATCTAGAGAGGAAAAGAAATGGTTAAGGAAAATGAGTTTGGGCTTGGGCTTGGGCTTAGGCCACTAAAATATTATGGTTTAAATTCAATTTGATTTGATTACTTCCCCTTCCATTGAAATCCAAATCCTATTTCTCACCATTTGTTTATAGTTGCATTTGTAATTTAAATTAATCTAGTAGACATTTAAAAATATATTTCAGTAATTGGAGAACTTTATTCAATTCGATACTTCCTTATTCTTGTCTACTTATTTATTGTAATATTACAAAATAAACTTATTTTCAACTATTCCAATCACATAAAGCCTATTTACACTTTAAAATATTAATAATTAATTAAAACATTTTATTTAGTTTTAATTTATTTATCTAAAAAGAATTTGCTAATTTAATTCAAGTGAATAAAATAAAATGTTTTATTAAATAAAATTTAATATAGTAAAATTTATTTTTAGAAACAATAATTACTAATAATCAAATTCAAACATTTAATTTAATTTAATTTATTTATTTTATAGCATAGAATGAAGGGTTGTTACAGACTTCTCCCTTATGAAAATTGCATCCTCGCAATTTCTTATGGGGAAATGTCAAAAGGCTCATACCCAGACTTTCTTCATATGTATGATCTTCTATCAGACTAAAATTGCTCAGTCCTATCTGTGGCTTATTTCAATTATTTTATCCTATGCTACCCTTTGAAAAGATTCAATTCAACTACTTCCTTTTTTAATATGATGAAATATTGTGTAATTTTCTAAGTATCGAATTTTCAGAAAATTCAATAAAATCTCCTTTGTATGGAGATCGTTTCAAAAAATCACAATATGGTAAAATAGATATACTTCAATCCAAAACATGGTCGGTAATAATTTATATATCAAATCCATGCCACATGGCATATATTCCACAATATATATGTGTGTGTCACTCTTTCAAGTAAAACATACTTATTTTGCATTATTAAGCATGTTCGCTTAATTTATACATAAATATGCACCAATTAATCCAAATAGTCTTCATGCACCTAAACTTACTCATAGAAATCACACGAGATCGTATCTTATAATATAAAGTAGTATGGCACTAGTATAATAGAATAACAAGGTTGCATTTTCATTTTGGCTACCTTTAATTCTAAGCTTTTAGGTTTCAAAAACATGTAATTATATAATGTTTCTAAAAGTAAAGTTGCAGTTTAGTCTAATGACTTTCCGTAAACCTTTCAAATCATAAAAATAGTGTATGGCATAAGTTATTGCCATTTTACTAAGTGTAGTCATCTCAAAAACTTCTATTTTCATAGAAGGTCCACTACTTAAATAGAGTTGTTAACATAGTAAACTTCAAAATTTCACAAAACTCTAAAAACAATAAGTGTTCTTTAATTCCATGTCTTTTTAAAATGGACAAAATCATCATAATAGGACAAATCGTTTCAAAGTTACGATTGTTTGAAGTCAGCATTGTTTGTACAAAGTTTATCTTTTGGGACAGCAAAGTCCTTTCTCTGTAATTCAAATACAAATCAAAGCTAACTTCAAAATCTATCATTTCATTTCAAAGAAAAATAGTTCACTAACGAAATATCTTTCTAATGAATTCAAAATCATGGAACATGAATCGACGGTTTGGGATTTATGATTAAATCAAGTTGTTATTTTATCATAAGATTTTCTATGAATTCGTAATATTCAAGTTAAAATTTAAAATTGTAAAATGTAGTAACTACTAATTTGATTAATAAAAAGGCTTAATATAATAAAAATAATGAGATATGAATTTCTTTAAAATAATTTTTTTCCAGCAATATGGTTAGTTCATTTTATTTATTAATAATTTGGTTATAGACCTTTCTTATTTAGTTGATATTTCTAGTACACCAAATTCTGAGATTTATTTATAGCCTTATTGGTTATTGTTTAAACCAAAAATGGCACAAACACCCAAAAGTGTAAGAGGATAGAGATTAAATGAAGAAAGAAAATGAAAAACAGAAGAAATCAAACAGAAAACAAGCACACACAAATTTATAGTGGTTTGGCAATCTTGGCATGCATCCAATTGAATGACTTTATTGCTTTTGCACTAGTTTTTTTTATTACAAGTAGAAGGGATCGTCAGGGATCTCGGAGTACAATGGAGTTTGTGTGTAGCAGCAACATAAAGATCCTTAGAATGAAGCGTTGCCTATGTATTTATAAGGGTAAACGACCAAATATCTTGCTGATATTTCTCCTGCATATCCTCGCCGCCAAGACCAAGTCTCCTAAGAATTTTGAGCTCCAAATCCGCTAAGTAGGAGGGTCAGTGCTGATCCCTATAGGGGGATCGGTACTGATCCCTAAATACTTCGGCATGGGTTGAGTGACTTCCTGTGTTGGGTCGTCTTGATGTTGGCTTTGAGTTTCCAATGTTGTTTTGCATAGTCGCCTAGGTGTTTTTTGGTCCAAGCAAAGAATCTACATAAGACTGAGTTGCTGCTTTAGACTACATATGGAGATTGCCAATACAACGCATAAGAATTATGGAACAACACTTGAATCAGGCTTTATGTTGACAAAGAAGAGTGCCATAGGAGTAGGGGCCACCTTAGGTGTTCCTATATGGATCGGTACGATCCCTTATGTAAGGTAGAGTATTAATCCATATTTAGTATATTCCGAGGTGTTGCTCTTCTAAGTCTATTTGGTTGTCGTCCCGTGTTCTTGCCTGCACTTGGTTCCTAGACCCTAAAATCATCTCTCTAGGCTACTTGCCTCGATAATCGCTGAGTCTAACTTGTCCAGTCAATCCTATTATAGTCGGGCCAAAAGGCTGGATAACACTTTCCCCCTAAAGTACACCTCGTTTCGAATGTGATGTGACTTTGGATCGAGACATGTAAGAAACATTACAAAAGAATCCACTCTATTCTCTGAATGGTCACTGTCCCTTCTAAGAATCGCTTATGTAAAGAGTTATATCCATAGTTATTCATCACGACACTTGACCAGCTTCTAATGTTATAAACTTGGAGAGTGCTCTCTCAATCTATTGTTCTAAGCTTAGTAATTTCGAACTAGTTTCTCTTATGGATTTTCCAGGTATGAGTCAGCTTTTCTTTGACATTAGTTGTAGGGTGTCAAATATGATTACGTATAAGTATAAACATAAACATGCACCGCCTTATAGAAGCTCTCGATCACATGCACATAATTAAGTAGGCATATGTACATCATCATCTTCATTGTTGTTGTTGTTTGTTTTGTGCAGCTAGACTCGCATTTGTTTTGCAGTTGTAGGAGTAGATAAAACATGTACTTTTCCTTCTAAGTTCTACTTCGAATGTGAATAACAAAGACTTTTGTTTCATCGAATCTTTATATGAATTTGTCTAAGCATTTGAGAAATGCACTTCCCATTCAATATACTTGTGATCCATTTCTTATCAGGATTATTGTCGGACTATGACATTAACCCACTCCGTGATTTGCTGGCCTTTCATCATAAAGCAATCATTGAAGCCCCAATCTCTGGGCATTTACATATATACATATGTAACTCAAGAACGTTATCGAACTTCGATGACCTAGAAAAGTGATTCAAGCGGTCCTTTGGAGGAACTAGAAATGCGATTGCGCCTGCCTTTAGGCATCGATTGAAGTAAATTGCCTTGAAAAGCAAGTTGGACATCCCTCTTCATGATTTCTGGGTTGTACTATAAATCCGTAGTACTAATAGAAGTTCATCGATCCACTTGCCTTTGGCCTTTTCCAACCTCTTATTATGAATGGACTTGATAATCTCGTTTAGAGCTTTAAATTGTCTATTCACTAATGGATGTGCCACCGTAGCAAATCTCTTCTTTATATGATGTCGATGGCAGAAATCTTTGAATTTTATACTGTCGAATTGGGTCCATTATCGGTGACGATTACTATAGTACTCCAAAATGACAGATGATACTCCAAACAACAAAGTTGATTATTTCGTGAAGTAGTCAACTGCGACGGTGGCTCGCGTCGTCTTTAAATATCAGTAACACACTGATGATATCAATTCCCCAAACTGCAAACTACCAAGGATTGACCATTTGAGTAATCTTCATTTGTGGGGTTCTCGAAATATTAACAAATCTCTGGCACTTGCACACTTTTGGGTGTTATCAGCCACGTCTCAGTTGACAGTTGGCCAGAAGTATCCATAGTGGAGGATCTTCTTTGTTAGGGTTTGACACATGGTGTAGTCGGCAAAGGCCTCTTCATGAACTTCTTTTAGAACTCGCTTGACCTCGTCATGAGTGGTACACTGAAGCATAGAAATAGAGAAACCCTTCCTGTAAAGTACTCCTTGCATGTTATATCTCGAAACTTGATGAAGGAGTTTTCACCACTCGTTCCCTCTACTTGGAAGGATTCCACTCTATAGGTAGTCTTTTATTAAATTCATTCATGCCTCCTTTTCTAGTTTAGCCTCCGAAATCCAATCGACATCCATTTGGTCTATGCTCGCAGCTAATAATACTTCTACTGGAAGCAAGCCTATGAGCTGCACATTTCCAGAATTGGCCAACTTAGCTAGTGAGTCATCCTTTTCATTTTCCTCTCTAGGATTCTGAGTGCGATCATGCCTGCCTTCTGGCATCAATCAGGATTAACCACTTAGGATAGCAGTTTAGGTAACCCTTTCCAAGATAACGATTTTCAATCGTTCCAAGCTCCGGGAGCTAGATTAAGTTAACTACTTAAGAATGTAGTTCTTACATCCTCAACCAGGATGTTTATTTCTAATCGTGCCTAACTCCAAGCATTGATTGAAGGCTAGAAAATTGGATCTCGCCTTACTCTAGGAAGGGATCTTCGATTTTGCCAACTTCGATCAAGATGTTAAGAATTGGACGGTCTTATCACATCCATTTTTGCTTGTCCTCCTACTTACAATCCACGGACAAGAGTTGAGTAAGTGAACAGTCGTATCATGTTTGCTTTGATTTATACTCCCACCTTCAATATAAAGTTAGCATACAAATGGTCATGATGTGTGTGGTTGAGTTTATACTCCTGCCACAAATCTGAGGGTGAGAGTAAGAGTATGAACAGTCATACCACGTCCGTTTTTGTTTGTAATCCTACCCCTAGTCTAGGGACGAGAGTTAGGGTATGGACGGTCATGTTTGGCTTGAGTTTATACTCATGTCTCCAATCAAAAGGCAAGAGTTGGTTGGCAATTATCTCTGGATATCGAATAAAACTTCAAGAGTCCGATCATAGGCCACAGAAGCTTAGTTGGAACCTATCTCCGGGTACCTACATACCTGCACTATTCACATGCTGGTTCATTCAAGTCAGTCAAGTCACAACTCTTAAGTAGTGGAAAAACAAACGCTCTATCTTGAAAAGCTGTTTTATTCTATAAAAGGTGGTAAATGATAGGTTCTTTCTTAGACATTCCCAACATTGCTGGATCAACGTCGGTTCTTAGAATGTTGGGGATCAAATGTGATCGTCAACCTAGCGGTTTGGACCTTCCCAGCATTGCTGGAGCAACGTTGGTTCTCAAAAGGTTAGGGATCGAATGTGACCGTCAACCTGGCTGCTAGGACCATCCCAGCGTTGTCAGAGCAACACCGGTCCTCAAAATGTTAGGATCGAATGTGACCGTCAACTCGGCAGTTAGGACCTTCCCAACATTGCTGGAGCAATGTCGATTCTCAAAAGGTTAGGGAATGAATTTGACCATTGACCCGACGGTATGGACCTTCCCTGTATCGTCGGAGCAACGCTGGTTCTCAGAAGGTTAAGGATCGAATGTGACCATCGACTGGGTAGTTAGGATCTTCCCAGTATTGTTGGAGCAACGCCGGTTCTCAAAAGGCTAGCGGTCGAATGTGACCGTCGACCTGGCAGTTAATGAGTCTACACCCCAGTCCTTCATTCGAGGACAAAGGAGAGTTCTTTTGTTGTGCTGATGGTTTTGCAGCATGGAATTTTTTGCTTGAGAACATTGTTCCATTGGTTCATGTTGCAGATTTTATGACTACGTAGAAAAAATGGCAATACTTTCCTTTTTACAATGCTCCCGGTGTCCCTAAGAGGCTTATTTGCAAAAGGAAATAAGATAAGGAAGAACGGGGCAGCATTTTCATAGGCTGCTGCTTCATCCATGGGTGACTGGTTAGTTGATGACCAATCTTTTATCCGCCTGTCTTTGCCCTTCACTGCTGGATTTAGGAAGTTCTCCTTGAGCAGGCAGACCCTAGGGTCTTCCAGTTTCATTGTTGTTTGGCGGTTCCTTAACATATTACCGGAGCTTGTTATTCCTTTTTAGCTCCTTAATCAGACTTTTTAGATGTCAATACTCATTAGTGTTATGTCTGTGAGTTTCATGGAAACAACGGTATTTTCCTGAGCGCTTCTATTCATCAGTCACCTCTCTTCGAGGCGGCTTCTTGTATTGCTCCATCCCTTGTGTGGCAAGGAAGATGTTTTCCAATGTATCGTTCAGAGGTGTATATTCTTTTAATCTCAAGTTCCATGGGAGCTCGTCATTACTGTTGCATTGGCCGCTTTGAGCTTGATTCCTTTCCCTCTAATTATTAGAATCCCCAGCGATGGCCACTCCATTCATAGAGTTTCCTTCGGCCTGCTTTATGTGGCATTTCTTTTTATCACCGCATCTGAGTTCCCAACTCCAGTCGTCCATGGACATTTGCATGCTTCCTTCACGTGCAAGTACTCATTGGCTTTTTGTAGAAAGCATCCATTGTCGATGGGGGTTTTCTTTCCAAACAGTCCCCGAAATCCAAATCGAGATGAGTCCCCCTAATCAGCGCCATTAGTATTATGTCTTCTTTAGGATCTATAACTTCTGTCATGGCTGTATGGAACCGATTCAAGAAGTCTCTAAGCGACTCTCCATCAGCTTAGAAGAGGTTAGATAATGACATCACATGCTTCGGACGTGAAGCATGTAAGCGAAATTTCTCCATGAACTTTCACAACGGCTCAGCGAAAGATGATATGGACTTCAGAGGAATCCGAGTGAACCATATTATTGCTACGACCACTAGAAACATTAGGAAACTGTGTCACTTCATAACATCGGAAGCTCTGGTTGAATCCATGTGCCATTCATATCTCAATAAATGTTGCCAAGGATCCGTCGTTCCTCCATACAACAACATCTTTGGCATATTAAATATTTGGGGATACCTTACGCGAAAAATAACCTCAATGATTGGGTTCCAACTCGCATTGGTACCCCATTCATCATTGGTTCTTTATTTATTTTCACTTATCAACTCCTAACCATATCTTCCAAATAGTCCGAGTCAATAGGTTTCCAACTCAACGACGGCAATCGGTACCTATCCCGAGTGTTCTGCTCGATGAATGCTCTCGAGAAGTTGCATACCTTGGCTCCTCAAACTCCAGAGGATCCATTCATCCAACAGTCCCCCTATTTGATTACTGTGAGTTGTATTGCTAGCAGTAGTCTGAAACTCCATATTCTGAACATCAGCAGCACGTCCAAAGGCTACATCCATGCCGCCTTCCAACCGTTGAGTGTTGAACCCACCATAATAAGGTTCGGTACCAATTCCTCCATGGGAGTCCATATTGATCCCTAAACTCGTGCCCTGGGTCGGCGCTCTCCCCTGGTTTGGTGTCCCAGCATTATTTTGTGTCCACTTTTGCCTTATATCCTTACGCTTTTTCTCGAATGAAGAAGAACTCTCTGAATCTAAATTGGAATCCCTTATTCTCTATTTATGGCTGTTTTGAGTAAGTTCATTCAGCAGCCTAAGGTTCTGCTACATCGTTTGACTCATCTCCTGTTGACTAGCTTGGAATCTTGTCTTTCATCTGCTTCATCATCCTATCCATCTCCACTCTGGTCACAATATTAGTTGGAGTCTAGATTTCTATTTGCTCCGGCTGGTTAGCTTCATTCCCATGTTGTGGATTCTGATTCTTAGCGTCACTGAGGGTAGCTCTGGTTGTTATGGTAAGTGTTTCTTACCTTGGAGGGGCCTTGTAGAAAGTTTCTCTGTAGATATTTGAGAATCTGAGTTGTAGAATCAAAAGGTAGAGAAATTGTGTCTATCACTTGGATATAGTAAAAATAATAATAGATGATGGATACAAAATGGCCTGAGAATATCGTTGTCGGTGAAAGAACCAAAATGTTCGAATCAAAAATGACACAAACACCCAAAAGAGTAAGATAGTAGAGATTAAATGAAGAAAGTAAATGAAAAATAGAAGAACTCAAACAGAAAATAAGCACACACAAATTTATAGTGGTTCGGCTATCTTGGCCTACGTCCACTTGAATGATTTTATTGCTTTTGCACTAGTTTTTGTGATTACAAGTAGGAGGGATCATTAAGGATCCCAAAGACCAATGGGGTTTTTTTGTAGCAGTAGTGTAAAGATTCTTTGAATGAGGCATTGCCTATGTATTATAGGGGTAAATGACCAAATATCTCACTGATATTTCTCATGTAGATCCTCGCCGCCAAGACCAAATCTCCTAAGAAGTTCGAGCTCCAAATTCGCAAAGGAAGAGGATCGGTACCGATCCCTATGGGGGATCGGTACCGATCCCTAAATTCTTAGTCATGGATTGAGTAACTTCTTATGTTGGTTCGTCTTGATGTTGGCTTTGAGTTTCCAATGTTGTTTTGCATAGTCATCTATGTGTTTTTAGTCCAAGCGATGGATATATAGAAGGATAAATTACTACTTTAGACTGCAGATGTAGATTTCCAATACAATGCATAGGAATTATGGAACAACACCAAAATCAGGCTCTTTGTGGGTAAAGAAAAGTACCATAGGATTGGGGGCTACCTTGGATGTTCCATTAAGGATCAGTGTTGATCCCTTGTGTAGGATGGAGTACCAATCCACGTTTAGTGTATTCCAATGTGTTGTCTTCTAAGTCTGTTTTACTGTCATCTCGTGTTCTTGTCTGCACTTGGTTCATGGACCCTAGGATCATCTCTCAAGGCTACTTTCCTTGATAATCATTAAGTTTAACTTGTCCAGTCAATCTGAATATAGCCGAGCCAAAAGGCTAGGTAACAGTTATATAAATATTTAATATATTTACAACTGCACCAATTTCAAGTGTACCCTTCTTATCCTTGTTGTAGATTATTGTAGTGATAATAACAATTTTTATGTATATTTAGAATACCATTTTAACCATATAACAAATACCCGTAAACTTCCATGTTGAAGGTATAACAGATGTGAAACTGATTGCAAGTTTATCTAAATATCATGAGTAAGATGAAGAATTGCACAACTTTTTTTTTCCATCTCATACATGTTTTTTTATAACTAGTTTATTTAAGGTCCTCATACCTTTGACTAACATGAAACAAACTATTGGATCTTAAAATGTAAATTCTTATTAGATAAACAACAATATATTATTTTCTTTGCATATCAAACAGATCACCTTATTTATAAAAGTATGCATTCGAATATTATTGTTTGCACCAAAAATGAGGATCAACACAAAATAGAATCACGTAAAGATTAAGTGATGGATGAAATTAAAACAAAACAAAGAAATAAATAAACACAAAGATTTTTATAGTCATTCAGCAATCTCGGCCTACGTCCACTTCATATTTTTATTGATCTTGCACTTGATTATGATACAAGAATGGTTGGATCAGCTAGGATCCATTAGTACAAGAGTAAAGAATAAAAATGGCAGAGCTTGGGCAGTAGAAAGAAGGATCCTCTTTATGGAGAATGACCATTGTATATATAGGTGAAGACATGCATGGATTAGACTGAAATTTCAGAAGAAGAGTATCTAGATCCATAGAGGCCCACCATAACGATTGGTAGTCATGATTCGTCATTTTGGAAAGATCGGTAACGGCTATACCGATCGTCAGTTTTCACCTCTGATTGATGTGCGATCGTTTATGTGGGGTCCTACATGCCTTTAGACCTTGCTTCTAAAATATGGTGTCATTCTAAGTTGTATTTTTGTGAGATATTTGTCGATCTTTATTGTATTCGGATTGCTTGCTGAGATACACCGATCATTATAAATGATCGGCATAGAACGATCGGCAATTTCATGAACTTGAGAGTTTTGAGCTACGATTGTTTCTGTGGGCTCCACTCTTCAATATATTGATGCCCTGAAAGTTTCAAGTGCAGTAACCTTGTAGATTTTGAGATGTTGATCAATCTTTGTTGATTTATGTTGTTTTATCGATCATTCTAGATCAATCCATATAAATTCTTCAATTGTCCATAACTCGAGCGTACGAACTCCGATTGGCTTGAAATTTGAAAGGTAGCCTCGCAGGCTTTACTTGTCGCTTCATATTGATTAAACCTTAACTGGGGTCCGTTCCAAATATGTTCGACCATTATCCATAATATTGCATCTTGCTAAGTCTTAAGGCCGGTAACCAACCATTCTTAACCAAATCTATGGTATCACAGGCTTGCCAAAAGACGGAAAAATATTTGTCCTCCAAACTATGTCTTATTTGAACATGATGTGCTTTGAAAAGTTGCATTCTTCAATCGTTGTGAAGGATTACATTTAGTTTATTGAATGGTCGTCACACTTCCATTGAGTTATCTTCCCAAAGTATTGTATCCCACTTTGATCGTCATGAAGTTTGGTCAATTTCCAATAGTATAAATTCAGAATTTTATTTTATTAGTTGCTACCGATGTCCGGTTCTATGGGGTAGTAAGCTTTTGCCATCTAATCTAGTCTTTTATCAAATAACTCTAGGTGAAAATTCAATTTCTGTTGGTTTCAAGAAATCAAATTTTAAGAATATACACGTTCATGATCAGGTACATGCTCTTGTCATTGGCTCCCGAATGTGTTTATACTCTCATGAGTCATTATCAGTTCCTTATAGTTTAATTGCAGTTGGATTGCAATTCTTTGTTTATATATATATATAATGATGAAATAGGGGTTGTAATAAGTCACTCGATGGGAAAGGACTTCAAGTTCTACAGGGATGACGGCTTCGGAGCCGTAGGCAAGGGCGAATGGATTATGGTCAGTCGCGAACCTGTGGATGGTTCGGTATGCCCATAGTGCTGATGGGAGTTTATCCACCCACTTGCCTCTAGCCTTTTCTAAACGTTTCTTGAGAATGGACTTTATGATTTTGTTAACAGCTTTGACTTGTCCATTAGCTTGTGGGTGAGCAACTGCCGCGAATCTTTTCTCAATATGGTGTCGACGGCAGACGTCTTTGAATTTAGCATTGTCGAATTAGGTTCCATTATCAATTACAATGGTTCATGAAAGGCAAAAATGATAGATGATGCTTCGAATAATGAAGTTGATTACTTTCTTCGTCGTGATTGTGGCTAAAGGCTCAGCTTCAGCCCATTTGGTGAAGTAGGCTACTGCTATGATGATGTACTTTGCTCCGTCTTGGGAGATCGGTAAGGAATCGATAATATCAGTGTCCAAAGTGGTAAACGGCCATGTACTGACCATTTATGTAACTTCCATCGTCAGAGATTTTAGAATTACTTGCAAACATCTAGCACTCGTCGTATTGGCTAGCATGATCAACTGCATCTCGATTGACAATTGGCGAGTAATACCGGTAGCGGATTATTTTCTCTGTCACGGTTTGCCCCCGGGTGTGATCGTCGTATTCTCCTTCATGGACTTCTCTCAAGACTCATTTTATTTCTTCATGGGTGATACACCAAAGCAGGAAATGGAGGAAACTTTTCTATACATGACTCCTTCTTGGATGATGTAGCATGAAGCTTTGTGGAAGATTTGTTGGTTTTCATTGTTCCATCCGAGAAGGATCCCTCGTTGCGGATAACCTTTGATAAAAGTCAACCACGACTCGCTTCCAGAGCCCATCTCTAGAACCCAACTGATCTCCATATGGTCGATGCTCGAAGCATCTAGTACGTTTAATCGGGATAAAGTCCATTTGTTGCACATTCCTTGAACTGGCCAGTTTGGCTAGTGAGTTGGCTTTCCCATTTTGTTCTTTGAGGTGTGTGTAATGGTGTAACACTCAGAGTCGGCCAGTAGTTCTTGGACCAGGTTGAGATAAGGAGCAAGTCGCTTCCCCCTAGCTTGATAATCTCCCCAAACTTGGCATACTACTAACCAGGGATCATAAATGATTTATAAAGTTTTCACTCCTAGTTTTCTAGTAACTTTGAGCCTGGCGATCAAGGCTTCATACTCAGCTTCATTATTTATTGGAGTGAAGTCGAATTTCAAGGTGTAGCGGATCAATTATTCCCTCAGGAGTCACTAATACAACTCTGGTGCCAGAATACCGGTCGTTAGATGCTCCATCCATGCACATTTTCCATCGGTTGGTTGGTTCTCCACTGCTCTTTGGAGAGTCATCTGGTGCAGTGAATTCAGCTATAAAGAATGCTAGTGCCTGTCCTTGGATGGTTCTCCAAGGCAGAAAGGTAATGTCAAATTGGCTCAGCTCGATATTCCATTTGAGCACCCTTCCAGATGTCTCATGTCGCTTTAGGACCCGTCGTTACGGCTGGTTATTGTAGATGTCAATGAGGTGAGCCTGGAAGTAAGGGCGAAGCTTTCATGATGCAATTAACAGGCAATACACGAGCTTTTTCAATTTCCAGTAGTTTATGTCAGCAACTGCGAACTACTTTCTTACATAATATGCCAATCCTTGGATCTAAACCTCTTCGCATAACAGTATGGCGCTTATGGCATGTACGGACGTTGCTAAATAGATGTATAAGTCTACACGATCCAGTGGCTCGGGTAGGATGGAAGGTCGCTCTAAGTGATCTATCAAAGCTTGAAATGCGTCGACGCAGTCCAACATCCATTCAAGTTTCTCTTCCCACTCCTAATTAGGTCGAAGAAGAGAATCCGCTTGTCGATGGCCCTGGAGATGAATCGACTTAAGGCGCTGATCTTCCCATTTAGGCTCTATACCTGCTTGTTTGTCTTTGGTACTTGGATGTCTCTGATTGCCTGAATCTTCTTAGGATTGGCTTTGATTCCACGAGATTGGACGATGAAACCCCAAAATTTCCATAACGCAACACCAAAAGAGCATTTCAAGGGATTTAGTTTCATTCCATATTTTCATAGAACACTGAACATCTCTGCTAAGTCATCGATGTGGTCATTTGATCATCGCGACTTCACAAGCATATCATCTACATATGCTTCCATCGATCTTCCGATCTGATCTTTGAACATCCAGTTGACCTGTCTTTGGTAAGTAGCTTCAGCATTATTTAGTTCATACGGCATCACAACATAATGTTATAGCCCTAGATCGATAATGAAGTTAGTGTGCTCTTGGTCGAGGATGTGGATCAGGATCTGATTGTATACGGAGTACACATTCATAAATAAAAACAGTTCATATCCAGTGGTTAATTCTTCCAGTTGGTCGATCCTTGAAAGTGAAAAGATGTCATTCAGACATGCATTGTTCAGGTAAGAGTAGTCAACGCATGTCAGCTACTTTCCATTAGCTTTTCCGACAAGAACTAGATTGGATACCAATTTCGGGTAGAGGGTGTTGTGGGTAAACCTATTGTTTTTGAGTTTATCCACTTCCACTTCAAGTGCAGCAGATCTCTCCGGATCCATGCCACGCTGCTTTCGCTGTGTCGCTTTTGTTTCATTGTATCATGCCTCGGGTCTATATTCAATGCATGACTCACGATAGTTGGTGAGATCACACACATGTTAAAATAGGTCCAAGCGAGCACATCAAGATTCATTCGGAGAAGGCCAGGTAATTCCTTCATCATCATTGCACTAAGCTATGATCCGATCATCAGTACCCATAATGGATCACCATGGCTGACCATAATTTCGATCGTTAGCTCGATGGGTGAAGCCTTAGATTCCTTGAGTTCAAACTTAACTATTTCACATAACAATCAACATGAAATCCAATTGGGATGGTCAATGATGACGGTTACTCCGGTCATATCCTAGAGTCTTGTCATAAGTTATCGAGTCTGATAGTGAAGGGCTCTAGATGCTTTGAGCGATTATATGCAACTGGCCAAAGATCAGGCTTAGAAGCACATTGAATCAAAAGTCGAGTAGGGTTCAGCCTCGTGTTGCGCACAACACATAGCTGGATTTTACTTTGAGTTTGAATCTTCTTATGTATTCTGGTAACGCACTTTCCATCCAATGTACTCATGATCCATTAATCGTCGTTCGGCTTAGAGTGATGGTCAGTTGCCAATGAGCTTGGGCATCGATTCGACGATTCTATCTCTAGGCATCCTTTCAGTCGTAGCCTCGTTGTCATTGTAAACACCAGGCATGAGTCATAGCATTAAGCTATTGTGGTCAGCTTTCGAATGATCACACCTCTACCCCTAGTCTCGACTTAATAAATATACTGCATGGACGGTCGAGTCTCGTCCTAGTCGTGTTTATACTGCCACCTAAGCTCCAAAGACTTAGAGTTGATCGATGAATGGTCGGTTCACATTCATCTTGATTCTTGCTCGTGCCCCCATAAGTTTGGGGTAGATATTAATAAGTGGATAGGAAAATCATGTCTACTTTAGCTTTATACTCTTCCCCGTCAAACCGTGGTATTGAGTTAGTTGTTGGAAGGCTGTGTTACACCTACTCTTGATTGTATTCTAGTTTTTTCTTATCCGAGGTAAGACCCGATGCTTTGTCGAATTTCGAGCATATGTTAAGTAATGGATAGTCAATTACGTCGAATTTTGTTGTAGATGTCGCCCTGTTCTGGTTGGGACCAAAGAATAGATGGTCAAGTCACACCTAATTAGTGATTGATGCTCTCCTTATCGGACCAAGGGAAAGGATCAGTGGGCGGACGGTCGAGTCACGTCCATTTTGTATCGCTCTTTTAGTTGGATCATGGTAAGAGGAACGAAAGACGTTCGTGTCACATTCATTCAAAACTGGATGGTCAGTCATGCCCATTATGATTTACATTATCCCATCAGATCTAGGAACAGAGTTGGCTCGGGTGTGGTCTAGTCATGCTCATCTAGTTTTGTACTCCTTCTGATGGATCAAAGGAAGGTAATGGAGAATGAATGGTCAAGCCGCACTCATTCGTGGTTTATGATCCTATCCACGCTCTGGTGACCGGAGTTATTCGATGGATGTTCGTGTCACATCCATTTATGGTTGGTGCAGATCGATATTTACCCTTGATCCGATGGTACGATATAGTCCGTCACCCAAGTCTTCGAATGTCATTCTGATTAGTTTGTGTCAAGGCCGCCTGTAGTCGTTGCCTTGGTTTTAATGAACACCAAGTCGGAGCTATAATGAGCTATCGTATTCAGCTTTCGGTAATTTGTACTACTGCCCTTGGTCTTGGGTTGCCAGAGCTAGTTCATGGATGGTCGAATTCCATTCGTAATAAGTTTATACTCCTCTTGCCCAATTCAAGTCGGATTTTATGGAATAGTGAGTGGTCGAACCGTGCTCGTCTATTTATTTATATTCATATCCACACTCTGAGGATAATAGTTTGATGGCGGGTGGTCGAATCGCACCCAACTTGTGTTTATACTCCTATCCACACTCTGAAGACTTAGATTTATTCCAAAAAATGTCGAACCACATTTTCCTTAGTCGTTTCTTCTTCCCTAAAGTAAGGGGTAGCGGTTGAAGAGTGGTCAGTCATATCACGTTCACTTTTACTTGGAGTTCTTAACGTCGAATCGTAGGAAGGAGCCTATTTATGGATGGTCGGGTTGTATCCGATTTAAACTTGGGCTCTCAAATTGCCCCTGCATCCGGGGCAGGAATCGATGCATGGACGGTCGTACTGCATCTACTTTCATTTAGATCTTGCTTTTGCAAAACCTTGGGAGTGAAGTAAGTGTTTTGGCGAACTCTGTGCCTCAATAGAGGAGCGGACTGTCGAACCGCTACACTTTGAGTTGTGTCTTTGCCCCCAAGCCAGGGAGAAGAGTTAGAAAGCGGACAGTCAAACCCTATCCACTTTCTTATGGTATTTATACTCCTAATCATGCTCTGAAGACTGGAGTTAGTTGTTGGACGGTCGAACCATGTCCATTTTTTTGTGTTTATACTCCAGTCTGCACTTTGGGAAGTAGAGTTGATCGATGGACGGTCAAACCGCATCCATTTGATTTGTGTTTATACTACAGTCTGCACTCTGGCAACTAGAGTTGATCAATGGACGGTCAAACCGCATCCATTTAGTTTGTGTTTATACTACAGTCCGCACTCTAGGAACTAGAGTTGATCAATGGATGGTCAGACCGCGCCCATCTTTCAGTGTTTATACTCCAGTCCGTGCTCGGGGAACTAGAGTTATATGATGGGTGGTCAGTCGCACCCATTTTTAATTTATTCTCCACCTGTCAAGTCGAGGTAAGGGTTACTGAATGAACAGTCGAATCACGTTAATTCGTGGAATGGAGTTCTACCCTCAGCATCGAGGACAGAACTTGGAAAGTGAGACGGTCGATTCATGTCCACTTGGTGGTTGTAGCTCCTCTTGTTAAGTTAAGGGAGTAGGTGTTGGATGGTCGGATCACATCCATAATTGGGTTGAACGGTCAGGTCTCGTCCAATTTGCTTCGTACTCTTCTTGGCAAGTCAAGGTAGAGAATTATTAGGTGGACTGTCAAGTCGCATCCACCTTTAGCTATAATCGTTTCCTCATGCCAAGGGTGGTGATTGATGAGTAGACAGTCGGTCGCACCTACTTTTAGTCGAGCTCCCAGACTGCCTCCTGTGTCAAGGACGGGAATTAAAGTGTAAACGGTCAAATCACATCTACCTTAGTTGGGGCTCAGTCTTATTGAGCTTCGGGAGATGCATAAGTACTTTGGCGAACTTCAAGTCAAGCATGGAAGTTGATGAGTGGACGGTCGGTCGTGTCTGCTTTGTACTGGATTTCGACCTGGTCGGACTTTGAGTAAGGCATAGATGTTTTGTCAAAATTGAAGCACAGAGCAGGTAGTGGATGGTCAAGTCTCACCCACTTTCTAGGAGCATATGGTAGTGTTATCCCACTTTTTGGAAAAGCTGAGATACCCAAAAATTAACTGAAATCAATATTGATCAACCATGAATATTAAATATGCATTGCAGGATGATCATGGATATCGAT
Organism: Allium fistulosum; assembly: GCA_030737815.1. Classification (NCBI taxonomy): domain Eukaryota; kingdom Viridiplantae; phylum Streptophyta; class Magnoliopsida; order Asparagales; family Amaryllidaceae; genus Allium; species Allium fistulosum. The sequence goes on along the minus strand of CM060901.1, from coordinate 1,387,287,239 downwards.
GAATTTTGTCCGAGCTCGGATTGGGTTGTAATTGACAAGACATGACATACCAAGCCGTGAGAGCCAACGTTTCAAGTTTCAGCTTAATCGGAGTTCGTAGGAGGGAGATATGATTGATACAAGTTAAATAGGCATGCTGTTCGTATCCATCGGCGAGCTAAGGTGATGATGTGTTCGAATCCATCGAATCAATCATATTCGAATCCATCAGATACCATCGCATTGGCTTGTTCGAATCGATCAGTTCCGTACCCATCTGAGCGACGTCGCCTCAACCTATTCAAATCTATTCTAGAACTTTGTTCGAATCGGAGTTGTTCGAATCCATCCGGTATTGGACTCCTCGCATCGATCCAGAGGCGGTAGCGTCGTATCAGTTTAGCTCGTATCCATCGTAGGCGAAACATTTCATATCGACTAGGGGTAGACCCGGTTCGAATCGATTACAGAGCCTTGGTTCGTATCCATGTGGTTCGTAGTTATTCGAATCGATAACGCATAAGTCCTTCTTCGTATCCATGTCAATGATAATCGATGCGAACGAGGACTGCGTCGAATCGATAACTGGTTCGAGTAAAGACAGAAGCACGTGGATGCGAATAAAGAGTTGGTATGGGCGAAGCTTCGGCGCTAGATGCGAATGACTCGTTCGACGCGGCAAAAAAGGTGGAGAGATCCAAGAGTTCCACACCACGTCACTGCGCGCTCACGTGCCCAGGTCGATTCGGAGCGATGGATACGAATCCATGGATTCGAACAGAGCAGCACACACGAAAATACAATCTTGTATCGATCATATCTCACAAACCGCTGGTCCAAATGCGACGAAATTTTCACAGTAGCTTCCACACAAGGTAAAGAGCAATCCTGCCAAGTTTTAGCTCGATTGGAGCATTTTCTGATCGATACGAAGTTGATTCGAATCGATCACAGATTGAGTTGAAACTTGGTGGGACCGGTCGCGTGGGCCCCCTCACGTGCCAGAAGAAGTCTCCTGAAGTTTGGGCGAGATCTGGGCCTCCTACACCTATAAATAGCCCCCTGAAGCCTACAGAAAAGGGATCTTTCAGCTATTCAACGTCCAGACTCTGCCGGATTCAACTCTACTCCTTTTCATTGTTGTCATATTCAGATTCATTCATTGTATTTGCTGTAATCATCTGTAATCAGCGAAGAATATCAATAAAAGATAAAAATCATTGAAGTGGACGTAGGCCGGAGATAGCCGAACCACTATAAATCTCGTGTTCTTGTGATTTGTTTCTGGATTCCTGTTTGTTGCTTGCTTAGATCTGATATTTGTGTTTGAATATTGCTGATTTGTATTCATACACTGGTGCTTTCACAACACTTGGGGTTTGTGACCATTTTTGGTGCAAACACTTTGGTGCTTTCACTGAGAAGAACTAGCACCCGCTACACCAGATTCGAAGTTCAGATTTGAAAACTCGAAGATTTGAAGACAATGACTCGACAAACAAGTAGAAGACAAAGAGCCGAGAGAAGCCATCAAGGAGGAAGTCAAGAGGCATCCTCTGGTGCTGGAGAAGAACCAACTTCGATCTACATCACTAGAGACTGACCATGACCAATCTGATGCACGAAAGAATGATGAAAAGTCAACAAGAGATGCTGCAGAATTTCTTTGAACAGATGAGAGCTGCAGGGATGCAGAGCCTAGGACCAACTACAGCGGCTATGAATGTGGAACAAGGAGCTAGGATTGCGGAACCTAATGAAGGACAGAATGCAGATCCAGAGGACAATCGACAAGGACTCGGGGGCAGACCCTCGGGATCCGATGCTGGAAGGCCGACAGACGGAGCTCAACAAGCTAGGGCCAATGCTGATGCTAACGGGCCACACGAAGAATACATACCAGAATACCCTTCAAGATTAAGAGGGCAAACCCAGGATGGAGATGAAAATATGGCTGGATTAGTGCGACGACTAATGAGAGGAGGATTGTCTAGCGGAGGATTGGAGGAAGTCAGTCGGAGTCCGTTCACTCCAAATATCAGGAATGCAAGGAACCCTCCAAAGTTCAAACTGCCGACGCTGAATCCGTATGACGGAAAGTCAGACCCGACCATGCACGTTACCAGATACATCAGGCATATGGAAGTGCTGGGGGCATCCGAGGAAGTGATGGAACGATGCTTCCCTTTGTTTCTATCAGATTTGGCTACGCTTTGGTTCAGACAACTAGAGACTGGATCAATCAGGACATGGGGTGAGCTAGTGGAATGCTTCATGAGACAGTTTAGGGTTCATGTGACGCGACCCAAGAGTGTGATGACTTTAGCCTCGATAAAGCAAAGGACCGGAGAGTCCATAAAAGATTTTCTATTGCGATTCAATGCAACGGTGGCTTCTGTAGATCGCCCGGATCCATCAATGATTTTGATGGCGGCAGTAGCAGGAATTGCAGAAGGCACCGAATTCAAAGATTCTCTGACCAGAGACCCACCGCAAGATCTAGGAGAGTTCTATCATGAAGCTGAAAAATTCATTCGACTAGAGGAATCACGAGCCGAGAGGCTGGAAATAAACACTACACGAAGCGAAGGAACCGCAGGAGGACAGTCTGGAGCAGACAAAGGAAAGAGAAAGCAGGACGATGCACAGGACGGTCCTGATAAACGGAAGAAATTCCGGGAACCCAGATTCAGGCAATACACAGATTTGACGGCAAGCCTAGAAAGGATTTACACTGAGACTCGGGGGCAACTCCCCTATCGAAAACCACCCAGGAGAGATCCCACGGAGCGGGAACGCAGGACTGGAAAATACTGCCTATTCCATGAGCTGGATGGACACGCTACCGATGAATGCCGCCACCTAAGGGATGAGGTGGAAGAACATGCCAGGAGTGGTAAACTGCCACAATATGTCAGAGAACGGGCAGCAGCGGTAAGGCCTGAACAACTACCGCCTCCACCTAACAGAAACGATCCTGGATCGGGATCACGACTCATCATCAACTGATTAAGATGGCAAGGGCCAAGTTCGAGATTTGGACTTCGGCCAAATAATTTCATTAGATTTGCTTTTAGAATAAACGGCTATCCCACTTACTCATGTACGGGAACCGGAGAGATCCCTAGGCATGCTCTGAGATGGAGATATACCGATCTGCCCGGAGAGGCAATGTCTAGATTTCCTGGTGTTTGAGATTGAACATCTAGGACCTGAATTTAATAAATAACTTTGAATTTCTTGAAATAAACCTTTGACCGGAGAGTTAAAGGATAAACATTAAATATCAATATAAAAATGATCGCTTTATGATCCTACCCAGAGAGGCGGGGTCCAGAGTGCAAGAAGTGAGTTGCTTCGCCAGAGAGCGACAGGATCGACTCACTTAAGCATCGTTTCCTATTCACCGGGGAGTGATTCGATTAGGATTCGATAAGAGCCCGGATAGGCTATGATCGGCCGACGATTCAGGTCAAGACATCGCTTAATGTTCAGATACACTGAACCGGAGTGCAAGAAGTGGGTCGCTTCGCCGGAGAGCGATAGGATCGACCCACTTAACGTTGTTTCCCCTTCACCGGAGAGTTACAGGATGGGATCCAGCAGGAGCCCAGAGAGGCTACGATCGACCCAGAACGGCCAAGACATCGCTTCACGCCCTAACTGGGGCCAGAGTGCAAGGGATAGAAAGCACGCCGGAGTGCAATAGGATCTTTCTATTCGACCGCTAAGTCTGGAATGGGCTTCGCAAGGGTCCGGAGCGATCGACAACAGTCCGGAGAGACTGTATAATTTCATTCTTAACTTCCACTGGCAGAAATTGATAATGTTTCGGCTTCGAACAGCCATGAACTCGATTGAAAATATCATAAGATTCGAATAAAACCTGAGCTTACTACATTCGAATTGAGACTAATCAAAACACACCTTTTACCAAAAGGCATGTTTTGGGGGGCAAAGTGTTATCCCACTTTTTGGCAAAGCTGAGATACCCAAAAATTAACTGAAATCAATATTAATCAACCATGAATATTAAATATGCATTGCAGGATGATCATGAATATCGATGAATTTTGTCCGAGCTCGGATTGGGCTGTAATTGACAAGACATGACATGCCAAGCCGTGAGAGCCAACGTTTCAAGTTTCAGCTTAATCGGAGTTCGTAGGAGGGAGATATGATTGATACAAGTTAAATAGGCATGCTGTTCGTATCCATCGGCGAGCTAAGGTGATGATGTGTTCGAATCCATCAGATACCATCGCATTGGCTTGTTCGAATCGATCAGTTCCGTACCCATCTGAGCGACGTCGCCTCAACCTATTCAAATCTATTCTAGAACTTTGTTCGAATTGGAGTTGTTCGAATCCATCCGGTATTGGACTCCTCGCATCGATCCAGAGGCGGTAGCGTCGTATCAGTTTAGCTCGTATCCATCATAGGCGAAACATTTCGTATCGACCAGGGGTAGATCCGGTTCGAATTTATTACAGAGCCTTGGTTCGTATCCATGTGGTTCGTAGTTATTCGAATCGATAACGCATAAGTCCTTCTTCGTATCCATGTCAATGATAATCGATGCGAACGAGGACTGCGTCGAATCGATAACTGGTTCGAGTAAAGACAGAAGCACGTGGATGCGAATAAAGAGTTGGTATGGGCGAAGCTTCGGTGCTAGATGCGAATGACTCGTTCGACGTGGCAAAAAAGGTGGAGAGATCCAAGAGTTCCGCACCACGTCACTGCGCGCTCACATGCCCAGGTCGATTCGGAGCGATGGATACGAATCCATGGATTCTAACAGAGCAGCACACACGAAAATACAATCTTGTATCGATCATATCTCACAAACCGATGGTCCAAATGCGACGAAATTTTCATAGTAGCTTCCACACAAGGTAAAGAGCAATCCTGCCAAGTTTTAGCTCGATTGGAGCATTTCCTGATCGATACGAAGTTGATTCGAATCGATCACAGATTGAGTTGAAACTTGGTGGGACCGGTCGCGTGGGCCCCCTCACGTGCCAGAAGAAGTCTCCTGAAGTTTGGGCGAGATCTGGGCCTCCTACACCTATAAATAGCCCCCTGAAGCCTACAGAAAAGGGATCTTTCATCTATTCAACATCCAGACTCTGCCGGATTCAACTCTACACCTTTTCATTGCTGTCATATTCAGATTCATTCATTGTATTTGCTGTAATCATCTGTAATCAGCGAAGAACATCAATAAAAGATAAAAATCATTGAAGTGGACGTAGGCCGGAGATAGCCGAACCACTATAAATCTCGTGTTCTTGTGATTTGTTTCTGGATTGCTGTTTGTTGCTTGCTTAGATCTGATATTTGTGTTTGAATATTGCTGATTTGTATTCATACACTGGTGCTTTCACAACACTTGGGGTTTGTGACCATTTTTGGTGCAAACAGGTAGTTGATGAGCGGTTGAATCACACTCGTCTTGATGAAACTCCAAAGGTCTGATCATGGTCCATGGAGATTGGTTGGCGCCTAACTCTAAATTCTTGGTCACCTGCATTGTTCGGAAGTAGTTTAGTTCAAGTTGGTCGTATTTCATAATATAATTGAAATTGAAATTGAAATAAATCTTATTGATAAGTGAAGCAGTGTCTTATGCTCGCTATTCCACTTCGCCCTAGGCCTTCCTAGTTGGAAGTCGACCATAGGTAGTCCAATTGATAATCAAAGTTCTTTATTGATAGGGGTCGGATGTTCCCTGCCTGCTATGTCATGGGGCTTGCACATATTGCTGAAACTTTTCTTTTCGGATTAGGTTTCCAATCACATCTCCTAGAATCTGAGTCCTCCTTTAAGGCCTCAATGCTGCCCTTGCTTCGAGTTCCTTCAGCCAACGGGCTTGCATTGTTTTTTTGCTAGTCTGCACTACCTCCTCCTTGCTTAGGTTCTAATTTACTTTGTAACAGAAACAATCCAAGGACATAGGAGGCTCTCCAGTTTAACAGTTGCCAAAATCTATCTCAGGTGTGATTCCATTTATCAATACCATCAGTATGATGTGCTAACTAGGACTACTTACTTCATTGACAAAGGTGTTGAGTGGCTCACCTGCTGCTTGGAACAAGATGAATAATGGCATTGCATCCTTTGGGCGATTCACATGAATTATGAATTACTCGACAAACTTCTTAGCCAAATGATAGAATGAGGAGATGGATTTGGCAATAAAACCGCATGATCGCTACACCTTTGAGGAATATAGGAAAGCATATGCATTCAATGGAATCTATCGCTCTAGCGGAATTCATGTGCCACTCGAATTTCATGAGACATAGCCTAGGTTCGGTTTTCTCTGAGTAAACCGATATGATTAGTACATTGAATCTCATAGAATATTCTACATGCTCAATGGCTTCAATGAATAGGTTTTTGCTGGGGAATAATGTACAAATGGTTGTCCAACATTTGAATGCTTGAGAATGCCGATAAAATGGTAAATCAGTTAGGATGGGGTCGTTGATCGGTGATAATCCACAAACTTTCACCCAAATGGGGTGCGATCCATATAAGTTAATAAGGAAGACTTCTTGGGGTTTCACATCAAGTTTCAAGCCATTTGGTGTCCATATGCCCGAGATATGAGCAAAGCAAGATGAAACGGTATTGGCAGATTGGCGGTAATTTACTTAGAGTCAGCAACTTTTGCTTGGAGTCAGCGACTTTTTTGCATGGAGTCGCTGAATTCGAAGGGTTGGGTCAGTGAAGAAAGGTTCTTGGAGTCATATTGATGTTGGCTTAGGGTAAATCTTGGTTTTACCCGAGTTTGGCTTTGGGAAAAAATTTCTTTGGATTGCTTCAAGTCAGATGGGTGATTACTTTGGGTCAACCCTGAAGTGAACTTTTCGACGACCATAGCCATCAATTCAGGCATTTGGAAGCTGATCAATCGTGGGCAGTCGCAATCCACCCTGGAAGTCTGATCCAGTAATCTATCCTAGTTTTTTTCATATCAACTTGGTTCTTCTGCCTTTGGGAGTTCCGTTTAAGTAGCAGCTCCATGTATATTCCTTGGCTGCAATTCAGAAGTCACCACTTGATCCCCTATGCCTTGGTCAGTCACGGGACGCAAGGAAAGTGGATAGAAAGCACCTTCCTTAATTTAAATTTCAAATGCAGAATGCAGCTGCATTGCTCTGCAGCACGGGTTGAAAAAAAAATTAGAGCCTTTTTCTTAAAATTTGGATTGTACCTTGTAAAGCTATTCTTTGAAAAACGATCAGTAGTGAAAATGATCGGTTGAAACAACAATTAGTTGAAAATGACCAGTTGGAATGCCAAAGCGATGGAACAACCGGTTGTAGTAATGATCGGTTAGAATGCCAAGGCAATTCGAACGATCGGTGGAAACGTTAACCTAGAATGATCGGTGGAAATGTTAACTGGAAGGATCGGTGGCAGCGATCTTGGAACGATCGGTTGCAACGATCTTGGAACGATCGATGGAGCGATCATATGGGAATGTTAACAATGATAGGTTGAAAATGATTGGTGGAAAAAATGTTCTTTTGGAAAAATGATTAATGGAAACCATCTATTGGAACAATCATTGAAAACAACGATCATTGAGAATAACGATCGGTTGAAGGTGTTATAGAGAAAATGATGGATCGTTTGTGCGAACGATCAGTTGGATTGAACGATCAGTATTGTGGAGCGATTGTCTAAGAACAGTTGGCATGGACTACACTGAGGTTATGATCATAGTAGAGAACAATCGGTTGCTGTAATTCTGGAAGATGAAGTGTTGTGGATTGATCGATTGAAGAACTATCGGCTAAGAAAACAATCGGTCTAAATTGCATTGGTGGAATGATTAAGGATCATATGGAATAATCGTACAGAAAAAACGATCGGTCTAAATCGCGTTGGTGGAACGATCAAGGGGAAACGATCATATGGAACAATCGTATAGAAAAGAAGATCAACCTAAATCACATTGGTGGAACAATAGTATAAAAAATGATTGTAAAGAGAAACGATCATACAAGATGATGTAGCGTATGGATTTATAGGGAATGATCATTCATTGATGATGTATGAAGCATGGCCGATGACTGATCGTTCACAAATGCTTTAAAACTTGAAAATGTATGCACATTGATCAAACACATGACTAATCGATCAATAATATCATGATTTCCTTCTTCCACAAGGGAAGTAGACATGTCTCCTCTAGCCATGACTAATAGTTTCCTTGTAGATCTCATTCAAATCTGAGTAGAACAGGAAACCTATCGGTCAAAAGCTGGATCTATCTCACGAACATGAAAATCCACTAATAGAAGATGAGATCCAATCAAGCCGAGAATTCATTTTTTGATGAAAGCCAAAATGTATGCACCAAAAATGGGCATCAACACCTAACAGAATCTCGTAGAGATTAAATGATGAATGAAATTAAAACAGAGCAGAGAAATGAACACACAGATTTTTATAGTGATTCGGCAATCCTGGCCTAAGTCTACTTCATATTTTTATTGATCTTGCACTTGATTATGATTATAAGAATGTTTGGATCAGCTAGGATCCATTAGTACAAGAGTGAAGAACAAAAATGGCAGAACCTGGGCAACAGAAAGAAGGATCCTCTTTATGGAGAATAGCCGCTGTATTTATAGGGGAAAACGTGCATGGATTGGGCTGAAATTTTGCAGGAAGAGTCTCTAGATCCATAGGAGCCCACCATAACGATCGGAAGTCATAATTCATCATTTTGGAACAATCAATAATGACTATACCGATCATTATTTTTCGCCTCTGATTGATGCGCGATCGTTTGTGGGGGGTCTCACATGCCTCTAGACCTTGCTCCTGAAATGTGGTGTCATTCTAAGTTGTATTTTTTGATATATTTGTCGATCTCTATTGCATTTGGATTTCTTGCTGAGGTACACCGATTATTATGAACAATCGGTATAGAACGATCAGTAATTTCATGAACTTGAGAGTTTTAATCTACGATCGTTCCTGAGGGCTCCACCCATCAATATATTGATGCTCTGAAAGTTTCAAGTGCATTGACCTTGTAGATTTTGAGATTGTAACGACCCTAATTTTGACTAACATTATTTAGGACATTTAATTAGATAAATTAAATGAAATAATGTAAATGATTAAGGGATTGAGATTTGTATAATTAGAAGGTAGCCGTGCCAAATTAAACAATGAACAAAAGAGAATTAAAATGAAATAGATAAGGGTAATATGATAAGGGAAAAATAGGAATAGGTTATATTCTTATACCATAAACCCTCATGCCACTTTCATTTCCATGTTCATAAACAAAAATTAAACCAAGTAAGGCCGGCCACCATTAGGAGAAAGCAAAGGGGAAGATAAACAAGAATTAAAAGCGGGAAGCTTAATCAAATTCATTCAAGAGCAAATCTTAAACTCCTTAACAACAAGCTAAGGTGAATAATAGTTTATATCTCATATTTTTATTTTCGGTTTCTAGATAAGAACTGAACTTATTTTGCAAAGTATTATGCCATGTTTTGATTGTTAAATGGACATATGCTAGTTGATGAATTATGTTGCTTTATATAAATTTTATGATAAGTTATGATTTAAAAAACCTTCCAAATGACATCCAAATGCCTTGCGATTTTGCTATAAGGTCAGAAATAAGATTTTGGTGATGGGTTTCAAGTTTCATAATTTTATGAATTAATGTACATTTATTATGAATTTTCTAGTGAAGAAAATGGTTAAATTGGGTTTAATGATTAATTACAGCTACTATATGCTAGCTTTGGGTCAGAAATTTAAATATGTTAGAAAACATATTGTTTGTACCAAAATTGGGCACAACACTCTTCGGAAGTTTTTGAAGAGATAAAATGAATAAATTAAATGGAAAACGAGGATTATCTAACAAAAGCTCCAAAAAACAGATAATGAGAGTAATTAAAATGCACAGAGACACAAGAATTTAGAGTGGTTCGGCGTATCGCCTACGTCCACTATGAAGTTGATTGCTTTACTAATCTTTCTTTGATGATTACAATTGATTTCAACAGGTTACAGCAAATAACAATTGTTATACCGCCTTTTGGCAAGGCCGTGACACCAAGAATTTAACTAAAAACCAAGGGCAGTTCATCCTGGAGATCGGTTGTACACATGCTCACTATGGATGTCGACGAATTTTTTTCGAGCCCAGATCGAGCTAAAATTGATATGACATGACAAGCAAAGCTATGAGAGCCAACCTTCCAAATTTCAAGTCAATCGGAGTTCGTATGCTCAAGATATTGATCGATCACGGTTGAGTAATCCAAACTTGCATCGATCATAACTAGAGATCTAAATATCCAAATGCCACCAAATTTTAACGGGAGCTTAAGTATGACCTAAGGAATGTTCCTGCCAAATTTTGACTCAATCAGAGCAAGTCTTGACCGAGTCGAAATTCGTTCGTATCGATCGCGGATGGAAAAACTCCAACTTGCATCGATCATATCTCGAGATCTACAAGTCCAAATGCTATGAAATTTTCACACCAGCTTAAGTACAACATGAAGAATGTTCCTGCCAAATTTCGACTCGATCGGAGCAAGTCTTGACCGAGTCGAAATTCGTTCGTATCGATCGCGGATGAAAAAACTCCAACTTGCATCGATCATATCTCGAGATCTACAAGTCCAAATGCTATGAAATTGTCACAGCTGCTTAAGTACAACATGAAGAATGTTCCTGCCAAATTTCGACTCGATCGGAGCAAGTCTTGACCGAGTCGAAATTCGTTCGTATCGATCGCGGATGGAAAAACTCCAACTTGCATCGATCATATCTTGAGATCTACAATTCCAAATGCTATGAAATTTTCACAGCAGCTTAAGTACAACATGAAGAATGACCCTGCCAAATTTCGACTCGATCGGAGCAAGTCTTGACCGAGTCGAAATTCGTTCGTATCGATCGCGGATGGAAAAACTCCAACTTGCATCGATCATATCTCGAGATCTACAAGTCCAAATGCTATGAAATTTTCACAGCAGCTTAAGTACAACATGAAGAATGTCCCTGCCAAATTTCGACTCGATCGGAGCAAGTATTGACCGAGTCGAAATTCGTTCGTATCGATCACGGATCGGGCCGAAACTTCATGGGCTTGGTCGCGCGGGCTTACTCACATGCCAGAACAAGTCCCCCAAGATCTGAGCGAAATATCAGCCTCCCACACCTATAAATAGACCCCCAATGCCAACAGAAAAGGGGTTCTTCTTCCTCTGTGAGATCTCCAATGCCCGGACTCCGCCAAATCCAGATCTGAACTCTATTGCTGCTGCTACCAGCGAATTTCACTGCTGCAAATCATTGTTATTCGCTATAATTCATTGAAACCAATTGTAAACATCAAAGAAAGATCAATAAAGTAAACTACTTCATAGTGGACGTAGGCAATACGCCGAACCACTCTAAATTCTTGTGTCTCCCTGCATTTTAATTATTCTCATTTCTGAAATTTGGAGTTTTTGTTAGATAAATCCTCTTTTTACATTTAATTTCTTCACTTTATCTCTTCAAAGACTTCCGAAGAGTGTTGTTCCCAATTTTGGTACAAACACTTTGATGCTTTCACTGAGAAAATCCTTGCTTTTCTCCTACTCTGTGGATCTACTACCGTAGTTGGATTGCAAAAATCTAAGGAGGAGATCTAGATCTATCGTCAAGTGGTTCCATCTATTCTATACAGATTGCTCCAGATCTAAGAGGAACTGCATTCATCAATCATTTTGTATCCATATTTTCGTATCTATGAAAATATGGTGATTTCGTATCCATGTTTTCGTATCCAGAAAATATGGTCATTTTTGAATCCATCATTTCGTATCTAGAAAATATGGTCATTTTTGAATCCATCATTTCGTATCCAGAAAATATGATCATTTTCGAATCCATCATTTCGTATCCAGAAAATATAGTCATTTTCGTATCCATATTTTCGTATCCATGAAAATATGGTGTTTTTCGTATCCATGTTTTCGTATCCAGAACATATGTAAAAGTTCATATCGATCAAGAGTGCTCTGTTCGTATCGATCTGCTTTGCATCACTCTGTTCATATCGATCTGCTGCGCATCGCTCTGATCGTATCGATCGCCACTTTCCTGTTCGTATCGATCAAGAGTGCTCTGTTCGACTCGCTCCGCCTCGCATCCATCAAAGAGCCTCTGTTCAACTCGCTTTGTTTCGCCTCCATCAGAAGCCAACTTCGACTCGCTCACTTCGACTCGCTTCACAGCCATCAGAAGTGACCATTTCGACTCGCTTCACAGCCATCAGAAGTGACCATTTCGACTCGCTTCACAGCCATCAAAAGTGACCATTTGGACTCGCTTCACAGCCATCAGAAGTGACCATTTCGACTCGCTTCACAGCCATCATAAGTGACCATTTCGACTCGCTGCACAACCATTAGAAGTGATCATTTCGACTCGCTTCACAGCCATCAGAAGTGACCATTTCGACTCGCTTCACAGCCATCAGAAGTGACCATTTCGACTCGCTTCACAGCCATCAGAAGTGACCATTTCGACTCGCTTCACAACCATCAGAAGTGACCAATTTGACTCGCTTCACAACCATCAAAAGTGACCAATTCGACTCGCTTCACACCCATCAAAAGTGACCATTTCGACTCGCTTCACAACCATCAGAAGTGACCATTTCGACTCGCTTCACAGCCATCAGAAGTGACCATTTTGACTCGCTTCACAGCCATAAGAAGTGACCATTTCGACTCGCTTCACAGCCATCAGAAGTTACCATTTCGACTCGCTTCACACCATCAGAAGTGACTATTTCGACTCGCTTCACAACCATCAGAAGTGACCATTTCGACTCGCTCCGCTTCGAGCCATTCTTCGACTCGCTCCGCTTCGAGCCATTCTTCGACTCGCTCCAGTTCGAATCCATCGGAAGTGCACACTTCGACTCGCTCCGCTCCGAACCATTCTTCGACTCGCTCCAGTTCGAATCCATCGGAAGTGCACACTTCGACTCGCTCCGCTTCACATCCTTCGAAGAGCCTCTATTTGACTCGATCTGCTTCGCATTGCTCTGTGCGTATCGATCGCATGTGCTCTGTTTGTATTGATCGCAACTGCTCCAATTTGTATCGATACTCACACGTTGTTCGTATCGATCCATATGCGTCCAATTCGCATCGATACGAAATTTCAAAAAAAAAAAATTGGGTACAACCCAGATTTCCTACGACGAGACTAGATGGTCCGCGTAGTGCATCCGCCAACCCGAGACTGGGGGCAAAAGAGTAATTATCCGAGAGTTGACTATGACAACTTGAACCTATGACCCATGCCTGATATTCATAACAACTCTTGGTTGCGATCGAAAGGATGCCTAGAGATAGAGTCATCAGATCAATACCAGGACTTATGGGCGACTGATCATCATTCTGACCATTTTGATGAGCAATGGATCGCAGGTACATTCAATGAAAAGTGCATCATTCAGAAACACAAGTAAATTCAATCTCAAAGCTGGAGCCAGCTATGTAGCAGCATACAGTACAAGGCTAAATTCTACTAATCCTTTGATTCAACATTCTTATAAGCCTGATCATTTACCATTGCAAATAAACACATGAGGCGCCTACAACCCATCACGAGTATTGTAGATCAGATCACAACTCTGCGCAATGATGAAGAAAGAGTCAACTGTTTTACTTTAGGTGAATCTTGATGTGTTCGCTTGGACTCGATCTCATATATATATATATATATGGACTCTCGCCAACCTTGAAGAAGCCTGCATTAAATGTCGACCCGAGGCATGTCTCGGTGAACAAAAACGATGCGACATGGATACAAAGAGATCTGTTGCACTTAAAGAGGAGGCGAATCTGCTCAAAACCAGTGGGTTTATCCATGATGCCCTCCAACCAAAGTGAGTATCCAATCCTTTACTTATAAGAAAAACGAACAGAGAGTGGAGGACATACATCAACTACTCAGATTTGCATGGGGTATGACAAAGCACGGCTTTCCACTTCCAATGATCAACCAACTGATGGACCTGACCATCAGACATGAATTACTCACATCCATTGATGCAAACTCCAGATACAATCGAATACTGAAGCATGTCCTAGACCAGGAATACAACTGTCTTGTTATTGACCTAGGCCTATAGTGCTATGCTGAAATCCCTAAATTCGAACTTGAGAACGCTTATGCTACTTACCAAAGGACGATTAGCAGATCATTCAAAAATCATATCGGTCGATCGATGAAAGTAGATGTGGTTAATATGCTCGTGAGATCACGGCTATCAAACGACCATATCGATGACTTGACAGAGGTATTCAGTGCTCTCCAAAAATGCAGGATGAAACTCGATCCTTTAAAATGCTCTTTCACTATTACATCAGAAAGATTCTTCGTTTTCATCATCAATTCTCATCGAATCAAGACTAATTTCTAGAAAATTCCGACAATTAGAGACACCCATGTACCGAGGACAACCAAGCAGCTCTGATAGATTGCTTAAAGAGACCTTCCATTTTACCCAAACCTTTGGATCGCGAAGATTTATACATCAATTGGGTCGTGTCAACACACGCCATAAGCATCGCAATGCTATGTGAAGATAAACGAATCCAAAGACTAGTATATGATGAAGGCTAGCTATTGACAAGCTCACCCTGTTAACGTCTATATCGACCAGCCGTTACAATAGGTCCAATAGAAACCTTAGATGTCTGAAAATTCACTCAAATGGAGTACCAAGCTAAGCCAATTTGATATCACTTATCTCCCTCGGAGAGCTCTCCATGGTCAAACATTAGCATACTTCATATCTGAATCCACCACATCAAACGACTATCCGAAGAACAGTGGAGAACCGTCCAACCGATGGAAAACGTACACCGATGGAACTTCCAATAATCGGCTTTCTAACATCGAAGTTGCGCTAATGACTCCTGAGGAACGAACGATCTGCTACGCCCTGAAACTCAACTTCCCTGCAACAAATAACGAAGCTAAGTATGAAGCCTTAGCGCTCAAACTTGCAAGAAAACTATGAGTGGAAACTTTACATGTCTTATGTGATTACTGGTTAGTAGTACACCAAGTCAGGGAAGATTATCTGACTAGGGGCATCGTCTTGCTCCTTATCTCAACCGGGACCAAAAGCACTAGCCGGCTTCGACTATTACACCACTACACAAATCCCCAGAGAACTAAACGAAAAGGCCGAATCAATCGCCAAGCTAGCCAGTTCTGGGGATGCACGACAAATAGACTTTGTCCCAGTTGAAATGCTAATTATTCTAGGCATTGACATATGAAGATCAACCAGATCTTGGAGATGGATCTAGAAAAGGAGTCATGGATGACTCCTATCGAAGATTATCCATAATCGGGAATTCTTCTTGAATGAAGGAATGAGAAATGGCATATCCTCTGTGAAGCCTCACTGCATGATTACGTCTAGATCGTTCAACTCCGTCGACACAAAGCATTACTCCTGTATCCGCCAATCCGAGACCCATTATGACGTATCCGTCGATACGAAGCATACATTCCAACATCTCAGATCGATCTAGGAGAGGATCGATACAAAGGAAGGACTCAAAACAACCATCAAACGTTGTTACAACTTGAATTTCACTTCGATCCAGGAGAGGATCGATACGAAACTCAATCCAAATAAAAACTAAAGAACTTGACAACGACTCGTGAACGTGCAAACATTAACGGGAGCCAGGTTAACATACGTACATGTATGATAGACTAACATTCAATTTTCAAAATTTACAGGAGTTGAATGCTTACCTGATGACAATTACAACAGTGAACAACAAATCGCTAGCACTCGACACTCAGTTACAACAATGCACTACATAATCATTGGTAGTCAACAAATCAACATTTATATTACTGGAAATCAATCGAAGGTTACATCTTTTGACGAAAAGATAGCAACTATTCAACGAATCAGATAGAACTTTTTCAGAATGAAGGATGCAGCATTTCAAAGCACGTCATGTTCACACAAGACGTACTTTGGGGGGCAAATGTTATCCCGCCTTTTGGCAAGGCCGTGACACCAAGAACTTAACTAAAAACCAAGGGCAGTTCATCCTGGAGATCGGTTGTACGCAGGCTCACTATGGATGTCGACGAATTTTTTTCGAGCCCAGATCGAGCTAAAATTGATAAGACATGGCAAGCAAAGCTATGAGAGCCAACATTCCAAATTTCAAGTCAATCGGAGTTCGTATGCTCAAGATATTGATCGATCATGGTTGAGAAATCCAAACTTGCATCGATCATAACTCAAGATCTACAAGTCCAAATGCCACCAAATTTTAACAGGAGCTTAAGTATGACCTAAGAAAAGTTCCTGTCAAATTTCGACTCAATCGGAGCAAGTCTTGACTAAGTCAAAATTCGTTCGTATCGATCGCGGATGGAAAAACTCCAAATTGCATCGATCATATCTCGAGATCTGCAAGTCCAAATGCTATGAAATTTTCACAACAGCTTAAGTATAACATGAAGAATGTTCCTGCCAAATTTCGACTCGATCGGAGCAAGTCTTGACCGAGTCGAGATTCGTTCGTATCGATCGCGGATGAAAAAACTCCAACTTGCATCGATCATATCTCGAGATCTACAAGTCCAAATGCTATGAAATTTTCATAGCAACTTAAGTACAACATGAAGAATGTTCTTGCCAAATTTCGACTCGATCGGAGCAAGTCTTGACCGAGTCAAAATTCGTTCGTATCGATCGTGAATGGAAAAACTCCAACTTGCATCGATCATATCTCGAGATCTACAAGTCCAAATGCTATTAAATTTTCATAGCAGCTTAAGTACAACATGAAGAATGTCCCTGCCAAATTTCGACTCGATCGGAGCAAGTCTTGACCGAGTCGAAATTCGTTCATATCGATCACGGATCGGGCCGAAACTTCACGGGCTTGGTCGCGCGGGCTTACTCACGTGCCAGAAGAAGTCCCCCGAGATCTAAGCGAAATATCAGCCTCCCACACCTATAAATAGACCCCCAATGCCAACAGAAAAGAGGTTCTTCTTCCTCTTTGAGATCTCCAACGCCCGGACTCCGCCAAATCCAGAACTAAACTCCATTGCTGCTGCTACCAGCGAATTTCACTGCTGCAAATCATTGTTATTCGCTGTAATTCATTGAAACCAATTGTAAACATCAAAGAAAGATCAATAAAGCAAACTACTTCATAGTGGACGTAGGCAATACGCCGAACCACTCTAAATTCTTGTGTCTCCCTGCATTTTAATTATTCTCATTTCTGAAATTTGGAGTTTTTGTTAGATTAATCCTCTTTTTACATTTAATTTCTTCACTTCATCGCTTCAAAGACTTCCGAAGAGTGTTGTTCCCTATTTTGGTACAAACAACAATGATTTACAGCAGTGAAATTCGTTAGTAGCAGCAGCAATGGGGTTTAGCACTGGATCCGGCAGAGTCTGGGAGTTGGAGAATTCAAAGAAGAAGAAGATCGTTTTTTGTATGCCATAGGTCTCTATTTATAGGTGTAGGAGGCTGGTATTTCGCTTAGATCTCGGGAGGCTTCTTCTGGCACGTGAGTAGGCCCACGCGCCCAAGCCCACGAAGTTTCGGCCCGATCCGTGATCGATACGAATGGATTTCGCATCGACCAATATTGTGTTCGATGGAGTCAAAATTTGGCGTGGACATTCTTTAGCATGCACGTAAGCTTCTGTGAAAATTTCATAGCATTTGGACTTGTGGATCTCGAGATATGATCGATACGAAATGGAGACTTTCGGCAGTTCATCTCGTTCGACTCGATCATTTCGACTCGATCACTTCGAATCGATGGTCGTGCATGATCAGGTGGTGACATGGCGAGCCTTCCTTGTATCGATCCACTTTCTTCGCCGGGTTGGTCGAGTCATCCTTGATCTTTGCCTTGTTCGCATCGAAGTCCGTTGCCCAGTTCGAATCGATCAACAGCAGTCTCCTTCGTATCGATTTGTAGTAGGCCTTGTTCGAATCGATGGAGATGGTTTGTTTGTATCGATGATGGTGACTCTGTTCGTATCGATGAAGGTAGCCCTTGTTCGTGTCGATCATAGTCACTTCGACTTGATGGATATGAACAGGCAACTTTGTGATGGATACGAATAGTGCAATGCTCGATGGATACGAATAGCGCAATGCTCAATGGATACGAACAGAAGTCCCACGATCGATACGAAATAGCGGTCGTATGATGGATACGAACAGAGGTTGCATACTCGATGGGTTCGAACAACTGGAACCTGATGGATGCGGAGTGGACTTTGGAGATGGATACGAAGTGGGTTCTAATGATGGATACTAACTCGATCGAGTCGAACAGAAGCTTTTTGATCGATTCGAACGAGATCGAGTCGAACAGTGGCCACTCGATGGATTCGAAGTAGGCTATGGTGATCGATGCGAAGTTGATCGAGTAGAAGTAGGCCCTGGCGATCGATTCGAATAGTGGCTGGTTTTCATCCAATCTTGCATCGATCGTAACTTGAGCATACGAACTCGGATTGACTTGAAATTTGGAATATTGACTTTTATGGCTTCCCTCGTCGTGTCTTGTCGATTGTAGCTCGATCCGGACTCGGACAAAATTCACTGATATCCATGGTGAACCTGCGTATAGCCGATCTCTAAGACTGACCGCCATTGGTTTCTAGTCAAGTTCCTGGTGTCCCAACCTTGCCAAAAGGCGGGATAACATTTTCCCCCCAAAGTACGTCTTGTGGAAACATGATGTGCTTTGAAATGCTGCAATCTTCATTCTGAATAGTTATCGTATTTTCGATGAAAGCTGTAATCTTTGAGCGATTTCCTCGGTAATGTGAACTGTTGACTGTCAACTACTGTACCCTGTATTGTTGCAACTGATTGTTGTATGCTAGTAATTAACCGTTTGTTGTTGTAATTGTTATCAAAGGAGTTTTCAATTCCTATAAATCTGGAATATTGAAGATTAAATATTAGTCCGACATATATGCGTATATGTTAATTTGACTTTCGTTGACGTTTGCACGTTCACGAGTCGCTGTCAGTTTATCTCGTTTCGAATTCCATATCGATCCTCTCCTGAATCGATGTGCAATCTGAATTGTAACAACGTTCGACGGTTGTTTTTGAATGTTCCTTCGTATCGATCCTCTCCTGAATCGATGTAAAAGGTTGAAATATTGTCTTTGTATCGATATGCATCGCATAGATGGGTACGAGATGAGCATTTCGAATCGATGGATGTGGGGTTCGATGAATACGAAGCGGTTGTTATCGATGGAGTTCAATGCCTTCAGAACAGCACTTGTTGTACATTTCGCATCGATGGACCTGATGTTTCTGGATACGAATAGACAATTCGTATCGATGGGCATTGGCTTCTGGGAGCTGTGATTTGATTCGAACTGATCGTTCGTATTGATGCTCTAGGAAGGAGTTAAAAATGATCGATACGAACAAGGATTTCGTATCGACGGATTGTGGATGGATACGAATAGTCCATTCGAATCGATCCTATGGTAACATTTTGTAATCGGTCGAATCCACTGGGAGGCGAATCGTTTCCTCCTTTCAACTTCGAGTCTATATAAATACCGTGGACTTAGCCATTTTTCACTTTTCACTCTTTACTTTTGTGCTTTGCCTTCGTATCGCTTCAGAGACCAAGAAAGGAAACTGTTCTTCGCCTTCGAATCGAATCACATCCTTCAATTCCTTAAACTAGTTATCAAAATCAGGTAATTGGACATCCAATCCATGTTATAGCGATGGAATTCGAAATTGATCGCCAATCTTTTGACACATGCAATCGATCTCCAGGGATGCTAAGGCCATAATCGGTTCAGAGTGAATTTTTGTGGTGCTTGAGCGATTTGGGGAAGAAGGACGGGTTGAAGGATATGAGTCATAAATTTTCGCATCGATCAATCAAGGAAAAGGGTTCTCTTCTTATCGGTCTGGGGATGATGGAATTTTGTATCGATCCGTGGTTGAGTGAATACCATGTGGAGGGATGAAACGACTTCGTATCGATGGGCAGTGGCTGGAGTTTGTGTCGATCGATACGTAATTGACTTCGACGATCGATTCGAAGTTGATTACTTGCAATTGATACGAAATGGGCATTATAAGTTGTTTTGAAGTCGCCAACGCTGATCGATACGAAATCGAAGCCTGTGATCGATGCAGAATTCGTTCCCCTGATCAATACGAAACGTATCGACTTGAACGTGATCGATACGAAGCGTATCGAGTCGAACATGATCGATACGAAATGTATCGATTCGAACTTGATCGATACGAAAATGGACCCCCTTGATCGATACGAGCAGCTGCATTCTGGATTGTCACGACTTGCATCTCTAGCGATCGATCTATGTTTGAGCCCTGATGGATTCGAAATCTTACACTACCAAATACTTGACTCCGACGAGCTTCAGCTTTGCATAACCGGACTTGACTGTAGAACTGTATACTTGACTTCCTTTCGAAGCTCGTCGATGGAACTATAATTCAACAAAATTTTAACAAACTTTAACTTGGATCGATCCTTAACATCTGGATGGCACGGTAGTGACGGTCAGCGATGATGGTCATTCCGACGGAATTTCGAAGTCTTATCGTTTACACGCTTTCTCTAATTCCATAGAACTTTTCAAGTGATATACCGTACTGCACTGCACAACACATTCACACACCTTACACTGGGGGATGCAAGAGCGTTATTGTCTATTTAACAATGATTTTTCATAAGCTAGTTAGTCATGGAACCTTCAAGTTCACAGCAGCAGGAACTCCCGAGTTCAATTCCTTAAACCATCGAGATACCGGTCATTGAAGCCGAAGTTATAAATTCAGCTCCGGACGAGCTTCCAAGCGCCCGGTTCATCTGTCGTCCACAAGATTCTGTGTCGTCTGGCATCTCCGAAGATATGCTGGGACGGATTTGTTTAAGGCACGGCCTGTCTCTTAACGATGTGTTACTGCCTGGGTCAAATGACAGGCCTCATGTTCCCCCGGAGGGGTTTACTGCTTTTAACTGTCATGCTTGTACGGCGGGAACAATTCCTCCTTTCAATCAGTATATAAGGGAGATGTTATCATTCCTTGGAATAGCTACATCCTAGCTACACACCAACGGATACGCCTTGTTGAATAGCACCTTCATTCGACCACCAAAGCCGATCGAGATTAGATATCTATTTAACGTTAAGAGTCGTGGAGATAGCCCTTCTTTCACCTTCTTGAAAGCGGTTAGGAACTGTCAAATAGTAACTGGGTCCTGGGGAAGGCTGAGTTACTTTAAAACTGAATGGTTCTACGTTCGGTGCCCCCCTGGATTCGCTAGGCGATGGTTGGATAGACGTAATCGTTGCAATCTTTCTCGTGAATTATCGAGATAATTATAACCGACCTCAAAACTGACATACTTCTCTTCATTCACAGCCGCGATCTCCTGACCTGATGGTGGATACTTCAGAGAGCTAGTTCGGATCCTCCAAATGGTTCCGGGTGAAGAGAGGCACATTGACTTGGTTCTAACCGATAGAAACTTGAGAATTGTCGGGCTGATTGAACGTAAGCAAAGCATACGGCTAGAAGGGACACTTAGAGCGGTCTCGAAGAAGCGGGTGAAGCGCAAGGTGCCCGGAGTTGTAATAGCTGAAGAAGTTGATCTGGAGAGAACGCCCATTGATAACGAGCTCCAAGCTGGGCCTTCTTCCGATGTCCAGGATTCAGGTGGAAGGAGAAAAGGCAAGGCAGTTGCTCACAAGCGTTCTAAATCCATGAGATTAAAATCCGTGGTTATGTCCTTGCCCGTCCCGGGGATTAGAATTTTGGAGGCTCCTCCCTCACAAGTAGAGAATCCTTTTGAAGGGCTTGCTGATATTACGATTTCGGATTATGTGTCGTTTCAACATGACACCGGGATGGAGGAGCTTGATAATGCTCTTGAACTGAGTGGGTCGCTTGCTATGAGTGCAGCCAACATTTCCGGTTGGTCGGGGGGTTGCACATGCATACACTTCACTGCACTACATGATTCATAACTGTAAATCGCCCAACCTAAGAAATCACTAACTTTTCCTTCGTCTCTCATTTTCAGGTACTATGTATGGGAAAGGATCGATGCTAGGAATCTCCGCTCGGCATGAAAATCTTCTACCTATTATGATTTTCGCAGGAGAGACTCGGATAGAGACCGCGATCGCGGATACTCTAATCAAGAGAGGTACGAGCGGGACAGGGACAGAGAATACAAACACTGATCTAGATCTCGCTCTCCTCCCCTTAGACTTCCGTCTCCACCTCCTGTTCTTGTTCCACATCCGCCAGAGCCTCCACGGCATAGACCGTCTTCTCAAACTTCGAGGTCCGAAATTCAACACCATCGAGTTGAAACCGCGCCCCCCATAATTGCAGAGCAGGCCATTACTGAGACCACGGGGGAAGGGGCCATTAAAATTGCTCATTTGAGGAAGGAGTTTCCAAACATATGCTTTGACGGCTACGTCTTTCCACCTCACTTAAAGAGAATCCCATCTGGTGTGGAAAACACGATGCATGATTACATTCATGACATCTACACCCAGTATAGAGAGTGGGTAAAGGCTGCAGAGAAAGCTTCCAAGGTGGCCTTCGAGCGAGCCAAAGCTATTGATAAGATGGAGTCCGAACTCGCCAAGAAGGACCGAATCATCCAGGTGCTCAACAGCGAGGCTGAGTCTTCTCGGATATCTGAAATTGAGGCCACCAAAAAAGCTGAAGAAGCGACCGTGGCGATGGAGAGGTTGAGGCAGACACACGTTGCCTTCGTGGAGGAGATGGGCCATCGTAACACCACAGTCACCGCCGAACGGGATGCGGCGGTTAAGGAACTTAATGAGCTTAAGGACAAATTCGCTGACATGGCTAAAGAAAAGGATGATGCGAACAACGCGACCAAGGAGGCGTGCGAGCAGGCTATTCTGCTTCGGGGTGAACGGGATGCGGCTATGGCTAAGGTCCGTGTGGTGGAGACTGAGGTTGAGGAGAAAGTGAAATCGGCCGAGTCCAGGCTAGAGGCTGATATCGAAGACCTTCTTGTGGTTTACAACGCTAACGTGCTTAGTCACAGGGGTCTAGCCTGGCTCGATGATTATCCGACGCATCTATACAACGCTTGGGGCAGATTAGTTGAAGAAGAGAAGGAGGCGCATCTGGGTGAGTCTGTGGATGAGTTTGAACTCGAGAATCGCATTCTGAATGAAGATGAAAGGAAGATTCTTCACGAGTCAATGATTCTGCATGAAATGGAAAGACTCGGCGCCCAGCACTTCGAAGTAGGAGAGGGTTCAGGGGTTGACCATCATGAGGCGAGTCTTGAAGTTCCAGCGTCAACCCAGCCCGAATCCTTGTCTGCGGTCGATCCCCAAGCTGTTCCTGCCTACAATCCAGATCAGCCGCAGATGTCTCCGGCTACAGTGCAAGTTACTGAAGCCGTTTTACCGCCTACAAGTAAAACTGAGGAAGGTATTTTGAACATTCCGCGCATCTACCTTAAGCCGAAATCTTTATTTGAATAAAATTCTGACAGTTCTCTTATTCTTTGTCCAGTGATCGATGCTGCACTTGTCGGGCCTTCTGTTACTCAAGAATCATATCAGACGCAGGAGGCCACTTTTACCGAAGCGATCATTGTAACTATGACTGCCCCCTTGACGATACGCAGGGAAGCACGCTTGTGTTTGATGAGCAGCTGATATGAGAACTCTTTAGCCGTCATGGCGATCCTCTTGCTGACTTGCCATTTTTTATGGGTGGAGGCGCTCCTGCCACAAGTTCTTCAATGCCAACTACTGATGCCCCCAACGAGGCTCGAGCGGTTACTGAAGAGGAGATGTTCGCACAAATCAACGCTAAAATGGAAGCAGCGGCTCATGGTGGCAGTTCTGGAGGTGAGATGGCGGCGCCCGGTCCAGCTCCGCTCAGAATGATATCTACTGGTGGTACAGTTTTCATCACCAGCGTGCCCATTCCATCTTCTGTACTTGATTATGTTCCTCCGACTCCGCCCATAGGAAGCATTCCTATTCATGTGAGCTCGGACGAGGATGTTGAGGTCATGCCCCAGCTTGGAGATCGACCACCGAAAAGCAAAGGCTCAAAGAGGAAGGGTAGTGGCGGCTCCAACGGGTCTGCACCGAAAAGGAAGCCGATGAAGAAGGAAGATTAGTCATGCTTCTTTGGTTTATTTTTTATTATCATTTTGCTGGTTGTGTATAGATGCGGGTTCGGCCCCTGCTAGTAGGAATATTTTGGAACAAACTTGTACACGAACTTCTTTTATAAATAGTAGAAATGAAACTTTTCTTTTTTTAGCTTCTTGTGTATTTGCTTAAGAGTTTCAATGTTTGAAATGCACTTGTAAAGTTCCAGCTTCCGTGTCAAGTTTGTCTTTTTGCACCAAAACTGGAAACTGCGGACATGGTTCGCGACTGGGAAGTGAGTCGAATATTGGCGTCGCACCGCTTCAGTCAATTGTCAATGCTTAAGTCCTGGCCCCGGGTCTCGGGGATGAGTTGTAGAACATCAGTCAGCGATTACTTCTCACTTATAATGTGTTGAGTCTAGTGCCACTGAGTGGATGTCTGAGACAAGCGGAGATTGAGCGGTTTATTCACGCTTGTCCGATTGTCGACGATCATATCCGCACTCCGGGGATTATCGTTTGTTTATTGGCAGTTGGTCATGCCGGCTTAAGTTTAAATCATACGTCCACACTTTGGGGACTCGGAATCGACATTTATACTCCGACTCGCACTCTGGGAGTTCGGAGTTGATATTTATACTTCAATCCACGCTCTGGGAACTTGAAGTTGATGTTTATACTTCGTTTCGCACTATGGGAATCCGGAGTTGATGTTTATACTCCGACTCGCACTCTGGGAGTTCTGAGTTGTTGTTTATACTCCGTTTCGCACTCTGGGAATTCGGAGTTGATGTTTATACTCCGACTCGCACTTTGGGAGTTCAGAGTTGATTTTTATACTCTGACTCGCGCTCTGGGAGTTCGGAGTTGATAAGCAGACGGTTAGTCACATCTGTTGTATGTTTTTGAGTTTTGTTCACATTCTGGGAACGAATGGCGTATCAGGATCGTGGATGGTCGGATCACATCTGCCCTGAGTCAACAAGCGAAGTCGTTATATGGACGGGTCCACCCTCCTCAAACATAGTTCAGATACGGACGAATTCGTTAGGCGGATGGATCCACCCTCCTCATAGGCGTATTTTAATACTCCAGTTCGCACTCTGGGAACCGGGAGTTAAGTAAGGGATTGTCGTGTATCAATCCATTTTTGACTTTGATGTGATGGCTTGTCCCCGAGCTCGGGTTTCAGCTAGCGAGTGATCGGTTGCATCATAGTCACTCCCTATTTGAATAAATTCCACCGTATGGTGAAACTTAGCTCTCCGTGCATAGTGATGATCATATGAAGCATTTCAAGTAAATCACAGCTCTGGCTCGAAGAGATTGCATTTTATTTCTAAAATAAGAAAATATGGCAAAGTCAGTTGCCTTATTACAAATTCTAATTTCAAAATGCAGAAACAAATTGCGAAATGGAAAATAAACTAAATGAATAAACATAGCCTGTCATGTGTAGTAGCGATGAAGACTCTCGCTGTTCCAGGCTCTTGGCAGAGTAAGACCATCAACGGTCGATAATTTGAATGTGCCATCTCCGAGCCTTCGTTCAATAACATACGGTCCTTCCCATGTCGGCTTCATATGCGAAGGAACCGGATAGATTCTTTTCAGGACGAGATCGCCTAGGTCAAAGGTTCGCGGACGGACCTTGGCGTTGTACAATCGGGCGACTTGGCTTCGATGCACGGCTGCCCTCAAATCAGCCTCTTCACGCTTCTCATCTAGTAAATCGAGAGATTCAGCAAGTAGGATAGCATTAGTCTTTGGGTCATAGTACGTCACACGATGAGAAGGTACTTCTAGCTCGACCGGAATAACAACCTCTGAACCATAAGAAAGAGAGAACGGAGTGTGACCGGTCGCGGACTTGTGGGTTGTTCGGTAAGCCCATAAAGCCATAGGAAGTTCATCGACCCACTTGCCGCCGACCTTTTCCAGTCGTTTATTCAGAATGGATTTTATAACTTTATTAACCGCTTCGACCTGTCCGTTTGCTTGAGGGTGTGCAACTGCAGAGAATTTCTTTTGGATGTGAAATCGTTTGCAGAAATCTTTAAATTCAGCATTATCGAATTGGGTTCCGTTGTCCGTAATAATGGTGTGTGGAAGACCGAATCGACAGATGATGTTGCGGACTACAAAGTTGATTACTTTCTTCGTTGTTATGGTATCCAGAGCTTCAGCTTCAGCCTACTTTGTAAAGTAATCGACTGCGACGATGGCATATTTCGCACCACCTTTTGCCAGAGGTAGAGTACCAATGATGTCGATGCCCCACATTGCAAATGGCCATGGGCTGACCATTTGCGTTATCTCGGTAGGAGGGGCTCTAGGAATTCGAGCATGCTTTTGACACCTATCACATTTCTTTGCATAATCCGACGCATCGCGATTCACAGTAGGCCAGTAATATCCATATCGAAGTATTTTCTTGGCTAGTGCTTGCCCCCTGGTGTGATCGCCACATTCTCCCTCGTGTACATCGTGCAATACTCGTTTAATTTCATCGTGAGCGATACACCAGAGTAGAGGAACAGAGTACCCTCTTCTGTACATGATTCCATTCTGGATAGTGAATCGTGAGGCCTTCCGAAGGACTTGTCTCTTTTCACTTCTACACTCTGGCAGGGTTCCGTGCTCAATGTAATTTCTGAGTGGAGTCATCCATGAATCCTTTTCGGGGAAGGTTTTGCATACCCCGTCTATTTTTGCCCGGTTAATGCTTGTGGAGGATAACGCTTCTACGGGAACGAGTCCCATTTGCTGAGCTTCACCTGTGCTGGCTAGCTTCGCCAATGAATCGGCTTTTTGGTTGCATTCTCGAGGTATACAATAAATGGCATAATAATCAAACTGATTTAGTACTTTCAGAACTCGAGCTAAGTAAGCAGCCAACCTTCGATCTCTCGCTTGATACTCTCCCCGTACTTGACACACAACTGACTGTGAATCGCAATAAATTTCGACAGCGATAATTCTCAAATCTCTAGCAAGTTTCAAGCCAACTAAGAGGGCTTCATATTCAGCTTCATTATTGGTCGCATGAAAATCGAACTTCAAAGCATAACATATAGATCGGCCTTCGGGAGTTTCAAGTAAACACCGGAGCCCGAACACCGGTCGTTTGATGCACCGTCGGTATAAAGCTTCCAAACGTATTCGTGGGATTCACTGGTTTCGGGCCAGTCCTCTGGAATGGTAAATTCAGCTATGAAATCGGCTAGGACTTGTCCTTGAATGGCTCGTCTTGGAGTGTAAGTGATATCGAACTGGCTCAATTCGATGTTCCACTTGAGCAACCTACCAGACGTCTCAGGCCGCGTAAGGACCTGTCGTAATGGCTGGTCGGTGTAAACAATAATAGGATGTGCCTGGAAGTATGGTCGGAGTTTTCTTGATGCAATTACAAGGCAATAAGCCAACTTCTCTAGCTTCGGATGATTTCTTTCAGCTCCAGTCAATTGTTTGCTGACGTAGTATACCGGCTTCTGTATCCTGTCTTCTTCTCGAATTAAAGCAGCGCTGATAGCGTTTTCTGATGTCGCCAAGTATATGTACAACTTCTCATGATCGATAGGCTTTGACAGGATAGGTGGTGTGGACAGATGCTGAACTAGTGCTTGGAAAGCGCCCTCACACTGTGGTCCATTCAAAGTTTCATTTTCCTTTTCGGATCGGATCGAAGAAGGGAATGCATTTGTTGGTGGACTTTGAAATGAACCTGCTCAATGCTGCTACCTTCCCATTGAGACTCTGGACTTGCTTTATAGATTTTGGAGTTTCAAGATTTCTGATTGCCCAAATCTTTTCAGGATTAGCTTCGATTCCCCTAGCGTTGACGATAAACCCGTGGAATTTTCCGGATGCAATTCCAAAGTGACATTTCAGTGGGTCAAGCTTCATTTTGTATTTCTGAAGTATGTTGAACATAGTTTCCAAGTCTTTAATATGGTTAGTGGAAAATTGTGACTTCACAAGCATGTCGTCTACATATACTTCCATAGTTTTTTCGATTTGGTTGGCAAACATCCGATTGACCAATCGTTGATAAGTAGCTCCGACATTCTTGAGTCCGAAAGGCATAACTTTGTAACAATAAAGTCCCAGATTGGTTATGAAACTGGTGTGTTCTTGATCAGGTAAATGCATTGGTATCTGATTGTAGCCAGAATACGCATCCATAAAGGATAAGAGTTCATGTCCAGCTGTTGAGTCCACGAGCTGATCAATTCTAGCAAGTGGGAAACTGTCTTTGGGACAAGCTTTATTCAAATCTGAGTAATCGACGCATGTTCTCCACTTTCCGTTCGACTTTCGGACGAGCACGGGATTCGACACCCATTCTGGATATAAGGCATCTCGAATGAACCCGTTCACTTTAAGCTTTTCTACTTCTTCTTTAAGGGCGGCAAATCTCTCTTGATCCATACCACGCCTTTTCTGTTTGACCGGGACATGCCGCGGATCAATGTTCAGAGTGTGTCTCGTGATGTCTGGCGAGATCCCACACATATCGGAACGCATCCAGGCGAATACATCAAGATTCGCCCACAGAAATTCAACCAATTCCTTTTGAGTCTGCTGGCTTAGCTGAGAGCCAATCTTTATCATCTTTGAATCACCATCGTTGTCGATTGGGACATCAATCGTCAGTTCGGCCTGGGATGCTTGACTTTCTTTAGATTCTCCTTCATCTTCAATTTCTCTTGGGTCAAGATCCCTTTGGAATTGGTTGGGGTGCCCGGGCCTGGGCCGGGAGTTAATTGTCAATTATCATCAAAACGTACGTAGAGAGATTCCTCTACGCCCTTTCCTTTCTCCTTTCGCTGCGCCTCCCGCAGCTCGGCAACAAAACAGGCTCTCCCAGCAGCCTGATCTCCTTGAATGATTCCCACTGCACGATCAGTGGGAAACTTTAAAGTCAAACACCACGGGGCAATGGCTGCCCTGAATTCAGCGAGGGCCGGTCGACCCAAGAAAGCATTATAAGGGGAGTCTATGTCCAACACAACGAACTGTAACATCCATACTCTTCGGCATTCTCCAACTCCCAACTCCACTGGCAGTTCCACCATTCCAGTGGGTATAGTAGCACTTCCGTTTAAACCATGGACTCGAGATTGACAGGGTTTCAAGTCCTTTGCTTCCATTCTCATTTGATCATAAACTCGTTTAAACATGATATTCACAGATCTTCCACTGTCAACTAAGATACTCTTCATCCAAGCAGGACCTACTTGAGCTGAGATGACCAGTGGATCGATAGCGGGGGCTTCGACTTTATCGGCGTCCCTGTTCCTGAAACAATGTCATCTGTCATCGTCTTCTATTGCTTGGCCAGAGCCCCTTCATCAAAACTACTATAACACTCGAAGTCTGCATGCCAGATAGAGCTGGCATACGACTCCATTTCCTTCCAGCTTCGGTCTGCTGGATGAGGACCACCACTTATTGTATTGATAACCAACCTCTCGCCAGTACGAGCGGGTTCCTCCTGTCTTTCCTGATTTAGCGCACGATTCTGATTCGATGGGCCCGCACCTCCTGACTGCGGCGTCCACACATGCTGATCCAACTTTCGTTCACATATCAACTTCTCAATGAGATCTTGTAAATGACGACACTCGTTTGTATTATGGCCATAGATTTCGTGGAATCTGCAAAACTTTTCTGTTTGGACTTGTCTTTCCATTGATGGTTTCGGGGCAGGCTTCTTGTATTGCATGGTGTTACAAGTCTGCAAATACACATTTTCCAATGATATGTTCAATGGAGTATAATTATCGTACATGGGAGCTCTACGTCGTGGGCCACGACTCTGATCTCGTTTCTTTCCCTGATTCCCATTATCCCTCTGCTGATTCTGTTTATTTTGTATATTCAACTGAACTTTTCCAGAACTCTCCCCGAATTGTTTAACGGTGATGTTACTCTGAATTCCTTCGATGTTGGGCCTTGCGTCATCCTGCTTCCTAGACTGTTTCGCATCCTCCCTTCTCAAGAATTGGGCTACCTTGGAATAGAAACGGTCCAATGACGCAGGTGGTTTCCCAGCTAACCAATTTCCGAACTCGGAATCAGGGTAAATTCCTTTAGTCAATGCCATTAGGATAGAGTTGTCATTGGGATTGCTTATTTTTGCACACGCCGCATGGAATCGCTCCAAGTAACGTCTAAGTGTTTCTCCGGGAGCTTGTGTAACACTAGACAGAGTGTTAACATCTTTAGGCCTCGCTACGTGCATACGGAATTGTTCAACAAACTTGGTAGCCATTTGGTCAAAATTAGAAATGGATTGTGGTGGCAAACGAGTAAACCACATAGTTGCAATGCCCCCCAGGGAAATGGGGAAACTACGGCATTTTACTGCATCATCAGCTCTCGTAGCATTCATCGGCCATTTGTACTTCAGGATGTGTTGATTGGGATCAGAACTCCCTTCGTAGACTGGCAAAGTTGGCATCCTGAAGCGCCGAGGTGGTTCAGCATATAATATGTCATCGGTGAAAGGGGTATGACTCTGGGAGATTCCCCAGTCGTCATTACTGAGACCCTGACTTTCACGGATCATTTGACGAATCATTGTTGGTATATCCGGCATCCGGATACTAGGAGCATGCTGGGCCAAGGTGTGGTCGGGTTCCACAGCGTGAGTCTGGACCGGACGCGGTCAATGGTCTGTGCCTCGCCTCCTTGGTTCAACATTCTCTGGGACATAAGGCTCTGAAGTCTGCTCTCGTTGGTTACATTGATGATCATCTTGGTTTCTAGAATCAACCTCTTGTTCGGTAGTGGTGGTGGTAGCAAGGTTGCCTGTGACGTGGTAAGGAGCAGCATCTCCTCGGGATGAAGGTCCAGTATGATGGCTAGTGGATGGTCCAGTTCTGGGTTGTCTAATATTCGAAGCAGGTTGGTGTCATGTGGCCTGGGTGTAGCTTACATTCAGCCGTGGGCGTGTGGATCGGTGATGACCATCAGATGAGGCTGAACTCTCTGTGGAGGAATAAGAACCTTGGTCTCTTCTGGATCTTCTTCGCCTTTGGCGATTTAGCTGGTTGGTCAACTCTGTGTTGGCGCGCAGTTGTTCAGTGAGTTGTTGCCGACTCTGGGTCAGCTCCTGAAGCATCATCTGGAATTCTTGTCTGGTAACCGGGCCAGATGGATCTGAAGGCCCAGCGGCATCTTGGTTGGATGGAGGCAATTGCACGGGATTCTGTCGGTCCCGTCCTTCTTGATCAGCAGCTGTAGAGGTAGTCTGTGTACTTACCATGGTGAATTAATGAAAGTCCTTTCCTAGATCTGATGCAAATCTGAATAGAATGGAAGGGCTTCCAAGTCTGAGATTTGGATCTTCTTCTTGGATTTACGCAATCCGGTATCGATAGTAGATCCAAGGAGCAGGAGAAAAATTGGGTTTTTTCTCAATGAAACACCAAAGTGTTTGTACCAAAATTGGGCACAACACTCTTCGGAAGTTTTTGAAGAGATAAAATGAAGAAATTAAATGGAAAAAGAGGATTATCTAACAAAAACTCTAAAAAAACAGATAATGAGAGTAATTAAAATGCACAGAGACAAAAATTTAGAGTGGTACGGCGTATCGCTTACGTCCACTATGAAGTCGATTGCTTTATTGATCTTTCTTTGATGATTACAATTGATTTCAGCAGGTTACAGCAAATAACAATGATTTACAGCAGTGAAATTCGTTAGTAGCAGCAGCAATGGGGTTTAGGACTGGATCCGGTAGAGTCTGGGCGTTGGAGAATTCAAAGAACAAGAAGATCCTTTTTCTGTATGCCCTAGGGCTCTATTTATAGGTGTAAGAGGCTAATATTTCGCTCAGATCTCGGGAGGCTTCTTCTGGCACGTGAGTAGGCCCGCGCGACCAAGCCCGCAAAATTTCGGCCCGATCCGTGATCGATACGAACGGATTTCGCATCGATCAAGATTGTGTCCGACGGAGTCGAATTTTGGTGTGGATATTCTTTAGCATGCACGTAAGCTTCTGTGAAAATTTCATAGCATTTGGACTTGTGGATCTCGAGATATGATCGACACGAAATGGAGACTTTCGGCGGTTCATCTCGTTCGACTCGATCCTTTCGACTCAATCACTTCGAATCGATGGTCGCGCGTGATTAGGTGGTGACATGGCGAGCCTTCCTTGTATCGATCTACTTTCTTCGCCGGGTTGGTCGAGTCATCCTTGATCTTCGCCTTGTTCGCATCGAAGTCCGTTGCCCAGTTCGAATCGATCAACAGCAGTCTCCTTCGTATCGATTTGTAGCAGGCCTTGTTCGAATCGATGGAGGTGGTTTGTTCGTATTGATGATGGTGACTTTGTTCGTATCGATGAAGGTAGCCCTTGTTCGTGCCGATCATAGTCACTTCGAGTTGATGGATACGAACAAGCAACTTTGTGATGGATACGAATAGTGCAATGCTCGATGGATACGAATAGCGCAATGCTCAATGGATACGAACAGAATTCCCACGATCGATGCGAAATAGCAGTCGTTTGATGGATACGAACAGAGGGTTGCATACTCGATGGATTCGAACAACGGGAACCTGATGGATGTGGAGTGGACTCTGGAGATGGATAAGAAGTGGGTTCTGATGTTGGATACGAACTCGATCGAGTCGAACAGAAGCTTTCTGATGGATTCGAACAAGATCGATTCGAACAGTGGCCACTCGATGGATTCGAAGTAGGCTATGGTGATCGATGCGAAGCTGATCGAGTCGAAGTAGGCCCTGGCGATCGATTCGAATAGTGGCTGGTTTTCATCCAATCTTGCATCGATCATAACTTGAGCATACGAACTCGGATTGACTTGAAATTTGGAATGTTGACTTTTATGGCTTCCCTCGTTGTGTCTTGTCGATTGTAGCTCGATTCGGACTCGGACAAAATTCACCGATATCCATGGTGAACCTACGTATAGCCAATCTCTAAGACGGACCGCCATTGGTTTCTAGTCAAGTTCCTGGTGTCCCGGCCTTGCCAAAAGGCGGGATAACATTTGCCCCCCAAAGTACGTCTTTTGGAAACATGATGTGCTTTGAAATGCTGCAATCTTCATTCTGAATAGTTATCGTCTTTTCGATGAAAGCTGTAATCTTTGACCGATTTCCTCGATAATGTGAACTGTTGACTGTCAACTGATGTACCCTGTATTGTTGCAAGTGATTGTTGTATGCTAGTAATTAACCGTTTGTTGTTGTAATCATTATCAAAGGAGTTTTCAATTCCTGTAAATCTGGAATATTGAAGTTTAAATATTAGTCCGACATATATGCGTATATGTCAATTTGACTTTCGTTGACGTTTGCACGTTCACGAGTCTTTGTCAGTTTATCTCATTTCGAATTCTGTATCGATCCTCTCCTGAATCGATGTGCAATCCGAATTGTAACAACATTCGACGGTTGTTTTTGAAGGGGCTATTTGAAAATATTTAATTTTGTTAATTGCTAAAATTCGGTAACTCTTTTAGAAAAGATTTGAAAAAGAATTGGAAACCAATCATATATTGACAAACAAGGCAAGTTAGTTAGAAAGAAATTGCTGTAAAAAATTAAAAATCAGATTTATAAATTTTTACTGCTTCGCCACTTATAGCAGCCACCTTCGACCTCATACTGCCGCCTCCATCTAAGTCGAAACCAATACACATGGTATTAGCCTTGGTACGTAGTGGATTGGAGTTGGGCGAAACATATGGAGTCGAAACAGGCTTTCGAACGGGTTGAAGTAGCTTTGGTAAACTTAGAACTCTTTTAGTTACATATAAAGCTTTCGAAGGAGATAGCTTTCGACTTGGTTAATTTTTTTTGAAAAAGGGCCTTTGAAAGAGGTTGCCGCCTTAAAAGAAGCTTTCGAAGGGGTTGAAACCCCTTCTACCGCATTTAACCATTCGAAGCAATGCCTTCGAAAGAGATCTTTTGTTTTAAACTGTGAGCCGCTTCTCCATTGCTTTCGAAGGGGCTGGTTTCGACATCATCAACTTTCTTTTATTCAGAAAAATGCTTTCAAAAAAGATGCTTTTGTCCTAATTCTTTTAAGACCTTTTTTGATATTTTGAAAGTTAAACCAAAAGGTTTCGAAAGGAATGTTTTAAATGGTTTCGAAACTATATTCCACAAGCTTTCACTTGAACCCAATGCTTTCGAAAGGTTTGTTTAAGTAAAGGGCTGTAATCCTTTCGAAAAGTATCTAATAAAGGTTTGGAAGGGGTGATTCCCCAATGTTTTCAAAAGGTTTACTTTTAGTGTTTGAATGGAAGGTTTCTGATGTTTTTGAAAGGAAAATTTGAAGTGTTTTAAATGAGGATGTCTAAGGTTTTATAAAGCTTTCGAAAGGACACTTTCAATGATTTCGAAAGGTCTATTATAAATGATTTCGAAAGGTATGTTTTGGCCTTTCGACCTAGAGTTCAAAGTTAAGTACTTAATTGGTTTCAAAGGGAGTACCATCAAAGGTTTCGAAAGAGATTTTTTAAAGCATTTAAACAAAGGTTTCGAAATTTTTCATCGACAACGTTTTGTGTAAAGCATACATCATGGCAAAGAGATTCGTGTAAAGCAAAAGCATGTTTTCCTTTTTTAAGTATGATTTAAAGGGTTGCATCATTTTTCAAGAAAAGTTTTCAAGGAAAATTTGAAGGCTAGTCAAACCTAAGTAAATGACTCAAACATTTGATTACCAGATGGGACTAGTATAGGGTCGCACCCTATACATTAGCTATAGCCCCTAGCTAATTTAGTCCAAAATTCCAATATGTAGGGCTTAGTCACAGGTAAGACTTAAATGATGTTACACACGGAAAAGAATATACATAGAAGGAGGATGGTAAATGGTGAGCCCGCAAAACCATTAGGATTAGTTGACCCTGGTAGAAGTAAGTTAAGGATAGACCATCCAGGAGTGTCTAACAAATGTTAGATTATTCATTGCGTCTAGTTGGTCCGAGTCATCCAATGGTTAATGGTTAGCCAAAAAAACTATATTGTTCGGACAGATAGTCCATTTATTACATGATTTATGAGCATATATGATATTACTATAATTGTTTTAATCAGTTTGATTGTAGGATTCTGATTTGGAAAAAGATACGTTTTAAAGGGATATTAGTAAGGGGAAACCCGTTCCGCTAAGCGGCATGGTCTCACTTAATATCAGAAATCCGAGGTGTAATAGTATTATTCACACCAGGTTTTATGTTTGACTCGAAGTTTATGTTTTTCCCCTTAAACTCTCGGGTGCTCAAAATTCAATTTTTGAGTAGATTAAGAGTTAAGTTTTTTCAGTTTTAGTAGGTTGGATGAATAAAGCTTCCGAAGACGTGCAGGAGGCAAGCTAGCTATATAGGAGCTATTTAGTTTTATTTCTGCTGTGTTGTATTAAGACTGATATGTCTATTTATTACTCTAGTTATCCAAGGGGGCATCTTCATATGTCACTCTTGGCGTAATTTGTAATAACTATATTTGATTAAAACCTAGGAATCGTTTGGGATTATGTAATGGAATATGAAACATGGTTTTACAATGTAAGTAGTAAAGTAGTTTTTATTAATCTGTGATTTTGTTTCATACTCATTTGCTTCTAATATTATGGATACCATTAGCATTACCGTATTTTGTCATAGGAAATTAATATTATAGATGACTGCAGCATCCGTAGCACTTAGCTTCGAGCCTTAAGATAGGGGATGTTACAGAGATATTGATCAATCTTTGTTGATTGATGCTGTTTTATGGATCATTCTAGATTGATCCATATAAATTCTTCATTTGTCCATAACTCGAGCGTATGAACTCTGATTGGCTTGAAATTTAAAAGATAGCCTCACGGGGCCTTCCTTGTCGCTTCATATTGATTACACCTTGACTGGGACCCGATCCAAATCTGTTTGACCATTGTCCATAATACTATATATAGTTGATTCTCAAGGCTGGTAACCAACCATTCTTAACCAAATCTACGGTATCTAGCCTTGCCAAAAGGTTGGATAACAATTGTTCTAAATAACATTTCTTTGTTCTTTCAAAATCAAAAACTTGCTTGTTCATATTCTAAAATACTTATAAACTTCAAAGCATCCTTTTAACCATCTTTACAAAATTTATGTTTAACTTAAAACGAAATTTATTTTATATCTATATATATTTTATTAAAAAATATTTTAATACAAACTTAAACAGACATGTATATTTGTACATAATAATTCATATACTAATTAATATTAAAAATATATACATCATTGTCGTGTTATAGATTTTTAGCGATTCATTACGCCAATTGGCTGCGGTAGTGACTACCCAGAATAATGTATCAACCTATGCAGTTAATGCCCCACTATTACCCCCCAATAACCCTATCATATCTTGTAGCGGATTTCTACCGCTATGATTTTTCTATATAGCCCCAAATATAGCCTTTCCGCTTTAAGCCCCGCTATTTCCGCCATATCCCGTTATTCCGACTATTTCCACTATATCTTCTTTAAAAGAAATGAATTGAAAAATGACATTTATTTATTATAAAAATTATGAAATTAATTAATTTAATTGATTTTTTAATATATTTTCAGAAATGAAAATACTCTAATATTCTACTAAATTCAATTATATTATATAACAGTTTTACGTTTATTTACAGTATATTCGCACATTTTTATTTAAAATTATTTATGTATTAATTATAATTCAACTGAATGTTAATTTTTCATTTAATTACCATTTATATATTTGTAAAAACATTAAGGACGAGTTTTATATGCTATTTTAGAGTCATCCGCTATATCCTGATATATCTCGTTGTATCCCCGCTATGACTTTTTGCACCTCCGCCGCATTGAATCTGTCGAGCGCTTTAACTGCACAGGTATCAACATTGTCTCACTAGTGACCTCAACTTAACACTAATATCTAATGGCTACATACGTTGTTTAAAAATATTAAAATCTAGAAATTTTAATATTTTCCATTTTCTAGTATAACATATTACTTTATAAAATAATGCATAATTCCAAGTAAAATATTTCTTATATCATTTCCAAGGTATTTGTCGGACTACCATGTATAAGCATTTAGGAATCCCAATCGAATATGTATGCACTTGCATCGACTAGAATTTTAACCCGCTCTGCGGACAAACTAACACCTAAATAAACCACCAAAATATTTTCAATCACTATATAAAATATTATTTCTGTTTTATTAAATCATATTCTTATTCGAAATAAAATATTAAATTTCAAAACTCGTATATACGCTCAATTCAACAGCCATTAATGATAATACAATCAAACGCACATCAACCAACTAACAAACAAACGCCTGCAGCGTAAAGCTATTTATCAGCATCTGCTGTGCACTCTTATCTCTACTAGAACAAGATACTATATTCAAAGAAACACAGAGGTTATTCCTCTTCATTGATGCTTCTGATCTGGCTATCAACTCTCCACTTCACTAACTCTATTCACAATTTAATTACACACGAAGATTGACACTCAAATGTCATAGGGATAGAATAATATATATATATATATATCTACTATTAATAAAGAGAATTCAATCAACATGATTTACACGGTGTCTTTTTGAAATTCAAAATTACCCCCATTCGTTAATAGAATCTCACCACCCTTTCCGACTACCCATCAACGGAATTTTACTATCAATTTGTCATCGATATCACTAACAAAACAAATTGAAATGTGTCGTGACTACAAAAACATTTGCACTTAAAACACACATCCATTCAAGATAAATATCTTTGGATAT
Organism: Allium fistulosum; assembly: GCA_030737815.1. Classification (NCBI taxonomy): domain Eukaryota; kingdom Viridiplantae; phylum Streptophyta; class Magnoliopsida; order Asparagales; family Amaryllidaceae; genus Allium; species Allium fistulosum. The sequence goes on along the minus strand of CM060901.1, from coordinate 1,387,249,179 downwards.
TAGATGCACGTACGTGCGTTGTATACTAGTATATATAGTAGGAAAATAGCAAGTACAATCCCAGATGACTACCTAGTAATCATCATATAAGGTAACTACCCAACACGCCCAAGGGGACATGGACTCGAAATCTATCTAAGGCCAAGACTCATGTCTCTTATATATAATGTATTGTTCTGAACCTTGCCCAGATACCAATTGTAAAACACTCCACCCTTCTATACCTATACTATCTAAGAGTATTACAGGGTATGCAATCCGATAATATGGAGAACGAGCTATTTGGGATAAATATGTGAACATTCCATTGGACTAACACTTGTACATACTAAAACATTAAATATATAACTCATTTATGAGTATATGGTATCATTACAAAGTAATAAACATGTGTGCTTCTAGGACAAAGCAATACATAATATACATCATATAACAGAGAATACAAAGTCAATCGCAGTGATAATATATAACATAAAGCTCTGTATAAATACAAATCATCTTAATATAAAGTGATTAATATTCAATATTCAACTTAATATTATATATGTACAATGAATCACTATCATCCAATATCATATCAGAATCCTAATATAAGTCTCCTCTAAGCCCAATAAAATAAATGCTGGCCATGTCATCCATGTACTTGTAATGTCTCGAAATGACCACGAGTATCTATACTATATTATTATTAGTGAGTTAAATTTCAAGCTCATACAGGCCTCCTTGAAATTTGGCAACTGAACAGTCTCCGAATCTATATGTATTTTTATCTTCCCCTTTTCGTACGTATTTTTATCTTCCCTCTTTTCGTTCACCAAAACCTTATGTTCTCTCCAGCCCTACACTCCTCCTCCCAATTTCCTCCACCTGAAATCGATCAAATCCCTTCCGCTTCTCTCCTCTTCCCCCCCTTTTCCGTCGTGTTTATTTTCCTTATCTTCCTGCCCTTATCTTTTTGCTCTGCGCATCTCCTTTCTCTACTCTCTCTCCATCCTAAACCTAACCCTAGATCCAACATTTTCTTTCTCAAATCTCAAGCATATCGTTGATCGTCACGAGTGGGTATCTCAGAAGGCTGTTCTTAGATGGAAGCTCGACTGTCCTCCATCTTTCTCCCTTGCTCTTTTCCGGCTACTTCCCCACCCTTGCTCAATCTGATTCCGACAGGTAGCCAGCCATTTTATGGGTTAGTACACATTACAGATTAGCTAATTTAGATATTTGCATTTTCCCATTCAATTTGTTTTTTGTTCATCTTTTCCTCTATTGCAAAATCCACCGTTTGTCTTAATTAATTACTCTTAACTATCGAATGCCTTTATCTCCTTTAATATTGGCACATGTTGGTACATGCTTTTTTTAGCAGGCTAGAAAAGCTTTTGTTATAATAGATTGGTTATGCCTTAGAAAAGAATAATACATAACCTTTAGCATAATTATATAAATTATGTATTCACTATCTTGCTATGAAATGGTGATGTCTATATAAAGAGTAAATTATTGAATTTTGGACATTGTTTATTGGTTTCGTAGGAAGTCTTAAAATTACTTCTGCCATTAATAATCAATAAGTTTTTTTATTTTTTATTTTATATATAGGTAGAAGTAGTTTAGTATGTCTGTTGTGGTCCTACAGTATGTTGATGTAATATCATTCATTCATTTATACTAAAAAATTAAAGGTTTAGTAAACTCACTTTAAAGAAGTTTTAATTGTTTATTGGTAACTGGATTTTGCAAGAAACTATAACGATTGATAGCTAACTTAGTTTTTAACCTCACTTTCTTCACATGTTGTAGATGGAGTTAGAGAGTTGTGAAACTTTATCACTGTAGTGCTCTATAAGAAGTAGAATAATTCAATGAAAATGGTAACGAACTTCTTCATCTTCAATATTGATTTCATTTAAACTCCACTATAGTCAATTATTATTATTATTACTGATTTAGTAGCTTAAACAATGATACACATTGAACCCAGTAGCTGCTTGCTATGTAAATTTGACAGCCATCTAATTCGAGTTAACATGAGTAGCAAACATCGTTATGTATAGTAGCATGCATAAAACTATATCAATTAGGCTCCATTGAATTGATTCAGTTGAAATGTTATTTTCTTTCACGGTTGACATAATATGGAAGTAAAAAAACATGAAGATAAATTTTAACTAAGAAAAAAAATGGCCAATGAGAAATTTTGCACCAAATATTTAACTATATGATTTATGAGAAAATTTTGGTTCTAATTCGGTTATTCCATTGTTTATTTACTTCATACACTTCCATTCTAAACTTTTTCTAATTTACTTAGTTCTGCATTAAATTTATAAGAATACATCTCTATTGTTTTGGTTATTTCAACATCTTCAAAAACAACATGAAGTACTTTTATGCTCTTTATACTTTAATATTACATTTCAGGATTACTATTATATAGATTTTGTTTTAAACTATTGTTTTCCGATGTCTCAGTAAGATTACTTAAATTAAATGATTATGTTTTGTCTGTATTATGTACTAAAGTTCCATAGCACCTCCATTCATTAACTTTGGTTTATGAATTCTTTAACTGACAAATGGTAATTTTTAAAAAAATTACTTTGGAATCTTTTCCTAGAGGTAAATTCCTAACCGAATTTAACTATTATTCTTAGTTTTCATAAACGTAAATAAAATCATTTGGCTTATTTGCATGGTAAAATTTTATGATTTAAATCATCCATTCTCTTTTAGAAAATCCAAGACGAAAAAAATTAGTTTAAACAATACATCATAATGTAATTGCAATTGTCTTAGTTCTATTACCACAACTATAATTAAATACAAGTAAATTTTTACTATTTTCTTTTGAAACCTACAAACGTGTATTCATCTTTACCCATGCTTCAAAGTTGTTTTCCACCTAAGAAAACTAAAACATCACTTATTATGGGATAAAAAACCCTTCAATACACGTTATTTAATAAACATAAGAGTAGTAGATAATATTTGTATGGTTTTGAAAATCGATAATGTATCATTATTTCAAATGGTCTGAATTTCCAGCTTTATTATTTTTTAGTAAGCCATTAGTGTTATATAGATAGCTGAAGTTATGTCGGGTGCATTAGATTTTCAACTTTCTATTCATATAAATTTAATAATGTCGAGTTAGTTTGTAATTATATTTTTTATATGGATAGCATGATTTAATTTTAACTGTACAAATCATTATCATCATTATGGTTTTTTCTTTTTGGGATTCCTAATATACAAGTAGGGACATGCTTGATCTTATGCACTATGTATTCATAGAACATATAAATTATTTGTATCTATGTTAATTTCATAAAGCATAAGCGGTAATTTATTAAATTTGCTTTTTAACATTATTTTATTTAGTTGAATAGAAAAACTTTATCCATCAAATATGATAAACAAAAAGATTCCGATTTTTACTGCTTACTTTAAACTAATGTACTTATTACGGTGGCTTAACTCATACTGAATATATGCAGATGCTAGAAAATAAAATACATTTTTGAACATAATCGTATTTTAAATAATTTAGATGAAATTTTGTAAAGTTATTATTACCTCTTATTCATCCAAGAGCAAGTCGATAATGCTTCAATCAACAAACATATCCTATAGGAAAATTAATATTCTTTTATGGTCAATTAAGTCTTAGACTTTTTCTATAATTATTTAATCTAAGAACCGTGATTCTTCACATTAACCTATCATAATTATGTTTTGAATATCATTTATATATTGTTTTTCTATAAATCTTCCATGTACACAACTATTTTGGAAGTTGTATTCTTTGCTGGTAACATTATTGTAGGCTGTTAAAACTGTCCAAATTAAATGCTCGACCCAAAGAATTTTCAAACTCTTCAGTGTCTTTTCTAGGAGTTGCTTCCAAGTTCATCAGTTTAAATTTGGCTCTATTTATTTCCATTATGCATCATCAAATCCATGATCAGAATCACCACAACCACTGTAGATAGCTTTGCGTGAGAAGTATATGATAGTTAAGGTTGGAATATAGGGAAATCGAGACTTTTCTCCTTAACCTCTTGGTTTATGTTGGTATTTCAATGGATTTTAGTGGTAATTATTATAAGTACGTATATTTATAGGCAATCAGCGAAATATCAAATTTGGTCTTTTAATAAATATGGTTTTTATCATGGTACCATCAATTTCTATAAATTTTGGAGTAACTTTTACATCCTTTAATGCATCAGACAATTTCATTCCTGTTGAGTATAGTGGATGTCAAAGAAAATGGGTGGATATGGGATTAAGAATAAGTTCTTTAGTCATTTATCTAAAATGTTGTTTATAACACATGAATTTTAAGACTTTTTACAGTCACTCTTTGTATTTTTGTATGTAATATTTTACAGAACGTAGAGACCTGCAAAATAATATGCAGTAAAATTTCCCCAGTCAAGCTACTTAAGAGTTTTAAGGTGTTTTTTTTATTTTGTATGTTTTTAGAGGTGCATGATTTATTATTTAATCCTACGAATTTGAAGAAAGTCAATGTGCCAATGAATATAAAATAGGTTCGTATTCTTCAAAACAAAAAGCGCAAGCTAACATTTGTTTTTTACATATTACAAAACCTAAAGAGCTGATTTGCATTTTTTTTATGTATGTACGGTTTTACTTAAGTATGTATTATTATCAAAAACATCATTTTACTATTATCAAATTTTAAAAAAAAAATTCAAAAATCTTTTTGGAAAGCCCAAGTTACCTTTTAACTTAACTTGCTCTTTTCATTGTTAGAAAATAAGGGTTTAATTTATGTATCCATTGCTACCATATAAACTTTTCTTGCAAATACATGAAAAGAATAAGAATCTAATTTCGTATTCACTGTCATATAAACTTTTCTACAAATACGTCAAAACATGCCTTTTTTCTGCTTTACTTAGAGAAAGCATTTAAAACCTATGCTACAAGTTGTAGTTAAATTTTGCTTTTTATTGGAAAACATCAAAGTCCTTTGCTTCAAATACATTTTGAAATGGAAAAAAATCTACTCCTATGTATGTGCTGAATGATGCACGTTAGAATATTGAGTGCTTTGTTTCATGTATATGATTTGTTAACTTATTCAACTTTATCAAAATGTGTGATCCATAAAATGCTATTGGAAATAGGTGTTTTTATGAATATGCAATGTCGTCAACATTATTGCCTATTTTATAAATTATTGGGGTTTGCCACATGAAAACACATGTTAATTCATAAAATAATTTAGTTAATATTAAGATTGATTTGAATTATGAAATTGATTTTCTGATTTCAATTTATGTTCCAAGTTGTGAATTCTAATTCATACTTTAAGTTTCTGTGTGTGTCAAAATATATTTTTGCAAGTATTTGTTTTATCCTTATCCATTGTACATATTCAAATGAGATCAATTTTATAATGGGCATCCAGCTGTACGTATTATATTACTTTTATTTTCGCTACGTCATTTTTATTCATTTTTTTTTACTGATTTTGCATTATCTTTCCTATTATTCTACTTACTGTTTTCCGTATTGTTTAGTCAAGATATCATATATTAATTTGTTTTTTAATGTTCATATATAAATCATTAATACACGACACATTTTTTTGTGGAAACTATACTAAATTATCGTAAATTGTAAGTGGAGAGAGAAGTGATTTTGATCTTCTTTATTTTATGGCCTCGACATTGATGTGGCAAAATTCATTTTTTATGTATAATTTAAATTTATGATTGTGTATGATTTTGTTTTTGTTTCGAACGCATTTAGTATAATGAAAATGGAAATCCCTTACCGAATTGCTCACTAACATAGAAAAAAATTATAATTCTAAAAATTTCTATTTTTCTATTTCAGAGATTAGTGTTGTTTAGGCTAGATGTTCCATGTGTTTGTATTGCAGCTGTCAAATAATAATAAAGTAATAGAAATTTTTTACCTATTGAGAATAAAATGAGAAGCACTAGACTTTCAACTGTTTACCTTTTTCCACTAAGAAAAATTATATTTTTCTATAATATTATCAAACAATCAAACTGAAGGAAATATTTATCTCCACAGCTTTGATCAATGTTGTCTATTTTTTATACGCCACGACCAACGTGCTGGTGCAAAAAAGGAAAGGCGAGACGAAGTTCTCTAAAGGAAACTGCTAAATGTGTTTGTTAAACTAACTGCTATTTGTTTGCTCATTACAGGTTGAATTATGGTGCCTACTAATAAGATTCTGAGATTAAATGTTTGCATTCAATAGGCGATGAAGTTTCTATTAAGAAGATGAGAAGACTATTAGAGACATTAGCAATTTATGATTAGTAAATTTTTTAAGGTTGACATATGTAATGGAAGTTAAAATCGAACTCTTAGGATGGCTATTTAGGATAGGCAAACACTGAATAGATGTTCAGTCTTAATATTAACAAATCAATATTGGAGAAGAAGATAAGCTAAAGGAAAATGTTTGAAGCTATATTTGCATAGTCTGTACTTTCATTTGCACATACAGGATAGTTGCAAGTTTTATCTTATCTTCCTATCTCATGGCATATGTGTTTTTTTATTTTAGTCGAAGTTTTGAACCAATATGTAACAATACCAAAATATAAATGGTGTTGTTTTTGATATGATTCTTTTACATGTTGAAAAAGTGCTGGGTAACCTTAGAAACCATAATAGTTGATATGAAGACCACTTAGAAAGCAGAGTGATGTACTTTTACTCTTGCATTTGAATTGTTAATTGTTACATAGAAAGCACTGACTTCAACGTAATGTAATTTAATTAATTTTTTCTATTAAGCATAATATTATCTTACAGATGAAAATTTGTACATTAGCAACAATAATTTTTCAGCGTATACTTTAAAGCAAAGCACTACTCTGAAGTGATATAAAATATATAATCCTTCGTCGTCGATTTAAAAACTAGAACTTTCAACAGTGCAGTCACAAACATACTGAAATTTGAATTGTTAACAAGTTATTTTATAATAGACCGTATGCGAAGCACGGGTTCGCACTAGTTATAATATAACACACGGGTCGGACTAAGTCTTATCAAGGGATATATTAACAGTAACACATATAAACATTGAATAATAATATGGCAATATTAACATCGATAATGATTTTATAAGACGCATGTCAAAGGATGCATATTGCATATAAATATGGTAATGCATACCATATATATATATATATATATAATGCTATAAATAATCATCAATAAATCACATCAGCCAAATAACTCAAATCCATATGAAACAACAAACACTAAAATCAAAGTTGTCATCACCTATATAGAAACACATCAAATCAGGAATCACTAAACTAACAAAAATGAGTGAATCATACATATCCAGAAATCATCATCAAATCCAAAAATATCAATAGACGAGATATCACCAAGTATAATCTGGCTAGCACAAAACATTACCCAAATATATCTCTCAATCTCAATAAAATCATCAATACATATATAATAGGATGCCTATCAACTACTAAGAATCCACCACACACTAGATATGTATCATAGGTATAATCTCATCTCCTCATATAATATCTCTCTAAAAGTATTGTAACTAAAAATGACTGCACAACAGACACAAAGTCCTAAGTAGATTCATATATATATATATATGTATAATAATAATATGGTGCGCCCAACCCTCATTAACGCTATAGTGAGGTATATCAATCGTATATGCCAATTTATCAGTTCGTTGGTACCAGAAGGGAGACTGATAGCACAAAGTGAGCTCTAAAGACAATAAGTCTCTACAGTCTTTAGTTACCTCATAGTCATCGTGACACGTATCCACCGGTGTGCTCGTCAACACGAGGGCTTTAACTCAAGACATTGCAAATACCCTTATAGTCAACAAACTGCTGGCCTAGGTGACACAAGGGGCTAATGCACGCATAAGGTAGCATAAAGCTAAGACACTGAGCTAAAAACACTAAGCTATATGTAAGGTGTCATAGATTTTTTGTGCAACCCCACGATCAGGCCGCTGGGGTGGATATTGGCCATCTAGTCCTCTCTAATAAATATAAATAGGAGTATATCGAAATAGTGGCATATAGAACCAATACATATAGACACAAAGTCATGGTCATCGCTAGGAAGAAAGCCATGTTCGATGAATATAGGAGAAGAGCCATATATCACTACATATCACCTCACTTTATCCACTCAGTTCCGGTCATGTGAGTGTCGTCTACTTATAATGAATAAACGAATAAATATCATAACAACGTCCTATACCACTGTGTTATATTCAAACGTTTATTTACTATTTATAAACTATAATCAAACTATCCAGTATTCTGTATAATGAGTCTAAAGAATAAACAAAGAAATATTACCTAAAGTCTCATACCAGATGGTGTTATAACTTCGTTTATTTAGATTTCTCGTTGCATAGAATATAGATCATCAAAAAAACATAGTGACATATGTCATCACCGTATCATATCAAATCACTAAATAGATCAACATCAACGGTGATTCATTCATGACATCGAGATCAATGTAAGAAAATGAGAAATCGAAAAATAAGAAATCATACATAAAAACTCACTAAAATTAAGAAATGAAATTATGATAAAGGTCAACAAAATATTTCTTTAGACGATTAAACCAAATATTCAAATACGTATATAAAGCATTCAAAATCACTTTATAAACCAAATATCCTTTATAAAAACCTTTCCATAAATTTCCTTTAACTAATAATACTTTTAAATAAAAAATACAAGCTTCAAAATAAATATCTTTATATTTCAAAAATATAGATTACCATTAAAAGCTTCACTTTTTACAAAAATCATTGATTATGTGGACATCACTTAATATTAATGAAAAGTCATTTCATAATTTTTCCATAATTGCAAATATCTTAAATAAATTTATAATCTTTAAAATAGAATTTATTCATCCTAAAATAAAGAATAATATTCAAAATCTCCTTTTTACATCCAAACATTATTGATAATACTCTTTAAAATCAATTAATGCACTTTAGAAGTTATTTCATATTCTCTAGATAATACGTAAAATTTCTGGACAGTGATTTTCAAAGGGTTTAATAATCCATTGTAAACTATATTTATAATTATAAATAGATCGCTAAAACACAAAACGGTTAAATTAAGTAAACTTTAGTCAATTATTTATAAATACATTTAAAATGGTTTTAAACCCTTAAAATAATTTTTCAAAAATTTGCAAAAATCATTTGTACAGGATAAATGAATAGACCGTCCCTAGAAAGCATATGTATCGGTATTCCAATATATAATGCTCAATTTGCTATTGGTCAAGGTCTCGTTTGCAAAGTAACGTTTCCATCCAATACAAGCAATTAATCGTCTCTACATCAACTAATTCACATAAATGTATCAAACAGTTCATTCACCTAAACAGTACAAATAAGATTGAGTTTAAATTATAAAATGGAAGGAACAGATGTATATTTCATGGAAATCTATATCAATCCATAACCTAACATCAAATCAAAGCATATTATCGCATATCATAGTTTAGACATAGTATTGCCAGTATAGATTACTCACTTTAACTACTTGTTTGCTCACACATCCACTTGCAATGAAATTAACCGATCGAAGATTGAATTTTGACATGATCTTGGATTGGTTGGAGACGAATCTGAGTAGCACGTCTACATCTTCGAGCTTCTTCCACGCCATCGCGGTCGGTACCCATGCCCAAGCTCTCGCCCTACCTAAAATCGCCAGCATATGCCGATTTAGCCAAGCTCGTCGCACCATACGTGTCAGCATCATCGCCCCCTCCATGCAATCGCCAGCCGCTGCCTGGAGATCAAATGACGTTAGGTCGATCAGATTTATTTATTTTTTACCTTTTTTTAGTATCAAATTCGAAAGTTAGGTGCAGGTTTTTATTTTTTGGAGAACGAATTGCATAAGAAGTAAAAGAGAGGGGTTTAGGTAAAAGAAAGATCTAGAGAGGAAAAGAAATGGCTAGAGAGAATGAGTTTGGGCGTGGGCTTGAGCTACTAAAATATTACAATTTAAATTCAATTTGATTTGATTACTTCCCCTTCCATTTAAATCCAAATCTTGGTTCTCACCATTTTTTTTATAGCTGTTTCTAATTTAAATTAATCAAATACATGTTTAAAAATATATTTCAGTAATTGGACAATTTTATTCAATTTGATACTTCTTTTTGCCTATTCAATTATTTATTGTAATATTACAAAATAAATTTATTTTCAACTATTATAATCATATAAAAATTATTTACACCTTAAAATATTTATAATTAATCAAAAAAAATTATTCAGTTTCAATTTACTTATCCAAAATGAATTTATTAATTTAGTTCAAGTGATTGAAACAAAATGTTTTGTCAAATAAAATTTAATGAAGAAAAATTTATTTTCAGAAACAATAATTAGTAATAATCAAATTCCAACATTTAATTTAATTTACGACGTAGAGATCAGGCTTTTTACAAGACTTGTGGCAGCATTCTATTTATTTACTTGTTATTTTCTATAGTTTTTGCTGTACCCATAAAAAAAATGATGTTATAATTTATTGTACACGGATATGTAACGATGATTATGGATATTTTGTTATGATTTTCAATGACATTTTGAAGTTTGAATAAAATGGGTAATGTTGTTATTGTTATATTTTATCCTTCCATTGTGAAATTTTGAATGCGTAGATAAGTAGTTTTATATTGTCTTTTTTACCAACCAACAGCCAGCTTTGAGATGGGTCTAAGTTTCAATGGGCCTTTTCTGGATCGGAATTTAAGTCCATTTCAGGTCAGGTTGTTACACTATTCTACTTATTTAAGAGTGCCTAGAGTAATTGGAAGCAAAGCATAAAACCTCAAGTCAGACAACAGTCTGCTGTGAGTGGTAATAAACCTCTAAATACTAGTATGCCGCCATAATAGGACATATGGTATGAAGAGTCATACCTGACCCTTCATCCACAGTGTTAGAACAGATACAAAATATACGCTACTCTACATCACAATCATCATGGTGTACTATACATCAAAGTACTAGCATGTGTCTAGATAAATACATCAATAATATCGACATTAGGTGGCATCCCTAGGGTGATAAAAAATTGATCAAACATAGCATCCATCCTCACATTCACTCACTCAGTGTGTTAGATACATGATAATTCGAACGACCCGTTACGGTCGAGGATTACTCAACGTCCCAGTATCTCAGTAATCGAATCCATGCCACTCGATTGGCTAGGATACTAGAATGCCCATCATGCTGATCCAGGGTAAAAGATCGCTCATCATGGAGATCAAATTGTCGGTCAAGGAGATCTGAGCCTGTCATGGCTCAAATAGGTCCATATATTACCTCTGGTTTACGAGTACCCTTTGAACCTTCGAATATCATCGATCCCTTTACTTATGTCATCAGCAATGGAGCTCATCTTGGAATTGTCCGTATGACTTTCGCCATAAATTCACTAAGGTCGGGAAAAATCATTAGTCATAGAATATCATCATGCATCTTGTAACCTTCCTCCAACAGCCCCCTAAGTATGACACATCGTCGTATACTCTTCGTCTCCTAGAACAGCTATCCATCATCAAAGTTATCACTTAATTATATAGAATCATCATCATCGGGTCAAAGGTCGTCGTTGTCAAAATCGTCTAAAGAGTCATCTAAATACTCAAATTAGAATTTCCTAAGTTCTAACACAAAGCAAAGCCCAAGAATTCCAAGGTTTGGCCCTAAGCTAACCTTGTCCCAAAGTCGTGCCCGAGTAATTTTAGATAATGTCCAAAGAATGCCTAAGGATTGGTACCATTCCCTGCTTAGCTTATTTGTTCCTCTTACCTACATCGATATGAGAATGTCCTAGGTCAAGCCCGAGTTTTTGCCTTTTTAGCCTGAAGCATACCCCGCACCGATCCATCTCCATCGATCTAAATTTCCCGAAGCCATAACTCGATTATACGAACTTCAAAAACTTGAAGTTTGAAACGTTGCTTTAGGGGGTCCTTCTTTACCTACCCCATGGATTGCATGTCATTTGGACAACGTGAACTTTATGGGTCATCACCAATCCATCAACACCAATCCATATTCAATTGGCCATAACTCGAGCAAACAAACTCCAAACGACGTAAAACTTGGAATATAGCCTTACTGGACCTTCCTTGTCACCTCATATCGATCTTACCAATTTGAGACAAAGGTCAGGGATCATCATCGATCCCTAACTACCGATCCTACACATCACACCTAGGCTAGGCCATGCTCCCCCATCGATCGCAAGTCCAATGAGCCAACCATCATTGATCGGTACTGTTCCATGGGGATAATCCCACACTTAGCCAAAATCATGTGATTTGGCTCCACTTCGCTTCATACATTTCTTTGCTCCAAACTACGGTCCGTACCTGATCCCATGCTCCAACCCATAGTACTCCACCGATCCCTGAGTTAGACCTTCTCCAATCCTTCATGCGATTCATGTATATGCCCAAGCAATCCATCCATACAATCAAGTGATCCATCTATTATTCATTCATATACTATCCTTGTCGTTTGAGAATCAACCAAGTGTCCACCGATCCCCAAGCGCAAAAGATCACTACTGATATCTACTTCAAATGGCCATAACTCAATCACACGAACTCCAAATGACTCAAAACTTGAAGGATAGTCTTATGAGGCTTTCCTTGTCACTCCATATCGATTGCTACAAAGTTGGGATAAAAATCAGGGATCATCACCGATCCATAATTTATTTCTAAACCGAGTCTTCAGTTGATCGGCGTTTTCAATCATTCAAGCATCATAAAATCAAGCAATCATCAAGAGTAATCTATACTAGCAAGCATACAAGTAAACACATCAATATGGGTCCTAAGTCTAAGGGCAATATCCATAAGAACACATAGTATCCTTAAGAACAAGAATTTTCTATCTTATCCAAATTACTTGAAATATATATATGTTGTTTAAAAAGGTTTAAAACATGTTTTAGAGTTTAGAAATCATTTTAAACATCATTTAACATCTAATAAGGGCTAATTAGTAAGTAGAGGCATAAAACCTATTACCCAAGTCCTAAGAAATCCAATCCAAGCTCCAAATAGCATGAATCTACAGGTGAACCGCAGCTCCAAATGGTCTTCCAGTAGCAGTTCTCCAATTCAAGGTGCTAATCTTGCTAATCTTTGTCTAATTATGTATTTAGGCCAATTGAAGCAAGGGTTTGGGTGACTTTTTGGGTAAAATTTTGTTAATGGGGGCTCTCTCTATTGTTGGTATGAATGAAATGATGAAAGTGAGTCCCATCGGCTCTAACCACATACTAATCTCGAAATGGGCTTTGGGCCTACTCATTAACTTGCTAATTACCCATTAATTTGTCTAAAATTGAGTGAGACTTCAAACAGCCATATCTTCCAACGATTCATCTGATTTCCTATTATGGCTACTCTACGAAAAGAGAAACCATCATCCTGATCTAAAGGAAGTGATTTCAAGCTCCAATTCAGCTACTATCAAATGTTATATGCCATACAAGGTTTACAGATTCAAAATGGCCACATAGGAATTCGGGCAAAAATTAGAGGTGTGGAAAATGTCCTTAAGAGTCATTTTCTAAAATTTTAGAATCATACGACCTCATATGAAAATAATATAAATATACTATGATCCTATGATATGTAGAATACGGGTCGTTATATTCTCCCCACTTTAGGAATTTCGCACTTGAAATTCCCAACAAAAGTCAATAGGGCCATCCCGCATGTCTATCAACCATAATACAAACATAGGAAACTATCACAATCAAACATGCATACATAGCAACAAATAGAAAAGAAAACATCAAAGCCTATCCTAGCATGAAGGATGCAATACTAAGGTATATACTTCATGATATCATAAGTGAAAGTAAATTGGTAAGTAATAATCTCACCTACTAAAGAGCTCTTGATAAACTTTCCCCAAGCACTCTTTGATCTCCAAAGTGCAATCGCTTTTGCTTTCACCCCACTGTACCTTCGCCAACTTCACCGCCTTCCTCCTAAGTTGCTTTGTATTATGTCCAAAGATATGAATAGGCCTACGAGGTATTGAGGCCTTTGGTTCAATCTCGATATGATCTAGCATATCTAGTGCGATAGTTACGCCTGAGTCGTGCACAAATTTTCGCAAGTGAGAAGCGTGGAATACATTGTGTACCCCTGTAATTCCTTAAGGTAAGTCGACTTTGTAAGCAAGGTTCCTAATCCTCTCTAGTATCGGAAAAGGACCTACAAATCTGGAAGCCAACTTACCTTTACTACGGACTAAATGATATTCTTCAAATAAGGGATCATGAAAAATACCGTCTCACCGACAGAGAACTCTAAATCTCGACATCCCTTATCAGGATAACTTTTATGTCGGCCTTGGGCAGCTTTCATTTGTTGTCGAATGATCTCGATCTTCTTTGAAGTCCCTTTAATCATATCTGGCCCAATAAAAGTCTACCTCAAATCATGGTATGTCTTATAACCATCGGGATGAATAGTCAATCTTGAATGGTGGCGCTCTTATAGCACCTCATCCCTTAAACCATCGGCATGAGGAACAAATAGTCTCTATCCTTACGAAGCCAACTGTCTTGGTCGAGTCCCTACTATCCTATATCCTCAGACTCTACTCCAACTTCAATCTTAGCAATGATCTCAGCTAAACTGGCATCACGCCTCTATCTAGTACCAATCCATTCCATTGAAGTAGGCCTGATATACAAGCTCGCAAATATCTCTGAATCTAGTTCGCATCTCGGTTGGAAATCATAACCAATACTATACTCTAACTACGTCCACTCTAGGAATATAGCTCCCAAGCTGGCATGTCTCTTACTCAAGGTATCAGAAACTGCATTACATTTCCCTAGTGTATATGCAATATCAAAGTCATAAGAGGCTAGGAACCCAAATCATCTTTGCCGACAAAGGTTGAGATCCTTCTGCGAAAAGAGGTACTTCAATGATTTATGGTCGATGGACAGCTCGAACCTCTCTCCTAAAACATAGTGCCTCCAAATCTTAAGTGCAAACACAATTAATATTGACTCTAAATCATGGGTCGGGTTTATTAAGGTTATTAACTTGCACCTTGAGCTCTTTGTGCTCTTTAGGTGCCATCATCATCAATGGCAGCACTATCGGTATAGCGTTTTTAACTAAACTAATATAGAACACGATCTCTTTGTGTGGTGGAAGTCTTTCCATTTCCTCAAATATGTCGGAATACTCTCTATTTATAGGCACAGATGACAACTCGCTGTGAGGGAACTCGAGCTAATATAAAAATGCTAACCATTACCTATTCGTCAGGTAGGCAGCCTATCTCCAATCTATTTGCATCATCTATCCCTATCGTCATAAAAACCTACTCGCAATCCACCACCATTCCATATCTCTTTAGCCAGTCATTTCGCAAAATAACACCAAACCCAACGAAACCCAAATAAAAGCAATTATAAACAAGTGAACATCCATGACTCGATAAAATAGGTGTCAACAAACCATGCATAAGCTAGTTGGGCCCTCAATGGGGTTTGTCATAATTTAAGGTCAGTCAACTACCATGGGTTTCAATTCTGATCTATCTATCAAATGACTAGATACAAAAGAATATGAAGCCCTGTTATAAACCAAAATAGTATAGGAACATCAAAAACGGAAAGCAAACATTAAATAACATTGCCTTTCCCCTTCTCTTTCGTTGATGGAGCATTTGACGACGTCAGAGCGACATTGATAGCATATGCTTTCACTATCTTCTTCTACATAAGCAGCTTTGGACAGTCCTTCTGAATGTGCCTAGGTATGTTGTAGTTGTAGCATTTCTTCCCCTTAGCTTTGGAATCTCTACTGTAGTGACCCTTCTCTAAGTAATTGTAGCAAGTCGGAGTTGTCCTGCTCTTCTTTTGGCCACCTTTGTTCTGAAACTGTTTCCTCTTATTGTTCCACTTCTTCTTGCCTCCCCCGTACAGTTGTGACTTTGGCTCATCTTTGGGAACAATAGCCTTCAACATTGGGTAAAGATTATCATGCCTCCAGGCCTTCTCGACTACATCC
Source organism: Allium fistulosum (assembly GCA_030737815.1). Taxonomy (NCBI): domain Eukaryota; kingdom Viridiplantae; phylum Streptophyta; class Magnoliopsida; order Asparagales; family Amaryllidaceae; genus Allium; species Allium fistulosum. The sequence goes on along the minus strand of CM060901.1, from coordinate 1,387,233,027 downwards.
CTAAAATCTCATCAATGTGTCCCATAAGCTTCTCTCTTAAGTGATCATCCAAGTTGATAATGAACTTATTGTTCTTCTTTAATGGAGTGTCGATGAAGGACATTCCATATTTCTATAGGGCATCAAACTCAACAAAATATACGAAGATCGTCTTATCTTCCTGCTTCATATCTTCAAACTAATAGAACAAGACCGACTTTTGAACAACCAAGATAAACTTCTCTTAAAAACAAGCCTTAAACTTATCTTAAGTAAACTGATCCTCATCTGTAGAAACTTTTATGGCATTCCACCAGTTCATCACCCTTCCCTGAAGTTGACGTGAGGCCAACCTCCTCTTCATAGCTTCATTATGTCCAAGATCGTTAAATATCCACCCACAAGTGTCGAGCCAATCCTGAACTTCCATCGCCAACTCTGTTCCAAGAAACGGTCTGCCTCTAAGACTATTAAGTCCTTATCTAGGTCAGGGAAATCGGCTCTAAACACTACACCGGAGCACCACCACCAACAGCAACATTTGGAGCGGCTACTTGAGCATTCTATAGCATGTTTAGCATCACGGTATTAAACATAGTCTGTAGATCGGGATTAGCATCTCCCAAGCTTTCTCTTCTCCGACTCTAGAGATGAAGTTCCTAGTAGCATTGCTTATTTGACGAATCATCCTTCAACCTATGATAAGGAAGATCAGTAGCGTTATAAGGAATCCTAATTAAGCAGCACTCGTGCATGCAATGTGACTTACATACTATATATACTACTGTATAGTTTTGAAAATCAAAATATATAACAAGTACGCATTCTAGTATTTATATACACTCTCGATCTAGTTTAGGATGAGAACTCCTATCCTATATATATTCGATCATGGTATCTCTTAGGTTAAACAACGCAACCTAATCTTTAATACCATATGTGATGACCGTTGTCTACCACAAACACCCAATATACATGTATAGAGCACTATAGTGGTGCTTGTTTGAAGTTGGGCAACCGTCAGGGGTTTGTAAAGTAAATAACTAACACAAAACCTATTGTATATCTTCTACCGTATCGAATAAAATATAATAGTAAACATCTCAGATATATAACGGGAAAGATAGTAAATTGCTGAATTAATTATAGAATCAGTGTGTAACATCCATACAGTATACAATATCAGAATTAGAGTTATACATCAAATAATAACTCATAATAGCCGTCTCTATGTAATAAATGCAACAACAAACTCCATAATGTTGTGTAGTGGAAGAGCAAATGAGTAAATATAATAATACGAGAGAATAGCCTACCACTTGCCATCTATCCAGCTCCATGTGCTCACTAGACCTGATATCCCTAATCAACTCATTTAAGAGTACCTAGAGTAATAGGAAGCAAGGCAAAAAAACCCAAGTTAAAAGACAGTCAGGTGTGAGTGGTAATAAATCTATATACTAATATGCAACTACAATAGGACAAATGGTATGAATAGTCATACCCAACCTGTCCTTGCATCCACAAAGTTAGCACATGTACAAAATATATGCTACTCTACATCACAATCATCATGGTGTACTATACATTAAGTACTACCAGGTGTATAGATATATACATCAATAATATCGTCATCAGGTGACATCCCTAGGGTGATAAATAATCGATCAAACATAACATCCATCCTCACATTCACTTACCTAGTGCGTTGGATACGTGATAATTCAAACGACCCGTCATGGTAAAGGACTACTCAACATTCCAGTTCCTCAATAATCGAATCCATGCCACTTAGTAGGTCAGGATACTAGAACGCCCGTCATGGCTGATCTAGGGTAAGGGATCGGCCAACATGGAAATCAGGTCGCTCACCATGGAGATTAAAGCCCGTCATGGCTCCAATATGTACCATATATTACCCCTGCTTTATTAGAAATCTCTGAACCTTCAAATATCATCGATCTCTTTGCTAACGTCATCAGCACCAGAGCTTATCTTGGATTTTCCCTTCAACTTCCATCATAAGTCACTAAGGTCGAGAACCATCATTAGTTATAGAATATTGTCATGCATCCCGTAAGCTTCCTCCAATAGTCCCATAATCTAACTCATCATTACATACTCTGCATCTTAAAGTAGAACTGTAACATCCCCTATCTTGAGACCCGAAGCTAAGCGCTACAAATGTTGCAGTCATCCATAGTATTAACTTCCAATGACAAAATACGGCAATTTTAATGGTATCCATAATATTAGAAGCGCATGAATATGAAATAAAATCATCACAGATTAAAACAACTTTTCTAATTAAATTTCAAAGAAATATTTCATATTCAATTTACATAATCACATAATCGATTCCCAGGTTTTGATCAAATATAATTATTACAAAATACGCCAAGAGCGACATATTCAAGATGCCCCCCTGATGATCAGAGTACTAAATAGACTCATATATCTTAATACATCATAGTGGAAAAAAAAACTAAATAGCTCTTATATAGCTAGCTTTTCCTCCTGCACGTCTTCTGAAGCTTTATTCGTCCAGCCTACTAAACCTGAAAAGACCATAACTCTCAATCTACTCAAATTAATTTTGAGCACCCAAGAGTTTAAGAGGAAAAACATAAACTTCAAGTAAGACATAAAGCTTGGTGTGATACTATTACATCTCGGTTAACTGATATGAAGTGAGGCCACGCCGCTTAGTGGAACGGATTTCCCCTCACTAATATCCCTTTAAAAACATATCTTTTGCAAACCAAAATCCTGCAACCAAACTGGTTAATCAAACTGATTATATTAATAATAGCAATATCATTTATGCTCAAAAACAGGTAATAAATGGACCATCTATCTGAATAATATAGTTTTGTTTTGCTCACTACTAACCATTGGCTAACTCGGGCTTACCAAACAAAATAAATAATCCAACATCGGTTAGATAAACTTCTAGATGGTCTGTCCTTAACTTACTTCTCCCAAGGTCTCCTGATCCTAATGGTTTTGCGGGCTCACCAATAACCTGCCGTCCTTCTCTATGTATATATATTCATTTCTATGTGTAACCATCATTTAAGTATTACCTGTGATTAAGCCTTACACACTGGAATTTTGTACTAAATTAGCTAGAGGCTATAGCTAATGTATAGGGCGCTACCCAACACTAGTCCTATCTGGTATTCTAATATCCGAGTAATTTATCTGAGTCCTTAGGCTACATGACCAAGGTGGAGGCGGAAGTATATGGTCGAAAGGGGGCTGCCGAAAGTGGCAAAACAACAAAAATCTTATAAAACTGATTTTTAACTTTTAAAAGAAATTTCTTTTCAATTAACCTGCTTTGTTTGTCAACATATGATTGGTTGACAATACTTTTCCAAATCTTTTCTAAAAATGCTGCCAAATTTTAGAGATTAATAATTTAAAACATTTACAAATTACCCCTTCTCCTTTTATAAACATATAAAACATTTAAGTCCCATACCTTAATTTTATATACTTATTAAAACTCTTAGGAAAATTCTCCAAAATTTCCCATAAATTAATTCTAATATGTTTTCCAACATATATAAATTTCTGACCCAAAGCCAATAAAAAATAACCATAATTAATTTTAAACCCAATAACAATTTTTCACTTGAAAATTCATAATAAATCTACATTAATTCAAAAAAAATTGAAACTTGAAACCCAGTGCTAAAATAATATTTCTGACCTTATATAAAAATCGCATGGCATTTGGATGTCATTTGATTAGTTTTTCAAGTTAAACCTTATCATTTGGATGGCCAATCATTTGCAAAATAACTTCGGATCTCAACCATAACTGAAAATAAAATATGAGATGTAAACTATTATTCACCTTTAGCTTATTGTTAAGGGGTTGAGATTTGCTTTTGAATAAATTTGATTAAGATTCCCTCTTCTTGATTCTTGCTTATCTTCCTTTTAGTTCTTCTAATGGTGGCCGACCACTTCTTCAATTTTTTTTAATTTGTGAATGTGTAAAATGAATGTGGTATGAGGGTTTAGGTTATACGAGTACGACTTATTCCTATTTTGCCCTTATCTAATTTCCCTTGCTATTTCATTTTAATTCCATTTAGTTCATTGTTTAATTAGGCACAGCGACCTCTAGCCACACAAATCTCAATCCCTTAACCATTTACATTATTTCATTTAATTTAACTAATTAAATGTCCTAAATAATGTTAATCAAAATTAAGGTCGTTATAGAACCCCCCTCCTTAAGGAATTTCATCCTCGAAATTACGATAAGGTACTCATCATAATCAATCATAAAAATAAAACATACCATGAAGCAAGCCAGGATAAGCATCTCTAATCCTGCTCTCAGTTTCTCGAGTGCAGTCTCTCTTGTTGTCACTCCGCTGGATTCTGACTAGTTTGACTATCTTGTTCCTTAGCCTCTTCTCATCTCTCGCAACTATACGAACTAGCTTTCTAACTATAGTCAAATTCAGTTCCCCACTACTAAGTCATCTAACATAGTCAGTGCAATAATAGTCTTTGGATCTCGAATACACTTCCTTAGATGAGAAATATGAAAAACATCGTAGACTCCTACCAAAATATTCGGTAACTCTACTCTATATGCGAGATTCTCGATCCTTTCTACAATAGGGAATGGTCCAACGAATCTTGGTGCTAACTTTCCCGATTTCCCAAATCGAATTACACCTTTCATCGGTGATACCTTAATGAAAACATGATCTCCAACTGAGAATTATAAGTCCTTCCATCTCCTATCAGCATAGCTTTTCTGCCTGGATTGAGCTTCCTTCATTCTAGCCCGAATTAACTCAATCTTTTCTGCAACTTCTCTAAACAAATCCGAACCATGACCTACCATACTAGGCTTCAAACTGTTCCATCCCTATGCTAGTCCGACAACTGTTGTTATACGAAAACTCGACTAAGTGTGAATGGTCATCCCATGATCCCCAGCACACATGCTCGTAACAAATCTTCTTAGACTCTGTTAACTCTTTCTGTTTGCCCATCTGTCTGCGGATGGTAAGCGGCACACATCTTGAGCTTGGTACCTGAAATCTCCTGAAAACACTTTCAGAACTCGCTAGTGAATAAGAAATCTCTATCACTTACTATACTACTAGGAATTCCATGCGGTCTAACTATATGCTTCATAAACAACTTAGCTAAAACAGGTGCCGTCGTGATTGACCTAACTGGAATGAAATGGGAACTCTTGGTCAACCTGTCCACATGACCCAGATACTTTCATTTCCTCTATTTGACCTTGGCAACCCATCTATAAAATCCATTGAGATAGAATCCATTTCCACACTAAAATATCTAAAGTCTGAAGTAACCCACTAGGTTTCTGATGTTCGGCTTTTACCTGTTGACGGTTCAAACACTGCTTCACCCATAAGCTTACATCTCTCTTCATACCTTTAGAATAAACTCCTCTTCATGTCCTGATACATCTTAGTTCCACCCAGATGAATAGTAAACTTGGATCGATGACATTCCCCAAGAACTTCTTTACATATGTCCTCAACATTCGAAACACACAACCGTCCCTTCTTTCTCAACAATGCCTTCTGGTCGAGACTAAAATCCTTTAGATCATTGATCTCAGTTCCAACCTCAAGCCTTCCAATCCTCTCGGCTAACACTGGATCCTCTTTCCGCTTAGAAACAATCTTTTTGATCATCATCGGTCGAACTTCTAAACATGATAACATAAAAGTTTCCTTACTGGATCTAGCTCCAGATCTCCGCTGTATCCTGCATGTAGTCAATGCTTCTAAATCTTTCCACTCAGCTATCATTGCCAACACTGCATTCTGATGTTTTCTACTAAGTGCATCTGCCACATTATTGCCTTTCCTGGTGTGTACTCAATACCAAAGTCATAAGCGGCTAAAAACTCTAACCACCTCTTTTGTCTCATATTCAATTCCTTCTGAAAGAATAAATACCTCAGAGACTTATGATCCATATACAACTCGAACCTTTTCCCAACAAGTAATGTCTCCACACCTTCAGCATAAAAATTACCATAGTTAACTCCAAATCATGCGTTGGATATCTAACCTCATGCGGTCTAAGTTGTCAAGATGCATAGGAAATCACTTTATCTCTTTGCATTAACACAGCTCTAACCCTATTCCACATGTATCTGTATACACTACTAAATCTTGATTCCCTTCTGGAACAACTAATACGAGTGCATTCGTCAATAAGTGTTTCAGCTTCTGGAATGCCTCCTCACACTTATCGATCCAAATGAAATTCACATCCTTTCGCGTTAGCTTGGTCATCTATGCCGCTATCCACGAAAAATCCTTAATGAATCTCCGATAATACCCAGCTAATCCAAGAAAACTCTTTATCTCGGTCACTGTCTCGGGACTCTTCCAATTATTCACCACTTCAATCTTAGTTGGATCTACAGACAACTCTTTCGCTGAGACTACATGACCAAGAAACTTCACTTCTATCTTCCAGAAATGACACTTGGAAATTTATCTTTTAGCCAATGCTGCCTCAACGTCCCAAGCACCACTCTACGATGAACTTCATGCTCTCTTTCATTCTTAGAGTATATCAAAATTCATCTATGAATAATAATGGCATTACTAACCATTCGTCAAATCTAAGTGCTCTCGTAAAACTCAGTTCATCGAATCTACAAAGAATGAAGGCACATTAGTTAGTCTGAACGGCATTACTAAACATTCGTACGATCCATATCTGGTTCTAAATGTTGTCAAAGGAATACTATCCTCTGCCACTCTAAGCCGATGGAACCCTGTCGCCAAATCCAACTGGGAAAATACTTTGGCTCCACTCAACTGGTCGAACAAATCATCAATTATTGGCAACGAATATCAATTATTTATCATCTTCTCATTCAACTTACGACAATCGATACATAATCTCAACAATCCGTCGGGCTTGTTTGCAAACACTATGGCTTCTCCCCAAGGCGAACTGCTTGGTCTGATAAAATTTTTGCCTTCTAAATCCACCAACTACACCTTGAACTTCCTCATCTCGGTAGATGTCATTCTACTTGGCGATCTACTCATCGGTTCAGCCCTGGTATGAAATCTATATGAAAATCAATGGCTCGTTTCGGCGGCAATCCCACTACAGGTTCAAAAACATCTGCAAATTCTCTAACAATGAAAACTCGATTCAACTCGTCTTCTACCTCCACAACACCCAACAAAGCATTAACCTCAAAACTAGGGTTTTCTACATAGTATACTATCTGATCACTACAATTAGGGTGTCTAAGTAATATTTTCCTATCATGGCAAATTATGCTAGCATCGTATTTACTTAACCAATCCATACCTAAAATAATTCTGAACCCTAAGAAATCAAACACATGCAAACTGCAAACAAAGGTATGACCTAACAATTTTAAACTCTAGGTGGTCACACTTCATCCCAAGTGTCTCATGCTCTCTTATCGGATTTGCAACCCTTAAGGAAGTAACTAGGTATGAGGGTTCTAGGTTATGCTTATCTACCAAACAATGAGATATAAAATAATTTGATGCACCGACATCAAATATAACTCTAACTGATACACCATAAATCAAAAGCATACCTCCCAACACAACTTTCCCCCTCTCCTCTACTCTTGGTCTCGAGGTAGATGGCTCCAATGCAAACATCTTGCCTTTCCCATACTTGGCTAGCTCCTTGCACTGGTTCTTATAGTGCCCGATCTGATCATAATTGAAACACCCCACCACTTTCTTTTCCGTAGCTTTCTTCCCTTTACCTGTCCGGCATTCCTGGGCATAGTGTACTTTCTTACCACACTTATAATGGACAACCTCTGCCTTCCCTTTCTTACCAGCTCCACCCTTCTGAGCTCATTTCTTTTGGAAAAACTTCCTTTTCTGACTCTGCCCTCCTTGAGCTTCCTTTGCCTTATTTCCTTCTAGAAAAGCAAGCATCTCTTCATGCCTTAAGGCCATCTCCACAACAACATCACATGGACCTCTAATGTGCGATAACATGGCCTTAGCAAGCTCAGGCTTCAACCCACGAATGAACTTTTCATTCCTTTTAATAACAGTATCAAACGTAGCTTAGCCATATCTCGCGAGCTCCTCAAACCTTGTTGCATACTCAAGTACAGTCATATCCCCCGCTCCAACTCAGCAAACTTCCTGAGCAGAGTAGGCTTAGCAATTTCCGACATAAACCTTTCTTCAAACCTCCTCCTGAACTCAGCCCAAGTCATAGTCTCCTCATTGACTCCAACAGTAACACTGTTCCACCAATACAGTGCTGCTCCTTGTAGCTGTTTAGAAGCGAGTCTCCTTTTCTGCCCACAGTTGAGCCACAAATCAGCGAAAATCCTCTCACAATGAAGTAACCAATTCTCCACTTCAATTGCATCTTCGGTACCAATAAACTGCTTTCCTTCCAAAAGAGCATAATCTCTACTCAAATAGCATAGTTGTTCACCACAGAAGCTTCTTGATTTCCTCCTCTAGCATTTCCTCCAACTAATCCATCAGAAACTCCCGCTTGCATCTAGTTTACAAAGAACTGATACATTGCTCCCATGTCAACTTGCGGGACTTTAGTACCCACATTTGCAGCTTGTTCCTGACCTTGATTTCAGCTAGTATTTGGTCTTGCATTTCCATCAGTTGTGGTGCTTCCCCCACCAATGTTAACTCTTCCACTTCTAGCATCCATATCTATATTCGAGTCTTCGTAAGGTACGGAAGAATAGCCTAAGAGAGAAAGGGAGAATAGAGATAACACATATACTTATATATAGCAAATTCAAATACGTTACTATAGCGTTATCCCATACCCCGATCTTTTTCTCTAATTCCTTAGGATTATTTTCTCAAAATCATTTTAAGTTTAAAGTTTTTCATAAACCTATGCTTGGATACCAAGTTGTAACATCCCCTAACTTGAGGCCCGAAGCTAAGCGCTACAGATGCTGCTATCATCCATAGTATTAACTTTCGGTGAAAAAATATGGTAATGTTAATGGTATCCATAATATCAGAAGCACATGAATATGAAAGAAAATCATCACAGATTAAAACCACTTTTATGATTACATTTCAAAGCAATATTTCATATTCAATTTACATAATCCCATAATCGATTCCCAGGTTTTGATCAAATATAACTATTACAAAATACGCCAAGAGCGCCATATGAAGATGCCACCTGGGATGATCGGATTATAAATAGACATGTAAGTCTTAATACATCACAGTGGAAACAAAACTAAATAGTTCCTATATAGTAGTTTTGCCTCCTGCGCGTCTTTGGAAGCTTTATTCGTCCAACCTACTAAACCTGAAAAGACCCTAACTCTCAATCTACTCATATAAATTTTGAGCACCCGAGAGTTTAAGGGGAAAAACATAAACTTCTAGTCAAATATAAAGCTTGGTATGAATAATACTATTACATCTCGATTAACTTATATTAAGTGAGACCATGCTGCTTAGCGGAATGGGTTTCCCCTCAGTAATATCCCTTTAAAAACATATCTTTTGCAAACTAAAATCCTACAACCAAACTGGTTAATCAAACCGATTATATTAATAATAGCAATATCATATATGCTCAAAAATAGGTAATAAATTAATGGACCATTTGTCCGAATAATATAGTTTTTTTGGCTAACTACCAACCATTGGCTGACTCGGGCCTACTAGACAAAATAAATAATCTAACATCTGTTAGACAAACTTATAGACGGTCTATCCTTAACTTACTTCTCCCAGGGTCTCCTGATCCTAATGGTTTTGCGGGCTCACCAATAACATGTCCTCCTTCTTTGTATATATATATTTCTATGTGTAACCATTATTCATGTCTTACTTGTGACTAAGCCCTACACACTGGAATTTTGGACTACATTAGCTAAGGGCTATAGCTAATATATAAGGCGCGACCCTGTACTAGTCTCATTTGGTATTCTAATATCCAAGTCATTTATTTAGGGTTAACTACCAATCAAATTTTTCTTGAAAACCTTTCAAATTGATTTAATCCTTTAAATCATACTTAAACAAGGAAAATATACCTTTGCTTTACTCAAAGCTATTTGCCATGTTATATATACTTTACTCAAAACAATGTTGATGAAAACATTTGAAACCTTTGTTTAAACCTTTAAACAGTCTCTTTCGAAACCTTTGAAAGTACCCCTTTCGAAACCATTGAAGGTACCCCTTTCAATACAAGTAAACTACTTTACTTTATAACCTAGGCCAAAAGGCTAAAACATACCTTTCAAAACCATTTACTATAGACCTTTCAAAAACATTGAAAGTATCCTTTTGAAAGCTTTATAAATCATTAGACATCCTCTTTTCAAAACACTTTAAACATGCCTTTTGAAAGCAATTGGAAACCTTCCATTTAAAAATTTTAAGTGCCTTTTGAAACCATTGGGGAACCTCTCCTTCAAAACCTTCGTTTAAACCTTTCAAAAGCATCAAAGTTCTTTACTTAAACCTTTCGAAAGTATTAGGTTCAAGTAAAAACTTGTGGAATATAGTTTCGAACCCATTAAAACCATTTTATTCGAAACCTATGGGTTTATCTTTCAATAGAACAAAGGTTTGTAAATTAACTAACTCGAAAGCAGTCTTTCGAAAGCGATTTCCTAAGTAGAAGAAAGTGGAAGGTTTCGACACCAACCCTTTCGAAAGCATTGGAGAAGTGGCTCAAGGTTTAAAGTGAAAGAACCTTTTCGAAGGCATTGCTTCGAAAGGTAAAATGCGGCAGCAGGGGTTTTGACCCCTTCGAACGCATTTTCTTTAAACAAAGGCTGCAACCTCCTTCGAAAGCTCTTTTTTTAAAACACTTGACTAAGTTGAAAGCTATCTCATTCGAAAGCATTCTTTACAAAAGCAAAGCAAGCGATATTTCCTTTTGAAAGCAAAACAAGATCTCGACCGCTTCGAAAGCCTAGTTTCGACTCTATACCTTTTGCCTATCTCCAATCCACTACGTACCATGTCCTTGATACCCTGTGTATTGGTTTAGACTAAGGTGGAGGCGGAAGTATATGGTCGAAAGGTGGCTGCCCAAAGTGGCGAAACAGCAAAAACCTTATAAAACTGATTTTTAAATTTAAAAAGCAATTTCTTTTCAACTAACTTGCTTTGTTTGTCAACATATAATTGGTTGCCAATACTTTTCCAAATCTTTTCTAAAAATGCTACCAAATTTCAGAGATTAATAATTTTAGACATTTAAAAACTGCCCCTTCTCCTTTTTTAAACATATAAAACATTTAAGTGTCATACCTTAAATAATTTTATATACTTATTAAAACTCTTAAGAAAGTTCTCCAAAAATTCCCATAAATTAATTATAATATGTTTTCCAACGTATATAAATTTCTGACCCAAAGCCAATATAAAATAACTGTAAATAATTTTAAACCCAATTAACTATTCTCTTCATTAGAAAATTCATAATAATCCACATTAATTCAAAAAATTATGAAACTTGAAACCGAACCTTAAAATAATATTTCTGACCTTATATCAAAATCGTAAGACATTTTGGATGCCATTTGATTGGTTTTTCAAGTTAAACCATATCATTAAAATCTATATGAAATAGCATAAATCATCAACAAGTATATATCTCTATTTAAACAATCAAAACATGGAAAATCATTTGCAAAATAATTTCGGATCTCAACCATAACCGAAAATAAAAATATGAGATGTAACCTATTATTCACCTTTAGATTGTTGTTAAAGAGTTGAGATTTGCTCTTGAATAAATTTGATTAACCTTTTCTTGGTTCTTGATTATCTTCCTCTTAGTTCTTCTAATGGTGGCATACCTCTTCTTCAATTTGTTTTAATTTGTGAGCGTGTAAAATGAATGTGGTATAAGGGTTTAGGGTATAAGAATATGACTTATTCTTATTTCGCCCTTATCTAGTTTCCCTTGCTATTTCATTTTAATTCCATTTAGTTCTTTGTTTAACTAGGCACGGCTACCTCTAGCACACAAATCTCAATCCCTTAACTATTTACAGTTTTTCATTTAATTCAACTAATTAAATGTCCTGAATAATGTTAATCAAAATTAGGGTCATTACAATAGTTATCCATCATTGAAGCCATCACACCACATCATGGAATCATCATCAGGTTACAAGTCAACGTCATCGAAAATCATCTAAAAAGTCATCAAAAAACTTAACTCAGAATTCTCTAGGTCCTGGCCTAAAGAAAAGCCTAAGAATTCATAGGTTTGGCCTGAAGCAACCCTTGGCTCAAAGTCATGCCCAAGTAATTTCAGAAAATGCCCAAAGCACGCCCAAGGATCGGTACCGACCCCTGACTTAGCTTATTTTTTTCTCTAACCATCACCGATCTAAGAAAGTCCTAGGTTAAGCCCAAATTTTTGCCTTTCAAGCTCGAAGTACACAGTACACTGATTCATCTCCACCGATTTGAACTACCCGAAGGTATAACTCGACCATATGAATTCCAAACGATTTGAAAATTGAAACGTGTCTTTAGGGGATCTTTCTTGACCTATGCCATGGATCGCATGTCATTTGGACAATGTGACATTTATGGGTCATTACTAAACCTTCAACATCGATATATATTAAATCAGACATAATTCAAGCAAATAAACTCCAAACCATGTAAAACTTGGAAAATAGCCTTACGGGGCCTTTCTTGTCATCCTATATCGATCTCACCAAGTTCGGGATAAAATTCAGGGATCATCACCGATCTCTAACTACTGATCGCGCACTTCACACTTAAGTTAGGCCACGCTTCCCCATTCTCCCCCTTCGATCTCAGGTCCAATGGGCCAACTCCCATGGATCGATACCGATCCATGGTAATGATACCACACTTAGCCAAAATCATATGATTTTGGCTCCACTTCCCTTCACACCGTTTCTTTGCTCCAAAGCACAGTTCGCACCCTAATCATATATGCTCCAACCCATGGTTCTCCAATGATCCTTGAGTTAGAACTCCTCCAATTCTTCACACAATCCATGTATATGCCCAAAGTGATCCATCCACACACTCAAGCGATTCATCCATTCTTCATTCATGAACCATCCTTATCATTTGTGAATCAATCAAGTGTCCACCGATCCCATCACACAAAAGATCACCTCCAATTCCTACTTCAAATGGTCATAACTCAGGCACACATACTCCAAACTACTCAAAACTTAGAGGGTAGTTTTATGGGGCCTTCCTTGTAACCCCATACCGAGCGCTCCAAATTTAGAATAAAAATCAGGGATTATTACCAATCCCAGGGATCATCACCAATCGCTAACTTCTTCCTAAACTAAGTCATCATTTGGTTGGCATTTTCAACCATTCAAGCATCACAAAATCAAGCAATCATCACAAGTAATCTATACTAGCAAGCATACAAGCAAACACAGCAATATGAATCCTAAATCTAAGGGCAATATCCATAATAACACATACTATCCCTAAGAACATGAATTTTCTAATCTTATCCAAATTACTTGAAATTTATATATGTTGTTTAAAAAGGTTTAAAATATGCATAGAGTTTGAAAATCATTTTAAAACATCACTTAACATATAATATGGTCTAATTAATAAGTATAGGCTTAAAACCACTTACCTAAGTCTTAAGCAGTCCAATCTAAGCTCCAAATGGCATGAATCTCGAGGTGAACAACAGCTCTTAATGGTCTTCCAGTAGCAAATCTCCAATCCAAGTTGCTAATCTCGCCAACCTCCGTCTAATGGTGTGTTTTGACCAATTAAAGCAAGGGTTTGGTTGACCTTTTGGGTAAAAGATTGTTAATGGGGGTTCTCTCTCTGTTTTTTGGTATGAATGAAATGATGGAAATGAGTCCCATTGGCCCTAACCACATACGAATCCCGAAATGGGCTTTGGTCTACCAATTAACTTGTAATTATCCATCAGTCTGTCTCAATTCGAGTGAAACTTTCAAACAGCCATATCTCCCTAACGATATGTATGTTTTCAAAATTTGACCACTCTAAGGAAAGGGAAACCATCATCCCAATCTAATGGAAGTAGTTTCAGATACCAATTTGGCTCCTATCAAAAGTTATAGGTCATACAAGATTTACAAGCTCAAAATGATCAAATAGGAATTTGAAAAAAATCAGAGATATGGGTAATGTCCTTAAGAGTCATTTTTCAAAATTTCAAAATTAAACGACCTCATATGAAAATAATATAAATATTCTACGATCCACCAATACATAGAATGCGGGTCGTTATAGTTGTCATGGTTGCATTGATTACACTGTTTGTGATGGTTATATGGATGTTATGTTTACAATGTACTAATAAGTTTCTGGATGCAGAAGCAAAAAAGGAAATAGAACTACATCGGCTTGATCCCCAAAAAGGGTTCATGGTAGTCTTTTCCAATGCAATAGCTATTGAGCTTATGGCCGTAGTGTATAGGGTTTGGCACAGTCCAAACATAGTTAAAACCTTTTTCCTTTTTATTATATATACACACACACACACATAAATATATATAGAGAGAGAAATATATACACACATATATGTACACATGTGTGTGTGTGTGTGTATCTATATAGGTGTGAAGTTGCAGGCAGTTTCAAAAGAAGGAATGGAAAGTTTGATAAAGGCTATATCATGGATAACTGATTCGATATATTCTTTTATAATGTTTTTATATTATCCATGAGTTACTGATAATTAATGTTTTGAAATGGGAATTTATGTAATAAAAATTATATAATGGAGTTGATGTTCATTTGTTATGATGATTGATTTCATTGTGAGGTTTTCCTTTTTATTTGTTGTTTTAGAATTTTTAAACTTGTATCTACCCATGGTCCACTACTTTTAATATTTGAAATTAGTTATAAGCGTATTTTGACGTTGTTTATAATAGACTTCAGATAAAAATAGTGGGTTATCACACTTGGTATCAGAGCTTAGGTTTAGCGATTTCCTAACCTTGGGTAGGTTTAAACCAGTTAAGGTAGTTTATTTCATATCTTATGATGGGTTGAAATATAAATAAGAGTGCGTTTGATTGAAAATTGTGTGCTTTCTATTTAGAGATTTATCTGTTTAACCACTATTACCTAAAATGATGTTTATTTATGATGACCTTATAAGAGGATTGGAGTATGGTAAACACCTATAAGTGGGTTAAGTGTTGTTATAACCGGAGTGACACACACCTAATGTTAAATTTATTAAAACCTGACCTTAATAAGGTGGAGCCAATTTTACTTTTAAGTGGATAATATTTATTTGAAAATATTAGGAATTACATATTCCCAATTTTCAAAGATATTTTATTAAAAAGGGGAAAATTCTTATTTTTAACATGAAGTGAGTTATTAAATTTTTGTTGGAAAATAAAGAATAAAATATTTTTACGAAGGTATTTTTTTAAGAAAGAGCAAATGTTGCAAAAATATTTTACTTGAAAGTGCTTTAGTAGAAAGATGTTTTAATTATATACTGGAAGTTAAATTCAGTCTTTAAAGGAATATTTTAGTGTGGGAAAATTGTTTGTTATTAAACATCATTTGGAGAGTATTTCTATGGTGGTAGTGTGTTTGGGAACACTTTACTAATAGAGGGAGATTTTATCTGCGGAAAGAGAGATTTATGTTGAAAAGTGTTCTAACTGAAATATTTTATTTTGAAAGAAATGTGTTAATGAGGAAATCTTAACTAAAACTGTTTGAACTTGGGAACAACTTTTGAAAAAAAGGGATAAGTTGAATAGTATTTTGTATCCTTATTATAATTTGGAATACTTTGTAAAAATATTTTGTTGAGCTACACTTTGAAAAAGAAACATTTTTTTGAACAGGATTCATTAGTGCCAGCAAGTGTCGACCTCGGAAATCGAACCAGTGACATTTTATCTCATTGTCTAAACTACCAACTACCGAGATAAACCTGTTAACGAAAAAGAAAAAAAATTTATTAACAGATATTATAAAATATATACTGTAAAGTTGGAGGAATATCTTTTCAAAAAGATGTTTTGAGGAAGAAAACTATTTTAATGATAATAAAGGATTTAAAAATGTTTTTTGTGAAAGTACCTTGTATGGTAATATCTAGTGAGAACTCTTATTTTAAAGAAAAGTATATTTTGTTGAAACATTTTTTACAACGAATATTATATGATTTGAAGGAGAATTATTTTAAAGATACTCTACAGGAAAGTTATTCCTAAAGTACTATACTTTATTTAAAGGAATTATTTTCTTAAAGGGAAAATTTGAAAATAATATTGTTTATTTTGAAGTTTTTAACTCAGAACTATAGAACTAGACTATGTAAGATGAGGTGCAAGATGATGGGGGTAAGATGAGTTTTGAGTTTGCTTGACGCCCATTATGACGATGTTACACTTAGGGTTGTGTATGATTTTCCCTAACGGGCTATAGGGACGTCCAATGATTCTCTTCATTGAAGAGGGTTCGGATATAAAGAAGGGACTGTCCATTTCGATGTTTTGGACAGTCACATTGTTGGTTGTACTTGTTTACTTTGAATGAATTGTTTGTATTGCATTATTATTTGTTATGTTAATTGCTATTAAGAAAATTTAGCTGCTTATTTGCCCTTGTTACTTATTGGTCTATGATGTACTTATTTGAATTAATTTCTTATTATTGCATCATGTTGTTGACTACTTGTTCTACTGTGATTGATGTTAATCATTTGTTTTTTACTTGTTTGATTGATGTTTACCTATTAGTAGCTTGTTTAGATTAATCTCTTTTGCTCGTAGTTAATTGTTTGTTTGCTTGTTGCTTGTTTGTTTTTATTATTGTTGTTTGTTTTATTGTTTACTTGTTCTCTTACATGCTTGTTCTTTGACATATTGTAATTGTATACACTTTGTTTGACTAAGAAATGTGAAGAGGTTCCATGAAAATGAGTAATAGTGGTCAGACGATTTTAATGACTAAAGGCTTGATGGATACCATTGAGGAATCAAGGATAGGTGGGAGGTACATTATATGAATTAAAAAATATGCATTCAAAAACCTATTTTTGGCTTCCATAAACATTTTAAAACAAAGAGTTTCCATTTCAAAAGACAATTTGATTTCATATATAAGGTAACGTTTTCTCAAAATTATTTTTAATTTTTTTAAAACGATGGAAAATATTTTGAGAAATTGTTTTGAAGTTAATAGTGTATTTTTAAAAAGAAAAAAGATCTTCAGTTTTAAAGGGAAATGAAAGCTTTGATTTGAAAATAAAAATGTTCTGATAAATGTCTTGCTTTTAAGGTGTATTGGAACTTTCCTGCTAGCAGATCCCCTTTTGGTATGTTGGATGAGTTATCCCGGTCATTAAACAGAGAAATCGCTATGGAAGATGGAATGAGGATGAGCTCGAGGAAGGGAGATCGTTGATAGAATGAGTGTTAAACCCACTTTTGAGCCAAAGAAGATTTCAACCAGACTTAAAAGGTTAAATGAGGATGAAACGACTTGAAATCTTAGTAGCATGCTTAGAAGGAATGAAGAAACAACTCTGGAAAGTTTGGAGTAGTTTGGAGCACAAGACTATGATATGTCGGTACAAACCTATACCTCATCCAATTCATCCCCTAAACACTATACTTCTCATATACATCTCCAATAGCTCATGATCAAGTGGTTTTCCTAGAGTTTAAAGGATCAATTCAAAGGTTGATGAGAGGAAAGCCAAGGAAGTAGCACAATTCAAGTAATAGAGGGAAGATTGCCAGAATCAACCAACAAGTCAACATAAATAGCATGGAACATATCAACATGAAGATAGAAGAACAAAGCAGGAGTTAGTGTTGGATTTTCACCAACACTTATAGCTCAGTGCCGAGCTAAATAGCTTGGTACCAACATATATCCTTAGGTCGTAGGTCGTTGATTTTTCTTGTATGGCATCGGGCCTTCATCTGGACTCCAATGCAAGCAGGCTTCTGACTCCATACCCTTGTTTCTTTATAAATACCAGCCTACCTACAACCAAAACGGGATCCGATCTCTCTGCCATTGGAGACTTCTTTCTCTACTTCACTACTATCCTCTACCTCTCAAACCCTCTAGAAACTCCACTGTAAATCTGAGATCCACAAGACAATGGTCAGATCTGATAAAACTAGTTGTAATCTAGAGAGAGAACAACTAATAAAAAAGATTAAAGTGAACGTAGATCGGAGATTACACCGAACCCCTATAAAATTTCTTGTGTCTCTATTTAAATTTTTACCTTTTCCTATACTTTTAATAGAATTGGTGCTTCCATCATATTTCTGGGTATTGATCCTATTTTGGGGTTAACATTTTGGTGCTTTCACTAAGAAGGAAGCTAGATTTCACAACCTAAAAGCTAGAATCTGAGATTCAGAGAAGATGAAGAGATTAGTACTAGATCTAAGGCTGGAGCAAGCCAACCAGAGCATGCGGGTAGCCATGAAATATCCTTCATTTCTCATCAATACATCTACATGACCAGAGAAGAGATGGAGAAAATGATGAAAGTGATGCAAGATGGATTAATGACTCGACAGTAGGAAATACTTGTAGTATTTGTCTAAAGAATTGGGCAATAAGGAATAGCTAGAGCAGCCGGAATCCAAAGCCAAGAACAAGGAGCTAATGCAGGAACAACTGAGGTTGGAGCTGAGCAAACTGGAATGATGCCACCACAAACAAAAACTTGGTATTGACCTAAATTAATTTGATTCTGAGAGAATTATACTCGGGGGAAATGCTAGTGTAACATAGGATGTGTTGGAATGCCAGGAGCAAACGATGCTGGAGCTAGGAACACAAATCAAAATGCAAATGCACAACAACCAGAGGAATATGTGCCATTACCTCTCCATAGGAATGAAGGACAAAGTGAAGCCAGAGACGCAGGTCATAACGCAAATGTGCGGCCAGAGGAGTACATGCTAGAGTATGTGCTGGAATTCCCCTATAGAAGCAAAGGGTTGAATATCGCTTTTGATCAAAGGCCATCATTGGATAGTGAAAATAGAATTGCTGAATTGATAAGGAGAATAGTTAGAGGGGGTCCCTAAAGCAAAATTTGGAGGACGTGAACAGGAATCCATTCACTTATAATATCCTTAATGCGAAAAATCATCCCGATTTCAAGCTTTCGAATGCTGGAAATGTATGATGGAAAGTCGAATTCGATGGTTCATTTGATGAAACATATCTGACATGTGAAGGTATTGGGTGCTTCTGAGGAGGTAATAGGATGGTTCTTCCAATTATACTTATCGGACTTGGCAACAATATGGTTTAGATGGTTGGAAAATCGGTCCATTAGCACATAGATCGACTTGGTCAGTAAGTTCTTGAGACAGTTCAGAGACTACGTCTTGCCACCGAAGAAT
The DNA here is from genome assembly GCA_030737815.1 of Allium fistulosum. NCBI lineage: Eukaryota > Viridiplantae > Streptophyta > Magnoliopsida > Asparagales > Amaryllidaceae > Allium > Allium fistulosum. Next base: position 1,387,213,619 of record CM060901.1, on the reverse strand, counting down.
GTAGTGATGCTATCAAGCATGAAACAAAGGCTCAGAGTTTGAGAAGCTATTTGACAAGATTTAATGCAGCAGCAGCCACAGTCGATAAGTCGGATCCATCTGTAATCTTAATGGCGGCAATATTTGGGTTCACAAGCAAGTTTGACTTTAAAGTTGCACTAGAAAAGGATCCATCGATGAATCTTGTGGAATTCTACCATGAAGCTGAGAGATACTTATGTCAGGAAGACGCCGAAGCTAAGGATGCAAAAATTAATGTCGTGAATGATAAGGGACCGTCTGAACGGGAAGGTTAAAGGAAAAAAGAAGAGCCGATGAAGACTTCGAGGAACTCAAACGGCAAAGGAGGGAGCCGAAATTCTCCTCCTACACTTATTTAACAAAGAACCTGCAGAGGATTTATCTAAAAACTTGGTGGTAGATCCCCTATCGAAAGCCTACTAGAAGAGGACCTACTGATCGAGACAAAAGATATGGAAATTTTTGCATCTTCCATGAGCTAGATGGACCTGAAACAAACGAGTATCGACACCTTCGTGAACTGATAAAAGTACAGTTTTGGAGCAACCAGTTGCAGCAATTTGCAAGGACCGGACTGCAATGGTGCGGTTGGGGCAACCACCATCTGCAGCAAACGCATCAAAGAACAACCAGGGATCCGGTTCGAGACTTGAAATCCCATGTTCGAGATGGTCGGGAGTCAGGTTCGACTCCTTCGCTTTGTTTTTTCTTGCTTTTAATAGTTAGGATAATAATAATCTCAGACCGCTTACATAAGTATGAGGCCTAGATTGGTCTCTAGGAACGCTCTGAGTCGGATGTCTGGGATGACTAATTAGGACAATAATAACCCTGGACTGCTTACTCATGTACAGGACCTAGATTGGGCCCTAGCCACGCTTTGAGTCGGATGTCCGGGATGGATAATTAGGACTTCTACTATTTTTCTTTGATTTTAGTATTTGACTTTTGAAAAATCCATATTGAATGTGATGACTGATATTGATAGCTTTAAGTCCCATTTGGAGAGAATAGACCGGAGTGCAAGGTGCAAGTCCAATAGTCAGAGAGCAAGTGGATGAACTTGTACAATATTGATCACTTTAAGTCCCTTTCGGAGAGACATGACCGGAGTGTAGTGTGCAAGCTCCCTTTACAAGGAGTGAGTGGATGGGCTTATACGTAAAGTAAGTCCCCTTAACAGAGAGTAAGCAGATGGGCTTAATTGGTCGTTGAATTCCTTTGGTGGAGAGAAAGCGGATTCAACAAGGATCCGAAGAGATCAAAATCCTAGATTGGGCAATAAACGATCAGGAGAAATCGAACCCTAGGTTGGTAGTTAAAAGGTCTGGAGATATCGAATCCTAGATTGGATGTCAAACAATTCGGAGAGATCACATGTTAAATTGAACATGAAATGATCCGGAGAGATCGAACCTTAGATTGAAAATAGATTTGATAAAAGGATTTAAATGCCTTATAGTTAGAAAAAAAACTTGGATAAACATGGGATAATTTTGATATGTGATGCAATAACTTTGAATGAAATTGGAATGTTTGTGATGAACAAACAACACTTAAGCAAGAATTGGAGTACTTAGATAAAACGGGATAGGAACAACCTCTGATTTGCTAGAGAATTCAAAGAAATTTGACGATTCACCAAGATTAAGATAAACAGGATAACTAGTGAGCTCATCTATCAAAGACTAATTACCGAAACTTGTTCTTGATCAAAGCACACCTTACATTCGAAAGACGTACTTTAGGGAGAAAATGCTAAACCAGCTTTTAAGCCAAAGAAAATTTCAATAGGACTTAGTAGATTAAAATGAGGACGAAACTATTTGAAATCTTGGAAGCACGCTTCGAAGGAATGAAGAAAAAACTTCGGAAAGTTTGGGGGGAGTTTGGAGCACAAGACATAGCTTGGTACCGAACTATGATAGGACTGTACTAACCTATACTTCTCACCAAATTCGTCCCCAAACTCCATACTTCTCATATACATCTCCAATAGCTCATGATCAATTGGTTTTCCAAGAGTTTGAACAATCAATTCCAAGGTTGATGAGAGAAAAGCCAAGAAAGCAGGACAATTCAAGTGTAGTGGGAAGATTGCTAGAATTGACCAACAAGTCAACAAAAATAGCATGGAACATATCAACATGAATATAGAAGAACAGAGCAGGAGTTAGTGTCAGATTTTAACCAACACTTATAACTCGGTACCAAGCTATATAGCTCGGTACCTATCGATATCCTTAGGTCGTGGGTCATTGATTTTTCTTGTGTGGCATCAGGCCTTCATCTGGACTCTAGCGCAAGTAAGCTTCTAACTCCATACTTCTGTTTCTCTATAAATGCCAACCTACCTGCAATCAAAACAGGATCAGATCTCTCTTCCATTAGAGACTTCCTTCCTCTTCTTCACTCCTATCATCTACCTCTCAAACTCTCTAGAAACTCCATTATAAATCTGATAAAACTAGTTGTAATCCGAAGAGAGAATCACTAATAAAAGAGATTAAAGTGGGTGTAGGTCAGAGATTATGTCGAACCACTATAAAAAATTTGTGTTCTCGTTTACATTTTTGTATTTTTCTTTACTTTTAATAGAACTGCTACTTTCATTTGATTTTTGCGCATTGATCCATTTTCTAGGTTACCAACAGGTAAGGATTCTACTATGAAAAATGGAATAAAGACGTCGAGAAGTGTTTTGAAGATGACAGGTTGATGTTGAATGGAGCCGTGAGGATGATTATTCACAAGGGCGAGTTGTAGGAAGGGTGACCCATAAATAGAATGTTGAAAGGTTCTATCATGGAAAGAAAGGAATATGGAATGGTTCCTTAGGGATGAATGAAAACTAGATAAAGTAAGAAAAGGACTCAATTATGTGTTCTAAGGGATTTATAATACTTAAGATGTACTCGTAAGCGGAGGTATTGTAATAAACTCATTGGGTACATGGAATGCTACCTCCGATCGGAGGAATGGATCTATGTACCCTGAATCGATGGAATGGATCTAGTCAGGTTTGGGCTGGTGTTCATATACGTTGAAAACTAGGATTTTTCAGTTAATCGCTGACAAAGGAATGGTCATACGAGTTATTATATATCCAAAATATGCAAGTGATGCAAGGATCGATGCTATTGCAGGAAAAGTGGATGACCAAATCATTTGAAGAGCGTAATCATGACTATATACGTACTATTTTGAGGATGTGACCATAGGTAGGTACACACAATATTTTGGATGATATAGGTATGAAATGGTGCACTAGTTATCTTTTGAAGGGACTACGAGGAAGTTCATCGATAGTTTTGAGGATATGCATACTAAGAAGGATGTGTAGTCAGCATAGGAATTAACATATATGTGTTATTGGTTTATAGGTTAATGTGGTAATGGTACCATATTATTTTGAATGTATGCTTTATTTTGAGTTATGATAACCATTGATTTATCTTAATGCATGCTTGGGTCCACCTATATTTTGTTATAGGCTTAAATTATAGTCAATTATGGTTGAATTACCGGAGTGCATGAGATGAATTAATCTATGATTGATATTATTTTACCATTATCAATGAAATGTTATTTTACATGCTATAGTTGGATTGTACGGTAGAGAAAGCGTGTGTGTTAGTATAGTGTGTACGGGTGGATGTTTTAATTCAGTTTCTGTAACAACCCGCATCTTAGTGCACCGAATTTTCACTAAATCGAAAACCCAAGTCCACTAAAGTATGAATCTTTAGTGTTGGTATCATGTAATAAACAAAAGTATATCAAATACTATCAATAAGAAATCATAGTGGAATAAAGAAATAAAATAAAACATATATAAACGCTGACCAAGGCTAGTACTTCTAGTGTCTAGTGTCATTGTCAGCGTCGAGCATGCATAAGGAAATCGATCCTTCTATCGTTCCTGCCTTATGCCAGTACCTATCCCTCTAAATCTATCACTTGGGTTGTAATGAGAAAGTGGTCAAAATAACGTTCTGATGACTGGTAAATTACTTATCTATCCATAACACTAGTTTATGCTGATTGTTTTCCATTATGTGTTATACCTATTATTTATAGCAAAGTCATTTTGACTTCATATACGTGTACGATATGCCCAACCTGCTCGAGGTATACAATATATATATATATATAAGTATCACCAGTCCCCAATGGACCAGGATACTTTCCCCATTAGTGTCCATAACACTGCATCGCATCGAGTGTCCACCATGTCTAGGACGAATGGACAACACCGAATTGACAATGTACACCGAGGAACCTCCCGTTAGTGCCTAGTAACGGTACTACAACTATTTAGTCGTATTCTAATTCGTCTTAAAGACTCATGTAAGGGTTATCTAGCCTTGCCCCATACTTACAAACAAACTAACAAACAACTTTGAGGTGGTGCATGTGCCATATGGAACCTACACTAGCAGGAGGTGTAGTCCATGTAGGCCTAACCCAAGTCTTTCTAATGACAACTCCTGAATCGATGATGCTCTCAACCCATGTGTACAACTCTACTCCTCGCATATATGGTACTAACCTTGTTGACATAGTGTCGAGCCTACTCCCATTGCCCCATTTAGATTGCCTAATGTAATTAAGGAAATGCCCACCTAATTACTTAGTACCCCTATAAAGATTGAAGTAAACCATACTTGGTCGTTTAAGACTTCAACCCGAGGCGAATCCAATTTGGTATATTCCCTTCACCTATACATGAATATATATTCCCATGGGTCCTACAGTTGGCGATGTCCCACATCAGTACAATGTATACACAACCACCAATAGCCACTTTGGGCAGACATCTATTATGCAACAATACTGATCTCACATTTCGACCCTTACTAATGATTACACCATTCACAATTAATTTAAATATTTATCTAGGTCTAACAATTCACATCCGTCATAACGTATACTTGAGGCTATATAAATTTAACTGTAAAATTACCATGCCTCCTAAGTTTAATTATTAGTATTCAAACACTTTTACATGAAATTAACTTTTTTCTTCTTTAATACTATTATGTATCATTTACTGCTTAATAATAGATTGAATGCCTTTTACTACTTGTTGTCTAATTAATATAATTTGTATATTTTATTATTTCTTTTTAACTAATAGCTACCTTTCTTTGATTACTATAATTTTCCTGTTTCCTTATTCCGTTGTCTTATAACTACTTTTATCGCTTATTATTTATTTCCTAACTTATCTTATAACTAGTAGATTAAATTAACAACAAAATTATGGTTATTACTTATATTTATAACACTTTGATTTTACATTTGGGGATTTCTATATTCTAATGCATTAGGACTACATCTTTCCAAAAGGTAATGTTAACATTGTAATTTCCCATAAATTACCTAAAAGATGATTTTTGTTATGTTTGGAATTACAAGGAATTATCTTTTCTATTATTATTGAAATAGATGGTACAAAATACGGTAAACCTCCATATTTTGTACATATCTCTCTTTTAGTCATATTACTTGTTACTTCAAACAATACACCATCATACATAATTATAAAGTTAGATAATTTATAGAAATTTACATTGCAACATATTTCATTCCAATGAATTTAAATATTACTTAAACCCCAATCCAATTTGTAACCATTTTTAATCCATGTTTAATAACATATAACATATAACATTCAAATTACAAACCTGAAATTTACATAAAATCTTATTAATGAATTATTCATAACCTTTAAGGACTACTATCACCCTTACTTTTTAGATTTATGTATATACGATATTTAATTAGTTAGATTAGATTATACTAAATCTGGGACATTCGGCATAGGTTCAAATCAACTGCTAGTCGATAATAGATTGACCGCTTTACACCTACCGGTCAACCACTAACTGTCGATCGGGCCCAATAAAGGTGTTGATCGATCGTTGTTTATGTTAACTACTTATTTTCGTCCACTTTGTTTCCTAATTAAACCGAATTAATTTAATCCTATTAATATTAAAGTTACTTAGATGTTAAGTATTGGTTTAATGTTAATTTAGCATTAATTAACAATATTTATTTCCTTAATACATATGTAATTATTTATAATTCGAAAACTTTAAACATTAATAATTTTTCCTTTTGAACCCCGATCATAAAACTTTATATATGAAAATTGATTAGAAAACAACCACAAACTCAGCGATGCAAGTTTCGTAGCCAAATTCTGAAGTTTGTCAGAATTCTTTTTTGGATTTAATAATTAAATTATTAATTCTTTTTTATTAATTATGGTTCTATTTACGGGGTTGTTGCAGTTTATGGATGAATTTGACTATATCATACTTGATTTTGTATGGCAATTATATACTCTTTGTTATTGGTGTATTTCCCTATATTTTGTGATTAGACGAATAATTTATTAGTATTGTTTGAAAACTATATTTTGAGAATTGCGAGGGCGCAATTCTCAAGAGGGAAAATGAAACGACCCACAAATTTACGCTTTTAATACTAAAGTAATTAAAAATGATTTTTTAGTAAAAGAGTGAAATGTGTATCGTATTTATAATCGTTGCAAAGGTCTTTCCAAGTTGATTGATTTGATATATAATTTTGATATATTTGGAGCTATGATTTGTGAAATAGATGTGTTAAAGAGTTTAAACAACATATGTAGCTGTTTCGGATCAAACTAAATACAAAGCACATAACCTAACCAAACAATTATATAAGTAAGGCTGTTAGTCCATGAGTTGATGGTTTTGATGACAACAACCTTAGAATAAGATTATAAAATATAAATATTAACATTATAGTTTAGATATATATGTATATGCAGGATTTAACCATGCATGTACCAAGAATGAAGACTGTACAGTATAGAGATTCAAGATATCAAGATTGAAGACTCATGAGTATCAAGAATATCAAAGAATATCAAGATTATCAAGAGTTCAAGATTTCAAGATAAGTATTGAGTCTAGAATTATGTTAAAACTTCATAATAGCACTGAAAATCTTCACTCCATTTTTCTTTTAGGATGGAACCCATTTCTACCTTTTTAGTGGCTTACAAACCCACGACAAGTAGCTTACAAACCTATGACAAGTGGCTTACAAACCCATGAACATCCTTGTTTTGTACAAGTTCTCGAGTCCTGATGTGATGAGATATTCTGCAGGAAGAAGCTTGCAAAACTACTTCAAAATGATTTTCAAAACTACTTTTCAAAATGTTTTAGCCTTAAAAATTATCTTTTCAAATGATTTTCAAAAAGATGTTTTAGCCTTAAAATATTCTTTGTTTTTGCTTTTAATAAACTCTTATTTTAAACTTCGTTTGTTTTAAACTATCTTTTAGTTATAATATATTTATACTTAGATTTAAATATAAAATTATAGTAAAATTTTATATATATTATTTTCTATATTTATCTATGTATTTTATCTATAGTCAAGTATATTTATAAAGTTTAAATAGTTCTTAATATAAGATAAAGGTTATTTTCAAAGAAAATCAAATCTTCAAAAAATGCTTTGGGATGTCGACATGCCCTAGTACCCCATGTCGACAGAGTGACAGTTAGATTCAAAAATTTGAATTTCAAAAGAAGTGTCTATTCGCCATAACCTTTCACGAATGGACATGGCTGTTGTTCTTCTATAAATAGGGGTTGGTTTCAACGAATTTTATATCAGATTTTCTGGTTTTTCACTTCTCTTCTTCTTCCACATTTTCTTATTCAAAATCCTATCATCACTCTGCCGAAATCAACATTGAATCTAACAAGATCATCTCTGGTTTGATTCTCTATCACTATCTCAACAAGATCCCAGTGCTATTCAGAGTTATAGGCTTCTTTGTAATCTATCTAGTGGGAAAAGGTGTGATTGTAGCCTTGGAAATCAATTGGGTGAATTTGTTGCCCCAGAAATCAAGTATCTCTACCCAGAGGATTGTGATTCTGGAGGGTGTACCTCATAGCCTAGAAACCGAGGGTTGTAATTGTTGAATTGCTTTTGAAAGGAAATCCGTACTTAGTTGTGCAGGACTGGATGTAGGGTAACTCCGAACCAGTATAAAATCAGGTGTGTTCTTTCCTTTACCGCATTTACTTTATTTCTGCATCTGTGTTTGATTCTGTGATTATATCTGTGTCTGAATATTGCATACATTTGTGTACAAATCAACAATAACTCAAAAAGATTTAGTAATTTCTTATAAACACTATTCACCCCCCCTCTTGTGTTCATTCTAGCCTTAAGATCCATATTCTGCATTCCTCACATTTGGTATCAGAGCAAGGTTTTCAAAAGTTTCATAATCTGAATTTTGAAATGTTTTCTAAATGGCTACCAACACTGGTACTATTTCTAACACTATTTCATTTGTAGAAGGTCAGTCTACTGTCAGACCACCACTTTTTAATGGCAGTAACTATGCATATTGGGCATGTAGGATGAAAATATAATTACAATCTGTAGGATTAGACACTTGGAATATCACACAGAATGAATATTCTGAACCTACAACTAACTTTGCACAGTGGACCACTGAGCAAAAGACTGTTGCACAAAATAATTCTAAAGCAATGAATATTCTATTTTGTTCACTTGATAGGAATGAATTTAATAGAGTGTCAGTTTGTAAGTCTGCGTATGAAATCTGGAAAACTTTGCAAGTTACTCATGAAGGAACAAGCAAAGTTAAACAGACCAAAATTTCCATGCTCACAAATCAGTTTCAGTTATTTAAAATGAATACTAATGAATCTATTTCAGATATGTATAGTCGATTTCAGGATATTGTGCATTCTTTAATATCCTTGGGAAAGGAATTTTCAGAAGAAGATCAAGTCAGAAAATTTTTAAATTCTCTCACTCCAGAATGGGATCAAAAGACACTTGCAATTGAAGAGGCAAATGACATCAGTACCTTAAAGATAGAAGAATTGATTGGAAATCTAATGTCGTTTGAAGTTCAAATGATCGGGAGAAGAGAAAGCAAAGCATCTGAAAAGAAATCAATGGCATTCAATGCATTAACTGACGGATCAGACTCAAACAGTGATAATGATGAAGAGATAGCATTTATGACCAGGAATTTTCGGAAATTCCTGAAATACAGAAAGATGAATAATCTCAAGAGAAACAACTATAAGAATTCTGGAAATTAGAATGCAGTGCCAAACAATGTCAAATGTTTCAACTGTGATGAACTAGGCCATATCAACAGAGACTGTCCGTATCCAGAAAGGCAGAATCCTCCTATAAACAATGATTCAGTAAAGAAACGGAAGCGTGCATTTACTGCTACTTTAGATGACTCAGACTCGTCCTCAAGCGATGATGACCAGAAGACAGATAACTCAAATTTTTGTTTCACGGCAGTTCACGACTTCAACGAATTCAAGGAAACGGACTCAGAAAAAGGTACACATTTACAATACAATTGATTGAAATTGCATGCATAGAATTAGATGATTGATTGCTTGATTGATTGATTTTGAATTGGTGTGTTGATTGAATTTTAATTTTTTATTATTATTATAATTTTATTATTATTATTTTTTAATAATATATAATATTTTCTGGAATATACTATAATTCTAATAATATTCCAGATATATATATATATAGACATTAAAATAATGAGTATATATATATATATATATTAGAATACTTCGGAAAAAAAATCATAGAAATTCACAGGCACATGTTGACATGGTCCCTACCATGATGTCGTCATGGGTACAAATTTTGAAATTCAAAATTTGAATTCAAATGCTTGAATTTCCCTCCACCTTTTCACTTCATTCAATACTCTGAAAAGGCATCTTTTGACTAGAGAACATGTCTTTCAAAAATCTATTTATTCCCTATCTTTTATCACAACTTTTCACTTTCATTTTCAAATTCAAACACTCTCTTCAAAACTCCAAGCTCTCTACTTTCTACTTTAATGGCTTCTTCAAGCAACCCCTCCACCATGAGACTTTCCAGAAACTTGAAAGAGCAACTCCTCAATAATCCGGAGGCAATAAAAGCATACATCAATTATGCTAACTATGGAAAAGTCCATCCCGCAAAGTTTGCTATTTTTAAGATTTTGCTTCTTATGAAATTGATACTCTTTTTGCAAACAATCAAATTCTTAGTCTTGTTGATTCTTCTCAAAATGATTTTATTTGTTACCCAAATCTTGTTAAAATTTTCTATCCAAATCTCAATCGAGAATTTTATGAAGGAAATGATAATGAAATTTGGAGTAGTGTCAAAGGCACTAAAATTGTTTTGAATTGTGATCTTTTGGGTACCATTCTCAGTTGCAAAAGCACGGGAATGGATCTTTCTAGTTTTCAAATCTATGAACATGATCGTGAGACATTTCATCATATTTTTGATGGAGATGAAAACTTTGAATTTAAAAACTGAAACTTTTATCCTAAAGCAAGAATTGTCAATCTTCTTTTACAACATACTTTGACCCCAAGATCGGGAAATTTTAACAATCCTACTTCAAAAGTGTGCAAAGCTCTTTTTGCTATCTTCGGAAATTATGATATCAATTGGGCGCAAGTTATTTTGGATGAACTTCGTCCTAAAAATTTTGAAATGGGAGAAAACACTTTATATCATGGAATTTACCTTACTCGGATTTTCAACTATTTTGGAGTAAATTTCAAAGGAGAAGAATTTATTTCAAGAAAAGTTTATAATATCTTAAACATTTCTCTCATGAAAATTCCATATGTTTTTCAACCTTTTGAAACTCTTGCCGAAAAGGAAGAGCGTTTGGTGCATGATGAAATGGAAATAGAAGAAGAAGAAGGTGAAACATCCCTAGAAAGTATTGAATATCCCTCCAATCCTACCAAAAAACCTTTCTCAAAAACCAAAAGATTATTGTTGAGAATCAACGGGTTCTTAAAAGATCCGTTAGTAAGAAGTTGGACAAAATATCATCCAAGATGAACAAGTTTTTCTCCAAAGTCAGCAAGAAACTTGGATTATCTTCATCTTCATCACCTCTAACTAGTTCTATATTTTCATATCATGTCGAATTAGTTTAAGTTTGTTTTAATTTGAGTGTTTATGATTAATCATTGTATCACCCTTCTATGCAATGAAATTTAATTTCCTTTCTGTTATCTAGCTTATCTTATCCCTTGAATAAATGTTAGTATATTATATAAATATATATATATACATAATTATTCACAAAATCAAAATTACCATCAAATTTCACTACCTTATGTCGACATACCCTCTATGACCATGTCGACATGTACTGGTCAGAAATGACACTTCATTTTGAATTTGAAATTTGAATAACTACCATATGTCTATTCATTTCAAACGAATTTATACACCTATATATACCCATTTCTTCCAGAATTCATTACTGAATATTATTTCTTATCTATTCTTATCTCTCATTCTTCTCACAATTTCAAAAATGGCTAATCCAATTCATAACTTATCCGAGAATCTTGAAGAAACTCTTAATTCATTCAAGAATATTCTCTCGTTCATTCTTCGTAACCAGCGACACTTAGAATTGAGTCAAATGCAGATGATCAAGGAGCAAGAAAGGCATTTCGAGGCAATTCAATGGATGATTTCTTCCCTGCACAAGGATGATAACGAAGCACATCCTCCTGTCACTCTCACAAATGACAATGAAAATTGGGATGCCATCAAAGCAGACCCTATTTTCAGAGAAGAAGGATGGGTGGAAGTTCCTCGTAACGTTTAATTTGATTGATTTATTTAATTTGATTACTTTGTTTGAATTGATTGCTTTGATTGAAATTGTTTGATTGACACTTGGTGTGGATTGATGAATGTATAAATATACATTGATATATTTATAATCGTTGATTGAATATCATGTCTATAAATATAGTTATTTCTTAATATACTCTATTATATAGTTTATTAATGCAGGTACTTGAGTACAAGAATGAGGGGGAGTTATATAGTTTAGAATTTGTTTGTTTTTGTTGATGACAAAGGAGGAGAAATATAAAATAGGGTAGTAAGGCATAGATTAAGGGGGAGTTATTAGATTTAGGGGGAGTTATTAGGATAGAAGTAATATTTTATAAACAAAGGTTGTCATCATCAAAAAGAGGGAGATTGTTAGTCCATGAGTTGATGGTTTTGATGACAACAACCTTAGAATAAGATTATAAAATATAAATACTAACATTATAGTTTAGATATATATGTATATGCAGGATTTAACCATGCAGGTACCAAGAATGAAGACTGTACAGTATAGAGATTCAAGATATCAAGATTGAAGACTCATGAGTATCAAGAATATCAAAGAATATCAAGATTATCAAGATTTCAAGATTTCAAGATAAGTATTGAGTCTAGAATTATGTTAAAACTTCATAATAGCACTGAAATCTTCACTCCATTTTTCTTTTGGGATGGAACCCATTTCTACCTTTTTAGTGGCTTACAAACCCACGACAAGTAGCTTACAAACCTACGACAAGTGCCTTACAAACCCACGAACATCCTGGTTTTGTACAAGTTCTCGAGTCCTGATGTGATGAGATATTTTGCAGGAAGAAGCTTGCAAAACTACTTCAAAATGATTTTCAAAAATGCTTTTCAAAATGTTTTAGCCTTAAAAATTATCTTTTCAAATGATTTTCAAAAAGATGTTTTAGCCTTAAAATATTCTTTGTTTTTGTTTTTAATAAACTCTTATTTTAAACTTCGTTTGTTTTAAACTATCTTTTAGTTATAATATATTTATACTTAGATTTAAATATAAAATTATAGTAAAATTATATATATATATATTATTCTCTATATTTATCTATGTATTTTATCTATAGTCAAGTATATTTATAAAGTTTAAATAGTTCTTAACATAAGATAAAGGTTATTTTCAAAGAAAATCAAATCTTCAAAAAATGCTTTGGGATGTCGACATGCCCTAGTACCCCATGTCGACATAGTGACAGTTAGATTCAAAAATTTGAATTTCAAAAGAAGTGTCTATTCGCCATAACCTTTCACGAATGGACATGGCTGTTGTTCTTCTATAAATAGGGGTTGGTTTCAACGAATTTTATATCAGATTTTCTGGTTTTTCACTTCTCTTATTCTTCCACATTTTCTTATTCAAAATCCTATCATCACTCTGCCGAAATCAACATTGAATCTAACAAGATCATCTCTGGTTTGATTCTCTATCACTATCTCAACAAGATCCCAGTGCTATTCAGAGTTATAGGCTTCTTTGTAATCTATCTAGCGAGAAAAGGTGTGATTGTAGCCTTGGAAATCAATCAAGCGAGAAAAGGTGTGATTGTAGCCTTGGAAATCAATTGGGTGAACTTGTTGCCCCGGAAATCAAGTATCTCTACCTAGAGGATTGTGATTCTGGAGGGTGTACCTCGTAGCCTTGAAACCGAGGGTTGTAATTGTTGAATTTCTTTTGAAAGAAAATCCATACTTAGTTGTGCGGGACTGGATGTAGGGTAACTCCGAACCAGTATAAAATCCGGTGTGTTCTTTCCTTTACTGCATTTACTTTATTTCTGCATCTGTGTTTGATTCTGTGATTATATCTATGTCTGAATATTGCATACATTTGTGTACAAATCAACAATAACTCAAAAAGATTTAGTATTTTCTTATAAACACTATTCACCCCCTCTCTAGTGTTCATTCTAGCCTTAAGATCCATATTCTGCATTCCTCACAAAGGCTACGAAAGCCTAGTCAACATCCTTATCATTAGTTTGCTTCCTCTGATCTTGAAATTAAACAACTTGCTCCCTAGTGGTGATTAGCACATTAAATAAATGTGATTAAAACCCAATATGTCCAAACTCAATTGAATTATATATTGTTGGAAAGCTCTCGATAAGATGAAGAGGCGTTTGAAATTTGTTCCCCATTTGACGTTTCAAGTGGGAAAAAATTAGCAAAAAATCATGGCTATCCGATTTGGTGGTTGATAATCGGCGGCGATGCAAAGATCAGTTGGTGTGGTCATGGAGGAAGGAAAGGGGAGTTCATCAACGTAGTTTGATAAGCGAGACAACAGTTTGATTTTCCCATAAAGTTCGATAAGCGGTCGGAAGTGGATAGCGGAAACTTGTGTTTGGGAGATGAAGGACAGTGGACGAAGGGGTCATGGTCATCGGAATCAATGATGGTGGTATAGGGGGTTTTAGCGGTTAGCTTGAGTGGTGGTATGGCTAAATTTGGAGCTGTGCTGTGGTGGGATTTGGGTTGGGTTTGCTCGATACACGAGGGAAGCCGAAAAGGAGGTGAAGGTAATTATAGTTTTTCCCTTTAAATTAGTTAAAATAATTTAGATATTTATAACTTCTAATCGCGATGTTTATTGCATAACTCTAATTCATGCACGGTTTATTCCATTGGACTCATGGAGGTATTCCGGATGATTTGGCATTGGTTATGCTGAGTGTTGAGACTGCTGGAATAAGTGTGTTAGTTTGAATTATTTTATTTAATAAAATTAAAATTATAAAATCTGTAATTATTGACAAATAATCATATTTGTTGACATTTGTTATGTCTATGAATGTCTATTTGGTTATTTACAATATTTAAATTGTGTACTATTGATTATCGTATTTTTGAGCGTTTAATTATAATTGATTTTAAATTTAGATTGGAAAATAATTAATTAAAACTAAATGAATAATAATTAGATAAAATTAAATAAATAAGTGATAGATAATGTTATTTGCAGGTTTTTGATGGTTCATGTAAATAATGATGATTTAACTAACCTTATTGAATTTAAATTAGGGAATTAAACAAGGTTATTATTTATGTATTTTTGACGAAATTCATATATTATAGTTAAAACTATATTTTAAATAAATAAATTGAGAAGTTATTATTTATGAAAATAGAATGAGATTTAAGTAATAATATTGTGAATTTTAGTGAAATTGGTCTTTTTTGTGAAAACGGTAAAATGGTTGATTTTACAGTGTTTATAGAAAGTATTGTTTTTATTGTTTTTAGGTTGAATAAATAAAAAGGGATTTTATAATAAACAATAACAAAACAATTTTTATACTTAAGAGAATAATGGATGCAAATATTGTTTTGATTAAACGTGTAATTGATTGTTAGTTGTAATTATCACATATGTTGGATGCTGATGATGGCCTCGCATTTTGATGAATGTACGATATTTTATCGTTATAAGTTTTAGTTGATGGATAGCTATTTATGGTTACGAGTGTTACGACATGCGCTTCGCGCATGAATTGTTTTTCTTATAAATTGTATATGTTTAAATTAGTTAAAAAATTAGTTTTTTTTTATTTTCAAGTGATATTAAGATTTATATATTTGTAAAGAAGTATTTTGAATTTGTAAAGGAAGTTTAATTTTAGATTCTATTTTTAGAATCATTTTGAATTTGTAAAGTATGTTTGATTGTTAGATCCTAATTTTAAGGACGTTTGAATTTGTAAAAGAAGTTTAATATTAGATCCTACTTTTAAGTGATTAAGATTTGTTAACATATAGAGGTGCGTTTTTGGTAGTTCACATTGATACCAAAAAAGTGTGACACCAAATCTATTACAACTATTATTAAAAATTTATAGTGGATGTTGTGTCACTAATGTTGATTGGATTAGTACACATTTGATGATTGATTTCTGTCACTTTATGGGATGATTATCACACATTTGATGGTTTATACTTACATTAGTGATTTGTTAATAAAATGGATGATTAGTATGTATGTAAGTATATTTGTGTTGTTTTCTTCTTTTAATGATTAGGATTGGCATTAAATATTGTTGATGATCGATGGTTGTATGCTATTATTATTATTAACTAGTTGGATGATTTATTGAGATGAATGAGTAAAAATTCTATTTTTTTCTTTTACTATCTGCATTGGTTGCATTTGTCGCGATAGTCGAAATGATTGCATTGATTACATTATTTATGATAGTTGCAATGGTCGTATAGATGTTACTGTTGCAATGTACTAACAAGTATTTAGATATAGGAGAAGAGTAGAAAATAGAACTGCGTGGGCTGGATCCCCCAATAGGGGTACGTTAGTAGTCTTTTCCTATGCAATAGCTATCGATTATATGGGCATAGTGTATAGGTTTGGCGCAATCCAAACATAGTTGAAACATTTTTCCTTTTTATTATATATATATATATATAGTGTGTGTATCTGTACAAATGTGAAGTTGCATGTAGGAGCAAAAGAGGGAATGTAAAGTTGGATGAAGGCTATATTGCGGATAGCTGATTTGGTATATTATTTTATACTACTTTCATATTGTCCATGATTTTTTGATAATTAATGTATTGAAATGGGAATTAATGTAATAAATGTTATAGATTGTATTACAAGGTCAATGTTCACATATTCTAATGATTGATTCCCCTGTGAGGTTTCTCTTTTTATTCATAGTTTTAGAATTTCTAGAACTTTTATCTACCTATGGTCATTACTTTTAATATTTGAAATTAGTTGTAAGCGTATCTTGACGTCATTTATAATTAGTTTTATATTTTAAAAATAGTACGTCGTCACAATCATATGCCACGATCATCACATAGGCATACATGTTTTGCAATATTTTATCTATTGCTATGTTTGCATCACTCAAGTAAATATTAGGGATGCTACATAGTTTGTGATGCTTTTTTGTTTGGAAGAATGAATGGATGATTGATTTTTATGTCATGTATATTTGCGTACATTACTGTACATTATACAGGACACAAGAGAGTGCAACGCATTCTTTGTCCTTAAGTGATTTTGAGGACGAAATTATTTTAAGGTGGGAGAATATGATACCTCAAAAATTCAAGATATATTATAATTAAAATATAATAATATAATGATTATAATTAATTATATTAAATTAATAAATAATCTTATTTAAATTAAGGAGGAGAAAATTGGTCGTTTTTCCATTTTTTAAATTTGACAATGAGACCTACACCATTGTGAGCGGCTCATTTTTTCTTATCAAAACCACATATAATTTTTTTTCAATTTTGAGGTTGTATAAAGGAGATATAGACGAATTAGTAATTAAGTGAAAAATATGGTAAGTATGTTGGCATACATGAAATGGTATGTTGACAAACATCTAATCATTACACATATGTTGACATACATCCAAGGATATGTTGACATACGTCTAATCATTGCACATATGTCAACATACATCTAAAGATATGTCAACACATAGACGAAGGTTTCAAATTTTCAGTATTTGAATTAATGTGTGATTAGTTATTTTAAAGCTTAAGTCAGAATAGTTATTATACCCAAATTTAACGCTATAAATAGCTCATTTTAGACCCAAAAAAATATATGTACTTCTCTCTTTTCATCACCATTCTTCCTCTTCCTTTTCATAACTTTAATATGGCATAACTCCCTCGATATTCAATAGATTTTAGCGATATACCCATCAAAACGATTGTAAGATGAGAAGTACGGTATAGTGAAAGAACTGAGGGAAATTACAGAGTTTCCTATGTGTTAATGGAATAGAAAATGAAAGGCAGAAGTGGTTTGGAGCATTTCGAGAGATTTTGTGAATAATTCATTTCTTACTTGCAGAATAATGCATAGAAGGTATCATGATGATGATTTGTGGTCTATAATATACGTAACTAAAAAATAATACTGGAGTTAAGTGATTAAGTCGTGGGTTTTTATAGAAATAGGATAAAAAAGTAAGTAAAATCAACATATATGAATATAATTACTATGAATGATTTTATCTGTAGTCACAATGTAATCTTTGATAACACTTTCATGACGATTAGGAATCAATATATGAAGGAAATTAAAAGATTTATCCTTGAAATAAATAAAATTAAACAGTAAAAGGATTGACTCTCAAACTGAAATATACTCGAAATAAGATGCGTTAAGAACGGAGGTATACGTTAAAATTTACTACTATATAAAGCTGGATTGATATGTTTCCTTCATAATAGAATTGTTTGATGTTGATATGAATGGTACGAACCTATGGTGCAAGTGGACGACACAAGATACAATGCTCCCATGTAGCACTTCGGTGGGCCAGGGGAAGGATTGAATGATAAGCGACACAACAGGATCTCGGGTGATTCCCGGGTGCCAGTCAAATTTTTTATAAAAAATGATATTAAGTTTTCTTGTAGCGCCTCGAGCTAGTCCAAGATGCATGTCCATTAGGTAAACAATGGTAACACAATCCTGTATGGTCTCGGCCTAGTCTGGGATGTATTTAAATATGAGTTAGATTGACAACAGTTGTACGATCTTATAGAGCCTTGGGCTAGTCTAGGACGTATTTACTTACGGTTTGGACACTAGTCATACTATAGTAATATTTTTGTAGTATATGTGGAGTATGTATGACTCATTTACTCATACTTATGTCCGACCCACTACTATTTTTTCCTTTTTATTTATATCACTAGGTTGATAAAGCCTCGAGGCATGATGGAACAAAATATGGGGACCTGAATGTATATATTGTATATGTTTTAAATATGTGTTAGACATGATTGTACTTCTGCGTATTGATTGGGTTTGAATACTGTTGTAAAGACATATGTATATGGCAATGTTGATACACTATTGTGTTATGAAATAATGACGGTTGATTTATATTATATGTTGTTTTCTTCTGCTATGAGATTTTGAAAGTTTATAGCTAGAATTGTGTTTGTTTCTTGTTGTCATATTTCTAACTACTTGTCTTTTTGACTTGTCATGGTTTGAACGCTGATTCGGACATTAAAATAAAGTGTTGTAAAGGTGGGTTGTTATATCGCATTTTGTTATTTTTTCTATTTTGTAACATCTATTAGGTAATCTCACAAGTAGTTTGAGAGTCAAGTAATCAGAATATGTTATCAGTACTATTGGACTTTTGAAGACACGAAGGCGGTGCTTATTTGTATGCATATTTATTTCATGTAAACTTATGTGTCAGATGCTGTATTTATGTATGAGGCTATATGCAATATTTAATATATTCATTCGGTACTCTGTATATTTGGAGTTTTATGTAAATTGATAAATTCATATTAAACTTTATCAGTCTAATATTCCATATCTTGTTTTATAATCTACTACGTGCTGTGTCTTTGAGCATTTGACTATCATGTCTTTATGCATTAATTATGCATTTGTTCATCTATATATTTTCATACTATATTTTTTTGCCTTTGTTGTGAGTTATGAATAGAGGTCAAGTTGAAATATTTTTTCCTTTAATTTGTTTTAAGCTAGAAGGTTTGCCCAAAGTAATATTCAAGAGTAAGTTGTTGTCGGTAGGAATATATTTTGAGTATCGGAGTGTCGAGTCCTCACATAAGTGTGGTAACCACTAGATGAAATAATGTAAAACTATTAAATGACACCTAAACAAAGTGGATATGTGACATTATAGTGAAGACACATTAATATGATCATGAGTGAGTTGCTTGTGTGTAATAGATGAGTTACGTATATGTGTTGATGAACTATTTGTAAAGATGCTTAAGTGACATTAATAACTACTAGCAATATTTACCAAGCTGTGACGCCCCACCCTGAGACCCACATTAACAAAGAGTATTACTGAGTAATACTATCTGCTAATGCAGAGAATAGGGCTCGTTAAGAGCGACCATCTATAGTCTTATCTTAAATATCTATTGAATACGTCGATTAGTGCTCTATATTTTTTTTCTCTCAACTGGATCGACATATCCAATAAACGCTAAATACAAAACCACAGGTGGCTATTAGATCTATCAAAACAAAATACAACAACTCAAATGCATAACACATCACAGAACTGCAAACAGATATATATATCTATAAACATATATACTGATACATCCCAATATAATACAACTAATACATCATAAGTGGATGTGTTGATGAACTATTTGTAAAGATGCTTAAGTGACATTAATAACTACTAGCAATATTTATGTTAAAATGCTTCTGCTTTGTTGTTTATAATGAATGATGAAATATCTGTATGGCAGGTGCTTTCAGTAAGCATACACGTTTTGGGGAATAATATCATTCACACCAAGCTTTACGTCCATCTCGTGTCGTTTATTTTGAATTTTAAATTCATGGGTAATCATTTGAGTATATTGAGTTTGTGAGATAAGTTCATGTTTCTTTTAAAGGTCGATACATCTCCAAAGATGAAGTGGGGGACTTTGTCCATTTATTTAGTATTTATTCTTTTGGGTGTGAACTAGCACTTATACCTGGTTATGTCAACTTATTGGCATCCTTATTTGTCAAGCATGTCATTATTATGTATATTTTATTGTATTTACCCCACGTAGGCATGTTTTAGGAGTTAAATGATGTAAAAGACTTATGAAGTGAAAATTTATTTTGTTGTTTTGTTTACTTGTCAAAAAAACCGATCTCATTTTCTCACTTGAAAATAATTCTAATGACTACATCATCATGAACGTTAACTTTTAGATCTCGACATGGTGGACGTTACACAAAATTTTAAATTTTCATTTGCATAACTCTATATAAGATAAATGTAAATAATTTTCTAGCATGATAACATACCTCTAGATAATTCCTTTGTACTTAAGTTCTTGTTCACTCCAATGTAACTTAAACATTGTAGTCCATCTATAATTATAGTTTAAAATAAACATGAAATTACAGATATAGTTTTTGATGTATCCTATAGTTTAAAGTATATCAGATCCAAATTTAACGAACTTCCATTCGCTAACAAAGAACGCATTCTTATTCCCAACATGGGACTATTATTTAGTAAAGAATGATCCTCAGTAAGAGGATAGCGCTCAAATAGTATATGAACCAAATCATAATACTACCAACATGCCTAGTAGGTGACTAAGTAAAAAAGTCTAAGAGTGTCAAAAACTATATGTTATATAGGTGATCAGCTAAACACTTATCTATAGGAAGGTACCCAATCGAAAAACCAATAGGAGAACAAGTGAAATAATGGAGGGTCGGCTAAGAGAAAATAAGAGCTAACATAGAGGCGACAGATTGAGCAACCGAACTAGAAGGCAGGGCCAACTCGCTATGTTCTGTTCCATCGACTAGCTTAAGGAGCACTGATCATGTGTCCCACGTTGAAGAGGTGGAGTACATATGTGATTAGATTCCACTCAGGATGCTTATGCTGGTTCATGTCCAAAGAGAAACATGTTAATCAACAAGAAGAATAAATAAGCAACATTTCTATGAATATTATTAAAGGAGCATCGATTTATTTCCGTCCAAAGTCTAAAGGACCACTAGTAATTGTGTAAGTTATAGGTACAAGATATATGCTTAATGGGTGGTAATTAAATTTATAGGTTGTCCGATAATCTTGTGATTAGGGGATACGATGAACCAATTATAATCCTAAAAGGATCATTATCCCATGAGGATAATTTCTTGTGTGTAGTGGCACTCATAAATTAACAAGACATATTTAACATTAGACTATTATTATTCAAATAAAGATTTTTAAAAACAAGAACTTTGGATTCATGGGTTAAAATCTTCCAAGATCAATGTAACAGTCAATTATATTACACATGTTTAAGTAAAAAGAATATCATTCAAATCATAAGGAATAAGTGTGAAATCAACTTTAAATATCATTAATATCCTTAATTTGAGTTTCTCTTCGTACATATTTCAGCTAAACTAATTCAAATAGAAAATCAAATCAAAAAAATAAAATCAATACAGAGAGTGGATATTTACAATAGAAACTGCAAATATTTGCAAAAAATAACATTTATAGTTTGTATTGTATACAATCAAACTATAAACTGCAAATATTCAGAAAATAAAATCGAAGTTGTCCGTTAATATTTTTATGGAAACGCTCGTAGATTTTTTATGTACTTGGCAAATGGAAAAAATATTACCAAAATGATATTAAAGGGTAATATAAAAGTTTAATGTGAAAACTAGGGACACAAGCTTTTTCTAGAACTTATTTGTTTTAAATCTGTTCCATATTGAAACTACTTTATGCATCCTACTTGCATAGCGCTGTGCATTGCAAGAGGACCACACGCTTTTACCAGGTTGTAATGCGATGATGATGGAAGAAAACGTAGTACCTATTCTGTCCAAAAAAGTTAAACCAAATGATCTCCTTAATAGTTAACTTTGGTAGCTAGACACCATAATTGCTTCGGTAATACCCCATGCAAAATAAGATTATTCATCCAGATATTTCTTTGACAAAATAAAAACAAACCAAAATGAACCTGGTTTTTTTTCCATGTACAAAAGAAGTGTACATTAAATAAAAGGACCGTATGATTAATAAATGGGTTCATACATAGAAATAGAGGACATTGGCACATTCGAAGGAAACAAACTATATTGTTATCTCTCACGCTTCATAAGCCTCCCCCATTCCCCTATGTATGCTTCCGATAATTATTTAAAACCCATCCAACCAAGCACGCCACTCCATTCCAATTGGTATCATGTTTCCAAAATATAATATTTAATTCGCAACATCCCATCTCATGTTTCGTTTTTGTTTTCTACTTATCTATTTCACATGCCATATTGCCATGCCTACTTAGTACTTACCATTATTATTGTTATTGCTTCCTTTTTTAACTCCTATTTTGTTAGCTGGTGTCTTTTCCTAGAATGTGGAAACAGCCCTACATTATTCTTTTTTTTTTTCAACTCCCTATTTTTTGTATACAAGTGCGCCGGGAATAAAAATCTAGATTTAACTAGTTACTGCTTAACTCTTAAGCAATTTAGCTTCAAAATATTTGTCCAATGCCATCGCCAGCACAAATAAATGTAAAAAAAGAAAGAAAAAAAAAGTCAATGAATAATGGATACGGTGATTTGATTTAATGTTGTTTGTTAAAATAAGTTCTACCCTGCCTAGCAATAAGTATCCAAAAATCCGAAATTTATTTCTATCCATGTTCGGAAATTAAGAAAACATATGATATTTGAAAAGTAGAAACACACGTGGATAATTAAAAAAAATTACTCAATATTAAGTGCACATAAATATGTCAATAAATAAAAAATATTAACTAAAACTCATATTAATAATTTTATTTGACTCTTTTAATGATGGGTATCTTGTATAAATTTAACAGCTAAGCATAATGATACCTAAAAAAGTCCTAATGGTCAAGTATTAGGGAACCAGACCCAAGTAGGTAATAATAGTAAAACCTTTAAAGAATATAATTTTTTTAGTGTCAACATCTTTATTTTGCTCTCTTTTGGGAACTCATATACTAAGCATAGTTACTATATTTTCTAAACATTGCATATGAAATGCTGTGATGATACCTATAAAAAGAATTATTAGCCTCATTATTTTCATTAGTGGTTTTAAATATTTCTGATTTCTCGGTACTAGTGCTAAAACTTAAGCATACATGAAAGCATATCCAGAATTATTTTTATTTTAGCATGAATTATTTTTATTTTTAGCATGTGTCCTAAAACATTTTTGTCATTATGAGCTCTTGATATCATACTATTGATGATAAATTATCTCTTCCAATATTGAAATTTGACAATATAATTAAATTAACCTTGTCAAATTTCATATTGTAATCATAAATTTCTTTTTCAAAAATTACACTTTTATTTTCGAAAAATTCAATTTCTTGAAACAACTTTATATTTGCTTTCTTTAAAGCATCGTTCTCTTTGTCAAGGGAGAAAATACGAAAACTTGATTGTTTAAGGAAATTTTTAGATTATCAATTTTTTTTTTGAATCATCTCATTTATGTTTAAGTTCACTTATTGAATTGTTAAGTTATTTTATTGTCAAGTTCAACACACAATTTTCAATTGACAACTTGAAATTCTCATCTTTGACATTGTCATCATTAAGCATACAAAGTTGAGAATTCAAATTTTTACAAGAATGTTATGACTTTTGTAACTTTTCTATCACTTTTCCTAAAAACTCTTTTTCATCTTTTAATGTGGGTATTTCAAATTCAGCTCTATTTAGTTTTACTATTGTTCCTTTAAGAATTTTCTTAGTGGAATTGTACTTATTTGCTAATCTCATGATTTTTCTAGTACCACTATATGAAAGTTCACTGTCACGAATTACCTCATCAATAATAGCCACATAGCATGAGTGTTTATCTTTGTTGCTAGAAGTGCTTCAATTGGATCTTCTTTTTGCCATTATTCTACGATGTTGTTATGATCTACTGAATCTCTTACTTGATACCAAATGAAAGTTCAGGTTCTATATGTTATAAATTTGATACCAAATGAAAGTTTAAGTGGTATGTGCTATTGTTCTGATACCAATTGAAAGTTTGGTAGACTATAAGCTAATAGCTTTGATAGTATTATCGAGATCGTACGTGACAAAAAGTACGAAATGAGTAAGTGATTGCAAATGCAGAGGAAATAATATGGATCATGCAGTCAATGTTATTATCGTTTATAACTCCTATCCTCTGTCTAGTCCTAGAATTCCTTCCTAAAATTTCACCAACAACCCCCACTTAAACTACAATAACATGTATCTACAACCGCTTGAACAACCAATGATACTTTACACAGACTGCCCGATGACTCTACAATAGGGCTTCAATGATTCATGAAACTCTACTAAAGGACTTCAAACTTGCTTGAAAACTTCATGCACATCAACTAAGTGTTAACCCAAAGGATCAACACCCTGATTTGAGTGTGAAAGCACCAGCCATGTTCTCACAGAGCAATAATACAGATAATAGGTATAGAAAAGAGCACTAAAAGAACGAAGACAAGAAGATTTTTATAGTGGTTCGGTTGTTAACGAAGCCTACGTCCACTTTATAGTTTTATTATAACTGATTACTGTTACAAGTAGTGTTCGATTACAAGGCTTTTGATTAACTTTAACTAGATTGAATCCCCAGAGTTGGAATCCACTGAAGAATCGCAGTGAATCCCTTTGGAGATTGTTGTGAGGGAGATGAAGAGTGAAGAAAGTTTCCAACAGAGCTTCAGCAACCAGTCCCAAGATGATCCCGTTTATGTTGCAGGTAGGATGATATTTATAGAGATTGAAGAGCTTTTTGGGCCAGGCATGTTCGTTGACTGCTTGCCGATGGACTTAGGAAGAGGGTACGAACCTTAGCTCGCGACCCGAGCCAAAACCATGGATCGCTAGCGGTCCATAGATTATGGCTCGTGTGCGAGCTGCATGCTTAGCTCCTTTTCATTACTTTACTATGCTAGCTCGCTGAGTTTTATAGATAAAGTATGGATCGCTGGCGATCCATGGTGTATGGATTGCTAGCGATCATTACACTTAGCATATTTTTGCTGTCTTTTAGGCCTTCTTTGCTCCCCTCGTGCCATAGTGAACCACGATGTTGTATGGATCGCCGACGATCCATAGAGCATGGATCGCTAGCGATCCATGCACTTGACTATTTTTGGAGTTTTATGTCTGGAATGACTTCATTGCCTTGTATTGACGTTGTTCGTGTAATGTCGTTGCACGTTGCTCTCTTTTGATGATGATTTACTAGCCGGTTGTATTTAGCTGCAGATTGGACTGAGCGGACGTTGGTCCCTTGGTTTAGTCAAACTCAGTAGTTGCTTTAGTAACATGGCTTGGCTCTCTTTAACTTGTTGCTTTAGCCCTTTCGGTTGAGTTCCAAGCCATTCCGACTTCATCAAGTCATTATGTCTTCTCTTGGATCCTGATGGGTTAAAAACCCGGATAACATTTGCCCCCCAAAGTACGTCTTCGTTGGAAACAAGGTGTGCTCTGGAAGTTATCGCTTTTAGTATCTGTTTGTCGAATTCTTCTACGGATATGTAGCAGGTTACATTGCTGACCACTTAGTTTTGGTCTCAACCGCTACTGCTTGTCATAACAGATCAAATTTCTCTTCAGTCTCTCGGTACACCTCGAAGTGGTAGGAGGATGTCATGGTGCAAATTTGGGGTCGGAGATGGGTGATTCTATGGACCGCTGGCGATCCATAGTCGATGGATCGCTGGCGATCCATAACTGATGTATCGCTACCGACCCAAGCACTTAGAAATTTTTCGCCTTTTGGTTTTTAGCTTCCAATATAGCCAGCCGAGCCTACTCTTCACTTCCACGCGACCCGATCTCCTTCTTCGTGCAATTCGAGCACCTTTTACAGCGATCCATCCTAGCTTACCCGATCCAATCCATTGTTTCCAAAGATCCGAACTTGTTCAAGCTTTCCCCCGTGATTCCTTCTACGTTGCCACCATCTGAGCTTCGCCACGACTTTCTCGGGCCATTTCCGATCAAAACCCTAGCTTGCCTTAGCCTTAGGTCGCTGCCGATCCATCCCTTAGGTCGCCTCCGACCCAATTACAGTTTGCTGATTCTATGTCTTTGACCACTTTCGTGTTTTAGAGTTCAATCCTAAGTGGGTTTGCTAATGGCAGTGTTTATTTTACGATTTGATGGTGAGGTCACGTTTGTGATGCTGGTCGTGAGAAGTTTGAGTTGATTGCGGCTTAATGGAGGAAGATAGTAAATTGAGTCTTGAGTTTCTTCTGGAACGACATTCAAACCTTGCCCCGGTGCTTGAAACGTTTTGCTATCTTTTTCCATTAAGCCAGAATTGACTTGTACTATGTTCCAAAGCTGATAATGCACGACACATCGTGAATTGGTCCTAACTCTTCCGGAGAATTTGGACTTTTCCTGCTTGTGTTTTTGCACGCTCGATGTCCCTGCAATGAGAAGAATTTTCCACGTCGCTTCAGACAATGGATCTATTATCGATCGTTGATCGATAACGGGTAAGTGTAGAGGGAGTAAAAACAAATGGAAACGATATGGGAAATCCTTTTCTCTTTCCACTGCGAGTGAACTATCCACACGTGATAGAGCATTTGTAGTGTTTCGGATGCTGAGCTCACCCCCTATAGACATCACGCTGCACTTGCCCCGGTACATACTTCAAATTCGTTGTGTCGGCACGAATCGATGTCCCTTCAGAGTTCAAGTGTTGTAAGGGAAATTATTAATTTAGAATAGAATCACCTAACCATTTTGAATGCGAGTTCCGTTGTTTTAGAATGAAGCATCCATCTTCGCATCGTAAATCGAGTGGAGGAAGGTCAGCACTTTCGGTAGCCGAGTCGTCGTCCGTTGCCCTTTCTCCTTCCACTTCACAGGTAGAATATGGCCAGTTGGTCCCGGTAGGTTCGGTCTTGGATCGAGCTCCTCCCAATTTTAGGGTTCTTCTCAACCCGCTAGAAAAGGGCTTCTTCCGTGGTTTCTGCTAAGGTTCTACACAATATCTGCATGCAACACGACATACCAGAGGAAGATGTATGCCTCTTGGAAAAGAATGAGTTCACTCACATGCCTCCCTCGAGATATACCGCTTGCCATCGGTATATGTGTCTGAATGGAGCTGTGCCTCCTTTTAATGACTTCTTGCACGAGAGTCTCTCAAATCTAAGCATTGCCCCATTCTAGATCCATCCCAACGGCTATGCCATCCTAACTTGTTTGTATATCCATTTCATGTGCACATTCAACCACGCTCCAAGCTTCGACGAGTCGCCGTGTTATTTTTCATTCAAGAAAAGGGATGAGTGTCCGTCTTTGGTCGTAAACGAAGCCCAAAGAAATCGGAAAATCATACTACGACTACAGAGCAACCTGTCCTAGTTTAAGACCTAATATTTCTTCATCAGGTGCCCAGAAGGGTTTAATCGCCTGTGGATGATGGGGGGTAAGTACTTTTCCCTATTTATCAAATTTCGACACATCGCTGTGGGGCTTCTAACGAGTCAAACGTTTCTTGCAGTTATCCCGAGGACGAATAGGGACCTATCTTTTGATGAAGTTTGTCGTACCCTGAAGGCTATCGATGATGAGGAGAGGTCCGTTAAAGTCTTACTGACTGACGAGAACTTACTCCGATATGGATTGTTGTATCCGGGGAGGTCCGCCGTTCCAACTGAAGCCCCATCTCCTGGGTTCGAAGAAGGCGCTTCTCAAGAGAGAGGGCTTATCCAAAGAATCAGCCGAAGAGGCTCGTGATGGAAGAGACGTTGATGCGGCCGAAGTTAGTCGCCCAATCAGAATGCCTTCAATTCTAGAGGAAGGAGATGAAGACTTCAAATAGAGGGAAGGCAAATCCGCCCTGGACTTAGAAAAAGCAAGAGGGGAAGTCGGGAGTAGTAGCGACAAGTCTACTTCTAGTGATGACTTCAACGTAGAACCTGATAATGGGGATTCCGAATCGTGTGATGAGACTTCGGGGATGAGCCCCGTTATTCCGAGTTCGCCTCCTATTGAGACAAGTGACAAAGACAATGCCCCAGGGCTCGAGGGACATCAGGTTTCTCCAAGAAAAGATGCTAGCATGGAGTTTGGTGATTTGAGTGACGTATACATCGATTTCGACGCGTTTATTGGGGAAGATTACAGATTTGAGGAAGTGCCCCCCCATTCGGGCCACGTTGCATCTAAAATTAGTCTGATTCCCTCCGTGGTGCCTGCCTGATCCAGTTTGTGACGTCGTTTTAGGCTATCCTCCCAAACACGCCACACGTTTCACTAGGGTCACACTCACTTCTGCACACAATTTCCATGCCTTATTTCTGTTTCCAAAAGCCTTTTATTTGTGCTTCATGTCAGGTATGACGAGAGGATGCGGCCTTTATGATGACTTCAAAGAGTTCACCGACTCCTAGCACTGGTCTAAGCGTTCTTCCGACCGTCATCAGCCCTGAGAGACGAAGGAAGAGTACATGAGAAAAAAGGATTTAGAGGCCAAAACCCATCGCCAAGAGGAAAGAGAGAGGGGCCGGTCATACAAAAGTGGGCATGAAAAGAGAAGGTATTTTGATGAGAGGGAGGAGCCAGCGAAGAGATCAAAGTTAGACCACCGTTCACATTCTTTGGTACAGTAGGCTTTTCCTCCAATGCACTCCTCAACGGGTCAAGAAATCCCCATCACTTCTGCCCCTGTTCCGCCTTCAACTTGCATCCCACCATCTTATGTTGTGCTTGCTCCCGGTGCTTCGCGTCCCCACTGGAGACCTGCCTACAATCTTCCATCGGGTCCTCCCAAGCTTGAGGCAGCGCTCCCTAGGTGGTTTCTAAGAGGAGTTAAGTTCGATCATGATCTCCATCCAGTCCGTAGAGATTCTTACAAGCCACATCATCAGGCTATTCAAGACGATTTAAACTAGGCTGAAGGGTAGGAAAAATTGTATAAGCAGCTGGCAAATACCAAAATGTTAACCCAAAAAATGGGTCAACACCCTGGTTTGAGTGTGAAAGCACCAGCTCTATTCTCAAATAGCAATAATAAAGATAATAAGCATAGAAAAGAGCAGTAAAAGAAAGAAGACAAGAAGATTTTTACAGTGGTTCGGCTGTTAACGAAGACTACGTCCACCTTATAGTTTTATTATAATTGATTGTTGTTATAAGTAGTGTTTGATTATAAGGCTTTTGATTATCCTTAGCCAGATTGAATCCCCAAAGTTGGAATCCACTGAAGAATCACAGTGAATCCCTATGGAGATTGTTGTAAGGGAGAGGAAGAGTTTAGAAAGTTTCCAGCAGAGCTTTAGCAACCAGTCCCGAGAAGATCCCATTTATGTCGCAGGTAGGATGGTATTTATAGAGATCGGAGAGCTTTTGGGCCAGGCATGTTCATTGACTGCTTGCAGATGGACTTAGGAAGAGGCTACGAATCTTAGCTCACGGCCCGAGCCAAAATCATGGATCGCTAGCGATCCATGGTCTATGGATCGCTAGCGATCTATGGATTATGACTCGTGCGTGAGCTACATGCTTAGCTCCTTTTCATTTCTTTACTATGCTAGCTCGTTGAGTTTCCTCTATTAAGTATGGATCGCTGGCGATCTATGTATGGATCGCTGGTGATCTATACACTTAGCATATTTTTGCTGTGTCTTTTTGGCCTTCTTTGCTCCCCTCATGCCATAGTGAACCATAGAGCATGGATCGCTGGCGATCCATAGAGCATGGATCGCCGGCGATCCATGCACTTAGACTATTTTTGGAGTTTGATGTCTAGAATGACTTCATTGCCTTGTATAGATGTTGTTCGTGTAATGCCATTGCGCGTTGCTCTCTTTGATGATGATTTACTAGCCGGTTGTATTTAACTGCTGATTGGACTGAGTAGATGCTGGTCCCTTGGTTTAGTCAAACTCAGTCATTGCTTTAGTAACATGGCTTGGCTCTCTTTAACTTGTTGCATTAGCCCTTTCGGTTGAGTTCCGAGCCATTCTAATTTCATCAAGTCGTCCTGTCTTTTCTTGGATCCTAATGGGTTGAAAACCCGGATAACACTAAGCTTGAAGACTCCACAACAGGACTTCAACCTTGCATGAAGATCTCCAACAAGACTTGTGTGATGCCCACTATTGCTAACATCTAAGTTTAGTGATGAACATCGTCAAAATACGTTTGCATACTAATCTCAAGTATCAGAAACATTAGGTCGTTGATTATATAATTTAAAAATCTAAAAATGATGAACAAATGGAAAAAAATCTCATAGAGGATTTAAAAAGCAGTATATATGTGTGTGTATGTGTGTGTGTGTGCACGCATGCATGCATGCATATATGTATGTTATCTCAACAAATGAATATCATTCAAAACCTAATTCATCAAACAAATATTTACATCTTCATATGTATAAATTATTATAAATTTATAAACAATACTAGTATAAACACATATACAAAACAAACATCCTGTAGACATTTCCTGTATCTAGACCTCTTTTTCTTGCTTCATTTATTTTTGTGACCACTAATTTAAATGTTTTCTCCAGATATACTATATCGAATATTAGTTCAATAATGTATTTCAGTATTACTAGTGAAATTTCATATAGAAGAAAAAAATCCATAAAAGACTAACCTAAATTTTGTGAAAAAAAAAATTACACGAGTTCTATCCTCCTACCAATGCTATCATCGATAATAGTGTTATATACATTATCCCAAACAACTCTAGTTCTATTTGTGTTAGCTTTACCCACTTCAAGAGATTTTTTGCGTCAAGAATCGTGTTTGGTTTTGTGTTCCTGCATGCTTGATTGCCAAAGATGTCCCATAAGCTCTGCGAACCTTTTAGCCAAGCATGATTACTCAAATATTTTCTTTCACTATAGTCGTATTCTCAACAGTTTACTTCAAATTAACCAAGAATTATGTACAAATGCAAGCTTTATATTGCATGGAGATTAATATTTTTCTTAGAACTTTTTTTCTTTTTCCTTTTTTCGAAGTAGTTTAATTGATGTTTGGAGTATTTAATCATAATAACTCTAGATAGATAACCTAGAGATATACCAGTTTCTTATAATGAACATCTATTTCTTAAAAGATTTGTTTAACAATTGATGATGTGATATGAGGAGGAAAAAAATTAAAGCTATAAGATTATTTAAAAAATGTGATTATGTTAAATTTGGATGGTTTAAATATAATTCAAATATTAAAAGGGAGAAAATATATTAAATGATTCATCCAATTAATCAAATATGAGAAGCAAATAGAAAAGGTAATAATTAACTTAAGAAGATATATTAATCAATTTAAACAATCAATCAAATATGGATATATGAGGAACGAAAAAGAGAAAGACAACCAATTAATTGATTTAAATCATTAATTGATTTTATGGTATCAACAAAGAAGAACAATATGTAAGGAAAATCAATTAAGTAGGAATAAATGTAGAAACAAGTACCATTATGCTTAATTTGTGTTAAAATCAAATCAAGTAAATTTGAAAGGATTTCAACCTTATCCCTAAGGCAGCCTTCATCCTTACACCTATGTATATGAAGGTATTTATTCATCTTTTTTGATAAGAGGGTACTTTATAAAATATCTTCAATAAGATCTCTATTTCTATATATCTATTTTAAGATGAGTGAAGTTTATTGAATGATTTATATTCTTCTCATATTGTTATACTCCCTCTTGAAGTAAAGAAATAATAATATTTGTTAGGTTCGAGGATGTAGGCATAGCTGAATCTCATTATATTGATACGTTCTTTCCTTTTTTCTTTGTTTGAAATTTATGTTCTTTGATTTTCTTTTTATGTTCTTTGTTTGATTAGAATCGCTGAGATTATTCATAGATTATATTATTAGATGTCCTCCTTCCGCAACGTAAAACTCTGATTTTACACTATAGTTTGGTATAAGATCTTGTTGTTCTGTTTGAAGATTATTTCAGCTATGTCTAATTCTACAAAGAGAAGCATTCGTAAAAGCACTACAAATTATGAAGTCCATAGATCTAATGGAAAAGGATATTTTGGCATATGTAAGATGAAGATGGAATCAGTGTTGAATGAAAAAGGGACTTTTAATGGTGTCTCATATCCTAGGAAACTAAAGATATTGGCGCCTGAATAGATTGAGGAATTGGAGCAAGATGTTTTTACCACCATACAGCTTAGCCTTTCTGATTAAGTCCTTAGAGAGATTTCTCATGTGAAAAAGAGTAAGGAATTTACGAGATTCTCTTCAGAGAAAGTTCTATGACAAGTCTCTCACCTACCACCATCATACAATAACAACTTTATTCATTCAACATGAGGCCTAGAACCGATGTATTAGCTCACATAGAAACTCTAAACACACTTATTATGAATCTTCAAGCAGCTGAAGAAAAAATGAAGGATGAAGCACAAGTTGTCATTCTTTTATGTTCTTGGCTCACGGAGCATAACACTATCGTTAACTTAACGATCTATGGGCGCTCTTCTATTTGCTTGAAGGATGTGAGGACAAATTTGCATAGCGATATCTTGAGTGGAAAGTTAGCAAACACTAGCACGGAGAATGATTCTGAAGACCTTATTGTGTAGGAAGGAAGAAGTAAGAGTAGACCCAAATATGGCGGAGATAAAGGCAAGTCGAGATATCATTCAATTGGAGCTCCAAAGGGATTTTTTCATTACCATAGAAGGCCTAAACATTATATTGCAAGTTTCCTAAAGTTGGAAAATAAAAACAAAGTCGTTTCCTAGAAGACTTTAGCTTCCACAGTGGAGAAATCATATTCAGAGAGTGATCCTTGCGCTTTTACAGCTTCTGCCTCTTCTGCAATGAGTATTATTTGGATTATCAACTTTGAGATCCTATTGTATGACATGTAATAGGCAATCCTTTTCCACTTATCACCGGTTTGATAGAGGAGAGGTTCTCATGGGCAATAATGCTGCTTACTACATGATTAGTGTTGAAACAGTGAAGATCAAGATGTTAGATGGTGTTGTTCTTACTTTATGTTAGGTCAAACATGTGCCTGATTTGATATGTAGTTTGACCTCTATTGGGCCGTTGTGTAATCTTGGTTTGAAGTGTGTAAAAGAAATAGACTCATTGAAAATTGCAAATGGCTCATTGAATGTGATGAAAGAGGTAAAAGCTGGAAATCAATATTTGCTGAAGTGTACCAATATTTTGTAGAGTCTACTTCATTTATTGATTCTATTGATCCCGATTCTAGCAAATTGTGGCACTTTCGTGCGGAATACATTGGAAAGTGCATTTTGGAGGTGTTGAGAAAGTAAGGTTTGATTGATGGCATTCATCATTTCAAACTTGGCTTTTGTGGGGGATGCATGCTTAGAAACCAGACAAAGGTTTGTTTCGGTATTGCAAAGCATAAGCCTAAAGATATTTTGAGAGTATGTTCACATTGATGTTTGGGCCCTAGGCCATGCCTATCTATTGGAGGAGCCAAGTATTCTATTTTATTTGTTGATGATTTTTCTAGAAAAGTATGGGTTTCCTTTATGAAGTTCAAGGATGAAACTTTTGATAAGTTTCATAGTTGAAAAATATCTTGTTAAGAAGTAGTCTAGAAAGAAAGTAAAAGTTCTTCGTTCAAATAAAAGCGGTGAATTCACTTCTAAAAAATTCACCAAATTTATGAGTCCAAGAAAATCAAAAGGCACTACACCACACCGGATGACTCTCAGTCAACTGGGATTGCATAGAGGATGAATTCGACATTGTTAGAAATAATTTGTTACTTGCATCTGACTGTTGGACTGAAGAAGATATTTGGTTAGAAGCATTATCTACGATGGTTTTCTTCATCAACCGTAAACCTTCTGCTATCGCAGATTGAAGATTTAAAAAGAAGTATGGAAGGGAAATCATGTTTCATATTCCTTTCTCGGAGTGTTGGTTTTCGAGCTTATGTGCATGAGAGTAAAGGGAAGTCGGATCCAAAACCATTTAAGTGTATTTTTATTAGCTATAGGAGAGGAGTTCAAGGTTATAGATTGTGGTGTCCTCCTACTTAGAAGATTGGTACTAGTACGCATGTTACTTTTGATGAGAATGTTATGTTGAAGGCGGTGCCTTCCCCTTTAGTTAATGATGATGTTTAGAGGACAATTTAGAGTACCAAACACTAAGTAGATCATCAGACTTCCATACAAGTACTAATGGTGTTTTCAATGACACCATGGTTTATGAGGAGAAGGCAGAGGGTCAATCTCAAGGTGGAGCTCAAATTCAGACTCGATCAAAATGGAGAGAAGATTAATGGATGTCCTTTTAAAACAATTTTAGTTGACATAAAAAGAAGCCTCTTCGGCCTTAAAAGATGATGTGCGACATCGTGGCCGAGTGGCATCGACACTAAAACATAAGGTCATCGACCTTGATGCACATCGACCCCCAAGACCCTCGATGACATTATAAAACTTTTACACTTAAGTTACTTCAACTACTATGTTGCTTTTTATATAGAGTCGAAGACACAATAGGCGACATCATTGCTTTGATTTGGGAAAAAAATGAAGAGATGAGATGCAACATCATTTAAAACAGTGATGAAGACATGGGATGTTGTCGATGTCGACGCTAAGCTTTTAAACGTTTAAATGAATTACAATGAGGCTATGCCACCAACATCTTATGCCGACTTAGTCCAATTCAATGTTATTGGAATCACTCCATATCTACCTAAGTAGTTATTATGTACTTCCTTCTTCATCGACGTCGACCTTCATGAATGCGACCACATCTTTAAGCTCGACGACGTTATGGTAGCATGGCATTGTCATAATTCTTATGAAAACTTTTTTATTACTACTCGCTTTTCACCAAATCCAATTATTTATCAAAATGTGATTGGTTTACAACAAAGCATTGCATTTTCTTTTCATATTTACCACCGCATTCAATTTCCAATGTCCAAAACATATATATTAAATAAATTAGTTAATACCCTTAATTAATTATCCTTTTAAATGCTCATCTAGTGTAATAATTTCATAGTAATTCGAAATCACTTGAGAAAAATCAGAAAAATTCACAGAATTTTAGAAATATGATATTCTTTATCATATAAAAATATCAGGGCCAAAATCCACATTTAATCATGTTAAATTATTAAAATCCAAAATTAAGCTATTTCCTCCTTAGAAAATTCATAAAATAATCTATATAACTTGGAAAACCATGAAATTAAAAGCCCATCTCCAAAATAATATTTTATACAACATATCAAAAAATCAAAGCATTTGGAGATTAAAATCTTAGGTTTTACCTTTAAAAACCATTTAAACAATTCCAGTAAATTCCAAAAAATCATTATTCTATCCAAACAAAGATAAGATCAACATGACATATCATATTAACATAAACGAATCAAAGACACATATGATTCGAAATCAAACAAGAAAAAATGAGATGGTTTCATCATTATTCACTTTGATTTTAATAATAGAGTTGAGATTTGATGAGTGCTTTAGTTTCCCTAACCTTGCTCTTGAAGGGAGTGTTTAAGGTATGAAGGGCTTTTCTATTCCTAAATTACCCGTCTTATATGTCTATTATTCTTAAGTCGCAAAACAATCTTATTAACTTATTAGTTAGTTAATTATGGCTCGACCATGTTGATTATCAAATCTCAATTTCTATCACACTACACATCACATTATTCAATTTAATCTATCTAATTAAATCAACTGGATAATATTAATTAAAACTGGGGGGGGGGTGTTACACATGCTTTTGGCATTGGTTGCCCACTTCGATACGTAGTTGAAGCAATTATATATCAAAACAACGTTCTTGCATGGTGAACTTGAGGAGAACATTTACCTACAACAACCAGAGGTCATTGACAGTAATAGATCCAGCCTTGTTTATAAGCTTAATAAATCTTTTTATGGTTTAAAACTGCCCCCTAGATAGTGGTATAAGAAATTTGATAGTTTATAATCTCATATGGTTACTCAAGAAGCTTTAAGGACCAATGCGTCAATTTACTTTACATTGATGATATGTTGATAGCTTCTAAGAGCATGGCTATAGTTTCAGAGCTGAAGATGGAGCATAGCGAGAGTTTGATATAAACGATTTGGGAAAGACATAAAGAATTTTTGGGATGAAGATTCAGAAGAATAGAAGGTAAAGAGTTTTGAGGCTCACTCAAACTCAGTATATCAAGCAAATCCTATCTCGATATGCTATGGAGAAAGCTAAACCGATGGTTATTCTTTTAGGATCTTAATTTCAACTGTCCAGAGATTTATGTCCTACATTGGGTAAAGAAAAAATGGATATGGCTAATATTCCTTACTCTAGCGTAGTTGGAAGCCTTACGTATGCTATGGTATGCATAAGGCGATTTAGCTCACGGAGTTAGTGTTTTTAGCATATACATGTTTAACTCGGGTAAAAACTCATTTGCAAGCAGTAAAGTGGATTCTACAATACTTGGGAAACACTCCTAATATTGACTTGTTGCTTGAAGGAGTTAGCAACGATATAACTTTAAGGGATTATGGTGATCCAGATCAAGCTGGGGACAAAGATAGTAGGAAATTGAATTCGGGCTATGTTAATAAACTTAGGCCCCGATTTTTTGGTGATCCAAACTGTAATCCATTGTAATTTTATCAACTACAGAGATAGAGCTTATTTCTATTATGAAAACGACTAAGAAAGGATTGTATTTGTTAGTCTTCGGAGGGTTTATCAACGATGCTGAAGACGATGGAGTTGTTTTTAGATAGCCAGAGTGTCATTTATCTTGTTGAGAATCAAGCCTACCGCTCATTGACAAACCACATTGATGTTAGAAGTTTCATTCTCATGCTTGAAGAAGAGAGAAAAAAGATAAAGCCGTTGAAGATACACATAAAAGAACAATGCAGTTGATAAGTTAACAAAGTCGGTTTTAAAGGACAAGTTTGACTAGCTAGCGCTATGAGGCGTTGACCTAACAAGAAGTTTTGTTGATTGATAGATATTTGAATTAAAGTAGAGTATTAAATTTGGACGATTCAAATATATTTCAAATACTAAAAGGGAGAAGATATATTAATTGATTGTTCAATGAAATATGAGAAGCAAATAGGAAAGGTAATCAATTAATTTAGGAAGATATATTAATTGATTTAAGCAATCAATTAAATATGGATATACATGGAAAATAGAATAGAAAGACATTTAATGAATTGATTTAAATCATTAACTGGTTTTATAGTATAAACAAAGAAGAATAATATATATGGAGAATTAATCAAGCACGGAATAAATGTGGAAACAAGTACCATTATGCTTAATTTTTATTGAAATCGAATAAAAGTCCGAAAATATTTGAATCTTATTTTCAAGGTAGTTTTCATCCTCACACCTATACATATCAATACTTTTGTTCATCTTTTTGGATAAGAGAGTATTTCACAAAATATTTTTTAATAAAATCCATATTTTCGTATCTATTTTAGGATGAGAAAATTTTATTGAGTGAATTATATTTTTCTCATATTGTTGTACTCCTTCTTGAAGTGAAGAAATAGTAATAGCTGTTGGGTCGTCCGACGATGTCAAAATAGCTGAAACTCGTTATATCAGTGTGTTCTTTTTTATCTTTCTTTGTCTGTAATTTTATTGTTTGATTTTCTATTATTATATTTGTTGGATTGGAATTGTTCATATAATCTATAGACTAAGTTATTGGGTGTCATGCTTCCGCTATCCAAACTCTAATTTTATGCTATGGATTCATGATCTTATGTTCGACTCGTAAAAGCTTATTTCTGACATAAACCTTATATCCAAATTAAATTCTTCCAACTCCTAAAACCCATGTTTGAGTCATTTTTTTAATACATTTTAATACACAAAATAAACATGATTGAAATTGTAAAAAAAAAGCCTTAGGATCTGTTTGGTTTCATTTTGTGTTTTGTGTTTTCCATTTTCAATATTCATAATAAAATATGAAAAATAAGATAAAAAATTTAAAATTTTAAGTCATTACGATGACGATGGAGGGACCGCGAAGGTGATTGAGGGACGCAGAGGGGTAGATTGTTTTCCACTCTTTTGTTATTTCTCAAAACACAATAACAAAATAAATTTGTTTTCTATTTTATACGTTGGTTTTATTTTTTAAATCGATTGTTTTCGAAAAATATATTCGTTGAGTGTTAGTTTTTAGAATGAACAATACTAAAAATGAGAGACCAAACATGACCTTAGCTTTCTACATTACTTAAAAACGTGAAATAAGCAAGACGTTCTTTCACTTTCAATATTTTATATGAACTCTTATATATATGCTAATAATGCGGTTGGCATTTCCAAAGAACGTGCGAACAAAAACTAATTGAACCTTGCTCCTACAGGTCATGGACACAATAATATTTTAAACGTTTTAAGATCCCAAAATCATCCTTTAACTCTTCTTCTTGACTCTTTTTGTTCACCCCCCTCCCGATCGTACTTTTCCTTTTGTGCTTTTACATAGCTTTAGAAATTAGAATGGATTAGAAAGCTGCTTTGCTTTAGAAATATTTTTATGCTATTGGATACTAGGAAACTAATAACAGCAATTGTTTGGTTATGCTTTTTCTAACATACGCAAAGTTAACTTTCTAACTTCCAATGGACAAAAAATTCTTCTAAGAAATACAAGTAATAAAGTACTGAAACCTTTTGATTGTCAAATAATATATTGCTCTTGCTTTTAAATGAAGTGCATTGTTTATCGACATTGATACTCTCTCATGGTTAAAAGTAAACTAAGCAGCAAAACACTGGATGTCAACAAGATTTAAAGTTTCTCTACTATGCGTTCTTTACTACAGTGATCAACTAAGCCACTATTCATAATCAAGAACTTCTAGGCTCTGTTTATTTTGACTGAAACAAATGCTAGATAAAATTGTTGATCATAAACATAACTTTGTGATATTAACTGAATACACTAGCAAATGATTAGCTAAAATACTAATATACTGAAAATAAATAATGTCTTAGTTTTTGATTAACATGCTTTGACGTACATACTTTATTAATGATGCGTAGATTATTCTAGGCATAACTTTTTGTGATCATATTCGGTCGTATGAATATGCAAAAATATACTACAAATACATATGTTTTTTGTTTGCTGTGTATATATGTTTGTTCTCCTTGTCCCTAATTGTTCCTAATACAAAAGATACTATTTGTCTTCACAACCTCCGACCTCAGAGTACATTCCCCCTCTCTTTATTCAATGTTCTTATTCGGCTTATAAGCCCATCATTAATTGCTCATACATTCTCCTTGAACTTCATCCAGTTCCCTTGTCATACATTTCGGTATGACATAAATAAGTAAATAATCTTTCTGTCTTGGCTAAAATAGTGAAACTTTCATTTAATCTGTATTATGTATTATACTTGTCTAATGTAAAGTTTATTCCTTGAATAATTTTGCGTAAATAAAATATATAGGAATAGGTGCAAGTATTTAATTAACTACCCTCCCTCTTAGTCTTCATACATATTGTT
The DNA here is from genome assembly GCA_030737815.1 of Allium fistulosum. Taxonomy (NCBI): domain Eukaryota; kingdom Viridiplantae; phylum Streptophyta; class Magnoliopsida; order Asparagales; family Amaryllidaceae; genus Allium; species Allium fistulosum. Next base: position 1,387,173,745 of record CM060901.1, on the reverse strand, counting down.
ATGAGCATATTATGCACGCCAAGAGACAACATGCAACCCAATGCTACATTATTTTACTACAGGAATGAGTGTTGGACATTTCGAAATCCCTTCTCTTTCACGGTTTGACCAAAGAATTGGAATTTGCAGTATTTGTTTATTATTCTACAGCATTTATAGATGTCAATATGATACATATGCCTTCATTCATCTTTTTAATTATTCTTTCAAATCTGTACATAGTTAATATTTTAAAGATATGAACGCAAGACCTACAGATACAACTGTAAAGTTCCTACTACGGTTTTTTTTTTTTTTTTAATTTCTTTCAAACAAAATTGAACCTCGATCGGTCCATAGAATCTTAGGGCTTGCTATTTGAACCAGCGGGCCTTTTAACAAAGTTCCTACTATGTTATTGTTGGTTATATGAAAAATGAGACCATCCTTAATGGGGTAATTTTGTGAGCATTGATACTCACATGTTTAGTAAGGAGGTATTTTTACGTGTATTATATTGATAAGGTTAGCTATCAGGTGGCAGTGCTGTGTTGGTCCATAGCACAAATTTAACATATGTTCAAAATATCGGATTAAGTTCACATATGGCCAGTGCAAATTGCAAGACCATATTTTATGCTATAAAAAGACTTCCATTTCTACCATTTTACATACAAAGTCTATCTTGTACAACACTAATTTTATTCCCTATCTTTTGTACGTTTCACAACAAGCAATTTCTTCAATTTCTGTCAAAAACACTAAAAGAACCAGAAATATTCAAATACTACATATACACAATTTCCAAATCTTTAGTTTTCTTCTAATGTATCATAGATTAAATCCTTTCAATTCCTTCCATACAACCTCATTGTTTGCGTAATCAAAAGTTTTCTTCTCCTAAAGATTTAATGTGCCTCAATTATGCTAATATTTTTTACCAATGCAGCAAAGTCAGAATGAAGCATTTCATGTTAAACAAACTCATAGTGCGATTATGATATTTTCCCATATCAACCATCATATGTTGTGAGTTCTCATTATGTAAAAACAAGCAAATGCCCCCAAAAGAAGGATTTAAGAAGGGCCTTGGATTAATTATATAATCCTGACTTTATTTTCATGGATTTGAGATCTTTAGTTCATTAATTAATGGTTTATAGAGCCATCACTATTATCCAGCATTTGAACCGAACAACTTCTAAGTGAATATGGAAATCAAAGCGAAGACAAAATGGTTCAAGAACTTGGGGCAAGTTTAAAATAGTTATGGAAAGCGGCTCTAAAAATCTCAAGTCTAGCGATGAAAAGGCATTGTGGTCCGAGATAATTTATTCATGGAATCTTCTTATCTCATTGGAAGTATGTGATGTGTTCAAGGAATTGAGTAATGGGATAAGTTGATTGTACTTAGAAGATATCATCAAAATTCCAAAGCCTTGTAGAGAAGGACAAGTGCCGTATAAGGCTAGTCATATTGGCATCAACATGGTTTGATGGGCAAAATTGTGAACGAAGCTTAATGACTTGAAGATATGAATGAGAACAAGAGGGAATATGAACTTCCACAAAATATGGTGACGACCATTGTGGTCGGTACTGATCACAATTGTGGTCGGTACCGGCATGATTTTAACATTTGAAAAAACATACTCTTCCTTTGTACTTTCTCGAATCTGGAATCTTATCTGGTTTTTCGTGTTTTGACGATTATGATGGACGATTATGCTATAAATGAAGCATTATGGAAATGTAGATGGAACTTTTGGACTTTTTGGCTTTAGGCTCTCTATCTTCTTCATCGTCTCCTGTTCTCCACTAACTTTTGGTCACTGAAGGTTATTACTTATAGTTTAGATCTAAAATCACTTGTAAAGCACTTGAACTTGCGACTAATTTAAATCAAATAAGATTAAAGTCGACATAGGCCATAGAATTTGCCAAACTACTGTAAAATTCTCTGTATTCTTTACTGTTTTTGTTGATATTCTTTGATCTATCTCCTCCTCGTCTGGTTGAGGGTGCTGTGCCATCTTTTAGTTCAATACTTTTTTGGTGTTTTCACCGAGAATAGAGTCTTTTAGTAGTAGACCTAGCTTAGTACCATCGATTGTAAGCGTCTAGAAATTCGATCTAAAGAAAAGTTGTTGTAGATATGAAGAAATAGCCCCTCGAAGACCTTCCACAAGATCTGGAGCCACCGGTGGAGAAGATGAAACTTGTAACCATAATGATTATCAGTGCGGAATTTCGTCTACACCAACACCCAAGGTCAGAGGGTATAGCTCCGAAAGCCGATTGGGTTATAAGTCCAGGTTATGAAATTACCGGGATATGATATAGTTAGGCTAAAGCTACGGAACGTTGAAATATAAAGGCGTGATGATAAACGAGAAGAAGGTAAAATACTAAAAGGAAATAACACCAAGAGTTTTATAGTGGTTCGGGCCGAAAGCCAATGCGTCCACTGTTCTTTCCTTATTTAGTTACTATTATATAGCCGATAGACTTATTACATTAAATCTAGGAGTTTTCGCTATTAATGAGTTTTTGAAGTAGATTCTTATGCCTTGGGATTACCGTCTATTTATAGCTAGCAAGCTGTAGTGCCATTGGTGGAGAATCTTCTCCTTGGTTGCTGAGGTTGCTTGTTATGCGGCTACGATTGGAGCTTGTTCTGAGCATCTATCAATGTTTCTTAAGAAATGCATATTGATGAGTTGTCTTTCCGCCTAACGACCTCTTGCATCCGTGCGGCATATTGTACCATTGGTTGTGGTATTATTCTTTCAAGACAAGCTTAGTTCATTCGATCTTTATATATCAAAGCATCAGTACATCTCTTGCAATGCAAATGGATATGAAGTGTTGGACTTTCCTTAGGAAGATAATCATCATTTTTACTATTGAAATTTTTTGGTATAACACATGCCCTTCAAAATTTACTTCATATGTGAAATATGGAGTGAACTTTGAAGTGAGCGGGTTTTATTTACTTTTCCTGATTATCTTTCGAGTTCAGTCTGCACTATACGCATGGAAGAGGTCACGGTACTTAGTTTTGAATGGAGTACCGGGTCAAGTGATGAGTATTTAAAGGTTTTGAAAACCAAAGGGTGGAGATTTATCTTGTATCGAGAGGTAACAAACTCCAAAATCATATTCGTTATGTGAAGCTATCTTGGCTAGATGATGAGTGAAAATGTTTGAATGCCAAGGGGCGAAATCTAAATGTAGACCGTGAGGTCAAAACTTGTAATAACTGTGCTTTCCATTTGAAATTTTTTAGATTGAGTGCCAAACAGAGATGTTTTGGTGCCGAAAGGAAAAATCTAACCTAAGACCATGAGGTCGAATGTTTGAAAATTGTGCTTGTCACCTGAAGTCATTTAGATAAGTGGTAGGAGAAATTGTTTTGGTGCCGAAAGGGAAAATCTAACTTGCGACCGTGAGGTCAAAACTTTTGAAAACTATGCTTGACCCTTAAAGCCATCTAAGCTAAGTGGTAAGCAAAATAGTTTTGGTACCGAGAGACACATTCTAACTTAAGACCATAAGGTCAAAACTTTTGAAAACTATACTTGTCACTTGAGGCCATCTAGGCTAAGTGGAAAATGAAATAGTTTTGGTGTGGAGAGGCAAAATCTAACTTGAGACTGTGAGGTCAATTTTTTTAAAAACTATGCTTTTCACTTGAATCCATCTAGTCTAAGTGGTAAGAAAAATGGTTTTGGTGCCAAGAGGAAAAATCTAACTTGAGACCGTGATGTTAAATTTTTTGAAAACTATGCTTGTTATTTGAAGCCATCTAGGCTAAGTGGTAAGCGAAATGGTTTTGGTGTCGTGAGGCAAAATCCAACTTGAGACCATGTGGTCAAGGAGATACTTGTCTTGTGAGACCTAACGGAAAGTCGAGGACTGATCTTAAAAGGACGAGTCCTGTTCTTGTATTTAATGCTTTTGCCAACTGTCACAATTTCATTAGCCTCTCTAAAAAGTGTGTTCCTTTTCTCTACTCTAGGATGATTCATATTTTTATTTGGCTACATGTAACTTACGGGTAAGGCCCAATTACCTTGGTAATATATACCGTTGATCCTGAAACTTTTAATAAACCCTTTTCGTTTCTTCTTCTTCTTCACTAATATTTCTAATAGTTGCGTTCGCCATTAAAGCTTGGAGACCTCTACAGATAACTGCAAATCTTCAACTGGAATTAGTAAGTCTTCGATTTTTCCTATCGCTTTATTAGTATCTTTTACTGCTACTATTATTTTTGAGCATGTCCCTTTTTCGAATTTATGAAAATTTCAATTTTGACCAATATTGTGGTATCAATGATTGATTTTGATTTGGGATATTATCTGATTAGTTAATCCACGACCCGTTATCTGCTAAACCAAGATTTTTCCCCAGACCGAATCTTTCACTAACTTTGGTTGTTAATCGCTTTATTGACAAGATGGTTCTTTGAGAAATTAGAACTTTGAGTTTGGGCAATAGAACCTAATTTTAGGCCCAATTCCTTTTTTGGACCATAAGATTTTACACCTTTTCGGTAGGAATTTTGGAATTCTAATCGAGTAACTAGTTCAATACTGGCCCCTTTCTGACCTCTTGATGGACAAGCCTATAACCAATTAAGGGAAGCTGAAGAATTAAATGGAGAGTTATGGGGTTGAGGGAGTCGAGGTCAAGGCTCCAAGTCTAGAAGATGACTAGAGTGAACTCCTTGAAGGATTCTTTACCTAGACATTAGAGCATTTGGTAAATGGGATATCACTTACTCTTGCTCCTTTATTTGTTAATATCCTGGAATTCTATGGAATTAATCCGATCCAACTTAGGGTGGTTTCGTGTAGCACTTTATCGGCTTTAGCAATCCTGCATTGGAAGAAAGGGTACCACATCATGATTACTTCTGAGATCCATTCCTTATATAATTTACATAGGTCATCCGAAAGTTCTAAAGTTCCCTTGTATTTCCTTTAATTTTGGAAGAAAATGCCCCTAGTTAAACCGCTTGGCAAGGTAACAGCCACTCATTAGTTTTCCATTAAGATGGATGACCCTCGAGTTGTTACTGAACTATTAGAGGTTTGTAAGTTTCAAACTATTTCTTTTTAGTATACTCTTGCTTCTAAGCTTTGATCATGTCATTCCCATTTTTTTTATTTAGTCAAACTTGGGAGGGACAAGGCTCCAACCCTCAAGGATCTCTTCAACTCAAGGTATGTGGAGGTGATGAAAATACCAAATGGGGAAAGGCTTAGACACGTTGTCATTACTGAGGCTAATCTCAGGTTTGTGGGTTATTATCGTCCTCGACTAAGTTTCTTGGATATGATCCCCCTTCAACCGAAACCATGCCTCAAGACGTGATTGATTTATGTAATCCTAAGTATCCACTCTTGTCGATCCCAAAAACGCCGAGACCGAAGGACAAGATACCGCCCAAAGGGTATACCTCGGTTATGAATACCTTATAGCATGTGTTCTTGGATATAACTTTCATGAAACATAAGTTTGTTTATTTAACCTGCTTTCTCTTTTTCATGTGGCAGTGGCTTTTGATGATATGCTTGCAATAGGAGAATTTCTCTTAAAAAAGCCATCCTCTACTTCCACTGCTGCTCGACTAAAGCCTGCTCTAAAGGATCCATCCCTAAGTAAGAAACATAAAAAGAACATCTCTTTTACTAGAGTCGTACCTGTCCTGGACACTCTTACTTTAGCCTCTTCTCCAAATGACCAGGTTGATCAGGTGGTCGAAGTAACCTGCTCCACTATTGATGATTATTTACCCTAAGTCGTGGGGAACTTTTGAGTGGAGTTAGCTGATGACAGTAGTATTTTTGGGAGGATGATGAGTGTGGGAATGGAGGACAACCTTAGGGTAATGATCTTACTCTTTCCTATGATATATTTATTTCTTTAATTTCTGTAATAACCTCAGGGTAATATATTTATTTCTCTAGTTTCAGAAGATGAAGGGAGAGTTGGAGAGGGCTGATGCTGTTGGGAGACAATTGGCCGAATATAAAGAGAAGGCTGACACTATTTGGAAACGATTTATTGAATACAAGGAGAATGCCAAAAAGTAGGCTCAGGATAGGAGGGAGAAGAGCCTTTTAGAGCTGAGAGCTTTCGAAACCAAGATTGCTGAAGTAGAAAAGGCTTTAAAAGACTAGAAGGCCAAGCATCAAAAGGCCAAAGAAGAGTTACCGAAAGCTAAGAAAGGGGTCCCCGACCTGGTTACTAGGGAAGAGGCTGAGAAGGTGGCTGCCGCTGAAGCCTTTAAATTTTTTTATGAAGCTTATGAGTATATCAAAGCAAGGGTGTGATTCTTTTTATGGGCTTCAATCCCAATGGTAAAAGGATAGAAGATATCTTTTCCTATAGGTATGAGAAAGCGCATGCTTTGGCAGGCATTAGGTCCTCGGCACCTATAGAGGAGAATGTTGATGGAGAAGAGGTACTTCATCATTCTGAATCCCAGTAATCTTCTGCTAATAACATTTAAAATTTCAGTTTGTAATATTTTTAGCACATTCTCTTTATGTTTTTACTTGTGGTGGTAGATGACTTATTATAGTACTTTAGCTTGATGTTCGATTTACGATGAATTATTTTCTTGTTGCTTTCATTGTGTTGGTTCTAAAGTACTTATACCTTCACCCACGCTTAAACAGAGAAAGTCAAGTTTCACTTATCACTATGAAGTATTATGGAAGAGTAGTCAGACCCAAAACTCAATGTTGTCAGCAACCGTAGACAGCCTTAAAACCCAATTAAAATCCAGTAGACTATGAAATGTTGACTTGACCAATAAGATCAAGGAGGTATTAGAAACACATGACCGATCTTGTGCCAAATCGATCAAGTCCCTTAGGCTTAGAGGTACTAGGTTAACCAACCAAATCTTGGATCTTAGGAGTAGATTAAAACTTGCTTTAGACGACCGAGACGAGGTTTTGAAGAGTTTGCACGACTTTCTAAACTACAATCGGGATATCCACCATTGAAGAACAAAAGAATATCTTTCCTTAGAAGATTCTATGATCTGAGCCTAAATTTTATTCCAAAGGCTCTTCTTGGTTACTAGAGTGTAACCCCACCTCCCTTAGCTATTACCAAACGGAAGATTCCTTAAAGTGAATGTCATCCGGCCTTTCGGTCCGGCTATATTTGGACTGATCAAACAAGATAGACTCAATGGTCATCTAGACCGATGCATCATATTAACGATCATGAAGCCCTAAAATCAGGCACGGATGATAATATGAAGCAGTGGAAAATGGAAGGCTGAAGGCGAACTCAACTTAAAATATGAAAACTCACTACACCATGAAGATGGATCGGGGATAATCCATATTCATTACTATGGATCATATTGTATCGATTCCATAGCTTAACTCAAGGATGATCGATCGATATCTCAAAATCTATAAATCCATTACACATGAAACTTTGGGAACAACAATATATTGAAGAAAGGAGCTCACAAAATCGATCGCAGGCCTAAGTGTAAAAAAATGAACGATCGACATACATTGTTCATGATCGATCGGATCGTTTCAACCAAAACGATTCAACTCAATAAAGATCGGTAAATATCTCACTAATACGAAGTCAGAATGATACCAAACTTTGGGGGTATAGACTAGAGGCATGGGGGAGCTCATAGAAGCGATCACATGAGCATTGGAGCACAAATGAATGATTGTTACCGATCGTTCCAGCAATCGAGATGGGACCCGCGATCGTTCATGTGGGCCCTACGGATCTAGAGATTCTTCTAGTGTATTTTTAGCCCGATCCATGCACATCTTCCCCTATAAATACAGCGGCCATTCTCCATAAAGAGGATCCCTCTTTCTTCTACCCAGGCTCCGCCATTTTGATTCTTCATTCTTGTACTAATGGATCCCTACCGATCCAAACTTTCTTGTAATCATAATCAAGTGCAAGATTAATAAGAATACAAGGTGGACGTAGGCCAAGATTGCCGAACCACTATTAAAATCTGTATGTTCATTTACTTTCTCTGCTATGTTTTAATTTCATTCATCATTTTCATCTCTACGAGATTTTATTAGGTGTTGATGCCCATCTCTAGCATTAACATTTCGATGCTTTCACTGAGAAATCAATTCTTAGCTTAATTGGATCCCTATTCTATTATTGGATTGCAATAATCTGAGGAAGAGATCCAGATTGAACTCCATAAGTTTCCTTTCTACTCAGATTTGAAGAGAATCTCCAAGGAAACCATCAGCCATGATTAGAGGAACCAAGTCTACATCCCTTGCGATAGAAGGAAATCATGATGCTAGTGTTCGATAGGTCATGCGTTTGATCAATATGCATACATTCTTAAGTTCTGAAGCATCTATGATCGATTAGTCATCGGCATGCTTCATACAAACGATCATACATCCTACAACAACTATATTGATCGGTCATAGTTACCATTACGATCATTCCTTTACTAATGCCCACCTCTATGTCTCCAAAATGATTGGTCATACTCCAAATGATCGATCGCTACTCCATACATCCTTAGTGAATGATCGTTCCCTACAAATCCATACGCCACATCATCTTGTACGATCGTTTCTCTCTACGATTATTCTTTATACGATTGTTTCTCCATGATCGTTCCACCCACCAACGTGATTTGTAGGATCATTTTTTCTGTACGATCGTTCATATGATTGATTCTCCACCGATCATTACCACTTGACCATTTCCAGCTAATCATTTGCAACAGATTGTTCCACCGATCGTTTTCCTAGCCGATCGTTCTTCGACCGATCGTTTTCAACCTGATCTTTTTTGACCGACTGTTTATTCCAACCAATTGATTTCATCCGATCGTTTTAAATCAATCATTTTTCAAAAAAATAACTTTTCGGGTATGATCTAAATTTATAAAAAGAGCTCTAAAAAAACTTTTTCCAATCGATAGTTTTTTCCACCCGGACCCATTGCCGCAGCGTAGTGTCCACGCATTCTGGATTTAGAAATCAACTTAAATACGGTGCATTCTATCCACTTCCCTTACATCCTCTGACCGACTGTGGCATAAGGAATCAAGCAGCAGTTGCTGAATTGCAGCCAAGGAATGGACAAGGAACTACTACTCAAACGATACTCCCAAAGGCTGGTGAACTAAGGTGATATGACTCGAAGTAGACTCTATATGATCCAACCTGAAGTCGAACTCGAGTAGTCACCCATTCAATCTGAAGCAAACCCAGGAAATTATGGCCCAAAGTCAAACTCGTAAAAACCAAGATTTTCTCCAAGCAAACACCAATACGACACCAAGCACCGTTCGTCACCAACCCAGCACTTCAAATTCAGCGACTCCAAGCTAACCAGGGGATGACTCCAAGCAAATAATAAATTTTCTCGAGTCGGACTCCAATTAAATTGTCACCAATCCGTCAATACTGATCCATCTTGTTTCGGTCATAACTTGGGTATACAGACTCTAAATGATTTGAAACTAGGTGTGCAACCTTAAGAGGCCTTCCTTACTGCCTTATATGAATCTCACCCCATTTGGGTGAAAGTTTGGGGATCATCACCGATCAACGACCCCATCCTAACTGATTCGCCATTCCATCGACATTCTTAACTATTCAGATGTTGGACAACCATGCATACATCATTTACAAGCATTACAAGCAGTCGTAACTTAAGAATGGACCGTACAGATGCTGATTGGAGCATCTTCCTTAGTCAAAACCTATTCATTGGAGCCATTTAGCGTGAAGGATATCCAAGGTGATTCAATATGCTGACTATGCCATCATATTCTGTGAACATAGACCCCCGATAACATCTTGTGAAGTACGAGTGGCACATGGATCCTGCCAAAGTGATGGATGCCATCTAATGTAGGTGTTTTCTCATATTCCTCAAAAGAATAACGATCATGCGGTTTATGCAATTACTAGCCAGGTCCATCTCCTCATTCGATCAACTAGATCAGAAGTTTGTCGAGCAATTCAGGATGCATGTGACTCAAACCGAGGATGTGATGTCGTTATCTAATTTATTCCACATGCTAGGTGAGCCGCTCAAAGACTTCCTGTAGAGATTCAACATCGTCGTCATTGAAGTGAACAATCCCGGTGAGAATATCATACCGATAGCATTGATAAGGGGAATCGACCCCAAGATAGACTTTGGCTACTCGTAAGTTGGAGAATCGCCTACGACCTTGGTTCGTTTCTGTTACAAAGTGAATCAGAACCTAAGCAAGGAGGAGGAAGGGCAGACTAAGAGAAAGAACAATGCAGGCCAATTGGATGAAGGAATTCAAAGCGAAGGCAACATTGAGGCCTTAGATGAGGACTTAGATTCTAAGAGACGACCCAGAATCTCAAAATCTGACTTATATACTCCTTTGAATGATTCAATCGATAACATCTACTTGGAGACTCATGTCTCGGAGCAGTACTGAAATCCAGCCTCGAGAGTGTCCACTAAAAGCCAGAGGAAATCCAAGAAATGTTGTAAAGATACACACGGTCATAACATCGACGATCGCAGATACCTCCGAGATGTGATCGGAAAGCTAATCTAGAAAGGAAAGCTTCAACAATATGTGCAAGTGCCATAAAATGACAGGCAAGGAACATTCGATCAATAAAGAACTTTGATTATCAATTGGCCCACCTATAATCAACTTCCAACTAAGAAGGGTTGGGGAAAAGTGGAATAACGTGCATACAATGCTGCTTCACTTATCAATATGATTTATTTCAATTTCAATTATGTTATGAACTACAACCAACTTGAACTAAACTACTTCCAAACTGGTGTGCACGTAAATGTGCATATTTTTACTTCCATATTTAATCGAATTTAATTAAATAAATGATCATATAGGGTATTTTAACATGTTTAAACTGAAATTTCAATTATTTTCAAATCATCATATATTCATCTTCTTATAGGGGCAAAATTGTCATTTTTATGCATATATTAATTTGAGAAAATTTACTTGGAAAATTTTATGTTATTTTGTAGGACTTTGAATTGAAATTACAAGTGGTTCATGGAAAATATGCATGCACAAGAGGAAAAAAATGAATGAAGATGGAAATAATTCAAACCATGTATCATGGAGGACCCCGCCTACCCACTTACCTTGATGTACAATTAGGAGCTAATGCACATGCTAATGAAGCTTAAAGTTTCATGCACATTTAAATGAAAGATTATCTCATGCTAATGATAACTTAGTGGCCACACTTCCTTAAGGGCAATTTGGGTAGTTCCCAAAAATATGATTAGGGTTTCCGAACATATATAAATACTCCATATGTTCATGTAATTAAGCTCTTAGCCTCCTTAGCCTCCATTTTAGTTAGTTTAGTTTGATGCTCAAAAATAAACAAAGCTCTCTTTTCTTTTTCATGGCTACTTAGCCATTTTCTTCTTATGTAATTTTCATATATGCAATTTTAATTCATGCTATTTTATTTCATGTTATTTCCTTTTATGTTATTAGTTTAGTTTTTTTCTTATGCAAGTAGATTAGCTCTCATTTTATTTTAATTTACTATTTTTTCTTTTTGTTTTTATTTCATGTTGAATGCTACATTTGTTGACATGATAACAAATATGAGAAGTTAAACCCCTTCAAATTAGGGTTAATGAAGCTCTCTTAATCATGTAGATTCAACATTTTGATCATTTATGTTCTCTTTTTATGCTTATTGGAAAGTTGCATGTTGATGTAAGTTTATTAATGAATTTGATAGTCTATGATGTTAATCACATATAGGCTATACTTGCTCAAATAAACACAATTTACATTATCATCTAACTAATTGATTTTGGTAATGGAAGAGGATTTGGAATCAAAATTTGATGATCCATATTTATAATCAATGGTTAATAGATCATGCTTAGAATAGATTTTAATTTCAAGTTCATTATCTTTTTTATGAGATTTAAAAAGTGGTTTATTGAGTGTGTTATAGTTTGATGGTTTATATTGGGCTAAATAATAGCACAAATATGCCATACTTATGATAAACATATCAACTAAATTCACTAATGACAAAAAGAGAGATCATAATTTCATATATGTTGATTTATGTGATCTTGAGAAGGACATTGCCTCTAAATTGCCCTGTACTCTCATATTTTTGTCCATTTTCTTTCGCTAGTTTTTTTTACATTTTTTTAGCTTAAAAACATCTCAAAATCTTGGTTTAATTTGTTTGAATAGAGTTTTAAATCTAAACAATTCCCCTACGGATCGATCCGTACTTGCCACGTACTAACATTGTACGCCGTGCTCTTGTGCTTTTTTTAATTTAAAATTTTATCGGCTATTTTCTAAACCGATAGGAAATTAACTGTCAAACACAAACGAGGCAGGTGGAAAAGTACTTAGAGTTATGCGCCAAACAATCTCCACAGACCATGATCGGACCTTTGGAGTTTTATTAAGATAAGCACGACTCAACCGCTCATCAACTACCATATGCCCCTGACTTGGGGGCAAGGACTTAATATGGAAAGTTGGTGTGACTCGACCATCCACTTCCTACTCTGTGCTTCAATTCTGACAAAACATCCATGCCTCACTTAGAGCCTGAAAAGGTCAGAATCCAGTACAAAGTGGACACAACTGACCATCCACTCATCAACTTATGCACTTGACTTGAAGACCGGAGAAACACTTGGAGTGGATGCAACTTGACCATCCACTACCTAGCTCATGCTTGAAGTTCGCCAAAACACTAATGCCTCTCCCGAAGTTCAGCAAGACTAAGTTCCAACTAAGGTGGGCGTGATTTAACCGTCTACACACTAACTGAAAAAAGCTATGCGGTAGGATCGTATAATATGGAATAGTGGAATGGTCTAGGTAGATAGCAATAAGCAGTAGTAAGTAAAGTAGACACCAAGACTTTATACTGGTTCAGACCTCTTGTCCTACGTCCAGTCCCTAAGCTCCTCTTAGGAATTCTACTAACTAAAACCCTCACTTAACCTGGAGGAATAGGTTTACAACTTACCCGAACAACCGAAACAGGATTTCTTGCCTCAACTACCGAAGAGGACTTCAACTAGATACAAAGAGTATTTCTGACTTGTTGTGTTCTTGATAACACTAATGAGTCTAATTGAGTACAACTTTCCTATAATCTTATCCTCAAGAATATGAAATGTGTTTATGAAGATTTAGGAAATATAAATTGCTATGAATCAAAAGAGTATTTAAGATAAATCAGAGATTCAAGCAATTGAAGTGGTTTGTGATTGCTTTTGAAAACTTAAGAAATCTGAAAGTATGTTCAAGAAAATAGAGAGATTAAAGCAATTAGAATTCGTGATTTGCAAATGATAGAAACATGTATTTATAGGTGTAGAAGAGGTGTATCTATTTGCAAAAGATTCAGGCAAGAGATGCATCCATTACCATAGGAGAATGGTTGCAACTCTTGGGAAGAAGAAGGTGTCTTTTCATTAAAAAATCGCAGGTTCGAATTCAGTCGACTGAACAAGGAATTTCAGTCGACTGAAACTGTGCATGTTGTAATTCTGTAACAGGTTCAGTCGACTGGGATTTCCTGTTCAGTCGACTGAATTGGTAGTTTCTGCACAGTGAACACTTAACTAAAAAATTAAGTTATGAAATGTGTTCTTGTGTTTGTGCAAGCTTCTTGAGGATAGATTTTAACAATAAAACTAAGACTAAGACCTAAATATAATAAGTACTCATGATATCCTTGGTCTTCATAGTCCTTCCTTTAGCCTTGCACATATCTCTTCCTTTTTGTTGAAGCACATTGTCATTGATCAAAATATAGCGTATCAACAATCTCCCCCTTTTTGATTGATGACAATACCTATGTTTGTAGAGATGTAATTATCTTTCCTCCCGCTGAATATATGCACTATCTTTCCTACAAAACAAAGTTAGTAACATAGATTTCTCCCCCTTTGTCATCGACAAAAAGGAAATAATAATATGTAGAAGTATATAATTGGCAAGCAACAAAGCAACCACATGCATATATTACCACAGTGTGAATCATACAAACCACAGAGTATCACAAATAAAAGAAGGTTATTTATACAAGCCTTTTCAGAAGTAGTTAAAAATTAATAAAGAGTTCCAGAAATAAAACCATCAAAATGATCAAGGATCCTTGTCCTAATCATAAGAGCCTTCACGATCTCCTTCTGGTTCACGAATAACAAGGCCACCGGTTGGTTGTCTAAAAGCTCTTCCTCCTTAACCATCAGTGTTACCACTAGTGCTGCTGCTCGGATTCTCCTCGGAAGATGTCCACGTGAACGTTGGAGCTGGGCGCTTGCCACGTGAGGTTGAAACAGAAGTGGTGCTGGTGCATGAAATAGCATCCCATAGTTTGGTGAAGAACCCTTTTACCCTATCAAGTTTGTGATCAACCTTTTTGAGACGAGTATCAAGTATTTGTTGATTTCTTGATAGAATTCCCAATGATTGATTTGTAGTAAAATCTGGTTGAACAAGACGGATTTCATCATCGTGATCACGAGGTTCTTGTTGTGGAGGTTGAGGTTGAGGTTGGTGAGGTTCTTGATGACATGCTTCCCATTCGGCTAGAGACATGATACGAGGAGGCCTTACTGGTAATTGCATTAGGATTATAGTCCGATGGTTGATTTGATGAACCATCGTATTTTCTGAGTCCGGTAGTGACGTATCAACATCTAGTAGAAGTTTCATTATGTATTCGCCAAAATATATCGTTCTCATTTTACCATTGTTGAAGGAAAGAAATTCATCAAGTATCAATTGCACCCAATTTACTTTAATATTTCCCCATATAGCATATAGTGCCCGGTAGTTATTCGGGTATACTATTTCATAGGAGCCGGTGCGAGGGGTAATGGTCCTCATAAATGCTTTGTGTAGAAGCCTAGCTCTTGGTCTTAAGGAGGTGGATTTAATATCAAGGACGTTGATCTCATCGTCTAAAAATTGATGATTTTTATCACGAATTTGAGGATTGAAATCTATGTCCTCAAGCTTTATACCAATGTTTGGGGATCCTAGAATATGAGCTATACGATCAAGTGAAAACCGTACCTTTTTCCCGCATACCATACTCTAAACACTGTCGTTTGGATTTTGTGGAGTTTGGTGTCCGAGGTTGAGGTTGGCATAGAATAATTTGACCATAATATGGTTGATGGCATGGTCATTCCAATTAATGTCTAAAAGTGATGTCAAACTTGCCTAGTCTATTAAAGCTTGAATATTGTAGGATTGAAGACCTTGGAAATCAACAAATGAGTGCTCGAAGATCCTTGAATTCTTTATCTTGTTCCAACGAACGACCGCAACATCATTGTAAAGCCATTGAGCGATTTGAGCATCAATTGAGTCGGAGTAGGTTGAAGCTCTAGAACGTTTAGGAGGCATAATTGTGGAAATTTGAGGAAGAAATTGTGAAAAAATGGAAATTGGGGGCTAGGGTTTTCTTTGAGATGGGGAAGATGAAGTTTGGAATTGGTAAAAAATGAAAGTAAAAAATGAGAAAGATGGCTAAGTAGGGTAAAAACCCCGGCAAACTGCGTTCAGTCGACTGAGCGGGAACCCAAAAATTTTCTGGGTAAAATTCAGTCATTTGAACAGAGAGTTTCAGTCGACTGAACTGTTGGCTGAAAGTTTCTGCCATATATTCAGTCGACTTAATTTTGCATTTTTGGTTTTTTTGAATGCAAATGTTTTATTGAAAGAAATGATTACAATTTTACAAACATATTACAATATAACACATTATTTTGATCTTTCTTTTAAAGAAAATCATTTCTTTGGAGAAGGACTAATGTTCTTCGGTGTATTATTTCCTTCATTCGCCATATAGTTCCAGTCCCATGAATTTGGGCTATATTGAGGAGTTTTTGGCGATACCCAAGGATTTATCGGATCGATTGGTGTACGATATGATGAAGATGGATCAAACGAACTAACTGGTTGAGGTAGGGGCTCACTCACATCATTTTTCTTCGAGCTACAAAATCGTAAACCAATTTGCTCAAGAAAGCTTAAGCGTCTAGCAGTTACTTTTTGTTCAAAATATAATTCTCGTTGAAGATCAATTTGCTGTTGTTGATAATGATGAATTTCATCAATTTTTCTTTTCGTATCAGGAGAGGTAAATAGTCCACGTTTGGCCTTCTTCGAATCCGGTGTATAGCCAGTTCGATAATTTTCCCATTTATAAACCGGCTCATGTTTTGGTGTTGGAGTAGGAAGATGTGGTGATGTAGGTGAGATATCGTTTGAGGAGGTTATGTTGATTGGAGAGTTTGATTTGTTGGATGACATTTTTCTACAGAGTTTGAAATTTTTAGTTTTTGAAAAACCATATGTGCATGTATATATAGAATTAGTGGTTTAAAAATGTGTGGTATAGAGTTAATAGGGATTTAGAACCAGAAATTATGTTATTGGTTCATATTTACTTTGAAATGAATGGTCTTAGGAGTAGATTAAGTTTTTAAACCTATAGTTAAGCGAACTAAATTTTTGTTTGACTTTTGTTTAGATGAAGTATATTTAAGTATTATATTTATTATCATATTTGCTATTAAATATCTTTGAGAGAAATTATTCCTAGTTCTCTTCGCAATTTTATAAACGAGTTTTCTAGTAATGGTTTAGTAAATATATCGGCAATTTGGTTTTCGGTAGAAATATGTTCTAAATTGATAATTCCTTTTTCGATATTGTCACGTAGAAAATGGTGACGAATATCAATATGTTTTGTACGAGAGTGATTTATTGGATTTTTAGACAAATTTATTGTGCTTGTATTATCAGAATATATTGTAGAATTTGTTAAATTTATATTAAAATCTTTAAGTGTTTGTTGCATATATATGACTTGGGTACAAGCCAGAGCAGTAGATATATATTCCGCTTCACAAGTTGAAAGTGAAACACAATTTTGTTTCTTACTAAACCAAGATACAAGTGATTTTCCAATGAAATGGCACGTACCACTTGTACTTTTTCTATCAGTTCGAGATCCACCAAAATCAGCATCACTAAATGACACTAACTTGAATGGACAATCTTTTGGATAGAAAAGACCAAAGTCCATAGTATTATTAAGATATCGCATAATTCGTTTTACGGCTCTTAAATGTGATTCTTTAGGATTAGCTTGAAAACGTGCACATAAACATACACTCATCATTATGTCTACTAGCGGTTAAGTATAGTAAAGAGCCTATCATACTTCTAAACAACTTTTGGTCTACACTTTTGCCATTTTCATCTCGATCGAGATGAGTTGTGGTACTCATAGGAGTAGGTTTTCCATAAGTATTTTCCATTCCAAAACATTTAATTAGATTAGCACAATATTTTTCTTGGTTTAAGAAAATTCCATTCGTTAATTGTTTAATTTGTAATTCGAGAAAATAAGATAATTCTCCCATGTGTGACATTTCGAACTCCTTAGTCATTATATTTGAAAATTCTTTACACAAGTTTTCATTAGTTGAACCAAATATAATGTCATCTACATATATTTGAATTATTAGAATGCCTTTAGTAGTGTTTTTAATAAATAGAGTTTGATCAACTTTTCCGATTTGAAATCCTGAATCTAGTAAATAGCTTTTAAGTCTCTCATACCAAGCACGAGGTGCTTGTTTAAGACCATATAAGGCTTTCTTTAATTTATATACATGATCCGGATATTTTTCATGTATGAATAAAGGGGGTTGCTCTACGTACACATTTTCTTTTATAAAACCATTTAGAAAAGCACTTTTAACATCCATTTGATAAAGTTTAAAATTGTGAAAACACGCGAAGGCTAATAGAATACGTATTGCTTTAAGTCTTGCAACGGGAGCAAATGTTTCTTCAAAGTCGATACCTTCCTCTTGATTATATCCTTGTGCTACTAGTCTAGCTTTATTCCTAGTTATATTTCCTTGTTCGTCTATTTTATTTTTGTAAACCCATTTTGTTCTTATAACAGATTGATTATTAGGACGGGGAACTAAATCCCAAACATCGTTACGTTCGAATTGATTTAATTCTTCTTGCATAACAACAATCCAGTAGTCGTCTGTTGATGCTTCTTTAGGATTTTTAGGTTCTAATGTAGAAATAAAAGCAACATGTCCCATTTGGTTTAGTTGACTTCTAGTTTTAACTTGGGAATCAATTTCACCGATTATGTTTTGTACAGGGTGATCTCGTAAGATTCTAGGTGGAGATCTAAGTTCGGTATTATTCATATTTTCAAGATTTGTATTGTTCTGTATTTATTATAAATTCGTCATCATCTTTTATACTCTAGTTTTTATTAAAGTTTTCATCAAAAGATACATGTAAAGTTTCTTCGATTATATTTGTTCGTTTATTAAAAACTCGATATGCCTTACTTCGTTCTGAGTATCCTACAAAAATTCCTTCGTCAGCTTTCAGATCAAATTTTCCTAGTTGGTCTTTTGTATTTAAAATAAAACATTTTGATCCAAATATTTTAAAATAAGAGATATTTGGCTTTCTATTGTTAAAAAGTTCATATAAAGTATTTTTAGTTAATGATCTAATAGAAATACGATTTAATACATAACATGCAGTAGCTACGGCTTCTGCCCAAAAATGTTTTGGTAGAAGGCTTCCATTTAATAATGTTCTTGCACATTCTTATAATGTTCTATTCTTTCTTTCTACCACTTCATTTTGTTGAGGAGTTCTAGGAAATGAAAAGTTATGATTTATTCCTTTCTTTTTACAGAAATATTCAAACGCTTCATTTTCGAATTCGCCACCATGATCACTTCGTATATTCTTAATTTTCAAATCTTTAGTGTTTTGAATTCTTTTGACAAATGATTTAAAATGCTCAAATGTATCACTTTTATTTTTCATAAAAATAGTCCATGTATATCTTGAGAAATCATCAATTATTACAAATACATATCGATTATGATTAATGGATTGAACTTGTGTTGGTCCGAAAAGATCCATATGAAGTAATTCTAGTGGTTGTAAAGTTGAAATATTTTTCTTAGATTTGAAAGATGATTTTGTTAATTTTCCTATTTGACAATCATCACAAAGATTTTTTATTTTAAAGTTTATCTTAGGTAAACCTCTTACTAATTCATTTTTAGAAAGTTTTCTAATAGTTTTGAAATTAATATGACAAAATCTTTTGTGCCACAACCAAGGATCATTATCTTTGGCTAGTAAACACATATTTGTATTATGATTAATTTTCATATTTAGAACATAAATTTCCTATCTCTATTTCCCTAAAAAACAAGATTTTGGTTTTGATCAAAAATACTACATTTATTTTCTGAAAAAGTTATTTTAAAACCTTTGTCACAAAGTTGACTTATGCTTAGTAGATTATGTTTTAGATTTTCAACTAATGAAACATTTGTAATAAAAGGTAAATTCGATGTACCGTAATTGCTCACATCTCCTTTGCCAATGATATAGCCTTTTAAATTGTCTCCGAAGGTAACCGAGCCACCATCAAAGTATGTGATGTTTGTAAGCATATCTTTGTCCCCGGTCATGTGTTTTGAGCAACCATTGTCTAGTATCCATTTCTTCTTTTTGAGTGGGACCTGAAAATAAATACAAAATTATTGGTACCCACCTTTCAATAGGGTCCTAAAAGTTAGAACTTAGGAAACCAAACCCAATTTGGTTCAGTATCCTTTTTATAAATATAATTTTTATTATTATGAACACTATCCATAAATGCTTTAATATATTTATTCCTAATTAAAATATTGTTAGTCCTTGGAACCCAAATTTTAACTATCTTAGTTTCTTCTTTTGTTCTAATAGGTTCTCTTGAAAACATTTGTTGTTTTGAATCAATATTCCTCTTAAAATTTGTATTTTTCTTTTTAGGAAATTTTGACTCCTTTTTATATCCTAATCCATGTTTATTTGAGGAGGATTGAGAATTTTCTAAAATCTAAGATAAATTTTCTCTTCCTTTGTTAAAATTAGAGACATTTTTAGTGATGTTATCTAATCTAGCTTGAAGACTATTATTTTCTAACCCAATTTGTCTAATCTTAGTTTTTAACTCTTGATTTTCAGAAACAATTATATCATTCTTCGTCTTTTGAGTTTCAATTTCTTGACTTAAAAGTGATAATTGAGTTTCCGAATTTGAAAGAGACTCTTGAACCTTTTCAAGTTCTTCTTCTAGAATTTTCTTTTCATCTTTTAACATACCTCTTTCAAATTCAGCTTTGTTTTGATTTTCACGAGTTTCCTTGAGTTTCCTTTTAAGAGTTTTTATTGTGCTCAAAAGTTCAGTGTTTACATCAATTAAATCGTCGAAAGTTAAATTACTAACCTCAGATTCTTGAGCCATAAAGCATACATTTGCTTGTTCATCGTCACTATCGTTTTCACTTTCAGATGAAGATGAATCTGAATCGTCCCGTGTTACAGAGAATGCCTTCTTTTTGAATTTTTCTTTCTTGTTTTTGTTATTCTGATTCTCCTTCTTTTGCTCTGGACAATCTTTGTGCATGTGACCTTTCTTGTGACAGTTGAAACATTCTATATTCGAAGATGTAGGTTTGTTCAAGAAATTCTTTTTGAATCCGTTTTTATTTCCTTTTCTATTCTTAAGAATTTCTTGAAATTTTTGGTTATAAATGCTAAATCCTCATCTTCTGACTCTGATTCTTCCTTTTCCGCATGAAAAGCTATATTCTTTCTTTCTTATGCTTGATCTTTCTTAGCTTGCATATTTACTTCATACGACATAAGATTTCCAATTAATTCTTCTGGTTTCATTGTAGATAGATCGTTTGCTTCTTCGATTGCTAAGACTTTTCTCTCCCATTCATCAGTGAGTGAATTTAGAACATTAGATACAATATCAAAATCCATGTATTTTTCTCCTAGTCCTATTAAGGCATAATGAATGTCTTGAAATCTCGAGTACATATCATTGATGGATTCATTCTGTCGCATTTTAAAGTTTTGGAACTGGTTCTTTAGCATGGAGATCTTTGTTTGTTTGACCTTGTTTGTGCCTTCATGTATGGTTCTAAGTGTACTCCATATCTGATGTGCAGTAGTACAAATGCTAACATGATTGAACTCATTTCTATCCAAAGCGCAAAATAGCATATTCATAGCTTTTGCATTTGCACTAGCTTCATTCTTCTGAGTTTATGTCCATGTAGGGTAATCAGTTATGGGTACAACGAACTCTGCTTGAGTTGCATTCCAGGCTTCAAAACTTGTTGCTTGCATATAAATTCTCATCCTTGTAGCCCAATAGTTATAGTTTAGTCCATTGAATAGGGGGGGTCTTTGGGTAGATTGTCCTTCCGCAAATGTAGAACTATAGGCAGTTGTTGTGCTTGTGCTTGTGTTATTTTCCATATTATCAATATGTCTAATAACGGTGTTATGGTTATAGGACGGCCTTGCTCTGATACCAATTGAAAAAAGCTATGCGGTAGGATCGTATAATATGGAATAGTGGAATGGTCTAGGTAGATAGCAATAAGCAGTAGTAAGTAAAGTAGACACCAATACTCACTACAAGAAAACTGATTTTTTGTAGCGCCCAAAAACAGCCACTACGTATTTTTAGTGGCATTCCGATAATCGTTACGAGAAAACATGCCACTAAAAATCCTCGAGTATTAGTTGCACTTTTTTAAACGCCACCAAATTTGTTTTTTTGATAGCGTTTTTATAACGCCATAGAATTCCTTTTTTGTAGCGCCTATTTACCGCCACCGAAAAGGTTTTCTCCTCCATGATACTTTTTTATGGCGTTATCTAAATTTTTTGTAGCGCCTGTTTAACGCCACCGAAAGGGTTTTCTCCTCCGCGTTACCTTTTCATGGCGTTATATACATTTTTTGTAGCGCTTAATAAACGCCAGCATAAGTGTACTTGAGTTTTTAATCACTCTTTTGTAGCGACATTTTAACGCTACCAAAATAAATAATATCCAGTAGCGTTTGTTTCCCTCCACCTGCTACTCCAGATTTACCCCTGATCTAGCATCCAATTATATAATAACAGAATACACAAGCACATACACTTTTGAATACAATATATTAAACAACTACAAAATACGTATACGCATTGAAGATCCACAAGATACATAGACATTCATACATCCACATACATAGGTGTCGACAAAAAGCTACCCGTACACATACACAACCAAACTACCATAAGTGTTATAACCAAACTACCATAAGTGTCATAACCGTACATATACATCTGAAATAAATGTCTGAAATAACCAAAGTACCGAGCAAAACCTGAACCACCATAAAAACCTGAACTACCTGTCATTGCTGATGTCTTCAAAACCTGAACTACCTGTCAACAAAGAACAGAACAAAAGAGTGAGAAAACAAAACCTGAACTTAAAACTGCTTAAATAAGCAATGTACTGAAACAAAACATATGGACGACAATCGACCACTTCTGCACTGCCACAACACTCAACTACCTTGCCACTTCTTCCTACACTATCACTGTACTGCCTTAGCCTGAACTTCATCACCAAACAAAGCACCTGCACCGCCCCACCTTCTAATACACTCCTTCCTGAAACAAAATCCACCTCCACAAACGACCAGCTTGCCTAAAACAAAATCCACCTGAAAACATCCAACCACACAAACACGCTCACCCAAACTCTCATCAATCCCATATTGCATCTCCTATAAATTGCATCACTAACATTCCACCACAATCCATACATAACTCCTCACCATCAATTATTTTCCCTCCCCTGAACCTGAACCACCAATCACAATCATTCAATCACAATTCGAATATAACACCCCTACTTATGTACTTTTATCATTTTACCAAAAATCTATCTGCACTTTAGCTGCTAGCATTCCTAATGTATATATATAAAAAAATTATATACCTTTCATTTTGACTTAATAATGATTTTTTCCATTGGCCAAGCTATGGGAACGCCAAAGCAATCATCCATGCACATCAGACCCGATGTTGGTCTCCATATCTCTGCATCTGGAACTATCACCAGTTCAATCCAAACTTTTACAGCATTACGTCCCAATGGACGACAATGGACCATCGTTATCGGATCAGTTGGTGCAATACTTCCTTCAGCCACTACGTCTGCTCCACCCAAATCGATCAACTGGCATTTGACATCCTTTTGCATGGTTGCAATCGGCTGAAAGAAAAGAGATTATTATGCACAATGTATACATGCACATTAAATAAACTTTCATACACAGTTAACTTCTTCAAATTTGAAAATTAATACTTACATTTTGCGATTTATTCATGACCATATGTGCGGATTTCATGGGAGAATTCACAACATTTTCAGTATCATCACGACTCTCATCTAGTTTTTCTTGATCAGCTTCTACTTTTGATCTTGGCCATGCTACTTTCCTACCAACTGCATCTCCAATGCACGACATATCCGATGTGAGTCGCCACAAATAAGCATCTTTATTTACTACTTTGTCCACCCAAATCACAACAGCAGACGGACCGAGTGGAATACCATTAACAGTATATTTTGGATCAATGGCGTGGATTCTTCCTTCGGCAACTACACCTTCACCCTCAGTCCAACCGTAAATCTTGCAAGTGTCTTCGATGATGCTGGTACTCTAAAAATGAGAAGTGAAATTCAAGACTTTAGTATGCTATACAAAAACAACGAATATGTGTTAAATTTTTATTCAGATGGGGGGTGTGCTCGCTGCATTTTAGACATCAATAAGCTCGCAGCATATTACACTAATATACTTAACGTGAAAAAAATTACCGTACTGGCTGCACTATAGTTCAACCGTGTTCGCAGCGGGACCTTGATGCAAACTGATGGCCAAGCAACTACCTTATTCTTAGCGTCTGCTAACACTGCCATTTCAGGTGTAGGCCTCCATAAATAAGTATCTGCTTTATCCACTGAATCTATAACAACGCTCATAGCATTTGGTCCAAGACGAATGCCATTGACAACGTCATCTGGGTCCATGGACAACAGCCTCCCATGGGCAACAACTCCAGAGGTTCCATCCCAATTCAACAGCAAACATACTTCATCGTCGCTCTACAATTAATCAACCGAAAATTAAATCAATTACTGGATTAAAAAATTAAAATATAAATTTCATTTATTGAGCAATATAAATATTATTTTTACCGAATCAGGTGAGTTCCTTCTCGAACTTTCTTTATCCTACAGCGAAGCACGAATATAAATTAATATTTTACGAATATAAATTAATTTCCAAAAATTTACCTTCTGGTCCATCAGAGTCTGTATCATTCCCTTCAATTCTACTATTTCCTCTCGACACCGAGACACTTGTTTATCTTTGGACTAGGCCAAAGCTAACTTGGTTAAAGTGCAACCCCTACCCAATGCCCTTAACCGTCCCGGTTTATCTTGTCCCAGTACATGTACAAGAGCATCTTTTCCAATATCAGTCTGTGTCGAGCCGGATTGGGTTTCATTTTCTGAGCGGAGTCCTTCATTTGGGTCAGAGGGGATATCATCTAGTGGTTGTTCGTCTTCTTCATTTTGAACAGTGGCTTGCTTCTTAGCATTGTCTGGTTGTTCTTCTATTTCATTTATACTAGCTGGAACTTTACGTTTTCACTTTGACTGTTTGTTCTTAGCTTTGACTGTTTGTTCTTCAGCTGTAATGACCCGGTATTTTCAACCATTCGCATCCATTATAAGTGTATAGGTAGATATACCAGAGTTAAATAAGATACAATAGAAGAAATAAAGTACAACAGAAGTCTCAATACAATAACCAAGTACAAGCTGAGTAGGACAACGAAACTGAAGTAGATAGGACACGACAAGCAGAAAATCTCCAGCGATTCAAATCTCCAAGAGAGTGGAAATCCAAATCTGTGAATAACTCAGGCTGACCCGAGCGTAAAGAAAAACACAAAACACTCGAGTCAGGACAATATATACTTATATAATGTAAACCAACTCAAGTGAACTATAATAAAGGTACAAGTAACTCAAAGAATGCTTCGGATCGCCCATTCTTTAAGGATCCGTTAAACTATTTACTATGTAGTAATATACGCTATATACAGTAGTGTCTAATTAGTAAAGTATAATCATATAGAAAATAGCGTTAAGGGGATGGTGAACCTTAACGCGGTCGGATCTTTAAACCAAAATCGTAGTAAAGCTCGCTTTGGTAGGTGACACAACACAACTAGGCAATGCCATGGTAGATATACCAATTACGCATCCGGACTGGTGGTGACGCATAGCAGCCACTACCGCCCACCTCGAACAACACTCCCAAATCAAGGGTGCGCACCAAATCAATCACAAGTAATAGAATGGTATCGAAGAAGTGTGTCCGATCAGAGGTGCTACCTCCTTGGTCCGTCAATCGCTCCTGTTTTAGCCACCTTATGCCAACTCACGGGAGTTGGGTCCACGTATATACCTTAGGATCGTCGCCACCATCCTACTTCATTCTGGAAACTCCACCGCATACATAGTTGTCAAAGTTGTTTTCGGTATCGACAGAGAGTATGTCCATATTCGATCCCGGTCTCTTTAACAACCAATCGTTATTATAACCCGTGGTTATAATTTAAAAACAGTTTATACTTCAAAATAGAATATCATTTCAAATCCAAATCTTTATCAAAATAAAGATTAAATCAATTCCAAACCATTTCAATATATTTAAAATATCATATCATTTCAAAACTTCATTTCAAATCATTTCAATATATCAAAATATCATATCTTTCCAAAATTTCATTTCAAATCATCAGTTAAGTTCAAATCTAAATATTCCGCTTTAAATACCTTTTTAAATTCAAGATATCATTCATTTATTATCATTTCAAGTCACCCTTTTAAATAGTTTATATTTCAATCAAAATAATTCATTTACCATTAAAAGTGTAATTATTATACTTTCAAATCAAGTATTAAGATTTCCAAAGTTTCAATTCAATTCAATCATTTATTTCAATTAAATTTCCATAGACCCTTTCAAATCTTATAAATTTTAAATATAGATTTAATTCACAAAATAACTATTCAACTTATAAAATAAATTCCAAAGCTTTAATATCCTATATTTCATAAGTCCAATATCTTTTAAATAGATTCAAATTACAAGTAAACTAAATATTTTCCATACTAATATAAACATCAATTATTCATTCCAAGATTTAATATCATTTCAGATTCATTTCAAAATATCATTTCAAAACATCATTTATTTAATTTAAATTTAAATACTATTTAATCACATTTCAAAATAGTTGTATTTCCCAAATCAATTATTCCATTTAAATCATTTAAAGTCAATTCATTATATTTAATAATTAAATATTTAATTTCCAAAATTTAATCTTTTTCAAAGATCATTTATTCATTTGAATTTATTAAACAAAGAAAAATCAACTTTCGCAGCACTTAGAAAATGCTACGAAATGTTATGTTTTAAACTAGTCCATTAACAAAAGACAGAGTTTTATTTACAATTCCACACATATTTAACTTTTAATATAAATCATTTAACTTATAAAATCATATAATTTCACATTTAAAAACAATCATTTAAATATCCTTATTTCTATGATTTTATAAAGTCAAATTTCCATAAAAATCAAATTTAATAACAATTAAATTTTCATTTCTTTAATTAAATTCTTAACTTAACAACTAAGTTTAAGTTTCCAAAATATAACTTATTTTCATTTATTTTACTAAATTAAAATTTCACTTTCAAACAAATTCCATAAAATTCAATTTAAGTTGTATTTCCAAATTCAGCTTAAATATTCATTTATTTCATATTTTAAGTTATACAAAATCATTAACACTTTATAAAATCATTATTTCTTAATAAAATCATTAAATTCATCTTTTAAATCAAATTTGTCATATATTCATACTTTACATAAATTCCATTTATAAACAAAATCATAAATTCCAAAATTTACTTCTATTTCAAATTCTACTTCACCATCTACTTAATTCACTTATTTAATTTGTAGAAAACCACAAATACTTAATAGAAATCATTTTAATAAAATTTAAATCAAAATATCATAATATTTACATTTTTTAAATATTTTAAAAATTTCAGAAAATTATATAAACCACGAGTCTGTATATAATTTTCTAGCCTAGGTCAAGTGATACGGATATGTATCATTTCAATCCGCGGTTTACAAAGAAAAACCAGGTTCTATCATTTCAAACCCGCAATCCCAAGTTAAATAAAATAAATAAAAAGTCGCTCAAGCTTATCATTTCAGCCCATAACGATCTTTCCCTATTCTAAAGTCCGTTCGGGTATGTATCATTTCAACCCATAATGAACCTAATCTACAGGGAACTTGTAGTGTGATAAACTGATAAAATGAACAGAATAACATCATATAATAGTAATATATGATATAGCATATGTAATAACAGGAGTAAACATTATATGATCATAATATAACAGTTATAACAGGATGATATAATTTTACAGATTCAAATGGTGTCAGTTTACTAGTTATATAAGTACATATTGTCTGGTGAGAATTACTCACCTTTCGCTGCTGAAGATTCAAATCAAACAACGATATCTACCCCGAAAGAGAAGAACAGAGGGCACGATCAAAAATTGGAAGAGGAGACAAACTGGTCTCGATCTTGAAACAAGATAAATAAATCAAACTTAGTACTCGAATTGAATCACAAATCAAAGCGAAATTTTAAATAAAAATTTGAACGAGATAATTTGACACATCTAAATTATATGCATGTACGTGATTCCTAGTGGGAAATTCAGGCAGTGATTTTAAAAAGGCAAGAACAGTGCACGCAACCTTTATTTTTCTTTAAGCATGCAAAAGGTGACACAAATTTAGGTTCAAGAGTTGACAACTCATTTCCATGCTTGGCCCATATGTGCATGCAGGTAAATCATGGCAGTGACACAAATTTTCCTTTTTTTTCCGTATAATAGAAGGATGGAACTACAGAAACAAAGAAAAATGAAAAGGAAACAAGAGGAGGAAGAGGCCATACCTACTGGCACACGCAAGGAAGAAGAGAACAAAAGAAGTGAAAAATTTCTTGACGCGATGCTTCTTTTTTTTTCAAAGGGGATGCGTGAGTTTAGTATTGGAGGAGATGGAGGCCAAAAGAGATGAAATGGAAATGGTACGAGGCTTTAATTTATTGGAAAAATATTGGTTGCTTTGCACGCAAGGAAATAGGGATATGCGTAATCAAGGCATGAGAGTTTTATGGCCAGAAAGGAAAGAGTTTTATGGGCAACATTTATTGCATTGATTGATAAAAACGGCAAGAATTATTTGCTAACAATTTATATTCGTTTAGAAATTCTTAGGAATAGGATGCGTTGATTGGTGAAAGATAGGCAAGAAATAATTTGCACTGGTCAGCAAAATTGGCGTGAATAAAGGGTAGAGAAACGGCAAGTAATCAATTAGCTTTAAACTGAAATGGAAAATCTGCTGCGAACGTGTTTAAATGTTGATTAAGGTGAAGGACAGAAATATATTTATTATTTTGAAACGTCTATGAATTAAAAATTGGCAATTATTCACAAAAAGGAAAGTGGAAACCCCCGATGATTTTAATCTAGTTTTAAAAAAAATTAACAGCTCTTTGGAAGAGTCAAAAGATTATATACATTTATAACAAATGGAAGAAATGGCAAGGCACAGTGAATTTCCTCTTTTAAATGTGCACGACAATTGATTTAGGAATAAAGACCATAATTAGAATGTGAATGGTTTTAATTTTTGCGGGTAACGCTTCTATTAAATCAGAAGGAAAGTAAATATATTTAAAAGTGCGTACAACATATGTAATAGTTTATGCCCAAAATATAACAAAACAACGGTTTTAAATTTTATACGTTTTCCTATTTATACGTTATTTATTCCATCAAATAACGCGTCTTTTTAAATGCGTAATTAACAGTTTAATTATACATAAATTTTGCAATCTATTACTTAATAAAACATGATTTGTTTACATTGGGTTTTTATTCATTTTCCATGTACTAAGAATCTATTACTAAATGTAACTAAGAAAAATATAAATGATTAAATTTAAAAGTATATAATCCATTTTTAAAGAACAAAAGTGAAATAAAACTTAGTTATGAATATATTCAATTAAACTAACAGATTTGAAAACTAGAAAAAGATTTAGATTCCGATGAACGTAAATTTATAACCAAAATATTCATTTTAGAGTTTTCTTATAAATAAAAATCTTGGGCGAGCTAAATTTAGAAAAGGACAAAAAAAGAAAAAAGGAAAAAGAAGAAGAAGGGAAGCGATGAAAAATTAGAGCTTGTAATACTTTTCTCTCTCTTAGGAAATGAGAAAATAAAGAAGATGAGAAAATGAGAAACTTGTACGTGAATTGCAAGGCAAAGTATACGGCTAAAC
The DNA here is from genome assembly GCA_030737815.1 of Allium fistulosum. NCBI lineage: Eukaryota > Viridiplantae > Streptophyta > Magnoliopsida > Asparagales > Amaryllidaceae > Allium > Allium fistulosum. The sequence goes on along the minus strand of CM060901.1, from coordinate 1,387,144,263 downwards.
TAAAGGAATGAATGCCTAGAAAAGGAATGAATGTTAGGAAAACAAAAAAGGTAAGAATTAAGGCAACTTTTCTTTTCTTTCCCTAAAAACAGGTAATTAATTTAGAGCTTAATTATGTATATGGAGAGAAACCTTTCATTCTTTCTCTAATCAAATTGATTGATAAATTAAATGTCATTAACAAGCTATTTATTCATGGCATGGAATGTAACTATGTCCAAATGTATTCTACAGTAAATTATGAAAGTGCAATATACTAGATTGTGTACAAAGATGATGTTTCCTTCATATATATCTTTATTGGTCATAGTATTATTATTAAAACATATACGTATACGTGTATATATATATATATATATATACTAGACTTATACATATAAATGTGTTAAAATTAAGTTTCACTATTTTATGAGCCTAAAATTAAAGACAACAATTTTGAACCTAATCTTTAGATTAAAGGGGTTTAAGATTAAAAAGTTATAACTTTGCATACAAGTCCATCTTATAAATCTTAAGTCAAATTAAAGCACACAAATATGTATATACAAATCACTGTAAATAACGACTTAAACTTAATACAACATTTTTATGTTAAAATTTATAACTTAAAAATTTAATTATTGAAAATTTTACTGGTCGTTACACTCTCCCCCACTCAAAACTTTTCGTCCTCGAAAAAGGAAGAAGTTAGGAGAATAGAAACACCCTGAAAGAAAACTAAATTGAAACTCAAAATAGAATCATTGATTTAAACCATTATAAATTCAATTAATATTAAATAATCGATTTAATCCATTTGATTTTTTACTGAAGTTAAATCAATCTTAACTATTTCCAAATTGATTATCTTATTATCCAATTATTTTGAAATTAACAATTTCTAAAATCATAAATTTGTATAATCATTTATAAAAATCATCTTTTATTCAACAAATTTAATTCTTCTTTATTCTAGATTATTATTAAATATATTCTACTTAATATATCTTATCACACATATTAAGTAGATTACATTTATTATAATTGTTTTAATTTATTTTTAATTCCCTTAACATCATTTATATTGTAAATTATTTAATTAACCTTTTAGTCTATTTATCTCTGTTAATCTTTTTATAACTAAAATTTAAGTGTGTAATATTTATTATAACCACCCAAATTTTATTTATAAAAATCTTTTTATATTGTATATTATCCAATTACATTGTTAACTTTCTAAAATTAAGGTAAGTTATATTGGAATGAAATTGAGAATTATATAAATAAAACTTTCTAAAATTAATATACAATATAGACATTCTAATTAAATCATTTCAAGCTTGAATATTTATTTAAAATTTTGATTTTTTTATACTTGAATTTATTATTTAAGATAGAATTTAAGAATAAAATTTCCGATTCTTTTCAAACCATTTAGAGATAAATAAATGTATGCACAAAATTTGTCAAATCAAATTTTAAATCATATATCTATATATATTATAAATCAAATCATCTTTTAGAAATTCAAATCAATTAGATTTCCCAAAACAAAGCTGTAGCAAGACTACAGAATGGTTTCTTCACTTCGAAACTCGAAAATGAACGTCGATGATGCCGCGGTCATCACCGAAATTATTTTCCAGCGACAAAGAGAAGAGCACTAAAATTTTAAAACTTTAAAAAATCTTGATTTAAATTCATTTCAGTTCCCAAATCAAATTTATAAACAACTATTTATAAATTCATTTATAGAATGATAAATCAAATATTATCATTTCAAATAATCAATTTAAATCAATTTATTAAGTTCCATAAAATTTACTTATATCAAAATTTATTTCATTAACCAAATTTTAAAATAATATTGTGTCAGTTTGTTCTGTCAAAGTGTTTTAGAAATCCTATCGATAGCGTTGATCAGACGAATCGATCGGAAGCCCAAATCAACATCAACAAATCAAACAACACAATATATAAAAGAAACATAGATTTACAAGTAAAAATTCAAAAATGTTTGGAGATATTTTGGAAACAAAACAAGATGATTAATTATCAAATTATGAAGATGGATAAGCTTTGATAAATCGCGGGTAACCTTAACGGGGTCAACCGTGACTTAATGAATAAGATCAATGTGTATTTTTTTTCTGGGGTAAATCTACATCCGATCTTAAAAGATAGAGTTCGGAATAACAAAAGGTATTAGCATATAAACCAAGGATATATATAAATCTCTGGTGAATCGATGCTAATTGTAAAGGAGTTTTACCCCTTTACAAGAAAATTAGAATATTGGCGAGACCGCCAATTCACTATGAAGATCATTCGAAGTGGAGTTATGTGGTACTCCAAAATCAAAAGAAGATGAATAGTGAGGGACAAGAATGAATTTTGGAACCGCAGGGAACGTTCCAAAATTTCAAAGGAAATTCGAATCAAGAGGAAAAGATTCAAACTCGAACGAAAGTGATTCTGTAAATAAATCTACTCCATATGCTGAGTTTTGCCTCAAAGCCAAAGTTCTGATACCAACTGTAACGACCCGGTATTTTCAACCATTCGCATCCATTATAAGTGTATAGGTAGACACTCATGCCGGAATTGAATTGCACAAAATACCGCGTTGTAAATAAAATTTGGCAAATCTCAGAATATACAGTAAATAAATATAATCACAGATCACAAACACAGAGTAAAATAATGCAGCGGAAGTAAAAGAAATAGTAGTTCATGAAGCTACTATGTAAATATATCAGAGTTAAATAAGATACAATAGAAGAAATAAAGTACAACAGAAGTCTCAATACAATAACCAAGTACAAGCTGATTTGGACAACGAAACTGAAGTAGATAGGACACGACAAGCAGAAAATCTCCAGCGATTCAAATCTCCAAGAGAGTGGAAATCCAAATCTGTGAATAACTCAGGCTGACCCGAGCGTAAAGTAAAACACAAAACACTCGAGTCAGGACAATATATACTTATATAATGTAAACCAACTCAAGTGAACTGTAATAAAGGTACAAGTAACTCAAAGAATGCTTGGGATCGCCCATTCTTTAAGGATCCGTTAAACTATTTACTATGTAGTAATATACGCTATATACAGTAGTGTCTAATTAGTAAAGTATAATCATATAGAAAATAGCATTAAGGGGATGGTGAACCTTAACGCGGTCGGATCTTTAAACCAAAATCGTAGTAAAGCTCGCTTTGGAAGGTGACACAGCACAACTAGGCAATGCCATGGTAGATATACCAATTACGCATCCGGACTGGTGGTGACGCATAGCAGCCACTACCGCCCACCTCGAACAACACTCCCAAATCAAGGGTGCGCACCAAATCAATCACAAGTAATAGAATGGTATCGAAGAAGTGTGTCCGATCAGAGGTGCTACCTCCTTGATCCGTCAATCGCTCCTGTTTTAGCCACCTTATGCCAACTCACGGTTGTTGGGTCCACGTATATACCTTAGGATCGTCGCCACCATCCTACTTCATTCTGGAAACTCCACCGCGTACACAGTTGTCAAAGTTGTTTTCGGTATCGACAGAGAGTATGTCCATATTCGATCCCGGTCTCTTTAACAACCAATCGTTATTATAACCCGTGGTTATAATTTAAAAACAGTTTATACTTCAAAATAGAATATCATTTCAAATCCAAATCTTTATCAAAATAAAGATTAAATCAATTCCAAACCATTTCAATATATTTAAAATATCATATCATTTCAAAACTTCATTTCAAATCATTTCAATATATCAAAATATCATATCTTTCCAAAATTTCATTTCAAATCATCATTTAAGTTCAAATCTAAATATTCCGCTTTAAATACCTTTTTAAATTCAAGATATCATTCATTTATTATCATTTCAAGTCACCCTTTTAAATAGTTTATATTTCAATCAAAATAATTCATTTACCATTAAAAGTGTAATTATTATACTTTCAAATCAAGTATTAAGATTTCCAAAGTTTCAATTCAATTCAATCATTTATTTCAATTAAATTTCCATAGACCCTTTCAAATCTTATAAATTTTAAATATAGATTTAATTCACAAAATAACTATTCAACTTATAAAATAAATTCCAAAGCTTTAATATCCTATATTTCATAAGTCCAATATCTTTTAAATAGATTCAAATTACAAGTAAACTAAATATTTTCCATACTAATATAAACATCAATTCTTCATTCCAAGATTTAATATCATTTCAGATTCATTTCAAAATATCATTTCAAAACATCATTTATTTAATTTAAATTTAAATACCATTTAATCACATTTCAAAATAGTTGTATTTCCCAAATCAATTATTCCATTTAAATCATTTAAAGTCAATTCATTATATTTAATAATTAAATATTTAATTTCCAAAATTTAATCTTTTTCAAAGATCATTTATTCATTTGAATTTATTAAACAAAGAAAAATCAACTTTCGCAGCACTTAGAAAATGCTACGAAATGTTATGTTTTAAACTAGTCCATTAACAAAAGACAGAGTTTTATTTACAATTCCACACATATATAACTTTTAATATAAATCATTTAACTTATAAAATCATATAATTTCACATTTAAAAACAATCATTTAAATACCCTTATTTCTATGATTTTATAAAGTCAAATTTCCATAAAAATCAAATTTAATAACAATTAAATTTTCATTTCTTTAATTAAATTCTTAACTTAACAACTAAGTTTAAGTTTCCAAAATATAACTTATTTTCATTTATTTTACTAAATTAAAATTTCACTTTCAAACAAATTCCACAAAATTCAATTTAAGTTGTATTTCCAAATTCAGCTTAAATATTCATTTATTTCATATTTTAAGTTATACAAAATCATTAACACTTTATAAAATCATTACTTCTTAATAAAATCATTAAATTCATCTTTTAAATCAAATTTGTCATATATTCATAATTTACATAAATTCCATTTATAAACAAAATCATAAATTCCAAAACTTACTTATATTTCAAATTCTACTTCACCATCTACTTAATTCACTTATTTAATTTGTAGAAAACCACAAATACTTAATAGAAATTATTTTAATAAAATTTAAATCAAAATACCATAATATTTACATTTTTTAAATATTTTAAAATTTTCAGAAAAATATATAAACCACGGGTCTGTATATAATTTTCTAGCCTAGGTCAAGTGATACAGATATGTATCATTTCAATCCGCGGTTTACAAAGAAAAACCGGGTTCTATCATTTCAAACCCGCAATCCCAAGTTAAATAAAATAAATAAAAAGTCGCTCAGGCTTATCATTTCAGCCCATAACGATCTTTCCCTATTCTAAAGTCCGTTCGGGTATGTATCATTTCAACCCATAATGAACCTAATCTACAGGGAACTTGCAGTGTGATAAACTGATAAAATGAACAGAATAACATCATATAACAGTAATATATGATATTGCATATGTAATAACAGGAGTAAACATTATATGATCATAATATAACAGTTATAACAGGATGATATAATTTTACAGATTCAAATGGTGTCAGTTTACTAGTTATATAAGTACATATTGTCTGGTGAGAATTACTCACCTTTCGCTGCTGAAGATTCAAATCAAACAACGATATCTACCCCGAAAGAGAAGAACAGAGGGCACGATCAAAAATTGGAAGAGGAGACAAACTGGTCTCGATCTTGAAACTAGATAAATAAATCAAACTTAGTACTCGAATTGAATCACAAATCAAAGCGAAATTTTAAATAAAAATTTGAATGAGATAATTTGACACATCTAAATTATATGCATGTACGTGATTCCTAGTGGGAAATTCAGGCAGTGATTTTAAAAAGGAAAGAACAGTGCACGCAACCTTTATTTTTCTTTAAGCATGCAATAGGTGACACAAATTTAGGTTCAAGAGTTGACAACTCATTTCCATGCTTGGCCCATATGTGCATGCAGGTAAATCATGGCAGTGACACAAATTTTCCTTTTTTTTTCGTATAATAGAAGGATGGAACTACAGAAACAAAGCAAAATGAAAAGGAAACAGGAGGAGGAAGAGGCCATACCTACTGGCACACGCAAGGAAGAAGAGAACAAAAGAAGTGGAAAATTGCTTGACGCGATGCTTCTTTTTTTTTCAAAGGGGATGCATGAGTTTAGTACTGGAGGAGATGGAGGCCAAAAGAGATGAAATGGAAATGGTACGAGGCTTTAATTTATAGGAAAAATATTGGTTGCTTTGCACGCAAGGAAATAAGGATATGCGTAATCAAGGCATAAGAGTTTTATGGCCAGAAAGGAAAGAGTTTTATGGGCAACATTTATTGAATTGATTGATAAAAATGGCAAAAATTATTTGCTAACAATTTATATTCGTTTAGAAATTCTTAGGAATAGGATGCGTTGATTGGTGAAAGATAGGCAAGAAATAATTTGCACTGGTCAGCGAAATTGGCGTGAATAAAGGGTAGAGAAACGACAAGTAATCAATTAGCTTTAAACGGAAATGGAAAATCTGCTGCGAACGTGTTTAAATGTTGATTAAGGTGAAGGACAGAAATATATTTATTATTTTGAAACGTCTATGAATTAAAAATTGGCAATTATTCACAAAAAGGAAAGTGGAAACCCCCGATGATTTTAATATAGTTTAAAAAAAAATTAACAGCTCTTTGGAAGAGTCAAAAGATTATATACATTTATAACAAATGGAAGAAATGGCAAGGCACAGTGAATTTCCTCCTTTAAACGTGCACGACAATTGATTTAGGAATAAAGACCATAATTAGAATGTGAATGGTTTTAATTTTTGCGGGTAACACTTCTATTAAATCAGAAGGAAAGTAAATATATTTAAAAGTGCGTACAACAGATGCAATAGTTTATGCCCAAAATATAACAAAACAACGGTTTTAAATTTTATACGTTTTCCTATTTATACGTTATTTATTCCATCAAATAACGTGTCTTTTTAAACGCGTAATTAATAGTTTAATTATACATAAATTTTGCAATCTATTACTTAATAAAACATGATTTGTTTACATTGGGTTTTTATTCATTTTCCATGTACTAAGAATCTATTACTAAACGTAACTAAGAAAAATATAAATGATTAAATTTAAAAGTATATAATCCATTTTTAAAGAACAAAAGTGAAATAAAACTTTGTTATGAATATATTCAATTAAACTAACAGATTTGAAAACTAGAAAAAGATTTAGATTCCGATGAACGTAAATTTATAACCAAAATATGCATTTTAGAGTTTTCTTATAAATAAAAATCTTGGGCGAGTTAAATTTAGAAAAGGACAAAAAAAAGAAAAAAGGAAAAAGAAGAAGAAGGGAAGCGATGAAAAATTAGAGCTTGTAATACTTTTCTCTCTCTTAGGAAATGAGAAAATAAAGAAGATGAGAAAATGAGAAACTTGTACGTGAATTGCAAGGCAAAGTATACGGCTAAACTAAAGGAATGAATGCCTAGAAAAGGAATGAATGTTAGGAAAACAAAAAAGGTAAGAATTAAGGCAACCTTTCTTTTCTTTCCCTAAAAACAGGTAATTAATTTAGAGCTTAATTATGTATATGGAGAGAAACCTTTCATTCTTTCTCTAATCAAATTGATTGATAAATTAAATGTCATTAACAAGCTATTTATTCATGGCATGGAATGTAACTATGTCCAAATGTATTCTACAGTAAATTATGAAAGTGCAATATACTAGATTGTGTACAAAGATGATGTTTCCTTCATATATATCTTTATTGGTCATAGTATTATTATTAAAACATATACGTATACGTGTATATATATATATATATACTAGACTTATACATATAAATGTGTTAAAATTAAGTTTCACTATTTTATGAGCCTAACATTAAAGACAACAATTTTGAACCTAATCTCCAGATTAAAAGGGTTTAAGATTAAAAAGTTATAACTTTGCATACAAGTCCATCTTATAAATCTTAAGTCAAATTAACGCACACAAATATGTATATACAAATCACTGTAAATAATGACTTAAACTTAATACAACATTTTTATGTTAAAATTTTTAACTTAAAAATTTAATTATTGAAAATTTTACGGGTCGTTACATCAGCCTTTCTCTGCAAGCGGGTACGTACAGATGTTGTAGACATATTTTTCTGCAAGTGACAGAAAACATAGTATAAACCAATAAGCACATGTAAACAATAAGCAGCGACAAATATTAACAAACAACACTTAAATATCATCAACATGTAGCTGAAAAGAGATGTGGCAGTTTGCAAACCAAACAAGCAGGCCTAAAAGCCTTGAGATGATGAACAGATTTGTAATTTTATGAGAAAACGTACATGTAATGCAAACAGAATTGATAAGAACACTACTCATTATCAAGCAATATATGCAAACAGAATTGATAAGAACATATAATGCTTTGTCTATGGAAGTATACAAAGATCAAAACATAAAGAACAAAAATTGAATGGTACATGCATTTGCAATGGATTAGAAAATTAAATGGTGCAAACTAACAGCCATTGGCAACATTAAAAAAAACAAAGCATTAGTGCAGCAAATGAACAACAATCACTAAAGAAAATCAATACAAGTTCAATGAAATTTCCAAATAGCCCGGATTTAATATATAAGTTCAACCATCACTAAAGCAAATGAACAACTATGCTCAAGTAGAACATATAATCTACTCAATTATGCCCTCACAATCCTCTCTAACATAGAAAACATCTTCATCATCCGCTTCAGTTATTTCATCTTCCACCACTTGAATATCTTCCTCGATGCAATCGTGCTCCTCTATATCATTAAAACTTCTTGATGGTGCTTTCATTACAACGTACCAATTAGAAACATCGTTCTCTCTTGAATAAAATACTTGTTTTGCTTGAGATGCAAGTATGTATGGGTCTCGTGAAAATGATGCTTGATGTAAATTAACAAGAGTGAACCCATCATCATCAACTTTTACTCCATTTCCTTTATACGTCCAACGACACTTGAAAACTGGAATATAAAACAAATGATAATCTAATAAAATTATATCTGTCAATATTCCATAATAAGTGACCACATCAACCACTTGGGACATATCTTTAGCACTTGCTCTACACATAGTAGTTGCATCAAAAGTCACCCCACAATTTTGAGTTTCTCTCCCTAAATCTTTTACATGAAAACGTTGCTCGTTGATGATATATCCTATGAAAGACATGGCATCATCCTTCGGACCATAAGCAATCCATTTTAACATGTCATTATGATCCTTGGAGGTAATAGGTATCTACAACAAATTTCATTTAGCATGTAAATTTATATAGTAATATTGATAGTTGAATGAGAATATATTTGAAATCTAACTAACCTTCCTTTTAATCCAATCGACAAAATTTTTGTATGTGTTTCCCAAAGTAAGGTCGCATTTTTTGTCATGCGTTGGTCTGGATTTTCTAATTCCTCCAAATGCAAACTAGTATCGAACAATTGATTATAAGTTATATATATCATTGCGAACACATCAAAATATTTAAAACAATATAACATAAACTTACTCTATAAACGGTTCCACCACGGCCATATTCATTAACACAGCTAAATGAGCACTTTCTTTCTCATTAACTGGCAATTTAATTGTCTTCGATACTGAAATTGGACGTCCCTCTAATATTCTACTACTTTCATAATCTTCATTTTGAGCTCCTTTCTCCTCTATATGTCCTGATTTCTTCAAAAAATCATTGAAAAACAACATGCATTCTGTTGCAAGATACGATTCTGCAATACATCCCTTTGGTCGTGCATAGTTTCTGACATAATCTTTGAGTGTCTTCATATATCTTTCGAATGGGTACATCCATCGAAAATGAATAGGTCCACACATTTGTGCTTCTTTTCCAAGATGAATGGATAAATGTATCATTATATCAAAGAAAGATGGTGGAAAAAAATTTCAAGCTCACATAAAACGTCAATAATTTCAACATTGATTTGTTCTACCTTCTCTCTATCAAGAACACGTTGACATAATTTGTTGAAAAAAGAACATAAGCGAATTATCGCTTTTCTTGCCTTCTTTTCCATGAACCCTCTCGATGCTACTGGCAATAAATGTTGCATTAATACATGGTAATCATGTGACTTCAATCCACTAATTTTGCAATCCGACAACGAAATCTGATTTTTTAAATTTGAACAGTAGCCATCCGGTCCTTTGAAATCATACAGTCTTTTGCAAAATATTTTTCTCTCGGATTTTGACAACATATATGGAGCCGGTGGAAGATATGTTTTATTCCCACGAGGTTGTGTATGAAGCTCACTTCGAATTCCCCAATCCTCTAAATCCTTTCTACAGTTGGTTCCATCTTTGGATTTATCTCCATGCAACATTGTGCCTAATAGGCTTTCACCAATGTTCTTCTCCACATGCATCACATCTAAATTATGACGTAATGGAAGTTACTATGAAAACCAAAACAATAATGCATTATTGGGTTTTTCTTGTATTAAAACAATGAAAAATAAATAAATTAACCACTAACCTCCCAATAAGGCAAATCAAAGAAAATTGATCGTTTTTTCCACCTTGATAGCTCTACTTCTGTAGAATTGTTAGTATCATCATATTCATCTTCTTTATCATAGACATGCTTTCTCTTCTTACTTTTCTCCTCTATTCCTTTTCCAAAATCATTTGGATAATCCTTCAATAATGCATAGATGTTTCTCCCAGAAAGCATTCTAGGAGCACCATCTGTCTCTATGGTATTATCAAACAATGCCTTTTGTTTCCTCCGTGAATCTGAAGGAGGTAGAAATCTTCTATGACCCATGTAGGCGAACTTTCGACTATGTTTCAACCAACGAGAATGGGTATTGACACCACATAATGGGCAAGCTTTTTGCCCTTTCACACGACATCCAGCAAGATTTCCATAAGCCGGAAAATCATTAATCGTCCATAACAAAATTGCATTCAGTTTAAATAAAGTTTTACTAAATGCATCATAAGCAGTAACTCCATTAGACCACAAGTGATGCAAGTCTTCCACCAAAGGCGCCAAATATACATCAATATCATTCCCGGGTTACTTCGGGCCTGGAATAAGTAAAGTTAACATAATATTTTCTTTCTTCATACACAACATAGGCGAGAGATTGTATGTCACAAGCATTACCAGCCAGCAACTATATTTCGAACTCAACATGGAAAATGGATTGAATCCATCTGTAGCAAGACCAAGCCTAAGATTGCGTGGATCAGATGAAAAAGATTTATACTTTTCATCCACCATTTTCCATGTCATAGAATCCACGGGATGATGCATTTTTCCATCGTTACTTTTATTATTAAAATGCCATCTTAATTCTTCAACCATCTTTTGAGATCTATACATTCGTCTAAACCTCGGAATGATTGGGAAATATCTCAATACTTTAACTGGAACACCTTGTATAACCTCTTCAGTATCTTGATTTTTCTTCCATCTCGAGGAACCACATTTTGGACAACTTTCTAAATTTTTGTATTCTTTTCTGAAAAGGCAACAATCATTCTCACAAGCATGTATCTTTTCAAAACCCATGTCGAATGCTTTAAGAAATTTCTTGACTTCATATAAGGTTTTGGGAAGCACGTTATCCTTCGGCAGAAATAGATGTTGCACAGCTAAAAGCTTATCAAAACCACTATCGGACAAGCCAGTCTTGCATTTAAGATTATACAAGACGGTGATGGCAGCTAATTTTGTGTGATCTGTGCAACCAGGATATAATGGAGTTTCTGTATCTTCCAAGTTCTTGACTAACTCATCCTCTTTTCTTCGAGAATAACATCGTCTTTATCATCATCAAAAAAATCTTGATTCAAAAAATCTTCATCTTCATAGTGAATCATCTTGAATAGTTCATATACGTCAAACGTATTTGTTTTATTCTCTACATTTATCTCTTCACCATGGTTAAACCATACACCGTCAATGTATTTAGGATCCATTCCTTTTATAATTAAATGTTCAATGATGATTTGGTCATCATGACGACTAAGATTCCAACAATCCTTGCAAGGGCATAAAATTTTTCTACACTTCTTACATTCCTCTTTGCAGCATGCACGAAATTCATTGCTTCTTGTCGGTATTCTATACTAGTTCTATGAAAAAAGTAAAAAAAAGTGAGCTTTAGTATTAGATTATATGTTCTAATTCTCAAAATACATATTAAGTTAATCATGGTTTTATCACCTGTTTAAAAAAACCCAGCCTTTTTCCATTATCGACATTTGAAGGCAAATAAGTTTCCAATCTTTGACGTATAAATTGGTTATCTGTTGTAATCAAAAAAATAACTAGACGTTGAAGTACAAATACTTGTAGCACTACTGCATATAACCATGGTGGTTTAGTAGACAAAGGCAAAGAATACTTTTCCAAAAATATAAATTTTACACTTATATTTTGCATTTAACCTCAGATTTACATGTATTTATAATTAATCCATGCATGAATTCAAAGCCTAAGTCTAGCAAATTATAGAATTACTGCATATAAATTCAAAGCCTCAGAATGTACAAACCAACAGTTTCCTCTTACCAAACCAACAGTCAACTTCACCGCCTCCTCTTCACTACCTCACATCCACACAACTGACATATTTCCAGTGCCTGCCACTCCACAAAAGACTATTTATGCTCCAACATTTACCACTCTCAACCATCGAGCCAGCCAATACCCAATCGCAAACAAACCCGCGACCTCCATAAATGCTACTTGAACCCACCAAATTCCCGAAACACGCAACCTCAACCTCCTCTCAACAAGCAACCATTGATTCACTAAACCACTTCAATAGAACATTCATATACTCAAAGAAATCAAAGCAGATATCCCAACAGATCATTGCAATTAGGGTTAAATCAACCATTTCAGTAATAGTTTAGGAAAAAATACGAAAATAAGATGCATTCAAATTCATATAAAATCCAAATAGAATCACAAAGTCGATTTAAAAGATTCATACCTAAATACACCTAATCGATTTAAAAGATTCATACCTAAATATACCTAGATCTGCTGGCTGCCGCGACTCGATGTTGAGTAAGGGGGAAACGACGGAGTTGACGATGATACTTGAGTGCGATGAAAATTTAACACGATTAAAAGGGGAAATTTTTTTTCTGAAGAAGAAAGCAAATTAGGGACGAGAATTTTGTTAAGTACGAGAGTAAAATGATAGGTTACGTTTATTTAGTTCGCGCGGACTCTTTTTTAGAAGCGGGAAACGTGAATTATTTTTTGCTACGTTTATATTATTTGGTAATCTATTTTTTGTTGCATTTACAATAAAACGCCACCGATTTTTGCAACTATAAATGGTTTTTCTTGTAGTGACTTTATACTGGTTCGGACCTCTTGTCCTATGTCCAGTCCCTAAGCTCCTCTTAGGAATTCTACTAACTAAAACCCTCACTTAACCAGGAGGAATAGGTTTACAACTTACCCGAACAACCGAAACGGGATTTCTTGCCTCAACTACCGAAGAGGACTTCAACTAGATACAAAGAGTATTTCTGACTTGTTGTGTTCTTGATAACACTAATGAGTCTAATTGAGTACAACTTTCCTATAATCGTATCCTCAAGAATATGAAATGTGTTTATGAAGATTTAGGAAATATAAATTGCTATGAATCAAAAGATTATTTAAGATAAATCAGAGATTCAAGCAATTGAGGTGGTTTGTGATTGCTTTTGAAAACTTAAGAAATCTAAAAGTATGTTCAAGAAAATAGAGAGATTAAAGCAATTAGAATTCGAGATTTGCAAATGATAGAAACATGTATTTATAGGTGTAGAAGAGGTGTATCTATTTGCAAAAGATTCAGGCAAGAGATGCATCCATTACCATTGGAGAATGGTTGCAACTCTTGGGAAGAAGAAGGTGTCTTTTCATTAAAAAATCGCAGGTTCGAATTCAATCGACTGAACAGGGAATTTCAGTCGACTGAAACTGTGCATGTTGTAATTCTATAACAGGTTCAGTGGACTGGGATTTCCTGTTCAGTCGACTGAACTAGTAGTTTCTGTAAAGTGAACACTTAACTAAAAATTAAGTTATGAAATGTGTTCTTGTGTTTGTGCAAGCTTCTTGAGGATAGATTTTAACAATAAAACTAAGACTAAGACCTAAATATAATAAGTACTCATGATATCCTTGGTCTTCATAGTCCTTCCTTTAGCCTTGCACATATCTCTTCCTTTTTGTTGAAGCACATTGTCATTGATCAAAATATACCGTATCAACACTAACTCTTGCCTTGGACACAGGAGGCAGTCTTGGAGTTCGACTAAAAGTAGGCACGACTAACTGTCTACTCTCAATCGCCACCCTCAACACGAGGACACGACTGCAGCTTCAGGTGGATGCAACTTGACCGTCCACCCAATAATTCTTTGCCTTGATGTGAAGACCCAAATTTTTGAGATAAAAATAATTTAAAAAAAAATGGAAATCAGTTAACAGAGAATATTTAAAGAATAGAATAGTTTGAAAATAAATAATAAGAGTGAGTGAAATAATTAAATAAAAGGATAGTGATTTTTCAATGAATAATATTGAGAAGAAAATGATCAAGTATGAGTGAGTTTTACATACACATATCTCATATATATATTAAATATGAGTAGCCAGAGAAATATAAAGTGATAAAATAAATCCTTCTGATAATTAAATTGCATAAAACCAGTTTAGTATTATTTGTGCATAAATACATTTTAAAAATAAATCAAGAGAAAATAAATGGTTTGAAATAATAGCTAGGAATAATAATAAAAAGGGGTATGAGTGAACTATTCAGGTTTAACAAAATATACAATGAAGCTAAGTCACACAAAAATAATGTATATGTGAATCATGCAAATAGCATGGACATAGAAAAGCAGTAAAACAACTGCTTTTACCTGAAATGGGAATCAAAAGGAAAATGGCATAATTAGCCATTAACATGCATACAAAATTCTCTTATTTTTTTAAGGATAAAATAGGTTTTTCCTCTATTAAAACCCTAGTCAAATGATTTAAATCAAGGGGAGAAGCAGTAGTTTACTCTAGGAGAAATAAAAACAGAAACGTATTTCAAAAAAAAAGAAGGGAAGAACTCACACTATTTTCAAACTTAAGCATTCTCGGGGAAGAGAAGAGGAAGGTGAGTGATTAATCACCTATGAGATTTAAGGCATTAAGACCCAAATTAAGGGCAGCCAAATTATTTATATAAAATTATATTATGTTTTTTTGTTTGATTTTATTCTTTGAATGAATGTATGTTGATTATGGATGGTATTTTGGTTGAACTTTTGGTTGAGGTTATAATCTGCTTTGATCTGTTGTGATAGTTTCAATTTTGCTTTGAAATATAATTAATCAAATAAATATCCTGATCACAGAAATGGATTTTTATAATCCAGTTTTTATAAGAAAATGAGTTAAATGTTTTACTGAAAAATATGATATAAAAAGGAAATGAAGAAGGCAGTGTGAACAATGAGGTTCATGCTTATGTCTAGTTCATTTAAAAATTGATATGAACAAAGCAATATTATATATATGAGCTGTTTTGTTCAGATCACAAGCCAATATGTTTTTATGGGTTTTTCTCAAAAACCATATCCTATGTTCACAGTAAAATAAACATAGTATTTCATATGATTTCATCAGATTTATGCAGGCAACAGGAAAATTTCTATATATAAATATATAAGCAGGCTTTAGAAAAATATGTTTAAGCAAAAATAATTTTGAAATGAGATGTGCAATTTTGCATGAATGTTTGGTATGTCAGGATGTAATCTTTGAGTGAGTTTAATAATCTTTGACTTATGTAATAAAGGAAAGAACATAAGCATTTCTGGAAATTAAAAAGAGAAATTTCTCAGAAAATAAATAAGCATGGTCTCTAAATTATAAAATAATTTAGGAGTAGTGCCTTGATCTATTCATCATCAGGTGGGTGATGGGTATGTGCATGACTTGCTTAAGTCCAGTAGGCCTCTGTGTAAAGGGTTAACAGAATTGAGCCTCTTTGCAATGTACACTTTGTGTTCAATGGCAAGAGTTTCAAGGCAAATAAAAATGAAAATGAGGTTGAAAAATTATGCTATGGAATTTAGGATGTTATTCCATAGGAGCTTGTGCATGTACAACTGAATGAAGTAAGATGGATGAATGCTTGGATGTATGATTGTTAGATAAGTTTAAATATACATATACTCAGGTTTTAATATGAAAATGAATAGCATCAAATATATGAGCTCTCTACCCAGTCATAGTAATTTACAAGTTATTGCAATCTTTGATTTCACTCACACTAGAATTTATTTATAACCCTATTTGTTGCCTTTGCAATATTTGGGGTGTCTCATTTTTATTGAGGCAGCTCAAAGTATCGCTGCAGGGAAAGATGCATGAGTAGCTTGCTTGCATGGATATTTGGAGATCTTGATGAATTTAAAGTGTTTAAGAAAAGTAGCAGTGTTATTGTAATAAATAAGTTAGACAAACTCTATTATGTTTTAAGTATTACCAGGATTGAAATTTGCTTGTTTTCTTGTAAAGGATATGAAAAAAAGATTAAGTATTATATGTGTGTTTATGAGTTACTGATATAAGCAACCGATCTTGATGTTCTCTGGTGGATTATGATGAAGAAAATTATGCCATGTAATCTAATATGTGGACATACTTTCTTTGGCAATATTTGATAAAATTTTAATTATTAGGTTAAAGTAGTTTTTTTAAAAGCATGTAATTAAAATTTTTAAGTGATAAATTGAACCTGGTTTTGGCTAACCAGTAAAGCTTGCCCATGCCTTATAATTGATATAAGACCATGGAAAAAGCTTGAAGCCTTAGCCTGCAAATCCTATTTGAACATCTGATTTCCAGTGAAAATTTGTATTGTATTGTATAGTAGGATGAGGTGCATGCTACATACTTGTAATCTCTACTTCAACCATATTTAACCGAGTCTTGTTGTCTACCTATTTGATTGAAGTCTGATTGCATTTTGGTCTTAGAAAAGTTAGTTGTAGTATGCATTGCCATGTAGTCTTACTAGGAATCAAGCATCTCAATTATTCCACTGTTTATTGATTATAATCATTGGTTCTACTCTTTAGGAATTCATCAGTAATCTAAACCATATGTCCATCTGAAAGTTTTGCATGGGTCTGATTTCGACATTGCTTTGATCATACAGCTTTCATGTATATGCAAGTCTTCATTTGATATGATAGATTGAGTTTGCATTATGTTCAATTGTATTGTCTCCTCTGTTTGGCCTTTAAACTAGGTTACCACCTTGATATTCATCTGATCATTGCATAGTTTGTAAAACATGATATGAGCATATTTCCTGACATAAAAATTATTTGTGTTTGAAATAAGAACCCCGGGTTAAAACAAATATGCATGAGTTGTTTTAAACACCCTTTATTTAATCAAAAATAACAAGTATCAAATTCCAAAATCCCAAAAATCAAGTGCAGGGCTTGTAAATCCAGGAATTCAATCAATTTGGGAAATAAAACAAGAAAATAATAAGTGGTCATATTTGAACTAAATATTAACCAAGCATGAGTTCAAAAAAAAAGAAGATTAAACAGTAGAAATGGCTATGTGACACAAATATCTCTCAAGTGTGAGAAATATTGTGTGATTGAATTTCTTTGCTAATTTAATTACTCTGATAGGCAAAGAAACATTTATATATCTTCATATATATAAATGGCTTGACCTGATTTATATACTAATATTTTTATATTGGTAAATTCAGGATCTTGGGGAAAAATTAATTGAAAGAAGTGATCCTTCGTGTAAAAAAAAATCAACTAAATATCACTAAATATTGTGGTAAAGAGAAATGGGTCATTTCAGTTGGTATCAGAGCTATGTTAACAAGAACATAGCATATATAAAAAATAAAAATAAAAAATCTAGTCTTCTTATATGGATAAGATTCTAAAAAAAATAAAAAAAATATCTATATAATAAATGTAGTATTCTCAGTAGGGATAAATTGCTAAAATAATTAAATTAGAAACAATACTAACTAGCTATGCAATTTGTATAGTGAATCATGGTAGGAAGACCACAAAGCTCTGGAGCAGGACCCTCTAATGTAACACCATTGGTCAATTTGCAAGATTTAGTGAGGGCATTTAGGGAAGGAGCAGTGCAGAGGGAAGAAAATCCCCACGAGGAGTTAGCTAAGCTATTGAAAACATTTTCAAATTTAGGAGGCAAGGATTTTGAAGGCACTGAAGGAGTCATGGGTGTACAAACATGGCTGAGGACCTTAGAAAGAATATTTGCAGATATGCAAATTAATGACCAAAGGAAGAGGCAGATAGCTTCTAGAAGGCTCAAGGGAGCAGCACTAGACTGGTGGGAGGTGATCACCACAGGAAGACCAGAAAATGAGATAACATGGGATCAATTTAAGGAGATGCTTAAGGCAAGATTTGTCCCAGCAACAGCTAAGGCAACACTGCTTGAGGAATTCATAAGGCTGAGCCAAGGACCAATGAGTGTGACTGAATACACTCAAAAATTTGAAAGTTTGTCTAAGTATGGAACCATGCTCATAGGGAATGAGGAATCAAAGAATTCAAGGTTTATACAAGGACTAAATGCTGGTTTAAGTAGAGCAATGCTACCATACAAAGACAAAACATTTGATCAAGTTATAGATCTCACTCTTTCTTTTGAACAACATGATAATGCAAGGGAGAAATTCAGGAACATGAGAGCTAATAATCAAAAGAAAGGGAAAAATAGAGCACATCCTTATGACAAGAAGAATGTAGACAAGAAGGTTGAAGGAGCAACCAGTGGGGAAGTTAAGAAGAAAATTGTTTGTTACAATTATGGCAAGGAAGGACACATGAGCAATAGGTGTCAAGCAGTTAAGAAAACACCATTCAGTTGCTATAACTGTGGGAAAGAAGGCCATATCAAAAAGAATTGTCCGGAGTTCAAGAAAGGAGCAAAGGTAGGAGCATTGGAAGCCAAAGTAAAAGCAAGTGCAGTGGGAAATTCTGGACAATTGGAAGGTATACTTTTAATTAAAAATTATCCCATCACAGTTATATATGACACTGGGGCTACACACTCTCTAATATCACAGGACATAGTGGATAAATTGGCTCTCACATGTAATATAGTTTAAAAACCTTTGCTTATTCAAAGTCCTCTAGGTAGCTCTTGTCTGTTAGAATTAAGATGTTTGGGAGTAGAATTAAACATAGGAGGAAATATGTTTAAATCTGACTTGTTGGTGTTGAAATATCCTGGAATAGGAATTATTCTAGGAGTAGATTGGTTGAATAAATTCAAAGCAATTTTGAATTTAGAAAATTTTACTATTTCTTTGAAAACAGAAAATGGTACAAATATTATAGTCATGAGTGAAACAGCCAAGATAAATTGCCTTAATCAAATATGGAGCATGATTGAAAAAGAATTGACTCTAGAAGATGTAGAAGTGATAAAGGAATACCCAGAAGTTTTTGGAGAGGTTATAGGAGTTCCAGAAAATAGGCAAGTTGAATTTCAAATAAGGTTAATCCCAGGATCAAGTCTTATCATCAAAAAGCCTACCAGAATGGGTCCAAAGGAATTAGTGGAATTAAAACAACAGCTGGAGGAATTGGAACAGAAAGGTTTCATAAGGCCTAGTAGTTCAAACTGGGTTCTCCAGTTGTATTTGTGAAGAAGCATGATGGTACAATGAGAATGTGTATTGATTACAGGGAATTAAATAAAGTCACCATCAAGAACAAATACCCACTCCCCAGAATTGATGATTTATTTGACCAACTAAATGGAGCAAAAATCTTTTCAAGGCTAGACTTAGCCTCTGGTTTTCATCAAATGAAGGTAGAGGAAGAAAGTATTAAGTACACTGCATTCAACACAAGATATGGGTTATATGAATTTTTGGTAATGCCTTTTGGATTGACAAATGCACCATCCTATTTAGTAGATTTAATGAATAGGACATTTAGAGATTTTTTAGACAAATTTGTGGTTGTCTTTATTAATGACATATTGGTGTATTCAAAATTAGAAGAGGAGCATGCAAAGCATTTGCATCTGGTTTTGTCCAGATTAAGAGCACATAATTTAAAGGCAAAATTTACTAAGTGCACATTTTGGCAAAATGAAGTTAAGTTTTTGGGACACATTATATCTCAACAAGGGATTAGTGTAGACCCAAATAAGGTCATTGCAGTGCAATCATGGAACAGACCCAAATCAGTGACT
The DNA here is from genome assembly GCA_030737815.1 of Allium fistulosum. NCBI lineage: Eukaryota > Viridiplantae > Streptophyta > Magnoliopsida > Asparagales > Amaryllidaceae > Allium > Allium fistulosum. Next base: position 1,387,123,941 of record CM060901.1, on the reverse strand, counting down.
AAGGTGAGATCATTTTTAGGAATGGCAGGCTACTATAGAAGGTTTATAAAAGACTTTGCAAGGATAGCAATTCCACTAACCAAGCTAACTAGAAAGGAGCAACCATATGTGTGGACAGAGAAGTGTGAACAAGCCTTTGAATCCTTGAAGAAAGCATTGATGGAAGCCCTAGTCCTGCAAGTTCCAGAGGGTAATGAGGGGTTAGTGGTTTACACAGATGCTAGTAGATCTGGGTTAGGGGCAGTGCTCATGCAACATGGAAAAGTCATAGCATATGCATCAAGGCAACTCAAGCCAAATGAAACCAGGTATGCTACACATGACTTGGAGCTTGCTATTGTAGTGTATGAATTGAAGCTATGGAGACATTACTTATTAGGTACTAAATTTGAATTGTTTACAGACCATAAATCACTTAAGTATTTGTTTTCCCAAAAAGACTTGAACATGAGGCAACATAGGTGGGTAGAATTTCTAGCTGCCTATGATCTTGATATATTATATACTCCTGGAAAAGCTAACAAAGTAGCATATGCATTGAGTAGGCATCAAGCAAGATTGGCAAGCCTAATGATGACTGAATTCAAGGATTTAACAATCCTCAGTGAAGTAGACATAAGAGAAGAGATTGGTGCATCAGACAATGCACACAGTGACATGATTGAATATGGAAGATTAAGTCTTGTCTCCTTGAGATCAACTCTGGTTGATAAAATAGGAAGAATGTAGAGTCAAGATGCTAATTTGAAAGAAAAGAAGGACATGATATCACAAGGTATATCAGTGGAAAATTATGAAGTTGATGATAAAGGCTACTTAAGGAAGAAAGGGAAGCACTGCATACCCAATGTGGAAGAACTGAAGCAAGAGGTTATGGATGAGCATCATAAAACAAAATACACTATACATCCAGGTGGTACAAAAATGTACCATGATCTTAAAAGAAATTATTGGTGGCCAGGTATGAAAGGGGCAGTGGCAAGATATGTGGCAAAGTTCTTAACATGTCAACAAGTCAAGGCAGATTATCAAAGACCATCAGGCCTACTGCTACCACTAGAAGTACCTACCTGGAAATGGGAAAGTATTTCAATGGATTTTTTGGATGGTTTGCCAAGAACAAGAAGAGGTAATGATAGTATATGGGTTGTGGTTGATAGGCTCACAAAAACAGCACACTTTATCCCAGTGAACTCAAATAGAAATGCTCATAAATTAGCTCAATTATTTGTGAAGGAGATAGTGAGATTACATTGCATCCCCAAGACTATCATTAGTGATAGAGACACCTTGTTTACCTCAAGGTTCTGGGGTAGCTTTCAAGAAGCCATGGGACAGAATTAAGCTTAAGCACAGCCTACCACCAACAAATAGATGGGCAAACTGAGATTGTTAACAAGATTTTAGAGGATTCACTTAGAGCATGTATACTTGACTTTGGAGGCAACTGGGAAGATCATCTCTACTTAGCTGAATTTGCTTATAACAATAGTTACCAGTCCACTATAGGTATGGTTCCATTTGAGGCCTTGTATGGAAAGCCTTGTTTATCTCCTGCATGTTGGATGGAGGTAGGTGAAAGAGTATTGCTTGGACCAGAACATGTGAAGGAAACTTCTACAAGAATTGAATTAGTGAGGCAGAGAATGAGAGCAACACAAGAAAGACAAAAAGCATATGCAGATAAAGGGAGAAGGCCAGTGGAGTTTGAGGTAGGAAATTATGTATTTCTCAAGGTTTCACCAATGAGAAAAATATTGAGATTTGGCAAGGTAGGAAAATTATCACCAAGGTATATAGGACCATATGAAATTATTCAAAGAATAGGGACTTTGGCTTATAAGCTAAAATTGCCAGAGGAATTAAGTAGTATACATGATGTATTTCATGTATCTCAGTTGAGAAAATGGGTGCATAATAAGGAGACCATTCTTGAATCTCCTACACATGTTGAAATTCAAGAAAATTTGATTTATAAGAAAGAACCAGTAGGCATTGTGGCTAGAGAAGAAAAGAAATTGAGAAATAAGATAATTAAGTTAGTTAAAATCCAGTGGAGCTTAGATGAGAATGATTGTACATGGGAGGCTGAAGATAGCATGAAGGACAAATATCCTAATCTATTTTCTGCTTAAAGGTATGCCAAAAAAATTATGATAAATTTAAATAGCATTCATGTGTATTTGAATGGTTTTGAATGCATGATTTTCTAAAATCTCCGAGATGAAGTCATACTATACAATTGAAGAAAAATAAATTGTGGGACACAATTCCTTTTAGGAGGGGAGTATGTGAAGACCCAAATTTTTGAGATAAAAATAATTTTAAAAAAAAAATTGGAAATAAGTTAACAGAGAATATTTAAAGAATATAATAGTTTGAAAATAAATATTAAGATTGAGTGAAATATTTAAATAAAAGGATAGTGATTTTTCAATGAATAATAATGAGAAGAAATGATCAAGTATGAGTGAGTTTTACATACACATATCTCATATATATATATATATTAAATACGAGTAGCCAGAGAAATATAAAGTGATAAAATAAATCCTTCTGATAATTAAATTGCATAAAACCAGTTTAGTATTATTTGTGCATAAATACATTTTTAAAATAAATCAAGAGAAAATAAATGGTTTGAAATAATAGCTAGGAATAATAATAAAAAGGGGTATGAGTGAACTATTCAGGTTTAACAAAATATACAATGAAGCTAAGTCACACAACAATAATGTATAGGTGAATCATGCAAATAGCATGTACATAGAAAAGCAGTAAAACAACTGCTTTTACCTAAAATGGGAATCAAAAGGAAAATGGCATAATTAGCCATAAACATGCATAAAATTCTCTTATTTTTGTAAGGATAAAATGGGTTTTTCCTCTATTAAAACCCTAGTCGAATGATTTAAATCAAGGGGAGAAGCAGTAGTTTACTCTGGGAGAAATAAAAACAGAAACATATTTCAAAAAAAAAGAAAGGAAGAACTCACACTGTTTTCAAACTTAAGCATTCTCGGGGAAGAGAAGAGGAAGGTGAGTGATTAATCACCTATGAGAATTAAGGCTTTAAGACCCAAATTAAGGGCACCCAAATTATTTATATAAAATTATATTATGTTTTTTTTCCTGTTTGATTTTATTCTCTGAATGAATGTATGTTGATTATGGATGGTATTTTGGTTGAACTTTTGGTTGAGGTTATAATCTGCTTTGATCTGTTGTGATAGTTTCAATTTTGCTTTGAAATATAATTGATCAATAAATATCCTGATCACAAAAATGGATTTTTATAATCCAGTTTTTATAAGAAAATGAGTTAAATGTTTTACTGAAAAATAGGATATAAAATGAAAATGAAGAAGGCAGTGTGAACAATGAGGTTCATGCTTATGTCTAGTTCATTTAAAAATTGATATGAACAAAGCAATATTATATATATGAGCTGTTTTGTTCAGATCACAAGCCAATATGTTTTTATTGGTTTTTCTCAAAAACCATATCCTATGTTCACAGTAAAATAAACATAGTATTTCATATGATTTCATCAGATTTATGCAGGCAATAGGAAAATTTCTAGAAATAAATATATAAGCAGGCTTTAGAAAAATATGTTTAAGCAAAAATAATTTTGAAATGAGATGTGCAATTTTGCATGAATATTTGGTATGTCTGGATGTAATCTTTGAGTGAGTTTAATAATCTTTGACTTATGTAATAAAGGAAAGAACATAAGCATTTCTGGAAATTAAAAAGAGAAATTCCTTAGAAAATAAATAAGCATGGTCTCTAAATTATAAAATAATTTAGGAGTAGTGCCTTGATCTATTCATCATCAGGTGGGTGATGGGTATGTGCATGACTTGCTTAAGTCCAGTAGGCCTCTGTGTAAAGGGTTAACAGAATTGAGCCTCTTTGCAATGTACACTTTGTGTTCAATGGCAAGAGTTTCAAGGCAAATAAAAATGAAAATGAGGTTGAAAAATTATGCTATGGAATTTAGGATGTTATTCCATAGGAGCTTGTGCATGTACAACTGAATGAAGTAAGATGGATGAATGCTTGGATGTATGATTGTTAGATAAGTTTAAATATACATATACTCAGGTTTTAATATGAAAATGAATAGCATCAAATATATGAGCTCTCTACCCAGTCATAGTAATTTACAAGTTATTGCAATCTTTGATTTCACTCACACTAGAATTTATTTATAACCCTATTTGTTGCCTTTGCAATATTTGGGGTGTCTCATTTTTATTGAGGCAGCTCAAAGTATCGCTGCAGGGAAAGATGCATGAGTAGCTTGCTTGCATGGATATTTGGAGATCTTGATGAATTTAAAGTGTTTAAGAAAAGTAGCAGTGTTATTGTAATAAACAAGTTAGACAAACTCTATTATGTTTTAAGTATTTCCAGGATTGAAATTTTCTTGTTTTCTTGTAAAGGATATGAAAAAAAAAGATTAAGTATTATATGTGTGTTTATGAGTTACTGATATAAGCAAATTATCTTGATGTTCTCTGGTGGATTATGATGAAGAAAATTATGCCATGTAATATGATATGTGGACATACTTTCTTTGGCAATATTTGATAAATTTTTAATTATAAGGTTGAAGTAGTTTTTGAAAAAGCATGTAATAAAAATTGTTAAGTGATAAATTGAACCTGGTTTTGGCTAACCAATAAAACTTGCCCATGCCTTATAATTGATATAAGACCATGGAAAAAGCTTGAAGCCTTAGCATGTAAATCCTATTTGAACATATGATTTCCAGTGAAATTTTGTATTGTATTGTATAGTAGGATGAGGTGCATGCTACATACTTGTAATCTCTACTGCTACCATATTTAACCGAGTCTTGTTGTCTACCTATTTTATTTAAGTATGATTGTATTTTGGTCTTAAACAAGTCAGTTGTAGTATGCATTGCCATGTAGTCTTACTAGGAATCAAGCATGTCAATTATTCCACTGTTTATTGATTATAATCATTGGTTCTACTCTTTGGGAATTCATCAGTAATCTAAACCATATGTACATCTGAAAGTTTTGCATGGGTCTGATTTCGACATTGCTTTGATCATAATACTTTCATGTATATGCAAGTCTTCATTTGATATGATAGATTGAGTTTGCATTCTGTTCAATTGTATTGTCTCCTCTGTTTGGCCTTTAAACTAGGTTACCACCTTGATATTCATCTGATCATTGCATATTTTGTAAAACATGATATGAGCATATTTCCTGACATAAAAATTGTTTGTGTTTGAAATAAGAACCCCGGGTTAAAACAAATATGCATGAGTTGTTTTAAACACCCTTTATTTAATCAAAAATAACAAGTATCAAATTCCAAAATCCCAAAAATCAAGTGCAGGGCTTGTAAATCCAGGAATTCAATCAATTTGGGAAATAAAACAAGAAAATAATAAGTGGTCATATTTGAACTAAATATTAACCAAGCATGAGTTCAAAAAAAAAAGAAGATTAAACAGTAGAAATGGCTATGTGACACAAATATCTCTCAAATGTGAGAAATATTGTTTGATTGAATTTCATTGCTAATTTAATTACTCTGATAGGCAAAGAAACATTTATATATCTTCATATATATAAATGGCATGACCTGATTTATATACTAATATTTTTATATTGGTAAATTCAAGATCTTGGGGAAAAATTAATTGAAAGAAGTGATCCTTTGTGTAAAAAAAAAACTCAACTAAATATCACCAAATATTGTGGTAAAGAGAAATGGGTCATTTCACTTGACTTCCCAGGAAGAGTACGAAGCAAACTTTACGAGACCTGACTATCCAACATAAGCATGGATGTGATCCGACCATCCATCGCCTACTCCCTTCCTTGATTTGACAAGAGGAGCTACAATCACTGAGTGGACGTGAATCGACCGTCTCACTTGCCAAGTTCTACCCTCAACGTTGGGGGCAGAATTCCATTCCGTGAATGAATGTGATTCGACCATTCATTCGACAACTCTTACCTCAAATTGACTGGTGGAGAATAAATCAAAAATGGGTGTGAATGACCACCCATCATATAACTCTATTTCGCAAAGCGTAGACCAGTGTATAAACACCAAAAGATGGACGCGGTCCAACTGCCCATCGATCAACTTAGTTCCCAAAGTGCGGACCGGAGTATAAACACAAAAAGATGGACACAGTTTGACCGTCCACCAACCAAAACTCCAGTCTTCAAAGCGTGGTTAGGAGTATAAATACCATAAAAAAGTGGATGCGGTTCGACCATCCGATCTCCAACTCTTCCTCCTGGCTTGGGGGCCAAGACATAACTCAAAGTGGATGCGGTTTGATCATCCACTCTCCTGCTCGGGCATAGAGTTCGCCATATCACTTCATCTCACTTCCTAGGCTCGGTAGAAGCAAGATCTAAATGAACATGGATGCGGTATGACCGTCCGCGCATCGACTCCTGCCCTAGATGCAAGAGGCAGTTTGAGAGCCCAAGTTTAAATCGGATACGACCCAACCATCCGCTAATCAGCTCCTTCCCACGATTCGACGTTAAGAACTCTAAGTAAGAGTGAACATGACACGACCGACCACTCTTCGACTGTCACCCCTGACTTTGGGGCAGAAGAAATGACTAAGGAAAATATGGTTCGACCATTTTTCGGAATAACTCTAAGCCCATATAGTGTGGACTGGAGTATAAACACAAATTGGGTGTGATTTGACCACCCGCCAACAAACTCTTATCCCCAGAGTGTGGATACGAGTATAAACAAATAGATGAGTTCAGTTAGACCACTCATTGTTCCATTAAATTTGACTCAAACTTGACAGGAGGAGCGTAAACATACTACGGATGAGATTCGACCATCCTCGAACTAACTCTACTGACCCAAAGCCGGGGATAGGAGTATAAACCACTAAAAGCTAAATATGGCAGCTCATTATAACTCCGGCTTAGTGTTCTTTACGACTTAAGGTAACGGCTGCATGGAGGCCTTAATACCAAACCAATCGTAATGATGTCCGAAGTTATGGGAACCGATTACATTATACTTCTAGATCGACAGGCAATATGTAACATCCCATATTTTAAGGCTCGAAGCTAAGCGCTACAAATGCTACAGTCATCTATAGTATTAAATTTCGGTGACAAAATAAGGTAATGTTAATGGTATCCATAATATCAGAAGCACACATGAATATGAAATAAAATCAACATTGATTTCAAAATAGCTTTTCTGATTACACTTCAAATCAATATTTCATATTCAATTAAATAATCCCAAAACGATTTCCAGGTTGTGATCAAATATAATTATTACAAAATACTCCAAGAGCGACATATAAAGATGACCCCTTGGATGATCAAAGTACTAGATAGATGGACATATCAGTCATTAATGCATCACATCAGAAATAATACTAAATAACTCCTACATAGCCAGCTTTGCCTCCTGCACATCTTCGGAAGCTTACTCGTCCAACCTACTAAACTTGAAAAGTCCTTAAGTCTCAATCTACGCAAATTTAATTTTGAACACTCGAGAGTTTAAGGGGAAAACATAAACTTCGAGTTAGACATAAAGCCTAGCATGAATAATTCTATTACATCCCGGTTTACTGATATTAAGCGAGATCACGCCGCTTAGCGGAATGGGTTTTCCCTCGCTAATATCCTTTTAAAATCATATCATTTGCAAATCAAAAACCTGTAATCAAACTAATTATAACAACAATAGCTATAATGTATATGCATATAAATCACGTAATTAATGGATAATTTATCCGAACAATGTAGTTTTATCAGGCTGACTATTAACCACTGGCTGACTTGGGCCTACTAGAAATAATAAATATTCTAACTTCTATTATATACAATACCAGACGATCTGTCCTTACCTTACTTCTCCTAGGGTCAAATGATCCTAATGGTTTCGTAGGCTCACCAATAACCTACCTCTACTCTGTGCATTCCTTTCTGTGTGTAAGATCATTTTAGTCTTACCTGTGACAAAGCCCTACACATTGGAATTTTGGACTTATATTAGCTAGGGGCTACTAGCTAAAGTATAGGACGAGACCCACACCAGTCCCATCTGGTCTTCTAATATCTGAGTCATATACTTAAAGTTAACTACCCTATTCAATTTTCCTTGAAAACATTTCTTTCAAATTGATTTAACCCTTTTAAATCATACTTTAACAAGGAAAATATGCTCATTGCTTTACTCACCATTGTATATGCTTTACACAAAACAATGTTGATGAAATCTAAATTAATGACATTATCGATCCCTTCAAAATAAGTTAAAGCCCATTTTTAACTTAGAAACTTTAGGCTATAAAGCTAAAACAACACCTTCGAAACCATTGTTTAAAACCTGAAACAATCCCTTTCGAAATCATGGAAAGCATCCCTTTCGAAATCATTGCTTAAAACCTTGGACATCCTCTTTCGAAGCCATTAAACATTTCTTTCAAAACCATTGAAAACATTCCTTTAGAAACACTTAAAACATACCTTTCAAAACACTAAAAACGTACCTTTCGGAAGTATTGTGTTCAAGTAAGAATTCAAGAAAACATAGCTTTGAAACCATTTAGAAGTATTTCTTTCGAAATAATTGAGTTCAACATTTAATATAACTATAGGGTCAAAGAAAATAGAAGCGAAAGCATCACTTTCGAAAGCATTGATCTCAAGTAAAAGAATTGGGGAAGAGAGCACTTCGAAACTACCCTTTTGAAACCATTGCCTCCGAAACTATTAGTAAAAGAAGCTAAGACACCACTTTCGAAAGCATTGGGAAGGCGGCTTCAATATTAAGAAGACGAAAGCCTTTCTTTCGAATACATTGTTTAAGGTTATAAAGAAAAGCGGTCTCTAACTAATGCGGAAGGTATAAATGCGGCAGTTAGGGTATCGAAGGGGTTCAAAAGCGGCAACCCTTGCGAAAGCTTCTTTTAAAAACAAAGGCAAGTTAACGGATTTGAAAGCTAATAAAATTGGCTTCAACCCTTTCGAAAGCATACTTCGACACCGTCCTTTCCTTCCGCCTTTCTCCAATACACTACGTACCAATTGCTTTATACCATGTGCATTGTTTTCGAATGGGTGCAAAAGGGTCTGGGTATGGTGGCAGAAGCAAGCAATGGAAGTGGTGACGTTGTAATTTGAAATAAAACTGATTTTTTTGATTTTTAAGGTAATTCCTTTTCACCTAACTTGCCTAATTTTCCAAAATATGATTGGTTGCCAATTCTTTACCGAAATTCTTTTCGAAAAAGGCTCCCGAATTCATCTTTTAACAATTGAAACATTTTAAGCTAATAAGCTCTTCTCCTTAATAAAACATCTAAAAACATTTAACATATTTAAGTCCTCTAACTTAATTAATATAATAACCATAGTAAAACACTTAGGAAAGATCTCCAAAAATCATAATAATTCGCTTGAAATATGTTTTCTAACATATATAAATTTCAGACTCGAAAACATTATTTAATTGCCTTAAATAAATAAAACCCTAAATCAAGATTTACAATCACTTAGAAAATTATGAAACTTGAAAATCACTTCTAAAATAATGTTTTTGACCATATACCAAAAACACAATTCATTTGGATGTCATTAGATTGGTTTTTTAATCCAAACATACAACAAAATCTATATTAAACCATATAAATCATCAACAAGCATATGGATTCGAAAGTTTCTTTTAAAACAAGGAAAGTTAATGAATTTGAGAAATAATAAAATTGGCTTCAGCCCCTTCGAAAGCATACTTTCGACACCGTCCTTTCCTTTCGCCTTTCTCCAATACACTACGTAGAAATTGCTTGATACCAGGTGCATTGGTTTTGAATGGGTGTGAAAGGATTACTGGGTATGGTGACTGAAGCAAGTAATGAAAGTGGTGAAGTCGTAATTTGATATAAAACAGATTTTTTTTTGCCTTTTAAAGTAATTCCTTTTCACCTAACTTGCTTAATTTGCCAAAATATGATTGGTTGCCAATTCTTTACCTAAATTCTTTCAACAAAGGCTGCCGAATTCAGTATTTAACAATTGAAACATTTTAAGCAAATAAACTCTTCTCCTTAATAAAAAATTTATAAACATTTAAAACATTTAAGTCCTCTAGCTTAATTAATTTAATAACCATAGTAAAACACTAAGGAAAGATCCCCAAAAATCACAATAATTCGCTTTAAGTATGTTTTCCAACATTAATAAATTTCAGACCCAAAAACATTACTTAATTGACTTAAATAAATTAAACCTAAAATTAACTAATCTCTCATAAAAAATTCATAATAAATCCACAATCACTTAAAAAATTATGAAACTTGAAACATACTTCTAAAATAACTTTTCTCACCATATATCAAAAAAGCAATTCATTTGGATGTCATTTGATAGGTTTTCTAGTCCAAAAATACAATAAATTTATATTAAACTATATAAATCATCAACAAACACACACACACAGATATATATATATATATATATATATATCCATTTTAACAAACATAACTAACATATTATTTGCAAATATAGTTGAATGTAACTTGAAACCGAAATCATTAACAAAAGTGAGCTGTAAACTAATTATTCACCTTGGTTTGATTAAGAATGTTGAGGATCAAGGTTGATTTGCTAAGCTCTTGATCTTGAATATCCTAGTTTAATCTTTGGTTTTCTTTCTCTTTAATAGCCGGCCTCACCTCTTAGGTTTTAATTTAGTTTGTAGATGCAAATGAATGAATGAAGTGGAAAAATTGAGAGGGTTTTAAGATATAAAATAAGGCTCTTCCTATTTTGCCTTCTAATTTCCCTCTTCCTTATCTTAAGTTTATATACATATTTTAGTTCATTCATAAGGCACGACTCAAGTTTAATTATCAAATCTCAACCTTTTAACCCTCTACAATATTTAATTTAATTTATCTAATTAAATGTTTAAACAATGTTTACTAAAATTAGGGTAGTTACAAACTCCCTACCTTAAAGAATTTCGTCCTTGAAATTACGATAAGGTACCTACAATAACCAGACATAAAGGTAAATCATACCATCAAATAAGTTGGAACATGTATCTCTAATCCTGTTCTCGATCTCCTAAGTACAGTCTCTTCTCGTCTCTTACAACAATATGAATTGGTTTTCTAATTATAGTTATATCAGGTTCCACTACTAGATCCTCCAAAACAGTCGGTGTAATAGTAGTCTTTGGACCTCAGATACACTTCTTTAGATGAGAAATATGGAAAACATTGTGGACTCCTGCTAAACTATTCGGTAACTCTACTCTACACGCGAGTTTCCTGATCCTTTCTATAATAGGAAATGGTCTAACGGATCTTGGTGCCAATTTTCCTGATTTCCAAATCTGATCACTCCTTTCATCGGTGATACATTTACGACAACATGATCTCCTACTGTGAACTCTAAGCCTTTCCGTCTCTTAGCAGCATAAATCTTCTGCCTAAACTGAGCTTCCTTTATCCTTACCCGAATTAACTCAATCTTTTCTGCATCTTCTTTAACCAAATTTAGACCAGGAATTAATCTATCCTCGTTCTCTAACCAATAGATGGGAGATTTGCAAGGCCTTCCATACAAAGCTTCAAACGGTGCCATCCCTATGCTAGTCTGATAACTATTGTTTTATGAAAACTCGACTAATTGTAGACGGTCTTCCCATGATCCTCCGAAATCTAGCACACAAGCTCTTAACAAATCTTCCAAAACTTTGTTAACTCTCTTCTTTTACCCTTTTGTTTGTGATCGTAAGAAGTACTCATATTGAGCTTGGTCCTAAGGCATCATGTAGACTCTTCCAGAATTTACTAGTGAATAAGGAATCTCCATCACTTGCTATACTACTATGAATTCCATGCAGTCTAACTATATTATTTATGAATACTTAGCTAAATCTGGTGATGTCCTGGTTGACTTAACGGGTATAAAGTGTGCACTCTTAGTCAATCTGTCTACTATAACCCAGATACTCTCATTTTCTCTATTCGACCTTGGCAACCCGTCTATGTAATCCATTGAGATAGAATCCCATTTCCAGACTGGAACATCCAAAGGCTGGAGTAACCCACTCGGTTTTTAATGTTCGGCTTTAACCTATTAATAGTTCAAACACTGCCACACCCATAAGCCTACATCTCTCTTCATACCTTCCCAGAAGAAACTCCTTTTCATATCCTAATACATTTTAGTTCCTCCTAGATGAATCGTGAACTTCAAACGATGGCATTCCCTAAGGACCTCTTTCCTTAGTTTTTCTACATTCGAGACACACAATCGTCCCTTCTTTCTCAACCATCCTCTATAGTCAAGACTAAATCCTTCAGATCATTAGTCTCGATTCTGGCCTCTAGCCTTCTAATTTTCTCAGCTAACACCGGGTCATGTAACAACCCAAAATTTAACCCGTAATAATTAATTCGTTAATTATTTAGATAATAGAATAACTTTGTGAAATTATCAAAATTAAGCCATGGAAGTTGCACCATTGTGTCCATGGTAATTTTCTGGTCAATTTCTATATATAGAACGTCAGAAAACAAGCTAATATGACTAAGTTATAAAATAAACAAAATAAAAGATACACACACACACACAGGTCGACTGGCCGGTCGACCTGGGCAAGGGTGCGGTCGATCGCCCGATCGACCCGCCTTGCTTTTTGGCAAGTGAACGAACGTTCCAGAACCCCCAACCGACGTATTTTGCATCGTTTTAATTGATCCGGTCCCTCCGTTTCAACATCCGATGACCCCTATTCAGCCTATGACGTGGTTGCATCCTATTCAATCTCCAAATCCAATGGTCCGAGATCCACTTCCACACCTATAAATAGACCCCTAACCTAACACTTATTCTCATTCCAAGTTTTCTCCAATTGGGTTCACCTTTCTAGGAAGGACCCTAAACGGAATAATTTTTCCAAAGGAGAAAATCCTTATAAATTAAATTATTTTACAACTCCAAGTGGATCTGGGAAGACCAAAGGAAGAGCTTAGGATCGGAGGTTTGTGATTGTAATTATTTTAAGATTTCTTTAAGTAATTAAAAATAATAGGATTTCCAATAGTTGTAGTTTTACTATGATTTTTGGAATAGCCTTTTTAGTAGTTTATTTACAGATTTTATAATTATTTTCAGTCTATTTCCTTTCAGCTATTCTTTTCAGTAATATTAGTTTATTTCTGTCAATTATAGCTTTTCCATTTATTTACAGTTTATTTACAGTATTTTAGTTTATTTACTGTCATTTATACGTTATTTACATCTTTTTTTACGCTTTGGATTTTCTTCTATTTTCAGTTTTCTTTTATTCCTCCTTCTTCTTCGCGTATGGATTAGAATAGGATTAACGCGAATATGGATTAAATTGTAAGAAAACTGAAATAATGGAATATAAGATGTAAATTTCAAAGACTATAATATAAATGGAATTGGACTAAAATTACGCCTAATTATGACGCTAATTGGACTGAATTAAAATGATTGGCCTAGTTACAACTTAGAATTATAACTAAAAAGAGTAAAAGATGAAAGAAGCTTTTTTTCACACTTAGACCTTGGGTTAAGTTATAATCATGATTATAACGTAGGTTATAATAAGAAAAAGAACAGAATAAGGCTTATTTTAAGACTTAGGAAAAATTAATAAGCACAGATAGTAGAGAAAAATGTGAAGGCTTATTTAAATAATTTACCTAAGTTAATAAGCAAATATGAAAGTAGGACCTGTACCAAATAGCATTCCCTATTAAACAAAACGGTGAGCCTAGGGCACGCTTATTCTAAGAATGGTAGTAATTGGTCAAATTTAAGTCCAAATCACAGGGGATTTGGATAAGGGGCGCAACTAGATATTGTTTGGATGAAGGGCCATAGCCAACAGCATTTCCCCTATTTTTTATGGACACACAGTGATCTCACGTTAGCCAGAAGTGGGATGAGGGGCACGCTTATGCTGGATGTTGTGGTAATAAGAAGACCCAACAGATGGAGCAAAAGGTAGCATGGCATGGTGGCAGTTACGCGTGCGACTTCCATTCGGGTGCTCAGTAATAGCTATGAGTTCCAAGCGCTTAGTATGAGTGACACCATTGCCTTCTGTGTAGGGAGCTATATATGTCGTCCGGATCCACAGTGGTTTCTCTATGCATCTTCCGTAGATACCATTGGCTATTATGTAAGGAGTTATATAGCGGTTGGTCCACAATAAGGTCTATGGAGTAGTATGCCGATCAAAAAGGGTAGAATTAGGGTCATATCCTAATTACAGGATTAGGGATTCAGCCTAATTAAAGCAGAAATCAAGGACAAGTGCAAGCAATTAAAGTTAACATATCTTATAAATTGAGCAATATTTAATCGTACTTACTTTCAGTTTATCTCTTTCCTATTTCCTTTGTTACCCTTATTTATGCTAGAACTGTTGTAGAGTCTATTACTTTTATCTTGCTTAAAGACTCTAGTAATTACTATCATTCACCAGACTTTTAGTCTAACCCACTCCACTACTTCCCCCTTTTCCCACCCATAGGCAATCAAGGAAGAAGTCAGTAGATTGATGTTGCTTGGCGGTTTCCTGGAGGAGTTCTCTACTATGTATTTCTTTTATTTCAGCTTTAGTTCTCTTTGTGTACTGGCTTATTACGAGGGATATTATGTACTGTGATTTTGAGACTATGAATTTTTATTTCATAAGACATGATGGATTTTGAGATATGGATGTTGTATTTGGCATTTGACTTATTTATGAAGTAATTATGAAGCTTTGTTTTATTTAAGTTATTATTTTAGTTTCCGCTGTTTTTACCTATTTTTGTCTTGTGAATCTTAGTCTTTGTTAGCTTCAGTTATACCTACAATGCACCATGCCTTTTAATGTGTCCTTTTGGGTATATTAAGGGGTGTGGGGTGTTTCAGGTCATCTTTCTGCTTAGATGCAATCTTTTCGATTATCATCGGTCGAACTTCTAAACATGATAACAAGGCGGTTTCTCGACTAGAACTAGCCTCTGATCTCCATTGTACTCTGCATGTAGTCAATGCTTCTAAATATTTCCACTCAGCTATCATTGCCAATACTGAATTCTGATGTTTTCTACTAAGTGCATCTGCAACCTTGTTTCCTTTTCCTGGTGTGTGTTCAATACCAAAGTCGTATGCAGCTATGAACTCTAACCATTTCTACTACTCATATTCAACTCCTTCTGAGAGAATAAATATCTTAGTGACTTATGATCCGTAAACAACTCAAATCTTTCTCCCAAAGGGTAACTTCTCCACACCTTCAATGCGAAAATCACCGCTGCTAATTCCTAATCATGAGTTGGATATCTAACTTCATGTGGTCTGAGCTGTCGAGAAGAATAGGCAATCACTTTACCTCTCTACATTAACACGGCTTCTAATCCTATTGCACATGCGTCCGTGTATACCACTATGTTCTGATTCCCCTCTGGAACAACTAACATAGGTGCATTAGTCAATAAATGTTTCAGTTTCTAAATACCTCCTTACACTTATTCATCCAAACAAACTTCACATCTTTCCGAGTTAGCTTAGTCATCGGTGGGGTTATCCGTGAGAAATCCTTAATGAATTTTCGTTAGTAGCCAGCTAAGCCAAGAAAACTATTTATCTCAGCCACTGTCTCGGGTCTCTTTTAATTATTCAATGCCTCGATCTTAGCTGAATCTACTAACAATCCTTTGCCTGAGACAACATGACCAAGAAACTTCACTTTCTTTTTCCAAAAGTGACACTTTGAAAACTTTCCCTTCAACCGATGCTGTCTTAGTGTCTCGAGTGCTATCCTAAGATGAACTTCATGATCTCTATCATCCTTGGAATATATCAATATGTCGTCTATGAATACTAATACAAATCTATTCAGTTGCTCCTGGAAGATTCTGTTCATCAAGTCCATAAAAAATGCTAGTGCATTAGTTAGACCAAACGGCATCACTGACCATTCATATGATCCATATCTGGTCCTAAGCGCCGCCAAAGGAATACTATCCTCTGCTACTCTAAGTTGATGGAATCCTGTTGCCAAATTCAATTGAGAAAATACTTTGGCTCCACTCAACTGGTCGAAAAAATCATCAATCATAGGTCGCAGATATCGATTATTTATCGTCTTCTCATTTAGCTTACTATAATTGATACACAACCTCAACGATCCATCCAGCTTCTTAACAAATACCGCGGCTGCTCCCCAAGGCGAACTGCTTGGTCTGATAAAATTCTTACTTCCCACTAACTACACCTTTAACTCCTTCATCTCGGTAGGTGTCATTCTACTTGGCGGTCTACTCACAGATTCAGCTCCTAGTACTAAATCTATTCGAAACTCAAATGCTTGTTTCGGTAGTAGTCCTATCACGGGCTCAAAGACATCTGCGAATTCTCTAACAACGAAAACTCATTTCAACTCGTCTTCTTCATCCATAATGCCCAACAAAGTGAAAGAATCTAATTTCGGGTTTTCTACAGTTTATATAATCCGATCACTACAACTAGGGTGTCTAAGTGATATTTTCCTATCATGGCAAAATATCCTAGCATCGTACTTACTTAACCAATCCATACCCAAAATAATTCCGAACCCTACGAAATCAAATACATGCAAACTACAAGCAAATATATGACCTAACAATTCAAGCTCTAACCGGTCACATCTCATCCCAAGATTCACATACCCTCCTATCGGATTCCCAACCCTTAAGGATGTAACTAGGTATGAAGGTTCTAAGTTAAGCTTATTTACCAAATAATGAGATATAAAAGAACATGATGCACCGGTATCAAATAGAACTCTAACCGACACACCCTGAATCAGAAGCATGCCTCCCAATATAGCTTTCCTTTTCCCCTCTGCTATTGGTCTTGAGGTAGCTGGTTCCAATGCAAACACTTTACCCTTTCATTCCTTAGCCGGTTCTTTGCACTGGTTCTTATAATATCCGATCTGATCATGGTTGAAACATTTTATATTCTTCTTCCCGATCACCTTCTTTCCATCTCTTGAGCGACATTCATTAGCAAAATGCCCTTTTCTATCACACTTGTAGTAGACAACTTCTGTCTTTCCTTCTTGGTAGATCCACTCTTCTAAACTCCCTTCCAATGGAAAAACTTTCTCTTCTGGTTCCGCCCACCTTGAGTTTCCACTGCTTTGTTACCATTAAAGAAAGCGAGCATCTCCTCATTCTTCAAATCTATTTCAACAACTACATTGCAAGGATCCCTATTATGTGGTAAAGTTGCTTTAGAAAGCTCGGGTCTTAATCCACGGATGAACTTCTCATTCCTTTTTATAACTGTATCAACCAAAGCATATCTGTACCTCGATAATTCCTAAAATCTGGTAGCATACTCAAGCACTGTCATGTCTACCTGCACCAACTCAGCAAAATTCCCGAGTAGAGTTGACTTGGCGATCTCTGACATGAATCATTCCTCAAACCTCCTTCTGAATTCTACCCAAGTCATAGCCACTTCAGCTACTCTTACAGTTATATTGTTCCACCCGTACAGTGCTGCTCCTTGCAACTATTTGGATGCCAATCTCCTTTTCTGCTCATCGTTGAGTCCTAAATCAGCAAAAATCCACTCGTAATGAAGCAACCAATTCTCCACTTCAATTGCGTCCTCAGTGCCGATAAACGGCTTTACTCCAAGCCTAGCATAGTCTCTTCTCAATACTACATAGTTATTGACCACTGGAGCTTTCTGATTTCCTTCTCCAACATTTCCTCCAACTAATCCCGCAGCAGCTCCAGCTTGCTTCATGTTGACGAAGAACTGATACATAGCTCGTATATCAACTTGCGGTGCTCCAATACCCACATTAGTAGCTTATGCCCGACCTGGATTCCTTCTAGTGTTTGGTCTGGCATTTCCATTGGTTGTGGTGCTTCCTCCACAAAGGGTAACTCTTCCATTACTATCATCCACATCTTACTTCCTTAAAATCTGCATTCGAGTCCTTGTAAGATACAAAAGAATAGCATAAGAGAGATGGGAAAGTAGAGATAAAGCGTATACTTTTATATAGTGAATACAAGTACATTACAATAATGTTATCCCATATCCCAATCTTTTCCTTAATTCTTTAGGATCATGTTTTCAAAAATCATTTTAAGTTTATAGTTTTCATTTAAGTTTTCATAAACGTATGATCTGATACCAAGTTGTAACATCCCCTATTTTGAGGCCTGAAGCTAAGCGCTACAGATGTTGCAGTCATTTATAGTATTAACTTCCGGTGACAATATATAGTATTGTTAATGGTATCCATAATATCAGAAGCACATGAATATGAAATAAAACCAATATAGCTTTCAAAACAGCTTTTCTGATTACATTTCAAATAATATTTCATATTCAATTACATAATCCCAAAACGATTAACAGGTTTTGATGAAATATAATTATTACAAATTACGCCAAGGGCGACATACGAAGACGCCCCTTTGGACGATAAGAGTACTAGATAGATAAACATATTAGTCATAAATACATCACAATGAAATAATACTAAATAACTCCTACATAGCTAGCTTTGCCTCCTCCACGCCTTCGAAAGCTTATTCGTCTAACCTACTAAACTTGAAAAGTCCTTAACTCTCAATTTACTCAAATTTAATTTTGAGCACCCGAGAGTTTAAGGGGGAAACCTAAACTTCGAGTCAGACATAAAGCTTGGTGTGAATAATTTTATTACATCTCGGTTTACTGATATTAAGTGAGACCACGCCGCTTAGTGGAGCGGGTTCCCCCTCACTAATATCCTCTTAAAATCATATCTTTTGCAAATCAAAATCTAGCAATCAAATTGATTATAACAACAATAGCAATAACATATATGCGTATAAATTAGGTAACCAATAATGTAGTTTTATCAGGCTGACCATTAACCACTGGCCGACTCAGGCCTACCAAACATAATAAATATTCTAACTTCTGTTAATTACAATGCTGGACGATCTGTCCTTAACTTAATTCTCCTAGAGTCAACTGATCCTAATGGTTTTGCTAGCTCACCAATAACCTACCTCTACTCTGTGTATTCCTTTCCGTGTGTAACATCATTTTAATCTTGTCTGTGACAAAGCCCTATACACTGGAATTTTGGACTTATATTAGCTAGGGGCTACTAGCTAAAGTATAGGGCGCGACCCCACACCAGTCCCATCTGGTCTTCTAATCTCCGAGTCATATACTTAAGGTTAACTGCCCTATTCAATTTTCTTTAAAAATATTTCTTTCAAATTGATTTAACCTTTCTAAATCATACTTTAACAAGGAAAATACGCTCATTGCTTTACTCATCATGGTATATGCTTTACACAAAACAATGTTGATGAAATCTAAATCAATGGATTATCTATCCCTTTAAAATAAGTTAAAGCCCCTTTTTAACTTAGAAAACTTTAGGCTATAAAGTCAAAACGCCACCTTCGAAATCATTTTTTAAAACCTAAAACAATCCCCTTTGAAAACATGGAAAGCATCCCTTTCGAAATCATTGCTTAAAACTTTAGACACCCTCTTTTGAATTCATCAAACATACCTTTCGAAAGCATTGGAAACATTCCTTTAGAAACACTTAAAAACATATCATTCGAAACACTTAAAACATACGTTTTGAAACACTTAAAACATACCTTTCAAAAGCTTTGGGTTCAAGTAAGCATTTGTGGAAAAATAGCTTCGAAACCACTTAGAAGTATTTCTTTTGAAATCATTGAGTTTAACATTTAATATAAATATAGGGTCAAAGAAAATAGAAGCGAAAGCATCACTTTCGAAATCATTGATCTCAATTAAAAGAATTGGGGAAGAGAGCACTTCGAAACTGCCTTTTCAAAACCATTGCCTCTGAAACTATTAGTAAACGCGGTTAAGACACCCCTTTGGAAATGTTTGTACCAAAAATGGGCACAACACTCTTCGGGAGTTGTTTGAAGAGATAAAATGAAGATTATAAATGTAAAACAGAGGTTATCTAACAAAAACTCCAGCAAACAGGAATGTAAAATGCACAGACAAGCAATTTAGAGTGGTTCGGCGTATAGCCTACGTCCACTATGAAGTTTTGATGATTTTATTGATTCTCTTTCAATGGTTACAAGCGGTTACAGCAATGAACAGCGGATTACAGATTAGAATTCGAAATTGTCAGCAAAAATAGGATGCAAATCTCAATCCGGCAGAGTCTGGACGCTTCAGAGAAAAAAGATCCTTTTTCCGTTGATTCTGGGGCTCTATTTATAGGCGTAGGAGGCTTAGATTTCGCTCAAACTCCGGGAGACTTGGCCTGACACGTGAGGGGACCCATTCGACCACTTCCAGAGAGTTTCAAGTCAATCTGTGATCGATACGAAATCATTTCGTATCGATCAAGATTACTTCCAATTGAGCTCAAAATTGGTGGAGATGTTCCTTGGTATGTGTGCAACCTTCAGTTAAAATTTCATGGTATTTGGATCAGTGGATTGAGAGATATCATCGATACGAGGCGATGTTCTTCGCTAGGCTGTCTGGTTCGAATCCATTTCTCTGAGCTGAAGGCTTCGAATCGATGGTATCACGCGCTTCTGTGAAGACGTGGAACGCACATTTCGCCTCGATCCGGTCTTCACTCCGAATCGACCGCGTCGACTCCATACATCTCGGCGCATTCGCATCAAGGGATGACGTGGTGCGCGCGCTTCGCCTCGATCCGATATTTGCTCCGTGTTGACTGCTTCGACTCCATGTATTTCGCCTCGTTTCCTTCGAGAGATGACACGTTATCCAAGCTGGTTGACCTGATGGATTCGAGTAAGACTTCATCCATGAATACGAAGCAAACATTGACTGATGGATACGAAGTAGGCACTGAATGATGGATACGAAGCAAGCACTGGTCGATGGATACGAAGTAGACATTAAGCGATCGTTACGAACCAGGTGGCTTATTGATGGATACGAGCAAGTCTTTCTGGCTGAAGGTTCTATCGATACGGGGCTTATAACTGTGTGGACTTAATCATCCTGATTGACATGCGATCGATGGATGCGAAATCTGGGCTGGGCTGACTGATACGAAATCCATCGAGTCGAATTTGATGGATTCGAAGCATGCTTAACTTCGATCGATACGAACTGCTGCTTCCTGATGGATACGAAAAGATGCTCTCCCCTTTGCCTTGCATCCATCATAACTCGAGCATATGAACTCGGATCGATCTGAAACTTGGAGCGTCGGTTTGCTTTATTTTCCCGATCATGTCTCATCGATTGGGACTTGATCCGGACTCGGTCAAAATTCAACGATATCCATGACAAACGACATTTGGAATCCAACTCCTTGGTGTCCTGGCCTTGCCAAAAGGCAGGATAACATTTGCCCCCCAAAGTACGTCTTCTGAAAACATGACGTGCATTGTAAAGCTGTAGGTCTTCTTTGAATAATTTTGAAAGTCGTACCCCTTAGCCATTCTCTTGTATCGGTCCTCTCATGAATCGATGCTAAAAGTCGAAAAGCCTTTCTTCGTATCGATGTGGGTTGACTTGATGGATACGAAAATGATCATTCGTATCGATGGTCACAAATCGCGGTGAATTCTGATTCGAATTGGTGATATCTGGTGGATACGAAATGGATGTTCGTATCGATAGATTTTGATGGATACGAAAGTGACGCTCATATAACAGGTCTGCTCTGTTTCGAATCGATGGCTCATAATTTGGATGTTTCGAAACGATGGTGTCTGGTGAACATTTTGCCTCGATGAATGCACAGCTTGATGGATTCGAAGAGAGCGTTTGCATCGACCCATCGTATTCATGTGGCCTCCCTGTGCGCTTCGAACCGATAAAGTCTGGTGGGTTCGAAACGAGCCTTCGTTTCGATGCGCCGTCTGACTGGTTGCGACCGGTCAGATTGACTGGGAGTCGAATCGACTCGGTTCCGTCCTAGGCTTCATATAAATATCTGGGACTTTGTCATTTCTCACTTTTTTACCTTTTACTTTTACTGTTGTCTTCTGCATTCTCGTATCGATTCACGGACTTGGGAGAGAAGAATTGTTCCAATCTTCGAATCGATCAAACATCATTTTATTATTTCCCCAAACTCCAATTCAATTCAGGTAAATAAGCAATCACGGCTAAATTCGAGCGACGAAGTTCAGATCTCAGATCCATCGTGCCCTTGCTGATTATTGATTTTGGTGGCGCTAAGGCCAGATCTGAACCAGAGCTTGGTCGAGGATGGCCATGGCGATGCTCGCTTCAATCGGAGAAGAAAGAGTTCTGGAGGAATTGCTTCACCTCTAGTTCGTGTCGATCCGAGACAGGAGGGTTCGACTCGACCCAGATTTCATGATTTCGCATCGATTGATGGGTTGAAGGGGATGCAGAGGTTCGCATCGATCTAAGCTGGTTGGGGCTTGTGTCGAACTGAGATGATTGATGTAAGCGTTTGGCCTGCATGATCGATGCGAAAATCTGCCTCCCACGATCGATACGAAGACCAAGAGGTCTCATTGGTTCAATATCGATAGCCCCAGATCGATGCGAAGTCATTGCACTTGGTTGTCACACAGCCGTTAACCCTTGGCCGATGCGAAGTAAGCCTCTCTGATCGATACGAAATCAACTCCTCCGGTCGATATGAACTACCATCGATACGAAAGGTATCGAGTCGACCTTGACCGATACGAAAGTATCGATTCGAACTGGATCGACACAAAAGATATCACGCCTCCGACTGAATTTGAATCTGAACTACGATCGATTCCATGCTGAAATTCGACGAACTTAGCGAACTTTTGCATGCTCTTATACTCGACTCCGACGAGCTTCTGCCTTGCATAATTGGACTTGATTACAGGATTGCATATTTGACTGACTTTCGAAGCTCGTCGATGGAACTGTAACCTAACGAACATATAACGGACTTACACTTGAATCAGCCATCTGACATCTGGGTTGCGCGATCGTGACGGTCAGCGATGACGGTCATTGTCGGTCTGACTTCCAGAGTTTCGTCGCTAGCGTGTTTTCTTTAATTCTGCAAAATTTGCTCAAGTCACGCACAACATTCGCACTACACAACACATTCATGCACTTTACACTGGGGAATGCACGGGCTTTTTATCATCTAATGATGGTTTCTCCTGAGTTAGCTAGTGATAGAACCGTCAAGTTCGCAGCAGCAAGAGACTCAGAACCCTATCCCTCCCAAACTTGAGATTCCGGACATCGAGGCCGAAGCTATCGGTCCAGCTCCGGATGAGTTGCCCGATGCGTCCTTCATTAATTGTCCACCTGATTCTGTCCCGTCCAATATCTCTGAAGACATGCTAGGGAGAATATGCTTAAGGCATGGCTTATCTTTGGATGAAGTACTGTTGCCTGGACCGGATGACAGGCCACATAATCCCCCGGAGGGGTATACTGCTTTTAATCGACATGCGTGCGCAGCCGGCACACTTCCTCCGTTCAATGATTACATAAGAGAAGTGTTGGCTTACCTGGACATCGCTCCGTCTCAATTGCATCCAAACGGATATGCCTCACTCAACAGCTTGTTCATTGTATTCATGGAGTACCTCCATCGTCCTCCCCGTATGACCGACATAAGATACTTGTTCAATTTCAAGAGTCGGACTGACAGCCCATCTTACACGTTCTTGGAGTCTGTAAGGAACTGCCAAGTTGTCGCGGGGTCGTGGACTAGGCTAAGCTACTTTAAGTCGGAGTGGTTCTATGTCCGATGTCCTCCGGGGTTTGCCAGAAGATGGCTGTTCAGACGTGAGTATTGTCTTTTTTCCC
The DNA here is from genome assembly GCA_030737815.1 of Allium fistulosum. Classification (NCBI taxonomy): domain Eukaryota; kingdom Viridiplantae; phylum Streptophyta; class Magnoliopsida; order Asparagales; family Amaryllidaceae; genus Allium; species Allium fistulosum. The sequence continues at coordinate 1,387,100,062 of CM060901.1, read as the reverse complement.
AAGTAATTGACAGGGCAAATTTCGGAATGAAATTAAACTTACGTCTTCTTCTCTTTTTCTTTCAGCTATCATCCAGCGGCCTGAGGGTGGCTACTATAAAGAGATAGTTCGGGTCCTCCAAGAGATTCCTAGCGAAGAAAGGAATATTGAACTGTTATTGACAGATCGGAATCTCAGAGTTCTTGGGCTGATCGGCCGGAGGCAGAGCATAAGACTCGATGGTGCACTAAAGACCGTCTCCAGGAAAAAGGTCAAGCGGATGAAGCCCAGGGTTGTGATAATTGAGGAACCCGATTCCGAGAAAACTCATACTAACGAGGAACCGTTGGTCGGACCTGCTAATGCAACCCCGGAGTCCGATGCAAAGAGGAAAGGCAAAGCAGTGGCCTCAAAACAGCCTAAGTCCGGGAGGCGGAAGTCTGTGGTTTTGCACCGTCCTTTGCCAGGAGTTAAGATTACGGAAGCATCCTCCCTGCAAGCTGAAGATCAATTCGAAGGGCCTGTTGACCCTCCAATCCCGGACATCGAGCCGGAGCAACACGATGTTGGATCGGGTGGACCGCAACATATCGTCGATGTTAGCGAGTCTGATCCTGCCAGTGCGATTGACACTTCTGGTTGGTCCGGGGGGTTACACATTCACACACTCTTCACGGCACAACTCACTTTTCTAGCCGTAAACAACACATCGCAAACGGTTACTGATTCTTCGTGGTTTTCTTTTCAGGTACGATGTCTGGGCAAGGTTCTGTGCTTGGTAGTTTGCGCAATAAGCGCCGTTATCATGAGCCACGCAGGAGAGAGGGCGAGAGGGATTACGACTCAGGACACTCTGGTCAGGAGAAGTCTGACAGAGATAGGTGATACGTTCGCCGATCCCGATCTCGCTCTCCTCCCCCCAGGACCTCTGCACCTCCTACGGCCGCAGTTACTCGTCCTCCCGAAACTTCACGGCCTAGGCCGCCTTCTCAAGCTTTGAGGTCCGATCCTCCGCGCAGGACTGAAATAGCCACCTCTTCGGCTACTGTACCGGTCCCGACCGAGGCGTCTAGTGAAGGAGCACTTAAACTGGCATAGATGAGGAAGGAATTTCCCGACATCTGTTTTGATGGTTATGTCTTCCCTCCGCATTTGAAGAGAATTCCGCCAACCGCGGAAATCACTATCCATGATTATGTTGCAGACATCTTTTTCCAGTACAGGGAATGGGGACGGGCCGCGAGGAAGGCGTCTAAAGTGGCATTCGATCGGGGCGTCACCATTGAGAAGCTCGAGAAGGAATTGGGTCACAACGACCAAATCATAAAAGCGCTCAACTCGGAGGCTGAGTCTTCCCGTAAGTCTGAAATGGAGGCTCTAAAGAAAGTTGATGAAGTGAACGCTGTCATGGCCAGGATGAAGCAAGAGAACTATACTGCCATCGAGGACATGAGTCACAGGAACACTTCCATTACCGCCGAGAGGGATGCCGCTCTGAAGGAGCTTAATGAGCTGAAATCAAAGTTTTCAGAGATGGCGAAGGAAAAAGACGCAGCTAATGTCTCTGCGCAGGAGGCCTGTGACCAGGCAGTGACGCTCCGAAAGGAGAAGGAAGCGGCTATACAACAAGCCCATGAAGCTGAGGCTGGGGTTGACGAGAAGGTACGGCAGGCGGAGGCCAGGATTGAGGCCGAGGTGGAAGAGCTACTCGTCACTTATAACGCCAATGTGCTAAGGCACCGAGACTTGACATGGCTTGACGATTACCCCACACATCTCTATAACGCCTGGAACCTACTGGTTGATGAGGAGAAATCCGGGCACCCTGATGAAGCCCTCGATGAATTCGAGCTGGAGAACCGCATCCTCAATGATGACGAAAAGAGGGTTCTCCATGACTCCATGATTTCCCACGACAAGGTGAGGCTTGGTGCCCAGATCCAGGAGGTCGGAGAGAGCTCTGGTGCAAAACACCATGTTATGAGTTCAGAGATAGTCGTGTCATCTCAGTCTGAGTGAACTCCGATGATCTACCCCCAGCCTATTCCGGCATATGATCCAGATCAACCGCATTTATCTCCTATTAAGGAACATCCTTCCGAAGTAGTTCAGACGACCTCGAGCCAAACCGAGGAAGGTACTCTGAACTAACTTCTTGTATATTTGGATTGAAGAATCTGTGTTGAAACGTTGCTAATGACATGTCTTTTTCCTTTGATCAGTGACAGGAGTTGCACCAGCCGTGCTTCTTACCACCCAAGAATCAGGTCAAGCGCCAGGAGCCATCATCTCTGAGGCGACCTCCGTCGCGGCAATGGCACCAGTTGGAGTGACGCAGGGGAGCTCACTTTCTTTCAACGAGCAGATGATAAACAAGCTCCTTGGCCGTCAAAGTGATCCTTTTGCGGACTTGCCATTCGGCTTGGGTGGATTCACGGCTACTTCTGACACCTCGTCTCAGACTACTACGGCCCCTAGCGAGGCCAGGGCACGGCGGGAAGCGGCGATGTTGGCCGAGATTAATGCCGAGATGGCGGCCGCGGCGCACGGCGGTGAAGTAGATGGCGGAGCAGCAGCACAGTGCCCTACTCCTCTCATGACTGTGTCTCCTGGGGGCACACTTACTGATACTAATGTGCCAGCCCCTCCTCCGGCTGCGGAGTCTGTTCCTCCCACTCCTCCCGCGGGAAGTATCTCTATAGAGTCCAGCTCAGACGAGGACGTTGACATTATGCCTTCACCCGAAGGGAGCTTGCCTAAGGAGAAAGGCTCCAAGCGAAAGGGTACTGGTGGATCCAGTAGCTCCTCGAGGAAGAAGAAGCTAAGGAAGCAGAAGGATTAGACATTCTTTTCGTAGGCAGTTAGGGACTTTTGTTATTTTCTCTGCTTTTCCCTTTTGTAGGCCGTGTTTAGATGCAGGTTCGGCCCCTGTTAGTAGGAATATTTTGGAAAAAACTCATGTATGAACCATTGTTCTTGAGTTAGTTGGAATAAAATTTTGTTTTCTAGCTTCAGCTTATGTTCCTTTCTATGCTTGAATATTGCAGTGTTCGGACTTTGGTCCAGTGTATTTGCATTATCTGATTGCTTCAAGAATAGCTCATTTTACTTGTTAAGTATGGAAATCTCGGACTTGAGTTGTGATAGGGGATCGCATCGGAGCTGAGCATCGCATAGTTTCGGGTAATGACTAACATTTGCCTCTGCCCCCAGTTCCGGGGTCAAGTTGTGATGATCAGCGTGTGATGGCACCAAGCGAGGACCGAGTGGTCGAACTACGCTTGTTCTCTTATGAATCGTTTCATCCACACTCCGGGGATATATGTCATCTCGTAAGCGGTTGTTTGCACTCTGGGAACATGGAGTTGACTGATGTTTGTACTCTGCATCGCACTCTGTGAATGCGGAGTTGAATGTTTATACTCCACTTCGCACTCTGAGAATATGGAGTTAAATGTTTATACTCCGTCTCGCGCTCTGGGAGGACGGAGTCGAATGTTTATACTCCACTTCGCACTCTGGGAATATGGAGTTAAATGTTTATACTCCGTTTCGCACTCTGGGAATGCGGAGCCGAATGTTCATACTCCACTTCGCACTCTGGGAATATGGAGTTAAATGTTTATACTCCGTCTCACGCTCTGGGAATGCGGAGTTGAATGTTTATACTCCACTTCGCACTCTGGGAATATGGAGTTGAATGTTTATACTCCGTCTCGCGCTCTGGGAATGCGGAGTTGTATGTTTATACTCCACTTCGCACTCTGGGAATATGGAGTTAAATGTTTATACTCCGTCTCGCGCTCTGGGAATGCGGAGTTGAATGTTCATACTCCACTTCGCACTCTGGGAATGTGGAGTTAAATGTTTATACTCCGCTTTGCACTCTGGGAATGCGGAGTTGAATGTTCATACTCCACTTCGCACTCTGGGAATATGGAGTTAAATGTTTATACTCCGTCTCGCGCTCTGGGAGGACGGAGTCGAATGTTTATACTCCACTTCGCACTCTGGGAATGTGGAGTTAATTGTAGGATTGTCGTGTGTCAACCCTATTAATATCGGTGTCATGGCTTGTCCCCGAGCTCGGGTTTCACCTAGTGAGTGGCTGGTCGTATCACAGCCACTCTCCATTTGAATAAGTCCCATTGCATGATGGGATTTAGCTCTTCGTGCATCGTGATGTTGTATATCGTACATAATGAATCACAGCTCTGGCTCGAAGAAGTGGCATTTTATTGCTGAAATAAGAAAATGCGGCAAAGTCAGTTGCCTTATTACAAAATTCAAACTTCGAAATGCAGAAACAAATTGCTAAATAGAATGAAATAAATAAAGCCTGTTGTTTGTACCAAAAATGGGCACAACACTCTTCGGGAGTTGTTTGAAGAGATAAAATGAAGATTATAAATGTAAAACAGAGATTATCTAACAAAAACTCCAACAAATAGGAATGTAAAGTGCATAGACAAGCAGTTTAGAGTGGTTCGGCGTATAGCCTACGTCCACTATGAAGTTTTGATGATTTTATTGATTCTCTTTCAATGATTACAAGCGTTTACAGCAATGAATAGCGGATTACAGTTTAGAATTTGAAATTGACAGCAAAAGTAGGATGCAAATCTCAATCCGGCAGAGTCTGGACGCTTCAGAGAAAAAAGATCCTTTTTCTATTGATTCTGGGGCTCTATTTATAGGCGTAGGAAGCTCAAATCTCGCTCAAACTCCCGGAGAATTGGTCTGGCACGTGAGTGGGTCCATGCGCCCGGTCCCACCAAATTTCAACTCCATCTGGGATCGATTCGAAACGACTTCGTATCGATCAGAAAATGCTCCAACCGAGCTGGAATTTGGCGTGGACATCCCTCAGCATGCATGCAAGCTTCTCTCAAAATTTTACTGGATTTGGATCAATGGATTACGAGATATGGTCGATACGAACTGGAATTCCTTATAGGCTGTCTGGTTCGTATCCATGAATTCGACTCCATCCGTTCGCCTCGCTGGCTGCACGTGCTCTTGAAGTGAGGTGGCGCGCGCGCTTCGTCTCGATCCGGTCTTTGTGCCGCATTGACTGTTTCGACTCCACATATCTTGCCTTGTTTTACTTTGATGGAAGACATGTCATCCCTGGTCAGTTGACTCGTTGGATACAAACAAGTCATTAGGCATGGATTCGAAGTGAGGTCCTCTGATGGATACGAAGAGCACTGGTCCGATGGATACGAAGCAAGCACCGAGTGATGGATACGAAGTAGACGCTGAATGATGGATGCGAAGCAGACGTTGGCTGAAGGATACGAGGTCCTTCAATTGCTGGTGTGTATGAAGTCCATCGATACGAGCTCGATGGATACGAAGGAAGTCGAGTCGAGCCTGGGTACCTCGATGGATTCGGAGCTGATTGGCACGAAGCTTGATGGATTCGAACTAGGGCTTCGGTGATGGATACGAAATCTGGGCTTTTCCCTCCAATTTGACTCGATCATAACTTGAGCGTACGAGTCCGGATTGACTTGAAATTTGAGGTGCTGATCTCTATGGCCTTTCTTGTCATGTCCTATCAATTGTAGCTCATTCTGGGTTCGGACAAAATTCAGTGATATCCATGGCGTGCTATCCTTGTTCTCTAGTCGGCTCCCTTAGTGTCCTGGCCTTGCCAAAAGGCGGGATAACATTTGCCCCCCAAAGTACGTCTTGTGAAAACATGACGTGCTTTGAAAAGCTGTAGGTCTTCTTTGAATAACTTTGAAAGTCGTACCCCTTAGCCATTCTCTCGTATCGGTCCTCTTATGAATCGATGCCCAAAGTCGAAAAGCCTTCTTTCGTATCGATGTGGGTTGACTTGATGGATACGAAAACAATCATTCGTATCGATGGTCACAAATCGCGGTGAATTCTGATTCGAATTGGTGATATCTGGTGGATACGAAATGGATGTTCGCATCGATAGATACTGATGGATACGAAAGTGACGCTCGTATTAACAGGTCTGCTCTGTTTCGAATCGATGGCTCAAAATTTGGATGTTTCAAAACGATGGTGTCTGGTGAACATTTCGCCTCGATGAATGCACAGCTTGATGGATTCGAATAGAGCGTTTGCATCGACCCATCGTATTCATGTGGCCTCCCTGAGCGCTTCAAACCGATAAAGTCTGGTGGGTTCGAAACGAGCCTTCATTTCGATGTGCCATCTGACTGGTTGCGACCGGTCAGATTGATTGGGAGTCGAATCGACTCGGTTCCGTCCTAGGCTTCATATAAATATCTGGGACTTCGTCATTTCTCAATTTTTTACCTTTTACTTTTACTGTTGCTCTCCATTCCCTCTTTTACTTTCGTATCGATAAACTGAGAGACAAGTGTTCGTTTTTGAGTCGAAGCAAACCTTCGTTTCCTTGTTTCAAAATCGCTGAAATCAGGTAATGAATGGATAGAGTCATGTTAACAACGTCGAATCACGAGTCTGCGCATTCATCTTTCCTGCTTTTTCGTCCAGTCTTCACGAATTTTCAGATCTGGACGAGAGAAAACGATATTGGGGAATGACTCGTGGCCATGGAGCTGAGATCCCTTGGGGAAGAAGAAGATATGGAGGAAATCGCCCTATCTTCGTCTCGTGTCGATCTGAAATTGGAATATTCGAATCGATCCAGTCAGCATACGTTCGTATCGGTAGGGAGATGAAAGCGGCAATTGTTGCGAAGCCATTGCTTTCAGATCGATGCGAAATTGGCGAATTCGATCGGTTCGAATTGATCTGCCTCCGATCGATACGATTCGTATCGATTCGAACCTGATTGATACGAAGCGCTCTCACCCCTGCCTGACCGATACGAATGTATTGAGTCGAACTCGATCGATACGAAGTACCTTCATTCCAGTGCGATCGACACGAACACATCTTTCATTCTGAGACGATCGATACGAACGTATCGATTCGAACATAGCCGGGTTGCGATGCATGATCTTCATGACTCGATACGAAATGAAATGCAACGATCGATTCCAACCTAAATTTGGACGGACTTAAAGAAACTTTTAATATCCAAATACTTGACTCCGACGAGCTTCTGCCTTGCACAATAGAACTTTGTCACAGAACTGCATATTTGACTGACTTTCGGAGCTCGTCGATGAAACTGCCATTTAACAGAAAAGTACAACGAACTCTTTAATCTTGAATCGATCGTTATCATCTGGATGGCGCAGTCATGACGGTCAGCGATGACGGTCATGTTTGTCTGACTTCCAGGATCCCGTCGCTTGCACATTTTCTTTAACTCTGCAGAATTTGCTCAAGTCACGCACAACACTCGCACTACACGACACATTCATGCACTTTACACTGGGGAATGCACGGGCTTTTTGTCATCTAATGATGGTTTCTCGTGAGTTAGCTAGTGATGGAACCGTCAAGTTCGCAGCAGCAAGAAACTCAAAACCCTACCCTTCCTAGAATTGAGATTCCGGTCATCGAGACCGAAGCTATTGGCCCAGCTCCGGACGAGTTGCCCGATGCGTCCTTCATTAATAGTCCGCCTGATTCCGTCCCATCCAATATTTCTGAAGACATGCTAGGGAGAATATGCTTAAGGCATGGTCTATCTTTGGATGAGGTATTGTTGCCCGGACCGAATGATAGGCCACATAATCCCCCGGAGGGGTATACTGCTTTTAACCGGCATGCGTGCGCAGCCGGCACACTTCCTCCATTCAACGACTATATAAGAGAAGTGTTGGCTTATCTGGACATCGCTCCGTCTCAATTGCATCCAAACGGATATGCCTCACTCAACAGCTTGTTCATTGTATTCATGGAGTACCTCCATCGCCCTCCCCGTATGACCGACATAAGATACTTGTTTAATTTCAAGAGTCGGACTGACAGCCCATCTTATACGTTCTTGGAGTCTGTAAGGAACTGCCAAGTTGTCACGGGGTCGTGGACTAGGCTAAGCTATTTTAAGTCGGAGTGGTTCTATGTCCGATGTCCTCCGGGGTTTGCCAGAAGATGGCTGTTCAGACGTGAGCATTGTCTTTTCTTTTTCAATTAATTGACAGGGCAATTTTCGGAGTGAAATTAAACTTACGTCTTCTTCTCTTTTTCTCTCAGCTATCATCCAGCGGCCTGAGGGTGGCTATTATAAAGAAATAGTTCGGGTCTTCCAAGAGATTCCTAGCGAAGAAAGGAATATTGAACTGTTATTGACAGATCGGAATCACAGAGTCCTTGGGCTGATCGGTCGGAGGTAGAGCATAAGACTCGATGGTGCATTAAAGACCATCTCCAGGAAAAAGGTCAAGCGGATGAAGCCCAGGGTTGTGATAATCGAGGAACCCGACTCCGAGAAAACTCACACTGACGAAGAACCGTTGGTCGGACCTGCTAATGCAACCCCGGAGTCCGATGCTAAGAGGAAAGGCAAAGCTGTGGCTTCGAAACAGCCTAAGTCTGGGAGGCGGAAGTCTGTGGTTTTGCAACGTCCTTTGCCAGGAGTTAAGATTACGGAGGCAGCCTCCCTGCAAGCTGAAGATCAACTCGAAGGGCCTGCTGACCCTCCAATCCCTGACATCGAGCCGGAGCAACACGATGTTGGGTCGGGTGGACCGCGACATATCGTCGATGTTAGCGAGTCTGAGCTTGCCAATGCGATTGACACTTCTGGTTGGTCCGGGGGGTTACACATTCACACACTCCTCACGGCACAACACACTTTCCTAACCATAGACAACACATCGCAAACGGTTACTGATTCTTTGTGGTTTTCTTTTCAGGTACGATGTTTGGGAAAGGTTTCGTGCTTGGTAGTTTGCGTAAGCGCCGTTATCACGAGCCACGCAGGAGAGAGGGCGAGAGGGATTATGACACGGGACACTCTGGTCAGGAGAAGTCTGACAGAGATAGGGGATATGTTCGCCGATCCCGATCTCGCTCTCCTCCCCCCAGGACCTCTACACCTCCTACGGCCGCAGTTACTCGTCCTCCCGAAACTTCACGGCCTAGGCCGCCTTCTCAAGCTTTGAGGTCCGATCCTCCGCGCAGGACCGAAATAGCCACCTCTTCGGCTACTGTGCCGGTCCCGACCGAGGCGTCTAGCGAAGGAGCGCTTAAATTGGCACAGATGAGGAAGGAATTTCCTGACATCTATTTTGATGGGTATGTCTTCCCCCCGCACCTGAAGAGAATCCCGCCAACCGCGGAAACTACTATCCACGATTATGTTGCGGACATCTTTTTCCAGTATAGGGAGTGGGGACGGGCCGCGAGGAAGGCATCTAAAGTGGCATTTGAGCGGGGCGTCACCATCGAGAAGCTCGAGAAGGAGCTGGGTCGCAACGACCAAATCATAAAAGCGCTCAACTCGGAGGCTGAGTCTTCTCGTAAGTCTGAAATGGAGGCTTTAAAGAAAGTTGATGAAGTGACCGCTGTCATGGCCAGGATGAAGCAAGAACATTACACCGCCATCGAGGACATGGGTCATAGGAACACTTCTATTACTGCCGAGAGGGATGCCGCTCTCAAGGAGCTTAATGAGCTGAAGTCAAAGTTTTCAGAGATGGCTAAGGAAAAAGACGCAGCTAATGTCTCTGCGCAGGAAGCCTGTGACCAGGCAGTGACACTCCGAAAGGAGAAGGAAGCGGCTATACAACAAGCCCATGAAGCTGAGGCTGGGGTTGACGAGAAGGTACGGCAGGCGGAGGCCAGGATTGAGGCCGAGGTGGAGGAGCTACTCGTCACTTATAACGCCAATGTGCTAAGGCACCGAGACTTGACATGGCTCGACGATTACCCTACACATCTCTATAACGCCTGGAACTTACTGGTTGATGAGGAGAGATCTGGGCACCCTGATGAAGCCGTTGATGAGTTCGAGCTGGAGAACCGCATCCTTAATGATGACGAAAAGAAGGTTCTTCATGACTCCATGATTTCCCATGACAAGGTGAGGCTTGGTGCCCAGATCCAGGAAGTCGGAGAGAGCTCTGGTGCAGAACACCATGTTACGAGTTCTGAGATAGTCGTGTCATCTCAGTCTGAACCAACTCCGATGATCTACTCCCAGCCTATCCCGGCGTATGACCCAGATCAACCGCATTTATCTCCTATTAAGGAACATCCTTCTGAAGTAGTTCAGATGACCTCGAGCCAAACCGAGGAAGGTACTTTGAACTAACTTCTAGTATGTTTGGATTGAAGAACCCACGTTGAAATGTTGCTAATGACATGTCTTTTCCTTTGATCAGTGACAGGAGTTGCACCAGCCGCGCCTCTTACACCCCAAGAATCAGGTCAAGCGCCAGGAGCCATCATCTCTGAGGCGACCTCCGTCGCAGCAATGGCACCAGTTGGAGTGATGGAGGGGAGCTCACTTTCTTTCGACGAGCAGATGATAAACGAGCTCCTTGGCCGTCAAAGTGATCCTTTTGCGGACTTGCCATTTGGCTTGGGTGGATTCACGGCTACTTCTGACACCTTGTCCCAGACTACTACGGCTCCTAGCGAGGCCAGGGCACGGCGGGAAGCGGCGATGTTGGCCGAGATTAATGCCGAGATGGCGGCCGCGGCGCACGGTGGTGAAGTAGACGGCGGAGCAGCAGCATAGTGCCCTACTCCTCTTATGACTGTGTCTCCTGGGGGCACACTTACTGATACTAATGTGCCAGCCCCTCCTCCAGCTTCCGAGTCTGTTCCTCCCACTCCTCCTTCGGGAAGTATCCCTATAGAGTCCAGCTCAGACGAGGATGTTGACATTATGCCTCCACCCGAAGGGAGCTTGCCTAAGGAGAAAGGTTCCAAGCGAAAGGGTACTGGTGGCTCCAGTAGCTCCTCGAGGAAGAAGAAGCTGAGGAAACAGAAGGATTAGACGTTCTTTTCATAGGCGGTTAGGGACTTTTGTTATTTTTTCTACTTTTTCCCTTTTGTAGGCCGTGTTTAGATGCAGGTTCGGCCCCTGCTAGTAGGAATATTTTGAATAAAAACTCATGTATAAACCATTGTTCTTGAGTTAGTTGGAATAAAATTTTGTTTTTTGGCTTCAGCTTGTGTTCTTTTCTATGCTTGAATATTGCAGTGTTCGGACTTCGGTTCAGTGTACTTGCATTATTTGATTGCTTCAAGAATAGCTCATTTTACTTGTAAAGTATGGGAATCTCAGACTTGAGTTGTGATAGGGAATCGCATCGGAGCTGAGCATCGCATAGTTTCGGGTAATGATTAACATTTGCCTCTGTCCCCAGTTCCGGGGTCAAGTTGTGATGATCAGCTCGTGATGGCACCAAGCGAGGACCGAGTGGTCGAACTACGCTTGTTCTCTTATGAATCGTTCCATCCTCACTCCGGGGATATGCGTCATCTCGTAAGCGGTTGTTCGTACTTTAGGAACATGGAGTTGACTGACGTTCGTATTCTGCATCGCACTCTGGGAATGCGGAGTTGAATATTTATACTCCGCTTCGCACTCTGGGAATGCGGAGTTAAATGTTTATACTCCGTCTCGCGCTCTGGGAGGATGGAGTCAAATGTTTATACTCCACTTCGCACTCTGGGAATGCGGAGTCGACTGTTTATACTCCGCTTCGCACTCTGGGAATGCGGAGTCGAATGTTTATACTCCATTTCGCACTCCGGGAATATGGAGTTAAGTGTTTATACTCCGCTTCGCACTCTGGGAATACGGAGTTGAATGTTTATACTCCACTTCGCACTCTGGGAATGTAGAGTTAAATGTTTATACTCCATTTCGCACTCTGGGAATATGGAGTTGAATGTTTATATTCCATTTCGCACTCTGGGAATACGGAGTTGGATGTTTATACTCCATTTCGCACTCCGGGAATATGGACTTAAGTGTTTATACTCCGCTTCGCACTCTGGGAATACGGAGTTGAATGTTTATACTCCACTTCGCACTCTGGCAATGTGGAGTTAAGTGTTTATACTCCGCTTCGCACTCTGGGAATACGGAGTTGAATGTTTATACTCCACTTCGCACTCTGGGAATGTGGAGTTAATTGTAGGATTGTCGTGTGTCAACCCTATTAATATCGGTGTCATGGCTTGTCCCCGAGCTTGGGTTTCACCTAGTGAGTGGCCGGTCTTATCACAACCACTCTCCATTTGAATAAGTCCTATTGCGTGATGGGATTTAGCTCTTCGTGCATCGTGATGTTGTATATCGTACATAATGAATCACAGCTCTGGCTCGAAGAAGTGGCATTTTATTGCTGAAATAAGAAAATGCGGCAAAGTCAGTTGCCTTATTACAAAATTCAAATTTCGAAATGCAGAAACAAATTGCTAAATAGAATGAAATAAATAAAGCCTGTCATATGTAGTAGCGGCGGAGACTTTCGCTGTTCCAAGCCCTCGGTAAATCGAGACCGTCAACAGTCGACAGCTTGAATGTACCATCTCCGAGCTTTCGTGTAATTACATACGGCCCTCCCCAGTTCGGTTTCATGTGTGAAGGAACTGGGTAAATTCTCTTGAGCACGAGGTCGCCGAGTTCAAAGGTTCGAGGTCGAACTCTGGTGTTGTACAATCGGGCGACCCGGCTTCGATGTGCGGCTGCTCTCAAATCAGCCTCCTCCCGTTTTTCATCCAATAGATCCAAAGACTCGGCTAGGAGTATAGCGTTTGTTTTTGGATCATAATAAGTCACGCGATGAGAGAGCACTTCTGTCTCGACCGGAATAACGGCCTCTGAGCCATAAGATAGGGAAAACGGAGTGTGTCCGGTCGCGGTTTTGTGGGTCGTTCGATAGGCCCATAACGCCAGAGGAAGTTCATCGACCCACTTGCCCCCAGCCTTCTCCAATCGTTTCTTCAGGATCGATTTTATAACTTTGTTGACAGCTTCAACCTGTCCATTCGCCTGGGGGTGTGCGACAGCCGATAACTTTTTGCGGATATGAAACCGTTGACAGAAACTCTTGAATTCTGCACTCTCGAATTGGGTTCCGTTATCAGTGATGATAGTATGCGGGAGTCCAAATCGACAGATGATGTTGCGAACCACGAAATTTATCACCTTCTTTGTCGTAATGGTTGCTAGGGCTTCGGCCTCAGCCCACTTTGTGAAGTAATCAACTGCGACGATGGCGTATTTCGCACCGCCTTTTGCTAAAGGTAAAGCGCCGATGATGTCAATGCCCCACATTGCGAATGGCCAGGGACTGACCATTTGGGTTATTTCAGTTGGCGGAGCTCTCGGAATTCGGGCATGTATCTGGCATTTATCGCACTTCCGGGCATAGTTTGCCGCATCTCGGTTCACTGTCGGCCAGTAGTATCCATATCGGAGTATCTTTTTAGCGAGAGCTTGCCCGCCGGTATGATCGCCGCACTCTCCTTCGTGCACGTCATGTAGCACTCGCTTGATTTCCTCGTGGGCGATACATCTGAGGAGATGAACGGAATAACCTCTCCTGTACATGACTTCGTTTTGGATGACGAACCGCGAGGCTTTTCGCTGAATCTGTCTCTTCTCATTTCTAGGTTCAGGCAGCACCCCATTCTCAATGTAATTCCGATATGGAGTCATCCAGGATTCTCTACTGGGAGCGGTTTCAAATACAGAGTTCATTTCTATACGATCGATGCTCGGAGTGGCCAAAGTTTCAACGGGGACAAGTCCCATTTGTTGCGCTTCGCCTGTGCTGGCTAACTTCGCCAGTGAATCGGCTTTCTGATTGCGTTCCCGAGGCACATAATAGATGGCATAATAATCAAACTGGTTTAGGATTTCCTGAACTCGTGCCAAGTAAGCGGCCAGTCTTCGGTCTCTTGCCTGGTATTCTCCTCGCACCTGGCATACCACTAACTGCGAATCGCAATAAATTTCTACAGCGATAATTCTCAAATCTCTGGCAAGCCTTAGGCCGGTTAGGAGGGCTTCATATTCGGCTTCATTATTAGTTGCACGAAAGTCGAATTTAAGAGCATAACATATGGATCGGCCCTCGGGAGTCTCAAGTACAACCCCAGCGCCCGAACACCGATCATTTGACGCACCATCAGTATACAGCTTCCAGATGTATTCGGGAGATTCACTGGTTTCGGGTAAGTCTTCCGGAATGGTGAATTCGGCTATGAAATCAGCCAGGACTTGTCCTTGAATGGCCCTCCGCGGAGCGTATGCGATATCAAATTGGCTTAGCTCAATGTTCCACTTGAGTAACCTACCTGACGTCTCAGGCCGCGTAAGGACCTGTCGTAACGGCTGGTCGGTGTACACAGTAAGCGGATGAGCTTGGAAGTAAGGACGGAGCTTCCTTGAGGCAATGACCAAACAATAAGCCAGTTTCTCCAGCCTCGGATAATTTCTTTCAGCTCCTGTTAGTCGCTTACTAACATAGTAGACCGGGTTTTGCACTTTGTCTTCTTCCCGGACTAGAGCAGCACTGATCGCATGTTCTGATACTGCCAGGTAGAGATATAGTTGCTCGTGGTCAACCGGTTTTGACAAGATCGGAGGTGTGGAGAGATGTTGAACTAATGATCGGAACGCGCCTTCACACTCCGTGGTCCATTCAAAGTTTCATTTGCCCTTCCGGATCAGGTCGAAGAAAGGAATGCATTTGTCGGTGGACTTTGAAATGAACCTGCTCAATGCTGCGACCTTCCCGTTAAGACTCTGGACTTGTTTTATAGTTCTAGGGGTTTGCAAATTTCTAATAGCCCAGATCTTCTTAGGATTCGCCTCTATTCCTCGAGCGTTGACAATGAACCCAAGGAATTTTCCGGATGCAACGCCAAAGTGACATTTGAGTGGGTTGAGCTTCATTCCGTACTCCCGGAGGATGCTGAACATTGAATTCAAATCTCTGACGTGATCGGTGGAGAATCGGGACTTCACCAGCATGTCATCCACGTAAACCTCCATGGTCTTCCCAATCTGATCAGCGAACATTCGGTTGACTAAGCGTTGGTATGTTGCTCCAGCGTTCTTTAGACCAAACGGCATGACTTTGTAACAATAGAGTCCCAGGTCGGTCACGAAGCTGGTATGTTCCTGATCAGGCAAATGCATGGGTATCTGATTGTAGCCGGAATAAGCGTCCATAAAGGATAGTAGTTCATGTCCGGCCGTCGAATCTACGAGCTGATCGATTCGTGGAAGTGGGAAGCTATCTTTTGGACAGGCCTTGTTAAGGTCAGAGTAATCAACACAGGTTCTCCACTTCCCGTTTGGTTTCCGAACTAGTACAGGGTTGGACACCCATTCTGGATACAAGGCATCTCGAATGAACCCATTCGATTGTAGTTTATCAACTTCCTCCTTAAGGGCGGCAGATCTCTCTGGATCCATACCGCGCCTTTTCTGTTTCACTGGGACATGTCGCGGATCTATATTCAGGGAGTGACTTGCAATGCTCGGCGAGATCCCGCACATGTCAGAGTGTGTCCAGGCGAAGACGTCGAGATTCGCCCGAAGAAATTCGACCAACTCCTGCTGTGTCTGCTAGTTTAGTTGGGACCCAACTTTCAGCATCTTTGAATCATCATCCTCACTGATTGGGACGTCCACAGTCAGTTCGGCTGGAGAGGCTTGACTCTCCGTTGATTCGTCTTTATCCTCGTTGTCCCTGGGGTCCAGGTCTTTCAGGAATTGGTCGTGGTGCCCGGGCCGAGGCCCAGGCATCAATTGTCAATTATCGATAGAACGGACGCAGAGAGATTCCTCTACGCCCTTCCCCTTCTCTTTACGTTGCGCCCCGCGCAGCTCAGCAACATAACAGGCCCTTCCTGAGGCCTGATCTCCTTGAACAACTCCAATCCCATGATCAGTGGGAAATTTCAGAGTCAGACACCATGGGGCGATTGCCACCCTGAACTCGGCTAAAGCTGGTCGACCCAGAAACGCATTGTATGGCGAATCTATTTCCAGCACAACAAATTGTAACATGCGGACCCTCCGGCGTTCTCCAACGCCTAACTCGACTGGGAGTTCAGTTATTCCGATGGGTATCGTGGCACTTCCGTTGAAACCATGGATTCTGGATAAACAGGGTTTCAAATCCTTTGTCTCCATCTTCATTAGATCGTAAGCCCGTTTGAGCAAGATGTTTACAGAGCTCCCACTGTCAACCAGGATCCTCTTCATCCAAGCAGGACCTACCTGGGCAGATATGACTAGTGGGTCGATAGTAGGGGCTTCGACTTTATCGGCGTCTCGGCTCCTGAACACGATATCATCGGACATTATCTTTTGTTGCTTTGCCGGGGTTCCATCCTCGCAATTACTATAACACTCGAAGTCCGCATGCCTGATAGAACTGGCATACGACTCCATTTCCCCCCAGCTTCTGTCTGCCGGATGGGAGCCACCACTTATTGTGTTGATAACTAATCTCCCGCCCGTACGAGCGGGTTCATCCTCTCTTTCCTGATTTTGTGAACGATTTTGATTCGAGGGGCCCGCTCCGCCAGGCTGCGGCGCCCGTACAAACTGATCTAGCTTCCTCTCTCTAATCAGCTTTTCGATGAGGTCCTGTAAGTGCCGACACTCATTGGTATTATGTCCATAGCTCTCATGGAACCTACAGAATTTCCCTGTCTGAATCTGTCTCTCCGATGAGGGCTTCGGAGCAGGCTTCTTATACTGTACAGTGTTGCAAGTCTGTAAGTATACATTTTCCAATGACGTGTTTAGCGGTGTATAACTGTCAAACATCTGAGCTCTACGTCGTGGACCTCGGTTTTCGTCTCTCTTCTTATTCTGGCCATTGTTTCCTCTCTGCTGGGTTTGCTTGTTTTGTATATTCAGCTGAACTTTCCCGGAACTCTCGCCGGACTGTTTAACTGCCACATTGCTCTGTATTCCCTCAATTCTGGGTTTCGCATCGTCCTGCTTCCTAGACTGTTTTGCATCCTCCTGCCGTAGGAATTGAGCGGCCTTGGAGTAGAAACGGTCCAACGACGCGGGAGGTTTTCCAGCTAGCCAGTTTCCGAATTCGGAATCAGGATCAATCCCCTTGGTCAGAGCCATTAAAATTGAATTATCGTTGGGATTGGTGATCTCGACGCATGCTGCGTGGAACCTCTCCAGGTAACGCCTGAGTGTCTCTCCAGGAGCCTGAGTGACGCTGGACAAGGTGTTGACGTCTTTTGGCCTGGCAACATGCATCCGGAATTGTTCCACAAACCACTTGGCCAATTGATCGAACGAAGAAATTGATCTAGGTGGTAGGCGGGTAAACCACATTGTCGCGATTCCCTCCAGAGAGATGGGGAAACTTCGACACTTCACTGCGTCGTCGGCCCTCGCAGCGCTCATCGACCATTCATACTTCAGAATATGCTGGTTGGGGTCACTATTCCCTTCATACATCGGGAGAGTCGGCATTCTGAATCGCCTAGGGGGTTCGGCATGTAACACTTCGTCTGTGAAAGGGGTATGACTACGGGAAATCCCCCAGTCATCATTAGTGAGCCCCTGACTCTCGCGGATCATTTGACGTATCATGGTTGATATATCCGAAACGGGCAGATTCGGAGCGTGATGAGCTAAGGCATGGTCGGGTTCCACGGTGCGAGTAGGGATCGGGCGCTGTCGACGATCCGTATCTCGCCTCCTTGGATCAACATCTTCTGGGACATAAGGTTCAGGAGTATGTCCTCGCTGTTGATTGATCGGCTCAGATTGATTTCGGGTATCGACCCTTGTCTCTGCTGCGGCGGTTGTGGCGCGGTTATCCGTGGTGTACTGTGGGGCAGTACCTCCTCGTGTTGAGGGACCGGTTTGGAAACTGGTCGACGGTCCTACCCTCAGTTTCCCAACAGTTAAGGCGGGTTGATACTCCGCAGCTTGAGCGCGACTCCCCTCTAGTCGAGGACCGGTAGTCCGGTGGTGATAATCAGATGAAGCTGAGCTTTCGGTAGACGCTCTGGAGACATCATCTCTCCTGGACCTTCTGTGCCCCCGGCGATTTAGCTGGTTGGTCAGCTCGATATTGGCGCGTAACTTTTCTGCCAACTGCTGACGGCTTTGGGTCAGCTCCTGGAGCAATACCTGAAACTCCTGTCGGGTGACTAGCCCTGTTGAGTCTGAGTGAGTGGTATTGTCTTGATTGGAAGAAGGCGACTGTGCGGGATTCTGCCTATCTCTGCCTTCTTGCTCTGCAGCGGTAGCGCCAGTTCTTGTGCTGACCATTCTCGGTGGTGGAGTCCTTTCCTAGATTTTGAGCAAATCTGAATAGAATGGAAGGATTCCGGACTGGATATCTGGATCTTCCTCTTGGATTTGTGCAATCCGGTATCGACGGCAGATCCAACGAGCAGGAGAAAAAGCTGGTTCTCTCGGTGAAAGCACCAAAGTGTTTGTACCAAAAATGGGCACAACACTCTTCGGGAGTTGTTTGAAGAGATAAAATGAAGATTATAAATGTAAAACAGAGATTATCTAACAAAAACTCCAACAAATAGGAATGTAAAGTGCACAGACAAGCAGTTTAGAGTGGTTCGGCGTATAGCCTACGTCCACTATGAAGTTTTGATGATTTTATTGATTCTCTTTCAATGATTACAAGCGTTTACAGCAATGAACAGCGGATTACAGTTTAGAATTCGAAATTGACAGCAAAAGTAGGATGCAAATCTCAATCCGGCAGAGTCTGGACGCTTCAGAGAAAAAAGATCCTTTTTCTGTTGATTCTGGGGCTCTATTTATAGGCGTAGGAAGCTCAAATCTCGCTCAAACTCTGGGAGAATTGGTCTGGCACGTGAGTGGGTCCATGCGCCCGGTCCCACCAAATTTCAACTCCATCTGGGATCGATTCGAAACGACTTCGTATCGATCAGAAAATGCTCCAACCGAGCTGGAATTTGGCGTGGACATCCCTCAGCATGCATGCAAGCTTCTCTGAAAATTTTACTGGATTTGGATCAGTGGATTACGAGATATGGTCGATACGAACTGGAATTCCTTATAGGCTGTCTGGTTCGTATCCATGAATTCGACTCCATCCGTTCGCCTCGCTGGCTGCACGTGCTCTTGAAGTGAGGTGGCGCGCGCGCTTCGTCTCGATCCGGTCTTTGTGCCGCATTGACTGTTTCGACTCCACATATCTTGCCTTGTTTTACTTTGATGGAAGACATGTCATCCCTGGTCAGTTGACTCGTTGGATATGAACAAGTCATTAGGCATGGATTCGAAGTGAGGTCCTCTGATGGATACGAAGAGCACTGGTCCGATGGATACGAAGCAAGCACCGAGTGATGGATACGAAGTAGACGCTGAATGATGGATGCGAAGCAGACGTTGGCTGAAGGATACGAGGTCCTTCAATTGCTGGTGTGTATGAAGTCCATCGATACGAGCTCGATGGATACGAAGGAAGTCGAGTCGAGCCTGGGTACCTCGATGGATTCGGAGCTGATTGGCACGAAGCTTGATGGATTCGAACTAGGGCTTCGGTGATGGATACGAAATCTGGGCTTTTCCCTCCAATTTGACTCGATCATAACTTGAGCTTACGAGTCCGGATTGACTTGAAATTTGAGGTGCTGATCTCTATGGCCTTTCTTGTCATGTCCTATCAATTGTAGCTCATTCTGGGTTCGGACAAAATTCAGTGATATCCATGGCGTGCTATCCTTGTTCTCTAGTCGGCTCCCTTGGTGTCCTGGCCTTGCCAAAAGGCGGGATAACACCTGTCATATGTAGTAGCGGCGGAGACTTTCGCTGTTCCAAGCCCTTGGTAAATCGAGACCGTCAACAGTCGACAGCTTGAATGTACCATCTCCGAGCTTTCGTGTAATTACATACGGTCCTCCCCAGTTCGGTTTCATGTGTGAAGGAACTGGGTAGATTCTCTTGAGCACGAGGTCGCCGAGTTCAAAGGTTCGAGGTCGAACTCTGGTGTTGTACAATCGGGCGACCCGGCTTCGATGTGCGGCTGCTCTCAAATCAGCCTCTTCCCGTTTTTCATCCAATAGATCCAAAGACTCAGCTAGGAGTATAGCGTTTGTTTTTGGATCATAATAAGTCACGCGATGAGAGAGAACTTCTGTCTCGACCGGAATAACGGCCTCTGAGCCATAAGATAGGGAAAACGGAGTGTGTCCGGTCGTGGTTTTGTGGGTCGTTCGATAGGCCCATAACGCCATAGGAAGTTCATCGACCCACTTGCCCCCAGCCTTCTCCAATCGTTTCTTCAGGATCGATTTTATAACTTTGTTGACAGCTTCAACATGTCCATTCGCTTGGGGGTGTGCGACAGCCGAGAACTTTTTGCGGATATGAAACCGTTGACAGAAATTCTTGAATTCTGCACTCTCGAATTGGGCTCCGTTATCAGTGATGATAGTATGCGGGAGTCCAAATCGATAGATGATGTTGCGAACCACGAAATTTATCACTTTCTTTGTCGTAATGGTTGCAAGGGCTTCGGCCTCAGCCCACTTTGTGAAGTAATCAACGGCGACGATGGCGTATTTCGCACCGCCTTTTGCTAAAGGTAAAGCGCCGATGATGTCAATGCCCCACATTGCGAATGGCCAGGGACTGACCATTTGGGTTATTTCAGTTGGCGGAGCTCTCGGAATTCGGGCATGTATCTGGCATTTATCGCACTTCCGGGCATAGTTTGCCGCATCTCGGTTCACTGTCGGCCAGTAGTACCCATATCGGAGTATCTTCTTAGCGAGAGCTTGCCCTCCGGTATGATCGCCGCACTCTCCTTCGTGCACGTCATGTAACACTCGTTTGATTTCCTCGTGGGCGATACACCTGAGGAGAGGAACGGAATAACCTCTCCTGTACATGACTCCGTTTTGGATGACGAACCGCGAAGCTTTTCGCTGAATTTGTCTCTTCTCATTTCTAGGTTCAGGCAGCACCCCATTCTCAATGTAATTCCGATACGGAGTCATCCAAGATTCTCTACTGGGAGCGGTTTCAAATACAGAGTTCATTTCTATCCGATCGATGCTCGGAGTGGCCAAAGTTTCAACGGGGACAAGTCCCATTTGTTGCGCTTCACCTGTGCTGGATAACTTTGCCAGTGAATCGGCTTTCTGATTGCGCTCCCGAGGCACATAATAGATGGCATAATAATCAAACTGGTTTAGTATTTCCTGAACTCGTGCCAAGTAAGCGGCCAGTCTTCGGTCTCTTGCCTGGTATTCTCCTTGCACTTGGCATACCACTAACTGTGAATCGCAATAAATTTCTACAGCGATAATTCTCAAATCTCTGGCAAGCCTTAGGCCGGTTAGGAGGGCTTCATATTCGGCTTCATTATTAGTTGCACGAAAGTCGAATTTAAGAGCATAACATATGGATCGGCCCTCGGGAGTCTCAAGTACAACCCCAGCGCCCGAACACCGGTCATTTGACGCACCATCAGTATACAGCTTCCAGATGTATTCGGGGGATTCGCTGGTCTCGGGTAAGTCTTCTGGAACGGTGAATTCAGCTATGAAATCAGCCAGGATTTGTCCTTGAATGGCTCTCCGCGGAGCGTATGCGATATCAAATTGGCTTAGCTCAATGTTCCACTTGAGTAACCTACCGGACGTTTCAGGCCGCGTGAGGACCTGTCGTAACGGCTGGTCGGTGTACACAGTAAGTGGATGAGCTTGGAAGTAAGGACGGAGCTTCCTTGAGGCAATGACCAAACAATAGGCCAGTTTCTCCAGCCTCGGATAATTTCTTTCAGCTCCTGTTAGTCGCTTACTAACATAGTAGACCAGGTTTTGCACTTTGTCCTCTTCCCGGACTAGAGCAGCACTGATCGCATGTTCTGATACTGCCAGGTAGAGATATAGTTGCTCGTGGTCAACCGGTTTTGATAAGATCGGAGGTGTGGAGAGATGTTGAACTAATGATCGGAACGCGCCTTCACACTCCGTGGTCCATTCAAAGTTTCGTTTGCCCTTCCGGATCAGGTCAAAGAAAGGAATGCATTTATCGGTGGACTTTGAAATGAACCTGCTCAATGCTGCGACCTTCCCGTTAAGACTCTGGACTTGTTTTATAGTTCTAGGGGTTTGCAAATTTCTAATAGCCCAGATCTTCTCAGGATTCGCCTCTATTCCTCGAGCGTTGACAATGAACCCAAGGAATTTTCTGGATGCAACGCCAAAGTGACATTTGAGTGGGTTGAGCTTCATTCCGTACTCCCGGAGGATGCTGAACATTGAATTCAAATCTCTGACGTGATCGGTGGAGAATCGGGACTTCACCAGCATGTCATCCACGTAAACCTCCATGGTCTTCCCAATCTGATCAGCGAACATTCGGTTGACTAAGCGTTGGTATGTTGCTCCAGCGTTCTTTAGACCAAACGGCATGACTTTGTAACAATAGAGTCCCAGGTCGGTCACGAAGCTGGTATGTTCCTGATCAGGTAAATGCATGGGTATCTGATTGTAGCCGGAATAAGCATCCATAAAGGATAGTAGTTCATGTCCGGCCGTCGAATCTACGAGCTGATCGATTCGTGGAAGTGGGAAGCTATCTTTTGGACAGGCCTTGTTTAGGTCAGAGTAATCAACACAGGTTCTCCACTTCCTGTTTGGTTTCCGAACTAGTACAGGGTTGGACACCCATTCTGGATACAAGGCATCTCGAATGAACCCATTCGATTGTAGTTTATCAACTTCCTCCTTAAGGGCGGCAGATCTCTTTGGATCCATACCGCGCCTTTTTTGCTTTACTGGGACATGTCGCGGATCTATATTCAGGGAGTGACTTGCAATGCTTGGCGAGATCCCGCACATGTCAGAGTGTGTCCAGGCGAAGACGTCGAGATTCGCCCGAAGAAATTCGACCAACTCCTGCTGTGTCTGCTTGTTTAGTTGGGACCCAACTTTCAGCACCTTTGAATCATCATCCTTACTGATTGGGACGTCCACAGTCAGTTCGGCTGGAGAAGCTTGACTCTCCGTTGATTCGTCTTTATCCTCGTTGTCCCTGGGGTCCAGGTCTTTCAGGAATTGGTCGTGGTGCCCGGGCCGAGGCCCAGGCATCAATTGTCAATTATCGGTAGAACGGACGCAGAGAGATTCCTCTACGCCCTTTCCCTTCTCTTTACGTTGCGCCCCGCGCAGCTCAGCAACGTAACAGGCCCTTCCTGAGGCCTGATCTCCTTGGACAACTCCAATCCCATGATCAGTGGGAAATTTCAAAGTCAGACACCATGGGGCGATCGCCGCCCTGAACTCAGCTAAGGCTGGTCGACCCAGAAACGCATTATATGGCGAATCGATTTCTAGCACAACAAATTGTAACATTCGGACCCTTCGGCGTTCTCCAACGCCTAACTCGACTGCGAGTTCCGTTATTCCGATGGGTATCGTGGCACTCCCGTTGAAACCATGGATTCTGGATAAACAGGGTTTCAAATCCTTTGTCTCCATCTTCATTAGATCGTAAGCCCGTTTAAGCAAGATGTTCACAGAGCTCCCACTGTCAACCAGGATCCTCTTCATCCAAGCAGGACCTACCTGGGCAGATATGACTAGTGGGTCGATCGTAGGGGCTTCGACTTTATCGGTGTCTCGGCTCCTGAACACGATATCATCGGACATTACCTTTTGTTGTTTTGCCGGGGTTCCATCCTCGCAATTACTATAACACTCGAAGTCCGCATGCCTGATAGAACTGGCGTACGACTCCATTTCCCCCCAGCTTCTGTCTGCCGGATGGGGACCACCACTTATTGTGTTGATTACTAATCTCCCGCCCGCACGGGCGGGTTCCTCCTCTCTTTCCTGAGTTTGTGAACGATTTTGATTCGAGGGGCCCGCTCCGCCAGACTGCGGCGCCCGTACAAACTGATCTAGCTTCCTCTCTCTAATCAGCTTCTCGATGAGGTCCTGTAAGTGCCGACATTCATTGGTATTGTGTCGATAGCTCTCATGGAACCTACAGAATTTCCCTGTCTGAATCTGTCTCTCCGACGAGGGCTTCGGAGCAGGCTTCTTATACTGTACAGTGTTACAAGTCTGTAAGTATACGTTTTCCAATGACGTGTTTAGCGGTGTATAACTGTCAAACATCTGAGCTCTACGTCGTGGACCTCGGTTCTCATCTCTCTTCTTATTCTGGCCATTGTTTCCTCTCTGCTGGGTTTGCTTGTTTTGTATATTCAGTTGAACTTTCCCGGAACTCTCGCCGGACTGTTTAACTGCCACATTGCTCTGTATTCCCTCAATGCTGGGCCTCGCATCGTCCTGCTTCCTAGATTGTTTTGCGTCCTCCTGCCGCAGGAATTGAGCGGCCTTGGAGTAAAAATGGTCCAACGACGTGGGCGGTTTTCCAGCTAGCCAGTTTCCGAATTCAGAATCAGGATCAATCCCCTTGGTCAGAGCCATTAAGATTGAATTATCGTTGGGATTGGTGATCTCGACGCATGCTGCGTGGAACCTCTCCAGGTAACGCCTGAGTGTTTCTCCAGGAGCTTGAGTGACGCTGGAAAAGGTGTTGACGTCTTTTGGCCTAGCAACATGCATCCGGAATTGCTCCACAAACTTCTTGGCCAATTGATCGAACGAAGAAATTGATCTACGTGGTAGGCGGGTAAACCACATTGTCGCGATTCCCCCCAGAGAGATGGGGAAACTCCGACACTTCACTGCATCATCGGCCCTTGCAGCGCTCATCGACCATTCATACTTCAGAATATGCTGGTTGGGGTCACTATTCCCTTCATACATCGGGAGAGTCGGCATTCTGAATCGCCTAGGGGGTTCGGCATGTAACACTTCGTCTGTGAAAGGGGTATGACTACGGGAAATTCCCTAGTCATCATTAGTGAGCCCCTGACTCTCGCGGATCATTTGACGTATCATGGTTGATATATCCGAAACGGGCAGATTCGTAGCGTGATGAGCTAAGGCGTGGTCGGGTTCCATGGTGCGAGTTGGGATCGGGCGCTGTCGACGATCCGTATCTCGCCTCCTTGGCTCAACGTCTTCTGGGACATAAGGTTCAAGAGTATGTCCTCGCTGTTGATTGATCGGCTCTGATTGATTTCGGGTATCGACCCTTGTCTCTGCTGCGGCGGTTGTGGCGCGGTTATCCGTGGTGTACTGTGGGGCAGTACCTCCTCGCGTTGAGGGACCCGTTTGGAAGCTGGTCGACGGTCCTACCCTCAGTTGCCCAACAGTTAAGGCGGGCTGATATTCAGCAGCTTGAGCGTGACTCCCCTCTAGTCGAGGACGGGTAGTTCGGTGGTGATAATCAGATGAAGCTGAGCTTTCGGTAGACGCCCTGGAGACATCATCTCTCCTGGACCTTCTGTGCCCCCGGCGGTTTAGCTGGTTGGTCAGCTCGATATTGGTGCGTAACTGTTCCGCCAACTGCTGACGGCTTTGGGTCAGCTCCTGGAGCAATACCTGAAACTCCTGTCGGGTGACTAGCCCTGTTGTGTCTGAGTGAGTGGTATTGTCTTGATTGGAAGAAGGCGGCTGTGTGGGATTCTGCCTATCTCTGCCTTCTTGCTCTGCAGCGGTAGCGCCAGTTCTTGTGCTGACCATTCTCGGTGGTGGAGTCCTTTCCTAGATTTTGAGCAAATCTGAATAGAATGGAAGGATTCCGGACTGGATATCTGGATCTTCCTCTTGAATTTGTGCAATCCGGTATCGACGGCAGATCCAATGAGCAGGAGAAAAAGCTGGTTTTCTCAGTGAAAGCACCAAAGTGTTTGTACCAAAAATGGGAACAACACTCTTCGGGAGTTGTTTGAAGAGATAAAATGAAGATTATAAATGTAAAACAAAGGTTATCTAACAAAAACTCCAGCAAACAGGAATGTAAAATGCACAGACAAGCAATTTAGAGTGGTTCGGCGTATAGCCTACGTCCACTATGAAGTTTTGATGATTTTATTGATTCTCTTTCAATGGTTACAAGCGGTTACAGCAATGAACAGCGGATTACAGATTAGAATTCGAAATTGTCAGCAAAAATAGGATGCAAATCTCAATCCGGCAGAGTCTGGACGCTTCAGAGAAAAAAGATCCTTTTTCTGTTGATTTTGGGGCTCTATTTATAGGTGTAGGAGGCTTAGATTTCGCTCAAACTCCGCGAGACTTGGCTTGACACGTGAGGGGACCCATTCGACCACTTCCAGAGAGTTTCAAGTCAATCTGTGATCGATACGAAATCATTTCGTATCGATCAAGATTACTTCCAATTGAGCTCAAAATTGGTGGAGATGTTCCTTGGTATGTGTGCAACCTTCAGTTAAAATTTCATGGTATTTGGATCAGTGGATTGAGAGATATCATCGATACGAGGCGATGTTCTTCGCTAGGCTGTCTGGTTCGAATCCATTTCTCTGAGCTGAAGGCTTCGAATCGATGGTATCACGCGCTTCTGTGAAGACGTGGAACGCACATTTCGCCTCGATCCGATCTTCACTCCGAATCGACCGCGTCAACTCCATACATCTCGGCGCATTCGCATCAAGGGATGACGTGGTGCGCGCGCTTCGCCTCGATCCGATATTTGCTCCGTGTTGACTGCTTCGACTCCATGTATTTTGCCTCGTTTCCTTCGAGAGATGACACGTTATCCAAGCTGGTTGACCTGATGGATTCGAGTAAGACTTCATCCATGAATACGAAGCAAACATTGACTGATGGATACGAAGTAGGCACTGAATGATGGATACGAAGCAAGCACTGGTCGATGGATACGAAGTAGACATTAAGCGATCGTTACGAACCAGGTGGCTTATTGATGGATACGAGCAAGTCTTTCCGGCTGAAGGTTCTATCGATACGGGGCTTATAACTGTGTGGACTTAATCATCCTGATTGACATGCGATCGATGGATGCGAAATCTGGGCTGGGCTGACTGATACGAAATCCATCGAGTCGAATTCGATGGATTCGAAGCATGCTTAACTTCGATCGATACGAACTGCTGCTTCCTGATGGATACGAAAAGATGCTCTCCCCTTTGCCTTGCATCCATCATAACTCGAGCATATGAACTCGGATCGATCTGAAACTTGGAGCGTCGGTTTGCTTTATTTTCCAGATCATGTCTCATCGATTGGGACTTGATCCGGACTCGGTCAAAATTCAACGATATCCATGACAAACGACATTTGGAATCCAACTCCTTGGTGTCCTGGCCTTGCCAAAAGGCGGGATAATTAGAAAGCATTGGGAAGGCGGCTTTAATATTAAGAAGACGAACGCCTTCCTTTCGAATATATTGTTTTAAGGTTATAAGGAAAAGCGGCCTCACACAAATACGAAAGTTATAAATGCAACAGCTAGGGTATCGAAGGGGTTCAAAAGCGGCAACCCTTTCGAAAGCTTCTTTTAAAAACAAAGGAAAGTTATTAGATTTGAAATCTAATAAAAGGGACTTCAACCCTTTCGAAATCATACTTTTGACACCGTCATTTCCTTCCGCCTTTCTCCAATACACAACGTACCAATTGCTTTATACCACATGCATTGTTTCGAATGGGTGCAGAAGGGTTAGTAGTTTGGTAACGGAAGCAAGCAATGTAAGTGGCGAAGTAGTAATATGAAATAAAGCTGATTTTTTCTTCTTTTTATAGTAGTTCCTTTTCACCTAACTTACCTAATTTTCCAAAATATGATTGGTTGCCAATTCTTCGCCGAAATTCTTTTCAGAAAAGGATGCCGAATTCAACATTTAACATTTTAAGCAAATAAGCTCTTCTCCTTAGTAAAACATTTAAAAACATTTAAAACATTTAAAAACATTTAAGACATTTAAGTCCTCTAAATTAATTATTTTAATAACCATAGTAAAACACTTAGGAAAAATCTCCATAAATCATAATAATTCGCTTGAAATATGTTTTCTAACATATATAAATTTCAGACCCGAAAACATTATTTAATTGCCTTAAATAAACTAAACCCGAAATCAACTATTTTCTCTCATAGAAAATTCATAATAAATCCACAATAACTTAGTAAATTATGATACTTGAAACCGACTTCTAAAATAGTGTTTTTAACCATATATCAAAAACGCAATTCATTTGGATGTTATTTGATTGGTTTTCTAATCCAAACATACAACAAAATCTATATTAAATCATATAAATCATCAACAAGCATATATATATATATATATCAATTTTAACAAACATAAAATGGCATATTATTTGCAAATATAGTTTGAATCTAACTTGAAAATGAAATCATTATTAAAAGTGAGATGTAAACTAATTATTCACCTTGGTTTGATTAAGGATGTTGAAATTTGGGTCAAGGTTGATTTCCTAAGCTCTTGATCTTGAATCTCCTAGCTTTAATCTTTGGTTTCCCTTCTCTTTAATAGCCGGCCTCACCCCTAAGGTTTTAGTTTAGTTTGTAGATGCAGTTGAATGAATGAAGTGGAGAATGAGAGGGTTTTAGGAAATAAATAAGGCTCTTTATATTTTTCCGTTCTAATTTTCCTCCTCATTATCTTAAGTTTAAATTACTTATTTTAGTTCAATCATTAGACACGGCTCAAGATTAATTATCAAACCTCAGCCTCTTAATCCTCTACATTATTTAATTTA
The DNA here is from genome assembly GCA_030737815.1 of Allium fistulosum. Taxonomy (NCBI): domain Eukaryota; kingdom Viridiplantae; phylum Streptophyta; class Magnoliopsida; order Asparagales; family Amaryllidaceae; genus Allium; species Allium fistulosum. The sequence goes on along the minus strand of CM060901.1, from coordinate 1,387,071,565 downwards.
ATTTATCTAATTATTTGTCTCAATAATGTTAACTAATATTAGGTTCATTACAAAATATCGATCTGAACTCTCTATATCTTGCCACTGGATCGACAGCCAATATCTATCCACACCAACCACAAATTGAGGTGAACCAAACATCCATCGAATAACTCCAATCACCCTAGCGTGGATAGGAGAATAAACGATGAATGAGTGTGACATGACCATTCATTCTTCATCTCTCTACTTCGATCTGTTAGGAGGAGTATGAAATCAATTAAGCATGAATTGACCGCTCCTGAGCTAACTTTGTCACATAATCCAACGAGAGAACATAAATAGAAACGGATGTGACTGGCCATTTAGCATCGACTGAATGCAACATGGCCATTCACTCACTATCTCCGACCGTGATTCAACCAGAAGAGCAATTTGGGAATGGACATAACTTGACCATCTGCTCACTAATCTTTGCCCTTGGTTCGACAGTCGGAGCATCAATCATAGATTAAAACTGATAAATCCTAAATGAACACAGGATGATCTGGAGAGATCGTCCCCTTAACTTAGAACATTAAATGATCTGGAGAGATCGCGCATTAAACTTAAATGATCAGGAGAGATCGAGCCTTAAAACAAATTTGATTTAATAAAATAATTTGAATCCCTTATAAATAGAATAAAACTGATAAATCCTAAATGAACACATGATGATCTTGATAAATGATGTGATTCTGATATATGATGTGATTTTTGATATAAATGTGATTTTGATATATGATATGACAACTCTGAATGGGAAGCAAAATGATAATGGTGTAAATCCCAAATGAACACGGGACAATTAGAGATATGTGATGTAAATGGAGATATGTGATGTAACTGACAATATGCAATGTAATTAGAAGAACGTGATTTAATTAGAGATATGTGATGTAACAACTCCGAATGAAATCAGAATGATTGTGATGTATAGATTACACTTGGGTAGAGTCTTAGGATGTAAATAGTTTGGAACGACATGTGATTGGAAAAAGAATCCGAAAGAACTGGACGATTCCCTAAGGCTAAAGCAGCCAAAATGCTCAATTATCGAAGACTGGAGACATGAACTTGTTCTTAAACAAAGCATACATTTCATTCAAAAGGCGTACTTTAGGGGGCAAGTGTTAACAGGGTTTTTAACCCATCAAGATTCAATAAGAATTAGAACATTCAGACTACGCCAGAACAGCTCAAGAATCAACCAAAAGGACCAGATAAAGAAGAAGAGAAAGACCTAAGAGGAAAGATGCAAAAATAAGCTAAGCGATCCACCACTTATGGATCGCTAGTGATCCATAAGGCTTTCTCATGGACCCTTCAAACCACTTGCATAATGATTCATTACCATTTCTATGCATGCTTTCCAAGTTTCATAGCATGCCAAGCTCGAGAAGTGAAGAATCGTTTGATTCAAGCTATTTGGGCAGAATTAGCTAACTTAAAATTGACTTACAGAACTCATACAAAGTCGGATTGACTTGAAATTTTGGGATAACATTTAGAAAACAAAGGAGAAACCTCATAAATAAAATGAAGTCATACAAAGTTGATTTGATGGATCGGTAGCGATCCATCTAGATGGATTGGTAGCGATCCATCTAAATGGGCCCCACCACCCAAATTTTTTATGGTGGGTGCCTAACACCCTCTAGAGTGTTTCTGCAAAGTTTCGTTCGATTTCGTTAAGATTTGAGCAAGATATGGATGATTCTTCTGGACTAGATGACCCATGAAGACGGATGATCAAACCAATTCCAAACGACTTGATATTTGGACACGGCACTTAAATAGAAGATAGGAAGACAACCAAACAAAGATCACTCAAAAATATGCTAAGTGGATGGATAGCTAACGATCCATCCCCTATGGATAGCAAGAAATCCATCAAGATAGGTTGGATCGCCCTCAAACATTCCGAGCTCCTTCATAGCACTAAGTAAAGGCTTTTGGTAGAAAAATATGGCAACTTGATGGATAGCTAGCGATCCATCCCCTATGGATAGCTAGCGATCCATAGAAATGATTTAGATTGATTTGAGATTTTTGCTGATGACTTGGCATAACAACTAGACTCTTCTACACCTGGAATTCTGTCCTAATACTCACTGAACTTCCTTATAAATACTCACCTACCTACAACTAGAGATCGATCTTTTTTGAATAGATAGTTGCCATTACTCTACTAGAATTCCTTCACTTCTTCAAATTTCTTCTCCCTCACAACAGTCATCAGAGGGGTTACTGTGAGTCTCCAATCAACCCTTGAACTTGTGACTTATTCTAACTCATTGTAACTTAGATCTAAGGACTAACTAGTTGATATCTAGAGAGATTCAACTAGTATAATTATAATAAAGATTGATAAAAGTGGACGTAGGCCAGGGTCAGCCGAACCACTATAAAAAATTTGTGTCTTTTTTCTTACTTCTGCTCTTTATTTGTTTTTTTATCTGAGATTTGTGCTGCTGATTGTCTGCACTAGTGTTTTCACATTTGATCCAGGGTGTTGATCCATTTTTTGGGTTAAAACATTTGCCCCAAACTCATGGGGGCACGTGCGAGAATCAAGATGAATGTAACTCGGCCACTCATCATTCAACTCTCAGTCTTCACAGTTTAGGTGGGAGAATAAACACAACAAGGATGAAACCTGACTATCCATGCAGACTATCGACCTGAGACTGGGGGCAGAAGTGTGATCATCCAAAAGCTAACTGCGACAGCTCAATACTGTGACTCATGCCTGGTGTTTACAACGACCTCGAGGCTACGAATAGAAGGATTCCTGAAGATAGAATCATTGAATCGATGCCCAGGCTCATGGGCAACTAACCATCATTCTAACCCTAATGATGAGCAATGGACCGTAAATACATTAAATGGAAAGCACGTTAGTTGAATACATAAAGAGATTCAAACTCAAAGCAAAGGCCAACTATTTAGCTGCATACAACACAAGGCTAAATTCTACTCGGCATTTGATTCAATGTTCCTTCAAGCATGATCTTCAACCATTACTAGATAATTTCTAAAATCATCAAGAACCTATCACTATCAGACTCAACATCTCATGATGAGGTTAGGAAAATTCGACCGGAGTGACCGTCATCATCGACCGTCCCAATCGGGTTTCAGGTCGATTGTTACCCAAAATAGTTACGTTCAAATTTGGAGAATGGTTTGACCTGAACAAGGCAATCTTGAAAGATAGCTTTCCATTTCCATGGATCGGCCAGCTGGTAGGCGTGACTATTGAACATGAAGCTTTCATTCATGCACATGTGCTCTTGATACAACCAGGTCCCGATACACATCCCCAACCTGGAGCATACCAGTTTCATTACCGATTTGTGTTTATATTGCTATGTTTCCAAAGATCCGGTTGGGCAATCAATGGAAGTATATGTGGACGATATCCTCGCGAGATCAGGGTGATCAAACGACCACATCGATGACTTGGCGGAGATGTTCAGTTTCTCCAAAAATACTAAATAAAACTCAATCCCTTGAAATTCTCATTCGGCGTTGCGTTAGGGATACTCTTGGTTTTCATCATCAATTCTCGCGAAATTGAAGCCAATCTAAAGAATATTTAGGGAATCAGAGACATCCAGGTACCAAAGACAATCACAAGTACAGAGCAAAAATAGGAAGGTCGCCGCCCTAAGCCGATTCATCTTCAAGGCCACCGTATGTATTCTCTTCTTTGACTTAATCAAGGGAGGGAAGAGAAACTTTAAATGGACGTAGGACTACGTTTACACATTTCAATCTATGGTAGATCACTTAGAGAGACCTCCCATCCTATCCAAGCTATTAGATCATGAAGATTTATACATCTATTTAGCCGTGTCAGTATATGCCATAAGCACCGCACTGTCACACGAAGAGAATCAGATCCAGAGACTGGTATATTATGTAAGCAAGGAGTTGGCAGTTGTCAAGAGAATCTATCCGAAGCTAGAAAAGCTCGCGTACTGCCTGTTGATTGCATCATGAAAGCTTTGCCCTTACTTTCAAGCTCACCTAAACAACGTCTATACCGACAAGCAGTTACGACGGTCCTACAGCGACCTGAGATGTATGGAAGGTTGCTCAAATGGAATATCGAGCTAAGCCAATTCGATATGACTATCTCCCTCGGAGAGCTATCCGGGGGTAGACATTGGCAGACTTCATAGCTGAATTCGCTGCACCAGACCGCTCTCCGGAGAGAAGTGGAGAACTGACCAACCGATGGAAAATGTACATGAATGAAGCATCCAACTATTGACGTTCTAGCGTAGAGTCGTGATAGTGAATCCTGAAGAACGATCAATCTGTTATGCCCTAAAACTCGACTTCCCTGCAACAAATAAAGAAGCTGAGTATAAATCCTTGATCGTCGGGCTCAAACTTGCTGTAGAATAGGGAGTGAAAACTTTACAAAACTTTTATGATTCTTGGCTTGTAGTTTGCCAAGCGAGGGGAGATTATCAGACTAGTGGGCAATAACTTGCTCCTTATCTCGGCCGGGTCCAAGAGCTACTATAGACTTCGAGTATTACACCATTACACACACTCCCAGAGGACAAAATGAGAAAGCAAACTCATTGGCCAAGCAGGCCAGTTCCAGGGATGTGCAGTAGATGGGCTCGGTCTCGGTTAAAGTACTAGATGCTTCGAGCATCGACCGAATGGAGATTAATTAGGTTCCGGAGACGAAGCCGAAAAGGGAGTCATAGATGACTCATGTTAAAGGTTATCTGTAACGAGGGATCCTTCCTGGATGGAGGAATAAAAAACGACAGATCCTCTGCAAAGCTTCATGCTACATCATCTAAGAAGGAGTCATGTATAGAAAAGGTTTCTCCATTCCCCTGCTTCAGTGTATCGCCCTTGAAGAAACAAAACGAGTATTGAGAGAAGTCCATGAAGGGGAATCTAATGATCACACCGTAGGGTAAACCCTAACAAATAAAATACTCCGCTACGGATGTTACTGGCTAACTGTCAAGCAAGATGCAGCTGATCACGCTAGACAAAGCGACGAGTGCCAGATGTTTGCAAAAAATTCCGAGAGCTCCGCCGATGGAAGTTGCACGAATGGTCAGTCCATAGCCATTTACCACTTGAGGCATAGATATTATCCGTTTCTTGTCGATCTCTAAAGAAGGAGCAAAGTACGCCATCGTAGCAGTGGAATACTTTTCCAAATGGGTTGAAGCTAAACCTTTAGCGATGATCACGACGAAGGAAGTAATCAATTTCATTGTCTGGAGCATCATCTGCCGTTTTGGTCTTCACGAACCATTGTAACTGATAATGGAACCCAATTCGGCAGCCTGAATTCAAAGACTTCTACTGTCGGTATCATATTGAAAAGAGATTTACGATAGTTGCTCACCTTCAAGCAAACATATAAGTCGAAGCTGTAAACAAAATCATAAATTCCATTCTAAAGAAACGTTTGAAAATGGCTAGATGTAAGTGGGTGGATGAACTCATAAAAGCATTATGGGCTTATAGAATCACTCAAAAGTCCGCGACTGGCCATACTCCATTCGCCCTTGCTTACGGCTCCGGCCATCATCCCCGTAGAACTTGAAGTCCCTTCCCATCGAGTGACTTATTACGACCCCTATTTCACTAGAAAAATAATATAAACAAGGAATTGCAATCCAATTGCAATTAAACTATAAGGAATTAGTGACGAATCATGAGCATACAAACGCATCTGGGAGCCAATACAAGAATGTGTACCTGAACATGCACGCGTGTATTCTAAAAATTCGATTTCATAAAACCAATAGAAATTGAATTTTCACCTAGAGTTACTAGAGAAAAGACTAGATCAGATAGCCAAATCTTACTAGCCTTGTAGAACTGGACGCATATAGCAACTGATGGAATACAATCCTGAATTTATATTATTAGAAATCGACTAAGCGTCATGACGATCAAAGAGGGGTACGACACTTTGGGAAGATAATTAAACGGAAGGATAGCAACTATTCAGAAAACTGGATTGATTTCTTTTTGGCGACTCTAACTTGCTTTGATTCACATGTTATTTTGGCAACAAGACATACCTTAGGGGGAAAATGTTATCTGGCCTTTTAGCCTGGATATATCTAGACTGATCAAACGAGATAGACCCAATGGTCATCTAGACTGATGCATCAGATTAACGATCATGAAGCCTAGAAATCAGGCATAGATAATAATATAAAGCAGTGGCAAAGCGGATGTTGAAGGCGAACTCAATAGAACACTTAAAGTATGAAAACTCACTACAACGTGAAGTTGGATCAGGGACAATCCAAATTCATTACTATGGATCATATCGTGTCGATTCCACAGCTTAACTCAAGGATGATCGATTGATATCTCAAAATCTACAAATCCATTACACATGAAACTTTGTGAATAACAACTATTGAAGAAAAGAGCCCCCAAAATCGATCGCATGCCTAAGTGAGCAAAAATGAATGATCGGCATACATCGTTCATAATCGATCAGATCATTTCAGCCAAAACGATTCTACTCAATGAAGATAGGTTAATATCTCACTAACACGATGTCGGAATGACACCAAACTTTGGGATCATGGACTAGAGGCATGGGGGAGCTCACAGAAACAATTTCACGTGCATTAGAGCACAAATGAATGATCGATACCGATCGTTCCAATGATCGAGATGGACCCTCGATCGTTTGTGTAGGCCCCTACGGATCTAGAGATTCTTCAGGCAAATTTTTAGCCCGATCCATGCACATCTTCCTGTATAAATACAGTGGCCATTCTCCATAAAGAGGATCCTTTTTTCTACTGCCTAGGCTCCGCCATTTGTATTCCTCATTCTTGTACTAATGGATCCCTGCCGGTCCAAACTTACTTGAAATCATAATCTAGCGCAGGATTAATAAAAATACAAAGTGGAGTTTGCCAAGATTGCCGAACCACCAAAAAATCTGTGCGTTCATTTAATTTCTCTGCTATGTTTCAATTTCATTTATTATTTTAATCTCTACGAGATTCTATTGGGTGTTAATGCCCATTTTTGGCATCAACAGCAAAAATGTCTCATGTTATGTTCCCCAATGCATTTCGGAAGCTACCCTTAGAATAATCTAGTAGACTCTTCTCCTTCGGAACTATCTATACTGAAGGGTGGTTTAGGAAAGGATATTACTTTTTCCAATATGGCCAGACCCTCGGGGTCCCTTGGAGAAACGAGGAGTACATGCCTTAAGATTATTTTAGCTACTAAAGAGAAGTTTCCTATCTCAGAAGGCCATAAATTATGTACTTTTCATTTTTAACTATTTGTATTAATTCTTTGTGGAATGCAATAGAATTACCTTTATGATGATCTGCCTTTAGTGGTTTTAATTCGATTTTTTTAGGGGCAATCATGTCCTAACTTCTTAGAACTAGAGAGAGATTGTGCTTTCTTGTAAGGAGTCATGATGATAAAATAGCTGAACTAATGAAATGTATCCCTGATCTTGGTACCAACATCCATGCCGTCTTGAAAGTCGATGAATCCTTAAAGCAAACTCTCGAAGAGTTATCTAAGAAGATGTCTACTATTTTGGAACCAGTATTGGTTACTAGCCGGGCTTTAGAATATGTTGTTTCTAGTTTATGGGAGTCCACGCCTACTCTTCTACAACAATTGGACGAAGCTCAACAAGAGCTTTCATCAATCAAATTACAATAACTTGAAACAGAAAATAAGCGAACTAACAGAGTTACGATTGTGGCCCCTCAAGCTCATGGAAGGGGTAAAGGTAGAGGTCATGCCACCATGGGACTTAAATCTTCTCATAGAAACATTGTTGTCTCTTTTGGTCCTCGTCTTCAACCAACGAGGGGTTCTCCTTTAGCCCCAGTACTTGATACATCAGACATTCTTGTTTGCATTAGGGATGGCCAAAGAATTTCATTCAAATAATTTAAGAAAGAATGGGTATCTAAGACATATGACAAGATGGAGGAGCATTTCAAATCTCGCCTGGAGAAGGCTATTAAGGAGACCGAAACTAAGGTCAAAAATATGTATGAAGGCTTATAAGACATTGACTCTTCCTCTTTCCTTCTTGTATATTGTATTCCAAATGTACTAATAGTCACTTAGTTTGTATATAACATTGAGGTATCCTTTTTTCTTTTTAGTTAACTACTTCGTTCAACTCGATCCATTTTGCTTGTCCTTTCTAATTCCATCTCAGGTTCTTCTTGCCCCTGGGCATCTCGCCGTATTGGGTTTTCGATGTATATCCTTACGGCATGGAATGGGGATTTTTACCCAATGCTCATTCTTATTTAGGAACTTTTCTCTTAAGACTTCAATCTTATTAGGAATTCTTGCCGATTCTAAACTTATACTTGATGCTTCTCCACCATGGCTCACTATTATTAGGAATTTGCCCAACATTTCTAGCCTAATTGGGAATCTACCCAACATTCTAATCTAATCGGTAGTCTACCCGACATTCTAATCTAATTAGGAATCTACCTAACATTCTAATCTAATTAGGAGTCTACCCAACATTCTAATCTAATTGGGAATCTACCCAATGCATAGTGCTACCAGACCATGGCTCACTATTATTGGGAATCTACCCAACATTTGGAAATATACCCAGTGCATGGTACTATTTGACCGTGGCTCACTATTATTAAGAGTCTCCCAATATTCTAACCTAACTAGGAATCTGCCCAACGCATGGTACTACTTGACCATGGATCATTATTATTGGGAATCTACACAATATTCTAATCTAACTCGGAATCTACCCAACATATGGTACTACTTGACTATGGCTCACTATTAACATACATTCTACTTTTCGACATTTTTTAAACCCAAGTGATATTGGCCTTACACTTTGTTGCGCATCACTGTGGGGATGCTATTATGGCGAGGTCTACTAACCTATCGTTGGGTCCTAGTCTAAAACCACTTAAGGCTGGCGTCGGCCATCTATAACCTCTTTTAGCTGGTGTCGGCCATCTACTATCACTTTTAGTCGGTGTTGGCCATTTACAACAACTTTTGGCTGGTGTCGGCCGTCTACAACCGCTTTTGGCTGTGTCGGCCATCTAAAGCTACTTTTGGCCAGTATTGATAATTTAAAACTGTGTTAAGTTGATGATCATACCAGATGAAAAAGGAAACATGAATTTCTGAAAAAAAACGCTTTTTGAAATATAAAAGATTTTTTTTAATACAAATAATTAGTAGACCTTATTATTTGGCAAAAATAGGTTTAATTCAAATTTGAAAAAGTGAATGGTTGAGAGAATTAACATTATTAAGAAAAGTAAAACTCTTCATCGATCTTGTCAGATCAATAGAAGAGTTTCAACCTTAGGACTCTAGATGCAAACACAACAATTAATAACTAACAAAGAGACATATTAAATAAAACTTTATAAGTGCCAAGATTGAATGGTAATTACCGAAAGAAGAAAGAACTAAACCTGAAAAAATGTTTTGGTGAGATAAGTGATTCCTTCAAAATATATAGAGGCCCGTACATCAATCTTTATCTCCAGAAAAAGGGCCATATATATAATCACTCTAAGGGGTCTACATGAATTTCTCCTGATAAATAGAAACAAAGTTAGACATTCATAAAGATGAGGTATTAAAGTAACTTATAATATAAATTGATATAATATCCCTTTTTGTATGAAGTTATCTACAGCTTGAGAAAGTCTTCGACATTTGTCTGTTTTGTGCCCATTCATTTGATGGTAATCATAGTAGTTTTTTCCTTTTCGAATCTTCCTTGGTGGATGGGTGTAACAACCCAAAATTTAACCCATAATAATTAATTCGTTAATCAATTAAATAATAAAATAACCTTTTGAAATTATCAGAATTGATCCATGGGAGTTGCACCATTGTGTCCGTAGTAATTTTCTAGTCAATTTCCATATATAGAACATCATAATCCGAGTTAATATGAGCAAGGAACAAAATAATCAAAGAAATGAAATATATATATATATATATATATATATATATGCGAGGTCAATCGGCCGATCGACCTGGGCACAAGGGCAGTCGACCGCTCGGTTGACCCACCTGCCCATTTGGGTGAACGAACGAACGTTGTAGGCATGTTTTGCATTCTTCAAATCGATCTTGTTCTTCCATTCATGCATCCGATGGCTCTTATTCAGCCTATGACGTGGTTGCATCCTATTCAATCCCCAAATCCAACGGTCTAAGATCCACCTTTACCCCTATAAATAGAACCCTAGGCCTAACACTTTTTCTCATTCTAAGATTTTCTCCAATTGGGTTAACCTATTCAAGAAGGACCCTAAGCGGCATAATTTTCCAAGGAGGAAATCGTTTTAAATAAAAATATTTAACAACCCCAAGTGGATCCGAGAAGGCCTAAAGGGAAGAGCTAAGGACCAGAGGTGAGTGATCGTAATGATTTTAAATTTCTTTAAGTAATTAAAAATAATAGGGTTTCCAATAGTTGTAGTTTTACTACGATTTTTGGAGTAACATTTTTAGTAATTTATTTACAGTTTTTAGAATTAGTTCCAGTCTATTACTTCTAGCTATTCTTCTCAGTTAATCTTAGTTTATTTCTGTTAATTATAGCATTTCCCATTTAATTACAATTTATTTACAGTATTTTAATTTATTTACTATTATTTATGTGTTATTTACATCTTTTCCTACGCCTTGGATTTCCTTCTATTTTCAATTTTCTTTTATTTCTCCTTCTTCTTCTTCGCAAATGGATTAGAATAGAATTAACGTGAAATTGGATTAAATTATAAGAAATCTGAAATAATGGAATATGAGATGTAAATCACAAAGAAAATAATATAATTGGAATAGGACTGAAATTATGCCTAACTATGATATTAATTGCACTGAATTAAGAAGATTGGCCAAGTTATAACTTAGAATTATAACTAAAAAGAATAAAAGAAGAAAGAAGCTTATTTTCACACTTAGACCTTGGGTTAAGTAATAAGCATGATTATAACGTAAGTTATAAATTGATAAACTATAGAAACTATGGTAAACTATAGGAACTATGGCGCTTATTTTAAGACATAGGATAAATTAATAAGAAATAATAGTAATTAATAAAAATAAAGGCTTATTTAAATAATTTATCTAAGTTAATAAGCAAAGATAAGAGTAGGACTTGTACCAAATAGCATTCCCCTAATATTTCTACGGTTACGGTGTTTCACATAATCCTGAAGTGAGATGAGGTGCTTCACATAACCCTAAAGTGAGGCGAGGGGTACGCTTATGCTTATAGAGGTAGTAAACGGTCAATCTATGGCAGTTCAAATCAAGGGGATTTGAACAAGGGGCGTAACTAGATTTTTGTTTGATAGTGACCAGTACCAATAGCATTTCCTCTATTTTTCTATGGACACGGTGTTTCACATAACCCTGAAGTTAGACAAAGTGCTTCACATATTCCTGAAGTGAGGCGAGGGGCACACTTATGCTGTCTAGGGTAAATAAAAGGTCAAAAGAGGGAACAACAGGAACGCGATCTTAGTGGTGGTCACGCGTGCGGCTTCCAGTGATGGCTCATAAATCGTTATGAGTTCCAAGCGCTTAGTGAGTGTCTTTCGTAGACACCAAAGTCTACTGTGTAAGGTAACGTCCGGTCCATAGTAAATTCTATGGAGTAGTAGGCCGATCAAACGGTAGAATTAGGAATTCAGCCTAATCAAACCAGTTATCAAGGACAAGTGCAAACAATCAAAGTTAGCCTATCTTACTAATTGAGCAATAGTTTATTCGTATTTATTTCCAGTTTCTCCCTTTTCTATTTCCTTTGTTTCCTTTTATATATAGTAGAACTATTGAAGAGTCTGTTACTTTTACTTTGCTTAAAGATTCTAGTGGTTACTATCATTCACCAAACTTTTAGTCTAACCCACTCCTCTATTTTCCCTTTTTCCTCCTATAGGAAATCAAGGGAGAGGGCTGTAGATTGCAGTTGCTCGGAGGTTTCTTGGAGAAGATTCTGCTATGTATTTCCCTACTTTTATTTCTGTTTTCTTTCTTTGTACTGGCACTTGAGAGGGATATTTGTACATTAATTTTTATTGAGACTACGAGTTTTTATTTCATGAGATATGTTGGGTTTTGAGACATGTATGTTGTATTTGGATTTTGACTTATTTGGTTTATGAAGCTTTTATTTCAAATAAATTATTATTTTAGTTTATGCTGTTTTCCTTTTTTTGTGAATCTTAGTCTCTGTTAGTTTCAGTTATACCTACAATGCACCACACCTTTTAATGTGCCCTTTAGGGTATATTAAGGGGTGTTGGGTGTTTCACTTGGTATCAGAGCCTAAGGTTGTAGGATTCCTAAAAATTTGCTTTAAAAGTAAAAGTATTTTCCAAAATAACTTCTTTTAAAAAGTATTTTTCAGAAAAGAACTCTTAGAAATAGTTTATTAGTATAAAAGAGCTTTTATAAAAATCCCCTCCAAGTCCAGTGCAATCTTCTTTCGATTCTTTCGAGCCTAAATTCTCTTTTCTTTGCATAAAATGGCTGACTGGTTTCGTAGAGCTACGGTACCAGAGGTGCAAGGGCAAGTGCCCAATACAACACCATTTGGTGGAAATCTCTTTAATCCACCCACCTCAGCCCCATTTTCTGAGTTATGCAAGGACTTGGCTAGTATAGGATGTAGAACGTTTTCTGGCACGGAGGAGACGTGGTTTAGTTTTGAGAATTTGGAGCAAAGGTTTAGGTGGTTAGGTTAGGAGGACTGATAGAGTGTTTAACCTATATCTTGGCAGTTGGAAGAAGAGCTTAAGAGGGTTCCTACAAGCTCTAAGAAGCCATGGTGGAAGGGCAAGAAGGATAAGAGGAAAAGGGAAGGCCCTCAGAAGTGAATCAAAAAAAAGTGAGGTGCCATAGTGGCAGGATGATTGGTCATTACGAAAGAGACTGCATGAAAGAGAAGATGAGGGGAAGGTGTTATAGTTGCGGGCAACCTGGTCACTAGAGTAAGAGTTGCCCCAAACAGACGGGGCAGGGTGCGGGTGTACCAGTAGCACAGATTCAGATTTTGGATACAACACCTTCCAGCAGGAGACCAAATCTATTTAGGAAAATTTGATTTCTATTTCTGATTTTCCCATTTGGTCTCTTCTCGATTTTGGAGCATCACACTCTTTTATCTCTAGTTCTCATGTGGATTGTTTGCACTTAGACATTATTTTAGTATTAGACCCCATCTTTGTTTAAAACCCTATAAGAGGACCGGCACTCTTGTCTATGGTTTATAGGGGTTTGAAAATTTTTACCCTAGGTGTAGAATTTGACTGTGATGCCTAAGTTTAGGGATTTTAGGGATATGGGATGATTTTGGGAATGGATTGGCTATCCACATATGAAGCTATATTAGATTGCGGGAGGATAGTCATTAGACTAGAGACATGCAGTGGTAGGACTCTCGAGGTATGTTGCGATCCGCAAGGGTTAGTCATGTTGAGTTTTCTCTATTCCCACGATTCATCATCAGAGTTAGATTCGGTTCTTATCGTCAGAGATTTTCCAGACATCTTTGAGGAGTTTAGGGGACTACCATCCTAAGAGAGATAATGACTTCAGGATTTATTTTGCTAGCCAGTAGCATTACCCGTAGGGCATATGGAACTTAGGGAAAGGAAGGGATTGAGCAAGCAGATCTGTGAGCTTTTGAGAAAGGTTTCATAAGAAGAAACATATCGAAATAGGGAATGCCAGTCGTCTTCGCTGCCAAAGCAGGTGGTTCTCTTCGACTTTGCATTGACTATATAGAATTGAATAAATTCTCAAAGAAGAACCATTATCCACTCCCTAAGATAGATGATCTTTTCGACCAGTTAGTTGGCTCTTCAGTATTTTCTCAGCTTGGTCTAGCCATTGGATTTCATCAGCTTAGGGTAGCTGATGACAGCATTGCTAAGACCACATTTAGGACACCCGATGGATTCTTTGAGTGGTTGGTTATGTCTTTTGGGCAAACCAATGTCCCAGCCTATTCTATAGATTTGATGAACCATGTTTTTAGAGATGTCCTAAAATAAAGTTCATGGTGTTCGTGGTCGACATTTTGGTGTTTTCGAAGAAGTATGGAAGAGCATATTATTCATCTAACGGAAGTTCTCCGTACGGTGTTCATCAGCTGAAGACCGAGTTCTTGAAGTATCACTTTTGAAGTGCGTTTATTGGGGGCATAGAGAATGTCTACACATGGTAGGGATTTAAGAAACGGTTTTGTACATTTAGGATCGGACTGTGGAAATCCAAAGAGAGGTAGGCAAAGATTGGGGGATGTACAATTGGTTCAGTTGATAAGAAAAGATGAAAACACATGTGTAGATAATTACAAAATTATAATTGTTTCATATAAGTGGATTTAACGGTAGTACCTTAGAATAAATCTAACGAAAGACTTTAGTAAGGAAATAGGATTTCCAAGGTTTAAGAAAAGTACTCCTAGGTTAGTAAGGACAAAATCCACCTTATGCCAAGCCCAATAAAATGAAAATTTTGAAATTTAAAAAAATGTAATGTTAGAATTGAAAATTTTCATTGTTAATATTTTCTTTTAGAAAAAAATATGGGGTTTTTGAAGAATGGTATGATATTTAAGTTGGTTTTTATATAATGAAAAATTGTAATTCTTTTTAAAGAATTATGGAGTGTGTGTGTGTGTGTGTGTCTGTATATATATATATATATATATATATATATAACTCACTAGTTTCATTGTAAGTAAACAAATATTTTAAACATGAAAACCAGTTGAATGTGCAAGTATATGATTTTTGTTTGATGATAATAAACATATATATTCATTTAAATGTATTTGTTATTGTGCTATTTTATTTTTCATATAATTAAACAAATATTTGTTGCATAAAATAAATAACATAGAATTTAAATTCAAACAAATATTTTATTACAATTTTGAATAGTACAAATTTGAGCTCTAACCACATATATACATTTTCAATTACAATACAATTTCGATTACATCACAAAATTCACTTTACAATGTTCACCTCACTACATATCACTCACTCACTCGTATTTATCTTCAACTTTATCTAGATTGAATCCAACATCCGAATTATCTGCAAAATAAACACTGACGCAGTAAAATCGAAAAAGAAATAATTGTGTAGTGTAAAATAAAATGTGTATTTTGAAAATACTATTTGCCTCAGTTATTTGGGTTGTTCGTCATCATTTATTTTTAATTCATCTACACGAACAACTTATGACATGCATAGTGTATAACTGTACAAGCCACAAGGCCGTGCACACCGATGTACACTTGATAAAATTGCAGGGACATGTGAGCACAAGGTCAAACCCAAACCGAGGCTGGATTCAACTCAGGTGCACACAATACAGCATACACCATCTCAAATATACACATGAGAGCAAACAAGTATGGCTCGAACAATAAAAAACTAAGGTGAACACAGACCAAAATGCAGCAACACATGGAATCAATCAGACCAGAGGGTCCAAGTTCAATGAAATGGTCCATACACATAATGACTCAAATGTACACAACCAGACCCAATAGACCAGATACAGATGGTCATGTGCAAACCAATGGAGCAACGAGTAAATGGAAGTACATAAGCATGATATGATCAAGCATAGTACCTGTACGAAGATCAATGAAATGATAAAAGAGGAACAGTTCATTATACATAAAGAACTGCCCCAGGCTGCATAAGTAACTATAAAAAGACCAGGCTAACAAGTGCACAAGTGTAGACTAACAGACCATCACAACTAGAGGCTAAAACCCAGTACACACACAAATGAGCACATGTAATCTGAACCAAATACCAACTAAAAAGTACACAAACATAACAACTAGAATTCGACGGCAACACACCAGCAATGAACACAATTGTCAGTGGCACCAGGGCAGTGCACATGAAACAAGACCAGACTTCAAAATCAAGTTCAGTTACAACTTGAACTTGAACATATACAAAATGCCCAAGAAAATGCAAACAGGGTAACCTAGATATGCAAACATGTACAAGTCAACAGAGCAAAGCCTCAATACCAAAGAGCAACAAGACACAACCAGCATACATATGTAAATATATATAGGTCCAACCAAACAAAGTTCAAGCCCGAGAACCAAACACATATGCACATGACAACAATGCATCAACTCATAAATGAAGATATTAAGACCTGACTGCATAGCTACAACAATAAACTTCAAATGGAAATACAAGTGCACAAATCAAAGGCACAAACATGACTCAAAGCATCATTAATGAACCGAGATTGCAATGCAGACTACATGAACAAGACAACTATACCAACCTGACTCCAAAGATACAGGTACAAGAATTATATCAATATGAACAAGAGCACTTTCAAGAAGAAAGTGTCAAGCAAAACAACACTGCAACCAGACTTAAACTCAATGCAAACATAGCAGTATCAAAGCAACAAGAAGATCGCAAGCACAAGTCAATGGACATCCATGGGACATCAAGGCAATCAAGTACACTAAGGGACAGTCAGAATAAATCACAAGCATTCAAGTAATAATCGTATGGCCGAGCAAATTCATGTGAAGAATTCAAACCGAAATTATACGAACGTAAACTAAGGGATTTAATCCCTATAAAAACCCATTCATCATCGGCAGAAAAGAGCATTCGAGTTAAAACAAATCAACAAGTAAAATAAAGCATAAATCAAATACCAATTTTGTATCATTCGAAGTCGAATCAATTGGAGCGACCGAAAGCATATCATAGCTAGAAGTCGATTGACAAAGCAATGCAACGCAAATCCCTTAACTCAATCGACCAATTTTCAATCGGCAACTTCAATTCATGAAGCCCTAATTTATGAAGAGGAACGAAGTACCCATTGGACTCACGAAGTAAATAACAAAGTCTGTTAGTCCATAGGATAGTGGTTTTGATGACAACAACTATAGAAGTGTTAAAAAAAAAATATGTGCAGGAAATCTATATGCAGGTATCAACAAAAGAAGACTGTACAGTAAAGAAAACAAAATTGATGAAGACAAAGATCAAGAGTTCAAGATTGAAGACTCATGAGATTCAAGATATTCAAGAGTTCAAGACAAATAATATAGTTAGGTTAGATATTTGTTAAAACTCCTTGAAAGCACTATCATTCTTTTTTATCCAATTTACTCGTGGAATGGAATCCACTTCGTTCTTGTTAAAGGGATGGAACCCTAGTGAGATGGAACTCACGAAATATCTAGTGGAACGGATAGTAGCCCTATTTTGTTATCCACTAATTTTGATTCAAAATGATTTTCAAAATTATCTCTTGTTTTATAAAATGATTTTCAAATATTCCTTTTCTAAAGAAAAACCTTCGTTCACATTTCCAAAAATGTTTTAGCCTCAAAATCATATTTATCATTTTGTTATATTTTGATTTCAAAATTGTCCTTGATATTTTAGCCTCAAAATCTATTTTAATATTATATTTACTTTAGTTTATTTACTTTGATTTTAAATATATTTTAGTATATATACATATATACATTCATAAGTATTTCTACTTCTAAATACCTTCTACAAATACATAGAGTCCATTTGAATAAAGTTGCATATGTTTTAAATCATCATTTTCAAAGTAAAGCAAATCATCACTTTTTACTAGACCATGTCGACATCCTATTTACCTGTCATGTCGACATGCTTCCCGTTACAGCAAAGGTTGTTTTCAAAAGAAGTGTCTATTCGTTTAAACCTCTTCGAATGGACACATCCATTCATTCTCTATAAATAGAGATTGTTATGAACGTTTTCCAGTAACTACTTTCTTTATTTTCTCTCCTCTTTACTCTCTTATCTTATTTTCTAATCATCCTATCCATATTCTGCCGAAATCTTAAGTGAATCAAACCAGAATATCTCTAGTTTGATTCTCTGCCACTCTCTCCAAAGAATCTCATTGCTTATCAGAGTTATAGATACATTTGTACTCAAAGAAACTTGTGTGGGGTTATAAAGGTGTGATCGTGTCCTTGGAAATCGATCGGGTGAACTTGTGTCCTGTGAATCAAGTGGTTCTACCCAGAGACCTGAGAATCTGGAGGGTGTACCTCGTTGCCTTGGAATCGAGGGATTGTAATCTAGATTATTATTGAATAGAAAGCCGTACGGGTTGTGCGGGACTGGATGTAGGGTAACACCGAACCAGTATAAAATTCCTGGTGTGTTCTTTCCTTTACTTGCTTTTTATTTATATTTGCATTTGTTTGTGATTCTGTGATTTGATCTGTGATTGTGTATTTGCATTAAGTTAGTTAATTCAATTTAAATCAAAGAAGTTTTAAAGAAATTCTTAAAACACTATTCACCCCCCCTCTAGTGTTAAATAGCCTTAAGATCATCTTCCACGTTCCTTTCATTTGGTATTAGAGCAAGTTTTTCAAAGTATTCATAATCTGATTTTTGAAAAGTTCATGGCTAAGTTTGAAATGTTTCCTAAAAATATTTCTTTAATGATCAAATCATTTTGGTCTCATAAATTGATGCATGATAGTTATATAGAATCAGGTAGTCTACAAAAGTTGCTCACTGTGCAGGAATCTTGCTTCATGGCGACAAATGAATATATTCACAATGGACAAGCTGTGCAAATAAGGAAAAACAAGTGGATACTTGATAGTGGATGTTCAAGGCATATGACAGGAAATCCAGAGATACTCAATGACATTATTTACAAGGATGAATGATTGGTTAATTTTGGGGATAATTCAAAAGGTTATGTGGTTAGCATCGGCAATGTAGGTAATTCTGAAACTCCTATTATTTCAAATGTTTTGTTAGTTAAAAATCTACAACATAATCTACTTAGTATTAGTCAGTTATGTGATAAAGGATATAGGATTAAATTTGAAAAACACAAGTGTCACATCGAAGATAATAAATCTAATATTATCTTTGAGGGAGTTAGGAAAAAGAATATCTATATTCTTAGTATGAAAATTTCAAATGATAATCTATGTCTTTTGGACAATACAAGTGACCCTTGGACTTGGCATAAGAGATTTGGACATTTGAATTTTAAACTCTTATCTAGACTATCCAAACTTGATCTAGTAAGAGGCCTCCGTAAGATGCAATTTAAAGTAGATAGTATATGTGATTCATGTCAATTAGGAAAACTTAGAAAAAGTTCCTTTAAACTTAAAGATATGATCTCTACTTCAAAACCTCTTGAGTTACTTCACCTAGATTTATTTGGTCCATCTCAGATTCAATCAATCAACCATAGTAAATATGTCTTTGTAATTGTAGATGATTATTCCAGATATACATGGACAATCTTTCTGAAACATAAAAGTGATACTTTTGATTATTTTAAAAGTTTTTCAAAAAGAGTTCAAAACCAACTTTCTTCCAAGATCATCACTATTCGTAGTGATCACGGTGGTGAATTTGAAAATGAGAAGTTTGAGGAATTCTGTAATCAGAAGGGAATTACTCACAATTTTTCGTTTCCAAGAACTCCACAACAAAATGGAGTAGTTGAGCGTAAGAATAGGACGATCCAAGAGTGTGCTAGAACTCTACTTTCTGATAGTAAATTACCAAAACATTTTTGGGCTGAAGCAGTTGCAACAGCCTGTTATATTTTGAATAGGATTTTAATTAGACCTCTAACCAATAAAACACCTTATGAACTTCTTTTCAATAAGAAACCTAAGGTATCTTATTTCAGAATTTTTGGAAGTAAATGTTTTATCTTAAATACGAAAGATAATTTAGATAAGTTTGATCCTAAATCCGACAAAGGAATCTTTATCGGATATTCTAACAGGAGTAAAGCTTATAGAGTTTTTAATCTAAGAACAAACACTATTGAAGAAACTTTACATGTTTCCTTTGATGAAAATTTCAAAGAAGTTGATCAGACTAATGATGAGGATGACTTAGTTATTTCTAATCATGAATCTGTAGATGCTACAAATGAAACTTTTCATCCAAATAAAAAGATTAGGCTTTTAAAAGATCACCCTGTAGAAAATATTCTAGGAGATATGCAATCTGTTGTTAAAACTAGGAATCAATTAAACAGTATGAGTCATGTTGCTTTTATATCCTCAATAGAACCTAAAAATCCAAAGGAAGCATCAACTGATGATTCATGGATTCTTGCTATGCAAGAAGAATTGAATAATTCACTAGAAATGATGTTTGGGAACTTGTTCCTAGACCTGAGGATAAATCCATTATAGGCACTAAATGGGTATATAAAAATAAATTAAATGAATTAGGTGAGGTCGTTAGAAATAAGGCTCGACTCGTTGCACAAGGTTATTGTCAAGAAGAAGATATAGATTATGACGAAACCTTTGCACCCGTAGCAAGATTAGAAGCTATTAGAATTCTGCTTGCTTTCGCTAATTTCAATAATTTCAAACTTTTTCAAATGGATGTCAAGAGTGCCTTTCTAAATGGTTTTGTAAAAGAGGAAGTTTATGTTGAACAACCTCCACTCTTTGAAGATACAAAATTTCCAAATCATGTTTTTAAATTAAAGAAAGCCCTGTATGGTCTAAAACAAGCTCCTAGAGCTTGGTATGATAGACTTAGGTCTTATCTTTTGCAATCTGATTTTGAAATAGGTAAAGTAGATAACACACTTTTTATTAAAAGAAACAAAAATGATATTCAACTTATACAAGTGTACGTAGATGATATTATTTTTGGATCAACCAATTCTGACATGAACAAAGAATTTTCTGACATTATGACAAAAGAGTTTGAGATGAGTCATATGGGTGAACTTAACTTTTTCCTAGGATTACAAATCAAACAAATAGATAATGGTATCTTTATCAGTCAAGAGAAGTATGCGAGAGAGTTAGTTAGTAAGTTTGGCTTGACCAATGTGAGTGGAAAACCAACTCCCATGGCAACCAATATAGCGTTAAGTAAGGATGATCTATCCAAAGACGTAGATCAAACCTTGTATAGAGGAATGATTGGATCACTTCTCTATATAACTGCTAGTAGACCAGATATCATGAACAGTGTCTATCTCTGTGCAAGATATCAATCTCAACCCAAGGAAACTCATCTAAAAGCTGTGAAACATATCATTCGATATGTTAAACACACCTTTGATTATGGATTGTTCTACCCTAAGAATGATTCATTTGAATTAGTTTCCTACTGTGATGCTGACTATGCTGGGTGTAAGTCAGACCGAAAGAGTACAAGTGGAACTTGTCACTTTCTAGGTCATTCCTTAATTTCCTGGTTCAGTAAAAAGCAGAATACTGTTTCCCTATCAACAACTGAAGCAGAGTATGTTTCTGCTGCTTTAACTTGTTCTCAAGTTTTGTATATGCAACAAACCTTGAATGATTTTGGTATATCTATCACGAAATCTCCAATTTTCTGTGATAACACTAGTGCCATTAGTTTGTCCAAAAACCCAACTCTCCATGCCCGAACTAAACATATTGACATTAGACACCATTTTCTAAGAGATAACGTAAATAAAGAGAAAATTTCTCTTGATTTCGTTAATTCTGAAAATCAAATAGCTGATATTTTAACCAAACCTTTAGGAGAACCTGTCTTCACCAAGTTAAGAAGAGAATTAGGTATATGTTCTCTTTCTGAAATATAGTATATAGTATAATAGTATACATAGGGTATATATGAATGTTTTCTTAATCATAGCATTTTACAACACCATGTCGACATGGTATTCATGCGTCATGTCGACATGCAACGGTAAAAATAACAGTTCGTTTTTTCCCTCTAATTTTTGAATGAGTGGTTATTTAACTCACCCATTCCGAGTTTCTCTTCCCTCCAATCATTATTTCTTCATTCTACTTTCTAGAAACATCAAATCCATGGCTTCCACATCCAATCCTAATCAAATTTCACCGGTTTCTTTCCCTTCTCCTTCACATGGCCCTTTCCAAAACTCCATACTCGCTCGTGTCATCAAAATAGAGGAGAAAGTTAATGATTCGCTGCAGATGTTAACTGAAATGCAAGTTCAACAATTGAGAATGGCAAGAGAGCAAGAGAAACAAGGGAAAATTCTGAGGAATCTTCAAAAATTCCTCATGGATAATCATGCCAATCCAATTGTAATTGAAGATTCTTCTAACATAGAAGCAAATGAAGAAGGAGAAGAAGACGAAGACGAAGAAGAAGAGGAAGAACCAATGGAGGAAGAAACTGATGATGAAGCAGTATGTGTAGGGGAAGTTTGTTTTGATGCTTATGGGAACATTGTGGAACAACATGGAAATTTCTGTTTCCATTACCCAAATTGTCCTGTCCACAAGTCTCCCATCATCAAAAACAACCGTTGAGTTGTTTATTTTCTTGTTTTAGTTATTTATGTGTTTATAAGTTTAAATAGTCATGTATATAGTAATATTGAAATGAATAAAATAATTTGTGGTTACACTTATTATTCTCATTCTTATATTACTCATATATATCACTCTGAGTATACAATATTTAGCATTGTTATATCTAGTTTCAGTATTATTAATGATAACACTATCATTAATATCATAGATTTAGGGGGAGTTAGTGTCATTTTTTTTGTTGATGACAAAGGGGGAGAAGTATAAAATAGGTTAGTTAGGCATAGATTAAGGGGGAGTTATTAGATTTAGGGGGAGTTATAAGGAGAATATAAATATTTTATAAACAAAGGTTGTCATCATCAAAAAAGGGGAGAATGTTAGTCCATAGGATAGTGGTTTTGATGACAACAACTATAGAAGTGTTATAAAATATATATGTGCAGGAAATCTATATGCAGGTATCAACAAAAGAAGACTGTACAGTAAAGAAAACAAAATTGATGAAGACAAAGATCAAGAGTTCAAGATTGAAGACTCATGAGATTCAAGATATTCAAGAGTTCAAGACAAATAATATAGTTAGGTTAGATATTTGTTAAAACTCCTTGAAAGCACTATCATTCTTTTTTATCCAATTTACTCGTGGAATGGAATCCACTTCGTTCTTGTTAAAGGGATGGAACCCTAGTGAGATGGAACTCACGAAATATCTAGTGGAACGGATAGTAGCCCTATTTTGTTATCCACTAATTTTGATTCAAAATGATTTTCAAAATTATCTCTTGTTTTATAAAATGATTTTCAAATATTCCTTTTCTAAAGAAAAACCTTCGTTCACATTTCCAAAAATGTTTTAGCCTCAAAATCATATTTATCATTTTGTTATATTTTGATTTCAAAATTGTCCTTGATATTTTAGCCTCAAAATCTATTTTAATATTATATTTACTTTAGTTTATTTACTTTGATTTTAAATATATTTTAGTATATATACATATATACATTCATAAGTATTTCTACTTCTAAATACCTTCTACAAATACATAGAGTCCATTTGAATAAAGTTGCATATGTTTTAAATCATCATTTTCAAAGTAAAGCAAATCATCACTTTTTACTAGACCATGTCGACATCCTATTTACCTGTCATGTCGACATGCTTCCCGTTACAGCAAAGGTTGTTTTCAAAAGAAGTGTCTATTCGTTTAAACCTCTTCGAATGGACACATCCATTCATTCTCTATAAATAGAGATTGTTATGAACGTTTTCCAGTAACTACTTTCTTTATTTTCTCTCCTCTTTACTCTCTTATCTTATTTTCTAATCATCCTATCCATATTCTGCCGAAATCTTAAGTGAATCAAACCAGAATATCTCTAGTTTGATTCTCTGCCACTCTCTCCAAAGAATCTCAGTGCTTATCAGAGTTATAGATACATTTGTACTCAAAGAAACTTGTGTGGGGTTATAAAGGTGTGATCGTGTCCTTGGAAATCGATCGGGTGAACTTGTGTCCTGTGAATCAAGTGGTTCTACCCAGAGACCTGAGAATCTGGAGGGTGTACCTCGTTGCCTTGGAATCGAGGGATTGTAATCTAGATTATTATTGAATAGAAAGCCGTACGGGTTGTGCGGGACTGGATGTAGGGTAACACCGAACCAGTATAAAATTCCTGGTGTGTTCTTTCCTTTACTTGCTTTTTATTTATATTTGCATTTGTTTGTGATTCTGTGATTTGATCTGTGATTGTGTATTTGCATTAAGTTAGTTAATTCAATTTAAATCAAAGAAGTTTTAAAGAAATTCTTAAAACACTATTCACCCCCCTCTAGTGTTAAATAGCCTTAAGATCATCTTCCGCGTTCCTTTCAAAGTCAGCCGAAGTATTGAAGTTATCTCGTTTCATATTGGGGCTGAAGAAATATTAAGGGAGACATTTTTTTCTTGTGATATAAATTAAAGTGGCCGGCCTTTATAAATGTTATTTTGGTTTAAGTTTTTTATAGGGTTTTGTATTTGTTTTTATTTTGTATTTTTCTTTTAAACTTTTGTAAAATTCTTGTCGTGTGATTAGGGGACGAACTATGGTGGTGTGGTTCGAGAATTCGCAACTCATTGACTGAGTTGTGGTAGGGTTTTGAGAGTAGAGTTAGGTTAGTCAATAGCGGGTGTCGCAAGTTTACGTGTGTAAGCGTCTGACTACTTAATTTCTAGTAGAAACCTTGGGGGCAGCACGTAGGCAGGGTTTTGCCGAAGATGGGTAAATCTATGTTGTTCTATTTCTGCTTTTATTATTCCGCTATTATCTGTGCTGCAATTATTTTATATATTTCCACATTAATTTTTATTATTATTAGTATCACCCTATTCACCACCCCTCTAGGGTGAAATCGATCCTACAAGTGGTATCAGAGCTAGGAACAAAAACCAATTTTTGTTTTAAAAATTTGATTTTTCAAAAACAAACTTTGTTTTAAAAATTTGATTTTTAAATGGCTTCTTTTAATAATGCTTTTGTTGAGGGATAGTCCATAGTTAGACCACCCGTGTTCAATGGTGAATATGCTTACTGGAAAAATAGAATGAAAATTTTTCTGAAAACATCGACGCTTGGAATATTGTTGAGACAGGATATAGGACACCAACTATAATGGTAGATAATCAGGAAATTGAAAAACCTATCGATCAATGGACAGATCTAGAAAATAAATTACAAAATGCCAATGCTAAAGCTATGAATTCTATTATTTGTTCATTAGATCTAATTGAATTTAATCATGTCTCACATTGTCTAACTGCGTATGAAATTTGGCACACACTTGAAGTGACTCACGAAGGAACATCTCAAGTCAAAGAATCTCGCCTTGCAATTCTTAGTAGCGAATATGAGAACTTCACAATGGCCAAGGATGAGAATGTCAAAGAGATGTATGGATGGCTTTCTAATCTCGTATACAAATCAAAAGCTCTCGAAAAACTATACATAGAATTAGAAATAGTCCGAAAAATTCTCAGAGTTCTACCATGAAATTTTGAAGCCAAAGTCACCGCTATTCAAGAATCAAAAGATTTGAAATAGATTAAAGTCGAAGGACTCATCGGAACTCTCAACACTTATGACCTAGAAATGAAATTCAAGGAAGAATGTGAAGGAGGTGATACTCGAAAGAAATCAATAGCTCTTAAAGGAACAACGGAAAGTGAAGATGATGACAATTATGGAGCAGCTATACTGGCGCTGATAATAAAGAAATTCAAAAGGTGGAATCACAAATATGGAAATCCAGCTCTAAATCAACAATTGAAAAGTAGAATAGTCAAAGTTCTAGACAACTCAGAAGAGCAGGAGATCATCTGTTACAACTGCAATAAACCCAGTCATATCAAGCCAAATTGTCCTCAGAATCGACTCGGCCGAGGAAAGAAACCGAGAAGAAGAAGTTTTGCAGCCACTTGGAATAAAATTGATGATGATAATAAAAGCACTAGCAGTGAGAGTGAAAAAGGAGATCTGTGTCTTCGAGGTGATACAACTGACAGCGATGTTGACGAGCCAAGAGAGGTATCGAAACTGACTCACTAACAATTACTTATATATTTTCACGAAGTAAATGGCTGTTTTGAACGACTTTGGGTGAAGTACGCTAAACTTGAATCCCCAAAGAATAGTTTGATATAATTAAATAAACAGCTTGATCAATTGATCAAAAACTATCGAAATAAGAGCCTTAAGTGTGATAAGTGTCCATCATTTGAAGAAGAAATTAAAAAATCAAAAATTAAAATTAAATCACTTGAAAATGAAATTCTGATTTTGAAAGAAAGTGAAAACACCAGAAGAGAAAATTCTATTAAAAAGTGCACTCTATTATTGAATTAAAATGAATCTCTCAAAACACAAGTCCAACAATTGTCTACAACCTTAGGAAAATTTTCAAAAGGAGAAAGATCGCTAAATATTTTATTAGGGAAACAAACTGTTAACACTGTAAGACAAGGACTTGGGTACACTCAATCTAAAAGAGTTAGAAGTAAAATTAATCATGTCAAATCTAAGTGCACAATTTGTAGAAAAATTGGACACAATCATAACAATTGCTGGTATAGACCCAAACACGTGAATACCATTCCAATTTGGGTTCCAAAAGGCACGAATATAAAATCCCTTAAAGTCAAACAAATCGGGGTGCCAAAAGGAACAAACATAAATAGTCTTGGGTCTATACAAACATATTTTTCAAAATATTTTGCCACTAACAACCATGGACCTATAAAAACAAATAGGTAACAAAAATCGTTTCTCGTGTAGGTGTGGTGGCAGGCTAAGGAACAACAATTGTGTTACCTGGATTCTGGCTGTTCCAGGCACACGACGGGCGACAAATCAAAGTTCCTTAGCCTAGTATAAAGGTGGCAGAATCATAATGGGTAACAATGAAAATTTATCAGCAAAGGTAAAATTGGTGACAATATATTTATCTTGAACGATATATTATATGTTGAAAATCTGCACCATAATCTGATTTAAATCAGCCAGTTATGTGATAAAGAAATGAATGTTGATTTTGATTTATGGAAAATTGTTGGTTAATTATATTTTTATGCCAAGAACACTATAAGTACCTCTTGAGTCTTTGAACTAGTTCATATAGATTTGTTTGGACTAATGATGGTGTTTTATTGGTTGATGATTATTCTAGATACACGTGGATATATTTGTTGCACACTTCACGGTTTGGTTTATGATATCTATCTAATGATAACCTTGAGTCAAAGGGAAATTCAGATGCAGATTACATTGATAATCTAGTTGATAGAAAAAGTACTAGTGGAACATGTTTTATGTTGAGACATTCATTAGTTGCATCAATTTCAAAGAAAATATCTGCATATTTTTTATTTCAACTGATTTTAAATTAGCTGACATTTTTTTTGAAAACCCCTTCCAGAAAATAGTTTTTGTTGACTTCGTTTCTGATTAGACATTTTAGAAATTTGATTTTATATTTACTTTTGGATTTGATCTTAAATGAATACATTAACTAATCTGACTCCCTACTGATTATCGAAAAGAAAAATAGTGATTGGAAAAATGATGACTGTTGATATTAATCATATATTATGACTTGAGACAGTATATTTAGTAAATTTCTTTAAAAAATTTAAACAAGAGTTATAATAACTTTTGATGGTAAAAATTCCATAACCATCTCCATTTCTATCATATTTCTAACGACCGTCACTCATTAAAATCCAATATGGTATGTCAAAATGTGGTATTTTAAACGGGAAATTATTCGTTTTTTATTTTATTTTATTTTATTTTTTAGCAATAAAAACATCCAAAGTGTTCACTCTTATTTAAAAGTCCTCACGGTTATGCATGGGTGAATTACTTGGATTATTTGATTATGTGCTTTCGTGCTCATTTAAAAGTCCTCACGGTTATGCATGTATGGAACACATACCAAAATTGGTTATTAAATAGACGAGTTGATTCTAATCCTATTTAAAAATCCTCATGGTTACGCGTGGTTAGAAGATGCTTGAAATTCATTTTTTATATAAAAATTGGGAATACTACTAATCTCATTTAAAAGTCCTAACGGTTATGCATGGTTAGTAGATATTCAAATTCCTGATATAAATATACCACAAATAGACACAGCTATATGGTTTCATATACCGACATCACCCCTATCATTCTAAAGTGGAATATGCGCCTAACAGAGTATTTATGATTTTTGCTTGATTTTTTATTGAAATTTAATATTTATACTCGATTGGGTATAAATGGTGTATTAATGTCTATCACTTTATCTCTATTTTTTTCTAACACTATTACTCTTTTGCTGATAAAAAAAGGAGAGAAAAGTTAAGATTTTGGCAAATAAAGTTCAAATATTTTTTTTTGCATATTCCCATCTAGGTTTATTGCATATTTTTATTTATTTTCATGCGTATATGAAGGGGGAGCTGTGGTGTAAGGGGAGCACTCAAATAGGGGGAGCAAATAGAATGATCAAATACATTTAATAAATTCAAAATCTTAAATATATGTTTGTTATCATCAAAAAAGGGAAATTATTGAATAGGAAAGTATATGATTATTGGTTGATGATAATAAACATATATATATATTCATTTAAATGTATTTGTTATTGTACTATTTTATTTTTCACACAATCAAATAAATATTTATTGAATAAAATAAATAACACAAAATTTAAATTCAAACAGATATTTTATTCAAACAAATATTTTATTACAATTTTGAATGGTACAAATTTGAGCTCTCACCACATATATACATTTTCAATTACAATACAATTTCGATTACATCACAAAATTCACTTTACAATGTTCACCTCACTACATATCACTCATTCACTCGTATTTTATCTTCAACTTTATCCAGATTGAATCCAGCATCTGAATTATCTGCAAAATAAATGCTGATGCAGTAAAATTGAAAACGAAATATTTATGCAGTGTAAAATAAAATGTGTATTTTGAAAATACTATTTGCCTCAGCTATTTGGGTTGTTCGTCATCATTTATTTTGAATTCATCTATGCGAACAACTTGTGACATGCATAGTGTATAAAGTTGAACATGCCACAAGGCCGTGCACACCGATGTACACTTGATAAAGTTGCAGGGACAGGTGAGCACAAGGTCAAACCCGTTCCGAGGCTGGATTCAACTCATATGCACACAATACAGCATACAACATCTCAAATATACACATGGGAGCAAACAAGTATGGCCCGAACAATACAAAACTGAGGTGAACACAGACCAAAATGCCGCAACACATGGAATCAATCAGACCAGAGGGACCAAGTTCAATGAAATGGTCCATACACATAAAGACTCAAATGTACACAACCAGACCCAATAGACCAAATACAAATAGTCAGGTGCAAAGCAATGGAGCAACAAGTAAATGGAAGTACATGAGCATGATATGATCAAGCATAGTATCTATAAGAAGATCAATGAAATGATCAAAGAGGAACAGTTCGGTATACATGAAGAACTGCTCCAGACTACATGAGCAACTATAAAAGAAGTAACACGAATCAAACAAGTCAAGGAGCAGTCAAACATCTCAGAAAGTTCAAAATGCCAAAGAATCAAAGCTGTGGTGACTAAGGTAATAGCAACAATATTTCGCAAGTATAATAAACAAGTCAAGGCCGAAATAAACGAAACAAATTCAAAATCAAGGAGCAACAAGTATGGATGAACAAGTCAGAATAAATCACAAGCATTCAAGTAATAATCGTATGGCCGAGCAAATTCATTTGAAGAATTCAAACCGTAATTATACGAACGTAAACTAAGGGATTCAATCCCTATAAAAACCCATTCATCATCGGTAGAAAAGAGCATTCGAGTCAAAACAAATCAACAAGTAAAATAAAGCATAAATCACATACCAATTTTGTATCATTCAAACTCGAATCAATTGGAGCGACCGAAAGCATATCAGAGCTAGAAGTCGATTGACAAAGCAACGCAATGCAACTCCCTCAACTCAATCGATCAATTTTCAATCGGTGAATTTAGTTCACAAAGCCCTAATTTATGAAGAGGGACGAAGCAGCCATTGGACTCATGTAGTAAATAACAAAGTCTGCCGAAGTATTGAAGTTATCTCATTTCATATTGGGGCCGAAGAAATATTAAGGGAGACCTTTTTTTCTTGTGTTATAAATTAAAGTGGCCGGCCTTTATAAATGTTATTTGGGTTTAAATTTTATATACGGTTTTGTATTTGTTATTATTTTGTATTTTTCTTTTAAACTTTTGTAAAATTCTAGTCGTGTGACTAGGGGACAAACTTGGTGGTGTAGTTCGAGAATTCGCAACTCAATGGCTGAGTTGTGGTAGGGTTTTGAGTGTAGAGTTAGGTTAGTCAATAGCGGGTGTCACAAGTTTACATGTTTAAGCGTTTGACTACTTAATTTCTAGTAGAAACCATGGGGGCAGCACGTAGGCAAGGTTTTGCCGAAGCTAGGTAAATCTGTGCTGTTCTATTTCTACTTTTATTATTCCGCTATTATCTCTGCTGCAATTATTTTATATATTTCCGCATTAATTTTTATTATTATTAGTATCACCCTATTCACCCCCCTCTATGGTGAAATCGATCCTACAAAACCTAGAGTGTATCAAGTATCGAAAATGTAGATTATAACTTTTATTGTTGTAATAAATGTTTTCGTGAAAAATAAGAGGAGCGTAGGCTATAACACTATTGTTATAGTAAGTGACTCCCAAGAGAAATATTTTTACATAGGTATATGAGATTTATTGGTATTTATTTAATTGAATCCATACACTAGTATTTTTTTTGGGTTGTAGTAATGGTGTTTTACGCAACATCAGTTTTAACCCAGGTAAAAATGTATTTTAAAAGGTAATTTCTAAGTATAGAAACAAAATGGTTTGTAAAGTACACTTATTATTTTTAATAAGTATAAGGAAGCATTTTTGCAGTTATGGAAATATCAAAACAATTTTGAAGATGAGTTTTTCTGAAATGAAATTGTGTAAGTTAGATATTAGAAAATATTTATCATGGAGGAATATAAATTAAATATACTTTAATCTATTGGAATGAAAAGAGCAACGGTATAATTTTCTATGAAACCAATAAAAATGTTTTGTGCAAGTTACAAGGAATACATGAAAGAGATATACAAGGTATGAAAGGCACCATATTTTGTATAGCCTATTTCGAAAAATATAAAATAAGTTCCTTGTAATTTCACATAAACATGGAATTCTCTTTAAAAGGTTCATAGAAGATTTTAGCGTTAATAATTTCTCACTTGAGAAAGTAGTTCCAATACATTAAGGTATGAGATCGTGAGGTATAATAAGAAGATGTTTTGAAACACATAAAAATAGTTTAAAGATATTTTAAAAGAAAATGGTTTAGTGAAAAAGTAAATAAGTTTTTGGGAATGAAAAACTTAATAAAAGTAGAATTTGGAAATTCAATTTTTTATAGAAAACTGAAAAGTTCCTTAAAAGAAAACGAGGAATAAGTTTTGGACTTAGAATTTGAAAGTTTTTCCCTCTAGGTTGGGAAATAATGTTAAGTAACCAAGTATTTTTGAATTTAATAGAAACACAAAAATAACACTTTTTAAAGACAAAGATTTTGGGATTTGATGTTTTGAAAATTTAGAAGTCCTAGTTTTTGAAACGATAAATACCCAACCAAACTCCTATAAATATGGAGTATAGAGAAATCATTTCCTAGGTGTAATAGAAAAAGTGCAAGACCATGTAGGGGATGATTACTTTTGGAAGTAATGATAGAAGTTCCCGTGGAATGTATAGGACACTAGTAAGAACCTAGGAATGTTGATTCATGTGTGCAGACTAGGGAAGGCAGTAAAGTGAAATGAGTAAGGTAGTAAGGCATGCTTGGTTATGAATGGATATTCTTGATTTTGGAGGAACTTAGGAAAAGCATCTTTCTTTAGTGGAATTCACATAAGATAGTAGTTCTCAAGCTAGCATTAGAGTGGCACCTTTCGAAGATCTTTATGAAAGACCGCGCAAGTCTCCTTCGCGTTGGATAGGGTATACAGAGGGATTGCCTTGGTTCCGACATAGTTAAGAAGACTTCGGGGAGGATTGGTTTGATTGGGAGAAAATTCGTATTTGGTATCCACATTCCTGTGACAATAAGTTTTTAGAATTTCCTATTTCCATCTTTAGTTTGGAATAGGTTCTTTCCTTTATTATTCTTTGAGAGGGTAGAACTTAGGATTTAACCTATGGATGGTAGGATTTGATGTAAACATGTTTACTAGAACGTGTTATGAATGATGTATGCTAGTGGTTGCAAGTGTTTGCTAGTGGATGCTAATGGACGCATATAGGTACACTAGGCACTATTATTCTTTAGGGATCGGCCTAACTAGGACACTAGAGCATTTGCATATGGATGTCTGCGCATTTTTATTCCATTTTTCATAGTTGCTATAAATGGATGATTATCACATGATTGTTGCATTTGAATGATGTTTGTAGCAAGCATATAGAACTATTAGTTGTCATTAGGGATTTTTTGCATTCATTTGGATACATGGCACGGACATGATTGCATAAAAGGAGGTCAACTGAATCAGTGGACCACCTAATCTTTTGCATTAGATAGGAACATTTACACTACACTAATTTCATAAGTATCATAAATAGCATTAGAAAAACCTAAGGACAATGAATGAATGGTTGATGATTGAGTAGTTGATTGTAGAATTGGACGAAGACATTTAGTATATTCTTTTATCCTTAGAGATTTTGGGAACGAAATCCCTTAAGGAGTGGAGTATGTAACAACCCAAAATTTAACCTGTAATAATTAATTCGTTAATTAATTAAATAATAGAATAACTTTGAAATTATCAGAATTGAGCCATGGGAGTTACACCGTTGTGTTCGTAATAATTTTCTTATCAATTTCCATATATAGAACGTTAGAATCCGAGTTAATACGAGCAAGGAACAAAATAATCAAAGAAACGAATATATATATATATATATATAAATATAGGCTAGGTCGACCTACCTGCCCATTTAGGCGAATGAATGATCGTTCATTCGTTCGAACGTTGTAGGCATGTTTTGCATTCTTCAACTCGATCTGGTCCTTCCATTCATGCATCCGATGGCTCCTATGACGTGGTTGTATCATATTCAATCCCCAAATCCAACGGTCTGAGATCCACTTCTACCCTTATAAATAGAACCCTAAAACTAACACTTTTTCTTATTCTAAGATATTCTCCAATTGGATTCACCTATTCAGGAAGGACCCTAAGCGGAATAATTTTCCAAGGAGGAAATCGTTTTAGATAAAAATATTTAACAACCCCAAGTGGATTCGGGAAGGCCTAGAGGAAAGAGCTAAGGACCAAAGGTGAGTGATCGTAATTATTTTAAATTTCTTTAAGTAATTTAAAATAATAGGGTTTCCAATAGTTGAAGTTTTACTACTATTTTTGAAGTAACCTTTTTAGTAATTTATTTACAGTTTTTAGAGTTATTTTTAGTCCATTCCTTCTAGTTATTCTTTTCAGCTAATCTTAGTTTATCTCTATTAATTATAGCTTTTCCCATTTATTTACAGTTTATTTACAGTATTTTAATTTATTTACTATTATTTATGCGTTATTTACATCTTTTTCCTACTCCTTGGATTTCCTTCTATTTTCAATTTTCTTTTATTTCTCCTTCTTCTTCTTCGCGTATGGATTAGAATAGAATTAACGCGAAATTGGATTAAATTATAAGAAATATGAAATAATGGAATATTAGATGTAAATCACAAAGACTGTAATATAATTGGAATTGGACCGAAATTATGCCTAACTATGACATTAATTGGACTGAATTAAGAAGATCGACCTAGTTATAACTTAGAATTATAAGTAAAAATAATAAAAGAAGAAAGAAGCTTATTTTCACACTTAGACATTGGGTTAAGTAATAAGTATGATTATAACGTAAGTTATAAATTGATAAACTAAAGAAACTAAACTATGGAAACCATGGCGCTTATTTTAAGACTTAGGATAAATTAATAAGAAATAATAGTATTTGATAAAAATAAAGGCTCATTTAAATAATTTATTTAAGTTAATAAGCAAAGATAAGAGTAGGAGCTGTACCAAATAGCTTTCCCTTAATATTTCTATGGTTATAGCGTTTCATTTAATCCTGAAGTAAGACCAGGTGCTTCACATAACCCTGAAGTGAGGCGAGGGGTATGCTTATGCTTATAGTGGTAGTAAATGGTCAATCTATGGTAGTTCAAATCAAGGGGATTTGAATAAGGGGCGCAACTAGATTTTTGTTTGATAGGGACCAGTACCAATAGCATTTCCCCTATTTATCTATGGACACGGTGTTTCACATAACCTTGAAGTGAGACAAGGTGCTTCACATAATCCTGAAGTAAAGCGAGGGGCACGCTTATGCTGTCTAGCGTAAATAAAAGGTCAAAAGAGGGAACAATAGGAACGCGAGCTTAGTGGTGGTCACGCATGCGGCTTCTAGTGATGGCTCATAAATCGTTATGAGTTCCAAGCGCTTAATGAGTGTGTCTTTCGTAGACACCAAAGTATACTGTGTAGGGTAACGTCCGGTCTATAGTAGGTTCTATGTAGTAGCAGGACAATCAAAGGGTAGAATTAGGAATTCAGCCTAATCAAAGCAGCTTTCAAGGACAAGTGCAAACAATCAAAGTTAACCTATCTTACTAATTGAGCAACAGTTTATTCGTATTTATTTCTAGTTTCTCCCTTTTCTATTTACTTTGCTTCCTTTTATATATACTAGAACTATTGAAGAGTCTATTACTTTTACTTTGCTTAAAGATTCTAGTGGTTACTATCATTCACCAGACTTTTAGTCTGACCTACTCCTCTATTTTCCCCCTTTCTCCTCATAGGCAATCAAGGGAGAGGGCAGTAGGTTGCAGTTGCTCGAAGGTTTCTTCGAGAAGATTCTGCTATGTATTTCCCTACTTTTATTTTCGTTTTCTTTCTTTGTACTGGCACTTGATAGGGATATTTGTACTTTAATTTTTATTGAGACTACGAGTTTTTATTTCATGAGACATGTTGGGCTTTGAGGCATGTATGTTATATTTGGATTTTGACTTATTTGGTTTATGAAGAAATTATGAAGATTTGTTTCAAATAAGTTATTATTTTAGTTTCTGCTGTTTTTACCTATTTTTGTTTTGTGAATCTTAGTCTCTTTTAGTTTCAGTTATACCTACAACGCACCATGCCTTTTAATGTGTCCTTTTGGGTATATTAAGAGGTGTGTGGTGTTTCAATGGGAGTAGTTTGGATAATGGAGCTCCCCAGGTGTTTCCAAAAAGATCTGAGATAGACTTCTGAGCTAAGTAAAGACTTGGTCTCCTTTGACCTTATTCTGAAATTGAAGAGTAGAGGTGACCGGGAGGGCTCTTTTAAGGAAGAGATGAACCTTTATTTGTCATTATTACGATACTCAAATCCTTGATTTTGTTTTCCATAGCCTTAAACGTCCCTCGGATTTGAGCAGATTCTTGGTGAGACTCCTGGAGATATTCTGAAAGCTGTCTGATCTGGGGAGCTTGAAGTTCATAAACATGATCATACTCTTTGTTTGTATCAAAAATTGGCACAACACTCTTCGGGTGTAATTGATCGAAGAAGTAAAATGTAAAATGAGGCTAATCTAACAATTATACCAAGAAAAATGAGCAGCAACAGTAGGAAAGCAAGAATTTATAGTGGTTCGGCGTTATTGCCTACGTCCACTTTGAAGGTTTTGATGATTATTGCTGATTAGAAACTAAGTTACAACAGTACAACTGCTAACACTCGAATTACAATGGAGTTCCACTCAAGCGGCAGCATAAAAGTCCTTTTTTAGTTGCAACGAGGGTGCTATTTATAGGTGTGAAGCTGGAAATATCTACCTTGAATCTCGGAATACCCTTTCTCAAGCCTAGGTGGGCCCACATTATCGATTTGGAGCCATTTGGGATCGATCCCTGATTGATCCACATTGCTTTCGTATCGATAAGAAGTTGCCCCAATTGATCTACGATCAATCATGGATGTTCCTGAGATGATATGCAACCTTCTGTGAAAATCTCATTGTATTTGGATTTGTGCTTGTGGTGTTATTGATCGATGAAAGTTGCAAATATGGAGTGGCTGAAACTTTCATATCGATACCTTAGTATCCATCACTTTGTGTCGATGACGTGGCGTACGCGCTTTGTGGAGATCCATTTTTTGTGCATAGGGACCGCTTCTTTTGGGTTGACCGCTTCTTTCGTGTCCATCTGATACCTTATTTCTCGTATCGATTCCTTGCCACCGTCTTAGTATCGACTGTAATCTCCGTTATTCGTATCGATCAAGTAGGTGATCGATAAGAGAAATGTAGTTGTTGGCCAAGAGAAGCGCGATCCATCTGGGAAGTGCTGAAGTCCATCATTATGTGCTTGAACTATATGGATACGAATGATGGATGCTGAGTGATGGAGTTATGTAACGACCCACTATTTTGCACTATTCGCATCTGCACATGTCGGACTTGAATAATTCAGAATAACGAATTGTTAATTTAATTTTGGCAAAACTGAGCATATCCAGTAAATAAATAATCACAGATCACAGACACAGAGTAATAAATGCAGCGGAAACAAAAGATAGTGGTTCATGAAGCTACTATATACATATCAGAGTTAAATAAGGTACAACAGATGTTTCGAATACAATAATCAAATACAATATCAGAATACATCACTAGAATCAACTAAATATCTGAAAACTAGGTAGATAGCTGGATCTCCAAGCGAAGCTCATACTCCAAAGGTGAGTCTCGAATACTGGTACACTCAGTCTGACCCGAGCGTAAAGAAACACAAAACACTCGAGTCAGGATTAATATTCTTATATCAATAAATCCAACTCAAGTGAAATAGCAACCGAAATACAAGTAACTCAAAGGATGTTTGGAATAACCATCCTTTAAGGGTCCGTTAAACTATCTACTATGTAGTAGTGTACGATAAGTAGATAATGCCTATCAGTAATATAAGATATCAAAATAGTGTTAAGGCGTTACCATTATCCCCTTAACACATTTTATATAAGCGTTATAGACTATACAGCACTGTAAACTCCACCATAAACTAGTGGGCTATCAGGGAGTACTCCATAGGTATAACACAAAACAAATCATAGTGGTCGCGTATATAGGGATACAAGTATGACAAGGCACATGAGGCAATACCCAAGGTAGTGAAACTACCGTTTGCCTGATCCAGACTGGTGAGAACGCATCGCCGCAGCGATCACAACACCGCGAAACAACACTCCCAAATCAAGGGTGCACCAATCGACAATAAGTAATGAGTAGTTTTCAAAGAAGTGTGTTCGCTCGAGGTAGCTAACCCCCATTTCGCCCGGCACGGCTCCTGTTTTAGTCATTTCCAATTTGACACAAGTGTCAAGGCTATCCATTATCGTTCTCTTTCTTCAGTCATCACGTACATCATTCCAACCACTTCATTCTGGATCACACTCCGCGTATAGTTATTAAAGTGGTTTTCGGTTTAGACAGAGAGTATGTCCCTAACCGATTCCGGTCTCTTTAATAACTTTCGTAATTATTACACCGATTGGTCATTTATTTATTCCAAAACCAAATCATATTCAATTTCAAATAGAATTTGTAAACCAACATTACATTTGTCTTTCTAAACCAATTTCCATAATTTACGTTTCAAACTTTCAAATTACCATTTCAAAATCTTATAATACAATTTCGATTTCTATTTAAAACAATTCAAATATTGATTCAAGTTCGTAAATAAGTTTCATTCCAAATCATTTAAATTAATTTAATTTAACATTCAAATCAATTTAACTTCATTGATCGATTTTATTCAGTATTCATTAAGTAAATTTATCCATCAAAACAATTTCTATTTAACTTCCAATTCATTAAATCAACTATTTAAGTTCAACTCCATTATATCAAAACTTACAAATTGCATGAAATTAAATTCATCAAATCAAATTCTTTACATTTCAAGTCTTACATTAATTTCAATAAAACACATTTTATTTCTTATTATAGAAATTCAATTTCACTTATTAATTTACTTAGTTACAATTTCAAAACTCAATTAATAAAGAAACTTAATTTCACTTATTCAAGAAGTTCAAATTTACTTAATAAAGAATTCAATTTTATTTAATTATTAAATAATTCAATCTTATTTAATTATTAAATAATTTCAAAACTTAATTATTAACTAATTTTAAAACTTAATTATTAATAATTCTAAATTTAATTATTAAATAATTAATTTTAAACAACGTTCATTCATCAATTACATTGTTAATATTTTGTTTCATATTATTAAATATTAACATTTTCCTTTCATAAAATTTCAAATTCCCACTTCATTTCAAAACCTTATCATTTATTCAAATAAAATCTTTATTATATTTAAATCAATTTATTGATCAATCGGGTTTTATTTAATTCTCTATCCTAGGTCAAAGTTAAATTTGGGTATTTATCATTTCAACCCGATTCCAATTCAATTCCAAATCAAAGCATAGCAAAGGGAACTTGTAGTGTGATAACTGGGATGGTGTCAAAGTAAATAAACAAGCAATAACAACAATCAATAACAATCCAATAATTAATTCAAATAATCCCGAAATAATCATATTAATTTACATTTTAGTTCGTGCAAACTAATATAATTATATCTAGAATCTACACTATCATTTCATGTAGATTAAAGATTATTACACTAAAGTTAATACGGTTCTTCACTTGATATCAATTATCCTCTTTATACTACATCAGTTTATACAATCATACATTCAATGGTTCAAGGTGTAGTTATCACTATTTCTACGTGTCAATTTAATTACATTTAAAGGGTCATATTTAACTAATCAAATTCAACACATATGTCGATTTCAAATTGTTAACTCCTACGTCAATTTCAATTTCAAATTATTTATCATTTATTACATTAACAATTTAATGTCCAATGTCAACATCAACAATCAATCATTACTCAACCAACTGGATTATCATTGCATATATAACATATAATGGTGTCAGATGTCACAGGTGAACTGATATAGGTAATAGCATATATAACAGTGTAAATAGCTAATAACAGTATATTTCAATTGTCGTTTCAATTGAAATCAAATTTAATAAATAAAAGAACATTAATCGTGAGTGATTGCTCACCTTTCGAGGCTAGAGAGGATAGACGATGAAGTTGGGTTACAAATCCAAACACGAGTTCCAAATCAAAGCAAGATTGGGCTCGAATCCGATGAAGAGAGCAGGCACGACGAACAGAAGCTGATAAATGGGAATCGATGAGAACCAAAATCTTTATATTTTGTAAAATGTAATTAATTTTTTATTATTATTAAAAATCATTATTAAAATAAACTTAGATATGTACATACTTTAAATCAACATATATAACAATTATAAACTCACGTATATAAATTTACTTATATGTATATGTACCAAGTATATTTACCACTAAAATTTTGGAAATAAAAGTATTCCTGTAAACTGGACAAACTCACGCAGCATATATAAGTAAAGTTATATTCGAAACAGCATGCACCAACAAACAGTCTTAACAGACTATATCTTACATATACCAATATAAGTACACAAAACAAATTATAGATGTATATATGCATTTCAAAATCACCACACAAACATTATATATGCAAATATATCAACTCCCAAAATGTAATCATAACTATAGATAAATACACTGCAATTGCATAGGCAATTTACAAGACATATATACATACTTGAATAAACTAAAAAAACTTATATAAAATATAATATATATTTTTTTACTTGTCTTTTTAAAAAAAACAAAAGGAACCGAAACTGTCACGTAAATAAACGCAATACATATTGATATGTTTAAGCTAGAAAATAACCATTAATTTATAACTTTTATTATAATAATATTCTCTGTACAAGGCATACATCACTCAGATTAGGACTTATGTACATATATAGAGTAAAACTTTACAACCATTACTTATTTACAATATAGATATAAAACTTCTATGAAAGAAAAAAAAAAGAAAACAAGACAGCCCAAAATTTCCAAAACCATGTACTGTATACATCAATATCATAAGATATAACACAATATCATAAGTTTCAAAACCATGTACTATTTATAAATTAATGTATATATCATATATAATACCTTACTTTTCAAGACGAAGTAACTAAGGCAGGCTCGGAGGACTGGTGGCTTCGGCAATGATGGAGGGTGGTGACTAGCATCGAAGTAATGGAGGCTGTGGAGGTAGGGAAGCGAGGTTTATGGGCCGCTCGGTTGCTGGCGGCGCTCGAGGCCGAGCATGGGCGGGGACGAGGTGATAGTGATGGGTTTGTGTGAGGTGGTGACGTGAGTTACCCTGGAGGCGGCCCTCGGGTGTGGTGGGTGGAAAGATAACGGCGAGGCTACTGTAGTTCGGTGATGGGCACCGGCAGGTGGCAGGTGAGCGAGGCTTGGTGGTGACCGCGTTTATGGATGTGTGGTGGAGGGTGCGAATGGAGGAGGCTGGTGAGAGGCGGATGCAGCTTGTGCGGAGAGGGAGATGATGCACGACTTTGGTAGCGAGAGGAAGGTAGTGGTGATGATAAGTGGATGGTGGCCGAGATCATAAGGAAGAAAGGAGAAAATAATTAGAGAAAAATGGAAAGAGGAAAGAGAGGATTACTGTATAAATTCTTTTGCAGAAGAGAAAAAAGAAATGAACGCATAAATTATTGAATGTAGGCTTTGGGGCAGATGATGGTTGCTTTGGGAAAGAAATGATACGCTTCAAATTCTGGAAATTATTAACGGCAAACGAAGTAAATAGGTGCAGAGTTTAAGGAATTTTAAGCAGTTGGAAAGAAAAAGAGAAAAGTCACGAATTTAATTTATATAAAGAAGTTAATGCACGTTAGATTAAACGGTGGATATATGAATGGACACTGGAACAAAAAAACGTTGATACGGGTATGGATACGGTTTCAGTTTACGCAGATTATGCCACGTACCGGACTCCGAAACGCACGAACGAATATACCGTAGAGATCAGCACGACGAGACGATCAAAACGGCATACAAATATCAATGGTACGATTGAATTATAAAAATTTGAATTTTCTACCAGCGGAAAATGTAGCAAAAACGCAGAAAAATAAGATCGACGAAGCTAAAGAAGTCCGAATTTGGAAAAACAAAAAACGAGGTCTTGCTCAGAAGATGATTTAGAATTTTTCTATGTAAAAATATTTAGGTTTCGGAAACATTTTATTTTCATCAATTACTAACTGATTAAATTGAAATAAAAATTTCACACGAAATAAACTTTCATATTTTTGGATGAAAATTTACCAGTTGCTATGTTTAACTAGACGAATTTCAAATATTAAATTTTTATTTCAAAATTTTATCGTTTAAAATTTCACAAAATTTCAACTAATTACGTTATTAAAACGGTTAAAATTTACGGGTCGTTACAAGTTATGTTCATTTCGAATCGATGCTGACGGATACTAAATGATGGATACAGATGGATGGATATGAAATGATGGATACGAGATGGGTGTGTTTCACATGGATCTTGATCATTCCATAACTCGATCATACAAACTCCGATTTACCTGAAATTTTGAATGTCGCCTTGCATAGCTCTGCTTGTCATATCTTGCTAACTGTGGCTCGATCTAGACTCGGACCAAGTTTGTCTGTATCCATCGTGAATCTACAGATAATTGATTTCCGGAGCGGATTGTCCTCTGTCTCTAGTCAAGTCCTTAATATCACGGCCTTGCCAAAAGGCGAGATAACACTCTTGACCACTTTCCTTTTTCAAAACGAGAGCGGCCAGTCTTTTGTTTTTACCTTCTTCATTGAGTTGATTGCATAGGTTGAGGAGCAGTTCCGAGATGACTCCTTTGTTTTTGAAACTTGACATAATTGGTTGGACTACTCTGGTAGATCTCTGAAAGGGAACAAACTGCAGAGGTTAAGGCCCTCATTCTAGTGCCAAAAATATTAGTGTAGAATTTCATCTACACCAAAACTCGAGGTCAGAAGGTATAACTTCGAAAGCTAATTGTGTTATAGGTCCCGATTATGAAAATACCGAGATGTGATATAGTTAGGCTAAAGCTATAGAACGTTGAAATATAGAGGCATGATGATAAACGAGAAGAAGGCAAAGTACTGAAAGGAAATAGCACTAAGAGTTTTATATTGGTTCGGGCTAAAATTCCCTACATCCACTGTCCTTTCCTTATTTAGTTACTCTTAGCTGAGAGGCTTATTACATTAAATCTAGGCGTTTCCGCCATTAATGAGTTTTCTAGTAGAGCTCTAATATAGGAAAGTACAATATAGGTTTATTCTTTTGATATGACAGTAGATCCTTGTGCCTTCGAATTACCGCCTATTTATAGCTTGCAAGCGGTAGCGCCATTGGTGGAGAATCTTCTCCTTGGATTGCTGAGGTTGCTTGCCGCGCGGCTCCGATTGGAGCTTGTTCTGAGCATCTAGCATTACTTCTTAAGAAGTGCAGATTGATGAGTTGTCTTCCTGCCTAAACGGCCTCTTGCATCTAAGCCGCATATTGTCTCATTAGTTGTTTCAGCCATTATTTCTTATTGCTATAGATTGATGCTTCGGGCTTCGGATCGGCTAATGGACTGATTCCTTTAGCTTGTGTTATTTTGCTTTCGAGACGGGCTTAGTTCGTTTGACCTTTATATATCAAAGCATCACAACTCTTGCAATACATATGGATATGCAGTGTTAGACTTTCCTTTGGAAGATACTAATCGTTTTTACTATTGAAATTCTTAGTATAACAATGATGAAACTAATAGGTCATTAAATGCTTTGCCAAGGCCGTCTACCTCATAGGAGATGGGCTCAAGAGTTAAACACAATAGGATGATTCATGAGATAAACTAGAGGATATTTGATAGTTAGAAAGCTCTCTTTGACAAGATGGAAGAAATTTTGCCTTACTCATCCAGTAGACAAGGGCGTAGATATAGCTATAGGTATTCACCACCGTAAGTTCTGAACAAGATAACTCATCTTCATTAGGTCGAAACAGTAGATGGCAAGCAGAAGATGAAGAGAGAAGCTGCTGGGATATCAAAGAAGGGTGCAACAGGTGCGGCTAGAGTTAGACTATGACCAATGTGGTCGGTACTAACCAAAACCAGGTCAGTACTGAGCATAATGAAGGTGATGGCAGACCACATTTACTAGAAATTGTTGATTTGTCTGAGAGTAAAGATAATTTTAGGGTATTGGAAATGATGTCAGGCAAAATGTTAGCATGCAAAATATTGGTGCTTAAATGAACACCATAGAAATAACAATGCCTCACAAAAGATCGAACCAAGTGGCACTCTCAAAAACAGGAGAGCCTAGACGACATCAAACGAACTGAGAATGCTTACAGAGTCAAACACTTAGGGCTGTTCATGATACTCTATTTAGGTTTTTTCTAGGATTCCTACATAATTAGATCTAAAAAAAAGAAGTGAAGAAAAAACAGTGACAAATAGATTCCTCCAAAATAACCTTAATTAATTCACCAAATGATTACAAGAGAAAGCTTAAAAATTGAGAAGAAATCTCAATCTCCTAAACCTTAGAACA
Organism: Allium fistulosum; assembly: GCA_030737815.1. NCBI lineage: Eukaryota > Viridiplantae > Streptophyta > Magnoliopsida > Asparagales > Amaryllidaceae > Allium > Allium fistulosum. The sequence continues at coordinate 1,387,027,851 of CM060901.1, read as the reverse complement.
AAATAAACCTTTCCCATAGATATCTAATGAAATATATACATGTTTATTTATAATATCTTTGATAAAATGCCTTCTCTAGTCAGCTAATTAAGGAACTGACTTATATACTTTCATCTACCAAAATAAATCGTTCTCATGCAGATAATTTCTTACCTTCTTTAATACAATAAAAGAGTCAATTAATCACTCTACAAAATCTATAAAAGAGGCAATGTATTTGAGTCATAATTCCACCTTGACTCAAATATCTCTGAAATCTACTTAATTATGTAATATTATATCACCAGGATCTAACAATCTCCATCTTGATATGATATTCCACAAACCTATCAACTCCACCTACATCCACATACTCTAAATAATTTCCAATATCATAATGAAAACAAATGTCTCCATGTAGAATTTTTTTTACCAACCTCCAAACCACCTAAATATGTATTTCCTAAATAGAACATGCACATCATTAATAACTCAGAACTGTTTGTAATACCACAAAGGTCTCAATGCAGTCTTTTTGGCTTTCCATTGTTAACTCCACCATGATTTAGATACATTTATCTCTCCAACACCACTTTGAGAAGTCTTTTCATTCTCCACTGTTCTTTCAAGCAATTTGTACACACTGTTGCTTCCTCGTTTTGCACGCTGCACCTCTTTATAACCTATGCAAACCCTTGTATCTCCACCTCGAGTCAAAAAGTTACAACATTTTTCTTCCAAGTTTCCTACTAAAGTAAGATTCTTCTTAATATTTAGGACATATTTAGCTCCCATGAGTTTTACCTCCCATCCATCATACATCTTCAGCCTAACCGAACCTATACCCTCCACCTCAACATCTCCACCACTAGCAAACTCCACCTTTCTCTCTTGCTCTTATAATCAATGAATGCTTCCTTTGGTGACATATATGGAAACACGTACCTGAATCAAGCACCCCCATCTATTTTTCTTTTGTCAATACAGAGGATGTCATTACTAATACCAAAATTCACCTCATCATCCCTGCCTTCATCAAGCTTGTCTTTAAACTCCTCTAATGCTTTCATTCTTTCATTATCCTTTTTAAGCTTGTTGCAAAATCATAGTTGGTGAACAGGTTTTTCATAATAATAGTAAATGAAATCTCTTTCCACGTTCAATCTATTTGTTTGTCATTCCATATTCAAACAACTACCTCTCCTACTAAGATTGGCCTCTTAAATTGGATTTCCACTTTCTGTTTCCTCCTTATCAATTCCTTCCATTAGGTTCATCCTTCACATCTCCTCATTAAGCATGCTACTAACCACTGATCCCATTGAAACAACTCCATCTGAATTTGAGTTGTTTGACGCGATCATAAACGTTTCCCAAATCTCTAGTAATGAACCCATGAACATCAACACTTATATTTCATCATCCACCTTGTAATTTACGGCCGCCAGTTGGTTCACAATTTCTTGAAAATCATTGAGATGCTCTCCAATTGACCCATCTTCCTTAAGATTTAGATTTACCAATCTTCTCATTAAAAATGACTCGTTTGTTGCGGAACATTAAATAAACCAATATGATATAACATACCATCACAAAATGGCAATATAAGAGTAGGCATTGGTTGATTTCCTCGTTAAATTCATTGCTCAAGATGAAGAAAGGGAAGATTATATGATTGGCGTTTCCCAACGGAAGTTGTATGTATATGGACTTCTAATGAATGAAGTTCTAGGACAAGAGTTATGCTTGTGACCTCAAAAGGGCGGGTACTATGCTATGCACTGAAGTTAGGGTTCCCGATGATGAAAAATGAAGCTGAATATGAAGCATTTATTGCAGAACTCAAGATAGTGAAATAATTGGATGTCCAGACACTACATGAATTCAATGACTCCCAATTGGCGAGGAATTTCAAGTTAAAGGAGCGAGACTTGCCTCTTACCTAATTAAGACACTGGAGCTATTGAACGATATCGAACACTATACAATCAATGCAGATATCCCAAGAAGAGAATACAAAAGCCGATTCATTATCCAAGTTTGTAAGCTTTGGCGATGTGCAGCTTATGGGACTTATTCTAGTGGAACTTCAATTAGCTTTGAGCATTGGCCAGATGGATGTTTATTGGACCTTAGAGGCCAAAGAAGAAAAGAAGTCGTGGATGACTCCAATCAAAGTCTATCTATTGAAACAAACTCTCTCAAATGGTAGGAATAAACGATGAAAGCTCCTTCAAAAAGTACCATAATTTATTGTAAAAGAAGTGCTATATAGGAGATTTTTCTCAACTCATCTAATGTGGTGTACTCACCAAAGATGAGGCAAAGAAAATCCATTTGGATGTATACGAAGGAAGTTGCCATGATCACATCGAGGGCAGACGTTGACAAAGAAGATACTTTGTTGTGGATAATTTTGGCCGAAAATCATCCAAGATGCAGCTGATTGTACCAAACATTGTGTTTGGTGCCAATATTTGTGAAAATACTGAGAGCCTCACTTAATGAGCATATGCATATGGTTAGCCTATGGCTATTTGCGGTTTGGGGAATCGATATCATCGGTGTGCTACGTACGTTGAAATGCAGAGCAAAGTATGCCATTATAGCTATGGACTACTTCACAATATAGGCTGAAGCGAAATCGCTAGCCATAATCATAATGATAAAAACGATCAACTTCTTATTGAAGAACTTCATGGTTAGCACATGACCCTTTGTGATTTTGGGAATTGATATCATCGGTGTGCTACCTATGTCAAAAGGTGGAGCAAGATATGCCATTGTAGTCATGGACTACATTAAAATGTGGGTTGAATCGGAAATGCATGCCACAATTACAATGAAGAAAGTGATCAACCTTGTGATAAAGAACATCATATACTAACGTAACACAATTTGAATGTACCTAGTTCAAAGACTTCTGTTACCAATACCAAATTACATAGAGCTTCTTGATAGTAGCACATCTATAAGCAAATGAACGATAGAGGCGGTGAACTAGATCATCAAATTTGACCTGAAAAAATAGCTAACAAAAGCTAAGGGAAACTAGGTCAATGAGTTACCACTAGCACTATGGGTTCATAAAATGACCAATAAGTCTTCGATGTGCACACTCCATTCGCTTTAGCCGACAAAGCAAAGGCCACGATTCTAATAAAATTAGAAATTCCTACTTACCGAAAACACTATGATCCCATGATGAACAAGGAACTCTTGCTTAAGTCCCTCAACTTGGTCGATAAGAAATAGGAAGAAGGTGAATTGAAGGTAGCTGCACACCAGAAAAGTGTAGCATGAAACTTCAATGCCAAGGTCAAAAATCTTACCTTTGTGATAGGGGACGTTTTGAAATGAGTCCTCCTTGGTATGGGTACACTTTGTATGAATTAGGATGGTCCCTGTGCGACTGAACATAAGTAGGAGATGGAACTTTCAAGCTAGCAACTGTTGATGGGTTCCTAATTCCACGGGTGTGTAGTAGAAAACAATTACTATGCTATTTGTCTTAGATTTATTCATTTTATTTTTTTTCAAATAAGCCACCCTAGTGAACTGGGGAATGCAATAAGGAAGGAATTTCCATTTCCTTTGTTATAAATAATGCTAGCTTCTGAAACTAGTGGAACCGTGTGATTGTAAGCAAAACCTTATACTGCATGGTTAACGGTGCAATCAAGTACACTAAGATAGGTACCGACAGACTCCTTTGACCCATGATCGGTTCTAAGGTGTATAATCACACTGGCATCAATCAGATGATTCTCCCTTGTCCCTCCGAACTTTGACTAATGCCGAAAATAGGAAAAGCAAATGACTGATGCTCGGAGTTAGGCAATCAAAGCACCAGTTCTCGAAGATAGGAACTGATGTGCAATCGATGCTATCACGACTATGTTTATGACTCAGCAAGACATGCTCGACAAAAAATAGGCGAGGTCGGAAGTCGATGCTTAGAGTCATGTGTTAGAAATATCAATTTTAACACCCTATAAATTTATAACATTATTTAAAATAATTAATTGGGTAAATTAAATAAAATAATATGGAGATTAATAGGTTGAGATTTGTGATAGCTAAGGGTAGTCGTGCCATGTTAGTGTGTTAACTAAAATGAAATAACCTAAGTTAAGGTGTTAGGAAATAATAAGGGCAATATGGGAAATATGTGGAGCTTATACCCTAAACCCATAGGAATGAGATTCACTTTCACTTTCATTTTATTCAAACAAAAATTTCCTAAGGTTGGCCACCACTATCATTCTCAGGAAGAAGATTAAAGCTAGGATTTAAGAGAAGGAAGGTAATCAATTTAATCAACATCTAGTCTCACATCTTATATCTCAAAGCTAAGGTGAATAATTACTACATCCTATTTTCTTTTAGTTTTCGGTTTTAAGGCTAGATCCAAAATGTTTTTGCAAGTATATGCCATGTTTTGATGATTAAAGTTATATATGCTTGATGATGAATTACATACGTTCATGTTAATTTTTATGATATGTTTGATATAAAAACCCTATTAAAGAACGTCCAAATGCCTTAAAAAGTGAAATATAGGTCAGAAATGATATTTTAGAGATAGGCTTCAATTTTTATAATTTTCTTAATTTATGAGGATTTTATATTAATTTTCTAGTAAAGAAAATGACTTATTGGGTTATAAATTATTTACGGCTAAATAAATAATTATTTGGGTTTGAGATTTTTATATGTTGGGAAGCATATTAAAATAGATTTTTCCTAAGTGTTTTTGATGAATATATAAAATTATTTAAGGCATGAGACTTAAATGTTTTATATATTTAATTAAGGAGAATGGGCATTTTGTAAAATAAAATGACTATTTAATTTTGGAAAATAGGGGCAGCACATTTTTTAAAAGAATTTGTTAACCAATGAGAATTTGACAAACATAGGCAGGTTAGTTGAAAAGTTATCATTTTTAAGTTAAAAACCAAGAAATCATACTTTTAGCATGTTTCAGCCTATTATGGCAGTAATCCTTCCGACCCAGACCATCCGACAAGGTCGAGAGGTTCAAAGCTTTCGACAAGGTCAAACCAATGCATATGGTATCAAGTTACTTGGTACGTAATGAATTGGACAGATTCGAAGTGTTCTAAGTCAAAGGGTTGATGACCAAAGAGGTTGGGGTATGTTTGTTTTATAAACCAAAAGCTTTCACCTGCTTTGCTTTTGAATAAGAGCTTTCGATTTGGTTGCTTTCGACTAGGTCAAATGTTTAAAGTAAAGGTTTTAAATCTTTTTACATAGTCAAAAGGTTACTCTGTTTTAACACAATTCTGTTTTGAAACCTTTCGGCACAGTTGAAGGGTTACTGCCGCTTTATTTTGTTTTGAACCTTTCGACAAAGACAAAAGGTTTACTTGTTTTAAAATCAGATGCTTCTCCCAACGCTTTCGAAAGAAAGCTTTCGAGTTAGGTGATTTACCATTGTATTTAATTGAAGTATAACCAAGCTTTCAAAGCAGAGCTTTCGACTTAGTCAAAAGGTTGCTTCTAATGATTTCAAACGATTTTAAAAGAAGGTTTTCCGCTTGTTTTAAATTGAAACCAGTAAGTCTTCAAAAGGTTTGAAGATTAAATTCGAAAGGTTTAATTGAACGGTTTCGAAAGGTTTTAGTTGAATGGTTTTGAAAGGTTTGAAGGTTGATTTCGAAAGGTTTAATCAATGGTTTCAAAAGGTTTAAGTTGGATGATTTCGGAAGGTTTGAAGACTGAATTCGAAAGGTTTAATTCATTGGTTTTGAAATGTTTTAGTTGAATGGTTTCGAAAGGTTTGAAGGTTGATTTCGAAAGGTTTAATTCAATGGTTTCAAAAGGTTTTAGGTGACTGATTTCGAAAGGTTTGATGAATGATTTTGAAAGGTTTAAGTGAATGATTTCGAAAGGTTTAAGTGAATGATTTCGAAAGGTTTAAGTGAATGATTTGGAAAGGTTTAAGTGAATGATTTCGAAAGGTTTGATGATTGAGTTTGAAAGGTTTAAGTTATTGTTTTCAAAGGTTTAAGATGGAAGGTTTTCCAAGGTTTTTATAAGGCAATGTTTTAAAGAGATTTTAAAGAAGGATGTCTAAAGTTTTATTGTTTTAGAATGGTTTTATTTTGAAACGTTTGATGTTTGAATTCGAAATAGATGATTTCAAAAGTATAGAAAGAGGTTCTTTAAAATGGTTAAATGTTTTCATCAACTAAAGTTTGAGTAAAGAATATATATAACATGGTGATATGATTTTGAGCAAAGTGTAAAGATTATATACTTTTCCTTGTTTGAATTTGATTTAAAGGTTTAAATCGTTTTGGAAATGTTTTCAAGGAAAATTATGGGAGGGGATCCTTAAGTGAAAATGACTCAAAATTCAAATACCATATGGGACTATTATGGGGTCACGCCCTATACATTAGCTAATAGCCCCAGCTAATTGTTGTCCAAAATTCAAATGTGTAGGGCTTTTTCATAGGTAGACTAAAATTATGGTTAGACACCGAAAGGAATACATGTTCGTATACAGATAGGTTATTGGTGAGCCCGAAAAACCATTAGGATCGGGAAGACCTGGGAGAAGATTAAGTTAGGGACAGACCGTCCAGAAGTGAAGTATTTAACAGGTAGTTAAGGACAGACCGTCCAGATGGGAAATGTTTAACATATAGTTAAGGATAGATAATCCAGATGAAGAATATTAACAGGTGTTAGGTTAATTTTGATTATATTGTCTAGTAGGCCCGAGTCAGCCGAAGGTTAAAAGTTATCTAAACAAAACTTGTGTGTTTGAACAGATAGTTCATTGTTACCTGATATTTATGTATGTTTACATAATGATTACTTTATAGTATTTAATCATTGTGGATGCAGGAGCATAGTATATGGTTTTACGAAAGGTTTTGCAAAGAAATGTTTTAAAAGGATGTTAGTGAGGGGAAACCCGTTCCGCTAAGCGGTGTGGTCTCACTTAACATAATTATTCCAGGATGTATAATATTATTCACACCAGGCTTTATGTCTGACTCGAAGTTTATGTTTTCCTCTTAAACTCTCGGGTGCTCAAAATTAATTTGAGTAGGCCGAGGGGTTAAGGCTTTTTCATGTTTTAGAATGTTGACGAATAAGGCTACCGGAGGCAGGCAGGAGGCAAACGGATAGCCACTTAGGATTTGGAGGTCTTGTGTTTTGATGGATTTTCCACTGTGTTGTTTGTATTAGGTCTATTATGACCATAAGACTTTGATCAACCAATTGGGTATCTTCATATACCGCTCTTGGCGTAATTTTTAATAATTATATTTGATCTGTGCCTGGGAACGTTTTAGGGATTATGCTTTTGTGAATGTGAAACATTTGATTTTGAAATGTAATGAAGTAAATGTGGTTTTTTGAAATCTGTGTTTTGTTTCATATTCATGTGCTTCTGATATTATTGATACCATTAACATAGCCGTATTTAGTCGTTGGAAGCTAATACTATAGATGACCACAGCATTTGTAGCGCTTAGTTTTGGGCCTCTACATAGGGGATGTTACAACTTGGTACCAGAGCATGGTTTATGAAATAATTTAACTAAACATGATTTTTTAAAACATAAACCTTAGAAATTAGAGTTAAGATCGGGGTATGGGATAACGTTATAGTAACATACTGGTATTTGCTATATATATAAGTATATGCTATCTCTCTAGACTCCTATCTTAGTTAGGTTATCCATCTATATCTCACGAGGTTTGAAAACAGATATGGAGGGAAGAAGAGGCAGAGTAAATCTTGGAGGAGATAGCACCACCACTAATGGAAATGCCTGACCAAGTACTAGGAGTGGTCCCGGTCAGGCACAAGCTCAAATTGTTGGTGCAAGAGTTCCCCAGATGGACATACGAGCAATGTATCAGTTCCTTGTAAACATGATGCAAGCTGGAATAGCAGCCGTAGTTGTCGGAGGTAATGATGCTGGACGTGGAGCTCAGGAAATTCCGATGGTCAATCAATATGCTAACTTGAGTAGGGATTACATCAGGCTTCGAGGGAAGCCGTTTATTGGTACTGAAGATGTGATCGAGGTGGAAAATTGGCTACTGCATTACTAGAGAATTTTTGCTGACTTAGGATTGAATGATGCACAAAAGAGGAGATTGGCTACGAGACAGCTGCAGGGAGCTGCTCTATTCTCGTGGAATACTACTACTGCTGGAGTTGATGAGGAAACCATAACTTGGGAGGAGTTTATGAGAAGGTTTTTAGAAAGATTTATGTCGGTAATGGCGTAGTCGGCGTTGGTAAGGAATTTGCAGAGTTGGAACAAGGGGATATGACCGTCTTGGAGTATGCGAGGATGTTTGAGGAGTTGGCCCGATATAGATATGCTTTGGTAGACACCATGATCAGGAGGAATGAAAAGTTTATAAGGGGCTTGAGGCTAGAGTTGATAAGTGCCACTTTGCCGCATTTGAGATATCCCAGTGATGTAGTGATTGAAATGGCATTATGGCAAGAAGAGGCGTTGGCTTGCTAGAGGAAGAAGATGAAGGAGGCCCAGATAGGACAGGGCCAGAAAAGGAAGTTTTTCCAGAAAAAGAATGCTCAGAAATGGGGAGCACAGAAGAAAGGAAAGGCTGAAGTGGTTTGCTACAAATGCGACAGGAAGGGACACTATGCTTGTTTGTACCAAAATTGGGCATAACACTCTTCGGATGGGTTTGAAGAGATAAAATGAAGAAAATATATGTAAAATGAAGCAGATCTAACAAACACACCAATAAACAGATAAGAAAATGCACAGAAACACACAGATTTAGAGTGGTTCGGCGAATTACCAACGTCCACTATGAAATGACTGATGTTTATTGAACTTCACTCGCTGATTATAAAAGATTACAACGGTATAACTAAATTTTGATAATCATTTCGGTAGAATATCGGCATAGAGAGGCCAAAAGTCCATTTTTTGTAGGTCCAGGGCTGCTATTTATAGGCGTAGGCTGCAAATATCTCGCTCAGATCTCCGGAGACCTTTTCTCTTACGTGGTCGGGCCCACATAATCGATTTCGTGCTGTTTTGCACTCGGTCCGTGATCGATACGAACGAATTTAGTATCGATCAAGATTTGGTCCAATCGAGTCGAAATTTGGCATGGATGTTCTTTAGGTTGTATGTAAGCTCTTGTGATAATTTGGTGGTATTTGCACTTGTAGATTTTGAGTTATGATCGATGCAAGTTTGGATTTTTTGAAGGCTGTTGGATTCGTATCGATGCTGTTCGTATCGATAGTGTTAGCACCAAAATTGGTCACTAACCTCGTTGAGAAAGATTGTGTAGAGATGTAAGTGATGAAGTTAAATTAAACAAGGAAGAATATGCTAATTTAAATGCAGAAAGTAAGAACACCGGATTTATAGTAGTTCAGCGTAACTGCCTACATCCACTTTGAGTTTTGATCTTTATTTCTTTCACCAGTAGTTGAATACAGATACAATCCATATATTAATGACTTGAATACAAATTTGAACTGAAAATAATCAGTCTTGAAAGTGGCAGAGTCTCCCCATTGTTTTCCCAAAAAAGGTCCCTTTTCACTGTGACCCTGCCCCTCTATTTATAGACAAATATGGGCTGGACTTCCCAGGTGGGCTTGGTGGCCGAACACTCTAGCCCAAGTGTAGTGGTCGTTGTATGCCGAACCAAGTAGACCGAACACGTTGACGCCGAACCACCTTCTCAATGCCGAACGATACGTTTGATGGGTGGGAAGTGCAGAACAGTTGTCAGTCGAAGCCGAACGTGCCTTCTGGCTGAACGATGCTTCTTAGCCGAACGATCCTTTGGCCGAACGATGCTGCCATGTAGAGTAGTTATATACGCCGAACGTCTTCTAACGCCGAGTACCACTGGATGCCGAGTACTACGCCGAGTACTCCTTGATGACGGGTACCATGGATGCTGAGTACCATGGATGCCGAGCACTACGCCGAGTACTATGAGATGCCGAGTGCTACCTGATGCCGAGTAATACGCCGAGTACTCCTTGATGCCGAACACTCTCTGATGCCGAGTTCCACTGGGATGCCGAGCACTACGCCGGGTACTCCTTGATGTCGAACACTCTCCGATGCCAGTTCCGCTGGATGCCGAGTACTAGTTGCCTGGTCAAATCTCCAGGAAACAGATAGCATGGCTCTATTCATATCGATGCTTGCATGCTACTTCGTATCGATGGTTGGAGGCGGCCTTCGTATCGATGCTTCATGTTTCTTTCTTCGTATCGATCGGTGGTTTTTGCTGTTCGTATCGATGGTGGGAGATCGATACGAGATGGATGGAGGGAGACCGATACGAAATGGCATTTGTTGATGGATACGAAGTGCTGCTAACATGATGGATACGAAGTAGCTTCATTTTATAGATATGAAGGAAGTCAGTAGGCGATAGATACGAACTGAACCTCTCTTGGGGAATGGATACGAAATTGGATGGATACGAATAGAGTTGGATTTCTCAACCGTGATCGATCAATATCTTGAGCATATGAACTCTGATTGACTTGAAATTTGGAACGTTGGCTCTCATAGCTTTGCTTGTCGTGTCATATTAATTTTAGCTCGATTCGGACTCAAGCAAAATTTACCAGTATCCATAGTGAACCTATGTATAACCGATCTCCAGGACGAACTGTCCATGGTTTCTAGTCAAGTTCTTGGTTTCACGGCCTTGCCAAAAGGCGGGATAACATTTTCCCCCGAAAGTACGTCTTATGCGAACATGACGTGCTTTGAAAAGCTGCATCCTTAATTCTGAAGAAGTTCTATCCGATCTGCTGAGTAGTTGCTATCTTTTCGTCAAAAGATGTAACCTTCGATTGATTTCCAGTAATATAAATGCTGATTTGTTGTTCACTGTTGTAATTGTCATCAAGTGAGCATTCAACTCCTGTAAATTTTGAAAATTGAATATTAGTTCGTCATACGCATACGTATGTTATCCTGACTCCCGTTAACGTTTGCACTTTCACTGGTCGTTATCAAGTTCTTTAGTTTTTGTTTGGATTGAGTTTCATATCGATCCTCTCCTGGATCGAAGTGAAATTCAAGTTGTAACAACGTTCGATGGTTGTTTTAAGTCCTTCCTTTGTATCGATCCTCTCCTGGATCGATGTGAGATGTTGGAATGTATGCTTCGTATCGATGGATACGTAATATTAGGTCTCGGATTGGCGGATATAGGAGTAATGCTTTGTGTCGACGGAGTTGAACGGTCTAGACATAATCATGCAGTGATGCTTCATAGAGGATATGACATTTCTTATTCCTTTATTCAAGAAGAATCCCCGATTATGGATAATCTTTGATAGGAATCATCTATGACTCCATTTCTAGATCCATCTCTAAGATCTAGTTGATCTTCATATGTCAATGCTTGGAATAATAAGTATTTCAACTGGGACAAAGTCTTTTTGTCATGCATCCCCAGAACTGGCTAGCTTGGCCAGTGACTTGGCTTTTTCATTTTGTTCTCCGAGGATATGTGTAATGGTGTAATAGTCGAAATCGGCTAGTAGCGTTTGGACCCGGCTAGGATAAGTAGCAAGATGTTGCCCCTTAGTCGAATAATCTTCCCTGACTCAGTATACTACTAACCAGTAATCACATAAGATATGTAAAGTTTCCACTCCTAGTTTTCTTGCAAGTTTGAGCGCCAAGGCTTCATACTTAGCTTCGTTATTTGTTGCAGGGAAGTTGAGTTTGACGGCGTAGCAGATCGATCGTTCCTCAGTAGTCATTAATGCAACTTCGACGTTAAAAAGCCGATTATTGGAAGTTCCATCTATGAACGTTCTCCATCGGTTGGACGGTTCTCCACTGTTCTTCGGATAATTGTTTGATGCAGTGAATTCAGATATGAAGTATGCTAATGTTTGACCATGGATAGCTCTATGAGGGAGATAAGTGATATAAAATTGGCTTAGCTCGATATTCCATTTGAGTAACCTTCCAGACATCTAAGGTTTCTATTAGACCAATCATGACGGCTGGTCGATACAGATGTTAACGGGGTGAGCTTGTCAATAGCTAGTTTTCATCATATGCTGGTCTTTGGATTCGCTTCTCTTCACATAGCAATGCGATGCTTATGGCGTGTGTTGACACGGCTTAATTGATGTATAAATCTTCACGATCCAAAGGCTTGGGTAAAATGGGAGGTCTCTTTAAGCGATCTATCAGAGCTGGAATTGCATCAATGCGGTTGTTAGTTAATTCAAAAGTTCTCTTCCCTCTCTTAGTTAGGTTGAAGAAGAGAATTCACTTGTAGATGGTCCTAGAGTTGAATCAACTTAGGACGGTAATCTTCCGACTTGGGCTCTGTACCTGCTTGGTTGTCCTCGGTACATGGGTGTCTCTAATTATCGGAATTATCTGGAAATTAGCCTTGATTCCATGAGAATTGATGATGAAAACAAAGAATCTTTCTGATGTAATGGCGAAAGAGCATTTTAAAGGATCGAGTTTCATCCTTCATTTTTTGGACAGCACTGAATATCTCTGCCAATTCATCGATGTGGTCGTTTGATAGTCGTGATCTCACGAGCATATTAACCACATCTACTTTCATCGATCGGTCGATCTGATCTTTGAATGACCTGTTAATCGTCCTTTGGTAAGTAGCATAAGCGTTCTCAAGTTTGAATCTGGGGGTTGCAACATAGCACTATAGGCTCAGTTCAGTAACGAAACTGTTGTATTCCTAGTCCGGGACATGCTTTAGTATCTGATTATATCTGGAGTTTGCATCCATGGATGAGAGTAATTCATGTCTGATGGTCGGGTCCATCAGTTGGTTGATCATTGGAAGTGGAAAGCTGTGCTTTGTCATACCCCATGCAAATCTGAGTAGTTGACGTATGTCCTCCACTCTCTGTTCGTTTTTCTTATAAGTAAAGGATTGGATACTCATTTTGGTTGGAGGGCATCATGTATAAACCCATTGGTTTTGAGCAGATTTACCTTCCCCTTAAGTGCAACAGATCTCTCTGGATCCACATCGCATCGTTTTTTTTCACCGAGACATGCCTCAGGTCGACATTTAATGCAGGGTTCTTCATGGCTGGTGAGAGTCCATATATATATGAGATCGATTCCAAGCGAACACATCAAGATTCACCTAAAGTAAAGCAGTTGACTCTTTCATCATCATTGCGCAGAGTTGTGATCTGATCTACAATACTCATGATGGGTTGTAGGGGCTTCATGTGTTTATTTGCAATGGTAAATGATCAGGCTTGTTGAATCAAAGGATTAGTAGAAGTTAGCCTTGTACTGCATGTTGCTACGTAGCTGGCTCCAGCTTTGAGATTGAATTTACTTGTATTTCTGAATGATGCACTTTTCATTCAATGTACTCGCGAACCATTGCTCATTGTAAGGGTCGAAATAATGATCAGCTGCCATAAGTCTAGGCATCGATCCAATGATTCTATCCCTAGGCACCCTTTTCGGCTGTAACCTTGAGTTGTAATGAATATCAGGCATGGGTCGTAGGTTCAAATTGTCATAGTCAACTCTCGGATAATCACTCTTTTGCCCCCAGTCTCGGGTTGGCGGATGCATTATGCGGACGGTCTAGTCTCGTTCTAGCTGTGTTTGTACTGTAGTTAAAGCTTTAAAACCAGAGTTGAATCATGAATGGTTGAATCATATTAATCTTATCTTCTTGCTCGTGCCCCCAAGTCTGGGGAATATTTCGATAAGTGGCAGGGTAGATAATGTCCGTTTCAATTTTGTATTCTATCCCATTGAACCATGGGATCGAGTTAACCGATGGAGGGCTGAGTCGTGCCTATCCTGCATTATGTTCTAGTTCTTTCCTCTAGGCAGAATACATTGTTACTTTGCCAACATTCGAACATAAGCTAGATTCTAGATGGCCAATGACATTAACTTTGCTGCTTATGTCGCCATACTTTGGGCAAAAACTGAAGAGTGAATCATCCAGTCAGATCCAATGCAGGATTGATGCTTCACTTGTCGAATCCAGGGTAAGAGTCAGTGTGCAAATGTTTAGGTTGCACTTGTTTTGAATTGCTCTTTTAGTCGGATTAGGGTAAGAGTCAATGAATGAATGGTCACGTTGCTTTCATTTGGAGTTGGGTGATCAACCACGTCCATTTCGATTTACATTCTCCCGTCAGATCTAGGGATAAAGTCAGCTCGAATGCAGTCAAGTCATGCTCATCCGGTCACATGCTCTTCTTGACGGATCGAAGGAAGGCGATGGAGGACGAATGGTCAAGTCACACTCATTCGTGGTTCTATCCATGCTTTGGTGGTCGAAGATATTCGATGGGCGCTTGTATCTTAAAGATTTGTAATCGAAGAGGATCAATATTGGCTGTCGATTTAGCGACACAATTTTGAATGCTAGGACCACATTGCCTATCGATCCATTTGTATGATATGAAAGGCGCAGATCGATATCGCCCGTCAATCTAGCGGTAAGATATAATTGGTTGCCCGTAGCTTCGGGCGTCATTCTGATTTGTTGGCATTAAGGCCTCCTTATAGTCGTTGCCTTAAGTTGTAAAGGGCGCTAAGCTGGTGATGTAGCGAGTCACCTTTCTCTTCTTTAAGTGATTTGTTCTTCTGCCCCTAGTCTTAGGTTAGCAGAGTTAGTTTGTGGATGGTCTAATTGCATCTGTAGTGAGTTTATACTCCTCCCGTCGACTTTAGGTCGGAGTTGGTGAATGAGTGGTGGAATCACATCCTTCATTTGTCTGTGCTCGTAGTCGCACTTCGGGGACCAGAGTCAGTTGAAGGGTCATTAGTCACACCTATATGATGTTTATACCCATGCCCACACTGAGGGGACTATGATTTTTTTTTGTAGAAAATGGTCGGACCGGATATTCCTCGGTCAATTCCTCTGCCCCCAGTCAAGGGCAAAAGTCGTAGTGTGGTCAGTCACATTACAACAACTTTAACTAGATGCTTCTCCCACTGAACTATAGGAATGAATTGATTGGCGGATGGTTAGGTCACATCCGTCCATGTTGCACGCATAACCCATCAGATCATAGGCGAGAGTTAGCGGATGAACGGTCGTGTCACGTTCATTTGCGGTAGGATGGGTAATCATATCCATTTAGAATAGGACGTTCAGTTAGGTTCATTTTGCGAATCTGCGTCTCCCTATTGAATCAAGGAAGAAATTTTGTCTTGTAGGGTTGGAGCGCATCCATATAAAATTATGTTATGGGTCCCGTGCCAGGGACAAGAGTTGATGCATGGACGGTGGTGCCGTGCCTGCTTAGTGCTAGATGGTCGGATCACATCCGATTTTTTGTGATAAGTGTGCCCCCATGTCAGGGGAAGAGTTGGATACAAACAGCCGAACCACATCCGCTTTTTGTACTACAGAACTTGTTGAGGAACCAGAGCCGATAGATGGACAGTCGAATCACATCCCTTTTGGTATTTATATTACAAACCATGCTTTGAGGACTGGAGTTGGTTGAAGGGTTGTCAGTCAAACCCATTTGGTATTTATAATCCAGTCTGCGCTCTCGGGACCAGAGTTAGTTGATGTTTATACTCCAGTTCACACTCTAGGAATCTGGAGTTAGTTGATGGGTGGTCAGTCACACCCATTTAAGTGTATATACTCCAGTCCGCATTCTGGGGACTTAGAGTTAGTTAATGTTTATACTCCAGTTCGCACTCTGGGAATCTGCAGTTAGTTGATGGGTGCTCAGTCACACCCATTTGGTGTTTATACTCCAGTCCGCGCTCTCAGGACCAGAGTTAGTTAATGTTTATACTCCAGTTCGCACTCTGGGAATCTGGAGTTAGTTGATGGGTGGTCAGTCACACCCATTTGGTGTTTATACTCCAGTCCGCGCTCTCGGGACCAGAGTTAGTTAATGTTTATACTCCAGTTCGCACTCTGGGAATCTGGAGTTAGTTGGTGGGTGGTCAGTCACACCCATTTGGTGTTTATACTCCAGTTCGCGCTCTCAGGACTAGAGTTAGTTAATGTTTATACTCCAGTTCGCAATCTGGGAATCTGGAGTTAGTTGATGGGTGGTCGGTCACATCTGTTTAGGCATTAGGATTTCTCTCACACTTTGGGAACAAGAAGTTGATCAGGTACGTGGATGGTCGTTTCACATCCATCCTGAGTAGGCAAGCGAAGTCGTTAGATGGCCGGATCAACCCTCCTTGGGCTTGCAAATATGAAGGGCGAGGTTGTTAGATGGATAGATCCATCCTCCTCAGGTTTAGGTTAAACATGGGCGAAGTCGTTAGGTGGACGGATCCACCCTCCTCGAGCCCACGTCCGTAAGTTTATGCTCCGGCTCACACTCTGGGAGCCGAAGTTAGTTAGAGGATTGTTGTGTATCAATCCCTTATTTTCGTAGTGTGATGGCTTGTCCCTGAGCTCGGGGTTTCACTTAGTGAGCGATCGGTGGGATCCCGATTAATTTCCACTTATATTCCCCTCAACGAAGGATGAGATTTAGTTTATGGCTGGTTGGATCACGTCCATGTTCGTTTGGATTCCAGTTTTGCTAAGCCTAAGGAGTAAGATTAGTGTTCTGGCAAGCTTTGTGCTCGAGCATAGGAAAGGATGGTCGAACTACATCCACTTTGAGTTATGTATTTTCCCTTAAGTTGGGTGCAAGAATTGGAGAGCAGACAGTCGAGTCACGTCCAATTTATACTTTGCATTCTTCCGATCGAGATGAGGAAGAGAGTTGAAATGACAGCTCGTGATGGTTAGCGAGTAGGCAGTCAGTCGTTGATGACTTTAAATTGAGGGTTGGCCCCAGATGAAGTCGGTTTAAGGCATGATTGTTTTTCTGAATCACAGACGCAAACTGGGGAACGGTCAAATCATATCCAATTTAAACATGTGTTCTCAAATAACCCCAAGTGTCTAATGTAGGATTGGATGCATGGATGGTGACGTCATATCCACCCTTGGTGTGATTCCGATTTTACTGGGCATCAGAAGAAGCATAAGTATTTTGGAAAGCTTCAAGTACGAGACGGAGAGTGCATTGTTGGGACATATAACTCCAAGTATTTCTCAAATCTCCTAATTAAATTGCATAGGCGGATGAGTGGATGGTCGGTTGCATCCACTTTGTACTGGAGTCCTGACCTTGTCAGTCTCTCCCGCTTTGATGCCCTGCCCCCAAGTCAGGGGCATAAGTAGACGATGAGTGGTTGAATCATGCTCGTCATAATGATACCTCAATGACTCGATCATAGTCCGCGGAGGTTGTTTTGAACCCATCTTTAAGTACTCGATTACCTGCATCATTTGCAAGTAGTTTAATCCACAAGTCGGTCATATTTCGCAACATAAGCAAAATTGAAATAGAAATAGAAGTAATTCAAAAGAGATCGGATTAAATCTCATTGATAAGTGAAGCGGCGTCATATGCTCACTACTGCACTTCGGTCTAGCCCTTCACAGTTGGAAGTCTAACGCAAATGGTTCAATTTGATAAAAGTTCTTGATTGATAGGGGTCGGGTGTTCCTGGTCCTTCGTTTTATGGGGCTTGCGTATATTGTTAGAGCTATCCTTTTCGGAGCAGCCTTACAGCGTTGGCGTCCATGGTAGCCATCTAAAGAAGAGGAATTTTCTGATCTAGAGTATGGAGTTGGTTCCCTCCTTATCTCACCATGTTGATCCTTCATCTGATCCATCAACTCAATATTGGCCTGGACATGTTAGTGTAGTCGTCGGCGGCTACCCACCAGTTCTCTTATCAAAGTCTGGAAATAAGCTCTGGTGATGAATTCATTTATGGGTATTGGCAGCAACTGGCTGTGGGCTTTGGATAAATTTATTGGCTGCCATCTTCTTCATTCCCTTCAACAATATGAGAAGTAGAACTAGTATGTCTAACCACAATTGACAATGTTCTTTGAGGAATAGGGGAAGACATCTGCATTTGATGGCAGTCATCACTCTTGGTGTAAGCCATGCGCAATTCTCACTTCATGAGGTAGTGCCGGGGGTTATATTTCCAAAGTACACTAACGTAGTCAGCATGTTGAATTTTTGCTGGAAAATCTGCATGTAGGATGGTTTCAATAAATAGGTCTGGATTGGGAAAGATACTTCTATCAACATTATCAGGTCCATTTTATGGCTATGGGGTCTTGTAATACTGTGCATGATGTATGCATGATTGCCCAACGTTTGAGTGGTTGGTAATGCTGATTGGATGGTGAGTTGTTTAAGATGGACTCATAGATTGGTGATTACTTCTAATTTTCACCCAGGTAGGAGGCCAATATAAGATAGTGAGGAAGTCCTCTTAAGGTTGTATGTCATGCTTCTAGTCATATGGACACGGTATGATTAAGATGCGGGCATTTGAAGATGGTTCAGCGGTGACTAGTTATGTTTTGAGTTGGCAGAGTAGAGAGTGTTGGGCAGTCATCATATTAGCCATCGTACCATAGTTGTCAATTCAGGAGTTTAAAAGCTGGTCAATTGGGGAAAGTTGCAGTCCACCTTAGAAGCATGATATATTAACCAACTCTAGTTCTTGGCGTATTAGCTAGGTCCTCCAGCCTCTGGAACACCGGTTGAGTAGTATTTCTTTGCCCATTCCTTGATTGCAATTCAGTATTTGTTGTTGTGATCCCCTATGTCCTGTTCAGTCAGGGAACAATCAGAATTGTGGATGGAATGTTTCTTCATTAAATTGGTGATTGAGTTCACTATGCGGGTGCTCTGCGCTAAATAAGTGGCGTTTGGACTTGTAGATTTTGAGTTATGATCGATGCAAGTTAAGGAAAACAGCTACAATTCGTATCCACACTATTTCGCATCGGTCATGCGTGGCTCTATTCGTATCGATGCTTGCATGCTACTTCGTATCGATGGTTTGAGGCCGCCTTTGTATCGATGCTTCATGTTGCTTTCTTCGCATCGACCGGTGGTTGTTGTTGTTCGTATCGATGGTGGGAAATCGATACGAGATGGATGGAGGGAGACCGATACAAAATGGGCATTTGTTGATGGATACGAAGTGCTGTTAACATGATGGATACGAAGTAGCTTCATTTTATGGATACGAAGGAAGTTAGTAGGCGATGGATACGAACTGAACCTCTCTTGGGGAATGGATACTAAATTGGATGGATACGATTAGAGTTGGATTTCTCAACCGTGATCGATCAATATCTTGATCATACGAACTTCGATTGACTTGAAATTTGGAACGTTGGCTCTAAAAGCTTTGCTTGTCGTGTCATATCAATTTTAGCTCGATCCGGACTCAGGCAAAATTTACCAGTATCCATAGTGAACCTATGTATAACCGATCTCCAAGACGAACTGTCCTTAGTTTCTAGTCAAGTTCTTGGTGTCATGGCCTTGCCAAAAGGCGGGGTAACAATGCTACTGTGTGTCGAACCAGTAAAGCGAAAGGAAAAGAGGCTAGTGGAAAGAAGAATGTTAGATGTTTTAATTGTGATCAGATCAGTCATTACAAGAACAAGTGCCCAGGGCTTGCATGAAAAGGAAGGGGGCAAGTTTATGCTTTGGAGCCCACAACCTCA
Source organism: Allium fistulosum (assembly GCA_030737815.1). Lineage (NCBI taxonomy): Eukaryota > Viridiplantae > Streptophyta > Magnoliopsida > Asparagales > Amaryllidaceae > Allium > Allium fistulosum. The sequence goes on along the minus strand of CM060901.1, from coordinate 1,387,008,279 downwards.
AGGCCAGTCGTGCAGGAGAAAGGGAAGGCTATTCTGGGAGGTTCGCTACAGATTCATGGTATGTCTGTTAGCGTTCTATTTGATACTGGTGCATCACATTCTTTAATTTCTTGATGTTTAGTAGAAAAGCTTAACCTAGAGCCCTCATTCTTAGTTACTTCCTTAAGGGTTGCAAATCCGATAGGAGGGTATGCAACGCTTGGGATGATGTCTGACGATTTAAAATTTGATTTGCTAAGCCATACTTTTGATTGTTGTTTGCATGTGTTTGACTTTGTGGGATTTGGGATTATCCTTAGGATGGATTTGTTAAGTAAATATGATGCTAGGATATTTTTCCATGATGGGAAAATATCACTTAGTCACCCAGATTGTAGTGATCAGATAGTTTATATCGTAGAGAACCCTAGTTGTGAAGTGAATTCTTTATTGGGTATTATGGAGTTGGAGGATGAGTTGCATCGAGTCTTTGTAGTTAGAGAATTTACTGATGTATTTGAATCGGTAGTTGGACTGCCACCGAAACGAGCCACAGAGTTTCAGATTGATTTGGAGCATGGAGTAGAGCCGATGACAAGGACACTGAGCAGGATGACACCCACTGAGATGAGAGAGTTAAAGGTGCAGTTGGTGGATTTGGAAGGCAAGAGTTTTATCCGACCAAGTAGTTCACCATGGGGGCTGCCGTAGTGTTTGCAAAGAAGCCGGACGGATCATTGAGGCTATGTATTGATTATCGTAAGTTGAAGGAGAAGAAGATTAAGAACCAATATTCATTACCGAGAATTGATGATTTGTTCGATCAATTAAGTGGAGCCAGGGTATTCTCTCAGCTGGATTTGGCGACGGGATTTCATCAGCTTAGAGTGGCAGAGGATAATATTCATTTGACGACATTTAGGACAAGGTATGGATCGTACGAATGGTTAGTTATACTGTTCGAACTAACTAATGCGCCGACATTCTTTGTGGATCTGATGAATAGAATTTTCCAAGAGCACTTGGATAGATTTGTGTTGGTCTTCATTGATGACATTTTGATATACTCTAAGGATGAGAATGAGCATGAAGTTCATCTTAGGGTTATGCTCGAGACGTTGAGAGAGCATATATTGAAGGCTAAGTTTTCGAAGTGTTATTTTTGGAAGAAGGAAGTGAAGTTCCTTGGTCATGTCGTCTCAGAGAAAGGGTTGTCTGTAGATCCGACTATGATTGAGGCTGTGAATAATTGGAAGAGACCCGAGACGGTGACCAACATTAAGAGCTTTTTGGATTGGCTGGATATTATCAGAGGTTTATAAAAGTTTTTTCATGGATAGCTGCACCGATGACTAAGCTTACGCGAAAAGATGTGAAGTTTGTATGGACTAATAAGTGTGAGGAAGCATTTGAGAGCTTGAAACACTTATTGACCCATGCACCGGTGTTGGTGGTTCTGGAAGGGAATTAGGATTTTTTGTTTATACTGATGCGCGTGGAACTAGATTGGGAGCTATGTTGATGCAAAGAGGTAAAATGATTGCTTATGCTTCTAGACAGCTCAGGCCACATGAAGTTAGGTATCCTACGGATGATTTGCAGTTAGCTGCCATTATATTTGCTTTGAAGGCTTGGAGGCGTTATCTTTTGGGAGAGCGATTTGAGCTTTATATTGATCATAAGTCATTGAAGTACTTGTTCTTTCAAAAGGAGTTGAACATGAGATGGCAAAGATGGCTGGAGTTTATTGCTGCTTATGACTTTGGAATTGAATGCACACCCAGAAAAGGAAACAAGGTGGCGGATGCACTCAGCCAGAAACATCAGAATGCATTATTGGTTATGATTGCTGAGTTGAAAGATTTGGAAGCATTATCAGCTTGTAGTGTGCAGTTTAGATCCAAGGTAGGTTCAAGTGCAGGAAGTGCTATGTTGTCTTGTTTAGAAGTTCGACCAGTGATAATTGAGAAGATAACTTCTAAACAGGAGAAGGATCCAGTTTTGGCTGAACGGATCAGAAGGTTGAGGGAAGGAATGAAGAGCGATGACCTAATGGATTTCAGTCTTGACCAAAATGGGTGGTTGAGGAAGGAAGGTTGTATGTTCCGAATGTAGGAGACATGAGGAAGGATGTTTTGGATTAGTGCCATCGTTCGAAGTTCACTATCCATCCAGGAGGAACAAAGATGTATCAGGATATGAAGAGAAGTTTCTTCTGAGAAGGTATGAAACAGTACATTGGTTTGTGTTTTAAGAAGTGATTGAATTGTAAATAGGCAAAGGCTGAACACTAGAAGCCTAGTGGATTGCTTTAACCATTAGAAGTTCCATTGTGGAAATGGGATTCCATCTCTATGGATTTTATTGATGGGTTGCCAAGGTCTAGGAGAGGAAATGAAAGCATATGGGTCATAGTAGATAGACTAACTAAGAGTGATCATTTCATTCCGATAAAGTCAACTAGGATGGCCCCTATTTTGGCGAAGTTATTTATGAAGAACGTAGTTAGACTGCACGAGATTCCTAGTAGTATTGTCAGTGATAGAGATTATTTGTTTACTAGTGAGTTCTGAAAAAGTCTACAAGAAGCATTAGGAACCAAGCACAACATGAGTACCGCTTACCATCCACGGACTGATGGGCAAACGGAAAGAGTTAACAAAATCTTGAAGGATTTGTTAAGAGCTTGTGTATTGGATTTCAGGGGATCATGGGAGGACCATCTTCATCTAGTCGAGTTCTCGTATAACAATAGTTATCAGACTAGTATTGGGATGGCACTGTTTTAAGCTTTGTATGGAGGATCATGCAAATCTTCCGTATGTTGGTTAGAGACCGGGGATAGATTGGTTCTTTGTTTGGATTTGGTGAAGGAAGCTGCATAGAAGATTAAGTTGATTCGAATTAGGATGAAGGAAGCTCGGTCTAGGTAGAAAAGTTATGCTTATAGAATAAGGAAGGACTTGGAATTTTCTGACGGAGATTATGTTTTTATTAAGGTTTCACCGATGAAGGGTGTGATTAGATTTGGAAAGTCAAGAAAGTTAGCACCTAGATTCGTTGGACCTTTCTGTATTGTTGAGAGGATTGGAAAACTCGCTTAAAGAGTAGAGTTACTGAGTAGTTTGGCTGGAGTCCATGATGTTTTCCTTGTTTCTCATCTTAAAAAATGTGTTAGAGACCCAGAGACTACTATAGCACCTATAGTGTTAAAAGATTTAGTAGTAGAGCCGAATTTGACTATAGTTAGAATGTCGATTCAGATTATGGCTAGAGATGAAAAGAAGTTGAGGAACAAGATAGTCAAGCTAGTAAAGGTTCAGTGGAGTGACGATGCTACAGACTATACTTGGGAGACTGAGCACAGAGTTAGAGATGCTTACCCTGATTTGTTTGATGGTATGTTTTACCTTTGGTCGGTTTGATTGTGTACCTTATCGTAATTTCGAGGACGAAATTCTTTAAGGTGGGGAGTCTGTAACACCCCATATTTTTATAACATTATTTAAAATAATTAATTGGGTAAATAAAATAAAATAATGTGGAGATTAATAGGTTGAGATTTGTGATAGCTAAGGGTAGCTATGCCATGTTAGTGTGTTAACTAAAATGAAATAACCTAAGTTAAGGTGTTAGGAAATAACAAGGGCAATATGGGAAATAGGTGGAGCTTATACCCCTAAACCCTTAGTGAGATTCACGTTCACTTTCATTTTATTCAAACAAAAATTTCCTAAGGCCGGCCACCACTATCATTCTCAGGAAGAAGATTAAAGCTAGGATTCAAGAGAAGGAAGATAATCAATTTAATCAACATCTAATCTCACATCTTATATCTCAAAGCTATGGTGAATAATTACTACATCCCATTTTCTTTTAGTTTTCGATTTTAAGACTAGATCCGAAATGTTTTTGAAATTATATGTCATGTTTTGATGATTAAAGTTATATATATGCTTGTTGATGAATTTCATATGTTGATGTTAATTTTTATGATATGTTTGATATGAAAACCCTATTTGATGACATCCAAATGCCTTGAAAAATTAAATATAGGTCAGAAATGATATTTTAGAGATGGGTTTCAATTTTCATAATTGTTTGAATTTACGAGGATTTTATATTAATTTTCTACTAAAGAAAATGGTTTATTGGGTTATAAATTATTTACGGCTAAATAAATAATTATTTAGGTTTGAGATTTTTATATGTTGGGAAGCATATTAAAATAGATTTTCTTGGATTTTTTAAGATTTTTCCTAAGTGTTTTGATGAATATATAAAATTATTTAAGGTATGAGACTTAAATGTTTTATATATTTAATTAAGGAGAAGACGCATTTTGTAAAATAAAATGATTACTTAATTTTGAAAATAGTGGCAGCACATTTCTGAAAAGAATTTGTTAATCAATGAGAATTTGACAAACCAAGGCAGGTTAGTTGAAAAGTTATCTCTTTTAAGTTAAAAACCAAGAAATTATACTTTTAGCATGTTTCAGCCTATTATGGTAGTAAACATTCTGACCCAGACCTTCCGACATGGTCAAGAGGTTCAAAGCTTTCGACAAGGTCAAACCAATGCATATGGTATCAAATTACTTGGTACGTAATGAATTGGACAGAGTCGAAGGATAGATGACCAAAGAGATTGGGGTTTGTTTGTTTTATAAACCAAAAGCTTTCACCTACTTTGCTTTCGAATAAGAGCTTTCGATTCGGTTGCTTTCGACCAAGTAAAATGTTTACGGTAAAGGTTTTAAACCTTTCGACATAGTCGAATGGTTACTGCTGTTTTAACACTATTCTGTTTTGAAACCTTTCGACATAGTCGAAGGGTTACTGCCGCTGTATTTTGGTTTAAACCTTTCGACAAAGACGAAAGGTTTACTTATTTCAAAACCAGCCGCTTCTCCCAATGCTTTGGAAAGGAAGCTTTCGACTTAGGTGATTTACCCTTGTATTTAATTGAAGTATAACCAAGCTTTCGAAGTAGAGCTTTTGACTTAGTTCGAAAGGTTGCTTCTAATGAATTCGAAATGTTTTAAAAGAAGGTTTTTCGCTTGTTTTCAGTTGAAACCAGTAAGTCTTCGTAAGGTTTGAAGATTGAATTTGAAAGGTTTAATTCAATGGTTTCAAAAGGTTTTAGTTGAATGGTTTCGAAAGGTTTGAAGGTTGATTTTGAAAGTTTTATCTCAATGGTTTCGAAAGGTTTTAGTTGAATGATTTCGAAAGGTTTGAAGATTGAATTCGAAAGGTTTAATTCAATGGCTTCGAAAGGTTCTAGTTGAATGGTTTCGAAAGGTTTGGAGGTTGATTTGGAAAGGTTTAATTCAATGGTTTTGAAATGTTTTAGTTGACTGATTTCAAAGGTTTGATGAATGATTTCGAAAGGTTTAAGTGAATGATTTCGAAAGGTTTAAGTGAATGATTTCGAAAGGTTTAAGAGATTGATTTTGAAAGGTTTGTTGATTGACTTTGAAAGGTTTAAGTGATTGTTTTCGATAGGTTTGAGATGGAAGGTTTTCCAAGGTTTTTCTAAGGAAATGTTTTAAAGAGATTTTAAAGAAGGATGTCTAAAGTTTTATTGTTTTTGAAAGGTTTGATTTCGAAAGGTTTGATGTTTGAATTTGAAATAGATGATTTCAAAAGTATAGAAAGAGGTTCTTCCAAATGGTTAAATGTTTTCATCAACTAAAGTTTGAGTAAAGAATACATATATATAACATGGTGATATGAATTTGAGTAAAGTGTAAAGATTATATACTTTTCCTTGTTTAAATTTGATTTAAAGGTTTAAATCGTTTTGTAAATGTTTTCAAGGAAAATTATGGAAGGGGATCCTTAAGTGAAAATGACTCAGATATTCAAATACCAGATGGGACTAGTATGGGGTCGTGCCCTATACGTTAGCTAATAGCCCCAGCTAATTGATGTCCAAAATTCCAGTGTGTAGGGCTTTGTCACAGATAGACTAAAATTATGGTTATATACCGAAAGAAATATATGTTTGTATACAGATAGGTTAATGGTGAGCCCGAAAAACCATTCGGATCGGGAAGACCTGGGAGATGATTAAGTTAAGGATAGACCATCCAGAAGTGAAGTATTTAATAGGTAGTTAAGGACAGACCGTCAGATGGGAAGTGTTTAACAGATAGTTAAGGATAGATAATCCAAAAGAAGAATATCTAACAGGTGTTAGGTTAATTTTGATTATATTGTCTGGTAGGCCCGAGTCAGCCGAAGGTTAGAAGTTATCCAAACAAAACTTGTGTGTTTGAACAGATAATTCATTATTACCTAATATTTATGTATGTTTACATAATGATTGCTTTATAGTATTTAATCATTGTGGATGCAGGAGCACATTATATGGATTTATAAAAGGTTTTGCAAAGAAATGTTTTAAAAGGATGTTAGTGAGGGGAAACCTGTTCCGCTAAGCGGCGTGGTCTCACTTAACATAATTATTCCGGGATGTATAATATTATTCATATCAGGCTTTATGTTTGACTCGAAGTTTATGTTTTCCCCTTAAACTCTCGGGTGCTCAAAATTAATTTGAGTAGGCCGAGGGGTTAAGGCCTTTTCCGGTTTTAGAATGTTGATGAATAAGGCTACCGGTGGCAAGCAGGAGGAAAACGGATAGCTACTTAGGATTTGGAGTTCTTGTTATGTTTTGATGGATTTTCCGCTGTGTTGTTTGTATTAGGTCTATTATGACCATAAGACTCTGATCAATCAAGGGGGTATCTTCATATACTGCTCTTGGTGTAATTTGTAATAATTATATTTGATCTGTGCCTGGAAACGATTTTCGAACTATCTAGAAATATGACCACACTTATGGCCCGAAGAACCACACTCGGCTGCAGATAAGTGATGAAGGTCGAAGAATGCTTTTGATTAACACTTGGAGATAGGCGAGTTCGAAGTTTAGTGCACGGAGATAGATACCTAGAACTTTGTTTCCAAGAGGTAGGAAATGATCTGAAGCTAAATGCTTCTCCAACCATCACCTTGTTTCTGATCTGATTGAACATGACCTTGGACAAACAGCGCAAGCCATAGAGTTGGCCAAATAAACAACAATTTTTGTTTAGAAAGAAATACTCCAGCAATGGTAAATAGAAAATGGATAATAAAAATACTACTAATCAATTGCAGAATATTACTTGTATGTACACAACTATAGTAAGAAATGGCATCGCATGGTCATAGGCATGTATAATATGAATGAAAATGCATCACAAATGATTATATTATATACGCAGGCAATGGAATATATGCAGAAAAAATAAAAGTATAGATATATAAATATGAAAAGATTGTTAAAAATAGTTTTAATTTACATTCATTTTTTATCCAAGAATCGCGGGTGCCGTTCTAGCACAATGCTAGCCTATATACAAAAGAAAAACAAGATACATCAAAAAGTAAACATAAAACACCTTTATAAAAACCCAAACTGACAACTTACTTCTTCTTTATTCGTTGGTTGCTGCTCTTGGAATCATCCTTCAACTAGCTCTTTTTTTGAACCTTTTCCATCCTTAGCCTACCCATTCTTTGGAGTGCTACCCTCGAAAGACGTAGTTTGTTCTTTAGTGGTCGGTTGAATGGCATCCTCTGGCTTTTTAATAGTAGGGTCATAAGATAGTGAAGAAGAATCGCGACCTTTTAGAGGCTTGAACTTGAGTGGTATAAGCTTTGGAGTAGGGCTTGGTTTTTCTAAGACGCCCGGCTTTCCAGTTCCTGACTCTTTCTTAACTGTGATTTTCTTGACTTCCAACTTTAAGCTCTCCGCCATGGTAATGGGATTGGTTGACATTCTCTAATCCTTCAAATGCCTCTATTTTTTGTGAATTTGGGCTAGGGCCAAAGATGGAAGGTGAAGTCGGGATGATTAGCTCTATAGTGATGGAGGTCGACATGGTAGAGATGGTGCTAAGATTCTAGCCCTTAGTTGTCGGTGCTTTAGGACGAAGTGATGGATGACCTACAAGTTGGCAGACAGTGAAGTAAAGATTAGATATTGACTCAGGTGAGAACTGAAGTTTCTCGAGAACTGGGTACGTGAGAGAAATGCCTTTTCCATGTGGTGCTTCCTTGATTGTAGACTTGGGAATTTCACCCTCTTTAATAGTTGACTAAATGGGTTGCGTGACAGGAATAAAATATAGGTTTCATCAGCAATTATTGCAGCGGAGACATGGATTTCAACGTAGGTGGCCTTAGAGGTGGTTACTGCAGAAGTTGTAATTTCTATTGCAGGCTCTGTTGATTTTGGAGTGGATGATTCCACTAGATTAAATGAAGGTTTAATCGCTAGGAGCCTCAATAGCTGCTTCCCCTCTGCAACATCCTGGGCACCTAGAATGGTTTTTCCCTCCTCCAAGGGCGCAATATCCTCCTGATCTAAGAATATTGTCTTTAGTTCTTCTTTAGTTATGCCTCCATCAGTGACAGTTGGTCGATGAAGTATTTCCTTCCAAACATCATCCAATGTAATGGCATAGCTATCCCTAGCCATTTCAAATTCTTGTTTTCGATTGCATTGGTGAAAAACTGTTAAAGTGTAGCATTCATCTCCTCCGTATTCTTAGTAGCCTGGGCCTTGACTAATATGATTTCGTTAGCTGCCACGGCAAGGTCAGTTGGAACTTGGGCCTTGGTGATAACCTGCACCCTAGTGGGCCTGAAATTTTGCTAAATCGAAAACTCAAGTCCATCATATTACGAATCATTGGTTTTGGAATCCTACAAGTATCAAATGTATATTAGAGCACTATCGATGTACAATCACAACAGAATAGTAAACTATAATGAAACATATAATTACTGACCAAAGTTGATACTTTTGAGATCAAGTATCCTTGTCAACGTCGAGTAAGCATAAGGAAATCTATCCCTCCACCGTTCCCGCCTTCCACCAATACATGTCCTCTAAAGCTATCTTGTGGGTTGTAAAAAGGAGGGGGTCATAACAATGTTCTGATGATTGGTAAATTACACACTTTGCATATAACACTAGTTTATACCGATTGCGTTCCATCACATGTTATGTCACTTACTTTACTAGGTCTCTCGACACCACGTACATGTACAATACGCCCTATTTACCATAGGTAGACAATACTACATACTTATACACACACACACACACATTTGTATGTATGTATATAAGTACCACGGTCCCCCTTTCGACCAAGATACTCTCCACGCTAGTAGTTGTAACTCAACACCTTTTCAAGATCCATCATCAACGCAATATCACATCCTCGACGTTGTGCATACAAAGGAAAAGCCATTGTGCCTAATAATGGCATCACAATAGTTTAGCCACATTTTATTCACATTTAAATCACGGACTCAGCTCCATGGACTATTCATTTTTTAAAGACCTCAATGAAGGGTTATCTTGCCTTGCCTCCTAACAAACAAACTAGCAAACAATTATGGCGGTGCATGACCTAGACGTGATTTATGCTAGTAGGAGTAGTAACCCATTTAGGCATAACCCACGTCTTTCTACTGATCACTCAGGACCGATGACGTTCTCGAACTATGAAGCAACTCCTACTCCCAAGTTTGGTGCAAGTCATACTGTCATAGCACTGATCCTTGCACACCGTCCAGTTGGATTGCCTAACGCAATCTAAGAAATACCCACTTGTTACATAATACCTGTTAAAATGTTGAAGCAAACTCTACTTGTCCTTTGACACTTCAACCTAGGCGAAACATCTTACTTGGTATTCCCTTCAGCTATACGTGAACATATATAATTCTACCAGGTCCTACAGTTGGATATGTCCCACGTCAATATATTGTATATAGAACTACGAGTATCCCCCTGTGTTGGGAAGACTTCTGTAATGTAACACTACTGACCTCGCATTCCAACCTATCTTAATGACTATGCCATTCTTATCTAAATTAATTTTAGCTAACATTAATAATTCATACCCGTCTTAAAAACATGCTTGAGGCTACTTTATATATATATGTGTATGTATGTATGTATGTATGTATGTATGTATATATATATATCTGTGTGGGCACGCGCGTGCACGTGCGCGCGTGTGCATACACACACATATTCATTCTAACTTCATTATTACGCCTCCAATGTTCAACTATTCTCATTCAATTATTTTTATTTGACTGACTCCTTACTTCATTAATGTAATGTCATTTACCACTTTCTATAAAGGATCTAAATATCTTTTTCTATCTACTTCCCTTTCTCATTACTAAGTCTTTATTTCCATTCTTTTTAACTTTTAGTACCTTTTCTTTTTCGGTGGACTTTCCATTATTCTTTTATTTAAATTATTACTTGCCTTTATTCTTTTTATCACTTGCCTACCTTTTTATCGTTTATTATATAATTTCTACCTTATCTATATTATATATATATATATATATATTAATTTTACAACTTAACAGTGATTATTATAACAATTAAATTCTTTAATTCATACCTAGGGATTTCGACATTTTAATACATTGGAATTATGTCTCATTCAAAAGGAAAGGTTAACATTGTAAATTTCTATACCTTATCCAAAATGAGAATTTGTATTACGTTTGGAATTACATGAAATTATCTATTCGTTGTTATTGAAATAGACAGTTTCAAACATGGTAAATATCCCTATTTTATACATCCTATTCTTTTAGGCATATTCCTTGTTATTTTAAACGATACACATTTATTTATGAATCTGAACTTGGTAATAGAAATTTATTTTGTGACACCTTACATTCCAATAAATTAAAATATTACTTAAATATCAATAATTTATTATGATAACATCCAATTTTATATTTACTTACATAAATAATTCAAACGACAAAACTGGAACGCGTATAAAATTTATCTATTTCAGGGACTACTGCTACCCAAACTTTCCAAATTCAAGTACATGAAATATTAAATCCAAGTTATCAGTTACAAAATATGTAGGCAGGGTTTATAAATTCATTCACATATATAATTTGGCCTACAACCCAAAATTTCATTTAGGCATACATGCATTGATTTGAAACGATATAAATCCAATATTATATCAAAATATATAATATCTTACTCACTTTTAAACATTTCAAATATCCAGATCTATACCCTATTACGTCGATTTGACTAATTAACTTCCTACCCAACATATGTATGAAAAGGTATTACATACTATTTATAAATTTAGATCTGGGAAGAGATTTGAATTTAATTTAGATTTGAGTTAAGATTTAAGATTTACCTTGTTTTGGTGTTCTAATTCATCTTATTCTTTTCTCCACTTATTCTCCACTTTTCTCCGCTTATGTATATATATAATATAATATTTTGTTACTTTTAGAATTTCTAGAATTTGTGGATAAGAGAAAATGGCATAGCTCCACTCTGTGACCCATAAAATATGATAACAAAAATGGTGGTATAGGCTTGTATTATTAGGCGTTAGAACTAGCCATAGCCGTTAGATTATTTTCTATTAAATCCGGACCATTTTGGCCTATGTTCAAGCTACACCGGCCCTAACCCAACGGCCGACCACCTTTCTTCCACCGGTAGACTGCTAGGAGTCGACCGGTCGTAGTGAGGATGTCGACCGGTGATCGTTAGTTTTGTTGTCATCTTATGTTACTTGTCTCCCACTTTATATATTTTTTTTGATTTGATTTAATGTTAACATTGCATAACATTGATTTTTTGTTAACGTTAATTAGTTATATTAACTTCCATAATTACATTTTTAATTATTTTTAATTCAGTATTTACAGAATTTAATATCTTCTTCATTTGAACTCGGATTGTAAAACTTTATATATGAAAATTGATTAGAAAGTCGATACGAACACGACGGTGCAAGTTTTATAGCCAAATTCTGTCATTTACAAAAATTCTATTTTTAGCATTAATAATTAATAATTAATTATTTTAATTAATTACAACTTATTTTACAGGGTGTTGCATTATCCCTCCTTAAAAGAATTTTGTTCCCTCCTTAAGGGTCGAATCACACAACTTAACACACAACCATTCTAAACTAATCAACCAATTTTGCAACCAATCATGTACAAGTGCATGTTATATCAGAATATATATGGTATGCATACTAAGTAATTCTAAATCGGCGCCTCCTATATGAATGCATTTTCGAAAACAATTTTGAAAATATGATGCAAACAATTTATATATATTGGAAGTTCTGTAGGTGTGCAAATTTTGAAAATTAAAATCTTTGTTTTTTCATTCCAAATTTTCTCATACTTCTATGAATATAAGCATAGTTTAACCAATTTTGCACCCAATCTCTAATATCCAAAACCCTAACACACCGTTGCTAACATCCAAATTTTGAAAAAATGTACTTTCTAAACCTATATTCTTATATTGGAAAAGGGTTTAGATGAAAAATTCCATATTTTCATCCTTCTCTTGTGTACCCATTCCCCTGTATCTTGGAGCCTTCCCTTTTGTCCTCAATGTTTTTTCTACTTTTTCAAGTATAGTTCACATAAGGAATTTTACTTTTAAAATTTTAAAATTTCAAAACAGTGTTGCTTAAAAACAAGTTAGATTTACCTCTCGGCAAGGTATGAGAAAAGAAATCTCAAGGCTTAAACAACTATTTTGCTTATCACTAACTGCCTTTTTCTTTACTTTCGCTTTTGCTGCATAGTAAAGTTCATACTTGCCAGCTCGTCAACTTTTCTTTATGCTAAGCATGTGGCATCAAAAATCGAAAATCCCCTCCTTTTTCGTTCAAAATCTTTTCTGATTAAATTTTAGAAATGTTTATAAAGTTTAAACATAAAACTTACTTTTTTTATTTTTTTCCGAAACATTTACAAAAACAATTTCTATTAAAAATCGAATATTTTTTTCAAAAGTATTTGCTTTTATCTGTTCAAAACAAATTAAGCTACATCCTACATAGTAACATCCTGGAAGTTTGATAAAAATTTAAATGGAAATTTAATAAGAAAAGCAAATTTAATTAAAACAAGGACTAAAAAGAAAATTTTCATAAATGTCCAAAGTTGACTACGAAACCTACACTATTTTGTTAGAGCAATTTTATGTACCATTTTTATATATAACACTTCGAAATCGAAGAGAGTATGGAGAAGCTACGGGCATTAGAAAGATTTGAAATAAAATAAAGTTAAAAAGAAAAAAAATACATATGAAAGTTGACCCTTAGCATGACACGGTCAACTAGTAGTGGTCGACCATTGTCCCTAATTAGTCGACCATGCACGAGTAAAGGCAGGGAGCAGGAGTGTGTTCTATGGATGGTTGTGATCGTTACTTCGTAGCTACATTTCTTATGACCATATGAGATGTTAGCATAATATTCTCCATCCTAAATCAACACCCCAAATTCATTACTTTTGTTTGACCCACCTCCTTCTTTTCCTTTTTTTCCCGCCGTAGGATCATATGATAGTAGTTGATTGGGCATAGTACATGGAGAAAGGAGCTTCATGTTGGAGTTTTCATATTCTTCGTTATTCATCATGTAGTTACTTACCGTATTAAAAGTCTGTAAAACATATATTGTACTTTGAAACAATGTATATGGCAAATAAAATATTTTGGAGCCTGTTTTTCTTAAATGTATATTTTTCAGTACTAATATTTTAATTCCTCCGCTGTGAGATTTGAAAATGTAGAATGCTCTAGAACTTGCCCTTATAATTATGCTCTATAATTTTAAAATCCTAACATCTCTTAATTCTTGGCGTGACGAAAAGTGCATGCTGTTACATTTGGTATCAGAAGTTAGGTTTAAGATCCCCTAGGATTTAGGTGCGTATTGAGAGGACGTATTGAAATGATTTTCAAAAAAAGGTTTTTCTAAAAAGGTTTTCAAAAAGGTTTTTCAGGATGGACTTTTGAAAGGTGTATATATATGTATAGATAAAAGATTTCAAAGGTTTTACATATGTATACGTATAACAAGAAAGAATGATATCAAGTATTCTTACCAAGTACCACCTTTGAGAAATTTGAAAATAATTCTCAACCATAGATAGTGAGAATGTGTGCAAGTTTTAGAGAAATGGCTCAACAAATGCAGCTAAGATTCGAAGCATGAACATCCCTATTCGATTCTATCGGTATCTAAAGTGAGGAGATATGACGAGTCTAACCCGACTAAGGAAGTGTAATAATAATTTGCTGATATGTGTATTAATACAAAACACTCTATATATTTTGACCCATAGGGTAGTTGTTGGCTTAAGGTTATAACAATTGAGGTGAAAAATAAACTTTTCACATTTATTGGAGTTTACCACATAAAGAAATGCTAGTAGAGGGTTTATATGCCAACTAGCCGTAGCAAGTAAATTTTGGACTTAAGGGTGAGTAAAAAAGATTAATAGCAGGAGATCCACATAATAGGAATACTATATTGATAGCATAAAGGAGGACTTTACAAATTTAAAGGCATATTTCCCAATTAAAGTAAACCCTATTCTCATATTAGTAATAGTCGCAGGGACTCCTATTTATTTAAATGCATGGCTAGAGTATTTCCATAGTGAATTTGGACATTGTATTGGAAAATTAACTTGAGTTAACCATCTTTGAAAAGAAGGACGAAAACTGTGACGCCCCACCTCTATACCCACGCTAACACAGAACACTACGAGGTAGTGCTGTCAATTAGCATGGAGAATAAGGCTGTGGAGGAGTGACCCTCCATGTAACTTCTTTGTGCGAGCACCGATATGTCAGATAGAATAGAATGCATATCTTTTAAGGAGGAAATCCGACATACCGATACAAACTCAAAGCTATCACACGGTGGCTATATATATTCTTCGGAAACAAACAGAGAAGTAATCATAAGATAATCAGTCACAGACATCCATATCACAAAGGCAGAAAAAGATATGAATATATATATAACACATGAAAGTGTATATCAAAGTAGTGGTCGGAAAGATCCACGATAATACAAAAGAATAGCAACACGTGCTATACAAAAGAATAAGTACACAACATATAGTCTATATCTCAAATGTGTACATTCAAAAAATACAATCTATGTAGTTAGCCAAAAGTCAGAATAATCCTGAAGAGAAGTTAAGCAGAATCACCTGTAACATCTCGGTCTGACCCGAGTATTATTTATAAGAAAATAATAAACGGATCAGTCTAGCTATAAATATTAGATGATATGGTATAAGGTAAAAGACATGGCATGAATATGTAATAACCATCGTAGCATACTACTATAAGTATGTAATTGAAAATCAACAAGAGATTAATCAATATCACAAGAATCTTCTCAAAGATAAAATAGGGTATCATACCCTAAACTTGTATTCACAACAAGTCAATAACACATGAATTCACCAATGCACAAAAATTGATATCATATCAATGAAAATCATGAAAATTGGTGAAGCACAAAATTCCAGAAATCATCACAAGAAATCTAGAAAAACACATAAAAAGGGGGAACGCCTAACACATGAACGGGAGCATGAAAACTCACCAACGCGTATAACACATGAACGAGAAGCTATCTCATGGAAGCTATCCATTAAATTTTAACACATGAACGGCCCGAAGACCATGGGGTGCTACCCCATATATGTGATGGCGAAACATCACAAAAGCGGGGTCTAGTCTCCCTCGTAGACAAAGAGACATCGCTCAATCGCTAGTCTAAATCACAAAAATGATCGTCATGATCATAAGGAAGTGTCAATTACACTAAGCCAGTAAATATATGAGTTTAGCTTCATGTCCCATAACCACTAGCTTAACTTAAATATTTACGAACAAACTGTAGATCTTCACTAGGAAATTGTCACAAAAGGGTTCAATCGAACAAGTCCAAGAGCTAACCGACGAAGTGAACGCAAGCATTTTATACCACTCGTTTTACTAAGTCGTTTAATTCGATTTCTCATTCGAGTGAAGCAAAGGCTTGTATATACTAGTAGATTGAAAAATGGTTTGAGAGAACGTGTTTTATATTTAAAATAGTGTTGAAAACGTTTTGATGAAAGAGTTTTGATATTTACTACTAGTATTGAAACCTTCATATCTTTAGAGTGACAAGTCACAAAATGATTGCTGAAACAAATCGAATCACATAAATTCACGTTCGAAGACGTGAGTAAAGTCCAAAGAAATCAATCCCAAAACCATCAAAGTAGGAATATACTTGCGACCTAAAGTGGTCGAATTAAAGTGCAACAACTTCAAGTCAAATAGGTCGAATGACCTAAGGGTAAAATGCCGTGCGCACTAGCAGCAGAACAGGTCGAGCGACCTAAAGGCAGACAAGTCGAACGACCTAGCAGTTCACTAGATGCATCAATGGTCAAGCGACCTAACAGAGAGCAGCACGACCTAATGAGGCGACCTAGCTAAGTGAGCGACCTAGGACCAGCGACCTAAAACATACCAGGTCGAGCGACCTGAGGGAAGAGCTAGACTTGCGAACTAACTGAAATAAGGTCCTACGACCTAAAGAAATAAGGTCTAATGACCTAAAGGTACAGGGGTCTTGCGACCTACGACCTATCGTGGTCTTGCGACCTAAGTGGGATGCGCGACCTAAGAAGGTACGCGAGCTAACGATGAGCGACCTAACAAGATCGTGCGACCTAAGTGATCATGCGACCTAAGAGGGATGGCCACGCGACCTAAAGTTTTAACACACGAGCGACCTAACGTTATAAAGGCCAAACGACCTAAGGTTTAACTCGCGAGCGACCTACGAACTAGGGAAGAACGACCTAAGTCCAGAGCAGCTAAAAGCAGGCAGAGTCTTCTCCACGCCAGAGCGACCTATGGCCCAACGACCTACGACATAGCGACCTAATTTCGAACGACCTAAGCACGAACGAAAATCTGCAGGGCTAGTCTACGAGGCAGTGCGACCTAAGGGCCAGGATTTGCCAACAACGCTGAAAATTGTAGTTTTTCACCCATTCAATCCAAACCAAAAGCAAAATAAGATGCTAATGCGATAGGGAATCATTCCCAACAGTCCAATGATAGTTATTGGCAAGATGTGAGATTAAAAATCTCACCTTTTCACTAAAATGGATGAAGATGAAGCTTGAAAGCAAGGAGAAGCAATCCAAAGCTTGAATCCAATATCTTCTACTTGAATTTGGAGTTGAATGTTGGATTTGCAATTGAATTTGAGTTTGGAGTTTTAATTTCCCATTCCCTCCACCATTTTTGAAGAAGCTTTAATGTTTTAGTGAAGAGATGAAGTAATGAAGGGAAGAGGGTTGGGCTGAGCTAAAGAAGGTGCAGTCTAAACCAAAGTCACAAGCGGGAAAAAGTGGCGAGAATTTCACTAACTCCAAACATATCGAAGTTTACACTCAAAAAGATCGCAAATGTCATTTTGAACTCAATGAAGGTGGTCTCGAGTCCTAATTTGACCGTATGCAAAAAGTAGCTTTTCGGACTAACATCCGACTAACGATAAAATGTTTAAATAAAATATTTAAATATAAAATCGACAAATATGCGGGTTGTTACAGACTCCCCTCCTTAAAGGAATTGCGTCCTCGCAATATATAAGATGGAAATAAGAAGTAACAACCATAAAAGCATATTAACACAATAGAAATTTGAAATAAGAAGTTTACCTCAAAGAGCATAAGAAAGTAATTCCGGATGTGTACGCTCGATGAATTCTCTAGTTTCCCAAGAGAAATCCTTAGGATTTGAGGACCATTGAACTTTAACAAGCGGAACATCTTTATTTCGAAGTCGTTTTACCTCCGAAGCAATAATTCGAATAGGATGCTGCTCATAAGTTAAATTAGGCGAAACTTCTATCTCTTCCACAGCACCGGGCTCAAGAATAGAATTGAAATCCCGAAGGCACTTCCGTAATTGAGAAACGTGAAACACGTCATGCATGGCAGAAAACTGAGCCGGTAATAAAAGGCGATAAGCCATGGAACCAATACGTTCAGTGATAAGAAATGGCCCAATATATCGAGGCGCTAACTTTCCCGATCGACTGAAACGTACAACACCCTTCATAGGTGAAACACGAATAAATACGAGATCACTAACAGAAAATTCTAATTTCCTTCTTCGGTTATCGGCATAGGATTTTTGTCTACTCCGGGTTTCTTTCATCCTATGTCGAATACGTTCAATCTTTTCTGTGGAATCTCGAATAAAATCTGGTCCTAAAACCAGCTTCTCACCGGCCTCAAGCCAACAAGAAGGAGATCGACATGGCCTTCCATAGAGTGCCTCGAAAGGAGCCATACCAATACTAGATTGGAAGCTGTTATTATAGGAAAATTCAACAAGTGAAATATGATCTTCCCAACTTCCACCAAAGTCAAGAACACAAGCACGAAGAAGATCTTCAAGTGTTTGATTCACACGCTCAGTTTGTCCATCGGACTGGGGGTGATAAGCGGTGCTAAAATTAAGCTTCGTTCCCAAAGCTTTTTGAAGACTCTTCCAAAATCCACTAGTAAACAATGGGTCACGATCACTAACAATGGAAGTAGGGACTCCATGTAATTTAACGATTTCTTTGATAAAGTTTGGCCAGAAGAGGAACGGTTCGGTTCGACCGAACGGGAATAAAATGGGCGGATTTAGTAAGTCTATCAATGATCACCCATAAACTATCATGACCCGAACGAGAACGGGGAAGTCCATCAATAAAATCCATGGAAATTTGATCCCACTTCCAAACTGGAATTTCCAATGGTTGCAATAACCCACCAGGTCTTTGGTGTTCAGCCTTGACAAGTTGGCAAGTCATGCAACACTTAACAAAGTTAGCAACATCAGATTTCATTCCCTCCCAGTAATAAAGTCGCTTCATATCTGCGTACATTTTACTGCTACCGGGATGAATGGAATATTTGGAACGATGTGAATCTTCAAGAATATCTTTACGAAGATCACTAATATTTGGTACGATAAGTCTACCAAATTTTCGAATGCCGCCACGAGAATCGATATCAAAGTCTTTCAAACCTTCAATATCGGTTTTATCCTTAAGATTTTGTCCAAGCAAAGCCAATTCAGGATCTAGCTGTTGAGCTTCAAGAATGCAGTCTAAAATAGAAGGATGAGCCTCAAGGCTACATAAAACAAGAGATGAACATAGATCGGAAACACGATCTCGGATTTCACAAGTGGATAAAAGTTCGAGATCGTTCCATTCAGATATCATCATGGAAACAACCGCTTGTTGCTTGCGACTAAGTGCATCGGCAACTCGATTTCCCTTTCCGGGAGTATAAAGAATGTCAAGATCGTAAGAGGCAAGGAATTCGAGCCAACGCTGTTGACGCAAATTAAGTTCCTTTTGAGAAAATAAATATTTCAAAGACTTTTGATCAGTATAAAGTATAAACTTTTCTCCCAAAAGATAGTGTCGCCAAATACGAAGGGCGAAAATGATAGCCGCGAGTTCTAAATCATGTGTGGCATATCTAGTCTCAGCCGGCTTCAATTGTCTAGAAGCATATGCAATAACACGTTCTTTTTGCATAAGAACGGCACCCAAACCAACGCGACTAGCATCGGTATAAACGACAAAGTCTTGATTCCCTTCAGGAATAATAAGAATAGGAGCATCAGAAAGGAGTTCTTTTAATTTCTAAAAAGAAGTTTCACATTTGTCCGACCAAATGTATTTAACACCTTTCTTTGTTAAGCCAGTAAGAGGCATGGCAATCTTAGAAAAGTCTTTTATGAAATGGCGGTAATAACCAGCCAATCCGAGAAAGCTACGGATTTCAGTCACACTCTCCGGTCTTTTCCAATTTTGAATCGCTTCAATCTTTGAAGGATCCACTAATATTCCGGATTCGGAAATAATATGACCGAGAAACTTCACACTAGATTGCCAAAAGTGGCATTTAGAAAATTTTGCCTTTAATTGATTGCTTCTAAGAGTTTCCAATACAATTCGAAGATGCTTTTCATGTTCCTCCTCGGTTTTGGAATACACAAGAATATCATCAATAAAGATGAGAACAAACTGATCGAGGAAATCTTTGAAAACTCGATTCATGAGGTCAACGAAATAAGCCGGAGCATTCTTAAACCGAATGGCATAACTAGCCATTCATAAGATCCATAACGAGTACGGAATGAAGTCAAAGGAATACTATCCTCTGCAATACGAAGCTGATGAAAACCGGTAGCCAAGTCCAATTGTGAAAAGACTCTAGCACCACTTGTAGGATCTAGATTAACCCTAGAGGGGGGGGGGGTGAATAGGGTTATCGCAATTTTCTCGAATTAAACACGAAATCAAACTGCAGATAAATAAATATGCAGAAAAGTAAATCACACACAAAATTTACCCAGCTTCGGCGACCCCTGCCTACTGCTACATTCACAGATTTCTATTAGGATTAAACAGTATCTCGCTTACAAATACTCCTACAGACTCGCACACCCTGCTCCGCCTATAGAGTTTCGTAAACTCGCACACCCTGCTTCGCCTATAGAGTTTCGTAAACTCGCACACCCTGCTCACTGAACTAACCCTAACTAGACAATCTGACACTACCTAAACCCTAGGTGGTGATTTACCCTGCCTTGACTCGAAAATTACAAACTGAAAAACAAAAACACAGTTTAAAACCAGGACAAAAATTTAAATTGAAAATTTAAATCACTTTTGCCCTAAAATAAACCCTAGCCTAAAACAAGCCCGGCCCCATTAAAATTAAAACCCTAATTAATATCTAGGCCGGCCCGCTTCAATTTTATATCGATCCCCTTTGTTATTGACCCGATCCTTTTTGAGAAAAATATGGTGATTCACAAATTAGGGCTTCGGTGATGTTGCGATTTTCTGGCGATTACGAGCTACTGCTTCTCGATTCTTTGTTGTTCTTGAATCTAGGATCGAGGCGTTGTTACTCGATGCTCCTTTGCCTTGAGTCTGGATTTAGGGCTTTGCCCTGTTGTCTTTTTGCTGGCGAATTGGAGCTTCGGCTTCGACTTCCTTTGTGGTGACTTTGGAATTATCCCTGTTGCAATTTAGAGCTTCGGCTTCGTCTTCCTTTGTGACGACTCTGGAATTGGTATGTGATATCTTCTTTGTGTTCTCTGATTTGAACTTGAATGCTTGAGTGTCAGTGATGATTTGGGTCTCTGTTTTGTTGCTCTGAATCACCATAGTCGATGATGATATTTGGAGTGGTTTATATAGGCGTCTGATTTGATCTTACTTGATCCCCATGATGTTGATTCTTTCTGTTTTTACACTTTCATATTTTTGGAAATTCCTTTCAAAGCACGGCTTCAGTTTTGTACGTTCGATCTTCTGATTTTAAACAGCCGAACCTTTTGATTTCTGATACTTTCCTAATTTATAAATCTTTCTGTTTCAACGATATTTAAAACTTGATTTTATATCTGAAGCTTTCCTAATTTAAATTTTGACTTTTTCAAACATATGGCCTTGTTTCTGATCATTTCGACTTTTCTCTGTGATATTCTTTTCTTGTCGACTTCATTGTGACTTCTCTGCATACTTGCTTCCTGTTGACATTTGCTTTGCTTGTTCACTGTTGTGCATTCGACATTGCCATGCTCTTCACTGTGAATTATTTTCGACTTCACTGTGAATTGTTGCCTTGATTTTCCTTTTTACTGGTTATCTAGTATTATTTTCTCTGCTTGATTTTAAACTCAACTCCACTTGTTTGTACCTGCATTGAATGACTTCTATGTACATGCTTCACTTGTGAGCTGCTTTACTTCCTCCAGTTCACTGATCACTTCCAGTTGCTTTGTGTACACTTCTGTTGTTAAACTGTAGTTGCATTCTGACCTAACTTTGACAAGCCTTTGTTATTGTTTGTCACTTGAACCTGACATTGATCTTTACTTGACACTGTTAGATATGCCTGTGTTCACTTGATCATGGTTGCAGTTGTATTCCATTTGAACTAATTCATGTTGACAGTTGTCTTTGAGCATTCATTTCATTTGTGTAGTCAGGTACATGTGCATACTGCCTATATATGCTTGGTTCTTTGATTTCTGGCTTGATGTGCAGACCTGTCATTGAAGTAGTTGCCATTGTTGTTGTGCATTTCTATACCATTTTAAGTAGTTTCTTTGATCTTTGATCATGTTGCCTTCATTGTATTTTATATAGTCATTGAAGCACTGTTGCATTTGTTAGTTGTCAGTGTAGCTTGATCATTTGGTTCATTCACTTGATACTGTTTTACTTCCCTCTGTTCATGTAGCTCTCTGTCTTTGATCTTCACTTGGTTACAACTGGTCATTTCTATTTGGGTTGATGTCATTTGCAGTTGCACTTGAGCATATGGACTTGAGTTCTCTTGTATACTTCACTTTATCTTGAATTGCTGTGTGCAAATGTTCTAATATGTATTGTGCCCTTTTTGGAGGCAGTTGACTTAACTTCTGCATTTTGAACTTGTCTCCAACTAGCCATGTTGTTGTTCAGACCATTTGATTATATTGAGTATGGACATTTTCTTGTGTACATGCACATTTCATTGTTGCAGTGATACTCTGAATTTTGGTCAAGGCCATTTGCACTTGTGTTGAATCTGATTTTGATTTGACCTTGTGCACTCGAGTTGGCGAGGCAGTGCACACGTGTATACGTGTGTACTGCAGCCACTCGTAATTACCTGTCCCTGATATGAATACTAATATGCACAGATTTACACAATCAAAGATGATGACGATAACCCATATATCTGAGACAGCTTTTAAAAACAAATTTTATATATTTGCAAATTCAAAATTTGTTTCTTTCAGATTACTGCTGTAGTTTTTAATTATACAGGTACACAGGAGACAAGACAAATACTGGAGCTGGACAATGCAGATGCAGAAGACTGAGTGTATGAGTGATGTAGTGAGGATAGAAATGTAACACTGAATTGTATGAATGAGAGTGAACTGTAAATATGAAATCATGAAATGTAAAAATCAGTGTATAAACTGAAAATTTTGTACTGAATAAAATATTATATTTGAAATAAAAATACTGTTTGAATTTGTTAAATTCTGTGCAATAGTATTATTACTTCAACACGAATATTTATTCCTGTATTTGTAAAATCTGCAAACACATCTATAATTCGATATATATATTTTGTTATCATCAAACACTAAACACACATCAAACAATCTCCCCCTTTTGATGATGACAAACATATATGTTAAAGATTTTGAAATTTTAGTAAATGTGTTTAATCATGAAATATTTAGCTCCCCCTATATGTATGCTCCCCCTACAACTGAGACCACTCCTATTTAGAAGATTTAGGAAATTACAGAAGAATAAAAGAATTATAGAAAAATAACTAACAGCATTTAACAAATTTGGTGTAGTATTCCAAAAATACTTATTTTCTTAACAAAATCTCTTTCTTCTCCCCCTTTTGTTATCATCAAAAGACTGACAAAAAATAATGAAACAGTAGGGGAAAAACAAATGGAAAAAACAAGGAAAAACCATAATATATCATAACAAGATAACAAATTCCACATTTTAGAGAATGGATCGATGATTTGGTTTTTATATAATGAGAAGAATGATGTTTTATTTTATTTATTATAATTTAACAAAATTTGGCATTTAAGCACAAAAATAAAATAAGCACTTACTAACCATGCATAACCATAAGGACTTTTAAATGGGATTAGCAGTTACTTATTAGCTATCACGCTCCATCCATGCATAACCATAAGGACTTTTAAATGAGAATGGAGTGATGATAACTTCACATGATCCATCCATGCATAACCATAAGGACTTTTAAATGAGAATGGATGCATGAGAAAAAATTTTAAAATTTTTCTTTATTTTCCTTGTTAAAAAAAATTCACTCTTCTCATTTTTCAAAACCATTATGAATGATAGAAAGATGGTAGAAATAGAAATGGTCATGGAATAAGTTACCAAATTATTCATATTATGAAATTTCATAAACCAAACGTATTTCCACTACTGAATACTATATTCGAATCAATCTTTGAATGATATCCAAAACAGGTTTGAATTCTAGAAATTGAAGTTGAAAATAAATATCCAAGAATATTTCAACCAAAAATTTAAAAATGATTAGTCAATTTCCATAATCCCCAAATCCAAACGTAATCTGGAAAATCTGTCTTCGGGGAGGGGTTTTGTGAAAATATTAGCCAGTTGATTCTCAGTTGAAATGAATTCAATGCAAATGTCTTCCCTAGCAATGTGATCTCTAAGAAAGTGCTGTCTCACATCAATGTGTTTCGTGCGTGAATGATGAACATGATTATTAGACAAGTCTATTGCACTTTTACTATCACATGTTAATGGAACTTGTTTATAAACTAAGCCAAAATCAGAGAGAGTTTGCATCATCCATAAAATTTGAGCACAACAGCTTCCTAATGCAATATATTCTGCTTCAGTGGTGGATAATGCAACACAATTTTTTTTTCGACTAGACCATGAAACTAATGAATGTCCTAGCATGAAACATGTCCCACTAGTACTTTTCCTGTCAACCAATGAACCCGCATAATCAGCATCAGAAAAACCAACTAAATCAAAATTTTCACAAGAAGGATACCATAGTCCAAATTTGTGTGTGTGTGAAAGATATCTTAAAATTCGTTTAGTGGCTTTCAAATGTGATTCTTTAGGATTAGATTGAAAACGTGCACACAAACACACAAAAAACATAATATCGGGTCTAGAAGTAGTAAGATAGAGAAGTGAACCGATTATCCCTCGATATTTCTTCTTTCAAATTGATTAAGTTCAACTTTGAATCTCTCAAATCCAACTTTCATTATTAAGAATCATTTCAACAAAATCAGATTCAATTTCAGAAATAAACCACTGTGACAACAAAACGCACACAAACTTTTATCAAATGAAGAGCGAGTGTGTATACCTTCCGTAGGATCACATTTAAAATATCATGATTATCTCAAAAGCAATTTGAAGTTTTCACCAGTGAATTTTTAATTGTTTCAACAGTTTCTAAAAACACTTTTATAGCATGAGTACTCAATAATCAATCAACATCATAATTTGACCAAACAGATTAAGTTCAAGAAAAATGGTTGATCAATTTTTAAGCACAAGTCAAAGTCATAGATAAGAATAAATCATGTAAGATCATAATAAGTTAGAATCTGTCAACCATCATAATTATCTTGAGTAATTCTATTAAAAGATGATTGGTTTAAAAAAATTAGAATTAACACCATCAATCATAATTGGCTGATTTAATTCAGATTATGGTGCAGATTCTTACCAGTTATCTATCGTTTGAAAATAAATACAGCTACCTGTTTTACCTGTATGATAATCCTCGTTGTTTGCCCATAGTGAATCTGTCACCTTTATACTAGGCTAAGGAACGTTGATTTGTCGCCTGTTGTGTATCTGGAACAGCCAGAATCCAGATAACAATAATGTTGTTCCTTAGCCTGCCACCACACCTACACGATTAAAGATTTATGTGACCTATTTGGTTTTATAGGTCCATGGTTGTTAGTGGCAGAATAATTGTGAATAAACAATCCCTTTTGAACCCAAATTTGTTTTGTCCTTTCATTCTTGTTCCAATAGACATGAAATTTATTTGTAGAATTTTTAGGAACCCAAACTTGTATAAATTTTGTGTTCTTGTTACTATGATGTCCATTTATTTCACATCCAGTAAAGACACTCTTTCCATTAGCACTATCATCAACTTGTGTTTTTCCAAAACCTAGTCCTTTTCTATTGTTAGCAAACAATTGATTTCCCAATAACATATTGAATGATTTTTCTCCTCTTGAAAAGTTACTCAGTGATTTCTCAAGATCTTGGACTTTGGTTTTCAGTGTTGTGTTTTCAGTCACAAGTGAGGTGCATCTGTTTATAAAATCCTTTTTCCTAGTTTCAATGGTTTCCTTTAGATTCAAGTTTTCTTTTTCAAGATTCTCCAAGCTATTCTTTAGATTTGATAATTCTGAATCTAAAGTTTTACAGTTTTTACAGTCTAGGTTTTGAATGTTTTCGAGTTCAGTTTCTAACCTAAAATTTTCACGTGCAAGTTCTCTCCTATCAGATTTCAGTTTATCAATTTTAGAATCTAGAGCATCAACTGTTTTAGTAAGATCAAGGCACATAAAGACAAGTTCTTTATAAGTATAGTTCTTTACCTCACTAGATTCCTTTGAGCTTGCTTCTGAATCTGATCTTGATTCCTCTGAGCTTGCTTCTGAATCTGATCTTGCCGTAAGACACAAGTTAGCCTCCTCTGAGCTATCAGTTGAAACTTCCTCTCCTTCCTCATCATCCCAAGTCGCTGCGAAGGCCTTTTTCTTCTTTTTCTTTCCCTTTTTGCTTTTGAGAAGTGGACAATTTTGTTTGAAGTGGCCAGACTTATTGCAGTTATAGCAGGTTAATTCATTTTCTGAATTGTCAGAATCTTTTGATCTATTACCATTCGTTTTCTTCTTGCGTGGCCTGAATCTTGACAATTTTCTAAGATTATTGACAGCCATTGCAAGTTCTTCAATTGGATCTTCTTCATCGCTCTCTTCTCTGCTCTTTAAGGCAATTGTCTTCTTCTTTGGTTCAGAATTGATGCGTTCCTCCTTTGCTTTTAACTCAAGCTCATACGTCATCAGATTTCCGATCAAATCCTCCATGCTCAGTTTACTTAAATATTTTGATTCTTGTATTGCCGTGACTTTTGCCTCAAAGTTCATCGGTAAGACTCGTAGTATCTTCCTCACTAGCTCTACCTCAGAGAATACCTTTCCAAGCGCTTTAGCATTGTACACCAAGGTTGAGAAGCGTCCAAACATATCCTTTATGCTCTCGCCTTTGTCCATCACGAAGTTCTCGTACTCATTGCTGAACAGGGCTAGACGAGACTCCTTGACTTGAGAAGTTCCTTCGTGTGTCACCTCCAAAGTATGCCAAATTTCCTGTGCTGTTTTACAATGAGAAATTCTATTAAATTCAGTCTTATCAAGAGCACAGATCAAAGCATTCATAGCTTTAGCATTTGTAGTTTTTAATTTCTTATCGTTAGCATCCCACCTCTCCTTAGGTTTAGGAATCTCAGTATCACCAATAGTTATAGTGGGAGGTGTATAGCCAGTTTCAATAATATCCCAAACATCATAATCAACAGAACTAAGATAAATACTCATCCTAACCTTCCAGTAAGCATAATCATTCCCATTAAACATTGGTGGCCTAACAATAGATGGCCCCTCAGAAAAAGCATTATTTGGTGGATTCATGACTTTAGAGTTTAAAAAAAAGAACCTGGCTCTGATACCACTTGTAGGATCTAGATTAACCCTAGAGGGGGGGTGAATAGGGTTATCGCAATTTTCTCGAATTAATCACGAAATCAAACTGCAGATAAATAAATATGCAGAAAAGTAAATCACACACAAAATTTACCCAGCTTCGGCAACCCCTGCCTACTGCTGCATTCCCAGATTTCTATTAGGATTAAATAGTATCCCGCTTACAACCACTCCTACAGACTCGCACACCCTGCTCCGCCTATAGAGTTTCGTAAACTCGCACACCCTGCTCACTGAACTAACCCTAACTAGACAATCTGACACTACCTAAACCCTAGGTGGTGATTTACCCTGCCTTGACTCGAAAATTACAAACTGAAAAACAAAAACACAGTTTAAAACCAGGACAAAAATTTAAATTGAAAATTTAAATCACTTTTGCCCTCAAATAAACCCTAGCCTAAAACAAGCCCGGTCCCATTAAAATTAAAACCCTAATTAATATCTATGCCGGTCCGCTTCAATTTTATATCGATCCCCTTTGTTATTGACCCGATCCTTTTTGAGAAAAATATGGTGATTCGCAAATTAGGGCTTCGGTGATGTTGCGATTTTCTGGTGATTACGAGCTACTGCTTCTCGATTCTCTGTTGTTCTTGAATCTAGGATCGAGGCGTTGTTACTCGATGCTCCTTTGACTCGAGTCTGGATTTAGGGCTTTGCCCTGTTGTCTTTTTGCTGGCGAATTGGAGCTTCGGCTTCGACTTCCTTTGTGGTGACTCTGGAATTATCCCTGTTGCAATTTAGAGCTTCGGCTTCGTCTTCCTTTGTGACGACTCTGGAATTGGTATGTGATATCTTCTTTGTGTTCTCTGATTTGAACTTGAATGCTTGAGTGTCAGTGATGATTTGGGTCTCTGTTTTGTTGCCCTGAATCACCACAGTCGATGATGATATTTGGAGTGGTTTATATAGGCGTCTGATTTGATCTTTCTTGATCCCCACGATGTTGATTCTTTCTGTTTTTACACTTTCATATTTTTGGAAATTCCTTTCAAAGCACGGCTTCAGTTTTGTACGTTCGATCTTCTGATTTTAAACAGTCGAACCTTTTGATTTCTGATACTTTCCTAATTTATAAATCTTTCTGTTTCAACGATATTTAAAACTTGATTTTATATCTGAAGCTTTCCTAATTTAAATTTTGACTTTTTCAAACATACGGCCTTATTTCTGATCATTTCGACTTTTCTATGTGATATTCTTTTCTTGTCGACTTCACTGTGACTTCTCTGCATACTTGCTTCCTGTTGACATTTGCTTTGCTTGTTCACTGTTGTGCATTCGACATTGCCATGCTCTTCACTGTGAATTATTTTCGACTTCACTGTGAATTGTTGCCTTGATTTTCCTTTTTACTGGTTATCTGGTATTATTTTCTCTGCTTGATTTTAAACTCAACTCCACTTGTTTGTACCTGCATTGAATGACATCTGTGTACATGCTTCACTTGTGAGCTGCTTTACTTCCTCCAGTTCACTGATCACTTCCAGTTTCTTTGTGTACACTTCTGTTGTTAAACTGTAGTTGCATTCTGACCTAACTTTGACAAGCCTTTGTTATTGTTTGTCACTTGAACCTGACATTGATCTTTACTTGACACTGTTAGATATGCCTGTGTTCACTTGATCATGGTTGCAGTTGTATTCCATTTAAACTAATTCATGTAGACAGTTGTCTTTGAGCATTCATTTCATTTGTGTAGTCTGGTACATGTGCATACTGCCTATATATGCTTGGTTCTTTGATTT
Source organism: Allium fistulosum (assembly GCA_030737815.1). NCBI lineage: Eukaryota > Viridiplantae > Streptophyta > Magnoliopsida > Asparagales > Amaryllidaceae > Allium > Allium fistulosum. The sequence goes on along the minus strand of CM060901.1, from coordinate 1,386,979,186 downwards.
CTGGCTTGATGTGCAGACCTTTCATTGAAGTAGTTGCCATTGTTGTTGTGGATTGCTATACCATTTTAAGTAGTTTCTTTGATCTTTGATCATGTTGCCTTCATTGTATTTTATATAGTCATTGAAGCACTGTTGCATTTGTTAGTTGTCTGTGTAGCTTTATCATTTGGGTCATTCACTTGATATTGTTTTACTTCCCTCTGTTCATGTAGCTCTCAGTCTTTGATCTTCACTTGGTTACAACTGGTCATTTCTATTTGGGTTGATGTCATTTGCAGTTGCACTTGAGCATCTGGACTTGAGTTCTCTTGTATACTTCACTTTATATTGAATTGCTGTGTGCAAATGTTCTGATATGCAGTGTGCCCTTTTTGGAGGCAGTTGACTTAACTTCTGCATTTTGAACTTGTCTCCAACTAGCCATGTTGTTGTTCAGACCATTTGATTATATTGAGTATGGACATTTGCTTGTGTACATGCACATTTCATTGTTGCAGTGATACTCTGAATTTTGGTCAAGGCCATTTGCACTTGTGTTGAATCTGATTTTGATTTGACCTTGTGCACTCGAGTTGGCGAGGCAGTGCACACGTGTATACGTGTGTACTGCAGCCACTCGTAATTACCTGTCCCTGATATGAATACTGATATGCACAGATTTACACAATCAAAGATGATGACAATAACCCATATATCTGAGACAGCTTTTAAAAACAAATTTTATATATTTGCAAATTCAAAATTTGTTTCTTTTTAGATTACTGCTGTAGTTTTTAATTATACAGGTACACAGGAGACAAGACAAATACTGGAGCTGGACAATGCAGATGCAGAAGACTGAGTGTATGAGTGATGTAGTGAGGACAGAAATGTAACACTGAATTGTATGAATGAGAGTGAACTGTAAATATGAAATCATGAAATGTAAAAATCAGTGTATGAACTGAAAATTTTGTACTGAATAAAATAATATATTTGAAATAAAAATACTGTTTGAATTTGTTAAATTCTGTGCAATAGTATTATTACTTCAACACGAATATTTATTCCTGTATTTGTAAAATCTGCAAACACATCTATAATTCGATATATATATATATTTTGTTATCATCAAACACTAAACACACATCAAACACCACTAAGTTGATCAAACAGATCATCAATTCGAGGTAAAGGATATTTATTCTTAATAGTAAGATCAGTAAGCTTGCGGTAGTCGACGCAAAGCCTAAGTGTACCATCGGACTTATTTACGAAAATAGCTGAAGCTCTCCAAGGCGAGGAACTAGAGTGAATAAGTTGCTTCGTCTCCAACTCGGATAGTTGTTTGCGCATCTCTTCATTCTCCTTATTGGACATGCGATAAGGAGGACGGGTAATAGGTTGAGCTCCAGGTATAAGATTAATTTTGAACTCAATTGCTCGCTTAGGTGGTAATCCTAAAACGGGTTCAAAGATGTCGGAAAATTCACGAACGACGCGAATAAGAGAAATGACATCCTCCTTGTCATCATTGTCATTATCACGGGGATTTAAAGAATATAAATATGCAACCAAAGCGGAATCCGAATCTTTAAGAACAATAGAAATCTGCTTAACAGATAGTGGATGTCGAAGATAAATAGTTCGCTCAGGACATAGGATATGAGCTTCATAACGATTAAGCCAATCCATACCCAAAATCATTCCAAAGCCTAAGTAACGCATGACATGCAAATCGTCTAGGAAAGGAAAATCACACAAAATAATATCGACATCTTTACAAAGCAGACTAAGAGTTGCGGATCCACCAACCGGATTCGCAATTCTTAAAGAGGTCATTAAAGCAACAACACTTAAAGAAAAAGTATCGACAAGTTCCTTTGATATAAAAGAATGGGATGCACCCGTATCAAAGAGAACACTAATAGGTTGATCATGAAATATAATAATGCCATCAAGGACAGAATGAGACATACCTTGACCGCGAGATGTGTTGCCAGGGGCTTGAGCAACGTTTAACTTTCCCTCCTTGTCTTGAAGCTTATGGCATTGGTGCATAAAATGATCTGGACTTTTACAATAGCGGCAAGAGCGGGGCTTTGAACACTTGTTCGAAAAATGGCCCTTAGCACCACAGTTGAAGCATTTCTTATCACTAGGGGAAAATGCCTTTGCAGCAGGAGTTGCTCTCTTACCCTTTTTGTTGGGATAAGGACCTTTGAACTTGTTAGGCCTTTTCTTGTTGTTGAAGTTTGGTTTGGCAGCCACCACTTCAACATCACTGTCCTTATCAGCTTCTTCAAGACGAAGAGCGATATCAACAAGTTGGTCGAAAGAAACTTCTAATTTGAGAAGTAATGGCTTCTTGAGATTTTTATTTAAGCCATAGACGAATCTTTGATTCTTCTTCAATGGGGTGTTGATGTATTAAACCCCATATTTGGGCAATGACTCGAAGGATGCGACATAATCTGTCACAGAGGATTTACCTTGAACAAGGTCTATAAAACGACGAGCCAATGTCACCTTCTCTGCTTCTGGTACGAATTTCAACTTGAAGCATTCCCGGAATTGCTCCCAGGTGAGATCAGCTTCATTAATTTCAGAAATGAGAAGTTCGTACCAATCCAGTGTTCTTTCTTGGAGCATACTAGAGGCCACCTGAACACAGTGAAGATCGATAAGATTCATGCGAGAAAAGATTCGATCGCATGTTCTTAACCAAGCCTGGACCTCTATAACAGTTTTGGAACCTTTGAATGGTCTCCCACCCAAGTTAGTATAATCATTGCAAAAACGTGCAAATCCAGACTTAGGATGAGTAGGCTCCTGATTAGGACTAGCTGCTTGAGCATTCTTTACTAAATCAAGAAGCTGCTGAGCAGTCATGAAAACTCCATCCTGGGGAGTAATAGTAGATGGTCCAGCTCTGGGACGGCCTGGTCTAGACATTCTCTTCTTTAAGAAAGAGTGAAGAAGAAAAAGGTTATTCACCAAATGAATATCAAGCAATCTTGATAGATGAAACAAGGAATCATAAAGAAAACAGGATGAATCGGTTCGAAGTCTCGAACTAAATCCCGAAACACAACTCCTAAGGTGGACTTAGGATGATGATCCTTGTTAAGTTATTCTACATTGTTCTGAAGTTTGGCTCTGATACCAAGCTGTGACGCCCCACCTCTATACCCACGCTAACCAAGAACACTACGAGGTAGTGCTGCCAATTAGCACGGAGAATAAGGCTGTGGAGGAGCGACCCTCCATGTAACTTCTTTGTGCGAGCACCGATATGTCAGATAGAATAGAATGCATATCTTTTAAGGAGGAAATCCGACATACCGATACAAACTCAAAGCTATCACACGGTGGCTATATATATTCTTCGGAAACAAACAGAGAAGTAATCATAACATAATCAGTCACAAACATCCATATCACAAAGGCGGAAAAAGATATGAATATATATATAACACATGAAAGTGTATATCAGAGTAGTGGTCGGAAAGATCCACGATAATACAAAAGAATAGCAACATGTGCTATACAAAAGAATAAGTACACAACATAAAGTCTATATCTCAAATGTGTACATTCAAAAACTACAATCTATGTAGTTAGCAAAAAGTCAGAATAATCCTGAAGAGAAGTCAAGCAGAAGCACCTGTAACATCTCGGTCTGACCCGAGTATTATTTATAAGAAAATAATAAACGGATCAGTCTAGCTATAAATATTAGATGATATGGTATAAGGTAAAAGACATGGCATGAATATGTAATAACCATCGTAGCATACTACTATAAGTATGTAATTGAAAATCAACAAGAGATTAATCAATATCACAAGAATCTTCTCAAAGATAAAATAGGGTATCATACCGTAAACTTGTATTCACAACAAGTCAATAACACATGAATTAACCAATGCACAAAAATTGATATCATATCAATGAAAATCACGAAAATTGGTGAAGCACAAAATTCCAGAAATCATCACAAGAAATCCAGAAAAACACATAAAAAGGGGGGAGGCCTAACACATGAACGGGAGCATGAAAACTCACCAACGCGTATAACACATGAACGAGAAGCTATCTCATGGAAGCTATCCATTAAATTTTAACACATGAACGGCCCAAAGACCATGGGGTGCTACCCCATATATGTGATGGCGAAACATCATAAAAGCGGGGTCTAGTCTCCCTCGTAGATAAAGAGACATCGCTCAATCGCTAGTCTAAATCACAAAAATGATCGTCATGATCATAAGGAAGTGTCAATTACACTAAGCCAGTAAATATATGAGTTTAGCTTCATGTCCCATAACCACTAGCTTAACTTAAATATTTACGAACAAACTGTAGATCTTCACTAGGAAATTGTCACAAAAGGGTTCAATCGAACAAGTCCAAGAGCTAACCGACGAAGTGAATGCAAGCGTTTCATACCACTCATTTTACTAAGTCGTTTAATTCGATTTCTCATCCGAGTGAAGCAAAGGCTTGTATATACTAGTAGATTGAAAAATGGTTTGAGAGAACGTGTTTTATATTTAAAATAGTGTTGAAAACGTTTTGATGAAAGAGTTTTGATATTTACTACTAGTATTGAAACCTTCATATCTTTAGAGTGACAAGTCACAAAATGATTGCTGAAACAAATCGAATCACATAAATTCACGTTCGAAGACGTGAGTAAAGTCCAAAGAAATCAATCCCAAAACCATCAAAGTAGGAATATACTTGCGACCTAACGTGGTCGAATTAAAGTGCAACGACTTCAAGTCAAATAGGTCGAACGACCTAAGGGTAAAATGCCGTGGGACCTAGCAGCAGAACAGGTCGAGCGACCTAAAGGCAGACAAGTCGAACGACCCAGCAGTTCACTAGATGCATCAATGGTCAAGCGACCTAACAAAGAGCAGCACGACCTAATGAGGCGACCTAGCTAAGTGAGCGACCTAGGACCAGCGACCTAAAACATACCAGGTCGAGCGACCTGAGGGAAGAGCTAGACTTGCGACCTAACTGTAATAAGGTCCTACGACCTAAAGAAATAAGGTCTAACGACCTAAAGGTACAGGGGTCGTGCGACCTACGACCTATCGTGGTCTTGTGACCTAAGTGGGATGCGCGACCCAAGAAGGTACGCGAGCTAAGGGTGAGCGACCTAACAAGATCGTGCGACCTAAGTGGTCATGCGACCTAAGAGGGATGGCCACACGACCTAAAGTTTTAACACGCGAGCGACCTAACGTTATAAAGGCCAAACGACCTAAGGTTTAACTCGCAAGCGACCTAGGGTGATCGAGCGACCTACGAACTAGGGACGAACGACCTAAGTCCAGAGCAGCTAAAAGCAGGCAGAGTCTTCTCCACGCCAGAGCGACCTATGGCCCAGTGACCTACGACCTAGCGACCTAATTTCGAACGACCTAAGCATGAACGAAAATCTGCAGGGCTAGTCTACGAGGCAGTGCGACCTAAGGGCCAGGATTTGCCAACAACGCTGAAAATTGGAGTTTTTCACCCATTCAATCCAAACCAAAAGCAAACTAAGATGCTAATGCGATAGGGAATCATTCCCAACAGTCCAATGATAGTTATAGACAAGATGTGAGATTAAAAATCTCACCTTTTCACTAAAATGGATGAAGATGAAGCTTGAAAGCAAGGAGAAGCAATCCAAAGCTTGAATCCAATATCTTCTACTTGAATTTGGAGTTGAATGTTGGATTTGCAATTGAATTTGAGTTTGGAGTTTTAATTTCCCATTACCTCCACCATTTTTGAAGAAGCTTTAATGTTTTAGTGAAGAGATGAAGTAATGAAGGGAAGAGGGTTGGGCTGAGCTAAAGAAGGTGCAGTCCAAACCAAAGTCACAAGCGGGAAAAAGTAGCGAGAATTTCACTAACTCCAAACATATCGAAGTTTACACTCAAAAAGATCGCAAACGTCATTTTGAACTCAATGAAGGTGGTCTCGAGTCCTAAATTGATCGTATGCAAAAAGTAGCTTTTCGGACTAACATCCGACTAACGATAAAATGTTTAAATAAAATATTTAAATATAAAATCGACAAATATGCGAGTTGTTACAAAAACCTTATGCAAAGCATGGTTAGGTGTAAATGGGCTTAGGTAACTAGGTTGTTATTATCAACTCCGATTTAAGTGTTAAACCAAAGAAAATGTTTTTTAAAATCTAGAAATTGTAGATGTCTAGTATTTTAAATAGAAAGAGAAAGTCGGTTTATAATTTTATATAAAATAATCAGATAAACTTAATGGAAATTGTTTAAAAAACATAGAAAATTAGATAAAGAGCAATTTCTCAACAACTATTTTAAAGCTTTTATTTTGTCTTTTAGGCACATTGTTACGCTTATCCTCAATGTGCAGCTTGCTTTTAACAATATAACTTTTGGAAAAAAAAGGAAGTATGTAAGACCTGACTTACGAACTTTGTTTATAAATAAGAAATTGTATGTATTGAAGAATATCTCTTATCAATGTTTTTCCAAACTCTAAAATAAAAATAGCAATAAATTAAAAATACCACATTTAAAAAAAATACGTTTTAGTGAAAATTTCTTATTTATGAATTTTCTTAAAATGGTATGTACATTTTTCTAAGATAAGCTCAACTGTTTTTCATAATTTAATTAAAGAAGGATAATATGATCTTAGTAAGAAGGAAATGCTTGTTAAAATGAAAAAAGAATTTGATAGTTTTAAATTTTACTAGTTTTTTGGAAATGAGGTTAGAATAAAAGGTTTTCGTTTAAAAAGGGAGAAGTGAAAATATGATGATTGTCACTTAAACTTAAATAGGAAAGAAATAGATCATGGTAAGATAAATAGGATTAAGCAGACCACTAGGATAGAATTGACTATGAAAGCCTTGAAATGGTTAGAACGGTGATAAAAAGGAAACATGGGAATTTAGCGACTTTTCCATATCAACGGTTGAATTGGACGGATAGACTAGTAGGTCAAACTTCCTGTAGCAGCAAAGGGTGAGCACCACCTTGTATCTTTTTACCCAAATATGGTTTGAATCATAGAAATTTTTGTGTAAGGAAGTTAGAAAAGTATCGTAAAACCCTTAATTTTAATTAACATTATTCAAGAGATTTAATTATATAAATTAAATAGAATAATGTGATGATTAGAGTTAATTCTGTAAGCTTGCTCTATAACTTAAACACATATTAGAATAGGGAAAGGGTAAAATAGGAATAGATAGATCATATAACCCCTAAACTCTCATTCCATTCTATTTATGTTCTCATAAATCAAAACAATAAAAAGAAAATGCAAGCTAAGGCCAGCCATTAACTACCCTCTAAATCACGAAAATCAAGTAGAGATTAAAGAAGGAAAGCTAGGAAGATTAAGCAATAATCAAATCTAAAAAAATCCATTATCCAAACAAGGTGAATTATGATCTATACCATCTCTTATTGTTTTATTTCGATTGATTTAATTCAGTTTTATGATTTAAAACTGAATGTATGAATGATGATGATATGCCATGATTAATGTTTGCCATGTTTTTATTTAGATGATGAGTTATGTGAATTCTACATAGCAAATTAACATGGTTTTAAGAGGAAAATTGTAGTAAATGATTTTCAAATGCTATGATTTTTGATATGATGTTTAAAAGATGAATTTGGAGATGGGTTTTTATTTTCATAATTTTCCTAAGCTAAAGGAATATTTTACGGTTTTTTAAAGGTGGAAAACATGTTAATACGGGTTTAATTTAGTAAGTCATCAAATAATGATTTTTTGGCTCAAAAACCTTATATGATGAAAAGAATACCATTTTGGGATTTTTGTCAATTTTTAAGCTTTTTCTCCAATATATTTGAAGAGATATGGATTAAATAAGAAAGATTAGTGTTTGATTTTTTAATTAGTTAATTATGTAAATTAACATTTTAAACATATATTTTAGGCCTTGGAAGATAAGTGCGGCAGCATAGCTAAAATTTAGTTGTAAAGTTTTTAGTAACCAATCGCATATTGACATATAAAAGAGATTTGTTGAAAAGAACATGCTTTATTAGGCAAAAAATCCGTTGTAGTGATAATTATGATGATGCCACTTCCATTTATGTTGATGCCGCGCCTATCGTGCCTTCGGCGTCATCGATAGGAAAGCACATTGACTACTTCGATAATGCGGAATGGTTTCAAGCTCGCTGAGGTCATAAAATAACGGCAACTCTATAGTGTCGACGAGATCATATCGACTAGTCCATGTCGTGTATGTCTTATCGTGCTTGTACTCTACCGCACATCTTGAAAACAAAAGGAAGAAGGGTTATCGTGCTTATCCACATTCAATAGTGTCGGCATGATTCATGTTGCCGCATTTTTCATGGTGTCGCATTTGTTGTATCCTCGCACTTTTAATAATGCTGCATTACTATGTCGTCGCTAAGCTAAAGAGCCGATGAGGCCATAGCACATGTTTAATCATTAATGTAACAAAGGCCATGTCATCGAAGCTAATAACGTCGATGTTAATGGAAAGAAGGGTGAATAGCCTATGAAGCTTGATGACATAACCATCGACGAGGCATATGATGCGGCATATGCTATTTTAAAGCTTTAGATAGAGGCAGAGAGCCTTAAGTGTTGACGTCGACATGATATAATGTCGACGTTAATCAAACTAAGATGTTTTGAAAGCAAAAAAAACTTATACCATACAAGAACATGGCAATATAAAAAGGATTTTACAAATGGAATTAGACTTTGAAAATATAAAAAGATGATTTCCTTGTTAATTTTTGAGTTAAGGGTATTAACCATATTTCATTAAGAAAATATTTACAAGAATTAAAATAAGGATGTTTATATCATTGTGTTCATTTAATCGGTCATTATGTATGCTATTTTTACCATATTCGCCTTGTTTATGACCCATAACTGCATTTTGGAGTGCTAATGGCAGTATAACTAGCAAGGTTGACCCAATAGTGAATATAAATTTACTTAACACCAATGTGAGTAGATTTGCATCCAGGAGGTCAAGTAGACCAGAATATAGGATGCCTAGAACTGATCAAAATATTATCGAGTTTGACAGGTTCTTAGTTAACGCATAAAAACTAAGTTATGAGAAATGTTATTGGCAGGGGCCAATAGGTTCTTAGTGATCCCATGAAAAATATGTCTGTAATATGTTATTGATAGAGATCAATAGGTTCATAGTTAGCCCATGAAAGTTATGATTTGAAAGATGTTATTGGAGAATCCCATAGGTTCATAGTGATCCCATGAAAACTATGATTGGATAAAGTTATTGGTAGAAACTATTATCCCGCCTTTTTGGCAAGGCCGTGACACCAAGAAATTGACAGAGAACCAAAGACAGCTTATCCCGAAAAATGGCATACACAGGTTCGCTATGGATATCGGTAAATTTTGCTCGAGTCCGGATCGAGCTACAATTAACATGCACAACAGGCAAAGCTATGAAAGCCAACATTCCAAATTTCAAGTCAATCGGAGTTTGTATGCTCAAGATATGATCGATGCAACTCAAGTGATCGCCTTGTTCGTATCCATGAAGCAATCAGAAAGAGACCTCCTTCGCATCGATCCTGTTCGAATCCATCAACTTGGCACGGTTTCGTATCGATCAATAGCAAGTGATTCCACTTCGTATCCATCCGGGTAGCACTCTTCGTACCCATCAAATACCACCTCTCTTCATATCCATCCAGATGCACCCACTTCCACTTCCTATCCTTCGACAATAACACGAGGGTCCATTTCATATCGATCAAGTTTCAAACATGCTTCGTATTAATCGCCCATAGATCGATAAGAAATCAACACCTCCCATTGATACGAAGTGGAATGCAAAAGATCGAAACGAAGTGGAATGCACGAAATCGATACGAAATGAGATGCAGTGGATCGATGCAAACAAGGCCAAGCTGGGTCGATACAAACGAGGTGCATCTATATGAAAGACTCGATCGTTCGGCATGAAATGTGGATCGATCCTAAAAGCAAGTGCCACGTCATCAGACATCACGTGCGTAACCATCGACACGAAGCTATCGATACGAACAACATTGATACGAATTTAACAGCCTACGAAATATCCAAACTTGCATCGATCATAACTCAAAATCTACAAGTCCAAATGCTACAAAATTTTCGCAGGAGCTTGCGTACATCCTCAAGAATGTTCATGATCGATCTCGACTCGATTGGACGAAATACTGATCGATACGAAATTCGTTCGTATTGATCACGAATCGAGTGCAAATGGCATGGGATCGATCGTGTGGGCCCACCCATGTGAGAGAAGAGGTCTTCCGAGATCTGAGCGAGATATTTGCAGCTTACGCCTATAAATAGCAGCCTAGAACCTACTGAAAATGGATTTTTGGCTCTTTGACATCCAGACTCTGCCAAAATCATTGTTGTACTCGAATTCTACTGTTGTAACACGTTGTAACCAGCAAGAAAAAATCAATAAGGTCAACCATTTCATAGTGGACGTAGGCCATACGTCGAACCACTCTAAATTCGTGTGTTTCTGTGTGTTTCTCTTGCTTATTATTGGTGTGTTTGTTAGATTTTCCTTGTTTTCCATTTATATTCTTCATTTTATCTCTTCAAACACATCTGAAAAGTGTTGTGCCCAATTTTGGTACAAACACTTTGGTGCTTTCACTGAGAAAACCCAGTTTTTCTCCTCCTCGTTGGACCTTTTATCGATATCGGATTGCGTAAATCTAAGAAGGAGATCCATATTTCAAGTTTAAAGTTCTTCCATCCTATTCAGATTTGCATCAAGTCTAGGAAAGAGCTTCGCTATCCCCATGGTTAACACTAGGACTACTTCAGCTGCCGTAGATCTAGAACGACGAGACAGACAGAACCCCATACAACTACCTCATGCCGATCAGAATGCTACCGGACCATCAGATCCGCAAGGCCCTGTCACCAAGGAAGAATTTCAATTGCTAATGCAAGAGCTTACTCAAAGCCGCCAATAGCTTACTTAGCAACTGCGTGCCAACGCAGAACTGATCAATCAACTAAACCGTCAAAGACGAAGGAGATCCAGGAGGGATCAGGCTTCCTATTCATCCACCGAAAGTTCAGCGTCTTCTGACTTTAATCATAGATACACACACCCACTGCTAGATGGAAGTTACACACAAGCTACTGGATAGCAGCGCACCTTGAGTCATGGGCAACCGAGAGTTGGCTCGTCAACCAGCTATCAGACTGGACTCTTCTCCTGAGGAGGTACTGCCCGCATCACCTTACCGACAACCGCACTACCATTGCTACTGAATTGGGAGTTGATGCTCGGAACCGAACAGATCCGATCGACCGCCAACGCAACCATACTCCCGAGCCTTATGTCCTTGAAGACATAGAACCAAGGAGGCGAGACATGGACCATTGACCGTGACTGGCCCCTCCTCGCATTGTGGAACCCGACCACACCTTGGCCCAACATGCTCAAAATGTCCAGATGCCGGACATCCCGACGATGATCCGTCAAATGATCCGTGAAATTCAGTGTCTCACTAACGACAACTGGGAATCTCTAGGAGTCATACCCCTTTCACTGACGATATACTTTATGCTGAACCACCTCGGCGATTCAGGATGCCAACTCTACCCGTTAATGAAGGGAGCTCCGATCCTAATCAGCATATCTTAAAGTACGAATGGTTGATGAATGCTGCATGAGCCGATGATGTAGTTAAATGCCGAAGCTTCCTGATTTCCCTAGGGGGCATAGCAACTATGTGGTTTACCCGTTTACCACCTCGATCTATCTTGTGTTTTGACCAATTGGCAACAAAGTTTATTGAGAAGTTTCGCATGCATGTCGCAAGGCCGAAAGATGTTAATACTTTTTCTAGTGTCACTCAAGCTCCTGGAGAGACACTCAGACGTTATGTAGAGATATTTCATTATGCATGTGCTGAGATTAGTAATCCGAACGATAACTCAATTCTGATGGCACTGACTAAGGGAATCGATCTCGATTTCGAGTTTAGCAACTGGTTGGCCGGAAAACCTCCTGCATCATTGGACCGTTTCGATTCCAAGGAAGCCCAATTCTTGAGAAGGGAGGATGTGAAACAGTCTAGGAAGAAGGATGATGTAGGACCCAGTATGGAAGAAATCCAGAGCAATGTTTATGTTAAACAAACCGAGGAGAGTTCCGAAAAGGTACAACTGAATATTAATAAACAGAATCAACAGAAAGGCAATGGAAACCAAAACAGAAAAAGGGATCAGAATCGTGGGCCATGACGTAGGGCTCCCATGTTTGATAACTATACTCCTTTAGATACGTCGCTGGAAAATGTGCACTTACAGACTTGTAATACTATTCAGTATAAGAAACCTGCTCCGAAGCAGTCATCGGAAAAACAGATTCAGACAGGAAAGTTTTGCAGATTTCATGATAGCTATCGCCATAACACGAATGAGTGTCGTCATTTGCAGGATATCATTAAAGTTGATACGTGAAAGAAAGTTGGAATAGTTTGTGTGGGCGCCGCAGTCCGGAGGTGCGGGCCCATCGAATCAGAACCTTATGTCGGGCAAGGCAGGAGGAACCCGCTCGTAATGGCGGGAGGTTGGTGATAAATACTGTTAGTGGTGGTACTCATCCAGTTGACCGAAGCTGGAAGGAAATGGAGTCGTATGCTAGTTCAGTGAGGCATGCGAGCTTTGAATGTTGTAGTAGTTTGGAAGACAGGGCTCCGGCCAAGCAACAAAAAACGATGACCGACGACATCGTTTTCCGATATAGAGATGCCGACAAGATCGAAGCCCCAACCATTGATCCACTTGTCATATCAGCTCAGGTAGGTCCTGCCTGGATGAAGAGGATCCTAGTAAACAGTGGAAGCTCAGTGAACATACTGTTCAAGCGAGCCTATGATCAGATGAAAATGGAAACAAAGGATTTGAAGCCTTGTCAGTCTCGTATTCATGGCTTCAACGGAAGTGCTACTATACTCACCGGAGTGGTGGAGCTGCCAGTGGAGCTGGGAATCGAAGAACGCCAGAGAGCCTGAATGTTACAATTTGTTGTATTGGACATAAATTCACCATACAATGCTTTCTTGGGCCGACCGGCCCTAGATGAGTTCAGGGCCGCTATTGCCGCTTGGTGTCTGATTTTAAAATTCCCTATCGACAATGGATTTGGAATCATTCAGGGAGACCAGGCTGCTGGACGAGCCTGTTATGTTGCTGAGTTACGGGAGGCGTAGCGAAAAGAAAAAGGAAAGGTTGTAGAGGAATCTCTTTGCGTCCGCATTGCGGAAAATTGACAGCTAACGCCTGGGCCTAGGCCCGAGCACCCCAACCAATTTCCAAGGGACCTTGACCCGAGGGATACTGAAAGTGAAGACAAAAGTAAAGACAGTCAAGCTTCCCCGGCCGAACTGACGATCAATGTTCCAATCGACGATAATGACGATTCTAGAATGATAAAGATTAGATCTCATCTAAGCCAACAAATGCAAAAGGAATTGGTTGAAGTTCTCCTGGCAAACCTCGACATGTTTGCCTGGACACACTCTGACATGTGCGGGATCTTGCCAGACATCGCGAGCCACACATTGAATATTGACCCACGGCATGTTCCAGTCAAGCAAAAAAGGCGTGGTATGGATCTAGAGAGATCTGCTGCCCTTAAGGAAGAGGTAGAAAAGTTCAATTCGAACAGGTTTATCCAAGATGCATTATATCCAGAATGGGTGTCAAATCCTGTACTTGTCCGAAAGCCAAACGGGAAATGGAGAACATGCATTTATTACTCAGACTTGAATAAAGCCTGCCCTAAAGACAGTTTTCCACTTCCTCGGATCGATCAGCTCATAGACTCAACAACTGGACATGAACTCTTATCCTTGATGGATGCGTATTCTGGCTACAATCGGATACCCATGCACTTACCTGACCAGGAGCATACCAGCTTCTTAACCGATCTGGGACTTTACTACTACAAAGTTATGCCTTTCGGACTAAATAATGCTGGAGCAACTTATCAATGGTTAGTTAAACGAATGTTCGCTAACCAGATCAGAAAAACCATAGAGGTATATGTGGACGACATGCTCATGAAGTCGCAATTCTCCACTGATCATATCAAAGACTTGGTGTCAATGTTTAATATCCTCCGAAAATATAGACTGAAGCTCAACCCGTTGAAATGTCACTTTTGGGTCGCATCCGGAAAATTCCTCGGGTTTATCGTCAATGCTCGAGGGATCGAAGCTAATTCTGAAAAAATATGGGCAATTGGAAAACTTAAGACTCCAAGAACTATAAAGCAAGTCCAAAGCCTCAACGGGAAAGTAGCAGCACTGAGCAGGTTCATCTCAAAATCCACTGACAAATGTATTCCCTTCTTCGACCTGATCAGAAAAGGGAAACAAAACTTTGAATGGACTACGGAATGTGAGGGCGCATTCCGAGCACTGGTTCAACATCTTTCTACACCACCCATTCTGTCAAAGCCTATTAATCATGAGAGATTATACATTTACTTGGTGGTGTCAAAGAACGCTATCAACGCTGCCTTAGTTCGAGAGGAAGATCGGATACAATGACCAGTATATTACATTAGCAAACAACTGACCGGGCCAAGAGAAATTATCCAAAGCTGGAAAAGTTGGCTTATTGTCTTGTTATTGCCTCGAGGAAGCTCCATCTGTATTTTCAGGCTCATCCTATCATTGCCTACACCGACCAGCCGTTGCGACAGTTCCTTACGCGGCCTGAGACGTCTGGAAGGTTACTTAAGTGGAACATCAAGCTAAGTCAGTTTGACATTACTTACACTCCAAGGCGAGCCATTCAAGGACAAGTCCTAGCAGATTTCATAGCTGAATTCACTATCCCAGAGGACTTGCCCGAAACTAGTGAATCTCCCAAGTATATTTGGAAGCTGCATACTGATGGTGCAACAAATGACCGTTGCTCAAGTGCAAGAGTCGTACTTGAGACTCCTGAAGGTCGATCTATATGCTATGCTTTAAAGTTTGATTTTCGTGTGACCAACAACGAAGCCGAATATGAAGCCCTGCTTGCCAAATTCAGACATGCCAAAGATTTAAGAGTCATTGCTGTGGAGATTTATTGTGATTCACAGTTGGTCATATGTTAAGTTCGGGTGGAGTACCAGGCCAAAGACCGAAGGTTGGCTGCTTACCTAGCTCGGGTCCAGGAGATATTGAATCAGTTCGATTATTAGCCATTTATTGTATACCCCGAGAGCGTAATCAGAAAGCCGACTCATTAGCAAAGTTAGCTAGTACAGGTGAGGCACAACAAATGGGAATCGTTCCCGTGGAAACATTATCTTCCCCAAACATCGATCAGATGGAAACAGATCGGGTGTTTGAGGTCATTCCCGATAAGGAGTCATGGATGACTCCGTTCAGAAATTATCTCGAGCATGGGGCCCTACCGTAGAACAAAAGTGAAAAGAGACAAATTCTTCGAATAGCTCCGCGGTTCACTATCCAGAATGAAGTCATGTATAGAAGAGGGTACTTTATTCCTTTACTCCGGTGTATCGCTCACGATGAGTTCAAATGAGTGTTGCATGATGTACACGAAGGGGAATGTGGCGATCACATCGGGGGACAAGCTCTTGCCAAGAAAGTGCTCCGATATGGATACTATTGGCCAACCGTAAATCGTGATGCATCCAATTACGCCAGAAAATGTGACAGATGTCAGAAGTATGCTCGAATTCCAAGAGCCCTACCTACCGAAATAACTCAGATGGTGAGTCCATGGCCCTTTGCAGTATGGGGTATTAACATCATTGACTCTCTACCTCTGGCCAAAGGTGGTGCGAAGTATGCCATCGTCGCAGTTGATTACTTTACCAAGTGGGTGGAAGCTGAACCCCTTGCTACAATCACAACAAAGAAAGTGATCAACTTTGTAGTGCACAACATTATCTGCCGATTTGGTCTCCCACATACCATCGTCACAGACAACGGAGCTCAATTCAATAGTGTTGAGTTTAAAAATTTATGTCAACGGTTTCACATCCAGAAGAAGTTCTCCGTAGTTGCATGCCCTCAAGCGAATGGACAGGTTGAAGTTGTTAATAAAGTTATAAAGTCTATTATGAAGAAACGACTGGAAAAGGCTGGGGGCAAATGGGTCGATGAACTTCCGATGCCCTATGGGCTTATCGGATAACCCTCAAATCTACAACCGGCCACACTCCTTTCTCTCTTTCCTATGGTTCAGAAGCCGTTATTCCAGTCGAGATGGAAGTACCTTCTCATCGCGTGACCTATTATGATCAAAAGACAAATGCTATACTACTTGCTGAATCTCTGGATTTATTGGATGAGAAGCGTGAAGAGGCTGATCTGAGGGCAACCACATACCGAAGTCGATTCACTCAATTATACAATGCCAAGGTCCGACCCCGCACCTTTGAACTCGGCGATCTCATCCTCAAGAGAATTTACCCGGTCCCTTCACATATGAAGCCAACCTGGGAAGGGCCGTATGTTATTAAATGAAAGCACGAAGATGGCACATTCAAATTATCGACCATTGACGTTCCCACTCTACCGAGAGCCTAGAATAGCGAGAGTCTTAGCCGCTACTACACATGACAGGCTCTTTTTATTAATTCAGTCTACTTTTCATTTGCAATTTGTTTATGCATTTCGAAATTTGAATTTGTAATAAGGCAACTGAATTTGCCATATTTTCTTATTTCAGCAATAAAATGCAATCTCTTCGAGCCAGAGCCGTGATTTATTCGAAATACATCATATGACCATCACTATGCACAGAGAGCTAAGTTCCACTGTACGGTGGGATTTATTCAAATAGGGAGTGACTATGATACGACCAGTCTCTCACTAAGTGAAAGCCGAGCTCGGGGACAAGTCATCACACTGAAGCCAAAAAAGGATTGATACACGACAATCCTCTAACTAACTCCAGATTCCCAGAGTGCGAACTGGAGTATAAACCTGTAAATGCAGTTTCAGAGAGGGTGGATCCGTCTACCTAACGACTTTGCCCGTATTTGAACCAAGTTCGAGGAGGATGGATCCATCCATCTAACGACCTCACTCGTTAACTCAGGGTAGATGTAACGACCCGTTATTTTCGATAACTTAAATAATAAAATTTGATAAGATTTTCGAATTTAATATAGTGGAAATCAAAATTTATGATTGACAAATGGGAATTGTCTGAGTATGACTTAATAATATGGTTTGAATGTTAGTAACCACTATATTATTGTAACGTTAATAAATTGAATAAATATGAAGTTAATTTGGTTATAATTGGAAATAAGGAATAAATCAAAATATTGGAGTTAATGTTGGAAGTATCTATTGTAAATGAAATTGGTTTTATTTGGAATGTGCAATCTGTTGTGGCAAGTAATTTAAGATTTTGGTTGTAAACAAAAGTTAATAAATGTGAAATATTAATGAGTAACAATTATTTATTTATTATCTTATTTAATCCAGTTGAAATTAAATTTGGAAATAGTTGATTTTAATTTACTGAATTAAATATTCAATTAATTTGAGTTAAGATGATAACTATAGGCTATTAGCATAGTGAAATATAAATTTGATGTTAATTGTATTCATAGGGTTTTGGTTGATTTATAAGGTTTTTGAATTCATTTTATTTGGATAAAACTAATAAGTTGAATTTAATTAAAAATAGAATTGAGTAAATTGGAAGTTTAATGTATTAGTTGTTAAATAATTGAAGTTGTAAATTTATTTGAATATAGGGTTTAATATATAGGAAATTGATTTACTAAGTTAGTCTAGATTAGAATAAAGTTTATGAACTTTTAATATTGAATTAAAAGAGGATATATAAAATTGAATATTTAATATTTTAATTAACTTGTCAAAATTGAGATTTTGCAAACTGATTCAGATTTCGACGAAACTAGTTTCATCGGATCCCTAATAGTGAATTATTGTAGGATTTCAATTTTCGTAGCAATCGGACTTGTCGTTTGGCCGTGCGAGCTTGAAACGCGTAGAAATTTAATTTCGAATTTAATTAAAATAATCGACTTCAAAAGCTATCTTCCACATACGATTGAATTAGGCCTTGGGACTAGTTCCATTGCGTTCGGAATATGGGTAAAACCTTATAAATGCCTGGCGGCACGTCTCGATTGGAGTTCGGACGATTTTGGACCTACCTATATAAATACGCACGCAAACCGAGACAGTTTGATTATTATTTTATTTCAGAAACCCTAATTTCAAACCATGGCCGCCACCTATTCCATGGCCAGAAATTGATGATCTTCTTTCCTTAATGTTTGCACAAAAAATGGACAAACACCTCAAAGTCGTAGTATTTAATTGATTTTACGTTGTTCTTAGTGATTCGGGTGATTTGTGCAAATATATGAAAAGCAGGGACTAAACTGTAAAAGACACGCAGATTTATAGTGGTTCAGCCAGAATGTGCCTACGTCCACTTTATATATTATTTCTCTTTTCTTGTTTAGATTACAAGTACAAAGCTTTGATACTAGTATCTGAAAGTTGTTTGAAAGTTCTCTCCGTGCTTGAGCTCTCAAACTTGTCTCCCATTGTTGTACCCCTGCCCCTCTATTTATAGAGTGAGGTTGTGCGTAGGGGTCTTGGATGTATATAGCTGCTGGTGGGCCTGGGCTGATGCAATCTGGCCTGGTAGCGTTGGTTCAGCATTGCTTTTGCTCGGCAGTACTTTGATTCGGCGGTAGGTGGTAGATGCTTTGGTTTGGCATCACTTGGTTCGGCGGCAGCTGGTAGATGGTTTGGTTCGGCGTCACTTGGTTCGGCGGCAGCTGGTATATGGTTCGATTCGGCATCACTTGGTTCCATGGCAGCTGGTAGATGGTTCGATTCGGCATCACTTGGTTCGGTGGCAGCTGGTAGATGGTTTGGTTCGGTAGTAACATTGGTTCGGTAGATTCGTTGGTCCGATGGAGACGTTGGCTCGGTGAGGTCATTGGTTTAGTGGTGTTGGTCCGCTTTGATTCGGAGGGTGGCTGGTCCGGTTGTTCTGGTGGCTCGTCCCTTGCTTCCTCGTGTTGGCTCGATGATGGTAGAAACGTACCCAACATTTGCCCCAAAGTAGGGCATATGTTTAACATATGTCGTGCTTTGTTTCGGTTTGACAACCATATCCGGCCTGAGAATCCAACCGGCTGGTCTGGTTATCCAACCTTCCCCTATAAGTAAGAGACACAGGCCTTCGTCTTTTCTTACCGAACGAGATAGCCGAACCATCTTTTGAACTGCCGAATCAACACGTGCCGAGCCACTCTCAGCTGCTCGACCAGGTTAGTTTACTTCTGCCGAATGACTCCTTAATGTTCTTCATTTTACCGAACGGGTTTGACACCGAATGGTCTCGAGAATTTTTAATACCGAATGAGTTTGTAAGTATAAGGCCGAATGATATCTATGTTTTGAATCGTCGAATGAAACTTGGGCTAGAATTGCCGAATGAGCTATTGGTTGGGCCTTACTGAATGAATTTGAGGATTCCGAGTGTTGAATGAACCCTTTACCAGATGGACTTTTATACCTGAATCACCAGTGAAACTCTAGATTACATAGTTTACGTGTCTTAACGATATACTTTCTTGTGTCTGCAGATAAATTTCTCAAAGAGTGGAAACCCGATCAGAGAAAAAGAGATCTCGGGATAGAGAAGAGCCTTCCTCAGTGCCCCCAGCTCAGCCAGGATCTGCCCGTCATGGGCCCACCCTGAGATCATTGGTGGATGGATACGGTCCTCAGGAACTTCTTAACTTGCCTCCTGATTGCTTCCCTAGCTCACTCAAGGGCGAGCAACTTGATGTTATATCTCGCTCTTTCGGGATCGACCGAGCGCGCATGTTATTGCCGGATGCGGGAGTAATGCCGTATGATCCTCCCGAAGGATACTTTGCCTACAGCAGATACCATTGCATGTGTGGTGCCATCCCGCCTCTCAACGCCTGGGTAGTCAGCTTTCTCACATATCTAAAGGTAGCTCCATTCCAGCTTCAGCCCAACTCCTATGCCATTCTGGTGAGTCTCTTCGTCATCTTCCAGAGGAGATATGGACGTCCTCCTTCCAACCGGGAGATCCGGTATTTGTACAACTTGAGAGGCTATAAGAAGGGGTCTCCCTACATCAGCTTGGAATCAGCCGTGTCCTTTAAGCCGGTCCTGGATTTATACTCCAAGTACAGCATGTTCAAGAAGGAATGGTTTTTTGTCAGGGATGACTCCATTTCTATTCGGCGCTTCACCTCCGGATGTAAGTCAAAGCTTTATTTTTAATTCTTGTTCTGGTTGCAATGCTCCTTCTTATGTGTTTTTATTTTTTGCTAGCGACAGGTGGTTTTGCGGTCGTGGAGAATGATCGCCTGGTTCAGACGGCAGCAGAAATAGAAGCTATTACTGGAAGAGACAGGTCGGCTGCTTACCTGATCAGGAACGCTACACTTTTGGAGTACAACTTGATCCTTCCACAGCAGTCCGTGGTCAAGCAGAGGGACACGGCTGAAGAGAAGGCTGCCCAAGCTAAAGAAGGGGCCGAGTTGAAGAGCAGTAAAAGGAGGCCCTTTCCGAAACACCCGGTTGCCGGGGGGAAGAAGCTCAAAAAGTCTGACGGTCCCTCTCCCAGCACATGTCCAGATATCCCGGAGGAGGGAGACGTGGAGGAGGAGCAAGGCGAAGATGGAGGAGAAGGCGCTGGAGGTGGCGACGGTGTCGGGACTTTGTCTTCTGGGCAAGTAGACGAGATGCAAGAGTGAACGGATGACGCTTTCCGCCATGCCTTCGAAGGTTTGGAGGGGATGGAGAAGTCCAAGAAAGCCGATAGAGTTGGGGCCGGCGTCGATTTATCTTCCGGGAGCGCCTCTACTGAAGCAACTTCGGCGGTTCAAGGTGAATTTCTCTTTACTCTTTTAATTCTTGAATGATGGCTCAATACATGTTGGTGACACTTGGTTTTCATATCAAGAGCGGGTAAAACGGCCAAGACCTCGGATCTTCGGCACAGGCTTGAACAATACAAGATTTCCAAAGCTTCCGCCAAGCCTAAGCCTTCTACTAACTGCCCGGGAGACATAGTCGGCTATCGTCCTCTTCTCGGAGTTATCGAAGAAGATATATAGAAGAGGAAGAGGAGTCGATCTTCGTCTGGACCTCTTCTTGGACCCCCGGCCCCACTCCAGCCTATTCACGACATTACAGAGGAGGATACCAAGCTTATGCCCTCCCCCCATTTGTCTGAGAATCCAACCGTCATCCCAATAGATCATCCTGGCTTAGCACGCAATCCGTTTGCGGGTCATCCGAACCTGGACCCGGCATCTCATGAAATCTCTTTTGATGAGGTTACTGGTGAGCACCTTCTTCCTCGCAATCCTATGGTAAGGGTGCTTGATGAGGCCAAGTCCCTGGACCTTGATTTGCTTACTACTCGGATTGTCGCTATGGGGGACGAAGCTAAGGCAAATATCGACCGGGTTGCTGAGGAGACCAGTAAGTTGATGGGGCATCATGCCCGACTGGTCAAGGCCGGGGAGGAAATTGGGAGTGCCAACATAAGACTGCGGTTAGTGGTTTCCGACCAGGCCAAGCAACTCGTCGATCAGGCCATCCAGATCTCTCAGCACGAGGCCGCCTCCGGACGACTAAAGAAAACTATGGAAGAGGCCAGCCGGGCCGAACTGCGGAAAATGGAGGCTATTTGTAAGGAACGGATTGATATGGCCATTGCCACGGTGGATGAGGTTCGGAAAGCAGATCTTGAGCAGATAGAGGAGTTATCTGGGAAGCTTGAGGCCGCAGAGCTGGCTCAAGCCAAGTTGAAGGAGGAGATGGAGGCGATGCGGAAATCCCTTCAGGCTGACTGTTCGAGATACCAATTGGAGAGAGATGCTGTTGTTGTAAGGTTGTCGGCTTCCGAGGCCCGGACGAGGGAGCTTGAGGAGAACGAGGGGATGATGGACGAAATGCTCCAGGATATGTACTTCCGTACTTGGAAGCAGGGCAACCTCTCCTGGATGGATGATTATCCCCGGGTCATGGCTAGGGTTTATTTTCGGGCTTTGGAGGAGGCTAGGGCTGATGCGGATAAGGAGGGTGGTGTGGCCTTCAGGATGGATGTGGCTACCGCCCAGTTTACCAAGGAGGAGAAGGTGGCGGTGAAGGAGGGCATGCGGTTGCTTGCAGCTGAGGAGGCAGGTGTGCTAGTAGAGGATGATGATCACGATGATCAAGGAGCAGATGTTGGTAAGTTTTCCTTTCTAGTTTTTCCGTTAACTTGGTCGCTTATCACTAATGAATTCTTTCTCTGATCGGACAGGCGGGCAACAGGACAAGGATAAGACTCCGACGCAGCCGGCTCCTTGATTAGACCTGGATATCTTTTTGTAGACTTGACATTGTTGTATATGTTAGTTTCAAAACAGTAACGTAACCCTTAGGTTGTAATTATGCTACTTGTAATAAATAGCTCTACTCTTGACGTGTAATTCTTTAACTTAAGCTGATTCTGTTGTCTTTTGAATGTTTTTTTTGACATGTTGTATGAGAAATATAGCTATGCATATTCTTGTAATTAAATTGTGTTTGATGTTAGGTTCTTGTTTAAAACATAATTTCATGACTTGAAATGTTAGCGTGAGGTGTGAATAAATTATAGCCACGTGTTTACTCATGAAAGAAGGAAATACCGCCCTTTATATTTTGCTGGTGGATGGCAGCTTTGAATGTCTTGTGTGACCGAGTACGGAACGTGGTCCAGTATCTTGCCGTGAGTGTCCGCTTCCATTAGCGAATGTCTCTTGTTCTGTGTCCTGTACTTCAGGGATTGTTACAGAGGATAGGAGAAAAGTTTCTTAAATAAAATTGAAATATGTGAAATAGTAAAACTTCCAATCACGGAAGGCCTTCGATGTGCTTAAGTTCATGGCAAACGGGCTTTGTAGTCACTTTCCCTAGCTGTGGGTCTTGGAGACATTTGTCACCCATCTTACGCCTCCGCGGGGAGTTAATTCTTTTTTACCACAGCCGTACTTAAGACACATCGGAGCCGAGATCGCGCACAGTAACTACCCGGGCCATTATGGTCCGTAATCGTGGGTATTATTCGATTTACTGTGGCCAGCTAGCGTGGGTGCCGATCGTCAACCGTGAACTGCCCCTGGCTGGCCACACCTTATGTTGGGGCTTATAGTCGGTTCACAGTTGCCGGCGAGCCGAATGCCGTAATGAGCTGCCTCGGCTATAGTCGGCCTTCTCGGTGGCTTATAATCGGCTCATTACAGTTGGCTTTAAGGGCCGTCGCGAGCAATGAGTTAACCCGCAGCAGAGGGATGCCGGAGCAAAAGTGTCTCATTGGTGAGGGCATAGATTCGCATAGTACCTGTTAGGTCTTGTCCAGGTGAAGTTGCGCTGTGGAGTGCTTTGAATGGAAATGCTATATGCATAGGATTTTGTTCAACAGAAAAGGATAAAGTTAACAAGCAGCCAAGATATAAAGGAACAAGTTAAAAAAGAGACAAGGTTTTTTAAAGTGGTTCGGCACGAAAATGCCTACGTCCACTGATTCTCTTTGTTAATTCACTTCATATGGGCAGTACAGGTTAAGAAAAGTATCGACGGAGGTGTTGGATGTTCCATGCCCTCTGGAACACCTCTCCGTCCACTGTTGACAAAATATAAGCTCCATTGTGGAGATCTTTATGAATTACATCTGGTCCATCCCAGATTGGATCTAGTGCTCCGGGGCGAGGGAAGATTCGCTTGAGGACAAGATCCCCTTCTTGTAAGGTACGATGCTTGACTTTGGAGTTGTATTGTGCTGCCACTTTTTGCTTGTGGGCTACTGCTTTAAGGACTGCATCATTTCTTCTCTCCTTAACTAGATCCAAAGACATGTGAAGGAGTTCTTCGTTCTCTTCTGGGTTATAGTGGATCCTATGGTGGGAAGGCACAATGGTTTCAACTGGGAGCATAGCCTCCGATCCGTATGCCAAAGAGAAAGGAGTATGCCCCGTTGATGTTCTGAAGGATGTGCGATAGGCCCACAATGCCGTAGGGAGTTCATCCACCCAAGCGCCCTTTGACTTTTCGAGTTTCTTTTTTATTAGAGTTTTCAGAATTTTGTTGACGGCTTCGACTTGTCCGTTTTCCTGGGGATACGCTACGGATGAGAAGCTTTTGTGAATTCCGTGCTCTCGGCACCAGTTGGCGAATTCCTCGCTGTCAAATTGAAGTCCATTGTCTGATATGATTTTGAATGGGACTCCGTACCTGCACAGAACATTTTTGATCAAGAAGTTAATAACTTTTGCTGAAGATACTTTATTCAGAGGTTCTGCTTCCACCTATTTGGTGAAATAGTCGACTGCCACTATAGCATATTTGGCCCCGCCTCGGCCCATTGGTAGCTCGCCGATTAAGTCAATTCCCCATATTGCGAAGGGCCAAGGGCTGGTCATTTGAGTAATCTCAGTTGTTGGTAGCCGTGGAATCTTAGCAAACTTCTGGCATCTGTCACACTTTTTGACGAAATCTAAGGCATCCTTGCTTAAGGTGGGCCAGAAATATCCATATCGGAGTATCTTTTTAGCTAATGTTTGCCCTCCGGTGTGATCTTCGCAGCTTCCCTGATGAATGTTGGATAAGATTTCCTTGGCTTCCCTCCCAGCGACACACCTTAATAACGGTTAGAGAATCCACGCCGATAGAGGATGTCTTCTTGTATTGTGTAGCGGGAAGCTTTCCTCAAGATTTTCTTGACTTTGTTACGCCCGTTTGGTAGTGTGC
The DNA here is from genome assembly GCA_030737815.1 of Allium fistulosum. NCBI lineage: Eukaryota > Viridiplantae > Streptophyta > Magnoliopsida > Asparagales > Amaryllidaceae > Allium > Allium fistulosum. Next base: position 1,386,954,330 of record CM060901.1, on the reverse strand, counting down.
TGCTTTGTAAGTAGTCTCGGATGGGAGTCATCCAAGTTGCTTCTTCGGTTGCAGCTATCAGATTCACTTGCTCAAAACTTGGGGTCAGTTGCTTTGAGATGGTTACTGCTCCGAAGATGGCGCTGTCTCTCACACTTTCTTGCTTTTCCAATTCGTCGGCCTCTTGGTTCTCTTCCCGAGGGATGTGTTTGACTAAGTAGTGGTCCAATCGGCTGAGAAGTAACTTGGTCTTCCTTAAATATGCTATGAGTCGTTCTTCTCGAGCTTGGAATTCTCCTAGCATTTGATTAACAATAAGTTGAGAATCGCTATGAAGACACAAAGAATTGGCTCCGATTTCTAAGGCAAGTTCTAATCCAGCTATCACTGCTTCATACTCTGCATCGTTGTTGGTGGCAGCGAATTCCAACCTTATAGCATAGTGCAGCTTATTTCCCCTGGGAGTGATTATTACCACACCTTCCCCCGAGCATTGTTCGTTTGATGCACCATCCACAAAGAGATTCCACTTGATGTCTTCTGCTATTTCCAATTGCTCCTTATCTTCGTTGGTAGTGAATTATGCAATGAAATCAGCCATGGCTTGTCCCTTGATGGCGGTGCGAGGGTGATAGGTGATATCATACTGACTTAGTTCAATGCACCATTTAAGTAGTCGACCAGAAGTGTCGGGACGATGGAGTACCTGCCTCAGTGGTTGATCGGTCATAACTTTGATGGAATGGGACTGGAAGTAGCGATGTAGTTTCCGTGATGTGATTAGTAAACAATATGCTAGCTTCTCAAGTTTAGGATATCTGACTTCTGCCCCCGTAAACCTCTTACTTACGAAGTAAACTGGCCGCTGCGTGCGGTTGTCTTCCCTTACCAAGGCAGCCCTTAGGGCGTGAGATGACACAATAAGTTATAGGTATAACTCTTCGCCTTCGCTTGGAGTTGAGAGTACTGGTGGTTTCTGGAGGTGTTCGATTAAGTTAAGGAAAGCGGTTAAGCATTCGTCAGTCCATTCGAACTTTCCTTTGTCTTTCTTTAGAGCTTCGAAAAAGGGGATGCACTTGTCCGTTGCTTTGGAGAGGAATCGGCTTAGGGCGGCCACTTTTCCATTCAGGCTTTGCATTTCCTTTCGAGTGGAAGGTATCTTGATATCCCTTAGCGCTCGGACTTGTTCAGGGTTTGCTTCAATCCCTCTGGCATGGACGATGAATCCCAAGAACTTTCCTGATGATACTCCGAAGGAGCATTTTAGAGGATTCAACTTCATTCCATACTGGCGAAGTACTTGAAACATCTCGCCTAGGTGGCTTACGTGATCGTCGGCTTTCCTTGACTTTACCAGCATGTCATCCACATATACTTCCATAGTTTGTCCTATTAGCCCTGCAAACATCTTGTTGACGAGGCGCTGGTAGGTGGCTCCTGCATTTTTAAGTCCGAAAGGAATTACCTTATAGCAGTATAAACCCCGGTCAGTGATGAAACTAGTGTGGTCTTGATCGGGAGCATGCATAGGAATTTGGTTATATCCTGAGTATGCGTCCATAAAAGATAAGAGCTCGTGCCCGGCTGTGCTATCTACAAGTTGGTCGATTCGGGGAAGTGGGAAGCAATCCTTTGGGCAGGCGTCATTTAGGTTGGAGAAGTCAATGCATGTTCGCCACTTCCCATTAGCCTTCTTTACCAGTACCGGGTTAGCGATCCATTCCGGGTAGATGGCTTCTCGTATGAAGTCATTGGCAAGTAGATTCTTTACTTCTTCATCGAGGGCTGCTGATCGCTCTGCCCCCATACTCCTCTTTTTTTGTTTTACGGGCGCCTTGGTAGGATCAATGTTTAGTACGTGGCATGCTACGTCGGGGGAGATTCCGGTCATGTCAGCGTGTGACCATGCGAATACATCCAAGTTGTGGCGGAGAAAGTCGATGAGTTGCTCCTTCAACTCTACTTTTAGTTGGGACCTAATTTTCAATAGTCTACTCGAGTCGTGCTTGTCTACAAATACAAACTCCATAGCCTCTGCAGGCTCGGCGGTGGCCTCCTCCTCTTTATCCCTGGGGTCTAATTCATTGAAAGGGTCGCTGGTATATCGAAGAGGAGGGGCTTTCTTTAGTTGCTACGCTTCTAGACTTTTCGTGCAGAGGGCAACCTCTACACCCTTCCCTTTATCCTTCCTGTGGTTGTTGCGAAGTTCAGTCACATAGCAGTCTCGAGCAACGTCCTGGTCTCCTTCTACTTTCCCTACTCCATTGTTCATTGGAAATTTCATCTTTAGGCACCATGGGGCTAGGATAATTTGAAAGTCAGACAAGGCTGGCCTTCCTAAGAAGGCGTTGTAGGCCGAGTGGTTTTCTATTAGCACAAACGTCTGTTTCCGTACAACGGAGCGGGGATGGCTTCCAATTTCAACAAAGAGGTCCAGTTGCCCGAGGGGCATCTTCGCATCTCCAGTGAAACCATGTAGTGGTTTATTGCAGGGAGATACATCCTTCATTGATAGTTTCATTTTGTCGAATGCATGTTTGAACAGGATATTTACTGAGCTTCCAGTGTCTACTAGAATTCGGTAAACTTCGGCGGGACCGAGCCGGGCAGAGATAACCATGGGATCCATGTGAGGGTATTGCCTTCCTTCTACGTCACGCTTACCGAATGTGATGTCATCACTTTCTTTCCGCTTCGGGTGGCGCTCTTCTATAACCGAATTGACACAGTCTTTATTGTCTCTAAGCGACTTTCCATATCTTTCCATCTCTTTCCAGCTTCTGTCTGCGATGTGCGGTCCTCCTGAGATGGTATGGACCACTATCTTCTCTTGACTAGAGCCGCTAGTGTTGCGGTTTCCTCTGCCGATCTCCGGTGAGGGTAGCCTTAGGTTCTCATTGGCAGGAGCTGGAGTCCTGTCCTGACCTTTTACATAGCGTTCCAGTTTCTTCCTTCTGATGTGTTCTTCAATCAAGTCCCGGAGATGATGGCACTCATTGGTATCATGCCCATGAGATTTGTGGAAGCGGCAGAACTTTCCGAACTTCTGTGCGTTATCTGATTCCTTCTTATATGGTGGGCGTTTGTATCTAACTTCGCCTTGGGTGGCAAGGAAGATGTTTTCGATGGTTTCGTTCAAAGAAGTGTAAGTGTCGAATCTCGGTCCTGGCTGATATAGGCGCTTTTCTCCCTTCTTGCCCCCAGCATTGTCTCTGGAATCATTTCTTCGAACGTCCCTTGCCACAGCAGGCGCGTTGCTGTGAGTTGCCTTATTTTGTTGTCCTGACTGCCCCTCAACGGTAGCATCCTCAAGCCTCATATATTTCCTGGCTTCATGGAAGAAATCGGGTAAAGTAGCTGGTTTTTCTTTTGTCAACCTTCTAGCAAATTTAGTGTCCGGATGCACACCACTACAGAGGGCCATTAGGATAAGCTTCTCATCGGCATCTTGGACTGCGGCCGCTGCGGCATTGAATCGGGTTAGGTATTGCTGCAGTTTCTCTCCAGGTTTCTGTTTGATGTTGGATAAGGAATAAGCATCCTTAGGTTGTTCCACATGAATGCGGAACTGACTGATAAACTTTTCTTTCAACATTTCCCACGAGCTGATGGATCCCTGGGGTAAATGACAGAACCAGGAGGTAGCGAGATCTGCTAAGAATAGTGGAAAGCATTTGCACAGTACTCCCTCTGTTGCTCCACTCATGAGCATATGTTGTGTGTATCTCTGTAAGTGTACAACGGGGTCGGAGGTTCCTTTGTAAGGTTCCATTGTTGGCATCTTCCATTCTCGGGGGGTGATAGCAATTTCGATATTGCGGACCAAAAGGGCTGGTTACCCTAGCGCCTATTCCTCGATCTCTTTGCTCCTGTTGGATGCACTCTCTGAATAAGCGTGCCATCCTTTCATTAGAATTTGGAGCAGATAGAAACGAGTTTGGTTCTGTTCTGTGGGATTGATTCCGTCCAGATGACCTGTAGGGATGGTATCGTCTATCATTCCTCATATTTTCCAGTGGCTGCCTTTGGTCTTCTGGGAGCATGCTAGGGTCAGCTACAGTTGGCCCTTGCCTTGATCTTCCCTGCTGGGTTCTGATCTAAGCACTTCCTCGGGTCCAACTTCGGGCTGGACTCTAGCTCGGCCCCGTTCATTGGCGTTTCCGTGGTTAGGCAGTATGACAGGCTCAGCTACAGTTGACCTCCGCCCGGTACCTCCCCCGTTGGGTTCGGTTCCAAGCGTTTCCTCAGGCCTAACTTCGGGCTGTGCTCGATCTCGGCTCCTACCATGGCTGCTTCTGCCGTTAGCTCCTTCGAAGAAGGAAGATCTTTGTTGTCTCTGAGATCCTCCAGACTGGGACTCACCCCATGATTCGGTGTTGCGGTTGGACTCTTCAGCATCCCTTAAGCGTGACATGAGATGGTCCACCAAGGCTTCCTGCTGGGACGTGAAGCGGTTAGTTACTTCAACCACAACCCTGTCCAGATCTGCCCTAGTAATCGCTGCAGGCTGTTCTGCGGCAGGAGTAGTCGAATTAGCCTGTCCTTCATTTGGTACTGCCGCTGGAGGAGAAGGATTTACTTGATCTGTGACCGCTGGATCTGGAAGACTGCTGGTTGCGATGTTTTTTCCTTTGTTAACATCTTTTTTCTGTTTGGGAGGCATGTTTTCCAAGCAATGGACGATGCTGTTAGGAAGAAGGTTAAGTGGAAGAAGCTGAAGCTTCGAGCTTCTAGCTCTCAATGAAAGCACCAAAAATGTTTGCACAAAAAATGGACAAACACCTCAAAGTCGTAGGATTTAATTGATTTTACGTTGTTCTTAGTGATTCGGGTGATTTGTGCAAATATATGAAAAGCAGGGACTAAATTGTAAAAGACACGCAGATTTATAGTGGTTCAGCCAGAATGTGCCTACGTCCACTTTATATATTATTTCTCTTTTCTTGTTTAAATTACAAGTACAAAGCTTTGATACTAGTATCTGAAAGTTGTTTGAAAGTTCTCTCCGTGCTTGAGCTCTCAAACTTGTCTCCCATTGTTGTACCCCTGCCCCTCTATTTATAGAGTGAGGTTGTGGGTAGGGGTCTTGGATGTATATAGCTGCTGGTGGGCCTGGGCTGATGCAATCTGGCGTGGTAGCGTTGGTTCAGCATTGCTTTTGCTCGGCAGTACTTTGATTCGGCGGTAGGTGGTAGATGCTTTGGTTTGGCATCACTTGGTCCGGCGGCAGCTGGTAGATGGTTTGGTTCGGCGTCACTTGGTTCGGCGGCAGCTGGTAGATGGTTCGATTCGGCATCACTTGGTTCGGTGGCAGTTGGTAGATGGTTCGATTCGGCATCACTTGGTTCGGTGGCAGCTGGTAGATGGTTTGGTTCGGTAGTAACATTGGTTCGGTAGATTCGTTGGTCCGGTGGAGACGTTGGCTCGGTGAGGTCATTGGTTTAGTGGTGTTGGTCCGCTTTGATTCGGAGGGTGGCTGGTCCGGTTGTTCTGGTGGCTCGTCCCTTGCTTCCTCGTGTTGGCTCGATGATGGTAGAAACGTACCCAACACTTAATATCTCTCAATCCGTTCAACGAAATCGAAAAATTCCAAAAGCAAAAGTGTAGATCTCGACGAGCTCTTCGAATCCATACGGTTGATTGCTGCTAATACATCATAGATTTTCCGTGATCTGAGATTGAAGGATGCATGTATTTTCTAGGATTGCGTGCAAACGGCGGTGAATGACGCGATGAAACTTAACGCGTAGGTGGCTCTCAAGGTGGTGCACACACCGGTAGTCGCTGATCAAACTCCGGCTGCCTCGAGTTATGTGCATTTTTTTGGTGGTAGCAACGTGCATGGGTTCGGCCGGTAGGAGAGAACGCATAGGAGGATGATGGTATACGTATGTTTTATTTTATTTATTTATTAGTTAATTTATATTAAAAGTCAAATGTTCTAACTCACATAATTTTGCATACGAGCTCGGATTTATGCGCGGTTTTCACCGTTGCGTTCATATCGAAATTCCAGACAACATGGAGCTGGTTTGGCTGCATTCCGAGACTGTTCAAATTTTGGGCCTTATTAACGGGCTTTGAATCAAAGGTGAGTGTTTTAACCACTCACGCTTGACTAAATATGTTATGTTAGTTAACTTGAATTCATTAGTTAATATGAATGTTTCTGGTTGCTAGTTAGTAGTTTAAAATTGATGTTTAGTTGAAATTTAATCGAATTGGATTAAATTGTTATTTAAATTAATGTTGAAATTTGATTGTTAGTTAAATACCCATATATGATAACCAGTTATTTGTTATGACCTGTTGATTGAATGATGAATTATGATGTTTGTTTGATGGTTCATGTTTGGTACGTTAAAATTGCTATTCCAATTAAATATGACATTCATTGCAGTTAATATCCATTCAATTTAATATTAAATTACAATTTGCAAGTTTATACCTGTTAATGATAATAAATAGTCCCTTGATGTTTATTGATTGATGTTTGAAATGTTTGAATTATTATTTCAGTTAAGTATGACCTTATTCCATTTAATCGTCATTTAATTAGCATGAATTTATATATTGCTAGTTAATAACCGTTATTGATAATCAATTAAATTATGTTATCTATTGACTGATTTGGATGATGATGTGATGGATGTTTAACTATTGTTATTTGGATATTTGAATGTTGTGTTTATTTTATGTTGTTCTAATGCTGCAAGTTCCCATAGTGTTTATTTTATTTTATATTTATATTTAATTAAAATGGGATCAGGTTAAAATGATAGATACCCAATTAAACAACTTGGCCTAGGATAGACAATTAAAATAAGAAACCCGATTGGTCAACAAATTGTTTCGAAATTAATTAACAACCTTAATGGATTTAATTTGGAACTTATAAATGATTTTACTCGAGTTTAAATGAAATAAATTAATGGATTTGATTTGAATAAACTAATAAATTTATTTGAATTGTAGTAGAATAAATAAATGAATTGATTTGAGTTTATATGGAATTGGATTAAGTAAAATTTAAAGTTAAGTAAAAATTTAAGATCTATAGACTTGGTTTTGATTAAACGAATTTGAGACTTGATAATGATATTTAATTTAAGATTAAATGGAATTTGACATAAGTGGAATTTAAACTAAGTAAAGTTTGCGAATTTAATTAAGTGTTAATTTAAATATAAAATGATTTTAAATTGAGTGAATTAGTTTAATTATGATTTTGTAACTTGGTTACGAAGTTAAATCGTTTTGAAACTTGTTGAGAAAAATAAAATTGTGTTAATTAATCAATGAACTAAATAAAGTGAAATAAGATTCTTTAATAGAAATTGAATTTGATTTTGTAAATGGGTTAGCTAAAACTATTTTGATTTAAAGGGGATTTAGTTAATGAAATTGATTTAACCGAATATATAATTATATTTAATGAAGTAATGAAGGTAAACATAAATGTGAATGAATCGAAATTTGTTTAAATAATTTTGAATTAAATTAAGAATCAAATTAAATCCATTGAACATGAAATAAATTTAATAAGTGAAATTGGAATCTTATTAAACTGAAATTGAATACTTGAATTGATTTGCTAAATAAATGTTGAACTAAATTTATTTGGAAATATGATTTAACTATTGAAACGAATTGAATTGTGAAATAATCAAATTTGAAAGTAAATTTGAAGTTGACTTTCGATTTGATTTGGTTTGAACTTTAAATATTAAATGACCATCGGTGTAATAATACGTAGTTATTAAAGAGACCGGGATCGGATATGGACATACTCTCTGTCGATACCGAAAACCACTTTAATAACTAATATACGCGGAGTGTTGATCCAGAACGAAGTGGATGGTTTTGGTGAACGTGTTGATTGAAGAAAGAGAACGATTTTGGATGACCCTTGATATGACTAAAACAGGAGCCCTGCCGGACCATTGAGGCTCCCACCTCTAGCGGACACACTTCTTCGTTACCTTATCTATTACTTTTGTGATTCGATTTGGGTGCACCCCTCGATTATGGGAGTGTTGTTTTGCGGTGTTGGGGTAGTAGCTGCTATGCCCAACATCAGTCCGGATGACGCAACTACTAGTATCCTAGTTGGTATCGCCTCATGTACCTTGTCATACTGATTATCCTATTCGCGACCGTTCAAGTCGACAAAACATACACACATGCCGACTAAAACAATCCAAAATACAGATAGTTATTGGGGTTAAGTAAGAAAGGAAAAGAAAGAACAAAAACAAACTCAGAATCTCGCAGTGGAAGGAACAAGATATAATAATAAAATAACAGTTCATGAAGCTGTTAAATAAATATTTTTGATTATTATTATACATCATAAATCAGAGTTACATACATATCAGAGATAATACAACAATGCATCGGAAAAATAATACAGTAGTAGAATACAAATGATGTAATGCCAAACTCCATCTTCGTCCTCCAGAATATATCTTCAACCTAATCTGAAATGCTCAGGCTTTCCGGAATGTCCAAAATCATCAAATTCGGACCATCCGTTCAAAAATTACGGCCGTTTTACTAAATGGATACTCCTCAGCCTGGGCAATGAATTACGCAGGTCAGCGCCGTTCACTCACGTTTTCGACCCTCTAAATGAGAAAAAAACACAAAACATTTAAAATAAAAGTTTTAGCTTAAGTTCTAAGCTTTCCAGAAAGAGCAAGATCGTCAAAATCCGATAAACCAGTAAAAAGTTATGATGAAAATACTAAGGGTATATGCTACTGATTTTGCTTCCTTTTTACATGGGCCAGCGAGAAGACTGTTCAAGTCGACAAAACATACACACATGCCTACTCAAACAATTAAAAATACAGATAGTTATTGGGGTTAAATAAGAAAAGAAAAGAAAGAACAGAAACAAACTCAGAATCTCACAACGGAAGGAACAAGATATAATAATAAAATAACAGTTCATGAAGTTGTTAAATAAATAAATTTGATTATTATTATACATCATAAATCAGAGTTACATGCATATCAGAGATAATACAACAATGCAGTGGAAAAATAATACAGTAGTAGAATACAAATGATGTAATACCAAACTCCGTCTTCATCCTCCAGAATAGATCTTCAACCTTATCTGGAATGCTCAGGCTGACCCGAGCGTAATGAAAAGACAAAACACTCGAGTCAGCACTAAAATATCCCATGTAAGTTAAATCGAATAAGTAAATATGAGTGTGACGGCGTCCAAATGTAACGACCCACTATTTTGGACCATTCAAATCGACAATAATCCACACATGTCTGACTTAAATAATTCAAAAAAACAGATTGTAATAAAATTTGGAGCAAATAAAATCAAATACAGAATCATAGACACAGAATATCAGAATAACTCGCAGCGGAAATAATATACCATAGTAGTTAATGAAGCTACTATATGCAAACTCTCAAAACATAATACATAATATCAGTCTGAAAACATATACAATAGAAATCTCCAATACATAGAAAATACCAGAGCTAAAATAGAACAGCTTGAACTGAAAAGGAATAGATAATTAGACAAGCGGAATCTCTAGCGATTCCTAGCTCTAGAATGAAATCCAAAGCTAAGCTGTAAATACTCAGGCTGACCCGAGCGTAAAGTAAAACACAAAACACTCGAGTTAGGACAATATATACTTATATAATATAAACCAACTCAAGTGAACTGTAGCAGTAATGCACAATAACTTAAAGGATGCTTGACCTCCTAAATGATAGAAATAGGAAAGGCTTATAAAACAAAAGTTGGAGCTTAGGCTCTAAGCTTTCCAGAAAGTGCAAGATCATCAAAATCCGATACACCAGTAAAAAGTTATGGCGAGAATACTAAGGTGCTTCAGATTTCTACTTCGCACAGGCCAGCGAATAATATTGGTGTTTTAAGCCTAGTGGATTTAGGTATTTATCAAAACATTCTAAACAAAAGATGTAGCACAGTTTCTAGGCTTTCCGAAAAGTCCAAGATCGTCGAATTCCGTTCAACCATTTAAAAGTTATGGCTATTTCATTTCAGCTCGCTTTGAGTATTTCAAAACTTTTATTCAATTGCTAATATTCATTTCATTAATGTTTGATTTATTCAAATTCAGTACATTGATATTCAATTCGTTAGTTTCCCTTAATTCACATGATTTTCTTTCAATTCAATTGGTTTACATTAAACTCTTCTACTTTCATTTGATTAATAATATATTCATTAATCTCTACATGCATTTTCATTCAATTCAATTGCACATAATTTGTAACACATATTTACATCTAATTGATTCATTTTCAATTCATATTGAATTTATTTACTTTCCCAAATATTCCATAAACCAACAATAACCACAACAAAAACCAAGAATTCAAAATTTTATTTAATTTGGTATAATGTACATATCTCATTTGTTTTAATTCGTTTTTATTTACACAAATATTCCATTCTAACTTATATTCATTTGTTCACATTCTAACTTACACAAAATTCCCTTATTTATTTAATTAATAAAAGTGTTCGAAAATTTTCATCCTATCTCATTTGATTCATTTTATTAATTTATTCATTCAACAAAATGTTGTTCGTTCATTTCATTAACTTCCATAAGTTATATAAATCTAATAATCCATTTGCCAGTTTATTCTATTGGTCCAATATATTCACTTAACTTATTGGAATTCAATTTCATAACATAACATAACTATATATCATTTATTCTCACATTTTAAGTTTTATTCATATTTGCAAACCACTAATTAAATTCATATTTCATTTTTCATACCTATACTTGTATATTATCCAATCACTTATTCATATAGACATTTTGAACTTTTTAAATATTTTGGTAAGCTATATATATATGCTATTGAATCAAATTGAACACTATCCAAGTTTACAGTTTCTATTTTATTTCAAATTTATACTCCTTTATTATAAGGGTTTCCTACTTCAATCTATTTTCACATAACACTTAGGTTCATCCATTATTTTTCAATTCAGAAGTTCCTTAATGATTCAAGTGTTTGTTTATTTCAATAGTTTAAAGTCATTAAATATTAAAGAACTTAAGAATTTCAACTCCGATTTCATTTCAAATCAAGTTTGGAATAATATATACTTATATTAATATATATCAAGTCATACTATAGAGAATACAAAATAAAATTCAATTTTAACAAAACAGGGTTTAGAAAAAGCTATTAAGTGATCTCCCCCACTTGGACTCTCGAAAATAAACGTCGATGATGCGTGCACTCATCACCGAAATCATTCTCTAGTGTCAAGTGGGGAGTATAACACTTACTTCATTTGAAAATCCTTTGAAAACAATTTCTAATCGAATATACTATAATATAATACTTATATTATACATTTCAAATTTTTTGTTCATAAATTTTCAAAACACCAGAATTTAAATTCTCCATCTTAATTTAAATTCATTTTTATTTTATTTTATTTACCATTTATATTCATTGTCAATCATATTTACAAGTTTCATTTCTTAAAATCATCCAATAGTCAATAGTTAGAAATATTGACTAATCAACAATAAATGATGATAATCTAATATTATCATCTCCTAACAACCAATATAATCAAAATTTATAAATTTTCAAGATAATCCTTTTATATATAAAATATAATCCAAAACAATATTATGTCAATCTGTCCTATTCGAGTGTTTAGAAATTCTTATCGATGCCTTGGCGTCTCAAGTACCAACCAGAATTCATAAATACTCAACGGAACAAATTAACACAATATAAAATCATTTTTATATAAAAATTACAAATACGCTCTCTCATATACACTCAAACTCATTCATAAGGTTTAACCCTATTTCAATGAGTTATTCCCCACTAGAGCCAAGGTAATCTAAAGCGAAGCTCTGATACAAACTGTAACGACCCACATTTTTGACCGTTCAAGTCGACAAAACATACACACATGTCGACTCAAACAATCCAAAATACAGATAGTATTTGGGGTTAAATAAGAAAAGAAAAGAAAGAACAGAAACAAACTCAGAATATCGCAGCGGAAGGAACAAGATATAATAATAAAATAACAGTTCATGAAGCTATTAAATAAATAAATTTGATTATTATTATACATCATAAATCAGAGTTACATACATATCAGAGATAATACAACAATGCAGCGGAAAAATAATACAGTAGTAGAATACAAATGATGTAATACCAAACTCCGTCTTCGTCCTCCAGAATAGATCTTCAACCTTATCTGAAATGCTCAGGCTGACCTGAGCGTAATGAAAAGACAAAACACTCGAGTCAGGACTAAAATATCTCATGTAAGTTAAATCGAATAAGTAAATATGAGTGTGACAGCGTCGGAGATGTTTACGGGTTTTAGACACCTCCTATCCAGTGTTTAACGTGCATGCATTAACTTAAGAGATGTTCGGGATTTTCATCTCCTAAAGATCCGTTAAACTATCTACTATATAATAGAATACGCTATATACAATAATGTCTATCATAAAGTAAAATATCATTCCTAGCGTTAAGCCATGGCCCATTCCATCCTTAACACAGTTTATAAATGTCATAGTCTATACAGCACCGTAAGCCCCACCGTAAACTAGTGGTTATCAGAGGGTACCCCATAGGTATAACACAAATCAAAATCATAGTGGTCGCGAATAGGATAATCAGTATGACAAGGTACGTGAGGCGATACCAACTAGGATACTAGTAGTTGCGTCATCCGGACTGATGTTGGGCATAGCAGCTACTACCCCAACACCGTGAAACAACACTCCCATAATCGAGGGATGCACCCAAATCGAATCACAAAAGTAATAGATATGGTAACAAAGAAGTTTGTCCGCTAAAGGTGGCGAACCTCAATGGCCCGGCAGGGCTCCTGTTTTAGTCATGTCAAGGGTCAACCAAAATCATTCTCTTTCTTCAATCAACGCGTTCACCAAAACCATCCACTTTGTTCTGGATCAACACTCCGCGTATATTAGTTATTAAAGTGGTTTTCGGTATCGACAGAGAGTATGTCCATATCCGATCCCGGTCTCTTTAATAACTATGTATTATTACACCGATGGTCATTTAATATTTAAAGTTCAAACCAAATCAAATCGAAAGTCAACTTCAAATTTACTTTCAAATTTGACTATTTCACAATTCAATTCGTTTCAATAGTTAAATCATATTTCCAAATAAATTTAGTTCAACCTTTATTTAGCAAATCAATTCAAGTATTCAATTTTAGTTTAATAAGATTCCAATTTCACTTATTAAATTTATTTCATATTCAATGGATTTAATTTGATTCTTAATTTAATTCAAAATCATTTAAACAAATTTCGATTCATTCACATTTATGTTTACCTTCATTACTTCATTAAATATAATTATAAATTCGGTTAAATCAATTTCATTAACTAAATCCCCTTTAAATCAATATAGTTTTAGCTAACCCGTTTACAAAATCAAATTCAATTTCTATTTAAGAATCTTATTTCACTTTATTTAGTTCATTGATTAATTAACACAATTTTATTTTTCTCAACAAGTTTCAAAATAATTTACCTTCGTAACCAAGTTACAAAATCATAATTAAACTAATTCAAAAAATTTAAAATTATTTTATATTTAAATTAACACTTAATCAAATTCGCAAACTTTACTTAGTTTAAATTCCACTTATGTCAAATTCCATTTGATCTTAAATTAAATTTCATTATCAAGTCTCAAATCCGTTTAATCAAAACCAAGTCTATAGATCTTAAATTTTTACTTAACTTTAAATTTTACTTAATCCAATTCCATATAAACTCAAATCAATTCATTTATTTATTCTATTACAATTCAAATAAATTTATTAGTTTATTCAAATCAAATCCATTAATTTATTTCATTTAAACTCGAGTAAAATCATTTATAAGTTCCAAATTAAATCCATTAAGGTTGTTAATTTCGAAACAATTTGTTGACCAATCGGGTTTCTTATTTTAATTGTCTATCCTAGGCCAAGTTGTTTAATTGGGTATCTATCATTTCAACCCGATCCCATTTTAATTAAATATAAATATAAAATAAAATAAACACTATGGGAACTTGTAGTATTAGAACAACATAAAATAAACACAACATTCAAATATCCAAATATCAATAGTTAAACATCCATCACATCATCATCCAAATCAGTCAATAGATAACATAATTTAATTGATTATCAATAACGATTATTAACTAGCAATTTATAAATTCATGCTAATTAAATGACGATTAAATGGAATAAGGTCATACTTAACTGAAATAATAATTCAAACATTTCAAGCATCAATCAATAAACATCAAGGGACTATTTATTATCATTAACATGTATAAACTTGCAAATTGGAATTTAATATTAAATCGAATGGATATTAACTGCAATGAATGTCATATTTAATTGGAATAACAATTTTAACGTACCAAACATCAACCATCAAACAAACATCATAATTCATCATTCAATCAACAGGTCATAACAAATAACTGGTTATCATAGATGGGTATTTAACTAACAATTAAATTTCAACATTAATTTAAATAACAATTTAATCCAATTCGATTAAATTTCAACTAAACATCAATTTTAAACTACTAACTAGCAACCAGAAACATTCATATTAACTAATGAATTCAAATTAACTAACATAACATATTTAGTCAAGCGTGAGTGGTTAAAACACTCACCTTTGATTAAAAGCCCATTAATAAGGCCCAAAATTTGAACAGTCTCGGAATGCAGCCAAACCAGCTCCATGTTGTCCGGAATTTCGATAAGAACGCAACGGAGAAAACCGCGCGTAAATCCGAGCTTGTATGCAAAATTATGCGAGTTAGAACATTTGACTTTTAATATAAATTAATCAATAAATAAATAAAATAAAACATACGTATACCATCATCCTTCTATGCGTTCTCTCCTACCGGCTGAAATGACCCTCCTATTTCTACCCTAATTTCATAAGGATTTTTTTTTCCATCAAAGGGAATTTAAATCCAATAGAAATCAAAATGCCATACAAGTTATTGACATAGTTACTTATCTCTTTTCTAAATAGGCAAATTAGGCAAAATCAGCAGTTCAGACGTCTAAATTAATATGACAGGCGTCTAGACTTAATTACAGACGTCTATCTAGTTATGACAGACGGCTCAGAGATCAAAAATTTAAACAGAGAGAAAAAGACATTTTGAACTAGCTTCAGACGTCTAAATTTTTTTGTAACAAACGTCTATATTTGACCTTAGACGTCTAAATTATTATGACTGTCGTCTAAGTTTAATCTTAGACGTCTAAATTAATACGACTGTCGTCTGAATTCGATCTCTATGTACATGCATATGCACATTCAATTTATATGTGTCTGGGTGTCCACCTATATTCATTTACACTTTTAAGTTTGATTTAAACTTCCTTTGAACTATCAGAGATGATATATAGATTGATCATTCATTCCAAATATATTTTCCAGGGTCATTTTCTTTTTCCAATAAACCAAAATATATCCAGGATCAAAACAATTAACCAATATAAATATATTAGTACATTCACAAAGTTAAGCACATACATATGAGGATGCATATGCCTCTCTTGTTTAAATCAGAGTTCTGGAAAACAAGAGGATGTTGGATTGATTGAATTTAATCAATCCACACATAGTTCAGTGTTATAAGTCCATGTTTGATTGTCTTCTTATAAAATCTGTCTGGAATTTAAAATGCATTTGGTTAAAATCTGAATGAAAATTCAGATTCCTATTACAGGTACAAAGGAGAAGGTGTGTTAATATTTGCACAAAACATGTTTATGTGCATATATAACTGCAACTATTTGGATCTGGCTTTCAATTCCCTTATTACAGATCCTTCCTTTATTTAAAAATAAGACATGAAACATTTTGTATGAAACAAGTTAGATTATGGGAACCTTGCAGTCATATAAAAACATTCAACCTATGCCTATTATCTTTTGTATACACTTACCATGTTTGAAAGATAAAACCATTTAATTTTTCTGAAAATCAACTATCCAGATTTCCCAAAACTTAAATCCTTTCTAAAGACTCAAAATTGACTAATACATTTATAAAATGTAATCATTCAGTTTTCAACATGGTGTTCTTACTAAATTCACTTACAATATTTTGATTAACTTCTTTAATATCAGATATTAACTAGATTCATAAATTCCAGATACAAGTCAATCTCTTAATAAAATATTTAACAAAATATCCATCCCATGTTCAACACTTAATACAAGTAACAATTTAAATCATTAATACATGCATATTTTTTTATCATTTTGGCTCTTATCTAACTAAGATTAGCATGCTATAATCCTCTTCTCAAAGCCTTGCTCCTACTCCTACTTAGTTGCTGCAATCCCTGAAAAAGCATTTGAAACTTCCTCATTTTAAATGAGACACCCCAGATGCCATTAGCACACTAGGGTCAGACACATGTCTGGTATGAGAAAATTCACAAAAGCAATTAGTTAATTAGGTTAAAATCAAATTAAATACATATACATAAGGTTCTGCCCTTTTGGAATCAGATCATACTTGTGTGCATGCTCTGTGTCATTGTGCATGTGCACACTTTAGTTTTTCTTTCCAGAGACTACATATATAAATATGGCACATACATTCAAGCATACAATTCAGTCATAATCAAACAATCATTCACACCAAACAGGAAAATAACCAATATGAGTTAAATCATTTATTCCATCCTCATATTTCAATTCTGGGAAAAACTCTAGTTTTCTCATTATCTCAAATATTTTTCCCTTGGTGTGTTTATCTATCCTGGTCTCATCTGCAATATTCATGAATCAATGGACACACTGTAATGAACTAATTCACTCCATTACACGAAGATCTCAGGACTTAAACAAGCCATGTGTCAACTTGTGTTACTCAAGAACACAAGTCATTCCTGCAGTGTTCTTGACCCCAATTTCTTAATCATGTTTAAGTTAATAATAACTCTTTTGATTTTTCATGACTAAACTATTCAGTGATCCATTTTACTAATCTAAACATCCATATCATGGTATCTCATATTATTCATAATCAAACAGAGACAAACAAGCCAACAACCATTGGTGACTAAATAGATAAGATTCTGTATGTATATGTATACAACCTGGTATTTTTAAAAGGGTATAGGCAACTAACATTGGCTTATGGCTTTTGAGAGAGTTTTTCCTTTTTGCAAACATTTGTGCTTGAGTTAAACTCAGAATGATCTGGTTTCACTGAATCTCAAAATTCTGTTTTCTATGCATATGAACATTTATATATTTTCATTGAATCAGGAGCATCAGCACATAGGCAACCCTATTGCACCCCTAATTCCCTTTTTGTCTCTAGCCTCAGCACTTATACATGAGTATATTGCAGCTCAACATTATTGACATCTTTCTGGGTTGAGCCAAAACCAATACTACTTGCCTATTTTCAACATTTTATTTTCTGGGTATTTGTTTATGTTCCTAAACATTAACATATCAGAGATCTGGGATTATAAAACATATATGTATACTAACTACACATAAAACTTTCTTATAAACAAACAAGTAAAACAACCAAAGAGGATCAAAACATTTTCAGATTTAAATTCACAAATAAGCATTCTTATATGAAAATACTCTTTTAAGAAAATTACTTATAACTGGCTGCCTACATTAGGACTTATTGCCTTAGATTTTGAGTGAGTTTTCTCACCTAGCTCTCTTCTTTGCTTCCTTAATTAATTGATGAACTTCTGCCTTTAGCCTCAAGCTCTTTTCCTTCCCTTGTCTTATGATTTCTATGGTGTTGTTTTTTTCTTCTCTTTTTTTTTCTTTTTCAAAGTTCTTTTTCTGAGAGAGAGAGGAGGCTGCTGCATATACATGTATATATACAGGGTCTTCCTTAGGGTTTTGGGTATTGGCTAAAGCCATTTTTGCCCACCAGAAAAATCATGTTATCTGCATTTTATTTAAACCCAAAGTTCTACCCTTCCCGGCTTAATTTAGGTGAAGAGAAAAGTGGTTACATTCTTTTTTTTTTTCAGAAATTTGCTTTTCAGAAAATACTTTTCCCTTTGTCTACAATCATGCCAAAAATGTGACTTGATTTTATTATTTATCAAATACTCTTCCTAATTCTGCCTATAGCAAACATTTCTCTGTTTTATCTTATTTTTTTCTATTTTTAGCTTTCATGTAAATGGCATGTACTTTATTTATTTATAAGAGGATTAGTTCTTTTTATATCTTTAGTTTTTTCTTTCTTTCTTCCTACATACTAAAATATGTCTGTATATTTTATCTTACTAATTTGAACTCTAGTATTTTATTAACACATATATATATTTATATAAGTCTTACTGAAATAATTAGTACCCCTATATATATATATATATTTATACATCATTCTGTATTGACACACACATGCACATGTATACTTAAAAATATTCAGTAGCATCCATATATTTATATTTACTTATGCATTCAGCTTTTAAGGATTTAATCTATATGTATATATATATATATATATATATATATTCCCATACATATCAATATGTATTTATCCTTAAAGTTCAGAGATTTTTAGCTTTAGTTCATGTGCATTTCCTGTGCACACATGTACACACATACTGATACACTATCAAGCTATATCAATCCCCTTTCAAAATTTATTCAAAAATTATTTTGAATTCACTTATATTTGTCAGAATAAATTCCTAAAATCTTGGGTCATTACATACACCCCTCCTTTTAGAAATTGTGTCCCACAATTTACCTAAGCTTAAAATAAATTTTAAACTTAATTCAGAGAACAAGTACATTCTCAACCAAATAAATTTTTAGTTCTATAATAACTAAAAACATATGCATCTAAAAAGAAAACAATCAAAGATCAGAATTACCTTAATCTGAAAATAGCTTAGGATAATTCATCCTAACTTTGTCTTCTAATTCCCATGTGCAATCACTAGGATCAAGACTCCACTGTACCTTCACAAGTTTCAGAGATTTATTTCTCAACTTCTTCACATGTTTTGCCAAAATCCCCACTGGATCCTTTTCATAAATCAAATTAGAATTTATCTGCACTTGGGTTGGGGTCTCAAGAATTTCTGCCTTGTCATGGACCCACCTTCTCAATTGTGATACATGAAAAACATCATGTATACCTTGCATGTTTTCTGGTAATTCCAACTTATATGCTAAGGGACCAATTCTCTCCAGAATTTTGTATGGTCCAATATATCTTGGGGTTAATTTGCCTTGTTTTCCAAACCTCAGCACATTTTTCATAGGTGAGATTTTGATGAAAACAAAATTTCCCACTTCATATTCTACCTGCCTCCTTCTCATGTCTGCAAATTTCTTTTGCCTATCTTGAGCTGCTGCCATTCTTCTTCTTATCAACTCAATTTTCTCCTTGGTTTCTTGTATGTACTCAGGTCCTAAAATAGACCTTTCTCCTGCTTCTACCCAACAAACAGGTGACAAACAGGGTTTACAATATAAGGCTTCAAATGGAGCCATTCCTATGGTGCTTTGGTAGCTGTTGTTGTATGTAAATTCAACTAGATGAAGATAATCTTCCCAGTTACTCCCAAAATCCAGTATACATGCCCTCAACATGTCCTCCAAAACTTTGTTTACTACCTCAGTCTGCCCATCTGATTGAGGATGGTAGGCAGTACTTAAACATAGTTCACTTCCCATTTCTTCTTGAAAGCTTCTCCAGAATTTTGAAGTGAAGATGGTATCCCTATCACTCACAATGGTCTTGGGAATGCCATGTAACTTTACCACTTCCTTTATAAAAATTTAAGCTAATTTTGGTGTTTTTCTTTCTGACTTGACTGGGATGAAGTGTGCTACCTTGGTTAGCCTATCAACTATCACCCATATACTTGTATTACCTCTCTTAGATCTAGGCAGTCCATCTATGAAGTCCATAGATATGTCTTCCCACTTCCACTGTGGTACACTAAGAGACTGCATCAACCCTGATGGCCTTTGGGTTTCAGCCTTGACTTGTTGGCAAGTCATACATTTGGCAATGTATTTAGCTACATCAGATTTCATCCCCTTCCACCAGAAGTCTCTTTTCAAATTTTGGTACATCTTTGTGTTACCTGGGTGTATGGAGTATTTACTTCTGTGATATTCATTCAATATCTCTTTCTTCAATTCTGTGTCCTCTGGTACACACATCCTATTTTGGTATCTCATATAACCATTTTTATCAATGTGGTGATTCATCACTTCCTCCCCTCTTGAGAGGAGCACTTTCTTCTCTAATAAGTTGGCATCCTGTTCTTGCATTTTTCCTACCTTCAGAATTAAATCTGGTTGAAGTGTCATTAAGCTTAACTTCCCTTTATCTTCTTGTGCACCATGCATCTGCACACAACCATTCTCCCCAATTTCTAACTCAGTTAGCAAAGACAAGTCTTTAAATTCTTCTATCATCATCATAGACAATTTAGCATGCTGTCTACTTAGAGCATCTGCAACTTTGTTTGCTTTGCCTGGTGTATAGAGTATGTCAAAGTCATAGGCAGCTAAGAACTCCACCCATCTATGTTGCCTCATGTTCAAATCTTTTTGTGAAAATAAATATTTTAGAGACTTGTGGTCAGTGTAAAGTTCAAACTTTGTGCCTAACAAATAATGTCTCCAAAGTTTTAAAGCATAGATCACAGCTGCTAATTCGAGATCATGTGTAGCATACCTTACTTCATGGGGTTTAAGTTGTCTGGATGCATATGCAATGACTTGGCCTTGTTGCATCAACACTGCACCCAAGCCAAATCCACTAGCATCAGTGTATACCACTAATTCTTCATTTCCATGTGGTACCTTTAGAATTGGAGCATTCACCAATGCCTCCTTCAACTGTTCAAAAGACTTTTCACATTTTTCTGACCAAACAAAAGCTTGGTTCTTCCTGGTTAGGTTAGTGAGTGGTGTAGAAATTTTTGAAAAATATTTTATAAACCTCCTATAATATCCTGCCATCCCCATAAATGACCTCACTTCACTCACAGTGCTTGGCCTCTTCCATGCTTGAATAGCCACCACTTTATTGGGGTTCACAGAAATTCCTTGAGCAGATATAACATGGCCAAGGAAATGTACTTCCTCTTTCCAAAATACACATTTTGAAAATTTTGCCTTTAAATCTTTTTCCCTTAATCTAGACAAAACCAGGTGCAAATGATGCTTATGTTCTTCCACTGTTTTGGAATAAATCAAAATGTCATCTATAAAAATAAGCACAAACTTGTCTAAACAATCTCTAAAGGTTCTGTTCATTAAATCTACAAAGTATGATGGTGCATTGGTCAAGCCAAATGGCATAACCAAAAATTCATACAACCCATACCTAGTGTTAAAGGCAGTGTACTTGATGCTTGATTCTTCCACCTTCATTTGATGAAAACCAGATGCTAAGTCTAGTCTAGAAAATACTTTTGCCCCTGCTAATTGATCAAAAAGATCATCTATTCTTGGCAATGGGTATTTATTTTTAATAGTTACCTTGTTTAATTCTCTATAATCTATACAGAGTCTTAAGGAGCCATCTTGCTTCTTAACAAATACCACTGGTGCTCCCCAGCAAGAATTACTTGGTCTTATAAAACCCTTTTCTTCCAATTCTTCTAACTGTTTCTTTAATTCTTTTAGTTCATTTGGCCCCATTCTAGTTGGCTTTTTAATCACTGGGCTTGCTCCTGGAACTAGATTGATCTGGAACTCTACGGGTCTATGGTGTGGAACACCCTTGACCTCACCAAACACATCCAAATATTCATTGACTATGGGAATTTCTTCAATGGTTAGTTCACTGAAATCTTTTTCTGAGTCAACTAAATGATATAGTTTTCCTTCCTTAGCTACTTCACATAAAACTTTGATTCTCTGACCTCTAGAATTTTGCAATGATATGGTGGATGAGTCTAAATTAATTATGGATTTAAATTGCCTTAACCAGTCTACCCCCAATATAACACCTACATTTGGGTAATTCAAAACATATAAATTGGAAACAAAAATATTTCCTCCTATGTTTAATTCCACATCCACACAAATCATATTTAAAACACTAGAACTCCCCAGTGGACTTTGTATATGCAATGGGGTTTCAACCAATATGCAATTTAGTTTTAGCATTTTAACTAGTTCATAAGAAATTAAAGAGTGAGTTGCCCCAGTATCATATACTACTGCTATGGGTATGGCACAAATAAGTAATGTACCTTCCACTTGGCTATGGTTTTCTGTGTTACTCTCCACTGTGGCTTTGCCTTTTCCTTCCAAATTTGCCAATTTTCCTTGCTGTTTGTACTCAGGACAATTCCTCTTCATATGCCCCTCTTTCCCACATAGATAACACTTGAAAGCTCCTCCTTTCAATTCTGGACATCTTGGCTTGATATGTCCTTCTTTTCCACACTGATGGCACACAATTTTCTTCTTGGTTTCCTTAGCTTTGACATCTCCAGTGCCTTTGTTACTGGCCTCTTCCTTCTTCTTATCATAAGGGTGATACCTCCCCTTACCCTTCTTGGTATTATTGTTCTTAAAATTTCTGAACTTCTCCCTTTCCTTGTCATGATGTTCCAACCTCAAAGCTAAGTCTATCACATGGTCAAAAGTCCTGTCTGCATAAGGTAACATGGCTCTGCTAAGCCCTAGGTTCAACCCTTTTATGTACCTATCATTCTTGGATGCCTCATCTGCCACAAGCATTGCTCCATATGTGGAAAGCCCCTCAAACTTTTGAGTGTATTCTGTGACAGTCATGGTTCTTTGTCTAAGTCTAATAAATTCTTCTAGCAAGGTAGTCTTTGCTGATGCTGGTACAAACCTTGCTTCCAACATCTCTTTGAATTGATTCCAAGTGATTTCATTCTCATTCCTTCCTGCAATGATTACTTCCCACCAGCCTAAAGCTACTCCTTTTAGCTGTCTTGAAGCCACTTGCCTCTTTCTTTGATCATCAAGTTGCATGTCATTGAAAATTCTTTCCAATGTTCTCAACCATGTTTGAATTTCCATGATACTCTCTGTCCCTTCAAAGCTTTTGCCTCCTAAATGAGTATATGTCTTAAGTAATTTTGAGAGTTCTTCATAGGGATTTTCTTGCCTTTGTCCTGCCCCATCCCTAAATGCTCTCACTAAGTCTTGCAGATTGACCATTGGTGGTGCATGGGAAGATCCTGCTCCCTGATTTGGTGGTCTCCCTACCATAGTTTGCTAATAATAATTTACATTGCTGGTTAGTTTGATTGGTAATTTGATTATTTCAGTGGTTTTTTTTTCACACTGAAAACATTGATATATATATTTAGTTCCTTTAAATTTTATTTCTATCTTTGAACTTGATCTTTACTTCTACTATGTTAAATAACATAGCTCTGATACCAACTGAAATGACCCTCCTATTTCTACCCTAATTTCATAAGGATTTTTTTTCCATCAAAGGGAATTTAAATCCAATAGAAATCAAAATGCCATACAAGTTATTGACATAGTTACTTATCTCTTTTCTAAATAGGCAAATTAGGCAAAATCAGCAGTTCAGACGTCTAAATTAATATGACAGGCGTCTAGACTTAATTACAGACGTCTATCTAGTTATGACAGACGGCTCAGAGATCAAAAATTTAAACAGAGAGAAAAAGACATTTTGAACTAGCTTCAGACGTCTAAATTTTTTTGTAACAGACGTCTATATTTGACCTTAGACGTCTAAATTATTATGACTGTCATCTAAGTTTAATCTTAGACGTCTAAATTAATACGACTGTCGTCTGAATTCGATCTCTATGTACATGCATATGCACATTCAATTTATATGTGTCTGGGTGTCCACCTATATTCATTTACACTTTTAAGTTTGATTTAAACTTCCTTTGAACTATCAGAGATGATATATAGATTGATCATTCATTCCAAATATATTTTCCAGGGTCATTTTCTTTTTCCAATAAACCAAAATATATCCAGGATCAAAACAATTAACCAATATAAATATATTAGTACATTCACAAAGTTAAGCACATACATATGAGGATGCATATGCCTCTCTTGTTTAAATCAGAGTTCTGGAAAACAAGAGGATGTTGGATTGATTGAATTTAATCAATCCACACATAGTTCAGTGTTATAAGTCCATGTTTGATTGTCTTCTTATAAAATCTGTCTGGAATTTAAAATGCATTTGGTTAAAATCTGAATGAAAATTCAGATTCCTATTATAGGTACAAAGGAAAAGGTGTGTTAATATTTGCACAAAACATGTTTATGTGCATATATAACTGCAACTATTTGGATCTGGCTTTCAATTCCCTTATTACAGATCCTTCCTTTATTTAAAAATAAGACATGAAACATTTTGTATGAAACAAGTTAGATTATGGGAACCTTGCAGTCATATAAAAACATTCAACCTATGCCTATTATCTTTTGTATACACTTACCATGTTTGAAAGATAAAACCATTTAATTTTTCTGAGAATCAACTATCCAGATTTCCCAAAACTTAAATCCTTTCTAAAGACTCAAAATTGACTAATACATTTATAAAATGTAATCATTCAGTTTTCAACATGGTGTTCTTACTAAATTCACTTACAATATTTTGATTAACTTCTTTAATATCAGATATTAACTAGATTCATAAATTCCAGATACAAGTCAATCTCTTAATAAAATACTTAACAAAATATCCATCTCATGTTCAACACTTAATACAAGTAACAATTTAAATCATTAATACATGCAGATTTTTTTATCATTTTGGCTCTTATCTAACTAAGATTAGCATGCTATAATCCTCTTCTCAAAGCCTTGCTCCTACTCCTACTTAGTTGCTGCAATCCCTGAAAAAGCATTTGAAACTTCCTCATTTTAAATGAGACACCCCAGATGCCATTAGCACACTAGGGTCAGACACATGTCTGGTATGAGAAAATTCACAAAAGCAATTAGTTAATTAGGTTAAAATCAAATTAAATACATATACATAAGGTTCTGCCCTTTTGGAATCAGATCATACTTGTGTGCATGCTCTGTGTCATTGTGCATGTGCACACTTTAGTTTTTATTTCCAGAGACTACATATATAAATATGGCACATACATTCAAGCATACAATTCAGTCATAATCAAACAATCATTCACACCAAACAGGAAAATAACCAATATGAGTTAAATCATTTATTCCATCCTCATATTTCAATTCTGGGAAAAACTCTAGTTTTCTCATTATCTCAAATATTTTTCCCTTGGTGTGTTTATCTATCCTGGTCTCATCTGCAATATTCATGAATCAATGGACACACTGTAATGAACTAATTCACTCCATTACACGAAGATCTCAGGACTTAAACAAGCCATGTGTCAACTTGTGTTACTCAAGAACACAAGTCATTCCTGCAGTGTTCTTGACCCCAATTTCTTAATCATGTTTAAGTTAATAATAACTCTTTTGATTTTTCATGACTAAACTATTCAGTGATCCATTTTACTAATCTAAACATCCATATCATGGTATCTCATATTATTCATAATCAAACAGAGACAAACAAGCCAACAACCATTGGTGACTAAATAGATAAGATTCTGTATGTATATGTATACAACCTGGTATTTTTAAAAGGGTATAGGCAACTAACATTGGCTTATGGCTTTTGAGAGAGTTTTTCCTTTTTGCAAACATTTGTGCTTGAGTTAAACTCAGAATGATCTGGTTTCACTGAATCACAAAATTCTGTTTGCTATGCATATGAACATTTATATAATTTCATTGAATCAGGAGCATCAGCACATAGGCAACCCTATTGCACCCCTAATTCCCTTTTTGTCTCAAGCCTCCGCACTTATACATGAGTATATTGCTGCTCAATATTATTGACATCTTTCTGGGTTGAGCCAAAACCAATACTACTTGCCTATTTTCAACATTTTATTTTTTGGGTATTTGTTTATGTTCCTAAACATTAACATATCAGAGATCTGGGATTATAAAACATATATGTATACTAACTACACATAAAACTTTCTTATAAACAAACAAGTAAAACAACCAAAGAGGATCAAAACATTTTCAGATTTAAATTCACAAATAAGCATTCTTATATGAAAATACTCTTTTAAGAAAATTACTTATAACTGGCTGCCTACATTAGGACTTATTGCCTTAGATTTTGAGTGAGTTTTCTCACCTAGCTCTCTTCTTTGCTTCCTTAATTAATTGATGAACTTCTGCCTTTAGCCTCAAGCTCTTTTCCTTCCCTTGTCTTATGATTTCTATGGTGTTGTTTTTTTCTTCTCTTTTTTTTTTCAAAGTTCTTTTTCTGAGAGAGAGAGGAGGCTGCTGCATATACATGTATATATACAGGGTCTTCCTTAGGGTTTTGGGTATTGGCTAAAGCCATTTTTGCCCACCAGAAAAATCATGTTATCTGCATTTTATTTAAACCCAAAGTTCTACCCTTCCCGGCTTAATTTAGGTGAAGAGAAAAGTGGTTACATTCTTTTTTTTTTCAGAAATTTGCTTTTCAGAAAATACTTTTCCCTTTGTCTACAATCATGCCAAAAATGTGACTTGATTTTATTATTTATCAAATACTCTTCCTAATTCTGCCTATAGCAAACATTTCTCTGTTTTATCTTATTTTTTTCTATTTTTAGCTTTCATGTAAATGGCATGTACTTCCTTTATTTATTTATAAGAGGATTAGTTCTTTTTATATCTTCAATTTTTTCTTTCTTTCTTCCTACATACTAAAATATGTCTATATATTTTATCTTACTAATTTGAACTCTAGTATTTTATTAACACATATATATATTTATATAAGTCTTACTGAAATAATTAGTACCCCTATATATATATTTATACATCATTCTGTATTGACACACACATGCACATGTATACTTAAAAATATTCAGTAGCATCCATATATTTATATTTACTTATGCATTCAGCTTTTAAGGATTTAATCTATATGTATATATATATATATATATTCCCATACATATCAATATGTATTTATCCTTAAAGTTCAGAGATTTTTAGCTTTAGTTCATGTGCATTTCCTGTGCACACATGTACACACATACTGATACACTATCAAGCTATATCAATCCCCTTTCAAAATTTATTTTGAATTCACTTATATTTGTCAGAATAAATTCCTAAAATCTTGGGTCATTACACCGGCCGAACCCATGCACGTTGCTACCACCAAAAAATGCACATAACTCGAGGCAGCCGGAGTTTGATCAGCGACTACCGGCGTGTGCACCATCTTGAGAGCCACCTACGCGCCAAGTTTCATCGCGTCATTCGCCGCCGTTTGCACGCAATCCAAGAAAATATGTGCATCCTTCAATCTCAGATCACGGAAAATCTATGACGTATTAGCAGCAATCAACCATATGGATTCGAAGAGCTCGTCGAGATCTACACTTTTGCTTTTGGAATTTTTCGATTTCGTTGAACGGATTGAGAGATATTAAGGAAAGAAGATCGTCAATTTCTGGCCATGGAATAGGTGGCGGCCATGGTTTGAAATTAGGGTTTCTGAAATAAAATAATAATCAAACTGTCTCGGTTTGCGTGCGTATTTATATAGGTAGGTACAAAATCATCCGAACTCCAATTGAGATGTGCCGCCAGGCGTTTATAAGGTTTTACCCATATTCCGAACGCAATGGAACTAGTCCCAAGGCCTAATTCAATCGTATGTGGAAGATAGCTTTTGAAGTCGATTATTTTATTTAAATTCGAAATTAAATTTCTACGCGTTTCAAGCTCGCACGGCCAAACGACAAGTCCGATTGCTACGAAAATTAAAATCCTACAATAATTCACTATTAGGGATCCGATGAAACTAGTTTCGTTGAAATCCGAAACAGTTTGCAAAATCTCAATTTTGACAAGTTAACTAAAATATTAAATATTCAATTTTATATATCCTCTTTTAATTCAATATTAAAAGTTCATAAACTTTATTCTAATCCAAATAAAATTTAGACTAACTTAGTAAATCAATTTCCTATATATTAAACCCTATATTCAAATAAATTTACAACTTCAATTATTTAACAACTAATATATTAAACTTCCAATTTACTCAATTCTATTTTTAATTAAATTCAACTTATTAGTTTTATCCAAATAAAATGAATTCAAAAATCTTATAACTCAACCAAAACCCTATGAATACAATTAACATCAAATTTATATTTCACTATGCTAATAGCCTATAGTTATCATCTTAACTCAAATTAATTGAATATTTAATTCACTAAATTAAAATCAACTATTTCCAAATTTAATTTCATTTGGATTAAATAAGATAATAAATAAATAATTGTTATTCATTAATATTTCACATTTATTAACTTTTGTTTACAACCAAAATCTTAAATTACTTGCCACAACAGATTGCACATTCCAAATAAAGCCAATTTCATTTACAATAGATACTTCCAACATTAACTCCAATATTTTGATTTATTCCTTATTTCCAATTATAACCAAATTAACTTCATATTTATTCAATTTATTAACGTTACAATAATATAGTGGTTACTAACATTCAAACCATATTATTAAGTCATACTCAGACAGTTCCCATTTGTCAATCATAAATTTTGATTTCCACTATATTAAATTCAAAAATCTTATCAAATTTTATTATTTAAGTTATCGAAAATTACGGGTCGTTACATTCTCCCCCACTCAAAACTTTTCGTCCGCGAAAAGGCGTAGTAACGGATTTATCATATGGTATATTTAATAATATAACTTCTACTCAACTTAGAAACATTAACTTATACCAACAGTTTAATATATTACGATGGATTATTCCAATTCCAACCAAAATTTCCCAAGTCCCGAATTCATGGAAAATTTCGACAGAGTCTCCTTTGCGCGGCTAGGTCTGAAAAAATCACAATACATATATAATCACAATATACATCTCATCTCAATGATGAGGCATCCCAAACAATGGGGAAACAATATATAATATCAAAATACGATATATAATTCGATATTCGTGCTTTTTTTTAGCGTTTATTAGCCATTTAACTTACATTTTGCATTAAGCTCAGAAGCGAGCTCCACAAGCGAAGCGCAACCCTTTGTCACCTACTAA
This sequence comes from Allium fistulosum, assembly GCA_030737815.1. Classification (NCBI taxonomy): domain Eukaryota; kingdom Viridiplantae; phylum Streptophyta; class Magnoliopsida; order Asparagales; family Amaryllidaceae; genus Allium; species Allium fistulosum. Next base: position 1,386,925,117 of record CM060901.1, on the reverse strand, counting down.
AATACTCAACAAACAATGATAACCAAGCATATAAGGTAGATTGATATACTTAGCATATACAATATTTATATAACATATTTTAACTTCAAAACTAAGATACTAAATTCAGGACAGCGAACAAATCCAAGTTTTTAGTCCCATAAACGATGAAATTTTGTAAGGGAATCTATATAAAAGTTGCTGAATTTGTTTCAGGTTTTCCGAAATGTCCAAAATCATTGAATTCGGACCATCCGTTCAATAGTTACGGCCGTTTTACTAAAATGATACGCTTCAGCCCCGGGCAAGTAGCGCAGACCTGAAATGTAATTTCAGATTTCAACCTCCTAAATGATAGAAATAGGAAAGGCTTATAAAACAAAAGTTGGAGCTTAGGCTCTAAGCTTTCCAGAAAGTGCAAGATTGTCAAAATCCGATACACCAATAAAAAGTTATGGTGAGAATACTAAGGTGCTTCAGATTTCTACTTCGCCCAGGCCAGCGACTAATATTGGTGTTTTAAGCCTAGTGGATTAAGGTAATTATCAAAACATTCTAAACAAAAGATGTAGCACAGTTTCTAGGATTTCCGAAAAGTCCAAGATCGTCGAATTCCGTTCAACCATTTAAAAGTTATGGCTATTTCATTTCAGCTCGCTTTGAGTATTTCAAAAATTTTATTCAATTGCTAATATTCATTTCATTAACGTTTGATTTATTCAAATTCAGTACATTGATATTCAATTGGTTAGTTTCCCTTAATTCACATGATTTTCTTTCAATACAATTGGTGTACATTAAACTCTTCTACGTTCATTTGATTAATAATATATTCATTAATCTCTACATGCATTTTCATTCAATTCAATTGCACATAATTTGTAACACCTATTTACATCTAATTGATTCATTTTCAATTCATATTGAATTTATTTACTTTCCCAAACATTCCATAAACCAACAATAACCACAACAACAACCAAGAATTCAAAATTTTATTTAATTTGGTATAATGTACATATCTCATTCGTACACACTATCAATATTGGTCACTTGCTTAAATACTCAGTTCATTTCTATACTAGTATTATTGACCCAACTATTCTAGAGCGAACTATGATTCAGATTCTTAATTAGAAATTTTCATTTTCCCTGCATAGTTATAACTATGATAGAAAACTACAAAATCTCATTAACAATCCATTTCAACTGTTCGCCGTCGATTAATCGAGTGAAGAATACTTATACAGATCGATATAAATCATTTCAAACTATGTACTTAAATCTAAATCAACACTGTTAGGTGAATAAATGATTTATGCACATAAATTTTAATCTCATTTGTTTTAATTCATTTTTATTTACACAAATATTTCATTCTAACTTATATTCATTTGTTCACATTCTAACTTACACAAAATTCCCTTATTTATTTAATTAACAAAAGTGTTCGAAAATTTTCATCCTATCTCATTTGATTCATTTTATTAATTTATTCATTCAACAAAATGTTGTTCGTTCATTTCATTAACTTCCATAAGTTATATAAATCTAATAATCCATTTGCTAGTTTATTCTATTGGTCCAATATATTCACTTAATTTATTGGAATTCAATTTCATAACATAACATAACTATATATCATTTATTTTCACAGTTTAAGTTTTATTCATATTTGCAAACCACTAATTAAATTCCTATTTCATTTTTCATACCTATACTTGTATATTATCCAATCACTTATTCATATAGACATTTTGAACTTTTAAATTAACAATCTATTGTTTTGAATTATTCATGTCTGACATGTGTGGATTTATTGTCAATTTGAATGGTCCAAAATAGTGGGTCGTAAATTGTCCGATGAAACGATTGTTGCTATCTGCTCCAATAACGAATCATTGGTTTAATTGAATAACTAAAGAAAATATATAGACCTTTCTCTTCGTATCAGGTCGATGGATCTTCTCAATTGGAAGATCTCCCATATGGATAATACATATTCCGGTTGACCGAGCCTAATTCTAATTGTTTTGTTCTGAAGCAAAGATATCCATGGAGGTGGTTCGTCCTATTCACAACCAAGAGGTACTGGATTCTCTTTCGGATAGGCCCTGAAAAGAGAAGGAAAGATGGAATGCCAACTGGCGTCTGTCTATTCTCTAATTCACCCGACCCGATAGTACCCATTTTGGGAACGTCCAGTGCCAAAGTCACTGAATGGGTAAGTCGCCAATCCCTAAAATGTACTATGTAATGTACTTTATCCACAGACCGTTCAAGTCGACAAAACATACACACATGCCGACTCAAACAATCCAAAATACAGATAGTTATTGGGGTTAAATAAGAAAAGAAAAGAAAGAACAGAAACAAACTCAAAATCTCGCAGCGGAAGGAACAAGATATAATAATAAAATAAAGTTCATGAAGCTGTTAAATAAATAAATTTGATTATTATTATACATCATAAATCAGAGTTACATACATATCAGAGATAATACAACAATGCAGCGGAAAAATAATACAGAAGTAGAATACAAATGATATAATACCAAACTCTGTCTTTGTCCTCCAGAATAGATCTTCAACCTTATCTGATATGCTTAGGCTGACCCGAGCGTAATGAAAATACAAAACACTCGAGTCAGGACTAAAATATCTTATGTAAGTTAAATCGAATAAGTAAATATGAGTGTGACGACGTCGGAGATGTTTACGGGTTTTAGACACCTCTTATCCAGTGTTTAACGTGCGTGCATTAACTTAAGAGAGGTTCGGGATTTCCATCTCCTAAGAATCCGTTAAACTATCTACTATATAATAGAATACGCTATATACAATAATGTCTATCATAAAGTAAAATATCATTCCTAGCGTTAAGCCATGGCCCATTCCACCCTTAACACAGTTTATAAATGTCATAGTCTATACAGCACCATAAGCCCCACCGTAAACTAGTGGTTATCAGAGGGTACCCCATAGGTATAACACAAATCAAAATCGTAGTGGTCGCGAATAGGATAATCAGTATGACAAGGTACATGAGGCGATACCAACTAGGATACTATTGGTTGCGTCATCCGGACTGATGTTGGGCATAGCAGCTACTACCCAACACCGCGAAACAACACTCCCATAATTGAGGGGTGCACCCAAATCGAATCACAAAAGTAATAGATATGGTAACGAAGAAGTGTGTCCGCTAAAGGTGGCGAACCTCAATGGCCCGGCAGGGCTCCTGTTTTAGTCATGTCAGGGGTCATCCAAAATCGTTCTCTTTCTTCAATCAACGCGTTCACCAAAACCATCCACTTCGTTCTGGATCAACACTCCGTGTATATTAGTTATTAAAGTGGTTTTCGGTATCGATAGAGAGTATGTCCATATCCGATCCCGGTCTCTTTAATAACTACGTATTATTACACCGATGGTCATTTAATATTTAAAGTTCATACCAAATCAAATCGAAAGTCAACTTCAAATTTACTTTCAAATTTGATTATTTCACAATTCAATTCGTTTCAATAGTTAAATCATATTTCCAAATAAATTTAGTTCAACATTTATTTAGCAAATCAATTCAAGTATTCAATTTCAGTTTAATAAGATTCCAATTTCACTTATTAAATTTATTTTATATTCAATGGATTTAATTTGATTCTTAATTTATTCAAAATCATTTAAACAAAGTTCGATTCATTAACATTTACGTTTACATTCATTACTTATCACTTTATATTTAAAATCATTTTATATTAAACTAATTCACATTAAACTAATTCACAAAATTTAAAATCATTTCATATTTAAATTATCACTTAATCAAATTCGCAAACTTTACTTAGTTTAAATTCCACTTATGTCAAATTCCATTTGATCTTAAATTAAATTTCATTATCAAGTCTCAAATCTGTTTAATCAAAACCAAGTCTATAGATCTTAAATTTTAACATAACATTAAATTTTACTTAATCCAATTCCATATAAACTCAAATCAATTCATTTATTTATTCTATTACAATTCAAATAAATTTATTAGTTTATTCAAATCAAATCCATCAATTTATTTCATTTAAACTCGAGTAAAATCATTTATAAGTTCCAAATTAAATCCATTAAGGTTGTTAATTAATTTCGAAACAATTTGTTGACCAATCGGGTTTCTTATTTTAATTGTCTATCCTAGGCCAAGTTGTTTAATTGGGTATCTATCATTTCAACCCGATCCCATTTTAATTAAATATAAATATAAAATAAAATAAACACTATGGGAACTTGCAGTATTAGAACAACATAAAATAAACACAACATTCAAATATCCAAATATCAATAGTTAAACATCCATCACATCATCATCCTTATCCGACAATAGATAACATAATTTAATTGATTATCAATAACGGTTATTAACTAGCAATTTATAAATTCATGCTAATTAAATGACGATTAAATGGAATAAGGTCATACTTAACTGAAATAATAATTCAAACATTTCAAACATCAATCAATAAAAATCAAGGGACTATTTATTATCAATAACAGGTATAAACTTGCAAATTGGAATTTAATATTAAATCGAATGGATATTAACTGCAATGAATGTCATATTTAATTGGAATAACAATTTTAACATACCAAACATCAACCATCAAACAAACATCATAATTCATCATTCAATCAACAGGTCATAACAAATAACTGGTTATCATAGATGGGTATTTAACTAACAATTAAATTTCAACATTAATTTAAATAACAATTTAATCCAATTCGATTAAATTTCAACTAACATCAATTTTAAACTACTAACTAGCAACCAGAAACAATCATATTAACTAATGAATTCAAATTAACTAACATAACATATTTAGTCAAGCGTGAGTGGTTAAAACACTCACCTTTGATTCAAAGCCCGTTAATAAAGCCCAAAATTTGAACAGTCTCGGAATGCGGCCAAACAAACTCTATATTGTCTGGAATTTCGATACGAATGCAACGGAGAAAACCGCGCGTAAATCCGAGCTCGTATGCAAAAATTATGCGAGTTAGAACATTTGACTTTTAATATAAATTAATTAATAAATAAATAAAATAAAACATATGTATACCATCATCCTCCTATGCGTTCTCTTCTACCGGCCGAACCCATGCACGTTGCTACCACCAAAAAACGCACATAACTCGAGGCAGCCGAAGTTTGATCAGCGACTACCGGCGTGTGCACCACCTTGAGAGCCACCTACGCGCCAAGTTTCATCACGTCATTCGCCGCCATTTGCACGCAATCCAAGAAAATACGTGCATCCTTCAATCTCAGATCACAGAAAATCTGTGATGTATTAGCAGCAATCAACCGTATGGATTCGAAGAGCTCGTCGAGATCTACACTTTTGCTTTTGGAATTTTTCGATTTCGTTGAACGGATTGAGAGATATTAAGGAAAGAAGATCGTCAATTTCTGGCCATGGAATAGGTGGCGGCCATGGTTTGAAATTAGGGTTTCTGAAATAAAATAATAATCAAACTATCTCGGTTTGCGTGCGTATTTATATAGGTAGGTTCAAAATCGTCCGAACTCCAATCGAGACGTGCCGCCAGGCGTTTATAAGGTTTTATCCATATTCCGAACGCAATGGAACAAGTTTCGAGGCCTAATTCGATTATATGTGGAAGATAGCTTTTTTTAAAGTCGATTATTTTAATTAAATTCGAAATTAAGTTTCTACGCGTTTCAAGCTTGCACGGTCAAACGACAAGTCCGATTGCTACGAAAATTGAAATCCTACAATAATTCACTATTGCGAATCCGATGAAACTAGTTTCGTCGAAATCCGAGACCGTTGCCAAAATGGCTATTTTTCTCGTTAATTACAATATAAAATTTCAATTTCAAATTTTCGACATTTAAATTCAATCTTAAATGTTAACCATCTTAATTTTTTTATTTATATAAAACTTAAATCAGCTTACAACATCATTTTCTATCATATTAAATTCAAAATTTAATTAGTTAAATAATTTTTGAAGCTACAAATACACAAACAGAGCCCATTTTTATTTCTGAAGCGATATAGAACATTCTATATATCGAAACAGAGGTTTTCGATATTTCTGAACACAATGGAATAGGTTACAGGCCATAATTCCATCGTATAAAGAAGTTATCATTTGAAAATTAATTTATATCGATTTAAATTATTAACACAATTTCTACGTGTTCTAACGTTGTACGATCAAACGGTAAATCCGTTTGATACGAAATTTGAAACCATATAATAATATACCATTCCGGATCCGATGAAACCAGTTTCGTCGAAATCCGAAACAGTTTGCAAAATTCCAATTTTGACAAGTTAATTAAAATATTAAATATTCAATTTTTATATATCCTCTTTTAATTCAATATTAAAAGTTCATAAACTTTATTCTAATCCAAATAAAATTTAGATTAACTTAGTAAATCAATTTCCTATATATTTAATCCTATATTCAAATAAATTTAGAACCAAAATCTTAAATTACTTGCCACAACAGATTGCACATTCCAAATAAAACCAATTTCATTTACAATAGATACTTCCAACAGTAACTCCAATATTTTGATTTATTCCTTATGTAATGACCCACTATTTTGGACCATTCAAATCGACAATAAATCCACACATGTCGGACTTGAATAATTCAAAACAATAGATTGTTAATTTAAATTGGCAAAACTCAGCATATACAGTAAATAAAATAATCACAGATCACAGGCACAGAGTAATATAACAATAATGCAGCGGAAACAAAAGAATAGTAGTTCATGAAGCTACTATATATATATATATATAACAGAGTTAAACAAGATACAACAGAAGTCTCGAATATAGTAGTCAAATACAAAATATACACACATGTATGGACATACTCTCGAAAATCACACGCGTTGATTAAATAAAATTTTGAATTCTTGGTTGTTGTTGTGGTTATTGTTGGTTTAAGGAATGTTTGGGAAAGTAAATAAATTCAATATGAATTGAAAATGAATCAATTAGATGTAAATAGGTGTTATAAATTATGTGCAATTGAATTGAATGAAAATGCATGTAGAGATTAATGAATATATTATTAATCAAATGAACGTAGAAGAGTTTAATGTAAACCAATTGAATTGAAAGAAAATCATGTGAATTAAGGGAAACTAACCAATTGAATATCAATGTACTGAATTTGAATAAATCAAACGTTAATGAAATGAATATTAGCAATTGAATAAAAGTTTTGAAATACTCAAAGCGAGCTGAAATGAAATAGCCATAACTTTTAAATGGTTGAACGGAATTCGACGATCTTGGACTTTTCGGAAAGCCTAGAAACTGTGCTACATCTTTTGTTTAGAATGTTTTGATAAATACCTTCATCCACTAGGCTTAAAACACCAATATTTGACCAGGATCGGACATACTCTCTATGGTTTCGGTGTAATAATACGTAGTTATTAAAGAGACCGGGATCGGATATGGACATACTCTCTGTCGATACCGAAAACCACTTTAATAACTAATATACGCGGAGTGTTGATCCAGAACGAAGTGGATGGTTTTGGTGAACGCGTTGATTGAAGAAAGAGAATGATTTTGGATGACCCTTGATATGACTAAAATAGGAGCCCTGTCGGACCATTGAGGCTCGCCACCTCTAGCAGACACACTTCTTCGTTACCTTATCTATTACTTTTGTGATTCGATTTGGGTGCACCCCTCGATTATGGGAGTGTTGTTTCGTGGTGTTGGGGTAGTAGCTGCTATGCCCAACATCAGTCCGGATGACGTAACTACTAGTATCCTAGTTGGTATCGCCTCATGTACCTTGTCATACTGATTATCCTATTCGCGACCACTACGATTTTGATTTGTGTTATACCTATGGGGTACCCTCTGATAACCACTAGTTTAAGGTGGGGCTTACGGTGCTGTATAGACTATGACATTTATAAACTGTGTTAAGGGTGGAATGGGCCATGGCTTAACGCTAGGAATGATATTTTACTTTATGATAGACATTATTGTATATAGCGTATTCTATTATATAGTAGATAGTTTAACGGATCCTTAGGAGATGGAAATCCCGAACATCTCTTAAGTTAATGCACACACGTTAAACACTGGATAGGCGGTGTCTAAAACTCGTAAACATCTCCGACGCCGTCACACTCATATTTACTTATTCGATTTAACTTACATGGGATATTTTAGTCCTGACTCGAGTGTTTTGACTTTTCATTACGCTCGAGTCAGCCTGAGAATTTCAGATTAGGTTGAAGATCTATTCTGGAGAACGAAGACGGAGTTTGGTATTACATCATTTGTATTCTACTATTGTATTATTTTTCCGCTGCATTGTTGTATTATCTCTGATATGTATGTAACTCTGATTTATGATGTATAATAATAATCAAATTTATTTATTTAACAGCTTCATGAACTGTTATTTTATTATTATATCTTGTTCCTTCCGCTGCGAGATTCTGAGTTTGTTTCTGTTCTTTGTTTTCTTTTCTTATTTAACCCCAATAACCATCTGTATTTTGGATTGTTTGAGTCGTCATGTGTGTATGTTTTGTCGACTTGAACGGTCAAAAATGGAGGTCGTTATAGTAGATGTGAGTCGACCATCCACGATCCTGATAGATCCGTCATTCCCGGAGTGCGAACGAAATCCTAAAGCCTAAATAGATGTGACTGACCGTCTGTCGGCTGACTCCAGACTCTCGGAGTGCTAGCTAGAGTACGAAAATAAATATCAAATGAGTGTGACTGACCACCCATCAACTAACTCCGGATTTCCAGAGTGTGAATAAGAGTATAAACATTAGATAACTCTGGATTCTCAGAGTGTGAATTGGAGTATAAACATCGAATAACTCTAAATCCCCAGAGTGTGGATTGGAGTATAAACGCAAGCCGGGTGTGACTGGCCACCCACGAATCGATCTAAGTCCCCAGAGTGCGGACGAAGTTCTAAATATCAAACGAGTGTAACTGACCAGCCATAAAATAACTTAAGTCCCCGGAGCGCGGACGTGGCTCAAAACATTGTGCGGTTGTGACGGACCACCGATCTACAAGTGCAATCCTCAAAGTGTGGATGCGATCACCAATAGACGAGCAAGTGTGATTCGACCACCTGAACTCGCCTTGTTTCAATTCTGCTTCAGCGAAGTTAAGCCTGGTATATTAAAGGCAATCAACGATTGTTAACCAATCTTTTCAATTTCTTCCCGGAGTAGGGGGTAGAACTTAAGTGCCAACCACTGATTAAGACAATGTAATATCGGAATTTGACTTAGCGCTCAATCGCAACCCAAAACTGTGGCTCCGGAACTTAGCAACTAAACCCAGGTCCGATTTAAAGAATACAACTCCACAAGTGTATTGAATGAAAGTTCGAACGTTGAAGCACTTTAACAAATGAACACAAATTGAGATGAACACAAAATGAAATTTTGTTTCAGTTATTCTTTGGAAGAAAAAGAGTAAGTACAAAACTATACCAAAAGTCCTACTAGCGGGGATCGAACCCGCATCTATACACGGCCTACAAAAAGAAAACAAAAGTAGATTCCTATCTATCTACCAAAAATAAGCCGAAGAGACATATCTATTCTTTCTTTTTCTTGGCTTCTTCTTCGATGTTGACCCACTAGATTCGCCACTTAGTTTCCTCTTCGAGCCCTTACCTTTTGGCGACTGATCTCCAGTCAGGGGCATTATGTTAACCTCCTCCTCCGAGCTCAAGTGAATAGGAATGCTTCTCGAAGGCAGAGTCGAAGGGATAGGATCAATGTTAGCAATTGGAGGAGGCACACTTGTATCAACGACCGTTCCCCCGGAGAGATCATCTGCAAAGGGGCTGGGCCAGGTCCTGCCATTACACCTCCAAAGCCACTGCCCCGTGCAGCTTCTTCCATCTCAACATTGATTTCAGCCAGTATCTCCTCTTCATGAATTGTTTGAGCCTCTCCGGGGACGTTAATAGTTGGGCCCGAAGAGATGGTCACTAGTGCGCCTCCACCCATGACAAACGACGGATCGGCAAAGGAGTCACTGTGATGACCGAGAAGTTCCTCCATCATCTGTTCATCGAAAGTAAGTGTGCTCCCTTGTACCCCATCCGTAGGTGTAGTAGTCGTTGTCGTGGTCGCTTCCGTCATGATAGCCTCATGCTCGTGATGTAACTCTTGGATTGCTGGAGGTATAGCAGATGTAGCTCCTATCACTGAATAAAGACAAAGATAAAGTTATTAGTGATTGCTTCAAATAACGCTTCCCACACTGAATGAGCACAAGAAATGCTTAGAACACCTTCCTCGGTTTGACTTGCAGGCGGAACTGGAGCAGCTTCAGTGACGTGCTCGTGAATTAGAGATAACCGCGGTTGATCGAGATTATAAGCAGGAATGGACTGAGAATCAACCACGGATGTGGATTCAGGCCGAATTGGCGCAAGAGTTTCAGAACTTACGTCATGGTGCTCAACGCCAGAACCTTCTCCAGCTTCCGAATGCTGAGTGCCAAGTTTCTCCTTTTCGTATGCAATCGTGATATCATGGAGCATTTTCCTTTCATCTTCACTCAACACCCGGTTTTCAAGCTCGAACTCATCGACCGATTCCGCTTGTCGTTCAGTTTTCTCATCCTGCACCAACCGGCCCCAAGCGTTGTACATGTGCGTTGGATAATTATCAAGCCAGGTTAGGTCCATGTACTTCAATACTCTAGCATTGTATGTGATCAGAAGATCTTCAATATCGGCCTCTAACCTGGCCTCTGCCATCTTAACTTCATCCTCAACCTTGGCCTCAGCCTCCCAAATTTTAAGTGTAGCCGCATCCCTTTCACCTCGAAGTGCCACAACTTTTTTACACGCCTCCTGGGCCGCTTTGTTTACATCGTATTTTTCTTTGAGGATTTCGGAGAATTTGGCCCTAAGGTCCTCAAGTTCCTTTAGTGCGGGATCCCTCTCGGCTGTAACAGTTGTGTTTCGATAGCCCATCTCCTCAACCAAAGCAAAATGCGTCTGTCGCATCCTTTCCATGGACTAATTTGCCTCATCGGCTTTCTTGGTGGCCTTTATTTCCGACTTCCTGGAAGATTCGGACTCATTGTTAAGCACTTGTATTATACGGTCCTTTTAAGCAATATCAGTCTCTAACTTCTCGATTACTTTTGCCCGCTCAAAGGCCACCGCTGATGCTTTGCCTGCAGTTTTCATCCACTCTCAATACTGGGTATATATGTCATGGATGTAATTGTGCATAGTTTGCTCCGCCTCAATTGGAATTATCTTTAAATGCGGAGGGAAAACGAAGCCATCGAAACAAATATTTGGGAAGTCTTTTTTCAACTGGGCGATTCTGATCGCTCCTTCTCCAATGGGCTCGGTGACCGCTTGTTCGATAATAGCGGGAGTTTCATCCTCGATTCTATGGCGCTGTGAATCAGATCTAGGAGTTTGAGAAGACGGTTTTTGGCATGGAGGCTCTAAGGATTGTTTCCCGTGATCAGAGGTTGGTGTTGGAGCTCGCGGAGGTGGAGAGCGTGATCGGGAGCGATATATATATTCTCTATCTCTATCCCGCTCCCTCTCATAACGTTCCTGACTAGAATAACCGCGATCGCGGTCTCTATCAGCTTCCCTCCTACGTGACTCATAGTATGAACTGGATGACTAGCGCGTAAAGCGAAGGCTTCCTAACATAGATTCTCGCCCAGTTATCGTATCTGTAAAATAGAAAGAAAAGCAGAATCAGTAATCTCCAGAAATGAGTAACTTATGATTGGAAATCGTGTAGTGCCGTGAAGTGTATGCATGTGTTAAACCCCCCCGGCCAACCGGATGTGTCGGCCGCACTTGTAGGAAGTGACTCGCTTAAATTTAAAACACTTTGAAGCCCTTCCAATCCGGTGTCGTGTTGAAGCGACACATAGTCCGAAATCGGAATGTCAGCGAGCCCTTCGAAAGGATTCTCTATTTGCGAGGGAGGATCCTCCGAAACTCTAACACCGGAGGCTGGCAGAGACACGACTACAGATTTCCATCTCGAAGATTTTTGACGCTTATGTGCTACTGCCTTGCCTTTTCTCCTCCCCTCTAAACCCTGAAAACTGTTAGAAGGCCCGGCTACGGGTTCGTCGTCAGTAGGCGTATTTTCTTCATTGCCCTCCTCAGCTATTACAACCCTGGGCGCTTTACGTTTCACCCGTCTCACCGGGGCTTCCCTAAGCGATCCCTCCAGTCTTATGCTTTGATTTCGATCAATTAGCCTGACAATTCTCAAGTTTCTATCTGTGAGCACCGAGTCCATATCTCTCATTTCGCTCGGCACTTCCTGAAGAATTCGTACTATTTCTTTGAACTGAGAACCTTCAGGTCGTGGAACGGCTGTAAGGAAAGAAGATATTAGTTTCAATGTCAATTATGACTATCTCGTTAACTACTGGAAAAATTATAGCACTTACGTTTGACTAACCATCGGCTAGCAAACCCTGGAGGACATCGGGCGTAGAACCACTCCGTCTTAAATTAGCTGAGCCTGGTCCAGGATCCCGCCACCACTTGGCAGTTTCTGACTGGCTCTAGAAATGTGAATGAAGGACTGTCTCCCCGACTCTTAACATTAAATGGGTATCTGATTTCTTCCGGGGTCGGGGGGCGGAAAAGATGTTCCATGAAGACGATGGATAGACTATTCAACAGTGCATATCCATTTGGATGTAATTGTGATGGAGCGATTCTAAAGAAAGATAACACTTCTCGGATATACTGGTTGAATGGAGGGAGTGTTCCCGTGTTGCACGAATGGCGATTAAAGGTTGTGAATCCTTCTGGGAGCGTGTGGCCTGTCATTTGATCCAGGTAGCAAAACGTCATCTAATGATAGACCATGCCTTTAGCATATTCGCCCAAACATATCTTCAAAGACATTGGACGGCATAGAATCTTGAGGGTTCGTGATAAAAGTTGCTCCTGGCAGCTCGTCTAGAGCTGGACCTATTACTTCGGCTGCAATGGCCGGGATCTCTATTATCGGAGAAGATGAACTTTGAGGCTCCTGCTGCTGTGAATTTATAGATTCCATAGCTAATCAACTCATCAAAAGCCATCATTAGATGATAATAGGCCCATGTGTTCCCTAGTGTAAAGTGCATGAATGTGTTGTGCAATGAAGTGCTACATAATACTTATAATTCTACGGAATTTAAGAAATATTCAAACGACAAGACTTCGAGATTCAACCGGAGTGACCGTCATCGCTGACCGTCACAACCGTACCATCCAGACTTCGGATAATGATCCAAGTTACAGTTCAAAGAGTTGGCCAAGTTAAAGCTTCATCGACAAGCTTCGAAGGGTAGTCAAATACGCAGTTTAACAGTTAAGTCCAGATATGCAAGGTTGAAGCTCGCTGGAGTCAAATGTTCGATTATGCAAGATTTCGCATCCATTAAAGTCTGAACTTGGATCGAACACCAGAGGTGCAATCCGTATCAATGGTAGAAGACAACATCTCGTACCGATCGCAAGAAGGTCAATTCGTGTCGACCCAAAACCCTCAGTTTCGTATCGATCAAAAGTAGCGTCTTCGCATCGATCGCTGGATCTGATTTTTCGTATCGATCACTCTGGATCGATACGAACTCCCATCATCAGTCAATACAAACTACTTGCTTCACCGATACAAAGGTCCATTATGCTTGACCAATACAAATTCACCCTCTATCCATAATCGATGCGAGTACATCCTTCATCCATCATCGATACGAGTAATTCCATCATATCCCTCTACCCTTCTTCTTCTCTAGACAACATAAGCGCCATTTCGACCTTCCTCGACCTTGGTCCGGTCTAACTCCGACCTTGACATCACTGGAATCGGCCACGAATATGAATGGGTTGGCAGTCAAACTCCAATCTCATCGTTTTGATGTAGATTTATGGGTTAATTACCTAATTATAGCAGTTGGTTCGGGGGATTAACAAATTAAATGGCTCGAAGACGAAGTCAATTTCTTTTTCTCTTTTTTTCCTGATCGATATGAAGGCGGTGTGTGGGAGTGAAAGCAAGTGGAAAATTTTCTAAGTCCTAAGCATATTTATATTGGTACGAAACCAAAGGAAAAAAAGTTATTTCGTATCCCAGTTATTATACCGAGATCATCGGTTGCCTACATCGATAGGAGGAAGGTCCTTCGTACCCATCTATCCGCATCGGTCAAGACTACAACAATTTGTGACCATCAGTTCAAATCGATCCAGAGCATGGTCATTCGTATCCATCAGTTCAAATCGATCCAGAGCATAGTCATTCGTATCCATCGATGACCTATCAATACTGTTTGCGCCAAAAATGGTCACAAACCCCAAGTGTTGTGAAAGCACCAACGTATGAATATAAATCAACAATATTCACACACAAATCACGGATCTAAGCAAATAACAAATAGCAATCCAGAAATAATGAACAGTGACACAAGATTTATAGTGGTTCGGCAATCTCCGGCCTACGTCCACTTCAAGGTTTTTATGATTTTATTACTCGATGTTTGAAGATTACAGTTTCTTGTAATGTAGTACAACTGATTTTCTGAGCTAAGTCTGAATCTAAGGCAGCAATGGTGATTCTGAGTAAATCTGGCAGAGTCTGGGTGCTCTTTCGCTCTCAAAATTGTCTGACCCCTTTTCTGAATGACCAGGGGCTCTATTTATAGGTGTAGGAGGCTGATATTTCGCCTAAATTGAGGGGAGACCAGTTCTGGTACGTCAGGGGGCCCACATGGCCGAAATCTGGAGTTCTGGGCCCACTTTGGGATCGATTCGACCCTTGGTTCGAATCGATCAAGAAATTGTCCAATCAAGCTGAAATTTGGTGTGGTCATTCTTCATCATGTGTTTAAGCTTCTGTGAAAATTTCATGGCGTTTGGATTTGTAGAACTTGAGTTATGATCGATTCAATATGGTGTTTTTCGCTTCCTGGAGTTGTTCGAATCGATACCTTCGAATCCATAGGTTCGAATCGATGCCTCTGCATGTGAAGATGGTGACGTGGTGCGTATGCTTCGTATCGATCCGCTTCTCACTCCGGATTGACTGGGTCGACTCCATGTTCTTCGCCGCTTTGACTGGGTGGATTCATGGTAGTGGATTCGAGATGTTGGATTCGAAGGTTTGCTTCCTTCGAATCGATCGTATGTCCCCTTCGTATCGATCTGGGTAAATCTCAGTCGATCGATACGAAGACTCCACTGCCTGAAGGTATTCGAAGGTGGGAATGTTCCAATGGACTCGAACTATCGGAGTCGAACTAATGCTTGCTCAATGGAGTCGAAGCAACGCATATTCCGATGGGTTCGAAGCAAGGCTCGTCGTGATCGATTCGAGGCAAAGGCTTGATCGATGGAGTCGAAGCTACGGTCCTTTTCATGGATTCGAACTTGTGGCATACTGGGACGGATTCGAACTATGTTCTCGTGGATGGATTCGAACCAACGATGTCTTAAGTGGATTCGAACATAAGCCCTGCCGATGGATATGAAGTAAATCGAGTCGAACCAGATGGAGTCGAAACTGATGGATTCGACTCATATGGATGCGAACCCGAGGTTATGTTTTCCACTTACTCCGATGATATCTTGAGCGTACGACCTCGGATTGACTTGATATTTGGAACGTTGACTTTCATGGCTCTGCTTGACGTGTCTTGTCAATTGTAGCCCGATCCGGACTCGGGTGTAATTCATCGATATCCACGGTGAACCTGCGATGCACAATTGATATTTATGACTAGTAATCATTGATTTTCAGTTAATCTTTGGGTATCTTAGCTTTGCCTAAAGTTGGGATAACAGATACCAAGCATACACAGAGGGCTGCTTGAACTTGTTCAGATCCATCAATGATTCCATCAATACGAAAAGCCGATTTCATATCCATCCCCTTGAAGACTACAAGATCTCGTATCGACCTCCCACCATCGATACAAAGCGATTCAAAGAACTAACTATTTCGTATCGATAGCCATTGATACGAAGAATGCATTCCAACTTCTAAAATTAATCCAGGAGAGGATCGATATGAAAGGATACCTTAAAACAACCATCAAACGCTGTAACAACTCGAATTTCACATCGATGCAGGAGAGGATCAATATGAAACTCAATTCAAAAAAAACTTGACAATGACTCGTGAACGTACAAACGTTAACGAGAGTCAGGTTAACATACATGCATGTATGACAGACTAACATTCAATTTTCCAAATTTACAGGAGTTGAATGCTCACCTGGTGACGATTACAATAGTGAACAACGAAGTGCTAACACTCGACACTCAGTTACAACAATGCACTACATAATCATTGGCAGTCATTAGTTCAGCATTTATATTACTGAAAATCGATCAGAGGTTACATCTTTTGACGAGAAGACAACAACAGTCCAAACAAGTCAGATAAAACTATTTAGAATGAAGATTGCAGCTTTTCAAAGCACGCATGTTCTCACAAGATGTACTTTGGGGGGCAAATGTTATCCCTCCTTTTTGGAAAGGCCGTGACACCAAGAAATTGACTGAGAACCAAAGACAGCTCATCCCGGAAAACAGTATACCTAGGTTCGCTATGGATACTGGTAAATTTTTCCCAATTCTGAATCAAGCTACAATTAACATGACACGACAAGCAATGATATGAAAGCCAATGTTCCGAATTTCAAGTCAATCGGAATTCGTATGCTCAAGATATGATCGATACAACTCAAGTGATCGCCTTGTTCGTATCCATGAAGCAATCAGAGAGAGACCTCCTTCGCATCGATCCTGTTCGAATCCATCAACTACGCATGATTTCTTATCGATCAGTAGCAAGTGAGTCTACTTTGTATCCATCTAGGTAGCACTCTTCATACCCATCAAATACCACCTCTCTTCGTATCCATCCAGATCCACCCACTTCGTATCCACCGATAGTAATACGAGGGTCCATTTCGTATCGATCAAGTTTCAAACATGCTTCGTATCCATCGCCCATAGATCGATACAAAATCAACACCTCCCATCGATACGAAGTGGAATGCAAAAGATCGATACAAAGTGGAATGCACGAAATCGATACGAAATGAGATGCAGTGGATCGATGCGAACAAGGCCAAGCCGGGTCGATACGAACGAGGTGCATCCATAGGAAAGACTCGATCGTCCGGCATGAAATGTGGATTGATCCTAAAAGAAAGCACCACATCATCAGACATCACGTGCAGAACCATCGACACGAAGCTATCGATGCGAACAGCATCGATACGAATTCAACAGCCTTCAAAAAATCCAAACTTGCATCGATCATAACTCAAAATCTACAGGTCCAAATGCCACAAAATTTTCACAGGAGCTTGCGTACATCCTCAAGAATGTTCATGATTGATCTCGACTCGATTGGACGAAATACTGATCGATACGAAATTCATTCGTATCAATCACGAATCGAGTGCAAACGGCATGGGGTCGATCGTGTGAGCCCACCCACGTGAGGGAAGAGGTCTTCCGAGATCTGAGCGAGATATTTGCAGCCTACGTCTATAAATAGCAGCCTAGAACCTACTGAAAAGGGACTTTTGGATCTTTGACATCCAGACTCTGCCAAAATCATTGTTGTACTCGAATTCTACTGTTGTAACACGTTGTAACCAACAAGCAAAAATCAATAAAGTCAATCGTTTCATAGTGGACGTAGGCTATACGCCGAACCACTCTATATCCATGTGATTCTGTGTGTTTCTCTTGCTTATTATTGGTGTGTTTGTTAGATTTTCCTCTTTTTCCATTTATATTCTTCATTTTATCTCTTCAAACACATCCGAAGAGTGTTGTGCCCAATTTTGGTACAAATAGAAACCAATAGGTTCTTAGTGATCCCATGAAAACTATGAAACTGGATAGATAGTTCGTAAGATTGGAACAGGTTATTAGTCAGCCCATAAAAACTAATAGGTTAATAGTAACCCTATAACTATAAACTGAGAAAGATAACTGAATAAATTAGAATGGGAAATCCATGGCATATTGTAGTTTTGAATATCATCGTAGTATATTATGTTTTAACTATTGTGGATGCAGGTGCACGGTATATGGTTATTATAATTTAGTTAAGGTGAGAGGAAATCCTATTTCGCTCAACGACGTGGTCTTACTAGATATCTATTTGGTTTGAGATGGTAGGTTATAATTCATGCTAGACTTTTTGTCTGACCCGAAGTTTTTTCCCCCTTAAACTTTCGGGTATTCACTTGAGTAGGTCGAGAGTAAGGGTTTTTCAGGTTCTCTTTGAACGAAAAAGCTTTCGGAGAAATGCAGGTGGAAATCTATATAGTAGGAGCTATATATTTATTTTCTTCTTGTTTTGATTCTGCTTTTTTGTGTTGTAATAGCTAGTTGTACTAAATTCCAGATATTTGACTCTAATCATCCAAGGGTGCATCTTCATATGTCGCTCTTGGAATATGTTGTAATAATTATATTTTCTTTGAACTTGGTTTGGAAATTGGGGTTCTGTAATGAAATTGAAATCTTATTGTGAAAGGAGATGAGAAATTAAAAAAAAATTGTGTTGAATTTCCATATTTATGTGTTTCTAGTATTATCAAATGATTAACATAGCCGCATTTTATCACCGGAAATTAATAACTATGGATGACTGCGGCATTCGTAACACGTGGCTTCGGGTCTCAAAGTGGGTGATGCTATAGTTTGGTACTAGAGCATAGGTTTATGTAAACTTAAAGGAATAAATTTAAACCTAAAATATTTTGAAAACATAATCCATTGAATTGGAGAATAAGATTGGGGTTTGGGTTAACGCAATAATAACTACTTGTATTTTGCTACATAAATGTATGTATTCCGCTCTCTCTTAGACCATTCTTTTGTACCTTACTAAGGCTTGTATGTAGATTTACGAGAAAGAAAGGTACGGAAGCAGGAAACAGAAGAGTGAATCTAGGTGGAGGAATTATGCCCCACGGTATATATGGGGATGATGTATCAATTCTTCGTTAACTTGATGCAAGCCAAAGCGGTTGAAGGAGTAGCTAGAGGAAATGCAGTGAATGCGGAAGGAGCAAATTCCATGGTGCTTGGCAATAATTATGCCAAATTGAGTAGGGATTGTACCAATTTAGGTAGAAAGCTTTTTCTTGGAAAAGAGGATGTTGTAGAAGTGGAGAATTGGTTGTTGCATTGTGAGAGAATCTTTGCTGATCATGATTTGGATGAGGAGGAGAAAAGAAGAGTAGCTTCGAGGTAGTTGCAGGGAGAGCATTGTTCTAGTGGAATGGAGTCACCGTAGGTGTGCCTGAGGAGGAGTTGACTCGGGCAGAATTTCGAAGGAGGTTCAAAGAAAGATCCAGTCAGAAGTTGCCAAGTTGGTTTTTCTAAGAAAGTTTATGGACTTGGAGCAAGGAGCAAGGAGCAATGTTGGCGATTCAGCATGCCACTAAGTTTGATGAGCTATCTAGATATGGATATGCTACCATCGACACCATCATTAAGAGGAATGGAAAGTTTATTCG
Organism: Allium fistulosum; assembly: GCA_030737815.1. NCBI lineage: Eukaryota > Viridiplantae > Streptophyta > Magnoliopsida > Asparagales > Amaryllidaceae > Allium > Allium fistulosum. The sequence continues at coordinate 1,386,905,534 of CM060901.1, read as the reverse complement.
AGGATTGAAGCCAGAGATTGCTAGGGCAACCATGCCATATCTTCGAGACCCAAGCAATGTTGTAGTGGAGATGTAAATTCGGAATGAAGAGATGCTTTCTACTTTTGGAAAAGAGAAGTAGGGTGAAAATCAAGATTCTCAGGGTAAAAGGAGAAAGTTCTTTAAGAAGAAAGGAGCTTGGAAAGGAGGGGCTGCCAAGAAAGGAAAGGCTGATCTGGTTTGCTACAAGTGTGATAAGAAGGAACATTTTTCTCATGAGTGCCAGTCTGTCAATGGAAAGAAAGTTGCTGATAAGAAAGGAGTGAAATGCCCAAACTGTGATCAGATGGTGGCACTACAAGATTTAGTGTCCAGAACTAGTCAAAGCAGACAAGGGAAAAGTTTTTTCTTTAAAACCAGTATCTTCTAGGCCAACTGCGATTGAGAAGGGAAAATCTATGATGGATGGTACACTTTTGATCCATAGTATAGTAGTTAGGGTACTGTTTGATACCTGTGCATCACATTCATTTATATCTTAGTGTTTGGTAGATAAGTTATGCTTAGAACCATCATACCTTGTTACTTCCTTAAGGGTTGCAAATCTGATAGGAGGCTATGCAACTCTGGGGATGAGATGTGACTAGTTAGAACTTGATTTGTTAGGTTATAAGTTTGCATGCAGCCTGTATGTCTTTGATTTCGTAGGCTTTGGGACCATATTGGGTATGGATTGGTTCGATAGATATGATGCTATGATATTTTGCTAGGATAGGGAAATATCAATGAGACATCCTAGTAGTAGTGACCGAATAGTATACTCAGTCAAGAATTTGAGTCCAGGAATTTGTGCTTTGCTGAATGTTATGGAAGCAGAAGAAGAATTGAATTGGTTTTTGGTAGCAAGAGTATTTGCAGATGTTTTAGAGCCAATCACAGGTCTACCACCGAAATGTACTATCAAGTTTTGAGTTGATCGTGTGCCAGGAGCAGAACCCGTAAGTAGACAACCTAGCAAGATGATACCTACCGAGATGAAAGAGTTTAAGGTGCAACTAGAGGACTTAAAAGGAAAGAGTTTTATTAAACCAAGAAGTTCGTCTTGGGGAGCGGCCACGGTGTTCGTGAAGAAACCGGTTGGGTTGTTGAGGATGTATATTGACTACCATAAGCTGAATGAGAAGACTATAAAGAACATGTACCTTTGTCGAGAATCAACGACTTATTCGATCAGTTGAGTGGAGCTAAAGTGTTTTCCCAATTGGATTTGGCTACAGGTTTCCATCAGCTAAGAGTGGCAGAGGACAGTATTCCTTTGATGATGTTTCGAATGAGATATGGTTTGTACGCGTGGTTATTAATGCCATTCGGGCTAATGAATGCGCAAGCTTTCTGCGTGGACTTGATGAACTGGAATTTCTGATAGCACTTGGATAGGTTCGTATTAGTGTTCATTGATGACATTTAGATATATTCTAGGAATCAAAGAGATCATGAGGTTCATCTTAGAATAGTGTTAGAGATACTGAGATAGCATTAGTTGAAAGCGAAGATTTCAAAGTGTCATTTCTGGAAGAAAGAAGTAAAGTTTCTTGGCCATGTAGTCTCAGGAAAAGGGTTATCAGTTGATCTAGCTAAGGTTGAAGTTGTTAATAGTTGGAAGATATCCGAGACAGTGGCCGAGATAAGAAATTTTCTTGGATTGGCTACATATTACCGGAGATTTATCAGGGATTTTTCATGGATAGCAGCACCCCTGACTAAGCTAACCAGAAAGGATGTTAAGTTTGTTTGGTTTGACGGATACGAGGAAGCATTCCTTAAGTTAAAACATTTATCGACCAACGCACCAGTGTTAGTAGTTCCAAATGGGAACCAAGATTTAGTGGTGTATACGGATGCATGTGGAACTGGATTAGGTGTTGTGTTAATGAAAAAAGGTAAAGTGGTCGCATATGCTTCTTAACAGCTCAAACAACATGAAGTAAATATCTGATACATAAAATAGAGTTGGCAGCGGTGATCTTCGCATTGAAAGTGTAGAGACATTATCTCTTATGAGAAAGATTTGAGTTATACATGGATCATAAGTCTTTGGGGTATTTATTCTCTCAGAAGGAATTGAATATGAGACTGCAGAGGTAGATGGAGTTTTTAGTAGCTTATGATTTTGGAATAGAGTATATGCCGAGAAAAGGAAATAAGGTAGCAGATGCTCTTAGCAGAAAACATCAAAAGGTGGCGTTAGCTATGTTGGCGGAATGGAAGGATCTAGAGGCATTGACTACTTAAACTGTGCAGTTGAGATCGATTGCTAGTTCTAGTCAGAGTACTGCCATGTTATCTTGTTTGGAAATTCGACCAATTTTGATCGAAATGATTGCTTCTAAACAGAGGGATGCTCCATTATTGGCCGAGAAGATTAGAAGAATTGAGATTGGAACTGAGATTGATGATTTGAGCGATTTTAGCCTTGACCAGAAGGGATGGTTGAGAAAGAAGGGACGACTGCGTGTTCTGAATGTTGGGAGCCCAAGAAAAGAAATTCTTAAGGAATGTCATCGATCGAGGTTCACGATTCATACTAAATTAATCAAGTTGTATTTGGGTATAAAGAGAAGTTTCTTCTAGTAAGGTATGAAGAGGGTTGTTGGCTTATGGGTAAAGCAATGTTTGAATTGCCAACAAGTAAAAGCCAAACATTAGAAGCCGAGTGGATTTCTTCAACCTTTAGATATACTAGTCTGGAAATGGGATTCGATATCCATGGACCTTATTGATGGGCTGTTAAGGTCGAATCGAATTTTAGGCTACTAAACATGTAAATACCGCCACAACGCTACTAAATGTGGAGACACCACCCCATGACTACTAACCATGAAAACGCCGCCACTAGGCTACCGTGCAACTAAATTCCCACTACTATTACTGCCACTAAGCTACTGGGAAATGCTTCCCCTTTCACTGTGCCTAGAAAGTAAGAAGCCAAAATGCTGATTTATCGCAAGGTCTCGTCGTTTGCATTCGCTTCCACCTCTCGATCGTAGGGTTGGCCTCTTAGTGCACGCTCCGGGTCCTCTCTAATTGTATCATGTGCGTCAGGAATTTGTGAATACTAGGACCTCCCGTTGTGCCAGACCCACTCCAGAAGACATCCATGCCAGTTGCATGCCCATTGTTGGAACCTGCATTTTTTTAAAATACTTTCCAAGCATTCGAACATTTGAATTCCTTTCTTGGACATCTTAATATGATTCCAAACGTCTAATTTGAGTCAAATTTGAACTAATTGCTCTCGATTTAAGATTGTTTTAAATCCATACGTCTGAATTTTAGTCGGACATCTAATTTCCTCTTTATATGTCTACTTTTTGTTTTCTAGATTTTATAATTTATTTTAATTTTGTTTGTCTTCTTCATGAGTATGGATTTAAGGTTCTTTTTTAGCAGAATGTTTTGATAGTCTCTATCTTTGTTTATAGGAATTTACTAGTCAATTTCAATAACTATCTATATATATAACTTTAAATAAACTACCTATATACCTTCAAATACAGACTATATATACATACAAACATATATATATATATATATATCCCAAGTTATATAATCAATTCAAAGTAAAATAAAAGGGATATTTAATTACTTTGTTCATTCAATCAAACCAAACTTTATCAATAAAGATTTATCTTCATAGAATTTGATATGAATTTCAGTAGTCTATTCTTTTCCTTTTTGAGTAATTATTCTTATTAAATTAATGCCTAGGGTTTTCCCATAATTAATATCCTTTTTTATTTTCAGTTGAAATTGTAAATAAAATGAAATTTTGGTTGAAATTACTGTTCCAAATTCAATAATTATATTTCCGAACCAGCTAGAATTATAATGGAATTTAATTAATTACGAATCATCATGACGTGGAAATCAATTTACTCACCTTTACAAAGCTTTTTTCTTCTAATTTAGGTTAAATCTCCTAACCTAGACCTTCAATCTTAATTGATTCACCCTTCTTCCTCACTCTCTTATAATCTTGATTTTCTCTCTTTTTCTTTGAATTGGATTTATTTTATTTTATTTTTGAAGAGAATATAAGTATTGTTTAGATTTGAGAAGTTTCCTTAAAGGAAGAATATTAATTGTACGTACAGAGTAGAGAAGTGGCAGCTAAGGTTTTTAGTGAAAAGGAGTGAGAGTTATGGTCTTATTTATAGTTGAAAACTAAGGTTATCTGATTTAAACTCAAAATTAATAATTTTGAAAATGCCAATGGTTATAGTTTTCGCTAATTTTGACCTGTTTTTACCAAAATTAATAGGTTATATATGTTTTCTAACTCTAAACGACACTCCAGACGTAATAGAATAGGCTCGAGGCCTAATTCCAAAGTTTTTGAAAATTTACTGTTTTATCCTTTTATGTAAAATTATATTTTTACCCTTATTAACATTTTAAATTATTATTAAAATTTATGGAGTGTTACATTAAAGCAGTCGCACTTCAATGCTATCGCATGGCAAAGCAATTGCAAGTCTAGGATATCGCATGTTAACCTACCACATCTCAAGGCTATCGCATCTTGGTGTCATCGCAAGTCAAATTTAAAAGCTATAGCATGTTAACTTTATCGCATACCAAACCTTCTGCATGCCAACTCTACTACATGACATAACTTAGTTCTATCAAGGGTCAAGCTACCATAGGCCAACCTACCGAATGTTAAGCTATTGCATGGCACAAACCAAAGCTATCGAGGGTTGAAGGTCAAAGCTATCAAATGTTGAGCTTTAATAGCTATCGCAAGTCATGTTTGTAGAACTATCGTAGGTTGAACAGTTATAAGCTATTACAAGTTAAAGGTTTATGGCTATCGGAAGTTGACCTATCGCATGCCTTAAGTCTTAGTGCTATCAAAGATTGATGAAACAAAGCTATCACATGGTATAGTGGTAAATTCATAATTAAATGAAAAATGATATATTTTTTCTTAATAAAGCAATGACTTTTAACATATCATGCACTTGTTATTTATTCAGTGGTTACTTTTATCTTATAATGGTATTCTCTAGCTTTGTTGAAAACTAAGCCCTAATTGGATACCATTTTTTAAAATTACATTATTAATTGAGGTATAATTTTCTTTTGCTAATAAGTTCATGTCAACTCGAAATTTAATAGGAAAAATCCCTAAAAATTAACCAAAATTATAAAACAACTTCTTCTACCTTTAGTAAAAAATTCTTAACAAAAAATTAATATTACCATTTTTAGATGTTAATTTAAACATTAAATTAGTCATTTTCCACTTAGAAAAATTATAATTAATTATTAGTTCATCCAAAAAATTACAAAATTTAAAACCGTCTCTATTTAATGTTGAAAACATCATATTAGAATTTTGTGATGTTTAGAGAAGATTAAATCAGGGTTTACCTTATAACCTACCTAATTTTTATCCATTTAAATCACTAAATACACTCAAAATCAATTCTAATCATTAAAACATTTAACCAATATTTAAAGCACTCAACACTAAATCTGAATCCAAATTGGTTTGGAAGGATTTAGAGAAAGTTTTACTCGCTTGGATTAAAAAATCATAGTTGAAACCTTCTACCATTACTTTAGAATTGGAAATATTTGCCTTTGGTTTTGATTTCATCTTTCTTCCCTTGAAATTATTGCCTAACCTTGATATCGATAGATGAGTTTTATTTTTGTTTTTAAGAATGAATGTAAAGGGAGAGAATGATGTGGTTAGGTCGTATGTATATTAATGATTTTGACTTGGACTAAAATCTCTCTTACCTAATCTCATTAATCCATTTCCCTTAATACAAGATTCCCTTCATTCAAATTCAAATTTCATTTACTCCTATCCCTTTTGGCCATATTTAATTGCACTTATCACTCTTGGTCTATTCAATTAATATTTTATATGTCCCATATATGATTAATCAAATTTCCCTTAAGTGGTTTTCTTAATAAAATTATCTTAATTATCACTTATGAATTCTTATTATTAATTTAATTTCACATATTATGGCACCAAAAGATATAGGGTGCCACATTAACCAAATTTACTATAGCCAGATATTTCTAACTTCGAGTCAAAAACCAATTACTAGGAAATTAACCTTTTTTATTGTAGGAGATGAATTCTCTCTAGTATTTCACGTCAAGTATCTAATCCCATACACAACTATGCCCTTAACACAAATTCATAGTAAGTGATTAACCATCATCACGGTAAGGCTTGGTTAAATAAGACATACAATATTTACAAGTCAAAAGACTATTGCACATCATCATGTGAGAACCTCTATTCTAACTTAGTATAACTAACCTATAGATGACTCTCAGTTTGTCATTGTATAGTTGATCCATAACAAATACAAGTTTGTAACCTATTGGTGTTCCCAATAGTCATGGGTAAATCATCATCCATCATGCGGAGGAAATTAAGTAATTAGCTTCGTGTGTGAATCGATATCTGTAACAACCCGAACTCCAATGGGTCCGGATTTTTCGCAAAATGCTAAAACCCAAGCCCACAAAAACCCGAGTTGGGAATTTGGTATCCTGCAAATAGGCAAAGATAAATATATCAGAGCTCAATTAATTATCTCATGACGAAATTGACTAAAATATAATAGTAAGTAAATACTCACCCAAATAATAACACTTCCTAAGCAAGTGTCACATAGGTGAGAAGTCTCTGTCATCTACCTAACCTGTAGGATGTTATGAGGAGGGGGTCAGAACAAAAGTTCTGGTGAATGGATAAATTATATACTTCTCGGCTTATTTCTACATATATAGTTTATTTCCATTTACTCTTATATTAGGTTCATTAGGTTACAATATTCTTACCTCTATTCGTGAATCATGCCCATCTACTCCATAGTAGATTAAAACCTAATAACTAAAATATACATATATGTAGCTATATGCCCAATGACCATATTGGTCCTAGGTACCACCCATGGAACCTTCCGTATCCTCCTCTAAAAGGGATCCATCATCTTTATTCGAGAGCGTTCCGTAACTACATTTGTAAAGGACTGCTTCGTAAGGCCTATAATATAGATGCTCCATCGTCTTGCTCTGTAGTTTTATCTATAAAGGACTGCTTCGTAAGGCCTACAATACAGATACTCCATCGTTTTGCTCCACGAGCGTTTCGTAGCTACATCTGTAAAGGACTGCTTCGTAAGGCCTACAATACAGACGCTCCACTACATACTATGAAAATGTAAATCACGTCTGCACTAGTCTATACCAGTGCTCGGACATCCGTAATGTACCACCCAATGCGTACATTGAGGACTACGTCATCATTTTGTCTACTATCTGAATCCCGCCAACAAGGTCTACCTTGTACGGAACTCGGTCGAGGATTTTCTATATCTGTAAAGGACTGCTTCATTAGGCCTATAATACATATATTCTAGTTGGTCTGTCTCTTTCTCATCGTGGCTATGTCCCTATGCAGCCACCCCTCAACTAATCGAAAGACTTCTAAAGAGTTATGTGGCTGTGCCCTACAGCAAACAATCTAACATCTAATTGGTGGTGCCCCGCCCATCCAATGTCTCGATAGTGAAAGAATCATTGGCATGTTGGTTTAACTCTAGTCTTTCCTGAAATCGCTCGTGGTCTTGATGCTGGCCGATATCCGCATGCGACTATCCGTAAACTTAGTTGCAAGTACTGGACATACGAATACCCTACTCCGAACACCAAGTCCTTCTGACTGCCTACAAAGGTCTGCTTCGTTAGGCCTACAATGCAAATGCAGTCAAGGCATACTCTCTTGATGGAACATCTACAGACCAGCCTCCAGGGATACAACTTCGTTAGGCCTACCTAGAGGGTCATCCTAGAGTATCCTCACGTCACGTTGAAGTCTCGTACTTCCTTGAAACCCAAAAATACTAAGTTGGACATGCTTCTCCATTTCTAAAATCCATGATGAACTGCTTCGTTAGGCGCTTCATCCTTTGGGTTGCTCCAAACGCATTTCGATTCTTCTATTAGACCCTAAGTCTAATATTTTAATTTGCGTTTAGTTTGCTTTCTTATTCTATTGGCTACTTATTTTAATTTAATTAGCATAATCTTGCCCTCGTCTCACTTCTAACTATTGTGAGATAACCATAGGTCTAATAGGGAATGTTGTTAGTATGAGCCACATTCATTATATTGCTTATTTAACTTAATATACAAATCCTTAAGTTCAATAAAATAAGCCTCTTTTGTTTTATTTGTTTATCAACTTAATATAAGTTGTTTAAATAAGCTTCTATCATTATTCTCTACTATCATTGCTTACCAATTTATTATAAGTCTCACGATAAGCTTTTTTGTTCTTATTTCATAATTATAAACTATGATATAATTCTACTTGTAATTGTTACTTTTTCTTCTTTTGTAGTCCATTATATAACTACAAGCGTTTCTTGTCTGCTCTAGTCTGCCTTCTTTTATTATGATATAGAATTTTATTTAATTCTTTAATATTACATATTTCACTTATCATAATAATTGCCTAGTTAAATAGCCTGTGCAGTAAATGCAGACTTTGGCTCATTAATTTTTTTATAGGCTCAAATTCTTAAATTAATAATTTTCATGTTTCAATTCATACTTTACTTTATTTTCTGCTATTTTAGGAGGTAATCCTATTTTATTTAGTTGGTTATGAAAACTATATAATCCATTTCCATATCTTAATATGGAATCATATTATAAACGATAATCCATAACTGCATGATATCTCTTTTATTATTTTGGAGTAGTGTAAAAGACAATGGTTTCTCTATTTTACACTAATTCCCCCTTTTTATTTCTTTTATTCTGGCAGTTATGTTAATCGTTATCTTTTAGGTATTAAGTTATGCATATGTATCCTATTTTCTATACCAACCAATTAATCTAATAATTACTCCTAAATTAACTTTTTCCATTTTAATGCAATTTATTACAATAATTCTATTCCTCAACTTTTATTATTTTACATCTAATTTCCTTCATTTCAGTATTCTTAATTATTTAATCCATATTCGCGTTTAATATATTCTAATCCATACGCGAAAAAAGAGGAGAGGATAGAAGAAAACCGATGTTTGGGTAAAAATCCAAAACTTAGGAAAAGGATGTAAATGAGGCATAGAAAACAGTGTATAAATACTAATACTATAAATAAACTGCAAGTTTTCTTATAATTCAACATAATATGATTAATTACTGAAAAACAATTTCTAAACGGGAATCTAACGATAATATATCTTAAACTTAAAAGATATATAAGTAAATCCACTCAGCTTTCGTCCTTAGCTTCGCTTGTGCTCTGCTTGGATCCATAGTCCTTCTGGATCCCCTTCTTCCAAGGTGTATAATATTTTAATTTAGAAGATCTTCTATCTAGAAATTATTTTCTTTTTAGGGTTCAGCCTTAGGCCAAGAACCCAAAGAAATATTTTCTATTTAGGGTTCAGCCTTAGGCATCGAACTCATGAGAGAAAATCTAATTGTGAGAAGATAGCTAGGCCTAGGGTCCTATTTATATTGGAGCTTGGAAACCTTAGACCGTTGGATTCTAGGATTGAACCTGGAGCCACCACGTCACAGGGTCGTTCAGAGCCATAGAATCAAAGAACGTATGGCTCAGATCGCGCAAAAACGAGAAAACACGTCACTGTACGTACCTAGACGAAAATTCGTCCAGGTCGTACGCTGGTCGACCGGGCGGTCGACCGCTCTTAGCCAGCGGTCGACCGTGCGGTCGACTATTGCGCTATTGGATCGACCTTCTAGTCGGACCATATTCGTATTATATTATTATTTTTTGTTCGGTTACTTAATTCTGTTTCGTTCCTAACTTCTTCATATTGGCTCAGATTTTGACAAGTTATATATGAAAACTAATCAGAAAATCGCACCGGATGTAATGGTACAAGTTCCGAAGCCATATTCGGATAATTCCTAAAATGTTTATTTTTATTACTTATCGTTATACGTTAAATTTTTAATTATATAAAAATGTGGGGTGTTACATTCTCCCACCCTTAGGAAATTTCATCCCCGAAATTTGACTAGGGTAAAAATTATATAATCTCTCGCATTAATTACAACCATTTTGTATTCATCCAATTTTGCAACCAACCGTGCTTTCTTGCAAAAGTGTTTTTCAAGACAAAATATATGCATGTACATAAATTACTAAGCGGTACCTTCTATATGACTGCTCTTTATTTTAGAATTTTACTTTTAAAACATGATGCATACAACCTAAATATACTTGCAATTTCTATATGAATGCGATTTTTCGAAAAATTAAAACATTTTTCATCCAATTTTTCCCACACTCCTAATGAATAGGGGTGTAGTTCAACAATTTTTCATCCAAATCCTAACACACAACTTTTAATATTCGAATTTCAAAAAAATCTAATTTTCTGAATTCGAGTTCTTATGTTAGAAAGAAGACAAAAAATGGAGAAACTTCATATTTCTCCGATTTTCCTTTACGCACATCTTTCCCCATACTTGGGATTTTTGGTTACTATCCTATAAAAATCCCTTTTCATTTTTCCAAGCACAGTTTACATAAGAAAATAGCTTTTTAAATCTTTTCAAACTTTTTCCCAAGCTTAATTTATGGGAAAGATGTATTTTTCTTTTGCAATTCTCATTTATTTCTATTGACGTTTCTGTTGATTTCTTTAGATCTTACTGTTTTTCTTTTAGTTACCTTTTATTTGCTTTTACTCTTCTTTTAATATAGCAACTAAACACAGCTATCATCTAGGGCTAGGAGGTCTAGGACCATGTCCACTTTGACAAAGAAAGGTCCTACTCTAGGAATCCAAGTAACTCATAGGATCCTCCTACCGTCTATTACTTATTACCAACTTTCGTCGTATTACTCATGACGAATAAGATCTATTCATCTCTTCTATTCCATGCTCAAAAAGGAATAACTAAGTCTCATTAACTGCAATGGATCAAGATTTCAATCTATGTAGTCTCTATCTAAAAAGGAAACCAAGCTTGGGAAATTTTCTCTTTATCTTTACTTTTCATTTACCCCCACTAAGGTCTATCTATCCCAACCACTTGTGTCTTACTATCTTACTAATATCAGTTCATTATTCTTCTATAATCTACACACATGAAGCAACATTCCTAGGTTCTCACCAGTGTCTTATACACTTTAGGGGAACTTTTATTATTACTACTAAAAGTAATCACTGCTATCTCCTACATAGCCTTACCCTTTTTCCCGTCATACCTAGGAAATGATTCCTATCTACCCCATATTTAAAAGTTTGGTTTGGTACTTGTCATTTCATTTTAAAAGTTAAATCTTCTAAATTTTTGAAACATAAAATCCCAAAATTCTTGCCTTTAAAAGTGTTACTTTGATGTTTCTCTTAAATTCGAAGGTACTTGGTTACTGAACATTTTATCTTTCTAGACTTTCATCTTTATGGCTTTTTGAATTTAAATAATTCCCCAAACCTAGAGGAGAAAACTTACAAATTCTAAGTTCAAAACTTATTCCTCCTTTTCTTTTAAAGACCTTTACAGCTTTCCTTAAAAATATTTTGGACTTTTTAAATTTAACTGCTTACTAAGTTTTTCTCTTCTAAAAACTTATTTACTTTTTGACCAAACAATTTTTCTTTAAAACATGTCTTGCTTGTTCTAAAAACATTTCTATTTTCTTGACTCTCAAAAATGTCCTCACATGTGTTCAAAACATCTTCATTTCATAGATTTTCAAATTTACAAAAACTGGTGTAGATAAGAACAATTATTTTATTAAAAATCCCTTAATTTTCCTACTCTTCTAATTACCTAACCTTAGAGGAGTTTCTAACTTACTACAATGGGGATTTTCTATAAAGGCAAGCAACAAATGCACATAATTAATGGAAAAATATGAAATTCTCATTGCTTAGCTTTCCTACTAAGGCTCTCTATAATATCCCCTCTAACTAACACAGTCTTTAATTATTATACTTCTTATTACACCTAATGGCTTTATACCTTAATGTGTTGGAACTACTTTCTATTATGAGAAACCATTAACGCTAAAACCATCTATGAATCCTTTAAAAGAGGATTTCATGTTTATGTGAAATTACAAGAAACTTATTTTATATTTTATCGAAATAGGCTATACAAAATATGGTGCTTTCCATACCTTGTACATCTCTTTCACGTATTCCTTATAACTTGCATAAAACATCTTTATTTGTGTTTTGGATCCATAGAAAATTATATCATTATTCATTTCATTCCAATACATTAAAGTATGTTTAATCTATATTCACTTATAATAGACATTTCCTACGAAATTTATTAATTTCCTAATACTTAACTAACATCTTTTTTTTTCGAAAGAGCTCATTTTCAGAACTGTTTTTAATATTTCCTAACTAGAAAACATTTTCATATACTTATTTAAATAATAAGTGTACTTATAAACCACTTTATTTCTATACTTAGAAATTATCTTCAAAACACATTTTTATTTGGGTCAAAACAGATGTTGCGTAAAACACCATTACTACAACCCAAAAAAAATACTAGTATATTAATAAATCCCATATGTTATCTAAAAACATTTTCTTTGGGAGTCACCTACTATAACAATAATGTCATAGTCTATGCATCCTTTGTTTTTCAAAAAAACATCTATTACAACAATAAATGTTGTAACCTACGTTTTCGATACTTAACACACTCTAGGTTTTTATATTTAAAATATTTTTTACCTATAAAGAAAATTGCGAGCTATACATGCTCTATAATTCTTAAAAAAGAATTTCACTTTTAACAAAATTTACATCATATAAACACTGCTTGCGCCAAAAATGGTCACAAACACCCAATTGTAGATGAAAGCACCAAATCACGGTCACAGATCACAGATAGATTATATGTAATAGAATTAAATATGAAGAACACTCAAAAAATTAAAAGGAAAGCAGTAGAAAGACAAGATTTATAGTGGTTCGACGTTGTAGCCAACATCCACTTTGAAGAGTTGTTGTTTTATTGATGATTCTCTACTGATTTACAAGAGTCCAATTGATATTATCCGCGTTACAATGGAGTTCAGCAGAGTAACGGTATAGAAAAGCAAAAAAAAACCCTTTTCTGAAGCTCTTGGACTGATATTTATAGGTGCAGGCTGGAAATATCTGTCTCAAACTTCGGAAGACTCCTTCCATCACGTGGGTGGGCCCACGTGATCGATCCCTGATCGTTTCGACTCGATCCATGATCGATACGAATGAGATTCGTATTGATCCAAATCTTGTCCAATCGAGCCGAGATCGATCATGAACATTCTAGAGGTCGTACACAAGCTTTTGTGAAAATTTGGTAGCATTTGAACTTGTAGATTTTGAGTTATGATCAATGCAAGTTTGATTTGTTGATATGCTGTCGAGCTCGTATCGATACGATTCGTATCGATTCCTTCATGTCGATCAAATGATGGTGACGTGGAGCGATATGTTAGGATAGATCCATCCTTCATGCCGCGTTGATCGCTTCCTCGTTCGTATCGATTGGTTGCTATGTTCTTCGTATCGATCATGTATCCCTGCTTTTGTATCGATCAGTTGCCATGCCATTTGCATCGATCTGCATCCCATTCCTTTGCATTGATATTTTTCGTTTGGTTTCGTATCGATGGTTGAGCCTTCTATTTGTATCGATGCATGGCTATTTTCTTCGTATCGATTAGGTGAATGATCGATACAAAATATGTCGTCGTTGTATCGATACGAAGTGGGTGGGCGGGATGGATACGAACGAGATGGGGTTGGATGCGAAGGGATGTGGTTGGCGACCGATATGAACCAGGATGTCTTTGCTTGAAGAATACGAAGGGGGTTGGTGCCTGATGGGTACGAAGTGAGGCTAGTGATGGATACAAACATGATGGATATGAGATTGGTGGAGACATTGTTTGTTGATCGATCCATGGCTTTGACTCGAAGCAGTCATCTCCTTAACCCGAAGCAAACCTATTGGCGACTCGAAGCAGGTGCTGCGATGACTCGAAGTAGCTTGTTCCTCAAAGACCCGAAGTGAACACTCTTTTGAGTCGAAGTAAGCCATCTGAAAACCCGAAGCAAACGTGAATATGACTCAGAGCAGACTCCAAGCAACTTGAAACGACTCGATTCTGATCGATTCCTATCATGAGCACACAAAATCCGATTGACTTGAAAATTGGAACGTTGGCTTTCATAGCTTTGCTTGTCGTGTCATGTTAATTGTAGCTCGATCTGAACTCGGACAAAATTTACCAGCATCCATAGTGAACTTTGTAGGTAATCAGTCGTCGGGACTGATTATCTTCCATTTTCAGTCAATTCTTTGGTGTCACGACCTTGCCAAAAGGCGGGATAACACTTTCCCCCCAAAACATGCCTTGCGATAGGAAGGTGTGTTTTTTAGTTCGATAAGCTGGATTTTCATATCCTGATAATGTCCTGTAATGAAGTTGATAATCTTACCTGACCGTGAATAGTGATCGTTCGTGATCGTATGCCGTTCGGGGCGGTATGTGACCGTTCGAGGTCGGATGCAATTCGAGGTGAGTTGTAACCGTTCACCGGCGAATGGAGACCATTCGCGGTCTGGTGCCATTTGAGGCGAATCTTGACCGTTCGCGGTCGGGTGCCGTTCGAGGTGAATTGTGACCGTTCGAGACCGGGTGCCGTTCGAGGCGAATTGTGACCGATTGAGGCCGGGTACCGTTCAAGGCGAATTGTGTGTGCCTGGGGGGGGACTTAACATCATTAATGTCGGATTTCACGTTCGAGTGAATTTTCCGAATTGTTTGTTATGGCTGTTTATCGCCATCTCAGAGCATGCCCGAGGACCGTTCGCAATCCCGTACATGTGTAAGTGACTTAGCCATTATGGAATTACAAATACCAGATTTACATTCAAAATGAGTCTTACAACCAAAATGTGTGAATGATACTAGAGAGTCGTGTGAACGATACTAGTTCGAAAGTGAAATTATGTGATCGATTGAGCGATCAGATTTGATATTGCATACGGATGATATATGTACATCGTACGGGGTTAAGTAAAGAAAATATTGGAAATTGAAAATGCAAAATATAAAATGATTTTAAATTATATGATTGGATGTCATTGGTAAATAAGATGCAAGTATTTAAAATTAAGAAAAATTTGGATTGCCCGACAGAAAGGTACATGTTTATTTTGTCATTTGATTTGATGGTTTTATGATTGATCCACTTGGCTTTTGTTTTATTTTGTTGGTTTGGGGCCTGTAGTGGCGTTTTGTAGTTGTTCCGATCTAGCCGTGCAAAGGAAACGCTGGCAAAAAAATTCAAAAATTTAAGGAGTTAGAAAATTTTGAAATATATTTTAATAATGGAAATTTGATTTTGGATTATAACTTAAAATGATCGAGTAAATAATATTATTTTGAATCTATAGTGAATTTGGGAATTAGTAAAAAGGACAATTTGGTTTCAACAAATTGATTTTGGGAAGTTGTTTCAACAAATTTGTTTTGGGAATGTTAATAGGTTTTGGGCCATTCTTCTTACCTTGGCAATTTCGGGGACGAAATTCTTTTAAGGGGGGAGAAATGTAATGACTCGTAATTTTAGTGATTTGAAATTGGAGTATTCAACTGATTTTAAATATTTAAAAGTTAATTTATAGATTTAATAACTTGAATTTCTAATATATTGGTTTATTGGATAATTTAATTATTAAATTTAATACTTGAAATTGGCTAAATAATGAATCTTGAGTTTAAGCTAGATAAAAATAATTTCAAAGCTTATTTAATTTTTATTTATAAGAATAAAAGTAATAAAATTTTTAAATTGGATTTATAAGTGGTTTACTCGATTTTAAAAATAACTTGTTTAAATTAGCATATAAAAAAATAGCCTTTCGGAGCACAGTTTCGGAATTCGATGAAACTTGTTCCATTGGATCTGTAATAGTGTATTATTATCGGATTTCAAATTTCGTAGCGTTTGGAGTTATCGTTTGGTCGTACGGGATAAAAACGCGTTGATTTAATATCGAAAATTCAATATAGTAATCAGGTCCAAAAAGCTATCTTCTCCATACGATCGAATTAGGACTTGAAACTTGTTCCAAATGCGTTTGTAATAGGGGTATTACATTACGAATGCCTAGCAGCATGCCTCGATAGGAGTTCGAAATTTTAAGCTGCTTTTAAACGAGATATTTGTAACTAAATAATATATATATATATATATATATATATATATATATGACTTTGACTAGCCTACATTCTGTCATAAATCATCCACCCTATGATGTGATCGCGCCTATTCCTTCACGCAGAAGCTTCCTTCTTTTATTTAAGCGCAGTAGCTTATAAAAAGAAAAAAAAGCTAAGTTCAAAATTTTATATTTTGAAAACTTCGCAATGAAAAATTCCCAATCAAGTTTTAAAATTCATGTTTTGGCTTGAGCTTCAATCTGGGATGTTGTTTGAGAGGTACGGCATCCATTTTTCTTGCTCGACAGTGAGTTCGCACGGTAGTTCGAAACTTGGGTTAGCTTTTATAGATTTTGTGGTGAACGATTTGCATAATGGAGCTTGATTTTAGATTAAGGAGATCGTTTGGCACCCGAAGGTAGAATTTAGTGGAGTTCAGTGGACCAGGGAAAAACGCGACCTGAGATTGTCGCGGCCAAAGTCGGTTTTGACGCGATGTGGGGTGATGGGCCGAGTGTGTCGAAATAGGTATGGGCGAGACGAGTTTGTTAAGAGATGTTCATCGGCGAAGACTGTGACGCCCCACCTCTATACCCACGCTAGCCAAGAACACTACGGTGTAGTGTTGTCAACTAGCACGGAGAATAAGGCTGTTGAGGAGCGACCATCTATGTAATTGCTTTGTGCGAGCACCGATATGTCAGATAATAAAACATTGCATTTCATTTTTAGAGGAAACCCGACATACCGATACAAACTCAAAGCTACTACACAGTGGCTATAATAGTTTAGGACAATAGATATAAAAATAACACAGAAAACATAAATGCGGAATACAGATGGAACAAAAAGTCTCATATATATAATAACTGATATCAGTTACAATACATTTGACACAATACAAATGATACAACTACAATTGTCGACTCAAGAAGTTATATATACAAGTACATTATCGACTAATATACATGAATACATTATCATCTTAAAACAGACACACTGACTACTGCAACAAGACGAAGACCACTTCAAATGATATAAAAAGTCTTCATAGCTCTAGCAGCAACCCAAAGCTAAAAATCTACAACCTGTAAATTCTCGGTCTGACCCGAGTATTAAATTCAAAAGAAAATAATACCCGGGTCAGTCTAATTCAAACTCAGTTATTAATGCACAGAAGCAATAATAATCAAATATTAAAAAGACGACAGTCACGGAAATCTCGTATACCCAACTTCTCGATAAGAGAACCGGATAACGGCAGATATAACACTAAACAGTGTTAATCCACAAAACAGAAATCCAAAGCAATTTAAACGATTGAAATGTCAATTTAAAACTGTCAAATCTGATAGGGCTGCAGTGCACGCACGCGTGTACTGCCTCGCCACTATCGCAGGAGATCAACGAACCAAAATCAATGAAGGTTCAAATATCAATTCAAAATGTCGATACTGTGTGGCTACAGTGCACGCACGCGTGCACTGCCTCGCCGCAACAGCATATAAAGAAACAGCAAAAAGGCACAAAGGCCAATGGTCATGAATTCGCAGTGCAAACAAATGCAATAAGCAAGTGAATGTAATAACACTGCAGAACTCAAGGAGTTAACAAACTACCAGAAATTTCAAGGAGGTCAAGTCACTGACTCAACACACCTACGGCACAAAAGCACAATGTAGTGGAAACAACTACAAAAATAGAGGGAGGGTGAGAGCACCAAGGGTATGGCACCACAACACACGAACACATATATATCAGTGAAACCATGGAGCAACAGCATGAATGCATAAAACTGGACAGAGCAACACATACTCGAAGTGAACAGTGGAAGAGTAAGTGCACCCCGAAACAGTTCAGCTCAAATGAGCAAGTGCACATGAGAAGACTGCACATGGACAAAATGTTCCAGAGGTGCAGCAAGGAACTGCACATGGCGGGTGCACATATGATGACCCAGCCAAATGAAGGTGTAAGCAAACAGGGGTATGCAGAGAAATGGCACAGGTATGTGCAGAGATATAAAATGTATGAAGTCATCAAAATGAAGTTGGGAGCACCAAAAACATTTTCACAAAATCAAGATATATTTTCCAAACTAGTCCAGGATGTTACAGAACACCCATGGCAAAACTATCAGAGAGAGGGGCAAATGAAAATCAACAAACCATGTATAAACAGACAAGGTCAACACTTGAAATGCAATTTGTCTCAAAGAATGATACCCAAAACCCAATTGCATGGGGACTGCATCAAGTACACAGCTCAGAGGTAAGAATACATATATACTGTATAAACAATGCAAACTCAAATCGAAGTGCGTACGAGTGGCAGCAATATGCAAACCGAGAGGTACAAGTATCAGGGGCATATGCAGAGTATGACAAAGTTAAGGGTACAACAAAATCAAGTGCACAACAGCCAACCTATATATAATTACACAATGCAAACGCAAGGATGAAGGAAACTGCACTGTAGCTTCGATTGAAATATCACCAGTGAAACTAACCTCGTATACACATATGTAACAGCATATACAAGTGTAGTGAAGACCAGTGGTCAAGCAACATTGCAATTCCGTTCATATATATATATATAAGCACATTGGTTTACATGTGTAAATATATATTACAACTACAAGCTGCAGGTCAGAGACATAATGGGCGATGTAAGTATACAAAGGGAATGCAAAGCCACTGTTCAATGAAGTCAATGTCAAACAACCCCAAATCATCACGGCAAGGACAAAATCAAATGGCCAAGATAAATCAAGTTGTTAGTCAATAGTTAATGGCCACAATCAAAGATGAAGCAAGAAAATAAGAATCACCCCGTTCACACTGCAGATACAAGGTACAGTAGTGAACATACAATGAAAACAGCCGTACCTCTGTTCGAACAAAGCATAGAAGTAGGCTACAGGGATAACATGAATGAACAGAGCCAAGCACGAGGGGATAAACACTGTCAACAAGGTCAAAGCTAAAGTCACAGATACGCAACAACACATCCAAATCCGTGGGTCATCAAAGAAGAATTCGACAAGAAGGTAAATTCACACAATTGAAATTCACGTAGCAGTTTCAATCAAATTAAGTAATTAACCATCAATCGAATTAGAGGATGGGAGTGAAGAGAAAACCACTCGCCTATTACGAACAGTCAAATTCGGGCACAACAAAAATTAGCCTCAAATGGCCAAAACAATAAGAATCGACACTCGAGCAATTGAAAACGAACGAAACCACAGAATTCAAACTCTAATACAACTCGAGAGAATTAGATGTGAGTGGGAACTCACCTTGTCGCTGAATGTAGAAGAAGCCGAGCCCACCAGAAATCGAGCGAGGCCAGAGCAACCGAGAATCTCCAAGAACCCAAAAGCAAGAATCGAACTCGTCGAAGTAGCCAGAGAGAGCAACGAGAAATCGATTGAGAAGGCAAATTCTCGAACAACCAACGATACGATCGAAGTAGGAACGGTACTTCGAAAAGCCCAAATTTCAGAGCACAAAGAGGAACGAAAGCCCCAAATTTTCACAAAGCCCTAATTCAGTTGAACGAGATAGATGAGGCCGCCATTAATGTTCGTCTCGTTTTCTTAGCCTAGGGTTTTCGAATGAATAAAAGGAATGGGGAACGGGTTTGAATCCACCAAAAGAAAGAACGGCAGTGGGTATCAAGTATAAACTCTTCATCAAAACAATTGGGCCAATTAAAATAGAAGTGTGTATTTAGTAAAGGCCCGAATAACTTTTAACCATGTTTATAAAAGAATTTCAAATTGATTTTTAATTTCAATAAAAATTTACGAACGATTTAACCACCTAATGGCGATAATTAATTGCTACGAATTTGCGGGTTGTTACAGACTCCCCTCCTTAAAGAAATTGCGTCCTCGCAATCATAAGGAATAAATGGATAAAAGGTAACAACCAACAGAGCATGGCAATGTCGGATGCATAAGCAAAGCAAAGGTCAACAGGGAAGTATTGAAATCAAGGAAGTGTCAGATATGAAATCAAAATGTTCGACTGCTTCAAATCAAAAGAATCAACATCGTGGGGGCCAAGGAATCAAAATCAGACGACTATCAAAAGCAAGAATCAATCGAGTTCCAGCATTTAATAGAAAAGGAAAAACAGAGCAGGATTCACGTACTACACGAATTGAATGTGAGTAAATCAAATTACTCACCTGAATTGCCAGAGAAAAAGACGAAGCTCGAATCTCAAAATCGCAAATATTCAATCATCAAAAACGATAATCGAATTTCACAAATATTTGATTATCAAAAACGATAATCAGAACACAAACATTCGATTAGTCAAATCGAAAAATATTTAATTATCTCAAACGATAATCAAATTTCACAAATATCTGATTATCAAAAACGATAATCAGAAATCACAAATCAAATGTCTAATTATCTCAAACGATAATCAGAAAACAAATCAAATATCTAATTATCTCAAACGATAATCAGAAAACAAATCAAATATCTAATTATGTCAAACGATAATCAGGAACACAAATATTTAATTATCACAAATGATAATCAAATCTCACAAATATCTGATTATCAAAAACGATAATCAGAAATCATAAATATTCGATTAATCAAATCGAAAAATATTTAATTATCTCAAACGATAATCAAATTTCACAAATATTTGATTATCAAAAACGATAATCAGAAGTCGTAAATATTCAATTAACGAGTCCGGAATTAACCGAAGTAGTAAAAGTATGGTTCCATACTCCTTACTTTTGCTAAATCGTTTAAATCTCTTTATCGTTTCCTTGAAAGTGCAGAATTGTGTGTTTTAAAAATAACATTTCACATTCTCAAACGGACAAGTCCGGAATTAAGCGAATCAGTAAAAGAAAGGGGTCATAGTCCTCGATTTTTCTGAAACGTTTAAATCGCTTCCTCGTTCCTCTGAAAATGTAAACTGTAAAAATTTTGAAAACAATTTTAATTTATATTTTTGAAACAACTTTTTAAAAATAAAGAATTTTGAAAACACGTGATTAAATTAGCAATATCAGTAGCAACTTAGATAAGGAAATTGCACTTCTCAAAGTACAGTAAAACGGACAACAAATTCAGCATTGCGGGAGAACCGCTTGTAAATCCATTTTAAAATTGACGGTTACTGAAGTTAACACGTCAAAATTTCATCAAAATAACTGGCATCAAAGTATAATACCAATGAATTTTCATTCATAAAAAAATGTCACAAGAATCTTCTCAAAGATAGAAAGGGATATCATACCCTAAACTTGTATTCATAACAAGTCAATAACACATGAATTCACCACTGCACAAAAATTGATAAACATATCAATAGAAATCACGAAAATTGGTGAAGCACAAAAATTCCAGAAATCATCACAAGAAATCCAGAAATCACAAGAAGGGGGGGAGGCCTATCACAAGATGGGAGTATGGAAACACCAAAACACCGGTATCACAAGACGAGATGCTATCTCATGGTGGCTAACCATTAAAGTTTCACACAGGAATGGTCCGAAGACCGTGGGTCGCTATCCCACACGTGTGAGTCGGAATCACACAGATTGAGGTCTAGGCTAACCTCGCAGAGAAAGAGACATCGCACATTTGCTAGTCTAAATCATAAAAAGGAAAAGGGGAAGGCCTATCACAAAATGGGAGCATGAAAACTCCAAAACACCGGTATCACAAGACGAGACGCTATCTCATGGAAGCCATCCATTAAATTTTCACACAGGAATGGTCCGAAGACCGTGGGTCGCTATCCCACACGTGTGAGTCGGAATCACACAGATTGAGGTCTAGGCTAACCTCGCAGAGAAAAAGATATGTGTGAGTGGAATCACACAAATTAAGGTCTAGACTAACCAAAAAGCAAAAAGGTATGTGTGAATGGAATCACACAAGTGGTGTCTAGTCTAACCTCGCAAACAAAAAGATATGTGTGAGTGGAATCACACAAATTTAAGGTCCAGACTAACCAAAAAGCAAAAAGGTATGTGTGAATGGAATCACACAAGTGGTGTCTAGTCTAACCTTGCAAACAAAAAGACATGTGTGAGTCGGAATCACACAAGTTAAGGTCCAGACTAACCAAAAAGCAAAAAGGTATGTGTGAATGGAATCACACAAGTGGTGTCTAGTCTAACCTTGCAAACAAAAAGATATGTGTGAGTGGAATCACACAAATTTAAGGTCTAGACTAACCAAAAAGCAAAAAGGTATGTGTGAATGGAATCACACAAGTGGTGTCTAGTCTAACCTTGCAAACAAAAAGATATGTGTGAGTCGGAATCACACTACTGCGGTCTAGACTAACCTTGCGAACAAAGAGATATGTGTGAGTCGGAATCACACCACTGCGGTCTAGTCTAACCTTGCAAACAAAGAGACATCGCACAATGGCTAGTCTAATCATAAAATGATCGTCATGATCAACGAGAAGTGTCAATTACACTAAGCTAGTAAATATAAAAGTTTAGCTTCATGTCCCATAACCACTTGCTTAACTTAAATATTTACGAACAAACTGTAAATCTACACTAGAAAATTGTCACAAAAGGTTCAATCGAACAAGTCTAGGAGTTAACCGACGAAGTAAACGCAAGCGTTTCATACCACTTGTTTTACTAGGC
Source organism: Allium fistulosum (assembly GCA_030737815.1). Taxonomy (NCBI): domain Eukaryota; kingdom Viridiplantae; phylum Streptophyta; class Magnoliopsida; order Asparagales; family Amaryllidaceae; genus Allium; species Allium fistulosum. Next base: position 1,386,882,622 of record CM060901.1, on the reverse strand, counting down.
CGTTTAATTCAATTTCTCACACGAGTGAAATAAAGGCTTGTATATACTAATAGATTGGAAAACGGTTTAAGAAAAAGAGCTTTGTAGTAAAATAGTTTTGAAATCGTTTGGCAAAAAGGATTTTAATATTTACTACTAGTATAGAAAACCTTTATATTTTTAAAGTGACAAATCACAAAAATGATTGTAGAAACAATCAATCACAAGAATTCACATACGAAGATGTGAATGGAATCCAAAGAAATCGATACTGAATCCATCAGAAAGTATGTTCACAAAAATCCCGAAGAAAATGTCATCAAAGTTGCTAATAAATGATAGCAACAAATCGTGGAAATGATCAAGAATCGATTAAATTAGGAAACCAAGTCAATTCACAAAATTTCACATTCGAAGACGTGAATAAAATCCAAAGAATTCGATTCCAAATTCATCAAAGTAGGAATACCCAAAAATTCCAGAAATAGAAGTTATCAAAATCGACAAAGGTGATAACAACTAATTAGAAAAGAAGAATCGATTATCAACTGGAAAAACAAAGCAAAACGAGCAGAAATGCATAAATGACTTCAACAAAAGTAAAAATCAAGTCAATGTCGAAGTCAACAATTAATAGCCGCAGTCGAGTACAAAATGAATCAATCATCATTATCAAAGAAACCAACGGCAAACAAAATAAGAGTCTTGAAAATCAAGAAATTAGCAATTTCTCAAAAACAAAGTGACCGAAGTCGAAGGGAAATCCAGATGAGGAAAACACAAAATATCAAGTTCAAAATCGCTGAGATTCAAACTAGATGTGAATGAGAAATCAAAATCACTCAATTTGCAACTGGTCCAGCTATTTTTCATCACAGTGTAACAGGTACACAATGACACTCATAGCATAGAACAAAAGTGGAACAACTTCCAAAAGTCAAAATGGCTTTAATTTGCCAAATTAAAACAAAATCAACATCGGCTGAATCAATTCAAAGCCGAAAACACAAGCATAAGCGTTAGGAATTCATACCTAACAGTCAAAAATAGTCATATGTAAAGATGAGAGATAAAACATCGACAAATAGTTGTAACACATGCTCCATCTAAGTTATGTTTTATAATTGTCCTAAACCCCAGGCTCTGATACCAAGCTGTGACGTCCCACCTCTATACCCACGCTAGCCAAGAACACTACGGTGTAGTGTTGTCAACTAGCACGGAGAATAAGGCTGTTGAGGAGCGACCATCTATGTAATTGCTTTGTGCGAGCACCGATATGTCAGATAATAAAACATTGCATTTCATTTTTAGAGGAAACCCGACATACCGATACAAACTCCAAGCTACTACACAGTGGCTATAATAGTTTAGGACAATAGATATAAAAATAACACAGAAAACATAAATGCGGAATACAGATGGAACGAAAAGTCTCATATATATAATAACTGATATCAGTTACAATACATTTGACACAATACAAATGATACAACTACAATTGTCGACTCAAGAAGTTATATATACAAGTACATTATCGACTAATATACATGAATACATTATCATCTTAAAACAGACACACTGACTACTGCAACAAGACGAAGACCACTTCAAATGATATAAAAAGTCTTCATAGCTCTAGCAGCAACCCAAATCTAAAAATCTACAACCTGTAAATACTCGGTCTGACCCGAGTATTAAATTCAAAAGAAAATAATACCCGGGTCAGTCTAATTCAAACTCAGTTATTAATGCACAGAAGCAATAATAATCAAATATCAAAAAGACGACAGTCACGGAAATCTCGTATACCCAACTTCTCGATAAGAGAACCGGATAACGGCAGATATAACACTAAACAGTGTTAATCCACAAAATAGAAATCCAAAGCAATTTAAACGATTGAAATGTCAATTTAAAACTGTCAAATCTGATAGGGCTGCAGTGCACGCACGCGTGTACTGCCTCGCCACTATCGCAGGAGATCAACGAACCAAAATCAATGAAGGTTCAAATATCAATTCAAAATGTCGATACTGTGTGGCTACAGTGCACGCACGCGTGCACTGCCTCGCCACAACAGCATATAAAGAAACAGCAACAAGGCACAAAGGCCAATGGTCATGAATTCGCAGTGCAAACAAATGCAATAAGCAAGTGAATGTAATAACACTGCAGAACTCAAGGAGTTAACAAACTACCAGAAATTTCAAGGAGGTCAAGTCACTGACTCAACACACCTACGGCACCAAAGCACAATGTAGTGGAAACAACTACAAAAATAGAGGGAGGGTGAGAGCACCAAGGGTATGGCACCACAACACACGAACACATATATATCAGTGAAACCTTGGAGCAACAGCATGAATGCATAAAACTGGACAGAGCAACACATACTCGAAGTGAACAGTGGAAGAGTAAGTGCACCCCGAAACAGTTCAGCTCAAATGAGCAAGTGCACATGAGAAGACTGCACATGGACAAAATGTTCCAGAGGTGCAGCAAGGAACTGCACATGGCGGGTGCACATATGATGACCCAGCCAAATGAAGGTGTAAGCAAACAGGGGTATGTAGAGAAATGGCACAGGTATGTGCAGAGATATAAAATGTATGAAGTCATCAAAATGAAGGTGGGAGCACCAAAAACATTTTCACAAAATCAAGATATATTTTCCAAACTAGTCCAGGATGTTACAGAACACCCATGGCAAAACTATCAGAGCGAGGGGCAAATGAAAATCAACAAACCATGTATAAACAGACAAGGTCAACACTTGAAATGCAATTTGTCTCAAAGAATGATACCCAAAACCCAATTGCATGGGGACTGCATCAAGTACACAGCTCAGAGGTAAGAATACATATATACTGTATAAACAATGCAAACTCAAATCGAAGTGCGTACGAGTGGCAGCAATATGCAAACCGAGAGGTACAAGTATCAGGGGCATATGCAGAGTATGACAAAGTTAAGGGTACAACAAAATCAAGTGCACAACAGCCAACCTATATATAATTACACAATGCAAACGCAAGGATGAAGGAAACTGCACTGTAGCTTCGATTGAAATATCACCAGTGAAACTAACCTCGTATACACATATGTAACAGCATATACAAGTGTAGTGAAGACCAGTGGTCAAGCAACATTGCAATTCCGTTCATATATATATATATATATATATAAGCACATTGGTTTACATGTGTAAATATATATTACAACTACAAGCTGTAGGTCAGAGACATAATGGGCGATGTAAGTATACAAAGGGAATGCAAAGCCACTGTTCAATGAAGTCAATGTCAAACAACCCCAAATCATCACGGCAAGGACAAAATCAAATGGCCAAGATAAATCAAGTTGTTAGTCAATAGTTAATGGCCACAATCAAAGATGAAGCAAGAAAATAAGAATCACCCCGTGCACACTGCAGATACAAGGTACAGTAGTGAACATACAATGAAAACAGCCGTACCTCTGTTCGAACAAAGCATAGAAGTAGGCTACAGGGATAACATGAATGAACAGAGCCAAGCACGAGGATAAACACTGTCAACAAGGTCAAAGCTAAAGTCACAGATACGCAACAACACATCCAAAGCCGTGGGTCATCAAAGAAGAATTCGACAAGAAGGTAAATTCACACAATTGAAATTCATGTAGCAGTTTCAATCAAATTAAGTAATTAACCATCAATCGAATTAGAGGATGGGAGTGAAGAGAAAACCACTCGCCTATTACGAACAGTCAAATTCGGGCACAACAAAAATTAGCCTCAAATGGCCAAAACAATAAGAATCGACACTCGAGCAATTGAAAACGAACGAAACCACAGAATTCAAACTCTAATACAACTCGAGAGAATTAGATGTGAGTGGGAACTCACCTTGTCGCTGAATATAGAAGAAGCCGAGCCCACCAGAAATCGAGCGAGGCCAGAGCAACCGAGAATCTCCAAGAACCCAAAAGCAAGAATCGAACTCGTCGAAGTAGCCAGAGAGAGCAACGAGAAATCGATTGAGAAGGCAAATTCTCGAACAACCAACGATACGATCGAAGTAGGAACGGTACTTCGAAAAGCCCAAATTTCAGAGCACAAAGAGGAACGAAAGCCCCAAATTTTCACAAAGCCCTAATTCAGTTGAACGAGATAGATGAGGCCGCCATTAATGTTCGTCTCGTTTTCTTAGCCTAGGGTTTTCGAATGAATAAAAGGAATGGGGAACGGGTTTGAATCCACCAAAAGAAAGAACGGCAGTGGGTATCAAGTATAAACTCTTCATCAAAACAATTGGGCCAATTAAAATAGAAGTGTGTATTTATTAAAGGCCCGAATAACTTTTAACCATGTTTATAAAAGAATTTCAAATTGATTTTTAATTTCAATAAAAATTTACGAACGATTTAACCACCTAATGGCGATAATTAATTGCTACGAATTTGCGGGTTGTTACAGACGAAGACGGAATGAAGTTTAGTCGTTTGTAGCTTCGTATCACTCGAATTTGTGCATGGCAGTGGATGGGTTGATTGTGCACAGGAGCATAGAGAGAAGAAGTAACAAAGATGGAAGATATGTAAATAGTGTGAAATTGAATTTAGTTATTTTATATAATTTAAAATGTTTGACAACTTAAAATTTTTTATAACTTCTTCACACGAGGTCGAATTGGAACGAAACATTTTGCGTTGCGATCGTGATGGCGATTGCTTCGTAATGAAACTAGTTTGGGCGGATTTGGAGACAGTCGAAATTTGGGCTAAAATCAGACGTTGTTCGGTTTTAGTTAAAAAACGGAACGTCTCAGCGACAATAGAAAATCAAGGCGAGCTTATCATAACGCTCACAACGTACTAAAATTTTCTGATGTTCGTAAAATGATATCATGAAGTTATTTATTTTATTAGTTAAATTGACATATAAATTGATATCTGAATTAACTGTAGAAATTAAAATTGACTGTTAAATTTGAATTTGGAATTTAATTGCTAGTAAAATACCCGATATTAGCAGCTATGAAATTGTTGTGACTTATTGATTGTTTGGATGGTTGTTAGTGATGAATGCAAATTGGTTGATATTTGATGGTTGAGTGTTTATTTAATTTATATTTGTCCTGCTATCACCCTGTAATTTATTTATAGTATATAGAATTGTAAATTGAATTATTTTGAATAAATTAAGAAATAGGTTGAAATGATATATACCTGTGATACTGTGATTTGGATTGAAATGATATATATCAATCCCTGAAATTGAAATAACTGATCACTTGGCCATAGGATAGAAAATTATATACGAACACCGGATTGGTTAAATTAAAGGATTTTAAAAAAAATTCGATTTGAAATTATTAAAAATGATTTGATTTACGAAATAAAATCAAATTTATAGAAATCAAATTATTTTCGAACTTGAGCTTGGAATGTTGAAATTTAAATTGGGTAATGGGAAGTGTTTAAATAATGTAAGTTGATATTTTAAGTTATTATCGAATTATGTTTAAAATTACAAAAATTGATTTGATTTAAAGGACGGGACTTCGATCTGAACATTGAATATTACTAAGTAAAAGTGAGATAAAACGATATTTCGAAATTGAACTCGGAATTGAATTATATTTGAAAATGTGGATTTTAAATTGAATATTGAAGGTAAATTTGATTTAAATGTTTTGAATCTATATTTTGAAAATAGAACTTGGAATCACAATAAACTGAAATTCAATTTGAATTAATTGGATTTGAAAGTGGAATTGAATTAATTTGAAATCGAAGTTGAAATTGATTTTAATTGAAATCAAAATTGAATCGATTGAATGGAAGTTAGAATTGATTCGAATTGGGAAGTTGGAATTGAATTGGTGTGACTTTGAAGCTATTTTCAACAAAATTATTTTAATATAAACTGTTTAAAATCTATCTTCTTAAATATACAAGTTATTTTAGTTTTCCAAATTATTTTACATATAAACCATTTTTAATACACAAACTATTTTCTATTAAACTATTTTAACTATTTAACAATTTTAAAACTCTTCAAACTATTTTTCAAAAATTCAAACTAGTTAAGGTGGGAATTGTTATATTTAAATCATGGATTTAAATACAAATTGGGTTAAATGAAGTTATAAACTAAATTGAAATTCGAAACAATTTTGAATTGGAACTGAAATCGTGATGTTAAGGCGAAAATGATATTTGAAGTAAAATGGTATATTTTGAGTAAATATGATGATTTCGAAATGGATTTGATTTTGAAGCGAATATGATATTTTGAAATCAAGTATGAACTGTTTTCGAAATGTAAAAGTATCAACTGGTGTGTAAAACGACGTTGGTTGCTAAAGAGGTCGGGGCTGGATATGAGCATACTATTTGTCGATACCGAAACCACTTTAACAACTGCGTATGTGGAGTGATGATCCAGAACGAAGTGGTTGGATTTGGCGTACGTTTGCTGGATTTGAAGAAAGAGAACGATGATGGATTGCCTGGCACTTGTGTCAATTTGAAATGACTAAAACAAGAGCCATACCGGCCAAGTGGGTTAGCTACCCCAAGCGGACGCACTTCTTCGTATTACCATCATTTACGTTGTGATTGATTGGTGCGCCCCCTTCGAATTATGGGAGTGTTGGACGCGGTGGGTGATCATAGCTATGATGCGTTACCACCAGCTGGGAAGGGTAAACTGGTAGTATCTTACCTTGGGCATTGCCTCACGTGCCTTGTCATACTTTTATCTCTATACGAGACCACTACAATTTTGGTTTAGTGTTGTCGTATCACGGCGCATCCCTATCCACCGATGGTTTACTAGTGTTTATATGCAAACTGTATGACAATGCTTCAAAACGCATTAAGGGGGGTTAATGTAAAGCCTAAACGCTAAGAAAAATATTTATTTTATTGATTAGACATTATATATGTAGCGTATTCTACTACATATAAATATTTTGACGGATCCTTAAGAGATGGAAAATCCCGTAACATCTCTTGAGTTGCTGCACGCACGTTATACACTGGATAGGTGATGTGAAACACCGTAAACATCTTTGACGCTATCACACTCATGTTATATGCGATAATGATTTGACTTACATAAGGATATTTTAGTCCTGACTCGAGTGTTTTGTCTTTTCATTATGCTCGGGTCAGTCCTGAGTTTTTCAGCTTATCAAAGATTATTCTCTAGGGGACGAAGACGAAGATTTGGTATATTATTACTAGTATTATTCCATCATTATTTGTTCCACTGCATTATTTTATTTGTTCTGTTGTATATCTAACTCTTATAACTGTTGTATAAATTATAATCAAAAATATAATAAATAGCTTCATGAACTGTTTATTTGATTGTTACATTTTGTCATTCCACTGCGAGATTCTGTGTTTGTTTCCTTCTTCTTTTCTTAGTTTTCTTAATTAACCCCATTGATAATTATTTTCCGGATTGTTTGGATTGGACATGTGTGGATTATTGTCGATTTATACCTTCTGAAATGCGGGTCGTCACACTTTATTTCTTCAAGAAAAATGTATTGTTCATCAGTACTCTATGGCGAGAGATCCTCAACAGAATGGTGTTGCTGAAAGACGTAATCGTACGCTAATGGATATGGTACGAAGTATGATATGCAATACCACATTGGTAAATTTTTTATGGACAGAAGCTTTAAAAATGGCTATACATATTCTAAAACGGGTTCCTAGTAACTCTGTTTCAAAAACACCATATGAACTTTGGACTAGCAAAAAATCGCAATTAGAGCACTTGCGTATGTGGGGCTGTCTTGCTGAAGCAAAAGTCTATAATCCGCAACTAAAGAAACTTGATTCCAAAACCATTAATTGTTATTTTATAGGATATCTATAGAGATCCAAAGGTTTCAAATTTTATTGCATATCACATACCACTAGAATAGTAGAGACTAGACATGTTGTATTTTCTGAAGATGGCAATGCAAGTGGGTGCAATGTAAATAGAACAGTACAACTTGAATAATATCGGACTTACATCCCAATTTCGATAATTCGTGAGGTTACAATTCTATACTTCTTTTTTAAGAGGCCATTGAAGAAACTCATGCTCATGATGTTCCCAATGTTGATGAAGCTCCTATGCTGCCACAAGAACTCTTACAAGTATCACAAAGAGAGAGAAATATGTTCAACCTGAAGATTATATCGTATACCTTACCGAGGAAGGATATGATATAGGTAATGAAGATGATTCTATCTCATTCAAATAAGCTATTATGAGTGATACTAAATGGTTAGAAGCCATGACTGAAGAGATGAAATCTATGGAAAGTAATGAAGTTTGGGATCTTGTTGAGTTACCTATCATAGTTAAACCTATAGGCTGTAGAAAAAACTGACTCCAAAGCAACATTGAATGATTTAAGTGTAGACTAGTCGCTAAAGGGTTTACACAAAAAGAAGGTGTACATTTTTATAATACATTTTCTCCTGTCTCAAAGAAAGATTAATTAAGAATTGTTTTCGCCCTCGTAGCTCATTATGATTTAGAACTACATCAAATGGATGTGGAAACTGCATTTCTGAATGGTAACTTGCATGAAGAAGTTTTTATGAAACAACCTGAAAGATTTGTTGTAAAAGGCAATAAGCATATGGCAAGTAGGTTAAACCGTTCAATATATGGGTTACAACAAGCTTCATGAAAGTGGTGTCTCAAGTTTGATGAGGTTATAACTAAATTTGGATTTAAAGAAAATACAATAAATCAATGCATATACCTGAAGATTAGTGGGAGTAAATTTAACTTTCTCATTTTGTATGTTGATGATATTTTATTAGCAAGTAGTGATTTAGATATTTGTTATACGAGACAAAACATTTTCTATCAACTAAGTTTGAAATGTAGGATCTTGGTGAACCCTCTTATGTTATAGGAATTGAAATTTACCAAGATCGGTCTTGTAGGATCTTAAGCTTATCTCAAAAAACATATATTGGGAAAATGCTTAAAGATACAACATGCACAATTGCTCTCCTAGTGTTGCTCCTATTATCAAGGGTGACAAAGTCAATAAGTTTCAATGTCCTAAAATGAAATAAAACGTGCTCAAATGAAGCAAATTCTTTATGCTTCGGTAGTAGGGAGTCTTATGTATGCTTAAGTTTGTACACATCCTGATATTGCATTTACAGTTGGCATGCTTGCCCGATATCAACTAATCCAGGAATGGAATATTGGAAAGCTTCCAAGAAAATTTACGCTATTTACAAGGGACAAAAGATTATATGCTTACTTATAAGATATCAAATAACCTTGAAGTTATTGGTTATTTTGATTCAGATTTTTCTAGATGTGTTGACCGTAAGAAATCCACATCAGGTTACACATTTACGCTTGCAAGAAGACCAATTTCATGAAAAGTGCTAAGCAGTCTATAAGGGAATCTTCCACTATGCAAGCATATATTGTGGCATGTTAACATGCTATTGGTCAAGCAGTTCGGTTAAAGAATTTTATGCTTGGACTTCAAGTAATTGACTGTATTGCAAGGCCACTTACCTTATTTTGTGACAATGAAGCTGCTGTTTTCTTCTCTAAGAATAACAAATCAAGTGGTGCATTTAAGTGGATTGACATCAAATAACTTGTTGTTAGAGAAAGAGTCAAAGATGGTACTATTATGATACAACATATTAAACACAAGAGCTATGTTAGTTGATTCTCTAACAAAAGCGCTTCCACCCACTCTTTACAAAGAGCATGTTGCCGACATAGGTTTAGTTAATGTATTATAATTTTGGTGTTGCAAACTATATATATATATATATATAATACTATGTACTAAGTCTTTAATTGTGTATTTACTTTGAATTTATAAATTTGTTTAATATGATGCGCATAATTTTATTTAATCTAACCACATTACTTATGAGGACTGAACGAAGATTATTAACCGTTATGGAAAGAGTACCAATGTTATAATTAATGGGGATCAAATAACGACATTTTTTATTCTGATTACATTAATTTGGGTTGGTTTTTCTAACTTAACAGGTTTAAGGTTAATGAAAACTATATTGACCAAATTTGAATATATGCTTTATTATGTTATAACATTACGACTAAGTGAGAGAATGTTAGTTTTATTTATTATGTGGCGTATGTTATTATTGTGCACCAATTTCATTTAAGGCATTAATAAAAAGGCATCTGAATTTTTTATGGAAAAATTTGGATTGTTATTAAAAATTATGTTGATCCCAAAGGTTGCCTCAGAATATATATATAGACCCCTTCTCTATTTAGATTGATGATATTCCAAAATTAAAATGTTCTTCTGTCCATTCTGTATTTAAGAGATCATTTCTGAAACGTTTTTTAAGTCCAATAAATTTATGAAAGAAAAGAGGAAAAGAAAATGCAATAGGGTCTGCATCATCAGATCTAAGAAAAACTATTGAAGATTAGTATTAACGCTTCCGTATATAGATGTCTTCACTTCAGAGTTGTAAGATTTAAATTCTTTGCTATTTTATTTTGGATTTACGGATTCATGATCGATTGTGTTCTAATTGTAAAACGTATTACAATCTTGTTAAATCTCTTTCATAAGAATGTACTCTTAGTGGTAAATAAAATTCATACATTTTTGTGATAACAAGGTTGATATTTAATTTAAGTAGAACATTCATTTTTGATGCTTGGAGATTAAACCCAAGACCTCGAAAACAAATTGCTAGAGATCTTACCAAAATTCAGAGTTGATATTTCAAACTTGAAAAAAGTGCAAATATTTTCACTTGGATGTAAATTGCAAATATTTACAATTTGTGATTTACATCTTAGTTACTTTCGCAAATACTTTTAAAAAAATTAAATGTTTGTACCAAAATTGGGCACAACACTCTTCGGATGTGTTTGAAGAGATAAAATGAAGAAAATAAATGTAAAATGAAGCAGATCTAACAAACACACCAATAAACAGATAAGAAAATGCATAGAAACACAGAAATTTAGAGTGGTTCGGCGTATTGCCTACGTCCACTATGAAATTGATGACTTTATTGATGTTTCTCTGATGATTACAACTGATTTTAGCGGTTAACAGCAGATTACAGTAGTATAACTGGAGTTTGATAATCATTTCGGCAGAATATCGGCGTAGAGAGGCCAAAAGTCCTTTTTCTGTAGGCCTTGAGGCTCTATTTATAGGTGTAGGAGGCTGATATTTCGCTCAGTTCTCGGGAGACTTCTTCTGGCACGTGAGTGGGCCTACGCGACCAAGCCCGTGAAGTTTCGGCTCGATCTGTGATTGATACGAACGAATTTCGTATCGATCAAGATTTCATCCGATCGAGTCGAAATTTGGCAGAAACATTCTTTATGTTGTACGTAAGCTTCTGTGAAAATTTCATTGCATTTAGACTTGTAGATCATGAGATATGATCGATGCAAGTTGAAGTTTTTCCATCCGCGATCGATACGAACGAATTTCGTATCGATCAAGATTTCGTCCGATCAAGTCGAAATTTGGCAGGAACATTCTTTACGTTGTAAGTAAACTCCTATGAAAAGTTGGTGGCATTTGGACTTGTAGATCATGAATATGATCGATGCAAGTTGGAGTTTTTCCATCCGCGATCGATACGAACGAATTTAGTATCGATCAAGATTTCGTCCGATCGAGTCGAAATTTGGCAGGAACATTCTTTAGGTCATACTTAAGCTCCTGTGAAAATTTTAATAGCATTTGGACTTGTAGATCATGAGATATGATCGATGCAAGTTGGAGTTTTTCCATCCGCGATCGATACGAACGAATTTCGTATCGATCAAGATTTCGTCCGATCGAGTCGAAATTTGGCAGGAACATTCTTTTAGTCATACATAAGCTCCTGTGAAAATTTGGTGGCATTTGGACTTGTAGATCTCAAGTTATGATCGATGCAAGTTGGAGATTTTCCATCCGCGATCGATACGAACGAATTTCATATCGATCAAGATTTCGTCCGATCGAGTCGAAATTTGGCAGGAACATTCTTTACGTTGTACGTAAGCTCCTGTGAAAATTTCATAGCATTTGGACTTGTAGATCTCGAGTTATGATCGATGCAAGTTTGGATTTCTCAACCGTGATCGATCAATATCTTGAGCATACCAACTCCGATTGACTTGAAATTTGGAACGTTGGCTCTCATAGTTTCGCTTGTCGTGTCATATCAATTTTAGCTCGATCCGGACTCGGACAAAATTCGTCGATATCCATAGTGAGCCTGTGTATAATCGATCTCCAAGAGGAACTGTCATTGATTTTTAGTCAAGTCCTTGGTGTCGCGGCCTTGCCAAAAGGCGGGATAACAGTAATATATAACGCATAGTTTATGAATCTTATTCAAAATAGAACAAAAATTAGGATTAAACGTCGAAAATAAATTTACAAGCAAATGTTTTTAGCGAAATATATCGTTTTTAATCTGTATGGAGGTAATTTTACAAGGAAGCACAATATGAAAAATAGAGATCCAAAATTTAAATTAGATTTTCAAGGAGTTTTGGTGTATTAAATTAGAAAATATGCAGCTTACCCTTGTTTCAAGAATGCTTATTATATTATACACTATGAGATATACTATAGGAAACTTTTGTAAAAATACATTTCTTAAGTTTCAAAATACACAGCCATACCTTCTAAAAAACAGATTATACATTTTTAATTTCACAATATTTGCGGAAAGCTCTGCAAATATTTGCAGAGAAACATGGAAAATTTTAAAATTTTTGGAATAGAAATATTTGTGAGACTCTGCAAAAAAATTTTAAAGAATTTATTTTGATCATTAAAACATGCTATTAATATTCAAGTTTAATTTCTAAAAAAAAATTTATTTTTATTTAAATTAAAATTAGAGGTGTAATTAAAAAAATATTTTGAAGAATAGTTTTTTCTAGTATCAAATTTGAAAATAAGGAACGGAACCAGATTAACACCATAAGATAAACTACTTTTTTTAGTAAAACATGCTCATCAAATTTGGGCACGAATATTATGTGGGTTTTTTATTTAGTAAAGAGAGAGGTAAACCTGGTCGACATTTAAACCCATTATTTATCCATCAAGAGTTTCGTTTCAACTTGTAATGGTTCGTTTGATACGACTTAATTCCTTTAAACCAGCGGGAGACAAAACTCAAGACAAGGATTACATTATCTTATCATTAAAACACGAAGACGTTAACAAGACATACAAAAGTCCAACATTGACGGCAGCAATAAATTAGTTTATCAATAGTTCAAAGTATGGTGTGTCCATTCAAGAGCATTCATGAATTAAATGAACTCTTAAAAAATCCAACAAAAGTTCGTGGTGCATGAGACATACTATGTATATGTTTGTATAATTTGAATTCAACCTCAACTTTTAGATGCCGACAACTCTCAAAAACCATTTATTTTTGAGTAAGATGCCTGTGCGGGCAACGTAAAGTGCAAACCAAATTAGACTGCTCCATGTGGAAATTTAAGTGAGATAGGGTCGGTTTGTCACTTTGTATTCTTTCTCCCTCTGCAGTCTACGCTTTGAAATTTCTGTGCCGGAGTCAAGATTCCAAGCAACTTGGAACTGAAACCGTGTACTATACTTCCTTCCCTTCTTTGAAATGTTGTTTGACTCTTATTTTTGTTGCCTAACTTGGAAAATATATCTTTGTTATTTTGATGACATTATAATATTAGCTTTTGAAGTATATAAAACAAATGTAGCAAGTGCTTATCTTTTCCGAACATATAATATTTAATAATTAAATCTTACTTTAAATTATAAATTTTTTAAAATACAACTAAGATCAAATTATATTATGTAATATATGACTAATAAAATTTACTTTAGGTTATAAATACAGTACATAAAATTTAAATTTAAATTAAATCATAAATTTTTTAAAATACTATCCGGATCAAATCATATATATAACTAATAAAATTAGAGAAATAACTATTGTGCCTTAGGGAATACGTAGGTATTGAAAGTTTAAGTGGTATGCCTTAGAGACAATTATGTAATTTGTTACATATCTTAACTTCGAAACCAATCATGTTCGAAATGCAGTAATCTTTTGGTTTTTGTTTTCTATTATATACATTGCTACATGTGATATAAATAATGACTAAAATCATTAAGTAAATATAAATAGAAAGTCTTTAAATAAAGTATTATACAATTGCAGTTACAAATGTTGTAACCATAAATATCAAAATTGTAAACTTATTTATACTTTGTTTCAAATGATTCTTGATCAAGATGTTTTAAGAAAAAAAGATATTAATGCATTCGTTGAGACCATTGTACGTAATGTTCTCAAAATATTGTGCAATGTATTACTCATGAGTACTGGGGGCACTGAGGAGTTAGATACATGTCATTATAGGGTAACTACATATTGGCTCGACCAAGAGTTTCGTACTGGCTAGTAACAACTAGGTTAAATGGGAAACCTCAGTGTACCAATTTACATAATTCGTTCAACTTGAGAATACTATGATACTTTAACACGAATACTCCACTTTGATTATAGTTAAATCATGGTATAACATTCATGATACAGCTATAGTTGGATCTTAATTGAAGCATTAGAAGTGGAACACTGTTCAATAAAGAATTTGTCTCCTCTGTTGTAAGAGGTTAGTATCACAATCAATTGCGGTCAATTCAAAATCAAAATCTCTTGCTAGAGCATATCGGTTAATAATAAATGTTATTATTGAACTAAGGACTTTGGAGATGGACTATATTGTTGTATACAGATATTGTTAGAGCTTTGACTAGAACAAAGCTCTAGATATTGAAATTCATGCAATGATGATTAAGAGAATGTGTGTAAAGTATTCGAAATGTCACACCATTAACTAAGATGACATGTGGATGTTAATATTCGAAATGTTCGATATTAATTACTGACTGAACTCACACCTATGAGTAGTACAACAAAATCTCTAAAGTCACTGAAATATCACAGCGTTTAATGATTAATTTAGATAACTAATGTGAAGGTTAAATTAATTGTGAGTTTTTAAGTGTTTGGGTTTCTTTTAATAATTTGATAGCTTTCGCAAAACTTGGATTCCCTCTAATGGTTATTTAAATGTTTGTATAAATGTTGTAACGACCCGTATTTTTAACCATTTAAAAATATTAAATTAAATAAGATTTTTGAATAAAATTGCAAGGAATAAAAAAAATTAAGATTTTACTAATACAAATTAAATTATAATACAAGTTATGAGCTTAAATAAAATTTCTATTAATCAAACATGTTTGCAATAATGCAAGGATGATAACAAATGGTAGTGTGTATTTTATAAACATTGGTTTGAGTGAAATTAACAATTGTCTGAATGTAAATTTCCAATTGATTGGAATAATAAATGTTAATAAAGAATAATAAATGTTTCTTTATTAAAGATGAAATCATATGTTTATTTATTTGAAATGTTTGGTAGTTTAAAAATTGATTGCAGAAACGAGAAACTATTATTTGGTAAGAAATGTATAATTCCTGTTTGTATCCAATAGTGTATAAATATGTTTAAACTACTATTAGACGGAAAATAATTGTTCCATTTCTCATTACATTTATTTTGTCCATTTTGAAATTCAACTTTGAAGACAATTGAAATTAATGTAATTGAATAATTTCAATTAATGGTAGAGAGGACACCAAATTGTAAATTAATAGGTGTAATTAAACGTAGTGTGAAAATATAAGGAAAGTTGATTTAATGAAAAGAACATTTATGTCAAATAAAATGAATGTTTCATTTGTGAATGTAGGTTTAATTTCATTAAAATAAAGAATAGAATGATTGATTTAAAGAAGAAATATATGTATATTTGAACTGTGTTTTAGCATATAGATGGATTACAAGAGTATGAAATAATTTATTTAAGTAAGTTATTTATTACTCTGTTGTATAAACAACAAATTTATAAAGGTTTTTACTCTTGCAATTCTAGGGACTTGACAGCGATTCCTTGAATTTATAAAGGTTTTTAATGACTAAAGGAAACAATTATTCTATTTTTCATCGATTTTGGTTGTCGGTTTTGAAATTTAATTTTGTAAGTAATTGTAATTAATGTTATTGAAATATTTCAATTAGAAGGGAAGAAAACGTTGATTGCAATTAATAGATTTAATAAAAGAAATGCACCATTTGTGTTAAACAGAAAGAATGTTTTAATGGAAATAAAAGATCATTTTGGGTAAACCAAATTGAACGTTTTCATTTTTAAGGTAAGTAATTTTATTTATTATGCATAGATAACAAAAAACTAAATGCGTACAAATTTGAATATTATTTGAGTTAATGAAGTTAATTTGATTACATTTCACAAATTGAATTTCAAAAAGGTTGTGCGCTTACATGATCCCTTCATTTCTTTTTTTATTAATTGTTGCATGTACATTTTAAAATAGTTATCTCATTATTAATACTTGATCCGTTCATTTCTCCTACTATTTACTACCTGAACCTAGACTTTTAGTTTGTATTTAATTCTTGCCACCTCATTTTCGCGTATACAAAATTTCACTTTCTTTTGGTTTGCAAAGTTTGTCATTCCTACGTACATTTCTTTATACATTAGTAATGACTGAAGCTTTGAAAATAAAACGTGACATTTATTTTTGTCTCTCGACCTTCAATTCCTAATTATTAAATAACCTGCAGCTTATTTCTTTCATTTGCAGTGTGCATTTGTGTTTTTTTTGGCTAAGTCTTATTGGGTTTGTTTTAGACTAATGGGCTCCTTAGTAAACCAAGAGACCCTAGGAATCCTAAGAAATTTTGGGTCCTTCCTTTTCCCACCCATTGACCTTATATTTCCTATCTGACTAAAACCAAGTACGTACATAAATTCCTCATTTGAGAAACTTTCTGCGTACTCTTCTTCTTCTTGCTCAAATCTACAGAAAACTCCAAACCCTAAAAATCCTAAATCTCCAAATCAAATTTCATCCTTCCTCCTTCAAAACCCTAGCCTAACTCTCTCCCCTTGCCGCCACCCACCTCCATCACCACCCACAACCCACGGCAGTAACCCATGGCCAAAGCCCCACCATCCCTCTCCTCTTCTTTCTCCTTTTTCCCTTCCCTTTTTCCCTCTTTCTTCCCCGTATTTCCATGGCATCTATATTCCACTAAACTACTTCAAATCAGATAATTATTTTCTTGAAACCGTGTATAATTTCAATGGAAATAACTTTGTTGTTGAACCCTTCTTCCCATTCTGAATATTTCTATACCAAAAACTCCATTTTTCAAGTCCTTTCTCGGGTCCAGTGTTGGCCGAAAATATCCCATATTGTATCAATCATAACTCCTTCGGGATAGAGCAAAATTATTTGATTCTTTTTTTCAAACCATTTCTTTTACCAGTGACTTCACCTTTCATTTATATCAGTACTTCAAATTCCTTAATTTTCTATGCCAAAAACTCAAATCTTTTCATAGTATTTTTTAACTCAGATTTTCGACTCAGAAAACACCTTTGTTTGTTTTGACCATAACTTCCTCAAAACAGAAGCTTTTTGAGTGATTCATTTTTTAAAAGTGGAGATAAAAGAATTTTCAACAACTTTCTACTTAGTCACTTTTACAGATTCAGTAATATTCTGGTCCGAATATTTTCTTAAAGATGACCTAGTTTCAGATTTGATTGTAGTTTGGAAGTTGGAAGTAGTTGGAACTTGTTTATTGATTTGTTTTTGTGTCTAAGCTTTGTTGGATTTGCTCTGCATTTGGATCTTTGCTAGGAATCTCCATATTGCTCCATTTTTATCATCACCTTCGTAGCCACGAAAGGTGAGAAAACACTCACACTACTAGATTTTCTTATGTTAGTTAAATTGAATTTATGATGTGATTAGAAATTGATTGGTTGTTGTTTAGTATATTTTAAATTGTTACTCCAGTTAAATCTGACTTTTATTGAATTTAACTGCAATTTAATTTAATATTTAAATTTAAATTGCCTGTTAAATACCTATTAATGATAACCAGTAAATTGTTGGTAGTTATGGTTTGATTTCAATGATGATTGTGCTGTATGTTCAATTGTTGATATTTGGGTGATTGGATGTTATTGGTTGAAATTTTGGATGATTGGATGTTATTTATGTCTATATCTCTGTTATCCCTATGGGTTGAATTGATACATACCCGAACGATCTTATAGATTAGGGAGAAATCGTTACGGGTTGAAATGGTAAACCCGAGCGGTTTTCATTGATCTGGAAATTTTGATTTTTTATATTGATTGAAATGACATATACCAATATAATTTCTTGAATTTTTATTTTTATTTGGAATTGAATTATTTGAAGAGTTTAAGTTAATTCAAACTTCGGATTTGTTTTAATTAGATGATTAAGATTGATATTTCGAATTATTTGAAACCTTTTAAATAATTATATTCACGTTGTATACTTGATAGGAGATGAAAATCCCGTAACATCTATGAAACCATTGCACTAATATTTCTGTTTTACTTATTTTGATTTGACTTACATGAGATCTTTTAATTCTGACTCTAGTGTTTTGTCTTTTCATTACTCTCAGGTCAGTTTGAGCTTTTCAGTGTATTGAAGACTATTTTCTGGAGGACGAAGATGAAGATTCAGTATATTATTGCTATTTATTATTCCAATGCATTATTTTTTATTTCTGATGTATGTATAACTCTGATTTGAATTGTAAAAGTATAATCAAATGTTATTTGTAAAACAGCTTCATGAACTGTTTATTTGATTATTATATTTTATCGTTCCGTTGCAAGATTCTGTGTTTTGTTTTCTTTTTTTTTCTTATTTACCCCATTAACAATCCTCCCTTTTGAATGGTTTGAGTCTATCATGTGTGGTTGATTGTCGATTTGAACTGTCCATAAAGGTGGGTTGTTACAGTTGGTATCAGAGCTTTGGTTTAGACATACCTTAGCTTGTTGGGGTTAACTCATTAGAGATAGGGTAGTAATACCCTAGAATGAGTTATCTGAGTGTATATACGAGAGCGCTTATTTGTTAGTGTTATAAAAATGTTTTATATAAGTTTTGAAATGAAATTATTTTTCCTAATATTATATGATATATATAATGGAATAAATTTTTATAACTAATATAGTTATTTGTAATGTGTTGGTTTATGAAATTGTAATATTTAGTTATTATCATTTATTGTTGATTAGTTGAGTTTTGTCAGTTTATAAGCATTGGCTAATTATTGTTGATTGGATTGATGGAATAAACACTTGTTTAATAATGGTGTATTAAAGAGAATAAAATGAATAATTAGGATATTTGCTTATGAAATTGAAATGTTGTTATGAATTTTGTTGTTTGTTGATCGGTGGTTTCAGCTATTGAAATAAAATGGAATATCTGGATATTTTGGATAATCGAAACCTTTTGAATTAATATATGAGTTGAAACTTAGAAATTGTGTTGAATTATGTAGTTGGATTTGATAACCTTAATTTGAAAGCAAGTGAAACAAGGTTTAATTTGTTATATCTATGTCTAGTAAATGAATAAAATTGTTGTATACATTCTTGGCATGTAATGTAATAATATACAAGTGTGAACCCTTGGGATGTTTAAATTGAAATTGTGATTAAGGAAATGTTGTAAATGAGATTAAATTGGAAAAAAATTATGTTTATAAACTTAATTAGCATTTATGAAATGTGTCATAAATAAATTGAAAGGTAAAGGTGAAACTAAATGAGATAAGCAAATATGAATTAAAAGTGAAATGATTATAATTAAAGCCATGACTTGTAAATTGTTTTGAAATAAATGGATGTTGCAATAAATGGCCATAAATAAAGTTGTGATAACTTTAAACTCGAACAATGTCTTATAAAAAGGAATTAAGCTTTTATAAATTGGTTATGAACTTAAAAAAAATCCCTTATGAAATGATTTGCAAATAAATATAGTATTTAATGAGAAATAATACATGTGAAATGAATGTAATTTAAAATGAAGAGAAATATAAGCAATGTTGTGAGAATTAATATGTTAATGTTTTGTGTTGAATAGAGAAATTCTATGAAACAAATATTAAAGTATGAAGTGATACTTGTGTTAATCAATGAGATTAATAATGAATTTAATTAAAATGTAATTGTAATGAAACAAATTGGAAGGATTACGTAAGTTGTATGTATATTGTTTTATTCGCAAAATTAATTTGATCCGGATTTGAGTACACAAGTTCTATGTGAATTACACCACTTCGTGTTAGGATTTTTCATTCGATTCTTGATGGCGAATATTTGATATGGATTTTTGGTTTGGTTCTAGAATTCTCTATCATAGTATATGGCTATGCAAGGAGAATGATGGTTTCTAGTCAAGAAACCTTATCGAAGTCCGCATTAGGGAAGTTGAATGAAAAATACTAGTTCGAAAACGAACTTGTGTAATCGAGCGAGCGATCAAATGTGATTTTGCGAAATGATGACATATGTACACCTTATGTTCTAATATTATTGATATGCTTTGACGCTGAAATTGAAAGTTGTTGGGTTGGATAACTTTGTAATTTAAATTGGAATTTTTCTTGTATGAAAAACTACTATTATTTTAAAACCATTTTACAAAACTATTTTCTTTTATTTTTCTAATACAAACTATCTTATTCTATTTTATTTACAAAACTATTTTATTTATAAAACTGTTTTACAAACTATTTTATTTACAAAACTATTTTACGAACTATTTTATTTACAAACTATTTTACAAAACTATATTATATACAAAACTATTTCACAAAACGATTTTATATACAAAGCTATTCTAAATTAAAGACCTTTTATAAAGCAAAGATGTTCAATCCCATATGGCTTTTCGTACAGCGAAATTGATTTTGAAAAATTTTGATTCTTGTATAAGACAGACTTTATATAAGTATAAGGTAATTTGGAAAAATATTGATTTTGGAAAGTATTTGATCTGAAGAGATAAATCTTATATATAATGGAATTTATATAATAATGATTTGATATATTCAAGATTATTGATTTTGGAAAGTACTTTATCTAAAAATGAAATCTGATATATAATGGAATTTATATAAGTGTGATATTTGAAGCTATGATTTTAAAATGGTATTATATATGGTATGTTATATTTTGAAGTAAGAGGTATGGGGAAGTACCCTCTGCGAAGAAGTATAGTATGATATGCTTCGACCTAGATGGACTTGGGGAATCCAGGAATGGATTCGACCGATAAACCCTAATATACTTGGGTGAATTCAGAAATGGATTCGAACCGATATGGTTGTCCGAACTTAAATCATGAGTTCCTCGATTTTTTTCCAGGGTAGATTGTTCTTTAGTTTACCCAATGGATGCGCTTTCGATCCTGGGATCTGTTGTTTATGGATCTTCCGGGAAGGAAGTGCATCCATTGCGTAAATCATTGAATCAGTAGTTACCGCTGCAGCAGGGGTCGATGGTCCCTTGTTTACGAAATGGCTACGATAATTTTCTAGAACCTGGAAGGTGGAAGGATCTTCTGGAAAGTTTTGTGTCCATTGCGTAAACACTGGATCAGCAGCGGGCCACTGCTATCGTAACATCGTCGTTTGACAGCAGATTTTGAGCGGTACTTCTCATACATGTTTTTAAGTGTTTTTCACTAGGTGTTGAAATAGGTCTACTAAGTACTTGGAGATTTTTAGTCTTATGCCTGATCAACGTACGACCAGAGTCTGCAAGAACAAGGCTAAACTTGTTAAAACATCGAGTTATAAAATTATTTTGATAAAGTATTATATAAAAGATATTTTGGTCATTTTTTTCATTTCAAAATACTTTAAAATGTCTAAATTATTGGTTATTTATGTACAACATGGTTTAATAGTAAATTATTAGTGTCGTAAATATTTT
This sequence comes from Allium fistulosum, assembly GCA_030737815.1. Lineage (NCBI taxonomy): Eukaryota > Viridiplantae > Streptophyta > Magnoliopsida > Asparagales > Amaryllidaceae > Allium > Allium fistulosum. Next base: position 1,386,860,699 of record CM060901.1, on the reverse strand, counting down.
GATAAGTTATTAATTAAATAAAACAAATTTAAAGTTAATGATTGTTGATTTATTAATGATGTTTAAAAGTATATTGAGATTTAAAACTAATAAAATTTATAAATAATGGATTTAAGATTTTCAATAACTTATTTTTAAATATAAGTAATGATGTAAATAATTGCTTTCAAATAGGTTACATATATTTATAAAGATATTATTTAAAATTTTTAATTGTATTTATAAATGAAGCAAGAAATTTTACAAATGAATTTTTCTATAAAGTATTAAAGTATTAAAGATGATTGATTTGCAAATGAAGTTTTCAAATGAATATTTCAAGTAAAATTTATATAAGTTTCTTTGAATGTATAATTTAAAGATATTATATAAATGGAAAAAAATTGATTTGGGAAGTTTATTTATAGTAATATACTTGACAAATAAATTTGAATCTCTATTTTGAAAGTATGGTTTGAAATATTTACTTGATTTCGAAGTACTAATAGTAAATTTATAGGTTTATTTACTATTTGAATTTTGTATTGAACCATAATAAATGTTTTTCCATGATTTGAATATTCATTTTAAAACAAGTGTGTAAAATTAATTATAAAGATATGAAATTTTATACTTTGATTTGGATATTTAATGTAAGATTTGAGTATACTATTAGTTTCTGTTTAATATCTAGAGTTTATACTTATTATAAAATAATGAGTCTAATAAATTATCAAATTTAAGGAACTTTATTTCAAAAAAAAAGCTTATCATAATGTTTTGATATAAACTTCTAACATTGTTTAAACTTTTTGGAAAATCCTTGCAAAATGCCATGAGGATGTTATAAACATATCTTGTATTCTTGCTAAGTGAATGAGGTTAAATGTTTTAATTGAATTTTTAGATATATTGAAATATTTCTTTTCTCTTCAAGAGCGAATATCAAAAACTTAAATTTTTATTCTATAATAGAATTAAGTTATAAACTTAGGTAAGGCAGTAGGAGCTTAAGTAATATTTTATGAAATGATTCATTAATGACTTAAATCTTTAATGGAAAAAAAATTATGTAAGTGATTGATCTTTATATAAATAAATGAATGGAAAGGTAAATGATGAGAGAAAAAAACTAGTAGAATAAACTTAAGTAAATTTAATATTCTTGTTATTTGGCTGATGGGAAGTTTGGGAAAGAATACTTCTAATTGTTTGAGGTTGTATGAAAATCTATTAAGTAATTATCTAAGCCTATTGAGCATAAGTTACACTTATTAGTTTATTTATCACCCTTGTACGATTAAATGTTCTGAACCTGAACAAACCATTAGTTTTGGTTGCTATGGATGTGCGATGGATGATGGTTGTATAGTTTTGTTTGCATATGATTGTGATAAACTGTATGTTGTTTGTGCTGTTAATTTGAAACAACTGAAATATTATTCTCTCACATAATTTTAACACTTTGGATTATATAAGTGAAATACAGGTTATGGAAGCAATAGCTACTGCTTTTGGTTTTATAAATAAAGTTTGTTTGCCCGACAAATAGGTACATTTTCGAATTACGGTTTTGTAGCGATATTATATTGTTTTCATGTGGTTTGGGATGTTTTATTTTGAAATATGATATATATATATTGAAATTATTGATATCATTATTTTCCGGACGTATCCGCGCAAAGGAAACTCTGCCGAAATTATTCGAAAATTTAAGACTTAGAATTTTTTTGTAGAATTTGAGTTATTTTAAAATTTTATTAAACTTAACTATGTAGGTTTAATTGTTTATAAATTGACCGTTTTAAATAAAATATAACAGATTTTGGATTCCTTCTTGTTTCTTTTCGGGGACGAAAATTTGTGAGTGGGGGAGATTGTAACGACCCGTATTTTTAAGCATTTAAAAATATTAAATTAAAGAATATTTTTGAATAAAATTGTAAGGAATAAAAAAAATTAAGATTTTACTGATACAAATTAAATTATAATACAAGTTATGAGCTTAAGTAAAATTTCTATTAATGAAACATGTTTGCAATAATGTAAGGATGATAACAAATGCTAGTGTGTATTTTAATAACATTGGTTTGAGTGAAATTAACAATTGTCTGAATGTAAATTTCCAATTGATTAGAATAATAAATGTTAATAAAGAATAATAAATGTTTCTTTATTAAAGAGGAAATCATATGTTTATTTATTTGAAATGGTTGGTAGCATAAAGATTGATTACAGAGACGAGAAACTATTATTTGGTAAGAAATGTATAATTCTTGTTTGTATCCAATAGTGTATAAATATGTTTAAACTACTATGAGACGGAAAATAATTGTTCCATTTCTCATTACATTTATTTTGTCCATTTTGAAATCCACCTTTGAAAACAATTGAAATTAATGTAATTAAATAATTTCAATTAATGGTAGAGAGGACACCAAATTGTAAATTAATAGGTGTAATTAAACGTAGCTTATGTTTTGTGAAAATATAAGGAAAGTTGATTTAATGAAAAGAACATTTATATCAAATAAAATGAATGTTTCATTTGTGAATGTAGGTTTAATTTCATTAAAATAAAGAATAGAATGATTGATTTAAAGAAAGAAATATATATATATATATATATTTGAACTGTGTTTTAGCAAACAGATGGATTACAAGAGTAGGAAAATAATTTATTTAAGTAAGTTATTTATTACTCTGCTGTATAAACAACAAATTTATAAAGGTGTTTAAATGACTAAAGGAAACAATTATTCTATTTTTCATCCATTTTAGTTGTCTATTTTGAAATTTAACTTTGTAAGTAATTGCAATTAATGTTATTGAAATATTTCAATTAGAAGGGAAGAAAACGTTGATTGCAATCAATAGATTTAATAAAAGAAATGCACCTTTTGTGTTAAACAGAAAGGATGTTTTAATGGAAATAAAAGATCATTTTGGGTAAACAAAATTGAAAGTTTTCATTTTTAAGGTAAGTAATTTTATTTATTATGCATAGATAAAAAAAACTAAATGCGTACAAATTTGAATATTATTTGAGTTAATGAAGTTAATTTGGTTACATTTCACAAATTGAATTTCAAAAAGGTTGCACGATGTACATGATCCCTTCATTTCTTTTGTTATTAATTGTTGCACGTACGTTTTAAAATAGTTATCTCATTATTAATAATTGATCCATTCATTTCTCCTGTTGTTTAATACCTGAGCCTAGACTTTTAGTTTGTATTTAATTCTTGCTACCTCATTTTCGCGTATACAAAATTTCACTTTCCATTGGTTTGCTAACTTTTCTATTCCTACGTACATTTTTTTATACATTAGTAATGCCTGAAGCTTTCAAAATAAAACGTGACATTTATTTTTGTCACTCCGCCTTCATTTCCTAATTATTAAATAACATGCAGCTTATTTCTTTCATTTGCAGTGTATATTTGTGTTTTTTTTTGGCTAAGTCTTATTGGGTTTGTTTTAGACTAATGGGCTCCTTAGTAAACCAAGAGACCCTAGGAACCCTAAGAAACTTTGGATCCTTCCTTTTCCCACCCATTGACCTTCCATTTCCTATCTGACTAAAATGAAGCACGTACAGAAATTCTGTAACATCCCACTATTTTGGACCATTCAAATCGACAATAAATCCACACATGTCAGACTTGAATACTTCAAAACAGTGGATTGTCAAGAAAATTTGGAGCAAATAAAATCAAACACAGAATCACAGACACAGAATATCAGAATAACTCGCAGCGGAGTAAAACACCATAGTAGTTCATGAAGCTACTATATACATACTCTCAAAACATATACAAAATTCTCATAGTAAAATAGATACAATAGAAGTCAGGATACAAAAATTAATAATACAGAGACAAATACAGAATAGGAACTAACTGGAAGAAGTAGACGAATAGATAGACCGATAAGCTCCAACAAAACTCTAGCTCCAGAAGGTGAATCCAAAGCTGTGATTCTCAGGCTGACCCGAGCGTAAAGTAAAACACAAAACACTCGAGTCAGGACATACATACTTATACAATGTAAACCAACTCAAGTGAACTGTAATATAAATGCACAATAACTTAAAGGATGCTTGGGATCGCCCATCCTTTAAGGATCCATTTCCATTAATTATGCAGTCATAACACTATCATAGAAATATCCATATTAAAGTAAGTCAGTACAAATAACAGTGTTAATGTGACTAGGGTAGCGCAGAGCTGCAGTAATCGCTTACCTCTAGCCACACTCTTAAATCAAGGGTGTGCATCAAAACAATCACAAGGAGATCAAATGGTATGCAAAGAAATGTACCCATGGTTATAATTTCAAAATGATTTATAATTTCGAATTAAAATCATTCATTTAAACCATTAAAAGGTGAAGTCATTATTCCATTAAATCAAATATTCAATTCCAAAAAATTTAGCCTTTTCTGAGTTCATTTATTCCGTTAAATACTTCAATTTAAATCATTTTAACTTATAAAAATCACATTTTTCCTCTTCAAAAATAATCATTTAAATACTCTTTAAACTAATGATTTTTATAAGAAAAATTTTACAATAAAAAAAATCCAACTTTTTCCAATACTTTACTTATTAGATTCAAGTGTACAATTTTCTCATTTTTACATTAACTTAGCCCTTTAATTTAACTTACCATTTCACAATAAAACTTAATTTCTATTTTATTTAATTTACTTAAACTTCCATTTTAACAAATCATAAATTTCCAAATTAAGTTATATTCCAAATTACTATTTAACTATCCATTTATTTAACATTTTAAAACAATTCAATTTCTCTTCACCTTTAACTTATCAAATTTATTTTACTTTTCAAAATTCATTATTTGGATATCATTTAACCTATAATTTTAATAATTAACATCTTTATTAAATGAATATCCAATAAAATTATAATTCCTTTACATAAAGTCAAAATCCACTGTAAGTTGCTTAACTTTGTTTATAAATAACTTAATATTTTCTCTTACTTTAAATTTATCCAATTCATAAATCCATTATATTAATTACCAAGTTAAGCTTATAATTCCATTTTACTTAAATTCCTATTATTAAGTCAAATCAAACTTTCACATTACAACTTAAACCATCTATTAACTTATACCATTAAACCTTTTTAGAAAAATCACTGCTTAACATTTTAAATCCAACATAAGTCAAATTTCATAATTTTTTTCTTTCATTTATAATACATGAAATTTATAAGAAATCCTATTTTGAAATCAACCATGGGTCCGAATAATATTTCACATCGATTCTATTCTACAAGGAACTTGCAGTGTGAGAAACAGAAATAAATATACAGTATAACAGAATAAAACATAACAGATGATGAGACAAGTTTATAACAGGGTTTAACATCATATAATTAACATCACAGGTAGGTATAACATGATATAAAATTTATACACATTCACTTGTTGTCACTTCACAATTATATAAGTATAAATGTTATGTGTGAATACCTACTTGTTTCAAGCTAGAGATAGCAAGACAAAGCACACAAACGAATTCCAGAAGGCACGATAACACGACTTTTGACTTGAGTGGAGTGGAGAGCCAAGATATTAATCTTATATTCAACAACAAAAATAAAGCAATATACAAACATATAGATTCAACACAAAAGAATATAGATAAAACAATGAAAAGATAGGAAATAAAATGACATAACCTTGATAAATCAAAGCAAGGTGATCAATACATGGCTTGGTTAGAGTTTGTATTAACTTTTGGTGATGTATGGCCTCTAGGTGGTCACGGCCATAAGCCGGAGGAGGTGATGAGGTAGTGGAGGTGGTCATGGTGGTGGAGGCCGAGCAAAGCACACGAAGATCAAGCAAAACAATGGAAAATTCAATAGAAAAGTGAAGAGAAAAGTATAAAAAAAAGTAAGAAAAAATATATGCATGCAGCCTGTAACGACCCAGAATTTTGGTTATTCGAAATTGGGATATTTAATTAATTTTAAATATTAATAAGTGAGATTTGTAAGCTGAATAAATTTAATTTCAAATATCTAGATTTAATTCGATAATTAAATCGATAATTTAATATTTGAAATTCCAGAAATAATTGATAATTGGGTTTAATGTGATTAAAAATGATTTATAAAATTATATTAAATCATATTGGAGTTATAATGATGTTATAGAACTTTTAAAATCGAATTTAAAGTTAATTTGTGAAAATTGAATATTTTTAATATTTAATTGACGAGTAAAAATGACCATTTTTCAAACTGTCTCGGATTTCGACAAAACCAGTTTCATCAGGTCCGTAATATTATATTATTGTAAGATTTCAATTTTCGTAGCAATCAGAGTTGCTGTTTGTCCGGGGCGAGCCAAAACGCCTAGAAATCGGTTTAATCGATTTAATTTAAAATTGATCGTTTATTTCCGTAACTCGCACATATGACCAAATTAGCTCCCAACACACGTTCCATTGTGTCCGGAACGTGGGTAAAACCCTAGAAACGCCAGGCGGCATGTGTGATTTGGAGTTCGTTTGGAAAAGTCGTTTTAAAATGAATTTAATATTATTTATATACGTATATATATACGTTTAGATGTGAAACCCTAGCTTCTTTCTCAGGCCGCCGTTTACAATATTTCAATGGCCGAAAGACAACCTCAATTTCCCTCATTTTTCTCTTGATCCATCAATTTTCGTCAAATATCTCCAACTGGAAAGATGGAGATCTCATTGAGACGAGTAAATCTGACGGTGGAGATTTGTTTTCATCGACCGGAGGTGGAGGTTGTGGGCCATGTTTGCCGTGCGTTCGAAGGGTTTATTGACGATGAAGACATTGCCGAGCTTCACGCGGTCGTGGCCATGGGAGGAACTTGCTTTGGCGCATTGTTCGGCGACATTCGATCGTTGTCTCGACGTCGTTGGTTGTCGTAGAAATTCAAATTATAGTGGCGGCAATGGGTTTGTTTGCGAACGAAAATACTGGAGAGGGGAAGGAGATACAACACACATGCGGCCAGATTTTTATCAAGCAATACGAACAGCCGAGATGAATTTTTGGTATAAATTTAAAGAAAAGTAAATTAATTAATGTAATTATTATTCAAAGGTTTAAAATTCCATAACTCTTGCATATATTATCAGAATTCGACGTTTTTGGTAGCGCCGGAATCGCAGCGACGAGCAGCTCGCTGTGGTGCAGTCGTGGGATCATTTCGAGCAAGTGAAAATTTTGCGTTAAATCGAACGTGTTCGATTTAATGTATAAAAATTTAACGCTCGACATTTTGAAAGCGAGGTGAGAACTTCTCACTCAATCGAATTGTTTCGATTTAAATTTTAAAATAGTTGAATTTTAAAATTGCTTGATTGTGTGAATTAGATGATAATTGTTATCTATTGTATTAAATAGACCCTATACGCCGTATATTAAGCGGAGGTTATTTATTAAAAACATATACCGCGATAATTTCACTGTGAAGTGGAATTGGTATTATATATGTATTTGGAGTTGATTTCCCGCATTATATAGCAGATGAGACCCTATTGCGCCGCATAATAGCGGATAATATTTATAAATCCCATATACCGCGATATTTCACATTGAAGTGGAATTGGTATTGTGCTAACATCTGTGGATGCAGGGAAACAAGTTGGAGGGATCCAACTGGATTCCTCAAACATTTGAATTTATTTCAATGTTGTGTGTTGACTTATTTATAATCGTCGTGTGATTATATTTGTGGATTGAAATTTTTGAAGGCTAAAAATTTAGCCGAATATATTTTCAGTATCGTTGGATACCCGAAAAATAAATAAAATTGGATTTTTAAAATTCGAGTTGAAAATTTATCGAAAAATTTATTTTTTGATAATTGGATAAATTTAAAAGGAGTTTTAAAAGATAAAAGTTTTATTTTTGAACCATATTGAATTAAATTCCAAATTTCGGAAAAAAACCCTTAATTATTGTATTTCGAAAATATTGTTTATAAGTTGAAGAATTTATTTAAAATTTGGATTTTTAAATAGTTTGAAAAATAAAGGAATTTATCATCTTAAAAAAGGAATTTATTTTAAAAAGGAAATAAATTTAGAAATCCATTTGGTAATTGATTTTTGGTGATTGAATATAAATCTTTTGAAAATGTTTGGAAATTTATTTGGTGTTTTGAAATAAATTTGAAAATCAATTTGAAATTAATTGATTACTAATTTACCATAACTAGTAAAAATTTATTTATAGAAATTTATCTGCCTTTAAATTAATCGGATAATTAAATTAATCCTACTTATGGAAGTTTGGATTATATTGGATGTTGAATTGTTTGATATCTCTGATATGTGATGCTTTGTGATATATCATGTTTTATGTGTGATCTGTAATTTGTTTATCTGTGATATATATATATATCTATGATCTGTGAATGAAAGATAAGCGTTATCGTTTATACCGCTTATCAATTATATTGTTATATTTGATCTGTGAGGATTGAATGTTGTTGCACTATTGTGTTAAACCCGTGGACTACAAAATACACACACAAATATGGATTTCACGTGGAAATCGGTTAAGTCACAGATTTTTGTAAATTTTGGAAAATTGAGTTTTTTTGAATCCAAAATGTTTTGGGATTGGAATAGAAAGTTTTTGAAATGAGTTTAAAAAAAAAGTTATTTCAAATAACTTAATAGAATTGGAATTTAAATCATTTGATTTAAGTTTGAATTCAATATTTTTAAATTGAATTCAATGAATTGGGAATTTTGGTTTAAAAGTTTTATAATTATAAAAGGTGTTTATATGGGTTTTTAACCATTTAAAATATGGTTTTGGAAATTTAAATGTATATTCAAGTTTTGTACTTGAATGGCTTTAAACTGTGTAATTGTAACCAGTTTTTCCCAAAACGAAAACTATCCGTTTTCAAATAATAATGGCTTCCATAAAGTGAAAAGGATTCCAATTTGTATCGAAACAATTCAAGTTGAAATGAAATTGTAAATAGTTTGGAAAAACTATGAATTAACCTTTGTGAAGATGATTAAACTTTATTGTGAAATCAAAGACGATTTTAAAAGGTGTATCTTTTATATTATAAAAGACATGAATTGTGAATAGTTTCGAAAGCTATAAGTTAAATCTTGATTTAAAGATTTAATGGGTTAATCCAATTTAAATGGAAATTGATTTGGAAATCTATGAATGAAACTATGTGAAACTGCGTAAACTTTGTGAAGTAAATCTTTTTGTTTAAATATTTAAAATGGTAATTTGTTTAAACCATTTAAAGGAAAGGATTTGGGTAACAAGTTGTCACTTAATTGAAATCCCTATATCCATATGTTTTTAAATATTGTGCTCACTATTCGGGTTAGCCGGGAAAAGACCTTTGTGTCATATAACCCATTCCGAATTAGTGATACGACGATATGGATCGTATTGAAGACCAGTGGTGAAGACCGGGTATTTGTGAAAACGATAGGATGACCTATCGATTGTCTTTGCACCGTTAGCCATGGTATAGAGATTTCCTTTGTGATGGGATGTTCGATCGGGATTGTGAATACCCGGATTGCAAGGGCTTCTTCGGAAGTGCATTCGGTTCTGTTCAAACCCGGAACAGACTTGTATGGTTACATGTCTGACATTGCATTTTGAGATATAAAGCTGATTTCTTTCAAATACATTTCTATTGGTGGCGGAGAATTTATTCTCTTAGCTTAACACCCTTCTCTGAGACGTACGAGCTCAGAGGTTATGTAGTTGAAATTTATCAGTGATATACTCCCAATTTTGTAGTGTGGCATGCTGAGTGTTGCTGTGTGATGATCATTTGTGATCAAAGCGTGGCTTTGTGAAAAATCGTAGCTTTGTGGACGAGACCTCTTCGGACGTCACAACCCGGAAATGGTCGAAACAGGAATGATGCGGCAAGGTTATGAGGGTCGCTCCCTTTAGGGTATGTCATTTCCTTCTGGAAAATGGTGGTATCAGGTATGGAGCACTGGTATTTAACCTATGTGGATATTCCAATCTCACTTACTTTGTGATTGTTGTTTGATCGAGGCGCCTCGGATAATGGTCCCAAAGGACCGGGGGGTGGCATATTCGTGTAGTAGTTACCTAGTGACAGAGGTAACCCGGCCTTGTGTTGGCACAGAGCTAGTTAGTTCTCGGGACGTCCATCCAGAGGCGATCCCATGTGGCATAGGAAGTTCCTTAGCCTGACCATTTGTTGGAAATCCAATCAAACAATACGAACCTTGTACGGTTTTAGTTGTATAACCTGCTATGGAATGTGGCAGTAACCTGCTATTGAACATAGTAGCTATAGTAGGCATACAATAATGGTTGTATGTTGGCTAAGATTAATATTATACTTTCGAAATGTTTTCCACTATGCACTAATAATAATAATCCAATGATTTGCGTAGTAAGCATGTTTGACTATCAAAAGAAGAAATCTCCTCCAATTCTGCATTTGCATTGTGTGTGTGGCGGGAGGTCTTATGGTAGTTTCATTTTCCAAAAGCATTGCGGATATTCTTTACTTCCTATATTGTTGTTGTTTTAAAGATAATAACTGTTTTAAGTTCTCACACCAGTCACCATGACTGACCTGGAGTTTATTGTTTCCTTCCTAAACTCTGGGTGCCCACCAATTTCCACACGGGCAGTCTAGAGTCAGGTTATCAGGTCATTCTGGATTCAGGAGATGCTGTGGAGCTCAGTGGCGAGCTGGATGGCGAGACGTATCACTTGTATATGATATTATTTTTCCACTGTGTATTCTGTATGAGGACAAGTTTATATAACTGTCCAGTGTTATATTGTTGTTGTAAACTCTGATGATGATGTAATGTATTAAATGATATAGTTCTTGATTTATAGATTATTCATTTATCTATTACATGTTGTTCCGCTGCGATATGTGAGATTCTGATATTGTTTTGTGTTTTTCTGTTGTTTCTTCTTTCTTTTTCTTCTGTCTTCTTCTACCTCTTCTTTTTCTCCATAACAATTCGGTTTTCCGGCATTCGATTTCTCGGCAGTTGATACAGTGGACGTATTAATGTCGATTTTCGGAAGTCGAAAATCCGCATTCGTTACATTTGGTATCAGAGCATATGGTTAAGCGTTAACCTTGGTTATGTTGGGAATTACTCATTAGAGACAGAGTCAGTAGTACTCTAGAATGAGTGTGAGTATTATAATAGATACGAGTGCGTATTTGTTAGTGAATTTGAAATTGTTTTGTATTATGTTTGCTTATCCGTTGAGCTGTTTATGAATTCTGGTCGGTATGTGGGACGCCATATTATCGATAGGGGTTTCTAAACACTTAAACGAGGCAAGTCGACATAGTATCATTTTAAATTGGGTAAATGAAATAATTTTACCTCGGTTATATTTTGTATGTAAAGGAAATAATTTTTTAGAATTATTAAAGTGTATATAAATTGATTGTTTGGTTGTTGAAAATGTAAGAATATATATATGTTAATAAAAGTTGTTTGAATAATTTAAATAAAAACAACAATTGTAAAAGATTGAAGTATATAAGCAAATGAATTATTAAGTATGAGATTATAATTAATATGATTTGCAATTGTGAAATAATCTTGTATAAGTAAAGTAAAATAGTGAAATTATATGAGAAAAAGATTTATAAATGTGATTTATAAATAAAAGGAAATTTTGAAAAGAATAAAAAGCACTGGATTCACTACTGTTGCTGGGAAATAATAAGGGTGATGACTGCAGCATCATCAGTATCATTTTCGAGTTTCTGTGTGATAGATTTGCTACCAACAGTAAATTGGAAATTGAAGTTTTGTTGTGATAATCAAAATTTAAATTAAAATCCAAATTGAAATTGATGAATATAAGTGAAATGAGTTTTATACTTATAATATGATTTGGAAGTTAAATATATAAGTTGTATAACTTATAGAATGAGAAAAGGGTAAGTGAAACCAATTATTAAAGTGGTTAAACAATTTTGTTAAGCAAAATGAGATATGAATTTGAATAATTAATGAAATTTGACTTTGGTAAAAGTTAAATAGAATTTACTTTAGAATTGGGATTTGAATTGGATTTATAAGTGGAAATTTAAGTTAAATTAAACAAATGATGTTTAATTGGAATATAACTTAAGTGATGTTGAATGAATTTGATTTTGATGTCGAAGTGAAATAATAAAGTGAATTAAATGGATTTGAACTTGAGTTATGTAATGAGAGTCAACCTTATTTGTAAAATGAATTATCAATTGAATTAATAAATGGATTTAATATTAATCAATCGAATGTGAATAAATTAATATGGACTAATGGATGTAAGTGTTAATTCATTAAAAGCTAATAAATTGGAATTTGAATGAATTGAATGAAATCAATAGAATATTAAACCGATTGGAAAATTAAAAAGTGTTAAACCAAATTGAAGATAAATAAAGTGAATAAATTTGGTTGTGTTGAATGACATTGGTTGTTATATGATTGTTTGTTGATTGTATATAGTATAATTCATTAAGTGCTAATGAAATTGAATTGATAAATGAAAGCTATGTAATTGAATTTGAATTGAAAGTAAATTAATGTGACTCGGTTGTAAGCAATTAAAATTTGTATCGAAAACCTTATAAATTGCTTATGGGAATTATTTAATTGCATTGCTTATGGAAACTTTGTATTTGTTATTGAAAATTAATGAGATGTAAATGAATTTTCTATATATGTCACTTACATATTTAAATTGAGTAAGTACAGGTACTGGGGCTACCGTTCGATTGGATTTGGTTGTGTTAAAATGCTAAATTAATAACTGCTTTGCTTAAAACGCTAAAAAGGTACGCCTACGCAATAAAAATAGGAAATATGAACTGTTTTTCTGCTTTTCCGGCCGTGTGGGTCGATGTATATATATTTGTGTCTATTGTGATCCTACTACGATCGAACCGCGCAAAGGAGGCTATGGTGAATTTTTCTGAAAATTTAAGGTGTTAGAAAATTTTGAAAAAATTTGGAAAATTTTTGTTAATGAAAAGTCAATTTCCGAATTGAAATAAAAACGTAGGAATTGAACTAGAAAATGGAAACCGTTGTTTTGGTTGAAGTTAAAGGTTTTGGAAAAAGTGAATATAAAATTTTCACCAAGTGGATTTTTTTGAAAAGTTAATGGATTTTGAGCATTTTTCTTACTTTACAATTTCGAGGACGAAATTCTTTTAAGGGGGGAAGATTGTAACGATCCAGAATTTTGGTTATTCGAAATTGGGATATTTAATTAATTTTAAATATTAATAAGTGAGATTTGTAAGCTGAATAAATTTAATTTCGAATATCTAGATTTAATTGGATAATTAAATCGATAATTTAATATTTGAAATTCCAGAAATAATTGATAATTGGGTTTAATGTGATTAAAAATGATTTATAAAATTATATTAAATCATATTGGAGTTATAATGATGTTATAGAACTTTTAAAATCGAATTTAAAGTTAATTTGTGAAAATTGAATATTTTTAATATTTAATTGACGAGTAAAAATGACCATTTTTCAAACTGTCTCGGATTTCGACAAAACCAGTTTCATTAGGTCCGTAATATTATATTATTGTAAGATTTCAATTTTCGTAGCAATTGGAGTTGCCGTTTGTCCGGGGCGAGCCAAAACGCCTAGAAATCGGTTTAATCGATTTAATTTAAAATTGATCGTTTATTTCCGTAACTCGCACATATGACCGAATTAGCTCCCGAAACACGTTCCATTGTGTCCGGAACGCGGGTAAAACCCTAGAAACGCCAGGAGGCACGTGTGATTTGGAGTTCGTTTGGAAAAGTCGTTTTAAAATAAATTTAATATTATTTATATACGTATATATATATATACGTTTATATGTGAAACCCTAGCTTCTTTCTCAGGCCGCCATTTACAATATTTCAATGGCCGAAAGACAACCTCAATTTCCCTCGTTTTTCTCTTGATCCATCAATTTTCGTCAAATATCTCCAACTGGAAAGATGGAGATCTCACCGAGACGAGTAAATCTGACAGTGGAGATTTGTTTTCGTCGGCCGAAGGTGGAGGTTGTGGGCCACGTTTGCCATGTGTTCTAAGGGTTTATTGTCAATGAAGACATTGCCGAGCTTCACGCCGTCGTGGCCATGGGAGGAACTTGCTTCGGCGCATTGTTCGGCAACATTCGATCGTCGTCTTGACGTCGTTGGTGGTCGCGGAAATTCAAATTATAGTGGCGGCAATGGGTTTGTTTGCGTATGAAAATACTGGGGAGGGGAAGGAGATACAACACACGCACGGTTAGATTTTTATCAAACAATACGAACAGACGAGATAAATTTTTGGTATAAATTTAAAGAAAAGTAAATTAATTAATGTAATTATTATTCAAAGGTTTAAAATTCCATAACTCTTGCATATATTATCAGAATTCGACGTTTTTGGTAGCGCCGGAATCGCAGCGACGAGCAGCTCGCTGTGGTGAAGTCGTGGGATCATTTCGAGCAAGCGAAAATTTTGCGTTAAATCGAACGTGTTCGATTTAATGTATAAAAATTTAACGCTCGACATTTTGAAAGCGAGGTGAGAACTTCTCACTCAATCGAATTGTTTCGATTTAAATTTTAAAATAGTTGAATTTTAAAATTGCTTGATTGTGTGAATTGGATGATAATTGTTATCTATTGTGTTAAATAGACCCTATACGCCGTATATTAAGTGAAGGTTATTTATTAAAAACATATACCGCGATAATTTCACTGTGAAGTGGAATTGGTATTATATATGTATTTGGAGTTGATTTCCCGCATTATATAGCGGATGAGACCCTATTGCGCCGCATAATAGCGGATAATATTTATAAATCCCATATACCGCGATATTTCACATTGAAGTGGAATTGGTATTGTGCTAACATCTGTGGATGCAGGGAAACAGGTTGGAGGGATCCAACTGGATTCCTCAAACATTTGAATTTATTTCAATGTTGTGTGTTGACTTATTTATAATCGCCGTGTGATTATATTTGTGGATTGAAATTTTTGAAGGCTAAAAATTTAGCCGAATATATTTTCTGTGTCGTTGGATACCGAAAAATAAATAAAATTGGATTTTTAAAATTCGTTATCGAAAAATTTATTTTTTGATAATTGGATAAATTTAAAAGGAGTTTTAAAAGATAAAAGTTTTATTTTTGAACCATATTGAATTAAATTCCAAATTTCGGAAAAAACCCCTTAATTATTGTATTTCGAAAATATTGTTTATAAGTTGAAGAATTTATTTAAAATTTGGATTTTTAAATAGTTTGAAAAATAAAGGAATTTATCATCTTAAAAAAGGAATTTATTTTAAAAAGGAAATAAATTTAGTAATCCATTTGGTAATTGATTTTTTGTGATTGAATATAAATCTTTTGAAAATGTTTGGAAATTTATTTGGTGTTTTGAAATAAATTTGAAAATAAATTTGAAAATAATTGATTATTAATTTACCATAACTAGTAAAAATTTATTTATAGAAATTTATCCGCCTTTAAATTAATCGGATAATTAAATTAATCCTACTTATGGATGTTTGGATTATATTGGATGTTGAATTGTTTGATATCTCTGATATGTGATGCTTTGTGATATATCCTGTTTTATGTGTGATCTGTAATTTGTTTATCTGTGATATAAATATATCTGTGATCTGTGAATGAAAGATAAGCGTTATCGTTTATACCGCTTATCAATTATATTGTTACATTTGATCTGTGATGATTGAATGTTGTTGCACTATTGTGTTAAACCCGTGGACTACACAATACACACACAAATATGGATTTCACGTGGAAATCGGTTAAGTCACAGATTTTTGTAAATTTTGGAAAATTGAGTTTTTTTGAATCCAAAATGTTTTGGGATTGGAATAGAAAGTTTTTGAAATGAGTTTCAAAAAAAAAGTTATTTTAAATAACTTAATAGAATTGGAATTTAAATCATTTGATTTAAGTTTGAATTCAATATTTTGAAATTGAATTCAATGAATTGTGAATTTTGGTTTAAAAGATTTTATAATTATAAAAGGTGTTTATATGGGTTTTTAACCATTTAAAATATGGTTTTGGAAATTTAAATGTATATTCAAGTTTTATACTTGAATGGCTTTAAACTGTGTAATTGTAACCAGTTTTTTCCAAAATGAAAACTATCCGTTTTCAAATAATAATGGCTTCCATAAAGTGAAAAGGATTCCAATTTGTATCGAAACAATTCAAGTTGAAATGAAATTGTAAATAGTTTGGAAAAACTATGAATTAACCTTTGTGAAGATGATTAAACTTTATTGTGAAATCAAAGACGATTTTAAAAGGTGGATCTTTTATATTATAAAAGACTTGAATTGTGAATTGTTTTGAAAGCTATAAGTTAAATCTTGATTTAAAGATTTAATGGGTTAATCCAATTTAAATGGAAATTGATTTGGAAATCTGTGAATGAAACTTTGTGAAACTTGGTAAACTTTGTGAAGTAAATCTTTTTGTTTAAAGATTTAAAATGGTAATCTGTTTAAACCATTTAAAGTAAAGGATTTGGGTAACAAGTTGTGACTTAATTGAAATCCCTATATCCATATGTTTTTAAATATTGTGCTCACTATTCGGGTTAGCCGGGAAAAGACCTTTGTGTCATATAACCCATTCCGAATTAGTGATACGACGATATGGATCGTATTAAAGACCGGTGGTAAAGACTGGGTATTTGTGAAAACGATAGGATGACCTATCGATTGTCTCTGCACCGTTAGCTACGGTATAGAGATTTCCTTTGTGATGGGAAGTCCGATCGGGATTGTGAATACCCGGATTGCTAGGGCTTCTTCGAAAGTGCCTTCGGTTCTGTTCGAACCCGGAACAGACTTGTATGGTTACATGTCTGACATTACATTTTTAGATATAAAGCTGATTTCTTTCAAATACATTTTTGTTGGTGGTGGAGAATTTATTCTCTTAGCTTAACACCCTTCTCTGAGACGTACGAGCTCAGAGGTTATGTAGTTGAAATTTATCAGTGATATACTCCCAATTTTGTAGTGTGGCATGCTGAGTGTTGCTGTGTGATGATCATTTATTGATCATTTGTGATCAAAGCGTGGCTTTGTGAAAAAACGTAGCTTTGTGGACGAGACCTCTTCGGACCTCACAACTCGAAAATGGTCGAAATAGGAATGATGCGGCAAGGTTATGAGGGTCGCTCCCTTTAGGGTATGTCATTTCCTTTTGGAAAAGGGTGGTATCAAGTATGGAGCCCTGGTATTTAATCTATGTGGATACTCCAATCTCATTTACTGTGTGATTGTTGTTTGATCGAGGCGCCTCGGATAAAGGTCCCAAAGGACCGGGGGGTGGCATATTCGTGTTGTAGTAACCTAGTGACAGAGGTAACCCGACCTTGTGTTGGTAGAGAGCTAGTTAGTTCTCGGGACGTCCATCCAGAGGCGATCCCATGTGGCATAGGAAGTTCCTTAGCCTGACCATTTGTTGGAAATCCAATCAAACGGTACGAACCTTGTACGGTTTTAGTTGTATAACCTACTATGGAATGTGGCGGTAACCTGCTATTGAACATAGTAGCTATAGTAGGCATACAATAATGGTTGTATGTTGGCTAAGATTAATATTATACTTTCAAAATGTTTTCCACTATGCACTAATAATAATAATCCAATGATTTACGTAGTAAGCATGTTTGAC
Organism: Allium fistulosum; assembly: GCA_030737815.1. Taxonomy (NCBI): domain Eukaryota; kingdom Viridiplantae; phylum Streptophyta; class Magnoliopsida; order Asparagales; family Amaryllidaceae; genus Allium; species Allium fistulosum. The sequence goes on along the minus strand of CM060901.1, from coordinate 1,386,842,937 downwards.
TATCATAAGAAGAAATCTCCTCCAATTTTGCGTTTGCATTGTGTGTGTGGCGGGAGGTCTTATGGTAGTTTCATTTTCCAAAAGCATTGCGGATATTCTTTACTTCCTATATTGTTGTTGTTTTAAAGATAATAACTGTTTTAAGTTCTCACACCAGTCACCATGACTGACCTGGAGTTTATTGTTTCCTTCCTAAACTCTGGGTGCCCACCAATTTCCACACGGGCAGTCTAGAGTCAGGTTATCAGGTCATTCTGGATTCAGGAGATGCTGTGGAGCTCAGTGGCGAGCTGGATGGCAAGACGTATCACTTGTATATGATATTATTTTTTCGTTGTGTATTCTATATGAGGAAAAGTTTATATAACCGTCCAGTGTTATATTGTTGTTGTAAACTCTGATGATGATGTAATGTATTAAATGATATAGTTCTTGATTTATAGATTATTCATTTATCTATTACATGTTGTTCCGCTGCGATATGTGAGATTCTGATATTGTTCTGTGTTTTTCTGTTGTTTCTTCTTTCTTTTTCTTCTGTCTTCTTCTACCTCTTCTTTTTCTCCATAACAATTCGGTTTTCCAGCATTCGATTTCTCGGCAGTTGATACAGTGGATGTATTAATGTCGATTTTCGGAAGTCGAAAATCCTCATTCGTTACACAGCCATTACTTACAGAAGAAGCTCCACACGAGAAGATGAAGATCAATTGAGATGCGGAACAGAATTTGTACGTGAGTTTGTATATATCAGAGGAGCCTCACGTTGATTTAGTGGAAAAGAAAACGCAAGAAATATACGATTGAAACGACTAGAGAAATTTTAGGATTTTATTCCTATTAAATAAAGAGAAGCAAATGGAAATGTTGAAATGAGATGAAATATTACACGTGAATTGCAAGGCAAGGGTTTAATTCTTCCTTTTAAAAGGCACGGCTGTTGATTTGAATGGCTAAGTTATGTAATCAAGGGAGTGTGTATTATAAAGGCAATGAATAAATTTAAAACATATGCCCAAAATAAATAACAAAGTAACATATCTTAAATTTATTTGTTCCCTATTTATTAAATAAAATATATGCCAAAGAAACAATTCAATAAATAACATACCGTTTATATAAACACCAAAGAATTAAATAAGAAAACAGATGTAGAAATATATAAGATAAAACGTATAAATTTATTTAATATTTACAACTTAGTATGTTACTTAATTTACAAAGTATATATCCAAATTAAATGAAACAAAAAAAACGGAACAATTGTTGAAAATATATACAATTTTAAATAAAGATTGGAAGTAAAAATTTGAATTTTAAAATTTCAAAAGTTTGACCCAAAATCTAAGATTTCAGAAATTGTTTTAATAAGATTGGGCAAATAGTTTATAACAAATTCCTATATCATTCAAGCAATCAATGTTTTAAAACGGCATGAGAAAATGAAGGGATTTAATTCCTATTTAATAAAAAGAATAAACGGAAAAATGAGAACTCTTCCTATCTTCACGTGAATTGACAGGCTACATGCAAGGAATGGCTATGGGTTTTGAGGAATAAGTTAAGGTAGGAAATAAATAATTGATTTTAAGAAAATTAGAGAAAGAATTAAAGAAATAGTTTATTAATTTGAAACAAGGCTTAAAATTTACAAACAAATACCACTAGCTTTAGAAAAATTTCTATCACACTTTAAAACAAATAAAAATCAGTAAATAAAATAAAACAAACTGAAATAAAGTGAAAAAGAAAAATAAATAATTATATTTTAGGAAAATAGAAAGATAAATAAAAAAAATAGCTTAATATATTGAAACTAGCTTAAGAAAATTGCAAACACAATCCACTTAACTTTGGAAAATTATAACTATACTTCTAAACAAATAAAAAGTCATGTGAACTAAAATAAATGCTGAACAAAATAAAGAAAAGTGAAAATAAATAATTATCTTTAGGAAAAATAGAAAAATAAGCAAAGAAATAGCTTATTTAATTGAAACTAGACTTACATTACAAACAAAATGCAATTACTTTGGAAAATTATATCAACACCTCTAAACAATTAAAAGGTCAAGTAAAATAAATAAATGTTGAACAAAACAAAGTGTAAATGAAAATAAAATTAGGTCTTAAGAAAATAGAAAAATAAATAAAGAATTATTTTAATTAATTGAAACTAGAAATTAATAATTTGTAAATAAATACAACTGTCATTAGAAAATTTCAATTATACTTCTAAAATGTTTTAAAACTAAAATATATACATAACATCATGTTCCACATGTAAGCATAAATTAGAATTTGGCATAACAAACAAAATATTATTTATATGAAATTAAAATAACAATTTTGTTAAATACAGCAATTTACATCCAACAGTGAAAAAGGCATAACTTTCACAATATAAATCAGATTTCAACGAAACGAAAAGCAGTATTTTTGAAATTTTATTTACTTTCACAATAAAAGATAAAATTCCAAAATTCCAAATTTTTAAATTTTAAATTTAAAAGTCAAAGTTTGACCACATTGACCAAAATTCACATTTCTGGAAAAGATTCTATTTTATTCATGTTTGAATTATAATTCACATAAAATCAAAATTTATATTAAAATAACAAAATTGCCTATTTTAATAAATTAAAATAAAGTTTTTAAATCAAAATTCAATTTAAAAAAATTAAAATATACAATTAACATAATAAAAAAATACAGGGTTGTTACAAATTCCTCATTTGAGAAACTTTCTGCGTACTCTTCTTCTTCTTCTTCTTCTTCTGGCTCAAATCTACAGAAAACTCCAAACCCCAAAAACCCTAAATCTCCAAATCAAATTCCATCCTTCCTCCTTCAAAACCCTAGTCTAGCTCTCCCCTCTTGACGCCACACACCTCCATCACCACCCACAACCCACGGCAGTAACCCATGGCCAAAGCCCCACCATCCCTCTCCTCTTCTTTCTCTTTTTTCCCTTCCCCATTTCCCTCTTTCTTCCCCTTATTTCCATAGCTTCTATATTCCACTAAACCACTTCAAATCAGATATTTTTTTTGAAACCGTGTATAATTTCAATGGAAACAACTTTCTTGTTGAACCCTTCTTCCCATTCCGAATATTTCTATACCAAAAACTCCATTTTTCAGTCCTTTCTCGGGGCCAGTGTTGGCCGAAAATACCCCATATTGTATCAATTATATCTTCTTCAGGAAAGAACCAAATTATATGATTCTTTTTTTCAAACCATTTATTTTTCCAGTGCCTTCATCTTTCTTTTATATCAGTACTTCAAATTCCTTAATTGCTATGCCAAAAACTCAAATCTTTTCGAATTATTTTTGAACTCAGATTTTCAACTCAGAAAACACCTCTGTTTGTTTTGACCATAACTTCCTCAAAACAGAAGCTTTTTGAGCGATTTATTATTTGAAAGTGGAGATAAAAGAATGTGTAAAAACTTTCAAGTTAGTCAATTTTAAAGATTCGGTAATATTATGGTCTGAATATTTCCTTAAAGATGACCTAGTTTCAGATTTGATTGTAGTTTGGTAGTTGGAAGTAGTTGGAACTTGTTTATTGACTCGTTTTCGTGTCTAAGCTTTGTTGGATTTTCTTTGCATTTGGATGTTTGCTAGGAATCTCCATATTGCTCCATTTTTATCATCACCTTCGTAGCCACGAAAGGTGAGCAAACACTAGATTTTCTTATGTTAGTTAAATTGAATTTATGATGTGATTAGAAATTGATTGGTTGTTGTTTAGTATATTTTAAATTGTCACTCCAGTTAAATATGAGATTTATTGAATTTAATTGCCATTTAATTTAATATTTGAATTCAAATTGCCAGTTAAATACCTGTTAATGATAACTAGTAAATTGTTGGTAGTTAGTGGTTGATTTCAATGATGATTGTTAATTGTCGATATTTGGGTGATTGGATGGATGTTGTTGGTTGAAATTTTGGATGATTGAATGTTATTTATGTCTATATCTCTGTTATCCTTATGGGTTGAAATGATACATACCCAAACGATCTTATAGATTAGGGAGAAATCATTATGGGTTGAAATGATAAACCCGAGCGGTTTTCATTGATCTGGAAATGTTGATTTTTTATACTAGTTGAAATGACATATACCCATATAATTTCTTGAATTTTGATTTTTATTTGGAATTGAATTATTTGAAGAGTTTAAGTTAATTCAAACTTTGAATTTGTTTTAATTAGATGATTAAGATTGATATTTCGAATTATTTGAAACCTTTTAAATAATTATATTCACGTTGTATACTTGATAGGAGATGAAAATCCCGTAACATCTATGAAACCATTGCACTAATATTTCTATTTTACTTATTTTGATTTGACTTACATAAGATCTTTTAGTTCTGACTCGAGTGTTTTGTCTTTTCATTACGCTCGGGGGAGTCTGAGCTTTTCAGTGTATCAAAGACTATTTTCTAAAGGACGAAGATGAAGATTCATTATATTATTGCTATTTATTATTCCACTGCATTCTATGTTCTGCTGCATTTTTTTATATTTCTAATGTATGTATAACTCTGATTTGAATTGTAAAAGTATAATCAAATGTTGGTTGTAAAACAGCTTTATGAACTGTTTATTTGATTATTATATTTTTTCGTTTCACTGCAAGATTCTGTATTTGTTTTTTTCTTATTTACCTCATTAACAATCTCCCTTTTGAATGGTTTGAGTCTGACATGTGTGGTTTATTGACGATATGAACCATCCAAAAAGGTGGGTTGTTATAAATGTAGTGTATACATTTAACTTATGAAACATATTAGTATTAAATGAGACTTAATATTATCAAAGTGTTTAAATATAAATATGGTAAATTGGTGAGGCGAATATTTCGACGAGTAATGAAGGGTTTGACCATATTTATGGTTGAGTCGGGAGCTACATATTTGATGGGAAGTTGAAAAGGGAAAGAAACCTTTTATTTGTAATTATTATCTTCCCATTTCTTCTCTGTAAATACTAGCCTCCACTCTCATTCTAAAATGATAAAACCTAGCCTCCATATCGATGACTGCCCTCTAGCTATCATCCCCTGTAACGTATCGGGTTTTGCCTGCTCGAAAATCAACATCCGTACTTCACATTGTACTAGAATGCCGCAGATTCGACCGTTCAAATCCGATTCGCCAGAGCTATAACACAATTAAGTAAATAACAGAACGAAAGAAAAGAATAATACATTGATATACAATATCTGATACAACAGAGTGATACAATGAATATCAATATACATCAGAGATATGATACAAGAAATAGCAGCGGAAAAGAAAAGATAACAACAGCAGCGGAACAATATCAATAGAAGTGATAACTCCAAAATGATCTTCAGACAAGAATGAATCCACAACTCCAAGATAAGCAACTCCGATGAATGAACTAGCTCCAGATAATCTACTAAACCTGAATATCTGAAAAGAAACCCAACTCTAGATTGCTCGTGTGGAAAATTATGAGCACCCAGAGTTTAGGAAGGGAACAATAAACTCCGGATCAGTCATGGGACTGGTGTGAGCAACAAAAACAGTTTATTTTTAAACAACAAAAGGATTTAAACATTGAAATCCGCAATGCTTTTGGAAAATGAAACTACCATAAGGCCTCCCGCACACACACACAATGCAAACGCAGAATCGGAGGAGATTTCTCCTTATGATAGTCAAAGATGCTTACTACGCAAATCATTGAATTATTATTATTAGTGCATAGTGGAGAAAACATTTCGAAAGTATAATATTAATCTTAGCCAGCATAGACATTCCGAACTATGCCTACTATAACAACCATTTAAACAGTGGGACGCCACCATAAGTAAATGGCAGGTTCTACAACTAAAACCGTACTGGTTCGTATTGGAAGAATGGATTTCCAACAAATGGTCAGGCTAAGGAACTTCCTTTCCTCCTGCCGAATGGGATCGCCTCTGGCTGGACGTCCCGAGAGACAAACTGCTCTCTGCCAACAAGGCCGGGTTACCCCTGTAACAGGTAACTCACGAATATGCCACCCCCCGGTCCTTTGGGACCTTTATCCGAGCGCTCGATAACCAACATCACACATAATAAATAAGTGTATCCACATGAGTAAGTATCTGGGCTCCATACCATGATACCACCCCTTTCCAGAAGGAAATGACATACCCTAAAGGGCGCGACCCTCATAACCTTGCCGCAACATTCCTGTTTCGACCATTTCCGAGTTGTGAGGCCCTGACGAAGTCTCGTCCACAAAGCTACGCTTTTTCAAAAAGCCATGCTTTGGGTCAACAGATGATCAACCTATGATCACAAAGATAATGATCAAACAAATGATCATATCACAAATGATCAAACACTGATCATCACACAGCAACACTCAGCATGCCACATTACCAAATTGGGAGTATATCGCTGATAAATTTCAACTACATAACCTCTGAGCTCGTACGTCTTAGAGAAGGGTGTTAAGCTAAGAGAATAAATTCTCCGCCACCAACAGAAATGTTTTTGAAAGAAATCGGCTTTATATCTCAAAGTGTAACGTCAGACACACAATCCATACAAGTCTGTTCCGGGTTCGAACAGAACCGAAGGCACTTCTCACGAAGCCCTTGCAAATCCGGATAATTTCCAATCACGTCCGGACTTCCCGTCACTAAGGATGATAAAACCTCTATATCGGGGATCAGCCGATGCAGAGTAACTCGACGGTAATCCTTCCGTTTTCAAAAATATCCGGTCTTCAACACCGGTCTTCAACACCGGTCATCAAATGCAATCCATATACGACGTATCACATATTCGGAATGGGTTATACGACCCAAAGGTCCTTTCCCGGCTAAACCGAATAGTGAGCGAAATATTTAAAAACATATGGATATGAGATTTCAATTAAGCCACAGCTTAAAAATTTAAAACTTTTCATTCGAATGGTTAAAACAAATTACCATTCAAATCTTTTAAACAAAAAGATTCAATTCACAAAGTTAACCCCATTCACAAAGATTCATTCATATATTTCAAAACAATTTCCATTTTACTTGGATTAACTCGTTAAATCTTTTAAATCAAGATTTAACTTATAGCTTTCAAAACAATCCCATTTCAAATGATTTAAACCAATCATTATTTTAAATCTGTTAAAGATAACAGATTCAAATCATAGTTTTCAAAAACAATTCATTCATAACTTGGAAAACCATTTTTCAATTCAATATTGAAATTCCTTTAATTAAACTGGAATTTCATTTCTTATCGGAAAGCTTTTATCTTTTGAAAACAAATAGTTTCATTTCAGAAAATCTGATTCATTCATACGAGTTAAAGTCTTTGGGTTAAATCCAAATTCTCAAAATTATACTTTTAAATGGTTTAAATTCAGATAAACACATTTATAACATTTTCAATCTCTAGTTCAAATCATAGGATTCAACTTCCAACTTGAATTCAAATTTAAATCAAATTATTTAAATTTTCAAAACTCGATTAAGTTATTCAAAATAACTTTTATCTTTGAAATTCTATTTCAAAAGCTTTTCACTTTAAAACCAAATTTCCAGTTTCAAAATCAATTGAAATTAAAATTTCAATTTCAAAAACATCAAATTTAAATTATCTGTGACTTAACCAATTTCCATGTGAAATCCATATTTGTGTGTGTAAAAGTGTAGTCCAGGGGTTTCACACAATAGTGCAACACAATGAATCATCACATATCAGAATACAGAAATATAATTCGATAAGCGGTATAAGAACAATGCTTATCGTTCATTCACAGATCATAGATATATATCACAGATAAGTAAATTACATATCACAACATAAACCAGGGTATATCACAAAGCATCATATATCAGGGATATCAAACAATCAAGTCATCCAATAAAATTCAAACATTCATAGGTAAGGTCAGTTAATTTATCTGATCAAATTAATTTATACTAGGTTAATTACTTATGAATAAACTATAAATCTTGGTTAATTAATCATTAATTAATTGTAAACTATTTTAATAAATTAACATTTAATCATTTATTAATTAACCTTTAATTATCAAATTTATTAACATTTCCTTATAATTCATCACTCTTAAATTATTCAATAATTAACCTTTAATTATTAAATTAACATTTAATTAATTATTAATTAACCTTTAATTATAAATTAATCCAAATTATTTATTGATAAATTAAATAAATCATTCGTTAATTACTTTTATAAAGAAATTACTTGCATAAATCATTATTCCTTAAAATTGATTAATACTCATAAATCAACCCAATCGTAATTAATCATTTTAATTAACTTAAAAATTTATGGATTACAGATCAATAAGTTAAAGATAACTTATTCTTATTAATGATTTTATTTATTACTTTCTTATATTTGAAACATTTATCTCAAATTTACTTTTAAAACTTCATGTTAAAGTAATATTAATCATCTAAAAGAAATTCAAAAGAGTTTAAACTCAATTATTTAAATTCAAATCATTTTATAGAATATACTTAAACATTTTAAAGTTTAAATAGAGACAGGTTTGAAAACCTGTACAACATCTTATACCCGAGCCCCTTCATGATTTCCCCAAGCTAATCCCTCACCAACTCAGCTCTACTTCGAGTTTTCCACATTTCCACCTGCTTCGAGTCGAAACCACGTTTTCACGTGCTTGAACCCGAGATTCCACCTTTCTTCCCCAACCATCTCAAAACTACAGATACGTGGAGATAGACGTGCACATGTACACGATATCGGAGCGACTCCGATCAACCCCATCCTCGCCAGCAAGTCCACCCCGACCTCCCTACTCGATTACGACTAACCAACTTGCGAGTCGAACCCAAAATCAAGATCGAGCTGTTCGATCAAAACTGGAACAACATTTCACTCGAAAGAACCGCCTCGCCACCTTGACTCCGACCACCATATTCTTCGAGCTTCCAACCTCGCACTCTCCGACCTCCCTACTATCATCTCCCAAAGCGACACGCCACTCGATCAAACGTTGATGACGAACGAGTCAAATTTCTTAGCCATGGTAAAATTAGGTTTAGAAACGAAAAAACCCCTCCGCCGTCGCCACCTTCGCCTGACCAACTTCCCACTATTTTTCCCCGAACCATCGTTCGTTCCTCCACCTCCAGCCCAAGTCTCGACCTCCCCGGTTCACGCGATCGTCCACGGCGACTCGAAACACACAAAATAGTCAAGCCAAAACTGCTCTTCACCCCCTTCTTTAAAAATTATAATTCTTGTTTTAAAAATCTTGTTTTTCTATGTAGTTTCACCATATACTCCTGAATTCTTAAAACAATAAATTTATTTTTAAACTTATTTGAAGTTGGATGTTGTTTACTTGATTTCCAGAGGCAAATACAGTTTGTTTCCACTTTAATAAATTTTTACTACTTAAATCATAACCAAACTAACCACTTTTGTTTACAACTCAAATCCTAACTGGGATTAAATCAAGTGGTAAAGACCCTTTTTTATATCAAAATCTTAGTTTTAAACAAACACAGGCAAAACAGATTCTTAGCAATACTTATGTGTTTGCATATACACACAGAGGTATCATCACAAACCAAACATTTAAAAGCATATTCATTCTAGTTATCTACCTGCAACTGCTAGTTAACATTTATGGTTTAAAATGTGAAGTTACTCACATTAGATTCCAGGAAAGAAAAGAGCTGAGCTTGCTTTTACTTTGAAACAGGCTGAACCTTGCAAGTTGAAATCTTTTCACTTGATCTTGCAGCTTTTGTTATTTGATTTCACTTTAGCCTCGTGAAGCTGATCAAACAAGTCATCTATTCTCGGCAATGGATACTTGTTCTTCTTAGTCACCTTATTCAGCTCACGATAATCCACACACAACCTCAGCGATCCACCTGCTTTGGTTACAAACACAACTGGTGCACCCCATTCGGACACACTACGCCGAATGAATCCTTTCTGTAAAAGATCATCAACTTGCACCCTCAACTCCTGTTGTTCCCTAGGCGCCATCCGCCTAAGAGGCATCACAACAGGTCTGGCTCCTTCAACTAGATCTATACGAAACTCGATCTCTCTATGCGGCGGCAACCCTTTGACTTTGTCAAAGACATCCTCGAATCCATTAGCGATTGGCACCGATGACAGTCCATCCCGTGGAACAACCAGCGAATACATGAAGCTCATGAAGACGCCTTCTTCATGCTTACATCGTATCACAATCTTTCGCCCTTCCCCATTCTCGACTGTCACTTCCAGCCTCTCACAATCAACCTTTGCCGCATACCTCCTAAGCCAGTCCATACCCAAAATAATTCCGAACCCCGCAAAGTTCAGAACAAAGCAATCACAAACAAAAGAGCAATCATGACTCAATACGACTAGACCACGGCATAACATACACAAACAGGACGAACCCCCAACTGGATTAGTCACAACCAATGGCCTATCAACAATATCCGGTTCCAAACCCAACCGGCCTACAAGTTCACTACAAACAAACGAATGCGACGCTCCAGTATCAAACAGAACTCTAACTGGAACACCACATAGGAAAAGAGTACCTTGAACCACCACACTCTTTCCTTTCTCTTCAGCGGTAGGAGCTTTCGAATACGACGGAACAGCTCCCAAAGCATAAGCTTGCACAATCTGCTTGTCCCTCCTCGGTTCTGGACAATTCTTCCTGAAATGCCCCGGCTTGTCATAGTTGTGACACTTCATCGGCACCTTAGGATTCTTACAATCCTTCGAGAAATGGCCCTTCTGTTGACAATTGTAGCAAGTCACCTCGCCTTTCTGCTTCTTCTGGCCATCCTTACCCTTCTGCTGTTGCTGCTTCCTCTTCTTGTTTCCACCCTGCTGGGGTTTAGACTCTTCCCTGGTCATAGCAACAACAGATCCTTCCTTAGGAAACAGACTCTCATGCCTGAGAGCTTTCTCCACAAGCTTCTCAAACAAATCGTCCAAATGATCCACCAACTGTCTCCCAAGATAACTGTCCAAGCCTGTTACAAACTTCTCATTCTTCTGGTATGCAGACTCAATATATGACCAGGCATACTTGGACAAAGCTTCAAACTCAGAAACATACTCAAGGACTGATCTTCCACCTTGCTTGAGCTCCACAAACTTCTTGAACAGAACAGACTTCTGAGCTGTAGAAATGAACTTAGCTTCAAATCTAGCTTGGAATTGCTCCCAAGTAATCTCTTCCTCCGCAGTATTGATGGTAATAGAGTTCCACCAATCAGAGGCTCTCCCTTGAAGCTGCCTTGATGCCAACTTCCTCTTAGTTGCATCATCAATTCCCAAATCACCAAAGATCCTTCTACAAGCATCTATCCATCTCTGGACTTTGATAGTTGATTCTGTTCCCAAGAAAACCTTTCCTCCAAGAGCAGTATAGTCCTTACACAACTTAGCGAAATCCACTGGTTTTGGAGTTTGGACTTGAACTCCAACATCAACTGCTGCCCCCGGAACTGGTATCCTTCTCATGATCGAAGTCATCATAGCTTCGAACATAGCTGCATAATCAACAGTCCCCTCAGTAGCACGGCCTTCCCTAGCAGCTGGTCTCCCTCTTCGACTCATTCTCAATATCTATAAAAAGGAATGATCAGAACATCTTAGAGAAACAACTGCATAAAGGACTCAAACTCAACTAAACTACTATATTATATATAGTATTCATCCATCAAAATACAATTACGTCTCTCATACGTAGTTACGTCAGTGAGCATTGGGTAAAATCGATTAACCAAAGCTTTGATACCAAATGTGACGACCGCCCATGACCCCTGCACTGAATCTAAAGATAGTGCGCTGTAAAGTGTGCCAGGCGACCATGGACGATTGTCAGGGTAAATTAAAACAACAGAATCTATCGTATTACTCACAGCGCATGGGCAAAATACAATAGAACATATGTATAGTGAAGCTTTACAGAATAAAATGCCATCATATAAAACTTCATAATAGTTGAATACAAGCATCTGGATAGTCAAATACAACAAGCCTCACTACATATCACTCAGAGAATACAAAGCAGCGGAACATCCAGTACATATAGTAAGAAAGAAACAATATGCAATACTCCAACTCGTCTTCGATATCAGCACCGTGAAAAGCTAGAACAGCACCTGTCACCTGCTACCTAGTCTGTCCGTCCCAAAATGGACGAATAGCCCAAGGCAATAAGAATTAAAACATAAAGCCTTGAGTCAGACAACAGTCTTAGTGAGCAGTAAATTAACTAACAACATACCAAAAGAGCATAAAGGAAAAGGAATAGGAATACAACCCTCCCACTCCAACCTCTTTCTACAGTGATAGCCCCCAGACACACACTAAGCAGAAGCAAACATAACAGAGCATACAATGTAAAGTAAAGAAATTATCACTCGAGTCAAGAGCGATGTTTTCCAAGCACAAACCCCCAAGGCCTAAACCAAGATCAGATAGGCACCCAGAAAACACTGCTCTTGAGACCGAATGACGATACAACCAAACATCCATGACTCTGGCTATCACTGTTATCATTGCTTCGATATCACTGTTAATTGAATGACCGGCACATTCTTTCAGCCGTCCGTCAAGGGCTAATGGAAACCCCGGTTCTAGACATAACTCCCGCACGTCGTCGCAGCCCGTGCCTAGGACTATCGAATCTGCCCAGAGTACTCGACCATCAACAGTTGGCCGTTGGGACTATCGAATCTGCCCAAACGTACTCTTGCTTAGAGCATGCTAGAACCTTCAACAACGATGCTATCCAAGCCTCCTAGTCATCCTCCTTGACAACTATTTCCATACTAGCTCAAGCGCCTCTCAAGCATCCATTACCCTTAACTCGAATCATATCACCGAGTTACCAACGTGCTTGGAATGATCCCGTCTGGATTAGACCAAGACTATCTCATATCATACTTCGCTTCATCACATTCTCGCAAAGTCTCCTCTCAACATCATCATCATCGAATCTATGCATAAGAGCTTCATCACCCGCTACATATGCCACAAACAGCTTTCCCAATTCAAGAGCCTTTCTCTTAGCTTTTGAATCATCTTCGGTCTAAATCAAATCATCAATCATCTAATTCATAGCAATCAACCAAGTCAAACATCAATCCAAACAATCAAGCATTCAAATATGATCTAAGTAGACAATTATCACAAAAATGGCAATTTCATAATTAAAGAGTTGAAAGTCTAACATGCATGAAATCATAAGAAATATCTCTACAATCTTGATGGATGAACTTGCATAGGTTAACACTTAGTAAAATGGTTGTCAAATTATCATGAACAATGGATCTACATGGATCTACACTTAGGATGAAGAAAATGCATGAAAATCACTATTTTAACACCAAATCGAGCCAACAATCCGATATACTCCTTTGGATCCGTGTGAGAGATAATCACCACTCACCAAATCACCTAAACAACCTCAAATCAACACGCTTCAGATCTGGACAGCGAAGGATCAAGCTTGATCTATCACGAATCCGTTTCAAACGAAGAAATCTCACTTCAAAGGATGAAGATCTTCAACTTTAGCTCTTGGATCTTCAATCTTGATCTTCGATTTGGATGAAAGGAATCACTAGATTAGAGTGGAGAAAAGAAGTGAAGAAGTGTAGAAGTCGAGCTCTCAAAATGGCAGCACTTCGTCGCTTCGAAATCCGGATCCAAAAAAGTGAGAAAAACCCTTCCTATTTATAGCTGAAAATTCACTAAGTCGTAACTCGGAGTTAGGTCGTCTCCGACCTACGACCTAAGACCCCTCCGACCTAGCCTCTTCCGACCTATCAACCTCCGACTTAACAAACCCCAGACTCTACGACCTAACCAAAATGCGCATCCGCGACCTAACGACATAACGCCTCAACAACCTAGCGACCTAACAGTGTAATAGCCTAGCGACCTAAAAATGTTACGACCTAACACTTAGACCCATGCGACTTAACACTAAACTACTAGGTCGCTCACTGTTACCCAGCTTCTCTAGGTCGTTGCCGACCTAACTATACTAACAAGATAACCACTAGGTCGTAAGCCCTCTTAACTCGCTAACATCCCATAAGTCGTCAACGCTTAGGTCGCTCGACCTACCATACGACCTAACCACTTACTATCTAAAATACTTAGGTCGCTAACATTCTATAGGTCGTTCCAACCGACCTAGTACTTAACCAATCCACTGCCTTAGGTCATCTAGACGATCTAACAACACAACTCCCAAACTTAGGTCGCTCACACACTAGGTCGTTAACTACTGGGTTTAACTCGCTACCCCTATAGGTCGCTCCAAACTGTCCACGACCTAAACCACCATGCGACTTATTATCTGAACGACCTAATACTTAGGTACGACTCAAGACAGTGCGACCTACCACTTAATCCTGGTTACGACCTAACTCTTAACTCGCCTATCCCCTTAGGTCGCAGACTTTCTTTAAGTCGCTCATGACTTAACACCTAAGTCGCCAACAACCCATGACTCAACTCTTAGGTCGCGTACGACCTAGGACTTAGGAAAATTCCATCCAAAATCTGAAACAACTTAAAAATGCTGAAAATTCCAGATTTTGACAAACTTTTCGATCCGTAGAAATACGGGTCGTTACAATCTAAGTATCATTTCAAAAAAAACAATTCCATTAATTATTCTCTCATTTTTCACTTCATTCTCATTTTCTAAAACTTCCTTAAGCTTCTCAAAATGTTTTCATGGCTTCCATAGTTTTATTTCCAAAGTTTTAAAAATCTTGTTGTTCCATTTTTAATCCTTTAAAACTTGTTTAAAAACTTTCTTCTCTTCTTATATCCACAAAAACCCCACCCCACTACCCTAGGCAGAGCCTACTCACCTTGCCATTCTTATATCCACAAAATCTTGTTTATCCAAAAGAAAAGGTATGTTCTAGTTCGATTATAAGCATGGTAGAAGTTTGGTTTGATTTTGGAAGCTTTTCGTGAGTAAGGCTAACCTCTTTTTACTAGTGTTTTCAACTTTATTTTGATGTTATTTGGTTGCTAAATATGATGCTTGGTGGGCTGAATTGGATGTTGATTTGTATGTGTAATATGTGCTTGGATGTGATGTGTATAGTTTGGAAATGGAAGTTAAAAGTCAAGTTAGGTTGCAAGTTAAGACATTTGCTTATGTTACGATGTTATTATCTATATATGTTTGTAAACATATATACAATGTTGTAGGTTTATGATATGGTTATGTATGTGATGTATATGCTAAACAAATGTTAGCATTTGAGCTTATGGTTATGTTGCGGCATTGAAATCTCTTACTTTTTTAAAACTTGTTTACACTTAGGTGTTTTCTATGAAAAGTAAACAAAGTTTTTAACCTTACTTCGTTTGGTTTTCAAAAACTCTATTCAGAATTTATAAAAGTAAATTAAAATATAAAAGATAGAGTTTTGGAAGCTATTTTGATATAAAACAAGTTTTGGAAATTACGGATCATATAACAATAATTGCTATGGATGCAGTTCGTGAAAACGAACTCTTTTGAATTTAAATGTATTTTAACTTAAGTATCTTTTTGAATTTTTAAACATATATTAAGTAATAAAAAGTAATTATTTAATTTACTATTTATTTATTTAATTAAAAATTATTAAATTAATTAATTAAGTAAGCAATTAGTCCTTAATCATTAATTAGCAAAGGTAGTTAGTACGTAAGTGTGCATAAGTAAGTTAATTATAAATAGTTAATTAATTAAAGGTTAATTATTATTTAATTATTAATAAAGGATTAACTATTATTTAATTATTTATTACATAAATGGTTTAATTATTAATTAATTATGAATTAAGTTAAGATTTAATTTGGACTTGATTAAGATTTAGTTATTATTAAATAAAGGTTTAATCTATGATTTAATTATTTATTAAAAGATTAATTATGATTTAATTAATTATTTAAAAAGATTAATTATTATTTAATTATTTATTTAAATGTTAATTATTTATTAAAAAGTTAATTATTGTTTAATTATTAAATAAAGGCTTAATTATTACTAAATCAAAAGTTTAAAATGTTATTTAATTATTTAATAGAAATTTTAAGGTTTTAAACCACTTTATTGCTAAAGATCGATTTTTTTAAAAGCAACTCTCTTTTAAAGAATGTTTAAAAACCAAGGCATTTTTTGTCGATTACTTTTAAGTAACCGCAATTGAATATGAAACCCAACGACGTATATTTAGTAGAATAAATCACCGTTCTGCTAATTAAATTATAGTAGACATATTAGCAGAATAAATCACTATTCTGCTATGATTCACTTAATAGATCATGTTTGACATCTATTAAGTAGAAATTAAATCCAGTTCTGCTATTATGGTTACTTAGACATTTACCTATATGGTTGATTGATTGTAATTGGCTAATTCCCTTTGCATATCTACTTGTTATGTAAATATAAATGTTTTAACTGGAAAGTTAAACTGAATTAAATGAGAACCATTTTGATTACCAAGCCTCCTTCTGGATTTGTAAAGTTAGCCATTTAAGTATATTTTCAATAATGGTTTTAAAAGTTAATCATTATATTATTTAAAGGGTTTAAAGAAAAGTTATTACTTATTTATAATGTTCAGAGTTTATTATCATTTTAAATATGATATTTAAAGGATATTAAGCAATTATTTTATTAAAGGTGTTTTAAAGTAATTTAATACTTTTCAAATGATTGTTTAAAGCTATTATTTTATTAATGCAATTTAAAAAGAAATTTAATGAAGGATGTTTAATATAATAAATGGTTTATTTAGAAAGCGTTTTAAATAATTGACTGTTTATCAAAGGAACTTTATTAATCAAGATTGATTAAAGGAGTTTTAATTTAAATAAGGAAAATTTATGAAAAGAATTTTATAAATCAAAAGCAGATCTTGAAATTTGGAAACAAATTTTCATACATGATTTTGGATATTTATAAAAAAGTTTTATAAATAGACTTGGAGATTTATTAAGAGTTTTATAAATTGATTTGGAACTTTAGCAAAGAAGATCTTGATAAATGAAAGAGATTTATTTAAAAGTGTTTATGGAAGAAATTTATAAAACAAATTTAAGATAGGATTTACCTTAATCGACCTTCTTAATTATGGTGGTATGGAACTTTCGTTCCATTCTTATTCCATACTTAACACCAAATGAATAGTATTTGGGATTATCCTTATCCCTAATTAAAATAACTTTTGTTTTGATCCTTTTAAATGATTTTGAAATAAGAAATCTTTCATAATGTTTTGTAAATATACTTATGCCACTGAGATAAGTATATGAATATTTTGATTGATATTCTAAAAAGAGATTTAATAAATGAAAGGTTTATTTATAATGAAGCTTAGTGGTTGTTATGGGTAATTAAATCGCTGGATTGTTGGTTGTTTGTTTATTTGATAGTTAAATAACCGACTATCAAATCTGGACCAAAACGTAACTCTGGAAATATCTAGGAGAAACACGGGAATTATGGCATATTCATCTTCAATGATGTTGTACTGTGAATTTAAATCTCATTTTATTCTCCTAGGAAAATGATAAGGAAATCTGTTCACTCAACGGTTAGGAGGTGATCTCAACTCTTATTTGTTATCTGTTTATTTTCGAAAGAACCAGGGTTGAATTTACCAGAAACTATCGAAAGTTGTTTCGAAGAGACCATAAACAGATAAGTATAAATTATCCAAAAACCACTTCAATCCAACTCAAGTGTTTCGAATTAAAGATATCTTAAAGATGATTCAAGATGGAGCTTTTGAAGTGCAATGGCTACTTGCTACTAATCGTGAGGGTGATTCCAAAATGGATGTAGTAAAGGTAGTGCCTTCGGGTTCATTCAGACCTAGAACGAACTTGTATGGATGAGTGCTGGCATTGCATTTTTGCAAGGAGGGCAGTGTAAGCATTCCAAGATGGCTGCTAAGAGAGAAGGTAAATTGTTGCCTCAAGCCTCACACCTGGTAAAATGACTAAAGTAGGGACATGCGACTGAGCTATGTTGGTCGCTCCTATTAGGGTATGATCATCTCTTATCTAGACTCGATATCTATGTTTGCTTTGGGGCCGATTATGAATTTTTATCAACCTAAGGGTGATCATATTCGGCACTATCCAGTAAGGGGTAGGGTCGGTTCTTAGTACCTGAGGTGCAATGTGTTGTAGCCTCCAGTACATTTTATCTAGAGGTGTACTGATTCGGGGGGTAAACCCTTACCCTTTTGTAGTTGGAATCCATTTTCTAATACGAGTCTTCGGACTTGATTGTATACTTATTATGTTGGAATTTAATTAATGTAACAATTTCGGCTATGATTAATATGTATTTGTACCTTAGATATTATTATAATATCACTGGATTTTCAATAGAAAGTGGTTTGGTTATCGTAAGGTAAAACTCATCCATGTTTATGTGCGGTGTGGTATTACAAGATACTTTTGATTTTAAAGAATTTTACAAATTAGAATAGAAAAATTCCTCTTGACTTGAGTTACTCATGCTAGTTTTACCAGACTGATTTGGGCGTTATTTTTTTTATAATGCTCGGGTAAGCCCAAGTATGTTTTCTAGATTTAGCTAGACACTTTGAAGCTTTTAGGAGACGAGCCAGATGCCTCCAAGATGTACTCCCGTATTTTTCTTTATCTTCCGTTGTTTGTTCTAATTGTAGTAATCAAATTGTAAAGATTGGCTGTTATAACCGTCCAAGTTGATGATAGATTAGTACTATACTCAGATATTTGTATGTATATTAGTCTATTTCTTTTGCAAAGACTTGCTAATATTGTATATTACTCACCACATTTTGTAAGATTATGTTCTGTCTTTTCTTTCTTCACCCCAAATGACATGTCTTTCGTATGCTTAAATGATCGGCACACACCGAGGATGTATTAAGTGTCGCATTTAGGTGTAAGAAAGGCAGATCGTTGCAGTTGGTATTAGAGCTTAGGTTGAGCGAATACCTAGAACTGGGTAGGGTAAACTCATTAGGGATAGGGTTAGTAATACCGTAGTTTGATTAACTCATTAGAGATGGGATTAGTAATATCCTAGAACGAGTTTAAGCGTATATCTGGAGTGCATATTTGTTAGCAATATAAAAATGTTCTGTGTTAATTGGTATGTTAAATTTGGATTTTGGGATTCTGATGCGCCTGATCCCTATTATCGATAATAATTCCTAAACACTTGAACAGAAAAATCGACACACAAATTTTAAAATTGGTAAATGAAATAATTTAACCTAGGACTATATTTTATATATAAAGGAAGAATTTTCAAAAATTAATATAGTTATGTTGATGTGCTTGTCTGTTTGGAATTGATAATATTTAATTATTGTTATATAGGGTTTGATTAGTCATGCTCCTCCAGTCTTGAGCATTGGCTATGGGTTGTAGATTCATCTGCAATCCTTCTTTCTAAACCATAGGTTGGTTGATAGTATTTGTGGGAACAATGAAACGAACACCATGTGAATTAAGTTTCATAGTTTGACTATAAGGTGTTCGTTGATAATGTTTGGTTAAAATTGGCTTTTAATAAAAGGTGTTTGTATAAAGAAATACTTCAGATGATTTTATAAAAAATTGCTTTTATAAATCAGGAATATAATATATATTTTGAAAATAAGATGGTTTTTCAGAGACTTTAAATCTTGGTGGCTTTGATAAAGTTTTCAAATGATTCTCGGAAAAGTAGTAATAATTTTACTTAAACATACTTCAAGGTATAAATATTTTGAAAGGAAATTTGAGAGTAAGATTTTTCTTTAGACAGTTCAGGGAATAAGTCTCAATCTATTTTGTGATGATCAGAATAATCTTCTAAGTGACAATCAAATGTTTGCTTAGGTAGATATGGTAGTGCACGTAGTAAATTATTCTCTTTGTCATTGTACGATCGAAACGAGTTCAAATCCAAATGAATCCAAAGCAAGTGGATGATAATTATTTTGTTAGAAACTATTTAGTTAGAGATATATACATAATATTGTTTCAAAAAGGGATTTGAAAAGAAGAAGTATTTTTTTTATGATTAACTAGTTCGAGTGACTCGAAAGTGACTAAAAATGGGCAGGAGATGTGTTTGGATGGTAAATACTTCTCTTGAGTGTTACCCTTATTGGTAAAGGGATATATGATAGTATTTGGTAGTACCCAGTTCTTCGATATCATTTTGGAGTTACTCGGGCTATATGTATATTTTCTAAGAGTTAAAAATAAAGTATCATTTTAAAAAGCTTTTGAAATAAAACATGGGTATTTGGCTCCTAAGGTTTCAAAATAATAAGGTATTTTTATTAAAGAGTGGATTAGTAAATGAAGTTTTAAATGGGTTAAATTTAATAAGGAAGTTTTATAAAATTTGTTTTACTAAACCATGTCTTTTGATTTTAACTTCTAGAAAGTGGAAAATTATTAGATCTTATTGGGCAGGCTAATAAACGTCTTTGCCTTAAAAGTGTCTAAGAAAAAGTAGACTCTAGGACGAAGTTTGGATATTAGAATCCCACTCTTCTTAGCTACTTACCAGATGTAACGACCTAAAATTTTCAACCATTCGCATCCGCACATGTCGGACTTGAATTGCTCAAAATATCAGATTGTTAATTTATTTTTGGCAAAACTCAGCATATACAGTAAATAAATAAATCACATAATCACATACACAGAGAAATATAACAATAAGCAGCAGAAACAAATGAATAGTAGTTCATGGAGCTACTATATATATATAACAGAGTTAAACAAGATACAACAGAAGTCTCAATACAATAATCAAATACAAGATCAGAATATATCTCTGGAGTCAACTGAATCACCGAAAGCTGAATAGATATAGCTGGATCTCCAAGTGAAGCTCCATCTCCAAAGGTGAATCTCAAATGCTGAGCCACTCAGTCTGACCCGAGCATAAAGCAAAACACAAAACACTCGAGTCAGGATTAACATTCTTATACCAATAAATCCATCTCAAGTGAAATATCAGCTGAAATATAAGTAACTTAAATACAGGTAACTTAAAGGATGTTTGGGATACCCATCCTCAAAGGATCTGTGGAACTATTTATTTTGTAGTAATATATGCTATCAACAACCAAACGTCATTAAAACACCGTGGTCATTTTAAAATAATTTATACTTCAAACCAAAATATCATATCCATTCGAAAACCATATCAAAACAATATCATTCTTCACTTCAAATTTATCTATTTCCAAATCAATAACACTTTCGACATTCTCAACTTAGAATTTATAATACTTTGGAAATCATAACACTTTGAAAACAAAACTTCGAAATTCATAACTTTGAAATCATAACTTCCCACTCGAACAGTTTAGATATTAATAATAATATATATATAATAATATAGTTTATAAATTAAAATACTTTATATTAAAATAGTTTATATTAAAATAGTTTGTATTAAAATGATTTATATTAAAATAGTTTATAATAAAATAGGTTATAAAGTAAAATATATAAACAGTCTAAAATTCAAAAATACTTTATAAAATAGCTTCCTCAAATTTCACAAATCGATTCAAAGCAACTCAAATTCCAAAATTCAAATTTAATTCACTCTCAATTCTTCAATTCCAGTTCAATTCTGTTTCAATAAACCAATTTTAAATTATATCGATTTCAAATATAGATTTAAATCACAAAATAAACAATTTCAGTTTCAATATATTTCAAAGCTTTAAATATTCAACATTTAAAACTAAATTTGATAGTTTCATATATATATATATATATATCAAATTTACTTTATTATTATTAAGCTTTGTAATATTCACTAATAGAATACAATATCATTTAATGAAACCCTAAATTTCAAATCACTAAATATTTCTTCAATTTATTTAAACTTGAAATATTCATTTAATCCGCTTACACAAAAATCTCAAATTCAATAAGTTCCAAATCTATTTAATTAAATAAATTTACACATTTCAAATAAATTCAGATTTATCTTCCCAACTTTAACTTATAAAAATCATTATAAAAATCTATTTTAGAATATAATTTTAATAAATACTTAAGCATATTACTTATTAAATAAATCAAACTTTATTAAATTAAATCTTATTATTAAACTAATTTTATAATAACTAATTTATACATATTTTAAAATCAATATTTATATAAAACAATATATATATATCTCTTTAAACCTTGGAAAAATCATTTCAAAAATATATATAGACCAACGGTGTCTGTATATAATTTTCTATCCTATGGTCAAGTGATACAGATATTTATCATTTCAACCCGCAATTTAAATATATACCGGTATATATATATCATTTCAACCCACAATCCCGAATTCAATTCAAATGAAAATCGCTTGGTTTATCATTTCAACCCATAACGATTTTCTCCTATTCTACAGATCGTTCGGGTATGTATCATTTCAACCCATAGGGAATTCTTACTAACAGGGAACTTGCAGAATGATAACAGATATGGTAATAATATAACAGGTATATATCATCTGTATAAATAATAGATAATGGTGTCAGATGTCATAGGTGAATAGATATAGATAATAGCAATGTAAATAACTAACAACAACATATTTCAATTGTCGTTTCAATTGAAACCAAATTTAATAAATAGAAGAATGTTAGTCGTGAGTGATTGCTCACCTTTCGAGGCTAGAGAGGATAGACAATGAAATTGAGTTACGAATCCATGCACGAAATCCAAAGCAAATCAAGATGGACACAAATTTGAGGAACAAAGCCGATAACAAGGAATCGATGAAACAATCAGAATCAGCTTGATATGAATTGAACTAAATATATGCATATTTTCAAATCACTATTCGACTTGATGGTCATGAAATAAAATATATATATATATATATTTACTTATTTAAGAATGCGAAATACTTATACATAATATATATTACTCCCTCAAAATATCAACATAACATATTAATATATATATATATATATATATTTCAAAATATTATCATAACATATATATATATAAACAGACGAATTTTTATATAACTCATAACTTTTACATATATAAGTAATAAGTTATATATATTCATATATAATAGCATCATATATATATATAATAATCACTATGAATTTATACATTAAAATTTAACGGTTTTATATAACTGATATAGATAGAAACTTATTATAAAACTGCCTAAACTTTGTATAATTATATATAAATAACTGATGTACAAACTACAGCCAAACAATGTATACTTATATATACCCAAACTAGACCATGCATATATATGTATTTCGGCTATAACAACATCAATACAAACTGTATATATATACGTGCCACAATATATGCGGCTAACCAAGTCATATGCAGACTCTAATGTATATATATAGATTAAAATTAAATATACATAATTTCTTCTTTAGGATAATATATATAAAACCAAACACATTTATACTTATATGCTTTAAACAAAATTTTATCTGCAAACGATAACTACAACATAAATTATAAACAAACTAAACTTTGAAATACTAAAACTGCAAACAATATATACTTTTATATATATAACAAAAACTAAAAAAAAATCTATACACAAAACACAGAATATATATAACGGTTATAGGCATAATAAAAATCAAAGCATATGTATAAACTAATATATGTAAATCATATATTACTAATACATAAATAACCAAACTTCAATATACATATGATCTGGACAAAATTTAGAACAAAAAACATAGGAACATAAAATACATATAGTTACAGCCTTAAACCAAAATACAAACTCATATGCATGTGAACAGCAGCTATATATATAGCTTAATATATAAACACTTACATATATATTACACTTTGAAATCTACAGTATATATGTAACAAATATAAGCCGATATATATATATATAAGACTAAATGCAACAGCCCCTAAACATTAAAATCTATTATATATAAAATTTTATAAATAAGAAAATGCAAAACCAAAGAATCTAACTATAAAACATCACATGTATTACATATAAAATATACCAGATTTAACAAGAAGCTGCTGAACTTAGTGGGTTGAGGCATTTCAATCGAGAAATGAAGGAGAGATGAGTGTCGGTGCATTAGAGTTCTTTTAGGCTTGGACGCGGCTGTTGAGCTAGGAGGGAAGTGACGGCACGAAGAGAGCGGGTGATGAAGGCTTGGGGTTGCTGTTGCTTCCAATCGGTGAGTGGTGGGTTAAAGCTTGCGCATGCGAGAGAAGAGATGGTTCACGTGGAGGGCTCAGTGGCGTGCTTCAGGGTTTGTGATGGTGGTGGGAGGAGATCGGCATGAGAGAGAGGGGAAGAAACAAGACGAGCAGTGAACACGAAGAGATGCAACTGTGTTATATATATATATATATATATTCTTTTCAAGCAAAACGGCAAATAAAAATTGAAGAAACCAAATGAACAGGCTATATTAAGTCACGAGTTGAAAATTTTAGAAATTATTAAATGCAAACAGCTGTTGGATTTGTACAGGTAAGTAGAAGAAAAGATAGATGGAAACCAAAAGGTTTTAAAATGGGTACCGATACGGTTTGACGTTTTACAGATTCCACCGCGTGGCGGACTTCAAAACACAGAATTGAATATACCGCAGAGATTAGCACAACGAGATGATAAAAACAATATACAAATATCAGTGGTACGATCATCTTATCAAAAGTCGATAATCGGTACCGAAAAATGCTGCAAATTTGCCAGAAATAAGATAAACGGGGCATTAACAGTTCAAATTTGAAGAAACGAAATATGACATCTCAACCAGAAGATGATTTACAAATTTATTGTATAAAAATATTTAGGTTTGGAAAATATTTATTATCATCAAATTTTTAATTGATTTGAATTGAAATAAAATTACACCATAAAATAAATCTCCATATAGTTAATTGAAAATTTACCGTTTGCTATGTTTAAGTAGACGTATTCCAAATATTAAAAATTTTATTATTTAAAAATTTTATAAAAATTCAGTTAAATACGTTAATAAAATTATTAAATTTTATGGGTCGTTACACTCTCCCAAACTCAGAATTTTTTGTCCCCGAAAAGGAAAGAGGTAGGAGAATAGAAACAACTAGAAGAAAAATTAGATTGAAAAACAAAGTAAGACAATTAATTTAAACCAAATAAATTTCAATCTAAATTAATTAATATTCAATAATTTGGTTTAATCCAATTTATTAAATAAATAAATAGTCATCAATTCAAATTTGTTAATTCAAACTGTCAATTCAAATCATATAAATTTCATTTAGTTTTAAATTGATTTCCATTCACTTATTTATATAAAGATAAATCACTTAGTAAAAATATAAGAGATATTTAAAACATCCTCATAGCATTATGAATATTTTTCAAAAGTCTAAAACAATGTTAGAAATATATATCAAAACATTGTATTAAGTTTTAAAATAAAGTTCCTTAAATCCGATAATTGATTAGACTCGTATTTTTTTCTAAAATAAGTATATACTCAAGATTATTAAATTGAACTAATAGTATACTTCAAATCTTACATTAAATTTTTAAATCAAAGTATAAAATTTCATATCTTCATAACTAATTTACACACTTGTTTTAAAAAAAAAGAATACTCAAATCATGGAAAAACATTTATTATGGTTTATTACAAAATTTCAAACAGTAAATAAACCAATAAATTTACTATTAGTACTTGGAAATTAAGTAAATATTACTTCCAAAAACAGAGATTTAAATTTATTTGTCAAGTATATTATTATAAATAAACTTCACAAATCAATATTTCCATTTATATAATATCTTTAAATTGTACATTCACAGAAACTTATATAAATTTTACTTGAATTATTCATTTGAAAGTTTCATTTGCAAATCAATTATCTTTAATACTTTAATACTTTTCAAAACTCATTTGTAAAATTTCTTGCTTCCTTTATAAATACCATTTATGTTTTTAAATAACACATTTATAAATCTATGTATACTATTTGAAAACAATTATTTACATCATTACTTATATTTACAAAGAAGCTATTGAAAACGTTAAATCCATAATTCATAAAATCAATAATCATTTTCTTTAAATATGTTTTAAATAACTTTTAAAATATTTACAACACTAGTAATTTACTAATTTACCATGTAGTATATAAATAAACAGTATTTTAAACATTTAAATTATTTAGAAAGAAAAAATGATCAAAATATCCTTTATATAATACTTTATCAAAATACTTTTATAACTCAATGTCTTAACAGGTTTATCCTTGTTCTTGCAGAATCTGGTCGTATGTCGATCAGGCGTTAGACTAGAAATAATCAAGTACTTCGTAGACCTATTTCAACACCCAGTGAAAATACTTAAATAAAACGAGTATGAGAAGTACCACTCAAAATCTAATGTCAAACAATGATGATACAATAGCAGTGGCCCGCTGCTGATCAAGTATTTATGCAATGGACACAAAACTTTCCAGAAGATCCTTCCACCTTCCGGATTCTGGAAAAATATCGTAGCCATTTCGTAAACAAGGGACCATTGACCCCTGCTGTGGTGGTACGCTGCTGATTCAATGATTTACGCAATGGATGCACTTCCTTCCCGGAAGATCCATAAACAACAGATCCCATGATCGAAAGCGCCTCCATTGGGTAAACTAAAGAACCATCTACCCTGGAAAAAAAATCGAGGAACTCATGAGTTTAAGTCCGGACAACCATATCAGTTCGAATCCATTTCTGAATTCACCCAAGTCCATTAGGTTTTATCAGTCGAATCCATTCCTGGATTCCCCAAGTCTATCTGGGTCGAAGCATATCATACTATACTTCTTTGCGGAGGGTACTTCCCCATACCTCTTACTTCAAAATAAAATATACCATATATAGTACCCTTCCAATCATAGCTTCAAATATCAAACGTATATAAATTCCATTATATATAAGATTTCATTTTCAGACAAAATACTTTCCAAAATCAATAATCTCGAATATATCAAATCATTCTCATATAAATTCCAATATATATAAGGTTTATCTCTTCAAATCGAATACCTTCCAAAATCAACAATTTTGAAAATCACCTTGCACTTATATAAAGTCCGTCTTATACAAGAATCAAAATATTTCAAAATCAATTTCGTTGTACGAAAAGCCATATGAGATTCAAAATTAGAGGAGTCCTAATCGAAGAGAACTCAAATCACGAAAACAGACTCGGTAGGAATATATGATAATTAAATTACAAAAGATGAAGATGGATAGCCTTATATTAATCGTGGGTGACTTTAAACGGGTCAATTGTGACTTCAAGAATAGGATCGATGCAGAATTCTGAGGCAAATCGGCATTTGATCGCAAGAGATAGAATTCAGGCATAGCAAAAGATAGCAGCATCTAAACCGAGGATACAGAAATCTCCGGTGAATCAATGCCTTTTGTAAAGGAGTTTCACCCCTTTATAATTCATATAGTGGAGCTATGGGATACTCCAGAATCAAGGAAACACGAATAGGAAAACAAAGATGGATTCTCGAACAAATGGGAAGTTCCAGAATTCAAAGGAGATCCGAATCAAAAAGGAAGAGATTCAAGCTCGAACGAAAGTTATTCTGTAATTAAATTTACTTTATATGTTGAGTTTGCCTAAAACCAGAGCTTTGATACAAACTATAACGGGACAACGCCAGTGGGGTAACGCCCACCGTAGCATACAACGGTACCTGTGTTCTGCTTTTACAGCCAGCCTCTCGACCGCACCAACCCCGCGCGACATGTAGGAGTAAGAGTCATCCGCTCGCTACCAAACCCAAGTGCGAGAACCCCTTATCATGATGCGCCCACTAAGTGCATAGGCAGACACACATGTCAGACTTGAATTGCTTAAAATATGAGATTGTTAATTTATTTTTGGCAAAACTCAGCATATACAGTAAATAAATAAATCACAGACACAAAGTAATATAACAATAAGCAGTGGAAACAAATGAATAGTAGTTCATGAAGCTACTATATATATTGTGACGCCCCACCTCTATGCCCACGCTAGCCAAGAACACTACAAAGTAATGCTGTCAACTAGCACGGAGAATAAGGCTGTTGAGGAGCGACCATCCGTGTAATTGCTTTGTGCGAGCACTGATATGTCAGATAGTATAACATGCATTTTTATTTCAGGAGGAAATCCGACATACTGATACAAACTCAAAGCTACTACACAGTGGCTATAATAGTCTAGGACAATAAATGTAAAAATAACACAGATAATATAAATGCGGAACACAGATAAAACAAAAAGTCTCATATATATAATAACTGATGTCAGTTACAATACATTTGACACAATACATATGATACAACTACAACTGTCGACTCCGGAAGTTATATATACAAGTACATTATCGACTAATATACATGAATACATATCAACCTAAATCAATACACTGACTATTACAAAAAGACAAAGACCCCTTCAAAAGGTATGAAAAGTCTTCATAGCTCAAACGGTAACTCAAAGCAGGAAATCTACAACCTGAAATAACTCGGGTCTGACCCGAGTATTAAATTCAAAAGAAAATAATACACGGGTCTCTCTAATTCAAACTCAGTCATTAATGCACGGAAGCAATAATAATCAATATCAAAAAGACGACAGTCACAGAAATCTCGTATATCCGACTCCTCGGTAAGAGAATTGGATAACGACAGATATAACACTAAACAATGTTAAACAATAAATCAGCTAATCCAAATCACCAACAAAGATAGATAAAAGATTACCAATGCAGATAATTCAGAAAACAACAGAATTGTCTAAACGACAATTAATAACAAAATCTTATTATTAAATAAATAATTATAAACTCATAATCTAATTATCTAGAAGATAATTAGACAACAACAAAATAATCAATTTAAAACATCAACTCTGGTAGGGCTGCAGTACACGCACGCGTGTACTGCCTCGCCACTACCGTAACGAAATGCGCAGAAGATCAATGCATCAAAATCAAATGGATCTAACTCAGATCAAATGAAACTCAGGTGCAATCTAAATGAATAGTGACATGCACAAGTGACTCGAACTAGTGAGTCAAGTACAAGTCAAGACAGTGTACAGTATTGAAACTGCAATTTCCAAAATGAAGTAAGAAAACTCAATATGCAGAGAAATTGCAATTTCCAAAATGAAGCAAGAAAACTCAATATGCAGAGAAACTGCAATTTCCAAAATGAAGCAAGAAAACTCAATATGCAGAGAAACTGCAATTTCCAAAATGAAGCAAGAACTAATGTTCATGAACATGAAGGCAATAGATACAAGTCACCAGTAACAACTATATGGACTGGACAGTGCAAACCAATTCTAATGCATATTCAAGTCAAGCTATAGTCAAAACAGCGGACCATCTACGAGTAACATGAACAAGTCTAGATAACATGAGAGTAGTTCAAGTGTGAAGGCAACAACATGCAAATAAACTTTAATTCAATGACCAAGGAACTAAAAGATGGCAACAGGGAAGTAAAGCAATATCACAGGTGAAGCTAACATGATCAGAGACTAGCATGTACACAGTGAAGTCAAAGAAGTGCAACTGCAATAGCAATATGAACAAGTGACAAGAACACATGCAAATTGAAATAGCAATTTGAAAATGCACAAGTGACTCAAGTACAGCAAATCAGAGACATGTATCCACATAAACAACTCAAGTTGATACAGTGAATAAGTGTAAAGACAAATGAAAACTACAAGGTCAAGACTAGAGTATGAAATGGCAATAACATGTTACAAGAGACTGGAATGAATGACTCACATGACCAAGCTACAATGGCAACTAACAAATGCAACAGTGCATCAATGTCTGTACAAAATCAATGGCAACTGAATGGCAACTACACAACCACAAATGGTTAAGCTACAAGTAATATGAACAAGTCGGGTTAACATGAAATGACTACAGCAGTTCAAGCAACTGGAAGTGACCAAGGAACTGGCAACAAGATAAATGCACAAAGTACACAAGTGCACAACTACAAGGTAACTCAAAACAAGCACTACAGTGGCTCCAGGTCAGGGATGAACATACAAGTATAGTGTCAAGTGAATATGCAACAGAGAGAACAGATGTTGTTCAAATACATCAGAATGCATCAATGGGTAAAAGTGCAAAAACAAGAATATCACAAAGATGGTCAGAGACAAGATCAAAGTCAGGTGATGTCAGAAAATATGTACAGAATGTCAAAGCCATGATCAACAGTAAACAAATGTCAAAGCTGTGATCAACAGTGAACAGGTCAGAGACGTGAAGCAATTTCAAAATCAAGAGTTAACCAATTAAGAAAAACTCAATATCAATCAAGAAAACCGATCGAACGTTTTTAAAATCAAAGTCGTGGGTTCAACGTAATTACCCAAAATAACATAGCAATAAAAAGGGAAAGATTCAACAACGTGGGGATCACGAAATATCAATTCAAGCAAACAAGTTAAAACGAGCAGAAATCACATACTGAGCACGAATTAGATGTGAGTAAATCAAATTACTCACCAGAATCGCCAGAGAGAGTCGAAGCTCAAAATCGCGACAGGGCAAAGCCCTAAATTCCAAGATCAAGCAAAGAGGAGTCGTAGCCTCGATCCCAGATTCACCAGAGAAATAGAGAATCGAGGAGCCGAAGCTCAACATTCCAGAATCGCCAGAAAGAAGACGAAGCCCTAATTCAAGAACGTCGCCATTATCTCAAAGGTTTGGGCTGGAGCAAATAAAAAGAAAGGGGGATCGAACAAATAAAAGTGGACCGATGTAAAATATAAGAAAGGGCCGACCATTTTAGAAAAATAAAAGAAATATATTTATTTAAAGCCTAAATAATTTCTCAACCATTTTTCAAAAGAATTTTAACAATTTTATTAAAAGAAATTTTAAACCGATTCAATACTTCAAATAACAAACAGCTAGGAAAATTAATTGGTATGAAATCTCGGGTTGTTACAGACTCCCCTCCTTATAGAAATTGCGTCCCCGCAATTTTCATAATTAAGGTCGTCATTAACAATAAATTTTCTGACATAAACTGGTTAAGCTAGAAAAATAAAGGTAGAGAATTTAAACCTCAAAGAAATCTTTTAATTTCATAAAAAGGAATTCGCAATTATTAACAAAATCTAATTATCAATATATAATCAGAAAACAGCTAAACTGAATGAACGCAATTATCAGCAATATTCAATCATCAATTAGACAATTAGAATTCAGAAATCACAAAACAGCAATATCTAATTATCGATACGATAATTAGAAAACAGCAAAATCTAATTATCAACAAAGATAATTAGAAAACAAAATTCGCAAATCGCAAAACTGCAAATATCTAGTTATCCAGCAGACAAGTAGAAAACACGAACTTTATAATCAGCAAACTCTAACTATCAACAGAGATAGGTAGAAAACAACAATTCAGTATAATCAACATAATCTAGAATCAATTAGAGACTAGAAAATCTTATAGTCAGCAAAATTAGCAATAACCTAATTATCAAAACGATAATCAGATCTCAAATCGCAAATATTCAATTATCAAAAACGATAATCGAATTTTCAAATCACAAATATTTAATTATCTCAAACGATAATCAGAAATCACAAATATCGGATTATCAAAAACGATAATCAGAAATCACAAATATCCGATTATCAAACACGATAATCAGAAATCACAAATATCCGATTATCAAAGACGATAATCAGAAATCATAAATATCCGATTATAAAAAACGATAATCAGAAATCACAAATATCCGATTATCAAAAACGATAATCTGTAATACCCCAAGATTTTGAGGAAAATTCTTTTAAATAAATGATTAAAATTCTGGGGGAAAAATCAGAATTATTATATAGGTGGGATTTTCAGTGGTGCAAGGTTGTGTGCATGTGTGCACGTGCACATTAGTTATGGCATTAAGAGAAAATCCATAATTCCTGAATAATAAAACAAAGAAGGAAAACATTTAGATAAAATGTTTTAAATAAAGGAAATATAGGCCTAGACATGAATATTAAAATTCCTGAGGATGTGTATATATATATATATCTATATATATATGCATATGTATGTCTTGTCTGGAAATTAAGACAGAAGAGAACATTGATTTATAATGAATAAGTGAAATTTTATTTGAATAATAGGTGTGTAGAAATGCATATAAGAATGCACATGTTTTCTGCAAATAAAAGAAGGTTAAAGTTAAACTAACACCCATAGTTGTATAAATGTATATATATACAGATATTATTTGAGTAGAAAATTAATAAAGGAATCACTAAAATAGTAAGAACCAAAGTGCAAGAAAGCAAATGTACATAGGCAGAAAATAGAAAGTCACACCATTATCATGTTTGAGGTAAGTATAATAAAAATACTTAAAGTAATCACTTTCTGAAAAGAAAAGAAAATGGGCACAATTTAGCCTTGTTTTAAAATATTGGCCGGGACATTAAGGGTTAGGAGGGAGAGAATATGCAATGCCAAATGCATGATTCTGGTTTGGGCTAAAATAGGGATTTTGCATCACCCAAAACCCTAGGTAGAACCCTTATATAAATCAAGAGCCTAACCAGAAAACCACTCTCTCACTGAATTAATTAACCTAAGGAAGAAGAGGAAGAAAAGGCTAAAGATTTGAGGGGTTTTCTGGATTAAGCTTGTGTAAGCATTTAGGTGAGTATCCTCACTCATATACATGGCATTAAGACCTGGGATTAGGCAGCCAAGCTTTTATATGCTATATTTTGCATGTTTTGATTTACAAACCATGTTGACTACTGATAGTTTCATGAATGCTTGATGAGATATGATCTGCTATGATGGATGTATAACTTTATTGTTCTATTTTCATCCCTGCATGTTATACCAAAACCTTAAAGAACATGTAAGAGAGTATTTGTAACTAGTCTGAATCATGGCTTAAAATAAAGAATGAAGGAAAAGAAAACTATGAGCTGCATATACAATGGTATAGTGCTGAGGCTTGAAATAATTGGTTAAGGGTGCAATGGAGTCTTTCTCTATAAGTGCTGAGCCCTAAACCAAATAGAAAATTTACAAGCCTAAAAATTATGTTTAAACAAGGTTAAAAATCTGGCTAAACATAGTTGCTTGCAAAATCAAAATAAACCCAATAGAGCCATGCATTTATTCTCAGTTGCAAACATTCTGGTATATGTTTGAATAGGGTGTTTATATGCTAAATAATGTGAGATGGAATGACTGGGTGTTATACCTCTAGAAAGTAACCTTTAACTTGCTTGCAATATTATGTCTGCAAGGTAACTAGAATGTTTCATGTGTGCAAGTGGTCTGTACACCTAGCTATCATTGATAAAATGAACATGATCACACTTAGTAATATAACTAAGGATATTGTGCCAAGAAGGCTGCTGGAATGCTTGTCCTATTTGAAGTAGACAAGTTGACACATGGCTTGTTTAAGTCCTGAGATCTTTGTGCCATGATGTTAATTAGTTCATGGCAATGTGTCCCTTTGATTCCTTATAGCAGATGAGGCCAGGAATTTATAAGAAGAAAAGGCAACCTTAAATGATGATATAGGAAACTTGAGTCTTTCCGGGATTAGGGTTGGTATGAGGAACCTTAGTAGTTCCAGATAAAAATTGTTTTAATGCATATGTTTGCTCTTATGTATGTATATGGGAATACCTGACCAATTTATACATTAATCATTCATGATAATACCTGTCAAGTTATGCAAGGTACATTTATGCTGTATCCTTAGCTTAATATCATGGATATGTTAGAAATGCTCACACCAGATCATAGATCTGACCCTTATTGCTCATGGCACATGGGGGTGTCTCATTCATAATGGGGCAGCCACTAATGCTTTTGCAGGTTGTGATGGAGCTAAGTAAGCAAGATTAAAAAGATATGGAATAGAGGGTGCTAAGATAATTAGAAATAAGAGCTAGAATGTGTTAATTCATGCATGTATTTCCTGATTGATATGGCTATCTAAATGTATTAAGTAGGAAGAACTTGTAAGAAATATGTGTTATGTTGTTTCTGGTTATTTCTGCTTTGGAATGTATTTATTTGATGTTAAACTGATTTGAAAATCTATTTGCTAAAGTTGTTTTTGATTTAGAGGAAAAACCTGGATTTTATAAGCATAATCATTTTATGATGATTATAGTTCATCCTAAGTCCTTTCAAAAGATAGATATATAGGAGATTGTATTGGGAAAATCCAGAAAGAATTATAACTGTTATATTTTCAAGTCATGATACTGATATATGTCCAAATGCAAGTAAAAATGTATATACCCTGAATATGCATTTTTAAAAGGGAATTATGGTTAGGAAGGATGATATAAATCTGATCACAAGGTGTCTGATTCATACATATATATAAACATGCTTTTGAAAAGAAGGAGTATCAATGTTTTGGGTAGATTCTGATTTGTAAAATGCAAATAAAAGAATGGTCAGATTAACCACATGGTTAGACCATAGGTCAGGCCTAATGTTCACTTCAAATCAATGAAGCAAGGAACCATTTGAACCCAGCTTTCTGGAAAATGAGCAAAGACATTGACATGTACATGTATATCTGTGTACATGTTGATATTTGGGCAAAAATATAAACATAAATTCCTAGAACAGTTGTAGGAATGGGTTGCAAAAATAATAAAGCAAGAAATATTGTTTTGTATGTTAGATTATAGGCAAAAATTAAGTATATATATGTGTAGATATAGGTAGATATCAGATTTTAAACCATACAGGAGAAAAATAAAAAGAAAAACAAAAATTGGGTTTGAACCGACCAGCATAGCACTCGAACTCGTGACCTCTCATGTATAAGTTAGGCGCGTTTCCATTACGCCTAGATGTTGCTTGTGTTCACTTATGATCCACTTTCTTTTAGCCTGAGTTTGATACTATACAGACTTTAACAATCATACATATTAAAAACTTTCTTCCACCTGATTATTACTTGATCATTTCTTAATTAGAATAACAGACTAAAGTACATGTTTCCAGTGGATTCTATGGTCAAAAATCAGGATACAATAATTAATCCTTTATCAGGGAATTATCACATTTTAATAGATTTAAAAGGATTTCTACTTACATATTACCATGCTCTGATTCTAGTAGAATATAACATAGATATCTTCATATATGTATGTTAGGAATGATTTAGATTTAAAACAATATTTTTATATTGTGAAAGATCCTGGATAATATGAGATTAAGGGAAGGATGACCCTAGGTAGTCTTAGCTAAGTATGATAAAAAAAAATGAAATTTTTGATTAAGAATTAGGGTCATTTCATTTGGTATCAGAGCTATGTTTTAATTAACATAGCAAAATATTTGTATGCTTATGTTTATACTAGGTTTGTTTGTGATATATTTGACTGTTTATAAGTATTCCCTGAATGTATGTGTGTGCATGTGACATACACAATGATTAAATAGGAAAGATACAACCAATTTAAAATTAAAGCGAAGTATTATAAACTAATATAATGAAATACATATACTTTTAGAAATATGGTAGGAAGAGGGTCTCATCATCAAGGAGGATCTAGTACACCACAAATGCTTGACATGCAGGAATTTGTGAGAGTTTTGAGAGATGGAATTGGGCACAGACCTGAGAACCCATATGAGGAACTCTCCAAGTTAGTGATGACTTATACCAACTTGGGAGGCAAGAGCTTTGAAGGAACTGAAAGTGTAATGGAGATTCAAGCATGGCTGAGGACATTAGAAAGGATCTTCACTGATATGCAACTAGATGACCAAAGGAAGAGGCAAGTGGCCTCAAGGCAATTAAAAGGTGCAGCTTTGAGTTGGTGGGAGGTGATCATAGCTGGCCGGAATGAAAATGATATTAATTGGAATCAATTTAAGGAGATGTTAGAGGCAAGGTTTGTTCCAGCCTCAGCAAAAACCACTTTACTTGAGGAGTTCATCAAACTTAGACAGGGGACTATGAATGTCACAGAATACACCCAGAAGTTTGAGGGATTGTCAACCTATGGGGCAATGTTAGTGGCTGATGAAGCATCCAAAAATGATAGATACATCAAGGGATTGAACCCAGGGCTTAGCAGGGCTATATTACCTTATGCTGACAGAACTTTTGATCAAGTGATAGATTTGGCTCTGAAGATTGAGCAGCATGACAAGGAAAGAGATAAGTTTAGGAGCTTCAAAAACAATAGCAACAAGAAGAACAAAGGGAAGTACCATCCTTATGATAAGAAGAAAGGAGAGGCAGATGGTAAGAAGGCAGTAGATGCAAAACCCAATGAAGCCAAAAGAAAAATAGTTTGCAACCATTGTGGGAAAGAAGGCCATATTAAGCCAAGATGCCCAGAGCTTAAAGGGGGAGCTTTCAAATGCTTTCTATGTGGGAAGGAAGGACATATGAAAAGAAATTGCCCAGAACAAGCAACAAGGGAAAGTGGCAAACCTGGAAGGTAGGGGCAAGGCCATAATTGAGGCTAATGCTGAAAACCATGGTCAAGTGGAAGGTACACTATTTATTTGTACCATACCTTTAGCTGTAATATATGATACCGGGGCAACCCACTCACTCATTTCCCATGAAATAGTTAAAAGGTTGAAAATGAACTGCAATTTGGCTGAAATACCTCTGTTAATACAAAGCCCTTTAGGAAGTTCTAGTGTATTAGATATGATTTGTGTGGATGTGAATTTGAACATAGGGGGAAACACATTTGTTTCCAATTTATATGTTCTAAATTTCCCAAATATAGGAGTTATATTAGGGGCAGATTGGCTAAGACAATTCAAAGCCATAATTGACCTAGATGCATCCACCATTTCACTACAAAATTCTAAAGGCCAAAGGGTTACAATTCTGTGTGAACCTATCAAAGAAAACAGGCTAAATCATTTAATTGAATTAGAAAATAATCCCAAGGAAATAGCTATTAATGAAATCCCCATAGTTAAAGAATACTTGGATGTATTTGGGGAAGTAAAAGGTGTCTCACACCATAGACCTGTTGAATTCCAGATTAACCTTATGCCTGGGGCTAGCCCAATTATCAAAAAGCCTACAAGGATGGGGCCAAGTGAATTAAAGGAGCTAAAGAACCAGCTGGAAGAATTAGAAGCCAAGGGGTTTATAAGGCCAAGTAATTCATGCTGGGGTGCTCCTGTAGTATTTGTTAAAAAGCATGATGGTACCTTAAGAATGTGTATAGATTATAGAGAATTAAACAAAGTAACCATCAAAAACAAATACCCATTACCCAGGATAGATGATCTCTTTGATCAACTCAGTGGAGCTAAAGTGTTTTCTAGGCTAGACTTGGCATCTGGGTTTCATCAG
This sequence comes from Allium fistulosum, assembly GCA_030737815.1. Classification (NCBI taxonomy): domain Eukaryota; kingdom Viridiplantae; phylum Streptophyta; class Magnoliopsida; order Asparagales; family Amaryllidaceae; genus Allium; species Allium fistulosum. The sequence goes on along the minus strand of CM060901.1, from coordinate 1,386,805,461 downwards.
ATGAAGGTTGAGGATTCAAGTGTTAAATATACAGCATTTAACACAAGATATGGTTTGTATGAGTTTCTGGTTATGCCATTTGGGCTAACAAATGCCCCTTCTTACTTTGTAGACCTAATGAATAGGATATTCAGAGATTACTTAGACAAGTTTGTTCTGATTTTTATAGATGACATTCTAATCTATTCTAAAACAATAGAGGAACATGAGAACCACTTACATTTGGTCTTATCTAGATTAAGAGAAAAAGATTTGAAAGCAAAGTTCTCTAAGTGTGTGTTCTGGCAAGAGGAAGTACATTTTCTTGGACATGTTGTCTCTGCTAGAGGGATTTCTGTAAACCCCAATAAGATAGTAGCAATCCAAGCATGGAAGAAGCCTAACAATGTTAGTGAAGTTAGGTCATTCATGGGGATGGCAGGATACTATAGGAGGTTTATACAAGGATTTTCTAAAATAGCAATGCCACTCACTAACCTGACTAGGAAGAACCAAAAGTTTATATGGACTGATAAGTGTGAACAAGCTTTCACCCAGATCAAGGAGGCTTTGGTAAAATCACCAGTGTTGAGAGTACCAGAAGGCAATGAGGGATTAGTTGTATATACAGATGCATGTGGGTCAGGGCTAGGGGCTGTGTTGATGCAGCAAGATCAGGTCATAGCCTATGCATCTAGACAACTAAAACCCCATGAAACTAGATATGCAACTCATGATCTTGAGTTGGCAGCAGTAGTATATGCCTTGAAGCTCTGGAGGCATTACTTATTAGGTGCAAAGTTCATTTTATACACTGATCACAAGGCCTTAAAGTATCTCTTTTCACAGAAAGATTTGAATATGAGACAACACAGATGGGTCGAATTTCTTGCTGCTTATGACTTAGATATACTTTATACACCAGGCAAGGCTAATAAAGTGGCAGATGCATTGAGTAGGCAGCATGCAAAAGTGGCCATGTTGATGGTGGAGGAATTTAGAGACTTGACCATGCTCACTGATTTGGAAATAGATGAGAGCAGTGGGATAAGTATGGAGATAGTTGAGGAAGAAAGGAGTAAAGGAAGGTTAAGTTTAATTACTTTACAATCAAATTTGGTCTTGAAGGTGGCAAAGATGCAAGAAGAAGATCAAGACTTAGCAGAAAAGAGGTCTCTCCTATTAAAGAAGGAGGAAGTGAAGGATTATCACATTGATGTAAAAGGATATCTAAGGTACAAGGGTAGGATATATGTCCCAAACATCATAGAATTGAAAGAAGAAATCCTTAATGAGTACCATAGGAGCAAATATTCCATACATCCAGGCAGCACCAAGATGTACCAAAACTTAAAAAGGGACTATTGGTGGAAGGGAATGAAGTCTAATGTAGCAAGACATGTTGCTAAGTGCATGGTTTGTCAACAAATAAAAGCTGAGACCCAAAGACCTTCAGGGTTGTTGCAGCCACTTAGCATACCACAGTGGAAGTGGGAAGACATATCTATGGATTTTATAGATGGTCTTCCTAGATCCAAGAGGGGAAATACAAGTATTTGGGTAATTGTAGATAGGCTGACTAAAGTAGCCCACTTCATACCAATAAAAGCAGACAGAAATGCACCTAGGCTAGCCCAAACTTTTATGAGAGAAGTGGTAAAGTTGCATGGTGTTCCTAAAACTATAGTGAGTGATAGGGATACAATCTTCACTTCAAGATTCTGGAAGAGCTTCCAAGAAGCTATGGGGAGTGAATTGTGCCTAAGCACTGCTTATCACCCCCAATCAGATGGGCAAACAGAAGTGGTAAACAAGATTTTAGAGGATTTGCTTAGAGCATGTGTGTTAGACTTTGGAGGAAATTGGGAGGACCATCTCCATTTGGCTGAGTTCGCATACAATAATAGCCACCAAAGCACAATTGGAATGGCACCCTTTGAAGCCCTATATGGAAAGCCATGTCTATCACCTATGTGTTGGGCTGAGGCAGGAGAGAAAGCTATCCTAGGGCCAGAATATGTCAAGGACATCACAGAGAAAATAGGACTGGTGAGAAAGAGGATGGCAGCAGCTCAAGATAGGCAAAAGAAATATGCTGATGCAAAGAGGAAGTCAGTGGAATTCAAAGTAGGTGATTATGTCTTCATTAAGGTTTCACCAATGAAGAAAGTCTTGAGATTTGGCAAGCAGGGGAAACTCAGACCCAGATATGTTGGACCATACAAGATTTTGGAGAGGATAGGCTCACTAGCCTATAAGCTGGAGCTTCCAGAGGAGATGAGTGCAATGCACAATGTGTTTCATGTATCACAACTAAGGAGATGGGTACATGACAAGGAGGAAATCTTAGAAAAGCCTACTGAAGTTCAGATTAATCCAGATCTAATCTATGAGAAAGAGCCAGTGGGAATTGTGGCAAGGGAAGAAAAGAAATTAAGAAACAAGACATTGAAGCTTGTAAAGATTCAATGGAGTATAGATCCTAGTGATTGTACTTGGGAGCTAGAGGATAAAATCAGGATGGATTACCCTAGGCTCTTTGCAAATTTAAAAGGTAAATTCTTAGATTACTAAGAAAGTTTAATATGTATGATAGACAGTGACTAATTGATTTGCTCATGCATATTTGAATAATTTTTCCCTAAGAAATTAGAAGTACTCAAAGATTATGTTGCAAATTGTGAGGGCACAATTCCTAAAAGAAGGGGTGATTGTAATACCCTAAGATTTTGAGGAAAATTCTTTTAAATAAATGATTAAAATTCTAGGGGAAAAATCAGAATTATTATATAGGTGGGATTTTCAGTGGTGCAAGGTTGTGTGCATGTGTGCATGTGCACATTAGTTATGGCATTAAGAGAAAATCCAGAATTCCTGAATAATAAAACAAAGAAGGAAAACATTTAGATAAAATGTTTTAAATAAAGGAAATATAGGCCTAGACATAAATATTAAAATTCCTGAGGATGTGTATATATATATATATATCTATATATATATGCATATGTATGTCTTGTCTGGAAATTAAGACAGAAGAGAATATTGATTTATAATGAATAAGTGAAATTTTATTTGAATAATAGGTGTGTAGAAATGCATATAAGAATGCACATGTTTTCTGCAAATAAAAGAAGGTTAAAGTTAAACTAACACCCATAGTTGTATAAATGTATATATATACAGATATTATTTGAGCAGAAAATTAATAAAGGAATCACTAAAATAGTAAGAACCAAAGTGCAAGAAAGCAAATGTACATAGGCAGAAAATAGAAAGTCACACCATTATCATGTTTGAGGTAAGTATAATAAAAATACTTAAAGTAATCACTTTCTGAAAAGAAAAGAAAATGGGCACAATTTAGCCTTGTTTTAAAATATTGGCCGGGACATTAAGGGTTAGGAGGGAGAGAATATGCAATGCCAAATGCATGATTCTGGTTTGGGCTAAAATAGGGATTTTGCATCACCCAAAACCCTAGGTAGAACCCTTATATAAATCAAGAGCCTAACCAGAAAACCACTCTCTCACTGAATTAATTAACCTAAGGAAGAAGAGGAAGAAAAGGCTAAAGATTTGAGGGGTTTTCTGGATTAAGCTTGTGTAAGCATTTAGGTGAGTATCCTCACTCATATACATGGCATTAAGACCTGGGATTAGGCAGCCAAGCTTTTATATGCTATATTTTGCATGTTTTGATTTACAAACCATGTTGACTACTGATAGTTTCATGAATGCTTGATGAGATATGATCTGCTATGATGGATGTATAACTTTATTGTTCTATTTTCATCCCTGCATGTTATACCAAAACCTTAAAGAACATGTAAGAGAGTATTTGTAACTAGTCTGAATCATGGCTTAAAATAAAGAATGAAGGAAAAGAAAACTATGAGCTGCATATACAATGGTATAGTGCTGAGGCTTGAAATAATTGGTTAAGGGTGCAATGGAGTCTTTCTCTATAAGTGCTGAGCCCTAAACCAAATAGAAAATTTACAAGCCTAAAAATTATGTTTAAACAAGGTTAAAAATCTGGCTAAACATAGTTGCTTGCAAAATCAAAATAAACCCAATAGAGCCATGCATTTATTCTCAGTTGCAAACATTCTGGTATATGTTTGAATAGGGTGTTTATATGCTAAATAATGTGAGATGGAATGACTGGGTGTTATACCTCTAGAAAGTAACCTTTAACTTGCTTGCAATATTATGTCTGCAAGGTAACTAGAATGTTTCATGTGTGCAAGTGGTCTGTACACCTAGCTATCATTGATAAAATGAACATGATCACACTTAGTAATATAACTAAGGATATTGTGCCAAGAAGGCTGCTGGAATGCTTGTCCTATTTGAAGTAGACAAGTTGACACATGGCTTGTTTAAGTCCTGAGATCTTTGTGCCATGATGTTAATTAGTTCATGGCAATGTGTCCCTTTGATTCCTTATAGCAGATGAGGCCAGGAATTTATAAGAAGAAAAGGCAACCTTAAATGATGATATAGGAAACTTGAGTCTTTCCGGGATTAGGGTTGGTATGAGGAACCTTAGTAGTTCCAGATAAAAATTGTTTTAATGCATATGTTTGCTCTTATGTATGTATATGGGAATACCTGACCAATTTATACATTAATCATTCATGATAATACCTGTCAAGTTATGCAAGGTACATTTATGCTGTATCCTTAGCTTAATATCATGGATATGTTAGAAATGCTCACACCAGATCATAGATCTGACCCTTATTGCTCATGGCACATGGGGGTGTCTCATTCATAATGGGGCAGCCACTAATGCTTTTGCAGGTTGTGATGGAGCTAAGTAAGCAAGATTAAAAAGATATGGAATAGAGGATGCTAAGATAATTAGAAATAAGAGCTAGAATGTGTTAATTCATGCATGTATTTCCTGATTGATATGGCTATCTAAATGTATTAAGTAGGAAGAACTTGTAAGAAATATGTGTTATGTTGTTTCTGGTTATTTCTGCTTTGGAATGTATTTATTTGATGTTAAACTGATTTGAAAATCTATTTTCTAAAGTTGTTTTTGATTTAGAGGAAAAACCTGGATTTTATAAGCATAATCATTTTATGATGATTATAGTTCATCCTAAGTCCTTTCAAAAGATAGATATATAGGAGATTGTATTGGGAAAATCCAGAAAGAATTATAACTGTTATATTTTCAAGTCATGATACTGATATATGTCCAAATGCAAGTAAAAATGTATATACCCTGAATATGCATTTTTAAAAGGGAATTATGGTTAGGAAGGATGATATAAATCTGATCACAAGGTGTCTGATTCATACATATATATAAACATGCTTTTGAAAAGAAGGAGTATCAATGTTTTGGGTAGATTCTGATTTGTAAAATGCAAATAAAAGAATGGTCAGATTAACCACATGGTTAGACCATAGGTCAGGCCTAATGTTCACTTCAAATCAATGAAGCAAGGAACCATTTGAACCCAGCTTTCTGGAAAATGAGCAAAGACATTGACATGTACATGTATATCTGTGTACATGTTGATATTTGGGCAAAAATATAAACATAAATTCCTAGAACAGTTGTAGGAATGGGTTGCAAAAATAATAAAGCAAGAAATATTGTTTTGTATGTTAGATTATAGGCAAAAATTAAGTATATATATGTGTAGATATAGGTAGATATCAGATTTTAAACCATACAGGAGAAAAATAAAAAGAAAAACAAAAATTGGGTTTGAACCGACCAGCATAGCACTCGAACTCGTGACCTCTCATGTATAAGTTAGGCGCGTTTCCATTACGCCTAGATGTTGCTTGTGTTCACTTATGATCCACTTTCTTTTAGCCTGAGTTTGATACTATACAGACTTTAACAATCATACATATTAAAAACTTTCTTCCACCTGATTATTACTTGATCAATTCTTAATTAGAATAACAGACTAAAGTACATGTTTCCAGTGGATTCTATGGTCAAAAATCAGGATACAATAATTAATCCTTTATCAGGGAATTATCACATTTTAATAGATTTAAAAGGATTTCTACTTATATATTACCATGCTCTGATTCTAGTAGAATATAACATAGATATCTTCATATATGTATGTTAGGAATGATTTAGATTTAAAACAATATTTTTATATTGTGAAAGATCCTGGATAATATGAGATTAAGGGAAGGATGACCCTAGGTAGTCTTAGCTAAGTATGATAAAAAAAAATGAAATTTTTGATTAAGAATTAGGGTCATTTCATAATCAGAAATCACAAATATCCGATTATCAAAAACGATAATCAGAAATCACAAATATCCGATTATCAAAAACGATAATCAGAAATCACAAATATTCAATTAACGAGTCCGGAATTAACCGAAATAGCAAACGCACATGTCCCATAACCACGAGTTTTACTAAATCGTTTAATTCTCTTCATCGTTCCTTGAAAGTGCAAAATTGTGTTTTTTTTAAAATAACATTTCACATTCTCAAACGGACAAGTCTGAAATTAAGCGAATCAGTAAAAGAAAGGGGTCATAGTCCTCGATTTTGCTGAAACGTTTAAATCGCTTCCTCATTCTTTTGAAAATGCAAACTGTAAAAATTTTGAAAACAAATTTTATTTATATTTTGAAACAACTTTTAAAAATAACGAATTTTGAAAACACGTGATTAAATTAGCAACATCAGTAGCAACTTTGATAAGGAAATCACACTTCTTAAAATACCGTAAAAACGGACAACAAAATCAGCATTGCGGGAGAACCGCTTGTAAATCCATTTTAAAATTGACGGTTACTGAAGTTAACACATCAAAATCACATCAAAATAACTGGCATCAAAATATAATACCAATGAATTTTAATTCATCAAAAATGTCACAAGAATCTTCTCAAAGATAGAATAGGGTATCATACCCTAAACTTGTATTCATAACAAGTCAATAACACATAAATTCACCAATGCACAAAAACTGATATCATATCAATGAAAATCATGAAAATTGGTGAAGCACAAAATTCCAGAAATCATCACCAGAAATCCAGAAAACACATAAAAAGGGGGGAGGCCTAACACATGAATGGGAGCATGAAAGCTCACCTACGCGTATCACACAGGAACGAGAAGCTATCTCATGGAAGCTATCCATTAAATTTTCACACAGGAATGGCCCGAAGACCGTGGGGCGCTACCCCACATATGTAATGGCGAAACATCAAAAAAAAAACGGGGTTTAGTCTCCCTCGCAGACAAAGAGACATCGCTCAATCGCTAGTCTAAATCATAAAAAGAGGAAGGCCTATCACAAAATGGGAGCATGAAAACTCACCGACGCGTATCACACAGGAACGAGAAGCTATCTCATGGAAGCTATCCATTAAATTTTCACACAGGAATGGCCCGAAGACCGTGGGGCGCTACCCCACATATGTGATGGCGAAACATCACAAGAAGCGGGGTCTAGTCTCCCTCGCAGACAAAAAGACATCGCACAGTTGCTAGTCTAAATCACAAAAATGATCGTCATGATCATCAAGAAGTGCCAATTACACTAAGTTAGTGAATATAAGAGTTAAGTTTCATGTCCCATAACCACTTGCTTAACTCAAATATTTACGAACAAACTGTAGATCTTCACTAGAAAATTGTCACAAAAGGTTCAATCGAACAAGTCCAGGAGTTAACCGACGAAGTAAACGCAAGCGTTTCATACCACTTGTTTTACTAAGCCGTTTAATTCAATTTCTCATACGAGTGAAATAAAGGTTTGTATATACTAATAGATTGGAAAATGGTTTAAGAAAAGAGCTTTGTACTAAAATAGTTTTGAAATCGTTTGAAGAAAAGGATTTTAATATTTACTACTAGTATAGAAAACCTTTATATTTTTAAAGTGACAAATCACAAAAATGATTGTAGAAACAATCAATCACAAGAATTCACATACAAAGATGTGAATAGAATCCAAAGAAATCGATACTGAACCCATCAAATGTATGTTCACAAAAATCCCGAAGAAAATGTCATTAAAGTTGCTAATAAATGATAGCAACAAATCGGGGAAATGATCAAGAATCGATTAAATTTGGGAACCAAATCAATTCACTACAATTCACATTCGAAGACGTGAATAAAATCCAAAGAATTCGATTCCAAATTCATCAAAGTAGAAATACCCAAAAATTCTAGAAATAGAAGTTATCAAAGTCGACAAAGGTGATAACAACTAATTGGAAAAGAAGAATCGATTATCAATTGGAAAAACAAAGCAAAACGAGCATAAATGCATAAATGACTTCAACAAAAAATAAGAATCAAGTCAATGCCGAAGTCAACAATTAATGGCCACTTTCGAGTACAAAATGAATCAACATCATCATCAAAGAATCCAATGGCAAACAAAGTCAAAGTCTTGGAAATCAAGAAATTAGCAATTTCGCAAAAACAAAGTGACTGAAGTCGAATGGAAATCAAGCCGAGGAAAACACAAGAACAAAATCCTCATCATCAAAAACCCGACTTGAGTTCGCAAAGCAAACGGAGGCAGAAGCCAAAATACTTTCACGAAATCAAAATCAAATGCACATGAATAAGTGTTAGGAATTCATACCTAACAACCAAAGATAATCATATGTAAAGATGAGAGATAAAACATCGACAAATAGTTGCATCACATGCTCCATCTAAGTTATGTTTTATAATTGTCCTAAACCCCAGGCTCTGATACCAAGTTCTGACGCCCCACCTCTATGCCCACGCTAGACAAGAACACTACGGAGTAATGCTGTCAACTAGCACGGAGAATAAGGCTGTTGAGGAGCGACCATCCGTGTAATTGCTTTGTGCGAGCACCGATATGTCAGATAGTATAACATGCATTTTTATTTCAGGAGGAAATCCGACATACCGATACAAACTCAAAGCTACTACACAGTGGCTATAATAGTCTAGGACAATAAATGTAAAAATAACACAGATAATATAAATGCGGAACACAGATAAAACAAAAAGTCTCATATATATAATAACTGATGTCAGTTACAATACATTTGACACAATACATATGATACAACTACAACTGTCGACTCCGGAAGTTATATATACAAGTACATTATCGACTAATATACATGAATACATATCAACCTAAATCAATACACTGACTATTACAAAAAGACGAAGACCCCTTCAAAAGGTATGAAAAGTCTTCATAGCTCAAACGGTAACTCAAAGCAGGAAATCTACAACCTGAAATAACTCGGGTCTGACCCGAGTATTAAATTCAAAAGAAAATAATACACGGGTCTCTCTAATTCAAACTCAGTCATTAATGCAGGGAAGCAATAATAATCAATATAAAAAAGACAACAGTCACAGAAATCTCGTATATCCGACTCCTCGGTAAGAGAATCGGATAACAACATATATAACACTAAACAGTGTTAAACAATAAATCAGCTAATCCAAATCACCAACAAAGATAGATAAAAGATTACCAATGCAAATAATTCAGAAAACAATAGAATTGTCTAAACGACAATTAATAACAAAATCTTATTATTAAATAAATAATTAGAAACTCATAATCTAATTATCTAGAAGATAATTAGACAACAACAAAATAATCAATTTAAAACATCAACTCTGGTAGGGCTGCAGTACATGCACGCGTGTACTGCCTCGCCACTACCGTAACGAAATGCGCAGAAGATCAATGCATCAAAATCAAATGGATCTAACTCATATCAAATGAAACTCAGGTGCAATCTAAATGAATAGTGACATGCACAAGTGACTCGAACCAGTGAGTCAAGTACAAGTCAAGACAGTGTACAGTATTGAAACTGAAATTTCCAAAATGAAGCAAGAAAACTCAATATGCAGAGAAACTGCAATTTCCAAAATGAAGCAAGAACTAATGTTCATGAACATGAAGGCAACAGATACAAGTCACCAGTAACAACTATATGGACTGGACAGTGCAAACCAATTCTAATGCATATTCAAGTCAAGCTATAGTCAAAACAGCGGACCATCTACGAGTAACATGAACAAGTCTAGATAACATGAGAGTAGTTCAAGTGTGAAGGCAACATCATGCAAATAAACTTTAATTCAATGACCAAGGAACTAAAAGATGGCAACAGGGAAGTAAATCAATATCACAGGTGAAGCTAACATGATCAGAGACTAGCATGTGCACAGTGAAGTCAAAGAAGTGCAACTGCAACAGCAATATGAACAAGTGACAAGAACACATGCAAATTGAAACAGCAATTTGAAAATGCACAAGTGACTCAAGTACAGCAAATCAGAGACATGTATCCATATAAAAAAATCAAGTTGATACAGTGAATAAGTGTAAAGACAAATGAAAACTATAAGGTCAAGACTAGAGTATGAAATGGCAATAACATGTTACAAGAGACTGGAATGAATGACTCACATGACCAAGCTACAATGGCAACTAACAAATGCAACAGTGCATCAATGTCTGTACAAAATCAATGGCAACTGAATGGCAACTACACAACCACAAATGGTTAAGCTACAAGTAATATGAACAAGTCGGGTTAACATGAAATGACTACAGCAGTTCAAGCAATTGGAAGTGACCAAGGAACTGGCAACAAGATAAATGCACAAAGTACACAAGTGCACAGCTACAAGGTAACTCAAAACAAGCACTACAGTGGCTCCAGGTTAGGGATGAACATACAAGTATGGTGTCAATTGAATATGCAACAGAGAGAACAGATGTGATTCAAATACATCAGAATGCATTAATGGGTACAAGTGCAAAAACAAGAATATCACAAAGATGGTCAAAGACAAGATCAAAGTCAGGTGATGTCAGAAAATATGTACAGAATGTCAAAGCCATGATCAACAGTAAACAAATGTCAAAGCTGTGATCAACAATGAACAGGTCAGAGACGTGAAGAAATTTCAAAATCAAGAGTTAACAAATTAAGAAAAAGTCAATATCAATCAAGAAAACCGATCGAATGTTTTTAAAATCAAAGTCGTGGGTTCAACGTAATTACCCAAAATAACATAGCAATAAAAAGGGAAAGATTCAACAACGTGGGGATCACGAAATATCAATTCAAGCAAACAAGTTAAAACGAGCAGAAATCACATACTGAGCACGAATTAGATGTGAGTAAATCAAATTACTCACTAGAATCGCCAGAGAGAGTCGAAGCTCAAAATCGCGACAGGGAAAAGCCATAAATTCCAAGATCAAGCAAAGAGGAGTCGTAGCCTCGATTCCAGATTCACCAGAGAAACAGAGAATTGAGGAGCCGAAACTCAACATTCCAGAATCGCCAGAAAGAAGACGAAGCCCTAATTCAAGAACGTCGCCATTATCTCAAAGGATCGGGCTGGAGCAAATAAAAAGAAAGGGGGATCGAACAAATAAAAGTGGACCGATGTAAAATATAAGAAGGGGCCGACCATTTTAAAAAAATAAAAGAAATATATTTATTTAAAGCCCAAATAATTTCTCAACCATTTTTCAAAAGAATTTTAACAATTTTATTAAAAGAAATTTTAAACCGATTCAATACTTCAAATAACAAACAGCTAGGAAAATTAATTGGTACGAAATCTCGGGTTGTTACATATATATAACAGAGTTAAACAAGATACAACAGATGTCTCGAATACAAAGAAGTCTCAATACAATAATCAAATACAAGATCAGAATATATCTCTGGAATCAACTGAATCACCGAAAGCTGAATAGATATAGCTGGATCTCCAAGCGAAGCTCCAACTCCAAAGGTGAATCTCAAATGCCGAGCCACTCAGTCTGACCCGAGCGTAAAGCAAAACACAAAACACTCGAGTCAGGATTAACATTCTTATACCAATAAATCCAACTCAAGTGAAATATCAGCTGAAATATAAGTAACTTAAATACATGTAACTTAAAGGATGTTTGGGATACCCATCCTCTAAGGATCTGTGGAACTATTTATTTTGTAGTAATATACGCTATCAACAACCAAACGTCATTAAAACACCTTGGTCATTTTAAAATAATTTATACTTCAAACCAAAATATCATATCCATTCAAAAATTATATCAAAACAATATCATTCTTCACGTCAAATTTATCTATTTCCAAATCAATAACACTTTCGACATTCTCAACTTAGAATTTATAATACTTTGGAAATCATAATACTTTGAAAACATAACTTTGAAATTCATAACTTTGAAATCATAACTTCCCACTTGAACAGTTTAGATATTAATAATAGTATATATATAATAAAATAGTTTATAAATTAAAATAGTTTATATTAAAATAGTTTGTATTAAAATGATTTATATTAAAATAGTTTATAATAAAATAGGTTATAAAGTAAAATATATAAATAGTCTAAAATTCAAAAATACTTTATAAAATAGCTTCCTTAAATTTCACAAATCGATTCAAAGCAACTCAAATTCCAAAATTCAAATTTAATTCACTCTCAATTCTTCAATTCCAGTTCAATTCTGTTTCAAAAAACCAATTTTAAATTATATCGATTTGAAATACAGATTTAAATCACAAAATAAACCATTTCAGTTTCAATATATTTCAAAGCTTTAAATATTCAACATTTAAAACTAAATTTGATAGTTTCATATATATATATATCAAATTTATTTTATTATTATTTAACTTTGTAATATTCACTATTAAAATACAATATCATTTAATGAAACCCCAAATTTCAAATCACTAAATATTTCCTCAATTTATTTAAACTTGAAATATTCATTTAATCCCCTTACACAAAAATCTCAAATTCAATAAGTTCCAAATCTATTTAATTAAATAAATTTACACATTTCAAATAAATTCAGATTTATCTTCCCAGCTTTAACTTATAAAAATCATTATAAAAATCTATTTTAGAATATAATTTTAATAAATACTTAGGCATATTACTTATTAAATAAATCAAACTTTATTAAATTAAATCTTATTATTAAACTGATTTTATAATAACTAATTTATACATATTTTAAAATCAATATTTATATGAAACCATATATATATATCTCTCTCTTTAAACCTTGGAAAAATCATTTCAAAAATATATATAGACCAATGGTGTTTGTATATAATTTTCTATCCTATGGTCAAGTGATACGGATATTTATCATTTCAACCCGCAATTAAAATATATACCAGTATATATATATATCATTTCAACCCACAATCCCAAATTCAATTCAAATGAAAATCGCTTGGTTTATCATTTCAACCCATAACGATTTTCTCCTATTCTACAGATCGTTCGGGTATGTGTCATTTCAACCCATAGGGAATTCTATACTAACATGGAACTTGCAGAGTGATAACATATATGGTAATAATATAACAAGTATATATCATCAGTATAAATAATAGATAATGGTGTCAGATGTCATAGGTGAATAGATACAGATAATAGCAATGTAAATAATTAACAGCGGCATATTTCAATTGTCGTTTCAATTGAAATCAAATTTAATAAATAGAAGAATGTTAATCGTGAGTGATTGCTCACCTTTCGAGGCTAGAGAGGATAGACAATGAAATTGAGTTACGAATCCATGCACGAAATCCAAAGCAAATCAAGATGGACACAAATTTGACAAACAAAGCCGATAACAAGGAATCGACGAAACAATCAGATTCAGCTTGATATGAATTGAACTAAATATATGCATATTTTCAAATCACTATTCAACTTGATGGTCATGAAATAATATATATATATATATACACACTTATTTAAGAATGTGAAATACTTATACATAATATATATTATTCCCTTAAAATATCAACATAACATATTAATATATATATTTCAAAATATTATCATAACCTATATATATATGTGTGTGAACATGCAAATTTTTATATAACCCATAACTATTACATATATAAGTAATAAGTTATATATATTCATATATAACATCATCATATATATATAATAATCACTATGAATTTATACATTAAAACTTAACGGTTTTATATAACCGATATAGATATAAACTTATTATAAAACTGCCTAAACTATGTATACTTATATATAAATAACTAATGTACAAACTACAACCAACAATGTATACTTATATATACCCAAACTAGACCTTGCATATATATGTATTTCGGCTATAACAACATCAATACAAAATGTATATATATGTGTGCCACAATATATGCGGCTAACCAAGTCAAATGCAGACTCTAATGTATATATATATATATAGATTAAAATTAAATATACATAATTTCTTCTTTAGGATAATATATATAAAACCAAACACATTTATACATATATGATTTAAACAAAATTTTATCTGTAAACGATAACTACAGCATAAATTATAAACAAACTAAACTTTGAAATACTAAAACTGCAAACAATATATACTTTTACATATATAACAGAAACTATATAAAAAAATCTATACACAAAACACATAATATATATAACGATTATAAGCATAATAAAAATCAAAGCATATGTATAAACTAATATATTTAAATCATATATTACTAATACATAACTAACCAAACTTCAATATACATATGATCTGGACAAAATTTAGAACAGAAAACATAGGAACATAAAATACATATAGTTACAGCCTTAAACCAAAATACAAACTCATATGCATGTGAACAACAGCAATATATATAGCTTAATATATAAACACTTACATATATATTACACTTTGAAATCTACAATATATATATAACATATATAAGCCGATATATATATATATATATATATATATATATAAGACTAAATGCAACAGCCCCCAAACTTTAAAATCTAATATATATAAAATTTTATAAATAAGAAAATGCAAAACCAAAGAATCTAACTATAAAACATCACATGTATTACATATAAAATATACCAGATTTAACAAGAAGCTGCTGAACTCAGTGGGTTGAGGCATTTCAACCGGAAAATGAAGGAGAGATGAGTGTCAGTGCATTAGAGTTCTTTTAGGCTTAGACGCGGCTGTTGAGCTAGGAGGAAAGAGAAGGCATGAAGAGAGCGGGTGAAGAAGGTTTGGGGTTGCTGTTGCTTCCAGTCGGTGAGTGGTACGTTAAAGCTTGCGTAAGCGAGAGAAGAGATGGTTCATGTGGAGGGCTCAGTGACGTGCTTCAGGGTTTGTGATGGTGGTGGGAGGAGATCGACATGAGAGAGAGGGGAAGAAAGAAGACGAGCAGTGAACATGAAGAGATGCAACTGTGTTATATATATATATATATATTCTTTTCAAGCAAAACGGCAAATACAAATTGAAGAAACCAAATGAACAAGCTATATTAAGTCATGAGTTGAAAATTTCAAAAAATATTAAATGCAAACAGCTGTTGGATTTGTACAGGTAAGTAGAAGAAAAGATAGATGGAAACCAAAAGGTTTTAAAATGGGTACCGATACGGTTCGACGTTTTATAGATTCCGCCGCGTACTAGACTTCAAAACACAGAATTGAATACACCGCAGAGATTAGCACGACGAGACGATCAAAACGGTACATAGATATCAGTGGTACGATCATCCTATCAAAAGTCGATAATCGGTATCGAAAAATGTTGCAAATTTGATAGAAATAATATACGAGGCATTAACAGTTCAAATTTGAAGAAACAAAATATGACGTTTCACCTAGAAGATGATTTACAAATTTATTGTATAAAAATATTCAGGTTTGGAAAATATTTATTATCATCAAATTTTTAACTGATTTGAATTGAAATAAAATTACACCATAAAATAAATCTCCATACAATTAATTGAAAATTTACCGTTTTCTATGTTTAAGTAGATGTATTCCAAATATTAAAGTATTATTTCAAAATTTTATTATTTAAAAATTTTACAAAAATTCAGTTAAATACATTAATAAAATTATTAAATTTTATGGGTCGTTACACTAGACAAAATACGTAAAGGGTTGAATTGGTAGACTCAGTTTTAGACCTTAAAATTATTTTGGGATCTACATCTGAATAGGTTTTAAAATTCTATGTTTTGTATATACTCTTAAGATATAGGAGAGTATTATACAATTTAATAAACTAAAATGAATTTATGAAAAGGTTTCATCAATAAGATTTTTTTTTAAGAGAAATATGTGATCCTCTAAAGTAGAGGAGTGCAAACATGTACAAATATATATCACCATTAACAAAGGTGCTGCCAACATGCCTGACAGGTGACAACTCATAACACAGAAAATCTAAGAAAAAACAAACACAAGTAACTTCTTGAATGAACTATGGCAAGGCCACCGCCTATTACACCCCAATATCGAACTCCGGCAAGGTCACCGCCCGATAATGAAGTGTTGGAAGTACCCAATATAACCATGGTGCATCCAAATGCACAAATGAGATCAACAAGCAGCTCCACCAAAGAAAGATCGCCTCATAGCTAAAGCGGATGGACCGGATCTAAAAAATGAAAGCTATCCAATCAATGATCCTACGATCAGCAATGCTGCAATCCTGGCGTCAACAAGCCTGAAACCCAGCAAATAGCAATCTAGAACCATATATAGCCTAAACCTGAAGCTGCAGATGAAGCTATACAAAAATATCAAAATAATACATATATATATATATGTATATAGATAAAATATATATACATATATATGTATTAGTTAAATAAAAGTAATAAACCTAAAGTTAAAACTATAAGACAACAAAGAAACTATAAAAAGAGAAAAAGTAATAAAAGATTCAAAACTCTTTATGCAACATTTTAACCTACTTTTGTATTATGAAATAGTGATCACGAAAATAAAAAGGCATAGAAATTAACAAAAAATGTAATTATATACATGATTATAAATAGTATATATATAATAAAATAGTTTATAAATTAAAATAGTTTATATTAAAATAGTTTATATTAAAATAGTTTGTATTAAAATGATTTATATTAAAATAGTTTATAATAAAATAGGTTATAAAGTAAAATATATAAACAGTCTAAAATTCAAAAATACTTTATAAAATAGCTTCCTCAAATTTCACAAATCGATTCAAAGCAACTCAAATTCCAAAATTCAAATTTAATTCACTCTCAATTCTTCAATTCCAGTTCAATTCTGTTTCAATAAACCAATTTTAAATTATATCGATTTCAAATACAGATTTAAATCACAAAATAAACCATTTCAGTTTCAATATATTTCAAAGTTTTAAATATTCAACATTTAAAACTAAATTTGATAGTTTCATATATATATATATATATATATATATCAAATTTACTTTATTATTATTTAACTTTGTAATATTCACTAATAAAATACAATATCATTTAATGAAACCCCAAATTTCAAATCACTAAATATTTCTTCAATTTATTTAAACTTGAAATATTCATTTAATCCCCTTACACAAAAATCTCAAATTCAATAAGTTCCAAATCTATTTAATTAAATAAATTTACACATTTCAAATAAATTCAGATTTATCTTCCCAGCTTTAACTTATAAAAATCATTATAAAAATCTATTTTAGAATATAATTTTAATAAATACTTAAGCATATTACTTATTAAATAAATCAAACTTTATTAATTTAAATCTTATTATTAAACTGATTTTATAATAACTAATTTATACATATTTTAAAATCAATATTTATATGAAACCATATATATATATCTCTCTCTTTAAACCTTGGAAAAATCATTTCAAAAATATATATAGACCAACAGTGTCTGTATATAATTTTCTATCCTATGGTCAAGTGATACGGATATTTATCATTTCAACCCGCAATTAAAATATATACCGGTATATATATATCATTTCAACCCACAATCCCAAATTCAATTCAAATGAAAATCGCTTGGTTTATCATTTCAACCCATAACGATTTTCTCCTATTCTACAGATCGTTCGGGTATGTATCATTTCAACCCATAGAGAATTCTATACTAACAGGGAACTTGCAGAGTGATAACATATATGGTAATAATATAACAGGTATATATCATCAGTATAAATAATAGATAATGGTGTCAGATGTCATAGGTGAATAGATATAGATAATAGCAATGTAAATAATTAACAGCAGCATATTTAATTGTCGTTTCAATTGAAATCAAATTTAATAAATAGAAGAATGTTAATCATGAGTGATTGCTCACCTTTCGAGGCTAGAGAGGATAGACAATGAAATTGAGTTACGAATCCATGCACGAAATCCAAAGCAAATCAAGATGGACACAAATTTGACAAAGAAAGCTGATAACAAGGAATCGACGAAACAATCAGAATCAGCTTGATATGAATTGAACTAAATATATGCATATTTTCAAATCACTATTCAACTTGATGGTCATGAAATAAAATATATATATATATACACTTATTTAAGAATGTGAAATACTTATACATAATATATATTATTCCCTTAAAATATCAACATAACATATTAATATATATATTTCAAAATATTATCATAACCTATATATGTATATATATGTGTGAACATGCAAATTTTTATATAACCCATAACTATTACATATATAAGTAATAAGTTATATATATTCATATATAACATCATCTTATATATATAATAATCACTATGAATTTATACATTAAAACTTAACGGTTTTATATAACCGATATAGATATAAACTTATTATAAAACTGCCTAAACTATGTATACTTATATATAAATAACTAATGTACAAACTACAACCAACAATGTATACTTATATATACCCAAACTAGACCATGCATATATATGTATTTCGCCTATAACAACATCAATACAAACTGCATATATATACGTGCCACAATATATGCGGCTAACCAAGTCATATGCAGACTCTAATGTATATATATATAGATTAAAATTAAATATACATAATTTCTTCTTTAGGATAATATATATAAAACCAAACACATTTATACATATATGCTTTAAACAAAATTTTATCTATAAACGATAACTACAACATAAATTATAAACAAACTAAACTTTGAAATACTAAAACTACAAACAATATATACTTTTACATATATAACATAAACTATATAAAAAACTCTATACACAAAACACATAATATATATAACGATTATAAGCATAATAAAAATCAAAGCATATGTATAAACTAATATATGTAAATCATATATTACTAATACATAACTAACCAAACTTCAATATACATATGATCTGGACAAAATTTAGAACAGAAAACATAGGAACATAAAATACATATAGTTACAGCCTTAAACCAAAATACAAACTCATATGCATGTGAACAACAACAATATATATAACTTAATATATAAACACTTACATATATATTACACTTTGAAATCTACAATATATATATAACATATATAGGCCGATATATATATATATAAGACTAAATGCAACAGCCCCCAAACTTTAAAATCTAATATATATATATAATTTTATAAATAAGAAAATGCAAAACCAAAGAATCTAACTATAAAACATCACATGTATTACATATAAAATATACCAGATTTAACAAGAAGCTGCTGAACTCAGTGGGTTGAGGCATTTCAACCGGAAAATGAAGGAGAGATGAGTGTTAGTGCATTAGAGTTCTTTTAGGCTTAGTCGCGGCTGTTGAGCTAGGAGGAAAGAGAATGCATGAAGAGAGCGGGTTAAGAAGGCTTGGGGTTGTTGTTGCTTCCAGTCGGTGAGTGGTACGTTAAAGCTTGCGTAAGTCAGAGAAGAGATGGTTCATGTGGAGGGCTCAGTGACGTGCTTCAGGGTTTGTGATGGTGGTGGGAGGAGATCGACATGAGAGAGAGGGGAAGAAAGAAGATGAGTAGTGAACATGAAGAGATGCAACTGTGTTATATATATATATATATATATTCTTTTCAAGCAAAACGGCAAATACAAATTGAAGAAACCAAATGAACAGGCTATATTAAGTCACGAGTTGAAAATTTCAAAAAATATTAAATGCAAACAGCTGTTGGATTTGTACAGGTAAGTAGAAGAAAAGATAGATGGAAACCAAAAGGTTTTAAAATGGGTACCGATACGGTTCGACGTTTTACAGATTCCGCCGCGTACCAGACTTCAAAACACAGAATTGAATATACCGCAGAGATTAGCACGACGAGACGATCAAAACGGTACACAGATATCAGTGGTACGATCATCCTATCAAAAGTCGATAATCGGTATCGAAAAATGTTGCAAATTTGATAGAAATAAGATACGAGGCATTAACAGTTCAAATTTGAAGAAACAAAATATGACGTTTCACCTAGAAGATGATTTACAAATTTATTGTATAAAAATATTCAGGTTTGGAAAATATTTATTATCATCAAATTTTTAACTGATTTGAATTGAAATAAAATTACACCATAAAATAAATCTCTATACAATTAATTGAAAATTTACCGTTTTCTATGTTTAAGTAGATGTATTCCAAATATTAAAGTATTATTTCAAAATTTTATTATTTAAAAATTTTACAAAAATTCAGTTAAATACGTTAATAAAATTATTAAATTTTATGGGTCGTTACACTAGACAAAATACGTAAAGGGTTGAATTGGTAGACTCAGTTTTAGACCTTAAAATTATTTTGGGATCTACATCTGAATAGGTTTTAAAATTCTATGTTTTGTATGTACTCTTAGGATATAGGAGAGTATTATACAACTTAATAAACTAAAATGAATTTATGAAAAGGTTTCATAAATAAGATTTTTTAAGAGAAATATGTGATCCTCTAAAGTAGAGGAGTGCAAACATGTACAAATATATATCACCATTAACAAAGGTGCTGCCAACATGCCTGACAGGTGACAACTCATAACACATAAAATCTAAGAAAAAACAAACACAAGTAACTTCTTGAATGAACTATGGCAAGGCCACCGCCTATTACACCTCAATATCGAACTCCGGCAAGGTCACCGCCCGATAATGAAGTGTTGGAAGTACCCAATATAACCATGGTGCATCCAAATGCATGAGATCAACAAGCAGCTCCACCAAAGAAAGACCGCCTCATAGCTAAAGCGGATGGACCAGATCTAAAAAATGAAAGCTATCCAATCAACGATCCTACGATCAGCAATGCTGCAATCCTGGCGTCAACAAGCCTGAAACCCTACAAATAGCAATCTAGAACTATATATAGCCTAAACCTGAAGCTGCAGATGAAGCTATACAAAAATATCAAAATAATACATATATATATATATATATGTATATGGATAAAATATATATACATATATATGTATTAGTGAAATAAAAGTAATAAACCTAAAGTTAAAACTATAAGACAGCAAAGAAACTATAAAAAGAGAAAAAGTAATAAAAGATTCAAAACTCTTTATGCAACATTTTAACCTACTTTTGTATTATGAAATAGTGATCACGAAAATAAAAAGGCATAGAAATTAACAAAAAATGTAATTATATACATGATTATAAATATGTAAGAAGCTTTAACATTATGTTCCTTTGATCAAAAGAACATTATGATAATAAGTAAAATCATCATTTGAATTCGAATAAATGTTAATGCTGTAATTATTAATGTTAAAAATATTGCTTTTTTGTTTAAATGACTCAATGTTTTTTCTAACCATATTAAGATATTCATTGAACTGATTATTTTTAGCCAATCTATATTTTGGATTTGAGATCCTGTTAAAACAAAAAGATGCTATCGTAATACCAATCTATTAATATAATCATTGTTATTATTAAATAATCTTTGATTTCTCTCAAACCAAATATACCAACATATTATAATGAATAAAGAATCTAGTAAAAATCTATATCCCTTTTAAACTTAAGTCTTAAGTTATTCCAGTAAAAATCACAATCAGTAATGTTAGTTGTAAGAATAAAATTAAAGATTTTAAAAGTGTTATTAAGAATGTAGTAAGTATCCATACAATCGTAATATATATGATTAATTCTTCAAAATACAATTCACAAAAAGTACATTTATTATCAATTGGCATATTCTTTCTTTTTAAAAGTTCAATGGTATTTAGCTTCCCATGCATGATTAACCACTTATGAATCTTAGTTTTTGGTGGTGCATTTGCTTTCCAAATAAGATTAATAGAGTTGTTAGAAACACCGGAGAAATTAAGAAATTTACATAATGAATTAGAAGTGAATTTCTTACTTTTATCCCATTCCCAGTTGATAATATCATTTTCATTATCAATATTATATAAATTCAATTTTCCACATAATAAAGAAAATTTTCTAAGAGTTGTACCTTCTAAAACTCTATTAAAGCTAAAGTTCCAAGGGGGATTATTATCTGCAGAAAAAACATCTTTAATCAAAGCGTTTTTAAAGTTACAAATTTCAAAAAGTTCTTTAAATTCGACCCTAAGGGGAATGACTGATAGCCAAAAATCATGACAAAAAGTAGTATTATTTCCTGAATGAACAATTATATTAGTACCAAGGTTATAAGTATCATGACATTTAAAAATTGATTTCCAAATATTAGACAATTTATTGCTAGTCGAAGATGTAATTTGGTATAAATTATTACTACCATTATAATAATGTTTAGAAATAATTTCTTTCCAAATAGAATTATCATTTATATCCTTAAATTTCCACAACCACTTCCCTAATAAAGAAAAATTCATGTTACGTAAATTAATAACACTTAGTCCTCCCTCCTTTTTCAATTTACAAATGGTTCCCCAGTTAACTAAACATTTTAAACTACTGCTAGAATTATCACCACTCCATAAAAGGTCCCTTCTAATTTTATCAATTTCATTGATCACCCATTCTAGAAAAGATGCATAGACATCCAATAAATCGAAAGTGCCGATAAAATAGAATTGATGAGAACTAATCTACCTGCTCTGGATAAAAACCTCTTATTCCAATTGGAAATTATATTTTTAATTTTATCTATTATAATTAGCCGGTCATCATGTTTAAGCTTAGTTGGTCTAATCAAAAATCCAAGATAATCAATTGGGAAATTCATAGTTTTACAATCTAAAGTATCAGCTACTAAACCCTTAACCTTATCAACGTCATTTAAAACTAAAACCAAACTTTTATCAAAATTAATTTTTAGTCCTTAAAGTAGTTCAAAGCTGTATAAAATAAATTTAAGGGTAATGACATGATTAGGCAAATGAGAGGAAAATAATAAGGTATCGTCCGCAAATTGAAGAATAGAGAGTCCATTACGAGAAATTTCGCTACCAACGCACCCTAAAGATCAATACCAACAGCTTTTTTAATTATCATAGAAAAAACATCAATAGCTAAATTAAATAGAAGAGGTGATAGATCACCATGTCGTAAGCCATGTTTTGAATGAATTTTATTCCCTAAAATCCCATTAACCATTATACTAGAATTACCAGTTTTAAGCAAAATCATAATCCAGTCAATCCATTTACGACTAAAACCTCTAGCCATTAACGTATCCATTAGAAAATCTCAATCAACCTAGTCAAAAGCTTTCGCAAAGTCAAATTTTAGAAGTGCACATGTAATGTTATTCTTACAACAATGATTAATGTACTCTCGAACAACAGCCACTCCATATGTAATATTTCTACCTTTAATGAAAGCGGTTTGTGAACAATCAATTAAATCATTCATTTTTATACTAAGTCTATTTGGTAAAACTTTTGAAATAATTTTAACAGAGCAATTAATTAAAGAAATAGGTCTAAAATCTTTCAAATTATTAGCACCGATTTTTTTATGTAATAGTATGACATTTGCAAAACTAAATCTTCCTAATGAAGTTTCCCATTATAAAATTCATTAAACATGTTTATTAAATCAAATTTTAAAAAATTCCAAAATAGTTTGAAAAATAAAATAGGAAAACCAACGGAACGTGGAGCTTTATCACTAGGCATATCGTTAATAGCCTTCCAAATCTCCTCTTCAGAAAAAGGAATATCAATGTCACTAAAATTAAATTTAGACTCAAAAGGATATAGTTCACTCTATCTAACGGTTATTCTATGTTTATTTCTATTTTTAAAAATATCCCTATAGTAATTAGTAAAGGCCTTGTTTAGGTCCCTTTGATCAACCAATTCAACGTTATTTACTAAAATAGAATTTATTGTGTTGCTACATTTTCTACCATTAACCATATTATGAAAAAAATTTGTACTATTATCTCCTTTGTTAAGCCATTGGATTCTAGGTCTCTATTTCTACATAACCTCTTCTTTCTCTAAAATTAAATAAAGTTATTCTTTTAAATTTACGAGAACATTATGCTCTCTAAGATTTTGTTGTCTAGTTTCTTCTATCTTATTAATTTTAAGCATTTTAGAGAGTAAATTATTCTTTTTAATTTTAATACTACCAAATACATTCTTATTCCAATTTTTAAGAAAATTTCTAAGACCTCTAAGGTTTAAAACAATTTTTTTTGCTTAATTATCCATTTTTCTGATATTCTAAAAATTCATTGATATCGATTTATTTTTAATTAAATAAGGGTAGTTAGGTTCTAATAACCACATTTTTCCAAATTTAAAAGTTTTGTTAATAATATTTATGATGATCACATGTAAGAATGATAGGGTAGTGATCAGAATATGTATAAGGAAAACAAGTAACTCTACAAATAGGAAATTTATCCTCAATTTCATCGCTGATTAAAAATCTATCTAAAAGAGCCATAGAAGGGGATTCCCTAGTATTACTCCAACTAAATTCTCTATTAGTTAGTGGCAATTCTACCAAGTTACTACTAATAATAATTGGTCAAACTCTTCCGTAGAAGAGAAATCACCTTCCCGGGGTGATCGCTGCCCTAAAAAATGCATAACATCGAAGTCTCCACCCATAATCCAAGATCTAGGAGCGAATGATCTAAATTCTAGACATTCACTCCACAAAATTCGACGACCAAATTTAGACCTTGGTCCATAGATGTTAGAAATATTTAATAATGAGTTATCACTATGGTTAATGAGAATTATATGTAAAGAGTGTTGCTTAGTAATAGTCTGAAGAAGTTTAAAGGAATTATCACGCCATCCTATAAGTAAACCCTCAGAGGCTCCAACTGAAGGTAAACGCCCAATGTCTAAAATGATAACCACCTAATCTTCTATAAAAACGAAGATGTGGACAATCTATTTTCGTTTTCTGTAAAAGGGGAATATCAATAAAGTAATCTTTAAAAAAAGCTCTGATTTTATCACATTTATTTAAATCATGTAGACCCCTAATATTCCTACTAATAATCCTCATAATCCAGATGATCTAGCCCTCTCTATTTCCCTACTCCTAATGTAATCGGTATCTAATTCAACATAGTAAAAACAAAAGTGGTATCCCTAACTAACTAACATAACTCACTAGTAGATAAACTACCTAAAGCATAGGAAGAATAAGTACTGCCTAACCCAGAAACCATACCTGAGCCTAAATTTGTAGTACCACTCATAGCACTAGAATCAGGTAACTCATCCATAACTGAAGAATGACTACTATAGACCCTTGCACTACAACGAACAACCCCATTAACAACAATTAATTTTCTCCGCCTACCTCTCTTTGATGATTAAGATAGAATTGAGGCTTTAATGTCAATATTGCTTTCACTACCATCTACTGCAGCGATGCTTTGTGCACGTTGTGATATAACCTCTGCAATATTACCACCCTCAATCATAGAACCATCTCCAATCTTAGTTTGAATCACTGCAATTACTATTGGATTGCTTTGTGCACACTGTGATATATCTCCTGTCACAACAACGCCACCTCCAATCTCATTATGGATCTCTATATTTGCTGTTGAAGGATTTCGTGCACACTGTGATATATCACCGGCCTCATAACCACCATCTCTAAAATCAACACCACTTCCATTCTCTGTTTGAATCTCTTCATTTACTATAGAAGTATCATGTGCACCAACTTCTACCACATATCCACCATCAAATAATTCAACACCACCTCCAAAATTAAGAGCAAGAACATTGGTATTTGAAAATTTTCTATCTTCGAACTCATCAAACACATGATCATCATCAACAATGCCCTCCACAGCCTGAACCACCACTTCACTATCAATATTTTTTTCTTTCTTTGAACACACGAATTCAAAGTTCACTAATGCCTTAGAATAGAACTGAAACACCCCACACCCCTTATCCAAAAGGATACACTAAAAGATGTGGTGCGTTGTAGGTATAGCTAAAAACTTGGAGAGACTAAGATTCACAAGACAAAATGGATAAAAACAGAGGAAACTATTGAAACCAAACTTCATAAATACTTTATAAACCAAATAAGTCACAAAATACCAAATACATAGGATGTCTCAAAATGCCAAAACATGTCTCTTATGAAATCAAAACCTCAGTCTCATAAAAATCAAAGTACAAACTATCCCTCAAAGAGTGCCAGTACAACAAAAGAACTTAAAACTGAAAATGAAGAGAAGGAATACATGAGAAAATATCCATCAAAGAAGTCTCTAAGAGTCAACAATCTACCGTCCTTGCCCTTGCTGGCCTATGGGGGAAAAAGGGGAAAATAGAGGAGTTGGTCAAACTAAAAGTCTGGTGAATGATAGTAATTACTAGTATTTTTAAGCAAAGTAAAGATAATAGACTTTGTAACAGTTCTAGTTAAAAAAAGAAACAAAGGAAATGGAAGGAAAGGTAAAACTAGAAACAAATATGATTTTACTACTAGATTAATTCAATTGGATAACTTCGATTGTTTGCACTTGTCCTTGATAGCTGCTTGATTAGGCTGAATTTCCAATCCTACTTTAATTAGGCTAAAGTCCTAATTCTACCCTTTTGATCGGCCTTCTACTATGTGTCTATTGATGTTTAGACACCAGTGCCTACGAAAGGCACCTACTAAGTGCATGGAACTCATAACGATTACTGCGCACCAACTCGAAGCCACACGTGTGACCACCACTATGCTCATGTTACTTGTTGCTCCACCTATTGGACCATTTATTTACCCCTACTCCAGCATAAGCGCGCCCTCATCTCACTTCAGGCTAATGTGAGACACTGTGTCCATAGAAATAATAGGGAATGCTGTTGGTACAGGCCCGTCATCCAACCAATATCTAGCGCCCCTTGTCCAAATCCCCATGATTTTAACTTCTATTATTTGGCCATTTATTTACCATTTCTACAGCATAAGCGTGCCCTTATCTCACTTCAGGCTAATGTGAGACACCGTGTCTATAGAAATACCATAGAATGCTGTTGGTATGGGTCCTACTTTCATCTTTGCTTATTAACTTAGTATAAATTGTTTAAATAAGCCTCTACTGTCATTCTTGCTATCATTGATTATAATTTATTCTAAGTCTCAAAATAAACCTCGTTTTATTCTGTTTCTAATTATAATCTACGTTATAATTGTGCTTATTAACTTAACCCAAGGTCTAAGTAAAAAAAATAAGCTACTTCTTCTTTTACTCTTTTTAGTCCTAATTTTACATCATAATTAGGCATGCAAATATTTCAATTTTAGTCCAATTCCATTTTATTACTGTCTTTATATTTTACATCTTAATTTTCGTAATTTCAGTATTCTTATTTATTTAATCCATATTTGTATTTAATCTATTCTATTCCAATCGCATAAAAAGGAAAAAGAGAAAGAAACCGAAGATTACAGAAGAAAATCCGAAACGTAGAAAAAGATGTAAATAAAACATAAACAACAGTAAATAATTAAAAATACTGTAAATAACTATAAATAAATGGAATAGCTATAATTAATAGTAATTAACTACAAATAACTGAAAGGAATAACTAAAAAGAAATAGACTAAAAAATAAATCTAAACTGAAAATAAACTAGTTAAAAAAAGTTATTCCAAAATCGTAGAAAAACTACAACTATTGGAAACCCTATCATTTAAATTACTTAAAAATCTAAAATAATTACAATCACTCACCTACGGTCCCAAGCTCTTCCCGAATCCACTTAGAGTTAATAAATATTTTAATTTAAAATGATTTTCTCCTTGGAAAATTATTCCTTTTAGGGTCCTTCCTGAAAAGGTGAACCCAAATGGAGAAAATCTAGAATGAGAAAAATAGCTAGGCCTAGGGTCTTATTTGTAGGGGTAGAAGTGGATCTCAGACCATTGGATTTGGAGATTGAATATGGTGCAACCACGTCATAGGTTGAATAGGAGCCGTCTGATGGAAGCACGGATGGACCGGATGAGAGCAAAAATAAAAAATGACGTGTAGAAATCATAGGCGAACGAAGAAATCAATTCTTCGCTCGCCAACAGGAGCAGGTCGACTTACCAGTCGACCATCCCCCCTCTTAGGTCAACCGGCTGGTCGACGTAGGTGGTGGTTAGGTCGACCTGGTGGTCGACCTAGCCCTATTTATTATTTTTTTCTTCTTGTTTTCTTGTTTAATTCGTAACTCCTTCATACTATCTCGGCTTCTGACGTCTATATATGGAAATTGACCAAAAAATTACCATGGACACAATGGGCAACTCCCGTGGCTCAATTCTAATAATTTAACAAAGTTATTTCATCATATAATTAATTAATTAATTAATTATTATAGCTTATTGGGTTGTTTCATTCTACCCTCCTTAAGGGATTTCGTCCTCGAAATCTCTAAGGATGGAAGAATGAACTAAATGTTTTCATCTAAGTTCTACAACCAACTACTCAACCATCATCCATTACATCCATTGTCCGTAAGTCTTTCTAATACAATTTACGATACTTATGCAATTAGTGTAGTGTCAATGTCCTTGACTAATGCAAAAGATTAGACGGTCCACTGATTCAGTCGACCTCCTTTTATGCAATCATGTCTATGCCATGTATCCAAATGAATGCAAATTCCCTAATAAGAACTGATAGTTCTATATGCGTGCGACAATCATCATCCAAATGCAACAATCTTGTGATAATAATCCATTTATAGCAACCATGAAAAATAAAATAAAAATGCAAATGTGCACACATCCATATGCATATGCTTTAGTGTCCTAGTTAGGCCGATCCTTAAAGGATAATAGTGCCTAGTGTAAGTATATGCGTCCATTAGCATCCACTAGCAACCACTAGCATCCATCATACATAACATGTTTTAATGACATGTTTACATTAAATCCTATCATCCATAGGTTAAATCCTAAGTTCTACCCTCCCAAAGGATAATAAAGGAAAGAACCTATTCAAAACTAAAGATGGAAATAGGAAATTCTAAAACTTACTATCAAAAAGATGAGGATAGGAAGTACGAATCTTCTCTTCAGCCTCCCATGTAGAGTCTGCAACATCATCTCCCCACTGTACCTTTACTAACGGAACTCCTCTATTCCTAAGTCTCTTAGTGTCTCGTCCAATGATCTTCGTAGGAATATGACGAACCGATGCTTCCTTTTCTACTTCCACTTCCTCCAACTGACTAGGCTCCACAACCTCCGCCAAGTCATGTAAGCACTTTCTCAAGTGCGAAACATGGAAAACATCGTGCACTCCTGCGAGCCTCTCTGGGAGCTTCATTCGATACACCCTCTTCCCTACTCTCTCTACGATAGGGAATGGTCCTACAAATCTGGGGGCTAACTTCCCACTCGATCCAAACCTTACCACGTTCTTTAGCGGGGATAC
The DNA here is from genome assembly GCA_030737815.1 of Allium fistulosum. Lineage (NCBI taxonomy): Eukaryota > Viridiplantae > Streptophyta > Magnoliopsida > Asparagales > Amaryllidaceae > Allium > Allium fistulosum. The sequence goes on along the minus strand of CM060901.1, from coordinate 1,386,775,818 downwards.
CTTAATAAAAACTAAGTCTCCAACCCCAAACTCAATGTCTCTCCTTCGCTTGTCTACATAAGATTTCTGCCTGTCTTGGGCTGTCTTCATCCTCCTTCGAATCAAATCCACCTTCTCTGAGGTTTCCCTAACCATGTCTGGACCAAGTAGCAAATTCTTCGTAGACTCTACCCAACATGAGGTGATTTGCAAGGTCTCCCATATAGAGCTTCAAATGGTGTCATCCCAATGCTAGCTTGGAAACTGTTATTATATGCGAACTCCACCAAAGGAAGATGCTCCTCCCAAGTTCCTCCGAAGTCTAGAATGCACATCCGTAACAAATCCTCAAGCACTCTATTAACTCTCTCCGTTTGGCCATCCGTTTGAGGGTGATAGGCCATACTCAATCTAAGTTGCGTCCTTAAAGCCTCTTCCAAGCTTCTCCAAAAATCGCTTTTAAAAATAGGGTCTTTATCGCTCACTATGCTAGAGAGAATTCCATGAAGTCGGACTATCTCACGAACATATAAGGATGCCAAATAAGATGTCGTCCTCTTACTCTTAGCCGGAATGAAGTGGGCGCTCTTAGTCAAACGATCTACAATCACCCAAATGCTAGTATTCCCCTTCCTAGGTCGGGGTAAACCATCTATGAAGTCCATCGAAACACTATCCCACTTCCATTCGGGTATATCCAATGGCTGAAGTAGTCCACTGGGCTTCTGCTGCTCTGCCTTAACCCTTTGGCACAAAAGACACTTAGCTACAAACTCCGTTACATCCTTCTTCATGCCACTCCAATAAAACATCATCTTCATGTCCGTATACATCTTATCACCACCCGGATGAATAGTCATACGAGAATGGAGTACTTCCTCTAGAACTGCTCTCAACAAATCACTAACGCGGGGAACACAAAGCCTTCCATCTCTCCTAAGCCACCCTTTGCCATCAATGGAATAACGTTGGAGATGTATAGAGACCTCTCCTCGGCTAATCCTATCCATAAGCTCCGAATCCTCTTGCTGCCTCGAGCCAATCTGATCTATAAGGGTAGGCCTCACCTCAAGCGCTACTAACAATCCAGAGGTAATGTCTGTAGAGGGGTTAAAATCAAAAGTGGAAATAAACTCTAGGCTCCTCCACTCTACAAACAAAGGACTAAGGGTTGCTTTCTTTCTACTCAACGTATCCGCAACCATCTCAAAGTCGTACGACGCCAAAAAATCCATCCATCTCTACTGCCTCAAGTTCAAATCCTTCTGTGAGAATAGGTACTTTAATGACTTATGGTCGGTGAAAAGCTCGAACCTCTCTCCAAGCAAGTAACGCCTCCAAGACTTGAGCTTAAAAACTATAGCAGCCAACTCCAAATCATGGATAGGGTAGTTCTTCTCATGCGTCCTCAACTGCCTACTCCCATAGCATACTACCCTCCCTTCTTGCATCAACACCGCTCCTAGACCCATCCCACATGCATCAGTGTATACTGTAAAAGGCTTAGCTCCATCGGGTAAAAATAACACTGGTGCACTAGTAAGAGCTCTCTTAAGCTTCATGAAGGGATCCTCATAATCCACGTCCCACACGAATGCTTTATTCTTCTTAGTGAGGCGAGTAAGTGGTGTTGATATCTTGGCAAAATCTCTGATGAACTTCCTATAATAGCCAGCCAATCCTAGGAAGCTTCTAACTTTGGTAACGTTCTTAGGGCCTTCCAATCTTGCACTGCCATTACCTTAGTGGGGTCAACAGCCAAACCCTCTCTCCAGACTACATGCCCCAAGAAACATACCTCCTCTTTCCAAAAGTGACACTTTGAAAACTTTTCCCTCAACTGATGATTATGAAGTGTGCGAAGAACCTCCTCTAAATGAACAGCATGCTCCTCCATACTCTTGGAAAACACCAAAATGTCATCCAAGAATATCACCACGAACTTATTTAGGACATCTCTAAAAACACGGCTCATTAAATCTACAAAATGGGCTAGAGCGTTGTTTAGCCCAAAAGGCATGACTAACCACTCAAAGAATCCATCGGGTGTCCTAAATGCGGTCTTAACAATGCTATCATCAGCGACCCTAAGCTGATGAAATCCAGTGGCTAAATCAAGCCGAGAGAATACCGAAGAGCCAACCAACTGGTCAAACAGATCATCTATCCTAGGAAGTGGATAATGGTTCTTCTTCGTGAGCTTATTTAATTCTCTATAGTTTACGCAAAGTCGAAGGGAACCATCCGTCTTAGTAGCGAAGACGACTGGCGCTCCCCACTCCGATATGCTCCTTCTTATGAAACCTTTCTCCAAAAGCTCATGAACTTGCTTGCTCAATTCCTTCCTCTCCCTAGGTGCCATGTGCCTCATGGGTAATGCTACCGGCTTAGCATTACCAATCAAATAAATCTTGAAGTCAATCTCTCTCTTAGGGCTAGTCCCTTAACCTCCTCAAAGATGTTTGGAAAATTTCCGACGATAGGAAATGAATCTAACTCTGCTGATGATGAATCAAGGGGATAAAGAAAGCTCAACATAACTGACCCTTGTGGGTCGCAAGAAACCTCGAGAGTCCTACCGTCGTATGTCTCTAGTCTAACGGCTCTCCTCTCGCAGTCTAATATAGCTCCACATGTGGATAGCCAATCCATCCCCAAAATCATCCCATACCCCAAGAATCCCAACACATAGGCGTCACAATCAAATTCTATGCCTAGGATAAAAAATTTCAAACCTACAAACCATAGACAAGTGTGCCGATCCTCCTATGGGGTTTGAAACAACAACGGGGTCTACTACTAAAGAGATTTCTAAGTGCAAACAATCTACCAAAGAACTAGAGATGAAAGAGTGTGATGCTCCAGAATCGAAAAGAGTTTGAATGGAAAAATCAGAAATAGAAATCAAACCTTCCACGGTGACTTTCCTACCTCTCTCTGGAATGCTGCTGGACAGTGCTGCATCTAATGCCAGAATCTGCGCTGCCGGTGCACTCACTCCTTGCCCCGTCTTCTGGGAACAATTCCTACTCATGTGACCGGGTTGCCCACAATTATAGCATTTTCCCTTCATCTTCTCCTTCCTGCAGTCCTTGGAGATATGTCCAACAATCCCACAACTATGGCACTTCACTCCTTTCTTGATGTGCTTCCGAGGGCCTTCTCCTTCCTTCTTCTCTTTATTGTTCTTCCACCATTTCTTCTTAGGACCTTCTGACTTAACAACTTCTTTAGACTCCCCCTCCTTAGCTGCATCAGACATAAGCACCATCTCCACCAGTGACTCGTAGGTAGCTCCTATCGGTACGTGAGTCAACAACAAACCTTGAAGGGGCTGATTTAATCCCTTCACGAACTTCATAGCCTTCTTGTGTGGTGTATTCACTAACTCCATTCCAAACCACGACAATTCATTAAATTGGTTGATTTACTCCTTCACAGACAAACTTCCTTGCTTCAAGCTAATTAACCGCTCCAACTGGACACTTTCTTTTGCTTGAGATAAAAACTTCCTATAAAATCGCTCTTGGAACCCATTCCAATTAACGTCTCTTCCTTCCAACTCAATAACCTCCCACCAGTAAGAAGCCTCCTCTTTCAGCTGCCAAAATGATAACTGAACCCGCTGCTATTCCTCCAATCCCAATAGCTCGAATATCCTCTGTGTTCCTTAACCAAGCACGCGCCTCCACAAAAGTTCCGTACCAGAAAAAGTCCTTCCTCCCAAATTCGCAAAATCCTTACAAAGATTAGAGAAATTGACTGTTGTAGGTGGGTTGATGGGATTCCCACCTGCTGGTGCTATAATGGGCGCTTGCCCGTGCACCTCTACAGTCCTGGCTTGTAGATACCTACGAAACCAGCCTAGACTGGAATACCCTCGGGAAGATTAGAGGCATATGCCATTATATGCAAGAAAAGAGAATTTAGGAAAGAGTCGAAGGGAGATTGAACTGGACTTTTGAGGGGATTTTTTTAAAAACTCTTTTATACTTGAAAACTATTTCTACGAGTTTCTTTTTGAAAATACTTTTAAAACAAGTTATTTGGAAAAATATTTTACTTTTAAAACAAATTTTTAGAAATCCTATAACCTTAGGCTCTGATACCAAATGAAACACCCCACACCCCTTAGTATACCCAAAAGGACACACTAAAAGAAGTGGTGCGTTGTAGGTATAGCTAAAAACTTGCAGAGATAATTCATAAGACAAAATAGATAAAAACAGCGGAAACTATTGAAACCAAACTTCATAAATACTTTATAAACCAAATAAGCCACAAAATACAAAATACATAGGATGTCTCAAATGCCAAAACATGTTTTATGAAATCAAAACCTCAGTCACATAAAAATCAGAGTACAAACTATCCCTCAAAGAGTGCCAATACAACAAAAGAACTTAAAAATGAAAATGAAGAAAAGGAATACATGAGAAAATCTCCGCCAAAGAAGTCTCCAAGAGTCCACAATCTACCGTCCTTGCCCTTGCTGGCCTATGGGGGAAAAAGGGGAAAATAGAGGAGTGGGTCAGACTAAAAGTCTGGTGAATGATGGTAATTACTAGTATTTTTAAGAAAAATAAAGATAATAGACTTTGCAATAGTTTTAGCTATAAAAAGAAACAAAGGAAAAAGAAGGAAAGGTAAAACTAGAAATAAATACGATTTAACTACAAGATTAATTCAATTGGATAACTTTGATTGTTTGCACTTGTCCTTGATAGCTGGTTGATTAGGCAGAATTCCCAATCCTTCTTTAATTAGGCTGAAGTCCTAATTCTACCCTTTTGATCGGCCTTCTACTATGTGTCTATTGAAGTTTAGACACCAGTGCCTATGAAAGGCACTGACTAAGCGCATGGAACTCATAATGATTACTGAGCACCAACTGGGGCCGCACGTGTGACCTCCACTATGCTCATGTTACCTATTTCTCCACCTATTGGACCATTTGTTTACCACTACTCCAGCATAAGCGTGGCCTCATCTCACTTCAGGCTAATGTGAAACGTCGTGTCCTTAGAAATAATAGGGAATGCTGTTGGTACAGGACCGTCATCCAAACAATATCTAGTTGCACCCCTTTTCCAAATCCCCATGATTTGAACTTCTATTATTTGACCATTTATTTACCACTTCTACAACATAAGCATGCCCTTATCTCACTTCAGGCTAATGTGAGACACTGTGTTCATAGAAATACCATAGAAGGCTATTGGTACGGGTCCTACTTTCAACTTTGCTTATTAACTTAGTATAAATTGTTTAAATAAGCCTCTATTGTCATTCTTGCTATCATTGCTTATTAATTTATTCTAAGTCTCAAAATAAGCCTCTTTCTGTTATGTTTCTAATTATAATCTACGTTATAATTATGCTTATTAACTTAACCCAAGGTCTAAGTAAAAAAAAGCTACTTCTTCTTTTACTCTTTTTAGTCCTAATTTTACATCATAATTAGGCGTGCAAATATTTCAATTTTAGTCCAATTCCATTTTATTACAGTCTTTATATTTTACATCTTAATTTCCGTAATTTCAGTATTTTTATTTATTTCATCCATATTTGCATTTAATCTATTCTATTCCATTCGCATAAAAAGGAAAAAGAGAAAGAAACCGAAGATTACAGAAGAAAATCCGAAACGTAGAAAAAGATGTAAATAAAACATAAACAACAGTAAATAATTAAAAATACTGTAAATAGCTGTAAATAAATGGAATAGATATAATTAATAGTAATTAACTACAAATAACTAAAAAGAATAGCTAAAAAGAAATAGACTAAAAAATAAATCTAAACTGAAAATAAACTGGTAAAAAAAAGTTATTCCAAAATCGTAGAAAAACTACAACTATTGGAAACCCTATCATTTAAATTACTTAAAAATCTAAAATAATTACAATCACTCACCTACGGTCCCAAGCTCTTCCCTTGGTCTTCCAGGGATCCACTTGGAGTTATTAAATAATTTAATTTAAAATGATTTTATCCTCGAAAAATTATTCCTTTTAGGGTCCTTCCTGAAAAGGTGAACCCAAATGGAAAAAATCTAGAATGAGAAAAATAGCTTGGCCTAGGGTCTTATTTATAAGGGTAGAAGTGGATCTCAGACCGTTGGATTTGGAGATTGAATATGGTGCAACCACGTCATAGGCTGAATAGGAGCCGTCGGATGGAAGCACGGATGGACCGGATGAGAGCAAAAATCAGAAATGACCTGTAGAAATCGTAGGCGAACGAAGAAATCAATTCTTCGCTCACCAACAGTGGAGGATTAAAGTCCGAAATGTTACTTTTTGTAAACAGTCGAATTGGGACTCGAGACCACTTCCATTGAGTCTAAAATGGCGTTTACAACTTTTTTGAGTATAAATATTGATATGTTTGGAGTTGATTAGAATTTTGATGTTTTCATTTGGGGCTTTGGGTTTGGGTTTCAGCTCACTAACCCAATAAGAGAACCTAACTCCTTTATCAAACACTCTAATTCAACTCCACTTCATTCATTTCATTCCTCATTTCCTAACACTCAAGCTCAAGAGAAAAATGGGGTAAAAGATAGGAAATTAAAATTCCTAAACCCTAGTTTGATTAGGAAATACAAATTCAAGTCCAAAATCAAAGAGAAGCTTAGGTAAGCATCCTCTTCTTCTTCTCCATCTCAATCTCTCTCCAATTTCAGAAATTTCCTATAACCTAACTTAGGAAATATTTGCTTATGATCTTAGATTGGAGCTTCTAGAGTTGAAGTTGAAGAGTAGTTGATCTTTCCTTTGTTTTTGAGCTTCTCATTCGTTATTTTTGGGTTTAAAGGTGAGTTTTTGAACTCACATCTACGTCTATAACTTTCATTGTTGTTAGGTATGAATTCCTAACATTTATTTATGTTCATTTGCTTTTGATTTGAATTGATTTGGTGAATTTTCCAATTTTTGGTTTTTGAAGTCCAATTTTATGAAAATCCTACTGTAGATGTTTGGACTTGATATTTGAGGGTATATCGAAGAGCCTTTAGGCTGGGTTGTAGCTTGGCATAAATCCCTAGTCTCCGTTGCTCGTCTGATTGCTTCCGAATCGTTTTGGCCATCATGGCCTAGGCAAACTGTTGCCTAGACCAGGTGACCAGACGTTTGGTTATCAAGTCCAGACATTTGGTTATGGTCCCTTGAGAAAAAATATAAGAACGCAGAAAATAAAAGGGCAGAGACAGATTCCATACGTCTGATTTATAGGTTCAGATGTCTGGTTAGGGCTCAGACGTCTGCTTTGAAATTTCAGACGTTTGGGGTTTTTTTCTGAATTACTTCCAGAACCCAAATCTAGACGTCTGGATTAAACCCCAGACGTCTGGAACTGCCAATTCCACCTATTTTGGGCTGTTTTTGATTGGATTTCCAATTTTAATCGATTTGTCAATCCGGTTAGTTGTTATCACTTATTATCGACTTTGATGACTTCTTTCTTTGGATTTTTGGGAATATCCATTAAATGGATTTGATATCGATTTTTATGGATTTTATTCACATTCTCGTATGTGAATTTTTGGTGATTGATTGTTTCTACAATCATTTATGTGGTTTGTCAGTTTAAAATACAAAGGTTTCTATACTAGTAGTAAATACTCAAATTCATCATTAAAACGATTTCAACACTACTTTTAAATATAAAGCTCGCTTTTAAAACCGTTTTCCAATCTATTAGTATATACAAACCTTTACCTCATTCGTAAGAGAAATCTAATTAAACGGCTTAGCAAAAAAAGTGGTATGAAACGCTTTCGTTACTTCGTCGGTTAATTCTTGGACTTGTTCGATTGAAATCTTGTGACAATTTTCGAGTGGAAATCTACAATTTGTTCGTAAATATTTAAGTTAAGCTAGTGGTTATGGGACATGAAGCTAAACCCTTATATTTACTAGCTTAGTGTGATTCACACTTTTCATTGATCAATGGTGATCATTTTATGGTTTAGACTAGCGATATGCGATGTCTCTTTGTCCACGTGGGGGGACAGTACCTCGTTTTATTGAGCTTCGTCTCAATTTTTATAGGCTAGCGACCTATGGTTTTTATGGAGTTTGGTTCATCGGGCGTACCGTTATTGCACTACGTCGTTCCAAATTATTTGAGTTTGGTTCATCGGGTGTAACGCTGTACTACGTCATTGTTTCGGATTATTTGAGTTTCAGGTTCATCGGGCGTAATTCTGTACTATGTCGTTGTTCTGGATTATTTTAGTTTCAGGTTCATCGGGCGTAACGCTGTACTACGTTGTTGTTCCGGATTATTTGAGTTTCAGGTTCATCGGGCGTAACGCTGTACTACGTCGATGTTCCGGATTATTTGAGTTTTAGGTTCCTCGGGCGTTTCGATGTACTACGTCGTGGCACCGGCTCTATGGTTAGCGACCATGGGATAGCGACCCGTTTGTGATACATGTGTTGGTGAGCTTTCATGCTCCCGTTTGTGATAGGCCTTCGCCTTTTTGTGATTTCTGGATTTCTAGTTGATGATTTCTAGAATTTGTGTTTCACCGATTTTTGCGATTAGCATTGATATGTTTTGTCAATATTTGTGTTTTGGTGAATAATTTAAAGAATATGGCATTCTTTTTAGTGTTTGAGAATATTTGAGATATTGTATGATTTTTGTTGTTATCTGATGTATACTTGTCACAGTATGGAATTATTGTTATCATACGTTTCTGTCATATCTCTTATCCTATCTCATTTTATATTATATTTATAGCTAGACTGATCCGTTTGTTATTTTTCTTTTTAAATAATACTCGGGTCAGACCGAGGTATTTCAGGTGCTTCTACTTGACTTCTTATCAGGGGCCATCACCTAATTTTTGGCTAACTACTTTAGATTAGTAGTTTTTGCTTTTATACATTCGAGATAGAGACTCCTTGATGTATACTTATTCTTTTGTCTAGCACTTGTACCTATATTCTTTTGTGATGTAGTGTATCTTGTATGACCACTACTTTGATATACACTTCTATGTGTTATATTCATATCTGTTTCCGCCTTTGTGATTTGAATATCTCTGACTGATTTGTGTTATGCTTATTTCTATATTTGTTTCCGAAGGCCACATAGCCACTGTGTGGTAGCTTTGAGTTTGTATTTGATATGTCGGATTTCCTCTTGAAATGAAATGCATGTCATACTATCTGACATATCGGTACTCGCACAAAGCAATTACACAGATGGTCGTTCCTCAACAGCCTTATTCTTCACGCTAGTCGACGGCATTACCTCGTAGTATCCTTGGCTAGTGTGAGTATAGAGGTGGGGCGTCACATTTATGGTGTCTAAAAGTTATCGGAAAACACTGTGCATTTGAGTTAATATATACAAGCATTTATATATAAGTTAGAATACATTTTGATATATATATATACATATATTTATTTAAGTTTGTAGAAATGTAATGTGACTTTTATGAAAAGTTTAAATAAGTTTAAAAATAAAAATAAATGAATTCATAAACATGTCATTTCTCTCAAAACATAAGTACATTAAGTATGATGCATGTAGGATCAAAAGAAGGACGGAAGGGGACATGATTTTCATGAATTTCAAGGGGAGGGGGACAAGGTTGATGAGGTGGCAAGGCATTTGTGGAGAGTAGGTACTTTATGGGCAATATGGTAATTCATTTTATCCCTTTTGTATCAAAAAAATTCCATTAATTTCTCTCTTATTTTTCACTTCATTCTCATTTTCTAAAACTTCCTTAAGCTTTTCAAAATGTTTTCATGGATTCCATAGTTTTATTTCCAAAGTTTTAAAAATCTTGTTTTTCCATTTTTAATTCTTTAGGACATGTTTAAAACACTTCCTTCTCTTCCTACAACCACCTTCTTTTCAAAACAAGTTCAAAAGCCCCACCCCACCACCCTAGGCCAAGCCTACCCACCTTTGGCCGAACCACATTGCCATTCTTAAGTCCACAAAATCTTGTTTTTCAAAAAGCAAAGCTAAGTTCTAGGTCGATTCTAAGTGTGGTAGAAGTTTGGTTTGATTTAGGGAGCTTTTGATGAGTAAAGCTCACCTCTTTTTACTAAAGTCTTCAACTTTATTTTGATTTTACTTGGTTGCTAAATATGATACTTGTTGGGATGAAATGTTGATTTGTATGTGTAATATGTGCTTGGATGTGATGTATATAGTTTGAAAATAGAAGTTAAAAGTAAAGTTAGGTTGCAAGTTAAGACCTTTGCTTATGTTATGAAGTTATGACCCATAAATGTTTGCAAACATATATTCAATGTTGTAGGTTTATGATATGGTTATGTATGTGATGTATATGCAAAAGAAAAGTTAGCAATTAAGCTTATGGTTATGTCGTGGCATTGAAATCCTTTACTTTTTTAAAACTTGTTTACACTTAGGTTTTTTCTATGAAAAGTAATTTAAGTTTTTAACTTTACTTTGTTTGGTTTTCAAAACTTTATTCAAAGTTTATTGTAACATCCCCCACTTGGACACCCAAAACTAACGACTACGGATTCTGCAGTCATCCATAGTTATTAATTCTCGGCGAACAAATACGACAATGTTAGATACATTGATATAACATAAACATATGAATATGGAAAAATTTCAAACATCAAACAAGTTCCACATTCCATTCAAAAACATTTCAAATTCATTACATAATCCCAATATGAGAACCACGTTCAGAGAAAATATATTTATTACAACATACGCCAAGAGCGACATATAATGATGCCCCCTTGGATGATCAGAGTATATATAGGCAATTAAACAACTTTGCCTTTACAACAACAACACAGTAGAATCAAAAATGATAGAGAACTCTAGGTAGCTAGCATGCCTCCCGCACGTCTCCGGAAGCTTATTTGTCTAAAGAGGTACCTGAAAACCTCAACTCTCAAACTACTCAAAATCAATTGAGTACTTGAGAGTTTAAGGGGAAAACATAAACTTCGAGTTAGACATAAAGCCTAGTATGAATAATAATCTACCATCTCAAACCATTTAGATAACTAGTGAGATAATGATGCTTAGAGGAATGGTTTTCCCCTCACTAGTATCCTAAAAACTTTTATAAAACCATATAATGTGCTCCCACGTCCACAATGGTTAAGACAACTCAAAACAATATGATGATATGCAAACAAGTAAATCAATTCTAGATTTCCCATCCCCATTCATTCTGACTAACTGTCTCATTTATAGTTCCTAGGGTCACTATTAACCTATTAGTTTTCATGGGCTTACTAATAACCTGTTTAATGTTTATGGACTTCCTGTCCAGTTTCATAGTTTTCATAGGCTTACCGTTAACCTTTTTAATGTTAATGGACTCCCTGTCCAATTTCATAGTTTTCATGGGATTACTATTAACTTGTGTAAATTTATGGACTCCTTGTCCTATTTCATAGTTTTCATGGGATCACTAAGAACCTATTGGCCCCTGCTAATAACATCATTGTTTCATGGGTTCTCCCTGAACCTATTGGTAACTCCAATAACTTCCCTCTTATCCTAATTTTCATGGGTTGACTAGGAACCTATTGACATTTGTCAATAAATTAATCCGGATAAAGTTTTCAAGGGTTCACTACAAACCTATTGGCCTCTGCCAATAACTCTTTCTAATAATAGTTTTCATGGGTTTACTATGAACCTGTCTCCTTGACAACTTCTTTTATACATAGTTTTCATAGGTTTACTATGAACCTATCTCCCTGACAACTTCTTTAATCAATAGTTTAGCATCCCATATTCTGGTCTTCCTGACCTCCTAGATGCAATTCTACTCATTCAGGAGCTTACTTGATTTATATTCACAACTGGGTCAACCTAGCTGGTTATTCTGCCCTTCCCTAAAATATAGTTATGGGTCCATTACAATATATATGTGTGTGTGTGTGTGTGTGTACGAAGAAATAAACATAATAACTTGGTTAATCCCTTTAACCTATTAATCAAGGAAAACTCCTTCAAAAACTCCATACTTAAAATAATTTCCAAAATTCTTTATTTATGCCATGGTTTTCCTTGAAGATGAGATTAGGTTATTTATTTTGAAAACTACGGCTTTTGAAACCTTACAACTTTACTTTCGAAACCCCTGGATAAACTCCTTCGAAAGCATAGTAAACTTCTTTTCAAAACATTACATACAAATTTTTCGAAGCAATTTAAAACATCTCTTTAGAAACCAAAACATACCTTTCGAAAGTATCAAAACATTACTTAATACTCCTTAGAAACATAGCTTTGAAACCAATGAAAGTACTCCTTTCAAAACCATTGGGTTTACACAAAACATCTTTTGGGTCAAAGTGAATATATACGAAAGTATCCCTTTCCAAACCTTTAATCTTTATACAAAATTGTTTGGGGAAAGTATGATCGCGTCGGCAACATCCTTTCGAACGCTTCAAAACATTTTCAGTAAAACATTGAAGGATAGCATCGAAACCCTCTTTCGAAACCATTAAACCTTTCGAAAGCAATTAGGAAGTGGCTTAGTACATCTTTAAAACAAAAGCTACCCTTTGAAAGCATTGATCACTCCAATACACTTCAAAAGAAAAAAGAATGGCAGCAGTGTTTTGACTAGGTCGGAACCACCATTTTCGAAAGCATTGTTTTATAAACAAGGGACTCATTAGAAAGCTTATACTTAAAATGAAAGATGGCAACCTTCTTCGAAAGCTATTTAGAAAACCCCTTTCAATAGCCTATGTTTTGACTCCTTCGAAAACTTTAATAAAACAAAGGCAGGCGCTTAACAATGAAAACAAAGCAAAGTTTTGTTCCCATCGGAAGCTGTATTTCGACACCATGCCTTCCGCCTTCCTCAAATCCACTACGTACCAATGTTGAAACCTTGTGTATTGGTTTCGGCTTTGTGGGGTTTTGACTTGATTGAAGGCGGAAGCTATGAGTCGAAGGCTGCTTCTAATAGAGGCGGAACCCAATTTTCTGGGAAATCTGATTTAATGCCAATTAAAGCAAACACTTTTAACTTACCTGCCTACTTGTAAGCATATGATTGGTTGCCTTAACTTTTCAAATCCTTTACACAAAATAACTGCCGCATAATTTCAGATCCAAACCAAGGTTGATTTACCAAATAAGCCCTTCCATTAAGCAAAACCAATAGTGCTAATAAGTCCTTCTAAAATAATTTAATTTCCATAGCAAATCACTTAGGAAAAATCCACAAAAAACGCAGAAATTCACTTTTAACATGTTATCTAACACATCTAAATTCCAGATCCAAATTCTCAATATAATTTTTGAAATAAATTTCTAAACCCAATTAAATATTTTCCTTTGAAAATTCATAGTAGTCTTTCCATAGCTTGGAAAATTATCAAAATTAAACCGAACTCCAAATTCATGTTTTACATCACATATAAATTCTTCATGGCATTCGAAATCAATTATAATCAGTTTTACCCTTAAAACCGTGTAAAATCATATTTAAATAATCTTGTTTAAATCTAACATGTTATGATCCAAGCATATCATCATTCAAATCATCATAAAAATGGATTTAATCTTAAACTTGAAAACAAATGATTATATAACAAAATAGAGATGGTATAAATTATTATTCACCTTGATTAAGATAAGGAGATTAGATTGAGATTGAGATTTATTACCCTTGCTTTAATTCCTTAGCTTTAGATTTAATTTTCTCTTCTTTTCTTTCTCTATAATGGCCGGCTCTTTTTCTTATGTTCGCGTTTGTATTTTTTTTTGCAAAATGACGTGAATGGGAAATGAAACTATAAGGAACGAGAATATATATAAGGATAATGGGTTATGTGTGGCTATTTCCCAATATATCCTTATGTAAATTAATTAGCCTATAAGCCATTCTTAAGCCCATTTAAATAATTAAACACGGCCTCTAAGTGTTTATTCAAATCTCAATCCCCTTATCACTTACTATTTATATTATTCCATTTAATTTATCTAATTAAATCTCCTAAAATAATGTTATTAAAAATTAGGTGTGTTACATGCTCCCTTCCTGAAAGAATTTCATCCTAGAAATTCAGTAAGGACTAAATACAAAACATAGCAATCATCTGTAATGATCCTAACAACCATACTAGTCTACCTGACTAGCAATTATCTATATAAATGTAAGATAGACATACCCTCAAAGCAGATTAGGATAAGTATCTCGAATCCTATCTTCTGTCGCCCAAGTACAGTCCTTCTCATTGTTGCTCCACTGAACTTTCACCTGCTTGACTGTCTTCTTCCTTAATCATTTCACATCTCTCTCTACAACCCGAACTGGTTGTATAACAAAAGTCAAGTTAGGCTCTACTATCAAATCTTCCAACCCAGTTGGAGGAATAGTAGTCTCTGGATCATGCACATACTTGTGAAGATGAGATACATGAAATACATTATGGACACCTACCTTACTGCTCGGCAACTCTACTCTGTATGCGAGCTTTTCAATCCTCTCTATAATCTGAAATGGACCAACATATCTTGGTGCTAGCTTCCCTGACCACCCGAACCGTACTACATCCTTCATCAGTGACACCATAATGAAAAGCTTATCTCCAACTGAGAATTCTAGGTCTTTACGTCTCTTATCTGCGTAAATCTTCTGTTTGGATTGAGCTTCCTTCACCCTTTCTCGAATCAACTCAATCTTCTCTATCGCCTCTCTAACCAGATCCGGACCTAAGACTAATATGCCTCCAGTCTCTAACCAACATGCTGGTGATTTCATAGCCCTCCATACAAAGCTTCAAAAGGCTCCATTCCTATACTAGTATGATAACTATTATTATAGGAAAAATCAACTAAATGTAGGTGATCCTCCCAAGCCACCAAAGTCCAATACACAAGCTCTCAACAAATTCTCAAGTACCTTATTGACCCTCTCTGTCTACCAATCCATCTGAGGGTGATATGCAGTACTCATCTTGAGCTTAGTGCCTAACACTTCCTATAGGCTCTTCTAGAATTCGATAGTAAACAAAGCATCTCCGTCATTGACTATGCTACTAGGAATCCCATTTAGTCTAACTATGTTCTTCATGAACAACTTAGCTAAAACATGTGCGTCCTGGTTGACTTAACTGGAATGAAATGGGCATTCTTGGTTAACCTGTCCACCATGACCCATATACTTTCATTTCCTCTATTTGACCTTGGCAACCCATCTATAAAATCCATAGATATAGAATCCCATTTCCAAAATGGAATCTCTAAAGGCTGAAGCAATCCACTCATGATGTTAGACTTTCACTTGTTGACAGTTTGCACATTGCCTAACCCAAAGCCAACATCCCTCTTCATACCTTCCTAATAGAAGCTCCCCTTCATATCTTGATACATCTTGGTCCCTCTAGGATGAATCGTAAACTTGGATCGATGACATTCTCCAAGAACTTCTTTCCTTAAGTCCTCAACATTCGGAACACACAATCATCCCTTCTTTCTTAACCATCCTCTCTGCTCAAGACTAAAAACTTTCAGATCATCGATCTCGATCCAACTTCAAGCCTTCTAATCTTTTCGGCTAATAATAGATCCTCTTCCTTCTTAGAAGCACTCTTTTCGATCGACACTAGTCGAACTTCCAAATAGGACAACATGGCAGTACTCTGACTAGAACTAGAAGTCGGGCTTAACTGCACACTACAAGAAGTCAAAGCTTCCAAATCCTTCCATTCTGCCAACGTAGCTAACATCACATTCTGATGTCTTCTGCTAATAGCATCCGCTACCTTATTTCCTTTCCTAGGAGTATACTCTTTACTAAAATCATAAGCAACCAAAAACTCCAGTCACCTCTGCTATCTCATATTCAGCTCCTTTTGAGAGAATAAGTACCTTAAAGACTTATGATCTGTGTATAGCTCAAATCTCTCCCCTAAGAGATAATGCCTCCAAATATTCAATGTGAAGATCACCGCAACCAACTCCAAGTCATGAGTAGGATATCTCACTTCATGCGATCTAAGCAGTCGTGAAGCGTAGGCAATTACTTTACCCTTTTGCATCAACAAAGCTTCCAATCCAGTTCGACATGCATCGGTATACACCACCAACCCTTGGTTTCTGTCTGGAACTACTAACACAGGTGCATTGGTCAAACAAATGCTTTAACTTAAGGAATGCTTCCTCACATTTTTCGGACCAGACATACTTCACATTCTTCATGGTTAGCTTCGTTAATGGTGCTGCTATCTGCGAGAAATCCTTGATGAATCTTCGGTAATAGCCAGCAAGTCCGAGAAAACTTCTAATCTCAGTCACCATCTCAGATCTCTTCCAATTATTAACAGCTTCGATCTTATCTGGATCGACTGACAAGCCTTTCTCTGAAACCACATGACCAAGAAACTTAACCTCTTTCTTCCAAAAATGACACTTGGAAAACTTCGCCTTCAGCTGATGTTGCCTCGGCGTCTCAAGCACAACTCTAAGATAGTTCTCATGCTCTCTTTCATTCTTAGAGTATACCAAATGTCATCTATAAACCCCAACACGAATCTATCCAAATACTCTCGGTAAAATTGGTTCATCAGATCCACAAAGAACGCAGGTGCATTCGTTGGCCAGAATGGCATTACTAACCACTCATACGAACCATACCTAGTTCGAAATGCTGTCAAAGGAATACTGTCCTCCGCCACTCTCAACTGATGGAAATTTGTCGCCAAATCCAACTAGGAAAACACTCTGGCTCCACTCAACCAATCCAATAGATCATCAATTCTCGGCAAAGGATACTTATTCTTAATCGTCCTCTCGTTCAACTTACGATAAATGATACACATCCTCAACGACTCATTTGGTTTTTTCACGAACACCGCGACCGCTCCCCATGGTGAACTGATTGGTCTAATAAAACCCTTCCTTGTAGATCCACTAGATGCATCTTCAATTCCTTCATCTAAGTTGGTGTCATCTGGCTAGGTGGTCTACTCACATGTTCAGCTCTTGGCATAAGATCTATCTGAAACTCAACAGCTCGTTTCTATGGTTGTCCTGTGACTGGCTCAAAGACATCTACAAACTCTCTTGCTACTCAAACCTGACTTAACTCCTCTCCCACTTCCATTGCACTTAACAAAGCACAACTACTCCGGTCCGAATTCTCCACCGAGAATATGATTCGGTTATGATTATCTAGGTATCTCAGTGATATCTCCCCATCCTGGCAAAATATCCTTGCCTCATACTTGCTTAACCAATCCATACCTAAAATGATTCCAAAATCTACGAAATCAAAAACATACGGACTGTATGAAAACTTATGACCTAACAAATAAAGTTCTAACTGGTTATATCTCATCCCCAGAGTTGCATACGCTCCTATTGGATTCGCAACCCTTAAGGAAGTAACAAGGTATGTGGGTTCTAAGCATAATCTATCAGCCAAACACTGGGATAAAAATGAATGTGATGCACCGATATCAAATAGTATCCTAATTGGTATACTCTAAATCAAAAACATACCTTCCATCATAGTCTTCCCTTTTTCAGCTGCAGTTGGCTTAGCAGATGATGGTCCAAACAGCAAAAACCTTTCCCTTATCCGCCCTGATTGGCTTTGGATGCTGGTTCTTAAAATGCCCTACTTGGTCATAGTTGAATCACTTGACATTCTTCTTATCTGTAGCCTTCTTCCCCTTGCCTGACCAGCATTCATGAACATAATGACCTTTCTTGTCACACTTGAAACAAACTAAATCAGCCTTTGCCTTCTTGTCTGCCTCCCCTTTCTAGGCTCCCTTTTTCCTAAAGAACTTTCTTTTCTTTCCCTGAGAACCCTGGGTTTCAACTGGTTTCTCTCTAGCACAAATGCAAGCATCTCCTCATGGCGGATTACCATCTCCATAACTACATTACTAGGATCACAGAGATGTGGTAGGGTTGCCCTAGCAATCTCGGGCCTCAATCCCCTAATAAACCTCTCATTCCTTCTGATGATGGTATATATAGTGTTATATCCATAACGAGATAACTTATCAAACTTAGTGGTATACTCAACAACCGACATCTCTCTCTGCTCTAGATCCAAAAAACTTCCTCAGCAGCGTTGATTTAGCAACCCCAGACATAAATCTCTGTTCAAATCTCCTTCGAAAATCAACCCAAGTCAATTCCTCTTCCAGGACTCCGACAGTAACATTGTTCCACCAATTAAGCGCTGACCCTTGTAACTGCCTAGAGGCCAACCTTCTCTTCTGCTCATCATCTAAACGCAAATCAGCAAATATTCTCTCACAATGCAACAACCAATTCTCAACCTCTATGGCATTCTCCGTCCCCATAAATGGCTTCCCACCAAGACTGGTGTAATCTCTGCACAACTTAGCATAATTATTCCCAACTAGAGCCATAGGATTAGCTCCTCCTACATTTCCAGCAACTTCAGCAGTAGCTCCTGCTTGCATCATATTAACGAAGAACTGATACATCAACCCCATATCCACTGGTGGATTTCCAGTACCCACATTGGCATCTGCATTTTGGTTAGCATTAGCCTGTCGACCAGGGTTCCTCCTGGTAGGTGGAGCATTTCCATTGGTTTTGGCACTTCCTCCATCGAGATTTCCTCTTTCGTTTCCTGCCTCCATATCTTCTTTCTCGTAAATCTTCATGCGAGCCTTAGATATATAAGAACGGTCTAAGAGAAAGGGGAATACGTACTTATATATATAACTATACACCAAATACAAGTACGTTACTATAGCGTTAACCCAAACCCCCCGATCTTATTTTCCGATTAATTGGATTATGTTTTGAAAAATCTTTTAGGTTTAGGTTTCTTTTAAGTTTCATAAACCTATGCTATGATACCAATTTGTAACATCCCCTACTTAGAGGCCCAAAACTAACGGCTATGGATGCTGCAGTATTCCATAGTTATTAATCCTCAGCGACCAAATACTGTAATGTTAGATACATTGATATAACATAAACACATGAATATGGAAAAAAAATTAACATCAAACAAGTTCCACATTGCATTCCAAAACATTTCAAATTCATTACATAATCCCAATACGAGAACCACGTTCAGAGAAAATATATTTATTACAACATATGCCAAGAGCGACATATGAAGATGCCCCCTTGGATGATCAGAGTATATGTAGGCAATTAAACAACTGTGCCTTTACAACAACAACACAACGGATCAAAAATAAAAGAGAACTCTAAGTAGCTATCATGCCTCCTGCACGTCTCCGGAAGCTTATTCATCTAAAGAGGTACCTGAAAACCTCAACTCTCAAACTACTCAAAATCAATTGAGTACCCGAGAGTTTAAGGGGTAAACATAAACTTCGAGTTAGACATAAAGTCTAGTATGAATAATAATCTACCATATCAAACCATTTAGATATCTAGTGAGACCACGTCACTTAGCAGAATTGGTTTTACCCTCACTAGTATCCTAAAAACTTTTATAAAACCATATATTGTGCTCCTGCATCCATAATGGTAAAACAATTCAAAACAATATAATGATATGCAAACAAGTAAATCAATTTTGGATTTCCATCCCCATTCATTCCGACTAACTATCTCATTTATAGTTTCTAGGGTCACTATTGACCTATTAGTTCTCATGGGCTTACTACTAATCTGTGTAATGTTTATGGACTCCCTATCCAGTTTCATAGTTTTCATGAGCTTACTGTTAACCTGTTTAATATTAATGGACTCCGTATCCAGTTTCATATTTTTCATAGGCTTACTATTAACATGTGTAAATTTATGGACTCCCTGTCCTACTTCATAGTTTTCATGGAATCACTAAGAACCTATTGGCCCCTACAAATAACATCATTGTTTCATGGGTTCTTCCTGAACCTATTGGTAACTCCAATAACTTCCCACTTATCCTAGTTTTCATTGGTTGACTAGGAACCTATTGACATTTTTCAATAACTTAAACCAGATATAGTTTTCATGGGTTCACTACAAACCTATTGGCCCATGCCAATAACTCTTTCTAATCATAGTTTTCATGGGTTTACTATGAACCTGTCTCCCTGACAACTACTTTTATACATAGTTTTTGGGGGTTTACTATGAACCTCTCCTCCTGACAACTTCTTTAATCAATATTTTAGCATCATATATTCTAGTCTTCCTGACCTCCTATATGCAATTCTACTCATTCAGGAGTTTATTTAATTTTTATTCACTATTGGGTCAACCTAGCTGGTTATTTTGCCCTTCCCTAAAATACAGTTATGGGTCCATTACAATGTGAATATATACATACACGAAGAAGCAAACAGAATAACTTGGTTAATCCCTTTAACCTATTAATCAAGGAAAACTTCTTCAAAATCTCCATACTTAAAATCATTTCCAAATTTCTTTTTTTATGCAATGGTTTTCCTTTAAAATGAGATTGGGTTATTTGTTTCGAAAACTAAGGCTTTTGAAACCTTACAAAATTACTTTCGAAACCCCTGGATAACCTACTTCGAAAGCATAGAAAACTTCTTTTCAAAACATTACATATAAATTTTTCGAAGCTCTTTAAAACATCTCTTTAGAAACCAAAACTTACCTTTTGAAAGTATCAAAACATTACTTAATATTCCTTAGAAACATAGCTTCGAAACAAATGAAAGTACACCTTTCGAAACCATTGGGTTTACTCAAAACATCTTTTGGGTCAAAGGGAATATATACCAAAGTATCCCTTTCCAAACCTTTAATCTTTATACAAAATTGTTTGGGGAAAGTTTGATGGCGTCGGCACCATCCTTTCGGAAGCTTCAAAACATTAACGTAAACATTAAAGGATAATCGAAACCCTCTTTCGAAAACATTGTTTTATAAACAAGGGACTCATTCGAAAGCTTATACTTAAAATGAAAGATGGCAACCTTCTTCGAAAGCTATTTAGAAAATCTCTTTCAATAGCCTATGTTTCGACTCCTTCGAAAGCTTTGATAAAACAAAGGCAGGCGCTTAAGAATGAAAACAAAGCAAAAGTTTCATTCCCATCGGAAGCTATGTTTAGACACTATGCCTTCCGCCTTCCTCCAATCTACTACATACCCATGTTGATAACTTGTGTCTTGCTTTCGGCTTTGTGGGGTTTCGACTTGATTAAAGGCGGAAGCTATGAAAAGAAGGGTGCTTCTAATAGAGGTGGAACTCACTTTTCTGGGAAATATGATTTAGTGCCAATTAAAGAAAACACTTTTTAACCAACATGATTACTTGTAAGCATATGATTGGTTGCCTCGGCTTTTCAAATCCTTTACATAAAATAACTGCAACATAATTTCAGATCTAAACTAAGGTTAACTTAACAAATAATCCCTTCCATTAAGCAAAACCAATAGTGCTAATAAGTCCTTCTTTTAAAATAATTTAATTTCCATAGCAAATCACTTAGGAAAAATCCCCAAAAATCACAGCAATTCACTTTTAACATGTTATCTAACACATCTAAATTCCATACCCAAATTCTCAATATAATTTCTAAAATAAATTTCTAAACCAAATTAAATATTTTCCTTTGAAAATTCATAGTAATCTTTCTATAGCTTGGAAAATTATCAAAATTAAAACTCAACTCCAAAATTTTGTTTTACATAACATATAAATTCCTCATAGCATTTGAAATCAATTATAATCGGTTTTACCCTAAAAACAATGTAAAATCATATTTAAACAATCATGTTTAAATCTAACATATTATGATCCAAGCATATCATCATCCAAATCATCATAAAAATGGATAATCTTAAACCTGAAAACAAATGATTATATAATAAAATAGAGATCGTATAAATTATTATTCACCTTGATTAAGACAAGGAGATTAGATTGAGATTGATATTTATTCCCCTTACTATAATTACTTAGCTTTAGATTTAATATTCTCCTCTTTTCCTTCTCTAGTAATGGCCGACGCCCCTTCTTATGTTTGCGTTTGTATTTTGTTTCTGCAAAATGACGTGAATGGGAAATGAAACTATAAGGAACGAGAAAATACATAAGGATAATGGTTTATGTGCGGCTGTTTCCTAATATACCCTTATGTAAATTAATTAGCCTATAAGCCATTCTTAAGCCCACTTAAATAATTAAACACGACCTCTAAGTGTTTATTCAAATCTCAATCCCCTTATCACCTACTATTTAAATTATTCCATTTAATTTATCTAATTAAATCTTCTAAATAATGTTATTAAAAATTAGGGGTGTTACATTTATAAATGAAAATTAAAATATGGAAGATAGAGTTTTGGAAGCTATTTAGGTATAAAACAAGTTTGGGAAATTACGGGCCATATAGCGATAGTCGCTATGGATGCAGTTCGTGAAAACAGACTCTTTTTGAATTTAAAAGTGTTTTAACTTCAGTATTTTTTGAAAAGAGTTTTCAAACATATATTAAGTAATAAAAAGTAATTATTTAACTAACTATTTATTTATTTAATTAAAGATTATTAAATTAATTATTTAGGTAAGGCAATTAGTCCTTAATCATTAATTAACAAAGGTAATTAGTACTTAAGTGTCAACCAAGTAAGTTAGTTATAATTAGTTAATAAAGGTTAGCTATTATTTAATTGTTTATTTAAAAATTAATTATTTATAAAAAATTTAATTATTAATTAATATTGAATTAAGTTAAGATTTAGTTTGGAATTAATTAGGATTAAATTATTATTACATTAAGGTTTAATCTTTGATTTAATTATTTATTAAAAGATTAATTATGATTTAAATAATTATTTAAAAAGATTAACTATTATTTAATTATTTATATAAAGGATAATTGTTATTTAATTATTTATTAAAAAGTCAATTATTGTTTAATTATTAATTAAAGGTTTAACTATTATTAAATCAAAAGTTTAAAATGTTATTCAATTATTAAATAGAAGTTTTAAGGTTTTAAACCACTTTATTTTTAAAGATCGATTTTTCTTTTAAAAACAATTCGCTTTTAAAGAATGTTTAAAAACTAAGAGATTTCTTTATCGATACCTTTAAGTAACCCTAATTGAATATGAAACCCAATGACATATGTTTAGTAGAATAAACCACCATTTTGCTAATTAAATTATAGTTGACATCTATTAGCAGAATAAATCACCGTTGTGCTATGATTCACCTAATAGATTATGTTTGACATCTAGTAAGCAGAAATTAAATCTAGTTCTGCTATTATGGTAACTTGGACATATACCTAAATAGTTGATTGATTGTCATTGGCCGATTCCCTTTACATATACGCTTATTATGTAAATATACATGTTATAACTAGAAAGTTAAACTGAATTAAATATGAACCATTGTGGTCACTAAGCCTTCTACTAGATTTGTAAAGCTAGCCATTTTAGTATATTTTTAATAATAATTTCAAAAGTCAATTATTATATTATTTAAAGGGTTTTAAAGAAAAGTTATTACTTATTTATAATGTTCAAAGTTTATTATCATTTTAAATATGATATTTAAAGGATAATTAAGCAATTATTTTATTAAAGGTGTTTTGAAGTAATCAAATACTTTCCAAATGATTGTTTAAAGTTATTATTTTATTAATGTAATCTAAAGACAAATTTAATGAAGGTTGTTTAAAATAATAACTTTTTTATTTAAAAAGCGTATTTTAAATATTTGACTGTTTATTAAAGGAAGTTTATTAATCAAGATTTATTCAAGGAGTTTTGAGTTAAATAAGGAATGAAAAGAATTTTATAAATCAAAATGAGATCTTGAAATTTGGAAGGAAGTTTTCATAAATTTTTTTGGATATTTATAAAAGAGTTTTATAAATAAACTTAAAGATTTATAAAGAGTTTTAGAAATGGATTTCGAATTTTAGTAAAGAAGATCTTCATAAATGAAGAGATTTATTTAGAAGGGTTTATAGATAAACTTATAAAACAAATTTGAGATTGGATTCCTTTAACTGACCTTCTTAATTATGGTGGTGTGCAACTTTCGTTCCATGCTTAACACCAAAGGAATAGTAGTTGGGGTTATCCTTATCCCTAATTAAAATAACTTTTTTTTGATCCTATTATTATGACTTTGAAATAAGAAATCGTTCATAGTGTTTGGTGAATATACTTATGCCATGAGATAAGTATATGAATATTTTGATAAATATTCTGAAAAGAGATTTAATAAATGAAAGATTTATTTGAAATGAGGCTTAGTGGTTGATATGGGGAATTAAATTGCTGGATTGTTGGTTGTTTGTTTATTCGATAGTTAATTAATCAACTACCAATTCTAGACCAAAACGCCACTCTGAAAATATCTAGGAGAAACATAGAAGTTTTATGGCATGGTCATCTTCGATGATGCTCTAGTATGCCTATAAATCTCATTTTGTTCTCCTATGACAGATGATAAGGAAATCCGTTCACTCAACGGTTAAGAGGTGATCTACGCTTTTATCTATTGTCTGTTTATTTTCGAAAGAATGGGGTTGAGTTTACTAGAAACTATCAAATGTTGTTTCGAAGTGACCGGGATCAGGTAAGTATAAATTATCTAAAAATAGCTTTGATCCAACTCAAGCATTTTGAACTAAAGGTATCTTGAAGATGATTGAAGATGGAGTTTTGAAGTGCACAGGCTACTTGCTACTAATCCCGAGGGTGATTCCAAAATGGTTGTTGTATAGGTAGTGCCTTCGGATTTGTTCAGACCCAGAACGAACTTGTACG
Source organism: Allium fistulosum (assembly GCA_030737815.1). Classification (NCBI taxonomy): domain Eukaryota; kingdom Viridiplantae; phylum Streptophyta; class Magnoliopsida; order Asparagales; family Amaryllidaceae; genus Allium; species Allium fistulosum. The sequence goes on along the minus strand of CM060901.1, from coordinate 1,386,751,120 downwards.
GATGAGTGCTGGCATTGCATTTCTGCTTGGAGGCCAGTATTAGCATTCCAAGATGGCCTGCTAAGTGAGAAGTTAAATTGTTGCCTCAAGCCTCACACCCGATAAAATGACTAAAGTAGGGACATGCCGCAGGGCTATGTGGGTCACTCCCATTAGGGTATGATCATCTCTTATCTAGAGTCAGTAACTATGTATTTTTCGAGGCCTATTATGGTTGTTTATCAACCTAGGGGTGATCATATTTGGCGCTATTTAGTAAGGGGTAGGGCCGTCCTGAGTAGCTGAGGTGCAACACATTGTAGCCTCCAGTATATTTTATCTAGGGATGTACTAATTCAGTAGGTAGACCCTTACCCTTTCATAGTTGGAATCCATTTTCCAGTACGAGCCTGCGGACTTGATTGTATTACTATCATGCTGGAATTTAATTAATGTAACCATTTTGACTATGATTATTATGTATTTGTACTTTAGACATTATTATAATATCACTGGATTTTCTATAGAAAGTGGTTTGGTTATCGTAAGGTAAAAACCCGTTCGTGTTTATCTACGGCGTGGTCTTACAGGATACTTTTGACTTTAATTTTTTTTTACAGATTATAATAAATAAAATCTCTTGTGATTTGAGTTTCTTACACTGGTTTTACCAGACCGACCCGGACATTAATTTTCTTATAATGCTTAGGTTAGCCCGAACATGTTTTCCAGATTTAGCTCGACACATTGGAGCTTTTAGGAAACGAGCTAGATGCCTCCAACACACACTCTCGTAATTTTCTTTATCTTTTGCTGTCTGTTCTAGTTGTAGTTATCAAATTTTATGGGTAGGCTGTTATAACTGTGTAGGTTGATGATGGACTTGTATTGTACTCTGATATGTGTATGTATATTAAAGTCTATTTCTTTTATAAAGACTTGTTCATATTATATATTACTTGTCAAGTTTTGTGAGATTATGTTTTGTCTTTTCTTTCTTCACTCCAAATGACCCTATCTTTCAGACACTTAAATGATCTGCACATGAATACCAATGATGTATTAAGTGTCGTCTTTAGGTGTAAGAAAGGTAGATCATTACATTTCTAAATTGTATTTATAAGGGTATAACATATTCTTATTAAATCTAAATGTAATCACAGCAAGATATGAAAGAAAAAGGTAAAAAGGTCGCATCAAAAATTTATTACACTTCCTCTTTTGCAAACATTTTACTAAAACTGTACTTAATTATTATTCAAATGAAATGAGATAACTAAATGCTTAAAATTAAAAATAATAAAAAAATAACAACAAGTTTTATGCATAAATACATATGTACGTATGTATATGTATGTATGTATGTGTGTGTAGGTATTGGGATTTATATCTACCATGTATATTTTTGTCATTTATGCATATATCAATTGCCTTAATTTAATTTGATTTTACAAGAAGTATGTTTGATTATAAAATATTATGAGATCATAAATATTAAGGACAAAGATTAATTAAACAAAACTTAACATAAATAACAAATAGAAACTTCAAAATTCAAATTTAAAGTTAGAATATAATTTAACTTGGGCAAGTTTTATTCATAATTAAAATCTAGATTACATTTGTAAGTTGAAAGTAAATTCAGTTATTCAATACACACACACATGTGCATGCATGCGTGTGTGTACAAATATATATACACGTACAAATGTAATTTTTTTTAATATGGAGATAAGATTCACATATTTCTTAATGCTTTTATGTATAGATCTATAACAAATATGCATGTACGTATGTATGTATGTGTGTGTATATATATGTATATGTGTTTGTGTGTATGTATGTGTATGTATATGTGTATGTGTGTAATGTTTAATTTTATCATTTAAAATTAATGTAAATAAAATTATATATATAATTTGTAAACAAGATGTTGTATTTTTAATGTTTCAAAATGAATCAAATTGATATTATTTGTTCCATTAAAATTACAAATAACCTTATAAAAACATATTACATATGTACGTACGTACGTATTTGTCATATTTATAGATGAAATAATTTTTTAAAACTAACCTATTTCAATTTTGAACAAATAAATCAAAGCCAATCACATCATCCAAGTAATTGTTTAAATTATGATGTCAAAATATAAATCATAGTGAGGTAATGATATTTACATACACACATGTATATAAATACATACATACATATGTACATACGTATGTACATACATTCATAAATACTATAGGAATCCTCTTTGAAATGGACCTAATTTTTGCTGCAATAAAAGCACATCGAACCTTAGATCTATTTCGGAGGTGGTGATTGGTTGGTATAATTGATTTAATAAAACAATATGCATGGCTATCTATTTATGCCTTTCAGAGTCTCGCAGTGGAATGAATAAAACATAATTATAAAATAAAGTACTCATATCATAAAACCAAATCATAGAAGTACAATGTCTCAATTGTACATAAAACATGTCTAATACATAGTTTGGGTACATCATAACAACATAAGTAAATAACTATAATAGATAACTACTCACCAAGTCTCCATCATCTTCTCCACACTCACCTTTGTACCTAACCTGTTGGTTGTAATGAGGAGAAAGTAAGAACAACAATTTCTGGTGAATAAAAGCATCTAGTTTTACAATAATAGTAGTATATGGGCAGCAGGCATTCAGATAAGTGTTATGTCTTACATATTTTTTATACTACTCTAAGTATATCTCCAACTATAGTATAGAGGCCCTAAAATACAACTACATGACTACAAAAGCGGATGCAACACAACTACAGAGTATATTGGGTTCAACAACCCATCTTTCGTCCAGTCGTATCCTAACAAAGCAAAAGAAAGTACCTGGGCCACTTATGACCATTAAATGGGGAACAGGTAGACTCTCCAGTAATTTAATACTTAGACCTAAAGTGAACCCCTCATGGTACTACCTAGCTAACATCGTAGAAAATCTCTTAAGGCCACTTAACACTTCTTAGATAAGGAATGTTAGCGTCAAAATTGACCACCAACACCCAATTATGTGAAAGCACCAATATCCAATGCAGTCACGGAAATATGAAGAGAAATAAATGAAGAAAAAAATTAAAAACAATCAGAAAGCAAGATAGATTTATAGTGGTTCGGCTACTCCAGCCTACATCCACTCCAAGGATTTTTCCTTTTATTAGTTTATACTGCTGATTACAGTTACAAATCCGTGAAGTTCAAGAGTAAAAATGGCAGAGTATAGCCTAGATAGAAGATGAAGAGAAACAGAATGAAGCTCCCTTTTCTAAAGCCATGCATGCTATATTTATAGGTGAAACTTCGGCTACATGACCTTCTTATCAATATGGGCAGACCATAGGGGGTGCTAGGCCCAACTCTCAATGGAGAGGGAACAGTACCGATCCCTCCATATGTTGAGTTTGGGGAAACAACCCCTATGGTAGCCTCCTCATGCTCTAATATGATAGCGTTTCAAATGTCATGATTATTGGATGCATGATGCTCGAGTTTTGGTTGACCTTTGGTTCGAATCCCCTTCTAGTCTAAAAGATGCCGATCCTTTTCTGGGAGTGACATCCCAATCCATAATGATTATGAGATATATGCCGATCCATTATGTTTGTGAGATGTATGCCGATCAATAAAGTTTGTGAGATACATGCCGACCCATCACATTGGGATGTCACATCGACCCCGAGCGCAGTGGATGTTATGGAGATACCGACCCCTCATGGTTTACTACAGACTTCCTATGCCAATCGCTATGACATGCTCTTATGATCCATCTACTTATCCAAACATGCCGATCCCACTTGTTTTACAGGGCTAGGCCGACCTCTCTTGCATGAAGCGCACCGATCCCTCCTTTTTCCAATGAAGTAGACCGAACCCTCTATAGCAAACCATACCGACCCTTTGTACAACCAATCTTGCTGATCCCTTTCAAGTTACTACGTCGATCCCTTTAAATTGAAGTATACCGATCCCTTTATCACTGACCATGCCAAGCCTTCCTTAATGAAGCAAGCCGACCCCTATCCATGAGCCAATCCATGACGATCCCTTCCATCTGTTGCACTATATTCCTTTCTTTGAACATTCTGCCTTGTTTACCTACCAGTTCCATTCAATTCTGACTTTGTATAACCATTTGTATTTTACCTTCGGGTCCTACAACCATCGTTCTACACTCATCAGCCATGATAACCGTGAAGTCTATTGGGTTAAATCCGCCTGTATACTGCCTTGATGAAAGACGGGTTAACACTTTGCCCCCCAAAACATGCCTTGCGATAGGATGGTGTGTTTTGAATTGCCTTAAGTCTAATGTTCGAAACCCGTTGATGACCTATGAACAAATCAGTGATCTTGCCTAATTGGTAGTAACGACCGTTCGGGACCATTAATCAAATTCATAGCCGCCCCAGGTTGATGATGATTGCACGAGATCGAGTGTCTGTTCGAGGTAAAATGCGATTGTTTGAGGTCGTGTGCCGTTCAAGGCGAAATGCGATCGTTCGAGATCGGGGTCCGTTTGAGGCGAAATGTGACCGTTCGAGATCGGGTGCCGTTCGAGGTGAAATGCGATTCAAAATTATCAATGTCAGATTCACGTTCGAGTGCGTTTTTTGACCAAGTACAAAAAGAGAAACAAAAACAAAAACTAAACAATGTAATGCATGCATCTTCGGGTGTGACGGTTCATTGTCATCTCAAAGCATGCATGGGGACCATTCTCGATCCCGTACAAGTGTAAGTGACTTAGCCGTTTTATTGTGGAGTTTATTACTTATTCTTTTCCATTCTGGTCGATTGATGACAAGTTGACGTCTCAATCCTAAGGAGTTCCCATTCGATGCAGATGGTGGTTGCTCCTATTCCACTGCCGCTGTCCGAGTTCTCATGTATTGTGATAGCCTGCCGTTTTGGACATGCACCTCAATCTCATCCTTTAAGTGCCTGCAGTCGTTTATACTATGCCCGTTCATCTCATGGAACAGACAGTATTTATCTGATTTCTTTTCATCGTTTGTATGGTCTCTCCTCATTGGCCTCCGATAGGGGATCTGCCCCCTAGTATCTAGATATATCTGTTCCAATATTTCAATCAATTCCATGTAATTGGTGAATCTCGGTTCCCTTCGTGGACGATTCAATCCATCGAAGCCATCCTCTGCTTTCCATTTTCCTTTATCATTCTTGTTTACATCTCCTAATGATCCTCCACTTTGCATAGCATTCACCTCCGGTTTGTTTTCTCATGCATCTTCCTACCGCAAAAACCTTTCTGCTTCATGATAAAACTCCATGAGATCCATAGGTGGATCCCGTGCTAATGAATCCTTGAACTCCATGCCATCAGCAAATCCGAGTACAGCTGCCATCAAAACCATAGATGGATCTAGAAGATCCACCGATGCCGCCATGGCATTAAACCGTGTTAAGAAACTTCTCAGGGACTCTCCGGTCCTTTATTTCAGTGTTGCCAAACTCATAACATTCTTGGGCCTCGAGAATTGAACCCTAAACTGCCTCATAAACATCTCGATCAGTTTCGTCCATGTGCTAATAGAGCCGCTTTCCAATTGTTTGAACCATAGTGCAACTATATCCGTTAAGTACAAGGGGAAGCACCGTTCCATGACTTCTTCTGATGCCCCCAACACTTCCATGTGTCTTATGTATCTCGTCAAATGAACAACATGATTCGTTTTTCCATCATATGTCTCAAGCGTTGTAGTTTGAACTCCGGTGGATTCCTAGCTTGCTTGAAACTTGGGGCGAATGGACTTCTATTTACATTTTCCAAATCCATGTTCACTAATCCTCTACGCACAGCTCGCCATATCATCTTTGTACACCTGTTATTGTCTTCCATTGGGAGTCACCTATCATCATGCCTAAGCTGCCCCACGAGTCAACGAGAGAATTCTGGGACGTACTCCTAAGGCCGATCATCCAAATTCTACACGGGATTGATCACAGGTCCTCCAGCACCGTGACTAACCAATCCTAGGGGCATGCCCCCCGGTCTTTGGGGATCTCTGCCGATCCCACTAGGTTGGCAGGGGGTTGCCCCTAGCTGTTCTGCTCCACTCCTCTGTCTGTTAACTCCATTTCTATGATTTCCAGCGATTCATCCCTCCCCAAATCCTTGGTCTATAGCTCCAGTAGTTCCTATGGTTCTAGCCTATCCAATTTGCTGGAATAAATTCTGCATCATCTCTTCCTGCCTTTTCAGCATCCTCTCCTGCATAGCATCCATCGTCGCTTCCATCTCATCCTTGGTGATGTATATAGATACTTGATTAGCTCCAGCTCCTAAGGATGCCTCCTTACTCCCTCCATGTTGGCTCTTTCCTGGTAGTGCTTTCCTTGCTGGTTGCCTAGCCATTACTTCCTATCTCCAAGTGTCCAAGCTCCAAAATCTAAACTCCTAGCTCCTGAATCTGTTTATGCAAGCTTTCTTAGTGAAAGCACCAAAATGTTGGCGTTAAAATTAACCACCAACAACCAATTATGTGAAAGCACCAATATCCAATCCAGTCACGGAAATACGAAGAGAAATAAATGAGGAACGAAATTAAAAACAATCAGAAAGCAAGTAAATAAAGACACAGATTTATAGTGTTTCGTCTAACTCCGGCCTACGTCCACTCCAAGAATTTTCATTTTATTAGTTTATACTGCTGATTAAAGTTACAAATCCATGAAATTCTAGAGTAAAAATGGCAGAGTATAGCCTAGGTAGATGATGAAGAGAAACAGAATGAAGCTCCCTTTTCTAAAGCCATGCCTATTATATTTAAAGGTGAAACTTCAGCTACAGGACCTTCTTATCCATATGGGCTCACCATAGGAGGCGCTAGGTCCAACTCTCAATGGAGAGGGATCGGTACCGATCACTCCATATGTTTAGTTTGGGTCAGCAACCCCTATGGTAGCCTCCTCATCTGATATGATGGTGTTTCAAATGTCATGATTATTGGATGCATGATGCTCGAGTTTTGGTTGACCTTTGGTTCAAATCCCCTTCTTGTCTAAAAGATGTAGATCCTTCTCTAGGAGTGACATGTTGATTCATAATGATCATCAAATATATGTCGATCCACTATGTTTGTGAGATATATGCCGATCCATAATGTTTTTGAGATACATGCCGACCCATCCACTTGGGATGTCACATCGACCCCTAGCGTAGTGGATGCTATGCCAACCCTTTCTCAATGGATCATACTAATCCCTCACGGTTGGCTCCAGAATTCATATGCCGATCCCTATGACATGCTCTTAAGATCCATCTACTTATCCAAACATGTCGATCCCTCTTGCACGAAGCGCACCGATCCCTCCTTTTTCTAATGAAGTAGAGAGAACCCTCTATAGCAAACCATACCGACCCTTCGTACAACCAATCTTTCTGATCCCTTCCAAGTTACTACGTCGATCCCTTTATATTGAAGTATACCGATCCCTTTGTCACCGACCATGCCCAGCCTTCCTTATTGAAGCAAGCCGACCTCTATCCATAAGCCAATCCATGACGATCCCTTCCATCCGTTGCACCATATTCCTTAATTTGAGCATTCTGCCTTGTTTATCTATAAGTGTCATTCAATTCTGACTTCGTATAACCATTTGTGCTTTACCTTCGGGTCCTACAACTGTTGCTCTGCACTCATCAGCCTTGATAATCGTGAAGTCTGTTGGGTTAAATCCGCCTATATACTGCCTTGATGAAATGCGGGTTAACAAGGAAAAGGCAGGATTTCTGGTCATTTAGTACCTCAACCGCCAACTGGACCACCAAGAGATTTCCACTAACGAACCTGTTATCCATCTTTTTAAACAAGCAGGCTTTTACTCGAATCTGAGCGTCAGGACGAAGACAAAATGATTCACGGACTTGGGAACATATTTGAAAGGACTATATGAGTGGACCAAAGAAGTTTAAAGCAATTGGAGTTAATGGGACCACTAGTGCCGAGATGATTCTACTCGGTACAGATCTCTTTTTTTACCCCCAATGGGCCCTCTAGGCAAAGGTTCATAGAGATATGGCTTGATTGATAATCATGAAGCATGCTTCTCAAAGAACAGATGAATAACTTCAAGGACATTCCGTAGAAAAACACAAATGATATTAGAACCTTTCAAAAACAACAACCTCTAAGAAAAAGTAATCGGAGTACAATGGAACGAATATAGAAGACCAAAGAAGGAAGGAAGGAAAAGCTCACACTCCAAAGATTAGGTCAGTACTGAGTTGATTTTATGGCTCGGGGGACTCTATCTTCCACTTTTACAATCTCCGATCTGGATCTGGACTCGTTATCTTATGGACCTCCGGTTCTGTTGGACAGTTTCTCTATAAATACAGAAATTATAGCAACCAAAGAAGGAATTTTTGGCATATTATCTTCTTCTACCTCACCTCCATTAGAGTCACTAAGGAAGCCACTATTTGTTGTTCTAGGCATTTAAAAAAGTAAAACCCTTGTACTAGTGACTCTCAAATCCATAATCAATAATAAGTACAGTGGACATAGGTCAGAGATTGCCGAAGCACTTTAAAAACCTTTTGTTCTCCTTGTTTTTTAAAATATATTTTTTGTTAAATTTCTATATTTCTACAAGACTTTGGGTGTTGTGACACTTTTGGTATTAACATTTTAGTGCTTCACCAAGAAAGGATATTCTTAGGCATAGAAGATCTAGCTTTCTATTTTGGATTGGGGTGTCCAGAGGTTAGATCCAAAAGATTTTTATTAAGGATTTGAGCAATTAGCATGTTGGAATCAACGACACTTAAGAAATCTAGAAGATCATCAGGAGCATTAGGTGGAGATGAAGGAAATTCTCATCACATGGAAGTTAACAACTAGCAGGCGTTGTAAGGACCGTTAACTCCTTATGAGCGGTTACCAAAGTAGAGTTAGAAAAAATGATGCAAGAGCTGAACGAGAAGATGGTTAACAGTTAAAAAGTGTAACACCCCCACCTCTATACTCATACCATCGAAGAGTACTTCAGAGTAATACTGTTGGATAATATAGAGAATAAGGCGATATGAGGTACACATATGAATATTCCCTTGGGTTAACACGGGTACGTATTTAAACATCGAATAAATTACTCACCTATACATGCATAGTATCAGCACAAAGCAATAGACATATGTGCCTCCAGGATAGAACAATACACAATATATAGTAAACATTAGAGATCATAAAGTCAATCGCAGCGATAATATTAAACATACAATATACAAAATATGTCTTAATTCACATCACAATGATATACATGCAAGAGACTATATAATAAAGAAATATAATCTGCAATACCAAATATTATTCCCCTCTATGCCTAGAAAATAGAAGATGGTCTCATAGTCCCTGTACCTAAAATGTCTCAGACTGACACAAGTATTATATAAATAATAAATGGGCTAGATTATATCTAAATCCAATATCAATAAACATATAGAACATAGAATATGTTGAATGTAAATATAATAATGTTATCTTAAATTAACATAACCATCATATAACATGGAACATTACAAAATGCAACATAAAAATGTCATTACCCATATAAAATCGCATCAACTATTATCCAACCAAAACAATATAAAATGGGTGAATCATCCATACCTGAAATCATCATCAAGTCTATAAATCAGCAAATATGAGATATCATCAAGTATATCTCTCAGTCTTATATAATAAAATACTATCATCAAACAACGTAAAATAGACCATTTGATTGTAAAATATAAGTCCCCTACCCTTTTGTCGGATAAAATAAAGATACGAGAATCCACTATACTCTGCACATCTATCCAGATATAGTCTCATCTTCTCATATATATAAAATATCAAAATAAATCGTGATGGGGAATAACCATACAATAGACACGTAGTCCCAAATAGATTCATATACACATCAATATGTAGGTCACCTAACTGTGGGTTGCCTAACCCATATCTATACTTAAGTGAGGCATATCAATAGAGTATGCCAAGCTACCACTCTGTTAGTACTAAAAGGGAGACTAATGGCAATCTGCCCGCCCTAGGAGCCCAAGGTCACCTAACCGGATCTGCTCCTATAGTCTTTAGTGATCTTGACGGACATGCTGACACATATCCATCGGTGGCTTGTCAATGTGTAGCCTCTTATTCATGACCCTATTTTGCTTTAATAGGTAATAAACTGCTGGCATGTGCGATATAAAATGGGCTATATGGCAACTACCCTATGGGTCACCTAACCCAAATACTATGATATGGGGCACCTACCCCATGTGTCATCTAACCTAAATCATATGATGCGTGTCAGATAAATATCCAATAAAAAGGTATTACATATCTAGGGCGCGATCCTAAGATCAGGCGGTTAGGGTAGATTCTTGCCATCTGGTCCTCTCCGACGATAATAAAAGGAGTACATGATGATAGTGGCATATAATATCAATAAATATAAGGGCACGTACCTTGCTCGCACCTACGAGCTTCACCTCTTGTAAGTACATTCTTATAATACTATACCCGTCATGTGAGTGCCATCTACTTACAGTGAATATCCAAATAAATATCACAGAATTGTCCCATACTACTACACGATACTTAGATGTTTATTCACTTCTTATGAGCTACACTCAATCTCCATAATATTCTATGTAATAAGTCTAAAGAATAACAGAAGAAATATTACCGAATGACCTATCCCAAATGGTATTATAACTCCGTTATTCAAATTTCTCGTCACATAGAATTAAATATCATAAAATCAAGCAACTGGATATCATCACCATATCGTATCAAATCACCAATCAAATCTATATTAACGGCGAATCTTTCATAATATCGAAATTTGTATTAGGAAATTAGGAAATCAAAAAGCGTAGAAATCATACATAAAATCCCAATTTTAATTCAAAAATGAATTAATAATTATATTCAACATAATATTTCATTAAATAAATAAGTCAAACATTCAATTATATATATATATAACATTCAAAATCACTTTGTATAAGTAACACATGATTTTCTATAACCAATTATTATTTCATAATTAATACACACACACAAATATATATATATATATATATAAACTTCAAATTATTAAATATTCACAAACACAACGACAAATCAAATATATCGATCTGAGAAAATTATTAAATATTCACAATTAATCAAATTTCTATACAATTAATTCAACGAAATAATTCCATAAATAATCAGGATAATATATATATATATAATATGCAAATGGAATTAGTTATATTTGTGAGTGAGAAATACTTACTTAAATGACTCTTGAAGTTTACCAATCAATAATAACCATCACACATAGTCAAACTCAGCAACAAAGACCACATGCCTCCTTGAATGGGCAAAAAAAATCACCATTTCACCTTAAATAGTAGATCACCATTGCCATTATCCTCTTTAACCATGCAACCCTCTTACCTCGCACCGGATGTAGAAATAAATCGCAACCCCTTGAGTCACCACTCTCACTATCGACAATTTATAGGTCGCACGAGCTCACAACCCCATATTGCATCTTTCTCTCCTCGCCTAGAAAATCGCACACAATTCTAGTCTCCTACTGCTATCACACTCGAATGCACACCATGCCATCGTTCCACTTCAATCGATGTCTGCCTCCAACACCAACGCACCTCGTGAGATTTTCTTTTTTTCGTTTCCGTGATCGATTCCAAGAATGAATAGAGGATTAGGTTTTGAATAGAAAATGGAGGGTTTGGGTTTTGGATGTGGGTATGAGCAAATATGGAGTTGGGAGAATTTTCTAGAAATGGTTAAAGAATAAAAATGGACTTTTGGCGTTGATTTTATTCATTTCAAGTTTAAATTGATTTTGTTTTCATCAAATCTACACTCGATCCTTAACAAATACATTTCAATCAGATTAAAATTAATTTACACTTTTAAAAATATCTTATATTCAATTTAAAACATTCTAGTCAATTTCAAATGAATTACCCGAAAAGAATTTATTAATTTTAATTCAATTTATTATGAAAAAAATCCTTTGTTAAATATAATTTAATTAACAAAAAATTTGTCTTCAAATTATTAATTATCACAAATCAAATTCAATCAATTTATTTTAATAAAATTTATTTATTTATACGGCATAAACATTAGGGTTGTTATAAACTCCTCCCTCATGAAAATTGCGTCCTCACAATTTCTTGTAAGGAGACATCAAACAACTCATACCTTGGCTTTATTCATATCCATGATCTTTTATTAAACAAAATTACTCAATCCTCTATATGGCTCTCGCTCTCCAGCTTCTCTTATCATATGCTGAAGTTTAAATAGATTCAATTTACGACTTTCTATTTTTCACATACGGTAAAATTTTGTAAAAATATTCTAAGTGTTGGACTGTTTGGAAAATTTCTACAGGGTCTCCTTTGTATGGAGAGCATTTCAAAAAATTAAAACATAATATAATTACATGGTATACATCTCTGAAGAGGCATCCCAACATGGGGTATTCTGAAACATGTTGCGAGCAAAAGCTAACCAACGTCGTTGATTAATCTAAGTATGCTTCATAAACACCTATTCTAAATTTCAATTTTAGATATTAGTAACGCATAAAAATATATAAGAAGCATACATTCATTAATGTAGAAATAACATCACTTTTATATTTAAACCACTTTCTAACAAAAATTTAAGGGCCGAAACGACTAAATTAAGTAATGATTCAAAGAATGAATTATTACATAATTTGTTAGCTTTTCAAAACAACTTTACGATTGCAAAAATATTGAATGTATTTCAAGGTATGTGATATTTTTCATCAATATATATAGTAGTTTTTTCAACATATTCGTAGGCCCACCACTATAATTCGCATTTTTAGCTTTAAAAACATCAAAGTTTTACAAAATAGTTAAATAAAAGTTGTAGCTTATACTCTTATTTTTCAAAGGAATGGGAAAAATCAACCAAATCAGAAAAACCATTCAAAAGTTACCATCGAATACGTTGAGCTCGGTTTTTTCTATGTAATTTTACATTTCGGGATAGCAAAAGAAACTCATGCTTAAACCTTCACAAACTTTGGAAAGTGATGAACAAAAAAGTTGTTACATATCCAATTACCAAACCAACGGAAGAAAAATTGGCAAAAACAGATCACATCATCACAAATTATGATTTTTTTTGGCAAGGCCGACCGGGTTGGATGGACCCCGACCATTTTATTGCAGCACCAAAAGAACTAATAACATACAACAACGAGCAAGTTCTCAAGAACACAGAGAGAAACAAGGTGCAACAAGGACAAAGGGAAAACAGAAACAAAATTTAAAAGAAGTAAACAGAAAAGATGCTTGCTTAGTAATTCTGGAAGGACTGAGTTATCCTTGGGTCGAAGGTGAATTGAAGCAACCCAAGAGTTAGTTTTATTTCATGCATTACCCATAGCTTAAACATCGAGTCACTCTTCGCATTGACGGTGTCAAAAACTCTAACGTTTCGCTCTCTCCATATTACAATGATAAAGCTCTTCAGTACAGCACTAATTAGCCTCTTCTCATCCCTCTTGTACCCAGTTATAGCATTTAATTGATTCCACTCATTCAGGTTGTCATGCGAAACGTTATGTCTGTGAAACTTGGCCATCACATCAATCCACACGTACAAGATTTCAGGACATTCAAAGAACAGGTGTTCAACTGTCTCTGGTTGATCTTTACAGAACGTACATAGTATATTGATGTTCATTCCCATGCATGCGAGTTTGACTCTCGTAAGAACAGCACGGTTCAATGCTTCCACAACATCATGTTTTCACGCAAACTACTATCCTTGTTCCAGGTACGCTTCCACCATTTCCACATAGGCCTAGGTTTATTCTTCATCAAGTGTTCATATGCTTCACCAATTTTAAATTTAGTATTATTCCCACCCCATACAAGCTCTTCAGTTGCAGAAGTCATTGGAACAAACACTCTGATCTTATTCCATATACTCTGAATCCTGCTGTTAGATGAATATAATCTAAAACTCTGATTATTATTAATTACATCCTTAACCATTGCCTTAGCATGAATACCAGATTGCTGTATTTCATTATATGTCAATTGTCTTCTGAGAATCAATCCTTTATCTAGCCACGGATCATCCTAGAAACTTGTGTTGTAAATTGGGTTGGAATTTATTCTAATGATCGGGATAAAGATCCCTTTCAGCTTGAAAATGCTCTGCCAAGTCCAGCTTAGGTTTTGAGGCTTCTGCATATTCCAAATACTCTTACCTTTGATCACATTTATTTTAGACCATTCAGCCCATAGACTGTTGTGACAATTATAGTATGTGTCAATTTGTTTAACAAATGCCGCCCTATTCCATTGAGTTAAATTAAGTATTCCAAGCCCTCCTTTATTCAAAGGTCGCTCCACTCTGTTGAATTCAATCGGCGCAATGTATCTTCCTATTGTTTTTCCCGTCCAAAGAAATTTCATAAATGCCCTTCTTATCATCTTAACAAGTTTAAGTGGTAGAACAAAAGTCCTAGCCCAGTACACCTGCATTGCAAAGAGCACAGACTTGATTAATGTAAGTCTACCTGCTTGACTGAGCTTCCTAGTAGTCTAGCAATTTAGTCTCGCTGTTATCTTCTCATATAGGGGAAGACATTGGCTAGTTGTTATCTTAGATGTAGAGAGGGGAAGCCCTAAGTATGAAACAGTATTGTGAGTAGGCACTAAACCAGATGCATGAGTAATCTCAGCAACTTGTTCAGAACTAACACCAGCAGTTTTGATATCAGATTTTTGTATGTTAACCTTTAAACCTGTCATCTCGTAAAACTGTTTAAGGGTATACATAATATTCTTAACAGTGTTGATGTCTGGAGAACAAAATACCACTAAATCATTAGCAAACATCAAAGCTGAGATTTGAGGGTCCTTGCATGCATGGTGCAGCTTAAAGCCATCATTGTCAATAAGCTTGTTTATCATTCTTGTCAGCAGTTCCATCACCAGAATAAATACATAAGCTGATAGCGGATCTCCCTGTCTTATCCCTTGCCTATCACCAAAAAAACCAGCATTCGTACCGTTGACAATGACCGAGTAGGTTGGAGTAGAGATACATTCGTAGATCCAAGTGATAAAATGAGGCAGGAAGTTCATGTATCCCATGATTCTAACTATACTATCCCATTGTAACATGTCAAAAGCCTTCATGATATCGAGCTTCATCATTGCTTTCGGAGTAGAATTCTTTCGATAATACCCTTTAAGCAACTCATGAGAGAGAAGGATATGATCTAAAATATTCCTTCTAGGCAAGAACGCAGCTTGATTCTTGGAAATTATGGAAAGTAGCACGTACTTAAGTCTAGTAGCAATAACCTTGGAGATGCATTTATATATTGGGTTGCAGCACGAGATTGGACGATAGTCATTCACGTGATGAGCATTCTTGAGCTTAGGGATTAGAGCAATATTGGTATAGTTAAACGATCTAAATATTCTAGCTTTTTTGAAGAAAAGCATTATGGCATTACCCACTTCATTTGATACAAACGACCAACAAGAAGTGTAGAATTTTGCATTTAATCCGTCAGGTCCACCACACGAGTTTACATTAAGAGAGAACATTGCTTTTTGTATTTCTTCTGGAGTAACTTCTTTGCATAGGGAGGCATAATCTTCAGCTTATAATCTAGGCAGGATTTCAGGAGGGATATCTTCAATAGAAGGGACGAAGTTGTTAGCATTACCGTACAAGGACGAAAAATGTTGAACAAAGGCTAATTTCACATGTTTGACAGTTGTTTGAAGGACGCCATTTTTATCATATATAGATGCAATATTCTCTCTTCGTTGCTTATTCATGAGACTTGCATGGAAGTAGGCACTGTTCCTATCTCCCTTCTCTCTCCATTTTATTCTAGACTTTTGCTTAATCATATCGCTTTCTTTAGCTAATGCTTCGAAATATTTCTGGGACAGAGCACTTTCAGTTTTAGCAAGATTAAAATCAGTAGTATTAGACATCAAAGCTGTTTGGACTTCAACCGGCTCAGCCTTAACCTTAGTACTCATTTTAGCTCCGTTACCAAATCTTTTAATAGACCATGCTTTCAATACCTCTTTCATTTCTTTTATCTTTTCTTGCAAAATAAACAAGTGGTTACCATACTTTGGTTTACTCCAAGTGGATAGTGCAATAGTTTTAAAGTCAGGCTCAAGCACCCAAGAATTAAAAAATTTAAAATTTGTTTTTCCTCTCATGTCAGCTTTACGTAGGTGAATAATTTGAGGAGAGTGGTCTGAAAGGAGAGGAGGAGGAAGATAACTGAAAAGAAGAGGCCATTTATTAAGAGAAGTTTGATTTGTGAAAGAGTGGTCAATCCTAGAGAAGGTTCTGTTGCCTTGCCGCCTTTTATTATTCCAAGAATACTGCATACCAACAGATTTAACTGGTACAAGCTCAGCTTGGATAATGGTATCAGCAAGAGGTAGAATTTCATTTAGAGATAGAGGGTTTCCTCCTACTTTGTCAAAGAGATTATAGCAACAGTTGAAGTCTCCGGTAATTATCCATGGGTGGGAGGACTGTCTTAGGGCAGGGATAACCGAAAATAATGAGGTTCGAGCTGCAACAGAGTTGAATGCATAGACAAAGGTAACATAGTAGTTAGAATTATCAGAGGAATTATGTGCATGGCAATGAATAAGTTGGGAAGTAGAGTGAATAGGAGTTAATTGAACATGAAGGGGGTTAAAGAGAATTAATATCCTACCATAAGGAGCTTCATTCAGATTATGAATATAGCTCCAGTTAGGTTTTATGTAATTAGCTGCCTTAACAGACAAAGCAAGATTTAACTTTGTTTCAAGTATCGCAAGTATCGATAACTGTTGAGAGCTGATAAGTTGTTGACATTGATCAAGTTTGATGACGTGATGATCGCCATGTATATTCCATGCTCTAATATGAGACATCATTGGAGAGCACGGGCATTTAGCATTTCTATATTCATTCTCCTAGTTACTGCTTGAGTTGAGGACAAGTAGTTAGGAGTAGTAGCTGAATTTGGTTTAACTAAACAATTAATTTGGCCATCAAATCCTGGGGAGGAGGCCATAGGAATGACCGTAGAACGAGTAGGGTTAGGAGAGGCTGGAGGGGAGAGAGAAGAATTTGGAGGTGGCGATTTGTAGGCAGTAGGTGGCAAGATGTTGGAATACGCATGTTTTGAAGATTGGTTTGGAGATATATCATTATTTTTGGGGGAAGAGTTTGAAGTGCTTTCTTTGTTGGTATCAGTTGTGCATGTTTCTGCTTGTTTGATTGTGTCAATTTGCATAATTTGAGCGTCTTTGATGTAAGCTTTTTTCTTTTTACTCTTTTTGTCTTTCCTTCCACTTGAGTTAGGCTCCACTGCACATTTGCTCTTTTCTTTTTTACCACTTTCATCACTTCCATCATTGTTAATTTTTATTCCTTCAGGATTATCATCTTTCTCCAGCATTTGGAGAGAGAATACTGTTTTCTCAAGGTAAGCTTTTTTGCTGGTTTCTTTGGTCAGCACTTTTTGGCCCTTTGCATTTTTATTTATTTCAACTTCCTTCTTACTTATTGCTATTTCACCTATACCATCCTCTACAATACTTTCATCACTCCACTTGCTTAATGTTTGTTCCTCTTCCAGATCAACTAGAGCATCAAATTTATTGTGAACCAAGATATTATCTATATCCTCATTAACACAAGCAACAATTTGCTCGAAACCTTTTTCCTTATCCATATTATCAGTAAGAGCTTGAGGGTTAGTTATTTTCTTTCTTTTCCTTCTCCTTTTTTCATGTTTTCCAAACTGCATTGTCCATTTTCCTTATCATCTTTTTGCCCCTCTTCATTCTTTTCTTCATCTTCGATTTTATCCCTTTCTGTATTGTTTGCCTCAACATCATGCCCTTCACTCGTTTGTTCCACGTTAGTGTTCTTAACTAAAGAGTCTGATGTCTTACCTTTCACACGCTGCCATTTTCTGATATTCTGTTTTCTGAATGTTCTGACCTTTCTATGTATTCGGTTAACATTTTCTGTATCATCCTTATCCTCCTTGCTTTCATTTGTTCCTACTCTTTTGTTACTTTTTATGCTACTTATCTCCTTTTTATCACAACTTTCAGTTGTGTGACCAAATTTATTGCACTCAACACACACGTGCGGTTTCCATAGATACTGAACTTTGATTTTCTGATAACCACCTTCCACAAGCTTGACCGTAAATTCCTCAACTAGCTCTCTATCCGGTCTGACCTCAATTAGACATTTTGCATAACTCAATCTTTCTTGTTTTTCCATCATTTCATCCATACACAACAATCTTCCCAAGTGACTACTTAGCCAATTTATACCTAGAGGCGACCACGCATAGATTAGTAGATTATACAAATGAACCCAGACTGGAACTGCAGTTACAGTACCAATTACGTTACTAACTCCTGCATCATACTGTTTTATTATGAACAATTTATTATTCATAATAATAGGATCGCTTTGAATAATTCTGTCCCTATCATCAGAACATGAGAAGTTGAATAAAAATATGATACCATCAGATTTGACAGTGACTGATCCTTTTAATCGCCAAATGGTCTTTAGTTTCTGAACTACCGCAGTATACGATAAAGGCTTATCCAAGAAGAAACCAACTATCGTATCTTTCCAGATGACATCACCTGCGGCAAGTACTTCAGGCGAAGGTACTAACATGTTATCTTCATACACTAGGGACAGGTCAACGGGGATGTACTTCCCAGCGTTCTTGGGTTTACGCTTGAAAAAAGAAGTCCATTTCTGTTCACCTTGATCTAGGAGGGGAGGAACAACAGGCTATAAAGAAGAAGTAGAACAGACATGAGGTCGAAAAGGCAAAGGAAAAGGATCAGGGGGGACATGAGAGGGAATATCTGGAGGAATCCCTGAAAGGACAGAAGAGGCTGGAGGAACCGAAGCAAAGAGAAGTGGGGAGGTGGTAGGAGGAACAGAACCGATGGTAGGAGGAGATTTTGGGTTAGCTGTTGATGGAGAAGGGTCAGTGACGATGGGAGAGAGGGGATGCACGACAAGTTTGACGTAGGGGGAGATAGGAGGTACGAGTGAGTTGACGTTAGGGAGGGGAAGGACTATGGAGCAGGTTTCATAGGTATGGGGAGGGACTACGGAGGAAGTAGACAAATTATGATTTTGTTAGTAAAGACTATAACCTTTTCTTTCTTTTCTTTTTAAAAATAATCAATGCACTTTCTACTCAATTTATTTTAAAATAAAAGCAGAAACCATAACTCTTCATTACAAGCATCGTGTGTGATTGGTGGTTGCTCTATAAATGCCTATACAATTCAAGATTACACTCATTCTTGGGAATCGTACTAGTCGCCATGGTCAAGAATGCATCACTCTTGTAACAACCCGTATTTTTGATAATTAAAAATATTAAATTTAATAAGGTTTTGGACTTTAATATTGTTAGAAATTAAAATTTATGATATATTAAATTGAATCTTATTAGATTAGAAATTTGGACCTTAAGATAAATCTTAAAACAACTAATTTTAATGAGACAAAAGATGGTAACATGTATTAACATATAATTTGCTAAAATTGATTGAATGTAATTGACTACTATACTATGTTAACGTAAGTTCAATCAATTTAAATAATAAAGGTAAATAAAGAATAAAATAAATGATGTATAAATTGATGTAATCATATGTTATTAATTGCAATTGGTTTTAATATGGAGTATGAAATCGATTATTTTGTACGTAAATTTATTAACCTTTTTTGTAAACAATAAATTAATAGATATGGATTATTAATGTATAACCATTGTTTTATTTATTATCTTATTATTAAATCCGTTAGAAATTTATTTGGTAAATAATGGAGAATTAATGTAATTAAAATATTACAATTGATATAAGAAGAAACGTTAACTGTTGAGTGATGAGTGTAATAAAATGAAAACTTATGTTAATCAATTTCATAAGGGAATAGTTGATTTGATAATAAGAATGTAAATCAAAATAAAAGGATTTGTTTGGAATTTAAATATATAATGAACGGGTTTTATTATAGTTGTAATTAAATGTTGGAATTAATTTAGTATATAGATATTGGATTTAAAATGGAAAATTGGATTTCAAAGGAAACAATTGGATTAATTATCTTCCCTGTATTAGGGTATGTTTTGAGATTTAATTATTGTAATTAATTGTAATCATATCTTGCCATTAATAAGAAATAGAAGTAAATGGTAATTAATTAATGATATGTGCAACTTACGTTTTGTGTTAAAAATATAATGAGAATTCCAATGAGAAATATTATGTTCAAATTGTGAGTACTTAAATTTGTTACAAATATAATGATAATAGGGAATCAATTGATAAAGAAACGACGTGGTTGTACGAAGTATTATTTCCGTGACTCTTTAATGGGATAATCTTTAAATATAAGTTGGTTTTAAATGGGGAGTTGTTAATTGTAAATTAATGTGTAATAAAAAGAAATATGTTTCAATAAAAATGAAAGAAAAGGATTGGTTTCTTGAAAACAATATTTTTATCAAATAAAGTGAATATTTCATTTGTGAATGTAAATTTAATTTCATTAAAACAAAGAATTGAATTTTGTTGTATGTTTCTAGTTGGAATATTTGATTTATTTAAATATTCAAACTTGATTTGAATTTAATTTATAAAAAAATAACAATAATAAAATGGTAAGAAAACAACTTGAAGGTTTGGTTACTTTTTTGATTTGTAATAGTTAGCATATTTACATAGGAAATTTATTCCGTTTTAAATTTGACTTTGGAGTCTCAGTTCACCTTTTAATGTGTGGGGTGGCGGTCCTCATTATGTTAATTGCAGTGTTTAAAATTTATTTACTGTGTACTAAATAAAAATACATATATGTGTGTAAATTTGAGCATATTAGGGTTAATAAAATATGCTAAAATGAACTTTTTTTTTAGTATATTAGATTTTTGATTTCTGTGTACGGTCTACGTTCTCAAATTTAAATCGTCGCTTTCATTTATTTTATTTTATTATTACTTTCTTTTATTAAACACATGCCTCTTTTGGTTTTCCAATAAGTTTTATTTATTTACACTCGAGCCTTGCCTTGAAATGTTTCATGTGTGTTGATGAAATTAATTGAGGTAGCACATGTTTTGAAATTTTATACCAAAAGATTTACTTGCTATGTAAACATGTCTTATCAAATTCCAACATGTGTCTTTCATCTTTTGTTAATACCTGCATGTTAGGCTCTTTTTAATTTGCAAATTTACATCTTCTTGTATCCTTCCCTTTCATATTCCAATTTCCAAACGTGCTTTACCCTTATTCGTTTCCTATTTCATAAATCTCTTCCTCTAACTTTCCATTTCCAAAATAAGCTTTCATTATTTCTTTTGCTAAAGTTTTCATTCTCATCTAATAAAAAGAAAAAAAACAAACAAATGTGAGCAACTTATTTTCATGAAGCCAATCTTTTCCATTTGTTTACAAATCCATTTCCTAAAGCCTCCTTCCTCCATGTGTGAGCAATCGTGTCATTTTTTTTCGTTGATTCTCCAGAATTTAGAAACATGAGCAGGCTTCAAAATTCTTAATGTGTGTAACAACCCTGGATTTTTGTAATTATTTTTAATTGAATTTTCTGATTTAAAAACTTTATTTTATTTATTAAAATGGATAAATTTTGTTATTTTAAATATTAATTTTGATTTGTATGTGAATTATAATTCCAAACATGAATAAATAGACTATTTTCCAGAAATGTGAATTTTGGTCAATATGGTCAAACTTTGACTTTTAATTTAAAAGTTTAAAAGTTTAAATTTTTGAATTTTAGCTTTTATTATGGAAGTAAATAAAATTTCAAGTATACTGCTTTTCGTTTCGTTGAAATCTGATTTATATGGTGAAAGTTATGCTTTTTACACTATTATATGTAAATTGTTTATTTAACAAAAATTGTTATTTTAATTTATAAATAATAATTGTTTGTTATGTCATGTTCAAATCTTTGTTTACCTGTGTAACATGACATGTTATATATGTATATTTTATTTTAAAACATTTTTATAACCATCTAGATCCCTTATTTAGTTCTTGGAAAGAAGTTTCAATATATATAAATATAAATATATATATATATATATATATATATGTTATTGCTTTAAAAGGCATATCTTTTAAATGTATTTATTTAAACGTTTCTTGTATTTATTTGATATAGAAGACTTCTTGTATACATCTTTCTTTATTATATAGGAAACATATCAATTAAGATACGTTACCTGTTTTATTTATAGGCATACGTTACGTTGATTTCTTGCCTTTATATCTTTCCATCCCTTTGATTTCCTACCATAACTTCTCCACAATTTTGGCCGTTCATTGCTTTATTTTTTTCCATGAGTATTTACTTCCTTTCTCACGTGAAAACACATCTCATTCCATCACAAATTTCAGCCATTTCAGATCTGAGAAAACAACTTTGGTAATGGCTTCTTTTTCTACCTTTTCTTATTCTTTTTCTATTGATTTTCTTCCATTTTGCTTTGATTTTCCTCTAGCCTTGCTCGGCCATCCCCTCCACCATCACCTCTGATCACCACATCCACTTCTTCCCATCATCCACAGCTACAACACATCCTCCTCCTCTGACCTATACTGGCCGTGACCTTCATGTGAACCAAATTCCACAAAAACAATGTAAAACTTCCAAAAACTATGCATAGCCGAGCTAGACTTCACCACCACCACCATATCACACCATGGCCGCCTCCTATTGCTCCACCACCACCATGATATGACCTCTGACGATCCCCCTCTCCTCTGACCTGACCTGGATAGTGAATGGCCGAGCCCAATCCATGCATAGGCCGAGACCATTGTTGACCAAAAACCCCTTGTTTGCCTTGCCTTTTGCACTTCCCATGTTTGTAACTTCCAAACCCTTGGCATTCTTGACTTAGACTTGCATTTCCAGTCCAAATCAGACCATTAGCAACCTGAAATCAAGTGTGGCGGAACCTATATAGTGTTGTGGTCGAGCAAAGTTGGGTAGAGATCAAGCAAAAATGGTTTAAAGGCTTAGTGATGTCTTTTATAAATTCTATTCCAAGTTTGTTCCAAAATATTTTGCATTGTATTTATATTCCTACTTGTCTTGTTTTATTTGGTTGTTACAAGATCAATAGCTTGACTCTCTTCTCCACTCAAATCAAAAGTCGTATCGTGCTTTCCGGATTTCGTTTGTGTGTTTTGTTTTGCAAACTCCAGCATAAAAAAATGTGAGTAATCACACCTGACATTCATACTTATATACTGTGAATTGATAGCAAGTGAAAGTGTAGAAATAATTATATTATGTTATACCTGTTTGTGTTGTAAATTATACGATGTTAAACCCTGTAATTAACTTGTCACATCATCTGTTATGTTTTATTTTATTTTACTGTTTATTCTATTCTGTTTATCACACTACAAGTTCCCTGTATAATAGAATCACTATGGGTTGAAATGATACATACCCGAACGGACTTTAGAATAGGGAAAGATCGTTATGGGCTGAAATGATAAGCCTGAACGATTTTTATTTAATTTTATTTACTTGGGATTGCGGGTTTGAAATGATAAAACCAGGATTTTCTTTTTAAATTACGGATTGAAATGATATATTATCCGTATCACTTGACTTAGGATAGAAAATATTATACAGACTCGTGGTTATATTATAAAGTTTTCTGGAAATTTTTGAGTATTTTTAAAAGATAAAAATATGGTAAATTGATTTAAATTGAATTCAAAATGATTAAATAAAGAAATAATGATATTTCTATGTATATAAAATATAGATAAATGAATGGAAAATTTTGATTTAAAACATAACTAAATTTGGAATTTGTGATTGGATTTTTAATGGAAGTTAGGTTAATTAAGTAAAAATGAAATTTAGTTTTATTTGTGAAAATGGAAATTTAAATTTAAGTGTTAAAGTAAATTGTTAAAAATGAAAAAAAAATTGGAAAAATAGTACACTTGAATTTAATAAGTGAAACTTTGGAAATTTGGTTTTTTCATTGTAAAAATTTTCTTTATAAAAATCATAAGTTAAAGGGTGTTTAAATGAACATTTTTGATGTGGAAAAATATGATTTTTATAAGTTTAAATGATTTAAATTGAAGTTTATTTATGGCTGGAATTCTAATAAAAATCTGGAAATTTATTTAATAGCACTTCAGAAATGCTATCGTTCTGAATTTAACTTGAAAACTGAAGTAAATGATACTGCAGCACTTGGTAAGTGCTGTGGTTGATACAAATGAACTAAAAGCTAAAATTAACTAAGGCTATGACATCACTTGATAAGTGCTGTGGTGGCAGAAACTAAATTTAAAACTGAAACTAATGAAAGAGCTATTGTAGCACTTGTTAAGTGCTGCAGTATGCTGAAATGTGATTTTTGAATATAACTGAACAACTGCAGCAGTTTTTAAATGCTGTCTTTGCTGAATTGAATTAAATCTTCTAAGTTGAACCCTGAACTATTACAGCAGTTCTGTAAATGTTGTCTTTTCTGAATTGAACTATTTTTCCTTCAAAACTGAACTATTACAGTAGTTTATAAATGTTGTCTTTGCTGAATTGAACTATTTTTCCTTTAAAACTGAACTATTACAGCAGTTTATAAATGCTGTCTTTGCTGAATTGAATTGTTTTCAAATATAACTTACCGCAGCACTTTTTAAATGCTGTGAAAGCTGGAATTTTAATGTTTTAATGTTTTTAAGTAAATAAATGAACCCAGAAAAGGCTAAAATTTTGGGAATTGAATATTTGATTTAAAGGTATAATGACTTTGTTTTTAAAAGGTTTAAATGAAGTATTTTGATTGGAAATATAAACTATTTTGAAATTAATAACCACGGGTTATAATAATGATTGGTTGTTAAAGAGACCGGGATCGGATATGGACATACTCTCTGTCGATACCGAAAACCACTTTGACAACTGTGTACACGGTGGAGTTTCCAGAATTAAGTAGGATGGTGGCGACGATCCTAAGGTATATACGTGGACCCAACTCCCGTGAGTTGGCATAAGGTGGCTAAAACAGGAGCGATCTCGGGCCAATGAGGTAGCACCTCTGATTGGACGCACTTCTTCGATACCATTCTATTACTTTGTGATTTGTTTGGGTGCACCCCTTGATTTAGGAGTGTTGTTCGAGGTGGAGCGGTAGTGGCTGCTATGCGTTTCCACCAGCCCGTGTGCGTAATTGGTATATCTACCCTGGCATTGCCTTGTCTGCCGTGTCACCTACCATATCGAGCTTTACTACGAGTTGTGATTTCTCCCGTAGCCTATGGTGTATCGATGGTATCCCCCATTTTTGGGAGTATGATAATACTGGATAGACTACTGGGACTATTACGTGTTAAGGGGAATATTGGGTCACTCCTTAATGCTAATTAAAAGTATGTTTATTTTACATTTGACATTATTATAATAGCAAATATTACTACATAATAGATAGTTTAACGGATCCTTAAAGAATGGGCGATCCCAAGCATTCTTTAAGTTACTATACCCTTTATTATAGTTCACTTGAGTTGGTTTACATTGTATAAGTATGTATGTCCTGACTCGAGTGTTTGTGTTTTATTTACGCTTGGGTCAGCCTGAGTATTCACAGTTTTGGACTTCACCCTTCTGGAGCTAGGAATTGCTGGAGATTCTGCCTATCTAGTTATTCATCTATTTCAGTTTCAATTGTTCTATTTCAGCTTTTGGATTAGAGACTTATGTATTTGGGATTTCTACTGTACTTGTTTCTGAACTGTATTTGTTTTGAGACTATGTATTTTGTACCTGTTTTTGAGACTCTGTATTGTAGTGGCTTCATGAACCACTATTTATTTTATTTTCCGCTGCGAGTTATTCTGATATTTCTATGTCTGTGATTATGTGAATGATTTTATTTGCTCCAAATTTTATTATAATCTATTATTTTGTATTATTCAAGTCTGACATGTGTGGATTATTGTCGATTTGAATGGTCCAAAATAGTGGGTCGTTACAATGTGAGTAACTAATTTGTTTTATTTTATTATTAAAATGTGTGTACATGGTTTTCTATTTCATTTTCATAATATTCTTATAACTTGAATATCTTCTGCATATGAACTCCGATTAATGCACGGTTTCTTCCTTTGGGTTCGTATCAAAATTCCAGACAACATGAAACTAGTTTGGTTGAATTTAGAGACCATTGAAATTTTGGGCTTTTATTGGATTTTCAATTGGCTATAAATCAAAGGTGAGTGATTAAACCCACTCACGCAATACTAAAAATTCCATTGCAAGTTAAATAAAATATATGATGTCATATATAAATTTTTTATTGTTGTTTGTTGATTGAAGTTGACATTTCAATTGACATTGAATCTGAATTGACATTTAATTTTATATTGTAATTTAATTGATAGTTAAACCCCGATATTGATAACTATTATATGTTGAAATATATTGGTTGATTTGGATGTAGTTTGAAATGGATGCTTATTGGTTGCTATGGATGTATGGTTGTTTATTTATTTTAATATGTCCCTGTTATCACCTTGTATATTATTGACATCATTTAAATGGTCCTCTGAATCATTTTAGAATTGGATAATTATGACATTTAAATTATGAGTTGAAATGATATGTACCCATACAATTTCTTGAATTTGGATTATTTATTGAAACTGAATTATTTAATTTAAGTTTTTAATTTAAACTTCGGATTTATTTTAAATAAAGTGGTTAAAATTGGTATTTCGAATTATTTGAAATCTCATAAGTTATTGCACTCACGTTGTACACTTGATAGGAGATGAAAAATCCCATAACATCTCTGAAGCCATTGCACTCATATTTTTATTTGAGATTGATTTGACTTACATAGGAATTTTTTTAGTTCTGACTCAAGTGTATTGTTTTTCATTATGCTCGCGTCAGCCAGAGTTTTCAGTGTTGAAGACTATTTTCTGGTGGACGAAGATGAAGATTCAGTATATTATTGCTATTTATTATTCCACTACATTCTGTGTTCCGCTGCATTATTTGTTTATCTATGATGTATGTATAACTCTATTTGAATTTGTAAAAGTGTAATCAAGTGTTATTTGTAAAACAGCTTCATGAACTGTTTATTTGATTTTTATATTTTGTCGTTCCGCTGCAAGATTCTGTGTTTTTCTTCTTTCCTTTTTCTTTTTTTTTTCTTATTTACCCCATTAACAATCCTCCATTTTGAATGGTTTGAGTCTGACATGTGTGGTTTATTGTCGATTTGAACCGTCCAAAAAGGTGGGTCATTACAGTTGGTATTAGAGCCAGGTTTAGACATACCTTAGCCTGTTGGATTTAACTCATTTGAGATGGGGTTGTAATATCCTAGAATGAGTTTGTCTGAGTGTGTATATATACGAGAGCGCGTACTTGTTAGTGTTATAAAAATGTTTTATGTAAGTTTTGAAATGAAATAATTTTCCTAATATTATATGTTATATATAAAAGAAATTTTTTATAACTAATATAGTTATTTTTAATGTGTTTGTTTTATGAAATGGTAATATCTAATTATTATCATTTATTGTTGACTTGTTGTATTTAGTCAAATTATAAACATTGTGTATTATTGTTGATTGAATATATGGACTAAACACTAGTTTAATAATGGTGAATTAAAGAGAATGAAGTGGATAATTAGGATATTCAATATGAAATTGAAATGTTGTTGTGAATTTTGTTGTTTGTTGACCGGTAGTTTAAACTATTGAAAAAAGGAATATCTGGATATTTTTGGATAATTGAAACCTTCTGAATCAATATATGAGTTGAAACTTAGAAATTGTGTTGAATTATGCAGTTGAAATTGATAACCTTAATTTGAAAGTAAGTGAAACAAAGCTTAATTTGTTATATCTATGTCTAGTAAATGAATAGAATTTTTGTATACATTCTTGGCATGTAATGTAATAATATACAAGTGGGAACTTTAAGCCTTGGGATGTTTAAATTGAAACTATGATTAAGGAAATGTTGTAAATGAGATTAAATTGGAAAAAATATGTTTATAAACATAATTAACAATTATGAAATGTGTCATAAATAAATTGAAAGGTAAAGGTGAAACTAAATGGGATAAGCAAATATAAATTAAAAGTGAAATGATTATAAATAAAGCGATGACTTATATATTGTTATGAAATAAATGGACGTTGCAATAAATGGTTAAAAATAAAGTTGCGATAACTTTAAACTCGAATAATGTCTTATAAAAGGAATAAAGCCTTTATAAATTGGTTATAAACTGAAGGAAATTTCTCATGAAATGATTGTCAAATAAATGTGGTATTAAATGAGAAACATTACATGTGAAAATGAATGTAATTTAAAATGAAGAGAAATGTAAGCAATGTTATGAGAATGAATATGTTAATGTTTTGTATTGAATAGAGAAATTCTATGAAACAAATGTTAAAGTATGATGTGATACTTGTATTAATCAATGAGATTAATAATGAATTTGATTAAAATGTAATTATGATGAAACAAATTGGAATAATTATGTAAGTATTATGTATATTGTTTTATTCGCAAAATTAATTTGATCCGGATTTGAGTACACAAGTTCTATGTGAATTACACCACTTCGTGTTAGGATTTTTCATTAGATTCTTGATGGCGAATATTTGAAATGGATTTTTTGTTTGATTCTAGAATTCTCTATTATAGTATATGGCTATGTAAGGAGAATGATGGTTTCTAGTCAAGAAACCTTATTGAAGTCCGCATTAGGGAAGTCGAATGAAAAATACTAGTTCGTAACGAACTTGTGTAACCGAGCAAGCGATCAAATGTGATTTTGCGAAATGATGACATATGTACATCTTTTGTTCTAATATTATTGATATGCTTTGACACTGAAATTGAAAGTTGTTGGGTTGGATATATTTGTAATTTAAATTGGAATTTTTCTTGTATGCAAAACTACTATTAATTTAAAACCATTTTACAAAACAATTTTCTTTTATTTTTCTTATACAAACTATCTTATTGTATTTTATTTACAAAACTATTTTACAAACTATTTTATTTACAAACTATTTTATTTAAAAACTGTTTTACAAAATTTTTTATTTACAAAACTATTTTACAAACTATTTTATATACAAAACTAATTCCCAAAACGATTTTATACACGAAACTATTCAAAATTCAAAACCTTTTATAAAGAAAAGATATTGAATCTCATATGGCTTTTCATACAACGAAATTGATTTTGGAAAATTTATGATTCTTGTATAAGACGAACTTTATATAAGTATAAGGTGATTTTCAAAACTGTTGATTTTGGAAGGTATTTGATCTGAAGAGATAAATCTTATATATAACGGAATTTATATAAGAATGATTTGATATATTCGAGATTATTGATTTTGGAATGTCCTTTATCTGAAAATGAAATCTTATATATAATGGAATTTATATAAGTGCGATATTTGAAGCTATGATTTTGAAAGAGTACTGTATATGGTATGTTATATTTTGAAGTAAGAGGTATAGAGAAGTAGCCTCCGCGAAGAAGTATAGTATGATATGCTTCGACCCAGATGGACTTGGGGAATCCAGGAATGGATTCGACCGATAAACCATAATATACTTGGGTGAATTCCGAAATGGATTCGAACCGATATGGTTGTCCGGACTTAAACTCATGAGTTCCTCGAATTTTTTTTGCAGGGTATATGATTCTTTAGTTTACCCAATGGAGGCGCTTTCGATCCTGGGATCTGTTGTTTATGGGTCTTCCGGGAAGGAAGTGCATCCATTGCGTAAATCATTGAATCAGTAGTTACCACTGCAGCAGGGATCGATGGTCCCTTGTTTACGAAATGGCTATGATATTTTTCTAGAATCCGGAAGGTGGAAGGATCTTTTGGAAAGTTTTGTGTCCATTGCGTAAATACTGGATCAGCAGCGGGCCACTACTATCGTAACATCATCGTTTGACATTAGATTTTGAGCGGTACTTCTCATACCTGTTTTTAAGTATTTTTCACTGGGTGTTGAAACAGGTCTACTAAGTACTTGGATATTTCTAGTCTTACGTGTAACAACCCGCATATTTTACGATTGTATATTTAATTGATTTATTTAAATATAGCATCGTTGGTCGGATTTAAGTCCAAAAAGCTACTTTTTGCAAACAGTCGAATTAGGACTCGAGATCACTTCCAATGAGTCCAAAATGGCGTTTGCAACCTTTTTAAGTATAAACATCGATATGTTTTGAGTTGGGTTGAATTTTGCTATTTTTCTATTGGGCTTTGGGTTTGGGTTTCGGTTTTCAGCCCACTAACCCAACTTATCTAATATCCTAACTCCACCCCCCCTCCTCTTCGTTCATTCTATTATTTTCTTAACACTTAAACTAAAGAAAAATGGGGGAAGAGAAAAGAAAACAAAATTCCTAAGCCCTAGTTTCCTTTGCAAATTCAAGTTCTAGCTCCAAAATATAAGAGAAGCTTAGGCAAGCATCCTCTCCATCTTCTCCATCTCAATCTCTCTTCAATTTTCAGAATTTCCTATAACCTAACTTAGGGAAAACTTCACCCATGATAGTAGATTGAAGATTCTAGAGGTGTAGAAAAGAGGAATTGATCTTGCCTTGTTTTAAAAGCTTCTCCTTCATTGTTTTTGCGTTAAAGGTGAGTTCTTTAACTCACATCTACGTCTATAGCTATCATTGTTGTTAGGTATGAATTCCTAACATCTATTCATGTTCATTTGCTTTTGATTTGGATTGATTTGGTGAATTTTCCAATTTTTGGTTTTTGAAGTCCAATTTTGTGAAAATCCATTTATGGATGTTTGAACATGTTTACCGGGGTGTATCGAAGAGCCTATAAGGCTGGGTTGTCACTTGGCATAAATCCCTAGTCGCCGTTGCGTGATCGATCGTTTCCGGTAGGATTTCGCCCTACATAAGGGCTAGGCTGAGAATACTGCAAATCGCAGTTCAGTCGACTGAACTGTAGGTTCAGCCGACTGAATCTGGGGGTAGAAAATTCCTGTCCCTATATCAGTCGACTGACCTCTGTGTTCATTCGACTGAACCTGGGGACAGAAGATTCCTGTCCCTGTATCAGTCAACTGACCTCTGTGTTCTGTCGACTGAACCTGGAAGCCGAAAGTTTCCAGGCATAGAATCAGTCGACTGATCACTGAGTTCAGTCGACTGAAATTGCTTATCTTTGTTAATTTTGCCGTTTTTTGTGGATTTCCGATTTTTAAATCGATTCTCGTTTCTTCGATTAGATGTTATCGTTTTTGTTGACTTGGATAATTTCTTGTTCGGGATTTTTGGGAATATCCATTTTGATGGATTTGGTATCGATTTCTAAGGATTTAATTCACGTCTTCGAATGTGAATTTCTAGTGATTGATTGTTTCTAAAATCATTTTTATGGTTTATCACTTTAAAATGCAAAGGTATCTATACTAGTAGTAAATATCGAAACTCTTTCATCAAAATGATCTCAACACTATTATAATACAAAGCTCGTTTCTAAAAAACCATTTTCCAATCTATTAGTATATACAAACCTTTACCTCATTCGTATGAGAATTCTAATTAAACGACTTACCAAAACAAGTGGTATGAAACGCTTGTGTTTACTTCGTCGGTTAATTCTTGGACTTGTTCGATTGAAATCTTGTGACAATTTTCGAGTGGAAATCTACAATCTATTCGTAAATATTTAAGTTAAGCCAGTGGTTATGGGACATGAAGCTAAACTCATCTATTTACTAGCTTAGTGTGATTCACACTTTTTATTGATCAATGGTGATCATTTTGTGATTTAGAATAGCGATGTGCGATGTCTATTTGTTTGTGTGGGGACTAAAAAACCCGTTTGTGGAACTTCGATTCAATTTGGTGGGGTAGCGACCCATGGTCTTCGGGCCATTTGTGGAGCTTCGGCTCAAACTTGATGGCTAGTGACCATGGAATAGAGTTCCATTTGTGATACACATGTTGGTGAGTTTTCATGCTCCCGTTTGTGATAGGCCTCCCCCCTTTGTGATTTATGGATTTCTAGTTGTGATTTCTAGAATTTGTGTTTCACCAATTTTCGTGGTTTGCATTGATAAGCTCTATCAATATTTGTGTTTTGGTGAATAATTTAAATAATGTGATTATTTTTGGTGTTTTGAGATGATTTGAGATATTATATGATTTTCGTTGTTAATTGATGTATACTTGACAAAGTATGGCATTTTTGTTATCATACGTTTTTGGTCATATCTCTTATCCGATATCATTTTATCTGATATTTATAGCTAGACTGATTCGTTTATTATTTTCTTCTTTAATAATACTCGGGTCAGACCGAGGTATTTCAGGTGCTTTCGCTTGACTTTTTATAAGGGATCATAATCTGATTTTTGGGCTAACTACTTTAGAATTAGTAGATTTTGTTTTTATACATTCGAGATAGAGACTCCTTGATGTATATATATATATATTCTTTTGTCTAGCACTTGTACCTATTCTTTTGTGATGTAGTGGATCTAGTTTGACCACTACTTTGATGTACACTTTTATGTGTTATATTCATATCTATTTCCGCCTTAGTTATATGATTATCCATGACTGATTTGTGTTATGTTTATTTCTATATTTGTTTCCGAAGGCTACCTAGCCACTGTGTGGTAGCTTTGAGTTTGTATTCGATATGTCGGATTTCCCCTTGAAATTAAATGTAAGTTATATTATCTGACATATCGGTTCTCGCACAAAGCAATTACACAGATGGTCGCTCCTCAACAGCCTTATTCTTCGTGCTAGTCGACGGCATTACCCTATAGTGTCCTTGGCTAGTGTGAGTATAGAGGTGGGGCATCACAACTTGGTATCAGAGCCA
Source organism: Allium fistulosum (assembly GCA_030737815.1). Lineage (NCBI taxonomy): Eukaryota > Viridiplantae > Streptophyta > Magnoliopsida > Asparagales > Amaryllidaceae > Allium > Allium fistulosum. Next base: position 1,386,718,026 of record CM060901.1, on the reverse strand, counting down.
AACTTCAGAACAATGTAGAATAATCTAGCAAGGATCATTGTCCTAAGTCTTTCTTAGGAATCGTGCCATAGGATTTAATTCAAGTCTTCGTACCATTCTATCCTATTTCTTTTTATGATGCCTTGTTTTATCAATCAAGTTTGTTTGATATTCATTCTGTGAATAACCTTTTTCCTCTTTCTTTCTTTCTTAAAGAAGAGAAATGGTTAAACCTAGCCGTCCCAGCGCTGGTCAATCCAGTGCTACTCCTTAGGACGGAGTATTTATGTCTGCTCAGCAACTTCTAGATCTTGTGAAAAATGCTCAAGTTATCGGACCCATTCCAGAGCCTACTCATCCTAAATCTAGGTTTGCACGCTTATGTAGTGATTACACCAGCTTGGGTGGAAAGCCTTTCAAAGGTTCCAAGAGCGTTATAGAAGTCCAAGCTTGGCTTAGAACATGCGATCGCATCTTTTCCCGCATGAATCTTATTGATCTAAATCGAGTCCAAGTGGCTTCTAGCATGCTCCAAGAAAGAGCATTAGATTGGTATGAGCTTTTGATCTCGGAAATTATTAAAGCGGATCTTACTTGGGAGCAATTTCGGGAAAGATTCGTGTTAAAATTTGTGCCAGAAGCTAAAAAAGTATCTCTAGCTTGATGCTTCATTGACCTTGTTCAAGGTGAATTTTCTGTGACGGATTATGTCGCATCTTTCGAATCTCTATCTAAATATGGGGTCGAGTATATTAATACCCCATTGAAGAAAAATCAGAGATTTGTCTATGGGTTGAATAAGAACCTCAAAAAGCCTTTACTTCTGGAATTAGAAGTTTCTTTCGATCAGCTTTTTGATATCGCTCTTCGACTCGAAGAGGCCGATAAAGAAAGTGAAGTTGAAGTCAAACAAAACATCACTAAGAAGAGGCCTTTTAAGTTCAAGCCTAATCCCAACAAGAAAGGGAAGCAAGCAACTTCGGTAGCAAAAACTCCTACCTCTAGTCATGGAGAATGTTACAATTGTGGTTCTAAGGACCATTATGCGAACAAGTGTCCGAAGTCCCTTACTTGCCACTATTGCAAGAGTTCGGGTCATACTATATCTTTGTGTCCCAAACTTCAAAGCAAGAAGGAAGGCAAGCTAATTGTTTTACAAGCCCCTACTAACACTTCTCATGGTCAATGTATTTCTCATTCTATCCTTGATGACATTATTATATTTCGTGATTTCCTTATTCGAGTTCTTTTTTATATGGGTGCATCTCACTCTTTTATATCAAAAGAACTTGTTGATGCTTTGTCTTTGGAAGTTATCGGCTTGATGACTTCATTAAGGATTGCGAATCCGGTTGGTGGATCTGCAACACTTAGTTTACTGTGTAAAGATATCAAGATTATTTTATGTGATTACTCTTTCTGTGCCGATTTGAATGTTATGCGTTACTTAGGCTTCATAATGATTTTGGGAATGGATTGGCTTAACCGTTATGAAGCCCATATCCTATGTCCTGAGTGGACTATATATCTTCGACATCCTCAATCTGTTAAGCAAATTTCTCTTGTTCTGAAAGATTCAGATTCCAATTCGAAAGCATCCTTGTACTCTCTAAATCGTCATGATGACGATAATGATGATGAGGAAGATGTTATTTCTCTCATTCACATTATTCGTGAATTTCCCGACATATTTGAGCCCGTATTAGGATTACCACCTAAGCGAGCAATTGAGTTCAGAATTAATCTAATCCCTGGAGCTCTACCTATCACTCGTCCTCCTTATCGTATGTCCAATAAGGAAAATGAGGAGATGCGTAAACAATTATCCGAATTGGAAGTGAAGCAATTTATTCAATCTAGTTCCTCTCCATGCGGAGCTTTGGCTATTTTTGTGAAGAAATCCAATGGTACACTTAGGCTTTGCGTTGACTACCGCAGGCTTAATGATCTCACCATCAAGAATAAATATCCCTTAGCTCAGATTGATGATTTATTCGATCAACTTAGTGGTGCTAAATTCTTTTCACAGTTAGACTTAGCAACCGGTTTTCATCAGCTCCGTATTGCAGAGGATAGCATTCCTTTGACATCGTTTCGTACTCATTATGGATCTTATGAATGGATTGTTATGCCATTTGGTTTAACGAATGCCCCAGCTTATTTTGTTGACCTTATGAATCGCATTTTCAAAGACTTCCTCGATCGATTTGTTCTCATCTTTATAGATGATATTCTTATTTATTCTAAAACCGAGGAGGAGCATGAAAATCATCTTCGGATTATGTTGGAAACTCTTAGGAGCAACCAATTGAAAGCAAAATTTTCTAAATGCCACTTTTGGCAATCTCGTGTGAAATTTTTGGGGCATATTATTTATGAATCAGGAATTTCCGTGGATCATTCAAAGATTGAAGCAATTCAAAATTGGAAGAGACCAGAGAGTGTGACGGAAATTCATAGCTTCCTTGGATTGGCGGGCTATTATCACCGATTCATAAAAGACTTTTCTAAAATTTCCGTACCTCTCACTAGTTTGACAAAGAAGGGAGTTAAATACATTTGGTAAGACAAATGTGAAGCTGCTTTTCAGAAACTAAAAGAACTCCTTTCCGATGCTTTTATTCTTGTGATTCCCGATGGAAACCAAAACTTTATTGTTTATACCAATGCTAGTCGTGTTGCTTTGGGTGCCGTTCTCATGCAAAGGGAACGTGTTATCGCTTATGCTTCTAGACAATTAAAGCCTGCCGAGACTAGATATGCCACTCATGATTTAGAGCTCGCGGCTATTGTTTTCGCCCTTAGAATTTGGCATCATTATCTTTTGGGAGAGAAATTTGTTCTCTACACCGATCATAAATCTTTGAAGTATTTATTTTCTCTAAAGGAACTTAATTTGCATCAATAGCGTTGGCTTGAGTTCCTTGCATCTTATGATCTCGATATTCTTTATACTCCCGGAAAGGGAAATCGCGTTGCCGATGCCCTTAGCTGAAAGCAACAAGCGGTTGTTTCCATGATGATATCCGAATGGAATGATCTCGCGACTTTATCCACTTGTGAGATTCAAGATCGTGAGTCCAATTCATGTTCATCTCTTATTTTGTGTAGCCTTGAGGCTCATCCTTCTCTTTTAGACCGCATTCTTGAAGCTCAAAAGCATGATCCCGAATTGGCTCTTCTTAGCCAAAGTTGTAGGGATAAAATTGATATTGAAGGTTTGAAAGACTTTGATATTGATGCTCATGGCGGTATTCGAAAATTTGGTAGACTTATTATGCCAAATATTATTGATCTTCGTAAAGATATATTAGAAGATTCTCATCGTTCTAAATTTACCATTCATCCCGGTAGTAGTAAAATGTACCCGGACATGAAGCAACTTTATTATTGGGATGGAATGAAATCTGACATTGCTAACTTTATTAAGTGTTGCATGACTTGCCAACTCATAAAGGCCGAGCATCAAAGGCCCGGTGGTTTATTGCAACCTTTGGAAATTCCAACATGGAAGTGGGATCATATTTCCATGGACTTTATTGATGGTATTCCCCGTTCTCGTTCGGGTCATGATAGCCTATGCATGATAGTAGATAGACTTACAAAATCCACCCATTTTCTTCCCGTTCGGTCCAATCGGACCGTACCTATTTTGGCTAAACTCTTTGTCAAGGAAATTGTTAGATTGCATGGAGTTCCTACTTCTATTGTTAGCGATCATGATCCATTGTTTACTAGTGGATTTTGGAAAGGTCTTCAAAAAGCTTTGGGAACGAAGTTTAATTTTAGCACCGCTTATCATCCTCAGTCCGATGGACAAACCGAGCGTGTGAATCAAACTCTTGAAGATCTCCTTCGTGCATGTGTTCTTGATTTGGTGGAAGTTGGGAAGATCATATTTCTCTTGTTGAGTTTTCCTATAATAATAGCTTCCAATCTAGTATTGGTATGGCACCTTTCGAAGCACTCTACGGAAGGCCATGCCGATCTCCTTCGTGTTGGCTTGAAGCCGGTGAGAAGCTAGTTTTAGGTCCAGATTTTATTCGGGATGCCACAGAAAAGATTGACCTTATTCATCATAGGATGAAAGAAGCTCAAAGTAGACAAAAATTCTATGCCAATAATCGAAGAAGGAAATTAGAATTTTCTGTGAGAGATTTTGTGTTTATTCGTGTTCCACCTATGAAGGGTGTTGTGCGTTTCAGTCGATCGGCTTATCGCCTTTTATTACCGAACGCATTGGTTCCGTGGCTTATCGCCTTTTATTACCGGCTTAGTTTTCTGCTATTCATGACGTATTCCATGTCTCTCAACTACCGAAATGCCTTAGGGATTCTAATTCCATTCTTGAGCCTGGTGTTATTGAAGAAATTGAAGTTTCGTCTAATTTGACTTATGAGCAACATCCTATTTGTATCATTGCTACGGAGGTTAAACGCCTTCGAAATAAAGATGTTCCTCTTGTGAAAGTTCAATGGTCCTCAAATCCTAAGGATTGCTCTTGGGAATCTAGAGAATTCATCGAGCAAACACATCCGGACTTACTCTCTCGTGCTCTTTAAGGTGAACTTCTCATTTCAAAACTTCTTCTTTTTGTGTTACAGACTCCCCTCTTCTTCATTCATTCTTTTATTTTCCTAACACTTAAATTAAAGAAAAATAGGGGAAGAGAAAAGAAAACAAAATTCCAAAGCCCTAGTTTCCTTTGCAAATTCAAGTTCTAGCTCCAAAATCTAAGAGAAGCTTAGGAAAGCATCCTCTCCATCTTCTCCATCTCAATCTCTCTTCAATTTTCAGAATTTCCTATAACCTAACTTAGGGAAATTTCACCTTTGATAATAGATTGAAGATTCTAGAGGTGTAGAAAAGAGGAATTGATCTTGCCTTGTTTTAAAAGCTTCTCCTTCATTGTTTTTGGGTTTAAAGGTGAGTTCTTTAACTCACATCTACGTCTATAGCTTTCATTGTTGTTAGGTATGAATTCCTAACATCTATTCATGTTCATTTGCTTTTGATTTGGATTGATTTAGTGAATTTTCCAATTTTTGGTTTTTGAAGTCCAATTTTGTGAAAATCCTTTTATGGATGTTTGAACATGTTTACCGGGGTGTATCGAAGAGCCTATAAGGCTGGGTTGTCGCTTAGCATAAATCCCTAGTCGTCGTTGCTCGATCGATCGTTTCTGGTAGCATTTTGCCCTTCATAGGGGCTAGGCTGAGAATACTGCAAATCGCAGTTCAGTCGACTGAACTGTAGGTTCAGTCGACTGATTTTGAGGGCAGAAAATTCCTATCCCTGTATCAGTCGACCGACCTCTGTGTTCAGTCGACTAAACCTGAGGACAGAAGATTCTTGTCCCTGTATCAGTCGACTGACCTCTGTGTTCAGTCGATTGAACCTGGAAGTCAAAAGTTTCCAGGCATAGAATCAGTCGACTGATCACTGAGTTCAGTCGATTGAACCTGCTTATCTCAGCCAATTTTGCCGTTTTGGGTGGATTTCCAATTTTTAAATCGATTCTCGTTTCTCCCATTTGATGTTATCGTTTTTGTTGACTTGGATAATTTCTTGTTCGGGATTTTTGGGAATATCCATTTTGATGGATTTGGTATCGATTTCTTTGGATTTAATTCACGTCTTCGAATGTGAATTTCTGGTGATTGATTGTTTCTAAAATCATTTTTATGGTTTGTCACTTTAAAATGCAAATGTATTTATACTAGCAGTAAATATCAAAACCCTTTAATCAAAACGATATCAACACTATTTTAATACAAAGCTCGTTTCTAAAAAAACTGTTTTCCAATCTATTAGTAAATACAAACCTTAACCTCATTCGTATGAGAAATCTAATTAAACGACTTAGCAAAACAAGTGGTATGAAACGCTTGCGTTTACTTCGTCGGTTAATTCTTGGACTTGTTCGATTGAAATCTTGTGACAATTTTCCAGTGGAAATCTATAATCTGTTCGTAAATATTTAAGTTAAGCCAGTGGTTATGGGACATGAAGCTAAACTCATCTATTTACTAGCTTAGTGTGATACACACTTTTTATTGATTAATGGTGATCATTTTGTGATTTAGACTAGCGATGTGCGATGTCTATTTGTTTTCGTAGGGACTAAAAAAAACCATTTGTGGAACTTCGGTTCAATTTGGTGGGGTAGCGACCCATGGTCTTCGGGCCGTTTGTGGAGCTTCGGCTCAAACTTGATGGTTAGCGACCATGGAAGAGCGTTCCGTTTGTGATACACGTGTTGGTGAGTTTTCATGCTCCTGTTTGTTATAGGCCACCCACCTTTGTGATTTCTGGATTTCTGGTTGTGATTTATAGAATTTGTGTTTCACCAATTTTCGTGGTTTGCATTGATAAGCTCTATCAATATTTGTGTTTTGGTGAATAATTTAAAGAATGTGATTCTTTTTGGTGTTTTGAGATGATTTGAGATATTGTATGATTTTCGTTGTTAATTGATGTATACTTGACAAAGTATGACATTTTTGTTATCATACGTTTTTGGTCATATCTCTTATCCTATATCATTTTATCCGATATTTATAGCTAGACTGATCCGTTTATTAGTTTCTTCTTAAATAATACTCGGGTCAGACCAAGGTATTTCAGGTGCTTCCGCTTGACTTTTTATAAGGGATCATCATCTGATTTTTGGGCTAACTACTTTAGAATTAGTAGCTTTTGTTTTTATACATTCGAGATAGAGACTCCATGATGTGTGTGTGTGTGTGTATATATTCTTTTTTCTAGCACTTGTACCTATTCTTTTGTGATGTAGTGGATCTAGTTTGACCACTACTTTGATGTACACTTTTATGTGTTATATTCATATCTGTTTCCGCCTTAGTGATATGATTATCTGTGACCGATTTGTGTTATGTTTATTTCTATTTTTGTTTCCGAATGCCACCTAGCCACTGTGTGGTAGCTTTGAGTTTGTATTCGATATGTCGGATTTCCCCTTGAAATGAAATGTAAGTTATATTATCTGACATATCGGTTCTCGCACAAAGCAATTACACGAATGGTCGCTCCTCAACAGCCTTATTCTTCGTGCTAGTCGATGGAATTACCCCGTAGTGTCCTTGGCTAGTGTGAGTATAGAGGTGGGGCATCACATTACGCCTGATCAACGTACGACCAGAGTCTGCAAGAACGAGGATAAACCTGTTAAGACATCGAGTTATAAAAGTATTTTGATAAAGTATTATATAAAGGATATTTTGGTAATTTTTTTCTTTTCTCAATACTTTAAAATGTTTAAAATATTGTCTATTTATGTACAACATGGTTATTAGTGTTGTAAATATCGTGAGAAATTATTAATTCAATAAAACATATTTAAAGTATATGATTATTGATTTATTAATAATGTTTGAAAAGTATCTTGAGATAAAACTAGTAAATTTATAAGTAATGGATTTAAGGTTTTCAATAGCTTCTTTTTAAATATAAGTAATGATGTAAATAATTATTTTCAAATAGTTTACATATATTTATAAAGATGTTATTTAAAATATTTAAATCGTATTTATAAATGAAGCAAGAAATTTTACAAATGAATTTTTGTAAAGTATTAAAGATGATTGATTTGCAAATGAAGTTTTCAAATGAATATTTCAAGTGAAATTTATATAAGTTTCTTTGAATGTATAATTTAAAGATATTATATAAATGAAAATGAAATTAATTTGTGAAGTTATTTATAGTAATATACTTGACAAATAAATTTGAATCTCTATTTTGGAAGTATAGTTTGAAATATTTACTTGATTTCGAAGTACTAATAGTAAATTTATTGGTTTATTTAGTATTTGAATTTTTGTATTAAACCATAATAAATGTTTTTCCATGATTTGAATATTCATTTTAAAACAAGTGTGTAAAATTAATTATGAAGATATTGAATTTTATAATTTGATTTAGAAATTTAATATAAGATTAGAGTAAACTATTAGTTTCAGTTTAATAATCTTGAGTTTATACTTATTTTAAAAATAATGACTCTAATAAATTATCGGAGTTAAGGAACTTTATTTTAAAGCTTATTATAATGTTTTGATATAAATCTCTAACATTATTTTAGACTTTTGAAAAATATTTGCATAATGCTATGAGGATGTTTTAAATATATCTTATATTTTCACTAGTGAATGAGGTTAAATGTTTTAATTGAATTTTTAGATATATTGAAATATTTCATTTCTCTTCAAGGGCGAATACCAAAAACTTAAATTTTTATTCAATAACCGAATTAAGTTATAAACTTAAGTAAGGCAGTAGAAGCTTAAGTAATATTTTTTAGAAATGATTCATTAATGACTTAAATCTTTAATGGAAACCAAATTATGTAAGTGATTGATCTTTATATAAATAAATGAATGAAAGGTAAATGATGAAAAAATACCAATCGAATAAACTTAAATAAATTTAAAATTCTTGTTGTTTGGCTGATGGGAAGTTTGGGAAAGAATACTTCTAGTTGTTGAGGTTGTATGACTAATCTATTAAGTAATTATCTAAGGCTATTGAGCATAGGGTACACTTGATAGTTTATTTATCACCTTGCATGATTAAAAGTTTTTGAACTAAACAAACCATTGGTTTTGGTTATTATGGATGTATGATGGATTCTTTGGTTGCATAAATGGTTGTATTGTTTGTTTGATCATGTTTTATATTGATTTGCTTTTGTTTCAAATTGAAACAACTTAAATATCTCTCCAATACATAATTCTCACTATTTTGGATTATGTAAGTGAAATACAGGTTTATGGAAGCAATAGTTACCGCTTTTGGTTTCATAAATAAAGTTATTTTCCCAACAAATAGGTACGTTTTCGGATTATAGTTTTATAGCGATATTTTATTGTTATCCCATGGTTTGGGATATTTATTTTTGAGATATGATATATATACATTTATTATTGATATTATTATTTTTCTGGACCTAACCGCGCAATGGAGATGCTGCCGAAATGTTTCATGGAAGTTGAGTCATTTTCAAATTTATATTAAAATTAAATATGTAAGTTAAATTGATTATTTTGAATAAAATATTTCAAATTCCGTGATTCCTTCTTGTTCCTTTTCAAGGACGAAAAGTTTTGAGTGGGGGAGACTATAACAACCCGTATTTTTGATAATTAAAAATATTAAATTTAATAAGGTTTTGGACTTTAATATTGTCAGAAATTAAAATTTATGATTTATTAAATTGAATCTTATTAGATTAGAAATTTTGACCTTATGATAAATCTTAAAACAACTAATTTTAATGAGATAAAAGATGGTAACACGTATTAACATATAATTTGCTAATATTGGTTGAATGTAATTGACTACTATACTATGTTAACGTAATTTCAATCAATTAAAATAATAAAGATAAATAAGGAATAGAATAAATGATGTATAAATTGATGTAATCATATGTTATTAATTGCAATTGGTTTTAATATGGAGTATGAAATCAATTATTTTGTTCGTAAATTTATTAACCTTTGTTTGTAAACAATAAGTTAATATATATGGATTATTAATGTATAACCATTGTTTTATTTATTATCTTATTATTAAATCCGTTAGAAATTTATTTGGTAATTAATGGAGAATTAATGTGATTGAAATATTACAATTGATATAAGAAGAAACGTTAACTGCTGAGTGATGGGTGTAATAAAATGAAAACTTATGTTAATCAATTTCATAAGAGAATTGTTGATTTGATAATAAGAATGTAAATCAAAATAAAAGGATTTGTTTGGAATTTAAATATATAATGAATGGGTTTTATTACTGTTGTAATTAAATGTTGGAATTAATTTAGTATATAGATATTAGGTTTAACATGGAATATTGGATTTCAAAGGAAACAATTGGATTAATTATCTTCCCTGTATTAGGGTATGTTTTGAGATTTAATTATTGTAATTAATAGTAATTATATCTTGCCATTAATAAGAAATAGAAGTAAATGGTAATTAATTAATGATATGTGCAACTTACGTTTCGTGTTAAAATATAATGAGAATTTCAATGAGAAATATTACGTTCAAATTGTGAGTAATTCAATTTGTTACAAATATAATGATAATAGGAAATCAATTGATAAAGAAACGACGTGGTTGTACGAAGTATTATTTACGTGACTCTTTAATGGGATAATCTTTAAATATACGTTGGTTTTAAATAGGGAGGTGTTAATTATAAATTAATGTGTAATAAAAAGAAATATGTTTCAATAAAAATGAAAGAAAAGGATTGGTTTCTTAAAAAGAATATTTTAATCAAATAAAGTGAATATTTCATTTGTGAATGTAAATTTAATTTCATTAAAACAAAGAATTGAATTTTGTAGTATGTTTCTAGTTGGAATATTTGATTTATTTAAATATTCAAACTTGATTTGAATTTAATTTATAAAAAAATAACAATAATAAAATGGTAAGTAAACAACTTGAAGGTTTGGTTAAATTTTTGATTTGGAATAATTAGCATATTTACATAGGAAATTTATTCATTTCAAATTTGACTTTGGAGTCTCAGTTCATCTTTTAATGTGTGGGGTGGCGGTCCTCATTATGTTAATTGCAGTGTTTAAAATTTATTTACTGCGTACTAAATAAATAAATAAATATATATATATATATATGTAAATTTGAGCATATTAGGGTTAATAAAATATGCTAAAATGAACTGTTTTTTTAGTATACTAGATTTGTGATTTCTGTGTACGGTCTACGTTCTCCAATTTAAATCGTCGCTTTCATTTATTTTATTTTATTATTACTTTCTTTTATTAAATACATGGCTCCTTTTGTTTTCCTGTAAGTTTTATTTATTTACACGCGAGCCTTGCCTTGAAATGTTTCATGTGTGGTGATGAAATTAATTGAGGTAGCACATGTTTTGAAATTTTATACCAAAAGATTTGCTTGCCATGTAAACATGTCTTATCAAATTCCAACGTGTGTCTTTCATCTCTTGTTAATTACCTGCATGTTAGGCTCTTTTTAATTTGCAAATTTACATCTTCTTGTATCCTTCCCTTTCATATTTCAATTTCCAAACGTTCTTTACCCTTATTCGTTTCCTATTTCATAAATCTCTTCCTCTAACTTTCCATTTCCAAAACGTGCTTTCATTATTTCTTTTGCCTAAAGTTTTCTTTCTCTTCTAATAAAAAGAAAAAAAACAAACAAATGTGAGCAACTTATTTTCATGAAGCCAATCTTTTCCATTTGTTTACAAATCCATTTCCTAAAGCCTCCTTCCTCTATGTGTGAGCCATCGTGTCATTTTTTTTCGTTGATTATCTAGAATTTAGAAACATAAGCAGGCTTCAAAATTCTTAATGTGAGTAACTAACTTGTTTTATTTTATTATTAAAATGTGTGTACATGGTTTTCTATTTCGTTTTCATAATATTCTTATAACTTGAATATCTTCCGCATATGAACTCCGATTAATGCGCGGTTTCTTCCTTTGGGTTCGTATCAAAAATCCAGACAACATGAAACTAGTTTGGTTGAATTTAGAGACCATTGAAATTTTGGGCTTTTACTGGATTTTCAATTGGCTATAAATCAAAGGTGAGTGATTAAACCCACTCACGCAATACTAAAAATTCCATTGCAAGTTAAATAAAATATATGATGTCATATATAAATTTTTTATTGTTGTTTGTTGATTGAAGTTGACATTTGAATTGATATTGAATCTGAATTGACATTTAATTTTATATTGGAATTTAATTGATAGTTAAACCGTGATATTGATAACTATTATATGTTGAAATATATTGGTTGATTTGGATGTTGTTTGAAATGGATGCTTATTGGTTGCTATGGATGTATGGTTGTTTATTTATTATAATATGTCCCTATTATCACCTTGTACATTATTGACATCATTTAAATGGTCCTCTGAATCATTTTAGAATTGGATAATTAAGACATTTAAATTATGAGTTGAAATGATATGTACCCATACAATTTCTTGAATTTGGATTATTTATTGAAACTAAATTATTTAAAAAGTTTAAGTTTTTAATTTAAACTTCGGAATTGTTTTAAATAAAGTGGTTAAAATTGGTATTTCGAATTATTTGAAATCTCAAAAGTTATTGCACTCACGTTGTACACTTGATAGGAGATGAAAAATCCCATAACATCTCTGAAGCCATTGCACTCATATTTTTATTTGAGATTGATTTGACGTACATAGGATTTTTTTTTGTTCTGACTCGAGTGTATTATTTTTCATTATGCTCGGGTCAGCCTGAGTTTTTCAGTGTTGAAGACTATTTTCTGTTGGACGAAGATGAAGATTTAGTATATTATTGCTATTTATAATTCCACTACATTCTGTGTTCCGCTGCATTATTTGTTTATTTATGATGTATATATAACTCTGATTTGAATTTGTAAAAGTGTAATCAAGTGTTATTTGTAAAACAGCTGCATGAACTGTTTATTTGATTATTTTATTTTGTTGTTCCGCTGCGAGATTCTGTGTTTTCTTTTTTTCTTTCTTTTTTTTTCTTATTTACCCCATTAACAATCCTCCATTTTGAATGGTTTGAGTCTGACATGTGTGGTTTATTGTCGATTTGAACCGTCCAAAAAGGTGGGTCGTTACAACTCTTGTTAGTTTTAAGTTTAATATTTAACCCATCATCATTGCACAATTTCGTATATACTTAAACAACTCATCAAGCAATATAATTATGTTTTTAATAGTAAATAGATTAGTAATTTGAGACTTGTTGTTTAAACTAATCATAGTTTTAACTCTACAATAATTTTTCAAAAAAACTAACTTTTCTTTCGTTTATTAAAACTTTTAAAATTCAAATTTTTTTGGCAACAAAACACATTCCTTTCTTCAAAATAATTCATTATTGTACAAAATCTTCTGTCCACGGGTAATACCCCATGATTTTTACGGTAATTAATTTAAAGGAAATTAATTAATAAATAATAACATCGAAAATAGATTTCTACAAACATTAGAATTTTGCTATGAAACTTGCATTACTTTGTCATGGTGATTTTTTAATCAGCTTTTATATATAAAGTTTTTAGATTGGAGCTTAAACGGAAAAGCTATTAACGTTTGAAGTTTTTGAATCGGAAATATTTATATAGGTAATTAAGGAAATAAAAGTAAGTAGCTAACGTTAATTACTGCCAGTTAGATTTAACGGACAGTTAATGCTAGCTTAGACGTTAAGAAAATTATAATGGGAAGGAACTAATATCGACCGAACAAAGAAGGAAGAATATTAAACAAAATCAATGCTAATTAACTAACACGTTAAATAAACTACAGGTCAACCCATAAGTCACCCAGGTCATCCGGTAGTTGTGGACCTAAGACCACAAGTGGTCGACTATTGGTAATGGAAAATCAACAGTGAATTGTGGCCTGAACGGCCTGGATTTAATAAATATTTTATTAACGAATATAGTTGATTCTAGAGCCTATAAATACATGCTTAGTTTATCACTTCTCTTCTCATATTTTCTAGTCACAGATCGGCGCTCTGCCATTCTCTTTTCTCTATAATTTCTATAATTCTAAAACAAGTAAAACTATTATATATATGTATAAGTGGAGAAAAGTGAAGAATAAGAGAAGAGAAGAATATAATCGATTAATAACACAGAAACAAAGGTTAATCGTGAATGTTAAACTCAAATCTAAATTTAATTTAATCCTTTTCCTAGGTCTGTAATTCTAATAGGCGTATACTCTTTTATATTTTTGATTTAAAGGAAGAGAAAGTCAAATAAAAAGAGAATTGATATAGATATGGAGAATTGGAGCTAAAAAGTGTGAGTGGGAAATTACATACTTTGTGATAATATTAGATCTATATCGTAGTAGATCTAATTCATTTATGCGTAGATATAAATCACGATTTGGATATTTAATTTTTATACACGTAAGGCATTGATATATATCACGAATGGGATATTTAATTGTGTACATGTAATGATTATGGAAAATATATGTTATGGAAGACCCTAAATTTGATAGATATTGTACACTTTTGGATTTGGAAAGTTAGGGGTATAGATAGTCCCTAGATTTGTAAATAACTTGTTAATGAAATCATATTAAGATTTGGTTGGTTTATATAGATTGTTGAACATAAATAATTGATTATAAATTAAATTAAGATTGGATGATATTTTAATACATTGGAATGAATTGTGTAACAATGTGAATGTCTATAAATTGACAAAAAATACAATGAAAGTGTTAGGTGAAATAACAAGGAATGTTAACAAAAAGGAAGACATACACATAATAAGGGAATCACCGTATTATGCTATCTATTATTATAGAAAAATAAAAGATAGTTCCTTATTGCTTTACACATAACACAAGTTCGTTTTTAAATAATTTATACAGAATTATAGTGTTAACCATTTCCTTTGAGCAAGAAGAAATTCCAATGTATTAAGGTATAAAAATCCTCAAGTATAACTAAAGTAATGTAAGTAAGAATAATAACCATGATTTAAATGGAAAACCTATATTATATAATTTAAGATGGTGTAGGAAAGAAATGGTAAGCAAAGAAGATACTATTAAACAGATATGGAAGTAATAAGTCTAAATAAGATATTAAAGAGAGATATTAATTAAAAGGGAAACAGAGGCTTCCTCCAATAATGTTAAATGGGAGGAAAAGTAAATGAGAAATGATATTTAAAAGAAAGCGGTAAATGACTTTAAATTAAATAAGAAACAAGCATATAGGAAAGTAAAGAAATGTTGTCAATAGTGAAAAGTGAACAGTAGAGGCACAATAAATAAGCAAGAATGAATGAAGAAGATGGTATAAACACACACACACACACATATGTAACCTCAAGTATGCATTTATGACGAGTGTGAATTACATAAGTTCGTAAAGAACTTAAATGGATAAGAATGACATAGTCATTAGGATGGGTTGGGCTACTAGCAGTTGTGTATACATTATACTAATGTGGACAGTAGGACCTGTGGAGTATATACACTTGCATATAGGTGAAGGAATACCCTTAAGAAAGTCTGCTTCAATGAACAAGGCGATGGTATTGCCCTGATTGTGTTAGGCAATCAAATAGGATAATGAGCAGCTCGACACTATGTTAGAAGGTGTGGCACCAAATCAGGAGTAGGAGCTACATAGTTTGAGTGCGTCATCAGTCCAAAGCGGTCAAAACAGGAAAGACCAGGTTACACCTAACGAACTACGTCTCCTACTAGGGTAGGCCATGTTAGGGGCATAACCATAGTTGTTTACTAGTTTGTTTGTTTGGACAAGGCTAGTTAACCCATAGAAGTTTTCTTTCAAAAATGAATGAGGTAGTTCAAGGAGCTGAGTCCTCTATAGTCTATGGAGATGAGTCCATAATTGAAGGCAGACAAGTAGTAAATCCTCAAAGAAAAGTGAGATAAATATGGATAAATTATAAGACTGACATCATTATTAGGCATTAATGAGAGGTTCTACTTTGTACGCCGGCAATTCGGCCCAAACATTGATCATGATGCCCAACGGTGTAGAATTATAGATACTAGTGGGGATAGTATCTTGGTCCAAAGGGGGAGGGGGTCCTTATATGTGTGTATATACACACACATATGTACATAATTATAGTCTACTTTGGGTAGATGGGGGGTATCATACGTGAACGTGGAGTCGAGATAACTAAGTAAAAATTAAAAGACATAACATGTCATGGAAGACAATCAACATAAACTAGTGTTATGTACAAAGTGTATACTTTGCCAGTCACGAGAACGTTGTTTTGACCCTCTCCTCATTACAACCCACAGGATAGCTTTAGAGGACAGGTACTGGTATACGGGAGAAGCAGTGGAAGAACATGTTTCGTAATCCATGCTCGGCACTGACAAGGACACTATATATTGGAACTGTCAACTTGGTCCGTAACTATATGTTTATTATACTTTATTATTCCGCTGTGAGTTTATATCGATAGTGATCTGTTATGCATTTATCTGTTTATTAGTAGGATACCAAACCAACGATCCATACTTTGGTGGACTTGGGTTTTCGATTTAGTAAATATTCAGGCCTACTAAGGTGCAGATTGTTACACTGCAGGTCTCCTTCAAGTGTTTAGGAATCCACATCGATAACATTGACTAGACGCATCGACCAAAATTCTTAAAGCACCAAGACTGACAATTTAACACGTATCATAAAATACCAAAACATTTTCAATCACATTATAAAAGCCAAATTCACATTTTATCAAATCTATTGCTTGTTCAAATAGAATATTTATTTTTGTCCACATATATACATCGAATTCATCAACCATTTATAACACTAAAAATTATCACACATCATCCATAAAATCAACCAAGCATCAATATAACAATACACACATTTTCAAACAAGAAAACAAACACCTTCAATGAAAAGTTATCTATCAATTCTCGCTGCACAACTCCGATCAAACTAGATCCTTCTACTCAACTTGCCACATAGAGATTAATTTACCTTCACCAATGCCAACACTATTGGTCCAAGTAACAACTCTTTATTTACTATCACCATCAATAGCTTAAATCCCACTAGGAGATAAATACACCAAAGAAATAAGGATAATATATATATATAGGGAAAGATAACAAATATGATCCCAAATGATTACCTGGTAATCATCACATACTCCTACTATCACTTTAATATAGTATAACAACCCAATGTCCTAAGGGGACATGGACCCTACATCTCTCTAAAGTCTTGACTCATGTCTCTTATGTATAATGTATTATTCTGAACCTGCACTAATACCAACTATAATACCCCCACCTCCATACCCATACTATCCAAGAGTACTACAGAGTAATACTATCGGATAATACGGAGAATAAGACGATATGGAGTACACACGTGAATATTCCCTTATGCTAACACCGGTACATATTTAAACATCGAACAAATAACTCACCTATACATACATAGTATCAGCACAAAGCAATAAACATGTGTGCCTCAAGGATTGAACAATACAAATTATAAAGTAAACATCAGAGATCACAGAGCCAATCGCAACGATAATATATAATACACAATATACAAGTATGTCTAAATTTACATCATAATGATATACACTCAAAAGACCATACAGTACAGAATGATAATCTACAATACCAAATATCTAGTCTCCTATATGCCTAGAAAATACAAGCTGGTCTCACAGTCCTTGTACCTGAAATGTCTCGGACTGACCCTATATAAATATTAAACGGGTCAGACTATATCCAAATCCAAGGTCAATAAATATATAGAACATATAATATGTTGGATATAAAAATAATAATATTATCTCAAATAGCCACAATCATTATATAACATAGAACACCACAAAATCCAGCATAGAAATGTCATCACCCATATAAAATCACATCAAATATTATCCAATAAAAACGATATCAAATGGGTGAATCATCCATATCTGAAACCATCATCAATTCCATAGATCATCAAATATGAGATGTCATCAAGTATACCTCTCAATCTCAGATAATAAAATACCATCATCAAAGAATGTAAAATAGACCGTTTGACTATAAAATTTAAGGCACCTACCCTTTAGTCGAATAAAATAAAAGATAAGAGAATACACTATACTCGGGACATCTATCAAGATAAAATCTCATCTCCTCATATATATAAAATATCAGAATAAATCATGATGGAGAATGAGCGTACGGTATGCAAGAAGTCCTAAATAGAGTTAGATATGCATTAGTATGTAGGTCGCCTTACCCTGGATCGCCTAACCATATCTATACTTAAGTGAGGCGTATCAATAGAATATGCTAGCCTACCACTTCGTTAGAGCCAGAAGGGAGATTGATGGTTGTCTGCCTGCTTTAGGAGCCCAGGGTCACCTAACCCGATCTACTCCTACAGTCTTTAGTTACCTCGATAGACATCATGACACATATCCATCAGTGGCTCGTCAACACATAGCCTCTTAGTCACGACCCTGCTTTGCCTCAATAGGTAATAGACTGCTGGCTTATGCAACATAAAAGGGGCTATAGGGCATCCACCTTACGGATCATCTAACCTAAATACAGTAACGTGGGGCACCGACACCATAGGTCATCTAACCTAAATTATGTGATGCACATTAAATAAATATCCAATAAAAAGGTTTCGTGGATCTAGGGTGCGATCCCAATATCAGCCCACTAGGGCAGATTCTAGTGATCTGGTCCTCTCCAATGGTAATAAAAGGAGTACATCATTATAGTGGCATACGATATCAATAAATATAAAGGTACCTACCATACTCGCACCTACAAGCATCACCTCATGTTAGTACAATCTCACAATACTATGCTCGTCATATAAGTGCCATCTACTTACAATGAATAACCAAATAAATATCACGACAGCGTCCCACACCATTGCTTATTAATCAAACGTATATTCACTTCTTATAAAATACACTTAGTCTCCACAATATTCTATGTAATGAGTCCAAAGAATAACTAAAGAAATATTACCAAATGCCCCATCCCAAACAGTATTATAACTCCGTTTATTCTGATTTCTCATCACATAGAATTAAATATCACAAAATCAAACAACAGGATGTCATCACTTTATCATATCAAATCACCAATCAAATCTATATCAATGGTGAATCATTCAATCGAAAATTGTATTAGGAAAATGGGAAATCAAAAGACGTAGAAATCATACTTAAAATTATTATTTCAATTTAAAACTGAAATAATAATAACATACAATAAAATATTTCATTAAACAATTAAATCAAATATTCAATTATATATATATATATAAAACATTCAAAATCACTTTATAGAAGTCAAACATGATTTTCTATAATTAATTATTATTTCACAATATATATAAACTTCAAATAACTTGTATTTTTATTTCTAACTGTAAAATATAATTCCAAAATAAAGATTAAATACCAAATTTTCATTTCCAAATCTTTTTATACATATCTTCCAAAACTTCCAAACTCATTTTACAAATCAATAATAATTATATAACTACTTCATAATTTTATTTAGTTAAATAATACTTCAAAATAAATGTATAAATCTCCCAAAATAATTCATTTCATTTCAAACCGTAATTTATAATCAAATCCTTCACTATGTAATCAAGTCTCAAGTACTGCTTTAAATCATTTTATAATCTTTTATATTAAAATAGTACTTCAAAATAAATATATTAGTTACAAAATAAATTATATTTGTTTCAAACCATAGAATTTAATTTGAAATCTTCACATTATACTCCAATAGTTAGAAATAAAATATTTTTCGTTCTCAAAACTACCTTTTTGCATCCAAAATAATTTCTAAGAAATCATTCTATTTTCCAACCAATTTTATTTATTTATAAACATACTTCAATTTAAATTTAAAATGCCAAAAGTAGTTTATCAAAGCTTTCAAAAATATTTTAAAACAGGAAAATCGATCGAATATTGAAAGATATGAATTATGGAGTAAAATCCTCCAAAATCATCAACAATCACCAATATAAATTATTATCGGTTGGCCAAGTCGAATTACATTGAATTTAAACCATCAATACACTTTACACATAATACAAATAAATTTCACAATTTAAAATGCAAACGGATAACATCTCCTTTATAATTTAGACATCCAACAAACATAATAACCAATCAAATATCCTGATAAATAATTTATCTAAGCAAACAATTCAATATTCATAATCAATCAAATTTCATAACAACCAATTCAACCAAGTAATTCCATAAATAATCAGGACAATAATATATATATATATATATGTATGTATGTATGTATGTATGTAAGATGCGAGTGGAATTAGATATACCCAAAGCAAAAACAAATCACAACCTCCTGAGTCGTGACTCTCACTGTTGACAATTTCCAGGTCGCACGTGCTTATAACCCCAAACCACGTCGTCCTCCCCTCGCCTAGAAAATCGCATGCAACCTTAATCCCATGCTGCTATCACTCTCGAACGCACACTAGACCGTCGCTCCCCTCCAATCGATGTCCGCCCCTAACACCAACACGTCTCGTGCGATTTTTTTTTCGCAATCGATTTCAAGAATGAATTAGAGGATTAGGGTTCGAACAGAAAATGGAGGGTTCGGGTTTTGGATACGGGTTTAGGGTAATGTCAAAGTAGTGGGAATTTTCCAGAAATGGATAGAGAATAAAAATGTGGGCATTGATTTAACTCACTTCAAGTTTTAATTGATTTTATTTTCACTAAATTTAAATTTGATCTTCAACATTTGTTTACAAATATATTTCAATCCGATTCAAATTAATTTACACTTTTAAAATATCTTGTTTTCAATTTAAAACATTCTACTCAATTTCAAATCAATTATCCGAAAAGAATTTATTAATTTAATTCAATTTATTTTGACAAAATCCTTTGGTAAATATAATTTAATTAAAAAAATATTTGATTTAAAATTATTAATTATCACAAATCAAATTCAGTCACTTTTATTTAAATAAAATTTATTCATTTATACGGTATAGAAATCAGGGCATTACAAAAACTCTAATGGAAAAGATGGATGCTAGCGTAGCTTTAGCGACCTGATTGCCATTGATGGACAAGAGGAGCCAGAGATAAGTTTAACTCACCGAATATGAAAAAGTGTACTTCTCTGTTTCTGGTCAGAACAGTGAAGATGGAAAAAAAAGAGGAAGGGGCTATTGCAATGGAAGGAGGAGTTGTTAGAGGAAGTCGGTCAACACTCCCCAAAATAATTCAACTCGATATCAACAAGAATTAGGTTAATACCGAGAAAAAATTAGGAACTTTGTGGGACTAGGAGCTATGGCCGTGGACTTGTCCAATTTAAAGGATGATCTACAGCACGACTGTGTTGATTATGAGTTTGATGTTGTTGTTCATGATGTCGGTGTGCAAGAAACCGCTACGGAGCTAGTCAGGCGACAAAAAAGACCCGAAGGAGCGGTTCTCCTGGAGACTGAAGAACCTAGATGTCAACGAGAAAACCGAGACCGTTTGCAGAGTCAAATTGTAACAACATGCTTATTTAACAATAAGATATTTAATTCATTAATTTAAATATTGAATCGCTATTGAATTGAAGGTCCAAAATATGACTCTTTACATACGGTCGAATCAGGACTCGAGACCACTTTCATTGAGTACGAATCGACGTTGGGAATCAAAATGTGTATAAATATTGCTATAATTAGAATCAGATGGTCCTATTTTGAATTTATAAGATTTACTGAGAGCTTGCTTCATGGATTTTGGAGGACCATAGAAAGGGTATAAATGTTTAGGCTATGAATGAAGACCGCACAGGACCGTTAGGAGTCCTATGCTGACATGCAAAGATAGGAATTGAATCGTTTAATCAGGGACATTGTATTCATTAAGGTTTCCCCTCTTAGAAAGGTTATAAGGTTGGATACATCTGGGAAGTTGGCGGCTAGGTTTGTGGGCCTTTCCCAATTTTAGATAGCATGGGGAAACTTACTTATTGAGTGGAGCTTCTGGACTAGTTAGCGGGAGTTCATGACATTTTCCATGGTCCATATTTGAGGAAATGTCATCATGACATTGCCTCTATAGTAGCGTCCGATCAGTTAATTGATGTTGAAACAGAGCCCATCCCTCCTCCGTCCCCTCCCATGCCATTGCATGCATTATGGAGCATGGTATTAAGATGCTTCGTAATGAAGAAAATTCGGTTGGTTCGGGTAGATACGGAGATAACCCAGCGGAAAGCACATGAGAAACCGAAGAAAAGATGAATGTTTCTTATCCCGAGCTTTCCTACGATTAAATTTTCTTTCCAAAAATATAGGTGTTTGGTTGCATCGTGGTTGCTAGATTGGATGGTAGGAGATGATTGCCACACTTTCACTATTATTTTTGCACTCATATAGAATTTTATGTATTTTTAGAATGCTTACGTACATGCCTATATGTCACGACCTTATGTTCACGCTATGATTGAGCTCACTTATGGTATGTTTCCATACATAATCACAATTCACTTTTGGTTGAGTATATGGTGGTGTTGATTATTGTAAATAAACTGGTTGTATAACATGGTTGTTGAGTGGGCATTACACTATCTTTCCTTAGTGATTTTAGGGGTGAAATCCCTTTTAAGGGGGATGGAGAATGTAATACCATGTAAAATTTAATAAGAAATTATATAACTAAAAATAAGCTTAAAAATGGAAATTCTGTAAATGTCGGAATTTAGTCAGAGAAGTTACACTATTGCATCTGTGGCGATTTTCTGATCAATTTCCAAATATAATATGTTTAAATCGGAGTTCAAATGGAAGAGTTACAAACGTTTGAAGTTTTCGAATTTGAAATAACTCAAACAAGTTTAAATTTGAAAATTAAGTATTTAAATTTGAAATTAAAAGTTTGAATTAAATAATAGTTAACATTAAGGGAGATATAATATTGAAGTAAACGTTAATTACAAATCTGGTTAAAATATAAATTAATTAAAGTATGTAACAAATAGTTAACATAAATAAACAACGTAGAAATCAATAGTCTCAGAAGGGGGACCGATCGATCGCCCAGGGTCAGCGGTCGACCGGTGGGTTGTAAGACGACAAGGGTTTATGTTGTTTTGAACATGTCGGATTTTTTTATTTTACATCCAACGGCCCTAAGTCCTTCTCACCTCTGTAAATAAACACCTAGGCCCCCACTTTTTCTCCATAAAATTTTGAAGCAATGATGAAGCTCTATCAAATTTTTTCCCCTTAGAGTTTCAGAAACAATAAACTTTGTGGTAAGTAATTCTAATTTCTAATCTCTAATTTTAAAAAAATCCTTCCCCTCCTTATCTTCTGATTTTTGAAATCTAATACACATATACATAAAATCTATTTGTCGTATATTCAAAAAAGGGGAAAGATCAAAAAGAGAATTAGGAGTGGTATAAAACAGAACTTATCTTCTTGTGACAACCCACATTTCGGAAGGTTTAAATTGACAATAATCCACATATGTCCAACTCAAACAATCCGGAACATTGATAATCAATGGGGTTAATTAAGAAAATAAGAAAAGAAGAAGAAAATAAACACAGAATCTCGCAGCGGAATGACAAAGTATAATAATCAAATAAACAGTTCATGAAGTTGTTTACTATACATTTGATTATAATTTATACAACATTTATCAAAGTTATACATATATATATGTATGTATATATGTATATATACAATAGGGATAAATTGATAATGCAGCAGACAATATGATGCAGGAATAATAGTAGTAATAATATACTAAATCTTCGTCTTCGTCCTCCATAATTGATCTTCAATAAGCTAAAAACTCAGGGCTGACCCGAGCGTAATGAAAAGACAAAACACTCAAGTCAGGACTAAAATATTCTTATATAAGTCAAATCGATAACATGTATAACATGAGTGTAATAGCATCAGAGATGTTTATGGGATTTCACATCTCCTATCCAGTGTATAACATGCGTGCAATAACTCAAGAGATGTTACGGGATTTTCCATCTCTTAAGGATCCATCAAAATATTTATATAAACAATAGAATATGCTCTATATATATAGTGTCTATCAGTAATATAAAATATCAAAATAGAGTTAAGGCTTTACATTGATCCCCCTTAACACGTTTTAAGCACTGTCGTACAGTTTTCATATAAAACACCAGTAAATTGTCGGTGGATAGGGATGCGCCGTGATACAACAACACTAAACCAAAATCGTATGGGTCTCGTATAGGGATAAAAGTATGAAAAGGCACGTGAGGCAATGCCCAAGTTAGGATACTACCAATTCGGGTCGCAGGGCTGGTGGTAACACAACATAGCCATGACCGCCCACCGCATCCATCCATCCCATATCGAGTCAAAGGGAGGCTATCCCAAAATCAAGGTGCACCAATCGAAACTAACAATAAGAGTAACAATATGGATCAAGTCCAAGAAAATCGAAGAACGAATGTCCGCTTGGGTTAATTAGCCCGCTTGGCCCTGTCAAGCCGTCATGTTTTAGTCATTTCAAACTGGCACAAGTGCCAGGGTCTATCCATCATCGTTCTTTTTCTTCAAATCCAGCAAACGACGCCAAATCCAACCACTTCGTTCTGGACCATCACTCCACATACACAGTTGTTAAAGTGGTTCCAATATTGAAAGGGGGTATGCTAATAAGAGGCCCCGATCTCTTTAATAAGCAAACGTCGTTTTACACACCGGTTGGTACTTTTACATTTCGAAAACAATTTATACTTGATATCAAAATATCATATTTGCTACAAAATCAATTTCATTTCAAAATCATCATATTTAGTTCGATGCCTCAATTTTCACTAAAAAAATTCAATTCGAATTACAATTTAGGTTATAACTTCACTTTAACCCAATTCGTATTTAAATCCACAATTTAAATATAAACGATTCCCACTCTGACCAATTTGAATTTTTAGAAAATAGTTTTAATAGCTTTAAAATAGCTTAAATAGTTAAGATAGTTTAATAGAAAATAGTTTGAGTATTGAAAATGGTTTAAATATTAAAATAGTGTGGAAATTCAAAGTAATTTAAACATCTAAAAGATAGGTTTTTAAACAGTTTATATAATAAAATAATTAATTTTCAGAATAGTTTTAAATTCAAACTGATCCAATTCAAAACAATTCAATTTCCATTTCAATTTAATCGATTCCATTCCGATTTCAATTCGGATTAACTTCGATTCCAATTTCTATTCAAATCAATTTCAATTTCGATTTTCATTTTTAACTTCAAATTGGATTCAAAAATTCAAGTCAACGGTTTAAATTTCAATTCAATTTTAATTTTAAACCATTTCAGTTTATATCAATTTCAAGTTCAACTTCAAAATATCGATTTAAATCATTTAAATCAAATTGAACTTCAATATTCAATTTTAGATTCAAATATCCAAAATAATTCAATTTCGAGCTCAATTTTGAAATATCGATTTAAATTACATTTACTTAGCCATATGTCAAAGTTCGAATGAAATCCAAATCTTTAAAGCAAATCAATTTCCGAAATTCAGATCATATTTCAATTATAACTTCAAAATCTCAAATTTCATTTTTAAATAATTTTGTTTAACACATTTCAATTTCATAATTTAAGCTCAAGTTCGAAAAAAATTCGATGTCCATACATTCGATTTTTTTACTTCATTAAATCAAACTCATTTAACTAATTTCAAATCAAAAATTTGAAAATCATTTAATTTAACCAAACCAATGTCCGTATATAATTTTTTATCCTACGGCCAAGTGATCAGTTATTTCAATTTAATTTCAGGGATGGATATATATCATTTCAATCCAAATCAGAGTGTCATAGGTATATATCATTTCAACCTATTTCTTAATTTATTCGAAATAATTCAATTTACAGTTTTATATACTGTAAATAATTTTCAAGGTGATAACCAGATATATCAAAATGAATAAACATCTAAATCATCCAAAATATCAACCAATAGCATCCATCACCATCAACATCCAAATCAGCCAATAATTAACAACAATTTCATAGTTATCGATAGCAGGTAATTTACTGGCAATTAATTCCCAATTTCAAATTAAACTGTCGATTTTAACATCTACACTCAATTCATATGTCAATTTCATTTTTATTAACAGTCAATAAAATTAGATAATCTTCACGATGCAATTTTAACGAACGTAAAAATATTATAGTACGTCGTGAGCGTTAAAAACACTCACCTTGAGTTTTAAATTTTAAATCAAATCAAACGACATTCGATTTAACCTAAATTTTAGTTAGCACCAATCGTTTCCAAATCAGTCCCTGAATGTGTTGAGTCAAGATTTTTATATAGTTTTGATTTCTGACAAAGGGATAAACCGTGATCGTCAAAAAGAAGTCATTCATTGAGACACAACGAGCTTCATACATTAGAGGTGGAATATTTGGTATGTTGGTAATATTAGTTATGTTAAAATCTATCCTCAAAAGAATCGATGTATAAACGTTTTTGATGACAGCGCACATTCACTGTGCAATTTAACAGCGACCGGTCGACCGGTCCAAAACCAGGCGGTCGACCGTTCCTGTGTAAATTGCACAATAAACGTGCACACATGCACATAACGTCTATATATTTGAAATTTTCGTCTACTGGTCATTTTTGACCTGTCGACCGTTTTTAAACAGAAAGCAACCTTTCCCAAAAGACACTTCTTTCTTCAATGGTTGCTTCTCTTTCCTTTCATCAATGATCACATCTTTTAATGGCTACTCTTCACAAAGAGTTACAACCATTTATTCTCTATATAAACATATCTAAATCATTGATTGAAATACAACAATTCTTTGCTTTAAAATTCTGATCTTAATTTCTAAATACTCTTGCATTCAAAAAGCTTTCTACTTCAAAATTGCTTATTGAATCATTGAAATTATTTCATATCTTTTGATTCAAATAAGTAATATACTTCCTTCAATCTTCATAAACATCATTCACATATTTTGAGGATAAGATTATAGGAAGGGTGTACTACAAGTGACAAATCAGTGTTGTTAAGAGCACAAGTTGTCAACGACAATTGTATTTATTTTTGTTGAAGTCCTCGGTGTTGTAAGAGGCACGAAATCCCGTTCGGCTGTTCGGGTGTTATAAACCTGTTCCTCCGGGTGAAGCGAGGTAGTTGGTAGTGAAATCCAGATAGAAGTCTGGGACTGGACGTAGGACGGGAGGTCCGAACCAGTATAAAAATCCCTGGTGTGATTTTACTGTTTACTGCATTTACTATTCTATATCTGTGAATTGCTATATAGTTAGTTTATTGAATATTTACTTATATAGCAATTGTAAATAACATTCCGCATATATTAGTCCATATTACACGATCCGTAATTAGTGTGCACAAGCGTACACACTTTCATTTGGTATCAGAGCATACATACTTTCATTTGGTATCAGAGCACGGTCATCATATAACCGTAAAACCGTTATTTGATATATTCTTGTAATATGGCAAATAACGCAAGTACTAGCTCTAGCACTTACACGGAAGGTCAATCAACACAAAGACCTCCATTCTTTAATGGTCTCAACTATAGCTATTGGGCTACACGTATGTCATTTTTCATGCAATCAAATAGCTATGATGCTTGGAATGCTACTCAAAAAGAAATAGTAAATCCAACAACTGAATATTCAGAATGGACAACGACTGAGAAAACAGCAGCAGCTGTAAATGCAAAGGCAATAAATATGTTGTTTTGTGCATTAGACCAAAATGAATATAACCGTGTTAGTATCTGCTCTACTGCATATCAAATTTGGCAAACGCTGAAAACCACTCATGAAGGTACTAACAAGGTTAAACAAGCCAAAATAGCCATGCTGAAGAGTCAGTTTCAAAATTTCAAAATGAAACCGAATAAGAGAAGATCAATGAAATTCATCACTATCAAAAACATCAAATAGATCTTCAACGTCAGCTTCATTATGGACAACAACAGCTCCATCATGAACAACAGCAGACTTCGGCACGATTATCTATTTTAGAAAGAATGGCATTCTTCTTCTGTGGATCAAACAAACGAGATGTTCATGAGCCAATGCCAAATGCACCTTCATCTTCTAGAACCCCAAACTCATGGGACAGAAACTATGCTCAGAATGAAGGGGCAACTGAAAAATGGTCATCTTGGAAGGCTCGCATTGATGATATTAACGAAGATTCAACCGATCTTCCTTCTCCCACTCTTCATTAATTTTATTTTTATTTTTATATTGTACCGTTGTTTATTTTCTTTTGTAATCACTCATTTAATAACAATTAAATATTATAATAAGAGTGATATACAATTTATAGGACACAACTATATTGAAAACAGGCTGAACTGAGCTTCCAGAACAGCACCGGTCGACAGCTCAAAATGGACCGGTCGACCGTTTTGCTCTCTGGATAAAAACGGTCGACCGCCCCATTTTCACCGGTCGACCGGTTACGAGCATTCTTTTTTTTTTTTTTTTAATATATCGGTCCGTTCTTTTTACCCCTATCACTCTTTTCTTCTTCATAACCAGTCTTCTACCCCCAAATCAAAGACACCCTACTTTCTCTTATTAACTTTCTTTCTTCAAACTTATCCCTAATGGCTCCTCAACAAAAGAAATTTAAGCAAGCCTCTACCTCAGAAACTCAACCCATTGATCTCTCTATCAAGAAATGGCTTGTGGATCCAATTTCACTCAAAAGGTGGAATGAAATGAAAGATTTTACTATCCATCCGGGTTCGTTTGTTAAATTCTCAGATTTCTCTAGTTATCGTATTTTAGATTTAGCAAGGGATACCGACATTGAAAACCTTATTGACTATGATCAAAACAATGTGGAAATTAACCATGTCATGATCAAGTTATTCTATGCTAATCTAAATATAGAGAAAAACAAACCCGCAAATCCCAATTATTGTCTTTGGTCTGTTGTATGTGGCAAAGAAGTGTTTATCTCATGTGATAGGATGGCAAGTGTTCTTGGTTCTAGGTTTATTGGTGAAAAATTCTCAAATGACTTTTGCAATATTCATATCCGTAATCAAATTAGTCATCAATTTACTGAAGATGACAAGGATAGCACTAAGTCTATTGGCTTAAGGCCGTCTGCAAGAATTCTTCATCATACTCTTATGCACTCCCTTTTCCCAAGAACTGGAAATTTTGATGCCGTCTATAAAGAAAATTTCAAGGCACTATACGCAATTTATGGGGGTATTCGTATAAACTGGATTGGTATGATCTTCGATGAGATCTTGAAAGTAAATGATAGCTCTAGACCTCACTTGTTTTATAACGAGTACATTATGCGTCTCTTGCTCGATTGTGGAATTGAACCACCAAAGTCTTCCATTTCCAAACCAAAAGCCATCAACAAAGCTTCGATTGCAAGAATGAAGCTTCCAGCTCCGTACTTCAATATTATGCCTTTTGAACAATGGAAAGACCAAGGACATAGAGAGGCTTCCTCCCGTTCATCCCGATCTAAACATGGAGAAGTTAAACTTTTAAGATCATCTTCCTCAACAAAAGAATCACTTAACACTATTGCTCAAAATCAATTTCTTCTAGAAGCTCGACTTAAGCGCATGGACACCAAAATGGATAAACGATTTAACAAACTTAAGTCGTTCTTCAGTTCTATATGGGAAGCAATATCATGTGGAGCATCATCCTCATCCATGCCAACTCAAGACCCTGGCAAGCGCCCAGCTCCTCCTACTTTTGCTTGGACATCCTCGGAGGAGGGTACAAGCTCGGGAACGAGTCATGGACGTGGATACGGAAAATCTCAGCTTGTTGACGAAGAAGAAGATGAGAGTGAGACAGATTCAGATTGAATCCTTTTAGTCTATGTCTTTATTTACTATTATGTGTAAATTATGACTTAGTTCTTGCTTTAAGACATTATCTGGCACTTGTACTAAATAGTGTCGCATTTTAATTCGTACTAGACTCTTTGGCATTATCATATTATGTGACTCTTAACTCTTGATCTATGGAAGTAGTCTTATTTTGCTTATACTCTGAATTATATATTTTATATCCTATATTTTAATAAACTCCTTTTTGTCGATGACAAAGGGGGAGAAAATTGTGCTAACAGTATATATGCAGGAAAATATAAAGTTACAGGCACAATCTCAGGGGGAGATCAAATACAGGGGGAGATTCATAACTATGTTGTCATCAATCAAAAAGGGGGAGAATGTTGAGTCAAGATTTTTATATAGTTTTGATTTCTGACAAAGGGATAAACCGTGATCGTCAAAAAGAAGTCATTCATTGAGACACAACGAGCTTCATACATTAGAGGTGGAATATTTGGTATGTTGGTAATATTAGTTATGTTAAAATCTATCCTCAAAAGAATCGATGTATAAACGTTTTTGATGACAGCGCACATTCACTGTGCAATTTAACAGCGACCGGTCGACCGGTCCAAAACCAGGCGGTCGACCGTTCCTGTGTAAATTGCACAATAAACGTGCACACATGCACATAACGTCTATATATTTGAAATTTTCGTCTACTGGTCATTTTTGACCTGTCGACCGTTTTTAAACAGAAAGCAACCTTTCCCAAAAGACACTTCTTTCTTCAATGGTTGCTTCTCTTTCCTTTCATCAATGATCACATCTTTTAATGGCTACTCTTCACAAAGAGTTACAACCATTTATTCTCTATATAAACATATCTAAATCATTGATTGAAATACAACAATTCTTTGCTTTAAAATTCTGATCTTAATTTCTAAATACTCTTGCATTCAAAAAGCTTTCTACTTCAAAATTGCTTATTGAATCATTGAAATTATTTCATATCTTTTGATTCAAATAAGTAATATACTTCCTTCAATCTTCATAAACATCATTCACATATTTTGAGGATAAGATTATAGGAAGGGTGTACTACAAGTGACAAATCAGTGTTGTTAAGAGCACAAGTTGTCAACGACAATTGTATTTATTTTTGTTGAAGTCCTCGGTGTTGTAAGAGGCACGAAATCCCGTTCGGCTGTTCGGGTGTTATAAACCTGTTCCTCCGGGTGAAGCGAGGTAGTTGGTAGTGAAATCCAGATAGAAGTCTGGGACTGGACGTAGGACGGGAGGTCCGAACCAGTATAAAAATCCCTGGTGTGATTTTACTGTTTACTGCATTTACTATTCTATATCTGTGAATTGCTATATAGTTAGTTTATTGAATATTTACTTATATAGCAATTGTAAATAACATTCCGCATATATTAGTCCATATTACACGATCCGTAATTAGTGTGCACAAGCGTACACACTTTCAGAATGTAGTACTCGTTGCCACGATTCCTTCGCTGCTTGTTTCGTCCAATTCTGACAACGTATGAAAAAGATATACGTTTTTAAAGATTTCATACTTTATAATATAATTGATTTACATTTTACTTTTTCATTTTCAAACCTACACAAATCTGGCGATTGATATCAAACCCTCAGATCCAAGCCGTGTTTTCCGTTCTTCTTCGTTCATGCTCTAGGAGTTCACGAACCCATACGCGCCTCAACCATCTACAAAACGCGACCACCACGTCGATCGATAACACGATCAGGGACCGCCTTCGTCTCCGCCTACCAACGCCGCACCCATGCCTAGAGCCACGTGAAGCTCGGTGCTGCCTTCGCCACAAAAATCCCCTCTCTCTGCGCCACGAACGCGAGTCCTATCTGGCGAATCCACCACATGAGATCCCATCACCACCGTTGATTTCATATATCTCATCGTCGCCGACGTTTTTCCTTTAGATGTCGAGGCTTGAAATGGTATGGATGATGAGATAATCAAGGAGGAAGGGCAGTGGCTTTCGGCCATTGAAATAAAAGAATGGTGGCTGCAACTTTAAGTTAGGGCTTAAGAGAGGAACGCGTATATATACGCGTATACATATTATTTTATTATTATTATATTTTTTATGTACTTTTCCGGACGAACTCCAAACGAAGTGTGCCTCCTGGCGTTCATAATGTTTTACCCCTATTCCGAACACAATGGGATATGCTTCGAGGTCTAATTCGATCGTATGCCAAAGATAGCTTTTCGAATCGAATTATTTTAATTAAATTTTGAAGTTTTTTTTGCATGTTTCAAGCTCGCATGGAAAAACGACAAGTCTGATCACTACGAAACTTGAAATTCTACAATAATTCACTATTACAGATCCAATGAATCTGGTTTCGTCGAAATCCGAGATAGTGGTCAAAATGGCTATTTTTACTCGTCAATTAAAACCAGAAATTTCGAAATTTTAAATTAATCACTTAAATTCAATTTTTAAGTGTTGACAATCTTCATTCATATTTAAATAACATCTAAACCAACTTTTGAAATCATTTTCATTCATATTTAATTCAGAACTCAATTATTTAAATAATTTCAATATTAAATTCAACTATTGATTATAAACACATACAATACGTAGCCTTTCCTTTCAATACTTGTTATTACTTAAATCTTCAAAATTTGTTTATTTAAAAATCTTGTTCAAGTTCATATTCAATAACTATATAAATAAATCATTAAATTTTTTTATTTTTAACCATTTTTATTCAATAATTACATTAAATTTAATAATTTAAAATAGCTAAAAATACGGGTCGTTACATTTTCTCCCACTCAAAACTTTTCGTCCTCGAAAAGTGACTAAGTACAGAATTTAACATTCGATATATTTTAATCAAATTAATCGACTTATAACTTGAAAATCAAATTATAAAACTTTTACTACGCTTCCGCTACGCCACTCTGATCGGCTTACAGAAATCATAATTTAGTTATAAAACAAGTTATAAAAATTTTAAAACTTCAAATTTTTTTTCTAACACCCGGATTTACGAAAAATTTCAGCCGCGTCTCCTTTGCGCAGCCGATCGGAAAATTTTGACAATTCAATATATAAAACAAATAGATATCAAATATACCAAATATATATCTCATCTCAATAATGAGGCATCCTAAAAGGAAAAATATAAAATCGTGGTATGTAATCAGAGATACGTACCTTATTATTAATAATACGAGCGAGTTCGCTCGTATTAAGCAAACAAAAGCATATAAAAACCCGCGTATACGTCCAAATGGTCTTTGTATATACCTATCTCACTCAAATTAGAATATTAGTTGCATATAATGATATAAAAGAAAGTATGAGTTTTATAGAAGCATATGACATGAATTTTACATCCAAACCATAACTTAAGCATTAATATACGACAATCAACAATCATATACAATAAAACAGTTATAACGGCGATTTACAATAAAAGAAACCATTCCATTATTAGAATTCATCCAATTAATTCATAACGATACGAATTTACATTATCCAATTTCAATATTTCAATTAATACACTTCATTTCTTATTAACATCCAAATTTTATTAGCATTTAATTGGTTTACTTCCAATTTATTCATTTCAATTTGTTAAATTTCAATTGTTTCATTTTTCGTTTAGCAACATCTCATATCGATTCATTTATTCACATTCATTCTACACTTAAGTTCGTTTTCATTTTAAATCAATGTTATTTCATTTACTCATTTTATTAATACAATTCACTAACTTCTTCCATATATTCATTTCGGTTAGCTTTCCACAAGTTAAAGTTCATTTCATAATTCAATATTGGCTTCCTTCCTTTAACATCCATATTCAATTAATATAGCATCTTGTTTAACTAACATTTTCAAAGTTATATACTATAAGCTTTCCTTTACATTTCGCGAAACATTTGAATTATAATGTTCATATCTCCATTTTTGGCATCAACATCGTTAATTAAATATTTCTTATATCCTTACTTAAGTTTCTTTACAACTTAATTCACATTTATTTTCACAATTTCATTTAAACATATTAATAATCATCACTTTAGTTTATAATCATTCTATAAAAGTCCAACATATTATATATGACTTTATCTAAGTTTATAATTGTCTCAAAAGTTACAAATCCAATTTCAAAATTTCTTTGCAAATTTATATTTAACTCTATAACCAATTTACAAACATATTATTTATTTCATTTGTCTACTTTCTTAAGTTCCACTTACTTATTCCATTTAGTCATTAATCATTTCATAATATACTAATTAAGTATATAACATTTATTATTACCTCTAAATTTTCATTTATATACATTTTAATTACTTTTAAGTTTTTTTTACTTGTATAATGTCCCATTACATATCCAAATCATCATTTTAACTTTTAACAATCGGTAAGTCTTATTATATGTTATTAGAATGCAATTTAGTATTACACAAATTAATCTGATTCATTTTACCTAATTAAAATGTTCACTATTTTAACCTATTTAAATTTTCTTTACTTTCAATTTTAGAGTTTCAAACTTCAACTCTAAAGTTTCTCAAAACATTTAGCTTAGAATTCCTAGTTCTCTAATTTTATAAGCTCTGGTTATTCAAATATTTCATTTCATTCAAATAATTCGAAGATTATTAATCAACAGAACTTCAAAATTTTAAATACTGAATCATTTGAAATAAGTATATGTATTCATATCTTTTGTATATCAAATCATACTTTTGGAGTTTAAACCAAACTCCGTTTATCAAAACAATTTCGTAGCAAAGCTTCTTAGAAGTCTCCCCTAATCCGAGACTCGAAAATGAACGTCGATGATGCTGCGCAGTCATCACCGAAATGATTTTCCAACGACAGAAGAGGGGAATGCTTAATTTATTCCTTCTAAAATTTATTTGAAAACAACTTGTATTTGTATATACTTTTAAACAATATTGATATTAATTTTTTTCACACCTTGAAAACCTTTTTCAGAAACACCGAATTTAAAATCTTCAAATTCTAAATTTTAAATTCACTTTACGTGCAAATTATATTTTCTAAATCACATTTATGCAGTTCCATTTTCTTTATTATGAAAAATGTTTCATTAATTTACATCTTTGTTATTTCAAGCAATTTCTATTGTCATTAGATTTCAATTGAATTTAATTATCGAATGCTTCGTAAAACAAAATTCACAAAGTATTCGTTTTATTTTAATTCAACCAATAATCGATGATAATTAAATATTATCATCTCCTAACAACTACCATTCATAAAAAAAATTATCATTATATATATGAAATATAATTTAGGTAAAATTATTTCATTTACATATTTTAAAACAATATTATGTCGACTTGCCTCGTTTAAGTGTTTAGAAACCCCTATTGATAACACGGCATCCCACGCACCGACCAGAATTGTAACAACCCATATTTTTAACAAATAATTTTAAATTGAAATTTATTTGAAACTTTGATTTTAAATCATTTTAAATTGAAATATTTGAATTTTCCAATGTAATTTTGGATTTTGTTTATAATTTATTTTCCTAATATAATAAAATAATGATTTTCTGAAAATTTAATATTTTGGTCAACTTTAGTCAAACTTGACTTTCAGTTGAAATTTTTAATTTTTAATTTCTAATTTTTTTTCTTTAAAGCATTATTTGTTTCTGATATTCGTTCTTCTTTTCGTTTTATCAAATTCAGTTTTATACCTTTTAAATTCGATTAAATTCAGCGTTTTACACGCAATTATTTTCAGTATCTCATTGTTTATTTTCTATTTTTAGTTTTCCATCTTTTAGCTTGTTTGGGCTTTGTTTATTTTGTTGTGTTGAGTTTTTTTTGAAATGGGTTTAATATTGGGCTTTGGAAATTCAAAGAGACTTAAGTTACTTTTGTTAATTGGTGCCTTTTCCTTTCTAGCCGTTCATTTTCTTGCCGTACAACTTCTCACTTTCTTTTTCATGTACAAAACATTTCGTTCTTCCTCACGTTTCATTTGCATCACCTGAGAAAAATTGGGCAGTGAGTTTTCATTGTTTTCCTCCTCCTTCTTTCTCTTGTCTTTTTAGTCTTCCTCTTTTATTTGCATGAATGCTCGGCCTCTACCTCTATCATCACCAGCCCTTGCCGACCATGTCCTCCTCCTCCACAACCACCTTCCACGGCCAACACCACCACCTCCACTGACCAATAGCCGTGACCACTTGATCACCAAAACATGCAAAAACCCCTAGCCGAACTCCATTTTGTTCACTATCTCCACCTTGTTTGCCTCGGCCTCCACCACCTACTCCTCCTCCAGCCCCTTGCCGTAACTGACATGACCACTGGCCGCCACTTCTGATCTTACCTGACCATGCTTGAACCCAGGCCGAGACCTTTAGCCTAGGGCCGAACCCAATGCAC
This sequence comes from Allium fistulosum, assembly GCA_030737815.1. Classification (NCBI taxonomy): domain Eukaryota; kingdom Viridiplantae; phylum Streptophyta; class Magnoliopsida; order Asparagales; family Amaryllidaceae; genus Allium; species Allium fistulosum. Next base: position 1,386,682,138 of record CM060901.1, on the reverse strand, counting down.
TTGAACCCCATGACCATTCACCTACCTTGCCTTTTTGTATTCATGAACTCCTACCTCTTCACATCCCATTGCTTTGCCTTCTATTTGCTGACCATTGGCCGAGCATTTGAAGCAAGATCAAGTCATGGCTGAACCATGTGGTGATGGTTGAGCCCTATTTGGAAGTGGCCGAGCCCATTTATCTTGGTTAAGTCATTTTAACATCCTTTGTTCATTTTTGTGCATTGGTTTAAGTCTAAATTTTGTGATTGAATTGAATACTTATATATGTTGTATATTTGTTGTTTACAAGACTTGGATCTTGGCTCTTCCACTCAAATCTATTCGTGCTTTGTCGTGCTTTGCGAAGTTTGTTCGTGTGTCTCGAATTTATCATCTTTAGTTTAGAAGGTGAGTCTATCACTCTCGACATTCGTACTTATATATTTGTGAAACGATGACAAGTGGATGTGTAGTAGTTGATATGCTATGTTGATTAGTTCATATATGCCTGTGATATGATGATTATATGATGTTATAACCTGATTATATATATGTTACATCACCTGATATGATATGCTATGCTATACTGTTTGTCTTATATTCTGTTTCTCACACTATAAGTTCCCTTTCACTATGGGTTGAAATGATACATACCCGAAAAGGCTTTAGAATAAGGAAAAATCGTTATGAGCTGAAATGATAGTTTTGAGCGATTTTTATTTATTTTGACTTGGGATTACGGGTTTGAAATGATAGAACCCGGGATTTATATATTACCGATTGAAATGATACATATCTGAACCACTTGACCTAGGTTAGAAAATATTATACAGACCCGTGGTTAATTTTAAATATTTTCTGAAAATTTTAGGTATCTGGAATTTAAGTTATATGAGATTTTAACTTAAAAGGGGATTTAAATGATTTAAATAAATTTTAGTGATTTTTCAATAAGTTAAAACTGTATGAATTTATAAATGATTAAAATGTAAAATTTAAAAAATGTGATTTGACTTAATAATTGAAAATTTGATGTTAAATGGAAATTTTGGCTTAACTTAGAAATAAAATATTTTATTTATGAAATGGATATTTTTAAATGTAAATAAGGTATCAAGTTATTTGTTAAAAGTAAAGTTAAGTAATATAAATGAAATTTTGACTTGATAAATGAATTATGGTTAAATTTGAATATTTTATTTATAAAATTTATATTAGTTAATCATAAGTTAAATGATATCCAAATAAATATTTCTGAAATGTGAGGTATGTTTCATAAGTTAAAAATGGCGAAACTGGAATTATAATATTGTTGAAAGGTTATAAGAAATCTTAGATTTGTATTGGCAGCATTTCCAAAATGCTGTGGTTTAAGGTAGTGTTTTCTTAGTGCTACCATTTCTGAAAATGTACTATTTTCAAAATACTATTAGAACTGTAGTAACGTTTTCTAAGTGCTGTTGTTTCTGAAAAGATAATATTTTCGAACTGCTACTATATATATATCTCATTTCCAAGTGTTACGAATGCTAAAATACAATGTTTTGAAATTGTTATAATTGAATGAATGAACTTAGAAATGATACAACTTTGGAAAAATGGATATTTTGTAATAAAATTTATTTAACTAAAATCATATTTTAATTGATATCTAAATAAATGATTTTTTGAAGTAAAATTTGATTTTATAAAAAGCTATGATAAATTTATAAGATATGATGTTTTAAATATGTTATAGTAGAAATGTAATAGAATTTGTAGCATTTGTAAAACACTATCGTTTTAAGGTTATGTTTTAAAAGTGCTACTATTTCTAAATATGTAACATTTTCAAAATGCTATTATATAAGGGTTACATTTTTAAAGTGTTGTAATTTCTCAATATCACATTTTTCAAGGTGTTATGGATTTTCTAAATACCATATTTGTAAAGTGGTATAATTTCAAGTGTTTTGGTTTCGAAGTGTTATAACTTTGAAAGTTCTTTGATTTTTGGAAATGAATATATATATTTGAAATATAAATGATATCGTATTTGGTTTTGAAGTAAAAATGATATCGTTTTGATTTGGTTTTGAAGTGGAAATGATATTTTGGGTTTTAAAGTATAAACCATTTGACAATAATAACCATGGATTATAATAGCGATTGGTTGTTAAAGAGACCGGGATCCGATATGGACATACTCTCTGTCGATACCGAAAACCACTTAACAACTGTGTATGCGGTGGAGATTCTAGAATGAAGTAGGATGGTGGCGACGATCCTATTGAGGTATATACGTGGACCCGACTCCCGTGAGTTGGCATAAGGTTGCTAAAACAGGAGCGATTGACGGGCTAATGAGGTAGCTCCTCTTATCGGACACACTCCATCGTATGCCATTCTATTACTTTATGATTGATTTGGTGCGCACCTCTGATATTTTGGGAGTGTGGCTCGAGGTGGGCGGCAGCTGCGATTATGCGTTACCACCAGCCCGGATGCGTAATTGGTATATCTACCCTGGCATTGCCTAGTTGTGCCGTGTCACCTACCCTAGCGTTCTTTACTACGAGTTTGATTTGTGTCGTACCTATGGAGTATCCTCTGGTGGCTTCCCGATCAGGAGGGACTACGGTAATGTATAGACTATTGGCACTATATATGTGTTAAGGTGGAAAATGTAAAGCCTTAACGCTATTTTTAAGTAAGTTTACTTTACTTTACACATTATTATAATAGTGTATATTACTACATAGTAGATAGTTTAACGGATCCTAAAAGGATGGGCGATCCCAAGCATCCTTTAAGTTACTTGTGCATTTCTATTACAGTTCACTTGAGTTGGTTTACATTGGATAAGTATGTATGTCCTGGCTCGAGTTTTTTTTGTGTTTTTCTTTACGCTTGGGTCAGACTGAGTTGTACCAGTATTCCAGACTCACCTATGGAGTTGGAGCTTCGCTTGGATCCATCTATTGATTCTGCTTTCAGTCATTCAGTTGATTCCAGTGATGTATTCAGATCTTGTATTTGACTATTGTATTGAGACATCTTTGTATTTGTGATTTCTGTTGTATCTTGTTTAACTCTGTTATATATATAGTAGCTTCATGAACTACTATTCTTTTGTTTCCCTTGCATTATTGTTATATTACTCTGTGTCTATGATTCTATGATTATTTATTTACTGTATATATTGAGTTTTGCCAAAATTTTGAATTAACAATCTGATATTTTGAGCAATTCAAATCCGACATGTATGGATGCAAATGGTTGAAAATTTCAGGTCGTTACAGTTGGTATCAGAGCCAGGTTTTAGGCAAAACTCAGCATATAGAGTAGATTAAATTACATAATCACTTTCGTTCGAGCTTGAATTCCTTCTTCTTCGATCTGGTTTCCTTTGAATTTTTGGAATGTTCCCTCGGTTCCAAAATCCATTCTTGTCTTTCCCTATTCATATTCTTCTGGATTTTTGAGTATCCCATAGCTCCACTATATGATTTGTAAGGAAGTGAAACTCCTTACAATAGGCATTGATTCATCGGAGATTTCTGTATCCTCGGTTTACAATGTTGCTATCTCTTGCGATACTCGAATTCTATCTTTTGAGACCGAATGTCGATTTGCCTCTGAATTCTACCTCCATCTTATTTTGAAGTCATGATTGACCTGTTAAGGTTGCCTGCGATTTATATAATTCTAACCATTTTTCTTCTCTCTTTGAAATCTATTTATCTTCATATCGAGCCTACCTTCTAGTTGAATTCTTTTGGTTAGGATCCCTCTATATTTGAATCTTTATCCTTGATTTAAAAACCATCCTTGAATCATCGGAAGAGGGAGTGTATTTTGTATCTTGTTATTAATATTAAAATGTTTATATATTGTGTTGTTTGAGTTGTTGATGTTGGTTTGGATTTTCGATCGATTCATCTGATCAACGCTATCGATAGGATTTCCAAAACACTTGAACAGAGCAAACTGACATAATATCATTTTCAAATTTGATAAATGAAATTAATTTGTATGTTTATATTGTAAATATATAAGTAAAAAATTTGGAATTTAATAAGTTAATTAAATTGGTTTTTTAAAATGATAATATTTGATTTTCATTTATTGTTCTATAAATGAATTTATAAACATGGTTTATAAACTGATATGAAAATTAAAATAAATTTAAATATTGAATTTTAGAATTTAATTTCCGATAATTTCAAACTCTGGTTTTAAAGTTTTAAAATGTATATTATTTAAAGTATTTTCGAATAGAAATCATTTCATGTCAGTACTCTCTTCTTTTGTCGCTGGAAAATAATTTCGGTGATGACGACCGCATCATCGACATTCATTTTCGAGTTTCGAAGTGGAGAGACCATTCAGTAGCTTTGCTACAGTTTTGTTTTGGAAATTTAATTGATTTAAATTTCTTAAGTATGATTTGATTTATATATATAGGTATATTATTTTAAATTTGATTTGATATATATAGTATATACATTTATCTGTAAATGGTTTGAAATGAATCAGAAATTTAATTCTTTAATTTATATTAAAGGATGATTTTATTATAGATAAATCCAATATTTTTGAATAAATATTTAAGTATAAATAATTGAATTGGGAAAAAATTTCTTGTATAATCCTCTATTGCATTCTAATATAACTTACCTTAATTATTCAAAAGTTAACTATGTAACTGAATATTATACTATATAAAATGATGATAAAGAAATTTTAAATAATTTGAGTGGTTATAATGAGTATGATCAGAAGGGAAACTATGCTAATAGTTGCCCTGCTTCAGTTGGTACTGCTATTCCTCCTTCTGCTCCCGCTCCTAGTGACACCCAAGGTACCCTTTCGGGCATCTTTTCTTTATTTCATCCTCCTGTTCATGTTTTATTTGATACCGAAGCTTTCCATAGTTTTAGATCTGTAGATCTTTGTGATAAGTTTGAACCTTCCCTTTCTCCTGAGTATGTTCTAGTAATTTCTATGTTCTGGGTTTCGACGCTTTTGATTTGTTGCTTGGAAGTGATTGGCTGAAGAGGCATGAAGCCGTTATCTCCTGTAAAACCCGAACTGTTTCTCTTCTTGATGATTTTGGTAATTCTTTGGTTATTCAATGCCGTATGCCTCAGGATTTTGCTGGCAGCTTTATTTATTCTTTTGATTCTTCTCCAGGTGATCTTTATTCGACTCCTGTGGTCAAACTCTATCCCGATGTATTTGGTGAAGTCACCGCTTTACCTCCTAAGCGGGAAATCAAATTTCGTATCGATCTTATTCCTGGAGCTCGACCTGTAATTCTTCCTTTTAGAAGAATAGCACCCCGTGAGAAGGTTGAGTTGAGGAAGCAAATTGAGGACTTGTTCTCCAAGGGTATGATCAGACCTAGCCATTCCGAATGGGGAGCGGCGGTAGTTTTCATCACTAAGTTCGATGGTTCTTTGTGGATGTGTGTTGATTATAGGGATCTGAACAAGCTCACTATGAAAAACAGATATCTTATACTTCGTATCAATTATATGTTTGATCAGCTCTATGGAGCTATTGTTTTCTCTCAGCTGGATCTTGCCTCATGTTTTCACCAGCTCAGAGTTGCTGAGGAAAGTATTCCCAAGACTGCTTTCCTTACTGAGTATGGTTTCTATGAATGGTTAGTCATGCCTTTTGGTTTGACTAATGCTCCTGCTTTCTTTGTTGATCTTATGAATCATGTCTGTCGTGACGTGCTTAACAAATTTGTTCTAGTCTTTTTGTATGATATTCTCATCTTCTCTAAGTCTGTGGAGGAGCATGATTCCCATTTGAGCTTTGTTCTGGAGACTCCTAGGAGTCATCAGTTGAAAGCTAAATTCTCGACATGCCATTTTTGGAAGGATGAAGTCCGATTTCTTGGGGATATTGTTTCTGGTAATGGAGTTTCTGTTGATCCTGTTAAGATCGCTGCGATCAATGTAATTCTTTCTTTTCCTTTACTTTTCTCTTTATCCTTCAATTATTCTATATATCTGCTGTCCTTATATCTCTCCCTATTCTGTACAGGATTGGGAAACTCCTAGGACTCCATTTGATATTTGTAGTTTTCTGGGCCTTGCCGGTCATTATCGGAGATTCATTAAGGAATTTTGCTCAGATTGCTGCACCTTTACCCGCTTTGACTCGTAAGAATGTTAAGTTTTACGAGAGTATTTGGGTTATGGTGGATAGACTGACCAAGTCCGCTCATTTCATTCCGGTCAAGTCTATTCGCTCTGCTTCCTGTTTGGTTGAGATCTATATGAGGGAGATTGTTCGTCTCCATGAGGTCTCTATCAGTATTGTTTGTGATCGAGATCCTATCTTTACCAGTCAGCTTTAGAGAGTATTTCTGGAATTTTCGAATACTCATTTGAATCTGAGCACTGCTTACCATCCATAGACCAATGGTCAAACGGAAAGAGTGAATCAGATTCTGGAGGATCTTCTTTGTGCTTGTGTTCTTGATTATGGAGGATCTTGGGAAGATTATCTTCATCTCGTCGACTTTACCTATAACAACAGTTATCTGGTATAATTTCAATCTTCTGTTTTATCTTGTCTTAATCCTCTATCTATCTCATTTATCTTTTATATCCAGGCTAGTATGGCAATGTCTCTGTTTGCTGCTCTTTACGGGCGACCTTGCAGATCTCCATCTTGCTGGATTAAATCCGGTAATCGTTTGGTTTGTTGGTCCTTTCCGCATCTTAGAGAGGTTTGGTTCTTTAGCTTATCGCCTAGATTTGCTTGAGAAGTTTTCTGGGGTGCATAATGTATTCCTTGTTTCGCATCTTCGTCAGTATCTTCATGATCCATCTCTTATTATTCATCCTTCTGCCCTCGAGAGTTTGGAAAATTGAGCCTAACCTTACTGTCGAGAGGAAGCCACTTCGTATTGTCGATCGAGGTACGAAGCAGCTAAGATGGAAATCTGTCAACCTGGTCAAAGTGCAGTGCAGTACTGATGATCGGGATTGTACCTGGAGACGGAGGAGAGCATGTGTGCTTCAAATTCGAAATTGTTTGTTTCAGGTGCTATTTGCTGTTTTATCTTATCTTTCTTTGTTCTTTCATGTCTCGTTCCTTTTCGAGGACGAAAAGTTTTGAGTGGGGAGAGTGTAACAACCCATACTTTTAACAAATAATTTTAAATTGAAATTTATTTGAAACTTTGATTTTAAATCATTTTAAATTGAAATGTTGGAATTGCCAATGTAATTTTGGATTTTGTTTATAATTTATTTTCCTAATATAATAAAATAATGATTTTCTGAAAATTTTATATTTTGGTCAACTTTAGTCAAACTTTGACTTTCAGTTGAAATTTTTAAATTTGAATTTTTAATTTCTAATTTTTTTTCTTGAAGTAGTATTTATTTCTGATATTCGTTTTACTTTTCATTTTATCAAATTCTGTTTTATACCTTTTAAATTCAATAAAATTCAGCGTTTTACACGCAATTATTATAGGTATCTCATTGTTTATTTTCTATTTTTATTTTTCCATCTTTTAGTTTGTTTGGGCTTTCTTTATTTTGTTGTGTTGAGTTTGTTTTGAAATGGGTTTGATATTGGGCATTGGAAATTCAAAGAGACTTAAGTTACTTTTGTTAATTGGTGCCTTTTCCTTTCTAGCCGTTCATTTTCTTGCCATACAACCTCTCACTTTCTTTTTCACGTACAAAACATTTTGTTCTTCCTCATGTTTCATTTGCATCACCTGAGAAAAATTGAGCAGTAAGTTTTCATTGTTTTCCTCCTCCTTCTTTCTCTTGTCTTTTTAGTCTTCCTCTTTTATTTGCAAGAATGCTCGGCCTCTACCTCTATCATCACCAGCCCTTGCCGACCAGGTCGTTACAAGAATTCACAAACAACTGAACGGATAAGTAAACACAACATAAACATGTTATAACACTAACAAGTACGCTATCTCATATATATATGCTCAAAAAAACTCATTCTAGAGTATTGCTACCCCATCTCTAATGAGTCGAACCCACAAAGCTAAGGTTATCGCTAAACCTCGCTATGATACCAATTGTGACAACCCACATTTCGGAAGGTTTAAATTAACAATTATCCACACATGTCCAACTCAAACAATCTGGAACATAGATAATCAATGGGGTTAATTAAGAAAAATAAGAAAAGAAGAAGAAAACAAACATAGAATCTCGTAACGAAATGAAAAGGTATAATAATCAAATAAACAGTTCATGAAGCTGTTACTATACATTTGATTATAATTTATACAACATTTATCAGAATTATATATATACAACAGGGATAAATAGATAATGCAGCACTCAACATGATACAGGAATAATAGTAGTAGCAATATACCAAATCTTTGTCTTCGTCCTCCATAATAGATCTTCAATAAGCTGAAAACTCAGGGCTGACCCGAGCATAATGAAAAGACAAAACACTCGAGTCAGGACTAAAATATTCTTATGTAAGTCAAATCGATAACACGTATAACATGAGTGTAATAGTGCCAGAGATGTTTACGGGATGTCACATCTCCTATCCAGTGTATAACGTGTGTGCAATAACGCAAGAGATGTTACAAGATTTTCCACCTCTTAAGGATCCGTCAAAATATTTATATATACAATAGAATACGCTATATATATAGTGTCTATCAGTAATATAAAATATCAAAATAGCGTTGAGGCTTTACATTGATCCCCTTTAACACGTTTTTAAGCACTGTCGTACAATTTGCATATAAAACACCAATAAACCGTCGATGGATAGGGATGCGCTGTGATACGACAACAATAAACCAAAATCGTATGGGTCTCGTATAGGGATAAAAATATGACAAGGCACGTGAGGCAATGCCCAAGGTAGGATACTACCAGTTCAAGTCGTAAGGCTGGTGGTAACACAACATAGCCATGACCGCCCACCGCGTCCATCCATCCCATATCGAGTCAAAGGGAGGCTATCAAAAAATCAAGGTGCACCAATCGAAACCAACAACAAGAGTAATAATATGGACCAAATCCAAGAAAATCGAAGAATGGATGTCCGCTCGGGGTAGTTAGCCAACTTGGCCCTATCAAGCCGTTCTGTTTTAGTTATTTAAAATTGGCATAAGTACCGGGGTCTATCCATCATCGTTATCTTTCTTCAAATACAGTAAACAACACCAAATCCAACCACTTCATTCTGGACCATCACTCCACGTACACAGTTGTTAAAGTGGTTCCAATATTTACAGAGAGTATGCCAAAAAGAGCCCCGGTCTCTTTAACAACTAAACGTCGTTTTACACACCAGTTGGTACTTTTACATTTTGAAAACAATTCATACTTGATATCCAAATATCATATTCGCTTCAAAATCAATTTCATTTCAAAATCGTCATATTTACTTCAAAATATATCAATTTAGTTCGATGCGTCAATTTTCACTATAAAAATCAATTCAAATTACAATTTAGGTTATAACTTCACTTTAACCCAATTCGTATTTAAATCTACGATTTAAATATAATCGATTCCCACTCTGACCGGTATGAATTTTTAGAAAATAGTTTTAATAGTTTTTTAATAGCTTAAATAGTTAAGATAGTTTAATAGAACATAGTTTGAGTATTGAAAATGGTTTATATATTAAAATAGTGCGGAAAATCAAAGTAATTTAAACATCTAAAAGATAGGTTTTTAAACAGTTTATATAATAAAATAATTAATTTTGAAAATAGTTTTAAAGTCAAACTGATCCAATTCCAAATTACCCAATTCAAAACAATTCAATTTCCATTTCAATTTAATCGATTCCATTCCGATTTCAATTCGGATTAACTTCGATTCAAATTTCCATTCAAATCAATTTCAATTTCGATTTTCATTTTTAACTTCAAATTGAATTCAACAATTCGAGTCAACGGTTTAAATTTCAACTAAATTCTAATTTTAAACCATTTCAATTATATCGATTTCAATTTCAATTTCAAAATATCGATTTAAATCATATAAATAAAATTTAACTTCAATATTCAATTTTAGATTCAAATCTCCAAAATAATTCAATTCCAAGCTCAATTTTGAAATATCGATTTAAATTATGTTTACTTAGCCATATTTTAAAGTTCGTATAAAATCCAAATCTTTAAAGCAAATCAATTTCCGAAACTCGGATCATATTTCAATTATAACTTCAAAATATCATATTTCACTTTTAAACAATTTTGTTTAACGCATTTTAATTTCATAATTTAAGCTCATGTTCGAAAAAAATTCGATTTCCATACATTCGATTTTTTTACTTCATTAAATCAAACACATTTAACTAATTTCAAATCAAAAATTTGAAAATCATTTAATTTAACCAAACCGGTGTCCGTATATAATTTTCTATCCTACGGCGAAGTGATCAGTTATTTCAATTTAATTTCATGGATGGATATATATCATTTCAATCCAAATCACAGTGTCATAGGTATATATCATTTCAACCTATTTCTTAATTTATTCAAAATAATTCAATTTACAGTTTTATATACTGTAAATAATTTTCAAGGTGATAACTAGATATATTAAAATAAATAAACATCCAAATCATCCAAAATATCAACCAATAGCATCCATCACGATCAACATCCATGTAACGACCCGCACTTTTAACCAAATTAAATTTGCTAATTTAATTCTAAGTTTGAATAAATTGGAATAAGAATAAAATTTTAATAATGAAATTTTTTATAAACTGAATATGAACCTGAATAAAACTTTGAAATAAAACAAAGTGAATGGAATCAAATAATAATTTTGAGGATGAATCCGACACTTAGATTATTTATAATAAAATAAATTGGACTTGAATGAGTTGTTGTTTATTTACTTGAAATTAAAATTGTAATTATCAACTAGAACGTAATTTGGACTTTAACTTTTATTGTAACTCATTTAGGAAATAGACTAGTTGAGTTTAATATAGGAACTTAGCCAAATAGTTAATTTGATTTCAACTCGTTTTATAATTAAGCGAATTAATTTCTTTATAATTGAAACTTTGTAAATTTTAGTTTATAAGTTAAATGGATATACTACAATGGTTATATTATGAATAATTGGATTTCTTATAAAAAGGTTTAATATTGAATTAGAATTTATTGACATTGAAGCTGAGTTAAATAGTTGAGTGGATTCCGACTTAGTTTATAACTAGGTGAATTTATTTATTTAAACTTCGAAAGGGTTAAGTCTTAAAGTAATGTTGGATGTGTTATAAAATTTAGAACTTGAAGACGATTGTTTTCTTAAATGATTAACATTAAAATTAGGTTGAAATGTAATTGAATAATCGCTGTTAATAATATTGAAAGTGAAAATTTGATTAAAACCAAAGTGAATGAAAATAAGATTATTAAATATTTGATATGGAATTTGAAATTTAGAATATGGTTTGTTTATTTAATTTGCCTTAAAATGTATATTTCTAAGTGTAAACTTAGTTTCATTGAAATTATCAAATTTTGACGTAAATTGTATACTTATTTGATTTTAGATTTGATAAATGATTTAGTCTGAATATAGAATGAATGTACAATGGAATTAAAGGTTGTTTATAACTTTATACGAATAAGTGATTATTTAGATGTTTTAAAGATTCAATTTGAATTAAAATTCCAGTATATTGTTATTTGAATAATTGAAATTCTGAATTGTTGCATATGCAATATAATATGAATGAAACTGATTTCATAATTTTATAAATTATATTTGAGTTAGAACGAAGATTTTGAAGTTTAGAATTTAATTGAAAATGAATAAATGGGAAAACTGAAATGTTATTATTTAATTTACATGTTAAAATAGTCATTTTTGCAAACGATCTCGAATTTCGACGAAACCAGTTTCATCGGATCCGTTACGGTAAATTATTGTAAGTTTTCAAGTTTCGTATCGATCAAACTTGTCGTTTGATCGTACGGACTCGAAACGCGTTGAAATAAATTAAATTGAAATTGATATAAAATAAGCTGAATTTGATACAACTTTTGAATACGATGGAATTAGGCCACGAAACCTTTTCCATTGGATTCAGAAATTTTTAAAACGTCCATTATGATATATAAATTGTTATAACTTCGTCTAGAATTGAAATTTTGATTTCCGGGCTTTGTACGGACTATTCGGGTCCAATTGAACGTATAACGTTATTTTATATTTATCTCCGTTTAGCCCAGCCCAATTCAATACCTAGCCATTCTCTAACCCTAGCCGACACTCTGCTGTTCTCATTCCTGAATTCAATTTCCAGTACGTACAATGATTCCTCAATGACAGAAAACCCTAAATACAGATCTCAAAAATCAAATTGAAATTTCAAATGCCTCAGAAAAATTTGAAAAAAATATAAGTCGAAGTTCTCGTCGAGCATATCTCAGATCTGAAATTCGTTGTTCAATTTAAGCTACGATTTGATCGGAAAAAAATCAAACAGTTTCTGAATCTCGTGGAGCCATTTCGTCGACAATTAGCCTTCGCCTTCAACTGAGAAAAGGTAGAGCACGTCTCGATGGACCTATCCAACGGCTGAGATTTCGATCGGAGTTCGGTAGGGGGAGGAATTTTATTCCGTTCGTGGCTGTTTGGGTGCGTTTTGGGGCTGGCAGCGGCGGCGACTGGGAGGGCCGGGATGGTCGTGGTGGAGCCAGTGGCATGCGGCCTGGGGAGGTGGTTCCGATGGCGATGGTCACGGCCAGCATGGTGGCCGGAGTCGAAGTGGAGGAATGGTCAAAGGTGCGGGTTTGGGTTGCTATACTGGCGATCGGGCTCGAGCAAAGGGAAGAGAGGGAAAAAAAGTGGGATCCGGATCTAGGCTGACGTGGATGAAATTTAATTGTAGGTATATATATTTTATTTTATTTTCAAATCCAAGTGTTCAAACAACGATAACTCTCGCATACGAACTTCGTTTTGAACTATTTTTTTTGCGTTAGGATCACATCAACGAGCTCTTCGAAATGGCGCTGGTTTGGTTCAAATCTGAGACCGTCAAAATTTTGAGCTATTTGGATTTCAAATTTGATTTGAAATCGAAAGGTGAGTGTTTTACGCTCCCATTTGACTAAAATTTTTATGTTAGTTAAATAGAAATTCCTGTGATAATATGTTTGTGTTGTTTTGATGTTTGATGGATGAAATTTTCTGTTTATATCGTATTGTATGATTTATATGACTTTAATTGCCAGTTAATTTAAATTTGATAGTTAGTCTAGAATTTAAATTATTTGCCAGTTAAAAACCCCGACACCATTGAATAGTAAATTTTGTGATATTATGACTGCTTGGATTTATGGTTGTGATATACGATTTTATTTGTTGTATATTGATTATGTGACTGTTTTCCTGTTATTTATATTGATTTCATATACATTGTTAGTTTGGTCGTTGATTTGTATCGCTTAATCCCAATCATTACCCTAGATGTTGCGGGCATCAAATTAACCGGGATTAATCGTTTAAGGAATTAAAATTGAAATAATAAAATTTCACTTGGCCATAGGATAGAGAAATCTTATACAGACACCGATTGGATAAATTTAATGTTTTCAAACATTGAAATTTGGTTTAATTGAATTTGTTCAAAAAAGATAAATGAATTTGATATTTTTTTTTGAAACTAAAACTTGAATTAGAAACCGTTTGAAATAAAACTGAAAGTTAAATTTAAGTTAGGTATGATTTGTGTGACGCCCCACCTCTATACCCACGCTAGCCAAGAACACTACGGTGTAGTGCTGTCAACTAGCACGGAGAATAAGGCTGTTGAGGAGCGACCATCTATGTAATTGCCTTGTGCGAGCACCGATATGTCAGATAATAAAAACATTGCATTTCATTACTGGAGGAAATCCGACATACCGTTGCAAACTCAAAGCTACTACACAGTGGCTATAATAGTTTAGGACAATAGATATAAAGATAACACAGATAACATAAATGCGGAATACAGATGGAACGAAAAGTCTCATATATACAATAACTGATATCAGTTACAATACATTTGACACAATACAAATGATACAACTACAACTGTCGACTCAAGAAGTTATATATACAAGTACATTATCGACTAATATACATGAATACATTATCATCTTAAAACAGACACACTGACTACTACAACAGGACGAAGACCACTTCAACTGATATAAAAAGTCTTCATAGCTCTAGCAGCAACCCAAAGCTAAAAATCTACAACCTGTAAATACTCGGTCTGACCCGAGTATTACATTCAAAAGAAAATAATACCCGGATCAGTCTAATTCAAACCAGTTTATTAGTGCATATAGGCAGTAATAATCAATCTCAATATAGATGACAGTCACAGAAATCTCGTATATCCAACTCTCGGTACGAGAATTGGATAACGGCAGATGTAACACTAAACAGTGTTAATCCACAAAACAGAAATCCAAAGCAGTTTAAATAATTGAAATGTCAATTTAAAAATATCAATGCTAATTGGCTGCAGTACAAGCTAACATGAACTGCCTCGCCAATACAGCTTACGAATTACACAGCAGGTCGATGAATTAAGAATAAAAGAGATATCGATTAAAATCTGTCAATTCGGTGTGGCTGCAGTGCACGCACGCGTGCACTGCCTCGCCACAACAGAATATAAAGTCACCACAAGGGACGAGGGTAAAACTGCTACGAAAATGCAGCAGGGCAGCAAGTGCTCAGGGATGAACAGATGCAAGTGAAAATGACACATGGATATGCAGTGTATACCCAAGTATAACTAAAATAGAAATGGGTCGAGCATATATAGATATGCAGTGACAAAGTGAACCAAGTCGCAATGTCACAGCAAGATCAAGTGACCGTGGCAATCACAGGACAAACAAGTCGAGGCAGTGAAACCATGGGGCAACAGCATGAATGCATAAATCTGGACAGAGCCACACATACTCGAAGTGAACAGTGGAAGAGTAAGTGCACCCCGAAACAGTTCTGCTCAAATGAGCAAGTGCACATGAGAAGGCTGCACCTGGACAAGTATGCAACAGTGACTCAAATCATATGCAGTGAGATCAGAAGTGGACTGGTCGAAACAACACAGTGAGCTCAAGCTCAAAAACAACTAATACCAAGGTGACTAAAACCCAGTACTCAAGCAAGTGAATACAGAGAACTACAAATTCAAAATCCCAATAAACAGAGACAACAAAGACAAGGCAGCATGTTGTTATGTCAAGGTCAAGTTCAAGTGACAACCTGGGGCAGTACAACTAAATGAAACAGGTCAGTACACGGCTCCAAAAACATCTGACTCGAATACAAAGTAATGCCAACTATCTCAAAGAATGCTACAAGTCGATGTAAAACTGCAATTTCAGACAATCATGACCGAAGAAGAACCATAGCCACAGAGGAATGCTCAGAGGCAAATACATGAACGAAGACTGGTGCCACTCAATTCAGTGGAACCAAAAGTGAAACTAACAAACCAACCAACTATCAATAAAAGTGTGCAGACACGAACTACAACAAGGCTCAATTGAACTCGACCATTTAACAAGACTACACATTCAAGTGCAGTGAAGACCAACAGCCACATGAATAAGGGACACGAACACAAGCAAATGAAACTGTAACGAACTGAGCAGTATGATGGTGAGGGCACCATAGATATGGCACCACAGCACACAATATTTAAAGGTCCAATGATCTCAAGTCAGAAGTGATACCAGATTGCTCAAAGGCCATAAATGAATGGTATCAAGTGCAAATGCAACAGACTCATACAAGAAGGTCACAAGGCACGTGAACACCTACTAAACAATGAGCCTCGACAATATTCGCAGATGAAAAATGTAAAAGGGACACAAAACAAGTTCAGTAAAAATCTGAACTAATACACATGAATGTGCCAAACCAAAACAATGCAAACATGGAGTGATTGCAAGACAGTAGTTCGAAACCCATAAACAAGCTATAGTTGAAATCCTGGATGCAAGACTACAAGATATGGTAGTACAGACAGCATCTTAAATGGGCAATTAATCAATTCCTATGGGGTAGTACAAACAAGGGCCGAGCACCTTAAAAATGTGGACAGTGTCGAACTTAGGTATGCAGACCATGACAAACCAGGCTCAGGTTATATAATGCACCAGTGAATGGTGAGTGCACAAATACAAAAGGTCAAGCTGAATGCACACTCAAATGAACAACAGCAATAAAGGCAACAGGAATCAATGATCACAAGTACAAGTATCACCAGCAACAACAATATGGACTGGACAGTGTAAAGATGAAGCAGTGCAAACCAAAAAGAAAATCTCAAAACAGAGATGACCGAAATCAAATTCACAGCAAAGCCGAAGTTCACAATTTCAAGTCCAGATTCAAAGCCGTGAAGAACAAGTATCAAATGAGTTCAAATCAATGCCGTGAAATCCACGTTATCAAATACATATGCAAAGAATATCTCAAGCATCAAAACGAAAATCATCACAGGCATCGAAATAAAAAGCAAATGGCCGAAGCTCTATATAATCGAATCGAACCAAGCAAGGTTTAAATTAGATGTGAGCTTTCACTCACCTTTGCCATGGAAGCGAAGACGTTGCTGAGGCGGTGAGGACGACGAACGAAGTTAAGCCAAGGCTTTAGCATGCGAAGCGAAGACGAGCTCGGCAAACCCTTTTTAAGCGGCGTCGATTCGAGGTCTCGAAACCCTAAATCGCCAGGGGGATGAAGATACGAGACCGCCATTTTTAATGTTTTCTTCGATTTTGGGCTTAGGGTTTTTTGAATGGATGAAGGGGATGAGTTATCACTTATCACGGCAACAAAGAAAAAGCATGGGCCAAAACAAGTTTCAAAGCCCAAACTATTTTATAAAAGAATTTCACAACTCTAAAAAGGATTTAAATCGATTCGAATCTGCAATAGCACTTAACAATCGATTTCAATCGTCTAGAGACGAAATTTAATTGGTACGAAATACTGGGTTGTTACAGACTCCCCTCCTTAAAGAAATTGCGTCCTCGCAATCATAAGGAATAAATAGATAAAAGGGTAACAACCATAAGAGCATGGCAATGTCGGATGCATAAGCAAAGCAAAGGTCAACAGGAAGGTATTGAAATCAAGGAAGTGTCAGACATAGAATCAAAAAGGTTCGACTGTTTCAAGTCAAAAGGATCAACATCGTGGGGATCAAGGAATCAAAATCAGACGACTATCAAAAAGCAAGAATCAATCGAGTTCTAGCAATTGAAAGAAAAGGAATCAGAGCAGAAATCACGTACTGCACGAATTGAATGTGAGTAAATCAAATTACTCACCTGAATCGTCAGAGAAAATGACGAAGCTCAAATCTCAAAATCGCAAATATTCAATCATCAAAAATGATAATCGAATTTCACGAATATCTAATTATCAAAAACGATAATCAGAAACATAAACATTCGATTAATCAAATCGAAAAATATTTAATTATCTCAGACGATAATTAAATTTCACAAATATCTGATTATCAAAAACGATAATCAGAAATCACAAATATTCGATTAATCAAATCGAAAAAAATATTTAATTATCTCAGACGATAATTAAATTGGAAAATATTTAATTATCACAAATGATAATCAAATTTCACAATTATCTGATTATCAAAAACGATAATCAGAAATCACAAATATTCGATTATCAAATCGAAAAATATTTGATTATCTCAAACGATAATCAAATTTTACAAATATCTGATTATCAAAAACGATAATCAGAACACAAATATTCGATTAATCAAATCGAAAAAATATTTAATTATCTCAGACGATAATTAAATTGGAAAATATTTAATTATCACAAATGATAATCAAATTTCACAAATATCTGATTATCAAAAACGATAATCAGAAACACAAATATTCGATTAATCAAATCGAAAAAATATTTAATTATCTCAGACGATAATTAAATTGGAAAATATTTAATTATCACAAATGATAATCAAATTTCACAAATATCTGATTATCAAAAACGATAATCAGAAGCACAAATATTCGATTAATCAAATCGAAAAAATATTTAATTATCTCAGACGATAATTAAATTGGAAAATATTTAATTATCACAAATGATAATCAAATTTCACAAATATCTGATTATCAAAAACGATAATCAGAAGCACAAACATTCGATTAATCAAATCGAAAAATATTTAATTATCTCAGACGATAATTAAATTTCACAAATATCTGATTATCAATAACGATAATCAGAAACACAAACATCTAATTATCAAAAACGATAATCAGAAGTCATAAATATTCAATTAACGAGTCCGGAATTAACCGAAGTAGTAAAAGTATGGTTCCATACTCCTTACTTTTGCTAAATCGTTTAAATCTCTTTATCGTTTTCTTGAAAGTGCAGAATTGTGTGTTTTAAAAATAACATTTCACATTCTCAAACGGACAAGTCCGGAATTAAGCGAATCAGTAAAAGAAAGGGGTCATAGTCCTCGATTTTTCTGAAACGTTTAAATCGCTTCCTCGTTCTTTCGAAAATGCAAACTGTAAGAATTTTGAAAACAATTTTAATTTATATTTTGAAACAACTTTTAAAAATAACGAATTTTGAAAATACGTGATTAAATTAGCAATATCAGTGTTGCGGGAGAACCGCTTGTAAATCCATTTCAAAATTGGCGAGTACTGAAGTTAACACGTCAAAATCTCATCAAAATAACTGGCATCAAAATATAATGCCAAATGAATTTTCATTCATAAAAAAAAAGTCACAAGAATCTTCTTAAAGATAGAAAGGGATATCATACCCTAAACTTGTATTCATAACAAGTTAATAACACATGAATTCACCAATACACAAAAATTGACAAAACTTGTCAATAGAAATCACGAAAATTGGTGAAGCACAAATTCTAGAAATCATCACAAGAAATCCAGAAAACACATGAAGGGGGGGAAGGCCTAGCATAAAAATGGGAGTATGAAAACTCCAAAACACCGGTATCACATGAACGAGACGCTATCTCTTGGTGGCTAACCAATAAAGTTTCACACAGGAATGGTCCGAAGACCGTAGGGCGCTACCCTACAACAAAGCGGGGTCTAGTCTCCCTCGCAGACAAAGAGACATCGCATAATCGCTAGTCTAAATCATAAAAAGAAAAGGGGAAAGGCCTACACAAAAATGGGAGTATGAAAACTCACCGACCGGTATCACATGACGAGACGCTATCTCATGGAAGCCATCCATTAAATTTTCACACAGGAATGGCCCGAAGACCGTAGGGCGCTACCCTACAACAAAGCGGGGTCTAGTCTCCCTCGCAGACAAAGAGACATCGCACAGTTGCTAGTCTAAATCATAAAAATCACACAAAGAGTATCCAGACAACCCTCAAAGCCCAAGAGATATGTGTGAGACGAAATCACACCGATGAGGCCTAGTCTAACCGTGCAATATGTGTGAGACGAAATCACACACTGGTGTCTAGACAATCCTCAAAGCCCAAGAGATATGTGTGAGACGAAATCACACCGATGAGGTCCAGTCTAAATCATAAAAATGATCGTCATGATCATAAAGAAGTGTCAATCACACCAAGCTAGTAAATATATGAGTTTAGCTTCATGTCCCATAACCACTTGCTTAACTTAAATATTTACGAACAAGCTGTAAATCTTCACTAAGAAATTGTCACAAAAAGGGTTCAATCGAACAAGTCCAAGAGCTAACCGACGAAGTAAACGCAAGCGTTTCATACCACTTGTTTTACTAGGCCGTTTAATTCAATTTCTCATACGAGTGAAATAAAGGCTTGTATATACTAATAGATTGGAAAACGATTTAGGAAAAGAGCTTTGTAGTAAAATAATTTTTGAAATCGTTTGGAGAAAAGGATTTTAATATTTACTACTAGTATAGAAAACCTTTATATTTTTAAAGTGACAAATCACAAAAATGATTGTAGAAACAATCAATCACAAGAATTCACATACGAAGATGTGAATGGAATCCAAAGAAATCGATACCGAATTTATTAAAATAGGAACACCCAAAAATTCCAGAAAATAGAAGTTATCAAAATCAATAAAGGTGATAACAACTAATTAGGAAAGAAGAATCGATATCAACTGGAAAAACAAAGCAAATCGAGCAGAAATGCATAAATGACTTCAACAAAAGTAAGAATCAAGTTAATGTCGAAGCCAACAACTAATAGCCGCAGTCAAGTACAAAATGAATCAATCATCATTATCAAAGAAACCAACGGCAAACAAAATCAGAGTCTTGAGAATCAAGAAATTAGCAATTTCTCAAAAACAAAGTGACCGAAGTCGAATGGAATTCAAGATGAGGAAACCACAAAATATCGAGTTCAAACTCGCTGAGATTCAAACTAGATGTGAATGAGAAATCAAAATCACTCAATTTGCAACTGGTCCAGCTATTTTTCATCACAGTGTAACAGGTACACAATGACACTCATAGCATAGAACAAAAGTGGAACAAAGTCCAAAAGTCAAAATGGCTTTAATTTGCCAAATTAAAACAATAACAACATCGGCTAAATCAATTCAAAGCCGAAAACACAAGAATAAGCGTTAGGAATTCATACCTAACAGTAAAAAAATAATCATATGTAAAGATGAGAGATAAAACATCGACAAATAGTTGTAACACATGTTCCATCTAAGTTATGTTTTAAAATTGTCCTAAACCTCAGGCTCTGATACCAAGCTGTGACGCCCCACCTCTATACCCACGCTAGCCAAGAACACTACGGTGTAGTGCTGTCAACTAGCACGGAGAATAAGGCTGTTGAGGAGCGACCATCTATGTAATTGCCTTGTGCGAGCACCGATATGTCAGATAATAAAAACATTGCATTTCATTATTGGAGGAAATCCGACATACCGTTGCAAACTCAAAGCTACTACACAGTGGCTATAATAGTTTAGGACAATAGATATAAAGATAACACAGATAACATAAATGCGGAATACAGATGGAACGAAAAGTCTCATATATACAATAACTGATATCAGTTACAATACATTTGACACAATACAAATGATACAACTACAACTGTCGACTCAAGAAGTTATATATACAAGTACATTATCGACTAATATACATGAATACATTATCATCTTAAAACAGACACACTGACTACTACAACAGGACGAAGACCACTTCAACTGATATAAAAAGTCTTCATAGCTCTAGCAGCAACCCAAAGCTAAAAATCTACAACCTGTAAATACTCGGTCTGACCCGAGTATTACATTCAAAAGAAAATAATACCCGGATCAGTCTAATTCAAACCAGTTTATTAGTGCATATAGGCAGTAATAATCAATCTCAATATAGATGACAGTCACAGAAATCTCGTATATCCAACTCTCGGTACGAGAATTGGATAACGGCAGATGTAACACTAAACAGTGTTAATCCACAAAACAGAAATCCAAAGCAGTTTAAATAATTGAAATGTCAATTTAAAAATATCAATGCTAATTGGCTGCAGTACAAGCTAACATGAACTGCCTCGCCAATACAGCTTACGAATTACACAGCAGGTCGATGAATTAAGAATAAAAGAGATATCGATTAAAATCTGTCAATTCGGTGTGGCTGCAGTGCACGCACGCGTGCACTGCCTCGCCACAACAGAATATAAAGTCACCACAAGGGACGAGGGTAAAACTGCTACGAAAATGCAGCAGGGCAGCAAGTGCTCAGGGATGAACAGATGCAAGTGAAAATGACACATGGATATGCAGTGTATACCCAAGTATAACTAAAATAGAAATGGGTCGAGCATATATAGATATGCAGTGACAAAGTGAACCAAGTCGCAATGTCACAGCAAGATCAAGTGACCGTGGCAATCACAGGAAAAACAAGTCGAGGCAGTGAAACCATGGGGCAACAGCATGAATGCATAAAGCTGGACAGAGCCACACATACTCGAAGTGAACAGTGGAAGAGTAAGTGCACCCCGAAACAGTTCTGATCAAATGAGCAAGTGCACATGAGAAGGCTGCACCTGGACAAGTATGCAACAGTGACTCAAATCATATGCAGTGAGATCAGAAGTGGACTGGTCGAAACAACACAGTGAGCTCAAGCTCAAAAACAACTAATACCAAGGTGACTAAAACCCAGTACTCAAGCAAGTGAATACAGAGAACTACAAATTCAAAATCCCAATAAACAGAGACAACAAAGACAAGGCAGCATGTTGTTATGTCAAGGTCAAGTTCAAGTGACAACCTGGGGCAGTACAACTAAATGAAACAGGTCAGTACACGGCTCCAAAAACATCTGACTCGAATACAAAGTAATGCCAACTATCTCAAAGAATGCTACAAGTCGATGTAAAACTGCAATTTCAGACAGTCATGACCGAAGAAGAACCATAGCCACAGAGGAATGCTCAGAGGCAAATACATGAACGAAGACTGGTGCCACTCAATTCAGTGGAACCAAAAGTGAAACTAACAAACCAACCAACTATCAATAAAAGTGTGCAGACACGAACTACAACAAGGCTCAATTGAACTCGACCATTTAACAAGACTACACATTCAAGTGCAGTGAAGACCAACAGCCACATGAATAAGGGACACGAACACAAGCAAATGAAACTGTAACGAACTGAGCAGTATGATGGTGAGGGCACCATAGATATGGCACCACAGCACACAATATTTAAAGGTCCAATGATCTCAAGTCACAAGTGATACCAGATTGCTCAAAGGCCATAAATGAATGGTATCAAGTGCAAATGCAACAGACTCATACAAGAAGGTCACAAGGCACGTGAACACCTACTAAACAATGAGCCTCGACAATATTCGCAGATGAAAAATGTAAAAGGGACACAAAACAAGTTCAGTAAAAATCTGAACTAATACACATGAATGTGCCAAACCAAAACAATGCAAACATGGAGTGATTGCAAGACAGTAGTTCGAAACCCATAAACAAGCTATAGTTGAAATCCTGGATGCAAGACTACAAGATATGGTAGTACAGACAGCATCTTAAATGGGCAATTAATCAATTCCTATGGGGTAGTACAAACAAGGGCCGAGCACCTTAAAAATGTGGACAGTGTCGAACTTAGGTATGCAGACCATGACAAACCAGGCTCAGGTTATATAATGCACCAGTGAATGGTGAGTGCACAAATACAAAAGGTCAAGCTGAATGCACACTCAAATGAACAACAGCAATAAAGGCAACAGGAATCAATGATCACAAGTACAAGTATCACTAGCAACAACAATATGGACTGGACAGTGTAAAGATGAAGCAGTGCAAACCAAAAAGAAAATCTCAAAACAGAGATGACCGAAATCAAATTCACAGCAAAGCCGAAGTTCACAATTTCAAGTCCAGATTCAAAGCCGTGAAGAACAAGTATCAAATGAGTTCAAATCAATGCCGTGAAATCCACGTTATCAAATACATATGCAAAGAATATCTCAAGCATCAAAACGAAAATCATCACAGGCATCGAAATAAAAAGCAAATGGCCGAAGCTCTATATAATCGAATCGAACCAAGCAAGGTTTAAATTAGATGTGAGCTTTCACTCACCTTTGCCATGGAAGCGAAGACGTTGCTGAGGCGGTGAGGACGACGAACGAAGTTAAGCCAAGGCTTTAGCATGCGAAGCGAAGACGAGCTCGGCAAACCCTTTTTAAGCGGCGTCGATTCGAGGTCTCGAAACCCTAAATCGCCAGGGGGATGAAGATACGAGACCGCCATTTTTAATGTTTTCTTCGATTTTGGGCTTAGGGTTTTTTGAATGGATGAAGGGGATGAGTTATCACTTATCACGGCAACAAAGAAAAAGCATGGGCCAAAACAAGTTTCAAAGCCCAAACTATTTTATAAAAGAATTTCACAACTCTAAAAAGGATTTAAATCGATTCGAATCTGCAATAGTACTTAACAATCGATTTCAATCGTCTAGAGACGAAATTTAATTGGTACGAAATACTGGGTTGTTACAATTTGAATTTAATAAAAGGAATTGTGAATTTAGAATGAACATACTTTATTAAGTGGTATAAATTTAAATGATCGATAACTGGAATTTGAATTCGAAATTTTGTATATATATAAAATGTTTAAATGGAAGTTTAAGTTGAAGTTAACTAATCTAATTTAACTATTTGAATTGAGTTGGATCGTGGAAATTTGATTGAAATTTGTTTGAACTGAATGAGGATTTATCTGAAAATATAAACTTGAACTTTGATTTGAATCAACTGAGAATTGAAATGAATTTGAAAGGAATCGAAATATTTGGAAATTTAACTGGTTTGACTTGGGAAGGTATTTTAAACAAATTATTTTAGTAAAACTTTTTCAAATCTATTTTCATTTATTCAAACTAATTTGTTTTCTCAAACTATTTACTTTATAAACCATTTTATTCGTAAAACTATTTTCTATTAAACTAATACAATTATTTATTTTATAAACCATATGTTTTCTTAAATTATTTTCTATTAAAAAAATTATTTAACTATTAAATTTTCTAAAACTATTTTTTTAAACTATTTTCTAAAAATTTAAACCAGTTAAAGGGAATAAAGGTTATGTTTAAATCCTTGATTTAAATGCGAATCAGATTAATGGAAATTTAATCAAATTTAAAAATTCAAATGAAGTTTTGAAGTAAACGATTTTGAAATGAATTGACTTATCGAAAATTTGGCTTTGGAAAAAAATGATATGATATTTGAAATGGTTTTGTTTTCGAAACAAATACGAGATTTGATTTTAAAAAGATGAATTGTTTGCGAAACATAATAAAACCAATCGGTATAATAATTACGAAAGTTATTAAAGAGACCGGAGTCGGTTATGGATATACTCTCTATCTAAACCGAAACCCACTTTAATAACTATACGCGGAGTGATGATCCAGAATGAAGTGGTTGGAATGATGTACGTGTTGACTGAAGAAAGAGAACGATGATGGATAGCCTTGACACTTGTGTCAAATTGGAAATGACTAAAACAGGAGCCGTGCCGGGCCAATGGAGGATTAGCTACCTCAAGTGGACACACTTCTTCGAACTACTCATTATTTGTTGTCGATTGGTGCACCCTTGATTTTGGGAGTGTTGTTTCACGGTGTTGCGGGCGCTGCGGCGTTGCGTTCTCACCAGTCCGGATCAGGCAAACAGTAGTATCACTACCTTGGGTATTGCCTCATGTGCCTTGTCATACATGTATCCCTTTATTCGCGACCACTACGAATTTATTTTGTACCTTTAGTATATGGATTGCCCTCTGGTGACTTCCGGTTTTGGGGAAAACTACGGTCTTGTATATGCTCTTGGGAATAAAAATGTGTTAAGGGTGGAATGGGCCACGACTTAACGCTATTTTGATATCTTACCTTACTGATTAGACCCTAGTGTATATAGCGTATATTACTATGTAGTAGATAGTTTAACGGATCCTTAGGAGATGGAAAAACCCGTAACATATCTTAAGTTATTGCATTCATATTTATCCATTTCGATTTAACTGACATAAGATATTTTAGTCCTGACTCGAGTGTTTTGTTTTTCATTACGCTCGGGTCAGCCTGAGCATTTCAGTTTAGGTTGAAGGCTATTCTGGAGGACGAAGACGAAGATTTAGTATATCCTACTATTATTATATCCATGCACTGTATTATGTTCCGCTGCATTGTTGTATTCTTTGTATGTATTGTAACTCTGATTTATGTTGTATAATAATATTCAAATATTTTAGTTAACAGCTTCATGAACTGTTATTTTATTATTATACTTTATCCTTCCGCTGCAAGATTCTGTGTTTGTTCTATTCCTTCTATCTTTTCTTTTCTTATTTACCCCATAACTATCTGCCCAAAAGGCGGGTTGTTACACTTGGTATCAGAGCCTTGGTTTAGATTACCTTGGCTCTAGTGGGGAATAACTCGTTGAAATAGGGTTGAACCCTATCAATGAGTTTGAGTGTATATGAGAGAGCGTACTTGTTATTTTGATATAAAATGGTTTTATATTGTGTTGATTTGTTCCGTTGAGTAATTATAAATTCTGGTCGGTACATGGGACGCCATGGCATCGATAGAGATTTCTAAACACTCGAATAGGACAAACTGACATAATATCGTTTTGAATTATATTTTATATAAATATTATTATGAATATATAAATTTTGATTGTATTGGTTGGTAAGAGATGATAATATTAGATTATCGTCGTCAATTGGTTGACTTGTCAATATTTCAAAACTATTGACAAATGAAAAAAAAGGGGTAATGAATTTGGAAAATATAATTGAAAATGGAATTAAATAAATATGATTTTGGATTTAAGAATATAAATTCCAATGTTTGAAATTTGTTGCAAATGGTTTGAAAATAATATACATATTATATGAAAGAATCTCGAATAGGAAAGATTTTAATTGATTTTGAAATGAAATAGGTGATGTATGCCCCGCTTGACGTTTGGAAAATAAGTTTCGGTAATGAGTGCACGCATTATCGACGTTTATTTTTCAAGAGTCCGAGTGGGGGAGACCACTCAATGTTTTCTGTACTCTTTGAATAAACTAGAAATTGAAATTTTTCTAAAATATGAAATAGAATTTAAAGGTTAAAATGAAAATTTAAATTATAATAGTAAACCTTAATGTGATAAATAATAAATTGAAGATTTATTAAATAGGCTCAAACACTAAAATTTAATGAAAATAAGTTGTATATTATCAACTGCACTAAATTTGCATAACCATAACTTACCTAACATTTAAAAGTTTAAAATGCATATTTTGATAAGTAAGTAAATGATATACAAGTATGATAGTGTAAATAAAATGTGAAGATCAAATTGGTAGTTGCAAATATAAAAGATATTCAAATTGAAAAAGAAATGAATTAAATATACTAAGTAGATGGTATGAAAGTTGATTTGAACAAGTAAAATTATCGAATTAAATCAATGAGGTAAGCAAGTAAAGTGAATTATGGAATTTGATATAACTCAAACAAAGTAAATGAATTGAGTAAACTTGATTTGTTTGGAAATGAATAAACCAAATGAGGCAAATAAAAGAAATTGATTGACTTGGTGGTAAATTTTGTATGGACGTTAATGTTGTTGTGCTTTGGTTGTAGATGGATGTTAAGTGATTGAATATGATTCATAATGTAATGAAATTGAACAAATGGAATAAAAATTTAAGTAATTAAATTCAATTTGAAGTAAGGTGATATTGAATATAATTGAATTCAATTTAATTTGAAGCAAAATTAGCTTGAGTTTAAATGTGGATGTAATAAAGTGAATAAACCGGAAAACAAATTTAATGTAAACTTATTTCACAAAAATATAAAAGAAAATAGCAACTTTGTGTTAATGATTGATTTTCCGGAAACTTTAAATTGGATAGTTTATATTTGTAATAACAAATGAATGTTGAGAATTAAAATTGTCCGATATGTGCTGAAAATAAAATGACCATAACTTTTAAGTGGCTAATCGAAATTCGATGATATTAGATTTTTCGGAAAGCTTAGAATCTGTAGCATAACTTTTATTTAGAGTGTTTCAGAAGATTCATTTGTTTACTAGGTTAAAAATTTAAATTTCTATCGCTGTCCTGTGTAAGAATAAGCAAAACCAATAGCATTTGACCTTAGTATTTATGACATAACTGTTTACTGGTTTATCGGATTTTCATGATCTTGTACTTTCTGGAAACCTCAGAACCTATGCTCCAACTTTTGTTTTAGAAGCCTTGCATTTTGCTGAAGTTTAGAAGGTCGAAAGTGTGCGTGAAGGTCGCTGACCTGCACGGACCTGAAACGTATTCTCGTAGTAAAACGGTCGTAACTTTTGAACGGATAGTCCGAATTAGACGATTTTTGACATTCCGGAAACCCTGAAACAAATGCTACAACTTTTGTTTAGATTAGCTTGCAAAATTCTGTGGTTTGGTTGGCTAAAAACTAGAATCTACTTGCTGTCCTGAATACAAAATTTTCAGTTTGGAAGTTAATGTTATGTATATGTTGTATATGGCAAGTATATTGATCTATCATTATATGCATGGTTCTAACTTGGTTATTGAGTATTTTAATAGGTAGAAAGGGGTTGCGCTCCACTTCCGAAACCCGTTTCTGCGCTAAATGCAAAATGTAAGTAGAAATTTGCTAGTAAACGCTAATAAAGGTACGTATTCGGATTATTTATTGTATTTTGGTTATATATATATTGTTTTCCCCATATATGGGATGCCTCATTATTTGAATGAGATGTATATCGATTATATTTGTTATATTTGTATGGGAAATATTTTCCCGATCGAACCACGCAAAGGAGATGCTGCCGAAATTTTCCGTAAATCTGAGTGTTAGAAAATTTTTGAAAACTTTAAAACCTATAATCTATTTTCTAAATGTTAATAGGGTTTATAGGTATATAAAATGATAAAAATTACTACCTCGTTCCTTTTCGCGGACGAAAAAGTTTTGAGTGGGGGAGAATGTAACGACCCGCACTTTTAACCAAATTAAATTTGCTAATTTAATTCTAAGTTTGAATAAATTGGAATAAGAATAAAATTTTAATAATGAAATTTGTTATAAACTGAATATGAACCTGAATAAAACTTTGAAATAAAACAAAGTGAATGGAATCAAATAATAATTTTGAGGATGAATTCGACACTTAGATTATTTATAATAAAATAAATTGGACTTGAATGAGTTGTTGTTTATTTACTTGAAATTAAAATTGTAATTATCAACTAGAACGTAATTTGGACTTTAACTTTTATTGTAACTCATTTAGGAAATAGACTAGTTGAGTTTAATATAGGAACTTAGCCAAATAGTTAATTTGATTTCAACTCGTTTTATAATTAAGCGAATTAATTTCTTTATAATTGAAACTTTGTAAATTTTAGTTTATAAGTTAAATGGATATACTACAATGGTTATATTATGAATAATTGGATTTCTTATAAAAAGGTTTAATATTGAATTAGAATTTATTGACATTGAAGCTGAGTTAAATAGTTGAGTGGATTCCGACTTAGTTTATAACTAGGTGAATTTATTTATTTAAACTTCGAGAGGGTTAAGTCTTAAAGTAATGTTGGATGTGTTATAAAATTTAGAACTTGAAGACGATTGTTTTCTTAAATGATTAACATTAAAATTAGGTTGAAATGTAATTGAATAATCGCTGTTAATAATATTGAAAGTGAAAATTTGATTAAAACCAAAGTGAATGAAAATAAGATTATTAAATATTTGATATGGAATTTGAAATTGAGAATATAGTTTGTTTATTTAATTTGCCTTAAAATGTATATTTCTAAGTGTAAACTTAGTTTCATTGAAATTATCAAATTTTGACGTAAACTGTATACTGATTTGATTTTAGATTTGATAAATGATTTAGTCTGAATATAGAATGAATGTACAATGGAATTAAAGGTTGTTTATAACTTTATACGAATAAGTGATTATTTAGATGTTTTAAAGATTCAATTTGAACTAAAATTCCAGTATATTGTTATTTGAATAATTGAAATTCTGAATTGTTGCATATGCAATATAATATGAATGAAACTGATTTCATAATTTTATAAATTATATTTGAGTTAGAACGAAGATTTTGAAGTTTAGAATTTAATTGAAAATGAATAAATGGGAAAACCGAAATGTTATTATTTAATTTACATGTTAAAATAGTCATTTTTGCAAACTATCTCGGATTTCGACGAAACCAGTTTCATCGGATCCGTTACGGTAAATTATTGTAAGTTTTCAAGTTTCGTATCGATCAGACTTGTCGTTTGATCGTACGGACTCGAAACGCGTTGAAATAAATTAAATTGAAATTGATTTAAAATAAGCTGAATTTGATACAACTTTTGAATACGATGGAATTAGGCCACGAAACCTTTTCCATTGAATTCAGAAATATTTAAAACGTCCATTATGATATATAAATTGTTATAACTTCGTCTAGAATTGAAATTTTGATTTCCGGGCTTTGTACGGACTATTCGGGTCCAATTGAATGTATAACGTTATTTTATATTTATCTCCGTTTAGCCCAGCCCAATTCAATACCTAGCCATTCTCTAACCCTAGCCGACACTCTGCTGTTCTCATTCCTGAATTCCATTTCCAGTACGTACAATGATTCCTCAATGACAGAAAACCCTAAATACAGATCTCAAAAATCAAATTGAAATTTCAAATGCCTCAGAAAATTTTGAAAAAAATATAAGTTGAAGTTCTCGTCGAGCGTATCTCAGATCTGAAATTCGTTGTTCAATTTAAGCTACGATTTGATCGGAAAAAAATCAAACAGTTTCTGAATCTCGTGGAATCGGATGGCCCACGCTCATCGGAGCTAATCCGTCAACAATTAGTCTTCGCCTTCAACTGAGAAAAGGTAGAGCACGTCTCGATGGACCTATCCAACGGCTGAGATTTCGATCGGAGTTCGGTAGGGGGAGGAATTTTATTCCGTTCGTGGCTGTTTGGGTGCGTTTTGGGGCTGGCAGCGGCGGCGACTGGGAGGGCCGGGATGGTCGTGGTGGAGCCAGTGGCGTGCGGCCTGGGGAGGTGGTTCTAATGGCGATGGTCACGTCCAGCATGGTGGCCGGAGTCGAAGTGGAGGAATGGTCAAAGGTGCGGGTTTGGGTTGCTATACTGGCGATCGGGCTCGAGCAAAGGGAAGAGAGGGAAAACGCGTGGGATCCGGATCTAGGCTGACGTGGACGAAATTTAATTGTAGGTATATATATTTTATTTTATTTTCAAATCCAAGTGTTCAAACAACGATAACTCTCGCATACGAACTCTGTTTTGAACTATTTTTTTTGCGTTAGGATCATATCGACGAGCTCTTCGAAATGGCGCTAGTTTGGTTCAAATCTGAGACCGTCAAAATTTTGAGCTATTTGGATTTCAAATTTGATTTGAAATCGAAAGGTGAGTGTTTTACGCTCACATTTGACTAAAATTTTTATGTTAGTTAAATAGAAATTCTTGTGATAATATGTTTGTGTTGTTTTGATGTTTGATGGATGAAATTTGCTGTTTATATCGTATTGTATGATTTATATGACTTTAATTGCCAGTTAATTTAAATTTGATAGTTAGTCTAGAATTTAAACTATTTGCCAGTTAAAAACCTCGACACCATTGAATAGTAAATTTTGTGATATTATGACTGCTTGGATTTATGGTTGTGATATACGATTTTATTTGTTGTATATTGATTATGTGACTGTTTTCCTGTTATTTATATTGATTTCATATACATTGTTAGTTTGGTCGTTGATTTGTATCGCTTAATCCCAATCATTACCCTAGATGTTGCGGGTATCAAATTAACCGGGATTAATCGTTTAAGGAATTAAAATTGAAATAATAAAATTTCACTTGGCCATAGGATAGAGAAATCTTATACAGACACCGATTGGATAAATTTAATGTTTTCAAACATTGAAATTTGGTTTAATTGAATTTGTTCAAAAAAGATAAATGAATTTGATATTTTTTTTTGAAACTAAAACTTGAATTAGAAACCGTTTGAAATAAAACTGAAAGTTAAATTTAAGTTAGGTATGATTTGAATTTAATAAAAGGAATTGTGAATTTAGAATGAACATACTTTATTAAGTGGTATAAATTCAAATGATCGATAATTGGAATTTGAATTCGAAATTTTGTATATATAAAAAATGTTTAAATGGAAGTTTAAGTTGAAGTTAACTAATCTAATTTAACTATTTGAATTGAGTTGGATCGTGGAAATTTGATTGAAATTTGTTTGAACTGAATGAGGATTTATCTGAAAATATAAACTTGAACTTTGATTTGAATCAACTGAGAATTGAAATGAATTTGAAAGGAATCGAAATATTTGGAAATTTAACTGGTTTGACTTGGGAAGGTATTTTAGTAAAACTTTTTCAAATCTATTTTCATTTATTCAAACTAATTTGTTTTCTCAAACTATTTACTTTATAAACCATTTTATTCGTAAAACTATTTTCTATTAAACTAATACAATTATTTATTTTATAAACCATATGTTTTCTTAAATTATTTTCTATTAAAAAAATTATTTAACTATTAAATTTTCTAAAACTATTTTTTAAACTATTTTCTAAAAATTTAAACCAGTTAAAGGGAATAAAGGTTATGTTTAAATCCTTGATTTAAATGCGAATCGGATTAATGGAAATTTAATCAAATTTAAAAATTCAAATGAAGTTTTGAAGTAAACGATTTTGAAATGAATTGACTTATCAAAAATTTGGCTTTGGAAAAAAATGATATGATATTTGAAATGGTTTTGTTTTCGAAACAAATACGAGATTTGATTTTAAAAAGATGAATTGTTTGTGAAACATAGTAAAACCAATCGGTGTAATAATTACGAAAGTTATTAAAGAGACCGGAGTCGGTTATGGATATACTCTCTATCTAAACCGAAACCCACTTTAATAACTATACGCGGAGTGATGATCCAGAATGAAGTGGTTGGAATGATGTACGTGTTGACTGAAGAAAGAGAACGATGATGGATAGCCTTGACACTTGTGTCAAATTGGAAATGACTAAAACAGGAGCCGTGTCGGGCCAATGGAGGATTAGCTACCTCAAGTGGACACACTTCTTCGAACTACTCATTACTTGTTGTCGATTGGTGCACCCTTGATTTTGGGAGTGTTGTTTCACGGTGTTGCGGGCGCTGCGGCGTTGCGTTCTCACCAGTCCGGATCAGGCAAACGGTAGTATCACTACCTTGGGTATTGCCTCATGTGCCTTGTCATACTTGTATCCCTTTATTCGCGACCACTACGAATTTGTTTTGTACCTTTAGTATATGGATTGCCCTCTGGTGACTTCCGGTTTTGGGGAAAACTACGGTCTTGTATATGCTCTTGGGAATAAAAATGTGTTAAGGGTGGAATGGGCCACGACTTAACTCTATTTTGATATCTTACCTTGCTGATTAGACCCTAGTGTATATAGCGTATATTACTATGTAGTAGATAGTTTAACGGATCCTTAGGAGATGGAAAAACCCGTAACATCTCTTAAGTTATTGCATTCATATTTATCCATTTCGATTTAACTGACATAAGATATTTTAGTCCTGACTCGAGTGTTTTGTTTTTCATTACGCTCGGGTCAGCCTGAGCATTTCAGTTTAGGTTGAAGGCTATTCTGGAGGACGAAGACGAAGATTTAGTATATCCTACTATTATTATATCCATGCATTGTATTATGTTCCGCTGCATTGTTGTATTCTTTGTATGTATTGTAACTCTGATTTATGTTGTATAATAATATTCAAATATTTTAGTTAACAGCTTCATGAACTGTTATTTTATTATTATACTTTATCCTTCCGCTGCAAGATTCTGTGTTTGTTCTATTCCTTCTATCTTTTCTTTTCTTATTTACCCCATAACTATCTGCCCAAAAGGCGGGTTGTTACAATCCAAATCATCCAATGATTAACAACAATTTCATAGTTATCGATAGCAGGTAATTTACTGGCAACTAATTCCCAATTTCAAATTTAACTATCAATTTTAATATCTATAGTCAAGTCATATGTCAATTTCATTTTCAACTAACTATCAATAAAATTAGATAATCTTCACGATTCAATTTTAACGAACATAAAAATATTATAGTACGCTATGAGCGTTAAAAAAACTCACCTTGAGTTTTAAATTTTAAATCAAATCGAACGACTTTCGATTTAGCCTAAATTTTAGTTAGCTTTAATCGTCTCCAAATTAGTCCCTGAATGTAATACTCGTTGCCACGATTCTGTTGCCGCTTGTTTCATCCAATTCTGACAACGTATGAAAAAGATATACGTTTTTAAAGATTTCATACTATAATATAATTAATTTACATTTTCCTTTTTTATTTTCAAACCTACGCAAATCTAGCCATTGATATCAAACCCTTAGATCCAGGCCATGTTTTCCTTTATTCTTCGTTCACGCTCCAGGAGTTCATGAACCCATACGTGCCTCAACCATCTACAAAACGTGACCACTACGTCGACTGATAAAACGAACAGGGACCGCCTTCGTCTCCGCCTACCAACGCCGCACCCACGTCTAGAGCCATGTGAAGCTCGGTGCTGCCTTCGCCACGAAAAACTCCTCTCTCTGCACCACGAAGGCGAGTCCTTTTTGGCGAATCCACCACATGAAATCTCATCACCACCGTTGATTTCGTAGATCTCATCGTCGTCGATGTTTTTCCTTTAAATGTCGAGGCTTGAAATTGAATGAATGATGAGATAATCAAGGAGGAAGGGCAGTGGCTTTCGGCCATTGAAATAAAAAAATGGCAGTTGCAACTTTAGTTTAGGGTTTAAGAGAGGAACGCGTATATATATGTGTATATACATATTATTTTATTATTATTATTATATTTTCACGTACATTTCCGGACGAACTCCAAAAAAAGCGTGCCGCCTGACATTAAAAATGTTTTACCCCTATTCGAACACAATGGTATATGTTTTGAGGTCTAATTCGATCGTATGCAGAAGATAGCTTTTCGAATCGAATTATTTTAATTAAATTCTGAAAAAACATTTTGCGCGTTTCAAGCTCGCACGGTCAAACGACAAGTCCGATCGCAACGAAAATTGAAATTCTACAATAGTTCACTATTACGGATCCGATGAAACTTGTTTCATTGGAATCCGAGATAGTGGCCAAAATTTCTATTTTTACTCGTCAATTAAAACAAGAAATTTCCAAATTTTAAATTAATCGCTTAAATTCAATTTTTAAGTGTTGACAATCTTCATTCATATTTAAATACATCTAAATCAATTTTTGAAATCATTTGCATTCATCTTTAATTCAGAACTCAATTATTTAAATAATTCCAATATTAAATTCAGACAATTTAAATTTCCAATAAATTGCATTAATAGATCATAGAATTTCAATTGACTTAATTACCGACAATTATTTCATTTACATCTAAATGATTCGATGTTTATTCTTTAATTTAACTATTGATTATAAACACATTCAATATGTAGTCTTTCCTTTCAATACTTGTTATTACTTAAATCTTCAAAATTTGTTTATTTAAAAATCTTGTTCAAGTTCATATTCAATAACTATATAAATAAATCGTTAAATTTTTTATTTTTAACTATTTTTATTCAGTAATTACATTAAATTTAATAATTTAAAATAGCTAAAAATACGGGTCGTTACACTTCTTCTTCCTAGGATTCCAGAATCAGTTTGGATTTTCAGGTAAGTGGCTTAGATGTTTAACTCTTTTGATTTATGATTATATTCCGCTCTAGTTTCTTATTCTAGAACTAATTTCCATATAAAATTCACTTAGTTGTATATTCCTAAATAGGGTGATCTAGAAGAAATTTAGGCGTGATGGAATCAAATCTAGTTAGGAACCAAATAATTCTCTATGAGTGGAAATATCAAGTTTTTCACTTTTTCGCAATTAATAGTATTTATTTGGATTTAATTTTTGCCTTGGGAAATTTCAGTAAACGAAAATATTAAATCTAAAACCCCTAAAATTTCCCTAAATAAATGTAAATCTACGAATATATTGGAATTTCAATTGTCTGCGTTAATATAGTAGGATCAGATCTTTATTTGAGATTTTGATAATTTATTCCACTTAATTTTTTTTATTTCGCATGTAGTGTAGAAAGGGTTCTAAAAGGAAATAAACTAAAAATAGCGTGCAAAGTAAGAATTTTATTGTAGTTTGCACACTGCATATTTCTATAAATTAAACATGTATGGATCCTTTTTCGCTTCAATGTGTTTTATGTAAAAGTTGAATAGAATATGAAAGGTGTAATAACCCGGATTTTTGGGTATCAGATAATTGAATAATTATCCGAGTTTAACTATTAAAATGTGATAATCCCTTAATTAAATTATTTAAAATGGATAAAATTATTATCTTCAAATATAAATAACCAAAATAAAATTTGTTTTATATTAATTTAAAACAAAAGAATTTTACAAATTTAGAAAATATTTATTTAGTAGTAAATAAATGCAAAAGCATTTAAATTAGCATGTAAAAATGGATTAAATAATTTTATATTATTTTATTTGGAATCTAATTAGTTTATATCTTATTTTCTTTTGAAAGTTTTATTTTATAAGGGAGAAAAAAAAGGATATATAAATTTATAAAAGCATTTAGGAAATAACAAAGTATTTACATATTAAGAAAATTAATAGTAAAGGCTTTTAAAAATCATTTAAAAATAATTTAAAAATAAGGAATGACATATGTTCATTTCTAAACTTCATTGAGTACATGTGTTATAAAGTAAGCAATGGTTTATGACAAATGTAAACAAAATTTAAACAAGTGTCTTATTTTCCTAATTTTCTTTTTTCTTTAATTTTAATATCCATAAATTTTATAATCTCCCATTCTTTCTCTCTTCATTTTTTTCTGTTCCTTCAAACCAAACAAGAATCCATGGCTACAATCTGAAAATGTTTCCTCAAGAAAAACTCAAAACTGAAATATTCTCATATGCAAACCAAAATTCTTAGAACCCTGAAAATTTCTTCTCAAAACTGAAACTCTCCTCTGAAACAATTTCTAAAAACCTGAACACCTCTTCTCAAACCAAATTTGCAAACCCTGTTACTCATTTTCAAACCAAAATACAACCTGTAATTTATTCCTCAAGTTCAAATGCAAACCAAAAGATCATCAAACCTGTAACCCTTTTTATCTCAAACCAGTTTTCAAAAAGCCTGCAGCAAATCTATGTTCAAGCAAGCAATCAGTGATAAAAGTTTTAAAGATCATATCTGCAAATCCAAAGTTCTTAAAGCTTCAAACATTCAAAGTTTTCTCGAAAATCAAAGCATTTCTGTTTCAAAAATTCCAGTTATTTCCAAGCTCTACATTTTCTAAGGTGAGTAAACCTTTAAATTGAGAGTTTAATTAGATGATTGATGGATGCTTATGAAATCTCTGTGATGATAATGTCTGCATGTGTGTAAATAAGTGAGTAAACTATCCTTGAACATCTTAAATCAGTTTGTATCTTGATCTGCATGTGATAATCATTGATGAATGGATGTAAATCATGTTTGCATGTATGTATATCTGAAGGTCTAATGAATGTAGGTCTGTATATATGAATATACTACTCTGTTTAAAAGCTTACAAGCTTTAACAATTTGAGAAATTGAAATCCTCATCTCTTAATCCTTTTCAGGATTTGATGTTGAGACAAAAATTGTTTGAATCAACATGATCTTAACCTTAAAAATATTTCCAAGTAAATAGTTAAAAAAAATCTCCTGGTAAGATTTGAAAACACTGTAAGAATTCAAAAGTATGAAAATTCGAACACCTAGATTTATTGGTTCATTTCCATGATCTGATTTGTTATAGAAAACCATGATTTTTAGTAATAATATCAAGATTTTTAAATGAGTTTTTGGGTGGGAATTGAGAGTTGAACGGAAATTGGATACTCATCAATTTCCGGCGATCGAGGGTTCTAGGGATGTCAACTTCGTTGCTGGAGCAAGCTTGTTGCTCGAGGAGCTCGGGAAAAATGGCCTTTGATTTTTCAGATTAACGTGGCGACGAGATGGTGGCGAAGTAGGGTTTAAAACCCCGACTGGGTCGATGTTGGATTCGTGGCCAATGCGGCGTCGTCATCGCGATGAACTCGATCGGTGGTGGGGGAAAAGCAGCGTGGGTCTTTGACGAGGGTCTGGACGCAGTGGCAATGTTTCAGGTGGTCGGAGGCGATGGTACGAGGTGGATTTGTCGAACAGTGTTGGGTTCCAGTATGCTTTGACTTGCTCGATTTTGAACGATGGTGAGATTGAGTGACCTGAGTGTTCGTGGCGATGGAGGAGAGCATCTTCGACTTGCTGGTGATCAGAACAATGGCCGGAGGTGGCCAGACCTCGTGTGCACGTGCACGATATCTCGTGATATCTGCGTGTTATGATTTGGGGAAGAAGGGTTCTGTAGGAAGAATTCGAAGTATTTGCGTGGTCGACTCGAAGCAGAAACGTACGTGAGTTTATCGTGTTTTGTTCGGGGCAGGCTTGTGTGTTTTGTGGGGTTTGCTCGGGTTGGTTTTGAACTGTATCTAGTTAAATAATTTAACAAGGAAAATGTTATAAGGTTTTTATTGTGAAGTAAATTTAGTTCCAGATTTATATTAAACAAAGGAAATCAAGTTTAAAAGTAAAGAAATTATTTCACAAGTTCAAACTAAATAAAAATGAAACAAGTTTTTCTTGTAAGAAGAAGTTTAGCCAAGTTTTAAAATGTATTTAAAAATGAAATAGGTTTCAAAAGAAATGGTTAACCAAGTTTTAGATTATATTTTTAAAATAGATAAGTTTTAAAGGATATGGTAATTAGGATTTCAAAAATAAATGAAAGTAATTAAAAGATAATTACTTAATAGATAATTACTTAATATATAGGTAATTAAAGATTGATTGGAGGTTAATTAATTTAATAATTAAAGTTAATTAAATGATGATTTAAGGATAATTACTTAATAACTAAAGGATAATTAATAAGTGTGATTAATTAATGATTTATTTAGGTTAATTAATCAATGTAATTAATTAAGGAGTGGTTATAATTAATTAAAGTTAATTAAGCAGGATTAAAGGTAATTAATTTAATCTATATTAGGTGATTAATTAAATTAATTGCTTGAGTATTAATCTTGCCTATAAATGATAACTTGAATCAAATACCTTGGTTTGTTTGAATATCTCTGATGTTGAGTTGTGATGTATTGTGATATGATATGATGGGTTAAACTGTGATATTATGAGTTATCTATCGATAATTGATTTGCTGTGAGAAACTATGTTTAAAGCTAACTTGTATCCACTTAAACAACTGGAATTAAGATGACATTGAATTCGAAGAGACCGAGGTCGGGTATCAGTAAATACCCGAAACCACTTCGATTTGAAATCTTCTATAATTCTTTATAGGTTGATATGTGAAATCAAATAGGCCGGTTAGGGATAATATGGACCATTTAAACTAAGTTGGATACTTAGATATAGTTTTATGGAAATAAGTGTTGATATATAAGTTGTTCACTTATAGTAAAGTACGAGTTACCCCCGGGTTTAAATAAGTTCTATGGATTGAAATTTCATATTAGACGAGTTTACTCACGATGGTTTCCAGCCTGACCCGGGTGTTACTTTGATGTAATGCTTGGGTCAGACCGAGTATTACAGATTTTCAGGTAAGGACGTTCTGGAGCTCAGGAGTCAGCTGGATGGCAGGAACGTATGGAGTGTATTCCGCTGTGATATATTATAGTTGGCTGAGACATATTAATTCTAACTGTCTAGTATATTTGCGAATGTTGTAACTCTGATATATAAAAATGTAATTAACTGATACAGTTTTTTTTGTAAAACTGATATTATTATTTGATATTGTATTTTGATCCGCTGCGAATGTGAGAATCTGTGTCTTGTTCTGTTTCTTTCTTCTATCTCTTTTCTTTTTCTTCTAACTGTCTGGAATTTTCGGGTTCGAAAATTCCGGGTCGTTACACTTGGTATTAGAGCGGAAGGTTAAGCGAGAACCTTGGCTCTGTCGGGATTACTCATTAAGGATAGGGTCAATAGTACCCTAGAATGAGTTGAGTGTATATATATATATGAGAACGTATTTGTTATTTTCTTATATAAAGGTTTTAAAATGGTTTTAAAAATAAATAATCTTTATATAAGTTTATCTTTTGATATATATATATAGAAATAATTTTCTAATTATTAAATATATTAATGAAATTGGTTGTTAAATCATTGGAATTAAATAAAATAATAAGAATTAAGTGGTAATACAACCAAATTTGAAATTGAATGAAGATAAGTTTGAAATGAATCCAAACTGAAATTAAAATCTCGAATTTATAGAAATGTTATCAAGAATAAAGATAACAATGAATTGGTTTCCAGATATGATAATCTTGTATGGTTGATAATGAAATGTTTAGGGAAGTAAACTTTTAGGTAAATATGACTTATTAATTGGAATTGAAGGTAATTTAAATTTGTAAGATTTTAAATCTAAGTCCAGAAAACTTGAAATAGTTTTAAAGAAATTTGTTTTTGAATTAAAACTAAAGGTGGTTTAAAAATTTAAAGTATAACTTGGTGTGTAAAGAAAATGTATATATGAGGAATATACATAATACCAATAATGATTTGAAATAAACACTTAGTGTTGAGTTTTAAATTGGAATGTGATGTGAAACCCAAAGTAAAGTAAGTTTTTAAACTTAAAAGGGGAAAGACTATTAATCTGAAGTTTGTTAAAATTTGAATGGGAATTCAAATTGTGAAAAGCTGACCGGATTAAGTAAATTTAACTTGGAGGAAGTTAAGTAAGTTTGAATGAATAACTTGAATTGGAAATTTCAAGGTGAAATTTAATTTAACTTGGGTAGTTAAATGGTTAATTTAAATGGGAGTTATGAGTAATATCAAAATGGGTTTGAGATCTGCAAATTTAAAATGGATACTGTTAATTGGTATTAGGATAAAAATTTGGATGTTTATTTATCCTGATATTATTCTATTAAATATATGAAATTGAGAATTGGTTTTGAAATTAAAAATGGATAATAAATTAGAATCTGAAGAGTAAATTATTTTTGAATTCTTATTTGAACTTTGTAATAAGTTAAGTAAAGTTAATTTTAAAATGGAATTTTGGAATTTGGGTTCAGAATTAAATGAATTAAAGATTTAAGTTGTTAAATTAGAATAAAGGTTGAATTAATTTAAAGGTAAAGGTTAATTTGATTTAAGGAATTAAATCAACATTTAAAAATTTAACTCGAATTTATATAATTCGAGAAAGTTTAAAATTGAGATTTAAATTGAATTAGCTCAAACTGAAATTGATTTGAATAAATGGGAATTGTGATTTAAGATGGATAAGTTTAAAAAAAAATTCAAATGGAAAATTTGAATTGGATTAATTTGAAATAAAATTGAAGATTGAATGAGTTCAAATTCAAATGGAAATTGGGATTAATTCATATAGAAATTGAAATGATTTGAAATTAAAGTGGATTCAATTTGAAATTTATTTGAATTAATTTGAAATTGTAATAAAAGTTGAATAGGTTTAAAATTCAAATGGAATTTGATTTGAATTAGGAAAGAAATTGAGGATTAATTCAACTTGAATTGAGGTTAATCAATTTCAATGGAAATTGGAGTTATTTAAAAATTGGAATTGAGTTAATTTAAATGGAGGTGGAAATTTAAATTGAGTTGATGAGAATTGAACAGTTTGACTCTGGTTTATTTTCAAAATAAATTGTTTTAGTACAAATATATTTTTCCAAACTATTTACTATACAATCTTTCTTCTTAAACCCCAAACTATCTTATACTTATTTTACAATTATTTTAGAACTATTTAACTATTTTGAAACTGTCTTATAAATTAATTACTATTTTTCAGTTATTTATATCTAATTACTATTTTTAAAAAAAAATTATTTTTGCAATTATTTAACTATTTTATACCTACTTAACTATTTTACAGCTATTTTATAAACTAATAACTATTTTTCAACTACTTATCTATTTTAAACTTTTTTCAAGCTATTTTTAAATTTAAAAAGGTCAGAGTTCAAACTGTTTGTAATTGAAGTAATAACTCAATTGGAAATGGAAGAAATTGAGAATAAGTGAATGGAATTAAAGGAAATGTGAATAGAAAAGTAAATTGATTTGGCTAATAACCAATAAAGATAAATACGTAGGATATACGTATATTATTCTATTCGCATAGTGATTTGATCCAGATTCGAACACAGAATTTCGAGATAGTATTATCGATCCGAGTTGGGATTTTTCGCTCGATTTTCGACGGCGAACCTGGATATGGATTTTTGATTGGTTCTGGATATTCTCTATCATAGTTGTGACTATGCAAGGAGAATGTCGGTTTCTGATCAAGGAATCAGATCTGAGTCCGCACTAGAAAGTCGGGTGGACAATACTAGTTCGGAAGTGAAATTGTGTTATCGACTGAGCGATCAAATTGATATAGCGTACGGATGATATGTGTATATCGTACGGGTTTGAATGAAATTGGCATTGAAAATTTGTGAATAAGGAATTTGCAATGGTTTTGAAATGAAAAGTATATTTGTGAAATAAAATGGAATTGGATATTTCTTTGGTTGAAATTTACTTTATGGAAGTAAGTAAATGGTAAATAACTTTATAAAGAAATCAAACTTGAATATTTGATTTGGCAATAAATAAGGTTATATTTTATAATATGATAAACTCCCCTTATTGAATCTAGCCAGAATAAAAGGGTTTTTGGAAATATTTGAAGTATAAAAAGAGGTTTTATACAAGTTTGAAGTGATCCAAAGATTTTTTTTTAAAAGTATATATATCTATATATATAAAGAGGATCTTATGAGAATGATTTTGAAAAAGGTTTTGAGAACCTATGAATTTGGAAATGGCTTTTGATTTTTGGGAAAATCAATTTTGGGAATTTGGAAAGCCTAGTTTGAGAATTATCGATTTTGGTAATCGATTTTGAGTAAATGAGATTTTGATAAATCATAAAGGATATGATTTGAAGATACTATAAGTGTATAGTACAAAGTGTTTTGAAAATAGCTATGGGAAAAAAGGCGCTTCCTTGAAATGAACTTCTCAGGAGTGCCACTGGGTGGTACTGCCTTGAACCCCAAGGGGGGATTCTAAAGTTGATCCTGTGAGGAGTCCGGACAAACTAGTTCCTGAGGATTATTTGTGTAGCGAAAGTCGAGGGGCTGGTGCCCACAGAGGCATTTGGGTTATGCTGTGACGACAGTTTAACTCGATGTCACTGCGATCTACTGCAGACCATAGCGAAAGTCATGTGTGCCGCTGAGAGCCAACTGTCTACGTTTGATTTTATATCGGTAGACTGTGACACTATGGTAACATAGCGAAAGTCGTTTGTGCCGCTGAGAGCCAACAGTCTGCGTTTGATTTTATATCGGTAGACTGCGACCTATGTGGGAGAAGTTTCATTATTTGGCAGCGAAATTCGGTGGCGCTGATGCCTACAGTTATATGGGTTTGTGCTGTGATAGCAACGTAAGGCCCGGGTATAACTGCGATCTGTAGCGGGTTCCATGGCGTAATCGAGGAGCGCGGAGACCTACAGTTATCTGTGGATTTTGCCGGGACGGCAACGTAACCATCGGGTTAACTGCGACCATGGATGGAGGTGATGATTTCCAGAGCATTCTCACCAAAGATATTTCAAATGTAACGACCCGAAGATTTCGAACCCGAAATTTCCAGATAGTTAGAAGAAAAAGAAAAGAGATAGAAGAAAGAACAGAACAAGGCACAGATTCTCACATTCGCAGCGGATCAAAATACAATATCAAATAATAATATCAGTTATACAAAGAAAACTGTATCAGTCAATTACATTTTTATACATCAGAGTTACAACATTTCACAATCACTATACAGTTAAAATAACCCGTCCCAACAATTAACAATATATCACACTCCATACGTTCCTGCCATCCAGCTCGTCTCCTGAGCTCCAGAACGTCCTTACCTGAAATCTGTAATACTCGGTCTGACCCGAGCATTACATCAAAGTAACACCCGGGTCAGGCTGGAAACCAGCGTGAGTAAACCCATATAATTTTTAATGCCAAGTTATAAACTTATTTGCAAACCAGGGTAACTCGTTCCTTAGTACGAGCTCTTAACTAGTTATAGCCAACACTTATTCCACAAAACAATACTAAGTACCGTTACTTAGTTTAAATAGTCCGGTTTACTTAAATTTATCTCATTCCAGCCTATTAGATTCCATATTCACATCTATAATGAATTAAAGATTACTAATCGAAGTGGTTCCGGATATTGTTGATATCCGACCCCGGTCTCTTCGAATTCAATGTCATCCTTAAAACCAAGTTGTTTAAGTGAATACAATTAAATTTAAAATTCAGAATACAGCATTTCATCACAGATAGATAATCCATATTATCACAGTTAAATCTCAACATATCATCTCACATAGTATCACGAATCATATATCAGATATATCAATTAATTCGAGGCATTCTATATCATACAATCATCCATAAGCAAGATAAATTTGTCACACCATTTCTAATTAATTTAATTAACCACCCATGAATTAAATTAATTACTTTGATTACCTTTAAATCTTGCATACTTAATGATTATTTAATTTCAAACCAATTAATAAATCATCCCTTAATTATTCATCTTAATTAATCATCTATGATTAATTATT
Organism: Allium fistulosum; assembly: GCA_030737815.1. NCBI lineage: Eukaryota > Viridiplantae > Streptophyta > Magnoliopsida > Asparagales > Amaryllidaceae > Allium > Allium fistulosum. The sequence goes on along the minus strand of CM060901.1, from coordinate 1,386,637,690 downwards.
CTTTATCCATTCACATTTATCCACCCTTAATTACTCTTATCAATCAAAGATCTTCTAATCACTTACATTTATTAGTTGTTCTTTTAACTAATTACATTAATCTTTTAGTTACAAATTGAATTAATTAACCCTTGTCAAATTAATCCTTAATTACTTATATTAAGAATTTATCATTTTGAGTAATTAATCTCTAATTACTTTCATTTATTAATCTTTAATAATTAATTAATCTTTAATTAATTATAACCCTTAATTACTTAATTTATTTAACCCTTAATCATTAAACAATAAATTTAATTAATCCATTAATTAATTAGTTAAAAGATAAATCATTTATCTTACTTAACTTCTGAATTATCATTTAAAACCCTATTTAATAAACTCTAGGGATTAACTAACATTAATCTATATAATATTGTCAAAATAGTTTATAAAAATATCATTTTATAACTCGATGTTTCAACAAATCCATCATCGTTTTCACAGAAATTCGGCCATACGTTGATCAGGCGTAGGACTGAAAATCTGTAAATACTCAGCAGACCCATTTCAACATCCAGTGAAAATATTCGGAAAATAATTTTATTGAAAATATAGAAAACAATTTTGAAAATAGAGGAAATATCTTTGGTGAGAATGCTCTGATACTGAATGTAACTGCGATCTGTAGCGGGTTCCATGGCGTAATCGAGGAGCGCGGAGACCTACAGTTATCTGTGGATTTTGCCGGGACGGCAACGTAACCATCGGGTTAACTGCGACCATGGATGGGGGTGATGAGTCAAAATCGAGCGTGGAAGATGGAACAGCAACACGACACACTGACAAGAATTTTGCTCGCAACCACGACTCCGATCATCGGAGCTGCTACCCCTCCGGCTATGCCATGCCGACACCCCAAACTACCTTTACCTAAAATCCCAAGCCTCTCGATGTATCAGAGAAAATGCAGGAATCAAAACTTCCAGCATGACCAAACTAGGGTTAAAACTAGTTTCACCCACTGTCGGCTCCACGGTTATCTGGAACTCCACCAAATATCTTCCCACGCTCACCATAACTCCATCCATACCCATTCAAATCCCCGAGACCCCACTACCCCTTGATCGCCAGAAATAGCTTCAGATCTCATTCCCAGTCATTCCCAAATTTCAAACTCAATGCATTATTAAAAATTTGTTATTTAGTTTTAAAAATCCTAACTTCTAAAGTGGATTCGAATTATAATCCTGAAACAACAAATTATGATGTTTGAGATTTAACATATTTTTGAAATTTGCCTAAAATTCCAAATTTTCTGAGAAGCTTTGCCTTAATTCACTTGAAACTATTTTTATTTTAGATTTGAATCTTGTTAAAACTAACCACCTTTGTTTAGAACCTATTGCCTAAAATGAATTAGAGGAATGGGAAATGATTTTTGGACAAGTCTGATGCCTGAAAGCCCGGAACCAATTACATATACCTGATTTCCAGACATGTACAGCCAATTCACACACATAAATACACAAATTTAAACATACTCAAGCAAATTTTCAACCTACTTAAACATGTTTTCTAATGATAGATCTAAATCCAGATTTTAAAGGATTTACTCATAGTTTTAAAAAGATAAACAGAGCTAACAGTTTAAATAACATGCACAGTTCAATCTAACATCCTAAATTAAGTTCAGGTTTTATTTCATGAAGTCAGGGTTCATAACAGTGAAAATGCTTGTTTACTCACTTCATTATCAAAGCTAATAAACAGGGGACAGGCTTGACTTCAAGTCTGAAATGTTCCCTGAATCTTGTATTGCTCGATTCCTTTAAAACTGAAAAACTTTGCAACTGGAATGCTTTAAACCTGGAACACGATGACGATGATCCAGACTTTGATTTAGTTTGCAAAGTTTGAAACGAAATTTTGGTTTACAAGTTTAAATATTCATACCCGCAGCCATTTAATCATATTACAGAGCAAAGAACATTCATGCAAAAACATTCCATATAAATTTATCCCAGGCATCAAGTAAGATTTTGATTTAAAAACTGTTTTTAAATTTTAGCGATTACTCACTGTTTGATATGCTTAAGGAAGAAATATGCCGCTTGCTTCCTGCTTGATAAAACTGAGTTGATCTTGTTATCGAGTTGTATTTGAACTTGAATTTGCTGCCAGACATTTCTATCTGCTTTTGTTTTTCATCTCCAGGTTTGATCTTCTTTTGATTAAATTTTTTTCCAGGTTTGCTTCTAAGTTTTTTTTTTTTTAAACGAACTAATAATATGATGTGTATATATAGAAACATCTTTAGACCAAATGGTGTCTTCTGGTACAAGCTTCAGCTTGCATTGATCAGAGATTTTTTTTTTATTGAATGGAGGCTGAGGTGATTTCTTTTGCACTTCGAAATGACAAATATTGTGCTGGCATTAAATGCATATGCCTTACCTTGTAAGCTACAGCCTACCTCTTTTTTTTTTAAGTACAAGTTTGCTTTGGCAGATCTTGTTTATGGCTGAGGAGTAAATGCATTTAATGCAAGCATGGTTTCTTTGTATACTTTCAGCATGTTATGTTTTAATTTGATTATTATAAATACATTTTATTTTTATTTTAATGGTGGCTGTTTTGTTTTATTACTATTTTTGTTGCAAGACTAAGTCTTGTTTCCTTTACAGTATAAAATTTCTTCATACTTATACTTTAAATGTTCCTTTCTTTTGTGAGCAAATCTTGTTCTTGTTTTACTGCTAAACGAAAGGGTTCGTTTTAATTATTGTTTTCTTATGTCTATATTTGAATGGTAAATTAACTAGATTTACAAAATCTTCAACTAAATTAACATGCTAAATAGAAATTAATTAAAGTCATATATATCTATATATATATAAAGGATATTATGAGAATGATTTTGGAAAAGGTTTTGAGAACCTATGAATTTGGAAATGGCTTTTGATCTTTGAGAAAAATCAGTTTTGGGAATTTGGAAAGCCAAGTTTGGAACTATCGATTTTGGATATCGATTTTGTGTAAAGGAGATTTTGATATAAATCATAAAGGATATGATTTGAAGATACTATAAGTATATAGTATAAAGTGTTTTGTGAATAGCTCTGGGGAAAAAGGCGCTTCCTTGAAATGAACTTCTCAGGAGTACCACTGGGTGGTACTGCCTTGAACCCCAAGGGGGGATTCTAAAGTTAATCCTGTGAGGAGTCCGGAATAAACTAGTTCCTGAGGATTATTTGTGTAGCGAAAGTCGAGGGGCTGGTGCCCACAGATGCATTTGGGTTATGCTGTGACGACAGTGTAACTCAATGTCACTGCGATCTACTGCAGACCATAGCGAAAGTCATGTGTGCCGCTGAGAGCCAACTGTCTACGTTTGATTTTATATCGGTAGACTGTGACACTATGGTAACATAGCGAAAGTCGTTTGTGCCGCTGAGAGCCAACTGTCTACGTTTGATTTTATATCGGTAGACTGCGACCTATGTGGGAGAAGTTTCATTTTGACAGCGAAATCGTGTGTGCCGCTGAGAGCCAACAGTTACATGGACTTTTGCTGCGATGGCAACGTAACCCTGGAATGTAACTGCGATCTGTTGTGGGTTCCATGCTGTCATCAGTTACATGGACTTTTGCTGCGATGGCAACGTAACCCGTGATGTAACTGTGACCATGGATGGGGGTGATGATTTCCAAAGCATTCTCACCAAAGATATTTCCTCTATTTTCAAAAATGTTTTCTATAATTTCAATAAATTATTTTCCAAGTATTTTTCACTGGGTGTTGAAAACGGGTCTGCTACGTACTTATAGATTTTCAGTCTTACGCCTGATCAACGTATGACCGAATTTCTGTGAGAACAAGGATGGATTTGTGAGACATCGAGTTATAAAAAGTATTTTATAAAACTATTTTGGTAATATTATATAAATTTTAAAGTGTTTTAAAAATTTTAATGAAAGAGTTTATAGTTGAAATTAATCAAAGAAATTAAACCAGGTTTTCATCTTCTTGCCACCTAAAAAAAAACCTGGAAATCAAAAGAAAAAAAAAACAACTGATTCAAACATTCGCCTGAAATCATCAAGCAACTTCAGATTAGTTTTTGAAAGCCTTAAATCATCTCAGCAATTCAAAGATTCCAGTAAAAACAAGATCATCTCAAACCTCAATAAGCTGAGCAATCAAGCAAATTCGAATTTAAGCCAAAGATTTAAAAGTTGCAAATAAATTCAAACAAGTCCAGATTCAACTCTAATACCAGAAAATCAACTCAACAACAAAATTCAATTCCAGATCAAAACTCAAGTAATTCCAGATTTAAAGAAACTTCCAAGTTCTCTGTTCAAATAAAAAGGTGAGTAAACTTTTAGAACTTGATATATATATCGAATTGGAATGTGATGAATCATTGAAGTATGATGGGAATTTTGTTGTGCATATTTTTAAAAATGATTTATGTATACAAATGGGTGTTAGTATATGTGTTCAGGTCTGGAACAGGCTTGCATGTCTCTGTTTTAAACATTTCAGGATTGAAAACCTGATTAAAAACTCAAACCTTCCACTTAAGTGATTTTTAGTCCTTAATCTCTGTACATAGTTTGTTTGTATGTGAGTAAACATTTATCTGGAAGTTTAGGCTTGTTTATCATGATGTAGATGATAGGTTGTTGATCTAATATGGTGGAACATTTTTGCATGGGTGGATTTAGGTGTTTACATAAAGATACATATGAGTTAAACCTGTTCATGTCTGGAAATAGGAAGATTTCAGTCTCTGAAATCATTTTTCATAGGCTAAACTAACTTTGAAAAATTCAATTCTCTTATAATCTCTAAGTGCATGTCTGGAACAGACATATCATATCTCTGTTAAAAATACTACAGTTTAAAAACCTGGTCTAAAATTCAAATTATCAACCTAAAATGATTTCTGGTCTTGATCTTTAATAAGAAAATGTTCAAGTGTAAATAACATCACTTTTAAAAATAAAGTCTGGGAAAATACTGGTTAACATTTTCGAATTTAAAACATTACATAGAAAATCCTTCAATAACTTAAATTTTGATTTTCAAATCTTTATGCTTTGACTTTATGCCCAGATTCGTTATCAAAAAGGTTGAATTTTAAAATAAATTTGTAGATTTTTAAGTTGTCAAGTATTGAGAAATTTTGGGTTGATCGAATTTTGGTTTTGGGAAAAATATAAAAATCAAATATTAATTCAAACATATTCTGTTTATACTGTAAAAATGATACCTTGGCTCTGGTGGGTATACTCATAAGGATAGGGTCAATAGTACCCTAGAATGAGTTGAGTGTTTATATATATATGAGAGCGTACTTGTTATTTTCATATATAAAGATTTTAAATGATTTTATGTAAGAATATATTTTGATATACATAAAGCAATTTCTTACTAATAAATGTTAAAGAAATTGGTTGTTAAAAGAATTAAATAAAATAATGAGAATTAAGGGGTAATAGTAATACAACCAAATTGAAAATTGAATGAAGATAAGTTTGAAATGGATCCAAACTAAAATTAAAATCTTGAATTTATAGAAATGTTTTCAGAATAAAGATAATAAATGGGTTTCCAAATATGATAATCTTGGTTATTATCATAAATGGTTGTTGTGTTTAATAATGAAAGGTTGTAAATGATTAAGGGTGATTATTTCAGGTAATTAGTCAAAGGCTAAGTTCTTAATGTAATTAGAGAATGATTTATCGAGAGTGATAATTGAGATAAACACTTAGAGGTTGCTTAATTGTTTTGTAATTAAGGGTTAAGTAAGCAAACTTTATGCAAAGAAAGTAATTAGTTTAATTTATTTTGAATTAATTGGAAATGGTATGATTAATAGATCAATGATTATGAATGGCTAAGTATTAATGGAATGCTTGGGTTAAATTGAGCTGATATGGGATATCTTTGTGTGATAACATAAATCTTCTATCTGTGTGGATAAAAAAAAGAGGGTGATTGTATTTAAAGTGGAATTGTGTTTCACTGGAAATTGAGTTGAGAAATTTTGTATCCGAAGAGGCCGGAATTGGGTATCAGTACTACCCGAAACTACATCAACTAAATTTATGATGGATTTGTTGTAACATCAACAGACCAGAAGGGAATAATATGGTCCAATGAACTAGGTAAGAATCCTTAGAACATGATTTGTGAAATAAGTGATAAGCATAACAGAAATGAAACTCGAAGTGAGGTACGAGTTACCCGGGTTAAATATAAGTTTTATGAATTAGAATTTCTTGTTAGATGAGTTTACTCACGCTGGTTTCCAGCCTGACCCGGGTGTTACTTTGATGTAATGCTCGGGTCAGACCGAGTATTACATATTTTCAGGTAAGGACGTACTGGAGCTCAGGAGACGAGCTGGATGGCAGGAACGTATGGAGTGTATTCCGCTGTGGTATATTGTAGTTTATCCGGGATATGTTAATTTGTATATGTCCGGTGATTGTGTATATGTATAACTCTGATCTATAAAATGTAAATGTATTGATACAGTTCTTCTTTGTAAAACTGTTATTATTTGATATTATACTTTGATCCGCTGCGAATGTGAGAATCTGTGTTGTGTTCTGTTTTCTTCTTCTTCTTCTTCTTCTATCTTTTTCTTCTTTTTCCTAACTATTTGGAATTTTCGGGGTCGAAGAATCTCGGGTCGTTACAGTTGGTATCAGAGCAAAGGTTAAGCGAAAACCTTGGCTCTGGTGGGTATACTCATAAGGATAGGGTCAATAGTACCCTAGAATGAGTTGAGTGTTTATATATATATGAGAGCGTACTTGTTATTTTCATATATAAAGATTTTAAATGATTTTATGTAAGAATATATTTTGATATACATAAAGCAATTTCTTACTAATAAATGTTAAAGAAATTGGTTGTTAAAAGAATTAAATAAAATTATTTTCCAAAGTATTTTCACTGGGTGTTGGAAACGAGTTTACCAAGTACTTATAGATTTTCAGTCCTACGCCTGATCAACATATGACCGAATTTCTATGAAAACGAGGATGGACTTGTCGAAACATCGAGTTATACAAGTATTTTTATAAAAACTATTTTAGAAATATTATACAGATTTTTAAAGTAGTTTAAAAATGATCAAAGAAAATTTATATGATTTTAAGCATTTTAATAATTCTGGCTTTGTTTCTTTTCGAGGACGAAAAGATTTTAAGGGGGGAGGAATGTGACGATCCGAGTTTTTGGTGTCGAATAATCGAGTGATTAACTGATTTAAATTTATCGTAATATTAATTTTATTGGATCTAACCACTAAATTTCTTATAATTAAAAATAAAATTCTACCTTTGAACACTAAATATAAGTATATATATAGGAATAGTGATGATACTTAAGCTTAAAATGAAAATAAAAAAATATATATAATAAGTTAATATATATATACACACACAAACATATATAAGCTTTATGATGTGACCATGAGTATGTAAAATAACAATGTATACAAAAGCAATGTATACGGAGATGAAATATGTACCTCCACTGTCATCATTTTTCTTGATTTAAAAACTAGTAAATAAAGCTAAACATTTTGCCATCTCAAATCTGGGCATATATACAAACAAGAGTATATACATATATCAACTCATATGAAACATTTGTAGACAAAAGGAGAGGCAAGCATTTAATGCAAGTACATTACATATCAAATCTAAGCACACAAAAGAAATGTAAATATCTGTACAACACCTCAGTTTTGCTTACCCCGTAAGCTTCATTCTCCTATTTTTTATATACCTCCACACTGTCTTCTTTTCTTCATTCATTCGAAACTAAGCTAAGTAAAACAAAAGAGATCAAGCTAGCAACAAATCCAAACCCACCAATTAAGTAGCAGATCAAAGCAAGTTTAAATCAAGACATTTTCCAGTTTTTAAAACAAGTTGCTATTCCAAAGTTCTAGTTCTAGATTCAACTCAACTTAGAAGTAAAGAAAAAAAAAAGGACTCAACTGAAAATCAAACTGTCTCAAATCATCTAGTATCTTCCAGTTTAAAAGGAAATCAGAGCATCATCACCTTCAGCTTTCAAGGCAGGTTCAGGATCTCTGTTTGCATAATTTAAGGTGAGTAAACAGAAACTTTTAAAAGCTAAGAGTTCTTATCTAATTGATGTAAGTGTTGGACCTGTGTAGAGTAGATGAACATATGATAAGTATGGATGCTTTTAAGTTTGTAAATTGTTAAACTTTTCTATTCTTCCAGAAATTGTGAGTAGACTTTAATTCTTTTGAGGTTAAATCATCTGTATAGTTTTATGCATGCCTCAATCAATGATAACAATAACTTAAATATGATTGGAATAAGTGTTGTCTGGGTATACAGATGAAATTTCTGTTGCATGCCTGAATAAACATATGTCTAGTTCTGTTAATTGCAATAGACCAAAATATGATCAAAGAGAAAATTTAAATCTCTTTACCTGATTTATTTAGCATGGGATGTTTAAAGGAAAGTTGGTTATGATGGTGTAAAAAAAAAAAATCAGGTTCTAGAATTTCAAACTAAGGCTCTGTTCCTTTGTTAAACAAAATGTGAGTAAATAGTTTTAAACCTGTGAGAGGCTTAAATACTTGTGATGGATTTAGTAGGAATATAGCTGGAATTTGATTATAAATGCGTATGCAAGGTTGAGATTATGTATGGGTATATATTGGTATTAAAATGACTGAGCATGACTGGTATCAGGCATAATTACCTCTGTTTGGAAACAAGTTTTCCAAAATCAGCTGAAATTTTAAATCCTTCTTCTCTGATTTTTGTTAAGCTTTAGATTTTAAACAAAAATGGTTTGTGTAAACATAGTTTGAGTTCTAAAAGCAAATTTCTTTTTATTTAAATCAAGGATTCTCAGGAAAATCTTAAATATACAGGCAATTTCAAACTAAGCCAAAAATAAATCATCAAGTCATCTTGTTTAAATAATACTATCGTAGACGTTATCGAAAATGATGCTTTTTCAAACTTGAATCAGGAGTTTTAGTTGCTTAAATCGTGGGAAATTGTAAGATGATCGGAATGTACAAATGTATCAAATTCCGGCGAGGTAAACGACGATTGGGCTTGAGGTTTGGCCAGGGGATAGTTTGGAGGTCGGGCTACTTGAGAAAAATGGTGGCATGGGTTGTAGATCATCGAAGCGGCGGGGCATGGTCATAATAGGGTTTAGGTGTGGGCTCTGGACGTCGAAGTTCGAAGGTCTGGCACGGAAATGAGGTGGCATCGAGTCAGGCCAGGGTGTTGGGAGGTGAAGTTGATTGTGCGATGTAGGTCTGGGCAAGGTGGCAGAGGTTCTGGTGGCCGGAGCGTGGTGTTGTAGGGAGAATTGTTCGACACTGTTGGGTCTAATGGTGTCATCAAGCCTTCGATTTTGATTTGGTAATCGAAGAGAATTCTAGGTAGTCGTTTTGGGTGAAGAGGTCAAAGAAGACTTGCTGGCGATGAGGGAGTTCGTCGGAGTCGCTCCGATAGGTGGTGCATGTACACCGTATCACTGAGTATCGGTTGGATTTAGCTGTTGGTTTGGGGAAAGAGAAGGCCCTGAGTGAAGTCTCGAGTAAATGGTTGATAGGGTCGGGTTCGTTTCCGAGTTCGCTGATGAGTTTTAGGGTACAGAGTTTAGTTGATATTAAATTCCATTTAAGTGGAAAGAGAATAGAAGAAGGCGGCAGTCTCGGGTAAGGGATCGATGTTATCCCAGATCGACCCGAAGAAAAGTGTGTTCAATTTCTCTTAAAGGCTTTGGAAAAGAAAGGAAAATAAATATAAATAAGTGGTAAAATTTAAAACGAATTCTGGCTTCTTAAATCTATTCCTTATATTATAAATATCTGAAATAATTGGCCCAGAAGAAAAAAAATTTAAGTAAGAATTAATTAATTAAGGGATTGATTAATTTAAGAAATCAATTTAGAGTTAGTTGATTTATGAGTGTGATTTATTAAATGATAGTTAATCAAAGTAGGTGATTATGAGATCATTAATTTGAGTAATTAATTAAGGATAATTACTGTAATTAATTAATGTTTTAGTAAAGGTATTCTAAGTGATTAAAGTTAGTAATTAATTTAATTAGAGATAAATTAAATTAATTTTAGAAGTGATCAATCTTGCTTATGAATGATTAAATGATGTTCAATGCCTTGAATTGTTTGATACCTCTGATATGAAATGTCTGGATGGCAGGAACGTATGGAGTATATTCCGCTGTGATATTATAGTTGTTTGAGACATGTTAATTTTAACTGTCTAGTACATTTGTGAATGTTGTAACTCTGATGTATTAAAATGTAATTAACAAATACAGTTTTTCTTTGTATAACTGATATTATTATTTGATATTATATTTTATCCGCTGCGAATGTGAGAATCTGTGTTTAGTATTTCTGTTTCTTTTTCTTCTTCTATCTCTTTCTTCTTTTCCTAACTATCTGGAATTTTCGGGATTGAAATTTCCGGGTTGTTACATTTGGTATCAGAGCCAAGGATCGAATGTTTGATTATTGGATTTTGCCGGGACGGCAACGTAACCATCGGGTTAACTGCGACCATGGATGGGGTGATGTTGGAAGTAATTAAGAATATATTAAAGTAATTATAATGAAAATATAATATATATTTTTATATTTTCATTTTTTTATTTTATTTTATATAATATATTTTATATTATTATTATTTTATATTTTTAACATTTTTTTCTATTTTTATTATTTTTTTTATTTTTATTTAATATTTTTATATAAATATTTTTTTAAATATATATTATATAAAAATACAACATACAATTTTCACATTTTTATTATTTTATTTATTACTTTCATTATTTTAAAAAAAAAATTATTTTTTTAAAATTAATTATAACATATTATTTTTATATTTTTTTAATTTTTTCTAATATATTATTTTTTATTTTATTTTTTTATCTTTATATTTTTTATATATTTTTTTTATTTTTTTATTATTAATTTATCAATTTATTTTAATTTTTATTTTTTATTTTTATTTATACTATTTTCTTTTATTTTTTTCAATTTTATATTTTTTTTATTTTTTATTTTTATTTTATATTATTTTTATTTTTTATTTTATTTTTTTAAATATTTATATTATTTTTTTTTCTCTATTTAAATTTTTATATTTATATTTTTTATTTTTATTATTTTTTATTTTTATTTCCATTATTTTTTATATTAATATTTATTATATATTTTAATATATATTATATTTTTTTTATTAATATTATTATTTTTATATTTTATTATTATATTCTTATTTTTAATTTATTTTTTTATTTTTTTTAATATTTTTTATTTTCATATATTTATTTTTTTTTATTTTTTTTTATATTATTTTATATTTCATTTTAATATATTTTTTTATTTATATTATTATATTATACATATATATATTTTTTTATTAATTTTATTTTATTTTTTTCATTTTTTTAATTTTTTTTATTTCTTTTATATTCTTTTATTTATTTATTTTTTATTTATATTTTATATTTCTTATTATTCAATTTTTTTTTATTTATTATTTTCTTTCATTTTTATTATTTTATTTTTTTTATTATATAATATTATAATATAATTACATTTTTTAATATTATATTATTATTTATTATTTTATTTTTATTATTTATTTTTTTTATTATTATATTATTTTTTTATTTTATATCTTATAATTTTTTTATTTTTTTATTTTTTTATTATTATATATTTTTCCATTTTTTACTTTTTTTTTTTCTATTTATTTTATTATTTATTATATTTTTTTATTTTTTATTTTATTTTATATATTTTTTTTTATATTTTTTATATTTTTATCATTATATTTCTATATATATTATTTTAATTATTTTTTTTATTTTTCTTTTCATTATTATATTCTTTTTATTTTTTTATTTTTTTATTTTTATTATTTTTATTTTCTATATCTTTTTTATATATATTTATTATATTTTTTTTTTTAAATTATCTTTTATTTTATTTTCTTTATTTTATTATTATTTAATATTATATTTATATAATATCTTTTATTTATTTTTTATTATTTTATATAATTTTCATTATATTTATTTATTTATTTTTCTTATTTTTTCTTTTTTTTATTCTTCTTTTCAATTTTTTTTTTCTTCTTTTCATTTTATTTTATATTTTTTTATTTATTTTTATTTTATAATTTACTTTTTTTATTTATTTTATTTCTTCTTTTATTTTTTATCATTTTTTTCTTTTATATATTTTATTCATTTTTTTTTATTATACTTATCTTTTTTTTTATTTTTTATTTTTTTTTTATTATTATTTTTTTTCTTTTATTTTTTTTATTTTTTTATTATTATTATTTTTTATTTTTTTATTTTTTTTTAATTTAATTATTATTTTTATTTATATCTTCTTTTTCTTTTTTATATTTATTATTATTTTACTTTTATTTTTTTTTATATTTTCTTTTTTTTTATTCATTTTTATATATTTATTATTTTTTTTTATTATATTATTTATCATTTTTTTTTATTATATATTTATATTTTTTTTTATTTATTATTTTTTTTTTATATTTTTTTTTTATAATAATTTATTTTATAATTATAATTTTTATTATTATTTTTTTTATTTTTTTCTAATCCTTATTTTTTTATATATATATTTATTTTTTTTCTATATTTTTATTTTTTTTTTATTTTTTTTTATTTTATCTTTTTTTTTATTATTTTATATATATATTTCTTATATTTATTTTTTTTATATCATCATATTATTTTTTTATTATTATTATTATTTTTTTATATTATTTTTATATTTTCTTTTTTTATATTTATATTATATTCTATTTTTTATTTTTTTTATTTTTTTTATTTTCTATTATTTTTATTTTATTTTTTTTTATTTTTATTTATATTTTATTTTATTTTTTTATATTTTTTTCAAATTTTTATTATTATCTTTTTTTATATTCTATTTTTTTTATTCTTTTATATTATTATTATTATTATTTTTTTTTTAATTTTATTATTTATTTATATTTTTTTTTCTATTTTTTTTTATTTTTTTTATTTTATTATTTTCTAATTATTTATTTATTATTTTTTTTTATTTTTTTTTTCATTATTATTAAATAAAAAAAAATAGTAAATAATAATAATAAAATAATATAATGAAAATAAAAGATATTAATATAATAAAATATAAAATTAAAAATGAAATAAAAAATATATAAAAAATAAAAAAATAAGTATTAAAAAATAAATAAATAATAAAATAATATAAAATAAAAATAAAAAAATAACTAAAAAAAATAAAAAAAATAAAAAAATAAAGAAAAACTGCAATTCTTATTTCTGGAATGAGTTATGTATTCACTGTAACGACCCGGAATTTTCGAACCCGAAAATTCCAGATAGTTAGAAGAAAAAGAAAGAGATAGAAGAAAGAAACAGAAAGAAGAAAGGAGAATAGAGAACACAACATCTCACATTCGCAGCGGATAAAATATAATAACAAATAATAGCATTTATACAAAGAAAAGCTGTAATTGTTACTTTACATTCAATCATTCATAAGCAAGATTGATCACTTCCAAAATTAATTTAATTCATCCCTAATTAAATTAATTACTAATCTTTAATCACTTAGATTACCAGTTTTAAATATCCATGATACATAGCTTATTTTTAAAATTTTGATCAAGTTAAAAACCTATACAACAAGAACAGAACAATTCTTTCAACTGGAATTATACTAGATGATCTGATCTGCAACTTCTTTGATTTTAAAACTGATACTTTGAAAATGATATTACAGGTTTGATTTCTGGTTTTGAGGAGTGTTTTGATTATAAATTGTTTTTGAGAAGTTTGTTTGAGGAAGTATGATTATCAGATTTTGTGTTTGAGAATAGGACTGAGTTTTCTTTTTGAATAGAAAAAGATAGAAAAGAAAATAATGAAGGGAAACATATGTATTTATAAGTTAGAATGTGGTTTATTAAAAATAAAAAATAAAAAGACACTTGTTATTTATCTTGACATTTGTCATGTAGTTTTATTTATTACTTAACATAAACCACATTCTAACTTATAAATACATATGTTTCCCTTCATTATTTTCTTTTCTATCTTTTTCTATTCAAAAAGAAAACTCAGTCCTATTCTCAAACACAAAATCTGATAATCATACTTCCTCAAACAAACTTCTCAAAAACAATTTATAATCAAAACACTCCTCAAAACCAGAAATCAAACCTGTAATATCATTTTCAAAGTATCAGTTTTAAAATCAAAGCAGAGAGGATTATCAAATCAATACTTAATTTTTAATTTAACAACTTAAATTAACTCAATTGCAATTTAAATATATAAAAATATATATTATGTAATATCTTATCAAACTGTTGGTAATTAAAGTAATAACTCAATTGGAAATGGAAGCAATTGAGAATAAGTGAATGGAATTAAAGGAAATGTGAATAGAAAAGAGAATTGATTTGGCTAATAACCAATAAAGATAAATACGTAGGATATACGTATATTATTCTATTCGCATAGTGATTTGATCTAGATTTGAACACAAAATTTCGAGATAGTATTATCGATCTGAGTTGGGATTTTTCGCTCGATTTTCGACGGCGAACCTGGATATGGGTTGTTGATTGGTTCTGGATATTCTCTATCATATTTGTGACTATGCAAGGAGAATGACGGTTTCTGATCAAGAAACCAGATCTGAGTCCGCACTAAGAAGTCGAGGGGACGATACTAGTTCGGAAGAGAAATTGTGTGATCGAGTGAGCGATCAGATTGGTATTGCGTATGAATAATATGAGTACATCGTACGAGTTTGAATGAAATTGATTTTGAAAATTTGTGGATAAGAACTGTAAAATGGTTTTGAAATAGAAGGGTATATTCTGAGGAATAAATAATGAAATAAAATGTGAGTTGAATATTTCTATGATTAGAACTCAATTTATAAAAAAAAGGTGATATGGTTAATAACTTTATAAAAGAGTAATCAAATTTGAATATTTGATTTGGAATAAACAAAGTTGTGTATATATAAGATAAATCTTCCCTTTTTGAATCTATTGCCAGAATAAAAAGGGTTTTGAAATATTTGAAGTATAAAAGAGGTTTTATACAAGTTTGAAATGATCTAAAGATTTTCAAAGTTATATATATCTATATCTATATATATATAAGGGATCTTATGAGAATGATTTTGGAAAAGGTTTTGGGAACCTATGTAATTTTGGAAAGGCTTTTGATTTTTTTGAGAAAATCAATTTTGGATTTTGGAAAGCCAAGTTTGAGAATTATCGATTTTGGTAATCGATTTTGTGTAAAGGAGATTTTGATAAATCATAAAGGGTATGATTTGAAGATACTATAAGTATATAGTATAAAGTGTTTTGAGAATAGCTCTGGGGAAAAAGGCGCTCCCTTAAAATGAACTTCTCAGGAGTGCCACTGGGTGGTACTGCCTTGAACCCCAAGGGGGGATTCTAAAGTTGATCCTGTGAGGAGTCCGGACAAAACTAGTTCCTGAGGATTATTGGTGTAGCGAAAGTCGAGGGGCTGGTGCCCACAGAGGCATTTGGGTTATGCTGTGACGACAGTTTAACTCAATGTCACTGCGATCTACTGCAGACCATAGCGAAAGTCATGTGTGCCGCTGAGAGCCAACTGTCTACGTTTGATTTTATATCGGTAGACTATGACACTATGGTAACATAGCGAAAGTCGTTTGTGCCGCTGAGAGCCAACAGTCTGCGTTTGATTTTATATCGGTAGACTGCGACCTATGTGGGAGAAGTTTCATTATTTGGCAGCGAAATTCGGTGGCGCTGATGCCTACAGTTACATGGACTTTTGCTGCGATGGCAACGTAACCCTGGATGTAACTGCGATCTGTAGCGGGTTCCATGGCGTAATCGAGGAGCGCGGAGACCTACAGTTATCTGTGGATTTTGCCGGGACGGCAACGTAACCATCGGGTTAACTGCGACCATGGATGGGGGTGATGATTTCCAGAGCATTCTCACCAAAGATATTTCCTCTATTTTCAAAATTGTTTTCTATATTTTCAATAAAATTATTTTCCGAATATTTTCACTGGGTGTTGAAAACGGGTTTACCGAGTACTTATAGATTTTCAGTCGTACGCCTGATCAACGTATGACCGAATTTCTATGAGAACAAGGATGGATTTGTTGAAACAACGAGTTATAAAAATTATTTTTATAAAACTATTTTATAATATTATAAAGATTTTAAAAAGTGTTTTAAATTTGATAAAAGAAAAATTTATCAGATTTTAAGAATTGAATAAGTTCTGGTTTCGTTCCTTTTCGAGGACGAAAAGATTTAAAGGGGGGAGGAATGTGATATCCCGGATTTTCGGGCATCGGATAATTGGATAGTTATCTGATTTAACTTTAAAAAAAATACTGATTTATAAATTTAACAAATTTAAATGTGATAATCTCCGGTATAAATTATTTAAAATTTGGCAAAAATTGTTAATTTCAAACTAATAATAATAATGTGTTGTGTATATATATATTAAATAGAATAATTATTACAAATTGAATTTGGGTTTGTTTAAATATATATATCAAATTAATTTTAAGATTGATTTTAAAATTTTATTTTAAAATTGGTTTGAACTTATATTTGGATTTCAAAGAGATGATATATATATATCTTAATATATATTTTGGATTTAAAGGTATGTATAAATGATTTTTGTATAAATATAGTTTGTCTTATTCTATTTCTTTAAAAAGATTTTCATTTATATAATTAAAATATGTATTTAGTTATTAGGAAAATAAATTATAAAAGCTTTATTTAATAAATAAAAAAATTTAATTTTGCATGAAAGATATATGTGTTAACATATAAACACCTCTAAATAACATGTGTTAAGTTATTAAATGAGTTTAGTGACAAGTGTCACATTTTTATTTTATTTCTTTAATTTTAATAAATCAAAATTTAAATCTATAAAGCACCACTTCTTATTCTTCATTCACTTTTTCTATCACATTTTTCTTAAAAATCAAACTGCAGCCACGTTTCAAAACAGAGAAAAAAATAATAATACCAAACCTGAAAACATTTCCAAAACAAAATCTAGAATTCAAGAAAATCAAACACTTAGCAAATCAGTTTCAAAGTCTTCTACAAGATTCAAGTTTTTCAAGAATCAGCAACTCAAATCTAAACTAAGAATTCAAGTTCCAGATCCAAGCTGTTCAAGTTTAAGTTTTCAAACCTCTCAAATTTCAAAAGCTCTGTTCAAAACATCAACATCAAACCACATTTCCAGTTTTCAAATCTCAAGTTACATCTCTGTTTATTATTGCAAGGTGAGTAAACACTTTATTATAAAGTTAAGTAGATAATTATCTAATTGCATGTGAAATCTGGGACGATCACTGTTCTATATGTATGTATATAATTAAGCCTCTTTATGTATATATGAATGCTTATCTGTTGAATTAAAAGCCTCTGTTCTAGTTTCCAGTAAGTAAACTACCAAAAACTTTAGTATATAACTTGGTATTTGTGATAGATATTTGAAGTATGATGTGGAATCTGCTTGTATGGTTTTGTGAATATGACTGCATGTTTGTAAATATATGTGACCATGCCTATATATAAAAGATATTACCTCTGTCCTTACTTTACAGGTTGAAACCTGTTCAAAAATGTAAATCAATCCACCTGAACCTTTTTAGGATTTAATATCTGAATGAAAAGTGTGCACATATGTGTAATATCATTTAGAAAAATAGATTCAGATGAAAATATTGATTAAATATTTTTAAATTTGGATATTACAGTGATGTTCAACTTCAAGACAGAAAAACAATTATCCAAATTTCATGTTTCAAGTATATAACCTAGTTCGTATTTGGAAATTAGGAATTTTGATTTAAAAATCAAGATTTTTAAGTTTATATTCATGGAGAAATTTCGAGATGAACTGAAATGGTTCTTTTTGAAAATTCCGGCGATCAACGTTGAAATGGGTATCGTGCTCGAGTTTGGGAATAGCCTGGGTGGTGGAGATTCTCGGAAAAATGGTAGATAAATTTATCGATCATCGTGGCATCGGATTTTAGATGATGTAGGGTTTAAGGATGGTTGGGTTCTCGTGTTTGCTGCGTAGCCGTGGGTAACTGGAGGTGATCGGTTTGGGTTTGATCGAAGTATCGTGGTGTGCCGAAGCTTTAGATAGGGTGGCGTGTGTTCAGATGAACGGAGGCGATGGTCAGAGGGGGTTCTGTCATTCGTTTTTGTTTCCAGTGGGTTGTCGAATTTCTCAAATTCGTGTTAGTCGTCAATTCAAAGAGCTGGGGGGTCGGAGTAGCTGCCGGGGTCGTAGGCGACTTGTGGAGGAACTCGGCGACGATCAGGGATGGTCAGAGTGTTGGTGCACGTACACGTGCACGTGTACGTTCGTGCATCTGGAAGCTTTGGGGAAGAAGAAGTATACACGGGTTTGGTCTCGGGATTTCATGCGTGCGACTCGAAGTAAAAGTGGAAGGGAGAGTCTCGTGTTTGCTCGGGGAAGAACGAGTTTTTCTCGAGTCTGGTCTCGTGTTCGTGAGTGTAACTGTTATGGTTTTAACAGTTTTTAAAATTTAAACTAAATATTGTTTAAAAAAAATAAAAATAAAAAAATATACAAGCTTAAGAAGAAGGTGGAGGGCAACTCGGGTTGGACTCGAGCAGGTTAAAGGTTTTACCCGAAGCAAAGATGAAAGGAACGATAAGCATGTTAAAAGTTTTTATAAAGTAAATTTAAGTTTTGAAATTTAGAAACAAATTTAGTTTAAGTTTCTTATATAAATTCCTAAATAAATAAATGTTCTCCTTAACATTTGATTAAGCAGTTTTGAAATTTGTTTAATTTGAATTTTATTAAGTAGAATTTAAAGTTATTTTAAAACTTAAGTTAAAATGAAATTTTAAAGGTTTTTATAAAAACAAGTTTTAAAAGTTTAAATTGAAAACTAGTTTAAACTATTACTTGTTAATGTTTAAGGCATTTAAGGGGAGTTATGTTATTAACTTTAATTTATCAAGTAAATGATTATTTCCTTTAAACTTTAATTAATGATTTAATAAAGAAAAGTTAGTAATTAAAATAAGATGGTTTAATCTTAAGATAATTAAAGTTTTAATGTCTTGATATTAATTAAGTTAATTAGGGAAATTAGGTATAATTAATTAATTTAATTAATAATGATTAAGGATTAATTAAGAGATTTATTTAGAGTAATTGATTAATTTAATTAATTCAATGATGAAGATTGATTTAATTAATGACTAAAGAATAATTACTTTGTAATTAATTAAGTAATTAGAGGTTGATTAATTTGTAATTAAGAAATACTTAATTTTTATGAGTATTTTAAGTTTATAAACTCCACAATTCTATAGATTGATATGTGAAATCAAATAGGCCGATTTGGGATAATAGGGACCATTTGAACTAAGTTGGATACATAGATATTGTTTTGTGAAATAAGTGTTGACCATATAAGTTGTTTACTTGTGGTAAAGTACGAGTTACCCGGGTTTATATTAGTTCTATGAATTGAAATTTCATGTTAGATGAGATTACTCACGCTGGTTTCCAGCTTGACCCGGGTGTTACTTTGATGTAATGCTCGGGTCAGACCGAGTATTACAGATTTCCAGGTAAGGACGTTCTGGAGCTCAGGAGGCGAGCTGGATGGCAGGAACGTATGGAGAGTGATATAGTGTTATTTATTGGGACAAGTTATTTTAACTGTTAAGTGATTGTGAAATGTTGTAACTCTGATGTATTAAAATGTAATTGACTGATACAGTTTCTTTGTATAACATATTATTATGTGATATTATATTTTTATCCGTTGCGAATGTGAGGTTTCTGTGTTTTGGTGTTTCTGTTTTCTTCTGCTTCTTCTATCTCTTTCTTCTTTTTCTCCTAACTATCTGGAATTTTCGGATTCGGAAATTCCGGGTCGTTACACTTGGTATCAGAGCGAGGTTAAGCGAGAACCTTGGCTCTGTTGGGATTACTCGTTAAGGATAGGGTCAATGGTACCCTAAAACGAGTTGAGTGTATATATATATATGAGAGCGTAATTATTATTTTCTTATATAAGGATTTTAAAATGATTTTATATAAAAATATATTTTGATATATAAAATGATATTTCCTTCTAATAAATATTAAGGTAATTGGTTGTTAAAATATTGGAATTAAATTAAGTGGTAATAGAAATACAACCAAATTAAAATTGAATGAAGATAAGTTTGAAATGAATCCACACTGAAATTAAAATCTTGAATTTGTAGAAATAAAGATAATAATGAATTGATTTTTAAATAATTAAATTGATATTGATGATCTTTGATAATAAAATTTGAATTTAATTTAATAATCTAATTAAATAAGTATCAAATATGTTATTTTTAAATAATAAGTATAATATATTATTTTTAATATGTATGAATTTTAATGCTAAAAGGAATTTTATTCATATAAATTTAGAAAGTATTTATTTAATAGTAAACTTAGTACAAAAGATATATTTACACTTATAAATGAATTAAATATATTGTATATGATTTTATTAGAATATGATTAGTTTCTATTTTTATTTTCTTTTAAAGGTGTCATTTATTTATAATATGGGAAGGCCTTTATTAAATGAGGCATGTATTTATTTAATTAGGAAAATTCATTTAAAGGCTTTTAAATAATTTTAAAAACAAATAAAAATAAATAATTACAAGTGTTAAAATTTTAGACATGTTAAATACATGTGTAAGATAATTAAGGATTGTATGAGACAAGTGTCATAGTTTATTTTATTTTCTTTAATTTTAAAACAAATCCTAACAAATCTATATAAATCTACATCATCCCTCTCTTCCATTTTCTTGTTTCTATTCTCACATTTTCAGTTCAAAAACTAAAACCAAAAGAAAATGTATCAACCCCGAAATGATCTCCAGCCAAAACTAAAATCTCCTCAAAACTGAAATTCTTCTCAAACCCAAAATGAAATCATCTCAAACAAAAGAATCTACAACCTAAAATCTTTTCAAACAAATCTGCAATGTTTTTCCTGTAACCTTCTGGAATGCAAGATTAAAAACTGGTGAATCCTTTTTATCTTCAACCTGAAAACACTCCTCAAAACCTATAATCTACCAAAAGCCTGAGATCAATTATCCTAAGACCAGAAACCATATTTCAAAACAAATCTGCAATGTTCTTCAAGTCTGAATCATTTCAAGATTTGCATGCAAGAAAATTTGAGGCAGAAGCAAGTTTTCAAAAGCTTTTCAAATTTTTAAAAGAAATCAAAACGAGCTCTTCAGTTTTTAAAGGAATGAAGCAAGTTCAGTTTCAAGTTTTCAAAGTCCAAATTCCAGTTTTTCTTTCAAAGCTCTGTTCATCTGAAATAGGTGAGTAACATTTTTACTTAAATTAACTTAGGTAATTATGATGCATGCTTAATTCTGGGATAAATATTGTTTTGATGTGGATGTTTATAGTTGATTCTGCATGTATATAGATGTGTATGTTGTTGGTATCAGTATGACCCTGTTATCTTGAATTCCAGGCTACTGTTTTAATATAAATCATATCCCATGATCTAGTTTTAAATGTAGATCTAAGGTTTAAATAAAATTAGTTGTTTCATAGTAAACTAAAGATTAAAAAGATTTAATTAAGTCAAAATTTAGTCTGAGTGCCTCTGAAATCAAAAACAACAGAGACATGTTTTATAAAGTGAAAATTTGAACTCTGTAATTTATAAATTCAAAAGTATAAATTGAAAACATAGATGATAATATGATTTTTAGCATGAATATCATAGTTTTTAGTCTAGTATAATAAGAGCAGTTCTAGTTTATGTTGGAAATGAAATTCTGGTGATTTCGATCATGTCACATCCCGAAATTTTCGACTTTCGAAAATTCAACATCGATACTCACTTTATCGACTGCCGAGAAATCGAACGCCGGAAACTCCAATAGTGAGGGTTTTAGAAAGAAGAAGTAGAAGAAAAAGAGAAGAAGAAGAAAGAAAGCAGAGAAGAAGAACAACCGAACAACATCAGAACAGAAAACAATATCAGAATCTTACACATCGCAGCGGAACAATATATAATAGATAAACACTAGTCTTTAAACAAAGAACTATATCATTTTATTCATACATCAGTCAGAGTCAATATACAAATCAATACAATACATCACATCAATGGACAGTTATACAACTTGTCCTCATACAGAATATACAGCGGAATAAATACTATCAGATACAATTACTACGTCTCGTCATCCAGCTTATCTCCAAAGCTCCAGAATATCCTGATAATCTAACTCTAGACTGCCCGTGTGGAAATTGGTGGGCACCCAGAGTTTAGAAGGGAAACAATAAACTCCGAGTCAGTCATGGTGACTGGTGTGAGATCGTAAAACAGTTTATCTTTTAAAATAAACAACAGGAAAACTTTAATGTCAATTCGCAATGCTTTTGGAAAATGAAACTACCATAAGACCTCCCACCACACACACAATGCAAACGCAGACTTGGAGGAGATTTCTTCTTATGATAGTCAAAGATGCTTACTACGCAAAATCAAATTATTTTTGATATTTTTACTAGTGCATAGTGGAAAACATTTCGAAAGTAGAATATAAATCTTAGCCAGCATAGGTACCATTATATTATGCCTGCTATAGCTGCCTCCTGAGGAGACAGGTTATACAATTGAAATCGTAAAGGCTCGTATTGTTTCTTTGGATTTCCAACAAATGGTCAGGCTAAGGAACTTCCTATCCACGATGGGTACGTCCCTGGAATAGACGACCCGAGAACCTAACCGGATCTCTGCCAACACAAGGCCGGGTTACCTCTGCAAAAATAGGTAACTACTGACACGCGTATGCCATCCCCCGATCGTCACCGATCTTCCCGAGGATCCCCGATTCGCAACAAACCACATAGATAATAATAATGCAGTAACCACAGAGGTTAAGTATCTGGGCTCCATACCATGATACCACCTTTATCCAGAAGGAATGACATACACTAAGGGGCGCTACTCCCTAGAACCTTGCTGCATTCGTCCTGTTTCGACCATTTCCGGGGTGTGA
This sequence comes from Allium fistulosum, assembly GCA_030737815.1. Classification (NCBI taxonomy): domain Eukaryota; kingdom Viridiplantae; phylum Streptophyta; class Magnoliopsida; order Asparagales; family Amaryllidaceae; genus Allium; species Allium fistulosum. The sequence continues at coordinate 1,386,614,448 of CM060901.1, read as the reverse complement.
GGCTCGACGAAGTCTCGTCCACAAAGCTACGCTTTCTTAAAAAGCCCTGCTTCGGGTCAAACAAAATGATCAACCTATGATCACAAAGATATAAGATCAAACAAATGATCATATCACAAATGATCAAACACTGATCATTTCACAGCAACACTCAGTATGCCACGTTACCAAATTAGGATATATCGCTGATAAATTTCAACTACATAACCTCTGAGCTCGTACGTCTCAGAGAAGGGTGTTAAGCTAAGAGAATAAATTCTCCGCCACCAACAGAAATGTATTTGAAAGAAATCAGCTTTATATCTCAAATTGTAACGTCAGACACACAATCCATACAAGTCTGTTCCGGGATCGAACAGAACCGAAGGCACTTCTCACGAAGCCCTTGCATTTCCGGATAATTTTCTAATCACGTCCGGACTTCCCGTCACTAAAGGTGATAAAACCTCTAAATCGAAGATCAGTCGATGTAGAGTAACTCGACGGTAATCCTTCCGTTTTCAAAAATATCCGGTCTTCAACACCGGTCTTCGAATGCAATTCATAACGACGTATCACATATTCGGAATGGGTTATACGACCCCATGGTCCTTTCCCGGTTAACCCGAATAGTGAGCGATTATTCAAAAATAAGTGTGGCATTCAAATTCATCCAATTCACAACAAATACCTACTCAAGGTAATTATTGATAGTCGGTTATTTAACTATCAATAAAGATGCGCGACATCATCAGATTCCAAATAATTTATCCAAATTATTTATTCTTCAAAAAAATATCTTACTAGATATATAATTTCCACACTTCAAAAATAAATCAACGTTTATTTTTAAAACGAATTCCCATTTCTTTATAAATTCCATATTGAATTCATATTTCAAAATATCTTCTGATATACGATTTTCAAATCGTTTTCAATATTCAATTTCAATTTATCTTTACAAAGATAAAATCTCAAAACGTTCATTTCATATTGGAAAAGCATTTCCATACTTATTTAAAAATAAGTAATTCACAAATCATTTATTTTCAACACTTAGAAAATATTCGATATACTTAAATCAAATTAAGTATATATTTCATTCTTTAAGGAAATCTATTTTCTATAACAACATCAATTTGAGTCAAAACGAATGTTACGTAAAACATCGTTACGACGACTCAAAAATCACTAGTATAGGGATTCGAAATTTAGATAGATATATAAATCCCAATACTATATAAAATATTTCCTTTCGGAAATCATTTACTATAACAACAGTGTTATAGTCCATCATTTCCTTATTTTTCGAAAACGTCTATTTCAACAATAAATGTTGAAATCTATGTATTCGATATCATAATACCTTTTAAAAACGTCTCTAAAATGTTTAACTTCATTTTCAATGTCACTTTTCCCAAAACTATCCATTTTACTTAACGATATATTCACTATCCAAAATCGTGAATATATCTCCTTCAACAACCTTCTATATTTAATTTATCAAATCCAATTGATTTCGAATTTATAAAACAACGTTTATAAATTCACCTTTATATTTTCTAACAACTTCGATTTATAAAATTCTCCTTTTATTAACTTCTAAAATTACTTATCAAGATAAGTGACTTCGGGTTTATAAACAACGTTTATAAATCACATTTATATTCCATGACAATTTCAACTTATAAAATCATTTTATTAGCAAATTCCGTTCAAATCTCATCTAAGTGCAAAAATCTAATTTATAAGTAAATTCCTTATAAATCTTCTATCCCACAACTTCTATACAATTTATACTTCACAATTTATAAATCTATAAATCTCGTTCACATATGATTTTTATTATCACTTCATTTTTAACACTTATAAAAACTCGTTTTATAATTCCAATATCTTAATTTATAAAATGTCAACTTTATAAACCTTTTTAAGTAAACCGTTTATAATATTTTAAAAATCTCAATTTAACCCATTTTATAAATCAATCAACTATTTATTCCAAAAATCACTTTTCGATTATATTTCACAAAGATCTTAACTTTTATAACTTTAATATTTGAACGTTTATTTATTTAAAATAAATCACTTCAAAATTTAATAAAACGTAAAATTTCAAAGATCACTTTAAAAATCCTTTTAAATTAAAAGTCGTTATTTTAAAAACTTGAATCCAATGATGCAACGCATCAATTAGTCCATCACTACATCAAACATCATATATCAACATATGATAATCAACAAATATCACAATATCTGTAAACAATAAATACAGTTGAGGAATCCAGTTGGATCCCTCCAACCTGTTTCCCTGCATCCACAGACGTTAGCACAATACCAATTCCGCTCCAGTACGGAATTATCGCGGTATATAGGTTTTTTATAAATCCGCTTACTAACGGCGCAATAGGGTCTCATCCGCTATACGAGGCGGGAAATCATCAATCCAATATATACATATGCCAATATGTATATACTGCTATATATATAGATATATCCTATTATATCTAATAGCACATCAACATAGCAATCATATCAAACAATAAATAACTGAAAATTCCACTTCAATGTTGAGTGAGAAAAATCTCACCTTCGCTATTTATTTGCAATCTCATTTCCAATCCGGCTTGACTTCACGATTTTTGAACCTTGTATAAACAATTTATACATTTATTAATATTCGAATAAATCGAATAATAAATTTTCATTCTTGCTTGTTAAATTAATTAATAGTTTCATTTAAACCAATTCTTCCTTTAATAAATCTTCCTTTTAAAAAAAAATTAAAATTAACCAAGGGTTTCATTTTTGAACTAATAATTTGAATCGTAAACAAATTTTCTTTTACTTTCTGTATATACATAAACTTAAAAATCTGCATAGATATACCTTACTACATATATTTCTGCTTGTATTATTTTTTTTTTCCTGTACAAACCTAAAGGGAGATTTACTGTTTAAGGGTTAATAACATATACAGGGAACCCATATATATCAAAATAAAGTATGTATATAACTAATCTATATTTATTTGCTTAAATTAAATTAATATCCGAACATATCGAATAATTTAAATCCCTATTGGATAAATAAAGTTATAAAGTTTACTTTGGAAAATTATTATTATTATTCTCCATGGACAAATTTTAAATCAACAATTATATCAAATAAATCACGTAAACACATTATTAAATTTCAAGATAAACTGTAAAATACAAATCAAATATTTCAAATTACCTTACTGTCGAATGAACCCTATACCCAAATCGCGACACTGCCTCCTCCTCGGCTCCAAAACAACCCACATCGCCACCGCAGATCGCCTCACGCGCTCGCCCTCGCGAGCTACTCAGATGCGCCGCCACGCCTTTCGACTCGAATTGTCGCCGAACCCATCGCGACACTGCCTCGTGCGCTTCCCTACGCACGCGCGAGCCTGACCTAGCCCATCCCCAAATATCACCTGCGACCTTCGTTCGCTCTGCCCCCATCGCCTCGCAGTCGCGTGTACGAACCCTAGATTGCACGCGAATCTTCCCAGTCGAATTGCGTGCCCTGCCGAGCTCGAGAACTTGACGTTCCCTTCGAGATGGAACGAGATGAACCACGATGGAACGAGGATCTCGTTTCGATTTAAATACGAATGGATTATATAATTTTTCCCTGTCGACATGATTTGAATTGCAGTCGCCATTTTATTATGATGTTTTCTTATTTGATTTTGATTTGAGGAGATGGAACGAGATTTTGGGATTGAATATAGTTCGGCCATTTTTAATTTTTCTCGTTCGTTTTGATTTACGAAGAGGGAGAGGGAAAACGAGATTATCAGAGCGGGGTATGGTTACCACGATTTCGTTCCATGATTTCTGCGTGATACTAGGCGTGCTTCAAGGAGGATAACGTGCTGGTATTTGACCAAATAAAATATTAATTTAAATTTGAATTCAATTTAATTTCAACGCGTTTACTCTTCGTATGGTTACGCATTAGCTCCAAAAAATACGAAATTTGAAATCCGGTAATAATACAATATTACGGACCCAATGGAACTAGTTTCGTCGAATTCCGAGACTGTGCCTCGGACGGCTATTTTTGACTGTTGATTCGAACAATTAAATTCAAAACTGATCAAAACAGTTTAAATTTAAATATTGAAGCTGCTGTTATCTTCAGTGTTATCAATACGAATTTTACAAGCATTCGAAATATTTTTCTTCGACTTAAAATCGAAGATACAAATTTTTATTCAGCATTCACTAGATTAAATTTTTATAACTTAATCACCAATTTCAAACTTAGATCGGGGATTCAAATTAAATCATCGTTTAAATATTTAAAATTAATTAAATATTCTCAATTTAATTCGTTCAAAATTCTGGATCGTTACAAACTTCCCTCCTTAAAAGAATTTCGTCCTCGAAATTACAAGGTAGGAAAAATGTCCTTAACTCGTCTATTATTTTTCAACATCCAATAGTTTTATCAATTTATCAAAACAAATCTTTCTATTAAAGATTCGTTATCAATTCAATTAACTTTCTAAACCTGTCATAGTTTTCACAACATTGTTTTACTTCACAATTCAAATTCAAATTTAAACTTTCAAAAATTTCTCAAAAATTTTCTAACACTCGGAATTTTCGAAAAATTTCGCCAGCGTCTCCTTTGCGCGGCTAATACGGCACGACTACAAAACGTCCCTACGGACTCTCAGATTTCAAAAAGAAAAAGAAAAAGCCAAGCGGCTAGACAAGAAATCATCAAAATCTCATATTATAATTCAAATACGTACCTTTTGTCGAGCAATTCAAATTCATCTTTGAAGATCAAATCCAATTTATAACACCTGTCTATCTACTAGCCATTATATCTAGTTACACATTCAAACCACTTTGCAAATTCTATTACAAAATTTTCAATATAAACTGCTTATACATTTTTACTTCACTGTTGAAGTTATACATATTCATTATCATTTAATTTTACATTTCACATTCATGTGAATTCAATTCACAATCTCAATCTAATTTGGATTCAATTTACAATTTCAATTTTATCTTCATTCAATTAGCTTCACTTACTAATTTTAGTTTAATACTTCACAATCAAATTCAAATTCAGTCTTATTTACTTACAAATTCAAAATGAATTTTTACATTCCATTTCATTTTCTTGCACTTGCAATTGCAAATCCATCTGTTCATTCACTAATTCATTCGTTTTCAATTTGAATCTCATCCCAATCAAGTTTTCAAATGTTTTATAAGTCATTAACTTATTTACATCTCGATTCATCAAAACATTTATACATTTACTTACAATTTCATTCTACTAATGAATTTTAATTTCAATTATCTTTTCTGGAATTCCATTTTCCAATTGTAAATTCACTTACAATTAATATTTACAATTTTTATTCATATATGAATTCATCTCTTTATATTCTTAATTCACATTAATAATTCTCATTTGTTAAATGAATTTATTTGCAAACCTTTGGTTATTATTTTATTCCTCATTTTATAAGTTACATAACTTATACTTACTTTAATTCAACTTAAAATTTCATAAGTTAAATTTATTCAATCGAAATGCAAATTGTATAAGTTATCAATTTCATAATATTTCATAAATATTTTAAATAGGATTCCAGAGTCTTTTCAATTTTTTCAAAAATCATTTTTGAAAACAGTTCAAACTATTCTTTGAATTTTCTAAAACAAAACCCAAATTTTCAAAACAACCTCCATTTAAAACCATTTGGCAGCAATTCCTCTTCTGGAAACCCGAACATGAACACCAATGATGCCGCGGTCATCATCGAAGTTATTTTCCAGCGACCGAAAAGAGTTTAGAGCTTTTCATCTCTTCAAACCATTTTTCAAACCTTTAAAATTCATTTTCAAATCAAAAAGGATTTTAAACTTTTCAAATCTCCAAAATTTTCAGATTCTTTTCAAAACATTTCCAAATACTTCTCTGGAATTCCGTTTCAATTTACAATTCACATTTATAATTTATATTCTCAAATTCCTTTTGTATATGGATTTATTTCTTAACTTGGGAGTTACGATTTCAATTTCTTATTCAACTTCAATGATAATAGATTAATATTATTACTTCTAACAACCATGCAACCATATACTATAGTAATTCATAAAAAAATCATTTTTTTTCTATACAAAAATAGTCTTGGGTAAAATTATTTCATTCACCCTATTTCAAAACAATACTGTGCCGAATTGTTCTATTCAAGTGTTTAGAGATCCCTATCAATGATCGTTAATTACTCGTATTGACCAGAATCCATATACCACTCAACAAATCAATCATCACAATATAAAACAATTTTATATTCAAATAACAAATACGCGCTCATATCTATTATTACACTCAACTCATTCTAGAGTACTACTGACTCTATCTCTAATGAGTAACACCCAACAGAGCAGGGTTGTCGCTTAACCATATGCTCCGATACCACTTTGTCACATCCCGAAAGAAGCGGTCACAACCGGTAGGCTTTTCAACCATCCCGGCCCCACCGTGGCTGACAATGGTACCCCAAACTTGCTTTTACGGCCAGCCTCTCGACTGTCACGGCATCTGCCTAACCAACCCATCCCTCTCAGGGACATGTAGGGGTAAGAGTCTCCCGTTCGCCACCAAACTGCGAAGCGAGAATCCCCTATCATGCTGTAATATAGCAAGACTGGTGTGAGATCGTAAAACAGTTTATCTTTTAAAATAAACAACAGGAAAACTTTAATGTCAATTCGCAATGCTTTTGGAAAATGAAACTACCATAAGACCTCCCACCACACACACAATGCAAACGCAGACTTGGAGGAGATTTCTTCTTATGATAGTCAAAGATGCTTACTACGCAAAATCAAATTATTTTTGATATTTTTACTAGTGCATAGTGGAAAACATTTCGAAAGTAGAATATAAATCTTAGCCAGCATAGGTACCATTATATTATGCCTGCTATAGCTGCCTCCTGAGGAGACAGGTTATACAATTGAAATCGTAAAGGCTCGTATTGTTTCTTTGGATTTCCAACAAATGGTCAGGCTAAGGAACTTCCTATCCACGATGGGTACGTCCCTGGAATAGACGACCCGAGAACCTAACCGGATCTCTGCCAACACAAGGCCGGGTTACCTCTGCAAAAATAGGTAACTACTGACACGCGTATGCCATCCCCCGATCGTCACCGATCTTCCCAAGGATCCCCGATTCGCAACAAACCACATAGATAATAATAATGCAGTAACCACAGAGGTTAAGTATCTGGGCTCCATACCATGATACCACCTTTATCCAGAAGGAATGACATACACTAAGGGGCGCTACTCCCTAGAACCTTGCTGCATTCGTCCTGTTTCGACCATTTTCGGGGTGTGAGGCTCGACGAAGTCTCGTCCACAAAGCTACGCTTTCTTAAAAAGCCCTGCATCGGGTCAAACAAAATGATCAACCTATGATCACAAAGATATAAGATCAAACAAATGATCATATCACAAATGATCAAACACTGATCATTTCACAGCAACACTCAGTACGCCACGTTACCAAATTGGGATATATCGCTGATAAATTTCAACTACATAACCTCTGAGCTCGTACGTCTCAGAGAAGGGTGTTAAGCTAAGAGAATAAATTCTCCGCCACCAACAGAAATGTATTTGAAAGAAATCAGCTTTATATCTCAAATTGTAACGTCAGACACACAATCCATACAAGTCTGTTCCGAGATCGAACAGAACCGAAGGCACTTCTCACGAAGCCCTTGCATTTCCGGATAATTTTCTAATCACGTCCGGACTTCCCATCACTAAGGGTGATAAAACCTCTAAATCGAAGATCAGTCGATGTAGAGTAAATCGACGGTAATCCTTCCGTTTTCAAAAATATCCGGTCTTCAACACCGGTCTTCGAATGCAATTCATAACGACGTATCACATATTCGGAATGGGTTATACGACCCCATGGTCCTTTCCCGGTTAACCCGAATAGTGAGCGATTATTCAAAAATAAGTGTGGCATTCAAATTCATCCAATTCACAACAAATACCTACTCAAGGTAATTATTGATAGTCGGTTATTTAACTATCAATAAAGATGCGCGACATCATCAGATTCCAAATAATTTATCCAAATTATTTATTCTTCAAAAAAATATCTTACTAGATATATAATTTCCACACTTCAAAAATAAATCAACGTTTATTTTTAAAACGAATTCCCATTTCTTTATAAATTCCATATTGAATTCATATTTCAAAATATCTTCTGATATACGATTTTCAAATCGTTTTCAATATTCAATTTCAATTTATCTTTACAAAGATAAAATCTCAAAACGTTCATTTCATATTGGAAAAGCATTTCCATACTTATTTAAAAATAAGTAGTTCACAAATCATTTATTTTCAACACTTAGAAAATATTCGATATACTTAAATCAAATTAAGTATATATTTCATTCTTTAAGGAAATCTATTTTCTATAACAACATCAATTTGAGTCAAAACGAATGTTACGTAAAACATCATTACGACGACTCAAAAATCACTAGTATAGGGATTCGAAATTTAGATAGATATATAAATCCCAATACTATATAAAATATTTCCTTTCGGAAATCATTTACTATAACAACAGTGTTATAGTCCATCATTTCCTTATTTTTCGAAAACGTCTATTTCAACAATAAATGTTGAAATCTATGTATTCGATATCATAATACCTTTTAAAAACGTCTCTAAAATGTTTAACTTCATTTTCAATGTCACTTTTCCCAAAACTATCCATTTTACTTAACGATATATTCACTATCCAAAATCGTGAATATATCTCCTTCAACAACCTTCTATATTTAATTTATCAAATCCAATTGATTTCGAATTTATAAAACAACGTTTATAAATTCACCTTTATATTTTCTAACAACTTCGATTTATAAAATTCTCCTTTTATTAACTTCTAAAATTACTTATCAAGATAAGTGACTTCGGGTTTATAAACAACGTTTATAAATCACATTTATATTCCATGACAATTTCAACTTATAAAATCATTTTATTAGCAAATTCCGTTCAAATCTCATCTAAGTGCAAAAATCTAATTTATAAGTAAATTCCTTATAAATCTTCTATCCCACAACTTCTATACAATTTATACTTCACAATTTATAAATCTATAAATCTCGTTCACATATGATTTTTATTATCACTTCATTTTTAACACTTATAAAAACTCGTTTTATAATTCCAATATCTTAATTTATAAAATGTCAACTTTATAAACCTTTTTAAGTAAACCGTTTATAATATTTTAAAAATCTCAATTTAACCCATTTTATAAATCAATCAACTATTTATTCCAAAAATCACTTTTCGATTATATTTCACAAAGATCTTAACTTTTATAACTTCAATATTTGAACGTTTATTTATTTAAAATAAATCACTTCAAAATTTAATAAAACGTAAAATTTCAAAGATCACTTTAAAAATCCTTTTAAATTAAAAGTCGTTATTTTAAAAACTTGAATCCAATGATGCAACGCATCAATTAGTCCATCACTACATCAAACATCATATATCAACATATGATAATCAACAAATATCACAATATCTGTAAACAATAAATACAGTTGAGGAATCCAGTTGGATCCCTCCAACCTGTTTCCCTGCATCCACAGACGTTAGCACAATACCAATTCCGCTCCAGTACGGAATTATCGCGGTATATAGGTTTTTTATAAATCCGCTTACTAACGGCGCAATAGGGTCTCATCCGCTATACGAGGCGGGAAATCATCAATCCAATATATACATATGCCAATATGTATATACTGCTATATATATAGATATATCCTATTATATCTAATAGCACATCAACATAGCAATCATATCAAACAATAAATAACTGAAAATTCCACTTCAATGTTGAGTGAGAAAAATCTCACCTTCGCTATTTATTTGCAATCTCATTTCCAATCCGGCTTGACTTCACGATTTTTGAACCTTGTATAAACAATTTATACATTTATTAATATTCGAATAAATCGAATAATAAATTTTCATTCTTGCTTGTTAAATTAATTAATAGTTTCATTTAAACCAATTCTTCCTTTAATAAATCTTCCTTTTAAAAAAAAATTAAAATTAACCAAGGGTTTCATTTTTGAACTAATAATTTGAATCGTAAACAAATTTTCTTTTACTTTCTGTATATACATAAACTTAAAAATCTGCATAGATATACCTTACTACATATATTTCTGCTTGTATTTTTTTTTTTCCTGTACAAACCTAAAGGGAGATTTACTGTTTAAGGGTTAATAACATATACAGGGAACCCATATATATCAAAATAAAGTATGTATATAACTAATCTATATTTATTTGCTTAAATTAAATTAATATCCGAACATATCGAATAATTTAAATCCCTATTGGATAAATAAAGTTATAAAGTTTACTTTGGAAAATTATTATTATTATTCTCCATGGACAAATTTTAAATCAACAATTATATCAAATAAATCACGTAAACACATTATTAAATTTCAAGATAAACTGTAAAATACAAATCAAATATTTCAAATTACCTTACTGTCGAATGAACCCTATACCCAAATCGCGACACTGCCTCCTCCTCGGCTCCAAAACAACCCACATCGCCACCGCAGATCGCCTCACGCGCTCGCCCTCGCGAGCTACTCAGATGCGCCGCCACGCCTTTCGACTCGAATTGTCGCCGAACCCATCGCGACACTGCCTCGTGCGCTTCCCTACGCACGCACGAGCCTGACCTAGCCCATCCCCAAATATCACCTGCGACCTTCGTTCGCTCTGCCCCCATCGCCTTGCAGTCGCGTGTACGAACCCTAGATTGCACGCGAATCTTCCCAGTCGAATTGCGTGCCCTGCCGAGCTCGAGAACTTGACGTTCCCTTCGAGAAAGAACGAGATGAACCACGATGGAACGAGGATCTCGTTTCGATTTAAATACGAATGGATTATATAATTTTTCCCTGTCGACATGATTTGAATTGCAGTCGCCATTTTATTATGATGTTTTCTTATTTGATTTTGATTTGAGGAGATGGAACGAGATTTTGGGATTGAATATAGTTCGGCCATTTTTAATTTTTCTCGTTCGTTTTGATTTACGAAGAGGGAGAGGGAAAACGAGATTATCAGAGAGGGGTATGGTTACCACGATTTCGTTCCATGATTTCTGCGTGATACTAGGCGTGCTTCAAGGAGGATAACGTGCTGGTATTTGACCAAATAAAATATTAATTTAAATTTGAATTCAATTTAATTTCAACGCGTTTACTCTTCGTATGGTTACGCATTAGCTCCAAAAAATACGAAATTTGAAATCCGGTAATAATACAATATTACGGACCCAATGGAACTAGTTTCGTCGAATTCCGAGACTGTGCCTCGGACGGCTATTTTTGACTGTTGATTCGAACAATTAAATTCAAAACTGATCAAAACAGTTTAAATTTAAATTCTGAAGCTGCTGTTATCTTCAGTGTTATCAATACGAATTTTACAAGCATTCGAAATATTTTTCTTCGACTTAAAATCGAAGATACAAATTTTTATTCAGCATTCACTAGATTAAATTTTTATAACTTAATCACCAATTTCAAACTTAGATCGGGGATTCAAATTAAATCATCGTTTAAATATTTAAAATTAATTAAATATTCTCAATTTAATTCGTTCAAAATTCTGGGTCGTTACAGATCATCTCAGTGAAATTGGAAGTTTGAAATCTTTAGTAGTGGTAGTGTAATGATCAAGGATACTAGGAAAAATGACTGGAAATCGAATTAGACATTGAGGAAGAAATGATTTAAGTTTTAAAATTTTAAACCTAGTTATTACCAGTCTAGAGAAATCGAGCATCATTTCGTCTAGGATGGATCGAGTTCGACGAAACTCTGGGAATTGATAGTCGTGACGTGGATGAACTCGTCGCCGAAGTCGCTGGCGTTCTGGTGGTCGAGATTTCGAAGGCGAAGGATTGTTGACAGGCTTTTGGAGGTAGGCTGTGTTCCAGTTTGGTGTTCGAAGTCTCGATTTCAAATTCGCGAATAGATCGAAGAGGTGATGATCATAGATTGGTTGGTGGATGAACGTCGACTGGTGGGAGATGTCGTCGATGGCCGGAGTTGAAGAAGATGACCGTGCACGTGCACGCAATCGAATGTCTGGGTGAAGTCTGGTTTGAACAGGAGAAGACAACTCGAGTTTCTCGAGTTTGTTCGTGTGAGACTCGGAGTTTTTGAATGGACGACTCGAAGTAAAATTGTAAAAGCTCGGGTAAATTCTGGGTGAAGTCTGGATTTTGAGGAGAGAAAGGTCTCGAGAGATTCGAATTTTCTTACGGGTGAGACTCGGGGAATTTAGGGTTGCGACTCGAAGTGTTTTAGTGGAGACTCGAGTACTTTTATGTGTTGCTAGGTTTTTCAAAAGCCTGTTAGTTTAAATTTTAAACTGAATTTAAATGGTGAAGAAATATTAGGACAGGAATTTGAAATCAAAATTTTAAAATATGGATTCAAGTTTAGTTTTGAATCTTAGATTTAAGATAAATAAGTTTTATAAATTCAAATGTTTTAATAAGTTTAAATGTTTGTTAAATTTAAATGTTTTGAAATTAAAAAGGGATTTGTTTAAATCTTGTAAAATTTCTTTTATAAGAAAAATATTATTTATCATTTAAAGGTTTTAAAATTAATTTTAAAACTTGTTGAAGTTAAATTATAAGTTAATGATTTGTACGCATTTAATAATTAGAGTAATTAAATGGATAATTAATTTATCTAATAAATTAATGAAATAAATAATTACTTAAAAGTAATTAAAGGTTTAATCTTAAAGATTTAAGATTAATTATTTTTAGAATAATTAACTTGTAATTAAGATTCATGAATTAAATAGGAATTTGATTTTAATTAATGATTAAGATAAATTAACTAGGAATGATTAATTTATAATTAAGGATTATAAGTTAGAATATTAATTAATGATTAAGAATTAATTAATAAAGTAATTAAATATTAATTAAGTTATGGATAACACTTAATTAATTAAATAATTAGAGATTGATTAATTGGTTATTAAGATTTATTAATTTAGAATTAATAATATTAATATAAGTTAATTACTTAGGAAAGTAATTAAATAATTGTTAATGAAAGTCATTAACTATGGATTATTAAATAATTAATTAATGTGATTAATATTAATAATTAATTAGATTAATTAATTTAAAGATAATCAATTATAGAATTTGTTTAAATGTAATTACTTATTGGAAGTAATTAAGAATTAATTACTTATTGTAATTAATTGAAGTTAATTTGATTTGTTAAGTTAATTAATTAAGTTTAATTAATTTAGAATAATCAAGAGATGATTTGATAATAATTACTTAATGTAATTATTAAGGTAAGTTTATTAGAGAAGTAAATAATAAGATAATTACTGGAAGTAATTAGTTGAATAATGATTTTATTAATAGAAGTAATTTGAGTTAATTACTTTGAATAATTAATCAAGAGATTAATTAAGGAATTAATTAAGGAGTAATTAATTTAGTTAATGAAAGTAATTAAGGGTAGTTAATTACTGATTGAAGATTAATCAAGAGTGATTAATAAATATTGTTTAAATAAAGGTTAATTACTTAATGTAATTAATTTAATTAAGTAATTAATAATTAAGTTGTAATTAAGGATCATTAATTAATATAATTAATGATGTAATTAAGATTGATTAATTAAGTAATAATTAATAAATGAAGTGATTAATCAATGTAATTAATTAAGGATTAATGTAATTAATTATAGTTGATTAACTTAATTAATTTTAGTTAATTAATTAATGATGTAATTAAAGGTTAATTACTATAATGGTTAAGGATAATTAATTTGAGTAATTAATTAAAGGATAAATTACCTAAAGGGTAATTAGAGGATAATTAATTGATTGTAATTAATTAATGGTTAAGTAAGCAGGATTTATAAAATGAAGTAATTAATTTAATTTACTTTAAATTAATTAAAGATGAGATAAATCATTACTTATGGATGGATAAATAATATGGAATGCTTTGCATTGTTTGATCTCTGATGAGATATATGCTGTGTGATATGGATGTTTAGTTGAATTGTGATGATAATATGGATTATCTGATAATGTTGATTATCTATTGTGAATTATCTTTCTATGTGTATAAAGAAAATGAATTGAATTGTTTTAACCTTTAAAACAACTTGGCCTTAAAAGATACGTTTTGGATTTCGATGAGACCGGGATCGGGTTTCCGTATACCGGATTTCCAGGTCTGGAGACCCGAATACCACATCGATCCAAATTAACGATAGGTCGTGAATCAAGTGAAGATGAAGATTCAGAGTGCAAGGGTTATTGTCGTTAACTCTGAGGGTGATTCCAAAACGAGTGTAACGAGATAATGCCTTCGGTTTCGTTCAAACCCGGAACGAACTTGTATGGATTGAATGCTTTCAGCACATCGTCAGGTGGACGATGAGCATTCTAAGTGATGTGTTCTTTTCTAAGGTAATCGTGACCTCAAGCCTCATCAACCGGGAATGGCTAAAACAGGGGAGGTGCAGCAAGGTTAGTGGGTAGCACCCAAGTAGGACAAGATTACCTCTGTCTAGATGTCCCTTTCTATTTTCGACTTAGTGGTGCGGTTGCTGATCCCAACCGTGAGGTATCTTGTGCGGGAATTATCCAGTAAGGGATGTTCCGACCTTGTGTTGCAGGGGATTGGGAGTGATCCTCGGTACGGTGATCTAGGCCACGTACTGTGACGGGCGGTACCCCGGTAGCCCTGCCATTGTATGGAATCCAAACTCCAATAAGTGCCGTACGTATTAGTTGTGCCCAACTATGTTGGAATGTGAGATGTAAGCATTTCAGCTATTTCTGTATTTTACTTGAAAACCCTAGACCCTATTATAATACAATCGAATTTCCTATCAAATGTTTTGGTTAGCGTAAGGTAAAAACTTACCCATGTTTATTTGTGGGAAGTCTTACGTGATACCTTTTCTTTCAAAAGGTTTTGAAGTTAAACAAGTTTAACCTGTTACTCACACCAGACCCATGTCTGACCCAAGTTGTTTATTTCTATTTTATAAACTCTTGGGTACTCAAATTTTTACGAGTAGCCAAGGGATTCAGGTTAGCTTTGACGAGTAATCTGGAGGAGCAATGGAGCAGGAGGCTTCGACGTTGTAGATAGATAGTAGTTTCCGCTGTGTTGATCTTGTTTAGATCTTTGTTTTGTATTGAGTTGTAATAACTAGACAGATGTTTATAACTGTCTAGTATATGATGTGTAATCTGTGTAACTCTGATAAATGTTGTATATGATACTATGTAATATTTATGTGATATATTATATTTTGTTCGTTTCCGCTGTGAGTATTTGTGTTTGTTTCTTTTCTCTTCTTCTCTTTTCTACTTCTCACCCCTTTCTTTCTTACTGTCGATGCGATTTTCCGGGAGTGGAAAGTCGGGTCGTCACACGTGGTATCAGAGCATAGGTTGAGCGAATGCCTAAGATTTTGGTTAATTGAATATCAGAGCACTAGGTTGAGTGAATACCTAGGTTCAGAAGGATTGTTCATTAGAGATAGGATCTGTAGCAACCTATTTGAGTCTGAGTATATATATATACGAGAGTGCGTATTTGTTAGTTATATAAAATGGTTTTATATTGTGTTAATTGATCGGTTGAGTGGTATATGGATTCTGGTCAATACGAGTAGCTAACGTTATTGATAGGGATCTCTAAACACTTGAACCAGGCCAACAGACACAATATTGTTTTAAAGAGGTAGATGAAATAATTTTACCCAGAAATAATTTCTATATATAAAAAAAAATATATCATTTTAAATATATATATTTATGTATTTCTACCTATTTATTGGGTTACCTGTTCGGGTTTTCCAATATAAGTTATAAAGGTAGATAAGGTGGTAGTGTGTGTAACACAATTACCAATAGTTGGAGTTTGAATGTTTGAGGTTGGAAGTATATATCGAGACTGTAAACCCAATACTGTCTCGAGTAAGCTTTGCTGTGGTGAAGGATTTCATCGATCTCCGAAGGAAACTGTAATGGTTCGGAGTTTATCTTTGAAGTTTGGATGAGTAAAGTTGGATCTGTCGGTTGAACAGAAGCGAGTGATGGTACCTTGATACCTCAGGTAATAGTAGCTGTATGATGAGATACAGTGACGATGGATGTTCCCGAAGATGTTTTCTTTGGAACAAGATTAAGGAAGTGTGAATGTTTCGGTGTTGTGGCTGAGTTCAGCATGATGTTTCTGCTTTGGTTTGGAGTTCGAGTTTCTCGAAGAGCTTTGGATAGGAGCATCAGTGTCAGCAGTGCTACTCGGAGTGTTCTGTGATGGCAAGAAGTTTTCTAGCTGAGCAGTTTTTCTGGAAGTGAAGTTCAGAAGCAGCAGAGTGGATCCATTTCTTCGATAAATTGGATAAATAAGTGTAAGCTGTTCTGATTGGTAAAGAGAGAACGGTCTGTTTGGAATTGGGATGGGTTGATCGCAAAAGCGACTTGCGATTGTCTGAGTGTTCTCTTGGGTTGTCAGAATTTTTTTTCTGGGTGTCTTCAGAGAAGTCAGAAGTTTGTCCGCATCTGAAGGTTGAGTTTTCTTATCGACTGGATTCCAGGAGTGATACCGGTGGTTCTGCTAGTGGAGGGATGTTTCCTAGAGATGGAATTGGTGAAACAGCTCAAGTTTTGCTGGAGTATCTGAGTTTTATTTATGGATCAGTGAATCTTATTTCTGGAATGAGTTGTCCAGTCTGTGCTTGTGTTCTACCTCAGATCAGAGTTGAGCAGCGAAAGCAGTTTGGAGTGTATCTCTAGATGGGAGAAGTAAGTTTGGAATCTACTGATGTTGTGAAGTAGAGTTATGTTTAGATCTCGTCTGTGTTCTGATTTGGATAAGTATTTGGACTTCTGAATTGAATTGTCAGTTTGGATAACTGGAATTCATTGAGTTTTACGTATCTCTGAGGGAGTACGTATTTGATCTATCTCTGGTTTTAGAATCTGCAGTTTGGGAAGTTTGGTAGTTGAGTCAGACTCGTCTGTAGTCTGATATTCTGTTTAGTTCTATAAATCTAGATAAGTAGGAGATCTATAGCTTAGTAGTTTAGATTGTTTGTAGAGCGAGTATCCCGGTATATATATATACTTGGGGAAACTCGAGGAATTTTATCTAGAATTTAGTCTAGATAGTTAGAATTGTTTGATTGGATGATTTGGTTGCTATGGTTGCTAGCATATAGATGATAGTATATGCTTGTGTTTTAAATTAAAATCTTTAATAAGATTATTAAATTACCTTTGTTTTAAATTTCGGGGACGAAATTATTTTAAGGGGGGAGGAATGTAATATCCCGGAAATTTTAACAATATCAATTTAATAATCTGTTAAATAATTAAATTGATATTGATGATCTTTGATAATAAAATTTGAATTTAATTTAATAATCTAATTAAATAAGTATCAAATATGTTATTTTCAAATAATAAGTATAATATATTATTTTTAATATGTATGAATTTTAATGCTAAAAGGAATTTTATTCATATAAATTTAGAAAGTATTTATTTAATAGTAAACTTAGTACAAAAGATATATTTACACTTATAAATGAATTAAATATATTGTATATGATTTTATTAGAATATGATTAGTTTCTATTTTTATTTTCTTTTAAAGGTGTCATTTATTTATAATATGGGAAGGCCTTTATTAAATGAGGCATGTATTTATTTAATTAGGAAAATTCATTTTAAAGGCTTTTAAATAATTTTAAAAACAAATAAAAATAAATAATTACAAGTGTTAAAATTTTAGACATGTTAAATACATGTGTAAGATAATTAAGGATTGTATGAGACAAGTGTCATAGTTTATTTTATTTTCTTTAATTTTAAAACAAATCCTAACAAATCTATATAAATCTACATCATCCCTCTCTTCCATTTTCTTGTTTCTATTCTCACATTTTCAGTTCAAAAACTAAAACCAAAAGAAAATGTATCAACCCCGAAATGATCTCCAGCCAAAACTAAAATCTCCTCAAAACTGAAATTCTTCTCAAACCCAAAATGAAATCATCTCAAACAAAAGAATCTACAACCTAAAAGCTTTTTAAACAAATCTGCAATGTTTTTCCTGTAACCTTCAGGAATGCAAGATTAAAAACTGGTGAATCCTTTTTATCTTCAACCTGAAAACACTCCTCAAAACCTGTAATCTACCAAAAGCCTGAGATCAATTATCCTAAGACCAGAAACCATATTTCAAAACAAATCTGCAATGTTCTTCAAGTCTGAATCATTTCAAGATTTGCATGCAAGAAAATCTGAGGCAGAAGCAAGTTTTCAAAAGCT
Organism: Allium fistulosum; assembly: GCA_030737815.1. Lineage (NCBI taxonomy): Eukaryota > Viridiplantae > Streptophyta > Magnoliopsida > Asparagales > Amaryllidaceae > Allium > Allium fistulosum. The sequence goes on along the minus strand of CM060901.1, from coordinate 1,386,595,957 downwards.
TTTCAAATTTTTAAAAGAAATCAAAACGAGCTCTTCAGTTTTTAAAGGAATGAAGCAAGTTCAGTTTCAAGTTTTCAAAGTCCAAATTCCAGTTTTTCTTTCAAAGCTCTGTTCATCTGAAATAGGTGAGTAACATTTTTACTTAAATTAACTTAGGTAATTATGATGCATGCTTAATTCTGGGATAAATATTGTTTTGATGTGGATGTTTATAGTTGATTCTGCATGTATATAGATGTGTATGTTGTTGGTATCAGTATGACCCTGTTATCTTGAATTCCAGGCTACTGTTTTAATATAAATCATATCCCATGATCTAGTTTTAAATGTAGATCTAAGGTTTAAATAAAATTAGTTGTTTCATAGTAAACTAAAGATTAAAAAGATTTAATTAAGTCAAAATTTAGTCTGAGTGCCTCTGAAATCAAAAACAACAGAGACATGTTTTATAAAGTGAAAATTTGAACTCTGTAATTTATAAATTCAAAAGTATAAATTGAAAACATAGATGATAATATGATTTTTAGCATGAATATCATAGTTTTTAGTCTAGTATAATAAGAGCAGTTCTGGTTTATGTTGGAAATGAAATTCTGGTGATTTCGATCATCTCAGTGAAATTGGAAGTTTGAAATCTTTAGTAGTGGTAGTGTAATGATCAAGGATACTAGGAAAAATGACTGGAAATCGAATTAGACATTGAGGAAGAAATGATTTAAGTTTTAAAATTTTAAACCTAGTTATTACCAGTCTAGAGAAATCGAGCATCATTTCGTCTAGGATGGATCGAGTTCGACGAAACTCTGGGAATTGATAGTCGTGACGTGGATGAACTCGTCGCCGAAGTCGCTGGCGTTCTGGTGGTCGAGATTTCGAAGGCGAAGGATTGTTGACAGGCTTTTGGAGGTAGGCTGTGTTCCAGTTTGGTGTTCGAAGTCTCGATTTCAAATTCGCGAATAGATCGAAGAGGTGATGATCATAGATTGGTTGGTGGATGAACGTCGACTGGTGGGAGATGTCGTCGATGGCCGGAGTTGAAGAAGATGACCGTGCACGTGCACGCGATCGAATGTCTGGGTGAAGTCTGGTTTGAACAGGAGAAGACAACTCGAGTTTCTCGAGTTTGTTCGTGTGAGACTCGGAGTTTTTGAATGGACGACTCGAAGTAAAATTGTAAAAGCTCGGGTAAATTCTGGGTGAAGTCTGGATTTTGAGGAGAGAAAGGTCTCGAGAGATTCGAATTTTCTTACGGGTGAGACTCGGGGAATTTAGGGTTGCGACTCGAAGTGTTTTAGTGGAGACTCGAGTACTTTTATGTGTTGCCAGGTTTTTCAAAAGCCTGTTAGTTTAAATTTTAAACTGAATTTAAATGGTGAAGAAATATTAGGACAGGAATTTGAAATCAAAATTTTAAAATATGGATTCAAGTTTAGTTTTGAATCTTAGATTTAAGATAAATAAGTTTTATAAATTCAAATGTTTTAATAAGTTTAAATGTTTGTTAAATTTAAATGTTTTGAAATTAAAAAGGGATTTGTTTAAATCTTGTAAAATTTCTTTTATAAGAAAAATATTATTTATCATTTAAAGGTTTTAAAATTAATTTTAAAACTTGTTGAAGTTAAATTATAAGTTAATGATTTGTATGCATTTAATAATTAGAGTAATTAAATGGATAATTAATTTATCTAATAAATTAATGAAATAAATAATTACTTAAAAGTAATTAAAGGTTTAATATTAAAGATTTAAGATTAATTATTTTTAGAATAATTAACTTGTAATTAAGATTCATTAATTAAATAGGAATTTGATTTTAATTAATGATTAAGATAAATTAACTAGGAATGATTAATTTATAATTAAGGATTATAAGTTAGAATATTAATTAATGATTAAGAATTAATTAATAAAGTAATTAAATATTAATTAAGTTATGGATAACACTTAATTAATTAAATAATTAGAGATTGATTAATCGGTTATTAAGATTTATTAATTTAGAATTAATAATATTAATATAAGTTAATTACTTAGGAAAGTAATTAAATAATTGTTAATGAAAGTCATTAACTATGGATTATTAAATAATTAATTAATGTGATTAATATTAATAATTAATTAGATTAATTAATTTAAAGATAATCAATTATAGAATTTGTTTAAATGTAATTACTTATTGGAAGTAATTAAGAATATATGACTGATTTTTTTATATTTTACTTTAATAAAAAAATAAGTCTTATTTCTGGAAAAACATTTGAAGTTATTTAAATTGCAATTGAGTTAATTTAAGTTGTTAAATTAAAAATTAAGTATTGATTTTATAATCCTCTCTGCTTTGATTTTAAAACTGATACTTTGAAAATGATATTACAGGTTTGATTTCTGGTTTTGAGGAGTGTTTTGATTATAAATTGTTTTTGAGAAGTTTGTTTGAGGAAGTATGATTATCAGATTTTGTGTTTGAGAATAGGACTGAGTTTCTTTTTGAATAGAAAAAGATAGAAAAGAAAATAATGAAGGGAAACATATGTATTTATAAGTTAGAATGTGGTTTATGTTAAGTAATAAATAAAACTACATGACAAATGTCAAGATAAATAACAAGTGTCTTTTTATTTTTTATTTTTAATAAACCACATTCTAACTTATAAATACATATGTTTCCCTTCATTATTTTCTTTTCTATCTTTTTCTATTCAAAAAGAAAACTCAGTCCTATTCTCAAACACAAAATCTGATAATCATACTTCCTCAAACAAACTTCTCAAAAACAATTTATAATCAAAACACTCCTCAAAACCAGAAATCAAACCTGTAATATCATTTTCAAAGTATCAGTTTTAAAATCAAAGAAGTTGCAGATCAGATCATCTAGTATAATTCCAGTTGAAAGAATTGTTCTGTTCTTGTTGTATAGGTTTTTAACTTGATCAAAATTTTAAAAATAAGCTATGTATCATGGATATTTAAAACTGGTAATCTAAGTGATTAAAGATTAGTAATTAATTTAATTAGGGATGAATTAAATTAATTTTGGAAGTGATCAATCTTGCTTATGAATGATTGAATGTAAAGTAACAATTACAGCTTTTCTTTGTATAAATGCTATTATTTGTTATTATATTTTATCCGCTGCGAATGTGAGATGTTGTGTTCTCTATTCTCCTTTCTTCTTTCTGTTTCTTTCTTCTATCTCTTTCTTTTTCTTCTAACTATCTGGAATTTTCGGGTTCGAAAATTCCGGGTCGTTACAGTGAATACATAACTCCAAATCACAATATATATATATATACATATATATTATAATTTGAAAACATAGTTTTAAAAGACTCCCTATTTACAATATATATACCTATATATATACATTATAAATATAAAACATTTATATATAAGTTTTAGAAAGATAAATCTTCCCAATTTAAAATTGTTAGAAAAGATATTCCCAAATTAAAATGTTATTAGTTTTTCAAAAGAAATAAACTTGCCAATTTAAAATATTATTAACCTTTAAAATGAATAAACTTGTCAATTTTATAAAATAAAATCAACAAATCAATTTAATTATTAATAAAGATTATTAAATTGATATTGCCAAAATTCCGGGATATCACATTCCTCCCCCCTTAAAATAATTTCGTCCCCGAAATTTAAAAGCAAAGATAATTTAATAACCCAGCAAAATTTTAATTTTAATTTCAAACAGCAACCATACATATCAATCATATTCTAACAATCATAGCAAACAATTTAATCAAACAAATTTAACTATCCAGACAAATTCTGGATAGAATTTCCTCGAGTTTCCCCAAGTATATATATATATCGGGATACTCGTTCTACAGGATCTTAACTAACTATCTACAATAGTCTAGAACTCCTTCCCATCTAGATTACAAATCTGAACAAAATATCAGACTAAACTCAAAACCATCTCAACTACCAAATCCTTCTGAACTGCTGATCCCACAACCAATGACAGATCAAACACGTATTCACTCAGAGATACGTGAAATAAAATGAATTCCAGTTATCCGAACTGGCAACTCAATCCTATATATCAAAGAACTAATCCTCTTGAGAACACAGGAAAAATCTCATAATACTTCCGGAGCTTGCTCTCCAGTCTTATCAAATCTTATATCTCCTTTGATCGGAGAAAAACTTAAACAATATCCAATTTTAACTTCAATTTCCAAATTCTATCAATCTTAACTGTATAACTCTCCTGACGATCCTGAGTCACTTCATCCTTCCTGATTAGCTTAGCTCTTGCTGATGCTTCCTGAAATAGACTAGACTAATATCAAACCAATTTCCGGATCCTACTCAACAAAATGGTTCTCCAAAAATATACCAAAATCCAGAATACAACTCTACTCCACAATCATTAGAGCACTACGAACTACTTCTCCTTTCTGGAATAGCCAAACAGTTGCATTTGACAACCTTACCTCCAAATCCTGAAAAATCCTTCATACTTAGAGGTACACTTGAATTTCCTATAGGAATCCTTTACTCCAAGAAAATTACAACTCCCGGTTGCTCCCACTCTAGAATAGCTGTTATCTTGCTTCCGCTGCACAACTCTGATCTGGAATATATGAGAATGCCATCGGAGAAACTCGAGCAAACTTGATCATCCACAATTCACCATATCTATAAAATCTTAGTGAACCCTTCCACTTGGTCAAAAACATCCCAATAGAATTCCTTCCAGAAAATTAGGTATGATCAATCCCTCTCCAAAGAATCCTTAGCTGCTTCACCAAATTCTTCTCTCGGAGACATCCTTCTATTAAGCTGGACCACCAGTAACTCCACGAATCAAGTCGATACGGAATCTCAATCTCCAATAACCCAAAAGAACACTCAAACAATCGCAAGTCTCTTTTGCGATCAACTCGACCTAACTTCCACAGATACTGTTCTCTCTTCACAAATTAGAACAGCTCATACTTAACTATCTAATTCATCGAAGAAATGGATTCACTCAGCTGCTTCTGGACTCCAACTTCAGAAAAACTACTCAGCTAGAAACTTCCTGCTAACACACAGAACACTCCGAGCCGCACTGCTGCCACAAACCAAAGACTTCTTATCCGAAACTCCTCGAGAAACTCGGACCTCAAAGCAAATAGAAACACCCCACTGGACTCAGCCACAACACCGAAACAGACTCACTTCTTCAAACTTGTTCCTAGAAGAAACATCTTCAGAAACGTCCATAGCCACCGTGTCTCATCACACCGCTACTACTTCCTGAGGTTACCAAAATATCATCACTCTCTTCAGCTCATCCAATAGATCTACTCTATTCATCCAACTTCAAAGATAAACTCTAAACCATAACTGGTTTCCTTCAGAGATCGGTGAAATCTTTACACCACAACAAAGTTTACTCGAGACGGTATTTGGTCTACAGTCTCGTCAGATATACTTCCAATCTCAACACTCAAATTCCAACCATTGATAGTCGTGTTACATACACCACCACCTTATCTACCTTTATAACTCATATTGGAAAACCCGAACAGGTAACCCAACAAATAGGTAGAAATACATATATATATATTTAAAATGATACTTTTTATATAGAAATTATTTCTGGGTAAAATTATTTCATTTACCTCTTTAAAACAATATTGTGTCCGTTGACCTGGTTCAAGTGTTTAGAGATCCCTATCAATAACGTTAGCTACTCGTATTGACCAGAATCCATATACCACTCAACCGATCAATTAACACAATATAAAACCATTTTATATAACTAACAAATACGCGCTCTCGTATATATATATACTCAGACTCAAACAGGTTGCTACAGATCCTGTCTCTAATGAACAATCCTTCCGAACCTAGGTATTCACTCAACCTAGTGTTCTGATATTCACTTAACCAAAAGCTTAGGCATTCGCTCAACCTATGCTCTGATACCACTGTAACGACCCGACTTTTTCTCCACAGAAAGTCGGATCATTATGAAGAAAGAAAGGGGTAGAAAATAGAAAAGAAGAGAAGAAAGAAAGAAACAACATCAGAATCTCACACAGCGGAACGAATAAATTATATTAATAACACAAACTATTACATAGTATACAACACTTATCAGAGTTTACACAACTATACAACACATACTAGACAGTTATAAACATCTGTCTAGACATTACAACTCAATACACTACAGAGATACAGACACAGCGGAACTACTATATCTACGAACGCCGAAGCCTCCTGCTCCATTGCTCCTCCAGAATATTCGTCAAAGCTAAACCTGAATCCCTTGGCTACTCGTAAAAATTTGAGTACCCAAGACTTTATAAAACAGAAATAAACACTTGGGTCAGACATGGGTCTGGTGTGAGTAACAGGTTAAACTTGCTTAACTTCAAAACCTTTAGAAAGAAAAGGTATCATGTAAGACTCCCCACAAATAAACATGGGTAAGTTTTTACCTTACGCTAACCAAAACATTTGATAGGAAATTTGATTTTATTATAATAGGGTCTAGGGTTTTCAAGTAAAATATAGAAATAGCTGAAATGCTTACATCTCACATTCCAACATAGTTGGGCACAACTAATACGTACGGCACTTATTGGAGTTTGGATTCCATACAATGGCAAGGCTACTGGGGTACCGCCCGTCACAGTACGTGGCCTAGATCACCGTACCGAGGAGTACGCCCGCTCCCCTGCAACACAAAGCCGGAACCATCCCTTACTGGATAATCCCGAACAAGACAATCCCGTAGTTGGCGCGACCAACCACACACTAAGCCGAATAAAAGAAAAGGGACCTCTAGACAGGGATCTATCTTGCTCTCAGTGGGTGCTACCCACGAAGCCTTGCTGCACCTCCCCTGTTTTAGCCATTCCCGGTTGATGAGGCTTGAGGTTACGATTACCTTTAATCAGAACATATCACTTAGAATGCTCATCGTCCGCCTGACGATGTGCTGAAAGCATTCAATCCATACAAGTTCGTTCCGGGTTCGAACGAAACCGAAGGCATTATCTCGTTACACTCGTTTTGGAATCACCCTCAGAGTTAACGACAATAACCCTTGCACTCTAAATCTTCATCTTCACTTGAGAATTCACGACCTATCGTTAATTTGGATCGATGTGGTATTCGGGACTCCAGACCTAGAATACCGGTATACGGAAACCCGATCCCGGTCTCATCGAAATCCAAAACGTATCTTTTAAGGCCAAGTTGTTTAAAGGTTTAAACAATTTAACTTATCTATATTCATTCAGATAGATAATTCACAAATCACAATTGATAATCACATTATCATTTAAACAGATGATTCATAACCAAATAGGTAATCCATATCAACATCACAATAGTTAATCTATATTACCATCATAATGCAACCAAGCATTCATACCACACAACATTACTTATCTCATTTCTGAGATTACATCCATTCAAGACAAATCAATGTCATCCATTCTTATATAAGCAATGATTTACTTAATCATAACATAATTAATTTAAAATTGATTTAAATTAACTATCTCTATCTTTAATTAATTTAAAGTGAATTAAATTAATCACTTCATCTCTTAATTAATTTAAAATAAATTAAATTAATTACTTCATCTCTTAATTAATTTAAAATAAATTAAATTAATTACTTCATTATAAATCTTACTTATATAATCATTAATTAATTACAAATAAATTAATTAATCTTTCTCTAATTATCCACTTTAATTAATCACCTTGATTAATCATTCTTTAATTACATTTAAGTAATTATCTTAATTAATTTCACAAATTAATTATCCTTAACCAAATACAGTAATTAACCTTTAATTACTTCATTAATTAATTAATTATAATTAATTACTTTAAGCCTTAATTAATTACAATTAATCACTTATCATTTGATTAATTAATCTTAATTAATTAACTCTTAATTACATCATTAATTAATTATAAACTAATGATTCCTAATTACAATCTTTAATTATTTATTTATATTTAAATTAATTAAATAATTAATCTTAATTAAACCATAATTATTAATCATGTTTGATTAATCTAATCCAGTAATTAACTTCCCTTAATTACTTCCCTTAATTAATTACCTTTAATTAATTACCTTAACAAATAATTAATTACCTTATTAATTAATCTTAATCCTTTAATTAACTTAATTAAATAATTTATTTAATTAATAACACTAAGTAATTAACTCTTAATCACTTCTTATTTAATTACTTTCATAAAATAATTATCCTCTAATTACTTTATTAAATATTTTATCTTTACTAAATTACATCCAGTAATTATTTCTTAATTACTTCATCAAGTAATTATACTTAATTAATTTATAAGTGATTATCTTTAATTAATCATTAATTAATTACTTAGTTAATTATTTAACTAAATTAAATAATTTCTTAACTATAAAAGATCTTGATTAAGAAAACCATTATCTTAATTAAATTATTATCTATTCTTAAATCATTTTATATAAATGAATTATCCTTATTAATTTCACATATTAATTTCCTTTAATAAATCAAAACTCTTAATTACTTAAGATAACTCCTTATTTAAAATTAAACAATTACAACATTTAAATTTTAACCTTTAAAATCTTTGAAACCTTTCAAAGTTATTAAATAAATTTTAATACAAAGATTATTTTCAAATCCACTTCCTTAATCTTTTAAAACTTATATATTTAAATTATTTAAAACTTGTTTAAATGATTTTTCTAGAAATCAATTTAGTTTAAATGGTTACAATTTTGTTTGCCTTTGTTTTTAAAGCTCAGAACATCACAAAACAAAACTTCTTTTGTTTAAAACTTTAAAAAACATTCCCTTTAAAAACTTAATGCCTGCTCTCACCAGAACCCGAGTAAAACGATCCAAAACTCGAAGAAACTCACGAGTTCATCCCATTCTACCATACTTCGAGTCAAACCCAGATATCCCCGAATGAAACCCGTGAAACCCCTTCTTCCCCAAAACAAAACTTCCAGATGCACATAGACTTGCTCGTGCACCGTCACGCTGGATGTCGATGAACTTCACGATAGCCTCCACCAAGTCGCCTTCAACCTCGGTACCACGATCGACCATCCCAATCTTCTCGATTCGAACGCAAATCGAAACGAGCTATTAAACCCATCACCTGGAAACGTATCTCACCAGAAAAATCGACCATCACCGATGATCTCTGCCTCGAGACCTCTTGCCGTCTTCACCGCAGTCTACGTCACGTCTACCAGCACCCACCAACGCCTCGCGATCGATTCCGACTCCATCACGTTGTCGCGATCTCCTCTGGAAACATTGGCGACTTAACCAGTGTTAAACCCTACTTCGCCTTCGAATATCCACTCTGGTGATCAATAACCTTCACGGTTATTTTTCTCGTGATCACTGAACTACCTTCCACCTCCAGGAACAACCACACCCCTCCAGTCATCGGCGATCAACAGAATTCGTCAAAATACCCAAATCGATCAACTCCAATAATTCTCACTTTTCACATATTTTAAAATCATATAAATTATGTCAAAAATCATTATTCTATCACAAGAATCTGTTTATAGGATCAAATCACAAAATTAAAATTTTTGGTTTTAGATTTGTATTAGATTTCCACTGTAAAATCTTACTTCCTAGAAGAACTTCCTAATATCAATTCTTGAATTCATTTTTAAAAACGATGTAATAGCCATGTGATCAAATTCACTTTAATGATCAAAGCCTAACTATGCTTATATGATAGGAATGGAATTTATTCGGAAATATTTGGGACTGTCATTTAAACAGAGAACATATTATATAGATACACATTCATATGCACAGACAACTCAAAGTAATATATACATATATTCAACTTCAGGCATACATGCAAACATAATATAACAATTTCTATATGGATTTATCACATGCAACACTATAAAACTGTTTTTAAAATATGTTTACTCACTAGAAAATTCTGAACAAGGACAGAGAGCATTACAGGCTTGTTTTCCAGGCTTGTTTGATTTTAAACTTGCTTTTCTTTTGCTTTGTTGAATTTTAATCTTGCTGTTTAATTTCCTTATCTGATTGCATAACTTCAGGTTGCATTTGAAGATCTGAAACTTCTTATTGAATTTTCCTTGATCTTTCTTTTTTTCTGATTTGCATTTCCACATTTATTCTTCTTTCTTTGATTCCCAGGTTTTACTTTTTCTTTAAATTTTGATTTCCAGTCTTTTATTTCTTAGATCTATTTTGTTTTAGTCGAAAATGAGAAGAAGGATTTAGAACTGAAAATGCAGACAACTTTCTTCTTATTATTAAAATTTAAAAATTATAATTATCAAAGAGAAAAACAAATAAAGCCACTTGTCTTCTTATGTTGTTAATTAGCTTACACATATGCATCCAAGCCTCCATATGTTTACAAGTGTTTTATCTTGTCTTTTATTAATTTATTTAAGCTATATACATATGTATTAAATTCAATATAGTAATTATCAAAGCTAATGTTAAAAGTATTTCCATTTAGAATATATATAATTGTATATATTGAAATGGAAAGAATATTGAATTTGAATTTAATAAAGTATTTTCAAACTTTAATATTTATATAATTTGTAATTTGGAAAACTGTAACGACCCGGAATTTTCGAACCCGAAAATTCCAGATAGTTAGGAGAAAAAGAAAAGAGATAGAAGAAAGAAACAGAAAGAAGAAAGAAAAACAGAAAACACAACATCTCACATTCGCAGCGGATAAAATATAATATCAAATAATAATATCAGTTATACAAAGAAAACTGTATTTGTTAATTTACATTCAATACATCAGAGTTACAACCATTTACAAATAGACTAGACAGTTATCCACCTGTCCCAGACTACTATCAATAAGCTCTCAAATACACAGCAGAATTAAAATATATAAGTTTAAGGTCTTATAAAAGAGAAGTTCACTCGATTTAAGGATGAACAGAGCAGTTAGCTATTAAATCAAACATGCACACTAAAATCTTCACATACATACAGAGAGCATTCATATAATAAACATGCAAATATACTCTATTCAGAAATCATTCAAAAGCAAATTTAATTTCTTTTTTAACTTTTGAAAAAGATGTTTACTCACATTTTTTTTTATTTGAACAGAGAACCTGGAAATTTCTTTAAATCTGGAATTGCTTGAGTTTGAATCTGGTATTGAACTTTGTTGTTGAGTTGATTTAAGCTTGAAACAGAGATGATCAAAACTTTGATTTCAGGTTGAATAAGTTGGAAGCTTGACAAAAACCTCGACCACCAAAAGTTCATCGATCACCAGAAAAAGGTTGAAACCCATTTTCTGATCATCTTTGAAATGCACATTTAAAACTCAACTAAAAATCTTAATTGATTTAAAAGGTAAACCATTTATCTTTATAATCACTTTAATTATTCTAAATAAATTTTAACGTAATTTATCTTAAACCTTATTTATACTCAATTATTTATATATCAACTAATTCAATTACATATCCTCATTTCTTTAATATATTTAGCAGTAGTGTGACCCTGTTATCTTGAATTCCAGGCTACTGTTTTTGAGATAAATCATATCTCATGATCTAGTTTTAAATATAGATCTAAGGTTTAAGTAAAATTACGTGTGACGACCACGACTTTCACTCCATAGAAAGTCGTATCGCTAATAAGAAAGAAAGGGATAGAAAGAGAAAAGAAGAGAAAGAAAGAACTAAACAATATCAGAATCTCACAGCGAAACGAAACAAAATATATTATATCACATAAATATTACATAGTATCATATACAACACTTATCAGAGTTACACAGATTCACATCATATACTAGACAGTTATAAACATCTGTCTAGTTATTACATCTCAATACAAACAAAGATCTAAACAAGATCAACACAGCGGAAACTACTATCTATATCTACAACGCTGAAGCCTCCTGCTCCATTGCTCCTCCACAATTCGTCAATGCTAACCTGAATCCCTTGGCTACTCGTAAAAATTTGAGTACCCAAGAGTTTATAAAACAGAAATAAACAACTTGGGTCAGACATGGGTCTGGTGTGAGTAACAGGTTAAACTTGTTTAACTTCAAAACCTTTTGAAAGAAAAAGTATCACGTAAGACTTCCCACAAATAAACATGGGTAAGTTTTTACCTTACGCTAACCAAAACATTTGATAGGAAATTCGATTGTATTATAATAGGGTCTAGGGTTTTCAAGTAAAATACAGAAATAGCTTAAATGCTTACATCTCACATTTCAACATAGTTGGGCACAACTAATACGTACGGCACTTATTGGAGTTTGGATTCCATACAATGGCAGGGCTACCGGGGTACCGCCCGTCACAGTACGTGGCCTAGATCACCGTACCGAGGATCACTCCCAATCCCCTGCAACACAAGGCCGGAACATCCCTTACTGGATAATTCCCGCACAAGATACCTCACGGTTGGGATCAGCAACCGCACACACTAAGCCGAAATAAGAAGGGACTTCTAGACAGAGGTAATCTTGTCCTACTTGGGTGCTACCCACTAACCTTGCTGCACCTCCCCTGTTTTAGCCATTCCCGGTTTGTGAGGCTTGAGGTCACGATTACCTTAGAAAAGAACACATCACTTAGAATGCTCATCGTCCACCTGACGATGTTCTGAAAGCATTCAATCCATACAAGTTCGTTCCGGGTTCGAACGAAACCGAAGGCATTATCTCGTTACACTCGTTTTGGAATCACCCTCAGAGTTAACGACAATAACCCTTGCACTCTGAATCTTCATCTTCACTTGATTCACGACCTATCGTAAATTTGGATCGATGTGGTATTCGGGTCTCCAGACCTGGAAATCCGGTATACGGAAACCCGATCCCGGTCTCATCGAAATCCAAAGCGTATCTTTTAAGGCCAAGTTGTTTTAAAGGTTAAAACAATTCAATTCATTATCTTTATACACAAAGAAAGATAATTCCCAACAGATAATCAACATTATCAGATAATCCATACAATTCAACTAACATCCATATCATACAGCATATATCTTATCAGAGATATCAATCAATGCAAAGCATTCAGTATTATCATCCATCCATAAGTAATGATTTATATCATCTCTAATTAATTTAAAGTGAATTAAATTAATTACTTCATTTTATAAATCCTGCTTACTTAACCATTAATTAATTACAATCAATTAATTATCCTCTAATTACCCTTTTGGTAATTTATCCTTTAATTAATTACTCAAATTAATTATCCTTAACCATTATAGTAATTAACCTTTAATTACATCATTAATTAATTAACTAAAATTAATTAAGTTAATCAACTATAATTAATTACATTAATCCTTAATTAATTACATTGATTAATCACTTCATTTATTAATTATTACTTAATTAATCAATCTTAATTACATCATTAATTATATTAATTAATGATCCTTAATTACAACTTAATTATTAATTACTTAATTAAATTAATTACATTAAGTAATTAACCTTTATTTAAACAATATTTATTAATCATTCTTGATTAATCTTCAATCAGTAATTAACTACCCTTAATTACTTTCACTAACTAAATTAATTACTTCCTTAATTAATTTCTTAATTAATCCCTTGATTAATTATTCAAAGTAATTAACTCAAATTACTTCTATTAATAAAATCATTATTCAACTAATTACTTCCAGTAATTATCTTATTATTTACTCCCCTAAATAATCTTACCTTAATAATTACATTAAGTAATTATTATCAAATCATCTCTTGATTATTCTAAATTAATTAAACTTAATTAATTAACTTAACAAATCAAATTAACTTCAATTAATTACAATAAGTAATTAATTCTTAATTACTTCCATTAAGTAATTCCATTTAAAACAAATTCTATAATTGATTATCTTAAATTAATTTAACTAATTAATTATCAAAATTAATTCTATTAATTCATTATTTAATAACCCATAGTTAATGACCTCATTAACTATTATTTAATTACTTTCCTTAAGTAATTAACTTATATTAATATTATTAATTCTAAATTAATAAATCTTAATAACCAATTTATTAATCTCTAATTACTAAATAAATTAAGTGTTAACCATAACTTAATTAATATTTAATTACTTATTAATTAGTTCTTAATCATTAATTAATACTCTAATTTATAATCCTTAATTACAAATTAATCATCCCTAATTAATTAATCTTAATCATAAATAAATTAGTTTAAACCTTTAATTACCTATTTAATTAATCCAAATGATTAATTAATCAAATTAAATTAATTATCTATTAAATCTCCTAATAAATTAAATAAACACAAGTCTTTAATTATTTTAAGATAAACTTTATTCTTATTGATAAACAAGTTATCATTTACCATTCATATTTGAAACATCCATTTCAAATCTACTTTTAAATTTCATTTTAAATTCTGATTTAAGACTTGTTTAAATTCACTTAACCATTTAACAATCAGTTTTAAAATTTTAAAATAGATCAGTTTTAAAATCTGGAACCCAGAATTTTACCCGAGACCTTACAAAATTTCTTCGAGTCAAATCCTAAAAACTTCGAGCATTTCACAAAACAAACGGGAGGAAAAACTCGAGTACCCCTCTGTTATAAACCCAGACTTCACCAGAAATAGCAGTGCACCGTGCACATGCACGGAGACTTTAATCACCTCCGACCATCTCCGATGGTCTTCCCTCATCGGCAACCTTCTTCACACTCAACTACGATCATCAGATCACTCTATAATTCTCGAAATCGAATTCGAGGCCTTCAACCAAACCTGGAACAACTGGAACCTCCTTCAACCAAAGTCTGGAAACTGTCTCGCCTCAGCAACCTCGACCACCAGAACGCCAGCGATTCCAGCGACGACTTCGTCCACGTCATAGCTACCATTTCCCAGAGAACAGTTGAACTCGATCCATCCTAGACGTCGAGATGATCGATTCCTCTAGACTGGTAATAACTAGGTTTAAAATTTTAAAACTTAAATCATTTCTTCCTCACTGCCTTAAAATTCCTCCTGACAATTTTCCTATCATCCATGATCATTCCACTACCATTACTAAAGATTTCGAACTTCCAATTTCACTGAGATGATCAAAATCACCAGAACTTCATCTCCAACATAAACCAGAACTGCTCTTATTATACTAGACTAAAAACTATGATATTCATGCTAAAAATCATATTATCATCTATGTTTTCGATTTATACATTTGAATTTATAATTTACAGAGTTCAAATTTTCACTTTATAAAACATGTCTCTGTTGTTTTTGATTTCAGAGGCACTCAGACTAAATTTTGACTTAATTAAATCTTTTTAATCTTTAGTTTACTATGAAACAACTAATTTTGTAAATCTTATTTATTTAAACTTAAGTAAAAATATCTTAAACCAATTAAATATTTTCTTAAAGTATTTTAAAACTATAAAATTACTTATTTAAATATCTTTGAAAAGTCTAGATTAAATTAAATATAAATTCCCAATTTATCAAAGCTTCTATTTACAATATATATAAATAAATATATATATTCAAATAGAAATTATCTTATTAAATTTTAAAAGATAAAATCATCAATTAAATACTAATTTAATCAGATTATTAAATTAAATTCAAATTTTATTATCAAAGATTATCCATATCAATTTAATTATTCAACAGATTATTAAATTGATATTGTTAAAATTTCCGGGATATTGTACTTAAGTTGTTAAATTAAAACATCAAAACAGTTTGATAAGATAAATAGAATATTGTACTTGTTATTTTCATTTATAAAGATTTCAAAATAATTTCAAAAGTAAATGATTTTTATATAAGTTTATCTTTTGATATATATATAGAAATAATTTTTCCAATTATTAAATATATTAAAGAAAAATGTAACGACCCGGAAATTTCGAATCCGAAATTTCCAAATAGTTAGAAGAAAAAGAAAAGAGATAGAAGAAAGAACAGAACAAGACACAGATTCTCACATTCACAGCGGATCAAAATACAATATCAAATAATAATATCAGTTATACAAAGAAAACTGTATTTGATAATTACATTTTAATACATCAGAGTTACAACATTCAAAAATATACTAGGCAGTTAGAATTAACATGTCTCTGACAACTATCAATACAACTCTCAAATACACAGCGGAATATACTCCATACGTTCCGGCCATCCAGCTCGCCTCCTGAGCTCCAGAACGTCCTTACCTAGAAATCTGTAATACTCGGTCTGACCCGAGCATTACATCAAAGTAACACCCGGGTCAGGCTGGAAACCAGCGTGAGTAAACTCATCAAACATGAAATACCAGCGATATAACTTAAATAAATTACCAGGGTAATTCGTACTTTTCTACGAGTTCAAATCTTATTTAAGTCAATCATTTATCTCAAAACAATATCCATCGTTATCCCGTTTAAATATCCATGATACTTAACTTATTTCATTCCAGCCTGTCTGTTTTCAAACTCACATTTATAAAGATTCGAAGTGGTTCCGGGTATTTACCGATACCCGATTCCGGTCTCTTCGAAATCAATGTCATCTCTAATCTAGGTTGTTAAGTTTTAAAAACAATACAATTCATATTCAGGATATCATACCATACATCAAATCATCTTAGATAGGTAACCTACATTATTACAGTTTAACCCATTCATAACACAGCACATCTCAATTACCCATCAGAGATAAAATCAATCCAAGTAACCCAATATCATTCAACCATCCATAACAAGTTGATTTATTCTTAATTAATTTAATTAATCTCTAATTAAATTAATTACTAACCTTTAATCACTTGGATTATCTTAATCCATCTTACTTAACATTAATTAATTACAAATTAATTAATCATTTCTTAATTATTTATCTTAATTAATCTTCCTTGATTAATTATTACTTAATTACAATAAGTAATTATTATTTTAATTATCCCTTACTTAAAATAAGTAATTATACTTTAATTATCCCTTTTATTTAATCATTCTTGATTTATTTCTTTTTAATTACATTAAGTAATTAAACCTTAATTATAAATTAATTATCCTCAACCATTCAATAATTATCTTTAATTACTTCCATTAATTAATTAATGATCTTCTAATTACTTCATTAATTAATTACTCTTTTAATTTATTACATTAACAAGTAATTAATCACATTATTAATTAACCTTAACCCTTTAATTAATTATATTAATAAATCCTTTAATTAATTACACTAAATGATTAATCCTTAATCACTTCCATTTAATTTCTTCCATAAATGATTTCCCTTTTCTTAACTACACTCCGTAATTATTCATTAATTACTCTCTAAGTAATTATACTTAATAAATTTATAAGTGATTATCTTTAATTAATTAGACAAATTAATTAACTTAAAATTAATTAATCACTTAATCTCTAATTAATGATTCATTTCTTAGTTCATTAACTATCCACTAATTACCCCCATTAGGTAATAATTAACTTTTAATTACTCTCATTAATTAATTTAGTTAATATCTTTGAAATCAACAATCTTAAACATTTTATATTTGAAAATATATTCAATTAAACACTCTTGAAATTTGGTTGACATTTATTTAGAAAAGAACTTGTTTTTAAATTGTAAACTTGATTCTTCTTTTACAATTTTTTTTTAAAACAGTACAAACCCAAGGAAAATCGAACCCGAGCAAAAACGTTAAAAACCCGAAGACCCCACCGAGTCACCCACCTTCTTCAACTACTTCGAGTCATTCCCGCCATCAACTCGAGTATGACCCGAGGCATACTGCTTCGTTCCAAATCTCATTCATCTAGATACAACATGCACGTGGTGCACGTACATCGGTGATCGAGGCGATTCCGATCATCGCCGATACTCCCTATATGTCGGCGACTACTTCCTCAAGGTGTCCGATCACCCAGAACTTCAACTCGAACCCAAAATCAAAATCGAGATGTTTGATTGAACTGGAATAAGAAACTTCGACCAAGAATCTTCCCCGTCCTAACTATTCCGACCATCTGGGATTACGAGTCTCCGACCACAGCTCCACCGAAGACCCTCGCTTCCATTCCCCAACCACTGATGAACCCCGATGCCTTAGAGATGTCGCAGCGACCAACTTCCTAGCCTCGACCAAACCTGGACATTAAACCCTACATCGACACCCCGCCGCCGCCACAGTGGACGAGAAATCCAGCGATTAATTTTTCCATGACCCCCGACCCACAACAGATCGCAGTTACATCCAGGGTTACGTTGCCGTCGCAGCAAAAGTCCATGTAACTGTTGGCTCTCAGCGGCACACACGATTTCGCTGTCAAAATGAAACTTCTCCCACATAGGTCGCAGTCTACCGATATAAAATCAAACGCAGACTGTTGGCTCTCATATATATATACACTCAACTCGTTCTAGGGTACCATTGACCCTATTCTTAACGAGTAATCCCAACAGAGCCAAGGTTTAGCACGTGTGACGACCCGGCTTTCCACTCCCGGAAAATCGCATCGACAGAAAGAAAGAAAGGGGTGAGAAATAGAAAAGAGAAGAAGAGAAAAGAAAACAACAACAGATACTCACAGCGGAAACGAAACGAAATATAATATATCACATAAATATTACATAGTATCATATACATCATCTATCAGAGTTACACAGATTACACATCACATACTAGACAGTTATAAACATCTGTCTAGTTATTACATCTCAACACAATACAGATCAATACAAAGATCAACACAGCGGAAAACTACTATCTATATCTACAACGCCGAAGCCTCCTGCTCCATTGCTCCTCCAAATTACTCGTCAAAGCTAAACCTGAATCCCTTGGCTACTCGTAAAAATTTGAGTACCCAAGAGTTTATAAAACAGAAATAAACAACTTGGGTCAGACATGGGTCTGGTGTGAGTAACAGGTTAAACTTGTTTAACTTCAAAACCTTTTGAAAGAAAAGGTATCACGTAAGACTCCCCACCAATAAATATGGGTAAGTTTTTACCTTACGCTAACCAAAACATTTGATAGGAAATTCGATTGTATTATAATAGGTCTAGGGTTTTCAAATAAATATGAAATAGCTGGAATGCTTACATCTCACGTTCCAACATAGTTGGGCACAACTAAAACGTACGGCACTTATTGGAGTTTGGATTCCATCAATGGCAGGGCTACCGGGGTACCGCCCGTCACAGTACGTGGCCTAGATCACCGTACCGAGGATCACTCCCAATCCCCTGCAACACAAGGCCGGAACATCCCTTACTGGATAATTCCCGCACAAGATACCTCACGGTTGTCATGACCAACCGCACACACTAAGTCGAAAATAGAAAGGGACATCTAGACAGAGGTCATCTTGTCCTACTTGGGTGCTACCCACTAACCTTGCTGCACCTCCCCTGTTTTAGCCATTCCCAGTTTGTGAGGCTTGAGGTCACGATTACCTTTTAAAAGAACACATCTATCTTAGAATGCTCATCGTCCACCTGACGATGTGCTGAAAGCATTCAATCCATACAAGTTCGTTCCGGGTTCGAACGAAACCGAAGGCATTATCTCGTTACACTCGTATTGGAATCACCCTCAGAGTTAACGACAATAACCCTTGCACTCTAAATCTTTATCTCGAATCTGAAAGTACTATCTCCGTCAACTCATTACGGAATCACCCACAGAGTTATACTGACAAAGAATCGTTCTTACACCTCGAGTCTTCACTTGCTCCATTTGGATTTCACGACCTAACGTAAATTTGGATCGATGTGGTATTCGGGTCTCCAGACCTGGAAATCCGGTATACGGAAACCCGATCCCGGTCTCATCGAAATCCAAAACGTATCTTTTAAGGCCAAGTTGTTTTAAAGGTTAAAACAATTTAATTCAATTATCTTTATACACTTAGAAAGATAATTCACAATAGATAATCAACATTATCAATATCATCAGATAATCCATATTATCACAATTCAACTAAACATCCATATCACATAGCATATATCTCATCAGAGATATCAATCAAATGCAAAGCATTCAGTATTATCATCCATCCATAAGTAATGATCTATATCATCTCTAATTAATTTAAAGTTAATTAAATTAATTACTTTTATTTTATAAATCCTTCTTACTTAAACATTAATTAATTACAAATTAATTAATTATCCTCTAATTACCTTTTTCAATTAATCATCTTTGATTAATTATCTTTTAATTACCTTCAAGTAATTTATCTTTAATTAATTACTCAAATTAATTAACCTTAACCACTTATAGTAATTAACCTTTAATTACTTCATTAATTAATTAACTATAATTAATTAAATTAATCACTATAATTAATTATATTAAACCTTAATTAATTACATTAATTAATCACTTCATTTATTAATTATACTTAATTAATCAATCTTAATTACATCATTAATTATATTAATTAATGATCCTTAATTACAACTTAATTATTAATTACTTTAATTAAATTAATTACATTAAGTAATTAACTTTAAATTAAACAACATTTATTAATCACCTTGATTAATCTTCAATCAGTAATTAACTACCCTTAATTACTTTCATTTACTAAATTAATTCTCCTTAATTAATTTCTTAATTAATCCCTTGATTAATTATTCAAAGTAATTAAACTTAAATTACTTTCCTTAATACATAACCATCAATTAATTACTTCAAGTAATTATCTTATTATTTACTTCCCTAAATAATATACCTTATTAATTACATTTAAGTAATTATTTATCAAATCATCCATTGATTATTCTAAATTAATTAACTTAATTAATTAACTTAACTAATCACATTAACTTAATTAATTACAAATGAGTAATTAATTTCTAAATTACTTCCATTAAGTAATTACATTTAAATAATTTCATAAAGGATTATCCTTAAATTAATTAATCTAATTAATTATTAAAATTAATCAAATTAATTATTTATTAAATAATCTCAAGTTAATGACCTTCATTAACAATTATTTAATTACTTTTCTTAAGTAATTAACTTAGATTAATTATTATTAATTTCAAATTAATTTATCTTTATTAATCAATTAATTAATCTCTAATTATTTAATTAATTAAGTGTTAATCATAACTTAATTAATCTTTAATTACTTTATTAATTAATTCTTAATCATTAATTAATATTCTAATTTAAAATCCTTAATTACAAATTAATTATTCCTAATTAATTTATCTTAATCATTAATTAAAAATCAAATCCTATTTAATTAATGAATCTTAATTACAAGTTAATTATTCTAAAAATAATTAATCTTAAACCTTTAAGATTGAACCTTTAATTACCTTTAAGTAATTATTTATTTCATTAATTTATTAGATAAATTAATTATCCATTTAATTACTCTAATAATTAAATGCATACAAATCATTAACTTATAATTAAACTTCAACAAGTTTTAAAATCAATTTAAAACCTTTAAATGATAAATAATATTTTTCTTATAAAAGAAATTTTACAAGATTTAAACAAATCCCCTTTTAAATTCAAAACATTTAAATTTAACAAACATTTAAACTTATTAAAACATTTGAATTTATAAAACTTATTTATCTTAAATCTAAGGTTCGAAACCAAACTTGAATCCATATATTACAACTTTGATTTCAATTCCTGTTTTAATATTTATTCACAAATTTAAATTCAATTTAAATTTAAACAAATCAGGTTTTTAAAACCTGGTAACAACTAAAAGTACTCGAGACCATCTGAAACTACTTCGAGTCGCATCACTAAAACTTCGAGTCTCTCCCGCAAGATAACTCGAGAAACCCGAGTAATATTCCCCTGTTAAACCAGACTTATCCAGACATATCCACGATCGTGCACGTGCACCGGAGATACCACCATCTCCGACCATGACGAGTATTCCCACAAGTCGGCGTTCATCTACCTACCAGAATACGATCATCCATTCCTCGATCAAGACGCAAATTCAAAATCGAGCACTTGAGCACTAAAACAGGAACACATACTACTCCCCAAAACCTGTCAACATCTCCTCGCTTTCGAAATTCCGACTACCAGAACGCCAGCGGCTCCAGCGACGACTTCATCCATGTCACGACTACAATTTCCCAGAGTTCTATTCAACTCGATCGACCAGAGACGTTGTGACGATCGATTTTCTAACATAGTTAAAACTAGGGTTAAATTCTTAAATCCTAAATCATTTCTTCCTCAATGCATTAATTCAGATTCTAAAAATTTTCCTTGAATCTTCGATCATCCCACCATTACTACTGAAGAATTCAATATACCCAACCATCGAGATTAACATATTTAACCAAATATTCATTTTTAGTTAAATACAGAACTGCACCTATATTTCTAAACTAAAATTTTTGATTTTTATACTAAAAATCATGTTATAGCATATGTATTTAATTTATATACCTGGAATAGCAATTTACAATATTTGAGTTTTTACTTTTATATACATGCACATGTTGATTTTGGTTACAGAGAACTCAGACTTTAAATTTGACTTAATTAAATTTTCTAAACATTAGTATATGATAAATCAAACAATTATTGCTTGTAAATTAAGTCATTATAAAAACTAGATCAAGTGGTAAAAGCTTTTAAAAGAAATTCTTGAGTCTGGGCAAACAAAACAGAGAAGTTACAGGCAATAACATATCAAACCCAAACATACATTCAAAACCATACACACTACAGAGAGTTCTATCACTCCAAACATGATTATCACAAGAAAAATCAAGCAACTATATTCACTTAAATTAGTTTAAATTAAAATTGTTACTCACAATTTAAAGAAGATGAACAGAGCATCTAATTGTTAACAGCATACACACTATAAACATTCACATCAGATTCTCACTTATTCATGCAATACTTATTCATTTCAACCATACTAGTATGCAACCATCTAGTATTTGAAACCTTAATTAATCTTTGGAACTATTTATCTTATCAAAATTTTCTTATTTTAGATCATTGATTTTCTGTTATTTTAATTTTAACAAATTAAATCTTTAAACCATTTAATTCTGAATTCAAATTTCAAAATTTCCATTTTAAAATTATCTTTACTTAACTTATTATAAAGTTCAAATAGGAATTCAAAAACAATTAAATTTCAGATTCTAATTTATTATCCATTTTCAATTTCCAGATCTCAAACCCATTTTGAGATCACTCATAACTCCCATTTCAAATCAACCATTTAACTTCCCAAGTTAAATTTTAATTTCATCTTGAAATTTCTAATTCAAGTTGTTCATTCTAAACTCATTTAACTTTTCTTAAGTTAAATTCAATTTAATCCAACCAACTTTACCCAATTTGAATTCCTATTCAAATTTTAAACTTCAGATTAACTTTTCCCTTTTAAGTTTAAAATCTTACTTTACTTTGGGTTTTACATCACATTCCAATATTTTAATAACCAATTACCTTAATATTTATTAGAAAGAAATATCATTTTATATATCAAAATATATTCTTATATAATTTTTATAAGAATTTTAAAATTGATAATATTATATAAATTTTAATGTAACGACCCGGAAATTTCTTACCCGAAATTTCCATATAGTTAGAAGAAAAAGAAAAGAGATAGAAGAAAGAACAGAACAAGACACAGATTCTCACATTCGCAGCGGATCAAAATACAATATCAAATAATAATATCAGTTATACAAAGAAAACTGTATCAGTCAATTACATTTTAATACATCAGAGTTACAACATTTCACAATCACTGGACAGTTAAAATAACTCGTCCCAAGAATTAACAATATATCACACTCCATACGTTCCTGCCATCCAGCTCGCCTCTTGAGCTCCAGAACGTCCTTACCTGAAATCTATAATACTCGGTCTGACCCGAGCATTACATCAAAGTAACACCCGGGTCAGGCTGGAAACCAGCGTGAGTAAACTCATCTAACATGAAATACTATGTTATAAAACTTATTTAAAACCAGGGTAACTCGTATCTTCTACGAGTTCTTACTTATTATATTCAAACAATTATTTCACAAAATAATATCTAAGTTCCGTCACTTATTTCCAATGGTCCAGATTACTCAATTTATTTCATTCCAGCCTATTTGATTTTCAAATCAAATCTTAAAGAATTATAGATTACTAGTCGAAGTGGTTTCGGTTATTTACTAATACCCGACTCCGGTCTCTTCGAATCCAATGTCCTCTTAACCCAAGTTTTCTAATGAAATACAATTCAAAAATTTAAATACAAGATGTTGTTGTTTTAACCCAATATATAATACCACATAGCATCACACATCACACCAGAGATATCTACTAATCTAAGGTATAATATGATTCAGTCATTTATAAGATTAATCAACCACACATCTCTTAATTAATTTAATTAACCATAAATGAATCAAATTTATTACTTCAATTTCCTTTAAATTCTACTTATTAGTTAATTACAAACTAATTAATTAATCTCCCAATAATTATCCATCTTAATTAATCATCCTTGATTAATTGAATTATTAATACCAATAATTTATAACTCACATTATTAATACAGATTACTAATACAAACTTATTTCTTAGTCACATTCATTTCCACTAATTACTTCATTTAATAATTATCCTTAATTACAAATAGTAATTAACCTTTAATTATTAATCTTTAATTAATCTCACTCTAGCTAATTAAGAATAAACTTTGAATTTATATTAAATACTTACTTCAATCCTTTACTTTATTAAAACCAATTTAGAAATCAATTTTTATATTTGAATGAAATCTTACTTTTAACAAGACAATTTAAACACTTAACTTTTTATACATTTAAAATCTTTGGAAACCCTTTTCAAATATACTAATATTAACTTAAACAAATATTTATCTTTGAAATCTCAATTTATCATGTCCTTTAAACTTAATTATTTAAAATATAATTTGAAATATGGTATAAACATTACTTTATAATTATTTGAATGTAACTTTATAACTGCTTTTGAAATTTGAAATAAAATTGTCTTTGCTTTTTATTTAAAAACTGTTACAGGTTTTTCTTAAAAAAAATTGTACTTGTTTACTTTAAATTTTAAAACCAGGCTCGAAACAATTTCAAACCCGAGCCCTACCCCAAATTTCCCGAGTTGCCTCACCAATTTCTTCGAGTTCACTTCTAGACAAAGCCTTCTTCCCCCAAACTTCCTTCGACAGCTGATACTCAAACGTGCATGGTACACGTGCACGAGAGTCTGGACGTCGCTGTCTCCCTGTCGACGACGCTACCAAGTCGGCGATCATCTCGGCATCACGTATGAACTCTCAGATCGATGCAACCATCGACCAACGTAAATCGAGCACTCTGGCGACGACAGAACCCAATACCACACTGACAAAACTAGTTCGCCACGACGATCACGGCAGCTGGAAACTCCGGCCCTCCTCCCAGAGCATCACTACAACTCCTCGCCTCGATCCCTTGCCATGCGATCGAACTCGACACTTCCATTTGGGCGAAATCACCTCGCCATTAAACTCGACAGAACTAACTTCCCAAGCCCTAGTCCAATGCTTCATGGCCACCATGGCCAATAATAAAGTCCTCAACTATTTTTCCAGTGATTCCCATTGCCTAGGCCATCTCTGACAACAACCCTGACCCCCATCTCAACGCCGATTACCAGAATTTTTCCCAAAACCAAAATTCGATCAACCCAAAATTTCTCAATACTTGACAACTTAAAAATCTACAAATTTATTTTAAAATTCAACCTTTTTGATAACGAATCTGGGCATAAAGTCAAAGCATAAAGATTTGAAAATCAAAATTTAAGTTATTGAAGGATTTTCTATGTAATGTTTTAAATTCGAAAATGTTAACCAGTATTTTCTCAGACTTTATTTTTAAAAGTGATGTTATTTACACTTGAACATTTTCTTATTAAAGATCAAGACCAGAAATCATTTTAGGTTGATAATTTGAATTTTAGACCAGGTTTTTAAACTGTAGTATTTTTAACAGAGATATGATATGTCTGTTCCAGACATGCACTTAGAGATTATAAGAGAATTGAATTTTTCAAAGTTAGTTTAGCCTATGAAAAATGATTTCAGAGACTGAAATCTTCCTATTTCCAGACATGAACAGGTTTAACTCATATGTATCTTTATGTAAACACCTAAATCCACCCATGCAAAAATGTTCCACCATATTAGATCAACAACCTATCATCTACATCATGATAAACAAGCCTAAACTTCCAGATAAATGTTTACTCACATACAAACAAACTATGTACAGAGATTAAGGACTAAAAATCACTTAAGTGGAAGGTTTGAGTTTTTAATCAGGTTTTCAATCCTGAAATGTTTAAAACAGAGACATGCAAGCCTGTTCCAGACCTGAACACATATACTAACACCCATTTGTATACATAAATCATTTTTAAAAATATGCACAACAAAATTCCCATCATACTTCAATGATTCATCACATTCCAATTCGATATATATATCAAGTTCTAAAAGTTTACTCACCTTTTTATTTGAACAGAGAACTTGGAAGTTTCTTTAAATCTGGAATTACTTGAGTTTTGATCTGGAATTGAATTTTGTTGTTGAGTTGATTTTCTGGTATTAGAGTTGAATCTGGACTTGTTTGAATTTATTTGTAACTTTTAAATCTTTGGCTTAAATTCGAATTTGCTTGATTGCTCAGCTTATTGAGGTTTGAGATGATCTTGTTTTTACTGGAATCTTTGAATTGCTGAGATGATTTAAGGCTTTCAAAAACTAATCTGAAGTTGCTTGATGATTTCAGGCGAATGTTTGAATCAGTTGTTTTTTTTTCTTTTGATTTCCAAGTTTTTTTTAAGGTGGCAAGAAGATGAAAACCTGGTTTAATTTCTTTGATTTTTTTTTTCTTCATTATAAATTTGAAAAGAAAACATATTGGCCACTTGTAAATTTGCATGGCATAAAAGTTACAATTGTCAAACAATAAATTTATTTATTATAAATGTTAATTCTATGCATTTTAAAACTTACAAATATATAAAGCCTTATTTATAAATTCCTTATGTTAAATGATTTACTTTTGTTAATTTGGGTGTTAACATCTTAACACTTGTCTTTATTTTATTTAAAATGTTTTATAAAGCTTTGGTATTTATTTTACTAAAAAAAAATCTATTTATATCTATATATATAAACAGCATATTATTATCATTGTTTGGAAATATTAATTTTGCCAATTTAAATAATTATACTAGGAGGATTTCAAACCAATACTTATTCATATATATATCTCCATTACCAGAAATTTTATTTAACTTATAAATCAGTATTTCTACTAATAAATCTAGTTAATTTATCAGTTACAAATATTCCAAAACCCAGGTTATCACATTCCTCCCCCCTTTAAATCTTTTCGTCCTCGAAAAGGAACGAAGCCAGAATTTTAATTATTCTACTATTTCAGTTAAATTACTCTTTGATCAATTTCAACTATAAACTCTTTTATTAAAAATTTTAAAACACTTTAAAATTTATATAATATTACCAAAATAGTTTTATAAAATACTTTTTATAACTCGATGTCTCACAAATCCATCCTTGTTCTCACAGAAATTCGGTCATACGTTGATCAGGCGTAAGACTGAAAATCTATAAGTACGTAGCAGACCCGTTTTCAACACCCAGTGAAAAGTACTTGAAAAATAATTTATTGAAATTATAGAAAACATTTTTGAAAATAGAGGAAATATCTTTGGTGAGAATGCTCTGGAAATCATCACCCCCATCCATGGTCACAGTTACATCACGGGTTACGTTGCCATCGCAGCAAAAGTCCATGTAACTGATGACAGCATGGAACCCACAACAGATCGCAGTTACATTCCAGGGTTACGTTGCCATCGCAGCAAAAGTCCATGTAACTGTTGGCTCTCAGCGGCACACACGATTTCGCTGTCAAAATGAAACTTCTCCCACATAGGTCGCAGTCTATCGATATAAAATCAAACGTAGACAGTTGGCCCTCAGCGGCACAAACGACTTTCGCTATGTTACCATAGTGTCACAGTCTACCGATATAAAATCAAACGTAGACAGTTGGCTCTCAGCGGCACACATGACTTTCGCTATGGTCTGCAGTAGATCGCAGTGACATTGAGTTACACTGTCGTCACAGCATAACCCAAATGCCTCTGTGGGCACCAGCCCCTCGACTTTCGCTACACAAATAATCCTCAGGAACTAGTTTATTCCGGACTCCTCACAGGATTAACTTTAGAATCCCCCCTTGGGGTTCAAGGCAGTACCACCCAGTGGCACTCCTGAGAAGTTCATTTCAAGGAAGCGCCTTTTTCCCCAGAGCTATTCACAAAACACTTTATACTATATACTTATAGTATCTTCAAATCATATCCTTTATGATTTATATCAAAATCTCCTTTACACAAAATCGATATCCAAAATCGATAGTTCCAAACTTGGCTTTCCAAATTCCCAAAACTGATTTTTCTCAAAGATCAAAAGCCATTTCCAAATTCATAGGTTCTCAAAACCTTTTCCAAAATCATTCTCATAATATCCTTTATATATATAGATATATATGACTTTAAAAATCTTTGGATCACCTCAACTTGTATAAAACCTCTTTTATACTTCAAATACTTCCAAAATCCCTTTTTATTCTGGCTAGATTCAATAAGGGAATATTTATCTTATATAACAAAGATATATAACTTTGTTTTATTCCAAATCAAATATTCAAATTTGATAAATATTTTATACAGTTATTAACCATATCACCTTTCTATAAAATGAGTTCTAATCACAGAAATATTTAACTCCCATTTTATTTCATCATTTATTTTTCAAAATATACCCTTCTATTTCAAAACCATTTTACAATTTTATCCACAAATTTCCAATATCAATTTCATTCAAACCCGTACGATGTACTCATATCATTCGTACGCAATATCAATCTGATCGCTCTTCGATCACACAATTTCTCTTCCGAACTAGTATCGTCCACCCGACTCCCTAGTGCGGACTCAGATCTGGTTTCTTGACCAGAATCCGTCATTCTCCTTGCATAGTCGTAGCTATGATAGAGAATATCCAGAACCAATCAAAAATCCATATCCAGGTTTGCCGTCGAAAATCGAGCGAAAAATCCCAACTCGGATCGATAATACTATCTCGAAATTCTGTGTTCGAATCTGGATCAAATCACTATGCGAATAGAATAATATACGTATATCCTACGTATTTATCATTATTGATTTTTTTAGCTAAATCAATTATCTTTTCTATTCATATTTCCTTTAATTCCATTCACTTATTCTCAATTGCTTGCATTTCCAATTGAGTTATTACTTCAATTTCAAACAGTTTGAACTCTGACTTATTTAAATTTAAAAATAGCTTGAAAAGGTTTAAAATAGGTAAGTAGTTGAAAAATAGTTATTAGTTTGTAAAATAGCTGTAAAATAGTTAAGTAGGTATAAAATAGTTAGATAATTGCAAAATAGTTTTTAAAATAGTGATTAGATATAAGTA
Organism: Allium fistulosum; assembly: GCA_030737815.1. Lineage (NCBI taxonomy): Eukaryota > Viridiplantae > Streptophyta > Magnoliopsida > Asparagales > Amaryllidaceae > Allium > Allium fistulosum. The sequence goes on along the minus strand of CM060901.1, from coordinate 1,386,566,317 downwards.
ACTTAAAAATAGTAATTAATTTATAAGATAGATCCAAAATAGTTAAATAGTTCCAAAATAATTGTAAAATAAGTATAAGATAGTTTGGGGTTTAAGAAGAAAAATTATATAGTAAATAATTTGGAAAAATATATTTGTATTAAAACAATTTTTTTTTTTTGAAAATAATCCAGAGCCAAACTGTTTAATTTCCCAATCTCCATTTCCAATTAATTTCCCATCAATTCAATTTAAATTTCTACTTCCTTTTAAATTAACTCAATACTTCAATTTCCATTGAATTTGATTCAATCCCAATTCAAGTTGAATTAATCTTAATTCCTTTCCAAATTCCAAATCAAATTCCATTTGATTTTAAACATATTCACTTTAATTACAATTTCAAATTATTCAAACTAATTTCAAATTGAATCCACTTAAATTTCAAATCATTTCAAGTTCTATATGAATTAATCCCAATTCCCATTTATTCAAATCAAATTCAGTTTGAACTAATTCAATTTAAATCTCAATTTTAAACTATCTCGAATTATATAAATTCGAGTTAAAATTTTTAAATATTGATTTAATTCCTTAAATCACAATTCCTTTATTTTTAAATTAATTCAACCTTTATTTTATTTTTTTATTTTAACAAATTAAATCTTTAAACCATTTAATTCTGAATTCAAATTTCAAAATTCCATTTTAAAAATTATATTTACTTAACTTATTTCAAATTTCAAATAAGAATTCAAAAACAATTTAATCTTCAGATTCTAATTTATTATCCATTTTCAATTTCCAGATCTCAAACCCATTTTGAGATCACTCATAACTCCCATTTAAATTAACCATTTAACTATCCAAGTTAAATTTAAATTTCATCTTGAAATTTCCAATTCAAGTTATTTATTCAAACTTATTTAACTTCCTTCAAGTTAAATTTACTTAATCCGTTCAACTTTTCACAATTTGAATTCCCATTCAAATTTTAAACTTCAGATTAATAGTCTTTCCCCTTTTAAGTTTAAAAACTTACTTTACTTTGGGTTTTACATCACATTCCAATTTAAAACTCAACACTAAGTGTTTATTTCAAATCATCATTGGTATTATGTATATTCCTCATATATACATTTTCTTTCCTTTACACTCCAAGTCATACTTAAAATTTTAAACCATTTTTGGTTTTTAATTTCAAAACAAACTTCTTTAAAACAATTTCAAGTTTTCTGGATTTAGATTTAAAATTTCACAATTTAAAATTATCTTCAATTCAAATTTATAAATCATACTTACCTAAAAGTTTATTTCCCTAAAACATTTCATTTTGCTTAATTATTAACAACATTCATTATTAAACACAACTACCATTTATGATAATAACCAAGATTATCATATCTGGAAACCAATTTATTATTATCTTTATTCTGATAACACTTCTACAATTCAAGATTTTAATTTTAGTTTGGATCCATTTCAAACTTATCTTCATTCAATTTCAATTTGGTTGTATTACTATTACCACTTAATTCTCATTATTTTATTTAATTTTAATGATTCAACAACCAATTTCTTTAATATTTATAAAAATATTGCTTTATATATCAAATATAATCTTATATAAAAATCATTTGAAATCTTTATATATGAAAATAACAAATACGCTCTCATATATATATATACACGCAACTCATTCTAGGGTACCATTGACCCTATTCTTTAATGAGTAATCCCAACAGAGCCAAGGTTCTCGCTTAACCCTGGCTCTGATACCAAATGTAACGGTCTAGGCTTTTCAACCATCGACAGCGGCCTCAACTGGTAGGCTTTTCAACCATCCCAGCCCCACCGTGGCTTACATTGGTACCTCGAATTTGCTTTTACGGCCAGCCTCTCGACTCGCAACCAACCCCTCAATGGGACATGTAGGGGTAAGAGTCTCCCGTTCGCCACCAAACCGCGAAGCGAGAACCCCCTATCACGCTGTAATGTAGCAAACCCGATCCCACTACTTAGCAGTAGTAATTAAGTGTATGGATACAGTTGTTTTTGTAATTAAGTACAATAAAAAATAGGATCTCACATGTAACGACCCGGAAATTTCGAATCCGAAATTTCCAAATAGTTAGAAGAAAAAGAAAAGAGATAGAAGAAAGAACAGAACAAGACACAGATTCTCACATTCACAGCGGATCAAAATACAATATCAAATAATAATATCAGTTATACAAAGAAAACTGTATTTGATAATTACATTTTAATACATCAGAGTTACAACATTCAAAAATATACTAGGCAGTTAGAATTAACATGTCTCTGACAACTATCAATACAACTCTCAAATACACAGCGGAATATACTCCATACGTTCCGGCCATCCAGCTCACCTCCTGAGCTCCAGAACGTCCTTACCTAGAAATCTGTAATACTCGGTCTGACCCGAGCATTACATCAAAGTAACACCCGGGTCAGGCTGGAAACCAGCGTGAGTAAACTCATCAAACATGAAATACCAGCGATATAACTTAAATAAATTACCAGGGTAATTCGTACTTTTCTACGAGTTCAAATCTTATTTAAGTCAATCATTTATCTCAAAACAATATCCAAGAATCGTTATCCCGTTTAAATATCCATGATACTTAACTTATTTCATTCCAGCCTGTCTGTTTTCAAACTCACATTTATAAAGATTCGAAGTGGTTTCGGGTATTTACCGATACCCGATTCCGGTCTTTTCGAAATCAATGTCATCTCTAATCTAGGTTGTTAAGTTTTAAAAACAATACAATTCATATTCAGGATATCATACCATACATCAAATCATCTTAGATAGGTAACCTACATTATTACAGTTTAACCCATTCATAACACAGCACATCTCAATTACCCATCAGAGATAAAATCAATCCAAGTAACCCAATATCATTCAACCATCCATAACAAGTTGATTTATTCTTAATTAATTTAATTAATCTCTAATTAAATTAATTACTAACCTTTAATCACTTGGATTATCTTAATCCATCTTACTTAACATTAATTAATTACAAATTAATTAATCATTTCTTAATTATTTATCTTAATTAATCTTCCTTGATTAATTATTACTTAATTACAATAAGTAATTATTCTTTTAATTATCCCTTACTTAAAATAAGTAATTATACTTTAATTATCCCTTTTATTTAATCATTCTTGATTTATTTCTTTTTAATTACATTAAGTAATTAAACCTTAATTATAAATTAATTATCCTCAACCATTCAATAATTATCTTTAATTACTTCCATTAATTAATTAATGATCTTCTAATTACTTCATTAATTAATTACTCTTTTAATTTATTACATTAACAAGTAATTAATCACATTATTAATTAACCTTAACCCTTTAATTAATTATATTAATAAATCCTTTAATTAATTACACTAAATGATTAATCCTTAATCACTTCCATTTAATTTCTTCCATAAATGATTTCCCTTTTCTTAACTACACTCCGTAATTATTCATTAATTACTCTCTAAGTAATTATACTTAATAAATTTATAAGTGATTATCTTTAATTAATTAGACAAATTAATTAACTTAAAATCAATTAATCACTTAATCTCTAATTAATGATTCATTTCTTAGTTCATTAACTATCCACTAATTACCCCCATTAGGTAATAATTAACTTTTAATTACTCTCATTAATTAATTTAGTTAATATCTTTGAAATCAACAATCTTAAACATTTTATATTTGAAAATATATTCAATTAAACACTCTTGAAATTTGGTTGACATTTATTTAGAAAAGAACTTGTTTTTAAATTGTAAACTTGATTCTTCTTTTACAATTTTTTTTTAAAACAGTACAAACCCAAGGAAAATCGAACCCGAGCAAAAACGTTAAAAACCCGAAGACCCCACTGAGTCACCCACCATCTTCAACTACTTCGAGTCATTCCCGCCATCAACTCGAGTATGACCCGAGGCATACTGCTTCGTTCCAAATCTCATTCATCTAGATACAACATGCACGTGGTGCACGTACATCGGTGATCGAGGCGATTCCGATCATCGCCGATACTCCCTATATGTCGGCGACTACTTCCTCAAGGTGTCCGATCACCCAGAACTTCAACTCGAACCCAAAATCAAAATCGAGATGTTTGATTGAACTGGAATAAGAAACTTCGACCAAGAATCTTCCCCGTCCTAACTATTCCGACCATCTGGGGTTACGAGTCTCCGACCACAGCTCCACTGAAGACCCTCGCTTCCATTCCCCAACCACTGATGAACCCCGATGCCTTAGAGATGTCGCAGCGACCAACTTCCTAGCCTCGACCAAACCTGGACATTAAACCCTACATCGACACCCCGCCGCCGCCACAGTGGACAAGAAATCCAGCGATTAATTTTTCCATGACCCCCGACCCACCATCTTGCTTCGGAAATGACCTCGACCACCCAAATCTCACCGATCAACAGAAATCGACTAAAACCCAATCCACGTTCAACTCACAATCTCTCTCAATTTAAAAGCTTAAAAATCATGATTCCATTTTTAAAAATCATTGATTTCGAAAACAAATCAGATGATATAATTGAAACTTGAATTCATGCAATTCGAAATTTTGATATGATTTGTGTTTTACTGTAATTATTCTTTCAGTTAAAACTACCTTCATATTTAACTCAAAAACATTTTTAAAATTTAGATCTTGATATAACAAACAGATTTTGTGTATGCATTAGAGTCTAAAGATAATCAAGGGAAGAGATATTGGATTTTGATCAAGTTTCAAAACCTGTACAACAAGAACAGAACAATCATTCTGTATACAGACATGCACACCCATATGATCATACAATTTATGTTAAACAATCATGCAAACTCTTATCAAACTTTACTTCAAATATTTATTTCATGCATCTAGATTTAAAACAGACTTAAAACTTTTAAATAAAATTGTTTACTCACATTAAATGGAACAGAGACCAGATTTCTTGTTCCAGGCATTTGTTCTGTAAATTTTTACATTTGATTTGAATTCTTTGCTGTTGAATCTAGAACTGATGTTGATCTTGTTGCATGCTTAGATTCAGGTTGAAATAGAAATTTGATTTGGCTTGAGTTGTTGTAGAATTCGTTTTGATTTCAGCTTTGTACTTGGTTTCCCAGGTATGTATATTTTCTTTTCAGTTTTAAATGTTTTTGAGGAAAAGAAGGTTTTGAGAAAAATTTTAAAGTAAACATTTAACCAGATTTCTTTTTTTTAAAAAAATAATATATATTACATTTGTAATACAAGAGAATTAGGCCACTTGTTATTCAAATTATTCCTAATCTTACAAGTGTACTTTGTATAGTCTTATCCTCTTACACATGTTTATTAGAGAGGTTTATAACTTAACACATGTAACTTTACATGTATTAATTAAATTTTAAATGTTTATAAAGCCTTAAAAATAAATTTCCTAACTTATAAATACATTTCCTTTTTATTTATACAAACCATATTTAGTCATGTATAAAAAAAAGTATATTTAAACCTTTATTAAATCTTATTTAAGCTATCACATATTTAAAATAAATATTTACCTTATGTTTGAAAATATAGAATTTAACCTTAAATAGCTTTTTGAAAAATTATTATATTAAATTCAACCCAAAACTTCCTATTCACAATGTATAAAGAGAATATTTTAATATTATAAAGAAGGTTATCAAATTATTATTATATTAATATGTTTATTGTGCATATATATTCCCAATGGATTTATATATGTACATACTTAAGATTTTTATCATTATAGAGTTTGCTTATATCTATTTATATATATATATATATTGATTTATTGATTTACTATAAGAGTTATTATTTTCAGATATTTATAATTCAGCATTTATTATAACTTAAATCCATTTATATACAATCCAGATATATATATATATATTTTTTATCAGAATTTTATTTGTTAAATTGATTAAAAACAGTTAATTATTCAATTATCAAATGTCCCAAAAATCCGGGTTATCACATTCCTCCCCCCTTAGAATCTTTTCGTCCTCGAAAAGGAATGAGGCTAGAATTTACTTAATACTTAAAATCAGATAAATTATCTTTTGATCATTTTTTTAAAACACTTTAAAATCTATATAGTATTACAAAAATAGTTTTTATAAAAATATTTTTATAACTCGATGTTTCAACAAGTCCATTCTCGTTCTCACAGAAATTCGGTCATACGTTGATCAGGCGTAGGACTGAAAATCTATCAGTACTTGGTAAACCTGTTTTCGACACCTAGTGAAAATACTTGGAAAATAATTTTATTGAAAATATGGAAAACATTTTTTTAAATCGAGGAATATCTTTGGTGAGAATGCTCTGGAAATCATCACCCCCATTTAAATTAACCATTTAACTACCCAAGTTAAATTTAAATTTCATCTTGAAATTTCCAATTCAAGTTGTTCATTCTAAACTCATTTAACTTCCTTAAGTTAAATTAAATTTACTTAATCCGGTCAACTTTACAAAATTTGAATTCCCATTCAAATTTTAAACTTTATAATAATAATCTTCATTTAATTTCAATTTGGTTGTATTACCATTACTACTTAATTCATTATTTTATTTAATTCCAATGATTTAACAACCAATTTCTTTAATATATTTAATAATTAGAAAAATTATTTCTATATATATATCAAAAGATAAACTTATATAAAAATCATTTACTTTTGAAACTATTTTGAAATCTTTATAAATGAAAATAACAAGTACGCTCTCAGTACTTGAAAATAACCTATATTTTTAATAAAATTATATTTCAAATGTTTTCACTGGGTGTTGAAAACGGGTCTACCCAGTACTTGTAGATTTTCAGTCCTACGTCTGATCAACGTATGACCGAATTTCTGTAAGAACAAGGATGGACTTGTTGAAACATCGAGTTATAAAAAAATATTTTTATAAAAAATATTTTATAATATAATATAGATTTTAAAAGTGTTTTAAAAAAATGATGATCAAAGAAAATTTATCTAATTTTAAGCATTTTAATAATTCTGGCTTCGTTCCTTTTCGAGGACGAAAAGATTCAAAGGGGGGAGGAATGTAATAACCCGGATTTTTGGGTATCAGATAATTGAATAATTATCCGAGTTTAACTATTAAAATGTGATAATCCCTTAATTAAATTATTTAAAATGGATAAAATTATTATCTTCAAATATAAATAACCAAAATAAAATTTGTTTTATATTAATTTAAAACAAAAGAATTTTACAAATTTAGAAAATATTTATTTAGTAGTAAATAAATGCAAAAGCATTTAAATTAGCATGTAAAAATGGATTAAATAATTTTATATTATTTTATTTGGAATCTAATTAGTTTATATCTTATTTTCTTTTGAAAGTTTTATTTTATAAGGGAGAAAAAAAAAAGGATATATAAATTTATAAAAGCATTTAGGAAATAACAAAGTATTTACATATTAAGAAAATTAATAGTAAAGGCTTTTAAAAATCATTTAAAAATAATTTAAAAATAAGGAATGACATATGTTCATTTCTAAACTTCATTGAGTACATGTGTTATAAAGTAAGCAATGGTTTATGACAAATGTAAACAAAATTTAAACAAGTGTCTTATTTTCCTAATTTTCTTTTTTCTTTAATTTTAATATCCATAAATTTTATAATCTCCCATTCTTTCTCTCTTCATTTTTTTCTGTTCCTTCAAACCAAACAAGAATCCATGGCTACAATCTGAAAATGTTTCCTCAAGAAAAACTCAAAACTGAAATATTCTCATATGCAAACCAAAATTCTTAGAACCCTGAAAATTTCTTCTCAAAACTGAAACTCTCCTCTGAAACAATTTCTAAAAACCTGAACACCTCTTCTCAAACCAAATTTGCAAACCCTGTTACTCATTTTCAAACCAAAATACAACCTGTAATTTATTCCTCAAGTTCAAATGCAAACCAAAAGATCATCAAACCTGTAACCCTTTTTATCTCAAACCAGTTTTCAAAAAGCCTGCAGCAAATCTATGTTCAAGCAAGCAATCAGTGATAAAAGTTTTAAAGATCATATCTGCAAATCCAAAGTTCTTAAAGCTTCAAACATTCAAAGTTTTCTCGAAAATCAAAGCATTTCTGTTTCAAAAATTCCAGTTATTTCCAAGCTCTGCATTTTCTAAGGTGAGTAAACCTTTAAATTGAGAGTTTAATTAGATGATTGATGGATGCTTATGAAATCTCTGTGATGATAATGTCTGCATGTGTGTAAATAAGTGAGTAAACTATCCTTGAACATCTTAAATCAGTTTGTATCTTGATCTGCATGTGATAATCATTGATGAATGGATGTAAATCATGTTTGCATGTATGTATATCTGAAGGTCTAATGAATGTAGGTCTGTATATATGAATATACTACTCTGTTTAAAAGCTTACAAGCTTTAACAATTTGAGAAATTGAAATCCTCATCTCTTAATCCTTTTCAGGATTTGATGTTGAGACAAAAATTGTTTGAATCAACATGATCTTAACCTTAAAAATATTTCCAAGTAAATAGTTAAAAAAAATCTCCTGGTAAGATTTGAAAACACTGTAAGAATTCAAAAGTATGAAAATTCGAACACCTAGATTTATTGGTTCATTTCCATGATCTGATTTGTTATAGAAAACCATGATTTTTAGTAATAATATCAAGATTTTTAAATGAGTTTTTGGGTGGGAATTGAGAGTTGAACGGAAATTGGATACTCATCAATTTCCGGCGATCGAGGGTTCTAGGGATGTCAACTTCGTTGCTGGAGCAAGCTTGTTGCTCGAGGAGCTCGGGAAAAATGGCCTTTGATTTTTCAGATTAACGTGGCGACGAGATGGTGGCGAAGTAGGGTTTAAAATCCCGACTGGGTCGATGTTGGATTCGTGGCCAATGCGGCGTCGTCATCGCGATGAACTCGATCGGTGGTGGGGGAAAAGCAGCGTGGGTCTTTGACGAGGGTCTGGACGCAGTGGCAATGTTTCAGGTGGTCGGAGGCGATGGTACGAGGTGGATTTGTCGAACAGTGTTGGGTTCCAGTATGCTTTGACTTGCTCGATTTTGAACGATGGTGAGATTGAGTGACCTGAGTGTTCGTGGCGATGGAGGAGAGCATCTTCGACTTGCTGGTGATCAGAACAATGGCCGGAGGTGGCCAGACCTCGTGTGCACGTGCACGATATCTCGTGATATCTGCGTGTTATGATTTGGGGAAGAAGGGTTCTGTAGGAAGAATTCGAAGTATTTGCGTGGTCGACTCGAAGCAGAAACGTACGTGAGTTTATCGTGTTTTGTTCGGGGCAGGCTTGTGTGTTTTGTGGGGTTTGCTCGGGTTGGTTTTGAACTGTATCTAGTTAAATAATTTAACAAGGAAAATGTTATAAGGTTTTTATTGTGAAGTAAATTTAGTTCCAGATTTATATTAAACAAAGGAAATCAAGTTTAAAAGTAAAGAAATTATTTCACAAGTTCAAACTAAATAAAAATGAAACAAGTTTTTCTTGTAAGAAGAAGTTTAGCCAAGTTTTAAAATGTATTTAAAAATGAAATAGGTTTCAAAAGAAATGGTTAACCAAGTTTTAGATTATATTTTTAAAATAGATAAGTTTTAAAGGATATGGTAATTAGGATTTCAAAAATAAATGAAAGTAATTAAAAGATAATTACTTAATAGATAATTACTTAATATATAGGTAATTAAAGATTGATTGGAGGTTAATTAATTTAATAATTAAAGTTAATTAAATGATGATTTAAGGATAATTACTTAATAACTAAAGGATAATTAATAAGTGTGATTAATTAATGATTTATTTAGGTTAATTAATCAATGTAATTAATTAAGGAGTGGTTATAATTAATTAAAGTTAATTAAGCAGGATTAAAGGTAATTAATTTAATCTATATTAGGTGATTAATTAAATTAATTGCTTGAGTATTAATCTTGCCTATAAATGATAACTTGAATCAAATACCTTGGTTTGTTTGAATATCTCTGATGTTGAGTTGTGATGTATTGTGATATGATATGATGGGTTAAACTGTGATATTATGAGTTATCTATCGATAATTGATTTGCTGTGAGAAACTATGTTTAAAGCTAACTTGTATCCACTTAAACAACTGGAATTAAGATGACATTGAATTCGAAGAGACCGAGGTCGGGTATCAGTAAATACCCGAAACCACTTCGATTTGAAATCTTCTATAATTCTTTATAGGTTGATATGTGAAATCAAATAGGCCGGTTAGGGATAATATGGACCATTTAAACTAAGTTGGATACTTAGATATAGTTTTATGGAAATAAGTGTTGATATATAAGTTGTTCACTTATAGTAAAGTACGAGTTACCCCTTGTTTAAATAAGTTCTATGGATTGAAATTTCATATTAGACGAGTTTACTCACGCTGGTTTCCAGCCTGACCCGGGTGTTACTTTGATGTAATGCTCAGGTCAGACCGAGTATTACAGATTTTCAGGTAAGGACGTTCTGGAGCTCAGGAGTCGAGCTGGATGGCAGGAACGTATGGAGTGTATTCCGCTGTGATATATTATAGTTGGCTGAGACATATTAATTCTAACTGTCTAGTATATTTGCGAATGTTGTAACTCTGATATATAAAAATGTAATTAACTAATACAGTTTTCTTTGTAAAACTGATATTATTATTTGATATTGTATTTTGATCCGCTGCGAATGTGAGAATCTGTGTCTTGTTCTGTTTCTTTCTTCTATCTCTTTTCTTTTTCTTCTAACTATCTGGAATTTTCGGGTTCGAAAATTCCGGGTCATTACAAAAGGTCTAAATTATAAGACTTGTTTTACTTGAAATAGGAGTGGTAAATTCTACTATGTTAATATAGGATGAGTTTGGTATTATTCCATTTTGTACATAGGTCAGTCGTTGGCTAAGGATATTAGCTATATATTTTGTTAGAATTTGGTACTTGTATAAGTTTGACATTTAAATTAATAAGCATTTTCTTTATGTGTGGCTAGAAATATTTTATTCGAACCGCATGCGTATATATAATATTAAGGTATTGATTATTAAAGTTAATAATAACGTAATAATTATAGTGTATTGAACATATTGATTAGAATTAACAGGGTAGTAAATAGTACTAATTTCTTAGGAAGGTAGTTAATGATAATTATGGGAATTAATCCATAATTAAAGGCATAGTAAGGGGATACCTTATATGGCCTTAATTAATTATTTTGTACGATGATATAGGTATATAATAGTTGTACATATTAAGTATTGAATAAGTTATGGGGATGCAAGATCAGTCCAAAGTTACATTGAAGACCGCCCCGTTAAATCTGGCAATCAGCGTTGTGGCTTTGTGGATTGGTGTGAGACATCGTCTATAATAAATAACCTTAGAATACCTAAGGTCAGTCCCAGTTCTATAGGGTAAACCTGCCCAGTCAATCTAGCTACCAGTACCTACAAATAGTTGGACTAATATGAGATGTCACGAGTGGGTTATGGGTTATAAGTTACACTTTTGGATGCGGTAAGTGAAATCTTTAGGAGGGGTCCGCTTTGTTTAGAGTTATTAAGTGGCTATGGTAGGGTCCGCCTCTCTTTAGGAGAAGTATTAAGTGACCTGATAGGATTTCTTATGATTTTAGTTAGTGAGAACCATGTAGGGACCTACCTCGGAGTAGGTCTTAAATGATAGAGACTGGCCTATTATAAAGGTCTTAAATGGTCAGAGTCTGCCTAAGTCCCAAGGAAAGAGGTATTAAGTGGTTTAGAGGTTCTCGCTCTTGCATCGTTAATGATAGTTTCATTAGTTTTGAAATGGGTTAGGTATTAAGTGATGGGGACCTATCTATTTTATAGGTATTAAATGGTTGGAGCCTGCCTAATCTTCAATAAAGGGTATCTTTGGTTTGGGTGCTTTTTCTTGCGTCATTGAGGTTAGTTACATTAGAGTTGTATAGTCAGACTGGAAGAACTGTAAGGCATATGGTTGACTTTTGTATAGTTAGACTTGAAGAGCCTTCGGGCTTATAGTTGACTTTATATGTATGTTATGATCTTATTACATAAGACATATTTCATATTTTAATAATACTGACCAAGTGCAATTATGGTAAAGCTTGATATTTCCATTTCACCAAATATTTGTTGTTTTGACCCACTCCTCATTACAACACAGATTATATAGAGTAATAATGATCTAGGACATGAAGGTAGAGGTGAAGAGTTGTGGTAGTTATCTATCTATTTATGTATTTTAAGTATTTTAATTATACCTAGTTTAGATAGTTATGTTACTTTGAGATATTGTACTATTAAGGCTTTATGTAAACATGTTGTAATATTTAAATATTATGTTTCTAAAATGATTTTCGTTATGAAATGGGTAAATGTTTTTGATATTATATTTTATCCATTCCCTTATGAGATTCTGAAAGTATAGATAAATAGCTCTATGTACTGTGTATTTTTAAAATTTTATCAACTTAACAACTCACCTTGAGATGATCCTAAGGTTCGACGGGCTTTTGTTTGGTCGAAATTAGGTCCATTTTGGGATGGGTTGTTACACTTGGTATCAGAGCTTGGTTACCCGATCGACGGGGATAAGTATACGTATGAGTTTCGTATTTGTTATTTTTGACAGTATTTTTGAAAACCCTACTATATATAAATATATTTGTATACTTTATTTGAATTTACTCTATATATTCCGACTATAGAAGTAGTCGCGACCGTATTCCAAAAGGATAGGCGATGCAACTATAGGTTGGAAAAGGAAATAGTGTAAGGAATGTGCAACGAAGGTCGTATTATAAGGAATGAAGAATAGAAAAGATTTTAACTCTAAAAATTTAATAGGGTTCGAATTCCACGACCGTCGCATTTGGTATCTAAGCCTATACCCAGCCAGAATTGTGTATTTTAATGCTGTAGATATTAGTCGGTATACTACTGATGTAGGTCATAAGCACAATGTCTGGATGATGTGTGATGATAAGCCAACAAGAATGTTGGGCTCTTTAAGATTGGTAGTATGTAACATCCTTCTTGGAAAGTTGGTCTTCTAGCACAGTAGGAAGTGCGCGATGTAACTTTCCGAGACGATAGGGGTTCGAATCCCATGGTCATCACATTTGGTATCAACATTTATCGAAGTAGTAAATAAAAATGTTAGGAAAATACTTCAAAGTAATATAGTTGTAATAATCCCCAAGTAAAGAATGAAAGAAGAAGAAAATGCAATAGAGAAAATATTATTAAGAAGTTGTTGTTTTGAAAAAGATTTCTAAAATCTAACTCCACGTGAAGGATTTGATAAAAAGATTTTCTTTGAAAATTTCCTTGAAATGTTCTGAATAAGTTTTTCAAAGATTGATTAAGAAGTTATTGTTTTGATACCAAGGTAGGAAAATTTAGATAATCATAACTTAAAAAGAAGTTGTTGAGTCAAAAATTCTGATTAAAATGGGTTTTTCATTTTTAAAATTCTTAGTTAGAATTTTATTTTTTGTTTGGGTCAAAGAGTTTTTGGTTTAAAGATTTTCGATAAAGGGATTATTCTTTCTGAAATAAATGTAAAATAGAACCTGATCAGTTAATTAATATAGAAATGGAGCCCATCGCGCCACCTTACCTCCTCCCCGACAACTGCACACATATTGGAATACGGTATTAAGAGGCTTCGTAAAGGAGAAAATTGGATTGGTTCAAGTGTATGGGGGGATAACATAGTGGAAAGCACAAGGAAAACCGAAGAAAAGGTGAAGGTTTCTCATCCCAAGCTTTTCTCTGGAAACTTTTTCTCTCCAAATATATAGGTATTTAGTTGCATCGTGGTTGCTAGATAGGATGTTAGGAGATGGTTTCCATATATTTTACTGTTATTTTTGCACTCATATAGAATTTTATGTATATTTACGATGCTTGCATACATGCCTATAAGTCACGACCTTGCATTCACGCTTGGATTGAGCTCACATATAGTATGTTGCATACATATTCACATTGCATTTTTGGTTGAGTGGATGCTTGTGTAGGTAATTATAATTAAATTAGTTATATAACATGTCCGTTGAGTGCGCATTATACTATCTTCCCTTGGTGATTACGGGGGCAAAATCCCTTTTAAGGAGGGAGAATGTAACACTCCGTAAAATTTACGAGAAATTAAAAAATTCAAAAAGGTTAAAAATAGAAATTTTGTAGATGTCACAATTTGATCATGGAAGTTACACGATTGCATCCGTGTCAATTTTTTGAACAATTTTTATATATAATATGTTGAAATCGGAGTACGAACTGAGGGGTTATGGAAGTTTGAGGTTTTTGAATTTAAAATTTAAATATTTGAATTTGAATTAAAAATGTGAAGTTTGAATATTAAAATTTGAATTTAAATTAACTTTAACGTTAAGGAAGTCTTAACATTTAAGTAAACGTTAATTATAAATTAGTTAAAGCATAAATTAAATAAGATATTTAATAAATAAATAACATAAATCAAACATAGGAAAGTAATGACCATAGGGAGGGGAAAGGTCGACCCTTGAACAATGATCGGTCGACCGCTAGTAGTCAAGCACTAGCAGTCGACCGGTGGGTCGAGGTAGTCGACCGATGACGCTGAAGGAGGCTAGGGTTTGTTTATTTTAAACGGTCTGGATTTTATTTTTTGAATCTGATGGTTCTAGTTCCTTCTCACCTCTATAAATAGACCCCCCCCCCCCACTTTTCCATATAAAATTTTGTAATCAACGTCGAAGCTCTTTCAAGATTCATTCCACTTAAGGTTTAAAAAAACAGTGAACTTTCTGGTAAGTAATTTTAATTTCAAATCTCTAATTTAAGTTTATCCTTCTTCTCCCTATCTTCCAATTTATGAAATCTAATATAGACACACACACACTATACAATCTATTTGTTTTATATTCAAAAATAAAGGGAAAGATCAAAAGCAAAGAATTTGGAGCGGTATAAATCGAATCTCATCTTCTTCTTCTTCTTAGAATCCATAATTAGTTAGGATTTATAGGTAAGAGATTTAGATGTTTAATTCTTTTAATTTTGGATTCTATTCCTCCCTAGTTTCTGATTCTAGATCTAAATTCTATATATAATTCACTTTGTTGTATATTCCAAAAGAGTGAGATTTGAAAGGAATTTAGGCGCGATGGAATCAAATCCAATTAGGAACCAAATAATTCTCTATGAGTGGAAATATCAAGTTTTTCACATTTTCGTAATTGATAGTATTTATTTGGATTTAATATATGCCTTGGGAAATTTCAGTAAATGAAAACAGAAAATCTAAAATGCCTAAAATTTCCCTAAATAAATGTAAATCTACGAATATATTGGAATTTCAATTGTCTGCATTAACATAGTAGGATCAGATCTTTATTTGAGATTTAGATAATTCATAATCTACTCCACTTTATTTATTTTGATTTCACATGTAGTGTATAAAGGGTTCTAAAAGGAAATAAATAAGATATAGTGTGCAAAGTATGAATTTTATTATAGTTTGCACACCGCCTATTTCTATATATTAAACATGTATGGATACTTTTTCGCTTCAATGTGTTTTGTGTAAAACTTGAGTAGAATATGAAAGGTCTAAATTATAAGACTTGTTTTACTTGAAATAGAAGTGGTAAATTCTACTATGTTAATATGAGATGAGATGAGTTTGGTATTATTCCTTTTTGTATATAGGTCAGTCGTTGCCTAAGGATATTAGCTATATATTTTGTTAGACTTTGGTACTTGTATAAGTTTGACATTTAAATTAATTAGCTATATAATAAGGTATTCATTATTAAATTTAATAATAACGTAATAATTATAGTGTATTAAACATATTGATTAGAATTAACAGGGTAGTAAATAGTATTAATTTCTTAAGAAGGTAGTTAATGATAATTATTGGAATTAATCCATAATTAAAGGCGTAATAAGGGGATACCTTATATGGCCTTAATTAATTATTTTGTACGATGATATAGTATATAATAGTTGTACATATTAAGTATGAATAAGTTATGGGGATGCAAGGTCGGTCCAAAGTTACGTAGAAGACTGCCGCGTTAAATTTGGCTACCAACATTGTGGCTTTGCGGACTGATGTGAGACATCGTCTATAATAAATAACCTTAGTAGACGCAAGGTCAGTCCCAATTTTGTAGGGTAAATCTGTCCAGACAATCTAGCTACCAGTACCTATAAATAGTCAGACTAATGTGAGACATCACGAGTGGGTTATGGGTAAAAAGTTACTCTTTTGGATGCGGTAGGTGAAATGCTTAGTAGGAGTTCGCTTCGGGTTAGAGTTATTAAGTGGCTATGGTACGGTCCGCCTTTCTTTAGGAGAAGTATTAAGTGACCTGTTATGATGTCAGTTAGTGAGAACCATGTAGGGACCCACCTCAGATTAGGTCTTAAATGATAGAGACTTGCCTATTTTATAGGTCTTAAATGGTCAGAGTCTACCTAAGTCCCAAGAAAAGAGGTATTAAGTGGTTTAGAGGTTCTCGCTCTCACATTATTAACGATAGTTTCGTTAGAGTTTTGAAATGGGTTTGGTATTAAGTGATGGGGACCTACCTATTTTATAGGTATTAAATGGTTAGATTCTGCCTAATCTTCAATGAAGGATATTTATTGGTTTGGGTGATTTTTCTTGCATCATTGAAGTTAGTTACATAAGAGTTGTATAGTCAGACTAGAAGAGTTGTCGGGCTTAGGGTTGACTTTTGTATGGTCAGACTTGAAGAGTCTTCGGGCTTATAGTTGACTTTATATGTATGTTATGATCTTAATATGTAAGACATATTTCATATTTTAATAATACTGCCCAAGTACAATTATGGTTAAGCTTGAGATTTCCATTTCAACAATCATTTGATGTCCTGACCCACTCCTCATTACAACACAGGTTATATAGAGTAATAATGAAATAGGAGACGAACGTAGAGGTGAAGACTTGTGGCAGTTATCTATCTATTTATGCTTTTTAAGTATTTTTATTATACCCAATTCAGACAGTTATGTTAATTTAAGATATTGTACTATTGAGGCTTTACGTAAACATGTTGTAATATTTAACATATTATGTTTTTGAAATGATTTTCGTTATGAAATGGGTAATTGTTTTTTATATTATATTTTATCCATTCCGCTGTGAGATTATGAAATTATAGATAGATAGTTCTATATACCGTGTATTGTTTTAATTTTATCAACTTAACAGGTCACCTTGAGATGGTCCTAAGGTTCGACGGGCTTTTGTTTAGTCGAAATTAGGTCCATTTCGGGATAGGTGTTACACTTGGTATTAGAGCTAGGTTACCCGATTGACGAGGATAATTATACGTATGAGTGGCTTATTTATTATTTTTGAAAGTATTTTCAAAAATATACTATATATAAATATATATACATACTTAATTTGAATTTACTCTATATATTTCGACCATAGAAGTAGTCGTGACCATATTCCTAAAGGATGGGCGAGACGACTATGGGTTGGAAAAGTAAATAGTGTGAGGAATCTACAAGAAAGGTCGTATTATAAGGAATGAAGAATAGAAAAGATTGTAACTCGAAAAAATTAATAGGGGTTCGAATCCTACGGCCATCACCTTTGGTATCCGAGCTTATACCCAGCCCGAATTATATATGGTAATGTTGTGGATATCAGTCGGTATGCTATTGATGTAGGTTATAAGCACAACGCCTGGGTGATGTGTGATGATAAGCCAACAAGGATGTTGGTCTCTTTAAGAGGGGTAGTCTGTAACATCCTTCTTGGAAAGTTTGTCTTTAAGCAAAGTGGGAAGTGCGTGTTGTAACTTTCTGAGACGATAGGGGTTCGAATCCCATGGTCGTCACATTTGGTATCAACATTTATAGAAGTAGTAAATAAAAATGTTTGGTAGTAATTAAATACTGCAAAGTAATATAGTTGTAAAAATCCGGAAGTAAAGAATGAAAGAAGAAGAAAATGCAATAGAGAAAATATTATCAAGAGGTTGTTGTTTTGAAAAAGATTTCTAAAATCTAACTCCACTTGAAGGATTTGATAAAAAGATTTTCTTTGGAAATTTCCTTGAAATGTTATGAATAAGTTTTTCAAAGGATTGATTGAGAAGTTATTGTTTTGATGCCAATGTAAGAAAATTTGAAGAATCATAACTTAAAAAGAAGTTGTTGAGTCAAAATTTTTGATTAAAAAGGGTTTTTCATGTAGGAAATTCTTAGTTAGAATTTTACTTTTTGTTTGGGTCAAAGAGTTTTTGGTTTAAAGATTTTCGATAAAGGGATTTTTCCTTGTGAAATAATTGTAAAATAGAACTTGTTCAGTTAATTGATGTTGAAACGGAGCCCATCGCGCCACCCTCTCCTCCTCCTACGCTACTACACACATTTTGGAACACGGTACTAAGAGGCTTCACAAAGGAGAAAATTGGATTGGTTCGAGTGGATTGGGAGATAACTTAGTGGAAAGCACATGGAAAACGAAGAAAATTTAAAGGTTTCTCATCCCAAGCTTTTCTCTTGAAACTTTTCCTCTTAAAAAATATAGGTATTTGGTTGCATCGTGGTTGCTAGATAGGATGTTAGGAGATGTTTTCCATACATTATACTATTATTTTTGCACATATATAGAAGTTTATGTATATTTATGATGCTTGCATACATGCCTATAAGTCATGACCTTACATTCACGCTTGGATTGAGCTCACCTATAGTTTGTTGCATACATATTCATATTGCATTTTTGGTTGAGTAGATGGTTGTGTAGGCAATTGTAAATAAATTAGTTGTATAACACGTCTGTTGAGTGCGTATTATACTATCTTCCCTTGGTGATTTCGGGGGCGAAATACCTTTTAAGGAGGGAGAATGTAACACTCTGTAAAATTTACAAGAAATTAAATAATTAAAAATGGTTAAAAATAGAAATTTTGTAGACATCACAATTTGATCATGGAAGTCACACCATTGCGTTTGAGGCGAGTTTCTGAATAATTTCCATATATAATATGTTGAAATCGGAGTTCAAACTGAGGAGTTATGGATGTTTGAAGTTTTTGAATTCAAAATTTAAATATTTGAGTTTGAATTAAAAATGTGAAGTTTGAATATTAAAATTCAAATTTAAATCAAAGTTAACGTTAAGGAAGACTTAACGTTTAAGTAAACATTAATTATAAATTAGTTAAAGTATAAATTAAATAAGATATTTAGTAAATAAATAACATAAATTAACCGAAGGAAAGCAATGACCATAGGGAGAAGAATGGTCGAGCCTTGAACTACGATCGGTTGACCGCTAGTAATCGAGCACTAGCGGCCGACCGGTGGGTCGAGGGAGTCGACCGGTGACGTTGAAGGAGGCTAGGGTTTGCTTATTTTAAACGGTCTAGATATTAGTTTTAAATCCAGTGGTTCTAGTTCCTTCTCACCTCTATAAATAGACCCCTAGTCCCTCCACTTCTCCATATAAAATTTTGTAAGCAACGACGAAGCTCTGTCAAAATTTGTTCCCCTTAGGGTTTAAAAAACAATGAACTTTCTTGTATGTAATTTTAATTTCTAATCTCTAATTTAAATTAATCCTTCTTCTCCCTATCTTCCGATTTATGAAATCTAATACAAACACACACACACACACAATCTATTTGTTGTATATTCAAAAATAGAAGGAAAGATCAAAAGCAGAGAATTAGGAGCGATATAAATCGAATCTTATCTTCTTCTTCTTAGAATCCAAAATCAGTTAGAATTTTAGGTAAGAGGTTTAGATGTTTAATACTTTTACTTTTGGATTATATTCCTCTCTAGTTTCTGATTTTAGATCTAAATTCTATATATAATTCACTTTGTTGTATATTCCAAAAGAGGGAGATCTGAAAGGGAATTAAGTGTGGTGGAATCAAATCCGGTTAGGGAGTAAACTATTCTCTGTGAGCGAAAATATCAAGTTTTCACAATTTTGTAATTGAATAGTATTTATTCGAATTTGATGTATGCCTTAGGAAATTTTGGTAAACGAAAACATAACACCTAAAACCCCCAGAATTTCCCTAAGTAAATATCGATCTTTGTAGATGTGGGAATTATAATTATTTTTAATATTAGTATATTAGAATCTAATTAATTGTTTAGAATTAGATAATTTATGGTCCATTCAACCTAATTTCTCTATTTTAAATTAGAGTTAAAGGGTTCAAAAAGAAAATAAATTAAAAATGGTGTGTGAAGTATGAATTGAATTATTTGTAATTTGCACCGTTTATTTCTATCACTTAAATAAATAAGGAAATCCTTTCTCACTCCAAAATGATGTATATAAAGGTTGAATTGAACATATGCGATCTAATTTCTGAAGATTCGTTCTTTAAAACAGAGTAGGGATTCTAATTTATTAATATGGAACAAGTTGTAGGCATTCCATGTTTGTACGAATATTTTTTATTTGGTTATGGTAGTAGCAATTCTTGTGGAATTGTAGATTTGTATGAGATTGATATTTCAAAATACCTTGTGAACGAACTATTATCGAACTGTTGTAACATAATGATTAGAGCCTAAATTCTATGTGTAAGTATAAGTATATATATAATATAACGTATTGACTATAGTGTATTGATTATATCATATTGATAATAGTGTATTAAACGTGAAAATTACTATTATTAGAATAGTTAAGTAATATTAATTTTTAGGAAAGAAGTTAGAGTAAATTAGGGAATTAATTCCTAATTAGGGGCGTAATAAGGTGATATCTTATATGGTATCAATTATTATTCGGGTAAAATGATTTATGTATATAGTGGATATAGATATAAGTTATGACTAAGTTATAGGGATGCGAGGTTAGTCCAAAGCTACACGGAAGTCTGCCTAGTTAAATCTGGCTACTAACGGTGTGGCTTTGCAGACTAATGTGGGACATCACCTATAATAAATAACTATAGTTGACACGAGGGTAGTCCCAATTCTATAGAGTAAACCTACCTAGTCAATCTGGCTATCAGCACCTACGAATAGTTGGACTAATGTAAGACGTCACGTGTGGGTTATGGGTCATAAGTTGCACTTTTGGACGCGTAGGTGAAATCCTTAGGAAGGGTCAGCTTCGGGTTGGAGGTATTAAGTAGCCTAATTGGATTTCTTACGATGTCATTAAGGAAGTACCATGTAAGGACCCGCCTTGGAGTTAGGTCTTAAATAATTGGGATATTCCTATTTTATAGGTCTTAAACCATTAGAGTCTACCTAAAGCCAATTAAAGAGATATTAGGGGTTCGGTGCTTCCTCCTACATCGAAAACGCTAGTTACGTTCGATTCATATAGTCAGGCTGGAAGAGCCTTCCGGCTAACAGTTGACTTTTGTATTGTTAGACTGGAAGAGCCTACGGGCATGCAATAGACTTTTGTATAATTAGGTTGGAAGAGCCTCCGGGCTTACAATTGACTTTATATGTATATTATATAGTTGGGCTGGAAGAGACTTCGGGCTTGCAGTTGACTTCATACATATGTTATGATTTTATACGTACGACATATTTCTTATTTAAATAATACTACCTAAGTACAATTATGGTAAAGCTTGAGATTTTCATTTCACAAGACATTTATTGTTCTGACCCACTTCTCATTACAACACAAGTTAGAGAGAGTAATGCTGATTTAGGAGACGAAGGTGGAGACATATGGAAATTATCTATCTGTTTATGCTTTCAAATTATTTTTATTGCAGACAGTTATGTTATTTTGGAATATTATACTTTGGAGGCTTTATGTAGACATGCTGCAATATTTGACGTGTTATGTTTTTGAAATGGTTTTCTTTATGAGATGGGTACCTATTTTTGATATTATATTTTATCCATTCTGCAGTGAGATTCTGAAAGTACAGATAGATAACTCTGTGTAACATCCCCTATATAGAGACCCAAAGCTAAGCGCTACAGATGCTGCAGTCATCTATAGTATTAACTTCTGGTGACTAAATATGGCTATGTTAATGGTATCTATAATATCAGAAGCATTTGAATATAAAACAAATCACAGATTTCAAAATAGAGTTTTCCATTACATTTCAAAACAGATGTTCCATATTCAAATTACATAATCCTGAGCGTTTCCCAGGTAATGATAAAATGTATTTACTAAAAAATATGCCAAGGGTGACATATGAAGATGCCCCCTTGGATGATCAGAGTCTAATAGTCATAATTGACTTAATACATACACAACGTAAATAAACACAAAACAAAGAACTGCAACTCCTAAATAGCTATCCGTTAGCCTCCTGCTCTTCTCCAGTAGCTCTATTCGTCATCCTACTAAACCTAAAAGAACATCAACCCTCAGTCTACTCAAATCAATTTTGAGCACCCGAGAGTTTAAGGGAAAAACATAAACTTCGAGTCAGACATAAAGCCAGGTATAAATAATACTATACATCCCGGTTATTAATGTTAAGTGAGACAACGCCACTTAGCGGAACAGGTTTCCCCTCACTAACATCCTTTTAAAACGTATCTTTTGTGAATCTTTTCGTGCAACCAAAATTGGTTAAATACTATAAAGAATCATTATGTAAACATACATATCAGGTAATAAAAGAACTGTCTATTCAAACACTTTAGTTTTGTTTGGCTGATTATTAACCTTGGTTGACTCGGGCCTACTAAACAATATAAAAATAATAATCTAACATCTGTTAGACACTCTTCTTCTGGATGGTCTATCCTTAACTATCTATTAAATACTTCTCTTCTGGACGGACTGTCCCTAACTTAACATCTCCTAGGGTCACCTGATCCTAATGGTTTTGTGGGCTCACCAATAACCTATCAATATACAAATATATATTCCCTTCTGTATGTAATCATAATTTTAGTCTTACCTATGACAAAGCCCTACACACTGGAATTTTGGACTAAATTCGCTGGGGCCAATAGCTAATGTATAGGGCGCGACCCTATACCAGTCTCATCTGGTATTCTAATATCTAAGTCATTTTACATAGGGATATCTTCCCAAAATTTTCCTTGAAAACCTTTTTCTCAAATTGATTTAAAATCTTTAAATCAAACTCACACAAGAAAAATAAATATACTCTATGCTTTACTCAAGATCACCTTGCCATGCTATTTATACACTACTCAAATCTTTGTTAACAGAAACCTTTAAACATCTCTTTCGATCCTATTGAAAGTACCCCTTTCGAAACAATGTAAAACTCCTTCTTTCATTTAGGCCGAAATGCCAAATCTTCCTTTCAAAACCATTCGTATAAACCTTTCGAAACCATTGAAATTTCTTTTCCTTCAAAAGCTAAAAACCATAGACATTGCTCTTTAAAACCATTAAACGATGCCTTTCGAAACCATAGGAAAAACCCATTCCTTTAAACTTATTCAAAACCATTGGAAAACCTTTCGTTTAGACTTTTCGAAACCATAGGGGAACCTACCCTTAGAAACCTTCTTTAAACCTTTTGAAAGCGCTAGGGTTCAATTTAAAACATGTGGAAAACCACCTTTCGAAATCATTCAACACTAACATGTCGAAACCTTTGGGTTATTCTTTTAAAAATCACTAAAGGTCGCAAGGTCAAAAGCTTACTCTTTCGAAAGCTATAATTGAGTTGAGAAGTGATTGTGTCGAAACCACCGTCTCCAAAAGCATTGGAGAAGCAGCAGGGTATTTGTAAAACAAAACAACCCCCTTCGAAATCTCTGTTTCGAAAGGGAGAAGGCGGTAGTAAAGGCTTCGACATAGTCGAAAGCTATTGTTTAAAAACAAAGGTGCAACTATTTTGAAACCAACTTTTAAAACCATTGACTTAGTCGAAAGCAGACTTAGTCGAAAGCTATTTCTTAGAACAAAGGCGCAACCTTATGATAGAGTTAGGGGTATGCCCTAAGGGTAATTATGTAATTTTTTATACATATCTAACTCGATGACCAATCTTGTTCGAAATAAAAGGTATTTTCTTCCTATTATATACTTGATATAACATGATTATATTAATTAATTAACTTAATTAAATGTATATTTAATAGAAAAATCCATAAATGGTATATTTTGTGATAGTAGTTACAAAGTGTTGTAATCGTGAGTATTTTATCACAACGAAACAAATATACCATTTTAAATGTTCCTAGTCAAGATGCATCGAGACCGGATATCGATGTATCCATTGAGACTGGAGTACATAACGCTATCCAAATGTTGGGCAGTGTATTACTCATGACTGCTGGGGGCACCTAGAGGTTACGTACTAATAGTCATTGGATAACTATGGAACGACTCACTCGATAGTTTTATATTGGTTAATATAACTAAGGTCAAACAGAAAATATCGATGTGACTGATTTACACAGTTCTCTCGATTTGATACTACTGTGGTTCTTCAATAAGAAAGCTCCTCTTTGATTATAGCCAAATCATGGCATGGCGTCCATCGAGTGACTATAGTTGGGTCTAGTGGAAGTATTGGAAGTGAAGCACTATTCAAGAGAGGATTCATCTCCTCATGTATATGCGGTTTGTATCACAGTCAACTCAAGTCAATTCAAAGTAAAAGTCTTTGGCCAAAGCATTTTGGTTAATAATAATTTTTATTATTGAACCAAGGGCTTTGTATTTGGACTATAAAGTTGAATGTGGATAAGGTTGGAATTTTGACCATTACCAAATTCCATAAGTCCAAAGTGATATAGTTTTGACGAAGAGAATTGGTGTAAACAAATGTCACAACCAGGTAACGCTTATTAAACTACAACTGGATTTTACCGAAAATGAGTAAGCGATAAACTTGGCCATAACGTCACACCACCTGCTAAGTGATGTGTGAACATTAACATTAGAATAGTTCGATGTTAATCGCTGACCAAATTTACACCCAAGAGTTACACAGCCGAAATGATGAATTCCCTTAAGATCGAACGATTTAATTAGTTTATAATTGTTATAAATTAATTAAATTAATTAATATTTATGAAATATTAATTATAAAATTTGAATATGGTTTGAGAAATAAAAATTGTTATATATTTATAATAGTTATAAATGTACCAATCGATATACGATATCGATAATCGATTAAATTAGATTTAATTGCATAGCATTTTGGCTTTGGCTTAAATGGGTTTAAAGCCCATCATTAGGGCTGCTAATTTCGGTTTTGACAAGTTATTGGAGGTGGCTAAAACTTAGGATTAGACCTAGAGATGGATGACTAAGATTAAGAGAGAATAGGTAATGAGATTGTCCTAATATCTCTCTTGTACAAGGCTATATATATGGATCTCTAAACCCTTAATCAAAAACAACTTTTGGCTACCATAATTATCAAGTTTGCTGGCAATAATTAATCCCCATATATGTTCGAAGAATCTCAAATCAATTCAAGTTAAGTAAAAGCAATATTTGATAGAAAAGGTCGACGATTCCGGACTTGCAATTTGACAGATCGAGCATAACTAGAGAAGGGAATTCATTGATTCAAGTGGACTCAAAGGCATCATCAATTGGTATTTTATTTATATATTACAGTAATCATATCATATTTTATGATTTAATATTGATTAATCTCAAATTTGTATATATATTAATGTTGTATATCTAGTTAGGTGAGATTTCGTAGGTATATGTAGTTGTCACAAATTAGTTTGGTTATGTGCATGGTTATATTATTATGTGTTATAATTTATGTATAAACAAGTCTAATTTGCTGTAAATATTAAATTTTGTCATTATTAATTATTTTATGTATATTTAAATATTAATTTAAATATAGATTAATGTATATTTTAAACATATAATTACATATATGTATATTGAATAAACAGCTTAGAATTTTTCCTTACACCTAATTTTACATAATATGAATTATCAAATTAAAAAATAAATTTTTTTATGTAAAAATAATTTTAAATCATCTTTTATTGATTATTTGAATTGTTTATTATATAAAAAATAATTATTGCACTAAAAATTCGATTTTATATTTTTTAAAATAACTACATCTATGCAGTAACCTACCAGAAAATGTTCAGATTTTTTTGTTAATTTTTAATGTTTTTAATAATTAAATTACTTTGGTTGAATATTTATTTTATTTATTAAAAATAATATTATATTTCAAAAAATAATGAAAAAAATTTTAAACCTGTATTTTATGATCCTAAATTTTCGTAAATTTAAAATTTGATTTTTTAATAAGTATTACTAATATTTTTAATTATTATGATCAAAGCTATTTATTATATATATATATATAATAATGATAAAATTATCAAATTATTATTTTATGCTTGTTATGCTAGTTTCGATCTGGAAATAATTTTAATATATATATATTTATATTTTAAGTATTTGAATGTAATTAATTATTCATATACATACATTTTATTTAACCTTATATATATATAATTTTAATTATTATATATATATATATGTATAATTTTATATGTTTAATTATATATATATATTTACACAAAATTTTAAATTATATATATATATATAATTTTGAGACTTTTAGTTATAAAATATATGTATACGTATTTATATAAATATACTTTGCATTATAGATTTATGCACATATTTAGACAACATACAGTACATACGCAATGAGCTAATGTGTCCATTGCGATGTAAATCCCAACATCTATATATGGGCATGTTATACCCTTCATGGAATATTATGTTACACATGCACACATAAATGTATATATATATGATACATGTATATATATATATATATATATATATTAAATCATTCAAATTAACTTTACATTACAAAATACTTAAATTTAAATAAAATACATGATTTTATTTAAAAAAAAATTGAATTGTTCTAAATGAATTAGACTTCATAGGCCCAATAAAGATCCAACAGGATGAGATTTTTTTAAAATACACCCACCACTACCGCTGCGGGCTGGCCCAGTTCCAACACCTTAAAACCTTTATTTAAATCAATTGAACTAGTTGGAAGCCAGCTAAGTTGAAAGCTACTTGGTCGAAAGCAAGCATGCACTTTTCTTAAATTAAAAGGAGCTTCGACCCTTTCGGAACCCCTTGGTTTCGACTCTTACCTTCTGTCCTTTGTCCAATTCACTTTGTACAAAGACGTTTATACTATGTGCATTGATTTGTGGAAGGAGGCGGAGGGTCTTAGTCGAAAGCTACCTGGGCGAAACCAAAAGAGGCAAAACATGCTTTTAACATGAATTTCTGATTTTAAAACTTTTTAAGTAAACTTTTTAACTAACCTGGCTTGTTTGTCAAACTCTTATTTGTTGCTAATTTTTCTTTTCTAAAAGTACTGCCATAATTTCGAAATTAATTAATTTAAATCATTTGCAAAATACTCCTTCTCCTTAATGAAATATATAAAACATTTAAGTCCCATACCTTAAATACTTTTATATATTCATCAAAACACTTTGTAAAATTCTACAAAAATTCCAGAAAATCCTTTTTAATATGTTTTCTAACATTTAAAATTTCATACCCAAATTAATTATAATTTACCTGTAAATTATTTATAACCCAATAAATCATTTTCTTTACTAGAAAACTAATATAAAATCCACATTAATTCAGAAAATTATGAAAATTGAAAGCCATCTCTAAAATATCATCCTGATCTACATTTAAATTTTAAAGGCATTTGGATGTCATTTAAAAGGGTTTTCATGTCAAACATATCATAAAATCAATATGAACATGTATAAACCATCAACAAGCATATATAAACATTTTATCATCCAAAACATGGCATTATCATGCAAAAACATTTTGGAATACCATTAAAATCGAAAACTATAAGAAAAATGGGATGTGGTAATTATTCACCTTAGTTTTATGATTAAAGATGTGAGATTTGACGTTGAATAAGTCGATTTACTTCTTCCTCTTGAAAATCCTAGCTTTATCTTCTCTTGAGATTGAAAATGGTGGTCGACCTTAGAGTATTTTTTGCTTGAGAAATATGAAATGAACCTGTGTTGGGTTTCCTAAGGGTTTAGGGTATAAGTTCATCCTATTTCCCATTTTGCCCTTCCTTATTTCCTAACACTTTTCCCCATCTTATTTTCTTAGTTCATTACACATATAGGCACGGCTACCCTTGGTTAAATCAAATCTCAACCCAATAATCATCTTACATTATTTTATTTTATTTAGCTAATTAAATATTCTAAATAATGTTACTAAAAATATGGGGTGTTACAATCTCCCCTCCTTAAAGAATTTAGTCCATGAAATTACGATAAGGTACACATCAAAACAATCAAAGGTAAAACATACCATCAAACAAATCAGGATAAGCGTCTCTAATTCTGGTCTTAGTTTCCTAGGAACAGTCTCTAGCATCATCACTCCACTGGACTTTCTCTAATCTGACTGTCTTGTTTCTCAACTTCTTCTCATCTCTCTCGAATATCCGGATAGGATTCCTAACTATAGTCATATCTGGTTCCACTACTAAATTTTCTAACACAGTGGGTGCTATAGTAGTGTTTGGATCCCTAACACATTTCCTCAGAAGAGATACATGGAAAACATTGTGGACTCCTATCAAATTACTCAGTAACTCTACTCTATATGCGAGTTTCTCGATTCTTTCTTAAATAGGACATGGTCCTACAAACCTTGGTGCTAACTTCCCCGTCTTCCCAAACCTGATAACACCTTTCATCGATGATACTTTGACGAAAACATGATCTCCAATAGAGAACTCTAAATCTTTTCATCTTCTATCTGCATAGCTTTTCTTCCTAGACCGAGCTTCCTTCATTCTTGCCCTTATCAACTCAATCTTTTCTGCTGCTTCTTTCACCAAATCAGGACCAAGCCAATCTATCCTTGGTCTCTAACCAACATGCAGGGGATTTGCATAGTCTTCCATACAAAGGCTCAAACGGTGCCATCCCTATACTAGTCTGATAACTATTGTTATACAAAAACTAGACTAGGTGTACGTGGTCTTCCCATGATCCCCCGAAGTCCAATACACAAGCTCGCAATAAGTCCTCCAAGATCATGTTAACTCTTTCCATCTGCCCATCAGTCTGTGGATGGTAAGCGGTACTCATCTTGAGCTTGGTTCCTAGACTCTCCTAAAGACTTTTCCAGAACTCGCTAGTGAATAAAGAATCTCTGTCACTAATTATGCTACTAGGAATTCCGTGTAGTCTAACCACATGCTTCATAAATTACTTAGCCAATACAGGTGTCATCCTATTTGCCTTAACCGGAATGAAATGGGCACTCTTAGTCAATCTGTCCACTATAACCATTAGAACCCATATACTTTCATTCCGTCTATAAATCTCGGTAACCCATCTATGAAATCCACAGAAATGGAATCCCACTTCCATACTGAAATGTCCAATGGCTGAAGCAATCCACTCGGCTTTTGATGCTCGGCTTTCACTTGTTGATAGTTCAAACACTATTTTACGCATAAGTCAGCATCCTTCTTCATGCCTTCCCAGAAGAAAACTTCTCTTCATATCCTGATACATCTTCGTTCCTCCTGGATGAATAGTGAACTTCGAACGATGGCATTCCTCTAAGACTTCCTTCCTTCTGTCTCCCACATTTTGAACACATAATCTGCCCTTCATTCTCAACCATCCACTTTGGTCAAGACTGAAATCCCTTAAGTCATCGCTCTCCATTCCATCCTTTAATTTCCTGATCCTTTCTGCTAACACTGGATCCTCTTCCTGTTTAGTAGCAATCTCCTCAATCAATACCGGTCCAACTTCTAAACAAGACAACCTAGTAGATCCTCTATTAGACTCAGCCTCTGATCTCAACTGCACTCTACAAGATGACAATGCTTCTAAGTCTTTCCATTCTGCTATCATAGCTAACAATGTATTCTGATGCCTTCTACTAAGCGCATCTGCAACCTTGTTTCCTTTCCCCGGTGTGTACTCTATTCCAAAATCATAAGCGGCTAAAAACTCCAACCATCTTTGTTGTCTCATGTTCAGCTCCTTCTAAGAGAACAAGTACTTCAACGACTTATGATCTGTATAAAGCTCAAACCTCTCACCCAAAAGGTAATGCCTCCGCATCTTCAAGGCATATATTACTGCATCTAACTCCAAATCATACGTTGGATACCTAACCTCATGTGGTCTAATCTACCTAGAAGCGTAGGCAATCACTTTACCCCTCTGCATTAGTATAGCTCCACTACACCACAAAGCTGTTTTAGCCACACCGCCATCCGCCTTATTTGATACGGCTCAAAGCCGTATCAAATTTGATACGGGTAAAAGCCGTATCTAAACGTTTAGATACTGTTTTTAGCCGTATCAAATTCGTTCCTTCCCTCGTTTTTTTTCGTTCCTTCCCTCGTTTTTTTTCGTTCTCCCCCAAATTCATTCCTTCGCTCGTTTTATTTCATTCTCCCCCAAATTCTTCCCCTAACTCACGACCACCCCAAATTCATTCCTTCCCTCGTTTTATTTCATTCTCCCCCAAATTCTTCCCCCAAATTCTTCAGCTCAAACTTCTATCAGCCGCCTTTCTTTTTCCTTCACGTAATCGGGGCTTTCAGGTATTCTGATGCAGGTAAGCTCGACCTTGGTATTTGATTCTTTTTTGGGCTGTTCGGAGCTTGTAGACTAGCATGACAACATCTTTCTTTGTGATATCTTTTTGACAATAGTGATGATTTTGGGTATACGCTTTGTAAATTTAGAGTAGCCATGGAAATTTTGAAGTTGATTTAATTTGAATTTGTTGAGAAACTCACTGTGTTTTTTGTTCCACAAATGTTTGATAAAACAGTTTGAGTTTGTTTTCGAAGAAGATATAGAAATAGATTGAAATTTGAGTTGTATATAATATATATATATGAGAGGAGGATGATAGCAGGTTAGCAAGTTGCGGTTTGAAGGAGATTAGTTGTTGACTAGAGACTTGGTATATGTTTTAAAATTTCAATCCATGTAAGATGTGAATAGGTCAGGGATGGGCTTCATTTATGTATAAATTAGAGTTATATTACACGGTATCCGTAGATAAATATAATTTGTTTGAAGTCAAACATACTTCTGTTATTTTACGTATGAAACAGAACATACAATTATAATAGTACTATAGTAGCATATGTTAATTGATAATACATGTTCAACTATCATATATTAATACATGCTTATTTTTCTGATTTGTATCATATCAACTACTTTCCAACTCTCTGAATACTAGTAAATAATGCTTATTAGGTGGAAATAAAGGAATCTACAATCATATTATAGGTTGAATGGTTCGTTCAGAATACTAAGTGCAGCCATTTTCACTAGCCGATTTTCATATATAGCTCATGGTCGCCACTTAATAAACTTGAAATATAGCATGCCAGCTGTGAAGCTTCTGTTGAAAAAATAAAAATGAAAATAATAAATCTAATTTTGTTGATATAATCCTAAAACAATGAATATATTGTTACGATAAAATAACTTAACATGTTCCTTAATGCATGCTATCTTTTTCCAGTTTTATTTAATTTTAAAATAATATCATTCAAAGGCGGAACTTTTCTGCTCGCTTCTCTAAATTTGTACCAATGCTACTGGGTTGATTTCTTTTTTGGTTGGAGAGTTCAACATTGACCGTGCTGGTTTATTCAATATATCAGCGCTATTATATATTCTGCATGTTCAAGGGAGGGAAACTGTCAAAAATCAAAATAGTAGGCAGTCCTGGATCATATGACAATAGTCTGCACACCTACAATTTTCAATATTTCTTCGACGTACAGTATTTAAATAATGTGTAAATAAACTGTCAACTGTAAGAATAGTAGGCAGCCTTTAGGCGCTTGAATTTGGTTGTCAACGATAGTGGTATTATTTCCAACTGGGTCTAGTTGTGACACAAACCTCTTTTCCCGTCAATTGTTTTTCTAAGCTGCAAATAAGTATGCGTTTTCTCAGTGAGTAAAGTGTATGAGTATATGGTTTACGCGTTCATTCATATAGAGACATTTTCCATAATAACACTGTAAGTCGTATTTTCATAATTCTAACTAAGGCACATAATATTATATATCTTGTTTAGGTTGTAAGATTTCATTTCAATCTGTCATCTTTGTATATCATGTTTGTACTTAATAAAGTAAGTGTATTTTCTATTTTTAGGAATTTTGCTAAAGTAATTTCTATTCTTTTCATAGATTAGGACTGGATTTTATTAAATCTACTTATCAGGAGGCAGCGAGCAACCGTATCAAACTTCTTACTAAGGTGCTACGGCAAAGTTTATTTGATTAATACACTAAGAACTGTTATTTGTATTTCAAGATCCATTGTTATGCTAAGCTACTTTGTGAACAACAGGCAACCTTTAGTCATCCTACTAGCTTAAACTATGCTTTGTTAGCTCCCATGTCTTTTATCTATGCATTTAAAGCTACACCTTTATGCATAGTATTTGCAATATAC
This sequence comes from Allium fistulosum, assembly GCA_030737815.1. Classification (NCBI taxonomy): domain Eukaryota; kingdom Viridiplantae; phylum Streptophyta; class Magnoliopsida; order Asparagales; family Amaryllidaceae; genus Allium; species Allium fistulosum. Next base: position 1,386,533,769 of record CM060901.1, on the reverse strand, counting down.
CAACCGTTGTTGTCAAAATCTGAAATTCTTACAAATTCAACCCCATTTTAAATCAAATTCCTTCCATTAAGATTCAATTCAGAAATTTAGATTCAAAGCTAAACTAAACTATAGTTGATTAAAATCATTCAATCCATGTTGAAATAAAAAATACCAAGATGTTCGCTTGAATCTATATTAAAAAAAAATCTTTCTGTAAACAAAATAAAGATGAAGCAACAAATTTTTTTTTGGGTTTTTGATTTACTGTAGAAACTCAAACATCAAAATCAAATCTATACTATAGGATTAAAATTGAGTTGTTAAACTCTTTTCTCCTCAACAATCTATACTATAAGATTAAAATTGAGTTGTTAAACTCTTTTCTCCTCAACATGTTGCTTTTTTCTTCCTGCGTTACACATGTCTCGTTAGAATTCTCAAATATTTGCCTTCTCAAATGCTGATATAACAATGTCACCATTTTATTTTCTGTTTCTTTAGTATATGGCCTAAAAGCTGTAAATTATTAATCAAAGTAGAGGTTTTTTATAAAGAAAAATGATAACTCTATGCGTATTTTGATTGAGCGTTCTATCAAATGTGTCAAAAGATGATTACTATCTTTTCCACTGTTGCAAGTTAAAGTTTGAATTACTTTTATATATATACTATGTTTTGCAATAGTTCATACTCTGATATTTTATTATTAAAAGTTTATTTGTTGGTGAATTCCCTACATATTCAACAACTCCATCTGCACCATTTTCTTAAATCATGTTGTTAAAATTATTCCCTACATCATTACATGTTCGACTCAGCTAGTTTACCAAAAAGAATGTGAACTTGTTCAAAGTCTCTGCTCCATCAGCTATCTGCGAAACCTCCCAATTCTCTCATAGTATCTCAGAGTCTTAGGACCCCCATGTTGTACTGTTTGAGCATAAATCAGCTTCTATACAAGAGAAGTTTTCTTAACCACCTAGAAATGCATTTATTTTAACAAACACAACAACAACAACAACAAGTTAAAGCCTTTAGTCCCAAAAGGCTTTAATTTATTTTAGAAAATACAACAACATACCCCTTGGATGCAAAGTTATGCGTAGAAGAGAAAGAAGTGAAGTGCTGTCGAAATTAAAGCATTTAGTCCCAAAATGGCTTTAATTTTTTTTAGACAAAAGTGAGGTGTTGTATACAAATTTTTGATTGTACGATTAATTAAGATAATGTTAGACAGAAATAACTTACCAAAACAAAATTCGTTGGTTTTCGTTTATATTTAAGTTGATTACATCGCAAATATATTATATTTACGTCTAATGTTCTAATATATATGATATAGGAGGGCAATATGTCTTTCAGTATATACAAAAAGCGGATAAATGAATCTGATCAAAGATCTACATACTATACAGACGGGGTGAAGAATTTACGGTGGTTATTTCCAATGTAATATTTTATTTTTTTTATTTCAGTATCACTCAAACTACCTGATAGTGAAAATGTTTTTTTACTAGGAACAGTAAATTTAACTTAGTTTTATATTTGATAAGTCTACCGTTTAACATTTTCAGGCTTCCCAAATTCATTACATAATATATATTAATTTTTAGTCTGTTATAGATTTGTACGTAGGCTAGAATTTAGGGACCTTGATCTTTTTTACTATTCCAATATAATGAAGGTTATTCCTAATTGGTAATACTCATTTTATGTGTGGCCTATATTCGTGCAATGAACTAACTTGGTAAGTACTTATCGAGTAAAAGTAGTCTAGACTCATGTTTTACAACTAGAATGGTGCATGTACTAAAATATGTGTTGTTAACTGTTACTGAACATGTGTTGTTTTCCAGTACGGTTTTAACCAGTTTAATGTTTCACCATTCTTCTATATATCTTCAACGTTATTGTATATATAATGCAACGTCTTAAAAAGTTAAGACATCATTTGTGATTGATGTTCTGCGTACCAGCACTGAATTAAATTTAAGAAATGCTAATCATTGGTGGTTGTAGTCTGTGTCTATACGATCAACGGCAGAAGGAAATATTGATAAAACTTTTGCAGTTTGAGCATGGTACCATTTGTCCAACTGACATATTTTTCATTGTGTACTTTAAATTTATATCACTTCCATTACTAGTTAGGTGTCAGTAGTGATATTCATTTAAAACTACATAATATTTGCATTTGTGTAGGTATATAAACTTTATCCATGTAATTACTTTGTTCAACTCCAAGGGTTAGGGTGGGTATGTGTGCCTCACTAACAATCTAAATTTTGGGTTCCAACAAAGCACTTTCTGCTTTTTTATTAACTTCTTTATTGCATAAGTAGTCCCATTTAGACTTAGAGATTTTGATAAATACAAATAAATTATTCCTGTTATGCTGGTGTTCTAAAAGTACATATATAGATAGGCTGACTCCATTAACATGTTCTATACTGTTGTACTTCCTTGTAGGGAGTTTAATCCCCTCACTTTCCACACAAGGAACATCATTACTTGTTTGAAGTAGAATCTCTCCTGCTCTTTGAGCCACTAGGGAATGTAATCACTTTACTTGTTTTGTTTTTCCTGCATTTAGATTTGATCTGAGAAATCAGATCTAACCATAGTGGAATGTTGATTACATCTGCTGAAGCATTTGCTTTAAATTCAAAAGGATTTTCTTCAGTCCTTATTCTTCTCTTATTGAAGAGATGATGCTAGTGCTCTCTGCATTAGAGGTTTGTCATTCAAAAAATTACTCATATTATGTAACTGTTGTAATGTATCGTTACTACTTGTTGCAATGTATATGCAATCAGTTCTGATTTGATCATCACCATTATATGCGCTAAAATATTTTGTGTTTTTTGCAGATGCTTTACCACCTCCAGAGCCTATCACTACCTGGACTATTTCTATTTCTATATGGTTTTCATTTTTATCTTTATCGTCTGTGTCTGTAGTGTTGCACTTTAATTTTTGTACTACAATAATATTCTATTATTGTGAATCAGACTAGCCAGAACAGATGTCTTGTATTGTGCTTGTATTGATAAACTTGGACTACGTTTTAATATTTTATGTCTATTTTGCAGTGCTTTGTGTTTCTTTTTGTATCCTTTTGTTTGTATTCTCAATTATATTTTTTTTCCTCTGTTAGTTTGCTATGGAAATTAATCTTGCTGCACCTTATTTTCAATGGTATCACCACCACCACATTCCATTGTGTTACTTTGTTGTCTGTGTTTATGTTTATCACTTGCTTTGGCACCCATTGCTTAGTAAAACCACGAATGTTAATTTACCAATTAGATACGGCCATGGGCCGTATCTAATGAATAAACACACTTTCATTTGATACGGCTTACGGCCGTGCCTAATGGCATTAGATACGGCCCTAAGCACTGCCTAATTCGCCTTTCTGGTGTAGTGCTCCCAATCCAGTACCACACACATCAGTATAAACAACTAAATCTTGATTCCCCTCCGACCAACACAAGTGCATAGGTCAACAAGTGCTTCAAGCTCTGAAATGCTTCCTCACACTTATCGGTCCATACAAACTTTACATCCTTTCGTGTTAGCTTGGTCATCGGCGCTGCTATCCGCGAGAAATCCTTTATGAACCTCCGATAATATCCCACTAATCCAAGGAAACTTCTTTTCTCAATCACCGTTTCTGGTCTTTTCTAATTATTAACGGCTTCGATCTTTTCTGGATTAACTAATAATCCTTTCTTCGAAACCACGTGATAAAGAAACCTCACTTCTTTCTTCCAAAAATGGCACTTTGAAAACTACGCCTTTAGCTGATGCTGCCTCAGCGTCTCATGTACAACTCTAAGATGAACATCATGCTCCTTCTCATCCTTATAGTATATCAGAATGTCATCTATAAAAACTAACACGAAACTATCCAAGTGCTCGTGGAAAATCTGGTTCAAATCCATAAAGAATGCCAGCGCATTAGTGAGTCCGAACGGCATAACTAACCATTCGTATAACCGATACCTTGTTTTAAATGCCGTCAAAGGTATACTATCTTATGCCACTCTAAGCTAAAGAAATCCTATGGCAGATCCATCCGAGAGAATATTTTGGCTCCACTCAACTGGTCGAACAAATCGTCAATTCTCGACAATGGATATCGGTTCTTTATCGTCTTCTCATTCACCTTACGATAATCGTTACATAGCCTTAACGATCATCCGGCTTCTTGGAAAATATCGATGCTGCTCCCTAAGATGAACTACTTGGTCTAATAAAACTCTTACCTTCCAAGTCTACCAACTGAGCCTTTAACTCCTTCATCTCTATTGGTGTCATCCTGGTTGGCAGCCTACTTACCGGTTCCGCCCCTGGCACCAAATCTATCTAAAACTCGATGGCTTGTTTTAGAGGTAACCCAACTACCGGCACAAATACATCCGTGAATTCTCTGAGAGAGTTAGGGGTATGCCCTAGGGGAAATTATGTAATTTATTACATAATTCTATCTGGTTGACAAATATTGTTCGAAATAAAAGGTATTTTCTTCCTATTATATACTTGATATAATGTGATTATATTAATTAATTAATTTAATTAAAAGTATATTTAATAGAAAAAATCCATAAATGGTATATTTTGTGATAGTAGTTACAAAGTGTTGTAACCGTGAGTAATTTATTACAACGAAACAAATATACCATTTTAATGTTCCTAGTCAAGATGCATCGAGATTGGATATTGATGTATCCATTGAGACTGGAGTACGAAACACTCTCTAAATGTTGGGCAATGTATTACTCATGACTGCTGGGGGGCACCTATGAGTGACGTACTAATAGTTATTGGATAACTATGGAACGATTCACTCAATAGTTGTCTATTGGTTAATATAACTAAGGTCAAACAGAAAATATCGATGTGACTGATTTACACAGTTCTCTCGACTTGAGAATACTGTAGATCTTCAATATCAAAGCTTCGCTTTGATTATAGCCAAATCATGGCATGGTGTCCATCGAGTTAATATAGTTGGAAGTATTAGAAGTGAAGCACTTTTCAAGAGAGGATTCGTCTCCTCAGTTATATGCGGTTCGTATCACAGTTAACTCAAGTCAACTCAAAGTCAAAGTCTCTGGCCAAAGCATTTTGGTTAATAATAATTGTTATTATTGAACCAAGGACTTTGTATTTGGACTATAAATTTAATGTGGATGAGGTTGGAAATTTGACCACTACCAAATTCCATAAGTCCAAAGTGATATAGTTTTGACGAAGAGAATTGGTGTAAACAAATGTCACAACCGGGTAACGCTTATTAAACTAAAATTGGATTTTTACCAAAAATGAGTAAGCGATAAATTTGGCCATAATGTCACACCATCTGCTAAGTGACATGTGAACGTTAACATTAGAATAGTTCGATGTTAATCGCTGACCAAATTTACACCTAAGAGTTAAACAGCGGAAATGATGAATCCCTTAAGAGCGAACGATTTAATTAGTTTTAATTGTTATAAATTAACTAAATTAATTAATATTTGTGAAATATTAATTATAAAATTTGAATATGATTTGAGAAATAAATAATGTTATATATATTTATAAAAGTTATAAATATATCGATCGATGTACAATATCGACAAGCGATTAAATTAGATTTAGTTGCATAGTATTTTGGCTTGGGCTTAGATGGGTTTAAGGCCCATCATTAGGGATATAAAATTTCTGTTTTAGGAAGGTCTAGGGGTGGTCAAAACATAGGGAATTGGCTTGGAGATAATGGGTTGAGATCAAGTGAGAATGGGTAAAAAGGTTTTCCTCGTTTCTCACTAATACAACCCTATATATATATATATATGTATATATATCTCTCTAAAAATAACGATGAACTTTTTTTTTGGCCACCATTACCTTCTGCATTGCTGATTAAAATATAGCTCTCAATCCACTTCAAAATTCTCAAATATATTTCAAATTAAAATAATACTATTCGATAGTTAGAGGTCGGTGATTCCGGTTTGCTATCTGACGAATCAAGAACAGTCAAAAGAAAGGGAAGTCATTGCTTCAACGTGGATTCAAAGGCATTATTAAATTGGTAATTTGAATTCATATTAGTAATTAAATTATATTCTATGATCCTATAATGAGCAAATTCATATCTGTTTAAATATATTGCTACTATATGTTTAGTTAGGTGAGATTTTTGTAAGTAGATGTGGTTGTCACAAATCAGTTTGGTTATGTGTATAATTTGTTTATTATACTATTTGATTTATGCATAGAAAAATGTTGTTTACTGTACAAAATCAATTTTTGTCATTAATAATTGTTTTATATATATATTTATAAATAAATTCATATATATATATATATATTAGTGTATATTTCTCTCTCATAATAGTATATATGCATATATAAGATATATATGATTTAAAAATTTTAGTACACTTATTTATATATAATATGAATTTACAAATTCGAAAATTAATTATCAAACATATATTTATATTTTTAAATTAACATTTATTAAAATTTTAAATTGTTTATTATATATAAAATAATTATTACATTAAAAATTCAATTATATTTTTTTATAAATATTATATCATTTCAGAAACATATTGAAAAATTTACGAAATTTTCAATAAATTTTATTATTTTTAATAATTAATATTATTTCGGAAAAACTGTTTATGATTTATTAAAAATAATAATTTAATTGAAAAATTCTTTAAAATATTTTGTAACCTTTCATTCATGATTCTAGAATTTCTGAAATTTTAAATTTTGAATATTTAATAATATATTATTTTATATTAAATAATCATTGCCGAAATCAATGTATTTGTTTTTAAAAAAAATATTTCAACTTTGAAAAATCTCCAGATTTTTGCTAAGCTCTATTTTATGATCCTAAATTTTCGAAAACTATCAAATTTAAATTTTCATCAATAAATTATTTTATGTTAATTATTTATGGATGAAAACATTATTTTATTCATAATATATACAAATTAAAATACTAAATTATTATGTTTGCAAAACTAAGTTAATTTTGAATTATAAATAATTTTTAATAATTTTTCTCTCTCTTTCTATATATGTATTTATCTATATATAAATGTTTTATGTTCATATATTATATATTATAATATAATATATTTATACATACATGTGTGTGTGTGTATTGTAACACATATACAAGCATACATTTGGACAACATACATGACATACAAAATGAGCTAATATGTCTATTGCGATGTAAATCGCAACATCTACATATGGGCATATTATACCTTTCACAGATTATTATGTTACACATGAACTCACAAATATATGTATATGATGCATTTATGTATAACTAAAATCAAATAAAATTAATTTCATATCTTAATATATTTTAATTTAAATAAAATAAATGATTTTATTTAAATGAAATTTAGAAACGATCTAATTCAGTTAGACTTCATAGGCCCAATAAAAGATCCAATAGGGTAAAATTTTTGAAATTCACCCATAACTACTATTGTAGACTAGTCTAGTTCCAACAATGGTATCAGAGCCCAATAGCCTATGTGGACTAATTTAGTCATATTAGGGCTAACTAATTAAGCTTGCCCACTTAGTACGTTGTCTAGGAAGGTAATGTCTAGGATTGGAATTGGATAATCAAGTACCCTGTCCTACCTGGTTACAAGCCTGGCCCGAAAGGTGAAGTGAGCCCAAAGGTTGCTCCTAATAGAAAAGGCCCAACTTAATTTGGGCCTTAGACTAATTTTCAAAATCATTTTGAAAATTAATGTTAAAGAATTTAAATTTAATAGTTAAATTTAAAATAAAACATGTTTATTACAAAAATTATCATACTACATAAGTTTTCAAAATGTTTGAAAGGATAATGATATTTTCAAAATCTTTGAAAATATTTATATAATAATTTCAAATTTCAAATTTATTAATAAGATTAATAAAATAAATTAATTAAATATGTTAATTAATTAATGTATATATGCATGTATTATATATGTTGATATATGTTATGTTATTTTAAAATGTTTAAGATAACATAAGTATACATGTATATATACAAGATAAATTTTGAAATTAATAAAAATTGTGTAATTGAATAAATTAATTAAAGGTTAATTAATTAAATAAAATACACACACACACATATATATATATGATATATGTGTGTTACACTATAAAGGTTATAGTATACACTATAAATGTTATAGTAGATATGTCCAATATAAAAGTTATATTGGAATGTTAATTTAAAATTAATTAAAGAGTTAATTGATTAAAATTAATTAGCTAAGATTTAATTAATGATATATTACACGTAAGACTATCATATAAGTAATATGAAATATAACAGTTATATAATAATAAAACTTATATTATATGTGTATAAACTAAATGTGTAGCATTAAAGAAACCCAAATAGACTTGAGAAATAATTACATATGTAAATGTACATATACCTTGATTTCTGATGTGTCTGACACTTGAATCGCTGGGGTATTACATAAGAAATATATTATTCTATAAGTCGATATCACCTAATATATATATTGAAGATTATGAATATTTAATATAATGTTGTCCTCTACCATATATATATTAATAAATTACTTACATACTCTTTAGTTGTTGAGCAAACTCAAGCTAGGGATATCATGCGTAGTATTATTAATATATTGAACAGATAAGGTAAGATAACCATATGTATTTGTTGAACAAACTAAAAGTACATATACTATACTTAGGCCATCACGATATGGTAGGTATGAGTGAAAAATCTCTTTCGATTTGTTGAGCAAACTCAAGGTCGAAATGAGATTAGAACAAGGAAAAATGGGTTAGGAGTTGTATGTGATACAACCGATAAGGAGTTATCCGTCGTTTGTGGGGTTATGATTTGTTGAGCAAACTCAAGGTTAGAATACCAAAACAAACGAGTCCTAACACCCACTAGTGAAGTTGTAAGACTTCTATGTATTATCTTAGGGTTTGGAGAAACATAAAATACTAGTGGGAGCCTTATTAGAAAAATGAAATGGTAACATTTAACCTTTCTAATATTGTAAGAACATATGCTATATTAGGTTATAGTTATCTACAATGATAAATTTGTGCATTTAATATGATTGATAAAACCTTTGTCAATTAACATATATATACAAATTGAATTAAAAGTTGACAAATAAAAATATAATATATATTTACTAATAATTCTAATTGCATGTTATATAATGTTTCTATACCCATGCAAGTGCCTAATTTCAACTACTTAATACATTCGTAAGTTGGTTACTTATATGTTTATTTGGTTTAGACCATGTACTGGATTTCATGAGTTTTTGAACTCTAAATGCAATTGAAGGCTATGGATATTTGATCCATGTACTTTCACATATAAACGTTATATGGTGAACGGTCATAGTTTGTGGGGTACAATATTTCGATGAAGTTAGTTCATTTGAAGTAAGCCAATAAACAGTATTTTAAGATCAAGTATTCAACTTGAATGATTTCAAAAGGATCATATTATGTTAATGTAACACAAGACCCTAAACTACAAGATACATCTAAGAACTCGATCGTTGAAATGTCATCTTGATCGGTTTACATAAAGTGCAACATATTTGATGTCTTAAATGTCAAGAATAATCAAATGCACTTTTGTAAAAGGTTTGTTATGATATTGTAGCAAGGTTTTCTTTTGAATAGTTTAACCATTTGAAAGAAAAACGAATGTATAAGAATAGATGTAATTTAAGGTAAAGTTGGAATGAATAGAATTAATAGTCACTTCTGCTTCATAGAGAAATATTGGAAACAAGAATTATAATACTAATTGATACTTAATATTGGAATATGAATTATGATTTTTATTCTGAAATGTATTTTCATATAGAAAATTGTTTTCTATAACATTTATTTCTTTGAGTTCAAGATATTTGATCAAGGAACTCTCCACTGTAAACTAGTAGCAGCATATGAAATAAGTAAACAATATTAACAATATTAAGTGAATGGTGGACCTCTAAATTAAGTACGCTATTATAGTAATGGCGGAAATAGTGGCACCATGCCATATAGCACCTAATGATTGCATCAAATTACGAAAATTGTTTTCGTAAAATGTACCAAACATTATTTGTGAAATAATGTTTATTTTTGGTATTGACTGAATAATAGATATAACTATATTTTAATAAGAGTATTATGAATATTCATAATGAAATAGAACTATATTATGGAATTTGTTTTCATAGTAAAAGTGATGCAACAAAAAATACATACGTGTCTAATATTATTTACAGTTGTTTTGGAACTATAGACTAAGCCGTAGTTTTAAGAAATAATTTTACTATATGATTATGAATCATATGATACAGGTTAATTATATCTCAAACAATTATGGCTATGCACCCATTCAGTAGGAGCATCATAAGAGTTGATGAACTCTTTGAATTAATACATATTGATATATGCAATCACAAGTCTATTAATACCAAAAGGGTTCCACATACTTTGTTATATTCATCGATGATTTATTACCAACATGTACATATGTATTGGATACACATGTAGTAAGTTTATAATAAAATCATAGAATATAAAAGAAAAGTAAATAAAATAACATGCAAGAGAATAAAATGATTTGATTTGGTCAAATAAGTGAGTATATTGGAAAAAGTTCCAAATGTACCTAAAAATGAATATAGATTCAATCTCAAAAGTCACTCCTCTATGTGATACATAATGATGCATCGATAAGGAGTAATCAGACATTGTTGGACAATTTACGATTAATTGTGAGTGAAGTTGAGTTAGTTTCTTTCTATAAGGTCATGTACTTAAGAGTAGTACACAAGGTTGAAATTATTTCATCTAAACAACAGTTTACAGAATCATACAAGATAAGGGTTAGTAAGAAATCCCAAAATATCCTAGACCAAGGAGTTGGCAGGTTGTGCGAGTCGAAAGATTGCACGTAATAATTGTTCATGAGGGATCTTGTATGAATCTCCAAAAAGTTTTTTTGAAAGGTCTGTCATAAAATGACATATTTATGTTTTAAACATAATTTTTGTAAGCTAAAATCAGTTTTATAAATAAAAAGGTTCATAAAGCGTTTATGAATCCCTATTCTATGTTCACTAAGAAACAATTGTTGTTTCAAGATATATCAACTTCATTGTGAAGGAATTTCTTTGAGAAATTTTCGGTAGTTAAATGGAATTGGATCCGATCCAAAGATAGAACTGATTATATGAGATGAAGTGAAATTAACTAACCTAAATGAACACATAGCATTAGAATGTCTAATAAGTATTCTCGTACATCGAAGAGAAACTATGAGTTTCTTATTAATGTCAAAAATATACATTACCCACGGTTGTTCAATTAACCCATTAAGATTGTTGACTCTATATGGTATGAGGCGCAAATCTGAAAGAATTCCAAGTACGCTATCATAATATGATTTTGATGGTCGTAACCAAAGAGATGTGATCCATCGGCCGAGATTGTGCCTTTATTGGAAAGACTGATGTGATTGGAATTAAATGAGCAATGTTGATAAGAATAATATTGCAAATTTTAATTATTGAAATTAGCATAACATATTCAGTATTCAACATTCTCAAGTTAATTCAGATTTACTCACAAAATTATCGCTCGATAAGACTTAGTGTTTGGTACTTATGTATCGAAACAGAAAATTCTAAATGATGATTTAGAGTAAGTCGTTTACACATATTAACGAAAATGCCTCAAAGTTAGTAGGAGCGATATTGGATTTGTGAGTCTTTGGATATGATCTAAGAAATGATACGAATGTATCATTTTATAAGCATCAAGATTGAATAAGTATTTTGATAGAAATATCAAATAGTTTGATTTTCAATCAAAGTGTAGAGGAAGCGTGTGTTCATAAGAAAGAACGTTAAAAGGTACATTTATATTTCTAAACTATAAGTAAACAACAAATTGTTGATTTTAACAATATGTTTGTATTAAAATCAACTTTAGTTGTTTTAATACTCAATTTTGGATTGTAAATGATGTCTTTTAAGGTGATTATAAAAGATATAGGGATTGTCCCAAAACGATATACAAGAGCACCCTATTAAAAAGAGAACATGTAAGTTGGATTCCTTATGCATTAACAATAGGAATTATCATACAGATAATGTTGTGTATGATATTGTGTTTTGTTTATGTATTTGATACATGGAGCAAATATAAAATCCAATTTGATATCACTAAATGGTTGTTTGAGGTGTTCTCACATATTTATGAAATACTAGAGAATTGTTTATAGAAACAACGAACTCGTTATAATGGAACGTTTGGACACAAACTTTTATAAGTGATATTGAGTATAACATGTCAATGATAAAATTCAAGTTAAAATCTTTAATTTGAAAATGTTTCAAAATAAAAGTGATTGTGGTCGATTCAACGAAATGTTGAGAACATTAACTTGAATAGCGCTACAATAAACCAATGTATATAGATATAAATGCACAAATTTATAATTGAGCCAAAGGTGATTCCAAATATTGAGAATCCCATAATATTGTTATAAGATAACAATGTAATGAAATTGGTCATGATAGAACTTAAAGCTCACTAGAAGTCGAAAAAAATACATCGAATCATTCCACATGATAAAGGCAGTTTATCAGTGTCAGAGAGAGTTAATCGACAAAGTAGATATTTAAAACATAATAGCATACCCATTCACTAAGGGACTAACGTAATTGAGAAAACTGATTGGAGAATTTGGAATTAGATTCTATAATTGACCCCAAGTGCAAGTGGGAGATTGATAGAGTTAGGGGTATGCCCTAGGGGCAATTATGTAATTTTTTACATATATCTAACTCGTTGACCAATCTTGTTTGAAATAAAAGGTATTTTCTTCCTATTATATACTTGATATAATGTGATTATATTAATTAATTAACTTAATTAAAAGTATATTTAATAGAAAAATCCATCAATGGTATATTTTGTGATAGTAGTTACGAAGTGTTGTAACCGTGAGTAATTTATCACAACGAAATAAATATACCATTTTAAATGTTCCTAGTCAAGATGCATCGAGACTGGATATCGATATATCCGTTGAGACTGGAGTACGTAATGCTCTCCAAATGTTGGGCAGTGTATTACTCATGACTGCTCAAGACACCTAGGGGTTATGTTCTAATAATTATTGGATAACCATGGAACGACTCACTCGATAGTTTTCTGTTGGTTAATATAACTAAGGTCAAACAAAAAATATCGATGCGACTGATTTACACAGTTCTCTCGACTTGAGAATACTGTGGATCTTCAATATGAAAGCTCTGCTTTGATTATAGCCAAATCATTGCATGGCGTCCATCGAGTGATATAGTTTTGACGAAGAGAATTGGTGTAAACAAATGTCACAACGGGGTAATGCTTATTAAACTAAAATTGGATTTTTACTGAAAATGAGTAAGCGATAAATTTGGCCATAATGTCACACCACCTGCTAAGTGACATTTGAACGTTAACATTATAATAGTTCAATGCTAATCGCTGACCAAATTTACACGCAAGAGTTACACACCCGAAATGATGAATTCCCTTAAGACCAAAAAATTTAATTAATTTATAATTGTTATAAATTAATTAAATTAATTAATATTTATGAAATATTAATTATAAAATTTGAATATGATTTGAGAAATAAATAATGTTATATATATTTATAACAGTTACAAATATATCGATCGATATACAATATCGACAAGCAATTAAATTAGATTTAGTTGCATAGTATTTTGGCTTGGGCTTAGATGGGTTTAAGGCCCATCATTAGGGCTGCAAAATTTCGGTTTCGGGAAGGTCTAGGGGTGGCTAAAACATAGGGAATTGGCTTGGAGATAATGGGTTGAGATCAAGAGAGAATGGGCAAAAAGGTTTTCCTCGTTTCTCTCTAATGGAACCCTATATAATATATATATATATATATATATATATGTATGTATGTATGTATGTATGTATGTATCTCTACAAATAATGATGAACTTTTTTTTGGCCGCCATTACCTTCTACATTGCTGATTAAAACATAGCTCTCAATCCACTTCAAAATTCTTAAATATATTTTAAATTAAAATAATACTATTCGATAGTTAGAGGTCGGTGATTCCGAACTTGCTATTTGACGAATCAAGAATAGTAAAAGGAAGGGAAGTCATTGCTTCAACGTGGATTCAAAGGCATCATTAAATTGGTAATTTTAATTCATATTACTGTAATTAAATTATATTTTATGGTCCTATAATGAGCAATTTCATATCTGTTTAAATATATTGCTACTATATGTTTAGTTAGGTGAAATTTTTGTAAGTAGATGTGGTTGTCACAAATTAGTTTGGTTATGTGCATAATTTTTTTATTATACTATTAGATTTATGTATAGACAAATGTTGTTTATTGTACAAAATTAATTTTTTTCATTAATTATTGTTTTATATATATTTATTAATAAATTCATATATATTAGTGTATATTTCTCTCTCATAATAGTATATATGCATATATAAGATATATATATATATGTGTGTGCTTTAAAAAATTTAGTACACTTATTTATATATAATATGAATTTAAAAATTTAAAAATTAATTATCATACATATATTCATATTTTTAAATTAACATTTATTGAATTTATGAATTGTTTATTATATATAAAAAAATTATTACATTAAAAATTCAATTTTATATTGAAAAAATATATTATATCATTTAAGAAACATATAAAAAAATTTAGGAATTTTTCAATAAAGTTTATTATTTTTAATAATTAATATTATTTCGGAAAAACTGTTTATGATTTATTAAAAATAATTATTTAATTGAAAAAAAATTCAAAATTTTTCGTAACCTTTCATTCATGATCCTAGAATTTATTTTATTTTTAATTTTTAATAATATATTATTTTATATTAAATAACCATTGCAGAAGTCAATGTATTTGTTTTAAAAAATAATATTTAAACTTTGAAAAATCTCCAAATTTTTCCTAAGCTCTATTTTATGATCCTAGATTTTTGAAAATTGTAAAATTTGAATTTTCTTCAATTGATTATTTTATGTTAATTATTTATGGATGAAAACATTATTTTATTCATAATATATACAAATTAAAATACTAAAATTATTATATTTGCAAAACTAAGTTAATTTTGAATTATAAATAATTTTTAATAATTGTTCTCCCTCTTTTTATATATATATTTATCTATATATAATGTATTTATACATACATATGTGTGTGTATTTTATAACACATATACATGCACATATTTGGACAACATACATGACATACAAAATGAGCTAATATGTCGGTTGCGATTTAAATCCCAACATCTACATATGGGCGTATTATACCTTTCACGGATTATTATGTTACACATGCACTCACACATATATGTATATGATTCATTTATGTATAAACTAAATCAAATAAAATTAATTTCATATCTTATTATATTTGAATTTAAATAAAAAAAATGATTTTATCTAAATGAAATTTAGAAATGATCAAATTCAGTTAGACTTCATATGCCCAATAAAAGATCCAATAGGGTAAAATTATTGAAATTTACCCATAACTTCCACTGCGGGCTAGTCCAGTTCCAACATTCTCTAACTACGAAAATGCGATTTAACTCATCTTCTAGCACCATAACACCCAATAAAGCATTCACCTCACATCTAGGGTTTTCTACTGTATAAACTATTCGATCACTACAATCCGGATGTCTAAGTGATATTTTCCTATCCTGGCAAAATATCCTAGCATCGTAGTTACTTAACCAATCCATGCCCAATATAATTCCGAACCCTACAAAGTCAAATACGTGCAAACTGCAAACAAAGGTGTAACCTAGCAAATCAAACCCTAAGTGGTCACACTTCATCCCAAGCGTCGCATACCTTCCTATCGGATTTGCAACTCTTAAGGAAGTAACTAAATATGTGGGTTCTAGGTTAAGCTTATCTACCAAACATCGAGATATACAAGAATGAGAAGCACTAGCATAAAAAATAAACGCTAACAGACATACGGTGAATCTGAAGGGAACCTCCTAACATAGCCTTTCCCTTCTCCTGCACTACTAGCCTTAAAGTAGCAGGTTCCAACGCAAACACTTGGCCTTTGTCTCCTTTAGCTAGCCCTTTGCACTATTTCTTGTAGTGGCCCATTTGATCACAATTAAAACACCTGATGTTCTTCTTTCCAATCACCTCCTTTCCTTTTCCCTTTCCAGTAGACACTCATGAGCATAGTGTCCTTTCTTGTCGCACTTATAACAGACCATCTCAAACTTTCCTTTCTTTGCCGCACCTCCTTTTTTAGCATTCTTTTTTTGGAAAACTTTCTCTTTTAGCCCTGTCCAACCTGGACTTCCTTCTCCTTCTTCTTCTCCAAAAAAAGTTAACATCTCCTCATGTCTCAACGCCATTTCCGCCACTACATCACATGGATCCCTGATGTGCGGTAAATTAGCCCTAGCCAATTCCAGTTTCAAACCTCTAATAAACTTTTCAATTCTTTTCAACACTGTGTCAACAGTGGCATACTCATACCGGGCTAATTCTTCGAATCTACTATCATATTCCAGAACTGACATTTCTCCTTGTTCCAGCTCAGCAAACTTCCTGACCAAGACTGACTGCGCCATTACCGACATGAACCTTTCCTGAAACCTCCTCCTAAACTCTGCCCACGTCATAGTCTCTTCATCCACACCAGTAGTTATAGTATTCCACCAAAATAAAGCAGCTCCCTGAAGCTGCCTTGAAGCAAGTCTTCTTTTCTGCTCGTCATTGAGCCCTAGGTGAGCAAAAATCCTCTCACAGTGTAGCAGCCAATTTTCTACCTTGATAGCATCCTCAGTTCCGATAGACGGTTTTCCTCCAAGCCTGGTATAGTCTTTGCTCAGGTTAGCATACTGATTGACCATCGGAGCTTCTTGAACTCCTCCTACAACAGCATTTCCTCCAACAACTCTAGCTGCGATCCCGGCTTGAATCATGTTTAGGAAAAACTAATACATTGATCCCATGTCCACTTAGGAAACCCCAGCACCAACATTCTCCGCATGAGCTTGACCTTGACCTCTTTTAGTATTTGGTCGGGCAATTCCATTTGTGGTGGTGTTGTCTCCTCCTAGATTAACTCTGCCTCTTCTTCCATCCATATCTGTATTCAAGCCCCATGAGATACAAAAGAATAGCCTAACAATGATAGGAATCTAGAGGTAAAGCTTATGCTTATATATAGCAAATACAAGTACATTACTATAGCGTTATCCCATACCCCGATCCTAACTCTAATTCCTAAGGATTATGTTTTCAAAATCATTTTTAGATGAAGTATTTCATAAACCTATGCTCTGATACTAAGTTGTAACATCCCCTATCTAGAGGCCAAAGTTAAGTGCTACAGATGCTGTAGTCATATGTAGTATTAACTTTTAGGGACTAAATACGACTATGTTAATGGTATCTATAATATCAGAAGCATTTGAATATGAAATAGATCACAGATTGCAAAACAGAATTTTCCATTACATTTCAAAACAGATGTTCCATATTCAGATTACATAATCCCAAACGTTTCCCAAGCAATGATAAAATGTACTTACTACAAAATACGCCAAGAGAGACATATGAAGATGCCCCCTTGGATGATCGGAGTCATATAGTCATAATTGACTAAATACATACATAGTGGAAATAAACACAAAACAAAAGAACTACAACTCCTAAATAGCTATCCGTTAGCCTCATGCTCGTTTCTGATAGCTTTATTCGTCATCCTACTAAGTCTGAAAGAACCTCAACCTCAGCCTACTCAAATCAATTTTGAGCACCCGAGAGTTTAAGGGGAAAACATAAACTTCGAGTCAAACATAAAGCCTGGTATGAATAATACTATACATCCCGGTTATTAATGTTAAGTGAGACCACGCCGCTTAGAGGAATGGGTTTCCCCTCACTAACATTCTTTTAAAACATATCTTTTGCAAATCTTTTCCTACAACCAAAACGGTTAAATACTGTAAAGCGTCATTATGTAAACATACATATCGGGTAATAAAAGAACTGTCTATTCAAACACTTTAGTTTTGTTTAGATGACTATTAACCTTTGGTTGACTCGGGCCAACCAGATAATATAAACAAAATATTCTAACATCTGTTACTCCTCTTTTGGACAGTCTATCTTTAAATATATGTTAAATAATTCTCTTCTGGACAGTCTGTCCCTAACTTAACATCTTCCAGGGTCACCTGATGCTAATGGTTTTGCGAGCTCACCAATAACCTATCTGTATACAAATATATATTCCCTTCTGTGTGTAATCATAATTTAGTCTTACCTGTGACAAAGCCCTACACACTGGAATTTTGGAGTAAATTAGCTGGGGTCAATAGCTAATGTATAGGGCGCGACCCTATACCAGTCCCATCTGGTGTTCTAATATATGAGTCATTTTACTTAGGGATATCTTCCCAAAATTTTCCTTGAATACCTTTTTCTCAAATTGATTTAAAATCTTTAAATCAAACTCACACAAGGAAAAATACATATACTCTATGCTTTACTCAAGATCAACTTGCCATGCTATTTATACCTTACTCAAATCTTTATTGATGAAAACCTTTAAACATTTGAAAGTATCCCTTTCGATCCGGTTGAAAGTACCCCTTTCAAAACCATGTAAAACCCCTTCTTTCATTTAGGCCGAAAGGCCAAATCTTCCTTTCAAAATCATTCATATAAACCTTTCGACACCATTGAAATTTCTTTTCCTTCGAAAGCTAAAAACCTTAGACATTGCCCTTTAAAACCATTAAACATTGCCTTTCGAAACCATAGTAAAAACCCTTTCCTTTAAACTTATTCAAAACCATTGGAAAAACTTTCCTTTGGACCTTTCGAAACCATAGGGGAATCACCTCTTCGAAACTTCTTTAAACCTTTCAAAAGAAGTTGGGTTCAATTTAAAACATATGGGAAAACACCTTTCGAAATCATTCAACACTAGCATGTCGAAACCTTTGGGTTATTCTTCTAAAAATCACTAAGGGTCACAAGCACGGGGTCGAAAGCTTACTCTTTTGAAAGGTATAATTGAGTTGACAAGTGATGGTGTCGAAACCACCCCTTCCGAAAGCATTGGAGAAGCGGCAGGGTTTTTATAAAACAAAACAACCCCCTTCAAAAGCTCTGTTTTGAAAGGTAGAAGGCGGCAATAAAGGCTTCGACATAGTTGGAAGCTATTGTTTAAAAACAAAGGTGCAACTTTTTCAAAACCAACCTTTAAAACCGTTGACTTAGTCGAAAGCAGACTTAATCGAAAGCTATTTCTTAGAACAAAGGCGCAACCTTAAAACCTTTCTTTATATCAATTGACCCAGTCGAAAGCCAACTAAGTCGAAAGCTACTTGGTCAAAAGCAAGCAAGCGCTTTTCTCATTTAAGACAAAAAGGTGCTTTGACCCTTTCAGAACCCCTTGGTTTCGACTCTTAGCTTCCGCCCTTTGTCCAATTCACTGTGTACCAAGACGCTGATACCATGTGCATTAGTTTGTGGAAGGAGGCGGAGGGTCTTAGTCGAAAGCTACCTGGGCGAAACCCAAAGAGGCGAAACATGCTTTTAACATGAATTTCTGATTCTAAACCCTTTTAAATAAACTTTTTAACTAACCTGCCTTGTTTGTCAAATTCTTATTGGTTGCCAAATTTTATTTTCTAAAAGTACTACCATAATTTCAGAAATAATTAATTTAAATCATTTGCAAAATGCCCCTTCTCCTTAATTAAATATATAAAATATTTAAGTCCCGTATCTTGAATAATTTTATATATTCATCAAAACACTTTGGAAAATTCTACAAAACTCCAAAAAAATCCTTTTTAATACGTTTTCTAACATACAAAAATTTCAGACCCAAATTAATTATAATTTAGCTGTAAATTATTTATAACCCAATAAATCATTTTATTTACTAGAAAATTAATATAAGATCGACATTAATTCATAAAATTATGAAAATTGAAACCCATCTCTACAATATCATTTCTGATCTACATTTAAATTTTCAAGGCATTTGGATGTC
This sequence comes from Allium fistulosum, assembly GCA_030737815.1. Lineage (NCBI taxonomy): Eukaryota > Viridiplantae > Streptophyta > Magnoliopsida > Asparagales > Amaryllidaceae > Allium > Allium fistulosum. The sequence goes on along the minus strand of CM060901.1, from coordinate 1,386,513,601 downwards.
ATTTAATAGGGCTTTCATATCAAACATATCATAAAATCAATATGAACATGTATAAATCATCAACAAGCATATATAAACATTTTATCATCCAAAACATGGCATTATCATGCAAAAACATTTCGGAACACCATTAAAACCGAAAACTATAAGAAAAATGGGATGTAGTAATTATTCACCTTAGCTTTGTGATTAAAGATGTGAGATTTGATGTTGAATAAGTTGATTTACTTCTTCCTTTTGAAAATCCTAGCTTTACCTTCTCTTGAGATTGAAAATGGTAGCCGACCTTAGAGTATTTTTTTCTTGAGAAAGATGAAATGAACGTGTGTTGGGTTTCCTAAGGGTTTAGCGTATAAGTTCATCCTATTTCCCATTTTGCCCTCCCTTATTTCCTAACACTTTTCCCCATCTTGTTTTCTTAGTTCATTACACATATAGGCACGACTACCTTGGGTTAAATCAAATCTCAACCCATTAATCATCTTACATTATTTTAATTAATTTAGCTAATTAAATATTCTAAATAATATTACTAAAATATGGGGTGTTACACTTTGTGTATTGTATATTGTTTTAATTTTATCAACTTAAAAGTTCGTCTTGAGATAGGCTTAAGGTTCGACGAACTTTTGTTAGGTTGAATTAGGTTCATTTTAGGGCGTGTTGGCGGTTAGGATTTAGTCATTTATAACATCCAGGATCTGATAATTTTAATCCAATGGTTCTAGTTCCTTTTGATCTCTGTAAGTAGACCCCTAGACCCACCACTTTTCCTTCGTAAAATTTTGTAAGCAACGACAAAGCTCTCTTAAAATATTTCACCTTAGGTTTTTAGAAATAGTAAACTTTCTTGTAAGTAGTTATAATTTCTAATCTCTAATTTAAATTAATTCTTCTTCTCCTTATATTTTGGTTTCTGAAATCTAATATTATAGACACACATACGCACACACATATAATTTATCTGTTGCATATTTAAAATTTGGAAAAGATCAGACAAAGAATTATGAGCAGTATAAATCATATATCATCTTCTTTTTCCTCCTAAGATTTCAGAACCAGTTAGGATTTTCAGGTAAGAGATGTGGATGTCTAATTCTTTTAATTATTGATTTTATTCCTCTCTAGTTTTTGATTCTAGATCTAATTTCTATATACAATTCACTTTTTGGTATATTCCAAAAGAAGGAGATCTGAAAGGGAATTAGGCGTGGTGGAATCAAATCCAGTTAGGAAATGAACATTTCTTTGTGATTGGAAATATCATGTTTTTCACATTTTTATGATTGAATAGTACTTAATTGGATTTTATGTATGCCCTGGGAAATTTTGGTAAACGAGAATATAACATCTAAAACCCCAGAATTTTCCTAAGCAAATATCAATCTTCGTATATGTTGGAATTATAATTGTTTTTTGGTATTAATATATTAGGATCTAATTGTTCATTTAGAATTAGGTAATCTATCATGAATTTAACCTATTTTCCCTATTATAAATTAGAGTGTTAAAGGGTTCAAAGAGAAAATAAATTGGAAATGGTGTGTAAAATATGAATTTATTTTTTTGCAATTTGCACCGCCTATTTCTATCACTTGAATAAATACGGAACTACTTTCTCACTCCAACGTGATGTATATAAAGGTTGAATTGAACATAAGCAATCTAATTTTTGAAGCTCTGTTCATCAAAACAGGGAAGGGATTTTAATTTATTAATATAGAACAAGTTGTAGGTATTCCATGTTTGTACGAATCTATTTTATTTGGCAATAGTAGTAGGTGTTCTTGTTGGAATTGCAGATTTGTATGGGATTGATATTTCAAAATACCTTATAAGCGAATAATTATCCAATTATTGTAACATAATGATTAGACTTTAAATTCCATGCATAAAAATATACGTATACAATATTACTGTATTGATAGTGTATTGATTATAGCGTATCGACCGTGATAATTTGTATTAGTCGAATAGTTAGGTAATATTATTTTGTAGGAAGGATGTTGGTGTAAATTAGGGGGTTAATCCCTAATTAGAGGAGTAATAAGGGGATACCTTATATGACCTCTTATCGCATTGGATGAATATATATATATATATATGTTTGGTATACATAAAATATATGAAAAGTTACAGGGATGCGAGGTTAGTCTACAGCTACCTGGAAGTTTGCCAAGTTAGACTTGGCTATCAACGGTGTGGGTTTGCAAACTAATGTGGGACATTGCCTATAATAAATAACCACAGTGGACGCGAGGATAGTCCCAATTCTGTAGGGTAAACCTACCTAGTCAATCCAGCTGCTTGTACCTACGAATGGTTGGACTAATATGAGACATCATGAGTGGGTTATAGGTCATAAATTGCGCTTTTGGATACGGTAGGTGCAATCTGTAACTACCCACTTCGAAAAGAACCTAATTTCGACCCAATAAAGGACAATCGAACTTTTGGCCTATCTCAAGGCGAAATGTTAGGTTGGTAAAATTAAAACACTATATAGTACATAGAGCTATCTATCTATATTTTTAGAATCTCACAGCGGGATGAATAAAATATAATATCTGAAACAGGTACCATTTTAGAAACATAACATGTTAAATATTACAACATGTTTAAATAAAGTCTCCATAGTATAATATCTCGGAATAATATAACTGTCTGAACTGGGCACAGTAAAAATACTTAAAAAATTCATATATATATATATATATTTGTATTTATATATAACTGCCATAATTCTTCATCTCAACCTTCGCCTCCTAAAATCAACACTGCCTCCACTAACGTGTGTGTTGTAATGTGGAATGGGTTAGAAAAACAAATGTTCGATGAAATGAAAATCTCAAGCTTTACCGTGATTGTACTCGGACGGTACTATTTAAATAATAAATATGTCTTACGTATTTAAGACTATCAAATGTAACAATCACCTTAAATTCTAGTGCTACAAATACTAATAACTTTAACTGTAAGCCTAAAAGCCTTTCTAGTCCAATTAAAAATTTCTAACGCATCTAACATTATTGATGCAAGTGAAAGCATCCAATCCAATAAATACCCTTTATTGGTGATTAGGAAAACACTAACCATTTAATATCTATAAAATAGACAGATCCCCATCCTTTATTACCTAACCCATTTTCAAATTCTAACACAACTTTCATTAATGATGTGAGAGAGAACAAAACCACTTAATACAACTTTTATGGGACTTAGACAGACTTTGACCATTTAAGGGCTATAAAATAGTTGGTCCTCGTCATTTAAGACTAAACCCAAGGCAGGTCCCTATATGGTTCTCACAAGCTGACGTTGAAAGAAATCCAATCAAGTCACTTAATACTTCTTCTAAAAAGAGACAGGCCCTACCATAACCACTTAGTAACTCAAACCCGAAGCAGACTCCTCTAAAGGATTTCACCTACCACATCCAAAATGAAATTTATTACCCATAACTCTCTCATGACATCTCATATTAGTCCGACCATTCGTATGTACTGTTAGCCAGATTAACTGGGCAGGTTTACCCTACAGAATTGGGATTAACCTCGCGCCCACTATGGTTATTTATTATATGCGATTAATGTTATTTACTACTCTATTAATTCTATTCAATACTTTAATGCGCTATAATTATTACGTTATTTTTAACTTTAATAATCAATACGTTAATATTATATACGTATATTTTTAAATAAAAAATTTAAAGTCTAATCATTACGTTACAATAATTCAATAATAATTCGCTTACAAGGTATTTTAAAATATCAATCTCATATGAATCTACAATTCGAACATGAACTGCTACTACCATAACCAAATAAAATAGATTTGTACAAACATGGAATATCTACACTTTTTCCATATTAATATCCTAGAATCCCTTTTTAGTTTTAAAGAACAGATTATCACAAATTAGATCGCCTATATTCAATTCAACCTTCATATACGACATTTTGAAGTGAAAAAGGAATTCCTTATTTATTTAAGTGGTAGAAATAGGCGGTGCAAACTACGAATAATTCAATTCATGATTTACACACCATTTCTAATTTATTTATTTTTGAACCCTTTAACACTTCAATTCAAAAGAAGGAAAATAGGTTAAATTGACCATAGATTATCAAATTATAACAATTAATTAGATTCTAATATACCAATGCCAAAAACAATTAAAATTCCAACATATACAAATATTGATATTTATTTAAGGAAATTCTAGAGGTTTTAGATTTTATGTTTTCGTTTATCAAAATTTCCCAGGGCATACAACAAATACTAATAAATACTATTCAATTACAAAAATGTGAAAAACTTGATATTCCCACTCACAGAGATTTGTTTGCATCCTAACTGGATTTGATTTCACCATGCCTAATTCTCTTTCAGATCTCCTTCTTTTAAATATACAACAAAGTGAATTGCATACTGAAATTAGATTTAGAATCAAAAACTATAAAGGAATAGAATTAGAAATCAAAAGAATTAAACATCTCACCCTCGTAGCTAAAAATCCTAACTGATTCTAAAACCCAAATAAGAAGAAGAAGAGATCTGATTTCTACTGCTCCTAATTCTCTATTAAATCTACCTCCTTTTGAATATACAACAAATAGATAGTGTGTACATGTCCATATATATATAACTATGTGTGTGTGTATTAGATTTTAGAAATTAGAAGATAGAGAGAAGAAGAATTAATTTAAATTAGAGATTTGAAACTGGAATTACTTACCAGAAAAGTTTACTGTTTCTTCAAACCTAAGAGGAGAGATATTGACAGAGCTTTGCTAGCATTCCCAAAATTTTATGAAAGAAAACTAGGGGGCTACAGGTCTATTTATCGAGATGGAAAGGAACGACGACCATTGAATTAAAACTAAACAAATCTTGAATGTTAAAAATAAGAAAACCCAGCCTCTAAGACCCCAACCGGTTAACCGCCAGCGATCGACCAGTCATACTTCAGGGGTCGACCGGTCCCTTTATTTTGAACGTATGTTTTCTTTTCCATTCATTTTTTTTATTAACTTAATTAGTTATTAAACACCATTAACATTAAACTTATCCTTTACTTTACTTCCAGCTCAAGCTATAATTTTGAAGTTCAAAAATCAAACTTTTAATTTCAAATTCAAATATTTATAATTTAAACTTGTTTGAATTTATTTCAATTTCAAACTTCAAACGTCCATAACTTTTCCCTTTTAACTCCGATTTCAATATATTATATATCGAAATTGATCAAAAAATCGCCATGGACGCAATGTTACAACTTTCTTAACCAAATTCTAACAATTAAAAATTTTCTGTTTTTAACCTTATTTTAAGTACTTAATTTCTTGTTAAATTCTACGGGATGTTACATTCTTCCCTCTTATAAAGGATTTTTCCGCTTAAATCACCAAGGGAAGATAGCGTAATGATCACTCAACAACCATGTTTTCTAACCAATTTATTTACAATAATGTACTCAACAATCTACGCAACCAAAAGTGCAATGTGATTATGTATGCAAATATAATATATGTAAGCTTAATTCTAGCGTGAATGCAAGGTCGTGACATATTGGCATGTATGGAAGTAGCCTAAATATACAAGAAATTCTATATGAGTGCAAAAATAACAGAAAAAATTGTAGCAACCATCCCTTACCATCTAATCTAGCAGCCACGATGCAACAAAAAACCTATATTTTTGGAGAGAAAAGTCTACCAGATAAATGCTCAGGATGAGAAACGTTCATCTTTTCTTTGGTTTCCCATTTGCTTTCCACTGGGTTATCTCCCCATTTACCAAAACCAACCTAATTTTCTTCTTTACGAAGCCTATTAATAACATGGTCCACAATCCCTGCCATGGCACATGGGACGGGGGCGATGGGCTCCGTTTCAACATCAATTAACTGAACAGACTCTATTACGAAGGCAACGTCGAGCAGACATTTCTTCAAGTGTGGAACATTAAAGATGTCGTGGACTCCTGCTAACTAGTTTGAAAGCTCCATATAATAATCAAGTTTAACCGCCCTCTCTAAAATCAGAAAAGGCCCAACGAAACTTGGCTCCAACTTCCCAGGTGTACCAAATCTCATAAGTTTTCTAAGAGCTGAAATCTAAATGAATACCACATCCCTAACTAGAACTCCAATTTCTATCTTCGCCTTTCAGTATAGGACTCCTATAGGTCTTATACGGCCTTCAACTACTGCCTAAACACTTCTAATTTCTCCAAGGTCCTCCAAAATCCATGATGAAAGCTTTCAACAAATTATCTAAAATTCTATTCACTCTTCCCGTCTGTCCGTCGGTCTGTGGGTGGTAAGCAATGCTAAGAAACAAAGTCGATCCCAAATCAGATTGCAAACTTCTCCAAAATCCCCTAGTGAACAAAGGGACTCTATCACTAGTAATGTTAACAGGAACTCCATGAAGTCGTACCACTTCATTGACATAAATCTGTACTAGAGATGCTGTAATTCTATTACTTCCAATGGAAGTAAAATGAACCAACCTACTATGACCTAAATACAATCATTACCTCTTGGTAACCCATCTCTAAGTCCCTTGATATATGCTCTCAACCCCAAGTCAAAATCTCCGATGGTAATGACAATCATTTGGGCATGCCTTACGTAGCTTTAATTCCTTGTCATGTCAAACCTCTAGAAACGGATTCAGTGACTCTCTCTACATCCTTGACTAATTGGAAAATCCTCTTCATATCCCTATACACCTTATCACATTTGGGGTGAATGGTGACACTCTATAAATTTTGGATTTGAAGCATTCTAATATAATTTCTTACTGACTTCCAGTCTTATCTTCGGTTTATCGCTAGTTAAGCATCCTTATGAAATTTCCTTATTTACGATGTTCCTTAATTATATTTATTTAGTGGTCTGATCTCCCTAAATCAACATAGTGATAAAACATGAACATTCCTTATACCATATCAAACACTTTTCGTAAAGGAGACAACAAGCGGTTTCCATCCAAATACTTTAAAAGAAAATTTTATGGGAAGTTTCCATTAACAATTAATTGGTGCTAATGATGTTGGAGCGCTAATGCTCCTTATCAATTTAAGATGTACATTCATAGAATGTCATTCTACCATTTTCCACCTTTCTAAAATTTACCCCTTAGTTCTAATAAATATTTGTTACCCATAATAACTGGCTTATTAATGTCTGTAACATCCCACCTTTTTGTACGCTTAAGCAGACACACGTGCCAACTTAAACCATACAGAAGGGCGGATTGTTATGGGGTAAATAAGAAAAAATGGAGAAATAAAAGAAACAAAATAGAATCTTGCAGCGGAACGATAAAATATAATAATCAAATAACAGTTCATGAAGCTGTTTTACAAAACATTTGATTATACTTATACAATACATATCAGAGTTACGCATACCAGAGAATGATAATTAATGCAGCGAAATACAATGGTGTAGTGGACTATAATAAATAGTAGTAATAAAATCTTTGTCTTCGTCCTCCAGAAATAGAGCCTTCAAATACTGAAATTCTCAGGCTGACCCGAGCGAATTGAAAAGACAAAACACTCGAGTCAGAACTAAAAGATCTTATGTAAGTTAAATCAATGATAAATATATGAGTGGAACGGCGTCAGAGATGTTTATGGGATTTGACATCTCCTATCCAGTGTCTAACATAAGTGCAGTAACTTAGGAGATGCTCGACATTCACATCCCCTAAAGATCCGTTAAACTATTTACTATGTAGTAATATTCGCTATTATAATAATGTCTAATCATAAAATAAACATACTTTTAAATAGCGTTAAGGCTTTACATTTTCCACCTTAACACATAATAGTGCCAGTAGTCTATACAGTACATGCATACCCTGAGAGGCTACGAGAAGATACTCCATAGGTACGACACAAATAGAAACTCGTAGTAAAGCTCGATATGGTAGGTGACATGGCACACAAGGCAATGCCAGGGTAGATATACCAATTACGCACACGGACTGATGGAAACGCATAGCAGCCACTACCGCTCCACCTCGAACAACACTCCCAAATCGAAGGGTGGCCACCAAAAATCACAAAGTAATAGAATGGAATCGAAGAAGTGCATCCGATAAGAGGTGCTACCTCACTGGTCCGAGATCGCTCCTGTTTTAGCGACCTTATGCCAACTCACGGGAGTTAGGTCCACGTATATACCTTAGGATCGTCACCACCATCCTACTTCATTCTGGAAACTCCACCGCGTACACAGTTGTCAAAGTGGTTTTCGGTATCGACAGAGAGTATGTCCATATCCGATCCCGGTCTCATTAACAACCAAACGTTATTATAACACCGTGGTCATTTAAAAATATATACTTTTAAAAACACAATCATTGCCCTTTCAAAACATATCCTTTACTTCAAAAACCAAAATATTATTTCCATTTCAAAACCATATCCTTTACTTCAAAATAGTATATACTTTAAAACAAAAATATTTTTGCCATTTCAAAACTATATCCTTTACTTCACAATAGTATATACTTTAAAACCAAAATATAATATCCATTTCAAAACCATATAAATACGATATCATTTCCGTTTTATAACCAAATCAATACGACATCATTTTTAAATTCATAGTATTTCAAAGTTATAGAATTTCGATGTAACGACCCGTAAATTTTAACTGTTTTAATAACGTAATTAGTTGAAATTTTGTGAAATTTTAAACGATAAAATTTTGAAATAAAAATTTGATATTTGGAATGCGTCTAATTAATCATAGCAACTGGTAAATTTTCATCAGATAATTTGGAAGTTTATTTTATAGTGTAATTTTATTCCAATTTATATCAGTTAAAATTGATGATAATAAAATGTTTTCCAAACCTGAATATTTTTACATAGAAAAATTCTAATTCATCTTCTGACTAAGACGTCATTTTTCGTTTTTCCAAATTCGGGCTTCTTTAGCTCCGTCGATCTTATTTTTCTACGTTTTTGCTACATTTTCCGCTAGTAGAAAATTCGAATTTTTATAATTCAATCATACCTCCGATATCTGTATACCGTTTTGATCGTCTCGTCATACTGATCTCTACGATATATTTATTTCTGTATTTTGAAGTCCGGTGCGCAACGGATATAATAAAACTGTTCGTGTCATATCGGTACCACAAATTTCCAAGGTTACTACCGTGCTTCTTCAAATTGAAACTTGCTGCCTAAACAAATATTTACTGCCTTTAATTATTATAGTTGTTTGCATTTATATTTGCTATTCTCTAGGGGTGACTTTTGATATACTACTGGTCACCTTTCAAGTGCACGTCCACCCTCATCCCCTGATAATTTTCCTCCTATCTTTATTATAATTTAAGCTTGCTGTTGCATTTGTCTTCCCAGGCTAATACCTCTTCCTTTCCTATATTTTTTCCTCCTCTTCTTTGTTCGCATTTCCTTCTCACCTCTCCTCTCTCTACATGAAACTCAAACCCATCTCCTCCGACCTACCTTACCGCAGACCATCGCCACATCGGCCTCTTCAAACTCACGGCTTTCATTTCCTTTAGCACCGCCTCGCACCACATCTACCACCACAACCCATCTCAAGCACACCCAGGCGCCGACCCACCACCAACCTCGGCTGCAACGGTAGAGACCGACCACTCACCACCTGAGGAGCTCGGCCTCACTTCCCTCCGCCTACAACCATGATCGACTTCCGCATAACTCTAAGACAACCGTTTCCGGAACCCACACAGCGACTAGCTCCTACCATCTCCTGCAAACCCACCATGGCAGCCTCCTGCGTTGCCCACTCAACCGAGCATAGTCAGCTCTAACTCGACCTCCTTCCCCTTGCTTCCCGAGATCCGAGCCATCGCCACCCTGCGGCAGCTTCTCACGCAGGTCGTCCTTACTCTTACTAGCTTGGGTTTGATATATATATATGTTATGAAATAGGTTATGTTATATATTATACAGATGTGGAAATTTTAATATAAAGGTTTTAATAATTAGTGATTTATGGAAGTATAATATGAAGTTTATTTTAAGATGAAAATTATGTATATAGATTTACGTATGTATATATATATTTGTTATATACGTTACAATCATATCTATGTTTAAAGTACATTTTCATGTTAGCATTGATCTTTAATATATACATATGTGTAGGATCTAGATTAACCCTAGAGGGGGGGTGAATAGGGTTATCGCAAATTTTCTCGAATTAAATGCGAAATCAAACTGCAGATAAATAAATATGCAGAAAAGTAAATCATACACAAAATTTACCCAGCTTCGGCAACCCCTGCCTACTGCTGCATTCCCAGATTTCTATTAGGATTAAACAGTATCCCGCTTACAAACACTCCTACAGACTCGCACACCCTGCTCCGCCTATAGAGCTTTGTAAACTCGCACACCCTGCTCACTGAACTAACCCTAACTAGACAATCTGACACTACCTAAACCCTAGGTGGTGATTTACCCTTGCTTGACTTGAAAAGTATAAACTGAAAAACAAAATACGGTTTAAAATCTAGGGCAAAATTTAAATTGAAAATTTAAATCGATTTTGCCCTCAATAGACTTGGCCTAAAACTATATTAATTAAACCCGGCCTAAAATTATAAAACTAAAGCTTAAAACAAGACATCCCCAATTTAAAATTCTTTTAATATCTGGCCCACTGTTATTTTATCTCGAAATAATGTCGGCCCGCTTCCTTTTGTCTTCGACCCCCTTATTATTATCTTCGACCCAATTCTTTTATCTCCAGTCCGATTCCTGAGAAAAAATATGGCGACTCAAAAATTAGGGCTTTCGACGATTCTTCGATTCTCTGATGAATTGGAGTCTCTTCTTCGACACTTGCTTGAATGAATTAGGGCTTTGCCCTTGTTCGTTCCACTGGCAAATTGAACTTCGGCTTCGTCGATTCTTAAGACGATTCTGGAATTGTTGATCTTCTGTTGTTCTGGTGACTTGATACTTCAGCTTCTCTTTGATTCTGGAATTTGGGTTTATCCCTATTGCCATTGGCGATTCCCTTTGTGGTTTGCGATCACCTAATCACTCGACTGTTGGCTTTGGTATGTATTTCTCTGTTGCTCTATTCTCTGATTTGAACTTGATTTTGAGCTTTATGTCGATGATGATTGGGTTTTATTTTCTCTGCTCTTCACCACCCAGTCGATGATGATTTTGGGTCTCTTTATATAAGCATATGATTTGATTTCTTGATCCCCACGATGTTTATACTTTCTGTTTTTACACTTTCGTATTTTTGGAAATTCCTTTTGATCCACGGCTTCAATTTTATACGTTCGATCTTCTGATTTTAAACCAGTCGTTCCAGAAACTTTCCTATTATAATTTTTACTTTTTAAACTTTGATTTGAAGATATACGGCTTTGACTTGTTCTTGACTTCTGAACTGATTTTTGAACATTTATGACTTTCATGTCTCTGATCATCTGACTTTTACCACTGCCTTGACATTTTGGTTACTGGTGATCTTTGACTGGTTTTCTGCCCATTTTTTGTTCACTGCTATCATGTTTCCACTGTTTGTATTGATGGTGCCTTTGTTTCTCCGTTGCATTCGACTTGATAGTGTTTGTTTACTTGAACAATTGCTTATGTCTGCACACTCTTATGCTCTTGACATTGTGATGTTGAACTTTACTTGTTTGTTAAACTGTAGCCACTGTAGACCTTTATTGAAGCTGCTGTGTTCATGTGCTCACTTGTACATTGTTGATCTTGTACCTGACTTTGGTTGTTGAACTTGTTTGTTCATTTCTGTAGTCACTGCACTGTTGTTTTGGTGTAGTTGTCAGTGTAGCTTGATCATTTGGATCATTCACTTGATACTGTTTTACTTCCCTGTTGTATATCCTGTTAGTTGCATTCATTTCTTGGTTGTATTGATATGGCATCTGATGTTCACCTCTGTTCATGTAGCTCTCTATGTATATGACTTGTTTCAGTTACACTTCATTGAGTCTTCACTGCACTTGAATGTATATATCTGTACTGTATTTGTTGATTCATCATTGTTTAGCTTGATGATCATATCTGGTTATTGGTTCATATGAACTTGAATCACTTCTTTGACTTTGATCCCTGTGTACATGCATAGTGTATATCTTGACCATTTATTCACCTTGATGTATATGCAGTCTTCATTATTCATGTATCTGCATTTCATATGCTTGTGCATTTTTGAACTGATGCACTTGTGACCAGTTGCCTGTAGTCTTCACTGTGTATACTTTTGATGCATTACCTTGTATGGTATTGCACATCTAGTCTTGTCATTTGAGTTACTGTGGTTATGCTTCATGTACAGTTTCATTTGCATGTTGGACTATCTTGAGTTGCACTTTGATGTTGGTCGAGTCCATTTGCACTTATGTTGAATCTAATTTTGATTTGACCTTCTGCACTCGAGTTGGCGAGGCAGTGCACACGTGTATACGTGTGTACTGCAGCCACTCGTAATCACCTGTCTCTAAAATAAATACTGATATCCACAGATATTACGCAATCAAAGATGATGACGATAACCCATATATCTGAGACAGCTTTAAAAATAAATTTTATATTTTTGCAAATCAAAATTTCAAAATTGTTTCTTTTCAGATTACTGCTGTAGATTGTTAATTATACAGGCACACAGGAGACAGGACAAATACTGGAGCTGGACAATGCAGATGCAGAAGACTGAGTGTATGAGTGATGTAGTGAGGACAGAAATGTAAATGTGAAAATGTATGAGTGAGAGTGAACTGTAAATATGAAATCAGTGTACTGTATGAAATACGTGTATTGTATGAAAACTTTGTACTGAATAAAATATTATATTTGAAATAAAAATACTGTTTGAATTTGTTAAATTCTGTGCAATAGTATTATTACTTCAACACGAATATTTATTCATGTATTTGTAAAATCTGCAAACACATCTATAATTCGATATATATATTTTGTTATCATCAAACACTAAACACATATCAAACAATATGTATATACAGATAGGGTTTTACTTTTTATATGTGTATAGATAAATAAAGTCTATGTAAACCAATTTACATACCCTGTATATTTATATTTGCTCATATATGTTTTAGCTCCTGCTTTGGTATTGCAGTTTTTCTCCAGTGTTATATATAAAGTATTTTATATATATTACTTCAATAAAAAATATATTTTAAGATACAGTTTTCCAATAATGTTCAATTATGGATATCTGGAGTAGAATATATAAGGTAGTATTTCGAAAATGAATATGTATCTTCTGTATATACACTTCAATGCGTGAAACAGATTTCAATTTGAATAATTTATATTACGTCTTTAATATGTATTATAATCTATGATTTATATACTTAGAGTTTATTGAGTTTAGATATATAGTATAACCAGGTAAGCTCATATTGTCTTCTTATAAACATTGATTTTAAATTAAAGAAAGGGTGCTAGTTGTAATTAATGCTTTGTAGAGATTTGCATCTTGCTGGCGTGTGTTGTATATACATAGAAATAGAAACTTTTAAGAGTAGCGATATTGAATGTGATATGTTGGATCTTTATTTTGCTTTGCAAATACTGTAAAAAGGTTGTTTTGGAAATATAAGATACTTTGACTTTAAGTTATTTATGTTTAACTTTATTATTGACTTTTAATATATAGGTTTTGGTTAAAACAATGATTTGAAATGTATATACTTAGTTAACATATGTTTAAATTATTTTGTAAAATAAATATGATACATGTATATTTAATTTAAAATACGTTTGAATTTAGAATATCATTTTATCTATATATATAGTTGTATATTAAGCTCACGCATCCTATTTATCTTCCTCGATCCAATCCTGATTTGAATTCGTTTATTCCTATTATCAGCTTCGACCGTCGAATCATGTCCGTCTAGCTTGTTTTGGAATTCGTGCCTGGATTTCGTAACTCGATTTCGTTGCCTATCCTCTAGCCTCGAAAGGTGAGCAATCACTCACGATTAATGTTCTTTTATTTATTAAATTTGATTTCAATTGAAACGACAATTGAAATATGCCACTGTTAGTTATTTACACTGTTATATATGTTATTACCTGTATCAGTTCACTTGTGACATCCGACACCATTATCTGTTATTTATACGATGATAATCCAGTTTGGTTGTTAAAATGATTGATTGTTTGATGTTGATATTGAACGTTAAATTGTTAAGTATAAAGTGATAAAAATTTACAATTGAAATTGACGTAGGAGTTAAAATTGGAAATTTATATATGTGTTGAATTTGATTAGATAAATTTTGTATAATATGACCCCTTTAAATGTTTAATTTCTCGACACGTAGAAATTTGGTTATGTACACCTTGAACCGTTGAATGTATGTTGAAAAATTGATGTAGTATGAAATTGGATAATAGATATCAAATGAAAAACCGTATTAACATTAGTGTAATAATCTTAAATCTACATGAAATGATAGTGTAGATTCTAGAAATAATTATATTAATTTGCACAAACAACAATGTGAATTAATACAATTATTTCGGGATTATTTGAATTGATTATTGGATTGATATTGGTTGTTGTTATTTCATTTTTATTTACTTTGACACCATCCCAGCTATCACACTGCAAGTTCCCTTTGCTATGCTTTGATTTTGAATTGAATTGGAATCGGGTTGAAATGATAAATACCCAAATTAAACTTTGACCTAGGATAGAGAATTAAATAAAACCTGATTGGTCAATAATTTGATTTAAAAATAAAATAAAGATTTTATTGAATAAATAATAAGGTTTTAAAATGAAGTTGAAATTTGAATTTTTATGAAAGGAAAATGTTAATATGTAATAATCCGAAACAAAATATTAACATAGTAGTTGATGAAAGAATGTTGTTTAAAATTTAATTATTAAGTTTGAAATTAATTAATAATTAAGTTTTTTTGAAATTATTTAATAATTAAATAAGATTGAACTATTTAATTATTGAGTTTTGAAATTGTAAATAATTAAGTTTTGAAATTATTTAATAATTAAATAAAATTGAATTCTTTGATAAGTAAAATTGAACCTCTTGAATTAGTGAAATTTAGTTCTTTATTAATTGAGCTTTGAAATGGTAACTAAGTAAATAAATAAGTGAATTGGAATTTTCTTTAACAAGAAATAAAATGTGATTTATTGAAATTAATGTAAGACTTGTAATTGAAAGAATTGATTTGACGAATTTAATTTAATTCAAATTTATAAGTTTCGATACAATGAAGTTGAACTTAAGTAATTGATTTAATGAATTGGAAATTTTATAGAAATTGTTTTGAATGACAAATTTACTTAATGAATATTGAATAAAATCGATCAATGAATTTAAATTGATTTGAATGTTAAATTAAATTAATTTAAATAATTTCGTAATGAAACTTATATACGAACTTGAATCAATATTTGAATTGTTTTAAATAAAAATTGAAATTGAATTATAAGATTTTGAAATGGTAATTTGGAAATTTTGAAACGTGAATTTTGGAAATTGATGTAGAAAGACAAATGAAATGTTGGTTTACAAATTCTAATTGAAATTGTAATTGTTTTGTTTTTGAAATAAATAAACGACCAATCGGTGTAATAATTACGAAAGTTATTAAAGAGACCGGAATCGGTAAGGGACATACTCACTGTCTAAACCAAAAACCACTTTAATAACTATACGCGGAGTGTGATCCAGAACGAAGTGGTTGGAATGATGTACGTGATGACTAAAGAAAGAGAACGATAATGGATAGCCTTGACACTTGTGTCAAATTGGAAATGACTAAAACAGGAGCCGTGCCGGGCCAAATGGGGTTAGCTACCTTGAGCGAACACACTTCTTCGAAAACTACTTATTACTTGTTATCGATTGGTGCACCCTCGAATTTTGGGAGTTTTGTTTCGCGGTGTTGCGATCGTCGCAGCGATGTGTTCTCACCAGTCCGGATCAGGCAAACGGTAGTTTCACTACCTTGGGTATTGCCTCATGTGCCTTGTCATACTTGTATCCCTATATACGCGACCACTACGATTTGTTTTGTGTTATACCTATGGAGTACTCCCTGATATCCCACTAGTTTATGGTGGAGTTTACAGTGCTGTATAGACTATAACGCTTATATAAAATGTGTAAAGGGGGATAATGGTAACGCCTTAACACTATTTTGATACTTTATATTACCGATAGGCATTATCTACTTAACGTACACTACTACATAGTAGATAGTTTAACGGATCCTTAGAGGATGGTTATTCCAAACATCCTTTAAGTTACTTGTATTTCAGTTTCTATTTCACTTGAGTTGTTGATATAAGAATGTCAATCCTGACTCGAGTGTTTTGTGTTTTGCTTTACGCTCGGGTCAGACTGAGTGTACCAGTATTCGAGACTCACCTTTGGAGTTGGAGCTTCGCTTGGAGATCCAGCTATCTATCCAGTTTCAGATATCCAGTTGATTCTAGTGATGTATTCTGATATTGTATTTGATTATTGTATTCGAGACATCTATTGTACCTTATTTGACTCTGATATGTATATAGTAGCTTCATGAACTACTATCTTTTGTTTCTGCTGCATTTATTACTCTGTGTCTGTTATCTGTGATTATTTATTTAATGTATATGTTCAGTTTTGCCAAATTTAAATTAACAATTCGGTATTTTGAATTATTCAAGTCCGACATGTGCGGATGCGAATAGTCCAAAATAGCGGGTCGTTACAGTTGGTATCAGAGCTTTGGTAGCTCTAGGCAAAACATAGTATATATGGTAAATGTATTTACAGAATCACTTCCATCCAAGTTTAAATCTCGTCCTTCTTGACTCGATTCCTTTGAATTTTTGGAACATTCCCTGCGGTTTCAAAATTCGTTCGTGTCCCTCACTATTCGTCTTCTAATTTCGGAGTATCCCATAACTCCACTTTAAATGATCTTTATAATGAATCGGCGGTCTCGCCAAACTTCGAATGATTTTTAAAGGGGTGAAACTCCTTTACAATAGGCATTGATTTACCTAAGATTTCTGTATCCTCGGTTTACGATGCTATCTATCTCCTGCTATACCTGAATTCTATTTCTTGAGATCGAATGTAGATTTCCCTTGAAATTCTGCATCAATCTTATTCTTGAAGTCACGGTCGACCCGGTTAAGGTTGCCCGCAATTTATATAAACTTATCTATCTTCCTATTTTGTTATTTAATTATCTCGTCTTTGTTTAAAACCTATCTTCGAATCAAAAAATTCTCTTTGATTTGAGTCCCTCAAATTTAAATCTCTATACTTGCTTTGAAATCCATTCTCGTATCGTCGAGCGAGGAAGTGTATTTATAAATTAATATTAAAAATGTTTTATATATTGTGTTGTTTGAGTTGTTGATGTTGAGTTGGGTTTTCGATCGATTCGTCTGATCAACGCTATAGATAGGATTTCCAAAACACTTGAACAGAGCAAACCGACACAATAGTATTTTCGAATTTGGTGAATAAAATAGTTTTGTATGATTATATTACATATAAATATAAATTTCTCTGAAATTAAATTGTTAATGAAGTTTGTTGTCAGAAATGATAATATTTGATTTTCATTTATTGTTTTATAAACCACTGACTATTGCATAATATGAATAAATGAATTTATAAAACTTGGATATAATTTGATTTAGAATCTGAAATGAATTTAAATCAAGAATTTGAGAATTTAATTTTCAAAAATTTCAAACCTTGGTTTTAAAGGTTTTAAAATGTATATCTAAAGTATTTTCGAATAAAAATCATTTCATAGAAATTTTAGATGTTTAATCAAGTGCTCTTCTCTTTGTCGCTGGAAAATAATTTCGGTAATGACGGCCGCATCATCGACATTCATTTTCGAGTTTCGAAGTGGAGAGACCATAAGTAGCTTGCTACACTTTTGTTTTGAAATGAATTTTATTTGAATTTCTAAAGTATGACTTGATTTAAAAATATTTATCTACATATATATATATATTAGTATTTGATATAGATTTGACTTGGATATATTATATGTATATAATTATCTCTTAATGGTTTGAAGTGAATCGGAAATCTAATTCTTGAATTTATATAAAAGATGATTTCAACTATAAATGAAACCAAAATTTTGGATAAATATTTAAACTTGAAATAATTGAATTTGAAAATTTTATTTGTATAGTACTAAATTGCATTCCTATATAACTTACCTAAATTATTCAGAAGTTAAAATGTAATTGGATAATATACAATATAAAATGATTTTATAAATAAAATTTGAGTGTTTATAATAAATGTTATACACTTAGATTTTAATTATAAAAAAAATGCTAATAAAGATGATAGAATAATAAGTTAATTGAATGAGATGAATATAATAAATTTTGTTCTGAAAGAATTAACAAATTGAAATTAGATCAACTTAGGAAAATACCTTAAATTTAAACCAATTATTGAATATAAATTAATTTAAATGGAAATTTATATGGTTTAAATTAATTTATATGGTTTAAATATATGTAATAAGATATATTAAGTGGAATAAACTTAATAATAATTTGGAATAAAAGAATTAAATTTGTTGAATAAAATATGAGTACAATAAATGATTATACAAATTGATGATTTAGAAATTGTTAATTGAGGATGACTAGATAATAAGATAATGAATTTAGAAATAGATAGATTGATTTAACTTAAGTGAACTCAAAGGGATTTAACCAAATTGTTAAATAGTAATTAATTTAAATTGAAATCTATATGGTTTAAATTAATTATTTTACTTGTATTTCAATCTATTTTCTTTCTGGTTATTTCTATTCTCCTGCCTCCTTCCATTTCGCGGACGAAAAGTTTTGAGTTGGGGAGAGTGTAACGACCCGTAAATTTTAACTGTTTTAATAACGTAATTAGTTGAAATTTTGTGAAATTTTAAACGATAAAATTCTGAAATAAAATTTTGATATTTGGAATGCGTCTAATTAATCATAGCAACTGGTAAATTTTCATCAGATAATTTGGAAGTTTATTTTATAGTGTAATTTTATTCCAATTTATATCAGTTAAAATTGATGATAATAAAATGTTTTCCAAACCTGAATATTTTTACATAGAAAAATTCTAATTCATCTTCTGACTAAGACGTAATTTTTCGTTTTTCCAAATTCGGGCTTCTTTAGCTCCGTCGATCTTATTTTTCTGCGTTTTTGCTGCATTTTCCGCTAGAAGAAAATTCGAATTTTTATAATTCAATCATACCTCCGATATCTGTATACCGTTTTGATCGTCTCGTCATGTTGATCTCTACGATATATTTATTTCTGTATTTTGAAGTCCGGTGCGCAACGGATATAATAAAACTGTTCGTGTTATATCGGTACCACAAATTTCCAAGGTTACTGCCGTGCTTCTTCAAATTGAAACTTGCTGCCCAAACAAATATTTACTGCCTTTAATTATTATAATTGTTTGCATTTATATTTGCTATTCTCTAGGGGTGACTTTTGATATCCTACTGGTCACCTTTCAAGTGCACGTCCACTCTCATCCCCTGATATTTTTCCTCCTATCTTTATTATAATTTAAGCTTGCTATTGCATTTGTTTTCCCAGGCTAATACCTCTTCCTTTCCCATATTTTTTCCTCCTCTTCTTTGTTCGCATTTCCTTCTCACCTCTCCTCTCTCTACATGAAACTCAAACCCATCTCCTCCGATCTACCCTATCGCAGACCAACGCCACATCGGCCTCTTCAAACTCACAGCCTTCACTTCCTTTAGCACCGCCTCGCGCCACATCTACCACCACAACCCATCTCAAGCACACCTAGGCGCCGACCCACCACCAACCTCGGCTGCAACGGTAGAGACCGACCACTCACCACCTGAGGAGCTCGGCCTTACTTCCCTCCGCCTACAACCATGACCGACTTCCGCATAACTCTAAGACAACCGTTTCCGGAACCCACACAGCAACTAGCTCCTACCATCTCCTGCAACCCACCATGGCAGCCTCCTGCGTTGCCCACTCAACCGAGCATAGTCAGCTCTAACTCGACCTCCTTCCCCTTGCTTCCCGAGATCCAAGCCATCGCCACCCTGCGGAAGCTTCTCACGCAGGTCGTCCTTACTCTTACTAGCTTGGTTTTGATATATATATGTTATGAAATAGGTTATGTTATATATTATACAGATGTGGAAATTTTAATATAAAGGTTTTATTAATTAGTGATTTACGGAAGTATAATATGAAGTTTATTTTAAGATGAAAATTATGTATATAGATTTACGTATGTATATATATTTGTTATATACGTTACAATCATATCTATGTTTAAAGTACATTTTCATGTTAACATTGATCTTTAATATATACATATGTATATACGGATAGTGTTTTACTTTTTATATGTGTATAGATAAATAAAGTCTATGTAAACCAATTTACATACCGTGTATATTTATATTTGCTCATATATGTTTTAGCTCCTGCTTTGGTATTGCAGTTTTTCTCCAGTGTTATATATAAAGTATTTTATATATATATTACTTCAATAACAAAAAAAATATTTTAAGATGCAGTTTTCCAATACTGTTCAATTATGGATATCTGGAGTAGAATATATAAGGTAGTATTTCGGAAGTGAATATGCATCTTCTGTATATACACTTCAATGCGTGAAACAGATTTCAATTTTAATAATTTATATTACGTCTTTAATATGTATTATAATCTATGATTTATATACTTAGAGTTTATTGAGTTTAGATATATAGTATAACCTGGTAAGCTCATATTGTCTTCTTATAAACATTGATTTTAAATAAAAGAAAGGGTGCAAGTTGTAATTAATGCTTTCTAGAGATTTGCATCTTGCTGGCGTGTGTTGTATATACATAGAAATATAAACTTTTAAGAGTAGCGATATTGAATGTGATATGTTGGATCTTTATTTTGCTTTGCAAATACTGTAAAAAGGTTGTTTTGGAAATATAAGATACTTTGACTTTAACTTATTTGTGTTTAACTTTATTATTGACTTTTAATATATAGGTTTTGGTTAAAACAATGATTTGAAATGTATATACTTAGTTAACATATGTTTAAATTATTTGGTAAAATAAATATGATACATGTATATTTAATTTAAAATACGTTTGAATTTAGAGTATCATTTTATCTATATATATATAGTTGTATATTAAGCTCACGCATCCTATTTATCTTCCTCGATCCAATCCTGATTTGAATTCGTTTATTCCTATTATCAGCTTCGACCGTCGAATCATGTCCGTCTAGCTTGTTTTGGAATTCGTGCCTGGATTTCATAACTCGATTTCGTTGCCTATCCTCTAGCCTTGAAAGGTGAGCAATCACTCACGATTAATGTTCTTTTATTTATTAAATTTGATTTCAATTGAAACGACAATTGAAATATGCCGCTGTTAGTTATTTACACTGTTATATATGTTATTACCCGTATCAGTTCACTTGTGACATCCGACACCATTATCTGTTATTTATACGATGATAATCCAGTTTGGTTGTTAAATGGTTGATTGTTTGATGTTGATATTGAACGTTAAATTGTTAAGTATAAAGTGATAAAAATTTACAATTGAAATTGACGTAGGAGTTAAAATTGGAAATTTATATATGTGTTGAATTTGATTAGATAAATTTTGTATAATATGACTCCTTTAAATGTTTAATTTCTCGACACGTAGAAATTTGGTTATGTACACCTTGAACCATTGAATGTATGTTGAAAAATTGATGTAGTATGAAATTGGATAATAGATATCAAATGAAAAACCGTATTAACATTAGTGTAATAATCTTAAATCTACATGAAATGATAGTGTAGATTCTAGAAATAATTATATTAATTTGCACAAACAACAATGTGAATTAATACGATTATTTCGGGATTATTTGAATTGATTATTGGATTGATATTGGTTGTTGTTATTTCTTGTTTATTTACTTTGACACCATCCCAGTTATCACACTGCAAGTTCCCTTTGCTATGCTTTGATTTTGAATTGAATTGGAATCGGGTTGAAATGATAAATACCCAAATTAAACTTTGACCTAGGATAGAGAATTAAATAAAACCTGATTGGTCAATAATTTGATTTAAAAATAAAATAAAGATTTTATTGAATAAATAATAAGGTTTTTAAATGAAGTTGGAATTTGAATTTTTATGAAAGAAAAATGTTAATATGTAATAATCCGAAACAAAATATTAACATAGTAGTTGATGAAAGAATGTTGTTTAAAATTTAATTATTAAGTTAGAAATTAATTAATAATTAAGTTTTTTTGAAATTATTTAATAATTAATTAAGATTGAACTATTTAATAATTGAGTTTTGAAATTGTAAATAATTAAGTTTTGAAATTATTTAATAATTAAATAAAATTGAACCTCTTGAATTAGTGAAATTTAGTTCTTTATTAATTGAGCTTTGAAATGGTAACTAAGTAAATAAATAAGTGAATTGGAATTTTCTTTAACAAGAAATAAAATGTGATTTATTGAAATTAATGTAAGACTTGTTGATGCAGCAGCAGAAATAACAAAAGATAATTCTGTGAAAGTAGCAATCGATGGAATGAAGAATACTGAATGACCCAAATTCGTTGATCTGAAGATACCGAATTCTAGCTATCTTCGTCACGTTGATCGCACACGATACCGTGAAGGAAGATCTGCAATTCTTCAGACGTTGATCAAGCGCACTTGATACCGTGAATTGGCTTCTACGATCGTTAATTTGAGCGCACTCGAATGCCGAAAGAGGAGATAGGAGATTACACTCAACTACCAATTTAGTGAAAGCACAAAGCTAGCAAAACAAATTTTTTTATTCAAATCAACTAACTTTACAAATGACACACACTCCCTATTTATAGGGTTACAACTCATACACCTCCTCAACACAACACATTACAACTCATAGGTCGGTAATGACCTAACATCATGTGCGACCTAAAAAAAATACAACACAACCCTTACAACATGAACGACTTACGACCTAAGTACAAAACATCACAAATGAGTCAACAATTTACACACAACAAAATACAACAATTTCCATAATACGACTCAACTGATATACAACACGACCCAAATTAGCCGCGACCTAAGGAAGGCTTGCATCAGAAGTTCCAGCGACTTAAAGGTCCGCGACTTAAGAAGACTGCTTCTGGAAATCTCACGCGACCTATCCACAGAGCGACTTAAGTTTTAGCATCCTGTAGCGATCTAATGAAACTTGGAAGCGACTTAAGTTAGGTCGTTGGCGACCTAAGGAAATAGCGGCTCGTGACCTATCCACAAGCGACCTAAAATTTAGTGGCTGCAAAGAAAGACGCGGCATAAGATCAAGCGACTTATAATTCAACGCGACCTAAACATGTAACGACATAAGAGAAACAACTTCAACGACCTAAAGGCTGCACGACCTAAAATAGGTCGTTCGCGACGTATCATAGGTCGTTAGCTTGTTTGAGCGACCTAAGAAACTTGGGTGATAAGAGTTTGGCTTTGACTCGCTAGGTCGTTCCAGCGACTTATCATATTGTGTTAGGTCGTTAGGTCGTTCCAACGACTTATCATATAACTCCTGATCTTCGTTGGGTCGCTGGGGCGACTTAAAGATGTTGCTAGGTCGCTGGAGCTCGGTAGAGTTAGGTCGTAACTTGTCCTTATGTCTCATTTGACTTAAGGCATGCGGCTCGTTAGGTCGGAGCTTGTTAGGTCGAAGCTCGTTAGGTCGGAGCTTGTTAGGTCGAAGCTTGTTAGGTCGGAGCTTGTTAGGTCGGACTTCATAGCTCGTTTGTGACCTCAAATGGCGCGACTTAAGGAATAAAATGCTAGGTCGTTGCTCAGGAAACTTAGGTCGTTGGCGACCTAAGTCTTCATCAATCTGGGCTGCATCACTTGTAATTGAAAGAATTGATTTGACGAATTTAATTTAATTCAAATTTGTAAGTTTTGATACAATGAAGTTGAACTTAAGTAATTGATTTAATGAATTGGAAATTTTATAGAAATTGTTTTGAATGACAAATTTACTTAATGAATATTGAATAAAATCGATCAATGAATTTAAATTGATTTGAATGTTAAATTAAATTAATTTAAATAATTTCGTAATGAAATTTATATACGAACTTGAATCAATATTTGAATTGTTTTAAATAAAAATTGAAATTGAATTATAAGATTTTGAAATGGTAATTTGGAAATTTTGAAACGTGAATTTTGGAAATTGATGTAGAAAGACAAATGAAATGTTGGTTTACAAATTCTAATTGAAATTGTAATTGATTTGGTTTTGAAATAAATAAACGACCAATCAGTGTAATAATTACGAAAGTTATTAAAGAGACTGGAATCGGTAAGGGACATACTCACTGTCTAAACCGAAAACCACTTTAATAACTATACGCATAGTGTGATCCATAACGAAGTGGTTGGAATGATGTACGTGATGACTGAAGAAAGAGAACGATAATGGATAGCCTTGACACTTGTGTCAAATTGGAAATGACTAAAACAGGAGCCGTGCCGGGCCAAATGGGGTTAGCTACCTCGAGCGAACACACTTCTTCGAAAACTACTCATTACTTGTTATCGATTGGTGCACCCTCGAATTTTGGGAGTGTTATTTCGCGGTGTTGCGATCGTTGTGGCGATGCGTTCTCACTAGTCCGGATTAGGCAAACGGTAGTTTCACTACCTTGGGTATTGCCTCATGTGCCTTGTCATACTTGTATCCCTATATACGCGACCACTACGATTTGTTTTGTGTTATACCTATGGAGTACTCCCTGATATCCCACTAGTTTACGGTGGAGTTTACAGTGCTGTATAGACTATAACGCTTATATAAAATGTGTTAAGGGGGATAATGGTAACGCCTTAACACTATTTTGATACTTTATATTACCGATAGGCATTATCTACTTAGCGTACACTACTACATAGTAGATAATTTAACGGATCCTTAGAGGATGGTTATTCCAAACATCCTTTAAGTTACTTGTATTTTAGTTGCTATTTCACTTGAGTTGGATTTATTGATATAAGAATGTTAATCCTGACTCGAGTGTTTTGTGTTTTGCTTTACACTCGGGTCAGACTGAGTGTACCAGTATTCGAGACACACCTTTGGAGTTGGAGCTTCGCTTGGAGATCCAGCTATCTATCCAGTTTCAGATATCCAGTTGATTCTAGTGATGTATTCTGATATTGTATTTGATTATTGTATTCAAGACATCTGTTGTACCTTATTTGACTCTGATATGTATATAGTAGCTTCATGAACTACTATCTTTTGTTTTCGCTGCATTTATTACTCTGTGTCTGTGATCTGTGATTATTTATTTAATGTATATGTTCAGTTTTGCCAAATTTAAATTAACAATTCGGTATTTTGAATTATTCAAGTCTGACATGTGCGGATGCGAATAGTCCAACATAGCGGGTCGTTACATTCGAAACTAATGATTTAAAACTATAACACTTCCAAAACGTAATACTCTAAAATTAATAACTTTGAAACATAACTTCCACCCCTTACATGGTTTAAATATTAAAATATTTTATAAAGTAAACTAGCTTCTTAAATTTCACAAATCAATTCCAAAACAACCCGAATTTCTAAATTTTAAATTTAACCAAATCCCCAAATCATAAATTTCAATTCAATTCAGTTTTCAAATAGACAATTCCAAATTATATCGATTTCAAACAGATTTGATCTACAAAATAACCATTTCAAATTCAATATATTTCAAAGCTTAAATATTCAATATTTCAAACTAAACTTTATAATTCATATATACCAAATTCACTTTACTATTATTTAGTTTTGAAATATTTTCTTTATAAATCCAATATCCTTTAAATAAAACTTCAAATTTCAATAACTGAATATTCCTCAATTTATTTAGATTTGATATATTCACTTAAATCACCTTAAACCCGAATTAAGTTATAAAACCATATTCTTTTAAAATCTCAATTTCAATAAGTTCCAAATGGATTCTTATTAAATAAAATTCTTAATTAAATAAAATCTCAAATCAATTTCAAAACTATCTTCTCATCCTTGACTTAATAAAAATCAATATACACTCTATATTAAAATATAATTTGAGTAAATACTTATCCATATTATATTTTAAATAAAAATCAAACTTTATTATTAAAATTATTTTATACTTTAAACAATTTTATTTATAGCTTAAAACCAAGAATTTAACTATATATAAAATAACATTTATAAAATATCCAAATCAATATCTCATAAAACCATATATTTCTTTACAAAACCATAGAAATCATTTCAAAAATATTTATATATATATATATAGACCGCGGTGTCTGTATAAAATTTTCTATACTATGGTCAAGTGATACGGAAATTTTTTCATTTCAATCCGTAATTTAAAAAAAAATACGGTTATATATCATTTCAAACCGCAATCCCGAATGGAATAAAACACATAACAACTTGTAGTTTATAACAATATAAAATACAACATCCATTCATCCAATATCAACCATCAACCATTTATCATAATCATCATCCAATTCAATCAATAGCATCAATATATAACGGATAATAAATAACAGGTATCAACTAGCAGTTTATATTCAATAATAAATTAAATAACCGTTTAACTGGTAGTTTACATGCAATAATAAATTAAATAACAATTTAATTAAATAATTTCAATTTAACTGAGATGATGATTAAAATATTCCAAACAGTCATAATAAACTTCTAATCACATCATAGATCAATTTAACAAAACAAAAGAAATTTAAGAAGTTGTGAGTGGGTTAAAACACTCACCTTTAGATTTAAATTGAATTTAAATCCAATTTAAATCCAAAATTTGAATAGTCTCCAAATTCATCCAAACTAGCATCAAAGTGTCCGGAATTTCGATACGATCCCAGCAAAACAAACCGCGCATGAATCCAAGCTCGTATGAAAAAGTTATGAAAATTTGAAGATTGAAAAATTCTGGTCCTAGGTCGACTTCGGGTTCAACTTCGGTCCGTCGCCTCAAATCCCCGGTGCATGCTCTGAGTTTTTGCCAAAACGACCCGGAGACCAGAGTCATTTTCATCCTGACCCGAAGTATCTCCAGGGTTTTTGCCTTTGAAACCCGAAGCGCGACTCGTGTTGCAGGTTTGCAATTTTTTGTTTTTTTGTTTTTTTTGAAATTAGATTGGAATTTGGGAATTAGGTTTTGTTTGCCATTGGGATGAGGAGCTAAGAAGGAGATGTATGCACAGACAAATGACAATGAGGAACAATTAGGGTTTATAACGATATATTTATAGGCAAAACAAGATAGAATTGAATGGGCTCGATTGGTTTGGAAAGTTGAATGATACTGACCCGAAAAGCCCGTTTCGACTCCGGAACGAAATTGGGTCAACCCATATATCAAAATAGATGTTTTCAAATATTTTAAAATCAATGGAACAGGTTTCAAGTCCAAATTCCATCGTATGAAGAAGTTAAGCTAAAATCAAAAATTTCAAATTGATTTCAATTGATTACAATTGCATTTATTTCAAGGCGTTTCGAGTCCGTACGATCAAATGATAAATCCGATCATTACAAAACTTGAAACCCTATAATAATTCACCATTTCGGATCCGATAAAACTTGTTTCGTCGAAATCCGAGTCAGTGGCCAAAATGGCTATTTTTATAGGAATTAAACAAATTAATAATTGATTAATTAAATCAAATTTCCAAATTTAAATTCTAAAATTGACCATTCTTATTATTCTCAATTTCTCAATCATTTACAATGGTTTTAAACAAATTAACAGTAAATTAAAATTAATTATCTTATCGATTTCAGTATTAACCTCAATTTATTGAATTCAGAATATGTAAATAAATTTTCAAAAATTTCAATTTAATTACATCAATCAAAAATTATATTCATTCATTATTGTCAAATAGATGGATTTATCATTTGATTCAAACTATTGCATTAATATTTTCTTATTCCATCTTCATTTCAATTAACGAAAAATTTAACGTTTAATTCTACTTATTTCAATAAACTCAATCATTTAACCTTAATTTTAAATAAATAAATAAATCCTGATTTCCATTCATTTTCATAAATTGGCCTTTCATTAAATTTATTAATTATTGACTTTAATTAGCAAAGGCTATATCTAGGCACATTAATATTTCCCAAATAAATCCACTTTATTACATTTAAAATAAATTCCTTTCATGTAATTCTAATTTATCCTGTCATCTACAATTCATTACGTATTATTGCATCAATGTATATAACCTTTAATCTATTTCCATTCTACCAATTTCAATCAATTAGAACTTCACAATTGCTTACATAAATTTGGATTGTACTACATTTATTATATTTTTGTTAAGTATATACATTAATTACAATTAAATATTCTCTGTAACTCATTTCTTGGGTTCATCCCTTTTTATTACCCAAATTACTATCTTGTATTAAGTTTACATTTCTATTTTAATTTTATATTCAATTATAACCTAACAGTCATTTCAAATCAATTGGATTGTATTCAATTTGGTTATTCATCAACTGCCATTTACACTACAGCCTAAATTTACAGAGTTACTATAAATACATATTATGGCATTGGTTAATCAAATGTTTGCTTTAAATTACTTATTTTAAATTTTATGCTCAAGAGCAACAATTAACACTTTCCATTATTATAACAATATTAATTCACAAATTTACATTCCTATCAATTTCTTATATTTAACTTATAACCAAGTATGACAATTCACATTATTTCCATTAATTGCAATTTCATTTTAAATTGTTAATTTTAATTACACTGCTACATTTAGTTTCTAACATTAATTGTATTTGTTTTTATTATATTCCGTTTATAGCTAAGTCATAAAATTTGAATTTCAATTAAATTGTAACGTTTATTCAAGTTAGTTAAATATTAACTTGCATTAACACGTTTCCTTAATTTACAATCAACTACCGTTTTCAAGGTTTTATTACATTAAACAATTTAATACTTTCCTTTACTTCGCATACACAATTACATCCGGGTAAAATCCTTTCACTACTTTCATTCATTCAAATTTCAATTTCTTGCAATAACTCATTTATAATAAATTTGCATACCAAAAATTTTAGGTTCCAATAAATAGGATTTATTCAATTCAACCTTTTTGAATTAGGTCTATTTTAATAAATAAAATATTTCATAGGTTAATTCTTAACATTTACTTCATTAAAAATTATAACAATTATATTTCTTTGTAGATTAAATTCCAGAATCTTATTTATATGACAAATTTAATTAACAAAATTCACGGGTCGTTACACTCTCCCCCACTCAAAACTTTTCGTCCCCGAAAAGGAAAAGGAGGGAAAAGAAGAATTAAGAAATCAATATATCATATTTAAATATTAGGTTTATAAATAAATAAATTTTACAAAATTAATTAATTTAAATAAAATATACCAATTTATAACCATTGAATCTTTTTATACTCAAATTAATAAAGTTTGGGAAAAACAATTTCAAAATTTTCTAAGTCCAAAATTTACAGAAAATTTTGGCAGAGTCTTCTTTGTACGGAGAGGCTCAGGAGAAAATATAATATCAAATATAAGAATATATAACTTAAAATTTCAAAAATAATATATCCCAATATGGGAAAAATAATATAATACGCTAAACCGTAATTCGAAAATGTACCTATTTGTCGGGTAGTTTTACGCTTATTATTATGAAACCAAAAGCAGTAGCAATTGCTTCCATAACCTGCATTTCACTTATATAATCTAAAAGGGTTAACAATTATATAAATGAAATATTAAAGTTGTTTCAACCCTAAACAAACAAATCGATACAATCCAACAACAACTTGCAACAAGGCATACAACCATCACATAAGTCAACACACATCAATCATTCATTCATATCAAACACAATAAATAGTTGTTCGGGTTCAAAACTTAAAATTTGTACGGAATGAAGATAAACTACTAAGTGTACCCTTTTACTCAACAGTCTTAGGTGAACTAAATAGATTATTTATTCATCCAAACAATTGTAAAGTATTCTTGCCCCAAACAACCATAAATTAAACAAACAACAAATTCAAACAATAGATCAAGTTCATTTATTAATTTCATTCCATATATTGTTGCTTGATTTCCTCTTCATTCAATTTATACTCATCTTCATTAAATTTATTCACATCATGTCAATTCTCTTCTTATTGCATTATATTTATTCATTCATGAATTGATTTCATTTATTTACATTCATTTATTAATAATATTCATGTTAAGTTCAGTTACTTGGCATAACAATTATAACCTTAATTCTTATTAATAAGAGCAATTTACTGAACATTTCCATTACATAAGTTTACTTGTACAATTTCCAATATATTTTCTAATTAAAAATTTCAACTTTTACAATTAGGTAATGAAAGTCTATATGAGTGGATCGTCTAGATTATATGCAAGTATGGACAGTTAGCTATATAATATAATACTATAAAGTATAGTAACAAAGTAAATAAAACTAATCACAACGGTATTTTATACTGGTTCGGACCTCCCGTCCTACGTCCAGTCCCGAAGCTCCTCTTCGGAATTTCCTTTCAACTAACCCTCGCTTAACCCAGAGGAACAGGTTTACAATAAAAGAGTTTCTTTGTCAAGAATGTGTTCTGTAACACGGATGTTGACTATTGAGTACAAGAGTGCTTCCAATATATATTTATCTTGAGAATATCTGAATGAGGAGTTCTATATATATTGAAGAGTTGATTACAGGTAGTTGATTGCTTGTAGATCAGGAATAAACAGAGTACAAGAGATAAGAGAGTAAGTAAGTCAGATTATTATATTCTCTTGAATTCCTGATGTTATTTATAGTGATGAAGATTTTTCTTGTATAGTTGCATCTGTTGTAATCTTCGTAAAGTCGCTTCTGATGATGATGAAGAGTTGCGACAAATAGAAGTGGATGTGTCTTTTCGAATGTGACAGTTGAGCTTTGAAAATGCACAGTCGAGTCTTGAACCAGACGTCTGGAAAGTTACCTTAGACGTCTGGTCTTCATATCTGTTATAAGTCTGGATACTTTTCAGACGTCTGATGTTGGTAACCAGACGTCTGGTTGCTTCTGAATTATGAACCAGAGGAATCATTCAGACGTCTGGCTTGTGCTCTCAGACGTCTGAAAATGTCTGAAAGTGTGCATGTTGCTTTATCTTGTGCATGTCCCATTTCTCTTCAATCTTTTTTGATTTGACGTCTTTTGATTCTTGTCTTGAGTGTTGCTTTAGTCTCTTTGGTGACGTTACTCTATCAACTATCTGTAAATGTAGATATATGTACATTCGATTTCCATTGTATAGTTGTTATCATCGAAACCATAGAATTGATTTCCTAACAATCTCCCCCTTTTTGATGATGACAACTATTCAATGTACTTATATATATATTTCAAATCTCCCTCTGAATATGTGCGTAGTGTTGTTCATAAAGATTATATATATATATTTCTCCCCCTTTGACATTATCAAAAAGAATATGTAAACGATCAAGTCAAAAAGAAATTTTCATTAAAGCTGGAGAGGAAGTACATACAACGAGTTTTACACAAAATACAAACAACTAAAAGACCTAAGTTCTAGTGATATTTTGGATTTGGATCGTCTTGTTTTGGTGAAGCTTGTTTTGGATCTCCTTCCTTTGGTGAAGCTTGATTTGTATTATCTTCCTTTTGCTCATCTTTTGTAGAAGTACTGGCTTTTAAGGGAGATGTCAAAGCTTCCTTTGAAGGATCATCGTCAAAGAGTTTGGAATGTTTCGAAGGAGGAGAGGGTACAGGAGTAGGCCAATCATCAGACGGTGGTGAAGGACCACGAACTCGCTGTAGAACCTCTTTCAGAACTGATAGGACAGTGAAGAGAGACTCTTCGACTGTGGCTAGTCGTGTGGCAAATGAAGTTTCAAATTTGTCGATTTGCCTAGCCAAGTATTTTTGATTTTGAGAAAGTATATGTTGATTTCTGAGTGTAAGATCTCGAATACTTTCATTAGGGTTTGTTTCTAGTCGAGTCTCTATAACGCCTTCTTGTCCTGGATAATCAAATGGAGCAGGAGGAGGAGGAGTGATTTCTCTATGTTGTTTTGCCTGTTGAGATGAAATAGCAGATGGTTGAGGAGGATTTTCAGTTCTTCTAGATTGTCGATGATGCGTCCAATCTTCAAAAGACATGAAGTCCGAAGGAATTTCAGGTAAATGCATCAAAGAAAAGAATTTTGTGGAAGCATATTTTGGGGAAATTTCTTCGAACCTTGAGAGATATGACGAAATATTATGCGCACGAAGAAGCCTCATAATATAAGTAGGATAGATAATCGATGGTCTTGATCGATTCCAAAATTGTTTGAGCTCGTCAAATATGAATTTCGCCCAGTTTACCCTTGTTCCACTAAAAAGAGCATAAAGTGCTTTGTGCTCCATTTCCGTGATTTGCTCGTGACTCCCCATCCGTGGAATAATTGTATTGATTATCATCCTTGTGAGCAATCGAGCTTTAGGACGCAAGTATTTTGAAGCAAATTTGGGCATTTCATCCTCCCATATTTGATGGGTGATGTTATTCCTTGGTTTAAAACGCATATCTGGGATATTGTGAAGATCTTCACCAGTGTCGGAGCATCCCAAGGTTCTTCCGATTAATCCTGGAGTTAAACGTATAGTATTTCCATAAACACTTGACCACAACCAATTTTCCTCGTCTTCGGTATTTCAGACAGCAGTGCTATCTAGATTGGCGTAGAATAAGAAAATAGCAAGTTGATCTATCTGAACATCATTCGGTGTGAAAGAAAGTAAAGTATCCAATCCAGCATTTTCGCAAAGTTCATCAAGGTCGTACATGGGAAACTTAAGTAAATTATAGAAGGGTCCTATATGTAGCTTTTTCTTTTGAATTTCTTGATACCTTTTTATCGAATGGGGGGCTTTGAGCATCCATCGTTCAATCTGCTCGTCGGAGCATACTTGAGGATTCGAAGATGTTGATTGTTGATCTAGTTTACGTTTCGAAGTTTTGATATTTTTTGTACGAGGAGGCATCTTGATTTCGTTTGAAAATATCTAGGGTTTGGTATAATTTGAAATCGGTAGAGAGAAAATACGATATATGAAAAGTGAATCGTAACTGTCGTTATTTTTAGGGTTATAAGAACGGTCGATTGAGTTTTAGACGGCTGATTGTGAAAGTAGACGTCTGGTTTGCCCTAAAAATTGTACAGATAAAGCGAACAGACGTCTGTTTGGTATGTGTTAGACGTCTGATTTTATGAAGTTTGAAAAAGTTAGAGGCAAAGAGACTAATCAGACGTCTAGAGGTTAACATAGACGTCTGTTTTATGTTTATTTCTGAAACAGATAGGTTAGCCAGACATCTGAAAATTAGTTCAGACGTCTGAATTATTCTAAATATGTTTTGAAGAAGGCAGAGCTTCATTCCAGACGTCCGGGGACTATTTCAGACGTCTGACATATGCACAGTGCTTAAAAATGTGACATATATCAGTGAATCAGACGTCTGAAGACAATAGTTAGACGTTTGAAAAGATCAATTTTGTTAAAAAACAGTATAAAATTGATGATTTTATTTATTTATCAATTGTTGACAATAAAAATTTATTATTAAAAAATATATAACAACTTTACAAAATGTATACAATACTTAATTTTGATATTATTTATTTAGAAGGCGACGGTGTTTTCTGATATCCTGAGTCATTATCCTTCCATGGTCTAAGTGGAGACCATATATTCCTTCGTTCGTGGGTCCGTGGGGAGCCCGAATATCGTCTTGGAGAGGGATCAGAAGGAGTACGATACGAAGAAGATGGATCTAATGAACTACAAGGTTTTGGTAGTGGTTCAAGTACATCTTTCTTTCGGGACGAACAAAACTTCATCGCCACTTGTTCCAGAAAACTAAGCCTTCGTGCTGTAACTTTCTGTTCAAAATAGAGTTCTCGTTGAAGATCCATTTGTTGTTTTTGATAATGATGAATTTCATCAATTTTCTCCTTTGTATTAGGAGAAGTAAACAAGGATCTTTTCGTCTTTTTAGCCTCTGGAGTAAACCCCGTATGATATGAGGACCACCTGTTTGTTGGTTCTTGTGGTGTAGGTGTCGGAAGACGTTGTGGTGTATCTACTGCGCTATCCGTTGATGGTGTGGAGACAGAAATAGATATATAGGAATTTTTAGAAGACATTATTTTTCTAAATTATAAGAATTTGATACTTTGTATATATTTGTGATATAACCATGGGTATTTATATATGCTAAAAAGGTTATTTATAGGAAAACTAATCTTCTAACATTTTAATGGTTAAAAAAAATTCAATAATTTGTGGTAATAAAAAGGTGAACTAAATTTAGTTTTTAATTCAATTTGGAAAACCTTTATCATACAATTGACCAATGCTTAACAAGTTGTGTTTTAGATTTTCTACTAGTAAAAACATTTGTGATAATAGGAAATTTAGATATACTAGAGTTGATGACTTCTCCAATGCTTATGACAAATCCCTTTGAATTGTCCCCAAATGTTACCGTTCCATCATCGATGTATGTTATATTCGATAACATTTTGAATTTCCAGTCATATGTTTGGAGCATCCGCTATCTAGTATCCATTTCTCCTTAATATTTTTATTTTGGGTACCTGCAAGATAAAAAATTTAATTGGTACCCATATATTTGATTAGGGTCCTAATTGTTAGAGAGAGGTAGCCATACCCAAGATGGTTTGGTACCTTTATAAATATAATTTTTATTATAAACTACATTTTCTAAGTAATTATTGATAAGCTTTTGTCTAATCAATTTGTTATTTGTTTTAGGAACCCAAATTTTCATATTTTTGGTATTCAATTTTTGTTTAGATAAACTTCTAGTTTTTATATAACTAATATTTTTAGCCTTATTTTCTCTTTGTTTAGAGCCTTTTTTAAATCCTATTCCATTTCTATTACCTGATGGTTTTGATGTTTTGATAAGATTTTCCAAGTCTTGTTTCTGTGATATCCCGGGAATTTGGACAGTATCAATTTAATAATCTACATTGGAAATTAAATTGATTTGATAATTTGTTAATAAAATTTGAATTAATTTAATAATCTAATTAAATAAAATATTTAATTAGTGATTTATCTTTTAAAAGTTTAATAAAATATTTTCTATTTATAATATATATGTATAATTGTATATATTGTAAATAGATGAGTTGGTTTGAATTTAACAAATGGAAATTATGATTTAAATTAATATTAAGCTTTCCAAAGATATTTAATAAATAACTATATAGTTTTAAAATACATAATATAAATGTTTAATTGTTTAAAAATAGAATTTAGCTTAAGTTCAAATTTAAATAAAAGGTTTGTTTATTTCTTTTTAAATATTACTAGATTTGTATGTATTAAAAATAGAAGTTTAAATACAATTTACATATGGTATTAATTCATTGAATAATAGAAGTAATTTATAATCTCTTTTATAAATTATTTAAAATTGTCAAATTTGATATTTTCAAATAATAATTATAATACTTTGTTTTTATAAATATAAATAGACTTTGATAAAATAGAATTGTTATTTTAATGGTAGTTATATATGCATATATATAACTTGATTTTAAAATTGGATTTTTAAATTTAATTTGAATTTGAATTAAATGTTGAAATTCAAAAGAATAAACAATTTTAAAATATTTGGATAAGTTTTCATTTATATATATTTTGTTATAACATTTTCTTTAAAAGAAATTCAAATATATACATTTAAATAAAGTATAAAAACTATTATTTACATTTAAAAATAAATAAAAATATGTATTAAATACTTAAAAGACAAATGTCACCATATTAAGGCTTGATAAAACATGTGTAAATTAAATAGCTAATGTATATGACAAGTGTCACCTTTAATTTAATTTTTCTTTTATTTTTATTTAAATTATTTCAGCATTTATACATATGTTACTTCATCTTCATTCTTTTCCCATTTTTCTCTTTTCAAATCTTGAGAAAATGGTGTTCAGCCTGTACAA
This sequence comes from Allium fistulosum, assembly GCA_030737815.1. Classification (NCBI taxonomy): domain Eukaryota; kingdom Viridiplantae; phylum Streptophyta; class Magnoliopsida; order Asparagales; family Amaryllidaceae; genus Allium; species Allium fistulosum. The sequence continues at coordinate 1,386,477,352 of CM060901.1, read as the reverse complement.
ATCAAACCCTCCTTAAAACAAACTTCTCAAAAACAATTTATAATCAAAACACTCCTCTCAAAACCAAATCAGATGATCTATACCTCCTCAAACCAGAAAATAAATTCAATAACCTATAATTCTTTTCAAATCAAACAACTCAAATCATTAACTTGCATCTTCTTCAAGCCTGGAATCAAGTACTCTGTTTCAAGTATTCCAGTTCTGTAGGGATTAACAACTCAGTTTTTAAAAATCAGAGCAAAAGAAATTTTCCAGCATCTTTTCAAAATTTAAAGCAAGAAAAATCTGAAGCAAGATGAAGCATGCAGTTTTAAAAGGCAAAGAAAAATCAAAAACAAGATTCAATAACAACTCCAGTTTTTCAAAAGACATTTTCCAGCACTCAAATTCAAAAAGCCATTTCAAACTAAAGGCTCTGTCTCTAATTTAAATCGGTGAGTAACAATCATTTTTAAAATATAAGTTTGAATACCTGTTTGCATGATGTTTACTGGAATAAGAATGCATTGCATGTGTATGTATTGGTGAATTTGCTGTGAGTAAACATCTCAACTTAAAAACAGTTTTTAAAATATGTTGTTATATAGCTGCATGTGATAAAATGCTGTAGAATATGGTTGTATATGTTATGATGTGAATGCATGCATATATATATGAATGTCTGTGCATATGAATATGAATGTATATGTCTGTATATATATATATATACATCCTGTTCTCTGTTTTAAAAAGTGAGTAAACAAACTTTTCAAAACTAAAAATCTTTTAATCTTTAATGCATGTGGTAGATCTGTGTATTAGTATAGTATATCATGTTGAATAGATGTATGGATGTGAATATATCTGTATACATATAAATTGCTCCTCTGTTCTAGTTTTCCAGTAAGCCAACCTACTTGATTTTTACTTCTATGTCTTGATGTTTGAATTGACAATGGAAGTATATTATGAAAAATGTTTGTTTAATGGTTAAATAGGCCTGCATGCTTGTATATAATATGTGTGTAAATTTGTGTGTGCATGTCTGTATGATATCATTGATTCTGTTCATTGTTTCCAGTTTTTAAAACCTGTTCAAAATTCAATTCCTCTCCCCATAATCTTCTATAGATTGTTATGTTAAAACAAAATGGATTTAAAATTATCAGAACTTAATTTTAAAAATACTTGTAAGTATGGTTAACAAGTAGTTTAACCTGGAACGAGAATATGCAGTGGAACTTAATATATGATAAAATTCGATTTCCTTAATTATTTGATTTACTTATATAATCTAAATCGTTTTCGAAAACGATGATTTTTGAAAGTGGAATCAAGATTTTTAACAGTGTATTGAAAGAGAAATCGTGGGATGAACGAAAAATGCATTTTCGTCCATTCCTGTTGATCGGCAATGTTTGGTGTGTCGTGATTGTTCATGGTGGAAGCTGGCACGTTGGAGATCTCTGGAAAAATGGTGGACGAATTTCTCAAACGCCACGGTGGCCGCGCGTTGTCGAAATAGGGTTTAAGGACTAGTTTTGGGTCGGCATAGTTCTCGAGCTCGTGCGTGGTCGAGGGTAGATCGGAGACAATCGCAGGTGGGGGAAAAGGTGAATGGGTCTTCGGCGAGGCTATGGCCAGAATTTCGAAGTCTCTAGTGATCGGAATTCTTGGGGCGAGGTGATTTGGTCGACCATGTCTAGTTCCAGTAAGATTTTGATTTGCTCAATTTCGAGTTGGATGTATTTTCGAGTTTCTAGGAGTTTGGGCTAGTCGACGATGATGTCGACGACATTTTGAAGGTCGCGACGATGATCGGAAGGGGTCAGGGTGGATGTGCACGTGTACGTGTGCATGGGGTATTTGGTTCTGGGTTTCGCTTGTTTGGGAAAGAAGAGGAATACTCGGGGTTTCTCGAGTCGTTTGGGTGTTTACTCGAAGTGATGCTCGTGTGTTTGAGGGCGTGACTGGAGTGGAACTCGAGTAGATTGAATTTCTTAGCTTGATAACAGTTTAGTGGTAACAGGTTTTAAAATTTAAAAATTTAAACAAGTTTTTGAAATAAAAGAAAGAAGAGAACTCGGTGGCTCTCAAGTAATGATCGGATTAGACCAAAGTAAGTTTAGAAACAGTTTTCAAAAGTTTAAAGATTTTTATAAAAGGAAGTTTTAAAATTTAAATTGAAACTAGATGTAAACTTTTACCCGAAAATGTTTAAAGCATTTAAGGTAAGTTATGTTTTGTAACTTTAATTTATCTGGTTAAATGAGTATCTTAGAAACTTAATTAATGATTTAATTAAGTAAAATTAATTATTAAGATAAAATGATTTATGGTAATTAAGGTATTAATAAGAGAATGTTTTATCTTAAATAATTAAGATTTTTAATGTCTTGAAATTAATTAAGTTAATTAAGGTAAATTAAGTATAAGTAATTCATTTAATTAATAATGATAAAGAATTAATTAAGAAATTACTTAAGAACAATTAATTGATTTAATTAATTTATTTTTAATAATTAAGGGTTATAAGTTAATTAATTAGAGGTTAATTAATTTAAAATTAAGGATAATTACTTAATGTAATTAATGGAGTATAATTATTTAGTAGAATAATAAATGGATTGATTTGTTAAATAATTACTTAATGTAATTATTAAAGTATGATTATTTAAGGAAGTAAATAATAGATAATTACTGGAAGTAATTAATTAAATGGTGATGTATTAATGTAAGTAATTTGAGTTTAATTACTTGTGAATTAATCAAGGGATTAATTAAGAAATTAATTAAGGAACAATTAATTTAGTTAATAAAAGTAATTAAGGGGAGTTAATTACTAGATGAGATTAATCAAAGAGTGATTAATAAATGTTGTTTAATTAAAGGTTAATTACTTAATGTAATTAATTTAATTAAAGTAATTAATAATTAAAAATGTAATTAAGAGTCATTGATTAATATAATTAATAATGTAATTAAGGATTGATTAATTAAGATTAGTTAATCAATAATAAGTGATTAAAGTAATTAATTAATTGTAATTCATTAAGGATTAATGTAATTAAATATAGTTAATTAATTAATGATTAATTAAAGATTAATTACTGAAATGGTTTAAGATAATTAATTTGTGAAATTAATTAGGGATTAATTACTTAAAGTAATTAAAGTATAATTAATCAGGAATGATTAATTAAGATGGATATTTAGAGTAATGATTAATTAATTGGTTTAATTAATAATTAAGTAAGCAGGATTTATAGAATGAAGTAATTAGTTTAATTCACTTTAAATTAATTAGATGATATAAATCATTGCTTAAGGATGGATGAATGAGATTGAATGTATTTCATTGTTTGATATCTCTGATGAGATATGATTGATATATGATATGGATGTTTGGTTGAATTATAATGATAATGTGAATTATCTGTTTGGGATGATAATGTAGATTATCTATTGAATTATCTATCTTTGTGTATATAGATAAGAATTGAATTGTTTTAACCTTAAAACAACTTGGCCCTTAAAAGATACGTTTTGGATTTCGATGAGACCGGGATCGGGTTTCCGTATACCGGAATTCCAGGTCTGGAGACCCGAATACCACATCGATCCAAATTAACGATAGGTCGTGAATCTCAAGTGAAGATGAAGTTTCAGAGTGCAAGGGTTATTGTCGTTAACTCTGAGGGTGATTCCAAAACGAGTGTAATGAAATAATGCCTTCGGTTTCGTTCGAACCCGGAACGAACTTGTATGGATTGAATGCTTTCAGCACATCGTCAGGCGGACGATGTGCATTCTAAGTGATATGTTCTGATTAAAGGTAATCGTAACCTCAAGCCTCATCAACCGGGAATGGCTAAAACAGGGGAGGTGCAGCAAGGCTTCGTGGGTAGCACCCACTGAGAGCAAGATAGATCCCTGTCTAGAGGTCCCTTTTCTTTTATTCGGCTTAGTGTGTGGTTGGTCGCGCCAACTACAGGATTATCTTGTTCGGGATTATCCAGTAAGGGATGGTTCCGGCTTTGTGTTGCAGAGGAGCGGGCGTACTCCTCGGTACGGTGATCTAGGCCACGTACTGTGACGGGCGGTACCCCAGTAGCCCTGCCATTGTATGGAATCCAAACTCCAATAAGTGCCGTACGTATTAGTTGTGCCCAACTATGTTGGAATGTGAGATGTAAGCATTTCAGCTATTTCTATATTTTACTTGAAAACCCTAGACCCTATTATAATAAAATCAGATTTCCTATCAAATGTTTTGGTTAGCGTAAGGTAAAAACTTACCCATGTTTATTTGTGGGGAGTTTTACGTGATACCTTTTCTTTCTAAAGGTTTTGAAGTTAAGCAAGTTTAACTTGTTAATCACACCAGACCCATGTCTGACCCAAGTGTTTATTTCTGTTTTATAAACTCTTGGGTACTCAAATTTTTACGAGTAGCCAAGGGATTCAGGTTTAGCTTTGACGAATTGTGGAGGAGCAATGGAGCAGGAGGCTTCGGCGTTCGTAGATATAGTATTCCGCTGTGTTGATATCTGTGTTAGAGTCTTGTATTGTATTTGAGTTGTAATATCTAGACAGATGTTTATAACTGTCTAGTATGTGTTGTATAGTTGTGTAAACTCTGATAAGTGTTGTATACTATGTAATAGTTTATGTTATTAATATAATTTATTCGTTCCGCTGTGAGATCGTTGTTGTTGTTTCTTTCTTTCTTCTCTTCTTTTCTATTTTCTACCCCTTTCTTTCTTATTAATGATGCGTCATTCTGTGGAATGAGTGGCGGGTCATTACAGTTGGTATCAGAGCATAGGTTGAGCGAATGCCTAAGCTCTTGGTTAAGTGAATATCAGAACACTAGGTTGAGTGAATACCTAGGTTCGGAAGGATTGTTCATTAGAGATAGGATCTGTAGCAACCTGTTGAGTCTGAGTATATATATACGAGAGCGCGTATTTGTTAGTTATATAAAATGATTTTAAATTGTGTTAATTGATCGGTTGAGTGGTATATGGATTCTGGTCAATACGAGTAGCTAACGTTATTGATAGGGATCTCTAAACACTTGGACCAGGCCAACGGACACAATATTGTTTTAAAGAGGTAAATGAAATAATTTTACCCAGAAATAATTTCTATATAAAAAGTATCATTTTAAATGTATATGGTATTTGTAATGATTGGTTGAGATGATAATAATTTATCATCTAGGATTAGGAGTCTGAGTGTTGAGATTGGAAGTGTATCTGTCGAGACTGTAGACCCAATACCGTCTCGAGTAAGCTTTGCTATGGTAAAGGATTTCATCGATCTCTGAAGGAAACCTTTTAAAGGTTCGGAGTTTATCTTTGAAGTGTGGATGAGTAGAGTTGGATCTATCGATGAGGCAGAAGTGAGTGATGGTATCTTGATACCTCGGGTAATAGTAGCTGTATGATGAGATACAGTGACGATGGATGTTCCTGAAGATGTTTTCTTTGGAACAAGATTAAGAAAGTGTGTATGCTTTGGTATTGTGTCTGAGTTCAGCATGGTGTTTCTGTTTGGTTTGGAGTTCGAATTTCTCGAAGATCTTTGGAATAGGAAGTCCTTGGCATCAGTGTCAGCAGTGCAGCTCGGAATGTTCTGTGCATTGGTAGGAAGTTTTTCTGGCTGAGCAGTTTTTTTTTTCTGAAGATGAAGATCAGAAGCAGCAGAGTGGATCCATTTCTTCGATAAATTGGATAAATAAGTGTAAGCTGTTCTGATTGGTAAAGAGAGAACAGTCTGTTTGGAATTAGGATGAGTTGATCGCAAAAGTGACTTGCGATTGTCTGAGTGTTCTCTTGTGTTGTCAGAGTTTTTCTGGATGTCTTCAGAGGAGTCAGAAGTTGGTCCGCATCTGGAGATTGAGTTTTCTTATCGACTAGAATTCCAGAAGTGATACCGGTGGATCAGCCAAGTTGAAGGATGATTCCTAGAGATAGAGTTTGGTGAAGCAGCTCAGGTTTTGATGGAGTATCTGAGTTTTCTTTATGGATCTGTTGGACCTTATTTCTGGGATGGGTTATCCAGTCTGGGTTGTGTTCTTCATCAGTATTCTTATCTACTTCAGATCAGAGTTGTGCAGCAGAAGCAGTTTGGGAATGCATCTCTGGATAGGAGAAGTTAGTTCAGTCTTCTGATGTTTGAGGAGTAGAGTTGGTGTTCTTGGTTTTGAAACCAGCAGTTCTGGAGGATTTGGTAGTTGAGTCAGACTCGTCTGTAGTCTGATATCTTGTTTAGTTCTGTAGATCTAGATGAGTAGAAGCTCTGTAGCTTCGTAATTTAGATTGTTTGTAGAACGAGTGTCCCGGTATATATATATACTTGGGGAAACTCGAGGAAATTTTATCCAGAATTTTGTCTGGATAATTAGAATTGTTTGATTGGATGATTGTTTGCTATGGTTGTTAGCATATGGTTGATAATATATGCTTGTTAAATATTGAATAGATTATTAAATTACCTTTGTTTAAATTTCGGGGACGAAATTATTTTAAGGGGGGAGGAATGTGATATCCCGGGAATTTGGACAGTATCAATTTAATAATCTGCATTGGAAATTAAATTGATTTGATAATTTGTTAATAAAATTTGAATTAATTTAATAATCTAATTAAATAAAATATTTAATTAGTGATTTATCTTTTAAAAGTTTAATAAAATATTTTCTATTTATAATATATATGTATAATTGTATATATTGTAAATAGATGAGTTGGTTTGAATTTAACAAATGGAAATTATGATTTAAATTAATATTAAGCTTTCCAAAGATATTTAATAAATAACTATATAGTTTTAAAATACATAATATAAATGTTTAATTGTTTAAAAATAGAATTTAGCTTAAGTTAAAATTTAAATAAAAGGTTTGTTTATTTCTTTTTAAATATTACTAGATTTGTATGTATTAAAAATAGAAGTTTAAATACAATTTACATATGGTATTAATTCATTGAATAATAGAAGTAATTTATAATCTCTTTTATAAATTATTTAAAATTGTCAAATTTGATATTTTCAAATAATAATTATAATACTTTGTTTTTATAAATATAAATAGACTTTGATAAAATAGAATTGTTATTTTAATGGTAGTTATATATGCATATATATAACTTGATTTTAAAATTGGATTTTTAAATTTAATTTGAATTTGAATTAAATGTTGAAATTCAAAAGAATAAACAATTTTAAAATATTTGGATAAGTTTTCATTTATATATATTTTGTTATAACATTTTCTTTAAAAGAAATTCAAATATATACATTTAAATAAAGTATAAAAACTATTATTTACATTTAAAAATAAATAAAAATATGTATTAAATACTTAAAAGACAAATGTCACCATATTAAGGCTTGATAAAACATGTGTAAATTAAATAGCTAATGTATATGACAAGTGTCACCTTTAATTTAATTTTTCTTTTATTTTTATTTAAATTATTTCAGCATTTATACATATGTTACTTCATCTTCATTCTTTTCCCATTTTTCTCTTTTCAAATCTTGAGAAAATGGTGTTCAGCCTGTACAAATCAAACCCTCCATAAAACAAACTTCTCAAAAACAATTTATAATCAAAACACTCCTCTCAAAACCAAATCAGATGATCTATACCTCCTCAAACCAGAAAATAAATTCAATAACCTATAATTCTTTTCAAATCAAACAACTCAAATCATTAACTTGCATCTTCTTCAAGCCTGGAATCAAGTACTCTGTTTCAAGTATTCCAGTTCTGTAGGGATTAGCAACTCAGTTTTTAAAAATCAGAGCAAAAGAAATTTTCCAGCATCTTTTCAAAATTTAAAGCAAGAAAAATCTGAAGCAAGATGAAGCATGCAGTTTTAAAAGGCAAAGCAAAATCAAAAACAAGATTCAATAACAACTCCAGTTTTTCAAAAGACATTTTCCAGCACTCAAATTCAAAACGCCATTTCAAACTAAAGGCTCTGTCTCTAATTTAAATCGGTGAGTAACAATCATTTTTAAAATATAAGTTTGAATACCTGTTTGCATGATATTAACTGGAATAAGAATGCATTGCATGTGTATGTATTGGTGAATTTGCTGTGAGTAAACATCTCAACTTAAAAACAGTTTTTAAAATATGTTGTTATATAGCTGCATGTGATAAATTGCTGTAGAATATGGTTGTATATGTTATGATGTGAATGCATGCATATATATATGAATGTCTGTGCATATGAATATGAATGTATATGTCTGTGTATATATATATATATATATATACACATCCTGTTCTCTGTTTTAAAAAGTGAGTAAACAAACTTTTCAAAACTAAAAATCTTTTAATCTTTAATGCATGTGGTAGATCTGTGTATTAGTATAGTATATCATGTTGAATAGATGTATGGATGTGAATATATCTGTATACATATAAATTGCTCCTCTGTTCTTGAAATGACCCACCAAATTATACTCTAATTTCATAAGGAATTTTTTTTTTAAAGAGGATATATATATATATAGATATATCATCCATTTCAATTATCATTCTCAGGGTCACTTTCTTTTTCCAATAAATTAAATATATCCAGGATCACAATAATCAACCAATATAAATATATCAGTACATTTACAAAAATAAGCACATACATGTGAGGATGTATATGCCTCTCTTGTTTGAATCAGAGTTTTGAAAAACAAGAGGATGTTGGATTGCTAATTTATTTCAGATATTATTATTATTTTTTTTGATCAAACAATCCACTGGGAACAAACACATTAGTCTGTTTATACTAACTAAGAAGTGATCAAGAAATAATCAGTAGTAAACAAGCTTTTAATATAAATATTTGTGTTAAGTTCTGAATAGTGTCAAAATCAGTATAAAATAAAGTGGATCCTAAGGAAACACAAGCAACATCTAGGCGTAATGGAAACGCGCCTAACTTATACATACAAGGTCACGAGTTCGAGTGCTATGCTGGTCGGTTCAAACACAATTTTTGTTTTTCATTTCTTTTTTTTTTTGCATTTTTCTTCTGTACAATTTGAAACTTGTTATCTACCTGTCTGCATATACATATTTTATTTTGCCTAAGATCCATCATACAAAACAATTATCCTTGCTTAATCATTTTTGAATTCCATTCCTACAACCTAGAAGGCTTCATGATTGAATGATAAGAGTGTTTATCATTTTCCAGGTTTGTATTTCTTCTTATAAGATTTGTCTGGCATTTAAAATGCATTTGGTTAGAATCTGAGTAAAATTCAGATTCTTATTTCAAATACAAAGGAAAAGGTGAGGTAAAATCTGCACTTAAACATGTTTATGTGCATATATATCTGCAACTATTTGAATCTGGCTTCCATCTATCCTACTACAGATCCTTTCTTTATTTAAAAAATAGGACATGAAGCATTTGTATGGAACAAGTTAAATAAACCTTGCAGCCATATAAAAACATTCAACCTATGTCTATTTCTTTTGCATACATATGTTATATTAGAAAATAAAACCAGTTTGATTATCTGAGAATCAACTCTCCAGATTTTCCAAAAAACTTAAATCCTTTTTAAAGTCTCAAGATTGACTAATACATTTATAAAATGTAATCATTCAATTTTTTTAACATAGTGTTCTTGCTAAATCTACTTACAAGATTTGATCAAAATCCTTTTTAAGCATAACAGAAATTTAACTAGGTTCATAGATTCCAGATACAAGTCAAATTCTTAACAAAATGCCTAACAAAATATCAATCCAATATTCAACACTTAATACAAGTAGCAATTTAAATTGTCAATACATGCAGATTTCAACATTTAGGCTCTTATCTAACTAAGTTTTAGCATGCTATATCTTCTTCTCAAGGCCTTGCTCCTACTCCTATTTAGTTGCTGCAATCCCTGAAAAAGCATTGGAAACTGCCTCATTTTAAATGAGACACCCCAGATGCCAATAGCACACTAGGGTCAGACACATGTCTAGTATGAGAAAATTCACAAAAGCAATTTGTTAATTAGTTTAAAATCAAGTTAAGTACAAATACATAAAGTTCTGTCCTTTGGAATTAGGTAAATACTTGTGTGCATGCTCTGTGTCATTGTGCATGTGCACACTTAAATTTTTTCCCCGGAGACTACATATATATATATATATAGCACAAACATTCAAGCATACAATTCAATCATAGACAAACAATCATTCATACCAAACAGGAAAATAACTAATATGAGTTAAATCACTCATTCAATACTCATATTTCAAATCTGGGAAAAACTCTAGTTTTCTCATCTGCTCAAGTATTACTTCCTTGGTATATTTATCTATCCTTGGTCTCACCTGCAATACTTATGAATCAATGGACACACTGTAATGAACTAATTCACTCCATTACACAAAGATCTCAGGACTTAAACAAGCCATGTGTCAACTTATGTTACTCAAGCACACAAGTCATTCCTGCAGTGTTCTTGACCCCAATTTCCTAATCAGGTTTAAGTTAATAATAGCTCTTTTGATTGTTCATGGCAAAACCCTTCAGTGATTCATTTCATTAGCTAAAACATCCATAACATGGCATCTCATATTATTCATAATCATACAGAGACAAACAAGCAACAACCATTTGTGATTACAAAATAAGGTTCTGTATATACATATATTCATCTTGGTATTCTAGAAGGAGTTTAGGCAACTAACATTGGCTTATAGCTTCTGGGAGAGTTTTCTTTTGCAAACATTTGTGCTTGAGTTAAACTCAGAATAATCTGGTTTCACTGAATCACAAAATTTTGTTTGCTATGTATTCTATTGAATCAGGAGCATCAGCACATAGGCAACCCTATTGCACCCCTAATTCCTTTCTATTTCAAGCCTCAGCACTATATACATGAGTATATTGCAGCTCAACATTATTTGCATTTTTCTGGGTTAAGCCAAAACCAATACTACTTGCCTATTCTCAACATTTTATTTTCTGGGTATTTGTTTATATCCCTAAATATTAACATATCAGAGATCTGAGTGTATAAACAGATTCAACACATAAAACTTTGTTATAATAAAACAAATGATCAATCAAAGAAAATCAAAACATATTCAGATTTAAATTCACAGATAAACATATATATATGAAAATACTCTTTAATAAAAATACTTTTATCTGGCTGCCTATATTAGGACTTATTGCCTTAGATTTTTGAGTGAGTTTTCTCACCTAGCTCTCTCCTTTGTTTCCTTAATTAACTGATGAACTCCTGCTCTTATCCTCAAGCTCTCTTTCTTCCTTTGTCTTATGATTTCTGTGGTATTGTTTTTCTTCCTTTTTTTTTCAAAATTCTTTTCTGAGGAGGAGAGGAGGCTGCTGTATATACTTGTATATATATACAGGGTTTCTCTTAGGGTTTTGGGTATTGGCTAAAGCCATTTTTGCCCACCAGAAAATCATGTTATCTGCATTTTAACCCAAAGTTTTACCCCTTCCCGGCTTAATTTGGGTGAAGAGAGAAAAGTGGTTACATTTTTCTTTCAGAAATTGCTTTTCAGAAAATACTTTTCCCCCCCTTGTCTACAATCATGCTAAAAATGTGACTTGGTTTTGTTATTTATTAAATACTCTTTTCTAATTCTGCCTATACCAAGAACTTCTCTGTTTTTATCTTATTTTCCTATTTTTAGCTTTCATGTAAATGGTATGTACCTCCTTCATTTATTTATAAGAGAATTAGTTCTTTTTATATCTTCTTGCCTCTTATTTTCTGCTTATATTAAAATATGTCTATATATATATATATTTTATTTCACTAGTTTGAACTCTAGTATTTTATTAGCACATGTATATGTTTATATATATATCACTCTGTATTGACACACACATGCACATGTATACTTAAGAAAAATATTCAGTAGCATACATATATTTATATTTACTTATGCATTCAGCTTTTAAAGATTTTAATATATATATATATATATATATATATATATATTTATTCCCATACATATCAATATGTATTTATTCTTAAAGTTCAGAGATTTTTTAGCTCTAGTTCATGTGTATACCCTGTGCACACATGTACACACATACTGATACACTATCAAGCCATAACAATCTCCTTCCAAAATTAATTTAAAAAAATTATTTTAAATTTATTTATATTTTCCAGAATGAATTCCTAAAATCTTGGGTCATTACATACACCCCTCCTTTTAGAAATTGTGTCCCACAATTTTTCCTAAGCTTAAATTAAATTTTAAACTTAATTCAGAGAACAAGTATATTCCCTACCAAATAGATTCTTAGTTCTATACTAACTAAAAATATATTCATCCAGAATAAAGAAAACAATCAAAAATCAGAATTACCTTAATCTGAAAATAGCCTAGGATAATTCATCCTAACTTTGTCTTCCAATTCCCATGTGCAATCACTAGGATCTAGACTCCATTGTACCTTCACAAGTTTCAGAGATTTATTCCTCAACTTCTTCACATCTTTTGCCAAAATTCCCACTGGATCCTTTTCATAAATCAAATTAGGATTTATCTGCACTTGGGTTGGGGTTTCAAGGATTTCTGCCTTGTCATGGACCCACCTTCTCAATTGTGATACATGAAAAACATCATGTATGCCTTGCATGTTTTCTGGTAATTCCAACTTATATGCCAAAGGACCAATTCTCTCCAGAATTTTGTATGGTCCAATATATCTTGGGGTTAATTTGCCTTGTTTTCCAAACCTCAGCACATTTTTCATGGGTGAGATTTTGATGAAAACAAAATTTCCCACCTCATATTCTACCTGCCTCCTTCTCATGTCTGCAAATTTCTTTTGCCTATCTTGAGCTGCTGTCATTCTTCTTCTTATCAACTCAATTTTCTCCTTGGTTTCTTGTATGTACTCAGGTCCTAAAATAGACCTTTCTCCTGCTTCTACCCAGCAAACAGGTGACAAGCAGGGTTTACCATACAAGGCTTCAAATGGAGCCATTCCTATGGTGCTTTGATAGCTGTTGTTGTAGGTAAATTCAACTAGGTGAAGATAATCTTCCCAGTTGCCCCCAAAATCCAATATACATGCCCTCAACATGTCCTCCAAAACTTTGTTTACCACCTCAGTCTGCCCATCTGATTGAGGATGGTAGGCAGTACTTAAACATAGTTCACTTCCCATTGCTTCTTGAAAGCTTCTCCAGAATTTTGAAGTGAAGATGGTATCCCTATCACTCACAATGGTTTTGGGAATGCCATGTAACCTTACCACTTCTTTTATAAAAATTTGAGCTAGTTTTGGTGCTGTTCTTTCTGACTTGACTGGGATGAAGTGTGCTACCTTGGTTAGCCTATCCACTATCACCCATATGCTTGCATTACCTCTCTTAGATCTAGGCAGTCCATCTATGAAGTCCATAGATATGTCTTCCCACTTCCACTGTGGTACACTAAGAGGTTGCATCAACCCTGATGGTCTTTGAGTTTCAGCCTTGACTTGTTGGCAAGTCATACATTTGGCAATGTACTTAGCTATATCAGATTTCATCCCCTTCCACCAGAAGTCTCTTTTCAAATTTTGATACATTTTTGTGTTACCTGGGTGTATGGAGTATTTACTTCTGTGATATTCATCCAATATCTCCTTTTTCAATTCTATGTCCTCTGGTACACACACCCTATTCTGGTATCTCACATAACCATCTTTATCAATGTGGTGATTCATTACTTCCTCCCCTCTTGAGAGGAGCATTTTCTTCTCTAATAAGTGAGTATCTTGTTCTTGCATTTTTCCTACCTTTAGAATTAAATCTGGTTGAAGTGTCATTAAGCTCAACTTCCCTTTATTTTCTTGTGCACTATGCATCTGCTCATTAATGTGCACACAACCATTCTCCTCAATCTCTAACTCAGTTAGCAAAGATAAATTTTTAAATTCTTCTATCATCATCATAGCCAATTTAGCATGCTGTCTACTTAGAGCATCTGCAACTTTGTTTGCTTTCCCTGGTGTATAAAGTATGTCAAAGTCATAGGCAGCTAAGAACTCCACCCATCTGTGTTGCCTCATGTTCAAATCTTTTTGTGAAAACAAATATTTTAGAGACTTGTGGTCAGTGTAGAGTTCAAACTTAGTGCCTAACAAATAATGTCTCCAAAGTTTTAAAGCATATATCACAGCTGCTAATTCGAGATCATGTGTGGCATACCTTACTTCATGGGGTTTAAGTTGTCTGGATGCATATGCAATGACTTGGCCTTGTTGCATCAACACTGCACCCAAGCCAAATCCACTAGCATCAGTGTATACCACTAATTCTTCATTTCCATGTGGTACCTTTAGAATTGGAGCATTCACCAATGCCTCCTTCAATTGTTCAAAAGATTTTTCACATTTTTCTGACCAAACAAAGGCTTGGTTCTTCCTGGTTAGGTTAGTGAGTGGTGTAGAAATTTTTGAAAAATCTTTTATAAACCTTCTATAATATCCTGCCATCCCCATAAATGACCTCACTTCACTCACAGTGCTTGGCCTCTTCCATGCTTGGATAGCCACTACTTTATTGGGGTTCACAGAAATTCCTTTGGCAGATATAACATGGCCAAGAAAATGTACTTCCTCCTTCCAAAACACACATTTTGAAAATTTTGCCTTTAAATCTTTTTCCCTTAGTCTAGACAAAACCAGGTGCAAATGATGCTTATGTTCTTCCACTGTCTTAGAATAAATCAAAATGTCATCTATAAAAATAAGCACAAACTTGTCTAAACAATCTCTAAAGGTTCTGTTCATTAGATCTACAAAGTAAGATGGTGCATTGGTCAAGCCAAATGGCATAACCAAAAATTCATACAACCCATACCTAGTGTTAAAGGCAGTGTACTTGATGCTTGATTCTTGCACCTTCATTTGATGAAAACCAGATGCTAAGTCTAGTCTAGAAAATACTTTTGCCCCTGCTAATTGATCAAAAAGATCATCTATTCTTGGCAATGGGTATTTATTTTTAATAGTTACTTTGTTTAATTCTCTATAATCTATGCAGAGTCTTAAAGAACCATCTTGCTTCTTAACAAATACCACTGGTGCTCCCCAGCAAGAATTACTTGGTCTTATAAAACCCTTTTCTTCCAATTCTTCTAACTGTTTCTTTAGTTCCTTTAGTTCATTTGGCCCCATTCTAGTTGGCTTTTTAATCACTGGGCTTGCTCCTGGAACTAAATTGATCTGGAATTCTACTGGTCTATGGTGTGGAATACCCTTGACCTCACCAAACACATCCAAATATTCATTGACTATGGGAATTTCTTCAATGGTTAGTTCACTGAAATCTTTTTCTGAGTCAACTAAATGATATAGTTTTCCTTCCTTAGCTACCTCACATAAAACTGTGATTCTCTGGCCTCTAGAATTTTGCAATGATATGGTGGATGAGTCTAAATTAATTATGGCTTTAAATTGCCTTAACCAGTCTACCCCCAATATAACACCTATATTTGGGTAATTCAAAACATATAAATTGGAAATAAAAATATTTCCCCCTATGTTTAATCCCACATCCACACAAATCATATTTAAAACACTAGAACTCCCCAATGGACTGTGTATATGCAATGGGGTTTCAACCAATATGCAATTCAGTTTTAGCATTCTAACCAGTTCATAAGAAATTAAGGAGTGAGTTGCCCCAGTATCATATACTACTGTTATGGGTATGGTACAAATAAGTAATGTACCTTCCACTTGGCTATGGTTTACAGTGTTACTCTCCACTGTGGCTTTGCCTTTTCCTTCCAAATTTGCCAATTTGCCTTGCTGTTTATACTCAGGACAATTCCTCTTCATATGCCCCTCTTTCCCACATAGATAGCATTTGAAAGCTCCTCCTTTCAATTCTGGACATTTTGGTTTGATATGCCCTTCCTTTCCACACTGATGGCACACAATTTTCTTCTTGTCTTCCTTAGCCTTGACATCTCCAGTGTTTTTGTTACTAGCCTCTTCTTTCTTCTTATCATAAGGGTGATACCTCCCCTTACCTTTCTTGTTATTATTGCTCTTAAAATTTCTGAACTTCTCCCTTTCCTTGTCATGCTGCTCCAACCTCAAAGCTAAGTCTATCACATGGTCAAAAGTCTTGTCTGCATAGGGTAACATGGCTCTGCTAAGTCCTGGATTCAAACCCTTTATGTACCTATCATTTTTAGATGCCTCATATGCCACAAGCATTGCTCCATATGTGGAAAGCCCCTCAAACCTTTGAGTGTATTCTGTGACAGTCATGGTCCCTTGTCTAAGCCTAATGAATTCTTCTAACAAGGTAGTCTTTGCTGATGCTGGTACAAACCTTGCTTCCAACATCTCTTTGAATTGATTCCAAGTGATTTCATTCTCATTCCTTCCTGCAATGATTACTTCCCACCAGCCTAAAGCTACTCCTTTCAGCTGTCTTGAAGCCACTTGCCTCTTTCTTTGATCATCAAGTTGCATGTCATTGAAAATTCTTTCCAATGTTCTCAACCATGTTTGAATCTCCATGATACTCTCTGTCCCTTCAAAGCTTTTACCTCCTAAATGAGTATATGTCTTAAGCAATTTTGAGAGTTCTTCATAGGGATTTTCTTGCCTTTGTCCTGCCCCATCCCTAAATGCTCTCACCAAGTCTTGCAGATTGACCATTGGTGGTGCATGGGAAGATCCTGCTCCCTGATTTGGTGGTCTCCCTACCATAGTTTGCTAATAATAATTTACATAGCTGGTTAGTTAGATATTTTAGTTCCTTTTAATTTTATTTCTATCTAAGGACTTGATCCTTACTTCTACTATGTTGAATAACATAGCTCTGATACCAACTGAAATGACCCACCAAATTATACTCTAATTTCATAAGGAATTTTTTTTTTTTAAAGAGGATATATATATATATATATCATCCATTTCAATTATCATTCTCAGGGTCACTTTCTTTTTCCAATAAATCAAATATATCCAGGATCACAATAATCAACCAATATAAATATATCAGTACATTTACAAAAATAAGCACATACATGTGAGGATGTATATGCCTCTCTTGTTTGAATCAGAGTTTTGAAAAACAAGAGGATGTTGGATTGCTAATTTATTTCAGATATTATTATTTTTTTTTTTGATCAAACAATCCACTGGGAACAAACACATTAGTCTGTTTATACTAACTAAGAAGTGATCAAGAAATAATCAGTAGTAAACAAGCTTTTAATATAGATATTTGTGTTAAGTTCTGAATAGTGTCAAAATCAGTATAAAATAAAGTGGATCCTAAGGAAACACAAGCAACATCTAGGCGTAATGGAAACGCGCCTAACTTATACATACAAGGTCACGAGTTCGAGTGCTATGCTGGTCGGTTCAAACACAATTTTTGTTTTTCATTTCTTTTTTTTTTTTGCATTTTTCTTCTGTACAATTTGAAACTTGTTATCTACCTATCTGCATATACATATTTTATTTTGCCTAAGATCCATCATACAAAACAATTATCCTTGCTTAATCATTTTTGAATTCCATTCCTACAACCTAGAAGGCTTCATGATTGAATGATAAGAGTGTTTATCATTTTCCAGGTTTGTATTTCTTCTTATAAGATTTGTCTGGCATTTAAAATGCATTTGGTTAGAATCTGAGTAAAATTCAGATTCTTATTTCAAATACAAAGGAAAAGGTGAGGTAAAATCTGCACTTAAACATGTTTATGTGCATATATATCTGCAACTATTTGAATCTGGCTTCCATCTATCCTACTACAGATCCTTTCTTTATTTAAAAAATAGGACATGAAGCATTTGTATGGAACAAGTTAAATAAACCTTGCAGCCATATAAAAACATTCAACCTATGTCTATTTCTTTTGCATACATATGTTATATTAGAAAATAAAACCAGTTTGATTATCTGAGAATCAACTCTCCAGATTTTCCAAAAAACTTAAATCCTTTTTAAAGTCTCAAGATTGACTAATACATTTATAAAATGTAATCATTCAATTTTTTTAACATAGTGTTCTTGCTAAATCTACTTACAAGATTTGATCAAAATCCTTTTTAAGCATAACAGAAATTTAACTAGGTTCATAGATTCCAGATACAAGTCAAATTCTTAACAAAATGCCTAACAAAATATCAATCCAATATTCAACACTTAATACAAGTAGCAATTTAAATTGTCAATACATGCAGATTTCAACATTTAGGCTCTTATCTAACTAAGTTTTAGCATGCTATATCTTCTTCTCAAGGCCTTGCTCCTACTCCTATTTAGTTGCTGCAATCCCTGAAAAAGCATTGGAAACTGCCTCATTTTAAATGAGACACCCCAGATGCCAATAGCACACTAGGGTCAGACACATGTCTAGTATGAGAAAATTCACAAAAGCAATTTGTTAATTAGTTTAAAATCAAGTTAAGTACAAATACATAAAGTTCTGTCCTTTGGAATTAGGTAAATACTTGTGTGCATGCTCTGTGTCATTGTGCATGTGCACACTTAAATTTTTTTCCCGGAGACTACATATATATATATATATATATAGCACAAACATTCAAGCATACAATTCAATCATAGACAAACAATCATTCATACCAAACAGGAAAATAACTAATATGAGTTAAATCACTCATTCAATACTCATATTTCAAATCTGGGAAAAACTCTAGTTTTCTCATCTGCTCAAGTATTACTTCCTTGGTATATTTATCTATCCTTGGTCTCACCTGCAATACTTATGAATCAATGGACACACTGTAATGAACTAATTCACTCCATTACACAAAGATCTCAGGACTTAAACAAGCCATGTGTCAACTTATGTTACTCAAGCACACAAGTCATTCCTGCAGTGTTCTTGACCCCAATTTCCTAATCAGGTTTAAGTTAATAATAGCTCTTTTGATTGTTCATGGCAAAACCCTTCAGTGATTCATTTCATTAGCTAAAACATCCATAACATGGCATCTCATATTATTCATAATCATACAGAGACAAACAAGCAACAACCATTTGTGATTACAAAATAAGGTTCTGTATATACATATATTCATCTTGGTATTCTAGAAGGAGTTTAGGCAACTAACATTGGCTTATAGCTTCTGGGAGAGTTTTCTTTTGCAAACATTTGTGCTTGAGTTAAACTCAGAATAATCTGGTTTCACTGAATCACAAAATTTTGTTTGCTATGTATTCTATTGAATCAGGAGCATCAGCACATAGGCAACCCTATTGCACCCCTAATTCCTTTCTATTTCAAGCCTCAGCACTATATACATGAGTATATTGCAGCTCAACATTATTTGCATTTTTCTGGGTTAAGCCAAAACCAATACTACTTGCCTATTCTCAACATTTTATTTTCTGGGTATTTGTTTATATCCCTAAATATTAACATATCAGAGATCTGAGTGTATAAACAGATTCAACACATAAAACTTTGTTATAATAAAACAAATGATCAATCAAAGAAAATCAAAACATATTCAGATTTAAATTCACAGATAAACATATATATATGAAAATACTCTTTAATAAAAATACTTTTATCTGGCTGCCTATATTAGGACTTATTGCCTTAGATTTTTGAGTGAGTTTTCTCACCTAGCTCTCTCCTTTGTTTCCTTAATTAACTGATGAACTCCTGCTCTTATCCTCAAGCTCTCTTTCTTCCTTTGTCTTATGATTTCTGTGGTATTGTTTTTCTTCCTTTTTTTTTTCAAAATTCTTTTCTGAGGAGGAGAGGAGGCTGCTGTATATACTTGTATATATATACAGGGTTTCTCTTAGGGTTTTGGGTATTGGCTAAAGCCATTTTTGCCCACCAGAAAATCATGTTATCTGCATTTTAACCCAAAGTTTTACCCCTTCCCGGCTTAATTTGGGTGAAGAGAGAAAAGTGGTTACATTTTTCTTTCAGAAATTGCTTTTCAGAAAATACTTTTCCCCCCCCCCTTGTCTACAATCATGCTAAAAATGTGACTTGGTTTTGTTATTTATTAAATACTCTTTTCTAATTCTGCCTATACCAAGAACTTCTCTGTTTTTATCTTATTTTCCTATTTTTAGCTTTCATGTAAATGGTATGTACCTCCTTCATTTATTTATAAGAGAATTAGTTCTTTTTATATCTTCTTGCCTCTTATTTTCTGCTTATATTAAAATATGTCTATATATATATATATATTTTATTTCACTAGTTTGAACTCTAGTATTTTATTAGCACATGTATATGTTTATATATATATCACTCTGTATTGACACACACATGCACATGTATACTTAAGAAAAATATTCAGTAGCATACATATATTTATATTTACTTATGCATTCAGCTTTTAAAGATTTTAATATATATATATATATATATATATATATATATATTCCCATACATATCAATATGTATTTATTCTTAAAGTTCAGAGATTTTTTAGCTCTAGTTCATGTGTATACCCTGTGCACACATGTACACACATACTGATACACTATCAAGCCATAACAATCTCCTTCCAAAATTAATTTAAAAAAATTATTTTAAATTTATTTATATTTTCCAGAATGAATTCCTAAAATCTTGGGTCATTACAGTTCTAGTTTTCCAGTAAGCCAACCTACTTGATTTTTACTTCTATGTCTTGATGTTTGAATTGACAATGGAAGTATATTATGAAAAATGTTTGTTTAATGGTTAAATAGGCCTGCATGCTTGTATATATATATGTGTGTAAATTTGTGTGTGCATGTCTGTATGATATCATTGATTCTGTTCATTGTTTCCAGTTTTTAAAACCTGTTCAAAATTCAATTCCTCTCCCCATAATCTTCTATAGATTGTTATGTTAAAACAAAATGGATTTAAAATTATCAGAACTTAATTTTAAAAATACTTGTAAGTATGGTTAACAAGTAGTTTAACCTGGAATGAGAATATGCAGTGGAACTTAATATATGATAAAATTCGATTTCCTTAATTATTTGATTTACTTATATAATCTAAATCGTTTTCGAAAACGATGATTTTTGAAAGTGGAATCAAGATTTTTAACAGTGTATTGAAAGAGAAATCGTGGGATGAACGGAAAATGCATTTTCGTCCATTCCTGTTGATCGGCAATGTTTGGTGTGTCGTGATTGTTCATGGTGGAAGCTGGCACGTTGGAGATCTCTGGAAAAATGGTGGACGAATTTCTCAAACGCCACGGTGGCCGCGCGTTGTCGAAATAGGGTTTAAGGACTAGTTTTGGGTCGGCATAGTTCTCGAGCTCGTGCGTGGTCGAGGGTAGATCGGAGACAATCGCAGGTGGGGGAAAAGGTGAATGGGTCTTCGGCGAGGCTATGGCCAGAATTTCGAAGTCTCTGGTGATCGGAATTCTTGGGGCGAGGTGATTTGGTCGACCATGTCTAGTTCCAGTAAGATTTTGATTTGCTCAATTTCGAGTTGGATGTATTTTCGAGTTTCTAGGAGTTTGGGCTAGTCGACGATGATGTCGACGACATTTTGAAGGTCGCGACGATGATCGGAAGGGGTCAGGGTGGATGTGCACGTGTACGTGTGCATGGGGTATTTGGTTCTGGGTTTCGCTTGTTTGGGAAAGAAGAGGAATACTCGGGGTTTCTCGAGTCGTTTGGGTGTTTACTCGAAGTGATGCTCGTGTGTTTGAGGGCGTGACTGGAGTGGAACTCGAGTAGATTGAATTTCTTAGCTTGATAACAGTTTAGTGGTAACAGGTTTTAAAATTTAAAAATTTAAACAAGTTTTTGAAATAAAAGAAAGAAGAGAACTCGGTGGCTCTCAAGTAATGATCGGATTAGACCAAAGTAAGTTTAGAAACAGTTTTCAAAAGTTTAAAGATTTTTATAAAAGGAAGTTTTAAAATTTAAATTGAAACTAGATGTAAACTTTTACCCGAAAATGTTTAAAGCATTTAAGGTAAGTTATGTTTTGTAACTTTAATTTATCTGGTTAAATGAGTATCTTAGAAACTTAATTAATGATTTAATTAAGTAAAATTAATTATTAAGATAAAATGATTTATGGTAATTAAGGTATTAATAAGAGAATGTTTTATCTTAAATAATTAAGATTTTTAATGTCTTGAAATTAATTAAGTTAATTAAGGTAAATTAAGTATAAGTAATTCATTTAATTAATAATGATAAAGAATTAATTAAGAAATTACTTAAGAACAATTAATTGATTTAATTAATTTATTTTTAATAATTAAGGGTTATAAGTTAATTAATTAGAGGTTAATTAATTTAAAATTAAGGATAATTACTTAATGTAATTAATGGAGTATAATTATTTAGTAGAATAATAAATGGATTGATTTGTTAAATAATTACTTAATGTAATTATTAAAGTATGATTATTTAAGGAAGTAAATAATAGATAATTACTGGAAGTAACTAATTAAATGGTGATGTATTAATGTAAGTAATTTGAGTTTAATTACTTGTGAATTAATCAAGGGATTAATTAAGAAATTAATTAAGGAATAATTAATTTAGTTAATAAAAGTAATTAAGGGGAGTTAATTACTAGATGAGATTAATCAAAGAGTGATTAATAAATGTTGTTTAATTAAAGGTTAATTACTTAATGTAATTAATTTAATTAAAGTAATTAATAATTAAAAATGTAATTAAGAGTCATTGATTAATATAATTAATAATGTAATTAAGGATTGATTAATTAAGATTAGTTAATCAATAATAAGTGATTAAAGTAATTAATTAATTGTAATTCATTAAGGATTAATGTAATTAAATATAGTTAATTAATTAATGATGTAATTAAAGATTAATTACTGAAATGGTTTAAGATAATTAATTTGTGAAATTAATTAGGGATTAATTACTTAAAGTAATTAAAGTATAATTAATCAGGAATGATTAATTAAGATGGATATTTAGAGTAATGATTAATTAATTGGTTTAATTAATAATTAAGTAAGCAGGATTTATAGAATGAAGTAATTAGTTTAATTCACTTTAAATTAATTAGATGATATAAATCATTGCTTAAGGATGGATGAATGAGATTGAATGTATTTCATTGTTTGATATCTCTGATGAGATATGATTGATATATGATATGGATGTTTGGTTGAATTATAATGATAATGTGAATTATCTGTTTGGGATGATAATGTAGATTATCTATTGAATTATCTATCTTTGTGTATATAGATAAGAATTGAATTGTTTTAACCTTAAAACAACTTGGCCCTTAAAAGATACGTTTTGGATTTCGATGAGACCGGGATCGGGTTTCCGTATACCGGAATTCCAGGTCTGGAGACCCGAATACCACATCGATCCAAATTAACGATAGGTCGTGAATCTCAAGTGAAGATGAAGTTTCAGAGTGCAAGGGTTATTGTCGTTAACTCTGAGGGTGATTCCAAAACGAGTGTAACGAAATAATGCCTTCGGTTTCGTTCGAACCCGGAACGAACTTGTATCGATTGAATGCTTTCAGCACATCGTCAGGCGGACGATGAGCATTCTAAGTGATATGTTCTGATTAAAGGTAATCGTAACCTCAAGCCTCATCAACCGGGAATGGCTAAAACAGGGGAGGTGCAGCAAGGCTTCGTGGGTAGCACCCACTGAGAGCAAGATAGATCCCTGTCTAGAGGTCCCTTTTCTTTTATTCGGCTTAGTGTGTGGTTGGTCGCGCCAACTACGGGATTATCTTGTTCGGGATTATCCAGTAAGGGATGGTTCCGGCTTTGTGTTGTAGAGGAGCGGGCGTACTCCTCGGTACGGTGATCTAGGCCACGTACTGTGACGGGCGGTACCCCAGTAGCCCTGCCATTGTATGGAATCCAAACTCCAATAAGTGCCGTACGTATTAGTTGTGCCCAACTATGTTGGAATGTGAGATGTAAGCATTTCAGCTATTTCTATATTTTACTTGAAAACCCTAGACCCTATTATAATAAAATCAGATTTCCTATCAAATGTTTTGGTTAGCGTAAGGTAAAAACTTACCCATGTTTATTTGTGGGGAGTCTTACGTGATACCTTTTCTTTCTAAAGTTTTTGAAGTTAAGCAAGTTTAACCTGTTACTCACACCAGACCCATGTCTGACCCAAGTGTTTATTTCTGTTTTATAAACTCTTGGGTACTCAAATTTTTACGAGTAGCCAAGGGATTCAGGTTTAGCTTTGACGAATTGTGGAGGAGCAATGGAGCAGGAGGCTTCGGCGTTCGTAGATATAGTATTCCGCTGTGTTGATATCTGTGTTAGAGTCTTGTATTGTATTTGAGTTGTAATATCTAGACAGATGTTTATAACTGTCTAGTATGTGTTGTATAGTTGTGTAAACTCTGATAAGTGTTGTATACTATGTAATAGTTTATGTTATTAATCTAATTTATTCGTTCCGCTGTGAGATCGTTGTTGTTGTTTCTTTCTTTCTTCTCTTCTTTTCTATTTTCTACCCCTTTCTTTCTTATTAATGATGCGTCATTCTGTGGAATGAGTGGCGGGTCATTACAGTTTTTTCCCTTTGTTAAATTTTGACACATTATTGGTAATTTTATCTAATTTTTCTTTTAACTCTCTATTTTCTGTTTTCAATAATTCAATATCCTTTTTAAAATCAACATTTTCTTTTAGTAAATTTTCTTTTTCTAGAGTGATGTTCTCACTTTCTATCACATTATCTTTTAATTTTTCTTGAGATATTTCAAGTTCTTCTTCTAAAATAGTTTTTTCATCTTTCAACATTCCTACTTCAAGTTCTAATCAATTTACTTTTACTATATATTCTTTGTTCAATTTTTTTATTTGTCTAAATTTATCATCTAATTCTATGCTAAGTTCAAGTAATTCTTCATAGTTAAGTTCTGGACATACCTCATCTTTTTGTGCCATAAAACACACATTAGCTTGTTCTCCATCGCTATCACTATCACTTTCTGAAGATGAAGACTCTGAGTCATCCCACGTTACCTTGAAAGCTTTCTTCTTTTTGAGTTTTTCAAATTTGCTCTTCTTTTTATCATTGTTAAGTTTTGGGCAATCCTTCTTCATGTGTCCGTATTGATCACATTCATAGCACTTGATTTGAGATAGATTTGTTGAATTGGTTTCTCCTTCTTGAAAAATACTTGCCATATTATAATGATTTAAAAAACGTGTTACTGTTTTTCTAAACGAACCTTGCTCCGATACCAATTGAAAGTCTATATGAGTAGATCGTCTAGATTATATGCAAGTATGGACAGTTAGCTATATAATATAATACTATAAAGTATAGTAACAAAGTAAATAAAACTAATCACACCGGTATTTTATACTGGTTCGGACCTCCCGTCCTACGTCCAGTCCCGAAGCTCCTCTTCGGAATTTCCTTTCAACTAACCCTCGCTTAACCCGGAGGAACAGGTTTACAATAAAAGAGTTTCTTTGTCAAGAATGTGTTCTGTAACACGGATGTTGACTATTGAGTACAAGAGTGCTTCCAATATATATTTATCTTGAGAATATCTGAATGAGGAGTTCTATATATATGGAAGAGTTGATTACAAGTAGTTGATTGCTTGTAGATCAGGAATAAACAGAGTATAAGAGATAAGAGAGTAAGTAAGTCAGATTATTATATTCTCTTGAATTCCTGATGTTATTTATAGTGATGAAGATTTTTCTTGTATAGTTGCATCTGTTGTAATCTTCGTAAAGTCGCTTCTGATGATGATGAAGAGTTGCGACAAAGAGAAGTGGATGTGTCTTTTTGAATGTGACAGTTGAGCTTTGAAAATGCACAGTCGAGTCTTGAACCAGACGTCTAGAAAGTTACCTCAGATGTCTGGTCTTCATATCTGTTATAACTCTGGATTCTTTTCAGACGTCTGATGTTGGTAACCAGACGTCTGGTTGCTTCTGAATTATGAACCAGAGGAATCATTCAGACGTCTGACTTGTGCTCTCAGACGTCTGAAAATGTCTGAAAGTGTGCATGTTGCTTTATCTTGTGCATGTCCCATTTCTCTTCAATCTTTTCTGATTTGACGTCTTTTGATTCTTGTCTTGAGTGTTGCTTTAGTCTCTTTGGTGACGTTACTCTATCAACTATCTGTAAATGTAGATATATGTACATTCGATTTCCATTGTATAGTTGTTATCATCGAAACCATAGAATTGATTTCCTAACAGGTAAGTTATATATATGCTTTTAAAAATGTAATTAAAAGTTATACAAGTTTATTCTATTTCCTTTAATTGATTTAATGCTCAACAAACATATCTTAGGTTACATATTTCAGCTTTTCTTTTAATTCTATTTATAACCTAGCATTAAATCCTTATTTTAATTAGAGGTTCCACTTATTAATTAGTTCCATTCCATTTCACTACACTAATTGAAACTATTAATCAACGGAAACTTACGAACTAAATACCGGGTTAAATTTCAAATCATTTTAAAATAATAGATAAATGTATATACTTACCGTTTATATATCCAATTATATTTAAAACAATTTAAAATATTTATTTGTTTATCAAAATAAATCTGTAGTAAAACTACTACAGTGGCCTTCCCACTTCGAAACTCGAAAATGAATGTCGATGATGCGTGCACTCATCACCGAAATTATTTTCCAACGATAAAGAGGAAAGTATAGAACTTATTTTCCAAAAAATTTTACTTAAATTAATTCTTTCAATTTATATTGAAATATTTATATCAGAAACTACTTTATAAACAATATTATTATATTCCAAAATTATTCGAAAGAAATTTCCAAAAACCCGGAACTTAAGGTCTAAATTTCCAATTTTCACTTATTTTATCTTAAATCTTATTCAACTATTATTTATAAATTTCATTACCTAACAACCAATCTATTGCAACCAAATATATATCTTTTATAAAATATTTTACTTTATATATAGAAAATATAATAGGCAAAATTATTTCATTCACCTATATTAAAACAAATATTATGTCGGCCTGTCCTATTAAGTGTTTAGAAATCCCTATTGATGTCATAGCGTCCCATGCACCAACCAGAATTTATAAATACAAAACGGAACAGATTAACACAATATTAAAACCTTTTTATAACACTAACAAATACGCTCTCTCATATATATACACTCAGCGACTCCCATAGGGTATTACTACCCTATTAATAAAGAGTCAGACCCTACAAAGCTAAGCTTTATCGCTAAACCAAAGCTCTGATACCAACTGTAACATCCCACCTTTTTGTATGCTTAAGCAGACACACGTGCCAACTTAAACCATACAGAAGGGCGGATTGTTATGGGGTAAATAAGAAAAAATGGAGAAATAAAACAAAACAAAATAGAATCTTGCAGCGGAACGATAAAATATAATAATCAAATAACAGTTTATGAAGCTGTTTTACAAAACATTTGATTATACTTATACAATAAATATCAGAGTTACACATACCAGAGAATGATACTTAATGCAGCGGAATACAATGGTGTAGTGGACTATAATAAATAGTAATAATAAAATCTTCGTCTTCGTCCTCCAGAAATAGAGCCTTCAAATCCTGAAATGCTCAGGCTGACCCGAGCGAATTGAAAAGACAAAACACTCGAGTCAGAACTAAAAGATCTTATGTAAGTTAAATCAGTGATAAATATATGAGTAGAACGGCGTTAGAGATGTTTACGGGATTTGACATCTCCTATCCAGTGTCTAACATGAGTGCAGTAACTTAGGAGATGCTCGGGATTCACATCCCCTAAGGATCCGTTAAACTATTTACTATGTAGTAATATTCGCTATTATAATAATGTCTAATCATAAAATAAACATACTTTTAAATAGCATTAAGGGTTCACATTTTCCACCTTAACACATAATAGTGCCAGTAGTCTATACAGTACCTGCATACCCCGAGAGGCTACGAGAAGATACTCCATAGGTACGACACAAATAGAAACTCGTAGTAAAGCTCGATATGGTAGGTGACACGGCACACAAGGAAATGCCAGGGTAGATATACCAATTACGCACACGGACTGATGGAAACGCATAGCAGCCACTACCGCTCCACCTCGCACAACACTCCCAAAAATCGAAGGGTGGCCACCAAAAATCACAAAGTAATAGAATGGAATCGAAGAAGTGTGTCCGATAAGAGGTGCTACCTCACTGGTCCGAGATCGCTCCTGTTTTAGCCACCTTATGCCAACTCACGGGAGTTGGGTCCACGTATATACCTTAGGATCGTCGCCACCATCCTACTTCATTCTGGAAACTCCACCGCGTACACAGTTGTAACGACCCAGAATTTTGAACAAATTAAATTGAAAATATTTAATTAATTTTAAATATTTGAAACGATGATTTAATTTGAATCCCCGATCTAATTTTGAATTTGGTGATTAAATTATAAAATTTAATCTATTGAAAGTTGAATAAAAATTTGAATCTTCATTTTTAAGATGAAGAAAAATATTTCGAAAGCTTTTAAAATTCGTATTGATATTACTGAAGATAAAAGAAGCTTCAGAATCGAATTTGGGAGTGAATTGTTCAGTTTGAAATTATATCGTTCGAATTGATATTTAAAAATAGCGTTCCGGGAGACAGTCTCGGAATTCGACGAAACTAGTTCCATTGGATCCGGAATATTGTATTATTACCGGATTTCCAATTTCGTATTTTTCGAAGTTGATATGTGACCGTACGGTGAGTAAACGTGTTGGATTTTAATTCGAATTCAATTTAAAATTTAAATTTTAAATGTTTAGTCAACACACACGTTCTCCCCTCAACCACGCCTTGAATCACGCCCAAAAATCATGGGGAAGCACGTTCTTCTGTCTCCCCCATTCCTTTCTAAATAATCACGCGCCCCTCCTTTTCATTTCGAAAACGAACGAAGAAAAAAATGGTAGATGAAAATTTTGAATCTACGTCTCCTCTCCTCAAATTAAAACTGCGTACCTCCTTCCCCTATTTTTTCTTCTTTCAACTGTAATCGAAATTCTCCACTTCCCAGTTTATCCCTCATTCAAACCAAGGCGCCGAAAAAAAAGAAAAAAAGAAGAGACTACGAAATTTAAATTCGATCTCAAATCGAATCGTGACCGAAGGGGAATCGTGTGCTCGAGTTCGACTCGGGGGCGAGCGTGAGGGGATTAGAGCGATGTCGCGACTGAAGTGGGGTAGCAATCGAGGCGCGCGCGCGAAGAGGATGTGACAGTCGCGACTGGGTTCGCGATGGGTTCAAGCGGCGACACGATGGAAACAGCAGTGGCGTACGCGAGGCGCGGCGACGAGGGGGCTGTCGCGTTCGCTGGCAGTGATCTGGTGGCGCGCGATGATGAGTATGCGCAGGCGACTGGCCATTAGGGTTTTGGTGGCTTTCGCGAGGGATGTCGGAGGTGTGGTGGCGGCAATGTGGTGGTCGATGTTTGCTGTGAGGTAATTGTTGTTGTTTTATTTATGTATATAATTAAAATAATAAATGTTTATATATATATGAAAAGAAAAAAAACAAACAGTAAAGTGTTTTTGATTCTATTTATATATATATATATATAAGATTAGAAAGGAATTCGATATGTGTATATACATAGATAAAGCAGGAAATTTGTTTTAATTTATTTCTAATTGAAATCGAACAACAGAAATTTTTATACAGTAAAAGAAAAAAAATGTATATATATATATATGTAGATTGAAAAATTATTTGGGAATGAACAAAAGAATGAATTTTTAGTTGAGATTAAATTGATAATTTAAAATAAATCATTGGTTAATTAAATTTATCAAATGAAATTTAATTCATTCGTTTGATTCGAGTATTAATAAATTGTGTAATTATTTATGCAAGGTCAATAAATCGGGAAAACAAGTTTGGGATGAAATTGGATTACAAATATAAAGCTAAGGTGAGATTTTTCTCACTCAAAATTAATTGCAGTTTTTGACTGATTGATTGCTATTGGATGTGATATTAGATATAGTAGGATATATCTATATATATATATATAGCAATATATACATATTGGCATATGTATATATTGGATTGATTGATTTCCCGCCTCGTATAGCGGATGAGACCCTATTGCACCGTTAGCAAGCGGATATTTTTATAAAACCCATATACCGCGATATTCCACCTCGAAGTGGAATTGGTATTGTGCTAACATCTGTGGATGCAGGGAAACAGGTTGGAGGGATCCAACTGGATTCCTCACCAGTATTTATTTATTTACAGATATTGATGTATATTATGTTATCATATTGATATATGATGTTTGTTGTTGTGATTCACTTATTGGTGCCGTTGCATCATCGGATTCAGTTTTGAAGTTTAAAAATAACGACTTTTACTTTAAAAGGGTTTTTAAAGTGATTTTTGAAAATATACGTTTTATGGGATTTTTGAATTAATTTAAAAACGTTAAAATTTTAAAGTTATAAAAGTTATAATTTTTAGTGAAATATAACCAAAGTGTCGTTTTTGAAATAAAAGTCGATTTATTTATAAAATGGTTTTAAGTTGGGATTTTTGAATAACCATAAACGATTTGTATAAAAAGATTTATAAAAATTGATATTTATAAATCAAATATTGGAATTATAAAACGAGTTTTTATAAGTGTTAAAAATGAAATATTTATGGAATTCATAAGTGAATGAAATTTATAGATTTATAAATTGTGAAGTTATAAAATGGATGAAACTGTCGAATAGGAGATTTATACGAAATTAACTTATAAATTGGATTTTTTCCTTTAAATGGAATATTGATCGAATTTGTTAATAAAAGAGATTTATTAAATCAAATTTGTTATGAATTATGAAGATGAATTTATAAACGTTGTTTTATGAATTCGAAAATAAATCAAATTTGATAAATTAAATATAGAAAGTGTTTAAGGGAATTTTATCCACGATTTTGGATAGTGGATGTAACGACCCTGAATTTCGAACAAATTAAATTGGAAATATTTAATTTATTTTAAATATTTGAACGATGATTTAATTTGAATCCCCGATTCCAATTTGAAATTTACGATTAAATTATAAAATTTAATCTATTGGACTGGATAAAAATTTGAATCTTCAAATTTAGGCCGATTAAAAAAATATTTCAAAAGCTTGTAAAATTCATATTGATGATACTGAAAATAATAGAAGCTTCAGAAACGAAATTGAAAGTGATTTGTTCAGTTTTGAATTAAATCGTTCGAACCGATATTTAAAAATAGTCATTTTTCAAACAGTCTCGGAATTCGACGAAACCAGTTCCATTTGGTCCGTAATATTTAATTATTGCCGGATTTCAAATTTCGTATTTTTTGGAACCGATATGAGAGCACACGGCGTATAAACGCGTCGAAATCAAATTGAGTTTAATTTGAAAATTTAAAAAAATTTAAATTTATATTAATTAACATCGGCACGTTTCTCCTTCATTCACGCCTAAATTCAAGCCGAGAATCACGAAATTTAATCGTGTACACCATGCCTCCTCTGATTTTAAACATTCCTCTCCCTCTCCAGAAATCAAACGAAATCCTCCCAAACGAATAGCAGAGCAATCCTATTCAGATCGCGTAGCTTTCCTCAAATGAAAATCAAATTTTGTTCAGTACGAAAATTTTGAAATCGTTTCCAAAGGGGGAACCCAAAGCTAATCTCGTCCTCCTTTAGATTTTCGTTCAAACGAAAAAAAATTTCTAGCCTTGCAAATAAATCGAATCGCCAGATATAAAAAATTGCGCCCCTGTCCTCTTCGTTCAGCCTATCCCGCAAAGATAATTCGAATTCATATATAAAAGGAAGAAGAAGAGAAAGAGCGGCGCATAGAGGAACTCGAGCAGGCTGTCGCTCGAAACGTGGAGTGGGAGTCGCGAGATGTAGGGTGTCAGGAATCTCGAACTTGATCGAGGTGGCGAGGCAAGCAGGGCGATTCCGGCGTCGTTCGTGGTGTCGTTGAAGTCTGGATGAATCGCGAGCGCGTGGTCGCGGCAACAGGTCTCGAGCAATGGAGGGATTCCCGAAGTCGAAGGTGGTCGTGGGTTCTCGAGCAAAGGGGAGGAGTCGCACGCTCGCAGGTTGGGGATTGTGGTCGTCCTCGGTTCTGGAAGTCGTGGCGGCGACGTCGAGATGGAGGTTCGTTCGTGTGGGGGTAGTCGTGAGCTCGTTGGGTGCTGCGACGAGTTCATCAAGCGGTGGCGCTCGATATTGGCAGTGTCGCGATCTCGAATTGAATTGGGTCTCGTGTTTCATATAGCAGTAAGGTAATTCGATTTTTATTTTGGTAAATTAACTTATTAAAGATTCTCCAGTAAAATGTTACAAAAAAATTAAAACCTATTTAATAAATGACATATGAATTTGTTCAAATGTCTGCATATATATATATATATGGGTTAGAGAAAAATATAGGTTATATTTATGCCATCCTGTTTTAAATTTAATATGTATAAGTTAGAAGGGAATTTAGTTATAGATTTAATTTTTAATTTAGTAAATTAGTTAAAAAGAAATTTTAGTTGATTTAATTTATTAAAAGAAGTTTGGTTTTAAATTTAATCTATTTAGTTAAATAAAATTATTTAAGGAGAAATTAATAATTAGTTTGAAATAAATCAAGGGTATAAACTGTTTTGTAACAGGAAGATTTTGGAAAATAGTTTTTACAGAAAAATTTATATAAAACAGTTTTGTTTTAAACTTGATAGACATATTTTAAAATGCAGATAGGAATTTTTAGTTTAAAAATTTATTCTAGTTAAACAAAATTATTTATGGAAATAGATTTTTAATTTAACAGTAAAATAGAAAATTTACTTTATATTGACAAAGTTTGAAATATATATATATATATAAGGTCAGGGTTGAAAATATATAATAAAAAAATTTAAAAAGGGATTTATTTAAAAAGAAATTGATCGTTCAATTTATTTCGAATATTGACGAATTGTATAATCATTTATACAAGGTTTAAAATCAAGAAATCAAGCCGAGAATGGAAATGGATGGCAAATTTAAAAGCTAAGGTGAGATTTTTCTCACTCAAATGAAAAGTGGAATTTTCAGTTATTTATTGATTGATGATTTGATTTCTATTGATGTGTGCTATTAGATATTTTAGGATATATCTATATATAGCAATATATACATATTGGCATATGTATATATTGGATTGATGATTTCCCGCCTCGTATAGCGGATGAGACCCTATTGCGCCGTTAGTAAGCGGATTTTTATAAAAACCCATATACCGCGATATTCCACCTCGAAGTGGAATGGTATTGTGCTAACGTCTTTGGATGCAGGGAAACAGGTTGGAGGGATCCAACTGGATTCCTCACCAGTAGTTATTTATTTACAGGATTGATGTATATTCTGTTATCATATGTTGATATATGATGTTGATGTTGTGATTGACTAATTGATGCGTTGCATCATCGGATCCATTTCTAAAGTCTAAAAATAACGATTTTGGATTTTTAAAAGGATTTGTAAAGTGATTTGTAGAAATATACGTTTTATTGAAATTTTTGAATTGGTTTATTTTAAATAGATAAATGTTAAAATTTTAATGTTAGTAAAATTGTGATTTTTGTGAAATAAGACAAAAATGTTATTTTTGAAATAAACAATTGATAAAGATTATGAAATAGTTTAAATTGGAATTGTTGAAGTATTTTAAACAATTCATATAAAAAGATTTATAAAAATTGATATGTTTATAAATTAAAAATATTGGAATTTTGAAATGAGTTTTATTAAGTGTTAAAGTCAAATAAAAATGGATTCCATAAGTGAATTGAAATTTATAGATTCATAAATTGTGGAGTTATTAAATGAATAGATTTTGTAAAACAAAAAGATTTATAAGCAATTATCTTATAAATGGGATTTTGACATTTAGATGAGAAATGAATAGATGTTGTAAATAAATGGATTATAAGTTCTTAACTTATAATATAAACTTCCGGTATATAATTGAGTTATATAAGTTGAATTGGATAATTTAGAAATCGAAGTTTTATAAATAGAAATGGGATTTATAAACATTGTTTTATAAATTCAAAATCAATAGAATTTGATAAATTTAACATTGAAGTTATTAAAGGAGATATATTCGTGATTTTGGACAGCGAATTATCCTTTAAGTTAAATGTGTAGAAATTGTTAAAATTGGGATAGTGATTATATTCACGAATTTGGACAGTAAATATATATTATTGAATAAAATCAATATATTTTGGGAAAAGGAATATTGTTAAATGAAGTTGTTTTAAAAGATGTTTTAAAATGTATTATGAATCGAATACATAGATTTCAACATTTTATTGTTGAAATAGACGTTTTCGAGAAATATAAGGAAATGGTGGACTATAACACTGTTGTTATAGTAAATGATTTCCGAAAGGAAATGTTTTTATCTAGTATTGGGATTTACATATCTATTTTAATCTCGAATCCCTATACTAGTGATTTTTGAGTCGTCGTAACGATGTTTTACGTAACATTCGTTTTAACTCAAATTGATGTTGTTATAGAAAATAGATTTCCTTAAAGAATGAAATATATACTTAATTTGATTTAAGTATATCGAATATTTTCTAAGTGTTGAAAATAAATGATTTGTGAAATACTTATTATTAAATAAGTAGGGAAAGGCATTTCCAAAATGAAATGAAACGTTTTGAGATTTTATCTTCTTAAAGATAAAATGAAATTGAATATTTGAAATCGATTTGAGAATCGTATATCAGTAGATATCTTGAAGATATAAATTCACTATGGAATTTATAAATGGAATGGGAATTTGTTTTAAAAATAAACGTTGATTTATTTTTGAAGTGTGGAAATAATATATCTAGTAAAGATATTTTTGGAAGATAAAATAATTTGGGGAAAATTATTTGGAATCTGATGATGTTGCGCATCTTTATTGATAGTTAAATAACCGACTATCAATAATTACCTTTAGATAGGTATTTGTTGTGAATTGGATGAATTTGAATGCCACACTTATTTTTGAATAATCGCTCACTATTCGGGTTAGCCGGGAAAGGACCATGGGGTCGTATAACCCATTCCGAATATGTGATACGTCGTGATGAATTGCATTCGAAGACCGGTGTTGAAGACCGGATATTTTTGAAAACGGAAGGATTACCGTCGAGTTACTCTACATCGGCTGATCTCCGGTTTAGAGGTTTTATCACCCTTAGTGACGGGAAGTCCGGACGTGATTTGAAAATTATCCGGAAATGCAAGGGCTTCGTGAGAAGTGCCTTCGGTTCTGTTCGATCCCGGAACAGACTTGTATGGATTGTGTGTCTGACGTTACAATTTGAGATATAAAGCTGATTTCTTTCAAATACATTTCTGTTGGTGGCGGAGAATTTATTCTCTTAGCTTAACACCCTTCTCTGAGACGTACGAGCTCAGAGGTTATGTAGTTGAAATTTATCAGCGATATATCCCAATTTGGTAACGTGGCATACCGAGTGTTGCTGTGAAATGATCAGTGTTTGATCATTTGCGATATGATCATTTGTTTGATCTTATATCTTTGTGATCATAGGTTGATCATTTTGTTTGACCCGAAGCAGGGCTTTTTGAGAAAGCGTAGCTTTATGGACGAGACTTCATCGAGCCTCACACCCCGGAAATGGTCGAAACAGGAAGGATGCAGCAAGGTTCTAGGGAGTAGCGCCCCTTAGTGTATGTCATTCCTTCTGGATAAAGGTGGTATCATGGTATGGAGCCCAGATACTTAACCTCTGTGGTTGCTGCAAAATTTATTTCTTTGTGGTTTGTTGGAAATCGGGGATCCTCGGGAAGATCGGTGACGATCGGGGGATGGCATACGCGTGTCAGTAGTTACCTATTTTTGCAGAGGTAACCCGGCCTTGTGTTGGTAGAGATCTAACCGTAATGTTAGGTTATTTCTCGGGTCGTCTATTCCAGGGACGTACCCATCGTGGATAGGAAGTTCCTTAGCCTGACCATTTGTTGGAAATCCAAAGAAACAATACGAGCCTTTACGATTTCAATTGTATAACCTGTCTCCTCAGGAGGCAGCTATAGCAGGCATAATATAATGGTACCTATGCTGGCTAAGATTTATATTATACTTTCGAAATGTTTTCCACTATGCACTAATAATAATATCAAAAAGAATTTGATTTTTTTGCGTAGTAAGCATCTTTGACTATCATAAGAAGAAATCTCCTCCAAGTCTGCGTTTGCATTGTGTGTGTGGTGGGAGGTCTTATGGTAGTTTCATTTTCCAAAAGCATTGCGAATTTACTTTAAAATTTTTCTGTTGTTTATTTTAAAGATAAATAACTGTTTTACGATCTCACACCAGTCACCATGACTGACTCGGAGTTTATTGTTCCCTTCTAAACTCTGGGTGCCCACCAATTTCCACACGGGCAGCCTAGAGTTATGTTATCAGGATATTCTGGATATTCTGGAGCTTTCGAGATAAGCTGGATGACGAGACGTAGTATTTGTATCTGATAGTATTTATTCTGCTGTGTATTCTGTATGAGGACAAGTTATATAACTGTCCATTGTTGTATATGACTCTGATGATTGATGTATGTATAAACTGATATAGTTCTTTGTTTTAAAAGACTAGTAATTATCTATTGTATATTGTTCCGCTGCGATGTGTAAGATTCTGATATTGTTCTCTGTTCTGATGTGTTGTTCTGTTGTTCTTCTTCTCTGCTTTCTTTCTTCTTCTTCTCTTTTTCTTCTACTTCTTCTTTCTAAAACCCTCACTATTGGAGTTTCCGGCGTTCGATTTCTCGGCAGTCGATAAAGTGAGTATCGATGTCGAATTTTTGAAAGTCGAAAAATCCGGTATGTGACAAAGTGGTATCAGAGCATATGGTTAAGCGACAACCCTGCTCTGTTGGGTGTTACTCATTAGAGATAGAGTCAGCAGTACTCTAGAATGAGTTTGAGTGTAATAATAGATACGAGTGCGTATTTGTTAGTGAATATAAAAAAAATTGTTTTATATTGTGATGATTGATTTATTGAGTGGTATATGGATTCTGGTCAATACGAGTAATTAACGATCATTGATAGGGATCTCTAAACACTTGAATAGAACAATTCGGCACAGTATTGTTTTAAAATAGGGTGAATGAAATAATTTTGCCCAAAACTATTTTTGTATACAAAAGAAATAATTTTCTGTAAATTATTACAGTATATGGTTGCATGGTTGTTAGGAAAGTGATAATATTGAATGTTATCATTATTAAATGAAGTTGAATAAGAAATTGAAATCATAACTCCAAAGTTAAGAAATAAATTCACATACTAATGAAATTTAAGAATGTAAATTATAAATGTGAATTGTAAATTGAAACGGAATTCCAGAGAAGTATTTGGAAATGTTTTGAAAAGAATCTGAAAATTTTGGAGATTTGAAAAGTTTAAAATCTTTTTGATTTGAAAATGGATTTCGAAGGTTTTGAAGAGTATTTTGGAGAGATGAAAGCTCTAAACTCTTTTCGGTCGCTGGAAAATAACTTCGGTAATGACTGCAGCATTACTGATGTTCATTTTCGGGTTTCCAAAAGAGAAATTTGCTGCCAAATTATTTTAAATGGAAAGTTGTTTGAAATTTGGGTTTTGTTTGGAAATTCAAAAGGATAATTTGAATTGTTTTCAAAAGGGTTTTGAAAAGGTTGAAAAGACTCTGGAATTGAGTACTGAATTATGAAAATAAATGAAAATCCGTGAATGAACGAATAAATTTGCAAGTGAATCAATTAAATAAAATGAGATTGAAAATTGAAATTCGTTTCAAATTTGTAAGAAATGAATTGAATTGAATAATTATAAATGAAAGATGAATAAAAGATAAAATTCATAATGGAATGTAAATAAGTTAATAACTTATAGAATATTTGGTAATTTGATTAGAATGAAATTCAAATTGAAAAAACGAATGGATTAGTGAATGAATGAATAAATTGCAATTGCACGTGCCAGAAAATGAAATTGAATGTTAAAATTCATTTTTGAAGTTGAAAGTAAATAGAACTGGAATTGAATTTGATAAATGAAGTATTAAACTGAAAGTTAGTAAGTGAAGCTAATTGATTATTGACCAAATGAATAAGATTTGAACGAATTAAATTCAATGATTATAAATGAAGATAAATTGAATTCAAATAGAATTGAAGTTATGAATTAGATTCAAATGAAATTGAAATGTAAAATTGAATCATATTGGATATATAACTTCAATAATGAACTTAAAGAGGATATAAGCATATATTGAAAAATTTGTAATTGAATTTGCAAAATAGTTTGGATATGTAACTAGATATTATGGCTAGTAGGATATACAGGTTTATAAAGGAATTGGAATTGAATTGCAAAGATAAATTTGAATTGCTCGAAAAAGGTACGTATTTGAATTTGAATATGAGATTTGATGACTTATTTCTCTAGCCGTTTGGCTTTTTCTTTTTCTTTTTGAAATCTGAGAGTCCGTAGGGACGTTTTGTAGTCGTGCCGTATTAGCCGCGCAAAGGAGACGCTGGCGAAATTTTTCGAAAATTTAGGGCGTTAGAAAATTTTTGAGAAAATTTGAAAGTTTAAATTTGAAATTTGAATTTAAATTTAAATTTTGAAGTAAACAATGATTGTTTAAAAACTTAAAGTTGAAGTTGAAATTTAGTTGAATTGATAACGAATCTGTAGTAGAAAGATTTGTTTTGAAAATTTTATAAAACTATTTAGATTGTGGAAAATAGTAGACGAGTTAAGGACCATTTTTCCTAACTTGTAATTTCGAGGACGAAATTCTTTTAAGGGGGGAAGTCTGTAACGACCCTGAATTTCGAACAAATTAAATTGGAAATATTTAATTTATTTTAAATATTTGAACGATGATTTAATTTGAATCCCCGATTCCAATTTGAAATTTACGATTAAATTATAAAATTTAATCTATTGGACTGGATAAAAATTTGAATCTTCAAATTTAGGCCGATTAAAAAAATATTTCAAAAGCTTGTAAAATTCATATTGATGATACTGAAAATAATAGAAGCTTCAGAAACGAAATTGAAAGTGATTTGTTCAGTTTTGAATTAAATCGTTCGAACCGATATTTAAAAATAGTCATTTTTCAAACAGTCTCGGAATTCGACGAAACCAGTTCCATTGGGTCCGTAATATTTAATTATTGCCGGATTTCAAATTTCGTATTTTTTGGAACCGATATGAGAGCACACGGCGTATAAACGCGTCGAAATAAAATTGAGTTTAATTTGAAAATTTAAAAAAATTTAAATTTATATTAATTAACATCGGCACGTTTTCTCCTTCATTCACGCCTAAATTCAAGCCGAGAATCACGAAATTTAATCGTGTACACCATGCCTCCTCTGATTTTAAACATTCCTCTCCCTCTCCAGAAATCAAACGAAATCCTCCCAAACGAATAGCAGAGCAATCCTATTCAGATCGCGTAGCTTTCCTCAAATGAAAATCAAATTTCGTTCAGTACGAAAATTTTGAAATCGTTTCCAAAGGGGGAACCCAAAGCTAATCTCGTCCTCCTTTAGATTTTCGTTCAAACGAAAATAAATTTCTAGCCTTGCAAATAAATCGAATCGCCAGATATAAAAAATTGCGCCCCTGTCCTCTTCGTTCAGCCTATCCCGCAAAGATAATTCGAATTCATATATAAAAGGAAGAAGAAGAGAAAGAGCGGCGCATAGAGGAACTCGAGCAGGCTGTCGCTCGAAACGTGGAGTGGGAGTCGCGAGATGTAGGGTGTCAGGAATCTCGAACTCGATCCAGGTGGCGAGGCAAGCAGGGCGATTCCGGCGTCGTTCATGGTGTCGTCGAAGTCTGGATGAATCGCGAGCGCGTGGTCGCGGCGACAGGTCTCGAGCAATGGAGGGATTCCCGAAGTCGAAGGTGGTCGTGGGTTCTCGAGCAAAGGGAAGGAGTCGCACGCTCGCAGGTTGGGGATTGTGGTCGTCCTCGGTTCTGGAAGTCGTGGCGGCGACGTCGAGATGGAGGTTCGTTCGTGTGGGGGTAGTCGTGAGCTCGTTGGGTGCTGCGACGAGTTCATCAAGCGGTGGCGCTCGATATTGGCAGTGTCGCGATCTCGAATTGAATTGGGTCTCGTGTTTCATATAGCAGTAAGGTAATTCGATTTTTATTTTGGTAAATTAACTTATTAAAGATTCTCCAGTAAAATGTTACAGAAAAATTAAAACCTATTTAATAAATGACATATGAATTTGTTCAAATGTCTGCATATATATATA
Organism: Allium fistulosum; assembly: GCA_030737815.1. NCBI lineage: Eukaryota > Viridiplantae > Streptophyta > Magnoliopsida > Asparagales > Amaryllidaceae > Allium > Allium fistulosum. The sequence goes on along the minus strand of CM060901.1, from coordinate 1,386,437,028 downwards.
TATATATATATATATATATATATATATATGGGTTAGAGAAAAATATAGGTTATATTTATGCCATCCTGTTTTAAATTTAATATGTATAAGTTAGAAGGGAATTTAGTTATAGATTTAATTTTTAATTTAGTAAATTAGTTAAAAAGAAATTTTAGTTGATTTAATTTATTAAAAGAAGTTTGGTTTTAAATTTAATCTATTTAGTTAAATAAAATTATTTAAGGAGAAATTAATAATTAGTTTGAAATAAATCAAGGGTATAAACTGTTTTGTAACAGGAAGATTTTGGAAAATAGTTTTTACAGAAAAATTTATATAAAACAGTTTTGTTTTAAACTTGATAGACATATTTTAAAATGCAGATAGGAATTTTTAGTTTAAAAATTTATTCTAGTTAAACAAAATTATTTATGGAAATAGATTTTTAATTTAACAGTAAAATAGAAAATTTACTTTATATTGACAAAGTTTGAAATATGTATATATATAAGGTCAGGGTTGAAAATATATATAAAAAAAAATTTTCGTTATCCGATTTCTTTGTTAAAAGGATCGGATAGACGGGAATTATTTTGACTGTCGTCTATGTGATTATTATTGTTTCTATGCACTAGTAACTGGTTTGAATTAGACTGACCTGTGTATTATTTTCTTTTGAATGTAATACTCGGGTCAGACCGAGTATTTTACAGCTTGAAGATTTTCGAGCAGCGAAGTTAGAGAGAGAGGGTAAAAGAATCACTTAAGTTTTCAAGAAAATTGTATTTTAAGATATTCCGCTGTATTAGTTAAATACATTTTATAAACTCTGATGTATGTGAAAAGATTTATAGTAATGAAATAAAGATTCATTTGTTTTTAATTTATTGTTATTATTCTGTGTTTCTGTGGCTGATTCTGTTTAAACTTCATAAACTAAATAACAATCCGTCTTTTTGAACGTTTCGAGTTGGTTTAATTACCGACTGGAGGCGGTCAGAAGGGGGATGTTTCAAAGTGGTATCAGAGCTTTGGTTTACACAAAGCTTAGTTTATGGCGTTTAATATGAATAGTTACTAGAAACACTTTAAAAGAAAATGTTTTTCAAATCTAAAGAAGTATAAAGTTGTTTTTGAAAATAAAGATTTTTAACTTAAGAAAAGTTAAATTGAATTGAATTAGTATTAATAAATATATACTTTGAAATTTAACTAAAGGAAGTTAAATAAATTGAACTGGATTAGATAAATTATTGAAATAGAAATTTAAACTTAAAAGATAAGTGATTATATAATATGAATTTGGAAGTTTAAATTAATAAGTTGTATAACTTATAAAATGAGAAAATTTAAGTAAAACCAATTGTTAAAATGGTTAAACAGTTTTGTTAAGTAAAACAAAATCTGAATTTTGAATAGTGATATGAATTTGACTTTAGTAAAAGTTAAATAAAATGACTTTGAAAATGAAATCTAAGTTAAGTTAAATAAAATAGAATATCAAATAAATTAGAGGCGAACTTAAGTTGTATAGTGAAAATAAATGCAAGTGAAGATAAAATGAAACATAGCTTAAGTAATGTTGAATGAGGTTGAATTTGATATCAAAATGAATTAATAAAGTGAAGTAATGAATATGAATTTGAGTTATATAAAGGAAATTCAACTTTAATTGTAAAAGTGAATTAGTGAATAAACGTGGATTAGAAATGTTGTTGTTAAGAGTTGAATAAAACTTAAGTTAAGAAGTTGTGAATATAGTGAATATTAGAATTCAATCTGAATTAGAATATAAACCAATTGAAATTAAGTGTGTTAAACCAAATTGAATGTAAGCAAAGTAAATAAATTTGGTTTTGCCAGTTGATTGTATAGAAATTCATTAAGTGTTAATGAAATTGAATTAATGGAAATTGAAAGATAAGTAAATCTAAATAGAATCAAAATTTGATTTGAATTGAAAGCAAACTAACTTGAGTATAAATTAGTGAAAGTAAACTAATTGAATATGAATGAATGTTAGTAAAATCCAATGTAAATGAATCAAATGTGATTAAATTGGAAACCAAGTCGATGAATGATTTACTAAAGAACTAGTTGATTATTTTGGAAATAGGAAGTGGATGCAAAGTTCAAATGGGAATTAGATTTGAAAATTTTGAAGTTGTCAACATGACAATCCATAATAAATTTAATAGATTCAGTGATGAATTTAAATTTGAACTTGCAGAGAATTAAGTTAAGTGGAAAACTTAGTATTGGAAAATTTGAAGTTGGTTTAAAACCAATATTGTGAAAAGTATGCGGAATTCAAACTATAAATTAAAGTCTTTATAAATAGGAATAGAATTTATAAATGATGTTGATAAATCCAAAAATGACTTATTTTGGATAAGTAAATCTTTATAGCTTGTTAAAAGTAGTATATTCACAATTTTGGACCGTGAATATATTATTGAATAAAATGGACATATTTTTGGGAAAATGATATTTTAAAACGAAGTTAATTGTTTTAAAAGATGTTTTAAAAGGCATTGAATATCGAAACCATAGATTTCAACATTCATTTTTGAAATAGACGTTTTCGAAAAAAAGGAAATGGTGGACTATAACATTATTGTTATAGTAAATGATTTCCGAAAGGAAATGTTTTGTATAGTATTGGGATTTATACATCTATCTAAATTTTGAATTCCTATACTAGTGATTTTGAGTTGTCGTAACGATGTTTTACGTAACATTCGTTTTGACTCAAATAAATGTGTGAAAGAGAATGATTTCCTTAAAAGATGAAATATATACTTAATTTTGATTTAAGTATATCGAATATTTTCAAATGTTGAAATTAAATTAGATTTGTGAATTACTTATTTTTAAATAAGTATGGAAATGTTTTTCCAAATATGAAATGTTGTGAATATATTGCGTAAGGGATAAATGATTTGAAATTCATTTTCGAAGTCGAAGTTGAAAAGTTAAATGAGAAATTTGAACAATTAGTTCAAGTTGAAATTTTTCAAAAAGATTGAATCGTTAAGTTAAATTGAGTTTAACTTCGACACCAAAGACAATATAAGTTGAGTTTTGAATTTCAGATGATGGTTTGGATTGTATGTCTAACATTGTGAATTGATGACATAGCAATTGATCTCTATTAAATATATATCTGTTGGTGGCGGAGAATTTATTCTCTTAGCTTAACACCCTTCTCTAAGACGTACGATCTCAGAGGTTATATATTGGTAGACATCAATTCTGTGTTGAGAATTGACGATGTAACGTGAAATCCAAATCGAATGTGAAAGTCGATAATAAATGGAATTATGAATATGAATTGGGTTTGAGATAACCTTAAATTTCTAAATCGACTTAGAGAAATTTTTTTTTGAAATCCTCTATTTGTTATGGATATAGGATATGTAGGTTTTCAGAACTTATATATATATGAATGCGGTAAATTTGAAAACCGTCAGTTTGGAAAGTAATTGTTATGGGAATCTTATGTAAGCTTACATGGATATGATATGTACGAAATGTGAAATGAAGTACTACATATATATGACATTATGTTTTCTAAACTGAGGATATGGAAAAGTACCTTCCATTTATTATTTGTGAAGGTTTTGGAACTCGTGATGAGTGTCCATTTGAAATTCGTAGCTACGTAGAATTTTCCATAAGTTGGAATGTCCATTTGGACTAGAATCCCTCGTGAAGGGATCATGTTGATTGATGTTGGCGTAATTTGAGGGGCGTGATGCCTACAGTTACAAGTGATTCCATTGGGATAGTGGCGCAACCGCCGAGTAAACTGCAATCTAAGCGCCAAAGCGAAATTCGAGGGGCGAGATGCCTACGGTTACAAGCGATTCTACTGGGATAGTAGCGTAACCGCCGTGTGGACCGCGATCTATGGCAACAACCATGGCGAAATTCAAGAGAGATGTGAAATCTACAGTTACAAGCGATTCTACTAGGATAGTAGCGTAACCGCCGGGTAAACTGTGATCCATGGGGGAACGTGCTTTCCATATCCATTTTTGAAAAAGAATTTTTTTAAAGTATTTTCACTGGGAATTGAAGCAAGTATATTTAGTACTTGGAGATTTTTAGACCTGCGCCTGGCCAGCGTATGCCTAATGTCTGTGAGAACGAAGATGAACTTGTTAAATTTCGAGTTAGCAAGTATTTTCAAACTGTAAATAGCAAATCAATAGCCTGAAAATTAAAATTTCAAAATTCCTACCTAATAAACTAAGGAAGAGGTTCTTTGAAATGTTTTGAAAGTTCACAGCTTTGGAAGAGATATATTATGCAAATCTCTAACGTGAAGAATTTCAAGTTTAAAATCTGAGTTTTGTAAATCGAAAAATTTTAGTAAAAGACTTGTTTTTTGATTGTAGAAACCAATGAATAAAGCTAGTGAGATTAAACAAATGAAATGAACTCTATATTTATTTATTTTTAATAAATATCAGGCTTAGTAAAATTGTGTAGGATATAAATATTGGTGAAATTTTAACAACCTTTCCTTTTCGTGGACGAAAAGTTTTAAAGAGGGAAGATTGTAACGATCACAAAATTTTAAACTATTTTAAATTTAAAATTGAATTTAATTTTGATTTAAATTGTGAAACATGTTAATATAAATAGATGTTAGATAATTGATAGTTGAACTTCAAAACAAAATTTTATCTACAAAATTTAATAACATAAATTAATTGATAAATCTATAAGATAAAAACAAAATGAAAAAAAAGAAAAAAATAAAAAGAAAAAAAATATACCATACCTTATACCATACCTCACGTACCTAAACCCATGCCCAAAGACACGATCTTCTCTGCACAAAAACACGTACCTGCCCCCTTTATCATTTCTCATTCGTATAACCCTAAGGAATAAAAAAAATCGAAAGAAGAAAAAAAATGGCGACTTAAAAACTAGGGCTTCGGCGATTTCGATTCTCGGGCAATTCTGGACTTCGGCCTCATCGTCTCCAAATTAGGGCTCGTTAAATTCAAAGGCGCCGGCGACGATTGCTTCGATCTGGAGGAATTTTGCTTGTCGATCGATTGTCGATTTCATCTTCTTCGCTCTGCTCATCCTTGCTTCGAGAAAAAGGTGAGTAGTATACTCACATCTAATTCGAGTTGGTTAAATTCGTTTGCTCATTCTGTTTTCGTGTTCGTCGGTTGTGACTTGATCTCATGGATATTGAAATTTCTGTCTTGTTCTTGTTTTGGTTTGATTTCTTGTTTATTTAGTTTACATGGTTTTGATTTTTGTATCGTTCGATTCTTTTTTATTCTTACGGCAACAAAACTTCCCTCTTTTTCTACTTTGACAATTTCAAAGATGTAGATAAGCACTTGATTATTTGAATTCGATTTCGTATTGAGTCCCACTGCAACGAACTTTCACATTTTTAATCTCAATCAATATTTGTTTTCGTGTGGTTCCTTGTTGACTTTACTGTGATTTATTGCTTTGGTTTACCGGCCCCTGTGAGCTTCGTCTCTGGCCATCTTCTCCGTCAGTCTTATAGTTAATGTACTTGAGTTGGTTGCATGTTCATTTGATTCTAGCTCGAATTCATCTTCGAAGCACGCTATACTTGATGTTGTCTGGTTGTTCACTGGGGTTTGAGTAGTTGCCAGTTTCTTCTTTGCTGCACTGAGTTGTAGTTACGTCTGGTTGAGGTTTTGATCATATGTATACATACATTCTTGTATGTATATATGTGTATGGCCATTCTTTGTTTGTCTGCACTATGAAGTCTTTTAGTTGTTCAACTTGGTTTGCATCACTGTGGTTGTAGTCTGTTACATCTGGACTTCGGCACTTGACTTTTCGAACATGAATTTTATCACTTGACTTCTGTATATTTTTACGATTTGCTTACTTCCATTTGTTCATCTTGACCTGTTTGCATCAAGTCAGTTTGAATTTTCTTTTTACGGCATCTGAACTGCTTTTTTATTTTTACTGTTGCTTCACTTTGTTGTATTCCAGTTTGCATTCACATGCATTCACTTGTAGTACCATCAGTTGCATTCATGTTGAAGCTTTGCATATATGTTGAAACATGACTTATTCATTCAGTTGTACTGCTCTATGTTGCTACTCCTTGTCTCTGGTCTGCACTGATGTTCATCTGTATCATGGATCATCTTTTGGTTAATTGCGTGAAGTCTGGCATTTACTTGGGGTCTTAGTAGCTTGTTTCACTGCATCTTGGTATACATCTGTGCACTGTTTCCATGCTATGTATTCTTGAATTGATACAAAATTTGGTCACTTTGTATATTCCTGTAGTTTTCGACATTGATTGACTTGATTATCTGGGGATTTTAACTTTGTTTTTGATTAACTGAAGAACTTGATTTTTGTTATCACTGTCATCACTCGAGTTGGTCTGTCCTGTGATTACCACTTTCATATTGTGATTGTTTCATCCTTGGTTGGTCTGTCGAACTGCAGTGCATCAATGTTGATATTTGCATTTTTATTTCATTGTAAATTTTGATTCTGTGGTCTGCACCTCATATACATTGTAGTGGTTGCACTTGTGATCAGTTTCAGTTGTTGTATTCCTGCTTGGTTGATTGGCATGGAGTTGCACTGTTCTTCCACTCCACCCGATGTTAACTGCATTCACTTCTTTTACCCTATTTTGTTGCATATACATTGCAATGTGCATCTAAGTTGATATTTGTACCTCACTGTTCTGTCTGCATTTATTTGAGATGCATTTTGTTTCATGCCGGTGTCTGAGTTTCACTGTGGCACTTCTCTTTGCAGTGAGCTCTGTTGTGGTTTCTTTGTTGTTGGTAGTTGTCATGTGAGTTAGCTGTTTTGATTCATTCCATTTCATCTATACTTTGTAGTTGTATATATCGACAACATTTAGGGTATGGTCATTCATGTAACTAGTCTGCATTTATATTCTTCAAGGTGGGATTGCCACTGCCTATTTCAAATTGCATTTTGTTGTTCACTGCAACATTGGTTTTGCATATTTAATATGCAGTCTTTGTAGTTCTCTGTATTCACTTGCTTGAGTACTGGATTTTAGTCACCTTGGTCTTAGTTGTTTTGAGCTTGAGCTCAATGTGTTGTTTCGACCAGTCCACTTCTGATCTCACTGCATATGTTTTGAGTCACTATTGCATACTTGTCCATTACACATGTTGGTTGCATCACTTGTTGTCATGCCCGTGCTCAATATTGTTTTTGTGTGTGGTCAGTTCCACTTGCTGTTGTGTTAGCTCATTGGTTTAGAGTGGTCGACATTTTATAGTTCAGGTTGTACATACTTGCTTCCCTGACCTGTACTTCACCTTTGATGTGTTGTTCATTGCCTCACTCATATTTGTATATAGGTGTAGCATGTCTTGAGTCTTTTCTCAGGCCATTCTTTGGCCTCTGAAATGGCTATTTCATTGAGCTTGTTATACTTCATGTTGCCTTGAGTTGCATTGGGTTTTTTTTGTTTTTGAAGTTGTATTTTGATTTTTAAATCTGCTAATTTATTGTTTAACACTGTTTAGTGTTAAAATTTTCGTTATCCGATTTCTTTGTTAAAAGGATCGGATAGACGGGAATTATTTTGACTGTCGTCTATGTGATTATTATTGTTTCTATGCACTAGTAACTGGTTTGAATTAGACTGACCTGTGTATTATTTTCTTTTGAATGTAATACTCGGGTCAGACCGAGTATTTTACAGCTTGAAGATTTTCGAGCAGCGAAGTTAGAGAGAGAGGGTAAAAGAATCACTTAAGTTTTCAAGAAAATTGTATTTTAAGATATTCCGCTTTATTAGTTAAATACATTGTATAAACTCTAATGTATGTGAAAAGATTTATAGTAATGAAATAAAGATTCATTTGTTTTTAATTTATTGTTATTATTCTGTGTTTCTATGGCTGATTATGTTTAAACTTCATAAACTAAATAACAATCCGTCTTTTTGAACGTTTCGAGTTGGTTTAATTACCGATTGGAGGCGGTCAGAAGGGGGATGTTACATCCGGTCTCTTTAACAACCAATCGTTATTATAACACCGTGGTTATTTAAAAATATATATACTTTAAAAATCCATAATATCATTTCCATTTCAAAACATAACCTTTATTTCAAAATAGTATATACTTCAAAACCAAATTCAATAATATATCATTTAATCAAAATCCAAATTTTCAATCACTATTCTTACTTTTATTTATAAAACTTGAAATATTCTTTAAAACCATCTTAAACCCAAATCACATAATGCAGTCATATTCTTAATCTCAAAATTTCAATCGGTTTCAAATCAATATATTCAAAGATAATTCATAAATAAATTATATTTCAAATAAATTATATTTCAAATAAATTCATTTTTGTAAACCGTATTACTTTCGTAGTTATAACAGTTTCAAAACCAACACCTTGAAACAATAATACTTAAATTCCAATAAAACATTTCAATTTTGATATACATTTCAAATCTTTAAATATTTCAAAATTTCCAAACCAAATCTGATAATCTCATATATTTCTTAAATCAATTTACTATTATTTAGTTTTTATAATTATAAATTCAATAGCATTTACATAAAGCTCAAACTTGAAATATTCGTAAATCAACTTAAAACATCATCAAATTATACATAGCTTAAATGTAACGACCCGCCATTTTGGACCATTCTCATCCATTATAAGTGTATAGGTAGACACTCATGCCGGAATTGAATTGCTCAAAATACCGCGTTGTTAATTTAAATTGGCAAAACTGAACATATACAGTAAATAAATAATCACAGATCACAGACACAGAGTAATAATTTGCAGCGGAAATAAAAGAGATAGTAGTTCATGAAGCTACCATATGAATATATAAAATACATCAGAGTTTACAACAGAAGAGTAATACGATACATCAGAGTTAACCAGATACAACGGAAGAGTAGCACGATACATCAGATACAAATCAGAATACATCACTAGAATCATCGGATACTGAAAGCAGAATAGATGGCTGGATCTTCAAGCAAAGCTCCAACTTCAAAGGTGAGTCTCAAAAACTGAACCACTCAGTCTGACCCGAGCGTAAAGAAAAATACAAAACACTCGAGTCAGGATTAACATTCTTATATTAATAAATCCAACTCAAGTGAAATAGCAATTGAAATACAAGTAACTCAAAGGATGTTTGGAATAACCATCCTTTAAGGATCCGTTAAACTATCTACTATGTAGTAGTGTACGATAAGTAGATAATGTCTATCGGTAATCTGTAAAGATATCAAAATAGCGTTAAGTCATGGCCCATTCCACCCTTAACACATTTTTATTCCCAAAAGCATATACAAGACTGTAGTTTCCCCAAAACCGAAAGTCACCAGAGGGCAATCCATATACTAAAGGTACAAATCAAAATCGTAGTGGTCGCGCATAAATGGAATACAAGTATGACAAGGCACATGAGGCAATACCCAAGGTAGTGATACTACCGTTCGCCTGATCCGGACTAGTGAGAACGCAACGCCGCAGCGCCCGCAACACCATGAAACAACACTCCCAAAATCAAGGGTGCACCAATCGACAACAAGTAATAAGTAGTTCGAAGAAGTGTGTCCACTTGAGGTAGCTAATCCTTCATTGGCCCGGCACAGCTCCTGTTTTAGTCATTTCAAATTTGACACAAGTGTCAAGGCTATCCATTATCGTTCTCTTTCTTCAGTCATCACGTACATCATTCCAACCACTTCATTCTGGATCATCACTCCGCGTATAGTTATTAAAGTGGTTTCGGTTCAGATAGAGAGTATATCCATTTCCGATCCCGGTCTCTTTAATAACTTTCGTAATTATTACACCGATTGGTCGTTTATATATTCAAAAACCAAATCAATTTCAATTTCAATTTCAATTTCAATTTGTAAATCAACATTTCATTTGTCTTTCGAAATCAATTTCCAAAATTTTCGTTTCAAAACTTCAATTTAACATTTCAAAATCTTATAATTCAATTTCAATATCTATTTAAAACCATTCAAATATTGATTCAAGTTCGTATATAAGTTTCATTTCGAAAATTATTTAAATCAATTTAATTTAACATTCAAATCAATTTAAATTCATTTATCGATTTCTTTCAATATTCATAAAGTAAATTTATCGTTCAAACCAACTTCTATTAAATTTCCAAATCAATAAATCAATTTCTTAAGTTCAACTTCATTAAAACAAAACTTACAAATTTGAATTAAATTAAATTCGTCAAATCATTTCTTTCAATTACAAGTCTTACATTTGTTTCAATAAATCATATTTTATTTCTTGTTAAAGAAATTCAATTTCACTTATTTACTTACTTAAATAATTTTCCAAAAACTTAATTTATAAAGAAACTCAATTTCAATTATTACAAAGTAAAATTTACTTATTCAAAGATTAAATTGATTTAATCATTAAATAATTCAATCTTATTTAATTATTACATAATTCAAAACTTAATTATTAAATAATTTCAAAGTTTAATAATTTCAAACTTAATTATACTTTCAAACTTGATTATTAAATCATTTCAAACTTAATTCAATCATTTCTCAAAATAAACAACATTCTTCCATCAATTTCATTGTTAACATTTTGTTTCAGATTATTAAATATTAACATTTTCCTTTCATTAAAATTCAAATTTCAACTTCATTTTAAAACCATATTATTTATTCAAATAAAATCTTCGTTTTATTTTTAAATCAAAATATTGACCAATCGGGTTTTATTTAATTTCCTATCCTAGGTCAAAGTTCAATTTGGGTATTTATCATTTCAACCCGATTCCAATTCAATTAAAAATCAAAGCATATCAAAGGGAACTTGCAGTGTGATAACTGGGATGGTGTCAAAGTAAATAAACAAGCAATAACAACAATCAATAACAATCCAATAATCAATTCAAATAATCCCAAAATAACCGTATTAATTCGCATTGTTATTTGTACGAATTAATATAATTATTTCTAGAATCTACACTATCATTTCATGTAGATTAAAGATTATTACACTAATATTTATACGGTTCTTCAATTGTCATTCGATTTCAATTTTAACACTACAGCAATTAATCAAATATACGTTCAAGGTTCAAAGTGTAATTATTACTATTCTACATGTCAATTAATTCAACAATTAAAAGCGGTCATATTCAACTAATCAAATTTAACATGTAAATCAATTTCAAATCGTTAACTATCCTACGTCAAATTCAATTTCATATTTTATCACTTCCTACACTAACAAATTAACGTCTAATATAAACATCAACAATCAATCAATTATCAGCCAACTGTATTATCATCACATAAGTCATTAACAGATAATGGTGTCAAATGTCATAGGTGAACTGATACAGGTAATAGCATATATAATAGTGTAATTAACTAACAGCAGCATATTTCAATTGTCGTTTCAATCGAAATCAAATTTACTAAATAAAAGAATGTTAATCGTGAGTGAATTGCTCACCTTTCGAGGCTAGAGAGATTTGACGACGGAATAAGTTATGAATCCAGGCACAAATTTCAAAGCAACGTAGGATTGGCACGAATTCGACGGATAGAGCTGATAACAGAAGTTGACGAGAACAAATTCAAATCAGTTTAGACATAAACCGAAAATATAACATTATTAATTTCTTATTAAATCAATATTTCACTTTACGACCAATATCAAAACAAAATGCGCATGAAAAAAAAAATATAATAATAATAATAATAATTTAAACATTTCAAAATATATATATAATTTTGTTCACAAATTGATACTTATATACAATGGAAGAGCGGCAGTAGAGTGCAAGCACAAATAGAAACGCAAACATATTTGGATATGCAAAAATGTAACTATGTATAGACAACTGTAAACTAACAGATTTTACTACTTATGTACTAGCTTACACATATAAATATATGCATACACAAAGCATAAAACTGTCACCACCTTATATACATATACAGCTGTGAATTTATATTATAACAAAACATAATATGATAAAATATAATAAAATATAGTATACATATAACTTGGAGACTGAAACACATAAAAAAAATTTCTTTTTTTTATTTATTTTATTTTATTTCATATAGCGCTAACAACAGATTTTAAAACACATAATCTTATACTTGCCAACAAAATGACGTAGAACTTAGGTAAATTCATATATATATAAAGACAACACTGTATCACTATATATATATATATATAAAGCTTAAAAATAGGAACTTTTGTAACAGTGTATATATATACACGAAAACACATATCAGACAACGATACATATATAAAATACAATTATACAAAGACTTATATTTTTATAACTTTATATTTTTTTTTTTAAAAACGTAACTCGTATGCTTAAACTAACATATATGAATGTTATAAGTAAAACCTTTCAGGGAGCAATGCCTATATATACACAATACATTACAACACTTATATATTATATAAAATAAAGCATGCGAACAGATTAAAATTTTACCTAACTAATCTAAACTAAGTCATAACACACAGATCTCAATACTATAGATTATAACCGTTAAACAAAATATAACGACCAACCTATAACAGTAAAGAGAAGGACGCACGGCTGGAGAGGGAGGCGCTGCTACAAGCGGTCAGAGGGCAGCAGGCTACGGCCAGGTAGATAGCGGTGGAGGAAAACTTCGATGAGGTGCTGGGCTTGACTTGCCAGCAGTGAGGCCGGCTGCAGCAGCCATGGTGGAGGATGAGTTGTTGGTGCGGCGATTAGATGTGTTGTCCTCGGCGTCCAGGTGGAGGGTGGCCAAAGCGAGGCGAAGTATGAACAGGTGGGAGGCACTAGTGGGCTGTGAGGGTGGAGGCCGAACGAGAGAGAGGGTGTGACGTGGATCGAAAGTGTGGGTGGAAGAAAAGGCGGTGGCCGAGACTGCTGTGGCGGGGAAGAAGATGGGCGGAAATAATGATGGTGGCCAGCTACGCGTGGCTGTTGCGTTGATGGCGAGGCAGTTTAGGCCGAGCTTGGATCTATGGCGAAGGTGATGAGGCTTGGTTGAAGCTTTTGTGTTGGGTTTGATAATAAAAGGTACGTGCTTCATGAAATTTAAGGGTGGAGGAGCTGATTCTCTAACACGCAGACAATTGTATACAATGTATATTTCATTTCAATTACAGTGGGAAGCATTGAATTGTTGAAATATAATTATGAACAGAATAATAGAAAGAAGAGAAGAAAAGTGAGTAGGCTATGGATCTGGGAGGAAGGATAACAAGCCTCAGAGGAAAAAGAAAATATGTGAAAGCATGAACAGTGGAGAAATGAAACGACCCCAAGACGAATGGACCGATGAATAATAAATTGAAATGATGAAAATGGTAACAGCTCGCCATTGAATTCTGCAAATAATAATTGTTAGTGACCGTTAATTTCAGCCCTCTGAAATTTGAATGGGCACTACTATTAAAAGTGTAAAAGTTGTACCGATACAGTTAACCGTTTTCACAGATTTCACCATGTACCGAGCTTCAAAATACACAAATGAATATACTGTGGAGATCAGTACGACGAGACGATCAAAACAGTATACAAATATCAGTGGTACGATCGAATTATAAAAATTCGAATTTTCTAATACGGAAAATGCAAGAAAAACACTGAAAAATAAGATCGACGGAGCCAAAGATGTCCGAATTTGGAAAAACGACAAACTGACATCTTGCTCAGAAGATGATTTAGAATTTTTCTATGTAAAAATATTTAGGTTCCGAAAACATTTTATTTTCATCGCTTTTTAACTGATTAAATTGAAGTAAATTTACGCGCGAAATAAACTTTCATATTTTCGGATGAAAATTTACCAGTTGCTATGTTTAACTAAACACATTTCAAATATAAATTTTTAGTTCAAAATTTTATCGTTTAAAATTTCACAAAATTTCAACTAATTACGTTATTAAAACAGTTGAAATTTACGGGTCGTTACACTCTCCCCCACTCAAAACTTTTCGTCCCCGAAAAGGAACGAGGTAGGAGAATAGAAACAACCAAAAAGAAAAACAGATTTGAAATACAAAATAACAATTAATTTAAACCATATAGATTCAAATTTAAATTAATTGATATTCAATAATTAATTTAATCCATTTGATTTCACTAAAATCAATCTCAACTATTTCTAAATTCATTATCTTATTATCCCATTTTCTTCAATTTACAATTTCTAAAACCATAAATTTGAATAATCTTTTATTATAATCATATTTTATTTTCAACAATTTAAATTTTTCTTTATTCAAAATTACTATTAAATTTATTCTACTTAATATATCTACTCACATATATTTAACCCATATAAACTAATTTAAACCATAAAAGTTTCGATTTAAATTAATTTATATTTACTAATTGCTTTTAAATTCAAGGTATTTTCATAAGTTGATCAAATTTCAATTTATTAATTCTTTCAAAACAAATTTATTAATTCTTCAAAACAATTTTATTAATTCTTTCAAAACAAATTTATTTCATTATTAACTGAGTTTACTTATTATCCTATCTAACTCTATTAACATCTTTATAATCAAAATTTAGTGTATAACATTTATTACAACACTCAAATTTTATTTATAAATTCAATTTATCTTATATATCATCCAATTACATATTCAACTTCTGAATGGTTTAGGTAAGTTGTATTAGAATGCAGTTGAACAATATACAAATAAAATTTTCCAAATTTAATTATTCAAGTTTAAATATTTATTCCAAATTTTGGTTTTATTTATAATTACAATCATCTTTTAACAACATTTAAGAATTAGATTCCCGATTAACTTTAAACAATTTAGAGATATATATAATATATTTATATCGAATCAAATTTTAAAATAAGATACCTATATATATATAAATCAAATTATACTGAAGAAATTCAAAATATTTTTCAAAACAAAACCGTAGCAAAGCTACAGAATAGTATCTCCACTTCGAAACTCGAAAATGAATGTCGATGATGCGGCCGCCATCACCGAAATTATTTTCCAGCGACAAAGAGAAGAGCACTGATTTCAACATTTAAAATTCTTTGAAATGGTTTCAATTTGAAAATATTTTAAAACTATACACCTAAAACTTTCAAATCAAAGTTGGAAATCACCAGAAATTAAATTCTCAAATTCTGATTTAAATCCATTTGAATTCCAAATTAAAATTTTAAACCATGTTCTATAATTTCATTTATTCATCAGATTAGAATAATCAATGGTTTTCCAAACAATAAATGAAAATTAAATATTATCATTTTTGACAACAGATTCATTAACAATTTAATTTCAGAAAACTTATATTTATATATAATATAATCACACAAAACCTTTATTTTATTTATCAAATTTGAAAACGATATTGTGTCAGTTTGCTCTGCTCAAGTGTTTTGGAAATCCTATCGATAGCGTTGATCAGACGAATCGATCGGAAACCCAAATCAACATCAACAACTCAAACAACACAATATATTTTAAAACATTTTAAATATTAATTTACAAATACATTTCTTTGCTCGATGATACAGGAATGAATTCAAAGCAAGGATAGAGACTCAAATTTTTGATGGACTCAAATCAAAGAGAAATCTGATTTGAATACAAGTTCGAAAGAAAAGATAAGATGATTCAATTAACAGAATCGGGTTGGATAAGCTTATTTAATTCACGGGCAATCTTAACCGGATCGTCCGTAACTTCAAGAATAAGATCGATGTGGAATTCCAAGGTAAATCGACATTCGATCTCAAGAAATAGTATTCAGGTATAGCAGGAGATAGATAGCATCGTAAACCGAGGGTACAGGAATCTCCGGTAAATCGATGCCTATTATAAAGGAGTTTACTCCTTTACGAATCATTCTAAGATTTCCGAGACCGCCGGTCTATTATAGATAACATTCAGAATGGAGTTATGGGGTGCTCCATGATTGAAAGAAGACAAATAGTGAAGGACACGAATGAATTTCGGAACCGAGGGGAACGTTCCAAAATTCAAAGGAATTGAGTCAAAGGAAGAGATTAAACTCGAATGAGAGTGATTCTATAATTACATTTACCCTATATGTTGATTTTTGCCTAGAGCTACCAAAGCTCTGATACCAACTGTAACGACCCGCCATTTTGGACCATTCTCATCCATTATAAGTGTATAGGTAGACACTCATGCCGGAATTGAATTGCTCAAAATACCACGTTGTTAATTTAAATTGGCAAAACTGAACATATGCAGTAAATAAATAATCACAGATCACAGACACAGAGTAATAATTTGCAGCGGAAATAAAAGAGATAGTAGTTCATGAAGCTACCATATGAATATATAAAATACATCAGAGTTTACAACAGAAGAGTAATACGATACATCAGAGTTAACCAGATACAACGGAAGAGTAGCACGATACATCAGATACAAATCAGAATACATCACTAGAATCATCGGATACTGAAAGCAGAATAGATGGCTGGATCTTCAAGCAAAGCTCCAACTTCAAAGGTTAGTCTCAAAAACTGAACCACCCAGTCTGACCCGAGCGTAAAGAAAAATACAAAACACTCGAGTCAGGATTAACATTCTTATATTAATAAATCCAACTCAAGTGAAATAGCAATTGAAATACAAGTAACTCAAAGGATGTTTGGAATAACCATCCTTTAAGGATCCGTTAAACTATCTACTATGTAGTAGTGTACGATAAGTAGATAATGTCTATCAGTAATCTGTAAAGATATCAAAATAGCGTTAAGTCATGGCCCATTCCACCCTTAACACATTTTTATTCCCAAAAGCATATACAAGACCGTAGTTTCCCCAAAACCGGAAGTCACCAGAGGGCAATCCATATACTAAAGGTACAAATCAAAATTGTAGTGGTCGCGCATAAATGGAATACAAGTATGACAAGGCACATGAGGCAATACCCAAGGTAGTGATACTACCGTTCGCCTGATCCGGACTGGTGAGAACGCAACGCCGCAGCGCCCGCAACACCGTGAAACAACACTCCCAAAATCAATGGTGCACCAATCGACAACAAGTAATAAGTAGTTCGAAGAAGTGTGTCTACTTAAGGTAGCTAATCCTCCATTGGCCCGGCACAGCTCCTGTTTTAGTCATTTCAAATTTGACACAAGTGTCAAGGCTATCCATTATCGTTCTCTTTCTTCAATCATCACGTACATCATTCCAACCACTTCATTCTGGATCATCACTCCGCGTATAGTTATTAAAGTGGTTTCGGTTCAGATAGAGAGTATATCCATTTCTGATCCCGGTCTCTTTAATAACTTTCGTAATTATTACACTGATTGGTCGTTTATATATTTCAAAAACCAAATCAATTTCAATTTCAATTTCAATTTGTAAATCAACATTTCATTTGTCTTTCGAAATCAATTTCCAAAATTTTCGTTTCAAAACTTCAATTTAACATTTCAAAATCTTATAATTCAATTTCAATATCTATTTAAAACCATTCAAATATTGATTCAAGTTCGTATATAAGTTTCATTTCGAAAATTATTTAAATCAATTTAATTTAACATTCAAATCAATTTAAATTCATTTATCGATTTCTTTCAATATTCATAAAGTAAATTTATCGTTCAAACCAACTTCTATTAAATTTCCAAATCATTAAATCAATTTCTTAAGTTCAACTTCATTAAAACAAAACTTACAAATTTGAATTAAATTAAATTCGTCAAATCATTTCTTTCAATTACAAGTCTTACATTTGTTTCAATAAATCATATTTTATTTCTTGTTAAAGAAATTCAATTTCACTTATTTACTTACTTAAATAATTTTCCAAAAACTTAATTTATAAAGAAACTCAATTTCAATTATTACAAAGTAAAATTTACTTATTCAAAGATTCAAATTGATTTAATCATTAAATAATTCAATCTTATTTAATTATTACATAATTCAAAACTTAATTATTAAATAATTTCAAAGTTTAATAATTTCAAACTTAATTATACTTTCAAACTTGATTATTAAATCATTTCAAACTTAATTCAATCATTTCTCAAAATAAACAACATTCTTCCATCAATTTCATTGTTAACATTTTGTTTCAGATTATTAAATATTAACATTTTCCTTTCATTAAAATTCAAATTTCAACTTCATTTTAAAACCATATTATTTATTCAAATAAAATCTTCGTTTTATTTTTAAATCAAAATATTGACCAATCGGGTTTTATTTAATTTCCTATCCTAGGTCAAAGTTCAATTTGGGTATTTATCATTTCAACCCGATTCCAATTCAATTAAAAATCAAAGCATATCAAAGGGAACTTGCAGTGTGATAACTGGGATGGTGTCAAAGTAAATAAACAAGCAATAACAACAATCAATAACAATCCAATAATCAATTCAAATAATCCTGAAATAACCGTATTAATTCGCATTGTTATTTGTACGAATTAATATAATTATTTCTAGAATCTACACTATCATTTCATGTAGATTAAAGATTATTACACTAATATTTATACGGTTCTTCAATTGTCATTCGATTTCAATTTTAACACTACATCAATTAATCAAATATACGTTCAAGGTTCAAAGTGTAATTATTACTATTCTACATGTCAATTAATTCAACAATTAAAAGCGGTCATATTCAACTAATCAAATTTAACATGTAAATCAATTTCAAATCGTTAATATCCTACGTCAAATTCAATTTCATATTTTATCACTTCCTACACTAACAAATTAACGTCTATTATAAACATCAACAATCAATCAATTATCAGCCAACTGTATTATCATCACATAAATCATTAACAGATAATGGTGTCAAATGTCACAGGTGAACTGATACAGGTAATAGCATATATAATAGTGTAATTAACTAACAGCAGCATATTTCAATTGTCGTTTCAATCGAAATCAAATTTACTAAATAAAAGAATGTTAATCGTGAGTGAATTGCTCACCTTTCGAGGCTAGAGAGATTTGACGATGGAATAAGTTATGAATCCAGGCACAAATTTCAAAGCAACGCAGGATTGGCACGAATTCGACGGATAGAGCTGATAACAGAAGTTGACGAGAACAAATTCAAATCAGTTTAGACATAAACCGAAAATATAACATTATTAATTTCTTATTAAATCAATATTTCACTTTACGGCCAATATCAAAACAAAATGCGCATGAAAAAAATAATATAATAATAATAAAAAAAAATTTAAACATTTCAAAATATATATATAATTTTGTTCACAAATTGATACTTATATACAATGGAAGAGCGGCAGTAGAGTGCAAGCACAAATAGAAACGCAAACATATTTGGATATGCAAAAATGTAACTATGTATAGACAACTGTAAACTAACAGATTTTACTACTTATGTACTAGCTTACACATATAAATATATGCATACACAAAGCATAAAACTGTCACCACCTTATATACATATACAGCTGTGAATTTATATTATAACAAAACATAATATGATAAAATATAATAAAATATAGTATACATATAACTTGGAGACTGAAACACATAAAAAAAATTCTTTTTTTTTATTTATTTTATTTTATTTCATATAGCGTTAACAACAGATTTTAAAACACATAATCTTATACTTGCCAACAAAATGACGTAGAACTTAGGTAAATTCATATATATACAAAGACAACACTGTATCACTATATATATATATATAAAGCTTAAAAATAGGAACTTTTGTAACAGTGTATATATATACACGAAAACACATATCAGACAACGATACATATATAAAATACAATTATACAAAGACTTATATTTTTATAACTTTATATATTTTTTTTAAAAAACGTAACTCGTATGCTTAAACTAACATATATGAATGTTATAAGTAAAACCTTTCAGGGAGCAATGCCTATATATACACAATACATTACAACACTTATATATTATATAAAATAAAGCATGCGAACAGATTAAAATTTTACCTAACTAATCTAAACTAAGTCATAACACACAGATCTCAATACTATAGATTATAACCGTTAAACAAAATATAACGACCAACCTATAACAGTAAAGAGAAGGACGCACGGCTGGAGAGGGAGGCGCTGCTACAAGCGGTCAGAGGGCAGCAGGCTACGGCCAGGTAGATAGCGGTGGAGGAAAACTTCGATGAGGTGCTGGGCTTGACTTGCCAGCAGTGAGGCCGGCTGCAGCAGCCATGGTGGAGGATGAGTTGTTGGTGCGGCGATTAGATGTGTTGTCCTCGGCGTCCAGGTGGAGGGTGGCCAAAGCGAGGCGGAGTATGAACGGGTGGGAGGCACTGGTGGGCTGTGAGGGTGGAGGTCGAACGAGAGAGAGGGTGTGACGTGGATCGAAAGTGTGGGTGGAAGAAAAGGCGGTGGCCGAGACTGCTGCGGCGGGGAAGAAGATGGGCGGAAATAATGATGGTGGCCAGCTACGCGTGGCTGTTGCGTTGATGGCGAGGCGGTTCAGGCCGAGCTTGGATCTATGGCGAAGGTGATGAGGCTTGGTTGAAGCTTTTGTGTTGGGTTTGATAATAAAAGGTACGTGCTTCATGAAATTTAAGGGTGGAGGAGCTGATTCTCTAACATGCAGACAATTGTATACAATGTATATTTCATTTCAATTACAGTGGGAAGCATTGAATTGTTGAAATATAATTATGAACAGAATAATAGAAAGAAGAGAAGAAAAGTGAGTAGGCTATGGATCTGGGAGGAAGGATAACAAGCCTTAGAGGAAAAAGAAAATATGTGAAAGCATGAACAGTGGAGAAATGAAACGACCCCAAGACGAATGGACCGATGAATAATAAATTGAAATGATGAAAATGGTAACAGCTCGCCATTGAATTCTGCAAATAATAATTGTTAGTGACCGTTAATTTCAGCCCTCTGAAATTTGAATGGGCACTACTATTAAAAGTGTAAAAGTGGTACCGATACAGTTAACCGTTTTCACAGATTTCACCATGTACCGAGCTTCAAAATACACTAATGAATATACTGTGGAGATCAGTACGACGAGACGATCAAAACGGTATACAAATATCAGTGGTACGATCGAATTATAAAAATTTGAATTTTCTAATAGCGGAAAATGCAAGAAAAATACTGAAAAATAAGATCGACGGAGCCAAAGATGTCCGAATTTGGAAAAACGACAAACTGACATCTTGCTCAGGAGATGGTTTAGAATTTTTCTATGTAAAAATATTTAGGTTCCGAAAACATTTTATTTTCATCGCTTTTTAACTGATTAAATTGAAGTAAATTTACGCGCGAAATAAACTTTCATATTTTCGGATGAAAATTTACCGGTTGCTATGTTTAACTAAACACATTTCAAATATAAATTTTTATTTCAAAATTTTATCGTTTAAAATTTCACAAAATTTTAACTAATTACGTTATTAAAACAGTTGAAATTTACGGGTCATTACATTAAATTTTAAGAATTTAATAATATTTATTTAATATCAAAATCAATATTTATATAAACCCTTATTTTTCCAAAAGTCATATAAATCATTTCAAAAAAATATATATATAGAGACCAACTGTGTCTGTATATAATTTTCTATCCTATGGTCAAGTGATACGGATATTTATCATTCAATCCGCAATTTAAAATAAAATTACGGTTATATATCATTTCAAACCGCAATCCCGAATAAAATAAATTCATAACGAACTTGCAGATTATATGCAATAATAAATTAAATAACAATTTAATTCAATAAATTCAATTTAACTGAGAGGATGATTAAAAATATGCCAAACAGTCATAAATAAATTTCAAATCACATCATATATCAATTTAACAAACATAAGAAATTTTTAGAAGTTGTGAGTGGGTTAAAACACTCACATTTTGAATTTAAATCCAATTTAAACCCAAAAATTGCCCAGTCTCAGAATTCATCCAAACCAGTGCCAAAAAGTCTGGAATTTCAATATGATCCTAACGCAAAATTACGCGCGTGAATTGGAGTCCGTATGAGAAAGTTACAGCGATTTGAATGAGTTGAAATCGAAATTAAATAAAATAAATAAAACAGGCTATTACCAATTACATTGCCACGTCACTGCAGCTTCCTTCTCTCACGCGTTCAACAACAGTAATCACGCACCCCACATCCAACTTTGATCGCGCCTCCTCGCCATTGATTCGAGCACCAATTCCGAAAACAAACACTAGACGCAGATTCGAATTGTCGAGATATACGATATATAATTTTTCTGAATTTTTCTAAGGAGTTTGAAATTTTAGATTTGAATTTGATTTGTGTTTGGATCTAAAATTTGTTCGTCTGCCATTGAGGAAGAGAGATAGTTGGATTACGTACAGACAAATGAGAAATAGAGGTAGGCTATGGTTTATAACGGGTATTTATAGAGAAAGCTGAAATAGAATAAATGGAATTTACTTTATCTCCAATTATTAATTACCATCAGTTAAGCTCTTAACATTTGTTCCCTAAATTTAATTGCACTACATTAGATACTGCATAAATTCTTATTTATATAACATTAAGGTTCTTTTAACTCTGATTTATTTCCAATTTTATTAAAATTTGATTTCTCATTTCAATTAATAGACTAAATAAACGGGCAACACATTAATATCGCCATCGTTTACTTTTAACTGTATTCATAAGTTTATTATTTACAGACACAAGTTACTCATTTACAAAATTTCAATTTCGTAATCACATTCAATCTATTTTGTATTACTTCATTGGTTTATATATACTTTGAATTCATTTAATCACCACTAATTGAGTCAATTGCTGCAATTGCTTTCGAATTAAATTTTTGAACTAAACAAATAGGTAACTTATACAATTGTAACCATTAAAAATTTAATCAACTTTAAGTTTATTACTTTCAAGCAAATAATATGATTACTTATAGAACATTGACTTCTTATTTATTGTAATCCAAATTCATTAATTTATTAATGCTTACATTTATTTCCTATATCCAATTTGTTACAACTTTACCTATAATTAACACTATTTCCTTTATTTAGGTTATTATTTCAAACATTGATCACAAGCTTACATTCCTTTATACTATCTTAGGGAACCAATGTACATTTCTAATACTTTATTGCATTTATTGAAATCAAATTTCCAAATTTACTAGATACAACAAATTATGACCTTACAGTTATTTCAATTAATTGGGATTGCACAAAAAAATTATTTATTAACATAATTGCATTAATTTATATTCAGTAACCAATGAATCAATATATATTTCACACATAAATACACTGATTGTATTGGTTTATACTATATTCCATCTTAAACTAAGTCATAACATTTGAATCATTATATTAAATTGGAAATGTTCATTCACGTTCATTACTTATTAACTTGCAATAACGTATTTCTTTAATTTACATCCAATTACTGTTAACAATGTTTTTATGGCATAATCAATTCAATACTAACCTCTAATTTCTCATATTCAATTTATATCTAGGTATAAACCTTCACTACTCCATTTATTACTTTACACAATAAAATAACATTTAAACTCATAAATGTAATACCCAATTTCATTTTAAATCCAATTGATTTCCAATCAAAGTTTGTACATATTTCAAACCACTATTATAATTACTCCCAGAACATTTGTTTTATTAAATGACCATTTATTACAATTTAATTTCCTTAATTAAATCCAATGTTTACATTTCTTTTCACATTCCAAATTTTATAACTAAGTATACATCTACATTATTCCCAACTTACAAAATTTGAATTAATTACTATTTATTAGTTGCTTTACTGATCAATTCAATAATTGCATTGGTTTCTCTTATATTAAATTTATTACCCAACATTCCTATATTCATCTTAGATTTGTTTAAATGGCTATATTCCAGAATGTGAAATCTTGTCTATTACACATATTAATTTAGGTTTTAAAACTAATTAATAAAGTTTCCTTAGTCCAATCCTTTTTACCAATTTAATTTACATTCACACTTCCGTTATTATTTCAACAATCATTGAAGTAACGTTTATCAACAATACGGACATTATGATTTATTTATCTAACATTGATTGTATAAGTTTCCCATTTATTACGTATTATAGTATCAATTGATATAATTTAAAATCTATTTCCCAAATCTATTACTTTTCAATCAATTAAAACTTCACAATTGTTTACATCAATTGGGATTTACACTACATTTATTATTTATCAACTTGTTCTAACCTTATTACCTAAATTTACGTTCAGTTACTATTGAGCAATACTATTTCATTTCATTCAATAATTCCACTAGTTTTACTCAAATTCCCGTTATTGTAGACCTTATTTGTTCATTAAAATTAAATTTTGATTCCAATTAAATCAACAAATTCAACATGCAATTTACAAGTATGAATGGAATTAACATTTATTTCAAATATTATCTTAGTTTACATTAACATAATAATTTATTACCTTTAATGAATTTAATCCCTAATTTATTTCATGCAATCAATTTGACCTTACATACTTCAATATTCCCATTTATTATAAATTGCATACCCATTTATTATTTCAAATAAATAGATTGATTCAATTCAACTCTTTTATTAAGTCTATATTAATCAATATAATATTTCATTAGTTAATTCAAATCTTACCTTTAATTACTTATTCCATTTTATACCGAAGTGCAACAATTAACCTTATTTCATTATTATTGATTTCACTTCAATTGTAATAATTAGTTTTAATAACCATTGCTACACTTAATTCTTAACATTTACTTTATTATCAATTATAATTTTTTTATTTCTTATTAAATTTAGTTACAAAAATCTTATTAAAATGACAAATTTAATTAACGAAATTTACGGGTCGTTACACTCTCCCCTACTCAAAACTTTTCGTCCCCGAAAAGGAAAAGGAAGAGAAAGAAGAATTAAGAAATCAATATATCTTACTTAAACATTAGATTTATAATTAAATAAATTTACAAAATAAAATAATTTTTAAAATAAATGTACCGATTTATAACCATTAAATATTTTATACTTAAATTATTAAAGTTTGGAAAAACATTTTCAATTTTTCTCTAAGTACAAAATTTATGGAAAATTTTGACAGGGTCTCCTTTGTACGGAGAGGCTCGGAAGAAAATATAATATCAAATATACAATATACAACTTAAAATTTCCAAAATAATATATCCCAACACGGGAAAACAATATAATAACGCTAGAAACCGAAATCCAGAAACGTACCTATAAGTCGGGCAAACAACGCTTAAATTATGAAACCAAAAGCAGTAGCAATTGCTTCCATAACCTGCATTTCACTTATATAATCTAAAAGAGTTAACAATTATATAAATGAAATATTTGGAGTTGCTTAAATCAATACAACAATCAACATAGCAACCATCACTTGCAACAAGCAAACAACCATCACATAAAGTCAACACACATCCATCATTCATTCATATCAAACACAATAAATAGTTGTTCGGGTTCAAAACTTTAAATTGTATAAACTGAAAAATAACTACTTAGTGCACCATTTACTCAACAGTCTTAGATGGAACTAAATAGATTATTTATTCATCCAACAAATTTAAAGTATCCTTGCCCAAACAACCATAAACCAAACAAACAACAAATTCAAACAATAGATCAAATTCATTATTATTAATTTCATTCCATATATTGTTGCTTGATTTCCTCTTCATTCAATTAATACTTATCTTTATTAAATTTATTCACATCATGTCAATTCTCTTCTTATTGTATTATATTTATTCATTCATGACTTGATTTCATTTATTTACATTCGTTTATTAATAATATTCATGTTCAATTCAGTTACTTGGCATAACCATTTATTTATACTACTTTCATTTCTATTTTATTTATTACCGTGACATTTCAGTTATAACTTAAGTTTACAACAATTTCAACATCAAATTCTTATTTATCAAAGCAAATTTACTGAACATTTTCATTATATAAGTTTACTTGTACAATTTCCATTACATTTTCTTATTAAACATTTCAACTTTTAATGTTTGGTAAGTTATATATATGCTTTTAAAGAATGTAATTAAAAGTTATACAAGTTTATTCTATTTCCTTTAATTAATTTAATGCTCAACAAACATATCTTAGGTTACATATTTCAGCTTTTCTTTTAATTTTATTTATAACCTAGCATTAAATCCTTATTTTAATTAGAGGTTCCACTTATTAATTAGTTCCATTCCATTTCACTACACTAATTGAAACTATTAATTAACGGAAACTTACGAACTAAATACCACGTTAAATTTCAAATCATTTTTAAAATAATAGATAAATGTATATACTTACCGTTTATATATCCAATTATATTTAAAACAATTTAAAATATTTATTTGTTTATCAAAATAAATCTGTAGTAAAACTACTACAATGGCCTTCCCACTTCGAAACTCGAAAATGAATGTCGATGATGCGTGCACTCATCACCGAAATTATTTTCCAGCGACAGAGAGGAAAGTACAGAACTTATTATCCAAAAATTTTTACTTAAAACAATTCTTTCAATTTATATTGAAATATTTATATCAGAAACTACTTTATAAACAATATTATTATATTCCAAAATTATTCAAAAGAAATTTCCAAAAACCCGGAACTTAAGTTCTAAATTTCAAATTTTCACTTATTTTATCTTAAATCTTATTCAACTATTATTTATAAATTTCATTACCTAACAACCAATCTATTGCAACCAAATATATCTCTTTTATAAAATATTTTACTTTATATATAGAAAATATAATAGGCAAAATTATTTCATTCACCTATATTAAAACAAATATTATGTCGGTCTGTCCTATTAAGTGTTTAGAAATCCCTATTAATGTCATAGCGTCCCATGCACCAACCAGAATTTATAAATACAAAACGGAACAGATTAACACAATATTAAAACCTTTTTATAACACTAACAAATACACTCTCTCATATATATACACTCAGCGACTCCCATAGGGTATTACTACCCTATTAATAAAGAGACAGACCCCACAAAGCTAAGGTTTATCGCTAAACCTGGCTTTGATACCAACTGTAACATCCCACCTTTTTGTACGCTTAAGCAGACACACGTGCCAACTTAAACCATACAGAAGGGCGGATTGTTATGGGGTGAATAAGAAAAAGTGGAGAAATAAAAGAAACAGAATAGAATCTTGCATCGGAACGATAAAATATAATAATCAAATAACAGTTCATGAAGTTGTTTTACAAAACATTTGATTATACTTATACAATACATATCAGAGTTACACATACCAGAGAATGATAACTAATGCAGCGGAATACAATGGTGTAGTGGAATATAATAAATAGTAGTAATAAAATCTTTGTCTTCGTCCTCCAGAAATAGAGCCTTCAAATCCTGAAATACTCAGGCTGACCCGAGCGAATTGAAAAGACAAAACACTCGAGTCAGAACTACAAGATCTTATGTAAGTTAAATCAATGAAATAAATATGAGTGTAACGGCGTCAGAGATGTTTACAGGATTTGACATCTCCTATCCAGTGTCTAACGTGAGTGCAGTAACTTAAGAGATGCTCGAGATTCACATCCTGTAACGACCCGTATTTTCACGGATCAAAACATCGTAAAACAGTTGACAGTTGGTCGCATTTGTGATAAGTCGTCCTGAGTTTAAGTCCTAGGTCGTTTGATAGTGTTGGGCAGAATTTTTGTTCAAGTCATAAGTCGTGACCGACTTAAGGAATAGGGGCGACTTAAGAAAACTGACCGAGTTAAGAAATCGGCAACGGTATAAGAAGTTAGATCGTGGACAAGTTAGGAAGTTAAGTCGCAGACTAGGGGATCCGTTAAGTCGTAAGATGGGTTGTTTCTCTAAGTCGTGAGTCGTGGTACTTCTTAGGTCGTAAGCAGTTAGGTCGCGTAGTGGTTTAGGTCGCGTGTTAGTTTGGGACGACCTATAGGATGTTAGCGACCTAAGGGAGATGCGAGCTAAGGAGTATTCGACCTAGTGGTTAGCGTAGTTAGGTCGTCTAGACGACTTAGGAGTTAAGTCGGATTACCCTATGTGTAGTTAGGTCGTTAAACGACCTAAGGTGTTGAGTCGTTAGGTGGTAACTCGTTAAGTCGAGTAAAGTGATAAGTCGTTAAGGCGCTTCTCAGTTAAGTCGCGTGGGTTTTGAGTCGGAGACTCTGTTAAGTCGTAGGACGCGAGAATGCGCGCGTATGTTGAGTCGTATCTTGGTTAGGTCGTAACATTGCTAGGTCGGCGAAGCTGCTAAGTCATTAGGTTGTATAGGCGCGTGTGTTAAGTCGTTACCGACTTAGGGGTTAGTTGCTGAGTCGTAGGTCATAAGGCAGAGGGAGGCTTAGGTCGGAGACGACCTAAGAAGGCGGACGAGTTAAGGAATTTCAGCTATAAATACTCGTCCATTTTCTCACTTTTTGGGATCCGGATTTCGAAGCGACGAAGTGCTGCCATTTTGAGAGCTCGACTTCTACACTTCTTCACTTCTTTCCTCTACTTTAATCTAGTGATTCCTTCCATCCATATTGAAGATCAAATCGAAGATCGAAGAGCTTAGATTGAAGATCTACATTCTTCGAAGAGAGATTTCATCGTTTGAAGCGTATTGGTGATAGATCAAGTTAGATCCTTCGCTGTCCAGATCTAAAGCGTATTGCTTTTGGGTTGTTTAGGTGATTTGGTGAGTGGTGATTATCTCTCACACGGATCCAAAGGAGTATATCGGATCGTTGGCTTGATTTGGTGTTAAAGTAGTGGTTCCCATGCATTTTCTTCATCCTAAGTGTAGATCCATATAGATTCATTGTTCATGATGATGTTGCATCCATTTTACTACATGACCTATGCAAGTTCATTCATCAAGATTATAGAGATATTGTTCATGTTTTCATGCTTATTAGACTTTCAACTCTTTAATTACGAAATTGCCATTATTGTTATAATTGTCTACTTAGATCATATTTGAATGCTCGATTGCTTGGATTAATGTTTGACTTGGTTGATTGCTATGAATTAGATGATTAATGATTTGATTTAGACCGAAGATGATTCAAAAGCTAAGGGAAAGCTCTTGAATTGGAAAAGCTGCTTGTGGCATATGTAGCGGATGGTGAAGCTCTTATGCATAGATCCG
This sequence comes from Allium fistulosum, assembly GCA_030737815.1. Classification (NCBI taxonomy): domain Eukaryota; kingdom Viridiplantae; phylum Streptophyta; class Magnoliopsida; order Asparagales; family Amaryllidaceae; genus Allium; species Allium fistulosum. The sequence goes on along the minus strand of CM060901.1, from coordinate 1,386,407,784 downwards.
ATGATGATGATGTTGAGATGAAGCTTTACGAGGATGTGATGAAGCGAGGCATGATATGAGATAGTCTTGGTCTAATCCAGACAGGATCATTCCAAGCATGATTGATAACTCGGTGATATGGTTCGAGTTGGAGGATAATGGATGCTCGAGAGGCGCTTGAGCTAGTATGGAAATAGTCGTCGAGGAGGATGACTAGAAGGCTGAGATCTCATCGTTGTTGAAGGTTCTAGCATGCTCAAAGCAAGAGTACGTTGGGCAGATTCGATAGTCCCTGAAGGCTACGGATTGGTAGTCAAGTACTCTGGGCAGATTCGATAGTCCTAGGCACAGGTCACGATGACGTGCGGGAGTTATGTCTAGAACCGGGGTTTCCATTAGCCCTTGACGGACGGCTGAAAGAATGTGCCGGTCATTCAATTAACGGTGATATTGAAGCAATGATAACAGTGATAGCCAGAGTCATGGATGTTTGGTTGTATCGTCATTCGGTCTCAAGAGCAGTGTTTTCTGGGTGCTTATCTGATCTTGGTTTAGGCCTTGGGGGTTTGTGCTTGGAAAACATCGCCCTTGACTCGAGTGATAATTTCTTTACTTTACATTGTATGCTCTGCTATGTTTGCTTCTACTTAGTGTGTGTTTGGAGGCTATCACTGTAGAAAGAGGTTGGAGTGGGAGGGTTGTATTCCTATTCCTTTTCCTTTATGCTCTTTTGGTATGTTGTTAGTTAATTTACTGCTCACTAAGACTGTTGTCTGACTCAAGGCTTTATGTTTTAACTCTTATTGCCTTGGGTTGTTCGTCCATTTTGGGACGGGCAGACTAGGTAGCAGGTGACAGGTGCTGATCATGCTTTTCACGGTGCTGATATCGAAGACGAGCTGGAGGATTGCATATTATCTTCTTATTATATGTACTGGATGTTCCGCTGCTTTGTATTCTCTGAGTGATATGTAGTGAGGCTTGTTGTATTGACTATTCAGATGTTTGTATTCAACTATTACGAAGTTTTATTGATGAGATTCTATTATGTGAAGCTTCACTATATATATGTTCTATTGTATTTTGTCCATGCGCTGTGAGTAATACGATAGATTCTGTTGTTTTTAATTTACCTTGACAATCGTCCATGGCTGTCTGGCACACTTTACAGCGCACTTTCTCTAGGTTCAGTGCAGGGGTTATGGGCGGTCGTCACATTTGGTATCAGAGCATTGGTTAATCGATTTTACCCAACGCTCGCTGACGTAACTACGTATGAGAGACGTAATTGTATTTTGATGGATGATTACTATATATAATATAGTAGATTAGAAGAGTTTGAGTCCTTTAAGCAGTTGATTCTCAAGATGTTCTGACCATTCCTTTTTATAGATATTGAGAATGAGTCGAAGAGGGAGACTAGCTGCTAGGGAAGGCCGTGCTACGGAAGGGGCTGCTGATTATGCAGCTATGTTCGAAGCTATGATGACTTCGATCATGAGAAGGATACCAGTTCTGGGGGTAGCAGTAGATGTTGGGGTTCAAGTTCAAACTCCAAAACCGGTGGATTTTGCTAAGCTGTGCAAAGACTATACTGCTCTTGGAGGAAAGGTTTTCTTGGGAACAAAATCAACCATTGAGGTCCAGAGATGGATAGATGCTTGTAGAAGGATTTTTGGTGATTTGGGAATTGAGGATGCAACTAAGAGGAAGTTAGCATCAAGGTAGCTTCAAGGGAGAGCTTCTGATTGGTGGAACTCTATTACCATCAATACTCCGGAGGAAGAGATTACTTGGGAGCAATTCCAAGCCAGATTTGAAGCTAAGTTCATTTCTACAGCTCAGAAGTCTGTTCTGTTCAAGAAGTTTGTGGAGCTCAAGCAAGGAGGAAGACCAGTTCTTGAGTATGTTTCTGAGTTTGAGGCTTTGTCCAAGTATGCCCGGTCGTATATTGAGTCTGCTTATCAGAAGAATGAGAAGTTTGTGACAGGCTTGGACAGTTATCTTGGGAGGCAGTTGGTGGATCATCTGGATGATTCATTTGAGAAGCTTGTGGAGAAAGCTCTCAGGCATGAGAGTCTGTTTCCTAAGGAAGGATCTGTTGTTGCTGTGACCAAGGAAGAGTCTAAACCACAGCAGGGTGGAAACAAGAAGAGGAAACAGCAACAGCTAAAGGGTAAGGATGGCCAGAAGAAGCCGAAAGGCGAGGTGACCTGCTACAATTATCAGCAAAAGGGCCATTTCTCTAAGGATTGTAAGAATCCGAAGGTACCGATGAAGTGTCACAACTGTGACAAGCCGGGGCATTTCAGGAAGAATTGTCCAGAACCGCGGAAGGACAAGCAGATTGTGCAAGCTTATGCTTTGGGAGCTGTCCCATCGTCTTCAAAAGCTCCTACCGCTGAAGAGAAGGGAAAGAGTGTGGTGGTTCAAGGTACTCTTTCCATATGTGGTGTTCCAGTTAGAGTGTTGTTTGATACTGGGGCGTCGTATTCGTTTGTTTGTAGTGATCTTGTAGGCCGGTTAGGCTTGGAACCGGGTATTGTTGATAGGCCATTGGTTGTGACTAATCCAGTTGGGGGTTCGTCTTGTTTGTGTATGCTATGCCGTGGTCTGATTGTATCGAGTCATGGTTGCTCTTTTGTTTGTGATTGTTTTGTTCTGAACTTTGCGGGGTTCGGAATTATTCTGGGTATGGACTGGCTTAGGAAGTATGCGGCAAAGGTTGATTGTGAGAGGCTGGAAGTGACAGTCGAGAATGTGGAGGGGCGAAAGATTGTAATACGATGTAAGCATGAAGAAGGCGTCTTCATGAGCTTCATGTATTCGCTAGTTATTCCACGGGATGGACTGTCATTAGTGCCAATCGCGAATGGATTCGAGGATGTCTTTGACGAAGTCAAAGGGTTACCGCCGCATAGAGAGATCGAGTTTCGTATAGATCTAGTTGAAGGAGCCAGACCTGTTGTGATGCCTCTTAGGCGGATGGCGCCCAGGGAACAGCAAGAGTTGAGGGTGCAAGTTGATGACCTTTTACAGAAAGGATTCATTCGGCGTAGTGTGTCTGAGTGGGGTGCACCAGTTGTGTTTGCAACCAAGGCAGATGGGTCGTTGAGATTGTGTGTGGATTATCGTGAGCTGAATAAAGTGACTAAGAAGAACAAGTATCCATTGCCGAGAATAGATGACTTGTTTGATCAGCTTCATGAAGCCAAGGTGTTTTCTCAAATGGATTTGGCAACGGGATTTCACCAGTTGAGAGTGGCTAAGGATAGTGTGCCGAAGACTGCTTTTCGGACACCATCCGGTTTCTTTGAGTGGCTGGTAATGCCATTTGGGTTGACTAACGTGCCAGCATATTTTGTGGATCTTATGAATAGAGTGTTCAGAGATCAGTTGAACAAGTTTGTACTTGTGTTCGTGGATGATATTCTGATTTATTCCAGAACTGAAGAAGAGCACAAGACACACTTGCGAATTGTTTTAGAGATCTTACGGAAACATCAGCTGAAGGTTAAGTTTTCGAAGTGTCACTTCTGGAAGAGTGAAGTGAGGTTCTTAGGCCATGTTATCTCTGGTAGTGGAATAGCGGTTGATCCCGCTAAGGTGGCAGCAATCCAGGATTGGGTTAGACCTAAGAATGCATCAGATGTGAGAAGTTGTCTTGGATTAGCAGGATATTATCGTCGGTTTATCAAGGACTTCTCCAAGATAGCTGCACCGTTAACAGGATTGACGAAGAAGAACCAAGTGTTCAGATGGGATGCGAAGTGTGAGCAAGCTTTCAGAATCCTGAAAGAAAGATTGACGAGTGCTCCTGTTTTGACTATTCCAAGTGGGAATGATGAGATGGTAGTTTACACCGACGCATGTGGTACTGGACTTGGAGCAGTGCTGATGCAGAGGGATAAAGTTGTTGCGTATGCTAGTCGACAACTGAAGCCGCACGAAAGGAATTACACGACTCATGATTTAGAGTTAGCGACGATTGTTTTTGCTCTGAAGATGTGGAGACATTATCTACTGGGAGTTCGATTCGAGTTGTTTACAGATCATAAGTCGTTGAAGTATCTTTTCTCCCAAAAGGATTTGAATCTTCGGCAGCAACGTTGGCTAGATTTTTTGGCATCATATGATTTTGGTATAGCTTATACTCCGGGAAAAGGTAACGCAGTGGCAGATGCGTTAAGTCGAAGACATGCAGGATTGGGAGCCATGTTTTCAGAATGGAAGAATCTCGAGTATTTAGCTGGATTTGACTTCAGGCCCAGATGTGGATTGGAACCTGAGATGTTGGCAAACTTATCGATAAGACCTACTCTTGTGGAAAGGATTGGCGAGAGCCAAAAGCGAGACGATAAGCTTGTCAAGATTATCCGTGATTTGGAATCTAGATTGGACCCAGAGAAGGATAAAGGATTCGAGGTCGATCGAGAGGGTTGGCTTCGGAAGCAAGGACGACTAGTTGTTCCCGATATAGATGAATTGAGGAGTGAGGTTCTGAGGGAAAGTCATCACTCGAAGTTGACAATTCATCCAGGTGGAAATAAGATGTATCGGGATATGAAGAGAACCTACTACTGGGAAGGCATGAAGAAGGATGTTGGAAATTTTATTTCCAAGTGTATGAACTGCCAGTTGGTAATAGCCGAACAAAAGAAGCCAAGTGGATTGCTTCAGCCATTAGAAGTTCCTACATGGAAGTGGGAGCAGATATCGATGGATTTTATTGATGGATTACCTAGAACAAGAACGGGAAATGAAGGGATTTAGGTCATCGTAGATCGTCTGACTAAGAGCGCAAGATTCATTCCTGTTCGATCGACTAGGACTGCACCAAAGTTGGCTGAGTTGTATGTTAAGTGGATAGTTCAATTCCATGGTATTCCGAAGAGTATAGTGAGCGATCGAGACCCATTTTTCACTAGTGGATTTTGGAGGAGCTTCCAGGAAGTTCTGGGAACCGAGTTGTGTTTGAGTACAGCTTATCACCCTCAAACAGATGGTCAGACCGAGAGAGTCAACCAAGTTTTGGAAGATCTCCTCGGAGCTTGTGTTTTGGATTTCGGAGGATCATGGGAAGATCACCTTCATTTGGTGGAATTTGCGTACAACAACAGTTACCAGTCAAGCATAGGTATGGCACCGTATGAGGCATTGTATGGAAGACCGTGTAACTCTCCGACATGTTGGTTAGAGACTGGAGAAAAGTTGATACTTGGGCCAGAGATGATTCGACAGACTTCGGATTGTATAGAGATCATTCGGCAGCGAATGGAGGAAGCCCAAGACCGTCAGAAAAGTTATGCCGATAAGCGTCGTAAGGATTTGGAATTCGACGTAGGTAATATGGTTTTTGTGAAGATTTCTCCACTGAAGAATGTTATTCGATTCGGGAAGAAAGGGAAATTGACTCCGAGATTTGTTGGACCATTCCCGATCATCGAGCGAATTGGAAAGCTCGCCTACAGATTGGAGTTACCAGAGAAGATGTCGAGTGTGCACAATGTTTTTCACGTATCATATCTACGGAAGTATGTGCACGACTCGAATACCGTGGTTTCTGCTGATAGCTGTGAAGACTTCGAAGTTGATCCAGTCGATAAGAGACCTCGTAAGCCGCTTCGTGTTGTGGAAACTGACACGAAACAACTTAGGAGGAAGATAGTTAAGTTGCTCAAGATACAATGGAGTGATGATGATAACGACTGTACGTGGGAGGTGGAAGAGAGGATGAAGGTAGCTCATCCTGAACTCTTCAAGGTATGGCCCTAAGGTGTCGTGTCATCTCACGATATTGTAACTTGTTCTAGTTTTAGAATTCTGCATTCTAAGCTAGAATTGGATGCATGGTTTGTTGATTGCTATGGATGTTAGGCGTGCAGAATAGTCTTTGATTGCTTTGTTTGTTTGGAATTTCGGGGGCGAAATTCCTAAGGGGGAGAGAATGTAACGACCCGTATTTTCACGGATCAAAACATCATAAAACAGTTGATATTTGGTCGCATTTGTGATAAGTCGTCCTGAGTTTAAGTCCTAGGTCGTTTGATAGTGTTGGGCAGAATTTTTGTTCAAGTCATAAGTCGTGACCGACTTAAGGAATAGGGGCGACTTAAGAAAACTGACCGAGTTAAGAAATCGGCAACGGTATAAGAAGTTAGATCGTGGACAAGTTAGGAAGTTAAGTCGCAGACTAGGGGATCCGTTAAGTCGTAAGATGGGTTGTTTCTCTAAGTCGTGAGTCGTGGTACTTCTTAGGTCGTAAGCAGTTAGGTCGCGTAGTGGTTTAGGTCGCGTGTTAGTTTGGGACGACCTATAGGATGTTAGCGACCTAAGGGAGATGCGAGCTAAGGAGTATTCGACCTAGTGGTTAGCGTAGTTAGGTCGTCTAGACGACTTAGGAGTTAAGTCGGATTACCCTATGTGTAGTTAGGTCGTTAAACGACCTAAGGTGTTGAGTCGTTAGGTGGTAACTCGTTAAGTCGAGTAAAGTGATAAGTCGTTAAGGCGCTTCTCAGTTAAGTCGCGTGGGTTTTGAGTCGGAGACTCTGTTAAGTCGTAGGACGCGAGAATGCGCGCGTATGTTGAGTCGTATCTTGGTTAGGTCGTAACATTGCTAGGTCGGCGAAGCTGCTAAGTCGTTAGGTTGTATAGGCGCGTGTGTTAAGTCGTTACCGACTTAGGGGTTAGTTGCTGAGTCGTAGGTCGTAAGGCAGAGGGAGGCTTAGGTCGGAGACGACCTAAGAAGGCGGACAAGTTAAGGAATTTCAGCTATAAATACTCGTCCATTTTCTCACTTTTTGGGATCCGGATTTCGAAGCGACGAAGTGCTGCCATTTTGAGAGCTCGACTTCTACACTTCTTCACTTCTTTCCTCCACTTTAATCTAGTGATTCCTTCCATCCATATTGAAGATCAAATCGAAGATCGAAGAGCTTAGATTGAAGATCTACATTCTTCGAAGAGAGATTTCATCGTTTGAAGCGGATTTGTGATAGATCAAGTTAGATCCTTCGCTGTCAAGATCTGAAGCTTATTGCTTTTGGGTTGTTTAGGTGATTTGGTGAGTGGTGATTATCTCTCACACGGATCCAAAGGAGTATATCAGATCGTTGGCTTGATTTGGTGTTAAAGTAGTGGTTCCCATGCATTTTCTTCATCCTAAGTGTAGATCCATATAGATTCATTGTTCATGATGATGTTACATCCATTTTACTACATGTTAACCTATGCAAGTTCATTCATCAAGATTATAGAGATATTGTTCATGTTTTCATGCTTATTAGACTTTCAACTCTTTAATTACGAAATTGCCATTATTGTTATAATTGTCTACTTAGATCATATTTGAATGCTTGATTGCTTGGATTAATGTTTGACTTGGTTGATTGCTATGAATTAGATGATTGATGATTTGATTTAGACCGAAGATGATTCAAAAGCTAAGGGAAAGCTCTTGAATTGGAAAAGCTGCTTGTGGCATATGTAGCGGATGGTGAAGCTCTTATGCATAGATCCGATGATGATGATGATGTTGAGATGAAGCTTTGCGAGGATGTGATGAAGCGAGGCATGATATGAGATAGTCTTGGTCTAATCCAGACGGGATCATTCCAAGCATGATTGATAACTCGGTGATATGGTTCGAGTTGGAGGATAATGGATGCTCGAGAGGCGCTTGAGCTAGTATGGAAATAGTCGTCGAGGAGGATGACTAGAAGGCTGAGATCTCATCGTTGTTGAAGGTTCTAGCATGCTCAAAGCAAGAGTATGTTGGGCAGATTCGATAGTCCCTGAAGGCTACGGATTGGTAGTCAAGTACTCTGGGCAGATTCGATAGTCCTAGGCACGGGTCACGATGACGTGCGGGAGTTATGTCTAGAACCGGGGTTTCCATTAGCCCTTGATGGACGGCTGAAAGAATGTGCCGGTCATTCAATTAACGGTGATATTGAAGCAATGATAACAGTGATAGCCAGAGTCATGGATGTTTGGTTGTATCGTCATTCGGTCTCAAGAGCAGTGTTTTCTGGGTGCTTATCTGATCTTGGTTTAGGCCTTGGGGGTTTGTGCTTGGAAAACATCGCCCTTGACTCGAGTGATAATTTCTTTACTTTACATTGTATGCTCTGCTATGTTTGCTTCTACTTAGTGTGTGTTTGGGGGCTATCACTGTAGAAAGAGGTTGGAGTGGGAGGGTTGTATTCCTATTCCTTTTCCTTTATGCTCTTTTGGTATGTTGTTAGTTAATTTACTGCTCACTAAGATTGTTGTCTGACTCAAGGCTTTATGTTTTAACTCTTATTGCCTTGGGCTGTTCGTCCATTTTGGGACAGGCAGACTAGGTAGCAGGTGATAGGTGCTGATCATGCTTTTCACGGTGCTGATATCGAAGACGAGCTGGAGGATTGCATATTATCTTCTTATTATATGTACTGGATGTTCCGCTGCTTTGTATTCTCTGAGTGATATGTAGTGAGGCTTGTTGTATTGACTATTCAGATGTTTGTATTCAACTATTACGAAGTTTTATTGATGAGATTCTATTCTGTGAAGCTTCACTACATATATGTTCTATTGTATTTTGTCCATGCGTTGTGAGTAATACAATAGATTCTGTTGTTTTTAATTTACCTTGACAATCGTCCATGGCTGTCTGGCACACTTTACAGCGCACTTTCTCTAGGTTCAGTGCAGGGGTTATGGGCGGTCGTCACACATCCCCTAAGGATCCGTTAAACTATTTACTATGTAGTAATATTCGCTATTATAATAATGTCTAATATAAAATAAACATACTTTTAAATAGCATTAATGAGTGACCCAATATTCCCCTTAACACGTAATAGTCCCAGTAGTCTATCCAGTATTAGCATACTCCCAAAATGGGGGCTACCCTCGATACTCCACAGGCTACGGGAGAAATCACAACTCGTAGTAAAGCTCGCTATGGTAGGTGACATGGCACAACTAGGCAATGCCAGGGTAGATATACCAATTACGCATCCGGACTGGTGGTGACGCATAGCAGCCACTACCGCCCACCTCGAACAACACTCCCAAATCGAGGGTGCGCACCAAATAAAATCACAAGTAATAGAATTTTATCGAATAAGTGTGTCCGATCAGAGGTGCTACCTACTTAGTCCGTTAATCACTCCTGTTTTAGCCACCTTATGCCAACTCACGGGAGTTGGGTCCATGTATATACCTTAGGATCGTCGCCACCATCTTACTTCATTCTGGAAACTCCACCATGTACACAGTTGTCAAAGTGGTTTTCGGTATCGACGGAGAGTATGTCCATATCCGATCCCGGTCTCTTTAACAACCAATCGTTATTATAACACCGTGGTCATTTAAAAATATATATACTTTAAAAACCCATAATATCATTTCCATTTCAAAACATAACATTTATTTCAAAATAGTATATACTTCAAAACCAAATTCAATAATATATCATTTAAACAAAATCCAAATTTTCAATCACTATTCTTACTTTTATTTATAAAACTTGAAATATTCTTTAAAACCATCTTAAACCCAAATCACATAATGCAGTCATATTCATAATCTCAAAATTTCAATCGGTTTCAAATCAATATATTCAAAGATAATTCTTAAATAAATTATATTTCAAATAAATTCATTTTTTTAAACCATATTACTTTCGTAGTTATAACAGTTTCAAAACCAACACCTTGAAACAATAATACTTAAATTTCGATAAAACATTTCAATTTTGATATATATTTCAAATCTTTAAATATTCCAAAATTTCCAAACCAAATATGATAATCTCATATATTTCTTAATTCAATTTACTATTATTTAGTTTTTAAAATTATAAATTCAATAGCATTTACATAAAGCTCAAACTTAAAATATTCGTAAATCAACTTAAAACATCATCAAGTTATACATAGCTTAAATTTTAAGAATTTAATAATATTTATTTAATATCAAAATCAGTATTTATATAAACCCTTATTTTTCCAAAAGTCATAGAAATCATTTCAAAAATATATATATAGAGACCAACTGTGTCTGTATATAATTTTCTATCCTATGGTCAAGTGATACAGATATTTATCATTCAGTCCGCAATTTAAAATAACATTACGGTTATATATCATTTCAAACTGCAATCCCGAATAAAATAAATTCATAACGAACTTGCGGATTATAATGATATAAAATAAAACATCCATTCATCCAATATCAATCATCAAGCATTTATCACAATCATCATCCAATTAAATCAATAACATCAAAATAGAACAGATAATAAATAACAGGCATTTACTGGCAGTTTATATTCAATAAAAAATTAAATAACTATTTAACTCGCAGTTTATATGCAATAATAAATTAAATAACAATTTAATTCAATAAATTCAATTTAACTGAGAGGATGATTAAAAATATGCCAAACAGTCATAAATAAATTTCAAATCACATAATATATCAATTTAACAAACATAAGAAATTTTTAGAAGTTGTGAGTGGGTTAAAACACTCACATTTTGAATTTAAATCCAATTTAAACCCAAAAATTGCCCGGTCTTAGAATTCGTCCAAACCAGTGCTAAAAAGTCTGGAATTTCAATACGATCCTAACGCAAAAATCCGCGCGTGAATTGGAGTCCGTATGAGAAAGTTACAGCGATTTGAATGAGTTGAAATCGAAATTAAATAAAATAAATAAAACAGGCTATTACCAATTACATTGCCACGTCACTGCAGCTTCCTTCTCTCACGCGTTCAACAACAGTAATCACGCACCCCACATCCAACTTTGATCGTGCCTCCTCGCCATTGATTCGAGCACCAATTCCGAAAACAAACACTAGACGCAGATTCGAATTGTCGAGATATACGATATATAATTTTTCTGAATTTTTCTAAGGAGTTTGAAATTTTAGATTTGAATTTGATTTGTGTTTGGATCTAAAATTTGTTCGTCTGCCATTGAGGAAGAGAGATAGTTGGATTACGTACAGACAAATGAGAAATAGAGGTAGGCTAGGGTTTATAACGGGTATTTATAGAGAAAGCTGAAATAGAATAAATGGAATTTACTTTATCTCTAATTATTAATTACCATCAGTTAAGCTCTTAATATTTGTTCCCTAAATTTAATTGCACTACATTAGATACTGCATAAATTCTTATTTATATAACATTAAGGTTCTTTTAACTCTGATTTATTTCCAATTTTATTAAAATTTGATTTCTCATTTCAATTAATAGACTAAATAAACGGGCAACACATTAATATCGCCATCGTTTACTTTTAACTGTGTTCATAAGTTTATTGTTTACAGACACAAGTTACTCATTTACAAAATTTCAATTTCATAATCACATTCAATCTATTTTGTATTACTTCATTGGTTTATATATACTTTGAATTCATTTAATCACCACTAATTGAGTCAATTACTGCAATTGCTTTCGAATTAAATTTTTGAACTAAACAAATAGGTAACTTATACAATTGTAACCATTAAAAATTTAACCAACTTTAAGTTTATTACTTTCAAGTAAATAATATGATTACTTATAGAACATTGACTTCTTATTTATTGTAATCCAAATTCATTAATTTATTAATGCTTACATTTATTTCCTATATCCAATTTGTTACAACTTTACCTATAATTAACACTAGTTCCTTTATTTAGGTTATTATTTCAAACATTGATCACAAGCTTACATTCCTTTATACTATCTTAGGGAACCAATGTACATTTCTAATACTTTATTGCATTTATTGAAATCAAATTTCCAAATTTACTAGATACAACAAATTATGACCTTACAGTTATTTCAAATAATTGGGATTGCGCAAAAAAAATATTATTTATTAACATAATTGCATTAATTTATATTCGGTAACCAATGAATCAATATATATTTCATACATAAATACACTGATTGTATTGGTTTATACTATATTCCATCTTAAACTAAGTCATAACATTTGAATCATTATATTAAATTGGAAATGTTCATTCACGTTCATTACTTATTAACTTGCAATAACGTATTTCTTTAATTTACATCCAATTATTGTTAACCATGTTTTTATGGCATAATCAATTCAATACTAACCTCTAATTTCTCGTATTCAATTTATATCTAGGTATAAACCTTCACTACTCCATTTATTACTTTACACAATAAAATAACATTTAAACTCATAAATGTAATGCCCAATTTCATTTTAAATCCTATTGATTTCCAATCGAAGTTTGTACATATTTCAAACCACTATTGTAATTACTCCCAGAACATTGGCTTTATTAAATGACCATTTATTACAATTTAATTTCCTTAATTAAATCCAATGTTTACATTTCTTTTCACATTCCAAATTTTATAACTAAGTATACATCTACATTATTCCCAACTTACAAAATTTGAATTAATTACTATTTATTAGTTGCTTTACTGATCAATTCAATAATTGCATTGGTTTCTCTTATATTAAATTTATTACCCAACATTCATATATTCATCTTAGATTTGTTTAAATGGCTATATTCCAGAATGTGAAATCTTTGTCTATTACACATATTATGTAACGACCCGTATTTTTACGGATCAAAACATTGCAAAACAGTTGTTATTTGATCGTAGTATGGTTAAGTCGTTCGGAGCTTAGGTCGTATTGTAGTTAGGTCGTAGACAACTTATAGGAGTTGGCGACCTAAGGAAGATAGTGGTAGTAGTTAACGACCTAAGGACTGGACGAGGTAAGGCTTAGGTCGTATGACAGTTGGGTCGCGTATAGGTTTAGGTCGTATGCTAGTTTGGGACGACCTATAGGATTTGACCGACCTAAGGAGTAGACGACCTAAGGTGTAGACGACTTAAGGGTTTAGACGACCTAAGGGGTTGGGTCATGTTGTAGTTTAGGTCGGTCGAGCGACCTAAGGGAGTTAGTGGTAGCAGTTGGCGACTTAAGGGGTTTAGCGACCTAAGGGTTGAGTGAGTTAACGACCTAAGATAGTTAGGTCGTGGACAAGTTAAGTGATTAGGACGTTGAGTCTTTGCCGTGTTAGTTAGGTCACTAGACGACCTAAGAATGTTAGGTCGTGAGTTGTTAGGTCGCGTGAGTTGTTAGGTCACGACTTCTGTTAAGTTGATAGGTCGACATCTCAGTTAGGTCGTATGGCGTTAAGTCGCTAAGCCGCGTATGTGTGTAAAGTCATAGGTCGAAACATTATTAGGTCGTGACATTTTTAGGTCGTGACATAGTTAGGTCGTGGCTTCTGTTTCGTTAGGTCGGCACTGTTGCTAAGCCGCTTGAGTGTGTTAGGTCGTAGGACGCGCGCATATGTTAAGTCGCATATGTGGTAGGTCGGCGCATGTGTTAGGTCGTAGTGTTTTAGGTCGTAGGTCGTGGACAGTTAGGTCGTGGATAGTTAGGTCGTGGACGACCTAAAGGAGCGGGCGACCTAAGGAAATCAGCCTATAAATATGCGGGTTTTTCTCACTTTTTGGGATCCGGATTTCGAAGCGACAAAGTGCTGCTATTTTGAGAGCTCGAGTTCTACACTTCTTCACTTCTTTTCTCCACTCTAATCTTGTGATTCCTTCCATCCAAATTGAAGATCGAATCAAAGATCCAAGAGCTTAGATTGAAGATCTTCATCCATCGAAGAGAGATTTCATCGTTTGAAGCGGAGTTTTGATAGATCGAGTTAGATTCTTCGCTGTCCAGATCTGAAGTGTGTTGCTTTTGAGGTGTTTAGGTGATTTGGTGAGTGGTGATTATCTCTCACACGGATCCAAAGGAGTATATCGGATTGTTGGCTTGATTTGGTGTTAAAATAGTGATTTCCATGCATTTTCTTAAACTTAAGTATAGATCTATTGTTCATAATGATTTGACATCCATTCTACTACATGATTAACCTATGCAAGTTCATTCATCAAGTTGTAAAGATATTGCTCATGATTCATGCTTGTTAGATTTAGTCTCTTTAATTACAAGATTGCCATTATTGTTATAATTGTTTATTTAATCATGTTTGAATGCTTGATTACTTGGATTAATGTTTGACTTGATTGATTGTTGTAAATTAGTGGATTGATTATTTGATTTGGACAAGTTAGTCGAAGATGATTCAAAAGCTAAGGGAAAGGCTCTTGAATTGGAAAAGCTGCTCGTGGCATATGTGGCGGATGATAAAGCTCATATGGATAGATTTGATGATGTTGATGTTGAGATGAGGTTTTGCTATGATGAGATGAAGCGAGGCATGGTCTGAGATAGCCTTGGTTTAATCCAGACGGGATCATTCCAAGCATGTTGATAACTTGGTGAAATGGTTCGAGTTGAGGATAATGGTTGGCTCGAGAGGCGCTTGGGCTAGTATGGAAATAGTCGTCGAGGATGACGACTAGAAGGCTGAGATTTCATCGTTGTTGAAGGTTCTAGCAGGCTCAAAGCAAGAGTACGTTGGGCAGATTCGATAGTCCCTAAAGACTATGATTGTAGTCGAGTACTCTGGGCAGATTCGATAGTCCTAGGCACGGGCTGCGACGACGTGCAGAGTTATGTCTAGAACCGGGGTTGCCATTAACCCTTGACGGATGGCTGAAAGAATGTGCCGGTCATTCAATCAACGGTGGTATCAAAGCAATGATAACAGTGATAGCCAGAGTCATGGATGTTTGGTTGTATCGTCATTCGATCTCAAGAGCGATGTTTTCTGGGTGCTTATCTGATCTTGGTTTAGACCTTGGGGGTTTGTACTTGGAAAACACCGACCTTGACTCGAGTGACAATTGCTTTACTTTAAATGTCTGATTTGCTATGTTTATTTCTGCTTAGTGTGTCTGGGGGCTATCACTGTAGAAAGAGGTGGAATGGGAGGGTTGGATTCCTATTCCTTTTACCTTTATGCTCTTTTGGTATGTTGTTAGTTAATTTACCGCTCACTAAGACTGTTGTCTGACTCAATGCTTTATGTTTAACTCTTATTGCCTTGGGCTGTTCATCCGCTTTGGGATGGGCGGACTAGGTAGCAGGTGATAGGTGCTGATCTTAGTTTTCTCACGATGCTGATGACGAAGACGAGCTGGAGGCTTGCATATTATTTTCTTACTATATGTACTGGATGTTCCGCTGCTTGTATATTCTCTGAGTGATATGAAGTGAGGCTTGATGTATTGACTATTCAGATGTTTGTACCAAACTATTATGAAGTTTAATTGAGATTCTGCTCTATAAAGCTTCACTATATATACTTTCTATTGTATTTTATCCATGCGCTGTGAGTTATACGATAGATTCTGCTGTTTTAACTTAACCTTGGCAACCGTCCATGGCTGCCTGGCACACTTTACAGCGCACTATTCCTATGTTCAGTGCAGGGGTCATGGGCGGTCGTCACATTTGGTATCAGAGCTTTGGTTAATCGATTTTACCCAACGCTCGCTGACGTAACTACGTATGAGAGATGTAATTGTATTTTGATGGATGATTACTATATATAATATAGTAGCTTAGAAGGATTTGAATTCTTTATGCAGTTGTTCTTAAGGTGTATTAATCATTCCTTTTTATAGATATTAAGGATGAGTCGAAGAGGGAGACCAGCTGCTAGGGAAGGTCGTGCTGCGGAGGGAGCTGTTGATTATGCAGCTATGTTCGAAGCTATGATGACTTTGATCATGGGAAGGATGCCAGCTCCGGGGCCATCAGTAGATGTTGGAGTTCAAGTTCAAACTCCAAAACCGGTGGATTTTGCCAAGCTGTGTAAAGACTATACTGCTCTTGGAGGAAAGGTTTTCTTGGGAACAGAGTCAACCATCGAAGTTCAGAGATGGATAGATGCTTGTAGAAGGATCTTTGGTGATTTAGGAATCGAGGATGCAACCAAAAGGAAGCTAGCATCTAGACAGCTTCAAGGAAGAGCTTCTGACTGGTGGAACTCTATCACCATTGATACTCCGGAGGAAGAAATTACTTGGGAGCAATTCCAAGCCAGATTTGAAGCTAAGTTCATTTCTACAGCTCAGAAGTCTGTTCTGTTCAAGAAGTTTGTGGAGCTCAAGCAAAGTGGAAGACCAGTTCTTGAGTATGTTTCTGAGTTTGAAGCTTTGTCCAAGTATGCCAGGTCGTATATTGAATCTGCATATCAGAAGAATGAGAAGTTTGTGACAGGCTTGGACAGTTATCTTGGGAGGCGGTTGGTGGATCATTTGGACGATCCATTTGAGAAGCTTGTGGAGAAAGCTCTCAAGCACGAGAATCTGTTTCCTAAGGAAGGATCTGTTGTTGCTGTGACCAAGGAAGAGTCTAAACCACAGCAAGGTGGAAACAAGAAGAGGAAGCAGCAGCAGCAGAAGGGTAAGGATGGCCAGAAGAAGCCAAAGGGCGAAGTGACTTGCTACAATTGTCAGCAGAAGGGCCATTTCTCTAGAGATTGCAAGAATCAAAAGGTGCCGATGAAGTGTCACAACTGTGACAAGCCGAGGCATATTAGGAAGAATTGTCCAGAACCGCAGAAGGACAAGTAGATTGTGCAAGCTTATGCTTTGGGGGCTGTTCCATCATCTTCAAAAGCTCATACCGCTGAAGAGAAAGGAAAGAGTGTGGTGGTTCAGGGTACTCTTTCCATTTGTGGTGTTCCAGTTAGAGTGTTATTTGATACTGGGGCGTTACATTCTTTTGTTTGTAATGAACTTGTAGGCCGGTTGGGTTTAGAACCGGATATTGTTGATAGGCCATTAGTTGTGACTAATCCAGTTGGGGGTTCGTCATGTCTGTGTATGCTATGCCGTGGTCTGATTGTATCGAGTCATGATTGCTCTTTTGTTTGTGATTGTTTTGTTCTGAACTTTGCGGGGTTCGGAATTATTTTGGGTATGGACTGGCTTAGGAAGTATGCGGCAAAGGTTGATTGTGAAAGGTTGGAGGTGACAGTCAAGAATGTGGAGGGGAGAAAGGTTGTGATACGATGTAAGCATGAGGAAGGCATCTTCATGAGCTTCATGTATTCGCTGGTTGTTCCACGGGATGGACTGTCATCTGTGCCAATCGCTAATGGATTTGAGGATGTCTTTGATGAAGTCAAAGGGTTACCGCCGCATAGGGAGATCGAGTTTCGTATCGATTTAGTTGAAGGAGCCAGACCTGTTGTGATGCCTCTTAGGCGGATGGCGCCTAGGGAACAACAAGAGTTGAGGGTGCAAGTTGATGATCTTTTACAGAAAGGATTCATTCGGCGTAGTGTGTCTGAATGGGGTGCACCAGTTGTGTTTGTAACCAAAGCGGATGGATCGCTGAGGTTGTGTGCGGATTATCGTGAGCTGAATAAAGTGACTAAGAAGAACAAGTAGCCATTGCCGAGGATAGACGACTTGTTTGATCAGCTTCACGAAGCTAAGGTGTTTTCTCAGATGGATTTGGCAACGGGATTTCACCAGTTAAGAGTGGCTAATGATAGTGTGTCGAAGACTGCTTTCAGGACACCATCCGGTTTCTTTGAGTGGCTGGTGATGCCGTTTGGATTGACCAATGCACCAGCATATTTTGTGGATCTTATGAATAGAGTGTTCAGAGATCAGTTGAACAAGTTCGTACTTGTGTTCGTGGATGATATTTTGATTTATTCCAGAACTGAAAAAGAGCACAAGACGCACTTGCGTATTGTTTTGGAAATCTTACGGAAACATCAGCTGAAGGCTAAGTTTTCGAAGTGTCACTTCTGGAAGAACGAAGTGAGGTTCTTAGGCCATATTATCTCTGGAAGCGGAATAGCGATTAATCCCGCCAAGATAGCAGCAATCCAGGATTGGGGTAGATCTAAGAATGCATCTGATGTGAGATGTTTTCTTGGATTAGCAGGATACTATCGTCGGTTTATCAAAGACTTTTCCAAGGTGGCGGCACCGTTAACAGGATTGACGAAAAAGAACCAAGTATTCAGATGGGATGCTAAGTGTGAGCAAGCTTTCGGAATCCTGAAAGAGCGACTGACAAGTGCTCCGGTTTTGACTATTCCAAGTGGAAATGAAGAGATGGTGGTTTACACCGACGCATGTGGTACTGGACTTGGAGCAGTGCTAATGCAGAAGGGTAAAGTTGTTGCGTATGCAAGTCGACAACTAAAGCCGCATGAAAGGAAATATCCGACTCATGATTTGGAGTTAGCGGCGATTGTATTTGCTCTGAAGATGTGGAGACATTATCTATTGGGAGTTCGATTCGAGTTGTTTACAGATCATAAGTCGTTGAAGTATCTTTTCTCCCAAAAGGATTTGAATCTTCGGCAGCAACGATGGCTAGAGTTTTTGGCATCATATGATTTTGGTATAGCCTATACTCCGGGAAAGGTTAACGCAGTGGCGGATGCGTTAAGTCGAAGACATGCAGGATTGGGAGCCATGTTTTCAGAATGGAAGAGTCTCGAGTATTTGGCTGGATTTGATTTCAGGCCTAGATGTGGATTGGAACCTGAGATGTTGGCAAACTTATCGATAAGACCGACTCTTGTGGAAAGAATTGGCGAGAGCCAAAAGCAAGACGATAAGCTTGTCAAGATTATCCGTGATTGGAATCTGGGTTGGACCCAGAGAAGGATAAAGGATTCGAGGTCGATCGAGTGGGTTGGCTTCGGAAGCAAGGACAACTAGTTGTTCCCGATATAGATGAATTGAGAAATGAAGTTCTGAAGGAAAGTCATCACTCGAAGTTGACAATTCATCCAGGTGGAAATAAGATGTATCGGGATATGAAGAGAACCTATTACTGGGAAGGTATGAAGAAGGATGTTGGAAATTTTATTTCCATGTGCATGAACTGCCAGTTGGTAAAAGCCGAACAGAAGAAGCCAAGTGGACTGCTTCAGCCATTAGAAGTTCCTACATGGAAGTAGGAGCAAATATCGATGGATTTTATTGATGGACTACCTAGAACCAGAGCGGGAAATGAAGGGATTTGGGTCATCGTAGATCGTTTGACTAAAAGTGCAAGATTCATTCCTGTTCGATCAACCAGGACTGCATCGAAGTTGGCCGAGCTGTATGTTAAGTGGATAGTTCGATTCCATGGTATTCCGAAGAGTATAGTGAGCGATCGAGATCCATTGTTCACTAGTGGATTTTGGAAGAGCTTCTAGGAAGTTTTGGGAACCAAGTTGTGTTTGAGTACAGCTTATCACCCCCAAACAGATGGTCAGACCGAGAGAGTCAATCGAGTTTTGGAAGATCTTCTTAGGGCTTGTGTTTTAGATTTCGGAGGATCATGGGAAGATCATCTTCATTTGGTGGAATTTTCGTATAATAACAATTACCAGTCAAGCATTGGTATGGCACCATATGAAGCATTGTATGGAAGACCGTGTAACTCTCCGACATGTTGGTTGGAAACAGGAGAAAAGTTGATACTTGGGCCAGAAATGATTCGACAGACTTCGGATTGTATAGAGATCATTCGGCAACGAATGAAGACAGCCCAAGACCGTCAGAAAAGTTATGCCGATAAGCGTCGTAAGGATTTGGAATTCGACGTAGGTGATATGGTTTTTGTGAAGATTTCTCCACTGAAGAATGTTATTCGATTCGGGAAGAAAGGAAAATTGACTCCGAGATTTGTTGGACCATTCCCGATTATCGAGCGAATTGGAAAGCTCGCCTATAAATTGGAGTTACCGGAAAAGATGTCGAGTGTGCACAATGTTTTTCATATATCATATCTACGGAAGTATGTGCATGACTCGAATACAGTGGCTGCCGATAGCTGTGAAGATTTTGAGGTAGATCCAGTCGATAAGAGACCTCGTAAGCCGCTTTGTGTTGTGGAAACTGACACGAAACAGCTTAGGAGGAAGGTAGTTAGGTTGCTCAAGGTACAATGGAGTGATGATGTTAACGACTGTACATGGGAGGTGGAAGAGAGGATGAAGGCAGCTCATCTTGAACTCTTCAAGGTATGGCCATAAGGTGTCGTGTCATCTCACGACATTGTAACTTGTTCTAATTTTAGAATCCTGCATGCTAGGCTAGAATTGGATGCATGGTTTGTTGATTGCTATGGATGGTAGGCATGCAGAATAGTTTTTGATTGCTCTTGTTTGTTTAGAATTTCGGGGGCGAAATTCCTAAGGGGGAGAGAATGTAACGACCCGTATTTTTACGGATCAAAACATTGCAAAACAGTTGTTATTTGATCGTAGTATGGTTAAGTCGTTCGGAGCTTAGGTCGTATTGTAGTTAGGTCGTAGACAACTTATAGGAGTTGGCGACCTAAGGAAGATAGTGGTAGTAGTTAACGACCTAAGGACTGGACGAGGTAAGGCTTAGGTCGTATGACAGTTGGGTCGCGTATTGGTTTAGGTCGTATGCTAGTTTGGGACGACCTATAGGATTTGACCGACCTAAGGAGTAGACGACCTAAGGTGTAGACGACTTAAGGGTTTAGACGACCTAAGGGGTTGGGTCGTGTTGTAGTTTAGGTCGGTCGAGCGACCTAAGGGAGTTAGTGGTAGCAGTTGGCGACTTAAGGGGTTTAGCGACCTAAGGGTTAAGTGAGTTAACGACCTAAGATAGTTAGGTCGTGGACAAGTTAAGTGATTAGGACGTTGAGTCTTTGCCGTGTTAGTTAGGTCGCTAGACGACCTAAGAATGTTAGGTCGTGAGTTGTTAGGTCGCGTGAGTTGTTAGGTCACGACTTCTGTTAAGTTGATAGGTCGACATCTCAGTTAGGTCGTATGGCGTTAAGTCGCTAAGCCGCGTATGTGTGTAAAGACATAGGTCGAAACATTATTAGGTCGTGACATTTTTAGGTCGTGACATAGTTAGGTCGTGGCTTCTGTTTCGTTAGGTCGGCACTGTTGCTAAGCCACTTGAGTGTGTTAGGTCGTAGGTCGCGCGCATATGTTAAGTCGCATATGTGGTAGGTCGCGCGCATGTGTTAGGTCGTAGTGTTTTTAGGTCGTAGGTCGTGGATAGTTAGGTCGTGGACGACCTAAAGGGGCGGGCGACCTAAGGAAATCAGCCTATAAATAGGCGGGTTTTTCTCACTTTTTGGGATCCGGATTTCGAAGCGACGAAGTGCTGCTATTTTGAGAACTCGAGTTCTACACTTCTTCACTTCTTTTCTCCACTCTAATCTTCTGATTCCTTCCATCCAAATCGAAGATCGAATCGAAGATCCAAGAGCTTAGATTGAAGATCTTCATCCATCGAAGAGAGATTTCATCGTTTGAAGCGGAGTTTTGATAGATCGAGTTAGAATCTTCGCTGTCCAGATCTGAAGTGTGTTGCTTTTGAGGTGTTTAGGTGATTTGGTGAGTGGTGATTATCTCTCACACGGATCCAAAGGAGTATATCAGATTGTTGGCTTGATTTGGTGTTAAAATAGTGATTTCCATGCATTTTCTTAAACTTAAGTATAGATCTATTGTTCATAATGATTTGACATCCATTCTACTACATGATTAACCTATGCAAGTTCATTCATCAAGTTGTAAAGATATTGCTCATGATTCATGCTTGTTAGATTTAGTCTCTTTAATTACAAGATTGCCATTATTGTTATAATTGTTTATTTGATCATGTTTGAATGCTTGATTACTTGGATTAATGTTTGACTTGATTGATTGTTGTAAATTAGTTGATTGATGATTTGATTTGGACAAGTTAGTCGAAGATGATTCAAAAGCTAAGGGAAAGGCTCTTGAATTGGAAAAGCTGCTCGTGGCATATGTGGCGGATGATAAAGCTCATATGGATAGATTTGATGATGTTGATGTTGAGATGAGGCTTTGCTATGATGAGATGAAGCGAGGCATGGTCTGAGATAGCCTTGGTTTAATCCAGACGGGATCATTCCAAGCATGTTGATAACTCGGTGAAATGGTTCGAGTTGAGGATAATGGTTGGCTCGAGAGGCGCTTGGGCTAGTATGGAAATAGTCGTCGAGGAGGTTGACTAGAAGGCTGAGATTTCATCGTTGTTGAAAGTTCTAGCAGGCTCAAAGCAAGAGTACGTTGGGCAGATTCGATAGTCCCTAAAGACTATGATTGTAGTCGAGTACTCTGGGCAGATTTGATAGTCCTAGGCACGGGCTGCGACGACGTGCGGAGTTATGTCTAGAACTGGGGTTGCCATTAACCCTTGACGGACGGCTGAAAGAATGTGCCGGTCATTCAATCAACGGTGGTATCGAAGAAATGATAACAGTGATAGCCAGAGTCATGGATGTTTGGTTGTATCGTCATTCGGTCTCAAGAGCGATGTTTTCTGGGTGCTTATCTGATCTTTGTTTAGGCCTTGGGGGTTTGTACTTGGAAAACACCGACCTTGACTCGAGTGACAATTGCTTTACTTTAAATGTTTGCTTTGCTATGTTTATTTCTGCTTAGTGTGTCTGGGGGCTATCACTGTAGAAAGAGGTGGAGTGGGAGGGTTGGATTCCTATTCCTTTTACCTTTATGCTCTTTTGGTATGTTGTTAGTTAATTTACCGCTCACTAAGACTGTTGTCTGACTCAAGGCTTTATGTTTAACTCTTATTGCCTTGGGCTGTTCATCCGCTTTGGGATGGGCAGACTAGGTAGCAGGTGACAGGTGCTGATCTTAGTTTTCTCACGATGCTGATGACGAAGAAGAGCTGGAGGCTTGCATATTATTTTCTTACTATATGTACTGGATGTTCCGCTGCTTGTATATTCTCCGAGTAATATGTAGTGAGGCTTGATGTATTGACTATTCAGATGTTTGTACCAAACTATTATGAAGTTTAATTGAGATTCTGTTCTGTAAAGCTTCACTATATATACTTTCTATTGTATTTTATCCATGCGCTGTGAGTTATACGATAAATTCTGCTGTTTTAACTTAACCTTGGCAACCGTCCATGGCTGCCTAGCACACTTTACAGCGCACTATTCCTATGTTCAGTGCAGGGGTCATGGGCGGTCGTCACATATTAATTTAAGTTTTAAAACTAATTAATAAAGTTTCCTTAGTCCAATCCTTTTTACCAATTTAATTTACATTCACACTTCCGTTATTATTTCAACAATCATTGAAGTAACGTTTATCAACAATACAAACATTATGATTTATTTATCTAAAATTGATTGTATAAGTTTCCCATTTATTACGTATTATAGTATCAATTGATATAATTTAAAATCTATTTCCCAAATCTATTACTTTTTAATCAATTAAAAGTTCACAATTGTTTACATCAATTGGGATTTACACTACATTTATTATTTATCAACTTGTTCTAACCTTATTACCTAAATTTACGTTCAGTTACTATTGAGCAATACTATTTCATTTCATTCAATAATTCCACTAGTTTTACTGAAATTCCCGTTATTGTAGACCTTATTTGTTCATTAAATTTAAATTTTGATTCCAATTAAATCAACAAATTCAACATGCAATTTACAAGTATGAATGGAATTAACATTTATTTCAAATATTATCTTAGTTTACATTAACATAATAATTTATTACATTTAATGAATTTAATCCCTAATTTATTACATGCAATCAATTTGACCTTACATACTTCAATATTCCCATTTTTTATAAATTGCATACCCATTTATTATTTCAAATAAATAGATTGATTCATTTCAACTCTTTTACTAAGTCTATATTAATCAATATAATATTTCATTAGTTAATTCAAATCTTACCTTTAATTACTTATTCCATTTTATACCCAAGTGCAACAATTTACCCTATTTCATTATTATTGATTTCACTTCAATTGTAATAATTAGTTTTAATAACCATTGCTACATTTAATTCTTAACATTTACTTTATTATCAATTATAAATTTTTATTTCTTATTAAATTTAGTTACAAAAATCTTATTAAAATGACAAATTTAATTAACGAAATTTACGGGTCGTTACATTTTCCATTTACATTCCTTCCAATACGAGCTTCATCGCACATTCCTTATTCCATTTATTTTTCTAATCCGTAGTCACCTTGCCGATTCTTTCGGGATATGGTTGCAACTACTTCTATAGTCTAAAACTATAGAGTGAATCCTAATTAAGTATACATATATACATACATATATATATATATATTTATATATAGTATGGTTTCTGATAACATTTTCAAAAATAACAATTAAACCACTCATACGCATACCTATTCCCAATGATCGGGTAACCTAAGCTCTGATACCAAACGTAACAACCCGTTGCAAAACAGAGCTAATTCTGGTAGAATAAAGGCACGTCGAACCTTAGGCCTATCTCAAGGTGAGCTGTTAGGTTGATAAGATTAAAATAAAACATAGTACATAGAGCTATTAATTTATACTTTTAGAATCTTACAACGGAATGGATAAAATATAATATCAGAAACAAGTATCCATTTTAAAAACATAACATGTTAAATTGTACAACAAGTTTACATAAAGCCTCTAAAGTATAATATCTCGGACTAACATAACTGTCGGAACTGGGTACAATAAAAATACCTAAAAAAGCATAAACAGATATATATATATATATATATATATATTTGTGTGTGTGTATAATCGCCACATGTCTTCATCTCAACCTTCGCCTCCTAAAATCATCACCGCCTCCTCTAACCTATGTTGTAACGAGGAGTGGGTCAGAACAATAAATGTCTAATGAACTGGAAATTTCAAGCTTAACCATAATTTAACTTGGGAATGTTATTTAAATAAGAAATATGCCTTATATATTTAAGACTATACTAAATGTAACAGTCACCTAAAATAGTGGTGCTATTAATATTAATAACTTTAATTGTAAGGGTAATGACCCAGAATTTAACCGCTATTTAAATGAATATTTAATTATATTTTTAAATAATTAATAAATGGATTTTTATTAACAAGCAAAACAATTTTAAATAATAACGAATGATAATAAAATCGTTTTCAAAATTTGTTTACCAATATATATAGTTCATAGAGAAATAGAAATGTGACCAGAAATTATTTTCCAAAATATCGATTTTTCATTCCTTAAAAGTTATTCAAAAGGTTATAACACTATGTTAAACACACAGGCACACATTACAAACTACCTTAAACATGTTGTGTACATGTACATATGCATGTAAATGTTTCCTCCTTAAGCATATTAACATATAAGAATAAAAGAAAATATAGTATAAGGAAGAGTGTGTGTGTGTGTGTATATATATACAAATATAAAAATAACAACAGCACAAAGGACAAACATGACATGAATAGTGTAAGGAGGGGGGTCCTTAAAGTGGATGGAAATGAAGGGAAGAGGGGGATGGTGCATACATACACATATAATAAAATATAAATACTTATATATTTTTAATTAATTTTCTAAGCCTATAAATAGCCCCTAACTTTGATTCTTTTCATTTTACAATCTCTTCCTCCACTTTGAAATTCCTAAGAGCTTAGATAAATACTTCCATGGCTTCCTCTTCTTAAATTTAAAAATAGAAAATAAAACACTTCTTTATGCAAAAATTCCTCCTTTATTCACAAAACTACTTCTACATCTACTACAACACCTTCTCTTCCAGAACTCAAGCAAATAAACCTCCCACACAACATGGCCGAGCCAAAACCCATTATGGCCAAGCCCAAACATCACTATGCTGAGCCCTAAGCCACTTGGCCAAGCAATTTTCAAGGGTTCAAGCAACCAAAAGTTCAATTTTTGCAGTTCGAAAGTGTTTTCAAGTTTCGGCAAAAGTTCGCTATGGTTTAGAAAAGTTTCAATGAGTAAAAATTTTATTTTTGGAAAAGAAATTAACTTGATTTTTATGGACTATATGTTGTGAAAATATGGTGGTTGTTGTGTTGAGTTATCATGTTGTTTCGATAGCATATGATTATATGATTGTGTTTGAACTTGGATTTGTGATTCGTTGGTTGAATAATATGTTTGGATATGTGAATGGTTGGTTATGATATGATGTTAGTATGTTTTTGAAACAAAACCAAGTGTATGCGATGTAAATGTGGTGAATTTAGCACCTTGGAAAGTCGCAAAGGGCTTGAGATCCTATTTGAAAACGAAAAGTTTTTCTTCTTCTAGTTTTGGATTTTGAAAATGTTTTCCAAGTTTTCACTTTTTTTTTAAGTTTCAAAACCTTTACATTTGTCTTTTCAAACATATTATAGCTAGTGTTAAAGTGAAGTTTTCACCTAGAAATCAACTCTAGCGAACTGTGCTCATAGCGATAGTCGTTATGGATGCAGTTCGGGAAATTTTGCGATTTCAACTTTTAAAGTGTTTCCTTTTGGATTATTTTTCAAAACTCATTTAAAATAATTAAGCAAGTCCAAAGTTTAAGTTTTGATTATTTAATTTTTTATTTATTTAATTTTTTATTAGGGCAATTATTACTTACATAATTAAGTAATTAGGTTAAGTAATTAGAGTTTAAGAAATTATTAACTAATTTAAGTATTTTTAATTAAGTATGTTTTAAATAATGATTAATTAAGATAAAAGAAATTTAATTTTTGTTTAATCAATTTTATTTATTTTAATTAATTATGTAATTTGTGTTCATTATTTAATGAATTATTATTTAATTAAAGGTAAATTATCCACTTAATTAACGTTTAATTTCTTAAATAAATGTTATTTAATTAAAGTTTGATTATAAGGTTTAATTATAGAACAAAAAATTAGGATTAATTTTGATTTAATTAAGATTAATTAAGGTTCAATTTAGTTTTAAACTTATGATTTAATCAAGGGTTATTTATTTTAAAGTTTCTTTTAAAACCCAATCGGTCATTTATTTTAATCAACTTTCTTGTTTAATTAAATTGTTTTAAAACCAAGGATCTCTTTTCTAAGCTATTAAGCAGCTAAATGAATTAAAGTAGTGTAATAAAATGTTGACACGTTTTATTGAAAGTAAGTCGACTTGAACTTATCACAAATACCGCACTTTGTGAACGTGATGAATACAAGAGGGTTAATTTCGATAAGCGGGTCATGATAATCTAAGCATATATATTTAATGGAAAATTTCTATCGATTTAGAAAATCACCGAAATTTTTTGAAATAAAAATAACCGCAAGCGCACGGCGTACTATCATAGTACGTAGCGAGTATGGGTCGATCCGCAGGGAATTGTTAGATTTTAAATCTCTATTCAATCAAATTAACCAAAGTTGAAAATGTGATTAGCTAAAAATGTAGAAAACTAACAAAAGAAAATTGATAAAAATTTGGGAGTGTTAAGACAATTTAGAGATAAATCCACTCTCTAGATCACATAGTTCAACACATATGAAATTATTATTTCTCTTTTTTGGTCATTAGTGAATTTAAATGATGTGCTTGTCATAAGTATGGCTCATTTGTGCTATTAATTAGCTCAACATAAGCCATCAAACTATAACACAAACTTTAAACCACTTTTAATTCTCATTAAAAATAACAACAAAGTTGAAAATGAAATTCTATTTTAAGCATGGCCTATTAACTATTGTTTAGAAATATAGGCCATCAAATTTTGATTTAAACATTCACTTCTTTGCCATAATCATATATAGATGAAGAGGCAATTTGTGATTCATATGACTAAGCATAGTCTATTTGTTTTGAACAACATAAGCTATCAAACTCAATACTAAACACTAAATTACATAAACCTCATTTTTCCATGAAGCACAAAAGGAGAGCATAACATCAAAATGTTGCATCTACATACTAGAGAGCTTCATTACCCCTAAATTAAAGGGATTAGCCTCTCATTTGTGTTATCATATCAACACTTGTAGCTTGCAACATGAAATAAAACAAGAGGAAAAAGAGAGCAAGATGAAAAGCAAAACTAATTTACTTGCATAAAATAAAATCTACTCTACTTGCATGAAAATAAACTAACTACTAACAAGAAAGTAAAAGAAGCATGTAAAAGAAAAGAGAGCACTAATTAACATTGCATATAAAAAAAGAAAGTTACATGAAAATAAAAATGGCTAAGTAGCCATGGTGTAACGACCCGTAAAATTTAATGGTTTTAAAAGTATATTTAACTGAAAATTTGTGAAATTTTAAACAATAAAATTTGAAATTAAAAATTTATTATTTGGAATATGTCTATTGTAATATAGCAACTGGTAAATTTTCATCTGATAATATTGAAGTTTATTTTCCTGTGAAATTTTAGTTCAAATCAAACCGGTTAATAACAGTGAATTTAAAAGTTTTTCGAAACTAAAATATGTCAACAGGATAAAATTCATTCAGAGCATTCTAAATCAGACTGCGAAATTCGTTTCGCGAAATTTGGACTTCTATTGCTCCGTTTATCTTAATTCTGGCAAATTAGCAGCATTTCTGGTACTGATTTTCGACTTTTGATCGGTTGATCGTGCCACCGATATCTGTATACCGTTTTGATCGTCTCATCGTGCTAATCTCAATGGTATATTCATATCTATATTTTGAAGTCCGGTACGCGACGGAAACAGGAAAAAACAGTGTAGTATCGGTATTGTAATCTGTGACCTTTTGTTTTCTTGCCCTTTTAACTCTTGACGTACTGTCCAAACAACAATAATTATTGCTTTGAATGAGCCAGCTGGATTTTCGTGACCATTGCTCTGTTTTATTTTATTTCCTCCCCACGTTTTTCGGTTCACTTGCAAATATCTCGGCAAAGAATATAATTACAAGTTCATTTCTGTTCCTCTTGATTGCTCTTCCCTTCTCCTTTTCCCAGATCTATTTCGTGGCTCTTCCTTTCTTTTCCTTTCTCCTTGCCGTGCCCACCATCCCAAATCCTCTGCTTTCTTCCTTCACGCCTTCCGCGTAACGCCTCTCCCTCCAGCCGACGTCCATCATCATCTGGTTCCGTCTCCTCCGCCTAAACTTCACCGTGCCTTTGCACGAGTCAGCACCACCCATGGGACGTGAAGCTTTCCTCCTCCATTTTTGCGTTCCCAGCCTCACCAAACTCATCACTTCGGCCAAACCTCCGCCACGTCCCTTGCCGAGCACAGATCCAAACTGCAGCCGAAGCCTCACCACAAACCCACGCCTACCCCAACCACCATCACCTCCGACTTCATAGTCACGTCCCTCTCTCCACGTGGACACATGGTTTTCAAACTTCCTCACACTGCATCCGAGTAGAGCTTTCCAACCTACGTTCATCCATCTCATCGAACCCATCATCACCCACCACTTCACGTCACCTCCTCCCCACGTCACCAACTTCCGCCTTCAACCCGCAACCAATGCCGTTCGCCCTCCCCTCTCTCCACTGCTGTACCGAGCAACCCAGAGACTCGGCCTCCACCTTCAGAAGCAGTCGAGCTTCTCTGTCTCTTGTAAGTGTATTTTCTTTTCGCATATAACCTGTTGCGTATGACTATTGTTATGATATATTTGAGTCACTTATGTGATTATTTGCTCACGCTTTGTTAAGTCTTCTATGTATATATATTTTATACTATAATATAATTTGTTTTAAAGTATATTTTGTTAATATGTATATACTTAGTTGCTAGGTACAGGTTATGGTAGGCGCATATATTAGTTTAGATAAACATATGTGGTATATTATAAATCTATATATATTTGTAGTTTTAAAGTCTACGTACTGTTATATGCATTGATCCAGGTTTAATTAATTCTAGTGTATATATAATTGCTATATGAGTTGTATGTCCATTCTATTAGTATATCTATAATATGTTTAAGGTATATCTATATAAGAGTTTATAATCAATTTTATATACAGATTTTACGTTATAAAGGTTATATATAAGTTGGTTTCATTCTTCTTAATTTATATGAAACTATACTTTGTATGTAATACTCGATTTTATATGTCTGAATGTTAACAATGGTTTTATAATATAAATTTTTTCAATCTGTTCTTATATATATAATAATGTATATATTCTCAAAAGCTACAATGAATTTTGAAACAGTTATATATATATTATATATAATAATTTTTATGTCAGCTGTTATGTAATTTATGTAATTATAAGTGTGTACACACAAGAGTATTTATTTCAAGATATATGTTGTATATATATGTTGAATTTCTTATTTGTGTTTTAATATAAAATAATGATTTTTATCTACATATATATTTACTTTATTTTTATTTTTATTTTGTCTTAATCTAGCATATCGATTTCAAGGAAAAGGGAAATTTGTTATATTATTTAGTTTAATTCATATCAAACTGATTCTAATCGATTCATCAACTCCTTGATTCAGCTTTGATCATCGAATCCATACCAATCTTGCTTCGCTTTGGAAGTTGTGCTCGCACTTCGTAACTCAATTTCATTGCCCATCCTCTTTAGCCTCGAAAGGTGAGCAATCACTCACGATTAACGTTCTTGTATTTATTAAATTTGATTTCAATTGAAACGACAATTGAAATATGATGCTGTAGTTATTTAAATTGTTATATATGCTATCATCTGTATATGTTCACCTGTGACATCTGACACCAGTATCTAGTATTTATATGCCTGTTATTACTATTATCTGTATATGTTCACCAATGACATCTGACATCCAGTATCTGTTTTATTATTATTGATGATATATGCCTGTTGTTGTATTTTATATTATCTGTTATCACTCTGCAAGTTCCCTGTTAGTATAGAATTCACTATGGGTTGAAATGATACATACCCGAACGGACGTTAGAATAGGAGAAAATCGTTATGGGTTGAAATGATAAACCCAAGCGATTTTCATTTGAATTGTAATTGGGATTACGGGTCGAAATGATATCTACCCGTATATATTTAAATTTCGGATTGAAATGATAAATATCCGTATCATTTAACCATATGATGTATATATACAGACACCGTTGGTCCATATATATAAATATTTTAAAAATAAATTTTATGGTTTTGGAAAGAAATATATGGTTTTAATAAATGTTGAGCCTTAAATCATTTAATTTAAATTAGGATGGATTGAATACATATGAGATGTTTAAGTATAAAAATTATATTTCAAAATAGATTTTGGTAATAATTTGAATAAGTTAAGGTTGGAAAGATAATTTATTTAACTAAACCAATTTGAAACTTATTGAAATTGAGATTTAAGATATGATTTATAACCTGGGTTTTATTTAAATAATTTAATGAATAATTCTTGATTAAATAAATTTAAGAAAATATTAGTAAAAATGAAGTGTAAGGCTAGTTAAATGATATTGAATTTATTAAGTGAATATTCCCTGATTAAATAATAATGAAGTTAAATCAAGAGCTATATGAAACTGTGAAATTTAACTTTGAAAATGTTGAATATTAAAGCTTTGAAATATATTGAAAATTTAAATGATCTGTTTAGAAATGAATTAAATTGATGAATTGAGCTTTGAATAAATTTGAATTTGAAATTTGAAGTTGGTTTGAATCGATTTGCTAGACTTGAGGAAATTAAATACTTTACTTTTCAAATCATTTAATATATATATACTATTTTGGAAAATAGATATATTTGAAATGAAATGATATTTGGGTTTTGAAGTATAAATTTAATTGAAATGACCACGGTGTAAAAATGTATATTTCCTCCTTGTAGATAGTTCTGAAGATCCTTAGAGGATGGTTATCCCAACATCCTTTAAGTTACTTGTATTTCAATTGATATTTCACTTGAGTTGGATTTATTTATATAAGAATGTTAATCCTGACTCGAGTGTTTTGTGTTTTGCTTTACGCTCGGGTCAGACCGAATGATACAGCATCTGAGACTCACCTTTGGAGTTGGAGCTTCCTTTGGAGATCCAATTATCGCCTCAGCTTTCAGCTCTTCTAGTTGATTTGTTCAGAGAAGTCATCTATTCGTACTGAAGACTTCACCGTATTTGAGATATTCTGTTGTATTTTATTTTTAACTCTGATGTTTATATAGTAGCTTCATGAACTACTATTTTATCTATTCCGCTGCGTATTATTGTATTACTCTGTGTCTGTGATTCTGTGATTGATTTATTTACTGCATATGATGAGTTTTGCCAAATTTTTAGTACAATCTGTTATTTTGAATTATTCAAGTCAGACATGTGTGGATTTATTGTCGATTTGAATGGTCCAAAATAGCGGGCCGTCACAGTTGGTATCAGAGCTTTGGCTCTAGGCAAACTTAGCATATATAGTAAATTTATTTACAGAATCACGTTCGTTCGAGTTTAATCTCTTCCTTTTGACTCGATTTCCTTTGAACTTTGGAACGCTCCCTATGGTTCCAAAATTCATTCTTGTCTCTCTCTATTGGTATTCTTTTGATTCTGGAGTATCCCATAACTCCATTTCGAATGATCTCTATAAGAATAGGCGATCCCGCCAATCTTTGAATGATTGTAAAGGGGTGGAACTCTTTTACAATTGGCATTGATTCACCGGAGATTTATATATCCCTCGGTTTTGATGTTGCCATCTCTTGTTATGCCGAATTCTATCTTTGGCGATCGAATGTCGATTTGCCTTAGATTTTCGCATCAATTATATTCTTGAAGTCACGGTTGTCCCGGTTAAGGTCGCCCGCGGTTTATATAAGTATATCCATATTCTATTTTGAAATTTAATTATCTCGTCTTCGTTCGATCCTATCTTCGAATCAGAATTTTATTTGATTAAAGTTCCTCTAAATTGAATCTCTATCTTTGTTTGAAATCCATTCTTGAATCACCTTTTTGAAAAATCGGGCTTGTTTGTATTTTTAGAAAGTGTTTTATATATCGAAATTATTATTTTGATAAGTATGACTATATTCTATATATAAAAGTGAAATGTTTTCAATAAAGATTATATACCTTTTAAAAAAATAAGAATTTGAATTTTTGAATGGATTTGAAATTTTGAAGTTATATAAGAAATTGATTTATATAAAAAAATGATTTATAACTAAAGGATTTTAAAATTGAGATTCGAGAATTGAACTCCGGTATTTTGAAATTGGTTTTAAGATTTTGAAATATATAATAATAATATGATTTAAAAGTATTTTCCGAATAAGAAATGTTTCCAATGATTTTAATGAGTTTCGAATGATTTCGAAGAAATTTCAAAAGAAGTTTGAGAAAATTGAAGTCCAGAACTCACTTATGTCGCTGGAAAATAATTTCGGTGATGAGTGAACGCATCATCGACATTGATTTTCGAGTTTCAGAGTGGGGGATAGGCCACTTTAGTAGCATTGCTACGCGAGTGATTTTGTGAAACCAATTTTGATTTCAAATTCCGAAGTATGATTTGATTTTCGAAAGATATATGTATATGTATTTGAACGATTTGAAGTGAACCGGTGTTCAGTCCTCGAGTTTTGGATTTGATATAACTCTATCTATTAAAATTGATTTACTATTGTTGCTAATTTCCAACTCTTGAATTTGAAAATGATTTCTTCAACTATTTTGAAGGTTCGAGCACTTCCAAATCAAGGTTAACTTTTCAAAGCTAAGAAATTTTGAAAAGTATGAATTATTTGATAAAGTATATAAATTTGTTTCGAATGTTTAAGTATGAAGTAATATGATTTAAATAAGTTGAAACTGTTTTGTTAAGTAAATGAATAAAGCTATTTTTGAATTTTTCTAAATATGGAATTTAGATTCGAAATGCTTTGAAAGGAATTTGGTCTTCAAAATATTTGAATAAAATTTAGTTTAAATGTTTTAACTTAGTAACATCTTTATGAAACTATATATTTAACAAGTTGGAATAAATATATAAGTTACACTTATGCTGTTTTATTCGCATAATTAATTTGATCCAAGTTTGAGTACACAAGTTCGAGGTGGATTACACCATTTCGTGTTAGGATTTTTCATTCGATTCTTGATGGCGAATATTTGATATGGATTCTGGGCTTGATTTTAGAATTCTCTATCGTAGTATATGGCTATGCAAGGAGACCGATGGCTTCTAG
Organism: Allium fistulosum; assembly: GCA_030737815.1. NCBI lineage: Eukaryota > Viridiplantae > Streptophyta > Magnoliopsida > Asparagales > Amaryllidaceae > Allium > Allium fistulosum. Next base: position 1,386,373,881 of record CM060901.1, on the reverse strand, counting down.
TCGAGAAACCATATCGAAGTCCGCATTAGGGAAGTCGAATGGACAATACTAGTTCGAAAGCGAACTTGTGTGATCGAGCGAGTGATCAAATGTGATTCTGCGAAATGATGACGTATGTACATCTTATATTCTAATATCATTGATATATTTTGACGTTGAAATTGAAAGCTATCATATTAGAATATCTTTGCTTACTAAAAGAAAATTTCCAATTTAAATTACAAAGATATATAACCCATAAAAGCAAAGATATAAAATCCCATATGGCTCTTCATACAGCGAAATTTATTTTTGAAAAATTTGATCCTTATATAAGATGGACCTTACGTAAGTATAAGATGATTTTGAAGACATTTGATTTTGGAAATGAATTGGCTGACTTAAATTATATTGATTTGGAAATTTGGATTTATTTTCTAAATCTATTATTTTGGAAACTTTGAAACTAAAGATATTTAATTTGAGAAGAAATAATTTGGTGAAATTGTATATGATTTTTGAAATTGGACCGATATTGAAACAAATTGAAATTTGAGAACCTTATGTTACTAAACACTTGATTTGGGAGTTGTCGAACTCATATAAAATTGATTTGTATGAGTATGAAATTGATTCGAAAACTATAGATTTGAAAAGGTACTCAATTTGAAAGTGAAATCTTATATAATTTAAGTTTATATAAGTGTGATTTGATATACTTTTGATTTTGGAAAAGTATTTGATTTGAAAATTAAATCTTATATATAATGGATTTTATATAAGTACGATATTTGAAAGTGATTTGAAAAGGTACTATATGATACATATTTTCGAAGTAAAGATATGGAAAGTGCCTTCTGCTTGATATCCGATTTGTGGCCACATCTTGGATTCATTCTATCGATATTATTCTCTCTGATTTTTGGTTCTCCGGATATGATACTCGAGTGTCCTTCGAATTCCATGGCGTTACCCATGGTCTTATTGTTCTCTCGTGACTGCATAGCGCAACTGCCTGGCTGAGTCTTGCCTAGGGGTATGGATTGTTTCCTGGGGGATCCAGGCGTAATCATTGTGTATCCTGCAATCTGTGTAGGTCGCGAATAGTAGCGCAAATGCTTGGCTGAGTCTTGCCTGGGGGTACGGATTGTTTCCTGGGGGATCCAGGGGTAACCATTGTGTATCCTGCATTCTACTAGTCATCATGGCGTAACTCGCAGGGCTGAGAAAGCTTACAGATATGGATTGTTTCCTGGGGGACCCAGGCGTAACCATTGTGTATCTGCGAACCATGGTTAGACAAAGGTTTTGTTTGTGTTTTGATTGGATTGTACTTTCCATATCTGTTTTTAAAATTTTTCCAGTATTTTCACTGGGTGTTGAAACAAGTCTACTAAGTACCTGGAGAATTCTAGTTTTGCGCCTGATCAACGCACTACCAGAGTCTACAGGAACAAGGATAAACTTGTTGAAACATCGAGTTATAAAAGTATTTTCGAAAGGAAAATTTGTTTCGATATAAAGGTATTTTATTATAAAAGTATTTCCAACAAAGAAATTTTGTATCAATATTTGAAATTGAAATTCTAATGGTTTGAATTAATTATTCATGCCCGATACTATTCATTTGAATTTACCTTATCTGCTCAGCTTTATTTATTCACCTTTATCCTATTTTCTGAATCCACCTCCTTTCCTTGTTGACTATATTTTTTTTTAATATTGCTTATTTATATACTACATGGTTTAATTGAAATTTTTAGTGTTATAAATATTTTAGAAGTTATTACTTAAGTAAAACATATATATATTATTAATAAATCAATATTTTATGAATTTAATTAATAAATTTATGAATTATGGATTTAATGTTTTCAAATAGCTTCTTTGTAAAATAAGTAATGATATACACAATTGTTTTCAAATAGTTATCATATTTATAAAGGTGTTATTTAAACATATAAATGGTATTTATAAAGGAAACAAGAAATTTTACAAATGGATTTTTGAAAGGTTTTAAAGTATATAAGATAATTGAATTGCAAATGAAGTTTTAAAATTTTTAGTAAAATTTATATAGTTCAAATTTATTATTTAATCTTGACTTTCAATCTATCTTTTCTGTCTGGTTGTTTCTATTCTCCTATCTCCTTCCTTTTCGGGGACGAAAAGTTTTGAGTGGGGGAGAGTGTAACGACCCGTAAAATTTAATGGTTTTAAAAGTATATTTAACTGAAAATTTGTGAAATTTTAAACAATAAAATTTGAAATTAAAAATTTATTATTTGGAATATGTCTATTGTAATATAGCAACTGGTAAATTTTCATCTGATAATATTGAAGTTTATTTTCCTGTGAAATTTTAGTTCAAATCAAACCGGTTAATAACAGTGAATTTAAAAGTTTTTCGAAACTAAAATATGTCAACAGGATAAAATTCATTCAGAGCATTCTAAATCAGACTGCGAAATTCGTTTCGTGAAATTTGGACTTCTATTGCTCCGTTTATCTTAATTCTGGCAAATTAGCAGCATTTCTGGTACTGATTTTCGACTTTTGATCGGTTGATAGTGCCACCGATATCTGTATACCGTTTTGATCGTCTCGTCGTGCTAATCTCAATGGTATATTCATATCTATATTTTGAAGTCCGGTACGCGACGGAAACAGGAAAAAACAGTGTAGTATCGGTATTGTAATCTATGACCTTTTGTTTTCTTGCCCTTTTAACTCTTGACGTACTGTCCAAACAACAATAATTATTGCTTTGAATGAGCCAGCTGGATTTTCGTGACCATTGCTCTGTTTTATTTTATTTCCTCCCCACGTTTTTCGGTTCACTTGCAAATATCTCGGCAAAGAATATAATTACAAGTTCATTTCTGTTCCTCTTGATTGCTCTTCCCTTCTCCTTTCCCCAGATCTATTTCATGGCTCTTCCTTTCTTTTCCTTTCTCCTTGCCGTGCCCACCATCCCAAATCCTCTGCTTTCTTCCGCCACGCCTTCCGCGTAACGCCTCTCCCTCCAGCCGACGTCCATCATCATCTGGTTCCGTCTCCTCCGCCTAAACTTCACCGTGCCTTTGCACGAGTCAGCACCACCCATGGGACGTGAAGCTTTCCTCCTCCATTTTTGCGATCCCAGCCTCACCAAACTCATCACTTCGGCCAAACCTCCGCCACGTCCCTTGTCGAGCACAGATCCAAACTGCAGCCGAAGCCTCACCACAAACCCACGCCTACCCCAACCACCATCACCTCCGACTTCATAGTCACGTCCCTCTCTCCACGTGGACACATGGTTTTCAAACTTCCTCACACTGCATCCGAGTAGAGCTTTCCAACCTACGTTCATCCATCTCATCGAACCCATCATCACCCACCACTTCACGTCACCTCCTCCCCACGTCACCAACTTCCGCCTTCAACCCGCAACCAATGCCGTTCGCCCTCCCCTCTCTCCACTGCTGTACCGAGCAACCCAGAGACTCGGCCTCCACCTTCAGAAGCAGTCGAGCTTCTCTGTCTCTTGTAAGTGTATTTTCTTTTCGCATATAACCTGTTGCGTATGACTATTGTTATGATATATTTGAGTCACTTATGTGATTATTTGCTCACGCTTTGTTAAGTCTTCTATGTATATATATTTTATACTATAATATAATTTGTTTTAAAGTATATTTTGTTAATATGTATATACTTAGTTGCTAGGTACAGGTTATGGTAGGCGCATATATTAGTTTAGATAAACATATGTGGTATATTATAAATCTATATATATTTGTAGTTTTAAAGTCTACGTACTGTTATATGCATTGATCCAGGTTTAATTAATTCTAGTGTATATATAATTGCGATATGAGTTGTATGTCCATTCTATTAGTATATCTATAATATGTTTAAGGTATATCTATATAAGAGTTTATAATCTATTTTTTATACAGATTTTACGTTATAAAGGTTATATATAAGTTGGTTTCATTCTTCTTAATTTATATGAAACTATACTTTGTATGTAATACTCGATTTTATATGTCTGAATGTTAACAATGGTTTTATAATATAAATTTTTTCAATCTGTTCTTATATATATAATAATGTATATATTCTCAAAAGCTACAATGAATTTTGAAACAGTTATATATATATATTATATATAATAATTTTTATGTCAGCTGTTATGTAATTTATGTAATTATAAGTGTGTACACACAAGAGTATTTATTTCAAGATATATGTTGTATATATATGTTGAATTTCTTATTTGTGTTTTAATATAAAATAATGATTTTTATCTACATATATATTTACTTTATTTTTATTTTTATTTTGTCTTAATCTAGCATATCGATTTCAAGGAAAAGGGAAATATGTTATATTATTTAGTTTAATTCATATCAAACTGATTCTAATCGATTCATCAACTCCTTGATTCAGCTTTGATCATTGAATCCATACCAATCTTGCTTCGCTTTGGAAGTTGTGCTTGCACTTCGTAACTCAATTTCATTGCCCATCCTCTTTAGCCTCGAAAGGTGAGCAATCACTCACGATTAACGTTCTTGTATTTATTAAATTTGATTTCAATTGAAACGACAATTGAAATATGATGCTGTAGTTATTTAAATTGTTATATATGCTATCATCTGTATATGTTCACCTGTGACATCTGACACCAGTATCTAGTATTTATATGCCTGTTATTACTATTATCTGTATATGTTCACCTGTGACATCTGACATCCAGTATCTGTTATATTATTATTGATGATATATGCCTGTTGTTGTATTTTATATTATCTGTTATCACTCTGCAAGTTCCCTGTTAGTATAGAATTCACTATGGGTTGAAATGATACATACCCGAACGGACTTTAGAATAGGAGAAAATCGTTATGGGTTGAAATGATAAACCCAAGCGATTTTCATTTGAATTGTAATTGGGATTACGGGTCGAAATGATATCTACCCGTATATATTTAAATTTCGGATTGAAATGATAAATATCCGTATCATTTAACCATATGATGTATATATACAGACACCGTTGGTCCATATATATAAATATTTTAAAAATAAATTTTATGGTTTTGGAAAGAAATATATGGTTTTAATAAATGTTGAGCCTTAAATCATTTAATTTAAATTAGGATGGATTGAATACATATGAGATGTTTAAGTATAAAAATTATATTTCAAAATAGATTTTGGTAATAATTTGAATAAGTTAAGGTTGGAAAGATAATTTATTTAACTAAACCAATTTGAAACTTATTGAAATTGAGATTTAAGATATGATTTATAACCTGGGTTTTATTTAAATAATTTAATGAATAATTCTTGCTTAAATAAATTTAAGAAAATATTAGTAAAAATGAAGTGTAAGGCTAGTTAAATGATATTGAATTTATTAAGTGAATATTCCCTGATTAAATAATAATGAAGTTAAATCAAGAGCTATATGAAACTGTGAAATTTAACTTTGAAAATGTTGAATATTAAAGCTTTGAAATATATTGAAAATTTAAATGATCTGTTTAGAAATGAATTAAATTGATGAATTGAGCTTTGAATAAATTTGAATTTGAAATTTGAAGTTGGTTTGAATCGATTTGCTAGACTTGAGGAAATTAAATACTTTACTTTTCAAATCATTTAATATATATATACTATTTTGGAAAATAGATATATTTGAAATGAAATGATATTTGGGTTTTGAAGTATAAATTTAATTGAAATGACCACGGTGTAAAAATGTATATTTCCTCCTTGTAGATAGTTCTGAAGATCCTTAGAGGATGGTTATCCCAACATCCTTTAAGTTACTTGTATTTCAATTGATATTTCACTTGAGTTGGATTTATTTATAAAAGAATGTTAATCCTGACTCGAGTGTTTTGTGTTTTGCTTTACGCTCGGGTCAGACCGAGTGATACAGCATCTGAGACTCACCTTTGGAGTTGGAGCTTCCTTTGGAGATCCAATTATCGCCTCAGCTTTCAGCTCTTCTAGTTGATTTGTTCAGAGAAGTCATCTATTCGTACTGAAGACTTCACCGTATTTGAGATATTCTGTTGTATTTTATTTTTAACTCTGATGTTTATATAGTAGCTTCATGAACTACTATTTTATCTATTCCGCTGCGTATTATTGTATTACTCTATGTCTGTGATTCTGTGATTGATTTATTTACTGCATATGATGAGTTTTGCCAAATTTTTAGTACAATCTGTTATTTTGAATTATTCAAGTCAGACATGTGTGGATTTATTGTCGATTTGAATGGTCCAAAATAGCGGGCCGTCACACATGGAAAAGAGAAAGAGAGCTTGTTTATTTTTTTGTTCCTAAACTAAGACTAACTAAGAGGAAGAGGAGGGTTACGTGAAGATATGGGGTATTTAAACAAGTTAGAAGCCCTAATCCATATTTTTTGGGATTGCCCAAACTACCCCTTAGGAAGTGTGGTGGCCAAGTAACCATTAGCATCCACTAATCATCCATTAAGTGTGCATGAAAGTGTAATGGCCATTAGCATGTGGATTGGCTTCTAATTTGTACATGAAGGAAGGTGGGTAGGTAGGGTCCTCCATGATCATGACTTTGAATTATTTCCATCTCCATTCATTTGTATTCACTATTGTGCATGTATATATCTTCCTGAAGCCACTTGTATATAAAGCCAAATTCTTGCAAAATAGTACATAAATTTCCAATTAAATTTTCTCAAATTAATATATGCACAAAAATGACCATTTCGCCCCCATGTGGAGATGAATATGTGACAATTTGAAAATAATTTGAATTTGGTTTAAACAAGTTAAAATACCCGATATGATCATATATTTAATTTAAATAGATTAAATATGGTGGTAAAATGCACATTTACGTGCACATCAAATACCCCCACACTTATCTTTTTATTCATCCTCGAATAAAGAAAAAAAACTAATATAAATCCATTTTCGTCGGAAACACGATTGCATTGAGCGTATGCAACAAGCCGTCAAACCTCTGGGTGTCCCCAATAGGACGAGTGTTGTCTCGTGAGGGTTTTTAGTGGATACTACCCACAAAATCCAAATGCAGGTTGAAAATATTTACAAAATGCAAGATTTATTTACAAAGATATGAATGCGAGTTTTTGAAAATATTTACAATAAAGGATTCACTTTTAAATTGACACAAATAAGTTAAATATAAGTTTTGGTATTTAACTTCAAAATTTAAGTCATTTACTTGTCAAAATTTTTAATAAAAATCAAGTTGTCATAACAAATAGACTATAGTTTAACCCGTTATTTCGGTTGATAACAAAGTTTTTAATGAAATGGAAATTTAGTTGATTATCAAAGTTTATCAAAGTGGTATTTTCATTTCTTTTTCAATAACAAGTTAAATCAAATAAGTTAAAATAGTGCTTGGATTTCAATTGCTTACTCTCTCTAAATTTTTATTTGAAAATTTTATTGATGTTAACCATATTTACATATGCCCAACTCAATAAACTGAGGCCAGATATATTACCCATGCACTGCCTTGCGGGCTTACGTGAGGGGAATACAGAGTGTAGCGAGTGAACACATGAATGTGAACACCTATCGACTGTAGGCGTTATTAAAAAGAATTTTTATATACATACACCTAACTAAGATAAACCAAGGCCAGATATACCGATCGTGCACTGCCTTTCGGGCTTACGTGAGAAGGGTACAGAGCATGGCGAGTGAACACACGAGTGTGAACACATGACTCTAGGTGTTTATTATTAAAAATATATACATATATACAAGAAATATATATTATTATTATTATTTTGTTTTTTTTGTTTTTTTGTTTTTTTAAGAAAGAGAGTTTTACAAAATCATCTTAGCACCCTTTAATTTAGAAGACAAAAAACATGTTATATCCTTTATTTTAAATTCACCACTTTTTAAAACAAAGATTTTCAATTAGGATGTATTTCATAATTAACACGTATGAATCTTCCTATATACTAGTTAAACCATTGTTATTTGTAATCAAACTTCATTTTTATTTTCGTTAGGATGAATAAATTTTCAAAAATTTCAATTTAATAAACCAAAACCATATATTTATCTTATAGTTTTTCTTTTAAAAATAGATCAAAATGCTTAAAAAACATTTATTTTTTTTGTTTTTTTGAGATTTTTTTTATTTTGGAAAGAAAAAATAAACCATGAAAAATCGAAAATGATGATCAGTCTCTCCCCACACTTGATTTTGACTGTGTCCCCACAGTCAACCCAAGTGGAAGGAGAAAAATAAAAATAAAAACAAGACCTTTATTTAAATGAAAATTAACGGTATTTACATGAGATCAGAAGTATATCGTCAAAAAGTAAATGAAACGGTCTTCCAAAGACCGATTCATTTGCCTCGTCAAGTATGTGAGACACGGCATAAGCTCGAAAAACCAAATAGTAAAAGATTTCGAAGTTGAACGTTGATTTGGAAAAACAAATGTCGTTTTATTAAAAATCATACGAGTTGTTTTATTGTCGATGATTTTTGGGGTTGATAAAACAATTGGTTGAAGTTCAAGTTTATTTTCCCCAAATTGAGATTCAAGCTCTTCATTGAAAACTTTTTCAAAATTATTGATTTCAAAATCAAAATGGTGATGTAACTATTTCCAATTAGAATTTGAAAACTCGTTTTCAAAAAGTCCAAAGAAATCATGTTCATTAAATTCGTCTTCCTTTGTTGGATTATCAACAACTTTATTGCGTATCTCAAGTTGAAAATCCAAATTTGTATTTAAATTTTCGAAATCGAGAATAGGAAGATCAAATTTTATATTTTGTTCGACGCCTTCAAAAGAATTGAAATCCAACTCAATTACCGTGTTTTCAACAACTTCATTAAGATTGTTATTTTCAATTTCTAAAGTTGTTATTTGAAAATCGTCGATTTGGGTAAAAGATGGATTATTGTTTGACTCGTCACACGTTGGAATTTGATTTTGTTTTTCATGTTGTTTCACATAAGTTTCAAACAAAGAATCCGTGTGATCATTGAAAATTTCATTCATTTGCTCAACAAAATCCAATTTATAGTTATTAGCATGAGGATTTTCACTTTGAAATTGTTGAGAACAAAGATTTTCAATCGTAACGTGGTTAAGATTATTCCCATTGCCAAATTCGTTTGAAAAGTTGTTTCCATTTTCATTTTGAGTTTGAAATTCATTTTGGAGTTTGAAATTGAATTGTCATGGGTTATAATCGAAATCGTTTGAGTTTTGAATTGAATTCAAATTTTGAAATCCTTGACTCGAGTTATTACACAAATATGAATTAAACAAATCATTTATACTTTGATTTTGTTATGTAGAGAATTTAAGTAAAGATGAAATGCTATTTTCAAGAGTTGAGGGTTGTTCATCATTTTGAAAATTTTGTTCAAAACTCGAATTATTTAAACAATAGTTGTGGTTAAAATATCCATAAGAATTTGGAGTGAAATTATATGGATTATATTTATTTTCACAACTATCGTAAAATTCATGTGAATATGGAAATTCAGACATTTTCAAGAAATTTTTTTAAGGAAAAATATTTACAAATAGAATTTATTTTTTTTAAAATGGAAAATTGATTTTTGTTTTGTATTTTGGTTTTTCAATTTTTTTGTTTTTGAAAAGATTATATATATATATATATATATATATATTGGATTTTTTGTTTTTCTAATTTATTTTTTGAATTTTTGAAATTTCAAAGGAAAAGGATTTAAAAATTTCAAAGAAAAAGAAAAAGAATATTTACAATTTTTTTTAGTTTTGGATTTTTGTATTTTTTTTAAAAAAATATGCATGAACTAATGCAACTAAATGAATGCAAAGGTCTAATTACAAATTATTTATCCTAAGTTAACCCAAAATTGTATAATCACACTTTGTCTTAATTCAACAAGATAGTTCTCAGCCAGGTAACAGATAGGATTTATCGGTGCACCACGAATCACCGTAGTAATGCAGCCGAAGGTTTAAGTACCTTCAGAGAAACAATTCAGTATATTTATGAATCACCGTAATATTTATAACTGATTATTGCTCTGTCGTAGCCTAGACACCAAGAAATTAAATTGTCGAAAGAGGACAACTTGTCAATATACAATTAAGTGTTATCGTTGTCTAACCGTTATTATTAATCAAAATTCTAAGATGAAATGCAAAACTGAAATTAAACGTGTATTAACAATGCAACTACGAATGTATTTTTTTTTTGTTTTTGGTTTTTTTAATGCAAGCAAACAACAATGCAGATTAAAACTAGAAATTAGAGGCACGATACCAGAACGTGCATAATTTATTGGCAATTTATTTTTAAAGCGGCAAAGTTTTTTTAAGCAAGCAAGAGGTTTATTTTTGGAAAGCACTTCTGCCACCTGTAACCTGAAACTAAACACAAAATATATAAAAATATTTTTTTTATAGAAAGGAAGAACCCTAAAAAAACAAAAAAAAAAACAGAATGAATCGAACTTGAAACCGAATTTTTTTTAGAAAAAGGAGAAGAAGAACTAAACAGAGAAGTGACATAAAAAAAACTAAACTCAAATTTATGGTCCCCCAAACCAACCCGGCTCATTTAAAAAAACGAACCACTTATATAAAAAAAAGAATCCAGCATCTTATCTTCGACACTTCTACTCAATTATTTTTATTTTTCATGAATTTTGTCAATCTCGATTTAAAATCCTGCTACCCCAAAAACTTTTGCACCAAATCTAATTACCAAACGAACTAATCGATTTACAATGCGATTTACAGTTTTCGTGATTTGGAGTGACGAGGAGGTAGAGTTCGATTGGTTTGGTGGCGAGGCGATGGAGTCATGATGAGGTTGAATTGAGGTCCCGCATCGTTTTTGATTGGATTTGGTGGGCCGGTTGCAGTACGTAGGCAGTTTGATTTTTGTTGCTAGAAGGCGGTTGATAAAGTTCAGGCGACTGGTTAGATTTGCCGATTGGGGACTTTGGATGAAGTGGTTTCTGCAGTGAATGGCAAGCAGAGGGGAATGGAGCAATATGTAATTTATGGCGAGGGATGCTTGACAGTGTAATTTGGTGGTCGAAGCAAGGCACTGCAGCGGTCGATGTCGAGTATGTGGTGGCTGATTTCGTGATTGGCGTTGCAAGTTCGATTTGGGGCGATTGAAGTGGTGATTCAATTGATCGAGTATGGATGATTTGTTCGGCAGGCTAGGCGGTTCGAATTGATTGTCAGTGGAGTGGCGAGTTGTTCTTGTGATTGCCGATTTGGTGATTGATTGAACCGAGGATGGTGGTTGTACTGCACTGTGTAGGAGATGGCAGTGGACTGTTGAATTGGTGGTATTGATGTAAGATGTTGGTCTGATGGTAGACAGTGCTTGAAGTGTTGTAGTGGTTTTTGGTGTTCAGGAAGAAGTATTGGTAGATGATGAATATGGAGGAGGTGAAACAATGAATGTTGTAGTTGCAGTTGAAACAGTGTTCGCTCTGTTATATGCAGTGTTGTGATGTTCAGATGTTTGTGATGGAACGGTGCAGCAACGAGAAATGTTAGTGCATTAACAAGAAATGTCAGTTTGCAACTGACAGGAAGATATGCCAGAGGAGTTTGTTGTATGGGTTGGTGAATTGGATTGTTTGAGTCTTGGTAGCTAGTGGAGGAGTTATTCGTTTCAGGTGGTCGGGGGATGTTGCAGTACAGTTTTGTGATAGAGGCAAGTGCTTTGGTAGGAAGGTGGATGGTATGCAATGGTGTAACTGATTTTGACAGTGGGTGATATGTAGTGATTGATGAAGCATCACAGTGAGTAGTAGAGGAGATGGTCAGTTACGGGATGTTGAATAAGCCGGTCAGGAAATGGTATTTGACAGTTTGACTGGTTGATGTTTGTAGTCCCCCTTTTTTTTGATGACAGCAGAGTTGGTATGGCAGGAGGTTGAAAAATTTGTGAAGATGATGTTGTATTGTTTCAGACAAAGGCAGAACAGTTGATGTTTGTGGGTATGTAGGCTGTTATGTGCAATGTTGGTTGACGTGCAGGCTTGGTGTAGACAGATGGGTTGGAAGGAGGTTGCAATGTACAGAGCGAGCAGGGTGATGGATAGTGGATAGTGTTGTGGGGTTGATAGATGGTCAGAAAATGGATGTATGGCAGTTTGTATTGAATGTGAGCAATTGAATGTGTGCATGGATGAGCTGTTTGAAGCTGCAGAGTTGCAGTCAGTTTTAGTTTATATTTCGAAGTGTATGTGCAGGGTGAAACAAGGCAGAGAGGTGGTCGAAGTGCTGCTGCAGTTATGTAGAAGGTGGATTTGAATGAATGGTGGTATTGTAACTGTGATTTCTGTAGCAGGAAGTGGTTGTAGTTGTAAGATGATGTGGTAATGGAAGAAATTACAGTTAAGTGAAGTAAGTGGTTTGAATGGATTGTGATTTATGGATGTAGATGATGTTTGCTGTTGTTGTCTGGTAGGGTGAAGATGGATGTAATAGTTTGCCATTGTTGTCAGGTGTAGCAGTAATTAAAGTGGTGGAGAACTGTTGGATGAAGGGGTGATGACTTGACTATGTTGTGACAGTTTTGGAGGTGATGTAGCACTGATGACAGGGAGAACTTGATGGTTGTTGCAGTGTGAAGAAGCAGTGAAGTCTTGAGGGTAGCAAGGGGGTAGAGGAGGTAGGCTACAACAGTTCAAGCATTGTAGCAGTGAGATGAAATGTTGATGTAGTAGAAGTTTTGCAGGTGAGATGATGATCAATTGCTTGACAATGGATATGATGGTCAGACTTGGATTGTGGGATGTTGCTGTGATTATCAGGGTGGTGTGCAGCAATAAAAGGAAGTGGATTCGAGAAGGGTAGATTGTATGGAGTAGTGGAGGAAGTGAAGTAAGGAATGGAATTTGTTTGTAAGGTGGGAAATTGTGGTGTTATGATCTGAATGAGCAAATGGGGGATGTTGAGTTCAAGTATGTCGTTCACTGATGCAAGTTTGTTGTTGAGTGGTGAAGTAATAGTGGTTTTGACAGTTGAGTATGGTTGAAATTGCTGATACTAGTTGAAACTGCTGCAGATATTTGGTTTATGGAAGAAGTTTAGATGGTTCTATAAAGTGTAGGGAGGAATGGCAGCAAGAAAGTCAGTGGAGAAGCTTGTGAAGTAGTTGACGATAGAAGTGGGAAGACAGTGAATAGCAATGGTGAAAAGCCAGAACAGTAGCAAGGGAAAGAGAATAGAGGATGTGCACAGGAAATATGCACGGTTTTTTTTCTCTTGTAAATATGTAAAAAAAAGAAAAGAAATAGAAAGATGTAAATGCAAATGTGAATAAATAAAATATGTATATTCTTTTTACAAATTGTGTTTGTTTGTTTTTTTAAAATATGAATTAGAATATGCAAATGCAAAATAAAAAGAAAACAAATGCAAACAAACACACAAACAAATGAAAGCAAAACAAACACATAACAATATTTTTTTTTCTTTTTCAATGCACTCAACACACAAAACAATCACATAATGAAATCAAACAAAAAGTAATTCGAAGAATAGAAAATAAAATCAAAGAAATTCCCCGACAACAGCGCCAAAAACTTGTTTAATGGCAAATTTTATATCGAGTTAGAAAATCACTGAATTTTTTTGAAATAAAAATAACCGCAAGTGCTCGGCGTACTATCGTAGTACGTGGTTAGTACGGGTCGATCCGCAGGGAATTGTTATATTTTAAATCTCTATTCAATCAAATTAACCAAAGTTGATAATGTGATTAGCTAAAAATATAGAAAACTAACAAAAGAAAATTGATAAAAATATGAGAGTGTTAAGACAATTTAGAGATAAATCCACTCTCTAGATCACATAATTCAACACACATGAAATTATGATTTCTCTTTTTTGGTCATTAGTTAATTTAAATGATGTGTTTATCATAAGTATGGCTCATTTGTGCTATTAATTAGCTCAACATAAGCCATCAAATTATAACACAACTTTTAGACCACTTTTAATTATCAAGAAAAATGACAACAAAGTTGAAAATGAAAATCTATTTTAAGCATGGCCTATTAACTATTGTTTGGAAATATAGGCCATCAAATTTTGATTTAAACATTCACTTCTTTGCCATAATCATATATAGATGAAGAGGCAATTTGTGATTCATATGACTAAGCATAGCCTATTTGTTTTGAACAACATAAGCTATCAAACAAAATACTAAACACAAAATTACATAAACATCATTTTTCCATGAAGCACAAAAAGAGAGCATAACATCAAAATTTTGCATCTACATACTAGAGAGCTTCATTACCCCTAAATTGAAGGGATTATCCTCTCATTTGTGTTATCATATCAACACTTGTAGCTTGCAACATAAAATAAAACAAGAGGAAAAGGAGAGCAAGATTAAAAGCAAAACTAATCTACTTGCATAAAATAAAATCTACTCTACTTGCATGAAAATAAACTAACTACTAACAAGAAAGTAAAAGAAGCATGTAAAAGAAAAGAGAGCACTAATTAACATTGCATATATAAAAAGAAAGTTACATGAAAATAAAAATGGCTGAAAAGAGAAAGAGAGCTTGTGCTTTTTTTGTTCCTAAACTAAAACTAACTAAGAGGAAGAGGAGGATTACATGAAGATATGGGGTATTTAAACAAGTTAGAAACCTTAATCCATATTTTTGGGAATGCCCAAGCTACCCCTTAGGAAGTGTGGTGGCCAAGTAACCATTAGCATCCACTAATCATCCATTAAGTGTACATGAAAGTGTAATGGCCATTAGCATGTGGATTAGCTTCTAATTTGTACATGAAGGAAGGTGGGTAGGCGGGGTCCTCCATGATCATGGCTTTGAATTATTTCCATCTCCATTCCTTTGTATTCACTCTTGTGCATGTATATATCTTCGTGAAGCCAATTGTATATGAAGCCAAATTCCTACAAAATAGTATAGAAATTTCCAATTAAATTTTCTCAAATTAATATATGCACAAAAATGACCAGTTTGCCCCTATATGGAGATGAATATGTGACAATTTGAAAATAATTTGAATTTGGTTTAAACAAGTTAAAATACCTGATATGACCATTTATTTAATTTAAGTAGATTAAAATATGGTGGTAAATATGCACATTTACGTGCACATCAATATGGAACATATTTTCATATATATATATATATATATATATATATATATATATATATATATATCTTTACACCATAATAGTTGGATAGTCCACTATAAATAACTTGACCCTTTAAAATTATCGGACGTTTGTTTGGAGAGACTGGGATCGGATATTAATGTTATCCAAAAACCACTTTGAACCAACGTAAACGTTCGAATTGGAAATGGTAAAGACAAGGTCCAAGATGAAGACTTTGAAGTGCAAGGGATATTTGCTAATAACCCTAAGGGTGATTCCGAAACGAGATAGTGCCTTCGGTTCGTTCATCTTCTGAACGACTTGTATGGATGAGTGCTGACATTGTGTCAACATCTGGAAGGCTATGTTAGCTTTCCAAGTGGCAATGCTAAAATAAAGGTAAATGTATCCTCAAGCCCCATCAACCGAGAATGACTACAATAGGAGAGAGCAGCAAGGCTAGGTGGGTCGCTCGCATGAGGGTATGGGCATCCCTATCTAAAGTCCCTACTATTAACTAATTTGTGCTTCGGTACAATTACTGATTCGAACCAAGGGGAAATCTTATTCAGTACTATTCAGTAAAGGGTAGGCCAGTCTTGTGTCGATAGGAGTCGATAGGTTCGACCTTGGTGTTATTTTATCTAGAGATGCACCGTGACAGACAGTATTCTAGTAGCCTAGTCATTGTATGGAATCCATTCTCATATAAGTGCCGTACGGATTTAGTTGTACCCAAATATGCTGAAATGTAAGATGTAAGCATTCCATCTATGTTCTATTTTACTTGAAAACCCTAAACATTATCATAATATTACTGCATTTCTATATAAAGTGTTTTTATTATCGTAACGTAAAACCCATTCGTGTTTATGTGCGGCGTGATCTTACGAGATACCTTTGATTTACAAAATGTTTTATTAAAGTAAGAATTAAGTTGTTTGAGTTTACTCACAACAGACCCATGTCTGACCCGGAGTTTTATTTTCTCTTTCTAAAACTCTTGGGTACTCAAATTTGTATGAGTAGCTTAGTGATCCAGGATTCTTACAGAAGCATTTTGAAGGAGCTGGTGCAAGTGGCTTCAACATTAGCTAGTTATTATTTATTATGCTCTTTTTATGTATGATCTATGTATTTTTATTGGGCAGGTAGTCATAACTATCCAATTGAAGTTGTAATGTAATGACTCTGATGTATAATTATTATGGAAATGACAATGTAATATCCTATGTTATCTATTATATGATTGTTATGATTCGTGGTGAGATTATATGATTGTGTAGTTTTCATCTTATCTTTTCTTTTCTTCTACCCTTAATGGCTCATCTTTCGGTGCAATGAAAGGAGGTCTTTACAATTTTTTTATTAGAGGTTAAGTTGAGCAAACACTTCGGCTTTGGGTTAAGAGTTAACTTTGAGAGTGCGTATTTGTAATTTTTATTCGTATATATGTGTATATATATTTGTCACTAGTAGATAAATCAACTTGATAGGTTTGATTAGTATATCCTTCTTTCAAGATTTGTCTCATCCGAGTATTCTAAGAATTATCTTACTATGTTCAGGTAGTAAGATATGATAACCAAGGTAGACGAGGTAGAGGAGCATGTAACACTACGACTACAAATGGTCGAACCACAATTCTTGGCGGAGTTCGAATAGCAGAAGAGGCAGCACTAGAGCTACAAAGAGTAAATTTTGCAACCTTATGCAAGGATTACACCAATCTAGGAAGGAAACCATTTAAGGGAATGAGTCTATCATGGAAGTGCAAGCTTGTTTGCAATCTTCCGAAAAGATTTTTAAGTGTCTTGGTTTATCGGTTAAACAGAAGAGTTCCTTTGCCGCATGGAAATTGCAAGAGGAAGTAGCATGGTGGGACTCCCTTACTGCAAATGTTCCAGAAGAAGAGTTTTCATGGGCCCAATTTAAGGAAGTTTTTGAGGACCAATCTTGCCACTAGCAGGAAGGATGAGGATGTACCGCAACTTCATGGACTTGAAGCAGGGAATCTGTTTGTAGCAGAGTATGAGACGAAGTTCAATGAGCTGTCTTGTTTTGGGCCAGAATTGATCAACACCCCGTTAAAGTAAAACGAGATGTTGTCTTTGGTTATGAGGGAAGTGTTCCATGAGAAAATGACTGCTCATGTTAAAGGTACTTTTGTGGATTTAGTTGATATGGCTCTGAGTTACGAGACCTTGGAAAAGAAGAAGCCTATTCCAGTAGCACCAACCGGTGGAAATACTGATGGAGGTGGTTTTAAATAGAGGAAGTTAAATCCAAATTGGAATAATCAAGGAAAAGGGAAATATGGAGAAGGTCAAGGAGACAAGTTCAAGAATATTAGTTGTTACCTTTGCAAGCAGAGAGGTCGTATTTTAGGGTCATGTACGAACCGTGAAGCTCCGAAGTAGCAAAGTGGACTGCCCACTAATGGCCTTGAAGTCGCTTTGTTTCAATTGTCATCATCCGGGCCATATGATTAAGGACTTGTAACGACCTGTAAATTTCAACTGTTTTAATAACGTAATTAGTTGAAATTTTGTGAAATTTTAAACGATAAAATTTTGAAATAAAAATTTAATATTTGTAATACGTCTAGTTAAACATAGCAACTGGTAAATTTTCGTCCGAAAATATAAAAGTTTATTTCGCGCGTAAATTTACTTCAATTTAATCAGTTAAAAAGCGATGAAAATAAAATGTTTCCGAAACCTAAATATTTTACATAGAAAAATTCTAAAACATCTTCTGAGCAAGATGTTAGTTTGTCGTTTTTCAAAATTCGGACATCTTTAGCTCCGTCGATCTTATTTTCTTACGTTTTTCTCGCATTTTCCGCTGGTAGAAAATTCGAATTTTTATAATTAAATCTTACTACTGATATCTGTATACCGTTTTGATCACCTCGTCATGCTGATCTATGTGGTATATTTATTTCTCTATTTCGAAGTTCGGTGGGCGGTGCAATCTGCGAAACGCCTACCGTATCGGTTCCGCTTTCGAACGTTTTGGTTTCCCAATTCTTTCCAAATCTTTACCGTGACTACTAAGCAACAAATTTAATTGCTTTAAATCATTTATCTAATTATTGTTTAAAAGACGTTTGCCTTTGGCATTAACGTTCACATATATTCACTTTCGTCACTTTAAAATTCCGCCTGATTTTTCGTTCTGCCGTAAACTTTTATTATTCCTCGAAGTAACGTTTGTGACTCTACATTTCATTTATTAGTAACCTGTTCCAAAGCGTCCCTTTGCATCTCATTTAATTATTTCTACTTTTCATGCATTGGTTTCTAAATTACTCTTCCTAAAAACGGTGCATCTTCCTCTCTTTGTTCAATTCTTTTCACACAATATTATGACATACTTGATATTTGCAAATACCTGGCGTCTTCTATCTGATTCACTTTCCTCCATGCTACCTCTTGCTTCTTGCTCCTCCGTTTCACCTTCATCCCCTTCCACCTACCATGCCGAAGAATCCCCAACACCCAAGCTCACCTAACCCACCTTCGTCCACCCAAAACAGCACACGGCCATCCTCCCAGACGCCAAACTTCCTTCTCACCACCCACGCCCACTGTAAAGCCTTCCGCAACCCCTCACTGCACCACCGAGCTGACCCCATTCTCCCTTCCCTAGCGGCACGATCAACCTGACCCGAGACCGCCACTTCGCCTTCCATCACCGCAGCCACAGTCTGTCTCTCCATGTGAGTGACAACCCAGTCCACCTCAGAAGCTCCGCCCTCCTCATGGACGAGACCCCACCACAGCTCGGTCGGTCACTGCCTATTCTTCCACCTTGACATTGCCGAGCTCGCTCATCCCTTCGTACTCGTTTCCTCCTCTTCTTTTGCCGAGAAGTTTTTTCCATTTTAATTAGGTAATATATATATATAACTTAAATTATGTTGTTATATATATGATAGTTATATGGATTTTATCATGTTTTAGCTAGGGCGGTTATAATATAAACAGTTATAAAAATATTGTCACTGTATGATTATATGTATATATCAGTCATGCATATATTAATGATATATAGTTTATAGTAGATATACACATTGTTTATAATAGATTTTGTATATATATGTTTGAGTCAATATATTTTTTCGGAGAAAGTTATAAATTTCTATATATATTTTATTATTCATAAACAAGGTAGTTTATATAAACAAAGTCTGACTATATGTATATATAGATATGGAAGTATACGATTTATAATTTATAAATTTTGCCTAGTACAAAAGTTTACATTTAGAGTAGCTGTTTGTTTACAAAAATATATTTAATATGTATGAGTGAGTTCATTTTAGCCTGCAGTCTTAATATATATATGAAGTTTTATATGCGGTTATAAATTTGGTCTGCGTTTTGTTTTGTAGTCTACATTTTGTTCATATATTGAAATAGGTATATATATGTTAGATTAGGCTGCATTGCATTGATACTTATATATACGTTAAACAGTTTATACATATATAGTTATATAAAGTCTGTTATTATACGTTAAAGTGCATATATTTTATTTGTTATATGTATATATGGGATATCATATGTGAATGTCCGGTATAGTATAAGGTTGGAAATATATATTTCATAAATATTATGGTCTGTTTGTCAATTATAACAGATTTTGTTTAAAAGAAATATTACATATAGTTAAAGTATAGTTTTACTATGCATGTTGCATTTGGGTTGCGTGTGTGTGTTTGTTTCTTAGTATGGATGTGTAACAGGTGTTGTTTTGAATAGGGACATGTGCATGGGTTAGTTTAAAAAAAAGGAAAAAAAAAGAGTAAAGTTACATATTTTATTATAAGCGTTAGTATATAAATATTATATGTATAAAGTTGTTTCAAAGATTATAAGATTATTTGCTTATTTAACTTATAAGTTGTATATAAATTTTATACATAGTATATTAGTTGTATATATATTCGCTTATACCCGTTATTTTCATCAACCCAATTTTGATTATTTTGTCTATTCATATTATCAGATCTGTTCGTCAATTCGTGCCAATCAGCCTTGACCGTTGAACTCATACCGATTTGCTTTGCTTGAATCCACAATTAATTTCAGAGTCCGTATCAGTGTGCGTATCCGGATCACCTTCTGTATTCTCTAGCCTCGAAAGGTGAGCACTCACTCACGATTAACGTTCTTTTATTTATTAAATTTGATTTCAATTGAAACGACAATTGAAATATACTGCTGTTAGTTAATTACCCTGTTATATATGTTATTGCCTGTATCAGTTCACCTGTGACATCTGACACCATTATCTGTTAATTATTTATGTGATGATAATACAGTTTGGCTGATAATTGATTGATTGTTGATGTTTACATTGGACGTTAAATTGTTAGTGTTAAATGATAAATAATATGCAAAATTTAAATGGATATAGGATAGTTAACGGTTTTAAAACTGATTTATATGTTAATTTGATTAGTTGAATATGACCCCTTTTAATAGTTAAATTAATTGACTTGTAGAATAGTGATAATTACACTTTGAACCATCGACTTATATTGGATCAATTGTTATAGTATAAAATTTTGATTGAATGACAAGTGAAAAACCGTATAAATAATTTGTGGAATAATCTTTAATCTGCATGAAATGATAGTGTGGATTCTAGGAATAATTATATTAATTTGCACAAACAACAATGCAAATTAATACGATTATTTCGGGATTATTTGAATTGATTATTGGATTGTTATTGATTGTTGTTATTGCTTGTTTATTTACTTTGACACCATCCCAGTTATCACACTGCAAGTTCCCTTTGTTATGTTTTGATTTTGAATTGAATTGGAATCGGGTTGAAATGATAAATACCCAAATTAAACTTTGACTTAGGATAGAAAATTAAATAAAAACCCGATTGGTCAATGATTTGTTTAAAAATAAAATAAAATAAAGATTTTATTTGAATAAATGATAAGGTTTTGAAATGAAGTGAAATTTGAATTTTAATGAAAGGAAAGTGTTAATATTTAATAATCTGAAACAAAATGTTAACAATGAAATTGATGGAAGAATGTTGTTTAATTTGAGAAATGATTGAATTAAGTTTGAAATGATTTAATAATTAAGTTTGAAATTATAATTAAGTTTGAAATTATTAAACTTTGAAATTATGTAATAATTAAGTTTTGAATTATTTAATAATTAAATAAGATTGAATTATTTAATGATTAAAGTGAATTGAATTCTTTAATAAGTAAAATTGAACTTTTGAATAAGTGAATTTACTTCGTAAATAACTGAAATTGGATTTCTTTATTAATTAAGTTTTGGAAAATTATTTAAGTAAGTAAATAAGTGAAATTGAATTTCTTTAACAAGAAATAAAATGCGATTTATTGAAATTAATGTAAGACTTGAAGTTTAATGAAATTGAGTTGATGAATTTAATTTAATTTGATTCAATTGTAAGTTTTGATTTAATGAAGTTGAATTTGAATAATGGATTTAATGAATTGGAAATTTAATAGAAATTGTTTTGAATGGAAAATTTACTTAACGAATATTGAATGAAATCGACAAATGAATTTAAATTGATTTAAATGTTAAATCAAATTTATTTAAATGTTTTCGAAATGAAACTTATATACGAACTTGAATCAATACTGGAATTGTTTTGACTAAATAATTGAAATTGAATTATAAGATTTTGAAATGGTAAATTGAAGTTTTGAAACGTAAATTTTGGAAATTGGTTTTTGAAAGACAAACGAAATGTTGATTTATAAACTCTGATTGAAATTGAAATTGATTTGGTTTTGAAATAAATAAACGACCAATCGGTGAAATAATTTCGAAGGTTATTAAAGAGACCGGAATTCGGTTATGGATATACTCTCTATCTAAACCGAAAACCACTTTAATAACTATACGCGGAGTGATGATCCAGAATGAAGTGGTTGGAATGATATTCATGATGACTGAAGAAAGAGAACGATGATGGATAGCCTTGACACTTGTGTCAAATTGGAAATGACTAAAACAGGAGCCGTGCCGGGCCAATGGAGGATTAGCTACCTCAAGTGGACACACTTCTTCGAACTACTCATTACTTGTTGTCGATTGGTGCACCCTTGATTTTGGGAGTGTTGTTTCACGGTGTTGCGGGCGCTGCGGCGTTGTGTTCTCACCAGTCCGGATCAGGCAAACGGTAGTATCACTACCTTGGGTATTGCCTCATGTGCCTTGTCATACTTGTATTCCATTTATTCGCGACCACTACGAATTTGTTTTGTACCTTTAGTATATGGATTGCCCTCTGGTGACTTCCGGTTTTGGAGAAACTACGGTCTTGTATATGCTTTTGGGAATAAAAATGTGTTAAGGGTGGAATGGGCCATGACTTAACACTATTTTGATATCTTTATATTACTGATAGACATTATCTACTTATCGTACACTACTACATAGTAGATAGTTTAACGGATCCTTAAAGGATGGTTATTCCAAACATCCCTTGAGTTACTTGTATTTCAATTGCTATTTCACTTGAGTTGGATTTATTAATATAAGAATGTTAATCCTGACTCGAGTGTTTTGTGTTTTGCTTTACGCTCGGGTCAGACTGAGTGTACCAGTATTCGAGACTCACCTTTGAAGTTAGAGCTTTGCTTGAAGATCCAGCCATCTATTCTGCTTCAGTATTCGATGATCCCAGTGATGTATTCTGATTTGTATCTGATGTATCGGGTTACTCTTCCGTTGTATCTGGTTTAACTCTGATGTATCGTATTACTCTTCTGTTGTTTACTCTGATGTATCTTATATATTCATATAGTAGCTTCATGAACTACTATCTCTTTTATTTCCGCTGCATTTATTACTCTGTGTCTGTGATCTGTGATTATTTATTTACTGTATATGTTCAGTTTTGCCAAATTTAAATTAACAACGTGGTATTTTGAGCAATTCAATTCCGGCATGAGTGTCTATCTATACACTTATAATGGATGCGAATGGTCCAAAATATCAGGTCGTTACAGTTGGTATCAGAGCTTTGGTAGCTCTAGGCAAAACTCAACATATAGGGTAAATGTATTTACAGAATCACTCTCATTCGAGTTTCAATCTCTCCCTTGACTCAATTCCTTTGAATTTTGGAATGTTCCCCTCGGTTCCGAAATTCATTCGTGTCCTTCACTACTCGTCTTCTTTAAATTCTGGAGCACCCCATAACTCCATTTTGAATGATATCTATAATAGATCGGCGGTCTCGCCAATCTTCGAATGATTCGTAAAGGAGCAAAACTCCTTTACAATAGGCATTGATTTACCAGAGATTCTGTATCCTCGGTTTACGATGCTATCTATCTCCTACTATACCTGAATTCTATTTCTTGAGATCGAATGTCAATTTACCTCGGAATTCTACATCGATCTTATTTTGAAGTCACGGTCGACCCGGTTAAGGTTGCCCGCGATTTATATAAACTTATCCATCGTCTTATTTTGTTATTTAATTATCTCATCCTTGTTTCAAATCTATCTTCTAATCGAAATTCTCTTGGATTTGAGTCTATCAAAAATTTGAATCTCTATCCTTGCTTTGAAATCCATTATTGTATCGTTAAGTGAGGAAGTGTATTGAAAATTAATTTTAAAATGTTGTATATTGTGTTGTTTGAGTTGTTGATGTTGATTTGGGTTTTCGATCGATTCGTCTGATCAACGTTATCGATAGAATTTCCAAAACACTTGAACAGAACAAACTGACACAATATCATTTTCAAATTTGATAAATAAAATAGAAGTTTTGTATGATTATCTTATATATAAATATAAGTTTTCTGAAATTAAATTGTTAATGAATTTGTTGTCTGAAAATAATAATATTTGATTTTCATTTATTGTTTTGTAAACCATTGACTATTGCATAATATAAATAAATGAATTTATAAACTTGGGTTATAAACTGATTTGAAATTTAAATGAATCTAATTCAGAAATTTGAGAATTTATTAGTTTTCGGTGATTTCGAACTTTGGTTTTTAAAATTTTAAAGTATATAGTATTGAAAGTATTTTCAAATAGAAATCGTTTTCAAAGATTTTTTTTTTAAAATGTTGAAATCAGTGCTCTTCTCTTTGTCGCTGGAAAATAATTTCGATGATGGCGGCCGCCTCATCGACATTCATTTTCGAGTTTCGAAGTGGAGAAACCATTCTGTAGCTTTGCTACGGTTCTGTTTTGAGAGAGAAAAAATATATTTTGATTTGAATTTCTTTAGTATATTTTGATTCACATATATATAGGTATCTTATTTTAAAATATAATTTGATTTGGATATAAATATATTATATACATCTCGGAATTGTTTTAAGTTAATCGGAAATCTAATTCTTAAATTTTGTTAAAGGATGATTTTAATTATAAATAAAACCAAAATTTAGAATAAATATTTAAACTTGAATAATTGAATTGAGAAAATTTTATTTGTATATTGTTCAACTGCATTCTAATACAACTTACCTAAATCATTCAGAAGTTGAATATGTAATTGGATAATATATAAGATAAATTGAATTTATAAATAAAATCTGAGTGTTTATAATAAATGTTATACACTAAATTTTGATTATAAAGATGTTAATAGAGTTAGATAGGTAAAACTCAGTTAATAATGAAATAAAT
Organism: Allium fistulosum; assembly: GCA_030737815.1. Classification (NCBI taxonomy): domain Eukaryota; kingdom Viridiplantae; phylum Streptophyta; class Magnoliopsida; order Asparagales; family Amaryllidaceae; genus Allium; species Allium fistulosum. Next base: position 1,386,349,040 of record CM060901.1, on the reverse strand, counting down.
TGTATAGAAAGAATTAATAAATTTGTGTTGAAAGAATTAATAAATTGAAATTTGATCACCTTATGAAAATACCTTGAATTTAAAAGCAATTAGTAAGTGTATATTAATTTAAATCGAAACTTTTATGCTTTAAATAAATTTATATGGGTTAAATATATGTGAGTAGATATATTAAGTAGAATAAATTTAACAATAATTTGGAATAAAGAAGAATTTAAATTGCTGAAAAAAAAATATGATTATAATAAAAGACTATTCAAATTTATGGTTTTAAAAATTTTAAATTGAAGAAATGAGATAATAAGATAATGAATTTAGAAATAGTTGAGATTGATTTTAGTGAAATCAAATAGATTAAATCAATTATTTAATATAAATTAATTTAAATTTGAATTTATATGGATTAAATTAATTGTTATTTTATTTCAAATCTGTTTTTCTTTCTGGTTGTTTCTATTCTCCTACCTCGTTTCTTTTCGGGGACGAAAAGTTTTGAGTGGGGGAGAGTGTAACGACCCGTAAATTTCAACTGTTTTAATAACGTAATTAGTTGAAATTTTGTGAAATTTTAAACGATAAAATTTTGAAATAAAAATTTAATATTTGGAATACGTCTAGTTAAACATAGCAACTGGTAAATTTTCGTCCGAAAATATAAAAGTTTATTTCGCGCGTAAATTTACTTCAATTTAATCAGTTAAAAAGCGATGAAAATAAAATGTTTCCGAAACCTAAATATTTTACATAGAAAAATTCTAAATCATCTTCTGAGCAAGATGTCAGTTTGTTGTTTTTCAAAATTCGGACATCTTTAGCTCCGTCGATCTTATTTTCTTACGTTTTTCTCGCATTTTCCGCTGGTAGAAAATTCGAATTTTTATAATTAAATCTTACTACTGATATCTGTATACCGTTTTGATCACCTCGTCGTGCTGATCTATGTGGTATATTTATTTCTCTGTTTTGAAGTTCGGTGGGCGGTGCAATCTGCGAAACGCCTACCGTATCGGTTCCGCTTTCGAACGTTTTGGTTTCCCAATTCTTTCCAAATCTTTACCGTGACTACCAAGCAATAAATTTAATTGCTTTAAATCATTTATCTGATTATTGTTTAAAAGACGTTTGCCTTTTGCATTAACGTTCACATATATTCACTTTCGTCACTTTAAAATTCCGCCTGATTTTTCGTTCTGCCGTAAACTTTTATTATTCCTCGAAGTAACGTTTGTGACTCTACATTTCATTTATTAGTAACCTGTTCCAAAGCGTCCCTTTGCATCTCATTTAATTATTTCTACTTTTCATGCATTGGTTTCTAAATTACTCTTCCTAAAAACTGTGCATCTTCCTCTCTCTGTTCAATTCTTTTCACACAATATTATGACATACTTGATATTTGCAAATACCTAGCGTCTTCTATCTGATTCACTTTCCTCCATGCTACCTCTTGCTTCTTGCTCCTCCCTTTCACCTTCATCCCCTTCCACCTACCATGCCGAAGAATCCCCAACACCCAAGCTCACCTAACCCACCTTCGTCCACCCAAAACAGCACACGGCCATCCTCCCAGACGCCAAACTTCCTTCTCACCACCCACGCCCACTGTAAAGCCTTCCGCAACCCCTCACTGCACCACCGAGCTGACCCCATTCTCCCTTCCCTAGCGGCACGATCAACCTGACCCGAGACCGCCACTTCGCCTTCCATCACCGCAGCCACAGTCTGTCTCTCCATGTGACTGACAACCCAGTCCACCTCAGCAGCTCCGCCCTCCTCATGGACGAGACCCCACCACAGCTCGGTCGGTCACTGCCTATTCTTCCACCTTGACATTGCCGAGCTCGCCCATCCCTTCGTACTCGTTTCCTCCTCTTCTTTTGCCGAGAAGTTTTTTCCATTTTAATTAGGTAATATATATATATAACTTAAATTATGTTGTTATATATATGATAGTTATATGGATTTTATCATGTTTTAGCTATGGCGGTTATAATATAAACAGTTATAAAAAGATTGTCACTGTATGATTATATGTATATATCAGTCATGCATATATTAATGATATATAGTTTATAGTAGATATATACATTGTTTATAATAGATTTTGTATATATATGTTTGAGTCAATATATTTTTTCGGAGAAAGTTATAAATTTCTATATATATTTTATTATTCATAAACAAGGTAGTTTATATAAACAAAGTCTGACTATATGTATATATAGATATGGAAGTATACGATTTATAATTTATAAATTTTGCCTAGTACAAAAGTTTACATTTAGAGTAGCTGTTTGTTTACAAAAATATATTTAATATGTATGAGTGAGTTCATTTTAGCCTGCAGTCTTAATATATATGAAGTTTTATATGCGGTTATAAATTTGGTCTGCATTTTGTTTTGTAGTCTACATTTTGTTCATATATTGAAATAGGTATATATATGTTAGATTAGGCTACATTGCATTGATACTTATATATACGTTAAACAGTTTATACATATATAGTTATATAAAGTCTCTTATTATACGTTAAAGTGCATATATTTTATTTGTTATATGTATATATGGGATATCATATGTGAATGTCCGGTATAGTATAAGGTTGGAAATATATATATTTCGTAAATATTATGGTCTGTTTGTCAATTATAACAGATTTTGTTTAAAATAAATATTACATATAGTTAAAGTATAGTTTTACTGTGCATGTGGCATTTGGGTTGCGTGTGTGTGTTTGTTTCTTAGTATGGATGTGTAACAGGTGTTGTTTTGAATAGGGACATATGCATGGGTTAGTTTAAAAAAAAAGGAAAAAAAAGAGTAAAGTTACATATTTTATTATAAGCGTTAGTATATACATATTATATGTATAAAGTTGTTTCAAAGATTATAAGATTATTTGCTTATTTAACTTATAAGTTGTATATAAATTTTATACATAGTATATTAGTTGTATATATATTCGCTTATACCCGTTATTTTCATCGACCCAATTTTGATTATTTTGTCTATTCATATTATCAGATCTGTTCGTCAATTCGTGCCAATCAGCCTTGACCGTTGAACTCGTACCGATTTTCTTTGCTTGAATCCACAATTAATTTCAGAGTCCGTATCAGTGTGCGTATCCGGATCACCTTCTGTATTCTCTAGCCTCGAAAGGTGAGCACTCACTCACGATTAACGTTCTTTTATTTATTAAATTTGATTTCAATTGAAACGACAATTGAAATATACTACTGTTAGTTAATTACCCTGTTATATATGTTATTGCCTATATCAGTTCACCTGTGACATCTGACACCATTATCTTTTAATTATTTATGTGATGATAATACAGTTTGGCTGATAATTGATTGATTGTTGATGTTTACATTGGACGTTAAATTGTTAGTGTTAAATGATAAATAGTATGCAAAATTTAAATGGATATAGGATAGTTAACGGTTTTAAAACTGATTTATATGTTAATTTGATTAGTTGAATATGACCCCTTTTAATAGTTAAATTAATTGACTTGTAGAATAGTGATAATTACACTTTGAACCATCGACTTATATTGGATCAATTGTTGTAGTATAAAATTTTAATTGAATGACAAGTGAAAAACCGTATAAATAATTTGTGGAATAATCTTTAATCTGCATGAAATGATAGTGTGGATTCTAGGAATAATTATATTAATTTGCACAAACAACAATGCGAATTAATACGATTATTTCGGGATTATTTGAATTGATTATTGGATTGTTATTGATTGTTGTTATTGCTTGTTTATTTACTTTGACACCATCCTAGTTATCACACTGCAAGTTCCCTTTGTTATGTTTTGATTTTGAATTGAATTGGAATCGGGTTGAAATGATAAATACCCAAATTAAACTTTGACTTAGGATAGAAAATTAAATAAAAACCCGATTGGTCAATGATTTGTTTAAAAATAAAATAAAATAAAGATTTTATTTGAATAAATGATAAGGTTTTGAAATGAAGTGAAATTTGAATTTTAATGAAAGGAAAGTGTTAATATTTAATAATCTGAAACAAAATGTAAACAATGAAATTGATGGAAGAATGTTGTTTAATTTGAGAAATGATTGAATTAAGTTTGAAATGATTTAATAATTAAGTTTGAAATTATAATTAAGTTTGAAATTATTAAACTTTGAAATTATGTAATAATTAAGTTTTGAATTATTTAATAATTAAATAAGATTGAATTATTTATTGATTAAATTGAATTGAATTCTTTAATAAGTAAAATTGAACTTTTGAATAAGTGAATTTACTTCGTAAATAACTGAAATTGGATTTCTTTATTAATTAAGTTTTGGAAAATTATTTAAGTAAGTAAATAAGTGAAATTGAATTTCTTTAACAAGAAATAAAATGCGATTTATTGAAATTAATGTAAGACTTGAAGTTTAATGAAATTGAGTTGATGAATTTAATTTGATTCAATTGTAAGTTTTGATTTAATGAAGTTGAATTTGAATAATGGATTTAATGAATTGGAAATTTAATAGAAATTGTTTTGAATGGAAAATTTACTTAACGAATATTGAATGAAATCGACAAATGAATTTAAATTGATTTAAATGTTAAATCAAATTTATTTAAATGTTTTCGAAATGAAACTTATATACGAACTTGAATCAATACTGGAATTGTTTTGAGTAAATAATTGAAATTGAATTATAAGATTTTGAAATGGTAAATTGAAGTTTTGAAACGTAAATTTTGGAAATTGGTTTTTGAAAGACAAACGAAATGTTGATTTATAAACTCTGATTGAAATTGAAATTGATTTGGTTTTGAAATAAATAAACGACCAATCGGTGAAATAATTTCGAAGGTTATTAAAGAGACCGGAATTCGGTTATGGATATACTCTCTATCTAAACCGAAAACCACTTTAATAACTATACGCGGAGTGATGATCCAGAATGAAGTTGTTGGAATGATGTTCGTGATGACTGAAGAAAGAGAACGATGATGGATAGCCTTGACACTTGTGTCAAATTGGAAATGACTAAAACAGGAGCCGTGCCGGGCCAATGGAGGATTAGCTACCTCAAGTGGACACACTTCTTCGAACTACTCATTACTTGTTGTCGATTGGTGCACCCTTGATTTTGGGAGTGTTGTTTCACGGTGTTGCAGGCGCTGCGGCGTTGTGTTCTCACCAGTCCGGATCAGGCAAACGGTAGTATCACTACCTTGGGTATTGCCTCATGTGCCTTGTCATACTTGTATTCCATTTATTCGCGACCACTACGAATTTGTTTTGTACCTTTAGTATATGGATTGCCCTCTGGTGACTTCCGATTTTGGGGAAACTACGGTCTTGTATATGCTTTTGGGAATAAAAATGTGTTAAGGGTGGAATGGGCCATGACTTAACACTATTTTGATATCTTTATATTACTGATAGACATTATCTACTTATCGTACACTACTACATAGTAGATAGTGTAACGGATCCTTAAAGGATGGTTATTCCAAACATCCCTTGAGTTACTTGTATTTCAATTGCTATTTCACTTGAGTTGGATTTATTAATATAAGAATGTTAATCCTGACTCGAGTGTTTTATGTTTTGCTTTACGCTCGGGTCAGACTGAGTGTACCAGTATTCGAGACTCACCTTTGAAGTTAGAGCTTTGCTTGAAGATTCAGCCATCTATTCTGCTTCAGTATTCGATGATCCCAGTGATGTATTCTGATTTGTATCTGATGTATCGGGTTACTCTTCCGTTGTATCTGGTTTAACTCTGATGTATCGTATTACTCTTCTGTTGTAAACTCTGATGTATCTTATATATTCATATAGTAGCTTCATGAACTACTATCTCTTTTATTTCCGCTGCATTTATTACTCTGTGTCTGTGATCTGTGATTATTTATTTACTGTATATGTTCAGTTTTGCCAAATTTAAATTAACAACGCGGTATTTTGAGCAATTCAATTCCGGCATGAGTGTCTACCTATACACTTATAATGGATGCGAATGGTCCAAAATATCGGGTCGTTACGGGACTGCCCACAAATGTAGAAGGTGCAGCAGCCCAAGGTGTACGCCCTTAAGAATGAACTGTCTGCTTCTACGGATGTAAAGGGAAAAGGCGTCCTTGAAGGTACCTTACTGATAATGGTATTTTTGTTCGAGCATTATTTGATACTGGTGCCTCTCATAGTTTTATCTCTTGTGAATCAGTAGGTAAATTTCATCTTATTCCTAGTATCGTACAAAGTTTTATGTGTGTGTCTAACCCTATAAGTGGTGTAACCAATTTGAATATGATTTGTGAAGATGTGCCAATTTCCTACCTTTCTCATCACTTTTATTGCAACCCGTATGTCTTAGACTTTAAAGGATTTGATATTATTTTGGGTATGGATTGGTTATCGAAATATGAAGCTGTTTTAGATTGTAATGAAAGAACTATATCATTAGAAACTAAGTTTGGGAAGAATTGCTAACGTACCATGTAAGGAATCCGGTATTAATATATGTAGTTTCTTGTATGCATGGAATCATCCCAAGATGAGTTAAGTTGTGTAGAAGTTGTTAAAAATTTCCCCGATGTGTTTGAAGAAGTCAATAGCATACCCCCGCACCGAGAGATAGAGTTTCACATTGATTTGGTCCTTGGTGCTAGACCTATGGTTCAACCCAAGAGAAGGATGGCCCCGAAAGAGTGAAATGAATTAGAAAAGCAAACTAATGACCTATTAAGATGAGGGTTGATTAGACCTAGTCATTCGAGTTGGGGATCACTTATGGTGTTTGCGGCTAAGGGCGATGGATCTTTAAGGTTGTGCGTGGATTATAGGGAGTTGAATAAGCTGAACATTAGGAACAATTATTGCTTACCCCGTATCGATGATCTTTTTTACCAACTTCATGGAGCTACGGTATTTTCTCAAATGGATCTAGCTACTGGATTTCATCAGTTAGGGGTTGCTGAAGATAGTATACCCATAACTTCTTGTAGAGGCCTTGACTATTTCTTTGAGTGGTTGGGTATGCCTTTCAGGCTAACAATGCACCTGCGTATTTTGTAGATCTCATGAAGATTGTTTCTGAGGTATCCATAATAAGTTTGTTCGATAACATTCTTATTTACTCCAAATCCGAGGAGGAGCATAAACATCATTTGGAAGTGGTGTTGGAAACATTGAGGAGACATGTCCTAAAGGCGAAATTTTCTAAGTTCCATTTTTGGAAATCAAAGGTAAGATTCTTAGGACGTATTATGTCAGGAGAAGGTATTTCAGTGGATCCAATGAAGGTGGAGGATGTTCAAGAATGGAAGCAGCCATAGAATCCTATCGAGGTTTGCAGTTTCTTAGTGTTGGCTAGATACTATAGGAGGTTTATTTAAGATTATTCCAAGATTTCCTCCTATTTGACTAAGCTGACTAAGAAGGAGGAGAAGTTTGTATGGACCCCAAAGTGTGAAGAGGCATTTCTGGAATTGAAGAAGAGATTGACCAGTCCACCAGTTTTGGCTGTTCCGGATGGAAATAGTCGGTTCACGGTTTACACGGATGCATGTGGAGTGGGGCTAGGTGTTGTTTTGATGCAGCATGGTAGGGTGATTGCGTATGCAAGTAGACGGTTGAAGCCTCACGAGAAGAATTATGCTACGCATGATCTGGAGTTGCTAGCTATTGTCATTGTGTTGAAAATGTGGAGACACTACTTGCTAGGTAAGAATCCTTCTTTTCCTCTTAGTTTCTTTCTAACCTTTAGAAATTTTAGGACTAAGTTTTCTTTCTTTAATTCGGTGAAAAATTCGAGCTCTTCACGGATCATAAATCCCTGAAGTATCCTTTTACTTAAAAGAATATGAACCTGAGACAACAGAGGTGGTTAGAGTTTTTGGCGTCTTATGACTTGGATATACTTTGTATGTCGGGTAAAGCTAATGTGGTGGCAGAAGCCTTAAGCAGAAATGTTGTTTTGACTCTTTTGGAGGTTACCCCGACACTTCAGGAAAGGATTATGAGAAATCAAAGGAAGGATGAGATACTGGAAGGATTAATTCAAGGAGTCGAAGGAGGTAGATGTCCGAATCTTGAGATGCATAGTCGAGGCACTTTAAGGATGAACAGACGATTATGTGTTCCATATGTGGATTGGCTGAGGAACGAAGTTTTGTTTGAATGACAAAAATCTAGATTATCTATTCATGCAGGAGTTCATAAGATGTATAAGGACATGAAAAGAGTATTTTGGTGGCCAGGAATGAAGAAGGACATTTCAGTCTATATTCGCAGGTGTTCGTGCTGTTAACAAATCAAGAGTGATCATCAAAAGGCAGCCAGATTATTACAACCTTTAGAAATACCTAATTGGAAATGGGAAATGATATCAATGGATTTTATCGATGGTTTGCCCAGAACTAAAAAAGAAAATGGAGTATGGGTGATCTTGGATCGGCTAACGAAGAGCGCACATTTTATCCCGGTAAAACCAGCAAGGACCGCTACTTCTTTAGCTGAAATGTTTATGAAGGAGATAGTCAGGTTGCATGGGGTTCCTATTAGTATAGTAAGTGATCGAGACCCTATATTTACTAGTCAAATTTAGGGAGCGTTGCAAACAACCCTTGGAATAATGTTGAGCATAAGCACAACATATCACCCCCAAACAAATAGACAGATGAAGCAAGTGAATCGAATTCTAGAGGATCTCTTGAGAGCATGTATTTTGGATTTTTGTGGATCATGGGAGGATCATTTGCATTTGGTTGAGTTCTCCTATAACAATAGCTTCCAAGCAAGCATCAGAATGGCACCGTATGATGCCCTATATGGAAGACCATGCAAGTCACCATCATGTTGGGTCGAGACGGAAGATAGATTAGTTCTTGGACTGGACATGATCTTAGAGGCTACATAGAAATTACAATGATTAAGAAAAGAATGATGGAGGCTCAAGATCGCTAAAAGAGTTATGCGGATAAGAGGCGAAGGGATTTGGAATTTTTGGTTGGAGACTTGGTGTTCGTAAAGATTTCGCCAATAAGAAGAGCTGTTAGATTTGAAAACGCTGGGAAGTTAGCTCCAAGGTATGTTCGACCTTTATGTATCCTTGAGGTAATCGGATCGCTTACTTATAGGGTCGAGTTGCCAAAGAGATTAGCGGTAGTTCATAATGTGTTCCACGTGTCATATTTGTGGAAGTATGTTCGTGACCCATCTTTGATTGTGGAGCCATCAGTTCAAGATGAATTGGAAATAGAACCGAACCCGACAGTGGTTAAACATCCATTTTATGTTTTGGATCAGAGCTAGTCGTAGGTTGTGTATATAGTGTATATTTTTTTGCTATGGATGCTTAGTGTATATACTTTTATGTGTTTTATGATATGAATATATTGCTTTTTGCGTAGTTTGAATTATCACCTTGATTGCCAACTTCGGGACGAAATTCTTTGAAAGGGGGAGACTATAACGACCTAGAGTTTAAAATAAAATCATTTTCAATTTTTTTACCAATATATATAGTTCATAGAGAAATAGAAAATGTGATCGCAAATTATTTTCCAAAATTTCAATTTTTTTAGCAAAGCTAACCGACTTTATAGTGGGCCGTGCCACTATGTATAAATAGAAGGAACAGGTGCTCTGCACATGCACAGAAAAACTGGGGCTGTTTTTATAGTGGACAGACCACTAATACAAACATAAAAACAGTAAAGAACGGGAGCTAGACAGAGAGCCTAGACTACATGAAAGGACGAGAATCCCCCCTGTCATTACTAATATCAGCATTAGTACCAGAACCAATAACACGCTGAACAGCAGAAAAGTACGTAGCCAATAACGGATCGAAAGATCTCGAAAGAGAAGAGTAGAGATAAATCCTGTCCCAAGAAGGATCTAAGAGTTGCCACTAATTGCAAGCACCATCAGTACCAGAGGATGTAAGAGATAGACCATCTCCATAAACATGATAAATAAGCCTCCTAGACTCATCATAACCACCTAGGAACATGTGATAACTGTGTAAACGTGGGTCATACCTCATTTCCATGGTCGTGTGTACCCAAGCACCCTCTTCTGGTTCCCAGTAAATGATCTCATCAACAGAGTCACTATCAACAGCTTCAGAAACTAAGTTCACATAGGGAGTATCAGGAATGTCAGTATCAAAGACAGGCAAACGAATTTTGGGGACCCATCTCATTTCCGACCTGGGGAGGGGGGCTTTGGGAATAGGAGGAAGAGGAGCAATCCTAGAACACTTATCCGCGCAATGTCCAAAAGACTGACAAACAGTTCATATATCAGGTTTCCAACTGTAATTGACTCTTATCTCCATGTCATGTCCATCTTTAATTCTAACTTTCAAAATCGACGGAAGTGGATTCGGAGGGGTAATTTCAATCAATGCTCTGGCATAGAGTAAATTCTTGCGAGCGACAGTACTAGCATCAAAACATTTGAATTCTCCAATAAGGCTCGCAAGCCAATTCAGACCAATGAGAGGTTGAAGGACAGACGGGATATTAGAGAACGTGGCCCAAACCGTAATAGAGAGAACCCGCTCTCTAGCCATGTCAATACTAACACTCCAAGGAGTCACAATAAATGGTTTCCCTTCAATAATTAAAGGGCTAGTCTCAAGAGCAATAAGCTTACCTTCATTATTCCCAAATTTGAAATAGAAAAAAGAGTTAATAACTTGAACATGTAGAGTACCTCTCATTTTCCAAGCACGCCTACAATTCTCACGAACAACAGAGTAGGATGATGCAGAATTAAGAAAAAAACCAACAAGGTGATCTGACCACTGGTTTTCGGCTTCGTGAATAACTTCCGGAGGGAGCATGCTAATCCCATCAATAACTTGAGTGCAAAATTTTTGAGTGGTGAAAGCTCCTGCGTTATGAGGCAAATATTTAAACAACGATGATCACACTGGCCTATCAACTACATCAACAACATTTGGTTTACTGGTAGGAGATGCATCTTTATGGAAATATGGAAATGCACAGGAATCAGCCATGATGGCTGCCCCAGAGACAACATCATTTGAATCTGGCATTGTAGATGCAATATCACCTACAGTTTCATATAACACTGGACTTTTACCTCCATTCCTCACAAAAGTATCGACATGAGCAGCTCCCAAATCAGGACGCGCTGACATAGAACCGACAATGAGACAATCATCTTCATTTATGCCAGAAACACTATTCAACGCTGTAGGATTAGCTTCCCCAATAATATCATAGGTCTCGGAAATCACCCAATTACCTTTCGTTTGAACTAGATTTGATACTGGCGTTGAAACATCGACCATGGAAATACCAGATAAGGGAACAACAGTCGGCAACGTATTGACTAGAGTAGCCGCAAGGTTGGGGAGAGGGGTTGACAAAGCGAAATCAACTCCGGCAGCAGGAAGAAGCGTAGAAGATCCCTCCAGCAGATTCGACTCTTGTATGATATCACAGGGAGATTCAGGAAGTATGGTAATAGACGCAGACAAAAAATTTTTATGCCCAGATCTAGTTCGCGACTCCGATTCATTAGAGGAAGCAAATCTGGCTTTGAGTTTATGATTCTTAGCCATTTAGAGTGGAGAAAGAAAAGAAGGCAGAGGTGATTTGAGAGGGGAGGAATGGAAGAGGGGAAACAGGGAAGCCGATATCATGAGGAAACGTTCGCCTTTAAGAAACATTCGCTGTGATGTGAATTTTAAAATCTCTTTATTTTCTAAGCCTATAAATACCCCCTAACTTTCATTCTTTTCATTTTACAATCTCTTCCTCCACTTTGAAATTCGTAAGAGCTTGGATAAATACTTCCATGGCTTCCAATTCATAAATTTGAAAATAGAAAAAAAATCACTTCTTTATGCAAAAATTCTTCCTTTGGTTCATAAAACCACTTCTACATCTCCTACAACACCTTCTCTTCCAAAACTCAAGCAAACCCCCCACACACCATGGCCGAGCCAAAACCCAAGATGGTCGAGCCCAAACATTACTAGGCTGAGCCCAAAGCCACTTGGCTGTCAAATGTTCGAGCAACCAAAAGTTCAATTTTTGCAATGTTTCCAAAGTGTTTTCAAGTTTTGGCAAAAGTTCTCTTTGGTTGAGAAAAGTTTTGGTGAGTAAAACTTTTGTTTTTGGAAAAGAAATTAAATTGATTTTGATGGACTATATGTTGTGAAAATATGGTCGTCGTTGTGTTGAATTATCATGTTCTTTCGATAGCATATAATTATATGATTGTGTTTGAGCTTGGATTTGTGATTTGGTGGTTGAATAATATGTTTGGATATGGATATGTGAATGGTTTGTTATGATAAGATGGTAGAATGTTTATGAAACAAAACCAAGTGTATGTGACGTAAATGTGATGAAGTTTGCACCTTGGAAAGTCACAAAGGACTTGAGATCCGATTTGAAAACGAAAAGTTTTTTTCTTCTAGTTTTGGCTTTTGAAAATGTTTTCCAAGATTTCACTTTTGATTTTAAGTTTCAAAACTTTTACATTGTGTTTTCAAACATATTATAGCTAGAGTTAAAGTGAAGTTTTCACCTAGAAATTAATTCTAGCGAACTGCGCTTATAGCGATAGTCGCTATGGATGTAGTTTGGAAAATTTCACGATTTCAAATTTTAAAGTGTTTTCTTTTAGATTGTTTTTGAAAACTCATTTCAAATAATTAAGTTAGTCAAAAGTTTAAGTTTTAATTATTTAATAATTTATTTATTTAATTTATTAATTAAGGCAATTATTAATTAATTAAGTAATTATGTTAAGTAATTAGAGTTTAAGAAATTATTAACCAAGTTAAATATTTTTAATTAAGTAAGTTTTAAATAATGATTAACAAAGATAAAAGAAAATTAATTTTTATTTAATCAAGTTTAATTATTTTAATTAATTAATTAATTAGAGTTAATTATTTAATGAATTATTATTTAATTAAAGGTTAATTATCCACTTAATAAAGGTTTAATTTCTTAAATAAATGTTATTTAATCACATTATAATTATGGTTTAATTATAGAAAAAATTACGATTATTAGTGATTTAATTTTGATTTAATTAAGGCTAATTATAGTTTAATTGAGTTTTAAATTTATGATTTAATCAAGGGTTATTTATTTTAAAGTTTCTTTTAAAACCCTATCGGTCATTTAGTTTTAACCAACTTTCTTGTTTATGTAAATTGTTTTAAAACCAAGGATCTCTTGTCTATGCTATTAAGTAGCCAAATGAATTAAAGAAGTGTAATAAAATGTTGACACGTTTTATTGAAAGTAATTTGACTTATTATAACAAATACCGCACTTCGGGAACACGATGAATATAAGGGGGTTAATTTCGATAAGCGGGTCATGATAATCTAAGCATATGGAACGTATGTTCATATGTAAATCTTTACACCCTGATAGTGGGATAGTCCACTGTAAACAACACGACCCTTTAAAATTATCAGACATTGGTTTGGAGTGACCAGGATCAGATATTAGTGTTATCCGAAAACCACTTCGAACCAATGTAAATGTTCGAATTGGAAATGGTAAAGGCAAGGTCCAAGATAAAGACCTTGAAGTACAAGGGTTGTTTGCTACTAACTCCGAGGGTGATTCCAAAATGGGTGTAGTGGAGATAGTACTTTCGGTTCGTTCATCTCCTGAACGACTTGTATGGATGAGTGCTAACATTGTATAAACATCTGAAAGGTAATGTTAGCATTCCAAGTGGAAGTGCTAAAATAAAGGTAAATGTAGCCTCAGGCCTCATCAATCGGGAATGACTAAACCAGGGGAGATGCAGCAAGGCTACGTGGGTCGTCCCCATGAGGGTAAGGTCATACCTATCTAGAGTCCCTACTATTAACTCATTTATGCTTCAGTACGGTTGCTGATCCCAACAGAGAGGTAATCTTATTCAGTGTTATTCAATAAAGGGTAGGCCGGTCTGGTGTTGGCAGGGGTTGATAGGTTAAACCTCGGTATTATTCCATCCAGAGAAGCACCATAACAGGCGATACCCCAGTAGCCCAGTCATTGTATGAAATCCATTCTCCAGTAAGTGTCGCACATATTTAGTTGTACCCAAATATGTTGAAATGTTAGATGCAAGCATTTCAGCTATGTTCTATTTTACTTGAAATCCCTAGACATTATCATAATATCACTAGATTTCTATATAAAGTGTTTCGGTTATCGTAAGGTAAAAACCCGTCCGTGTTTATGTGTGGCGTGGTCTTACGAGATACCTTTGATTTACAAAATGTTTTATAAAAGTAAGAATTAAATTGTTTGAGTTTACTCACACTAGACCTATATCTGACCTGGAGTGTTATTTTCTTTTCCTAAAACTCCTGGGTACTCAAATTTGTATGAGTAGCCAGTGATCCAGGTTTCTTACGGAAGCATATTGAAGGAGCTAGAGCAGGTGGCTTCACTGTTAGCTAGTTATTATTTATTCCTCTTTGTTTATGTATGATCTATGTATTTTGTATGGGTAGGTAGTTATAGCTTTCTAGTTGAAGTTGTAATGTAATGACTCTGATGTATTATTATTATGGAAATGACAATGTAATATCCTATGTTATCTATTAAATGATTGTTCTAATTCGTGGAGAGACTTTGTGATTGTGTAGTTTTCTTCTTTTCTTTCATTTTCTTCTACCCTTAATGGCTTGTCTTTCGATGCAAGGTAAGGCGGTCATTACAGTAAGCCCAAACGCCTTTCCATTCCATTTCAAAAATTCAAATGCAACTAACATCAATGATGCAAGAGAAAGCATCCAAACAAATAAATACCCTCTATTGGTAATTAGGCTGATGCGAACCATTTAATACCCATAAAATAGGCAGGTTCACATCCTTTAATATCTAACCCATTTTCAAATTCTAATGCATCTATCATCAACGATGCGAGAGAGGAGTACCACCAAACCACTTAATACCTCTTTCATGGGACTTAGGAAGACTCTGACCATCTAAGGCCTATAAAATAGGCAAGTCCCCATAATTTAAGACCAGACCTAATGTGGGTCCCTACATGGTTCTCACTAGCTGATATCGTAAGAATCCCATCAGGTCACTCAATAATTCTCCTAAAAAGAAGCAGGCCCTACTATAGCTACTTAATACCTCAAACCCAAAGTGGACCCCTATGAAGGATTTCACCTACTGCATCCAAAATGCAATTTATGACCCATAACCCACTCGTGATGTCTCACATTAGTCCAACCATTTTTAGGTACTAGTAGCCAAATTAACTAGGCAGGTGTACTCTAAAGAATTGGGATTAACCTCATGTCCATTGTGATTATTTATTATAGGTGATGTCCCACATTGGACCGCAAAACGACACTGCTGG
This sequence comes from Allium fistulosum, assembly GCA_030737815.1. Taxonomy (NCBI): domain Eukaryota; kingdom Viridiplantae; phylum Streptophyta; class Magnoliopsida; order Asparagales; family Amaryllidaceae; genus Allium; species Allium fistulosum. The sequence goes on along the minus strand of CM060901.1, from coordinate 1,386,333,665 downwards.
TAGCCAAATTTAGTTAGGCAGGCTTCCATGTAGCTTTGGACTAACCTTGCATCCCTATAACATAGTCATAACTTATATGTATATCCGCTATATGCCTACATCATTCTTTACGAATAATAGTTGAGGCCATATAAGGTATCCTCTTATTACGCCCCTAATTATGGATTAACTCCCTAATTTTCGCTAACTTACTTCCTGTATATTATAGCTATTTACTAATCTATTAATTCTATTCAATAGGTTCGATATGCTATAATTATTATGTTATTATTAACTTTAATAATCAATATGTTAGTATTATATACATATATTTTTTACGTACAAAATTTAAAGTCTAAACATTATGTTACAATAATTCGATAATAATTCACTTATAAGGTATTTTGAAAAATCAATCTCATACAAATCTAAAATTCCAACAAGAACTGCTACTACCATAGCCAAATAAAATAGATTTGTCCAAACATGGAATATCCATACTTGTTAAATATTAATACACTAGAATCCCTTTCTGTTTTAAAGAACAAATCATCATAAATTATACCACGTAAATTAAATTCAACCTTCATATACAACATTTTGAAGTGAGAAAGGAATCCATTATTAATTTAAGTGGTAGAAATAGGCGGTGTAAACTACAAACAATTCAATTCATAGTTTACACACCATTTCTAATTTAGTTCCTTTTGAACCCTTTAGCTCTTTAATTCAAAAGGGGGGGGACTAGGTTAAATGGACCATAGATTATCTAATGCTAACAATTAATTAGATTCTAATATATCAATGCTAAAAATAATTATTCCAACATATATAGTTATTTATATGTACTTAAGGAAATTTTAGGTGTTTTAGATGTTATGTTTTCGTTTACCAAAATTTCTCAAGGCATACATCAAATCCAAATAAATACTATTCAATTACAAAAATGTGAAAACTTGATATTTCCACTCACCGAGAATTGTTTGCTTCCTAATTAGATTTGATTCCACCACGCCTAATTCTCTTTCATATCTCCTTCTTTTAAAATATACAACAAAGTGTATTATATACAAAAATTAGATTTATAATCAGAAACTAGAGAGGATTAGAATTAAAAATCAAAAAATTAAACATCTAACCGTCTTACCGGAAAATCCTAGCTTATTCTAAAACCCAAAGAATAAGAAGAAGAGATCTGATTTCTTCGCTCCTAATTCTCAGTTAGATCTTCCCCTTTTCGAATATACAATAAATAGATTGTATGTGTGTGTATATACATATATCCACACACTAGATTTTAGAAATCAAAAGATAGATATAAGAAGAATGAATTTAAATTAGAGATTTGAAACTAGAATTACTTACCAGAAAAGTTTATTGTTTCTGAAACACTAAGGAGAGAAATTTTGGTAGAGCTTCGCTAGCATTTCCTAATGTTTATGAAGAAAAAGTGAGGGTCTAGGGGTTTATTTGTAGAGGTGGTAGGGAACGACGACCGTTGAAATAAAAATAAAAAAATCCTAAACGTTAAAAATAAGAATACCATAGCCGCCTTAGACCCCAATCGGTCGACCGCCTCGACCCACCAACTGACCGCTAGTGGTCGATTGGGCATAGTTTAAGGGTCGATCGATCCCTTTATTGTGAACGTATATTTTCTATTTATATTTTATTGATTAACTTAATTAATTATTAAAAACCGTTAACGTCAACCTTATCCTTAACTTTACTTCCATCCCAAGCCATTATTTTGAAATTCAAAATTAAAACTTTTAATTCAAATTCAAATATTTAAAATTTAAACTTTTTTGAATTAATTTCAATTCGTAACTTCAAATTCCATAGCTTTTTCATTTGAACTTCGATTTCAACATATTATACATAGAAATTGATTAGAAAGTCTCCATTGACCCAATAATGGAACTTTCGCGACCAAATTTTGACATTTACAAATTTTCCTTTTTAACCTTATTTTAATTACTGAATTTCTTGTTAAATTTTATAAGGTGCTACAAAACCTTTAAAAGGGGTCCACTTTGGGTTAGAGGTATTAAGTGGCTATGGTAGGGTTCGCCTCTTTTTAGGAGAAGTATTAAGTAACCTGATGGGATTTCTTATGATGTCAACTAGTGAGAACCATGCAGGGACCCGCCTTGGGATAAGTCTAAAATGACGGGGTCCTACCTATTTTATAGGGGTTTAAATATTAAAGTCTGCCTAAGTCCCAGTTCAGATAGTTTTGTTATTTTGACATACTGTACTATGAAGGCTTTATGTAAACATGTAATATTTAACACGTTATGTTTGTAAAATAGTTTTCTTTATGAAATGGGTACTTGTTCTCATATTATGTTTCATCCATTCTGTTACGAGATTCTAAAAGTATAGATAGATAGCAATATATACCATTTATTATTTTTAATTTTATCAACTTAACAACTCAACCTAAGATGGGCCTAAAGTTTGACGGGCTTTTGTTTGGTCGAAATTAGGTCCATTTTCGGGCAGATTGTTACACTTGGTATCTGGACTTGGGTTACCCGATCCATGGGGATAGGTATACGTATTAGTGGTGTACTAGTTATTTTTAAGTATTTTTCAAAATCTACAATATATACACACTTAATTTGAATTTACTCTATAGTTTCCGATCATAGAATTAGTTGTGCCCATATTCTGAAAGGATGGACAAGGTGACTATGGGTTGGGAAAAAATGAATAGGGTAGGGAATGGACGACAAAGGTCGTATTGTAAGGAATGTAAGTGGAAAAGATTGTAACTCTAAAATTAATAGGGCAATAAGAGTACAATAAATAAGGTGCTAAAATTATTTAATTAGGATTCAAATGGATTAATTAAAGAGACTATTAGGGAAATTATGGAAAGATAATAGAAAAGATTGGAATGAATAAATAAATGTCTTTAGAAATTATCCGATCAGAATAATAATCATTTATTACAAACAATCAAAATTTATTGGAATAATAAATAAGCATGTTAGGTAATAATTAAATACTACAAAGTAGTATAGTTGTAAACATTCAGAAGTAAGCGATGAAAGAAGAAGAAAATGCATTAATAAGTTGTTGTTTTGAAAAAAAAAATTGTAAAATCGAACTCTACATAAAGAATTTGATAAAGAGATTTTCTTTGGAAATTTCCTTGAAATGTTTTGAATAAGTTTTTCAAAGGATATATTTGGAAGTTGTTGTTTTGATTAAAAGGTAAGAAATTTTGAAAATCATAACTTAAAAGAAGTTGTCGAGTCAAAAGTTCTGATTAAAAGATTTTTGGTAAAAGGAGTTTTTTATTTTCGAAACTTTTGGTCTAAAAATTTTTTGGGTTAAAAAGTTTCCAGTTTAAAGATTTTTTAACAGAGTGATTTTTCTTTTTAAAAAAATTGTAAAATGGAGCGTAGGTTGGACTTGATGGTTTTTCATATTTCATAAATCTGGGAGTTCTTTAAAAATCCTTCTTTTTGAAAAAAATGGTACTTGATTAAAATGATATAGAAGCAATTTAAGTAGGAAAAATATAAACTGAGACAATGTTGGAAGATTTGAATAGGAATAATGTTAGGAACTTATAAAATAGGATTAGTAATCTAGTCAGAGATATCGTAGGAGAGAAATAATGAGAATATGATAGGAAAATGTTGGGATAGGAGTTTACCTTGTCTACTCCAATTTTCATTGTTTAACGTTATAGAAGATGTTTTTAAATGTTTTGAATTAAAGGGACTAACTTATAAAGGAATAAATCTTTGGTGTAGAAATTTTTTGAAAAAGGAAAACTATTACCCGACATTCTAGCCCAACTATATTGAACTAATTGCACGAGTTAGATCTGATTTCCATCAAGGCCAATAATTCCAAAATGATGATTATGGAGCCCGAAAGTCAAGTATAGGTGATTATATGAAGTCAAAACTGAAAGGACTTGAGGGATGTATGATGTAGGATGCTCAGAGCATGGAATATAGCTCAACGAATGGAAGGGTTCGGCATAGCATGGTACATTGTGAGGAATTAGCATACATGGTCAAGAGGGATCAGTCCGCTTCACTGAAGAGGGATCGACATCCATCAAGGATCAAGTGCATTCAGGCAAACAACAATCAATATCTCAGGAACTACATGTCCAAAGCCTATGAAATATAGTGGGCAAGGTAAATGGACCCGACAGAACCTACCCTAGGGATCGCACGTCATAAGAACAACCTTTAAGAGATCGATATACATCCCTGTAGAGGATTCGGCTGCAAGTAGTGCACAAGTGATATCAAGTCAAAGATCGAGCAATTACTCAAGTTCCAGTGGTCCAAATGACATGAGAATTGAAGGACAAACATATTTTAGCATGGGGAAGCCATTATAGGGATCGCTTCCCAAAAATCGACCAATGAAGGGATTGGTATCGATCCCTTCACATTGGGAATAGGCCTAGCAGTCCCTCTAGTAGGCCCATGTGGATTATAAGGTCCTTCAACCGATGTTTCAGAGAGATCGGTGGTCGTCTTCACTTATAAATACTGGTCTAATGGGTCATTCTGAGGATCTTTACGCTGCTTGTTACTCTAGGCTCTATTGTAATCACTTTTTTGCTATTTCCTACTGCTGTAATCAGATTTATAAGTGATTAATAAAGGATAATCTTCAAAGTGGACGTAGGCATACAACGCCGAACCACTATAAATCTTTATGTTGCTAATTATTACTTTTTATCTTTTATGAGTTTCATAATCTGCTCAGTTTAATTTAATTTTTCTTCACTTAATTCTCTATATAAATCTATTCTTGGGTGTTTGTGACCAATTTGGTTGCAAAAATTTTTGTGCTTTTACTAAGAACCTTGATTCTCAGCTTAATAGGATCCTTTGTTGCTACTAGATTCGATAAATCCCCTAAAGGAGATCCGCAGTTATCTTGAAGAAGCTGCTAATACTACTTAGATTTGTAGAAATCAAAGCAAGGCTATTAATAATGGTGAGACATACTAGATCTACTTCTCAGAATGTGGAAGGAAATGAGAATACTAGCATTTAACAAAGAGACCGAAGCAATCAACCAAAAAATGTGAATGATGATCTGATTGATGTTCGAAATCCCACTGACTCTATTACAAGAGCTGAATTTTATAATTTAATGATAGAGTTGATGGAGAGCCATCGGCAATTAAATCAACAAATTCAGACCAATATCAACTTAATGAACCAAATCAATCAGTAGTAGTTGGGGAAAGCTATGGGGGACCTCACTCCTTACTCAGCATCAGATAGTTCTAGCTCATCTAATGAGTATCACAGGCTTAGGCGTCGCAGAATAGATGAATATCATGTAGAAACTTCGGGGCGTCAATTGGCAGACCATCGTGGTTTTCCAGGATTGATTGTGCTAACCCCTCCATTGTGATCGATATCGATCCCTCCACCAAAGGGGGGAATTCATGCATGCCTTATGGCAATCAAGTTGGAGCTGCTAGGTTGGTTTGAATGCTGGAGTTTAATTGAATCTTGACTAAGCTCTCCTCAGGAATGACGATGAAGCGAATTTACAAAATACACATCGGGAAGATGGTGGGCAAGAAGGCATGAAACGGCCCACAGACATCGACCGCACCATTCACGTGAGGTGGAGCACGCCAACCACTTAGGACCAACCATCCAAACCTCGGACTTATCGGCTATGGTCAGACAGTTAGAGAGGAAGAGCCAAGGCTTAACCAACGATGACCAGGGAATCTCAAGAAGTCATACCCCGTTCATTGATAGTGTATTACATGCACAATATCCAAGGAAGTTCAACTGATAGTGTTGATGCTTTCCCATAACTCTCTCCGGAATAGCAACGATGTAGTTCACAAGGCTACCTCCACGATCAATTTCTAGATTCGATGATTTGGCAACCAAGTTTGTGGAGCTGTTCCGGATGCATGTGACTTGTCCCAAAGATGTGATGTCCCTTTCTAGCGTTATACAGGCTCCAGGAGAGTTGTTGAAAGATTATTTGGAGAGATTTCATATAGCTATTACGGAGGTCAGTAATTTGAATGATCATGCGATACTCATGGCCCTAACGAGAGGGATTGATCCTGAGTCTAAATTTGGCGATTGGTTTGCCGGTAAGCCACCCGCAACGTTGAAACACTTTTACATAAAGGTGGCTCGGTATTTGAAAAAGAAGGAAGCCAGGTCCTTTAGGAAAAAGAATGTTGCGGGACCAAGTGGAGAGGGAGTACAGAGTAACATTGCAATAAAACAGTCTGATAGCAGTTCTGAAAAAGTCCAAATGACTATCTAGAATAAACCAAATCAGCAAAAGGGAGGTGGAGATAGGAACCATGAACGAAAGAGGGATTCTGGACGAGGAAGGCTTAGGACTCCGATGTATAATACTTACACTTCGTTGAATACGTCCTTAGAGAATATTTATCTATCTACTTGCAATACCTTGCAATATAGGAAGCCAACTCCAAAGGAATCAACAGAGAAGCAGAAACAAACTAGGAAATATTGTTGATTTCACAAGTGCTATGAGCATAATTCAAACGAATGCAGGCATCTCCAGGATGTTATAGAAAAGCCAATTCGAGAAAGGAAATTGCAACAGTTTGTGAAAGCCCCACAGGATGGCGAGTAGGGGACATCTGACTCCAACCGAGGACAAGCACCACATAGGGCTGAGGAGCCTGCGTGGAATAGTAGAAGACTGGTGATAATTACGATAGTCGGAGGACCGCACCCAGTAGATAAGAGTTGGCTAGAGATGGAGCGCTATCCAAGCGCAATTAGGCATGTAGATTTTGAATGTTGTTCGAATACGGAAGATGGAGCTCCGACAAAATAGCAACGTACGATGGTAGATGATATTGTGTTTAGGAACAGAGATGCAGGTAAGGTAGAGGCTCCGACAATCAACCCAATGGTCATTTCGGCCATGAATGGCCCCGCTTTAGTGGGAAGAATATTGACCGACTGTGGAAGTTTATTAAATATAATCTTCAAAAAAGCTTATGTTCAGATGAGGATGGAAGCCAAAGACTTAAAACCGTCTAAAGCTCGTATACATGGTTTTAACAGCATTGCAACTGAAGTTGTTGGTTATGTGGAGTTACCTGTATAGTTGGGTGAAGGTGAACGAAAGAGAGTGCGGACCTTGCCCTTTGTTGTTTTGGATGTTGACTCTCCGTACAACGTTATTTTGGGTCGACCGGCCTTAGCTAAATTACGGGCAGCTCTTGCCTCATGATGTTTGACTTTGAAATTTCCGACACCTAATGGTGTTGGAGTTGTTCATGGCGATCAGGCAACTGGACGTGCCTGTTATGTAGCAAGTAAAAGGATGCTCGACGCAAAGGAAAAGGTAAGGGTGTGGACAAGAATGTTCGCATCCAAGCTACCGAAGGTTGACAACTAGCGCCTGAGCCTTTGCTCGGGCGCCATAGTTAGTTCTATAGAGATATAGATCCGAGAGATGATAGAGAGGAACCCAAAGAGACCAAGGCTGCACCGACTGAGCTGAGAATTGATATCATGGTCAGCCACGACGACCCATCACGAGTCCTAAAGATTGGATCAGAGCTCAGCCCCCCGATGATGAAAGAACTTACTGGTTTTCTCCGATCAAATCTAGACGTGTTCACTTGGTCTCACTCTAAAATGTTTGGAATCTCGCCTGCTATTATGAGCCATACGTTGAATATCGACCCAAGGCATGTCCTGGTGAAGCAATAAAGATGCGGCATGGATCCGAAGAGATCTGCCGCTCTCAAAGAGGAGGTTGATAGACTAAAAGGATAATGGGTTTATCCGCGATGCCCTCTACCCTAAATTGATATCTAATCCTGTACTTGTGAGAAAAGCAAATGGGAAATGGAGAACATGCTTTGATTATTCAGACTTGAACAAGGTGTGTCCAAAAGATAGTTTTCCGCTTCCGAGGATCGACCAGCTGGTGGATTCAACCATAGGACACGAATTGCTATCTTTCATGGATGCATGCTCTGGATATAACCAAATCCCGATGCATATTCCCGATCAGGAATACACGAGTTTCATTACCGATGTTGGATTGTACCGCTATGTAGTAATTCCATTTGGATTAAATAATATAGGAGCGACTTATCAATGCTTAGTCAATAAGATGTTTAAAGATCGGATCAGAAAAACAATGGAAGTGTATGTGGATGATATGCTCATGAAGTCACGACGATCAAGCGACCACATTAGAGACTTGGCAGAAATGTTTGACATCCTCCGATATTACATGATGGAAATTAATCCTTTGAAGTGTTCTTTTGGTGTTTCATTAGGGAAATTCTTAGGTTTTATTGTTAATGCCTATGGAATTGAAGCTAATCCCGAGAAGATTCAGGCTATCCGCGATATCCAAGCGCTAAGGACTATTAAACAAGTGTAGAGTCTTAATGGGAAAGTTGCTGCCTTAAGCCGATTTATCTCCCAAGCTATCGACAAATGCATTCCTTTCTTTGATTTTATTAGGAAAAGGAAAAGAAACTCCGAATGGACGTAGGATTGTAAAGATGCATTTCAAGCTTTGGTGAATCATTTGGAAAGACTCCCCGTCTTGTCAAAACCGGTGGATCATGAACATTTGCACATTTATTTGGGAAATTGGCACATGCTATAAGTGCCACATTGCTTCGTGAGGAGGATCGGATCCAAAGGCCAGTGTAGTATGTCAGCAAATGATTGATGGGAGCTGAAAGGAACTATCCGAAAATAGAGAAACTGGCATACTGCTTACTGATTGCATCACGAAAGCTTCGTCCATACTTCCAGGCACACCCGATCAATGTTTGCACTGACCAGCCGTTACGACAGGTCCTACAGCGACCCGAGACGTTTGGAAGGTTACTCAAGTAGAATATCAAGCTTAGTAATTCGATATTACTTATCTCCCTCGGAGGGCTATCGAGGGTCAGGCAATGACAGATTTTATACCAGAGTTTATTATGCAAGATGGCTCTCTAGAAGGCAGTGAAATCCCAACCAGATGGTGGAAACTGTATACTGGTGGGGCGTCTAATGATCATTGTTCTGGAGCTGGAATTGTGCTTGTAACTTCTGAGGATCGATCAATCTGTTATACTTTAAAGCTTGATTTCCGAGTGATAAGTAACAAAGCTGAGTATGAAGCTCTAGTTGCTGGACTTAAACTCGCTAGAGAACTCGGAATAAAATCTCTCGAAATCTTTTGCGATTCACAGTTGGTAGTGTACCAAGTCAGGGGAGATTATCAGGCCAAGGGACAATGGCTTGCCCTATAGCTTACCTATGTCCAAGAGTTGTTGGCAGAATTTGAGTACTATGACATTTCACATATTCCATGGGATCGAAATAAAGTGGCTGATTCATTGGCAAAGTTTGCCAGCACCGGTGATGCACAACAGATGGGCTTGGTTCCGGTCGAAGTATTAAATGCCCTAAGTATAAACATGATAGAAATTGACCAGACACAGGAAGCGGAGCCTGAGAGGGAATCGTTTATGAATCCAATAAAGACTATTTGCTACATAGAGTCCTACCAGATTAAAGAAATGAAAAGCGACAAGTACTCCGTAAAAATTCATGATACATTATGCAAGAAGGGATTATGTACAGAAAAGGTTTTTCAGTTACCGAACTTCGATGTGTCGCTCACGGCGAGATAAAACGTGTCCTAAAAGAAGTTCATGAAGGGAAATGTGGCGACTACACTAGGGGACATACTTTAGCAAAGAAAATACTCTGTTACGGGTATTATTGGCTGATTGTCAATCGAGACACCGCTAACTATGTAAGACGATGCGATAAGTACCAAATATATGCAAAAGTTCCAAGACCTCCGCCAACGGAAATCATGCAAATGGTTAGCCCATGTCCATTTGCTACATGGGGTACAGATATTATCGGCTCCTTACCGATCTCTAAAGGTGGCGCAAAGTACGCTATCGTCACAGTTGATTACTTCACTAAATGGGTAGAAGCAGAACCTTTAGCCACGATCACAACTAAGACAATAATCAACTTTATTGTCCAAAACATCATATGTCATTTCGGTCTTTCGCGAACTATTGTAATAGATAATGGGACTCAATTCAACAGTGTTGAATTCAAAGACTTTTGTCAGAGGTATCATATTGAAAAGAGATTTGCAGTGGTCGCTCACCCTCACGCAAATGGACAGGATGAAGCTGTAAACAAAATCATAAAGTCCATTCTAAAGAATCATTTGGAGAAGGCTAAAGGCAGATGGGTGGATGAACTACCTATAGCATTGTGTGCTTACATGACCACCTACAAGTCTGTGACTAGCCTTACTCCATTCGCTCTTGCTTACAGTTTTGAAGTCTTCATTCCTGTTGAGCTCGAAGTTCCTTCTCATCGAGTGACTTACTACGATCCCAAAACGAATAAAGATCTCCTTTTGGAGTCTCTCGATTTTATAGATTATAAGCGTGAGGAAGCCGATCTGAGGGAAGCTGCGCATCGACACCGATTCGCTCAGCATTACAACATTAAAGTCCGACTTAGAAACTTTGAAATCAGTGATCTCATCCTGAAACAGAGTTTTCCTACCCCATCGCACATGAATACAATCTGTGAAGGACCATATGTCATCGAATAGAGGCTTGGAGAGCGATCAAGCTAGCGACTATCGTGGCATCACACTTCCAAGAGCATGAAATAGCGAGCATCTACGGTGCTATTTCACTCGGCTTATTTCTTTTTCATTTTAGCTGTATTTGCTTTCAGAATTTTGCTTTAGCATTTGATTTTCCAGATGTGTAATAAGACAGATTATGTTATTCCTTTCCATTTGGCGAATCAAGTTTCAGACTTCCTTTATATTAATGTTTTCTATAGCATTTTGTACTAATTACATGACGAAACTGATTGATGTCGATATGTATGTATAGGCTCCTAGAGTTTGAAATTAAATAATCATGCTAAGTCCTAGTGGGACTAAAGAAGATGAGCTTGGTCCATTTGCTCATTTGATATCTCCCATTAATAATCCAACGGACAAGATACACTATGAAGAAAAAATGTGGCTCGACCATCTGATTATCGAATAAATCCTACAAAACTATGGAACTGAGATAAAATGAGAGCGACCGTGACACAACCGACCACCCGCAACATAACTCTAAGTCCTCAGAGTGCGGATCGAAGTATAAACATAAGTCGGAAGTGAATGGACCACCTGCAACATAACTCTAAGTTCCCAGAGTGCGGACCGGAGTGTAAACATAAGTCGGTTGTGAATCGACCACCCGCAACATAATTCTAAGTCCCTAGAGTGCAGACCGGAGTGTAAACATAAGTCGGCTGTGAATCGACCACCCATCAACTAACTCTTATCCCCAGAGTGCGAATATGTGCAAAAATAGATAGCTGAATGAGGTTTGACCATTCACTATTCAATGAACTCCGACTTGAAACCGACAGGAAGAGTATAAACTCGCTAAGGATGGAGTTCGACAATCCCACATTTAACCCCGCTAATTCAAGACTGGGGGATGGAGTATACTTACTCAAAAACTGCTCAATTCGACGACGTAACATTAAGGCTCGAGCCAAGCTTTTGATACCACTCAAGGCCACGACTGCATGGAGACCTTAGGATAGAGCTAGTGGATTGTTACCAGAATTAATGAACAACGAATTACAAGTACATTGAATGGAAATTAATAGTTCAACTACTTGAATATCAATTCACATGAAAGCTCAACAGAAAACAATAAATTTTATTCACATGATAGGTTTCAAGATTATGGTACAAGTTATTTCAAAAAAAAAACTAGGGGTCATACCCGAACAACCACAACTAATAAAAGAAATGATGAAACGGCTATGCAAACTGTATACACACTAAGCCGAAGTGATGGCTATTTCTTTGACCTCCTCTCCTTTTTTGATTTTTTAGCAGTGGTGCCACTTGAGCCCCCGATGCTTCTCTTCCAGTCCTTTGCCATCTTTTGCAGGAGAGCTTATAAAGGTAGGAGGGGGTTCATTGGGAATCGACCGCAAGGTAGAATAACTTGTAGTGGCACAAGGTGTGGATCGTCGATGTCCACCTCAATGGGCTCAGCTTTAGCCTTTTTCTTCAGAAACTCCTCCATCCCAATACACTCTTTCAAGCTAATCTCATCAACGTGTTCGGAGGTATCGGTAATCACAACATCGTCGAATTCATCCACTGGAGTGGATCTTCAACCTTATCATCGTCAAGAGCTCCGATGGCTTGAGTATTGAGTCCCGGTACATCAGTGGACATTAGAATTTCTGCTAGTTTCTCTTGTTGCTTCACAGCAGCATTGCTTTTAGGAGTTTGAAAAGGACCCGGAAGACCTACAAATTTGTTAAAACAACGAGGTAAGCCTAAAACCATTGGGTGTGAAGAACAAAACCTTTCATAAATTGGAGGATAAAGTGGAATACCAGCAACCTACTGGCTCTCGGTGGTAGCTGGAGTGCCCTATTCCAAAGTAGGGGACAACACTTTGGATTGATAACTGGGCTTATCTGGATCATAGCCCAAGTCCTGCTCCGGACCAAAGGAAACTAGTGCTCCGGCCGCTTGGGAAAAAGAGGAGACCTTAGGATCGGCCTTTGAGGATCCAACAATATGTTCTCCTTTGTCAAAAGGCGTAGAAACATCAAATCACCGCAGTCTTGCGGCGACAAGATCTAGGGGTTCGTTTTCACAGAGGATCTCCTGCACTAATTTTTCTTCATTAAGCTTATCTCTAGCCAATTCTCTCTTTGTCATCTCAATGACATGCTCCCAAGATTTCGCAAGTGATTCGAGATAACCTTCGCCAAGAAAACTCAAGTCGTGGTGGATGAGGACTTTGGTGTTGTATTCGATGATCAATGGATCAAACAAGTCCTTGATTTCATTCCGACCGGACTCTTTAGCATCTTCTGCTCGGGTTTCAATTTCTTCCATCATCTTCTTGAGGCCTTCCTCTCGTGCCTCCTCTTTAAGAGCTTCTGTCTTAGCAAACTACTCATCGAATTTTATTTTCAGGCTCCTGGCTTCAACAGCCCCTTCGCAGTACCTTTGCGATTCTTCTTAAGCCTCAATCTTCTCTTCCCTTTCTTTCTTGAAAAGTTCCTCAAGTTCCTCAACACAACAGGGCAAGGTATCTTTTTCCTTTTGCAAGAAATCTTTTTCCAAAGCGAGTGCCCCGTTGCGATTGAGGGCAACATCGAATTCTTTTTTATAGGAAGCTTCTAGACGGCTCACTACCTTTGATGTTTCCTGGGAAATTTTCTCTGCCTCGGCAAGTTTTTTTGTCAATTTTGACAGTTCATCATCTTTGTGTTTGATTATGTTTTTATCATGTATCGCCTCAAGCTTGAGACGATCTACTTCATATTGATGCTCAATTGATACTTCAGAGATTTTTTCCGCTAAGCATTGAAACGATTCTTGCTGCATGAACACTTCATTAACACACGTGAGAGAACATGCCTTGGCATGCCCTGGGACCATATGTACCATGGAAAGGAATTTAAACCCATAGAAATAGATTTTAAAAAAAGTGGTCTTAAGCTTGGCCAATTTCTCCGCTGTAGAAATGTCAGAAGAAGCGGTCGGCAAGGATGGATTAGAAGCAGAAATTGGATGCTTGCTTGATCTACTATTGCGAGACCGCTTAGAGCTCGAAGAACCAAAGTATTGCTCATGTGATGTGACGATTTGAGGGCCACGGTAGGGAGGCTGGTCTCCACTATAAGTAGGAAAATAAGGCTGATCTCCCTGGCAAGAAGTCTGAGATTGGGATTTGCGCTCAGAAGAGGAGGATTCCCTTGAATGATAACTTCTTTTCCGTCTGTCGTCTTTCAACCTGCGCCCGCCAGACTCTGAGTCACGACTAGATCGATAATACGTCGAATAACTTCTTAAGCGATCAAAGGCCTAGAATTGGGTCATCGCACCTATAAAGACCGAATGAGAACATTTGAGCAACTAACGTGCAAAGGATCAATAAAGAGTGTTTAGTGAAGTGCATATGGTCGTGAGCTGTGCAGTTAAAGCGCTCGGCGGATTCAAGCGGTGGAGGTGCAAAAAGTCATAGCGGGGATACAGCGAGGATATAGCGGGATATAGCGGATGGCTCTAAAATAGCATATAAAACTCGTACTTAATGTTTTTTCAAATATATAAATGGTAATTAAATGAAAAAATATCATTCAATTGAATTATAATTAATACATAAATAATTTTAAATAAAAACATGTGCGAATATACTTTAAATAAACATAAAACTGTTATATAACATAATTAAATTTAGTAGAATATGAGAGTATTTTCATTTCTACAAATATATTAAAAATTAAATCAAATAAACTAGTTTCATAATTTTTATAATGTATAAATGCAATTTTTCAATTCATTTTATTAAAGAAGATATAGCAGAAATAGCGGAATATAGCGGGAATAACGGGATATAGCGGAAATAGCGGGGCTTAAAGCGGAAATGCTATATTTTGGGGCTATATGGAAAAATCGTAGCGGTAGAAATCCGCTATGAGACATAGCGGGGTTATATCGGGGTAATAGCGGGGCATTAACTACACAGGTCGTGAGTGTCCTAGTTTCCCCCCTTTGACAGACCAAGGGCTGTAGCCTTGCTTATAGGAGTTCTCTCTCCTTTATCAGTAGGATGAATGCCTTCACCGCTCTTAATAGGAAAATTGAGCCCATCGATGTTGATATTAGGAAAGTCGTAATTCATAATATCATCCAAAATTTGGAGTTTGAGAATCCTTTAGTGAACTTTCCAAGTGTTGGGAAGATGATTCATCTTCAATAGAAGTAATGACGAATTCCAGATCTGCGGCAGTTTTTCTTCTATGAATTTTGTATGCCAGTTTCTTCTTTCTCTTGGTGGGTGTTTGAGACTGCGCGCCTTGCGACGATTCGACTACAGACGCCTTGCCTGGGCCGCATCTGCATCTCCAGGTTTGTTGGCCTGGAAATCCCTAATCTCACCTTCTTCAATGTCATCCCGAGTCCCCTCGGTAGGGGCACGATAGGATTGATGGCATCTCTTTCTTGTTATGTATTGTTTCCTGGTAATGCTACGCTTCCGAGGAGCCCAATGCTATGACCCTTTCTAGCATCCCGAACAAAGATAGTAACTCGTCAGTAACAAGAAGTTTGATATCAAAATTTCAGCCAGATCCGGTGGCCTCGCCTTGGTCTCCCGAACCTTCTGTCAAAATTTTAGCCAGATCCGTGCATGTCTTCCCTTATAAATACAACAGGCATGGCATCAGAAAAGGGATCTTTTTTCTGCTTCTTTTTATCTTTAACCTAGGCTACACTCTGCTAATTTTTTTCTTGTATTTCAGATTATAACTATAACCAAACTTTAGTATAATAAAAAGGTCATTTAGGAGTGGACGTAGGCCAGGGTTAGCCGAACCACTATAAATCTTGTCTCTTTCTACTTGCTTTTTGATTATTTTAATTTTTTCTTCATTTATTTCTCTTCATATTTCGTGATTGGATTGGTTATTGGTACTTTACATAATCGGGTGTTGGTGACCAATTTTGATGCCAACATTTTTGTGCTTTCACTGAGAAGACTTGCACCTGCAGATTTGGAAGCTAGGTTCTTTGATTTGGAAGCTTGGATACTTGGATCTAGAAAGTAATGGCTAGGCAATCAATAGGGAGAGTGCTACCAGAAGGAAGCCACCATGGGGGGATTCAGGAGGCTTCCTCAGAAGCTGGAGCTAATCAAGCATCTATGTACATCACTTGGGTCGAAATGGAAACAATGATGGATGCTATGCAGGAGAGGATGCTGAAAAGATAGAAGGAAATGATGCAGAATTTACTACAACATATTAGACAAGCTGGAGCACAGAATCAAGGAGTTGAAGCAGCAGGTATCGGTGGAAATCAGAACTGGGAACATGAAAATGGAGCCAATAGACAAAGGAATAGAATAGAGCAGCCGAGGGCAGTCCCCTACCATTCTAGTAAGATCTGCATTGATCCATCCAGAGGGATCGGTACTGATCCCCAAAGGCTAGGGTGTTGCCCTAGGTCTGGTCGATCGTGATGCTGGAGGACCTGCGATCGATCATGTAGAGCTTGGTGCGAATCAAAATTTTGATGCTCGTCAAGAAGAATACGCTCCAGAATTCCCTCGTAGACTCGAGGGGCAGCTTGGACATAATTATATGAGACTACCACTGGAAGACAACGACAGGTTTGCAGAGATGATCAGGCGAGCTATGCATAGAGGATTAGTGAATAAGGATCTGGAGGATGTAAATAGAGGTCCATTTGCTCATAATATCAGGAATGTTAGGAATCCACCAGAATTCAAACTACTAACACTGTAAGCTTATGACAAAAAGTCGGATCCAACTATGCATATAATGAGGTATACATGGCACATGGAAGTACTAGGGGCTTTAGAAGAAGTCCTGGCTCGATGCTTCCTACCGTACTTAACGGATGTAGCTGCACTATGGTTCAGACAGTTGGAGAGCAGTTCTATTAGCACATGGACGGAATTGGTCGAAAGATTTATGAAGCAGTTTCGGGTTCACATTACGAGACACAAGAATGTGATGACATTGACATCAGTAAAGTAGTGGGCAAGAGAATCACTCAAGAATTTCTTAACCAGGTTCAATGCGGTAGTTTTTTTAGTGGATCGACCAGATCCATCGATGGTTTTGATGGCGGTAGTGTTGGGAGTTGAAGGTAATTCAGGTTTTAAGATATCGGTGATTTGGGATCCACCGATGGATCTCGGGGAATTCTACCATTAGGCAAAAAGGTTTATACGACAAGAAGATGCGAAAGCTGATGCAGAAGTTAATACGATACGAGGTGGAGAACCGCCCTGCGAAAGCTCAGGAAAGGACAAGGGTAAACGAAACATGGACAATAGCTTTGATGGATCGAAGCGATAGAGGAGAGAACCCAAATTCTCTTCTTACTTAGAATTGAATAAAACCCTAGAACTGTTATATCTGGATACTCGAGGACGCCTTCCGTATCGAAGGCTGGCAAGGAGGGAACCCTCCAAACGTGAATGGACATCTGGAAAACGCTACCTATTCCATGAACTGGATGGGCACAATACAAATGACTGCAGGCATTTGAAGGATATCATTGCGGAACACATGAGGAATGGTTAGTTAAAACAATATGTAAGGACTCGGGCTGCGGCAGTGGAACATGAGCAGCCACCATACACCTCGGATGAAAATGGCATTGGATCAAGGCATCATCATAAACTTGTCATCAATTGATCGGGATGGCATGTAATAAGTAGAAAACTCCATAGTAGGACGGATAAGTCACTTACGCATGTATGGGATCGAGGATGGTCCCTAGGCATGCTCTAAGATGATGATAAACCGTAATGCTAAGGCTTGCGAAATTAGTTTTTTCTTCTTGTTTGCTTCAAACTGTTGTTTTTCTAGTTTTATTTGAACTTTGGTTTATTGGTTGTACGAACTCTTATTTTATGGACTTAGGGATGCTTAAATTTGGATCAATGTAATGGATAACACAGGTTGTCAGGTATGGTTTATGCCTGGCAAGGGGTAGGTCGCTTCGCTTGAACGCGATGGATCGACCTACTCAGGTCGTCGAGTATGGATTGTGCTCGACAAGAATCCGGAGAGATCAATGACGTCAGGTGTGGATTATGTTTGGCAGGGGTAGGTCGCTTTGCTCGAACGCGATGGATCGACCTACTCAAGTCGTCGAGTATGGTATGTGCTCGGCAAGGATCCAGAGAGATCAAGGTCGTCAGGTATGGACTATGCCTGGCAAAGGGTACGTTGCTTCGCTCGAATGCGATGGACCGGCCTGCTCAGGTCGTTGAGTACGGATTGTGCTTGGCAAGGATCCAGTGAGAACGAGGATTTGGATTAGGACAACAACCCAGTGAGGTTATGGATCTGTATATCAGCTTCGAACATGTATGGATTTGTTATAGGCCCGGAGTAGTTTGGGATTTGGCTAACGACCAGGTGACGTCAAGGGTTTGGATAAAATGATCCAAAGAGATCGCGGATTCGGAATGGGATATTGACTTGGAATGGTCATGGATTTCACTAACAATCCGGAGAGATCATGGATTTCGATTGGCAATGGATTGAATAATACGGCAATCAATGAATTATGGATTTCGGATTTATGGCAATTCAAAACACACATTCCTATCGCAAGGCATGTTTTAGGGGGAAAAGTGTTAACCCACCTTTTGCTATGGCAATATATAGCCAGATTTAACCCAACAGACTTCACGATTATCAAGGCCGATGAGTATAGAGCAACCATTGTAGGGCCCAGAAATCAGGTACAGAAAATAGTATCAAGTCGAGATTGAATGGAATTGATAGATATGCAAGGAAGAGTGTTCGACGTATGAAATATGGCTCAATGCATAAGAGGGATCGGCATAGATTGGCTCCTACAAGAAGAATCAGCATACTTCAAAGTACAAGAGCATTCTTGTGGACAATCAATATCATAAGATCTACAAGTCTGATGCATATGAAACTTTGCGAGCAAGATGTGGGGACCCTAGCGAGCTTACCCTAGGTATCGCATATCATTTGGATTAAGAAAGAGGGATCGGTTCCTATCCCTCTTAGGGGTCGGCTAAACCCAACTTCATAGCAAATATCGATCAATATCTCAACATCTACAAATCAAATTGACATGAAACTTAGAGGTCAAGCTAATTAGAATATGTGGAAAACCCCGTAGGGATCGTATGGCATTTGGAGCAAGTTGGAGGGATCGGTACCTATCCCTTCATAGAGATCGGTTATAATCAGCCTTCATAACATATTGCAACAAAGATTGATCAATAACTCGAGTTCTACTAGTCCAATTGGCATGAAACTTAGGGGTTAAGCATAATACAACATGAAAAAGCTCCCCTAAAGATCGCATGGTATTTGGAGCAAGTTGGAGGGATCGGTACCTATCCCTCCAAAGGGATCGAAAAAAATCAGAATTCAAGTAATATTACTTCATGGAAAATCTCACAAAACTTACGCCGGAATAGGACGGAATTTGGGGAGCAAGTAGCTAACACCATGGGAAACCACCCAGATGGATCGCACCGCATTTGGACACAAAAATAAGGATCGGCACCGATCACTATTGTGGGCTCCAATGGGCGTGGGAATTTTTGGGTGGCCTTGTCTTGGTCTTCCAAACCTTCTGTCAAAATTTCAGCCTGATTCGTGCATTCTTCCCTTATAAATATAGCATGCATGGCGTCAAAAAAGGGATCTTCTTTTTTATTCTCTTTATCTTCAACCTAGGCTACACTTTGCCTATTTTATTCTTGGATTTCGGATTGTAACTGTAAACAAACTTCAGTATAATAAAAAGGATTATTTGGGAGTGGACGTAGGCCGGAGTTAGCCGAACCACTATAAATCTTACCTCTTTCTACTTGCTTTAAATTTTTTTTAATTTTGTTCTTCATTTATTTCTCTTTATATTTTTGTGATTGGATTGGTTATTGGTACTTTTACATAACTGGGTGTTGGTGGTCAATTTTGACGACAACGTTGATCAAGAGGGAACGATCAGCCTCACTAAAGAGGAATCATCATCCATTAAGGATCAAGTGCATTCACGCATACAACAATCAATCTCTCAGGATCTACATTTCCAAAACCTATGAAATTTGGAGGGTAAGGTAATGGACCCTAGGGAACCTACCCTAGGGATCGCACGTCATAAGAACAATCTTTGAGGGATTAACATACATCCTTATAGAAGGTTCGATTGCAAGCAGTGCACAAGTGATATCAAGTCTAAAATCGAGCCATTACTCGAGTTCCAGCGGGCCCATATGGATTAGAAGGTCCTTCAGCCGAAGTTTTAGAGAGATTGGTGGTCGTCTTCATCTATAAATACTAGCCTAATTGGTTATTCTGAGGATCTATACGTTGCTTGTTACTCTAGGCTCTATTGTAATAAAGTGTTTGCTATTTCCTACTTCTATAATTGGATTTATAGGTGATTAATAAAGGGTAATCTTCAAAGTGGACATAGGCGTACAACGCCGAACCACTATAAATCTTTGTGTCTCTGAATATTTCTTTTTATCTGTTATTATTTTCATCATTTCCTCAGTTTAATTTAATATTTCTTCAATTAATTCTCTATATAACTATTCTTCGTTTTTTTGACCAATTTGGTTGCAAACAAAAAGTATTTTGATTCTTTTTGGGATTAAGCAATCCTTTTTATGAAATTTTGATAGTTTGGTTTAATAATTTAGTTTTTAAATGCTTTGGGTTAAAGACCCTACTTTAAAGAAGTAAGTCTTTGAAGTAATAGTATTTGAGAAGAGAAATTATTTTATTAAGTAATTTTAGAATATTTAAATTTAGGGTTAAGAATAAAGCGGTAAATGTTTTGAAAGTTGTGAATAGTTGGGTTCAAATATTTTTGTAAGGTTCTGACCAAATGTTTACTAAAAATATAATAGATATATGGAATAAAATAAAATATGGTGTTTAGATGCTTTAAGAATCCAATTTCCCAAACCTTTTTTGGAAAGTCGGAAATTCTTTTGAAATGTATGTTCAAATTTTTTTTGAGATGTGGAAATTATTTTCCTAGGTTGAATTTCAAACGTCACATACTAGCTTAATGTGGGTTTCTAAGTTTATATTTTATGGAGTAGATAGGGATCACTATCTAAGTAAGAAAAGATCAAAGGTTTGAATATGAATAAAATAAGAATAGTATATACAACATGATCTGAAAATTTGAAATCAGTCCAAAAAATTTATTTATAGAATGTTGGTAAGGGTGTAAAGATATTCCAAATTTATAATTGGGTTGTAATTTAGGTTTCCCTTATAATGTGAATTTCCATATTTTTGTTTATCTTGAGCAAGCTCCGTGTAATTTCCATAAATTACATGATTCCTTAAATGCATAAAAGCACGGCGTTTGAATCTAAAAGAGATATGCTAAAAAGGGAAAGACATATGTGAGATACAGATATTATTTTCTATAGTTTACATTGTTTATTTCAATAAAAGAAAATGAAATAATCCCTTGTAATTTTGAACAAGGCAAAAAATCACTTATGGTTAATTTATGGTAATTTTTAACGGTAGTCCTATTAGGAAGGATGGCTCTGATAGAATAAAATATGGAAAGGAATGTTATAGTTTGGAAATTAATAATTAGAAGAAAGAAACATATAAATAGCGTAATTTACTATGGTATTCGTATTAATTATAAAACAACATAGTAATTATAGAAATAGTATTTATGGACATTAAATACATATTTTATAGACAATATGTTTGTAATTAAAAAAGGATAAACTGAATTAAACAAGAGGCTAATTAAGGAAGCTAATATGGTATATATGAAGGAATTTAATACCTATAATAAGAAAATTTTGAAACTGGTAATAGATTGAAACAAATTTAATAAGAGTTTACTAGAGATTATCAATTTTGACATTAATGATTAGTTATTATAGGTAATGGATATTTATTAAAACTAAGGGGGAAAATTTAGAAAGGTGGAAAATGGTAGAATGACATTCTAGGGATTTCCATCTTAAATTGGTAAGGAGCATTAGGGCCCCAACATCATTAGCACCAATTAATGGTTAATGGAAACTTTCAGTAAATTTTTATTTTAGTCTTTTTGGGTGGAAATCGCTAGCTGTTTCCTTTAGGAAAAGTGTTTGATATGGCATAAGGCATGTTCCTATTTTATCACTTTGTTGATTTTAGGGATGAGATTAGACCACTAAATTAATATATATTAAGGAACATCGTAAATAAGGAAATTTCATAAGGATACTTTACCAGTGATAAACCGAAGATAAGACTCGAAGTTAGTAAGGAAATTAGGTTAGAATGCTTTAAACCTAAAACTTGTGGAGCATCATCATTCACCCGAATGTGATAAGATATATAAAGATATGAAGAGAATTTTCTAATTAGTCAAGGATGAAAGAAGAGTCACTGAACTTGTCTTTAGATATTTGACATGCGAAAAGATTAAGGCTAAGCAAGGCAAGCACGGAGGGATGTTGTTACCATCGGAGGTTCCAACTTGGAAATGAAAGCATATATTAATGGACTTTAAAGGTTGGATGTTTCATACATTGTTTGGACTGTTTTCTTTTACACATTTAGGACAATATGTCCTCTAGGTGTACACACACTTTCACGTTTGGTAGCATAACATTTCTTTATTGTTGTTATGTTAGTGGATGTTATGCATATGAGACGTATGGTTGTACATACTATATAATTGTAAGTATACTTACTTCGAATTTTGCATACATTTTGATGTATAGCATGAGAATTTTCATAACAGGAGGTTGACTGGATCAGTAGACCGTCTACTTTTTTGCATTAATATAAGTTCATGTGCATTTCACATTGCATATATGTGAACATATTAGATTAGAAAACTTTCTAAGGATAATGATTTTCTATGGATGATGGATGAGTAGATGATCGAAGATATTGGTTGTTGTGTGTGCAGGCTAAAATTTTTCTATCCTTCGAGATTTCAGGGATGAAATCCTTTTAAGGGGGTCAGAATGTAACACCACGAACATGTAATGAAAATTTAATAAGAAAATTAAATTTAAATAAATCAAGACTAAAAATAAAATTTTCACAGACTCCCGAAATTAGTATGAAACTTGCGCTATGATATTCGTAGCGATTTTCTAGATGATTTGCTATAACACTTTCAAATCAGAGTTAGTACGAAGAAGTTATGGAGTTGGAAGGATTGAACATAGAGTAGAAATTTAAAAATAAAAACACCACAAAAATACTCCATGACTGGTTGACCTAAGATGGACTGTGGTCGACTGATAGTGATCAACCTAGGTGCCAAGACAGTCGACCCTAACCTGGTTAAAATTGAGCCTTTCGTGATGTGTTACAACGATCGAGATTCATTGCTTCGTCACAAAGTTGAGGTGTCTGTAGCTGATAACCTTGAATATTCTCCAAGCTAAATCAAATGGCCTAAACTATCTGCCAACACCTATAAATTCAAGCTTCACCTAACACTAAAATTCACATAACAGTTTATTGTACTGGAACTCTGCCCAATTCTAATCTCTCCATTAAACTTAAAATTCTTTAAAAATAAAAATAAGATCAACCTAGAAGAGCGCAGTCCATTCGATCTAGAGGGAGCAAGTGGAGCTAGCGTACGGAGGCGCGATTTTCAAGCAAGGCAAATAGGAAGAGATTTGGCTTGAGGTGAGTAGGAATAATTTTAATTAGGTAATTATTTATAGTTAAAATTGATCTATTTTCTATGATCTAGGATGATGCTAGAAACCAAAAATTGAAACCTGCAATCTAGTAAGGGGATTGAAAGCACTGTAAATTGTTGAACCTAAATTGTAACTAGCACACTTTCTGTCTATTTAAATTGTAAACCCTAAAGTAAGTCATCTCGAAATCTATAAACCTTATATTGAACAAATTGATATTGAATTAAAAAATATACACTGGTCAAGTTAGTGCTTAGGGTTCACTAGAAATTGAAATCGACAACGGAAATTAAATAAATTGAAATCAACATTGAAAAAAGTAACATAACCTAAATTTTTGCCTATAACCAGTCGATCCCTGATCCTTGACGGTCGACCAGTAGCGATTAACCGATTAGAGTTAGTGATCGACCGGTAAGACTATAAACTAAAGAATCTGAACATCGGCTAAGGTCCAAATTTAAAAACAAAAATTAAAGTAAATGATTTTTGTTTATGGGCTTATTTAAAGGAATTTGTATGTATGTTGAAGTAGGAGGGAAGCTAGTTCAATATGATAGAATTCTAGGTCATTGTGGTGTTGGGTAAATGTTCTTCTCCTAGTTTGGGATCGAATAATCGATTAGGGGGTTGTATTTTTGCAAATGGCACTCACAGGAGGTTCCACGGTGGATATGCAGCACTGACTATGATTCCTGATGGAGTGGGTCTGGTATAACAGGAATCCTAGTATTCACGATTTCTGACGTGATGTGCTACAGTTCAGATAGAGGATCCTGAAATGTGCAATAAGAGGCCAACACTGCGATCGAGAGATGGAAGCGGGCGTGGACTCAGCATTTTGGGTTCTTCCTCTCCAGGCATACTAAGAAATGGTTATTCGCATTTAGGAAAAAATGGTTTCCTAGTAACCTAGTGATGATGGTAGTAATGGGAATGTATCCCCACAATAGCCTTGGGGCTATGTTTCCATTGTTAGTAGTCAATAGGGCAATGTTCTACATATTGATTAGCTCTAGGAGCGAGGGACGATTGTTAGTTGTGAGGTTCGGTCCGTAGTTCAATTCTTGTGATAGCCTACGCACATTGTAATGTAGGAATGAATTAGACAAGAACCCTTAGGTAATGGACCTTAGGAATTCATGTACACTTGTATCACATCCTATGTAGTCTAGAGTAGCATTAAAGTAACTGCAGATGATCATTAAAGATTAAACTTGTACTCATTCACCAAACTATTGTTTGACCCACTCTTTTCCCTTCTTTTTCCCTTCCTTTTCCCTACCACATGTAGACATGGCAGCAGGTTATTTGCCCATTCTTGATACTTGGAGTGTCGAGCTTACCTTTGGAAACTGTTTTTACCATTTTTTTCTCTCCATGTATTTATCTATCTTATCAGTACATTTTATCTCTTTTATTAGACTTGGGCGATATTTTCTATGTACTCTGTATTAGACTACGTACTGATTCTTTGAGATTGTGATTTGGATATTTTCTGAGATGGATATTTTGTGTGTGTTAGATATCTTGTTCCTTCCACTGTGAGGTTTAAAAGTGTAGTATATCTCAGATTATCTCCGCTTGTATTAGTCTCTGTAATGCTACAAAAACACGACAGCTCACATTTCTCGACACGATGAGAGTTTGAAAGTCACACTAGGTTTTGGATTAGTGTGTCGAGAGGTGCGAGTTGTCACAATATGTGGTCTATTTCAGATGGCTATTTCTATCACTCTCCGAACATATTTTAGTTATGAAATTGTAACTATCATACAAGCAATTAAATACAAAAAAAACAAGCAACAATCTATCAATAGTAATTAACAACAATAAAGAACAAGCAACTATCTAACAATAGCAAACAATGATAGGCAATATAACTAACATACAAAGTATCAAACATGCAAGAAAGCAACAAAAATCAATAACAATAAAAATCAGCCAACAACAAAATCAAACAACAATAAACAACATTCAATAGCAGCAAGCAAACATAGGCAATAACAACCAATGACAAGCAGCGTCAACCATCAAAGATCAAAAATAAACAATCACCATGCATCAACATACAAAAAATAGCAAGCAAAAACAAGCAACAATCAGATAATAGTAAGCAACAATAAACAACAAGTATACAAAACAATGAAACATACCGCGGAGTCTATACCAACATACACGGTGTCCGACAATAGTCGAAGCATGAATGGAAAACTATAAACCCCAGTGAGTCTATTCGACATCCAAAATGGAAAAAATGCTTAAGTGGTGTAACTACTTTCTCGAGTACAATTGATGAAAGACTATTACACCTTCCGTTACGAAAGGAAAACTTATACGATATGCAGAATCATTGAGTTTCAAAACTTTTAAATAAATCCAACGAACTAAGTCTTAATACCTCATCCTTCTGAATAGAACACATTTTCCAAAAGAGAAAATTATACGAATTAAATCATTATTTAACGATGATCTATAAATGCCTGGGTTCGCTTGGGTCCAAACTTATCTCAATCGCACAATATTGATAAGGATAATATAATAAGTGTACTACGACGCTCGCCTAGGCAAGTATCATATCGCCACTTGGAAGGTTATCCGAATCGCCACAAAACTAGTCAAGGAGTCCTACCCAAGCTATCATAAGCATTCTAAACTATATTATACTATAAATAGTTTTACAATGAATAAAGATCATCAAAAATAATATATGATACCCAATCTAATCCTTTGATTGCTTGCACAATCTCTTTGATAAACTAGGATTGACCACTTGACTCCTCTCATGCGAACTCTAGTTCAGTTTCTTGGTTGGACCACTTAAATTTCCTTGCGCACCTGGAGTCACACTTCAGAAAATCTCTCAGTCACCTCAGGAATCCGACTCAAGTGCTCACCTTTAAGAATTGAGTGAAAAACCCTTGCCTAACTGGTGAATCACCTAGAAACCCTATGCCCAAACTAGCGATTAGGAACTGGTACGTAAATGGATTAATCTTTAAAAATATTCCTTTCAGCACATGGGATTACTCACATCACCTAAGGTTTACTGACATGAGGACAAACAATTCCAATACGAATGATTCTAAGCAAAATATGTAAGTCACCAGGCCAGTCTTTTCCCATTACTGGACGACTACCGAACTTTACCTAGATACCGTATCCTGGTCATCACCAATCAACCCCACTAAATCCAGATGCTCGTGCATCATGTTCAAATGGCAATACGCTTAGTCGTTTTACCTTAGTTTAATACTAAGGTTATTTATACAAAGTTAGCATTACAGAAGAATTCACCTACAATGGTAGGTGTAAAGTTTAGCCTATCTACCAAGTAACTAGCAATGGAAGCACTTAGGCTTCTCTTTAGTTGGATGATACCTTATTGCGAAATCTCAATATATGCTATAGGATTGACATACTAGGCCAGCTTTCTTCTTCGCATAAGCTCGATCTTCCCTTGTATCATGTCTTTGTGCTTCAGTTGGAGCTTCGGTTTGCTTTCCACTCTCGCTATCTCCAATGGTTCCTCGTGGGTACTCAAGTAGTTGAACCATCCAAACGAGACTTTCTAGAGTGGCCCCTAACAGGGATAAGACTAAGCTATGAGTCTACAACCGTTGCTTTAAGACCTAAGGCAAACCCCTTTGCCCACACCAATGGAGTACCGACCATCTCAATCCTAAACTATAAAAAATTGAATTAGCTAACATGATCCTTCACTGATAAGCTAACCTGCTTCTAACGGACGAAACACTCAAATCAGCTGCCTCTCTCGGCCATAAAAATAAAGGGAAATTCAAGACAAAACTCGAAATCAATCCAAGGCATGGCTTGCTCGTTGGCCCCCTCTACTGTAATACCCCACCAAGCCAAAACCTCCCTTTTAGGATGATAGAAGACAACCCTCTACAAGAAAACATACCTTAAATCATATTGGCGAGAGTCATATCACAAATACATGTCTTAATCGGTGTCACAGCATAGCCTTAGAACTTGGAATGGCTTTTGTCAGGGCTAAAGGAATCCTGACATAACTTTGGAAAGTTAAAAGCTGGTGGAGCTAGAAATACTAGTGCCCTTATGGTTATGCCACTTTCATCATATACCACAGATATTGATGCTAACCAGGTTTTTAACCCAGCAGAATTCAGATGGAGTTAGAACATTCAAATTTCACCAGAATGGCTCGAAAATTGACCGAAAGACCTAAAAGTAGATGGCAAAGAAACCCTCGGATTTTGGACAAAAAATACACCAAGTATTTGGATCGAACACCAATCCGATCCAATTGGATCGATATCGATCCGAATTATTGACCTACAGATTCTCCAATCCACATGCATTATATTCCTACATCTCTCCTAAACTTATCTACCAAGTTTGATAATAGTCCAAGCATTCGAGTTGAAGAAGTCAAGACTTATCCGATTCGGATTACAGTTCAATCTAATTTACAAGTGAACCATCGTCAAAACAAGTCAATAATCTATGAAATCACATGAGGAACATCGCATGCAAGAAAAGAAGCAAACAAAAAAGGAGTTGTGCAAAAATAGCGCAATATTTTGGATCAGTACTGATCTGATCTAATTGGATTTGTACCGATCCAAAAAGTTAGTTCAAAATCGCCTCAAACTTTACGTACCTCCTCCTATGGTTAACTACAGGCTTCTGCTACTCTGCTTTTGACCCAACTGCTATCTAAATCCTATAAATACCATCCTATCTTCAATAGGGAGGTGGCCGGCTGCTTTGATCACTGGGGAAACTCTGTTACTAAAATTCTTCAACCTTTTTCCTCCTCACAGTGGCTACCATGAGACCATTGAGATCCTTCCTTTTGTTTCCATCAATGGTGGTCTGATCTTTCTTCATTCGATTATTAGAATTGTAAACCACTTGTACTTGTGATCAACATTCAATCTATCAATAAGATCTATAAAGTGGAAGTAGGCTTCGTTAACAGCCGAACCACTATAAAAATCCCATGTTTCTCTACTTTATTCCATTTTTCTGCAATTTGGAGAGTGTTTTGCTCTACTTTATTTGTCCTAATAAATAGGGCCGATGCTTTCACACTTAAACCAGGGTGTTGTCCCTTTTTTTGGATTAACGTTATGGTGCTTTCACATAGAAAACCAAATCCAGGCTTGGATTTAGCTATCTACTTTGGATCAGATATGTTCAAAAGTTAGATCATCAGTCTCCGATTAGAAGATCTGCTACTTAGCATTAATGCACCAGGAAGAAGGAGAGCTGCTTCTGGAAGGTCCATAGGAGCTTTAATGCTTGAGAAGAGATCCATCCTCAGCAAATTGAAGTCAATGGCGCTAATACAGGAGATAAGGTGCCGGGATCCTCTATTTAGCACGAAGTTGTCACTAGAGATGAATTAAATAAAATGGTCGATTAAATTAATCTAAAGATGGAAAACAGCTAAAGAGTTCTTATAGACAAATTGAGTTCTCTACTGACCTTACAGTCGCATGTTGCTCCAAGAACCATGATAGAGCCTGCGGTTGCCACGGAACAAGAGAATTCTTCCATCTCTGGCCTAAATAGGAGAAACGGAAAGCAATAGTAGAAAGGGCCGATAGGTGGAACCGTATGAATTAATATGAAAGGAAACACAAGTACTCCAGCAACAGCGAGGCAATCAACTACAAACTAGAATCTAGGGGCAAAAACCCCATGAGAAGATATAGCAATGGATCTTTCCAACTCAGAAGATGGTGAGCGACTTGGCGATGACAAGTTGGAAGGAAATACCAATGCATTCAATAACGCTAGGGAGATCCAAACTGCCCATACCCATCTAACCGTAAACCAATGGAACTCTGAGGTAGTAGCTCTCCCGAAAATAGGAGAGGCTAGGATTTAGTCCACTTACCAAGATCGTTTGCAAAATCAAACACTTGGTGTAGTCATTGACAGCCAACCCGCAGATTATAGGACATTTGGGGCATAAATTGCGGACATGGTCAAGTGACTAATGGATGAAAATAAGGATATAATGGATGCTGAATGGGGATCCGCTCAAAGTTGGACTCCCTTCACCAATGACATTCTGAATGAGTGGTACCTTGAAAAGTTCACTATGCTAACTATTCCATCTTACAATGGAACGAGAGACCCGAAACACCACTTTTATAAGTACAGTTGGTATATGGATGGAGCAAATGCTTCGAATGCCCTTCGGTGAAGATGTTTCTTGATTTTCCTAGAGTGAATTGCTTCCATGTGGTTCACCAGGCTTCCGCCAAGGTCCATCTCCACCTTCAGTCAACTAGCAACAAGATTCCTTGATCAAATTAGGCTTAAAACGACACAACCAAAAGATGTGATGTCCTTATCCGGTCTATTCTAAGGACGGAATGAATCTCTAAAGTCTTTCATGAATCGGTTTAACACCACAGTGACTGAAGTAAGTAACCCAGATGAGGATATGGTTTTCATGGCCTTGGTCCGCGCTATCCACCCCAAAATCGAATTCGGGAAATGGATCAAAATGAAACAACCTACCACTAGGAAGGACTTTAATCGAAAGGCGAGCCAGTATTTGAGATTGGAAGAGGCAGAGGAATTAGAAAGGAATTCTGCTAACTTACAACCAACCAACATTGGGCAGAGTGGTATGGAGATAAAGGAAGACATAAATACCTGCGGACCATAGGAGGAAAGCCAGAAAAAGATGGAAATTAGAAAAGGAAGAATAAAAATTCCAACAAGCGAAACGAAAGTAGCAAGCAGCCTAAAGGCTTCAGGCTCGAAGACTACACCCTACCCAATGATACCCCAGAAAACATCTGTCTCGTGACATAGGGGACGAAATAGTACAAGAAACCGCCTAAAAAGGAAGCAACTGAACAGCGAAGCATTCCGAATAGTATTGCCACTTCCATGAAACACATGGCCACAACTTGAATGAGTGTTGTGACCTGAAGAACTTGATTGAGGAGCTGAATCAGGAAAACAAGCTTCATAAGTATGTGAAATCGCAGAATCATGACCAGCCTGCAGCACCCCAAGCTCCCAGGGATCATGGAAACCAAGTTGGAACCAGCAAAGAGGGATCCAGATGGACCGACCAGAGACTTATTATCGGAACAACATCTGGAGGACCTCATCCCGCACAGAAGAGTTGGGGAGAAATGGAGTGGTATGTAAGCTCATTAAAGCATTCTCCGAAAGATTCGTGCTTTGCGATCAAGGATGGAATCCCTACCAAGTAGTAGAAAATCCTAAACGATGAAATAGTATTCCAGAATTAAGACACTGAAGGGATAAAAGCTCCAACTCTTGACCCCATGGTTGTGATAGTAGGAATTGGACCCGCCATGGTCGAACGAGTTTTGGTAGACAGTCATAGTAATGTGAATATCCTTTTCAAATGCACCTTTGATTAGATAAAGATCGGTATGAAAGATGAACTCGCTTGCCAAACAAAGATCCAGGGATTCACCGACGAACCCAAATAACCTGTTGGAAAAATTGAATTACTCGTAGAACTCGAGGAAGGCGAAGAGTCGCCCTTATCCAAACCTTTATGATCGTAAATGAAATCTCCACCTACAATGCCTTCCTTGGGCGGGCCGCCTTGGGAGATTTCAGAATTGCTTTAGCTTAATGGTGTCTAACTATGAAATTTTTGATAGAGAATGGAGTCAGGGTGATTAAAGGAGACTAAAGTGCTGCTAGAGAATGTTATATCATGGAGTTACTCGAGTCTAAAAGAAGGGGAGAGGGGAATAATGTGGGGAGAACCCTCCACATTCGTGAACCTACCGAGTAGTAACTACAGAGCCAACCCTGTCTTGGGGACCATAGCCGATTTGATAAGGCTTTGACCATAGAAAGAAGAGTTCAGGGGAGGAACAGGCAGCACTGGCAGAATTGACGGTGTTTGTCCCATTTTATATGGATGACCCAACACGGGTCCTGAACATTGGGTCACATCTTGGAAACAAGATGCAACTGGAACTCATAAAATTTCTTCGTGCCAACCTGGTCGTATTTGCTTGGACGCACTCCGATATGTATGGGGTGTCGTTGGAGATTGCATGGCACGCACTCAACATCGATCCTTAGTATACACCAGTAAGCAGAAGAGGCGCGGCCTTGGACCCGAACGGTCCAAAGCGCTAAGGGAAGAAGTTGACAAACTGATGGCGAATGGTTTTATCCACGATGTAACCTACCTCGAATGAGTATCTAACCCGGTCTTGGCCAAGATGTCCAATGGAAAATGGCGAACCTGTATTGACTACTCGAATCTAAACAAAGCTTGCTCGAAAGACAGCTTTCCTCTGCCAAGAATCGACCAGCTTGTGGATAGGTTGGTTGGTCATGAATTGCTATCGTTTATGGATGCATACTCGAGACACAACAAGATCATGATAAATGAACCCGATCAAGAAAATACTAGTTTCATTACTAATATGGGACTATACTGCTATAAAGTGATGCAATTTGGCTTAAAGAATGTTGGGACAACCTACCAACGATTAGTGAACGCCATGTTTAAACATCAGATCCGGAAGTCTAAGGAACTTTATGTAGATGATATGTTGGCTAAAGCACATATAGCTGCAAATCACTTGCACAACCTTGCCGAAATGTTTGAAATACTCTACAAATATGGAACGAAGCTCAATCCACTTAATGTCACTTCGGGGTAACCTCTAGAAAGTTATTGGGATTCATAGTAAGCGCTAGAGGCATCGAAGCAAATCTTGAACAAATTACTGCTTTATGAGAAGTTAAGGCCTTGAGGAACGGAAAGAGTTACAAAGCTCGAATGGAAAGGTTGTAGCGTTGAGCCAGTTCATCTCAAAAGCAACCGACAAATGTATACTGTTCTTTGACGCGCTAAAGAAGGGAATGAAGACTTTCAAATGGAATCAAGCTTGTCAAACTGCATTCAAAGAGATGTTGGGACATATGGAAACCCCACCAATCCTATCCAAGCCAGGAGACAGAGAAGATTCATGCATCTACTTAGTAGTCCCGCCCCATGCATTTAGTGTTGCGCTCGTACGAGAAGAAGCTAAGATCCAGCGACCAATATATTACATCAGTAAATAGTTCACTAGAGCAGAAAAGAACTATCCAAAATTGGAAAAACTGGCATATTGCCTCTTAATCGCATCCAGAAAGTTATGATCGTACTTCCAAGCACACTCGATCAAAGTGCTGATAGATCAACCCTTGAAGCAAGCGTTATACCGCCCCTTGACCTCTGGACTGTTTATCAAATGGAACATCGAATTAAGTCTGTACGAAATCACATACCATCCTCGAAAGGTGATCAATGGGAAGGCGCTGTCAGTTTTTATTATCAAGTTTATAATATGAGAAAAGGAGGAAGAAATGACTCCAAAAGTGGAGACACAATGGAAGTTGTTTGTCGATGGTGCATCTAACAACTTCTCTCGGGAGCAGGGGTGGTGCTTGAGACTCCTGAAGGATGATCAGTTTGCTCTGCCTTACGCTTAGAATTCCCTATAACAAATAACGAGGCGGAATACGAAGCATTGATAGTTGGGCTGAAAGTTGTGAAGGAACTCGGGATAAAGTCCATACACATCTATAAGAACTCTCAGTTAGTCCTCTGTCAGATGAAAGGCAAATACCAGGTTCGAGGGGAGAACCTCGTCCCGTACCTATCTAAAGTATTGGAACTGCTGAACGAGAACGAGCATTACACCATAACTTATATCCCGAGAGAACAGAACACGAAGGCAGATTATCTAGCCAAACTGGCCAGTTCCAAAGAAGCTCAGTCATTGGGGCTAGTTCAGTTGAAACCCTGACCACTCCAAGCATAAGCGAAAAGGATGTCGACTAGACTTTTGAGACAACCAAAGAACCAGAGACATGGATGACGCCAATCAAGGACTACCTGCTCATAGAAACTCTCCCCAAACACAGAAATCAACGGAAAAAGCTCCTCCGAAAGGCACAACGATTCACAATAAAGGATAGGATACTCTATCTAAGGGGATTCTCTACCCCCTTGCTCGGATGTATGACCAACGACGAAGCTTGAAGGATCCTAAGAGAAGTTCATAAAGGCGGCTGCGGAGATCATACCGAGGGGCAAAACCTTGCAAAGAATGTTCTCTAGTATGGGTATTTTTGGTCAACGGTATACCGCGATGCAGTGGATTATGCCAGACAGTGTGACCAATGCCAAAGATTTCGCAAGATCAAAAGAACTCCCATGAGGGGCTAGCACAGATACTCAGCCCATGGCTATTCGCAATTTGGGGAATCGATCTGATTGGTGTATTACCAATGGCTAAAGAGAAGCCAAATATGCGATCGTTGATGTTGACTATTTCACCAAATGGGCCGAAGCGGAACCGCTGGCCACTATTACCACAAAGAAAGTTATTAACATTGTTACTAAAAATATTATTTGCAGATTTGGTATGCCATAGAAAATCATCATGGATAATGGTACTCTATTCGAATCACGGATAATGGTATGCCATAGAAAACCGTCGAACGAATTTTGAAATAAAAATAACCGCAAGCGCACAGCGTACTATTGAAGTACGTGGCGAGTACGGGTCGATCCGCAGGGAATTGATGATTTTAAAAATCTATTCAATCAAATTAAACCATAGTCGAGGGATAATAAACTAACTAAAAAAGGTAAGAACAAGCTAGATCTAAGGAGAATAAAAATATGAGATTAAAGAGCAATTTAGAGGTAAATCCCCTCTCATGATCACATAAATCAGCATAATGAAATTATGATCTCTTTTTGGTCATTTGTGAGTTTAGTTAATGCATTTATCATAAGCATGGCCTAATTGTGTTATTAATTAACACACTTAAACCATCAAAAATTAATGCACCCTCTAACCCACTTACTAACTTCAATGAAAATGATATGAAATTAAAAGTAGAATCTATTTTAAGCATGGCTTATTAACTATGGAATTAGAAACATAAACCATCAAATTTTGATTCTAAATCCACTTCCATTACCATGATCATATGTAGATGATGAGGTAATTAGTGATTCATATGACTAAGCATAACCTATTTGTTTTGAAAAACATAAGCTATCAAACTCAATATTAAACACAAAATCACACAAACATCCAACTTTCCATTAAGCACAAAAAGACATAAATGAGAAATTATGTTGAATCTACATGATTCAAGAGATCATCATTACCCCTAAATTGTAGGGATTAGCCTCTCATTTGTGTTATTATGTCAACACAAGTAGAAAGCAACATGAAATAAACAAAAATAAAAAGAAGAGGAAAATGAAAGCTAATGGAAAAGAGAACTAATCTAATTGCATAAAATAAAAGAGATCTACACTACAACATGAAAGGAAATAAACAAGAAAAGGAAAAGAACATGTATTAAATTGCATAAAAAGTTACATGAAAAGAAGAAATGGCTAAGTAGCCATGAAAAGAAAGAGAGCTCTCATTTTATTTTCCTAAGAGAAGAGACTAAGAGAAGAGAGACTAAGGAAGAAGAGGGTTACATGAACCATAAGAGGTCTTTATACATGTATGAAACCCTAATTCATATTTTTGGGGAATGCCCAAATTGCCTTGAGGTAGTGTGGTGGCCAAGTAATCATTAGCATCCACTAATCCCCCACTTAAATATACATGAAACTTTAATGTC
This sequence comes from Allium fistulosum, assembly GCA_030737815.1. Taxonomy (NCBI): domain Eukaryota; kingdom Viridiplantae; phylum Streptophyta; class Magnoliopsida; order Asparagales; family Amaryllidaceae; genus Allium; species Allium fistulosum. Next base: position 1,386,298,717 of record CM060901.1, on the reverse strand, counting down.
CTTTTATCATGTGCTTATCTCCTAATTGAAAATCAAGGTAATTGGGTGGGATCCTCCATGATCATCACCTTGAATTATTTCCATCTTCATTTGTTCTCTTCACTCTTGTGCATGCATATATTATCATAAAGCCACTTGTAAAATTCACCAAATTTCCTACAAAACAACATAGAAAATTCCAAGTAAATTTTCACAATTTAATAAATGCATAAAAATGACCATTTTACCCCTATATGAAGATGAATATGTGACAATTTGAAAATAATTTGAATTTTGGTTTAAACAAATTAAAATACACGATATGATCATTTATTTAATTTAAATAGATTAAATATGGTGGTAAAAATATGCACATTTACGTGCACATCAAATACCCCTAAACTTATCTTTTTATTCATCCTCGAATGAATGAAAACTAAGATAAATCCATTTTCGTAGGGAGCACGATTGCATTGAGTGTATGCAACAAGCCGTTAAACCTCTGGGTGTCCCCAGTAGGACGAGTGTTGTCTCGTAAGGGTTTTCAGCGGATACTACCCACAAAATCCAAATGCATGATGAAAATATTTACAAACTGCAAGGTTTATTTACAAAGAGATGAATGCGAGTTTTTGAAAATATTTACAATGAAGGATTTACTTTTAAATTGACACAAATAAGTTAAATATAGGTTTTGGTCATTATCTTGAAATTTAAGTCACTTACTCGTCAAAATTTCCAACAAAAATTAAGTTATCATAACAAATAGACTATAGTTTAACTCGTTGTTTCGGTTGATAACAAAGTGTAATTATAAAATGGATCCTTAATTGATTATCAAAGTTTATCAAAGTGGTAATTTTATTTCATTTCAATAACAAGTCAAATCAAATAAGTTAAAATTGTGCTTGGATTTCAATTGCTTACTCTCTCCATTTTTACTTTTGAAAATTTTGTTGATATTAGCAATATTTACATATGCCTAACTCAGATAAACCGAGGCCAGATATATTACCCATGCACTGCCTTGCAGACTGATGTGAGGGGAATACAGAGCGTGGCGAGTGAACTCATAAGTGTGAACACTTATTGACTGTAGGCGATATTAGTAAAATAATTTTTATATACACACCTAACTCAGATAAACTTAGGCCAGATATACCGATCGTGCACCACCTTTCGGGCTTACATAAGAAGGGTACAGAGCATGGCGAGTGAACACACGAGTGTGAACACATGACTCTAGGTGTTTATTAAAAACTATACATATATACAAGAAATATTTTGCAAAATCATCTTAGCACCATTTAACTTAGAAGACAAAAAAAATGTTATATCCTTTACTTTAAATTCACCACTTTTTAAAACAAAGATTTTCAATTAGGATATATTTCATAATTATCACGTATGAATCTTCCTATATACTAGTTAAACCATTGTTATTTGTAATCAAACTTCATTTTTATTTTTGTTAAGGCAAATAAATTTTCAAAAATTTCAATTTAATTAACCAAAACAATATATTTATCCTATAGCGTTTCTTTAAAAATAAATCAAAAATGATTAAGAATTTTTTTTTTCTTTTGAGATTTTTTTTAAAATTTTGGAAAGAAAAATTAAAAATAAACCATGAAAAATTAAAAAATGATGATGAGTCCCCCCCCCCACACTTGATTTTGACTATGTCCCCACAGTTAACCCAAGTGGAAGGAGAAAAATAAAAATAAAACATGACCTTTATTTAAATGAAAATTAACGGTATTTACACGAGATCAGAAAGTATATTGTCAAAAAGTAAATGAAACAGTCTTCCAAAGACCGATTCATTTGTCTCGTCAAGTATGCGAGACACAGCTTAAGCTCGGAAAACCAAACCATACAAGATTTCGAAGTTGAATTTGGATTTGGAAAAACGAATGTCTTTTTATTAAAAATTGTACGAGTCGTTTTATTTTCAATGATTTTTGGGGTTGATAAAACGATTGATTGAAGTTCAAGTTTATTTTCACCAAATTGAAATTCAAGCTGTTCATTGAAAAATTCTTCAGAATTATTGATTTCAAAATCAAATTGGTGATTTAAATCTTCCCCTTCAGAGTTTAACAACTCGTTTTCAAAAAGTCCATAAAACTCGTGTTCGTTAAATTCGACTTCCTTTGTTGGATTGTCAACAACTTTATTGCATAAATCAAGTTCAAAATTGTTGTATTCAAATTTTTAGAATCGAGAAAAGGAAGATCGAATTTTAAATTTGGTTCCACACCTTCAAAAGAATTGAAATCCAACTCAATTACCATGTTTTCAACAACTTCATTAAGATTGTTATTTTCAATTTCAAAAGTTGTTATTTGAAAATCGTCGACTTGGGTAAAAGATGGATTATTATTTGACTCATCACACGTTGGAATTTTATATTGTTTTTCACATTGTTTCATATATGTTTCAAACAACTTATTCGTGTGATCATCATAAATTTCGTTCATTTGCTCAACAAAATCCAATTATAATTATTAACTTGAGAATTTTCGATTTGGATTTGTTGAGAACAAAAATTTTCAATTGTAACATGGTTAAGATTATTCCCATTGCCAAATTCGTTTGAAAAGTTGTTTCCATTTTCTTTTTGAGTTTGAAATTCATTTTGGAGTTCGAAATTGAATTGGCATGGGTTATAATCTAAATCGTTTGAATTTTGAATTGAATTCAAATTTTGAAATCCTTGACTCGAGTTGTTACACAAATATGAATTACACAAATTATTTATCTCTCGATTTTGTTGTGTAGAGAGTTCGAGTAAAGATGAAATCATTTCAATGCTATTTTCGAGATTCGAGGGTTGTTCGTCATTTTGAAAAATTTGTGGTTCAACATTCGAATCGTTTAAACAATTGCTGTTGTTGACATATCCATAAAAATTTGAAGTGAAATTATATGGATTATATTGATTTTCACAACTATCGTAAAATTCAAATGAGTGGGGAAACTCGGACATTTTCAAGAATGTTTTTGCTTTTTTTATAAAGGAGAAATATTTACAAATAAAATTTATTTTTTCAAAAGGGAAATTGATTTATGTTTTGTTTTTTTTATAAAGGAGAAATATTTACAAATAAAATTTATTTTTCAAAAGGGAAATTGAATTTTTTTTTTTGGTTTTTCAAATTTTTTCTTTGTTTTTGAAAAGGTTTTATAAATTTTTTTTGGATTTTTGAAATTCAAAGAAAAAGGATTTAAAAATTTCAAAGGAAAAGGAATATTTACAATTTTATAGTTTTGGATTTTGATTTTTTTAATATGCATGAACTAATGCAACTAAATGAATGCAAGGGTTAATTACAAATGATTTATCCTATGTTAACCCAAAATTGTATAATCACACATTGTATTAAATAAACAAGATAGTTCTCAGCCAGGTAACGAACAGGATTTATCGATGCACCACGAATCACCGTAGCAATGCAGCCGAAGGTTTAAGTACGTTCAGAGAAACAACCACTATAATATTTACGAATCACTGTAATATTTATAAATGGTTATTGCTCTGTGGTAGCCTAGACACCGAGAAATTAAATTATTCAAAGAAGACAATTTGCCAAATACAACTAAGTGTTATCGATGTCTAACCGTTATTATTAATCAAAATGAAATGCAAAGCAGAAACTAAACGTGTATTAACAATGCAACTACGAATGGATTTTTGTTTTTGAATTTTTGTTTTTAATAAAATGCAAATGCAAGTAACCAACAATGCAATTCAAATAAAACTAGGGATGAGGTTAAAAGCAGCAAATTTTCTTTTATAAGCAAGCTAGCAATTTATTTTTGGAAAGCAGAGCGGCAGTTTTCAGCAAGCTATTCTTCCTTTATTTCTTGTTTGGCAACCTGAAAATTAAGAACAAGATATATACAATTGTTTTTATTATTTTTTGGTTGTTTTTTTCTTTTATAAAGGAAAATTTTTGGAAAGAAAACTACTAAAAACAAAAAAATTTGTTTTTTGTTTTTCTTTTGAAAAGGACACAAAATTTAAAAGTGAAGTTTTACTTAAAAAAACAAAAAAAATTTTGTAAAAAGGAAAGATGAATGATAGAAAACTTAAAACTTAAAATGTGATAAATAAATAGAAGGACAAAAGGACTCAAAAGATCAACCACACAAATCTTAGCTTGGCCCATAATGATAACACTCAATCCAAAAATAAAAATTCACCTAGACAAAAATAATGAAACGCAGAGACACAATACTTAAATCACTAGGTTAAAATTTCCTAACACATAGACATCCAAACTTCGAACTTCCGTAAATTTCAGAGCTAAATTGATTCAAGGAAAATTGCGTTGATGGGTAGCAGTAATTGCGACTTTAATCAATTGCGACTTAAATCACTAGGTGAGTGGAATATGGGTAGCACGCAAAGGTCAGCGAATGGATGAAGTCAATTGCATTGATTTTCTGGTTGTCGCCTTGGTTTGGAGGTGCGGTTGGTGAGTGCAAGTCGAGGTGGAGTGACGATGTTGGAAATTGGGATTTATTGAGATCGATGTGTCGAATTAAGGTGGTGAAGTTGTTTTTGATTGGGGAATGTTGTCAGTCCAGAGGGTAGAACTGGTGGAGGAGCAAATGGATGACTGGTGTAGGGGCTGCTGCAGTTGAAGTTGAATGTAGTTTGTGAAGTATGGAGTAGGTTGTGGCAATGGTGGTTGTTGGCAGTATAGTAGTTGCTGTTGTTTAGTAGTGGGAGTTGTGGTGATGCAGTTAGAGGATTGCTTGATATGGTGAAGAATGAACAAGGTGATGCAAAGATGGTAATGGTGAGTGGCAGCAAGTTCTCTGCAGTTGTTTTGCTGGGTTGTGGAGTTGTGAAGTGGATTTGAGAAGTATGTGCACAATCGTATGAAGATGGAGGGTTGTATATGATTGTATGAAAGAGATGGTTGATGTTTTCAGTTATAAGGTTGACAGAGGTCGTGTTTCAGGTGGAAATGGGAGAACTATTGATGAGAAATGTGAAAGCAGGGGGATGAAGTGAGTTAATGTCAATGGTTGATATAGAAATTTTAATGTGGATTGAGCAGCTGTGTGTATGTGAAGTGCACAGAGTGTTGATGCAGCTAGAAGGTGGTCATATGACTGTGTTGTAGTATGGTGGTTATGGCGCTGGTTGAGATGACAGTGATAAAGTAGGAGTTGCAGGAGAATGATACTGATATTGACAAGGTTGCAAGGGATGCTTGCTGAGTTTGTTATGCGTAGATAGTGGATATGGGAAGTCGGGTGATGAACTGTCGAAATAAATGAAGTTGAGGTGTGGAGAAGTTTTGGCCTTATTGCATAGGGGTTGTATATGCAGATGGGGTTGTGAAAGGCAGTAAATGAATGGCCAGATGAAGGAAGTGAAGGGTAGTAAATGATGGTTGTTTGTGGGTTTTGATGAATGTGTTTGTGAGTGGTGACAGTGAAGGTGTGTGTTTGTGGGCAGGTGGAAATTTGCTGCAGTTGTGTTGTAGTGACTGTTTTGAGAAGCAAATGCAAATGTACCGGAAGGGAGGAGTATGAAGTTGTTATATGTGGATGCTGTTGTATATGACAGTGATATGGTGAAGATATGGAGTTGATATGTGACAGTGAAGAGGATTGTTTGTTTGCGTGTTGTGATTATGGTCGGAAGTTGATGATGGTGGATGACTACTAGTGGAAGTTGAAGGGTGATTGCAAGAGAAAGATGAAGTTGCATTGGGCAGTGGACAGTGGAAGTTGAATATGCAAGTGGTTTGGAAGTTTACTGGTGATGTGGTTGAAGGCACTGGTTGCCGGAGGGAAGGAGATGGCACTGGTTTGATTGTTTTTGAGTAGATGGTGTAGCAGTGTGGTTAATAGACAGCAGTTGTGCACTGTGCACAGGATATGGGGGAAAGAGATGGTGTGGAGGAAAACAAAAATAGCAAACAAATGGTGAATAGGTGGAGTATGACAGGCAGAAAGAAGGGGATGAGATTGTTGAAGTGGGAATGATGTTGTTGTATATGAGACAGAGAGGGAGGGAAATGCACAAAACAGTGGGGAGTGGATATGTGCACAGTGAATATTTTGTAAAATGTAATATGGTGAATGTAAAGTTGTAAACTAATGCAAATGAAAATGTAATCTAAACAAAAATGGTAAATAAAAATGAAATTTTTTTTCTTTTTAATTGTGCATGTTTTTTTTAAAATATATACAATGTAATGCAAAATAAATAGAAAACAACAATCACACAAACAAATGTAAGCTACAAACACAAAACAAAATTCTCTTGTTTTTTGCAAACAAACACACAAAATAAAACACACAACAAAAATCGAACAAAAGTAATTCGAAGAGTAGAAAATTAAAATCAAAACAATTCCCCGGCAACGACGCCAAAAACTTGTTCGACGACGGAATTTCTATCGAGATAGAAAACCGTCGAATGAATTTTGAAATAAAAATAACCGCAAGCGCACAGCGTACTATTGAAGTACGTGGCGAGTACGGGTCGATCCGCAGGGAATTGATGATTTTAAAAATCTATTCAATCAAATTAAACCATAGTCGAGGGATAATAAACTAACTAAAAAAGGTAAGAACAAGCTAGATCTAAGGAGAATAAAAATATGAGATTAAAGAGCAATTTAGAGGTAAATCCCCTCTCATGATCACATAAATCAGCATAATGAAATTATGATCTCTTTTTGGTCATTTGTGAGTTTAGTTAATGCATTTATCATAAGCATGGCCTAATTGTGTTATTAATTAACACAATTAAAACATCAAACTTTAATGCACCCTCTAACCCACTTACTAACTTCAATGAAAATGATATGAAATTAAAAGTAGAATCTATTTTAAGCATGGCTTATTAACTATTGAATTAGAAACATAAACCATCAAATTTTGATTCTAAATCCACTTCCATTACCATGATCATATGTAGATGAAGACGTAATTAGTGATTCATATGACTAAGCATAGCCTATTTGTTTTGAACAATATAAGCTATCAAACTCAATATTAAACACAAAATCACACAAACATCCAACTTTCCATTAAGCACAAAAGAGACATAAATGAGAAATTATGTTGCATCTACATGATTCAAGAGAGCATCATTACCCCTAAATTGTAGGGATTAGCCTCTCATTTGTGTTATTATGTCAACACAAGTAGAAAGCAACATGAAATAAACAAAAATAAAAAGAAGAGGAAAATGAAAACTAATGGAAAAGAGAACTAATCTAATAGCATAAAATAAAAGAGATCTACACTACAACATGAAAGGAAATAAACAAGAAAATGAAAAGAACATGTATTAAATTGCATAAAAAGTTACATGAAAAGAAGAAATGGCTAAGTAGCCATGAAAAGAAAGAGAGCTCTCATTTATTTTCCTAAGAGAAGAGACTAAGAGAAGAGAGATTAAGGAAGAAGAGGGTTACATGAACCATAAGAGGTCTTTATACATGTATGAAACCCTAATTCATATTTTTGGGGAATGCCCAAATTGCCCTTGAGGTAGTGTGGTGGCCAAGTAATCATTATCATCCACTAATCCCCCACTTAAATGTACATGAAGCTTTAATGTCCTTTTATCATGTGCTTAGCTCCTAATTGAAAATCAAGGTAATTGGGTGGGATCCTCCATGATCATCACTTTGAATTATTTCCATCTTCATTTGTTCTCTTCACTCTTGTGCATGCATATATTATGCATGCATATATTATCATAAAGACACTTGTAAAATTCACCAAATTTCCTACAAAACAACATAGAAAATTCCAAGTAAATTTTCACGATTTAATAAATGCACAAAAATGACCATTTTACCCCTATATGAAGATGAATATGTGACAGTTTGAAAATAATTTGAATTTTGGTTTAAACAAGTTAAAATACCCAATATGATCATTTATTTAATTTAAATAGATTAAATATGGTGGTAAAAATATGCACATTTACGTGCACATCACCTCCCAACACAGCTTTCCATTTTTCCTCTGCTATTGGCCTCGAGGTAGGTTGCTCCAATGCAAACACATTTCCTTCCCCTCCTTAGCAGGCTCATTGACTGGTTCTTATAAAGACCAATTTGATCGTAGTTGAAGCGTCTGATATTCTTCTTCCCGATCATCTTCTTTCCATCTCCTGAGCAACATTCATTAGCAAAATGCCCTTTCTTATCACATTAAACCAAACAACTTTTGACTTTCCCTTCTTAGCCGCTCCACCCTTCTAAGCTCCTTTTTTATGGAAGAACTTCCTTTTCTGACTCTGCCCCTACCTGGACTTCCTTTGCGTTGTTTCTCTCCATAAAAGTAAGCATCTCTTCGTTCCTCAAAGCCATCTCTACTACAACATCACATGGATCCCTGATATGCGGTAACATTACCCTAGCAAGCTCAGGCTTCAACCTCATGATGAACATCTCATTAATCTTAATATTAGTATCAACCGTAGTATAGCCATATCTTGCTAGCTCATCAAACCTCCTCGCATACTCAAGTACAGTCATGTCTCCTTACTCTAATTCAGCAAACTTACTAAGCAGAGTAGACTTAGCAATCTCTGAAATAAACCTTTTCTTAAATCTCCTTTTAAACTCAGCCCATGTCATCGTCTCCTCATTAACTCCAACTGTAACACTATTCCACCAATATAAAACTGCTCCTTGAAGCTGTTTCGAAGTAAGCCTTCTCTTCTGCTCATCATTGAGCCCCAAATCTGCAAAGATCCTCTCACAATACAGCAACCAGTTTTCTACTTCAATAGCGTCTTTAGTTCCGATGAATGGCTTTCCTCCCAACCGAGCATAATTCCTACTCAGAATAGCGTAGTTATTGACCACTGGAGCTTCCTAAACTCCTCCTCCGACTACACCAGCAGCAACACCCTCATCATATTGACAAAGAACTGATACATTGCTCCTAAGTCAACTTGCGGGACTCCAGCACCTATGTTTCCAGCTTGTGCCTGACCAGGGTTTCTTCTCGTATTTGGTCTGGCATTTCCATTTGTTGTGGTGCTTCCCCCAAGGTTAACACTTCCACTTCTATCATCCATATCTTTATTCAAGCCCCGTGAATACAAAAGAATAGCCTAAGAGAGATAAAAAAATAGAGATATAGCGTATACTTATATATAGCAAATACAAGTACGTTACTATAGCATTATCCCATACCCCGATCTTATCACTAATTCCTTAGGATTATGTTTTCAAAAAACCATTTTTGCTTAAAGTTTTCCATAAACCTATGCTTTGATACCAAGTTGTGACATCTCCTATCTGGAGGCTCGAAGCTAAGCGCTATAGATGTTGCAATCATCGATAGTATTAACTTTCGGTGACCAAATACAATAATGTTAATGGTATCCATAATATCAGAAGCACATGAATATTAAACAAAATCACAGATTTCAAAAACAACTTTTTTGATTACATTTCACAAGACATGTTTCATATTCCACTACATAATCCCAATCGTTTCCCAGGTTCAAATCAAATATAATTATTACAAAATATGCCAAGAGATACTTTAGAAGATGCCCCCTTCGATGACTAGAGTACTAAATAGTCATAACCGACTAAATACACCACATCGGAATAAAACAAACAAAACTACTCCTAAAAAGCTAACTTCAGCCTCATGCTCGTCTTTGGAAGCTTTATTCGTCCACCTACTAAAAATCTGTAAATCCTCAACCCTCAGCCTACTCAAATCAATTTTGAACACCCGAGAGTTTAAGGGGAAAAACATAAACTTCGAGTGAGACATAGTCCTAGTGTGAATAATACTATACATCCCGGTTGTTTGATATTAAGTGAGACCACGCCGCCTAGCAGAACAGGTTCCCCTCACTAATATCCTTTTAAAACATATCTTTTGCAAACCTTAATCCTGCAACCAAAACTGGTTAAAACAGTAATAACAATACCGTGAAAGTATATAAACCAGGTAACAAATGGACTATTTGTCCAAACGATATAGTTTTGTTTGGCTAACTATTAAACTTTGGCTGACTCGGCCTACCAAACAAAATAAACAAATAATTTAACTTCTATTAGATGCTCCTCTTTTGGACGGTTTGTCCCTAACTTAATTCTCCAGGGTCAACTGATCCTAATGGTTATGCAGGCTCAACAATAACCTATCCTCACTCTGTATATTCCTTTCTGTATGTAACATTAATTTAGTCTTACCTGTGACAAAGCCCTACGCACTAGAATTTTCGATTGAATTAGCTAGGGGCTAATAGCTAATGTATAGGGTGCGACCCTATACTAGTTCCATCCGACATTCTAATATCTGAGTCATTTTACTTGGGATTAACTACCCATAAAATTTCCTTGAAAACCTTTTCTTATCAAATTGATTTAATCCTTTTAAATCATACTTAAACAAAGAAAATATACTATGCTTTACTCAAATCACTTTGCCATGTTATATATGCTTCTCCCAAAAATAATGTTGATGAAACCATTAAACCTTTGTTTAAACCATTAAACAATATCATATAAAACCATAGAAAGTACCCCTTTCGAACACTTGAAAGTACCCTTTAGATCAAGTAAAATTAGGGAGAAAGGTCAAAACCTACCTTTCGAAACCAATCAACATAGTCATTTCGAAAACATTAAAATTATCCCTTTCGGAAGCTTTAAAACATCAAACATACTATCTTTAAATCACTTAAACATTGCATTTCAAAAACATAGGAAACCTTCCATTTAAAACCTTTTGAAACCATTGGGGAACCACCCCTTCAAAACCGTTAACTTAAACCTTTTGAAAGTATTAAATCCGTCAAACCTTTCAAAAGCATTTGGGTTCAAGTAAAATATATGGAACAACCTTTCGAAACCATTCAAAAGTATGTTATTTGAAACCATTTGGTTTATCTTTAAAATTCTCAAAAGTGTCATAAAAGAACAAGGTTGAAATTAACACTTTCGGAAGCTATTTCCTAAGTAAAGGAAGTGATGGTGTCGAAACCATTCCCTTCAAAAGCAATGGAGAAACATCTTGTATTTTAAAACAAAGGGACCTCTCGAATGCACTGCATCGAAAGGAAAAATGCGGCAGCAAGGGGGGTATCGACCTAGTCGAAAGCTATTACTTAAAACTAAAAGGCGCAGCCATTCCTTTAAAACAATTTAACCCAGACGAAAACTAACCAAGTCGAAAGTTAATTAAGTCAAAAGCAAAGCAGGCTCATTCTCCTTTAAAAACGAAGACACGCTTCGACCACTTCGGAACCCCATGCTTCGACTTCATACCTTCCGCCTTAGTCCAATTCGCTACGTATCAAGTATTGATACCAGGTGCATTGATTTCGACTAAGAAGGAGATGGAAGTAAGGCGTCGGAAGGAGGGTGCCAAAAGTGGTGAAAAATGTAAAAAGCATGTTTAAACTAATTTTTAGCTTTTTAAAGTAATCCTTTCAACTAACCTGCCTTGTTTGTCAAAATATTATTGGTTGCTAATTTCTTTTCTAAAAATGATGCCAATATTTCAGAAATAAACAATTTAATTTATTTACAAAATACACCTTCTCCTTTTATAAATATATAAAACATTTAAGTCTCATACCTTAAATAATTTTATATATTCATTAGAACACTTAGTAAAATTCTATAAAAATTCCTATAAATCATTTTTAATATGTTTTCTAACATATAAAATTTTTAGACCCAAAACATACATAATTTAGCCGTAAATTATTTTAAACCCAAATATCCATTTTCCTCACAGAAAATTGATATGAAATCCACATTAATTCAAAAAATTATAAAAATTGAAACATATCTCTAAAATATCATTTTTTATCTAAATCTAAAGTCGCAAGGCATTTGAATGTCATTTAATAAGGTTTTCACATGAAATAATATCATAAAATTTATATGAATTAGCATAAATCATCAACAAGCATATATATCCATTTCCAATAATCAAAACATGGCAAAACCATTGCAACATAATTCGAATTTAACCTAAAACCGAAAACGATTAGAAAACATGAGATGTAGTCATTATTCACCTTTAGCTTTGAGATTAAGGGTTTGAGATTTGATTATGATTAAGTTGCTTAAGCTTTTCCCCTTGAAATCTTCTTATCTTCTCTTGTTCTCCTAATGGTGGCCGGCCTCTTACTTTGTTTTTAGTTTTGTGAATATAGAAATGAACGTATAGAACTTGGCTTAAGGGATATTGGGTATAAGAATAATACTAATTCCAATATTGCCTTTGTCTATTTCCTAACATTTTTTTTCATTTCAATTTACTTAGTTCATTTGGATACATGGCACGGCTACCCTTTAGTAATCACAAATCTCAATCCCTTAACCATATTACATTATTTCATTTAATTTACCTAATTAAATGTTACTAAATAATGTTACTAAAAATTAGGGTTATTACACAAATCTGGGGCCCTGTCACCTAAATCGACATCGTCTTCAGTGGTATCTGTATCCCAATTTATTTCTTCTTCGATTTAAGGGAGCCCCTCACCAATCTCCTCTTCCTCCTTTCCCTCAATTAATGGAGCTTTTCCCATCTGATGAACAAACTCTTCTTCTTTCTCCTCTGGGATTGAAGTCATCTTAGGCAGACTATCAACCTCAACTTAGACATGGGCCTCTTAAGAAGATTTCTCTGAGCCGCCGGACGAGTCACTTTCTTCCTCCTCATCATCATTTTCATCACCTTCATCAGCATCGTGGGAAGAGAAAACTGAGTGAGTCCGGGTTTTGGAGCGAGTAGGGGGACTAACGTATCCAACTTTCCTCCTGGGATGCAAGAGCCTACACCGGTGAAGATTTTCATATGTAAGCAGAAAGCTGGTCGTGCGCTCTCGAGCATCGACCAATTATAAGGCGCTAAGAATAGGGTCGAGCGGCAGATCTTTGTTAACCTTTGAGAGAACTGCAAAAGAATAAATGATCGTTCAAAAGACTTTTTAGCAGCTAAAGGAAATTCCATGCGTGGTGAAAGAAACTTACCCTCCGTGGTCCATAAACGGGTGAATCCTTCTGGACACTTGGCAAAAAAGAACTGATTTTTGAATAAGGGAATCTTGCAAGGAAGATCGAGTACAAGCTTTCAGATATGTTGTGCCTCAATATAAACGAGTGACAGGTTAGCCTCCCTCTTTTTAACTAATAGGAGATACTGCACCTCTACAAAGCTCAAGGCGTAGTTAAGTGTTCGCATGAACAGAATATACAGGCAGTTAGCATGGCGTAGCCATTTGGGTGGATTTGGAATGGGGCCAACCCTAAGTTCTGAAGAGTCGCCATAAGAAACTGATTAAAATGGGGCACCACACCATACATACAGGGGTGGCGGAACATCTAATGCGATAGTCAAATTCCCTGAACAAATCAGGCATCCCATACTACATATTCGTCGTCACTCTTATACTTTGTACGCTCATAAGGATAACTGGAATGAAGGTATCCTAGCAACTGGCGGTAGAAATAAATCAAAGTCTAGAGGAAAAGTGGTGTATATAGTATGATATAATATAAAAATACAAGTACGCTCTTTTAGCCTATCTCCATCTACCTATTTGTTTAGCACACTAGTATACTTTGTCATAAGTATTGAACCTAGGCTTTAATACCAAATGTAACAACTCACCCTTCATAATATCCTAAAATCAGAATCGAATATAAATGTCTAACTTCTAATGTAACAACTCGCGTACTTAACAATAAGATGTTTAAATAACAAATTTAACTATTGAATCTTTATTGAATTGAAGGTCCAAACTATGACTCTTTGCATATGATTGAATTAGGACTCAAGACCACTTTCGTAATGTCCGGATTGACATGGCGAATCAAAATCTATATATATCGCTATATTTGGAAGTAGACAGTCTGATGGCCAAAACAACATCGAAATGCGTGAAATCATCATCCTAGAGCACTATCTTGAATAGTAACGAAATTTATATCATTGGGACCGGAAAAATGAATTGATGTGCGCCGATGAGTTTTGTAGTAATCCGATGTGATGTGGGATCGTACGAGCTCAATACGTATGGCGATTTATTTGAAAAATCAAATAAATTACACACACACACATATACGTACACGTACTTTTCCTCCTCTCCTTTTCTTTTTCCCTTTTTCAGTTTTCTTCCCCAATTAGTAAAAGAAGAAAGCCACCCTCCTTCAAAAAATTAAACTAGAAGCTACGATCCACGTTAAATCCCGAGGCCGAATCTGTTGAACTTGTATGGAGGCGAGCTTCAAATCCATATGGACTTTGGCTCGTGCGAATGATTTTAGGGTTGATCGACATTTCCAACTTTGGCTAGGGTTGGGGTTCGTTGTCGATTGAGGTGGCATTTAACAAAATAGGGAGCACAAATTTACTTGTCTTGGCTATGTGCATCAGGTGGAGTTGATCGGAGGAGCTCCGACTACCTTGAGGCAATCATGACATTATATGATGATTGGAAGGTAGCATGTCATGTTTTATTTGGGGGGAATGGAGGCTATGTGCTTATGTCGATTTCGTCGAGCATGCGTAGAGCATCTTGTTGGAACAATCAACATTCGATTTCATAGAGCACAGCTCCATGTCGTGGTGTGCTTGTGCGGTGAGTGGTTAGGTTTGTGCACTATGGACGAATTTAGGGGGAAATGGGATTTAGGGAAGATGAGATTAAGATATTGATTAACTATTTAAGTTAATTAATTATTATAATTAATCACATTTCTTATAAAATTTATATCTCTTGCATATGATGTCTAACCGGGACGTCATCTTTGCCGTTGCACTCGTAAGAATATTATCTACGTTATGGAAAATGTTCCGACTGGGTCTAACCAATTGAAAATTTACGATTAAGGTGAGTAGAATTATAACTCTAAGTTAATCTTTTAGTATAAACCCTCATTATTATATAAAATGAAAAATATTATCTAGTAGAGGTAGAAAATAAATATATTGAAATTGTTTCCCCATTTGATTGGATTTTTTTAAATAGATATCTAAGACTGTTGATTGAAATCCCGTACATTTATATTATGTTCTATTCGTATTGAATAGAGTTAGACAGCAATGATGTTAATTTGTAGTATGGTTATAATTTAATTAAACTATGATTCGTTATGTTAGATAGCCAATCGAGGCCATTTAGGCCAAAGAAAACCCTAGTTATCACCATTCAACTGGTCACTACGAGCGGTTGATCGACCAACCTAAAGAGGGAGTCGAACTATGGGTCCCAACCAAATAACTTTACTATTTAACACTAATATTTACTTAATTATGTTTATTATTTAAATTCATTTGAATTATTTTCGATTTGAAATCTTCAAAAGTCGATAACTTCTTCATTTGAACTCCGATCGTGAAGCTTTATATCTAAAAGTTGCTCAGAAGATTGTCAAGAACACAATGGTGCCAAGTTTCATAGACAAATTCAGTTGTTTACTCAATTTGCTTTTTTAAACTTATTATTGATTAATTAATTCCTCTTAATTAATTTGATGTTAATTATGCAGGATGTTACATTCTCCCCGATGAAGGAATTTCATCCTCGAGATTCCTAAGAGACAGATAGTGTAACGCGCACTCTACCACCAAGTAGTACGACGAAGTTATCCACATAGCAATATACTCAACAAAAAGCGTTATGTGATTATGTAGGAAACATATCTTTAGGTGCTCTTATCCTTAGTGTGAATGTAAGATCATGGCATATAAGCACGTATGCAAACAACCTAAATATGGATTAAACTCTATACGAGTGCGAAAACAATAGGAAATGTGTGCAACCATCCCCTACCATCAAATCTTGCAAAACACAATGCAATCAAAACCTATATAATATTAAACCTAGAGAGAGAAAATTTACTAGAGAAAAACCCTATATGAGAAGCCTTCATCCTCTCTTTTGTTTATTAGGTGCTTTCCCCTGGATTATCTTCCCATTGTACTCAGACCATCCTAATTTCTTTATTACGAAGCATCCTAACTATGTGCTCCACTGTATGTGCAGTGGCACGGGGTGCTATTGACTCCATCTCTATATCTGCTAACTGATCAGGCTTTACTATGTGGTTGTGCTATGTAGACACCTTCTCAGGTATAATACATGGAAAACATTATGGATTCTAGCTAACTTAGCTGGAAGTTACAACGGATATGCAAGTTTTCTCATCCTCCCCAAAATCAAGAAAGCCCAACAAATCTCGGTGCAACTTCCCCGCAGTTCCAAACCTTATAACCTTCCTAAGTAGGGAAACCTTAACAAATACCATATCCCCAACCAAGAATTCCCACTCTTTCCTTTCCTTATCAGCATAGGACCTTTGTCGGTCCTGAGCGGTCTTCATTTGCTACCTAATTATCTCAATCTTCCGCATGGTCTCATTGATGGCCTAAGTAGAATTTTGTCATTTTTTCCCACCAACAGTTTGGTGACTTGCATTGCCTTCCATATAAGGTTTCAAACGGTGCCATACCTATCATCATCTGGCAATTGTTGTTATAGGTGAACTCTACTAAAGGTAAATACTACTCCCAATGTCCGCCAATATCCATGATGGAAGCCCTCAATAAATCCTCTAAATGTTCACCCTTTCCATCTATCCATCTATCCATCATTCAGAGGGTGGTAAGCACTGCTAATCTTCAGCGTCATACCTAAACCTAACTTTAAACTCATCCAAAATTCACTAGTGAATGAGGGGTCTCTATCACTGACAATACTGATGGAAAATTCATGTAATCAGATCAATATCTTGATGTGTTCCTACTTTTAGTGAGCCTATCTACTATAAACCAAATAACTTCATTACCACTTTTACTTCTAGATAATCCACCCATAAAATCCATCGATATGTGTTCCTACTTTCAAACCTCCAATGGTAATAACAGACCTCTAGGCTTCCTTTGTTCATCTTAGATTTGTCGACATGTCATAAACCTTGCAAAATATTTCACTGCTTGCCACTTTATTCCTGGCCAATAGAAAATCCGCTTCGTGTCTTTATACATCATATCTCACTCGAAAAGAATAGCCATCCTAGATTGGTGGCACTCAGCCAATACTTAATCCAGAATGCCCTACACCACTAGAACACATAAGCATCCATTCTTCTTAACCATCCTCTCTTATCAATCGAATACCTACTAAGATGGGGGAAATACGCTCCAGTACTCAGCTTAGCCAAAATATCAACTATTGCCCTATCCTTCTTTTGCACTCGACTAATATGGTTCATTAATGTCGGCCTTATTTTCGTTGCTGCTAGATATC
Organism: Allium fistulosum; assembly: GCA_030737815.1. Classification (NCBI taxonomy): domain Eukaryota; kingdom Viridiplantae; phylum Streptophyta; class Magnoliopsida; order Asparagales; family Amaryllidaceae; genus Allium; species Allium fistulosum. The sequence goes on along the minus strand of CM060901.1, from coordinate 1,386,281,442 downwards.
CTACGGTGAATTTTGATAGTGGTTGGAAATTGAAAGTTGAGAAGAACTCAACCTCCCTCCACTCATATATAGCACCAATAGTAGCACGCCTCTGGCCAAGGGTGTCTGTAATGACATTCCCTTTTATGAGGGTATATTGAATTTCAAAGTCATACGATGTTATAAACTTCACCACCTTTGCTGCCTAAGGATTAAATCTTTTTGAAAACAGGTATTTGAGAGACTTATGATCAGTAAATAGCTCAAACCTTTCTTTTAGAAGTTAATGCGTATAAATTTTCAATGAAGACATACTAGCAGCTACTTCGAAATCATGAGTAGGATACCTCTTCTCATGGTCCTTCAACTACCTGCTTGCATAGGCTACTACCTTACCTTCTTGCATAAGAACAACTCCTGACCCTATACCGCATGCATTGGTGTAAAAAATGAAAGCCTTCGATCTATCTGATATCATTAGTATAGGTGCACTAGTTAATAGCTCATTCAGCTTCTCAGAGGCTTTCATGCATTTCTCATTCTATGTAAAGACTATGTTTTTCTTAGTTGGGCAAGTCAATGGCACTACTATCTTTGCGATGTCTTTAATGAACTTCCTATGGTAACCAGCTAAACTAGGATACTTCTGATTTTAGTAGCATCCCTTGGAATCTTCTAGTTCTAAATAAAAGTTACTTTTGTAGGATCTATAGATAACCCTTTCTCTAAGATGATGTGACCGAGAAACTTTATGTCGTTCCTCGAGAAATGATGCTTTGAGAATTTGGCTTTTAGCTAGTGCCTTCTCAAGGTCTCTAGCACTTCCCTTAAGTAGTTATCATGTTCATCTTCACTTTTTGAGAACACTATAATATTTTCCATGAAAACTATGACTAACTTGTTCAGCCACCCTCTAAAGACTCTACTCATCAAATACAAAGTATGTAGAGGAATTTGTCAAGCCAAAAGGCATTACCTTCCATTCATATATTCTCTCTAGAGTGCAAAAAGAGATCTTCTCCTTGCTATCTTAGGCCACTCTCAATTGATGAAACATAGTGGCTAATTCTAATTGAGAAAATATTTGGCCCCAATAAGTTGGTAAAATAAGTCATCTATTTTAGTCAAAAGGTACCTATAATGACCCGAAATTTCAAACACTTTATATATAAATATCTAAAACTTGTATATTTGATTTAATATGAATAAATATGATTTTATAACCTTAATAACCACCTTGTAATTAATAACTAATGAAGGAAAGAATATTTTTGAATTTTTTTTACAAAAATAAATAGTTCGAAGAAATATCGATAGTGTGACCGAAAATTGTTTTATAGATAAACGACTTTTTACTTTATAAAAGTTGTTCGAACTCTTTGAAACTTGTATAGTAATATGTGCATTAATTAACAACTAATTAAACACCTCTCTTGTTAATAAAGTTTAATCAAACAAAGCATACCATTAAGGGGACAATGACCCATAAAACAAGGCACAAAACATGGCTTGAAGAGTGGAGAGAATCATAGAAGGAAGGTGCTTGGAAGGTCAATTGGTGGCTAGCTAAAAAGAGGAAAGGAGAGGGATATTATTCTTATTTCATTCACTTATTCCATTTCAAAAATCTCAAGTTTAAGTTCCTTAAGAAAACTCAAAAATGGCATCCTTAATTTCATTTCTTTCTCCGTATTCTCTTCATTTCTTTCTCCTTTTTCTCTCTCCAAAACACATCCAAACCTCCTCCGAACATCCACATACTTTAGTATAGTTCTCGAGACACCCCTAGAACACCTTCTATCAAGTTTAAATTGAAGGACAACAAAAAAATTATCATTATATATTTGGGCGTGAGCAATAAGGGCATGGGTTGCTTGGTCGAGAGCTTCATGGTTGAATGGTAAGGAGTAAGGTGCTTGCAAGGATGAGGTAGGAAAATGGTAGCTTGCTTTTGAGTTTTAGTTCGATACATGTGAGTTTTCTCACCACTATTATCATCATGAAGTGATTATATTAGCCTGTTGAAAACATATTTGTCTTGCTTTAAATATTGTTATGTTAATTGTTGATCTCGCTTTGGAAAGCAATGACTTATGTAATGATTGTATATGACTTGGATCACTTGTTATGACTTTTTGTATAACCTTGAAATAAATCACAAAAGGATTAGTGGGGGACGAACTTGATTTGGACTTCAAATGAAAGTGTTCGTATAACGATAGTCGCCACGGAAGCACTTTGGTATTGTGCATTTTATTCTTGTATGAATCTTTTATTTTCATGTATATATATGTTGTATATATGTTTTTCATGCTTCTTTGTGCTGTGTTTTTGAAGTCAAAATTATTAAATGTATATGTGCATGAATGAAGTTGAATTTGGAATTATTCCTATAGCAATGCTCGGTATAAATGCACTTGGAATCCCCTCTCTTCTATCTTATCATTTTATGAATGATTTTTGAATGAGATGTTTTAATTGCTTTCTACACTTATATTAGTATAAAATATAGTGAGAAATTGAGTTGAAAAGTTATTTAATTTATAAAACAAAGTTGTAAAATTTATGGTCCATATAACGATAGTCAATATGGATGCACTTTGAAAATCCTTGATTTTGATAAAGTATGAAATGTTGTTTTCTTAGATATTTTACAAAATATTTTCAATAGAGTTTTATAAAGGGTATACAATTACTTTAAAAGAGTATAATGTTTTAAATATAACTTTATATAGTTATTTTTAAATTTTAAAGTAAAGGCTTTCTTATTCATTTATAAAACGTGTTTATTTTAGACAAAAGATTTCTAAATAAATATTAAGTAATTATTTGAAAGTAATAATTTTTATAACTATTCATAACTTATTTTTAAATATTTTAAAAGGTATTATATATATAACTTTATAAAACTAGTTTAATATTTTATTATAGTATAAAGAGTTTTTGTTATATTTTATTCTTTAAGTTTATTTTAAACTCTATTAAATATAGTAAATTTTAAACTAAACTATTATACATATATATATATACACACTATTAAAAAAACATTTCTAACTTATTTACAAGTATTTTTGAAAGACTATTATTTTAGAAGAAGGGATGAGAAATTACATTTGTGTAAAATTGAATGTGTAGTTAGTTTGCATATGGAATGATCGTAATACTATACTAACACTAAAAGCCGAGCGAGGTAGCCTTCTCTATTTGTAAGAGTCAAGATTGATGTTTGAGCAGGGATGAGCAATAGCGCTCCAACCTACCGGCTTCACTCTTGACCAAGTAATAGTTAAGTTGGAATGTTGGAATGTCAGAAATGGGTTAAGTATACGAACATTGATTTCTATAAGCAATCGTTTTTAGAACTAGATAGTCCATTAGTAGACTATAGATCTTAACTAAATAAGATAAGTAAATTGTTTTGGGTTGTAGTAAACAAGGTTAGAGAAACATTTGTTTTTAACCCTTATAAATGTACTTAGATCTTTAAAAGAGTGTTTTTAAAGATAATGTTTAAACTATAAATCATTTTCTGTTTATTGTGACAATGTTTAAATAACACCTGTCTTTAACCCATAGAAACGTAATAAGGTCTTTATAATGGTAATTTTAAAGATAATAACAAGTATGGAATCTGTTAAACCAATTTGAGGATTTCTGCATATATCAAGTGCCGAGAGGAAAGAATTCTCAAGCTAATTCTTTAGCGAAATTAGCTAGCTCATAGGGAGCACCAGAGTCACGGATTGTACCAGTAGGCTATCAACCAAATCCCATAGAAGAAAAAGCCCCTGAATCAAGAAGTGAATCCATGGTATTAACCAGATCAAAATCTTTAACATGTGCGGAGAAGGGGGAAGAGAATGAATGTGAACCCCTCCAAGAAAGGTCTTCTTATCCAGAGACAAACGACCAATATCAAAATTAAATAATTAAATGATGCCTATTGTTGAATACTTAATAAATGGGAAATTGCTGATAGAGAAAAAAGAAGCAAGAAGGTTAAACCACCAAGGTCCTGAAAATGTGTACGCTTGTGCACACGAATTATGGATCGTGTAATATGGACTAACAATATATGCGGAATGTTATTTACAATTGCTATACAAGTAAATATTCAATAAACTAACTATATAGAAAATCACAGATATAGAATAGTAAATGCAGGAAACTGTAAAAATCACACCACGGATTTTTATACTGGTTCGGACCTCCCATCCTACGTCTAGTCCCAAACTTCTATCTGGATTTTCACTACCAACTACCTCGCTTCACCCGGAGGAACAGGTTTACAACACCCGAACAGCCGAATGGGATTTCGTGCCTCTTACAACACCGAGGACTTCAACAAAAAACAAATACAATTGTTGTTGACAACTTGTGCTCTTGATAACACGGATTTGTCACTTGTAGTACACCCTTCCTATAATCTTATCCTCAAAATATGTGAATGATGTTTGTGAGGATTGAAGGAAGTATATTACTTATTGAATCAAAAGATATGAAATAATTTCAATGATTCAATAAGCAATTGAAATATTTGAGAGCTTTTAGAATGCAAGAATATTTAGAAAGTAAGATCAGAAATTAGAGCATGAATTCTTAATTTTGAATCAATGATTTAGACGTGTTTATATAGAGAATAAATGGTTGTAACTCTTTGTGAAGAGTAGCCATTAATAGAAATGATCATTGATGAAAGGTAAGAGATGCAACTATTGGTGAAAGAAGTGTCTTTTGGGAAAGGTTGCTCTCTGTTTAAAAACGGTCGACAGATCAAAAATTGGCCAGTAGACAGGATTTCAAATATATAGACGTTATGTGCATGTGTGCACGTTCATTGTGCATTTTACACAGAAACGGTCGACCGCCTGGTTTAATACCGGTCGACCGGTCCCTGTCAAATTGCACAATGAATGTGCAATGCCATTCAAACGTATTATATTGAGGTGCATGATTATTTGAGGATAGATTTTAACAAGGTTATCACTATTACAACATCAAATAATCAACCTATAATCTAGAGTACCATATTTAGCTCTTTTGTGCCTCTTTATAGCCATGATGTCTTCTTTTTGTCGATCGCCTTTATTACTTTGTCAGAAATCAAAACTTCGTAGAATCTGTGACTCAACATTCTCCCCCTTTTTGATTGATGACAACATATATCTGAAGTTCTGAATCTCCCCCTGAATATGAGATCTCCCACTGAGATTTTGTCTGTATTCTTTATATATATATATATTCCTGCAAATAATTGTTAGCACTTTCTCCCCTTTTGTCATCGACAAAAAGGAGTAATAGATAATGGTATAATAAAGGAATGTAACAACCAGAATATCCATGCATAGCAAATCATAACATACCCAAGCAAACTAGAGTATCATACAGACCATAATATAATATAGGAATGACACTATTTAGTACAAGTGTCATTAAAATACTAAACCAAAATATAGAGATAGAAAACAGAATCTAGGATGAGTCAGATGTTGTCTCCTCTTGATCATCTTCTTCCTCCTCATCGTCATCGTCATCATCATCTTCCTCATCATCGTCCTCCCTAGATGATTCACCACGACCATGTCCACCAGAACCAGCAGACTCCTCAGTTGATGACCAGTTGAAAACAGGAGGAGCAGGACGCTTGCCTGGGTCCTGACCTTGAGCAGAGATGGATGAGCTACATGACATAGCATCCCATAATATACCAAAGAATGACTTGACTTTGTTGAAGCGTTTATCAATCTTTGTATCCATGCGCTTGAGTCTTGATTCAAGCAAGAATTGATTACGCGCAATAGTTTCAAGTGATTCTTTTGTGGAGGATTTTGATTTCAACAATTTGACGTCTTCGGAACGAGGTAGAGATGATGTAGTTTTTTGTTCTTTTGGACCTCTTTATTGCCGTTGTTCAAACGACATAATTTGAAGGTAAGGAGGTGGGAGCTTCATGCGTTTGATGGTTACGGAATCAATACATTTTGGTTTCGAGGTGGCAGAGTCAGGAGGCCATACACCACAAGCTAGAAATATACGCATGATATATTCATTGTAGAAAAAGTGAGGTCGAGTAGAGTTGTTCACCATGAGAATCTCGTCAAATAGCATATGAACCCAATTGATTTGGACACCACCATAAACAGCATAGAGGGCCTTGAAGTTCTCTTTATAGACTACGTCGTAGTTTCCTAGTCTAGGAAACAAAGAAAGCATCAAGACGCGGTGTAGTAGTCTGGCGGTGGGTCGAAGTCCAATTGATTTTGTGCCATCACTGTTATCTTCCATGAATTGATGGCTGGTGCTATTGCGAGTGTAGACTTCACATAAATTTGATGAAAACTCATTGCCTTGATTAGATATACCCAGTATAGAAGCCATCCGCAATTGCTCACATCGCCTTTTCCGATGATATAGCCTTTTGAATTATCTACAAAAGTGACGGAGCCACCATCTGAGTATGTAATATTTGTCAATAAGCTCTTGTCTCCAGTCATGTGCTTCGAGCAACCACTGTCCAATATCCACTTTCCTCTTTTCTTAAGTGGGACCTGCAAAAAATAAAATTAAATCCATGGTACCCACTTTTTATGAGGTCCTAAGAGTTAGGTCTTAGGATTCCAAACGCATACGGGTCCGGTATCCCCTTTATATATATAATTAGTATTAAGATGCACAGTATTCATGAAATTCTAAATATATTTGTTCCTAATCAAATTGTTATTTGTTTTAGGAACCCATATTTTGATAGTCTTTGTATTTTTCTTTTGAAATTTCACAACTGGTTTTGGTTTGGAATATAATAAACTAAGATTTTTCTTAACTTCAGTCTTTTGTACTTTCTTCTTTCTTTTATTATCAAGATGTTTCTTGATTTCTTGTTTCTTATATCCCAAACCTTTTTTATTTGATGTAGATTGTGAATTTTCAATGATTTTTGTCAAATTTTCTCGACCTTTGTTAAAGTTAGAAACATTTTGAGTAATGTCATCGAACTTTGTTTGTAAACTAGCTTTTTCTAAGTCTAGAATTTTGACTTTTGCCTTAAGCTCATGATTTTTAGTAGTGAGAGCATTATTTTTCTCTTTTTGAGCTTCTATTTCTTGACTCAAAAGAGATAGTTGAGAGTCAACATTAGATGATGATTCTTGAATTTTTTCAAGTTCTTCTTCTAATATTTTCTTCTCATCTTTTAACACATCTCGTTCAAACTCTGCTCTACTTAAATCTGCTTTGACTACTTTTAATTGACGTTTTATGTCTTTATATTTGACTATCAATTCAGCATTAATATCAAGTAATTCATCAAATGTAGGAATTTGTACCTCATCTTCTGTTGCCATAAAACAAACATTAGCTTGTTCATTCTCCGAATCATTTTCACTTTCTGATGAAGATGAGTCTGAATCATCCCATGTTACTGAGAAGGCTCGTTTCTTTGACTTGTCCTTCTTATATTTGAATTTGTCATTTTCTGACTTCTTCTTTTGTTCAGGATAATCCTTCTGCATGTGTCCCTTTTTGTGGCAGTTGAAACATTCTATAGCGGATGAAGATGGTTTATTTGATCCAGGTTTCCTTTTGTTGTAACGACTGGCTTTTCGATATTTTAGGAATTTTTTGAATCCTTTTGCAATGAATGCCAGATCTTCATCTTCAGAATCTGATTCATTTTCATCTTTCTCAGCCTGAAATGCTACATTTTTCTTTTCTTCTTTCTGTTCTTTTCTAGCCTGCAAATTTGCTTCATAGGACATTAGATTTCCTATCAATTCATCTGGCTTCATGACGGAAAGGTCATTAGCTTCTTCAATTGCTAATACTTTTCCTTCCCATTCACTAGTCAGAGAATGTAGGACTGTTGAAACAACATCAAAATCTGAATATTTTTGCCCTAATCCGATAAGTGCATGATGAATAGTTTGAAACCTTGAATACATATCATTGATTGTCTCATTCGGTTTCATTTTGAAATTTTGAAACTGACTTTTCAACATGGCTATTTTGGCTTGTTTAACCTTGTTAGTACCTTCATGAGTGGTTTTCAGCGTTTGCCAAATTTGATATGCAGTAGTGCAGATACTAACACGGTTATATTCATTTTGGTCTAATGCACAAAACAACATATTTATTGCCTTTGCATTTACGGCTGTTGCCGTTTTCTCAGCCGCTGTCCATTCTGAATATTCAGTTGTTGGATTCACTATTTCTTTTTGGGTAGCATTCCAAGCATCATAGCTATTTGATTGCATAAAAAATGACATACGTGTTGCTCAATAACTATAGTTGAGACCGTTGAAAAATGGAGGTCTTTGGGTCGATTGACCTTCCATGTAAGTGGTGTTTTGAGTGCTAGTACTTGCGTTATTTGCCATATTACAAGAATATATCAAATAACTGTGTTACGGTTATATGATGACCGTGCTCTGATACCAAATGAAAATGTGTACGCTTGTGCACACTAATTATGGATCGTGTAATATGGACTAACAATATATGCGGAATGTTATTTACAATTGCTATACAAGTAAATATTCAATAAACTAACTATATAGCAAATCACAGATATAAAATAGTAAATGCAGTAAACTATAAAAATCACACCAGGGATTTTTATACTGGTTCGGACCTCCCGTCCTACGTCCAGTCCCAGACTTCTATCTGGATTTTCACTACCAACTACCTCGCTTCACCCGGAGGAACAGGTTTACAACACCCGAACAGCCGAACGGGATTTCGTGCCTCTTACAACACCGAGGACTTCAACAAAAAACAAATACAATTGCTGTTGACAACTTGTGCTCTTGATAACACGGATTTGTCACTTGTAGTACACCCTTCCTATAATCTTATCCTCAAAATATGTGAATGATGTTTGTGAAGATTGAAGGAAGTATATTACTTATTGAATCAAAAGATATGAAATAATTTCAATGATTCAATAAGCAATTGAAATATTTGAGAGCTTTTAGAATGCAAGAATATTTAGAAAGTAAGATCAGAAATTAGAGCATGAATTCTTAATTTTGAATCAATGATTTAGACGTGTTTATATAGAGAATAAATGGTTGTAACTCTTTGTGAAGAGTAGCCATTAATAGAAATGATCATTGATGAAAGGTAAGAGATGCAACTATTGGTGAAAGAAGTGTCTTTTGGGAAAGGTTTCTCTCTGTTTAAAAATGGTCGACAGGTCAAAAATTGGCCAGTAGACAGGATTTCAAATATATAGACGTTATGTGCATGTTTGCACGTTCATTGTGCATTTTACACAGAAACGGTCGACCGCCTGGTTTAATACCGGTCGACCGGTCCCTGTCAAATTGCACAATGAATGTGCAATGCCATTCAAACGTATTATATTGAGGTGCATGATTATTTGAGGATAGATTTTAACAAGTTTATCACTATTACAACATCAAATAATCAACCTATAATCTAGAGTACCATATTTAGCTCTTTTGTGCCTCTTTATAGCCATGATGTCTTCTTTTTGTCGATCGCCTTTATTTCTTTGTCAGAAATCAAAACTTCGTAGAATCTATGACTCAACAGGTCCAACTTTCATTATGATGTGTAGGATACTCTATAAGAAAGGATATTCCCTCTCTTATCTAAGATGTGAAACTCCAGAAAGTGGATTGAGATTATTGAAGGTAGTTCATGAAGGATTATGTCGAGGCCATTCTAACGACATTAAATTAGCTAAAAACTTTATGAGACAAGGGTTTTATTGGTATAAAATGACTAGTCATGCCATCGATTATGTGAAAAGATGTGAAGAATACCAAAAGTTCTATAAAATCGCACACCTGCCACCAAGTGAATTGACTTCAAACTCAAGCCCATGACCTTTCAATGTATGGGGAATTGACTTAATCGGACCACTAATGATATCCAAAGTAGGAGCTAAATATACAATGGTGGCCATTGATTACTTCACAAAGTGGGTAGAAGAAGAACCACTTCCAAATATTACATCAGGAAAAGTGCTTAAGTTCATAATTAAGAATATTATCACCAGATTTGAAGTTCCACGTAAGATAATATCTGACAATTGAACTCAATTTAAGAGTGAAGAATTCACACAATTCTATAATAGAAATGGAACCATCAGGAGCTTTTCATCCATAGCGCACCCTAAGGCTAATAGAGTCGTTGAAGCTACTAATAAGACCGTTAAGACCATTCTTAAGAAACGATTAGACAAGCCTAAATAAAACTGGGTAGAGGAACTACCTCTTGTACTTTGGCCATATAGAACTCTACAAAAACAACATCAGGACATACCCCGTATTCATTGACCTATGGTTGCGAAGCCATGCTTCCAATTGAGGTCAAAGAACCTTCTCATCGAAGGATTGCATATGCATTCAATCCGAATAAGGAATTAAAGAAGAATCCTTAGATTTAATTAATAAGTTGAGAGATGAAGCCGCCATATGAATAGCTGAGTATCAACGAAGGATATCCAAATATTACAATTCTAAAGTAAAGGAAAGGTCGTTTTGAAAAGGGAGATTTAGTGCTTCGAAGAGTTATGGCAAACACTAAGGATCCGGCGGACGGACCGCTTCGGCCGAATTGGGAAAGGCTGCTAATCTTACATAAAGTAATCCCACTTGGGACCTATAAACTACGTAGACCAGATGACAATGTAATAGCAAGAACATGGAATGCCGAACATTTGTAGCCATATTTCCTAACAATAGATGAATAAAGAGGTTGAAGAAGAAGTATTTACTAGCTCAACCGTGGAAGGGAGAAAGATTATCCTAAAACAAAAGGAAAAGCCTAAACTACTACTTAAGATGGTAGTAAGGGGCAGAAAAGCCTTCAGTGCCATTATCAAAAACCTCACTGAAATGCCTCTTGGTGGGAGGATGGAGTAAGCCTTTGGCCCCGTCTAAGATGGCTTAGCCAAAGCACTGAATCGGCCTTCAGTTCCATCATCAAAGGTCTTACTAAAGCGCTTTCTGGTGGGTGGACAGAGTAAGCCTTTGGCCTTGTCTAAGATGGCATGGCCAAAGCATTGAACCAGCCTTTGGTGTTGCCATCAAAGGCCTCACTAAAGCACCTCCGGGAGGAAGGACGGACTAAGCCTTGGGCCCGTCTAAGATGGCCCGACCAAAACACCGAAACAGCCTTTCGTGCCATCATCAAAGGCCTCATTGGAGTTCCTCTTAGAGGGAGGTCGGGAAAGTACATGGTTTTGCTTAAGATAGCAAACCAAAAGCATCAGACAACAGACCTAAGTCATCACCTAAGATAGTGATAAGGGGTTTGATCCCGATTGAGATCATCGCCTAAGATGTCGCCAATCAAATTAAAAAGCAATATCTAATTATCCTAAAGAATGGATCGAAAAAATCTTCTACAGGAAGATCTGTCAAAGGTGAGCCGTTAGTTCTCCAAAAAAAAAAACAATTTTCTAGCAGAAGATCCATCAAATATAAGCCATTTATGCTCCAAAGCAAACATAATTTTCAGTTGCCAAATTTGTTTTCTAGATTTCTATTTCACTATTGCTAGATGGGAACTAGATTGGATTTCTGTTCTTCTATTATCATTGCCAGATTGGATTTCTAATCTTTTATCATTGCCTGATTGGATTTCTAATCTTCTATTATAATTGCCAGATAAGGATTTCTGGTCTTCTATTATTATTGCTAGATAAGGATTTCTGGTCTTTTATCATTGCCAGAGTGGATATCCGGTCTTCTATTATAATTGCTAGATAAGGATTTCTATTCTTCTATTATTATTGCCAAGTAAGGATTTCTGGTCTTCTATTATTATTGGCGGATTGGATTTCTGGTCTTCTATTATTATTGCTAGATTGAATTTCTGATCTTCTATTATAATTGCCAGATAAGGATTCCAGGCCTTTTATTATTATTTCCCAATAAGGATTTTTGTTCTTCTATTATGTTAGTGTAAATTTTTGTCTAGATCAACACTCCAAGACCTGAAGGTGTATCTCCGGAAGCTGATTGTAATATTGGACCCGGCCAAGGGGTTACCGAGGCATGATGTAATCAAGCCTTGAGCCTGAGATGTTGAACCGTAGTGTAATAATAGCAAATGCAGAGGAGTTAAAATACGAAAGGTAAATAACACCGAGACTTTTGTAGTGGTTCGGTCTGAAAGTCCCTATATACATGGTCCTTTCCTTATTTAATCACTCTTATATTGCCGAAAGGGTTATTACATTGAATCTAGGCATTTCCACCATTAGTGAGTTTTGAATAGAGTTCTAATATAGGAAATTACACTATGTTTTTATGTCAGCCCTTTTTTGTGCCGGCAGATCCCATGTGCCTTGGGATTGCCACCTATTTATATCCAATGTGCTGTAACGCCAGTGAGAGCCTTTTCTTTAGATTATTGACTTGGCTTGCTATGTGCGGCTTAGATTTGAATCCCTGTTATCATTTAGTTAATTGCATTTTGAGTGGATTGCTGACATGATGCTTTTATATATAGCTTCTTTGATTTTTTTCATTTATCCTTACCGTTGATTTTGGTCTGAGGCTATATGAGCCGTTGATTGTTGATACTTGTTGAAAGGCTTTTGGCTTCAGCAACTGCTGCCCTTGGTTAAGCTTCCTATTTTAGCTATACAACGATCTTGACTTGGGTTAACACTTTGATTCAAGCTCTCGGATCACATACACTTGGTATTGAGTTTCTTACTTATGCCCTTATTGGAAACTAAACAATAAGCCTTAAATTACAAGCCAAGGAACCTTCTTTTCAAATATTCGTAACTTATACTTGGTAGAAATTATTATATGGTTGATATGAGGTGGACTTTGGAAAGAATGGTGTTATATTAGGTTTGTTACTTCAGTTTTTTGTTCCGTTCTCATCATGAAAGTTGACCATGAGTTTTTGGGAATGCTAGTATCTAAAGAACTTTCAGAATACAACTTTTCCTAGACTACTTATAATGATCTAACCTTGTTTAGAGGGTTTGAATGTAATTTGGAATATACCTGTTAACCCAGAAAATGGATCAACACCTTGGTTTGGGTTTGAAAGCACCGGCCCTGTTCTGACAGAGCAATAATACAGATAATAGGTATAGAAAAGAACAGTAAAAGAAAAAAGACAAGGAATTTTTATAGTGGTTCGGCTGTTAATGAAGCCTACGTCCATTTTATAGTTTTATTATAGACTGATTGCTGTTACAAGTAGTGTGTGGTTATAAGGCTTTTGATTATCTTTAGCTAGATTGAATCCCCAAAGTTGGAATCCATCGGAGATTTATAGTGAACCCCTTTGGAGATTGTTGTAGGGAGATGAAGATTGAAGAAAGTATCTAGTAGAGCTTCAGCAACCAGTCCAGAGAAGATCCCCTTTATGTTGCAGGCAGGATGATATTTATAGAGATCAGAGAGTTTCTGGGCCAGGCCTGTTCATTGACTACTTGCAAATGTACTCAGGAAGATGCAACGAAGCTCAGCTCGCGACCCGAGCCAAAACCATGGATGGCTAGCAATCCATGGTCAATGGATCGCTAGCGATCCATAGATTTAGCTCGCGTGCGAGCCAATCACTCACTTCCTCCTTTCCCTTCTTTGCCTAGTTAGCTCACCAAGAATCCATGAACAAGTATGGATCGCTGGCGATCCATGGTGTATGGATTACTGGCAATCCATACACTTAGCATATTTTGGCTTTATTCGCTTCCCATATGCCTTAGCGACCCAATGATGAAGTATGGATCGCTGGCGATTCATAGTGTATGGATCTCTAGCGATCCATGCACTTAGACTTTTTTTGGACTTTGATGTCTGGCATGCTTTTCTTGCTTTGTATCGACGTTGTTCGTGTAGTGCCGTTGCATGTAGCTTTATTTTGATGATGGTCTTTTTGTTAGTTGTGTTTGGCTCCTTGTTCTAGTCACTTCGATTGGCTTTTGAGCTATTCTGATTCGATGGAGTTCTCGGCTTCCTCTGGATTCTACTGGGTTAAAAAACCAGATAACATTTGCACCCAAGTGTATGCTTTCATTGAAAACAAGGCTGGCTCTGGAAGTAACTTCTTTTGATTTTTCATTTTGTGAATTCTAGTTGATCGTGTCGAGGTTACCATGCAAATTTGGCTTTGACTATTGAATTTTCAATGTGTGAATCATCAGAGTCCACCTCAAGATGTTGTTCTCAATTGACTGACTTCTGATAGCCGTTCGTTTTTTGATTTCGATCAAAATTTCAATTCCTGGTATTGACGATGCAATCTTTGCTCCATAGTTTGCGCAAGGGTTTATGTCGGTAAGTGGGTTCATGATGTAGGTTTAGAGTTGTCCCATATAGTTTTTATTTGACCGGCGGTGAAGCTAAATTTGTCTTGAATGATTGTACGCCGTTCTGGAGCGAATCTAGCTCTTTGTCTTTAGCGTTTTCTTCTCAAGAATTTGGTTAAGTTCCCTTCCATGTTTTTGAATTTCAATGCGAAAATTTATTCCAAAATCGGATATAGCAAATGATTCAATCGTATTGCTTATCCTATTTCTGTATTCTTGATCCTGAAAAGAAAATCTTGCCGCATCGCTTCGAATAGCGGCTCCGTTATCGATCATTGATCGATAATGAATAAGTGTGGAAGAGATAATTTCAAAGGACGATATGCATTTTTTTTCAAATGTAAGCAAGCTATCTACACTAGATTGTTTGTTCGCGGTATTTAGGATACTGGTCTCTTCTTATGTAGATAACACACTACATCTGCCCCGGTCAACGCTACGGACCCGATTAGTCAACATACATCGACTTCCCTTGGATTCCGGGTGTTGGTTATACGAGGATATTATTTAAAGTAAAACATACCTGATAGGGTTGAATGCCAAGTTTTGTCGTTGAACATGACTTTTCAGTCGTCCAATCTTTAGTTTAGCAGAGGTACTCCCACTCCTCCAGAAGCTGGGTCCTTCACAATATAGGCTTCGCTTATTATCCCTATCATATTGGGATGACTGATTATAGTTAAATTACTAGGCATAGTTGCTCTTGAAGATTTGTAGTTGAAGTTCGATTAGGCACAGCTTCAGTCTTTGGACTCTAGTGCATGAGTTATTCGATCGCGAATATCCTTCCATTGTGGTTTTTGGAATTCGATTTGCACGCTAGCTTCTATCTTAGGGGACTACTGGCTTAATTCGTCGACTTCGAGAATTGCTTTTTATTGAACTATGAGGTAGCTTGGTCTAGCCAGTTCTGTAGCCAATCCTTACTTATGCCCAATTGAGTTCGTTTCAACAAAGTGTTGGTGTAAATGCCTTAGTCCGTAGGGCTGATTACTTTGACTACCGAACCAACATGTTTTGGGAGACTAGGTCTCCTAAGCAATAAGTTAGATTGCCCCAGTTTGATTGACACATTAGTTCCTATCTTTGGGAATTAGGAATTTTGTTGCTTGATCCCAAGATCTAAGTTCTGTAATGATGTCAGTATGTATTAGAAAGATGCGTTTCTGGCATCTTTTGCTAAAGTAAATTCTTCTGAGTCCGATGTTGAGATCCTAATCATGTGTCGGGTTTTTATCTTTGGAAACTCATACACGGATGACTCAACTCTGTGGATTTTTCCCTGATGTTGTGAATCTTTAGATAGCATGAGATGGTATAAGGTAGGGCTGAAGATTCAATCAAACTCTTGCTTCTGTTCCTGAAAGTCGATGTATCGATAGTTTCATTTTATGCTTTCTTCCTAGCATCACCAAATGATATAGTTAGACCGTAAGTAGGTCATCGATCCTTCTCATCATTGCCAGACTATGAGCGACGGTTGATTTCTGAACGTTAAATCCTTTATTTCCTTTATTGGCGATTTTGTGGCCAAAATGCTCTGTTTTGTCATACATAACCATTATCTAACCAACCTCACGGTTATTCTTGCTTGGACTTTTGAAACATTTCTTTCGATCAGGTATCAGTGCTTCTATCCCTTCTTGAGGGATTAGCTTTCTTGAATGACTGTATTTGGGCGATTGAGAGAGATGGAAATCCTTGGGGCGAATTGCTCAATTGTCCCTAGTCTAGCTCTCAATCCCATTCTAGAATTGGGGAAGTTCAGGGATTTTATTTCCAACATTCCTTGATTGCTCCCGCTTGTCCTTGGCCATGCATGCTCTTCTTGGTTGCTGACGTTGTCAAGGAAGTTTTTTTCATATGTCAACTCCTATCTTTGAGAATTGATAACCTAGCTGCTTGGTTCCAAGCAACATTTCCTCGAGGCTGCCTATCTTTTGACTATGTCTAAATTCTTTCTAAGTTGAATTTTGGAAATTCAGTTGTGCACTAGCTTTCATCCCTAGAAATTAGCACACAGGAAATTCAATCTTGGGATTTCCTTTTGACGCTGCTTTCTTCTTGTGCAGTGGCTGATTCCTGTGATGAAAGGTCGAACCATCCGGCTGAACTATGAAAGGATATTTCTTCCAGTCGTAGGTGGAAACTCATTTGAGGACCACCTTCTATCTTTGGAAGCTAGTGCACCGATGGTTCACTGCGATGAGTGTTTCTCATCAGCCCTATGGATTAAAGTTTTCCTGGCATTACCGGGGCAATCAACCTTATTCATTGGTTCCAATCTTCTAGAATCAATAGTTTATCTGCTCGATTTTGAGCTTTTTCTACTTGTCTTTGTCTGCCTTCGGATAACAACTGGTTTGTTTTGCAAGTTAGGGATTGAGACCTCATTCGAGCACCTGCTTCTGTCTTTGGATGCCGCTGGGTCGATGACTTGATTCTAAAAACATCTTCCATCATTATCTTACTCTGGTCAATGGTAAGTCCCTCCTTTCATTGCTTATTTCCAAGCGATGGTGAATTTTAAGGAGTTCAATTTTCTTGTCGATATGACAATATGGAGTTCTTGATGTTGTAGAGGCGATATTGATGTCTAGCAGGTTAGAGCAGTTTCCTTTTTAATTCCACATTTATCCAGCCTACTATACTACATAGTTTTATTGCGATTGCCAAAATTCTCTGTTCAGCGTAACAAAACCATGGAATGATTTTTTGTCCTGACCAAGTGTTAGTGTGTGTTGCCGGTCCACGGGGTTGATTAATCTGAACACTTGATGTGAGAGTTGATGTTCTTGGCAGCTCTCTTGATGCCCCCCGTCAAAGTTGTGTCGTAGCTCCTATTTTGGGAGCTCGTGATTTGAATGTCTTAACTTTAGACATTTTGGTCAAAGATCAGAATTCTTTGTTGAAACCTTGGTTTGGGAACTTTGTGGAATTGCCGGAGCAATGTCGGTCCTTTTAGGTGGTAGGGATCGGTTCCTATTAATCCTGAAATAAACAAGTTTCCTCGTGTTGTCAAGACAACACCGATACTTAGAAAATTTTGACAGTCCGGTAATGATGCCAGAGCGACATTGAGCAGTGTTTGCGCAGCTTATGAGATGTGTGGTTTATGAGAGTGTGCGGCTTACGAGATGCGCGGCTTCTGGTAGTGCACGGCTTATGGGTGGCGCAACTTATGAGAGTGCACGACTTATGGGATGCATGACTTTTGGGGGTGCATAGCTTACGAAATGCGCAGCTTATAGGATTGATACGATCTGTTGATTCGAATCGGTTTGGAACTTCTCAAAGTTGCCAATTTTGGGCAACGTGAGGAGTTGGTGGTTTGAGTCGATTCACTTTTTTCGACTTAGCGAGTGGATGGAGCATACTCGAGTGCAGTTTGACCGGTCCAAGAAGCTAAACAATGATTTTGGAGTCAATTTGAAACAATCCGGGTTCACTGAGGGCAGTTTTAATCATTAAGTGTCGTCAGTTAATTTTTTTTGTTGGTTTATGGCATTGCAATTTTGTTGTAGTTGTGCCCATTATTCCCGATCATAGAAGTGGTTGACACTGGTTATGATATGCACGATGTTCAGGATTGATATGGCCCATCGATCCGGTTCTGATGCTCCTCAGCGATGCCTAACTTTGGGCAACGTGAGAAGTTTACGCTTTAGGAGCATGATTTTTCGGTGATGTTCCTCAGTGTTGCCTGTCTTCGGGCAATGTCGAGGAGTCGGTGTGTGGCTTACAAACATGTGGCTTTTGATATTCCTCTATGTTGCCTACCTTCAGGCAACGTGAGGGGTTTGTGTTTTGAAAGTTAGCGTGCGGCTTATTGGTTGTGTGGCTTTTAGTTTTCCTTAGTGTTTCCTATCTTCGGGCAATGTGAGGAGCGTACGTTTTAGGAGTTAGTGCGCTGCTTTTGAAATGTGCGGTTTTCATGCTCCTCGGTGTTGCCTATCTTCGGGTGATGTGAGGAGCGTAAGTTTTAGGAGTTAATGCGAGAGTTATGAAATGCGTCACTTTTCGTGCTCCTTGGTGTTGCCTATCTTCGGGCAATGTGAGGAGCGTATGTTTTGGAGCGGCTTATGAAATGCACGACTTTTGGTACTCCTCGGTGTTTTCTATCTTCGGGCAATGTGAGGAGCGTATGTTTTGGTGCAGCTTATGAAATGGCGGCTTTTGGTACTTTGTGGTGTTGCCAATCTTTGAGCAATGTAAAGAGCTTATGTTTTTGCACGACTCATGAAATGTGCGGCTTTTGGAACTCCTCGGTGTTACCTATCTTCAGGCAACGTGAGGAGCGTATGTTTTGGCGCGGCTTATGAAATGCGTGGCTTTTGGCAGTTCTCGGTGTTGCCTATCTTCGGTTAACGTGAGGAGCGTATGTTTTGGCGTAGCTTATGAAATGCGCGGCTTTTAACACTCCTCAGTGTTGCCTATCTTCGGGCAATGTGAGGAGAGTATGTTTTAGCGCGGTTTATGAAATGCACGGCTTTTGGCACCCCTCGGTGTTGCCTATCTTCGGGCAACGTTAGAAGCGTATGTTTTGGCGCGACTTATGAAATGCGCGACTTTTGGTACTCCTTGGTGTTGCCTATCTTCGGGCAACGTAAGGAGCATATGTTTTTGCGCGGCTTATGAAATGTGCAGCTTTTGGTACTCCTCGGTGTTGCCTATCTTCGGGTAGCATGAGGAGTGTAATTTTAGGCCTTCCCGATGTTGCAGGAACAACACCGGTTTCGAGAAGGCTAGGATCGGGTTCCACCAATCCAGCAGTTTGAGTCGATTTGACCCCGTCGACTCAGTAGGTTGCTTACGTGAACACGGTTTTATTGGTTTAAGAAGCTAAATAGTTTTTGGTTCGGGTAATCATGGTTTGGATGATCCTTTCATGTTTTTGGAAGATCTATACGTCCAAATAGATCAGGCTGCCATGGTGGAGAGATCTATAGCTGACCGCATGAAGATGGATTGAAGAAAGAGCCTATGGGATTTAGGGCATGACTCTTAGCTCTTGGTCCAAACTGCCTTTAGATAATGGGTCTTTGACTGACATACGGTCTAAGAGGAAAAGGAATTGGTTACCATGAGCGGTAAAATAGTAGTTGGAAAGAAGTGGGCAAGTATTATGCTAGTATTTCGTTTGTTACACTAGCTAGGTCATTAAGTTTGTGGTTGTCAGAATGCCAGCATTTTTGATCAGGCATAAAAGAACTGTGGTATGATTAGTCACGACCTTTCTTATGGCTATTCAAGTGTGTGCGGGGCCACCCATGCCACAGGGCTATTGACGCGCTTGAACTGTATCCATGGTCTCTCCATAACTCGTTGGGTCGCCCCGGTCCAGTGGGTGCGGTTTTCCCAGGTGCCGAATCTTAGCTTGATTCTAGTTGACCTCTGATTGATCAAAAGGTCAGTTCAGTTTTGGTTTAGTTTCTTTGAACGACTTTGAAGCTCTGGAGAGTTTAGCACGGTTTGTCTCATTGGTCGATGGAAATGATTCCATGAATTTTGCGGAGTGATTGGTATGATTGTCGATTTATGGCCCCAGAGCGTGACTACGTTGACTTCGGGGGGCTCTGAATCAGATGATTGTTGATCGTCCGGTTCACCTTCGTGGATAACAGTCATACATAAATTTTGTTGATTTATTGGTTATCCTTCACGATGCTTTAGTTCGTGAAAGACCTTCCCATTCACGAAGGGTTTTTTGGATCAGATGACCGCTGATCTACCAGTTCACCTTCATGACACTTTGGTTCGTGAAAGACCTTCACGTTCACGAAGGGTTTTTTGGTTCAGATAACCGCTGATCTACCGATTCACCTTCATGATGCTTTGGTTCGTGAAAGACCTTCACGTTCGCGAATGGTTTTTTAGATCAGATGACCGGTGATCTACCGGTTCATCTTCATGACGCTTTAGATCATGAAAGACCTTCACATTCGCGAAAGGGATTTTTGTGGTCGGATGTCCAACGACCAGACGGCCTTGGAATGATAATTTATCGATTCTGAGAGGAGTTTTGGGTCGCGTGTCCGACGGTCTTAAAGCAATGATTCATCGAATTCAAGGGGAATTTTTTGGATTCAGCCTGAGGGAACATGGTTTTATCGGTTCTTGTAGGCTAAGGTGTTGGATCTGTTTGTTCGACGATCCTTTGGACAAGATTTCTCGACGCCACCGGCAACGCCGGTTCTGAGAAGGGGGATTGACATGACTCGTCGAGGGCATAGAAGCATTTATTTCGCCGTGCTGTCTACAATGCCCTTAGTGTCCCGGTACAGCTCATTAGGAAAAGGAGAGTAGAAAAGGATGGATGAGAAGGCATCACTTTAGGTTGTCGTCCCATTCCTTAGTTCCTAGCTAGCTAGAGTGTTATTTAATAATCATCTTTTCATCTGATTTCCTCAGTTAGCTGAGGCGCTTTTCTACCGGGTCTTAGTGGCCTTGCTTAGGCAGAATGTCCCTAAGGTCCTGTAGCTCCTTCACCATTTGGTATGTTCTTTGGAAAATTGCCGGGTTTTCCTTCTTCTAATTGCACTGCATCTAGTCTTTAGAACTGATTTTCCTTCCCATATAATTGTTCCAGGGTAGTAGGTTGTTTCATCCTTTAATGATTTCCGAGGCCTTGCAGCAGACTACATCTATCACCCTTGCTTCGTCCATATGCTAGTCATACCTATAAAGAAGCAATTTTGAATTAGTTGTACAGTTGTATAAAAGGTATAGTTGGCATGATAAACTTCTTTGGATATTCTGCATGCTGAATGGCTTCGATTAATGGGTTTCGATTGGGGAAGATGCTCTAATCATTGTCTGATCGGTCTGTTTTCAAGTTACCGCTATTTATAATGCTTGAGAAAAATATATGCATGATTGTCTATGCTTGAATGATTGTAAATGCCGATTGAATGACAAATCACTTATGATGGTGTCATGGATCGGGGATGGTCCTAAAATTTTTCAAACTAGGTGAGATTGGTCTAGGGTGACAAAGAAGGCCCCCCCACAAGGTTGCATTTCAAATTTCAAGATATTCGGAGTTCGCACGTTCGAGTTCTGGGCAAAAGAAGATTGATCAGCATTGACAGATTGGTGTTATTTTACTGGGGAGTCCAACCCGAGAAAATTTGCCATTTGTTTGGAGTCAGCACATGATTCGCTTGGATTCACGGAAATTTGAAGTGTTGGGTTGGTGACAAACATTGCTTGGAGCCATTTGCATGTTTGCTTAGAGAAAATCTTGGTTTTACCCGAGTCTGATATCGGGCCATAATTTCCTAGGTTTACTTCGAGTCAAATGGGTGATTACCCGGGTTCGACTTCGAGTTAGAACTTCCAGAATCTGCTTCGAGTCAAATGGGCATTTACCAGAGTTTGACTTTGAGTCAATCCTGAAGTGAGTTTTTTAACGACCATTTAGACGATTTTTGATGATTTTTGACGACAACCATTCTTGATAGGAGCTCCATGATGGGATTCGAAGCTGGTTTGTCAGGAGTGGTCACATTATCCCCTGGGAGCTTAGCCTTGTAATCGATTATATCCCTTTCGAATGACCCAGATGGCGGCAATTTGAGCCAATTCAATGGATCGCTAGCGATCCATAGCTTATGGATTGTTGGCGAGCCAAAAAGTATGCTGGAAAGCAAGCCAAACCCTTAGCATCCTTCTCCCATCTTCTTCCATGTAGGTCGCTGCAAATCAATGAAACAGTATGGATCGCTAGCGATCCATGGCATAGCATATGGACCGCTGGCGATCCATGTACTTAGAATATTATTGGACTTTGCTTTTTGGAGCTTATAGAGGGTTGGTGAAAAGGAATGGATCGCTAGCGATCCTAGCGATCCATGCACTTTGTTGATTTCTAAGTTTTTCCTTTTGGATTGCGTATACTATCTCATGTTGATGTTCTCTATCTAATTTCATAGCTTGTTGCCTTGTTTTGATGATGATCCATAATTTGGTTGCAATGGACTACTATTGGATCATGATGCAAGGGGATTGGTAGACCCATGAGCTAACCATATGGATCACTAGCGATCCATAGGAGATGGATTGCTAGCAACCCATCACCTTAGCATGTGTTTGCTTGCTATTTCTCTGATCCTTCTTGGTTGGTTCTTCTGTTCTCAACAACAAACCTTCTAAGAAGAGATTGAGGATCTAACTTCTGAACCTATCAGATCCAAAGTAGATAGCTAGATCTAAGCCTGAGTTCAATTCTCAATGAAAGTACCAAAATGTTAACCTAGAAAATGGATCAACACCTTGGTTTGAGATTGAAAGCACCAGCCCTGTTCTGACAGAGCAATAATACAGATAATTAGTACAGAAAATAACGGTAAAAGAAAGAAAACAAGGATTTTTTTTAGTGATTCGGCTGTTAATGAAGCTTACGTCCACTTTATACTTTTATTATAGACTGATTGCTGTTACAAGTAGTGTTTGGTTACAAGGCTTTTGATTATCCTTAGCTAAATTGAATCCCCAGAGTTGGAATCCACTGTAGAATCACAGTCGATCCCTTTGGAGATTGTTGTGAGGGGGATGAAGAGTTAAGAAATTTTCCAGCGGAGCTTCAGCAACCAGTTCGAAGAAGATGCCCTTTATGTTGTAGGTAGGATGTACTTTTAGAGATCAAAGAGTTTCTGGGCTAGGCCTGTTCACTGACTCCTTGCAGATGGACTCAGGAAGATGCAACGAAGCTCAGCTCGTGACTCGAGCCAAAATCATGGATCGTTAGCGATCCATTGATTTAGCTCATGTGCGAGCCAATCACTTAGCTCCTCCTTTCCCTTCTTCACCTAGTTAGTTCGCCAGTAATCCATAAACAAGTATGGATCGCTGGTGATCCATCGTTTAAGGATCGCTAGCGATCCATACACTTATCATATTTTGGCTTTCTTTGCTTCCCATATGCCTTAGCGACCCGGTGATGAAGTATGGATCGCTGGTGATTCATAGTGCATGGATTGCTGGCGATCCATGCACTTAGACTTTTTCTGGACTTTGATATCTGGCATGCTTTTGTTGCTTTGTATCGATGTTGTTCGTGTAGTCTCATTGCATGTCGCATTGTTTTGATGAGGATCTTTTTGTTAGTTGTGTTTGCTTCTTGCTCTAGTCCCTTCGATTGGATTTTGAGCTATTCTTACTCGATGGAGTTCTCTCTGCTTCCTCTGGATTCTACCGGGTTAAAAACCCGGATAACAATACCTTTGCCTAGAGACATTTTAGAAATTGAAAATAGTGCCTAGAGGTGAAAATGCCTCAATATCCCGATCCAGTCATCTATGTCCAGCCTTACATAGGAGTATGGTTTGAAAACTATTATTGGTGGTATAATGCATATATTCGCTTGTTTTTATAAGAAAAATGGGCTTTATTGCTTGAAGTTAACTTTTAGGCTGCAAAGCATGGTTTCAACCGGATCGCAAGGTCTAAACATTTTGACATCATGCTTGTTACTTGAAGCCATCTAGCCTAAGTTGTAAGAGAAGTTATAATGGTGTTGAAAGGAAATATCTACTTTGAGATCATGAAGTCAAAACTGTATTTGTAGTACAAATTCATTAGTGATAATTCGAGATTAGACCTTTTAAGAGATTGGTTCTGATTTAGCATTAAATGTAAGTCCAGATATTGGCAGTTGATTGGTTACCCCAAAAAAGCGTTTCTCTTTTTCTATACAAGGATGACTTAACATCTGGTGGGGTAACCCCTTAATATTCTTCTTATGTATAGCTGCTAAACTAAATCTGCGGTGGAATACACTTTCCCCTTTTATCTCCTCTTTTCACCTGTTCGAATTGTAAAATCTCCATTGATATTTTGAAGCTCTCTCCACTTCTTCTTCTGATATCTACTCTAAAATCAATAAGTCCTCAAAAATTTCCTTTTATTCTTGTTAAGAGCCCAAATCACCATCGATACTCCTTTTATTGCTTAATCAAGAATTAGACTTAGGTTTTAACTTGCTTAATTCTTATTTTGGGGGTAATGCTAATTTTCTTTTAATAATTAGACACCTCATTCCTCCCCTTCCTTAGGTCGGAAATGGATGCTCCGATCAATGGTTAGCGGGAGTTGGATAAAATTTGCCGTCTTATGGGATTACAGGATTCGAGATAATCACTCCCGGCCCCGGGATGCATTTTAGCATTCCTACAATGGGGTATTTTATATGGTCCATAGAGCATTTAGAACATGGGATCTTCTTGTCTTTTCCCCTTTAATTTTTGATGTTTTGGAATTCTACCGCATCAATCACTTTCAACTTTCGGCTACTTCCTGTTGCTATGATGATTCTGTATTGTGAAAAAGGATATCAGGATAAGTAAAAGGCCATCTACTTTGTAGGATCCATTTAGAAAAATAACACAATGTCAGTGGTTCTTTGTTAAGGCTTCTTCCAATCGAATAGCCAATTCTTTCAATAATGGTGGTACATTTTTGGATTTTTCACATTCTTTTTGCCTTACCCATATTCTAGGTTGTGTTTCCTTATTTTATTAAATTTCAAACAGTAAAACCCGAGAAGAGTGGTAATCCAGCGATCACAATTTAATAGAAGGATAGGTTTAAGGAAGTTATGAAGATTCTTTCCTTACATTGATACCGACACTTGGTTCTTACCGAAGGCAAACTGAAAGCCTGAGGTCTGCTCCTTCCTTCCACTGCATTTGCCTAACAAAAACACTCTAAGAAGTATGAGACAGCTTCTACCATAGTCATTGATAGCGGAGAAGAAGCCGAATCCAACTCTAGGGAAAGCGGGACCAGGGGTTTACCCTTTAACCATTTTACTAGTTTATTTTTTATACTCTTTAGTACAACTTAGTATTAATTTTGACTTTAACCTTATCCTTTTCTTCTCGCTGCAGTGACTTCCTTTTCTAAGAAAGTCGGTGTTATATCGCCTCTTGACCAGGCAGCATATCATAAAAGTTGGCTATATGGCTTATGTGATCATCAAGGCAGGAAGCTTGGAGAGACGGTTATCAGGCTCAAAAATCGATGATATTTGGAACTATGGACAATAGTTGGGCGGAATCGGACCGGGTCCCAATCAAGGTGTAATCAATATGAAGTGATAAGGAAGGCCCATGAGGCAACATTTCAAATTTCAAGTCAATCAGAATTTGTATGCTCGAGTTATGAACAAATGAAGAATTTATATGGATCAATCTAGAACGATCCATAAAACAGCGTAAATCGACGAAGATCGATCAACATCTCAAAATATACAAAACCGATCCACTTGAAATTTTCAGAGCATCAATATATTGAAGAGTGGAGCCCACAAAAATGACCGTAGGAGAAAACTCCCAAATCTTGGAAAAGAGGTTGATCGTTATTGGAACGATCATACAAATCAGCATAACGATCCATAGTTCTACGGAAATGCGATATCTCACAAATAATACATTGGAATTGCATGAAATTTAGATAGCAAGTAGCTAACATCATGGAGAAACCCCATTGTCGATTGTAGCTCAAAAGGATAAAGCATTGAATGATCTTCTATGATCTAATTTCTAGTCAAAACTGTGAAGATCGATATCTTACACACGATAAGTAGGAATGACGCAAAACTTTGGGAGCAAGGACTAGAGGCATGAGGGACACCATAAAAACGATCGAAGTCCTAATGGAGTTAGTATGGAATAATTGGCCTAAATTATTTTTTGGAGTACGATCAATCCTAAATTTTGTGGGTCGGGTCATATGGGCCTGGAGGTTCTTCTATCGAAATTTCAGCCCGATCCATGCAAGTCTTCAACTATAAATACATTTGATTTGGCTCATTGCAAGGGACTTTTTGGCTAGCTCTCCTTCATCACTTCTTATGTCTTCCTCCATTAATTTTCTAAGGAAAAAACAATAGTACTTGTAATCTTACAGTATAAATAAAAGATTATTGGAGTGGACGTAGGCCGGAGTTCGCTGAACCACTATAAAAATTGTGTGTTCATTTAATTTTTCTACTATTTATTATGTGATCTACATGCTTATCTTTCTATTTGGATATTGGTTTTGGAAATTTGGTGCTTTCACATACAATTGGGTGTTTGTGACCATTTTTGGTGCAAACATTTTGGTGCTATCACTGAGAAGGACTTTCACTTATGGATTTGGAAACTATGATCTTGGATTTGGAAGCATGGATATTTGGATCTAGGAAGCAATGGCTAGGAAATCAACAAGGAGACCATTAGCGGATATGAGCCATCATGGAGGGAGTCAGGAGGCTTCTTCTGAATCTGGGGCAAATCAGACATCTATCTACATCACCGGAGATGAAATGGGAACAATGATGGATGCTTTGCAGGAGAGGATGCTAAAGAGGCAGGAGGAGATGATGTAGGATCTACTCTAATAGATTGGACAAGCTAGACCGCAAAACCAAGGAAACAGAGAGTAGCAGGAAATGCTATAAATATGGATCACGGAGTTGGAGCAGTAGGATTTGAGGAAATCCAGATTAGGACTAAGGAAATGAAGTTAATAAGATGCAGGATTGAGTGGAACAGCCGGGAGTGGCCCCTGATCAACTAAGAACGATCGTTGCCGATCGTTCCAAAACGATTGGTGTCGATCGATCCATACTTGGGTGCATGCCCCCGGGACACGTTGGATCGATTCCACGCAGGATACCAGGCGGTGCTGTGCAGTTTGGCGTTGATAGGAATGTGGATGCTTATCTAGAAGAGCATATTTTAGGATTCCCCCGTGGACTCGGCAGGTAGGTTGGAGACAATGATCGAAGATTACAACTGGATGACAACGACAAGTTGGTAGAAATGATCAGACGGGCAATGAGATAAGGATTGGTAAATATGGATCTGGAAGATGTAAATTGGAGTCCCTTTGCTCCTAATATTACGCAAGCTAGGAATCCATCGGAGTTCAAACTACCAGCGCTTGAGACATATGATGGAAAAATAGATTCCGCTGTTCATCTAACGTGATACATGAGACACATGGAAGTACTAGGGGCATCGAAGGAATCATGGCACGGTGGTTCCCATTGTACTTCACGAAGATAGTTGCACTATGTTCAGACAAT
This sequence comes from Allium fistulosum, assembly GCA_030737815.1. NCBI lineage: Eukaryota > Viridiplantae > Streptophyta > Magnoliopsida > Asparagales > Amaryllidaceae > Allium > Allium fistulosum. The sequence continues at coordinate 1,386,254,080 of CM060901.1, read as the reverse complement.
TGGAAAGTGGCTCTATTAGCACATGGACGGAATTGATCGAAAGGCTTATGAGGCAATTTCGGGTCCAAATCACTAGACCTAAGAGTGTGGTAACTTTAACATCGATGAAGAAGTGGAAAGGAGAATCACTTAAGGATTTCTAAACCAGGGTCAATGCGGCAATAGCTTCGGTGGATTGACCGGATCCATCATATAGTTTTGACGGCAGTGGTGTTGGGGATTGCAGATAACTCGGATTTCAAGATATCGTTGGAATGGGATCTACTAGTGGATCTCGTGGAATTTTACCATGAAGCAGAAAGGTTTCTGCGATAAGAAAAGGCGAAAGCTGAAAGAGAGGGAAGAGAGAAAGTGGAAGTTTATGCGGTTAAAGGCGGAGGCCTGCTCGAGGAAAGTTCAAACAAGGATAAACGAAAACGTAAAGCAGATGATACTCTAATGGATCGAAGCGACCATGAAGGGAACCAAGATTCACCTCTTACATGGAATTCACTTCGACATTGGAATGAATATATCCGGATACCCTATCGAAGGCCAAAGGAGAAAGCCTACAAAAAATGAAAAGAAATCGAAAAAATATTGTATGTTCCATGAGATTGACGGACATAGTACAAACAACCTTAGGCATTTAAAAGATGAGATTGGGGAACATGTCCGGAATGGCAGGCCGTCACAATATGTAAGAACTCGGGCAGCAGCGGTGGAACAAGAGCAACCACTATCCACATCGAGCGGGAACAACTTTGGATCGAGGCGTCAACTTGTCATCAATAGATTAGGATGGCAAGGAGTTAATAATAAACTCTACAATAAAATGGCTAAGTCACTTACACATGTACGGGATCGAGAATGGTCCCTAAGCATGCTTTGAGATGACGAAGAACCATCACGCCCGGAGAGGCATCCATTATAGTGTTTATTTTTTTTGTTTATACTCAGATTTAATTTTATTAGTCAAATATTTTGATTACAAAACTCACTCGAACATGAAATCTGACATTAATAATTTTGAGTCCCATCCAAATGATCACATTTTCCCCTGAACGACACACGATCTCGAACGATAACATTTCGCCTCGAATGGCACTCGATCTCGAACGATTACGTTTTTCCTCGAAGACACTCGATCTTAAATGATCACATTTTCCCTGATTGGCACATGATCTTGAATGATCCCATTTTGCCCCAAAGGGCAAATGGCTCTTGATCTCGAACGATCACCCCCGAATGACACTCAATCTCGAATGATCGCATTTCGCCCCGAACGGCATTCGATCCCGAATGATCGCATTTTTCCTCGAACAGACGCTCGATCCCATGTGATCATCATCAGCATGGGACAACTACAAATTTGGTTAACGGTCACGAACAACCATTACTAACAATCATGCAAGACCGTAGATTTGTTTACTGGCCTTCAACGGGTTTCGAACGTTGGACTTAAGGCAATTCAAAACACGCTTTCCTAGTGCAAGGCATGTTTTGTGGGGAAAATGTTACATCGCCATTTGACTAGGCAATGTATCATAAAAGTTGGCTAAATGGCTTCTGTGATCATAAAGGCAGGAAGCCCGGAGAGAGGGTTATTAGGCTCGAAAATTGATGATATTTGGAACTATGGACAATAGTTGGGCGGATTTGGTCCGGGTTCCAATCAAGGTGCAATCAATATAAAGTGACAAGGAAGGCCCCTTGAGACCACATTTCAAATTTCAAGTAGATCGGAGTTCGTATGCTTGAGTTATGAACAAATGAATAATTTATACGAATTGATCTAGAACAATCCATAAAACAGCGTAGATCAACAAAGGTCAATCAATATCTCAAAATCTACAAAGCAAATGCAATTGAAACTTTCAGAACATCAATATATTGAAGGGTGGAGCCCAAAAAAAATGATCGCATGACAAAAATCCCTAATCTTGGAAAAGATGCCGATCGTTATTGGAATGATCGTACAAATCAGCATAACAATCCATATTTTTACTAAAAACGCAATATCTCATAAACGGTAGTTGAAATTGTATGAAATTTGGAGAGCAAGTAGCTAACATCATGGGGAATCCCAGTTTTTGATCACAGCTCAAAAGAATGAAGCATGGAATGATCTTCAATGATCCAATTTCTTGTCAAAACAGCGAAGATGGATCGATATCTCATAAATCGTAAGTAGGAATGGCGAAACTTTAGGAGCAAGGACTAAAGGCATGGGGAACCCGATAAAACGATCGAAGCCCCATTGGAGTTAGTATGGAATGATTAGCCAAAATTATTTTTTGGTGTCCGATCGAAGCCAAATTTTGTAGGTCAGGTCGTATGGGTTTGGAGGTTCTTCTACCGAAATTTTAGCCCGATCCATGCACGTCTTCACCTATAAATACAGTTGACTTGGCTCATTGCAAGGGACATTTTAGCTAGCTCTCCATCATCACTTCTTATCTCTTCCTCCATTAATTTTCTAAGGAAAAAATAATTATAGTTGTAATCTTACAGTATAGATAAAAGATTATTAGAGTGGGCATAGGTCGGATTTTACCGAACCACTATAAAATTGTGTGTTCTTTTACTTTTTCTAATATTTATTCTATGATATTCGTGTTTATCTTTTTACTTGGATATTGTTTTTTGGAAATTGGTGCTTTGACATACAGTTGGGTGTTTGTGACCATTTTTGGTGCATTCACTGAGAAGGACATGCACCCGTGGATTTGGAAGCTAGGATCTTAGATTCGGAAGCTTGGATTCTTGGATCTAGGAAGTAATGGCTAGGCAATCAACAATGAGACCATTAGCGGAAAGGAGCCATCATGTAGGGAGCCAGGAAGCTTATTCTAGAGCTAGAGCAAATTAGACATTTATCTACATCACGAGAGATGAAATGGGAATAATGATGGATGCTACATAGGAGAGGAGGCTAAAGAGATAGGAGGAGATGATGCTGGATCTACTCCAATAGATTGGACAAGTTGTAGGAAAAAACCAAGGAAATGGAGTAGTAGGAAATGCTGTAAATATGGATCATGGAGTTGGATCTATAGGAGCCGAGGAAAACTAGAATCGGGATCGAGGAAACAAAGCTAACAGGATGCACGATGGAGTGGAACAGCCGGGAGAGACAACTGATTGACCAAGAACGATCAAGCCCGATTATTCCAGAACAATCGGTGTCGATCGATCCATACTTGCGGGAATGCCCCAGGGTCACATTAGATCGATCCCTGGAAGGATACCACGAGGTGTTGTGCAGTTTGGCGTTGATCGGGATGTGGATGCTCGTCCAGAAGAGCATATTTCAGGATTCCCCCGTGGACTCGAGGGGCATGTTATAGTCAACGATCGAAGACTACAACTAGATTACAATGACAGGTTAGCGGAAATGATTAGACAAGCTATGAGAGGAGGAATAGTATATAGGGATCTTGAATATGTAAACAGGAGTCCCTTTGCTGCTAATATCAAATAACCTAGGAATCCACCGGAGTTCAAACTACCAATGCTTGAAACATATGATGGAAAAACGGACCCCGTTGTTCATCTAACGAGATACACGAGACACATGGAAGTACTTGGGGGATCGGAGGATGTCATGGCATGGTGCTTCCCTTTGTACTTAATGGATATATCTGCACCATGGTTTAGAGAGTTGGAAAGCGGCTCTATTAGCATATGGACGGAATTGATCGAAAGGTTTATAAGGAAATTTTGGTCCCACATCACCAGACCCAAGAGTGTGATGACTTTAACATCAGTGAAGAAGTGGAAAGGAGAATCACTTAGGGATTTCTTAACCAGGTTCAATGCAGTAGTAGCTTTGATGGAGTGACCGGATGCATCAATGTTTTTTTATGGCAGCAGTGTCAGGGATTGCAGATAACTCGGATTTTAAAATATCATTGGAACGGGATCCAACAGTGGATCCTATGTAATTTTACCATGAAGCAGAATGGTTTCTACGATAGGAAGATGCAAAAGCCATTAGAGAGGGAAGAGAGGAAATAGAAGTTTATGCCGTTAAAGGCGGAGGCCTGCACGGGGAAGGTTCAAAGAAGGATAAAGGAAAAACGGAAAGCAGAGGATGGCTCTCATGGATCGAAGTGACCATGAAGGGAACCAAGATTCACCTCTTACATGGAATTGACTGAGACATTTGAACACATATATCTGGATACTAGAGAGCAGATCCCTTATCAAAGGCCAATAAGGAGAGGGCCTACAAACAACGAAAAGAAATCAAAAAAATACTGTTCATTCCATGAGCTGGACGGGCAAAGCACAAACAATTGTAGGCACTTAAAAGATGAGACCGAGGAACATGTCCGGAAGGGCAGGCTGTCACAATATTTAAGAACTTGGGCAACGACGATCGAACAGGAGCAGCCACCATCCGCATCGAATGGGAACTACCTTGGATCGAGGCGTTAACTTGTCATCAATTGATTGGGATAGCAAGAAATAAGTACTAAACTCCATAATAGAACGGCTAAGTCACTTACACATGTACAAGATCGAGAATGGTCCCGAGGTATGCTCTAAGATGATGGTGAACCATCACACCCGGAGAGGCTTGCATTGTTGTGTCTAGTTTCTATTTTTGTTTATACTTGGACTGGATTTTATTAGTTGAATATTTTGATTACAACACTCACTCGAATGTGAAATCTGATATTAATAATTTTGAGTCCCATCCTAACGATCATATTTTGCCTCGAACAGCACTCGACCTCGAACGATCATATTTCGCCTCGAACGACACTCGATCTCGAACGATCACATTTCGGCTCGAATGGCATTTGATCTCGAACGATCATATTTCGCCTCGAATGGCACTCGATCTCGAATGATCACATTTCACCCTTATCAGCATTCGATCTCTAACGATCAAATTTCACCCCGAACGGCGAATGGCACTCGATCTCGAACAATCACATTTCACCTTGAATGGCACTCGATCTCGAACGATCGCATTTCGCCCCGAACTGCATTCGATCTCGGACGATCGCATTTCACCTCGGATAGACACTCGATCCCTTGCGATCATCATCCGCCTGGGGTAGCAACAAATTTGATTAACATTCCCGAACGGTCGTTATAACAATCAGGAAAGATCACAGTTTTGTTCACAAGCCATCAACGATTTTCGAACATTGGACTTAAGGTAATTCAAAACACGCCTACCTACCGCATGTCACGTTTTAGGGGGAAAATGTTAAACGACCTTTTGACTAGGCAGTATATCGTAAAAGTTGGCTAAATGGCTACTTTGATCATCTAGGAAGGAAGCCCTGAGAGACAGTTATCAGGCTCGAAAACCGATCATATTTGGAACTATGGACAATAGTTGGGCAAATTCAGACCGGGTTCCAATCAAGATGCAATCAATATGAAGTGACAAGGAAAGTCCCGTGTGGCCACATTTCAATTTCAAGTCAATCAGAGTTCGTATGCTCGATTTATGAACAATTGAATAATTTATAGGGATCGATCTAGAACGATCCATAAAACAACATAAATTAACGAAGATTGATCAATATCTCAAAATCTAAAAAGCCAACGCACTTGAAAATTTCATAGAATCAATATATTGAAGAGTTGAGCCCACAAAAATGATCGCATGATATAACTCCCAAATCTTGGAAAAGAGGCCGATCTTTTTTGGAACGATCGTACAAATCAGCATAACGATCCATGGTATTACGGAAAATGCGATATCTCACAAATGGTACGTTGAAATTACACGAAATTTAGAGAGCAATTAGCTAACATCATGGGAAACCCCTATGATTGATCGTAGCTCAAAAGGATGAAGCATGGAATGATCTTCTATGATCCAATTTCTGGTCAAAACAGCGAAGATCGATATCTCACAAACGGTAAGTCGGAATGTCGCGAAACTTTGGGAGCAAGGACTAGAGGCATGAGGAACCCCACAAAAACGATCGGAGCCCCATGGGAGTTAGTATGGAATGATCAGCCTAAATTATTTTTTGGTGTTCGATCGATCCCAAATTTTGTACGTCGGGTCGTATGGTCCTAGAGGTTTTTCGGCCGAAATTTCAGCCCAATCCATGCACATCTTCACCTACAAATACAAGGGAGTTGGTTCATTGCAAGGGACATTTCAGCTGGCTCTCCTTCATCACTTCTTATCTCTTTCACCATTAATTTTCTAAGGCAAAAACAACTGTACTTGTAATCTTATGGTATAAATAAAAGATTATTAGAGTAGATGTAAGCCGGAGTTTGCCGAACCACTATAAAACTTGCATGTTCATTTACTTTTTCTGATATTTATTCTGTGATATGCGTGCTTATCTTTCTATTTGAATATTGTTTTTGGAAATTTGTGCTTTCACACACAACTGGGTGTTTGTGACAATTTTTGGCGCAAAGAGTCGGCTTCCTAGATAAAGGAAAGGGGACTAAGAATAGATCTATGTTGTTGCTTCTTAAGAAAGATACTCTTGGCTCAAAGAAGAAAAATAGACTTTCTAGATCAAAATCTCTAAGGGGAAGGGTTCTGATCCTCTAACTGAGAAAAAACAAGTAAGTGATTAAGATTACAAGAGCTTTTGAAGGTAACCTTCTTTATGTCATCATTAAAGAACATGCTAGACCTCCAACCTCTGTTCCAAAAATTCGAAAAGCAATTGAGTACAACATCTTGGAGAGCATCATGGTAAAAAATCTTGTGTTAGCTTGTGATTTCAATATGTGTCCTTACTCTGTTTATTTCTTTCCAGACTATGGCAAAAATCTCTGCCCTTCAGCATAGGTGGCTAAAAATGGAGTAGATGGTGGATGTTGCCAAAGCGATGAAAATGGAGTTTGCGAAACTAAAGCTAAAATTTAGGAGGTGAATGCTCAAATGAAGGAATCAGGTAGAACTGTTGGAGATAGGGATCGTAAGATTGAGACCTTCAAGAAGGTCTTGAAGGAAAGGGATGAGAGGTTGAAAAAAGTCAAGGCCAAGTTGGTTGATAAAGAACATTATACTGCTAATGATGAGCATAAGAGGGAGGCCAACAGACGGGCTTTTCAAGTTTTATTTGATTCTTATGTTGACCATCGAGATCAGAACCTGACTTTCTCTTTTGCCCGTCTCGAGGAGAATGCTACCACAATAGAGGCTAACTTTGCTAAGAGGTATGTGGAACGCGAGAAGGAAAAAGATACCGAGGCTATGGTGGTGGATGAAGCCGAGACCCTGGTTAAGGAGAAGGAGGAAGCGATTTGTATGAGAGGATCATTTTGATGATATGCTTAATGAAAAAACATTCCGTAGCTTGTCCTTGCAATATAACATTTGGCTTGTATAAAAAATTTGACCGAAGCTTTATTGGTGACTCTTTAATACTTAAATTTTCATCCAACCTTATACTGGATGACATTTATATGATTTCCCAAAATAGAGTAGCCGATGTGTAGTTCTTCTTTATTTTCCGTCTTTTCCCTTTGCTAATCTTAAGTCGATGTCCCTTAGAGAGTACCTTGCCTAAACTCCTAAAATCTCAACGAGACTGTGGTTCTATTTACCATTCTTATGAGGACAAGGTAGCCGAACTTCAAAAGCTAAAAGTAACCCTTAAGGCCTTTGAGATAAAGAGAAATTTCCTTGAGTCAAATCTAGGTCTAAAAATTAGCAGCCTCCTTACTTTGGAGAGGAATAGGCCTTAAACCGATATCTGACCCCGGGAGATGACATCGCTATACTTTTCAAATGAAGGTAGGAAAAGTGGTTAAGGAGGATATTTATAATGAATTCCTTCCGAGACTATAAAATCGAGGTTGTTTTGGAGAGCCCTATCTCATCATCTCGGCTTGCTCATTTGGGGAGGATCTCCTCTTTTCATTTTCATATTTTATCCTTTGATGCTATCGATTCTATAATCTGGTCTTTGTAATATTATTTCTTTATTAAATTAGGTGTCTTTCTCGGCTTATTCTTTGTAAAACTTTTTTGGACAAACTATATGTGAAGAACTTTATTCTCTTTGACTTTATTTCTTATGCCATCACCTTGATTGAGTATGCTTCTAGAATCTTCCTTTTGTAGGGTATCTTTTGCCCCTGGTATGCTTTTGTCAAAACAAAGTTTCGGACCAAATCAAATTTTATCATTGGATTCTTATCCAGAGCCAACCTAGTGGCACAATCAAGAGTTTCATCTTGTTATGATTCTATGTTTTCCATTACCCCTTTTTGGGTTATTGAGAATCTACTTGATGCCTTAACATAGGAACTTTTCCTTAAAATTCTATCAGTATTGGGAATCTACCCAACGCATGGCACTTTCTGTCCATGGCCCACTATTATCAGAAACTTACCTGACATTCTAATATAACTAGGAATCCACCTAATGAATGGCACTTCTCATCCATGGTTCACTATTATCGGGAATCTACCCGACATTCTAATCTTACTAGGAATCTACCCAATGCATGGCACTTTTTGTCCATGGCTTACGATTATCAGGAATCTACCCGACATTCTAATCTAACTAGGAATCTACCCAGTGCATGGTATTACTTGACCATGGCTCACTATTACTAAAAATCTACACAATATTCTAATCTAACAGAGGATCTACCCAACACATGATTCCTTTGATAGCTTCCATTTGATTATGACTCACTATCAGTATGCATACGACATCTTTTTAAACTAAGGTGATATGGCCTTACACTTTGTGGCACATCACTGTGGGGTACTCTTATGGTGCGTTCTACCAACTTATCATTGAGTCAAAATCTATAGCGACTTTTGGTGTGCATCAGCTATCTGCAACTTCTTTTGGCAGGCATTGGCCATCTATGAACACTTTGGCGGGCATTGGCCATCTATGACCTCTTTTGGCGGTTGTCGGCCATCAAAATCTATTTAAAGTTAACTGCCGTATGGAAAGCTAGTTGTAACTTGGAAAAAGGAAATATGAATCCTTTGAAAAGATTGCTTTCGGACCATTCTGTGATGGCTTTTGAAATCACATAGTTTTTAAATCACATCGTTCAATAGAAAGTTTGATCTAAGTTTGGAAAAGAAGATTGTTAAGTGAATTGGTATTATAATATATATATATATATATATATATTAGGAAAATGAAACCCTTCATTGATCTCGTAAGATCAGTGGAGAGTTTCAGTACTTAAATCCTAAATGCAACTATGATATGCAATAGTTCTTAAAGGGTGAGGACATACCAAATGAGATACCATAAATACCGAGACCAATTGATTAAGCTTCAAGAAATACAAAATCATAGGGTGCCCCTTAGAGATGAAACTTTGGCAAAAGAGGGTGTAATCGAGAGGAGTATGTTAACAAAATTGGCATCTTCCATTTGATCGTGGGAGTTTGATAAAAAGGATTCCTCTTGCAACCCCATCTTTGTAGAAAAGCACCATATGCATTCATTGGGCAAGAGTTACACGTAATCCTCCTAGAGTCAAAAAATGGAACAAAGTAAATAATTTTGAAACTAAATATTAAAACTAACGTGCAATAAATTTGGTTAACTTCCCTTTTTTTATAAACTTCTCAATCTCGTAAGAAAGCTTTCGGCATTTGTTCGTCTCATGCCTATTCATTAAATGATTGACATGATACTTATCACTCTTTGGGTCTTCTTTCTTTGATGAGGGTAATATGGATAGGAGAAGTCTTAGTGAGTGCCCAAGGATATCCGAGACAAGCTCTGGTTGAGTGGGGGTAAGGACCTGATCACGCTTTAACTTCTTCTGAGACCCACTATCTTTAGTATTCGGGAGGACTCTCTTATCGAAAGGAACCAAATATTCGTATTTCAATAATTTGCTGCAAAGGTTCCTAAATTCACTATTCAGGGCCTTAACAACCTTTGGGAGTTGGGCTGATTTATGGAGTGATTCTTGAAGATATTCTGAAAGCTGCCTAATTTGAGAAGCTTGAAGTTCATAAACATGATCATATTATTTACCATTCTCTTTCTTCGAAATAAGGGTAACCAATCTCTCGTTGTTGGTTTCATCAATGAGCTGAATTCAAAGGTTAAGGGGCAACTTCGAGGTTAGTTTCTCATTCTCAATGTTAGTCATAGTTTGGGGGATGAGGTCATTATATTTTCCGAGAGGGAACAAATGTTGGATGTTCGGGCCCTCCTTCTAGTGCCAAAAATGTTAGTGTAAATTTTCGTCAGCACCAACACTGCGAGATCTGAATGGGTATCTCCGAAAGCTGATTGGAATATTGGACCGAGCCAAGAGGCTACCAAGGCATGATGTACTCAAGGTTTGAGCGCGAGATGTTGAACTATAGGGTAATAATAGCACATGCAAAGCAGTTAAAGTATGAAACGTAAGTAACATCGAGACTTTTATAGTAATTCGGGCCGAAATTCCCTACGTTCACTATCATTTCCTTATTTAGTTACTCTTATATTGCAGAGAGGCATATTACATTAAATCTAGGCATTTCCACCATTATTGAGTTTTGAATAAAGCTGTAATATAGGAAAGTGCACTATGATTTTACGTCAGTTATTTTTCGTGCCATCAGATCCCTAATGCCATAGGATTACTGCCTATTTATAGCTAATTGCCATAACATCATAAGTGGAGAGCCTTTTCTTTGGATTGATGACTTGGCTTGCTATATATGGCTTAGATTTGAATACTTTTTATCATCTAATTGATTTCATGTTGATGCGGATTGCTAACTGTTAGCACCAAATTTGGTCACTAACCTCGTAGAGAAAGATTGTGAAAAGATATGAATGACGAAGATAAATTAAACAAGGAAGACAGTGCTAATTTAAACGCAGAAAGTAATAACACCAGATTTATAGCGGTTCAGCGTAATTGCCTACGTCCACTTTGAGTTTTCACTTTATTGATCTTCTTAATGATTGATTACAAAAACAATTCGTAGATCAGATACTTGAATGAAGTTGCTAAGTAAAGAAGGTGAGTCTGAAAAATGGCAGAGTCTCCCCAGTGTTCCCAAAAAAAGGTCCTTTTCACTATGCCCCTACCCCTCTATTTATAGACAAAGATGGGTTGGACTTCCCAGGTGGGCTCGGAAGCCGAACACTCTGGCCCAAATACAGTGGTCGCTGTATGCCGAACCAGATAGGCCGAACACAATGATGCCGAACCACATGCTCCTGGCCGAACGACCCTTTTGGCCGGTCGATGCTCTCTGGCTGAACGTGCTTTCTGGTCGAACGATGCTTTCTGGCCGAACGATCCCTTTGGCCGAACGATCCCTTTGGCCGAACGATCCTCTCTGGCCGAACGTGCCTTCTGGCCGAGCGATGCTCTCTGGCCGAACGATCCTTTTGGCCGAACGATCCTCTCTGGCCGAACGATGCTCTCTGGCCGAACGATCCTCTCTAGCCGAATGTGCCTTCTGGCCGAACGATGCTTTCTGGCCGAACGATGCTCTCTGGCCGAACGATCCTCTATGGCCAAACGTGCCTTCTGGCCGAACGATGCTTTCTGGCCGAACGATCCCTTTGGCCGAACGATCCTCTCTGGCCGAACGCGCCTTCTGGCCGAATGCTTGTTAATGTCGTACAACCCTGGATACCGAGTACTCTTAGATGCCGAGTACTCTTAGATGTCGAGTACTCCTGGATGCCGAGCACTAGTTGCCTGGTCAAATCTCCAAGAAACACTTGCCCCCCAAAGTGTATCACGTGACCGAACGTGGTACGCTTTGAATCATGTAACCTTCTCGTCTTGTTTTAAATCCTTGACTAACCTCGAACGGAGATGCCTTTTTGAGAATTCCAGTGGTTTAGGTGTGTGCCAAGAATGTTCTAAATGTCGAACAAGACATTCGTAACCGAACGGTCCTTCTGTGCCGGACATCATTATACGCCGATGCCGAATGACGTGACCTTGACCGGTTCCACCGGATGTAGCCTTTTCGAATTCTTTTGTTTTCCCTATAAAAGCCAGCACCTCCATCCTTCTTTCCCTTTTCACACCTTTGCCTTGCACCTGCCGAAGCTACCAGCCAACATACAATTCGCCGATTCTTCCCAAGTCTTCACCTTACCAACTAGGTACCGATCCTTTCACCTAAATACAGTCTTTACGCTCGAACTCCCTTAATTGATGGGATAAATCGAGCCTTGACTAAAGTGTCTAAAAAGTTGCCAGAGTCACACGACGAGGGTGGAAGGAAGAGAGAATAGAGATGGGTTTTCTAGGAAGTCATTGGTAGACGTACTGTGGTTCGGCATAAGATTTTATGCCGGACCAGATTGGAGGAAGGAGAAACATGGAGGAAGTAGGAGATGATTAGGGGCATCGAGCGGCATGGTCTGGTACGACTTGCCGAACGATTTGCCCTCGTGGTTCGGTGTGGATGGAGGAAGAGATGAGGCCACTGTTAAGGACAGCGTGCCAATAGTCGTCTCAACCGAACAGTCACAAACGCCGTACCATACTTAGGCTAAAACATGCCGAACAAAACGAGGCCGAACACGACTTACATGCCGAACAACAACCTAGCCGAACCAAAATTTTGCCGAACAACAACTTAGCCGAACCAAAATTTTGCCGAATAATGACTTAGCTGAACAATGACTTAACCGAACAAAGACTTAGCCGAACAATGACTTAGCCGAACAATGACTTAGCCGAACAATGACTTAGCCGAGCAAGACTTAGCCGAGCAAGACTTAGCCGAATAATGACTTAGCCGAACAATGACTTAGCCGAACAATGACTTAGCCGAACAAGACTTAGCCGAACAAAGACTTAGCCGAACAAAGACTTAGCCGAACAAAGACTTAGTCAAACAAAGACTTAGCCAAACAAAGACTTAGCCGAATAATGACTTAGCCGACTAGTCGCAAATGCTGAACACTTATTAACTATATCTACTCGTATAGCAAAACAAGAAACATGGGCCAAGCATTCTAGCATATGTGAAGCCGACCCGGATCACTAACTTCTTAGCTTCAGTAAACATAAATCTGAACTTAGATTATCATACGTTTTCTGGATCTGGAATTGCAATCACCAAAAAGCAGGCTTCTGGGGACGGTCAGCGATGACGGTCTTCGAAGGCGATGACTTGACGCTCAGTTTTATGTCAACAACTTTGCGACCTTCAAACTTTCAACGCTTTTACACGATTGCTTGCACTAGTTCACACACCACATGGGGGGAATATTCGTGTTGTTAATTCTAACGTTGAACATTTTTCAAGTATAGTTTTCACAGGTACTTAGACAGATTCATTATTTATTGGGGATGTCTAAGAAGTCTAGCTCCGCCACTATATCTGATAGGCCTGGGCCGTCATCAAGGCAAGAAGCCGCTGATACTTTAAATCTGTCGACTTCCCTTGCCCATAACTTAGCACCCGATGCCCTGGAGGTAACAATTCTGTTAGACAATCCGATCGACTCACAAGCTTCGAAGATCAATGAAGCCGCACTTTGACGAATATGTTCCATCCATGGGATTCCTTTCGCCGATGTGTTAGTCCCTTCGCAACACGATCGTCCTCACCTACCCCTAGTCGGATATACCACCTGCAACAAGTTCATGTGCTGGATGGGCAGCGTGCCTCCATTCAATTTATTTCTTTGGGACGTGTTGCAGTACATAGACATTGCCCCGTCGCAGCTGCATCCGAACGGTCACGCGTTTCTATATGGGACCTACGTACTCTTCATGGCCGTCTTCTATAGACCTCCAACTTCTGGCGACATCAGATACATTTATATGATCAAGAAACGGAAAGATAGCCCTTCCTTCATGTTCCTCGAGCCGTACCACAAATGCCAAATCTTGACAGGAGCATGCAGTAAATTCGCCCTGTACAAACAGGAATGGTTCTACGTGCGTTGCCCTCCTGGTTTTGCGAGGAGATGGGTTGAAGGCAGTAAGTCCCTTCGCTGAGTCATCATTCGTGTTTAATTGGAGTTATGCTTTTCCTAACTCCTCGTTTGATCTTTTCAGGTATCAACCCGCGTCCGGATGGCCGAGGATATTCTGAGGCCATTGAGGCCATTAGAGCTCTTCCTGCCGAGGAATGAGACATCCAAACCATCATTTCGAATGAATCATTGTCGAGGTTTGGCTTGCTAGCCCCTGGTCGTCGGATTAGCCTCCCGAAGGGCGTCTCCATTCCCAAGCCAGCATCCGGTAAAGGGAAAAAACAAGATGGATCGTCATCACGCCACACTCCCGTTGTGCACGAAGAGGGTGAGCACAAAGAGGATGAAGCTCCTGAGACTCAAGGCGAGAATGTGGGTCCCGCTTGGAATCCGGCGGTCGAAGTTCACGATATTGAAACGTCATCCTCCCCTTCGAAGGGAAAGAAAAAGTTAAAATACAAGATACGGAAGGAGAAAGTTGGCGGAACTTCAAAAGTTACGCTTATCCCGCCAGAGAAAGAGGCTTCCTCACAGCACATGGAAAGTTCTCTAAGGGGTTTGTCGAATCTTTCCATCCCCGACGATATACTTAATTACGGGTTCGATCCTGAAGCCCTCAAGTTTTCTTCGCCCGCTAGAGGCAATGCGGGAGTTCAACTCCCAGTCCAGGGAGATAATACTCCGATTAGTAAAGACAAAAGAACCGGTCTATCGGGGGGAACACAAGGACACACACGCACATACACATTCCACCATACACTTCAAGTTTTTTTTTCTTATTTCCCGGATTTTTCTTAACTCATTGTTATCTCTATTCCTTGTAGGTGACATGGGGCGCTCTCACGGACTTGATCGCCTTCATGGCTCTTCCATATTTCATCATCCCGGATGGGATTCAGGTTCGGGCAGACGTAGGGACAGAGATGATTTCGAAGATAGAGACAACCGTCCCCACGATTCGTCTTATCGTAAGAAGGCATATTCCCAATCTTCACAGTCCCGTGATCCACTTCCTCCAACTAAGTCGGATAGAGAGAAGTCTTCACAGAAGGGGTCCCAACCCGATGCTCCTCAAGAACAACACTCCAGTTCGTCGAGTACAAGGCACATTCGGGAGCAACGAAAAAGAGCAGAACTTTCAAGGCCTCCTCCCCTACTCCCGCGGTTGACCCAACTGTAGCAGAAAAGATGGTTGATCTTAAGGCCAAATTTCCAAAAATTTTCTTTGATGGTCTGAAATTCCTCCCAGCTATTCATCATATCCCTGGGCACATGAGGCAGAGTGCCATTGCCTGTAACAATGACGTCTATGTTCAACATGGCGCGTTTATACACTTGGTTGAAAAGATCTCGGAGGTGTCTGTTGAGCGACAATATGAGATTGATCGTCTGAAATTGGAGGCTGGCTGTGACAATAACATCATCAAGCATCAAGACGAAGAGCTCGCTTCGTATAAGTCAAAGCTGGAAGCCGCTGAGCAAAGTGCAAAAGATACTGCTGAGGCAGTCACTCGTTTAGAGATGGCTCAGAAGAAGGAACTTGATGAAGCAGTCCAGCGTAGCGGTGCCCTTGCCCTAAAAAAAGATTCCATCCAAAAAGAAAGGGACGCGCTCGTCATACAAGTCAGAGAGTTGAAAGAATTACTCTCCAAGGAGAAAGAGGATAAAGTAGCTGCTCAAGAAGAGTCACAACGATATTGTGATAAAATCGTTGCTACTCGGCTCTTGAAAACGAAGCTCGATGATGAACTTGCTGGGGTTGAAAAAATGAAGGACAAAGCTCGTGAGGAGGGCAAAAGAGAAGCTGCGGAGGAGATTGACTCTCGCCTCGAGGCGGCCATAGAAGCTGGCAGGGAAGAGGTCAAGTGCATGTTTGACCCGTTGATCGCTGAGTATGGAGCCCGTGTCCTTATGCACCACGACTTGACATTCTTGGGCGAGGGCTATCTCAAATCCCTAGCTGAGGCCTGGGAAACTTTAGTGAAGATTAGTAAAATCGAGTCAGGCTCTGAGGAAGTCGATGAGGATGCCCTGGTGAAGGAGTTTCTTAGAGGGAACGAGCCAGCGGATTTATCAACAGCTTTGGCGCTTTATAGCAAAGGCTCTCCCCTTCAAAAAGAGAAAAGTGATGAGGCTGGCCCATCTGGGGCTAAGACTACGGCTCCTCATACTGCTCCTCCTCCTACTGCTCAACCGGGCGGTCGGCCGACACTTGACCCATTCGAGCAGCATGCCGGCTACGATCCTAAAGATCCCGGGCTCGGCGTTCATGTGCTATCTCCTATTCTGGAGGGTGAAACTCCACGCGCAAGTGATAGCTAGCCAGAACCCGGTAGGAAACTCTTCTTTTTTAGAAGTTAAAAGATCTGTTACTTTCCAGCAGTGGGTATTCGTTCTAATGTTCATTCTTTACATTTTCATGCAGGCTGCTCTAACCCCGAGCCAACTCTGAGGAGCGATGACGCCAAGGAGGAGGCAGAGAAAGCAAGCGATGTTGCTCATGCGGGAGTAACTCCTGGCCCTGACGCTCAAGTGATCGGAGCGCTAGATGATGAGAAGTTTGACACTTCATCTCCTGCCGAAGGGAGCTATGAAATTGAGATCACTGGCGCCTCCGAACATACTTCGAAGATGAGCATGAAAGAGCGTCTCGTCGAAGAGGAGAAAAAGAAAGCCGAGATCAAAGTTGAGCCTGAAATTCTGGAACTTACCGACCTACGGAATAGACCTTTGAAGATCATCCTCCCTGGCAAGTCCAAACCGCTGAATGTCCCTTCTCCCACTCCTGACTCCGCTTCTTTAGCAAGCAAGAAGTGCAAGAAGAAGCGTGAGGGAGAGGAATCGTCCGAGAAAACAAAGGAAGACAAGAAGAAGAAACCAAAGAAATAGTCGTTAAACTCGTTCAACGAGATTATGCTTAAGTCTTGTAATTACTTTTATCTTTTGTCTCCGTAGTTTGTATAGATGGGTTCTTGACTCCAAGTTTTGGAGCGATAACTGTGTAACCTCATTTTGGACTATTAAATAAAGTTTAGTTCCTTAGTCGTTTGAACGACTCTCTTACTTTTTTAGCTTTCTGAATAACTGTGGTCAAAACTCAAGCACTTATGAGTTGTATATTTCCCAGTCCATTCTTGCGTTGCTCGAACATTCTTCGGAGTGGCATACTCCTTGTTCTATACCTCTTGAACACTTAGATTTTATTTTAAATCAGCGTTCCAGGGAATTATAATAAGTTGACCCGTATTCAGGGGATTCGGAGATTGAGATTGTTAATACTCTAATTCGCACTCTGGGGACTTAGAGTACTCCGGTCCATACTCTGGGGACTCGGAGATTGAGATCATTTATACTCTAGTCCACGCTCTGGGGAGTTAGAGTACTCCGGTCCGCGCTCTGGGGACTCAGAGATTGAAGTCGTTTATACTCTAGTCCGTGCTCCGGGGACTTAGAGTACTCCGGTCCGCGCTCTGGGGACTCGGAGATTGAAGTCGTTTATACTCTAGTCCACGCTTCGGGGAATTAGACTACTCCGGTCCGCGCTCTGGGGACTCGGAGATTGAAGTCGTTTATACTCTAGTCTGCGCTCCGGGGACTTAGAATACTCCGGTCCGCGCTCTGGGGACTCAGAGATTGAAGTCGTTTATACTCTAGTCCGCGCTCCGGGGACATAGATTACTCCGGTCCGCGCTCAGGGGACTCGGAGATTGAAGTCGTTTATATTCTAGTCCGCGCTCCGGGGACTTAGAGTACTCCGGTCCGCGATTAGGGGACTCGGAGATTGAAGTCGTTTATACTCTAGTCCGCGCTCCGGGGACTTAGAGTACTCCGGTCCGCACTCAGGGGACTCGGAGATTGAAGTCGTTTATACTCTAGTCCGCCCTCCGGGGACATAGAGTACTCCGGTCCGCGCTCTGGGGACTCGGAGACTGAAGTCGTTTATACTCTAGTCCGCGCTCCGGGGACTTAGAGTACTCCGGTCCGCGCTCTGGGGACTCGGAGACTGAAGTCGTTTATACTCTAGTCCGCGCTCCGGGGACTTAGAGTACTCCGGTTTGCGCTCAGGGGACTCGGAGATTGAAGTCGTTTATACTCTAGTCCGTGCTCCGGGGACTTAGAGTACTCCGGTCCGCGCTCAGGGGACTCGGAGATTTAAGTCATTTATATGAGTTCGTACATCGTACAGGATAATGTCGTTCGAGTAATTCGTCACCCGACTATGAGATATAGAAACATTAGTAATTCGTGGAAAATACGGCTTCAAGCCTTTATTAATGGAAAACAACTAAACTGCTTGATTACATGGCTAAAAAGAAACTAAGTTACGACTAAATGAAAACATACAGGAAATACTGTGCCTAAAACAGGAAAGAGACATGCTAAATGTAATAATGTCGCAAATGTTTACTGTTCCATGCTCGGGGGAGTGTCGCGCCATCAACGGTCGCTAGCTTGAATGTTCCCTCTCCAAGCTTCCATTCAACGATGTACGGACCTTCCCAACTGGGATTCATACGCGACGGTACCGGGAAAACTCGTTTCAAAATGAGATCACCCACATAAAAAATCCTTGGGCAGACTCTGCCGTCGTAGTAGCGCTTGACTCGGTGCCTATGTGCTGCCGCCCTTAATTCAGCCTCTTCACGTTTTTCATCGATGCAGTCCAGCGATTCCAGCAAGAGGTCCTTATTCGTTTTGGGATCATAATATGTCACTCGATGTGATGGAACTTCAAGTTCCACGGGTATAACGGCTTCCAAGCCGTATGCCAAGGCAAATGGAGTGTGGCCGGTCGCGGACTTGTGGGTAGTTCTATAAGCCCATAATGCTGTCGGGAGTTCATCTACCCACTTGCCTCCGACCTTCTCCAGGCGCTTCTTCAGTATGGATTTGATTATTTTGTTAACGGCCTCAACTTGTCCGTTAGCTTTTGGGTGTGCAACGGCGGTGAAATTCTTCTCGATGCCATACTTTAAACAGAACTCTTTGAATTCTCTGCTTTCAAATTGCATTCCGTTGTCCGTGATGATGGTGCGAGGGAGGCCAAAGCGGCATATAATGTTTCGTACAACGAAGTTAATGATCTTCTTAGAGGTGATTGTAGCCAAGGGTTCTGCCTCAACCCATTTTGTGAAGTAGTCGACTGCAACTATCGCGTATTTCGCACCACCTTTGGATATAGGCAAAGAGCCGATTATGTCGATTCCCCAGATTGCGAATGGCCAGGGACTGACCATTTGTGTGAGTTCTGTTGATGGAGTCCTCGGGATTTTTGCATATCTTTGACACTTGTCACATTTCCTTGTGTAGTCTGCAGCGTCCCGATTTACGGTCGGCCAGTAATATCCATAGCGGAGGATCTTTTTTGCTAGCGTTTGCCACCCAGTATGGTCACCGCATTCTCCCTCGTGTACCTCCTTCAAGACCCGTTTGGTCTCATCATGAGCGATGCACCACAATAAGGGGACTGAGAACCCCTTTCTATACATTAATCCATCCTGCATCACGTATCGTGTGACCTTTCGAAGGACCTGTCGTCTTTCGCTCCTTTTTTCTGGTAAAGCCCCGGTTGTCAGGTATAGTTTGAACGGGGTTATCCATGATTCCCTCTCGATTCCTGTTTCCAACACAGAATCAACTTTCATTGCGTCTATACTTGGGGCATGCAATGCCTCAACAGGAAACAGTCCCATTTGCTGAGCGTCGCCAGTGCTTGCGAATTTTGCCAACAAGTCGGCTTCTTTGTTCTGTTCATGCGGGACATGCGAAATGTCATAACGCTCAAGGTTTGACAACAGTTCTTGAACCAAAACAAGGTACGGGGCAAGCTTCTGTCCCTTTGCTTGATAATCTCCTCGCACTTGTAGACCACCAACTGTGAGTCACAAAAGATTTCAACTGATTTTACCCCGAGTTCTTCAATGAGCTTTAAGCCCACAATCAGTGCTTCATATTCTGCTTCGTTATTTGTAGCCGGGAAATCGAGCTTCATAGCGTAACAAACTGATTGATTTTCCGGAGTTACAAGGACTACGCCAGCACCGGAGCAACGGTCGTTTGATGCTCCATCGGTGTACAATTTCCATCGAACAAGGGGAATGACATTGTGATTATCTGGTTCATCGGGTATGGTAAACTCAGCGATGAAATCTGCTAACGCTTGCCCTTGTATGGCTCTTCGTGGCAAGTAGGCGACATCGAACTGGCTCAATTCGATGTTCCATTTTAGCAATCTTCCAGAAGTTTCTGGTCGTTGGAGTACCTAACGTAGGGGTTGATCGGTATAAACACTGATTGAGTGTGCTTGAAAGTATGGGCGCAGCTTTCGTGATGCAATCACCAAGCAATAGGCCAGTTTCTCGATTTTAGGGTAATTTCTTTCTGCCCCCGTTAAACGCTTGCTAACATAATACACCGGCTTCTGGATTCGATCCTCCTCGCGAACCAAAGCCGCACTTATCGCATGTGGGGATACAACCAATTATACGTACATCATCTCATGGTCTACTGGTTTTGACAGCACTGCTGGGCCCTCCAGATGCCTCACCAGATCCCGGAATGCTTCCTCACAGTCAGATGTCTACTCGAAGTTCCTCTTCCCTTTCTTTATTATATCAAAGAAAGGGATGCACTTGTCCGTGGCCCTGGATATGAATCGACTCAGCGAAGCTACTTTTCCATTCAAGCTCTGTACCTGTTTTATTTTCCTAGGCACTTGCACATCTCGAATAGCTTGAATCTTTTCTGGGTTAGCTTCAATTCCCCTGGCATTCACGATGAATCCCAAAAACTTCCCCGACGCAACGCCGAAGTAACACTTCAGAGGGTTGATCTTCATCCCATAATACCTGAGTATGTCGAACATTTCAGCCAAGTCTCGAATGTGGTCGTTTGACTGTCGTGACTTCACGAGCATGTCATCCACATAGACTTCCATCGTCCTACCAAGCTGGTCTTTGAACATTCGATTCACCAAACGCTGATAAGTCGCTCCTGCGTTCTTCAGTCCGAAGGGCATTACAACATAGCAATATAGCCCGACATCTGTAACGAAGCTGGTGTGTTCTTGGTCCGGAATATGCATCGGGATTTGATTGTAACCCGCGTATGCATCCATGAATGATAACAGCTCATGTCCTGCAGTGGAGTCGACCAGTTGATCAATCCTAGGCAACGGGAAACTGTCCTTGGGGCACGCTTTGTTCAAGTCGGAATAATCTACGCAAGTTCTCCATTTCCCATTCGCCTTTTTCACCAGCACGGGATTCGATACCCATTCGGGGTAGAGGGCGTCGCGGACGAACCCATTGGCTTTGAGTTTGTCCACTTCCTCTTTGAGAGCAGCGGACCTCTCTGGGTCCATTCCTCTCTTCTTTAGTTTAACTGGGACGTATTTCGGGTCTATGTTCAACATATGACTCGTAATGGCGGGAGAAATCCCGCACATATCAGAATGCACCAAGGCGAAAACATCAAGATTTGCCCGGAGGAAATCACTAAGGTCTTCAGTCATTGCGGGGCCGAGTTGTGATCCGATCTTCAGCACTCGCGATGGATCGTCTCGGCTGACTGAAATGTCAATTGTTAATTCAGCCGGCGCTGCCTTTTCTTCCCTGGGTTTCTCATCGTCATCTCTCGGATCTATGTCTCTGAAGATCCGAGAATTATGCCCGAGCCAGAGCTCGGGCACTACTTGTCAATCATCATTATTAAGGATGCGGACCGGAATGTCCACAACCTTTCCTTTCTCCCTCCGATAGGCCTCTCTGAGCTCTGCCACATAACATGCACGACCGGTCGCCTGGTCGCCATGAACAACTCCTACTCCTTTGTCAGTTGGGAATTTCAAAGTCAGGCACCATGGGGCTAATGCTGCTCTAAACTCAGCCAGGGCCGGTCGGCCCAGGAATACATTATACGGAGAATCCATATCCAAAACTATGAAGGGCAGGATTCGCACCCTGCGACGTTCGCCTTGTCCCAGTTCAATTGGTAACACAACATATCCTACCGCATCGGTCGCTGCACCATTAAAGCCATGTATACGAGCTTTGGACGGTTTCAAATCCTTTGTTTCCATTTTCATCTGGTCATAAGCCTTCTTGAAGATGATGTTGACAGAACTTCCACAATCAATCAGAATTCTTTTCACATAAGCCAGTCCGATTGTCGCAGATATGACAATCAGGTCGATGGTTGGAGCCTCCACTTGGTCAGCATCTCTGTTTCTGAACACTATATCGTCTGTCATCACGCATAGCTACTTAGCAGGGGTCCCATCCTCCATGTTTGAACAACATTCGAAATCTGCATGCTTCAGGGAACTTGCATACCGCTCCATCTCTTGCCAATTCTTATCCGCGGGGTGAGGTCCGTCGATGATTGTGTTTATAACTAGTCTACCCACAGTTAGGGCAGGCTCCTCGGGATGACGCGGGGCTGGTGCACAACCTGGGTTGGATGTTCCCTGTCCTCCTTCCTGTGGATCCTTCACAAACGCTTGTAACTTCTTCTGTCTGATCAACTTCTCTAGCGTCGTGCATGTGTATGCACTCTTCTGTATTGTGCCCGTAGGTCTCATGGAAGCGATAGTATTTTCCAGTCCGTTTCTGTTCCTCGGTTGACTCTTTTGGACGTGGCTTTCTGTATTGAAAGGTATTGCAGGTTGAGAGGTAAATATTCTCAAGAGACGCATTCAGTGGGGTATACTCGTTGTAGCTCGGAATTCTCGACTTCCACTTCCCCGCTTCTCTCTTCTTCCCTTGATTTCTTCCTCCGGACTCCTTAGGCTGCCCAGGCTTGTTCTGGACATTGACTTGGACCTTTCCTGTGTTGTCTCCGGACTGCTTCACAGCAATGTTGCTTTTCATGGATTCTTGGACAGGTCCTGGTGCCTTATCTCGCCTTACCCACCTAGCTTCCTCTCTTCTTATGAACTGATGTGCCTTTGAGTAAAAACGTTCTAGTGTGGTTGGAGGTTTTCCTGCCAACCAGTCTCCAAATTCAGAATCCGGATCCACACCTCTCATTACAGCCATTAGAATTGCATGATCATTGGGATTACTGACTTCAGTTGCCGCAACATGGAACCTTTGTAAATATTCCTTCAATGACTCCCCAGGATTTTGGATTACACTTGACAGAGACATTACGTCCTTTGGATGAGTAGTGTGTATTCTGAACTGCTCAATAAACTTCATTGCCAACTCCTCGAAATTGGATACGGACCACGGAGGAAGTCGGTTAAACCACATAGTAGTGATCCCAGATAGAGTGATCGGAAAGCATCTACAATTGGTTGCATCATTTGCTCTAGCTGAATCCATCATCCATTCGTACCTCATGACATGTTGTCTAGGGTCAGTCTTTCCCTCATACGCAGGAATAGTTGGCATACTAAACTTCCTGGGGTACGCCGCCTGCAGCACAATATCCGTGAATGGAGTATGACTTCTTGATACTCCCCAATCATCATTCGATAAGCCCTGGTTTTCTTTCATCAATTTCCTGACCATGGCTGTCAGATCTGGTGTTTGTATGGAAGGCGGGAGGTTAGAGTCTGTTCTACGCGAATGTCCATGCTGATGCCTCCTCTCCTAGCGATCTGCCAAACGCGCATCTTGAGGTTCGACATCGTTAGCGTTTTGATGGTCTGGGCCTCCAGCCTCCACCTGCACTCCAGTTCCTAAATTTCCAGCTCCTGCTTGGTCACGGTCTCCAGCTGTCTGAACAGCAGCACCTGCCTGCGCAGCTTCAGTCTTACGGCGTCTGCGCTTGGGAGGTTCATCAGAGGAAGTTGAGCTGTCAGATAAGGAATAAGGAGCGGGATTGCCCCCAGCATTCTGTTGCTGCTGTTGAGTGAGTTGTGCCATCAGGTTGGCGTTAGCTTGCATCTGCTCTCCTAGTTGTCTCCTGCTTTCCCTGAGTTCTCTCATCAAGTCGTTGAACTCTATTCTGGTGACAACTGGAGTCTGGTCCTGGGCGGCAATTCCTACACCCGGAATCGCTGGCTGATTGCTAGGTCCTGCTTGTTGTACGCTAGCAGTCTCATGGGCATCCGCATTATGAGAAGATGACCTAGTACGTGGTCTTGCCATCATAGAGTCGTTGGTATGAACTCTGAGTAGAATCAACAGATGTCCTATCAATGAGTCGGATCTTCTTTGGGGGATTTGTTCAATCCAGTAGCTTCAAAGCAGATCCTTGAGGTCTGAGAATTCAATTCTCAGTGAAAGCACCAAAGTGTTAGCACCAAATTTGGTCACTAACCTCGTAGAGAAAGATTGTGAAGAGATATGAATGATGAAGATAAATTAAACAAGGAAGACAATGCTAATTTAAACGCAGAAAGTAAGAACACCATATTTATAGTGGTTCAGCGTAATTGCCTACGTCCACTTTGAGTTTTCACTTTATTGATCTTCTTAATGATTGATTACAAATACAATTCGTAGATCAGATACTTGAATGAAGTTGCTAAGTAAAGAAGGTGAGTCTGAAAAATGGCAGAGTCTCCCCAGTGTTCCCGAAAAAAGGTCCTTTTCACTATGCCCCTGCCCCTCTATTTATAGACAAAGATGGGTTGGACTTCCCAGGTGGGCTTGGCAGCCGAACACTCTGGCCCAAATACAGTGGTCGCTGTATGCTGAACCAGATAGGCCGAACACAATGATGCCGAACCAGATAGGCCGAACACAATGATGCCGAACCACATGCTCCTGGCCGAACGACCCTTTTGGCCGGTCGATGCTCTCTGGCTGAACGTGCTTTCTGGTCGAACGATGCTTTCTGGCCGAACGATCCCTTTGGCCGAACGATCCACTCTGGCCGAACGTGCCTTCTGGCCGAGCGATGCTCTCTGGCCGAACGATCCTTTTGGCCGTACGATCCTCTCTGGCCGAACGATGCTCTCTGGCCGAACGATCCTCTCTAGCCGAACGTGCCTTCTGGCCGAACGATGCTTTCTGGCCGAACGATCCCTTTGGCCGAACGATCCTCTCTGGCCGAACGTGCCTTCTGGCCGAACGATGCTTTCTGGCCGAACGATCCCTTTGGCCGAACGATCCAATCTGGCCGAACGCGCCTTCTAGCCGAACGCTTGTTAATGTCGTACAACCCTGGATACCGAGTACTCTTAGATGCCGAGTACTTTTAGATGCCGAGTACTCCTGGATGCCGAGCACTAGTTGCCTGGTCAAATCTCCAGGAAACACTAACATGATGCTTTTATATATAGCTTCTTTGATTTTTTTTTGTTGAACAATTGATGTCGACCTGAGGCTATCTGTGTCGTTGATTGTTGATACTTGTTGAAAGCCTTTTGGCTTCAACATCTATTGCCCTCAGTAAAGCTTCTTATTTCAACTAAACAACGGTCTTGACCTTGGTTGACGCTTTGTTTCATGCTCTCAAATCACATGCTCTCGGGTACTGCTTTTCACACTCATGCTCTCGTTGGAAACTAAATAGCGGGTCTTGGAATTACTAGCCAAGGAACTATCTTTTTAAATATTCATAATTTATATTTGGTAGAAATAAGGTGTAACATATTATTATTGCCAAATAAGAATTTTTGGTCTTCTATTATTATTGCTAGATTGGATTTTATGATCTTTTATTATTATCACATGGATTTTCTAGCCTTCTATTATTGTTAGATGGATTTCCTAAACTTCTGTTATTATCAGATGGATTTTCTGTCATCTATTATCATCAGATGGATTTTTTGATCTTCTATTATTATAAGGTAATTGTCTAGTTCTTTATCTAAAGTATTGTCATGAATGGAAAATTTCCCATCCATGATGTTTTATTGTTAACCTTATCTCCCACATTTTCATCAAATAATTTTCTAATTGCTTATTTAGGGAATTGTTGGTATATAGAAAAAGTTTCGATATAGAGAGAATCGTTCAGGATATGAATTCTGAATTTATGAAAAAAAATCATCGCTTGTTTATATTATGCAGTAAAGAGAAGCAAAGAATCAACAAAGCAAAGGAATTTATGGTTTTACACTAAAGTATAAAAAGCTTCTTTTATATAAGGGGGAAAATGTTATCCACATAATTTTCGAAGGACATAAGCAAGATGGACATCTCGAAATTGAAGAGTGAAGTAAGAAACAATGCTAAAAAATAGCATGTCATAAGTCATCAATATAGCAACAAGCATCATGCATAGTAACAGGGAAAAGATAATATCGAAGGGCCGAAGGCCATGATGAGAAGCTATACCGCCCTTAAGAGTTACGACAGCCTCACAAATTATGCCAAGGCAAAGAAATACGCTCCCAGAAATGAATATCGACATGAATGTCACTAACATTGTTAATGATATGCGGCATACCGGCATAACCATGACGCTGCATCGACAAGCAATAACCACGATATGAAGAGAGTATGAAGATGGATCAATGAGGAAGCATATAATGCCACATCTTGTAAAATAAAAGTGGATCATATGCAATGTCGTGAAACAACAATAAGGCTAGGAACATTGATACCATTAGTGCTGCATATCGCTTGTAAATGATATTGGATCTGTGATACCACAAAATAATGTTGAATGAAATAACGCCACATCTCACATTCTCTTCAGTGTCGCACTACATCAATATTGCACTCCATTCATACTGTGCCCTATCCAAACAACCCCATATCAATGTCACCTCTTAGTAATGCTGCATCTCTTCAAGATGGATAGTTATAAATACTGCACTTTGAAGATATTGCCATTCATCGACCATCAAAGGATATCGTAGGCCTTCAATGGACATTGACAATGATTGTCGTCAATGTCCTTAAAAGCTATTAAGGCATAAGTGATACTAAATGATGCTGCTTCATAACAATGACGGTTCATATTGATGCCGCTTCACGAGGCCGCTTTCTATCGATACCGCTTCGCATTGATGTCGCTTTATGATCTCACTTAATGTTGACGTCGCTTGATGTTGATGCTGCCTTCCAAGAAGTCGTATGGGCTTTCGAATATGTAACATAAAAAGGTTCATGGGGATCATAGATCCATTCCTTAATAATATCATCTTGTACTTAACCTTGAATGGTAAGCCTCCCTTTGATTAGTCAGCTCCAACTAAACCATGTTTATATATGGCATCATATATGCACTAATGAAAGATTGGTTCATCATTTTAGGAATTATGAGTGTTATACCAAAAAATGATTTTGACAGAATCTTTTTGAATAAAGATAGAAAAAGTATTGTTTAAAATATAAAAGAGAGAAGGGGTTTATATTAATAGTGTTTAAGTAACATTTTTTTAACCTCTTTTATTTTAGTTTAAAGTAAGTAAACTTTGGTAAATGATTTTTGAATATGCTTATACCGCTGAGATAAGCATATGAATACATTTTGAAGTACTAAAAAGAGTATAAATGAATAGTGAAATAATAGGATACATGTATATATCTTTTATATACATGTTAATAAAGGCATTTGTAATTAAGTAAAGGAGTTTTTAATTAATAAAGGAGATTTTAATTAATAAAGGATTTTTTAATTAGTAATGGAGTTTTAATTAGTAAAGGAGTTTTAATTACTAAAGGATGTTTTAATTAATAAAGGAATATTAATTTATAAAGGAAGTTTTGATTAATGAAAGAACTTTTATTAAATAAAAAGGAGTATTCCTAATAAAAAGGGTTTTTTTAATAATAAATGATAAATTAATTAAAAAGGGATTAAAAGTCATTTGAATGACTTGATAGTGCTTTTTGTGAATTGATAATGCTTGTGTGTTTACTTGCTTAAGGGAAGTACATGTGTGACGCCCCACCCCGAGACCCACACTAACAAAGAGTATTACTAGGTAACACCGTCCGCTAATGCGGAAAATAGGGCTGGTTAGTAGCGACCATCTATAGCCTTGTCTTAAATATCTATTGAATACGTCGATAGATGCTCTATATTTTTTTCTTCTAATTCAAGTGGATCGAGATATCCAATAAATACTTAATACAAAGTCATAGGTGGCTATAGGATCTATCAGAACAAAATACAACAACTAGAATGCAAAACACATCACAGAACAGTAGAGCATCACAATATATACATATAGAGATACATCACAAAGTATACAAAATGACACATGTCAAGTGGTATAGCAGCCACAATATACAAGCGAGTCAAAAGAATATACATATCATAGTAGCAACTAAAAAGGACTACACAAAAAGCTATAACAAAAAGAGCTAGCAGAATTGTCCATGCGGAAGCAGAATAAGCTAACTCCAAATGTACCTAACCTGAAACACCTAGGTCTGACTCGAGTATAAAATACACGGGTCAGTTAACAAGGAAAAGCGGTAATATGAGCATAAGGATAATGTGATAATATTCTTGAGTGAGAAGGAACAACTAAAGTGTATGATTATATCAAGTGATAATATGGTATCACTACACAAACATATAATCTCAAAAGAGATAAATTAACCCATAAAACGTTAAAAGTAGAGAGCCTTATATCATTGACATTCATTAAACATCAAATATGGTTTAGGGGAAAACCTAAATTCGCCATCTTGGCAAATCCAAAACATGCATAAGGAGATCCCATCTCAAACACGCCATAAGGCAAATATATCTCCAAAGAGGAGAATAAAATCTCAAGTAAACGCCAAAAGTCAAACCACATATAACGCTAGTGTAGGCAATTCAAATCTCAAAAATAGAATTTCCAAGAGTTCAAATTCCCAAAAGGTAATCACTACAAATATATATCGAATGGTTCAAAGGACCAATTGCGGAAAGGGGCGACACACTAAAGAAAATAGTCAAAGAAACCATCTCAAAAGTGTTTGCACGTGCATGTGGCCGAAGCCTTGACAAGTATTGTTATCTCAAATAGGTACCTCGCCCGAAGCCAAAACGTCATAATGACATATACGCCGCAATGGAAAATACGCCGCAATGGAAAATATGCCGCAATGACAAACATCTCGAAGACAAATATAATGGCAATGACCCGAAGGTCCAGTACTGGCACGCTGCAATGGCAAATGTGTCACACACTCTCGAATAGGAACCCGAATAATGTTAACGTGCATCCCATATCACACGTTCACACTAAACGGTTTACTAACCAGTAAATTTCACAATCAAACCAGTAAAAAGTTTACCTCATCTCATCGGTAAACTCGACCTGAAGGTCAAAACGATCAAACAGACAAGTCAGGAATTAACCAATAAGATAAACGCACGTGTCCCATACCACGTGTTTTACCAAACCATTTAATTCCCCTTCTCATTCGCTCAAATAGTTCAAAAACGTGTATTTTATATATAAAATAATTTATTTGAGAAAACAAGCTTTTAAAACCATTTCCCGAAATCAATTTTGAAGACGATATTTCAAAATTCCCTTATTATAGAGAATAAATAGATTTTATAGCTTAAATAATTTAAAAATAGTACATAATAATTATTTTAAATGCCAATTTATTTTAAAAATTATTTCAAAATTGTTTGGAAAAATCAGTTCTCGAAATCAAAGAAATCACTCAAAACAGTCGTTCAAATTCAATTCAAATTCAATTCAAATTTGAATTTCAAATTCATCAAGTATTGACTAGCCTATTGATAGACATCATAGCCCTCAAAACATTTTAGAAATATCACAAAACATGAATTAAAAGTCAAAAGTCAGACGGAAAAAGAACATAAAAACGCTTGGGCAAAATAATACCCAGGTCTGAAATCTTCTCTGGATTCAATTTTCGGACATAAAACAGGTGGCCATACTACCTTTGATTGAACTAAAAATTGGTGTGCACAAAGTAGAAAACTACATATTTTAAACAAAAAAAGAATCAATGAATTCCAGCAGAAAATGAAAAGGTTACGTTGTATCAAACATGGACTCAGACCATGTTTGTAACAGTTGAACAAGAATGTGCCCAGGTCTGAAAATCCATTCTGGGTTCAAATTACAGGCATAAAACAGATGAATAAACGACGTCGAATTAAGCTCAAAATTGGTATTTATATAGTAGAAAACTTTATCTTTCAAAAAAAAAATCATAAAATTTGGATAAATTATGAGAAAGTTATGATATCTCAAAGTTGAACCCAGGCAGTGTTTTCACTGTAAAAATCTGGGCAAAAACATGCTTCGGATAAAAGTTCGGCAGCATATTTCTATAAGCAATATAGATCAAAATCACTTGAAATTTGGAATGATTATAGTACAAAACTCTAGCTTTCAAACAAATAAAGAATCGATGAATTCCGACTGTAAATATAAATGTTATGTTGTCACAAACATGTACACAGGCCATGTTTGCAGCAACACCACACAATGTGTACAGGTGATTTCCATGCTGTGCATTGATTTTGCAGTGCAGTTTTAAAGCATCAGACGAATATATTTTGCAAAGAAATTTGGCACACCTATACTACAACATACAGGCTATCAACTGAAGAAAATCCAGTAGCATTTCATAGTCGGAATTGGGATAAAATGACTTGCAAAGAAGCAACCCAGACTAGATTCACAGAAAAGAAAACTATTGACAAAAATATGATTACAAAAGCTCAGATTTTGATATTTGAAGCTTTGCTTCAGCTAAATTGTGAGTTTATCACTCACCTTGTTGTTGTTGAGCAAAAACCCGGATTTAAGAAAAAGTTTGGAGCTTGGAGGTGAAATTGGCCTTTAATAACCTGTAGAAATCAATATACCAACATGCAAAGGAAAAGAAAACCATTAGCAAACCCATCCTCAACTCAATTAAGATTTTTGATGAAATTTTTAGTTTTAGAAGGGGTTACCTTTAGATTTACTCTAGATTGATAAAATTCTCAGTTTGTTTGAAGAAGTATGAAGATTTAAAACTTTGATTTTGAGAAAAATGTGAACTTTCTTTTACTAGGAGGAGGAAGAAGATGAGAGCAATTACTTTGTACGTACAGTAATTGTTTCTCACCTTCTCAATACCTGATTAAGTAGGCTAATGGGCCTTTTGGACCCAATTAGAGAAATAAATTAACTAGCTTAAGTAATTAAATCACATACTTAAGCAATTGCTCACATATTCATCTTATGTTATAAAACAATACATTTTTCTTCAAATTTTCATACAAACAAAATATGTAAACTTATATACATAGTAAGCAAAATATTTTTCATATATAATAAGATAATTTTATATTTTTAAAACATTTTTATTATTAAAACCCCTTTAATTTACAAAAACACACTATTTACACAAATAAATGAATAAAACCATGTTTTTAACTTCTAAAAATCCACAAATTTTATTTTCTCATTGAGAAAAATATTTCAAACTATTTCCAAACATAATTTAAAGCCAAAACATATTTTTCAAACCAATTCCCATCTTTTTTAAATAAAAAACCACCTTTAAATAATCAATTACATCTCTTAAAAATCATAAATAGAAGAATTGGCAATAATTACATAATTATTATATTTTTCTAAAATAAAAATCATTTTCCACTTATTATCACTCCAAACAAAATAAAATAAATCTTGGAATTTCAATTTCTCATTTTAAATTTCAATATTTATTGTTTATTTCAAATAAACGATTTAATTTCTCCAATTTTAATTTAAATCACAATATTAAATTATAATTATCATTATAATTCAATATTGACAGGAAATCTCCAAACCGGGGTTGTTACAAACTCCCCCCTTAACAAAATTGCGTCCTCGCAATTCCTAGAGAAGAATTTGTATTCAACTATTTAATTTCATCACTCAAAAGAAAGGAAAATAAGCTTGATATAAAGAGACATTCTCACCATCGCTACGCGTAGATAGAAAACCAGGATAGGATCGCTCGATAAACTCTTTGCTTTCCCAAGTGTAGTAATTGGGATTAGCGGAACATTGAACTTTAACGAGTGACACGTCCTTGTTTCGAAGGAGTTTAACCTCTGAAGCAAGTACGCGAGTAGGCTGCTGCACAACAGATAGGTCTGGTGAGATCTCAAGCTCTTGCAAATCAGGAGAATCGATAACAAAATCCGACTCTCGAAGACACTTTCGAAGCTGAGAGACTTGATACACGTCATGAATGCCCGATAGATGAGCTGGAAGTGAAACTCTATAAGCCACAGGGCCAATACGTTCAGTAATAGGAAATGGTCCAATAAAGTGAGGAGCTAATTTCCAAGTCGTATTGAAGTGCATAACCCCCTTCAAAGGAGAAACACGAATAAAGACGAGATCACCAATAGAGAACTCGAGAGGCTTCCTACGGTTGTCCGTATAGGATTTCTGATGGCTCTGTGCCTCTTTCATTCTCTGACGAATAAGATCAATCTTCTCAGAAGCATCACGAACAGCATCTGGGCCAAGAATAAGCTTCTCTCCAGATTTTAACCAACAAGAAGGTGATCGACATGGCCTTCCATATAAGTCTTCGAAAGGAGCCATACCGATACTGGACTGAAAACTATTGTTGTAGGAGAATTCCATAAGAGGTAGGTGATCCTCCCAACTACCACCGAAATCTAGAATGCAAGCACGGAGAAGATCCTCGAGAATACGATTCACCCGTTCACTCTGTCCATCAGACTGCGGATGATATGTTGTGCTGAAATTAAGCTTTGTTCCCAAAACTTGCTGAAGACTCTGCCAGAAATGACTCGTGAATAACGGGTCACGGTCACAAACAATCGAACTAGGAACACCGTGAAGTCACACGATTTCCTTGATATATAACTTGGCCAAATGAGAAGCACTCCTATTAGACTTAATAGGAATGAAATGAGCTGATTTGGTGAGGCGATCAACAATAACCCAAATGCTAGAATGGCATGATCTCGAACGAGGTAGGCCGTCAATGAAATCCATTGAAATCTGATCCCATTTCCACAATGGAATCTCTAGAGGCTGAAGGAGACCAGAAGGGCACTGATGTTCGGCTTTGATACGTTGACAAGTCATGCAATTACTCACATAACTCGCCAAATCGCGCTTCATGCCTTTCCAATAATAAAGGTGATGCATATCGGCATACATCTTACTACTGCCAGGATGAATGGTATACTTAGAATGATGACAGTCATCGAGAATGTCATGCCTAAGTGCAGAATCAGAAGACACAACAAGACGGTTTTCTTGCGAAGACACCGATGAGAATCAATGCCGAAATCCCTTAACTCCTCGTCATAGGACTTAGACTCACAAATTTGGATAAGGTGCACAAGATCGGGATCAAACCACTAAGCATCGGCAATACGATCCAATAAGCTAGGTCGAGCTTCCAAACTGAATAATAGAATAGGCGAATCAGAAGATGGAGCTCGATCACGAATAACACAAAGAGATAATGTCTCAAGAACATCACACTCGGCTAGCATCATAGAGACAAAAACCGAATGTTTGCGACTAAGCGCATCAGCAACACGATTACCCTTACCAGGGGTATACTAGATATCGAAGTCATAGGAGGCAAGGAACTCAAGCCAATGTTGTTGCCTCATATTGAGCTCCTTCAAGGCGAAGACAATGGCGGCTAACTCGAGGTCATGAGTGGCATAGCGTACTTCATTCGGTCGCAGTTGCCTAGAAGCATAAGCAACTACCCGATCCTTCTACATAAGCATGGCACCGAGGCCACATCTACTAGCATCGGTGTAGACAACAAGATCTTGATTCCCTTCGGGAACCACTAGAATATGAGCATTAGTGAAAAGCTCCTTCAACTGTTGAAAAGAAGCCTCACACTTGTCGAACCAAATAAATCGAATGCCTTTCCATGTAAGGCTGGTGAGAGGAAGCACAACACGGGAAAAATCCTTAACGAATCGGCGGTAATAACCCGCCAATCCAAGGATGCTACGAATCTCATGAACATTCTCAGGCCTCTTCCAGTTCTGGATGGATTCGACCTTCGAATAATCGACCGAAATGCCTTCTGAAGAAACAACGTAGCCTAAGAATTTAACCTTATCCTCCCAGAAATTGCACTTGGAGAATTTGGCTTTAAGCTGATGGTGATGAAGAGTGTTCAAGACAATTCTCAAGTGATTAGCATGCTCGGCTTCAGACTTCGAATAAACAAGGAAGTCGGCGATGAACACAAGGACGAACTTATGAAGATATTCCCAGAAAACTCGATTCATAAGATCGAAAAAGAAAGCAGGAGCGTTCATAAAACCGAATGGCATAACGAGCCACTCATAAGTTCCATATCGAGTGCAGAAAGTTGCAAGAGGTATGCTATCTTCCGCGACTCGGAGCTGATGAAAACCAATGGCAAGATCAAGTTGAGAGAAGACCTTAGCGCCACTCAATTGATCAAACATATCGTCGATCCTAGGTAATGAATACCTATTCTTGATGGTCAACTTGTTAAGCTTGCGATAGTTGATGCATAGCCTAAGAGTTCCATAAGACTTCTTCACGAAGACGACCGCGACACCCCATGGTGGAAAACTAGACTGAATCAAATTCTTGGACTCAAGCTCTAAAAGCTGCTTCTTGAGTTCCTCATTTTCTTTTATAGACATCCTCGTAGGAGGACGACTAACTGGCTGCGCGCCTGGAATTAGATCAATGTGGAACTCAATTGCCCGCTTACGTGGTAAACCCGAAACATGCTCAAATACATCAGAGAAGTCACAAACAATAGGAATACGAGATATATCATCATCATCTCGTGAGTCTAGAGAATATAAAGCCACTTTGGAATTATCCACATTCCGAAGAACAAGTGATAGCTGAGTAGACGAATCTTGATGTCGAAGATATAAAATTCTCTCAGAACAAATAATCCTGGCATTGTATTGCACTAGCCAGTCCATACCCAAAATCATATCAAATCCCAAATAAGAAATAACGTGCAGATTCGCACGAAAAGAAAAGCCACATAAAGCAATCTCAATATCATCACAAAGCATGCTAAGGGTTGCGGATCCCCCAATAGGATTCGCAATCCTCAATAAAGTAACCATGCAAGAAACATCCAGAGACAAATCATCGACGAGCTTCTTCGATACGAATGAATTCGACGCACTCGTATCAAAGAGGACTCAAATAGAATGATCACGAAACAACAATGAACCTTCAAGAATAGAAGGATAACTACCTTTGCGCTGAGAAGAACCTTCAGAAGCATCCGCTACATTCAGCTTGCCATATTTAGAATTATTCGGAGCAATAGGACAAGTGGAAATACAATGGCCTTCCTTCTTGCAATAGCGGCAGAAGAGAGGCTTAGGACAATCTTGAATCATATGGTCAGGAGAACAACAATTGAAACACCCCTTCCGAGTAGGAGGTGCTCCACTAGGCTTGGAATTAGAACTACATCCAATGGCCTTCTTCTTCTTGGAAGGGAAAAACTTTGTCTTATGAAATGGGAACTTCTTCTTATTGGGGTTCTTGCGAACCTCAACCTCATCACCACTATCATGCTCCTTCTCGATGGCTTCGAGATGAAGCACCGAGTCAACCAACTCCTCGAAAGAAAGCTTGAGCTGGAGCATCAAAGACTTCTTCAAATACTTAATTTAATTAGTAGTATTACAATTTTAACTCAAGGTTATAACTATTTTCATATCAAATTTCTTATTTATAAAAGTAAATTTCATTGAACACTTCCATTACATAAGTTTTACTTGTAAAAATTTCCATTACATATTCTTTTATCATTTCAACTTTTTATAATTGGTAAGTTATATATATGTCTTTACGAATGCAATTGAAAGTTACACAAGTTTGACTTACTTATTCTAATCAACTTAAGGTTCAATAGTTATCATTTCTTATTTTCATATTCTTTTCGTTTACAAGTTACAAATTTCAAATTCCTTGTATATTTCAGTTATAACTTAGCATATAATTTCTTATTTTCATTTAGAAGTTTCAATTATTAAATAGTTACAATTTTTATTCCATTTCAATAATTGAAATCTCTAATTCATAGAGATTTAAGAACTAAATGTCGGGTTCTATTTCAAATCATTTAAAATAATATATACATACATACATATATATATATATATATACTCATAACTTTTATATCCAATCATATTTAATCTTTAAAAATTTTGTTTGTTTATCAAAATAGATCTGTAGTAAAACTACTACAATGGCCTTCCCACTTTGAAACTCGAAAATGAATGTCGATGATGCGTGCAGTCATCACCGAAATTATTTTTCAGCGATAGAGAGGGAGTACAGAACTTATTTCTTTCCAAAATTTCATTAAAACAATTCTTTCAAATTATATTGAAATATTAATATCAGAAAATACTTCTAAATAATATTATTATTATATTCCGAAATTATTCGAAAGCGATTTTAAAAAATCCTGGAACTTAAGTTCTAAATTTCCAAATTTCGTTTATTTTATTTACAAATCTTATTTCCAACAAATCTTTATAAGTTTCACTACGTAACAACCAACCAATTACATCCAATTACATCATTTATAAAATATATTTTTTATATATACAAAATATATAGTAGGCAAAATTATTTCATTCACCTCTATTTCAAAACAATATTATGTCTGTGAGTCCTCTTAAGCATTTAGAAATCCCTATCGATGTCATAGCGTCCTATGTACCGACCAAAATTATAAATACAAAACGGAACAAATTAACACAATATAAAACATTTTATAACACTAACAAATACACTCTCTCATATATATACACTCAACGACTCATTCTACGGTATTACTACCCTATTTTTAAAGAGTCAGACCCCACAAAGCTAAGGTTTTCGCTAAACCAAAGCTCTATACCAACTGTAGCATCCCGCCTTTTTGTACGTTTTAAGCAGGCACACGTGCCGACTCAAACCATACAAAAGGGCGGATTGTTATTCGGGTGAATAAGAAAATGCAGAGAAAGAAAAAAGCAAAACATAATCTCGCAGCGGAATGAAAAAATATAATAATCAAATAACAGTTCATGAAGCTGTATACAAAACGTTTGATTATACTTATACAATACAAAAATCAGACGTATCAGAGATAAACAAATAATGCAGCGGAATAGTATGGATGTAGTGGAATAATAATATAAATAATAATAGTACAAATCTTCGTCTTCATCCTCCAGAAATAAGGTCTTCAAATCCTAAAATGCTCAGGCTGACCCGAGCGAATTGAAGAGACAAAACACTCGAGTCAGAACTAATAGATCTTATGTAAGTCAAATCAACGGTAAATAAATATGAGTGTAAATGACGTTGGAGATGTTTACGAGGTTTGACATCTCTTATCCAGTGTCTAACGTGAGTGAAGTAACTTAAGAGATGTTCGGGATTCACACCTCCTAAGGATCCACTAAACTATCTACTATGTAGTACAATACACTATTAAAATATGTCTACAATAAGATAAACTATTAAAATAGCGTTAAGGCATTACTCATTTCCCCCTTAACACATTTTTTTATATTCCCATAGTCTATACAGTACCGTAATCCCGTCCGAACTGGACGTCGTCAGAGGCACTCCATAGGTATGGTACAAAACAAACTCGTAGTGGTCTCGATAGGGTAGGTGACACGGCACAACTAGACAATGCCAGGGTAGATATACCAATTACACATCTGGACTGGTGGTAACGCATAGCAGCTACTACCGCCCACCTCGAAACACACTCCCAAATCAAAAATCGAGGGTGGCCACCAAATTAATTGCAAAGTCAGAATATAGTATCGAAGGAATGTGCCCGATCGGAGGCATGACCTCACTTGGACCATCAATTGCTCCTGTTTTAGCCACCTTAAGCTAACTCATGGGAGTCAGGTCCACGTATATACCTCATATAGGATCGTCGCCAACCATCCTACTTCATTCTGGAATCTCCACTGCATACACAGTTGTCAAAGTGGTTTTCGGTATTAGCAGAGAGTATGACAATATCTGATCACGGTCTCCTTAACAACTAATCGTTTATTACACACCAGATGGTTCTTTTACATTTCCAAAATCATTTCTTAATTGATATCAAAATATCATATTTAATTCAAATCATATCATTTTCGAAATCATTACTTACTTTCAAAATCATATTCACCTTTGAAATCATAGTTCGAAATTATATTTCCTTTCAAAAGTCATATTTCCAAAATAGGTTAAACTCTCATTTCAAAATTATCATATTAAACCAAATATGCTATTTATATCCCAACTTAGGTTATAATGTCGCTTAACCACATTCACTTTAAAAAAATTGAGAATTTGAATATAAACCCATCCATTTTACTTAGTTTGGAATTTAGAAGAAAATAATTTAAATAGTTATAAATAGTAATATAGATTTAAAATAGATTAAATAAAATTAAATAGATTAAATAGCTTTAAAATACATTAATTAGATTTAAAATAAGTTAAAATAGGTTAATTAATTTAAATAAATTAAATTGTTTAAAATAGGTTAAAATGATTTAACATAATTGATACAAGTTAAAATAAATTAATACTTTGAAAATCTTAATAATTAGAAATTTTGAAATAATATATTTTTAAAACAGTTTATATTAAGACATGAATTAAACTATTCATTTCATTTCAACACATTCAGACCATTTTCAATTTCCAAGTCAACAAACCAAATTCCAAACCTTTCAATTTAACATTTCAATAAACTATTGAATTTCATATCGTTTCAATCTATGTTCAAATATCAATTAGGATTACTCCAATTTCAAAATATTTCAAAGTATTTTCAAACAACTTCAATAACTTAATTTCGATAGAATTTAATTTATACTTAAAATTTTACTTTAAACTTCCAATTTAATTTCTTAAAGCAATTCCTTTAAACCATTTCACATTTCATCATAAACTTGATTTTTCCAATAATACTTCAATTTACATAAATCAAATTTTATTTCAAGATATCATTTAATTAAATTCTAAAATTAAGGATTTTAAAATCATTTAATTTAACCAATCCGGTGTCCGTATATAATTCTCTACCCTAGGGTCAAGTGATACAGATATTTATCATTTCAATCTGCAATTTAAAATGTTACGGTTATATATATCATGTTAAACCGCAATCCTGAATTAATAATAAAATACATAAAATCACTCAGGTCTATCATTTCAACCCATAACGATTTTTCCTTAATCTATTGATCATTCAGGTATGTACCATCAACCCATAGTGAACTTGCAGTTTATAACGATATAAAATAAAACATCCATTCATCCAATATCAACAATCGACATCCATTACAAACATCATCCAAATCAATCAATAAATATCAATATAGAACTGATAATCAATAACAAGTATTTAACTGGCAATTTATATTCAATAATAAATTAAATAACGATTTAATTCAAATAAATTCAAATTAACTGAGATGATTATTTAAAATATACAAAACAGTCATAAATAAACTTCCAATCATATCATAAATTTAATTTAACAAACATAAGAAATTTTAGATGTTGTGAGTGGGTCAAAACACTCACCTTTGAATTTAAATCGAATTTAAATTCAATTTAAGCCCAAAATTTAAACGGTCTCAGAATTCGTCCAAACTTGCGTCAAAATGTTTGGGATTTTAAGACGATCCCAACATAGGAAACCGCGCGCAAATCAGACCTCGTACGCAAAAGATATGAGAGTTAGAAGTTATACGGTTAAGATTAAAATAAAATAAAAAAACATAACCAACCAATGGGAAACGAACACGTCACCCGCACCACTCTTTCTCCCAGAACCCTAAATCACACACGTGAACAGTGCAACGCACTCAAACCCTCTCAGCCTCCACAAGTCAATCACCGAACGCCATGCGATGGCCAGTCGCGGCCCACTAGGCCGAGTCGCCTCCTCCTCCTCCACTCTCCCCGGCCAGCAGCGCCGCCCCCCAAAGCGCCGTTTGACGCGAAAACAAGTCGGCCGCCACTTCTACATGAACCCTAATCGAATTATTGCAAGCGATCCAACGATCGAATCGATGAACGAACCAGGCCGATGAACTCCCCTCGGTCCTCTCTACCAGACCGTGCCTTCGATTTGTCGATCAGACAAAGTTGATCGACGATCAACGAACGGTTGAGAATAGTTCATCAATTTCTGTACAGACAGAAGTTCAATTTGGAAAACAAATTATAGATTCGAGATGCGCTCGTCGAGAGCTTCAAATCGATATATAATTCTATATAGTTTATGGAGTTTAAATTTTGAAGTTGAATTTTGAATTGAAATAGCAATTGAGATTTGAGTTTGTCTGCCATTGGAATGAGGAGTTGAGAAAGAAATGTACGCATAGACAAATGAGAATCAGGAGTAGCTAGGGTTTATAACGAGATATTTATAACTAGCTCAGAAATAGAAATGGATGGATCAGATTTGATTTGGATTGGAACGATAAATGAGCCGAAAAGCCCGTTCTGTCTCCGGAACGAAAATGGGTCATCCCATATATCAAAATAGATTTTTCCATTATTTTTAAACTCAATGGAACAGGCTCTAAGTCCAAATTCCATCGTATGAACAATTTATGTTAGAATCAACATATTTGAAATTGATTTCAATTGAATTTAATTAAATTGATTTCTAGGCGTTTCGAGTCCGCACGATCAAACGACAAATCTGATCTCTACGAAACTTGAAATCCTATAATAATTCACCGTTACGGATCCGATGAAACTGGTTTCTTCGAAATCCGAGTTAGTGGCCAAAATGGCTATTTTCACATTAATTAAATAAATTAATATTAAATTAATTAAATCACTTTCAATTCAAATTTTTAATTATTTACAACTCCTATCATTTTGGCTTACTTAGTAATTTATAACTCTTTATAACAAATTCCCATAAAAATTTTACGTTGCATATTTCACCAATTTCAATTTCAATATATTTAGAGATTATAAATTAAATTTCCAATAATTCAATTTAATTTTCTTTCCATTTATTATTCAATCAATTTCATCTTATGGTATAATATCATGGTTTATATCTTAGTGCATTAATAATTTCTAATTCATCTAATTTCAATTAACGTAGTATTTAATCTCATTAAATTGCAAAATTTGATTTCCAATTAAAATTCAACTAACTAAATAAACAAGTAACTTATAATAATTGTCACTATTTACCTTTAATTGCATTAATACGTTTATTACTTACAGCAAATGTTACAATTTCCTTCATCACACTAATTTTATTCCATTTCCATTCATTACACACTATTTTATCAATAAGTCAACATATTAAATTATAAACTACCTTTTATATCACATTATTAATTTATGTACACATTAATACAACAATTATTATAATTCTTCACACAATACTGGTTTTATTCAATTACCATTTATTATACCATTTCATTACACAATTAAACATTTACATTGGTTTTCTCATGTTAAGCTTATAACCAAGTTATAACATTTACATTATTTAAATTTATTATAATTTCATTCAAGTCGTTAATGATTAACTTTAATTAACATTGTTTACCTTGCATTCTAGTTATTATTTCATTAATATAATTCACAAATTTTTATTTCTTTCAGTATTTATTTACACAATCTTATTAAATTAACAAATTTAATGGTCGAATATTACGGGTCGTTACACGCTCGCACATACAAATCCAAGTTTGGACCTCAAGAACGGACTCGGAGCCTTTGAACGGCTTTCCTCCGAGATGAGAGAAATCACTACACAAGCGCACAAAGACAGACTTGCATGGAGGAGAAGCTCAAGTAGGAGCTGGAGGCTGAATGCTCCTAAATAACTCCATAAACTAATCAGTAGACATATAAACGTCGTCCGGATGCGAGCCGCTGGATTGCCCAGCATCTGAGTGTCATCCTCTGCCTCTTCCAGTCATTAGCTGAAAGTTAAGATAAGATAAAGATTATTCACATGGTAGATATCATTAATTCTGTTTGCACCAAAAATGGTCACAAACCCCAAGTGTAGTGAAAGCACCAGCGTATGAATACGAATCAACAGTATTCACACACAAATCACAGATCTTAAATAAGTAACAAACAACAATCAAGAAATAATGAACAGTGACACGCAATTTATAGTGGTTCGGCTATCTCCGGCCTACGTCCACTTCAAGGTTTTTATGATTTTATTGCTCGATGCTTGAAGATTACAATTTCGTATGTTGTATTACAACTGATTTGCTGAACTAAGTCTGAATCTAAGGCAGCAATGGTGATCTGGAGTAAATCTGGCAGAATCTGGACGCTCTTTGCTCTCAAAGTTGTCCGACCCCTTTTCTGAATGATCAGGGGCTCTATTTATAGGTGTAGAAGGCTGATATTTTGCCTAAAATGAAGGGAGACCAGTTCTGGTACGTCAGGGGGCCCACATGCCCGCTTTATGGAAATCCGGGCCCACTTTGGGATCGATTCGACCCTTGGTTCGAATCGATCAAGAAAGTGTCCAACTGAGCTGAAATTTGGTGTGAACATTCTTCAACATGTGCTCAAGCTTCTGTGAAAATTTCATAGCATTTGGATGTGTAGATCTCAAGTTATGATCGATTCAAGGTTGCATTTCTGGTTGACTAGCCTGGTTCGAATCGATCTAGTTCTAATCGATTCGTTCGAATCGATCCAGCGCGCGCTTCTGCGATGACGTGGAGCGCCTTCTTCGTATTGATCCTACTTCTATGCCGAGTTGACTGGGTCGACTCCGTGGTTTCAGCTGTTATAACTTGGTGAATTCGATGTAATGGATTCGAAGGTATGACTTCATCGAATCGATTGGATGAACGTTCTCTTCGAATCGATCAAGGTAGGTTTCAGTTAATCGATACGAAGGCTTCTTGCTTGAATGGACTCGAAGATGCTCGCAGGATGGAGTCGAAGCTCTTTAACTTTATGGACTCGAAGAGTTTCTCATTAACGGATTCGAAGGTGGGAATGTGAGGGTGGACTCGAACTATCGGAGCCGAACTAATGCTTGCTCAATGGAGTCGAAGAAAGGCGAAAAGGGATGGATTCGAAGGAAGGCTTCCACGATGGATACGAAGCATGTAAAACTTGATGTATACGAAGATGATGAAGTCGACCTTGATGGATTCGAATAGCATTCCTACCTCATCGATTCGAACATAGGGTCTTTTATGGATTCGAATATAAGGCTGTTTCCTCCATTTTCCATTGGTGATATCTCGAGCGTACGAACTCGGATTGACTCGAAACTTGGAACGTCGTTTCCTCTGGCCTTGCTTGACATGTCTTATCAATTGCAGCCCGATCCGGACTCGGACAAAATTCATCGATATCCGTGGTGAACCTGCGATGCACAATCGATGTTCATGACTAACAATCATTGAT
Source organism: Allium fistulosum (assembly GCA_030737815.1). Taxonomy (NCBI): domain Eukaryota; kingdom Viridiplantae; phylum Streptophyta; class Magnoliopsida; order Asparagales; family Amaryllidaceae; genus Allium; species Allium fistulosum. The sequence continues at coordinate 1,386,210,917 of CM060901.1, read as the reverse complement.
TTTCAGTTAATCTTTTGGGTATCTCGGCTTTGCCAAAAGTTGGGATAACATTTTGCCCCCCAAAACATGCCTTTTTGGTAAAAGGCGTGTTTTGATCAGTCTTAAGTTGGATGCAGTGAGTTCATGTTTTACTCATAGCTTATAGCATTTTCAATCAAGTCCATGGCTGTTCGAAGCCGAATTGTTATCAATTTTTTCCAGTGGAAGTTAAGAATGAAATTCCACGGTCTCTCCATACTATTGATGGTCACTCCGGACCCTTGTCAAACCCATTCTAGATTTAGCGATTGAATAGAAAGATCCTATTGCACTCCGACGTTGCTTTCTATCCTTGCACTCTGGCCCCAGCTAGGGCGTATAGCGATGTCTTGGTCGTTCTCGACCGATCATAGCCTCTCCAGGCTCATGCTGGATCCCATCCTGTCACTCTCCGGTGAAGGGGAAACAACGTTAAGTGAGTCAATCCTGTCGCTCTTCGGCGAAGCGACTCACCTCCTGCACTCCGGTTCAGTGTATCTGAACATTAAGCGATGTCATGACCTGAATCGTCGGTCGATCACAGCCTCTCCAGGCTCATGCTGGATCCCATCCTGTCACTCTCCGGTGAAGGGGAAACAACGTTAAGTGAGTCAATCCTGTCGCTCTCCGGCGAAGCGACTCACTTCCTGCACTCCGGTTCAGTGTATCTGAACATTAAGCGATGTCATGGCCTAAATCGTGGGCCGATCATAGCCTCTCCGGGCTCTTATCGAATCCTGATCCAATCACTCTCCGATGAATAGGAAACGATGCTTAAGTGAGTTGATCCTGTCGCTCTCCGGCGAAGCAACTCACTTCTTGCACTCCGGACCCTGCCTCTCCGGGTAGGATCATAAAGCGATCATGTTTATATTGATATTTAATGTTTATCCTTTAACTCTCCGGTCAAAGGTTTATTTTAATAAGTGTTTCTTTATTAAATTCAAATCCTAGATGTTCAATCTCAAACACCAGGAAAAACAAGATAATGCCTCTCCGGGCGGAGCGGTCTATTTCCATCTCAGAGCATGCCTAGGGATCTCTCCGGTTCCCGTACATGAGTAAGTGGGATAGCCGTTTTATTTTGGAAATCAAATCTAAGAAAACTAATCGACCAGAGTCCAAATCTTGAACTTGGCCCTTGCCATCACAATCAGTTGATGACGAGTCGTGATCCCGATCCAGGATCATTCCTGTTTGGTTGATGCGGTAGTTGTTCGGGTCTAACCGCCGTCGTACGTTCTCTGACATACTGCGGCAATCTACCACTCCTTGCATGTTCTTCCACCTCATCCTTCAGGTGGCGGCATTCATCGGTAGTGTGCCCATCCAGCTCATGGAATAGGCAGTACTTTCCAGTCTTACGTTCCCGCTCCGTGGGATCTCTCCTGGGTGGCTTTCGATAGGGGAGTTGCCCCCGAGTTTCGGTGTAAATTCGTTCCAGTCCTGCCACCAAGTCTGTGTATTGCCTGAATCTGGGTTCTTGGAATTTCTTCCGTTTATCAGGACCATCATGCGCGTCATCCTGCTTTCTCTTTCCTTTGTCTGCCCTGGACTGTTCCCTGGCGGTTCCTTTGCCTTGTGCAATATTTATTTCCTGCCTCTCGGCTCGTGATTCCTCTAATCGAATGAATTTTTCAGCTTTATGGAAAAACTCTCCAAGATCTTGCGGTGGATCTTTAGTCAAAGAGTCTTTGAATTCGGTGCCTTCTCCAACTCCTGCCACTGCCGCCATCAAAATCATCGATGGGTTCGGGCGATCTACAGAAGTCACCGTCGCATTAAATCGTAACAAAAAATCTTTTATGGACTCTCCGGTCCTTTGTTTTATTGACGCCAAAGTCATCACGCTCTTAGGTCGCATCACGTGAACCCTAAACTACTTCATGAAGCAATCCACAAGCTCGCCCCATGTCCTGATTGATCCGGTTTCTAGCTGCCTAAACCAAAGCGCAGCCAAATATGATAAGAATAAGGGGAAACATCGTGCCATCACTTCCTCGGATGCTCCCATCACTTCCATGTGTCTGATATATCTGGTGATATGCATGGTCGGGTCTGATTTTCCATCATAAGGATTCAGCGTTGGTAGTTTGAACTTCGGAGGGTTCCTTGCATTCCTGATATTCGGAGCGAACGGACTCCGACTAACTTCTTCCAATCCTCCTCCTGAAAACCCTCCTCTCATGAGTCGTCTTACTAGGCCGATCATTCTTTCATCTCCATCTAGGGGTTGCCCCCTTGTCATGTCTCTGTCCTGCCCTCCGAGTCTCGTAGGGAATTCTGGTACGTACTCTTCGGGTGGCTCGTTAGCATTTGTGTTGGCCCTAGCCAGCTGAGCTCCTTCCAAAGGTACTTCTGCGTTGGATCCTGCGGGCCTGCCCCAAAGCCCTTGTTGATTGCCTTTTGGTTCTGCATTCTGTCCTCCGTTGGGTTCCATAGCCCTAGCTCCTTGTTCCATATTCACAGCCGCTGTAGCTGGTCCAGGGTTCTGCGTCCCTGCAGCTCTCATCTGCTCGAAGAAATTCTGCAGCATCTCTTGGTGGCTTTTCATCATTCTTTCCTGCATTAAGTTATTCATCGCTTCCATCTCATCTCTAGTAATGTAGATCGAAGCTTGTCCTTCTCCAGCGCCAGAGGATGCCTCTTGACTTCCGGCCTGTTGGCTCCTCTCAGTTCTTTGTCTAGTTTGTCGAGTCATTGTAGAGTCAGATCTGAATCCTTAAAATTCCGAATCTTAATTTTGAATTTGGTGTAGCGGGTGCTAGTTCTTCTCAGTGAAAGCACCAAAGTGTTTGCACCAAAAATGGTCACAAACCCCAAGTGTAGTGAAAGCACCAGCGTATGAATACGAATCAACAGTATTCACACACAAATCACAGATCTTAAATAAGTAACAAACAACAATCAAGAAATAATGAACAGTGACACGCAATTTATAGTGGTTCGGCTATCTCCGGCCTACGTCCACTTCAAGGTTTTTATGATTTTATTGCTCGATGCTTGAAGATTACAATTTCGTATGTTGTATTACAACTGATTTGCTGAACTAAGTCTGAATTTAAGGCAGCAATGGTGATCTGGAGTAAATCTGGCAGAATCTGGGCGCTCTTTGCTCTCAAAGTTGTCCGACCCCTTTTCTGAATGATCAGGGGCTCTATTTATAGGTGTAGAAGGCTGATATTTTGCCTAAAATGAAGGGAGACCAGTTCTGGTACGTCAGGGGGCCCACATGCCCGCTTTATGGAAATCCGGGCCCACTTTGGGATCGATTCGACCCTTGGTTCGAATCGATCAAGAAAGTGTCCAACTGAGCTGAAATTTGGTGTGAACATTCTTCAACATGTGCTCAAGCTTCTGTGAAAATTTCATAGCATTTGGATGTGTAGATCTCAAGTTATGATCGATTCAAGGTTGCATTTATGGTTGACTAGCCTGGTTCGAATCGATCTAGTTCTAATCGATTCGTTCGAATCGATCCAGCGCGCGCTTCTGCGATGACGTGGAGCGCCTTCTTCGTATCGATCCTACTTCTATGCCGAGTTGACTGGGTCGACTCCGTGGTTTCAGCTGTTATAACTTGGTGAATTCGATGTAATGGATTCGAAGGTATGACTTCATCGAATCGATTGGATGAACGTTCTCTTCGAATCGATCAAGGTAGGTTTCAGTTAATCGATACGAAGGCTTCTTGCTTGAATGGACTCGAAGATGCTCGCAGGATGGAGTCGAAGCTCTTTAACTTTATGGACTCGAAGAGTTTCTCATTAACGGATTCGAAGGTGGGAATGTGAGGGTGGACTCGAACTATCGGAGCCGAACTAATGCTTGCTCAATGGAGTCGAAGCAAGGCGAAAAGGGATGGATTCGAAGGAAGGCTTCCCCGATGGATACGAAGCATGTAAAACTTGATGTATACGAAGATGATGAAGTCGACCTTGATGGATTCGAATAGCATTCCTACCTCATCGATTCGAACATAGGGTCTTTTATGGATTCGAATATAAGGCTGTTTCCTCCATTTTCCATTGGTGATATCTCGAGCGTACGAACTCGGATTGACTCGAAACTTGGAACGTCGTTTCCTCTGGCCTTGCTTGACATGTCTTATCAATTGCAGCCCGATCCGGACTCGGACAAAATTCATCGATATCCGTGGTGAACCTGCGATGCACAATCGATGTTCATGACTAACAATCATTGATTTTCAGTTAATCTTTTGGGTATCTCGGCTTTGCCAAAAGTTGGGATAACAAATTCAAATATGGAATACTACGGAATTAAAATGGATTCCTAGACGTATTCCCAAAATTCTATCTACCCCAAAGGACACAAAAAGAACAAAGGCACGATGATTCAGGGATTCGTAACATTTGTTTTACACTTTGATGTACCGTATTATGTGTTTCTGTTCTGTGTTTATCATATTTTGTTCTGATCTCGGCTCTGATACCAAGCTGTGACGCCCTACCCCGAGACCCACATTAACAAAGAGTATTACTAGGTAATACGGTCCGCTAATGCGAAGAATAGGGCTGGTTAGGAGCGACCATCTATAGCCTTGTCTTAAATATCTATTGAATACGTCGATAAATGCTCTATATTTTTTTTCTAATTCAAGTGGATCGACATATCCACTAAATACTTAATACAAAGTCATAGTTGGCTATAGGATCTATCAGAACAAAATACAACAACTCAAATGCAAAACACATCACAGAACAGTAGAGCATCACATATATATACATATACAGATACATCACAGAGTATACAAAATGATACATGTCAAGTGGTATAACAACCACAATAAACAAGTGAGTCAAAAGAATATACATATCAGAGTAGCAACTAAAAAGGACTACACAAAAAGCTATAACAAAAAGAGCTAGCAAAATTGTCCATGTAGAAGCAGAATAGGCTAAGTCCAAATGTACCTAACCTGAAACACCTCAGTCTGACCCGAGTATAAAATATACGGGTAAGTCTAGCTAAACAAATCAGTTAACAAGGATAAGCGATAATATGAGCATAAGGATAATGTGATAATATTCTCGAGTGAGAAGGAACAACTAAATTGTATGATTACATTAAGTGATAATATGATATCACTAAACAAACATATAATCTCAAAACAGATAAAATAACCCATAAAATGCTAAAAGTAGCGAGCCTCATATCATCGGCATTCATCAAACATCAAATATATGGTTTAGGGGAAAACCTATATCCGCCATCTTGGCAAACCCAAAACATGCATAAAGAGATCCCATCTCAAACACGCTATAAGGAAAATATATCTCCAAAGAGGAGAATAAAATCTCAAGTAAACGCCAAAAGGCAAATCTCATATAATGCCAGTGTAGGCAATTCAAATCTCAAAAAGAGAATTTCCAAGTGTTCAAATTCCCGAAAGGTAATCGCCACAAATATATATCGAATGGTTCAAAGGAGCAATTCCGGAAAGGGGCGATACACTAGGGAAAATAGTCAAAGAAACCATCTCAAAAGTGTTTGCACGTGCATGGGGCCGAAGCCTTGCCAAGTACTATTATCTCAAATAGGTACCTCGCCCGAAGGCAAAACGTCACAATGACAAATACGCCACAATGGAAAATACTCCGCAATGGCAAACATCTCGAAGAAAAATACGCCGCAATGGCAAACGCCGCAATGACAATGACCCGAAGGTCCAGTACTGGCACGCCGCAATGGCAAATGTGTCACACACTCTCGAATAGGAACCCGAATAGTGTTAACGTGCGTCCCATACCACACGTTCGCACTAAACGGTTTACTAACAGCTAGTAAATTTCACACTCAAAACAGTAAAAAGTTTACCTCATTTCATCGGTAAACTCGACCCGAAGGTCAAACGATCAAACAGACAAGTCATGAATTAACCGATAAGATAAACGCACGTGTCCCAGACCACCTGTTTTACAAAACCGTTTAATTCTCCTTCTCATTCGCTCAAATAGTGCAAAAATGTGTATTTTATATATAAAATAATTTATTTGAGAAAACAAGCTTTTAAAACCATTTCCTGAAATCAATTTTGAAGACGATATTTGAAATTCCCTTATTGTAGAGAATAAATAGATTTTATAGATTAAATAATTTAAAAATATTACATAATAATTATTTTAAATGCCAATTTATTTTAAAAATTATTTCTATATTATTTGGAAAAATCTGTGCTCGAAATCAAAGAGATCACTCAAAACTGTCATTCAAATTCAATTCAAATTTGAATTTCAAATTCGTCAAGACTTGGCTAGCCTATTGATAGGCATCATAGCCCTCAAAACATTTCAGAAATATCACAAAACATGAAGTAGAAGTCAAAAGTCGGACGGAAATAGAACATAAAAACGCTTAGGCAAAATAATACCCAGGTCTGAAATCTTCTCTTGGTTCAAATTTCGGACATAAAACAGGTGGCCAAACGACCTTTGATTGAACTAAAAATTGGTGTGCACAAAGTAGAAAACTTAATATTTCAAATAAAAAGGAACCAATGAATTCCGACAAAAAATGAAAAAGTTACGCTGTCTCAAACTTGGGCTCGGACCATGTTTGTAACAGTTCAACAAGAATGTGCTCGGGCTTGAAAATCCATTCTGGGTTCAACTTTCAGGTATAAAACAGAGAACCAGACGTCGTCGGATTGAGCTCAAAATTGGTATGCATATGGTAGAAAACTTTATCTTTCAAACAAAAAACTAATCATGCAATTTGGATAAAGTATGAAAAAGTTATTATATCTCAAAGTTGAACCCAAGCAGTGTTTTCACTGTAAAAATCTGGGCAAAAACATGCTCCGGATCAAAGTTCGGCAGCATATTTCTATAAGCTATATAGATCGAAATCACTTGAATTTAGTATTCTTATAATAATAGACTCTAGCTTTCAAAAAAAAAGAATCGATGAATCCCAATTGGAAATATAAAAGTTATGCCGTCTCAAACATGAACTCAGGCCATGCTTGCAGCAACACAACAAAATGTGTACAAGTGATTTCCAGGTTGTGCATTTATTTTGCAGTGCAGTTTTCAAGCATCAAACGAATATATTTTGCAATGAAATTTGGCACACCTATACTACAACATACAGGCTATCAACTGAAGAAAATCCGGCAGCATTTCGTTGCTGGAATTGGGAGAAAATGACGTGCAAAGAAGCAACCCATACTAGATTCACAGAAAAGAAAACTATTGACAAAAAAATGATTACAAAAGCTCAGATTTTTATTTTTGAAGCTTTGCTTCAGCTAGAAATTATGAGTTTATCACTCACCTTGCTGCTGTTGAGCAAAAACCCAGATTTAAGCAAAAAGTTTGGAGCTTGGAGGTGAAATTGGCCTTCAATAACCTGTAGAAATCAATATACCGACATGCAAAGGAAAAGAAAACCATTAACAAACCTATCCTCAAATTAATTAATATTTTTGATGATATTTTCAGTTTTGGAAGAGATTACCTTTAGATTTACTCTAGATTGATAAAAATATGAGTTTCTTTGAAGAAGAATGAAGATTTAAAACTTTGATTTTGAGAAAAATGTGAACTTTCTTTTACAGGCAGGAGGAAGAAGATGAGAGCAATTACTTTGTACATACAGTAATTGTTTCTCACCTTCTCAATACCTGATTAAGTAGGCTAATGGGCCTTTTGGACCCAATTACAGAAATAAATTAACTAGGCTGAGTAATTAAATCACATACTTAAGCAATTGCTCACATATTCATCTTATGTTATAAAACAATACATTTTTCTTCAAATTTTCATACAAACAAAATATGTAAACTTATATACATAGTAAATAAAATATTTTTCATATATAAAAATATAATTTTATATTTTTAAAACATTTTTATTATTAAAACCCCTTTAATTTACAACAACACACTATTTACACAAATAAATGAATAAAACCATGTTTTTAACTTTAAAAATCCACAAAATTTATTTTCTCATTTAGAAAAATATTTCAAACCATTTCCAAACATAATTTAAAGCCAAAACATATTTTTCAAACCAATTCCCGTCTTTTTATTAAATTAAACCACCTTTAAAAAATCAATTACATCTCTTAAAAATCATAAATAGAAGAATTTGCAATAATTACATAATTATTTTATTTTTCTAAAATAAAAATCATTTTCCACTTATTATCACTCCAAACAAAATAAAATAAAGCTTGGAATTTCTTTTTCTCATTTTAAATTTCAATATTCATTTTTTATTTCTAATGAACAATTTAATTTCTCCAATTTTAATTTAAATCACAATATTAAATTATAATTATCATTATAATTCAATATTGATAGGAAATCTCAAAACCAGGGTTGTTACAATATGGGACTTAGTTCCCTTATGCGATCATTCTCGTTGTTATTGAAATTGACAAAATATTAACTTAGGAAAATCTAGAAGATACACAAGATGATGTTATACTCTACATATTAAGTCGTCTTGTTTTCTAGGACAAATGATAAGGAAATCCATCCGGATAGGTGAGGATCTCCACCCTTATGTATTATCTGTTTATTTCAGAATGAAGCGGGGTTGAGTTGACTTGTAAGTGGGGGCGTGGACTTATATGAGATGAATCAAAACCATAACCACTTCAAAATTATATACATGTTCTATGCTTAGGAAGAAGTTTGTGATCTGTTCAAGATGTTGGAATCCGTGAAGAGATTCATGATCTGTTCGAGATGCTGGAATCCATTTGGGAATTTGGGTTCCGTTCGAGTGATGAAGACTCCTGTATTGAGATGCTGAATGTGAAATTACTATCGATAATGATAGAAACAGAGATAGGATGCATAGCTAGGGGGTTTAGCGAATCTTGGAGGGTGCATGCGACTCTATTCTAGAGATACTTACGGATATGCATGCAAAAGAGATGCACTCGGTCTCACTTAGTGGAGTCAGCTATATTTTTCCTATTGTACATTCACTAGAGATGTACATTGCTTTGGAAAGATATCGCCGATCCTTGTGTAGTAGATCAGAGTTGGCTTTGATCTAAGGAGATATTTAAGGAAATCCTACATAACATAGCGAACGCGCCTTAGCGGTTTTCATTGTATACCTATTATTGATGTGGTATACGCACACACATAGCATGTCTATTTCTTACTTATATGCTTCAACCAAGACATTATCTATTATATCGCAATATGTAATTATTAGATGGTTTAGCTCTTTTGAGGGGATAACAGTTACGACTGTCTCAAAAGGTGTTATTATATGTTGCACACATATTTCTTAAATTTTTCACACCAGACCTAGGTCTGACATGTGGCTTTTTTTTCCCTAAATTCCTAGTTTGCTCTTTCTAGTAGTCTGAGAATTGAAGTTTTTCGTTGATGTTCATTCGAGCTCTCAGAGAGGAGTTGGATGTTACCTACCATAGTATTCTTTTTCCACTGCATTAGTTATATATATCGGTAATTATAAGAACAGGTTGCTATAACTGTGCAGGCTGATGATAGTACTCTGATTAGTAACTTTGAAATACTATGTATATTAGAGTAGCCCTATTTATTTTCTTATATATTATATGTTACCATTCCGCTATGAAATTCTGATGTTTTTGTTCTCCTTTTTCTTGTTCGTTTTCCTTTCTTCTTTTTCTTGTTCGTTTTCCTTTCTTCTTTTTCTTTACCCTAACGTTATTTCTTTTCGACACTTGGGTGCTTGGCATTTGAATATCGTGGATGTATTAGTGTCGACATTCGGAGGTCGAAAAGGCATTTCATTACATTTAGTATAAGACCTGAAGGTTAAGAGAGAACCTTGGCTTTGGTGGGGTATAACTCATTAAGAGATAGGGTAATGGAATGTCTTAGCATGAGTTGAGTGTATTATATATAAGAGTACTTATTTGTATTTGTTATAAACGTATGCCTTATAGGTAATTCCAACAATGAAATTAAAGATCTTATATAAGGTTACTTATATAAGCATAAGTTAGTAGTGTAGTTGATTTATGTAGGGATTAATGATGTTCATTATTATCCCTCATTTATTTGCTAATTATGCTCGGCTAGTTTATGGGCATTTACTATTATTTGTTGATTTATAAGTACTTTACTTTTCACAACATGGGTTGGGTAGATAGTAATTTGTGTGAACACAAAAACAAACACCTTGTGGATTTAGTTTCAGAGTCTGACTATAGGGCGTTCGGTGATGATGTTGGGTTAAAAGTTAACTTTAATAAAAGTTGTTTATTATAATCTAAAAGGAAAGCCGGATATTTTGAAATAAATATTTGTGAAATGATTTTATATACAATTTTATATGATTATGGTTTATAAATAAAATGGATTTAAATTGAGAATTTGAGAACTTAAATTATGATGTTTTGAAAATTGTTTTTCAAGGTTTTGGAGAAAATAATAATAGTATTATCTGAAAGTTTTTATAGATAGAAAGTACAAAACTCAATTTTGTTCTTGAAAAATAATTTCAGTGATGACTACAACATCATCAGTGTTCATTTCTGATTTTCTAACTATGGAATGCTCCAGAATTGTTTTGGTAAAATAGATTTTGATTTAATTCCTAAAGTATGATTTGATATAAAAATTATATATGTTTATATATTATTTCAGAATGAATTGAAATAAAACCCAATGTTTAGTTTAAAGTTTTCTGTTATGTTATGGACGCATGTATCTATGCACTAGGGTAGTTTGGTTGTGCATCTTATTATGATATGGTGTTTGGGAGTTTTTATTTGTTGAAATGAAATGGAATTTTCGTAGATTCTGGATAGTCATAAACCTTTGGATTGATATAGAAACTGAAGTTAAGTGTTTTTTGCGAAAATATAAAAGATGAGTTTTTGTAAATCTTAAATAGTAAAGATAGTAAGTTAAAACAAGTTTAAAATTTATAGAACATCCATGTTAAGTAAAACGAATATGAGATAGAGTATGTATTCTTCGGATGTAGTAGAGTGTCATACGAGTAAAAACTTAGGTTGTGAAATGTTTTATAAATAAAGATACGACTTTATAAAATGTTTTAAGAAAAACATAAGTAATGTTTTATGAAATGGTTCATAAATGAGTTTAATAATTAAATGAGAATTATTATATATGAAAATAAAAGTGAATTAAGAAGAAATTGGTGTAGTTAAGAAACTAATAGAATAAAGTACGTAAGTTGTACATAGATCACTTTATTCGCATGATAGTCCTTGATCTAGGATTCGATTACAATATTTCGAGGTGATATACACCGGTCCGAACAAGGAATTTTCAGTAGATTATTAATGACAAACACTTGATACAAAACCTTGATATGATTCTGAAGTTTTCTATCATAATATATGGCTATATAAGGAGAAAAGAGGTTTCTTACCAAGGAATCTGATCGGAGTCCATAATAGAGATCTCATGTGAACTATACTAGTTTGGAAATGAAATTTATGTAATTAAGCAAGTAATTAGATTTGATATTGTGTATGAATGACATGTGTATATCATACACACTTTAGTATATTCATGTAATATGTTTGTTGGATTGTGGAGAATTTAGGAAATGACTCTTCGAATTGTTTGAAGGAGTATGAATAATCAATCAAGTAATAACCTAAGGCTGTTGAGCGTAAGGTGTGCTTAGTAGGCTACTTATCATCCTTGTGCGATGAGAATGTTTATGAACCTGGGCAAACCATAAGCTATGCTTGCTAGTGATTATGAATGTTATTAAGCAGTGTTGCGTGATTGTTGCTTTGCCTGCTTGAATTTTAAGGAAAAAATATTCTAAGTGGGGGAGAATGTAACGATCCAAAATTTCAAACACTTCATATTCAAATATCTGAAATATTTAAATATTGGATTGATGTGATTTAATTGATTTAATAACCTTGTTAACTTTAGAAATTTGTTTACAAAAATAAATAGTTCGATTAAATATCGATAATGTGACCGAATTATTGACAAACGGTTCTACTTGGTCAGCTTGTTGAGAGCTCGATAATCAATGCATAGCCTTGGAGAGCCATTCGCTTTAGTAGCAAAGACAACTGGTACTCCCCGTTCTGAAGTACTACGGTGCATAAAATTCTTATATCATAGCTCTGAAATCTGCTTATCAATTTTTCACCTTTCTTTGAGGGCCATATGCCTCAACAGAAGTGCGACTAGTCTAGTTTCCTTCTACAAATCAATGCCGAACTCTATCTCCCTTCTGGGTGAGAAATTGGAAACTTCTTAAAAAACATCTGGAAATTCCTAATCCATGGGCATAGATGACAGCTCATTCTGTTATATGCTAAAAGAATCCAAATATCTCAACATAGCTAAGCCTTGCCTATATCTCACCCCCTATTATTCCTTAACCATGTAATCCTCCTTCCACAATCTAAGATAGTCCCTAGTAAGATAACCAATCCATCCCCAAGATAAGTCCATATTCCTAAAAACCTAGAATGTACGCATTACATATAAAGTAGATACTGCATATATCCACTACTAGATCTTTGCAAATCATAAAAGATGTGTCAATCCCCTCCAAACCTGATTCGACACAGCTATAGGGTCAGAATTAAATTGGGTTTTCAATCCCAAGGCTTTAACTGCATTTCTAACTATGAATGAATGTGATGCTCCTGAGTCAAATAGGGTACGGATAATATTCCCGAAAATAATAGTTATACCTTCCATAGCAGCTTTTTCCTTGTCCTAGTGAGAAAGTTTGCCTGAGATAGGTACAGCTTCAATGATATAAGCTTACACGACCTGTCCCTCCTTGGTTAGTTCCATGCATTGGTTCTTGAAGTTCCCTTCTTTGTTGTAATGACAGCACCTCCTCTTGAACACTTCTCTCATCAATCTCACCATGCAATGTTTAGCGATGTGTCCCTTCTTGCGGCATCTGTTGCATGTCATACCTCCCCTTTTGATTTTTCTTTTGGCATTTTTTTCTTTCCCAAACCACTCTTTCTTTGTTACAGCTCGGTTATCGGACTTCCATATAACCCCTACTAATAGAGAGGAGCATGACCAATTTGACTGGCATCTCAAAGGTGGTGCCTGTGGAAACTTAAGTTAAGAGTAGTTCCCTTAATGGAGAATTTAGGTCCTTTACAAATTTCATCTCCTTCTTTTCTTGAGTGTCTATCAGACTCATCCCAAATTTGGCCAATGTTGTGAACTTGATAATATACTCCTTTACCGTGGAGTCCCCTTGTTTTAGATGGATGAAATTTTACATTTATAGATTCACTTATGCATTGGACATGAATCATGAGTCGAAGCGAATCTTAAATTCAGCCCAAGTTATGCCTTCCTCAACATCTCTGCGGTCACTATGGTCCACCAGTTCGTTGCCTCCCCTTTTAAGTGCAATGCAACTATCTTTCTCTATACTCGGTCTTCCAACTCTTGTTCCTTGAATATGCGTTCGCAATCATCCGCTGATGCAGCTTGCTGGTGAATGGGGACTTGCCCCACGACTCATAAATATTATAAAAACCACACTAGCATACACAGTATAGTGGGTTTCTCTTGGATGGTGTGGTTCCCGATCATGGAGTCGTTGTTTTTATCCATTATCAACTCTATGTAGGTTCAAAGTTTAGTCACGACATCCTAAGATAGTATTACTCGCCGAACAAAAAAATTTCCTAGTTTTTTTGTGTATGTCCATATATGTATACTCGTATATGTGGTATGGTTTTAAAAAATATTCTCAAAATTAGAAAATATGTGCTCTTTCTTATACTGTTCCCACTTATCTGGTAACCTAAGCTCTGATACCAAATGTAACAACCCTCTTGGAAAAAGGACTGATTTTCAACCCAATAAAAGCCCATCAAACCTAGGTCCATTCTAAAGTTGGCAATTGGTTGATATAATTGATTTAATAAAGCAATATGTAGGGCTATCAAACTATGCCTTTTAGAATCTCACAAAGTGAGGAATAAAACAAAATAAAATAATAAAATGAAGCATCCATCTTATTAAACCAAATCATAGAAGTACAACGTCTCAACTAAACACTAAACATGTCTGTAACAACATAAATAGATAACTATAATAGATAGCTACCCGCCATGTCTCCATCATCTTCTCCATGATCATTGTAGTATCTAACCTATAGGTTGTAATGAGGAGGAAGTCAGAACAACAATGTCCGGTGAATGAAAACGTAAAATTTTACAATAATAGTTTATCGGTAGTAAATATTCAAATAAGTATTACATCTTACATATTTATTACACTTCTCTAAGTATATTCCATACTGAGAATAGTTTCTTCTATGAATAGTTAGTCATGCCTTTTGGTTTGACTAATGCTCCTGCTCTCTTTGTTGATTTGATGAATCGAGTTTTTCGTATTGTGCTTAATAAGTTTGTTCTAGTCTTTCTTTCTTTCCCTTTTTCCTTCATCATTTAACTTTTCCTCTTCTGTGGTTCTTACTTCTCCTTATTCTGAATCTGAGCACTGCTTACCATCCACAGACCGACGGTCAAACGGAAAGGGTGAATCAGATTCTCGATGACCTTTTTCGTGCTTGTGTTCTTGATTCTGGAAGATCTTGGGAAGATCAACTCCACCTTGTTAAACTTACCTATAACAACAGTTATTAGGTATAATTTCAATCTTCTTGTCACCTTCTCTTAATCCTATTTCATTCTATCTTTTTCTGTGTTTTCCCGTACCTCATTCCTTTTCGGGGACGAAAAGTTTTGAGTGGGAGAGAGTGTAACAACCCTGTATTTTGTAATTATTTTAAATTGAATTTCCTTATTAAAAAACTTTATTTTATTTATTAAATGGAAAATTTTGTTATTTTAAATATAAATTGTGTTTTGATGTAAATTAGAATTCCAAACAAGACTAAATACAATATTTTCCAGAAATGTGAATTTGGTCAATTTTGTCAAACTTTGACTTTTAAATTTAAAATTTAAATATTTGAATCTTTGAATTTTATCTTTTATTATGAAAGTAAATAAAATTTCAAGAATACTGCTTTTCGTTTCATTGAAATTCGATTTATATTGTGAAAGTTATGATTTTTACAATATTGTGTGTAATTTGCTGTATTTAACAAAATTGTTTATTTTAAATTATATAAATAATATTTTATTTGGTCATGTAATGTTCTAAATTATATTTATATTGGTAAATAACATGTTATGTATATATTTTGGTTTTAAAACATTTTTCAAAGTGTAATTGACATTTTCTAGGGTCAGTTGTATTTTTGTTTACAATTTCTAATTTCCAGTTTCAATTAATTAAAGTAATTCTTTATTTATTTTTCTATTTTTCTTAAGATCTTATTTTATTCTCATTCCCACTTTATTTTTTTCCTCATTTATTTTATTTATTTGACCTTCTATTGGTTTTAAATTGAAATAGAAATTTTCTGAAGTTGGTGATATTTTATTTGAAATTTTTAATCCCTGTTTTGAATTATTAAAACAATTTCTTTAATTCTTTTTCTATTTTCCTTAAACTTATTTATTTATTTCAGTTTATTTTATTTTGTTTTCATTTCTAAAGCATTTACTGAAATTTTATTTATTTTATTTAATTAAAATAGAAATGGAAATTGAAAGGACTTAAGCTTTATAACGTGTGACTTTTCGGCTGCTAGTCTTTTCATTTTTCCTTGTCTTTCATTGCCTTGAGTTTTTGGCCGTATACCTCATTGTAGCCATGAGTTTCTCACTTCAATTTCACGTGAAAAACTCCTTCTATATCTTATTTTAACGGCTAAAACAAAAAAAATGGGTAATGGCTTCTCTCTTCTTCTCTTTTTCCTCCCTTTTATTGATTTTTGCCTAGATCTATTCATGCTTTGCTCGGCCAAACCCTCCACCATCTCCACCATAGCCTCCACCACCTTCCTCCTCCTCTTCCACGGCTTCAAATCCCTCTCCCCTCCTCTGACCAGATCAGGCCATGGCCTTTAAATGAAGACAAACACCTCAAAACATTGCAAAAATCCACAAAACAATGCCTAGCCGACTTATATGTCACCACCACCTTCATAGTTTGCCATTGGCCACCCTTAGCCACCACCACCATCATCTACTTCACCTCTGGACACCCCTTTCACTACTGTCCAGATCTGACCTAACATGAAGACCCCATGGCTGATCCTATATGTGGTCATAGCCGAGCCAAAATGCACCAAAACTTCACCTATTTGCCTTGAACCCATGTATGCTCTATGTTGTAACTCTTCCACCACCTTCATCCATTTGCAACCTGACCTATATGATACCATACCTGACCCAAACACACATCAATGGCTGAGAAAAAGATCCCCTTGGTCGAGCTCTTGAATGGTTAAAGAAAGGTCGAATCACTTTGTCCTTTGTTGCTTTTTATTTCTAGTCATTTCGATATTGTTTTGTGTTGAATATTTATGTGTATATTGTCTTGTTTTGGGTTTACAAGATAAATATCAAGGCTCTCTATTCATTCAAATCAAAAGTCGTGATGTATCGTGTTTGTCGTGATTTCTGGAATATATTCTGTGTGTTTTGATCACTAACTCCAGCGTAAAAAGGGTGAGTAAATCTCACACGGCATTTTATACCTATGCAAATGTGAATTGACAACAATTGAATGTGTAGAATTATATATGATGTTATAACAGCCTGTGATGATTTAATTATATGATGTTAAACCTGTTATTTTACTTGTCATATTATCTGTTACTGTTATTTATTGTTAAACTGTTCATTTATACCTGTTTATCACACTACAAGTTCCCTGTAGATTAGATTCACTATGGGTTGAAATGATACATACCCGAACGGACTTTAGAATAGGGAAAAATCATTATGGGCTGAAATGATAGGCCTGAACGATTTTTATTTATTTTATTTTAACTTGGGATTGTGGGTTTGAAATGATAGAACCCAGATTTTTGCTTTTTAAACTGCGGATTGAAATGATACATATCCGTATCACTTGACCTAGGTTAGAAAACTATATACAGGCCCGTGGTTATTTTTATAAAGTATTTTGAATACATTTAAAAGTGTAAAATTATGAAAATTTGATATAAATTGGATTTTTAATGTCTAAATAAAGAAATTTTGATTTGTCTAGAAGTTAAAATTGTAATTTAAATGAATGGTAAAAGTGAATTTTTGAAATATAACTTATGTTTGGAAATTTTGATTTTGATTTAAAATGAATTTAAGTTATATAAATAAAATGGAAATTTAATTTTATTTGGAAAATGGCAAATATGATAAGTTGATTTAAATTTGAATTTAAATGATTTAATGAAGTATTATTGATTTTTCTATGAATTGAAATGGTTAAATAAATGAATGCTTAAATAAATGAATGCTTAAAAGTCTAATCTGAAATATAACTTGACTTGGAAATGTGATATTTGGTTTTAAAATAAAGGATTAAGTAAATTAAATAAATTGGAAATTTAGTTTAATTTGTGAAATGGTAATTTAAAAATGTAAGTGTTAATAAATTGTCAATGTAAAAATGGGAAAATTGTACATTTGAACGTGTTAAGTGAAATTATTGAAAATTTGGATTTTATTGTAAAAGTTTACTTTATAAAAATCATAAATTAAAAGAGTGTTTGTTAATGAACATTTTTGAATGTTAAAAATATGATTTTTATAATGTTTAAATGGTTTAAATTAAAGTTTATTATTTGCTGGAAATACACTAAATCTGGAAAATACTTTTAATAGCATTCAGAAATGCTATGGTTCTGAATTGCACTAAAATTTGAATAAAAGAGCTATTACAGCATTTCTGAAATGCTGTAGTTGCTGTAGTTGAACTAAATAAGCTAAAACTTGACTCAGGTCTATAACAGCAGTTCTGTAATTGCTGTAGTGGTCTGCTGTCTTTGCTGAATAAGTTTAAAACCCTTATTTTGGAACCTGAGATTTAATAGTGGTTTTAAAATGATGTCTTTGCAGCAGTTTTTAAATGCTGTCTTTGCTGAGTTAAAATGTTTTAAAGTATAACTTATAATAGCTTTTTCTGAATGTTGTGAAAGGCTGAAATTTTCAATGTTTATGGTTTTTAACTTAGTAAATGAACTCAGAATAGTTTAAAACTTTGGAAATTGAATATTTGATTTAAAAGTATAATAATTACACTTTTAAATGGTTCAAATGAATTATTTTAATTGAAATATAAACTATTTAAAAGGTGACTTGAAATGATAATAAATGAATGATATCTTTGAATTTAAAAAGGTATTTAAAGTTGAATATTTGGATTTGAACTCTAATGATGATTTGAAATGAAGTTTTGAAAGGATATGATATTTTGATATATTAAAATGATTTGAAATGAAGTTTTGAAAGGATATGATAATTTGATATATTAAAATGATTTGAAATGAAGTTTTGGAAAGATATGATATTTTGATATATTAAAATGATTTGAATGAAGTTTTGGATAGATATGCTATTTTAATATATTGAAATGGTTTGGAATTGATTTAATCTTTATTTTGATAAAGATTTGGATTTGAAATGATATTCTATTTTAAAGTATAAATATTATTTTAAAGTTATAACCATGGGTTATAATAACGATTGGTTGGCAAAGAGACCGGAATCGGATATGGACATACTCTCAGTTGATACCGAAAACCACTTTGACAACTGTGTACGCGGTGGAGATTCCAGAATGAAGTAGGATGGTGGCGACGATCCTAAGGTATATACGTGGACCCAACTCCCGTGAGTTGGCATAAGGTGGCTAAAACAGGAGCGATCGACGGGCCAATGAGGTAGCACCTCTAATCGGACACACTTCTTTGATACCATTCTATTACTTTGTGATTGATTGGGTGCACTCCTTGATTTGGGAGTGCTGTTCGAGGTGGGCGGTAGTGGCTGCTATGCGTCACCACCAGTCCGGATGCGTAATTGGTATATCTACCCTAGCATTGCCTTGTGTGCCGTGTCACCTACCATATCGAGCTTTACTACGAGTTTCTATTTGTGTTGTACCTATGGAGTATCTTCTCATAGCCTTTCGAGGTATGCAGGTACTGTGTAGATTATTGGTATTTTACGTGTTAAGGTGGAAAATGTAAAGCCTTAATGCTATTTAAAAGTATGTTTGTTTTATGATTAGACAATATTATAACAGCGAATATTACTACATAGTAGATAGTTTAACGGATCCTTAAAGAATGGGCGATCCCAAGCATTCTTTAAGTTACTTGTATCTTTATTACAGTTCACTTGAGTTAGTTTACATTGTATAAGTATGTATGTCCTGACTCGAGTGTTTTGTGTTTTTCTTTATGCTTGGGTTAGACTGAGTGATACAACATTAGAGACTCACCTTTGGAGCTGGAGTTTTGCTTTGAAGATCCTGATATCTATTCCTCTAGTTGGTTCCAGTTGTATTCTGAGTTGTTCCTGATTATCATACTGTTTCTCCTGTTGTATCTTGGTATTCCTATTGTATCTTACTTAACTCTGATGTATTTATATAGTAGCTTTATGAACTACTATTTCTTTTTTTCCGCTGCATTATATTACTCTGTGTTTGTGATCTGTGATTATTTATTTACTGTATATGATGAGTTTGCCAAATTTTTATTTACAACGCGGTATTTTGAGCAATTCAAGTCCGACATGTGCGGATGCGAATGGTCCAAAATAACGGGTCGTTACATGTGGTATCAGAGCTCTGGTTTAGGCAAACTCAGCATATAGAGTAAATTTAATTACAGAATCACTTTTGTTCGAACTTGAATTCCTTCTTCTTCGATTCGGTTTCCTTTGAATTTTGGAACGTTCCCTTCGGTTCCAAGTCCATTCCTGTCCTCCCCTATTCGTGTCTTCTTGATTTTGGATTATCCCATAACTCAGCTTCGAATGATCTCTGTAATAAATCGGCGGTCTCGCCAACCTCTGAATGACTTGTAAAGGGGTGAAACTCCTTTACAAAAAGCATTGATTCACTAAAGATTTCTATATCCTCGGTTTAGATGCTAGTATCTCTTATTATTCCGAATTCTATCTCTTGAGATCGAATGTAGATTTACCCCAAAAAATCCACAACGATCTTATTCTTTTAGTCACGGTTGACCCGGATAAGGTTGCCCGCGATTTATATAAACTAATCAACCTCCCTATTCTGTTGTTTAATCATCTTATCTTTTGTCTCCAACTTATAGTCAAACCAAAGTTCTCTTTGATTTGAGTCCATCAAATCCAAATCCCTATCCTCATTTTGAAACATTAATCTTGTATTTGAAAATCTTATATATTTTAAAGATGTTTTATATTGTGTTGTTTGAGTTGTTGATGTTGATTGGGTTTCTGATCGGTTCGTCTGATCAACGCTATCGATAGGATCTCCAAAACACTTGAACAGAGCAAACTGACACAATATGAGTTTTAAATTTAGTAGATGGATAAATTTTGTATAATTATAATATGTATAAGATTAATTTTCTGAATTTCGATAAATAATGGAATTAGGTGTTAAGAAATAATATTTAACTTTGTATGTATTTTATAATCTTTGGCTTTAGTTTCATATCTAAATAATTAAACATGGTTATAAAGTAATTTGGAAATTTAAAAATTTTAAAACAAGAATTTGAGAATTAATTTTCGATGATTTCGAACTTTGGTTTTAAAGTTTTAAAAGGATATATTATTAAAAGTATTTCTAGTAGAAATTGTTTCAAAGGATTTTAATTTGTAAATCAGTGCCCTTTTCTTTGTCCTTGGAAAATAATTTTGGTGATGACTGCAGCATCATTGACATTCGTTTTCGAGTTTCGAAGTGAAGAGACTATTCTGTAGCTTTGCTACAGTTTTGGTTTGAAAATTTAATTGATTTGAATTTCTAAATATGACTTGAGTTATAATATATTGATATATAATTTAAAATTGATTTGATATATATTGTGTATGTATATATATATATATATATATTTATTTCTAAATAGTTTGAAGTTAATCGGAAATTTAATTCTTAAATTTTATCTTAAAGGATAATTTCAATTATAAAAGGAAATCAAATTTTGAATAAATATTTAAGTTTGGATAATTGAGTTAAGAAAATTTATTTGTATAATATTCTCTTACATTCCAATATAACTTACCTAAATTATTCAGAAGTTGAATATGTAATTGGATAATATACAAAATAAAGAGAATTTTATAAATAAAACTTAAGTGGTTATAATAAATGTTATACACTTAAATTTTATTTATAAAGGATCAATAGAGGTAAATAGAGAAAGGGTTAATTGAATAATTTACAGTATAATGATATTTAAAACAAATTATAAATAAATTGAAATAGTTATAATAAGTGAAATAAACTTAATATATATGGGATTTGATATATTAAGTGGAGTAAATTTAAGAATGAATTGAAATAAAGAAGAATGAATTTTAATGAATAAAGATGAAATATAATAAATGATTGTTCAAATTCATGACTTTATAAATTGTTGATTTGATGATGAGATAATGAGATTTTAAAATAATTAAGACTTATTTAACTTAAGTGAAATCAAATGGATGAAATTAATTATTAATGTAAGTTGAAATTTTCATGGTTTTAAATTTATTATCTTATTCTGTTTTCCAATATACTTTCTTTCTGGTTGTTTCCATTCCCCTACTTTCTAAGTAGGAAATCAAATTTCGAATTGGTTAGCCTTGGAGCTACTGTTCTCTTTCAGCTTGATCTAACCACTGATTTTCACCAACTCAGTGTTGCTGAGGAAAGTATTCCAGAGACTGCTTTCCGTACTGAGAATGGTTTCTTCTATGAATAGTTAGTCAAGCCTTTTGGTTTGACTAATGCTCCTGCTCTCTTTGTTGATTTGATGAATCGAGTTTTTCGTATTATGCTTAATAAGTTTGTTCTGGTCTTTCTTTCTTTCCCTTTTTCCTTCATCATTTAACTTTTCCTCTTCTATGGTGCTTACTTCTTCTTATTCTGAATCTGAGCACTGCTTACCATCCACAGACCGATGGTCAAATGGAAAGGGTGAATCAGATTCTCGATGACCTTTTTCGTGCTTGTGTTCTTGATTCTGGAGGATCTTAGGAAGATCATCTCCACCTTGTTAAACTTACATATAACAACAGTTATTAGGTATAATTTCAATTTTCTTGTCACCTTGTCTTAATCCTATTTCATTCTATCTTTTTTTGTGTTTTCCCGTACCTCATTCCTTTTCGAGGACGAAAAGTTTTGAGTGGGGGAGAGTGTAACAACCCTGTATTTTGTAATTATTTTAAATTGAATTTCCTGAATTAAAAACTTTATTTTATTTATTAAATGGAAAATTTTGTTATTTTAAATATAAATTGTGTTTTGATGTAAATTAGAATTCCAAACAAGTCTAAATAGAATATTTTCCAGAAATGTGAATTTGGTCAATTTGGTCAAACTTTGACTTTTAAATTTAAAATTTAAATATTTGAATCTTTGAATTTTATCTTTTATTATGAAAGTAAATAAAATTTCAAGAATACTGCTTTTCATTTCATTGAAATTCGATTTATATTGTGAAAGTTATGCTTTTTACAATATTGTGTGTAATTTGCTGTATTTAACAAAATTGTTTATTTTAAATTATATAAATAATATTTTATTTGGTCATGTAATGTTCTAAATTATATTTATATGGGTAAATAACATGTTATATATATATTTTGGTTTTAAAACATTTTTCAAAGTGTAATTGACATTTTCTAGGGTCAGTTGTATTTTTGTTTACAATTTCTAATTTCCAGTTTCAATTAATTAAAGTAATTCTTTATTTATTTTTCTATTTTTCTTAAGATCTTATTTTATTCTCATTCCCACTTTATTTTTTTCCTCATTTATTTTATTTATTTGACCTTTTATTGGTTTTAAATTGAAATAGAAATTTTCTGAAGTTGGTGATATTTTATTTGAAATTTTTAATCCCTGTTTTGAATTATTAAAACAATTTCTTTAATTATTTTTCTATTTTCCTTAAACTTATTTATTTATTTCAGTTTATTTTATTTTGTTTTCATTTTCTAAGGCATTTACTGAAATTTTATTTATTTTATTTAATTAAAATAGAAATGGAAATTGAAAGGACTTAAGCTTTATAACGTGTGACTTTTCGGCTGCTAGTCTTTTCATTTTTTCCTTGTCTTTCACTGCCTTGAGTTTTTGGCCGTATACCTCATTGTAGCCGTGAGTTTCCCACTTCAATTTCACGTGAAAAACTCCTTCTATATCTCATTTGCACGGCTAAAACAAAAAAATGGGTAATGGCTTCTCTCTTCTACTCTTTTTCCTCCCTTTTATTGATTTTTGCCTAGATCTATTCATGCTTTGCTCGGCCAAACCCTCCACCATCTCCACCATAGCCTCCACCACCTTCCTCCTCCCCTTCCACGGCTTCAAACCCATCGCCCCTTCTCTGACCAGATCAGGCCATGGCCTTTAAATGAAGACAAACACCTCAAAACATTGCAAAAATCCACAAAACAATGCCTAGCCGACTTATATGTCACCTCCACCTTCATAGTTTGCCTTTGGCCACCCTTAGCCACCACCACCATCATCTACTTCACCTCTGGCCACCCCTTTCACTACTATCCAGATATGACCTGACATGAAAACCCCATGGCTGAGACTATATGTGATCATAGCCGAGCCAAAATGCACCAAAACTTCACCTATTTGCCTTGAACCCATGTATGCTCCATGTTGTAACTCTTCCACCACCTTCATCCACTAGTAACCTGACCTATATGATACCATACCTGACCCAAACACACATCAATGGCTGAGCAAAAGATCCCCTTGGTCGAGCTCTTGAATGGTTAATGAAAGGTCGAATCACTTTGTCCTTTGTTGCTTTTTATTTCTAGTCATTTCGATATTGTTTTGTGTTGAATATTTATGTGTATATTGTCTTGTTTTGGTTATTATTTACAAGATAAATATCAAGGCTCTCTATTCATTCAAATCAAAAGTCGTGTTGTATCGTGTTTGTCGTGCTTTCTGGAATCTATTCTGTGTGTTTTGATCGCTAACTCCAGCGTAAAAAGGGTGTGTATATCTCCCACGACATTTTATACCTATGCAAATGTGAATTGACAATAATTGAATGTGTATAATTATATATGATGTTATATGTAACAACCCGATATTTTCAACTATTCGCATCCGCACATGTCGGACTTGAATTGCTCAAAATACCACGTTGTAAATAAAATTTGGCAAATCTCAGAATATACAGTAAATAAATATAATCACAGATCACAGACACAGAGTAAAATATTGCAGCGGAAGTAAAAGTTATAGTAGTTCATGAAGCTACTATATAAATATATCAGAGTTACATAAGATATAACAGAAGAAATAGAGTACAACAGAAGTCTCAATACAATAACCAAGTACAAGCTGAGTAGAACAACGGAACGACAAGACAAGTAGACTAACTCCAGCGATTCAAATCTCCAAGAGAGTGGAAATCCAAATCTGTGAATAACTCAGGCTGACCCGAGTGTAAAGCAAGACACAAAACACTCGAGTCAGGACAATATATACTTATATAATGTAAACCAACTCAAGTGAACTGTAATAGGGTACAAGTGACTTAAAGAATGCTTGGGATCACCCATTCTTTAAGGATCCGTTAAACTATCTACTATGTAGTAATATTCGCTATTATAATAATGTCTAATATAAAATAAACATACTTTTAAATAGCATTAAGGCTTTACATTTTCCACCTTAACACTTAATAGTCCCAGTAGTCTATCCAGTATTAGCATACTCCCAAAATGGGGGCTACCCTCGATACTCCACAGGCTACGGGAGAAATCACAAATCGTAGTAAAGCTCGATATGGTAGGTGACACGGCACACAAGGCAATGCCAAGGTAGATATAACAATTACGCATCCGGACTGGTGGTGACGCATAGCAGCCACTACCGCCCACCTCGAACAACACTCCCAAATCAAGGGTGCGCACCAAATCAATCACAAGTAATAGAATGGTATTGAAGAAGTGTGTCTGATCAGAGGTGCTACCTCCTTGACCCGTCGATCGCTCCTGTTTTAGCCACCTTATGCCAACTCACGGGAGTTGGGTCCACGTATATACCTTAAGATCGTCGCCACCATCCTACTTCATTCTGGAAACTCCACCACGTACACAGTTGTTAAACTGGTTTTCGGTATCGACAGAGAGTATGTCCATATCTGATCCCGGTCTCTTTAACAACCAATCGTTATTATAACCCGTGGTTAAAATTTTAAAATAATATTTTATACTTAAAAATAGAATATCATTTCAAATCTTTATCAAAATAAAGATTAAATCAATTCCAAACCATTTCAGTATATTTAAAATATCATATCATTTCAAAACTTCATTTCAAATCATTTCAATATATCAAAATATCATATCTTTCCAAACTTCATTTCAAATCATTTAATATATCAAAATATCATATCTTTAAAAACTTCATTTCAAATCATTTAATATATCAAAATATTATATCTTTCAAAACTTCATTTCAAATCATTTAATATATCAAAATATTATATCTTCTCAAAACTTCATTATCAAATCATCATTTGAGCTCAAATCCAAATATTCAACTTTAAATACCTTTTAAATTCAAAGATATCATTCATTCATTATCATTTCAAGTCACCTTTTAAATAGTTTATATTTCAATCAAAATAATTCATCTAAACCATTTAAAAGTGTAATTATTATACTTTCAAATCAAGTATTAAAATTTCCAAAGTTTCAATTCAATTCAATCGTTTATTTCAATTAAATTTCCATAGACCATTTCAAATCTTATAAATTTCAAATATAGATTTAATCCACAAAATAACTATTCGAATTATAAAATAAATTCCAAAGCTTTATTATCCTATATTTCATAAGTCCAATATCTTTTAAATAGATTCAAATTACAAGTAAACCAAATATTTTTCATACTAATATAAACTTCAATTATTCATTCCAAGATTTAATATTGTAATCTGATGTTGAGAAGATTGAAGAAGGATGCTCATCTCATGCTAGAGCTTAATATAGTTTGCATTCATTCTTCATGTATTCGGTGGCCCAATTACCTGTTAAAGCCCATCTACTTTATCCTATCCGTTTACACTTTTGTAATTAGGATATAACAATATAAAACAGTGGATTGATATAAGTACTTGTAATTTTTGAGCTTTTGAATAAAAAATGGCGTCCAACTTTATTCTTCTTTTCTTTCTTTCTTTCTGAAAGTTAACATGGTATCAGAGCATTAAAGTTCTCGATCCAGAAATTAAAAGGATTTAGGGATTTGTCTCTAATCTGATTTTCTAATTTCCTTGTTAATTTTTTTTTGTTCAAGAATCATGACAGAGAAAGTGGTAGATGTTGTCTCGATGATGCCTAAAATCACAGATTGCAAGTTGAATGGATCTAACTATCTTGATTGGAGTAAAACGATTCGTCTATATCTCCAAAGTATGGATAAAAATAAACATCTGATTGAGGAATCACCTAGATCTGATTCGGCAGAGAAAGAAGATCAAAACTGGATTAGAGATGACGCTCACTTGTTTTTACAAATAAGAAATTTTGTGGATGATGAAGTAATTGGGTTGATCAATCATTGTGAAACTGTAAAAGAGTTAATGGAGTATTTAGAATTCTTATACTCAGGGAAAGGAAATTTGAAAAAAATGTATGATGTTTGTAAATCATTTTATCGAGCTGAAAAGAAAGATCAAACTCTTACAAACTATTTTATGTCCTTTAAACAAACGTATGAATAATTTAATACACTTTTTCCAATAAGCACTGACATAAAGATCCAACAACAATAGTGTGAGCAAATGGCTGTAATGAGCTTCATGGCAGGATTGCCATCTGAATTTGAGAGTGCAAATTCTCAAATACTAGCTAATTCAGAAGTATCATCACTACATGAGGTGTTTAGCCGTATTCTTCGAACTGAAGTTGCATCTGTTACTTCTACATTACATGATAATGCACTTATGTGTAACAATGCACAACCAGCAAGTGCACAAACATGGAGACCACCAGCTAATGCATCATGGAGACCACAAAGACCATCTCCACCTGTTTGGAGACCACCATCAAATCCTTCAAGTAATGTTTGTAAATATTGCAAAAAGACAAGGCATGTAGTATCCGAATGTAGAAAACGGCAATACAAACATCAGCAGAATAACTCAAACTCAAACTCAGGAACTAAAACTGTTCTTATGACTTCAGATGAGTATGACAAGTACTCCAAGTTTCAGAATTCTCTCCAGAATACTTCATCAGAACCTTCATCCTCTTCTACTGCTACAATGGCAAATACTGGTCAATTTACTCATAAATGGATACTTGATTCTGGGGCAACCGATCACATGGTAGGTAATAGTGATCTATTTACATTTTTAACAAGCAATAAATCATCTCATACTGTCACATTAGCAGATGGATCCCAATCATATGTTCAAGGGATAGGAGAAGTCATGACTAATTCATCTCTACCATTGTAATCTGTTTTATACTTGCCTTCACTGTCATTTAATTTGCTATCAGTTAGTCAAATTATTCATCACCTAAAGTGCAGTGTTGCTTTCTATCCAAATTATTGTGTGTTCCAGGATCTTATGACGAATCAAATTATTGGTAGAGGAAGCAAGTCTGCTGGTTTATATACACTTGATATTCCAACAAATAATCATACAGTATGCTCAGTTATGAGTCCTGTCTTCAAAGCTCACTGTCAATTAGGTCATCCATCTCTCTCTTTATTCAAGCAGCTTTGTCCTCAATACAACTCACTGTCTACAATAAATTGTGAATCATGCCAGTATGCCAAACATCATCGTAGCAGTTCTCATCCTAGAATAAATAAATGTGCAAGCAAGCCATTTGAATTGGTACACACAGATATTTGGGGACCATCATCAAGTATTTCTAAACCTGGTTTTAGATATTTTGTAACTTTTGTTGATGATTACTCTAGAGTAACATGGTTGTTCTTAATGAAATCTCATTCTGAATTGTTTTCTATGTTCTGTAAATTTCATGCTGAAATCAAAACACATTTTAACACACCACTGTTAACTCTACGAAGTGATAATGCCAGGGAATATGTATCCACTAAATTTAATTCATATCTTGCTCAAAATGGTATTCTTCATGAAACTTCATGTGTTGACACTCCATCACAAAATGGAGTTGCTGAGCGAAAAAATCGACATTTATTAGAAACCACTAGAGCTTTATTATTTCAAATGAATGTTCCAAAAATGTTTTGGGCAGATGCAGTTTCCACAGCATGTTTCCTGATTAATAGAATGCCATCCACAGTGCTTAACAATAAAATTCCCTATCAAGTATTATATCCTAATAAGAAGTGGCATCATGTCAAGCCTAAAATCTTTGGATGTACTTGCTTTGTTAGAAATGTCAACCCACATTTGAGTAAACTTGATCATAAGTCTCTAAAGTGTATATTTGTTGGATATTCAAGACTGCAAAAAGGATATAGATGTTTTTGTCCAAGTCTATAGAAATATGTTGTGTCAATTGATGTCACCTTTATGGAGGAAGTGCCATTTTATCAGTCTCCTGATCACTCTACACATACAAATACACAAGAGGATGATGAAGAAATTCTTGTGTACTCTACTATACCCACTAAACAGTCTCAAATTGCTCAAGAGGCTGACACAAACCCTGTTCATCAAACCACTTTGATTGATCCAAGTCTGGAGTTGCCTATTGCACTTCGAAAAGGAAAAAGGCAGTGTACTTATCCTATTTCATCTTTTGTATCTTATAAAAGATTGAATCCCTCTTCATACACTCTAGTGTCATCTTTGGATGCTGTTACAGTACCTAAAACTGTTAAAGAGGCTCTGGCTTCACCAAGCTGGTGTGAGGCAATGATGGAAGAAATGAGTGCACTAGAACAGAGCAACACATGGGACCTTGTTCAACTACCACCAAACAAGAAGGGTATAGGCTGCAAATGGGTATTCTTTGTCAAAATGAATGCAGATGGAACTATGGCTAGATTAAAAGCTCGACTAGTTGCTAAAGGCTATGCTCAAACATATGGTATAGACTACTCTGAAACCTTCTCTCCTGTTGCCAAGATGACTTCTATAAGGCTTTTTATCTCTCTTGCTGCAATTTCAAACTGGAAACTTCATCAGCTCGATATAAAAAATTCATTTTTACATGGTGATCTTTCTGAGGTGGTCTACATGGAGCAACCTCCTGGTTTTGTTGCTCAGGGGGAGATAAGACAGGTGTGTCTCCTCAATAAAACTTTATATGGTCTCAAACAAAGCCCACGAGCCTGGTTTGGCAAGTTTAGCATGGCAGTTGAGAAATTTGGTCTAATCAGAAGCAAATCTGATTACTCAGTTTTTCACAAAAACAGTGACAAAGGAATAATACTTTTAGTGGTATATGTTGATGATATAGTAATTACTGGGAGTGATGATGATGGTATTCTTGCCCTTAAAGAATTTATTCACTCACAGTTCCATACCAAAGACTTGGGGGAACTCAGATATTTTCTTGGTGTTGAAATCACAAGAAATGGTAAAGAAATAACTCTATCTCAAAGGAAATATACACTTGATCTTCTGAAAGAGACTGGTAAGCTTTCAGCAAAACCAAGTAGCACCCCTATGATACCTAATACTAATTTTAGTGGAGAGGGGGAGTTGTTCAACAATCCAGAGAGGTATAGAAGGTTGGTAGGAAAGCTAAATTATTTAACTGTTACTCGACCTGATATTGCACACTCAGTTAGTGTTGTTAGCCAGTTTATGGCATCTCCTAAAGTTCATCACTGGGCAGCACTTGAACAAATCTTATGTTATCTAAAAGGTACAGCTGGACAAGGACTGGTCTATGCAAATCATGGTCACATGAATATAGAGAGCTATTCTGATGCTGACTGGGCTGGCTCTAAAGAAGACAGGAGATCAACTTCTGGATTTTGTGTGTTCATTGGGGAAATTTGGTAGCATGGAAGAGTAAGAACCAAGCAGTTGTCTCACGTTCAAGTGCAGAATCTGAGTATAGAGCTATGGCAAATAGTGTGTGTGAGATAATGTGGTTAAAACACTTGATGATTGAGTTTCGGTTGAAAGTGAACTTGCCAGCAAAGCTATTCTGTGACAATCAGGCAGCAATTCATATAGCATCTAACCCCGTATTCCATGAAAGAACCAAGCACATAGAAGTGGATTGTCATTTTATTAGAGAGAAAATTCAACAAGGAATCATTGAAACAAAATTTGTGAGGACTGGAGAGCAGCTTGCAGATATATTTACTAAAGCATTGAATGGGAATAGAGTTGAGTACTTGTGTAGCAAGTTGGGAATGAAGAATCTATATTCTCCAACTTGAGGGGGAGTGTAATCTGATGTTGAGAAGATTGAAGAAGGATGCTCATCTCATGCTAGAGCTTAATATAGTTTGCATTCATTCTTCATGTATTCGGTGGCCCAATTACCTGTTAATGCCCATCTTCTTTATCCTATCCGTTTACACTTTTGTAATTAGGATATAACAATATAAAATAGTGGATTGATATAAGTACTTGTAATTTTTGAGCTTTTGAATAAAAAAATGGCGTCCAACTTTATTCTTCTTTTCTTTCTTTCTTTCTGAAAGTTAACAAATATCATTTCAAATTCATTTCAAAATATCAAAATATCATTTCAAAACATCATTTATTTAATTTAAATTTAAATACCATTTAATCACATTTGAAAATAGTTGTATTTCCCAAATCAACTATTCCATTTAAATCATTTAAAGTCAATTCATTATATTTAATAGTTAAATATTTAATTTCCAAAATTTAATCTTTTTCAAAGATCATTTATCCATTTAAGTTTATTAAAACAATGAAAATTCAACCTTTGCAGCACTTAGGAAATGCTATGTTTTAAAACAGTTCATTAACAAAAGACAACATTTAAAATGTTGTACTATCTTAATTTAGTTTCAATTAAAATTTTAGTTAAATTTAACAACTATAGCACTAACAAAGTGCTATAATAACCCTTAGTTCAAATTTGCTATATGGTTCATTTAAAACAACTACAGCATTTACCAATGATGTAATATCTTTACATTATATTTCAAAAATGCTGTCAAATCAAATTCAGAGTTTTAATTACGATTTCACAAACAATTAACTTTTAATATAAATCCTTTTAACTTTTAAAATCATATATTTTCACTTTTAAACAAATTTCACAAAAATTCAATCTAAGTTATATTTCCAAATTAAGCTTAAATATTCATTTATTTCATATTTTTAGGTTATACAAAACCATTAACACTTTATAAAATCATTATTTCTTAATAAAATCATTAAATTCATTTCAAATCAAAATTTGTCATATATTCTTACTTTACATAAATTCCATTTATAAACAAAATCTTAAATTCCAAAATTAACTTATATTTCAAATTCTACTTCACCATTTACTTAATTCACTTATTTAATTTGTAGAAAATCACTAATATTTTATAGAAATCATTTTAATAAAATTTAAATCAAGATATCATAATATTTACATTTTTAAAATATTTTAAAATTTTTAGAAAAATATATAAACCACAGGTCTGTATATAATTTTCTAGCCTAGGTCAAGTGATACGGATATATATCATTTCAATCTGTAGTTTACAAAGAAAAACCGGGTTCTATCATTTCAAACCCACAATCCCAAGTTAAATAAAATAAATAAAAACCGTTAGGCCTATCATTTCAGCCCATAACGATTTTTCCCTATTCTAAAGTCTGTTCGGCTATGTATCATTTCAACCCATAGTGATTTCTATACTAACAGGGAACTTGCAGTGTGATAAACAGATATGAATGAACAGAATAGCATCATATAAAAGTAACTGATGATATAACATGTGTAATAACAAGAGTGAGCATTATATGATCATAATATAACAGTTATAACAGGATGATATAATTTACAGATTCAAATGGTGTCAGTTTACTAGTTATATAAGTACACATCGTCTGGTGAGAATTACTCACCTGTTTAAGCTGGAGATGACAACCAAAGCACACAACACAGAAACTATGAAGGCACGGCAACTCGAATATGATTTGAGAATGGGAGAGCAAAAGATTAATTTCGTTGAATACATTAAACAAAGCAGTATAAAAATATATAAGTTCCAAAGCAACACAACACCAAACAACATTTGAAATCAAAGCCCAAAACAAAGACAAATGCTTTGCACTTGTTGTCAACTTCACATACTTCAGTTATGAACTGAAATAGCACAACCAAGGCATGGATTTGGGTCTGGGTTAGGGTCCATAGTGGTCGGCCTAGCTAGGTTTGAATGGTGATGATGTATAGGTACACACATATACAACTACAAGGTCAATTTCAACAACTTAATGCTACAAATAGGGTTCGGCCATAGGCTCTAGGGTCATGGCCAGAGGTCCAGGTGGTGCTGGGTATGGTGGCAGAGGGTGGTGGTCAGATATGAGGTGGTGGTGGTGGAAGAAGTGGCGGCAAGAGGTGGTGGTACCAAAACTAGGTCGGCTAGAAGGCATAGGTGATGGTTTTGTAGATTTTGGTGGTAATCTCTTACCAAGGTGGGCTCGGCCTGGTGTGGTGATGGACTGGAGTGGATGATGATCAGGTCATGGAGTGGTGGAGATCAGCCAAGGGCTAGATGAAGGTGGAGCCGATCTACAAAGTTGAGAAACAAGGTGCAAATCAAAGTAAAAGATAGAAAAAAACAAGAAAAAAAGAAGATGAATTTTACCTCAACACTTACAAGCAATGGCCGTATATTTTTTTGTGATTTGAGAAATGATTTGAGATTCACGTGAAAATGAGGAAGTGGCTGAAATGAGAAAGAAACATATGGCTAAAAAAAATTGATGTAAGTTAAGAAATGAAAAGGTGGAAGGTAAAGAGGCTTAGGAAGATAAAGAGTTTAAAACATTTCAAATTTCCAACCATTTATATTTAATTTATACATACATAAAAATAGCTGATAATATAGATAAATAATCTCAGAAATAAAATAAATAAATAAACAAAATAAATAAATTTTAAATTAATTAAATTAAATGAAGAAAATAGCAATATATATATAACTAGGCTAAATAAATTGAATCAAATTCAAATAAACTTCAGAAAAATTATATTATCACTTTAAAAAAATTATATTATCACTTTAAAAATATTAAAAGACAAAAATATACATTAAATAACATATTAACATAATTTAAAATAAAATATGACAATTGAAATATAATTTAAAAATTTTAAAACAAACAACATTGCTAAATAAATTAGTTTATACACAATATTGAAAAATATATAACTTTTACAATTTAAATCTGTTTTCAACGAAACGAAAAGCAGTATTCATGTTATTAAATCTATTTTCCTAATAAAAGATAAAATTTAAGAATTTAAATATTTAAATTTAAAATTTAAAAGTCAAAGTTTGACCAGTTTGACCACAAATATACTTTCCAGGAAAATATTCAATTTATACAAGTTTGGAATTATATTTCATATGATAATCAAAATTTATATTTAAAATGAAATGTTTGAAATAAAAATAGTTTAAAAATAGTTTCAAAATAAAATAAAGTTTTTAAATCAAAAATTCAAATTCAAATAATTAAAATATACAATAAAAATAGTTACAAAATGCAGGGTTGTTACACTCTCCCCCACTCAAAAATTTTCGTCCTCGAAAAGGAATGAGGTACGGGAAAGCACAGAAAAAGATAGAGTGAAATAAGATTAAGCCAAGATGACAAGAAGATTAGAATTATACCTGATAACTGTTGTTATATGCAAGTTTAACAAGGTGAAGATGATCTTCCCAAGATTCTCCAGAATCAGGAACACAAGCACGAAAATAATCCTCTAGAATCTGATTCACCCTTTTTGCTTGACCGACGGTCTGTGGATGGCAAACAGTGCTTAGATTTAATTGAGTATCAAAGATCAACAAAGATTATAGAAAGATTTCTAAACAGAAAGGTCCTAGAAAGACACCTATACCAGTTTGTAGCACAATAAGGAAAATAAGGACACCCAAAGATAGTTTGAAAAACAAAATAAGATAATAAGTTTGAAACCATGGAGATTTCAACTTAAATTGATAATTAATTTTACACAAGTTAAATAAATCTTAACTATTTCTAATTTCATTATCTTATCATCTAATTTTCTTAAACTAACAATTTCAAAAAATCATGGATTTGCAAATTCATTATTTATTATACTCATAATGTACTTAATAAATTTAATTCCTCTTTATTCCCAATTAAAATTAAATTTATCCCTCTCAATATATTTTATCACCTATGTTAAATATACTTACACTTATTATAATTGTTTTAATTTATTCCTAATTCCCTTAACATCATTTATATTGTAAATTATTCAATTTACCCTATTTCTATTTACCTCTGTTATTCATTTTATAACTAAAATTTAAGTGTATAACATTTGTTATAACCACCCAAATTTTATTTATAAAAACTTTTTATATTGTATATTATCCAAATACATTGTTAACTTCTAAAATTAAGGTAAGTTATATTGGAATGCAATTGAGAATTATATAAATAAAACTTTCTAAAATTAATATACAATATAAACATTCTAATTCAATCATTTCAAGCTTGAATATTTATTCATAATTTTGATTTTCTTTTTATACTTGAAGTTATTATTTAAGATAGAATTTAAGAATAAAATTTCCGAATCCTTTCAAACCATTTAGAGATAAATAAATGTATGTACATAATTTGTCAAAACAAATTTAAATCATATATATATATATATTATAAATCAAATCATATTTTAGAAATTCAAATCAATTAAATTTCCCAGAACAAAGCTGTAGCAAGACTACAGAATGGTCTCTTTACTTCGAAACTCGAAAACGAAAGTCGATGATGCCGCGGTCATCACCGAATTTAGTTTCCAGCGACAAAGAGAAGAGCACTAAAATTTTAAAACTTTAAAATTCTTAGGAAACAAATTTCTATTCAAAAATACTTTAAATAATATATCCTTTTAAACTTTAAACACAAGGTTTGAAACCATCAGAAATTAAATTCTCAAATTCTTGATTTAAATTTATTTCAGTTCCCAAATCAAATTTATAAACAACTATTTATAAATTCATTTATAGAATGATAAATCAAGTATTATCGTTTCAAATAATCAATTCAAATCAATTTATTAAGTTCCATAATATTTACTTATATCCAAATTTATTTCATTAACCAAATTTTAAAATAATATTGTGTTAGTTTGTTATGTCAAAGTGTTTTAGAAATCCTATCGATAGCGTTGATCAGACGAATCGATCGGAAGCCCAAATCAACATCAACAACTCAAACAACACAATATATAAAACAAACATAGATTTACAAGTACAATTCAAAATGTTTGGAGATATTTTGGAAACAAAGACAAGATGATTAATTAACAAAATATGAAGATGGATAAGCTTTGATAAATCGTGGGCAACCTTAACCGGGTCAACCGTGACTTAATGAATAAGATCAATTGTGTATTTTTTTCTCTGGGGTAAATCTACATCCGATCTCAAGAGATAGAGTTTGGAATAACAAAAGATATTAGCATCTAAACCAAGGATAGATATAAATCTCTGGTGAATCGATGCTAATTGTAAAGGAGTTTCCGTTTTTTACAAGTCATTAGAGTATTGGCGAGACCACCAATTCACTATAAAGCTCATTCGAAGCGGAGTTATGGGATACTCCAGAATCACAAGAAGATGAATAGTGAGGGACAAGAATGGATTTTGGAACCGCAGGGAACGTTCCAAAATTCAAAGGAAATCAAATAAAAATGAAGAGATTCAAGCTCGAATGAAAGTGATTCTGTAACTAAATTTACCATACATTCTAAGTTTTGCCTCAAAGCCAAAGCTCTGATACCACATGTAACGACCCGATATTTTCAACCATTCGCATCCGCACATGTCGGACTTGAATTGCTCAAAATACCGCGTTGTAAATAAAATTTGGCAAATCTCAAAATATACAGTAAATAAATATAATCACAGATCACAGACACAGAGTAAAATAATGTAGCGGAAGTAAAAGAAATAGTAGTTCATGAAGCTACTATATAAATATATCAGAGTTACATAAGATATAACAGAAGAAATAGAGTACAACAGAAGTCTCAATACAATAACCAAGTACAAGCTGAGTAGAACAACGGAACAGAAATAGATAGGACAAGACATGCGGAGAAACTCCAGCGATTCAAATCTCCGAGAGAGTGGAAATCTAAATCTGTGAATAACTTATGCTGACCCGAGCATAAAGCAAGACACAAAACACTCGAGTCAGGACAATATATACTTATATAATGTAAACCAACTCAAGTGAACTGTAATAAGGTACAAGTAACTTAAAGAAGGCTTGGGATCGCCCATTCTTTAAGGATCTATTAAACTATCTACTATGTAGTAATATTCGCTATTATAATAATGTCTAATATAAAATAAACATACTTTTAAATAGCATTAAGGCTTTACATTTTCCACCTTAACACGTAATAGTCCCAGTAGTCTATCCAGTATTAGCATACTCCCAAAATGGGGGCTACCCTCGATACTACACAGGCTACGGGAGAAATCAAAAATCGTAGTAAAGCTCGATATGGTAGGTGACACGACACACAAGGCAATGCCAGGGTAGATATACCAATTACGCATCCGGACTGGTGGTGACGCATAGCAGCCACTACCGCCCACCTCGAACAACACTCCCAAATCAAGGGTGCGCACCAAATCAATCACAAGTAATAGAATGGTATCGAAGAAGTGTGTCCGATCAGAGGTGATACCTCCTTGGCCCATCGATCGCTCCTGTTTTAGCCACCTTATGCCAACTCACGAGAGTTGGGTCCACGTATATACCTTATGATCGTCGCCTTCATCCTACTTCATTCTGGAAACTCCACCGCGTACACAGTTGTTAAATTGGTTTTCGGTATCGACAGAGAGTATGTCCATATCCGATCCCGGTCTCTTTAACAACCAATCATTATTATAACCCGTGGTTAAAATTTTAAAATAATATTTTATACTTCAAAATAGAATATCATTTCAAATCCAAATCTTTATCAAAATAAAGATTAAATCAATTCCAAACCATTTCAGTATATTTAAAATATCATATCATTTCAAAACTTCATTTCAAATCATTTCAATATATCAAAATATCATATCTTTCCAAACTTCATTTCAAATCATTTAATATATCAAAATATCATATCTTTCAAAACTTCATTTCAAATCATTTAATATATCAAAATATCATATCTTTCAAAACTTCATTTCAAATCATTTAATATATCAAAATATTATATCTTTCCAAACTTCATTTCAAATCATTTAATATATCAAAATATTATATCTTTTCAAAACTTCATTATCAAATCATCATTTGAGTTCAAATCCAAATATTCATGTTTGCGCCAAAATTGGTCACAAACCCCGAATGTCGCGAAAGCACCAGTATGAACACAAATCAGCAGTATATAATCACAGATCTCAGATCTAAGTATTGTAGAGGATAAAAATGAAGAATAATAAACTTAAAACAGAAAGAAGTAGACAGAAACACAAGATTTATAGTGGTTCGGCGATCTTGCCTACGTCCACTCTGAAGTAGTTTGGTTTATTGATCTTTCTTTGATGTTTACAATTGATTTTAGAAAATTACAATGAATAACAATGATTTGCAGTAGTGAAATTCGTTGGTAGCAGCAGCCATGGAGTTCAGATCCGTGTTTGGCAGAGTCTAGGCGTTGGAGATCTCAAAGAAGAAGAAGAACCCCTTTTCTGTTGGCTCTGGGGGTCTATTTATAGGTGTAGGAGGCTGATATTTCGCTCAGATCTCGGGAGACCCTCTCTGGCACGTGACCAGGCCCGCACGCCCAAGCCCGTGAAGTTTCGGTCCGATCCGTGATCGACACGAGCAGATTTCGACTCGATCAAGATTTCATCCAATGGAGTCGAAATTTGGCGTGGACATTCTTTAGCATGCACGTAGTCTTCTGTGAAAATTTCATAGCATTTGGACTTGTAGATTGGGATATATGATCGATACGAATTGGGATTCTCGGTAGGCTATTTGGTTCGACTCGTTCTTATTCGACTCGCTCTTCGACTCGATCATTTCGAATCGGTTCAGCAGCAGTCCCCTTCGTGTCGAGGCATTTGTGTTGTCTTGTTCGAATCGATAGGAGGTGGAAGACTTCAGATGGATACGAAGTGGAGCGAGTCGAAATGCAGCTCTTTAATGGAGTCGAACCAGATGAGGTTGAACAGTTGTCTTCTGAAGGATGTGGAGTGAGTCGAAGAGAGGTTTTGAGATGGAGTCGATGCGGAGCGAGTCGAAATGGAGTTGTTTTCTGATGGATGCGAAGTGAGTCGATCTGAGCGAGTCGAAGTTGTCACTCTGCGAAGCGAGTCGAAGTTGTCATCTGAGGGATGTGGAGCGAGTCGAAGGGAGCGAGTCGAAGTGATCAAATAGAACGGAGCGAGTCGAACGGTGATTAATTTTCGTCCAATTTTGTATCGTTCATAACTCAAGCATACGAACTCGGATTGACTTGAGATTTGGAACGTTGGCTCTCATGGCTTAGCTTGCAATGTCCTACCAATTTTGGCTTGATCTGGATTCGGACAAAATTCGTCGATCTGCATAGCGAGTCTGTGTACAACTGATCTCTAGGACGAACTGTCTTTGGCCTTTAGTTAAGTTCTTGGTGTCACGGCCTTGCCAAAAGGTGGGATAACAATTCAACTTTAAATACCTTTTAAATTCAAAGATATCATTCATTCATTATCATTTCAAGTCACCTTTTAAATAGTTTATATTTCAATCAAAATAATTCATCTAAACCATTTAAAAGTGTAATTATTATACTTTCAAATCAAGTATTAAAATTTCCAAAGTTTCAATTCAATTCAATCATTTATTTCAATTAAATTTCCATAGACCATTTCAAATCTTATAAATTTGAAATATAGATTTAATCCACAAAATAACTATTCAAATTATAAAATAAATTCCAAAGCTTTATTATCCTATATTTCAAAAGTCCAATATCTTTTAAATAGATTCAAATTACAAGTAAACCAAATATTTTTCATACTAATATAAACTTCAATTATTCATTCCAAGATTTAATATCATTTCAAATTCATTTCAAAATATCAAAATATCATTTCAAAACATCATTTATTTAATTTAAATTTAAATACCATTTAATCACATTTCAAAATAGTTGTATTTCCCAAATCAACTATTCCATTTAAATCATTTAAAGTCAATTCATTATATATAATAATTAAATATTTAATTTCCAAAATTTAATCTTTTTCAAAGATCATTTATCCATTTAAGTTTATTAAAACAACGAAAATTCAACCTTCGCAGCACTTAGGAAATGCTACGAAATGTTATGTTTTAAAACAGTTCATTAAGAAAAGACAACATTTAAAATGATGTAATATCTTAATTTAGTTTCAATTAAAATTTTAGTTAAATTTAACAACTATAGCACTAACAAAGTGCTATAATAACCCTTAGTTCAAATTTGCTATATGGTTCATTTAAAACAACTACAGCATTTACCAATGCTGTAATATCTTTACATTATATTTCAAAAATGCTGTCAAATCAAATTCAGAGTTTTAATTACGATTTCAAAAACAATTAACTTTTAATATAAATCCTTTTAACTTATAAAATCATATATTTTCACTTTTAAACAAATTTCACAAAAATTCAATTCAAGTTATATTTCCAAATTCAGCTTAAATATTCATTTATTTCATATTTTTAGGTTATACAAAATCATTAACACTTTATAAAATCATTATTTCTTAATAAAATCATTAAATTCATTTCAAATCAAAATTTGTCATATATTCTTACTTTACATAAATTCCATTTATAAACAAAATCATAAATTCCAAAATTAACTTATATTTCAAATTCTACTTCACCATTTACTTAATTCACTTATTTAATTTGTAGAAAATCACTAATATTTTATAGAAATCATTTTAATAAAATTTAAATAAAGATATCATAATATTTACATTTTTAAAATATTTTAAAATTTTTAGAAAAATATATAAACCACGGGTCTATATATAATTTTCTAGCCTAGGTCAAGTGATACAGATATATATCATTTCAATCCGTAGTTTACAAAGAAAAACCGGGTTCTATCATTTCAAACCCGCAATCCCAAGTTAAATAAAATAAATAAAAACCGTTAAGGCCTATCATTTCAGCCCATAATGATTTTTCCCTATTCTAAAGTCCGTTCGGGTATGTATCATTTCAACCCATAGTGATTTCTATACTAACAGGGAACTTGTAGTGTGATAAACAGATATGAATGAACAGAATAGCATCATATAAAAGTAACTGATGATATAACAGGTGTAATAACAAGGGTGAGCATTATATGATCATAATATAACAGTTATAACATGATGATATAATTTACAGATTCAAATGGTGTCAGTTTACTAGTTATATAAGTACACATCGTCTGGTGAGAATTACTCACCTGTTTAAGCTAGAGATGACAACCAAAGCACACAACACAGAAACTACGAAGGCACGACAACTCGAATATGATTTGAGAATGGGAGAGCCAAAGATTAATTTCGTTGAATACATTAAACAAAATAATATAAAAGTATATAAGTTTCAAAGCAACACAACACCAAACAACATTTGAAATCAAAGCCCAAAACAAAGACAAATGCTTTGCACTTGTTCTCAACTTCACATACTTCAGTTATGAACTGAAATAGCACAGCCAAGGCATGGATTTGGGTCTGGGTTAGGGTCCATAGTGGTCGGCCTAGCTAGGTTTGAATGGTGATGAAGTATAGGTGCACACATATACAACTACAAGGTCAATTTCAACAACTTAATGCTACAAATAGGGTTCGGCCATAGGCTCTAGGGTCATGGCCAGAGGTCCAGGTGGTGGTGGTTGTTGTGGCAGAGGGTGATGGTCAGATATGAGGTGGTGGCGGTGGAAGAAGTGGCGGCAAGAGGAAGCTAGAGGTGGTTGTACCAAAACTAGGTCGGCTAGAAGGCATAGGTGATGGTTTTGTAGATTTTGGTGGTGATCTCTTACCAAGGTGGGCTCGGCCTGGTGTTGCGATGGACTAGATTGGATGATGATCAGGTCATGGAGTGGTGGAGGTCGGCAAAGGGCTGGATGAAGGTGGAGCCGATCGACAAAGTTGAGAAACAAGGTGCAAATCAAAGTAGAAGATAGAAAAAAACAAGAAAAAAAGAAGAAGAATTTTACCTCAACACTTACAAGCAATGGCCGTATATTTTTTTTGTGATTTGAGAAATGATTTGAGATTCACGTGAAAACGAGGAAGTGGCTGAAATGAGAAAGAAACATACGGCAAAATAAATAAATGATGTAAGTTAAGAAATGAAAAGGTGGAAGGTAAAGAGGCTTAGGAAGATAAAGAGTTTAAAACATTTCAAATTTCCAACCATTTATATTTAATTTATACATACATAAAAATAGCTGATAATATAGATAAATAATCTCAGAAATCAAATAAATAAATAAATTTTAAATTAATTAAATTAAATGAAGAAAATAGCAATATATATATAACTAGGCTAAATAAATTGAAACAAATTCAAATAAACTTCAGAAAAATTATATTATCACTATAAAAATATTAAAAGACAAAATATACATAAAATAACATATTAACACAATTTAAAATAAAATATGACAATTGAAATATAATTTAAAAAATTTAAAACAAACGATATTGCTAAATAAATCAGTTTATGCACAATATTGAAAAATCTATAACTTTTACAATTTAAATCCGCTTTCAATGAAATGAAAAGTAGTATTCATGTTATTAAATCTATTTTCATAATAAAAGATAAAATTTAAGAATTTAAATATTTAAATTTAAAATTTAAAAGTCAAAGTTTGGCCAGTTTGACCACAAATATACTTTCCAGGAAAATATTCAATTTATACAAGTTTGGAATTATATTTCATATGATAATCAAAATTTATATTTAAAATGAAATGTTTGAAATAAAACAAGTTTAAAAATAATTTCAAAATAAAATAAAGTTTTTAAATCAAAAATTCAAATTAAAATAATTAAAATATACAATAAAAATAGTTACAAAATGCAAGGTTGATACATTATAACTGCCTGTGATGATTTAATTATATGATGTTAAACCAGTTATTTTACCTGTCATATTATCTGTTACTGTTATTTATTGTTAAACTGTTCATTTATACCTGTTTATCACACTGCAAGTTCCCTGTAGATTAGATTCACTATGGGATGAAATGATACATACCCGAACGGACTTTAGAATAGGGAAAAATCATTATGGGCTGAAATGATAGGCCTGAACGGTTTTTATTTATTTTAACTTGGAATTGCGGGTTTGAAATGATAGAACCTGGATTTTTGCTTTTTAAACTGCGGATTGAAATGATACATATTTGTATCACTTGACCTAGGTTAGAAAACTATATACGGGCCCGTGGTTATTTTTATAAAGTATTTTGAATATTTTGAATACTTTTAAAAGTGTAAAATTATGAAAATTTGATTTAAATTGGATTTTTAATGTCTAAATAAAGAAATTTTGATTTTTCTAGAAGTTAAAATTGTAATTTAAATGAATGGTAAAAGTGAATTTTTGAAATATAACTTAAGTTTGGAAATTTGGATTTTGGTTTAAAATGAATTTAAGTTATATAAATAAAATGGAAATTTAATTTTATTTGGAAAATGGAAAATATGATAAGTTGATTTAAATTTGAATTTAAATGATTTAATGAAGTATTATTGATTTTTCTATGAATTGAAATGGTTAAATAAATGAATGCTTAAAAGTGTAATCTGAAATATAACTTGACTAGGAAATGTGATATTTGGTTTTAAAATAAAGGATTAAGTAAATTAAATAAATTGGAAATTTAGTTTAATTTGTGAAATGGTAATTTAAAAATGTAAGTGTTAATAAATTGTCAAATGTAAAAATGGGAAAATTGAACACTTGAATGTGTTAAGTGAAATTATTGAAAATTTGGATTTTATTGTAAAAGTTTACTTTATAAAAATCATAAATTAAAAGAGTATTGTTAATGAACATTTTTTAATGTTAAAAATATGATTTTTATAATGTTTAAATGGTTTAAATTAAAGTTTATTATTTGATGGAAAAACACTAAATCTGGAAAATACTTTTAATAGCATTCAGAAATGCTATGGTTCTGAATTGCACTAAAATTTGAATAAAAGAGCTATTATAGCATTTCTGAAATGCTGTAGTTGCTGTAGTTGAACTAAATAAGCTAAAACTTGACTCAGGTCTATTACAGCAGTTCTGTAATTGCTGTAGTGGTCT
The DNA here is from genome assembly GCA_030737815.1 of Allium fistulosum. NCBI lineage: Eukaryota > Viridiplantae > Streptophyta > Magnoliopsida > Asparagales > Amaryllidaceae > Allium > Allium fistulosum. Next base: position 1,386,167,343 of record CM060901.1, on the reverse strand, counting down.
GCTGTCTTTGCTGAATAAGTTTAAAACCCTTATTTTGAAACCTGAGATTTAACAGCGGTTTTAAAATGCTATCTTTGCTGTTTTAAACTAATTTTCAACTAAAACTGAGTTTTAACAACAGTTTTTAAATGTTGTCTTTGCTGAGTTAAAATGTTTTAAAGTATAACCTACAATAGCTTTTTCTGAATGCTGTGAAAGGCTGAAATTTTCAATGTTTATGGTTTTTAACTTAGTAAATGAACTCAGAATAGTTTAAAACTTTGGAAATTGAATACATGATTTAAAAGTATAATAATTACACTTTTAAATGGTTTAGATGAATTATTTTAATTGAAATATAAACTATTTAAAAGGTGACTTGAAATGATAATAAATGAATGATATCTTTGAATTTAAAAAGGTATTTGAAGTTGAATATTTGGATTTGAACTCAAATGATGATTTGAAATGAAGTTTTGAAAGGATATGATATTTTGATATATTAAAATGATTTGAAATGAAGTTTTGAAGGGATATGATATTTTGATATATTAAAATGATTTGAAATGAAGTTTTGAAAGGATATGATATTTTGATATATTAAAATCATTTGAAATGAAGTTTTGAAGGGATATGATATTTTGATATATTAAAATGATTTGAAATGAAGTTTTGAAAGGATATGATATTTTGATATATTAAAATGATTTGAAATGAAGTTTTGGAAAGATATGATATTTTGATATATTAAAATGATTTGAATGAAGTTTTGGAAAGATATGATATTTTAATATATTGAAATGGTTTGGAATTGATTTAATCTTTATTTTGATAAAGATTTGGATTTGAAATGATATTCTATTTTGAAGTATAAATATTATTTTAAAGTTATAACCACGGGTTATAATAACGATTGGTTGGCAAAGAGACCGGGATCGGTATGGACATACTCTCTGTCGATACCGAAACCACTTTGACAACTGTATACGCGGTGGAGATTCCAGAATGAAGTAGGATGGTGGCGACGATCCTAAGGTATATTGAAATGACCCTCCAGATTTGCCATAGTTTTTTTTTTGAAATTTTTTTTCTATAATTAATATTCTCAGAGTCATTTTCTTTTTCAAACAAATTGTCCAGGATTTAAAATTCCTATTAATATAAGTATATTAATTTAATCATAGAAATATACATATACATGTGATGATGTATATGTCCCTCTTGTTTAAATCAGAGTATACATATATTTAAATTTTGTAAACAAGAGCATATTCTGTTTGATTTGAATTTTGAATTTCTCATTTCATTATTAATTTTCATGTCTTTGATACTTATAATATATGAGCAGATCCTGCTAATATCTATTTATTTTGATAACTTTTAATTATTCAAAATTAAGATTTATCAATAATTTATCTTGACAAGATAATCTCTGAATGTTTGAGATTATATTATTATCTTTGTACAGTTCAGATGTTTGATATCTGATTAAGACCAGAAAATGATATATACCAATATCATTTTGGCTCATAATCTTTTCTTTGAGATTTATCTGTTTTTAACTTATCCTATAAATCAATCCCAAGCTTGGTTCTCATGCATATTGGTTTCTAAATTTTTCTGAAAGTATTTGTAAATGGTGCAATCCCTGGATTTTTGGTGAGCCAGGTTTGATTGCAGAGTGTTCTCTGGTTTGATAGTGCAAACCAGTTCAAAAATGCATATGTGTGTAGCATTTTAAAAGAAGTTCTGGTTTATGCACTTGTTAAATTGACAAGAGGTTTTGTAATGCATTTCACCACTCAAATGCAGACCAATATGGTCAACCAGAAAAATATCAACCATGTCTCTTAAAATGTTATTCATGTGTAAACTACTTGATGCCTTATTTAAGATATATATATACATTTCTCAAAACAGTTCACAATGGGCTTGAATTCTTTTACAAAATTTTCCAATGAAAAGGTAACTAAATACTTGGAAGATTACCCCGGGATAGATCATATCTTATCCTAAACTTTATACCTTTAGACAACATCAGATTGTTTTATGCATAGTACAGAATGTGTTGGTTAATTGCTCAAGTATATATATATTTTCTTTCAGATTCAGGTAGATAATACTCTAAACTGGTTCTCTTGTTCATAACTAAAATAATCTCTAAATTCTCAAACCTTAACACATAACAAAATATAACAGAAAACATCCAGTTCAGACCAACATAGCAAATTCATTACATAACAAGAAATTTTAAAAACTCTATTTCCATGAAATACATGTAGATAATTCATCATATGCTCTTATTAAAACTAACAAGCATGCTTTTCCATTTTTCTCATTAGCCAATTCTCCTTTCCTACTTATGTCTTGCATCACCTGAAAAAGCATTAGTGGCTGCCTCAGTTTGAATTGAGACACCCCCATATGCCATGAGCAAATAAGGGTCAGATCTATGATCTGGTATGAGCACATCAGTATATTCATGATATTAAGCAGATAAAACATATGCACTAACCAGTGGCTTAAACAATTTCTTATATCAACTATGTTACTATATTTCAGGTAAAATTTTATGCAAATGCAAGGACTTCATAAATTAACCATTAGCACAAGCATGATTATGCAAGCATTCACAACAATCTGCTGCAATCAGATGCCTTGGAACACTCATGGTTCCAAATCAACAATCTAAGAAATATTCATTTTCTTATTTCATAACGTTTGCATAGCCTTTACATTATACCATTTTAATCCTAGCCTCATCTGCTATTAAGGAATCACAGGGGCACATTGCAATGAACTAATTCACATCATTGCACAAAGATCTCAGGGCTTAAACAAACCATGTGCCAAACTTGCATACTTCAAATATGACAAGCACTCCAGCAGCCTTCTTGGCTTACAGTTCCTTATTCATTTACTAATTTGTATTTATTTAATCCTATCATCGGATAGATGAGTAAACATGTCACTATGTTCATGGAAACACCTCTGTAATACTGCAAGCATATTTTCCAAACAAATAATTATTTTCAAGGATACTGCTAACATATGGCCAGATCTTTGAATTAAGTACAAGGATATTTATACTGAGAATAAGAACATGGCATAATGAATTTTTATGATCTACAAATAACTATGATTAAACCAGATTCAAGATCTAGCTGAATCATAATTTTTGTCTTGTAGATTTTTACTATTTGATCAGGGATTCAACACATAGAAATTTCTATTGCATCCCTAATATCTTTTCTAAAGCCCCAGCACTTATACAATGTATATTGCAGCTTATTTTTATTTTTCTTTGTTGAAATTTACTTGCCATGATTCTATGTCAGATATAAGTATTCTTCCCCTGATTCCAAGATCTGATGTCTTAGCTTTTACAAAAATTAAACAGTAGCTTGCACATCCTTAATAAAACATCTTATCAGATCAAGGCCATCCAAAGAGCATCCATAGCAAAGCATTACATCAAATAAAAACCATTCAAAGAATGTTAATAAAACCGAGTTTAATAAAAACCAAAAAGTATCAAATAGCAACATAAGGGTTTGGCTGCCTCATATCAGGTCTTAATGCCATGAATCTAGTGAGATTACTCACCTAAATTCTTCCTGCCTTTGCTCAAAAATCCCAATATGTTTTTCCCTCTTCTTTTCTTCTTTTTTATTTTTATTTTAAGCAACTCGGGTAAAAAATGATTATCTGGTTATAACTACCTATTTATAAGCATTTTCACTAGGTTTTTTTTATCAAGATAAAATTCCATTTCTGTCCTGGCCAGTATCATGCATTTTCTACCCACATTTCCATCCATAATACCTCGGCCATACTTATTAATTAAGTTCAATACTTTCTTCCTTTTGCTTTTCCAGAAAATTGCTATTTTTGAATACTTGCTCAAGTCATGTTAAATGTGTGACTTTACTATATTTTATATTTTATTTATTTATGAAAATCCTCTTTACTATTTTTACCTATACATACTTACTTACTTATTATTATATCTCCTACCATTTTAATGTTGCTTTTCTTGCTCAGTTCCAATATATTCCAACTTCAAAGAAAATGTATCCGGGTATAAAAAAAATATTCATATGTTTTATTTTTCAACATAATAATATATTTTTAATTTCAGCATGTATGCATATCCAATTTTATAAAGAGTATTTAATTTTAATGTTCACAGAAAAATATATTTTAATTGGTTTAATAATACATATTTCAAAATCATATTTGAAATGCTTCCTTTCTTTGTTTATCTATTTTATTATTAAATTATTTATTTTTATTTTTCCAGAGATCTTAAACCTTTTTCCCCTTGTGCCATTTCTAGTGTGCACGTGCACACATACTCTTGCACATCATTTCATCAAGAAATTCTTCAACATTTTATCTAAATATTTTTAGAACTGAATTACTTTATTAAAATAATTTTTCTCAAAATTTTGGGGCATTACATTCACCCCTCCTTTTAGGAATTGTGTCCTCACAATTTCTCTAATACTTATAACAAGCATTTACTGATTCTAAGGAATCCATCAAACATAAGCAAACAAATTAAATCATAACAACCATATGTATTAGATTTTCCAGAATTTTTTTTAAAAGAAATACCTTTAATCTGCAAAAAGCTTAGGATAATCTATCCTAATCTTGTCCTCTAACTCCCATGTGCAGTCATTTGGATCAAGACTCCATTGGATCTTCACCAGATTCAAAGTTTTGCTTCTTAATTTCTTTTCTTCTTTAGCTAAAATCCCCACTGATTCTTTCTCATAAACCAAATCAGGATTTATTTGAATTTGGGTAGGCTTTTCCAAAATTTCTTCTTTATCGTGTACCCACCTTCTAAGTTGTGACACATGAAACACATTGTGCATTACTTTCATTTCCTCTGGCAGTTCTAATTTGTATGCTAAAGAGCCTATTCTTTCCAGAATCTTATAGGGTCCAACATACCTTGGTGTGAGTTTTCCCTGCTTGCCAAACCTCAGGACCTTCTTCATGGGTGAAACCTTTATGAAAACAAAGTCTCCCACTCCATATTCCACTTGCTTTCTCTTCATGTCTGCAAACTTCTTTTGCCTATCTTGAGCTGCAGCAATCCTTCTTCTTATTAGCCCAATCTTCTCTGTAGTTTCTTTTACATATTCAGGCCCTAAAACAGTCCTCTCTCCTGTCTCTACCCAACATACAGGTGATAAACATGGCTTGCCATATAAGGCTTCAAATGGAGCCATCCCTATGGTGCTTTGATAACTATTATTGTAAGTAAACTCTGCTAGATGGAGATGATCCTCCCAGTTGCCTCCAAAATCCAATGCACATGCTCTCAATAAGTCTTCTAGAATTTTGTTCACCACCTCAGTTTGTCCATCTGATTGTGGGTGGTAGGCAGTGCTTAAGCATAACTCACTCCCCATGGCCTCTTGAAAACTTTTCCAGAATCTTGAGGTGAAGATGGTATCTCTATCACTCACAATGGTTTTGGGAATGCCATGTAGTCTTACCACCTCTTTCATGAATATCTGAGCCAGTTTTGGTGCATTTCTTTCTGATTTCACTGGGATAAAATGTGCTACTTTAGTTAGCCTATCCACTATTACCCAAATGCTTGTGTTTCCTCTTTTAGATCTAGGCAGGCCGTCTATGAAATCCATAGATATATCCTCCCATTTCCACTGTGGTATGCTTAGAGGTTGCAACAACCCTGATGGTCTTTGTGTTTCTGCTTTAACTTGTTGGCAAGTCATACATTTTGCAACATGCTTGGCCACATCTGATTTCATTCCCTTCCACCAAAAATTTCTTTTCAAATTTTGATACATTTTTGTACTGCCTGGGTGTATGGAGTACTTACTCCTGTGATATTCATTTAAAATTTCCTCCTTCAATTCTGTGTTTTCTGGAACACATATCCTATTCTTGTTTCTCAAATAACCATTTTTATCAATGTGATAATTTGTCACTTCTTCCCCCTTTGATATGAGAGTTTTCTTCTCAACTATATTAGAGTCTTGGTCTTGCATTTTACTTACCTTCAAAATTAATTCAGATTGAAGTGTCATCAAACTCAACTTCCCTCTATTTTCCTGTGCACCATGCACATGCACATCCATGTGCACACAGCCATTCTCCCCAATTTCTAATTCAGTAAGTAAAGACAAGTCCTTAAACTCTTCTATCATCATCATAGCTAACTTAGCATGTTGTCTACTTAAGGCATCTGCAACTTTATTTGCCTTTCCTGGTGTATAAAGTATATTTAGATAAGAGGCAGCTAGGAACTCCACCCATCTATGTTGCCTCATATTCAAATCTTTTTGTGAAAATAAATATTTCAGTGCCTTATGATCAGTGTACAAAATAAACTTTTCTCCTAACAAATAATATCTCCAAAGTTTTAAAGCATACACAACTGCTGCTAGTTCAAGATCATGGGTTGCATATCTTGTTTCATGTGGCTTTAATTGTCTAGATGCATAGGCTACCACCTGGTCTTGCTGCATCAATACAGCCCCTAGCCCAGAGCCACTTGCATCAGTGTACACAATTAAGTTTTCATTTCCCTCTGGCACCCTCAATACTGGTGCATTAATCAGAGCTTCTTTTATTTTGATAAAAGCTTGCTCACATTTTTCTGTCCATACAAAGGCTTGGTTCTTTCTAGTTAAATTGGTAAGTGGTGATGATATTTTTGAGAAATCTTTTATAAATCTCCTATACCATCCTGCCATCCCCATAAATGATCTAATCTCACTGATTGTGCTAGGCCTTTTCCATGCTTGGATAGCTACTACCTTATTGGGGTTTACTGATATTTCTTTGGCAGAGATAACATGCCCAAGAAAATGTACTTCTTCTTTCCAAAATGCACATTTTAAAAATTTTGCCTTTAAATCATTCTCCCTTAATCTTGACAAAACTAAATGCAAATGATTTTTATGCTCTTCCACTGTTTTGGAATAAATCAAAATGTCATCAATAAAAATCAGTACAAACTTGTCTAAATAATCTCTAAATATTCTATTCATTAAATCAACAAAATATGCAGGAGCATTTGTCAAGCCAAATGGCATAACCATAAATTCATATAAGCCATATCTAGTGTTAAATGCAGTATACTTAACACTTGAGTCTTCAACCTTCATTTGATGGAATCCTGATGCTAAGTCTAGTCTAGAAAATATTTTAGCTTCACTGAGTTGGTCAAAGAGATCATCTATTCTAGGCAGTGGGTATTTGTTCTTGATGGTTACTTTATTTAGTTCTCTATAATCTATGCACATTCTCAAAGTACCATCATGTTTTCTTACAAACACTACTGGAGCACCCCAGCATGACTTACTTGACCTTATAAATCCTTTGCCTTCTAATTCTTCCAACTGATTTTTCAATTCTTTTAGTTCACTTGGCCCCATTCTATAAGGTTTCTTGATTATTGGACTTGCTCCTGGAATGAGATTAATTAGAAACTCAACTGGTCTGTGGTGTGGAACACCCTTAACTTCCCCAAACACATCCAAGTATTCATTGACTATGGGAATTTCTTCAATGGTTAGTTCACTGAAATCTTTTTCTGAGTTAACTAAATGATATAATTTCCCTTCCTTAGCTACTTCACATAAAACTGTGATCCTCTGGCCTCTAGAATTTTGTAATGATATGGTGGATGAGTCTAAATTAATCATGGCTTTAAATTGCCTTAACTAGTCTACCCCCAATATAACTCCTATATTTAGGTAATTTAAAACATATAAATTGGAAATAAAAATATTTCCTTCTATGTTTAACTCCACATCCACACAATTCATGTTCAAAACACTAGAACTCTCTAGTGGACTTTGTACAAGCAATGGGGTTCCAACCAATATGCAGTTTAATTTTAACATTTTAACTATTTCATAAGAAATCAAAGAGTGAGTTGCTCCAGTATCATATACTACTGCTATGGGTATGGCACAAATGAGTAACGTACCTTCCACTTGTCCATGATTTTCAGCATCAATTTTCACTGCAGATTTGCCTTTGCCTTCCAAAGTTGCCAATTTCCCTTGCTGTTTATACTCAGGGCAGTTCCTCTTCATATGCCCCTCTTTCCCACATAGGTAGCATTTGAAGGCTCCTCCTTTTAACTCTGGGCACCTTGGTTTGATGTGTCCTTCTTTACCACAATGATGACAAACCAGTTTCTTCTTAGCATCATTGGCTTTAGTGTCTTTGTCCTTCTTGTTGTCTGCCTCCTCCTTCTTTTTATCATAAGGATGATATCTTCCCTTATTCTTCTTGTTGTTTTTGCTCTTAAAATTCCTATAATTCTCTCTTTCCTTGTCATGTTGTTCCAGTTTCAATGCCAGATCAATTACTTGATCAAAAGTTCTATCTGCATATGGTAGCATAGCTCTGCTAAGCCCTGGGTTCAGACCCTTTATATACCTATCATTTTTGGATGCTTCATCTGCCACTAGCATTGCTCCATAATTAGATAGCCCCTCAAACTTTTGAGTATACTCGGTGACATTCAAAGTTCCCTGCCTAAGTTTTATAAATTCTTCAAGCAAAGTGGTCTTGGCTGATGCTGGTACAAATATTGCCTCCAACATCTCCTTGAACTGATTCCAAGTGATTTCATTTTCATTTCTTCCAGCTATGATCACCTCCCACCAGCTTAAAGCTACTCCTTTCAGTTGTCTTGAAGCTACTTGCCTCTTCCTCTGATCATCTAGCTGCATGTCATTGAAAATTCTATCCAGTGTTCTCAACCATGCTTGAATTTCCATCACATTCTCAGTCCCTTCAAAACTTCTGCCTCCCAAATTGGTGTAAGTCTTCAGTAGTTTTGAAAGCTCTTCATGTGGGTTCTCAGGCCTATGCCCAATTTCATCTCTTAAAACCCTTACAAATTCTTGCATATCAAGCATTTGTGGTGCACTTGTTCCTGCATGATGTGATCCCCTTCCTACCATGGTTTGCTAACCAAATTATGGGCAATTAGTATTAGTGTACTGTGAGTATTTTCTATGGTTAATATTTTCCTATTTAAATTATCTCATCCAAAGCAAACAAATATAATACATTTCTAAGTATTCAACAATCAATACAACCATTTGCTCTGATACCAACTGAAATGACCCTCTAGATTTGCCTTAGTTTTTTTTTTGAATTTTTTTTTTCTATAATTAATATTCTCAGAGTCATTTTCTTTTTCAAAAAAATTGTCCAGGATTTAAAATTCCTATTAATATAAGTATATTAATTTAATCATAGAAATATACATATACATGTGATGATGTATATGTCCCTCTTGTTTAAATCAGAGTATACATATATTTAAATTTTGTAAACAAGAGCATATTCCGTTTGATTTGAATTTTGAATTTCTCATTTCATTATTAATTTTCATGTCTTTGATACTTATAATATATGAGTAGATCCTGCTCATATCTATTTATTTTGATAACTTTTAATTATTCAAAATTAAGATTTATCAATAATTTATCTTGACAAGATAATCTCTGAATGTTTGAGATTATATTATTATCTTTGTACAGTTTAGATGTTTGATATCTGATTAAGACCAGAAAATGATATATACCTATATCATTTTGGCTCATAATCCTTATTTATCTGTTTTTAACTTATCCCATAAATCAATCCCATGCTTGGTTCTCATGCATATTGGTTTCTAAATTTTTCTGAAAGTATTTGTAAATGGTGCAATCCTTGGATTTTTGGTGAGCCAGGTTTGATTGCAGAGTGTTCTCTGGTTTGATAGTGCAAACCAGTTCAAAAATGCATATGTGTGTAGCATTTTAAAAGAAGTTCTGGTTTATGTACTTGTTAAATTGACAAGAGGTTTTGTAATGCATTTCACCACTAAAATGCAGACCAATATGGTCAACCAGAAAAATATCAACCATGTCTCTTAAAATGTTATTCATGTGTAAACAACTTGATGCCTTATTTAAGATATATATATACATTTCTCAAAACAGTTCACAATGGGCTTGAATTCTTTTACAAAATTTTCCAATGAAAAGGTAACTAAATACTTGGAAGATTACCCCGGGATAGATCATATCTTATCCTAAACTTTATACCTTTAAACAACATCAGATTGTTCAATGCATAGTATAGAATGTGTTGGTTAATTAATCAAGTATATATATATATATTCTTTCAGATTCAGGTAGACAATACTCTAAACTGGTTCTCTTGTTCATAACTCAAATAATCTCTAAATTCTCAAACCTTAACACATAACAAAATATAACAGAAAACATCCAGTTCAGACCAACTATTAGCACCAAAATTGGTCACTAACCTCTTAGAGAAAGATTGTGTAGATATATAAGTGATGAAAACAAATTAAACAGAGGAGAGAATGCTAATTTAAATGCAGAAAGTAAGAACACCAAATTTATAGTGGTTCAGCGTAATTGCCTACGTCCACTTTGAGGTTAAACTTTATTGATCTTCTTAATAGATGATTACAAATACAATTCGTGAATCAAATGCTTGAATGAAGTTGTTAATTAGAGAAGATGAGTCTAAAAAATGGCAGAGTCTCCCCAGTGTTCTCTCCAAAAAAGGATCCCCTTTCACTGTGACCCTGCCCCTCTATTTATAGGCAAATATGGGCTGGACTTCCCAAGTGGGCTTGGTGGCCGAATACTCTAGCCCGAGTACAGTGGTCGCTGCTTGCCGAACCAGGCATGCCGAACGATCATTTCCATGCCGAACGGTCCCTTCCATGCCGAATGGTACGTTTGGTGTGTGGGAAGTGTAGGATGGTTGCAGTTGAAGCCGAACGTATCTCTGTCCGAAGCTCTTGACCGAGCAATGCATGTAGGCCGAACAATACTGTCACGTTGAGTAGTTATGCACATTGAACGTCTTCTAGATGCCGAGCACTTCTCTCGTCGAGTTCTACTAGGCGCCGAATACTAATTGACGCCGAGCTCCAGCTGATGCCGAGCACTACCTGACGCCGAGTACTATCTGATGCCGAGTATCATGGATGCTGGGTACACTGGATGCCGAGTACTTCGCCGAGTACTCTTAGATGCCGAACACTCTCTGATGCCGAGTCCCACTGGATGCCGAGTACTTCGCCGATCACTCCCAGATGCCGAACACTCTCTGATGCCGAGTGCTACCTGATGCCGAGCACTAGTTACCTGGTCAGATCTCCAGGAAACACTTGCCCCCCAAAGTGTATTATGTGACTGAACGTGATGCGCTTTAAATCTAGTTTAGCCTACCTCGGAGATGCTTTCTCGAGAATATTAGTGACGGAGGTGTGAGACAAGCGTGGTTTGGACGCCGAACGATGTGTTCGAAGCCGAACTATCCTCATGTGCCGAGCGACACTTCGCTTTGAAGCCGGACGCTACGACATTGACCGGTTCTACCGGGTATAGCCTTTTCAACTTCTATCTTCTCCCTATAAAACCAGGCATCCTTCCACTATTTTCCTTTTACACTTTCATTTCTGTCACACCCTAGAGACTTGCAATTCTCGCCAGCCTATCAGATCTAAAGCCTAATCGATCTTTCCTCAGCTTCGATCTTCGAACTAGGTATTATCCCTTCCACGATTAAGTTACTTCAACACAAGATTTAGGTTTATGTGCAGCCGAGAGAGTCATGTGGATGTGTGGCGAGTAGAAATGGCTCGCATATTTGGAGTTGTCGAACGGTGCATGGTAGTTAGGCCTAGTTCCTTCGTGCCGAACAAGACTGGAAGAAACAGACAGATGGGGTGTCGAACGGCGTAATCTTCGCCGAGCGATCTGTTCTTGTTGTTCGGCGCAGATGGAGAAAGAGTAGGGTGGAACTGTAATCGAGGGTGGAGCGCTACTTTAGCCGAACAAACTAAGGCCGAACAATACCCAAATGTCGAACAGTATATGTGCCGAACAACTGACATGCCGAACAGACACACATGCCGAACAGAACTTAGACCGACCAATACAATTGCCGAACACCATTTAAATGCCGAACAGTATACATTTTGAATAACTGACATGCCAAACAAACATACATGCCGAATACTATACCTAGGCCGAACAATATCAAGGCCGAGTAATGCACATGCCGGACAATTATAAATGCCGAACAATGATAAATGTTGAACCATACTAAGGCCGATCACTGTAAATGCCGAACGAACAATTGCCTTGCCTAATCAATACAAGGACAAAGATCTAAGCACACCATCATGTGAAACTGACCCGGATAGTTAACTCCCTAGCTTTAGTAGACTTAAACCTGGACTTTGATTAACATTCGTTTTCTGAATTTGAAACTGTAATCACCTCAATGCGGGCTTTTTGAGACGGTCAGCGATGACGGTCTTCGAAGGCGACGATTCGAAGCTCACTTTTATATCTTTGAAATCTTTAGATTCTTATTGCTTGTACACAATTGCTTGCACTAGTTCACACACCACGTGGGGGGAAAACTCGTGTTGCTAATTCTAACGTTCAACGTTTTTTAAGTATAGTTTTCTTAAGCACTTAGCCAGGTTCGTTATTTATTGGGGATGTCAAGAAAGTCTAGCTCCGCCACTATATCTGACAGGCCTGGGCCGTCATCAAGGCCAGAAGCCGCTGATACTTCTAATCCGTCGACTTCTCCTGCTCATAACTTAACACCTGATGCCCTGGAGGCAGCAATTCTTCTAGACAATTTGATCGATTCACAAGCTTTTAAGATCAACGAAGCCGCTCTCCGATGGATATGCTCCATTCATGGGATCCCTTTCGCCGACGTGTTAGTCCCTTCGTGACACGATCGTCCTCATCTACCCCCAGTCGGGTATACCGCCTGTAACAAGTTCATGTGTTGGATGGGCAGCGTGCCTCTATTCAATTTATTTCTCCGGGATGTATTGCAGTATATCGACATAGCTCTGTCGCAGCTGCACCCGAACGGCCATGCGTTTCTATACGGGACCTACTTACTTTTCATGGCCGTCTTCTCCAGACCTCCAACCGCTGGCGATATCAGATACATTTATATGATCAAGAGACGGAAAGACAGTCCTTCCTTTATGTTCCTCGAGCCGTACCACAAATGCCAAATCTTGACAGGGGCATGCAGTAAATTCGCCCTGTACAAACAGGAATGGTTTTATGTGCGCTGCCCTTCTGGTTTTGCGAGGAGATGGGTTGAAGGCAGTAAGTCTCTCTGCTGAGTCACAATTCGCGTTTAACCGGAGTCATGTTTTTCCTAACTCTTTGTTTCATCTTTTCAGGTATCAACTCGCGTCCGCAAGGCCGAGGATATTCTGAGGCTGTTGAAGCCATTAGAGCTCTTCCTGCCAAGGAACGAGACATCCGAACTATCATTTCAAATGAATCACTGTCGGGGTTTGGCTTGCTAGCCCCTGGTCGTCGGATCAGCCTTCCAGAAGGAGTCACCATTCCCAAACCTCCGTCCGGTAAAGGGAAAAAGCAGGCCGGATCGCCGTCGCGCCGCACTCCCGATACGCACGAAGAAGGTGAGCGCAAAGAAGACGAAGCTCTTGAGACTCAAGGCGAGAATGTGGGTCCCGCTTGGAATTCGGCGGTCGAAGTTCAAGACATTGAGACGTCATCCTCCCCTTCGAAGGGAAAGAAGAAGTTAAAACATAAAGTTCAGAAGGAGAAAGTTGGTGGCACTTCAAAAGTCATGCCTATCCCGCCTGAGAAAGAGGCTTCCTCGCAGCACCTGGAAAGTTCCCTGAGGGGCCTGTCGAACCTGTCTATTCTCGATGATATACTTAATTACGGGTTTGACGACCCTGAAGCCCTCAAGTTTTCTTCGCCCGCTAAAGGCAACGCGGGAGTTCAACTCCCGACCCAAGGAGACAATACTCCAATTAGCAAAGATAAAAGAACTGGTCTGTCGGGGGGAACACTAGGACACACACGCACATACGCATTCCATCATACACTTCAAATTTTTTCTTATCTCACGGATTTTTCTTAACTCGTTGTTATCTCCATTCTTTGCAGGTGATATGGGGCGTTCTCACGGACTCGATCGCCTTCATGGCTCTTCCATATTTCATCACTCTGGACGGGACTCTGGTTCAGGCAGACGCAGGGACAGAGACGATTATGAAGATAGAGACAATCGTCCCCGTGAGTCGTCTCACCGCAAGAAGGCATATTCTCAATCATCGCAGTCCCGTGATCCTCTTCCTCCAACTGTGCCAGATAAAGAGAAATCTTCACAGAAGGGTTACCAATCTGATGCTCCTCGAGAACAACACTCCGGTTCATCGAGTACGAGGCAAGTTCGGGAACAACGAAAAAGGGCAGAACTTCCAAAGCCTCCTCCCCCTACTCCCACGGTTGATCCAACTGTCGCGGAAAAGATGGTCGATCTTAGGGCCGAGTTTCCGAAAATTTGCTTTCACGGTTTGAAGTTCCTCCCGGCTATTCACCATATTCCTGGGCACGTGAAGCAGAGTGCCATTGCCTGCAATAACGACGTCTATGTTCAACATGATGCGTTTGTGCACTTGGTGGAGAAGATCTCGGAGGTGTCCGTTGAGCCTCAACATGAGATTGATCGCCTGAAATTGGAGGCTGGCTGCGACAAAAACATCATCGAGCACCAAGACGTAGAGCTCGCTTCGTACAAGTCGAAGCTGGAAGCCGCTGAACAAAGCGCAAAAGATACTGCTGAGGCAGTTACTCGCTTAGAGATGGCTCACAAGAAGGAGCTTGATGAAGCAGTCCAGCGCAGCGGTGCCCTCGCCCTAGAAAAAGACTCTGTCCAAAAAGAGAGGGACGCGCTCATCGTGCAAGTCAGAGAGCTGAAAGAATTACTCTCCAAGGAGAAGGAGGACAAGGTAGCTGCTCAAGAAGAATCACAACGATACTGTGATGAAATCGTTGCTACTCGTCTCCTGAAAACGAAGCTCGATGACGAACTTGCTGGGGTTGAGAGAATGAAGGATGAGGCCCGTGAGGAGGGAAAATGAAAGGCTGCGGAGGAGATTGACTCTCGCCTCGAGGCGGCCGCAGAAGCCGGCAGGGAAGAGGTTAAATGCATGTTTGACCCATTGATTGCTGAATATGGAGCCCGCGTCCTTATGCATCGCGACTTAACATTCTTGGGCGACGGCTACCTCGAATCCCTAGCTGAGGCCTGGGAAACTTTGATAAAGATCAGGAAAATCGAGTCGGGCTCCGAAGAGGTCGATGAGGATGCCTTGGCGAAGGAGTTTCTTAGGGGGAACGAGCCAGCGGATCTATCCGCAGCTTTGGCGATTTATGGCAAAGGCTTTCCCTTTCAAGAAGAGAAAAGTGATGAGGCTGGCCCATCTGGGGCCAAGACTACCGCTCCTCATATTGCCGCTCCTCCCACTGCTCAACCGGCTGGTCGGCCGATACTTGATCCGTTTGAGAAACATGCCGGCTATGACCCTGAAGATCCCGGGCTCGGTGCTCATGTGCTATCCCCTATCCTGGAGGGTGAAACCCCACGCGCCACCGATAGCCAACCGGAACCTGGTAGGAAATTCCTCTTCTTTAGAAGTTGAAAGATCTGTCATTCTCCAGCAACAGTTATTCATTTTAATGTTCATTCTTTATGTTCTCATGCAGGCTATTCTGACCCCGGGCCAACTTCGAGGAGCGATGACGCCAAAGAGGAGGCAGAGAAAACTAGCGACGCTGCCCACGTAGGAGCACTCCCTGGTCCCGATGCTCAAGTGATCGGGGCGCTAGATGATGATAAGCTCGATACTTCATCTCCTGCCGAAGGGAGTGATGAAGTTGAAATCACTGGCGCCTCCGAGCATACTTCAAAGATGAGCATGAAGGACCGCCTCGCCGCAGAGGAGAAGAAAAAGGTCGAGGTCAAAATTGAACCTGAAATCCTGGAACTTACCGACCCTCGGAATAGACCTCTGAAAATCATTCTCCCGAGCAGGTCCAAACCACTGGAAGTTCCGTCTCCTACTCCTGACTCCGCTTCTTTAGCCAGCAAGAAATCCAAGAAAAAGCGTGAGGGCGAGGAGTCGTCGGAAAAAGCAAAGGAGGATAAGAAGAAGAAACCGAAGAAATAATCGATACACTTGTTCAACGAGCTTCTTGCTTAAGTCTTGTAGTTTTTTTTATCTTCCGTAGCTTGTAGTTTGTATAGATGGACTCTGAATTCTGAGTTTTGTAGGAGTAACCATGTAACCCCATTTTGAACTTATCGAATAAAGTTTAGTTTCTTTCCCCGTTTGAATGATTCTCTTGCTTTTCTTTGGTTTGCTGACTAACTATAGTCATAACTCAAGTTCTTATTAGTTGCATTATCTCCCAGTCCATTCTCGTGTCGTTCAAACATTTCTAGACGTGGCATACTTCTCGTCCCACATCTCTCGAGTACTTGGACTTTTTTCTGAATCTGTGCTCCGGGGATTCGGAGGTTTGAAATCGTTTATACCCTAATCCGCGCTCCGGGGACTTAGAGTACTCCGCTCCGCGCTCCGGGGATTCGTAGATTTGAAATCGTTTATACTCTAGTCCGCGCTCTGGGGACTTAGAGTACTCCGCTCCGCGCTCCGGGGATTCGGAGATCTGAAATCGTTTATACTCTAGTCTGCGCTCTGGGGACTTAGAGTACTCCGCTCCGCGCTCTGGGGATTCGGAGATCTGAAATCGTTTATACTCTAGTCCGCGCTCTGGGGACTTAGAGTACTCCGCTCCGCGCTCTGGGGATTCGGAGATCTGAAATCGTTTATACTCTAGTCCGCGCTCTGGGGACTTAGAGTACTCTGATCTGTGCTCCGGGGATTCATAGATTTGAAATCGTTTATACTCTAGTCCGCACTTTGGGGACTTAGAGTACTCCGGTCCGCGCTTTGGGGATTTGGAGATTTGAAATCGTTTATACTCTAGTCCGCACTCTGGGGACTTAGAGTACTCCGGTCCGCGCTCTGGGGATTCGGAGATTTGAAATCGTTTATACTCTAGTCCGCACTCTGGGGACTTAGAGTACTCTGATCCGCGCTCTGGGGATTCGGAGATTTGAAATCGTTTATAATCTAGTCCACACTCTGGGGACTTAGAGTACTCCGATCCGCGCTCTGGGGATTCGGAGATTTGAAATCGTTTATACTCTAGTCCGCACTCTGGGGACTTAGAGTACTCCGATCCGTGCTCTGGGGATTCGGAGATTTGAAATCGTTTATACTCTAGTCCGCACTCTGGGGACTTAGAGTACTCCGATCCGCGCTCCGGGGATTCGGAGATTTGAAATCGTTTATACCCTAGTCCGCACTCTGGGGACTTAGAGTACTCCGATCCGCGCTCTGGGGATTCGGAGATTTGGAATCGTTTATACGAGTCCGTAAATCATACAGGATAATGTAGTTCGTCATCTGATCATGAGATATAGGAACATTAGTGATTTGTGGAAAATACGGCTTCAAGCCTTTATTAATGAAAAACAACTAAACTGCTTGATTACATAGTTAAAAAGAAACTAAGTTGCGACTGAACGAAAACACATAGGAAATAACAGTGCCTAAAACAAGAAAGGAAAACATGCTAAATGTGATAATGCCGCAAATGCTCACTGTTCCATGCTCGGGGGAGTGTCGTGCCATCAACGGTCGCTAGCTTGAATGTTCCTTCTCCAAGCTTCCGTTCAATGACGTATGGACCTTCCCAGCTGGGATTCATGCGCGATGGTATCGGGAAAACTCGTTTTAGAACGAGATCACCTACATCAAAAGTTCTTGGGCGGACTCTGCCGTCGTAGTAACGCTTGACTCGGTGTCTATGCGCTGCCGCCCTTAATTTGGCCTCTTCATGCTTTTCATCGATGCAGTCCAGTGATTCCAACAAGAGGTCCTGGTTCGTCTTGGGATCATAGTACGTCACTCGGTGTGATGGAACTTCAAGTTCCACGGGTATAACGGCTTCCGAGCCGTATGCCAAGGCGAATGGAGTGTGGCCGGTCGCGGACTTGTAGGTAGTTCTATAAGCCCATAGTGCTGTTGGGAGTTCATCTACCCACTTGCCTCCAACCTTCTCCAGACGCTTCTTTAGTATGGACTTGATTATTTTGTTAACGGCCTCGACTTGTCCGTTAGCTTTTGGGTGTGCAACGGCGGCGAACTTCTTCTCGATGCCATACTTTAAACAGAACTCTTTGAACTCTCTGCTTTCAAATTGCGTCCCGTTGTCTATAATGATGGTGCGAGGAAGGCCAAAGCGGCATATAATGTTTCGTACAATGAAGTTAATGACCTTCTTAGAGGTGATTGTGGCCAAAGGCTCTGCCTCAGCCCATTTTGTGAAATAGTCGACTGCAACTATCGCGTATTTCGCGCCACCTCTGGATATAGGCAAAGAGCCGATTATGTCGATTCCCCAGATTGCAAATGGCCAGGGACTAACCATTTGTGTGAGTTCCGTTGATGGAGTCCTCGGGATTTTCGCATATCTTTGACACTTGTCACACTCTCTTGCATAGTCTGCGGCGTCCCGGTTTACGGTTGGCCAGTAATATCCATAGCGGAGGATCTTCTTTGCTAACGTTTGCCCCCTAGTATGGTCGCCACATTCCCCTTCGTGAACCTCTCTTAAGACCCGCTTTGTCCCATCATGAGCGATGCATCATAATAATGGGACTGAGAATCCTTTTCGATACATTGACCCATCCTGCATTACGTATCGCGCGGCCTTTCGAAGGACCTGCCGTCTTTCGCTTCTTTTTTCTGGTAATGCCCCGGTCGTCAAGTACAGTTTGAATGGGGTTATCCACGATTCCTTCTCGATTTCCGTTTCCAACACGCGATCGACTTTCATCTCGTCTATGCTCGGGGCATGCAAGACTTCAACGGGATACAATCCCATTTGCTGTGCATCGCCGGTACTCGCGAACTTAGCCAATAAGTCGGCTTCTTTGTTCTATTCGCGCGGGACATGTGAGATGTCATAACGCTCAAGATTTGATAGTAGTTCTTGGACCTGAACAAGGTGCGGAGCAAGCTTTCGCCCCTTTGCTTGGTAGTCTCCCCGCACTTGGTAGACCACCAACTGTGAGTCACAAAAGATTTCAACTGATCTGATCCCGAGTTCCCCGATGAGCTTCAAGCCAGCGATGAGTGCTTCATACTCCGCTTCGTTATTTGTGGCTGGGAAATCGAGCTTCAAAGCATAACAGATTGATCGGTTTTCCGGAGTTATAAGAACTACGCCCGCGCCGGAGCAACGGTCATTTGATGCCCCATCAGTGTATAATTTCCATCTAACGGGGGAATGACGTCGTGACTACCTGGTTCGACGGGTATGGTAAACTCAGCGATAAAGTCTGCTAATGCTTGCCCTTGTACGACTCTCCGTGGTAAGTAGGCGATATCGAATTGGCTTAACTCGATGTTCCATTTTAGCAACCTTCCAGAAGTTTCTGGTCGTTGGAGTACCTGCCGCAGGGGTTGATCGGTGTAAACACCGATTGAGTGTGCTTGGAAATATGGGCGCAGCTTACGTGACGCAATCACAAAGCAATAAGCCAATTTCTCGATGTTAGGTTAATTTCTCTCTGCCCCCGTTAAACACTTGCTAACATAATACACCGGCCTCTGGACTCGGTCCTCCTCACGAACTAAAGCCGCACTAATCGCATGCGGGGATACAGCCAAGTATACGTACATCGTCTCGTGGTTTACTAGTTTTGATAGCATTGGTGGACTCTCCAGATGCCTCACCAGACCCCGGAATGCTTCCTTACAACCAGGTGTCCATTCAAAGTTCCTCTTCCCCTTCTTTATTATATCAAAGAAAGGGATGCACTTGTCGGTTGCCCTGGATATGAATCGACTTAGCGCAGCTACTTTTCCATTCAAGCTCTGTACCTTCTTTATAGTCCTGGGTACTTGCACATCTCGAATAGCTTGGATCTTTTCGGGGTTAGCTTCAATTCCCCTAGCATTGACGATGAATCCCACAAACTTCCCCGACTCAACGCCGAAGGAACACTTCAGAGGGTTGATCTTTTTCCCGTAATACCTGAGTATGTCGAACATTTCAGCCAAGTCTCGAATGTGGTCGTTTGACCGTCGTGACTTCACGAGCATGTCATCCACATAAACTTCCATCGTTTTACCCAGTTGGTCCTTGAACATTCGATTCACTAAACGCTGGTAAGTCGCTCCTGCGTTCTTCAATCCAAAGGGCATCACTACATAACAATATAGTCCGACATTTGTAACGAAGCTGGTGTGTTCTTAGTCTGGGATATGCATCGGGATTTGGTTGTACCCTGAGTATGCATCCATGAATGATAACAGCTCGTGTCCTGCGGTGGAGTCGACCAACTGATCGATCCTAGGCAACAAGAAACTGTCCTTTGGGCATGCTTTGTTCAAGTCAGAATAATCTACGCAAGTCCTCCATTTCCCATTCGCCTTTTTTACCAGCACGGGGTTGGATACCCATTCAGGGTAGAGGGCGTCGCGGACGAACCCATTTGCTTTGAGTTTGTCCACCTCCTCTCCGAGAGCGGCGGACCTCTCCGGATCCATTCCTCTCCTTTTTTGTTTAACTGGAACGTATTTCAGGTCTATGTTCAACATATGACTCGTGATGGCGGGAGAAATCCCACACATATCAGAATGCGTCCAGGCGAAAACATCAAGATTCGCCCGGAGGAAGTCGCTAAGGTCTTCAGTCATCGCGGGGCCAAACTGTGATCCGATCTTTAGTAATCGCGAAGGGTCGCTTTGGCTGACTGAAATGTCAACCGTCAGTTCAGCCGGCGCCGCCTTTTCTTCCCTGGGTTTCTCCTTGTCGTCTCTCGGATCTATGTCTCTGAAGATCCGAGAGTTATGCCCGAGCCAGGGCTCGGGCACTACTTGTCAATTATCCGTATTATGGATGCGGACGGGATTGTCCGCAACCTTTCCTTTCTCTCTCCGGTGGGCCTCTCGGAGCTCAGCCACATAACAGGAACGACCAGCTGCTTGGTCGCCATGAACAATACCTACTCCTTTGTCAGTTGGGAACTTCAAAGTTAAACACCACGGTGCCAATGCTGCCCTAAACTCAGCCAGGGCCGGCCGGCCCAAGAAGACATTATATGGAGAATCCACATCCAAAACTACAAAGGGTAGAATTCGCACCCTCCGACGCTCGCCTTGTCCCAGCTCAACTGGTAACTCGACATACCCCACCGCATCAGTCGCAGCGCCGTTAAATCCGTGGATACGAGCCTTGGACGGTTTCAAGTCCTTTGTTTCCATTTTCATTTGGTCATAAGCCTTTTTGAAGATGATGTTGACAGAGCTTCCGCAATCAATCAGAATTCTCTTCACATATGCCGGTCCAATCGTTGCAGATATGACCATCGGGTCGATGGTTGGAGCCTCCACTTGATCAGCATCCCTGTTTCTGAACACTATGTCGTCTGTCATTACGTGCTACTGCTTGGCAGGAGTCCCATCCTCCACGTTCGAACAGCACTCAAAATCTGCATGCTTTAGGGAACTTGCATATCGCTCCATCTCTTGCCAATTCTTATCCGCGGGGTGAGTTCCGCCGATAATTGTATTTATGACTAGTCTACCTACGGCAGGCTCCTCGGGATGACGCGAAGCTGGTGCACGACCCGTGTTGGACGTTCCCTGTCCTCCTTCCTGTGGATCCTTCACAAATTCTTGCAACTTCTTTTGCCTGATCAACTTCTCGATAGCGTCATGCAGGTGTCTGCACTCTTCTGTATTGTGCCCATAAGTCTCATGGAAGCGACAATATTTCCCGGTCCGCTTCTGTTCCTCGGTTGATTCTTTTGGACGTGGCTTTATGTATTGAAAAGTATTGCAGGTGGATAGGTAAATGTTCTCAAGCGGCACGTTCAGCGGAGCATACTCGCTGTAGCTTGGAATTCTCGATTTCCACTTCCCCGCTTCTCTCTTCTTCCCTTGATTTCTTCCTCCGGACTCCTTAGACTGCCCAGGCTTGTTCTGGACATTGACTTGGACCTTTCCCGAGCTGTCTCCGGACTGCTTCACAGCAACGTTGCTTTTCATAGACTCTTGGACAGGTCCTGGTGCCTTATCTCGTCTTACCCACTTGGCTTCCTCTCTCCTTATGAATTGGTGTGCCTTTGAGTAGAAGCGCTCTAGTGTGGTCGGAGGTTTTCCTGCCAACCAGTCTCCAAATTCAGACTCCGGATACACACCTCTCATCACAGCCATTAGAATTGCATGATCATTGGGATTACTGACTTCAGTTGCCGCAACATGGAATCTCTGTAAATATTCCTTCAACGACTCCCCAGGATTTTGGATTACACTTGACAGAGACATTACGTCCTTTGGGCGTGTAGTGTGTATCCTGTACTGCTCAATAAACTTCTTTGTCAACTCTTCGAAATTTGATACGGACCGCGGAGGAAGTCGGGTGAACCACATAGTAGTTATCCCAGATAGAGTAATCGGAAAGCATCTAAACTTGATGGCATCATTTGCTCTAGCTGAATCCATCATCCATTCGTACCTCATGACATGCTGTCTGGGGTCAGTCTTTCCCTCATACGCAAGGATAGTAGGCATACTAATCTTCCTGGGGTACGCCGCCTGCAACACAACATCCGTGAATGGAGTATGACTTCTTGACACTCCCCAATCATCATTCGATAAGCCCTGATTTTCTTTCATCAATTGCCTGATCATGGCTGTCAGATCTAGTGTCTGTATGGAAGGCGGAAGGTTAGAGTCTGTTCTACACGCCAGTCCATGCTGATGCCTCCTCTCCTGGCGATCTGCCAATCGTGCATCTTGAGGTTCGACATCGTTAGCGTTTTGATGGTCTGGGTCTCCATCCTCCATTTTCACTCTGGTCCTTAAGTTTCCAGCTCTTGCTTGGTCACGGTCTCAAGCTGTTTGAACAGCAGCATCTGCTCGCATAGCTTCAGTCTTACGGCGTCTGCGCCTGGGGGGTTCATCAGAGGAAGTAGAGCTATCAGATGAGGAATAAGGAGCGGGATTGCCCCCAGCATTATGTTGCTGCTGTTGAGTGAGTTGTGCCATCAGGTTGGCGTTAGCTTGCATCTGCTCTCCTAGTTGTTTCCTGCTTTTTCTAAGTTCTCTCATCAAGTCGTTGAACTCTATTCTGGTGACAACCGGAGCCTGGTCCTGAGCAGTAATTCCTACATCCGGAATTGTTGGTTGATTGCTAGGTCCTGCTTGTTGCACGCTAGCAGTCTCGTGGGTATCCGCATTATGAGAAGCTGACCTGGTACGTGGTCTTGCCATTGTAGAGTTATCGATATTAACTCGGAGTAGAATCAACGGATGTCCTATCAGTGAGTCGGATCTTCTTTGGGGGATTTGCTCAATCCAGTAGCTTCAAAGCAGATCCTTGAGGTCTGAGAATTCAACTCTCAGTGAAAGCACCAAAGTGTTAGCACCAAAATTGGTCACTAACCTCTTAGAGAAAGATTATGTAGAGATATAAGTGATGAAAACAAATTAAACAGAGGAGAGAATGCTAATTTAAATGCAGAAAGTAAGAACACCAAATTTATAGTGGTTCAGCGTAATTGCCTACGTCCACTTTGAGGTTAAACTTTATTGATCTTCTTAATAGATGATTACAAATACAATTCATGAATCAAATGCTTGAATGAAGTTGTTAAGTAGAGAAGATGAGTCTAAAAAATGGCAGAGTCTCCCCAGTGTTCTCTCCAAAAAAGGATCCCCTTTCACTGTGACCCTGCCCCTCTATTTATAGGCAAATATGGGCTGGACTTCCCAAGTGGGCTTGGTGGCCGAATACTCTAGCCCGAGTACAGTGGTCGCTGCTTGCCGAACCAGGCATGCCGAACGCCATAATGCCGAATGATCATTTCCATGCCGAACGGTCCTTTCCATGCCGAATGGTACGTTTGGTGTGTGGGAAGTGCAAGATGGTTGCAGTTGAAGCCGAACGTATCTCTGTCCGAAGCTCTTGACCGAGCAATGCATGCAGGCCGAACAATACTGTCACATTGAGTAGTTATGCACACTGAACGTCTTCTGGATGCCGAGCACTTTTGTCGCCGAGTTCTACTGGGCCCCGAATACTAATTGACGCCGAGCTCCAGCTGATGCCGAGCACTACCTGACGCCGAGTACTACGCCGAGTACTATCTGATGCCGAGTATTATGGATGTCGGGTACACTGGATGCCGAGTACTTCGCCGAGTACTCCTAGATGCCGAACACTCTCTGATGCCGAGTCCCACTGGATGCCGAGTACTTCGCCGATCACTCCCAGATGCCGAACACTCTCTGATGCCGAGTGCTACCTGATGCCGAGCACTAGTTGCCTGGTCAGATCTCCAGGAAACGCCAACATAGCAAATTCATTACATAACAAGAAATTTTAAAAACTCTATTTCCATGAAATACATGCAGATAATTCATCCTATGCTCTTATTAAAACTAACAAGCATGCTTTTCCATTTTTCTCATTAGCCAATTCTCCTTACCTACTTATGTCTTGCATCCCCTGAAAAAGCATAAGTGGCTGCCTCAGTTTGAATTGAGACACCCCCATATGCCATGAGAAAATAAGGGTTAGATCTATGATGTGGTATGAGCACATCAGTATATTCATGATATTAAGCAGATAAAACATATGCACTAACCAGTGGCTTAAACAATTTCTTATATCAACTATGTTACTATATTTCAGGTAAATTGTTATGCAAATGCAAGTACTTCATAAATTAACCATTAGCACAAGCATGATTATGCAAGCATTCACAACAATCTGCTGCAATCAGATGCCTTGGAACACTCATGGTTCCAAATCAACAATCTAAGAAATATTCATTTTCTTATTTCATAACGTTTGCATAGCCTTTACATTATACCATTTTAATCCTAGCCTCATCTGCTATTAAGGAATCACAGGGGCACATTGCAATGAACTAATTCACATCATTGCACAAAGATCTCAGGGCTTAAACAAACCATGTGCCAAACTTGCATACTTCAAATATGACAAGCACTCCAACAGCCTTCTTGGCTTACAGTTCCTTATTCATTTACTAATTTGTATTTATGTAATCCTATCATCGGATAGATGAGTAAACATGTCACTGTGTTCATAGAAACACCTCTGTAATACTGCAAGCATATTTTCCAAACATATAATTATTTTCAAGGATACTGCTAACATATGGCCAGATCTTTGAATTAAGTACAAGGATATTTATACTGAGAATAAGAACATGGCATAATGAATTTTAATGATCTACAAATAACTATGATTAAACCAGATTCAAGATCTAGCTGAATCATAATTTTTGTCTTGTAGATTTTTACTATTTGATCAGGGATTCAGCACATAGAAATTTCTATTGCATCCCTAATATCTTTTCTAAAGCCCTAGCACTTATACAATGTATATTGCAGCTTATTTTTATTTTTCTTTGTTGAAATTTACTTGCCATGATTCTATGTCAAATATAAGTATTCTTCCCCTGATTCCAAGATCTGATGTCTTAGCTTTTACAAAAATTAAACAGTAGCTTGCACATCCATAATAAAACTTCTTATCAGATCAAGGCCATCCAAAGAGCATCCATAACAAAGCATTACATCAAATCAAAACCATTCAAAGAATGTTAATAAAACTGAGTTTAATAAAAACCAAAAAGTATCAAATAGCAACATAAGGGTTTGGCTGCCTCATATCAGGTCTTAATGCCATGAATCTAGTTAGATTACTCACCTAAATTCTTCCTGCCTTTGCTCAAAAATCCCAATATGTTTTTCCCTCTTCTTTTCTTCTTTTTTTATTTTTATTTTAAGCAACGCGGGTAAAAAATGATTTTCTGGTTATAACTACCTATTTATAAGCATTTTCACTAGGGTTTTTTTATCAAGATTAAATTCCATTTCTGTCCTGGCCAGTATCATGCATTTTGTACCCACATTTCCATCCTTAATACCCCGGCCATACTTGTTAATTAAGGTCAGTACTTTCTTCCTTTTGCTTTTCCAGAAAATTGCTATTTATGAATACTTGCTTAAGTCATGTTAATTGGTTTATTATGATATCTCCTACCATTTTAATGTTGCTTTTCTTGCTCAGTTCCAATATATTCCAACTTCAAAGAAAATGTATCCGGGTATAAAAAAAATATTCATATGTTTTTTTTTTCCAACATACTAATATATTTTTAATTTCAACATGTATGCATATCCAATTTTATAAAGAATATTTAATTTTAATGTTCACAGAAAAATATATTTTAATTGGTTTAATAATACATATTTCAAAATCATATTTGAAATGCTTCCTTTCTTTGTTTATCTATTTTATTATTATATTATTTATTTTTATTTTTCCAGAGATCTTAAACCTTTTTCCCCTTGTGCCATTTCCAGTGTGCACGTGCACACATACTCTTGCACATCATTTCATCAAGAAATTCTTCAACATTTTATCTAAATATTTTTAGAACTGAATTACTTTATTAAAATAATTTTCCTCAAAATTTTGGGGCATTCCATATATACGTGGACCCAACTCCCGTGAGTTGGCATAAGGTGGCTAAAACAGGAGCGATCGACGGGCCAATGAGGTAGCACCTCTGATCGGACACATTTCTTCGATACCATTCTATTACTTTGTGATTGATTGGGTGCACCCCTTGATTTGGGAGTGTTGTTCGAGGTGGGCGGTAGTGGCTGCTATGCGTCACCACCAGTCCGGATGCGTAATTGGTATATCTACCCTGGCATTGCCTTGTGTGCCGTGTCACCTACCATATCGAGATTTACTACGAGTTTCTATTTGTGTCGTACCTATGGAGTATCTTCTCATAGCCTTTCGAGGTATGTAGGTACTGTGTAGATTATTGGCATTTTATGTGTTAAGGTGGAAAATGTAAAGCCTTAACGCTATTTAAAAGTATGTTTATTTTATGATTAGACAATATTATAACAGCGAATATTACTACATAGTAGATAGTTTAATGGATCTTTAAAGAATGGGCGATCCCAAGCATTCTTTAAGTTACTTGTATCATTATTACATTTCACTTGAGTTGGTTTACATTGTATAAGTATGTATGTCCTGACTCGAGTGTTTTGTGTTTTTCTTTATGCTCAGGTCAGACTGAGTGATACAGCATTAGAGACTCACCTTTGGAGCTGGAGTTTTGCTTTGAAGATCCTGATATCTATTCCTCAAGTTGGTTCCAGTTGTATTCTGAGTTGTTCCTGATTATCATACTATTTCTCTTGTTGTATCTTGGTATTCCTATTGTATCTTACTTAACTCTGTTGTATTTATATAGTAGCTTCATGAACTACTATTTCTTTGTTTCCGCTGCATTATATTACTTTGTGTCTGTGATCTGTGATTATTTATTTACTGTATATGATGAGTTTGCCAAATTTTTATTTACAACACGGTATTTTGAGCAATTCAAGTCCGACATGTGCGGATGCGAATGGTCCAAAATGACGGGTCGTTACAAATGCTGATAAACTGCCTTTATGATATGGAACTTTTTAGGGTGTTTTTCTCAACCTCTACTGGACTTTAGGTTCTTTTACGATCTTTATTGATGCTATTATCATATAATAATCTTGGATGATTCTCAAAATTTGCTATCAACCCCAGCTCAGTTATAAATTTGTGCATTATACAACTTATGTTATGTGTTCTTCAAGGCAATGTACTTAGCCTTCAACCATAACCTTTCGTTGGGAACAGTTCTAACTTAAAGCTCCTTAATTAAGATTGATCAAGAATTGATGATGGACATACTATACTCGATATCACTTATGAATTTTGAGTCTGAATACTCCTCTATAAGGAGTTCGTTGATTCTATAAACAATCCTCTAGTATTTCATAAGCACTCGATCGAGAACACTCTAAATTATCACTTGTTGACTTGATTTGGATTTGATGCTTGATTTATGTATCAAATACATAAGAGAAATGCAATATTGTAAAAAACACAACATGTGTTGTAATTCCTATTGCCAATGCATAAGGAATCTATCTTACATGCTCCACGTTAAATATTTTAATATGGTATTTATTTATATCATTGAGGACATTCCCAACATTCTTTTATACTGACAATAAGTTATGTCCTTTCAAATCCAATATAGAGAATTAAACAACAAAACTTAATGATTTAACATAGGTATTGTTAACAATCATAAGTTTGTTTTTTACTTATAGTTTTTTGAAATATTCTAGTACCTTTATAGTTCTTTCTTATAGGTACACGCTTTGTAACGACCCAGTTTTTCAGTCATTCGAATTTGGAATATTTAATTGATTTTAAATATTTACAAGTAAATTTTATAAGTTGAATAACTTATATTTCAAATATAATATTGGGATAATTAAATTGTTAATTTAATATTTGAAATTGTGGAACTAATTGAATTTTGAATTTAATGTGAATGAAAACAATTTATAAAGTTGATATAAATCCTATTTGAACTAGAGTAAAGTTAGAAAACTTTAAAATTGAATTAAAAGTTAATTTATAGAAATTAGACATTTTAATATTTAATTAACATGTCAAAATAGTCATTTTTGACACTGTCTTGGATTTCGACAAAACCAGTTTCATTGGATCTGGAATAGTGAATTATTATAGGATTTCAAATTTCGTGTCAATCGGACTTACGGTTTGGTTATACGAAGCTGAAACGCGTAAAAATTTATTTAAGCAAATTTAATTAAAATAAGTCAATTCGAAAACCTATCTTCCAAATATGATGGAATTGGCCTCCGATATATATTCCATTGTGTTCTGAATA
Source organism: Allium fistulosum (assembly GCA_030737815.1). NCBI lineage: Eukaryota > Viridiplantae > Streptophyta > Magnoliopsida > Asparagales > Amaryllidaceae > Allium > Allium fistulosum. The sequence goes on along the minus strand of CM060901.1, from coordinate 1,386,138,570 downwards.
AGGGTAAAACATTATAAGCACCTGGCGACACACTTCGTTTGGAGTTCGAAAATTTTTCGGATGAATAGTGCCCGAAAATTTTCTGTGAAAAAAGGCCATCACTTTCTTCCATTTGCAACAATTCTAGGCTTTTAAAACCTAGCCGCCATTTAGAAACCAAGGGCCGAAAATATTCCTACTTCCCTCCCTCTGATCTCCAAATCCATATGTTTTCAAGCTTCGACCCCTAAATGAAAATCGTAGAGCATCACGAGATCATGCAATCCAATGGTTGTGATTTGAAATGGGGCGGCAAAGGAAGAGAAAAGTAGTCGCGTTTGTCGCGCGTTCAAGCATGAAAATCAAGGCAGAGCTGGCACCGAATTTCTCGTGGTCATGGCTGTAGGTGGAGTGTGCTATGGCGCGTCATCTGGAGGTCCTCGATCGTGTTCTAGTGGTCGATAGGGGGCTCGACAATCAAGAAAATAGCATGCTTGTTAGTAGATTTCTTGAACGGGAATGATATGCGTGATGAAGAAGATATGCGAGTGGTGTAGATCTGAATTCGAGAAATAAGGGCCATGGTTAAGGTTAAAAAAAAGAAAAAAGAAAGAGATTTGTAAAATTATTTAATTTAAATATGTGTAAACTTATAAAATTCATAACTTGTTCATACGAGGTCAAAATCGGATGAAACAAATTACGTTGGGTTCGTATTGACGAGCACTACATTTTAGAGTAGGTTTGGATGGATTTAGAGCTAGTGAAAATTTTGGTTAATATTAAACGCTCGTTTAATTTTAATTGAAATAAATCGTTATCGCGACAACTGCAAGCAAAGTGAGTAAAACTCACTCTCTCCGTCTTGCTTATATTTTTATATAAGTGAGAATAGATTTTATTTATGATGATTGATGATAGTTGAATTATATATGATATTATATATATATATTGATTGGTTTGGATATATTCTCGCATATTTTAGCGGATGAGACCCTATACGTTCCCGTGTATGAGCGGATGACGCACGTCTGCCTCGAAGCAAACATTGTATATATTTTCTCATATATATATTTATTGCAGGTGACATGTTGGAGGGATCCAACTGGATTCCTCAATATTGTTGATTTTATCTACAGATATTGTTATATATGTTGTTATCATGTGATATATGATGTTTGGATGCCATGATTGCTATTATTGATGAGAATTCCCTTATTTAGTACCTTTGCAGCATTGGGCCATATTATGGAAATTTAAAATATTGAAACGATGATTTCAATTTAAAAAGGATTTCAAAGCGATTTTGAAAATATATATATATGTGTTAATAATTTTTGAATTGTTAAAGAAATGGATTTATATTAAATAAATAAAAGCTATAATTTTTATGTTATAAAAATTATGGCTTTGTGAAATATAATCAGAATACGATTTTTGAAATATGAAGTTAACTATTCTGTAAAACAAGTTAAATTGACAATTTGAACTTATTATATATGGTTTATATATTAGATTTATAAAATTGATATTTTATAAATAAAAGTAGTGGAATTATAAACAGTGTTTTATAAATATAAAAATGGATCTATAATCAAATTTGTATATGGATTTGTAATTGAATTTATAATGGATTTTATAAATAATAAGATTTGAAAAGAATGAATTTGCAAATAAAAGATATTTATAAGTAAATTAACTTATAATTGGATTTTGACTTATAAATGAGATAGAAATGGAAATTTGTTAAAAATTAATTTTATATACGGAAGTGTTTATAATTATAAATAGAATTCGTAAACACCGTTTTATAAATGTGAAATCAGCTTAAGTTGATACGTTAAATATGAAGTATGTTAAAGGAATTATATTCACGATTTTGGACGGTGAATAATCCTTTAAATTAAATGTGTAGAAATAATGAATTTGGTAAAGGAATTATATTCACAATTTTGGACAGTGAATAATCCTTTAAATTAAATGTGTAGAAGTAATCAATTTGGTAAGAGAATATTATTCATGATTTTGGACAGTGAATAATCCTTTAAATAAAATGAATGTTTTGGAAAGTGATGTTAGAAAATGAAATTTAAATGGTGAAAATAAAATAAGTTGTGAATTTACTTATTATTAAAATAAGTATATAAAATGTTTTCCAAATATCCAATAAGTGAAATGGTTTTGAATATTATCTTTTTAAAGATATTTTGAAGTGAATAATTGGAAAGTGATTTGATTTAGAAATGATTAATAAAAACCAGGCCCAGTGATTACTTAAGTGCTAGATGTTGTTTGTTGCTTTGATAGTTAAATAACCGACTATCATATTTGCCATTTTAGTTTCTCAACTTGATGTGGAAACTAATTAGTCGTACACTTAGTACGTAACTGACTGTGTAGGCTTGATTATCGTTTGTGTTGAGAATGTTGATTCGTGTAGTGCGGAGTGATTACTCCAATCTATCGAGCTTTCATCTTCGCCAAAGGATAGCAAGTTGAAAGTTGGAGACGTGATAAGTCTATAAGACTTAGTTTCTGTATGAAGTTGAGAAACGCTTTTGCGTTGTTGGTGGGAAGAGACAGGGATCAGATTTATCTAAAAACAACTTCGGACCAACATTTATACGACGATTGTGCAGGTTGGTCGATGATATTGATATTTAGGATTTTCATAGTGAAGGACTGCTTGTTGATCGTTTGGGGTTAAAATCCCAATATACATCTAGTAGCAGTAGTCTCTTCATTATGAAATATCCAATGCAAGGACTATCCGTTGCTAATCCTAGGGATTTCCCGACAAGATGTGGTAGGAAAGTGCCTTCAATTTGTCCTGTTCTTGGACAACTTGTATGGACAAGTGTCTGACATTGCATTTCTAAGATTACGTACATTGATTTTTACAAACGTACATCATGTGGTGGTGTAGAAGGCAACTTCTCTTAGCTTAACACCCTTCCTTAAGACGTACGAGCTCAAGGGTTGTATTTTTTTTGGAAGGCAATTAGTAGTCAACGGAAATGGCAATGTGGCATTCAAAGATGATGTGATATGTGAAAGGTAATTGATACCTCTTTTGGCCTCACTCCCCGGAAAATGACTGAAACAGGGACAGAAGCAGCAAGGCTAATATGGGTCGCTCCCATTAGGAGATGTCATTTCTCTTCAAAATATATCTTTACACGCTATGATGTCGTATATCTTATCATTGTTGTGTATGCTTGTGGCCACGGATTATAGGTTGGTAACAACCGGAGTGATGACATATTCGGTACTATCTAGGGATGGGTATGCTGGTCTTGTGTTGGTTTAGGCGGGCAGTATCTGCTCCCTAGGTTCATCCCTCTAGAGGTGTACTATGTTGGTCCAGAAAGGTAGTTCCTTTACCTAGTCATTTGTATGGAAATCCAAAATCCAAAATGTGCCTACCATTTTCTATTGTTGAAAGCCTTGTATTACAAGGTGTATGCTAGAATTTAATAATGTAACAATTTCAGCTATTTTAATATTATTTGTATAATAGACACTATTATAATATAAGAGGATTTGCTATGAGATGTTTTGGTTATCGTAAGGTAAAAACCTTGTCGGTATTTATTTGTGATGCGGTCTTACGAGATACCTTTTGTTTTGATAAAAGAAAAGTTTTGGTAATCTTAAATCTATATAAATTCAGTTGAGATGTGTTTTTCTCACACTAGTTTACCAGACTGATCCAGGCGTTCTTACCTTTCAATGCTCGGGTCAGACCGAGTATATTTACAGGTTCAGATTTGGTGCTTTTGGAGCTTCAGCAGGCGAGCTGGGGATCTTCATATCGTATACACGTATCTGTTTATTATTCCGCTACATTACATTGTTGTTGTTGTAAATTATCAGCATTTGTGAGCATAGTTCATTATAACTGTCCAAACTGATGATTACATATTGTGTACTCTGATATCGATTTATGTATATTACAGTTTCTCCTTGTAAAGATTATTGATCTATATTATATGTTATTCCGTTGCGATGTGGGATTCTGTATTGTTTTGGTTCTGTTTCTCTTTTCTTCTTCTCTTCTCTTCTTCTTTCTTCTCACCCTCCCTTTTCTTTCTCATGATTATCTGCAATCGGTGCGCTCTAGAACTGCAACAACCCGAAATTTAACTCGTAATAATTAATTTGTTAATTAATTAAATAATAAAATAACTATGTGAAATTATCAAAATTAAGTCATGGAAGTTGCACCATTGTGTCCGTGATAATTCTTTGGTCAATTTCCATATATAGAACGTCAGAAACCGAGCTAATATGACCAAGTTATAAAATAAACAAAATAAGCAGAAATATAACGAAAAAAATATATATATACGATCAGGTCAACCGGCCGGTCGACCTGGGCAAGGGGGCGGTCGACTGCCCGGTCGACCTGCCTTATATTTCGACAGGCGAACGAACATTAATTTGTTCGAAAGAATTAGAGGCTACCTAACACGTCATTTGCATTCTTTAATTTAATCCGGTCACTCCGTTTCTGCATCCGATGGCTCCTATCAGCCTATGACGTGGTTGCAACCTATTTAATCTCTAAATCCAAAGGTCCGAGATCCATTTCTACACATATAAATAGACCCATAGACCTAACAATTTTTTCTCATTCTAAGTTTTCTCCAATTGGGTTCACCTTCCTAGGAAGGACCCTAAACGGAATAATTTTTTCAAAGGATAAAATCATTAAAAATTAAATTATTTTACAACTCCAAGTGGATCCGGGAAGACCAAAGGAAAAGCTTTGGACCGGAGGAGAGTGATTGTTATTATATTAAGATTTCTTTAAGTAATTTAAACTAATAGGGTTTCCAATAGTTGTAGTTTTACTACGATTTTTGGAATAGCCTTTTTCAGTAGTTATTTATAGTTTTTAATTATTTTCAGTCTATTCAGCTATTCCTTTCGGTAATTTTAGTAATATTTTTGTTAATTATAAATTATTACTATTAAGCATAGCTTTTTATTAATTTACAGTCTATTTACAGTATTTAAGTTTATTTACTGTTATTTATTTCTTATTTACATCTTTTCGACATTTTGGATTTTATGCAACTGTCTATTCTCTTCATTCCCCTTTTCTGCGCGTATGGATTAGAATAAATCAAACGCGAATGTGGATTTTATAAGTAAGAATGTTGAATGAAGAAAATAAGATGTAAATTATAAAGACTGTAATAAATAATGAAATTGGACTAAAATTACGCCTAATTATAATTAGAATTGGATTAATTAAAGATAATTGGCATAGTTATAACTTAGAATTATAACTAAATGAAGTAAAAGATGAATGAAGCTTATTTTCACACTTAGACCTTGGGTTAAGTAATAAGCATGATTATAATGTAGGTTATAATAAGAAAAAGAACAAAATGGGGCTTATTTTAAGGCTTCGGATAAATTAATATACGTAGAAAGTAAAAATGATAATAAAGGCTTATTTAAATAATTTACCTAAGTTAATAAGCAAAGATGAAAGTAGGACCTGTACCAAATAGCATTCCCTAAGGCACGCTTAAGCTAAGAATGGTAGTAATTGGTCAAATAGAAGTCCAAATCATGGGGATTTGGGTAAGGGGTGCAACTAGATATTGTTTGGATGAAGGGCCGGTACTAACAAAATTTCCCCTATTTTTCTATGGATACATGGTTATCTCGCATTAGCCTGAAGTGAGATGAGGGGCACACTATGCTGGATGTTGGAGGTAATAAGAAGACCCAATAGCTAGAGCAAAAAGTAGCATGGGCATGGTGGTAGTTACACGTGCGACTTCCATTCGGGTGCTCAGTAATGGCTATGAGTTCCAAAGCGCTTAGTATGGTGTCTTAGTAGGCACCATTGACTTATGCTTAGGGAGCTATATATGTCGTTCGAATCCACAATAGTTGCTCCGTGTATCTTCCGTAGATACCATTGGCTGCTGTGTAGGGAGTTATATAGCGGCTGGTCCACAGTAAGGTCTATGGAGTAGTAGGCCGATCAAAAAGGGTAGAATTAGGATCACATCCTAATTACAGGATTTGGAATTCAGCCTAATTAAATTAGAACAAGTGCAAGAAATCAAAGTTAACTTATCTTGAGCAATATTTAATCGTATTTATTTCCAGTTTATCACTTTCCTATTTCCTTTGTTATCCTTATTTATGCTAGAACTATTGTAGAGTCTATTACTATTATCTTGCTTAAAGACTATAGTAATTACTATCATTCACCAGACTTTTAGTCTGACCCACTCCTTTATTTTCCCCTTTTTCCCCCTTAGGCAATCAAGGGAGAAGCTAGTAGATTGCTGCAGCTTGGAGTTCTTGGAGAAGATTTCTTCTATGTACTTCTTTTATTTTCAGTTTTTGTTCTTGTATGCAATAGTTTATTTATGAGGGATATTACGTACTCTGATTTTGAGACTATGAATTTTCATTTTCATAAGACATGATGGGTTTTGAGATATAGAATTTGTATTTGGTATTTGACTTATGTATGATTTAATTATGAAGCTTTGTTTCAATTAAGTACTTATTTAGTTTCTACTATTTTTACCTATTTTTGTTTTGGGAATCTTAGTCTCTATTAGTTTATGTTATACCTACAATGCACCACACCTTTTGATGTGTCCTTTTGGGTATGTTAAGGGGTGTGGGGTTTTTCACTTGGTATTAGAGCGAGGATTCCAAAAATTTGTTTTGAAAGTAAAGTATTTTTTAAAAATAATTTATTTTAAAATTATTTTTCAGAAAAAGAAATTTTAGAAATGATTTTAAGTATAAAAGAATTATTATAAAAATCCCCTCATAAGTCCAGTTCAATCTCCCTTCGACTCTTTCCTAAACTATCTTTCTCTTTTCGTAGAATGGCTGATACCCCGAACCTTCCCGGGGGCATTCCAGTCCCAGCCTGGTTTCGTAGGAACTTACAAGCCACGACTCCAGAGGTGTGTGGGCTTGCGCCCAATCCTGCACCAGTAGGTGGGAATCCCATCAACCCACCTACCGCCATTAATTTCTCTAAGCTTTGTAAAGATTTTGCGAGTGTGGGCGGGAAGACATTTTCTGGCAAGGAGACTTTTGTGGAGGCGAGAGCATGGATTAGGGACACAGAGAAGATTTTTAGTCTTTTGGGATTGGATGGTCAGCAGCGAGTTTAGCTAGTTGCTTGGCAGCTGAAGGAGGAGGCATCTTATTGGTGGGAGGTGATCGAGTTGGAGGGAAGGAATATTACTCGGGATGGATTCTGGGAGCGATTCGATAGGAAGTTGCTGTCTCAGGCAGAAGAGAGTGTTCAGCTGGAGAAGTTTATCAATTGGAAGCAATGGAATTTGTCTATCAAGGAGTACACCAATTAATTCAATGAGCTATCGCAATTTGATATGGACTTGGTGAACATGCCGCATAAGAAATCTATGAAGTTTGCGAAGGGATTGAATCAACCCCTTCATGGATTATTGTTGACTCATGTACCGATGGCAGCTACTTATGAGTGTTTGGTCGAGATGGTGCTTATGTCAGATACGGTCAAGGAAGGAGAGTCTAAAGAGGAGGTTAAGTCAGAAGGTCCAAAGAAGAAGTGTTGGGAAAAGAATAAGAAGGAGAAGAAAAGTGATGGTCCTTAGAAGTAGATTAAGAAAGGAATAAAATGCCATGGTTGTGGGAAGGTTGGACATGTGGCCAAGGATTGTTGGAAGAAGAAGATGAAGGGTAAGTGCTATACTTGCGGGCAGCCCGGTCATATGAGTAGGAGCTGTCCCCAAGGAGCGAGTGCACCAGTTGCGCAGATTCAGGCGTTAGAGACAACATCTTCCAGTAGCATTCCAGATAGAGGTAGCAAAGTCACAGTTGAAGGTTTGATTTCTATATCTGATTTTCCCATTCGGACTTTATTTGATTCTGGAGCATCACACTCTTTTATCTCTAGCTCTCTAGTAGATTGTTTGCACTTTGACATATCATTAGTAGTAGACCCCATTATTGTTTCAAACCCCATAAGAGGATCGACATACTTATCTATGGTTTGTAGGGTTTTGAAAATCTTTATCCTAAGCGTAGAATTTGATTACAACGCCTATGTTTTGGGATTCTCGGGGTATGGGATGATCTTAGGGATGGATTGGTTATCCACATACGGAGCTATCTTAGACTATGAGAGGAGAGTCGTTAGACTTGAGACATGCAATGGTAGGACTCTAGAGGTGTCTTACAACCCGCAAGGGTCGGTCATGTTGTGTTCTCTCTATTCCCTCGATTCATCTTCATCAGAGTTGCATTTGGTTCCTATTGTCAGAGATTTTGCAGACGTCTTTGAGGAGGATAGGGGACTACCCCCTAAGCCCTTAAGAGAGAGATTGACTTCAGGATTTATTTGACCGAGAATGCCAAGCTCTTGGAGAAATGAGCAAACAGATTCGTGAGCTATTGGAGAAGGGATTCATAAGAAGGAGCATATCAGAGTGGGGAGCACCAGTCGTCTTCACCACTAAGGCGGATGGTTATCTCCAACTTTGTATGGATTATACGGAATTGAATAAGCTCACCAAGAAGAACTAATATCCACTTCCTAGGATTGATGATCTTTTTGACCAATTGGTAGGTTCTTCGGTTTTCTCTCAACTTGATTTAGCCACGGGATTCCATCAGCCTAGAGTCGCTGATGATAGCCTATATAAGACTTCCTTTAGGACACCGGACGGATTCTTCGAATGGTTGGTTATGCCTTTTGGGCTAACCAATGCTCTAACCTATTTCGTTGATTTGATGAGCCGCGTCTTTAAGGATGTCCTAAATAAGTTTGTGGTGGTATTCGCGGATGATATCTTGGTATTTTCAAAGAATATGGAGGAGCATGCTGTTCATTTGGAAGAAGTTCTTCACACACTTCATCATCGTCATTTGAGAGCTAAGTTTTCGAAGTGTCATTTTTGGAGAGAGGAAGTTCATTAGAGACTTTGCCAAGATTTCGGCACCACTCACATGCCTTGCTAAGAAGAATAAAGCTTTCGTGTGAGACGTAGATTGTGAGGATTCCTTCACGAAGCTTAAGAGAGCCCTTACTAGTGCACCAGTCTTAGTTTTACCTGACGGAGCTAAGCCTTTCAATGTATACACTGATGCATGTGGAACAGGTCTAGGAGTGATTTTGATGCAAGAAGGGAGGGTAGTGTGTTATGGTAGTAGGCAGTTGAGGATGCATGAGAAGAACTATCCTACCCACGATTTGGAGTTGGCTGCCATAGTTTTTGCACTTAAGTCTTGGAGGCACTATTTGGTTGGAGAGAGGTTTGAGCTTTTTACCGACCATAAGTCTTTGAAGTACCTATTCTCGCAGAAGGACTTGAACTTGAGGCAACAAAGGTGGATGGAGTTTTTAGCCTCGTATGATTTTGAGACAGCTTATACCCCTGGCAAGGGTAATGTGGTTGCGGATTCATTGAGCAAAAAGAAGGCAACCCTTAGTCCTTTGTTCCTAGAGTGGAGGAGCTTGGAGTTTATTTCTACTTTTGATTTTAAGCCCTCTACGAACATTACTCCCAAATTGTTGGAAACCTTAGATGTAAGGCCTATCCTTATGGATCAGATTGGCTCGAGGCAGCGGGAGGATTTATAACTCATGGACATTATGGATAGGATTAGCCGAGGAGAGGTCTCAAGACATCTCCAATGCTATTCCATTGATCGTAGAGGGTGGCTTAGAAGAGATGGGAGGTTTTGTGTTCCACACACCGGTGACTTATTGAGAGCAGTTTTGGAGGAGGTGCACCATTCCCGTATAACTATTCATCCGGGTGGTGACAAAATGTATCGGGATATGAATAGGATGTTCTATTATGGTGGTATGAAGAAGGATGTGGCAGAATTCGTAGCTAAGTGTCTCATATGCCAAAGGATAAAAGCAGAGCAGTAGAAGCCCGATGGATTACTTCAGCCCTTAGATCTACCCGAGTGGAAGTGATACAGTATTTCTATGGATTTCATTGATGGTTTACCATGTTCTAGGAAAGGGAAAACTAGCATTTGGGTGATTGTTGATAGATTGACCAAGAGTGCTCATTTCATTCCAGTTAAGAGTAAGTGTACGGCTTCATATTTGGCATCCTTGTATATTCGAGAGATAGTCCGTCTACATAGAGTTCCTTCTAGTGTTGTTAGTGATAGAGATCCGATTTTCACTAGTGAGTTTTGGAGAAGCTTACAGGAGACGCTAGGGAGGAAACTTAGGTTGAGTACGGCCTATCACCTCCATACGGATGGCCAAACGGAGAGGGTAAATAGGGTGCTTGAGGATTTGCTGTCGATGTGCATTTTGGACTTTGGAGGAACTTAGGAGGAGCATCTTCTGTTGGTTGAGTTTGCGTACAATAATAGTTACCAAACAAGTACAGGAATGGCACCGTTTGAGGCTTTATATGGGAGACCTTGCAAGTCCCCATCATGTTGGGTAGAGTCTATGGAGAAGTTATTACTTAGACCCGATATGGTTAGGGAGACCTCTGAGAAGGTGGTTTGATTCGGCGAAGGATGAAGACAGCTCAAGACAGACAAAATTTGTATGTGGGTAGGCGGAGGAGAGACTTAGAATTTGAGGTTGGAGACTTGGTTTTTATAAAAGTATCCCCGCTTAGGAAGGTGGTAAGATTCGGATTAAATGGAAAGTTAGCCCCTAGATTTGTTGGACCATTTCCTATCACATAGAGAGTTGGGAAGATGGCTTACCGAGTAAAGCTACCAGATAGGCTCGTAGGAGTGCACGACGTTTTCCATGTTTCACACTTGCGAAAGTGCTTACATGACTCGGCGAAGGTTGTAGAACCTAGTCAGTTAGAGGAGGTGGAGGTAGAAAGGGAAGCTTCTATTCGACGTATCCCTACGAAGATTGTTGGAAGATATATCAAGCAACTAAGGAATAAGGAGGTTCCACTAGTAAAGGTGTAATGGGGAGATGATGTTGCAGACGCCACTTGGGAAGCAGAAGAGAAGATTCGTACTTCCGATCCTCATTTTTTCATGGTAAGTTTTAGAATTCCTTTTTCCATCTTTAGATTTGAATAGGTTATTTCCTTTATTATCCTTTGGGAGGGTAGAACTTAGGATTTAACCTATGGATGGTAGGATTTGATGTAAACATGTTAATAGAACATGTTATGAATGATGTATGCTAGTGGTTGCAAGTGTTTACTAGTGGATGTTATGGACGCATATAGGTACACTAGGCACTATTATTCCTTAGGAATCGGCCTAACTAGGACACTAGAGCATATGCATATGGATGTGTGCGCATTTTTATTTTATTTCCATGATTGTTGTAAATGGATGATTATCACATAATTGTTGCATTTGGATGATGTTTGTAACACGCATATAGAACTATCAGTTATCATTAGGAAATTTTTGCATACATTAGGATACATGGCACCAACATGATTGCATAAAAAGGAGGTCAACTGAATCAGTGGACCGCCTAATCTTTTGCATTAGTTAGGGACATTTACACTACATTAATTGCATAAGTATCATAAAATGCATTAGAAAAACTTAAGGACCATGGATGAGTGATTGATGATTGAGTAATTGGTTGTAGAATTGAATGGAAACATTTAGTACATTCTTCTATCCTTAGAGATTTCGGGGACGAAATCCCTTAAGGAGGGGAGAATGTAACAACCTGATATTTAACCCGTAATAATTAATTTGTTAATTAATTAAATAATAAAATAACTTTGTGAAATTATCAGAATTAAGCCACGGAAGTTGCACTATTGTGTCTGTGGTAATTTTCTGGTCAATTTCCATATATAGAACGTTAGAAACCGAGCTAATATGACCAAGTTATAAAATAAACAAAATAAGTAGAAATATAACGAATATATATATATATGGTCAGGTCTACCGGTCGGTCGACCTGGGCAAGGGGGCGATCGACCGCCCGATCGACCCGCCTTGTATTTTGGCAGGCAAACGAACGTTAATTCGTTCGAACAAATTAGAGGCCACTGAACACGTCATTTTCATCCTTTAGTTTAATCTTGTCCCTCCGTTTCTGCATCTGATGGTTCCTATTCAGCCTATGACGTGGTTGCAACCTATTTAATCTCCAAATCCAACGGTCCGAGATCCACTTCTACACATATAAATAGACCCCTAGACCTAACACTTTTTCTCATTCTAGGTTTTCTCCAATTGGGTTCACCTTTCTAGGAAGGACCCTAAACAGAATAATTTTTTCAAAGGAGAAAATCATTATAAATTAAATTATTTTACAATTCCAATTGGATCCGGGAAGACCAAAGGAAAAGCTTAGGACTAGAGGTGAGTGATTATAATTATTTTAAGATTTCTTTAGGTAATTTAAAATAATAGGGTTTCCAATAGTTGTAGTTTTACTATGATTTTTGGAATATCCTTTTTCAGTAGTTATTTACGGTTTTTAATTATTTTCAGTCTCTTCAGTTATTCCTTTCAGTAATTTTAGTATTATTTCTATTAATTATAATTTATTACTGTTAAGCAAAGCTTTTTATTAATTTACAGTATTTAAGTTTATTTACTGTTATTTATTTCTTATTTACATCTTTTCAACATGTTTAACGACGGATTTTCTATCGGTTTAGAAAATCGCTGAAAAATTTACAATAAAATTTACCACAAGCGCATGACGTACTATCGTAGTACGTAGCGAGTACAAGTCGATCCGTAGGGAATTGTTGATTTTAAATTTCATATTCAATCAAATTAACCAAAGATTTGAGAGTTGTTTAAGCTATAAATGTAAGAAAATTGACAAAAAAAGTGATAAAAATATGAGAGTAGAATGACGATTTAGAGATAAATCCACTCTCTAGATCACATAGTTCAACAAATTATGAAATTATGATCTCTCTTTTTTGTTCATAAGTGAATTTAAATGATGTGTTTATTATAAGTATGGCCTGTTTGTGCTATTAGTTAGCTCAACATAAGCCATCAAACTATAACATAACCTTTAGACCACTTTTAATTCTCATGAAATACGACAACAAAGTTGAAAGAAAAATCTATTTTAAATATGGTCTATTAACTATTAATTAGAAATATAGACCATCAAATTTTAATTTCAACATTCACTTCATTACCATCATCATACGTCAATGAAGAGGTAATTATTGTTTGTGATTGTTTAAGCTTAACCTATTTGTTTTGAACAACATAGACAATCAAATTCAACATGAAACAATAAATAACATCAACATTAATTCTTCCATTAAGCACAAAAGAGATCAAAATTAACAAGTTATGTTGAAGCTACATTATTAAAGAGCTTCATTACCCCTAAATTGAAGGTGTTTAGCCTCTCATTTGTGTTATCATATCAACGCAAGTAGCATGCAACATGAAACACAAAAAAAGAAGATGAAAGCAAAGTAAAAGAAGAGCTATTCTACTTGCATAAAATAAAAGAAGATCCACACAACTACCATGAAAGTAAATAAACAAGAAAAGACTTGAATTAAAATTGCATAAAAAAAATTACATAAAAGAAATGGCTAAGTAGCCATGAAAAGAAAGAGAGCTCTTATTTTATTTTTGATCTAAACTCAAAGGGCTAAGATAAGAGAGCCTAAGAGAAGAGAGACTAAGAGAAGAGAGCTAATTACATGACGATAAGGGGTATTTATACATGTTTGGATACCCTAATTCAATTTTTGGGAACTACCCAAACTACCCTCTTAGGAAGTGTGGTGGCCAAGTAATCGTTAGCATCAAATAATCATCATTTAAGTGTGCATGAAGCTTTATTGGCCATTAGCATGTGTATTAGCTTCTAATTTGTACATGAAGGTAGGTGGGCAGGTGGAGTCATCCATTATCCTGAGTTTGAATTATTTCCATCTTCATTCATTTGTATTCATTTGTCTATGCATATTTTCCATGAAACCCACTTTCATTTGAAGCCCATTTCTTACAAAATAATGTAGAAATTTCCAAGTAAATTTTCATAAATTAATATATGCATAAAAATGACCATTTTGCCTCTATATGAAGATGAATATATGATGATTTGAGAATAATATGAATTTTGGTTTAAACATGTAAAAATACCTGATATGATCATTTATTTAATTTAATTAGGTTAAATATGGAGGTAAAAATATGCACATTTACGTGCACATCAAATACCCCCACACTTATCTTTTTATTCGTCCTTGAATAAAAGAAAAAAAACTAAGATAAATCTGTTTTCGTAGGGAGCACGATTGCCTTGAGTGTATGCAACAAGCCATTAAACCTCAGGGTGTGCCCAGTAGGACGAGTGTTGTCTCATGAGGGTTTTCAGTGGATATTACCTACAAAATCAAAATGCAAAGTGGAGATAATTACAAAATTCAAGATATATTTACAAAAGAGATGAATGCAAGTTTTTGAAAATGTTTACAAATGAAGGATTTACTTTTAAATCGACACAAATAAATTAAATATAAGTTTTAGTTATTGTCATGAAAATTTAAGTCATTTACTCGTCAAAACATCCAACAAAAATCAAGTTATCATAACAAATAGACTATAGTTTAACTCATTCTTTCGGTTGGTAACACAGTGTAACTATGAAATGGATCCTTAGTTGATTATCAAAGTTGATCAAAGTGGTATTTTCATTTCTTTTCAACAACAAGTCAAATCAAACAAGTTAAAATAGTGCTTGGATTTCATTTGCTTACCCTCTCTATTTTTTTGAAAATTTTATTGATATTTACAATATTTACATATGCCTAACTCAGATAAACTGAGGCTAGATATATTACCCGTGCACTGCCTTGCGGACTTATGTGAGGCGAATACAGAGCGTGATGAGTGAACACACAAGTGTAAACACTTATCGACTGTAGGCGTTATTAATAGAAGATTTTTTTTATATACACACACCTAACTCAAATAAACAGAGGCCAGATATACCTATCGTGCACTACCTTTTGGGCTTACGTGAGAAGGGTATAGAGCATGGCGAGTGAACACACGAGTGTGAACACATGACTCTAGGTGTTAATAAAAATTATATACCTATATGCAAATATATATATATATATATTTGTTTGTTTTTTTTAAAAAGTGTTTTGCAAAATCATCTTAGCACCATTTAACTTAGAGGACAAAAAAATGTTATATCCTTTACTTTAAATTCACCACTATTTTAAACGAAGATTTTCAATTAGGATATACTTCATAATTATCACCATGAACCTACCTACATACTAGTTAAATCATCGTTATTTGTAATCAAACTTTATTTTTATTATTGTTGAGACAAATAAATTTTCAAAAATTTCAATTTAATAACCAAAATCTTATACTTATCCTATAGTGTTTCTTTTAAAAAAGTTGAGGCTTTTTTGTTTTTTATTCTTAATTTTTTTAGTTTTTTCTTTATTTTTGGAAAGAGAATACAAAAATAAACCATGAAAAATTGAAAATGAAAATGAGGAGACTCCCCCCACACTTGATTTTGACTGTGTCCCCACAGTCAATCCAAGTGAAAGGAGAAAAATAAAACAAAAATAAAAGGATGACATATATTTACATGAAAATGAAAAGATTATTATTTACAAGAGTTCAGAAAGTATATCGTGACAAAATAAATGAAACGGTCTTCCAAAGACCGATTCATTTGTCTCATCAAGTATGCAAGACACAGCTTAAGCTCAAAAAACCAAATCGTAAAAGGTTTCGAAGTTGAATGTGTATTTGAAAAAACGAATGTCATTTTATTAAATATCGTACGAGTTGTTTTATTTCGATGATTTTCGGGGTTGATATAACAATTGATTGAAGTTCAAGTTTATTTTCACCAGTTTGAAATTAAATCCTATCATTGAAAACATCTTCTGAATCATTGATTTCAAAATCAAAATGGTGATTTAAATCTTCCCCTTCATAATTCGACAACTCGTTTTCGAAAAGACTAAAGAAATCGTGGTCATTGAATTCATCTTCCTTTATTGAATTATCAACAACTTTATTACATGTGTCAGGTTCAAAATCCAAAGTTGTTGTGTTCAAAATTTCAAAATCGGGAAATGGAAGATCGAATCTTAAATCAAGTTTCTCACCCTCAAAAGAACTGAAATCCAACTCAATTACCATGTTTTCAACAACTTCATTAAGATCATCATTTTCAGTTTCAAAAGTTGTTGTTTGAAAATCATCGATTTGGGTAAAAGATGGATTATCATTTGACTCGTCACATGTTGGGATTTGGTTTTGTTTCTCACGTTGTTTCATTTATGTTTCGAACAACAAATCCATGTGATCATTGTTGATTTCGTCCATTTGTTCAACAAAATCCAATTTATAGTGATTAAATTGAGAATTTTCGATTTGGATTTGTTGAGAACAAAAAATTTCACTCGTATCGCAGTCGAGATTATTACCATTGCCAAAATTATTTGAAAAGTGGATCACATTTTCGTTTTGATTTTGAAATTCATTTTGGAGTTCAAAATTGAATTGGCATGGGTTATACTCGAAATCGTTTTCATATTGAAGTGAATTCAAATCTTGATTACTTTGAAAATTTTGTTGTGTAGAGATTTCAAGTAAAGACGAAATGTTATTTTCAAGATTTGAAGGTTGGTCATCATTTTGAAAATTTTGTGGTTCAAAATTTAAATCGTTTAAACAATAGTTGTTGTTGAAATATCCATAAGATTTGGCGTGAAATTATATTAATTTTTATAACTATCATAGAATTCATGTGAATATGGAAATTCAGACATTTTCAAAAGCTTTTTTTATTTTTTTATAAAGGAAAATTATTTACCAAAAGGAATTTATTTTTCAAACGGAAAATTTGATTTTTGTTTTGATTTTGGATTTTCAATTTTTTTTGTTTTTGAAAAGACTTTATATTTTTTTGGGTTTTTGTTTTTGATTAAAAAAAATTCAAAAGAAAGGATTTAAAAACAAAGTTAAGGAATATTTACAATTTTTTTGTTTTTGATTTTGAAATATATTTTTTAGAATATGCATGAACTAGTGCAACTAAATGAATGTAAGGGTTTAATTACGAATTATTTATCCTAACCCAAAATTGTATAATCACACATTGTCTTAAATCAACAAGGTAGTTCTCAGCTAGGTAACGGGGAGGCTTTATCTGTGCACCACGAATCACTGTAGCAATGCAGTTGAAGGTTAAGTACCTTTAGAGGAACAACCACTATAATATTTATGAATCACAGTAATATTTATGAATGGTTGTTACTCTGCCGTAATCTAGACACCAAGAAATTAAATCATTCAAAGAAGACAACTTGTCAATATACAATTAAGTGTTATCGATGTCTAACAGTTATTACTAAACAAAATTCTAGAATGAAATGCAGACCAGAAATTAAATGTGTATTAACAATGCCACTACGAATGGATTTTTGAATTTTTTTATGTAAATTCAAATGCAAACAACCAATAATGCAATTAAAATAAAACTGGAGATGAGAGCAACAAATTTTTTTTTAAGCAAGCAAGCAGAGCAGTTTTATAGCAGCAACTCTTTTTATTTCCTACAACCTGAAATTAGAAACAAGATATATATACAACAATTTTTTTAAAAATGAAACTAAACAAATGAAAAACAAAACAAATAAAGCTAAAACAATTACAAACAAAACAATGTAAGATAAAACAAATTTCAATCTAAAATAAAACCAAAGATAAAATAATTTAAAATAAAACTAATCAATACCCCACCCAGCCAAGTTAGAAAACAATAGAGACTCTTTTATCTTTTTTTTAATAACTCATATAACGCCCGACCCAATTAAAAAACTCATTCCAATCTTTTGTCGTTCCAAAACTAAACAAATCAAATTCACCCGAAAGAAGATAAATCACTTCCTAATCTTCCATTATCGTAAAAAAAATTGCAACCAAAAATCAAAGTTCGCCTCTTTTTAAAAATCACGTATTCAATTCGTGGTTCAATTTGCAGTGTTCAAGAGTGCTAGATGTTCGCGAGTTCAAAGAGGTTGTCGACGATTTGGGTGAAGTTGATTTCGACTAGATTTTCCAGAGGCGATGGTCGGCAGGTGGGATGATTCGATTTGTGTCATGGTCGGGTTCTTGATTTCAGGTGATGAATTGTTTTTTTTCCTCTTTTTTTTGGAGACACCGTCAGAGTTTTACGGTTGCTGTCATGGTGGTTTTACAGTTGGTTTCGGCTGATAGAGGTGATATGTTGTTTAAGATAGGGGTGGTCAGGGAGAAGTGGTTGATCACCATGGTGGAATGTTGATTAATAGAAGTGGAAAAATGTAGGGGAATAGCAAGTAGAAGTTGTTGTGGAGATTGAATTTTAGTGGATATTGAATTGCAGTGGGTAGAAGTTTGTGACAGTCGTTAGAGTTTGATGAGTATTTTGAGGAGGAATGTTGATGAAATGCTTGTGTTGGTCTGAGCAGGAAGTTGAATGTATAGTAGTAAAGCAGTGATGAATGGGCAGAAGCTGGAACTGTTTAAAGTGAGGTTGTGGTGGTTGTATTGAAGTGTGTGGTTTTGTAGTTGGTATGAAGGATTGAAAATGAATGTTGGATGATCTGATGTCAGGGAATTTACTGTAATTGGTTTGTGAAGTCAGGGGTCAGTTTGATGGTAAGTGATATGGAAGAGGTTTGTGTTGAAGTGGCAAGAAATGATGGGAAATAGCGGGCAATGTTTTGGTGATGTGGTTGTATTGTGCTCAAAGTAGTGCAGTGGGGTATGTTTTGAAGAGGCAGTGCACAATAGTAGTTAGGACAAGGGGGAAGAACATGCAGTTATGTATTAGTAGTGGGATGGTGTTCAGAGGATGTGAAGGTGAAGGAAGGTCTGTTGACTATGAAGGTGAATGTGAATGATGTATGAACTGCAAGTTGGGAGTATATGTGTGCAGTGGAGATGATGGGACAATGGTGAACAGAAATGGTGTAGTAGGAGGAGTAGTGGGATTGTAAGGCTGCTGTCGACGAATGGTGGCTAGAAATTCGTGGCAGTATTGATGGGTGTTGAATGTGGATAGTTGCTGTCAGGTGAAGATGGTTTGAAGTGTAGTGAATTATGGTCAGCAGCTCTCTATTTGAAGTGGTGGTGATTTGGTAGGGTGGATGAGTTGATGTATTGATGTGGGGAAGTATGGTATGGTGACAGAGAGGAATTTATGTGGAATGTTTGTGGTCTTGCCATAGATGAATGCAACAGTGGGGTTGTATTGAATTGGCTGATGGTAGAGAGCAAAATAGTGAAATACTAAAATATCGAGTGCACAGTGGTGTACAAAAATGTAACAGCAAAATACTGAAATGGAATAGTTTCCAAATGTAAAAGAAAAAACTGTAAAATCAAAGAAAAATTGAAAATAAATGAAATAAAAATGTTTTTGTTTTTGTTTTGTGTATGTTTTTTTAATAGAAATCCAAATGCAAAAAATGAAAAGCAACAAACACACAATGAATATGCAAACAACAATCACACAAACACACAATTTTTTTTTAAAATGCAATACACACAAAATGAAACACATAAAAATCAAACGAAAATAATTCGAAGAATAGAAAACTAAAATCAAAGCAATCCCCGACAACGGTGCCAAAAACTTGTTTAACGACGGATTTTCTATCGGTTTAAAAAATCGTCGAAAAATTTACAATAAAATTTACCGCAAGCGCACGGCGTACTATTGTAATATGTAGCGAGTAAGGGTCGATCGGTAGGGAATTGTTGATTTTAAATTTCCTATTCAATTAAATTAACCAAAGATTTGAGAGTTGTTTAAGCTAAAAATGTAAGAAAATTGACAAAAGAAAGTGAAAAAAATATGAGAGTAGAATGACAATTTAGAGATAAATCCACTCTCTAGATCACATAGTTCAACAAATTATGAAATTATGATCTCTCTTTTTTGGTCATAAGTGAATTTAAATGATGTGTTTATTATAAGTATGGCCTATTTGTGTTATTAGTTAGCTCAACATAAGCCATCAAACTATAACACAACCTTTAAACCACTTTTAATTTTCATGAAATACGACAACAAAGTTGAAAGCAAAATCTATTTTAAGTATGGTCTATTAACTATTAATTAGAAATATAGACCATCAAATTTTAATTTCAACATTCACTTCATTACCATCATCATATGAAAATGAAGAGGTAATAATTGTTTGTGATTGTTTAAGCATAGCCTATTTGTTATGAACAACATAGACTATCTAATTCAACATGAAACAATAAATCACATCAACATTAATTCTTCCATTAAGCACAAAAGGGATCAAAATTAACAAGTTATGTTGAAGCTATATTATTAGAGAGCTTCATTACCTCTAAATTGAAGGGGTTTAGCCTCTCATTTGTGTTATCATATCAACACAAGTAGCATGCAACATGAAACACAAAAAAAGAAGATGAAAGCAAAGTTAAAGAAGAGCTATTCTACTTGCATAAAATAAAACAAGATCTACACTACTAACATAAAAGTAAATAAACAAGAAAAGACTTTAATTAAAATTGCATAAAAAAATTACATAAAAGAAATGGCTAAGTAGCCATGAAAAGAAAGAGAGCTCTTATTTTATTTTTGATCTAAACTCAAAGGGCAAAGAGAAGAGAGCCTAAAGAAGAGAGACTAAGAGAAGAGAGCTAATTACATGAAGATAAGGGGTATTTATACATGTTTGGAAACCCTAATTCAATTTTTGGGAACTACCCAAACTACCCTCTTAGGAAGTGTGGTGGCCAAGTAATCGTTAGCATCAAATAATCATCATTTAAGTGTGCATGATTCTTTAATGGCCATTAACTTGTGTATTAGCTTCTAATTTGTACATGAAGATAGGTGGGTAGGTGGGGTCATCCATTATCATGAGTTTGAATTATTTCCATCTTCATTCCATTGTATTCATTTGTGCAGCATATTTTCCATGAAACCCTCTTTCATTTGAAGCCAATTTCCTACAAAATAATGTAAAAATTTCCAAGTAAATTTTCATAAATTAATATATGCAGAAAAATGACCATTTTCCCCCTATATGAAGATGAATATATGATGATTTGAGAATAATATGAATTTTGGGTTAAACAAGTTAAAATACCCGATATGATCATTTATTTAATTTAATTAGATTAAATATGGTGGTAAAAATATGTGCATCACGACGTTTTAGATTTTATGCAAGCGTCTATTCTCTTCATTCCCCTTTTCTACGCGTATGGATTAGAATAAATTGAACGCGAATATGGATTTTATAAGTAAGAATATTGAAAGAAGAAAATAAGATGTAAATTATAAAGACTATAATAAATAATGGAATTGGACTGAAATTACGCCTAATTATAATTAGAGTTGGACTAATTAAAGATAATTGGCATAGTTATTACTTAGAATTATAACTAAATGAAGTAGAAGATGAAAGAAGCTTATTTTCACACTTAGACCTTGGGTTAAGTAATAAGCATGGTTATAACGTAGGTTATAATAAGAAAAAAATCAAAATGGGGCTTATTTTAAGGCTTGGGATAAATTAATAAGCGTAGAAAGTAAAAATGATAATAAAGGCTTATTTAAATAATTTATCTAAGTTAATAAGCAAAGATGAAATTAGGACTTGTAACAAATAGCATTCCCTAGGGCACGCTTATGCTAAGAATGGTAGTAATTGGTCAAATAGAAGTCCAAATCACGGGGATTTGGATAAGGGGCGCAACTAGATATTGTTTGGATGAAGGGCCAGTACCAACAACATTTCCCCTATATTTCTATGGACACACGCTGTAACGACCCTTAAATTTTAGTGGTTTTATTTATTTAATTAATTGATTTTTTGTGAAATTTTAAATAATAAAATTTTGAAATAAAAATATAATATTTGGAATACGTATTTAAAAACATAGTAAATGGAAAATTTTCAATTAATAATATGAATATTTATTTTATTGTGTAATTTTATTTCAATTTAAATCAGTCAATAACAATTGAATTTAAAAGTATTCCGAAACCTAAATATGTCAACATGAGAAAATTTATTTTGAACTCTCTGAATCAGACTGCGAAATTCGTTTCGCGAAATTCGGACGTTTCTAGCTCCGTTTGTATTTTTCCGTATGGAATAGCAACGTATATCGATGTCCGTATGGACTTTTGATAGGAAGGTCCTGACATAGATATTTCTGTTTCCTCTTGTCTGTCTCATCGCGCTGATCACCATGATATATTCATTTGTGTATTTTGTGATCCGGTGCGCGACTGAAACGATAAACTGTTCGTTGTAACGGTACCTTAAATTGGTACCGTTAACTTTCCTTCGGTTTCAAATATTGAAACGTGCTGCACACAAATATTAATTGCTTTCAATTTTAGACCGAATCAAGGCTTGTGACCGTGGTCATTCTTCCACTTTATATTCAGTCTACCGGCTATACTTCATTTCTATGGTTCACTTTCATTTGCTTTTATTAATTCATAGCTCTCGTGCCTGACACTCTTCCCTATATTCCATATAAATCCGGTTCGTCTACTCTTTCATTCTCTTATCTGTCATTTCTATGAAAATTTCTAAATACAAATCCCTGTAGCTTCCCATTCCTTGTTCGTGAACCGCCTTTTTCATCATCCTCCCATCACCATCCCACCTTGGCCTCTCCTCCTCGCGCCGACCAAGCAACCAACCCACCATGCCTCGAGCCACCTTCCGTTCGGCCGTCTCACCCTCAACCGCCTCACCACTTCAAGCCTTCAACAACGTTGCCGATGCTCCCACCACCGCAAATACCTCCTCTTCCCACTCTCTCGCCATCCCTCTATTGCTTGCCTTGACCCAGATTTTCCACTGGCCGAAAACCATCAACAACCTCCTGCTCCTCTTCCTTCCACCTGTGCCAAAGCCTTCCGCCTTCTCTCAGTCGAACAGTACGTAGCGGCTCCTCATCTTATACATTTATAATATATATTCTGTCACAGTACATTAAGTCTTACTCTCCCCATCTTATATAATGTATTCTGTTATCTTTATTATCTGTTTTGATTTTTTTCAAAGATAATATAAATATTGAGTTTTATAATATTAAATTTAAACTTTTATACATATGTCTCAAAGTTCTTGTTTTATAAATAGGTTACTGTGTGTTTATGAATGAAATATTATATGTAGAATACATTTTTTACAATATGTTTATATACATAAGTGTGTGCAAGTTATATATATCTGTTTACTTATATATATGGGTTTATATATATGCGTGTATATGAGTTGAGGGTATGTGGTTATAAAGTAAAAGTTTATACATTTATATATATTATAACAGTATATAAAGTTATAAATCTTTTTAAAAAGATTGCAGTAGAGAGTTGTCTACATAGGATGGCTTAAACATACATGTCTGCATATATTTACTTATTAAGTTTGTTCACATATTTTACTTATAAATATTTTAAAGTTATCAAGTTTGGTTTGAAAATGTACATATATAATATCTATATAACAAATTTCCTTTGTGCTGACTAGGACAAAGATAAAAGGACAAACAACGATGAGGATTAAAAAGATTAAAGACAAAGAAGGGCTATGATTTTGTTACCTCATGACAGAAATCTGCACCTCTCCCACCTCTCCTTATCTCTCACTTTTACTCAACCGCCTCCACTACTGCACTTTTATACCCAATAACAATGGCTGTTGGGGAAAGAATGTTCAAAATCAACACGCTTTTGAATAATTCTAGATTGAGATTGGTAACTGCACTGCCAATTACCCTCTTCTTCCCACGATTTACACAATTCTGTTTTCTCTTATTACCTCATTCCTCTTCTCAATTAATCATTCTGCTTAATCACACCGAAGACTAAAGAATTTGATAACTTTCAAATCGATCTCGATTTAGATGCAAGTAGAGTACGGAATTACACGCTCAAATACTGGCAGTGAAGTGCTGTCATTCATAGTTTGGAAGCGTTTAGGTAATTTCTTTTCAATATTCTATTTTAGGCATATCCCGCTTTAGCAAAAAAATACTGGCAGTGAATTGCACTGTTTACTTTAAGTTTTGAAATCCATATTGTATATTCATTTGGTACATTACTATCCCAAATACTCTAATGTTTTGGTAGGTCTGTAGGTTTTGTAAGAGGAAGACATAAGAATTCTATAGATGTCATATACTTGGTAAGAAGCCTGTTATATCTTCTTTTTTCAATGTAATAGAATACACAAATTGTGTTTGGTTGACAATTTCCATTTTCTTAAATTACTTATTTTTAATACTGTGTTAGGATTACATACATGTATTAGTACTAGAGGGGAAACACTAATCCTTATCTTCTGCTGGGAATTATCATCAAAAGTTGACAATGATAAGGTTGGCCAAGAAGCACTGTTTTTCATTTGTTTGTCAAACTATAGCTTTAAGTCAACTTATAATAACGGTAGAGTTTATTTTCCCTAATTAAAGATGCTTTTATGTTTAGTAGTACAGTTACCAAATTTAACTCTTCACATATATATATCTGCCAACCTCTGTATAGTTTACAATATTATAAGCATTTTCTGGGATTCACAATCTCATTACTTTTTGCATCAACATACTATTACCTTTCTGTGATAATAAAAAATTCTATACTTTGGTAGATATTATAGCTTTACTGTAGATTCTAATAATAAATATAACTCGATAATTTGCTATTTAACATCTACTGTTGATGTGTTCATGCTGCATGGTAGGCAAGGATGCGTGGAATGGAGGTAGATTGACTGACTGATGTGGTCTGGCCAGTGGCTTTGCAGAAGCTGATGGGAGATGGTGTACTAATTATAATCAGCTGTAAGGAGAGCGCATTTGCTCAAGTCCATTGCTGTCGAGCACATAATGAAGTTGCTAATGGGTCACGGTCTGAGGTCAATTAGGCCATGCAATATGAATTTGAATGTGGAGAAGTCACAGCAAAAGTGGGTGTGCTGGATGAAATTGCAAAATAAGAACTGCTGCATTTCTTTGAACGACACTGTATAACTGCTGAATGTGAACAAGCTAGGAGGCACTGTGTAACGGGACTGTGAAATTGCAAAATGAGAAGTTGTTGTATGTAACTGCTAGGTGGGAAGCTATTGCAACGAGCATCTGAAACTAAAAGTTGAGTTGTCGCAGCTAGAGATTGGTACAAACAGACGTGGTCATGCTGGGTGGTGTCCTTATGCGCTGAAGCTATTCTTCGATATCATGGAAGAATGTAGAGCAGGTTGGATTGTCCAGGGCCTTTGGCATGCCTGTCCACAGCAAGGAGAAGGAAGAGACCCACTGTTGTACAATCTCCTATGCGTTTGAATTGGATATTTAACACTGCGAATGTACTATTTAAAATCTTCGATTACAATTTGTATCTTTTTGAATCCAATAGAAAATGCACACTTTTATGTCTGGTTGATTGTTCCTGTAATGAGTGGCTCTTTCTTATATTTCTCATACAATTATTTTTATGTTTCTCTCTGTAATACGGTTGTCCTACAAAGTGTGATTTCGATATAATTTCGCACATTCTTACACCTTATGTATAATAAAATGATACATCATCATTATAATTCTGGAAAAGCAAAAAATCTTTTTCTGTCTGTGCCAAATCAGTTTTGCTATGACACGGTATATAGACATTTACTTTTGCACTGTTTTTTGAAACAGTACTTGATACAAAGCAGAACACCTGAATATCACTGTAATACCTCTAAAATTCTTCAAAATGATCAAAAACCCCAAAATGATGAACAGTAAATTTTGTATGGTTTATAATAGATAAGTTCTTTACTATAAGAAATTATAGCCATATTTATTTTCATATTTTATGGAAGCAAAGGCATATATGATACAAAAACTTTTGTTGCCTGTTATTCAACATACCACTGTCTCTTGCCTCTCACCTACCAACTTTCAGGTACTCCTTTCTGAACTGCATATATAATGACATTGTATACACAGTTCAAATGTTCATCTTCCATTATGAAAATGCATATTTACATTTGTTCAATCAAGTTCAGAACATAAACAACCCAAGATTGAAAGCTACTAACTTCCCTGAATATTGTTAAAGAGCTTGGAACTTTGTAAAAACACTAAAATGACTTGAATGCTCTGTCCAAGATTCTCATTCTATAGAAATAAAACATGGACAGAAATAAAGCAAAATATAAAAATATGCTGACGCTCCCACGTACAAATGCTTATTCACACATCCCACACATATAATTGATATGGACACAGGCCCTAAAACTTACGCATGAAGACCTCTCCCATATACCTCAACAGCACGCACGAAGACTTATCTCCTATATATCTACAGACCCACTCATGCATGAAGACCACACATTACACATGCAGGATGCACTAACAGACACCCAAACACTGAGATATAAACACACGCATATAAAATATACTCACACTAAATGCACACAACACCTATACACTTAACACCACAATCACTCATAAATACAACTACCCACACACACACACTAACACTGGGTTATGCTAACACGCACGTACGCGCGCGCGCGCACGCACACACACACACACACACATATATATATATATATATATAATGATATTGTAAACACAGTTCAAATGTTCATCTTCCATTATGAAAATGCATATTTACATTTGTTCAACCAAGATCAGAACATAAACAACCCAAGATTGAAAGCTACTAACAAACATAGACACCACTTCATCTTCCATCGTGAAATGTCACTTTCTTTACACCAATGTTAGAAACATAAACATAACTTATATCAAGAATATTACATCCATCAAATATATTCAACCAATCTACTCATTCGTACAAACTAAAATTAGACGGATCCACCTCATGAGTGTTTTGAGGATCATGGCCCACTCTCTCTGAAACACACCACTCCACTACTCTCTAAAACTGCTCTTCTCGGACTTCTCCCGCTTTCCCATCAACCCACTTCATATAATATATATATATATATATATATTTACACTGTATTATTTATATGACTACCTATTGAAGTGTGACATTCAAGATATTTAGGAAATGATAACATAGTGGAGATGTGTATATATCTTAAATAGAAATTCTGAAAAACAGTTGTAAATTAGCCTTAGGTTATTTCATTTGATGGTTTATACCATTTTTATAATGAGAACAAATAATCTGCACTAATATTTATCATACACATCCAACCAAATTTCTAATTGAGTGCATAAACATAAAATTAAGATGAATATGAACTTTGAAATTCAAATAATCATTCATACGTGCAAATCATTCATTCGTGCAAATTTATAACTACGTTTAACCAACATATCTTATTGATTATAGAAAACAATATAGTCACACAATTTTTACAATTAACGGCATACATAAAACTATCTTTTGTAAAATATGTACGTCCATCAAATATATCCTACCAATTTACTCATGCCTACAAACTATAACATCCATTAACCTATGCACCCGTGCAACGCACGGGCTTCTACTTGTGTATATATATATATATATCTGGATAATAGTTTCTATATATATATATATGTCATATTGGTATGCGTTTAGACTTATGTGCATATTTGTTCATAGTTTCAACAGTGTCTGCATAACATATATTATCTATTGATAAGATTTATATTATCAGATTTAGTCTATATACCTGATTTTAACAGTTTCAAAGAAGTATGTATTAATTTGAAGTTTTGATTTCATATATATATCATTTGGTATACGAATATTTGAGTTTATATGATTTGCCGTTAAGTACTTTAAGTATTTTGTATACAAATATGGTTGGCATAGCTTTACTGCATGAGTTTGTATATGCATATAAAGTTATATTTAGCATATTATAGAGTCTATACTGTATATATTATAAAGTATAGGTTTGCGTATGAAATTGTATATATCATAAGGGTTTGTTTGTATATATTTGTTCACAGTTTATGTCTATGATAGTTATATGTTTATAGCATGCGTGTATATATTTAGTAGTATATATGTGTGATGTCTGCATATAGGGGTAGCCTACATGTATGCATATATATATATATATATATATATATATATATTAGTTCTATATAAAATATTTCAAGTTAACATCTTGGTATGGGTACATTTATATAATATAGATATATAGCGTGCGTGTAAGTTTGTATGTAGGTTTATATACATTTGTTTATAGGTTGGTATATGAGATTTTGGGTTCTAATTATATATGTATATCTCTATGGGTTGGGATTTAATAGTGATTTGAAACTAAATATATTTATTATTTTAAGTATATGGTTGATTTTGATGTATGTATTTAATGTAAAACAATGATTTTAATTATATATATGTTATTTTAATACTTGTTTTTAATTTAAATATTGATTTCCTAGAAATAATATATATATATATATAATTTCTGCTCTGTCAAGATGATTCCAATTATTTTCATCGACCCAGTTCTGATTGGATTTTGTCTATTCTTATTATCAGCTTTGATCGTTAAATTCGTGCCGCTTTGATTTGGAATTCGTAGCTTGTTCTGTTGTCAATTTCCTCTAGCCTCGAAAGGTGAGCAATCACTCATGATTAACGTTCTTATATTTATTAAATTTGATTTCAATTGAAACGACAATTGAAATATGCTGCTATTAATTATTTTACTTGTTATATATGTGCTGTTATCTATTACTGTTCACCTGTGGGATATGACACCATACCCTGTGGCTTATATTTTATTGTTATTGATAATATATGCCTGTTATTATTATTATCATATCTGTTATCACTCTGCAAGTTCCTTGTTAGTATAGAATTCACTATGGGTTGAAATGGTACATACCCGAACGATCTGTAGGATAGGAGAAAATCGTTATGGGTTGAAATGATAAACCCAGGTGATTTTCATTTGAATTGAATTTGGGATTGCGGGTTGAAATGATATATACCCGTAGATATTTGAATTACGGATTGAAATGATAAATATCCGTATCACTTGACCATAGGATAAAAGATTTTACACAGACACTGTTGGTCAAAATATATATATATATATTTGAAATGATTTCCAACGTTTTGAAATCGAATTTTATTTAAGAATTATAATCAAATAAGTTTGATTTGAATTTTATAAAATTTGGGATTTTAAAGATATGATTTTATAACTTGATTCTTTTTTATTAAAAGTGATAA
The DNA here is from genome assembly GCA_030737815.1 of Allium fistulosum. Lineage (NCBI taxonomy): Eukaryota > Viridiplantae > Streptophyta > Magnoliopsida > Asparagales > Amaryllidaceae > Allium > Allium fistulosum. The sequence continues at coordinate 1,386,109,403 of CM060901.1, read as the reverse complement.
ATTAAAATGGTATATTTAGTTTATTTAAATTTGAAATTTGAAGTTGTATATAAATGTTATTTGAAAGATTAAGTAAATATTTTAAATTAAATAATAGTAAAGTGAATTTGATGTATATATTAAATTATCAATTTAGTTTTGAAGGTGCTATAAATTGGGAAATACATATATTTGAAATGGAAATGATATTTTGGTTTTGAGGTATAAATTAATTTGAAATGACCACGGTGTTATAATGACGTTTGGTTGTTAATAACGTATATTTCTACATAGTAGATAGTTCCTCGGATCCATGGAAGATGGTTATCCCAAACATCCTTTAAGTTACTTGTATTTCAGTTGATATTTCACTTGAGTTGGATTTATTGATATAAGAATGTTAATCCTGACTCGAGTGTTTTGTGTTTTTCTTTACGCTCGGGTCTGACCGAGTGATACAGTAATTAAGACTTACGTTTGGAGTTTGGAGCTTCGCTTGGAGATCCAACTATCGACTCAACTTGCAGTTTTCCAGTTGATTTGTTCAGAGATGTCATCAGTCTGTATTTGAGATACTCTGTTGTATTTTATTTCAAACTCTGTTGTTTATATATTAGCTTCATGAACTACTATTTATCTATTCCGCTGCATTCTGTTATATACTCTGTATCGGTGATTCTGTGATTATTTTATTTACTGTATATGCTGAGTTTTGCCAAATTTAAATTAACAATATGATATTTTGAGCAATTCAAGTCTGACATGTGTGTCTGCCTATGCACTTGGCGGGTGCAGCATGATAGGGGGTTCTCGCATTTGGTTTGGTAGCGAGCGGATGACTCTTACTCCTACATGTCCCTGAGGGGTTGGTGGAGTCGAGAGGCTGGCCGTAAAGGCAGAACATAGGTACCAATGTATGCTACAGTGGGCATTTCCCCACTGACGCGGTCCGTTACATATGGTATCAGAGCTCTGGTTTTAGGCAAAACTCGTCATATAGAGTAGATTTAATTACAAAATCGCCTTCATTTGAGTTTGAGTTCTTCCTCTTTGATTCGAACTTTCTTTTGAATTTTGGAACTCCCCTATTGGTTCTGAAATCCACTCTTGTCTAACCATATCCAAATTCTTCTTGAGTCTGGAGTATCCCATAGCTCCACTGAATGATTTGTAAAGGGGGTGAAACTCCCTTACAATTGGCATTGATTCACCAGAGATTCCTATACTCTCGGTTTAGATGCTTCTATCTTTTGCTATGCCGAATTCTATCTCTTGCGATCGAATGCCGATTTGCCTTGGAATTTTGCATTGATCATATTCCTGAAGTCACGGTTGACCCGGTTAAGGTCACCCGCGATTTATAAAGTAATTCATCTACTATTTCGTAATTAATTATCTCATCTTCGTTCGAGCCTATATTCGAATTGGAATTCTATTTGATTAGAGTTCCTCTAATTTGAATCTCTATCTTTATTTTGAAATTCATTCTTAAATCATCCCTTGGAAGGAATTTGTGTTTGTTTGTATTTTAGAAATCGTTTATATATCGAAATTATTATTTTGATAAGAATGATTATTTTATATATAGAAGTGAAATGTTTCATATAAGAATTATATACCTTTTAAAAATGAGGATTTGAAGTTTCGAAAGGATTTGAAATTTTGAAAGTTATATAAGAAAGTGATTTATATAAAAATGATTTATAACTGAAGGGTTTGAATTTGAGATTTGAGAGATTGAACTCCGGCATTTTTAAACTGGTTTTAAGATTTTGAAATATATAATAATACGGTCTGAAAATATTTTCCGAATAATAAATGTTTCAAATAATTTTAAATGAGTTCCAATGATTTCAAAGAAATTTCAATGAAGTTCTCAAGAAAATAGAAGTCCAAAACTCACTTATGTCGCTGGAAAATGATTTTGGTGATGAGTGCACGCATCATCAACATTGATTTTCGAGTTTCAGAGTGGGAGAGTGGCCACTTTATTAGCTTTGCTATACGATTGATTTGTGAAACCAAAATTTAATTTCAAATTCCGAAGTATGATTTGATATTCGAAAGATATATGTATATATTTGAAACAGTTTGAATGAGCCTGGTGTTCAGTCCTCGAGTTTCGGATTTGATTTGGTATAATCCTATCTTTTTAAATTGATTTACCGATTTGTTGATGATTTCCAACTCTTGGATTGGAAAATTTGATTTCTCCGACTATTTTGAATGTTCGAACACTTCCAAATCGAGGTTTAATTTTCAGAGCTAAGTAATTTCGAAAACTATAAATTATTTGATAGAGTATATAAGTTTAGTTTTGTATGTTTAAAGTATGAAGTAATAAGATTTAAATAAGTTTAAAACTATTTTGTTAAGTAAATAAATAAGACTATTTTGAATTATACTAATATGAAATTTAGTTTGAAATATTTTGAATAAAATTCAGTTTTAAAATGGCTTAACTTAGTAACATCTTTTAAAAAAAACTATATATATATAATAATAATTTTAAAAAGGTAAAGTGGATCTTTCAAATAAAAATAAATAGTTTAAAGGATTTAAAAAGGATGGTATAAAATTGGTAATCATTTGGATATAATTGATTTTGAGATAAAGATTTGGTTTCGAAAATAGATTGGGATTTAAAATCAAGTATTTATATGATGATTTTGGAAATGAATTTGTTTGACATAAAATATGTTGATTTGGAAACAAACTTGGATTATTTTCTAAACCTATTACCTTGGAAACTTTGAAACTGAAGATATTTAGTTTGGAAGAAATAATTTGGTGAAATCGTATATGATTTTGAAACTGAACTGATATTGAAACAAATTGAAATAGAGAACCTTATTTTACTAAATACTTGATTTGGGAGTTATCGAACTTATATAAAATGATTTGTATAAATGTGAAGTTGATTTGAAACTATTGATTTGGAAAGGTACTCAATTTGAAAAGTGAAATCTTATATAATTGAAGTCTATATAAGTGTGATTTGCTATACTATTGATTTGGAAAGTATTCGATTTGAAAATGAAATCTTATATATAATGGACTTTATATAAGTATGATATTTGAAATTGATTTGAAAAGGTACTATATGATACATATTTTCGAAGTAAAGATATGGAAAGTGCCTTCTACTTGATATCAGCTTTGTGGACTCATTGTGGATTCATTCTATCGATATTATTCTCTCTGATTTGGGTTTCCCGGATATAATACTCGAGTGTTCATCGAATTCCATGGCGTTACCCATGGTCTTACGAACTCGACTGCATAGCGTAATTCGCAGGGGTTGTGACTGCCTACGGGTACTGATGTTTCCTGGGGGATCCAGGCGTAACCGTTGTGTATCTGCGATTCTATGGGTCGTTTTGTAGCGTAATCCGCAGGAGCTGTGACTGCCTATGGGTACTGATGTTTCCTGGGGGATCCAGGCGTAACCATTGTGTATCTGCGGTCTACAGTTGTTATCATGGCAAAATTCACAAGGAAGCGATTGCTTAAAGGGTACGGATGTTTCCTGGGGGATCCAAGCTTAACCATTGTGTATCTACGATCCATGATTCAGTTTGATTCGGTTGATTTGTTTGGATTGTACTTTCCATATCGGTTTTGAATGTTTTTCCAGTATTTTCACTGGGTGTTGAAACAAGTCTACTAAGTTCTAGGAGAATTCTAGCTTTCTGCCTAATCAACGCATGGCCAGAGTCTGCAGGAACGAGGATAAACTTGTTAAAACATCGAGTTATAAAAGTATTTTGGGAGGAAAATTTGTTTCGATATAAAGGTATTTATTACAAAAGTATTTTTCAACAAAGGAATTATGTATTAATATTTGAAATTGAAATTCTTATGGTTCTAAATTAATTATTCATGCCCGATACTATTCTTTGAATCTATCTTATCTGCTCAACTTTATTTATTCACTTATATTCTGTTTTTCCGAATCTACCTTCTTTTCCTTTTTGAATATATCCTTTTAAAATATTGTTTATTTATATACTACATGGTTTGATAGTAAATTATAAGTGTTATAAATATTTTAGAAGTTATTAATTAAATAAAACATATATAAAGTAAATGATTATCGATTTATTAATAATATTTGAAAAGTATCTTGAGATAAAATTTATAAATTTATGAATTATGGATTTAATGTTTTCAATGGCTTCTTAGTAAATATAACTAATGGTGTAAATAATTGTTTTCAAATAGTTTTCATTTTTTTTATAAAGGTGCTATTTAAGCATATAAATGGAATTTATAAAGGAAGCAAGAAATTTTTACAAATGGGTTTTGAAAAGTTTAAAGTATTAAAGATAATTGAACTACAAATAAAGTTTTCAAATGAATATTTCAAGTAAATTTATGTAGGTTTAAATAAATTGTTTGTCCTTGTCCTTCAATATATTTCTCTTTCTGGTTATTTCTATTATCCTACCTTCTTCCTTTTCGGGGACGAAAAGTTTTGAGTGGGGGAGAGTGTAACGACCCGTAAATTTTAGTGGTTTTATTTATTTAATTAATTGAATTTTTGAGAAATTTTAAATAATAAAATTTTGAAATAAAAATATAATATTTGGAATACGTATTTAAAATCATAGCAAATGGAAAATTTTCAATTAATTATATGAATATTTATTTTATTGTGTAATTTTATTTCAATTTAAATCAGTCAATAACAGTTGAATTTAAAAGTATTCCGAAACCTAAATATGTCAACATGAGAAAATTTATTTTGAACACTCTAAATCAGACTACAAAATTTGTTTCGCGAAATTCGGACGTTTCTAGCTCCGTTTGGATTTTTCCGTACGTAATAGCAACGTATATCGGTGTCCGTATGGACTTTTGATAGGAAGGTCCTGACATAGATATTTCTATTTCCTCTTGTCCGTCTCATCGCACTGATCACCATAATATATTCATTTGTGTATTTTGAGATCCGATGCGCGACTGGAACCATAAACAGTTCATTGTAACGGTACCTTAAATGGGGACCGTTAACTTTCATTTGGTTTCAAATATTGAAACGTGCTGCACACAAATATTAATTGCTTTCAATTTTAGACCGAATCAAGGCTTGTGACCGTGGTCATTCTTCCACTTTATATTCAGTCTACCGGCTATACTTTATTTCTATGGTTCACTTTCATTTGCTTTTATTAATTCATAGCTCTTGTGCCTGACACTCTTCCCTATATTCCATATAAATCCGATTCGTCTACTCTTTCATTCTCTTCTCTGTCATTTCTATGAAAATTTCTAAATACAAATCCTTGTAGCTTCCCAATCCTTGTTCGTGAACCGCCTTTTTCATCATCCTCCCATCACCATCCCACCTTGGCCTCTCCTCCTCGCGCCGACCAAGCAACCAACCCACCATGCCTCGAGCCACCTTCCGCACGGCCGTCTCACCCTCAACCGCCTCACCACTTCAAGCCTTCAACAGCGTTGCCGATGCTCCCACCACCGCAAATACCTTCTCTTCCCACTCTGTCGCCATCCCTCTATTGCTTGCCTTGACCCAGATTTTCCACTGTCCAAAAACCATCAACAACCTCCCACTCCTCTTCCTTCCACCTATGCCAAAGCCTTCCGCCTTCTCTCGGTCGAACTGTAAGCAGCAACTCCTCATCTTATACGTTTATAATATATATTCTGTCACAGTATATATTAAGTCTTACTCTCCCCATCTTATATAACGTATTATGTTATCTTTATTATCTGTTTTAATTTTTTTCAAAGATAATACAAATATTGAGTTTTATAATATTGAATTTAAATTTTTATACATATGTATCAAAGTTCTTGTTTTATAAATAGGTTACTGTGTGTTTATGAATAAAATATTATATGTAGAATAAAAAATTTACAATATGTTTACATACATAAGTGTATGCAAGTTATATATATCTGTTTACTTATATATATATATATATATATATGGATTTATATATATGTGTGTATATGAGTTGAGGGTATGTGGTTATAAAGTAAAAGTTTATACAGTTATATATATTATAACAGTATATAAAGTTATAAATCTGTTTAAAAATATTGCATTAGAGAGTTGTTTACATAGGATGGCTTAAACATACATGTCTGCATATATTTACTTATTAAGTTTGTTCACATATTTTACTTATAAATATTTTAAAGTTATCAAGTTTGGTTTTAAAATGTACATATATAATATGTATATATAGATCTAGATAATAGTTTATGTATATATATATATATATGTCATATTGGTATGCGTTTAGACTTATGTGCATATTTGTTCATAGTTTCAACAGTGTTTGCATATATAACATATATTATCTATTGATAAGATTTATATTATCAGATTTAGTCCATATACCTGATTTTAACAGTTTTAAAGAAGTATGTATTAAATTGAAGTTTTGATTTCTTATATATATCATTTGGTATACAAATATTTGAGTTTATATGATTTGCCGTTAAGTACTTTTAAGTATTTTGTATACAAATATGGTTGGCATAGCTTTACTGCATGAGTTTGTATATGTATATAAAGTTATATTTAGCATTTTATAGAGTCTATACTGTATATATTATAAAGTATAGTTCTGCATATGAAGTTGTATATATCATATGGTTTTGTTTGTATATATTTGGTCACAGTTTATGTCTATGATAGTTATATGTTTATAGCCTGCGTGTATATATTTAGTAGTATATATGTGTGATGTCTACATATAGGGGTAGCCTGCATGTATGCATATATATATATATATATATATATATATATATATATATATATTAGTTCTATATAAAATATGTCTGGTTAACATCATGGTATGGGTACTTTTATATAATATAGATATATAGAGTGCGTGTATGTTTGTATGTAGGTCTATATACATTTGTTTATAAGTTGGTATATGAGAATTTGGGTTCTAATTATATATGTATATCTTTATTGGTTGGGATTTAATAGTGATTTGAAACTAAATATATTTATTATTTTAAGTATACGGTTGATTTTGATGAATGTATTTAATGTAAAACAATGATTTTAATTATATATATGTTATTTTAACACTTGTTTCTAATTTAAATATTGATTTCCTTGAAATAATATATATATATATATAATTTCTGTTCTATCAAGATGATTCCAATTATCTTCATCGACACAGTTCTGATTGGATTTTGTCTATTCTTTTTATCAGCTTTGATCGTTAAATTCGTGCCGATCTTACTTTGATTTGGAATTCGTAGCTTGTTCTGTTATCAATTTCCCCTAGCCTCGAAAGGTGAGCAATCACTCACGATTAACGTTCTTATATTTATTAAATTTGATTTCAATTGAAACGACAATTGAAATATGCTGCTATTAATTATTTTTAATTGTTATATATGTGCTGTTATATGTTATTGTTCACCTGTGGGATATGACACCATACCCCGTGGCTTATATTTTATTGTTATTGATAATATATGCCTGTTATTATTATTATCATATCTGTTATCACTCTACAAGTTCCCTGTTAATATAGAATTCACTATGGGTTGAAATGATACATACCCGAACGATCTGTAGAATAGGAGAAAATCGTTATGGGTTGAAATGATAAACCCAAGCGATTTTAATTTGAATTGAATTTGGGATTGCGGGTTGAAATGATATATACCCGTAGATATTTGAATTACGGATTGAAATGATAAATATCTGTATCACTTGACCATAGGATAGAAGATTTTATACAAACACCGTTGGACAAAATATATTATATATATATATATATTTGAAATGATTTCCAAGGTTTTGAAATCGAATTTTATTTAAGAATTATAATCAAATAAGTTTGATTTGAATTTTATAAAATTTGGGATTTTTAAGATATGATTTTATAACTTGATTCTTTTTTATTAAAAGTGATAAATTGAAATGGTATATTTAGTTTATTTAAATTTGAAATTTGAAGTTGTATATAAATGTTATTTGAAAGATTAAGTAAATATTTTAAATTAAATAATAGTAAAGTGAATTTGATGTATATATGAAATTATCAATTTAGTTTTGAAGGTGCTATAAATTGGGAAATATATATTCGAAATGGAAATGATATTTTGGTTTTGAAGTATAAATTAAGTTGAAATGACCACGGTGTTATAATGACGTTTGGTTGTTAATAGCGTATATTTCTACATAGTAGATAGTTCCTCGGATCGTTGGAGGATGGTTATCCCAAACATCCTTTAAGTTACTTGTATTTCAGTTGATATTTCACTTGAGTTGGATTTATTAATATAAAAATGTTAATCATGACTCGAGTGTTTTGTGTTTTGCTTTACGTTCGGGTCAGACCGAGTGATACAATAATTAAGACTCACCTTTGGAGTTTGGAGCTTCGCTTGGAGATCCAACTATCGACTCAGCTTGCAGTTTTCCAGTTGATTTGTTCAGAGATGTCATCAGTCTGTATTTGAGATACTCTGTTGTATTTCATTTCAAACTCTGTTGTTTATATAGTAGCTTCATGAACTACTATTTATCTATTCCGCTGCATTCTATTATATACTCTATATCTATGATTCTATGATTATTTTATTTACTGTATATGCTGAGTTTTGCCAAATTTAAATTAACAATTTGATATTTTGAGCAATTCAAGTCTGACATGTGCGGATGCGAATGGTTGAAAATATGCGGGATGTTACACATGGTGATCTCGCATTAGCCTGAAGTGAGATGAGGGGCACGCTATGCTGGACGTTGGAGGTAATAAGAAGACCCAATAGGTGGAGCAAAAGGTAGCATAGGCATGGTGGCAGATAAGCGTGCGAATTCCATTCGGGCGCTCAGTAATAGCTATGAGTTCCAAGCGCTTAGTATGGTGTCTTAGTCGACACCATTGCCTTCTATGTAGGGAGCTATATATGTCATCCGGATCCATAGTAGTTGCTCATTGTATCTTCCGTAGATACAATTGGCTGCTGTGTAGAGAGTTTGTAACATCCCACTATTTTGGACCATTCAAATCGACAATAAATCCACACATGTCGGACTTGAATACTTCAAAACAGTGGATTGTTAAGAAAATTTGGAGCAAATAAAATCAAACACAGAATCAAAAACATAGAATATTTTAATAACTCGCAGCGAAAATAAAATACCATAGTAGTTCATGAAGCTACTATATAAATAATCTCAAAACAGATAGAAAATATCATTGTCTGAAAAACAGATACAACAGAAGTCTGAATACATAAGTCAACTAATACAAAAGCAATACTAAATAGGAAATAACAGAAATGGAAATAGATAACAGATAGATAAATAAACTCCAGCAAATCTCTGGCTCTAGAAGATGAATCAAAGCCGTGATACTCAGGCTGACCCGAGCGTAAAGCAGAACACAAAACACTCGAGTCAGGACATACATACTTATACAATGTAAACCAACTCAAGTGAACTTTAATAGCAATGCACAGGTAAATTAAAGGATGCCTGGGATCGCCCATCCTTTAAGGATCCGTTAAACCATCTACTATGTAGTAATGAACGCTATCATAGTAATGTCTAAAGTAAAGCAAATTATACAAAATAATGGTGTTAATGTGACTGGGGTAGCGCAAAGCTGCAGCAATTGCCCACCTCTAGCCTCACTCCCAAATCAAAAAATCAAGGATGGCCATCCAGTAAATCACAAAGTAATAAAATGGCATACCAAGAAATGAGTCCGATTGGAGGAGCACAACCAACCGTTATCACAACCCGTGGTTATAAATTTCAAAAATGGTTTATATTTCAAATCAAAACATATTCATTTAAACCATTTAAATATGAAGTCATTATCCTTTCAAATCAAATATTCAATTTCCAGAATTTTATCATTTCCTAAGTTCATTAAATCAATTATAACAATTTCAAAACATTGTATTTTAGCATTCATAACACTTAAAAAATGTTATAATTCTTATAGTAGCATTTCAGAAAATTTATCTTTTAGAAACAGCAGCACTTAGAAACTGCTACTTGTAGATATAATAGTATTTCAGAAAACAGTTCAATTCAGAAACAGCAGCACTTATAAAATGTTACAGTAGGTATAATAGTAATTCAGAAATACAGTTCATTTCAGAAACAGCAGCACTTATAAAATGTTACGTAGGTATAATAGTAATTCAGAAATACAGTTCATTTCAGAAACAACATCACTTATAAACTGTTACTGTAGATACAGTAGTAATTTGAAAAACAATACACTGAAACCACAACATTTCTGGAATGCTACAATTTCTGTTATAAGTTGTACTATGACATTTTTAAACAATATATCTTCCACTTTTATCATTTTTAACTTATCAAACTTATTCTACTTTTCCAAATTATTTATCATGATATCATTTAACTTATAAATTTGATAAAATAACATTTTATTAATAAATATCCAATTAAATTATAATTCATTTACATTAAGTCAAAATTCACTATAAGTTGCTTAACTTTTATTTTAACAAATAACTTGATATTTTCTTTTACTTTAAAAAGGTATCCGTTTAATAAATAAATATTTTAATTACTAAGTTAAGCTTAAAATTTCCATTTTAACCCAAATTTCAATTATTAAGTTAAATCAAAATTTTAAATTACAATTTAAACCATTTATCAACTTATAAAATTTTAACTTTTACGAAATCACTTTTTAAATCATTTAAATCCAATTTAAGTTAAAATTTCATATTTTTACATTTAAAAATACTTAATAATTTCTAAAATCCCATTTTTAATCAAATTTCAATTATTAAGTTAAATCAAATTTTTAAATTACAATTTAAACCATTTATTAACTTATATAATTTTAACTTTTAGGAAATCACTGTTTAAATCATTTAAACCCAATTGAAGTCAAAATTTCACATTTTTACATTTAGAATACTTAATGATTTCTAGAAAATCATATTTTAAAATTAACCATGGGTCTGTAATATTTTCTAACTTAGGTCAAGTGGTACGGATAATATATCATTTCAATCCGTAATTAGTTAAAATTCCGGGTTTTATCATTTCAAACCCGCAATCGCAAGTCAAATACAAATGAAAATCGCTTGAGCCTATCATTTCAGCTCATAACGATCTTCGCTTATTCTAAAATCCATTCGGGTATGTATCATTTCAACCCATAGTGAAAGGTAACTTGCAGTGTGAGAAATAGAAAAGAAATAAACAGTAAACATATCATATGATGTCAGGTGAGGCAACAGGTATAAAATCAGGTTATATCATTATATAATGTCAGATAACAGGCAGATGTGAACATATTACATAGCACATCAACTACTATAATTCAAGTGACATTGTTTCACATTTATATAAGTACGATTTTTGTCGAGAGTGATAAACTCACCTTTTAGAGTTAGAGATGAAAATTCAAGACACACAACTACACTCCGGAAAGTACGACAAAGCACGAATAGATTTGAGTGGATGAAGAGCAAAAATCCAATCTTGTAAACAACACAAATACAACATATATAAGTATATGATTGTACAAAAGAATTTAGACATAAAAAACAATCAAAATATGAACAAAGTCAAGCAAGAGGACTTAACCCAAATCAAGTGGGCTCGGCCACATCACCATAGGACTCAACCACCAAGGCATATGGCTTGGCCATATCCAGATCTAGGCCTGAAAATTCACGGCCATAATCACAAATAGAAGGCAAAGAAAAATAGAAAGAACAAAAAGGAAAACAAGACTTGGACAACAAGTGGCTCGGCCACATAGGCAAATGGGCTAGACCACATCACTAAGGCTCGACCATGGTCTGAAATGCTAACAAATGAACACGGCTATGCATGGAAGTGGAAGAGATAGGAGTTTGAATACAAAGAGGTAAGGTAATGGGAGGTTGCACACACATGGGTTCGGCCCGATGCAACATGGCTCGGTCTGGTGGTTCAAGCATGGTCAGGTCTGGTCATTAGTGGCACCGCCAGTAGTCCAGTCAAGTCATGTCAGGTCGGAGGAGGAGCATATGGTGGTGGTGGCCGAGGTTACAAGGAGGAAGAGGTTGAATATATTAGGCCGGTTAGGGTTTCTAACATGTTTTGGTGGTGGATTGGATCATGGTGGTCACGGCAATGGTATGGGGTAGTGTTGAGATGTTGGTGGCCGGTCAGGTGAAGGTGGAGGAGGAGGTGATGGTCGGCAATGGGTTGGTGATGATAGGGTAGAGGCTGAGCCTTAGTTTGTAAATAAAAGAAAAAGAAAAAGAAAAGAGAAGGAGAAAGAGAAACCATGGAAAAACTTACTGAAATTTTTTTCTCAGGAATGCAAATGAGAAATGAGAAGCTGAACAAAAGTTTGTACGTGAAAAATAAGTGAGGAAGAGGAGAAGTTTTTTACGGCCAAAGATGTGAACGGGTAGAGAGGAATGAAAAGGCAACAATAAAATGTAACTTAAGTCTTTTGAATTTCCAAGCCCAATATCACAAGCCCAAATCAAAACAATTTCAACACACAAATAAAATTCAAAGCCCAAACAAATAAAAGATGGAAAATAAATAGAAAATTGAATAATGAAAATACAGAAAAAAAAATTGCGTGTAAAAAAATGCTGAATTTTATCAAATTTTAAAAAGTATAAAACAAAATTTTACAAAACGAAAAGCAGAACGGATATTAGAAACAAATACCGCTTCAAAGAAAAAGATTAGAAATTTAAAATTCAAATTTAAATTTTTTAACTATAAGTCAAAGTTTGACCAAAGTTAACCAAAATATATATTTCCAGAAAATCATTATTTTATTATATTTGGAAAATAAAGTATAAACAAAATCCAAAATTGCATTGGAAAATTCCAAAATTCAATGAAAAAATCAATGTTTCAAATAACTTAAATTTAAAATATTTGTTAAATTTTTTGGGTTGTTACACTCTTCCCCACTCAAAACTTTTCATCCTTGAAAAGGAAGAAGGTAGGAGAATAGAAACAACTAGAAAGAATAATAGGTTGAAAGACAAGGATAAACAATTAATTTAGAACTATATTAATTTCAATTTAAGTTAATTAATAATTAATAATTTGGTTAAACCCATTTGTAAAACTTCTTGCTTCCTTTATAAATACCATTTATATGTTTAAATAACACCTTTATAAATATATGAAAACTTATTTGAATACAATTATTTATATCATTACTTATATTTACAAAGAAGCTATTGAAAACATTTAATCCATAATTCATAAATTTATTAATTTATCTCAAGATACTTTTCAACATTATTAATAAATTAATAATCATTTTCTTTAAATATATTGTATTTAATTAATAACTTCTAAAATATTTACAACACTAATAATTTACTATTAAACCATGTGGTATATAAATAAACAATATTTTAAACATTTAAATTATTTAGAAAGAGAATTGATCAAAATATCCTTTATATAATACTTTATCAAAATACTTTTATAACTCGATGTCTTAACAAGTTTATCCTCATTCCTGCAGACTCTGGCCATGCGTTGATCAGGCGCAAAGCTAGAATTCTCTAAGTACTTAGTAGACTTGTAACAACCCTAGATTTTACATATAATTTAAAATTTGATTTTTTTTTGAAATTATTTTTAGGCTTGTTCATTTCAAACATTGCATTTTTGAAAATAAATGTTGATTATTATGTGAGTTATAGTTTCAAACTGATATAAATTGAATATTTTACTGAAAAGTGAAATTCTGGTCAAACTGTTCAATCTTTGACTTTTAAACTTCAAATTTAAATTATATAAAATCTGAAAATTTATCTTTTATTATGAAAATAGATGTAATAACTTGAACACTACTGTTTGTTTCGTTGAAAACGGAGTTAAACTGTAAAAGTTATGTATATTTCAATATTGAGTGCAATTTGTTTTATTATGCAATTTTGTTATTTTAAATTGTATAAATTATATTTTCTTTGTCATATTTTATTTTTATATGTGTTAATATGTTATTTTATGTATCTTTTTATCTTTTAATAATTTTAAAGTGATAGTATAATTTTTCTAAAGTTTACTTGAATTTATTTCAATTTATGAAACCTAGTTTCCATTTTCTTTGCTATTTTCTTAATTTAGTTATATAATTAAAATTTATTTATTTATTTCATGCATTCACTTTTATTTGCTGTGTTTTACTTTATTTATATTCCTTTTTACATGTATTTAAATTAAAATAGATTTTTCCAAAGTGTATTGAAGTTATTTCCAAATTTTAAAGCCTACTTTACATTTTTAAGCTATTTTCCGTATTTAATTCTATTTAATTAAAATATATTTATTTATTTTATATATTTATTTTATTTTCTGAGTTTTTATCTTTATTTATCAGTTTTATATGTATTTACAAATTACAAAATAAATAAAAGGAAATTTGAAAAGTTTATGTCTCTTTAGTTGCTTAAGACCCTTTGTCTTCCCGTCTCTTCATTTTCCAACCTCTTGCATTCAATTGCTTTGGCTGACCTGTTTCTTTCTCTCAGCCACTTAATTTTCTCATAATTCACGAATACAAATCTTTCTCATCTCCAAAATAATTGGCCACCATCATTCTCTTGCAAAAATTTGGTAAATTCTATCATCTTCTTCCTTGTTTTTATGATTTCTTATTGTAATTTGCACATGCTCTCCACCTTCATAGCTTTATTCCCCCTCCTCCAAGCTATGGCCGACCACCACCACCACTTTTCTCTGACCATCACACAGCCTAACACCTCCCCTCCTCAGGCCAAGCCAAGCCATGGTGAAGATCATCACAAAAATCCACCTAAACTAGCACTAACCATCACATGTGCCAAACCTAGTCTAGAATTGCCATCTCCTTCTTCTTCCACCTTTTGCCGCCACTTCCACCACCACCTCTGACCTGACCTCCACCCTCTGCCACATCAGCCACCACCATCTGGACATCAGGCCATGATCATAGGACCTAGGGCCGAACCATTTTGTGGCCTTGAAAGGATGAACTTTGGCTTGTAGTTGCATATGGTTGCACCTAGACCTATTCACCTTGATAACCCATGATGGCCGACCCTTTTGTGACCCAAACCTGACCCAATCACCTGCCTTGGCTGAGCTTAACACATGTCTAACTGAAGCATATGAGGTTGAGAACAAGTGCAAAGAAATTGGCATTGTTTTGGGCTTTGAATTCTAATGTTATTTGATGTTTAATTCGAGTTGAAACTTACATATGCTTGTATTGTTTTGTGTAAATAATTTAACAAGTCAAATTGCTTTGGCTCTCCACTCTCAAGTCATATGCATGTCATCGTGCCTTCATTATGTTTGTGTTGTGTGCTTTGGTGGATATCTCCAGCTCTGAACAAGTGAGTAAATCTCACCAGACTGATATGTACTTATATAGTTGATAAACTGAAATCACTTGAATCTGTAAATGCATATCATCCTGTTGTAACTGCTATATTATAATCATATGATGTTCACACCTGTATTTACACCTGTTATACCATATGTTACTGTTATATCATGCTATTATGTTATTTTTATCAGTTTATCACACTACAAGTTCCCTGTTAGTATAGAAATCACTATGGGTTGAAATGATACATACCCGAACGAACTTTAGAATAGGGAAAAATCGTTATAGGCTGAAATGATAAGCCTGAACGGTTTTTATTTATTTATTTATATTACTTGGGATTGCGGGTTTGAAATGATAAAAACCGGTTTTTCTTTGTAAACTGCGGATTCAAATGATACATATCCGTATCACTTGACCTAGGCTAGAAAATTATATACAGACCCGTGGTTTATATATTTTTCTAAAAAATTTAAAATATTTTAAAAATGTAAATATTATGATATTTTGATTTAAATTTTATTAAAATGATTTCTATAAAATATTAGTGATTTGCTATAAATTAAATAAGTGAATTAAGTAAATGGTGAAGTAGAATTTGAAATATAAGTAAATTTTGGAATTTATGATTTTGTTTTTAATGGAATTTATGATTTTGTTTTTAATGGAATTTATGTAAAGTAAGAATATATGACAAATTTGATTTAAAAGATGAATTTAATGAACTGTATTAAGTAATAATAATTTTTAAAAGTGTTAATGATTTTGTATAAATTAAAATACGAAATAAATGAACATTTAAGCTGAATTTGGAAATATAACTTATATTGAATTTTGTGAAATTTGTTTAAAAGTGAATTTTTAATTAAGTAAAATAAATGGAAATAAGTTATATTTTGGAAATTTAAACTTAGTTGTTAAGTTAAGAATTTAAATAAAGAAATGAAAGTTTATTTGTTATTTAGTTTAATTTTGTATGGAAATTTGACTTTGTAAAATCATAGAAATAAAAGTATGTAAATGATTGTTTTAAAGGGTGAATATATATGATTTTATAAGTTAAAATGATTTATATTAAAAGTTAATTATGTGTGAAATTGTAAATAAAACTCTGAATTTGATTTGATAGCATTTTTGAAATATAATGTAAAGATATTACAGCATTGGTAAATGCTGTAGTTGTTTTAAATGAACCGTATAGCAAATTTGAACTAAAGGTTATTATAGCACTTTGTTAGTGCTATAGTTGTTAATTTTAACTAAAATTTCAATTGAAACTAAATTAAGATATTACAGCATTTTTAATGCTGTCTTTTGTTAATGAACTGTTTTAAAACTAACATTTCGTAGCATTTCCTAAGTGCTGCGAAAGTTGAATTTTCATTGTTTTAATAAACTTAAATGGATAAATGATCTTTGAAAAAGATTAAATTTTGTAAATTAAATATTTAATTATTAAATATAATGAATTGACTTTAAATGATTTAAATGGGATAGTTGATCTGGGAAATACAACTATTTTGAAATGTGATTTAATGGTATTTAAATATAAATTAAATAAATGATTTTTTTGAAATGATATTTTGATATTTTGAAATGAATTTGAAATGATATTAAATCTTGGAATAAATAATTGAAGTTTATATTAGTATGAAAAATAATTGGTTTACTTGTAATTTGAATCTATTTAAAAGATATTGGACTTATGAAATATAGGATAATAAAGCTTTGGAATTTATTTTATAATTTGAATAGTTATTTTGTGGATTAAATCTATATTTGAAATTTATAAGATTTGAAATGGTCTATGGAAATTTAATTGAAATAAATGATTGAATTGAATTGAAACTTTGGAAATTTAATACTTGATTTGAAAGTATAATAATTACACTTTTAAATGGTTTAAATGAATTATTTTGATTGAATATAAACTATTTAAAAGGGTGACTTGAAATGATAATAAATGAATGATACCTTTGAATTTTAAAAAGGTATTTAAAGTTGAATATTTAGATTTGAACTCAAATGATATTTTGGTATATTAAAATGATTTGAAATGAAGTTTGAAAGGATATGATATTTTGATATATTAATGATTTGAAATGGAGTTTTGGAAGGATATGATATTTTGATATATTAAAATGATTTGAAATGGAGTTTTGGAAGGATATGATATTTTGATATATTAAAATGATTTGAAATGAAGTTTTGGAAGGATATGATATTTTGATATATTAAAATGATTTGAAATGAAGTTTTGGAAAGATATGATATTTTGATATTGTAACGACCCGTATTTTTACGGATCGAATGATTGTAACCGGTGTTATTAGGACGTTAGTGTTGTTAATTCGTTCAGAATTAGATCGTCCATAAGTTAGACCGTTCAGAGGTTAAGACGACTAGAGCTTGAGTCGTGTAGAAGTTAGGTCGTTCGGAGATAAGCCGTGTTGTAGCTTAAGTCGTGTGGTAGCTTAGGTCGTGGAGCGACTTAAGAGATAGAAGAGACCTAAGGAGTTTGGTCGTGTTGGAGCTTAGGTCGTGAAGGAGGTTAGGTCGTGGAGCGACTTAAGGGGGTAGACGACTTAAGGGGTAGTTGACTTAAGAGTTTGGAGCGACCTATAGGAAGTTAGCGACTTAAGAGAGTTGGCGACTTAAGGGTTAGCGGCATAGGAGTAGCGACTTAAGAGACTAGGAGAGTTAACGACCTAAGAAAGTTAGGTCGTGGACGAGTTAAGGATAGGTCGTTGGGTCATTAGGTCGCGTACTTGTGTTGTCACTAAGTCGCGCATGCGTTAAGTCGTATCCTAGTTAAGTTGTTAGGTCGCGTGTGTGTTAGGTTGTGACCTCTATTAAGTCGTTGAGTCGTAAGTCGTTAAGTCGTCCAAACGACTTAGGTAGAAATGCGACAGTGTGTTGAGTCGCTAAGTCGTATCCCGTTGAGTCCTGGTTCGTGCGCGCGTGTGTTATGGCTTAAGTCGTAGGACCTGCTAAGTCGTAGGTCGAAGGGGATGGATAAGTCGTAAGGTTTGTTAGGTCGTAAGTCGGAGGAGATAAGTCCTGGACGACTTAAGGGGGCGGACGACCTAAGGATTCAGCCTATAAATACGGGGTTTTTCTTCACTTTTTGGGATCCGGATTTTTGAAGCGACGAAGACCTGCCATTTTGAGAGCTCGAGTGTTGCACTTCTTCACTTCTTTTCTCCACTCTAATCTTGTGATTCCTTCCATCCAAATCGAAGATCAAATCGAAGATCCAAGAGCTTAGATTGAAGATCTACATCCATCGAAGAGAGATTTCATCGTTTGAAGCGGAATTTTGGAGAATCAAGTTAGATCCTTCGCTGTCCAGATCTGAAGTGTGTTGCTTTTGAAGTGTTTAGGTGATTTGGTGAGTGGTGGTTATCTCTCACACGGATCCAAAGGAGTATATCGGATTGATGGCTTGATTTGGTGTTAAAATAGTGATTTCCATGCATTTTCTTAAACTTAAGTATAGATCCATTGTTCATGATGATTTGACATCCATTGTACTACATGTTAATCTATGCAAGCTCATTCATCAAGTTGTAGAGATATTACCCATGTTTAATGCTTGTTAGATTTGGACTCTTTATTTACAAAATTGCCATTTTAGTTATAATTGCTTTTAGATCTTGTTTGCATGATTGATTACTTGGATTAATGATTGATTTGATTGATTGTTATAAATTAGTTGATTAGTTGTTAGATTCAGACAAGATGGTCGAAGATGATTCAAAAGCTAAGGGAAAGGCTCTTGAATGAGAAAAGCTGCTCGTGGCATATGACGCGGATGATAAAGCTCATATGGATAGATTTGATGATGATGTTGAGATGAGGCTTTGCTATGATGAGATGAAGCGAGGCATGATGTGAGATAGCCTTGGTTAAATCCAGACGGGATCATTCCAAGCATGTTGATGACTCGGTGAGATGGTTCGAGTTTGAGGATAATGGTTGGCTCGAGGGGCGCTTGAGCTAGTATGGGAATAGTCGTCGAGGAGGATGACTAGAAGGCGGAGATTTCATCGTTGTTGAAGGTTCTAGCAGGCTCAAAGCAAGAGTACGCCGGGCAGATTCGATAGTCCCAAAAGACTACAGTTGGTGGTCGAGTACTCTGGGCAGATTCGATAGTCCTAGGCACGGGCTGCGACGACGTGCGGAGTTCTGTCTAGAACCGGGGTTACCATTAGCCATTGACGGACGACTGAAAGAATGTGCTGGTCATTCAATTAACGGTGGTATCGAAGCAATGATAACAGTGATAGCCAGAGTCATGGATGTTTGGTTGTATTGTCATTCGGTCTCAAGAGCGATATTTTCTGGGTGCTTATCTGATCTTGGTTTAGGCCTTGGGGGTTTGTACTTGGAAAACATTGCCCTTGACTCGAGTGATAATTGCTTTACTTTAAATGTGTGCTTTACTATGTTTACTTCTGCTTAGTGTGTCTGGGGGCTATCACTGTAGAAAGAGGTGGAGTGGGAGGGTTGGATTCCTATTCCTTTTACCTTTATGCTCTTTTGGTATGTTGTTAGTTAATTTACCGCTCACTAAGACTGTTGTCTGACTCAAGGTTTTATGTTCAACTCTTATTACCTTGGGCTGTTCATCCATTTTGGGATGGGCAGACTAGGTAGCAGGTGACAGGTGCTGTTCTTAGTTTCCAACGATGCTGATGATGAAGACGAGCTGGAGGCTTGCATATTATTTTCTTACCATATGTACTGGATGTTCCGCTGCTTGTGTAATTCTCTGAGTGATATGTAGTGAGGCTTGATGTATTGACTATTCAGATGTTTGTATTCAACTATTATGAAGCTTAATTGATGAGATTCTATTTTGTGAAGCTTCACTATATATATTCTCTATTGTATTTTATCCATGCGCTGTGAGTAATACGATAGATTCTGCTGTTTTAATTTTACCTTAACGGTCGTCCATGGCTGCCTGGCACACTTTTCAGCGCACCATTTCTATGTTTAGCGCAGGGGTCATGGGCAGTCGTCACATTTGGTATCAGAGCTTTGGTTAATCGATTTTACCCAACGCTCGCTGAAGTAACTACGTATGAGAGACGTAATTGTATTTTGATGGATGATTACTATATATAATATAGTAGCTTAGAATGATTTGAACCCCTTATGCAGTTGTTCTCAAGGTGTATTAATCATTCCTTTTTATAGATATTAAGAATGAGTCGAAGAGGGAGACCAGCTGCTAGGGAAGGCCGTGCTGCTGAGGGGGCTGCTGATTATGCTGCTATGTTCGAGGCTATGATGACTTCAATCATGAGAAGGATGCCAGCTCCGGGGCCAGCAGTTGATGTTGGAATTCAAGTTCAAGCTCCAAGACCGGTGGATTTTGCTAAGCTGTGTAAAGACTATACTGCTCTTGGAGGGAAGATTTTCTTGGGAACAGAGTCAACCATTGAAGTCTAGAGATGGATAGATGCTTGTAGAAGAATCTTTGGTGATTTGGGAATCGAGGATGCAACTAAAAGGAAGCTCGCGTCAAGACAGCTTCAAGGGAGAGCTTCTGACTGGTGGAACTCTATCACCATTGATACTCCGGAGGAAGAAATTACTTGGGGGCAATTCCAAGCCAGATTTGAAGCTAAGTTCATTTCTACAGCTCAGAAATCTATTCAGTTCAAGAAGTTTGTGGAGCTCAAGCAAGGTGGAAGACCAGTTCTTGTGTATGTTTCTGAGTTTGAAGCTTTGTCCAAGTATGCCCGGTCGTATACTGAATCTCCTTATCAGAAGAACGAGAAGTTTGTGACAGGCTTGGACATTTATCTTGGGAGGCAGTTGGTGGATCATTTGGATGATCCATTTGAGAAGCTTGTGGAGAAATCTCTCAGGCACGAAAATCTATTTCCTAAAGAAGGATCTGTTGTTGCCGTGGCCAAGGAAGAGTCTAAACCACAGCAGGGTGGAAACAAGAAGAGGAAGCAGCAGCAGCAAAAGGGTAAGGATGGCCAGAAGAAGCCGAAGGGCGAAGTGACCTGCTACAATTGTCAGCAGAAGGGCCATTTCTCTAGAGATTGCAAGAATCCAAAGGTGCCGGTGAAGTGCCACAACTGTGAAAAGCCGGGGCATATCAAGAGGAATTGTCCAGAACCGCGAAAGGACAAGCAGATTGTGCAAGCTTATGCTTTGGGGGCTGTTCCATCATCTTCAAAAGCTCCTACCGCTGAAGAGAAAGGAAAGAGTGTGGTGGTTCAAGGTACTCTTTCCATATGTGGTGTTCCAGTTAGAGTGTTATTCGATACTGGGACGTCGCATTCTTTTGTTTGTAATGAACTTGTAGGCCGGTTGGGTTTAGAACCGGATATTGTTGATAGACCATTGGTTGTGACTAATCCAGTTGGGGGTTCGTCCTGTCTGTGTATGCTATGCCGTGGTCTGATTGTATCGAGTCATGATTGCTCTTTTGTTTGTGATTGTTTTGTTCTGAACTTTGCGGGGTTCGGAATTATTTTGGGTATGGACTGACTTAGGAAGTATGCGGCAAAGGTTGATTGTGAAAGATTGGAGGTGACAGTTGAGAATGTGGAAGGGAGAAAGGTTGTGATACGATGTAAGCATGAGGAAGGCGTCTTCATGAGCTTCATGTATTCGCTGGTTGTTCCACGGGATGGACTGTCATCGGTGCCAATCGCTAATGGATTTGAGGATGTCTTTGATGAGGTCAAAGGGTTACCGCCGCATAGAGAGATCGAGTTTCGTATCGATTTAGTTGAAGGAGCCAGACCTATTGTGATGCCTCTTAGGCGGATGGCGCCTAGGGAACAGCAAGAGTTGAGGGTGCAAGTTAATGATCTTTTACAGAAAGGATTCATTCGGCGTAGTGTGTCCGAATGGGGTGCACTAATTGTGTTTGTTACCAAAGCGGATGGATCGTTGAGGTTGTGTGTGGATTATCGTGAGCTGAATAAAGTGACTAAGAAGAACAAGTATCCATTGCCGAGAATAGATGACTTGTTTGATCAGCTTCACGAAGCCAAGGTGTTTTCTCAGATGGATTTGGCAACGGGATTTTACCAGTTAAGAGTGGCAAAGGATAGTGTGCAGAAGACTGTTTCAGGACACCATCCGGTTTCTTTGAGTGGCTGGTAATGCCGTTTGGATTGACCAATGCACCGGCATATTTTGTGGATCTTATGAATAGAGTGTTCAGAGATCAGTTGAACAAGTTCGTACTAGTGTTCGTGGATGATATTTTGATTTATTCCAGAACTGAAGAAGAGCACAAGACGCACTTGCATATTGTTTTGGAAATCTTACGGAAACATCAGCTGAAGGCTAAGTTTTCAAAGTGTCACTTCTGGAAGAGCGAAGTGAGGTTCTTAGGCCATATTATCTCTGGAAGCGGAATAGCGGTTGATCCCGCCAAGACAGCAGCAATCCAGGATTGGGGTAGACCTAAGAATGCATCTGATGTGAGAAGTTTTCTTGGATTAGCAGGATACTATCGTCGATTTATCAAAGACTTTTCCATGGTGGCTGCACCATTAACAGGATTGACGAAAAAGAATCAAGGATTCAGATGGGATGCTAAGTGTGAGCAAGCTTTCGGAATTCTGAAAGAGCGACTGACAAGTGCTCCTGTTTTGACTATTCCAAGTGGAAATGATGAGATGGTGGTTTACACCGACGCATGTGGTACTGGACTTGGTGCAGTGCTAATGTAGAAGGGTAAAGTTGTTGCGTATGCAAGTCGACAACTGAAGCCGCATGAAAGGAATTATCCGACTCATGATTTGGAGTTAGCGGCAATTGTATTTGCTCTGAAGATGTGGAGACATTACTTATTGGGAGTTCGATTCGAGTTGTTTACAGATCATAAGTCGTTGAAGTATCTTTTCTCCCAAAAGGATTTGAATCTTAGGCAGCAACGATGGCTAGAGTTTTTGGCATCATATGATTTTAGTATAGCATATACTCCGGGAAAGGGTAACGTAGTGGCAGATGCATTAAGTCGAAGACATGCAGGATTGGGAGCCATGTTTTCAGAATGGAAGAATCTCGAGTATTTGGTTGGATTTGACTTCAGGCCCATATGTGAATTGGAACCTGAGATGTTGGCAAACTTATCGATAAGACCGACTCTTGTGGAAAGAATTGGCGAGAGCCAAAAGCGAGATGATAAGCTTGTCAAGATTATCCGTGATTTGGAATCTAGATTGGACCCAGAAAAGGATAAAGGATTCGAGGTCGATCGAGAGGGTTGGCTTCGGAAGCAAGGACGACTAGTTGTTCCCGATATAGATGAATTGAGAGATGAAGTTCTGAAGGAAAGTCATCACTCGAAGTTGACAATTCATCCAGGTGGAAATAAGATGTATCGGGATATGAAGAGAACCTATTACTAGGAAGGTATGAAGAAGGATGTTGGAAATTTTATTTCCAAGTGCATGAACTGCCAGCTGGTAAAAGCCGAACAGAAGAAGCCTAGTGGATTGCTTCAGCCATTAGAAGTTCCTACATCGAAGTGGGAGCAAATATCGATGGATTTTATCGATGGGTTACCTAGAACCAGAGCGGGAAATGAAGGGATTTGGGTCATCGTAGATCGTTTGACTAAGAGTGCAAGATTCATTCCTGTTCGATCAACCAGGACTGCATCAAAGTTGGCTGAGCTGTATGTTAAGTGGATAGTTCGATTCTATTTTATTCCGAAAAGTATAGTGAGTGATCGAGACCCATTGCTCACTAGTAGATTTTGGAAGAGCTTCCAGGAAGTTTTGGAAACCGAGTTGTGTTTGAGTACAGCTTATCACCCCCAAACAGATGGTCAGACCGAGAGAGTCAACCGAGTTTTGGAAGATCTCCTTAGAGCATGTGTTTTGGATTTCGGAGGATCATGGGAAGATCACCTTCATTTGGTAGAATTTTCGTATAATAACAGTTACCAGTCAAGCATTGGTATGGCACCGTATGAGGCATTGTATGGAAGACCGTGTAACTCTCCGACATGTTGGTTAGAAACAGGAGAAAAGCTGATACTTGGGCCAGAAATGATTCGACAGACTTCGGATTGCATAGAGATCATTCGGCAACGAATGAAAGCAGCCCAAGACCGACAGAAAAGTTATGCCGATAAGCGTCGTAAGGATTTGGAATTCGACGTAGGTGATATGGTTTTTGTGAAGATTTCTCCACTGAAGAATGTTATTCGATTCGGGAAGAAAGGAAAATTGACTCCGAGATTAGTTGGACCATTCTCGATCATCGAGCGAATTGGAAAGCTCGCCTATAAATTAGAGTTACCGGAAAAGATGTCGGGTGTGCACAATGTTTTTCATGTATCGTATTTACGGAAGTATGTGCACGACTCGAATACAGTAGTTTCTGCAGATAGCTGTGAAGATTTTGAGGTAGATCTAGTTGTTGAGAGACCTCGTAAGCCGCTTCGTGTTGTGGAAACTGACACGAAACAGCTTAGGAGGAAGGTAGTTAGGTTGCTCAAGATACAATGGAGTGATGATGTTAACGACTGTACATGGGAGGTGGAAGAGAGGATGAAGGCAGCTCATCCTGAACTCTTCGAGGTATGGCCATAAGATGTCGTGTCATCTCACGATGTTGTAACTTGTTCTAGTTTTAGAATTCTGCATGCTAGGCTAGAATTGGACGCATGGTTTGTTGATTGCTATGGATGGTAGGCATGCAGAATAGTTTTTGATTGCTCTTGTTTGTTTGGAATTTCGGGGGCGAAATTCCTAAGGGGGAGAGAATGTAACGACCCGTATTTTTACGGATCGAATGATTATAACCGGTGTTATTAGGACGTTAGTGTTGTTAATTCGTTCAGAATTAGATCGTCCATAAGTTAGACCGTTCAGAGGTTAAGACGACTAGAGCTTGAGTCGTGTAGAAGTTAGGTCGTTCGGAGATAAGCCGTGTTGTAGCTTAAGTCGTGTGGTAGCTTAGGTCGTGGAGCGACTTAAGAGATAGAAGAGACCTAAGGAGTTTGGTCGTGTTGGAGCTTAGGTCGTGAAGGAGGTTAGGTCGTGGAGCGACTTAAGGGGGTAGACGACTTAAGGGGTAGACGACTTAAGAGTTTGGAGCGACCTATAGGAAGTTAGCGACTTAAGAGAGTTGGCGACTTAAGGGTTAGCGGCATAGGAGTAGCGACTTAAGAGACTAGGCGAGTTAACGACCTAAGAAAGTTAGGTCGTGGACGAGTTAAGGATAGGTCGTTGGGTCATTAGGTCACGTACTTGTGTTGTCACTAAGTCGCGCATGCATTAAGTCGTATCCTAGTTAAGTTGTTAGGTCACGTGTGTGTTAGGTTGTGACCTCTGTTAAGTCGTTGAGTCGTAAGTCGTTAAGTCGTCCAAACGACTTAGGTAGAAATGCGACAGTGTGTTGAGTCGCTAAGTCGTATCCCGTTGAGTCCTGGTTCGTGCGCGCGTGTGTTATGGCTTAAGTCGTAGGACCTGCTAAGTCGTAGGTCGAAGGGGATGGATAAGTCGTAAGGTTTGTTAGGTCGTAAGTCGGAGGAGATAAGTCGTGGACGACTTAAGGGGGCGGACGACCTAAGGATTCAGCCTATAAATACGGGGTTTTTCTTCACTTTTTGGGATCCGGATTTTTGAAGCGACGAAGTCCTGCCATTTTGAGAGCTCGAGTGTTGCACTTCTTCACTTCTTTTCTCCACTCTAATCTTGTGATTCCTTCCATCCAAATCGAAGATCAAATCGAAGATCCAAGAGCTTAGATTGAAGATCTACATCCATCGAAGAGAGATTTCATCGTTTGAAGCGGAATTTTGGAGAATCAAGGTAGATCCTTCGCTGTCCAGATCTGAAGTGTGTTGCTTTTGAAGTGTTTAGGTGATTTGGTGAGTGGTGGTTATCTCTCACACGGATCCAAAGGAGTATATCGAATTGATGGCTTGATTTGGTGTTAAAATAGTGATTTCCATGCATTTTCTTAAACTTAAGTATAGATCCATTGTTCATGATGATTTGACATCCATTGTACTACATGTTAATCTATGCAAGCTCATTCATCAAGTTGTAGAGATATTACCCATGTTTAATGCTTGTTAGATTTGGACTCTTTATTTACAAAATTGCCATTTTAGTTATAATTGCTTTTAGATCTTGTTTGCATGATTGATTACTTGGATTAATGATTGATTTGATTGATTGTTATAAATTAGTTGATTAGTTGTTAGATTAAGACAAGATGGTCGAAGATGATTCAAAAGCTAAGGGAAAGGCTCTTGAATGAGAAAAGCTGCTCGTGGCATATGACGCGGATGATAAAGCTCATATGGATAGATTTGATGATGATGTTGAGATGAGGCTTTGCTATGATGAGATGAAGCGAGGCATGATGTGAGATAGCCTTGGTTAAATCCAGACGGGATCATTCCAAGCATGTTGATGACTCGGTGAGATGGTTCGAGTTTGAGGATAATGGTTGGCTCGAGGGGCGCTTGAGCTAGTATGGGAATAGTCGTCGAGGAGGATGACTAGAAGGCGGAGATTTCATCGTTGTTGAAGGTTCTAGCAGGCTCAAAGCAAGAGTACGCCGGGCAGATTCGATAGTCCCAAAAGACTACAGTTGGTGGTCGAGTACTCTGGGCAGATTCGATAGTCCTAGGCACGGGCTGCGACGACGTGTGGAGTTCTATCTAGAACCGGGGTTACGATTGGCCCTTGACGGACGGCTGAAAGAATGTGCTGGTCATTCAATTAACGGTGGTATCGAAGCAATGATAACAGTGATAGCCAGAGTCATGGATGTTTGGTTGTATCGTCATTCTGTCTCAAGAGCGCTATTTTCTGGGTGCTTATCTGATCTTGGTTTAGGCCTTGGGGGTTTGTACTTGGAAAACATTGCCCTTGACTCGAGTGATAATTGCTTTACTTTAAATGTGTGCTTTACTATGTTTACTTCTGCTTAGTGTGTCTGGGGGCTATCACTGTAGAAAGAGGTGGAGTGGGAGGGTTGGATTCCTATTCCTTTTACCTTTATGCTCTTTTGGTATGTTGTTAGTTAATTTACCGCTCACTAAGACTGTTGTCTGACTCAAGGTTTTATGTTCAACTCTTATTACCTTGGGCTGTTCATCCATTTTGGGATGGGCAGACTAGGTAGCAGGTGACAGGTGCTGTTCTTAGTTTCCAACGATGCCGATGATGAAGACGAGCTGGAGGCTTGCATATTATTTTCTTACTATATGTACTGGATGTTCCGCTGCTTGTGTAATTCTCTGAGTGATATGTAGTGAGGCTTGATGTATTGACTATTCAGATGTTTGTATTCAACTATTATGAAGCTTAATTGATGAGATTCTATTTTGTGAAGCTTCACTATATATATTCTCTATTGTATTTTATCCATGCGCTGTGAGTAATACGATAGATTCTGCTGTTTTATTTTACCTTAACGGTCGTCCATGGCTGCCTGGCACACTTTTCAGCGCACCATTTCTATGTTTAGCGCAGGGGTCATGGGCGGTCGTCACATTTGGTATCAGAGCTTTGGTTAATCGATTTTACCCAACGCTCGCTGAAGTAACTACGTATGAGAGACGTAATTGTATTTTGATGGATGATTACTATATATAATATAGTAGCTTAGAATGATTTGAACCCCTTATGCAGTTGTTCTCAAGGTGTATTAATCATTCCTTTTTATAGATATTAAGAATGAGTCGAAGAGGGAGACCAGCTGCTAGGGAAGGCCGTGCTGCTGAGGGGGCTGCTGATTATGCTGCTATGTTCGAGGCTATGATGACTTCAATCATGAGAAGGATGCCAGCTCCGAGGCCATCAGTTGATGTTGGAATTCAAGTTCAAGCTCCAAGACCGGTGGATTTTGCTAAGCTGTGTAAAGACTATACTGCTCTTGGAGGGAAGATTTTCTTGGGAACAGAGTCAACCATTGAAGTCCAGAGATGGATAGATGCTTGTAGAAGAATCTTTGGTGATTTGGGAATCGAGGATGCAACTAAAAGGAAGCTCGCGTCAAGACAGCTTCAAGGGAGAGCTTCTGACTGGTGGAACTCTATCACCATTGATACTCCGAAGGAAGAAATTACTTGGGGGCAATTCCAAGCCAGATTTGAAGCTAAGTTCATTTCTACAGCTCAGAAATCTGTTCTGTTCAAGAAGTTTAAGGAGCTCAAGCAAGGTGGAAGACCAGTTCTTGTGTATGTTTCTGAGTTTGAAGCTTTGTCCAAGTATGCCCGGTCGTATATTGAATCTCCTTATCAGAAGAACGAGAAGTTTGTGACAGGCTTGGACATTTATCTTGGGAGGCAGTTGGTGGATCATTTGGACGATCCATTTGAGAAGCTTGTGGAGAAAGCTCTCAGGCACGAAAATCTGTTTCCTAAAGAAGGATCTGTTGTTGCCGTGGCCAAGGAAGAGTCTAAACCACAGCAGGGTGGAAACAAGAAGAGGAAGCAGCAGCAGCAAAAGGGTAAGGATGGCCAGAAGAAGCCGAAGGGCGAAGTGAACTACTACAATTGTCAGCAGAAGGGCCATTTCTCCAGAGATTGCAAGAATCCAAAGGTGCCGGTGAAGTGCCACAACTGTGACAAGACGGGTCATATCAAGAGGAATTGTCCAGAACCGCGAAAGGACAAGCAGATTGTGCAAGCTTATGCTTTGGGGGTTGTTCCATCATCTTCAAAAGCTCCTACCGCTGAAGAGAAAGGAAAGAGTGTGGTTGTTCAAGGTACTCTTTCCATATGTGGTGTTCCAGTTAGAGTGTATTCGATACTGGGACGTCGCATTCTTTTGTTTGTAATGAACTTGTAGGCCGGTTGGGTTTAGAACCGGATATTGTTGATAGACCATTGGTTGTGACTAATCCAGTTGGGGGTTCGTCCTGTCTGTGTATGCTATGCCGTGGTCTGATTGTATCGAGTCATGATTGCTCTTTTGTTTGTGATTGTTTTGTTCTGAACTTTGCGGGGTTCGAAATTATTTTGGGTATGGACTGACTTAGGAAGTATGCGGCAAAGGTTGATTGTGAAAGATTGGAGGTGACAGTTGAGAATGTGGAAGGGAGAAAGGTTGTGATACGATGTAAGCATGAGGAAGGCGTCTTCATGAGCTTCATGTATTCGCTGGTTGTTCCACGGGATGGACTGTCATCGGTGCCAATCGCTAATGGATTTGAGGATGTCTTTGATGAGGTCAAAGGGTTACCGCCGCATAGAGAGATCGAGTTTCGTATCGATTTAGTTGAAGGAGCCAGACCTGTTGTGATGCCTCTTAGGCGGATGGCGCCTAGGGAACAACAAGAGTTGAGGGTGCAAGTTAATGATCTTTTACAGAAAGGATTCATTCGGCGTAGTGTGTCCGAATGGGGTGCACCAGTTGTGTTTGTTACCAAAGCGGATGGATCGTTGAGGTTGTGTGTGGATTATCGTGAGCTGAATAAAGTGACTAAGAAGAACAAGTATCCATTGCCGAGAATAGATGACTTGTTTGATCAGCTTCACGAAGCCAAGGTGTTTTCTCAGATGGATTTGACAACGGGATTTTACCAGTTAAGAGTGGCAAAGGATAGTGTGCAGAAGACTGTTTCAGGACACCATCCGGTTTCTTTGAGTGGCTGGTAATGTCGTTTGGATTGACCAATGCACCGGCATATTTTGTGGATCTTAAGAATAGAGTGTTCAGAGATCAGTTGAACAAGTTCGTACTAGTGTTCGTGGATGATATTTTGATTTATTCCAGAACTGAAGAAGAGCACAAGACGCACTTGCATATTGTTTTAGAAATCTTACAGAAACATCAGCTGAAGGCTAAGTTTTCAAAGTGTCACTTATGGAAGAGCGAAGTGAGGTTCTTAGGCCATATTATATATGGAAGCGGAATAGCGGTTGATCCCGCCAAGATAGCAGCAATCCAGGATTGGGGTATACCTAAGAATGCATCTGATGTGAGAAGTTTCCTTTGATTAGCAGGATACTATCGTCGATTTATCAAAGACTTTTCCTAGGTGGCTGCACCATTAACAGGATTGACGAAAAAGAATCAAGGATTCAGATGGGATGCTAAGTGTGAGCAAGCTTTCGGAATTCTGAAAGAGCGACTGACAAGTGCTCCTGTTTTGACTATTCCAAGTGGAAATGATGAGATGGTGGTTTACACCGACGCATGTGGTACTGGACTTGGTGCAGTGCTAATGTAGAAGGGTAAAGTTGTTGCGTATGCAAGTCGACAACTGAAGCCGCATGAAAGGAATTATCCGACTCATGATTTGGAGTTAGCGGCAATTGTATTTGCTCTGAAGATGTGGAGACATTAGTTATTGGGAGTTCGATTCGAGTTGTTTACAGATCATAAGTCGTTGAAGTATCTTTTATCCCAAAAGGATTTGAATCTTAGGTAGCAACGATGGCTAGAGTTTTTGGCATCATATGATTTTAGTATAGCATATACTCCGGGAAAGGGTAACGTAGTGGCAGATGCGTTAAGTCGAAGACATGCAGGATTGGGAGCCATGTTTTCAGAATGGAAGAATCTCGAGTATTTGGCTGGATTTGACTTCAGGCCCAGATGTGAATTGGAACCTGAGATGTTGGAAAACTTATCGATAAGACCGACTCTTGTGGAAAGAATTGGCGAGAGCCAAAAGCGAGACGATAAGCTTGTCAAGATTATTCGTGATTTGGAATCTAGATTGGACCCAGAAAAGGATAAAGGATTCGAGGTCGATCGAGAGGGTTGGCTTCGAAAGCATGGACGACTAGTTGTTCCCGATATAGATGAATTGAGAGATGAAGTTCTGAAGGAAAGTCATCACTCGAAGTTGACAATTCATCCAGGTGGAAATAAGATGTATCGGGATATGAAGAGAACCTATTACTAGGAAGGTATGAAGAAGGATGTTGGAAATTTTATTTCCAAGTGCATGAACTGCCAGCTGGTAAAAGCCGAACAGAAGAAGCCTAGTGGATTGCTTCAGCCATTAGAAGTTCCTACATGGAAGTGGGAGCAAATATCGATGGATTTTATCGATGGGTTACCTAGAACCAGAGCGGGAAATGAAGGGATTTGGGTCATCGTAGATCGTTTGACTAAGAGTGCAAGATTCATTCCTGTTCGATCAACCAGGACTGCATCAAAGTTGGCTGAGCTGTATGTTAAGTGGATAGTTCGATTCCATGGTATTTCGAAAAGTATAGTGAGTGATCGAGACCCATTGTTCACTAGTAGATTTTGGAAGAGCTTCCAGGAAGTTTTGGGAACCGAGTTGTGTTTGAGTACAGCTTATCACCCCCAAACAGATGGTCAGACCGAGAGAGTCAACCGAGTTTTGGAAGATCTCCTTAGAGCATGTGTTTTGGATTTCGAAGGATCATGGGAAGATCACCTTCATTTGGTAGAATTTTTGTATAATAACAGTTACCGGTCAAGCATTGGTATGGCACCGTATGAGGCATTGTATGGAAGACCGTGTAACTCTCCGACATGTTGGTTAGAAACAGGAGAAAAGCTGATACTTGGGCCAGAAATGATTCGACAGACTTCGGATTGCATAGAGATCATTCGGCAACGAATGAAAGCAGCCCAAGACCGACAGAAAAGTTATGCCGATAAGCGTCGTAAGGATTTGGAATTCGACGTAGGTGATATGGTTTTTGTGAAGATTTCTCCACTGAAGAATGTTATTCGATTCGGGAAGAAAGGAAAATTGACTCCGAGATTAGTTGGACCATTCCCGATCATCGAGCGAATTGGAAAGCTCGCCTATAAATTGGAGTTACCAGAAAAGATGTCGGGTGTGCACAATGTTTTTCATGTATCGTATTTACGGAAGTATGTGCACGACTCGAATACAGTAGTTTCTGCAGATAGCTGTGAAGATTTTAAGGTAGATCTAGTTGTTGAGAGACCTCGTAAGCCGCTTCGTGTTGTGGAAACTGACACGAAACAGCTTAGGAGGAAGGTAGTTAGGTTGCTCAAGATACAATGGAGTGATGATGTTAACGACTGTACATGGGAGGTGGAAGAGAGGATGAAGGCAGCTCATCCTGAACTCTTCGAGGTATGGCCATAAGATGTCGTGTCATCTCACGACATTGTAACTTGTTCTAGTTTTAGAATTCTGCATGCTAGGCTAGAATTGGACGCATGGTTTGTTGATTGTTATGGATGGTAGGCATGCAGAATAGTTTTTGATTGCTCTTGTTTGTTTGGAATTTCGGGGGCGAAATTCCTAAGGGGGAGAGAATGTAACGACCCGTATTTTTACGGATCGAATGATTATAACCGGTGTTATTAGGACGTTAGTGTTGTTAATTCGTTCAGAATTAGATCGTCCATAAGTTAGACCGTTCAGAGGTTAAGACGACTAGAGCTTGAGTCGTGTAGAAGTTAGGTCGTTCGGAGATAAGCCGTGTTGTAGCTTAAGTCGTGTGGTAGCTTAGGTCGTGGAGCGACTTAAGAGATAAAAGAGACCTAAGGAGTTTGGTCGTGTTGTAGCTTAGGTCGTGAAGGAGGTTAGGTCATGGAGCGACTTAAGGGGGTAGACGACTTAAGGGGTAGACGACTTAAGAGTTTGGAGCAACCTATAGGAAGTTAGCGACTTAAGAGAGTTGGCGACTTAAGGGTTAGCGGCATAGGAGTAGCGACTTAAGAGACTAGGCGAGTTAACGACCTAAGAAAGTTAGGTCGTGGACGAGTTAAGGATAGGTCGTTGGGTCATTAGGTCGCGTACTTGTGTTGTCACTAAGTCGCGCATGCGTTAAGTCGTATCCTAGTTAAGTTGTTAGGTCGCGTGTGTGTTAGGTTGTGACCTCTGTTAAGTCGTTGAATCGTAAGTCGTTAAGTCGTCCAAACGACTTAGGTAGAAATGCGACAGTGTGTTGAGTCGCTAAGTCGTATCCCGTTGAGTCTTGGTTCGTGCGCGCGTGTGTTATGGCTTAATTCGTAGGACCTACTAAGTCGTAGGTCGAAGGGGATGGATAAGTCGTAAGGTTTGTTAGGTCGTAAGTCGGAGGAGATAAGTCGTGGATGACTTAAGGGGGCGGACGACCTAAGGATTCAGCCTATAAATACAGGGTTTTTCTTCACTTTTTGGGATCCGGATTTTTGAAGCGACGAAGTCCTGCCATTTTGAGAGCTCGAGTGTTGCACTTCTTCACTTCTTTTCTCCACTCTAATCTTGTGATTCCTTCCATCCAAATCGAAGATCAAATCGAAGATCCAAGAGCTTAGATTGAAGATCTACATCCATCGAAGAGAGATTTCATCGTTTGAAGCGGAATTTTGGAGAATCAAGTTAGATCCTTCGCTGTCCAGATCTGAAGTGTGTTGCTTTTGAAGTGTTTAGGTGATTTGGTGAGTGGTGGTTATCTCTCACACGGATCCAAAGGAGTATATCGAATTGATGGCTTGATTTGGTGTTAAAATAGTGATTTCCATGCATTTTCTTAAACTTAAGTATAGATCCATTGTTCATGATGATTTGGCATCCATTGTACTACATGTTAATCTATGCAAGCTCATTCTTCAAGTTGTAGAGATATTACCCATGTTTAATGCTTGTTAGATTTGGACTCTTTATTTACAAAATTGCCATTTTAGTTATAATTGCTTTTAGATCTTGTTTGCATGATTGATTACTTGGATTAATGATTGATTTGATTGATTGTTATAAATTAGTTGATTAGTTGTTAGATTAAGACAAGATGGTCGAAGATGATTCAAAAGCTAAGGGAAAGGCTCTTGAATGAGAAAAGCTGCTCGTGGCATATGACGCGGATGATAAAGCTCATATGGATAGATTTGATGATGATGTTGAGATGAGGCTTTGCTATGATGAGATGAAGCGAGGCATGATGTGAGATAGCCTTGGTTAAATCCAGACGGGATCATTCCAAGCATGTTGATGACTCGGTGAGATGGTTCAAGTTTGAGGATAATGGTTGGCTCGAGGGGCGCTTGAGCTAGTATGGGAATAGTCGTCGAGGAGTATGACTAGAAGGCGGAGATTTCATCGTTGTTGAAGGTTCTAGCAGGCTCAAAGCAAGAGTACGCCGGGCAGATTCGATAGTCCCAAAAGACTACAGTTGGTGGTCGAGTACTCTGGGCAGATTCGATAGTCCTAGGCACGGGCTGCGACGACGTGCGGAGTTCTGTCTAGAACCGGGGTTACGATTGGCCCTTGACGGACGGCTGAAAGAATGTGCTGGTCATTCAATTAACGGTGGTATCGAAGCAATGATAACAGTGATAGCCAGAGTCATGGATGTTTGGTTGTATCGTCATTCGGTCTCAAGAGCGATATTTTCTGGGTGCTTATCTGATCTTGGTTTAGGCCTTGGGGGTTTGTACTTGGAAAACATTGCCCTTGACTCGAGTGATAATTGCTTTAGTTTAAATGTGTGCTTTACTATGTTTACTTCTGCTTAGTGTGTCTGGGGGCTATCACTGTAGAAAGAGGTGGAGTGGGAGGGTTGGATTCCTATTCCTTTTACCTTTATGCTCTTTTGGTATGTTGTTAGTTAATTTACCGCTCACTAAGACTGTTGTCTGACTCAAGGTTTTATGTTCAACTCTTATTACCTTGGGCTGTTCATCCATTTTGGGATGGGCAGACTAGGTAGCAGGTGACAGGTGCTGTTCTTAGTTTCCAACGATGCTGATGATGAAGACGAGCTGGAGGCTTGCATATTATTTTCTTACTATATGTACTGGATGTTCCGCTGCTTGTGTAATTCTCTGAGTGATATGTAGTGAGGCTTTATGTATTGACTATTCAGATGTTTGTATTCAACTATTATGAAGCTTAATTGATGAGATTCTATTTTGTGAAGCTTCACTATATATATTCTTTATTGTATTTTATCCATGCGCTGTGAGTAATACGATAGATTCTGCTGTTTTAATTTTACCTTAACGGTCGTCCATGGCTGCCTGGCACACTTTTCAGTGCACCATTTCTATGTTTAGCGCAGGGGTCATGGGCGGTCGTCATAGATATATTGAAATAATTTGAAATGAAGTTTTGAAATGATAGGTTATTTTAAATATATTGAAATGATTTGAAATGAAGTTTTGAAATGATATGTTATTTTAAATATATTAAAATGATTTGAAATGAAGTTTTGAAATGATATGTTATTTTAAATATATTGAAATGGTTTGGAATTGATTTAATCTTCATTTTGATAAAGATTTGGATTTGAAATGATATTCTATTTTGAAGTATAAACTGTTTTTCAATTATAACCACGGGTTATAATAACGATTGGTTGTTAAAGAGACCGGGATCGGATATGGACATACTCTCTGTCGATACCGAAAACCACTTTGACAACTGTGTACGCGGTGGAGTTTCCAGAATGAAGTTGGATGGTGGCGACGATCCTAAGGTATATACGTGGACCCAACTCCCGTGAGTTGGCATAAGGTGGCTAAAACAGGAGCGATCGACGGGCCAAGGAGGTAGCACCTTTGATCGGACACACTTCTTCGATATCATTCTATTACTTGTGACTGATTTGGTGCGCACCCTTGATTTGGGAGTGTTGTTCGAGGTGGGCGGTAGTGGCTGCTATGCGTCACCACCAGTCCGGATGCGTAATTGGTATATCTACCCTGGCATTGCCTTGTGTGCCGTGTCACCTACCATATCGAGCTTTACTACGATTTGTGATTTCTCCCGTAGCCTGTGGAGTATCGAGGGTAGCCCCCATTTTGGGAGTATGCTAATACTGGATAGACTACTGGGACTATTACGCGTTAAGGTGGAAAATGTAAAGCCTTAATGCTATTTAAAAGTATGTTTATTTTATATTAGACATTATTATAATAGCGAATATTACTACATAGTAGATAGTTTAACGGATCCTTAAAGAATGGGCGATCCCAAGCATTCTTTAAGTTACTTGTACCTTGATTACAGTTCACTTGAGTTGGTTTATATTGTATAAGTATGTATGTCCTGACTCGAGTGTTTATATTTTTTTTATTTACGCTCGGGTCAGCCTGAGTATTCACAGATTTGGATTCCACTTTCTGGAGATTGGAATCGCTGGAGATTATCTGCTTATCTAGTTTTATCTATCTCAGTTCGGTTGTTCTATTCAGCTTGTACTTGGTTATCATATTGAGACTTCTGTTGTACTTTATTTCTTCTTTTGTATCTTATTTAACTCTGATATATTTACATAGTAGCTTCATGAACTACTATTTCTTTTACTTCCGTTGCACTTCTTACTCTGTGTCTGTGATCTGTGATTATTTATTTACTGTATATTCTGAGATTTGCCAAATATAAATTAACAATTCGGGTATTTTGAGCAATTCAAGTCCGACATGTGCGGATACAAATGGTTGAAAATATCGGGTCGTTACAAGACTTGTTTCAACACCTAGTGAAAATACTGGAAAAACCTTCAAAACCGATATGGAAAGTACAATCCAAACAAATCAACCAAATCAAACTGAATCATGGATCGCAGATACACAATGGTTACGCCTGGATCCCCCAGGAAACATCCATACCCGTAGGCCGTCACAGCCCCTGCGAATTACGCCATGATAACAACTGTAGACCGCAGATACACAATGGTTATGCCTGGATCCCCCAGGAAACATCTGTACCCGTAGGCAGTCACAGCCCCTGTGGATTACGCTACAAAACGACCCATAGATCGCATATACACAATTGGTTACGCCTGGATCCCCCAGGAAACATCCGTACCCGTAAGCAGTCACAGCCACTGCGAATTACGCTATGCAGTCGAGTTCATAAGACCATGGGTAACGCCATGGAATTCGATGGACACTCGAGTATCATATCCGGAAAACCAAATCAGAGAGAATAATATCGATAGAATGAATACACAATGTGGCTACAAAGCGGATATCAAGCAGAAGGCACTTTCAATATCTTTACTTCGAAAATATGTATCATATAGTACCCTTTCAAATCAATTTCAAATATCATACTTATGTAAAGTCCATTATATATAAGATTTTTTTTCAAATCGAATACTTTCCAAAATCAAAAGTATATCAAATCACACTTGTATAGACTTCGATTATATAAGATTTCACTTTTCAAATTGAGTACCTTTCCAAATCAATAGTTTGGAATCAACTTCATACTTATACAAATCAATTTTATATAAGTTTGATAACTCCCAAATCAAGTATTTAGTAAAATAAGATTATCAATTTCAATTCGTTTCAATATCAGTTCAGTTTCAAAATCATATACAATTTCACCAAATTATTTCTTCAAAACTAAATATCTCCAGTTTCAAAGTTTCCAAAATAATAGGTTTAGAGAATAATCCACGTTTGTTTCCAAATCAACATATTTTATGTCAAACAAATTCATTTCCAAAAATCATAGCACTTTCAAGGATATAACACTTTCGAACCCAAAACAATTTGAAATAATAATACTTTGGAAATCATAATACTTTGAAATTCAAACTTTGGAAATCATAACACTTGAAATCATAACACTTTCCTTCAAACAGTTTAGATATTAATAATAGTATATAAAATAAATTAGTTTGTAAAATAAAATATTTAAATAAAATAGTAATAAGTAAAAACAATTTATATTAAATAATTAGTATTTTTAAAATAGTTTATATTACAAATAGTTATATTAAAAATAGTTTATATATAAAAATAGTTATATTAAAAATAGTTTATATTAAAAATAGTTATATTAAAAACAGTTTTATTAAAAATAGTTTATATTAATAATAGTTTATAAAATAATATAAAATAGTTTTAAAATATTTATATAATACAATAGTTTCTTCAAATTCCACAAATCGATTCTACTCAACTCAGATTCCAAAATTCAAATTTAATCCAATCTCAAATCCTCAAATTTCAATTCAATTCAGTTTCTCAATAAACTATTTCAAATTTTATCGATTTCAAAGACAGATGTGAAGCACAAAATAAACATTCAATCTCAATATATTTCAAAGCTTTATATATTCAATATTTCAAAACTAAATTTGATAATTTCATTTATATCTCAAATTCACTTTACTATTATTTAGTTTGAAATATCTACTTAATCATTTCAATAACATCTGAATACAACCTCAATTTTTAAATTTAAATAAACAAAATATCCCATTCAAATTTATATAAATTTGAAATATGCATTTAAGTCACTTTTAATCAAATCCAAGTTATAAAAATCATATTATTGAAATTTCAATTTTTAATAAATTTCAGATCAAACTTATTTAAGTATAATTCTTAAATAAATATAATTTCAAATCAATCTCAAATTCATCTTCCAACTTGAATCATTATAAACTCTATATTTGAAAATATATAGATATCAAATAAATATTGGGTTTTAAATCCCAATCTATTTTCGAAATCAAATCTTTTTCTCAAAATCAATTATACCCCAAAAATGATTTCCCAGTTTATAACCATCCCTTTAAATCCTTTAAACTATTTATTTTTATTTGAA
Source organism: Allium fistulosum (assembly GCA_030737815.1). NCBI lineage: Eukaryota > Viridiplantae > Streptophyta > Magnoliopsida > Asparagales > Amaryllidaceae > Allium > Allium fistulosum. The sequence goes on along the minus strand of CM060901.1, from coordinate 1,386,070,593 downwards.
AGATCCACTTTACCCTTTGAAAATTATTATTATTATATATAAATAGTTTTATAAAAGATGTTACTAAGTTAAAACATTTAAAACTAAATTTTATTCAAAATATTTTAAAACTAAATTTCATATTAATATAATTCAAAATAGTCTTATTCATTTACCTAACAAAACAGTTTTAAGCTTATTTAAATCTTATGACTTCATACTTAAACATACAAAACTAAACTTATATACTTAATCAAATAATTTATACCTTTCAAAATTTCTTAGCTTTGAAAATTAAACCTTGATTTGGAAGTGTTCGAACATTCAAAATAGTTGGAGAAATCAAATTTCCGATCCAAGAGTTGGAAATCAGCAACAAATTAGTAAATCAATTTCAAAAGATAGGGTTATACCAAATCAAATCCAAAACTCGAGGACTGAACACCGGGCTCGTTCAAACTGTTTCAAATATATATACATATATCTTTCGAATATCAAATCATACTTCGAAATTCGAAATCAAAATTGGTTTCACAAAATCAATCGCATAGCAAAGCTTCTAAAGTGGCCTCTCCCTCACTCTAAAACTCGAAAATCAATGTCGATGATGCGTGCACTCATCACCGAAATCATTCTCCAACGACATAAGTGGGTTATGGACTTCTATTTTCCTGAGAACTTCATTGAAATTTCTTTGAAATCATTGGAACTCATTTAAAGTCATTTGAAACATTTCTTATTCACAAAATACTTTCAAATCATATTATTATATATTTTCAAAAATCTTAAAACCAGTTTCAAAATGCCGGAGTTCAATCTCTCAAGTTTCAAATTCAAAACCCTTCAGTTATACATCATTTTTATATAAATCAATTTCTTATATAACTTTCAAAATTTAAAATCCTTTCGAAACTTCAAATTCTCATTTTTAAAAGGTATATAATCCTTATCAGAAACATTTCACTTTATATATAAAATATAATCATTCTTATCAAAATAATAATTTTGATATATTAAACAATTTCTAAAGTACAACCAAACATGATTTTTTAAAGGACGATTCAAGGATGGATTTCAAAACAAAGATAGAGATTCAAATTGGAGGAATTCTAATCAAATAGAATTCTGATTCGAAGATATGCTCGAACGAAGATGAGATAATTAATTACAAAATAGTAGGTGGATATACTTTATAGATCGCGGGCGACGTTAACCGGGTCAACCATGACTTCAGGAATATGATCAATGTAGAATTCTAAGGCAAATCGACATTCGATCACCCGAGATAGAATTCGGCATAGCAAAAGATAGAAGCATATAAACCGAGGGTATAGAAATCTCCGGTGAATCAATGCTAATTGTAAGGGAGTTTCACCCCTTTACAAATCATTCAAAGATTGGCGGGATCGCCGAGTTTTATAGAGGTCATTCGAAGTGGAGTTATGGAATGCTCCTAAATCAAAAGAATATAAATAGGGAAGGCAAGAATGGATTTTAGAACAAGTGGGAGCGTTCCAAAATTCAAAGGAATCCTAATCGATGAGAATCCTAACCAAGATTATTACCAACAAGGTGGACAAGGAAAGGAATAAGGTCTAGAAAATTTTTGCTTTCAAAACAAGAAAATTTATATCAAAATAATCTTTAAAAATCCTTTGACAATCATTTGAAAAATCATTTTATACTTTGAAAATACGTTCTCTCACAAAGAGATGATTCTGAGATTGATTTCACTCATTCTAGGGTATTTCTACCCTATCCCTAATGATTTTTTGATCCACAGGCTAAGGTTTGCCTGAAACCAAAGCTCTGATACCAAATGTAACATCCCACTATTTTGGGCCATTCAAATCGACAATAAATCCACACATGTCGGACTTGAATACTTCAAAACAGTGGATTGTTAAGAAAATTTGGAGCAAATAAAATCAAACACAGAATCATAGACACAGAATATCAGAATAACTCACAGCGGAAATAAAATACCATAGTAGTTCATGAAGCTACTATATAAATAATCTCAAAACATTTACAAAATATCATAGTCTGAAAAACAGATACAACAGAAGTCTGAATACATAAGTCAACTAATACAAAAGTAATACTGAATAGGAAATAACTAAAATGGAAATATATAACAGATATATAAATAAACTCCGGCAAATCTCTGGCTCCAGAAGATGAATTAAAGCTGTGATACTCAGGCTGACCCGAGCGTAAAGCAGAACACAAAACACTCGAGTCAGGACATACATACTTATACAATGTAAACCAACTCAAGTGAACTGTAATAGCAATGCACAAGTAACTTAAAGGATGCATGGGATCGCTCATCCTTTAAGGATCCGTTAAACCATCTACTATGTAGTAATGAACGCTATCATAGTAATGTCTAAAGTAAAGCAAATTATACAAAATAATGGTGTTAATGTGACTGGGGTAGCGCAAAGCTGTAACAATTGCCCACATATAGCCTCACTCCTAAATCAAAAAATCAAGGATGGCCATCCAATAAATCACAAAGTAATAAAATGGCATACCAAGAAATGAGTCCGATTGGAGGAGCACAACCAACCGTTATCACAACCCGTGGTTATAAATTTCAAAAATGGTTTATATTTCAAATCAAAACATATTCATTTAAACCATTTAAATATGAAGTCGTTATCCTTTCGAATCAAATATTCAATTTCCAGAATTTTAGCATTTCCTAAGTTCATTAAATCATTTATAAAAATTTCAAAACATTGTATTTAGCATTCATAACACTTAGAAAAATGTTATTATTCTGCAACGACCAACTCATTTTGGACCATTCAAATCGACAATAAATCCACACATGTCAGACTTGAATAATTCAAAACAATAGATTGTAAATAATATTTAGCAAAACTCAGTATATAAAGTAAATAAATAATCACATATCACAGACACAGAGTAATATAACAATGATGCAGCAGAAACAAAAGCATAGTAGTTCATGAAGCTACTATATATATAACATAGTTAAACAAGATACAACAGAATTTACGAATACAAAGATGTCCCAATACAATAGTCAAATACAAGATCTGAATACATCCCTGGAATCAACTGAATGACTGAAAGCAGAATTAATAGATGGATCCAAGCGAAGCTCCAACTCCAAGGGTGAGTCTCGAATACTGGTACAACTCAGTCTGACCCGAGCGTAAAGCAAAACACAAAACACTTGAGTCAAGACATACATACTTATACAATGTAAACCAACTTAAGTGAACTGTAATAGAATGCACAAGTAACTTAAAGGATGCTTGGGATCGCCCATCCTTTAAGGATCCGTTAAACTATCTACTATGTAGTAATATTCGCTATTATAATAATGTCTAATAGTAAAATAAACTTACTTTTAAATAGCGTTAAGGCTTTACATTTTCCACCTTAACACATAAATAGTCCCAGTAGTCTATCCAGTATCAGCGTACCTCCAGATCGGGAGGCTACCCTAAATACTCCACAGTCTACGGCACAAAACCAAACTCGTAGTAAACCTCGATATGGTAGGTGACATGGCACAACGAGGAAATGCCAGGGTAGATATACCAATTAAGCATCCGGACTTGTGGTAACGCATAGCAGCCACAACCGCCCACCTCGGAACACACTCCCAAATCAAAAATAGAGGATGGCCATCAAATCAAATCACAAAGTAATAGAATGGTATACGAAGAAGTGTGTCCGATCAGAGGAGCTACCTCGTTGGCCTGTCAATTGCTCCTGTTTTAGCCACCTTATGCCAACTCACGGGAATCAGGTCCACGTATATACCTCAATAGGATCGTCGCCACCATCCTACTTCATTCTGGAATCTCCACCGCGTACACAGTTGTCAAAGTGGTTTTCGGTATCGACAGAGAGTATGTCCATATCCGATCCCGGTCTCTTTAACAACCAATCGTTATTATAACCTATTTGAATTAGAATAAAATTAGAAAACTTTTAAAATTGAATTAAAAGTTAATTCATAGAAATTGGAAATTTTAATATTTAATTAACGTGTAAAAATAGTCATTTTTGACACTGTCTCGGATTTTGATGAAACCAGTTTCATTGGATCTGTAATAGTGAATTATTATAGGATTTCAAATTTCGTGTCAATCGGACTTACGGTTTGGTCGTACGAAGCTGAAACGCATAAAAATTTTATTTATGTAAATTTAATAAAAACAAGTCGATTCGAAAACCTATCTTTCAAATATGATGGAATTTGCCTCCGATATATATTCCATTGTGTTCGGAATAGGGGTAAAACATTATAAACGCCTGGTGGCACGCTTCGTTTGGAGTTCGAAAAAATTTCGGATGAATAGTGCGCGAAAATTTTCTATAAAAGGCCATCACTATCTTCCATTTGCAACAAGTTTAGGGTTTTAAAACCTAGCCACCATTTAGAAACCAAGGGCCGAAATCATCCTACTTCCCTCCCTCCAATCTCCAAATCCATACGTTTTCAAGCTTCGACCCGTAAATGAAAATTATAGAGCATCACGAGATCTTGCAATCCAACGGTTGTGATTTGAAATGGGGTGGTTATAGGGGAGAAAAGTACTCGCGTTTGTTGCGCGTTCAAGCATGAAATCAAGGCAGATCTGGCGCCGAATTTCTCGTGGTCATGGCCGTGGGTGGAGTGTGCTATGGCGCATCGTCTTGAGGTCCTCGATCGTGTTCTAGTGGTCGATAGGGGGCTCGGCAATTAAGAAAATAGTGTCCGTGTTAGTGGGTTTCTCGAACGAGAATGATACGCGTGAGGAAGAAGATATGTTAGCGGCCCAGATCTGAATTCCAAAAATAAGCGGCCATGATAAAGGTTTAGAAAAAAAGAGGTTTGTTAATTTATTTAATATAAATACGTGTAAACTTATAAAATTCATAACTTGTTCATACGAGGTAAAAATCGGATGAAATGGATTGCATTGGGTTCGTATTAACGAGCACTACATTTTAGAGCTGGTTTTGATGGATTTGGAGCTAGTGAAAATTTTGGTTAACATTAAACGCTCATTTAAATTTAATTGAAATAAATCGCTATCGCGACGACTACAAGCAAAGTGAGTAAAACTCACTCTCTCCGTCTCGCTTATATTTTTATATAAGTGAGATTAAATTTTATTTATGATGATCGATGATTATTGGATTATATATGATATATTATATATAGTGGAAATTAGCCACAAGGGCCTCTTTAGCTAGTGCAATTAGTTTCTAGGACGCAAAACTGAAATAATTACTTTTAAGGACAAAATGCAAAATAATTAGTTTCTAAGGCCTAAAAACCTATGAAATTATGTCCTTGAAAGTAATTGGACTGCTGACTTTGTTCTTAAAAGTAATTATTCTGCTGACTTTGGCCTTGAAATTAATTTCTATGAATGTGTGTCCTAGAAACTAATTGGACTGTAAAGTTTGTCCTTCTAGTGAAATGCCCCTTATATATATATATATTGATTGGTTTGGATATATTCCATCATATTTTAGCGGATGAGACCCTATATGTTCCCGTGTATGAGCGGATGACCCTTTGTACGCGGGTCTGCCTCGAAGTAGACATTGTACATATTTTCTCATATTTATATCTGTTGCTGGTGACAGGTTAGAGGGATCCAACTGGATTCCTCAATAGTGTTGATTTTATCTATAGATATTGTTATATATGCTGTTATCATGTGATATATGATGTTTGGATGCTATGATTGCTTTTATTGATAAGAATTCCCTTATTTAGTACCTTTGTAGCATTGGGCCATATTTTGGAAATTTAAAATATTGAAATGATGATTTCAATTTAAAAAGAATTTCAAAGTGATTTTTAAAAAATATATATGTGCTAATAATTTTTGAATTGTTAAAGAAATGGATTTATTTTAAATAAATAAAATTTATAATTTTTAGGTTATAAAAATTATGGCTTTGTGAAATATAATCGGAATACGATTTTTGAAATATGAAGTTAACTATTTTGTAAAATAAGTAAAATTGATAATTTGAACTTATTATAAATGGTTTATATATTAGATTTATAAAATTGATATTTTATAAATAAAAGTAGTGGAATTATAAACGGTGTTTTATAAACATAAAAATGGATCTATAATCAAATTTGTATATGGATTTGTAATTGAAATTTAGAAATGAATTTATAATGGATTTTATAAATAATAAGATTAGAAAAGAATGAATTTGCAAATAAAAGAGATTTATAAGTAAATTAACTTATAATTGGATTTTGACTTATAAATGAGATAGAAATGGAAATTTGTTAAAAAGGAATTTTATATATGGAAGTGTTTATAATTATAAATTGAATTCGTAAACATCGTTTTATAAATGTGAAATCACCTTAAGTTGATAAGTTAAATATGAAGTATATTAAAGGAATTATATTCACGATTTTGGACAGTGAATAATCCTTTAAATTAAATGTGTAGAAATAATGAATTTGGTAAAGGAATTATATTCACGATTTTGGACAGTGAATAATCCTTTAAATTAAATGTGTAGAAGTAATGAATTTGTTAAGATAATTTTATTCACGATTTTAGACAGTGAATAATCCTTTAAATAAAACGAATGTTCTGGAAAGTGATGTTATAAAATGAAATTTAAATGGTGAAAATAAAATAAGTTGTGAATTTACTTATTATAAAAATAAGTATATAAAATGTTTTCCAAATATCCAATAAGTGAAATGGTTTTGAATATTGTCTTTTTAAAGATATTTTGAAGTGAATAATTGGAAAGTGATTTGATTTAGAAACGATCAATAAAATCAGGCCCTGTGATTACTTAAGTGCTAGATTTTGTTTGTTTCCGACTATCAAATTTGGCAATTTTAGTTTCTCAACTTGATGTGGAAACTAATTAGTCGTACACTTAGTACATAACTGACTGTGTAGGCTTGATTATCATTTGTGTTGAGAATGTTGATTCGTGTAGTGCAGAGTGATTACTCCAATCTATCGAGCTTCCTTCTTGGCCGAAGGATAGCAAGTTGAAAGTTGGAGATGTGATAAGTCTATGAGACTTAGTTTCTGTGTGAAGTTGAGAAACATTTTTGCGTTGTTGGTGCAAAGAGACAGGGATCAGATTTATCTGGAAACCACTTCGGACCAACATTTATACGACGATTGTGCAGGTTGGTCGATCATATTGATATTTAGGATTTTCATAGTGAAGGACTGCTTGTTGATCGTTTGGAGCTAAAATCCCAATATACATCAAGTAGAAGTAGTCTCTTCGTTATGAAATATTCATGCAAGGACTATTCACTGCTAATCCTAGGGATTTCCTAACAGTATGTGGTAGGAAAGTACCTTTGGTTTGTCCTATTCCTGGACAACTTGTATGGACGAGTGTTTGACATTGCATTTCTAAGATTACATACATTGGTTTTTACAAACGTACATCATGTGGTGGCGGAGAAGGAAACTTCTCTTGGCTTAACACTCTTCCTTGAGACGTACGAGCTCAAGGGTTGCATTTTTTTATGGAAGGCAATTAGTAGTCAACGGAAATGGCAATGTGGCATTCAAAGATGATGTGATATGTGATATGTAAAAGGTAATCGATACCTCTTTTTGCCTCACTACCCGGAAAATGACTGAAACAGGGATATAAGCAGCAAGGCTAAAATGGGTCGCTCTCATTAGGAGATGTCATCACTCTTCTAGATATATCTTTACACGTTATGACGTCGTGTATCTGATTATTGTTGTGTATGCTTGTGGCCACAGATTATAGGTTGATAACGACCGGAGTGATGACTTATTCGGTACAATCTAGGGATGGGTAGGCCGGTCTTTTGTTGGTTTAGGCGGGCAGTATCTGCTCCCTAGGTACTTCCCTCTAGAGGTGTACTATGTTGGTTCGGAAAGGTAGTCCCTTTACCTAGTCATTTGTATGGAAATCCAAAATCCAATACGTGCCTGCCATTTTCTATTGTAGAAAGCCTTGTATTACAAGGTGTATGGTGGAATTTAATAATGTAACAATTTCAGCTATTTTAATATTATTTGTATAATAGACACTATTATAATATAAGAGGATTTGCTATGAGATGTTTTGGTTATCGTTAGGTAAAAACCTTGTTGGTATTTATTTGTGATGCGGTCTTACGAGATACCTTTTATTTTGATAAAAGAAAGTTTTGGCAATCTTAAAACTTTATAAATTCAGTTGAGATGTGTTTTTCTCACGCTGGTTTACCAGACTGATCCGGGCGTTCTTACCTTTCAATGCTCGGGTCAGACCAAGTATATTTACAGGTTCAGATTTGGTGCTTTTGGAGCTTCAGCGGGCGAGCTGGGGATCTACATATCGTATACACGTATCTGTTTATTATTCCGCTGCATTAAATTGTTGTTGTTGTAAATTATCAGCATTTGTGAGGACGGGTTATTATAACTGTCCAAGCTGATGATTACTTATTGTGTACTCTGATATTGATTTATGTATATTACAGTTTCTCCTTGTAAAGATTATTGATCTATATTATATGTTATTCCGTTGCGATGTGAGATTCTATATTGTTTTGGTTCTGCTTCTCTTTTCTTCTTCTCTTCTCTTCTTCTTTCTTCTCTCTTTCTTCTCTCTTTCTTCTCTCTTTCTTCTCACCCTCTCTTTTCTTTCTCATGATTATCTGCTATCGGTGCGCTCTGGGTCAGACATGCGTGGTTTGGTGTCGGATTCAGAGGGTGCCGAGTGCGGGTCGTCACACGCTTCCTCTGTATTTTGACTAAAATTTGAACAATTTGTTTATCTATCAAAATCTAGCATAACTCTAATGCTTGTTGAATGATACTTTCGTATTAGTTCTAGGGTCTTATCTAAAACCCACAAACTGAGTATTGCTCCCATTGATTTCCAGACACTTTGATTGCTATATGCAACCAAATTATTCTAAATTATTATTTAGAATTTCTATTTTAACATATACATACTGAAACTCAAAATCATATCGAGTGATCATCTTGCAAGTAAAATCCAAATTAACATAAGTATGATGAGCCTGTTAAGTCAATTTCAACTATTGAAATTGACTTGGTTATTCTTATAAACATGGCTTGCTATATTCCAACTGCATTGGTTTATTTTTGAAAAACACTTTTGAAGCTGACGGATCATACCTTTTTGGGAATCATTATCATATTTGTATTTTGATAATGTACTTGGAATGCATTCTGGATTTGGGCATTGCACTATATAACCGATTCAATACTCTCAATGGCTTATTTGACAAGTGCAAATTCACTAATCTTGACATCGATAAGAAACTCATAGTTTCTCTTTAGTATGCAAGAATTCTTCTTAGATATTCTAATGTTGTGTTTGTTTAGGCCTAGTTAATTTTATTCCATCCTTCACAATTAGTTTTATCTGTAGATAATATCCAAATCCATTTTACTACCAATAATCTCCAATAGAATTTCTTTCATCATCAAAGTTTGCACTTCTTGAAACAATAATTGCTATTTCCTAGTGCAATGGAATAATATTCATAAACATCTTATGAACTACCTTTATATATGTATAAAACTGGTTCAATCTTTAGATTATGAGATTTATGTTCATAACATAACTAGCCAATTAATATTGGTCCGTCCCAAACTCCTTTAGAGCGATCTACATAAGATCCCTTATGAGCAAATATTATGTGTAGCCTCTCGACTCACATAAATTATCAACTCCTTGACCTAGGATATGTAGGGTTTCTGATAAACTTTTATCTTGTATGATCTCGTAAACTTTGTCTTTAATGAAATTAATTTTAACCTTGTACTTACTCTGAAGTACATGACCCTACAGAAAGTTGTCAACTCACCATACTTTATCTTACAAGGTCCACTTCCTCCTTATTGATACATCATTATGTATCATAGGGAGAAGTGATTTTTGAGATGGAGTCTTATTCATTTTAGGTATATTTTAAAACTTCTTTCCAATACACTCACTGAGTCTATCAGATCGAATATTTATTTTCTTTTCATGTTAAATGTTTTATACTTTCGTTTTATATTCAATGAACGTATCATAAATTCACTATTTGTTTATCAAATACACATGTTCACTTCTATGATAAGTCATTTATGAATTTAAAGAAGTATATGGATTCATTTTGGCATTACCAGACCTTAGACTACATACATCTATATGTACAAATTCGAAGAGTTCACTGACTCTTTTGTCGCTCCCACTAAATGAATGCTTTGCCCTTAATCTTCCAAGCATGGTTTATTGGTACCATATGATTCATAATCATATGATTGAATTATTGTAACATCCTGCTTCCGGAGGCTCAATACTAACTGCTACGGATGTTGCGGTCATCCATAGGTGTTATTTCTTAGTGACCAAAATCGGAATCTTGAAACTATTGGCAACACAGAAACACAAGAATATGACAAATTATAAACTTCAACCAAATAGAATTTCTCATTTCTTATTAATTTCAATTCAAGATTTAATTACATAATCCCAAACGCAAACCACGTTCAGATCACATATACATGTACAAAATAGGATAAGAGCGACATATGAAGATGTCCCTTATGATGATCAAAGAACTAATAAATATGGACTTTACATTTCTTAGTATATCATAGCGAAAAACACAAAATAGCTCCTATATAGCTAACACTGCCTCCTGCACGTCTCCGGAAGCTTATTCGTCCAAAAACCTGAAAGTCTCCTACTCTCAGATTACTCAAATTAATTTTGAGTACCCAAGAGTTTGTGGAGAAACACAAACTTTGAGTCAGATAATAGGTCTGGTATGAATAATCCCCTATCATCTCTTATCATAAACAGATATCTAGCGAGACCACGCCGCTTAGCGGAATAGGTTTTCCCCTTACTAGTATCCAAAATAAAACATGCAAATAATTTACTATGCCCCTGCACCCAAAATTATTAGTCTTAGTATAATATGAAATAAAGCCATAAATCATATCTACTGGATATCCTATCCACCCATTTATTAGATATCCCATCTAAAAGAAATTATTAGATTTCCCATCTAAAACCAATTTATTAGAGTTCCCCTCTTGTTTCCTGGAGACTTGGCCAGGCAACTAGGAACTCGGCATTTGTGGTACTCGGCATCCAGGAGCACTCGGCATTCAGTAGCACTCGGTAGCTATGAACGCTCGGCATCAGAAGACGTTCGGCATGTACAACTGCTGGGCATGGCTGTATTGTTCGTCACAAGCTATCGTTCGGCCAGAGCTATCATTCGGCCAAAGGCATTACTCGGCTAAAGGCAACGTCCGGCCAGAGCCCTCGTTCGGCCAGAAGCATCGTCCGGCCAGAGGCATTGTTCGACTAGAGCTATCGTTCGACCAAAAGCATTGTTCGGCTAAAGCTATCGTTCGGCCAGTGCCATCGTTCGGCCAGTGCCATCGTTCGGCCAGAGACAACGATCGGTTAAGAGCTTCATTCGGCCGAAGGTATCGTTCGGCCAGATGCTTCGTTCGGCCAGAGGCACGTCCGACTTCGACTGATATTCGTTCTACTCTTCCCACGCAGCAAGCGCCTCGTTCGGCATGGAGAGTGTGGTTCAGCATCCAACCGTTTGGCCTATTTAGTTCGGCATACGACGACCACTCCATTTGGGCCAGGGTGTTCGACTGCCAAGCCCACCTGGGAAGTCCAACCCATCTTTGTCTATAAATAGAGGGGCAGGGGCACAGTGAAAAGGGACCTTTTTTCGGGAACATTGGGAGACTCTGCCATTTTCAAGACTCGTCTTCTTTACTTAGCAATTGTATTCAAGCATTTGATCCACGGATTGTATCTGTAATCAATCATTAAGAAGAGCAATAAAGTTTAACCTCAAAGTGAACGTAGGCAATTACGCTGAACCACTATAAATCCGGTGTTCTTACTTTCTGCATTTAAATTAGCATATTCTTCCTTGTTTAATTTATCTTCATCACTTATATCTCTACACAATCTTTCTCAACGAGTTTAGTGACCAATTTTGGCGCTAACACTTTGGTGCTTTTACTGAGAATTGAATTCTCAGACCTCAAGGATCTGCTTTGAAGCTACTGGATTGAATAAATCCCCCAAAGAAGATCCGACTCATTGATAGGACATCCATTGATTCTACTCAGAGTTCATACCAATAACTCTACAATGGCAAGACCGCGTACCAGGTCAGCTTCTCATAATGCGGACGCCCACGAGACTGCTAGCGTGCAACAAGCAGGACCTATCAATCAGCCAGCGATTTCGGGTGTAGGAATTGCCGCCCAGGACCAGACTCCGGTTGTCACCAGAATAGAGTTCAACGATTTGATGAGAGAACTCAGGGAAAGCAGGAGACAACTAGGAGAGCAGATGCAAGCTCACGCTAACTTGATGGCACAACTCACTCAACAACAACAACAGAATACTGGGGGCAATCCCGCTCCTTACTCCTCATTCGACAGCTCAACTTCATTCGATGAACCTCCTAGGCGTAGGCGCCGTAAAACTGAAACTGCGCGGGCAGGTGCTGCTGTCCGAACAACTGGAGACCATGACCAAGTCGGAGCTGGAAACTTAGGAGCTGGAGTGCAGGTGGAGGATGGAGGCCCAGACCATCAAAATGCTAACGATGTCGAACCTCAAGATGCGCATTTGGCAGATCGCCAGTAGAGGAGGCATCAGCATGATCAGTCACGTAGAACTGATTCCAGCCTTCCACCTTCTATACGAACACAAGACCTGACAGCCATGATCAGGCAATTAATGAAAGAGAATCAAGGCTTATCGAATGACGATTGGGGAGTGTCAAGAAGTCATACTCCATTCACAGACGTTGTTCTACAGGCAGCATACCCCAGAAAGTTTAGTATGCCAACTGTCCCTGCTTAGGAGGGAAAAACTGATCCCAGACAGCATGTCATGAGGTACGAGTGGATGATGGATTTAGCTAGAGCAAATGATGCAACCAAGTGTAGATGCTTTCCAATTACTCTATTTGGGATCGCTACTATGTGGTTCACCCGACTTCCTCCACGGTCTGTATCCAATTTCGAGGAGTTGGCAAAGAAGTTTATTGAGCAGTTCAGGATACACACTACTCGTCCAAAGGACGTCATGTCTCTATCAAGTGTAATCCAAAATCCTGGGGAGTCATTGAAGGAATATTTATAAAGATTCCATGTTGCGGCAACTGAAGTCAGTAATCCCAATGATCATGCGATTCTAATGGCTGTGATGCGAGGTGTGGATCCGGATTCCGAATTTGGAGACTGGTTGGCAAGGAAACCCCCGACTACGTTAGAGCGTTTTTACTCAAAGGCACACCAGTTCATAAGAAGAGAGGAAGCTAGGTGGGTAAGGCGAGATAAAGCACCGGGACCTATCCAGGAGTCTGTGAAAAACAACATTGCTGTGAAGTAGTCCGGAGACAACTTGGGAAAAGTCCAAGTCAATGTCCAGAACAAGCCTGGGCAGCCTAAGGAGTCCGGAGGAAGAAATAAGGGAAGAAGAGAGAAGCGGGGAAGTGGAAGCCGAGAATTCCAAGCTACAATGAGTATACCCCGTTGAATGCATCTCTTGAAAACATTTACCTATCAACCTGCAATACCTTCCAGTACAGAAAGCCACGTCCAAAAGAGTAAACCGAGGAACAGAAGCGGACTGGGAAATATTGCCGCTTCCATGAGACTTATGGGCACAATACGGAAGAGTGCAGACACCTACACGATGCTATAGAAAAGTTGATCAGGCAGAAAAAGTTGCAGGAATTTGTGAAGGATTCACAGGAAGGAGGACAGGGAACATCCAACCCAGGACGTGCACCAGCTCCGCGCCATCCCGAGGAACCTGCCCGGACTGTGGGTAGATTGGTCATAAACACGAGCATCGGCGGGCCTTACCCCGCAGATAAGAATTGGCAGGAGATGGAGCGGTATGCTAGTTCCCTAAAGCATGCAGATTTCGAGTGTTGTTCCAACGTGGAGGATGGGACCCCTGCTAAGCAGCTGCGCATGATGACAGACGATATAGTGTTCAGAAACAGAGATGCTGACCAAGTGGAGGCTCCAACCATCGACCCGATGGTCATATCTGCAACGATCGGACCGGCTTATGTGAAAAGAATTCTGATTGATTGTGGAAGTTCTTTCAACATCATCTTCAAGAAGGCTTATGACCAGATGAAAATGGAAACAAAGGACTTGAAACCGTCCAAAGCTCGTATACACGGCTTTAATGGCCCAGCGATCGATGCAGTTGGGTATGTTGAGTTACCAGTTGAACTGGGACAAGGCGAACGTTGGAGGGTGCGAATCCTACCCTTCGTAGTTTTGGATGTGGATTCTCCGTATAATGTTTTCTTGGGCCGACCGGCCCTGGCTGAGTTTAGGGCAGCATTAGCCCTGTGGTGCTTAACTTTGAAGTTCCCAACTAACAAAGGAGTAGGTGTTGTTCATGGCGACCAAGCAGCTGGTCGTGTCTGTTATGTGGCTGAGCTCCGAGAGGCCCATCGGAGGGAGAAAGGAAAGGTTGCGGACAATCCTGTCTACATCCTTAATACGGATAATTGACAAGTAGTGCCCGAGCCCTAGCTCGGGCATCATTCTCGGATCTTCAGAGACATAGATCCGAGAGACGACGATGAGAAACCCAGGGGAGAAAAGGCAGCGCCGGCCGAATTAACAATTGACATTTCAGTCAGCCGAGACGACCCATCGCGAATACTAAAGATCGGATCACAACTCGGTCCCGCAATGACTGACGACCTTAGTGATTTCCTCCGGGCGAATCTTGATGTTTTCGCCTGGATGCATTCTGATATGTGTGGGATTTCTCCCGCCATTACGAGTCACATGTTGAACATAGACCCAAAATACGTCCTAGTTAAACAAAAGAGGAGAGGAATGGACCCAGAGAGGTCCGCCGCTCTCAGAGAGGAAGTGGACAAACTCAAAGCCAATGGGTTCGTCCGCGACGCCCTCTACACTGAATGGGTATCGAACCCCGTGCTGGTGAAAAAGACGAATGGGAAATGGAGAACTTGTGTAGATTATTCCGACTTGAACAAAGCGTGCCCCAAGGACAGTTTCCCGTTGCCTAGGATTGATCAGTTGGTCGACTCCACTGCAGGACATGAGCTGTTATCATTTATGGATGCATACTCGGGCTACAATCAAATCCCGATGCATATTCCGGACCAAGAACACACCAGTTTCGTCACAGATGTCAGGCTATATTGCTATGTAGTAATGCCCTTCGGATTGAAAAACGCAGGAGCGACTTATCGGCGTTTGGTGAATCGAATGTTCAAAGACCAGCTTGGTAGAACGATGAAAGTCTATGTGGATGACATGCTCGTGAAGTCACGACAGTTAAACGACCACATTCGAGACTTGGCTGAGATGTTCGATATACTCAGATATTATGGGATGAAGATCAACCCTCTAAAGTGTTCCTTCAGCGTTGCGTCCGGAAAGTTTTTGGGATTCATTGTCAATGCTAGGGGAATTGAAGCCAACCCAGAAAAGATTCAAGCTATTCGGGATGTACAGGTCCCCAGAACCGTAAAACAGGTGCAAAGCTTGAATGGAAAAGTGGCTGCGCTGAGTCGATTCATATCTAGAGCCACGGACAAGTGCATTCCTTTCTTTGATATAATAAAGAAAGGGATGAGGAATTTCGAATGGACATCTAATTGTGAGGAAGCATTCCGGGATCTGGTGAGGCATCTGGAGAGTCCTCCAGTGCTGTCAAAACCAGTAGACCACGAGATGTTGTACGTATACTTGGCTGTATCGCCACATGCTATAAGTACATCTTTGGTCTGCGAGGAGGACCGAATCCAAAAGCCGGTGTATTACGTTAGTAAGCGTTTAACGGGGGCAAAAAGAAATTACCCTAAGATTGAGAAATTGGCCTATTGCTTGGTGATTGCATCACGTAAGCTGCGCCCATACTTTCAAGCACACTCAGTCAGTGTCTATACCGATCAACCCCTACGACAGGTACTCCAACGACCAGAAACTTCTGGGAGATTGTTAAAATGGAATATCGAATTGAGCCAGTTCGATATCGCATACTTGCCATGTAGAGTCATACAAGGGTAAGCATTAGCAGATTTTATCGCTGAGTTTACTATATCCGACGAACCAGATAATCACAATGTCACACCCCCTGTTCGATGGAAATTGTACACCGATGGGGCATCAAACGACCGTTGCTCCGGTGCTGGTGTAGTTCTTGTAACACCGGAAAATCGATCGATTTATTACGCTCTGAAGCTCGATTTCCCGGCCACGAATAATGAAGCAGAATATGAAGCACTAGTTGCTGGCTTAAAACTCATTGGAGAAATCGGGGTCAAATCAGTCGAAATCTTTTGTGACTCACAGTTGGTAGTCTACCAAGTGCGGGGAGATTACCAAGCAAAGGGACAAAAGCTTGCTCTGTACCTTGTTCTGGTTCAAGAACTACTGTCGAACCTTGAGCATTACGACATTTCGCATGTCCCATGTGAACAGAACAAAGAAGCCGACTCATTGGCAAAATTCGCAAGCACTGGCGATGCGCAGCAAATGGGATTGTTTCCCGTTGAGGCCTTGCATGCTCCAAGCATAGATGCGATGAAGGTCGATTTCGTGTTGGAAACAGAAATCGAGAGGGAGTCGTTGAAAACCCCATTCAAACTATACCTGACGACCGGGACTTTACCTGAAAAAAGGAGCGAAAGACGACAGGTCCTTCGAAAGGCCGCGCGATATGTGATGCAGGATGGACTAATGTATCGAAAGGGGTTTTCAGTCCCCTTATTACAATGCATCGCTCATGATGAGACAAAGCGGGTCTTGAAGGAGGTTCACGAAGGGGAATGTGGCAACCATACTGGGGGGCAAATGCTAGCAAAAATGATCCTCTGCTATGGATATTACTGGCCAATCGTAAACCGGGACACTGCAGACTACGCAAGGAAATGTGACAAGTGTCAAAGATATGCGAAAATCCCGAGGACTCCATCAACAGAACTCACAGAAATGGTTAGTCCCTGGCCATTTGCAATCTGGGGAATCGACATAATCGGCTCTTTGCCTATATCCAAAGGTGGCGCGAAATACGCGATAGTTGTAGTCGATTATTTCACAAAATGGGCCGAGGCAGAACCTTTAGCCACGATCACCTCTAAGAAGGTCATTAATTTCGTTGTACGAAACATTATATGCCGCTTTGGCCTCCCTCGAACCATCAGTACAGACAACGGAATGTAGTTTGAAAGCAGAGAGTTCAAAGAGTTCTGTTTTAAGTATGGCATTGAGAAGAAGTTCGCCGTCGTTGCGCATCCAAAGGCTAATGGACAAGTCGAGGTTGTAAACAAAATAATCAAGTCCATACTGAAGAAGCGTTTGGATAAAGTCGGAGGCAAGTGGGTAGATGAACTCCCGACAGCATTATGGGCTTATAGAACTACCCATAAGTCTGCGACCGGCCACACTCCGTTCGCCTTGGCATACGGCTCGGAAGCCATTATACCCATGGAACTTGAAGTTCCATCACATTGAGTGACATATTATGATCCCAAGACGAATCAAGATCTCTTGTTAGAATCACTGGACTGCGTCGATGAAAAACGTGAAGAGGCTGATTTAAGGGCGGCAACACATAGGCACCGAGTCAAGCGGTATTACGACGGCAGAGTCCGTCCAAGAATTTTTGATGTGGGTGATCTCATTCTGAAACGAGTTTTCCCGGTACCATCACGTATGAATCCCAACTGGGAAGGTCCATACGTCATTGAACGGAAGCATGGAGAGGGAACATTCAAGCTAGCGACCGTTGATGGCGTGACACTCCCCCGAGTGTGGAACAGTGAACATTTGCGACATTATTACATTTAGCATGTTTCTTTCCTGTTTTAGGCACAGTTATTTCCTATATGTTTTTGTTCCGTCATCACTTAGTTTCTTTTTAACCATGTAATCAGGCAGTTTATTTGTTTTTCATTAATAAAGGCTTGAAGCCGTATTTTTCATAAATTACTAATGTTTTTATATCTCATAGTCGGGCGATGAACTGCTGAAGTTAACTTATTCTGTATGATGTGCGAACTCGTGCAAACGACTTCAATCTCCGAGTCCCCTAAGTGCGGACCGGAGCACTCTAAGTCCCCAGAGCGCGGACTAGAGTCTAAATGATTTCAATCTCTGAGTCCCCAGAGTGCGGACCGGAGTACTCTAAGTCCCCAGAGCGCGGACTAGAGTCTAAACGATTTCAATCTCCGAGTCCCAGAGTGCGGACCGGAGTACTCTAAGTCCCTGGAGCGCGGACTAGAGTCTAAACGATTTCAATCTTCGAGTCCCCAAAGTGCGTACCGGAGTACTCTGAGTCCCCAGAGCGCGGACTAGAGTCTAAACGATTTCAATCTCCGAGTCCCCAGAGTGCGGACCAGAGTACTCTGAGTCCCCGAAGCGCGGACTAGAGTCTAAACGATTTCAATCTCTGAGTCCCCAAAGTGCGGACCAGAGTACTCTAAGTCCCCAGAGCGCGGACTAGAGTCTAAATGATTTCAATCTCCGAGTCCCCAGAGTGCGGACCGGAGTACTCTAAGTCCCCAGAGCGCGGACTAAAGTATAAACGATTTCGATCTCCGAGTCCCCGGAGTGCGGACTGGAATACTCCAAGTCCCCGGAGCGCGGACTAGAGTATAAGCTATCTCAATCTCTGAATCCCCTGAATGCAGATCGAATTACCCTAAATCCCTGGAGCGTGGGTTTAGAAAAGATTCTAAGTACTCAAAAATGTAGAACAAGAAGTATGCCACTCCGAAGAATGTTCGAACAACGCGAGAATGGATTGGGAAATATGCAACTCATAAGTTCTTGAGTTTTGACCGCAACTATTCAGAAAGCTAAAGAAGTAAAAGAATCATTCAAACGACTAAGGAACTAAACTTTATTTAATAGTCCAAAATGAGGTTACACAGTTATTCCTACAAAACTTGGAGTTACGAACCTATCTACACAAACTACGGAAACAAAAGGTAGAAGTAGTTACAAGACTAAAGAAAAAAACTCGTTGAACGAGTATAGCGATCATTTCTTCGGTTTCTTCTTCTTGTCTTCTTTTGTTTTTTCCGATGACTCCTCTCCTTCACGCTTCTTCTTGGATTTTTACTGACCAAGGAAGCAGAGTCAGGAGCGGGAGAAGGAACATCCAGCGGCTTGGATTTGCCGGGGAGAATGATTTTCAAAGGTCTATTCCGCGGGTCGGTAAGTTCCAGTATTTCAAGCTCGACTTTTATCTCTACTTTCTTTTTCTCCTCTTCGGTGAGACGCTCTTTCATGCTCATCTTCGAAGTATGTTCAAAGGAGTTATTGATTTCGATTTCATCACTCCCTTCGACGGGAGATGAAGTGTCGGGTTTATCATCATCTAGCGCCCCGATCACTTGAGCGTCAGGGCCGGGAGTTGCACCCACATGAGCGATATTACTGCTTTTCTCTGCCTTCTCCTTGGTGTCATCACTCCTCGGAGTCGGTTCGGAATCAGAACAGCCTGCATAAAAAACATAAAGAATGAGCATCGGGACGGAATAACCGCTATCGGAAAGTGACATATCTTTTAACTTCTAGAAGAAGAGTGTCATACCGGGTTCTGGCTGGCTATCAGTTGCGCGTGGAGTTTCACCCTCTAAGATAGGGGATAGCACGTGAACGCCAAGCCCGGGATCTTCTGGATCGTAGCCGTCATGCTGCTCGAATTGGTCAAGTGTTGGTCGACTGGCCGATTGAGCAGGAGGAGGAGCAGCGAGATGAGGAGCTACAGCCTTAGCCCCAGATATGCCAGCTTCGTCGCCTTTCTCTTTTGGTGGGGGAGAGCCTTTGCTATAAAGCGCCAAAGCTGCAGATAAGTCCGTTGGCTCGTTCCCTCTAAGAAATTCATTCACCAGAGCATCCTCATCGACTTCTTCAGAGCCCGACTCGATTTTTCTAATCTTCACTAAAGTTTCCCAGGCCTCAGCTAGGGATTCAAGATACCCCTCGCCTAGGAATGTCAAGTCGCGATGCATGAGGATGCGGGCGCCATACTCGGCAATCAGCGGGTCAAACATGCACTAGACCTCTTCCCTGCCGGCCTCTGCAGACGCCTCAAGGCGAGAGTCAATCTCCTCCGAAGCTTTTCTTTTACCCTCCTCACGGGCTTCGTCTTTCATTTTTTCAACTCTAGCGAGTTCATCATCAAGCTTCGTTTTCAAGAGCCGTGTAGCAACGATTTCATCGCAATATCGTTGTAACTCTTCTTGAGCAGCTACTTTATCCTCTTTCTCCTTAGAAAGTAATTCTTTCAACTCTTTGACTTGTATAGCAAGTGCGTCCCTTTCTTTTTGGATAGAATCCTTTTCTAAGGCAAGGGCTCCGCTGCGCTGGACTGCTTCATCGAGTTCCTTCTTATGGGTCATCTCTAAACGAGTGACGGCCTCGGCAGTATCTTTTGCACTTTGCTCCGCGGCTTCAAGCTTCGACTTATACGAAGCGAGCTCTTCATCTTGATGCTTGATGATGTTCTTGTCACAACCAGCTTCCAATTTCAAACGATCAATTTCATATTGTCGCTCAACAGATACCTCCGAGATCTTTTCGACCAAGTGTACAAACGCGTCATGTTGAACATAGACGTCGTTGTTACAGGCAATGGCACTCTGCTTCACGTGCCCTGGGATATGATGAATAGCTGGGAGGAATTTCAGACCATCAAAGCAGATTTTTGGGAATTTGGCCTTAAGATCGACCATCTTCTCTGCTACAGTTGGGTCAACCGCGGGAGTAGGGGGAGGAGGCTTTGAAAGCTCTGCTCTTTTTCGATGCTCCCGAGTTTGCCTAGTGCTCGACGAATCGGAGTGTTGTTCTCGGGAGATATCGGGTTGGGGCCCCTTCTGTGAAAGTTTCTCTCTATCCGGCTCAGTTTGAGGAAGAGGATCACGGGACTGTGAAGATTGGGAATATGTCTTCTTTCGATAAGACGAATCGTGAGGACGATTGTCTCAATCCTCGTAATTATCTCTGTCCCTGCGTCTACCCGAGCCTGAATCCCATCCGGGATGGTGAAATATGGAAGAGCCGTGGAGGCGATCGAGTCCGTGGGAGCGCCCCATGTCACCTGCAAAGGATAAAAATAACAACGAGTTAAGAAAAATCGTGGTAATGGAAAAACTTGAAGTGTATGATGAAGTGCGTGTGTGCGTGTGTGTCCTAGTGTTCCCCCCGACGGACCGGTTCCTTTATCTTTACTAATCGGAGTGTTGTCTCCCTGGACTGGGGGTTGAACTCCCGCGTTGCCTCTAGCGGGCGAAGGAAACTTGAAGACTTCCGGATCGTCAAAACCATAATTGAGTATATCGTCGGGGATGGAAAGGTTCGACAGACCCCTTAAAGAACTTTCCATATGCTGTGAAGAAGCCTCTTTCTCTGACGGGATGAGTGTAACTTTTGAAGTTCCACCGACTTTCTCCTTCCGTATCTTGTATGTCAATTTCTTCTTTCCCTTCGAAGGGGAGGACGACGTTTCAATGTCATGCACTTCGACCGCCGGGTTCCAAGCGGGACCCACATTCTCGCCTTGAGTCTCAGGAGCTTCATCCTCCTTGTGTTCACCCTCTTCGTGCGCATCGGGAGTATGGCGAGACGACGATTCAGCTTGTTTTTTCCCTTTACCGGATGCAGGCTTGGGAATGGAAACACCCTCCGGGAGACTAATCCGGCGACCACTTGCTAACAGTCCGAACCTCGATAGTGATTCATTTGAAAGGAGGGTTCGGATGTCTCGTTCCTCGGTAGTAAGAGCTCTAATGTCTTCAACGGCCTCAGAATATCCTTGGCCCTCCGGACGCGGGTTAATACCTAAAAACATGAAACAAGGAGTTAGAAAAAGCATAACTCCGATTAAGCACGAATGATGACTCAGCAAAGAGACTTACTGCCTTCGACCCATCTCCTCGTGAAACCAGGCGGGCAACGCACATAGAACCATTCTTGTTTGTACAGGGAGAATTTACTGCATGCTCCGGTTAAGATCTGGCACTTGTGGTACGGCTCGAGGAACATGAAAGAGGAGCTATCTTTCCGCTTCTTGATCATATAAATATATCTGATGTTGCCAGAAGTAGGACGCCTAGAGAAGACGGCCATGAAAAGTAGGTAGGTCCCGTATATGAACGCGTGACCGTTTGGGTGCAGCTGCATCGGGGCGATATCTATGTACTGCAACACGTCCCAAAGGAATAAATTGAATGGAGACAGGCTGCCCATCCAGCACATGAACTTGTTACAAGCGGTATATTCGACTGGAGGCAGGTGAGGACGATTGTGTCGCGATGGGACCAACACATCGGCAAAAGGGATCCCATAGATGGAGCATATTCGCCGAAGTGCGACTTCATTAATCTTCGAAGCCTGTGAGTCGATCGGATTGTCTAAGAGAATTGTCGCCTCCAGGGCATCAGGAGCTAAGTTATGGGCAGGGGAAGTCAACGGATTTGAAGTATCAGCGACTTCTTGCCTTGATGACGGCTCAGGCCTATCAGATATAGTGGCGGAGCTAGACTTTTTAGACATCCCCAATAAATAATGAATTTGTCTAAGCGCCTGTGAAAACTATACTTGAAAAACGTTCAACGTTAGAATTAACAACATGAGTATCCCCCCCACGTGGTGTGTAGAACTAGTGCAAGCAATCGTGTATAAGCATTGAGAATCTAAAGGTTACAAAGATCCAAAAAGTAGTTCGAATCGTCGCCTTCGAAGACCGTCATCGCTGACCGTCTCAAAAAGCCCACCTTGTGGTGATTACAGTTCCAGATTCAAAAAACGTATGTTAATCTAAGTTCAGATTTATGTCTACTAAAGCTAGGAAGTTATGGATCCGGGTTAGTTTCATATATGCTAGTATGCTTAGGTCCTGGTTCTTGTTTTGCTGTATGAATAGGTAAAGTTAATAAGTGTTCGGCCTAATTCCTACTCGGCGAAGGGTATCATTCGGCACGTACGGCTAAGTTTTGTCCGGCCAAAGTGGTTTTCAACATTCACAATCGTTCGGTGAATTGTGGTTCGGCATTTGTATTGTTCGGCATTTTCATTGTTCGGCATTTATGATTTTCGACATATATTGGTTTGGCAGTTAAGTAATGTTCGGCCTTGGTTCTGTTCAGCTAAGATGTTGTTCAGCATTTAAATAGTGTTCAGCCTTGGTTTTGTTCGGCTAAGATGTTGTTCGGCATGTAAGTAGTGTTCGGCCTTGGTTTTGTTCGGCTAAGATATTGTTCGGCATTCGTTATCGTTCGGCATCCCACTAATTCATTCCTTCACCTTAGCCCTCCATTTCATTGTCCGGCGCATGATAACATACGCCGAACCAGAGCTATGCCGTTCGACACCCTTACCACCTCCAACGCTTTCATTTTTCTTTCTTCTCCTTTAGCTTCGATTCGGCACGAAGAAGCTAACCGCCCAAAGATCTTATATACGAACACTCCTAGTCATCGATCAGCAATAAAGACGACCTAATCAAAAGTTTTGTACATGACCCACTCGGCTGTCTCGTGTTGAAACTATTTGAATCATACAAGGGGAAATACCTAGTTTGCAGATTGGAGCTTAGGAAGGAGTAATTAGGCTTTAAGTCTGGTTGACTGGCGAGAATTGCAAGTCTTTATGGAGTGATAGAAGTAAAAGAGTAAAAGGAGAAAAGAGGGGAGGTGCCTAGTTTTATAGAGGAAAAAGTGGAAGTCGAGGGGGCTATATCCGGTAGAACCGGTCAAAGCTATAGCGTTCGGCTTCAAAACGTAGAATTGCTTGTCGAATGAGGAACGTTTGGCCTCGAACGTATTGTTCGGCATTTATCCCACATCAGGCGCACACCACAACCACTGATATTCACAGAAAGTCATCTCCACTCGAAGTTAGTCAAGGATTTGAAATGAAACGTGAAGGTTACATAACTCAAAGCGTATCACGTTTAGTCACGTAATACACTTTGGGGGGAAAGTGTTTCCTGGAGACCTGGCCAGGCAACTAGGAACTCGGCATTTGTGGTACTCAGCATCCAGGAGCACTCGGCATTCAGTAGCACTTGGCATCTGTGAACGCTCAGCATCAGAAGACGTTCGGCATGTACAACTGCTCGGCATGGCTGTATTGTTCGTCACAAGCTATCGTTCGGCCAGAGCTATCATTCGGCCAAAGGCATTACTCGGCTAAAGGCAACGTCCGGCCAGAGCCCTCGTTCGGCCAGAAGCATCGTCCAGCTAGAGGCATTGTTCGGCTAGAGCTATCGTTCGGCCAGAAGCATTGTTCGGCTAAAGCTATCGTTCGGCCAGTGCCATCGTTCGGCCAGAGACAACGATCGGTTAAGAGCTTTTTTCGACCGAAGGTATCGTTCGGCCAGATGCTTCGTTCGGCCAGAGGCACGTCCGGCTTCGACTGATATTCGTTCTACTCTTCCCACACAGCAAGCGCCTCGTTCGGCATGGAGAGTGTGGTTCGGCATCCAACCGTCCGGCCTATTTAGTTCGGCATACGACGACCACTCCATTTGGGCCAGGGTGTTCGGCTGCCAAGCCCACCTGGGAAGTCTAACCCATCTTTGTCTATAAATAGAGGGGCAGGGGCACAGTGAAAAGGGACCTTTTTTCGGGAACACTGGGGAGACTCTGCCATTTTCAAGACTCATCTTCTTTACTTAGCAATTGTATTCAAGCATTTGATCCACGGATTGTATCTGAAATCAATCATTAAGAAGAACTACTATAAATCCGGTGTTCTTACTTTCTGCATTTAAATTAGCATATTCTTCCTTGTTTAATTTATCTTCATCACTTATATCTCTACACAATCTTTCTCAACGAGGTTAGTGACCAATTTTGGTGCTAACACCTCTAAAATCTTTAAAATGACTATCTGTCATGATTAAATAGGACTGACTGTCCTAAATCCCTTTAAAATAAATGCAGATTATCCATCGTACATTGTTTTACAAAAGATGGTGTGGGCTATCCACCGCACACTCGATAGTTTTCCTAGGATGACTATGAACCCTTGGGTGCCACCCGAGGCTAACCACCTCTGGCAAAACATTCTGTAACGACCCGATATTTTGGACCATTCGCATCCATACATGTCGGATTTGAATTGCTCAAAATATCAGATTGTTAATTTAAATTTGGCAAAACTCAGCATATACAGTAAATAAAATAATCACAGATCACAGACACAGAGTAATGTAACAATAATGCAGCGGAAACAAAAGAATAGTAGTTCATGAAGCTACTATATAAATATAACAGAGTTAAACAAGATACAACAGAAGTCTCGAATACATAGATGTCACAATACAAGAGTCAAATACAAAATCTGAATACATCATTGGAATCAACTGAATAACTGAAAGCTAGATAGATAGTTGGCTATCCAAGTGAAGCTCCAACTCCAAAGGTGAGTCTCAAATACTGTATCACTCAGTCTGACCCGAGCGTAAAGCAAGACACAAAACACTCGAGTCAGGATTAACATTCTTATATCAATAAATCCAACTCAAGTGAAATATCAACTGAAATACAAGTAACTCAAAGGATGTTTGGGATAACCATCCTCTAAGGATCCATTAAACTATCTACTATGTAGTAATATACGCTATTATAATAATGTCTAATAGTAAAATAAACATACTTTTAAATAGCATTAAGGCTTTACATTTTCCACCTTAACACGTAATAGTCCCAATAGTCGATCCAGTATTAGCATACTCCCAGATCGGGGTCTACCCTCAATACTCCACAGGCAACGGGAGAAATCTCAACTTGTAGTAAAGCTCGATATGGTAGGTGGCACGACACAACAAGGCAGTGCCAGGGTAGATATACCAATTACGCATTCGGGCTAGTGGAAACGCATAGCAGCCACTACCGCCCACCTCGGAACACACTCCCAATCAAAATCGAAGGGTGGCCACCAAATCAATCACAAAGTAATAGAAATGTATCGAAGAAATGCACCCGATCAGAGGTGCTACCTCATTGGCCCGAGAATCGCTCCTTTTTTAGCCACCTTATGCCAACTCACGGGAGTTGGGTCCATGTATATACCTTTAGGATCGTCGCCACCATCCTACTCCATTCTGGAATCTCCACCGCGTACACAGTTGTTAAAGTGGTTTTCGGTATCTGTAATGACCCGCTATTTTGGACCATTCGCATCCGCACATGTCGAACTTGAATGATTCAAAATACCAAATTGTTAATTTAAATTTGGCAAAACTGAGCATATACAGTAAATAAATAGAACACAGATCACAGACACAGAGTAATAAATGCAGCGGATACAAAAGATAGTAGTTCATGAAGCTACTATATACATATCAGAGTAAAATAAGGTACAATAGAAGTCTCGAATACAATAGTCAAATACAATATCAGAATACATCACTGGAATCAACTGAATATCTGAAAGCTGGATAGATAGCTGGATCTCCAAGCGAAGCTCCAACTCCAAAGGTGAGTCTCGAATACTGGTACACTCAGTCTGACCCGAGCGTAAAGCAAAACACAAAACACTCGAGTCAGGATTAACAGTTTTATATCAATAAATCCAACTCAAGTGAAATAACAACCGAAATACAAGTAACTCAAAGGATGTTTGGAATAACCATCCTTTAAGGATCCGTTAAACTATCTACTATGTAGTAGTGTACGATAAGTAGATAATGCCTATTAGTAACATAAAGTATCAAATAGTGTTAAGGCGTTACCATTATCCCCCTTAACACATTTTATATAAGCGTTATAGTCTATACAGCACTGTAAACTCCACCGTAAACTAGTGGGATATCAGGGAGTACTACATAGGTATAACACACAAAAAATCATAGTGGTCGCGTATATAGGAACACAAGTATGACAAGGCACATGAGGCAATACCCAAGGTAGTGAAACTACCGTTTGCCTGATCCGGACTGGTGAGAACGCATCGCCGCAGCGATCGCAACACCGCGAAACAACACTCCCAAATCAAGGGTGCACCAATCGATAGCAAGTAATGAGTAGTTTCGAAGAAGTGTGTTCGCTCGAGGTAGCTAGCCCCCATTTGGCCCGGCACGGCTCCTGTTTTAGTCATTTCCAATTTGACACAAGTGTCAAGGCTATCCATTATCGTTCTCTTTCTTCAGTCATCACGTACATCATTCCAACCACTTCATTCTGGATCACACTCCGCGTATAGTTATTAAAGTGGTTTTCGGTTTAGACAGTGAGTATGTCCATAACCGATTCCGGTCTCTTTAATAACCTTCGTAATTATTATACCGATTGGTCGTTTATAAATTTCAAAACCAAATCAATTACAATTTCAAATAGAATTTGTAAACCAACATTTCATTTGTCTTACAAAACCAATTTTCAAAAATTTACGTTTCAAAACATCCAAATTACCATTTCGAAATCTTATAATTTAATTTCAATCTTTATTTAAACAATTCAAATATTTATTTAAATTCGTATATAAGTTTCATTCCGAAATCATTTAAATTAATTTATTTTAACATTCAAATCAATTTAAACTCAACTATTGATTTCATTCAATATTCGTTAAGTTAATTTGTCATTCAAAACAATTTCTATTTAATTTCCAATTCACTAAATCAATTACTTAAGTTCAACTTCATTGTATCAAAACTTAAAAATTGCATTAAATTAAATTCATAAAATCAAATTCTTTACATTTCAAGTCTTACATTAATTTCAATAAAACACTATTTATTTCTTGTTAGAGAAATTCAATTTCACTTATTTATTTACTTAGTTACAATTTCAAAACTCAATTAATAAATAACTTAATTTCACTTATTCAAGAAGTTTAATTTCACTTAATAAAGAATTCAATTTATTTAATTATTAAATAATTCAATCTTATTTAATTATTAAATAATTTCAAAACTTAATTATTAAATAATTTCAAACTTAATTATTAATAATTCCAAATTTAATTATTAAATAATTAATTTTAAAACAACATTCTTTCAACAACTACTATGTTAATATTTTGATTCAGATTATTAAATATTAACATTTTCCTTTGATTAAAATTCAAATTTCAACTTCATTTCGAAACCATATTATTTATTCAAATAAAATCTTTATTTTATTTTTAAATCAAATTATTTGACCAATCGGGCTTTATTAAATTCTCTATCATAAGTCCAAGTTTAATTTGGGTATTTATCATTTCAACCCGATTCCAATTCAATTCAAAAAAAAATCAAAGCATAGCAAAGGGAACTTGCAGTGTGATAACTAGGATGGTGTCAAAGTAAATAAACAAGCAATATCAAACATCAATAACAATCCAATAATCAATTCAAATAATACCGAAATAATCGTATTAATTCACATTATTATTTGTGTAAATTAATATAATTATTTCTAGAATCTACACTATCATTTCATGTAGATTAAAGATTATTACACTAATATTTATGCGGTTCTTCACTTGATATCTACTATTAATTTCATACTACATCGATTTAAACAACATACATTTAAATGGTTCAAGGTGTATTTTACCAAATTTCTATGTTTCAATTAATTCAACATTTAAAGGGTCATATTATGCAAATGTCATCTAATCAAATTTATCACATATATCAAATCTAACTATCCTACGTCAATTTCAAATTTATTTATCACTTACAACATTTACAATTTAACGTCCAATGTCAACATCAACAGTCAATCATTTATCAACCAAACTGGATTATCATCGTATAAATAACAGATAATGGTGTTAGATGTCACAAGTGAACTGATACAGGTAATAGCATATATAACAGTGTAATTAACTAACAGTAGCATATTTCAATCGTCATTTCAATTGAAATCAAATTTAATAAATAAAAGAACATTAATCGTGAGTGATTGCTCACCTTTCGAGGCTAGAGAGGGTAGACAAAGAAATGAGCTACGAATCCAAGCGCGAATTCCAAAGCAAGATAAGATTGATACGAATTTGATGGACGGAGCTGATATATATAGGAGAAAAAGGGAAGATTAATCGGTTTGATAGAGATGGCAAAATATATATTCTATTATTATCTTTATTATATAAAATCAACATTTTAGTCAAGACAAGTATATAAAATTACAAATCAATGTTTAAATTTTAAAACACTATAAAATAAAATATATTATCTTTCAAGTCCGCATGAGTTCTAAATCAAAGTATATATAAAAATCAATAATAAGATTAAAAATGCAGACCATCATTTATCTATACACATTCAAACCAAATTTATTATTTACGCAGTTACAGAACAACATATGTATACGGTATATAAAAAAATTAACATAACAAAATATATATGTACAGACAATTATAAACTTACATATTAACCCCACAGATCATCAAAATATATAACCAACTATACATGTACAAACACAACACGTTGTATATACTTTTAGATTATCTTTTACAACATGCTCGCTAGTTTATGAGCTCAGGTATATGTCAGATATATAAGAAGAAAGTAAAAATCTAGACCACTTTTGATATGTATAAAATATGAAATTTCAAAGCAACTTAGGTAATGCAAAACTGTAAAGTAGTAGGCTTCAGACTATTACAGATCTAAAACTATGTATATTGTACTCTATTATACATTTTATAAATGCACGAACGTATATGATGTATATATAACCCAACATAAACCATTTTATAATATATATATACAATAAAACAAGTACAGCCATATGTCTATATATAAATTTTATATAAACTTTAAAAGAATGAAAACATAAAATGTATATTCAGAAAATACTCATATTGACATGCATACATAAATGTATATCATTTTTTTAAAGGAAACCATACCGAGACCTATTTGCAAAGTAAATGTATATATATAGGAAATGTAAACATAACTTTCAAAAATCAAAACCCACGTGTGAAAAGTATCAACAATATAAGATAAAAGAACTTTATAAACTGGTATTTTATAAAGCTATATAACTTACATATATATTAAGATTTAATTCAATAGTAAAACCCCCATAACTCACTAACATATATATACAGCGAATACAGTTTATATATTACAAACATATATATCCAAAACCAAACTCAGTATATTTATATATATAACCTATATATAAACATATATTATTATCCACTTATCTCTCAATATTTTAAAATAGCTACGAGCTGTTATATGCATAAATACTCAGACTATACAAAAATCCACTGGCCAAAACTATGAATACTATATATACAAATAACCAACGTACATGCTTATATGTTGTAATGTAAACTATCGTATCATTATACAATAAAACTTAACATACTGCAACTAAAATATGACATACTTTACAAAAAAAAAGTATATAAACAGACCCAAAATATACATGAAGCCGAACAAAAATATATATGTACCTATACTAACACCAAATTTTATATAATATATTATATATAGTACCTTATAACAGCAAAGCACTAAGGGGCGACAAAGATGGCTGAGAAGAACAGCGGGGATGAGGTGCCGAACTGAGATGCGAAGGCGGTGGACCGCGGCGGTCGGAATGGTCTCCGATGGTGGAGTGGAGCACGAGGTGGTCGGTGGGGAGATTGGCTGGATGTGGACACGGTAGTAGATTGGAGGTGGATGGTGGCCGGAATTTGAGGGCGGTGTAGTAGGTGCGTGGGTGATGGGTTCAGAGGTATGGACGTGGGCGAAGTTGAGATGGCGTGGGAGGCGGAAATCGGCGGAGGTAGCGTGAGTAAGAGGGAAAAAGTGAGACGAGTGTGCTAACGTGGCAAGGCCGAGGAGGTTGTAGACCGAAGATGGTGAGGCTTGGCGCTGCTATGGGGTGGAGCTCGGTCGGCCATGGTGAAGGAAAGGGAGGTGAGACTTGCAGGCGAATCGAGAGGGAGGAGGAAGGTTACGTGAGAACAATTTGATCTGGGGAAAAAAATTTGAAAAGGGAAAGAAGGAATTTGAGGGGAAGGGAAGAAGTTGTGGAGAGGCCGAGAAACAAAATGAAGGGGAGACAACACTTCAACAATTTTGCAGGAACCAAGGAAATGAACAGTTCAAAAGATGAAAGCAAACGGTACAATTAATATAAAATTTACATTTCCAAAATGAACCAAATAAATGAAATGAATGAACAGGCAGAAGTTATATTCAAAAGATATAAATGCAATAGTAACGAATAGTCATAAGGAAAACGAAAAGGTTTAAAACGAATACCGATACGGAAAATTGTTTTACCAATTTCACAGCGTACCGGACTCCGATACACAAAGATGAGTATACTACGGAGATCAGCACAACAAGACGATCAAAACGGTATACAGATATCAGTGGTATAATTGAATTATAAAAATTCGAATTTTCTACTAGCAGAAAATGCAGCAAAAACGTAGAAAAATAAGATCGACGGAGCTAAAGAAGCCCGAATTTGGAAAAATGAAAAATGACGTCTCGCTCAGAAGATGAATTAGAATTTTTCTATGTAAAAATATTTAGGTTTGGAAAACATTTTATTATCATCAATTTTAACTGATATAAATTGGAATAAAATTACACTAGAAAATAAACTTCCAAATTATCTGATGAAAATTTACCAGTTGCTATGATTAATTAGACGCATTCCAAATATCAAATTTTATTTCAAAATTTTATCGTTTAAAATTTCATAAAATTTCAACTAATTACGTTTTTAAAACAGTTAAAATTTACGGGTCGTTACATTCTCCCCCACTCAAAACTTTTCGTCCCCGAAAAGGAAGGAGGTAGGAGAATAGAACAAGCAGAAAGAAAACAGTTTGGAATACAAGTAAAACAACTAATTTAAACCATATAAATTTCAATTTAAATTAATTAATATTTAACAATTTGGTTAAATTCCTTTGAGTTCACTTAAGTTAAATCAATCTATCTATTTCTAAATTCATTATCTTATTATCTAGTCATCCTCAATTAACAATTTTTTTAAATTATCAATTTGTATAATCATTTATTGTACTCATATTTTATTCAACAAATTTAATCATCAATTTGTATAATCATTTATGGTACCCATAATTTATTATTAAGTTTATTCCACTTAATATATCTTATTACATATATTTAAACCATATAAATCAATTTAAACCATATAAATTTCAATTTAAATTAATTTATATTCAATAATTGATTTTAAATTCAAGGTATTTACATAAGTTGATCTAATTTCAATTTGTTAATTCTTTCAGAACAAAATTTATTATATTCATCTCATTCAATTAACTTATTATTCTATCATCTTTACTAGCATTTTTTATAATTAAAATCTAGGTGTATAATATTCATTATAAACACTCAAATTTTATTTATAAAATCATTTTATATTGTATATTATCCAATTACATTTTAACTTCTGAATAATTTAGGTAAGTTATATTAAATGCAATTTAGTACTATACAAATAAAATTTTCAAATTCAATTATTTCAAGTTTAAATATTTATCCAAAATTTTTGACTTCAGTTTATAATTGAAATCATCTTTAAATCATAAACTTAAGAATTTAAATCTCCGATTTACTTCAAACAATTTTGAGATAAATATATAGTATATATCAGATCAAAATTAAATCTCTTTATATATATAATAAATCAAGTCATACCACAGAAATTCAAATCAAATTAAATTTCCAAACAAAGTGTAGCAAAGCTACTGAATGGTCACTTCACTTCGAAACTCGAAAATGAATGTCGATGATGCAGCCGTCATCACCGAAATTATTTTCCAGCGACAAAGAGAAGAGCACTGATTTCAACATTTTAAAATCCTTTGAAAACGGTTTTTATTCCAAAATACCTTTAATAATATATATTTTAAAATTTTAAAAACCTAAGCTTGAAATCACTGGAAATTAAATTCTCAAATTCTTGATTTTAAAAAAAAATTCATTTCAATTCCCAAATCAATTTATAAACCATGTTTATAAATTCATTTAGAGAACAATAAATGATAATCAAATATTATCATTTCAACAACTAGTTTAATTAACTTATTAAATTCCAAAATTTTTACTTATATATATAATATAATCATACAAATTTATTTCATTTTCCAAATTTGAAAATAATATTGTGTCAGTTAGCTCTGTTCAAGTGTTTTGGAAATCCTATCGATAGCGCTGATCAAACGAATCGATCGGAAACCCAAATCAACATCAACAACTCAAACAACACAATGTATAAATCATTTTTAATATAAATTTACAAATACACTTCCTCGCTCGACGATACAAGAATGGATTCAAAGCAAGCATAGAGATTCAAATTTTGATGGACTCAAACCAAAGAGAATTCCGATTCGAAGATAAGTTCGAAACCGAAGATGGGATGATTAAATAACGAAATAAGAAGATGGACAAGTTTATATAAATCGCGGGTAACCTTAACCGGGTCGACCGTAACTTCAATAATAAGATCGATGCAGAATTTCGGGGCAAATCTACATTCGATCTCAAGAAATAGAATTCAGGTATAGCAGGAGATAGATAGCATCGTAAACCGAGGATACAGAAATCTCAGGTAAATCAATACCTATTGTAAAGGAGTTTCATCTATTTACAAATAATTCGAAGATTGGCGAGACCGCCGATTCATTATAAAAATTATTTGAAGTGGAGTTATGGTATACTCCAGAATTGAAAGAAGACGAATAGTGAGGGACACGAATGGATTTTGGAACCGTAGGGAATGTTCCAAAATTCAAGTGAATTGAGTCAAAAGGAAGAGATTGAAACTCGAATAAGAGTGATTGTGTAAATACATTTACCCTATATGTTAAGTTTTGCCTAGAGCTACCAAAGCTCTGATACCAACTGTAACGACCCACTATTTTGGACCATTCGCATCCACACATGTCGAACTTGAATAATTCAAAATACCGAATTGTTAATTTAAATTTGGCAAAACTGAGCATATACAGTAAATAAATAGAACACAGATCACAGACACAGAGTAATAAATGCAGCGGATACAAAAGACAGTAGTTCATGAAGCTACTATATACATATCAGAGTAAAATAAGGTACAATAGAAGTCTCGAATACAATAGTCAAATACAATATCAGAATACATCACTGGAATCAACTGAATATCTGAAAGCTGGATAGATAGCTGGATCTCCAAGAGAAGCTCCAACTCCAAAGGTGAGTCTCGAATACTGGTACACTCAGTCTGACCCGAGCGTAAAGCAAAACACAAAACACTCGAGTCAGGATTAACAGTCTTATATCAATAAATCCAACTCAAGTGAAATAACAACCGAAATACAAGTAACTCAAAGGATGTTTGGAATAACCATCCTTTAAGGATCCGTTAAACTATCTACTATGTAGTAGTGTACGATAAGTAGATAATGCCTATTAGTAACATAAAGTATCAAATAGTGTTAAGGCATTACCATTATCCCCCTTAACACATTTTATATAAGCGTTATAGTCTATACAGCACTGTAAACTCCACCGTAAACTAGTGGGATATCAGGGAGTACTACATAGGTATAACACAAAACAAATCGTAGTGGTCACGTATATAGGAACACAAGTATGACAAGGCACATGAAGCAATACCCAAGGTAGTGAAACTACCGTTTGCCCGATCCGGACTGGTGAGAACGCATCGCCGCAGCGATCGCAACACCGCGAAACAACACTCCCAAATCAAGGGTGCACCAATCGACAACAAGTAATGAGTAGTTTCAAAGAAGTGTGTTCGCTCGAGGTAGCTAGCCCCCATTTGGCCCGGCACGGCTCCTGTTTTAGTCATTTCCAATTTGACACAAGTGTCAAGGCTATCCATTATCGTTATCTTTCTTCAGTCATCACGTATATCATTCCAACCACTTCATTCTGGATCACACTCCGCATATAGTTATTAAAGTGGTTTTCGGTTTAGACAGTGAGTATGTCCCTAACCGATTCCGGTCTCTTTAATAACCTTCGTAATTATTTACCGATTGGTCGTTTATAAATTTCAAAACCAAAGCAATTACAATTTCAAATAGAATTTGTAAACCAACATTTCATTTGTCTTACAAAACCAATTTCCAAAAATTTACGTTTCAAAACATCCAAATTACCATTTCGAAATCTTATAATTCAATTTCAATCTTTATTTAAACAATTCAAATATTTATTTAAATTCGTATATAAGTTTCATTCCGAAATCATTTAAATTAATTTAATTTAACATTCAAATCAATTTAAACTCAATTATTGATTTCATTCAATATTCATTAAGTTAATTTGTCATTCAAAACAATTTCTATTTAATTTCCAATTCACTAAATCAATTACTTAAGTTCAACTTCATTGTATCAAAACTTACAAATTGCATTAAATTAAATTCATCAAATCAAATTCTTTACATTTCAAGTCTTACATTAATTTCAATAAAACACATTTTATTTCTTGTTAGAGAAATTCAATTTCACTTATTTATTTACTTAGTTACAATTTCAAAACTCAATTAATAAAGAACTTAATTTCACTTATTCAAGAAGTTCAATTTCACTTAATAAAGAATTCAATTTATTTAATTATTAAATAATTCAATCTTATTTAATTATAAAATAATTTCAAAACTTAATTATTAAATAATTTCAAACTTAATTATTAATAATTCCAAATTTAATTATTAAATAATTAATTTTAAAACAACATTCTTTCAACAACTACTATGTTAATATTTTGATTCAGATTATTAAATATTAACATTTTCCTTTGATTAAAATTCAAATTTCAACTTCATTTCGAAACCATATTATTTATTCAAATAAAATCTTTATTTTATTTTTAAATCAAATTATTTGACCAATCGGGCTTTATTAAATTCTCTATCCTAAGTCCAAGTTTAATTTGGGTATTTATCATTTCAACCCGATTCCAATTCAATTCAAAAAAAAATCAAAGCATAGCAAAGGGAACTTGCACTGTGATAATTGGGATGGTGTCAAAGTAAATAAACAAGCAATAGCAAACATCAATAACAATCCAATAATCAATTCAAATAATCCCGAAATAATCGTATTAATTCACATTATTATTTGTGTAAATTAATATAATTATTTCTAGAATCTACACTATCATTTCATGTAGATTAAAGATTATTACACTAATATTTATGCGGTTCTTCACTTGATATCTACTATTCAATTTCATACTACATCGATTTAAACAACATACATTTAAATGGTTCAAGGTGTATTTTACCAAATTTCTATGTGTCAATTAATTCAACATTTAAAGGGTCATATTATGCAAATGTCATCTAATCAAATTTATCACATATATCAAATCTAACTATCCTACGTCAATTTCAAATTTATTTATCACTTACAACATTTACAATTTAACGTCCAATGTCAACATCAACAGTCAATCATTTATCAACCAAACTGGATTATCATCGTATAAATAACAGATAATGGTGTTAGATGTCATAAGTGAACTGATACAGGTAATAGCATATATAACAGTGTAACTAACTAACAGCAGCATATTTCAATTGTCATTTCAATTGAAATCAAATTTAATAAATAAAAGAACATTAATCGTGAGTGATTGCTCACCTTTCGAGGCTAGAGAGGGTAGACAAAGAAATGAGCTACGAATCCAAGCGCGAATTCCAAAGCAAGATAAGATTGATACGAATTTGATGGACGGAGCTTATATATATAGGAAAAAAAAGGGAAGATCAATCGGTTTGATAGAGATGGCAAAATATATATTCTATTATTATCATTATTATATAAAATCAACATTTTAGTCAAGACAAGTAAATAAAATTACAAATCAATGTTTAAATTTTAAAACACTATAAAATAAAATATATTATCTTTCAAGTCCGCATGAGTTCTAAATCAAAGTATATATAAAAATCAATAATAAGATTAAAAATGCAGACCATCATTTATCTATACACATGCAAACCAAATTTATTATTTACGCAGTTATAGAACAACATATGTATACGGTATATAAAAAAATTAACATAACAAAATATATGTGTACAGACAATTATAAACTTACATATTAACCCCATAGATCATCCAAATATATAACCAACTATACATGTACAAACACAACACGTTATATATACTTTTAGATTTTCTTTTACAACATGCGCGTAGTTTATGAGCTCGGATATATGTCAGATATATAAGAAGAAAGTAAAAACCCAGACCACTTTTGATATGTATAAAATATGAAATTTCAAAGCAACTTAGGTAATGCAAAATTGTAAAGTAGTAGGCTTCAGACTATTACAGATCTAAAACTATGTATATTGTACTCTATTATACATTTTATAAATGCACGAACGTATATGATGTATATATAACCCAACATAAACCATTTTATAATATATATATATACAATAAAACAAGTACAGCCATATGTCTATATATAAATTTTATATAAACTTTAAAAGAATGAAAACATAAAATGTATATTCAGAAAATACTCATATTGACATGCATACATAAATGTATATCATTTTTTTAAAGGAAACCATACCGAGACCTATTTGCAAAGTAAATGTATATATATAGGAAATGTAAACATAACTTTCAAAAATCAAGACCCACGTGTGAAAAGTATCAACAATATAAGATAAGAGAACTTTATAAACTGGTATTTTATAAAGCTATATAACTTACATATATATTAAGATTTAATTCAATAGTAAAACACCCATAACTCACTAACATATATATACAGCGAATACAGTTTATATATTACTAACATATATATCCAAAACCAAACTCAGTATATTTATATATATAACCTATATATAAACATATATTATTATCCACTTATCTCTCAATATTTTAAAATAGCTACCAGCTGTTATATGCATAAATACTCAGACTATACAAAAATCCACTGGCCAAAACTATGAATACTATATATACAAATAACCAACGTACAAGCTTATATGTTGTAATGTAAACTATCGTATCATTATACAATAAAACTTAACATACTGCAACTAAAATATGACATACTTTACAAAAAAAAAGTATATAAACAGACCCAAAATATACATGAAGCCGAACAAAAATATATATGTACCTATACTAACACCAAATTTTATATAATATATTATATATAGTACCTTATAACAGCAAAGCACTAAGGGGCGACAAAGATGGCTGAGAAGAACAGCGGGGATGAGGTGCCGAACTGAGATGCGAAGGCGGTGGACCACGGCGGTCGGAATGGTCTCCGATGGTGGAGTGGAGCACGAGGTGGTCGGTGGGGAGATTTGCTGGATGTGGACACGGTAGTGGATTGGAGGTGGATGGTGGCCGGAATTTGAGGGCAGTGCAGTAGGTGCGTGGGTGATGGGTTCAGAGGTATGGACGTGGGCGAAGTTGAGATGGCGTGGCAGGCGGAGATCGGCGGAGGTAGCGTGAGTAAGAGGGAAAAAGTGAGACGAGTGTGCTGACGTGGCAAGGCCGAGGAGGTTGTAGACCGAAGATGGTGAGGCTTGGCGCTGCTATAGGGTGGAGCTCGGTCGGCCATGGTGAAGGAAAGGGAGGTGAGACTTGCAGGCGAATCGAGAGGGAGGAGGAAGGTTACGTGAGAACTATTTGATCTGGGGAAAAAAATTTGAAAAGGGAAAGAAGAAATTTGAGGGGAAGGGAAGAAGTTGTGGAGAGGCCGAGAAACAAAATGAAGGGGAGACAACACTTCAACAATTTTGCAGGAACCAAGGAAATGAACAGTTCAAAAGATGAAAGCAAACGGTACAATTAATATAAAATTTACATTTCCAAAATGAACCAAATAAATGAAATGAATGAACAGGCAGAAGTTATATTCAAAAGATATAAATGCAATAGTAACGAATAGTCATAAGGAAAACGAAAAGGTTTAAAACGAATACCGATACGGAAAATTGTTTTACCAATTTCGCAGCGTACCGGACTCCGATACACAAAGATGAGTATACTACGGAGATCAGCACGACAAGACGATCAAAATGGTATACAGATATCAGTGGTATAATTGAATTATAAAAATTCGAATTTTCTACTAGCAGAAAATGCAGCAAAAACGCAAAAAAATAAGATCGACGGAGCTAAAGAAGCCCGAATTTGGAAAAACGAAAAATGACGTCTCGCTCAGAAGATGAATTAGAATTTTTCTATGTAAAAATATTTAGGTTTGGAAAACATTTTATTATCATCAATTTTAACTGATATAAATTGGAATAAAATTACACTAGAAAATAAACTTCCAAATTATCTGATGAAAATTTACCAGTTGCTATGATTAATTAGACGCATTCCAAATATCAAATTTTATTTCAAAATTTTATCGTTTAAAATTTCATAAAATTTCAACTAATTACGTTATTAAAACAGTTAAAATTTACGGGTCGTTACAGTATCGACAGAGAGTATATCCATATCTGATCCCGGTCTCTTTAACAACCAATCGTTATTATAACACCGTGGTCATTTCAAAATAGTTTATACTTCAAAACCAAAATATCATTCCATTTCAAAACCCAAATCAATACGATATCATTTCCATTTCAAATATCCATTTCCAAAAATCACATCACTTTCCAAAGTTATAACGCTTTCGAAATCATAGTCTTTCAAATCAAAACCCTTTGGAAATCACAGCTTTGAAATCATAGCATTTTGGAAATCATAACACTTTGAAATTATAGCATTTTGGAAATCATAACACTTTCCTTCAAACAGTTTAGATATTAATAATAGTATGTAAAATAAAATAGTTTATAAAATAAAATAATTTATATAAAATAGTTATAAGTTAAAACAATTTATATTAAAACAATTTATATTGAAAATGATTTATATTCAAATAGTTTATATTAAAATAATTTATAAAGTAAAATATCCATAGTTTAAATATATTTTAAATTTCTTTATAAAATAAAATAGTTTCCTCGACTTTCACAAATCAATTCGAATTCCAAATTCAAATTTAAGTCAAATCTAAATCATCAATTTCAATTCCGATTCAATTAAACATTTTCAAGTTATATCGATTTCAAATACTGATTTGAACCACAAATAAACCATTTCAATTTCAAAATATTTCAAAGTTTCAAATATTCCACATTTCAAAACTAAATTTGAATATCTTATATATATATATATCGAATTCCCTTTCATATTATTTAGCTTTGGAATATTCACATAATAAAATACAATATCATCTAAATAAACCCCAAATTTCAAATCATTGGATATTTCCTTCAATTTATTAAACTTGAAATATTCCATTAAATCATCTTAAATCAAAACCACGTTATAACGTCATATCTTTTAATCTCCAATTCAATAAGTTTCAAATCAATTTAATTAAAGCCAATTCTTAATTAAATACAAATTCAATAAATTTCAAATCCACTTTAATTCAAAACTTATTTATAAAATAAGTTCAATATCTAATAAAACTATATATATATATATACCTTTCCAAACCATAGAAATCATTTTTAAAATATTTATATATAGACCAATGGTGTCTGTATATAATTTTCTATCCTATGGTCAAGTGATACAGATATTTATCATTTCAATCCGCAATTTAAAATATATACGGGTATATATCATTTCAACCTGCAATCCCAAATTCAATTCAAATGAAATCGCTTGGGTTTATCATTTCAACCCATAACGATTTTCTTCTATTCTAAAGTCCGTTCGGGTATGTATCATTTCAACCTATAGTGATTCTATACTAATAGGGAACTTGCAGAGTGATAACAGATATGATAATAATATAACAAGCATACATCATCAATATAAATAACGGATAATGGTATCAGATGTCATAGGTGAACAGATACAGATAATGGCATATATATATCAATGTAAATAACTAACAGCAGCATATTTCTATTATCGTTTCAATTGAAATCAAATTTAATAAATATAAGAACATTAATCATGAGTGATTGCTCGCGTTTCGAGGTTAGAGATGGACAATGAAGTTGAGTTACGAAATCCAGGCACGAAATCTCAAAACAAGGCAAGAGTGGTACGAATCGACGAACACAGCTGATAAATCAGAATTCGATGAAATAAATCAAATAGCTGGATATGACCGAACAAATATATATATATATATATATAACTATATACATACATAAAATCGAATCCTAAATTTAAGTATATATTAAATATACATGTATGTACTTCTAAATATACATATAAAATCAAGCATACATTATATAGTTTAAAATAACTACTTATATATACTTAAAAATGAAAATACTTAATTTGACATTTTATTACCATCAAAATGTCATATATGTATTCCAAAATAATAACATGACTTACATAAATTTACAGAAAAGGTTTCTGGAATATGATCAATATATATATATATATATACTTATAAACAAATATATATATCGAATATAATACAAACAGGTCATATAAACATATGTATACAAACAAATCTTCATAGACTTTATATTCTGTAACAACCCTGTATTGTACAAATATTTTTAAATTGATTTTTCCAGATTCAAAAGCTTTATTTATGAAAAAGAATAAATTTTGTTATTTTAAATATAAACTTTGATTTTGATGTGGATTAGAATTCCAAATATGACTAGATTTAATATTTCCAGAAAATGTGAATTTTGGTCAATAGTCAAACTTTGACTTTTAAATTTAAATTTTTAAATATTTGAAATTATAAATTTTATCTTTTATTATGAAAATAGATGTAATAATTTGAATACTGCTTTTCGTTTCGCTGAAAACGGAGTTAAACTGTAAAAGTTATGTACATTTCAACTTTGAGTATAATTTGTTTATTTAACAATTTTGTCTATTTCAAATGATATAAATTTTATTTTTCTTTGTTATGTTTTATTTTAATTGGGTTAATACTTTATTTTGAGTATATTTTATCTTTTAATATTTTTAAAAATGATCATATAATTTTTCTAAAGTTTACTTGAATTTATTTCAATTTATAAAGCCTAGTTTCTTTTTTTTCTGTTATTTTCTTCATTTAAATTTTATTTAATTAAAATTTATTTATTTATTTTTGTAAATAAATTTTTATTTCATGTTCTTACCTTTATTTATAAATATTTTTAAGTACATAAAAAGTTTCCAAAGTTCATTGCATTTATTTTTCATATTTTCAAGAGTAGTTGAAAATTTTGCTGTTTTATTTAATTAAATTATATATATTTAATATTTATTTATTTATTTTTTTGCTTATTTAATAAATTTTCGTATTTTTACCTGAATTTATATATATATTTTAGTTATTTAAAAATTTAAAGGAAATGGTTGGATATATGAAAAGTTTTAAACTCTTTTGTCTTTTAGCCTTCCACCTCTTCATTTTCTCAACCTACATCCTTTATGATTTTGGCCGTTCATCTATTTACCATTTCAGCTGCATCTTTCATTTGTTTTCACGTATCTTAACCTTCCCAAACTCACAAAAATAATGCACGGCCATAGGATCAAAAGTTGGGTAAGAAATCTCTTCTTCTTTTCTTGTTTTTCTATGTTTTTCTACTTTGATTTGCATGTTGTTCTCATCTTTGTTGATCGGCTCCTCCTCCACCAAGTCATTGGCCAACCTCCACCACCTGATACTCCGACCAGCAACCACCCTAGACCACCATCCTACCAGGCCGAGCACTCATGGCATGAGAACCACCACAAAAACTTCACAAACCATCAACTAACATTGCAAACCGAGCCTAGATTGCCACACCCACCTTTATCCACCACTAGCCGCCACTTCCACCACCACCACCACCTCTGACCTGACCTCCACCCTCTACCACACCACCCAACATCTTCTGGACACCTGGCCGTGACCATAGGACCTAGGGCCGAACCCTTTTGTAGCAATAAAAGTGATGATAGTTGCCTTGTAGTTGAAGATTGTTGCACCTATATACATATGCACCATTTAAACCCACGTAGGTCGACCACTATGGACCCAAACCCAGCCCTTAGTCCCTGCCTTAGCTGACCTTATTCCATCACTAACTGATCCATGTGAAGTTGAGAACAAGTGCAAACCATTTGATGTTGTTTTGGGCATTTATTTCTAGCGTTAATTGGTGATAGCTTGTGTTGAAACTTATGTGTACATTTGCATTGTTTTATGTAAATGAATTCAAGGTGTATAGCTTTGGCTCTCTCCACTCTTTGTCATATCCATGTTGTCGTGCCATAGTGCTTTTGAAGATCTCAGTTTGTGCTTTTGATCGTTGTCTCTAGCTTATACAAGTGAGTTATTCTCACCAGACAATATGTACGTATATAACTAGTAAATTGACACCCTGTGAATCTGTAGAAATATATTATCATGTTATATATGCCTATATTATTATCATATGATGTTCACACCTGTTATATCATATGTTATTGTTATTTAATGTTATTCTGTTATTTATATCTGTTATCACCATTGCAAGTTCCCTGTAGACTAGAATCACTATGGGTTGAAATGATACATACCCGAACGGACTTTAGAATAGGGAAAAATCGTTATGGGCTGAAATGATAGGCCTGAATGGTTTTTATTTAATTTATTTTAACTTGGGATTGCGGGTTTGAAATGATAGAACCCGGATTTTTCTTTTTTTAACTGCGGATTGAAATGATACATATCTGTATCGCTTGACCTAAGTTAGAAAATTATATACAGGCCCGTGGTTATTTTATAAAGTGTTTTGGATATTTTTAAGTATTTTAAAAATTATAAATTTATGAAATTTGATTTAAATAGATTTTGAAATATTTTAAAATAAAGAAATTATGATTTTTCTATGTGTTAAAAATGTAATTAATGAATGGTTTAACTGGATTTTTGAAATATAACTTAAGTTGGAAATTTGGAATTTGGTTAAAAATGATATTTAAGTTATATGAATAAAAATGGAAATTTAATTATATTTTGAAAATGGTAAATATGATAATTTGATTTAAATTTTAATTTAAGTGATTTATTAAAGTACTATTGATTTTTCTATGAATTTAAGCGGTTAAATAAATGAATGTTTAAAAGTGATCTTTTAAAATATAACTTGACTAGGAAATGTGAAATTTGGTTTTAATTAAAGGTTTAAGTTAATTAAATAAAATTGGAAATTTAGTTAAATTGTGAAATGGTAATTTAAATTTGAAGTGTTAAGTTTATTTGTTGAAAAGTGAAGAATTGGACACTTTTACACTTCGATTTATTAAGTAAATTGTTGAAAATTGGATTTAATTATAAGAAATTTATTGTGAAAAAGATACATGTTAAATGATATGTAAATGAACATTTTAAATGTTAAATTATGATTTTTAAAATGTTTAAAGAGTTTAAAATGAAGTTATTTAATTGCTGGAAATACACTAAAAAGCTGGAAATCACTTTTAATAGCATTCAGAAATGCTATGGTTCTGAATTACACTAAAAATTGAATAAAAGGGCTACTACAGCATTTCTGAAATGCTACAGTTGCTGTAGTTGAACTTATAGGCTAATATTGAATCCAGGTCTATTATAGCATTCTCTGGAAATGCTATAATGGTCTGCAGTCTTTGCTGAAACAAAATTTAACCCTTGTTTTGAAATCTGAACTACCGCAGCACTTCTGAAATGCTGTCTTTTCTGTTTTGAACTATAATTCAACTAAAACTGAGTTTTAACAGCAGTTTTAAGTGCTGTCTTTGCTGAATTAAAAATGTTTTCAAATATAACTTAT
Organism: Allium fistulosum; assembly: GCA_030737815.1. NCBI lineage: Eukaryota > Viridiplantae > Streptophyta > Magnoliopsida > Asparagales > Amaryllidaceae > Allium > Allium fistulosum. The sequence continues at coordinate 1,386,025,796 of CM060901.1, read as the reverse complement.
AGCAGTTGTTTTTAAATGCTGTGAAATGCTGAAATTTTAATAATTAGGGTTTTTGACTTAGTAAACGAACTCAGAATGGTTTGAAACTTTGGAAATTGAATACTTGATTTGAAAATATAATAATTACACTTTTAAAAGGTTTAAATGAATTATTTGATTGGAATATAAACTATTTAAAAGGTGACTTGAAATGATAATAAATGAAGTGTACCTTTAAATTTAAAAGGTGTTTAAAGTTGAATATTTAGATTTGAACTCAAATGATATTTGGAGTATTAAAATGATTTGAAATGAAGTTTTGAAATGATATGATATTTTAAAAATATGAAAATGGTTTGGAATTGATTTAATCTTTATTTGATAAAGATTTGGATTTGAAATGATATTCTATTTTGAAGTATAAACTGTTTTTAAACTTATAACCACGGGTTATAATAACGTTGGGCTGTTAAAGAGACCGGGATCGGATATGGACATACTCTCTGTCTTACCAAAAACCACTTTGGCAACTGTGTACGCGGTGGAGATTCCAGAATGAAGTAGGATGGTGGCGACGTTCTTAAGGTATGTTACGTGGACCCAACTCCCGTGAGTTGGCATAAGGTGGCTAAAACAGGAGCGATCTCGGACCAGTGAGGTAGCACCTCTTCTCGGACACATTTCTTCGATATTATACTCTTACTTGTGATTTGACTAGATGGCCATCCTCCGATTTGGGAATGTTGTTCGAGGTGGACGATAGTGGCTGCTATGCGCTCCATCAGTCCGTGTGCGTAATTGGTATATCTACCCTGGCATTGCCTAGTTGTGCCGTGTCACCTACCATATCGAGCTTTACTACGATTATGATTTTAAGCTCCGACCGCGTTAAGGTTCTCCATCCCCTTAACGCTATTTTCCGATATGATTATACTTTACTTATTTAGACACTACTGTATATAGCGTATATTACTACATAGTAAATAGTTTAACGGATCCTTAAAGAATGGGCGATCCCAAGCATTCTTTAAGTTACTTGTACCTTTATTACAGTTCACTTGAGTTGGTTTACATTATATAAGTATATATTGTCCTGACTCGAGTGTTTTGTGTTTTGCTTTACGCTCGGGTCAGCCTGAGTTATTCACAGATTTGGATTTCCACTCTCTTGGAGATTTGAATCGTTGGAGATTATCTGCTTGTCATGTCCTATCTATTTCAGTTCCGTTGTTCTACTCAGCTTGTACATGGTTAATATATTGAGACTTTTGTTGTATTCTATTTCTTCTATTATATCTCATGTAACTCTGATATATTTATATAGTAGCTTCATGAACTACTATTTCTTTTACTTCCGCTGCATTATTTTACTCTGTGTCTGTGATCTGTGATTATATTTATTTACTGTATATTCTGAGATTTGCCAAATTTTATTTACAACGCGGTATTTTGAGCAATTCAATTCCGGCATGAGTGTCTACCTATACACTTATAATGGATGAGAATGGTTGAAAATATCGGGACGTTACATATTCAAACCATATATATAACTTGTATATAATATGCAAACTGACACATTATTTAGTAAACATTAAAACTTTACAATATATGTAAACTTCTTTATATATCTGGTATATACAGAAAACCAAAAATTAAACAAGCAATTATATTATTACTAACATAACTTATCTAACCAATATATATAAATCACTTCCTTCATTATATAATACTTGATCAACAGCTCATTTATATATATATATATAACAAAATAGATTTGATATATAAACTGTAAACAGAAGTCTGGATATAAACAAATGGGTTCAAACACATATAACAAAACATTGTATACCTATATATGTATAAAACTATTAATATAAAATATATACACTGTGTAAACTTATATAAACTACCAATCTAAAGCCAACAAAATAAACTATATATATGTATATAAAAAACAAGTAGACTCGGTTAATATATGTATACTTTTTAAAACCATACTGTAACCTATTTCAAATCTCATATAACAACATATAAACTCTACTACATACAAGACTCTCGACCTATATATATAAATATACCCTGAAATATACTACAACCCATAAATATACAAAATCTAATATATAAGATAAGGGAAGAAGACTCACGGCTACAATGGGATAGAGCTGGTTGCGTGAGGAGATGGGGAAGATGGATCCTTGGCTGCTGATGTGGCGCGGGTAGGAGAGGTTGTGCTTGGGAAGGTGGCCTCGGTTGCGTGCGTGCTCGGGTGGGAAGGCTGGTGGTGAACGTTGGCAGAGGAAGACGAGCACGTGAACTGAGAAGAAAGAAAAGAAGATGAGGAATGAAATGGGAAGAAAGAATTTGAAGTGAAGTGGTGGGTATATGAAAAAAAATTAGCAGATATAAACTTTACAACTGTTCACAAAGTATGAAAAAATGTGAACCGTGAATCTCGGATAATAAATTGGAGTTAACGAATGACAACAGGCAACAGCTATATTTTGGAATTATAAATGCCAATGACTGTTCAATTTAAATGATTGAATAGAAATGATGAGTCTGAATTTTAATATTTGGAAATATTAAAGATAGTAACCATTGGAATCGTCCAGTGAGTTTTAATGGTCATAGAAAGCCAAAAGGTAAAGATTTGAGTACCCATACGGTCATCCGTTTCGCGGATTTCGCACCATTTCGGACACCGAAACACACAAATGAATATACCGCAGAGATCAGCCCGACGAGATGATCAAAACGGTATATAGATATCAGTGGTACGATCATCCGATCAAATGTCGATAATCGGTACCGAAAATGCTGCTATTCCGTACGGAAAAATCCAAACGGAGATAGAAACTTCCGAAATTTTTGAAACGAATTACACAGTCTTATTCATAGTGTTCTAAATAAATTTTCTCATGTTGACATATTTAGGTTTCGGAACACTTTTATTATCATCAATTTTTAACTGATATAAATTGAAATAAAATTACACACGAAAATAAACTTCCATATTTTCGGATGAAAATTTACCTGTTGCTATATTTAACTAGACGCATTCCAAATATCAAATTTAAATTTCAAAATTTTATTGTTTAAAATTTCACAAAATTTCAGTTAAATATATAAATAAACCAGGAAAATAGACACAGAGAAGAAGTTGCAAAAAAATTTAGTCTCAGGGACAACAAATTTGTTTTTTGGGCTGAAGGACACTTTTTAGTGTGAACAGAAAATGATAGTTGCAAATATCATTCTGTGATTTACACTAATAAGTGTTTTTCAACCTATAAAGCAAACTTCTTATCTTTGAAACTAAATTTTTCTCAAAAATTTTCCCTGAGCCTAAAAACCCCTAAATAAACAAATAAAATTATCTAAAATTTACGGGTCGTTACACATTCTTTACTTTAGAAGTTTGATGTGGGTTATCCACCGCACATTCCATGGTTTTCCTAGGTTAACCAAGAACCCATCACTTTGCCAATTAAAACATCATAATCCCTATGATTATTTATGAAAATTCATGATCCCCATAATTAATTTTTTTCCCCAGGTATACCAAATGTTTAACCTATTCCTATTGGTAGCCCAATTAGGTTAAATTAAATAAAAACACATCGATAGCCCTAATGTATATTTTTGAAAGCATATTTCTATTTGTAACCCCAAACTATGTATCGAAAACATTAAACCCACCCCGGTGTCCCCAAGGTTTTATAACATTCAATTTAAATAAGGATCCCCCTTATATATTTTCAAACAAAGATAATTATTTTATGCTATAACCTTTCGAAGTAGCCCCTTTGACCTAGCAAAGTTTTACTTAAGAAAAATGGGTAAAACAACCCTTTAAAACCCTTCGAATGAATTCCCATTCGAAAGCAAATAACCGTCTAAAGTTAGCCCCTTCAGAAACCTTCCTTTTGAAAGCATCATTGAAGATAACCCCTTCAAAACCTTTCGAAATCAAACCTTTCGAAATCAAACATTTCGAAATCAAAACCTTTCGAAATCAAAACCTTTCACAATCATCGAAGATAACCCCTTCAAAGCCTTTCAAAATCAAAACCTTTCAAAATCATTCAAAAACAATGAAGTGTTGGTGTTGGAACCAACCCTTCGAAAGTATACTTCCGACCTTGTCGGAAGGTTAACCCTTCGGCTTGCCGAAAGGTATTAAAACACCTTTTCAGAAAACATTTTAAAATGGTACTCTTGAAGGTTTAAGCTTTTGAAGATCCCCTTCAAAACCCCTTCTTGAATATATAAAAATTTTAGTCTCTTATAAAATGTTAGAGTCAAAGGATCCCCCTTCAACTAATTCGAAACTAATTATATTTCTATCAGAAAGCAAAGGAAGCAGTCTCCCCATCCCTTCGCCATTTTCTTCCCTTCGGCCCCATGCCTACCTTTTGACTTTGGTGGAGGGTAATTGTTTACCTTCCGTCTTGGGTGAAAGGTACCTTTCGACTTCGTCAAAATGGTAAAAGCGGGCTTGCTGGAGTCAAAGGTAGAACTGGGCCCACTGAAGTGATGTTTTTATCCTTTTTGTCTAATTTTGATTGGCTGAGGAACCTTCTCCTATACTTCCAAATAGTAAAAAGTATACAAAAGTCAACATTTTTCTCAAAACACTATACTTATTCCTCAAATATTTCCAAAAGCAATTTCCTTCCGAATTTAAATAATTTCGAAAGCAAATTTTTAGTTTAGCCCTTGGGCTTAAATAATTTAATTACCTTAGTTAACCACTAAGGAAAAATCCCCAAAAATCATTAAATTTTTTTATAAATCATATACTTCAACATATTAAAATTTCAAAGCATATGATGATCAAAACAACTCAGAATTTAACCAAAACCGAATAAAACGGGTTAATTAGCCCATTAACATTTTAAAACACCTATGTCTTATCCAAACAAAGGTTTAAATGGTTATATCCTAACCAAAATCACAAACATGAATCGGGTATAGCCCATAACCGATCAAAACACAGAAAAACGAGATGATAAACATGATTATTCACCTTGATTAGTTGATTGGAGAATGAGATACTTCCCTAGCTTTAATTCCTTAGCTTATTCTTCAATTTAAACTCTTCCTGGACCTTTTAATGGTCGGTCGAAATATGTGGGAGTTAAGAATGAGAAAGTGGAAGTTTATTCAAGCGGAAGAAGAGATATATACTAAGAAATGTAGCCTCATTTCCAAGTTTACCCCTTAAGAAAAATTCCTCCTTCTTAATTTATTTAAGTCATTTTATTTTAGTTCATTCTTTAAGAAATGTCCATTGGATTAATTAATTGTAACGACCCGTAAATTTTATTGGTTTTATAGCGTATTTAACTAGAAATTTTGTGAAAATTTTAATATTTGAATTTAGAAATAAAACTTTAATATTTGAAATACGTCTACTTAAACATAGAAAATGGCAAATTTTCATCTGATAATATTGAAATTTATTTTTTTGTGTAATTCGAATCAGTTAAATATTAATGATAATAAAATGTTTTCCAAAATTGAATATTTTTATACAATAAATTTATAAATCATCTTCTGAGTGAGACATCATATTTCGTTTCTCCAAATTTTGACTGCTATTGCTCCGTCTATATTATTTAAGCAAATTAGCAGCATTTTCGGTACCGATTATCGACTTTTGATTGGATGATCGTACCACTGATATCTGTATACCGTTTTGATCGTCTCGTCGTACTGATTTCCACAGTATAATCGTATGTGTGTTTTAAAGTCCGGATGACAACGGTATCCATTTTTAAAACCTTTTGAATTCTTGATCTTCCATCTACCCAACAATTGAACTCAAACAGTCATCTGTCAGTAATGTTTTCTGAAACTTAGCATGACACTTATTTTAGAAACTACCTGTGGCTAACTCACCCGTCTTCTTCCATTGCTTGAACCCAATCGTCTCCTTCTCTAAAAAAAATTAAGCTGCCCTCATTTTTTTTTGTTGCTGTTCCATTTTCCCTCTCACCTTCCCTCCGCGTCTCGGCGTCACTCACCCATGCTCGTTCTCTCGGCCACACAACCGAAAACCAATCTCCTCTCTGCACCTCCCTACAGCCCTGTCGAGCTCCGCCCTGATCATACCCCTCGCTCATGCTTCGCTGCCACCTCAACTCTCGTGGCCATCTCCATTTTCCCTGCCTGATGTGCATAGATATATTGATATAAACTTGTTTTCCTCCTCTGCTGTTCTCATTTCAATAGCCTACAGTGCTTATATTATGTAAGTTCTTCTAGCTTATGCTTGCTCATACAATCTGATTATTTATACATACGTATTAAGGGCATTGATAACTTCTTCTTTTTTTATAATCGTTTGTATATATATAGGTATAATGTTGAATATATGGTTTACATAAAGAGGAAAATCTGTTTACATATATTTGTATGTACATGATAAAATATAGGTTATGTATTTAGAGTTTTATATATTATTAGTATATATACACACATATATTTCGAAAATTTTAAGAGAATATTCATTCGTTTCTTATATTTTAAGTTCCATATCTATATGCAAACATACGCAAATATTTGTAAATTTAGATATATATGTGAAGTATATCTATAATATTTTAAAATATTTTATTTTATGAGGTATATATATATTAATGTATATCAGTTGGCTGTTATGTAAGCTCTACAGGTTAAATATGATTTATTTAAGCGTAAATATAATAGAAAGTAAGTTTGTATTGTGTTATATATATATCATTTATACATTTTATTAGCATGCTTTCATACAGAGGAGCACACATATATAACAGTTGTTATATTTACATATTTAAATAACAATTTAGTTGTATATTAGAATTTATATATAATGTTCTAACTATATATCTGTAAGTAATATATATATATATATTATTTTAAAAAGTTATACGAGTTGTATTCTATCATTAAACATCTAGATGGTAGTATATTAGTTTATAAAATGTTAGTTTATACATTATATAATATTCTATATATATATATACACATTGGATATCGAAGGTTGTATTTGGCATTTGAGAAGTGGATCATATTTGTGTTACTGTATGAGTTTTATATTTAAACTTGTAGTCACGTATATTTTTAACCTGAAGCTATTTTGTTTCTTTATTTTACATTTTACTGTTATAATATATAGAAATATATTGATCCATATATATAAGTTTAATAATGGTTTACAGTTGAAAAATAAATATAATATTGTTTTAAGTATATAGGTAAGTTACACATTAGCTTATATATTAGTTATATATAAGTATTGTTGATTTCAAAGTATTTATTTCCAAATATATTATGATTATATGTTTGATTAAAACAATTATTTTGAAATACACATATATTTAAATATAAAATGTATTTGATTTTTAGAATATATATATATATATAGTTATATATATATGTTCACTTATACCATTTATCTTTTTCAATCCAGTTTGGATTTAATTTCGTCAATTTCTAATATCCAGCTTCGCTTTGATCGTCGAACTTGGGTCCATCATGCTTTGCTTCGAAATTCGTGCTTGGATTCGTAGCTCATTTCTTTGTCAAATCTATCTAGCCTCGAAAGGTGAGCAATCACTCACGATTAATGTTTTATATTTATTAAATTTGATTTCAATTGAAACGACAATTGAAATATGCTGATGTTAGTTATTTACATTGCTATATATATGCTGTTATCTGTAAATGTTCACCTGTGACTTCTGACACCATTATCTATTATTTATATTGATGATATATGCTTGTTATATTATTATCATCATATCTGTTATCACTCTGCAAATTCCTTGTTAGTATATAATTCACTATGGGTTGAAATGATACATACCCGAATGATCTGTAGAATAGGAGAAAATCGTTATGGGTTGAAATGATAAACCCAAGCGATTTTCAATTAATTGAATTTGGGATTACGGGTTGAAAAGATATATACCCGTATATATTTAAATTATGGATTGAAATGATAAATATCTGTATCACTTGACCATAGGATAGAAAATTATATACAGACATCGTTGGTCTATATATAAATATTTGAAAATTATTCCTATGATTTTGGAAAGAAATATATTGTTTTTATAAATATTGATTTCAAGATTTATTAAAGTTGATTTAATAAAGTTGATTTAATCAATAAAAGTATGTTTAAGTACTTATTTAAAATTTATATTTTCAAATATAGAGTTGGTAATGACTCACGTTGAAAAGATAAATTTGAACTTGATTTGGAATTATATATATTTAAGAATTTTACTTAAATAGATTTGATTTGAAATTTATTAAGTTTGATATTTTGAAGATATGTTTATAACTTGAATTTGGTTAAAAGTGACTTAGATGAATATTTCAAACCTATATAAATTTAAATGGGATATTTTGTTTATTTAAATTTGTAAATTGAAGTTGTATTTAGATGTTATTGAAATGATTAAGTAAATATTTCAAAACTAAATAATAGTAAAGTGAATTCAATATATATATGTAATTATCGAAATTAGTTTTGAAAATGTTGAATATTTAAAGCTTTGAAATATATTGAAATTGAAATGGCTTATTTTATGGTTCAAATATGTATTTGAAATCGATAATTTGAAATGGTTTATTGAGAAACTGAATCGAATTGAAGTTGATGATTTGAGATTTGATTAAATTTTAATTTTTGGAATTCTAGTTGATTTGAATCGATTTGTGAAATTTGAGGAAACTATTTAATGATATAGAGTATTTTTAAATTATATTTAAAATATATTTTTATTTTACTTTATAAATAATTTTAATATAAACTATTTTAATATAAATCATTTTTATTATAAACTATTTTTATATACTAATTATACCATTTTGACTTATAATTATTTTTATATAAACTATTTTTTTCTATAAACTATTTATTATATACTATTATTAATATCTAAACTATTTAAGGGTGGAAGTTATGATTTTAAAGTTAATATTTTCCAAAATATTACGATTTCAAAGTGTTTTGGTTTCAGAAGTATTATAACTTCGGAAAGTGATATGATTTTGGAAATGCATATATTTGAAGTGAAATTGATATCGTATTGATTTGGTTTTGAAATGAAAAATGATATTTTGGTTTTGAAGTATAAGCTATTTTGAAATGACCGCGGTGTTATAATAACGTTTGGTTGTTAAAGAGACCGGGATCGGATATGGGCATACTCTCTGTCGATACTGAAAACCACTTTAACAACTGTGTACGTGGTGGAGATTCCAGAATGAAGTAGAATGGTGGCGACGATCCTAAAGGTATATTTACGTGGACCCACCTCCCGTGAGTTGGCATAAGGTGGCTAAAACAGGAGCAATCGACGGGCTAATAAGGTAGCTCCTCTTATCGGACACACTCCATCGTATTGCCATTCTATTACTTTGTGATTGATTTGGTGCGCACCTTTGGATTTTCGGGAGTGTGGCTCGAGGTGGACGATTGCTGCGGCTCTGCGTTACCACCGACCCGAAAGTGTAATTGGTATATCTACCCTGGCATTGCCTAGTTGTGCCGTGTCACCTACGTACCCTAGCGTGGTTTACTACGGGTTTGATTTGTGTCGTACCTATGGAGTATCCTGTGGTAGCTCCAGTTTACGGGGTATTACGGTACTATATAGACTAATGGCACTATAAAATGCGTTAAGGGGGATATGGGTAACGCCTTAACGCTATTTTAATAGTTTACTTTACTTTAGACATTATTATAATAGCGTATATTACTACATAGTAGATAGTTTAACGGATCCTTAGAGGATGGTTAGCCCAAACATCCTTTAAGTTACTTGTATTTCAGTTGATATTTCACTTGAGTTGAATTTATTGATATAAGAATGTTAATCCCGACTCGAGTGTTTTGTGTTTTGCTTTATGCTCAGGTCAGACTGAGTGGCTCAGTCTTCGAGACTCACCTTTGGAGTTGGAGCTTCGCTTGGAGATCCAGTTATATCGATTTTGCTTTCAGTTATTCAGTTGATTCCAATGATGTATTCAGATCTTATATCAGACTATTGTATTGAGATATCTATGTATTCGAGACCTTTGTTGTATCTTATTTAACTCTGTTATATATATATATATAGTAGCTTCATGAACTACTATTCTTTTGTTTCTGCTGCATTATTTTATATTACTCTGTGTCTATGATTCTGTGATTATTTATTTACTGTATATGTTGAGTTTTGCCAAATTTAAACTAAGAATCTGATATTTTGAGCAATTCAAATCCGACATGTATGGATGCGAATGGTTGAAAATTTCAGGGTGTTACATGTGGTATCAGAGCTCTGGTTTTAGGCAAAACTTAGAATATAGAGTAAATTTAATTACGGGATCACTTTCGTTCGTGCTTGAATCTCTTCCTCTTTGACTCGGTTTCTTTTGAAACTTTGGAACTCTCCCATTCATTCTGAAATCCACTCATATCTTTCCTATTCTTGTTTTCTTGATTTTGGAGCATCCCATAGCTCCACTGAATGGGTTGTAACGAGGTGAAACTCCTTTGCAATCGGTATTGATTAACCGGAGATTTTTGTGTCCTCGGTTTACGATGCTGCTACCTTTTTCTATACCTGAATTATATCTCTGGCGATCGAATGTCGATTTGTTCCAGAGTTCTACCTCGATCTTATTTTGAAGTCGCGGTTGGCCAGTTCAGGTCGCCTGCGATTAATATCTGTTTATCCATCTTCCTATTTTGTTATTTGATCATCTCATCTTCGTTTCAAGTTTATCTTCTAGTTGAATTCTTTTGGTTAGGATCCCTATATATTTGAATCCCTATCTTTGTTTTAAATCCATTCTGGAGTCATCGAGTGAGGGAGTGTATTTGTATTAATATTAAAAGGTTTATAGTGTGTTGTTTGAGTTGTTGATGTTGATTTGGATTTTCGATCGATTCGTCTGATCAACGCTATCGATAGGAATTTCAAAACACTTGAACAGAACAAACTGACACAATATTGTTTCCAAGTTTAGTAAATGAAATAGATTTGTATGATTATATTATATATAAGTGTAGATTTTTCTGAAATTAAATAGTTAACTGAATTGATTGTTGTAATGATAATATTATTTGTAAACCTTTGACTATTGCCAAATGATATTAATAAATGGAATTATAAAAACATGGTTTAGAAACTGTTTTGGAAATTTAATTGAATTTAAATTTAGAATTTGAGAATTTAATTTCCGGTGATTCCAAACTTTGGTTTTAAAGTTTTAAAGAGTGTATCATTTAAAAGTATTTTCGAATATAAATGGATTTTCAAAGAATTTTTAAATTGTTTGAATCGGTACTCTTCTCTTTTGTCGCTGGAAAATAATTTCGGTGATGACTGCAACATCATCAACATTCATTTTCGAGTTTCAGAGTAGAGAGACCACATTGTAGTTTTGCTACATTTTGTTTTGGGAAAATGAATTTGACTTGAATTTCTTAAGTATAACTTGATATATATTATATAGGTATATGATTATAGATTCGATTTGATATATTTAGTATATATATATTTGTCTCTAAATTGTTTGAAGTTAATCGGAAATTTGATTCTTAAATTGTATGATTAGAGGATGATTTCAATTATAAATAAAGCTAAAAATTTTGAATAAATATTTAAATTTGAAATAATTGATTTGGGAAAGTTTACTTGTATAGTACCCAATTTCATTCTAATATAACTTACCTAAATTATTCAGAAGTTGAATATGTAATTGGATAATATACAATATAAAATGATTTTGTAAATAAAATTTGAAGTGGTTATAATAAATGTTATACACTTAAATTTTAATTATAAAAATGTTATTAGAGATAAATATATAATAATAAGTTAATTGAATAGTAAATGAGACCAATTAAATAAAAAAAAAAATTGAAAGAAACCTTTTGTATCAACTATTAATAAATTAAATAAAATCAACTTAATGAAATACCTTGAATTTAAAATCAATTATTGAATATTAATTAATTGAAATTGAAATTTATATAGTTTTAAATTAATTGTTTTGTTTTATTTTAAATCTATTTTTCTTTCTGGTTGTTTCTATTCTCCTACCTCCTTCCTTTTCGGGGACGAAAAGTTCTGAGTAGGGGAGAGTGTAATGACCCGTAAATTTTATTGGTTTTATAGCATATTTAAGTGGAAATTTTGTGAAATTTTTAATATTTGAATTTGGAAATAAAACTTTAATATTTGAAATACGTCTACTTAAGCATAGAAAATGCCAAATTTTCATCTGATAATATTGAATTTTTTTTTTGTGTAATTCGAATCAGTTAAATATTAATGATAATAAAATGTTTTCCAAAATTGAATATTTTTATACAATAAATTTATAAATCATCTTCTGAGTGAGACAACATATTTCGTTTCTCCAAATTTTGACTGCTATTGCTCCGTCTATCTTATTTTTAGCAAATTAGCAGCATTTTCGGTACCGATTATCGACTTTTGATTGGATGATTGTACCACTGATATCTGTATACCGTTTTGATCGTCTCGTTGTGCTAATTTCCGCAATATAATCGTATGTGTGTTACGAAGTCTGGATGACAACAGTATCCGTTTTTAAAACCTTTTGAATTCTTGACCTTCCATCTACCCAACAATTGAACTCAAACAGTCATCTTTCAGTAATGTTTTCTGAAACTTAGCGTGACACTTATTTTAGAAACTTCCTTTGGCTAATTCACCCATCTTCTTCCATTGCTTGAACCCAATCGTCTCCTTCTCTACAAAAAAAAATAAGCTGCACTCATTTTTTTGTTGCTATTCCATTTTCCCTCTCACCTTCCCTCCGCGTCTCGGCCTCGCTCACCCATGCTCATTCTCTCGGCCACACAACCGAAAACCGATCTTTTCTCTGCACGTCCCCACAGCCCCGTCGAGCTCCGCCCTGATCATACCCCTCACTCATGCTTCGCTGTCACCTCAACTCGCGTGGCCATCTCCATTTTCCCTACCTGATGTGCATAGATATATTGATATAAACTTGTTTTCCTCCTCTGCTGTTCTCATTTCAATAGCCTACGGTGCTTATATTATGTAAGTTCTTCTAGCTTATGCTTGCTCATACAATCTGATTATTTATATACATACGTATTCAGGGCATAGATAACTTCTCTTTTTTTATAATCGTTTGTATATATATATAGGTATAATGTTGAATATATGGTTTACATAAAGAGGAAAATCTATTTACATATATTTGTGTGTACAGGATAAAATATAGGTTATGTATTTAGAGTTTTATATATTGTTAGTATATATATACGCATATATTTTGAAAATTTTAAAAGAATATTCGTTCGTTTCTTATATTTGAAGTTCCATATCTATATGCAAACATACGCAAATCTTTGTAAATTTAGATATATATGTGAAGTATATCTATAATATTTTAAAGTATTTTATTTTATGAGTTATATATATATAATAATTTATATCTGTTGGCTATTATGTAAGCTCTACAAGTTAAATATGATTTATTTAAGCATAAATATAATAGAAAGTAAGTTTGTATTGTGTTATATATATATCATTTATACATTTTGTGAGCATGCTTTCATACAGAGGAGCACACATATATAACAGTTGTTATATTTACATATTTAAATAACAGTTTAGTTATATATTAGAATTTATATATAATGTTCTAACTATATATCTGTAAGTAATATATATATTATTTTAAAAAGTTACATGAGTTGTATTCTATCAGTAAACATCTAGCTGGTAATATATTAGTTTATAAAATGTTAGTTTATACATTATATAATATGCTATATATATATATATATATGTATGTATGTATGTATGTATGTTCGATATCGAAGGTTGTATTTGGCATTTGAGAAGTGGATCATATGTGTTACTGTATGAGTTTTATATTTCAACCTGTAGTCACGTATATTTTTAACCTGAAGCTATTTTGTTCCTTTATTTTACATTTTTCTTTTATAATATATAGAAATATATTGATCCACATATATAAGTTTAATAACAGTTACAATTGAAAAATAAATATAATACTGTTTTAAGTATATAGGTAAGTTACACATTAGGTTATATATTAGTTATATATAAGTATTGTTAATTTCAAAGTATTTATTTCCAAATATATTATGATTATATGTTTGATGAAAACAATCATTTTGAAATACACATATATTTATATATATAATGTATTTGATTTTTAGAATATATATATATATAGTTATATATATGTTCACTTATACCATTTATCTTTTTCAATCCAATTTGGATTTGATTTTGTCAATTTCAAATATCCAGTTTCGCTTTGATCGTCGAACTTGGGTCCATCGTGCTTTGCATCGAAATTCGTGCTTGGATTTGTAGCTCATTTCGTTGTCAAATCTATCTAGCCTCGAAAGGTGAGCAATCACTCACGATTAATGTTAATATATTTATTAAATTTTATTTCAACTGAAACGACAATTGAAATATGCTGCTATTAGTTATTTACATTGCTATATATATGCTATTAACTGTAACTGTTCACCTGTGACTTCTGGCACCATTATCTGTTATTTAAATTGATGATATATGCCTGTTATATTATTATTATCATATCTGTTATCACTCTGCAAGTTCCCTGTTAGTATAGAATTCACTATGGGTTGAAATGATACATACCCGAACGATCTGTAGAATAGGAGAAAATCGTTATGGGTTCAAAATGATAAACCCAAGCGATTTTCAATTAATTGAATTTGGGATTATGGGTTGAAAAGATATATACCCGTATATATTTAAATTACAGACTGAAATGATAAATATCCGTATCACTTGACCATAGGATAGAAAATTATATACAGACATCGTTGGTCTATATATAAATATTTGAAAATTATTCCTATGATTTTGGAAAGAAATATATGGTTTTTATAAATACTGATTTCAAGATTTATTAAATTTGATTTAATAAAGTTGATTTAATCAATAGAAGTATGTTTAAGTACTTATTTAAAATTTATATTTTCAAATATAGAGTTTGTAACAACCCGCATATCCATCGATTCTATATTTAAATATTTTATTTAAATATTTTATCGTTAGTCGGATGTTAGCCCGAAAAGCTACTTTTTGCATACGGTCAAATTAGGACTCGAGACCACACCCATTGAGTTCAAAATGACGTTTGCGATCTTTTTGAGTGTAAACTTCGATATGTTTGGAGATAGTGAAATTTTCAACACTTTTTCCCGCCTTTGACTTTGGTTTGGACTGCACCCCTTTAGTTCAGCCCAACCATCTTCCTCACTCTATCAAAACACTTCAAGCTTTGTCAAAAATGGTGGTGGGAAGTGGAAATTAAAACTCCAAACACAAATTCTATTGCAAATCCGAGATTCAACATCAAATTCACGTGAAGACCATTGATTCAAGCTTGTTGGTGTTCTTGCTTTGCTCTCAAATCTCCATCTTCATCAAATTCCGTGAAAAGGTGAGATTTTTGATCTCGCATCTTACCTATATCTATCTTGGACTGTTGGGAATGATCCCCTATTGCATTTGCATCAACATTTGCATTTGGTTTGGATTGGATTGGCGAAAAACTTCAATTTTCAGCGTTTTGGTGATTTTTCTGGCCTTAAGTCGTTTCTGGCCTTCGCTGAGTCGTCCACGAGTTAAGCCTAAGTCGTAAGTCGTTCGCGAGTTAAGGGCTTAAGTCGCGCGCGTTGAAAAGTCACCGCCTTTGTATTTCTGTTCGCCTGGCTTGAGTCGTTCACGAGTTAAAGGCTTGAGTCGTTCACGAGTTAAAGTGTTAAGTCGTTCTGGGTGTTCTGCCTTCGCTAGGTCGTTCGCGAGTTAAGTGCTAAGTCGTTCGCGAGTTAAGTGATAAGTCGTAGCTCGTATTTGAGCTTAAGTCGTAGCTCGTATGGCTCTTAAGTCCTAGGTCGTTGGCTTTTAAATCGTTAAGTCGTAGGTCGCTGCTTCTACTAAGTCGCTAGGCCATGCCAACTCCGCTAGCTCGCAACTGTTAAGTCGTATGACCTTAAGTCGTAGGTCGTCCCCGACCTAATTCCCCTAGGTTGTTCGACCTGTTCTTCTGCTAAGTCGCGTGGCATTCTCCACTTAGGTCGTATGACCTTATCCCTTAAGTCGTAAGTCGCTTGCCTCCCTTAAGTCGTAAGTCGTTCGCGAGTTAGTACTTGGTCGTTTGACCTGTTTTTCCCCTAGGTCGTTCGCGAGTTAGTACTTGGTCGTTTGACCGGTTTGGCTTCTCGAGACCGCTTGCCTTCACTAGGTCGAACCCCGTATTACTCTGCGTAGGCAATCTCTTCTGAAAAACATTTATCAGAATTTCTACTTTGATGGTTTTGGGATTGACTTCTTTGGACTTTACTCACGTCTTCGAACGTGAATTGATTTGTTTCTACAATCGTTTTATGACTTGTCACTTTAAAGATATATGAAGGTTTCAATACTAATAGTAAATATCAAAACTCTTTCATCAAAGCGATTTCAACACTATTTTAAATATCAAAAGTTCGTTTTCTCAAACCGATTTTCAATCTACTAGTATATACAAGCCTTTACTTCACTCGAATGAGAAATCGACTTAAACGACTTAGTAAAACGAGTGGTATGAAACGCTTGCGTTCACTTCGTCGGTTAGCTCTTGGACTTGTTCGATTGAACCCTTTTTGTGACAATTTCCTAGTGAAGATTTACAGCTTGTTCATAAATATTTAAGTTAAGCAAGTGGTTATGGGACATGAAGCTAAACTCATGTATTTACTAGCTTGGTGTGATTGACACTTCCTTATGATCATGACGATCATTTTTGTGATTTAGACTAGCGATTGAGCGATGTCTCTTTGTCTACGTGGGAGACTATACCCCGATTATGTGATGTTTCGCCATCACATTTCTAGGGTAGCACCCTACGGTCTTCGGGCCATTCCTGTGTGAAAATTTAATGGATAGCTTCCATGAGATAGCTTCTCGTCATGTGTTTACGCGTAGGTGAGTTTTCATGCTCCCATTCATGTGTTAGGCCTCCCCCCTTTTTATGTGTTTTCTGGATTTCTGATGATGATTTCTGGAATTTTGTGCTTCACCAATTTTCATGATTTTCATTGATATGATATCAGTTTTTGTGCATTGGTGAATTCATGTGTTATTGACTTGTTATGAATACAAGTTTAGGGTATGATACCCTACCTTATCTTTGAGAAGATTCTTGTGATATTGATTAATCTTTTGTTGATTATCATTTACATACTTATAGTAGTATGTCGTTATAGTTATTTCATGTTCATGTCATGTCGTTTACTTTATACCATATCATCTGATATTTATAGTTAGACTGATCCGTTTATTATTTTCTTATAAATAATACTCGGGTCAGACCGAGATGTTACAGGTGCTTCTGCTTGACTTCTCTTCCGGATATTTCTGACTTTTGACTTACTACATAGATTGTAGTTTTTGGATGTACACCTTTGAGATATAGACTCTATGTTGTGTACTTATTCTTTTGTATAGCACGTGATGCTATTCTTTTGTATTATCGTGGATCTTTCTGACCACTACTCTGATGTACACTTTCATGTGTTATATATTTATTCATATCTTCTTCCGCCTTTGTGATATGGATGTCTGTGACTGATTTATGTTATGATTATTTCTATGTTTGTTTCCGAAGATTATATATAGCCACCGTGTGATAGCTTTGTGTTTGTATCGGTATGTCGGATTTCCTCCTTAAAAGATATGCATTCTATTCTATCTGACGTATCGGTGCTCGCACAAAGATGTTACATGGATGGTCGCTCCTCCACAGCCTTATTCTCCGCGCTAATTGACAGCACTACATCGTAGTGTTCTTGGTTAGCGTGGGTATAGAGGTGGGGCGTCACAGCTTGGTATTGATTCAGGTTGAAAAGATAAATTTGAAATTGATTTGGAATTATATTTACTTAAGAATTTTACTTAAATAGGTTTGATTTGAAATTTATTAAGTTTGAAATTTTGAAGATATGTTTATAACTTGAATTTGGTTAAAAGTGACTTAAATGAATATTTCAAACCTATATAAATTTAAATGGGATATTTTGTTTATTTAAATTTGTAAATAGAAGTTGTATTTAGATGTTATTGAAATGATTAAGTAAATATGTCAAAACTAAATAATAGTAAAGTGAATTCAATATATATATATGTAATTATCGAAATTAGTTTTGAAAATGTTGAATATTTAAAGCTTTGAAATATATTGATATTGAAATGGCTTATTTTATGGTTTAAATATGTATTTGAAATTGATAATTTGAAATGGTTTATTGAGAAACTGAATCGAATTGAAGTTGATGATTTGAGATTTGATTAAATTTGAATTTTCGGAATTCTAGTTGATTTGAATCGATTTGTGAAATTTGAGGAAACTATTTAATGATATAGGGTATTTTTTAAATTATATTTAAACTATATTTTTATTTTACTTTATAAATTATTTTAAGATAAATCATTTTTATTATAAACTATTTTTATATACTAATTATTTCAATATTAACCATTTTGACTTATAATTTTTTTATATAAACTATTTTTTTCTATAAGCTATTTATTAAATACTATTATTAATATCTAAACTGTTTAAGGGTGGAAGTTATGATTTCAAAGTTAAGATTTTCCAAAATATTACGATTTCAAAGTGTTTTGGTTTCAGAAGTGTTATAACTTCGGAAAGTGATATGATTTTGGAAATGCATATATTTGAAGTGAAATTGATATCATATTGATTTGGTTTTGAAATGAAAAATGATATTTTGGTTTTGACGTATAAGCTATTTTGAAATGACCGCGTTGTTATAATAACGTTTGGTTGTTAAAGAGACGGGGATCGGATAGGGGCATACTCTCTATCGATACCGAAAACCACTTTAACAATTGTGTACGCGGTGGAGATTCTAGAATGAAGTAGGATGGTGGCGACGATCCTAAAGGTATATTTACGTGGACCCAACTCCCGTGAGTTGGCATAAGGTGGCTAAAATAGGAGAAATCGATGGGCTAATGAGGTAGCTCCTCTTATCGGACACACTCCATCGTATTGCCATTCTATTACTTTGTGATTGATTTGGTGCGCACCTTCGGATTTTCGGGAGTGTGGCTCGAGGTGGGCGATTGTTGTGGCTCTATTTTACCACCGGCCCGGAAGTGTAATTAGTATATCTACCCTAGCATTGCCTAGTTGTGCCGTGTCACCTACCCTAGCGTGCTTTACTATGAGTTTGATTTGTGTCGTACCTATGGAGTATCATCTAGTAGCTCCAGTTTACGGGGTATTACGGTACTGTATAGACTATTGGCACTATAAAATGTGTTAAGGGGGATATGGGTAACGCCTTAACTCTATTTTAATAGTTTACTTTACTTTAGACATATTATAATAGCGTATATTACTACATAGTAGATAGTTTAACGGATCCTTAGAGGATGGTTATCCCAAACATCCTTTAAGTTACTTGTATTTCAGTTGATATTTCACTTGAATTGAATTTATTGATAAAAGAATGTTAATCCTGACTCGAGTGTTTTGTGTTTTGCTTTACGCTCGGGTCAGACTGAGTGGCTCAGTGTTCGAGACTCACCTTTGGAGTTAGAGCTTCGCTTGGAGATCCAGCTATATCGATTCTGCTTTCAGTTATTCAGTTGATTCCAGTGATGTATTCAGATCTTGTATTTGACTATTGTATTGAGATATCTATGTATTTGAGACCTCTGTTGTATCTTATTTAACTCTGTTATATATATATATATATAGTAGCTTCATGAACTACTATTCTTTTGTTTCCGTTGCATTATTTTATATTACTATGTGTCCGTGAATCTGTGATTATTTATTTACTGTATATGTTGAGTTTTGCCAAATTTAAATTAACAATCTGATATTTTGAGCAATTCAAATCCGACATGTATGGATGCGAATGGTTAAAAATTTCAAGGTATTACATAAATCTCATCTCTCGAATTATTCACATTATTCTATTTAATTTATCCAATTAAATATCCCGAATAATGTTAATTAAAATTCAAGGGCATTACAGACTCCCACCCTTAAAGAATTTCATCCTCAAAATTTCAGTAAGGACAAAACAACAAGCATATAGCCCATGCAAGCAAAGCTATTATAACCTACCAGCCAAATTCTACACCAACCCTATATAGAACTTACCATCTAAAACAGCCTAGGAAAAGTATCCCTAATCATGTCTTCTGTCTCCCAAGTACAGTCCTTCACGTTGTCGCTCCATTGAACTTTCACCAACCTGACTGTCTTGTTTCTTAACCTCTTCTCATCTTTTGCCACAACACGAACTAGTTGCCTCACAAAAGTCATATCCAGTTCCACCACTAAGTCCTCCAGTGCCGTTGGAGCGATAGTAGTTTCTGGATCATGAACATACTTCGTAAGATGAGAAACATGAAACACATTATGGACCCCGGCCAAACTGCTCGGCAAATCTACTAGGTATGCGAGTTTCCTAATCCTCTCTAATATAGGAAATGGTCCAACATATCTCGGTGCAAGCCTCCCGGTCTTCCCGAATCGAACCACACCTTTCATTGGCGGTACCTTGATGAAAACTCTATCTCCAACAGAGAACTCTAGGTTCTTATGCCTTTTGTCTGCATAACTCTTCTTCCTAGACTGAGCTTCCTTCATTCCTTCCCGTATCAACTTGATTGTTTCCGTTGCCTTTCTCACCAAATCTGGACCAAGGACCAACTAGCCTCCGGTCTCTAACCTACATGCTTGTGATTTGCATGGCCTTCCATACAAAGCTTCAAAAGGTGCCATTCCTATAGTAGTCTAATAACTATTATTATAGGAAAACTCCACTAAGTGCAAGTGATCTTTCTAAGAACCACTAAAATCCAGCACACAAGCTCTCAATAGATCTTCCAGTACCTTGTTGACTCTCTCTGTCTGCCTATCCGTCTGAGGATGATATGTGGTACTCATCTTGAGCTTAGTGCCTAACACACTCTGTATGGTCTTCCAGAACTCGCTAGTAAACAAAGCATCTCTATCTCTGACAATACTACTAGGGATTCCATGCAGTCTAACGATGTTCTTCATGAACAACTTAGCCAAAACATGTGCCGTCCTGGTTGACCTTACCGGAATGAAATGGGCACTTTTGGTCAATCTGTCCACTATGACCCATATACTTTCATTACCCCGGTTTGACCTTGGCAGCCCGTCAATAAAATCCATGGATATTGAGTCCCACTTCCAAATTGGAATATCCAAAAGCTGAAGCAAACCACTTGGCTTCTGATGTTCGGCTTTTACTTGCTGACTGTTCAAACACTATTTTATCCATAAGCCAACATCTCTCTTCATTCCTTCCTAGAAGAAACTTCTCTTCATATCCTGATACATCTTGGTTTCCCCAGGATGAATTGTAAACTTTGATCGATGAAATTCCCTAAGAACTTCCTTCTTAAGGTTTCCAACATCCGGAAAAAATAACCGTTCCTTCTTTCTCAACCAACCCCTATGGTCAAGAATAAAATCCTTTAAATCATCAATCTCGGTACCAGCATCTAACCTTCTAATTCTCTCGGCTAACACTGGATCCTCTTTCTGCCTAGAAGCAATCCGTTCGATCAGAACCAGACGAACATCCAAACAAGACATCATGGCGATATTTCGACTAGATCCAGCAGTCGACCTCAACTGCATACTGCAAGCAGCCAGTTCTTCCAAGTCTTTCCATTCTGCTAACATAGCTAACACCACATTCTGATGTTTCATGTTAAACACATTCGCCAATTTATTTACTTTTCCCAATGTATACTCGATATTAAAATCATAAGCTGCAACAAAACTCCATCCATCTCTGTTGTCTCATGTTCAGCTTCTTCTAAGAGAATAAATATCGTAGAGACCTATGATCCGTGAATAGCTCAAACCTTTCTCCCAAAAGATAATACCTCCACACCTTCAATCCAAAGATTACTGCTGCCAACTCCAAATCATGAGTAGGGTATCTCACTTCATGCGGTCTAAGCTGTCTAGAAGCATAGGCAATAACCTTTCCATTCTGCATTACCACAGCACCTAACCCAGTACCACATGCATCGGTGTAAACTACCAACCCCTGATTCCCATCAGGAACTACTAACGCGGGCGCATTGGTTAACAAATGTTTCAACTTAGGAAATTCCTCCTCACATTTGTCAAACCAAAAAAACTTCACGTCCTTCCTGGTTAGCATAGTCAAGGATGCTACTATCCACGAGAAATCCTTAATAAACCTTTGGTAGTATCCTACAAGTCCAAGGAAGCTTCTAATCTCACTTACCATCTCAGGTCTTTTTCAATTGTTAACAGCTTCGATCTTATCCGGATCAACTGCTAAACCTTCCTCGGAAACTACATGACCAAGGAACTTCACTTCCTTCTTCCAAAAATGACACTTTGAGAACTTCACTTTCAGCTGATGTTGCGTTAGCGTCTCCAACACTATTTTAAGATGATCCACATGATCCTTCTCATTCTTAGAATATACCAAAATGTCATCAATAAAAACCAACACGAATCTATCCAAGTACTCTCGGAAAACCAAGTTCATCAAATCCACAAAGAAAGCTGGCGCATTAGTAAGCCCAAATGGCATAACCAACCACTCGTAAGACCCATATCTAGTCCTAAACGCCATCAAAGGAATACTGTCCTCTGCCCCTCTTAGCTGATGGAAACATGTCGCCAAATCCAGCAGGGAAAACACTCTGGCTCCACTCAATTGATCAAATAAGTCGTCGATCCTTGGCAAAGGATACCTATTCTTGATCGTCCTCTCGTTCAACATACGATAGTCGATACACATCCTTAATGACCCATCTGGCTTCATCACGAATACCGCGGCCGTTCCCCAAGGCGAACTGCTTGGCCGGATGAAATTATTTGCTTCCAATTCCACTAGCTACACCTTCAATTCCTTCATCTCGGTTGGTGACATCCTGCTAGGTGATCTACTTACGGGTTCAACTCCCAGTACGAGATCTATTTGAAACTTGATAGCTCTTTTCGACGACAAGCCCGAAACTAGTTCAAACACATCCGCAAACTCTCTTGCTCCATAAACATGCTTCAACTCCGCTTCCATTCCCATAGCACCCAATAACGTATAAGCATTTCTGTCCGAACTCCTTACTGAGTAAATAACTCGGTTACGGCTATTAGGGTGTCTCAATGATATTTCCCACTCCTGGCAAAATATCCTAGCATCATATCTATCTAACCAATCCATACCAAATATGATCCAGAAACCCACGAAATCAAAAACATATAAACTGCATGCAAACATATGACCTAACAAATCAAGTTCTAACTGGTCATATCTCATTCCCAGAGTTGCATATCCTCCTATAGGATTCGCAACCCTTAAAGGAGTAATAAGGTATAAAGGTTCCAGACATAAGCAATCTACTAAATACTGAGATATAAATGAGTGTGATGCACCAGTATCAAACAGTATTCTAACCGGAATACTATGAATCATAAGCATACCTTCCATCACAGCTTTTCCTTTCTCAGCAGCCTTTGGTCTAGAGGATGATTGTTCTAACGCAAAGACCTTTTGCTTTCCAGCTTTAGCAGCCTTGGGACACTTGTCCTTGTAATGCCCCATCTGGCCACAATTGTAGCACTTTACATTCGGCCTCACTACAACTACTCTTCCATCACCCGAGCAACACTCATTAGCATAGTGCCCCTTCTTGTCACACTTGTAACAAACAATATCATCCTTGCACTTCTTAGCTGCAACCCCCGACTGGGCACCTTTCTTCTTGAAGAACTTCCGCTTCTTACCTTGAAAATTCTGAACCTCAGCTGGTTTCCCTTTTCCAAAAGTAGAAAGAGGTATATATAAGAGAAGAAAAGATGGTAGAAGTGGTGGGTACCCCTACAATTCTCAGTGTGGATAAGGCACCCTTAACGATTGTCAAAAGTGAATAAGGAACCCTTCACGAACCATGCATCGGGTCAAGTACATTCCTCGATATGTCATTTCATTCCTTCCTCCACTCCAACTTCTTTCCTAGCCTTTCCTTATGATCCACCCTTAACAACCCACTTTTAAACAATCCACTCCTATCAATCCATCCTTAACGATCCGCTCCTAATAGGTGACTAACATGATGATCCTACCCCTAATAAGCCAATTTCTATATTAAAGAAAAAACCAAATAGAGACCTATTCCTTATTCTATCTTTGTGGATAAAATAATTACGTTCTCAAGTGACGAAAGTATATTATTTTTTGCAGATGTCTTTCCTATTTCGAATCAACTGTAGTCCTACTCCACTAATGAATATCTCTAAAAATCTAACACATCAAAGTTACTTTTCAACCATTATAAAACTATGGAAAAGTCTAAATCTTAATTTTTTATATCGTACTATAGGTTATGCATATGTAGATCAATCATCAGAACATAGTGAGAATCGAAGGAAAAGCACAAACTGAATGTAGATTGTATTAACGGTCAAATAACCATAAAAATCATGTGTCTTGTTTTTTCAATCTACTTAAATTTGGTTATATGTTTTTATTATTGTTGTTTATTAGTTGTTACAATTTTGTGATTGTTGAACCAAAAATTGGCATAACACCCCTAACCTAATGAAAATGAGATAGATATAAGAACATCAACAAAACAACTAAAGAACGCAGAGAATTTTATAGTGTGTCGGTGAATTTTATTACCTATGTCCACTTTAATCTAATTTGATTCGGATTAGTCACAAGTACAAGAGCTTTAAAAGTGACTTTAGGTCAAAATAGTAAGTAACAGCCCTTAGTGACCAAGAGTTAGTGGAAAATAGGAGATGATGAAGAAGATAGAGAGACAAACATTAAAAAGACCAAAAGTCCTCCCTAAGTTGCCTTAATCCTTCTATTTACAACAGTCACTAGATCAGGAAAGACTAGGTAAGATTCTAGATTTGAGAAAGTAGGAAGGAAGAATAATTCTTTCCAAAGACTAAATAATGTCGGTATCGACTATAATTATGGTCGATACTTACCACAATGGTCATCACCATATTATGTGGAAGTTCATTCTTCCTCATGTTCTCATCCATATCTTCAAGTCATTAAGATTCATTCACAATTTCACCCATCAAACCATATTGATGCCAATATGACTTCCTTTATATGGGACCTATCCTTCTCTATAAAGCATTGGAATTCTGATAAGATGTCTCAATTATAATCAACTTAGCACATTACTCTATTCCTTGAACACATCACGTGCATCTAATGAGATGAAAAGATCCCACGAATAAATCATCTTGTTACCGACCACTTTTATGGTCGGTACCGACCACAATGCCTTTTCATCCGTCGACTTAAGATTTTTAGAGCAATTTTCGGTAGCTATTTTAAGCTCACCCCCAAGTCCTTGAACCATTTCATCTTTGCTTCGATGTTCAGATTCACTTAGAAGCCGATCAATTCAAACGCTGGATAATACGTGTTGCCCAAAGCATGCTTCTATGAAAACAAGCATGCTTTGGATCAAAGTAGGCGATATTATCTATGTTGCCCAAGGATCCTTAAGTATCCAACAGTCGTCTTTGAAGCATCGTATTTGTTCTGGAGATAACCATTAATTAATTAAAATAGCTAATGTGCCACTTCTTCCCTCGTAATCAAGTGGAGACTCTTATCATCTTGGAGATCATCGTATGACTTGATCGGGTATGGTATTCTCTTCCTTTTCTCTTCTTTTCTTTTTTCCTCTTCCTTTTATTTATTACCGATATGATCTTTTAGTATTCTTTCTAACTTATTTAAACTTAGGATGAGTATTTTTACTTGCTTATCTTCATTTGCAAATCTCACCCCATCTTCTCTTCGGCGACCTTTAGCATTCAGCCAATGTTCAAACAATCCGGTCCTAATTTCTTCCATTCGAATCCTCCTATAAGATATAGATTTGAAGTCTGAAGCTGGGTTCTTAGAGTACAACGCCACCATGGTTGTAGTGTAGTCATCGTAGGGATTTAGTAGTCATCACCATGCCGTGGATAAGTAGAAGGGTCGATTTCATGGCTAACCGTTCAATATCATTTCACCCTACAATGCAAAGTCAATGTCAAAGCCACCTTAGGTGAAACTCGAGTCATACTTGTGGCTAACATCGAGGAAGTTTAGGACTTTCACTAAGTTTTCAAAACATAGGTTTAGCTTTGCATTGCTGTCATTCATGCTTCATGTTATCTAATTGTGGATTTAAGTTTTGCGCTAATGTTTTATTATGTCTTGGTCAAACAAAAATCATTGACTAAGCTTCGATGAGACAGTTCCAAGGAATGGTTGCATCAAACCAACTCCGGCATTTAAATGGAGTATAGGAATGAAAGCCTCTAATCACAACACTGTATTGTGTTCTTGCATAGAAGTCTCTATGTCGCCCTAGACAACGGTTTCAATATGCTCACTCTGCGATTATGTGTAAGATCTAACATATAGTTTCATCATGCAATGGAGTTCATTTACTAACACGAGAAGACTATCTACACAAAATGTTCTATACACCGTGCTTTGAAAACAAGACATACACTACATAGACTAACACTTCACATTGCCCTGGTTAGTGTTTAGAATCTGATAAGTCACATAAGTCAACATCCTTTGGATTCTGGACATCGACTACATGGGTTTCAAATAAAGTAAATTTGAAAATAAAACATACCTGGCCGTGTTGGCTATCAAACTTTTTAATTGACAATGAGTTGACGATCTCCACGTCTTAAAGTCAGCTTTGATTCCTCAACTCCTCCTAAAGCTAGCTCTGCTACCTCCCAGGCCTCTACATCTACTCCCTCTAAAGCAATACATCCAATAATAGCCACGTTGGCAAATCATTCCTATGGCTCCTATTCAAAATCCGACACCTCCATTGAATGAGCAGCATGCTCCAAGAGCTTTGGACAACCCTATGGACCAGACACCATCTTTGTTAACTGGAAAATTGCTCCAAACCATTTGCTTGAGTCATGGAATCTCGAAGATCGATATTCTATAGCCGACGATTGACCAACATGCAAGTGATCCACTTTAAGGATATATTGTTTGTAATAAATATATGTGCTTGGGTGGAGCCTCTTCCCCTTTGATGAATTCCTCAAATTCTTCCAATAAGAGCTTGGGCTAGCTTCGACTCAAGTGCATTCCAATGGATATTGTCTGCTCAATTCCTTCTATATCCTTTTCATGATGAGATTAAATCATCCCTAAAAATTCAAGAAGTTGACATATCCTCTAACCTTCAAAAGGAGAGGGGACTCACCTTCTCAACTGATTGCCGAAGCTTGGAACTGCTGTAAAGTAATTGAGATGCTTCAAAATAAGAGTAGTTATTTCAAAAGTGAATGCTTTTTCATTCATTGTTCTTACGGTTTCAACCAACTCTAGTTGTAAGGATGTAAGTTATCCCTTATATCATTTTCCCTTTGCTCAGATTCTCCTTATCCAAAAACTTACCTTATTTTCTATGCTCTTCCTAAACCTTCCCGATCGAGATGACAACAATGCACATGCTGATATTCCAGTGCTTCTAAAGGAAGTTGCATACCAATCTCACACTACATTCTTCATGCTTATAAATGAAAGGCATTGTCAGTATAGCCTTTTGTAGCCCAACTGACATGTCGTTCCACTTCTTCTCAAGTCTATGAAATATTGGATAGCTACTAGGCCTTTTGCTTTCGTCCATGATTCCAATGAAAACAATCAAGTGGATGATGAAAACCATGGCGGTGAAGTGAATATTGACGAAGGGGAGGAGTGGGTGATGGAAGAGACTGTGGTAAGGAATGGTGATAAAGAAAGAGGAGATGAAAGAAAAGGAGAAGAAGGAAAAGAAAAGGAATAGGAAGAGAATAAGAAGAAGGGAGAGAAGAAGGAGAAGTAAAGGGAGATGTAGGGGACGACGACGACGATGAAGACTATGGTTTTGGTGAGAACGAATCATATGGGGAAACATCCCTCGAAGGAGATAGAACTGTTCCATCTCATTCAATGCAACTGGTCATAAAGTCTATGCAATAGGCTCTAGATCCAAGTCTAATGCCAATCGACGCGGTAAAATCACCTATGGGCTCTTTGGAGAATACCTTCGGCTTATTGGGTGACATTGGCATCCTCTCGGCCTTC
Source organism: Allium fistulosum (assembly GCA_030737815.1). NCBI lineage: Eukaryota > Viridiplantae > Streptophyta > Magnoliopsida > Asparagales > Amaryllidaceae > Allium > Allium fistulosum. Next base: position 1,385,997,568 of record CM060901.1, on the reverse strand, counting down.
AAAACTGGGGTGCTACCATTGAAGATACCGTAAAGGAACACTCCACTGAATTTACTTTCCCCTCAGGGATATTATCAAGAGGTAATGAAACCCCATCCGTGAAACTCTTCAAGCATGGTCCGTAGAGTACTTGGGGAAATATCTTCATTTCGAGCACTTCTATAGTTACGAATGCCAACACTCTAGATCCAAGTCTAATGCCAATCGACGAGGTAAAATCACCTATGGGCTCTTTGGAGAATACCTTCGGCTTATTGGGTGACATTGGCATCCTCTTGGCCTTCAAAACTGGGGTGCTACCATTGAAGATACCATAAAGAAACACTCCACTGAATTTACTTTCCCCTCAGGGATATTATCAAGAGGTAATGAAACCCCATCCGTGAAACTCTTCAAGCATGGTCCGTAGAGTACTTGGGGAAATATCTTCATTTCGAGCACTTCTATAGTTACGAATGCCAACACTCTGCATTTATAGTTAATCAGGTGCATTTGTTTTGATACACCTTCTTCTTTTTAGGTAAAAAGGCAAAGATCACATGAACTATCTTCATTCGGGCATTAGCTAACACTACTCTTCGACCACCTTCCTTTATGCACATCGCTCAAGCTCACACCGGGAGCCAGAAGAGGAGAAATGTTGAAGGAAGAGAAGGACTATCAGAATGAGGAGGAAAGGTCATTCTAAAAAAGGAGCGTATGATTTGGAGAAGAGACTATGTGATTCCTTTGATAAATACAGGTGCATCTGTAGTGCTTCTCATCCATATACCTCATTCCAGCTCCCTCAAGAATAACTTCCGACAACCAAGCCACCGATTACTACTGTCTTATTTTCCCATAAATCCAAAGAAGCTGGTATCCACACTGCACTGCCTCTACCCGATCTGGAATGCTTTGCCTAATTATTACCCAAAGGAGGTTATATTCGACTATAACATCAAAGACATTTCTTGCTAGGAGGATAACTTATGGTCTCCAAGGTCAATGAATTAGTAGACTAATTCTTTGAGTGAAAGAAGCTCACCAAAGCCCTCTCTGACATTAACAGAATTAATCGGATACATAGCCAATCATTTGAGATTGATTGGAGAGACCATGATAGAATATGTAACACCCCATATTTTTAGATAATTAAATAACCAAAATAATTATAAACAGTAAAAATGAGCGTTTTTTGAATTGTCAGAATATGGCCTTGAAACTTATACCATTGTGTTTGTTGCGATTTTCTGATTAATTTACATATATAATATGCCTCGAACGAACTTGGTATGAAAATGTTATTGACAGTCGAAGTTTCGTACCAAAAAATAATTATACGTATAAATGTGCGTAAATATATTTGTTTATAAATATATGCGCGTATAAATTCCAGAAATAACATACGTTTGAATTTCAAAATAGACGCGCATCATAAAGGAAATTAATTGACATCAGCAATTATAGGTAATTAATTAACATTAGTAGGCAATGTTAACTAAATTAGCAATTAAAGGAAATTAATTTACATTAATTAGCAACATTTGAATTTCAAAACAAGCATGAGTTATAAAGGGAATAAATTGCAATTGATGGAAATTAATTAGAATGAATAGGCAACGGTTAAAAGTTAACGTTTAAAAATAGAGGAAATAGATTAATACGTATAAAAAAAAGGCTAGACACGTCAAAACCGATGTGTTTTGCTTGTTTTTAACGGCTAGATTTCAATCGCTTTAAATGAACGAACGACGTTGCTTTGGCTCTCTATAAATAAACGTGCGGGGCTAGCCTTCAAACCCATATTTTTCTGAATGGGCGCGGAAACCCTGTCACTTTTCTTTCTCCTCCAATTCTTCAGAAATTAAATATATTAGATTTAGGTTTTCTGATTTGCAATTTGGAGGTAGAAACTGTAGATCCAGAGAAGAGATGTCCAAATTAAGCCGTCCGTATGAGGTGAGTTTTCAGATCTGGTTTTCTAGTTTATATATTTATTTTTCTTCAATTAGATCTAGATTTATAAATCCATACAAATTCCGGTTTGTGGATCCAAATAGGGTTCTAAAAGGGAAGGCTATGGATAATAGAACTGGAATAAAAATCAGATCTTGAATTTTGAGTGTTTTCTTTTCGAGTGAGTGGATTTAAATTATATATCTTTTATGTTGATGATATATAATATCATTAGATTACCATTAAATATTTTAATTTTGCATTTCTTATACTTGAACTAATTTCAGTAATTAGTTATGTAAGTTAGTTGTGTTGAAACTGTAAATTTATAAGAAAAGTGTACTTATATGCAAATGTTATTTTTATGGAAAAAGAAAGAAATCCAAATGAATATAAGTGATATTAGGCTTAAAAATTGTAGAGAAAGGCATAAGCCTAAAAGTGAGAAATTTATAGTAAAATATATCAAAACATGGAGAATGAAATAAAAAGGGGAAATCTAATGAATAACTTGATTTGGAAGTTAGTGATAGATTAGTTGGTTGTTTAGGAAAAAGGGATACATTTCCATAATTTAATATTGTAAGCAAAATGGTAAACGTAATTGCAGGAATAAAAACAAGAGAAATGGAATTAGTGCAAAATAGAGACATTACTGTATTTTGCATTATCCAATAATTAACGAAATAACAAAAGAAGTATCTTGTAGTTACGAGTTAATGTTTATGGCATTATTTTGTATTGAAATATGGAAATGGATTATAGTACAGTTTTTGTAACACACCAAACAGAATAGAACTACTTCCCAGAATAAAAGAGAATAACGCGAAGCGTTAAAGAAATTAAAGAAATTAAAGAAGAAGAAATAATCAAGTTAATTCTTTGACAAGACTAGAAACAATAAATAGAAAATATGACTAGATCTACATTTATTGCGTAGATAGTAGAGTAAAAAGTAAAGCGGTTATTATGATAAGTAATTTACGATAGTTGGACGTAGTCCCAAGTTAAGACTGTTATATAATATAAGAGAACTGAAGAAAATTTAGTATCATAATAAAAGAAGATAGACTAGAATAGAAAAGAGACACTTGCAATTACATTTATAACATGTAGGTTATAAAAGAAAGAAAAGAATATAAAAGTGACAATTGCAAGTATAATTGTAACACGTAGGTTATAATTAAAAAGAAAGAAATAGAAGAGGCGTATTTTATCAAACTTAGATCTTGGATTAAGTTAATAAGCTAAAATAATAGAAGTGGCCCATATCGGCAGCATTCCATTTCAGATCTAGGATTGATGGTCCCACACATGGGTGGGGCTGGGCATGCTGATTAGGGTAAATAAGTAGCCAACAGAATAAGAAAAGTAAACTTAATGCATAATAAAAGATTAGATGTAGGGTCTAATAAAATGGTAAGGTGCGTTTGGAGCAGCTCGAAGGGAATCTGGATAAAGAGCCTAACGAATCAGTTCATCGCAGAATTTTTGTACAGAAAGAGCACGTCCAACTTAGTTATTTTAGGCTAGAAGGAAGTACGAGACTTCAACGGGACGTGAGGATACTCTAGGATAGCCCTCTAGGGTAGGCCTAACGAAGCTGCACCCCCGGAGGCAGGTCTGTAGATTTTCATCAAGAGAGTATGCCTTGACTGCTTTTGCATTGCAGGCCTAACGAAGCTGACCTTTGTAGGCAATCAAAAGGTTGATGATGGAGTAGGATATTCGTATGAAACCATACTCTAGTTTGCGAGTAGGTTATAGTGGGCAGGACCCACAAGCATAGTCGCATGCGGATACCAGCCATCATCGGTCAGAGTGAGTTCAGGAAAGACTAGAGTTAAACCAACAGGCCAATGATTCTTTCACTATCGAGACATTGGATGAGGGGCACAACCAGTTGGATGTTTAGATTGTTTGCAGTAGGGCACAACCACTTTGCTCTTGAAAGGTCTTTCGATTAGTTGAGGGGGAGCTACGAGGGGCCATAACCACGATGAGAAAAGAGACAGACCAAGTAGAATATCTGTATTATAGGCCTAACGAAGCGGACCTTTACAGATATAGAAAATCCCCGACCGAGTTCCGTACAAGGTAGACCTTGTTGGCGAAATTCAGGGAGTAGACAGAACGATTACGTGTAGTCCTTAAGGGTACGCACTGGGTGGTACATTGTGGATGTCCAAACACTAGTATAAGCTAGGCGAGAGTATTATAAACCCAATAAACCTAATATAACAGAAAGTGAAAATAGAACGGTATACGTAGAATTATGCTTAGAAGTGTATAATTTTTCCATTCACCAGAACTTTTGTTCTGACCCCCTCCTCATATCATCCCACAAGTTAGACAGATGGTAGAGACTTTCCACTTTTGTGACGCTTGTTTAGAAAGTGTTATTACCTTGGTGAGTATTTACTTACTATTATATTTTTGTCAGTTCCGCTGCGAGATATTTATTTGAGCTCTGATATATTTATCTTTGCATATTTGCAGGATACCAAACACCCAACTCGAGCTTCAGTGGATTTGGGATTTAGCATTTTTGCGAAAAATCTGGTCCCACTGGAACTCAGGTTGTTACATTTGGTATCAGAGCTTGGGTTAGTAGATCCTAAGTAAATTAGGAAATATGAGTGAACGTATTTGTATTTTTGAATAAAATATAAATATATTATGTACTAAAATCCAAATAGTCCCCAATTATAGATTTTAACATATGGAAAGTTTTTAGAAGTATATTTGTGCATAGTTTGCTAGTCGGGTTTGAGATTTCCCAAGGGTGTTGAGCCCTATGTTATTGCTGATTTATAGTGTATAATAAGCTATGTTTTGAGAGAAGATTGGTATCCATATGTTATAGGAAGTGGGAAAATTCCCTAGGGATAGTAGGGAGAGTATTTTTATATTGGAAGGAATAAAAGATTTTAGTAAGGAAATGAGATTTCCAAGGTTTAAGAAGGGTATTCCTAGGGTAGTAAGAAGAAAATCCATTTTATGTCTAGCCCAATAAAATGAAACTTTTGGAACTGAATAGTTGAAAAATATAATTGTTAATATGTTTGAGGAAGTAAATATTGGGTGTTTGAAAAAAAGTGGTATGAAATTTAAATTGATTTTTATATGATGTAAATTTTGTTAAAAGTGAAATTCTTTTTGAAGAATTATAGAGCATGTATAGCTCGCTAGTTTCTTTGTAGGTAAACAAAGATTTTAAATATAAAAACCTAGAGTGTGTTAAGTATAGAAAACGTAGGTTACAACATTTATTGTTGTAATAGATATTTTCATGAAAATAAAGGAAACATAGACTATGACACTATTGTTATAGTAGGTGACTCCCAAGGGAAATGTTTTTACATAGCATATGGGATTTATTAATATTTATTTTAATTGAATCCATATATGTAACAACCCGTAAATTTTCGATAATTTAATTTGTTAATTTAATAAATCTTGTTATTTAATATTTGAAGAAATAAAAATTTTGGATTTATTAATGAAATAATAACTAAGTTGAAACGTAACAATGTTAATTAAAGTTAATTATTGATAAATTGAACGAAATTCCAATTAATTGAAATAATGTAAATGTTATAATTGGGTTCTAAATTGAATGTAAGTAAATAAATGTAAATGTTGTATAAACTTATGAACTAGCATAATAAATGGTAACTGAATAAAATCAGTATTATGTAAGTGATTTCAACATTCACTTGTAAGTAATAAACTTACAAATATAGTTAATGGTTAATTGTGACAATCAGTATAAGTTATCTATTTATTTAGCTTGTTAAATTAAATCGGAAATAAACTACAATAAATATAATTAAATATTACGTTAATGTAAATTAAGGTAATAATTGGAAATAATGTTAATTTTATTCATAATATGATAATTGGTTGAATAAAAAGAATGGAAATCGAGATTTATTAATTTATTGGAATTCAAATTATAATAATTGGATTAATTGCAAATAAATGAAATTAAATATTTAAATATTACTTAATAGAGATTAAGATGAAATTTGAGAATATTAATGTAATAAATCATGAACCAATGTTAATTTCATCTATTTGATAATAATGGATTGAATAATAGGATGAAAAGTCAATTAAATGGAATTATTGAAAATTTAATTTATAATTTCTGAATTTAATGAAATTGAAATTAAACACTGGAATTGATGGATTAATCAACTTTAAATTAACATCCAAATTTGTTTAAATTATTGTAAGTGATTAAGAAATCAAAAATGATAGGAGCTGTAAATTATTAATATTTAAATTGGAAAAGTGATTTAATTAATTTAATATTGATTCATTTAATTAATTGAAATATAGCCATTTTGGCCACTAACTCGGATTTTGACGAAACCAGTTTCAACGGATCCGTAACAGTGAATTATTGTAGGATTTCAAGTTTCGTAATGATCGAACTTGTCCTTTGATCGTACGGACTCGAAATGCCTAGAAATTAATTTTATTGAAATCAATTGAAATCAATTTGAAATAAATTGATTTTACCATAACTTCTTCATACAATAGAATTTGGACTTGAAACCTCTTCCATTGAATTTGAAATCATCAAAAATATCTATTTTGATATATGGGATGACCCATTTTCGTTCCGGAGTCGAAACGGGCTTTCGTGTCGTGTATCATTCAATCAATCTGGTCCATTCTTTCTATTTCAGCTTTGCCTATAAATAGTTCGTTATAAACCCTAGCCACTCCTCATTCTCATTTGTCTGTACGTACATTTCCTTCTCAACTCCTTATTCCAATGGCAGACGGAACCCTAATTCCCAAATTGCAATTCAAAATCAAAATCAAATCCAAAAATCAAACTCCTCCAAACTATATCGAATTATATATTGATTTGAAGCTCTCGACGAGCGCATCTCAGATCTGTAATTCGTTTTCCGATTTGAATCACTGTTTATCCAGAAATTGAAGAACAAATCTCGGTCGTTCATCAAGTCGAGATCAACCTTGTCGGATCGACAAATCGAAGGTGTCGTTGTGTGGAGATGGATGAGAGGAGTGCAGCGGTGTGTTTAGCTTTTCATTTCAACGGTTTGATTTCATGTGAAAATTCGATTAGGGTTTGTGTGTGGTGGCGGCTGCCTCGTTCATAGCCTGTGAGGGCCGTTGTCGTTGCCGCTCGTGGTCGTGGGGGAGCACTAGCGAGGTCGCGACGAGGTTGCGATGGTCGTGATGGCTCTGGACGCGGCGTTGGAGGGAAGAAGCGGCGACACGTTTCAGTCGAACGTGATGACCTGGGCCTAAGCGCGTGATAGAGATGAAAGGGTGACGTGTATTTTGTGTATTTATTTTATTTGTTTTAAATTTAAAATCATATATCTTCTAATTGCAATAACTTTTGCATATGAGGTCCAATTCACGCGCGGTTTGTTCCGCTAGGATTGTATCGAAATTCCGGAGATTTTGACACTGGTATGGATGAATTCTGATACCATTCAAATTTTGGACTTATTTTGAATTTAAATTCAATTTAAATTCAAAAGGTGAGTGTTTTAACCCACTCACAACTTCTAAAATTTCTTATGTTGTTAAATTAAATTTATGATGTGATTAGAAACTTATTTATGACTGTTCGGTATATTTTAAATCATCATCTCAGTTAATTTAAATATATTTGAATTAAATTGTTATTTAATTTATTATTGAATATAAATTGCCAGTTAAATACTTGTTATTGATTATCAGTTCTATATCGATATTTATAAATTGATTTGGATGATGTTTGTAATGGAAGTTGATTGTTGATATTGGATGAATGGATGTTGTATTTTGTATCGTTATAAACTGGAAGTTCACTATGGGTTGAAATGATACATACCCGAATGATCTTTAGATTAAGGAAAAATCGTTATGGGTTGAAATGATAGACTCGAGCGATTTTATGGATTTAATATTTTCGAGATTGCGGATTGAAATGATATATATCCGTAAATATAAAATTTTAAATTGCAGATTGAAAGGATAAATATCCGTATCACTTGACCCTAAGGTAGAGAATTATATACGGACACTGGATTGGTTAAATTAAATGATTTTAAAGCGTTAAATTTTTGAATCGTTTTTAAATGATACTTTGAAATAAAAATTGATTTATACGAATTGAATTATTATCGAAATTCAAGTTTATGATAAAATTAGAATTGGTTTAAAGGTATTGTTAAAAGGATTTAATTGAAATTTCAAATTTGAATTTGGAATAAAAAGTGAAATTTGTCAGAATTGAATTATTTGAGATATAACTTTGAAATATATTGAATTTGGAGTAATTTAAATTGATATTTCGAACATGGATTGGAGGCGATATTGAATTAAATATTTTTATTGAAAATTGGAATTAGAAAATTTGAAATTGGGTTTTGGGATATTAAAATGATCCAAATGTACTAGAATGGAATAAATAGTTTAAATTGATATAAATTTCAAATTCATATTTTTATATAAACTATTTTAAATATATTATTTTTAAAGGACTTTAATTATTAAGATTTTTAAACCTGTTTTAATTATTAAGATTTTTAAACTAATTAACATGTTTTAACTTATTTTAAATCTAATTAATCTATTTTAAAGCTATTTAATCTATTTTAAATCTATATTAACTATTTAAAACTATTTTCTTCTAAATTCCAAACTAAGTAAAATGGATGGGTTTATATTCAACTTCTCAATTTTTAAGGTGAATGTGGTTAAGCGACATTATAACCTAAGTTGGGATTTAAATAGCATATTTGGTTTATATGATAATTTTGAAATGAGAGTTTAACTTATTTTGGAAATATGACTTTTGAAAGGAAGTATAATTTTGAACTATGATTTCAATGTGATATAATTTTGGAAGTAAGTAATGATTTCGAAAATGATAAAATTTGAACCGAATATGATATTTGATATCTAATCATGAAATGATTTTGGAAATATAAAAGAACCATCCAGTGTGTAATAAGCGATTGGCTGTTAATAGACCGGGATCGGATATTGTCATACTCTTTGCCAATACCTAAAACCACTTTGACAACTGTGTACGCGGTGGAGATTCCAGAATGAAGTAAGATGGTGGCGGCGATCCTATATGAGGTATATACGTGGACCCGACTTTCGTGAGTTGGCATAAGGTGGCTAAAACATGAGCAATCGATGGGCCAATGAGGTAGCTCCTCTGATCGGACACACTCCATCGATCTATGTTCTGACTTTGCGATTTATTCGGTGGCCACCCTTCGATTTTACTGGGGAGTGTGTTTCGAGTTGGGCGGTAGTTGCAGCTATGCGTTACCAACAGTCTGGAAGTGTAATTGGTATATTTACCCTTGCATTGCCTAGTTGTGCCATGTCACCTACCCTAGCGCGCCTTCTACGAGTTTGTTTTATGTCGTACCTATGTGGTATCCTCTGGCGGCTCCAGTTTACGGGGACTTGCGGTACTGTATAGACTATTGGACTACCTAAAAATGTGTTAAGGTGGAAAATGTAAAGCCTTAACGCTATTTTTAAATATTATACTTTACTTTAGACAATATTATAATAGTGTATTGTACTACATAGTAGATAGTTTAACGGATCCTTAGGAGATGTGAATCCCGAACATCTTTTAAGTTACTGCACTCACGTTAGACACTGGATATGAGATGTCAAACCCCGTAAACATCTCCGACGCCGTTTACACTCATATTTATTTACCGTTGATTTAACTCACATAAGATCTTTTAGTTCTGACTCGAGTGTTTTGTCTTTTCAATTCGTTCGGGTCAGCCCGAGCATTTCAGGAATTGAAGACCTTATTTCTGGAGGACGAAGATTTGTACTACTATTATTTACTATATTATTCCACTTCATCATACCGTTCTGCTGCATTATCATTTGTTTATCTCTGATATGTGTAACTCTAAATTTGTATTGTATAAGTATAATCAAATGTTTTTTATACAGCTTCATGAACTGTTATTTGATTATTATATTTTGTCATTCCGCTGCGAGATTCTGTTTTGTTTTTTTCTTTCTTTGCTTTTTCTTATTCACCCCAATAACAATCCGCCCTTCTGTATGGTTTGAGTCGGCATGTGTGTCTGCTTAAAACGTACAAAAAGGCAGGATGTTACAATATACTAGTATTTTTGGGTTGTAGTAACGATGTTTTAACGCAACAATTGTTTTGACCCAAATAAAAAAAATGTGTTTTGAAGATAATTTCTAAGTATAGAAATAAAGTGGTTTGTAAGTACACTTATTATTTAAATAAGTATATGGAAATGTTCTCTAGTTATGAAAATATTAAAACAGTTTTAAAAATGAGTTCTTCTGAGAATAATGTAAATTAAATATTAGAAAATTAATAAGTTACGTAGAAAATGTTTATTGTAAGTGAATATAGATTAAACATACTTTAATCTATTGGAATGAAATGAATAATGATATAATTTTCTATGAAACCAAATCACAAATAAAGATGTTTTGTGCAAGTTATAAGGAATACGTGAAAGAGATGTACAAGGTATGGAAAGCACCATATTTTGTATAGCCTATTTCGATAGATTATAAAATAAGTTTCTTGTAATTTCACATAAACATGAAATCCTCTTTTAAAGGATTCATATAAGGTTTTAGCGTTAATGGTTTCTCATAAGAGAAAGTAGTTCCAATACATTAGGGTATAAAACCATTAGGCGTAACAAGAAGTGTAATAATTAGAGATAGTGTTAGTTAGGAGGGATATTATAGAGAGCCTTAGTAGGAAAGCTAAGCAATGGAAATTTCATATTTTTCCATTGATTATGCGCATTGGTTTCTTGCCTTTGTAGAAAGTCCCCATTTGTAGTAAGTTAGAAACTCCTCCAAGGTTAGGTAATTGGAAGAGTAGGAAAGTTAAGGGATTTTTGATAAAATAATTGTTCTTATCTACTTCAGTTTTCGTAAATTTGAAAATCTATGAAAAGAAGATGTTTTGAAAACATGTGAGGACATTTTTGGAAGTCAAGAAAAAAAATGTTTTAAGGACAAGCAGACATGTTTTAAAGAAAAATGGTTTGGTGAAAAAGTAAATAAATTTTTGGAAGAGAAAAAATTAGTAAATAGTTAAATATAAAAATCCGAATTTTTTTATGGAAAGCTTTAATGGTCTTTAAAAGGTAAAGAGAAAATTTCCCCAAGCTTACTTGCCTTTTTAGATAGAGACTGCATAGATTGAATCCCTATTCATTGCAGTAAATGAGACTTTGTTATTCCATTTTGAGTATGGAATGGAAGAGATGAATAGATCTTATTCATCGTCAGTAATACTGCATAAGTTAGTAACAAGTAATAGGCAGCAAGAGGAGCATATGAGTTACTTGGATTCCTAGAGTAGGACCTTTCTGTGTTAGGGTGGACATGGTCCTAGGTCTCCTAGCCCTAGATGATAGCTGTATTTAGCTGTTATATTTATTTATCTAGTATCGCTTTGTAGTAGAACTTGTTTTCTCTTTTAGTTATGAGATCGTACTCCTATGTAAGCATTTTGTCTTTATTATTGCAAGTCGGTACTACGTAGTATGATGCTCTTTTTTGATGATCTTCACAAGAAGAGAATGAAAACATAGGATGTAAGTAATAAAAGAGAAGTAAAAGCCAAAAAGAGTAACTAAAAAGAAAACAACAAATTTAAAGGAAGCGACAGAAACGTCAACTGAAAAATTTGAAAAGAAAATTTTCTTATGTGAACCGTGCTTGGGAAAGAAAATAGAGATTTTTATAGAATAGGGGCATAAGTTCCAAGTACGGAGAAAGAGGTGCGCAAAAGTAAAACGGTAAATGTGAGGTTTTCCGTTTTCTACCTTCTTTCCAACATAAGAAATTGAGTTTGGAAAAAATTAGATTTTTCTGAAATTCGAATATTAAAAGTTGTGTGGTAGGATTTGGATGTAAATTCGTTGAACTACGCCCCTATTGTAACGACCCGCTATTTTGGACCATTCGCATCCGCACATGTCGGACTTGAATAATTCAAAATACCGAATTGTTAATTTAAATTGGCAAAACTGAGCATATACAGTAAATAAATAGAACACAGACACAGAGTAATAAATGCAGCGGAAATAAAAGATAGTAGTTCATGAAGCTACTATATACATATCGGAGTTAAATAAGGTACAACAGATGTCTCGAATACAATAGTCAAATACAAGAATCAGAATACAATCACTGAAATCAACTGGATATCTGAAAGCTGGATAGATAGCTGGATCTCCAAGCGAAGCTCCAACTCCAAAGGTGAGTCTCGAATACTGGTACACTCAGTCTGACCCGAGCGTAAAGCAAAACACAAAACACTCGAGTCAGGATTAACATTCTTATATCAATAAATCCAACTCAAGTGAAATAACAATTGAAATACAAGTAACTCAAAGGATGTTTGGAATAACCATCCTTTAAGGATCCGTTAAACTATCTACTATGTAGTAGTGTACGGTACATAGATAATGCCTATCAGTAATATAAGATATCAAAATAGTGTTAAGGCGTTACCATTATTCTCCTTAACACATTATATATAAGCGTTATAGTCTATACAGCACTGTAAACTCCATCGTAAACTAGTGGGCTATCAGGGAGTACTCCATAGGTATAACGCAAAACAAATCGTAGTGGTCGCGTATATAGGGATACAAGTATGACAAGGCATATGAGGCAATACCCAAGGTAGTGAAACTACCGTTTGCCTGATCCGGACTGGTGAGAACGCATCGCCGCAGCGACCGCAACACCGCGAAAGAACACTCCCAAAATCAAGGGTGCACCAATCGACAACAAGTAATGAGTAGTTTTCGAAGAAGTGTGTTCGCTCGAGGTAGCTGACCCCCATTTGGCCCGGCACGGCTCCTGTTTTAGTCATTTCCAATTTGACACAAGTGTCAAGGCTATCCATTATCGTTCTCTTTCTTCAGTCATCACGTACATCATTCCAACCACTTCATTCTGGATCACACTCCACGTATAGTTATTAAAGTGGTTTTCAGTTTAGACAGTGAGTATGTCCCTAACCGATTCCGGTCTCTTTAATAACCTTCGTAATTATTACACCGATTGGTCGTTTAATATATTTCAAAACCAAATCAAATTCAATTTCAAATAGAATTTGTAAACCAACATTCCATTTCTCTTTCTAAATCAATTTCCACAATTTACGTTTCAAAACTTCCAAATCATAATTTCAAAATCTTATAATTCAATTTCAATTTCTATTTAAAATAATTCAAATATTGATTAAAGTTCGTATATAAGTTTCATTCCGAAATCATTTAAATCAATTTAATTTAACATTCAAATCAATTTAACTTCATTTATCGATTTCATTCAATATTCGTTAAGTAAATTTCTCATTCAAACAATTTCTATTAAATTTCAATTCACTAAATCAATTACTCAAGTTCAACTTCATTTCATCAAAACTTACAAATTTGAATTAAATTAAATCCATCAAATAAATTCTTTCAATTATAAGTCTTACATTAATTTCAATAAATCACATTCTATTTCTTGTTAAAGAAATTCAATTTCACTTATTCATTTACTTAGTTACAAATTTCAAAACTCAATTAATAAAGAAACTTAATTTCACTTATTCAAGAAGTTCAATTTTTCTTATTAAAGAATTCAATTTTATTTAATTATTAAATAATTTCAAAACTTAATTATTAAATAATTTCAAAACTTAATTATTAAATAATTTCAACTTAATTATTAAATAATTTCAAACTTAATTATTAATAATTCCAAATTTAAAACAACATTCTTTCATCAACTACTATGTTAATATTTAGATTCAGATTATTAAATATTAACATTTCCTTTCATTAAATTTCAAATTCCAACTTTGTTTCAAAACCATATTATTTATTCAAATAAAATCTTCATTTTATTTTTAAATCAATTTTATTGACCAATCGGTTTTTTTTATTTAATTCTCTATCCTAGGTCAAGTTTAATTTTGGGTATTTATCATTTCAACCCAATTCCATTTCAATTCAAAAATCAAATCATAACAAAAGGGAACTTGCAGTGTGATAACTGGGATGGTGTCAAAGTAAATAAACAAGTAATAACAACAATCAATAACAATCCAATAGTTAATTTAAATAATCCCGAAATAATCGTATTAATTCGCATTGTTGTTTGTGCAAATTAATATAATTATTTCTAGAATCTACACTATCATTTCATGTAGATTAAAGATTATTACATTAATATTTAAACGGTTCTTCACTTGTCATTCATTATTCAATTTTATATTACATAAATTATAAAACATACATTAAATGGTTCAAAGTGTAGTTAACACTATTCTACGTGTCAATTTATTTAACAGTTAAAGGGGGTCATATTATACACATTTAACTAATCAAATTCAACATTTAACTATCCTATATCAAGTTCAATTTCATACTATTTATCATTTTAACATTAACAATTTAACGTCCAATATAAACATCAACAATCAATCAATTTTCAGCCAAACTGTATTATCATCGCATAAATACTTAACAGATAATGTTGTCAGATGTCACAGGTGAACTGATACAGGTAATAGCATATATAACAGTGTAATTAACCAGCAGCGGCATATTTCAATTGTCGTTTCAATTGAAATCAAATTTAATAAATAAAAGAACGTTAATCGTGAGTGATTTCTCACCTTTCGAGGCTAGAAAGACGGACAACACAACGGCTACGATTAGAATTTCAAAATTGACCATATCCAAATGATGATTTCCAAAGCAAAGAAAGATTAGCACGAATTCGGCGAACAGAGCAAGGCTGAAAATAACGAAGACGAATCAAAACTAGTTTTGTATAACTGGAACCAGATGCACACATATGATATAAATTTTCTCTAAAATCAATTTGGAAACATAAGATTAAAATAAGCTTTATATCATAAATAAAAACAATTATCCAAAATAAAATCTTTTGTATATATAAAAATCAAATATACTGACACATACCCCTATATATATATATTTTTCATCTACAAGATATACATCATGAAAACCGTAGCAAAATTTTAATATATAATACTATTACTTTTGTACAAAATTAGGCAGGCCAACATAGATAAATATGTAAGCTAACAATCTATACAAGTTTGGAAATAAACTATTTAAAATCAACGCATCTATATAAAAAGCTCTGAATAAACAATATACATATATTGCATGTATGACTATTATTAGTATAAATCATATAAAATATAATATTAACATATTACAAAATTTATATAATTTAACATGATATATACACACCCAGATTAAATGTTGTAAACTATATATATGTTATTATATAAACTACTACATAACTGCAGCAATAAATAAAATTGACGTAAAGTAAAATATACTTTATGTATATAATATTTGACACTAGATAGAACCACCTTTAAATATGCTAACTTCTTATAATATAAAAAAAAGGATATAAACAAACTTATATGCGTAAGTTCAATACAAACTATCATAATAAAAGATAACCTAAATAACTAGTATGTACTATATTAAAATTAGTATGCTCTGACATATATACAAACATTTGTTTAACCAAAAATATGTGTATAAACACCCACTTTCAAAAAAAATTCATATAATGCTCAAATTTTATATAACTTTAATAAACTTTTAATTTTGAACAATAGACCACACAACTCATATATAGGATGATATAAACCATATATATATTTATACTCATACTCATATATAAGTAACAAACTCAATATGTAAACTACAACGATACTGTATGCTATATATATGAATAAAAGAAATAGGAAGCTGACCAGATGGGAAAAGAAAGGTGGTGGAGGCTGAAGCGAGGCAGATGGAGGCCTCAGTCAGGTGGAGCACGACACGCGAGTGGAGAGAGGGGAGAAACGCATGGCAGTGGTTGTGTGCTGCAGTCGAAGGCCGGGAAAGGCAAAGGGCCGGAGGTGCTTGGCGGAGGTAGGTGGAAGGCGTGTGGAGCTTTGTGCTCGAGGCGAGACCATGGAAGAAGTGAGCAGTAGGTTTCGGCTGAGTCAGAGGCTCGGGCACGGTGGAAGTAGACGTGGTGGAGAGGATGAGTGGAAGTGCTGCGTTGATGAGACGAGCATGAGCTCTAACGCGGCAGTTGGTTCGGAGGAGCGGCCACGCGCGGATCTAGCGTGAAGGGATGTGGCTGGCGATGGCCAGGCGGAGGAGTTGGAAGGTGGACTGCGTACGGCTGGTGGGTAAGGAGGAGGCGGGCTTCTCGGCAGTGGTGGGGAAGCTTCATGGGCGGAGGTTGCGGGATGGGGAGAAACAAAGGACGTGGAGAGAGAGAGAGAGGGCAGCTCAAATGGACGTTGGTTGCATTCGTGAAGAAGGTGAAAATGGGTTAAGAAGAAGAAGGGGAGTTGTTCACTGTAAAGTGGTACATACAACTTGGAAATATAATGTTACTCGTGAACCCAAAAAATTTGAATGAATTTGACATAGGAAATGGAAGAAGTCTACCGCTGAATACAAGAAGTAATAAAAGCAACAGCCCATTGGTCTCAACGTTGGATAACGAATGGTCACTGTGAAACAAAACGGACTGATACAGTTAACCATGTATAAGAATATCGCTACGTACCGGATTTCAAAACACCGAATTAAATATACCGCAGAAATCAGCACGATGATACGGTCAGAACGGTATATAGATATCAGTGGTACAATAAAAATATGAATTTTCTACCAACTGAAAATGCAGCAAAAACGCAGAAGATTAAGATCGACGGGGCTGAAGAAGTCCGAATTTGGAAAAAACGAAAATTGACGTCTTGCTCAGAAGATGGTTTAGAATTTTTCTATGTAAAAATATTTGGGTTTCGAAAACGTTTTATTTTCATCGCTTTTTTACTGATTAAATTGAAGTAAATTTACGCGCGAAATAAACTTCCATATTTTTGGATGAAAATTTACCAGTTGCTATGTTCAATTAGGCGCATTCCAAATATTAAATTTTTATTCCAATATTTTTATTTTTAAAATTCCACAAAATTTCAATTAATAACGTTATTAAGACAGTTAAAATTTCCTGGTCGTTACACTCTCCCCCACTCAAAACTTTTCGTCCTTGAAAAGGAAGAAGGTAGGAGAATAGAAACAACCAGAAAGAAAATAGATTGGAATACAAGTAAAGCAATTAAATTTAAACCATATAAATTTCAGTTTAAATTAATTAATATTCAACATTTTGGTTTAATCCATTTGAGTTTACTTAAGTTAAATCAATCTATCTATTTCTAAATTCATTATCTTATTATCCACATATGTTTAATTAACAAATTTCTAAAATCATAAATTAGAATAGTCATTTAATAAAATCATATTTATTCAACAAATTTAATTCTTCTTTATTCCAAATTATTATTAAGTTTATTTCACTTAATATATCTTATTACATATTTTTAAACCATATAAATTAATTCAAACCATATAAATTTCAATTTAAATTAATTTATATTTTTCTTCAATTTGGTTAAATCCATTTATATTAAATCAATAAATAGTCATTCGATTTACATTTGTTAGTTCAACTGTTAATTCTACTCATATAAATTTCATTTTAAATCAATTAATATTCAATAATTGATCTTAATTCAAGGTATTTCATCAAGCTGATTCAATTCAATTTGTTAATTCTTTCAGAACAAAATTTACTTTATTTATCTCATTAAATTAACTTATTATTCTATCATCTTTATTAGCATTTTTTTATAATTAAAATCTAAGTGCATAACATTTATTATAAACACTCAAATTTTATTTATAAAGACATTTCTTTTATTATACATTATCCAATTACATTTTAACTTCTGAATAATTTAGGTAAGTTATATTGAAATGAAATTGAGTATTATACAAATAATTTTTTTTTACAATCCAGTAATTTCAAGTTAAATATTTATCCAAGAATTTTGACTTCAGTTTATAATTGAAATCATCTTTAACCTAAAATTTAAGAATTTAAATCTCCGATTTACTTCAAACAATTTAGAGATATATCTATATATTTATATCAAATCAAATTAATTTTTTTTAAATAAGATACCTATATATATATAAATCAAATTATACTGAAGAAATTCAAATCAAAATATTTTTTTCAAAACAAAACTATAGCAAAGCTACAGAATAGTCTCTCCACTTCGAAACTCGAAAATGAATGTCGATGATGCGGCCACCATCACCAAAATTATTTTCCAGCGACAAAGAGAAGAGCACTGGTTTCAACATTTTAAAATTCTTTGAAAACGATTTATATTCGAAAATATTTTAAATACTATACACTTTAAAACTTTCAAATCAAAGTTTGAAATCACCAGAAATTAAATTCTCAAATTCTTTATTTAAATTCCTTTCAAATCCCAAATCAAATTATAACCAAGTTTCATAAATTCATTTATTTATATTATGCAATAACCAATGGTTTACAAAACAATAAATGAAAATCAAATATTATTATTTCAGACAACAAATTCATTAACAATTTAATTTCAGAAAACTTATATTTATATATAATATAATCATACAAAACTTTTATTTTATTTACCAAATTTGAAAACGATATTGTGTCAGTTTGCTCTGCTCAAGTGTTTTGGAAATCCTATCGATAGCGTTGATCAGACGAATCGATCGATAACCCAAATCAATATCAACAACTCAAACAACACAATGTATATTAAAACATTTTAAAACATTAATTTACAAATACACTTCCTCGCTCAACGATACAGTAATGGATTTCAAAGCAAGGATAGGGATTCAAATTTGATTAATTCAATCAAAGAAAATTTTGATTTGAGAATAAGTTGGAACGAAAGATAAGATGATTATTTGACCGAATAAGGAAATAGATAATCTTATATAAATCGCGGGCAACCATACCCAATCGACCGTGACTTCAAGAATAAGATCGATGTGGAATTCCGAGGTAAATCGACATTCGATCTCAAGAAATAGAATTTAGGTATAGCAGGAGATAGATAGCATCGTAAACCGAGGATACAGTAATCTCCGGTAAATCAATGCCAACTGTAAAGGAGTTTTCACCCCTTTACAGACCATTTGAAGTTTGGCGAGACCGCCGATTCATTATAAGGGTCATTCGAAGTGGAGCTATGTGATGCTCCAGAATTGAAAGAAGACGAATAGTGAGGGACACGAATGAATTTTTTTGGAACCGCAGGGAATGTTCCAAAATTCAAAGGAATCGAGTCAAAAGGAAGAGATTGAAACTCGAATGAGAGTGATTCTATAAATACATTTACCCTATATGCTAAGTTTTTCCTAGAGCTACCAAAGCTCTGATACCAACTGTAACGACCCGCTATTTTGGACTATTCGCATCCGCACATGTCGGACTTGAATAATTCAAAATACCGAATTGTTAATTTAAATTGGCAAAACTATGCATATACAGTAAATAAATAGAACAGAGATCACAGACACAAAGTAATAAACGCAGTGGAAATAAAAGATAGTAGTTCATGAAGCTATTATATACATATCGGAGTTAAATAAGGTACAACAGATGTCTCGAATACAATAGTCAAATACAAGAATCAGAATACAATCACTGAAATCAACTAGATATCTGAAAGCTGGATAGATAGCTGGATCTCCAAGCGAAGCTCCAACTCCAAAGGTGAGTCTCGAATACTGGTACACTCAGTCTGACCCGAGCGTAAAGCAAAACACAAAACACTCGAGTCAGGATTAACATTCTTATATCAATAAATCCAACTCAAGTGAAATAGCAATTGAAATACAAGTAACTCAAAGGATGTTTGGAATAACCATCCTTTAAAGATCCGTTAAACTATCTACTATGTAGTAGTGTACGGTACATAGATAATGCCTATCAGTAATATAAGATATCAAAATAGTGTTAAGGCGTTACCATTATTCTTCTAACACATTTTATATAAGCGTTATAGTCTATACAGCACTGTAAACTCCACCATAAACTAGTGGGCTATCAGGGAGTACTCCATAGGTATAACGCAAAACAAATCGTAGTGGTCGCGAATATAGGGATACAAGTATGACAAGGCACATGAGGCAATACCCAAGGTAGTGAAACTACCGTTTGCCTGATCCGGACTGGTGAGAACGCATCGCCGCAGCGACCGCAACACCGCGAAAGAACACTCCCAAAATCAAGGGTGCACCAATCGACAACAAGTAATGAGTAGTTTTCGAAGAAGTGTGTTCGCTCGAGGTAGCTGACCCCCATTTGGCCCGGCACGGCTCCTGTTTTAGTCATTTCCAATTTGACACAAGTGTTAAGGCTATCCATTATCGTTCTCTTTCTTCAGTCATCACGTACATCATTCCAACCACTTCATTCAGGATCACACTCCGCGTATAGTTATTAAAGTAGTTTTCGGTTTAGACAGTGAGTATGTCCCTAACCGATTCCGGTCTCTTTAATAACCTTCGTAATTATTACACCGATTGGTCGTTTAATATATTTCAAAACCAAATCAAATTCAATTTCAAATAGAATTTGTAAACCAACATTCCATTTCTCTTTCTAAATCAATTTCCACAATTTACGTTTCAAAACTTCCAAATCATAATTTCAAAATCTTATAATTTAATTTCAATTTCTATTTAAAACAATTCAAATATTGATTCAAGTTCGTATATAAGTTTCATTCCGAAATCATTTAAATCAATTTAATTTAACATTCAAATCAATTTAACTTCATTTATCGATTTCATTCAATATTCGTTAAGTAAATTTCTCATTCAAACAATTTCTATTAAATTTCAATTCACTAAATCAATTACTCAAGTTCAACTTCATTGTATCAAAACTTACAAATTTGAATTAAATTAAATCCATCAAATAAATTCTTTCAATTATAAGTCTTACATTAATTTCAATAAATCACATTCTATTTCTTGTTAAAGAAATTCAATTTCACTTATTCATTTACTTTGTTACAAATTTCAAAACTCAATTAATAAAGAAACTTAATTTCACTTATTCAAGAAGTTCAATTTTTCTTATCAAAGAATTAAATTTTATTTAATTATTAAAAAATTTCAAAACTTAATTATTAAATAATTTCAAAACTTAATTATTAAATAATTTCAACTTAATTATTAAATAATTTCAAACTTAATTATTAATAATTCCAAATTTAAAACAACATTCTTTCATCAACTACTATGTTAATATTTAGATTCAGATTATTAAATATTAACATTTCCTTTCATTAAATTTCAAATTCCAACTTTGTTTCAAAACCATATTATTTATTCAAATAAAATCTTCATTTTATTTTTAAATCAATTTTTATTGACCAATCGGTTTTTTTTATTTAATTCTCTATCCTAGGTCAAGTTTAATTTTGGGTATTTATCATTTCAACCCAATTCCATTTCAATTCAAAAATCAAATCATAACAAAAGGGAACTTGAAGTGTGATAACTGGGATGGTGTCAAAGTAAATAAACAAGCAATAACAACAATCAATAACAATCCAATAGTTAATTCAAATAATCCCGAAATAATCGTATTAATTCACATTTTTGTTTGTGCAAATTAATATAATTATTTCTAGAATCTACACTATCATTTCATGTAGATTAAAGATTATTACATTAATATTTAAACGGTTCTTCACTTGTCATTCATTATTCAATTTTAT
Source organism: Allium fistulosum (assembly GCA_030737815.1). Lineage (NCBI taxonomy): Eukaryota > Viridiplantae > Streptophyta > Magnoliopsida > Asparagales > Amaryllidaceae > Allium > Allium fistulosum. Next base: position 1,385,975,895 of record CM060901.1, on the reverse strand, counting down.
ATTACATAAATTATACAACATACATTAAATGGTTCAAAGTGTAGTTAACATTATTCTACGTGTCAATTTATTTAACATTTAAAGGGGGTCATATTATACACATTTAACTAATCAAATTCAACATTTAACTATCCTATATCAAGTTCAATTTCATACTATTTATCATTTTAACATTAACAATTTAACGTCCAATATAAACATCAACAATCAATCAATTATCAGCCAAACTGTATTATCATCTCATAAATAATTAACAGATAATGGTGTCAGATGTCACAGGTGAACTGATACAGGTAATAGCATATATAACAGTGTAACTAACTAACAGCGGCATATTTCAATTGTCGTTTCAATTGAAATCAAATTTAAAAAATAAAAGAACGTTAATCGTGAGTGATTGCTCACCTTTCGTGGCTAGAAAGATGGACAACACAACAGCTACGATTAGAATTTCGAAATTGACCAAATCCAAATGATGATTTCCAAAGCAAAGAAAGATTAGCACGAATTCGGCGAACAGAGCAAGGCTGAAAATAACGAAGACGAATCAAAACTAGTTTTGTATAACTGGAACCAGATGCACACATATGATATAAATTTTCTCTAAAATCAATTTGGAAACTTAAGATTAAATTAAGCTTTATATCATAAATAAAAACAAGTATCCAAAATAAAATCTTTTGTATATATAAAAATCAAATATACTGACACATACCTATATATATATATATATATATATATATATATATATATATTTCATCTACAAGATATACATCATGAAAACCGTAGCAAAATTTTAATGTATAATACTATTACTTTAGTACAAAAGTAGGCAGGCCAACATAGATAAATATGTAAGCTAACAATCTATACAAGTTTGGAAATAAAATATTTAAAACAAACGCATCTATATAAAAAGCTCTGAATAAACAATGTACATATATTGCACGTATGGCTATTATTAGTATAAATCATATAAAATATAATATTAACATATTACAAAATTTATATAATTTAACATGGTATATACACACCCAGATTAAGTGTTGTAAACTATATATATGTTATTATATAAACTACTACATAACTACAGCAATAAATAAAATTGACGTAAAGTAAAATATACTTTATGTATATAATATTTGACACTAGATAGAACCACCTTTAAATATGCTAACTTCTTATAATATATAAAAAAAAGGATATGAACAAACTTATATGCGTAAGTTCAATACAAACTATCATAATAACAGATAACCTAAATAATTAGTATGTACTATATTAAAATTAGTATGCTTTGACATATATACGAACATTTGTTTAACCAAAAATATGTGTATAAACATCTGCTTTCAAAAAAAAATTCATATAATGCTCAAATTTTATATAACTTTAATAAACTTTTAATTTTGAACAATAGACCACACAACTCATATATAGGATGATATAAACCATATATATTTATACTCATACTCATATATAAGTAACAAACTCAATATGTAAACTACAACATACTGTATGCTATATATATGAATAAAAGAAATAGGAAGCTGACCAGATGGGAAAAGAAAGGTGGTGGAGGCTGAAGTGAGGCAGATGGAGGCCTCGGTCAGGTGGAGCACGGCACGCGAGTGGAGAGAGGGGAGAAACGCATGGCAGTGGTTGCGTGCTGCAGTCAAAGGCCGGGAAAGGTGAAGGGCCGGAGGTAGGTGGAAGGCGTGTGGAGCTTTGTGCTCGAGGCGAGACAACGGAAGAAGTGAGCAGTAGGTTTCGGCTGAGTCAAAGGCTCGGGCACGGTGGAAGTAGACGTGGTGGAGAGTATGAGTGGAAGTGCTGCGTTGATGAGACGAGCATGAGCTCTGACGCGGCAGTTGGTTCGGAGGAGCGGCCACGCGCGGATCTGGCGTGAAGGGATGTGGCTGGCGATGGCCAGGCGAAGGAGGTGGAAGGTGGACTGCGTACGGCTGGTGGGTAAGGAGGAGGCGGGCTTCTCGGCAGTGGTGGGGAAGTTTCATGGGCGGAGGTTGCGGGATGGGGAGAAACAAAGGACGTGGAGAGAGAGAGGGCAGCTCAAATGGACGTTGGTTGCATTGGTGAAGAAGGTGAAAATGGGTTGAGAAGAAGAAGGGGAGTTGTTCATTGTAAAGTGGTACATACAACTTGGAAATATAATGTTACTCGTGAACCCAAAAAATTTGAATGAATTTGACATAGGAAATGGAAGAAGTCTACCGCTGAATACAAGAAGTAATAAAAGCAACAGCCCATTGGTCTCAACGTTGGATAACGAATGGTCACTGTGAAACAAAACGGACCGATACAGTTAACCATTTATAAGAATTTCGCTACGTACCGGATTTCAAAACACCGAATTAAATATACCGCAGAAATCAGCACGATGATACGGTCAGAACGGTATATAGATATCAGTGGTACGATAAAAATATGAATTTTCTACCAACTGAAAATGCAGCAAAAACGCAGAAGATTAAGATCGACGGGGCTGAAGAAGTCTGAATTTGGAAAAACGAAAATTGACGTCTTGCTCAGAAGATGGTTTAGAATTTTTCTATGTAAAAATATTTGGGTTTCGAAAACGTTTTATTTTCATCGCTTTTTTACTGATTAAATTGAAGTAAATTTACGCGCGAAATAAACTTCCATATTTTTGGATGAAAATTTACCAGTTGCTATGTTCAATTAGGCGCATTCCAAATATTAAATTTTTATTCCAATATTTTTATTTTTAAAATTCCACAAAATTTCAATTAATAACGTTATTAAGACAGTTAAAATTTCCTGGTCGTTACACCTATTTAGTAGGAGTGTGGAAAAAATTAGATGAAAAATATTTTGAGTTTTCAAAAGATTGCATTCATATAAAAATTGCAAGTATATTTAGGATGTGTGCATCATATTTTAAAATAAATTTTTAAAGAGAAAAGCATTCATATAGGAGGTACCACTTAGAAAATCATGTACATGCATATATCTTATGTGAAATGACACTTTGCACAAAGACACGGATGGTTGCAAAAATCGGACGTACACAAAATGGATGTGATTGATGCGAAATTACATAGTTTTACCCTTATCGAATTTCGGGAATGAAATTTCCTAAAGGGTGGGAGAATGTAACAGCCTGCATTTTTTGATAATTAAATAACCAAAATAATTATACACAGTGAAAATGAACGTTTTTGGAATTGTCAGAATTTGGCTTTGAAACTTATACCATTATATTTGTGGCGATTTTTGATTAATTTACATATATAATATGCCTCGAACGGACTTCGTATGAAAAAGTTATTGACGTTCGAAGTTCCGGGTCGAAAAATAATTATAGGTGTAAATGTGCGTAAATATATAAATATATGTGCATATAAATTCCAGAAATAACACGCATTTGAATTTCAAAATAGACGCGCGTCATAAAAAAAATTAATTGACATCAGCAATTAGAGATAATTACTTAACATTTTTTTTGGCAAAGCCAGCGGGGTTGGAATGGGCCCCTACCATTTATTGATATACCAAGAGCTAAGAGATACAAGGATAAACAACCCACCAGAGGCAGGCAAGGAAATACTTAGCAACAAGAGAACTAGAAATACAGGCATATCAACAAGAAAAGAAAAAAAAAGAAGAAGAAGAAAAACACACACAACAGAAAACAACAGACACTTAAAGAGAAGGCAGGGCCATCAAAAATCCAGGATCAAATTGATGACTAGAGGCAGCTATCCCGTGTTTCATTTTTCCAATGATACTTACTTTCATTTGCATGCCTGTTTTCCTTCTGTCTTTGAATATGACGGCGTTTCTCTCCTCCCATATTGTCGCAATGAATATCTTAAGTGAAAAAAGCAAAACATAAGTTGATTCACTCCTCCATCTAGTTGCCTTGTATATGATGTCCCATTCCTCCTTACTGTCATGACCAACTGTCCTTCCAGAGATGATGGAGATGATCCAGCTCCACAAACTGTTCACATACGAACAGCTGAAGAAGAGGTGAAGAGAGTCCTCATCAGCTGCATGGCAGAAGATACAAGTTGTATCAATGGTTAACCCACGCTGCCTCAACTTAATTTTTGTCTTTAGAGCATTGCCAGATAACTTCCATAACATCAAATTCTGACTTTCAGAATTGTGCTGCAGCCATATACGTTTATACCAACAGAGAAGGGAGGTATTGAACTGGCAAATGAGTTTCTTGTACATTGCACCAATCATAAAGGAGCTATTGCAGCATGACCAGGATATTCCATCATGAGGATATATATTAACTTTAGCGCCACGAAGTTGATTCCATAGGATTCTAACAGACTGGTTACTGGAATATGGGAGATCAGCTTTGCCATCAGTAATACATTCCAACGCCAGGGCAGAAGAGGGAATAGCTGATTGAAATTGTTGATTGAATGTGAGACAGTGACTAAGAATGGTTCCTTCTTTTATCCATGGGTCATGCCACAAAGATTGACGACCATTTATACCGATACGACTTCTAGCATAAGGGAGGATGTCAGGTCTGATTTTCAGCAAATTACGCCAAGTCCAACTACATGATTGAGGAATATCCATCGTCCAGAAATTTTTATTACGAATTATATATTTGTGAGACCAGGAAACCCATAAGCTATTTTTATGGTTAAGCAGGTTGTCAATGTGCATCACCATAGCTGCTCTGTTCCATAGAATCAGATTTTTAATTCCTAGACCTCCCCTCGATTTAGGTCTTTCAAATTTGGAAAATGCACATGGGGATAGCTTCCTAGCAGTAATAGACCCGTGCCAGAAGCAGTTCGACATAGCAGACCTTATCATTTTGAGAAGCTTGGAAGGAAGAATGAAAGACCGCGACCAATACACTATCATGGAGAAAATAATGGAATTGATGAGAGTGAGCCTTCTAGCTTGACTAAGTAATCTGTTGGTCCAGTTCGAAATCCTGGCAGTGATTCTGTCAAAAAGAGGAGTACACTGAGCTAAGGTTATCCTTGATGTTGCAAGTGGCAGACCAAGGTACATAGAAGTTTCAGTTCTATGAGGGATTGCAGTGAAAGAAGTGATTTGGGTGATTAACAGAGGGTCTACACCAGCTATCATTAAGTCAGATTTCGATAGATTAATAGCTAACCCAGTTATTTTGAAGAATTTGTCCAGACCATGCATGATGGAAGTAACTGTCATCATATTAGGCTTGAAGAAAATGACCAAGTCATCGGCAAACATCAAAGATGTGATAAGCGGGTTACTACATTTTGGGTGAGTCATAAACTTGCCTTCAAGGACGAGATGGTTGAGGATTTGGGTGAGAATCTCCATCACTAGAATAAATAAGTAGGCAGAGATAGGGTCTCCCTGTCTAATGCCCTGTTTCCCCTGGAAAAAACCTACACTACAGTTGTTGACCATCAGAGAATACCTAGGTGTAGAAATACAGCAGTGAATCCATGCAACAAAGTGTTTGGGGAAATTCATTAATCCCATGATTCTAACTATTGAGTCCCAATGCAAGGAGTCAAAAGCTTTCGATATGTCAAGCTTGAAGGTTGCTCTTGGGGAGACGTGGGAGCTGTTATAACCTCTCAATAGATCATGCGACATCATAACATTATCAAGTATACTCCTACCTTTAAGAAAAGCTGCTTGGTTGGTAGAGATAACTTTCTCAAGAACAGAGTTAAGCCTATTCGCTATTATTTTCGAGATGCACTTATATATTGTATTACAGCACGATATAGGCCTAAAGTCGGAAACTCGACAAGAGTTCTTCACCTTAGGGATTAGGGCAATGTTAGTAGCATTGATGGACCCTATCATTTTGCACTTGTTGAAGAAATTGTGAATAGCCTTCAAGAACGATTGGCCAACTATTTCCCAAGTAGAGGTGAAAAAAAAAGAGTTGAATCCATCGGGACCTCCAGTGGAATTAGCATTTAGGGAGAAGAGAGCAGATTTGATTTCAGAGTCAGAGACTGAAGAGGAAAGAAGAGCATTGTCTTCTGGAGAAATTCTTGGAATGTTTATTGAATCCAGAAGCTCAAGAGAAGGTTTGAATTGGTTGTGGTTACCAAGCAATTTACTGAAATGGTCTAGGAACATTTCATCAATTTGGACAGGGTCCATAGTATATTCACCATTCATGTCAATGAGAGTACTAATTAACTCACGAGTTTGCTTGGCTTTGAGAGAGGAGTGGAAGAAAGCAGAGTTTCTATCGCCATTTTTAAACCACTTGAGCCTAGATTTCTGTTTTATCATATCAGCTTCAATTCGTAAAGCTTCGAAAAGTTGGGAGGAAACTGCAGCCTCATTAGCTGCCAGCTCGCTATTTGAAGTGTCATTCATCATCAATTCCTGAATGAGTTGCAGTTCTTTAGAAAGAGTGGAGGAAGCTAAATTACCTTGACCAAATTTACACAGAGCCCAAGCTTTCAGTTCTGCTTTTACTGCCTTCAGTTTACTCTGCAATATAAACATTGGGTTACCAAAAAATTTAGTTGACCAAGCCTTACTAACTATTTGAAAAAAGTCTGGGTGTTGAACCCATGCATTAAAAAATTTAAAATTTGTGTTTCTTTTTCTCACAGCAGAACCAAAGGATATGATCTGAGGAGAATGATCAGATAAGCCAGGCATTGGAAGGAGATTAAACATATGAGGCCATTTGGCTAGAGCATTGAGATTAGAGAAGGTGAAATCAATTTTGGAAAAGGTACGTGGGGATTGTCTACTAGAGTTGTTCCATGTGAAGATGGCACCGACAGAGGTAAGTTCAATTAGATTAGAGAGAGATAGCATTGCTAAGAGGTCTTATTTGACAGAGAGAGAAGGGGTTCCCTCCAAGTCTATGAGACAAATGGTAGGAGCAGTTGAAGTCCCCTATGACTAACCAAGGGTGAGTTTCTTGACGCAAGGAAGGGAGAAGCGAAAGATAAGACTGACGAGCTAGAACGGAGTTGTGACCATAGATGATAGTTAGATAGAAGGAAGTAGAAGATGGAAGGTGGATACAGTGAGTGTGAATAAGTTGCGATGTAGTTAAGATGGGGTTAATGAGGAAAATAGAGGGGTTAAATAAGATAAGGATTCTACCATAGGGTGCATCACTGAGATTATTTATCATTTTCCAAGTCGGGTTAATGAACGTAGCGGCCTTGGAAGAGAGAGTTGCATTAAGTTTAGTTTCTAGTATAGCTACAAGACTCAAAGAATGAGTGGATATAATTTGCTTGCATTGGTTTAGTTTGATTTCCGAGTGGGCACCACGAATGTTCCAAGCTCCTATGTTGTTCATCATTAAACAACCATTTGTTTCTGTTGAAGTTTCTTCTTGCCACCTCTAGTTAGAGGGGATGATTGAACTATGGATTCAGGAATTGGAGAAGTTAGAATTGATCCAGCGGGGGGATTGAGATCCAATTCAGACAATTGAATCAGTTTCTTTATCTTACTGGAACTTACTGGCATAGCACTGACATCTTGCATTACATTTTGGATTGAGCTATTGTTGGAAGGGCATGAAGAGGAGAGGAGCTGTGCAGGTGGAGGGGGCATCCAAGCTTGAGGAGCTGGAATATGATCATAGGGAAGATTTGCTTCAGATTCAGTTACACCAGTGTGATGAGAAGAGGTGGTTCCTGGGATAGCATCAGAGACTTCATGGACATGCACGTGCACATGGGAAACATGCACAGGCTTAGTCAGTGAGAGAGGAGTTTGATTAATAGCACTTGAGGAAGCAAGAATTTTCGAAGGTGTAGAAGATGACAAGACCGTTAGAGATTCCAGATTAACATCGCTGGAGGGAGTAGTGAGAACAGGAGCAGCAACTTCTACTGCAGGTAGACGATGTGAAGATATCAGATTGGTTTGATTTTTATGATTTTGATTAGTGGCACAGGAGATATTTTTGGATAAGGAGGTAAGAGAACAAGGCTTGACAGAGTTGCCTTCACTACTGTTATATGCTTGGTTGATTTTATTTGATTGAGATGGAAATGAAAAGACTGGCACGTTACTTTCAACTGGGCATGGGTTAACAGTTGCCTCAATAGAATCCGAGTTACACAACCCATTTCCTTTTTCATTGACCATAGCATCAGTTACTACTGCATTAGTTATGTCATTTTCACCATTCCCATTTTCAACTTCAATTGTATCATTCGCTCCCAATCCAGACAGAATGTGAAAATCATTATTTTTTAGAATTTCACTGTTTTCATTAATGTTTGATTCTCCCTGATCAGGTATTCCTACAGCAACCCCATTGCCAATCTCACCTTCCTCAAGTTCAGTTCCATCCATCCTATTGTTCATACCAGAGAGATCATCTTCTCTTACTTCCAGCAGCTGATTATTCGATACATCTATTTTGGACTTCTGCTTTCTCGACTTGCTCATTATTTGCCATCTTTGCTTTCTTCGTTTGGACATCATTCCATTATTTTCGCTGACTTCCTTGGATTTATGAACATTTGTTTCTCTAGTAGTATTGCACTTGACAGTCTTTTCCAAGGTTTCAGAGGTCAATTTTTTTTCACAATTGGGCTCCAAATGACCAAATATCTTACAGTTTGAACATATATCAGGCTTCCATTGATAATCTACAAAAATTAATTGTGTTCCTCCATCTAGCAGCTGAACATGAATGGAGTCCATGAGACACCTATCAGGTTTAATTCAAATTAAGCACTTGGCATAAGACAGTCTTTCAAGTTTTTCAGTAGATTCATCCATACAAACAAGCTTTCCCACCCTACTTGCTATCCAATTAATTCCATAGTATGACCAAGAAAACAAAGGAATGTTGGAAAATTTAACCCACACTGGCACAGACGAGATTGAGGCACAGGCATTCCCAACATAGGGATCCCATTGCTTAATGATAAATAATTTGTTACGCATAACTATCGGGTCTCCTTGCAAGATACGTGTCCTGTCTTCATCGCAAGCTAGATGAAACAAGAATAAAAAGCCATTTGAACGAACTTTAATCGCGCCCTTCAATTTCCAGTACTTCTTCAGGGTGGAAATAACAACAGAATAAGGCAATGGCTTATTAAGAAAAAACCCAACAAGGTAGCTACTCCAAACTTCTTTACCGGCTTCAATGACACAGGTCGGAGGGATCAAGACATCGTTCACTAACTCAGGGGCCATCTCAACTGGAATGTACTTCCCCGCATTACTTGATTTGTGCTTGAAAAGGGAAGTCCATTGCAGTTGAGATGGTGGAATAGACACTGGAATGAGCGGAGGACTTGGAGAATCAAGAGGCAGTGAAGAAGTAGAGACAATCTGAGAAGACGAAGATGGAAGCGGCGGGGGGTCAGGAGCAGGACGAAAAGATGGAGAAGACGTTTGAGTTGAAGAAGATAGGGGAAGGACGGGAGGGAATGGTGGAAGGACAATAGGGGAAGCAGGAGGTACGGGATGGGATGGTGGGTCTGCCATGAAAAAAAGTTTTGAATGGGTAGTAGGCAATGTTAATAAAATCAACAATTAAAGGAAATTAATTTACATTAATTAGCAACGTTTGAATTTCAAAATAAGCATGTGTTATAAAGGGAATTAAATTTGCAATTGATGGAAATTAATTAGAATGAATAGGCAACGGTTAAAAATTAACGTTTAAAAATAGAGGAAATAAATTAATACGTATAAAACAAAAAGGCTAGACAAGTCAAAACTAATACGTTTTTCTTGTTTTTAATGGCTAGATTTCAATCGCTTTAAACAAACAGACGACATTGCTTTGGATCTTTATAAATAAACATGCAGGGCTAGCCTTCAATCCCATATTTTTCTAAATGGGCGCGGAAGCCCTGTCACTTTTCTTTCTCCTCCAATTCTTTAGAAATCAAATATATTAGATTTAGGTTTTCTGATTTGCAATTTAGAGGTAGAAACTGTAGATCTAGAGAAGAGATGTCCAAATTAAGCCGTCCGTATGAGGTGAGTTTTCAGATCTGGTTTTCTAGTTTATTTGTTTATTTTTCTTCAATTAGATCCAGATTTATAAATCCATACAAATTCCGGTTTGTGGATCTAAATAGGGTTGCAAAGGAGAGACTACGGATAATAAAACTGGAAAAAAAATCAGATCTGGAATTTGGAGTATTTTCTTTTCATGTGAGTGGATTTAAATTATATATCTTTTATGTTGATGATATATAATATCGTTAGATTCCCGTTAAATATTTTAATTTGGCATTTCTTATACTTGAACTAATTTCAGTAATTAGTTATGTAAGTTAGTTGGGTTGAAACTGTAAATTTATAAGAAAAATGTACTTATATGCAAATGTTATTTTTATGGAAAAAGAAAGAAACCCAAATGAATATAAGTGATGTTAGGCTTAACAATTGTAGAGAAAGGAATAAGCTTAAAAGTGAGAAATTTATAGTAAAATATATCAAAACGTGGAGAACGAAATAAAAAGGAGAAATCTAATGAATAACTTGATTTGGAAGTTAGGGATAGATTAGTTGGTTGTTTCAAAAAGGGGATACATTTCCATAATTTAATATTGTAAGCAAAATGGTAAACATAATTTCAGCAATAAAAATAAGAGAAATGGAATTAGTGCAAAATAGAGACATTACTGTATTTTGCATTATCCAATAATTAAAGAAATAACAAAAGAAGTATCTTGAAGTTACGGGTTATTGTTTATGGCATTATTTTGTATTGAAATATGGAAATGGATTATAGTACATTTTTTGTAACCAACCAAATAGAATAGAACTACTTCCCAGAATAAAAGAGAATAACGCGAAGCGTTAAAGGAATTAATGAAGAAGAAATAATCAAGTTAATTAGTTGACATGACTAGAAACAATAAACAGAAAATATGGCTAGATCTGCATTTTATTCCGCAAATGGTAGAGTAAAAAGTAAAGCAGTTATTATGATAAGTAACTTATGATAGTTGGACGTAGTCACATGTTAAAACTGTTATGTAATATAAGAGAACTAATGAAAATTTAGTATCATAATAAAAGAAGACATACAAGAATAGAAAAGAGACGCTTGCAATTACATTTATAACATGTAGTTTATAAAAGAAAGAAAAGAATATAAAAGTGAAAATTGCAAGTATAATTATAACACGTTGGTTATAATTAAAAAGAAATAAATAGAAGAGACTTATTTTATCAAACTTAGACCTTGGATTAAGTTAATAAGCAAAAATAATAGAAGTGGCCCGTACCGACAGCATTCCCTTTCAGTTCTAGGACTGATTGTCTCACACATGGGTGAGGCTTGGCATGCTGATTAGGTTAAATAAGTAGCCAACAGAATAAGAAAAGTAAACTAAATGCATAATAAAAGATTAGACATAGGATCTAATAAAATGGTAAGGTGCATTTGGAGTAACCCGAAGGGAATCTGGATAAAGAGCCTAACGAAGCAGTTCATCGTAGATTTTTAGTATAGAAAGAGCTCGTCCAACTTAGTTCTTTTGGGCTAGAAGGAAGTACGAGACTTCAACGGGACGTGAGGGTACTCTAGGATGGCCCTCTGGGGTAGGCCTAACGAAGCTGCACCGCCGGAGGCAGGTCTGTAGGTGTTCCATCAAGAGAGTATGCCTTGATTTCTTTTGCATTACAGGCCTAACGAAGCGGACCTTTGTAGGCAGTCAAAAGGTTGATGATGCAGTACGATATTCGTTTGACTCCGTACTCTAGTTTGCGAGTAGGTTATAGTGGGCAGGACCCATAAGGATAGTCGCATGCGGATATCAACCATCATCAATTAGAGCGAGTTCGTGAAAGACTAGAGTTAATCCAATAGGCCAATGATTCTTTCACCATCGAGACATTAGATGAGGGGCACGGCCAATTAGATGTTTAGATTGTTTGAAGTTGGGCACAACCGCTTAGCTCTTGAAAGGTCTTTCGATTAGTTGGGGGGTGTGTGGGGCCATAACCACGATGAGAAAAGAGACAGACCAATTAATATCTAAATTGTAGGCCTAACGAAGCGGACCTTTACAGATATAGAAAAACCACGACTGTGTTCCTTACAAGGTAGACCTTGTTGGTGGATTTCAGGGGGTAGACAAAATGATTACGTATAGTCCTCAAGGGTATGCACTGGGTGGTACATTGTGAATGTCCGAGCACTGGTATAAGCTAGAGCGGATGCAGTTTCACATTTTCATAGTAGACAACGGAACATCTGTATTGTAGGCCTCACGAAGCTATCCTTTACAGATGTAGTTACAGTACGCTCTAGTAGCGAGACAATGGAGTCCTTTTCGAGGAGGATACAGAAGGTACTATGGGTAGTACCTAGGACCGATGCGGTCTTTGGGCATGTAGCTACATATATATTGGTTATTAGGTCTTAATCTACAAGGGAGTAGATGGGTACGATTCACGCACAAAGGCGAGAGTATTATAAACCCAATAAACCTAATATAACATAAAATGAAAGTAGAATGGTATATGTAGAATTATGCTTAGAAGTGTATAATTTGTCCATTCACCAGAACTTTTGTTCTGACCCCCTCCTCATATCATCCGACGGGTTAGATAGATGGCAGAGATTTTCCAGCTTAGTGATGCTTGTTTAGAAAGTGTTATTACCTTGGTGAGTATTTACTTACTATTATATTTTAGTCAGTTCCGCTGTGAGATATTTATTTGAGCTCTGATATATTTATATTTTCCTATTTGCAGGATACCAGACACTCAACTCGGGCTTTAGTGGATTTTGGTTTTAGCATTTTGCGAAAAATCTGGACCCACTGGAACTCGGGTTGTTACATAATAGTTAGGGCTACAAACCTGAATTGGCCAGCATCCCCAAAGAGAGGGGTGAAGATGTAAAATCTGCCAAGCTTAAGAAAGAGCTAAATGAAGAGTTGTCTAATGTTTACACCCAAGTCTCCAACGTAGTGAACAATCAGATTAAAATTTCCCACCAAGAGAATGATGAACTTATGGCACAAATCAAGGCTAAAGATGAGAATTTACAAGTCAAGGAACTAGAGCTGAAAGCACTCCAAGCTGAATTTGATGGCCTCTAGGCCAGTTTTAAAGTAGAAATAGAATCTAAGGCTGTAACATGCTATAATTAATTCAACGAATTAATTAATTATTAATTCCAAAAATAGAATTTTTGTAAATGTCAGAATTTGGCTACGAAATTTGCACCGTTATGTTCGTAGTACTTTCTGACCAATTTTCATACATAAAGTTTTACAATACGAGTTCAAATGAAGAAACTATAAACATTTGAAAACATTGAATTAAAAATAATTAAAGATGTAAATATGAAAATTAATATAACTAATTAATGTTAATTATTAATGTTAAGGGAAACTTATATTTTAAAAATGTTAATGTTAAATCAAATCGGAGAAAATATATAAAGTGGGAAATAAATAACATAAACTAGGCAACAAAACTGAAGACCCATCTGTCGACCTTATTGCAACCGGTCGACCGGTGGAAGAAAGGTAGTCGACCGTTGGGTTAGGGCTGGTGCTGATTGAACCTAGGCCGTAACGTCCCAAATTTGATAAAAAATGTTCTAATGGCTGGGACTAGTTCCATCGCCTATAAATACAGGTCTACACTACCATTTCACTTCTCATATTTTCCGAGTAACAGAACGAAGCTCTACCATTTTCTCTTCTCCACAAATTCTAGAAATTCTAAAGTAATAAAATAATATACTATATATACATAAGTGGAGAAAAGTAGAGAATAAGAGGAGAGAAGAATAGGATTGAATCACAATGCCAAAATAAGGTAAATTATAAATCTTAACTCAAATCTAAATTAAATTCAAATCTCTTCTCTGATCTAAATTTCTAAATAGTATGTGTACCTTTTTTATACATATGTTGTGTAGTAAGGAAGGGAGTCAAATCGGAATAACAAGGTTCAGATCTAGAGACATGGAAATCTTAAAAGTGAGTGGGAAATTATATATTTTTATATAATATTGGACTTATATCGTTGTAAATATTTTCATGTATGCATAAATTAAATTTTAGTGTTGTAGGCCTAATTATATACATGAAGTAAATTTATAAACCGTTCATACATATTTTGTGATTAATAACTTGGATCTAGTATTTCATGTACTTGAATTTGGAAAGTATTGGGTAGTAGTAGTCCCTGAAATAGATAAATTTTATATTAGTTCCAGATTTATGATTTGAATTATTTATGCAAGTAAATATAAAATTGGAACTTATCATAATAAGTTATTGGGATTTAAGTAATATTTTAATTTATTGGAATATATGGTGCTGTGATATAAATTTCTATAGATTATCAAGTTCAGATTCGTAAATAAAAGTGTACCGTTTGAAATAACCAGTAATATGCCTAAAAGAAATAGATGTATAAAATGGGGACATTTACCATACTTTGTATTGTCTACTTCAATAACGATGAAGAGATAATTCCTTGTAATTCCAAATGTAACACAAATTCCCTTTTTGGAAAAGTATAGAAATTTACAGTGTCCAACTTTCCTTTTGATGGAGATGTAATTCTAACGTATTAAAATGCAGAAATCCCTCGGTATGAATTAAAGACTTTTAATTGTGATAATATAATAGTTAAGTTGTAAAATTAATATATATACACAATAAAGATAAGATAGAAATCAAATAATAAACGGTAAGAAGCTAGACAAGTAATAGAATGAATAAAGGCAAGTAATAATATAAATAAAAGAGTAATGGCAATTCCACCAAAAAAGGAAAGGTAGTAAAATTTATAAAGAATGGAAATAAAGATTTAATAATAAGAAAGGGAAGTAAATAGAAAAAAATATTTAGATCCTTTAAAGAAAGGGATAAATGACATTAAATCGACATTAATAAGGTAAAGAGTCAGCCAAACAAAAATTATTGAATGAGAGGAATTGAATATTGGATGCGAAATAATGGAATATGAATATATATATATATAAACACACACACAGATATATATATATATATATATATATATATGTATTTATGTATGTATTTGTATATGTAAATGTATCTATATATTGAAAGTGGGTAAAATATTATTAAAGCACTTCATCCCAAACAATTCGGTCCAAGTCTACAAGCAAACACATGGAAACAAGCAAACTAAATACAAGTTTACAACCGAAACATTCCCACTTTAAGATCCAGCTTCCGTCTTTCTCTCTCCTTCAAGAATATCTTCATGGTGGCTAATAATCATTGCTCCTATCTCGGGTTCTTGCCGACCTCCAGCCCTCTTCTCGATATATATATATATATTATATTATATACGTCGCTTAAGCATGGGTTTATGATAGATATGAATTATTAAAGTTTTCTAAAACATAGTTTAGATAAGAATGACATAGTCATTAAAATGGGTTGGGATGCGAGACCGGTAGTATTACACAATAGAAATATGCCCACTGCAAGGGGCTACCAGCAGTTGTGTATACATTATACTGATGTCGGACATATCCAAATGTAGGACCCATAGAATTATATATGTTCTCGTATAATGAAGGGAATATCAAGTTGGGTGGTTCACCTTGGTCGAAGTGTCAAAGGACAAGTAGAGTGTACTTCAACCTTTTAGGGGGTATCAAGTAACAAGTGGGTATTCTCTAGATTGTGTTAGGCAATCTAAATGGATGGTGAGCAAGGCCCGGCGCTATAACCGTGTGACTGGTACAAAAATCGGGAGTAGGAGCTGCTTCATAAGTCAAGAATATCATCGGTCCTGAGCGGTCAACGGAAAGATCCAAGTTATGCCTAAATGGGCTACACCTCCTACTAGTGTAGATCGAATCTAGGTCATGCACCACCACAGTTTTTTGCTAATTTGTTTGTTAGGAGGCAAGACTAGATAACCCTTTATGGATGTCTTTAAAAACCGAATATTCTGTGGAGCTGAGTCCATGATAGAAAGTCAAGTAGAATGTTGCTAAACTATTGTGATGCTTTTATTAGGCACTATGAGAGTTCGTTGGTATGCACGATGACGAGGATGTGATACTACAGTATGATGAATCATGATGAGATTCTAGGTTACGAATACTAGCGAGGATAGTATGTTTGTCCAAAGGGGACTGTGGTACTTACACACACATATGTATGTAGTTATTGTCTACCTAGGGTAGATGGGACATATCGTAAGCATACGTGGAGTCAAGACGAACAAATAAAGTAAAAGACATAACATATGATGGAAGGCAATCAACATAAACTAGTATTATGTATAAAGTGTGTAATTTACCGTTCACTAGAATGTTGTTCTAACCCCTCCTTATTATAACCCATAGGATAGCTTTAGAAAGGACAGGTACTGGTGCAAGGCAGGAATGATAGAGGGACGGATTTCCTTATGCATGCTTGATGCCGACAAGGACACCTAATCTCAAAAGTGTCAACCATGGTCAACAATTATGTTTTATTATACTTTACTATTCCGCTGTGAGTTTACATCGATAGTGCTCTGATATACATTTGTTACTTGCAGGATACCAAAACCAATGATCTGTACTTTGGTGGACTTCGGTTTTCGATATAACGAAAATTTAGGCCCACTTGGGTGCGGGTTGTCATATTTTGTATCAAAGCTTAGGTCAGTCGATTTTAAAAATTTGGATATGATGAGTGAATGTATTTGTGCGTGTTTATTATATGCAAAATCATACACATTCCAACTATAGAAGTAGGCAACCATATGTTAAAAAGATGGATAATGCGACTATGAGTTGGAACAATGGATGAAGTTGAAGATATACACCTACCCTAATTACCACATTTGAAGAAGGTGGTATTGGAAGGCATTGACTTAAGAAGAGGATGAGTGCAGCATGTGGAAGGGTCCCCGAAGCTGGATGGTACATGACTCCCTAGTTGGGCCCAGATAGCCCAGTGGTTATAGATCCTCGTAGGATTGCCGATTGATAATGTACGTTAGATCTAGATAAGGGGAAAGTAAGAATATATGTGTTTTAGAAATCGAAAAGAAGTAATTTCTCAGAGGAAGGTGTGTAATAATTACTCCAAGATGATAACTAGATTTTTAATATTCTAGGAGAAGATAAGTCAGTAAGTAGAAAAGAAGAAAAGTCCAAAAGAACGGATAAGTAAAAATCCACTCTAAGTCTGTAACATCCAGATATTTTCAACCATTCGCATCCACACATGTCGGACTTGAATTGCTCAAAATATCATATTGTTAATTTATATTTGGAAAAACTCAGCATATACAGTAAATAAAATAATCACAGAATCACAAACACAGAGTAATATAACAATAAGCAGCGGAAACAAATGAATAGTAGTTCATGAAGCTACTATATATATAACAGAGTAAAACAAGATACAACAGAAGTCTCAAATACATAGAAGTCTCAATACAAGTCAAATACAAGATAAGAATATATCACAGGAGTCAACTGAGTAACTTCAAGCTGAATAGATAGATGGATCTCCAAGCGAAGCTCCAACTCCAAAGGTGTGTCTCGAATGCTGTGACACTTAGTCTGACCCGAGCGTAAAAACACAAAACACTCGAGTCGGGATTAAAATTCTTATATCAATAAACCCAACTCAAGTGAAATATCAACTGAAATACAAGTAACTTAAAGGATGTTTGGGATAACCAATCCTCTAAAGATCCATGGAACTATCTACTATGTAGTACAATATGCTGTTATAGTATGTCTATAGTATAGTAAACTATTAAAATAGCGTTAAAGCGTTACCCATATCCCCCTTAATAGATTTTATATATTTGCATAGTCTATATAGTACCGTAATCTCCCCCGTACTGGGCGTCATCAGAGGGCACTCCATAGGTATGGTACAAAACAAACTCGTAGTGGTCTCGATAAGGTAGGTGACACGGCACAACTAGGCAATGCTAGGGTAGATATACCAATTACACTTCCGGGCTGGTGGTAACACATAGCCGCAACTACCGCCTACCTCGAGCCATACTCCCAAATCAAAGGTGCGCACCAAATCAATCACAAAGTAATAGAATGGCAATCGAAGAAGTGTGTCTGATCGTAGGAGCTACCTCACTTGGCCCGTCAATTGCTCCTATTTTAGCCACCTTATGCTAACTCACGGGAGTCAGGTCCACCTATATACCTCATATAGGATCACCACCATCCTACTTCATTTTGGAATCTCCACCGCGTACAAGGTTGTTAAAGTGGTTTTCGGTATTGGCAGAGAGTATGACAATAACCGATCCCGGTCTCTTTAACAACCAAACGTTATTATAACACCACGGTCATTTCAAAATAGTTTATACTTCAAAACCAAAATATCATTTCCCTTTCAAAACCATATCAAATCTGATATCATTATTCCCTTAAAATATATTCATTTCAAAATCACAGCACTTTCCAAAATTATAACCCTTTCGAAATTTTAACCTTTTTAAATTTTAAAAATTTCTAAATCATAATACTTTGAAGATATAACTTTTGAAATCATAATACTTTGAAATCCATAACACTTTCCTCTTAAACAGTTTAAATATGAATAATATATATATATATTTAAAATAGTTATAGATAAAATAGTTAATATAATAAAATAATTTTTATATAAAATAGTTATAAATTAAATAGTTTATATTAAAGTAATTAATAGACATTCAAAATAGTTTTATTTAAAATAGTTTATTTTAAAAACAGTTTATATTAAAATAATTATATATTGACATAATTTATAAAGAAAAATATATATAAATATTTTAAATACTTCATATAATAAAATAGTTTCCTCAAATTTTACAAATCGATTCAAATCAATTCAAATTCCAAAATTTAATTTAATTTATTCTCAATTCATCAATTTCAATTCAATTCAGTGACTCAATAATCCATTTCAAATTTTATCGATTTCAAATACAAATTTGAACCACAAAATAAACCATTTCAATTTCAATATAATTCAAAGCATTATATGTTCAATATTTCAAAACTAAATTTGATAATTTCATATATATCTTAATTTAACTTCATTATTATTTAGTTTTGAAATATTCACTTAATAAATCCAATATCATTCAAATAAAACCTCAAATTACAAATAAATTAAATATTTCCTTCAATTTATTTTAACTTGAAATATTCAATTTATCACTTTAAATCAAATCAAGATATAGAATCTTATCTTTAATCTCAAATTCAATAGGTTTCAAATCGAATTTAAATTTTATATAACTTTCAAAAGAATACGATTTCAAATTAGATAAATTTTATCTTCCCAACTTTAATTTATTCAAATTATTATAAAATCTAGTTTTAAAATAAACTTATTATATATTAATTAAATCAAACTTATTATTAAACTTTAATCTTATTATTAAACTTATTTTATATTAAAACTAATTTATACATATTTAAAATAGTAAAATTATAAGTAAATTCTTAAAATTTAAATTTTCAAACTAACTAAAATTTTTAAAATTTTCAAAACATATAATTTTAAAAATCAAGAATTTAACTATATATAAAATACCCTTTATATATACTATATTTAAAAATCAATATTTATATAAAACCATATATATATATATATCTTTTCAAACCTTGGAAATCATTTCAGAATATATATATATATAGACCAACGGTGTCTGTATATAATTCTCTATCCTATGGTCAAGTGATACAGGTATTTATCATTTCAATCCACAATTTAAATATCTACGGGTATATATCATTTCAACTCGCAATCCCAAATTCAATTCAATGAAAATCGCTTGGGTTTATCATTTCAACCCATAACGATTTCCTTTTATTCTACCGATCGTTCGGGTATGTATCATTTCAACCCATAGGGAGTTCTATACTAACAGGGAACTTGCAGAGTGCTAACAGATATGATAATAATATAACAGCCATATATTATCAATATAAATAACAAATAATGGTGTCAGATGTCATAGGTGAACAGATACAGATAATAGCATATATATAACAATGTGAATAACTAACAGCAGCATATTTCAGTTGTCATTTCAATTGAAATCAAATTTAATAAATATAAGAACGTTAATCGTCAGTGATTGCTCACCTTTCGAGGCTAGGGATATTCGACAATGAAATGAGTTATGAATCCAAACACGAATTATAAAGCAAAGCAAGAGTGGCACGAATTCGACGGACAAGCTGAAAGACAAGGAATTGATGAAATAAATCAGAATATGCTTGATATAGACTAAAATGAAATATATATTATATTATATTATCATTAATTTATTAAAATCAAAATTTTAATATACGCTAAATATTAAAATATATATTATATTTAAAAATCAATATTTACGTACATATATATACACACATACTTTAAAAGTGGGGTCCAAGTATATTTTTATTTAAAATATATATATATGTACTTATATCTAAATACACATCTTGCATAGACATCAAACCTGAGATGTACTGACTAATATAGCGTATATATTATAATGTATACACAGACCACAAATACGCATATGAGTTACCCAAAATTTTTACACACACATAAACAAATATACATGCTGCTTGAAATATGTGTAGACCGTATATAATAAAATATATAAATGCACCTATATTGACGTGAAATGGTTTACTGGAATGCGATTCTACTCTTAAATTATTTTTTAAAACAAGCAATGAAACAAGATTATACATATATTGTAACTTTATATGGAATGTATATTAAAAAACAATACTTATAAACATCATATAAAGTCGGGAAACCAATATATATTACAGCCTTTATATTATAACATAACCTTATTATATAAACAATTAACTATGTAGACAGACAACTAATAACACATTTTGAAACTTTATAACAACAGTTCAATGTATATACTAATATATGTAAACCACTTTATAAAATAAAAAAAATCAAAATATATATCAACAAATATATAACCCACATATATATAACTAAAATATAAACTAATATAAACTTATATACACCTCTATCTATATATTGCTTTTAATATATATATATATATAGAGATCTAATGTATACAAACTACAATATAACATTTATATATTAAAGCTAAATATATTGAAAGAAATATAAGTGAAAACTGTTATATATAAACAAACTGTTATATCTATATGTTAATACTGAACAATTCATATGCCTATAGCAACAACCTTATACTTTACAATGCTTTAAACATATTATAGATATACTAACAGAATATACATATAATGCTAATACAACTACACAACCCAGATAACCATATATTCATATATATATATATATATATACACTTTGGAAATCAATGTCAAATAAACGAACATTACTATATATATATATATATATATGCACACACAAAATATGACAAATTGCTGGAAGAAGAAGGCCATAGAGGCGAGGAAGGAGGCCGAAGTGGTTGCCGAGGTGAGGGGATGAACGGCTACGTGGGTTGGAGGCGCCAGTATAGGAGGGGAGAGGCTCGGAGACTGGACAAGACTGAGGTGATTATCGGAGGTGAAAGCTTGGATCGGCTACAGGCCACGCATGCTGCTCGATGGGAGAAGATGGGTAGGCGCGAGGTCCGGGGTTGTCGGGACTTGCGTGGGTGGGGAAGATAGCAGGGGAGAGGTTGCGAGGTGGAGGTGTTCGATGAGATTTGAATCGGTCAACACTCTCCCCCACTCGAAACTATTAAAATTTACGGGCCGTTACACTCTCCCCCACTTAAAACTTTTCGTCCCCAAAAAGGAAGTAGGAGAATAGAAACAACCATAGGGAAAATAGATTGAAATTCAAAAGAAAAAACTTAATTTAAAACCATATAAATTTCATTTATTTGTAAGTTGGTTTATATTCAACTAATTTATTTCAATTCAAGGAAATTTCATTAAGTTGATTTAATTTCAAATTTATTAATTCCTTCAAAACAAAATTTATTTAATTTATCTCATTTATTCATTATCTTATTATTCAATTTATCTAGATTGAAAATTTCCAAAATCATAAATTGAGTGCTTAACCATTTATTATAACCATATTTCATTCAACTAATTAATTCTTTCCTTTTCCCAGATTTATTATTTAATTTATTCTACTTAATATATCTTACCACATCTATTAAGTAGACTGAAATTTATTATATGGAACGACCCGATATTTTCAACCATTCGCATCCACATATGTCGGACTTGAATTGCTTAAAATACCGCCTTGTAAATAAAAATTTGGCAAACTCATCATATACAGTAAATAAAAAATCACAGATCACAGACACAGAGTAATATAATGCAGCGAAAACAAAGAAATAGTAGTTCATGAAGCTACTATATAAATACATCAGAGTTAATTAAGATACAATAGGAATACCAAGATACAACAAGAGTAATAGTATGATAATCAGGTACAACTCAGAATACAACTGGAATCAACTGGATAACAAAATGAATAGATATTTGGTTCTTCAAAGCAAAACTCCAGCTCTAAAGGTGAGTCTCGAATGCTATATCACTCAGTCTGACCCGAGCGTAAAGCAAAACACAAAACACTCGAGTCAGGACATACATACTTATACAATGTAAACCAACTCAAGTGAACTGTAATAAAGATACAAGTAACTTAAAGAATGCTTGGGATCACCCATTCTTTAAGGATCCGTTAAACTATCTACTATGTAGTAATATTCGCTATTATAATAATGTCTAATCATAAAATAAACATACTTTAAAATAGAATTAGGGCTTTACATTAAATCTGAACTCACCCTAACACGTAATAGTCCCAGTAGTCTATCCAGTATTAGCATACTCTTAAAATGGGGGCTACCCTCGATACTCCACAGGCTACGGGAGAAATCACAACTCGTAGTAAAGCTCGATATGGTAGGTGACACGGCAAACAAGGCAATGCTAGGGTAGATATACCAATTACGCATATGGACTGATGGAAACGCATAGCAGTCACTACCGCTCCACCTCGAACAACACTCCCAAATCAAGGGGTGCACCCAAACAATCACAAAGTAATAGAATGGTATCGAAGAAGTGTGTCCGATAAGAGGTGCTACCTCATTGCCCCGAGATCGCTCTCACGGGAGTTGGCTCCACGTATATACCTTAGGATCGTCGCCACCATCCTACTTCATTCTGGAAACTCCACCGCGTACACAGTTGTTAAAGTGGTTTTTGGTATTGACAGAGAGTATGGCCATATCCGATCCCGGTCTTTAACAACCAATCATTATTATAACCCGTGGTTATAAATTTCAAAATAGTTTATACTTCAAAATAGAATATCATTTCAAATCCAAATCTTTATCAAAATAAAGATTAAATCAATTCCAAACCATTTCAATATATTTAAAATATCATATCATTTCAAAACTTCCTTTCAAATCATTTCAATATACCAAAATATCATATCTTTCCAAAACTTCATTTCAAATCATTTTAATATATCAAAATATCATATCTTTTCAAAACGTCATTTCAAATCATTTTAATATATCAAAATATCATATCTTTCCAAAACTTCATTTCAAATCATTTTAATATATCAAAATATCATATCTTTTCAAAACTTCATTATCAAATCATCATTTGAGTTCAAATCCAAATATTCAACTTTAAATACCTTTTAAATTCAAAGATATCATTCATTTATTATCATTTCAAGTCACCTTTTAAATAGTTTATATTTCAATCAAAAAAATTCATTTAAACCATTTAAAAGTGTAATTATTATACTTCCAAATCAAGTATTCAATTCCAAAGTTTCAAACCATTCTTAGCTCATTTACTAAGTCAAACCCATAAACATTGGAAATTTCAGCCTTTCACAGCATTCAGAAAAAGCTGTTATAAGTTACACTTGAAATCATTTTTATTCAGCAAAGACAGCACTTAAAACTGCTATTAAATCTCAGTTTAGTTGAAATTTGGTTTAAAACAGCAAAGACAGCATTTTCAGAAATGCTGTAATAGCTCAGGTTTCAAAATAAGGGTTTTAAATTTATTCAGTAAAGACAGCAGACCACTACAGCAGTTACATAACTGCTGTAATAGACCTGAGTCAAGTTTTAGTCTATTTAGTTCAACTACAGCAACTACAGCATTCCAGAAATGCTGTAATAGCTCTTTTATTCAATTTTAGTTCAAATCAAAAATCATAGCATTTCTGAATGCTATTAAAGAAATTTCCAGATTTTAGTGTATTTCCAGCAAATAATAAACTTCATTTTTAAGCCCTTTTAACATTATAAAAATCATATTTTGACATTCAAAAATGTTCATTAAAATTACTCTTTTAATTTATGATTTTTATAAGAAACATTTACAGTAAAATCCAAATTTCCAATAATTTTACTTAACAAATCCAAATGTACAATTTTCTTTTCTTCACATTTTTAACAAATAAACCTAACACTTATATTTTATTTCCATTTCACAAATTAAACTAAATTTTCAATTTTATTTAATTAACTTAAACCTTAAATAAAAACCAAATTCACATTTCCAAGTCAAGTTATATTTTAAAATTACACTTTTAAGCATTCATTTATTTAACCATTTTAATACATAGAAAACTCAATAACACTTTATTAAATCATTTAAATTCAAATTCAAATCAAATTATCATATTTACCATTTTCCAAATATAATTAAATTTCCATTTTATTTATATAACTTAAATATCATTTTAAAACCAAAATTCCAAATTTCCAAACTTAAGTTACATTTCAAAAATTCACTTTTACCATTCATTTAAATTTACATTTTTAACTTCTAGAAAAATCCAAATTTCTTTATTTAAACATTAAAAGTCCAATTTAAATCAAATTTTCATAATTTTACACTTTTAAAAATATTTAAAATATTCAAAATACTTTATAAAAATAACCACGAGCCTGTATATATTTTTATAACCTAGGTCAAGTGATACAGATATGTATCATTTCAGTCCGCAGTTTAAAAAGCAAAAATCCAGGTTCTATCATTTCAAACCCTCAATCCCAAGTTAAAATAAAATAAATAAAAATCGTTCAGGCCTATCATTTCAGCCCATAACGATTTTTCCCTATTCTAAAGTGCGTTCGGGTATGTATCATTTCAACCCATAGTGATTCTATTCTACAGGGAATTTGCAGTGTGATAAACAGATATAAAATAAACAGTATATAATATATAACAGTAATAGATGAGATGAAAAGTAATTAAACATGTTTAACATCATATAATTAAATCATCACAAACAGTTATAACATCATATAAAATTCTACACATTCAATTGTTGTCGTTTCACAATTGCATAAGTATAAATGTCCAGTGAGATTTACTCACCTGTATAAGCTGGAGATTTCAATACAATTGACACAAACGGATTCCCAAAGGCCCGATGACACAATAATAGATTCAAGTGGATAAGAATCAAGCTAATGATCTTGTCACAACCCATAAAAAACCAAAATAAAGTTATAATTCAATACAACATTACATTGAAATAACTTTGAAACAAAATGCAATATGAACACAATATCTTTTGCCTTGCTTTCTAGATTTGTTTGCACGGCCTAGGGGTGTAATTCGCTTAGGTTTGGACATGATTAGGCATGGGTTTGGGTTCAATAGTGCACGGCTACAAGGCAAATCATGTGGAGGAAGTTATAACATAGGAATATGAAGGGTTTGTGCAATATAGTGTAGTTTTGGTTCAACCAAATGGCTCGGTCATGGGTCCATGGGCTTGGCCAGTGGGGTGTGGGTCAGGTCAGTGGCTGGAATGGTGATGGGAGGTCTGGACAAGGTGGTGGTGGCGGCCTATGGTGGTGGTGGTGGTGAACAAGGAAGTGATGAAGCAAGGGGTGGTCGGTTATGGTGTAATTCAAGGTATAGTTGCATATTTTGAGGAGTTTTGGTCATGGATGGTCTCGGTCATGGTCAAGACCAGAGTGGTAAGTGGTGGTGGTGACAAGGAGGAGGTGTTGGAGGTGGTGGCTGTGGCTAGCAAGGGGAGGCCGAGCAAAACAATCAAAGAAACAAGGCAAAATTCATGAAAATGAGAAGAAAAAAAGAAGAGAACAAGAGGCCATTACCTAATCTCTTTTTCATTTTTTTTACTAGCCCTGAAGAGGAATGAGGAGAGAAGGTTTGTGCATGAGAACAAATGAAAGTCACGGCTAAGAGAAAAAAATGCACAGCCAAAAGGAATTGATGAGAAGAGTTATAGGAAAATGAAGAGTTTTGGAAATGAAAAGACTTAAGTTAGTAAAGCTTTTAAACCTTTCATATTTCCTTTCTTTAATTCAATTTAAAACAAAAATAAAATCAGTAATTTACTTTTTAAAATTGAAACAAAGTAATATGAAATAAAATAAATATTTAATTTTAAAGAAAATGGGAAAATAATATAAGAAATTGCTGAAAATTAGAAACAGGGTCCAGAAATTACAAATAAATCACCATTGACTTTGGAAAATTATTTACTACATTTTAAAAACATTCTAAAACAAAATTTTGAAATAAAATAATTTATAAAGTATTTTCAAAGTGAAATAAATAATTTAATCTAGAGAAAATAGAAAAAAGGACTAAAGAAAATGTTTAAAAATTGGAAATAGGACATGAAAATTACAAATAAATATCACTAGCCTTATAAAATTTCTATTTCACTTTAAAACAAATAAAAGTCCAATACATAAAATAAGATGAGAAACAAAATAAAGTAGGAATGAGAATAAATAAGTTCTTAAGAAAATAGGAAGATAAATAAAGAATTACTTTAATTATTTGAAACTAGGAATTAAAATTTATAAACAGAATACAACTGGCATTTGAAAATGTCAATTACACTTTTAAAATGTTTTAAAACTAAAATATATACATAGCATGATATTTACTCATATAAATATAATTTAGAACATTACATGACCAAATAAAATATTATTTATATAATTTAAAATAAACAATTTTGTTAAATACATCAAATTACACACAATATTTAAAAGGGCATAACTTTCACATTATAAATCAGATTTCAACGAAACAAAAAGCAGTATTCTTGAAATTTTATTTACTTCCATAATAAAAGATAAAATTCTAAATTTAAAACTTTTAAAATTTAAATTAAAAGTCAAAGTTTGACCATATTGACCAAAATTCACTGTTCTGGAAAATACTCTATTTATTCATGTTTGGAATTATAATTCACATACAAATCATAATTAATATTAAAAATAAAAAAAATTCCATTTAATAAACAAATAAATTTTTTAAATCAGGAGATTCAATTAAAAATAATTACAAAATACAGGGTTGTTACATTATAACCACTCAACTTATTTATAAATTCTTTTAATATCATTTTATATTGTATATTATTCAATTACATAGTTAACTTCTGAATAATTTTGGTAAGTTATATTGGAATGCAATTGAGTATTATACAAGTAGAATTTCTTAATTCAATTATTTCAAGTTTAAATATTTATTCAAAATTTAAGAGTTAAATTTCTGATTTACTTCAAATCATTTAGAGACAAATATATATATATATATATATATATATCAAATCAAATCTATAATCAAATACCTATATATATAATATAAATCAAGTCATACTTAAGAAATTCAAATCAAATTTATTTTCCAAAATAAAAGTGTAGCAAAGCTACCGAGTGGCCTCTCCACTCTGAAACTCAAAAATGAATGTCGATGATGCTACAGTCATCACCGAAATTATTTTCCAGCGACAATGGAGGAGAGTACCGATTTAAAACTTTAAAATTTCTTTGGAAACGATTTCTATTCGAAAATACTTTTAAATAATATACCCTTAAAATTTTAAAACCAAATTTCTAAAATATCGGAAATTTAATTCTCAAATTCTTAATTTAAATTCATTTCAAATCCCAAATTAGTTTATAAACCATGCTTAAAAAATTTATTCCATGTTGCAATAGTCAATGGTTTATAAAACAATAAATGGTAATCAAATATTATCATTTCTAACAACCAATTCAGTTAACTTTTAAATTTTCTGAAAAATTTATACTTATATTTATAATATAATCATACAAAATTATTTCATTTACCAAATTTGAAAAATAATTCGGTGTCAGTTTGCTCTATTCAAGTGTTTTGGGATTCCTATCGATAGCGTTGATCAGACGAATCGATTGAAAACCCAAATCAGCATTAACAACTCAAACAACACAATATATAAAATACTTTAATATTAATTACAAATACACTACCTCGCACGATGATTCAAAATTTTAGGGACCAAAATCGAAGAGAATTCTAACTAAAAAGATAGGCTCGAAACGAAGACAAGATGATTAAATAACAAAATAGAAAGATGGACAAACTTATATAAATCGTGGACGACCTTAACCGGATCAACCATGACTTCAAGAAAAAGGTCGATGTAGAATTCTGAGGCAAATGGACATTCGATCACAAAAGATAGAATTTAGGCATAGCAAGAGATGGCAACGTCTAAACCGATGATACAGAAATCTTCGATGAATCGATGCCTGTTGTAAAGGAGTTTCACCCATTTATGAATCATTCTAAGATTGGCGGGACCGCCGATTATTTATAGAAATCAACCGATGTGGAGTTATGGGATACTCCAAAATCAAGAAGAACATGAATAGGAAGAGAAAAGAATGGATTTCAGAACGAATGGGAGAATTCCAAAGTTCTAAGAAACCCGAATCCAAGAGGAAGAGATTCAAGCTCGGACGAAAGTGATTCTGTAATTGAATTTACTATATATGTTAAGTTTTGTCTAAACCTGGCTCCGATACCAACTGTAACATCCAGATATTTTCAACCATTTGCATCCACACATGTCGGACTTGAATTTCTCAAAATATCAGGTTGTTAATTTATATTTGGCAAAACTCAACATAGACAATAAATAAAATAATCACAGAATCACAGACACGGAGTAATATAACAATAAGCAGCGGAAACAAATGAATAGTAGTTCAAGAAGCTACTATATATATATAACAGAGTAAAACAAGATACAACAGAAGTCTCAAATACATAGAAGTCCCAATACAATAGTCAAATACAAGATAAGAATATATCACAACAGTCAACTGAATAACTGCAAGCTGAATAGATAGATGGATCTCCAAGCAAAGCTCCAACTCCAAAGGTGAGTCTCGAATACTGTGACACTCAATCTGACCTGAGCGTAAAGCAAAAACACAAAATACTCGAGTCAGGATTAACATTCTTATATCAATAAACCCAACTCAAGTGAAATATCAACTGAAATACAAGTAACTTAAAGGATGTTTGGGATAACCATCCTCTAAGGATCCGTGGAACTATCTACTATATAGTACAATACGGTATTATAACATGTCTATAGTAAAGTAAACTATTAAAATAGCATTAAGGCGTTACCCATATCCATCTTAACACATTTTATATATTCCCATAGTCTATACTGTACCGTAATCTCCCCCGTACTGGGCGTCGTCAGAGGGCACTCCAAAGGTATGGTACAAAACAAACTTGTACTGGTCTTGATAAGGTAGGTGACACGGCACAACTAGGCAATGCCCGGGTAGATATACCAATTACACTTCCGGGCTGGTGGTAACGAATAGCCGCAACTACCGCCCACCTCGAGCCACACTCCCAAATCAAAGGTGCGCACAAAATCAGTCACAAAGTAATAGAATGGCAATTGAAGAAGTGTATCCGATCAGAGGAGTTACCTCACTTGGCCCGTCAATTGCTCCTGTTTTAGCCACCTTATGCTAACTCACGGGTGTCAGGTCCACCTATACCTCTGTAACGACCCGTATTTTTACGGATCGAAACATCGTAAAACAGTTATCATTTGGTCGCATTGTTGATAAGTTGTCCAGAGTCTAACTCTTAGGTCGTATGAGAGTTTGGAGCGACCTAAGGAAGTTGGCGAGTTAAGGAGTAGACGACCTAGTGAAGTGGAGCGACCTAAGGATTGGAACGACCTAAGAAGTTAGGTCGTATGATAGATAGGTCGTGTAATAGTTAGGTCGTATAGAAGATAGGTCGTGTGGTGGCTTAGGTCGTGGAATAGGTTAGGTCGAGTGAGCGACCTAGGAGATTGGAGCGACCTAAGAAAGTTAGCGACCTATAGAATTTGGCAACCTATAGGATGTTGGCGACCTAAGGTTTGAGCGACTTAAGGACAGGCAGCGACCTAAGAGAGTTAGCGGGTTAACGACCTAGTGGTTAGCGACCTAAGAGCTAACGGTATAAGAGAGTGAGTTAGCGTAGTTAGGTCGTTAGACGACCTAAGGAGTTAGGTCGTATCCTGGCTAAGTTAGTTAGGTCGCGTGTGTGTGTTAGGTTGCAGGTTTGTTAGGTCGTAGGTCGTGGATGCGCGTAGGTCGTTGGATCTGTTAGGTCGTATGGATGCGCATTCGTTAGGTCACGAGGAAGCGCATCTGGGTTAGGTCGTAGGTCGCTTGGGTGCGCTGATGCGCTAAGTCGTTAGGTCGTAGAAGCGCATCTGGTTAGGTCGTGGGAGTGCGCATATGTTAGGTCGTAGGTCGTAGAGGCTTGGGGCTGTTAGGTCGAAGATTTTAGGTTGTGGGGTTTTAGGTCGTAAGGGTTCTTAGGTCGTGGATGACCTAATTCCGAGCGAATGACTTAAGGAGGATTCAGCCTATAAATAGGAGGGTTCCTCTTCATTTTTGGGATCCGGATTTCGAAGCGACGAAGTGCTGCCATTTTGAGAGCTCGAGTTCTACACTTCTTCACTTCTTTTCTCCACTTCTATTTAGTACTTCCTTCCATCCAAGATCGAAGATCCAAGAGCTTAGTTTGAAGATCTTCATCCATCGAAGAGAGATTTCATCGTTTGAAGCGGATTTGTGATAGATCGAGTTAGATCCTTCGCTGTCCAGATCTGAAGTGTGTTGCTTTTGGGGTATTTAGGTGATTTGGTGAGTGGTGATTATCTCTCACATGGATCCAAAGGAGTATATCGGATCGTTGGCTTGATTTTTTGTGCTAAAGTAGTGATTTCCATGCATTTTCCTAATCCTAAGTATAGATCCATATAGATCCATTGTTCATGATGATTTGACATCCATTTTACTACATGTTAACCTATGCAAGTTCATTCATCAAGATTATAGAGATATTGCTCATGTTTCATGCTTGTTAGACTTTAGACTCTTTATTTACGAAATTGTCATTATTGTTAAAATTGTTCATTAGATCATATTTGAATGCTTGATTACTTGGATTAATGTTTGACTTGATTGATTGCTATGAATTAGATGATTGATGATTTGATTTAAACAAGATGGTCGAAGATGATTCAAAAGCTAAGGGAAAGGCTCTTGAATTAGGAAAGCTGCTCGTGGCATATGTAGCGGATGATGAAGCTCATATGGATAGATTTGATGATGATATGAGATAGCCTTGGTCTAATCCAAACGGGATCATTCCAAGCATGTTGACAACTCGGTGAAATGGTTCGAGTTTGAGGATAATGGTTTGCTCGAGAGGCGCTTGAGCTAGTATGGAAATAATTGTCGAGGAGGATGACTAGAAGGATGAGATCTCATCGTTGTTGAAGGTTCTAGCATGCTCAAAGCAAGAGTACGTTGGGCAGATTCAATAGCCCCTGAAGGCTACTGATTGGTAGTCGAGTACTCTGGGCAGATTCGATAGTCCTAGGCACGGGTCATGATGACGTGCGAAGTTATGTCTAGAACCGGGGTTTCCATTAGCCCTTGACGGACGGATGAAAGAATGAGCCGGTAATTCAATTAACGATGATATTGAAGCAATGATAACAGTGATAGCCAGAGTCATGGATGTTTAGTTGTATCGTCATTCGGTCTCAAGATCATTGTTTTCTGGGTGCTTATCTGATCTTGGTTTATGCCTTGGGGGTTTGTACTTGGAAAACATCGCCCTTGACTCGAGTGATAATTGCTTTACTTTAAATTGTATGCTTTGCTATGTTTGCTTCTGCTTAGTGTGTGTCTGGGGGCTATCACTGTAGAAAGAGGTGGAGTGGGAGGGTTGTATTCCTATTCCTTTTCCTTTATGCTCTTTTGGTATGTTGTTAGTTAATTTACCGCTCACTAAGACTGTTGTCTGACTCAAGGCTTTATGTTTTTAACTCTTATTGCCTTGGGCTGTTCGTCCATTTTGGGACGGGCAGACTAGGTAGCAGGTGACAGGTGCTGTTCTTGCTTTCCACGTTGCTGATGTCGAAGACAAGCTGGAGGCTTGCATATTATCTTCTTGCTATATGTACTATATGTTCCGCTGCTTGTATATTCTCTGAGTGTTATGTAGTGAGGCTTGATGTATTGACTATTCAGATGTTTGTATTCAACTATTATGAAGTTTTATTGATGAGATTCTATTCTGTGAAGCTTCACTATATATATATTCTATTGTATTTTTGTCCATGCGCTGTGAGTAATACGATAGATTCTGCTGTTTTAATTTACCCTAGCAATCAGCCATGGCTGCCTGGCACACTTTACAGCGCACTATGTCTAGGTTTAGTGCGGGGGTCATGGGCGGTCGTCACATTTGGTATCAGAGCTTTAGTTAATCGATTTTACCCAACGCTCGCTGACGTAACTACGTATGAGAGATGTAATTGTATTTTGATGGATGATTACTATATATAATATAGTAGCTTAGTAGAGTTTGAGTCCTTTATGCAGTTGTTTCTCTAGGTGTGCTAATCATTCCTTTTTATAGATATTAAGGATGAGTCGAAGAGGGAGACCAGCTGCTAGGGAAGGCCGTGCTGCTGAGGGGGCTGCTGATTATGCAGCTATGTTCGAAGCTATGATGACTTCGATCATGAGAAGGATGCCAGCTCCAGGGCCAGCAGTTGATGTTGGAGTTCAAGTTCAAACTCCAAAACCGGTGGATTTTGCTAAGCTGTGTAAAGACTATACTGCTCTTGGAGGAAAGGTTTTCTTGGGGACAGAATCAACCATTGAAGTCCAGAGGTGGATAGATGCTTGTAGAAGGATCTTTGGTGACTTGGGAATTGAGGATGCGACTAAGAGGAAGTTAGCATCAAGACAGCTTCAAGGGAGAGCTTCTGATTGGTGGAACTCTATCACTATTGATACTCCGGAGGAAGAGATTACTTGGGAGGAATTCCAAGCCAGATTTGAAGCTAAGTTCATTTCTACAGCTCAGAAGTCTGTTCTGTTCAAGAAGTTTGTGGAGCTCAAGCAAAATGGAAGACCAGTTCTTGAGTATGTTTCTGAGTTTGAAGCTTTGTCCAAGTATGCCCGGTCGTATATTGAATCTTCGTATCAGAAGAATGAGAAGTTTGTGACAGGCTTGGACGGTTATCTTGGGAGGCAGTTGGTGGATCATTTGGACGATTCATTTGAGAAGCTTGTGGAGAAAGCTATGAGGCATGAGAATCTATTTCCTAAGGAAGGATCTGTTGTTGCTGTGACCCGGGAAGAGTCTAAACCCCAGCAGGGTGGAAACAAGAAGAGGAAGCAGCAGCAGCAGCAAAAGGGTAAGGATGGCCAGAAGAAGCCGAAGGGCGAAGTGACCTGCTTCAATTGTCAGCAGAAGGGCCATTTCTCCAGGGATTGCAAGAATCCTAAGGTGCCGATGAAATGCCACAACTGTGACAAGCCGGGGCATATCAAGAGGAATTGTCCAGAACCGCGAAAGGACAAGAAGATTGTGTAAGCTTATGCTTTGGGGGCTGTTCCATCATCTTCGAAAGCTCCTACTGCTGAAGAGAAGGGAAAGAGTGTAGTGGTTCAAGGTACTCTTTCCATATGTGGTGTTCCAGTTAGAGTGTTATTCGATACTGGGGCGTCGCATTCGTTTGTTTGTAATGAACTTGTAGGCCGGTTAGGTTTAGAACCGGATATTGTTGATAGGCCATTGGTTGTGACTAATCCAGTTGGGGGTTCGTCTTGTTTGTGTATGCTATGCCGTGGTCTGATTGTATCGAGTCATGATTGCTCTTTTGTTTGTGATTGTTTTGTTCTGAACTTTGCGGGGTTTGGAATTATTTTGGGTATGGACTGGCTTAGGAAGTATGCGACAAAGGTTGATTGTGAAAGGTTGGAGGTGACAGTCGAGAATGTGGAGGGGCGAAGGATTGTAATACAATGTAAGCATGAAGAAGGCGTCTTCATGAGCTTCATGTATTCGTTGGTTGTTCCACGGGATGGACTGTCATCGTTGCCAATCGCTAATGGATTTGAGGATGTCTTTGACGAGGTCAAAGGGTTACCGTCGCATAGAGAGATCGAGTTTCGTATAGATCTAGTTGAGGGAGCCATACCTGTTGTGATGCCTCTTAGGCGGATAGCGCCTAGGGAACAACAGGAGTTGAAGGTGCAGGTTGATGATCTTTTACAGAAAGGATTCATTCGGCGTAGTGTGTCCGAATGGGGTGCACCAGTTGTGTTTGCAACCAAAGCGGATGGATCGTTGAGGTTGTGTGTGGATTATCGTGAGCTGAATAAGGTGACTAAGAAGAACAAGTATCCATTGCCGAGAATAGATGACTTGTTTGATCAGCTTCACGAAGCTAAGGTGTTTTCTCAGATGGATTTGGCAATGGGATTTCACCAGTTGAGAGTGGCTAAGGATAGTGTGCCGAAGACTGCTTTCAGGACACCATCCAGTTTCTTTGAGTGGCTGGTAATGCCGTTTGGATTGACTAATGCGCCATCATATTTTGTGGATCTTATGAATAGAGTGTTCAGAGATCAGTTGAGCAAGTTCGTGCTAGTATTCGTGGATGATATTCTGATTTATTCCAGAACTGAAGAAGAGCACAAGACGCACTTGCGTATTGTTTTGGAAATCTTGCGGAAACATCAGCTGAAGGCTAAGTTTTCGAAGTGTCACTTCTGGAAGAGTGAAGTGAGGTTCTTAGGCCATATTATCTCTGGAGATGGAATAGCGGTTGATCCCGCCAAGATAGCAGCAATCCAGGATTGGGTCAGGCCTAAGAATGCATCTGATGTGAGAAGTTTTCTTGGATTAGCAGGATATTATCGACGGTTTATCAAAGACTTCTCTAAGGTGGCTGCATCGTTAACAGGATTGACGAAAAAGAATCTAGTATTCAGATGGGATGATAAGTGTGAGCAAGCTTTCAGAATCTTGAAAGAGCAATTGACTAGTGCTCCTGTTTTGACTATCCCAAGTGGGAATGATGAGATGGTGGTTTACACCGATGCATGTGGTACTGGACTTGGAGCAGTGCTGATGCAGAAGAATAAAGTTGTTGCGTATGCAAGTCGACAACTGAAGCCGCATGAAAGGAATTACCCGACTCATGATTTGGAGTTAGTGGCGATTGTTTTTGCTCTGAAGATGTGGAGACATTATCTATTGGGAGTTCGATTCGAGTTGTTTACAGATCATAAGTCGTTGAAGTATCTTTTCTCCCAAAAGGATTTGAATCTTCGGCAGCAACGTTGGCTAGAGGTTTTGGCATCATATGATTTTGGTATAGCTTATACTCCGGGAAAAGGTAACGCAGTGGCAGATGCGTTAAGTCGAAGACATGCAGGATTGGGAGCCATGTTTTCGGAATGGAAGAATCTCGAGTATTTAGCTGGATTTGACTTCAGGCCCAGATGTGAATTGGAACCTGAGATGTTGGCAAACTTATCGATAAGACCGACTCTTGTGGAAAGAATTGGCGAGAGTCAAAAGCGAGATGATAAGCTTGTCAAGATTATCCGTGATTTGGAATCTGGATTGGAACCAGAAAAGGATAAAGGATTCGAGGTCGATCGAGAAGGTTGGCTTCAGAAGCAAGGACGACTAGTTATTCCCGATATAGATGAATTGAGAAGTGAAGTTCTGAAGGAAAGTCATCACTCGAAGCTGACAATTCATCCAGGTGGAAATAAGATGTATCGGGATATGAAGAGAACCTATTACTGGGAAGGTATGAAGAAGGATGTTGGAAATTTTATTTCCAAGTGCATGAACTGCCAGTTGGTAAAAGCCGAACAGAAGAAGCCAAGTGGATTGCTTCAGCCATTAGAAGTTCCTACATGGAAGTGGGAACAAATATCGATGGATTTTATTGATGGGTTACCTAGAACAAGAATGGGAAATGAAGGGATTTGGGTCATCGTAGATCGTCTGACTAAGAGTGCAAGATTCATTCCTGTTCGTTCGACTAGGACTGCATCAAAGTTGGCAGAGTTGTATGTTAAGTGGATAGTTCGATTCCATGGTATTCCGAAGAGTATAGTGAGCGATCGAGATCCATTGTTCACTAGTGGATTTTGGAAGAGCTTTCAGGAAGTTTTGGGAACCGAGTTATGTTTGAGTACAGCTTATCACCCTCAAACTGATGGTCAGACCGAGAGAGTCAACCGAGTTTTGGAAGATCTCCTCAGAGCTTGTGTTTTGGATTTCGGAGGATCATGGGAAGATCACCTTGATTTGGTGGAATTTTCATATAACAACAGTTACCAGTCAAGCATTGGTATGGCACCGTATGAGGCATTGTATGGAAGACCGTGTAACTCTCCGACATGTTGATTAGAGACCGGAGAAAAGCTGATGCTTGGGCCAGAGATGATTCGACAGACTTCGGATTGCATAGAGATCATTCGGCAACGAATGAAGGCAGCCCAAGACCGACAGAAAAGTTATGCCGATAAGCGTCGTAAGGATTTGGAATTCGACGTAGGTGAGATGGTTTTTGTGAAGATTTCTCCTCTGAAGAATGTTATTCGATTCGGGAAGAAAGGAAAATTGACTCCGAGATTTGTTGGACCATTCCCGATCATCGAGCGAATTGGAAAGCTCGCCTACAGATTGGAGTTACTAGAAAAGATGTCAAGTGTGCACAATGTTTTTCATGTATAGTATCTACGGAAGTATGTGCACGACTCGAATACAATGGTTTCTGCTGATAGCTGTGAAGATTACGAAGTTGATCCAGTCGAGAAGAGACCTCGTAAGCCGCTTCGTGTTGTGGAAACTGACACGAAACAGCTTAGGAGGAAGATAGTTAAGTTGCTCAAGATACAATGGAGTGATGATGATAACGACTGTACATGGGAGGTGGAAGAGAGGATGAAAGCAGCTCATCCTGAACTCTTCAAGGTATGGCCCTAAGGTGTCATGTCATCTAACGACATTGTAACTTGTTCTAGTTTTAGAATTCTGCATGCTAAGCTAGAATTGGATGCATGGTTTGTTGGTTGCTATGGATGGTAGGCGTGCAGAATAGTCTTTGATCGCTCTGTTTGTTTGGAATTTCGGGGGCGAAATTCCTAAGGGGGAGAGAATGTAACGACCCGTATTTTTACGGATCGAAACATCGTAAAACAGTTATCATTTGGTCGCATTGTTGATAAGTTGTCCAGAGTCTAAGTCTTAGGTCGTATGAGAGTTTGGAGCGACCTAAGGAATTTGGCGAGTTAAGGAGTAGACAACCTAGTGAAGTGGAGCGACCTAAGGATTGGAACGACCTAAGAAGTTAGGTCGTATGATAGATAGGTCGTGTAATAGTTAGGTCGTATAGAAGATAGGTCGTGTGGTGGCTTAGGTCGTGGAATAGGTTAGGTCGAGTGAGCGACCTAGGAGATTGGAGCGACCTAAGAAAGTTAGCGACCTATAGAATTTGGCAACCTATAGGATGTTGGCGACCTAAGGTTTGAGCGACTTAAGGACAGGCAGCGACCTAAGAGAGTTAGCGGGTTAACGACCTAGTGGTTAGCGACCTAAGAGCTAACGGTATAAGAGAGTGAGTTAGCGTAGTTAGGTCGTTAGACGACCTAAGGAGTTAGGTCGTATCCTGGCTAAGTTAGTTAGGTCGCGTGTGTGTGTTAGGTCGCAGGTTTGTTAGGTCGTAGGTCGTGGATGCGCGTAGGTCGTTGGATCTGTTAGGTCGTATGGATGCGCATTCGTTAGGTCGCGAGGAAGCGCATCTGGGTTAGGTCGTAGGTCGCTTGGGTGCGCTGATGCGCTAAGTCGTTAGGTCGTAGAAGCGCATCTGGTTAGGTCGTGGGAGTGCGCATATGTTAGGTCGTAGGTCGTAGAGGCTTGGGGTTGTTAGGTCAAAGATTTTAGGTCGTGGGGTTTTAGGTCGTAAGGGTTCTTAGGTCGTGGACGACCTAATTCCGAGCGAACGACTTAAGGACGATTCAGCCTATAAATAGGAGGGTTCCTCTTCATTTTTGGGATCCGGATTTCGAAGCGACGAAGTGCTGCCATTTTGAGAGCTTGAGTTCTACACTTCTTCACTTCTTTTCTCCACTTCGATTTAGTACTTCCTTCCATCCAAGAGCTTAGGTTGAAGATCTTCATCCATCGAAGAGAGATTTCATCATTTGAAGCGGATTTGTGATAGATCGAGTTAGATCCTTCGCTGTCCAGATCTGAAGTGTGTTGCTTTTGGGGTATTTAGGTGATTTGGTGAGTGGTGATTATCTCTCACACGGATCCAAAGGAGTATATCAGATCGTTGGCTTGATTTTTTGTGCTAAAGTAGTGATTTCCACGCATTTTCCTAATCCTACGTATAGATCCATATAGATCCATTGTTCATGATGATTTGACATCCATTTTACTACATGTTAACCTATGCAAGTTCATTCATCAAGATTATAGAGATATTGCTCATGTTTCATGCTGGTTAGACTTTAGACTCTTTATTTACGAAATTGCCATTATTGTTAAAATTGTTCATTAGATCATATTTGAATGCTTGATTACTTGGATTAATGTTTGACTTGATTGATTGCTATGAATTAGATGATTGATGATTTGATTTAAACAAGATGGTCGAAGATGATTCAAAAGCTAAGGGAAAGGCTCTTGAATTGGGAAAGCTGCTCGTGGCATATGTAGCGGATGATGAAGCTCATATGGATAGATTTGATGATGATATGAGATAGCCTTGGTCTAATCCAGACGGGATCATTCCAAGCATGTTGACAACTCGGTGAAATGGTTCGAGTTTGAGGATAATGGTTTGCTCGAGAGGCGCTTGAGCTAGTATGGAAATAGTCATCGAGGAGGATGACTAGAAGGATGAGATCTCATCGTTGTTGAAGGTTCTTGTAACGACCCGTATTTTTACGGATCAAAAAGTGTGTCAAAATCTGGAATTGTAGTTGTTGAGCCATTCAGATTTTAGTTGCCTAAGTTCTAGGTCGTACACGACCTAATAGTTGAGTCATGACCGACTTAAGTGGGTTAGGCGACCTAAGGAAGTATTGGAGCGACTTAGAGATTAGGACGTCTTGGTTTAGGTCGTAGACGACCTAAGAGGTAGTGCGACCTAGTGTGTGAGCGACCTAAGTTTGGGAGTTGTATTGTTAGGTCGTCTAGATGACCTAAGGAGGTGAATTGGTTAAGTGCTAGGTTGGTTGGAGCGACCTATAGAATTAGGCGACCTATAGGAGAGCGACCTAAGGAAACTAGTAGTTAATGACCTAATTGTTAGCGACCTAAGGGATAGCACAGTTGCTAGCGAGTTAGTGAAGTTAGGTCGTATCCTAGCTAAGAAGGATAGGTCGGCAGTGACCTAAGGTAGGAGTAGTTAGGTCGTATGACTTGTGAGTAGTTAGGTCGCTAGGCTATTAGTTGTTAGGTCGCGAGAAAACACTCATGTGTTAGGTCGCTGAGAAGTTACGTCTAAGTGTTAGGTCGCGAGAGTGATGTTTTAGGTCGCGTGAAAACTTAAGGTAGGTCGTGAGCGACCTAAGGGGTTGTTATGTCGCGAGCACTGCTAAGTCTTAACTCGTAGGTAGGTTGGCCTGGTAGGTGGTAAGTGCGCTTGGACTTAGGTTGTTAGGTTGCATGCCTGCAATATGTTAGGTCGTAGGGTGTTAAGCAGCTAAGTCCTAGGTCGTAACTTTGATAGGTCGTTGAAGCGCCTGGGTTGTTAGGTCGAAGGCTTAAATAGGTGGGGGGTTTTAGGTCGTAGGTCGGAGACGACCTAACTCCGAGTTACGACTTAGTGAATTTTCAGCTATATATAGAAGGGGGTTGGCTTTATTTTTGGGATCCGGATTTCGAAGCGACGAAGTGCTGCCATTTTGTGAGCTCGACTTCTACACTTCTTCACTTCTTTTCTCCACTCTAATCTAGTGCTTCCATCCATCCAAGTTGAAGATCAAATTGAAGATTCAAGAGCTTAGATTGAAGATCTTCATCCTTTGAAGTGAGATTTCTTCGTTTGAAGCGGATTCGTGATAGATCAAGCTTGATCCTTTGCTGTCCAGATCTGAAGCGTGTTGATTTGAGGTTGTTTTGGTGATTTGGTGAGTGGTGATTATCTCTCACACGGATCCAAAGGAGTATATCGGATTGTTGGCTCGATTTGGTGTTAAAATAGTGATTTCCATGCATTTTCTTCATCCTAAGTGTAGATCCATGTAGATCCATTGTTCATGATGATTTGACAACCATTTTATTAAGTGTTAACCTATGCAAGTTCATTCATCAAGATTGTAGAGATATTTCTCATGTTTTCATGCTTGTTAGACTTTCAACTCTTTAATTACGAAATTGCCATTATTGTGATAATTGTCTACTTAGATCATATTTGAATGCTTGATTGTTTGGATTAATGTTTAACTTGGTTGATTGCTATGAATTAGATGATTGATGATTTGATTTAGACCGAAGACGATTCAAAAGCTAAGGGAAAGGCTCTTGAATTGGGAAAGCTGCTCGTGGCATATGTAGCGGGATGATGAAGCTCTTATGCATAGATTTGATGATGTGATGTTGAGATGAGGCTTTGCGAGGATGTAATGAAGCGAGGCATCATGTGATGAAGACTTGGTCTAATCCATACGGGATCATTCCAAGCATGTTGATAACTCGGTGAAATGGTTCGAGTTGAGGATAATGGATGGATATGAGAATGGAAGTCAAGGAGGATGACTAGGAGGTTTGGGTCTCATCGTTGTTGAAGGTTCTAGCATGCTCTAAGCAAGAGTATGTTTGGGCAGATTCGATAGTCCCAACGACCAACTATTGATGGTCGAGTACTCTGGGCAGATTCGATAGTCCTAGGCACGGGTCACGATGACGTGCGGGAGTTATGTCTAGAACCGGGGTTACCATTAGCCCTTGACGGACGGTTGAAAGAATGTGCCGGTCATTCAATTAACGGTGATACCGAAGCATTGATAACAGTGATAGCCAGAGTCATGAATGTTTGGTTGTATCGTCATTCGGTCTCAAGAGCGGTATTCTCTGGGTGCTTATCTGATCTTGGTTTAGGCCTTGGGGGTTTGTGCTTGGAGAACATCGCCCTTGACTCGAGTGATTATTGCTTTACTTTAAATTGTATGCTCTGCTATGTTTGCTTCTGCTTAGTGTGTGTCTGGGGGCTATCACTGTAGAAACAGGTTGGAGTGGGAGGGTTGTATTCCTATTCCTTTTCCTTTATGCCCTTTTGGTATGTTGATTGTTAATTTACTGCTCACTAAGACTATTGTCTGACTCAAGGCTTTATGTTTTAATTCTTATTGCCTTTGGCTGTTCGTCCATTTTGGGACGGGCAGACTAGGTAGCAGGTGACAGGTGATGTTCTTGCTTTCCATGGTGTTGATATCGAAGACGAGCTGGAGTATTCCATATTGTTTCTTTCTTACTATATGTACTGGATGTTCCGCTGCTTTGTAATCTCTGAGTGATGTAGTGAGGCTTGTTGTATTGACTATTCTGATGCTTGTATTCAACTATTATGAAGTTTTATATGATGTCATTTTGTTCTTTAAAGCTTCACTATACATATGTTCTATTGTATTTTATCCATGCGCTGTGAGTAATACGATAGATTATGATGTTTTAATCTACCTTGGCAATCGTCCATGGTCGCCTGGCACACTTTACAGCGCACTATCTCTAGATTCGGTGCAGGGGTCATGGGCGGTCGTCACATTTGGTATCAGAGCATTGGTTAATCGATTTTATCCAACGCTCGCTGACGTAACTATGTATGAGAGACGTAATTGTAATTTTGATGGATGACTACTATATATAATATAGTAGATTAGTAGAGTTTGAGTTCTTTATGCAGTTGTTCTCTAAAGATGTTCTGATCATTCCTTTTTATAGATATCGAGAATGAGTCGAAGAGGGAGACCAGCTGCTAGGGAAGGCCGTGCTGCTGAAGGGACTGCTGATTATGCAGCTATGTTTGAAGCTATGATGACTTCGATCATGAGAAGGATACTAGTTCCGGGGACAGCAGTTGATGTTGGAGTTCAAGTTCAAACTCCAAAGCCGGTAGATTTTGCTAAGCTGTGTAAGGACTACACTGCTCTTGGAGGAAAGGTTTTCTTGGGAACAGAATCAACTATTGAGGTCCAAAGATGGATAGATGCTTGTAGAAGGATCTTTGGTGATTTGGGAATTGATGATGCAACTAAGAGGAAGTTGGCATCAAGGCAGCTTCAAGGGAGAGCCTCTGATTGGTGGAACTCTATTACCATCAATACTGCGGAGGAAGAGATTACTTGGGAGCAATTCCAAGCTAGATTTGAAGCTAAGTTCATTTCTACAGCTCAGAAGTCTGTTCTGTTCAAGAAGTTTGTGGAGCTCTAGCAAGGTGGAAGATCAGTTCTTGAGTATGTTTCTGAGTTTGAAGCTTTGTCCAAGTATGCCCGGTCATATATTGAATCTGCTTATCAGAAGAATGAGAAGTTTGTGACAGGCTTGGATAGTTATCTTGGGAGACAATTGGTGGATCATTTGGACGATTCATTTGAGAAGCTTGTGGAGAAAGCTCTCAGGCATGAGAGTCTGTTTCCTAAGTAAGGATCTGTTGTTGCTGTGACCAAGGGAGAGTCTAAACCACAGCAGGGTGGAAACCAGAAGAGGAAGCAGCAGCAACAGCAGAAGGGCAAGGATGGCCAGAAGAAGCCGAAGGGCGAAGTGACTTGCTACAATTATCAGCAGAAGGGCCATTTCTCGAAGGATTGTAAGAATCCGAAGGCACCGATGAAGTGTCACAACTGTGACAAGCCGGGGCATTTCAGGAAGAATTGTCCAGAACCGAGGAGGGACAAGTAGATTGTGCAAGCTTATGCTTTGGGAGCTGTTCCGTCGTCTTCGAAAGCTCCTACCTCTGAAGAGAAGGGAAAGAGTGTGGTGGTTCAAGGTACTCTTTTCCTATGTGGTGTTCCAGTTAGAGTTCTGTTTGATACTGGGGCATCGCATTCGTTTGTTTGCAGCGAACTTGTAGGCCGGTTGGGTTTGGAACCGGATATTGTTGATAGGCCATTGGTTGTGACTAATCCAGTTGGGGGTTCGTCTTGTTTGTGTATGTTATGCCGTGGTCTGATTGTATAAAGTCATGATTGCTCTTTTGTTTGTGATTGTTTTGTTCTGAACTTTGCGGGGTTCGGAATTATTTTGGGTATGGACTGGCTTAGGAACTATGCGGCAAAGGTTGATTGCGAGAGGTTGGAAGTGACAGTCGAGAATGTGGAGGGGCGAAAGATTGTGATACGATGTAAGCATGAAGAAGGCGTCTTCATGAGCTTCATGTATTCGCTGGTTGTTCCACGGGATGGACTGTCATCAGTGCCGATCGCTAATGGATTCGAGGATGTCTTTGACAAAGTCAAAGGGTTGCCGCCGCATAGAGAGATCGAGTTTCGTATAGATCTAGTTGAAGGAGCCAGACCTGTTGTGATGCCTCTTAGGCGGATGGCGCCTAGGGAACAGCAGGAGTTGAGGGTACAAGTTGATGATCTTTTACAGAAAGGATTCATTCGGCGAAGTGTGTCCGAATGGGGTGCACCAGTTGTGTTTGTAACCAAAGCGGATGGATCGCTGAGGTTGTGTGTTTATTATCGTGAGCTGAATAAGGTGACTAAGAAGAACAAGTATCCATTGCCGAGAATAGGATCAGCTTCACGAAGCTAAGGTGTTTTCTCAGATGGATTTGGCAACGGGATTTCACCAGTTGAGAGTGGCTAAGGATAGTGTGCCGAAGACTGCTTTCAGGACACCATCCGGTTTCTTTGAGTGGTTGGTAATGCCGTTTGGATTGACTAACGCGCCAGCATATTTTATGGATCTTATGAATAGAGTGTTCAGAGATCAGTTGAACAAGTTCGTACTTATGTTCGTGGACGATATTCTGATTTATTCCAGAACTGAGGAAGAGCACAAGACACACTTGCGTATTGTTTTGGAAATCTTGCGGAAACATCAGCTGATGGCTAAGTTTTCGAAGTGTCACTTCTGGAAGAGTGAAGTGAGGTTCTTAGGCCATGTGATTTCTGGAAATGGAATAGCGGTTGATCCCGCTAAGGTGGCAGCAATCCAGGATTGGGTTAGACCTAAGAATGCATTTGAGGTGAGAAGTTTTCTTGGATTAGCAGGATACTATCGACGGTTTATCAAAGACTTCTCCAAGGTTGCTGCACCATTAACAGGATTGATGAAAAAGAACTTAGTATTCAGATGGGATGATAAGTGTGAGCAAGCTTTCAGAATCCTGAAAGAACGATTGACGAGTGCTCCTGTTTTGACTATTCCTAGTGGGAATGATGAGATGGTGGTTTACACCGACGCATGTGGTACTGGACTTGGAGCAGTGCTGATGCAGAGAGATAAAGTTGTTGCATATGCAAGTCGACAACTGAAGCCGCATGAAAGGAATTACCCGACTCATGATTTGGAGTTGGCGGCGATTGTTTTTGCTCTGAAGATGTGGAGACATTATTTATTGGGAGTTCGATTCGAGTT
The DNA here is from genome assembly GCA_030737815.1 of Allium fistulosum. Classification (NCBI taxonomy): domain Eukaryota; kingdom Viridiplantae; phylum Streptophyta; class Magnoliopsida; order Asparagales; family Amaryllidaceae; genus Allium; species Allium fistulosum. Next base: position 1,385,931,188 of record CM060901.1, on the reverse strand, counting down.
GTTTACAGGTCATAAGTCGTTGAAGTATCTTTTCTCCCAAAAGGATTTGAATCTTCGGCAGCAACGTTGGCTAGAGTTTTTGGCATCATATGATTTTGGTATAGCTTATACTCCGGGAAAAGGTAACGCAGTGGCAGATGCGTTAAGTCGAAGACATGCAGGACTGGGAGCCATGTTTTCTGAATGGAAGAATCTCGAGTATTTAGCTGGATTTGACTTCAGACCTGGATGCGAATTGGAACCTGAGATGTTGGCAAACTTATCGATAAGACCTTCTCTTGTGGAAAGGATTGGCGGGAGCCAAAAGCAAGACGATAAGCTTGTCAAGATTATCCGTGAATTGGAATCTGGATTGGATCCAGAAAAGGATAAAGGATTCGAGGTCGATCGAGAGGGTTGGCTTCGAAAGCAAGGACGACTAGTTGTTCCCGATATAGATGAATTGAGGAGTGAAGTTCTGAAGGAAAGTCATCACTCGAAGTTGACAATTCATCCAGGTGGAAATAAGATGTATCGGGATATGAAGAGAACCTACTACTGGGAAGGTATGAAGAAGGATGTTGGAAATTTTATTTCCAAGTGTATGAACTGCCAGTTGGTAAAAGCCGAACAGAAGAAGCCAAGTGGATTACTTCAGCCATTAGAAGTTCCTACATGGAAGTGGGAGCAGATATCGATGGATTTTATTGATGGATTACCCAGAACAAGAACGGGAAATGAAGGGATTTGGGTCATCGTAGATCGTTTGACTAAAAGTGCACGATTCATTCCTGTTCGATCGACTAGGACTGCATCAAAGTTGGCTGAGTTGTATGTTAAGTGGATAGTTCGATTCCATGGTATTCCGAAGAGTATAGTGAGCGATCGATATCCATTGTTCACTAGTGGATTTTGGAAGAGCTTCCAGGAAGTTTTGGGAACCGAGTTGTGCTTGAGTACAGCTTATCACCCTCAAATAGATGGTCAGACCGAGAGAGTCAACCGAGTTTTGGAAGATCTTCTTAGAGCTTGTGTTTTGGACTTCGGAGGATCATGGGAAGATCACCTTCATTTGGTGGAGTTTTCATACAACAACAGTTACCAGTCAAGTATTGGTATGGCACCGTATGAGGCATTGTATGGAAGACCGTGTAACTCTTCGATGTGTTGGATAGAAACTGGAGAAAAGCTGATGCTTGGGCCAGAGATGATTCGACAGACTTCGGATTGCATAGAGATCATTCGGCAACGAATGAAGGCAGCCCAAGACCGTCAGAAATGCTATGCCGATAAGCGTCGTAAGGATTTGGAATTCGACGTTGGTGATAGGGTTTTTGTGAAGATTTTTCCACTGAAGAATGTTATCCGATTCGGGAAGAAAGGGAAATTGACTCCGAGATTTGTTGGACCATTCCCGATCATCGAGCGAATTGGAAAGCTCGCCTACAGATTGGAGTTACCGGAGAAGATGTCGAGTGTGCACAATGTTTTTCACATATCGTATCTACGGAAGTATGTGCACGACCCGAGTACGGTGGTTTCTGCTGATAGCTGTGAAGATTTCGAAGTTGATCCAGTCGATAGAAGACCTCGTAGGCCGCTTCGTGTTGTGGGAACCGACACGAAACAGCTTAGGAGGAAGGTAGTTAAGTTGCTCAAGGTACAATGGAGTGATGATGATAACGACTGTACGTGGGAGGTGGAAGAGAGGATGAAGGCCGCTCATCCTGAACTCTTCGAGGTATGGCCCTAAGGTTTCGTGTCATCTAACGAAATTGTAACTTGTTCTAGTTTTAGAATTCTGCATGCTAAGCTAGAATTGGATGCATGGTTTGTTGATTGCTATGGACGGTAGGCGTGCAGAATAGTCCTTGATTGCTTTGATTGTGTGGAATTTCGGGGACAAAATTCCTAAGGGGGAGAGAATGTAACGACGCGTATTTTTACGGATCAAAAAGTGTGTCAAAATCTGGAATTGTAGTTGTTGAGCCATTTCAGATTTTAGTTGCCTAAGTTCTAGGTCGTACACGACCTAAGAGTTGAGTCATGACCGACTTAAGTGGGTTAGGCGACCTAAGGAAGTATTGGAGCAACTTAGAGATTAGGACGTCTTGGTTTAGGTCGTAGACGACCTAAGAGGTAGTGCGACCTAGTGTGTGAGCGACCTAAGTTTGGGAGTTGTATTGTTAGGTCGTCTAGATGACCTAAGGAGGTGAATTGGTTAAGTGCTAGGTTGGTTGGAGCGACCTATAGAATTAGGCGACCTATAGGAGAGCGACCTAAGGAAACTAGTAGTTAACGACCTAATTGTTAGCGACCTAAGGGATAGCACAGTTGCTAGCGAGTTAGAGAAGTTAGGTCGTATCCTAGCTAAGAAGGATAGGTCGGCAGCGACCTAAGGTAGGAGTAGTTAGGTCGTATGACTTGTGAGTAGTTAGGTCGCTAGGCTATTAGTTGTTAGGTCGCGAGAAAACACTCATGTGTTAGGTCGCTGAGAAGTTACGTCTAAGTGTTAGGTCGCGAGAGTGATGTTTTAGGTCGCGTGAAAACTTAAGGTAGGTCGTGAGCGACCTAAGGAGTTGTTAAGTCGCGAGCGCTGCTAAGTCTTAACTCGTAGGTAGGTTGGCCTGGTAGGTGGTAAGTGCGCTTGGACTTAGGTCGTTAGGTTGCATGCCTGCAATATGTTAGGTCGTAGGGTGTTAAGTAGCTAAGTCCTAGGTCGTAACTTTGATAGGTCGTTGAAGCGCCTGGGTTGTTAGGTCGAAGGCTTAAATAGGTGGGGGTTTTAGGTCGTAGGTCGAAGACGACCTAACTCCGAGTTACGACTTAGTGAATATTCAGCTATAAATAGAATGGGGTTGGCTTCATTTTTGGGATCCGGATTTCGAAGCGACGAAGTGCTGCCATTTTGTGAGATTGACTTCTACACTTCTTCACTTCTTTTCTCCACTCTAATCTAGTGCTTCCAGCCATCCAAGTTGAAGATCAAATTGAAGATTCAAGAGCTTAGATTGAAGATCTTCATCCTTTGAAGTGAGATTTCTTCGTTTGAAGCGGATTCGTGATAGATCAAGCTTGATCCTTTGCTGTCCAGATCTGAAGCGTGTTGATTTGAGGTTGTTTTGGTGATTTGGTGAGTGGTGATTATCTCTCACACGGATCCAAAGGAGTATATCGGATTGTTGGCTCGATTTGGTGTTAAAATAGTGATTTCCATGCATTTTCTTCATCCTAAGTGTAGATCCATGTAGATCCATTGTTCATGATGATTTGACAACCATTTTATTAAGTGTTAACCTATGCAAGTTCATTCATCAAGATTGTAGAGATATTTCTCATGTTTTCATGCCTGTTAGACTTTCAACTCTTTAATTACGAAATTGCCATTATTGTGATAATTGTCTACTTAGATCATATTTGAATGCTTGATTGTTTGAATTAATGTTTGACTTGGTTGATTGCTATGAATTAGATGACTGATGATTTGATTTAGACCGAAGACGATTCAAAAGCTAAGGGAAAGGCTCTTGAATTGGGAAAGCTACTCGTGGCATATGTAGCGGGATGATGAAGCTCTTATGCATAGATTTGATGATGTGATGTTGAGATGAGGCTTTGCGAGGATGTAATGAAGCGAGGCATCATGTGATGAAGACTTGGTCTAATCCAGACGGGATCATTCCAAGCATGTTGATAACTCGGTGAAATGGTTCGAGTTGAGGATAATGGATGGATATGAGAATGGAAGTCAAGGAGGATGACTAGGAGGTTTGGGTCTCATCGTTGTTGAAGGTTCTAGCATGCTCTAAGCAAGAGTACGTTTGGGCAGATTCGATAGTCCCAACGACCAACTGTTGATGGTCGAGTACTCTGGGCAGATTCGATAGTCCTAGGCACGGGTCACGATGACGTGCGGGAGTTATGTCTAGAACCGGGGTTACCATTAGCCCTTGACGGACGGCTGAAAGAATGTGCCGGTCATTCAATTAACGGTGATACCGAAGCATTGATAACAGTGATAGCCAGAGTCATGAATGTTTGGTTGTATCGTCATTCGGTCTCAAGAGCGGTATTCTCTGGGTGCTTATCTGATCTTGGTTTAGGCCTTGGGGGTTTGTGCTTGGAGAACATCGCCCTTGACTCGAGTGATTATTGCTTTACTTTAAATTGTATGCTCTGCTATGTTTGCTTCTGCTTAGTGTGTGTCTGGGGGCTATCACTGTAGAAACAGGTTGGAGTGGGAGGGTTGTATTCCTATTCCTTTTCCTTTATGCCCTTTTGGTATGTTGATTATTAATTTACTGCTCACTAAGACTGTTGTCTGACTCAAGGCTTTATGTTTTAATTCTTATTGCCTTTGGCTGTTCGTCCATTTTGGGACGGGCAGACTAGGTAGCAGGTGACAGGTGCTGTTCTTGCTTTCCACGGTGTTGATATCGAAGATGAGCTGGAGTATTGCATATTGTTTCTTTCTTACTATATGTACTGGATGTTCCGCTGCTTTGTAATCTCTGAGTGATGTAGTGAGGCTTGTTGTATTGACTATTCTGATGCTTGTATTCAACTATTATGAAGTTTTATATGATGTCATTTTGTTCTTTAAAGCTTCACTATACATATGTTCTATTGTATTTTATCCATGCGCTGTGAGTAATACGATAGATTATGATGTTTTAATCTACCTTGGCAATCGTCCATGGTCGCCTAGCACACTTTACAGCGCACTATCTCTAGATTCGGTGTAGGGGTCATGGGCGGTCGTCACAGTTCTAGCATGCTCAAAGCAAGAGTACATTGGGCAGATTCGATAGCCCCTGAAGGCTACTGATTGGTAGTCGAGTACTCTGGGTAGATTCGATAGTCCTAGGCACGGGTCACGATGACGTGCGGAGTTATGTCTAGAACCGGGGTTTCCATTAGCCCTTGACGGACGGATGAAAGAATGAGCCGGTCATTCAATTAACGATGATATCGAAGCAATGATAACTGTGATAGCCAAAGTCATGGATGTTTGGTTGTATCATCATTCGGTCTCAAGAGCAATGTTTTCTGGGTGCTTATCTGATCTTGGTTTAGGCCTTGGGGGTTCGTACTTGGAAAACATCGCCCTTGACTCGAGTGATAATTGCATTACTTTAAATTGTATGCTTTGCTATGTTTGCTTCTGCTTAGTGTGTGTCTGGGGGATATCACTGTAGAAAGAGGTGGAGTGGGAGGGTTGTATTCCTATTCCTTTTCCTTTATGCTCTTTTGGTATGTTGTTAGTTAATTTACCGCTCACTAAGACTGTTGTCTGACTCAAGGCTTTATGTTTTTAACTCTTATTGCCTTGGGCTGTTCGTCCATTTTGGGACGGGCAGACTAGGTAGCAGGTGACAGGTGCTGTTCTTGCTTTCCACGTTGCTGATGTCGAAGACAAGCTGGAGGCTTGCATATTATCTTCTTGCTATATGTACTGGATGTTCCGCTGCTTGTATATTCTCTGAGTGTTATGTAGTGAGGCTTGATGTATTGACTATTCAGATGTTTGTATTCAACTATTATGAAGTTTTATTGATGAGATTCTATTCTGTGAAGCTTCACTATATATATATTCTATTATATTTTGTCCATGCGCTGTGAGTAATACGATAGATTCTGCTGTTTTAATTTACCCTGGCAATCGTCCATGGCTGCCTGGCACACTTTACAGCGCACTATGTCTAGGTTTAGTGCGGGGGTCATGGGCGGTCGTCACATTTGGTATTAGAGCTTTGGTTAATCGATTTTACCCAACGCTCGCTGACGTACACTACACCAGAAAAACCATTTTGCCACGGTTCTGGGCCGTGGCTAAGTAATTTTGCCACGGCCCAGAGCCGTGGCAAAATGGGGAGTGGCAAAAAATTTTCCATGGCTCTGAGCCATGGGAAAATTCATATTAGCCACTTTACTTGTTGCTATGTATGGTTCTGCATTTGTTATCTTACAGGTTCAGTCCTGGTATCATTTGATGCTGCAGCTCATGTGACATTATAGATAGTTTGCAAATGATGAGCCAAGTACAATGTAATATTACAACTGTAGACGAGTTGAGAATGAAAACTGGAAGAAGAAAAGGAAAATAAATGCAAGATAATAAGGATTCTATTCATTCAAAGTCTTACTCAATATTTGCACACATTTGAATTTGATAAAAATTCACTTTATATTACAATATATAGGATCACAAAGCACTCATGACCAAAACCACAATTGACGCATATCTTGTTTCATCCAAGAAAGGACAGAAGCAACAAAAAAAAATAAGATAATAAAAAAACATCCAATTACAGAAAACCTGAAACATAGGTGAAACCGGGATCCCTTGCTTCACATAAATGTAGTTTTTTAAGCACAAAGTTTTCAACATTTTATACTTAATATCTAAGCTTCCTTTTCCATATCTGAATTCTCATCGTAAACGTTTCTGCTTCATCAATAACATCAACTGGTGCAGCACTCAGGTACCATGATGTCTGTTTATACAAATAAAAATGACATTAATACGAATTTACTAGAGGAAATATGCATTATGTGGACTATTTTCTACAAAAAAATAATATGAACTAAGCAGATATGTTAAGCGATATCACAAGCAGATAGGTTATAAGAGGTAGAAAACTACTAATGCTTAATGTCTGAATTGTCAATGCATGAATCATCAAACTATTTATGCATATAAGATCAACATAACATATTAAGACCAATGTTGATCAGAACATAATGAGTGTCTAAGTAACAGATTCAAGTGCATATTAGGATAAACATAACAAATGATTACCTTTTCTTCCAAAAAAACAACATAAAACCTAAGAACAACCCAACCGAACTTTTTATGCTGATAGAATTAATATATATCCAAAATGAATATACAATTAATTTAGCCCATACTTAACATATATAACCCAATACAGGAAAATGCAACATACTTGAATATGTTAAAAAAAGAAAATACCATAATAAAACAACCCCAATTTCATATAAACACTTAATTAAAAGCATTTTCAAAGATGACAATAGTCAACCCCTTCTTTCCCTATAAATGAAGCGTAGCAGGGACACCTACTGATAATCTCAAAAAGCATGTTAGATTTGTTTTGCTAACTGTTCCAATTAAAATGTAAAATGAAATCTAAGGTAGTAATACATAGTCATTTAAGTAAGCAGAATGATTAAAAATCACAACGGTCCTTTGTTTACACCACTAAAATGAAACGGAGAAAGGGAGAATTATCAAACAATATTAAAGGTTGATCTACCCACTCAAGAAAAAAAATCCTACTATCCAAACCAAGATGCACTGTACATAATAAAACTTTTAATCATGACCGCCATATAACATTGTAACAAAACCAACAAAAAAATCAAACAATGTATAAAATGAGTCTACACTACATAGGAAAATGACAGGCTATCCAAAATAGAAAAGCACAAAAATTCAAAACCTGTTCATGACCAGATAAATAATCTCCAAATATAAAACTCTAAACACCTCCACACACCCTCTATTGATTCATTAACTCAGTCAGCCTAATCAACTTGTAAAACTATTTCTAGATAACAACCTTGACTTAGAAAGAAAATTCTTAATTGATTACTTAAACTATCAAATACTATTCTTAAAGGTCAAAGTTGGCTTTTACATTCAAATGACATAAGTGAGATTCTAAATACTCTTCTATTCAAAAGCAAACCCAAAACGAAGATCATGTTACACAAATCGCTAACTAGCATATACAGGTTTTTATTCCTCTTTACACTATTCAATAAAATAGAACAAAAGCACAACACAATCATATGCATAAGGATACCTATACAAATAATATATGATTATATACTTATATACAAATGCTAAAAATCATAAAAAACCAACAATATATTTAAATCTAGTAAACATAATACATACATACATTCATACATACATACATACATACATACATATATATACACGAGCGTGATATCGCAAAATCTTTGATTCTTTTTTCAAATCCAATTGAGAAAAATCCTCCGATTACCGATCAACAAATTCAAGTAGTATACTCTGTAGCTGCAGCATTTAAGTATAAAAAACATGATAATTATGCTGAAGCTTTATCATAGTATAAAAAATATGTACAACCCTTCATTAATAATAATTATAGCTCTAGTTCTCTTATTGACTTTTCAAAGAATGCAAGTGATCCATTTCAGTTCTTATCTAAGGTTCTTTCCCATATGGAGAATTCAAATTCTATGAGAAACCTATATATGACTGTACCACTTAGTCAAGATGCATCTACATACATACACACACACACACACATATATATATTAATATGCATACATACATACACACATATATATATATATATATATATATATATATATATTAATGTACATACATACGTAAATATGCTAAAACTAAATGCAACTACAGTTATTAAATGCACATTGGTTCCTTTCAAACCAAATATACCAACATATTGTTATGAAAATAGTGTCAAGTAAAAACCTGTGATAATCCTTAAAATGAAATTTGAGATTATTCCAATATATTTCACAATTAAAATGTATATAATTTATGTTCAAATCAAAAATATTAAGAATATTCACCAGAATAGGTTTAGTTAAAATACATTCCAAATATAAGTGATTAATATTCTCCATTTTATTATTACAAAAATAACATTTTTTATCGATTAAAATATTTTTCACTTTCAGAAATTCTATAACATTCAGCTTCCTATGCAAAATTAACCACATGTGAATTTTAGCTATATGAGGAGCATTAGCTTTCCAAAAATATTGATATTATAATATGTTCATTTTTGGTTAATAATTTCTGAATTTTCAATTGCAGGATATTTACGAGTACACAATCTGTAGCAATGTTCAATGGTCAAAATATATGAACATTAATCCCTGGATCGACCTTTCAGAGCTCATGCTTGCTTAGCTGATGTGCATAGTTAGTTACATAAATATAAAAAAAAGAAATAAGGTTTTTTCCTGATGCTGACATATGACTGAATCATTTACATGTATGCAACCAAACCACTCGAAGTTGAACATTAATGAATTAAAACTTGGTATAGGTTTATGTTAGCAGGTAATGAGCTTTCAATTGTCAAATATTCCAGTGAATAGAAAGATATACCAGAATCGACTATCAAATGATAATACGAGCAAAAAAGGCTATGTACAGTTTTAACTGATGAAAGTTCTTTCATTATTATTAAAGCACCATTTCTGAAAGGCACAAGTTAACAATCATTGACTGAACAGAAAGGCAAAAGGTTGACCACAAACATCAAAACTAAGCAGAATTTGTATCGGCTTAAATCAATTAATTAGTTTGCAAGAATTCTTACCCAATATTGGCTTGCCAGAAAACACCGACCCTTGTTACGGAGGAGGACCGACACAGCTGATGCATTAGTCGATGGATTTGTAGCATCAAAATCAATAGGAGTAGGACGAACGATGGGAGACATGATATGCAGCTTTGCTAATTGTGATTTTCTTCACCAACATGGGTCAGCTATGTATGATTTTGTCAGCTTTGATCAATAAAGGCACAAAACATCACAGCTTCAATTATCACCTAATTGCGATAAGATTTTTATATGCTATTAGTTTAAACTGGAGTCAATCCAAACATGCAACTGCTAATTACCAAAATTGACAATAGATAGATTTGGTAGGCATACAATTTTTGTATGAAGTTAATAGGATCAAGGAAATATTAACATAAGGTCATCCTTATCAAATGGAACTGCATTATGCTAAAAGCATTGATATCGATTATCAATATAGATATACTACATAAACACTAGTCTATTTTCATTACAGTATATTCATGTACAAGTAAAGAAGCAAGACATGTGCAATATTATATGTGAAAGAAAAATAATAACAAAGAAGATATATTAAATCCAGCTTGAAGCATGGTTGACAATTATTCAGTTAATAAGGAATAGTGAGTTGACTAGTTTATTTTCAAGGCAAAGTGAAAATACAGGAAGTAAAAAACACTTTATCAAACCTGATTAAAAAACTAACCCCAGAAAAATGAAGACCGTATCAAACCAACATTTGCAGGATTCCGCTTAAACTCCTTTGGCTATGGGTAGTATTGCAGTACTCATATTCACTTGAAAAGTTTTACGCAATGTTACTCGGCTATATTAAGCTACTTTCATGCAAAACAAAATACTGTGTTAAATAAAAATAACTATTACCAGACCAGATGAGACTTCAGATCAACCTTATTGGTGAGAAGAAGAATAAAAATATTTCATGTTTCCAGATTCATCGTAACTCAAAATAAAGTATAGCTTCAAACTACAGCACTAAAATATCACCAAAAAGAAACTAACTATTACCACAAAAACTCATGACAAACTTCATTGCAAGTTGAACCAAAGAAGTGCACAACAGACCAAGACATGAATAGTAAGAACTGTTTGATTGGTATTAAAAAAAGCAAAATAATTGAAATATAACTCATAAAAAGTCAAGTACAATGCTTTTAAACATAGTCGTATACCACAAGATAAAACACTGATTTCATGGTGTTTATAGTCTTGTAAATACCTTTCTACCATCTTTTGTGGATTCAGCCTAAAAGAGACTACAACATGATGGATTAGACTAGTTTTGAAAATTTAGTACAAAATAACTTATAGTGTAAGTTATTAAGTAAATGAAAGATGCATATATGGCCTGTCATTTGAAAACTGCATAAACACAGATGAAAATTTTAACGCCTTATAATCCGAAAAATTTCATTGTTCTCTTATATTGCCAGTTTAAACTAAAACAGCAAAACAAAAATTGAATCATGTAAAGTTTGGTCATTGCTAAGCCTTGAGAACATCATGTTTGACATTTAACATACATTGATATAATGGAAATCGTGTCAAATGTTCCTTAATTTTCTTAACAAGATTACAAATTTCTGGGTGCTTTCTTGTTTTTAGTAGAAAGAAATCAAATATATAATGATAGAGAGAAAAGCGAAAACTTAAAACCAACATATAAAATGAATCAAGTTTACGTATGCGAAGAAAATCAAGTTTATGTATGCAATCTTACTGCTCAGAAACAACTTCAAACTAAAGTACACTCTTTTCTACCTTCTACTTGTATTCTAAAATCAAGAAGATTGATATGGTCATCTAAATTAATCCAAAATCAACCCAATCCCATCAACCGAACAATCTAACAATACATGTAAAAACTAATCCAAAATCATTAATCATTAACCAAATGATGGAAAATAAAAAAATAAACCTGAAAATAAATAAAAATTGGATATAGGAGATTAAGTGAGAATACCTCGAACCCTAGAAGAGTGATTTAGATCATACGCGATTTGAGTGAGAAGAAGAGTGAACTGCCGCTAATTTTTGTTGGGTGAAATTAGGGCGCGGGATCCATGGCGGGCTAATTTTGGCATTCCTTTTTCTAGAGGGAACGGTAGGGTTATGGAGATGGAACGGGGTGGGGGTTAATTTTTTTGTGTAATATTGGAATGGTCCATAGCCATCTCAATATTGCCACGGTCAGTAACCATGGTAGTTTATTTTACCACGGCTCAACACCGTGGTAAAATTGCCACGGCTCAAGACCGTGGCAAATTTTCCACGTTGGGGCGTGGCAAAATGGACAGCATGGTGTAGTGGTAACTACGTATGAGAGACGTAATTGTATTTTGATGGATGATTACTATATATAATATAGTAGCTTAGTAGAGTTTGAGTCCTTTATGCAGTTGTTTCTCTAGGTGTGCTAATCATTCCTTTTTATAGATATTAAGGATAAGTCGAAGAGGGAGACCAGCTGCTAGGGAAGGCCGTGCTGCTGAGGGGGCTGCTGATTATGCAGCTATGTTCGAAGCTATGATGACTTCGATCATGAGAAGGATGCCAGCTCCAGGGCCAGCAGTTGATGTTGGAGTTCAAGTTCAAACTCCAAAACCGGTGGATTTTGCTAAGCTGTGTAAAGACTATACTGCTCTTGGAGGAAATGTTTTCTTGGGGACAGAATCAACCATTGAAGTCCAGAGGTGGATAGATGCTTGTAGAAGGATCTTTGGTGACTTGGGAATTGAGGATGCGACTAAGAGGAAGTTAGCATCAAGACAGCTTCAAGGGAGAGCTTCTGATTGGTGGAACTCTATCACTATTGATACTCCGGAGGAAGAGATTACTTGGGAGCAATTCCAAGCCAGATTTGAAGCTAAGTTCATTTCTCCAGCTCAGAAGTCTGTTTTGTTCAAGAAGTTTGTGGAGCTCAAGCGAAATGGAAGACCAGTTCTTGAGTATGTTTCTGAGTTTGAAGCTTTGTCCAAGTATGCCCGGTCGTATATTGAATCTTCGTATCAGAAGAATGAGAAGTTTGTGACAGGCTTGGACAGTTATCTTGGGAGGCAGTTGGTGGATCATTTGGACGATTCATTTGAGAAGCTTGTGGAGAAAGCTCTGAGGCACGAGAATCTGTTTCCTAAGGAAGGATCTGTTGTTGCTGTGACCAGGGAAGAGTCTGAACCCCAGCAGGGTGGAAACAAGAAAAGGAAGCAGTAGCAGCAGCAAAAGGGTAAGGATGGCCAAAAGAAGCCGAAGGGCGAAGTGACCTGCTTCAATTGTCAGCAGAAGGGCCATTTCTCCAGGGATTGCAAGAATCCTAAGGTGCCGATGAAATGCCACAACTGTGACAAGCCGGGGCATATCAAGAGGAATTGTCCAGAACCGTGAAAGGACAAGAAGATTGTGCAAGCTTATGCTTTGGGGGCTTTTCCATCATCTTTGAAAGCTCCTACTGCTGAACAGAAGGGAAAGAGTGTAGTGGTTCAAGGTACTCTTTCCATATGTGGTGTTCCAGTTAGAGTGTTATTTGATACTGGGGCGTCGCATTCGTTTGTTTGTAATGAACTTCTAGGCCGGTTAGGTTTAGAACCGGATATTGTTGATAAGCCATTGGTTGTGACTAATCCAGTTGGGGGTTCGTCTTGTTTGTGTATGCTATGCCGTGGTCTGATTGTATCGAGTCATGATTGCTCTTTTGTTTGTGATTGTTTTGTTCTGAACTTTGCGGGGTTCGGAATTATTTTGGGTATGGACTGGCTTAGGAAGTATGCGACAAAGGTTGATTGTGAAAGGTTGGAGGTGACAGTCGAGAATGTGGAGGGGCGAAGGATTGTGATACGATGTAAGCATGAAGAAGGCGTCTTCATGAGCTTCATGTATTCGTTGGTTGTTCCACGGGATGGACTGTCATCGTTGCCAATCGCTAATGGATTTGAGGATGTCTTTGACGAGGTCAAAAGGTTACCGCCGCATAGAGAGATCGAGTTTCGTATAGATCTAATTGAGGGAGCCAGACCTGTTGTGATGCCTCTTAGGCGGATGGCGCCTAGGGAATAGCAGGAGTTGAAGGTGCAGGTTGATGATCTTTTACAGAAAGGATTCATTCGGCGTAGTGTGTTCGAATGGGGTGCACCAGTTGTGTTTGCAACCAAAGAGGATGGATCGTTGAGGTTGTGTGTGGATTATCGTGAGCTGAATAAGGTGACTAAGAAGAACAAGTATCCATTGCCGAGAATAGATGACTTGTTTGATCAGCTTCACGAAGCTAAGGTGTTTTCTCAGATGGATTTGGCAACGGGATTTCACCAGTTGAGAGTGGCTAAGGATAGTGTGCCGAAGACTGCTTTCAGGACACCATCCAGTTTCTTTGAGTGGCTGGTAATGCCGTTTGGATTGACTAATGCGCCATCATATTTTGTGGATCTTATGAATAGAGTGTTCAGAGATCAGTTGAGCAAGTTCGTGCTAGTATTCGTGGATGATATTCTGATTTATTCCAGAACTGAAGAAGAGCACAAGACGCACTTGCGTATTGTTTTGGAAATCTTGCGGAAACATCAGCTGAAGGCTAAGTTTTCGAAGTGTCACTTCTGGAAGAGTGAAGTGAGGTTCTTAGGCCATATTATCTATGGAGATGGAATAGCGGTTGATCCCGCCAAGATAGCAGCAATCCAGGATTGGGTCAGGCCTAAGAATGCATCTGATGTGATAAGTTTTCTTGGATTAGTAGGATATTATCGACGGTTTATCAAAGACTTCTCTAAGGTGGCTGCATCGTTAACAGGATTGACGAAAAAGAACCTAGTATTCAGATGGGATGATAAGTGTGAGCAAGCTTTCAGAATCTTGAAAGAGCAATTGACTAGTGCTCCTGTTTTGACTATCCCAAGTGGGAATGATGAGATGGTGGTTTACACCGACGCATGTGGTACTGGACTTGGAGCAGTGCTGATGCAGAAGGATAAAGTTGTTGCGTATGCAAGTCGACAACTGAAGTCGCATGAAAGGAATTACCCGACTCATGATTTGGAGTTAGCGGCGATTGTTTTTGCTCTGAAGATGTGGAGACATTATCTATTGGGAGTTCGATTCGAGTTGTTTACAGATCATAAGTCGTTGAAGTATCTTTTCTCCCAAAAGGATTTGAATCTTCGACAGCAACGTTGGCTAGAGTTTTTGGCATCATATGATTTTGGTATAGCTTATACTCCGGGAAAAGGTAACGCAGTGGCAGATGCGTTAAGTCGAAGACATGCAGGATTGGGAGCCATGTTTTCGGAATGGAAGAATCTCGAGTATTTAGCTGGATTTGACTTCAGGCCCAGATGTGAATTGGAACCTGAGATGTTGGCAAACTTATCGATAAGACCGACTCTTGTGGAAAGAATTGGCGAGAGTCAAAAGCGAGATGATAAGCTTGTCAAGATTATCCGTGATTTGGAATCTGGATTGGAACCAGAAAAGGATAAAGGATTCGAGGTCGATCGAGAAGGTTGGCTTCGGAAGCAAGGACGACTAGTTGTTCCCGATATAGATGAATTGAGAAGTGAAGTTCTGAAGGAAAGTCATCACTCGAAGCTGACAATTCATCCAGGTGGAAATAAGATGTATCGGGATATGAAGAGAACCTATTACTGGGAAGGTATGAAGAAGGATGTTGGAAATTTTATTTCCAAGTGCATGAACTGCCAGTTGGTAAAAGCCGAACAGAAGAAGCCAAGTGGATTGCTTCAGCCATTAAAAGTTCCTACATGGAAGTGGGAACAAATATCGATGGATTTTATTGATGGGTTACCTAGAACAAGAACGGGAAATGAAGGGATTTGGGTCATCGTAGATCGTCTGACTAAGAGTGCAAGATTCATTCCTGTTCGATCGACTAGGACTGCATCAAAGTTGGCAGAGTTGTATGTTAAGTGGATAGTTCGATTCCATGGTATTCCGAAGAGTATAGTGAGCGATCGAGATCCATTGTTCACTAGTGGATTTTGGAAGAGCTTTCAGGAAGTTTTGGGAACCGAGTTATGTTTGAGTACAGCTTATCACCCTCAAACTGATGGTCAGACCGAGAGAGTCAACCGAGTTTTGGAAGATCTCCTCAGAGCTTGTGTATTGGATTTCGGAGGATCATGGGAAGATCACCTTCATTTGGTGGAATTTTCATATAACAACAGTTACCAGTCAAGCATTGGTATCGCACCGTATGAGGCATTGTATGGAAGACCGTGTAACTCTCCGACATGTTGATTAGAGACCGGAGAAAAGCTGATGCTTGGGCAGAGATGATTCGACAGACTTCGGATTGCATAGAGATCATTCGGCAACGAATGAAGGCAGCCCAAGACCGACAGAAAAGTTATGCCGATAAGCGTCGTAAGGATTTGGAATTCGACGTAGGTGAGATGGTTTTTGTGAAGATTTCTCCTCTGTAGAATGTTATTCGATTCGGGAAGAAAGGAAAATTGACTCCGAGATTTGTTGGACCATTCCCGATCATCGAGCGAATTAGAAAGCTCGCCTACAGATTGGAGTTACCAGAAAAGATGTCAAGTGTGCACAATGTTTTTCATGTATCGTATCTACGGAAGTATGTGCACGACTCGAATACAGTGGTTTCTACTGATAGCTGTGAAGATTTCGAAGTTGATCCAGTCGAGAAGAGACCTCGTAAGCCGCTTCGTGTTGTGGAAACTGACACGAAACAGCTTAGGAGGAAGATAGTTAAGTTGCTCAAGATACAATGGAGTGATGATGATAACGATTGTACATGGGAGGTGGAAGAGAGGATGAAAGCAGCTCATCCTGAACTCTTCAAGGTATGGCCCTAAGGTGTCATGTCATCTAACGACATTGTAACTTGTTCTAGTTTTAGAATTCTGCATGCTAAGCTAGAATTGGATGCATGGTTTGTTGGTTGCTATGGATGGTAGGCGTGCAGAATAGTCTTTGATTGCTCTGTTTGTTTGGAATATCGGGGGCGAAATTCCTAAGGGGGAGAGAATGTAACGACCCATATTTTTACGGATCGAAACATCGTAAAACAGTTATCATTTGGTCGCATTGTTGATAAGTTGTCTAGAGTCTAAGTCTTAGGTCGTATGAGAGTTTGGAGCGACCTAAGGAAGTTGGCGAGTTAAGGAGTAGACGACCTAGTGAAGTGGAGCGACCTAAGGATTGGAACGACCTAAGAAGTTAGGTCGTATGATAGATAGGTCGTGTAATAGTTAGGTCGTATAGAAGATAGGTCGTGTGGTGGCTTAGGTCGTGGAATAGGTTAGGTCGAGTGAGTGACCTAGGAGATTGGAGCGACCTGAGAAAGTTAGCGACCTATAGAATTTGGCAACCTATAGAATGTTGGCGACCTAAGGTTTGAGCGACTTAAGGACAGGCAGCGACCTAAGAGAGTTAGCGGGTTAACGACCTAGTGGTTAGCGACCTAAGAGCTAACGGTATAAGAGAGTGAGTTAGCGTAGTTAGGTCGTTAGACGACCTAAGGAGTTAGGTCGTATCCTGGCTAAGTTAGTTAGGTCGCGTGTGTGTGTTAGGTCGCAGGTTTGTTAGGTCATAGGTCGTGGATGCGCATAGGTCGTTGGATCTATTAGGTCGTATGGATGCGCATTCGTTAGGTCGCGAGGAAGCGCATCTCGGTTTGGTCGTAGGTCGCTTGGGTGCGCTGATGCACTAAGTTGTTAGGTCGTAGAAGCGCATCTGGTTAGGTCGTGGGAGTGCGCATATGTTAGGTCGTAGGTCGTAGAGGCTTGAGGCTGTTAGGTCGAAGATTTTAGGTCGTGGGGTTTTAGGTCGTAAGGGTTCTTAGGTCGTGGATGACCTAATTCCGAGCGAACGACTTAAGGAGGATTCAGCCTATAAATAGGAGGGTTCCTCTTCATTTTTGGGATCCGGATTTCGAAGCGACGAAGTGCTGCCATTTTGAGAGCTCGAGTTCTACACTTCTTCACTTCTTTTCTCCACTTCGATTTAGTACTTCCTTCCATCCAAGATCGAAGATCCAAGAGCTTAGGTTGAAGATCTTCATCCATCGAAGAGAGATTTCATCGTTTGAAGCGGATTTGTGATAGATCGATTTAGATCCTTCGCTGTCCAGATCTGAAGTGTGTTGCTTTTGGTTTATTTAGGTGATTTGGTGAGTGGTGATTATCTCTCACATGGATCCAAAGGAGTATATCGGATCGTTGGCTTGATTTTTTGTGCTAAAGTAGTGATTTCCATGCATTTTCCTAATCTTAAGTATAGATCCATATAGATCCATTGTTCATGATGATTTGACATCCATTTTACTACATGTTAACCTATGCAAGTTCATTCATCAAGATTATAGAGATATTGCTCATGTTTCATGCTTGTTAGACTTTAGACTCTTTATTTACGAAATTGCCATTATTGTTAAAATTGTTCATTAGATCATATTTGAATGCTTGATTACTTGGATTAATGTTTGACTTGATTGATTGCTATGAATTAGATGATTGATGATTTGATTTAAACAAGATGGTTGAAGATGATTCAAAAGCTAAGGGAAAGGCTCTTGAATTGGGAAAGCTGCTCGTGGCATATGTAGCGGATGATGAAGCTCATATGGATAGATTTGATGATGATATGAGATATTCTTGGTCTAATCCAGACGGGATCATTCCAAGCATGTTGACAACTCTGTGAAATGGTTCGAGTTTGAGGATAATGGTTTGCTCGAGAGGCGCTTAAGCTAGTATGGAAATAGTCGTCGAGGAGGATGACTAGAAGGTTGAGATCTCATCGTTGTTGAAGGTTCTAGCATGCTCAAAGCAAGAGTACGTTGGGCAGATTCGATAACCCCTGAAGGCTACTGATTGGTAGTCGAGTACTCTGGGCAGATTCGATAGTCCTAGGCACGGGTCACGATGGCGTGCGGAGTTATGTCTAGAACCGGGGTTTCCATTAGCCCTTGACGGATGGATGAAAGAATGAGCCGGTCATTCAATTAATGATGATATCGAAGCAATGATAACAGTGATAGCCAGAGTCATGGATGTTTGGTTGTATCGTCATTCGGTCTCAAGAGTAGTGTTTTCTGGGTGCTTATCTGATCTTGGGTTAGGCCTTGGGGGTTTGTACTTGGAAAACATCGCCCTTGACTCGAGTGATAATTGCTTTACTTTAAATTGTATGCTTTGCTATGTTTGCTTTTGCTTAGTGTGTGTCTAGGGGCTATCACTGTAGAAAGAGGTGGAGTGGGAGGGTTGTATTCCTATTCCTTTTCCTTTATGCTCTTTTGGTATGTTGTTAGTTAATTTACCGCTCACTAAGACTGTTGTCTGACTCAAGGCTTTATGTTTTTAACTCTTATTGCCTTGGGCTGTTCGTCCATTTTGGAACGGGCAGACTAGGTAGCAGGTGACAGGTGCTGTTCTTGCTTTCCACGGTGCTGATGTCGAAGACGAGCTGGAGGCTTGCATATTATCTTCTTGCTATATGTACTGGATGTTCCGCTGCTTGTATATTCTCTAAGTGTTATGTAGTGAGGCTTGTTGTATTGACTATTCGGATGTTTGTATTCAACTATTATGAAGTTTTAATGATGAGATTCTATTCTGTGAAGCTTCACTATATATATTTTCTATTGTATTTTGTCCATGCGCTGTGAGTAATACGATAGATTCTGCTGTTTTAATTTACCCTGGCAATCGTCCATGGCTGCCTGGCACACTTTACAGTGCACTATGTCTAGGTTTAGTGCGGGGGTCATGGGCGGTCGTCACAACCTCATATAGGATTGGCACATCCTACTTCATTTTGGAATCTCCACCGCATACACGGTTGTTAAAGTGGTTTTCGGTATTGGCAGAGAGTATGACAATAACCGATCCTGGTCTCTTTAACAACCAAACGTTATTATAACACCGCGGTTATTTCAAAATAGTTTATACTTCAAAACCAAAATATCATTTCCCTTTCAAAACCATATCAAATCTGATATCATTATTCCCTTAAAATATATTCATTTCAAAATCACAGCACTTTCCAAAATTAT
This sequence comes from Allium fistulosum, assembly GCA_030737815.1. Lineage (NCBI taxonomy): Eukaryota > Viridiplantae > Streptophyta > Magnoliopsida > Asparagales > Amaryllidaceae > Allium > Allium fistulosum. The sequence goes on along the minus strand of CM060901.1, from coordinate 1,385,911,811 downwards.
AACCCTTTCGAAATTTTAACCTTTTTAAATTTTAACACTTTGGAAATCATAACACTTTGAAGATATAACTTTTGAAATCATAATACTTTGAAATCCATAACACTTTCCTCTTAAACTGTTTAAATATGAATAATAATATATATATATTTAAAATAGTTATAGATAAAATAGTTAATATAATAAAATAATTTGTATATAAAATAGTTATAAATTAAATAGTTTATATTAAAGTAATTAATAGATATTAAAAATAGTTTTATTTAAAATAGTTTATATTAAAATAGTTTATATTAAAATAATTAAATATTGAAACAATTTATAAAGAAAAATATATATAAATATTTAAAATACTTCATATAATAAAATAGTATCCTCAAAGTTCATAAATCGATTCAAATCAATTCAAATTCCAAAATTCAATTAAATTCATTCTCAATTCATCAATTTCAATTCAATTCACTGACTCAATAAACCATTTCAAATACAGATTTGAACCAAAAAATAAACCATTTCGATTTCAATATAATTCAAAGCTTTATATATTCAATATTTCAAAACTAAATTTGATAATTTCATATATATCTTAATTTAACTTCATTATTATTTAGTTTTGAAATATTCACTTAACAAATCCATTATCATTTAAATAAAACCTCAAATTACAAATAAATTAAATATTTCCTTCAATTTATTTAAACTTGAAATATTCAATTTATCACTTTAAATCAAATCAAGTTATAGAATCATATCTTTAATCTCAAATTCAATAGGTTTCAAATCGATTTTAAAATTTATATAACTCTCGAAAGAATACGATTTCAAATTAGATAAATTTTATCTTCCCAACTTTAATTTATTCAAATTATTATAAAATAAAATTTTAAAATAAAATTTTAAATAAATACTTAAACATATTATATATTAATTAAAACAAACTTATTATTAAACTTTAATCTAATTATTAAACTTATTTTATATTAAAACTAATTTATACATATTTAAAATAGTAAAATTATAAGTAAATTCTTAAAATTTAAAGTTTCAAAACTAAATTAAATTTTTTAAATTTTCAAAACGTATAATTTTAAAAATCAAGAATTTAACTATATATAAAATACCCTTTATATATATTATATTTAAAAATCAATATTTAGATAAAACCATATATATATATATATATCTTTTTAAACCTTGGAAATCATTTCAAAGTGTATATATATATAGACCAACTGTAACAACCCGAGATTTTATAACAATTAACTATCGTCGATGTGACGCTTAAATTGTTTGTTTAATTCAACTGAAGTTTTGATCGAGTTGAAAATTCTTTTGTAATTCGTTAAAAGAATTTTGCGGGCTTTATAAATAAAATAACAACATACTTAACCCATACCTTCTCCATACCCGCCCATACCTATACCACGTTTTTCTCTGATAAAACACGTACCCGCCCCTCTCCTCATGGATTCGAACCCTAAAGTAATCAATCGAACGAGAAAAAAAATGGCGGCCACGAGTTTCGTTCTTCCTCGTCATCTCCAAATTAGGGCTCGTTAAATTCAAAGGCGCCGGCGACGATTGCTTCGATCTGGAGGACTTTTGCTTGCCGGTCGATTGTCGATTTCGTCTTCTTCACTCTGCTCATCCTTGCTTCGAGAAAAGTTGAGTGAACTATCACTCACATCTAATCCACTCTCTATACTGTGCTTAAGTCGTTCGATTTTTTTTGTTGTTCCGATGATTGATGAATTTTGACTTGGCCAGATTTCTTGTTGGCCTTGGCTTTCACTTGATTTTATGATGATCCAATTTGATCAATTTTTAACCTTGTTCAACTGTGATTTTGATCTCTGTTGGCTTTGGTTATACTTTTGACCTTATTTGATTTTTCTGTTGTCTGCATTCCACTTGACCATTTGGTGACACTGATTCATCTAAGTTGTGTTACCACTGTTGCATCTTGATCATCTGTAGTTGTACTTCACCTGTACATGTTCATTTAATCACTTCCAGTTGTACTGCTACTTGAATTGCAGCACTTCATGTTGTAGCTTGACCATCTGATATTCATGTATTCACTATGCATTCAGAGTTTGGCTTCACTGACCATACTTCACTGCATCTTCACTTGAATCGTTTGAACCGTGATCATCATGGATGTTGTCAATGTTCTTTATTCTGTAGTCATGTGTACATCACTAACACTCGAGTCTGGTTCATTAATTAGTGAGTTGTATTTATGAACCTTGTCGAGTTTGATTTTTCTGGAATGTCACTGTTTCAAGTATTGTGGTCTTCATGTATGTTGTGTCTGCATTCACTGTTTCACTAGGGTCATATGCATGTGTTCACTTGATCATGTATTATCCATTGGTCATTTGCAGTTGCCATCATTCCAGTCTGTTTCATTTGGACTTGAAACACTTCATGTATGCTTGTCCTCATATTTATGATATTGGTATCACGTTCACCGAGTTTTGGCATTTGTTTGTCTGGCATCTGAACTACTGTCATGTTGGGGCATTTGCCACTGTTCGATCTTGAAGTCTAGTTTCACTTCAGGTGTTTGACATTTAGCAACTCTGCATTTTAAATAAGAATTTCTTGACCTGCTGTTGCTTTTGTATGCTAATAATATCACTTGCTTTGCTTACTTTGTTGAAACTGGAACTTGGCTTAATTGCCTCTGGTTTTCGAGTTGATTCCCAGGCTTGAAATGTTTGAAGATGATCTTTATTTTTAAGATTTGATGTTTGAACAATTTATGTTTGAATCTGCTAGATCCAAGTTTTTGAGAATACTGTGAGTAACTTATTCTTCTTAAAATGTTTAAAGTATAAAACTGTCACTTATGTATAGATATCTCTGTGAATAAGTTTGTTTATATACACGTATGGATCCTATGAGTTGAGTTTCACTTGTGTTGTAGGCTGCACCATTTGCCATAGCTGGTATTTGTTTCTCTGTTGGTTTTGTTTGACTGTTTCATCCACACTGTTGACTCCATTTCATGTGGGATGTTGGCATCTTGTACATGCTTCATGTATGAATTGTTGCATCTTTGATTTTGTATTCAAACTCGGCCATACTGGTTTCATATGTTGTTTCACCACTGAGCCTTATGTTCTTCATACCATGTGTACATGCTTCCTTGTATCTTGGTTGGTCTGTTCATTGGTCTTGTTACATACCCATTCCATGTTTGTACTGTGTGCATGTTTTCTTTGCCATCTGAAAACTTCACCTGGTCTGATGCACTTCACCCTGGTTTGATACTGCATCCATTATGTCTGATTTCTTGAAACCATTTTGGCTTTGTGCCCTTGGATCTTGGTGGAGTTTACACTGTTGTGATTTCGTCACTTCAGTCTGGTAGTTTGCATTTTTGCTATTGATTGCTGTACATTTTGTTGCATTGCCATCAGTGCTGACACTACTTCATTTAGTTGTTTGGTGGGTCTACACTTTAGTCTTTCTCCATACTATTCAGTGCTTCATGTCTTTGACATTGCTGATTCATTGGTTCACTGTTTCGATGTTGTAGTTTTGCTTCCTTGACTCATGTATATGCACAGTTTTATTGTTGCAGTATGTTTATGTGATGTTGCCTCTGTGTATTTGTAGCTGTTGCATGTTGCACTATTCTCTGTGCATAAAAGTTGGCGAGGCAGTGCACGCGTGCGTGCACTGCAGCCACCCAGAATTGACAGTTTTGAATTGATATTTTTCTTTGCGTCGTGATGCATTGATCTTTTATGCCGTATTGGCGAGGCCGTACACGCGTGCGTGTACGGCAGCCAATCGAATTTTTGATGGTTTTAAAGTGACAATTTCAATTGTTTTAAATTGATTTAGTCGATTGATAAATTGTTTATCTATCTCTGTTGATGTTTTAAATCTGCTGATTTAGTGTTAAACACTGTTAAGTGTTATATTTTCGTTATCCGATTTCTTTGTTAAAAGATTCGGATAGACGAGAATTATTGTGATTGTCATCTACTTAAATTATTATTGCCTCTATGCACTAATAACTGAGTTTGAATTAGACTGACCCGTGTATTATTTTCTTTTGAATTTAATACTCGGGTCAGACCCGAGTTATTCCAGGTTGTAGATTTCCTTCTTTGAGTTGCTGTTCGGGATTGGAAGACTTTTCACATCTTCTGAAGTTGTCAATGTCATTTTGTAGTAGTCGTGTCATTGTATAGAACGATATGTATTCATGTATATTAGTCGATAATGTACTTGTATATATAACTTCTAGAGTCTATAGTTGTAGTTGTATCATATGTATTGTGTCAACTATGTGTTAACTGACATCAGTTATATATATATGAGACTTTTGTTTTTATCTGTGTTCCGCATTTATATTATCTGTGTTATTGTTATATCTAATGTCCTAAACCATTACGAACCGTCGTAGTTCGTTTTATACTAGTATTGGGTGTGTCGATGGGAGTAAATAAATAATAGATGAAAAATAAAAAGTGTATACCACTCCTATCGAGATAACCAATATTAGTGTAAGGCCAATTACGGATGGTCGCTCCTATCCAGCCTTATTCTTCGTAATAATAGACAGTATTTCTTTTAATACTCTTTGTTATTATGAGCATAGAGGTGGGGCGTCACAGTTGGTATCAGAGCCAGGTTTATGGACATAATATAAAACATAACTTGGATGGAACATATGTTACAACTATTAGTCGATGTTTTAGTGTGATTTGAGTCAGAACTAAAGTTTTGAAATTTTGATGCAAGTTTTTAAATATCATTATTTAAAAATAAAAAGTGAAACTGTGTTTTGTTGATTTGATTGAATTGCGTTCTGTTTATCAGAGTGCGCAGCGGAAACAGTGAAACTGTCTTCGCTGAGTACAACTGACAATCTTTTGATTTAAAAAAAAATCAAAATACGAAATTGATATGAATTTCATTTGTTGTTTACATAGCTGTAATTATTTGTTTCTTTGAGAATTTCGAATCCAAATTGAGGATTCGAAGAAATTGTAGATATGTGATTTTTGTTGAAATTTCCGCTGGCTTTCTTTTGTACTAATCATCTATTGATTAGATTTTGCTGTTTTGAATTGTCTTCATTGAAGATACCTTCGAATGATTTCTTTGTTCATTCTGTAGTACGTGCAAAAATTTGAATTGCGTGTTACTGCATTTATTTTGTGTTGAACCGATGCTTGGTTATGAAACGTATTTTGTTGCCGTTATTTTTATAACGGGATTTTTACACCAATGCTATATTTTGAAGCACGGTGTTTTGTGGCATTTTTGATGAATGAAAATTCACTGACATTACATTTTGATGTAGATTGTTTTGATGTGATTTTGACGTTTTAAAACTACTGTCGCTTTGGCTTCAGTAACCGCCAAATTTTAAAAGTGGATTTTCAAGTGGTTATTCCGCAATACTGATTTGTAACCGTTTTTACGGTATTTTGAGAAGTACAATTTCCTTATCGAAATTGTTACTGATTTGCTGTTTTAATCACATGATTGGAAAATCGTTTTAAAATGAAAGTTGTTTTATAAAATTTAGCAGTTTGCGTTTTCAAAAGAATGAGAAAACGACTTAAACGATTCAGCAAAATCGAGGATTATGACCCCTTTCTTTTACTGTTTCGCTTAACTCCGGACTTGTTCAGTTGAGAATGCGAATTGTTATTTTTACAAAATAAATAAAATTGTTTTCAAAAATTTTACAGTTTGCGATTTCAAAAGAATGAGGAAGCGATTTAAACGTTTCAGCAAAATCGAGGACTATGACCCCTTTCTTTTACTGATTCGCTTAATTCCGGACTTGTCCGTTTGAGAATGTAAAGTGAATTTTTATAAAATACACAATTTTGCACTTTCAAGGAAACGATGAAGAGATTTAAACGATTTAGCAAAAGTGCGGAGTATGGAACCACACTTTTACTATTTCGGTTAATTCCGAACTCGTTAATTGAATATCTGTTGTTTTGATGATTTTGATGATTCTACACTTTCAAGGAAACGATGAAGAGAATTAAAAAATTTAGTAAAACTCGTGGTTATGGGACATGTGCGTTTGCTATTTTGGTTAATTCCGAACTCGTTAATTGAAACATTTTGATGCTTTCGTGTGCTTTCGAGCCACTATGAGGACCTTCGGGTCATTTGTTGGACCTTCGGGTCATTTGTTGGGCTTTCGGGCCACTCTGCGGACCTTCGGGTCAAATACCAGTACTAGACCTTCGGGTCACTCTGCGGACCTTCGGGTCAATCTGATGGGCGCCAAAATTATGTTGAGTACTTGGTAGGCTTCGGCCACTCTGAGATGCACGTGCGGCGAATTAAAAACTCGCCATCTGATGGGATCGATCCAAGCTTTTATGTTGATTTTCTAGTCTTCTTAATTGATTTCTAGATATTTGTTGTTTCCAATTATCTGCAGGTAATTAGATATTTGTTGATATGAGTTCTGATTATCGTTTTTGATAATCAGATATTTGCTGTTTCTAATTATCGCTTGTGATAATTAGATATTTGTTGATATGAGTTCTGATTATCGTTTTTGATAATCGGATATTTGCTGTTTCTAATTATCGCTTGTGATAATTAGATATTTGTTGATATGAGTTCTGATTATCGTTTTTGATAATCAGATATTTGTTGCTTTTAATTATCGCTTCAGATAATTAAATATTTGCTGATTTGAGATTTAATTATCGCTTTTGATAATTAAATATTTGCTGATTTGAGATTTAATTATCGCTTTTGATAATTAAATATTTGCTGATTTGAGATTTAATTATCGCTTTTGATAATTAAATATTTGTTGATTTGAGATTTAATTATCGTTTGTGATAATCGAATATTTGTTGATTTGAGAAATTTGATTATCGTTTTGGATAATTGAATATTTTTTTTCTGATTATCGTTTGAGATAATCAGATATTTGATTTGTTTTCTGATTATCGTTTGAGATAATCAGATATTTGATTTGTCTTCTGACTATCGTTTGAGATAAGTAAATATTTGCGATTTTTGAGATTTGAGCTTCGTCTTTTTCTCTAACGATTCAGGTGAGTAATTTGATTTACTCACATTCAATTCGTGCTCTGTATGGGATTTCTGCTCTGTTTTTCCTTCTCTTTTAGTTGCTGGAACTTGATTGTTCTTGCTTTTGTTAGTCGTCTGATTTTGATTCCTGATTCCCACGATGTTGATTCTTTTGATTTGAAGCAGTCGAACCTTTTGATTTCTTATCTAATACCTCCCCGCTGACACTTGCTTTGCTTATACATTCGACATTGCCATGCTCTTTTGGTTGTTACCTTTTATCCATTTATTCCCTATGATTGCGTGGACGCAATTTTTATAAGGAGGGGAGTCTGTAACAACCCGAGATTTTATAACAATTAACTATCGTCGATGTGACGCTTAAATTGTTTGTTTAATTCAACTGAAGTTTTGATCGAGTTGAAAATTCTTTTGTAATTCGTTAAAAGAATTTTGCGGGCTTTATAAATAAAATAACAACATACTTAACCCATACCTTCTCCATACCCGCCCATACCTATACCACGTTTTTCTCTGATAAAACACGTACCCGCCCCTCTCCTCATGGATTCGAACCCTAAAGTAATCAATCGAATGAGAGAAAAAAAAAATGGCGGCCACGAGTTTCGTTCTTCCTCGTCGTCTCCAAATTAGGGCTCGTTAAATTCAAAGGCGCCGGCGACGATTGCTTCGATCTGGAGGACTTTTGCTTGCCGGTCGATTGTCGATTTCGTCTTCTTCACTCTGCTCATCCTTGCTTCGAGAAAAGGTGAGTGAACTATCACTCACATCTAATCCACTCTCTATACTGTGCTTAAGTCGTTCGATTTTTTTTGTTGTTCCGATGATTGATGAATTTTGACTTGGCCAGATTTCTTGTTGGCCTTGGCTTTCACTTGATTTTATGATGATCCAATTTAATCGATTTTTAACCTTGTTCAACTGTGATTTTGATCTCTGTTGGCTTCGGTTATACTTTTGACCTTATTTGATTTTTCTGTTGTCTGCATTCCACTTGACCATTTGGTGACACTGATTCATCTAAGTTGTGTTACCACTGTTGCATCTTGATCATCTGTAGTTGTACTTCACCTGTACATGTTCATTTAATCACTTCCAGTTGTACTGCTACTTGAATTGCAGCACTTCATGTTGTAGCTTGACCATCTGATATTCATGTATTCACTATGCATTCAGAGTTTGGCTTCACTGACCATACTTCACTGCATCTTCACTTGAATCGTTTGAACCGTGATCATCATGGATTTTGTCAATGTTCTTTATTCTGTAGTCATGTGTACATCACTAACACTCGAGTCTGGTTCATTAATTAGTGAGTTGTATTTATGAACCTTGTCGAGTCTGATTTTTTTGGAATGTCACTGTTTCAAGTATTGTGGTCTTCATGTATGTTGTGTCTGCATTCACTGTTTCACTAGGGTCATATGCATGTGTTCACTTGATCATGTATTATCCATTGGTCATTTGCAGTTGCCATCATTCCAGTCTGTTTCATTTGGACTTGAAACACTTCATGTATGCTTGTCCTCATATTTATGATATTGGTATCACGTTCACCGAGTTTTGGCATTTGTTTGTCTGGCATCTGAACTACTGTCATGTTGGGGCATTTGCCACTGTTCGATCTTGAAGTCTAGTTTCACTTCAGGTGTTTGACATTTAGCAACTCTGCATTTTAAATAAGAATTTCTTGACCTGCTGTTGCTTTTGTATGCTAATAATATCACTTGCTTTGCTTACTTTGTTGAAACTGGAACTTGGCTTAATTGCCTCTGGTTTTCGAGTTGATTCCCAGGCTTGAAATGTTTGAAGATGATCTTTATTTTTAAGATTTGATGTTTGAACAATTTATGTTTGAATCTGCTAGATCCAAGTTTTTGAGAATACTGTGAGTAACTTATTCTTCTTAAAACGTTTAAAGTATAAAACTGTCACTTATGTATAGATATCTCTGTGAATAAGTTTGTTTATATACACGTATGGCTCCTATGAGTTGAGTTTCACTTGTGTTGTAGGCTGCACCATTTGCCATAGCTGGTATTTGTTTCTCTGTTGGTTTTGTTTGACTGTTTCATCCACACTGTTGACTCCATTTCATGTGGGATGTTGGCATCTTGTACATGATTCATGAATGAATTGTTGCATCTTTGATTTTGTATTCAAACTCGGCCATACTGGTTTCATATGTTGTTTCACCACTGAGCCTTATGTTCTTCATACCATGTGTACATGCTTCCTTGTATCTTGGTTGGTCTATTCATTGGTCTTGTTACATACCCATTCCATGTTTGTACTGTGTGCATGTTTTCTTTGCCATCTGAAAACTTCACCTGGTCTGATGCACTTCACCCTGGTTTGATACTGCATCCATTATGTCTGATTTCTTGAAACCGTTTTGGCTTTGTGCCCTTGGATCTTGGTGGAGTTTACACTGTTGTGATTTCGTCACTTCAGTCTGGTAGTTTGCATTTTTGCTATTGATTGCTGTACATTTTGTTGCATTGCCATCAGTGCTGACACTACTTCATTTAGTTGTTTGGTGGGTCTACACTTTAGTCTTTCTCCATACTATTCAGTGCTTCATGTCTTTGACATTGCTGATTCATTGGTTCACTGTTTCGATGTTGTAGTTTTGCTTCCTTGACTCGTGTATATGCACAGTTTTATTGTTGCAGTATGTTTATGTGATGTTGCCTCTGTGTATTTGTAGCAGTTGCATGTTGCACTATTCTCTGTGCACAAAAGTTGGCGAGGCAGTGCACGTGTGCGTGCACTGCAGCCACCCAGAATTGACAGTTTTGAATTGATATTTTTCTTTGCGTCGTGATGCATTGATCTTTTATGCCGTATTGGCGAGGCCGTACACGCGTGCGTGTACGGCAGCCAATCGAATTTTTGATGGTTTTAAAGTGACAATTTCAATTGTTTTAAATTGATTTAGTAGATTGATAAATTGTTTATCTATCTCTGTTGATGTTTTAAATCTGCTGATTTAGTGTTAAACACTGTTAAGTGTTATATTTTCGTTATCCGATTTCTTTGTTAAAAGATTCGGATAGACGAGAATTATTGTGATTGTCATCTACTTAAATTATTATTGCCTCTATGCACTAATAACTGAGTTTGAATTAGACTGACCCGTGTATTATTTTCTTTTGAATTTAATACTCAGGTCAGACCCGAGTTATTCCAGGTTGTAGATTTCCTTCTTTGAGTTGCTGTTCGGGATTGGAAGACTTTTCACATCTTCTGAAGTTGTCAATGTCATTTTGTAGTAGTCGTGTCATTGTATAGAACGATATGTATTCATGTATATTAGTCGATAATGTACTTGTATATATAACTTCTAGAGTCGATAGTTGTAGTTGTATCATATGTATTGTGTCAACTATGTGTTAACTGACATCAGTTATATATATATGAGACTTTTGTTTTTATCTGTGTTCCGCATTTATATTATCTGTGTTATTGTTATATCTAATGTCCTAAACCATTACGAACCGTCGTAGTTCGTTTTATACTAGTATTGGGTGTGTCGATGGGAGTAAATAAATAATAGATGAAAAATAAAAAGTGTATACCACTCCTATCGAGATAACCAATATTAGTGTAAGGCCAATTACGGATGGTCGCTCCTATCCAGCCTTATTCTTCGTAATAATAGACAGTATTTCTTTTAATACTCTTTGTTATTATGAGCATAGAGGTGGGGCGTCACACCAACGGTGTCTGTATATAATTCTCTATCCTATAGTCAAGTGATACAAATATTTATCATTTCAATCCGTAATTTAAATGTAACGACCCGATATTTTCAACCATTCGCATCCATTATAAGTGTATAGGTAGACACTCATGCCGGAATTGAATTGCTCAAAATACCACGTTGTAAATAAAATTTGGCAAATCTCAGAATATACAGTAAATAAATATAATCACAGATCACAGACACATAGTAAAATAATGCAGCGGAAGTAAAAGAAATAGTAGTTCATGAAGCTACTATGTAAATATATCAGAGTTAAATAAGATACAACAGAAGAAATGAAGTACAACAGAAGTCTCAATATGATAACCAAGTACAAGCTGAATAGAACAACAGAACTGAGATAGATAAAACTAGATAAGCAGATAATCTCCAGCGATTCCAATCTCCAGAAAGTGGAATCCAAATATGTTAATACTCAGGATGACCCGAGCGTAAATAAAAATACAAACACTCGAGTCAGGACAATATATACTTATATAATGTAAACCAACTCAAGTGAACTGTAATAAGGTACAAGTAACCTAAATAATGCTTGGGATCGCCCATTCTTTAAGGATCTGTTAAACTATTTACTATGTAGTAATATACGCTATATACAGTAGTGTCTAATTAGTAAAGTATAATCATATAGAAAATAACGTTAAGGGGTTGGTGAACCTTAACGCGGTCGGATCTTTAAACCAAAATCGTAGTGGGCTCGATATGGTAGGTGACACGGCACACAAGGCAATGCCAGGGTAGATATACCAATTACGCATCCGTACTGGTGGTGACGCATAGCAGCCACTACCGCCCACCTCGAACAACACTCCCAAATCAAGGGTGTGCACCAAATCAATCACAAGTAATAGAATGGTATCGAAGAAGTGTGTCCGATCAGAGGTGCTACCTCCTTGGTCCGTCAATCTCTCCTGTTTTAGCCACCTTATGCCAACTCACGGGAGTTGGGTCCACGTATATACCTTAGGATCGTCGACACCATCCTACTTCATTCTGGAAACTCCACCGCGTACAAAGTTGTCAAAGTGGTTTTCGGTATCGACAGAGAGTATCGACAAAAGATATTAGCATCTAAACCAAGGATAGATATAAATCTATGGTGAATCAATGCTAATTTGTAAAGGAGTTTTCCCCCTTTTACAAGTCTTTAGAATATTGGCAAGACCGCCAATTATCTATAAAGCTCATTCGAAGCGGAGTTATGGGATACTCCAAAATCAAAAGAAGATGAATAGTGAGGGACAAGAATGAATTTTCGAACCGCAGGGAACGTTCCAAAAATTCAAAGGAAATTCGAATCAAGAGGAAAAGATTCAAACTCGAACGAAAGTGATTCTGTAAATAAATCTACTCCATATGCTGAGTTTTGCCTCAAAGCCAAAGCTCTGATACCAACTGTAACAACCCGATATTTTCAACCATTCGCATCCATTATAAGTGTATAGGTAGACACTCATGCCGGAATTGAATTGCTCAAAATACCGCGTTGTAAATAAAATTTGGCAAATCTCAGAATATACAGTAAATAAATATAATCACAGATCACAGACACATAGTAAAATAATGCAGCGGAAGTAAAAGAAATAGTAGTTCATGAAGCTACTATGTAAATATATCAGAGTTAAATAAGATACAACAGAAGAAATAAAGTACAACAGAAGTCTCAATATGATAACCAAGTACAAGCTGAATAGAACAACAGAACTGAGATAGATAAAACTAGATAAGCAGATAATCTCCAGCGATTCCAATCTCCAGAAAGTGGAATCCAAATCTGTGAATACTCAGGCTGACCCGAATGTAAATAAAAATACAAACACTCGAGTCAGGACAATATATACTTATATAATGTAAACCAACTCAAGTGAAATGTAATAAGGTACAAGTAACTTAAAGAATGCTTGGGATCGCCCATTCTTTAAGGATCCGTTAAACTATTTACTATGTAGTAATATACGCTATATACAGTAGTGTCTAATTAGTAAAGTATAATCATATAGAAAATAGCATTAAGGGGATGGTGAACCTTAACGCGATCGGATCTTTAAACAAAAATCGTAGTGGGCTCGATATGGTAGGTGACACGGCACACAAGGCAATGCCAGGGTAGATATACCAATTACGCATCCGGACTGGTGGTGACGCATAGCAGCCACTACCGCCCACCTCGAACAACACTCCCAAATCAAGGGTGCGCACCAAATCAATCACAAGTAATAGAATGGTATCGAAGAAGTGTGTCCGATCAGAGGTGCTACCTCCTTGGTCCGTCAATCGCTCATGTTTTAGCCACCTTATGCCAACTCACGGGAGTTGGGTCCACGTATATACCTTAGGATTGTCGTCACCATCCTACTTCATTCTGGAAACTCCACCGCGTACATAGTTGTCAAAGTGGTTTTCGGTATCGACAGAGAGTATGTCCATATCCGATCCCGGTCTCTTTAACAACCAATCGTTATTATAACCTGTGGTTATAATTTAAAAACAGTTTATACTTCAAAATAGAATATCACTTCAAATCCAAATCTTTATCAAAATAAAGATTAAATCAATTCCAAACCATTTCAATATATTTAAACCATCATATCATTTCAAAACTTCATTTCAAATCATTTCAATTTATCAAAATATCATATCTTTCCAAAACTTCATTTCAAATCATTTTAATATATCAAAATATCATATCCTTTCAAACTTCATTTCAAATCATTTTAATATATCAAAATATCATATCCTTTCAAACTTCATTATCAAATCATCATTTGAGTTCAAATCCAAATATTCAACTTTAAATACCTTTGAAATTTAAAGATATCATTCATTTATTATCATTTCAAGTCACCCTTTTTAAATAGTTTATATTTCAATCAAAATAATTCATTTAAACCATTTAAAAGTGTAATTATTATACTTTCAAATCAAGTATTAAAATTTCCAAAGTTTCAATTCAATTCAATCATTTATTTCAATTAAATTTCCATAGACCATTTCAAATCTTATAAATTTCAAATATAGATTTAATCCACAAAATAACTATTCAAATTATAAAATAATTCCAAAGCTTTATTATCTATATTTCATAAGTCTAATATCTTTAATTAGATTCAAATTACAAGTAAACCAAATATTTTTCATACTAATATAAACTTCAATTATTTATTCCAAGATTTAATATCATTTCAAATTCATTTCAAAATATCAAAATATCATTTCAAAACATCATCTATTTAATTTAAATTTAAATACCATTTAATCATATTTCAAAATAGTTGTATTTCCCAAATCAACTATTCCATTTAAATCATTTAAAGTCAATTCATTATATTTAATAATTAAATATTTAATTTCCAAAATTTAATCTTTTTCAAAGATCATTTATTCATTTGAAGTTATTAAACAAAGAAAATTCAACTTTTGCAGCACTTAGAAAATGCTACGAAATGTTATGTTTTAAAACAGTTCATTAACAAAAGACGACATTTAAAATGCTGTAATATCTTAATTTAGTTTCAACTAAAATTTTAGTTAAATTTAACAACTATAGCACTAACAAAGTGCTATAATAAACCTTAGTTCAAATTTGCTATTAGGTTCATTTAAAACAAATACAGCATTTTCCAATGCTGTAATATCTTTACATTACATTTCAAAAATGCTGTCAAATCAAATTCAGAGTTTCATTTACAATTTCACACATAATTAACTTTTAATATAAATCATTTTAACTTATAAAATCATATATTTTCACATTTAAAACAATCATTTCAATACCCTTATTCTTTTGATTTTATAAAGTCAAATTTCCATAAAAAAAACCAAATTAAATAACAATTTTCTTTTTTTTTTTAGCAAAGCTAGCCGGCTTTATAGTGGGCCGTGCCACTATGTATAAAGAGAAAAAACAGGTGTTCTGCACATGCACAGAGCAACTATGACTGTTTTTATAGTGGGCAGACCACTTGATACAGAAAAAACAAAAAGAACTGGAGCTAGACAGTGAGTCTAGACTACACGGAAGGACCAGAACCCCCCTTGTCGTTACTGATATCCGCATCAGTACCAGGCCCTATGACATGCTGAACAGCAGAAAAGGACGAAGCCAAGAATGGATCAAAAGATCTCGAGAGTGCAGAGTAAAGATAAATCCTGTCCCAAGTAGGGTCTAAGAGTTGCCACCAATTGCAAGCACCATCAATACCAGAGGATGAAAGAGAAAGACTGTCGCCCTCAACATGATAAATAAGCCTCCTAGACTCATCCGCGCCACCAAGAAACATGTGATAACTATGTGATACCGGGTCATACCTCATCTCCGTGGCCGGGTGAACCCACGAACCCTCATCCGATTCCCAGTAAATGTCCTCATCAACAGAATCACTATCTACAGCTTCAGAAACTAAGTCCACAGTGGTAGAAACAGGAATATCAATATCAGCAATAGGAGTAATCTTGGGGACCCATTTCAATTCCGACCGAAGGAGGGGGATTTTGGGAGCAGGAGGAAGAGATGCAGACGCAGAGCATTTATCCTCAGTATGTCCAAATGACTGACAAAAAGTGCATATTTCCGGTTTCCAAGTGTAATTGACTCCAATCTCCATCTCATGACCATCTTTAATTCTAACTTTCAGAGACGACGGTAGCGGATTCAGAGGGGTAACTTCAATCAATGCTCTAGCGTAAAGTAAATTCTTGCGAGCGACAGTATTAGCATCAAAACATTTGAAATCACCAATAAGGCTCGCAAGCCAATTCAGACCAAGAAGGGGTTGGAGGACAGACGAGATATTAGTGAATGTGGCCCAAACTGGAATAGAGAGAACCTGTTCACGAGCTTTGTCAATACTAATACTCCAAGGAGTCACTATAAATGGTTTACCTTCAATAATTAGAGGGCTCATCTCAAGAGCAATAAGCTTGTCTTCATTGTTCCCAAATTTAAAATAGAAAAAGGAATTAATAACTTGAACATGAAGTGAGCCTCTCAATTTCCATGCACGCCGACAACTCTCACGAACAATGGAATAGGAAGCGGCGGAATCAAGAAAGAAACCTACAAGATGATCAGACCACTGATTTTCAGCTTCAAGTACAACTTCTGGAGGGAGAACACTAATCCCATCAATTACTTGGGTGCAAAATTTCTGAGGTGAGAAAGCACCAGCGTTACGAGGCAGTTTATTAAACAAAGATGACCAGGCAGGCCTAACAGCAGTATCTACGCCAACACTAACAATTGGAGAGCTAACAGTATTAGATGTAGGGTTTTTAGCATTTGGAAATTCTCTGGAAGCAACTGAGGGAATAGGAGGGATGCCAGTATTTGATTGCAATGTAAAAACACCAGGTTTGGTAGGGGACGAATAATTCCGATGGGATGCAGCAATACCATTCAACTCAGGGGGGTTTAGGTTCATAGCAGTGAGCGTTTCTTTTTCCTTAACAGGTCCACCACTAGCAACAGATTGCTCGCATTCATTGCCACTACAGACAATCAAAACATTTGGAACTGGAACTACTCGCAATTCATTATTTGGCATTTCTGCAGTAACAGATGGATCAACCTCACTTGTTGGCATAGCTGCAGAGACAATAGGAATCGAAACATCACAGTGCTCCTCGTTTGCCAAATTACAACTCACAATGGGGGACAGTAGATCGTCACAGAGCCTATCACCTTCAATTCGTGAACGAACTACTCTTTCCCCACTCCAATTACCATCATCAGCAACCAAATGAGTTATAGGTGAGGACGGAGAAACAGTGGCAATACCTGACAGAGGAAAGGCATGAGTCGAAGAAGAATCTAGATTGAGAGCAAGATTCAAATTGCAGTTTGTCGCTGGAGGGCTAGTCGAGTTCGACTCCAAGTAGCGATCTGGAGAAGGAGGCACAGAAAAAGTTCGGCCAGATCTGGTTTGAGATGAAGTAAGCCTTGGTTTATCCTTGCGATTCTTGGCCATGGAGAAGGCGGGGGGAAGTTAGGAAGAGAGGGAAGAGGGAAGAGACGGAAAGGAAATGGGATGGCAGAAGAATCGCCTAGTATTAGCGGCCTCCATTAATTCACACCATGTTATTTGCTTGAAATAAATATAAGATTAAAAATTTTCATTCAAGTATTAAATTTTCATTTCTTAAATAAAAATTTAACTTAACATTTAAGTTTACATTCCCAAAATATAACTTATTCCATTTTATAAAATTGCACCTTTTAAACCAAATTCAAAATTTCCCAAATTAAGTTATATTTCAAAAATTAACTTAACACTCATTTATTTAACCTTTTAACTTATTCAAAAACCATTATAAATTTTACAAAATCATTTAAAATACATTTTTACATCAAAATATTATAATTTTCTTACTTGAAAAAATTTCCATTTTAAAACAAAACATAAATTCCAAAAATTTACTCATATTTCAAATTCTACTTCACAATTTACTTAATTCATTATTTAATTTATAGAAAATAACTAATATTTCTATAAAAGTCATTTTTAATTAAATTTAAATCAAAATATTATATATTTTACAATTTAAAATATTTTTCAAACATTTTAGAAAAATATTTTATAAGCCACGGGTCTGTATATAGTTTTCTAACCTAGGTCAAGTGATATGGATATATATCATTTCAATCCGCAGTTTACAAAGAAAAACGGGTTCTATCATTTCAAACCCGCAATCCCAAGTTAAATAAATAAATAAAAAGTCGCTCAGGCTTATCATTTCAGCCCATAACGATCTTTCCTTATTCTAAAGTCTGTTCGGGTATGTATCATTTCAACCCATAGTGAACCTAATCTACATGGAACTTGCAGTGTGATAAACTGATAAAATGAATAGAATAACATCATATAATAGTAATAGATGATATAACATATGTAATAGCAGTTGTAAACATTATATGATCATAATATAACAGTTATAACAGGATGATATAATTTTACAGATTCAAATGGTGTCAATTTACTAGTTATATAAGTACACATCGTCTGGTGAGAATTACTCACTTGTTCAAGCTGGAGATGACAACCACAAACACACAACAAAGATTTCCAGAGGCACGAAAGCACGACAATGATTTGAGATTGGAAGAACCAAAGCTATTTCCCTTGAAAACTTTACACAAAACAAATATATAAAACATAAGTTTCAAAACAGGATGCCACTAAACAATGTTAGGAACAACTGCATAAAACAAAACCAAAGTGTTTGCACTTGCTTTCTACCATCTATGCTTCAGCTGCAGATCTGAAATGCATGGCTAAGGGGTGGTTTTGGATCTGGTTTTGGGTTCCATAGGGTCGGCCTAGCATGCGTTAACAAATTGGTGAAGTCTAGGTGCAAAAACTAGGTGTTCAAGGCTAAACAATGCAACATAACCTCACATCTTTGGCACAAATAGGTTCGGCCAGAGGTCATGGGTCACGGCCAGTGGGTGCTGGTGATGGTGGATGATGTGGCAGAGGGTGAAGGTCAGGTCAGAGGTGGTGGTGGTGGTGGTAGTGGCAGCAAATGGTGGTAGAAAGTGGTGCTAACAATCTAGGCTCGGCTACTGTAATATGTGGTGGTTTTTGTTGATTTTGGTGGTGCTCCTTGCCATGGATGTGCTTGGCCTGCCTTGGTGGTTTAGTAGGGTGGGTAATGATCATAGAAAGGGGGTGGTGGAGGTCGGACCAGATCTGGTTGAGGAGGAGTGGAGCTATGAAGGTAGAGAACATATGCAAAAATCAATGTAAACAAGTAGAAAAAGAATAAGAAAAAGTTGAAAATCATTACCCAAACTTTCCTCAATAGCCATGGCCGAAATTATTTTGTTTCAGAAATGAAAATGAATGTACATGAATAGAAAATAGAGTATGCAGCTGAAAGATGTGGATAGTAAAGGCTAATTGATGAAAAGATAAGTTACAAATGTGAAAGGTTGGAAGATAAAAGGCCTTAGGCAAATCAAAAGTCATAACCTTTCAAATTTCTTTTAATTTCTTTATATAAGTTTATATTACTGAAAAAAATAATACATTCAGTCACAAATTCAAAAATATAACAAAATATAAAATATATATAAATATTTATTAATTATATAAGGTTAAAATAAGAAAATAGCACAAAATTGCAAACTAGTCTAGAAAATTTGAAAATAAATGCAATGAACTTTGGAAAAACTATTTGAACTTAAATACATGAAAAATGAATATAAATAGAGTAAAACACAGCAAATAAAAGTGAATGTATAAAATAAATAAATAAATTTTAATTATATATAATTAAATTAAGAAAATAGCAAAGAAAATGGAAACTAGGTTTCAAAAATTGAAATAAATTCAAGTAAACTTTAGAAAAATTATACTATCACTTTAAAATTATTAAAAGATAAAAATATACATAAAATAACATATTAACACATATTAAAATAAAATATGAAAAAGAAAATATAATTTATACAATTTAAAATAACAAAATTGCAGAATAAAACAAATTGCACTCAATATTGAAATATACATAACTTTTACAGTTTAACTCCGTTTTCAACGAAACAAAAAAGCAGTGTTCAATTTATTACATCTATTTTCATAATAAAAGATAAAATTTAAGATTTTATATAATTTAAATTTGAAGTTTAAAAGTCAAAGATTGAACAGTTTGACCAAAATTTCACTTTTCAGTAAAATATCCAATTAATATCAGTTTGAAACTATTACTCACATAATAATCAACATTTATTTTTAAAAATGAAATGTTTGAAATAAAAAAAATTAAAAATAATTTTAAAAATAAAAGAAAGTCCAATTTAAATATTATACAAAATCTAGGGTTGTTACACTCTCCCCCACTCAAAACTTTTCATCCCCGAAAAGGAATGAGGTACGGGAAAGCACATAAAAAGATAGAGTGAAATAAGATTAAGACAAGATGACGAGAAGATTAGAATTATACCTGATAACTGTTGTTATAGGTAAGTTTAACAAGGTGGTGGTGATCTTTCCAAGATTCTCCAGAATCATGAACACAAGCACGAAAAGATCCTCTAAAATCTGATTCACTCTTTCCGCTTAACTGACGGTCTGTGGATGAAAGCTGTGCTCAGATTCAAAATGAGTAGCAAAGATTATTAAAGAATATAGAAAGATTTCTAAGCAGAAATATTATAGGAAGGAAAAATAAGGACAACTAACAAACCGTTTGAAAACAAAATAAGATAATAAGTTTGAAAAACAAAATAAGATAATATGTTTGAAATTTCCATGGTTTCAGCTTAAATTGATAATTAATTTTACACAAGTTAAATAAATCTTAACTACCTCTAATTACATTATCTTATCATCTAATTTTCTTAAATTAACAATCTCTAAAATCATGGATTTGATTAAAATTAAGTGTATAACATTTATTATAACCACTCAAATTTTATTTATAAAACCTTTTTATATTGTATATTATCCAATTACATTGTTAACTTCTGAAAATTATGGTAAGTTATAATGGAATGCAATTGAGAATTATACAAATAAAACTTTCTAAAATTAATATACAGTATAAAAATTCTAATTCAATCATTTCAAGCTTGAATATTTATTCAAAATTTTGATTTTTTTTATACTTGAAGTTATTATTTAAGATAGAATTTAAGAATAAAATTTCCAATTCCTTTCAAACCATTTAGAGATAAATAAATGTATGTGCATAATTTGTCAAATCAAATTTAAGTCATATATCTATATATATAATAAATCAAATCATCTTTTAGAAATTCAAATCAATCAAATTTCCCAAAACAAAGCTATAGCAAAACTACATAATGGTTTCTTCACTTCGAAACTCGAAAATGAATGTCGATGATGCTGCAGTCATCACTGAAATTATTTTCCAGCGACAAAGAGAAGAGCACTGATTTTTAAACTTTAAAATTCTTTGGAAACAAATTTCTATTCAAAAATACTTTAAATAATATATCCTTTTAAAGCTTTAAACACAAAGTTCGAAACCATCAGAAATTAAATTCTCAAATTCTTGATTTAAATTCATTTCAGTTCCCAAATCAAATTTATAAACAACTATTTATAAATTCATTCATAGAATGATAAATCAAGTATTATCATGTCAAATAATCAATTTAAATCAATTTATTAAGTTCCATAATATTTACTTATATCAAAAATTATTTCATTAACCAAATTTTAAAATAATATTGTGTCAGTTTGTTCTGTCAAAGTGTTTTAGAAATCCTATCGATAGCGTTGATCAGACGAATCGATCAGAAGCCCAAATCAACATCAACAACTCAAACAACACAATATATAAAACAAACATAGATTTATAAGTACAAATCAAAAAGTTTGGAGATATTTTGGAAACAAAAGACAAGATGATTAATTAACAAAATATGAAGATGGATAAGCTTAGATAAATCGCGGGCAAACTTAACCGGGTCAACCGTGACTTAATGAATAAGATCAAGTGTGGATTTTTCTGGGGTAAATCTACATCCGATCTCAAGAGATAGAGTTTGGAATAACAAAAGATATTAGCATCTAAACCAAGGATAGATATAAATCTATGGTGAATCAATGCTAATTTGTAAAGGAGTTTTCCCCCTTTTACAAGTCTTTAGAATATTGGCAAGACCGCCAATTCTCTATAAAGCTCATTCGAAGCGGAGTTATGGGATACTCCAAAATCAAAAGAAGATGAATAGTGAGGGACAAGAATGAATTTTCGAACCGCAGGGAACGTTCCAAAAATTCAAAGGAAATTCGAATCAAGAGGAAAAGATTCAAACTCGAACGAAAGTGATTCTGTAAATAAATCTACTCCATATGCTGAGTTTTGCCTCAAAGCCAAAGCTCTGATACCAACTGTAACAACCCGATATTTTCAACCATTCGCATCCATTATAAGTGTATAGGTAGACACTCATGCCGGAATTGAATTGCTCAAAATACCGCGTTGTAAATAAAATTTGGCAAATCTCAGAATATACAGTAAATAAATATAATCACAGATCACAGACACATAGTAAAATAATGCAGCGGAAGTAAAAGAAATAGTAGTTCATGAAGCTACTATGTAAATATATCAGAGTTAAATAAGATACAACAGAAGAAATAAAGTACAACAGAAGTCTCAATATGATAACCAAGTACAAGCTGAATAGAACAACAGAACTGAGATAGATAAAACTAGATAAGCAGATAATCTCCAGCGATTCCAATCTCCAGAAAGTGGAATCCAAATCTGTGAATACTCAGGCTGACCCGAATGTAAATAAAAATACAAACACTCGAGTCAGGACAATATATACTTATATAATGTAAACCAACTCAAGTGAAATGTAATAAGGTACAAGTAACTTAAAGAATGCTTGGGATCGCCCATTCTTTAAGGATCCGTTAAACTATTTACTATGTAGTAATATACGCTATATACAGTAGTGTCTAATTAGTAAAGTATAATCATATAGAAAATAGCATTAAGGGGATGGTGAACCTTAACGCGATCGGATCTTTAAACAAAAATCGTAGTGGGCTCGATATGGTAGGTGACACGGCACACAAGGCAATGCCAGGGTAGATATACCAATTACGCATCCGGACTGGTGGTGACGCATAGCAGCCACTACCGCCCACCTCGAACAACACTCCCAAATCAAGGGTGCGCACCAAATCAATCACAAGTAATAGAATGGTATCGAAGAAGTGTGTCCGATCAGAGGTGCTACCTCCTTGGTCCGTCAATCGCTCATGTTTTAGCCACCTTATGCCAACTCACGGGAGTTGGGTCCACGTATATACCTTAGGATTGTCGTCACCATCCTACTTCATTCTGGAAACTCCACCGCGTACATAGTTGTCAAAGTGGTTTTCGGTATCGACAGAGAGTATGTCCATATCCGATCCCGGTCTCTTTAACAACCAATCGTTATTATAACCTGTGGTTATAATTTAAAAACAGTTTATACTTCAAAATAGAATATCACTTCAAATCCAAATCTTTATCAAAATAAAGATTAAATCAATTCCAAACCATTTCAATATATTTAAACCATCATATCATTTCAAAACTTCATTTCAAATCATTTCAATTTATCAAAATATCATATCTTTCCAAAACTTCATTTCAAATCATTTTAATATATCAAAATATCATATCCTTTCAAACTTCATTTCAAATCATTTTAATATATCAAAATATCATATCCTTTCAAACTTCATTATCAAATCATCATTTGAGTTCAAATCCAAATATTCAACTTTAAATACCTTTGAAATTTAAAGATATCATTCATTTATTATCATTTCAAGTCACACTTTTTAAATAGTTTATATTTCAATCAAAATAATTCATTTAAACCATTTAAAAGTGTAATTATTATACTTTCAAATCAAGTATTAAAATTTCCAAAGTTTCAATTCAATTCAATCATTTATTTCAATTAAATTTCCATAGACCATTTCAAATCTTATAAATTTCAAATATAGATTTAATCCACAAAATAACTATTCAAATTATAAAATAATTCCAAAGCTTTATTATCTATATTTCATAAGTCTAATATCTTTAATTAGATTCAAATTACAAGTAAACCAAATATTTTTCATACTAATATAAACTTCAATTATTTATTCCAAGATTTAATATCATTTCAAATTCATTTCAAAATATCAAAATATCATTTCAAAACATCATCTATTTAATTTAAATTTAAATACCATTTAATCATATTTCAAAATAGTTGTATTTCCCAAATCAACTATTCCATTTAAATCATTTAAAGTCAATTCATTATATTTAATAATTAAATATTTAATTTCCAAAATTTAATCTTTTTCAAAGATCATTTATTCATTTGAAGTTATTAAACAAAGAAAATTCAACTTTCGCAGCACTTAGAAAATGCTACGAAATGTTATGTTTAAAAACAGTTCATTAACAAAAGACGGCATTTAAAATGCTGTAATCTCTTAATTTAGTTTCAACTAAAATTTTAGTTAAATTTAACAACTATAGCACTAACAAAGTGCTATAATAAACCTTAGTTCAAATTTGCTATTAGGTTCATTTAAAACAAACACAGCATTTTCCAATGTTGTAATATCTTTACATTACATTTCAAAAATGCTGTCAAATCAAATTCAGAGTTTCATTTACAATTTCACACATAATTAACTTTTAATATAAATCATTTTAACTTATAAAATCATATATTTTCACATTTAAAACAATCATTTCAATACCCTTATTCTTTTGATTTTATAAAGTCAAATTTCCATAAAAAAAACCAAATTAAATAACAATTTTCTTATTTAAATTCAAGTATTAAATTTTCATTTCTTAAATAAAAATTTAACTTAACACTTAAGTTTACATTCCCAAAATATAACTTATTCCATTTTATAAAATTTCACCTTTTAAACCAAATTCAAAATTTCCCAAATTAAGTTATATTTCAAAATTTAACGTAACACTCATTTATTTAACCTTTTAACTTATTCAAAAACCATTATAAATTTTACAAAATCATTTAAAATACATTTTTACATCAAAATATTATAATTTTCTTACTTGACAAAATTTCCATTTTAAAACAAAACATAAATTCCAAAAATTTACTCATATTTCAAATTCTACTTCACCATTTACTTAATTCATTATTTAATTTATAGAAAATAACTAATATTTCTATAAAAGTCATTTTTAATTAAATTTAAATCAAAATATTATACATTTTACAATTTAAAATATTTTTCAAACATTTTAGAAAAATATTTTATAAGCCACGGGTCTATATATAGTTTTCTAACCTAGGTCAAGTGATACAGATATATATCATTTCAATCCGCAGTTTACAGAGAAAACCGGGTTCTATAATTTCAAACCCACAATCCCAAGTTAAATAAATAAATAAAAAGTCGCTCAGGCTTATCATTTCAGTCCATAACGATCTTTCCCTCTTCTAAAGTCCGTTCGGGTATGTATCATTTCAACCCATAGTGAACCTAATCTACATGGAACTTGCAGTGTGATAAACTGATAAAATGAACAGAATAACATCATATAATAGTAATAGATGATATAACATATGTAATAGCAGGGGTAAACATTATATGATCATTAACAGTTATAACAGGATGATATAATTTTACAGATTCAAATGGTGTCAATTTACTAGTTATATAAGTACACATCGTCTGGTGAGAATTACTCACTTGTTCCAGCTGGAGATGACAACCACAAACACACAACAAAGATTTCCAGAGGCACGAAAGCACGACAATGATTTGAGATTGGAAGAACTAAAGCTATTCCCCTTGAAAACATTACACAAAACAAATATATAAAACATAAGTTTCAAAACAGGATGCCACTAAACAATGTTAGGAACAACTGCATAAAACAAAACCAAAGTGTTTGCACTTGCTTTCTACCATCTATGCTTCAGCTGTAGATCTGAAATGCATGGCTAAGGGGTGGGTTTGGATCTGGTTTTGGGTTCCATAGGGTCGGCCTAGCATGCGTTAACAAATTGGTGAAGTCTAGGTGCAATAACTAGGTGTTCAAGGCTAAACAATGCAACATAACCTCACATATTTGGCACAAATAGGTTCGGCCAGAGGTCATGGGTCACGTCCAGTTGGTGCTGGTGATGGTGGATGATGTGGCAGAGGGTGGAGGTCAGGTCAGAGGTGGTGGTGGGGGTGGTGGTGGCGGCAAATGGTGGTAGAAGGTGGTGCTAACAATCTAGGCTCGGCTAGTGTAATATCTGGTGGTTTTTGTTGATTTTGGTGGTGCTCCTTGCCATGGATGTGCTTGGCCAGCCTTGGTGGTGTAGTAGGGTGGGTAATGATCAGAGAAAGGTGGTGGTGGAGGTCGGACCAGATCTGGTTGAGGAGGAGTGGAGCTATGAAGGTAGAGAACATATGCAAAAATCAATGTAAACAAGTAGAAAAAGAATAAGAAAAAGTTGAAAATCATTACCCAAACTTTCCTCTATAGCCATGGCCGAAATTCTTTTGTTTCAGAAATGAAAATGAGTGTACGTGAATAGAAAATAGAGTATGCAGCTGAAAGATGTGGATAGTAAAGGCTAATTGATGAAAAGATAAGTTACAAATGTGAAAGGTTGGAAGATAAAAGGCCTTAGGCAAATCAAAAGTCATAACCTTTCAAATTTCTTTTAATTTCTTTATATAAGTTTATATTACTGAAAAAAATAATACATTCAGTCACAAATTCGAAAATATAACAAAATATAAAATATATATAAATATTTATTAATTATATAAGGTTAAAATAAGAAAATAGCACAAAATTGCAAACTAGTCTAGAAAATTTGAAAATAAATGCAATGAACTTTGGAAAAACTGTTTTAACTTAAATACATGAAAAATGAATATAAATAGAGTAAAACACAGCAAATAAAAGTGAATGTATAAAATAAATAAATAATTTTAATTATATATAATTAAATTAAGAAAATAGCAAAGAAAATGGAAACTAGGTTTCAAAAATTGAAATAAATTCAAGTGAACTTTAGAAAAATTATACTATCACTTTAAAATTATTAAAAGATAAAAATATACATAAAATAACATATTAACACATATTAAATTAAAATATGAAAAAGAAAATATAATTTATACAATTTAAAATAACAAAATTGCAGAATAAAACAAATTGCACTCAATATTGAAATATACATAACTTTTACAGTTTAACTCCGTTTTCAACGAAACAAAAAGCAGTGTTCAAGTTATTACATATGTTTTCATAATAAAAGATAAAATTTAAGATTTTATATAATTTAAATTTGAAGTTTAAAAGTCAAAGATTAAACAGTTTGACCAGAATTTCACTTTTCAGTAAAATATCCAATTTATATCGGTTTGAAACTATAACTCACATAATAATCAACATTTACTTTTTAAAATGAAATGTTTGAAATAAAAAAAATTAAAAATAATTTTAAAAATAAAAGAAAGTCCAATTTAAATATTATACAAAATCTAGGGTTGTTACATTAAATATCTACTGGTATATATTATTTCAACCCGCAATCCCATATTCAATTCAATGAAAATCGCTTGGGTTTATCATTTCAACCCATAACGATTTCCTCCTATTCTACCTATCGTTCGGGTATGTATCATTTCAACCCATAGGGAGTTCTGCACTAACAGAGAACTTGCAGAGTGCTAATAGATATGATAATAATATAACATGCATATATCATCAATATAAATAACATATAATGGTGTCAGATGCCATAGGTGAACAGATACAGATAATAGCATATATATAATAATGTAAATAACTAACAGCGGCATATTTAAGTTGTCGTTTCAATTGAAATCAAATTTAATAAATATAAGAACGTTAATCGTGAGTGATTGCTCACCTTTCAAGGCTAGAGATATTCGACAATGAAATGAGTTATGAATCCAAACATGAATTCCAAAGCAAAGCAAGAGTGACACGAATTCAACGGACAAGCTGAAAGACAAGGAATTGATGAAATAAATCAGAATCTGCTTGATATAGACTGAAACAAAATATATATTATATTATATTATCATTAGTTTATTAAAATCAAAATTTTATGTGACGCCCCACCTCTATACCCACGCTAGCCAAGAACACTACGGTGTAGAGCTGTCAACTAGCACGGAGAATAAGGCTGTTGAAGAGCGACCATCCGTGTAATTGCTTTGTGCGAGCACTGATGTGTCAGATAGTATAACATGCATTTCTATTTCAGGAGGAAATCCGACATACCGATACAAACTCAAAGCTACTACATAGTGGCTATAATAGTTTAGGACAATAAATATAAAAATAACACAGATAACATAAATGCGGAATACAGATGGAACGAAAAGTCTCATATATACAATAACTGATATCAGTTACAATACATTTGACACAATACAAATGATACAACTACAACTGTCGACTCAAGAAGTTATATATACACATACATTATCGACTAATATACATGAATACATTATCATCTTAAAACAGACACACTGACTACTACAACAAGACGAAGACCACTTCAAATGATATAAAAATCTTCATAGCTCTAGCAGCAACCCAAAGCTAAAAATCTACAACCTGTAAATACTCGGTCTGACCCGAGTATTAAATTCAAAAGAAAATAATACACGGGTCAGTCTAATTCAAACTCAGTTATTAATGCACAGAAGCAATAATAATCAAACATCAAATAGACGAAAGTCATAGAAATTCTTCGTCTATCCGACTCTTTTAACAAAGAAATCGAATAACGAAGATTTTAACACTAAATAGTGTTAAACAATAAATCAGCAGATTTAAAACATCAACAGAGATAGATGAAAAGATTTCTAAATGAAGATGGTTTAGAAAAGAATGGAATTGCCGAAAATAGCGATTAACAACAAAAATAAACAAGGATGAATGAAACTGATCAAGCAAGTGCAGCAGGTACAAAGGCCCAATGACCATGTGCACAAAACAATTTCAAGTGAAGGCAAATGAAATCAAGTACACATGAACCTAATGAAATCATCAGAGAACAAGTCACAGCCGAAATGATCCATCGCAGTGCAAACTAATATGACAACAAGTATGACTGGGATGCATACATAACCAAGAGATCAAGTTATAGCATGGCAAGTGCAGACTCAATTGAAATTATACACTACAGGTGCTATGCTCAAATACAACAAGACTGGTTCAATTACGAGATGAATACAATGCAACTGGCAACTATGTAAATAATGCAACTGATGATAGTGAATGAGACAACACTTTAAACTCAAATAAACAGCAGCTACAACAGTGAATCAGGCATGAACCAGTGATGTGCCACGACAACAAATGCAACAGGTCAGTGAAGTGACAGTGATAAAACAATGGCAAGAAATGTATACAGTGCAGGTAATCAAGTCAGCATCATGCAAAGTACAAGAGCTACAAGGTGTATCAATTTCGAAGTTCAATGATACACACAGTGAATAGCATGATATTGTTGAATACAAGAAAAGAGTGTGTGTGTCAAATGACTTCAAGCAATACATATAACCACACCAAACTGCAGCATCAAAGTTTCAAGTGCACAAGAAAAGTACAGAATGACTACTGGAATGAATAGTGAGTACATCATGAAGCAGAACCAAGTGATAAAGAAGTGACCAAGTCTCTACATGAATGAGATATCAAAATAATCAAGCTACAATACACATGAACTACAAGTGAACATGTCAATCTTTGAATGGTCATACAATTATATACATACATGAATGTATGTATACAATGCAAAAGTAAACATGATAGCAAGTACACACAGGAAAGCAGTGAAATGGGCAAAAGTATCAAGTCTGGAAAACAAGAATGCCCAGACTCAACAAAGATGTACACAGTGGCATATAAACAACACTGCAATACTACCAAAGTTCAAGTAACTAATGTCAACATTTCGAAGTCAACATCAATGCTGTGGGGATGAACGAGACTCAAGTAAAATACTACAAGGAACCATACAGCAAGCATATAATACATAACACAAATGGTCAAACTACATGCAGTAGCAACAAGGTAATGAAGCCAATGTCAGATGATCAGAGAAGATTACAGAAGTCGAAGAATAAAAATGCAGACGTAAGTCAATAAATCAATGCTACGGAGATGAACAAATGGAAGTGTCGAAATCGTATTTTTGAAAAGGTCAAAGATTTGAAAATCAGGAAAGTTTCAAGAACGTGAATATCACGTAAACCAATTATTTTCCAAAGTAACTGGTCGAGTTTAATTTACAAAGGAACAAATCTAAGCAACAACCGAAATTACAAAGATGAAAAATCAATCCCGTGGCAAGCTTCGAGTTCGAACTAGTACAGATCGAAGCCAGATATGAATGAATAAATCAAAGTCAACAACATCCATACGAAATCGAACAAATCCAGAAACCCAAACAAGCAAAGAAACGAACTATATCTCAGTTCAAAATCGCATAAAAATTTCAGGGAAACCAACAACATTCGATGGAGGGAATTGAACTAGAAGTGAGTGCTGAACACTCACCTTTGTCGAAGCGAAGACAAGCACGGCGAAGGCACATCGACCTACAGAGCAGCGAACCTTCGATCGAGCTACAATGTCGGTTGAAGCCCTAGCTTGAACGAACGAACAAAGCAATTTTGTGGCCGCCATTTCTATTCGTTAATACGCTTAGGGTTGGCATGAAAAGGAAATGAAGGGGATCGGGTTTGTCCCTGATATCATCTTGGCAAAGCCAAGAAACATGGGCCAAGATTCAAATTGTAAAGCCCGGTCAACATTTTTATAAAAGAATTTCAAATTGATTTTAAATTTCAATAGCAATAACAATCGATTTCAATCGTCTAGAGACAAAATTTAATTGGTACGAAATACTGGGTTGTTACAGACTCCCCTCCTTAAAGAAATTGCGTCCTCGCAATCATAAGGAATAAATGGACAAAAGGTAACAACCAAAAGAGCATGGCAATATCGAATGCATAAACAAGTGTACAACTGCCCAGGCTCCAAGATAAATGTGTGCATAAATGCATCATGAACAAATGATCAGGGTCGAAGCAACACAATAGTTAACAGTGAAGATAACAACGCGACTCAAATGAATTTCCAGTGGAATGCAGACTACAACATCAAAGTTCAGTGAATAAATGCAATAACGAACTCGCTCGAAGGTCAGAAGTAAATACAGTGTATACATGACAAAGAGCTCGAGGCCAAGACCAAAACAAAGATGGTTAGAGTAAAAGTCTACAATGAAACCAGAAGTGCAACAGGAACCATCAAGCCAACACAGCAACAAATACCAAACCAAGCTTCGAACATATACATTGAATGCAGACCAACCGGGGCAATGCATCAGAGACAAGATTATCATACAACTACAAGTAACATATGCACACACAGAAATATGTGTGGGTATACACATATATGGTAAGACACAAGGATCAGTAATGATACTGGAAAAAATGAAGAGACCAGAGAAATGCAAATGAAGATCAGTAGTGTACAACAAAATGAAACAGTGATGAAATTGGAACATGACAAAGCCTCAGTAAATAAACCAGAAATGACAAACTGACATGTATCAGACTCTCCACCGAGGAACAAAGATGAATCAACTACAAGCCCAAGTTCATATAACCAAGTCTAACCAAACGGTAAATCACAATATCGAAATGAGACAGTAGTCCAGGCCAAATTTTGTCAGAGGTAAAACACAGCAGTGAAACCAGAGGTAATCGATCAAGCAGGTATTTTCAAAAATGTAATAGCAGCTTTGAACAAAGACAGAGGAGATTTCAAAGCATTTTCTAGTTGAACAAAGTCAAAGTCAACAGAAAATCTCTCAGAGATGAAGTCGTGGAAATCAAGTTAATTGAACAACTTTTGAGATAGTCAAAAATCAAAATTAGGATAGTTTTGTTGCCTTATAACTCAAGAAAAATCGAACGTCAGCATGGAAGTATTAGATATAGAATCAAAAGGTTCGACTGATTCAAATCAAAAGAATCAACATCGTGGGGATCAAGGAATCAAAATCAGACGACTATCAAAAGCAAGAATCAATCGAGTTCCAGCATTTAAAAGAAAAGGGAAGCAGAGCAGAAATCACGTATTGCACGAATTGAATGTGAGTAAATCAAATTACTCACCTGAATCGCCAGAGAAAAAGACGAAGCTTAAATCTCAAAATCGCAAATATTCAATCATCACAAACGATAATCGAATTTTCAAATCGCAAATAGGTTTAACTATACAAAATGATAATCAAATTTCACAAATATCTGATTATCAAAAACGATAATCAGAAACACAAACATTCGATTAATCAAATCGAAAAATATTTAATTATCTCAAACGATAATCAAATTTCACAAATATCTGATTATCAAAAACGATAATCAAAAGACAAATCAA
Organism: Allium fistulosum; assembly: GCA_030737815.1. Lineage (NCBI taxonomy): Eukaryota > Viridiplantae > Streptophyta > Magnoliopsida > Asparagales > Amaryllidaceae > Allium > Allium fistulosum. Next base: position 1,385,880,019 of record CM060901.1, on the reverse strand, counting down.
ATGTCTAAATATCTCAAACGATAATCAGAAAACAAATCAAATGTCTAATTATCTCAAACGATAATCAGAAAACAAATCAAATGTCTAATTATCTCAAACGATAATCAGAAACACAAATATTTAATTATCACAAATGATAATCAAATCACACAAATATCTGATTATCAAAAACGATAATCAGAAATCAGAAATATCTGATTATCAAAAACGATAATCAGAAACACAAACATCTAATTATCAAAAACGATAATCAGAAGTCATAAATATTCAATTAACGAGTCCGGAATTAACCGAAGTAGTAAAAGTATGGTTCCATACTCCGTACTTTTGCTAAATCGTTTAAATCTCTTTATCGTTTCCTTGAAAGTGCAGGATTGTGTGTTTTAAAAATAACATTTCACATTCTCAAACGGACAAGTCCGGAATTAAGCGAATCAGTAAAAGAAAGGGGTCATAGTCCTCGATTTTTCTGAAACGTTTAAATCGCTTCCTCGTTCTTTTGAAAATGTAAACTGTAAAATTTTTGAAAACAATTTTAATTTATATTTTTGAAACAACTTTTAAAAATAAAGAATTTTGAAAACACGTGATTAAATTAGCAATATCAGTAGCAACTTAGATAAGGAAATTGCACTTCTCAAAGTACAGTAAAACGGACAACAAATTTAGCATTGCGGGAGAACCGCTTGTAAATCCATTTTAAAATTGACGGTTACTGAAGTTAACACGTCAAAATTTCATCAAAATAACTGGCATCAAAGTATAATACCAATGAATTTTCATTCATAAAAAAAATGTCACAAGAATCTTCTCAAAGATAGAAAGGGATATCATACCCTAAACTTGTATTCATAACAAGTCAATAACACATGAATTCACCGATGCACAAAAATTGATAAACATATCAATAGAAATCACGAAAATTGGTGAAGCACAAAATTCCAGAAATCATCACAAGAAATCCAGAAATCACAAGAGGGGGGGAGGCCTATCATAAGATGGGAGTATGGAAACTCCAAAACACCGGTATCACAAGACGAGACGCTATCTCATGGTGGCTAACCATTAAAGTTTCACACAGGAATGGTCCGAAGACCGTGGGTCGCTATCCCACATGTGTGAGTCGGAATCACACAGATTGAGGTCTAGGCTAACCAAAAAGCAAAAAGGTATGTGTGAGTGGAATCACACAAGTGGTGTCTAGCCTAACCTCGCAAACAAAAAGACATCGCACAATCGTTAGTCTAAATCATAAAAAGGAAAAGGGGAAGGCCTATCACAAAATGGGAGCATGAAAACTCACCGACCGGTATCACAAGACGAGAAGCTATCTCATGGATGCCATCCATTAAATTTTCACACAGGAATGGTCCGAAGACCGTGGGTCACTATCCCACATGTGTGAGTCGGAATCACACAGATTGAGGTCTAGGCTAAACAAAAAGCAAAAAGGTATGTGTGAGTGGAATCACACAAGTGGTGTCTAGCCTAACCTCGCAGAGAAAGAGACATCGCACATTTGCTAGTCTAAATCACAAAAATGATCGTCATGATCATTAAGAAGTGTCAATTACACTAAGTTAGTGAATATAAGAGTTAAGCTTCATGTCCCATAACCACTTGTTTAACTCAAATATTTATGAACAAACTGTAGGTCTTCACTAGAAAATTGTCACAAAAGGTTCAACCGAACAAGTCCAGGAGTTAACCGACGAAGTAAACGCAAGCGTTTCATACCACTTGTTTTACTAGGCCGTTTAATTCAATTTCTCATATGAGTGAAATAAAGGCTTGTATATACTAATAGATTGGAAAACGGTTTAAGAAAAAGAGCTTTGTAGTAAAATAGTTTTGAAATCGTTTGGAGAAAAAGGATTTTAATATTTACTACTAGTATAGAAAACCTTTATATTTTTAAAGTGACAAATCACAAAAATGATTGTAGAAACAATCAATCACAAGAATTCACATACAAAAATGTGAATAGAATCCAAAGAAATCGATACCAAATCCATCAAAAAGTATGTTCACAAAAATCCCGAAGAAAATGTCATCAAAGTTGCTAATAAATGATAGCAACAAATCGGGAAAATAATCATATGTAAAGATGAGAGATAAAACATCGACAAATAGTTGTAACACATGCTCCATCTAAGTTATGTTTTATAATTGTCCTAAACCCCAGGCTCTGATACCAAGCTGTGACGCCCCACCTCTATATCCACGCTAGCCAAGAACACTACGGTGTAGAGCTGTCAACTAGCACGGAGAATAAGGCTGTTGAGGAGCGACCATCCGTGTAATTGCTTTGTGCGAGCACCGATGTGTCAGATAGTATAACATGCATTTCTATTTCACGAGGAAATCCGACATACCGATACAAACTCAAAGCTACTACATAGTGGCTATAATAGTTTAGGACAATAAATATAAAAATAACACAGATAACATAAATGCGGAATACAGATGGAATGAAAAGTCTCATATATACAATAACTGATATCAGTTACAATACATTTGACACAATACAAATGATACAACTACAACTGTCGACTCAAGAAGTTATATATACACGTACATTATCGACTAATATACATGAATACATTATCATCTTAAAACAGACACACTGACTACTACAACAAGACGAAGACCACTTCAAATGATATAAAAATCTTCATAGCTCTAGCAGCAACCCAAAGCTAAAAATCTACAACCTGTAAATACTCGGTCTGACCCGAGTATTAAATTCAAAAGAAAATAATACACGGGTCAGTCTAATTCAAACTCAGTTATTAATGCACAGAAGCAATAATAATCAAACATCAAATAGACGAAAGTCACAGAAATTCTCCGTCTATCCAACTCTTTTAACAAAGAAATCGGATAACGAAGATTTTAACACTAAACAGTGTTAAACAATAAATCAGTAGATTTAAAACATCAACAGAGATAGATGAAAAGATTTCTAAATGAAGATGATTTAGAAAAGAATGGAATTGCCGAAAACGGCGATTAACAACAAAAATAAACAAGGATGAATGAAACTGATCAAGCAAGTGCAGCAGGTACAAAGGCCCAATGACCATGTGCACAAAACAATTTCAAGTGAAGGCAAATGAAATCAAGTACACATGAACCTAATGAAATCATCAGAGAACAAGTCATAGCCGAAATGATCCATCGCAGTGCAAACTAATATGACAACAAGTATGACTGGGATGCATACATAACCAAGAGATCAAGTTATAGCATGGCAAGTGCAGACTCAATTGAAATTATACACTACAGGTGCTATGCTCAAATACAACAAGACTGGTTCAATTACGAGATGAATACAATGCAACTGGCAACTATGTAAATAATGCAACTGATGATAGTGAATGAGACAACACTTTAAACTCAAATAAACAGCAGCTACAACAGTGAATCAGGCATGAACCAGTGATGTGCCACGACAACAAATGCAATAGGTCAGGAAAGTGACAGTGATAAAACAATGGCAAGAAATGTATACAGTGCAGGTAATCAAGTCAGCATCATGCAAAGTACAAGAGCTACAAGGTGTATCAATTTCGAAGTTCAATGATACACACAGTGAATAGCATGATATTGTTGAATACAAGAAAAGAGTGTGTGTGTCGAATGACTTCAAGTAATACATATAACCACATCAAACTGCAGCATCAAAGTTTCAAGTGCACAAGAAAAGTACAGAATGACTACTGGAATGAATAGTGAGTACATCATGAAGCAGAACCAAGTGATAAAGAAGTGACCAAGTCTCTACATGAATGAGATATCAAAATAATCAAGCTACAATACACATGAACTACAAGTGAACATGTCAGTCTTTGAATGGTCATACAATTATATACATACATGAATGTATGTATACAATGCAAAAGTAAACATGATAGCAAGTACACACAGGAAAGCAGTGAAATGGGCAAAAGTATCAAGTCTGGAAAACAAGAATGCCCAGACTCAACAAAGATGTACACAGTGGCATATAAACAACACTGCAATACTACCAAAGTTCAAGTAACTAATGTCAACATTTCGAAGTCAACATCAATGCTGTGGGGATGAACGAGACTCAAGTAAAATACTACAAGGAACCATACAGCAAGCATATAATACATAACACAAATGGTCAAACTACATGCAGTAGCAACAAGGTAATGAAGCCAATGTCAGATGATCAGAGAAGATTACAGAAGTCGAAGAATAAAAATGCAGACGTAAGTCAATAAATCAATGCTACGGAGATGAACAAATGGAAGTGTCGAAATCGTATTTTTGAAAAGGTCAAAGATTTGAAAATCAGGAAAGTTTCAAGAACGTGAATATCACGTAAACCAATTATTTTCCAAAGTAACTGGTCGAGTTTAATTTACAAAGGAACAAATCTAAGCTACAGCCGAAATTACAAAGATGAAAAATCAATCCCGTGGCAAGCTTCGAGTTCGAACTAGTACAGATCGAAGCCAGATATGAATGAATAAATCAAAGTCAACAACATCCATACGAAATCGAACAAATCCAGAAACCCAAACAAGCAAAGAAACGAACTATATCTCAGTTCAAAATCGCATAAAAATTTCAGGGAAACCAACAACATTCGATGGAGGGAATTGAACTAGAAGTGAGTGCTGAACACTCACCTTTGTCGAAGCGAAGACGAGCACGGCGAAGGCACGTCGACCTACAGAGCAGCGAACCTTCGATCGAGCTACAATGTCGGCAGAAGCCCTAGCTTGAACGAACGAACAAAGCAATTTTGTGGCCGCCATTTCTATTCGTTAATACGCTTAGGGTTGGCATGAAAAGGAAATGAAGGGGATCGGGTTTGTCCTTGATATCATCTTGGCAAAGCCAAGAAACATGGGCCAAGATTCAAATTGTAAAGCCTGGTCAACATTTTTATAAAAGAATTTCAAATTGATTTTAAATTTCAATAGAAATAACAATCGATTTCAATCGTCTAGAGACGAAATTTAATTGGTACGAAATACTGGGTTGTTACATTTTAATTTACGCTAAATATTAAAATATATATTATATTTAAAAATCAATACTTACATATATATATATACAATTTAAAAGTGGGTTCCAAGTATATTTTTATTTAAAAAATATACATGTAACGACCCACTATTTTGGACCATTCAAATCGACAATAATCCATACATGTCAGACTTGAATAATGCAAAAAAACAGATTGTAATAAAATTTGGAGCAAATAAAATCAATCATAGAATCACAGACACAGAAATATCAGAATAACTCGCAGCGGAAAATGAAATAAATAGTGGTTCATGAAGCCACTACAATAAAAAGTCTCAAAACAGATACAAATTACATAGTCTGGAAACAAATACAGTTCTGAAACAAGTACAGTAGAAATCCCAAATACATAGGAGTCCACTAATACAAAAACTGAAATAGAACAACTGAAACTGGAATAGATAAATAACTAGATAAGCAGAATCTTCAACGATTCCTAGCTCTAGAAAGGTGAAGTCTAAAGCCGTGAATACTCAGGCTGACCCGAGCGTAAATAAAACACAAACACTCGAGTCAGGACATACATACTTATACAATGTAAACCCACTCAAGTGAACTGTAATAAAAGTACAAGTAACTTAAAGAATGCTTGGGATCGCCCATTCTTTAAGGATCCGTTAAACTATCTACTATGTAGTAATATTTGCTATTATAATAATGTCTAATATAAAATAAACATAATTTTAAATAACATTAAGGAGTGACCCAATATTCCCCTTAACACGTAATAGTCCCAGTAGTCTATCTAGTATTAGCACGGGAGAAATCACAACTCGTAGTAAAGCTCGCTATGGTATGTAACACGGCACAAATAGGCAATGCCATGGTAGATATACCAATTACGCATCCGACTGGTGGTAATGCATAGCAGCCACTACCGCCCACCTCGAACAACACTCCCAAATCAAGGGGTGCACCCAATCATTCACAAAGTAATAGAATGGTATCGAAGAAGTGTGTCCGATCAGAGGTGCTACCTCATTGGCCCGTCGATTGCTCTTGTTTTAGCCTGTAACGACCCGTAAATTTCATGGATTTAATTTGGTTGAATTAATGAGTTGTGTAAATTTAATTTAGTAGAAGAAAAAGAAAAGAAAAGGGATAATGAAATGAACGCTAATAAAATATAAGTGGTGGTTTAAAACCTATTTACTAGCAATTTGAATAAATTTTAATAAATTAAATGGGTAAGTATTATACCTGGATATAAATTTCATTTAAGGGAATTAACTAATATGTTAATGTAAAGTTAGAAAACATTGAAATAAATGATAATTCTATTCATAATTGTAAGCAGTTATTATAAGTTGCATGTCGAAAGGGTTGATTGAATTGGAATTTATATTTAATTTAAATGGAAATATTAAAGGCTTACAACAACGGAAAATTTAGGTAATAAAAGTTAGCATAAGGGAATGGCATTAATATAAATTAAGTTGGAACAAATTGGATGTAGAGAAATAAATGTAAGCATTTAATATATTAATTAATGTTGGTTTGATGATAACGTTACTTAGTGATTTATTATAGAGTAAAGTGTGAACGTAAAGTAATAAAAGAATAGACTTATGTTAAGTAATAATTTGTGTATACACGGGATTTTAAACGGTGATTGTTAAGTAATAAACCTATATAGGCATGTAGGGAAATAGGTAACAATTTATATGTTGTTATTTTATTTAGTATGAAATAAGGGTTGGAATTCAAATCACAATTAGAGGAGAGTAGATAGTACCTTATTAGGAAATAAATATAAGGGTAGATAACAACTATTATGAATTCCCTAATTAATTGGTTGATAAATTTATTTGAAATAACGATCATTTGAATGTGAGTAATTACAATGTAGTTATTGATTTCAAGTGTTACTTTAATAATAAATGTGGATAGGGGTATGTTAATACAATGAAATAAATCGGCGTTATATATTGAAATTTTGTTAGTGTTACAATAAGTAAAATTGAAATAGTTAATACGGATAAAAGTGAAACGGAAAATATGAATGCAATAGTGTGAGTCCAATATTTAATCCATCTAATTCAAATTAAAGATTCATTAATTTAATAGATAGTCTCTAAATTTAAATGGAATTAAGGGAAATTTCTGAAATCGATAAATTTAGCAACTTTCAATTTACTTTCAAATTTGTTAAACTATTGTAATTGATTTAGAAATATAAAAAGTTGTTTATTTATTTGAAGTTAAATTTTGAAATTGGGTTATTTCAATTAAATGGGAATTTAATGTTAAATATTACGTTAGTGGAGTTTTAGTTGAAAATCTAGAATAACAATATATTAGACCATTAACCAATGCCAATTTATCTACTTGGTGATAATGGAGTGAATAAAAGAATTTAAAAAAACCAAATAAATGGATTTCATGGGCAATTAAGTTTAATTACTAGATAAATTGAAAATTTAAAACTAAATGTTGTGAATTTGCAATTTTTTTAACAATAAATGAATGTAGAGATTTATTAAAAGATTCTAGATTTACCAAGTAATCCAAACTGATAAATCTTTTTGATAATTTAGAGTTGAAGTGGTAAATTTGATTTAATTTATTTATTTTAAATTTATTTAATTAATACAAAAGTAGCTAACAACTGTTATAGAAATTCCCTAATTGTATGATGAATAAATATATATAAAATAGTGATGGAATGTAAAGTTAATGGTAATTGTATAAAATCAATACAAGATAATGAATTGCATATTTTAGGTCTATAATAAAGTGTGGATGGAAATTTGATTGGATAGATTAATGGAAGGGAATTCAAATTTAATGGGAAAGGTAAATGGATATTTGGTAATAAATTTGAACGGATTTAAATAGTGAATTTATTTAATTAAATATATAATAAATAATGATTTAATGAAAACCAATACTCTGTATATATCTATAATATTTCAGTGGAAATAATATACATATAAATGTGGGATTGGGAGTATTACAACAATTATTAGGAGTTATATATAATTAGTTCATTCAACTAAATTGGAAATCATTGTAATAGATGTAAATTTAATGTTACGTTAAATAAATTAAGGTCATAAATGGGAAATAACGTAAATGAATTCTTCATTAAATGATGGTTAGTGTATATAAAGAATGGAAATAAAGTTTATTTAATATATTGGAATTTAATTTACTATAAAAAGGTTGATTGCAATCAAATGAGTTAAGTGTTTAAACGAGAATCAAGCTTTATGTATTTATTTGGATTTATTGCAATTAATTTGAAATTAAACATGTAATTATTATGTTAATTTAAATTATCGTTCAGCGCGTTTGTTTATCAGATCCATCTACTCTAATTCTAACCTATCTATATAAACCCAATTATAAACCCTAGCCTCCATCTATTCTCATTTATTTGTGCGTTCATTTTCTTCAATTCTTTCTCTTCCTAAGTGGATGCAAATTTCAGATCCAATTCTATTCAAAAAAAAATCAAAAAAAAAAATTCAAAGTCCTTAGAAAAATTCCAAAAAAATATATGTTGTAGTTTTCATCGATACAGATCTAAGCGCAGTCTCTGTTTTTGCAATAGTCGCTTGAGTCAACCAGAAATCACGGTCAAACGTGTAAAATTCGAAACCCAAAAGGTTGAATTGGGGCTTTTTGATTTCTTCATCAATTTGCGAAATTGGAACATGGATTTGGGTGAGATTTGTCACTAGGGGTGCACTGGAAATGCTGACGTGGCAAGTGGTAATAGGTAGGTTTGTTTTGAATTTAATTTAATTTTTATTTTTCAGACGCGTTAATACAAATAACTTCCACAAACGAACTCCGATTCACACACGATTTTTTTTGTTAGGATCGTAATTAAATTCCAGATCTTTTAACGCTAGTTTGGAAAGATTTGGAGACCGTCGAAATTTTGGGTTTAAATTGGATTTAAATTCGATTTAAATTCAAAAGGTGAGTGTTTTAACCCACTCACAACTTCTAAGATTTCTTATGTTTGTTAAATTAAATTTTGATGTGATTTAAAATTTATCTACGATTGTTTGGGCATATATTTAATCATCATCTCAGTTAGATAACATTTATTTAAATTAAATTGTTATTTAATTTTTTTTATTGCGTATAATATGACAGTTAAATTTATTTATTATTGCATATAAACTGCCAGTTAAACAGTTATTAATTTTTATTGAATATAAACTATTCGTTGATGCCTGTTATATTTTATATGCTTTATATTGATGTTTTGTTTAAATTGGATGATGATTGTAATAAATGGTTGTTTATTGATATTTGGATGAATGGATGCTATATTTTATATTGTATAAACTGCAAGTTATTATGCATTTTCATTCCATTCGGGATTGCGGTTTGAAATGATATATAACCGTAAACTTTTATTTTTAAAATTACGGATTGAAATGATAAATATCTGTATCACTTGACCATAGGATAGAAAATTATATACAGGCACCGTGGTCTATATAAAAAATATTTTAAAGTGATTTTCTATGGGTTTTGGAAAATAAGGGTTTATATATATACTAATTTTGATATTATATAAATATTATTTTATATATGGTTAAATTCTAAAATTTAAGCTATGTATAACTTGATGATGTTTTAAGTTTGATTTACGAATATTTCAAGTTTGAGCTTTATTTAAGTGATCTTGAATTTATTAAATAAATATTTCTAAACTAAATAATTGTAAATTGAATTAAGGTATATATAAGATTATCAGATTTGGTTAGAAATTTTGGAATATTTAAAGTCTTGAAATATATAAAAATTGAAATGTTTTATTGAAATTAAGGTATTATTGTTTTCAAAGTATTGGTTTTCGAAATTGTTATAACTTTGAAAGTAATATGGTTTGAAAAAAATGAATTTATTTGAAATAGAATTTATTTAAGAATTATCTGTGAATATATGGATTTGAAACCTATTGAGATTGAAAATTTAGAAATATGACTTCAAATTGTGGTTTGGGTTTAAGATGATTTAAAAGAATATTTCAAGTTATCTAAATTTAAGAAATATTTGTGATTGGAAATTTGGTTTTATTTAAATGATATATTATTGAATTGGGTTTTGAAATGGAAATAATACATTGACAATTTGGGTTTGAAATAGTAATAATATTTTGGTTTAAAGTATATACTATTTTGAAGTAAAGGATATGTTTTGAAATGGCAAAAATATTTTGGTTTTAAAGTATATACTATTTTGAAGTAAAGGATACGTTTTGAAAGGGCAATGATTGTGTTTTTAAAAGTATATATATTTTAAATGACCACGGTGTTATAATAACGATTGGTTGTTAAAGAGACCGGGATCGGATATGGACATACTCTCTGTCGATACCGAAAACCACTTTGAAAACTGTGTACGCGGTGGAGTTTCCAGAATGAAGTAGGATGGTGGCGACGATCCTAAGGTATATACGTGGACCCAACTCCCGTGAGTTGGCATAAGGTGGCTAAAACAGGAGCGATCTCGGACCAGTGAGGTAGCACCTCTTATCGGATGCACTTCTTCGATTCCATTCTATTACTTTTTGATTTTTGGTGGCCACCATTGATTTGGGAGTGTTGTTCGAGGTGGAACGGTAGTGGCTGCTATGCGTATCCATCAGTCCGTGTGCGTAATTGGTATATCTACCCTGGCATTGCCTTGTGTGCCGTGTCACCTACCATATCGAACCCACTACAATTTTGGTTTAAAGATCCGACCGCGTTAAGGTTCTCCATCCCCTTAACGCTATTTTCTATATGATTATACTTTACTGATTAGACACTACTATATATAGCGTATATTACTATATAGTAAATAGTTTAACGGATCCTTAAGAGATGTGAATCCCAAACATTTCTTAAGTTACTGCACTCACGTTAGACACTGGATGTGACGACCGCCCATGACCCCTGCACTGAACCTAGAGATAGTGCGCTGTAAAGTGTGCCAGGCGACCATGGACGATTGCCAGGGTAAATTAAAACATTAGAATCTATCGTATTACTCATAGCGCATGGACAAAATACAATAGAACATATATATAGTGAAGCTTCACAGAATAGAATCTCATCAATAAAACTTCATAATAGTTGAATACAATCATCAGAAAAGTCAATACATTAAGCCTCACTACATAACACTCAGAGAATATACAAACAGCGGAACATCCAGTACATATAAGAAGATAATATGCAACCCTCCAGCTCGTCTTCGATATCAGCATCGTGAGAAGCAAGAACAGCACTTGTCACCTGCTACCTAGTCTGCCCGTCCCAAAATGGACGAACAGCCCAAGGCAATAAGAGTTAAAACATAAAGCCTTGAGTCAGACAACTGTCTTAGTGAGCAGTAAATTAACTAACAACATACCAAAAGAGCATAAAGGTAAAGGAATAGGAATACAACCCTCCCACTCCAACCTCTTTCTACAGTGATAGCCCCCAAACACACACTAAGTAGAAGCAATCATAGCAAAGCACACAATTTAAAGTAAAGCAATTATCACTCGAGTCAAGGGCGATTTTTTCCAAGTACAAACCCCCAAGGCCTAAACCAAGATCAGAAAAGCACCCAGAAAATACCGCTCTTGAGACCGAATGACGATACAACCAAACATCCATGACTCTGGCTATCACTATTATCATTGCTTCGATATCATCGTTAATTGAATGACCGGCACATTCTTTCAGCCGTCCGTCAAGGGCTAATGGAAACCCCGGTTCTAGACATAACTCCCGCACGTCATCGTGACCCATGCCTAGGACTATCGAATCTGCCCAAAGCACTTGACTATCAATCATTAGCCTTCAGGGACTATCGAATCTGCCCAACGTACTCTTGCTTTGAGCATGCTAGAACCTTCAACAACAATAAGATCTCAGCCTTCTAGTCATCCTCCTCGACGACTATTTCCATACTAGCTCAAACGCCTCTCGAGCAAACCATTATCCTCTAACTCGAACCATATCACCGAGTTATCAACTTGCTTGGAATGATCCCGCCTGGATTAGACCAAGACTATCTCATATCATGCTTCGCCTCATCATCATAGCAAAGCTTCATCTCAACATCATCATCAAATCTATTCATATGAGCTTCATCATCCGCTACATATGCCACGAGCAGCTTTTCCAATTCAAGAGCCTTTCCCTTAGCTTTCGAATCATCTTCGACCAACTTGTCTAATTTAAATCATCAATCATCTAATTCATAGCAATCAATCAAGTCAAACATTATCCCAAGTAGTCAAGCATTCAAATATAAGCTAAATGGACAATTATAACAATAATGGCAATGTCGTTATTAAAGAGTCGAAAGTCTAATAAGCATGAAAACATGAGCAATGTCTCTATAATCTTGATGAATGAACTTGCATAGGTTAACATGTAGTAAAATGGATGTCAAATCATCATGAGCAATGGATCTATATGGATCTACACATATGATTAGGAAAATGCATGGAAATCTCTACTTTAACCCCAAATCAAGCCAACGATCCGATATACTCCATTGGATCCGTGTGAGAGATAATCACCACTCACCAAATCACCTAAACAATCCCAAATCAACACGCTTCAGATCTGGACAGCGAAGGATCTAGCTTGATCTATCACGAATCCGCTTCAAACGATGAAATCTATCTTCAATGGATGAAGATAAGCTCTTGAATCTTCAACTTGATCTTCGATTTGGATGGAAGGAAGCACAAGATTAAAGTGGAGAAAAGAAGTGAAGAAGTGTAGAAGTCGAGCTCTCAAAATGGCAGCACTTCGTCGCTTCGAAATCCGGATCCCAAAAAGTGAGAAAATGGCGAGTATTTATAGGCTGAAAACTTAGGTCGTCTGCCTCTATAAGTCGTCTCCGACTTATCCCTTTCTCCGACCTACGACTCAACAGACCCAAGTCCCACCGACCTAAAGTCTTCGACCTAACACGTGATACGACTTAGAAGACAACTGCAGCTTAGCGCACATTCGACACAACTACACAACTCCTAGGTCGCTCACGACCTAACACCTTAAGCCAAAAACCCAGCGACTTATCGTACGCGCGACCTAACAACTTACGCGCTTAGCGACCTAACTACTCACGCGCTTACCAACTTATGCGACCTAAAAATGGTTCCGTCCTAACGACTTAATAACCATGCGACTTAATAATGCGCATCCAAGCGACCTAGTAACAGCTCCGACCTAACACACCCACGCAACCTTACGACTTAACCAGGCTACGACTTAACTTCCTTAGGTCGTCTAATCCTATAGGTCGCCTATCTCCTTAAGTCGGCTACGACCTAAGCCTCAACATAGAATCTTACGACCTAACTCTTAGGTTGTCTACGACCTAACCACGCTAACTACTGGTTCTCCTTAGGTCGCTGCCGACCTATCCCTTAGGTCGCTCAAAACCTTAACTCGGTCAGTCTTCTTAGGTCGGTCCTAACCTTAAGTCGCTTACTTCTTATGTCGCCTATTCTTGAGTCGCCAAACCCTTAAGTCGCCCCAATCTCTCCTAAGTCGGTCAGTTCCTTAGATCATCTATCTCTTAGGTCGTACACTTCCTAAGTCGGTCACTCGACCTAAGCCACCCCATACGACCTAATTTCCCCACGACTTATCCCAATGCCTAGGTCGCTCCAAACCTTCCTATGACCTAAGACTTAGACTCTAGACGACTTATCAACAATGCGACCAATCGTCAACTGTTCTACGATGTTTCGATCCGTGAAAATACGGTTCGTTACATTCTCTCCCCTTAGGAATTTCGCCCCCGAAATTCCAAACAAACAGAGCAATCAAAGACTATTCTGCATGCCTACCATCCATAGCAATCAACAAACCATGCATCCAATTCTAGCTTATCATGCATAATTCTAAGACTTAGAAGAATTTACAATGTCGTTAGATGACACGACACCTTAGGGCCATACCTTGAAGAGTTCAGGATGAGCTGCCTTCATCCTCTCTTCCACCTCCCACGTACAGTCGTTATCATCATCACTCCATTATATCTTGAGCAACTTAAATATCTTCCTCCTAAGCTGTTTCGTGTCGGTTTCCACTACACGAAGCGGCTTACGAGGTCTCTTATCGGCTGGATCAACTTCGAAATCTTCACAGCTATCAGCAGAAACCACTATATTCGAGTCGTGCACATACTTCCGTAGATACGATACGTGAAAAACATTGTGCACACTCGACATCTTCTCCGGTAACTCCAATCTGTATGCGAGCTTTCCAATTCGCTCGATGATCGGGAATGGTCCAACAAATCTCCGAGTCAATTTTCCTTTCTTCCCGAATCGAATAACATTCTTCAGTGGAGAAATCTTCACAAAAACCATATCACCTACGTCAAATTCCAAATCCTTACGACGCTTATCGGCATAACTTTTCTGACGGTCTTGGACGGTCTTCATTCGCTGCCGAATGATTTCTATGCAATCCGAAGTCTGTCGAATCATCTCTGTCCCAAGTATCAGCTTTTCTCCTGTCTCTAACCAACATGTCGGAGAGTTACACGATCTTCCATACAATGCCTCATACGGTGCCATACCAATGCTTGACTGGTAACTGTTGTTATACGAAAATTCCACCAAATGAAGATGATCTTCCAATAATCCTCCGAAATCCAAAACACAAGCTCTGAGGAGATCTTCCAAAACTCGGTTGACTCTCTCGGTCTGACCATCTGTTTGAGGATGATAAGTTGTACTCAAACATAACTCCGTTCCCAAAACTTCCTGGAAGCTCTTCCAAAATCCACTAGTGAACAATGGATCTCGATCGCTCACTATACTCTTCGGAATACCATGGAATCGAACTATCCACTTAACATACAACTCAGCCAACTTTGATGCAGTCCTAGTCGATCGAACAGGAATGAATCTTGCGCTCTTAGTCAGACGATCCACAATGACCCAAATCCCTTCATTTCCCATTCTGGTTCTAGGTAGTCCATCAATAAAATCCATCGACACTTGCTCCCACTTCCATGTAGGAACTTCTAATGGCTGAAGCAATCCACTTGGCTTCTTCTGTTCGGCTTTTACCAACTAGAAGTTCATACACTTGGAAATAAAATTTCCAACATCCTTCTTCATACCTTCCCAGTAGTAGGTTCTCTTCATATCCCGATACATCTTATTCCCACCTGGATGAATTGTCAACTTCGAATGATGACTTTCCTTCAGAACTTCACTCCTCAATTCATCTATATCGGGAACAACTAGTCGTCCTTGCTTCCGAAGCCAACCCTCTCGATCGACCTCGAATCCTTTATTCTTTTATGGATCCAATCCAGATTCCAAATCACGGATAATCTTGACAATCTTATCATCTCGCTTTTGACTCTCGCCAATCCTTCCCACAAGAGTCGGTCTTATTGATAAGTTTGCCAACATCTCAGGTTCCAATTTGCATCTAGGCCTGAAGTCAAATCCAGCTAAATACGCGAAATTCTTCCCTTCAGAAAACATGGCTCCCAATCCTGCATGTCTTCGACTTAACGCATCTTCCACTGCGTTACCTTTTCCTGGAGTATAAGCTATACCGAAGTCATATGATGCTAAAAACTCTAGCCAACGCTGCTACCGAAGATTCAAATCCTTTTGGGAGAAAAGATACTTCAACGACTTATGATCTGTAAACAACTCGAATCGAACTCCCAATAGATAATGTCTCCACATCTTCAGAGCAAATACAATCGCCGCTAACTCCAAATCATGAGTCGGGTAATTCCTTTCATGCGGCTTCAGTTGTCGACTAGCATACGCAACAACTTTATCCTTCTGCATTAGCACTGCTCCAAGTCCGGTACCACATGCGTCGGTGTAAACCACCATCTCATCATTCCCACCTGGAATAGTCAAAACAGGAGAACTTGTCAATCGCTCTTTCAGGATTCTGAAAGCTTGCTCACACTTATCTTCCCATCTGAACACTTGGTTCTTCTTTGTCAATCCTGTTAACGGTGCAGCCACCTTGGAGAAGTCTTTGATGAACCGTCGATAATATCCTGCTAATCCAAGAAAGCTTCTCACATCGGATGCATTCTTAGGTCTAACCCAATCCTGGATTGCTGCCACCTTAGCGGGATCAACCGCTATTCCATTTCCAGAGATAACATGGCCTAAGAACCTCACTTCACTCTTCCAGAAGTGACACTTCGAAAACTTAGCCTTCAACTGATGTTTCCGCAAGATTTCCAAAACAATACGCAAGTGCGCCTTGTGCTCTTCCTCAGT
This sequence comes from Allium fistulosum, assembly GCA_030737815.1. Lineage (NCBI taxonomy): Eukaryota > Viridiplantae > Streptophyta > Magnoliopsida > Asparagales > Amaryllidaceae > Allium > Allium fistulosum. The sequence goes on along the minus strand of CM060901.1, from coordinate 1,385,863,713 downwards.
TCTGGAGTAAATCAGAATATCATCCACGAACACAAGCACGAACTTGTTCAACTGATCTCTGAACACTCTATTCATAAGATCCACAAAATATGCTGGCGCGTTGGTCAGTCCAAACGGCATTACCAGCCACTCAAAGAAAACGGATGGTGTTCTAAAAGCAGTCTTCGGCACACTATCCTTAGCCACTCTCAACTGGTGAAATCCTGTTGACAAATCCATCTGAGAAAACACCCTAGCTTCGTGAAGCTGATCGAACAAGTCATCTATCCTCGACAATGGATACTTGTTCTTCTTAGTCACTTTATTCAGCTCACGATAATCCACACACAATCTCAATGACCCATCTGCCTTGGTTGCAAACACAACTGGTGCACCCCATTCGGACACACTACGCTGAATGAATCCTTTCTGTAAAAGGTCATCAACCTGCACCCTCAACTCCTGTTGTTCCCTAGGCTCCATCCGCCTAAGAGGCATCACAAAAGGTCTGGCTCCTTCAACTAGATCTATACGAAACTCGATCTCTCTATGCGGCGGTAACCCTTTGACCTCATCAAAGACATCCTCGAATCCATTCGCGATTGGCACCGATGACAGTCCATCCCGTGGAACAACCAGCGAATACATGAAGCTCATGAAGATGCCTTCTTCATGCTTACATCGTATCACAATCTTTCGCCCCTCCACATTCTCAACTGTCACCTCCAACCTTTCGCAATCAACCTTTGCCGCATACTTCCTAAGCCAGTCCATACCCAAAATAATTCCGAACCCTGCAAAGTTCAGAACAAAACAATCACAAACAAAAGAGCAACCATGACTCGACACAATCAGACCATGGCATAACATACACAAACAAGACGAACCCCCAACTGGATTAGTCACAACCAATGGCCTATCAACAATATCCGGTTCTAAACCCAACCGGCCTACAAGTTCACTACAAACAAACGAATGCGACGCCCCAGTATCAAACAACACTCTAACTGGAACACCACATAGGAAAAGAGTACCTTGAACCACTATACTCTTTCCTTTCTCTTCAGCGGTAGGAGCTTTCGAAGACGATGGGATAGCTCCCGAAGCATAAGCTTGCACAATCTGCTTGTCCTTTCGCGGTTCTAGACAATTCTTCCTGATATGCCCCGGCCTGTCACAGTTGTGACACTTCATCGGTACCTTCGGATTCTTACAATCCTTCGAGAAATGGCCCTTCTGCTGACAATTGTAGCAAGTCACTTCGCCCTTTGGCTTCTTCTGGCCATCCTTACCCTTCTGCTACTGCTGCTTCCTCTTCTTGTTTCCACTCTGATGTGGTTTAGACTCTCCCCTGGTCACAGCAACAACAGATCCTTCCTTAGGAAACAGACTCTCATGCCTGAGAGCTTTCTCCACAAGCTTCTCAAATGAATCGTCCAAATGATCCACTAACTGCCTCCCAAGATAATTATCCAAGCCTGTCACAAACTTCTCATTCTTCTGATAAGCAGATTCAATATACGACCGGGCATACTTGGACAAAGCTTCAAACTCAGAAACATACTCAAGAACTGGTCTTCCTCCCTGCTTGAGCTCCACAAACTTCTTGAACAGAACAGACTTCTGAGCAGTGGAAATGAACTTAGCTTCAAATCTGGCTTGGAATTGCTCCCAAGTAATCTCTTCCTCCGGAGTATTGATGGTAATAGAGTTCCACCAATCAGAGGCTCTTCTTTGAAGCTGCCTTGATGCTAACTTCCTCTTAGTCGCATCCTCAATCCCCAAGTCACCAAAGATCCTTCTACAAGCATCTAACCATCTCTGGACCTCAATGGTTGATTCTGTTCCCAAGAAAACCTTTCCTCCAAGAGCAGTATAGTCCTTACACAACTTAGCAAAATCCACCGGTCTTGGAGTTTGAACTTGAACTCCAACATCCACCAATGGCCCCGGAGCTGGCATCCTTCTCATGATCGAAGTCATCATAGCTTCGAACATAGCAGCATAATCAGCAGCCCCTTCAGTAGCACGGCCTTCCCTAGCAGCTGGTCTCCCTCTTCGACTCATTCTCAATATCTATAAAAAGGAATGATTAGCACACCTAGAGAAACAACTGCATAAAGGACTCAAACTCTACTAAGCTACTATATTATATATAGTAATCATCCATCAAAATACAATTACGTCTCTCATACGTAGTTACGTCAGCGAGCGTTGGGTAAAATCGATTAACCAAAGCTCTGATACCAAATGTGACTACCACCCATGACCCCTGCACTGAACCTAGAGATAGTGCACTGTAAAGTGTGCCAGGCAACCATGGACGATTGCCAGGGTAAATTAAAACATCAGAATCTATCGTATTACTCACAGCGCATGGACAAAATACAATAGAACATATATATAGTGAAGCTTCACAGAATAGAATCTCATCAATAAAACTTCATAATAGTTGAATACAATCATCAGAAAAGTCAATACATCAAGCCTCACTACATAACACTCATAGAATATACAAACAGCGGAACATCCAGTACATATAAGAAGATAATATGCAACCCTCCAGCTCGTCTTCGATATCAACATCGTGAGAAGCAAGAACAGCACCTGTCACCTGCTACCTAGTCTGCCCGTCCCAAAATGGACGAACAGCCCAAGGCAATAAGAGTTAAAACATAAAGCATTGAGTCAGACAACAGTCTTAGTGAGCAGTAAATTAACTAACAACCTACCAAAAGAGCATAAAGGAAAAGGAATAGGAATACAACCCTCCCACTCCAACCTCTTTCTACAGTGATAGCCCCCAGACACACACTAAGTAGAAGCAATCATAGCAAAGCACACAATTTAAAGTAAAGCAATTATCACTCGAGTCAAGGGCGATGTTTTCCAAGTACAAACCCCCAAGGCCTAAACCAAGATCAGATAAGCACCTAGAAAATACCGCTCTTGAGACCGAATGACGATACAACCAAACATCCATGACTCTAGCTATCACTGTTATCATTGCTTCGATATCATCGTTAATTGAATGACTGGCACATTATTTCAACCGTCCGTCAAGGGCTAATGGAAACCCCGGTTCTAGACATAACTCCCGCACGTCATCGTGACCCGTGCCTAGGACTATCGAATCTGCCCAGAGCACTTGACTATCAATCATTAGCCTTCAGGGACTATCGAATCTGCCCAACGTACTCTTGCTTTGAGCATGCTAGAACCTTCAACAACAATGAGATCTCAGCCTTCTAGTCATCCTCCTCGACGACTATTTCCATACTAGCTCAAGCGCCTCTCGAGCAAACCATTATCCTCTAACTCGAACCATATCACCGAGTTTTCAACTTGCTTGGAATGATCCCGCCTGGATTAGACCAAGACTATCTCATATCATGCTTCGCCTCATCATCATCATAGCAAAGCTTCATCTCAACATCATCATCAAATCTATTCATATGAGCTTCATCATCCGCTACATATGCCACGAGCAGCTTTTCCAATTCAAGAGCCTTTCCCTTAGCTTTCGAATCATCTTCGACCAACTTGTCTAATTCAAATCATCAATCATCTAATTCATAGCAATCAATCAAGTCAAACATTAATCCAAGTAGTCAAGCATTCAAATATAAGCTAAATGGACAATTATAACAATAATGGCAATTTCGTAATTAAAGAGTCGAAAGTCTAATAAGCATGAAAACATGAGCAATGTCTCTATAATCTTGATGAATGAACTTGCATAGGTTAACATGTAGTAAAATGGATGTCAAATCATCATGAGCAATGGATCTATATGGATCTACACATATGATTAGGAAAATGCATGGAAATCTCTACTTTAACCCCAAATCAAGCCAACGATCCGATATACTCCATTGGATCCGTGTGAGAGATAATCACCACTCACCAAATCACCTAAACAACCCCAAATCAACACGCTTCAGATCTGGACAGCGAAGGATCCAGCTTTATCTATCATGAATCCGCTTCAAACGATGAAATCTATCTTCAATGGATGAAGATAAGCTCTTGAATCTTCAACTTGATCTTCGATTTGGATGGAAGGAAGCACAAGATTAAAGTGGAGAAAAGAAGTGAAGAAGTGTAGAAGTCGAGCTCTCAAAATGGCAGCACTTCGTCGCTTCGAAATCCGGATCCCAAAAAGTGAGAAAATGGCGAGTATTTATAGGCTGAAAACTTAGGTCGTCTGCCTCTATAAGTCGTCTCCGACTTATCCCTTTCTCCGACCTACGACTCAACAGACCCAAGTCCCACCGACCTAAAGTCTTCGACCTAACACGTGATACGACTTAGAAGACAACTGCAGCTTAGCGCACATTCGACACAACTACACAACTCCTAGGTCGCTCACGACCTAACACCCAGCGACCTAACACCTTAAGCCAAAAACCCAGCGACTTATCGTACGCGCGACCTAACAACTTACGCGCTTAGCGACCTAACTACTCACGCGCTAACCAACTTATGCGACCTAACAATGGTTCCGTCCTAACGACTTAATAACCATGCGACTTAATAATGCGCATCCAAGCGACCTAGTAACAGCTCCGACCTAACACACCCACGCAACCTTACGACTTAACCAGGCTACGACTTAACTTCCTTAGGTCGTCTAATCCTATAGGTCGCCTATCTCCTTAAGTCGGCTACGACCTAAGCCTCAACATAGAATCTTACGACCTAACTCTTAGGTTGTCTACGACCTAACCACGCTAACTACTGGTTCTCCTTAGGTCGCTGCCGACCTATCCCTTAGGTCGCTCAAAACCTTAACTCGGTCAGTCTTCTTAGGTCGGTCCTAACCTTAAGTCGCTTACTTCTTATGTCGCCTATTCTTGAGTCGCCAAACCATTAAGTCGCCCCAATCTCTCCTAAGTCGGTCAGTTCCTTAGATCGTCTATCTCTTAGGTCGTACACTTCCTAAGTCGGTCACTCGACCTAAGCCACCCCATACGACCTAATTTCCCCACGACTTATTCCAATGCCTAGGTCGCTCCAAACCTTCCTACGACCTAAGACTTAGACTCTAGACGACTTATCAACAATGCGACCAATCGTCACCTGTTCTACGATGTTTCGATCCGTAAAAATACGGGTCGTTACACTGGATAGGAGATGTCAAATCCCGTAAACATCTCTGACGCCGTTTACACTCATATTTATTTCATTGATTTAACTTACATAAGATCTTTTAGTTCTGACTCGAGTGTTTTGTCTTTTCAATTCGCTCGGGTCAGCCTGAGTATTTCAGAATTTGAAGGCCCTATTTCTAAAGGACGAAGACGAAGATTTTATTATTACTATTTGTTATATATTCCACTACATCATTGTATTCCGCTGCATTTATTATCATTCTCTGGTATGTGTAACTCTGATATGTATTGTATAAGTATAATCAAATGTTTTGTAAAACAGCTTCATGAACTGTTATTTGATTATTATATTTTATCGTTCCGTTGTAAGATTCTATTTGTTTCTTTTATTTCTCCACTTTTTCTTATTTACCTCATAACAATCCGCCCTTCTGTATGGATTAAGTTGGCACGTGTGTCTGCTTAAGCGTACAAAAAGGTGGGATGTTACATCTGGTATCAGAGCTTTGGTTTAGCGATAAACCTTAGCCTTGTGGGGTTTGACTCTTTACTAATAGGGTAGTAATACCCTATGGGAGTCGCTGAGTGTATATATATGAGAGAGCGTATTTGTTAGTGTTATAAAAAGGTTTTAATATTGTGTTAATCTGTTCCGTTTTGTATTTATAAATTCTGGTTGGTGCATGGGACGCTATGACATCAATAGGGATTGCTAAACACTTAATAGGACAGACCGACATAATATTTGTTTTAATATAGGTGAATGAAATAATTTTACCTATTATATTTTCTATATATAAAGTAAAATATTTTATATAGATATATATTTGGTTGCTATAGATTGGGTGTTAGGTAATGAAAATATAAATAATCTTTGAAACTAAGTTGAAAATAAAATAAATGAAAACTGGAAATTTTGAGCTTAAGTTCCGGGGTTTTTGAAGATTTCTTTCAGTTGATTTTGGAATATAATAATAATATTGTTAGAAGTATTTTCTGATATAAATATTTCAATAGAATTTGAAAGAAATGTTTTAAAAGAAATTTCGCAAAGAAATAAGTTGTACTCCCCTCTCTGTCGCTGGAAAATAATTTCGGTGATGGCGGCCGCATCATCGACATTCATTTTCGAGTTTCAAAGTGGGAAGGCCACGGTAGTAGTTTTACTACAAGATTATTTTATTTTAAATTGTTTTAAATATAATTGGATATATAAATTATAAGTATATATATTATCTATTATCTTAAAATGATTTTTGAATAAAACCCGGTATTTAATTCTTAAGTTTCCATTAATAAATAGTCCTAATTACTGAAGTGAATTGGAATGTAGGTAATTAATAAATTGAAACCTTTAAAGGAAATAAGAGATTTAATGCTAGGATATAAATGGTATTAAATGAAAGTTGAAATTGTAACCTATGAAATAAAGGAAATAATTATTGAACATTAAAATAATTAAAAGAAATGAGAAAACTTGTATAACTTTCAATTTCATTCTTTAAAAGCATAAATATAACTTACCAAAAATTTATAAAAGTTGAAAATGTTTAATAAGAAAATGTATAGTAAATTGTACAAGTAAACTTATGTAATGGAAATGTTTAGTAAATTGCTCTTATTAATAAGAATTAAGGTTATAATTGTTATGCCAAGTAATTGAACTTAACATGAATATTATTAATAAATGAATGTAAATAAATGAAATCAAGTCATGAATGAATAAATATAATGCAATAAGAAGAGAATTGACATGATGTGAATAAATTAAATGAAGATGTGTATAAATTGAATGAGGAGGAAATCAAGCAACAATATATGGGATGAAATTAATAAATGAACTTGATCTATTGTTTGGATTTGTTGTTTGTTTAATTTATGGTTGTTTGGGCAAGGATACTATACAATTGTTTGGATGAATAAATAATCTATTTAGTTTGCCTAAGACTGTTCACTGTTGAGTAAAAGGGTACACTTAGTAGTTTATTTTCATTCCGTACAAATTTGAAGTTTTGAACCCGAACAACTATTTATTGTGTTTGATATGAATGAATGATTGATGTGTGTTGACTTATGTGATGGTTGTATGCCTTGTTGCAAGTTGTTGTTGGATTGTATCGATTTGTTTGTTTAGGGTTGAAACAACTTTAATATTTCATTTATATAATTGTTAACCCTTTTAGATTATATAAGTGAAATGCAGGTTATGGAAGCAATCGCTACTGCTTTTGGTTCCATAATAATAAGCGTAAAACTGCTCGACAAATAGGTACGTTCTCGGGTTACGTTTTATAGCGCTATTATATCTTTTTCCCGTGCTGGGATATATATTATTTTGGAAATTATATGTTATATATTGTTATATTTATACTATATTTTTCCACGAGCCTCTCCGTACAAAGGAGACTCTGCCAAAATTTTCCGTAAATTTTGACTTAGAAAATATTTTGAAAAATGTTTTCCAAACTTTATTAATTTGAGGATAAAAAGATTTAATGGTTATAAATTGGTATATTTTATTAATTAATTTTTTAAAAATCTATTTGTTTATAAATTTAATAATTTAGTATGATATATCGATTCCTTAATCCTTCTTTCCCTTCTTTTTCCTTTTCGGGGACGAAAAGTTTTGAGTGGGGGAGAGTGTAACGACCCGTAAATTTCGTGGATTTAATTTGGTTGAATTAATGAGTTGTGTAAATTTAATTTAGTAGAAGAAAAAGAAAAGAAAAGGGATAATGAAATGAACGCTAATACAATATAAGTGGTGATTTAAAACCTATTTACTAGCAATTTGAATAAATTTTAATAAATTAAATGGGTAAGTATTATACCTGGATATAAATTTCATTTAAGGGAATTAACTAATATGTTAATGTAAAGTTAGAAAACATTGAAATAAATGATAATTCTATTCATAATTGTAAGCAGTTATTATAAGTTGCATGCCGAAAGGGTTGATTGAATTGGAATTTATATTTAATTTAAATGGAAATATTAAAGGCTTACAACAACGGAAAATTTAGGTAATAAAAGTTAGCATAAGGGAATGGCATTAATAAAAATTAAGTTGGAACAAATTGGATGTAGAGAAATAAATGTAAGCATTTAATATATTAATTAATGTTGGTTTGATGATAACGTTACTTAGTGATTTATTATAAAGTAAAGTGTGAGCGTAAAGTAATAAAAGAATAGACTTATGTTAAGTAATAATTTGTGTATACACGAGATTTTAAACGGTGATTGTTAAGTAATAAACCTATATAGGCATGTAAGGAAATATGTAACAATTTATATGTTGTTATTTTATTTAGTATGAAATAAAGGTTGGAATTCAAATCACAATTAGAGGAGAGTAGATAGTACCTTATTAGGAAATAAATATAAGGGTAGATAACAACTATTATGAATTCCCTAATTAATTGGTTGATAAATTTATTTGAAATAACGATCATTTGAATGTGAGTAATTACAATGTAGTTATTGATTTCAAGCGTTACTTTAATAATAAATGTGGATAGGGGTATGTTAATACAAGGAAATAAATCGGCGTTATATATTGAAATTTTGTTAGTGTTACAATAAGTAAAATTGAAATAGTTAATACGGATAAAAGTGAAACGGAAAATATGAATGCAATAGTGTGAATCCAATATTTAATCCATCTAATTCAAATTAAAGATTCATTAATTTAATAGATAGTCTCTGAATTTAAATGGAATTAAGGGAAATTTATGAAATCGATAAATTTAGCAACTTTCAATTTACTTTCAAATTTGTTAAACTATTGTAATTGATTTAGAAATATAAAAAGTTGTTTATTTATTTGAAGTTATATTTTGAAATTGGGTTATTTCAATTAAATGGGAATTTAATGTTAAATATTACGTTAGTGGAGTTTTAGTTGAAAATCTAGAATAACAATATATTAGACCATTAACCAATGCCAATTTATCTACTTGGTGATAATGGAGTGAATAAAAGAATTTAAAAAAACCAAATAAATGGATTTCATGGGCAATTAAGTTTAATTACTGGATAAATTGAAAATTTAAAACTAAATGTTGTGAATTTTGAATTTTTTTAACAATAAATGGATGTAGAGATTTATTAAAAGATTCTAGATTTACCAAGTAATCCAAACTGATAAATCTTTTTGATAATTTAGAGTTAAAGTGGTAAATTTGATTTAATTAATTTATTTTGAATTTATTTAATTAATACAAAAGTAGCTAACAACTGTTATAGAAATTCCCTAATTGATTGATGAATAAATATATATGGAATAGTGATGGAATGTAAAGTTAATGGTAATTGTATAAAATCAATACAAGATAATGAATTGCATATTTTAGGTCTATAATAAAGTGTGGATGGAAATTTGATTGGATAGATTAATTGAAGGGAATTCAAATTTAATGGGAAAGGTAAATGGATATTTGGTAATAAATTTGAACGGATTTAAATAGTGAATTTATTTAATTAAAATATATAATAAATAATGATTTAATGAAAACCAATACTCTATATATATCTATAATATTTAAGTGGAAATAATATACGTATAAATGTGGGATTGGGAGTATTACAACAATTATTAGGAGTTATATATAATTAGTTCATTTAACTAAATTGGAAATCATTGTGATAGATGTAAATTTAATGTTACGTTAAATAAATTAAGGTCATAAATGGGAAATAACGTAAATGAATTCTTCATTAAATGATGGTTAGTGTATATAAAGAATGGAAATAAAGTTTATTTAATATATTGGAATTTAATTTACTATAAAAAGGTTGATTGCAATCAAATGAGTTAAGTGTTTAAACGGGAATCACGCTTTATGTATTTATTTGGATTTATTGTAATTAATTTGAAATTAAACATGTAATTATTACGTTAATTTAAATTATCGTTCAGCGCGTTTATTTATCAGATCCATCTACTCTAATTCTAACCTATCTATATAAACCCAATTATAAACCCTAGCCTCCATCTATTCTCATTTATTTGTGCGTTCATTTTCTTTAATTCTTTCTCCTCCTAAGTGGATGCAAATTTCAGATCCAATTCTATTCAAAAAAAAAATAAAATAAAATTCAAAGTCCTCAGAAAAATTCCAAAAAAATATATGTTGTAGTTTTCATCGATACAGATCTAAGCGCAGTCTCTGTTTTTGCAATAGTCGCTTGAGTCAACCAGAAATCATGGTCAAACGTGTAAAATTCAAAACCCAAAAGGTTGAATTGGGGCTTTTTGATTTCTTCATCAATTTGCGAAATTGGAACATGGGTTTGGGTGAGATTCGTCACTAGGGGTGCGCAAGAAATGCTGACGTGGCAAGTGGTAATAGGTAGGTTTGTTTTGTTTTGAATTTAATTTAATTTTGATTTTTCAGACGCGTTAATACGAATAACTTCCACATACGAACTCCGATTCACGCACGATTTTTTTTGTTAGGATCGTAATTAAATTCCAGATCTTTTGACGCTGGTTTGGACAAATTTGGAGACCGTCAAAATTTTGGGTTTAAATCGGATTTAAATTCGATTTAAATTCAAAAGGTGAGTGTTTTAACCCACTCACAACTTCTAAGATTTCTTATATTTGTTAAATTAAATTTTGATGTGATTTAAAATTTATCTACGATTGTTTGGGCATATATTTAATCATCATCTAAGTTAGATAGCATTTATTTAAATTAAAATGTTATTTAATTTTTTTATTGCATATAATATGATAGTTAAATTTATTTATTATTGCATATAAACTGCCAGTTAAACAGTTATTAATTTTTATTGAATATAAACTATTCATTGATGCCTGTTATATTTTATATGCTTTATATTGATGTTTTGTTTAAATTGGATGATGATTGTAATAAATGGTTGTTTATTGATATTTGGATGAATGGATGCTATATTTTATATTGTATAAACTGCAAGTTATTATGCATTTTCATTCCATTCGGGATTGCGGTTTGAAATGATATATAACCGTAAACTTTTATTTATAAAATTACAGATTGAAATGATAAATATCTGTATCACTTGACCATAGGATAGAAAATTATATACGGGCACCGTGGTCTATATATAAAATATTTTAAAGTGATTTTCTACGGGTTTTGGAAAATAAGGGTTTATATATAAATACTAATTTTGATATTATATAAATATTATTTTATATATGGTTAAATTCTAAAATTTAAGCTATGTATAACTTGATGATGTTTTAAGTTTGATTTACGAATATTTCAAGTTTGAGCTTTATTTAAGTGATCTTGAATTTAATAAATAAATATTTCTAAACTAAATAATTGTAAATTGAATTAAGGTATATATAAGATTATTAGATTTGGTTGGGAATTTTGGAATATTTAAAGTCTTGAAATATATAAAAATTGAAATGTTTTATTGAAATTAAGGTATTATTGTTTTCAAAGTATTGGTTTTCGAAATTGTTATAACTTTGAAAGTAATATGGTTTGAAAAAAATGAATTTATTTGAAATAGAATTTATTTAAGAATTATCTGTGAATATATGGATTTGAAACCTATTGAAATTGAAAATTTAGAAATATGACTTCAAATTGTGGTTTGGGTTTAAGATGATTTAAAAGAATATTTCAAGTTATCTAAATTTAAGAAAGATTTGTGATTGGAAATTTGGTTTTATTTAAATGATATATTATTGAATTGGGTTTTGAAATGGAAATAATACATTGACAATTTGGGTTTGAAATAGTAATAATATTTTGGTTTAAAGTATATACTATTTTGAAGTAAAGGATATTTTTTGAAATGGCAAAAATATTTTGGTTTTAAAGTATATACTATTTTGAAGTAAAGGATACGTTTTGAAAGGGCAATGATTGTGTTTTTAAAAGTATATATATTTTAAATGACCACGGTGTTATAATAACGATTGGTTGTTAAAGAGACCGGGATCGGATATGGACATACTCTCTGTCAATACCAAAAACCACTTTGACAACTATGTACGCGGTGGAGTTTCCAGAATGAATTAGGATGGTGGCGACGATCCTAAGGTATATACATGGACCCAACTCCCATGAGTTGGCATAAGGTGGCTAAAACAGGAGCGATCTCAGACCAGTGAGGTAGCACCTCTTATCGGACACACTTCTTCGATTCCATTCTATTACTTTTTGATTTTTGGTGGCCACCCTTGATTTGGGAGTGTTGTTCGAGGTGGAACGGTAGTGGCTGCTATGTGTATCCATCAGTCCGTGTGCGTAATTGGTATATCTACCCTAGCATTGCCTTGTGTGCCGTGTCACCTACCATATCGAACCCACTACGATTTTGGTTTAAAGATCCGACCGCGTTAAGGTTCTCCATCCCCTTAACGCTATTTTCTATATGATTATACTTTACTGATTAGACACTACTGTATATAGCGTATATTACTATATAGTAAATAGTTTAACGGATCCTTAAGAGATGTGAATCCCGAACATTTCTTAAGTTACTGCACTCACGTTAGACACTAGATAGGAGATGTCAAACCCCGTAAACATCTCTGACGCCGTTTACACTCATATTTATTTCATTGATTTAACTTACATAAGATCTTTTAGTTCTGACTCGAGTGTTTTGTCTTTTCAATTCGCTCGGGTCAGCCTGAGTATTTCAGGATTTGAAGGCCCTATTTCTGAAGGACGAAGACGAAGATTTTATTATTACTATTTGTTATATATTCCACTACACCATTGTATTCCGCTGCATCTATTATCATTCTCTGGTATGTGTAACTCTGATATGTATTGTATAAGTATAATCAAATGTTTTGTAAAACAACTTCATGAACTGTTATTTGATTATTATATGTTATCGTTCCGCTACAAGATTCTATTTGTTTCTTTTATTTCTCCACTTTTTCTTATTTACCCCATAACAATCCGCCCTTCTGTATGGATTAAGTTGGCACGTGTGTCTGCTTAAGCGTACAAAAAGGTGGGATGTTACATAGCCACTTTATGCCAACTCACGGGAGTTGGGTCCACGCATATACCTTTAGGATCGTTGCCACCATCCTACTTCATTCTAGAAACTCCACCGCGTACACAGTTGTTAAAGTGGTTTTCGGTATCGACAAAGAGTATGTCCATATCCGATCCCGGTCTCTTTAACAACCAATCGTTATTATAACCTATGGTTATAAATTTCAAAAATAGTTTATATTTCAAATCAAAATACATCATTTAAACCATTTAAAAGTAAAGTCATTATACCTTTAAATCAAATATTCAATTCCCAAAAATATAGCCTTTTCTGAGTTCATTTGTTCACTTAAATACATTAAACATTAAAAATTCCAACTTTCAAGCATTTAGAAAATGATGCGGTAAGTTATATTTGAAAACAATTCAATTCAGCAAAGACAGCATTTAAAAACTGCTGTAATAGTTCAGTTTTAGTGGAAAAATAGTTCAATTCAGAAAAGATAGCATTTACAAAACTGCTGTAATAGTTCAGGGTTCAAATTAAAAGATTTAATTCAAATTCAGCAAAGACAGCGTTTAAAAACTGCTGCAGTAGTTCAATTATATTCAAAAATCTCATTTCAGCCAACTACAGCACTTAACAAGTGCTACAATAGCTCTTCATTAGTTTCAGTTTCAAGTTTAGTTTCTGCAACTATAGCACTTACAAAGTGCTATCATAGCCTTAGTTAAATTTATCTTTAGTTCACTTCTGCAACTACAACTCTTACACAGTGCTGCAGATTCTATTTAGTCCAGATTTTAGTTCATTTCCAAAAACGATAGCATTTCTGAAGTGCTACTAAATGAATTTCCAGGTTTTAAATAGAATTCCAGCCACAAATAAACTTTAATTTAAATCATTTTAACTTATAAAAATCATATTTTTCCACATCAAAAATGTTCATTTAATTACCTTTTACTTATGGTTTTTATAAAGAAAGATTTTGCAATAAAAATCAAATTTTCCAAAGATTAAATTCAAGTGTACCATTTTCTTATTCTTTTCATTTTTAACAATTTATCTTAACACTTAAATTTAAATTTCCATTTTCACAATAAAACTTAATTTCCATTTTTATTTAATTACTTAAACTTCCATTAGAAATCAAATCAAATTTTCCAATTTAAGTTATGTTTCAAATCACAATTTTTCTATTCATTTATTTAGCATTTTTAATACATAGAAAAATCATTATCACTTTATTAAATCATTTTAAATTCAATTTAAATCAAATATCATATTTTACATTTTAAAAATACTTAAAATTTCCAGAAAACTTTATAAAATAACCACGGGTCTGCATAATATTTTCTAGCCTAAGTCAAGTGATACGGATAATATATCATTTCAATCCGTAATTTACAAAGAAAATCCGGGTTTTATCATTTCAAACGCGCAATCCCAAGTAAATAAAATTAAATAAAAATCGCTCAGGCTTATCATTTCAACCATAACGATTTTTCCCTATTCTAAAGTCCGTTCGGGTATGTATAATTTCAACCCATAGTGATTCTATTCTCACTACAAGAAAAACAGTCTTTTATAGCGGCATATAGCCGCTATTAAACACAACTATAGCGGTTTGATAAACGCTGTATATCAACATGTTATAAAAAAGAATTGCACATTTATAACACACAAAAAACCGCTATAAAAGTGCATGATTTCATAGCATAAAGTAGCCGCTATAAAAGAGCATGACTTATAACGCCTATTTGCCGCTATCCTTTGGTAGTAACCTCATACATTGCATTATCTTTTTATAGCACTTATGTCATATAGTTATAACGCTTTTTAGGAGCTATGCTTTATTTTACTATATATTTGATGCACCCCACTATTACATTTTAATAATAACAATCAAAATGAATCTTCTTTAAATAGATAACGATTTGAACAATGTATGAACGAAAAAAAATATAATAATCAGCAAATGTAACGTATATTCATGATAACAAAATAAAGTATCAAATAACAAAAAATAAGTTCAATACATGAGTTACCAAATTCAATACATATTCATGATAGCAAAAGACAACATAGTTCAAAGTTAACGTCTACAAGTACCAAATGCATCACTAAGAACTTGAACTGCTCAAAGCCTTTCTTCATGCATGTCTTCGGTCATTGGTAGTACTTCCTGAAAATTCAGAACAATTTGAAAATAATTATATAAAACTACGATGAAAATCATTTTGTCATAAACTAGAACTTTAAAAATTAACACTACAATGAAGAAAAAATGTAAGAAATAAAATACTCGTGGTTTCAAAGAACTGATAGAAGTGCAACACTGACATTTCAAAAGAAAACTTAGTTTGTAGATAATATTTCCAGCACGTTGTCTTCTGTCTGAATTATACTTTATCGTTGAAGAGGTAATCCATCAGCTTCAACATATTCAACATTCTTGTCTAACGCTTCATATTTCCTAGTACCACCAGAAATGTCATGTAAAAAGAATGAGCATTGTTCTTAGATACAAATAGGAAAGAATCAAACCTGTTTATTATAAAACTTAGGCGAGACTATGAAAACATGTACTAAAGCTCTTATACCATGTTTGACTAAGCTGCCATCATCTTATACAAATTAATACAATTAGCCATTTTTAAAATATAAGTAACAATATCTGGGTATGTAAAAAATGAAAGACTCGTGTACATAATGTACGGAAATATTTAGAAACAAAAATATTTTCAATTTCACAATGTTTGAGTCACATTTCATCAAACGCAACATAAAATGTCAAAAACTAAAATAGATAGGTTTTCTCAAAATTCTACATAATAATTAATCAAAAATACATAGTAGAAAATAGTTTGATATTAGAACATCAACAGTTTAATAGTTTCACAAGGAATTAACATAATTACCTCCCTACCAGGCTCTAAGCTACAAAACTCCAACCTGCAATACTCCACGCTGCAAATGTCTACTTATTTCAGCAATAACCTGAAACTACTATTGGCTCATGCATGAAACAGGTGATTGATTAAGAATTTCTTGTATTTTTGTTTTATACGTTAATCAGATGTTGCAATTCACAACATAAAATATGGAAATCAACTACCTCCCAGGAAATGTTGCAATTCACAAAATAAAATATGGAAATCAACTACCTATCCAGTGTAGTTATAGTCAGATGTTCACATCATGCATTGTTGGTTCTTCACGTTCATCAATCTCCATATTTTTGAGCTGAGAAGAGGCACTTCTAGGTGGGATCACACTTTCAATCACTTTACACTGTTCTGGAGTGAGTGAATCGGGGAATCAACTAAGAACTGGATGTACAACTTCCCTCTCATAAATGGCCTTTGATAAATTGGCATTCCTTCATCATTGATTGCCTTGAATTGATCTGCACCACATACCTTAATAGTTAGATAGTTCAGTCATTCAAATCTCTTTTAAAGAGTACTGTTTCTTTGCCAGCAGCAAAGTCAGAAGTACTGGGGAAGACTAAATTACAATAGTTGCAAGTTATGGTATTCAAGTATCATAGATCTTGTGCTAGATGAACATATGCAGTATCACATATTCTACTAAAGTTCTTCCCGACTGCTAAAGAAAAAGTCTAAGATCAGTGACATTTATCGCAATAAGTTGAGCCATCAATGTCAATATTCTATAATTTTTACCTAGCTTGATCACCTCTCCAGGATTAGACTTGATAAGGAGATGCCTGTTATCATGAGTTAACACAAACTAGAAACCACAAAGAGCCTCAGTAAGAGAGAGGGTATGTTTCTAAAACAAATCATCTCCTTTCCTTTGGAATTTCAGATGTTCCTTCTGTTGTAGCACAAACACAATATCCCCTGTAATTGTATCTGGCCGCAAACCAGAAAATATACGTTAGTCGAGTTGTTTTAGAAAAGGAGAGCATGGATGTTCTCGTAATAGGATGAGAATTATGAAGTTTGGATGGTTCGGTTGAAGAGGAGTTGTTGTGGCAGGTTGCGGTGTTCGATTGAAGAGGAGGAGTTTGGATGGTTCGGTGTAGAGGAGTTTGGTGTTCGTGATTTATGAATTGTGGGTTTGAAGTAGGTATATGGTTTGAGTGAAGGTTGTAGTGAGGTTGTAGCAAAGTTGTAGCAATGAAGGTTGTGTTGTGATGTTGCTGTTGGGTTCAGGTGGTCAGGCATGGTGAAGATTTGTGTGCAGGAATAACAGGTGATGTGTGCTGGTGGTAGAGGAAGGTGGAGCGGAAATGTAGCAATGCAATTTGAAGTGGTGCAGGGAGTTGGGACGGTGGATATATTGGTTTGAAGTTTGAAAACAGAGAATCCAAACAACAAGAAAATAGAGTTAATGCAATGAAAACAGCAATACAGAGAATGGAACAAAGACCAAATGCTATAAATTGAACCAAATGAATAGAAAATAAAATACCTCTAATAAAAAGGGAAATGTAACAGAATTTTTTTATAAAGAAGAATAAAACACAGTGTAACTCGGAAAAGAACAACACGGTAAACAAATGCAATAGAGGTTGGAGATTGAACAAGTGAATATTGTCATAAACACAGAAAATGCAACAAGTGAAAAAGATAAAGAAAAATGTAATGCAAAGTTTTTTTAAAAGATAACACAACAAAACAAAACAAATGCAATGGAAAAAAATTTCTTTTTTAATGAGAATTAACACTAGACAAATAAAAACAACTACAAAAATAATTCGAAGAGTATAATAAAATTAAATTGCTTTCCTCGGCAACGACACAAAAAACTTGATCGAATTCGGAGAACGGATTTTCTATCAATTAGAAAACCACCGAATTATATCGTAATAAAAACCGTAAGCGCACAGTGTACAATTGTATGGATGTTGCAATTCACAAAACATCTTACTATAACAATTCACAGATATGGAAATCCTAGGAACCAATAACGCAAAGTATGGAGTGTGCAAGAAATAAAATGAATCAACCACCTCCCTCTTTGTCGAAATTACGCAATATGCACAGCTATAACTACACTAGAGAGGCACAGACAGTTTCGAAGAATTAGCAAAAAATAATGATCTAAAACTACAATTCTTGAACACAAAGTAATTTGGTGCAGTATTTGCAAAGGTTAATAAACTAATATCTGAGAAATGTCATTTTTTCCCTATAAACTGACTTAAAAGCTACGGTGAGTAAAATCTTATAAGGTTAATAAGCTAATATCTTATAATTTGTTTTTAGACTTAGTTAACTCGGTTAATATTTTATAATTTTTGTATTATTCTAAACTTAATTAAATGTTATGTAACTTAGTTAATTTTTATAAACATGGTTTGTTTATTGTTATTATTACTATTATTTTAAACATTTTTAATTTTTATAAAACTTAGTTAATTTATTGTTACTGTTGCTATAGTGATTGTTGTTGTTTGTATTTTTATTATAAATAATAATTTTTATAAAAATTAGTACAATTATTATTATTATTTAAATTTTTATAAGCTTATTTATTTTTTATATAATAATAAACGAAGTTAATTTTTATAATTTTAGTTAATTTATTACTGTTGTTGTTGTTACTATACAAATTTAGTTAATTTTTATATATCTTAGTTAACTTGGTTAATATTTTATAATTTATTACTATTGTTATTCAAAATTTAGTTAATTCTTATCAAACTTAGTTAAATTTTAAAAATTAGTTATATTATTATTTTTATTATCAACTTAGTTAATTTTTATAAACTCATTTAGTTTTTATTAAACTTAATTAACAAAGTTAATTTTTATATTCTTAGTTAATTTTATTGTGATTATTGTAATTATTTAAATTTTATTGTTACGGTTTGTTAATTGTTATCAAACTAGACTTAACAAATTGTACTATGATTTTATTTGATAGAATCATGCTCCATGACATAAGCTAAGTTCTTCTTGAGTTTAAGGGTTGTTATTGATAGAATATTAATATGAGTTCACTTTGTGGCTTGGATGGGTCGTTGTTTACATTTGATGTGTGAACTTGAATAAATAGGTGTTGATTGATAATTTTGGTGGTGTTGTTGATAATTGATAAGATATGTTTCTACTGTTGCCTATGTAATACTAAACTTTATTTTAATGGATGTAATGTAAAAAACATTAATATCTTAGCAAACACCTTTCCTAATACTTTGCAGAAACTTTTAAATATTTTTTGCAAGCCAACTCTAAGATTAGATTAAAATGAGAATTATGAATAAACAGACCATAAAGTCTCTCATTTTAATTAGTAGGAGAACTGATAATGGGGCTAATGGTTATGAACAAATCTCTATCAAATTTGAGAAATTTGGAAACAAATTTTAGTTGACAGCAACTCAGTTGTAGGATTGTAATTATACAAAGTGGAAAATAGGCACAAGGACAAATTTTCATAAAATTTTTGACTGAAGGACAACAAGTTTTATTTTTAGGCTGAAGGACAAACTTTGGAAGATAATTAGGCTAAAGGACAATGCTACTACAACTAGCATTTTGTACAATGTAAAACTGGATATAATGCTAGTTATAATTAGCATTTTGTACAATGTTAGCACTGTACAAAATGCTAATTATATTTACCATTTTCCTTCAGCCTAATTTTATTTCAAAGTTTGTCCTTCAGCCCAAAAATGAAACTTTGTGTCCTTCAGCCTAATTTTTTTTTAAAGTTTGTCCTTATGCCTAATTCCCTCTTATACAAACTCCAGTTCTACACAACTTACTAATATTTTTTGACATGATTCACATTTCAGAATATTACATGATACAGTACAGTAACTCAGTTGAACTGTTAATAGAGTGCATACATGAAAAATAAATGATGGACAAGCATGAAATAGAACCCAACGGCCTGATCTCATCAACATAGCAGGACAAAAAACAATGAAAAACATCGATTTTACAACAAATTAGTTGTTTATTTAACTATTTAATCATCTGTTATCAACGATAACCGCAAAAACACCTACATCATGCACTTCAAACGATAGACAAACTATCTACACATACATACACTTTCAACACAAATTTAAAATATCAAAAAGCAGGAATATAAAGATCGTTTGAAAACCACCTATATGCTATTTATAAATAAATTGTCCAAAAAAATGATTTTTTATATTAGTCAGTTTTCTCTTTAAAGTAAAAATTTACTTTTTTTAACTTGTGAGTTGAACAAACAATACAAAACTGCATAGTGAATGAATATTAGCTACTTGATAATTAAAAGAAAAACTTTTTATAAATGCATATACTAAGTATAATGGAAATGTTGTTTCTTCAAAATTCGATAATAAATTCCAAAACAGGATGAGATGTGTCAAATAAAAAATAGAATAGAGCCTAATCATTCTCTATCAATTGAGTGAAAAATCGCATGATTAACCATTAAAAAAAATAAGAGCAAGAACTTATTGTCAAAATACAACAATGATAAAAGATATTTAACGAATTTGAAAGAAAAAGAGGAAGAAACTACAAGTTTAACCCGTTCCTGTTAGCAGTCGGATTTTATTTAAAAATTATTATTTCCTTCGATTAAAAGTTACAACTGAGATAATTGAAGCGGTAGGGGTATTAGTTCTCGGACCGGATGTATAATTTAGCTTAAATCATTAGCATCCTCAAATAAACACTAAGTCTTATAGGTTGAGCTTTGACATTTTGGAAAATTGGATCCATTTTTTTTTAATTAGGGATCAACCCACTACTAGAACAACATTAAATTTTTAACTTTTAAATTTTATAACCAAATTTTTAACCAAGTCCTTCAATATCTAAAGGAGAGGCAATTATTAATGTACAAAAGTTTGAGACCCAGCGCAACAACATTGCCCCTATGCAGAAAAAATAATAATCAACCTTCCAAGTTTGGTTTTGTTTAACATATATTTCAATATAGTATGCAATAATGTAACCCATAACAACTGGTTATGCAAACAAAATACTGGACCTGATCAAAGAATAGAGTAAAATAAGCAAGTTCTACAGCCTGATTAAAGATGGTGATGTGGATGAGATATTACCCAAGTTGCAGCAGCCTTTTCTAGCACCACCCCAGTCAGCTCACTTAGATCAATTCAGTCAAAAATAGTTCTCAAACTTCAAATTCCAGTTAGAAGTGATTCAGGTCAATTCAGTCAGCTCACTCAGATGCAGTCCAGCCCATTCTCTAGCATCATCCACTTCATCTATACTCAGTTATTAGCTACTTTTCAGCACTCATATGCACTACTGAAAGCATCATACAAAATTTTAGATATAAAAAAAAACAAGTTAAAAAAACAAAAATCTGAATAAAAACTGCATATAAAAAAACCCCAGTTCAAACAATTATTAATTTTTACTATCAAGTACTTATTATAACAAAACATATGAAGTAAATATCAAAGTTTTAACAGTTTTAAGCAAATCAAAGAGAAGTATAGCTTTGGTTTTCATGATGGTTTGCTCAGAATCCTTGAATTAATTTCTCAATAAAGACACGGTTTACTGGATAATCGTACGAACTAACAATCATTTAGTTATCATGTTTCATATATAGAATGAACAACCAATCAGACAATAATATACCCTATAAATTATTCGTATGAATAAAGAAGAATCAATTAGTTCAGAGATTGATTAAGAGCAAAATTGATTATAAATTAACACGTTTGATAATATACCTACGAATGTTTGTTCCTGAGCGAAATTGAAGATCAGAAATTGGAGATTAGGGTTGTTGACGTCGTCGACTTCTCAACTGCTAAAGAGTGAACTATTGAACATTAGAGATGTAGTAGAACGCCATAAGTTTAGTGATTGGAGATGGAAATAGAGTAGAATGTCGATTAGGGTTTTCTTCATTTTGGGAGGGAGATGAAAAGTGTTAAGCGTTACTTGGGAGGGAGACGAAATGGTTAAGTGTTTTTGGGAAGGAGTCGAAAATTTTGGAACCAACGTTACATACCTACAGTACAAATTAAACGTACAAAACAAATCGAAAAGCTAAATAATAACGCTTAGAATAATGCGCTATTAAATTGCGTTATCAATAACATATTTTCTTGTAGTGTCTACAGGGAACTTGTAATGTGATAAACAGAAATAAATAAATAGTATAATAAAATATAACATAGCAGATGATGTGATAAGTTAATAGAAGGGTTTAACATCATATAATTTACACCGCAGGCAGGTATAACATGATATAATATTTATAAATATTCACTTGTTGTCACTTCACAATTTATATAAGTATAGATGTCGTGTGTGAATACTCACCTTTCTACGCTGGAGTTTGCAAATAAAACACACAAAGGAAAATCCAGAAAGCACAATAGCACGACTTTGATTTGAATGGAGAGAGAGCCAAGATATTAATCTTGTATTCACAAAATAAACAAAGCAAAATATAAATATAAATACAATACAAAAGATTATATTGAAACAAATTGAAATTGAAATAGACAAATGACATCACCAAGCTTTAAAAACAAGATTGTTTGACTACAACTCAACATTTGCTCGACCATAACATGCTTTAGGCTTGGCCATATATGTTTTCATGATAGAAAGGCTTGGGTTTGGACACAATATGGCACGGCTAAGTCAAGAGAATGCAAAGGGGTAGGAGTTTCAAATGGAGGAAGGCAAATAGACAAGGCAAAAAGGAGTTTTGGTTCAACTTTAGGCTCGGCCATAGGGTCCATATGGTTCGGCCAGGGCTGCTACAGGTCTGATCAAATCTGAAACAAGGCTAGGGTGATGGTCACGTACTGGTGGTGGTGGCTATGGGGGTGGCTGAAGTCAACAATGAAGGGGATGTGAACTATGGAGCTCGGCTATGACATTGTTTTGGAGTTTGACATTGTTTGTGGAGTTTTGGTCATCTAGGTGGTCATGGCCATCTATGGTCAAAGGAGTGGTGATGTTGGAAGCCGTGGATGATGAGGAGGAAGTGATGTGGTGGTCGGTGGTGATGGTGGTGGGTTATGGCCGAGCAAACAATGGAGGGATCTAGGCAAAACAGTGGAAAATTTAATAGAAAATGAAGAAGAAAAAGTAGAAAAAAAAGAGAAGCCATTACCAAATAATTTCAGAAGTGTTTATGGCCGAAAATTTGATGGAATGAGAAGTTTTTTTCATGTGAAAAACAATAAGGAATACACGGTTACAAAAGAAAATGAAAGGTCAAAGAAAATGAAAAGACTAGAAATGAAAAGTCAAATGTTATAAAGCTTTAGTCTCTTCAAATTTCCACTTTCTTTTTAATTCAATATAAACAAAATAAAATCAGTATATAAAATAAAAGAAAACAAAATAAAGTGAAAAATGAAAATAAATAATATTCATAGGAAAAATAAAGAGAAAATAAGAGAAAATAAAGAAAATAGCTTATTATATTGAAACTAGAATTAAAAATTGCAAACAAAAATACAATTAACTTTGGAAAATTATAACTACACTTTTGAAAATTATAACTATACTTCTAAAATGTTTTAAAAATAAAATTTAATTTAAAATAATTTAAAAATAATTGCAAAAATATAGGGTTGTTACAATACATGTACTTATATCTAAATACACAACTTGCATACATTATAACGTATATATTATATATCAAACCTGAGATGTACTGACTAATATAACGTATATATATTATAATGTATATACAAACCATAAATATGCATATGTGTTACCCAAAATTTATACACACACATAAACAAATATACATGCTACTTGAAATATGTGTAGACCGTATATAATAAAATATATAAATGCACTTATATTGACATGAAATGGTTTACTGGAATGCGATTCTACTCTTAAATTATTTTTGAAAACAAGCAGTGAAACATGATTATACATATACTGTAACTTTACATGGAATATATATATTAAAAAAATAATACTTATAAACATCATATAAAGTCGGGAAACCAACATATATTACAGCCTTTATATTATAACATAACCTTATTATATAAATAGTTAACTATGTAGACAGACAACTGATAACACATTTTGTAACTTTATAACAACAGTTCAATGTATATACTAATATATGTAAACCAATTTATAAAATTAAAAAAATCAAAATATAAATCAACAAATATATTACCCACATATATATATATATAACTAAAATATAAACTAATATAAACTTATATACAACTCTATCTATATACTGCTTTTATATATATATATATATATATATATATATATATATATATATATATATATATATATATATATATATAGACATCTAATGTATACAACTGCAGTATAACTTTTATATATTAAAACTAAATATATTGAAAGAAATATAAGTGAAAACTGTTATATATATAAACAAAATGTTATATCTATATGTTAATACTGAACAGTTCATATGCCTATAGCAACAACCTTATACTTTACAATGTTTTGAACATATTATAGATATACTAACAGAATATACATACAATGCTAATACAACTACACAACCTAGATAACCATATATTCATATATATATACACACTTTGGAAATCAATGTCAAATAAACAAACATTACCCTATATATACACACACACACGAAATATGACGAACTACTGGAAGAAGAAGGCCACAGAGGCGAGGAAGGATGCTGAAGTGGTTGCCAAGGTGAGGGGATGAACGACTGCGTGGGTTGGAGGTGCCGGTATAGGAGGGGAGAGGCTCGGAGACTGGACAAGGCCGAGGTGATTATTGGAGGTGAAAGCTTAGATCAGCTACAGGCCGCGCATGCTGCTCGATGGGAGAAGATGGGTAGGTGCGTGGTTTGGGGTTGTCGTTACTTGCGTGGATGGGGAAGATAGCATGGGAGAGGTTGCGAGGTGGAGGTGTTCGGTGAGATGTGAATTGGTCAACACAAAAAAATATAGATATAAATGAAATGCTTGCTTTCCCTGTTCTTTTTTTAGAATGAACTGAGGCAAGAAGAAGGATGTCCCAGGTAAACACTATACTTTATTATTATACTCTTAATTGAACAAGAGCCGGAACTGAGAAAGAACGAACCAATATAAAATTGGAAATAGCAAAAGTCACCAAATAACAAAAGTCATAACTGTTGAATGCAGGCTTTATTAGTCATCGAATGGTTGTTAATTTCAACAGGTAGAAAAAGAATGGCCACGGGAAGTCAAAAGGTTCAAAACGGTTACCGATACGGTTGATCGTTTCGAGGTTTTCACTGCGTACCGAACACCGAAACACACGAACGAATATACTGCGAAAATCAACACGACGAAACGATCAAAACGGTATACGCATATCAGCGATACGACCATCCTATCAAAAGTCGATATCGGTACCGAAAAATGCTACAAATTTGCCGAAAATAAGATAGACAGAGCAATAGTGGTCCAAATATGACGAAACGAAATATGACATCTCCCTCAGAAGATGATTTACAAATTTATTATATAAGAATATTCAGGTTTGGAAAACATTTTATTCCCATCAAATATTAAGTGATTTTAAATTGGAATAAAATTACACAATAAAATAAACTTTCATATTATCAGATGAAAATTTACCATTTGCTATGTTTAATTAGACGTATTCCAAATATCAAATTTTTATTTCAAAATTTTATTATTTAAAATTTCGCAAAATTTCAATTAATTATGTTATTAAAACCATTAAAATTTACGGGTCGTTACAAAGTCCGACCACATCTGAAAGAATTTAATATAAAAGTGGAGATGATTTTAATATAAGAGTTAAGAAAAATAAATAAATAATATGTTTGAAATGATTTTCAAAAGGAATATTTCAAGCTAGGAAAACCTTATTTTTGAAAAGAAAGTAAATATAAAATTTTGATAAAATAAAATATCTACATTTTATTTAAATAAAAAGTCTTAGTAAAAATTAAAATTATTTAAATTGAAAATTTTCGTAAATGGGTTTTTATAAATAGTTATTTTTTTGGAAAATTTGTAGAGCATATATAGCTCGTTGATTTTTCTAATATGAAAATTTTCAAGTGGTAAAATTATTTTTAGTGGGTTACAATAGGAAGTGGCACTAGTTTTAAATATAGTAATTAATCATGGGAAGGAAGGTTAAAACCCGAGGAACTCGAAAATAAAGTAGTAGGCGAATGCATTGCGATGGTTCAATAGAGAAGACAGTCATTTAAGGGAAATGTGATATAAAGAGAAGCAATTTAAATAGGTGTAGTTTAGGCAAAAGAAAACTAAATAATAGTGACATTATGAAATATAAATAAAAATAGTGTTAGAAAGTTATATTATATAATGTTAGTAATTATAAACAATATAAGAAATTAAATGGAAGAAAAATCCCATGATGTGCCTTTAATACAATAAAAAGTGTCACACATCTAGGGCATGGCCCCACAATCAAGCCATCATGGTGGGCACTGCCTAACTTGTTCCCGCTAACTCCTAATCATATCCTGGAGCACTTCATGATAGACAAGTAGATATTATCTATAAATGTATAGACATATGGGTGCACCCCCATAAGTCAATATCTATAAACTTGCTCTACGCCAAGCAACACCTCACGTAAGTATAAACCATATTCCCATCACCTAAGCATCTACTTACAATGAATAACCGAGTAGGTATCACCTCGGCATCCCATACCATCACATGATGATAGAGTTAAGGTTTTGCGCTAGGGGCAATTGTGTAATTTTTGTTACATATATCTAACTAATTGACTAATCTGGTTTGAAATTAAGGTATTTTCTTTCTATTGTATAATTGATATAATATGGTTATATTAATTAATCAATTTAATTAAAATTTTATTTAATAGAAAGTCCATAAATGGTATTTTTTGTGATAGTAGTTACAAAGTGTTGTAACCATGAGTAATTTATCACAATGAAAATAAACATACCATTTTATATATATTCCTAGTCAAGATGTATTGAGACTGGATATCAATACATCCGTTGAGATTAGAGTATGTAACGCTCTCCAAATGTTGGGCAGTGTATTACTCATGAATATTGGGGACACCAAGGGGTTAGATACCGATAGTTATTGGATAACTATGGAAAGACTCACTCAATAGTTTTCTATTGGTTAATATAACTAAGGATAAGTAGAAAATATCGATGTGACTAATTTACACTGCTCTCTCGATTGAGAATACCATTGATCTTTATTATGGAAGCTTTGCTTTGATTATAGTTAAATCATGGCATGGCATCCATCAAACGACCATAGTTGGGTCGAGTGAAAGCATTAGAAGTGAAACACTATTCAAGAGAGGATTTGTCACCTCGGTTATATGAGATTAGTACCACGGTCAACTGAAGTCAACTCAAAGTCAAAGTCAATAGCCATAACAGTTCGGTTAATAATTATAATTATTAAACCAAGGACTTTGTGTTTGGACTATAAAGTTGAATATAGATGATATTGGAATTTTGACAATTACCAAATTCCGTAAATCCAAAGTGCAATAGTTTTGATGAAGAGAATTGGCGTATATAATTGTCACTATTAGGCACCGCTTTTAGTAAGTAAAACTGGATTTTACCAAAAAATGTGTAAACGATAAATTTAGCCAAAATGTCACACCGCTTGCTAAGTTATGTGTTAAAGTTAATATTCGAATAGTTCAATATTAATCATTGACTGAATTTACACCTTTGAGTCGCACAACCATAATGATGAATTCTCTGAAAAACCATATAATTTAATTAATTTATAAAATGTTTTAAATTGATTAAATTAATGATATTTGAGAAATATTAATTATTTTTTATTTGATGATTGAAAGTTTTTTGTAATTATTTTAATGCATTTATAAAAGCTATATTTGCGCGCATTGATATATGATATCGATGTAATTTAAAGATAATTGCATGAAATGATTTATGGAAATTTTATGTCATTTGATGACATGATTTATGGAAATTTTTGTCATTTGATGACATGATTTGTGGATATTTTATGTCATTTGATGACGTACATGTAAAGAAAGGATTAGAGAGAGAGAGAGAAACAATCAAGGGAATTAATTAGGGAAGTTTTAATTAAAGAATGGGAAAAGTTTCATTCATTTAAATAAAACATGTTCACTGATTCATTCTGTACATACAATTCCTTTTTTCCTCATTTATTCTTTCTCTTTCTCCCTTCCTTACTTTTCATGGGAGAAAACAAAAATAATTTCCAAAATCTTTCAACTCCAAATAAAAAGAGATCAAATAAAATAAAAGTGGTTCATCCATCTCCTGTAAGGATTGGATGGAGATCTTGAAGATTCGAGGAGATATCATCATTCAAGGTGTGATATACAGGAAATATCTTATGCGGAATTCAATTTCAAGGTGTGGTTGAAAGATTTGTGTAATATGATCGGTTCGCGGAATCTATGAGCTTTTGATTCATCGTTCAACGTATTCTCTTGGGCAATAGCATGGTATCATCTTGATTTACAAATTCTTATAATCATTTATAACCGATTATTACATGCTTTCGTCTAATTAATTTATCCATTATCATAATTCCATATACATATATTATCAACATGAGATGCAAAAATGATCATATGTATGTGTATATTTTTGATTAAAACTCTGTTTTGTTTATATATTTGAAGATGTAGATTTGTTGTTGAATTCATAATTATATTTTTCTTCTTAACTTTAATTTTGACAAATTTTGAAATAAGTTTTATTAGCCTAACTTTAGTCTATACTAACAACTTCATATATAACTGTATAATCATATGATTTTGCTAATCAACAGAATTTGTCTATACGTTCTATTTTATAACTTGCAGTTTTTAATATGTAGTTGTAAAATTTAATCATGTATGTTTATACATGTTTAATTGTTTGCTTGCACATCTTTCAAACTAAATTCACATACATATTTTTTAGATACTAATTATGTGATTTAAAATAAAAAACGAAAGTTTTACCAATCTATTTTATGCAAGGAAAGTTTTATTAAAGTGTTGTGTAACCATATATCTAATTATATATAAAGGGAAGTTTTGTTAATTTATTCAGTATAAGCAAAGTTTTGTTCATATATTTTGTAACTACATATGTGACTATATATATGTGTGTGTATATAAACATACTTATATATGTGGATATATATACATATGTTGTTTTTATCTATATATTCATACATACATACATATATATATATATATAAACATATGTTTAGTTATAAAATTATTTGTAATTTAAAGTGCATTTAAGTGCATTTAATGTGCATTCAAAGTGACTTGATGTGTATTTTAAAACTTTCATTTATGGTCAAGTATGTCGAGAATAAATGGTTATTTGTTGCCGATTGTTACTTATTCAAGGATTGCTTTATTTGGTGTTGGTATATTAAAATTAAAACTACAATCTAATTTACAAGTATTGTATTGATGGTTAGAAATTCTGACATTTTATACCACAGTTGTATGAGTATGCATATATATAAATAAATGTGAAAACTCATATCATTTATAAAAACCACAATGTTGCACATTCAAAATTCACACTGGAATATATTTGGACAAACTTACATTTTATGCTATGTATTAATTGCTAATTAATGGAATTTAATGTATCAATCAATTTAATTAAAGCGAGAGCTGAAAGGTTTCTCTCTATATATAAATAATGTGCCCCCTCATTAATTGAATAAGTTAAGAGAAGGAAATTAAAAGTTTCCTTCTCTAAATAAATTTATGCCCCATCATTAATTAAATAATTTAAGAGAAAGTAAATGAAAAGTTTCCTTCTGTAAATAAATTTATGCCCCGTCATTAATTAAATAAGTTAAGAGAAAGGAAATGAAAATTTTCCTTCTCTAAATAAATTCAATATGTAACCTTCACATAGAAATATTTATATAAGAGTATATGTGGTATACCCTAATTTATATTCACATTAATTTACAATGAAACTTTATTTATAAAATTAAATAAAATGTTGATTTTATTTAAAAAGAAACTTAGAAAAGTATATTTAGACTTTATAGGCCTATTAAAGATCCAAAATGTTAATTTTTTTGAAATTCACATATTTCTTCCACTGTAGGCTGGCCAAGTTCCAACACGTGATGCTCAATCCTTTATTCAATGCTTATAAATTACGCTCAATCTCCAAAATATTCTATATAAGGAGTTCGTAGAAAAACCGAAGAAATATTACCGCATCCTCATCCCAGATGGTATTATAACTCTGTTTATTCAAATTTCTCATCGTACAAAATCAAATATCATAAAATCATAAAGAAGGGTGTCATCACTGTATCATATCAAAATAACTAATCAATCAATATCAATGGTGAATCATTAATGAAATCGAAATCAGTATAGAAAAATGAGAAATCAGAAAATGTAGAAATCGAATATAAAAATTCTAATTTAATTCAAAAATTAAATAATAATAATGTTATGCAAAATTTGCCTTTAACCATTTAAATCAAATATCCAAATATATAATTGTATACATACACACACACACACACACACATATATATATATATATACATATATATATCTGTGTGTGTTTGTGTATAATGTGACGATCCGCCTTTTCAACCCTCAGAAGTCGACACTAATACATCCACGTTATTCACGTGCCGAACAACCAAGTGCCAGAAAGACAGATGGTAAAGGGAAAGAAGAAGAAAGAAGACAAGAAGAAACTAAACAACACAGATTCTCACATTGCAGCAAATAATCTATAATATAACAATGATCTTTGCGAATTAAAACTTTTATATACATACATCATCAGAGCACTAGCCTATCATTTGCCTGGAGAGTTATAACACCAGTCCTTACAATTTCTGATAAATACAACAAAGCCATGCAGCGGGACATAATGAAATACATAGATACGTCTTGGACCACCAGCTCGTCTCCTGAGCTCCAAAGCATCCAAAACTAATCTGAAAACATGCTCGGTCTGATCTGAGCATTATAAGAAAACAACGCCCGGGTTAGTCTGGTAAAACCAACGTAAGAAACTCAAATCATAAGAAATTTATTTTAACTTATAAAATCCTTTGAAATCCAAGGCATCTCAGAAGACCTCGTCACACATAAACACGGACAGGTTTTACCTTATGATAACCAAAACATTTTTATTATAAAATCTAGTGATATTATAATAATGTCTAAGGGTTTAAAGTAAATATATCAAGTAGTTATGATGTGTGTACATGATAGAAATAATAGGTATACATTCAAAAACCAAAGGTGCGTATTGGAGAATGGATTTCCAACAAATGGCAAGGTAAGAGACCACCTTCCAAAAATCTATACACCTCCAGATAAAATGTACAGTGAGATCGAAAATCTTTCGACCATGGTATAATAGGCCCGGCGTACCCCTTACTGGATAGCACTGAATATAATCACCCCTTGCCTATGATTAAGAACCAAAAATGGGCACCGAAGCATACATAGAGATATCGACACTAGATCTTGGGATGATCATACCCTATTGTGTGCGACCCACATAGCCTTGCAGCCTACACTATTTTTGCCATTCTCAAGATGTGAGGCTTTGAGTGGCCACGATTGCCTTTTCCTCATAGTAGACCATCTTGGAATGCTAACCCTGCCCTCCAGGCATAAATGCAACGCCAAAATACATCCATACAAGTTGTTCCGAGATCAAACAAACATTCAACAATTACTATCTTCCATTTTGGAATCACCCTCAAGAAGAATAGTATAGCTCCATAACATACTTAATAACGATCCATCATGGTGTTATTAGTTTAGAGTGGTTCAGATAAATCGTACTTATCCAAAACCGGTGTCTCCCGATTAAGCGGTGATTTCTGGCTAACACAATTCTGGTTCATTGGAAGTGTGCAACAAATATTCGAGTCCTCACTAGGGAACCTGAATATACACAACACACTTCCTGAGTTAAAACTGGTCAAGATTTGATAGTCGATCATTTAACTATCAAATACACAATCAACCAATAATATAGAGATTTAATTTTCCCATAGCAACCACTAAGCATTAAAATAAGTTTCGTTTATCTAAAACTCTTTTTGGAATATTTGTCAAAATATCCATGTACTTATCACACTAGAGTAAGTATATTCACAAAACATCGTGAAAGACTTCTCATTTCAAAATCATATTAAAGGGATCAAACAAATGTTATTTAGAGATAAGGATAACCCCAAACATTATTCCTTCGGTGTTAAGCATGGAACAAATGTCCACACCATAATTAAAAATGTCAATTAAGAAAAATCCATTCTCAGATTCTTTTATAAATTTCTTCAATAAATCCTTTTAATAAATCATTTCCATTTATGAAATCTCCATTGCTTAAATTCAAAATCCATTTATAAAACTCTTTTATAAATATCCAAAAATCATTTATAAAACTCTATTATAAATATCCAAAGTCAGTGTTAAAATTTCTTTTACAAATATCCAAAGTCATTTATAAAACTCTTTTATAAATCTTCATTTATAAATTCCCTTTCTAAATGTATTTTACACGTATCATTTGTAAATCTCCTTTAAATAAACCCTTTATAAAATATTATTTACAAAATATCATTTATAAATACCATTATTAATATAATTGGACAACTTACAAAATCATTCAAAACACTTAATCTGAAACTGTTATAGAATTAAAGTCAATTAAAAACCATAAATTTACAAATTTGAAAGGAGGCCTAGTGGCCACAATGGTATTGAATTAAGTTACCATTTTAATTAAATTTTGACTCCAAGTCACATAACAATTATTTACATAAGCCAACATTTATGTAAATAAAATCCTTAACCAAATAAGGAAATAACATGTCAATATAAACCAAGTGGCAGACACATATCCAAACAACATAATAGTAGGATGGTGGTTTACCCTGCTAAATAGATGTCCACACAATCCATTAAGTTTATTATAACAAAACCGGGATTTATTTTGCTAACAGATGTCCACATAAACAAAATAGTTGAGTTATAACCAAACGAGGATTTATTCTGCTAAACAGATGTCAAGTTTAATATAACCTAATCACATTTCTATGGTTACATAATGGTATTCACAATCGAACCCCTTATGCTCAAACTATTCTTTGGAAAGAAAGTTGCATTTAAACAAATTTATCTTTGGAAAACAAAGTGTTTAAAAACTTTACCCCTTTAAAAATCATTAATTACAAGTTTTAAAAGATAATTAATTAGTAATTAATTAAAAATAAATCATATAATTAATGAATAACTAACCTTACTTAGTCAATAATTAATTAAAATTAATCTCACTTTTAAAAGATAATTAATTAGTAATTAATCTCCACTTAATTATAATTAATAAAC
Source organism: Allium fistulosum (assembly GCA_030737815.1). Taxonomy (NCBI): domain Eukaryota; kingdom Viridiplantae; phylum Streptophyta; class Magnoliopsida; order Asparagales; family Amaryllidaceae; genus Allium; species Allium fistulosum. Next base: position 1,385,830,310 of record CM060901.1, on the reverse strand, counting down.
CTAGTTTAATACTTAATTAGTTATTAATTTCTCAACTAAATTAATTATTAATCAATTAATAATACTTAGTTAATTATCTTAAAAATCATTATTAAGTTTGGAAAAACATTTCTAAGGTTTACTTAAGCATAAAAACTCAAGTTTTTTAGAAGTTGAACTTTTTCCCAAAAACTGCATCAACGGCGGCTATCGCTATGGATGCCATAACTTGAAAAAAAAATTCTAAGTTTCTTTTGAAATCTTACCCTTTTGAAAAACATACTTACTTTTTACAAACATAAAACAAGTATTTTGAAAACTAAAACAAACTTCAGAATTGAAAATGATTTTTTATTTTTCAAACTAAAAACTATAGTTTGAGACAAGGATTATCTGTCGTTTAACCAAACAAAAGTGCTAACTCCCTTAAAATATAACCACATATTCATGCTCAAGCCTACAAATCATTTCAAAAATCACAAACACATATAAAGATTCAAACTTTATCATATTAATATCAAAACTTGCAACTCTACTAAATTTTTGACTTCATTTAAAGTCAATAACCAATACCACATACAAGCACATATAAACATATGTATAATCATATAAAACAACATCAAATTACCAGTCATCCAACAAAACATACTAATAAGTAAATAAAAATAAAGAAGTTAAAACTTGTTAAAGATATGAGCTTTACTCACCAAACTTATTTAAAAAAATTTGAAAAGAGCCTAGATCTTGTATTTAAGAAACCGCAACTTGATTTTTGGACCAAAGCAACCTAAGATGGGCTTGGCCATGAGGTCTAGGAACAACATAGGGTGGCCACATGGCTCGGCCATGGAGTGGTGTAGGTGTATAGGCTTGTTTTAGGAAGAGGAAATTGTAAGAAGAAGAAAGAAGTGATTTTTAAAGTGTTTTTAGGAATTAAAAAGGAGAAAACAGTGATTTTTAAAACTTTAAAAATATTTTCGAAGCCATCAAAGAGAATCTAAAGCTTTGGAAAGAAGATATAAAAAATTAAAGAGTGGAAAATGAAGTAAAGATGGAGAGAAAAATTTAGAATTATTTTTTACAGAAAACAATGAAATGAAATCACCAAAATGGCCCCAAGTACCATTGCCCTCCACTAGATTCATGCACATCATCACCCCATTAACTCCTCCTCTCCTTTACACGTTATCCCATGGGTAAACCCTTTTACCCACCATGTAATGCCTTGCCTTGTACTGTGGTGTAAGAGATGCAAGTGTGACATTACGCAATTTACATTTTCTTTTAATTTAAACTTTGAAAATGGTCATTACATGCTTCCTTACACAAATTATTTCCACACTTAACTTACTTAATTTAATTACTTATTATTTATATAAGTGTGTGTTTAAATATATTTAGGTGTTTTACAGCCTTTTAAACAAATTTTAAATGATCAAAAATCAGGATTTTTGCAAAAGCTTTCCGATTACATTTTCTAATTTTCTTTTAGCTAATTATTTTCATAAACACGTCTTGAAAATAATTTCACCATTACTAGTTATAAATTATAAAGGGGTATTTTAATTATTAAAACCATTAATTTGAATATTTGAAATTAATTAAACATTATCAAATCAAAGTGATAAAATTTCAGGTCATTACATTCTATCCCCCTTAAAATAATTTCATCCTCGAAATTTAACTACATGAGCATCTTATACTGTTATCCCACCTTTTGGCAAGGCCGTGACACCAAGGAATTGACTAGTAACCAATGACGGTTTGTCTTAGAGATCGGTTATACACAGGCTCACTATGGATATCGACGAATTTTGTTCGAGTCCGGATCGAGCCAAAATTGATATGACGCGACAAGCGAGGCTATAAGAGCCAACGTTCCAAATTTCAAGTCAATCCGAGTTTGTATGCTCAAGTTACAATCGATGCAAGATTAGATGAAAACCAGCCACTGTTCGAATCGATCGAGTTCGAATCCATCAGGGAAGCTTACTTCGACTCGATCGGCTCCGCATCGATAACCGGGGCCCACTTCGACTCGATCAAGCTCCGCATCAATCACCATAGCCCACTTCGTATCCATCCAAAAGCGGCATACTCTGCATCGACCTTGTTCGTATCGATCTACTCAACTCCACCACCGAACAAGCTCCACTTCATACGACCATTGCCTAGCTCATATCCATCCTGGAAGGCCTTGTTCGAATCCATCAAGGCTCCTTAGTTCGTATCCATCAAGTAGTCGTTACTTCGTATCCATCACCTCATCTTCTATTCGTACCCATCACATCTTCATTTGTTCGTATCCATCAAGTTGGAGCAACTTCATCGATACGAATGAGCCAACCTTCATCGATACAAACAGAACATGACCATCGATATGAATTGAGAAGCCTTCATCGATGCGAACTGTGCATCTTTTATCGATACGAACAAGGCAATACCATCGATACGAATAAGGCGAAGTTCAAGGACAACTCATTCAACTCGGCGTCGAAAGCGGAGTGATCCAGAGATTCAAGCGCCACGTCATCTCACAGTCACGTGCAACTATCGATTCGAACATGATCGAGTCGAAATGATGGAGTCGAATGAAACAGCCAACCGAAAATCCCATTTCATATCGATCATATCTCCTAATCCACAAGTCCAAATGCTATGAAATTTTCACAGGAGCTTACGTACATGCTGAAGAGTGTCCACACCAAATTTTGACTCCATCGGACACAATCTTGATCGATACAAAATCCGTTCGTATCGATCACGAATCAAATCGAAACTTCGCAGGCTTGGGCGCGCGGGCCTAGTCACGTGCCAGAGGGAGTCTCCCGAGATCTGAGCGAAATATCAACCTCCTACACCTATAAATAGAGCCCCAGGGCATACAGAAAAGGGATCTTCTTCTTCTTTGAATTCTCTAACGCCCAGACTCTGCCGGATCTAGTTCTAAACTCCATTGCTGCTACTACGGACGAATTTCACTATGGTAAATCATTATTATCTGCTGTAACTCGCTGAAATCAATTGTAATCATCAAAGAAACATCAATAAAGCAATCAACTTCATAGTGGACGTAGGCAACACGCCGAACCACTATAAATTCTTCTATTTCTGTGCGTTCGTATTACTTTCATTATCTATTTTTGGAGTTTTTGTTAGATAATCCTCTTTTTCCATTTAATTTCTTCATTTTATCTCTTCAAAAACTTCCGAAGAGTGTTGTGCCCAATTTTGGTACAAACACTTTGGTGCTTTCACTGAGAAAAAACCCAATTTTTCTCCTACTCTTTGGATCTCCTATCGATACCGGATTGCATTCCAAGAAGAAGATCCAGATCTAGAACTTTGAAGCCCTTCCATTCTATTCAAATTTGCATCAGATCTAGGAAAGGACTTTATCAATTCACCATGGTAAGTACATGAACTACCTCTACAGCTGCTGATCAGGGAGGACGGGACATGCAGAATCCCGCACAGTTGCCTCCATCCAACCAAGATGCCTCCGGACCTTCAGATCCATCAGGCTCGGTCACCAGACAAGAGTTTCAGATGCTGCTTCAAGAATTGACCCAGAGTCGCCAACAACTAACTGAACAACTGCGCGCCAACACAGAGTTGACCAACCGGCTAAATCGCCAAAGGCACAGAAGATCTAGAAGAGACCAAGGTTCTTATTCTTCCATAGAGAATTCAGCCTCATCTGATGGTCATCACTGATCCACACGCCCACGGCTGGATGTAAGCTACACCCAGGCCACAGGGCACCAACCTACTTCGAATCTTGGACAACCCAGAACTGGACCATCCACTAGTCACCATACAGGACCTTCATCCCGAGGAGGTGCTGCTCCTTATCATGTCACGGGCAACCTTGCTACCGCCACCACTACCTAACAAGGGGTTGATGCTGGAAACCAAGCTGATCCTCATCGTCGCCAATGAGATCATACTCCAGAGCCTTATGTCCCTGAGAATGTTGAACCAAGGAGGCGAGGCACGGACCGTCGACCGCGTCCGGTCCAGACTCGCGCTATGGAACCCGACCACACCTTGGCACATCATGCTCCAAGTATCCAGATGCCGGATATACCGACGATGATTCGTCAGATGATCCGTGAAAGTCAGGGTCTCACTAACGACGACTAGGGAATCTCCCGGAGTCATACCCATGACATACTATATGCTGAACCACCTCGGCGCTTCAAGATGCCAACCTTGCCGATGTATGAAGGAAGTTCTTATCGCAACCAACATATCCTGAAATATGAATGGCTGATGAATGTTGCGAGAGCTGATGATGCAGTAAATTGTCGTAGTTTCCCCATTTCCCTAGGGGCATTGCAACCATGTGGTTTACTCGCTTGCCACTGCGATCTATTTCCAATTTTGACTAGATGGCCACCAAGTTTGTTGAACAATTCTGTACGCATGTAGCGAGGCCTAAAAATGTTAACACTCTGTCTAGTGTTACTCAAGCTCCCGGAGAAACACTTAGACATTACTTGGAGCGATTCGATGCTGCGTGTGCATAAATAAGCAATCCCAATGATAAATCTATCCTGATGGCATTGACTAAGGGGATTGATCCTGATTCCAAGTTCGGAATTTGGTTAGCTGGGAAACCATCTGCATCATTGGACCGTTTCTATTCCAAGGCAGCCTAATTCTTGAGAAGGGAGGATGTGAAACAGTCTAGGAAGCAGGATGATGCAGGTCCCAACATCGAAGGGATTCAAGGCAACATCGCCATTAAACAATCCGGAGAGAGTTCTGGAAAAGTTCAGTTGAACATACAAAATAAACAGAATCAGTAGAGGGACAATGGGAATCAGGGCAAGAAACGAGACCAGAATCGTGGCCCACGATGTAGAGCTCCCATGTACGATAATTATACTCCATTGAACACGTCGTTGGAAAATGTGTATTTGCAGACTTGTAACACCATGCAATACAAGAAGCCTGTCCCAAAACCATCAACGGAAAGACAAGTTCAAACAGGAAAATTTTGTAGATTCCATGAAAGTTATGGCCATAATACAAATGAGTGTCGTCATTTGCAAGATCTCATTGAGAAGTTGATACGTGAGCGAAAGTTGGATCAGTATGTGCGGGCACCGGAGTCAGGAGGTGCGGGCCCATCGAATCAGAATCGTGCATCAAACCAAGAAAGGCAAGAGGAACCCGCTTGAACTGGCGGGAGGTTGGTTATTAATACAATAAGTGGTGGTCCTCATCCAGCAGACCGAAGCTGGAAGGAAATAGAGTCGTATGCCAGTTCCATCAGGCATGCAGACTTCGAATGTTATAGCAGTTTTGATGAAGGGGCTCCGGCCAAATAACAGAAGACGATGACAGATGACATCGTGTTCAGAAACAGAGACGCCGATAAAGTCGAAGCCCCTACTATCGATCCAGTGGTCATCTCGACTCAAGTAGGTCCTGCTTGGGTGAAGAGGATCTTAGTTGACAGTGGAAGCTCTATGAATATTTTGTTTAAGCGAACTTATGATCAAATGACAATGGAAGCCAAGGACTTGAAACCTTGTCAATCCCGAATCCATGGTTTCAATGGAAGCGCTACTATACCCACTGGAATGGTGGAACTGCCAGTTGAGTAGGGAGTTGGAGAACGTCGGAGAGTACGGATGTTACAGTTCATTGTTTTGGACATAGACTCCCCTTATAATGCTTTCCTGGGCCGACCGGCCCTCGCTGAATTCAGGGCAGCCATTGCCCCATGGTGTTTGACTTTAAAGTTTCCCACTGATCATGGAGTGGGAATCATTTAGGGAGATCAGGCTGCTGGAAGAGCCTGTTATGTCGCAGATCTGTGGGAGGCGCAGCGAAAGGAGAACGGAAAGGGCGTAGAGGAATCTCTCTGCATCCGCTTTGCTGATAATTGACAATTAACGCCCGGGCCTAGGCCCGGGCACCCAAACCAATTCCAAAGGGATCTTGACCCAAGAGAAACTTAATATGAAGGAAAATCTAAAGAAAGTGAAGCATCCCCAGCCGAACTGACAATCGATGTCCCAATCGACAATGACGATGATTCGAAAATGATAAAGAATGGGTCTCAGCTAAGCCAGCAGACTCAAGAGGAATTGGTTGAATTTCTACTTGCGAATCTTGACGTATTCGCCTCGACGCATTCTAACATGTGTGGGATCTTGCCGGACATCGCGAGCCACACTTTGAATATTGACCCGCGACATGTCCCGGTCAAGCAGAAAAGGCGTGGTATGGATCCAGAGAGATCTGCCGCCCTTAAAGAAGAAGTAGAAAAGCTTAAAGCAAACCGGTTCATTTGGGATGCGCTATATCCTGAATGGGTGTCGAATCCCGTGCTCGTCCGAAAACCAAACGGAAAGTAGAGAACATGTGTTGACTATTCCGATCTGAATAAAGCTTGTCCCAAAGACAGTTTCCCGCTTCCCAGAATCGATCAGCTAGTAGATTCAACAGCTTGGCTTGAGCTCTTATCCTTCATGGACGCGTATTCTGGCTACAATCAGATACCGATGCATTTTCCTGATCATGAACATACCAGCTTCGTAACCAATCTGGGTCTCTATTGCTACAAAGTTATGCCATTCAGACTCAAGAATGCTAGGGCCACTTATCAATGATTGGTCAATCGGATGTTTTCCAATCAAATCGGGAAAACAATGGAAGTATATGTAGACGGCATGCTTGTGAAGTCACGATTTTCCACTGATCATATTAAAGACTTGGAAACTATGTTCAACATACTTCGAGAATACAGAATGAAGCTTAACCCACTGAAATGTCATTTTGGAGTTGAATCCGGAAAATTCCTTGGGTTTATCGTCAACGCTAGAGGAATCGAAGCTAATCCTGAAAAGATTTGGGCAATCAGAAATCTTGAAACTCCGAAAACTATAAAGCAAGTCCAAAGTCTCAATGGGAAAGTAGCGGCATTGAGCAGGTTCATTTCAAAGTCCACCGACAAATGCATTCCCTTCTTCGATCTGATCCGAAAAGGAAAATGAAACTTTGAATGGACCACGGAGTGTGAAGGCGCTTTCCAAGCACTAATTCAGTATCTATCCACACCACCTATCCTGTCAAAGCCTATTGATCATGAGAAGTTGTACGTATACTTGGCGATATCAGAAAACGCTATCAGCGCTGCCTTAATTCGAGAGGAAGACAAGATACAGAAGCCAGTATACTACGTTAGCAAACGATTGAATGGAGCTGAAAGGAATTATCCGAAACTAGAGAAGTTGGCTTATTGCCTTGTTTTTGCATCAAGGAAGCTCCGACCATATTTCCAGGCACATCCTATCATTGTGTACACTGACCAGCCGTTACGACGGGTCCTTGCGCGACCTAAGACGTCTGGTAGGTTACTCAAGTGGAACATCGAGCTAAGTCAGTTTGATATTACTTATACTCCAAGGCGAGCCATTCAAGGACAAGTCCTAGCCGATTTCATGTCCGAAGCCAGTGAATCCCCCGAATACGTCTGGAAGCTGTATACTGACGGTGCATCAAACGACCGGTGTTCGGGCACTAGTGTTGTACTTGAAACTCCCGAAGGCCGATCTATATGTTATGCTTTGAAATTCGATTTTCATGCAACCAATAATGAAGCTGAGTATGAAGCCCTCTTAGCTGGAGTAAAGCTTGCCAGAGATTTGAGAATTATCGCTGTGGAAATTTATTATGATTCACAGTTAGTTGTATGTCAGGTACGGGGAGAGTATCAAGCGAGAGATTGAAGGCTGGCGGCTTACTTAGCTCGAGTTCAGGAAGTAATGAATCAGTTTGATTATTATGCCATTTATTGTATACCTCGAGAATGCAACCAAAAAGCTGATTCATTGGCGAAGCTAGCCAGCACAGGTGAAGCTCAGCAAATGGGACTCGTTCTCGTAGAGACGTTATCTTCTCCAAGCATTGACCGGGCAGAAATAGACTGGGTATGCGAAACCATCCTCGAAAAGGATTCATGGATGACTCCACTCAGAAATTACATTGAGCACGGAACCCTGCCGGAGCACAGGAGTGAAAAGAGACAAGTTCTTCGAAAGGCTTCACGATTCACCCTTCAGAATGGAATCATGTATAGAAGAGGGTACTCTGTTCCTTTACTCCAGTGTATCGCTCACGATGAAGTTAAACGAGTATTACACGATGTGCACGAGGGAGAATGTGGCGATCACACCGGGGGGCAGGCACTTGCCAAGAAAATACTTCGATACAGATATTACTGGCCGACTGTGAATCGCGATGCGTCATATTATGCAAAGAAATGTGATAGGTGTCAGAATCATGCTCGAATTCCTAGAGCCCCTCCTACCGAGATAACGCAAATGGTCAGCCCATGGCCGTTTGCAACGTGGGGCATCGACATCATTGGTACTCTACCTTTGGAAAAAGGTGGTGCGAAATATGCCATCATCGCAGTTGGTTACTTTACAAAGTGGGCTGAAGCTGAAGCTCTTGCTACCATAACGACGAAGAAATTAATCAACTTTGTAGTCCGCAACATCATCTGTCGATTCGGTCTTCCACACACCATTATTACGGACAACGGAACCCAATTCGATAGTGCTGAATTTAAAGATTTCTGCAAACGATTTCACATCCAAAAGAAATCTCTGCAATTGCACACCCTCAGGCGAACGGACAGGTCGAAGCGGTTAATAAAGTTATAAAGTCTATTCTGAAAAAACGACTGGAAAAGGTCGGGGGCAAGTGGGTCGATGAACTTCTTATGGCTTTATGGGCTTACCGAACAACCCACAAGACCGCGACCGGTCACCCTCTATTCTCCCTCTCTTATGGTTCAGAATTCGTTATTCCAGTTGAGCTAGAAGTACCTTCTCATCATGTGACATACTATGATCCAAAGACAAATGCTATATTGCTTGCTGAATCTCTCGATCTACTAGATGAGAAGCGTGAAGAGGCTGATTTGAGGGCAGCCGCGCATCGAAGTCGAGCCGCCCGATTGTACAACGCCAAGGTCCGCCCACGAACCTTTGAACTAGGCGATCTCGTCCTGAAAAGAATTTATCCGGTTCCTTCGCATATGAAGCTGACATGGGAAGGACCGTATGTTATTGAACGAAGTCTTGAAGATGGCACATTCAAAATATCGACCGTTGACGGTCTTACTCTGCCAACAGCCTGGATTAGCGAGAGTCTTCGTCGCTACTACACATGATAGGCTATGTTTATTCATTTAGTTTATTTTCCATTTCGCAATTTGTTTCTGCATTTTGAAATTAGAATTTGTAATAAGGCAACTGACTTTGCCATATTTTCTTATTTCATCAATAAAATGCAATCTCTTCGAGCCAGAGCTGTGATTTACTTGAAATGCTTCATATGATCATCACTATGCAAGGAGAGCTAAGTTTCACCATACGGTGGAATTTATTCAAATAGGGAGTGACTGTGATGCAACCGGTCACTCGCTAAGTGAAACCCGAGCTCGGGGACAAGCCATCACATCAAAGTCAAAAACGATTTGATACACGACAATCCCTCACTTAACTCCCGGTTCCCAGAGTGCGAGCTGGAGTATTAAAATATGTCTACGAAGAGGGTGGATCCGTCTGCCTAACGACTTCGTCCGTATATGCGCCAAGTTTGAGGAGGGTGGACCCGTCCATCTAACGACCTCACTTGTTAACTCATGGTGGATGTGATTCGACCATCCATGATCCTGATACACCTTTCGTTCCCAGAGTGCGAGTCGGAGTATAAACATCATTTGGATTCCCAGAGTGCGAAACGGAGTATAAACACCAACTTCGAACTCCGAGAGAGCGAGTCGGAGTATAAACATCAACTCCGGATTCCCAGAGTGAGAAACGGAGTATAAACACCAACTTCGAACTCCCAGAGTGCGAGTCGGAGTATAAACATCAACTTCGGATTCCCAGAGTGCGAAACGGAGTATAAACATCAACTTCAAGTTCCCAGAGTGTGAATTGAGGTATAAATATCAACTCCGAACTCCCAAAGTGCGAGTCGGAGTACAAATGTCGATTCCGAGTCCCCAGAGCACGGACGTATGATTTAAACTTAAGCCGGTGTGACCAACCACCAATAAACAAATGAGAATCCCCGGAGTGCGGATATGATCGTCGACAATCGGACAAGCGTGAATAACCCGCTCAATCTCCGCTTGTCTCAGACATCCATCTAGTAGCACTAGGCTCAACATGTTATAAGTGAGAAGCAATCACTGGTGATGTTCAACAATTCACCCCCAAGACTGGGGGCAGGACTTAAGCATCGACCATTGATTGAAGCGGTGCGACGTCAAAATTCCACTCACTCCCTGGTCGTAAACCATGTCCACAATTTTCAGACTTGGTGCAAAAAGACAAACTTGACTCTGAAGTTGGAACTTTACAAGTGCATTTCAAACATTGAAACACTTAAGCAAATACACAATAAGCTAAAAAAGAAAAGTTTCATTTCTACTATTTATGAAAGAAATTCGTGTACAAGTCTGTTCCAAAAGATTCCAACTAGTAGGGGCCGAACCCGCATTTATACACGGCCAACAAAATGTGAGTCAAAGTAAACCAAGGAAGCATGTCTAATCTTTCTTCTTCCTCGCCTTCCTTCTCGGTGTAGACCCGCTGGAGCCGCCACTATATTTTTCCTCTTTGAGCCTTTGCCTTTCGGTGGTCGGTCTCCAGGTGGGGGCATAATCTCAACATCCTCCTCCGAGCTCGTATGAATAGGAATGCTTCCTGCAGGTGGAGTCGGAGGAACAGGATCAAGTGCAGAAGGTGGAATGGGCACGCTGGTGATGAAAACTGTGCCACCAGGAGATATCATTCTAAGCAGGGCTGGACCGGGTGCCGCCATCCCACCTCCAAAACTGCCACCATGAGCCGCTGCTTCCATTTCAGCGTCGATTTGTGTGAATATCTCCTCTTCAGTAACCGCTCGAGCCTCGCTGGGGGCATTAGTAGTTGGCATTGAAGAACTTGTAGCAGGAGAGCTTCCACCCATAACAAATGGCAAGTCGGCGAGAGGATCGCCATGATGGCGAAAGAGTTCTTCCATCAGCTGCTCATCAAACACAAGCGTGCTCCCCTGTGTATCGTCAAGTGGGGCAGTTGTGGTTACAGTGATCGCCTCGGTAACAATAGCCTCCTGCGTCTGATATGATTCTTGAGTAATAGGAGGCTCGACAGGTGCAGCATCGATCACTGGACAAAAAAATAAGAGAACTGTTAGAACTTAACTCGAGTGAAGATTTCGAATTAAGACAAATATGTGGAATGCCAGAATACCTTCCTCAGTTTGACTTGTAGGCGGCAGAGCGGCTTCAGTAACTTGCTCTGTAGCCGGAGACATCTGCGGCTGATCCGAATTATAGGCAGGAATAGCTTGGGGATCGACCGCAGACGAGGATTCGGGCTGGGTTGACGCTGGAACTTCAAGACTCGCCTCATGATGGTCAACCCCTGAACCCTCTCCTACTTCGAAGTTCTAGGCGTCGAGTCTTTCCTTTTCATGCAGTATCATTGACTAGTGAAGAATCTTCATTTCATCTTCATTCAGAATGCGATTCTTGAGTTCAAACTCATCCATAGACTCACCCAGATGCGCCTCCTTCTCTTCTTCAACTAATCGGCCCTAGGCATTGTATAGATGCGAATCATCGAGCCAGGCTAGACCCCTGTACTTCAGCACGTTAGCGTTGTAAACAACGAGAAGGTCTTCGATATCAGCCTCTAGCCTGGACTCGGCCGACTTCACTTTCTCCTCGACCTCAGTCTCCACCTTGCGGACTTTAGCCACAGCCGCATCCCGTTCACCCCAGAGAAGATTAGCCTGCTCGCATGCCTCCTGGGCTGCGTTATTCGCATCATCCTTCTCCTTGGCCATGTCAAAGAATTTTTCCTTAAGCTCATTGAGTTCCTTGACCACCGCATCCCGTTCGGCAGTAACTGTAGTATTCTGATGGCCCATCTCCTCCACCAAGGCGACATGTGTCTGCCTCAACCTCTTCATTGCCACATTCGCTTCGTCAGCTATTTTGGTGGCCACAATTTCAGATTTCCGAGAAGACTCGGCCTCAGCAGTGAGCACTTGAATGATCCGGTCCCTTTGAGCGAGTTCGGTCTCCATTTTCTCAATCGCTTTGGCTCGCTCGAAGGCCACCTTGGAAGCTTTCTCTGCAGCCTATACCCACTCTCTATACTGGGTGCAGATGTAGCCATCGAAGCATATGTTCGGAAAATCCTTCCTCATCTGAGCAAGTTTAATAGCCCCTTCCCCCGTGGGCTCAGTAACGGCCTGCTCTGCAATTATGGGGGGAACGGTTTCAACTGGTTGATGATGAGTTTCAGACCTCGAAGTTTGAGAGGACGGCCTATGACAAGGAGGCTCTGGCGGGTGTGGAACAAGAACATGAGGTGGAGATGGAAGTCTAAGAGGAGGAGAGCGAGAACTAGATCGATGTCTGTATTCTCTGTCCCTGTCACGCCCATACCTATCTTGATTAGAGTACTCGTGATCGCGGTCTCTATCAGAGTCTCTCCTATGGGAATCATAATAGGTAGAAGACTTTTGGGCCGAGCGAAGATTCCCAAGCATTGATCCTCTTTCGAACATCGTACCTGAAAATGAGAGACAAAGGAAAAGTTAGTGATTTCTTAGGTTGGACGATTTACAGTTATGAATCATGTAGTGCAGTGAAGTGTATGCATGTGCAACCCCCTGACCAACCGGAAATGTCGCCCGCACTCATAGCAAGCGACTGGCTCAGCTCAAGAGCATTGTCAAGCTCCTCCATCCCGGTGTCATGTTGAAACGACACATAATCCGGAATCGGAATATCAGCAAGTCCTTCGAAAGGATTCTCTACTGGCGGGGGAGGAGCCTCCGAAATTCTAATCCCCTGAACAAGCAAAGACATGACCATGGATTTCGATCTCATAGATTTAGAACGTTTGTGAGCAACTGCTTTGCCTTTTCTCCTTCCTCCTGAATCCTGGACATCGGAGGAAGGCCCAGCTTGGAGCTCGTTATCGGTAGGCATTCTCTCTGGATCAACTTCTTCAGCTATTACGACTCCGGGCACTTTTCGTTTCACCCGCTTCTTCGAGACTGCTCTAAGTGTCCCTTCCAGCCTGATGCTTTGCCTCCGTTCAATCAGCCCGACGGTTCTCAAATTTCTGTCGGTCAGAACCAAGTCAGTATGCCTCTCTTTGCCCGGAACGGCTTGGAGGATCCGGACTAGCTCTCTTAAGTATCCACCATCAGGTCATGAGATTGCGGCTGTGAAAGAAGAAAAGTATGTCAGTTTTGAGGTCGGTTATTATCTCGATAATCCAAGAGAAAGATTGCAACGCTTACGTCTATCCAACCATCGCCTAGCGAATCCAAGGGGGCACCGAACGTAGAACCATTCAGTTTTAAAGTAACTCAGCCTTCCCCAGGACCTAGTTACTATTTGACAGTTCCTAACCGCTACCAAAAATGTGAAAGAAGGGCTATCTCCGCGGCTCTTAATGTTAAATAGATATCTAATCTCGATTGGCTTTGGTGGTCGAAAGTGAATTTCCATAAACAGAATGAATGTGCTATTCAACAAGGCGTATCCGTTGGGGTGAAGCTGGGATGGAGCTATTCCAAGGAATGATAACATCTCCCTTATATATTGATTGAAAGGAGGAAGTGTCCCCGCTGTGCAAGCATGACGGTTGAAAGCAGTAAACCCCTCCGGGGGAGCATGTGGCCTGTCATTTGGCCTAGGCAGTAACACGTCGTCAAGCGACAAGCCGTGCCTTAAACAAATCCATCCCAGCATATCTTCAGAGATGCCGGACGACACAAAATCTTGTGGACGACAAATGAACCGGGCTCCTGGAAGCTCATCCGGAGCTGGATTTATAACTTCGGCTTCAATGACCGGTATCTCGATGGTTGAAGGAATTGAACTCGGGAGTTCCTGCTGCTGTGAACTTGAGGGTTCCATGACTAACTAGCTTATGAAAAATCATTGTTAAATAGACAATAACACTCGTGCATCCCCCAGTGTAAAGTGTGTAAGTGTGTTGTGCAGTGCAGTGTTGCGTATCACTTGACAAGTTCTATGGATTTAGAGAAAGCATGTGAACGATAAGACTTCAAAATTCAGTCGGAATGACCGTCATCGTTGACCATCACAACCACGCCATCCAGTTATTAGCGATCGATTCGAGTCAGAGTTTGTTAAAGTTTTGTTAAGTTACAATTCCATCGACGAGCTTCGATAGGCACTTAAATATGCAGGGTAATAGTTAAGTCCAGATATGCGAGAATGAATCTCATCGGAAATCATGTTATCAGTTATTCAAGGTTTCGTATCCATCAAGATCCGGGTTCACATCAGTTGTCAAGAATTTGCGTCGAATCGATCATCAAGTGTTTGATTTCATATCGATCAAGGTCAGATGCTTGGAATCGATCGTTTGGGTCCATATCAGCCAGAGAAGCCCCGGCTTCGTATCGATCACATACGCTCGATGCATTTCATATCGATACAAAGGAGTATTCTTCGAATCTATCTAAAGTCAAGGACTTCGACTCGATCATATTCACTCGATACATTTCATATCGATCGTACAAGACGAGCCCATGCAACAGTCATTGCAGATCGACACGAAAAGAAGATCAAGCCATCCTCCTCCATACTCGTTCTTCCCTAGATTGATTCGAACTCCATTTTTCTCCTCCTTCGACCTCGCACGAAATCTACTTCCCAAACAACGTTTGGACATGAATTCGAATGGAATGGCATGAGAATTTGAGTCTCATCTTTCTGGGACTAAGGTTGTTTGATTGATTACCTTATTCTCGATAACTGGTTTGAGGGATTAAAGGTTCTGATTCAATTCGAAGGCAAAAAGCAGTTTCTTTTCTTAGTCACTGGAGCGATACGAAAGCGAAGACGAAGAAAAAAGTAAAAAAGTGAAAAACGACTAAGTCCACATTATTTATATGGACTCGAGCGTGAAGGCAAAAGACGATTCGCATCCCAGTAGATTCGACCGATTGCAAGACATCACCACGAGATCGATTCGAACAAGCCATTCGAATCCATCAACCCTCAGACGACTACTATTTCGTATCAATCGTGGGACTTCTGTTTATATCTATTGAGCATTGCGCTATTCGAATCCATCAACACGAGCCTTTATCGAAGCGAAGTTGCCAACGAAGGCTTTTTTGAGTCACCCAAATCCATCGATACGAAACCATTGTTCGTATCGATCATCTTCGACTCCATCTCCAGTGCAGCGATACGAACGATCAGTTCGAATCCATCAAATCGTAGCTCCCGGAAGCCAATGCCCATCGATACGAATTGTCTATTCGTATCCAATGATACCAGATCCATCGATTCGAAATACACAACAGAGGCTGTTCTGAAGACATTGAACTCTATCGATACGAACGACCGCTTCGTATCCATCAAACCCCACATCGATCGATTCGAAATGCTCATTTCGTATCCATCAATACAATGAATACTGATGCAAAAACGATGTTTTAACCTTCTACACCGATTCAGGAGAGAATCGACATGAAGGAACATTCAAAAACGACCATCGAGCGTTGTTACAACTCAAATCTCACATCGGTTCAGGAGAGGATCGATACGGAATTTGATATGGGATAAACTAACAACGACTCGTGAACGTACAAGCGTCAACGAGAGTCAGATTAACATATATGGATATATGTCGGACTAATATTCAATATTCCAGATTTACAGGAATTGGAAACTCATTTGATAACGATTACAACAACAAACGACTAATCACTAGCATACAGCCATCAGTTGCAACAATACAGGGTACAACAGTAGACAGTCAACATTTTACATTATCGAGAAAATCAGTTGAAGATTACAGGTTTCATCGAAAAGACGATAACTATTCAGAATGAAGATTGCAGCATTTCAAAGCACATCATGTTTCCACAAGACGTACTTTGGGGGGCAAATGTTATCCCACCTTTTGGCAAGGCCGTGACACCAAGGAATTGACTAGTAACCAATGACGGTTCGTCTTAGAGATCGGTTATACACATGCTCACTATGTATATTGACGAATTTTGTCCAAGTCCGGATCAAGCCAAAATTGATATGACGCGACAAGCGAGGGTATGATAGCCAACGTTCCAAATTTCAAGTCAATCCAAGTTCGTATGCTCAAGTTACGATCGATGCAAGATTGGATGAAAACCAGCCACTGTTCGAATCGATCGTGTTCGAATCCATCAGGGAAGCTTACTTTGACTCGATCGGCTCCGCATCGATCACCAGGGCCTACTTCGACTCGATCAAGCTCTGCATCAATCACCATAGCCCACTCCGTATCCATCCAAAAGCGGCATACTCCACATCGACCTTGTTCATATCGATCTACTCAACTCCACCATCGAACAAGCTCCACTTCATACGACCGTTGCCTAGCTCGTATCCATCTTGGAAGGCCTTGTTCGAATCCATTAAGGCTCCTTAGTTCGTATCCATCAAGTAGTCGTTACTTCGTATCCATCACCTCATCTTCTGTTCGTATCCATCACATCTTCATTTGTTCGTATCCATCAAGTTGGAGCAACTTCATCGATACGAACGAGCCAACCTTCATCGATACAAATAGAACGTGACCATCGATACGAACTGAGAAGCCTTCATCGATGCGAACTGCGCATCTTTTATCGATACGAACAAGGCAATACCATCGATACGAATAAGGCGAAGTTCAAGGACAACTGATTCAACTCGGCATCGAAAGTGGAGTGATCCAGAGATTCAAGCGCCACGTCATCTCACAGTCACGTGCAGCTATCGATTCGAATAGGATCGAGTCGAAATGATGGAGTCGAACGAAACAGCCAACCGAAAATCCCATTTCGTATCGATCATATCTCCTAATCCATAAGTCCAAATGCTATGAAATTTTCACAGGAGCTTACGTACATTCTGAAGAGTGTCCACACCAAATTTCGACTCCATCAGACACAATCTTGATTGATACAAATCCGTTCGTACCGATCACGGATCGGACCGAAACTTCATGGGCTTGGGCGCGCAAGCCTAGTCACGTGCCAGAGGGAGTCTCCCAAGATCTGAGCGAAATATCAGCCTCCTACACCTATAAATAGAGCCCCAGGGCATACAGAAAAGGGATCTTCTTCTTCTTTGAATTCTCCAACGCCCAGACTCTGCCGGATCCAGTTCTAAACTCCATTACTACTACTACGGACGAATTTCACTGCTGTAAATCATTATTATCTGCTATAACTCGCTGAAATCAATTGTAATCATCAAAGAAACATCAATAAAGCAATCAACTTCATAGTGGACGTAGGCAACACGCCGAACCACTCTAAATTCTTGTGTTTCTGTGCGTTCGTATTACTTTCATTATCTGTTTTTGGAGTTTTTGTTAGATAATCCTCTTTTTCCATTTAATTTCTTCATTTTATCTCTTCAAAAACTTCCGAAGAGTGTTGTGCCCAATTTTGGTACAAACATATACTATTCATAAGTCTGCATGATGTTCATAGATCATCCATATGGAAATTCTGGTTCAGTCTCCACTCGATTACATAACTTCACTTCAAAGCTAGTATCACTCACCCAATTCACTAGTGCGGACTACGATCAGGCTTCGGGACTAGAAACCTCTGTTCTACTTACATAGCAATCTAATGTGATAGAAAACGTGTTTCCCTATCTAGAACCCTCATCAAGTGCTCGCCGTCAAAATCGAGTGGTAAATCCTTATCCGTAATGGGGTAATACACCTCAAGTCATGTACTAGAATCTTGGACCAAGAACTATATGAGAAGAGGAAATGATCTACATACAACCTCCGTGCTCATTTCAAGGTTCTTTTTTACCCATTTACCTACTTATCCTTCCACAAATATTTATGAAATCATTTCATAAAAATTCGAACATAGGTTCAAATATTTTTAAATGATACAACTTATTAATGAGATCTTTCATAAAATCATAAAAATTATTAGCTTGGATAATACCCTCCCATATATATATACAACATCTGATTTTTAATACTATTCACTTTTAACTACTCAGATGTAGGCACAAAATAATTTTTGGTCTTTAAAACTGAGTCGACTAATTCAACCTCTTTACCCATTTAGTTTGGCAAGTAGCTTAGAAGAGTAGGATGTTGGTATCTAACTCCATCCTAGACTCTACTTTTTCTTGGACACCTCTAAAGTAAAGGTGTTTATTAGCTAGTGCAATAACATTAAATACTATTTGACCTCCTAATTGTTAAAATCCAAAAGACACTGTTTAATAAAAAAAGTTTATTAAACCTTCTAATTAAATTAATTCAACTTTAAAACTTCACTTATTAACCATTTTAAATCAAGATACCTATACATTTTGAAAACATAGGAGCCAAATACCCAGTTTTATTTCAAAAGCCGTTTTGAAATGAAAATATATATTTAGCTATAGAACACACACACACACACACACACACACACATATATATATATAGCCCGAGTAACCCTTAATTGATACAAAGGAACTAGGTACTACCAAATAGTATCATACGTTCCCTTATCAAGAAGGGTAATACTCAACATAAGTGTTTACCATCCAACACATCTTTTCACCATTTTAAGTTATTTTCCGACTACTCGAACTAGTTCACTTAAAAATACTTCTTCTATTTCAAAATCCTCCTTTTTGAAACAATACTTTACATATTTCCAACAAATATTTATTACTAACTTGCTTTGGGTTCGTTCGGATTTGAACTTGTTTCGATCGTATAATGATAAGGAGAATAATTTACTAAATGCACTACAACGTTTGCCTAAGCAAACATCCTATCGACTTAGAAGATTATTCAGATCTTCACAAAACAAATCGAAACTCGTTATTCGAACCAACCCAAAGAAATACTTCTTAATAAAAATTTCCATACCCAAAGCTTTCTCTTGTCTTAAAAAAATACTTCCAAATTATACCATTATTACTATTCAAAACCTTGAAAACCATTTTTCAAAAGTAAGGGTATTTAAGTACTTAAGTTCCCTACTTAAATCTTTTTATTCTAAAGACCCATTCTTCTAAATCCATTTGACAAAATTATTTCTTTTATAAAATCGTTTCTAATATTCTAACTTTCCTTTTAATAAACACCTTTTATTAAATCAAGTTTCAACCCAACATTAACTCTGAACGCTTTATAATCAAATTGCAAAACTTAATTCACAAGGTGTTCGATTCAATGTTCCCTGATTTTCTATTACCCAACCTATGATTTAAAAAAAAGTTACCTATAACATTCAACAACAATCAATGCTCAAATAGGACGAGCATGACTAAACCAAATGCTAAATGATAATAATAGAATATTATTATTTCTTATTCAACAAGCATTTCAAAGATATTATACTATTTTTGAAAAACATTCTTGTATATATAAAATATATTCCTATGTAAAATTATATTATTTACAAATTTTAAAACAAGACTGTGTCGGTTGGACTTGTTCAAGTGTTTAGGAATATAAAATTGGCCAGACGCATCGACTATAATTCAAAAGCCACTTAACAGATCAATTAATACAATATACAATTTTCACATAACTATAAATTACGCGCTCTTATATAATACACTCGAACTCATTCTAGTGTGTTGCTTACACTATCTCTAATGAGATTACCCTACCAAAGCCAAGGTTCTCACTTAACCTTCAGCTCCGATACCAAATGTAACGATCCGTCTTTTCGACCCTTAGAAGTCGACGCTAATACATTCACGGTATTCATGTGCCAAACAATCAAGTGCCAGAAAGGCAGATGGTTAGGGGAAAGAAGAAGTAAAAAGACAAGAAAAAACCAAATAACATATAATCTCACATCATAGTGAATAATCTATAATATAACAATGATCTTTACAAAAGAAAACTTTTATATACATACATCCATCAAAGTACTAGCTTATCATTTACCTAGACAGTTACAACACCTGTCCTTACATTTTCTGATAGACACAACAATGCCAAGCAGCAGAACATTAAGAAATACGTAGACACGTCATGGACCACCAACTGCTCTCCTAAGCTCCAAAGCATCCAAAGCTAATCTTAAAACTTGCTCGGTCCGACCTGAGCATTATAAGAAAACAACGCCCTGGCCAGTCTTGTAAAACTAGCGTGAGAAACTCAAATCACAAGAAAATTTATTTTAACTTGTAAAATCCTTTGAAATCAAAGGCATCTCGTAAGACCTCACTACACATAAATACAGACTGATTTTTCTAAGTTTATAAGAAGTTGAACTTTTTTCGAAAAACTGCATCCATAGCAATTATCGCTGTGGATGCCATAATTTGAAATTGTTTTTGTAAGTTTCTTTTGAAATCTTACCATTTTGAAAAACCTACTTACTTTTTACAAACATAAAACAAGTATTTTGAAAACTAAAACAAAGTTTAGACTTGAAAATGATTTTTGAATTTTCAAACTAAAAAGCATAGTTTCACACAAGGATTGCTTGCCGTTTAACCAAACAAAAGTGCTAACTCCCTTAACATATAACCACATATTCATGTCCATAGCCTACAAATCATATCAGAAACCACAAACGGATATAAATATCCAAACTTTAGCACATAAAGATCACAACTTGCAACTTTACTAACTTTTTGACTTCATCTCGAGTCAATAACCAATACCACATACAAGCATATATAAACATGTGTATAATTACATAAAACAACATCAAATTAAAACCAATCATCCAACAAAACATAGTAATAAGTAAAGTAGAATAAAAAAATTTTAAAACTTGTTAAAGATGTGAGCTTTACTCACAAAAATTATTTAAATCTATTTAAAAATTTGAAAAGAGCCTAGATCTTGCATTTAAGAAACCAAAACTTGATTTTTGGACCAAAGCAACCTAAGATGGGCTCAACCATGAGGTCTAGGCTTGGCTTAGCATGGCTACATGGCTCGGCCATAGGGTGGTGGTGGTGTATGGGCTTGTTTTAGGAAGAGGAAGTTGTAAGAAGAAGAAAGAAGTGATTTTTTAAGTGATTTTAGGAATTAAAAGGAAGAAAAAAGTGAATTTTTAAACATTAAAAATATTTTGGAAGCCATTAATGAGAGTTTAAAGCTTTGGAAAGAAGATATAAATATTTTTAAAGAGAGGAAAATGAGGTAAGGATGGAGAGAGAAATTTAGAATTAGTTTTTATAGAAAACAATGAAATGAAATTACCAAAATTTCCCCAAGTACCATTGCCATCCACTAGATTCATGCTACATCATCACCTCATCACCTCCTCCTCTCGTTTACACGTTATCCCATAGGTAAACCCTTTTACCCATCATGTAATGCCTTACTACAGTGTATGAGATGTGATTGTGACATTACGTAATTTACATTTTCTTTTAATTTAAACTTTGAAAATGGTCATTACATGCTTCCTTGCACATATTATTTCCACACTTAACTTACTTACTTTAAGTACTTATTATTTACATAAGTGTATGTTTAAATATATTAAGGTGTTTTACAAACTTTTAAACAACTTTAAATTGATCAAAAATTAGGATTTTTGAAAAAGCTTTCCGGTCACATTTTCTAATTTTCTTTTAATTAATTATTTTTGTAAATACATCCTAAAAATAATTTCACCATTACTAGTTATAGATTATAAAGGGCTGTTATAATTATTAAAACCATTAATTTGAATATTTAAAATCAATTAAATATTCTTAAATCAAAGTGATAAAATTCCAGGTCGTTACATAGAGCACACTTTAATAATTCATAAGTATCATATTATTAGTGAAATACTCTTGAAAATACGTAATATATTAATCAGAAAACATTTCGTATTTTATATAACTTTGTAATCTTTAAATAATTAACTAAAGCGGAATATAAAATTTTCTTTTCAATAAATTGCTAATTTTAAGTAAAACTTTTCTCCAATCAATTTTATTATTTTAAAACTAATAAAACTAGTAAAACATTTATATATTAACAATTCACACCATTTATAGAATACAAAAAAATAAAGATTCACCATTGTAATTTACTATCAAATTCTTTTTTATATTATATATATATATATAACATTCATAATCACTTTACTGATTAAATGTAATTTTTAGAAATTACAATAATGAAATCCTATTTTGAAATAAACTTAAAAACTTCCATAATAAATTATATTTATTTCAAATCATTATATATAGTTCAAAATCTTCAATTTATACACATACAAATTAGAAATAAAACATTTTTCCTTTGTATAATATTATATTTGAAATTCTCATATTATAAAAAGACATTTTTATTCATCCAAAACAAATCCAAAACCATATAATTACTCTATAAACGAATTATTTTTTTCTAAGGTCTAAAAACTCTTTCAAAAATATTTAAATACCCTTTATAATAAACATCGCTTAACATAATATTATTATTTCCATAACATATTTTACAAAATAGCTTTATATTTTATTTTTCCCTTAAACAATTCCAAACTTATATTATATTATAATAATGATTTTAAAAGGATTTTATAGCCGAAAAGAAACTATATTTATATTTATAATTAAAAAAATATTTTTTACGAAAATAGCTAAATTGCATAAAATTTTAGTAAAGTCTTTATAAGATATTATAATTAATATTTTAAAAGCCTTAAATAATTTTTCATAATTTCTCTAACATCTTTTAAAATAAGAAAGTAAATAAATATCAATATATATATATATATATATTATAGAGTGAAATTACGAGATGAACATGTCAATCAAACATCTATACAAATTTATCGAGTGACCTAGGTTGAGTTTCGTCAAACTCGGGTCATCCTTAAACACATATCAAGCATACAAATATATATATATATATATAGTTCAATTTGCATTCGGACAGAATACTATCTGCAAATTGAAACATTCAAACAACATAATCAACCAACTTTCCAATTAATAATAAATCCTAAGCAATCAATTCAACCAATCTATTCAACCAATATTTCAAGCAATCTAGGTAGTTCAAACGATGATTGGGGATATTATATAAAAAGCGTAATATAGAAATAGTTATGAGTATAAAACTCACTAAAACAACACTTGAGTTTAAAACAACAACTACCATCAGCTCGGCACAATTGCCAATCTTTGCCTTCTTTTTCATCGTCGAACTCGCATGCACAGCCTCCCAACACCACTAACTACGCACGCTGCATACCAGCCCCCACCATCTAAGTAGGTCACCTATGCCGTCAATCAACTACAACTAGCCATGACTGCTCCTCCTCCTTACCACTACTAGCTCAGGTCGAGTTGTTTCTTAAGTCGCCATCAATGTGTGGAACCTCCCTCGTCATCATGGTCAACACCCTTGCCCGAGCTTGTGCATCTCCCTCTAGTGTCAACGACGCGGCTTGCTAGATCTAACATGCACAGAAATAATTTACATTTTTTCTATAAATTACATATTAATAATCGGACAATTTTATTTAATTCGATGCCAGCTTATTTATTATTATTTTTTCAACAATTTTAATCATATAGCAATTATTTACAGTTCAAAATATTTCGTATTCAATTAAAACATTTTATTCAATTTAAATAAATTATTGAAAATGAATTCATTAATTTAATTCGATTGGTTAAATGAAAATCTTATATTAATAGAATATAATTAAATAAAAATTTATTTTCAGAAATAATAATTACTAACAATCAAATTCGAACATTTTATTTAAATTAAATTTATTTATTACCACAACATAGAAAGTAGGGTCGTTATAGACTCTCTCCTTCTGAAAATTACGTCATTGCAATTACTTATTGGTAGACATCAAACAACTCATACCTTGACTTCCTTTATATCTACGTTATTCTATCAAACTTAAATAACTCATTCCTCTATATGGCTCACAAATTCCAACTCATCTTATCGTATGCTACTTGTAACACCTCGTAATTTTAACGTAGTTAATTAAAAAGAAATTAGTTGGTAAATATTAATGCCGAAAAATAGAATTTTTACAAACGTCAGAATTTGGCTAAAATACTTGCACCGTTGGGTTCGTGGTGATTTTCTGATCAATTTTTATATATAAAATTTTCCGATTGGAGTTCAAAAAAAAGGTTATTAACGTTTGAATATTTTGAGTCGGAAATAATTATATATGTAATTAAGGAAAGAAATATAAATCACCAACGTTGATTAACGTTAACCATTAGTTAGTGCTTACTTAACGTTTAAGTATAATTAACATCAATGAATGCAGAAACAAATTATTATGATCGGCTGTATAAGGAATTAAATCAACAAACTAAACGACATAGGATTAATTAGTGTAATTAAGGCCAATCAATCGACCCCTAACCATGATCGGTCGACCGGTAGGGGACATCGGGTGATCGGTTGGGACATCAATTGTGATATTTTGACATGGCCGAACAACCAAGATTTAAAATTGTTTAATCGAATGGTTGTCGTCGATTTGAACCCCAATAAATACAGACCTAACCCCTCATTTTCTTCTAATATTTTATAGAGCGACGTCGGGGCTCTTCCATTTTCTCTTCTCCACTGTTACCGTAAAAAATGGATCAACATCCAAGAATAGGTTGTAGGAAACTTATGAGACCTAGATCTAGCAGATAGTAATAATAATAAAAGAAAGTAAACAAGAATAAGAAAGAGAGATAGAAGATTTTATAGTGGTTCGACAATCTTTGGCATACGTCCACTTTATAGCTTTGCTGCTTATAGATTTGACAGAGTTTGCTTAAGATAACGAGGGCTTTGAAAGAGAATGAGTCACAAGTACAGGGGTTAGATCGATTCTAAGTTTTAGAATTGCCTAGAGTAGATGCCTTGGTGACTATTGTGTAGAGAAAGGAGATGAAGAAGAGAAAGAGCATTCACGTAGTCATGGCAGAAACCAAATCCTCTTTGGGTTGCACTATGGTTTATATTTATAGAGGCAGCAGTCGTGTTAGGCAAGAAGAAGAGTTCAAGCAGAGCCAAGAAGTCGGCCCGAAGAAGTACACAAAACTGTAGGACCCACCGACTTATCAAAACAAGTTTGTACCAACATGATCATGTCAGTGTCGACATGTTTATGTTGGTCCGATGAGATTCATCTTTTTGCACCCTTCATGCTACTTGATTTTAAGTTGACCCAAGTTGTTTCCATGGATCATTGGTTGATTTTGATGATCGTTCCTTCGCTACTTGGTTGGTTTTGTTGTTCAAGCTGCTAAATCTTCAACTCGTGTAATTGGTTGTTCGAAACCCTTGAAAATCTCTTGAGCAAGCATAAAAGAAGTAGAGAATGACTACTGTAAAGTTAGAGTGAGAATAACGAAGCCAGGAGTAGTCACCACCGACATGATCATGTCGGTACCGACCTTTCTCCTTAGCATATCTTAGGATGAAACTTCTCTGAGTTATTCCTTTGCTATATCTAGGGGTGCTTCAAAAATTTCAAGTCATTTCATCTTCGTTTTGACATTATAACTTTTATTGATTTTTGCTTGGTTAAAAAACCTAGTTAACATTTGCCCCTTAGAGTACGCTTTCATTGAAAACAAGGTGTGCTCTAGATTGGAATTAGTCATTGGACTATTGTCCTGTAAACTCTAGTTAATCCGTTGAATGCCGTCTCGAGATATTGATTTTACTCGACTTTAATCGATCGATTTCTGTCCACTGTCAGTTTTGATTTGGATCGATATTCCTCTTCTCGACATTGGCAATATAATCTGCATATCGGGACATATGTGCAGCTTTACATTGTTGAATGGACCTTTAGCGATGTGTTTTGGAAAATTTAGGAGAAAATCAACAAGTCGGTACCGACTTAAACATGTTGGTACCGACATGTTGATGTGAGAATTTCTCAAGTTTTCCTATAAGTTAACATTTGTTACCCTTCTCTCTCCATGCTTTCATATTTTCTTTCCTTTCTACAATCGAGCTTTTCTAGTGCCAACTTAACTTCCTTCTTCAATCACTGCTACCGTCGACTAACATCACCTCACCATCACCTGTGGCCGCTTCCTAAGATTGCTTGCCGCCGTCTAGCATGACACATGCTTGCAGATTCGAAGCTCAAACTTCTCAATCCCAATCTTCTTTGAAATCCTAGGCCGAGTCTTGTTCTTGATCTTATTCAAAGGTGGGTGATAACGGATTGCTAGGTGATGGTGGTTGAGGAGATGATTTAGGCTTGGTTGATTTCATCATGATGGAAAACAATCAAAATCATACGAGTTTAATCAATGATGAAACTAGGGACAAGGTTTTGCCTCGGTCAAACACGTGTAATTTTAGAGAAAAGATTGATTTTCCAGTTTTAGTTATCTCCTTCGCAAATTTGGCTAAGTCTTAACCATCAAATAGACTCCGATGCAACGATTTGTTTTAAATTTGGATGTGTTGGAGGAATTTGTCACACCTTTTATTTATACACTTCCAATGATCGTGAAATGAAAGACCTTCTGCATCGCTTCGGACAACGAATTCGTTATCGATTTTCAATCGATAATGGGTAAACTCCAAAACAGATAATCTTAAAATATGAAGCGACTTTTATTTCTAGTGCGGCCAAGTTATCTACAGGGGATGGTACGTTCGTAGTGCTCAGGACATTGGACTCACTTTTCCTAGATAACATACTGCACTTGCTCCGGTCAACACCCAGAATTCGATCGGTTAACACACGTTGACTTCCTTTGGATTCCGAGTAACGGTCGCATAGATATTTTTATTCTAAGTTAAATTTACCCGACCGTGTTAAATGCCAAGTTCTACTATTTAGAATGACTTGTCAATCGTCATGCCTCAAACCTAGTGAAGGATCATCTACTCCTTCCGAAGCTGCATCCTCTACTGCTCCGGTTTCACCAACAGTTCCTGTCAGAACCAACCAACCTACAACTTCCGAGTCTGAGGGCCAGATTTTTCCAATTGATCCTATTTCGCATCCTTTACCTCCATGGTTGATTATAATTGATTCACTAGAATGGGGGACTTCCATCTTGATAGCGAAATTGCTTATGAACATATGCATGTAACATGGCATTCCCAAAGAAGATGTTCGTCTGCCAGCAGGAAATGAATTTGCCCATATTCCTTCTACGGTTATATGGCCTGCAACCACCATTTCTGCCTCTGTGGATCTACCCCACCTTTTAATCCCTTTCTAATAAGATTCCTTCAAGAGATCGGGCTTACACCATTTCAAGTCCACCCGAACGGAAATGCTTTACTGAATTCTCTATGTGTCCTTTTCATGTGGATATTCAATCGGCCTCCTCGATTCTACGGGCTCACCTACCTTCTTAATTTTAAGAGGAGGAGGGAGTGACCATTTTTCATGATTATAGATTCGTGGAATAGATGAAAAGTTAACAGGGATCTTTGTACTAAATGTTCTTACTTTAAGAACGAGTACTTCTTTGTACGTTGTCCAAAGGGATTCAACCATCTCCTGGTTGAGAAAATGTAAGCTTCTTTCTACTGGTTTCCATTAGTCGAGATCTCCGAGTCTTTATCTTAACATATGTTCCTATGCAGGCCTTCCAAGATGTGGCGATAAAGCGGCACATAGGAGAATGCTTGATGAACTAAAGGCCATTAGAGCAAATCAATGCCCCGTTACATTCCTACAGACGAATGCCAATTTTCAAGAGTATGGACTGCTCCCTTCAAGAAGAATAGCCGACACTGAGCCGTCAACGTAGTGTAACTCCATAGCATGTACCCATTCCGCTCATTCCAATGCCCCCACTCATGGTTTTGATGAGGATTCTTAAGGGGAAGAAGAGGAAGGTGCTTCAGGTGAGGCACATGAGGAGGAGACTTCTGATAAAGAGATCGATGAGCCCGCAATAGATGATGCCCTTGGTATTGAGGGTGGCAGTGGTAGAATACCTAAGATCTTGGAGGAAGACATTGGATTCGTGATGAGATCAGAAAAAGAGCCAGCTAATAGTGAAGAGTATAATTCTGATGATGATGATAACTATTACCATGTTAGTAAGGAAGGGAAGGAGTCATTTTGTGAGTCTCCCGCAATGAGTCCCACTCTTCCTCATTCACCTCCTCCAGAGCACGCAACACTTGAGACTTCGGATGCAACTGATGATCAAGTTGTTATGACCACCGATGAGGGTAATGAGGCTCCCAAAGATGAAATGGGACATCGTGAAGCTGAAGAAGAAAGGCTGAAAAGGAAAAGAGAGTCTGAGGGAAATACTTCCCGCGACACTTATAAGCATCCTCGAAAGGATACCTCCGAATGTCATGGCCCTACTGCTCCTATGATCCCTCCTAATTCTGACGTTCAGACTGCTGACATGTAAGAAATTCCATCCTCTCGTGCCATTTCATCTGCTGCTGCCCCTGCCCAATTCTAGAGCATTTTGAAACTTATGATCTTGGTTGGTGCATCTCACTCCAAGCTGCTTATCCGCACTTATTCCTTCATAGGGTCAATTTTGACCAAGACATCAAGGTTGTTACGAGGGAAAGTGCGGCAAAAAACTTAAATGCAATCCAAAGCGATGTGGAGACCATATTTGGATGGCAATATTTGTACAGGGCTCTCTGTGATCTAAATCGAATCAACTACACACATATTGAGTCAATTAATAAAGAGAAAGCCAATCTTGATGGGATAAATAAAGAGCAAGATGATGATTTTATGAAGGTTACTAGAGAAAGAGATCTCGCCATTAAACAAAAAATAAGCTCGGATACTAATTGAGACAAACCCACGACCGGCCAACCATTATGATGAGAAGCTAAAATTTGCTCTTGCTGAAGGCGCAGATTTAAAAAAAACAAGCCGAGGTGAAAACTAAGGTGGTTTCTCAAAAAGAGGAAATCATACAGTCTAAGGACCAATCCCTCTTTGACTGGGCAATCGAGCTAGAGAAGCTATGAACGAGAATCAGAAGCACCAAGTGGATAACAATAAGCTGACTGCCAAGCTGGATACCCTGTCGACTGACAAGCTTAAGAATAATATAGAGCTTGTGGTTTGCCAACAAGAGCTTAAAGATCTAGAAACGGTGAAGGCCGAAGAAGGCAAGGCAAGAACTGAGGAGAGGGAAGAGTTGAATTGCAACCTTCAACACTTCTTGCAAGCATTATCATGCACATAGATTTGAAGTGGTTGGGGAACGACTACCCCCTCTTACCGATACATGGGAAGAAGTGGTGTGCCAATCATGAGATAATTGGAAAAAAGTGATAAGAGAATATGTTTGATGAAAAGGTTTTATTTTATGGAAGGACATTAAGAAATGGTAAAAGTTTTTTAAGTTCATCCAACAAAAAGTATCCTAGATAAGATTTTAGTCAAGATTATGCAAAGGGTGGTTAATTCAAGAATTTTGGTCTCTGTCAAGAAAGAGATATGGTTATTTGCACTCATTGAGAATATGGAGGTGATTTTCATAGAAAAGAAAATCGAGAAATTTTTGGTAAGATTTGAAGAAAGGAATGAAAAGACTTTTTTGAAACATCGGCCAGATTGGAGAAAGAATATTTTCTTAAGGAAATTTATGAAAGACTAGCTTAGAATACATAGTCGTGTGCAAAGAAAATGCACATGAATGAAGTTTCCCTTAAGTGGTTATTATTTTTGTTAAAATGATTTTAGATTATAAATCAAATTAATTGAGAACTTTTATTATTAATTGAAATATGAAGAAAGACCAGACTTTCACTTGTAGAACTTGGATCCATGTAGACCATAAACATGATACATATGTACCATGATTTTTAGAAGGTTGGGAAATGGTCCAAAAGTAAAGAGAAATGACTTAAGTTGGGCTGAATAAAAAAAGAAGTTGTGTTATTTTTGATATTTGGGAAATCACCAGTTTGGATTGACATAAGGAAAACCAAAATATAACAAAGAGCTAAGTAGGAAGAGACACTGTCTACATTTGATTTATCCCACTTGATCTCTAGAAGTTAGGTGATTAGGCATACCACGGGAAGATTTAAGATGGTATGATGTGCATTGGAGATTTTATGGAGCTATAGTTAGCGATAGCATATTTACGCTCAAGTTACTCGGCATGGTGTAAGACGACATTCTAATGTTCTAATGTTTTCTACTAAGTGCACTAGCAACTTTATTTCCTTTCCCTAGCGCATACTCAATACCAAAATCATAAGCTACTAAAAACTCCAGTCATTTCTGTTGTCTCATATTCAACTCCTTCTGAGAGAATAAATAATGCAAGGACTTATGATTCATATACAACTCGAATCTTTCTTCGAAAAGATAGTGTCTCCATACCTTCAAAGCAAAGACTACATCTGCCAACTCCAAATCATGAGTTGGATATGTATCTTCATGTAGTCTGAGCTATCGAGAAGTGTAAGCAATCACTTTACCTCTTTGCACCAACACAGCTCCAAATCATGTTCCACATGCATCTATATACACCACCCAATCCTGATTATCATCTGGTACAACTAACACAGGCGCATTGGTCTATAAATGTTTTAGCCTCTAGAACGCTTCCCCACATTTACTAGACCAAATAAACTTTATATCCTTTCTGGTTAGTTAATTCAAAGGCACCGAGGGAAATCCTTGATGAATCTCCGATAATAGCCACCTAATCCAAGAAAACTCTTTATCTCGGTCACCATCTCGGGTCTCTTCCAATTATTTACAGCTTCAATCTAAGCTGGATCAATAGACAACCCTTTTTCTGAAACTACATGACCAAGAAATTCCACTTCCCTATTTTAAAAATGGCACTTCGAAAATTTCGCTTTCAAAAGATGCTGCCTCAACGTCTCAAGCACTATTCTAAGATGAATCTCATGATCTCTCTCATCCTTAGAATATATCAAAATGTCATCAATGAACACCAACGTGAACCTATTCAAGTGCTCTTGGAAAATTCGATTCATCAAGTCCATAATGGAAGCAAGCGCATTAGTCAATCCGAATGGCATTACTAACCACTCGTATAAACCATATCTTGTTCGAAACACCATCAAAGGAATACTATCCTCCGCCATCCTCAATCAATGGAACAATATTTCCAAATTCAAATATGAAAATACTTTGGCTCCACTCAACTGATCAAATAAATCATTAATTCTCAACAAAGTATACCGATTCTTTATCGTCTGCTCATTTAGTTTACGATAATCGATACACAATCTTAATGACCCATTCGGTTTCTTTACAAACACCGCGGCTACTCCCCAAGGTGAACTACTTGGTCTAATAAAAATCTTTCCTTCTAAGTCCACTGGCTGCACCTTTAACTCTTTCATCTTGGTAGGTGTCGTTCTTCTAGGCGGTTTACTTATGGGTTTAGCTTTAGGTACAAGATCTATTAGAAACAATAGCTCATTTCGGTGGTAGTCCTATAACAAGCTCAAACACATCTATGTACTCTCTTTCAATAAAAACCTGATTTACTTCGTCTTCTACTTCTATTGCACCCAATAAAGCACAAACAGCCAAACTCGAATTCTTGATTGAGTATATAATTTGATCGCGACCATTAGGTTGTCTTAATGATATCTCCCTATCCAAGCAAAATATCCTAGCCTCGAATCATTTCCTAATCTCAACCAAAGTCACTTCCTCTTCAGGTACACCAACAGTTACTCTGTTCCACCAGTACAGTGCACCACCTTGCAACTGCCTCAAAGCCAATCTTCTTTTTTGCTCTTCATTCAACCTTAGATTAGCAAAAATCCTCCCATAGTGTAATAGCCAATTCTCTACTTCAATAGCATCCTCAATTCCAAAAAAGGCTTTCCACCAAGACTAGTGTAATCATGGTTCAGCTTGGCAAAGTTTTTGCTAACTGGTATCATGGGATTAGCTCCTCCCGCATTAGCAACATTCCCTGCTGCCAGACCACCAATAGCTCCAGCTTGCATATGTTGACAAAGAACTGATACATAGTCCCCATATCTACTATTTATGTTCTAGCACCTACATCGGCATTTGCATTTTGGTTAGCATTTGACTGGCGACTCTGGTTTCTTTTGGTATTGGGTCGAACATTTCCATAGGTTGTAGTGCTTCCTCCACCTAAATTCACACTTCTATTTCCTTCTTTCATATCTTGCTTTCTCGTAATCTGCATACGAGCCTTAATAAGATACAAAAGAACGGTCTTAAAAGAGAGGGGAGAATACATATTTATATATGGCAAATACAAGTATGTTACTATAGCGTTATCCCAATCCCATACCCTAATCTTATTCTCTTATTCATTGGATTGTGTTTTCAAAATCTTTTAAATTTTACGTAATCCTATGCTCTGATACCAACTTGTAACATCTCCTATTTTGAGGACGAAAGCTAAGTGCTACGGATGCTGCAGTCATACATAGTATTAATTTGCGATGATAAAGTATGGCTATGTTAATCATATTAATAATCAGAAGCACATGAACATGAAAATTTTCCAACATAATTTAATAACAAGTTTTCACTTTTCATTTCACAAATCAATTTCATACTCATTACATAATCCCATTCGATCCTACTTCAGAGATATATGATTATTACAAAATACTACAAGAGCGATATGTGAAGATGCCACTTGTTTGATCAGAGTCTAATACTACTTGACAGTTATAATTTATGTCATTATATCCATTCAAATAAAATGAACTAAACAACAAATTAAATAAAACACCTAATAAAGCTAGCTTGCCTCCTTCACGTCACTAAAAGATTATTCATCTAACTGGAAGCCTAAAATGCCTTACTCCCGACTTACTCAAATCAGTACCCGAGAGTTTAAGGGGAAAAACAAAAACTTTTGGTCAGACAAACAGTATAGTGTAAATAATAACATTCCATCTCAAACCAAATAGATATTTAGTGAGACCATGCCGTTGAGCGGAACTGGTTTTCCCCTCACTATTATCTTATCCAAAATATGTCAATCATAGTCATGCACCTACAACCACAATGGTTAGAACAACATAACATAGTCCTATGCAGGTATGCAATAGGGATAAGTCTGAAACATCTGTCAATTTAGGGTCATATCTACCTTAAGTTCACTCATTCTCACAAAACTGACCATCTATCTCAACTCATAGTTTTCCTAAGGACCCTAAAACCTATTAGTTTTCATTGGCTGACTAATAGCCTATAAAAATTCTTAGGGACTACCTGTCTTGAATCATAGTTTTCATGGGATCACTAAGAACCTATTGGCTTCCACCAATAACACTTTCCAATCATAGCTTTCATGGGATCACTAAGAACCTATTGGAATTTTCCAATAATATTTCTCAAACCATAGTTTCCACAAGGTCAATATGAACCTATTGGGATTCTCTAATAACATAACTCCGATTATAGTTTTCATGTGATCACTAAGAACCTGTTGGGATTCTCCAATAACATTACTAAAGGCATAGTTTTCATGGGATGACTACGAACCTATTGGGCTCTTCCAATATCTTATCTTAAATTATAATCTGTTGATCAGTCTGGGCATTCTATACCTTTGATCTACCTGATCTCATATATGCAGTTCCACTTACTCAACAGTTAAATCTGATTATACTCACTAATGGGTCAACCTAACTGATTATTCTACACTTAAATATCCCAAAATGCATTTATCGGTCATGATGATGTTAGTATAACAATAATAATCATGCAAAATAACTGATCAAATAATAATAAGAACATATAGTATCCATCATTCAAATATGTTCAATCAATTGGTATCTTATAATTACTTTATCTTAAGTAATAACTCTCTTTAGTAAATTCATATCAAAACTTGGGCTAAGCAATAATTTATTCCTTGAAACAATAATCATTATATACGATTAGCCCCATTTATTCATATTTAAAACAAGGAAAATATGGCTCAATACTTTACTGATTTCTCATACCAATTTGTAGTCCATTGTAATACTACCATGTATAGCTTTGTTTTTAATATGATGATGTCACACCTCTTCATTATAGGGCATAACGCCATAAATTGGAATATGTTCATTGTTGAAAATTTCCAGCATTAATATGGCCGATATGCGATGTTGCATCCCATCATATTAAAGCTTTACAAATAATCCTGATTTTATAAAAATATAAGGCTATAATGCCAAAATCAATATTGTCATAACATAGAAATTTATAGGTCATCGAACTTATTAAATATAGCCTTTTATACATAAAATATATAGAAGTTGATATTGATGACATGCAGCATCAATATCATAAAACCATTGATATCAAGTGCTTTTAAACAGCAAGGTCGATATTGATGACTTCTAACATCAATGCCACAAAACAGTTAACATTGAACTCGTAAAAATAAACTATTATGCTACTATAATATTAATGCCGAAATTGATAACAGGTGGCATTATTGCCATTTATATACTAGCGGCATCACCGCTTAAGTAATTAATGTCGAAACTAATCTTGTGGCATTGCTGCCTTAAGCTATGGTGTCATATTGGAAGCATGCAGCGGTGAACGCTTGCGGCATCAATGTCGTATATTATAGATTTTAAAATAACGAAACAAGAGGTCGACATATTTACGAGATTACTATGTCGACATTGACTCAATGCCGAAGGCCTTATAATAAGACTTCAACCAAAATAGATTCTTTCCATACCAACTGAGTTAATATCGTAGGCATCTTTGACACCCCACCCCGAGATCCACATTAACAAAGAGAATTACTGAGTAATTTTGTCTGCTAATGCGAAGAATAGGGCTGGTTAAGGTCGATCATCATAGTCTTGCATTAGATAAGAGCTAAGTATGTCGATTTAGTACTCAATTTTTTTTTCATTTCATCTCAAGTATTCGACATACTTAATTCCTATCTAATAAACTACTATGGTGACTATAGGATCAATTCAGAAATAAAATATAATAACAATATCAATCACGAATCACAGAACATCAAACACAGATGATATACATAGACATCTACATCAAATGTAATCCAACATGTTACAAGTGGTATTATGACCACAATATATACATACATCCCCACAAAAGAATAAATACATCACAAGGTTCCAAACAAAACAACTACTATACGAAAACTATGCCATCTATCCAAGGTCGAAGGAGAAATCCAAAAGTAAAGCTAGCAAAGGTCCAAATATCCATAACCTGCAACTCGGTCTGACCCGAGTAATAAATACACGGGTCAGGCTAACTAGAAAATGAAATTAGGTAGAGATAAGAGGGATATAAGTGCATAAGGGAAATCTCCCTTTAATTATAAAGGAATGGTACAAGTATGGTTCAATTACAAAGCCATGGTATAGATTCACAAAGGGTTGTTGAATGAATAGATTTAGTTCATCATAAGAAATTCATACTCAAGGACATTCAATACAAATGTAAGTAACCATACAAAAGCCATATGAGAAAGTCATCAAAATCTCCAAACTAGAATCTCATGGAACTCTAAAAAGAGTTCAAATCTCATAAAATGAAATCACCATATATACATAACATCTCATTTAGCTCTAGGCTATCCATGTAACAAAGATATCTCAAAAATGGTGAAATCGTAATTAACTCAGAAAACTCAGAAAACCCGGATTGTCCAGATCCCCGATTGCAATGCCGAAGCAATGCTGCACGTGCCAAACTCTTGTCCAGTGCTATTTATAAATTAGGTACCTATCTCGTGGACCCGAAGGTCATACTCTAGGTGACCGAACTCACGTAACTCAAATGACCTAAAGGTCTATAGCATTGGCATACTCGTGGATGTGTCACAAACTCTCGGATAGGAACCCGAAAAGTGTTAACGTGTGTCCCGTACCACACGCTCGCACTTAACGGTTTACTAACCGCTAGTTAATTCCACATCATAAAAATAAATCACAAATCTAAGAAATCTCAAAAATCTCATATCTTGCATCATATCATCGGCAAGTACAATAAAATCTCATAATGGTTTCTCATAAACCATAATTCCTAAAATAAGGAAATTTCAACTCAAGACTCGCCTCATCTCATCGGCAAGTGAAACAATATATGTATATGGTTCTCATCGATTATAATTCCTATAATAGGAAATCTCGAACCATTAAACTCGCCAAATATTGGCTAACTCATATAATTCCTATGAATAGGAATTATAAATCTCAAAATACGCCATAAAACGACATATCTCAATTATCAACTCAAAATAATAGACTCGAATGATTTCGGTCGTACAAGTCCGGAATTAACCGAAAAGTAAACTCACGTATCCCATACCACGTGTCTTACTAAATCGTTTAATTATCTTTCTCATACACTCGAAAGATATAAAAATAGTGTATATTATTTATAAAATAATTTACTTGAGAAAACGGGATTTTTAAAAGAATTTTTCGAAAACATTTTGAAAGTATTTATTTGAAAATTCTCCATATTATAGGAAATAAATATATTATAAATACTTTAAAAAAATTTAAAAATAATTTATAAATATTGGAAATTTTTTATTTCAAAGTCATTTGATTTGTAAAATTATTTCAAAAATTTATTTCAGAAAAACTTGTTTTTGAAATGACAAAAATCGATAAAATGCACTGAAATTCAACATTCAAAAACAACTCAAATACTCATCAATCTGGGACTCAGATTGAGCATAACTTTTGCTCACCTACTTATAGATTAGAGCTCTTGAAAATCATCTCAAATTTGCATCAAAACAAGTGAAGAAACCATAGCAATTCAAAGGCAAAAGCTGCGAAGTAAAGTCGCAAAAACGAAGGCATAAAGGCTAATATCAGGTCGACCTTAAGGTCGACCACACTCTTCCTCAGGTCGACCACGAGGAGCCTCAGGTCGATCGTATGGTCGACCTAGGGAAGGCTATGGTCGACCTCAAGGTTGACCATGCATACGGGAATTAGTTTTTTTTGGCTCCAGGTTGTTTCTCAAGCACGATTTAATCTTTGAGCAAACTTTTGACATAGCTACAGGTTGTTTCAGGCAATGAAAATTGACATGCACATAGAGTGACATTCAAACTACAAACCGGAAAAGATCCAGCAGCATTTTTGGGTCAAAAACAAAGAGATATAACCACTCAAAGTGGCAACCAGAATAAGATATAAACAGAGAAATATAAACAGAGAAAACTTCCTATACATTAAACGATTTAGCCAAATTTCTCACAGGAAATTCATTT
Source organism: Allium fistulosum (assembly GCA_030737815.1). Lineage (NCBI taxonomy): Eukaryota > Viridiplantae > Streptophyta > Magnoliopsida > Asparagales > Amaryllidaceae > Allium > Allium fistulosum. The sequence continues at coordinate 1,385,793,097 of CM060901.1, read as the reverse complement.
TTTAGCTAGCAATTTGGGAGCTTTAAACTCACCTGATGATTGAGCAAAGAATTTAGGTGCAAGCAATGATCTTTGGCGGAGAAATGGAGATCTAGGCACCTGTATTTGCTGAAAAAGAAGAATGCAGTACAAACAAACAGGTTACCGACAATTATATCTAGTTCGATGAATTTTTGATGTAATATTTTGTAGTATTGATGGAGATTACCTTGTATAATCTTTAGTTTGAAGAATTTTCTCTATTTTTAACAGCAATTTGGGTGGAAATTGGATTTTGTTTGAGGAAGCCATTGATTTTCTTTTTCTTTTTACTGTAAACTCTAGTTTTTTAGAGAAGGAGAAAATTAGCTACATACTGTAATTTTCTCTCATACCAGAAGCTTCTAGGTTAGGGCTAATGGATCCAATTCTTCCAATCTAGAGACAATGTAAGGCTATGTTCATATTTTAACTTATTTTAACACTAAATGCACATAATTCTTCATTTTAAAGCCAAATAAAATGCATACATCTATTTGTAATGAAATGAAATTGTTATTGTAACAAAATAAAATTTATTTTAATTATAAAAAGTCATTTTTAACAATGAAACCTTATTTTTTAGAATATTACACAATTTACACTATTTTAGTGTAAAACGCCATTTTTAATGCAATAACTTGTACAAAAATTATTTTCTTGTCAAATAAATTACAATAAATCATTCCGATTTTATTTTATCATAAAAATACCATTTTTAAACCATATTTCATCTTTTATATTAATAAAGTACATATTAACTTCATTTTTCCCCTTTTTAAAATCAATAAATGGTTAATATTGGCATTAATTTCCAATATAATTGCATTTACCCAAATAAAATTACAAATTGATTATTTTCACTCCAAATTCTGAAAATAAAGTTTTTAAAAATTTATTTCCATCAATTTATATTTATTTCAACAATTTAATGTTGAAATACATCTCGTGATTAATTTATTAACTCAAATTAACAAAATTCCAATATTTTCATCTTATTTAACCAAATCTCCTAACAATCAAATTTCAAGCCCAATATTTATTCTCAAACACATTGTTTATTTAAAATAAACAAATTTTTACCCAATTTATCTCCTCCATTTTATTTTATTAAATAAACACCCTTTAATAATCACATATTTCTTTTAAAAAATATTAAGAGAAGTAACAAGCAATAATTAATACAATTATTGCATTTTCTCCCATTAAAAACCATTTACCAATCATTATTATCCCAAATAAATAAAATAAAGTAACAAACTTTATTTTTATCATTTTATCTCCAAAATTCATTGTTTCTTCCAAATAAACAATATAAAATTTCAAATTTTATTTTTAATTACAATAATAAATTATAACTACTGTTATAATTTAATATTAATAGGTAATTTCCCAACTTGGGCTGTTACAGACTCCCCCTTAACAAAATTGCGTCCTTGCAATTTCTAGAGAAGAGTTTGTATTCAACACAATTATTTCATCAATCAAAGGAAGGATAGACAAGCACGAGATCAAAATTCCTCACTTTCTCTATTCAAGATGAAAGAAGACCAAGATAAAAATTGCTCGGTGGATTCAATGATTTTCCTCGGTATAAACACTAGGATTTGCTGACCATTGAATTTCTTTGAGTAATATATCATGAATTTGAAAGTATATCACTTTCGAAACAAAACACAACGGGGTGTCACTCAAAAATCTATCGAAGGAGATTGATTTCACAAAAGTTTCTCGATTAGAGTTGGGATTTAGTATCGCTTTATCCGAACTCTAACCACAAGCTGATGACTTTCCGTATGTCACTATGGAAGGAGCCAAACTGATACTAAGATAACAACAATTGAGGTAAGAAAACCCGATGAGAGGTGGTTACTACAAAGACCACACAACTCAAACGACCGCAAAATGCTAGTCGTTAGATCATTGCACTAAGGCAAGACAATCACGAGGAACACAATAGATATAAATTTTAATTTACAATCAAAATTTATTAGAGTTCGAATTCATTATCTTGAAAACCATAATCTAAATTTTTGTTTGCAATTAAACTTCTTAAAGTTCTAAAACTCATTACCTTTAATTCAACATCTTAATTTTCAATACATGGAAATTTTCCAAACTCCTTCCTATAGTTCTTATAAAATGACTAATAATTTCAAACTCATATTACCTCTTATTCCAAAATTAAATTTTTGAAAGAATTTTATATTTTCTTTTCAATAATTCTTATTATATAATTTTAAAATTTACCACTCTTTATTTTTAAATACCCAAATTCTCAAAACAAACTCCATCTTTAACATGTATAACGCATTTTAAAAATATTCAATAAACATTTATTTTCAATCAAAGTATTATCTCATTTAAAGTACATTATTTCGACAATAAAACATAACTATATACCATTTCTTTAATTTCAATTATCTTATTGGCATTGCCTCGTCATTGGTTTATAATGAATAACCCTATTGATTGGTTGCAGGGTTGACCAAATGATCAAAACTGCCTCGCCGCCCATCCAACCCACTATGGTTCAATAGCTACATATGTCATTCAGGATAAAATTTAATTCTCAAATCTTTTTAATTTATTTCCAAATTTAATCTCATTAAAACTAAATTTATCATGTCTGATTGTCTCATTATAGCGTTTAGGAAATTCCAATCGATAACGTTGATCAAGCGCATCGACCAGAATTCTTAAAGCACTAGATGGACAATCCAACGCAAAAAATAATTTCAATAAAAAGAAATATCTATCATATACAATACATTAAATATTCTCTGATTTCATAATATATAAAATTCCAATTTCTCTTAAAATACATATCAAATAGCTGTATAAACTCGAAATCAAAGAACACTTAAGAGAACTTATCGAGATATTCCCAGAATACTCAATTCACAAGATTGACTGAATGAGATGGAGTGTTTATCAATCCTACTGTATCACGAGCCACTCACAAGATTCATACGAGTGCGGGATGCCATATATGGAACGTTATCCTCCACAACTCGTGGCTAAAGGAAATTTGTGCAAGGTCAAGCTAAGAAAAGACTCTAGCACAACACAATAGATCAAATGAGATCAACGAGATATAAAGATAAGGGTGAGGTATTCTTCTCAAATGAGAAAAAGCACAATGTCAACATATCATTACGTCGAGTGAAGTAATGCCACAAAGTATAACACCAAATAAGCATCCTAAAAGGATATCTAGAAAGAAACAAGAATGATAATGTTATCCCGCCTTTTGGCAAGGCCAGGACACCAAGGAGTTGGGTTCCGAATGTCGTTTGTCATGGATATCGTTGAATTTTGACCAAGTCCGGATCAAGCCCCAATCGATGGGACATGATCGGGAGAATAAAGCAAACCAACGCTCCAAGTTTCAGATCGATCCGAGTTCATATGCTCAAGTTATGATAGATGCAAGGCAAAGGGAAGAGCACTTTTTCGTATCCATCAATAAGCAGCAGTTCGTATCGATGGATTTCGTATCCATCGGCGGTCCTTGTTTTCGCATCCATCGATCTCATGCCCATCAGAACGATTAAGTCCACATAGTCATAAGCTTCGTATCGATAGAACCTTCAGCCGGAAAGACTTGTTCGTATCCATCAATAAGTCACCTGGTTTGCAACGGTCATTTGATGTCTACTTCGTATCCATCAGTCAGTGCCTGCTTCGTATCCGTCATCCAGTGTCTACTTCGTATCCATCAGCCAGTGTTTGTTTCGTATCCATGGATGAAGTCCTGCTCGAATCCATCAGGTCAACCAGCTTGGATAACGTGTCATATCTCGAAGGAAACGGGGCGGGATACATGGAGTCGAAGCAGTCAACACGGAGCAAATACCGGATCGAGGCGAAGCGCGTGCATTACGTCATCCCTCGATGCGAATGCGCCGAGATATATGGAGTCGACACGGTCGACTCGGAGTAAAGACCGGATCGAGGCGAAGTGTGCGTTCCACGTCTTCACAGAAGCGCGTGATACCATCGATTCGAAGCCTTCAGCTCAGAGAAATGGATTCGAACCAGACAGCCTAGCGAAGAACATCGCCTCGTATCGATGATATCTCTCAATCCACTGATCCAAATACCATGAAATTTTAACTGAAGGTTGCACACATACCAAGGAACATCTCCACCAATTTTGAGCTCAATTGGAAGTAATCTTGATCGATACGAAATGATTTCGTATCGATCACAGATTGACTTGATACTCTCTGGAAGTGGTCGAATGGGTCCCCTCACGTGTCAGGCCAAGTCTCCCGGAGTTTGAGAGAAATATAAGCCTCCTACGCCTATAAATAGAGCCCCAGAATTAACGGAAAAAGGATCTTTTTTCTCTGAAGCGTCCAGACTCTGCCGAATTGAGATTTGCATCCTATTTTTGCTGTCAATTTCGAATTCTAATCTGTAATCCGCTGTTCATTGCTGTAACCGCTTGTAACCATTGAAAGAGAATCAATAAAATCATCAAAACTTCATAGTGGACGTAGGCTATACGCCGAACCACTCTAAATTGCTTGTCTGTGCATTTTACATTCCTGTTTGTTGGAGTTTTTGTTAGATAACCTCTGTTTTACATTTATAATCTTCATTTTATCTCTTCAAACAACTCCCGAAGAGTGTTGTGCCCATTTTTGGTACAAACACTTTGGTGCTTTCACTGAGAAAACCAGCTTTTTCTCCTGCTCATTGGATCTGCCGTCGATACCGGATTGCACAAATCCAAGAGGAAGATCCAGATATCCAGTCCGGAATCCTTCCATTCTATTCAGATTTGCTCAAAATCTAGGAAAGGACTCCACCACCGAGAATGGTCAGCACAAGAACTGGCGCTACCACTGCAGAGCAAGAAGGCAAAGATAGGCAGAATCCCACACAGCCGCCTTCTTCCAATCAAGACAATACCACTCACTCAGACTCAACGGGGCTAGTCACCAAACAGGAGTTTCAGGTATTGCTCCAGGAGCTGACCCAAAGCCGTCAGCAATTGGTAGAACAGTTGCGCGCCAATATCGAGCTGACCAACCAGCTAAATCGCCGGGGGCACAGAAGGTCCAGGAGAGATGATGTCTCCAGAGCGTCTACCGAAAGCTCAGCTTCATCTGATTATCACCACCGAACTACCCGTCCTCGACTAGAGGGGAGTCGCGCTCAAGCTGCTGAATATCAGCCCGCCTTAACTGTTGGGCAACTGAGGGTAGGACCGTCGACCAGTTTCCAAACGGGTCCCTCAACACGAGGAGGTACTGCCCCACAGTACACCACGGATAACCGCGCCACAACCGCCGCAGCAGAGACAAGGGTCGATACCCGAAATCAATCAGAGCCGATCAACCAACAGCGAGGACATACTCCTGAACCTTATGTCCCAGAAGACGTTGAGCCAAGGAGGCGAGATACGGATCGTCGACAGCGCCCGATCCCAACTCGCACCGTGGAACCCGACCACGCCTTAGCTCATCACGCTCAGAATCTACCTATTTCAGATATATCAACCATGATACGTCAGATGATCCGCGAGAGTCAGGGGCTCACCAATGATGACTGGGGGATTTCCCGTAGTCATACCCCTTTCACAGACGAAGTGTTACATGCCGAACCCCCTAGGCGATTCAGAATGCCGACTCTCCCGATGTACGAAGGGAATAGTGACCCCAACCAGCATATTCTGAAATATGAATGGTCGATGAGCGCTGCAAGGGCCGACGATGCAGTGAAGTGTCGGAGTTTCACCATCTCTCTGGGGGGAATCGCGACAATGTGGTTTACCCGCCTACCACCTAGATCAATTTCTTCGTTCGATCAATTGGCCAAGAGGTTTGTGGAGCAATTCCGGATGCATGTTGCTAGACCAAAAGACGTCAACACCTTGTCCAGCGTCACTCAAGCTCCTGGAGAAACGCTCAGGCGTTACCTAGAGAGGTTCCACGCAGCATGCGTCGAGATCACCAATCCCAACGATAATTCAATCTTGATGGCTCTGACCAAGGGGATTGATCCTGATTCTGAATTCGGAAACTGGCTAGCTGGAAAACCGCCCGCGTCGTTGGACCGTTTTTACTCCAAGGCCGCTCAATTCCTGCGGCAGGAGGACGCAAAACAGTCTAGGAAGAAGGACGATGCGAGGCCCAGCATTGAGGGAATACAGAGCAATGTGGCAGTTAAACAGTCCGGCGAGAGTTCCGGGAAAGTTCAACTGAATATACAAAACAAGCAAACCCAGCAGAGAGGAAACAATGGCCAGAATAAGAAGAGAGACGAGAACCGAGGTCCACGACGTAGAGCTCAGATGTTTGACAGTTATACACCGCTAAACACGTCATTGGAAAACGTATACTTACAGACTTGTAACACTGTACAGTATAAGAAGCCTACTCCGAAGCCCTCGTCGGAGAGACAGATTCAGACAGGGAAATTCTGTAGGTTCCATGAAAGCTATGGACACAATACCAATGAGTGTCGGCACTTACAGGACCTCATCGAGAAGCTGATTAGAGAGAGGAAGCTAGATCAGTTTGTACGGGCGCCGCAGTCTGGCGGAGCGGGCCCCTCGAATCAAAATCGTTCACAAAATCAGGAAAGAGAGGAGGAACCCGCCCGTGCGGGCGGGAGATTAGTTATCAACACAATAAGTGGTGGTCCCCATCCGGCAGACAGAAGCTGGGGGGAAATGGAGTCGTATGCCAGTTCTATCAGGCATGCGGACTTCGAGTGTTATAGTAATTGCGAGGATGGAACCCCGGCAAAGCAACAAAAGATAATGTCCGATGATATCGTGTTCAGGAGCCGAGACGCCAATAAAGTCGAAGCCCCTACAATCGACCCACTAGTCATCTCTGCCCAGGTAGGTCCTGCTTGGATGAAGAGGATCCTGGTTGACAGTGGGAGCTCTGTGAACATCTTGCTTAAACGGGCTTACGATCTAATGAAGATGGAGACAAAGGATTTGAAACCCTGTTTATCCAGAATCCATGGTTTCAACGGAAGTGCCACGATACCCATCGGAATAACTGAACTCCCAGTCGAGTTAGGCGTTGGAGAACGCCGGAGGGTCCGAATGTTACAATTTGTTGTGCTAGAAATCGATTCGCCATATAATACGTTTCTGGGTCGACCAGCCTTAGCTGAGTTCAGGGCGGCGATCGCCCCATGGTGTCTGACTTTGAAATTTCCCACTGATCATGGGATTGGAGTTGTTCAAGGAGACCAGGCCTCAGGAAGGGCCTGTTATGTTGCTGAGCTGCGCGGAGCGCAACGTAAAGAGAGGGGAAAGGGCGTAGAGGAATCTCTCTGCGTCCGTTCTATCGATAATTGACAATTGATGCCTGGGCCTCGGCCCGGGCACCACGACCAATTCCTGAAAGACCTGGACCCCAGGGACAACGAGGATAAAGACGAATCAACGGAGAGTCAAGCTTCTCCAGCCGAACTGACTGTGGATGTCCCAATCAGTGAGGATGATGATTCAAAGATGCTGAAAGTTGGGTCCCAACTAAACAAGCAGACACAGCAGGAGTTGGTCGAATTTCTTCGGGCGAATCTCGACGTCTTCGCCTGGACACACTCTGACATGTGCGGGATCTCGCCAAGCATTGCAAGTCACTCCCTGAATATAGATCCGCGGCATGTCCCAGTAAAGCAGAAAAGGCGCGGTATGGACCCAGAGAGATCTGCCGCCCTTAAGGAGGAAGTTGATAAACTACAATCGAATGGGTTCATTCGAGATGCCTTGTATCCAGAATGGGTGTCCAACCCTGTACTAGTTCGGAAACCAAACGGGAAGTGGAGAACCTGTGTTGATTACTCTGACCTAAACAAGGCCTGTCCAAAAGATAGCTTCCCACTTCCGCGAATCGATCAGCTCGTTGATTCAACGGCCGGACATGAACTACTATCCTTTATGGACGCTTATTCCGGCTACAACCAGATACCCATGCATTTACCTGATCAGGAACATACCAGCTTCGTGACCGATCTGGGACTCTATTGTTACAAAGTCATGTCGTTTGGTCTAAAGAACGCTGGAGCAACATACCAACGCTTAGTCAACCGAATGTTCGCTGATCAGATCGGGAAGACCATGGAGGTTTACGTGGATGACATGCTGGTGAAGTCCCGATTTTCCACCGATCACGTCAGAGATTTGAATTCAATGTTCAGCATCCTCCGGGAGTACGGAATGAAGCTCAACCCACTCAAATGTCACTTTGGCGTTGCATCCGGGAAATTCCTTGGGTTCATCGTCAAAGCTCGAGGAATAGAGGCGAATCCTGAGAAAATCTGGGCTATTAGAAATTTGCAAACCCCTAGAACTATAAAGCAAGTCCAGAGTCTTAACGGGAAGGTCGCAGCATTGAGCAGGTTCATTTCAAAATCCACCGATAAATGCATTCCTTTCTTCGACCTGATCCGGAAGGGCACACGAAACTTTGAATGGACCATGGAGTGTGAGGGCGCGTTCCGATCATTAGTTCAACATCTCTCCACACCTCCGATCCTATCAAAACCGGTTGACCACGAGCAACTATATCTCTACCTGGCAGTATCAGAACATGCGATCAGTGCTGCTCTAGTCCGGGAAGAAGACAAAGTGCAAAACCCGGTCTACTATGTCAGTAAGCGACTAACAGGAGCTGAAAGAAATTATCCGAGACTGGAGAAACTGGCCTACTGCCTGGTCATTGCCTCAAGGAAGCTCCGTCCTTACTTCCAAGCTCATCCGCTTACTGTGTACACCGACCAGCCGTTACGACAGGTCCTTACGCAGCCTGAGACGTCCGGTAGGTTACTCAAGTGGAACATTGAGCTAAGCCAATTTGATATCGCATACGCTCCGCGGAGGGCCATTCAAGGACAAGTCCTGGCTGATTTCATAGCCGAATTCACCGTTCCAGAAGACTTACCCGAGACCAGTAAATCCCCCGAATACGTCTGGAAGCTGTATACTGATGGTGCGTCAAATGACCGGTGTTCGGGCGCTGGGGTTGTACTTGAGACTCCCGAGGGCCGATCCATATGTTATGCTCTTAAGTTCGACTTTCTTGCAACTAATAATGAAGCCGAATATGAAGCCCTCCTAACCAGCCTAAAGCTTGCCAGAGATTTGAAAATTATCGCTGTAGAAATTTATTGCGATTCACAGTTAGTGGTATGTCAAGTACGAGGAGAATACCAGGCAAGAGACCGAAGATTGGCCGCTTACTTGGCACGAGTTCAGGAAATACTAGACCAGTTTGATTATTACGCCATCTATTATGTGCCTCGGGAGCACAATCAGAAAGCCGATTCACTGGCAAAGTTAGCCAGCACAGGTGAAGCGCAACAAATGGGATTTGTCCCTGTTGAAACTTTGGCCCCCCCGAGCATCGACCGAATAGAAATGAACTCTGTGTTTGAAACCGCTCCCAGTGGAGAATCCTGGATGACTCCATATCGGAACTACATTGAGGATGGGACGCTGCCTGAACCTAGAAATGAGAAGAGACAAATTCAGCGAAAAGCTTCGCGGTTCGTCATCCAGAACGGAGTCATGTACAGGAGAGGTTATTCCGTTCCACTCCTCAGGTGTATCGCCCACGAGGAAATCAAACGAGTGCTGCATGACGTGCACGAAGGAGAGTGTGGCGATCATACCGGAGGACAAGCTCTCGCTAAGAAGATACTCCGATATGGGTACTACTGGCCGACAGTGAACAGAGATGCGGCAAACTATGCCCGGAAATGCGATAAATGCCAGATACATGCCCGAATTCCGAGAGCTCCGCCAACTGAAATAACCCAAATGGTCAGTCCCTGGCCATTCGCAATGTGGGGCATTGACATCATCGACGCTTTACCTTTAGCAAAAGGCGGTGCGAAATACGCCATCGTCGTCGTTGACTACTTCACAAAGTGGGCTGAGGCCGAAGCCCTTGCAACCATTACAACAAAGAAAGTGATAAATTTCATGGTTCGCAACATCATCTGTCGATTTGGACTCCCGCATACTATCATCACTGATAACGGAGCCCAATTCGAGAGTGCGGAATTCAAGAATTTCTGTCAACGGTTTCATATCCGCAAAAAGTTCTCAGCTATCGCACACCCCCAAGCAAATGGACAGGTTGAAGCTGTCAACAAAGTTATAAAATCAATCCTGAAGAAACGATTGGAGAAGGCTGGGGGCAAGTGGGTCGATGAACTTCCTATGGCGTTATGGGCCTATCGAACGACCCACAAAACCGCGATCGGACACACTCCGTTTTCCCTATCTTACGGCTCAGAAGCCGTTATTCCGGTCGAGACAGAAGTGCTCTCTCATCGCGTGACTTATTATGATCCGAAAAAAAACGCTATACTCATGGCCGAGTCTTTGGATCTATTGGATGAAAAACAGGAAGAGGCTGATTTGAGAGCAGCCGCACATCGAAGCCGGGTCGCCCGACTGTACAACACCAGAGTTCGACCTCGAACCTTTGAACTCGGCGACCTCGTGCTCAAGAGAATCTACCCAGTTCCTTCACACATGAAACCGAACTAGGGAGGACCGTATGTAATTACACGAAAGCTCAGAGATGGTACATTCAAGCTATCGACTGTTGACGGTCTCGATTTACCAAGGGCTTGGAACAGCGAAAGTCTCCGCCGCTATTACATATGACAGGCTTTATTTATTTCATTCTATTTAGCAATTTGTTTCTGCATTTCGAAATTTGAATTTTGTAATAAGGCAACTGACTTTGCCGCATTTTCTTATTTCAGCAATAAAATGCCACTTCTTCGAGCCAGAGCTGTGATTCATTATGTACGATATACAACATCACGATGCACGAAGAGCTAAATCCCATCATGCAATGGGACTTATTCAAATGGAGAGTGGCTGTGATACGACCGGCCACTCACTAGGTGAAACCCGAGCTCGGGGACAAGCCATGACACCGATATTAATAGGGTTGACACACGACAATCCTACAATTAACTCCACATTCCCAGAGTGCGAAGTGGAGTATAAACATTCGACTCCGCATTCCCAGAGTGCGAAGCGGAGTATAAACATTTAACTCCATATTCCCAGAGTGCGAAGTGGAGTATAAACATTCAACTCCGCATTCCCAGAGTGCGAAGCGGAGTATAAACATTCGACTCCGCATTCCCAGAGTGCGAAGCGGAGTATAAACATTTAACTCCATATTCCCAGAGTGCGAAGTGGAGTATAAACATTCAACTCCGCATTCCCAGAGTGCGAAGCGGAGTATAAACATTTAACTCTGTATTCCAAGAGTGCGAAGTGGAGTATAAACATTCAACTCCGTATTCCCAGAGTGCGAAGCGGAGTATAAACATTTAACTCCATATTCCCAGAGTGCGAAGTGGAGTATAAACGACCAACTCCGTATTCCCAGAGTGCGAAGCAGAGTATAAACATTTAACTCCATATTCCCAGAGTGCGAAGTGGAGTATAAACATTCAACTCCGCATTCCCAGAGTGCGATGCAGAGTATAAACGGTCAACTCCATGTTCCCAGAGTGCGAACAACCGCTTACGAGATGACGTATATCCCCGGAATGTGGATGGAACGATGCATAAGAAAACAAGTGTAGTTCGGCCACTCGGTCCTCGCTTGCTGCAATCACAAGCTGATCATCACAACTTAACCCCAGAACTGGGGGCAGAGGCAAATGTTAGTCGTTACCCGGAACTATGCGATGCTCAGCTCCGATGCGATCCCCTATCACGACTCAAGTCCGAGATTTCCATACTTAACAAGTAAAATGAGCTATTCTTGAAACAATCAGATAATGCAAGTACACTGGACCAAAGTCCGAACACTGCGATATTCAAGCATAGAAAGGAACATGAGCTGAAGCTAGAAAACAAAATTTTATTCCAACCAGTGTTTTAAATCTCGGAATTTGGCCAATATCTCGGGAAAATATCTCGGCTATCTCGGGCGATATTTAAAACACTTATAACTAAATAGGCTGCCAAATCTCGGATTTTGGCTGATATCTCGGATTTTTCATCTCGGCCATCTCGGGGAGATTTAAAAGCCTGATTCCAACTAACTCAAAAACAACGGTTCGTACATGAGTTTTTTCCAAAATGTTCCTACTAGCGGGGGCCGAACCCGCATCTAAACACGGCCTACAAAAGGGAAGACAGAGAAAATAACAAAAGTCCCTAACTGCCTATGAAAAGAATGTCTAATCCTTCTGCTTCCTCGGCTTCTTCTTCCTCGAGGAGCTACTGGAGCCACCAGTACCCTTTCGCTTGGAGCCTTTCACCTTAGGCAAGCTCCCTTCGGGTGAAGGCATAATGTCAACGTCCTCGTCTGAGCTGGACTCTATAGGGATGCTTCCCGCGGGAGGAGTGGGAGGAACAGACTCCGCAGCCGGAGGAGGGGCTGGCACATTAGTATCAGTAAGTGTGCCCCCAGGAGACACAGTCATCAGAGGAGTAGGGCACTGTGCTGCTGCTCCGCCATCTACTTCACCGCCGTGCGCCGCGGCCGCCATCTCGGCATTAATCTCGGCCAACATCGCCGCTTCCCGCCGTGCCCTGGCCTCGCTAGGGGCCGTAGTAGTCTGAGACGAGGTGTCAGAAGTAGCCGTGAATCCACCCAAGCCGAATGGCAAGTCCGCAAAAGGATCACTTTGACGGCCAAGGAGCTCGTTTATCATCTGCTCGTCGAAAGAAAGTGAGCTCCCCTGCGTCACTCCAACTGGTGCCATTGCCGCGACGGAGGTCGCCTCAGAGATGATGGCTCCTGGCGCTTGACCTGATTCTTGGGTGGTAAGAGGCGCGGCTGGTGCGACTCCTGTCACTGATCAAAGGAAAAGACATGTCATTAGCAACATTTCAACACAGATTCTTCAATCCAAATATACTAGAAGTTAGTTCAAAGTACCTTCCTCGGTTTGGCTCGAGGTCGTCTGAACTACTTCAGAAGGATGTTCCTTAATAGGAGATAAATGTGGTTGATCTGGGTCATACGCCGGGATAGGCTGGGGGTAGATCATCGGAGTTGGCTCAGACTGAGATGACACGACTATCTCAGAACTCGTAACATGGTGTTCTGCACCAGAGCTCTCTCCGACTTCCTGGATCTGGGCACCAAGCCTCACCTTGTCGTGGGAAATCATGGAGTCATGGAGAACCTTCTTTTCGTCATCATTAAGGATGCGGTTCTCCAGCTCGAACTCATCAAGGGCTTCATCAGGGTACCCAGACTTCTCCTCATCAACCAGTTGGTTCCAGGCGTTATAGAGATGCGTGGGGTAATCGTCAAGCCATGTCAGATCTCGATGCCTTAGCACATTGGTGTTATAAGTGACGAGTAGCTCTTCCACCTCGGCCTCAATCCTGGCCTCCGCCTGCCGTACCTTCTTGTCAACCCCAGCCTCAGCTTCATGGGCTTGTTGTATAACAGCTTCCTTCTCCTTTCGAAGCGTCACCGCCTGATCACAGGCCTCCTGCGCAGAGACGTTAGCTGCGTCTTTTTCCTTCTCCATCTCTGAAAACTTTGATTTCAGCTCATTAAGCTCCTTGAGAGCGGCATCCCTCTCGGCGGTAATATAAGTGTTCCTGTGACCCATATCCTCGATGGCGGTATAATGCTCTTGCTTCATCCTGGTCATGACCGCGTTCACTTCATCAACCTTCTTTAGAGCCTCCATCTCGGATATACGGGAAGACTCAGCCTCCGAGTTGAGCGCCTTTATGATTTGGTCGTTGTGACCCAGCTCCTTCTCGAGCTTCTCAATGGTGACGCCCCGATCGAATGCCACTTTAGACGCCTTCCTCGCGGCCCGTCCCTATTCCCTGTACTGGAAAAAGATGTCCGCAACATAATCATGGATAGTGGTTTCCGCGGTTGGCGGAATTCTCTTCAAGTGCGGAGGGAAGACATAACCATCAAAACAGATGTCGGGAAATTCCTTCCTCATCTGTGCCAGTTTAAGCGCTCCTTCACTAGACGCCTCGGTCGGGACCGGTACAGTAGCCGAAGAGGTGGCTATTTCATTCCTGCACGGAGGATCGGACCTCAAAGCTTGAGAAGGCGGCCTAGGCCGTGAAGTCTCGGGAGGACAAGTAACCGCGGCCGTAGGAGGTGCAGAGGTCCTGGGGGAGGAGAGCGAGATCGGGATCGGCGAACGTATCCCCTATCTCTGTCAGACTTCTCCTGACCAGAATGTCCTGAGTCGTAATCCCTCTCGCCCTCTCTCCTGCGTGGCTCACGATAATGGCGCTTATTGCGCAAACTACCAAGCACAGAACCTTGCCCAGACATCGTACCTGAAAAGAAAACCACGAAGAATCAGTAACCGTTTGCGATGTGTTGTTTACGGTTAGGAAAGTGTGTTGTGCCGTGAAGAGTGTGTGAATGTGTAACCCCCCGGACCAACCAGAAGTGTCAATCGCACTGGCAGGATCAGACTCGCTAACATCGACGATATGTCGCGGTCCACCCGATCCAACGTCGTCTTGCTCCGGCTCGATGTCCGGGATTGGAGGATCAGCAGGCCCTTCGAATTGATCTCCAGCTTGCGGGGAGGATGCTTCCGTAATCTTAACTCCTAGCGAAGGACGGTGCAAAACCACAGACTTCCGCCTCCCGGACTTAGGCTGTTTTGAGGCCACTGCTTTGCCTTTCCTCTTTGCATCGGACTCCGGGGTTGCATTAGCAGGTCCGACCAACGGATCCTCGTCGGTATGAGTTTTCTCGGAATCGGGTTCCTCAATTATTACGACCCTGGGTTTCATCCGCTTGACCTTTTTCCTGGAGACGGTCTTTAATGCACCATCGAGTCTTATGCTCTGCCTCCGGCCGATCAGCCCAAGAACTCTGAGATTCCGATCTGTTAGTAACAGTTCAATATTCCTTTCTTCGCTAGGAACCTCTTGGAGAACCCGAACTATCTCTTTATAGTATCCACCCTCAGACCGCTGGATGATAGCTGAAAGAAAAAGAGAAGAAGACGTAAATTTAATTTCACTCCGAAAATTGCCCTGTCAATTACTTGGGAAAAAAGACAATGCTCACGTCTGAACAGCCATCTTCTGGCAAACCCCGGAGGACATCGGACATAGAACCACTCCGACTTAAAGTAGCTTAGCCTAGTCCACGACCTCGCGACAACTTGGCAGTTCCTTACAGACTCCAAGAACGTATAAGATGGGCTGTTAGTCCGACTCTTGAAATTAAACAAGTATCTTATGTCGGTCATACGGGGAGGACGATGGAGGTACTCAATGAATATAATGAACAAGCTGTTGAGTGAGGCATATCCGTTTGGATGCAATTGAGACGGAGCGATGTCCAGATAAGCCAACACTTCTCTTATGTAATCATTGAACGGAGGAAGTGTGCCGGCTGCGCACGCATGTCGATTAAAAGCAGTATACCCCTCCGGGGGATTATGTGGCCTGTCATCCGGTCCAGGCAACAGTACCTCATCCAAAGATAAGCCATGCCTTAAGCATATTCTCCCTAGCATGTCTTCAGAGATATTGGACGGGATAGAATCAGGTGGACTATTAATGAAGGACGCATCGGGCAGCTCATCCGGAGCTGGACCAATAGCTTCGGTCTCGATGACCGGAATCTCAAGTCTGGGAGGGATAGGGTTCTGAGTTTCTTGCTGCTGCGAACTTGACGGTTCCATCACTAGCTAACCCACGAGAAACCATCATTAGATGATAAAAAGCCCGTGCATTCCCCAGTGTAAAGTGCATGAATGTGTTGTGTAGTGCAAATGTTGTGCGTAACTTGAGCAAATTCTGCAGAGTTAAAGAAAACACGCAAGCGACGAAATTCTGCAAGTCAGACAGGCATGACCGTCATCGCTGACCGTCACGACCGCGCCATCCAGATGACGGTGATCGATTCAAGTTAAAGTTTGCTTATACTCTTGTTTTTGTTAAATAGCAGTTCCATCAACGAGCTTCAAGAGGCAGTCAAGTATGCAATGCTATGATCGAGTTCAATTATGCAAGGCAGAAGCTCGTCGGAGTCAAGTGGTCAGGTTTTCAGAAACTCCATATGTTTGTCAAAGATTTAATTTCGAATCGATCACCGCACCTCACTCCCTTATCGAGACAGGGGGATCACGTATTTCGACATGGCAACGTTCGAATCGATACTTTCGCATCGATCGCCCTGACGAAGGAGTGCTTCGTATCGATCAGGCTGAAGTGGGAATGCTTCGTATCGATCAGGCTGAAGTGGGAATGCTTCGTATCGATCAGGCTGAAGTGGGAATGCTTCGTGTCGATCAAGTTCGACTCGATACATATCGTGTCGATCGAGAACACCGATTTCGCATCGATCTGAAGGCAGTGGCTTCATATCGACCGCCGCCCTCGTCTCCCCATCGATGCGAGCATATACAGTCTGATCAATACGAATACTCCCAGTCCGGGACGATACGAAGTGGATTTGAAATGTTTTCCTCCTTGTCTCCTTCTTCCCCAAAGGGTTTTAACTCCATGGCCACGCTCCATCCCAGATCTCGTTTTCTCTCGTCCAGATCTCGAATTTATCGAATTCGGCCATAGAAGCAAGGAGGATGATTGGAGTCTTGAGTTTTATCATTATTACCATAATCTTATCTGCTAATCACCTGATTTTAGAAGTTAAATCTCGAAGGATCGAAGGTTTGGGTCGATTCGAAAGTGAACAATACTTCCTCTCGGTCTATCGATACGGAGATAAAAGAGGAACAGAGAATAGCAGTGAAAAAAAAAATATAGAAGGTAAAAAAGTGAGAAGTGACGAAGTCCCAAGTATTTATATGAAGCCTGGAGGCGAACCGAGTCGATTCGACTCCCAGTCAACCTGACCGGTCGCAACCAGTCAGACGGCGCATCGAAACGAAGGCTCGTTTCGAACCCACCAGACTTTATCGGTTCGAAGCGCACAGGGAGGCCACTTGAGTACGATGGATCAGTGCAAACGCTCTCTTCGAACCCATCAAGCTGTGCATTCATCGAGGCGGAATGTTCACCAGACACCATCGTTTCGAAACATCCAAATTATGAGCCATCGATTCAAAACAGAGCGAACCTATCGATACGAACATCCATTTCGTATCCACCAGATATCGCCCATTCGAATCAGAATTCACCATGATTCATGACTATCGATACGAATGACCGTTTTCGTATCCATCAAGTCAACCCACATCGACACGAAGAAAGACTTTCCAACTTTTTAGCATTGATTCGTGAGAGGACCGATACAAGAGAATGGCTAAAGAATACGACTCCCAAAGAGACCTGCAGCCTTTCAAAGCACGTCATGTTTTCACAAGACGTACTTTGGGGGGCAAATGTTATCCCGCCTTTTGGCAAGGCCAGGACACCAAGGAGTTGGGTTCCGAATGTCGTTTGTCATGGATATCGTTGAATTTTGACCAAGTCCGGATCAAGCCCCAATCGATGGGACATGATCGGGAGAATAAAGCAAACCAACGCTCCAAGTTTCAGATCGATCCGAGTTCATATGCTCAAGTTATGATGGATGCAAGGCAAAGGGAAGAGCACTTTTTTGTATCCATCAATAAGCAGCAGTTCGTATCGATGGATTTCGTATCCATCGGCGGTCCTCGTTTTCGCATCCATCGATCTCATGCCCATCAGAATGATTAAGTCCACATAGTCATAAGCTTCGTATCGATAGAACCTTCAGCCGGAAAGACTTGTTCGTATCCATCAATAAGTCACCTGGTTTGCAACGGTCATTTGATGTCTACTTCGTATCCATCAGTCAGTGCCTGCTTCGTATCCGTCATCCAGTGTCTACTTCGTATCCATCAGCCAGTGTTTGCTTCGTATCCATGGATGAAGTCCTGCTCGAATCCATCAGGTCAACCAGCTTGGATAACGTGTCATATCTCGAAGGAAACGGGGCGAGATACATGGAGTCGAAGCAGTCAACACGGAGCAAATACCGGATCGAGGCGAAGCGCGCGCATTACGTCATCCCTCGATGCGAATGCGCCGAGATATATGGAGTCGACACGGTCGACTCGAAGTAAAGACCGGATCGAGGCGAAGTGTGTGTTCCACGTCTTCACAGAAGCGCGTGATACCATCGATTCGAAGCCTTCAGCTCAGAGAAATGGATTCGAACCAGACAGCCTAGCGAAGAACATCGCCTTGTATCGATGATATCTCTCAATCCACTGATCCAAATACCATGAAATTTTAACTGAAGGTTGCACACATACCAAGGAACATCTCCACCAATTTTGAGCTCAATTGGAAGTAATTTTGATCGATACGAAATGATTTCGTATCGATCACAGATTGACTTGAAACTCTCTGGAAGTGGTCGAATGGGTCCCCTCACGTGTCAGGCCAAGTCTCCCAGAGTTTGAGCGAAATCTAAGCCTCCTACGCCTATAAATAGAGCCCCAGAATCAACGGAAAAAGGATCTTTTTTCTCTGAAGCGTCCAGACTCTGCCGGATTGAGATTTGCATCCTATTTTTGCTGTCAATTTCGAATTCTAATCTGTAATCCGTTGTTCATTGCTGTAACCGCTTGTAACCATTGAAAGAGAATCAATAAAATCATCAAAACTTCATAGTGGACGTAGGCTATACGCCGAACCACTCTAAATTGCTTGTCTGTGCATTTTACATTCCTGTTTGTTGGAGTTTTTGTTAGATAACCTCTGTTTTACATTTATAATCTTCATTTTATCTCTTCAAACAACTCCCGAAGAGTGTTGTGCCCACTTTTGGTACAAACAGATAATATCAATTGAACTCAATCAATCGCCTCATTCCTTAGTGGATATCCTTGTGGAAGGATAACCGGATGGCTAAGGACCAGGAACGAGGTCAACCCAATACTCGATTGCCCGATTGGGTGCCAAACCCGAAACGGACTCACAGGAATCAACAAAGCCACAATAAATAGAATTCAAGATACATCATCATCATCTCGAAACTCAAGAACAGATAAAGATACTACAGAATTAACATCAACATTTCGAAGGATAGAAACAACAAATCAACCAAGTTAGGATACCTAATATATAGGATCCTTCCAGAACAGAGGATTGGACTTGATAACAAGCAAGCCAATCCATCCCAAAACATACAAATCTCAAGATAGAGAATAACTTGCGAATACTCATGAAATGGAAAATACATAGAATAAGCTCAACACCCCATACTCAAAATACTAAGGTTGCGGGTCCCTCGATAGGATTCACAATCCTAAGAAGTGACTAAGCATGAAACAATCAAAAGCAAAACACCTTCAGGCTTCTTCGATATGAGTGACTGTGAAGCACCCGAATCGAAGAGGACACAAATATAATGATCATAACATAGATTAGAATTCTAAAGAAAAGAAAACGGAGTACCTCTAGGTTGAGAGGATCTACCAGAAGCATCCATCACGATGAGCATTCCCGAATAAGGACCCTTAGAAGAATTAGTGCATTTGGAAGACCAATGTCCCTCTTGTTTGCGAGTGCGGCAAACGATAGGCTTAGAACACTCTCGAATAAAGTGATCATGAGAACCATAGTTGAAACAAGACTTGTGAGAATGATGGCCTAAACCAGAATGAGAACTATAGGCAAGATGCCTCTTCTTCTTCTAAGGAAAAGATTGGGATGCTTGGAAGGAAAGTTTTCTCTTGTTTGGGTTCTTACGAACCTCAGCCTCATCACTACTATCCCCTTTCTTCTCGATGGATTCAAGGTGAAGCACCGAATTAACAAGCTCTTCGAAGGATAACTTAAGTTGGAGCATAAGCGACTTCTTCAAATATTCCTTAAGTCTAGATACGAACTTAAGATTCTTCTTGTATGGTGTGCTAATAAACTCAAGCCCATACTTGGACAGGGACTCAAAGAAGGATACATAATCTAACAAAGAGGATTTGCCCTGCTTCAACTCGAGGAAGCGACGGGCAAGGAAAGCCTTCTCGGATTTTGGCAAGAACTTGAGCTCAAAACGATCTCGGAAATGCTGCCAAGTAAAAGTAGACTCGTCTATCTTGGCAATAAGGAGCTCATACCAGTCTAGTGCTCGTTCTTTCAGCATACTCAGTGGCATAAGAATGCGGTGATTATCGAAGATCTCTATTCGAGTAAAGATACGCTCACATGTTCGGAGCCAAGCCTGAATCTCTAAAAAGGACTCGAAGCCTTTGAACGGCTTGCCTCCAAGATGGGTGAAGTTGTTGCATATTCGCGCAAATGTGGATTTGCGTGGAGGAGAGGTATGAGTAGGAGCGGGAGGCTGAGTGTTCTTAAGGAGCTCAAGGATCTGGTCGGTCGACATATAAACTCCTTCAGGAGGAGAACCACTGGACGGTCCCGCCTCCGAAGTGCGACCTCTTCCTCTTTCAGCCATTTGCTGAAAGTTATGTTAAGATAGGATTATTCACAAGGGTAGATATTATGAATCCATATACATTAAATAAGGAATACTACGGAATTAAAATTAACATTCCTAGACATACTCCTTTCTATCCACCCCCAAAAGATTCAAAAGGTTTAGGACAAGGTTGGGTTCAAATCGATTTGAGGATGATGTATAGTAATTGTGTATATTGTTATGCCTTTATTACATTTTGTTCTGAATCTAGCTCTGATACCAACCTGTGACGGCCCACCCCGAGACCCACATTAACAAAGAGAATTACTGAGTAATTCTGTCTACTAATGTGGAGAATAGGACTGGTTAAGGGAGACCATCATAATTTTGCATTAGATAAGAACTAAGTATGTCGATTTAGTACTCAAATTTTTTTTCATTTCATCTCAAGTATTCGACATACCTAATTCCTATCTAATACACTATATGGTGACTACAGGATCGATTTAGAAACAAAACATAATAACAATATCAATCACGAATAACAGAATAGCAAACACATATGATATACATACACATCTACATCAAATGTAATACAACATGTCACAAGTGGCATTATGACCACAATATATACATACATCCCAACAAAAGAATATATACATCACAAGGTTCCCAACAAAAAACTACTACACAAAACCTATGCCATCTATCCAAGGTCGAAGGAGAAATCCAAAATTAAAGCTAGCGAAGGTCCAAATATCCCTGACCTGCAACTCGGTCTGACTCGAGTAATAAATACATGGGTCAAGCTAACTAGAAAATGAAATTAGCTAGAGATAAGAGGGATATAAGTGCATAAGGGAAATCTCCCTTTAATTATAAAGGAATAGTACAAGTATGGTTCAATTACAATAACATGGTATAGATTCACAAAGGGTTGTCGCATGAATAGATTTAGTTTATCATAAGAAATTCATACTCAAGGACATTCAATATAAATGTAAGTAACCATACAAAAGCCATATGAGAAAATCATCAAAATCTCCAAACTAGAATCTCATGGAACTCTAAAAAGAGTTCAAATCTCATAAAAATGAAATCACCATATATATATATATATATATAACATATCATTTAGCTCTAGGCTATTGATGTAACAAAGATATCTCAAAAATGGTGAAATCATAATTAACTCAGAAAACTCAGAATACTCAGAAAACTCAAAAAACCTGGATTGGCCAAATACCCGATTGCAATGCTAAAGCAATGCTGCACGTGCCAAACTCTTGTCCAGTGCTATTTATAAATTAGGTACATATCTCGTGGACCCGAAGGTCATACTCGTGGTGACCAAACTCACATAACTCGTAGTGATCGAAGTCACATAATTCAAATAACCCGAAGGTCTATAGCACTGGCATACTCGTGGGTGTGTCACAAACTCTCGGATAGGAACCCGGAAAGTGTTAATGTGCGTCCCATACCATACGCTCCCACTAAACGGTTTACTAACCGCTAGTTAATTCCACATCATAAAAATAAATCACAAATCTCAGAAATCTCATTTCTTGCCTCGTATCATCGGCAAGTACAATAAAATCTCATAATGGTTTCTCATAAACTATAATTCCCGAAATAGGGAAATCTCAACTCAAGACTCGCCTCATCTCATCGGCAAGTGAAACAATATATGTATATGGTTATCATTGATTATAATTCCTAAAATAGGAAACCTTGAACCATTAAACTCGCCAAATATTGGCTAACTCAAATAATTCCTATGAATAGGAATTATAAATCTCAAAATACGCCATAAAATGGTGAATCTCAATTATCAACTCAAAACAATAGACTAGAATGGTTTCAGTCGTACAAGTCCGAAATTAACCAAAAAAGTAAACTCACGTGTCCCATACCACGTGTTTTACTAAATCGTTTAATTCTCTTTCTCATACGTCCGAAAGATGTAAAAATAGTGTATATTACTTATAAAATAATTTACTTGAGAAAACTGGATTTTTAAAACAATATTTCGAAAACATTTTGAAAGCATTTATTTGAAAATTCTCCTTATTATAGGAAATAAATATATATTAAATACTTTAAAATAATTTATAAATAATTTATAAATATTGGAAAATATTTATTTCTAAGTAATTTGATTTGTAAAATTATTTTAGAAAATTATTTCAGAAAAACTTGTTTTTGAAACGACAAAAATTGATAAAAACCACTGAAATTCAACATTCAAAAACAACTCAAATACTCATCAATCCAGGACTCAGATTGACCATAACTTTTGCTCATCTATTCATAGATTAGAGATCTTGAAAATCATCTCAAATTTGCATCAAAACAAGTGACAAAACCATAGCAATTCAATGGCAAAACCTACGAAGTAATGTCGCAAAAAAGAAGGCATAAAGGCTAATATCAGGTCGACCTTAAGGTCGACCACACTCTTCCTCAGGTCGAATGACATATCAACCATGAGGAGCCTCAGGTCAACCGTATGGTCAACCTGGGCAAGGCTATGGTGGACCTCAAGGTCGACCATGCATACGGAATTTGTTCCTTTTGGCTCCAGGTCGTTTCTCAAGCACAATTCAATCTTTGAGCAAAATTTTGACATAGCTAAATGTTGTTTCAAGCAATGAAAATTGACATGCACATAGAGTAACATTCAAACTACAACCTGAAAAAATCCAGTAGCATTTTGGGTCAAAAACAAAGAGATAAAACCACTCAAAGTGGCAACCAGAATAAGATATAAACATAGAAATATGAACAGAGAAAACTTCCTATACAGTAAACGATTTAGCCAAATTTCCAACAGGATATTCATTTTTTAGCTAGAAATTTGTGAGCTTTAAACTCACCTGATGATTAAGCAAAGAATTTAGGCACAAGCAATGATCTATGGCGGAGAAATGGAGCTCTAGGAACCTGTATTTGCTGAAAAAGAAGCATGCAGTACAAACAAAATAGTTACAAACAATTATATCTAGTTCGATGAATTTTTGGTGAAATATTTTGTAGTATTGATGGAGATTACCTGGTATAATCTTTAGTTTGAAGAATTTTCTCTATTTTTAATAGCAATTTGGGTGGAAATTGGATTTAGTTTGAGGAAGCCATTCATTTTCTTTTTCTTTTTACTATAAACTCTAGTTTTTTAGAAGAAGGAGAAAATTAGCTACATACTGTAATTTTCTCTCATACCAGAAGCTTCTAGGTTAGGGCTAATGGATCCAATTCTTACCCAAATAAGCCCAAGAACAAAATACTTAGAGAAAATGTAAGGCTATGTTCATATTTTAACTTATTTTAACACTAAATGCACATAATTCTTCATTTTAAAGCCAAATAAAATGCATACATCTATTGGTAATGAAACGAAATTGTTATTGTAAAAAAATTACATTTATTTTAATTATAAAAAGTCATTTTTAACAATGAAACCTTATTTTTGACAATATTACACAATTTACACTATTTTAGTGTAAAACACCATTTTTAATGCAATAACTTGTACAAAAATTATTTTTCTGTCAAATAAATTACAATAAATCATTCCAATTTTGTTTTATCATAAAATTACTATTTTTAAACCATATTTCATCTTTTATATTAATAAAATACATATTTACTTCATTTCCCCCCTTTTTAAAATCAATAAATGGTTAATATTGGCATTAATTTCCAATATAATGCATTTACCCAAATAAAATTACAAATTGATTATTTTCATTCCAAATTCTCAAAATAAAGTTTTTAAAACTTTATTTCCATCAATTTATATTTATTTCAATAATGTAATGTTGAAATACATCTGATGATTAATTTATTAACCCAAATTAACAAAATTCCAATATTTTCATCTTATTTAACCAAATCTCCTAACAATCAAATTTCAAGCCCAATATTTATTCTCAAACACATTGTTTATTTAAAATAAATAAAATTTTACCCAATTTATCTCCTCCATTTTATTTTATTTAAATAAACACCCTTTAATAATCACATATTTCTTTTAAAAATTATTAAGAGAAGTAACAAGCAATAATTAATACAATTATTGCATTTTCGCCCATTAAAAACCATTTACCAATCATTATTATCCCAAATAAATAAAATAAAGTTCCAAACTTTATTTTTATCATTTTATCTCCAAAATTCATTGTTTATTCTAAATAAACAATATAAAATTTCCAATTTTATTTTTAATTACAATTTTAAATTATAACTACCGTTATAATTTAATATTAATAGGTAATCTCCCAACCTGGGTTGTTACAGACTTCCCCCTTAACAAAATTGCGTCCTTGGAATTTCTAGAGAAGAGTTTGTATTCAACGCAATTATTTCATCAATCAAAGGAAGGATAGACAAGCACGAGATCAAAATTCCTCACTTTCTCTATTCCAGATGAAAGAAGACCAAGATAAAAATTGCTCGGTAGATTCAATGATTTTCCACAGTATAAACACTAGGATTTGCTGAACATTGAATTGTGAGCAATATATCATGAATTTGAAAGTATCTCACTTTCGAAACAAAACACAATGGGGTGTCACTCAAAAATATATCGAAGGAGATTGATTTCACAAAAGTTTCTCGAATAGAGTTGGGATTTAGCATCGCTTTATCCGAACTCTAACCACAAGCTGATGACTTTTCGTATGTCACTACGGAAGGAGCCAAACTAATACTAAGATAACAACAATTGAGGTAAGAAAACCCGATGAGAGGTGGTTACTACAAAGACCACACAACTCAAACGACCGCAAAATGCTAGTCGTTAGATCATTGCACTAAGGCAAGACAATCACGAGGAACACAATAGATATAAATTTTAATTTACAATCAAAATTTATTAGAGTTCGAATTCATTATCTTGAAAACCATAATCTAAATTTTTGTCTGCAATTAAACTTCTTAAAGTTCTAAAACTCATTACCTTTAATTCAATAACTCAATTTTCAATACTTGGAAATTTTCCAAACTCCTTCCTATAGTTCTTATAAAATGAGAAATAATTTCAAACTCATATTTCCTTTTATTCCAAAATTAAATTTTTGAAAGAATTTTATATTTTCTTTTCAAAAATTCTTAAGATATAATTTTTAAATTTACTACTCTTTATTTTTAAATACCGAAATTCTCAAAACAAACTCCATTTTTAACATGTATAACTCGTTTTAAAAATATTCAATAAACATTTATTTTCAATCAAAGTATTATCTTATCTAAAGTACATTATTTCGACAATAAAAGATAACTATATACCATTTCTTAAATTTCAATTATCTTAAAGGCATTGCCTCGTCATTGGTTTATAATGAATAACCCTATTGATTGGCTGCAGAGTTGACCAAATGATCAAAACCACCTCGCCACCCATCCAACCCACTATGGTTCAATAGTTGCATATGTCATTCAGAATAAAATTTTATTCTCAAATCTTTTTAATTTATTTCCAAATTTAATCTCATTAAAACTCAATTTATCGTGTCTAATTGTCTCATCACAGCGTTTTGGAAATTCCAATCGATAACGTTGATCAGGCGCATCGACCAGAATTCTTAAAGCACTCGATGGACAATCCAACGCAAAAAATAATTTCTATAAAAAGAAATATCACTCATATATAATACAAAAAATATTCTTTGATTTCATAATAACTAAAATTCCAATTTCTCTTAAAATACATATCAAATAGCTGTATAAACTCGAAATCAAAGAACACTTAAGAGAACTCATCGAGATATTCCCAGAATACTCAATTCACAAGATCGACTGAATGAGATGGAGTGTTTACCAATCCAACGGTATCACGAGCCACTCACAAGAATCATACGAGTGCGGGATGCCATATAAGGAACGATATTCTCCACAACTCGTGGCTAAAGGAAATTTGTGCAAGGTCAAGCTAAGAAAAGACTCTAGCACAACAAAATAGATCAAATGAGATCAACGAGATATAAAGATAAGGGTGAGGTATTCTTCTCAAATGAGAAAAAGCACAATGTCAACATATCATTACTTCGAGTGAAGTAATGCCACAAAGTATAACACCAAATAAGCATCCTAAAAGGATATCTAGAAAGAAACAAGAATGATAATATCAATTGAACTCAATCAATCGCCTCATTCCTTAGTGGATATCCTTGTGGAAGGATAACCGAATAGCTAAGGACCAGGAACGAAGTCAACCCAATACTCGATTGCCCGATTGGATGCCAAACCCGAAACAGACTCACATGAATCAACAAAGCTACAATTAACGGAATTCAAGATACATCATCATCATCTCGAAACTCAAGAACAGATAAAGATACTATAGAATTAACATCAACATTTCGATGGATAGAAACAACAAATCAACCAAGTTAGGATACCTAATATATAGGATCCTTCCAGAACAGAGGATTGGACTTGATAACAAGCAAGCCAATCCATCCCAAAACATACAAATCTCAAGATAGAGAATAACTTGCGAATAATCACGAAATGGAAAATACATAGAATAAGCTCAACACCCCATACTCAAAGTACTAAGGTTGCGGGTCCCTCGATAGGATTCACAATCCTAAGAAGTGACTAAGCATGAAACAATCAAAAGCAAAACACCTTTAGGCTTCTTCGATATGAGTGACTGTGAAGCACCCGAATCAAAGAGGACACAAATAGAATGATCATAACATAGATTAGAATTCTAAAGAAAAGAAAACGGAGTACCTCTAGGTTGAGAGGATCCACCAGAAGCATCCATCACGATGAGCATTCCCGAATAAGGACCCTTAGAAGAATTGGGGCATTTGGAAGACCAATGTCCCTTTTTTTTGCAAGTGCGGCAAACGATAGGCTTAGAACACTCTCGAATAAAGTGATCATGAGAACCATAGTTGAAACAAGACTTGTGAGAACGATGGCCCAAACCAGAATGAGAAATATAGGCAAGATGCCTCTTCTTCTTCTAAGGAAAAGATTGGGATGCTTGGAAGGAAAGTTTTCTCTTGTTTGGGTTCTTATGAACCTCAGCCTCATCACTACTATCCCCTTTCTTCTCGATGGCTTCAAGGTGAAGCACCGAATTAACAAGCTCTTCGAAGGATAACTTAAGTTGGAGCATAAGCGACTTCTTCAAATATTCCTTAAGTCAAGATACGAACTTAAGTTTTTTCTTGTATGGTGTGCTAATAAACTCAAGCCCATACTTGGACAGGGACTCAAAGGAGGATACATAATCTAACACAGAGGATTTGCCCTGCTTCAACTCGAAACGAACTCATAGGGATCAACAAAGCCACAATAATAGGAATTCGAGATACATCATCATCATCTCGAAACTCAAGAACAGATAAAGATACTACAGAATTAACGTCAACATTCCGAAGGATAGAAAAAACAAATCAACCAAGTTAAGATACCTAATATATATAGGATCCTTTCAGAACAGAGGATTGGACTTGATAACAAGCAAGCCAATCCATCCCAAAACATACAAATCTCAAGATAGAGAATAACTTGTGAATACTCACGGAAAGGAAAATACATAGAATAAGCTCAATACCCCATACTCAAAATACTAAGGTTGCGGGTCCCTTGATAGAATTCATAATCCTAAGAAGTGACTAAGCATGAAACAATCAAAAGAAAAATACCTTCAGGCTTCTTCGATATGAGTGACTGTGAAGCACTCGAATCGAAGAGGACACAAATATAATGATCATAACATAGATTAGAATTCTAAAGAAAAGAAAAATTAGTACCTCTAGGTTGAGAGGATCCACCAGAAGCATCCATCACGATGAGCTTTCCCGAATAAGGACCCTTAGAAGAATTGGGGAATTTGGAAGACCAATGTCCCTCTTGTTTGTGAGTGCGGCAAACGATAGGCTTATAACACTCTCGAATAAAGTGATCATGAGAACCATAGTTGAAACAAGACTTGTGAGAACGATGGCTTGGACCAGAATGAGAAATAGAGACAAGATGCCTTTCTTCTTCTAAGGAAAAGATTGGGATGCTTGGAAGAAAAGTTTTCTCTTGTTTGGGTTCTTACGAACCTCAGCCTCATCACTACTATCCCCTTTCTTCTCGACGGCTTCAAGGTGAAGCGCCGAACTAACAAGCTCTTCGAAGGATAACTTAAGTTGGAGCATAAGCGACTTCTTCAAATATTCCTTAAGTCTAGATACGAACTTAAGATTCTTCTTGTATGGTGTGCTAATAAACTCAAGCCCATACTTGGACAGGGACTCAAAGGAGGATACATAATCTAACACAAAGGATTTGCCCTGCTTCAACTCGAGGAAGCGACGGGCAAGGAAAGCCTTCTCGGATTTTGGCAAGAACTTGAGCTCAAAACGATCTCGGAAATGCTGCCAAGTAAAAGTAGACTCGTCTATCTTGGCAATAAGGAGCTCATACCAGTCTAGTGCTCGTTCTTTCAGCATACTCGATGGCACAAGAATGCGGTGATTATCGGAGATCTCCATTCGAGTAAAGATACGCTCGCATGTTCGGAGCCAAGCCTGAATCTCCAAAAAGGACTCAGAGCCTCTGAACGGCTTGCCTCCAAGATGGATGATGTTGTTGCATATTCGCGCAAATGCGGATTTGCGCGGAGGAGAGGTATGAGTAGGAGCGGGAGGCTGGGTGTTCTTAAGGAGCTCAAGGATCTAGTCGGTCGACATATAAACTCCTTCTGGAGGAGAACCACTAGACGGTCCCGCCTCCAAAGTGCGACCTCTTCCTCTTTCAGCCATTTGCTGAAAGTTAAGTTAAGATAGGATCATTTAGAAGGGTAGATATTAGCAATTCATATACATTAAATAAGGAATACTACGGAATTAAAATTAACATTCCTAGACATATTCCTTTCTATCTACCCCCAAAAGACTCAAAAGGTTAAGGACAAGGTTGGGTTAACATCGATTTGAGGATGATGTTTACACTTGTATTATATTTGATGTATAGTAATTCTATATACTGTTCTACGTTTATTACATTTTGTCTAGAATCTAGCTTTGATACCAAGCCGTGATGCCCCACCCCGAGACCCACATTAACAAAGAGAATTACTGAGTAATTCTGTCTACTAATGTGGAGAATAGGACTGTTAAGGGAGACCATCATAATTTTGCATTAGATAAGAGCTAAGTATGTTGATTTAGTACTCAATTTTTTTTTCATTTCATCTCAAGTATTCGACATACCTAATTCTCTCTAATACACTATATTGTGGCTATAGGATCGATTCAGAAACAAAACATAATAACAATATCAATCACGAATCACAGAACAGCAAACACAGATGATATACATACACATCTACATCAAATGTAATACAACATGTCACAAGTGGTATTATGACCACAATATATACATACATCCCAACAAAAGAATATATACATCACAAGGTTCCCAACAAAAAACTACTACACAAAACCTATGCCATCTATCCAAGGTCGAAGGAGAAATCCAAAATTAAAGCTAGCGAAGGTCCAAATATCCCTGACCTACAACTCGGTCTGACCCGAGTAATAAATACATGGGTCAAGCTAACTAGAAAATGAAATTAGCTAGAGATAAGAGGGATATAAGTGCATAAGGGAAATCTCCCTTTAATTATAAAGGAATAGTACAAGTATGGTTCAATTACAATAACATGGTATAGATTCACAAAGGGTTGTTGAATGAATAGATTTAGTTCATCATAAGAAATTCATACTCAAGGACATTCAATACAAATGTAAGTAACCATACAAAAGCCATATGAGAAAGTCATCAAAATCTCCAAACTAGAATCTCATGGAACTCTAAAAAGAGTTCAAATCTCATAAAATGAAATCACCATATATACATAACATCTCATTTAGCTCTAGGCTATCGATGTAACAAAGATATCTGAAAAATGGAGAAATCATAATTAATTCAGAAAACTCAGAAAACTCAGAACACTCAGAAAACTCAAAAAACCCGGATTGGCCAAATCCCCGATTGCAATGCCGAAGCAATGTTGCACGTGCAAAACTCTTATCCAATGCTATTTATAAATTAGGTACTTATCTCGTGGACCCGAAAGTCATACTCGTAGTGACCAAACTCACATAACTCGTGGTGACCGAAGTCACATAACTCAAATGATCCGAAGGTCTATAACACTGGCATACTCGTGGATATGTCACAAACTCTCGGATAGGAACCCGGAAAGCGTTAACGTGTGTCCTATGCCACACGCTCGCATTAAACGGTTTACTAACCGCTAGTTAATTCCACATCATAAAAATAAATCACAAATCTCAAAAATCTTAGAAATCTCATTTCTTTCCTCGTATCATCTGCAAGTACAATAATATCTCATAATGGTTTCTCATTAACCATAATTCCCGAATTAGGGAAATCTCAACTCAAAACTCGCCTCATCTCATCGACAAGTAAAACAATATATGTATATGGTTATCATTGATTATAATTCCTAAAATAGGAAACCTCGAACCATTAAACTCACCAAATATTGGCTAACTCAAATAATTCCTATGAATAGGAATTATAAACCTCAAAATACACCATAAAATGACAAATCTCAATTATCAACTCAAAACAATAGACTCGAATGGTTTCGGTCGTAAAAGTCCGGAATTAACCGAAAAAGTAAACTAACGTGTCCCATACCACGTGTTTTACTAAATCGTTTAATTATCTTTCTCATACGTCCGAAAGATGTAAAAATAGTGTATATTATTTATAAAATAATTTACTTGAGAAAACGGGATTTTTAAAATAATTTTTCGAAAACATTTTGAAAGCATTTATTTGAAAATTCTCCTTATTATAGGAAATAAATATATATTAAATACTTTAAAATAATTTAAAAATAATTTATAAATATTGGAAAATATTTATTTCAAAGTAATTTAATTTGTAAAATTATTTCAGAAATTTATTTCAGAAAAACTTGTTTTTGAAACGACAAAAATTGATAAAAACCACTGAAATTCAACATTAAAAAACAACTCAAATACTCATCAATCCAGGATTCGGATTGACCATAACTTTTGCTCATCTATTGATATATTAGAGCTCTTTAAAATCATCTCAAATTTGAATTAAAACAAGTGTCAAAACCATAGCAATTCAAAGGCAAAACCTGCGAAGTAAAGTCGCAAAAACGAAGGCATAAAGGCTAATATCAGGTCGACCTTAAGGTCGACCACACTCTTCCTCAGGTCGAACGCCATATCAACCATGAGGAGCCTTAGGTCGACCGTATGGTCGACCTGGGGAAGGCTATGGTCAACCTCAAGGTTGACCATGCATACAGGAAGTTGTTCCTTTTGGCTCCAGGTCGTTTCTCAAGCACAATTCAATCTTTGAGCAAAATTTTGACATACCTAAAGGTTGTTTCAAGCAATGAAAATTGACATGCACATAGAGTAACATTCAAACTACAACCCGAAAATGATCCAGCAGCATTTCGGGGCAAAAACAAAGAGATATAACCACTCAAAGTGGCAACCGGAATAAGATATAAACAGAGAAATATGAACAAAGAAGACTTCCTATACAGAAATGATTTAGCCAAATTTCTCACAGGAAATTCATTTTTCAGCTAGCAATTTGTAAGCTTTAAACTCACATGATGATTTATCAAAGAATATAGGTGCAAGCAATGATCTTTGGTGGAGAAATGGAGCTCTACGCACCTGTATTTGCTGAAAAAGAAGCATGCTGAAAAAGAAGCATGTAGGACAAACAAACTGGTTACAGACAATTATATCAAGTTCTATGAATTTTTGATGAAATCTTTTGTAGTATTGATGGATATTACCTTGTATAATCTTTATTTTGAAGAATTTTCTCTATTTTTAACAGCAATTTGGGTGGAAATTGGATTTAGTTTGAGGAAGCCATTGGTTTTCTTTTTCTTTTTACTTTAACTCTAATTTTTGAGAAGAAGGAGAAAATTAGCTATGTACTGTAATTTTCTCTCATACCAGAAGCTTCTAGGTTAGGGCTAATGGATCTAATTCTTAACCAAATAAGCATAAGAACAAAATACTTAGAGAAAATGTAAGGCTATGTTCATGTTTTAACTTATTTTAACACTAAATACACATAATTCTTCATTTAAACGCCAAATAAAATGCATACATCTATTTGTAATGAAATAAAATTGTTATTGTAACAAAATAAAATTTATTTTAAGTATAAAAAGTCATTTTTAACAATAAAACCTTCTTTTTGACAATATTACACAATTTACACTATTTTAGTGTAAAACACAATTTTTAATGCAATAACTTCTACAAAAATTATTTTCTTGTCAAATAAATTACAATAAATCATTCAAATTTTATTTTATAATCAAAATATTATTTTTAAACCATATTTCATCTTTTATACTAATAAAATACAAATTTACTTCATTTTCCCCTTTCGAAAATCAATAAATAATTAATATTGGCATTAATTTCCAATATTATTGCATTACCAAAATAAAATTACAAATTGATTGCTTTCACTCCAAATTCTCAAAATAAAGTTTTTAAAACTTTATTTCCATCAATTTATATTTGTTTCAACAATTTAACGTTGAAATACATCTCTTGATTAATTTATTAACTAAAATTAACAAAATCCTAATATTTTCATCTTATTTAACCAAATCTCCTAACAATCAAATTTCAAGCCCAATATTTATTCTCAAACACATTGTTTATTTAAAATAAACAAATTTTTACCTAATTTGTCTCCTCCATTTTATTTTATTTAAATAAATACCCTTTAATAATCACATATTTTTTAAAAAATTATTAAAAGAAGTAATTGGCAATAATTAATACAATTATTGCATTTTCTCCCAATAAAACCATTTACCAATCATTATTATCCCAAATAAATAAAATAAAGTTCCACACTATAGTTTTCTCATTTTATCTCCAAAATTCATTGTTTACTCCAAATAAACAATATAAAATTTGTAATTTTATTTTTAATTACAATATTAAATTATAACTACCATTATAATTAAATATTAATTGGTAATCTCCAAACCAGTATTGTTACAGCATCCATTCACGTTAATATCGCTGGGGTTTGGCATAAATATTGGCAACATGACAATATCGTAATTATTATAAAACCTATTTTATTTCTATTAAAAGCAATTACATTTCACCAACCCTTAATCCTTGTCAATTTTCTATTGGTTAAAAACATACTTTATCAATTTCTTTTTAGAAAAACTGCTGCAACTTGTTTTCTTTCCCAAAAATCCAATTTTCACCCATCAAATAATAATACTTATTTAATAATTATTTATAAGCTTTTGTAGCTCAATAAATTCATATAAAATCATAATCTCTTGGGAAAAATCCATAAAATTCAAAAAAATTGAATTAACATATTCTTTAACACATAAAACTTTCAAGCCCAAAATCTTTATTTAGTTATTTTAATAATTAAAATCCTAAATAAATGCCCTTTCTTCCTTAGGAAATTAAAGAAATATTCCTATTAATTTAAAAATTATGAAATTAAAAAACCATCTCCAAAATCATGGTTTACACAACAGACCCAAAAAATAAATAGTTTGGACATCATAAACTTATATTTTGGTCATAAACCTATTATAATAATTTCATAAAAGTTCCAATAATTCATTATTTAACCAAACAATGGTAAAAATCTAACATGACACACATAACATCATCAAGGAATCAAAACCAATCATACCTAGAATCAAACTAGCACAAAAAAGAGATTGTCTTATTATTATTCGCTTTAAATTGGATAATGGAGTTGAGATTTGATGAAGAATGTTTTCCCCAGCTTTTTCCTATGAAATTCTTATCTTTCTTCTTCTATTCTTCTTGTTTAATGCCCGACCTCTTTGATCTTTTACTTCGATTGTTTTTCACTTGTAAAAATGAGGATGATATGGAAGAGGCAGGGTTTAAGGGATAAAAGATAGATCTATTCCTAATTTGTCCTTATCATATATTCTTTTATATGTCAAGTTTTAAAAAATCTTAACAGTCGATTAGTTTAGGCATGACCTTGTTAATTATCAATCTCATCCTCCTTATCTAACTAGACATCATATTATTCTATTTAATTTATCTAATTAACTCTCATAAATAATGTTAACCTAAATTAAGGGTATTACAGAAATGACCATGCATACATATAGAATTGCAAGTTTAATTATTTAAGATATTGCTTACATTTAGATGCATGGCATGAGCATTTGCATGACAGAAGGTCGGCTAAATTAGTAGGCTGACTACTCTTTTGCACTAGTACAGATTCACATACATCTAACGTTGCATGTATATGTACATATTGCATTAGAAAACATCTAAGGACCATGATTGCTCGTGAATGATGGATGAGTAAATGGTTGTAACTATTGGTTGTTGTATGTATAAGTTGTATTTTTCCATCCTTTAAGATTTCCAAAATGAAATCCTTTTAAGTGGGATAATATAACAACCCGGAAATTTGACAGAAAGTTTAACAAAAATTTAAGCGGAAATTTAATAAGGAATGTAAATTTAATAAAAAACAAGGACTAAAAAGAAAATTTCCATAGACATCTGAATTTGGCTATGAAACTTATGTCGTTTAGTTTGTAGCGATTTTTGGTCGATTTTCATATATAAAACCTCTAAATTGGAGTTAGTATGAAGAAGTTACGAGCGTTGGAATAATTGAAAAGGGAATAAATTTGAGAACTAAAAATTACAAAATTTTACACTATAGGGACGACCATGGGCTGGTGAGCGTCGGCCTGGGAGGTTAGTGGTCGACCTTGGGCTGGTGAATGTCAACCGTTCGAGTGTAATTTTGATAGAATCGAGCATTTTTAGACGGCTACGGTCATTACTTCATGGCCTAGCATTGGATGAACGTGCGTAATTACCTGGGAGATTCTCCAACCCAAATCCAATGTCCCAAACACTTTTCCAACCTCTATATAAGCAAGCCTAATCTAATCTTAAATCTCAAATAACAATTATTGTTATAAAACGCTGTCCAAATCCAACATCTCCTCTAACCTCAAATCTTCTTCAAAAATCAAAATAAAATAAACCAAAAAGAGCACAAGCAAATGGATCTAGACAGACAAACGAAGCTAGCAATCGGAGGGACGATTCTCAAGCAAAGCAATAGAAAGATCTTAGGCTTGAGATGAGTGAGAACAATTTTGATTAGATGATTATTCCAGTTAGATTTAATCTATTCTGATTGACTTAGGTTGTTAGTAAATTAAAAAGGATATTGTAAACCTTAAATTGAAATCCATAGATTAGGGTAAAAACTAGAATTACTGTAAATTCATAAACCTAATTTAATGCAAGTACACCCTTTTTGTTAATTGAATATGTTAGAAACCCTAACTTGAAATTATCAGTAAACTGTTAATTGAATATTGATAATTTATACCTTTTTCTACTTGAAATTGAAAAGCCTAAATCGACAAACCCGAAATTTAATTGCAAAATTGTTGCTTTGACTATAATTAGGGTTGAATAATAAGTATGTGACTTGATAATTAACCTGTAAACAATCGAAAATTAAAAGGCTGTAGAAACCGTAATTTAACAATGTGAAGCGGTCGACCGTAGAACCGTAGCGATCGACCAATAGCGGTCGACCATGGGGTAACGACGGTCGGCCGTTCAGAATGAAAACAAGTAAATTGGACCTCGGCCTAAGGCCCAAAAATTATAAATAAAAATTATATGAAACGTGAATTGGTGTGGGCCTGTTTAAAGACAATTAGATGCATGTTAGGACTTATAGGGAAGCTATTTCCGTAGTAGTGGACGCTAGGTTAAGGCGGTGTTGGGTAAATGTTGTTTACCCGATTTAGGATAGTAATCGATCGAGGCAATGTACTTTCGCAACTGGCACTCACAGAAGGTTCCAATGATGGGCATGTAGCTAGTGTGGATGCCTGATGGAATGGGTCTAACAAAACGGGAGGTCCCGATATTCACAAATTCCTCATGCATGTGATACAATTAGAAGGGAGGATTTGGAGCGTGCAATAAGAGGCAATTCTACGATCAAGAGGTGGAAGCGAATGTAGACGGTGAGATCTTGCGATAAGTCATCATTTCAAGTTCTTCCTTTCCAAGCATAATGAAAGGGAAAGCATTTCCTAGTAGCCTAGTAGCAGTGATAGTGGTGGGAATTTGGTTCCACAGTAGCGTAGTTACGGTGTTTTTATGATTAGTAGCCAACGGGCGGTGTTTCCACATTTAGTAGCATTGGGGCGGGTTTACATATTTAGTAACCTAGCGACATTATTTACATTGGGTAGCTCTTGGAGCGATTGCCGATGGTTAGACTAGGGATGCGATCCTTAGTTCAATCCATTGTATCAGCCTATTCAAATTTTAGTTTAGGAATATATTACATAAGAACCTTTAGGTAATAGACCTTAAGAATTCATAGACACTTTTATCATACATCATATCATTTAGAGTAGTACTGAAGTAACTGCATATGATTATTACATATTAAACTTGTACTCATTCACCAGACTTTTGTTTGACCCACTCCCTCCTTTCCGTTTTTCCCTACCATAAGGATGGTAGATTAGCAATGGATTAGGCATAGTACGTGGAGAAAGGAACTTAACATTGGAGTTCTGATATTCTTGTTGTCCATCATGTAGTTATTTGCTTGTTAAAAGTCTGTAAAACATAGGTTGTACTTTGAAAAAGTCTATACGGCAGATAAAGTATTTTGGAGACTGCTTTTTTGAAATGTTTATTTCTTGTACTTATATTTCAATTCCTTCTACTGTGAGATCTAAAAATGTAGAATGTCTTAGAACTTAACCTTATAATATTGGTCTATAATGTTATAAAAACCGAACAGCTCGTATTTCTTGGCATGACGCAAGTTCGAAAGTCACACTAGGCTTTGGATGGTATGTCAGAAAGTGCGGGTTACAAATGGTCTCTGTATCATGTTATGTTAAAAAACCTGATGACTCATACTTCTTTGCATGACGCGAGTTCGATACCACTTTAGGCTTTGAAGTAGTATGTCCGGAGGAGCGGGTTGTCACATTTTACATGAGATGGCTAAAAGAGTTCGATACGCGATGGCTAGGGTTGCAAAAATTCCTTAGGTGAAATAAAAAAAGACTTGGTGGCATTTTGGAAACCATATTCCAAAAGATTAATTGAGAATTTCGTAAAGTTGAAATTAAGATAGAGAATAAGTCTTATGTAAAAATTTATTAAAGTTTGAATAGTGAGTTAAGCTTATGAATGCTAAGAAATGATAGTTGTATCATATAAATGAAAGATAAAAATGCTTAATCTTAAGAATACGCATGGTGCACAACTAATGAATGAAACAAATTGATTGAACTCAAGATGATAAAATATACCGACTCATGGAGTTGTTGAATAGCAGGCTACCAAGAACAATGAAATCTAAATTCAACGGTATATGGTAGGGTTTCAACAATTAGGAACTTTTTGGGTTAAATTTAGAAAATTAAACTTTAGCATAAGTGTATGACAGAGTTCCAAACACCTAATAGATGCATTTTAATGAATAAATCAACAACGTGAAATGAAAGTGTTTCTGGGACTAGGAGGGAATATTGATGCTTAGTAAGGATGCTTTCTGGAATGTATTCAAGGTGCTTATATTTTACCTCTTAGGAGAGTCAGGGTGGCACCCATGGTGGAATGAGTTGCCATTGCAACGATGACGTTGTTCAAGAAAAATATAAATTAATGCTAAACATGCCTGGGGAGGTAATCACCATAATAAATTTGAGATCAACACCTGAATAAGAGTCTAGGTGATGTTTGAGAATGCGATTCCATGATTGTATGACACGGTTCATAACAACTTAAGGATATGTATACAATATACTTAAATTGTAATGGCTGAATGTGTATATATGACATGGTTCATGATTGAATGTTAAGTATAGGGACTACTTTGTAACTCAAATGATGATATATGGATGCTCATTCTATGATAATTATTTATATGATATGATGCAATTGTTATGATGAATCAGTGAGGAATAAACCCGTTCTATGCTTAGCAACATGGTCTCACTATGTGTATGTTTAGGGTAAATTTTTATTCATACCAGACTTTATCTCACGTCATTCACCATGCCAATGGGATATATAATAACACATATGGCCACGTCGTATGGCCAAAGACTTTTAATCTTCTTGGTTTCCCTTGTGCTCAAATTCATGCCACTTCATAAGCCTAGAACACTAGACTCACGCCGTACGAGTCCAAGGTCGTATTAGTCGAGCTTCCTCAAGGTACGTGCATTATACTTAAGCCATCGCGAAATGGTGGGTAAGAGTTAATAATCTCTTTTGAGTTTTTGATCATCCTCAAGGCTGATATGAGATTAGGACAATTACCACAGTTTTAGAAATTATATATGATACAAGCGGCAATGTGTTATCCATTACATGCAGGCCTAAGATTTTTCATCCTCAAGGTCAGAATCCCAAGGCAAGTGATTCCTAACACTTATTAGAGGAATCTAAAGATTTCTATATTTCTCTTAAGATTTTGATTAATATAAAAACCTAGTAAGTGCCTTTTAAAAAAATAAAATGGTAGCATTTAACCTTTCTAGTATTGTAAGAACATTGCTATATAAAATTAAAATAATCCACACCACTAAATTTGTGAAACTAATAAAAATTAGTAAAATGTTTATCAGTTAAGATATACAAATGAACTGAATTAAGATTGACATAGAAATATAATATATACATACCAATAAATATTTTTTCATGTTGTCACTTTTGACCCATGCAAGGGCCATCTTTTCCAACCACTTAAACATGTGTACATTGGTTACTTAGGTTTTAATTGCGAGAGAACATATATTGTGTTTTATGAGTTTTGAACTCTAAAAAATACAAGAATATGTATGTTCCATTCATATTCAAACATTAAATGTTATGTGGTGAAATTTCATTTTTTTTAAGTCTCAATGAAATTGGTTCATTTGAAAATGAGAAAGTAAACCATAGTACGAGACTATGCAGTTAAAGTGCTTAGCGATTTTATAGTGGTAGAGGTGCAAAAGGTTGTAGCGAAGATAAAGCTGTGATATAGCGTAAAATAGCGAAGGTGCCAAAGCTTCATTAGGTATAAAATCAAATATTTAAAGCTAATTTATTCTTATTCTCACATCATTTGTGTAATGACCCATATCTCCATACCCTTTTAGCCGACAATAATTCACACGTGCTCAACTCAAATTAAATGGAAATACGAATCATTAGGGGTGAAAATGAAAAGGATATAAGAAAATAGAAACAACAACATAGAATCCCACAATCGTAGTGGAACAAAATATAATAGATAATAACATATTTTAATATAAAAAGAACTATACTGTTATATATACATACCATCACCAAAGTACAACCATCAACAAAACAATACTGGACAGTTATAATAACTTGTCCTCACAAGTGCTGAATATACAGCCTACACACAGCGGGATATAATCAAGTACGTAGAATACGTCTCTGTCATCCAGCTCATCTCCTGAGCTCCATAGCATCCTATCCTGAATCTGTAATACTCGGTCTGACCTGAGCATTATAATAAAATAACACCCGAGTCAGTATGGAAAACCAGCGTGAGAAAACACACTCAAATTGAATTTAATTATATTTCAAAACCCCTTTAAAAACAAAGGTATCTTGTAAGACCACGCCACACATAAACATGACAGGTTTTTACCTTATGATAACCAAAACATTTTATATCAAAATCATCTGATATTATAATAGTGTCTATAAAAAGTAAATTAGAAAATAGCTGAAATGCTTGCATCTCACGTTTCAGCACTATTTGGTATAAAATCAAAACCGTACAGGCTCGTAGTGGATATTGGATTCCAACAACGACTCAGCTACTGGGGTATCGCTCGCCACAGTATACCTCTAGAAAAATGTACCGAGATCGTACCTAACGACCCCTGCTAACACAGGACCGGCCTACCCCTAACCTGGATAATACTGAATATGTTATCACCCCGGGTGTTCCCACCTTAATCGAGCGCTCTCTTTTTCATGCACAACCATATCCATAATTTATAATGTAATATATCTGAGGGTATCTAGAAAGGTGATAACATACCCTACTTGAGTGCGACCCACTTAGCCCTGCTACATCTCCACTGTTTTAGTCATTCTCGATTGATGAGGCTTGAGGCTACGTCTTACCTTTAGAACTGCATTCATAATTGGAATGCTAACATTTCCATTTCCGTTGACTACTAATTGCTTTCCACAAAAATACAACCCTTGAGCTCGTACGTCTCAAGAAAGTGAGCTCGTACGTCTCAAGAAAGGGTGTTAAGCTAAGAGAACTTGCTTTATCGGCCACCAAACAGATGTATGTTTGTAAAAACCAATGTATGTAATCATTAGAAATGCACTGTCAGACATTCGTCCATACAAGTTGTCCTGGGTCTGGACAAACCAGTCTTTTCAAAAATCACTGTCTTCATAAGCTTCACGATATCACAATTTGTAACGCATAAATCGGATCGAAGTGGTTTTTGAATAATTAAATCTGATCTCGGTCTCTTCGAAACGTTCAACGAATTTGGCCAGATTTGATAGTCGGGTATTTAACTATCAAATAACAAAACATCCAAATCATACATTTCATTTCCCATGGAAACCACTGAGCTTCACTTTCATTAATTAGAAATCACTTTTCAAAACTTGGAAATCACTTCCATATACTTATTTCACAAAATAGTATATTCAAAAATCGAAATATATTTTCGATACTTAGAAAATAAACCAAGTTCTTATCTTAACAATAAAAATATATTTCAAAACATTCCTTTCGAAACTTAAAGAACCTTTTCCATATATTTACATAACGGTATAAGTATCGTAACCAATTATCTAGAAAGGTTTACTTATCTCAATATCATAATAAAAAGATTAAACACAAGTACCCTTTAAAACAAAAGTATAAATATTTCAGAATATTCTTCCTCTCTTTAACTATCCTTCCCTTTAATTTAGAATATCTTCTTTATAAACCTTCTCGTTTATTTACAAAGATACTCTTTCCAAACCTCCTAAACCATTTATAATATTCTTCTCTTACAAAAATCATTCAGAATCTAACTTTCTTTCCAATTTTAATCCTCTTTCCAAATTTATAAATCCCTTTCATAAATTCTTTTTATAAAAGAATTTCTTTCCTAACAATTTATTAAATTAAGTAGTCTTTATAATCCCAAATTTCACTTATCCAATTTCCCTTTTAAAATCAACTTCCTTCATCAATATCTCCTCTGTAGATCTCTAATTATCTTCTAAACCTCTTTGAGAATCTCTAAGGAATTTATAAATATTCTTTTTATAAAACCCAATAACTACCAATAATTCCTTTCTAAACTATTAATCACTCTACCAATCATTCAAAATATATTCTCTTTCGAAAACCCGATGTTTTCCACTTATAGCTTCTTAAAAATACTCTCTCTATAAAATATCACCTTAAACAAATATATAATAATAATATAGTTTGAACCCTTATAAAGAATTATAAAATAATATATTATAATAACTTCAAAACAACCTTCAACCTAAGTACTTGATCTGAACAATATAGTTTTAAATAAAATAATCGATGTTTTACTATCTATTTATCAATGACTTATATTACCATAAATAAATAATACCACTTAAAATCTCGAAATAGTTCTTTCACAATTTAATCAAAACGACCAATATTTCTTTATAAACCACTTTTCAAATCATTTATAAATAATAACTTAACAAATACTTGTATATATTCACCAAATAAACATTTTACTTTAGATTATAAAATCTGAAGTTAAACACAATCGAAAACCTTTCAAATTTCAAAACAAGCTCAATAGCTCCAATGGTACTTAAACAAGCAACCATTATATTCAATCTAACTATCCAAGTTAAATTACCAATATTCACATGATCCATTTACAAATATACATCCAATTCCATGATTAACAATCAATCTGTAAAATGGCACTAATTCCATATTAATTGAATATCTATTAAACATTTGCCCAAATTCTATATCATAGCATATCCGAAGTTCATCCTGCTTCTAACATATCATTCAAGCCATATTTCCATTTAATACTAGACGATGTTTATTTGGCCAAATATACAACACCAATATATTCCAAACTAATTTATGTTATAATTAAACAATGTAATTCAAAAAATATCCATTCATCAAATTTCACACATATATGATTCAATCCTGGAAATAACTTTAAAATAAACATAAACAGTTTAATAGCAATTTGAGTTGCTATATCATCACCCTAGATCCGGTTCACCAATCTAATAGTATTTCAAGATGTTATATCGTAATCCTAAATTAATTTCAACAACCACCAATTTCAAAAATTACCAATTCCAACAATCCAAACAGCATAATTTTATTTGCTATAAACAATACTGATTAACCAAATGAGTGAGTTTAACTCACCTTGGTGCCAATTTTCCAAATGTTCAAATTTTAAATTAAATCAAATGACGTTCGATTTAATCTAAAATTTTAGCTATCTCCAATCGTCTCCAAATCAGTTCCATAATATAGTGCTCGTCGCCATGATTTCGTCGCCGCTTGGTTCATCCAATTTTGACCTAGTATGAGAAAGATATGCAATTTATAAGAATTTTTAATTTATAATATAATAAATTTATATTTTCCACTTATTATTTTTAACCTAATTCATTATGGTCGCACGATATAGTTCAGTAAATCAAGGCCGTATACAGCTTTCTTCCTCATCCTCATTATCCTTCGTTCCTGGAGTATACAAACTCATCATGCCTAAGAAAATCAATCGCCGCCTGCCCCTTGGTCAATCGGAAGTTGATCGAACACCGCTGAGAGACGCGCCGCCCCTTGCCTCACCCACGCTTAAAGCCCTACGACGCTCGGCAACCTCCTTGTCTCGAGATCCATGCACGAACGTTGAATGAACATTGCTCCTTTCCTCTCTCCTCGTTGCGCCAATCATGATCACCACCATTGATCTTATAGTACTCGATGAGCTTAACAAATTTGTAGTTGGAGGTTTTACACGAAAGTGGGTGAATTTGGAGATAATCGAGGAGGAAGGGCAGTGTTTTTTGGCCATTGAATGTATGGATGGTGGCTGCGTTCTTTTGGCTAGTGTTTTGGAGTAGAATGCGTATATATATACGTAAAATTTACTATTTAAAAAACCCATTCACACTTTATTTTTCCCGATCTCCAAACGAAACGTGCCCCCAGGCATTTATAATGTTTTACCCCTATTCCAATCACAATGGAACATGTTTTGGAGGCCAATTCCAAAGTATACAGGAGTTATGTCTTTAAACGACAGATTTTAAATTAAATTCCTTAAATTAATTTATGTGCGTTTTCAGCTCCCACGAGCAAACGATAAATCTGATTGCTACAAAATTTGAAATCCTACAATAATACACTATTATGGATCTAATGGAACTAGTTTTTTCGAATTCCAAGACTGTGCCTTGGAAGGCTAATTTAACGTGTCGATTAAATCGAGCGATTTTCAAAATCAACGAGATTACTTAATATTCCAATTTTAAAATCTTACTAACTCGATTATAATTCAAATAGAATTTAGATCCATATTAGAAACCATTCTGATTCATATTAAATC
This sequence comes from Allium fistulosum, assembly GCA_030737815.1. NCBI lineage: Eukaryota > Viridiplantae > Streptophyta > Magnoliopsida > Asparagales > Amaryllidaceae > Allium > Allium fistulosum. The sequence goes on along the minus strand of CM060901.1, from coordinate 1,385,748,994 downwards.
ACAAATTCAATTATTTACAATATTCCAAATATTAAATTTCACTATTTAATTAATATATATAATTTCAAATTTTAGTTTATCGACTTTTAAATCCCATTCAAAAGTCCATTATCATTATTCTAATTCAAATAGAGTTTAAATCCACCTTAAAAATCATTTATGTTCACATTTAACTCTAGATCCACATAATTGCCTAAATTTAATATTAAATTAACTATTCACCGATCTATTTAATCGCTATTCTTTGAAATTAAAATCAAATTCACCAATTCAACCAAAATCTCCATATTCAAAATCAATTAATACTTCAAATTCAACATTAAAAATAAATTAAATGTTCAAAACCAAACGACCAAAATTCCGGTTTGTTATAATTTGTGTAGGAAAAAGAAATATTATTTAATTTTATATGGCAAAACTGAAGAATATCATAATTTATGCAGACTAAATTTGGTGACTACAATCGATTTCTAACTCATATTGAGCACATATGCCTTACAATTAGGGCTTTACCCTAACTTTATTGATTCTGTTTTAAAAAAATAAGTTGAATCAAACCTTTGTATGTTAATATTGCAAAAGCGGGCGCTAAAAAGCCTTGATTTACGGGGTATAGCGGAAAATAGCAAGGCTTCAAGCAGATCTACTATTTAATTATGCTAAATTGAAATAGCATAACGGTCGAAGAGCGCTATGTGCTATAGTGGGGATTTTGCGGGGCTTTAAAAGGCTTTAATTGTATAGGTGTGAGATCATGTATTAAATAGGTTTAAATATAATAAGGACCTTATTGTGTTGGATATAGAATTAGACCAAAAATTACTGGATAGATCTAGGAATTCGATCACTGAAATATCAGCATGATCGATTTACTTGATTGCAACATATTTGATATCCTTAAAATGTGAACGATATTCGAATGCGCTTTTGTAAAGTGTTCGGTTTCGCTTTATAGTAAAAGTTTCATTATGAATGGTTCGCCACCTAGAATCAAAATTAGATTTTTGTTAATAGATGTAAAATAGGCACATTTGGGATGAAGAGACCTCTACTTCATGAAGAGGCATAGAAAATGAGAGTTGTATAAAATGATAATAGATACTTAACGTGGAATGAGAAATGTAAATTCAATTCCAAATGTATTATATTATGGGTAATTGTTTCTACAAGAGTAATTTCTTCAATTGAAGATATTTAACTTGAAACTCTCAACTGTAAACTAATTGTTGTGGACGAAATAAATTGCCCATAGTAAGTGGTTGAATGGAACTCCATAATTCATAAGCTATTACAGTAATGATGAAATGGTTAGAGTATGCCATATAGCATTTATTAATGGATTCATTAAGATAAGAAAAATTGTTTTTGTAAATGTGCCAAATATTATTTATGAAATAATACCTTTTCTCAATATTAACTAAAAATAAACATAGTTTTGTTTTCTATGTGTTTGTACCAAAATTGGGCATAACACCCTTCGGAAGTTTATGAAGAGATAAAGTGAAGAATTTAAATGGAAAAAGAGGAATTATCTAACAAAAACTCCAGATTTCAGATATTAAAATAATTAACATGCAAGGAGACACATGAATTTAGAGTGGTTCGACATATTGCCTACGTCCACTATGAAGTAGTTTGCTTTATTGATCTTTCTTTGATGTTTACAATTGATTTCAGCAAATTACAACGATTGACAATGATTTGCAGCAGTGAAATTCGTTGGTAGCAGCAGTTATGGAGTTCAGATCTGGATCTGGCGGAGTCTGGGTGTTGGAGATCTCAAAGAGGAAGAAGAACCCCTTTTCTGTTGGCTTTGGGGGTCTATTTATAGGTGTAGGAGGCTGGTATTTTGCTCAGATCTCGGGAGACCCTCTCTGGCACGTGACCAGGCCCGCGTGCCCAAGCCCGTGAAGTTCTGGTTCGATCCGTGATTGATACGAACAGATTTCGTATCGATCAAGATTTCATCCAATGGAGTCGAAATTTGGCGTGGACATTCTTTAGCATGCACGTAGTCTTCTGTGAAAATTTCATAACATTTGGACTTGTAGATTAGGAGATATGATCGATACATAATGGGATTCTCGGTTGGCTATTTCGTTCGACTCGCTCTGTTCGACTCGCTTTCGTTCGACTCGGTGACGTGGCACTTGAATCTTTGGATCGCTTCTGCCTTTGATGCTATTTTGATCGAGTCGAAAGATGCACTGATTGAGCGAGTCGAAGTGTGCATTGATTGAGCGAGTCGAAGTGGAGCGTCCTGAGGGATTCGAACAGTGGCCTCGCCAATGGAGTCGAAGTCGATGGAGTCGAACAGTGGTTCGAGCGGAGTGAGTCGAAGTAAGCTTCCTAGATGGACTCGAACAGAGCGAGTCGAAGAAGGCATCTGATGGAGGCGAAGCTGAGCGAGTCGAAGTAGTCACTTCTGATGGTTGCGAAGCGAGTCGAAGTAGTCACTTCTGAAGGTTGCGAAGCGAGTCGAAGTAGTCACTTCTGATGGTTGCGAAGCAGTCGAAGTAGTCACTTCTGATGGTTGCGAAGCGAGTTGAAGTGAGCGATTCAAAGTTGGCTTCTCTGATGGATTCGAACTGAGCGATTCGATCGGTGGTTGGTTTTCATCCAATTTTGTATCATTCATAACTTGAGCATACGAACTTGGATTGACTTGAGATTTGGAACGTTGACTCTCATAGCCTAGCTTGTCTTGTCATAGCAATTTTAGCTCAATCCGGACTCGGAAAAAATTCGTCGATATCCATAGTGAGCCTGTGTATAACCGATCTCTGGGATGGATCGTCATTGGTTTACTAGTCGATTCCTTGGTGTCACGGCCTTGCCAAAAGGCGGGATAACATTTGCCCCCCAAAGTACGTCTTGTGGAAACATGATGTGCTTTGAAATGCTGCCATCTTTACTCTAAATAGTTATTGTCTTTTCGATGAAAGCTATAACCTTTGACTGTTCTTCTTGATAATGTAAACTGTTGATTGTCGACTGCTATACACTGTATTGTTGCAACTGATTGTTGTATGCTAGTGGTTAGTCGTTTGTTGTTGTAATTGTTATCAAATGAGTCTCTGACTCTTGTAAATCTGGAATATTGAATATTAGTCCGATATACATGCATATATGTTAACCTGACTCTCGTTGACGTTTGTACGTTCACGAGTCGTTGTCAGTTTATTTTATATTGAATTCCGTATCGATCCTCTCCTGAACCGTCGTGAAATTCGTTGTAACAACGCTCGATGGTTGTTTTTGAATGTTCCTTCATAACGATCCTCTCCTGAATTAATGTGAAGGGTTGAAACATTGAAGACGATTTTTATTGAATTTATGGATGCGGAGCAAGTATTTCGATTCGATGGAGTTGGCCTCTAGAAGCCATCATTTGATGGATTCGAACAGCTCATTCGACTCGGTCTTGGATTCGAACTGCATAGGAGTCGGAATCGAAACGCATAGGAGACGGAGTCGAAATGCGCAGGAGACGGAGTCGAAGGGGAGACGGCTTCGAAATGATTGCTTGTATTGCTGCATCGGAGATGGAGTAGAAGATAAGCAATTCGAAGGGGAGCTTCGCATCGACGTACTGGAGACGGAGTCGAAACGCGTGTTCGAATCCACCGGGATGCGAATCGTTTATTCCTTTCGCTTTTCTGCCTTGCTTTCGTATCGTTCAGAGCCTCGATAAAAAGAAGAAAACATTCTTTCCTTCGAACCGATTCATACCTTCAATCACTCGAACTAACTGACAGATTTAGGTAATCCACTAAGTGAATCCCACGCGTGAACGATGAGACTCGATTTTTAACACCAAATCAACCAGAGTCGTGATCGATCGAAAATTCCTTGGCCTCATCTACGCGTCGATCTGGAGTAGGGGTTTCGACGGAGGCCTTCGTATCGGTCGATGGCTGAGCTTTGCATCGAATCGACTGCTTTGAATACGTAGATTGATACGAATGGGTTGGGTCTGATGGACTCGAAACGATGGCCCTGGATCGAGTTGAAAAGGATGGCTTTTGATCGAGTCGAAGTGGAGTGCCTTGGAACGAGCCGAAGTGGAGTGCCTTGGAATGAGTCGAAGTGGAGTGCCTTGGAACGAGTCGAAGTGCGTAGTCCTCAGATCGATTCGAACTAGAGGTTTTAACCGAGTTGAAGTGTTGCGCTCCGATCGATTCGAAATCCTCAGCCCCTTGATCGAGTCGAACTTGCACGCCAAACTTCTGACCGAGTCTAACTTGTATGAAAATGAACATGATCTATCGATGCGAACACAGCCCTCGCGAGCGATAAGAATTGAACATTAAAAAATTTGAAACTCCTCGCACATTTGAACAATTGACTCCGACGAGCTTCAAACTTGCATAACTGGACTTAACCGTTTCACCGCATATCTGATTGCCTATCGAAGCTCGTCGATGAAACTGGAACTTATCAAAATGACAACAAACTTTAACTTGGAATGATAGTTAATAGCTGGATGGTACGGTTGTGACGGTCAGCGATGATGGTCCATCCGACTGGATTCCGAAGTCTCGTCGTTTATATGTTTCCTTCAATCCTGTTGATCTTCTCAAATGATATACAATATTGCACTGCACAACACACTCACACACTTTGCACTGGGGGATGCACGAGCGTTATTGTCAGTTTAACAATTATTTTTTATAAGCTAGCTAGTCATGGAACCTTCAAGTTCTCAGCAGCCGGAACTCCCAAGTTTTATTCCTCCAACCATAGAGATACCGGTTATTGAAGCCGAAGTTATAGAGCCAGCTCTGGACGAGCGTCTAGGTGCTCGGTTTATTTGTAATCCAAAAGATTCCATGCCGTCGGTTATCTCCGAAGATATGCTAGGACGGATTTGTTTAAGGCACGGTCTGTCGCTTGACGACGTGTTACTACTTGGGCCGAATGACAGGCCACACGATCCCCTGGAGGGGTTCACTGCTTTCAACCGTCACGCTTGCACAGCGGGGACACTTCCTCCCTTCAATCAATATATAAGGGAGATGTTATCATTCCTTGGAATAGCTCCATACCAGCTACATCCCAACGGGTATGCTTTGTTGAACAACACCTTCATTTTATTTATGGAGATCCTCTTTCGACCGCCAAAGCCGATCGAAATCAGATATTTATTTAACGTCAAGAGCCGTGGGGATAGCCCTTCTTTCACCTTCCTGGAAGCGGTCAGAAATTGTCACATTATAATGAGCTCCTATGGAAGGCTAAGTTACTTCAAGACCGAATGGTTCTACGTTCGGTCCCCCCCTGGGTTTGCTAGGCGATGGTTGGATAGACGTAAGCGCTGCAATCTTTCTCTTGAGTTATTGAGATAATAATAACCAATTTCAAAACTAATACACTTCTCTTCTTTTACAGCCGCGATCTCTCGACCTGACGGTGCATACTTCAGAGAACTAGTTCGGATCCTCCAAGCGTTTCCGGGCGAAGAGAGGCATATTGATTTGGTTTTGTCTAACAGAAATTTGAGGACTGTCGGGCTGATAGAACGGAGGCAGAGCATACATCTGGAAGGGACACATAGAGTGGTCCCGAAGAAACGGGTGAAGCGCGAAGCGCCCGCAGTCGTGATAGCCGAAGAAGTTGATCCAGAAAGAACGCCTACCGATAGCGAGCTCCCAGCTGGGCCTTCTACCGATGTCCAGGATTCGGGAGGAAGAAGAAAAGGCAAGGCCGCTGCTCACAAACGCTCTAAATCTGAGAGATTTAAATCCGTGGTTGTGTCCTTGCCCGTTCCGGGGATTAGAATTTCAGAGGCTCCTCCCCCGCAAGTAGAGAGTCCTTTTGCAGGGCTTGCTGATATTCCGATTTCGGATTTTGTGTCGTCTCCACACGACGCCGGGATGGAGGAGCTTGATAGTGCTCTTGAACTGAGCGGGTCGCTTGCTATGGGTGCGACCGACATTTCCGGTTGGTCAGGGGGTTGCACATGCATACACTTCACTACACTACATGATTCACAACTGTAAATTGTCCAACTTAGGAAATTACTAACTCTTTCTTCGTTTCTCATTTTCAGGTACTATGTCTGGAAAAGGATCGATGCTTGGGAACCTCCGCTCGGCCCGAAAGGCTTCTTCCTATTTTGAGTCCTGTAGGAGAGAGTCGGGTAGAGAGTGCGATCGCGAGTACTCTAACCAAGATAGGTACGGGCGTGACAGGGATAGAAAATACAGACATCGGTCTAGATCACGCTCTCCTCCTCCTAGACTTCCGTCTCCACCCCCTGCTTTTGTCCCATACCCACCGGAGCCTCCTCATCATAGGCCATCCTCTCATACCTCTAGATCTAAGACTCATCTTCAGAGAGTCGAGACCACGGCCTCTATAATTACGGAGCAGGTCCCAGCTGATCCCACAGGAGAAGCGGCCCTTAAATTGGCTCAAATGAGGAAGGACTTTCTGAACATTTGCTTCGATGGCTATGTCTTCCCACCTCACTTAAAGAGAATTCCATCTGGAGTAGAGAATACGGTGCATGATTACGTTCATGACATCTACACTCAGTACAGAGAGTGAGCAAAGGTTGTGGAGAAAGCTTCGAAGGTAGCCTTTGAGCGAGCCAAAGCGCTTGAGAAAATGGAGACCGAACTCGCTCAAAGGGATCGGATTATTCAGGTGCTTACTACTAAGGCCGAGTCTTCTCGGAAATCGGAGATTGAGGCCATCAAAAAAGCTGACGAAGCGAAGGCGGCAATGGAGAGGTTGGGGCAGACACATGTTGCCCTGGTGGAGGAGATGGGCTACCGGAACACTACAGTCACCGCTGAGCGGGATGCGGCGGTCAAAGAGCTCAATGAACTCAAAGCCAAATTCTCCGACATGGCCAAGGAAAGGGATGATGCAAACAGCGCAGCCTAGGAGGCGTGCGAGCAGACTGTTCTTCTTAAGGGTGAGCGGGATGCAGCTGTGGCTAAAGTCCATAAGGTGGAGGCTGAGGTCGAGGAGAAAGTGAAGTCGGCCGAGTCCAGGCTAGAGGCTGACATCGAAGACCTTCTCATTGTCTATAACGCTAATGTGCTGAGGCACAGGGGTCTAGCCTGGCTCGATGATTATTCAACGCATCTTTATAACGCTTGGGGCCGACTGGTTAAGGAAGAGAAGGAGGCGCATCAGGGCGAGTCTGTGGATGAATTTGAACTCGAGAATCGCATTCTGACTGAAGATGAAAAGAAGATTCTCCACAAGTCAATGATTCTGCGTGAGAAGGAAAGACTTGGCGCCCAGCACTTTGAAGTGGGAGAGGGTTCTGGAGTTGACCACCATGAAGCAAGTCTTGAAGTTCCAGTGTGAACCCAGCCTGAATCCTCGTCTGCGGTCGATCCCCAAGCTGTTCCTGCTTACGATCTAGATCAGCCGCAGATGCCTCCGGCTACAGCGCAAGTGACTGAAGCTATTCCGCCGCCTACGAGTCAGACTGAGGAAGGTATTCTGAACATTCCACATATCTTTCTTAGGTCGAAATCTTCGATCAAGTTAAGTTCTAACAGTCCTCTTATTCTTTGTCCAGTGATTGATGCTGCACTGGCCATGCCTCCTGCTACTCAAGAATCATATCAAACGCAGGAGGCTGTCGTGACCGAAGCAATCACCGTGAGTACAGCTGCCCCGCTTGATGATATGCAGGGGAGTACGATTATGTTTGATGAGCAGCTGATGGACGAACTCTTTCGTCGTCACGGCAACCCTCTTGCCGACTTGTCATCTGTCATGAGTGGAACTGATCCTGCCACAAGTTCTTCAATGCCCACTGCTGACGCCCCCAACGGGGCTCGAGCAGTAACTGAAGAGGAGATGTTCGCTCAAATTGACGCCGAAATGGCAGCAGCGGCTCACGGTGGCAGTTTTGGAGGTGGGATGGCAGCACCGGGACCTGCTCCGCTCAGTATGATATCTCATGGTGGCACTGTTTTCATCACCAGCGTGCCCATTCCACCTTCTGTACTTGATCCTGTTCCTCCGACTCCGCCCGCAGGGAGCATTCCTATCCACTTGAGTTCGGAGGAGGATGTTAATATAATGCCCTCGCCTAAAGACCAACCGCCGAAGAGCAAAGGCTCGAAGAGGAAGATTAGCGGTGGCTCCAGCGGGTCTACGCCTAGAAGGAAGCCAAGGAAGAAGAAAGATTAAACATGCTTCCCCGGTTTACTTTGACTTGTATTTTGTTGGCCGTGTATAGATGCGGGTTCGGCCCCTTCTAGTAGGAATTTTTGGAAACTTGTATACGAACTTCTTCTATAAACAATAGAAATGAAACTTCTCTTTTTTGTCATTGTGTATTTGTCCAAGTGTTTCAATATCTGAAGTGTACTTATGAAGTTTTAGCTTTCGAATCAAGTTTGTTTTTTATTCGCTAAGTTCGAAAACTGTGGACATGGTTTGCGACTGGGAAGCGAGTTGAATTTTAACGTCGCATTGCTTCAGTCGATGGTTGATGCTTAAGTCTTGCCCCCCAGTCTTTGTGGTGTGTTGTAAAGCATCAGTCAGCGGTCGCTCTTTCCTTATAGCATGTCGAGTCTAGTGCCACTGACCGAATGTTTGAGTCAAATGGAGACTGAGCGGTTCTTCTACGCTTGTCTGATTGTCGATGATTATATCCGCACTCCGAGGATTCCCATTTGTTTATCGGCGGTTGGTCACGCCGGCTTAAGTTTTACTCATATGTCCACGATCTGGGACTCGGAATTGGCATTTGTACTCCGACTCGCGCTCTGGGAGTTTGGAGTTGATATTTATACTTCGATTCATGCTTCGGGAACTTGAAGTTGGTGTTTATGCTTCATTTCGCACTCTGGGAATCCGGAGTCGATGTTTATACTCTGACTCGCACTCCGGGTATTCGGAGTTGATGTTTATACTCTGACTCACACTCTGGGAGTTCGGAGTTGTTGTTTATACTCCGCTTCGCACTCTGGGAACTCGGAGTTGATGTTTATGCTCCGACTCGCACTCTGGGAGTTCTGAGTTGATGTTTATACTCCGACTCGCACTCTGGGAGTTCGGAGTTGTTGTTTATACTACAATTCGCGCTTTGGGAACTTGGAGTTGATGTTTATACTCCGACTCGCAATCTGGGAGTTCGGAGTTGTTGTTTATACTCCAATTCGTGCTCTGGGAACTTGGAGTTGATGTTTATACTCCGCTTCACACTCTGGGAATACGGAGTTGGTGTTTATACTTCGCTTTGCGCTCTGGGAATACGGAGTTGATGTTTATACTCCGGTTCGCACTCTAAGAACTCGGAGTTGATGTTTATACTCCAATTCACGCTCTGGGAATTTGGAGTTGTTGTTTATACTCCAATTCGCACTCTGGGAACTTGGAGTTGATGTTTATACTTCGCTTTGCACTCTGAGAATACAGAGTTGATGTTTATACTCCGGTTCGCACTCTAGGAACTCGGAGTTGATGTTTATACTCCAATTCACGCTCTGGGAATTTGGAGTTGTTGTTTATACTCCAATTCGCGCTCTGGGAACTTGGAGTTGATGTTTATACTCTGCTTCGCACTCTGGGAATACGGAGTTGATGTTTATACTCCGCTTCGCACTCTGGGAATACGGAGTTGGTGTTTATACTCCGCTTCGCGCTCTAGGAATACGAAGTTGATGTTTATACTCCGGTTCGCACTCTGGGAACTCGGAGTCGATGTTTATACTCCAATTCACGCTCTGGGAATTTGGAGTTGATGTTTATACTCCGCTTCGCACTCTGGGAATACGGAGTTGATGTTTATACTCCTCTTCGCACTCTGGGAATACGGAGTTGATGTTTATACTCCGCTTCGCACTCTGGGAATACGGAGTTGAATGAAGGATTGTCGTGTATCAATCCTTTCTTGATTTTGATGTGATGGCTGGTCCCCGAGCTCGGGTTTCACTTAGCGAGTGATTGGTTGCATCGCAGTCACTCTCTATTTGAATAAATTCCACCGTATGGTGGAACTTAGCTCTACATGCATAGTGATGGTCATATGAAGCATTTCAAGTAAATCTTAGCTCTGGCTCGAAGAGATTGCATTTTATTGCTGAAATAAGAAAGTATGGCAAAGTCAGTTGCCTTATTACAAGTTCTAATTTCGAAATGCAGAAACAAATTGCAAAAAAGGAAAGTAAATTAAATGGATAAAGATAGCCTGTCATGTGTAATAGCGGCGAAGGCTCTCGCTATTCCAAGCTCTTGGCAGAGTAAGACCGTCGACGGTCGATAACTTGAATGTGCCATCTCCGAGCCTTCATTCAATAACATATGGTCCTTCCCATGTCGGCTTCATATGCGAAGGAACCGGATAGATTCTTTGTAAGACGAGATCGCCTAGTTCGAAGGTTCGCGGATGGACCTTGGTGTTGTACAATCGAGCGACTCGACTTCGATGCGCAGCTGCCCTCAAATCAGCTTCTTCACGCTACTCATCTAGTAAATCGAGAGATTCAGCAAGTAATATAGCATTTGTCTTCGGATCATAGTATGTCACACGATGAGAAGGTACTTCTAGTTCAACTGGAATAACGGCTTCTGAACCGTAAGAGAGAGAGAGAATGGAGTATGGCCGGTCGTGGTCTTGTGGGTTGTTCGGTAAGCCCATAGAGCCATAGGAAGTTCATCGACCCACTTGCCCCCGACCTTTTCCAGTCGTTTTTTCAGGATGGATTTTATAACTTTATTAACTACTTCGACCTGCCCGTTTGCCCGAGGGTGTGCAACTACAGAGAATTTCTTTTGGATGTGAAATCGTTTGCAGAAATCTTTAAATTCAGCACTGTCGAATTGGGTTCCATTGTCCGTAATAATGGTGTGTGGGAGACCGAATCGACAGATGATGTTACGAACCACAAAGTTGATTACTTTCTTCGTTGTAATGGTAGCGAGAGCTTCGGCTTCAGCCCACTTTGTAAAGTAATCAACTGTGACAATGGCGTACTTCGAACCACCTTTTGCCAGAGGTAGAGCTCCAATGATGTCGATGCCCCACATTGCAAATAGCCATGGGCTGACCATTTGCGTTATCTCGGTTGGAGGAGCTCTAGGAATTCGGGCATATTTCTAGCACCTATCACATTTCTTTGCATAATCCGACTGTAACGACCCAGAATTTCTGTCATTTGAAATTCAGATATTTAATTGATTTAAATATTAACAAGTAAAATTTGTAAGTCAAATAATTTAAATTTCAAATATAGTGATTTAATTGTATAATTAAATCGATAAGTTAATATTTGAAATTGCGTAAATAATTGGAATCTGAATTTTATGTGTGTGAAAATGATTTATAAAGTTATATTAAATCATATTGGAGTTAGAATGATGTTATAGAACTTTTAAAGTTGAATTAAAAGTTAATTTGTAGAAATTGAATATTTTAATATTTAATTGACTATTAAAAATAGTCATTTTTCGAACAGTCTCGGATTTTGACGAAACTAGTTTCATCGGATCCGTAATATTAAATTATTATAAGGTTTCAAATTTTGTGTCAATCGGATTTACAGTTTGTCCGGGGCAAGCCAAAACGCATAGAAATTAGTTTAACCGATTTAATTTAAATTTGATCGTTTATTTCCGTAACTCGCACATATGACCGAATTAGCCTTCGAAACACGTTCCATTGTGTTCGGAATGCGGGTAAAACCTTATGAACGCCAGGCGGCACGTGTGATTTGGAGTTCGTTTGAAAAAGTCGTTTTAAATGAATTTAATATTAATTTAATACGTATATATGTATATACGCGCAAACGAAACCCTCATTCTTTTTTCAGTCGGCCCTAGCTATTTCAATGGCTGAAAACAACCAAAATTCATCCCCTCTGATCTCCTCAACCACTGACATTCGTCCAAATCTTTCAACTAGAAGATTGTAGAGCTCGGCACGAACTATAAATCCAACAGTGGAGATCGTCCACGACATCGCGAGGTGGAAGCAGTTTGCCTCCGTTCATGCTGCCTTTACACACGTTTATCGACGTCAATAGGTGGCCGAGTGCCACATGGTTCAAGGCGTTGGCATAGGGAAGCACGGCGCATCGTTCAGCAGCATTCGATCGGCGTCTCGATCGAGGGAGGGGCCGCGTTAATTCAAAGCAAGTGGCAGCTATGGGTTCGGTCGCGTGATGCTTGGGAAAGAATGGAAGAAGATGCTCACAGCCCAGATTTTGTCAAGCAGATCGAACGGCCCAGGATGAAAGTAGGGTTTAAAATTTAAAAGAAATTGTAAATAATATATATTTAAATCGTACAAACTTTAAAATGCTCTAACCTTTTGATACGAGGTCGAAAACTGACGAAACAACTTGCGTTGGGTTCGTTTCGACGAGCACTACGCAATGGAGCTGATTTGGAGTTGATTGGAGCTAGTGATAATTTTGAGTAAAATTTAAACGTGCGTTTAATTTTATTCAAAATATAACACTACAACTATTATTGGAAGCCAAGATGAGAACTTCTCACTCAATCGAATTTGTTTCGATTTAAATTTTAAATAGTTAAATTTAAAATTGGTTGTTGTGTGATTATGTGCTTGAATGATGATTGTTGTATATATTGACTTGAAATAGACCCTATGCGCCGCATAATAAGCGGAGGTTATTATATTAAACCCATATACCGCGATATTCCACCTTGAAGTGGAATTGGTATTATAATGTATTTGGAGTTGATTTCCCACATTATATAGCGGATGAGACCATATTGCGCCGCATAATAGCGGATAATATTTTATAAATCCCATATACCGCGATATTCCACCTCGAAGTGGAATTGGTATTGTGCTAACATCTTTGGATGCAGGGAAACAGGTTGGAGGGATCCCACTGGATTCCTCAAACATTTGAATTTATTTCAATGTTGTGTGTTGATTTTTTTTATAATCTCTGTGTGATTATCTTTGTGATTTAAATTGTTGAAGGCTATGGTTTAGCCAAATATATTTTTGGTATCGTTGGATACCAGAAATAAATAAAATTGGATTTTTGAAATTTCAAGTTGAAAGTTTTTGTAAAAAATTTATTTTTTGAGAATTGGATAAATTAAAAAGGAGTTTTAAAAAGATAAAGTTATTTTTGAACCATATTGAATAAAATTTCAAATTACGGGGAAAAGGCTTAATAAATGGATTTCGAAAATATTATTTATAAGTTGAAGAATTTATTAAAAAGTTGGATTTTTAAATAGATTTGAAGAGATAAAGAAATTTATTTAAAAAGGAAATGATTTTGTAAATTCATTGGAAATTTATAAGGAGAAATTAATTGGTTATAATAATTAATAAAGAATAATTAATTTAGTATTAATTATTAATTAAGAGTTAATTAATGATCTATTAAGGGATAATTTATTAAATGTTTTGGTAATTAATTGATTATTAATTTACCATAACTAGTAAAATTTATTCATAGAAATTTACCTGATTTAAATTAGTCAGATAATTAAAGTAATCCTACTTATGGATGTTTGAATCGTATTGGATGTTGAATTATTTGATATCCCAATATGTGATGCTTTGTGATATATCCTGTTCTGTGTTGTGATCCGTAAATTGTTTATCTGTGATATATATATCTGTAATCTGTGAATGAAAGATAAGCGTTATAGTTTATACCGCTTATCAAATATATTGTTGTATTTTGACCTGTGATGATTGGATTTTGTTGCACTATTGTGTTGAACCCTTGGACTACACAATACACACACAAATGTGGATTTCACGTGGGAATCAGTCAAGTCACAGATTTTTTAACAATTCTAAGATTGAATGTTTGAGTAAAAAAAAATAGTTTTGGAAATTGGAATTGAAAGTTTTTTTGAAAATGAGATTCAAAAATAAGAGTTATTTTAAATAACTTAATAAAAATTGGAATTTAAATAATTTGATTTAAATTTTGAATTCAATATTTTGAAATTGAATTCAATGAATTGGGAATTATGGTCTAAAAGATTTTACAAGTGTAAAAGGTGTTTATATGGGTTTTTAACCATTTAAAATATGGTTTTGGAAATTTAAATTTAAATCCAAGTTTTATACTTGGATGGCTTTAACGTGTGTAATTGTAACCAGTTTTTCCCAAAACGAAAACTATCTGTTTTCAAATAATAATAGCTTTCATAAAGTGAAAAGATTTCCAATTTGTATCGAAACATTTCAAGTTGTAATGAAATTGTGAATAGTTTGGAAAAACTATGAATTAACCTTTGTGAAGATGATTAAACTTTATCTTGAAATCAAAGAAGATTTTAAAAGGTGTATCTTTTATATTATAAAAGACTTGAATTGTGAATAGTTTTGAAAGCTATAAGTTAAATCTTGATTTAAAGATTTAATGGGTTAATCCAATTGAAATGGGAAATGATTTGGGAATCTGTGAATGAATCTTTGTGAAATTGGGGGAACTTTGTGAAGTAAATCTTTTTGTTTAAAGATTTAAAATGGTAATTTGTTTAAACCATTTAAAGGAAAGGATTTGGGTAATAAGTTGTGACTTAATTGAAATCCTAATATCCATATGTTTTGAAATATTGTGCTCACTATTCGGATTAGCCGGGAGAGGACCTTTGTGTCATATAACCCATTCTGAATAAGTGATACGACGATATGGATCGCATTGAAGACCGGTGGTGAAGACCGGGTATTTGTGAAAATGATAGGATGACCTATCGATTGTCTCTGCACCGTTAGCTATGGTATAGAGATTTCCTTTGTGATGGGAAGTTCGATCGGGATTGTGAATACCCGGATTGCAAGGGCTTCTTCGGAAGTGCCTTCGGTTCTGTTCGAACCCGGAACAGACTTGTATGGTTACATGTCTAACATTACATTTTGAGATATAAAGCTGATTTCTTTCAAATACATTTCTGTTGGTGGCGGAGAATTTATTCTCTTAGCTTAACACCCTTCTCTAAGACATACGAGCTCAGAGGTTATGTGGTTGAAGGTTATCAGTGATATACTCCCAATTTGGTACTGTGACATGATGAGTGCTACTGTGTGATGATCATTGGTTGATCATTTGTGATCAAAGCATGGCTTTGTGCCAAAGCGTAGCTTTGAGGACGAGACTTTGTCAGACCTCACACCCCGGAAATGGTCAAAACAGGAATGATGCGGCAAGGTTATGAGGGTCGTTCCCTTTAGGGTATGTCATTTCCTTCTGGAAAAGGGTGGTATCAGGTATGGAGCCCTGGTATTTAACCTATGTGGTTACTCCAATCTCATTTACTGTGTGATTTTCGTTTTGTTGAGGCGCCTCGGATAAAGGTCCCAAAGGACCGGGGGCTGGCATATTCGTGTAGTAGTTACCTAGTGTAAGAGGTAACCCGGCCTTGTGTTGGCAGAGAGCTAGTTAGTTCTCGGGACGTCCATCCAGGGGCGTACCCATGTGGTAGTAGGAAGTTCCTTAGCCTGACCATTTGTTGGAAATCCAAAGAAACAATACGAACCTTGTACGGTTTTAGTTGTATAACCTGCTATGGAATGTGGCGGTAACCAGCTATTGAACATAGTAGCTAAAGTAGGCATAAGTGCGAAATGCCTATGTTGGCTAAGATTAATATTATACTTTCGAAATGTTTTCCACACTATGCACTAATAATAATATTAGAAAGATTTTGCGTAGCAAGCATGTTTAACTATCATAAGAAGAAATCTCCTCCAATTCTGCGTTTGCATTGTGTGTGTGGCGGGAGGTCTTATGGTAGTTTCATTTTCCAAAAGCATTGCGGACTTCAATGTTTAAAATTCTTTTGTTGTTTTTTTAAAGATAAACTATTTTAAGTTCTCACATCAGTCCCATGACTGACCTGGAGTTTATTGTTCTCTTTCTAAACTATGGGTGCCCATCATTTTCCACACGGACAGCCTAGAGTTAGGTTTTCAGGTCATTCTGGATTCAGGAGATGCTATGGAGCTTAGTGGCGAGCTGGATGGCGAGACGTACTCCCGTACTTGTTTATTTATTCCGCTGTGTATTTTGTATAGGGACAAGTTTGTATAACTGTCCATTGATGTATTGTGTGTATATTGACTCTGATGATGTAATGTACAAACTGATATAGTTCTTGATTTAAAGATTATTCATTGATCTATTATTTGTTGTTCCGCTGCGATATGTGAGATTCTGATATTGTTTCTGTTGTTTCTTCTTTCTTTCTTTCTGTCTTCTTCTACCTCTTCTTTTTAACCATAACAATTCGGTTTTCCGGCATTCGATTGCTCGGCAGTTGATACAGTGGACGTATTAATGTCGACTTTCGAGCGTTGAAAAGTCGAAACGTTACATGTGGTATCATAGCATATGGTTAAGCGATAACCTTGGCTCTGTTGGGTGTTACTCATTAGAGATAGAGTCGGTAGTACTCTAGAATGAGTTTGAGTGTAATAATAGATATGAGCACGTATTTATTAGTGAATATGAAATTGTTTTGTATTGTGTTGACTTATCGATTGATTGTTTATAGATTCTGGTCGGTGCAGTCTAGCTAACTTTATCGGTAGGGGTTTCTAAACTCTTAAACAAGATGAACCGACATAGTATCATTTTAAATTGGGTAAATGAAATAATTTTACATCGATTATATTTTACATATAAAGGAAATAATTTTTCAGAATTATTAAAGTGTATATAAAATTGAATTGTTTGGTTGTTGAAAATGTAAGAATATATATATGAGTTAATAAAAGTTGTTTGAATAATCTAAATAAAAACAACAATTGTAAAAGAATGAAGTATATAAGCAAATGAATTTTTAAGTATGGAATTATAATTAATATGATTTGCAGTTGTGAAATAATCTTATATATAAGAAGTGAAACTATATGAATATATTTATAATTATGAGTTGTAAATAAAAATGAATTTGAACTATGAATTTGAAAATTTGAATCCTGTTTATTTTGGAAGTTATTTTTCAAAATTAAAAGTTAAATAGTGAAATTATATGAGAAAAAGATTTATAAATGTGATTTATAAATAAAAGGAAATTTTAAGAGAATATTAAGCACTGAATTCACTACTGTTACTGGGAAATAATAAGGGTGATGACTGCAGCATCATCAGTATCATTTTCGAGTTTTTGTGTGATGGATTTGCTACCATAATAAATTGAAAAATTGAAGTTTTGTTGTGATAAACAAATTTGAAATTAAAATCCATGTTGTAATTGATAAATATAAGTAAAATGAGTTTTGAACTTATAATATGAGATAATAAATTTAACTTTGGTAAAGTTGAAATGAAATTGAGTTAGCATAATAAAATATGTGATTTGAAATTTAACCAAAGGAAGGTTAAATAAATTTAATTAGATTTTAACTAGCTTAGGTAAGTTGTTGAAATTGAAGATATAAACTTGAATGTTAAAGTGGTTATAATATGAATTTGGAAAGTTGAATAATAAGTTGTATAACTTGGAGAATGAGAAAAGATAAGTAAAACCAAATATCAAAATGGTTAAACAATTTTGTTAAGCAAAACGAGATATGAATTTGAAATAGTGATATAAATTTGATTTTGGTAAAAGCTAAATAGAATTTACTTTAGAATTGAAATCTGAATTGAAACTTAAGTAAAAGTTGAATAAAATAGAAGTTGATTTTGGTATCGAAGTAAAATAATAAATGGATGTGAACTTGAGTTATATAAATGAAATTCAACTTTATTTGTAAAATGAATTAGCAATTGAATTAATAAATGGATTGAATGTTAATCAATCGAATGTGAATAAATTGATATGGAATAATGGATGTAAGTGTTAATTCATTAAAAGCTAATAAATTGGAATTTGAATGAATCGAATGGAAGTCAACTTAATATTAAACTAATTGAAATTAAAAGTGTTGAACCAAATTGAATGTGAAGTAAAGTAAATTGAATGAATTTGGTTATGTTGATTATGATTTGGTTGTTAGATTATTGTTATTTGACTGTATAGAAATTCATATGTAATTTAATTAATCAAATGGAAAACTAACGTATGAAATCTATGTAATTGAATCCAAATTGAAAGTGAACCAACTTGAATTTAAATTAGTGAATGTAAACTAATTGAAAATGAAGAAATGAATGTCGTTGTATATGAATTGGTTGTAAACAATTACAAGTGATGTTGAAATCATATAAGTTGCTTATAAACCTTGTTTAGTATGCATTTCTTTTAATATGCATGTGTTGTAGTTGTTTAAAAGAGTAAATTGTTAATAACTTTATATATGTCACTTACGTGTTTAAATTGAGTAAGTACAGGTGCCGTGGCTGCCGTTCGGCTGGTTGGGTCGCGTTAAAATGCTTAATAAATAACTGCTTTGCTTAAAAATGCTAAAAAGGTACGCCCACGCAATAAAAATAGGAAATATGAACTGTTTTTTTGTTTTCTGACCGTGTGGGTCGATGTATATATATTTATATCTATTGTGATATTGTAAAAGCTCCTTCGTACAAAGGAGACTCTGCCAAAATTTTCCGTAAATTTTGGGAGTTAGAAAATTTTTGAACTTTTGGAAAATTTGTCAAAACTAAAATTTGATTTTGAGTTAAAAGTTAAACGATATTGGTTGGTTTTGAAAGATATAACTATATATGGATTTGAAAACTTAGTAAAGATTTTTAAGAAGTTTAACTATTGGATTTTTGGGAAAGTTAAACACTTAAGAGATTTGTAAATCTAATTTGAACGGTTTGTTTTGAAAAGTTAATGGATTTTGTGAATTTTTCTTACTTGGCAATTTCGAGGACGAAATTCTTTAAAGGGGGGAAGATTGTAACGATCCAGAATTTCTATCATTTGAAATTCAGATATTTAATTGATTTTAAATATTAACAAGTAAAATTTGTAAGTCGAATAATTTAAATTTCGAATATAGTGATTTAATTGTATAATTAAATCGATAAGTTAATATTTGAAATTGCGTAAATAATTGGAATCTGAATTTTATGTGTATGAAAATGATTTATAAAGTTATATTAAATCATATTGGAGTTAGAATGATGTTATAGAACTTTTAAAGTTGAATTAAAAGTTAATTTGTAGAAATTGAATATTTTAATATTTAATTGAATATTTTAATATTTAATTAACTAGTAAAAATAGTCATTTTTGAATAGTCTCGGATTTCGACAAAACTAGTTTCATCGGATCTGTAATATTAAATTATTGTAAGGTTTCAAATTTCGTGTCAATCGGATTTACGGTTTGTCCGGGGCGCCAAAACGCATAGAAATTTGTTTAACCGATTTAATTTAAATTTGATCGTTTATTTCCGTAACTTGCACATATGACCGAATTAGGCTCCGAAACACGTTCCATTGTGTTCGGAATGCAGGTAAAACCTTATGAACGCCAGGCGGCACGTGTGATTTGGAGTTCGTTTGAAAAAGTCGTTTTAAAGTGAATTTAATATTAATTTAATACGTATATATGTATATACGCGCAAACAAAACCCTCATTCTTTCTTCAGCCGGCCCTAGCTATTTCAATGGCCGAAAACAACCAAACTGCATCCCCTCTGATCTCCTCATCCATCGACTTTCGTCCAAATCTTTCAACTAGAAGATTGTAGAGCTCGACACGAACTATAAATCCAACAGTGGAGATCGTCCACGACATCGCGAGGTGGCAGCAGTTTGCCTCCGTTCATGCTGCCTTTACACCCGTTTATCGACGTCAATAGGTGGCCGAGTGCCACGTGGTTCAAGGCGTTGGCATAGGGAAGCACGGCGCATTGTTCAACGGCATTCGATCGGCGTCTCGATCGAGGGAGGGGCCGCGTTAATTCAAAGCAAGCGGCGGCTATGGGTTCGGTCGCGTGATTCCTGGTAACGAATGGAAGAAGATGCTCACGGCCCAGATTTTGTCAAGCAGATCGAACGGCCCAGCATGAAAGTAGGGTTTAAAATTTAAAAGAAATTGTAAATAATATATATTTAAATCGTACAAACTTTAAAATGCTCTAACTTTTTGATACGAGATCGAAAACTGACGAAACGACTTGCGTTGGGTTCATTTCAACGAGCAGTACGCAATGGAGCTGATTTGGAGTTGATTAGAGCTAGCGAGAATTTTGAGTAAAATTTAAATGTGCGTTTAATTTTATTCGAAATAAAACACTACAACTATTATTGGAAGCAAAGGTGAGAACTTCTCACTCAATCGAATTTGTTTCGATTTAAATTTTAAATAGTTAAATTTAAATTTGGTTGTTGTGTGATTATGTGCTTGAATGATGATTGTTGTATATATTGACTTGAAATAGACCTTATGCGCCGCATAATAAGCGGAGGTTATTATATTAAACCCATATACCGCGATATTCCACCTTGAAGTGGAATTGGTATTATACATATATTTGGAGTTGATTTCCTGCATTATATAGCGGATGAGACCCTATTGCGCCGCATAATAGCGAATAATATTTTATAAATCCCATATACTGCGATATTCCACCTCGAAGTGGAATTGGTATTGTGCTAACATCTTTGGATGCAGGGAAACAGGTTGGAGGGATCCAACTGGATTCCTCAAACATTTGAATTTATTTCAATGTTGTGTGTTGATTTTTTTTATAATCTCTGTGTGATTATCTTTGTGATTTAAATTGTTGAAGGCTATGGTTTAGCCAAATATATTTTTGGTATCGTTGGATACCAGAAATAAATAAAATTGGATTTTTGAAATTTCAAGTTGAAAGTTTTTGTAAAAAATTCATTTTTTGAGAATTGGATAAATTAAAAAGGAGTTTTAAAAAGATAAAGTTATTTTTGAACCATATTGAATAAAATTTCAAATTACGGGGAAAAGGCTTAATAAATGGATTTCGAAAATATTATTTATAAGTTGAAGAATTTATTAAAAAGTTGGATTTTTAAATAGATTTGAAGAGATAAAGAAATTTATTTAAAAAGGAAATGATTTTGTAAATTCATTGGAAATTTATAAGGAGAACTTAATTGGTTATAATAATTAATAAAGAATAATTAATTTAGTATTAATTATTAATTAAGAGTTAATTAATGATCTATTAAGGGATAATTTATTGAATGTTTTGGTAATTAATTGATTATTAATTTACCATAACTAGTAAAATTTATTCGTAGAAATTTCCCTGATTTAAATTAGTCAGATAATTAAAGTAATCCTACTTATGGATGTTTGAATCATATTGGATGTTGAATTATTTGATATCCCAATATGTGATGCTTTGTGATATATCCTGTTCTGTGTTGTGATCCATAAATTGTTTATCTGTGATATATATATCTGTGATCTGTGAATGAAAGATAAGCGTTATAGTTTATACCGCTTATCAAATATATTGTTGTATTTTGACATGTAATGATTGGATGTTGTTGCACTATTGTGTTGAACCCTTGGACTACACAATACACACACAAATGTGGATTTCACGTGTAAATCAGTTAAGTCACGGATTTTTTAACAATTCTAAGATTGAATGTTTGAGTAAAAAAAATAGTTTTGGAAATTGGAATTGAAAGTTTTTTTGAAAATGAGATTCAAAAATAAGAGTTATTTTAAATAACTTAATAAAAATTGGAATTTAAATAATTTGATTTAAATTTTGAATTCAATATTTTGAAATTGAATTCAATGAATTGGGAATTATGGTCTAAAAGATTTTACAAGTGTAAAAGGTGTTTATATGGGTTTTTAACCATTTAAAATATGGTTTTGGAAATTTAAATTTAAATCCAAGTTTTATACTTGGATGGCTTTAACCTATGTAATTGTAACCAGTTTTTCCCAAAACGAAAACTATCTGTTTTCAAATAATAATAGCTTTCATAAAGTGAAAAGATTTCCAATTTGTATCGAAACATTTCAAGTTGAAATGAAATTGTGATTAGTTTGGAAAAAATATGAATTAACCTTTGTAAAGATGATTAAACTTTATCTTGAAATCAAAGAAGATTTTAAAAGGTGTATCTTTTATATTATAAAAGACTTGAATTGTGAATAGTTTTGAAAGCTATAAGTTAAATCTTGATTTAAAGATTTAATGGGTTAATCCAATTGAAATGGGAAATGATTTGGGAATCTGTGAATGAATCTTTGTGAAATTGGGTGAACTTTGTGAAATTGGGTGAACTTTGTGAAGTAAATCTTTTTGTTTAAAGATTTAAAATGGTAATTTGTTTAAACCATTTAATGGAAAGGATTTGGGGTATAAGTTGTGACTTAATTGAAATCCCAATATCCATATGTTTTGAAATATTGTGCTCACTATTCGGATTAGCCGGGAGAGGACCTTTGTGTCATATAACCCATTCTGAATAAGTGATATGACGATATGGATCGCATTGAATACCGGTGGTGAATACCGGGTATTTGTGAAAACGATAGGATGACCTATCGATTGTCTCGGCACCGTTAGCTATGGTATAGAGATTTCCTTTGTGATGGGAAGTTCGATCGGGATTGTGAATACCCGGATTACAAGGGCTTCTTCGGAAGTGCCTTCGGTTCTGTTCGAACCCGGAACAGACTTGTATGGTTACATGTCTGACATTACATTTTGAGATATAAAGCTGATTTCTTTCAAATACATTTCTGTTGGTGGCGGAGAATTTATTCTCTTAGCTTAACACCCTTCTCTAAGACGTACGAGCTCAGAGGTTATGTAGTTGAAGGTTATCAGTGATATACTCCCAATTTGGTACTGTGACATGCTGAGTGCTACTGTGTGATGATCATTGGTTGATCATTTGTGATCAAAGCATGGCTTTGTGCCAAAGCGTAGCTTTGTGGACGAGACTTCGTCAGACCTCACACCCCGGAAATGGTCAAAACAGGAATGATGCGGCAAGGTTATGAGGGTCGCTCCCTTTAGGGTATGTCATTTCCTTCTGGAAAAGGGTGGTATCAGGTATGGAGCCCTGGTATTTAACCTATGTGGTTACTCCAATCTCATTTACTGTGTGATTGTCGTTTTCTTGAGGCGCCTCGGATAAAGGTCCCAAAGGACCGGGGGCTGGCATATTCGTGTAGTAGTTACCTAGTGTAAGAGGTAACCCGGCCTTGTGTTGGCAGAGAGCTAGTTAGTTCTCGGGACGTCCATCCAGGGGCGTACCCATGTGACAGTAGGAAGTTCCTTATCCTGACCATTTGTTGGAAATCCAAAGAAACAATACGAACCTTGTACGGTTTTAGTTGTATAACCTGCTATAGAATGTGGCGGTAACCTTCTATTGAACATAGTAGCTATAGTAGGCATAAGTGCGAAATGCCTATGCTGGCTAAGATTAATATTATACTTTCGAAATGTTTTCCACACTATGCACTAATAATAATATTAGAAAGATTTTGCGTAGCAAGCATGTTTGACTATCATAAGAAGAAATCTCCTCCAATTCTGTGTTTGCATTGTGTGTGTGGAGGAAGGTCTTATGGTAGTTTCATTTTCCAAAAGCATTGCGGACTTCAATGTTTAAAATTCTTTTGTTGTTTGTTTAAAGATAAACTGTTTTAAGTTCTCACACCAGTCCCATGACTGACCTGGAGTTTTTTGTTCTCTTTCTAAACTCTAGGTGCCCATCATTTTCCACACGGGCAGCCTAGAGTTAGGTTTTCAGGTCATTCTGGATTCAGGAGATGCTGTGGAGCTCAGTGGCGAGCTGGATGGCGAGACGTACTCCCGTACTTGTTTATTTATTCCGATGTCTATCTGTATGGGGATAAGTTTGTATAACTATCCATTGATGTATTGTGTGTATATTGACTCTGATGATGTAATGTACAAACTGATATAGTTCTTGATTTAAAGATTATTCATTGATCTATTATATGTTGTTCCGCTACGATATGTGAGATTCTGATATTGTTTCTGTTGTTTCTTCTTTCTTTCTTTCTGTCTTCTTCTACCTCTTCTTTTTAACCATAACAATTCGGTTTTCCGGCATTCGATTGCTCGGCAGTTGATACAATGGATGTATTAATGTCGACTTTCGAGCGTCGAAAAGTCGAAACGTTACACCGACGCATCGCGATTCACGGTCGGCCAGTAATACCCGTATCGAAGCATTTTCTTGGCAAGTGCTTGCCCCCCGATGTGATCGCCACATTCTCCCTCGTGCACATCGTGCAATACTCGTTTAATTTCATCGTGAGCAATACTTTGCAGTAGAGGGACTGAGTACCCTCTTCTGTACATGATCCCATTCTGGATGGTAAATCATGAGGCCTTCCGAAGGACTTGTCTCTTTTCGCTCCTGCGCTCCGGCAGGTTTCCGTGCTCAATGTAATTTCTGAGTGGATTCATCCATGAATCCTTTTCGGGAACGGTTTCACAGACCCGGTTTATTTCTATCCGGTCGATGCTTGGGGAAGATAGCGTTTCTATGGGATCGAGCCCCATTTGTTGAGCTTCACCTGTGCTGGCTAGCTTTGCCAATGAATCGGCCTTTTGGTTGCGCTCCCGTGGTATACAATAAATGGCATAATAATCGAACTGATTCACTACTTCCTGAACTCGAGCTAAGTAAGCAGCCAGCCTTCGATCTCTTGCTTGATATTATCCCCGTACTTGACACACAACTAACTGTGAATCGCAATAGATTTCAACAGCGATAATTCTCAAATCTTTAGCAAGTTTCAATCCAGATAAGAGGGCTTCATATTCAGCTTCATTATTAGTCGCATGAAAATCGAACTTCATAGCATAACATATGGATCGACCTTCGGGAGTTTCAAGTACAACACCAGCGCCCGAACACCGGTCGTTTGATGCGCCGTTGGTATAAAGCTTCCAGACGTATTCGGGGGATTTACTGGTTTCGAGCAAGTCCTCTGGAACGGTAAATCAACTATGAAGTCGGCTAGGACTTGTCCTTGGTTGGCCCGTCTTGGAGTGTAAGTAATGTCAAATTGGCTTAGTTCGATGTTCCACTTGAATAACCTACCAGACGTCTCAGGCCGCAAAAGGACCTGTCGTAACGGTTGATCGGTGTAAACAACAATGGGATGTGCCTGGAAATACGGTCGGAGTTTCCTTGATGCAATTACAAGGCAGTAAGCCAACTTTTCTAGCCTTGGATAGTTCCTTTCAGCCTTAGTCAATCGTTTGCTGACGTAGTACACTGGCTTCTTTATCTTGTCTTCTTCTCGAATTAATGCAGCACTAATAGCATTTTCTGATATTGCCAAATATACGAACAACTTCTCATGATCAATGGGCTTCGACAGGATAGGTGGTGTGGATAGATGTTGGACTAGCGCTTGGAAAGCACCCTCACACTCCGTAGTCCATTCAAAGTTTCGTTTCCCTTTTTGGATCAGATCGAAGAAGGGAATACATTTGTTAGTGGACTTTGAAATGAACCTGCTCAATGCTGCTACTTTTCCGTTGAGACTCTGAACTTGCTTTATGGTTTTTGGGGTCTCGAGATTTCTGATAGCCCAGATTTTCTCAGGATTAGCTTCTATCCCTTGAGCGTTGACGATAAATCCAAGGAATTTTCCAAATGCAACTCCAAAATGGCATTTCAGTGGATTTAGCTTCATTTTGTATTCTCAAAGTATGTCGAACATAGTTTCCAGGTCTTTAACATGTTTGGTGGAGAGTCGTGACTTCACAAGCATGTCGTCTACATATACTTCCATTGTTTTCCCAATTTGGTTGGCGAACATCCGATTGACCAGTCATTGATAAGTAGCCCCGACATTCTTGAGTCCGAATGGCATAACTTTGTAACAGTAAAGTCCCAGATTGGTTACGAAGCTGGTATGTTCTTGATCGGGTAAATGCATCGGTATCTGATTGTAGCCAGAATACGCGTCCATGAAGGATAAGAGTTCATGCCCAGCAGTCGAATCTACTAGCTGATCAATTCTGGGAAGCGGGAAACTGTCTTTGGGACATGCTTTATTCAGATCGAAATAATCGACACATGTTCTCCACTTTTCGTTCGGGTTTCGGACGAGCACGGGATTCGACACCCATTCAGGATATAGCGCATCTCGAATGATCCCGTTCACTTTAAGCTTTTCTACTTCTTCTTTAAGGGCGGCAGATCTTTCTGGATCCATACCATGCCTTTTCTGCTTGACCGGGACATGCCACAGGTCAATGTTCAGGGTGTGGCTCGCGATGTCCGGCGAGATCCCACACATGTCAGAATGCGTCCAGGCGAATACATCAAGATTCGCTCGTAGAAATTCAACCAATTCCTCTTGAGTTTGTTTGCTTAGCTGAGACCCAATCTTTATCATTTTTGAATCATTGTCATTATCAATTGGGACATCAATCGTCAGCTCGGCCGGGGATGCTTGACTTTCTTTAGATTCTCCTTTGTCTTCAGTTTCTCTTGGGTCAAGATCCTTGAGGAATTGGCTAGGGTGCCCGGGCCTGGGCCCGGGCGTTAATTGTCAATTATCAGCTAAACGGACGTAGAGAGATTCCTCTACGCCCTTCCCTTTCTCCTTTCGCTGCGCCTCCCGTAGCTCGGCAATATAACAGGCTCTGGCAGCAGCCTGATCTCCTTGAATGATTCCCACTCCACGATCAGTGGGAAATTTTAAAGTCAAACACCATGGGGCGATGGCTGCCCTGAATTCAGCGAGGGCCGATCGGCCCAAGAAAGCATTGTAAGGGGAGTCTATGTCCAAAACAATGAATTGTAACATCCATACTCTCCGACGTTCTCCTACTCCCAACTCTACTGGTAGTTCCACCATTCCTGTGGGTATAGTAGCACTTCCGTTGAAGCCGAGGATTCGGGATTGACAAGGTTTCAAGTCTGTGGCTTCCATTCTCATTTGATCATAAGCTCGCTTGAACAGAATATTCACAGAGCTCCCACTGTCAACTAAGATTCTCTTCATCCAAGCGGGACCTACTTGAGCTGAGATGACCAGTGGGTCGATTGGGGGGCTTCGACTTTATCAGCGTCTCTGTTCCTGAACACGATGTCGTCTGACATCGTCTTTTGTTGTTTGGCCGGAGCCGCTTCATCAAAGTTACTACAACACTCGAAGTCCGCGTGCCTGTTAGAGATGGCATACGACTCCATTTCCTTCCATCTTTGATCTGCTTGGTGAGGACCACCACTTATTGTATTGATAACCAACCTTCCGCTTGTCCGAGCGGGTTCTTCCTATCTTTCCTGATTCGGAGCACGATTCTGATTTGATGGGCCTGCACCACCAGACTGCGGCGTCCGCACATACTGATCCAACTTCCGTTCGCGTATTAGTTTCTCAATGAGGTCTTGCAAGTGACGACACTCATTAGTGTTGTGGCCATAACTCTCATGGAATCTACAAAATTTTCCTGTTTGGATTTGTCTTTCAATTGGTGGTTTCGGGGCAGGTTTCTTGTATTGCATGGTATTGCAGGTCTGCAAATACACATTTTCCAACGACGTGTTCAATGGAGTGTAATTATCATACATGGAAGCTCTACGCCGCGGACCACGATTCTGATCGCGCTTTTTTCTTTGATTTCCACTGTCCCTATGCTGATATTGTTTATTTTGTGCGTTCAACTGAACTTTTCCAGAACTATCTCCGGACTGTTTAACAGCGATGTTACTCTGGATTCCTTCGATGTTGGGCCCTGCGTCATCCTGCTTCCAAGACTGTTTCGCATCCTCCCTTCTAAAGAATTAGGCTGCCTTGGAATAGAAATAGTCCAATGACGCAGGTGGTTTCCCAGCTAACCAATTTTCAAACTCGGAATCAGCATCGATCCCCTTAGTCAATGCCATCAAGATAGAGTTGTCATTGGGATTGCTTATTTCTGCTCACGCAGCGTGGAATCGCTCCAAGTAACGTCTAAGTGCTTCTTCGGGAGCTTGTGTAACACTAGACAGAGTGTTAATGTCTTTAGACCTTGCCACGTGCATACGGAATTGTTCAACAAACTTGGTGGCCATCTGGTCAAAACTAGAGATGGATCGTGGTGGCAAACGAGTAAACCACATGGTAGCAATGCCCCCTAGGGAAATAGGGAAACTACGGCACTTTACTGCATCATCTCTCATAGCATTCATTAGCCATTCATACTTCAATATGTGTTGGTTGCGATCAGAACTTCCTTCATAGACTGGTAAAGTTGGCATCCTGAAGCGCCAAGGTGGTTCAGCATAGAATATGTCATCGGTGTAAGGGGTATGACTCCGGGAGATTCCCCAGTCGTCATTAGAGAGACCCTGACTTTCACGGATCATTTGGCGAATCATTGTTGGTATATCCGGCATTCGGATACTTGGAGCATGTTGTGCCAAGGCGTGGTCGGGTTCCACAGCACGAGTCTGGACCGGACGCGGTCGACGGTCTGTGCCTCGCCTCCTTGGTTCAACATCCTCATGGACATAAGGCTCAGGAGTCTGCTCTCGTTGGTTACGCTGAGGATCAGCTTAGTTTCTAGCATCACCTCCTCGTCCGGCAGTGGTGGTGGTAGCAATGTTGCCCGTGACATGGTTAGGAGCAGCTCCTCCTCGAGTTGAAGGTTATGTATAGAGACTGGCGGATGGGATAGCTCTAGGTTGCCCAAGATTCGAAGCAGGTTGGTGTCCCGTGGCTTGGGTGTAGCTTACACCTAGCTGTGGGCGTGTGGATCTGGTTTGGCCATTGGAGGAGGCTGAAATCTCAGTGGAAGAATAGGAACCTTGGTCTCTTCTGGATCTTCTTCGCCTTTGGCGATTTAGTTGGCTGGTCAACTCTACGTTGGCGCGCAGTTGTTCAGTTCGTTGTTGTCGACTCTGGGTCAATTCTTAGAACAGCCTCTGGAACTCTTGTCTGGTAACCGGACCTGTTGGATCTGAAGGTCCGGCGGCATCTTGGTTTGATGGAGGTAATTGCGCGGGATTCTACCTGTCCCGTCCTCCTTGATCAGCAGCTGTAGAGGTAGTCCATGTACTTACCATGGTGAGGTGATGAAAGTCCTTTCCTAGATCTGATGCAAATTTGAATAGAATGGAAGGGCTTCAAAGTTCTGGATCTGGATCTTCTTCTTGGATTTATGCAATCCGATATAGATAGGAGATCCAAAGAGCAGGAGAAAAATTGGGTTTTTCTCAGTGAAAGCACCAAAGTGTTTGTACCAAAATTGGGCACAACACCCTTTGGAAGTTTTTGAAGAGATAAAGTGAAGAATTTAAATGGAAAAAGAAGAATTATCTAACAAAAACTCCAGATTTCAGATATTAAAATAATTAACATGCAAGGAGACACAAGAATTTAGAGTGGTTCGGCGTATTGCCTACGCCACTATGAAGTAGTATGCTTTATTGATCTTTCTTTGATGTTTACAATTGATTTCAGCAAATTACAACGAATGACAATGATTTGCAACAGTGAAATTTGTTGGTAGCATCAGTCATGGAGTTCGGATCAGGATCTGGCGGATCTGGGCGTTGGAGATCTCAAAAAGGAAGAAGAACCCCTTTTCTGTTGGCTTTGGGGGGTCTATTTATAGGTGTAGGAGGCTGGTATTTCGCTTAGATCTCGGGAGACCCTCTCTGGCATGTGACCCGGCCCGCGCGCCCAAGCCCGTGAAGTCCTAGTCCAATCTATGATCGATACGAACAAATTTTGTATCGATAGATTTCATCCAATGGAGTCGAAATTTGGCGTGGACATTCTTTAGCATGCACGTAGTCTTCTGTGAAAATTTCATAGCATTTGGACTTGTAGATTAGGAGATATGATCGATACGAAATGGGATTCTCGGTTGGCTGTTTCGTTCGACTCGCTCTGTTCGACTCGCTTTCGTTCGACTCAGTGACATGGCGCTTGAATCTTTGGATTGATTCTGCCTTTGATGCTGTTTTGATCGAGTCAAAAGATGCACTGATTGAGCGAGTCGAAGTGTGCATTGATTGAGCGAGTCGAAGTGGAGCGTCCTGAGGGATTCGAACAGTGGCCTCGCCAATGGAGTTGAAGTCGATGTAGTCGAACAGTGGTTCGAGCGAAGTGAGTCAAAGTAGGCTTCCTAAATGGACTCGAATAGAGCGAGTCGAAGAAGGCATCTGATGGAGGCGAAGCTGAGCGAGTCGAAATAGTCACTTCTAATGGTTGCGAAGCGAGTCGAAGTAGTCATTCTGATGGTTGCGAAGCGAGTCGAAGTAGTCACTTCTGAAGGTTGTGAAGTGAGTCGAAGTAGTCACTTCTGATGGTTGCGAAGTGAGTCGAAGTGAGCGATTCGAAGTTGGCTTATCTGATGGATTCGAACTGAGCGATTCGACCGGTGGTTGGTTTTCATCCAATTTTGTATCGTTCATAACTTGAGCATACGAACTCGGATTGACTTGAGATTTCGAACGTTGACTCTCATAGCTTAGCTTGTCATGTCATACCAATTTTAGCTCGATCCGGACTCGGACAAAATTCGTCGATATCCATAGTGAGCCTGTGTATAACCGATCTCTGGGATGGATCGTCATTGGTTTACTAGTCGATTCCTTGGTGTCACGGCCTTGCCAAAAGGCGGGATAACACTATGAATATCATGAATATTCATTGTAAGATAAAACTATATGATATTTTGTTATCGTAAAAAAGTGTGACGCAATAGAAATATAAAACTATCCAAAAATTTTACAATTGTTGGCTAAGCCAATCTTTAAGAAATAATTCTTTAATCATATGTTTATGAATCATATGGTACTTGTGAATTGTACCTCAACTAATTAAGGGCAAAGAACTCATCTATGGGACCAACAAAAGAGTTGGTGAATGCTTTAGATTTATAGATATGGATGTACGCAATTAAAGGTCTAATGATACCAAAATGTGTCCACTTATTTCGTTATAATTCGTTAATGAATTATCAAAAAAGTGTTTTTGATACACAAGTAGTGTATCTATGATAAGTTCATAGAATATAAAATGAAAGTAAAAAACACTACATCCAAAGGAAATAAAAGAATTCGATTTGGTCAAATATGTGATTGTATTAGCAAAAAGCTCCATATGTACCTTAAAGCAAAAAAGGTTCAATCTCAAAAGTCACTCTACCATATAATACATAATGATTTGTCGATAAGGAATAATCAAACTTTGTTAGATAAAGTACAATTGATGATGAGTGAAGTTATAACTTCATTCTATAAGAATGAGTACTTAACAGTAAGTACATGGGTTAAATTTAAATTCATTTGAAGCATAGTTTATGAGAGCATATTCATATAAGATATGAATTGATAAGAAATCATAAGCTTAAATAGTTTAAGCTGTGTGGTTGTTAAATTTATGTTATGAACATAAGTTTCATAAATTTAAAAATTAAATCAGCTTTTTACGCATATAAAAGGCGGTTCATAAAATATTTTTAAATACCTATTCCCTTATACTAAGAAATAGTTGTTGTTTCAAGAAACATCACTTTTATGGTTGAAGGAATTTCTTTTAAAAATTAGTGATAGTATAATAGGTTGGGATATGATCCGAATCTCGAACATAGAAACTGACATAAGATGAAATAAAATTAACCAAGCCTAAAACGAATACATAATACATTAGAATGTCTAATAATAATTCTCGTACATTCAAGAGAAACTATCAGTTTCTCCTCAATGTCGGGAAAAGAATTGATGCCCGATGGGATATGATCCATCGTCTACAAGTATATCTTCAAGAAGATCAATGTAGTTGAAATTATATAAAGTGATTTTAATAGGAAATTACTTCATCAATTTCAAATGCTGAAAATAGTGATGTAATTGTGCTAGTCAATATGCTCAAAACCATTTAGATTTTACATGCAATTATTGTACAATTTGATTTTGAGTTTTGGCACATTGACGTTGAAACGAAACTTCTAAATAATGGTTTAGCTGAGAATATTTGCACATAAGAACAAAAATATCTCGAAGTTAGTGGGAGCGATAACATGATTTTTATGTTTTGGATATAATTCAAAAGTAAATACAATGATGGCATGCAATAAGCATCGCAGTTGAATAAGTATTTTAATGGAGAAATCAAATAATTTATTTTTCAGTCAAAATATGGAGGAAGCATGTGTCTATATGAAAGAAGATTAAAGGTGGTAAAATATTTCTTAAACTATGAGTAAACAATAAATTTATGATTATTAATGATGTACTCGTGTTAAAATTATTTTAGTTTTGTTGTTTAATCCTTGATATTGGATTTCAAAATGACATCTTTTATAATTAAGGTAATAGGATGTTGAGGCACTATCCTATGATATACATATCCACCATATTAAAAGTTTAAGGTAGAGCATATGAAATGGAATCCTCATGCATCAATAATAGGAATTGTCACATATGCTATATAGTCTACCGTATCGCGTTTTGCTTAGGTATGTGGTACACTAATTGAATATTAAATTAGAATTAAGATTACTATATGGTAGTTAAAAGTATTCTTGAGTATTTACGAAATACCAAAGAAATGTTTGTAGAAACAATGAACTCCTTATGGAACGGTATTCGGACTCGAACTCCATAAGTGATATTGAATATGATATGCCAATCCTAAATCCATATTCTATGTTGATTTAAGTTGGAATTGTTCAAAATGAAAGTTTATGAATGATTCAAGCAGAAGGCTAAGTACATCGTCTTGAATAACGTCATAGCAAAAGCTATATGTACATATAATAAATAAATTACATCTGAGCTAGGGGTAACTCCAAATACTAAGAATCCCATGACTTTTTTTTGTGAAAATAATATCATGATAAGGATCGTAAAAGAACCTGTAGCGGACTAGGAGTTGGGAAACATGCTTCGAAAAGTTCGATATGATAAAGATAGTTTATGAGCGTCGAAGATAGTTGATTGACAGAGTAGATAAGAAAGACAATATACCATATCCGTTCACTAAGGACCTAACTCGATCATACTGAGAAAACTGGTCGAAGGAAGGGGATTAAGGGTCCAAAATTGACCCCAATTGCAAGTTGGAGATTGAGAGAGTTAGGGTATGCCCTAAGAGTAATTATGTAATTTGTTACATATATCTAACTCAATATACAATCTTGTTCGTAATAAAGGTGTTTAATTTTCTATTATATACTTGTTATATTTTAATATATTAATTAAATAATTAATTTAAGTATATTAATATATAAAATCCTTAATTGGTATGTTATGCAAAAATAATTACAAGGAGTTGTAATCATGAGAAAATTATCCCAATGTAAAATAACATATTATTTCAAATATTCCTGGTCAAGATGTTCTGAGAAAGGATGTCGATACATCCATAGAGACCAGAGTGTGTAACGCTTTCTAAATTTTGGGCAGTCTATTACTTATGCTTACTAAGGGTGCCAAGGGTTTAAGTACTCATAGTTATTGGATAATAATGGAATGACTTGTCAGAGAGTTTCAAGTTGCTTAATAATAACTAGGTCAAATAGGAAATCTCGGAGCGACAATGTTATATAGTCCCTTTGACTTGAGAATACTGTGGAACTCAATGTGAATACTCGACTTTGATTATAGTTAAATAATGGCATGGAGATCTATTAAGCAATTATAGTTAGATCAAAGTTGAAACACCGGTAGTGAAGCACTGTTAATAGGGAATTCATCTTCTAAGTTGTATGAGATTAGTATCACGGTTAAACATAGTCAACTAAAAGTCTAAATCTCCGACCAAAGTACTATCATCAATAATTAATTTTATTATTGAATCAAGGACTTTGTTTATGGACTAACTTAGTTGCATAAGGGTGAATTGGAATTTTGACGAGGACCAAACTACATAAATCATAAAGTGATATGGTGTTGACAAAGAGAATGTGTATAAATAATTGTTAAAAGGTACCACTTTAGAAAATGTGAAATTTGATTTTACTAAGAATGCTTATAGTGATGATTCGGCCAAACTACCACAATAATAACTAAGGTGACGTGTGACTATCAATATTTAAATCGTTCAATATTAGTTGTTGACTGAATTCACACTTCTAAGTAAAAGAACTACATTTTTAAATTCTTTGAAAATCCACACTATTTAATTAATTAATAAAATGTCTAAATTAACAAATATTTGAAAAATATTGATTATTTTTCAACTAAATGATGTTTGGGAGTTGTTTGTAATTATTTGAAATATATATATATATATATATATATATATATATATATATATTATTACCCTGCCTTTGGGTCAAGGCCGAGATATCAACAAATTGGCTAAAAAGGATGGATATCAGGATTAGAGATCGATTGGAAACAAGGCTATGATCGATACCGTCAAAATTGGACAAAGCTCCAGTTAAGGTGGGATCGATCGGGAATGATAAGCAAGGCCCGGTGAGGCTACGTTTCGAATTTCAAGTCAATCGGAGTTCATATGCTCATGTTATGGATGGATCAGTACTGGTGAAAAATGGTTTCGTAACGATACTTTCGTATCGATCATTATGGCATTTGGTTCGTATCGATCGATATTCGTATTGATACCTCTCGTATCTATACAATTCGTATCTATCAGGCTGCTCTAGGAAGGATACAGGTTGATGGATGTGGATTGTTGTTTTCGTGTCGACACTATCGTATCGATCAAGATGGACACGGCTGTTTACTTCTGATCGATACATTCGTATCGATACAGGCGTATCGATTAGACGGATATGGAAGGCGAATAGGGAACTCGATGATGTGCAACTCAACATTATACTCAGGATGGATACGAAGCAATGGTTATGGAGGTTTGGAAATGTATTCTGTACCGATCACTTATCGATCGATACGAAGGACACATATGGAGGAAGCTATGCTGGATGGATACGAAAGTATCGAGCAGAACACCTCAAACGCAAAAGAAAGCAATTGCACTAAGAACCGTGTTTCATATCGATCATGTTCGTATCGATCGCTATGAAAGGAGCGGTCGAGATGGAGCGTAAAGCATGGATCACGGCGCAAGACTCGGGGTTATCTGATGGATACCATTTGATGGATACCGGATAATGGATACGATATGATGGATACTAGATGATGGATATGAGATAATGGATACGAGATCATCAGCCTACACTTGCAAATTTGAACTTAGATCGATCATATATAATAATCTACGTTTTGGAACTTCATGAAATTTAGAGAGCAAGGACTTTGCACTATCATCTTTCACCATGATCGATCTTAGCTCGATCGGAACAGTTTATAATTGATACGAACGCACTATGGATCGACCAAGGATAGATCCCAAATGACTTCAGATCGATCATGTGGGAACATCTGGACTTGAGAAAGAGTATTCCAAGATTCAAGGTAGATATTTCCAGCTCCACACCTATAAATAGCACCTCCATTGCAACTAAATTGGGGTCTTTTTTCTCGGCTCCTCTTTATCTTCTTCTCTTTTTGAAAAACTCTGCCCTTTTTGGCTATTGATGTTCAAAGGATTGTAAATGTAACCATAGTATAAAGGAAATAAAAGGATCAATTCAAAGTGGGCGTAGGCCGGAGATAGCCGAACCACTATAAATCTTGTGTCTTCTCTTACTTTCTTTCATATTAATTTTTTTATTTCTTCATTTTTACTCCCTACATCATCTGGATCTAAGATCTGTGACTGGATACTAAAGATTTGTGTGTAAACACTGGTGCTTTCATTACATTCGAGGTTTGTGACCATTTTTGGCGCAAACACTTTGGTGCTTTCACTGAGAAGACTAGCCCCCGCCATATCGGATTTCGAGTTCAGATTTGGAAAGCTAAGGGATTAGATCTAGGAGGAACCATGGTTAGAAAATTAGTTAGAAGGACATTACCAGAAAGGAGCCATCAAGTGGGAAGTCAAGAGGCCTCCTTTGGAGCTAGAGTAGATCAGGCATCCATCTACATCACAAGGGATGAGATGCAGACAATGATGGATTCCATGCAGGAGAGATTATTGAAGAGCCAACAGGAGATGATGTAGAATCTCTTCAGGCAAATGGGCACAGTTGGAACACGGAACCTAGGAAATGGACCAACAGCGGCTGCTGGCAATGTAGAACAAGGAGTCGGAGTTGTATAAATCTTTAGAGGTCAGATCCAGAACCAGAATGGAGAACGTGAAGGGAATCTGCAAAGGCCTGGGGGTAGACCCTCGGGATTGGATATTGGAAGGCCCGTGAATGAAGCACAGTATGTTGGGGCCAACGCGAACGTTTATGAGCAACACAAAGAGTACTACCCAGAATACCCTCCAGGACATGGGAGGGAGGGGGGTAGGATGGAAACGTATATAGGAGGCCACCACCGGATGGAGACGAGCGGATGGCTGGATTAATAAGAAGGATTATGAGAGGAGGGCTACCGAGCGGAGGCTTGGAGGAAGTTAGTCGGAGTCCATTAACTCTTAATATCAGAAACGCAAGGAATCCTCCAGAATTCAAACTACCAACGCTGGAGGCCTATGATGAGAAGTCAGACCCAACTATGCATGTAATCAGATTACATCAGGCATATGGAGGTGCTGGGGGCATCAGAGGAGGTTATGGCAAGATGCTTCCCTTTATACTTGACAGATTTGGCTATGCTCTAGTCTAGGAAGCTAGAGAATGGATCGATCGGGACATGGGTCGAGCTAGTGGAGTGCTCCATGAGACAATTCAAGGTCCATGTTACACGACGCAAGAACATAATGACATTGGCATCGATGAAGCAGAGGATAGGAGAGTCCGTAAGGAATTTTCTAATGTGGTTTATTGCAGCCATGGCTTCGGTGGATCGCTTGGATCCATCAATGATTTTGATTAGCAGGAATTGCAGAAGGAACTGAGTTCAAGGACTCATTGGCACGGGATCCACCATAGGATCTCGAGGAGTTCTATCTGGAGGTGGAAAGGTTTATACAATTAGAGGATGCACGCGCCGAAAGATAAGAGGTGATATTCACGCAACGAAAAGGAACGTCTGGAGAAGGACGTAAGATGGATAAAGGAAAGCAAAAGCAGGATGATGGGTATGATGGTTCTAACAAACGGAGGAGAGACCGGGAACCCAAATTCACCACATACACAGACTTGACAAAGAATCTGGAACGAATTTACTTGGAAACACGGGGGCAACTCCCCTATCGAAAACCACCCAGAAGGAATCCCATAGAGCGCAGGAGCGGGAGGTACTACCTATTCCATGAGCTAGAAGAGCATACCAAAGATGAATGCCACCACTTGAAGGACATGGTGGAAGAACACATCAGGAGTGACAGATTGCCACAGTATGTGACGAACCGGACAACAACAGTAGAACACGAGCAGCTACCGCCTGCACCAAACAGGAATGACCCTAGATCGGGGTCACGAATAATCATCAGCTGATCGTGATGGCAAAGTCCAAGTTCAGGATTCGAACTTTGGCCATCAAATAATCTTTTTGGTTTTATTTCTAAAATAAAGCGGTTATGCCACTTACACTTGTTAGGGAACTGGAGTGATTCCCTGGCATGCTCTAAGATGGTAATAGACCGCTCCGCCCGGAGAGGCAGCACTTAGTTTTTTCTGTTTTTCCATTGGACAATTGGAATTTGGATTTAATAAATAGATTTGGATTTTATGGAACAAATCCCTAACCAAAGAGTTAAGGGACGGATACTGGAAGTTAGTTGGAAATTGATCGCTTTATGTCCTTGACCGTAAAGGCAGGGACTGGAGTGTAGGAAGTGAGTCGCTTTGCCGGAGAGCGACAGGATCGACTCACTTGACTTTTTTTCCCCATTCACCGAAGAGTGATTGGATCGGGGTTTGGCAAGAGCCCAGAGTGGCTATAATCAGTCGAGGACTTAGGCTATGGCATAGCTTAATGTTCAGGGATACTGAACCAGAGTGCAGGGAGTGATGTCGCTTTGTCGGAGAGCGACAGGATCGGCTTGCTCGACATTGTTTCCCTTCACCGAAGAGTTATAGGATGGGATCCAGTAGGAGCCCGGTGAGGCTATGATCGGTCTAGGAGGACCAGGACATCTCTATATGCCCATACCAGGGCCAGAGTGCAAGGTATAGGTTGCTTCGCCGGAGCACGACAGGGTCTGCCTATCCAATCATTAAATTTGGATCGAGCTTAGCAAGGGTCCAGAGAGGCCGTCAATGATCCGAAGAGATCCTAGGATTCGGTTACTGGCTTCCAAGATGTGAAATGGATATTGATTCAGCTTTGAATGGCTGAGGATTGGATATGGACTCAGAACAATCCTGGATTTGGCTGAGGATTGGATATGGACTCGGAACAATCCTGGATTTGGCTAAGGGCCCAGAGTGGTCCCGGAATTGGATATCGACCCGGAGAGGTCATGGATTTGGTTATTGGTTACTGGATATGGATGGATTAGAACTCGGTTGTCAGGTTCGGATTGATATGGAATTGGCTAAGCGATTGGTTGCCAGATTCGGAATCAGATATAGACTCAGAGCGGTCGCGGGTTTGGATAAGGATATGGCTATGGAACTTGGATAGAAAGGCTTGGTAATGGATTGGATTATGGATCGGATGATATGGCTATGGACGGAATCTAGACTTTGGGTGTCGGATTTAATGCTATTCAAAACACGCCTTCCTACTACAAGGCATGTTTTGGGGGGTAAATGTTACCCGCCTTTTGGTTAAGGTCGGGGTATCAACAAATTGGGTAAAAAGGATGGATATTAAGATTGGAGATCAATTGGAAACAAGGCTATGATCGATACCGTCAAAATTGGACCAAGCTCCAATCAAGGTGGGATCGGTCGAGGATGACAAGCAAGGCCCGGTGAGGCTACGTTTTCAATTTTAGGTCAATCGAAGTTCGTACGCTCAAGTTATGGATGGATCAATATTGGTGAAAAATGGTTTCATATCGACACTTTCGTATCGATCATTATGGCGTTTGGTTCGTATCGATCGATATTCGTATCGATACAATTCATATCGATCAGGCAGTTCCAAGAAAGATACAAGTTGATGAATGTGGATTGTTGTTTTCGTATCGACACTTTCATATTGATCAAGATGGACAGGGCTGTTTACTTCGTATCGATACATTCGTATCAATACATTCGTATCGATACAGGCATATAAATTAGATGGATACAGAAGGCAAATAGAGAACTCGATGATGTGCAGCTCAACATTATACTCGGGATGGATACGAAGCAATGGTTATGAAGGTTTGGAAGTGTATTCCGTATCGTTCACTTATCGATCGATATGAAGGACACATATGGAGGAAACTATGCTGGATGGATACAAAAGTATCGAGCAGAACACCTCAAACCCAGAAGGAAGCAATTGCACTAAGAACCATGTTTCGTATCGATCATGTTCGTATCGATCGATACGAAAGGAGCGGTCAAGATGGAGCATAAAGCATGGATCACAGCGCAAGACTCGGGGTTATTTGATGGATACGAGATGATGATACCAGATGATGGATACGAGATGATGGATACGAGATCATCATCCTACACTTGCAAATTCGAACTTAGATCGATCATATCTCACAATCTATGCATTGGAACTTCATGAAATTTGGAGAGCAAGGACTTTGCACAATCATCTTTCACCATGATCGATCTCAGTTCGATCGGAGTAGTTTATGATCGATATGAACTCACTGTGGATCGATCAAGGATCGATCCCAAATGACTCCAGATCGATCATGTAGGCCCATCTGGACTTGAGAAAGAGTATTCTAAGATTCAAGACACATATTTCCAGCTCCACACCTATAAATAGCACCTCCATTGCAACTAAAAAGGGGTCTTTTTTCTCGGCTCCTCTTTATCTTCTTCTCTTTTGGAAAAACTCTGCTATTTTTGGCTATTGATGTTCAAAGGATTGTAACTGTAACCACGGTATAAAGGAAACAAAAGGATCAATTCAAAGTGGACGTAGGCCAGAGATAGCCAAACCACTATAAATCTTGTGTCTTCTCTTACTTTCTTTTATTTTAATTTTGTCATTTCTTCATTTTTACTCTCTACATCATCTGGATCTGAGATCTATGACTGGATACTTAGGATTTGTGTGTAAACATTGGTGCTTTCATTACATCCGGGGTTTGTGACCATTTTTGGCATAAACATATATATATATATAAAGGTTTTATTTACACGCATCGATGAATGACATCGCTGTAACTTTAAAAGGGTTTAAATAAAAGCTAATTACATGAAGGGTTTTTATGAAAATTCTATGCCATTTGACGTTGTATATAGCCTGCCACGTCTTGTGAATATAGAAGGGCGGATGAGAGACAATAAAAGAGAATTAATTTGGGATGTTTTAATTGAAAGGAAGGAAAATATTTCATTATTTCAAATAAATCAAATCAACTAATTTTTTTCTCATTCATTCTTTCCTTTATTCACTTTTCTTCTCTCCTCCCTCTATGCCATGGCCAAAATTTGTTGTCCGCTTCCAAAACAAAATTTTACTTCAAATCAAATGGAAACATCAAACAAAACAAAACATAATTTATCCATCAGTATCTTGCAAGAATTAGATGTAAATCTTGGAGATTTAGGAAAAAGTCAATATGCAAGGTGTTATAAAAGGCAAGGCTTTTTAGGTTTGAAAATCCATCTGAAGTTCTTTCATGATGTTTAGATATAATTTAGTTCACATATATGTATTTTCATTATCACTTATTGAATATAGTTTTAAAATTTCATATTTATTGTCAATTAAACTAAAAATCAATCTTGTGGATGTTTTATTTTAGGCATTTCTATTAGCCTAAATGGATTGGAATTCATTGGTTGATATAGATTCAATTGTTGTAAAATTTATTTTATTATCAAAAAATTAGTCCATTAATTATTTAATTAAACCAATTTATATTTGATTCATTTGTGTTCTCTTAAACTAATTTTCCCGTTTGTTGTAAGTTTATTTAGATATGATATGTTGTAATAAAATTTATTTATCATTACAACTTAATTCTTTTACAATCAAGGACTTAATGTTTAATGAAATTAAGTTTTATGTATGTGTGCACGCATGCACAAACACATAAATCTCTCTGTATGTGTGTATCCATAAGTTTCATCTTTATATTTTTCCAAATTTGTAAATAACCATCAAGTTAAACTTTTAGTTAAGCTAATTTATTTTAATTTAGAATATTCAAGTTCATTATTTTGTCAAATGTTGGTTTTGATATTATATATTAATATGCAACATACATGTATGTGTATGTAATGTTTTGGAATTGATTATGTCATTGCAACAATATATTTAATTATGACAATGACATTTTTATGTTGAATGTGTACTTTCAAATCTGTAATTTTAGATGTTTGGATTTTGTTATGATTAAGCTTAGAATTTTATTTGACATTGAATCCATTATTAAAAGTTGTTCAAAGGAAAATCTAAAATATCACTTCATATTATTTCCTATTAATTATGACTTGGTTTGATCCAAATCTAATGTAAAGTACCATTTCAATTTCATTTTTCAAGCTTTCTCTTATTTTGAAACATCTAATGTTATAGAGATTCTTTTCTTAGTTTTATATATGTATGTATACTTTAAATATATATACATGGTAACAAAATATTATATATATATATATCTGTGTGTTTGTGTGTGTGTTTAAACTATATACATATGGTATTATCAATCGTGTCCTTTCTGACCATGGTGGTAATAGACAACCTCATAGATATCCTTTCGGCCATCTCCTTCATGAGCTTTTCCTCCTACTTGCTTCCTTTTATTCCCCTTCTTGTATCGAGTAGACCTCTTCTTCGGTTCCACTTTTAGCTTCACATCTACCATTATATTCTTTTAGTACATAATGCCATATCTTCTTGTTATATCCACTACAAACTCAAAAGCAGACACTAAGTGCGCTATTAGCTTGTGATCTAAGCCTTGCTTCAAACCTATGGTAAAACTTATCGTTCTGCTTTAGTGGAGTGTTAACTAGTTCTTGGCATACTTTGTCAAGATATTGAACTTTTGAATATACTCTTCCATAAAAAGATCTCCCTTCTTGAGATCAATGAATTCCCTCAAGAACACACTCCTTCGAGACTCAGCAATAAATTGTGCCTTGAACATTCATCTTAACCGTGCCCAAGTAGCCTCTTCCTTAAGGGTATAGGTGTTTGTACCAAAATTGGGCACAACACTCTTCGAAAGTTTTTGAAGAGATAAAATGAAGAAATTAAATGGAAAAAGAGGATTATCTAACAAAAACTCCAAAAACAGATAATGAAAGTAATAAGAACGCATAGAAACACAAGAATTTAGAGTGGTTCGGCATGTTGCCTACGTCCACTATGAAGTTGATTGCTTTATTGATGTTTCTTTGATGATTACAATTGATTTCAGCGGGTTACAATAGATAATAGTGATTTATAGCAGTGAAATTTGTTAGTAGCAGTAGCAATGGAGTTTAGAACTGGATCCGGTAGAGTCTGGGCGTTGGAGAATTCAAAGAAGAAGAAGATCCCTTTTCTGATGGCTCTGGGGGTCTATTTACAGGTGTAGGAGGCGGATATCTCGCTCAGATCTCGGGAGACTACTTCTGACACGTGAGTAGGCCCGCGTGACCAAGCCCGTGAAGTTTCGGCCTGATCCGTGATCGATACAAACAGATTTCGTATCGATCAAGATTGCGTCCGATGGAGTCGAAATTTGGCATGGACGTTCTTTAGCATGCACGTAAGCTTCTGTGAAAATTTCGTAGTATTTGGACTTGTGGATCGCGAGATATGATCGATACGAATTGGGATTTTCGGTTGGCTGTTTCGTTCGACGCCACCATTTCGACTCAATCCTGTTCGAATCGATAGTTGCGCGTGATCAAATGGTGACATGGCGAGCATTCTCCGGATCGACGCACCTTCTTCGCCGAGTTGATCGAGTCGTTCCAGGACTTTCGCCTTGTTCGTATCGAGGCACTTGTCTTGTTCGAATCGATGGATGGTGGCCCTTGTTTCGTATCGATGGAGAACACATGGAATAATTCGA
Organism: Allium fistulosum; assembly: GCA_030737815.1. Taxonomy (NCBI): domain Eukaryota; kingdom Viridiplantae; phylum Streptophyta; class Magnoliopsida; order Asparagales; family Amaryllidaceae; genus Allium; species Allium fistulosum. Next base: position 1,385,706,088 of record CM060901.1, on the reverse strand, counting down.
CTGCGTGGCCTTGTTTGTATCGATTGGAAATGGCTCCATTTGATCGATACGAAGTTGATGTGGCTAGGTGGACTCGAACAATATTAGCCATCGATCGATACGAATAACCATGACATGGATCGATACGAACAAGGACTTCTCGATGGATACGAAGTAAGGTCAACTGATGGATACGAACTATAGAAGCTTGATGGATTCGAACAAAGCTCTTCAGGCGATGGATGCGAAGTAGACTCCGATGATGAATGTAAAGTGGTCACTGGCTGATCGATACGAAGTGGGTTCTGATGATGGATACGAACTCGATCGAGTCGAACAGAGGCTTCCCGATGGATTCGAACTTGAGGTCGTTCTTCATCCCATCTTGCATCGATCATAACTTGAGCATATTAACTCAGATTGACTTGGAATTTGGAACGTTGGCTCTCATAGCCTCGCTTTTTGTGTTATATCAATTTTAGCTCGATCCGGACTCAGACAAAATTCGTAGATATCCATAGTGAGCCTGCGTATAACCGATCTCCAAGACGAACTGTCATTGGTTTCTAGTCAAGTTCTTGGTATCATGGCCTTGCCAAAAGGCGGGATAACATTTTCCCCCCAAAGTACGTCTTGTGGAAACATGATGTGCTTTGAAATGCTGCAATCTTCATTCTTAATAGTTATCGTCTCTTCGATGAAAGTTGTAATCTTTGACTGATTTTTTCAGCAACGTAAACCATTGACTGTCAACTGCTGTACCCTGTATTGTTGTAATCGACTGCTGTATGCTAGTGATTAGCCGTTTGTTGTTGTAATCGTTATCAGATAATTTTCCAATTCCTGTAAATTTGGAAAATCGAATATTAGTCCGACATATATGCATATATGTTAATCTGACTCTCGTTGACGTTTGCATGTTCACGAGTCGTTGTTAGTTTATCTCGTATCAAATTCCGTATCGATCCTCTCCTGAACCGATATGAAATTCGAAGTGTAACAACGCCCTATGGTCGTTTTTGAATGTTCCTTCGTATCGATCCTCTCCTGAATCGATGTAACGGTTTGGAATGTTATCTTTGCATCGATAGGCATCGCATGGATGGATACGTAATGAACATTTCGAATTGATGGATGTGAGGTTCGATGGATACGAAGCGTTCGTTCGTATCGATGGAATTCGATGCCTTCAGAATAGCCCTTGTTGTGTATTTCGAATCGATGGATCTGGTGTCATTGGATACGAATAGACAATTCGTATCGATGGTTATTGGCTTCTGGGAGCTGCAATTTTTATGGGTTTGAACTGATCGTTCGTATCGATGCTCTGGTAAGGAGTTGAAAATGATCGATACGAACAAGGATTTCGTATCGATGGATTGTGGATGGATACGAATAGTTCGTTCGAATCGATCCTGTGGTAACATTTTGTAACCGGTCGAATCCACTGGGAGGCGAATCGTTTCTTCTATACACACTCAAGTCTATATAAATACTGTGGACTTAATCGTTTTTCACTTTTCACCTTTTACTTCGTCTTCGCTTTCGTATCGCTCCAGAAACTAAGAGAAAAAACTGCTCTTTGCCTTCGAATTAAATCAGAACCTTTAGTCCCTTCAACCAGTTATCAAGAATGTGGTAATCAATTGCACAACCTCAGTTCCAAAAAGATGAGACTCAAATTCTCATGCCAATCCATTCGAATTCATGCCCAAACGTTATCTGGGGAAATAGATTTTGTGCGAGGTCGAGGAAGGAGAAAAATGGAGTTCAAATCGATCTGGGGAAGAAAAAATGTGGAGGAGATGGCTTGATCTTCTTTTCGTGTCGATCCGCAATGATTGTTGCGTGGACTCGTCCTGTACGATCGATACGATATCCTATCTCCAACGATTGATGCGAAAATTAGGCCACTGATCGAGTCGAAGTCCTTGGTTTCAGATCGATTTGAAAAATACTCCTTCGATCGATATGAAATGCATCGAGTGAATGTGATCGAGTCGAAGTCCTTTGGATTCAGATCGATTCGAAAAATACTCCTTCGTATCGATACGAAATGCATCGAATGAATGTGATCGAGTCGAAGCCGGGGATCCCCTGGCTGATACGAACCCAATCGTCCACGATCGATTCGAAGCCTCTGACCTTGATCGATACGAAACCAGACACTAACGATCGATTCAAAGCGAATTCCTGATGACTGATACGAACCCTGATCTTCATGGATACGAAACCTTGAATAACCGATAGCATGATTTCCGATGAGCTTCATTCTTGCATATTTGGACTTAACTATTACCCTGCATATTTAACTACCTATCGAAGCTCGTTGATGGAACTGTAACTTAACAAAACTTTAACAAACTCTGACTTGGATCGATCGCTAATAACTGGATGGCACGGTTGTGACGGTCAACGATGACGGTCATTCTGACTGAATTTTGAAGTCTTATTGTTCACATGCTTTCTTTAAATCCATAGAACTTGCCAAGTGATATACAGCACTGCACTGCACAACATATTCACACACTTCACATTGCGGGATGCACGAGTTTATTATCTGTTTAACGATGATTTTTCATAAGCTAGTTAGTCATGGAATCTTCAAGTTCGCAATAGCAGGAACTTCCGAGTTCAATTCCTTCCACCATCGAGATACCGGTCATCGAAGACGAAGTTATAGATCCAACTCCGGACGAGCTTCCAGGCGCCCGGTTCATTTGTCGTCCACAAGATTCTATGCCATCGGGCATCTCCAAAGATATGCTAGGACGGATTTGTTTAAGGCACGGCTTGTCGCTTGACGACGTGTTACTGCCTGGGCCAAATGATAGACCACATGCTCCTCCGGAGGGGTTTACTGCTTTCAACCATCACGCTTGCATAGTGGGGACACTTCCTCCTTTCAATCTATATATAAGGGAGATGTTATCATTCCTTGGAATAGCTCCATCCCAGCTACACCCCAACGGGTACGCTTTGTTGAATAGCACCTTCATTCTATTTATGGACATTCTCTTTCGACCACCAAAGCCGATCGAGATTAGATATCTATTTAACATTAAGAGTCGTGGAGACAGCCCTTCTTTCACCTTCTTGGAAGCGGTTAGGATCTATCAAATAGTAACTGGGTCCTGGGGAAGGCTGAGTTACTTAAAACCTGAATGGTTCTACGTTTGGTGCCCCCTTGGATTTGCTAGGCGATGGTTGGATAGACGTAAGCATTGCAATCTTTCTCTTAAATTATCGAGATAATAATAACCAACCTCAAAACTGACATACTTCTCTTCTTTCATAGCCGCAATCTCACGACCTGATGGTGGATACTTCAGAGAGCTGGTTTGGATCCTCCAAGCGGTTCCAGGTGAAGAGAGGCACATTGACTTGGTTTTAACCGACAGAAACTTGAGAATTGTTGGGCTGATTGAACGTAGGCAAAGCATACGGCTGGAAGGGACACTTAGAGCGGTCTCGAAGAAGTGGTTGAAACGAAAAGCGCCCGGAGTCGTAATAGTTGAAGGAGTTGATCCGGAGAGAATGCCCACCGATAATGAGCTCTAAGCTGAGCCTTCTTCCAGTTTTCAAGATTCAGGAGAAGGAGAAAAGGCGAGGCAACTGCTCATAAGCGTCCTAAATCCGTGAGATTGAAATCCGTGGTTATATCCTTGCCCGTCCCGGGGATTAGAATTTCGGAGACTCCTCCCCGCAAGTAGAGAATCCTTTTGAAGGGCTTGCTGATATTCCGATTCAGGATTATGTGTCGTTTCAACACGACACCGGGATGGATGAGCTTGACAATGCTCTTGAGCTGAGCGGGTCGCTTGCTATGAGTACGGCTGACATTTCCAGTTGGTCGGGGGGGTTGCACATACACACACTTCATTGCACTGCATGATTTATAACTGTAAATCGTCCAACCTAAGAAATCACTAACTTTTCCTTCGTCTCTCATTTTCAGGTACGATGTCCGAAAGAGGATCAATGCTCGGGAATCTTCGCTCAGCCCGAAAGTCTTCTACCTATTAAGATTCCCGCAGGAGAGACTCTGATAGAGACCGCGATCGTGGGTACTCTAATAAAGAGAGGTTCGAGCGGGACAGGGACAGAGAATACAGACATCGATCTAGATCTCGCTCTCCTCCTCTTAGACTTCCATCTCCACCTCCTGTTCTTGTTCCACACCCGCCAAAGCCTCCTCGTCACAGACAATCCTCTCAAACTTCAAGGTCTGAAACTCATCATCAACGAGTTGAAACTATGCCCCCCATAACTGCAGAGCAGACCATTACTGAGCCCACGGGGGAAGGGGCTATTAAAATTGCTTAGATGAGGAAGGAGTTTCCGAACATATGCTTCGATGGCTATGTCTTTCCACCTCACTTAAAGAGAATCCCATCTGGAGTGGAAAACACGATGCATGATTACATTCATGACATCTACACCAAGTATAGAGAGTGGGTAAAGGCTGTAGAGAAAGCTTCTAAGGTGGCCTTTGAGCGAGCCAGAGCGCTTGAGAAAATGGAGACCGAACTCGCTCATAGGGACCAGATCATTCAAGTTCTCACTGCTGAGGCCGAGTCTTCTCGGAAATCTGAAATTGAGGCCACCAAAAAAGCCGACGAAGTGAATGTGGCAATGGAGAGGTTGAGGCAGACACATGTTGCCTTGGTGGAGGAGATGGGCCATCGGAATACTGCAGTTACCACCGAACATGATGCGGAGGTCAAGGAACTTAACGAGCTCAAGGCCAAATTTTTTGACATGGCCAAGGAAATGGATGATGCAAACAACGCAGCCCAGGAGGCGTGCGAACAAGCTGTTCTGCTTATGGGTGAATGGGATGCGGCTGTGGCTAAAGTCCGCATGGTGGAGACTGAGGTTGTGGGGAAAGTGAAGTCGGCCGAGTCCAGGCTAGAGGCTGATATCGAGGACCTTCTCGTTGTTTACAACGCTAACGTGTTGTGGCACAGGGGTCTAGCCTGGCTCGATGATTATCCGACGCATCTACACAACGCCTGGGGCCGATTAGTTGAAGAAGAGAAGGAGGCGCATCTAGGTGAGTCTGTGGATGAGTTTGAACTCGAGAATCGCATTCTGAATGAAGATGAAAGGAAGATTCTTCACGAGTGAATGATTCTGCTTGAAAAGGAAAGACTCGGCGCCCAGCACTTCGAAGTAGGAGAGGGTTCAGGGGTTGACCGTCACGAGGCGAGTCTTGAAGTTCCAGCGTCAACCCAGCCCGCATCCTCGTCTGCGGTCGATCCCCAAGCTGTTCCTGCCTACAATCCGGATCGGCCGCAGATGTCTCCGGTTATAGTGCAAGTTACTGAAGCCGTTCTGCCGCCTACAAGTCAAACTGAGGAAGGTATTCTGAACATTCCGCACATCTGCCTTAAGTCGGAATCTTTATTTGAATTAAATTCTGACAGTTCTCTTATTCTTTGTCCATTGATCGATGCTGCACCTGTCGGGCCTCCTGTTACTCAAGAATCATATCAGACGCAGGAGGCTATTGTTACCGAAGCGATCACTGTAACTACAACTGCCCCACTTGACGATACGCAGGGAAGCACGCTTGTGTTTGATGAGCAGCTGATGGAAGAACTCTTTCGCCATCATGGCGATCCTCTTGCCAACTTGCCATTTGTTATGGGTGGAGGCGCTCCTGCTACAAGTTCTTCAATGCCAACTACTGATGCCCCCAGCGAGGCTCGAGCGGTTACTGAAGAGGAGATGTTCGCACAAATCGACGCTAAAATGGAAGCAGCGGTTCATGGTGGCAGTTTTGGAGGTGGGATGGCGGCGCCCGGTCCAGCTCCGCTCAGAATGATATCTCCTGGTGGTACAGTTTTCATCACCAGCATGCCCATTCCACCTTCTGCACTCAATCATGTTCCTCCGACTCCGCCCGCAGGAAGCATTCCTATTCATACGAGCTCGGAGGAGGATGTTGAGATCATGTCGTCGCGTGGAGACCGACCACCGAAAAGCAAAGGCTCAAAAAGGAAGGGTAATGGCGGCTCCAGCGGGTCTACACCGAAAAGGAAGCCGAGGAAAAAGAAAGAATAGACACGCTTCTTCGGTTTATTTTTATTTTCATTTTACTAGCCGTGTATAGATGCGGGTTCGACCCCTGCTAGTAGGAATTTTTTGGGAACAAACTTGTACATGGATTTCTTTCATAAATAGTAGAAATGAAACTTTTATTTTTTAGCTCCTTGTGTCTTTGCTTAAGTGTTTCAATGTTTGAAATGCACTTGTGAAGTTCCAGCTTCCTAGTCAAGTTTGTCTTTTTGCACCAAGTCTGGAAACTGCGGACATGGTTCGCGACTGGGAAGCGAGTTGAATTTCGACGTCGCACCGCTTCAGTCAATGGTCGATGCTTAAGTCCTGCCCCCAGTCTTGGGGGTGAGTTGTAGGACATTAGTCAGCGATTGCTTCTCATTTATAACATGTTGAGTCTAGTGCCACTGAACGGATGTCTAGGATAAGTGGAGATTGAGTGGTTCATCCATGTTTGTTCGACTATCGGTGATCATATCCGCACTCCCGGGATTCTCATTTGTTTACTAGCGGTTGGTCACACCGGTTTAAGTTTAAATCATACGTCCGTGCTCTGGGGACTCGGAATCGACATTTATACTTCGACTCGCACTCTGGGAGTTCGGAGTTGATATTTATACTTCAATTCACGCTCTGGGAATTTGAAGTTGTGTTTGTACTCCGCTTCGCACTCTGGGAATTTGAAGTTGTGTTTATACTCCGCTTCGCACTCTGGGAATTTGGTGTTGATGTTTATGCTCCGACTAGCACTCTTGGAGTTCGGAGTTGTTGTTTATACTACGTTTCGCACTCTGGGAATCCAGAGTTAATGTTTATACTCCGTCTCACACTCTGGGAGTTCGGAGTTGGTAAGCAGACGGTCAGTTACATCTGCTGTATGTTTTTGGATTTCGCTAGCACTCTGGGAACGAAAGGTGTATCAGGATCGTGGATGGTCGGATCACATCCACCCTGAGTTAACAATTGAGGTCGTTAGATGGACGGGTCCACCCTCCTCAAACTTGGTGCAGATACGGATGAAGTCGTTAGGCGGACGGATCCACCCTCTTCATAGACGTACTTTTTATACTCTATTTCGCACTCTGGGAATCTGGAGTCAATTGAAGGATTGTCGTGTATCAATCCTTTTTTGACTTTGATGTGATAGCTCGTCCCCGAGCTCGGGTTTCACTTAGCGAGTGTCCGGTTGCATCACAGTCACTCCCTATTTGAATAAATTCCACCGTATGGTGAAACTTAACTCTCCGTGCATAGTGATGATCATATGAAGCATTTCAAGTAAATCACAACTCTGGCTCGAAGAGATTGCATTTTATTGCTGAAATAAGAAAATATGGCAAAGTCAGTTGCCTTATTACAAAATCTAATTTTGAAATGCAGAAACAAATTGCAAAAATGGAAAATAAACTAAACGAGATAACATAGCCTATTATGTGTAGTAGCGACGAAGACTTTCGTTGTTCTAGGCTCTTGGCAGGGTAAGACCGTCAACGGTCGATAATTTGAATGTGCCATCTCCGAGCCTTCGTTCAATAATATACGGTCCTTCCCATGTCGGCTTCATATGCGAAGGAACTGGATAGATTCTTTTCAAGACGAGATCGCCTAGTTCAAAGGTTCGCGGACGGACCTTGGCGTTGTACAATCGGGCGACTCAACTTCGATGCGTGGCTGCCCTCAAATCAGCCTCGTCACGCTTCTCATCTAGTAGATCGAGAGATTCAGCAAGTAATATAGCATTTGTCTTTGGATCATAGTATGTCATACGATGAGAAGGTACTTCTAGCTCAACTGGAATAACGGCTTCTGAACCATAAGAGAGAGAGAATGGAGTGTGACCGGTCGCGGACTTGTGGGTTGTTCGGTAAGCCCATAAATCCATAGAAAGTTCATCGACCCACTTGCCCCCGACCTTTTCCAGTCGTTTTTTCATAATGGACTTTATAACTTTATTAACCGCTACGACCTGTCTGTTCGCCTTAGGGTGTGCAACTGCAGAGAATTTCTTTTGGATGTGAAATCGTTTGTAGAAATCTTTAAATTCAGCACCGTCGAATTGGGTTCCATTGTCCGTAATGATGGTGTGTGGGAGACCGAATCGACAGATGATGTTGCGGACTACAAAGTTGATTACTTTCTTCGTCGTTATGGTAGCAAGAGCTTCAGCTTCAGCCCACTTTGTAAAGTAATCAACTGTGACGATGGCGTTTTTCGCACCAACTTTTACCAGAGGTAGAGTACCAATGATGTCGATGCCCCACATTGCCAACGGCCATGGGCTGACCATTTGCGTTATCTCGGTAGGAGGGGCTCTAGGAATTCGAGCATGCTTCTGACATCTATCACACTTCTTTGCACAATCTGATGCATCGCGATTCACAATAGGCCAGTAATATCCATATCGAAATATTTTCTTGGCGAGTGCTTGCCCCCCGGTGTGATCGCCACATTCTCCCTCGTGTACGTCGTGCAATACTCGTTTAATTTCATCGTGAGCGATACACCGGAGTAGAGGAACAAAGTACCCTATTTTGTACATGATTCCATTTTGGATGGTGAATCATGAGGCCTTCCGAAGGACTTGTCTCTTTTCACTCCTACGCTCCGGCAGGGTTCTGTGCTCAATGTAATTTCTGAGTGGAGTCATCCATGAATCCTTTTCGGGGACGGTTTCGCATACCCAGTCTATTTCTACCCGGTCAATGCTTGGGGAAGATAACGTTTCTACGGGAACGAGTCCCATTTGCTGAGCTTCACCTGTGTTGGCTAACTTTGCCAATGAATCAGCTTTTTGGTTGCGTTCTCGAGGTATACAATAAATGGCATAATAATCAAACTTATTTAGCACTTCCTGAACTCGAGCTAAGTAAGCAGCTAGCCTTCGATCTCTCGCTTGATATTCTCCTCGTACCTGACATACAACTAACTGTGAATCATAATAAATTTCCATAGCGATAATTCTCAGATCTCTGGCAAGCTTTAGTCCAACTAAGAGGGCTTTATATTCAGCTTCATTATTGGTTGCATGAAAATCAAACTTCAAAGCATAACAAATAGATCGGCCTTCGGGAGTTCCAAGTACAACAACAGCGCCTGAACACCGGTCGTTTGATGTATCATCAGTATACAGCTTCTAGACATATTCGGGGGATTCACTGGTTTCGGGCAAGTCCTCTGGAATGGTAAATTTAGCTGTAAAATCGGCTAGGACTTGTCCTTGAATGGCTCGTCTTGGAGTGTAAGTAATATCAAACTGGCTCAGTTCGATGTTCCACTTGAGCAACCTACCAAACATCTCAGGCCGCGTAAGGACCTGTCGTAACGGCTGGTCGGTGTACACAATAATAGGATGTGCCTGGAAATATGGCCGGAGCTTCCTTGATCCAATAAGAAGGAAATAAGCCAACTTCTCTAGTTTCGGATAATTCCTTTCAGCTCCGATCAATCGTTTGCTGACTTAGTATACTAGTTTCTGTATCTTGTCTTCTTCTCGAATTAAGGCAGCGCTGATAGCGTTTTCTGATATTGCCAAGTATACGTATAACTTCTCATCATCAATAGGCTTTGATCATAGTATAGTGGGTCGATGATGACCGTCAGATGAGGCGGAACTCTTTGTGGAAGAATAAGAACCTTGATCTCTTTTGGATCTTCTGCGCCTTTGACGATTTAGCTGGTTGGTCAACTCTGTGTTGGCGCGTAGTTGTTCAGTAAGTTGTTGCCGACTCTGGGTCAACTCTTGAAGCAACATCTGAAACTTTTGTCTGGTGACCGGGCCTGATGGATCTGAAGGTCCGGCAACATCTTGGTTGGATGGAGGCAATTGCACGGGATTCTGTCGGTCCCGTACTTCTTGATCAGCAGCTGTAGAGGTAGTTTGTGTACTTACCATGATGAATTGATGGAAGTCCTTTCCTAGATCTGATGCAAATCTGAATAGAATGGAAGGGCTTCAAGGTCTGAAATCTGGATCTTCTTCTTGGATTTGTGCAATCCGGTATCGATAGGAGATCCAAGGAGTAGGAGAAAATTGGGTTTTTTCTCAGTGAAAGCAGCAAAGTGTTTGTACCAAAATTGGGCACAACACTCTTCGGAAGTTTTTGAAGAGATAAAATGAAGAAATTAAATGGAAAAAGGAGGATTATCTAACAAAAACTCCAAAAACAGATAATGAAAGTAATAAGAACGCACAGAAACACAAGAATTTAGAGTGGTTCGGCGTGTTGCCTACGTCCACTATGAAGTTGATTGCTTTATTGATGTTTCTTTGATGGTTACAATTGATTTCAGCGGGTTACAACAGATAATAGTGATTTACAGCAGTGAAATTTGTTAGTAGCAGCAGCAATGGAATTTAGAACTAGATCCGGTAGAGTCTGGGCGTTGGGGAATTCAAAGAAGAAGAAGATCCCTTTTCTGATGGCTCTGGGGGTCTATTTACAGGTGTAGGAGGCGGATATCTTGCTCAAATCTCGGGAGACTACTTCTGACAAGTGAGTAGGTGGATATCCAAACTTGCATCGATCTTAACTCGAGATCTACAATCCAAATGCCACCAAATTTTCTCAGGAGCTTACATATGACCTAAGGAATGTTCATGCCAAATTTCAACTCGATTGGAGCAAGTCTTGATCGATACGAAATTCGTTCGTATCGATCACGGATGGAAAAACTCCAACTTGCATCGATCATATCTCTTGATCTACAAGTCCAAATGCTATGAAATTTTCACAGCAGCTTATGTACAACATGACGAATGTTCCTGCCAAATTTTGACTTGATCGGAGCAAGTCTTGATCGATATTAAATTCGTTCGTATCGATCGCGGATGGAAAAACTCCAACTTGCATCGATCATATCTCATGATCTACAAGTCCAAATGCTATGAAATTTTCACAGGAGCTTACGTACAATATGAAGAATGTTCCTGCCAAATTTCGACTCGATCGGAGCAAGTCATGATCGATACGAAATTCGTTCGTATCGATCACGGATCGAGTCGAAATCGCCTGGGATCGATCGCGTGGGCCCACCCACATGCCAGAAGAAGTCTCCCAAGATCTGAGCGAGATATTTGCCTCCTACGCCTATAAATAGAGCCCCCGGGCCTACAGAAGAAGGACTTTTGGCTTCTCTATGCCGATATTATGCCGAAATGATTATCAAACTTCAGTTGTACTGTTGTAATCTTTTGTAAACAGCGAGTGATATTCAATATACATCAATCATTTCATAGTGGACGTAGGCAATTCGCCAAACCACTCTAAATCCATGTGTTTCTATGCATTTTCTTTTCTGTTTATTGGTGTGTTTGTTAGATCTGCTTCCCTTTACATATATTTTCTTCATTTTATCTCTTCAAACACATCCGAAGAGTGTTGTGCCCAATTTTGGTACAAACACTTTGGTGCTTTCACTGAGAAAAACCCAACTTTTCTCCTGCTCAGTGGATCTACTACCATCGTTGGATTGCACAAATCTAAGGAGGAGATCCAGATCTGCCGTCCAGTGGTTTCTTCTATTCTATTCAGATTTCTCCAGATCTAAGAGGAACTACATTCATGATCATTTTCGTATCCATGTTTTCGTATCTATAAAATATGATCATTTTTGTATCCATCATTTCGTATCCAGAAAATATGATCATTTTCGTATCCATGTTTTCGTATCCAGAAAATATGGTGATTTTCATATCCATCATTTCGTATCCAGAAAATATGATCATTTTTGTATCCATCATTTCGTATCCAGAAAATATGATCATTTTCGTATCCATCATTTCGCATCCAGAAAATATGACAACGTTCGTATCGATCAACTTCCGTATCGATCGCATTTCGCATCGATCAGCTTTCGTATCGATCGACTATTCGTATCGATCAGTTTTCGTATCGATCAACATTCGTATCGATCGACTTTCGTATCGATCACTTTTCGTATCGATTGGCTTTCATATCGATCAACTTCGTATCGATCCAGCCATGTGCATTTCGTATCGATCCATCTGCATCCAATTCGTATCGATCCATCTGCGTCCAATTCGTATCGATACTCACATCCTGTTCGTATTGATCGCAAATGCTCTGTTCGTATCGATCGAAAATGCTCTGTTCATATCGATCAAAAATGCTCTGTTCGTATCGATTTACAGTTATAAATCTGTTCGCACATATAGGAGCTTATGTATGACCTAAGGAATGTTCATGGCAAATTTCAACTCGATTGGAGCAAGTCTTGATCGATACGAAATTCGTTCGTATCGATCGCGGATGGAAAAACTCCAACTTGCATCGATCATATCTCTTGATCTACAAGACCAAATGCTATGAAATTTTCACAGCAGCTTACATACAACATGAAGAATGTTCCTGCCAAATTTTGACTCGATCGGAGCAAGTCTTGATCGATACGAAATTCGTTCGTATCGATCGCGGATGGAAAAACTCCAACTTGCATCGATCATATCTCATGATCTACAAGTCCAAATGCTTTGAAATTTTCACGGGAGCTTACGTAGAACATGAAGAATGTTCCTGCCAAATTTCGACTCGATCGGAGCAAGTCTTGATCGATACGAAATTCGTTCGTATCGATCGCGGATGGAAAAACTCCAACTTGCATCGATCATATCTCATGATCTACAAGTCCAAATGTTATGAAATTTTCACAGGAGCTTACGTACAATATGAAGAACGTTCTAGCCAAATTTCGACTCGATCGGAGCAAGTCTTGATCGATACGAAATTCGTTCGTATCGATCACAAATCGAGTCGAAATCGCCTGGGATCGATCGCGTGGGCCCACCCACGTGCCAGAAGAAGTCTCCCGAGATCTGAGCGAGATATTTGCCTCCTACGCCTATAAATATAGCCCCAGGGCCTATAGAAGAAGGACTTTTGGCTTCTCTACGCCGATATTATGCCGAAATGATTATCAAACTTCAGTTGTACTGTTGTAATCTTTTGTAAACAGCGAGTGATATTCAATAAACATCAATCATTTCATAGTGGACGTAGGCAATTCGTCGAACCACTCTAAATCCGTGTGTTTCTATGCATTTTCTTTTCTGTTTATTGGTGTGTTTGTTAGATCTGCTTCATTTTACATATATTTTCTTCATTTTATCTCTTCAAACACATCCGAAGAGTGTTGTGCCCAATTTTGGTACAAACAATAGGTAGTCACTATCTCCCGCTGATCCACAGCATCTTCGAGCGACTATCTCAAAGCCAATCCTCGTTTCAGCGCATCATCCAATCTTAGCTTTCTAAAGATCCACTCACACTTTTAGTTAGTCCAACACTTTCAATACTGCTAGTTTTATCCTAATAAACATCTTGCCTCCTAGGTTATAGCCTTGATTCAATATGTAGAAGTCCTCTCTTGACATTGATCTCGGATTTACAAACATAATAAGTTTTCACTAATCATTTGTAATGTGAATTGCCTGAATGAAGCATTTACATCAGACCCCATAATAAGTGGGACAACTTAGTTCATAGCTGCCCGAGGCACCTCCCAGCCATTTTCTGCATCAGTTTAGGTGACATCGTTCTCTACCCTGGTAATGGCTTCTAATTCTGTAATTCTTCCACTCCTAATTTCCATTCTTGGTTTTCTATTAAGAAAGTCTTCACTAGAGTCTGAAGGTAAGAGAGGATCTATAAAAGAAAGATAGATATATCTACCTATATCTATAAAGAAAAATATAAATAAGTCGTATAATAGCCTATACCTTCCGATGGTAATTCTTTTCTGCTCAATCATACCTAAACCTTTTCCTAGCTCTTTTTTTATTAAGTGTCCCTTAATCTAAGCTCCGATACCATGTGTAAGGTTCCTTATTCTAAAATCTAAAGATGGAACTCCAATGTGTGGCAATCACCTTGGACATTTCTTTCGATTAGAGAGATGATATCAGTTATATAAACAGTTTAAGTAAACATAGTAGAAAATTAATAGCATTAAATGAATTTATCATTATGCTTCAAAATTAGTACTCATAGTCTTTCCCATGGAGGAGTCAAAAGTATAATACAATAACAGTTAATAATGTCATGCCCAATATACGAAGATGCTGACATGAACACTTAATACAACGGAATCAAAATAACAATTATTGCCTAAGCCTTCTGCCTCGCCTTCTATACTCCTTATTTGTTATCCAAAAGAAACCTGCCTAGATTTATAAACCCAGCATATTAGAATTAGTACCGATAATTTTATAGGGAAAAAATTGATAAAACACTTTTTAGACATAAATTCTAGCATGAGCAATATATTTCCTTAAACATAAAACATAATGATACTAGGCTTTTAAAGCAAGGAATGGGTTTTCCACTTACTGTGAAACAACATTCATTTATTAGCTTTAAACATAAGCATACAACATAAGCTTATGTACAACATGAAGAATGTTCCTGCCAAATTTTGACTTGATCGGAGCAAGTCTTGATCGATATGAAATTCGTTCGTATCGATCGCGGATGGAAAAACTCCAACTTGCATTAACTTCTCAAGTGTCACACATGGAAAATGTCTCTCCCATTAACTTCTCAAGAAGCTTCACCCTATATGCTAACTTTCCAATCCTACCAGTTATCGGAAAAGGACCTACAAACCTGTAGTGTCTCCATCACCATATCCGGCGTAAGAATAAGAATAATCATATCTGTAGTGTCCCACCAACATGATAGTGGTCTAGAGGGTCTCCCGTATAACGCCTCAAATGGTGCCATCCCAACACTCTCCTAATAGTTGTTATTATAGGTAAAGCCACTAGTCGCAAGTAAATCCATCAATACTCGGTTCACTCTCTCTGTCCATCCTTCCTTCTACGGGCGACAGGCGGTACTTATGCTCAATTTGATGCCCAAAGGCACATGTAGACTCCTCCAAAACATGCTGGTGAAAAGCAGATCTCGATCGCTAACAGTGCTAGAAAGAACTCATTGTAACATAATGATCTCTTTCACGTATAGTGCAGCCAACGACGTCGCGGTTCTCGTACTTCTCATCGGAATAAAATGATCATATTTGGTCGATCGATCAACTATGACCCAAATACTCTCATTTCCACTCCTACTCCTAGGTATTTCATTAATGAAGTCCATAGAAATACTCTCCCACTTCCACTAAGAAATGTCTAATGGCTGCAAAAATCATCCCCAGCCACTTCTGCTCTGCCTTTACCTACTGGCAGGTCATACATCAGGCTACATACTCCGCCACATACTTCTTCACACCAAACAAATAAAATAATCTCTTCATATCATAATACAATTTGTCTCCGCCAAGATGAATGGTCATAATGAGAGGAACACATAACCTATTATCCATCCCTAACCACCCCTTCGAGTCAATGGTATAAAGCCTCAAGTGACTCGACTGTTCTCCTCTACCAAGCTTCTCAAAAATATCAACTAGCTCTTTGTCCTGATTATGACTTGACCTAATATGGTCCATAAGTGTTGGCTGCACATCCAAAGCTGCAAACTATCCCAGAGTGTTGTCTGATGATGGTCGAACATAGAAATGAACTCCAAATGCTTCCACTCTATGAAAAACAGACTCAATGTTGCGTGCTGCCTACTCAAGGCGTCAACCACCACATTGTCCTTGCTAGGCGTATATGAGATATCGAAATCATATGAGGCTAAGAACTCCATTCATCTCTATTGCCTTAAATTCAAATCCTTTTGGGAGAACAAGTACTTTAAAGACTTATGATCTATATACAACTCAAATCGCTCTCCTAATATATAATGTCTCCATGATTTGAGCAAAAAGATAATAGCTGCTAACTCAAGATCATGGGTAGGATTGTTTCTCTTATGGACATTCAATTGCCGACTAGAAAAGCTCACCACTCTCTCTCTTTACAACAAGACCACGCCCAACCCCATACCATAAGCATCAGTATATGCTGTAAATGCCTTTGTACCATCGGGTAATGCTAAAATAGGTGCAATAGTCAATGCCTCCTTCAACTAAATAAAAGCATCCTCACACTTCGCGAAAAAGAAAAATAAATTCTTCTTGATGAGGTGGGTCAGGGGGGCATAAATTTTAGCAAAATCCTTAATGAACTTTGTATAATAACTCACCAAACAAAGAAAACACCTCACTTCTGTGGCATTCTTCGGGACATGTCAATCTTGAACTGCAGCAACTTTACTAGGATCAACTGCCAGCCTAACTTCTGAGACAACGTGTCCTAAAAAGTGTACCTCCTCATAGAAAAGGTGACACTTAGAAAACTTTTCCGTCAACTTATGCTCAAGGAGTGTATTGATTACTTCTTCTAAATGCAACATGTACTCCTCCTTGCTTTTCGAATAGACTTATATGTCATCCACAAATACCATCACGAACTTACTAAGCAACCTTCTAAAAACTTGGGTCATCAAATCAAAAAAGTAGGCAGGAGCATTGTCAGTCCGAAGGGCTTGACTAACCACTCATAAAATTCCGTCGGGTGTATAAAAAGATGTCTTCTGAATACTCTCCTCGGTTACATACAATTGGTGGAATCCAGTAGCCAAATCAAGCTGTGAGAATACATTTGCTCAAACCAACTGATCAAAGAGATCGTCGATATGGGGAAATGGATGTCAGCTTATTCAGCTTCCTATAATCGACACAAAGCCACAGAGAACCATCCGCGTTAGTAGTGAGGATGGCTGGTTCTCCTCATTCCGAAATACTTCTCCTAATGAAGCTCTTCTCTAACAGCTCATTCACTTGCTTGTTCAGCACGCGTCTCTCGTCGGAGCCGTATGCCTTAAGGGTAAGAAAACAGGTCTAGCATTCAAATAAAATTTGGAACTCGATCTCTCTCTGAGATGGGAGACCGACAACCTCAAGAAAGATATCTGGGTAATCTCTAACTACAGGTGTTGAATCTAATGCATCATGAGATATGTCTAATGAATATAGGTAACTCAATATAAGCGAAGCTTTGGGATCGCAATAAATCTCTAGACTACATCCAAGTACGCAACCTAACAACCTTCCTGCCACAATCTAGAATAGCCTTATACATCGTCATCCAGTCCATGCCCAAAATCAACCCAAACCTAGAAAATCTTAAGACAAACATTGCAGTCGAACTCGACCCCTAACATGAGTAATTTTAGACCCCTACATATCAGAGATAAATAAGCCGATCCTCCAACATGGTTTGATACAACTACAGGTTTTGTATCTATGCTAGTGTCTAAGTGCAACTCATCTATAAGTCTACTGGAGATAAAAGAGTGTGATTCCCTCATGTAAAATAAATTACAAATAGATAAACCATATTGTGTTAACACACCTTCAATCATGATCTTCTTCCCCTTTTCCATAGCTAGAGGCATAGTCGAGCGAGGAACTGCATCCATGTGTAAGTTGGAACCACCCGGGTAGAGGTCTTCTGAGGTGCTAGACAATCCTGCCTCATGTGTCTGTATTGATTGCAATTGTAACACTTAATCTTCGAACCATCTTTCTTGCACTCCTTCACAAAATGTTCCTTCTTGCCACACTTCCTATAATGCATAGCCTACTTCTTGATCTTCCCCTTAGGTCCCATCCCCACTAGCGCTGATTATACTGTGGTGCCTTTCCTCCAGTCTACTTTGGTTCTTCTTTCACTACCTTGTTAGAGACGGTATTCAACAAGGCCATCTCCACCGAACCCTCATACATCGTACCCATGTGGATATGACTAAGAGCTAAATCTTGAAGGAGTTATTTTAGCCCTTTAGCAAACTTCATAGGCTTTTTTGTGTGGGGTATTGACCAACTCCATCCCAAACCTAGCCAACTTATTGAACTGATTAACATACTCTTTCACCAACATTTCTCCATGCTTCAAATGAATAAACTTCTCTAACGGCACTCCCTCCAAGGTTTTGGAAAGAAACTTTTTCTCAAAACGTCTCTTAAACTCTGCTCAAGTGATCTCTCCTCCATCAATCCCCACCCCAACAGCATCCCACCAACTCAAGGCCTCTCCCTATATATGCCAAGTAGCAAGCAATCTCCTTACCTCATCAACAAGACCCATCAATCCAAAAAACCTTTAACAAGTATGAATCCATCACTATAAGAAAATATGCCTTTGACTGCATTAATTAGTAGCGTTTGATCGGTATGTGCAACTAGTAAATATTACCCTATATTGTAAACATAAAATAACTTTACCCATCTATTTGTAAAAAAATTCATGGCTTAAAAGAAAGTTCACCTTTGGTTCATTATCATAAATAGAAACGAGAACTAAAATAAAAACTTCAACCAAAAATCTTAGGCAGGATATGAAAAATTAGGCGGTCACATTTATTAACCTTTTGTTTTCTCCTTAATTTTTCCCTTTGCTTCACAACTTTCTTCGCTTTTCAGAAATCTTGTAAAATTACAGAACAAAAATTTGTTTCTCTTCTTTTCACAAGCTCAACCTCAAATTTTCCACGATGATTTTAATTTGATGCTCTAATTAGGGTTAGAGTTTTCAGTGATTAATTGGACATTAATAACTAATAGTCACCAATAGGGTCCAACTATGGTTCAAGTCACTAGCAGATGAGATCACCAATGGGATACAAGCATGCCATAAACTATTGAAAATTGTTTGTAATTCTTCTTTCGATGCATCACTGCCACTAATAATTTCCAGTTGATCATTACGTGCCTCAGAAACTAAAGGTGAAGTCAAACGTGTTTCAAAGGCGAATTTGATGAAAGGGCTATAAGAAGAGGTGAAGTCAATAGATATAGTAAAAGTTTAATCTTACCAGTAATAACTAGAATGTATTATATGGGATTTGTTTCATTCATCTTTATTCTATTAATCACTTCTTAGACGTTTGATGTTTAATCATTATCATCAAATTATTATAATTGCTAAACTAAGTTAGCGTATTTTAAATAACGAATGAGTGAGTATAAATAGAGTTGAACTTCATTTTGATGGTTTTAATAATATTTCATAGTTATATACAAGTGAGACCAGGGCTATAGTCATAGAACCATCCTTGTTTACATCTTTCAAAGCATGAAAGTTTGAATTAATTAGATTGAACAATGGTTAAAACCATAAAAATGTTAGAAAATTGATTGTTGAGTGGAAAATGAAAAGGAGAGTCCACCTAATCATTTTATCCTCAGATTCCCTTTTAATCATCTATCTTCGTAGAAGATTATACCATCCTCGTGGAAATTTTTGATTGTTTAATAAATTTAGTTTGATGTTACATCTATAGTGGTTGTATTTGGTTACATAATATTATTAATATTATCTAGAATTCAACCCATCTTATAATTTCCCATAAACTCGATGCACATGTAAATTATATTTTGAATTTCTATCTAATAATTAAGTAAGCCTATGAAGTAAATATCACCATTATTTCTACAATTGAATATATTACTGCAATTTGCACTTCCACTTGCATATGTAGTTGCACTTGTACTTATGTTTCCTTCCATATTTAACTGTGCTACACACACATGTGGGAACATGCGGGTGGCATACACACAAAGACATTCTTTAGATTAATGACTATACATCATATAGCTAAGGATATTGATGGGTTGGTTAAAGTTTATAGAATCCGGCAGGGATGTTTGCTACATAAATTTTTTTAACACCATAAGCTTAATTCCAATTTAATATACAATCATTGGATTTATACTGATTTTATTCAATTTAATGCACTAACATAGGATAATTTAAATCACAGGCATACCCGGTTTTTGTGTGCTTAGAGGATGTTGAATGTATGTGTCCATTATGTTGTCATGAAAGTTTAAGATAATTGTAATTCTACATTCATTTGGGATTAATTTTTAGTAGATATTATCTATAATGTTAATAACCCCACTCGATGCTTGTAAATAATAGAGTTCAAGATTAGTGCATTTTGTTGACCATCGCTAATATATTTGTTTTTTTACACAGGTACAGTTAGTGTGGCCAAATACACATTTGTTGTAAAAAAGGAGATAGTTTAAATAAATGCTAATCTTTTATAGCTCTTGTTAATTATATTTTCTTAATTGATTATTTTGACCTTTTAGTGTTCCACCAATTAGCACATGATCGTTTCTGTGAGAATAACCAGTGCATTATTATTACTGTAAGAACACTTGCTTTATCCCCATACACATTTTAAGTCTATGTTACTAATGGGAATCGATTCTATATTTATTTCAGGGAGAAGCCTATCTAGATGTTAATACTCGAATTTAAGCTCATTATTTAAGATTGTTTCACATATTCTTTTTAAACATGTTTAATTTTGCTAGTCACTAATGGTGATTTTAAATATCGCATATATTCTACCAGATTTATGCACCATATTTCTGAATAGCTACAATTCCTTGAGTATTGTTCGGTAGACTTGGATCCATATGGTTCTGATATCTTGACTACCTACAAATTCTGCTCTATGGTAAGTCTCATAATCTGATGTTATTCGATAGTGATTTGTACTTGATTGCTTCTCTAAGCTTGAAAATGCTTGCCAAAATAAAATAAGAATCTTCAAATTAACCTCCGAGATAGAAATGAACACTGATTTGATTGGAACCATGACTTAGATAAATCAAGATGAGTCCAATCTACATACCAACTATGAACTCTAGAAGGTGAAGCTACATACCAGCTTTCGATTGACTTTCAGTGGTCTTCGGAGTATCACCCTCAGGGATTGGAGATAAAATGTGACGCCTAGTCCGGGCTTCTCTGAGTAATAGCCGACGTGCTGCTCGGGAAGCCCAAGTGACGAACTATCGGTCAATTGAACGGGAGGAGGAACTGGAGACTCAGTGATGGGCCAGCGATGTCATCTTTAGCCTTCGATGGTAGGGAGTCTCTTCCAAAAAGGGCTCTCGCCACAGATAAGTCTGAAGGCTCATTTCCTCGAAGCACTTCCCTCATGAAAGCCTCTTCATCAACCTCTTCGACGCCTAGCTCCACTCTCTTAATTTTTATCAAAGTATCCCATGCTTCGGTCAGTGATTCGAGATAACCATCACCTAAGAAGGATAGGTCACGATAAATGAGGACTCGTGCATTGTACTCGGCGATGAGCGAGTTGAATAAACACTTGATTTCTTCTCTACCGGCCTCGGTAGCTGCCTCGAGTTGAGAGTTGGCCTCTGTAAGCCCTATTTTCTTGCCTTCCTCATGAGCTGCTTCTTTTAGTGCTTCAACCTTGGATAGCTCTTCGTCGTGTTTTGTCTTTAGAAGCCGTGTTTCGATGATTTCATCGCAGTATCTTTGTGACTCTTCCTGGGCTACAATTTTCTCTTATCTCCCTTTAAAGAGCAACTCTTCTAGTTCTTTAACCCGTCGAGCGAGAATGTATTTCTCTTTTTGGATAGAGTCTTTCTCCAAAGCCAAAGCGCCGTTGTATTGAATTTCCTCGTTGAGTTCTTTCTTGTGAGTGGCCTCCAAGCGGCTAACTGCCTCGGCTGTCTCCTTAGAATTTTTCTGGGCAGTCTCGAGCTTAGATTTGCATGAGGATAGCTCTTCATACTAACCCTTAATGATGTCTTTGTCATGAATAGCTTTGAGTTTGAGGCGATTAATCTCGTGTTGGCGTTCAATAGAGACCTCTGAAACTTTCTCCACCAAGTGTACAAACGCATCATGCTAAAAATAAACATCGTTGTTGCAGGCAATGGTGCTCTATTTGACATGTCCGGGGATAGGATGGATCGCGGGGAGAAATTTCAATCCATCAAAACATATCTTCGGGAATGTAGCCTTGAGCTCAGCTTATTTTTCCGCCGTCGACGGATCGTGAGCAGAGGTTAGAGGGGTTTGCTTAACCGGAGTCACAGATTTCTTATAAGGCTCACGGGATTGCTTAGTACTCGAAGAGCCAGAATGTTGGTCACGAGGAACTTCGAACTGTGATCCTTGCTGAGCAGACTTCTCCGTACTATGCTACGAGTGAGGAGGAGGATCGTTTGGATATGAAGAATAGCTGTAGGTTCTCCTTCTGGAAGACGATGACTCTCTGGGACGATAATCTCTACCACTGCCGTCGTCCCTGTCTCGCTGTTTTCCTGATCTTGAGTCTCGACTGGAATGGTAGAAGATAGAGGATCCGCGGAGGTGGTCAATGCCATGTATATGCCCCATATCACCTGCACATAAAGCCAAATGGGGACGAGTTAGTATGAATCACACGATGAGTGAAATTCGAGTGCATTGCGGAGTGTAAGTGTTTGTGTGTGTCCTAGTGCATTCCCCCGATGGACCAGTGTTTTTTGCTTTACTCATTGGAGCCTTCTCTCCCGGATGATGAGCCTGAGCACCTTCATCGCTTCTTGTGGGCGAATTAAATCCCATAGCCTCGGGGTTATTGAAACCATAATTCAGTATACCGTCAGGGATAGTCAAGTCAGATAGGCCCTTTAATGGGTCCTCTAAGCTTTGGGAAGGCGACTTCTTTTTTATCAGAGTTATCGTAACCTTTGAAGTTCCGCCAACTTTTTTCTTCTTCAGCTTGTAAGTTAGACTCTTTTTCTTTTTCGAAGGAGGCGGTGGTTCGCCAGTGTCGGGTGCATCAGCTACTGGTGCTTGGCCAGAACTTACATTCCCGTCAATCGCTACCGGCACCTCGGTTTCTTTAATCTCGCCTTCCATTGTAGTATCAGGGGCCCCTTCGATAGGGGGCACCGAAGGTCCAGCTTGTTCTTTTCCCGTTTTTGTAGTCGTTCTTGCTATAGTGGCTCCAATTGGAAGGCTATTCTGGCGGCCCTCTTCCAGTAATCCAAACTTTGAGAGCAGTTCGTTGGTAATTACAGTTATAATGTCTCGATCTCCCACGGGAGTAGCTCGGATGGCCTCGAGGGCCTCAGAATACCCTGCGCCTTCAGGTCATGGGCGGATATCTATAAGAGTTGAAAGAAGTTTAGAAAAGATGCACTTCGAGCCTTAAGACAAAGATTGGGATAAAAATGAGACTTACTCCCTTCTAGCCATCTTCTAGCAAAACTGGGAGGACAGCATACGTAGAACCACTCTTGTTTATACTGAGAAAATTTGCTCCACACACCCATCAGGACTTGATATTTAGGGTGTGGCTCGAGGAATATGTAAGATGGACTGTCGGTACGCCTATTGAAGCGGTAAATATAACGGATATCCTCGGGAGTTGGAGGTCTGAATAAGATGCTCATGAAAAGAACACATGTACCATGAATAAATGCATGGCTATTAGGGTGTAGTTGTGCAGGAGTAATCCTAATATACTACAACACTTCATGGATGAATGAATTGAAGGGTGGCACACTTCTAGCACAGTATATAAATTTGTTGCACGCGGTATATCCGGTTGGGGGCAAGTGTGGCCGATCTTGTGTCGACGGAACCAGAATGTCTTCGAAGGGGATTTCGTGGATAGAACATAATCGACAAAGAGAAGATTCACCGATCTTTGAGGCTTGAGAGTCAATGGAGTCATCAAGAACGAAGGCCTTGTGTATAGCATCGGGAGCCGGGCCAATAACCGCGACAGGTGGATCCAGGATGCCAGGTGTGGAGGCTGACGATGAGTTCAGAGTCCCCACCGCCTCCTGCCGAGAACATGGCTCGGGCTTGTAAGAAATAGTAGCGGAGCTTGATTTTTTGAACATCTCCAAAGAGCGATTGGTGTGAATAGATATCGGTTTAAACTATACTTGAAAGATAATAGATATCAGATATAACAACAAGGTATTCCCCCATGTGGTATGTGGACTAATGCAACCATTCAAGCATGAATATAAAAGAATTAAAGATCTAAAGACCAGTGAAGCGTGATTGAGCTTTAAACTATCATCTTCGGAGACCGTCATCGCTGACCATCTCCGACAGCTTGTCCTATGTTTGGTAGTAGGGGTCTCGGAATTGGACATTGTCATCATATATTGAAGGCTGTTATTTGCTTTTGTTGAGTTAGATTCATGCTCAAAATTACTTGAACTATGGAAATGTTAGTCTGAATTAAGTCCATGGGTTCATGTGCTTTGGTTCTTGTCATTGTCCACGGTCTTATGCTTAGGCATGGGAAGTACGATCCTAATGTTTGTCGTGTTCAAGTTAAAATGGTCCTGACTACCAATGCCGACCCCAACACTCCATGCCGATCCAAACAATAAACTATCTACACCGATCGTCCTTTAAAAACTAGATTACCGACCCACTCTCCTACGGGCTACCGACTGCCTCTCTAGATCAAAGGTAACCGATCCACTCACCTATGGAATACCGACCCACTCGCTCACTCAACCTATGCCGAACCAGCCTCACTCAGCTTATGCTGAACTAGTCTCACTCAGCTTATACCGATCCACTCACCTATGGAATACAGACCCACTCGCTCCAAAATCTATGTCGACCCACTCTTCTTTTAGGCTCCTATCGATCTACTCTACTGATAGAATCCTACCGACCCAGACCTCAATGGATAATCTACTGACCCACTTCCATTCATAGTGCTGAACTCCTCTCTCTCACAAAACACGAACTCTCTTCTCCTATACACCACCGACCTCCATTCCTATCAACGCCTATGTTAACTCCTCTCAACCTGGTGTAAAACCACATCAAAAATGCTCAGTTGTCACGCCTATCCCTCACTCACCATGTTTCTCTCCTCTCCCCTTCATTGTGCAGGGCCGTATGCACACACGGTTCTAACCTAATCGATTTCAAAAGGGCATGGCCTAGGAGTTTAAAATAATATGTGGAATCTCACCTATGCGTTAATTCAGGGTTGGGGCGAATGATTCTTGGGGTTTAGAGTCAAGGAGTATGGTGGCAGCACGTTTGGAAGATGATAGAACAAAGTGGCGAAGCAATTCAGTGGAGTGAAGGAGATGGGGTTTGGAGCGGTGCTAGAGAAGATAAGATATAAAGTAAGAAGTGGGAGGAAAAGAACGAAGGCGTGGACTTTTACATATAGGGGATGGGAAGCTGAACGGGCATTCTCCTATCGAACCGGTCACCATGCTTTAGTGGGTCGGTAAGTAAACATACAGACCGTGCTGATTCACCCCTTGTTTAAAAAATAATAATAATAATAATAATAAATAGAATATAAATAAAAATAGTAAAAGCATAAATGATAATGAAATAGATATATATATATATATATATGAATATGTATACATGTAATTGCAGTTGAGGATGGTATGTGCTAATGAAATGGATACTACCAGATAAGTGGAAAGGCGTTGGTTTAGAAAACCCACCGCGATTCAGCCTTCGAAAGGTTGCAAATCTTTAGCTTTTGAAAAGTTAAAACAGGAATTCAAGAATTTCTTTGAAATTGAACTAATACGATCAAACGATGTGAAGCTTCTTCGAAGGCCAATGAAAAGCGACAGTCAGTTGTCATTCTGAACGAGCTAGCCTTTGAAAGTAGGGTAACTCGATGATTCAAAGCGCATCATGTTGATTCACACAATGCACTTTGGGGGGCAAGTGTTACCCGGATACTTTGCCCGACTACACGGCGATAGTTGCATAGGATAGGGTAGGACCTAGACAGGACTCAAGCTTAAAAAAGATTGGAAAATATAAAGGGTCGGTGTAACTTAATTAGATCGGCATACTTGTGTATGGTTCGGCCTAGTCGCACGGTTCGGCCTAGTCGCATGGTTCGGTAATGATGGGATCGGCCTTGTTGAAACAAGATTATATGTGGGTTGGCTGGTAGTGGTTCGGCTTATGTGGGTCGGCAAAGATGGGCTCGGATTCGATACGATTGACATAGGTGGTTCAGCATGACTGGATCGATTGTAATAGTAGGCTATCTCCGGGTCGATCATGGAGTTTTTTGTTATTGAATTAAGCGGTCGGTATGTATGGCTCGGTCAAAGGAGGGAAGACCATGTCGTTCGGTCATGGTATGAAGGATAAGGTGGGTCGTAATACATGGGTCGGTCAAAGACGAAGGTCACACGTGGCTTGGTTTAGGTGGATCAGTAGATGTCGCTCGGTCAAGGAAGAAAGGTCGTGCATGGATCGGCCAAGACAGTTCGGTCGGGCCTGGTTCGGCGCTTGTGGTTCGGTCATAATGATTTAGCACGTATGGGTCAGTGTACTTGGGACAGTTCATCCTAAGGTGAGTCAACGAGTTACCTGGTGATTCCTTGCTTCGAGTTCCAACACCATTTGCTTCGAGCTGATCAAAGAGATGCTTCGAGTCATTCACGAGTAACCCCTTGTTTGGCCAGAGTGGCTTGGTATACCTGGTTCGGACATCTAGAAGCATCATTGTGGGCTGAGTCGTCTTGGTCATGGGCTTGCGTAGGGGATCTAGCCTGTCTTCGTCTATAAATAAAGGGGGCAGGGGTACAACTGGGGGGGACCTTTTTTCGAGAACCCCAGGGAAACTATGCCATTTTTTATACTCTCCTCTTTTTGATTAAGACTTATATTCAAGTGGTTTGTTTACGGATTGTATCTATATTCAAGTGATTGGAAAAGTAATAAATTTTCTATTCAAAGTGGACGTAGGCAATTACGCCGAACCACTATAAATCTAGTGTTCTCGTTTCTGTTGTTCTTTTTGCACTCAATTGCATTATTTCTCTGTTTTAATTTACTTTCTTCATTAATCTCTCTACATAACTCTATTCAAGAGTGTTAGTGACCAATTCTGGTGCTAACATTTTGGTGCTTTCACTGAGAGCGTGCATTCTCGGGATGTTAGGATCTACTTTGTTGTTACTGGATTGAAGAAATCCCCTGAAGGAGATCCGAGTTCATTCTCAAGAGTTCATAGATTCTATTCATAGTTCCTACTGATAACTCTAAGATGGCAAGACCACGTACCTGATCTGCCTCCCACAATGCAGATGCTAATGAGACGGCCAACGTCCAACAAGTGGGATCCAGCAGTCAACAAGCTAATGCGGGTGCAGAGCCCGCCACTATCCCAAACCAACCACAAGCTGTCAGTAGGGCAAAGTTCAATGAGCTGATGAGAGAGCTCGTGGAAAGTAGGAGACAGCTTAACGAGTAGATTCAAATGAACACCAACCTGATGACCCAGATCGCTCAGCAGCAGCGTAAGAACGCTGGAGGAAGCCCTGCTTCTTACTCATCATCCGATAGCTCCGCTTCGTCAGATGAACACCCCAGGCATAGACTTCGAAGGATCGAAACGGCACAAACTGGTGCAATAGAGCAATTTGTGATGACATGCCAAGAGCAAACCAACAGAAATGGTCCAGATTCCCTACCTGGAACCGTAGCCCCTCATGTGCACCTAGGGAGTCGCTCCTATCTAGGAGTGGGAAACTTAGGATCTGGAGCACGCTTGGGAGCTGGTCCACCACCTCGCTAGGGCCATAGCGAAGCGGGTCCTCGGGATGCACACTTAGATGATCGCCTGCCGAGGAGGCACCAGCCGGAACGATCACGTAGGACGGATATCGACTTTCCACCTCCTATCTAGACTCCAGATTTATCAGCTATGGTCAGGCAACTGATGAGGGAGAATCAGGGCTTAACCAACGAGGATTGGGGCATATCTAGGAGCCATACTCCATTTACAGATACCATCCTACAAGCTGAGTACCCCCGGAAATTCAGCATGCCTACTATTCCAGCTTATAAAGGGAAGAGCGATCCCCGATAGCACATAATGATATACGAGTGGATGATGGACTCGGCTAGGGAAAATGAAGCGACCAAATGCATATGCTTTGCAATAACCCTATCCGGAATTGCTACCATATGGTTCACCATACTTCCCCCATGATCGATCTCCAGGTTTGATGAGTTAGTAGCGAAATTCGTGGAGCAGTTTAGGATCCATGCCACTCACCCAAAGGATGTGATGTCATTGTCCAGTGTGAACCAGGCTACGGGGGAGTCGTTGAAGGATTATTTGCAAAGATTTCACATTGCTTCTACCGAAGTTAGCAATCCGAATGACCATGCTATCCTTATAGCCGTGATGTGAGGAGTAGATCTGGACTTAGAGTTTAGTGATTGGCTGGCAGGCAAACCACCAATTACCCTGGCATGCTTTTATTCAAAGGTGAACCAATTTATGAGAAGGGAGGAGGCCAGGTGGTCAAGACAAAGCAGTGCGTCAGGGCCCAGTAAGGAAGTCGTGCAGAGCTACATTGTGGTAAAGCAATCTGGCGAAAACTCTGACAAGGTCCAAGTCAATGTTCAAAATAAGCCGGAGCAGTATAAAGGGTCCGGAGGAGGAAATTCCGAACAAAAGAGGGAAGCAGGAAAGTGGAAACCAAGAATCCCAACCTATAGCGAATATACTCCTCTGAATACATCTTTGGAGAATATTTATCTATCAACTTGTAATACATTCCAATACCAAAAGCCACGCCTAAAGGAATCCACTGAGGAACAAAAGCAGATTGGAAAGTATTGTTGGTTTCACAAGACCTACGGGCACAATACCAAAGAGTGTAGACACCTCCATGATGCTATAGAAAAGTTGATTCATCAGAAGAAGTTACAACAGTTTGTTTAGAATCCATAAGAAGGCGGACATGGGACATCCGACCCCAATCACGGACAAGCTTCACATCCACCTGAGGAGCCCGCCCGGACCGGAGGAAGGCTGGTCATAAACACGATTATCGGTGGACCTCATCTGGCAGATAAGAGTTGGCAAGAAATGGAATGCTATGCTAGTTCCTTGAAGATGCGGGTTTCGAATTCTGCTCAAATACAGAAGGCGGGACTCCAGCGAAGCAGCAGCGAATGATGACTGATGATATAGTATTCAGGAGCAGGGATGCCGATCAAGTAGAGGCACCTACCATTGACCTAATGGTTATCTTAGCTACAATTGGACCAGCATTTGTGAGAAGGACACTAATTGATTGTGGGAGTTATGTTAATATTATCTTCAAAAGGGCATATGACCAAATGAAGATGGAGGCGAAGGATCTGAAACCATCTAAAGCCCGCATTCACGGCTTTAATGGTGCAGCTGCTGATGCAATAGGTTTTGTTGAATTGCCTGTTGAACTAGGAGAAGGTGAACATATGAGGGTGCGGATCCTACCGTTCATTGTTTTCAATGTTGATTCCCCGTATAATGTTTTTCTGGGCCGACTGGCCCTGGCGGAGTTTAGGGCAGCTTTGGCCCTATGGTGTTTGACCTTGAAATTTCCAACGGATAGAGAAGTTGGTGTAGTGCATGGCGATCAAGCGACTGGTCGTGCTTGTTATGTGGCTGAGCTGAGAGAGGCCCAGCGAAGAGAGAAGGGAAAGGGTGTGGACAACTCTGTATGCATCCATGCTGCTGAAAATTGACAAGTAGTGCCTGAGCCTTGGCTTGGGCAACACAGTCAGATCTATAGAGACATAGACCCAAGAGATGATGAAGAAGAACCCAAGGAGGCTAAGGCGACACCGGCTAAATTGACAATTGACATACCAGTCAGCCATGATGACCCGTCACGGGTGCTTAAGATCGGATCACAGCTTAACCCCTCGATGAAAGAGGATCTTACTGATTTCCTCCGAGCGAATCTAGAAGTTTTCGCCTGGACCCATTTTGATATGTGTGGGATTTCTCCCGCCATCACAAGTCATATGTTGAACATTAACCCGAAGTATGTGCCAGTGAAATAAAAGAGAAGAGGCATGGACCCGGAGAGGTCCGCTGCTCTCAAAGAGGAGGTGGATAAACTCAAAGCCAATGGGTTCGTCCGCGATGCCCTCTATCCTGAATGGATATCTAATCCTATACTAGTGAGGAAGGCAAATGGGAATTGGAGGACCTGTGTTGATTACTCGGACCTGAACAAGGCATGCCCCAAGGATAATTTTCCATTGCTCAGAATTGATCAGCTGGTCGACTTGATAGCAGGACAAGAATTGTTGTCATTTATGGATGCATTTCGAGATACAATCAGATCCCGATGCACATTCCGGATCAGGAGCATACCAGTTTTGTCACGGACGTTGGACTTTACTGTTATGTAGTGATGCCTTTCGGGTTGAAGAACGTAGGGGCAACTTATCAGCGTTTGGTGAATCAGATGTTTAAAGACTAGATTGTTAGAACGATGGAAGTCTATGTGGATGATATGCTCGTGAAGTAACAACGGTCAAAGAACCACATTCGAGACTTAGCAGAGATGTTTGATATACTCAGATTTTACAGAATGAAAATTAATCCACTGAAATGTTCCTTTGGCGTTGCGTCGGGGAAGTTTTTGGGTTTCATTATCAACGCATGGGGAATCGAAGCCAACCCGGAAAAGATTCAAGCTATTCGAGACATACAGGCACACAAAACTATAGTACGAGTGCAAAGCCTAAATGGGAAAGTCGCCGTGTTGAGTCGATTTATATCCAGAGCAACCGACAAGTGTATTCATTTCTTTGATGTGATAAGGAAAGGGAAATGAAATTTGAATAGACGTCAAACTATGAGGACGCGTTCCGAGCTCTGGTGAGACACTTGGAGAGGCCGCCGGTTCTGTCAAAGCCCGTAGACCATGAGGAGTTGTATGTTTACTTGGTCGTATCCCGGCATGCCATCAGTGCAGCTTTGGTTCGTGAAGAGGATCGAATTCAAAAGCCAATGTACTATGTTGGTAAGCGTTTAACGGGGGCAGAGAGAAATTATCCTAAGATTGAGAAGCTGTCTTACTGTTTGGTGATCGCATCATGCAAGCTCCGCCCGTATTTCCAGGCACATCCGATCAGTATTTATACCGATCAACTTTTGCGGCAAGTGCTCCAATGACCGGAGACTTCTGGAAGGCTACTTAAATGGAACATTGAAATGAGTCAGTTCGACATCACATACCTGCCACGGAGAGCTATCCAGGGGAAAACATTAGCAGTTTTCATTACAAAGTTCACCATACCAGACGAGCCAGGTAGAAGTGATGTGATTCCCGCTGTTCGATGGAAGCTATATACCAATGGGGAATCCAACAACCATTGTTTCGGGGCTAGTGTTATCCTTGTAACTCCTGAGAACCGATCGATTTGTTATGCTTTGAAACTTAATTTCCCCGCTACGAACAACGAAGCCAAGTATGAAGCGTTGATCGCTGGACTGAAGCTTACCAAAGAACTTAGAGTGAAATCGGTGGAAATCTTTTGTGACTCACAGTTAGTGGTGTACCAAGTACGGGGAGACTATCAGGCAAAGGGGCAAAGGCTTGCCCCATACGTCGCACGTGTTCAAGAATTGTTGGCAGATCTCGAGTACTATGATATTTCGCACATTCCATGCGAACAAAACGGGGAAGCCGATTCCTTGGCAAAATTTGCAAGCACTGGCGATGCGCAGTAGATGGGCTTGGTTCCCGTTGAAACTTTACACGCCCTAAGTATAAATGAGATGGAGGTATATTTTGTGTCACAAATGGAAACTGAAAGGGAGTTATGGTTGACCCCGTTCAAAGAATACTTGCTACACGGAACCTTGCCCGAAGGAAAGAATGAGAGATGACAAGTCGTTCGCAAGGCCTCACGGTATATAATGCGGGATGGAATGATGTATCGGAAGGGATTCTCCATTCCCTTGCTTAGGTGTATCGCCCATGATGAGATAAAGCGGGTTTTAAGAGAAGTCCATGAAGGAGAATGTAGCGACCATACTGGGGGCAGACACTAGCCAAAAACATACTCCCCTATGGGTACTATTGGCCGACCGTGAATCGGGACGCCGCGAACTATGTAAGGAGATGCGACAAATGTCAAAAGTACGCAAAGATCCTGAGAGCACCGCCGATAGAACTCACACAAATGGTTAGTCCATAGCCGTTTGCAATATGGGGGATCGATATAATCGGCTCCTTGCTAATTTCCAAAGGTGGTGCGAAATACGCAATCGTCGCGGTCGATTACTTCACCAAGTGGGCAGAAGTAGGGCCACTAGCTACGATCACCACCAAAAATGTCGTTAACTTTGTTGTGTGAAACATTATATGCCGCTTCGGTCTCCCACGAACTATCATTACTGACAACGGAACTCAATTTGAGAGTAGAGAATTCAAAGAGTTCTACTAAAAATACTGCATTGAGAAAAGGTTTGTAGCAGTCGCTCACCCTAAAGCAAATGGGAAAGTTGAAGCCGTAAATAAGATAATCAAGTCCATCTTGAAAAAAAAGTTTGGAGAAGGCTAGAGGCAAGTGGGTGGATGAGCTTCCAACAACACTCTGCGCCTACAGAACCACCCACAAGTCCGCGACTGGCCACACTCCTTTCGCATTGGCATACGGTACTGAAGCTATTATACCCGTGGAGCTTGAAGTTCCTTCTCACCGGGTGACCCATTATGATCCAAGAATGAACCGAGATCTTTTGCTGGAATTATTGGACTTTGTCGACGAGAAACGTGAAGAAGGGGATTTAAGGGTGGCCGCATATCGGCATCAAGTCGCCCAATATTATAACGAAAAAGTTTGACCAAGAACTTTCAATATGGATGACCTTGTTTTGAAGCGAGTTTTTCCGGTCACGTCATATATGAATCCCACATGGGAAGGTCCCTACGTCATCAAATGGATGCTTGGAGAAGGAACCTTCAAGCTAGCGACTGTTGATGGCATGACGCTCCCTAGAGCATGGAATAGCGAGCATTTTCGCCGTTATTATACTTAGTATATTTCTTTCGCATTTTAGTAGCAATTGTTTCCAGAGTGTGAACTTGAGTACTCTGAGTCCCCAGAGTACAGACTGGAGTGTAAACGATTCAAAAGTCTCCAAGTCTTGTGAAAGCGGACTGGAGTTCACATGACCCACAAGACTCTGGATTTCAATTACAGATTAAATTATAAGCTAAGCAATGAGAGTCTGAAAATACAAAGAAGAAAAAATTTATTTACTAGTCAAAAAAGAAGTTTCATTACAACTTCTCCGAAGTCTGGAGCCAAAATCTATCTACGATGAAAAAAAGGGCAGAGGAAAACAACTTCATGGTACTACGTGACTTAAGTTGAGCAAAATGTAGCGAGGCAACATTTACTTCTTTGGTTTTCTTTCCTTTTTTGGCTTCTCCGAAGTTTCCTCATCCGAGCGACTCTTTTTGGACCCTTTGCTTCCCAGCGATGAAGTACTTGAGGGAGGAGGAGGCACTTCCAAAGGTGTGGTCCCACTGGGGAGAATGATCATCAAGGGCCTATTTAGGGAATCTTCGAGTTCCACCACCTGAGATTCTATCTTAACTTTGGTTTTCTTTTTCTCCTCCTCCTCGATTTGCTCTTTCATGATGAGCTTGGAAGTATGCTCGGAAGCGCCTGTGATTTCGACGTCGTCGTGTTCATCTACAGGTGAGGGATCTTCAAGTTTATCCTCGTCTAGCGCCCCGATCACTTGAGCATCGGACCAAGGGTATCTCAAGTGTGAGGTGCCTCGGCCTTTTTCTCTTCCTGCTCTGTGGCGACATCGCTCCTTGGAATCGATTCGTGTTCAGAGTGACCTGTATGAGTTCATGAAAAACAAATGTTAGAACACATTCGTCACTCACTAAAAGCAATGAATTCCTGAACTCTAGAAGGTGAAGTTACATACCAGCTTCCAACTGACTTTCAATGGTCCTCGAAGTATCACCCTCAGGGATTAGAGATAAAATGTGAACGCCAAGTCCAGGCTTCTCCGGGTCATAGCCGACGTGCTGCTCGGGAGGCCCAAGTGACAAACTATCGGTCAATTAAAAGGGAGGAGGAACTGGAGACTCAGTGCCAGATGGGCCAGCGATATCATCTTTACCCTTCGATGACAGGGAGTCTCTTCCAAAGAGGGCTCTCACTGTGGATAAGTCTGCTCATTTCCTAGGAGCACTTCCCTCACGAGAGCCACTTCATTAACCTCTTCGACACCTAGCTCCATTCTCTTAATTTTTATCGAAGTATTCCATGCTTAGACCAGTGATTCGAAATAACCGTCGCCTAAGAATGATAGGTCATGATGCATGAGGACTCGTGCATTGTACTCTACGATGAGCGGGTCGAATAAACACTTGATTTCTTCACTGCCGACCTCAGTAGCTGCCTCAAGTTGAGAGTTGGCCTCTATGAGTGCTATCTTCTTGCCTTCCTCACGAGCTGCTTCATTTAGTGCTTCAACCTTGGATAGCTCTTCGTCGAGTTTTGTCTTTAAAAGTCGTGTTTCAAATATTTCGTCGCCGTATCTTTGTGACTCTTCCTGGGCTACAATTTTCTCTTCTCTCTCTTTAAAGAGCAACTCTTCTTGTTCTTTAACCCATCGAGCGAGAATGTCTTTCTCTTTTTTCATAGAGTCTTTCTCCAAAGCCAGAGTGCGTTGAATTGCCTCGTTGAGTTCTTTCTTGTGAGTGGCCTCCAAGCGGCTAACTGCCTCGGCTGTCTCCTTAGCATTTTTCTAGGCAGTCTCGAGCTAAGATTTGTATGAGGATAGCTCTTTATCCTGGCCCTTAATGATCTCTTTGTCATGAATTGCTTCGAGTTTGAGGCAATCAATCTTGTGTTGGCGTTCAATAGAGACCTATGAAACTTTCTCCACCAAGTGTACAAATGCATCATGCTGAAAACAAACATCGTTGTTGCAGGTGATGTCACTCTGTTTGCATGTCCGGGGATAGGATGGATCGTGGGGAGATATTTCAATCCATCGAAACATATCTTCGGGAACGTAGCCTTGAGCTCGACTAATTTTTCGCTGTCGACGAACTGTGAGCGGCGGCTGGAGGGGTCTGCATAACCAGAGTCACGTATTTCTTATAAGGCTCACGGGATTGCTTACTACTTGAAGAACCAAAATGTTGGTCGTGAGGAACTTCGGACTGGTATCCCTTCTGAGCAACCTTCACCCTGCTATGCTCCGAGTGAGGGGGAGGATCGTTTGGATATGAAGAATGGTTGTAGGTTCTCCTTCTGGAAGACGACGATTCTCTAGGACGATAATCTCTATCACCATTGTTATCCCTTTCTCGCCGTTTGCCTGATCCTGAGTCTCGACTGGAATGGTAGAAGATGGAGGATCTGCGGAGGCGGTCAATGCCATGTGTATGCCCCATATCACCTGCACATAAAGCCAAATGGGGATGAGTTAGTAGGAATCACACGATGAGTTAAATTTGAGTGCATGGCCCACTCGCTCACTCAACCTTTGCTGAACCATCCTCACGCAACTTATGCTGAACTAGCCTCACTTAACTTATACCGATCCACTCACCTATGGAATACCGACCCACTCGCTTACACAATCTATGCCGACCCACTCTTCTTCTAGGCTCCTACCGATCTGCTCTACTGATAGAATCCTACCGACCCAGACCTCATTGGACAATCTACTGATCCACTTCCATTCAGAGTGCCAAACTCCTCTCTCTCACAAAACACGAACTCTCTTCTCCTATATAGCACCGACCTCCAATCCTATCAATGCCTATATTAACTCCTCTCAACCTGATGTAAAACCACGTCAAAAATGCTCAGTTGTCCACGCCTATCCCTCACTCACCATGTTTCTCTCCTCTCCCCTTCATTGTGCAGGGCCGTATGCACACATGGTTCTAACCTAATCGATTTCAAAAGGGCGTGGCCTAGGAGTTTAACATAATACGTGCAATCTCACATATGCGTTAATTTGAGGTTGGTGCAAGTGATTCTTGGGGTTTGGAGTCAAGGAGTATGGTGGCAGCACGTTTGGAAGAAGA
Organism: Allium fistulosum; assembly: GCA_030737815.1. Taxonomy (NCBI): domain Eukaryota; kingdom Viridiplantae; phylum Streptophyta; class Magnoliopsida; order Asparagales; family Amaryllidaceae; genus Allium; species Allium fistulosum. Next base: position 1,385,670,409 of record CM060901.1, on the reverse strand, counting down.
TAGAATGAAGTGGAGAAGTAATTCGGTGGAGTGAAGGAGATAGGGTTTGGAGCGGTGCTAGAGAAGATAAGATATAATGTAAGAAGTGGGAGGAAAAGAATGAAGGCGTGGACTTTTATATATGGAGGATGGGAAGGTGAACGGGCATTCTCCTATCGAACCGGTCACCACGCTTTAGTGGGTCGGTAAGTAAACATTCTAACCGTGTGGGTCGGCCTTTGTATGCCGATTCACCCCTTGTTTAATAATAATAATAATAATAATAATAATAAATAGAATATAAATAAAAATGGTAAAAGCATAAATGATAATGAAATAGATATATATAATGAATATGTATACATGTAATAGCAGTTGAGGATGGTATGTGCTAACGAAATGGATACTACAAGATAAGTGGAAAGGCATGGGTTCAGAAAACCCACTGCGATTCAGCCTTCGAAAGATTGCAAATCTTTAGCTTTTGAAAAGTTAAAATAGGAATTCTAGAATTTCTTTGAAACTGAACTAATACGATCAAACGACGCGAAGCTTCTTCGAAGGCCAATGAAAAAGCGACAGTCAGTTGCCATTCTGAACGAGCTAGCCTCTGAAAGCAGGGTAACTTGATGATTCAAAGCGCGTTATGTTGATTCACACAACGCACTTTGGGGGGCAAGTGTTACCCGGCTACTTTGCCCGACTACAAGGCGATAGTTGCATAGGATAGGGTAGGACCTAGACAGTACTCAAGCCGAGAAAAGATTGGAAAATATAAAGGGTCGGTGTAACTTAATTATATCGGCATACTTGTGTATGGTTCGGCCTAGTCGCATGGTTCAGTAATGATGGGATCGGCCTTGTTGGAACAAGATTATATGTGGGTTGGCTGGTAGTGGTTCGCTTATGTGGGTCGGCAAAGATGGGCTCGGATTCGGTACAATTGACATAGGTGGTTCGGCATGACTGGATCGGTTGTAATGGTAGGCTATCTCTGGGTCGGCCATGGATTTTTTTGGTATTGAATGAAGCGGTCGTTATGTACGGCTCGGTCAAAGGTGGGAAGACCATGTCGTTCGGTCATGGTATGATGGATAAGGTGGGTTGGAATACATGGGTCGGTCAAAGACAAAGGTCACACGTGGCTTGGTCTAGGTGGATCAGCAGATGCTGCTCGGTCAAAGAAGAAAGGTCGTGCATGGGTCGGCCAAGACAGTTCGGTCGGGCCTGGTTCGGCGCTTGTGGTTCGGTCATAATGATTTAGCATGTATGGGTCAGCGTATCTGGGACAGTGCATCCTAAGGTGAGTCGACGAGTTACCTGGTGTTTCCTTGCTTCGAGTTCCAACACTATTTGCTTCGAGCTGATCAAAGAGATGTTTCAAGTCATTCACGAGTAACCCCTGGCTCGGCCAGAGTGGCTCAGTATACGTGGTTCGGACATCCCGAAGCATCACTTATGGGCCGAGTCGTCTTGGTCATGGGCTTGCGTAGGGGATCTAGCCTGTCTTCGTCTATAAATAGAGGGGCAGGGGTACAACTGAGGGGGACCTTTTTTCAAGGACCCCAGGGAAACTCTGCCATTTTTTATACTCTCCTCTTTTTGATTAAAACTTATATTCAAGTTGTTTGTTTATTGATTGTATCTGTATTCAAGTGATTGGAAAAGTAATAAAGATTATATTCAAAGTGGACGTAGGCAATTACGCCGAACCACTATAAATCTGGTGTTCTTGTTTCTGTTGTTCTTTTTGCACTCAAATGCATTATTTCTCTGTTTTAATTTACTTTCTTCATTAATCTCTCTAGATAATTCTATTCAAGGGTGTTAGTGACCAATTCTGGTGCTAACAGGTGGTGTTTGAAAAATTCTACTAAAATATTTTATTACAGTAGGCAGTACTTTTTGGTGGCATTTTGTAAGCGCTACAATAAAAGTTTTTGATTGTGTTTTGTAGATGCCGCAAAAGGATGCTTTTCGACGTTTGGGTTAAACGCAATATAAAGTCCTAAATTTTTAATTACAAATCGTATAATAGCATTCTCCAAAATGCTACAATAAATTATGGTAGCGTTTTTTATGTGCTACCAAAGGCTGATTTTCTTGTATTGCATTCGTTGAATCTACATATGATTAGTCCCCACATACAACTTCCCTCCTAGGCTCACAAAGTCCTTACATAACTTAGAAAAATCGATGACAAGTGTGTGGGTAGGAACTGTACCTGGTGCTCACTCCATGAGTCCTTTATTAGGTTTAAGCTTGTCATGTCCCTTGCTTGAAGATGCTGGTATAACCAAATCAGGACATTCATCCCCAGAATCTCAGCCATGTCGCTTGAGCAAGAATTGCTCATCTTCTATCTGTGATTTAGTAATTTATTAGCAAGTTTTTCACAAATAGCGTTGTAAGAATATGGAAAGAGTTATTCGTGTTATATTTATATAAAATCTTTTGAAAAGCTTTTATTTGTACACACATACATACACACACATTCTCTTAGGAAACTCATTTTGAAAACCTTTTTGGAAAACCTTCTGAAAAACATTTCGAAAACATTTTCTTTTCGGAATTTTTCCAAGCATGTTCTCTCAATACCCCCTAATCCCTAAGGAATTCCCAACCTAAGCTCTGATAGCAAATGTGACAACTCGCACCTCCCAACACATGCATATGGTGACTTTCGAACTCGCATAAGTGTCGAGAAGCATGAGCTCTCTAGGTGTTTATAACATTACGGGGACTGAAGATATACAGAAATGATCAAAGAGATACTACAGTTTCAGAACTCACAGCGGAAGGCAACAAAATATAAATAAAGAAAATAACCATCTCAGAAAATATCTCAAAAACAAATATTAGAAAGCAATATGTAGTCGAATCCAGAGTACAAAGAAATACAATCCATAGTTCGATAAATACTAAGTACAAAATGAGATAGCTAGTTACCGAGAGAGTAAAACAAATGACAAGCAAGTCCAATGATTACCTCGCCTCTCCACGTGCTAATCACAAGCCTATCACCTATTGCCCTACCCTCTTGTGGTGGGGAAAAGAAAGGAAAAGAGGTGAGTTGGACAATGGTCTAGTGAATGAGTACACTATAAATATATGGTGATCACATGCAGTTGACTTTAATAATACTCTATGAAACCTAGGGTGTCCTAAAAGTGTTTGTGAATTACTTGTTTACTTTATTTAATGGGTTTAACTCAATACACTCCTACACCAACTACTTGTGCAGGCTCATACTTAGGATTGAATAACTAATCGAACCTATAGACAACCAACAATCGACTAATAACTGCTAGAACTTCTCCAACATATGGTAATCCTATAATTTCCTTTATAGGACTAATCCTCTCACATTACTTCTTCAACATAGGCTTTTCCTACAATTTCTACTATGGGAATAGTTTACCACAACTAAGACTATGCGTGCCCTCGTTATACATTGAGGAGGAGCCCGAATTGTCTCATCGTTTGCATCCATGTCCACCTCTCAATAGTAACATAACATCTCTTATTGCATGCGTCAGGATGCAACAACAACACAGTATCACGTCACGTCGGTATCTATGAATACTAAGGAACTCACTTTGTGCCAAGTCACACACTTCATCAGGCATCGGTCAGCGTTACGCATCCACCGTAGAACCTTATACGAGTACCAATTGCAATACCCCAAGTTGAATATCGACCCCTGTTGGATAAAGAACATTTACTCAACCCGCAACGTCTTAGTGTTGCCTCATAAGGAACTAGCTTTCCTACTCCTAACATACATATATATAGACACTACTAAGAAATTTATTTAAAACCTAGGCCTTAAGCTGAGGTTCAAATCGCGTTCAGGAAACGCCAACCGATCGACCGCTGCTCCTTGAGAAATCGACTACTCCAGATAGCGGTCAACCAGTTGTCATCGATTACGGTTTTCAAGTGTCTAATTTTCATTCATTTAGCTGATTACTTATTAATTAATTACGTTCTTTCCCAAATTAGTGGTATAGAGCAATTACAATGAACCAACATTTACAATTCCCAAAATTTCTTATTTGAATTCGATTTACAAATTTACAAAGAAATAGTTCAACCTACGGTTACTATCAACATCCATATTCATAGATTATAGGAATTTCTACTTGATTAGAAAATGATTTTAATCCAAGGTTAATTTCTATTTAATAGGTTTACATCAAGTTAATTTGTTATTAAATCCCAGATCAGAACAATTGATTCATAATTTAGTTTCTAACAACCTAAATCAGATAGGGTATATTAAAATTAACTACACTTAAATCATTTTATTAAAAATATACCTACTCTCCTAAAAATTAAGGTTTCCTTTGAATCATGTTTGGAAATCTTTCCCTCATTCGTTAGTTGTTTAGTTGATTTGATCTTCTTATATTCCTTTATTTTATTCTTATCTATGTTGAGGAATTTTACAAGTTGAGGAGAAAAGAAATAACAGATTTTGGTACACAGTCAGATCTCTAATGATTAGGGTTTTGGTTAGGTGTGTATTAATATAGGTTTTGGATTAATATTGACCGTTGATCAACCCTATGAGAATATTTGTTTACATCCTATATGCAAATCATTTACTTCATTATCAAGTAAAAAAATTACAATAAATCGGACAGTTGACCACTCAATATTGTCAATCTGAAACATCAACCGGTCAGCCGCTAGGTACTGATCGATCAATTGTTAAAGGTCGACAAGCGACCCTCTAGTGTGTCGACCACTATTTTTACTTTTGTTAACTAATTTCTTAACGTTTATTTCTTTCCAAATTTTCATTTTTAAATATTTTCACTAAAGAATTTTCAAACATTTATAACTTCTTCATATAAGCTCTAATTTCAAAGTGTTATATATGAAAATCATCCAGAAAATTGCTATGAACACAACGGTGCAAGCCACATAGCTAGATTGAGACATTTATAAAAATATTTGTACTCTCCCTTATTATATTTTAAACTTAATTTTTTTATTAAATTCTATCTTAAATTTTCAAGGTGTTACACCTTACATCATTTCTTGAATTATTGGTCGCCAGATTATGCCTTATATCAACGATTTTATGCCTTGGATGCCACTAAGGCCTTAGTCCAACACTCTTAAATGTGCTTGCCACACTAAGCCTTACACTAACGCTTTCAGTTTTGGTAGCTACTAAGATCTTACACTTATGCTTTCGTTTTCGAATGCCATGAAGGCCTTGCTCCTTCGCTTTCGATTCCTTATCTACCACATCAGGCCTTACGTCATCTATCGAACATCAATTACCTACCTAACCAGTCATACATTAAGCTTTTCACTTACCAATTTATTTGGCTACTTTAAGTCTGACTACCCTTTGGCTAACTCCGCTACATACTACATTATCATCAGTGTTCTAAGTACTAGTTTCTGCTATTTTAAGCCTTAGCATATAATTATTTCTTCCTAAGTTAATTAGTTCTGATTTCAACAATTTTCCAAGAGCTAATCTATTATCGATAATTGCTAACCTTGGTCTCATCTAGGGAAGCCTAACTTTGTTTTGCTTAGTTATCATAAGAAATCTCAACCCTACTTTCAAAAATTACATTCTCTACCTAACGTTCTGCTATAACCCTCGATTTTGCAAACCTTGCTTCGTACTTAGTATTCCTTAGCTTTCTTACTTAAGTCTTTATACTTAAGGTTCTAGTTTATGTACTTTAATTTTAGCTACACTGCCTTCAGTATTGCCTCTCGGTAAATGCTAAAGAGTCTGCTTACTACAAACATTACCTTTACACGTGTCTACTTCTCATTTGTTTGACTTTGTCATTTCTTACCATTCCTCGCATGTTCAACATATAATGTGGATCTGGTCAATTGACCCCTTACTAAATACATTAGTTTGTTAAAATATTTTTCGGCACCAATTATTTGCCTTTGTACACCGATAAATGTCCCATCAGATATGCGCATTTTCACTTAGAAATCGCTTATATTATTTTTAGAAAATCTTAGAATATATATGTTATACCAAAAATTCTCATTAGCAAAACCAATGATTATCTTCCTAAGGAAAGTTCAGTGGTCCTTATCCATATATATTATAAGAGTCATGATGCTTAAGTATTTAAAGAACGAACGGGTTGCGCCCGTCTTGGAAGAATAATACCACAAGCCGAAGGGAATAGCCCATTAGCGGATCCAAAGCCCGAAGCACCAATCGATATCAAAAGGAATCGAAGATCGAAGTGAACAATGAGATAATATGCAGCTCAGATGTAACAGGCCGTTTAGGCAAGAAGATAAGTCAATAATCCACAATCCTTAAGCAATAATGCCAGATGTCTAGAACAAGCTCCAATCGTAGTCGTACAACAAGCAACCTCAGCAATTTAAGAGGAAGATTCTCCACTAATGAAACTACATCATGCTAGATATAAATAAGCCACAATCCTAAGGCACAAGTGGTCTTTTGATGCAAAAAGAAGTTACACAATCATATCGTACTTTCCAATATTAGAGCTCTATTCAAAAACTTATTAATGGCGAAAACGTCTAAATTCAATGTAATAAGCCTCTTGGTTAAACAAGAGTAACTAAATAAGGAAAGGATAGTGGACATAAGTACTTTCGGCCTGAACCAATATACGAAGTCTCGGTGTTATTTACTTTCTACACTCTTTCTTCTTCTCGTTTACCAGTACGACTATATAGCTTGACCTTTCGTAACTCTAACTAATTTACTTTAAGTCGCGGTAACCTAATACCCGAAACCCATAACTCAATTAACTTTTGGAGTTACAACTTCGAACCTTGGGGTGTTGGTGTAGACAAAATTCCGCACTAACTTTTTTGGCGCTAGAAGGAGGGCCCGAACCTCCGTCATTTGTTCCCTCTCGGAAAAGCTAGTAACATCCTCCCTCAAACCATGACTAACTTTAAGAAGCTAACCTGATAGTTCCCCCTCAACCTTTTTTATGGCCTATTGAGGAGGACAAAAATGAGAGATTAATTACCCTCATCTTGGAGAAAGAGAATGGTGTAGATATGACCCTATTTATGAACTTCAAGCTCTCCAAATCAGGCAACTTCCGAAATTTCTTTAAGAGTCTCTCCAAGATTCTGCTCAACTCTGGGAGATGGTCAAGGCCATGGCAAACAAAATTAAGGATTTGAGCATTGTGATAATGACATATAAAGGTTCCTCTCTCCCTGCTAAAAGAGGCCTCCCGGTCACCTCAACTCTTCGACCATGGAAGAAGGCCAAATGAGACCAAGTCCTCAGAACCTATCTCGAATCTTTCTAAAACACGTGGAGAACTCCATTATCTAAATTATCCTCCACCCATCAAAGAAGATCCGAAAGGAAAGATTTACTATGTTTACCATCAAGCAAATAGGCATGAAACAAATGAGTGTCGAAGACTTTCTCAAGCCATAGAAAACTACATACAGAAAGGGAGATTAACCGAGTTTATAAAATAGTTACTTAAATATCTCATCTTTATAAATGTCTAACTTTGTTTCTATGTTTCAGGGGAAATTCATGTAGACTCATTCAACTGAATATATGTATATATATAGAAACATGTCCTTTTTGAAGACAAAGAATGCTATATGGATCTTTATATTTAAAGAAATCTCTTATCTTACCTAAGACGCTCCTTTCGGGTTTAGCTCTTTTTTCTCTCGGTAAGTGCAATCTAGTCTCAGTACCCATAATATTTTATCTAGTACGTCCTATTTTTAGTTATTTTCAATTGTTGTGCCTACATTTAGAGTCCGAGGGCCGAAACTCTTTTATTAATCTGACGAGGTCAATAAAGAGTTTCACCTTTTTTTTCTTAAAAATTTTAATTTTCTCAATAATTCTCTTTCTCAAACTTAAATTAAATATGTTTTTTACCTAACAATAAAGCCAATTAAGCACTCAATTTCAAAAGTCTTTTATAATGTAAATCCGAAAGAACTTCTGCTTCTCTTTTACCAAGTTACAATTAGCTTTCCATACAACCAGTAACTTAAAATAGTTTTAGATAGCCGACACTAGCCAAAAGTGGTTGTAGATGGCCGACACTAGCCAAAAGTGGTTATAGATAGCCGAGCTAGCCAAAAGTGGTTGTAGATTAGGACCAACGATAAGTTGGTAGACCTCGCCATAAGAGCACCCCCACAATGATGCATAACAAAGTGTAAGGTCAATATCACATAGGTTTCAAAAGACATCAAAAGTAGAATGCATGTTGATAGTGAGTCATGGTTAGTGGAATCATGCACTAGGTAGATCCTTAGTTAGATTAGAATATTGGGTAGATTCCCAATAATAGTGAGCCATGGTCTATTATTACCATGCATTGGGTATATTCCCAATTAGATTAGAATGTTTGGTAGATTCCCAATTATATTAAAATGTTGAGTAGATTCTCAATTAGATTAGAATATTGGGTAGATTCCCAATAATAGTGAGTCATGGTCTAGTAGTATCAAGCATTAGGTAGATTCACAATAAGATAAAAATGTTGGGTAGATTCCCAATTAGATTAGAATGTTGGGTAGAATTCTAATAATAGTAAGTCATGGTCTAGTAGTACCATGCATTAGGTAGATTCTCAATTAGATTAGAACGTTGGGTAGATTCCCAATTAGATTAGAATGTCGAATAGGTTCCTAATTAGATTAGAATGTAGGATAGGTTCCCAATTAGATTAGAATGTCGGATAGGTTCCCAATTAGATTAGTATGTTGAGTTAATTCCCAATTAGATTAGAGTGTCAGGTAGATCCCAATGATAGCGAGACGTGGACGAGAGGTGCCATGCATTGGGTAGATTCTGAACCATAGTGAGCCATGATCAAGAGGTATCATGCATAAGTTTAGAATCGAAAAGAATTCCTAATAAGATTGGAGTTTTAGGAGAAAAGTTCCTAAATAAGAATGAGTATTGGTTAAGAATCTCCAATCCGGTCTGTAAGGATAGACATCGAAAACCCCAGTACGACGAGACACAAGGGGCAAGAAGAATTCAAAGGAATTAGAAAGGACAAGCAAAGCAGCTCGAATTGAAAAGCCTAGTTAACCAAAAAGACAAAAGGGGGCCTCACTGTTATAGATAGGCTAAATGATTATTAGTACAACTGGAATACAAGAAGGGAAGAGGAAGTCGCAACATCTCACATGCCTTTATACATGTTTTTGACCTTAGTTGCGGCCTCCTTAACAGCCTTCTCCAAACGAGATGAAGTGCTCCTCCATCTTATCATATGTCTTTGATACCCATTCCTTTTTAAACTACTTGAACGAGATTCTTCAACCATCCTTAGTACTAACAAGAATGTCAGGTGTACTAAGTACTAGGGCTAAGGGAGAACTCCTCTCAGGTTGAGGAGGAGGCCAAGATGGGACAATAGTGGTTCTATGAGAAGAAGAAAGTACCATACTGGCACGACCTCTACCTCTACCCCTTCCGCAAGCTGGAGGGGCAACAACCATAACTTTGTTAGCTTGCTTATTTTTAGTTTCAAGTTCTTGTAATTTGATTGCCGAAACCTCTCGGTGAACTTCGTCCAATTATTGTTGGAGAATAGACGTGGACTCCTATAAACTAGAAACGGAAGATTCTGAAGCCTTACCAACAACCGGCACTGCCCCCGAAATAGCGGACATCTTCTTGGATAACTCTTCGAAAGTTTGCTTTAAAGATTCATTGTCTTTCGTAACAGCATAAATATTGATACCGAGATTAGGGCTACACTTTATTAGTTCAGTTATTTTATCATCGAAACTCCATTGCAAGAAGGCGCGGTCTCTCTTTAGTTCTAAGCAGTTAGGACATGATTGCCCCGAAAAGAAATTCAAATTAAAACTAGAAAAGGCATATTATCATAAAGGTAATTCTATTTGATTCTATTAAAGATTAGTACACATAAAAAAGGATACAAAATTTATGTTCCCCTAAGATGAGCAAATTTCTCCTTAGTAGCCAAAATAATCCTAAGGCCTCTACTTCTAGTATCAGCAACGGACACTGAGGTCTAGCCATATTGGAAAAAGTAATGTCCTTCCCTAAACCACCCTTTGGTATAGAAAGTTCTGAAAGAGAAGAATCTACTAGGGATAGATTGAGGTTAGCTTTCAGAACATATTGGGGAATGTATTCACTTTCGAGAGTCTTCCCTTCAGCAATAGCTAAGGGAGATGGAGTTACACCTCAGTAACCAGGTAGAACATCCAGAGTTACAGTTAAGCTTGGATCATAAAATCTCCTAAGGAAAGATAACCTCTTATTATTTATCTAAGGGTCTCTCTGATGTAGTTTAGAGAGTCGGGGAAACTCTTGAAAGACGTCATCTCGGTCATCTAAAGCAAGCTTTAATTTACCCATAAGATCTAAGACTTGATTAGTTAATCTAGTGCCTCTAAGCCTAAGGGACATTATTGATGAGGCACAAGTTCGATCGTGTGTTTCCTGTGTCTCCTTGATCTTTTTGGATAAGCTTACATTCCTTAGTCTACTGGATGTTAGTTGGGATTCAAGGGCACTTATGGTTGCTAACAACTTCGAGTTTCTGGTTTGACTCCTCTTTCATAATACTTCATAGTGAGAAGTGAAACCCGATTTTCTTTGTTTAAACATGGTAAAGGAATAGGTACTTTAGAATAGACGTGACGAGGTCAATAAGGAAATAGTTCACCAAAAATCCAAACATCGAATAAGTGTACCACCACAAATAAACACACAAAAAGGAAATGTACCAAAAATATTACAAACCGAAAGCTCAAACATTATCAGCAACAGATTTCTGGGGAATCATAATGATGTCTTACCTTTTCTTTATCAACATCCTCATCTATTAGAGCAAAGGATCCAACACCTACCAAGGCTCGAGCTTTTTCATACTTCTGGGAAAAACTCTCTTCAATCCTTTTTCCATTAGGATTGAAGCCTATAGAGAGAGTTATGCCTTTGTCCTGGTTGAATTCGTAGGCGTTGTAAAGGATCTTGAAGGCTTCTGCAGGAGCTACCTTATCGGACTTTGCCTTAGTGACCAAGACCAAGACCTCATTTTTAGCTTCTACCAACTCTTCTTTATGCTTGGCCTTTTGTTCTTTTAAGGCCTTCTCCAATTCTGCAATTTTGGTCTCAGAAGCTTTCACCTTCTTATGCCTCTTCTCCCTCTCATCATGGGCCTCGTTCTCGCCCTTCTCCTTATATTCAACAAACTGCTTCTCAATGGACTCGGCCTTTTTCTTGTATTTAGCCAATTGCCTCCAAGCAGCATCTGCCTTCACCAACTTTCGCTCCGGCTCTTGGAACCTTCGGTGGAGAACCGAGAAGTTAGCTAGGACCTGGAAAAAGAAGGTATTACGAAACAAGAGAGATAAATATTTCATAAGAGAGAAGAGGTCTTTACCTTGAGGTGGTCCTTCATCCCCATGCTCATCATCCTTCCAAAGCTATCAATGTCGTCAGCTAACTCCACTCAGTAGTTCCTTACAACCTTGGGCAGGTGATCATTAATAGCGGAATGGGTGATATCAATCACCGATCCACCTTGTCCCTGGTAGATGAAGTCAGAACAAGGGCATCTGGGGCAGGTATGGAATTGGTATAAAGTATATTCTTTTTATATCTGTTTACAGATGGGTTCATTAGAATTGGTTTCGGCCGAGTGGAAATATAGGAAGATGATTTCTTCAATAGTAGTTCACCTATTTCGAATTTGTCTCCAGAAGCCACTACCACATGAAAAAAGAAAGCATGTTAGATAAACAAACTTATACTTCATGACAGTTATATCCTAGAATACATTCTATAAGATATTTAGAACCAAGGTCTAACCTTAGGAGCGGCATCTTGTCTTTCGGTCTCAGCGCTTTTAGGATCAGAATGAGTGGATTCTTCGAGATTACACAAATCAGTCATGTCTAGTGGCATGGTTTCGACTGAAGGGGGATCGTTTCCAAGAAACCCAACTAAGGATGATAGCAACCCGCAAGCTTTGAGATTAACCTCGGTGAGAACAACATGTCTAAGCCTTTCCCCGTCATAAATTTTCATGACCTCTTTGTAACAACCCAAAATTCTGGTCATTTGATTTTAAATGTTTAATTTATTTTAAATATTTAAATATTGAATTTTCGAATTTAATAACTTATAATTCAAATATATGGAAAATTTAAATATTTGAATTGTGAATTAAATCTTAATTAATTGGATTTAGTATTTTTATTCAACTCCTTTTAATTAATAAATAATATTAATGAATTCAATTTGTAAATTTATTTACAAATATAAATAGGTCGAATAAATACCGATAATTAAATATAAAATGATATTTAAATCTGTGAAATTGTCATTCCAAGACACAGTCTTAGATTTAATGAAACTAGTTTCATTAGATCCGTAATAATGAATATAATACACCGTCGAATTCCATGGCGATCAGATGAATCGTTTGGTCCTGCGAGTCTGATACGTGTTGAAATTAATATCAAAAATTTAATATAATAATTAGGTTTGAAAAGCTATCTTCTACATATGATCGAATTAGGGCTCGAGACTAGTTCCATTGTGTTCTAAATAGGGGTATAACATATAGAACGCCAGGCGGCACGTCCCGTTTGGAGTTCGAGATTTTTGGGTATGTTTTGGTGAATATTTTAAAATTAAAATAATATATATATTTACATATTCACCAATTCTTCCATACTTAGTGCCCATACCCAAGCATGCTTGCCCAGACCCCCATGTACTCGTCCATACTACTTTCTCTCTATTTAAACATTGCCTGTGAACAAAAATATGTTTTTCCTCTTTGAAATAAAAAGTTTAAAAGTCAAAATCTAATTGTTTTATGGACTAAAAATCAAAAGAACAAATATCTCACTCATATGAGGTCGGATTCGTATGCCCTTTTTTGACTTGTGCCATCGAGATCTACGCAATGGAGTTGGTTTGGTTGGATTTGAAGCTTGTTGGAATTTATGCTAAAATCGGACAACCGTTCGGTTTTAGTCCAAAATCGGAACGTTTCGGCGAAAACGAAAATCAATGTGTGTTTAACTCACATTCAGTTTTATTATATTATATCAATGATGTTATAAACGTTTATTGATTGCTTGGATGTTAGTTAAATTGTTTGATTGATTGTTTGGTTGAATTTCCATTTGGAAAATGGATGACATATTGATTTGATCCATATAAACCCATATGATTATATATATTATTCATTACCATTGTTTTGGAAGGAAAATTTGTAGAGAGACCTTGAGGAGTTTCTCGCCAATAATTAGTTATTTACATCCTTATGCTATTATATTGATGGTTAATTAAAATAAATCCTAATATTCCATTTAAATTGTTAAGTGTCGTTATAGCAATTTCGCTATATCGTCATTTTTTCAATTTCATTCCCAAAACCCTATCGTATGAACTGGAGTTTGTGTTTTCGCTAAACGGAATATTAAAATTCATTAATCATTCTGATTAATGATAATTTAAAATAATTAATCATTTTAACTAATGATTTTGAGATTAATTAACCAATTTAATAAATGATGTTTAAAATTGGTTTACCTTTGATTTAAATGAGATAAGATTAATTAATCATTTTAACTAATGATTTCTTGAGTTTAATTAATAATTTTAATTAATAATTGTTTTAAATTTAATTAATTGTTTTAACTAATGATATTTGGAATTTAGTTAAATCATTTTAATTAATGATGTTATATAGTTAAATAATTTATTTTGACAAATGATGTTTTAATTAATCGTTTTAACTAATGAGGTTTGAATGTAGTTAATCCAATTAATTTAGTGAACTTAATTAATTATTTTAATTAATGATATTTCAAAGTAATTAATCATTTTAATTAATGATGTTTGTATTTAATTGAATCATTTTAATTAACGGTATTTGAAATGTAATAAATCAATTTTACTGATGATGATTAATAGTTTTTTAGTTTTATTAATCATTCTAATTAATAATATTCAAGATTAATTATTCATCCTAATTAATGATTATTTAGATTTAAGTTTATTAAAAGAAAATCCGGATACCTGCCAAAGATCACATAAAAAAATTTGACAAGATAAGGGAAAATTTTGGGTAAGTTAAAAAGGAATTGGAACTCATTATTGGGATGTTAAGTTGGATAATCTTCTGGGCGTCGATTTGATGTTGGTTTAGGCTTTCGGGGTCAAGCACTTGGAAATCTCTTAACATTTTAAAATCAAGAACTAGTTCTAATGGGAAAGCAAAGGATTAAGCAATTAATTGGATGAGGCTTAACAATTCTGTATACATTTGAGATAATAAATATTATTTTAAATTTATATATAACGGTTTATAAATGAGAAAATCCTTGAAAAAGGATTATTTATAAATAAATTTAAGTGTGAATTGTTTTTGGGTTTACAATAAACAATGTTTAACGATAATTGTTTTTTACCCTTGTTTTTAATACACTTACTATTATAAATGTTGTCTTATAAAAAAACGGTTTGAAAGAGTACTTCTAAAAATGTTTAACCAATACTATAATATGGAAATCAAGCACAAGTTCGGTTCTTTTTAAAAAAAGGTAAAGTTTGATTCGTTCATGGAAATGAATTATTTCTGTAAAGCGAATCACTTATATGGAAACTATTTATTTGTATAATTAGCACTAAACATCGAAGAAGTAAACTTCTCGCTATTTCAAAAGTTAAGAACAATCGTTGGACATGACTTTCAGGGAACACTACCTTGACTTGTGGTGATAAGTATACAAGACTTAATTTCCATATACGATCATTTTATATCCTCAATAGTTGGTATCTCAACTATCGGTTACTTCAGCTTCTTTATTATCGTCATTCTAAGATGATTTATTACTCCGTTGAGAATTGATATCCTTTGTTGGAAATGACTGTACCGAAAACGCAAGAGCGGGCCAAGCTATGTGGGGTTTCTCCCATTAGGGTATTTTCATATCTCATCTAGTTTGGATTCGGTTGTGCACTTAGATGTGGAAATATTCTGATACTTTGTAAGGTCTGGCAGGGTTTGGCTTAGAGGTTTCCGAGAAGTGTCACGGAGTATATAAGCTTCTCAGAAGTATATTACTAGAGGTATATTTCAAGGGGGGTGCACCTTCCTAGTCATTTGCTGGAAATTTCCTTTCCTTATTTGATTTGAATCCCTGAATCTGTTTGTCTTTTAAATTGCCATGAGTAGAGCCAACTCCTATTCACGGCATTTAAGCATTGATTTAGTCCATTCTATCAAGTTGGACGGTTACCTTATTTTGTCTATTCTATCACGTTTGGACAGTTATCTTGTTTTGTCCATTCTATCAAGTTTGGACAGGTATCTTATTTTATCCATTCTATCTAGTTTGGATTTTGCTCGGATTATTTTCATTCTTCCAAGTCTGGTTTTAATATTAATTGTGCCTATTCGTATTTGGATTTGTTTCCTGATGTTTATTTCTACTCTTGCCTGTATGGATGTTATTCTTATAAGGTAAAAACCCATTCGGCGTTAGCGGCGTCGTCTCACAGAACTTTATATGTTCCCCATTATTCGAGTCATCTCACGCTGATATTTCCAAACTGATCTGGGTGATTTTATTATAATGCTCAAGTCAGACCGAGTATTTTCCTAGGTTGTCCTTGGTGTTATGGAGGTCTTAAAAAGGAGCTAAAGATTCACCTATCGTAATGTTTTTATTTTCCGATGTATTATATAGTATCCCTATCAGCATTTTTAAGGTCGGGATTTTATAATTTTCCAGCTGATAAGGTTTGGTTTTATCTCTGATATACTATGTATTTTGAAGTGACAGTTTCTATTGTCCTTGTTATATTATATGTTGTCAATTCCGCTATGAGATTCTGTTTTTATCTATTCCATGTTCTTTTCATTTTATTTACCTTAACAATCTGCCCTTTTGTCGATTGGATGCACGACATTGGAATACAGTGGTAGTGTTCGGTGTCGACTTTCGATGGTCAAAAAGGTGGGTCATTACACTCTTCATAACTAGCATCGAAGAGTTCCTTAAGGGTTGGGGCCTTGTCTCTTCTAAGTTTAGCTAAGGAGATTAAAGAGAAAAAGATATTAGGGAACAATATGACTAAAGCTTAGAAGCAAGAACATTCTTAATAGGAAAAATTTGAAAGCTTACAAGTCTCTAGCAGCTCTGTAACGATCATTTGCCTTCACAAAAAACCAATGAGTGGCTGTTACCTTTCCCAATGGCTTGATTATGGGCATCTTTTTCCAAAAATGGAAGAAATATAGAGGAACTACAAAACTACCAGATGTCCTATATAGATTATATAAGTAATGGATCTCAGAAGTAGTCATGTTGTGGTACCCCTTCTTCCAGTGCAAGATTGCTAAAGTTGACGAGGTGCTATACGAGAACCACCCTAAGTTGAATTGGGCTAATTCCATGTAACTCCAGGATACTAACAAATAAAGGAGCAAGTGGGAGTGATATCCCATTTGTCAAATGCTTTAAGGTCCAAGTAAAGAAATCTTTAGGAAGTTCACTCCAGTCGTCTTCTAGGCTTGGAGCCTTGACTTCGACCCCTTCAATCCCATAATTCTCTATCCAATTCTCTAGCTCTCCTTGATTTGTTATATTTTTGTCCATCAAAAGGTATAAGAAGGGACTAATGTTAAACTAGTTACTCAATAGAAATTCCAAAACTCCTACCGAAAAGGTTTGAAGTCTTATAGTCCAAAAGGTAATTAGGCCTAAGACTAGATTCTACAGCCCAAACTCAAATTTCTAAACTCTTTCAAAGAACCATCTTATCAATAAAGTGATTATCAACCTAAGTAGGTAAAGGTTCGGTCTAAGGACAAAAATATTATTTTAGCAGATAACAAGCACCAAGGATTAATTAATCAGATAATACCCTAAATCAAGATCAATCGTTAATATCACAATGGTAATCAAAATCGAAATTTTTCTAAATTCGAAAAAGGGAAATGCAAACAAATATTAGCGGCAAAAGATACTGATAAAATCATCAGAGAAATTGAAAAACTTACTATTTCGGTCGAAGGTTTGCAGTAATCTGTAAAAGTTTCCATGCTTTTAATGGTAGAGGAAACCGCTAGCAATATGAGTAAGAAAGAAAGAAAAGAGAAAGGTTTTAATTAAACCCCAGAGCCAACGGTGGAGATTATCTAGTCATCAAAATCCTAACCATAGGGTAAACGTGACAGTGTCAGAATACAAATCATCATGGGAGAAAGAAAAAGGAGGCACTTTTCCAGAGAAACCAATAGAATCATGACAGTTGGTAAAGGCATTAAATAAAAAAGCAAGACCAATCCTTCCAAGACCAAACCTTGACTTTCCTTTAAATATCACAAAACAAGTATATCCTAGACCTCGTGGTCTCAAGATAGATTTTGCCTTTCGGCTCCGAAACAGTGTCACTCAATTTAGATGGCTTCAAGTGTTAAACATGATTTTCATATTTTTATGCCTCACGGTCTCAAGTTAGATTTTTCCTATCGGCACAAAAACAGTTTCACTTGTCACTTAGTCTAGATGACTTCAACGGCCAAGCATGATTTTCAAAAGCTTAGACCTCACGGTCTCAGGTTAGATTTTGTCTTTCGGCACCAAAACAGTTTCGCTTGTCACTTAGTCTAGATTTCTTCAAGTGTCAGGTATGATTTTCAAAAAGTTTAGATCTCACGGCCTTAAGTTAGATTTGCCTTTCGGCACCGAAACAGTTTTGCTTGTCACTTGGTCTAGATGGCTTCAAGTGTCAAGCATGATTGTCAAAAAGTTTAGACCTCATGGTCTCAAGTTAAAATTTGCCTTTTTGTACCGAAACAGTTTCATTTGTCACTTAGTCTAGATGGCTTCAAGTGTCAGGTATGATTTTCAAAAAGTTTAGACTCACGGTCATAAGTTAGATTTTTCCTTTCGACACCGAAACAGTTTCACTTGTCACTTAGTCTAGATGGCTTCAAGTGTCAAGCATGATTTTCAAAAGTTTAGACCTCACGGTCTCAAGTTAGATTTTGTCTTTCGGCACAAAAATAGTTTCACTTGTTACTTAGTCTAGATGGCTTCAATGCCAAGCATGATTTTCAAAAGTTTAGAACTCACGGTCTCAAGTTAGATTTATCCTTCTGGCACCAAAACTATCTTGTTTGTCACATAGTCTAGATGGCTTCAAGTGTCAAGTATGATTTTTAAAAGTTTAGACCTCACGGTCTCAAGTTAGATTTTGTCTTTTGCCATCGGAACAGTTTTGCTTATCACATAGTCTAGATGGCTTCAAGTGTCAAGTATGATTTTCAAAAGTTTGGACCTCACTGTCTCAAGTTAGATTTTGTCTTTTTGCACCTAAATAGTTTCGCTTGTCACTTAGTTTAGATGGCTTCAAGTGTCAGGCATGATTTTCAAAAAGTTTAGACCTCATGGTCTCAAGTAGATTTTGCCTTTAAGCACTGAAACAGTTTCGCTTGACACCTACTCTAGATGGCTTCAAGTGTCAGGCATGATTTTCAAAAAGTTTACACCTCACAGTCTTAAGTTAGATTTTCCTTTTCGGCACTGAAACAGTTTCGCTTGTCACTTAGTCTAAATGGCTTCAAGTATTAGGCATGATTTTCAAAACGTTTAGATCCCACAGTCACAAGATAGATTTTTCTTTTCGTTACTGAAATAGTTTTGCTTCTCGCTTAGGCTAGATGGCCTCAAGTGTCAAGCACGATTTTAAAAAGTTTAGGCCTCACTATCTCAAGTTAGATTTTTCCTCTTAGCACCAAAACAGTTTCGCTTGTCACTTAGTCTAGATGACTTCAAGTGTCAAGCAGGATTCACAAAATTTTATACCTCACGGTCTCAAGTTATAATTTGCCTTTGGGCACCAAAACAGTTTCGCTTGTCCCTTAATCTTGATGGCTTAAAGTGTCAAGTATGATTTTCAAAAGTTTAGACCTCATAGCCTCAAGTTAGATTTTTCCTTTTGGTACCAAAATGGTTTTACTTACCACTTAGCTCAGGTGACTTCAAGTTGAAGGCGCGATGTGACGATCTAGGCTTTTCAACCATCGACAGTGGATATACTCCACCGTAGCTCACATTAGCACCTTGCGATTTTCTTTTACGGCCAGCCTCTCGACTGTAAGCCCAACTGGCAAACCAACCTTTTATCACTAGGGACATGTAGAAGTAAGAGTCATCCGTTCGCTACCTAACAAGAAATGAGAACCCTCTATCATGTTGAACATAATCAAGCAAATCTGATCCCAATACGAGCTTTATGGTTTAGATTGTAGTACCAAAATAGCTGTAATGACTTGCAAACATTTCAGCTACCCCTTTTGGTATCATATATTCTGTCTGGTATATTCCGTTGATCCAGTCCAGATATAATCCCTTAGACTTAGTCCGGGTATTGATACCTTATTTGAATAAGTTTATTTGAAAGATGTTTGCAAAAAGAATGTCAGTAAAGATAATATCAAATTATTTTGGTAATAAAAGTTTTTTGGTTATCATAAGGTAAAAACCTGTTTGTATTTATGTGTGGGCGTGGTCTTATGAGATACCCTTCTTTTCGAAGGTTTTGATAACATCGTCATGAGCTCTACATTTAAAATTTCGAGTATCTCACGCTAGTTTATCAAGCCTAATCCGGGTATTTTAATACTCGGGTCAGATCCGAGTAGTTTCAGGATTAGCCGAAGATGCTTGGAGTTTCCAGAGGAGAGCTGGAGATCTTCATCATCGTGTGGACGTATTCTATTATTCGCTACATCTATTGCATTTTTTTTGTTAGCATTTGTAAGGGCATATGTTTTAACTGTCCAGGCTGAATCTAGGTTAGACTCTGATATATGTTTTAAAAAAATTCACTGAAAAGATTATTATTGAAATAATATATGTTGTTCCATTCGTGTGAGATTCTGTTTTTCTGTTTCGTTCTATCTTTATTTTTCTTTCTACCCTTAATGGTCCACTTGTTCGTGCAATTTGAGTTGGACATGTGTGGTTTATTGTCGATGTGACGACCCGGATTTTCAGACCAGTCAGAATCGTTGAAAAACCCGTTCGTTCTAAAGCTAGACTAAAAACTACCAACTTAATACACAATATTTGTTAAATATTCAACACTATAAAATGTATAGGATACAATTTAAATTTTACAAGTTATCAGAGTAATCAATTTAATCTATTAGGTGTGCTTTAATGCATACCAAATACCAATACAAATAAACCTACCATGGCACAACTCTGATGAGAGAGACAGCAATAACCATTCCTGCTAACTCAATAAACATGTCAAAAGTGGAATAAAAAAGTAAGCAGGAAAAGTACATCAATATACAATATATATCAAATAATAAACAGATAAATGTTATGTTATTATTGGGGCTGCATCACTACCACTTGTGACTGCCTACGTACCCCTATCTAATTGGATATCCAATTAGATACAGTATCAAGCCAACATAGTTCTCCTATCGCAAATAGGACTCATGGAGCCTACGATGCACAAACAATATGCAATTCCCAAAACTACCCACTTAGGCTTTATTTACGGAAATGATCTCTTTGGACTTTATTCCCGAATTCTTATTTCAAAACTTTTGAAATATATATGTACATATCTTTTATATTCAAACTAGTCCTTTACTTCAGGATCTGAAAACAAATCACCTTTTTGAAACGATACCAATATGCAAGCATACAAAACTATATGCTACCTGATCGGGAGGTTTCTAGCCATAACAAGGCAACTGGGTCCCAGCCTTCCAAAAATAAATATAGATATGTATATCCCTCTACAATGAGAGCGAACTATACTAAGGCTATAGAACATCTACATCTCCCTTGCCCACTTTTTAGTTATGGGTTACCCGAATCATCGGTAACATAACAAATCACTTTATATCCCGAAGTGGCAAAATCATTTACACTAATAATTACAAATACTTCAAATCTATAATTATTTCCATTTCCAAATCCTTTAAAAAATCATCTTAAACCATCGGGTTTAGTCCTCGAAATTCTTTTCGTTTTATAAAACCATTCTTTATATAAATCACTTTTATATAAAATCACTTCAAAATATTTATTCTCAAATATCTTTTTTTTCTCTTTTAAAGGAAAATATTTCATAACATTTCAAATTGAAAACCAATTTTCAAAACAATTCATTAAATTGAAGTGAACCAAATATTACCGCTAAACACCTTATAGTCAAATCGTGAAATAAATCATAAGGTGTTAGCCTACAATTATTTTCTACCCAGCCCATGCATATGGATAATTAATTGCTCATAAACTAGTCGAGCAAAGTCAACAATCAAAAAATAATAATCAGTGCTCATAAACTGGCCGAGCCTAATTCAAACAATCAATGAATGAAATAACATAACAATAAATGATAATCAATGCTTCATTCTATCACATATTTATAATACTTTTTATTTTATCTTGGGTTAAAACGGTTTGATATTTATTTTGGAGCATTTGGACTTTCCCTTCGACATGTTCCATTTCTCGCCCAAGACTCCTTAGATTTCACAGACGAAACACGTGTACTAGTCATTTCCACATACCCCATTAAGTATTTAACTTCTAAATTTTAAAATACTTAATTAACCATCCAAACATAATATCAAGCAACCCAACAATTACAAAAGCATGTCATAACATCATAGAAATTAAGTGTAGAGAAGAGTAGAGTTTTCTCACAAAAATTTGCTTTCCAATCTAACTTTGTTACTACGGATTTGACTATAGCTTCGCTATTACTTCCCGAAACTTCTTAAAATCCACTATAGGTCCTCTATCTTGATTTTGAACTTAAGTGGACCATTAACTTCCGATTTCCTGACAGAACTTCATTATTACTTTAAATTATTATAACGTAGCATGGAAGCCATTAAAGCTCTAAGGAAGAAGAAGAATGGAAAGTGTGTGGAATTTGTGAAAGAAGTGGTAGGTATTTATACAAAAAAGTTTGGAATAAAATATTATTATGTAAAACTAGTATAAAACGCACGTACGTGCATTTAATAGTTGGAGATATTTAATTTTTATTTAAAAAAAGAAGATAATGGACGAATGTATGCTGTAATTGCAAAACCTTTGGTAGTCACAACATTTTTATTTCAAGCAATTTTGTTGATGGCAAATTGATAGCAAAATTCCGTTGACGGATGATGAAAAAGGGGATGGTGGTTGATTGCAAACCTATGGTGAGATTCCTTTGATGGATGAGGGTATTTTTGGAATTTCAAAAAGACACCGTTGAAATCTATTCATTGAATTCTCTTTATTAATAGTAGAGATGACCAAAATACCCTTACTTCGATTTAAAGTAAACTTACTTTTTCAACACTTACCATCACCTTTCACATCTTACTTTATGTCTTAGTCACTTAAGGCTTAAGTAAATGTATTTGGATGGAAAAGTGGGTTAAAGAGAACATTTGTTTAGATTTTTGATGTGATTTGATTTGATATTTACTTTTTTAACATTTTTCCTTACTTACTTTTCTTAATTATATTCTAGAAGTTTCCTAATCATAATTAGTAAAAGTAAACTTGTTTAGTTATTATATTGTATAATATATATGTTAAAACATGCTAATAAAGGTGCAACAACGTTGTGACAACTTATATTGAGCAATACGTTGATTTTTGACAAAACATGTTACAGTCACATTTTGACGTTTTAGTTAAACTATTTATTTATGTAAACCAAATTTAAAAATAAATTTGTATAATGTTATTTAAAAATATAAACTCTCATAAATTAATTAAAATATTTATTTAACCATTGAAACTTACTTTTCTGAAATCAGGATTTTATCACTTTTGTCGATATAAGCAAGTATTCCTATTTTTGTGTATATTTCTCTTTGCAAATCCTATCTAATATTATTTAAATCATAAAATGTTATATATTTTATATTTAAAATCACTTTAAATATTATATTTTAAAGTGGTCAAATTCTAGGTCGTTACATTCTACCTACTTAAAAGAATTTCGTCCTCGAAATTACAAGGACGGAAAAAAATAACGAAAAAAACAACAATTAATGAAAGTTAAGCACACCAAAAATAGTAATATCACCCATAACCCCGGTCAGAGGTACGGTGCCCTATCCTATCCATTTTATTTATCAAATTAAGGTAATTTCATTTTTAATATTCCTAGGTTGATTTATTAACCTAGATAAATTTTACTTAGGCACCTAACCCTGGCTCTAATACCAACTGTGACGACCCGGATTTTTGAACCAGTCAGAATCATCGAAAAACCCATTCATTCTAAAACTAGAATGAAAACTACCAACTTAATACACAATATTTCATATTATCTTTAAAGACATTCTTTTGGCAAACATCTTTCCAATAAGGTATCGATACCCGGACTAAGTTTAAGGGAATATATCTAGACTGGGTCAACAGAATATACCAGACGGAATATATGATACCAAAAGGGGTAGTTGAAATGTTTGCAAGTCATTACAGCTATTTTGGGACTAGAATCAAAACCGTAAAGCTCGTATTAGGATCGGATTTGCTTAATTATGTTCAGCATGATAGAGGGTTCTCGCTTCATGTTAGGTAGCGAACGGATGACTCTTACTCCTACATGTCCCTAGTGATAAAGGGTTGATTTTTCAGTTGGGCTTACAGTCGAGAGGCTGGACATAAAAGCAAATCGCAAGGTGCCAATGTGAGCTACGGTGGGGTATATCCACTGTCGATGGTCGAAGTAAGGGGAGAGGAGCAAGATCGTAGAGCTTCGGAGAAAGAAATAGAGATAGAAGTACCGTCGAATTCATTCCAAGGAGCTAGGAGAAATTCAAGGTGTCGCGGAAGCTCTATCGAATTTTTTGGAGTTTGGAAAGGAGGGAGCATTTGTGATGATTAATTAACAAAAGTTTATGTTAAGTGTGGATTTATAAGAATGTTCGTAGAAAGAATCGATTAAGTCAAAGGTGAGTACTGATTTTTGAATTAACTAATAATTCCAAGTTTAATATGAAAGTTAAATATCTTAATTGATTAATATGTTCTATAACTTGGTGCAAAGAATTAGGACATATAGTCAAAGATTGCCATTTAAAGAAGGGAGAAAAGTCGGCTAAGGTGCATACCATTCAGATAGCCACAATTTCATGGCCTTGCAGATCATGTTATAAATATGGACATTCGGAAAAGGACTGTCCAAAGGAAAGGTTGGATGACTTAAGCCCCAAAGATAAAGCACTGTCTACCTCAGAGGAAGTCCAAGAATAGTATGTATAGCAGTTCAAATATCTATAATGATAGTGTAAACTAAGTTGTATCCCTTGGGAATTGTCTCTTAAGTTTTGCAATATAAGCTAGGGTTTGAAGTGAATGTATGAATATGATATTAATTAATAAACTTCTTTTTTTTACTATCCTCTCGATGCACTTCTTCTATCTTATATCCGATCAAATCTAATAAGATATTCAGAAATAGTGATCAATGGAATGGCAATGTGGTATTCAAAGTGGAACCTGTTATGATCAAAGCGTGGTTTTGTATGTAAAGCATGGATTTGTCTAAGATGAGCGTAACCTCACTCCCAAGCCTCACATCTCGGACATTATACGGGACCTATGTTGCATATTTCAGGCTTAGTATGACAAGGGTGGTGTATGATCCTTCAAAGTGACTGGCGGCGTATGATCTAGGTCACCAAGGTATCTAGACGGGACCCCTATTGTATGATATAGTGGCATGTGAGTCCTTGCATAAGAAGCCACCGGATATCAAGAAGTGTGCAATATGAGGAATAGTGGTGTGTGAGTCCTTGCACGGAAAACCACTTGCTATGCATGGTTATCGAGGTTCTCTATCATGTTGGAAATCCAATTCTAATACGAGCTTTATGGTTTTGATTGTAGTCCCAAAATAGCTGTAATGACTTGCAAACATTTCAGCTACCCCTTTGGTATCATATATTCTGTTTGGTATATTTCATTGACCCAGTCCAAATATATTCCCTTAGACTTAGTCCGGGTATTGATACCTTATTTGAATAAGTTTATTTGAAATATGTTTTCCAAAAGAATGTCATTAAAGATAATATCAAATTATTTTGCTAATAAAAGTGTTTTGGTTATCATAAGGTAAAAAACCCATTTGTATATATGTGTGGGCATGGTCTTGTGAGATACCCTTCTTTTCGAAGATTTTGATAACATTGTCATGAGCTATACATTTAAAATTTCGAGTATCTCACGCTGGCTTATACTGTCTGATCCGGGTATTTTAGTACTCGGGTCAGATCCGAGTAGTTTCAGGATTAGCTGAAGACGCTTGGAGTTTCCAAAGGAGAGCTGGAGATCTTCATCATCATATGTACGTATTCTATTATTCGCTACATCTATTGCATTTTTTTGTTGTTTGTCAGCATTTGTAAGGGCGGGTGTAGCGATCCAAAATTCAGCCTTCGAAAATCGGCATCCGTACTTCACTTGTACTCAAAATGCCGCAGATTCAAACGCCGAATTTGGCTCACCGGAGCTTATAACACCATTAAGTATAACAACACAGCGGAATAAAGAAATAGATGATATCATATACAACTCCAATGAATACAATATCCAGTATGATATACAACAATGATATCAATATGATACAACAATATCAGAGATAAATAATGATACAGCGGAAATAACGGAAGAGATAACTCCAAATGATCAGTCAGAGAGGCTGAGTCCAACCACTCCAATATCAAGCTCGAACCATCATTACGTAAGACAAAGGTAAGCAATGTCAGTCGTGATCTCCAAAACTAAACTAGCTCCAATGTCAACTGAACTTGATTATCTGAAAAAGAAACCCAACTCTAGACTGCCCGTGTGGAAATTTATGAGCACCCAGAGTTTAGGGAAGGAACAATAAACTCCAAGTCAGTCGTGGGACTGGTGTGAGTAACAAAAGCAGTTTTATCTTTAAAACAACACAAAAAGAATTTTTACATTGAAATCCGCAATGCTTTTGGAAAATGAAACTACCATAAGACCTCCCACCACACACACAATGCAATCGCAGACTTGGAGGAGATTGCTTCTTATGATAGTCAACCATGCTTACTACGCGAAAGAAAAACTCTTTTGATATTATTAATAGTGCATACTGTACAAAATCATTTCGAAAATACAATATTAATCTTAGCCAGCATAGGTACCATTATATTATGCCTTCTATAGCCGCCGCCTGAGGAGACAGGTTATACAACTGCAATCGTAAAGGGCTCGTATTGTTTCTTTGGTTTTCCAACAAATGGTCAGGCAGGAACTTCCCACTGCCACATGGGTACGCCTCTGGATGGACGTCCCAAGAGACAACTGCTCTCTGCCAACACAAGGCCGGGTTACCTCTATAACTAGGTAACTACTACACGAATATGCCACCTCCCGGTCCTTTGGGACCTTTATTCGAGGGCCCTCGATCATAAAGCAACAACCACAAAGAAATGAGATTGGAGCAACCACATAGGTTAAATATCAGAGCTCCATATCTGATACCACCCTTTTCCAGAAGGAAATGACATACCCTAAAGGGCACGACCCTCATAACCTTGCCGCATCATTCCTATTTCGACCATTTCCGGTCTGTGAGGTTCGATGAGGTCTCGTCCACAAAGCTACGCTTTTTCACAAAGCTGTGCTTTGATCAACAAATGATCAGCAAATGATCAACACACAGCAACACTCAGCATGCCACATTACCAAATTGGGAGTATATCGCTAATAAACTTCAACTACATAACCTCTGAGCTCGTACATCTCAGAGAAGGGTGTTAAGCTATGAGAATAAATTCTCCGCCACCAACAGAAATGTATTTGAAAGAAATCTACTTTATATCTCAAAGTGTAATGTCAGACATGTAACCATACAAGTCTGTTCTGGGTTCGAATAGAACCGAAGGCACTTCCAAAGAAGCCCTTGCAATCCGGGTATTCACAATCCCGATCGGATTTCCCATCACTTAGGAAATCTCTATACCGGCACGACTCAGTGCAGAGACAATCGATAAGTTATCCTATCGTTCTCGCAAATACCCGGTTTTCACCACTGGTCTTCAAATGCCATCCATATATGACGTATCATTATTCAGAATGGGCTATATGACACAAAGGTCCTCTCCCGGTTAAACAAAATAATGCGCGCGATATTTAAAAACATATGGATAATGGATTTCAATTAAGTCACAACTGATTATCCAAAACTTTTCTTTCAAATGGTTTAAACACATTACCATTTTAATCTTTTTAAACAAAAAGATTCAAATCACAAAATTTACCCAGTTTCATAAAGATTCATTCTCAGATTTTCCAAATCAATTTCCACTTCAATTGGATTAACTCGTTAAATCTTTAAAACAAAGATTTAATTCATAGCTTTCAAAACACGTTTCCAAAGATTTATTCATAATTTGGAAAACCATCTTCAATTCAAAACTTGAAATTCTTTTAACACAAATTGGAAATCCATTTCTTATATAAGAGCTTTTATCAGTTGAAAACAATCAGTTTTTCAAATCATTGAATTCAATTTCAAGTATTGAATTCAAATTTAAAATCAAATTATTAAGATATCAAGTTTTATTAAGTTATTTAAAATAACTTTTACATTTAAAACTCATTTACAAAGCTCTTAAATTTCAATTTCCAAAACTATTTGGATTCAAGAATTCAATCTTTAAAATTATCAAAAATCTATGACTAAACTGATTTCCACGTGAAATCCATATTTGTCTGTGTATGGTGTAGTCCAGGGGTTTCACACAGTAGTGAAACATCATTCAATCATCACAGATCAGAATATAGAATATAGTTGATAAGCGGTATACTATAACGCTTATCGTTCATTTACAGATCACAGATCACAGATATATAAATCACAGATAATAATTTGCATTCATCCCAGATAAATAACTACAGTACAGATCGCACACAAATCAAAATATATCACAAAGCATCATAGATCATAATATCAAACAATTCAATCATTCAGTCAAATCCAAACATTCACAAGTGAATTTATAAATCAACTGATTAATTTAAATCAGATGTATTAATTATTAATCCGGGTTAATTATCATAATTTAATTACAAATTATTTGAAATAAATCTTCTTTCAAATTTATTAGTTAACCCTTAATTATTAACTAATCATTTTAAATCAATAAATCAATTGATCTTTAATTATTAAATTAATCTTAATTAATCACCATTATTAATTAATCCTTAAATTTATTAACAAACAATTTACTCAAATTTCAAATCATCATTTAATTAATTACATTCAATAATTAGCTATTAATTACTTCTTTAAGTAATTATATTTTAAAAATTATCAACTGATTATTCTGAATTAAATAACTTAAGAAATTTTAACTTGAACTAATTCAATTAACTCAATTAATTATACTGAATAATTAATTTCATAATTACTGTCGTTAAGTAATTATACTTAATAGTTCCACAATGGATTTTTTTATAAATTTAATCAATCTAAATTTATTGTTCAAATTTATCAGATCAATTAATTATTCAAATAATTTTAGTTAATGATTTCATTAACTATTAAATTTCTTTAATCACCTTTTTAAAGAAAATTCTTGTATTAACCATTATTATTATAAATCGATTCATTCGTTAATGAAATAGAAATCATTAAATTTCATTACTTAAAGCAAAGTTCAATCATATTCATAATTTAATTATTATTCATAATATTTTTGAAACATTGTTTCAAATTTTCTTTTAAATTTCATTTTTAAACTTATTTCCAACACTTAAGTTATAAAACTTAATTAAATTTCAAAACCTTGAAATCAGATTTAGAATGAATTCTAGATTTAAACTTTAGTTTCAACTTGCTTAAATTTTTCATTTAAAATTTCAAATCTTTTCAAACTCAAATTTCTCTAATATATTAAATTGCTTTTAAGTTATTAAAACAATTTTGATTTTTAAAACTCATTTATTTACAAACTACATTTCAATTCAAACTTGAATTACATTTACATTCTACTTTAAACTCAGTTTTAAATTTTGGTTTAAAATTTAAATTTGGTTTAAAATTTCAAAATAGGAAAACAGGTTTCCTGGTTGAAAAACTAGAACAAGACTCTGACTCGAGTTTGCCCTGTCCCTGCTTCGAGTAAGTGACTCGATTTACTCGAGTCACATGCGAGAGAAAAAAACTCGTGCCCAAACTCTTCTTCTCCACCAAACAACTCAGATGCACGGAATCGACCTCGTGCATGTGCACAAGCAAGCGGGCCATCTCCGGTCAGCGCTTCATCGACGAGCAAGTCGACATTCGCCTCAATACCAGACTCCGATCACCAGAAACCCCACCATCTTCTCGAAACAAAATCGAGCTCGATAATGAAACCTGGAAACTCATCAGAAACTCTTCATCATACCTGGAAGTTCGCCGTCCTCACCACCTCGTCCATCAGAGCCCCGGAAATTTTGGCCATCCCTTCGTCAACATCTCTCCTACCCCCTCTCAAGATCACGTAACACTCGAACTCTCAGAAAGGATGAACGAAACGAAAAGCTCAGCCCCACTAAAATTAGGTTTAAAATTTTCAAACCTTCGCCGCCGCCGCCCCCGTGGTCTGACCACCACCCCACCATTTTTTCAAGCACTCCATTCGTCCCTCCATCACCAGGAAAGGTCCCGGCTTTCCCGAACCCATAGATCACCAGAAAATGCTCAAAGTCCATACTCCAGTCATTACCAAATTTCATCCATAATACATTATTAAAAAATTTGATTTTCTTTTTAAAATTCATATCTTCAAGAGACAATTCAATTTATATAACTGATTCAGCCAATTACACCACTTGATTTAACATGATGTTATAATTCCTACTGTATTTTCTTGATTTTCAGGGGATTTTCAAACATAAATACTTGGAAGAAATTTTGAATCTAGACTTATGTTTAAACAAATTTATTTTATTTGAAATCCAAGGATTAATATTGAACATATAAATTGTTTTGGAATTTTGATTCAAAACCCTTAAGCTTTGAACTAAAAACAGAGGTGTTCAATGCCACAGATATACATATCAGATATGCATACTTACATATAATTATAAACACAGAGTTATCACTTATATATGCATAAACAAAGCATCATCCATCTCAGGGATTCACAAGCAAGCAGACATCTATTTACTTAGTTTTTAAATTTAAAATGTTACTCACCTGAATTTGGATAGAAAAGCAAAGCCTGGAACTGCTTTTAGTTGCTACTCTTGATTTAAACACTGGAACTACTTGATGTTGCTTGATAAACTTGCTTGAACTTTTATTTCAGGTTTTGAACTTTTGAACTTGAGTATGCTTTGGTTTACAGGGTTTGAAAAAATGTTTTGAGGGAAGTTTACACGTTGATGATTTTCTGGTTTACATTGCTTTATGAACGGAAATGAAAAAGAGATTGATATAAGAATAACATGTTACAGGGTGATGATGTTTTTGTACAAGATGATATAATTTGTTGTACAAATGTTTATACTTTGTACAAAGATCAGTGATTTTTTTTCTTTGCTTTGGGGCTGATGAGTATTGTGTGCTAGAGTTGCCTAGCATTAATTGTGTTGTACAAATTCATTTTTTTCTTCTTTGGTTTATTAAACAAGATCTCGGCTGATATTATATGGTTTGGTGGCTGAGGGATATATATTTATTTACTAGATATCTTGCATTAATTAGCTTGGCTTGTTTGAGAAGCCTACATACTTATATTCATATTTCTTTTTTTTTTTTTTTGGCAAAGCCAGCGGGGTTAACTGGGCCCCTACCAGTTTATTGCAACACAATAAAAAATGATTCAAAACATGCTTTGAATCAGAAAAGGAAAGTTACTGGGAATAACAAAGAAGATCAAAGAAAAAACAAGGAGAGACATTAACGCCAAGCGTCAATCACAATGTCTGGGAACTGGCACTCTTTCCTAATTAATTGCATGCACACACGATGCTTCATGTCAGACCATAGAGAACAAACGGTTCTTCTCTTGTTTTCGAAAACTATAATGTTTCTCTCTTTCCAAATTACATCCATATAAATTTTAATGCATATGATTAAAACACGGTATGCACTACTCTTCCACTTCGTTGCAATGAGAATTATGTTCCAATCTATCGCAGAGATTGGGGCTGTTCTCTGAAGACTACTCAGAAGCAAGGCAAGAAGAGCACTTAAACTGGGGCACTTGAAGAAAAGATGATCAACAGTTTCGACATGTTGGTCACAAAAAACACAGTCAGGGGAACTACTAATCCCATAGCCAATTAAAACATCTCTGGTGAGGAGAGCACTGCTAACAACCTTCCAGAACATTAGATTTTCTCTCGGAGGTGAATCATTGCTCCAAAGAATAGGAAACCACTTAGCTGCAGGATGTTCAGTGTCAGTACTCAAGAGTTTTGTTACCTGCTTTATACTGTGGGGATTATTACCCCAAGTCACGATTGAAGCTTGGTCAGTATTGTACTTTGAACTCTGGATAGTATTCCATAGTTGCCGAATAACATTGCTACTATTGTAAGGTAGGTTGATTCTACCATCAGTTAGGTACTCACTAACTTTGGCTTCACGGTGAACCCCAGATTGGATAATCAACGCATGATCAATGATTGTAGATAGAATGAACCCAGAACGTACCCAGGGTTCATCCCAAAAACTTGTATTTGAGTTGAACTGCACAGGATATTGGATCATGGGAAGGTACTCATCCCTGAGCTTGAGGATATTCCTCCATGTCCAACTGCTGCCTTGAGCTATATCCATCATCCAGAACTTGGCATGCTTAATATTTTACGTCCATGTCCATTTGACCCACAGACTGTCCTTCTTTGTTATTACATCATGGAAGTGTTTGCTAATTGCAGCTCTGTTCCATATTTTTGCATTAATGATCCCCAGACCTCCCAACTGAAGAGAAGTTTCACATTTTGCAAAAGAACAGGGCAACAATTTCTTATTGAACATGCTTCCAGTCCAAAAATATCTAATCATGGCAGAGCGAACGAGTTGCAGAAGTTTGGTAGGGAGAATAACAAAGCGGGCCCAATACACCAGGGATGGGAAAACAACTGATTTAATAAGCACAAGCCTACCACTTTGAGACATAGTACGATTTTCCCAAGCATTCATAACATCAGTTATTTTGTTAAAAAGGGGGAGGCAGTCTGCTATGGTAATTCTTTTGGTTATAATGGGCAAGCCTAGGTATTTCATATCATCCTGCATACTAGTAAACCCGCTGTGCTGATACAGACAAGTTGCCTGATTTTCAGTTATACCAGCAAACAGCAAGGAGGACTTGGCCTTGTTGATGGATAACCCAGTCATAAGATGGAAGGAATTGAGAGCACTCAGAATTTCAGTAATGGAGAATGCTTCAGGCTTTGTGAATATCATCACATCATCAGCAAACATAATGGAGGATATGTTGTGCAGTGAACACTTCGGGTGATACTTAATCAGACCTTGAGAATATTTGGAGTTAAGAAGAACAGTGAGCACTTCCATGACTAAGAGAAAAATAAAAGAGGAAATTGGGTCACCTTGCCTTATTCCTTTTTGGCAGCCAAAGTAACCAACAGGCCTACCATTAACAATGACAGAGAATGATGGGGATGATATGCAAGTGTATATCCAGGATACGAAGATTTTGGGGAAGCCCATGATAGCCATAATCCTCACAATTGATTCCCAGTGAATAGAATCATAGGCTTTAGATATGTCAATTTTTAGAGCTGCTGCAGGGGTAGCATTACATTTTCCATATCCTTTCATCAACTCATGAGCAATGAGAACATTGTCAAGAATGTTTCTTGAGGGGATGAAGGCAGCTTGGTTGTGAGACACAATAGAGGGAAGGACACACACAATCCTAGTTGCAAGAATTTTCGATATACATTTGTACAGAACATTACAACACGAAATTGGCCTGTAGGAAGAAACTTTGTGAGGGGGGGAAACTTTAGGAATTAATGCAATGTTCGTTGCATTTATCTGTCTGAGCATTTTACACTTATTGAAGAAATTGTGGATAGCTTTACAAAATTCATGTCCAAGCACAGACCATGTAGCTATGTAGAATTTAACATTCAGACCATCAGGCCCAGCAGCTGAATTTAGGTTCATGGAAAATAGGGCTGTTCTTATTTCTTCATCAGTGACAGGGTTTACTAAGGTTTGGGCTTGCAGAACTGAAATTTTTGTTAAGGGAAGGGAGGAAATGAGGTTAAGGTTAGGAGTGAAGCCAGAACTGTTGCTAAAAATATTTTTGAAGTAATCAATAAATGCCTGATCAACTGTTTCAGGAGAAGAGTAAACATTACCATGGTCATCCATTATGTTGTATATGTTTTCTCTGGCATGTTTGACCCGAAGAGTGTCATGGAAAAATTTTGTGTTCTTATCTCCTTCTTCATACCATCTGTTTCGAAGCTTTTGGCTTTTCATACTAGCTTCCATCTGCAAAGCTTGATTCACTTCCAAGAATAAACGACCTTCTTCATTGGCAGCAATGACATCATCAGGAAACTCCATCATGTGGTCTTGTTTTGCTTTTAGTTGTTCAGTGAGAGTGGTTGAAAGCAAACTGCCATGCCCAAAGATGGAGGTAGCCCAAGTTTTGAGAGATTGCTTTATGGCTTTTAGTTTCCTGCAAAACTTGTACATTGGGTTACCAAAACAGATAATAGTGTTATGAGCAGATGTAACTATATCAATAAAATCAACATGATTAGCCCAAGCGTTAAAAAATTTAAAACTTCTTTTGTCTCTTCTTAAATGGGGATCAAGTGAAAGGATTAGAGGAGAATGGTCAGACATTATAGGGTGAGGTAGGTAAACAGATATTGATGGCCATAGACTAAGGGAGGGAATATTGCAAAAACAATGATCAATAGTGGTGAAAGTGCGCACCCCACTACGGCTACGGTTGTTCCAGGAGAATTTAGCACCTGCTTTATTAACCAAAATCAGGTCAGAGTCATAAATGGAAATATTGAAAGGCGCTATGTCTTTGGGAAGAAGAGGAGTTCCTCCCATTTTATCATCAATGCTAAAACATGAATTAAAGTCACCTAGGACAACCCAGGGATGCGAATTCTGACGAAGAGGGGGGAGGGAATTGAAAAGAGAGATCCTGGAGATAGAAGTGTTATCAGCGTACACAAGAGTTAAGTAGAAGGAGGTTTGAGTATGGGAGAGAAGGACATGGTAATGAATATATTGTCTACTGGATAGGATTGGAGATAAGGTCAAAACAGTTGGGTCATAAACTACAAGGATTCTTCCATAGCATGCAGAGTCAAGATTGTGGTGAAAGCTCCACTGGGGATTGATATAGTTTGCAGCTTTAATGGATAAGGCGAAGTTGAGTTTGGTTTCGAGAATGGCAAACAAACAGATTTCATACTTGTTGATGAGGCTTTTGACTTGATCAAGTTTTAGGCTCGAATGAGCACCCCTAATATTCCACGAAGCTATTTTTTTAAACATGGAAAATTAAAGGGATTGGTGTATTTTGTTTCCTCTCTTTGCTGAAAGAGATCTTGTTTCAACACCAGACAAGTGCTGAGAGGGGAGGGAGGATGTACCAGAGCATTTGGGAACTGGAGATGGGGAAATTGGAGAATTATGATGATCTGAAGTGAGGACACAGTCAGGCCAACCTGGTAATTCAATATTAAAGTTGTAATCAGCGGGTAATGCACGGTCCTTTTCTTCGTTTTCATGGTGCGCACTAAGAATGACTTGCATTATTTGTTGTTGAAATGACTGGCACCAAATAGCATCAGTTTCAGGTACACCAGTGTGCACGTGCACAGTTTTATCAAGGGACAATGCTTCAGTTCCACCTTTACTTGCAGTTCCTAAATTACCAGGTGGGGGATGTGACTCCTTCCTTAATTTCGTCGGACTAAGATCAATGTTAGCACCAGCTTTTTCATGACATAGGTTTTCAGAAGACAGAGAAACATTAGCAACTATGTTGTTCACTTCAATAGATATCTCGCCTTCCTCAACATCATCTAGCTGTATTATTCCTTCATCATTTTCCATGTCTTGAAGCAGACTGAACTTGTTGTTGTCAGTAATCCCATCATTCTCTCTGACACCATCACAGATAGGCAATTGAACAACATGTGGTGCTAGGATTTCTTCCTTATCCAATTTAGCTAATGATTTCCCTTTTCTACCCGACCTTGCCAAAGCATTTGATTTGTCTTCAGCAGATACATCAGTTTTAATCCCCCTGTTATTGTTAACTATTTGCCACACTTTCTTCATTTTACTTGCCTTCACCTGATTATTGCCTAAACCCTCCTTACTTTGGACATTCTCATTCTGGATTTTTGAATCATCACTACCTCTCTTCCTGCTTTCCCCTTCACTACCTAATTCCGTTTTAAGGCAACTACTTGTCATATGACCAAACTCCTCACAGTTAGTACAAATTGCCGGTCTCCACAGATATTCAACCACAACAATTTGCTCAGTGCCGTTAAGAAGTTTGACAGCAAAGGAGTCTGGTAGTTCAGAATGAGGGGATACTTCAACCATACATTTAGCATACGAGATTCTTTCAAATTTCTCAGTTGAAGCATCCAAACATAAGAGTTTGCCCACTCTGGATGCAAGCCAATTGATACCCACTGTGGACCAGGCAAACAAAGGAATATTGGAAAGCTTGATCCACACTGGAACAGCTTTGATGCTACTACAAGAGTTACCAATATTTTCATCCCAGGGTTTAACAATAAATAATTTATTCTTCATAACAATAGGGTCAGACTCAGCAATTCTAATCTTGTCTTCAACATTAGTAAACCTAAATAAAAAAAGAAAGCCATCTGATTTCACACTTATAGAGCCCTGCAGTTTCCAGGCTCTCTTTAGATGATATATGACCGTTAAGTATGACAGGGGTTTATCAAGAAAGAAACCGACCAGATAATCTTTCCACTTCATGTTGCCAGCCTGAACAACATCAGTAGGGGGAACAATTGCATCACCATCATACACTAACTTGATATCACGAGGGACATACTTACCAGCGTTGTTTGGTCTGGACTTAAACAGGGATGACCAAGCTACAGGGGGGCATGGAGGAGGAGGAAGGATGGGGGACAACAAGGGAGACGGATTAGCTACAGGAGGAACAGGGCATGGAATGGCAGAAGAAGGCGACGAAGTGACAGGAACTGGTGGAGAAGGCGAGGTAATTTGGACATAGGACAAAAGGTCAGAAGGAAGGACGGTTGACGAAGAAGGTTCGGCGGAAGAAGGTACGATGATAGGAGAGAAAGGACGGGACATAGTGGAGGGAAGAGATTGAGAGGCGGGAGAAAAAATTGAAGGGGGGATGGTCCCCATTAAAGAAGAAACTTCATTTGTTTATTAAAAATTGAAGATATAAAAAGGTTATATTCATATTTCTTACTTTGACTAACCTGGTTTTCTTGTTTGTTCATATGTGAATGTATTTTCTTTTGTTTTGTTTTTCAAGTCTGGTTTCATTCAATTTGCATATGTATTATTTGTTTCATTTGTTTACTTGTTTGAATTTCTTTTTCCTTTGTTTTTAACTTGTCTTTATAACTTCATATGCATTTGGTTTTGTTTTATCTTTTTCTTTTACAAGTGTATACATATATTTATTTTCATATTTAAATACGTTGTTATAATTTATCTAAGGTATTTATTTTATTTTATAATTTATAATGAATATCTATATTTAATATAGATTGTTTAATTTATTTAATTTGTTTACTATATAAATTTTCTATAAATTTATCTTATGTATTTTTATATTTATTTCCATCACAATTATTTATTTCTAAATTTAATACTAATTATTCTTATATTCATTTTGTAATATAAGTGAGTTTCTAAATTTTTATTTGTTATTAAATTTTATCCAATGTATTTATCTTATACTTATATATATATATTTATTTATTTATTTTTAAACCATTTATTTACAATTTAAATTCAAATCAAATATATATATATATAATTTCAAATTTACTCATATATGCCCATATATATATTCTCATATATACACATATATACAATATTTAAAGTTTAAATGATTTATACAGAATTTATCTGTATTCGGGGAAACTCGCAATCAATTAATCGATTAATTTCACAGTTTTATTCAAAAATGAATTTTAATTATCAATTTTAATTTAATTAAAATCCGAGGTCGTTACAGCGGGTGTTATAATTGTCCAGGCTGAATCTAGGTTAAACTCTGATATATGTTTTAAAATTTTCCACTGTAAAGATTATTATTGAAATAATATATGTTATTCCATTCGTGTGAGATTCTGGTTTTCTTTTCCGTTTTATTCACTACAACAAAACAGCCATTTTACAACGGGCAATGCACGTTGTAATATGGGTTTCGCAACGGGCATGCGCCCGTTGTAATAGGCCTCGTTGTAATAGGTCTATCGTATTTTACAACGGACAATGAACGTTGTAATACACATTTTTACAACGGTCATCGGCCATTGCAATAGACTCTATGACAACAATTAAAGCCCGTTGTAAAAGATAATACAACTGGCATAGCCCGTTGTAATACATGATATTGCAACGGTTTCTAACCGTTGCAAAATAAATGCAAATTTTTTAAAAAATTACAGCAGCATCCATGCACTACATCCATACCAATAATGAATAATAATAATAATAATAAAGTACTAAATTTAGGATTTAATTCACATTTAAGTGCATTCCATTTTAAAAAAATGAATTCATATTTTATTAACATTAATCACGTTAATGATAGGTTTTGTCATGCAATGAATTATAATTACTTGCAACCATCAGGAAGATTGCAGTTCAAATTACTTGGGTTTGACATATTTGGATGCCTAATAGCCAAATATATCCAAGACCACAACTTAAATATAATATCAACTGATACAAAAGCATAAATAAGCCGACAAACATATACCTGCAGTAAAGTCATAAAACCACTTAATAATTTAGTTTTATGCAATGTAACGTTTAAAAAAATTTATACAAATATGAAAGTATTGCATTACCTCAAGAATACTGACCACATATTCAGAACTCACTTAAAATGGTAAAAACTTAAAGTTAAATCCACCTCGAATGATCTGTAAAAAGTCGAGAATTGATAAAGTATAAGATCACACCACGAGCACGTTGCTCTTTCTCAATATTTGTCGCTTCTTCTGCAAGTGTATCACGGATCGAGCTCCATCAACGTAAACAGTTTGTCCACTAACGTAAGAAGCAACAGGTAGACATAGAAATACAGCTAAAGCTGCAACCTCTTCAGCTGTACCATTGCGTCCTAGTGGCGTGCATGTAGCTTCGGATTTTGCATTTTCATCACTCCGCACATATTGGGTTGTTACTTGTTAGTATCACACAATAAAATACATAAAATGTACCTGAGCATCTGTGTATGCACATACATTAACATACCTATCTGCATGTATCTTTTTAATAACATTTTTATCTGGTCAAATCCATAACTATCAAATGAAAATGTGTATATCTTAAATTACAAGGATGACTATAACGTCCTTTTTTAACAACTAAAGCATGAAGGTTTTGTGGTATATTCTTAAATATGTGTCTAGTGAATATAGGTTTATAAAAACACAAAAATATCTTATGTATCAAAGTATACATAAGAATTAAATACTTCTAGATAGATGATTTAAAGATATTTCACTATTCCATATAAAATATTAATTACATCTCAACAGGTACACTTCATTGTGTTTCGGTCCAATGTATAGATAGATATAATGCACAAATTAAGTGTTAGATAAAAAACATCTTTAAAGGAAGGTCAAGTGGAGATGTATCCAAGTTAAGTTGAAAATGTGCAAAGTCACAAAAAAAGGGCCGGGTTATGCTTTTGATCAAGTATTTTAATATATGTTAGGAGCAGAGTCCAGGAACATCTTTTAGATTTATTTCTTGAATATTTCGATTTCCTTTCTGGTTCAAGAAGCATCCAACGAAATAATAATAATAATTAGGGAATTGAAAGAAGAAATGTTGACTCACTTGTGCTAGTAAGGGAGTTTTGATAGCACCTGGTGCAACACAGTTAGCACGGATGTTATCTTTGGCCCATTCACATGCTAAGCTTCTTGTAAGCTGATCCATTGCTCCTAACAAGTAAAATTAACATCAATTAAGTTTTTTATTAGCAATAGTTTTAGTAAACGACATATAGTTGAGAAAAAATAAAG
Source organism: Allium fistulosum (assembly GCA_030737815.1). NCBI lineage: Eukaryota > Viridiplantae > Streptophyta > Magnoliopsida > Asparagales > Amaryllidaceae > Allium > Allium fistulosum. The sequence continues at coordinate 1,385,631,094 of CM060901.1, read as the reverse complement.
TAGATTCTCATCGGAACGTGTGTATACCTTTGCTCATACCATACAGTGTCAAGTTCGATAATGCTATCCTGCCACCAATGGAAGAAATAAAAATGATGCTACCAGCTTCTGATGCTTTAAGAAGTGGATATGCCAGTTGACACATGTTATAACTCGACTCCAAGTTCAGCGTCATCAGTTTTGAATATTCTTCAGCAGTTACATTGGTAGTTCTATTTGCCATGGCCATTCCAGCATTATTAACCTACGCATGATATTAAAGCGATCAGTAAGTAGTAGTTTAAGATATTCATGCATATTGAGCTTATAAAGATTATTTGAGTTGTACACTAAACTTACAAGAATACTGAGCTTTCCACTGAATATGATATTCTTCCTTACATCTTACTTTATCAGTTGCAATGTTTATCATTTTGGTATAATGAGCTATCATACTTATTAACTTCCGAATGATCAATTATTTAAAAGGTAATCGGCTCACTTTTGGATTATGATGTGAAAAATCTAGGACTTTTCAATGTTTCTAGAGGCTCTATATAAATATTATTTAATGAATTCGTTAACGTGTTGTACTTGGATATTTTTTACATGTTTTTATAATATAATTTGGTCCTTTTTCCATTAGTTAGATTTATATCATTTGGATTATACAATATTTAAAATCTAGATTGTTTGAATGTACAATTCATTAAATTTAGAAAATATTAATTAAAATGTTGATCCATGAAACAGACATAAAAAGTTCTAACCAAAAAGAAAAAAATGAAATGTAATTAATATAAGCACTTTCTTTTGTCTTGAGAATTTTTTTTCCAATGGATTATTATTAATGTAAATGTATTATGCCCGCTCTGAATATATTTTTTATTCTGGTTTCTGATTGCGCTACATTAATTAACTATTATTCTGTCCCATTAATAGCTTTTTACATTCAAAATATAACAATATAAGTAGATGAATATGTTCTAAAATACATGATATTCAGAATTAAGTTTATAAAAATTTGTAGTATTTTGAATTATCTTGATAATATTTTATGAATGTATCTTAATCAAACCACGTTAGCAATTTGTTATATTATAAATGGATACTGTAACTTATGTGATTACTACTAAAAGAATGCTCAAATAGCTCAAGTTTACAGTTAAAGGGTCTGGATTTTCTTTCCTTGAATAAAGCCATGAAGATGAACGATATTGGAACTTAGTTTTGTACCGACTCAAATGATAACATAGTGAAGGACTTGCAGTTTGGCAATATACTTGCCGAAATGTTACCAAATAGGCCATAACTACATTAATCTCTTTTTGTCCACTGGATGTTGCATTTAAACAGAGCTCCAATTTGTGCTTTTTTTCAGACAGTATTATAAGTGCATTATTACATTAGCAATATAAGTAATAATAATAAGTAACACAAATATTTCAACATCTGTTTTGGTCAAAAGCAAAACAGAGTATTAAATTGCATATCAATCACCAAAAAAAGTATCATTAACAATGACCCATCTAACATATAAATCGTCCATATTACATGATTTGATTGCTTAGTATTTCAACTTCCACATTTCAAGTAGAATTGATTTCATAACGGATTATTGCACTTGTCATGCTAAATGCTATAAAGGTGGAATACAATGTATATGACTTGCAGCTCTTTTATAAAAGTTTAACAGCTCATATACTACTTTTTTGAAGGTTCTGTTTGTACAAAGTCGATAAATAGTGAAGCAATTGGCATGCTACAACTACAAAACAGACTCGGTTTTATTACTCTTTACAAGTAAAAACAAAGCAGCTAACACGGCGAAAAGTATTTGGCTTTTCTAATGACGGCGATTTAATAGTTTATCGCTTTCTCTTCTTTTTTTATTTTTTATTTTCAAATTCCACGATGTTTTTAGTGCAATAGAAAAATACTGGGTCTAAAAATAAAAAAAGATAATGTATTTATCATACAAGGATCAGTAACTGTAAAAGAACTCGTATCTCGTAAATTATAAACACCGGGTAAATTTCTAACATGCATCATCTAGTTCAGCTATGTTAGATCTTCTCCAACGTATTCAGGCAAAATATCAGTAAAAATAACCCATTAATGTTTATTTAATAAGCATTTAAACATCTATTAATAAACAGTGTCTATTTAACAGATTATTTCGTAGCATTAACTTCATAAAATTTTGTCTCTTTGAATAAATAAACTACCTAAGTATGTCAACCAAAAACTATATCATGACAATAAACAATTTAAGTATATATAACCCAACAATCAAGTTGATCCTTTATACAAAATAAGTAAATACTTTTGAATAAATATACTCACAATAACCATGGTTAGCCGAAATAAAGCACTAAAACTACGTGTTGTAAACAAATCTGGAACCTGGATCTTTGAAGCTACCCACGAACATTGTTATTATGAAATATAATTGCTAAATCTAGAACTGGGGCCATTAATAAATAATTTCTAAATCTATTTCATTAATGACTAAAAATAGCAATTCTTTTGTACACAGTCAAGTATTTTAAGCAATAGAAGCTACCCACGAACATTGTATATAATTACCAGGTATATTCCATTCCTTCATTAGGGGGCTCTACTGCTTCTTGCCCATTGTACAAATAATGGATGAATTCGAATATATTTCTATGGTAGTACATCTACGCGCACATGTCTTCGAAAGCTCTGCCCAAATACATGTCCTCATATAGGTCCAATCTGTCCTCAAGAGCGATCTCCTGTAAAAATGATATAAAATTGTGTCACCCCTCAAATTTAGAGTGTGGATCGAAACGTACTTTTAGTAGATCAAATCATCTGATCTGGTGGAAACTTCATCCTTCCAAGGAAAAAAGAACGAACAAGTTAGAAATCAAAACAGTAACTCGAGTTGAAGAGCAACAGAGAAGAATCAATTCAGTAACTCGAATCAAAGGTCGAGCAGAATCAATATCGAAAAAAGGAAAAAATCGCATACCGTTTTTGACAATCAAACTCGACCCAATTGAGGCAGCCGCAGGCAATCGCTGATAGAGGAAAATATTCGAAGCATCATCGACAAGTTGGAGCGGTGCCACAAAACCCTAATTTATTGAAGAGGAATGAACGAAGAGAAAAGCTGCCATTTTTCTCAAAGGAATCAGGCCGAAGATAATATAAAAGTTAACAGGGGAATAATTTTTAGTTGGACCGGCTCCTTTATATTATAAATTGGGCTTTTAGTTTTATATATTACAATGGGCACCTCTTACAACGGGCATTTTGTGACCGTTGTAAAGTTGGCATCTATTACAACGGTTCTGAATGGACCGTTGTAATATCCTTCTATTACAACGGGCAAACAATGCCCGTTGCAAAAAGGTCATTGTATATGACATCTTTTACAACGGGCCTAAATGGACCATTGTAATAGTCTTCTATTACAACGGGCAACCAATGCCCGTTGTAAAAAGGCGTTGTAATAGGGTATTTTTGTTGTAGTGATTTTATTTTTCTTTCTACTCTTAATGATCCGCTTGTTCGTGCAATTTGAATTGGACATGTGTGGTTTATTGTCGATTCAAAAGGTATGGAAAAATGGGTCATTACGAACGATTTTTGAAAGTTTTGACCTTACGCACCTGATTTAGAGTTTGCCTTTCGGCGTTCAAACATTTTTCACTCATCATCTAACCTAGATGGCTTCACATAACCAATGTGATTTTAAAAGTTTTTGACCTCTCTGTCCAAGTGTCATAACTCTTTCCATACATATAGTGCAGACTGACCTAAGAAGATAATCAAGAAAAATAAACCAAACCTGCACACTTCAAAGTTCACTCCATGTTTCTCATATGAAGTAAACTTTGAAGGCATGTGTTATACCAAAAATTGTCAATAGCAAAAATAATGATTATCTTCCTAAGGAAAGTCCGACGCTCCATCTCCATATGTATTGCCAGAATCGTAATGCTTAAGTGTTTAAAGAACGAACAGGTTGAGCCCATCTCAAAAGAATAATACCACAAGCTGAAGGGAATAGCCCATTAGCAGATCCAAAGCCTGAAGCACCAACCTATATCAAAAGGAATTGACGGTCGAAGCGATCAACGGGATAATATGCGGCTAAGATGCGAGAGGCCGTTTAGATGGGAAGAAAATTCATCAATCCACACTCCTTAGCAAAAATGCTATATGTCCAAAACAAGCTCAAATCGTAGTCATACAACTAGCAATCTCAGCAATCCAAGGAGAAGGTTCTCCACCAATGGCTCTGTAGCAAGTTGGCTATAAATATGAAACAATCCCAAGGCACAAGGGATCTTTTGGCGCAAAAAGAACTTACACAATCAAATGGTACTTTCCTATATTAGAGCTATATTCAAAAACTCAGTAATGTCGGAAACGTCTAGGTTCAATGTAATAAACCTCTCGGCTAAACAAGGGTAACTAAATAAGGAAAGGACAGTGGAAGTAGGGACTTCCGGCTCGAACCACTATAAAAAGTCTCGGTGTTATTTACTTTGTGCACTTTATCTTCTTCTCATTTTCCAGCACGACTTTATAGCTTAACCTTCCATAACTCCAACTTATTTACTTCAAGTCTTGTTAACCTCATACTCGATACCTGTAACTCAAGTAACTTTCAAAGTTATATCTTCAAACCCCGGGGTGTTGGTGTAGACAAAATTATGCACTAACAACAAACACACACACGTACATATCTCTCTCTGCATGTTTTTTCCTTCATAAAATTTCAGAAACATGTTATTTCTAATCATTTTTTATCATAACCGGTTCTTAAGTAATTCATATCACTTAATTTTTTATGAGAAAATTCTACAAATCAAAACTAATCCCAAAATAACATGTTCATACCATCATATTGAATTTTTCTGGTCATTTAAATCATAATAACCATGAGAAATATTCTTATTTTCATTCGATCGTGAGCAATTATGAAGGAAAACGGGATTAAAAAATATACTGCTCACCTAGATCTTATAGTTGAATGTTATTTCTAGTTCCCTTAGCTTTAATCTTCTTATTTTGCTTTTTCTCTTGATTAGACCGCTACGATTGAAGGCTTCAAGTTTTTATATTTTAACTTAAATATAGAATGAAATAAGAAAAGAATGATGAGATGATTTGAAAAGAGGTTTAATAAACCCTCCCTGGGACATCGGCCCACCGTCACCTATTTCTTGTTTAATTCATTGTAGTTGGCTTCATTAAGTATTAATAAAAGCACACCCAAATACTTGTCACATCATATTATTATTTAAATCCTTATTTTCATAACTAATCCTTTAGCTAATTACTTATTAATTTATGGGTTGTTATAGCAACTTAACCCATTTTAACTTTTTAAGAATTCATTATTAATAAAAACAAACCATGGTGCGCTTAGATACTCTTCTTATTAGTCGGTTACTCTAGACACTTGAGTACTCTTTGTATTACCCAATTATGAAGTTTTAATGATTATCTATTATGGGGAGTCCCTAGGGTAATGCGAGTAAGCCAATTGTCTGAGTAGGCGTGAGTGTTCGGTCGGTTTTAAAGTAAAAAATTTCAAAGCAAATTGAAACTGAAAAAGATCCAAAACCGAACTGAACTCAATTAATCTCGGTTACTTCGATCGGTAACCGATTTAGAATGGTATGTTATTATTCAAATGATTTATTGACTCAAAGTAAAATATGAATTGATGTTTGGGTAGGTTTTATCGAATATTTTTTATGTTAGTAATAAATTTTGACATATTTTCAAACAGTACACTTTGTATTTTATTACTAAACCAATTATTTAAAGTTTTGCGATAGCATAAATTTGGATAATATAATAAAAGTTCGATTAGTTCGGTTAAATCGATATTCAAATTTTTTTATTTTATAAATCAAATTCATCATAACCGAACCGGTCAAAATGAACTGGTTCGGTCAGTTAATTCGGTTTTATCCGAATATTGCTCACCTCTATGCCTAACGCAACTCCCACTAAAGACAACCTCTTCGATACAAAAATCAACGTGTGTGTGTGAAGTTCACAGTAGTTTAATGAACGAAATAGATGTTTCATTGTTCTAATTTTACATTTTAATAGAATTGAAAACCAAGTTAAATTCATTTTATTTATAGTATCTATATTAATTTAAGTATAATTATTGTTATTTTCTTCAACTCAACTCAACCTAATTGCATTTCGTCTAGTGCACCCCAAATGATATGACCGGCATAGTCTGTTATTAGAAAAGGAACCGCACCATTATTAATGGTAATTGCTGTGCCGAAACTGAGCAATTTTACCCAACTTACTCTTCCGAATTCACAATTAAATAAGGCTATTTTTGTACAAAATGACCTGAATATATAGAGAGTTGACGTTGGAAGTTCTAACTCATACGCCTTATGTGTGGGATTGTCAAGAAAAATATGTGTGGCTGTCCCAAAAAAAAGGTAAAAAAGAATATATACACACGTATAAAGAGTATGTAACTAGCTAATAAACATCCCCAGTTGACACTAAATTTGATGTTCCAATAAAAGTTGACAATTGCAATAAAGAAGCAAAAGTCAGAAAGGGCAAATGTTAGGGCTATTGTATCTCCTCTGGTCATAGACGTATCTATTTTTCCTCTTAAGCAAAGAGCCATGTTTAGTCAATTGTCAGAACAATCATATGTATAAAGAGCGGTTAATGGGAATGTTCTTGACAATCATTGATCGGTGTTTAATATATGATCAGTATTAGAAGTCCAGTGCATGAATGGCCAATATGTGTCAACTCACCTAAAAGTTGGTCGGAGAGGGATCACCAATAATTAAAGTGAATGTTTGGTTTTTATATGGAAAAAAAAAACATCTGTGCAATTATGAAGGGTGTAGACAAGATTAAACATTTCCCTGCTATTTTACAATGCACACCATACATCTTATAGACAATTCATGGTGGCTCTTTCTGTTCTAGAAGCTTTGTCAAACTAAAATGATGATGAATTTGCTCTTTTATGAATGCATTTATACAACATGACAGAAGTGGATCCTTTTCTCCTGTTTAAACTGAAGGAATCCATGACTGCTATGCTAGTAAAGAAAGAATCCACATATAACGGCTAAAAGCTCAATAATTCATAAACTTACATCAATGCTAAAATGAATTTGGGTGATCTAACCATCAGTAAGTCTATCAGTTTATGAATAGAGTCCAAAACATTATAGAATTGGATTAGTTAATTACTGATCAAATATTTTATTAGTGAGAGTTGACTGGTCTTTATATTATCTGTTGTATTTGTAAGAATACAAATGAGTTGAGAGGAAGCAATGTAATGATCTCTTTGTTTTCTTATCAATATTTTCTTAACTTGACTATAATATATGTTCAAATAGCTCAAATCTGAATTTGAGAAGGAAAAAAATTTCTATTTTCGATATCAGTGATAGATGTTAGGTTGCATGGAATCTTTGATACTACTGGCTCACATGCAGCTAAGAAACGAATGTAATGAAAGGTGGCACACCAAAAAGGACATGAGAAATAGGTATTTGAAAGTGACATAAAAGTAGAAGGGTTAATGAAATAAGATCCGTTTCTTATGTTAAGAAAGAGACATTCGAAATGGTATTTGAAAGGGGCATGAAAGAGGGTTTTTAATTTTGTTATTACTACTTATATTGTTGACATATTCATATTGTTTTAACATGAAAGTAGAAAAAATAAAAAACTTCAGCCACATTTTTGAATGAAGAACGCAAGTATCAAAATTTAATTTGAAGGACATTGAATGCTATATCAATATAGAATCAGATAAAACAAATGCTACATCCACTTTCCTTTCCAAATGGTTGAATCACTCAAAAGGAAACTCATCATACTGGATTCTTACAAAAGTGCATTCAACTCATCTTTACCATTTAAGGGTATCGAATACATTACACCTTACGTGAAGTGATCAAACTGACATTTCAATGATCTAATTCTTAAGTTCAAATTCTTGGTCTAATGCTACATCTAACACAACAAGATCCTTATCACAATCAATCGTATTGAATACATTATCTCGCATCATAATTTACTTGCTCATTTCAAATTAACTAATTTCACTTAGGTTTGTACATTACGAATTATGAATTACGAATGTTCACCATCTAACATTTATATGTGATTGAATATTGATCAAACATCCATATTCTTGTATTAATTAAGAGTTCAAATAGCATAGAAGGCAATAAACAGTCTTGGGCAAATACACTTATGACCAAGTTACAACGTATTTAGTAATTGTACAATTAGGCCCTTGCATGGGTCTTGAGGTGACAACATACCAAAAGATTTATTTGTAGGTATATATTTTATATTTATTTATCATTCTTAATTTAGTACATTTTTATATTTTAATTGATAAATATTTTATCAATAGTTGCATAAATTTATCGTAGTGGATTATTTTAACTTTATATATAACATATGTTTTTACAATGTTAGAAGGGTTATATGTTATCATTTTATTTTTCTAATAAGGCTCGCAGTAGGGTTTTATATTCCTCCAAGTCTAAAAAAATATAGAAATCTTTCGATTCCTCTAGTGAGTGTTAGGACTCATTCGCATTGGGATTCTGATCTTGAATTTGCTCAATAAATTATAAGCCCACAAGTGATAGACAATTGTTCGTAGAATTATCGCATATAACTCTTAGTCGTGGTCCTTGTCTCAATCTCGACCTTGACACTATAAGAATAACATCAAATTCCGACGGCAGATAGCTATCGGCCGTCGATAACCAATAGAACAGCCGTCGGAATAGCTTACGCGCTTCCCGACTCTTTTCGATACGAATTAGCGATGGATTTCCGATGGCTTCCTACGATTATTAGCGATGGTTTTCTGATGGCTAGCGGTGTACACGTGGCCACGAACCTTACCAATATTCTGCTGATACCCGTCGCTATCCGTCGGAATATTATGACAAGATAACCGTTGCTAGCCGACGGGCAATCTGGATGATTTTTTTGTACCAGCAGCCATTCGATTCCCATACAATCCATATACATCAGTATATATCACAGCTTCATTTCACACGTATATATATATATAAGCTAAAATCACATATTACACCAACAACAATATTAACAATAAATCAAACTCAAATAATCCAACAAACATAAAATCAAAAATCCAACGTCTCCACAAAATGTACCAAGCATATCCAATCAACATCAAACATCCAACATCTTCACAAAATGTATCAAACATACCCAAATCAACATAAAACATCCAACCTCTCATCAACATGTATCAAACATTACAAAACACATCATACTCACCATCTCCAAGTGCATATATACAATGTCCAAACACAAACATAAAATAACGTACCTATCAAGGCTCGTCCTCGCCTCCGAAAGCACCGACGACGAAGGGTGTGACGCCCCACCTCTATGCTCATAATAACAAAGAGTATTAAAGGAAATACTGTCTATTATTACGAAGAATAAGGCTGGATGGGAGCGACCATCCGTAATTGGCCTTACACTAATATTGGTTATCTCGATAGGAGTGGTACATTCTTTTTATTTTTCTTCTATTATTTATTTACTCCCATCGACACACCCAATACTAGTATAAAACGAACTACGACGGTTAATAATAGTTTAGGACATTAGATATAACAATAACACAGATAATATAAATGCAGAACATAGATAAAAACAAAAGTCTCAGATATATATAACTGATGTCAGTTAATACATAGTTGACACTATACATATGATACAACTACAACTGTCGACTCTAGAAGTTATATATACAAGTACATTATCGACTAATATACATGAATACATATCATTCTATACAATGACACGACTACTACAAAATGACTCTGACAACTTCAGAAGATGTGAAAAGTCTTCCTGAACAGCAACTCAAAGAAGAAAATCTACAACCTGAAATAACTCGGGTCTGACCCGAGTATTACATTCAAAAAGAAAATAATACCCAGGTCAGTCTAATTCAAACCAGTTTATTAGTGCGTATAGGCAGTAATAATTTAAATAGACGACGGTCACAATAATTCCCGTCTATCTGATTCTTTAAACAAAGAAACCGGGTAACGGTCAATATAACACTTAACAGTGTTTAACAAAAATCAGCAGATTTAAATCATCAACAGAGATAAATAAACAATTTATCAAATCGACTTAATCAATTTAAAACTGTCAAATCTGATAGGGCTGCAGTACACGCACGCGTGTACTGCCTCGCCACTATTGCGGGAGATACACAAAAGCTCAGTGAAAGTCACAAATGATCACTAGGTCAAACCCCGAAATCGGGTTCACTCAAGAGCAATAAAATAATGTCACAAGGTCAAATCCAAATCGGATTCAACTCAGGTGTAATTCGAAAATCAAATTCGAATACAATCAAGTGGTCAAAACAGTCTACACAAATTCAAGGAGGCACCAAACAACACACAAAATGCAAAGTGTTCAAGACTGGTCAGAGAAACCATGATGCATCTCATTTCAAACATGCAAAGGAACAATGGAGTATACACCCAGTATCAACAATATTTGGAGTGAATGCAAGACAGTGGCCAGAGACTGCAAGGGTAAAACTGCACCCAAATACAAATGTCACGAGTAAAGACCAGACAACATGGCTCAGGTGGGACTGCACATACAACAGGTGCAGCCACCATGGCAACAAGTACGACAGGGATGAGCAGATGCAAGTGAAACAAATCAACAAACAAAGGAACCAGAGCCAAGATCAAAACAAGTGTGCAGGTCAGAACAGCAATGACCAAGGCTACAGTATACAAACTCGAGCTTATAATGAACATAAGATGGCCAGAGACGAAGCTCACAGGGGCCAGAAATTAAGGCATGCAACCATACAGTAACAACAACTGATGAACAAAGATAAATACACTACAGAGACTAAGTTCAGTGCTGCAGACATGGTTCAAGATGAAGTACCAAATGAAACAAGGAACCAGACCTCAATATAGTAATGATAGCAGACCTGAATGCAATAAAGACAATGCTTGAAACTGTGCAAGTACAAAATGATGCAAAAAGATAGGTATCAGACTCCCCACCGAGAAACAATGGATCAAAGAAAAGTTCGAATTCAATGCAGACGCAACAGGTCGAGATGAACAATTTGAAAGTAAACAAATTGTGAAAATATATAGAAGTCAAGTCTAACAGCCAAAGTTCAAATGACTCAAGTGAAGGTCCAAGACCACAGACCGGAGTTCAAGTAATTTCAAAAGATACAACATGAACAAATGGTCATCAAGCTATTGCAAATGAAATCAACCCAGACTAAACAAGCCAATGAATGACCAGATGAACCAATGATAACAGTGTACAATACCAGAATCAACATCTTTGAAGTGAATGCAACTACAGAGATGTACAACTCGTAAATGAACATGTACAAGTGAACACATGCAATTATAACAGTGATGAACAGAAACAGTGAAAGTTTCAAAGCCGTGAGCATCATTTAACCCACCCCGAAATCACAAGGCCAAAAGCATAATATCAACACAGTTAAAACCAAGTCGTGGCCCACCTCAAAGTGAACAAAGAAGTCAAATTTCAAGACTTGGCCAAGCATCAAAATATCGCATAAACAGAGTCGAGCAAAATAACATTGCCAAACTCGATTCTGAAAATCAACAAAGCTGTGAGTGACCCAAAATCAAACCAACAAGAAAATGCAGACAACTACAAATCGACTTCGTTCAAATGAGATCAAAGGAACGAAGTCAAAGTGACCTCGCAAACCAATAGTGCCAGAAAACCAGACAAACTAGGAGTTAAACTATACCACAGTTTAAAGTCGCATAAAGCAGAGAAACCGACTGCATTCAAAAGATTGGCTTGAATTAGATGTGAGTGATGGACACTCACCTTATTTTGAAGAACACAAATTTGATGTCGCCGCCGAGGGCAGCTTAAAAGTCGACCGATCAACCACGCAAGGAAAACGAGTAGAGTCGAGCGTCGTTCGATCGTGTTGTTGGATCTGGCGCCTTTGATTACACGGGGCTCTAGTTTGAGGGATGAAGGAGAGGGGCGAAGCAGCCACCATTTTTTTTCTTTTCGATCGATTTATTCTATGGCACGAATGAATGAGAGGGGATGGGGATGTCGTTTTATCAGAGAAAAACGTGGTATAGGTATGGGCTGGTATGGAGAAGGTATGGGTTAAGTATGTTGTTATTTTATTTATAAAGCCCGCAAAATTCTTTTAACGAATTACAAAAGAATTTTCAACTCGATTAAAACTTCAGCTGAATTAAACAAACAATTTAAGCGTCACATTGACGATAGTTAATTGTTATAAAATCTCGGGTTGTTACAGACTCCCCTCCTTATAAAAATTGCGTCCACGCAATCATAGGGAATAAATGGATAAAATGTAACAACCAAAAGAGCATGGCAATGTCGAATGTATAAGCAAAGCAAGTGTAAGTGGGGAGGTATTAGATAAGAAATCAAAAGGTTCGACTGCTTCAAATCAAAAGAATCAACATCGTGGGAATCAGGGATCAAAATCAAACGACTAACAAAAGCAAGAACAATCGAGTTCCAGCAACTAAAAGAGAAGGAAAAACAGAACAGAAATCCCATACAGAGCACGAATTGAATGTGAGTAAATCAAATTACTCACCTGAATCGCCAGAGAAAAAGACGAAGCTCAAATCTCAAAAATCGCCAATATTCACTTATCTCAAACGATAATCAGAAGACAAATCAAATATCTGAGTATCTCAAACGATAATCAGAAGACAAATCAAATATCTGAGTATCTCAAACGATAATCAGAAAACAAATATTCGATTATCAAAATGATAATCAAATTTCAAATTCAACAAATATTTGATTATCTCAAGCGATAATCAAATTTCAAATTCCACAATCATTCGATTATCTAAAGCGATAATTAAATTCGAAATCAGCAAATATTTAATTATCTAAAGCGATAATTAAATTCCAATCAACAAATATTTAATTATCTCAAGCGATAATTAAATCTCAATCAACAACTATTTAATTATCTCAAGCGATAATTAAATCTAAAATCAACAAATATTTAATTATCTCAAGCGATAATTAAATCTAAAATCAACAAATATTTAATTATCTTAAGCGATAATTAAATCTAAAATCAACAAATATTTAATTATCTCAAGCGATAATTAAATCTAAAATCAACAAATATTTAATTATCTCAAGCGATAATTAAATCTAAAATCAACAAATATTTAATTATCTCAAGCGATAATTAAATCTCAAATCGACAAATATTTAATTATCACAAGCGATAATTAGAAACAACAAATATCTGATTATCAAAAACGATAATCAGAACTCATATCAACAAATATCTAATTATCACAAGCGATAATTAGAAACAACAAATATCTGATTATCAAAAACGATAATCAGAACTCATATCAACAAATATCTAATTATCACAAGTGATAATTAGAAACAACAAATATCTGATTATCAAAAACGATAATCAGAACTCATATCAACAAATATCTAATTATCACAAGCGATAATTAGAAATAACAAATATCTGATTATCAAAAACGATAATCAGAACTCATATCAACAAATATCCAATTACCTGCAGATAATTGGAAGCAACAAATATCTAGAAATCAATTAAGAAGACTAGAAAATCAACATAAAAGCTTGGATCGATCCCATCAGATGGCGAGTTTTTAATTCGCCGCACGTGCATCAACAAATGGCCGAAGCCTACCAAGTACTCAACATAATTTTGGCGCCCATCAGATTGACCCGAAGGTCCGCAGAGTGACCCGAAGGTCTAGTACTGGTATTTGACCCGAAGGTCCGCAGAGTGGCCCGAAAGCCCAACAAATGACCCGAAGGTCCAACAAATGACCCGAAGGTCCTCATAGTGGCTCGAAAGCACACGAAAGCAACAAAATGTTTCAATTAACGAGTCCGGAATTAACCGAAATAGCAAACGCACATGTCCCATACCACGTGTTTTACTAAATCGTTTGATTCTCTTCATCGTTTCCTTGAAAGTGTAAAATTCATCAAAATCATCAAAACAACAGATATTCAATTAACGAGTCCGGAATTAACCGAAAAAGTAAAAGTGTGGTTCCATACTCCGCACTTTTGCTAAATCGTTTAATTCTCTTCATCGTTTCCTTGAAAGTGCAAAATTGTGTATTTTGTAAAAATACACTTTACATTCTCAAACGGACAAGTCCGGAATTAAGCGAATCAGTAAAAGAAAGGGGTCATAGTCCTCGATTTTGCTGAAACGTTTAAATCGCTTCCTCATTCTTTTGAAATCGCAAACTGTAAAATTTTTGAAAACAATTTTATTTATTTTGTAAAAATAACAATTCGCATTCTCAACTGAACAAGTCCGGAGTTAAGCGAAACAGTAAAAGAAAGGGGTCATAATCCTCGATTTTGCTGAATCGTTTAAGTCGCTTTCTCATCCTTTTGAAAACGCAAACTGCTAAAATTTTATAAAACAATTTTCCAATCACGTGATTAAAACAGTAAATCAGTAACAATTTCGGTAAGGAAATCGTACTTCTCAAAATACCGTAAAAACGGTCACAAAACAGCATTGCAGAATAACCGCTTGAAAATCCACTTTTAAAATTTGACGGTTACTGAAGCCAAAGCGACAGTAATTTTGAAACGTCAAAATCATATCAAAACAATTTACAGCAAAAGGTAATATCAGAGAATTTTCATTCATCAAAATGCCACAAAACACCGTGCTTCAAAATATAGCATTGGTGTAAAATCCCGTTATAAAAATAACGGCAACAAAATACGTTTCATAACCAAGCATCGGTTCAACGTAAAATAAATGTAATAACGTGCAATTTAAATTTTGCACGTACTACAAAATGAACAAAGAAATCATTCGAAGGTATCTTCAATAAAGATAATTCAAAACAGCATAAATCTAATCAATATATGATTAGTACAAAAGAAAGTCAGCGGAAATTTCAACAAAAATCACATAACTGTAATTTCTTCGAATCCTCAATTCGGATTCGAAGTTCTCAAAGAAATAAAATAATTACAGTTATGTAAACAACAAATGAAATTATATCAATTTCGTATTTCGATTTGTTAATCGAAAAGATTATCAGTTGTATTCAGCGAAGACAGTTTCACTGTCTCCGCTGCGCACTCTGATAAATATAACACAATTTAATCAAAATAACAAAACACAATTCCACTTTTATTTTTAAATAAAGATATTTAAAAATTTCATCAAAATTTCAAAACTTTAGTTTTGACTCAAATCACAATAAAACATCGACTAATAGTTGTAACATATGTTCCATCCAAGTTATGTTTTATATTATGTCCATAAACCCCAAGCTCTGATACCAACTGTGACGCCCCACCTCTATGCTCATAATAACAAAGAGTATTAAAGGAAATACTGTCTATTATTACGAAGAATAAGGCTGGATGGGAGCGACCATCCGTAATTGGCCTTACACTAATATTGGTTATCTCGATAGGAGTGGTACATTCTTTTTATTTTTCTTCTATTATTTATTTACTCCCATCGACACACCCAATACTAGTATAAAACGAACTACGACGGTTCATAATAGTTTAGGACATTAGATATAACAATAACATAGATAATATAAATGCGGAACACAGATAAAAACAAAAGTCTCAGATATATATAACTGATGTCAGTTAATACATAGTTGACACTATACATATGATACAACTACAACTGTCGACTCTAGAAGTTATATATACAAGTACATTATCGACTAATATACATGAATACATATCATTCTATACAATGACACGACTACTACAAAATGACTCTGACAACTTCAGAAGATGTGAAAAGTCTTTATATCCTGAACAGCAACTCAAAGAAGAAAATCTACAACCTGAAATAACTCGGGTCTTACCCGAGTATTACATTCAAAAAGAAAATAATACCCAGGTCAGTCTAATTCAAACCAGTTTATTAGTGCGTATAGGCAGTAATAATTTAAATAGACGACAGTCACAATAATTCTCGTCTATCCGATTCTTTAAACAAAGAAACCGGGTAACGGTCAATATAACACTTAACAGTGTTTAACAAAAATCAGCAGATTTAAATCATCAACAGAGATAAATAAACAATTTATCAAATCGACTTAATTAATTTAAAACTGTCAAATCTGATAGGGCTGCAGTACACGCACGCGTGTACTGCCTCGCCACTATTGCGGGAGATACACAAAAGCTCAGTGAAAGTCACAAATGATCACTAGGTCAAACCCCGAAATCGGGTTCACTCAAGAGCAATAAAATAATGTCACAAGGTCAAATCCAAATCGGATTCAACTCAGGTGTAATTCGAAAATCAAATTCGAATACAATCAAGTGGTCAAAACAGTCTACACAAATTCAAGGAGGCACCAAACAACACACAAAATGCAAAGTGTTCAAGACTGGTCAGAGAAACCATGATGCATCTCATTTCAAACATGCAAAGGAACAATGGAGTATACACCCAGTATCAACAATATTTGGAGTGAATGCAAGACAGTGGCCAGAGACTACAAGGGTAAAACTGCACCCAAATACAAATGTCACGAGTAAAGACCAGACAACATGGCTCAGGTGGGACTGCACATACAACAGGTGCAGCCACCATGGCAACAAGTACGACAGGGATGAGCAGATGCAAGTGAAACAAATCAACAAACAAAGGAACCAGAGCCAAGATCAAAACAAGTGTGCAGGTCAGAACAGCAATGACCAAGGCTACAGTATACAAACTCGAGCTTATAATGAACATAAGATGGCCAGAGACGAAGCTCACAGGGGCCAGAAATTAAGGCATGCAACCATACAGTAACAACAACTGATGAACAAATATAAATACACTACAGAGACTAAGTTCAGTGCTGCAGACATGGTTCAAGATGAAGTACCAAATGAAACAAGGAACCAGACCTCAATATAGTAATGATAGCAGACCTAAATGCAATAAAGACAATGCTTGAAACTGTGCAAGTACAAAATGATGCAAAAAGATAGGTATCAGACCCCCCACCGAGAAACAATGGATCAAAGAAAAGTTCGAATTCAATGCAGACGCAACAGGTCGAGATGAACAATTTGAAAGTAAACAAATTGTGAAAATATATAGAAGTCAAGTCTAACAGCCAAAGTTCAAATGACTCAAGTGAAGGTCCAAGACCACAGACCGGAGTTCAAGTAATTTTAGAAGATACAACATGAACAAATGGTCATCAAGCTATTGCAAATGAAATCAACCCAGACTAAACAAGCCAATGAATGACTAGATGAACCAATGATAACAGTGTACAATACCAGAATCAACATCTTTGAAGTGAATGCAACTACAGAGATGTACAACTCGTAAATGAACATGTACAAGTGAACACATGCAATTATAACAGTGATGAACAGAAACAGTGAAAGTTTCAAAGCCGTGAGCATCATTTAACCCACCCCGAAATCACAAGGCCAAAAGCATAATATCAACACAGTTAAAACCAAGTCGTGGCCCACCTCAAAGTGAACAAAGAAGTCAAATTTCAAGACTTGGCCAAGCATCAAAATATCGCATAAACAGAGTCGAGCAAAATAACATTGCCAAACTCGATTCTGAAAATCAACAAAGCTGTGAGTGACCCAAAATCAAACCAACAAGAAAATGCAGACAACTACAAATCGACTTCGTTCAAACGAGATCAAAGGAACGAAGTCAAAGTGACCTCGCAAACCAACAGTGCCAGAAAACCAGACAAACTAGGAGTTAAACTATACCACAGTTTAAAGTCGCATAAAACAGAGAAACCGACTGCATTCAAAAGATTGGCTTGAATTAGATGTGAGTGATGGACACTCACCTTAGTTTGAAGAACACAAATTTGACGTCGCCGCCGAGGGCAGCTTAAAAGTCGACCGATCAACCACGCAAGGAAAACGAGTAGAGTCGAGCGTCGTTCGATCGTGTTGTTGGATCTGGCGCCTTCGGTTACACGGGGCTCTAGTTTGAGGGATGAAGGAGAGGGGCGAAGCAGCCACCATTTTTTTCTTTTCGATCGATTTATTCTAGGGCACGAATGAATGAGAGGGGATGGGGATGTCGTTTTATCAGAGAAAAACGTGGTATAGGTATGGGCTGGTATGGAGAAGGTATGGGTTAAGTATGTTGTTATTTTATTTATAAAGCCCGCAAAATTCTTTTAACGAATTACAAAAGAATTTTCAACTCGATTAAAACTTCAGCTGAATTAAACAAACAATTTAAGCGTCACATTGACGATAGTTAATTGTTATAAAATCTCGGGTTGTTACAAAGGGAATGTCTCATGCTGCTGCACATACTCCGCCAAGTGCAGTTGCACCATCTCCACAGCACGAAGGCCGTCTTGCTCATGTAGTTGTGCAAAGATGGCTCCGAGCTCTATAATATTTGCTTTGTCCTGAGCTTTTTGATACGTTTTCTACGAGGTCATAGCCTGCGAATAAAAATAAGTTGTTATAGAACTTACGTAAGTTTTATTAAAATTGTGCAACTTTTAATAGATAGTTTATTTTTATAAATGATTGCTTGGTTCCCAAGCCAAAACGCCTACATCGCGATATCGGTTCCATGATAGAGTCAAAAATAGCATTCTCCTCATCCCACGTCAACTATTTCCATCATGTTTCCTTCAGCATCTATGCTCGTGCTTCCTGAAATTTTTCCTACAATGCAAAAGAAAATACAATTGAAATTTACATAACATTATTTTAATTCTTTATAACTAATTACTTAAATTGATCAATAGTAATAACTTAATATTTAAAATATACTTACATAGGAAGCAATTGCTTTATCGTCGTCCTCCCATACGTACGTGAGGTTGCCAACTTCGTCTGTCTGCATGATGGCATGAGTATGAGCAAATACATCCATATATGAGACGGGAGCTCCACACGCTCATTCCTAAAATAGTTGGTATATATGTATTACTGTTGTAATAACTATTTATTAATCACTTATTACTTAAAATATACAAATGTAATAACTGTTTATGATTGCAAATAATAAATTTACCAAATCCTCACGATGAATGCTAAAATGACTTGGAACCACCACGATGTGTGACTGATTTTTTGTTTCTATTCGCGGAGTTCCTCTCCGATTTGCTTGCAAATTTTAATTGAACATTATATTTTACAGTTGTAAAACAAATTTAAGTGATATATGATTGACTTACATTAAATTCATTTATTTTCCACAAGCAACTCAAGCATCCCACATGCTAGCGCTCATCCGGTTAGGCTTCTTCGCTACTTTCCTAAGGCTATACATTGTGTTCTGGATTCTAAGCAATTTTTAAACTCCAATGGCGCTTGCAAAGGGGAATGTCAGCTTCCTGCAAGTCTACCACCCCTGCACGGTGAGAAAATATAAGTTATACATTTATACTTAGTCAGCAAATTGTAAAGTGGTAATATATAATGATATATAAATTACACTCACAAGGAAGTCCTGCCAGATACTCTGCTTGATGGGGTCTGGGATCTTACTCCATCTAGGCCAACATGTAGTCATCCTGCTCATGTAAGCTTGCTTCGAAATACTAAGGACAATCCTTGATGGCTCTAGCTCAAATCGCATGTGTTAAATATGAAACAGACCTTTAATAAATCATGACTAATATATCATACACAAACTATTTTTAATGCTAATATTAATACTTATGACCCATCCACTTTAGGCTACAAAGTCCCTACGGTATGCGGTGCCTGCTCTGATGGGCCGCTGCCATCCACTCCAATAGCGGTCCCTCTCTGAGAAGAAGAGGGGGAACCTGAATGGGAAGAACCGCGCCATCGGAAAAGAGACATAATACCTGTGACAAACATATCATTTTGTTATGGAAGAACATATCATTTAATTATGAGAAAGCCTATCATTGTTAATGAGAAAGATGTAACATTAATAATCGCATAAACTTTCTTTTATTCGTCGTTTTCTGATTCAGACTCGGTCTCGTACTCTATTTTTTTTCCTCTAAAATGCTTCTACTAATATATTTGATTCATCGTTTAGAGGTCCAAAATCAATTTGATCGTCGGTTATTATTATTTTGTCATTTTCCTCGATATTTGCTTGATAAGCTTGTTCGTCTAGAATATTCTTTCCATCAAACATAAATATTGTCTTCGTTTTAAAAACTGCCGAACAATTTTCTTTACCTCTTTTTAGAGATGGACAGGGAGTGTAATAAATGTGTAGGGATTGTTTGGCGAGTATAAAAGGATCATACATATGATTATGCGATGTATGCTTTATTTCAATAAGATTATAATTTGGGTGCACGTTGATTTCAGAACCTGAAACATTGCTGAACCAGTTGCATCTAAAAGAACTACCTCTGCAGGTCTTGTGAAATATGTCGATTGCAAAACCTGGGTTAACATGCCATAAAAATTCTTTATATGATCGTTGGGATCATCACTGCCTTTAACAAATACAGCGGTATTGTTAGTTAATTTTTCAGCACCATATTTTTTGATGTTGAATTTATATCCATTGGCGAAAAATATTGGATATGTCTTGACTTTTCTTTTTGGTCTCATCACTAGATGTTTCAATCCTTCATTGACCACACAATTTATCGGATCATAAACGTAGTTCGAAAACCAACTAGCGAAACCTTTACTGATATCGCCGCTTGGATGTTGTGATTCATAAACACTGCAGATATAGATAATATGTTGCACTATGATTAATGTACACATGTATTATTAAAATAAATATATCCAGACTTGTTATTTAATATTACCTAAAAAATAGTGTAACTTTAGCATAATTAAGAAGAATATATATATGTGTGCTACATGCTAATCTCTATCGCTAACTATACATCCATACATTTTCCAACAGGTCAGCCAGTTGTCTAAAAATAGATAACATTGCTTCAGAAGAATCTTGTTCCACACCTTCATCATTACGCATAGAACTTTCAAATGATAAGTTTACATGATCACTGAAATAATGTGAGAAAAAAAAACGAAGCTTCTTCTTCGATATATGATTTATAAATCGAACCTTCAACTCGTGCTTTTTGTCTCACTTTTGTCTTTAGATGATTTAAGTACCTATTAAAATTTATTTCAAATTAAAATTTACTTATATATGTAATTAAATTAATATTTAACATACTCAATATTGATACCTCTCAAATGGATAAATCCATCAATATTGCACAAGACCTCGAAAACGTACTTCATATGGAAGATGAATAGGTAAATGCTCCATTGCATTAAAGAAATACGGAGGAAATATTTTCTCCATTTTACAGAGCAGTATAGGGATTTCTTCCTCAAATTTACGTAGATGATCCGCTTTTAACGTAGTGGAACAAAGCTCCTTATAAAACAAAGTTCCATTACAACCTTCCAAACTTTTACGTGCAACAGTTCTTTGAAAGCGACGGGTAACAAATTTTCCATCATTACATGACAGTCATGGCTTTTCATCCCACTCAGTTTACGGTTCTTATCGTTGACAATCTACGAAGATTAGGAGAAATCTCATCGAGAAATCTTAATCCTTCCACTCATTTTAACAGTACTTTAACTTGGTTATTGTCTAGCTCATAGCATGCTTTGGGTATTTTAGTGTCATTTGGCTTGATATGAAGCTCCGGACAATTACATATATCTTGTATATCATGTCTTGATTTTAAATCGTCCTTAGTCTTTCCCTTAACATTCAAAACTGTATTAAATACATTATCAAACACGTTTTTATCATTGTGCATCACGTCAATATTATGACGAATTAGGAAAATTTTCCAATAAGATTTTTCTAATAAGGCAACTTCCAAATTATTATACTTTGTTTGCACCAATTATGAATCATCGATTTACCTTGAATTTCAACTTGTTCTTCGGTTTCATGTATCTTTGGATAGTCCTTTACAATGTCATATATATATTCGCTTGACCATATTATTGGTGGTCGCAAAGTCTCATGTCTATTAGATGTAAAGTTTTTTAATCTTTTCTAAAAGAACGATTAATATGGAGAAAACACCGATGACACTCAAACCATGAAATTTTCTTCCCATGCGGTAAAGAAAATGCTCGTTTTCTTTCATGCAATAAGGACAAGCTAGACAACCGGTCGTACTCCAACCCAAAAGCAGTGCATACATAGGAAAATCGCTAATAGTCCACAACAAGAAGCGAACATATGAATTTTTTTGAAATATCATATGTTTCAACTCCTTCGTACTATAATGTTTTTAACTCTTTAATTAACGGTTGTAAATAAACATCGATTTCTTATGTCGGATCATCAAGACCAGGGACGACGATTGTGAGAAACATATATGGAGTTTTCATACATATCCACGGAGGTAAATTGTAAGGTTTAACGATTATAGGCCAAGATGAGTATTTAGAACCAAATTGAGAAATTGGTGAAAATCCATCCATACATAAACCAAGTATAACATTATGGCTCTCCTTTGCGAAAGTGGGATATTTCTTATCAAAATGCTTCCATGCTTCTCCTTCAGTTGGGTGCATTAATGTACCTTCTTCTTGTATTCTCACACTGCGTTATCTCATGATGCGCTATTACAAAAGATGCATATAACATTTGAAGTCTAGGAGTGATAGATAAGTAATGCATACACTTATACGAAACTTTTTTTCCCTTCTTTTTTCTTGCTTTGTATCTTTCCTGGTTACATATTCTATAATTTCAAAGATTGATGTCTTCTTTCCAAAAAAAACATGCAACCATTTAAAGATGTATATATTTTTTGATATGGCAAACCAAAAGCGGACATAAGTTTTCTCACGTCATAATGATTTTTACACATTAAATTATCGGATGACATATGTCGTTTGGCAGCTTGTACAACAATTGTAAATATGGCTTCTGTGAAGTTGCATTTTGATTTCATCGTAATGTATTTTGCAGTTACTGATAATTGAGTGCCGCTTGTACAGCCATCCCGAAGGGGTTTCTTAACAGCATCTAATAAATCATAGATTTTTTTTTCTCCAACATTTGGTTCTTCTTCGATATTAACATCGTCATTATCAACTTTAACAGTAGAGAACATTGATCGTGCTGCATTTTCAACCATATCTTCTATGAGATTTTTCGTAATAATTTCATTACCAACCTCCTTCTCTGACTGTATATGATTAGGTGCTACAATTTCCCCATGACGATCCCACAACATATAATTCAGCACAAAACCATATTGGTATAAATGAACTCTAACCATATCTAATATCAAATGCTTCAACAATTTGCACCTACTACATGGACAACAAATTTCTTCATCGTTTCCATTATTACTTAAAGTGAATTCAATAAATACGTGTACACCATTATAAAAATGTTCACTTATTGAGCATCCCATTTTCCTTCATTGTTAATACATCCAGCTCTGATCAATAAAATAATTAACCATTTTTCCTACTTTAAAACATATGATAGAAATTAAAAACTATTTATCATTTTATGGATTGACATTTTATTTTTCAATTCAATCGTACAATATAATGTTTTTTATATTATATAGTATTTTTTTCAATTAATTTATACATTTTATCATTTCTTTACCATAATTCATTTTAATTATCTTTTATACATTAGAAGGATTGGCATTATGAATATAATATTAAATTTTTAGGTCATTGTTTTCTGCTTTGATGGTCGATCATCCTACTTCCATTACAAACACAATAGTAATTATATTTCGTAAATCATTTCATTTTAAACGGGTCAACAAAATTTCGGCAGGACTTCCTTCGTGTTCCCTGTATTGTATATAAATGCGTGTACACTGAGAACAAAAAAAGGAAGTGCTGTCAAAATTTTACGAACTATTTAAAATGAAATAATTTATAAAATGTAATTACTTTATTGTGTTTGTAACTTGTCCAATATAGGGACAAATCTGATAAATATTGTATCAGATGAATATAGATGTCCATTCTCTGACAAAAACAAATATCCATACAACGATCATATATAATACTTGTCAGACGGAGCCAAAAACTATTAAAGGATATAAAAAATAAAGCACTAATTATCGTATTCGACATTTTAGAAAACACATACACTAAATCATGCACATCTACCCTAATTAACCCAAGCTTGGTCTAATGCGTATATGCACTAATTAATCAACGTATATATACTAACATACACTAAACAAATTAATGTTTTTGACATTTAGATGATAATAACTGTAATTAGCATTCAACGAGGTATAGTAAACAATCAATGTACGTGGTATTATAAAGAACTAGAATAACAAATTAACCATAATTTAACAAATCAAAATTAATTAGGGTTTAGGAATAAAACCTGATTGGAGATTGATGAAGGACCTAGGCTTATCGAGAGTGGAGAATGATGAAGTTGGAGATGATCGTGGAGGCGCGGGGGCTAGCTAACGACGGGGAGAAAGTTATGGAGTTAGTGATTTGGTGAATTTGGAAGGAAGGGAATAATGAATCAGATCTCGGTTATTATGATAAATACATATTTTGATTTACCTTAAATGGTTTCAATTGAATAAATTCAAAACATTATTTTGATTTACCTTAAACAATTTAAGATAATTACATATATTGAACAATAACATTTATAGTTATATATACATACATATATCAATATATATATATATATAAATTAATTAATTAACCTTTAATTAATCAATCAATTTAATTAATTAATTATTTATTAAATAATTTTTAAAAATGTTAAATTTAATTTTAAAACAATTTTGAAAAATATTTTATTACTTTTATAAAACTATATTTTAAATTTAAATTTTAAATTTAATATATATTTTAAATTTTCAAATTGAATTTTAGAAATTAGTTTAAAGCCTAAATCAATTTAGGTCTTTACAATTGGGCCAACCTTCTGGAGTTACACCACCCATTTAGCCAGTCTAGTAGCCAGTGAAATACTAGTTTATTCAACCCCAAGTCTAAACACTACTATTTGGGTCACCAATCGTATAAGTAGATTTTATTAATTGACCATAAAGTAGTTAATTATACTACATAGACTATCTGGGCTCTAATACCGTTGTTGGAAACAGATCGGTCTGTAGTGGATAAAATTGATGGATTTCAAAAAAAAATTCCTGATTTAGATCATTGTTGTTATATGGAGTCAAAGTAATGTTGTTAATTTGATTTTTTGGATACATCAATATATACTTGTAACGACCCAGAATTTTGAACAAATTAAATTGAAAATATTTAATTAATTTTAAATATTTGAACGGTAATTTAATTTGAATTCCCGATATATCTTTGAATTTGGTGATTAAATTATAAAATTTAATCTATTGAAAACTGGATAAAAATTTGAATCTTTAATTCTGAGCTGAAGAAAAATATTTCAAAAGCTTTTAAAATTCGTATTGATATTACTAAAGATAATAGAAACTTCAGAATTGAGTTTGGAAACAATTTGTTCAGTTTTGAATTATATCGTTCGTATCGATATTTAAAAATAGCATTCCGGGGCACAGTCTCGGAATTCGACGAAACTAGTTTCATTGGGTCCGCAATATTGAGTTATTGTCGGATTTCAATTTTCGTATTGTTCGGAGTTGATATGTGAGCACACGATATATAAACGCGGTAAACTTTGTTTTGAAACAAATTGAATTCAAATAAAAAAAATGGTTGCTTTCCTTTGTCCGACCGTAAGTACAATACGCCTCCAATTTGTCTCGTTCGTACTCTATTTCTTTTCCCCTTTCTTCTGCAAAACCATACGAGATAAAAGAAAGAAAAATCTCATTCATTTCAAAATCAATCTCGTCCTTCCCAAATGAGGAAAATGGCCGCTCGTCTTTAAAACTTCAAATCGAAATCATCTCGTTCCAGCTTCTATAAAATATAAACGAATACCTCCTTTCGTTTGAAGTTACAGTTCCATAGAAATCTCCATGTCGCGATGCTTGAACCCGAATGAAACTAGGGTTTCGAAAATCAACGCCTTCATAATAATCATCGCTGCATACTTGGCTATTCCATCAGCCATCGCGGCTCATCCTTGCCTCCCACGTGATATTTTCTACTGCCGATTTGAAGCCCTGTTGCAGTCTCTTTATACTGCTACTGTTTCGCGAACTTCGAGGATGGAGGCGACTGGATGCGGCGTCGCGATCGATGGCGAGGGCAGTAGGCGATCAACAGTGAGTGTCGCGGCGATTATCGAGCTTAAGCCTGGGCAGAAAAGGTATTTAGCAGATTTTTTATTTTTTCTTTTATATTTGTATGAAGCTGGAATTAAAGATTGAAATAATATAGGAATTTGAAACAAAGGAAAATGTAGTCTTACTGTAAAATGAAAGTAAATTCTATTTTAATAAATATATATATTTTCAGTGAAATAAATTACCGTTTTATTTAAAGTGATATATATATATATATGTATGTAGATAAAACATTTAAAAGGAAAGTTTAATTGTTTAAATTAAATTTTAATTAAATAAATTTATAAAAGGGAAATGGGTTTAAAGAAATTTAAATGGTGGTTAAATAAAATTATTAAAGAAAAAAATTTTGTTAATCTAAAACAATTGAAACGAAAATCTATTGTTCATTTATTTCAAATATTAATAGATTGTATAAATTATTTATACAAGGTTAAAGTCGAGAAAACGAAAGAAGAAATGGAAATGGATGGCAAATTAAAAAGCTAAGGTGAGATCTTCTCACTCAAAAATTGAAAAGTGGAATTTTCAGTTATTTATTGATTGATTTGATTGCTATTGGATGTGATATTAGATATAGTAGGATATATCTATATATATAGCAATATATACATATTGGCATATGTATATATTGGATTGATGATTTCCCGCCTCGTATAGCGGATGAGACCCTATTGCGCCGTTAGTAAGCGGATATTTTTATAAAACCCATATACCGCGATATTCCACCTCGAAGTGGAATTGGTATTGTGCTAACATCTGTGGATGCAGGGAAACAGGTTGGAGGGATCCAACTGGATTCCTCACCAGTAGTATTTATTTACAGATATTGATGTATATTCTGTTATCATATTGATATATGATGTTTGTTGTTGTGATTGACTAATTGGTGCTGTTGCATCATCGGATTCAAGTTTTGAAGTTTAAAAATAACGACTTTTACTTTAAAAGGATTTTAAAGTGATTTTTGAAAGTAGACGTTTTATTGACTTTTTGAATTTGATTTATTTCAAATAAATAAACGTCTAAAATTTTAAAGTTATAAAAGTTATAATTTTTAGTGAAATATAACCAAAGTGTCGTTTTTGAAATAAAAGTCGATTTATTTATAAAATGGTTTAAGTTGGGATTTTTGAATAACCATAAATGATTTGTATAAAAAGATTTATAAAAATTGATATTTATAAATCAAATATTGGAATTATAAAATGAGTTTTTATAAGTGTTAAAAATGAAATATTTATGGAATTCATAAGTAAATGAAATTTATAGATTTATAAATTGTGAAGTTATAAAATGGATGAAACTGTCGAATAGGAGATTTATAAGAAATTAACTTATAAATTGGATTTTTGCCTTTAAATGGAATATTGATCGAATTTGTTAATAGAAGAGATTTATTAAATCAAAGTTGTTATGAATTATGAAGATGAATTTATAAACGTTGTTTTATGAATTCGAAAATAAATCAAATTTGATAGATTGAATATAGAAAGTGATTAAGGGAATTTTATCCACGATTTTGGATAGTGGATAATTCTTGAAATAAATGTGTAGAAAAGATTGAAATGTGGTTAGTGAAGTATATTCACGATTTTGGACAGTGAATATATTTTTAAGTAAAATGGATATGGTTTCGGGAAAGTGATATTTGAAATGAAGTTAATTATTTTAAAAGATGTTTTAAAATGTGTTAAATATCGAAACCATATATTTCAACATTCATTGTTGAAATAGACGTTTTCGAGAAATAAGGAAATGATGGACTATAACACTGTTGTTATAGTAAATGATTTCCAAAAGGAAATGTTTTTATCGAGTATTGGGATTTATAAATCTATCTTAAAAATCCGAATCCCTATACTAGTAATTTTGAGTCGTCGTAACGATGTTTTACGTAATATTCGTTTTGACTCAAATAAATGTGCTTAAGAAAATGATTTCCTTAAAGAATGAATATATACTTAATATTGATTTAAGTATATCGAATATTTTCAAATGTTGAAAATAAATAGATTTGTGAAATACTTATTTTTAAATAAGTATGGAAATGCTTTTCCAATATGAAATGAACTGTTTTGAGATTTTATCTTCAAAGATAAAATGAAATGTGGAAATTGATTTGAAAATTGTTTTCAAATGGTTAAGTGTGGATATTTTATATCTAGTAAAGATATTTTTGAAGATGAAATAATTTGGGAAAATTATTTGGAATCTGATGATGTTGCGCATCTTTATTGATAGTTAAATAACCGACTATCAATAATTACCTTAGATAGGTATTTGTTGTGAATTGGATGAATTTGAATGCCACACTTGTTTTTAAATAAACGCTCACTATTCGGGTTAGCCGGGAAAGGACCATGGGGTCGTATAACCCATTCCGAATATGTGATACGTCGTTATGAATTGCATTTGAAGACCGGTGTTGAAGACCGGATATTTTTGAAAACGGAAGGATTACCGTCGAGTTACTCTACATCGGCTGATCTCCGGTTTAGTGGTTTTATCACCCTTAGTGACGGGAAGTCCGGACGTGATTAGAAAATTATCCGGATGTGCAAGGGCTTCGTGAGAAGTGCCTTCGGTTCTGTTCGATCCCGGAACAGACTTGTATGGATTGTATGTCTGACGTTACAGATTGAGATATAAAGCTGATTTCTTTCAAATACATTTCTGTTGGTGGCGGAGAATTTATTCTCTTAGCTTAACACCCTTCTCTAAGACGTACGAGCTCAGAGGTTATGTAGTTGAAATTTATCAGCGATATATTCCCAATTTGGTAACGTGGCATACTAAGTGTTGCTGTGAAATGATCAGTGTTTGATCATTTGTGATATGATCATTTGTTTGATCTTATATCTTTGTGATCATAGGTTGATCATTTGTTTGACCCGAAGCATGGCTTTGTAGAAAGCGTAGCTTTGTGGACGAGACTTCGTCGAGCCTCACACCCCGGAAATGGTCAAAACAGGAAGGATGCAGCAAGGTTCTAGGGAGTAGCACCCCTTAGTGTATGTCATTCCTTCTGGATAGAGGTGGTATCATGGTATGGAGCCCAGATACTTAACCTATGTGGTTGCTGCATTTTTACTATGTGGTTTGTTGCGAATCGGGGATCCTCGGGAAGATCGGTTACGATCGGGGGATGACATACGCGTGTCAGTAGTTACCTACTTTTGCAGAGGTAACCCGACCTTGTGTTGGCAGAGATCTAACCGTAATGTTAGGTTATTTCTCGGGTCGTCTATTCCAGGGACGTACCCATCGTGGATAGGAAGTTCCTTAGCCTGACCATTTGTTGGAAATCCAAAGAAACAATACGAGACTTGTACGGTTTTAGTTGTAGAACCTGCCATTCACTTATGGTGGTCACCACTGTTTGGATGGTAGCTATAGTAGGCATAGTTCAGAATGTCTATGCTGGCTAAGATTAATATTATACTTTCGAAATGTTTTCTACACTATGCACTAATAATAATATCAAAAATGATTTGATTTTGCGTAGTAAGCATCTTTGACTATCATAAGAAGAAATCTCCTCCAATTCTGCGTTTGCATTGTGTGTGTGGTGGGAGGTCTTATGGTAGTTTCATTTTCCAAAAGCATTGCGAATTTGTTTTATTTTCTTTGTGAAAAATAACTGTTTTACGATCTCACACCAGTCACCATGACTGACCTAGAGTTTATTGTTCCCTTCTAAACTCTGGGTGCCCACCAATTTCCACACGGGCAGTCTAGAGTTAGATTATCAGGATATTCTGGATATTCTGGAGCTTTGGAGATAAGCTGGATGACGAGATGTAGTATTTGTATCTGACATTATTTATTCCGCTGTGTATTCTGTATGAGGACAAGTTATATAACTGTCCATTGTTGTATATTGACTCTGATGATTGATGTATGTATAAAATTATATAGTTCTTTGTTTTAAAGATTATTCATTTATCTATTATATATTGTTCCGCTGTGATATGTGAGATTCTGATATTGTTTTCTGTTCTGATGTTGTTCTGTTGTTCTTCTTCTTCTCCTATTTTCTTCTTCTTCTACCTTTTTCTTCTTTCTTAAACCATCACTATTGGAGTTTCCGGCACTCGATTGCTCGATAGTCGATAAAGGGAGTATCGATGTCGAATTTTCGAAAGTCGAAAATTTCGGTACGTGACAAAGTGGTATCAGAGCATATGGTTAAGCGACAACCCTGCTCTGTTGGGTGTTACTCATTAGAGATAGAGTCAGCAGTACTCTAGAATGAGTTTGAGTGTAATAATAGATACGAGCGCGTATTTGTTAGTGAATATGAAATTGTTTTGTATTGTGTTGACTTATCGGTTGATTGTTTATGGATTCTGGTCAGTGCAGTCTAGCTAACTGTAATCGATAGGGGTTTATAAACTCTTAACAAGATAAACCGACACAGTATTGATTTTAAAATAGGGTGAATGAAATAATTTTACCGAAAACTATTTTGTATAGAAAAGAAATGATTTTCTGTAAATTATTACAGTATATGGTTGCATGGTTGTTAGGAAAGTGATAATATTGAAATGTTATCATTATTATATGAAATTAAATAAGAAATTGAAATCATAACTCCAAAGTTAAGAAATAAATTCACATACAAATGAAATTAAAAGAATATAAATTATACATGTGATTTGTAATTTGAAATGGAATTCAAGAGGTTTTTAGAAATGTTTTGAAAGGAGTTTGAAAATTTTGGAGATTTGGAAGGTTTAAATTTTTTTGATTTGAAAATGAATTTCAAAGGTTTTGAAAAGTATTTTGGAGGAATGAAAAGCTCTAAACTCTTTTCGGTCGCTGGAAAATAACTTCGATGATGACCGCGGCATCATTGGTGTTCATTTTCGGGTTTCCAAAAGAGGAAATTGCTGCCAAATTATTTTAAATGGAAATTGTTTGGAAAAATTTGGGTTTTGTTTTAGAAAATTCAAAGGATAATTTGAATTGTTTTCAAAATGGTTTTGAAAAGGTTGAAAAGACTCTGGGATCCTATTTAAAATATTTATGAGAATAATAAATGAGTTGATAACTTATACAATTTGTTGTGAATTTAGATTGAATAAATTTAACTTAAGGAATTTTGAGTTAAATTAAAGTAAGTATAAGTGAATCAATAAAAATCCAAGTAGTAATTTTTGAATATAAGTTATATAACTTATAAAATTGAGAATTTGAATTGGATTGATAAACGAATTAAGCTATTGAACTAATTGAATGTTGAATCAGTCTAATGTAAATGAATTAGTGAATGAGTTTCAGAATGAATAAATAAAAAATTGCAATTGTAAGTGCAAGAGAATAAAATTGAAATGTTAAGATTCATTTTGAATTTGTAAGAAAGTATGACTGAATTTGAATTTGATTGTGAAGTATTAAACTAAAATTAGTAAGTGAAGCTAATTGAATGAAGATAAAACTGGAATTGAAACTGAATGTTGAAAACAGATTTGAATTTGTAAGTGGATTAGAATTAGAAATGAATTAGTAATTGAAACTAATCTAAAATAAGCAGTTGTAAATGAAAGCTAATCGATAAAATTCAATATTCAGGAGATAAATAGAATCCAAATTGAATTAAAATGGTAAAGTAAATTCAAATGAAATTTGAAATGCAAAATTTAATGAAGATAGATATGTAACTTCAATAGTAAGCTAAGAATGTATAAGTAGTTTATATTGAAAATTTTGTAATTGAATGTGTAAAATAGGTTGAATGTTGTAACTAGATATTACTTCTAGTAGGATATACAGGTGTTATGAAAGGAAATTGGATTTGATTTCAAAGATAATTTGAATTGCTCGACAAAAGGTAAGTATTTGAATTATAATATGAGTTTTTGCTGATTTCTTCTCTAGCCGCTTGGCATTTTTCTTTTTCTTTTTGAAATCTGAGAGTCCGTAGGGACGTTTTGTAGTCGTGCCGTATTAGCCGCACAAAGGAGACGCTGGCGAAATTTTTCGAAAATTCCGAGTGTTAGAAAATTTTTGAGAAAATTTTGAAAGTTTAAATTTGAATTTGAATTTGAATTTGAATTTTGAAGAAAAACAAAGTTGTTTGAAACTTATAATTGAAATTAGAAATTTAGTTGAAATAATAACGAATCTTTAGTAGAAAGATTTGTTTTGATAAATTGATAAAACTATTGGATGTTGAAAAACAGTAGACGAGTTAAGGACTTTTTTTTTTCTAACTTGTAATTTCGAGGACGAAATTCTTTTAAGGGGGGAAGTCTGTAACGACCCAGAATTTTGAACAAATTAAATTGAAAATATTTAATTAATTTTAAATATTTGAACGGTAATTTAATTTGAATTCCCGATATATCTTTGAATTTGGTGATTAAATTATAAAATTTAATCTATTGAAAACTGGATAAAAATTTGAATCTTTAATTCTGAGCTGAAGAAAAATATTTCAAAAGCTTTTAAAATTCGTATTGATATTACTGAAGATAATAGAAACTTCAGAATTGAGTTTGGAAACAATTTGTTCAGTTTTGAATTATATCGTTCGTATCGATATTTAAAAATAGCATTCCGGGGCACAGTCTCGGAATTCGACGAAACCAGTTTCATTGGGTCCGTAATATTGAGTTATTGTCGGATTTCAATTTTCGTATTGTTCGGAGTTGATATGTGAGCACACGATATATAAACGCGGTAAACTTTGTTTTGAAACAAATTGAATTCAAATAAAAAAAAATGGTTGCTTTCCTTTGTCCGACCGTAAGTACAATACGCCTCCAATTTGTCTCGTTCATACTCTATTTCTTTTCCCCTTTCTTCTGCAAAACCATACGAGATAAAAGAAAGAAAAATCTCGTTCATTTCAAAATCAATCTCGTCCTTCCCAAATGAGGAAAATGGCCGCTCGTCTTTAAAACTTCAAATCGAAATCATCTCGTTCCAGCTTCTATAAAATATAAACGAATACCTCCTTTCGTTTGAAGTTACAGTTCCATAGCAATCTCCATGTCGCGATGCTTGAACCCGAATGAAACTAGGGTTTCGAAAATCAACGCCTTCATAATAATCATCGCTGCATACTTGGCTATTCCATCAGCCATCGCGGCTCATCCTTGCCTCCCACGTGATATTTTCTACTGCCGATTTGAAGCCCTGTTGCAGTCTCTTTATACTGCTACTGTTTAGCGAACTTCGAGGATGGAGGCGACTGGATGCGGCGTCGCGATCGATGGCGAGGGCAGTAGGCGATCAACAGTGAGTGTCGCGGCGATTATCGAGCTTAAGCCTGGGCAGAAAAGGTATTTAGCAGATTTTTTATTTTTTCTTTTATATTTGTATGAAGCTGGAATTAAAGATTGAAATAATATAGGAATTTGAAACAAAGGAAAATGTATTCTTACTGTAAAATGAAAGTAAATTCTGTTTTAATAAATATATATATTTTCAGTGAAATAAATTACCGTTTTATTTAAAGTGATATATATATATGTAGATAAAACATTTAAAAGGAAAGTTTAATTGTTTAAATTAAATTTTAATTAAATAAATTTATAAAAGGGAAATGGGTTTAAAGAAATTTAAATGGTGGTTAAATAAAATTATTAAAGAAAAAAAATTTGTTAATCTAAAACAATTGAAACGAAAATCTATTGTTCATTTATTTCAAATATTAATAGATTGTATAAATTATTTATACAAGGTTAAAGTCGAGAAAATGAAAGAAGAAATGGAAATGGATGGCAAATTAAAAAGCTAAGGTGAGATCTTCTCACTCAAAAATTGAAAAGTGGAATTTTCAGTTATTTTATTGATTGATTTGATTGCTATTGGATGTGATATTAGATATAGTAGGATATATCTATATATATAGCAATATATACATATTGGCATATGTATATATTGGATTGATGATTTCCCGCCTCGTATAGCGGATGAGACCCTATTGCGCCATTAGTAAGCGGATATTTTTATAAAACCCATATACTGCGATATTCCACCTCGAAGTGGAATTGGTATTGTGCTAACATCTGTGGATGCAGGGAAACAGGTTGAAGGGATCCAACTGGATTCCTCACCAGTAGTATTTATTTACAGATATTGATGTATATTTTGTTATCATATTGATATATGATGTTTGTTGTTGTGATTGACTAATTGGTGCTGTTGCATCATCGGATTCAAGTTTTGAAGTTTAAAAATAACGACTTTTACTTTAAAAGGATTTTAAAGTGATTTTTGAAAGTAGACGTTTTATTGACTTTTTGAATTTGATTTATTTCAAATAAATAAACGTCTAAAATTTTAAAGTTATAAAAGTTATAATTTTTAGTGAAATATAACCAAAGTGTCGTTTTTGAAATAAAAGTCGATTTATTTATAAAATGGTTTAAGTTGGGATTTTTGAATAACCATAAACGATTTGTATAAAAAGATTTATAAAAATTGATATTTATAAATCAAATATTGGAATTATAAAATGAGTTTTTATAAGTGTTAAAAATGAAATATTTATGGAATTCATAAGTAAATGAAATTTATAGATTTATAAATTGTGAAGTTATAAAATGGATGAAACTGTCGAATAGGAGATTTATAAGAAATTAACTTATAAATTGGATTTTTGCCTTTAAATGGAATATTGATCGAATTTGTTAATAGAAGAGATTTATTAAATCAAAGTTGTTATGAATTATGAAGATGAATTTATAAACGTTGTTTTATGAATTCGAAAATAAATCAAATTTGATAAATTGAATATAGAAAGTGATTAAGGGAATTTTATCCACGATTTTGGATAGTGGATAATTCTTGAAATAAATGTGTAGAAAAGATTGAAATGTGGTTAGTGAAGTATATTCACGATTTTGGACAGTGAATATATTTTTAAGTAAAATGGATATGGTTTCGAGAAAGTGATATTTGAAATGAAGTTAATTATTTTAAAAGATGTTTTAAAATGTGTTAAATATCGAAACCATAGATTTCAACATTCATTGTTGAAATAGACGTTTTCGAGAAATAAGGAAATGATGGACTATAACACTGTTGTTATAGTAAATGATTTCCAAAAGGAAATGTTTTTATCGAGTATTGGGATTTATAAATCTATCTTAAAAATCCGAATCCCTATACTAGTAATTTTGAGTCGTCGTAACGATGTTTTACGTAATATTCGTTTTGACTCAAATAAATGTGCTTAAGAAAATGATTTCCTTAAAGAATGAATATATACTTAATATTGATTTAAGTATATCGAATATTTTCAAATGTTGAAAATAAATAGATTTGTGAAATACTTATTTTTAAATAAGTATGGAAATGCTTTTCCAATATGAAATGAACTGTTTGAGATTTTATCTTCAAAGATAAAATGAAATGTGGAAATTGATTTGAAAATTGTTTTCAAATGGTTAAGTGTGGAAATTTTATATCTAGTAAAGATATTTTTGAAGATGAAATAATTTGGGAAAATTATTTGGAATCTGATGATGTTGCGCATCTTTATTGATAGTTAAATAACCGACTATCAATAATTACCTTTAGATAGGTATTTGTTGTGAATTGGATGAATTTGAATGCCACACTTGTTTTTAAATAAACGCTCACTATTCGGGTTAGCCGGGAAAGGACCATGGGGTCGTATAACCCATTCCGAATATGTGATACGTCGTTATGAATTGCATTTGAAGACCGGTGTTGAAGACCGGATATTTTTGAAAACGGAAGGATTACCGTCGAGTTACTCTACATCGGCTGATCTCCGGTTTAGATGTTTTATCACCCTTAGTGACGGGAAGTCCGGACGTGATTAGAAAATTATCCGGATGTGCAAGGGCTTCGTGAGAAGTGCCTTCGGTTCTGTTCGATCCCGGAACAGACTTGTATGGATTGTATGTCTGACGTTACAGATTGAGATATAAAGCTGATTTCTTTCAAATACATTTCTGTTGGTGGCGGAGAATTTATTCTCTTAGCTTAACACCCTTCTCTGAGACGTACGAGCTCAGAGGTTATGTAGTTGAAATTTATCAGCGATATATTCCCAATTTGGTAACGTGGCATACTAAGTGTTGCTGTGAAATGATCAGTGTTTGATCATTTGTGATATGATCATTTGTTTGATCTTATATCTTTGTGATCATTTGTTTGACCCGAAGCATGGCTTTGTAGAAAGCGTAGCTTTGTGGACGAGACTTCGTCGAGCCTCACACCCCGGAAATGGTCAAAACAGGAAGGATGCAGCAAGGTTCTAGGGAGTAGCGCCCCTTAGTGTATGTCATTCCTTCTGGATGCAACAAGTAATGATGTTAATTATCCTCATTAATATATATGTGGAAATTGTATATGAAATTGGGATTAAAACAAAGAACCAGGAAATAAATCCATATACAAATGCTTTGTCACGTACCGAAATTTTTGACTTTCGAAAATTCGACATCGATACTCCCTTTATCGACTATCGAGCAATCGAGTGCCGGAAACTCCAATAGTGATGGTTTAAGAAAGAAGAAAAAGGTAGAAGAAGAAGAAAATAGGAGAAGAAGAAGAACAACAGAACAACATCAGAACAGAAAACAATATTAGAATCTCACATATCGCAGCGGAACAATATATAATAGATAAATGAATAATCTTTAAAACAAAGAACTATATAATTTTATACATACATCAATCATCAGAGTCAATATACAACAATGGACAGTTATATAACTTGTCCTCATACAGAATACACAGCGGAATAAATAATGTCAGATACAAATACTACGTCTCGTCATCCAGCTTATCTCCAAAGCTCCAGAATATCCAGAATATCCTGATAATCTAACTCTAGACTGCCCGTGTGGAAATTGGTGGGCACCCAGAGTTTAGAAGGGAACAATAAACTCCAGGTCAGTCATGGTGACTGGTGTGAGATCGTAAAACAATTATTTTTCACAAAGAAAATAAAACAAATTCGCAATGCTTTTGGAAAATGAAACTACCATAAGACCTCCCACCACACACACAATGCAAACGCAGAATTGGAGGAGATTTCTTCTTATGATAGTCAAAGATGCTTACTACGCAAAATCAAATCATTTTTGATATTATTATTAGTGCATAGTGTAGAAAACATTTCGAAAGTATAATATTAATCTTAGCCAGCATAGACATTCCGAACTATGCCTACTATAGCTACCATCCAAACAGTGGTGACCACCATAAGTGAATGGCAGGTTCTACAACTAAAACCGTACAAGTCTCGTATTGTTTCTTTGGATTTCCAACAAATGGTCAGGCTAAGGAACTTCCTATCCATGATGGGTACGTCCCTGGAATAGAGGACCCGAGAAATAACCTAACATTATGGTTAGATCTCTGCCAACACAAGGCCGGGTTACCTCTGCAAAAGTAGGTAACTACTGACACGCGTATGTCATCCCCCGATCGTAACCGATCTTCCCGAGGATCCCCGATTCGCAACAAACCACATAGTAAAAATGCAGCAACCACATAGGTTAAGTATCTGGGCTCTGATACCACTCTGTCACATACCGAAATTTTCGACTTTCAAAAATTCGACATCGATACTCACTTTATCGATTGCTCGGCAGTCGATAAAGTGAGTATCGATGTCGAATTTTCGAAAGTCGAAAATTTCGGTATGTGACAATACTCACGTGTATATCAATATCATGAATTAGTAATGTGATTTAATTTATTAATATAAATAGTGGGCATATTGATTTTGACATACACATTCTATGATCTAATTTATTAATTTATGTATAAGTCTAATCTAGTTTATTTAAATAAATCAAAATTTATTAAAATTTCTAATTTAATTAAGTAATGTGATTTAATTAATTTAACGTTTATATAGTTTTGAGTATATCAATATATACTCATGTAAATAAAATGTGCATGTGCAACATAGTAGTGTGTGCATAGTTAATGTATATGTATATAGATGTTGGAAGTTGAATCTATAAAGTATACATTCATCATTTATATGTGCATTAGTTGTCTTAAAATATAGTT
Source organism: Allium fistulosum (assembly GCA_030737815.1). Classification (NCBI taxonomy): domain Eukaryota; kingdom Viridiplantae; phylum Streptophyta; class Magnoliopsida; order Asparagales; family Amaryllidaceae; genus Allium; species Allium fistulosum. The sequence continues at coordinate 1,385,592,785 of CM060901.1, read as the reverse complement.
GTATATATATACGTATGTATGTATGTATGTTTGTATGTATGTATGTAATGTCAAAAAATAAATTATTTAAAAGTGAAATATTAAATTATTTACATTAATTTTGAGTAATCAATATAATTTGAATTCAAAATTTTACATTTAAAATATTTAAAATAGGACTTGGTAAAACAATTTTAAAATCAAATATGGATCTATAAAAATCAATCAAAATATCCTTAGTTAATTTACATAAATTTATTTATATACAAAACTAAAATTGTAATCAAAGAAAAAAAAAATTATTTAAAGTTACATAAATTAATCAATTTATGTATTTTCTCATAAAATGAATAATGAAATTATACATATACAGATATATATAATTCCTTTATTATTGCTTTATATTGATTACTTAATTAATTATATCACAATATACAAATATATAATACAAATAAAATATTTTTATAAACAAGACTGATTAAAGAGTTAATACATATAACAAATTACATAATTGCCCATAGGGACATACCCCTGACTCTCTTAGCTACTGCTCTACTTCGACTGGGTATCATGACAGCACATCATACATTAGTATTGAGACCAAAGGTGTATGGTGGTCATCACAATGACAGTATAAGTAACACAAATTCTAATCTTCTTCACTATGTAATGGACTGGGTGACTTCAAGCGAGAAGGTATTTCACTTAGCCATCGATCATCTTCAAACACACATTATCTAAATTTGATGTTTGTGCGAACTATCTGAATGGTGAAGACATTTTCCATATTGAATTTGGTATAACATTGAATGGATTTAATAGAAAATGTAGTGTAAATTATGATGTATTCTGAAGATTGAAAGTAGGTTATGTATGAATGTTTGAAAGAAAAGAGCCATTGGAATGGGAAATTAGCTATTTTATAGTCGTTGATGTTTGGACGTCTATTTAACAAGCCTCTAGAATTTAGACATTTAACGTCTAGTGCCTATTTAATAGGCAAGTGCATCCTAGATGCCTATTTAATAGGCGCTTGAAACCAAATGTGTATTAAACAAGTGCTTGGGACATTCATGGAAATATTCATTGTTGGAGAGCACAATGCTATGATTGATGAATATTTGGGTTGAATTTGCAGCCGTTTACTTATAAGTTTAGCACAACTCTTAAAATGATTGTTCCTTAAGACCCCAAATTTGAAGATCATATGTCTAAATGATTCGTTATCATCACATGACAGCTATAAACCTTTTAAATTGCTACTTCTAAGTTTCAAGTTGAAGGGCTTGTTGTAATGATGTTGTCATTATATGACAATTTTGAATGTCTTTTAAGAAAAAAAATACTTCTATGTTTCATGTTAAACAACTTGTTTTAACAAGGTCGTTATGATCAAATAGTGTCCTAAACGCCTCTTAGCTAAAAAAGTTTATCGTTTTAAGTTTCATATTGAAGTCCATCTTTTATGAGATCATGATCATTACATGGGAGTTTAGCACCTTTTAAAGAAATATCATGATTTCATTCAATTTTTGGTTGAACACCTTATCCGAGGGTTATTGTTATTCATGAGAGTCTTATCATTTTTTTAAAAAGGATGGTCTAATGTTTTTTTAATTTAGGTCAAATGTTATGTTCTAACAAGCATTTGTAACTTATGATAGTTTGATTGCCTTCTTAAAGGTAATGATATTATATCTTTCAAATTCAGGTCTGAATTTCTTTTTGCAACGAGGCATCGTGTAATGGTATAGTGTCGTTTAGGCAAATGTCAAACTTCTTTCAAACTCGGATTGAGACATTGTTCTATCTAGATTGCCTTCCATCCATGAAAATACTCGATGTCTTTCACACTTAGATCAATATCTATTTACATGACAAAGGTGATAAATTTGGATCATCAAACCCTAAGCAAAATGACTTTAGTCAAATTGGTTGCTTTTCACAATCGATTCAACAACAACAAATTCATCCCTTGAAGCAACAACTCGAGTGATGCAAAGACAATCATCCACAGCAATAACTTAAATACGACTGTTAAAAAAAATATGGACAAAAAAAATCTACAGCACATACAGCCCGTAAAAGTTCGCAGTCTAGTGGGCTTCCCACCATTATCACTTATTAATGGTTAAAGATACTTCTCAAAGTCAATCGAAGACAGAGCTTATGTTATTCAAAGCTAAAGTATAACTTGGAGATAAACAAAGATTTAGACACAACAAGTTCGGATGAAATATGAAGAATAAGTTCAACAAACGAACATCGAGCATATTAATGTGAATATAACTGTTACCCGGCTACTTGGCCCGGCTACAAAGCGACAGTTGCAGAAGTTATAGTTAGCACTAGACAAGATTCTGGCCAAGAAGAGGCTGGGGATATAAGGTTTGATGCAATCGATATGTTCGGCATGTATGTGTGGCTCGGTAGGTATGGATCGGTATGTATGGCTCGGTCAAAGGAGGATCAGCAGATGTCGCTCGGTCAAGGACGAAGGTCATGCATGGCTCAGTTTAGGTGGTTAGCAGACACCGCTCGGTCTAGGTAGTTCGGCACGCCTCGTTCGGTCGAGGTAGGTCGGCATGTATGGTCCGGCCTTGATGGTTCGACGTGCGTCGGTCGGCATGCCTGGATCGGTGAACTTTGTGATGGTTATTAATCTCTTCGACCTACAACGAAGTGACGTGGTTAGTCTTCCTATACCTCGGGACATAATGCCACTTGCTTCGAGTCTTTTGACAAACTGCTTCGAGTCAACAGCGAGACAACCACTGGACCGGCCGAGGTGGATCGGCGACCACCGGTCGGCATGCCTGGCTCGGTGCACAGAAGTTGCCGGCTATGGACCGAAGTACCTTGTTCCTAGGCCTACGATGGGAGTTCAGCCTATCTTTGTCTATAAATACAAAGACAGGGGTACAGTTGAAGGGACTTTTTTTCGAGAACTCCAGGGATACTCTACCATTTTTTGTACTCACTTCTTTCAGTTCAAACTTGTATACGAGTTGTTTGTTTACGGATTGAATATGTATTCAAATCTTTGAGAAAAGCAATAAAGATTACACTAACAGTGGACGTAGGCAGTTATGCCGAACCACTATAATTCTGGTGTTCTTGTTTTTGCAATTACTTTTGCATATATTCCTCTGTTTTAATTTACTATCTTCATTAATCTCTTTACACAAATCTATTCTTGGGTGTTGGTGACCAATTCTGGTGCTAACAATAACAAGTTCTGAACTTATAATAAAATATCTTATGATGGAGTATTCCTTACAAAATTGCTTATTACAACACGTATATAGAAATAATTTGTCATAAATAATAAGCTCATTCATTATGGTTTTGTTTTCATTTTCTTAAGTTTACCAAAACTTTAAACCACGACTTTGTAATTTCTTCAACGATGCGCTATACGAAATTGACTTGTGCAGTCAAGGGGGACAATTTTAGGTATGCTCTTGCGCGAAATGAGAGGGGCACAGAAAATGAACATTTTAAAGGGGAATGATTTAGCAAATGAGAAATGCATTATTGTGTTGCGAAAGAGGTACTTGAAAGGATATTTGTTGTTTTGTTATGAATAGTTAATTTTGTTATCATTTTATTTAGTTTTAAGTATGTTTGAACAATGTTGTTAAATGGATTTAAATTATCCGTAAATCATAGAATACTAGAAAAATTACAATAAAAAAAATAATTTTAAATGAATATGAGTACTTTCGAATAAAAATACATTGAAATTCATCGAAATACAACGGTACAATTGGATTTAAAAAAATACAAATATAATGAAAGAAATATAAACTAGAAATCAAATGGAAAGGTATGTGGGTAGGCAGGACCACAGATCATCATAAACTGCTGGTATTTGATTGTGTGGTGCGTTAGATCTTCACCTGCAACTAATTTCAAAGCACCGTCTTTGACCAAAGGGAAAATTACCATTGAAATTCTACTGTTTGTGTTAGATGTATTAGTAGCGTCGGACACTTTTCCGATGCTGACTGTAGAATTTCAGTGGTTTCCTTGAATGGAAATTTTAGTGGGCTGCTAGTTAGAGGAGGCGACGGAACATTAATAGAGCAAACTTTGGCTACGAACCGACCCTTTATGTTAACCAAATAAGAATTAGGATATGCTTTATTGACGTGACGTGTGCGCGTTGGTGGGTCTCACACTAATGTGGGAAAAAAAAAATTCTCAACAGACTACTTTTGAATTTTCTTCAGTGATTTAATTAGGAAATGCTTTATTCACATATTTATTGGGTTTGCTTGCTGCTAAAGTGTGGTAAACCTGGAAACCAATTGGGTAGTGAACTATGTCAGATGATGAGCCACCCTGTGAACAACAAGCCTAGCTTGTCTAGAAATCTATTCATTGATACATGTAAATCTGACAGTGAACTGCTTAAAATGATTTTAAAACATATCCACCTTCATGTAAATTTTTGAAACAGTAATTAACTCTTACAAATGGAATTCGATCTCAAACCATCAGATAGAGAATCTAAATCCATATCATTGTCAAGTATTAGATATGATAAAAAAAGGATAATGCTAATTTTGTTTAATTTGTTCCTTTTGTTTCATAATGTGGTGGGAAAGCAGGACAAAGGGGTGTTAACTGAAAAGCTAAACAGGTTTTAATTTTACCGAGTTAGAGTATCTTCCTACAGTATTAGTCGCAAGAAGAAAGCTAGCCACACTGACAAGTTTATTATTTATCTAAGTAAGATTTACTTGCAGTAAGGAAGACTAGCACCGTGGTTAACACAGTCATGTTGGCGGAACAAGTGTAACATAATGCGCTGACTTGGACCACACTGTAACATAATGCAATTTGAAATGTACAAACGTGGTGTAATAATTGGCAATGTGGGGCAGTTTTTTATACCTGCATAGTAGTCAGACTGCTGCAAAGTGGAAACAGAGACAAGTTGGAGAAAAAAAGAACGGGAGACAAAATAAACAGAGAATAGAGAGAGAGAGATGTTATCTTAGTTTTGATTGGTTGTTAGCTATACCCATCCTGTCACCTTATCTTCCTGCCTCTGATCATTTGTTTCCATCTTCTCTTCCCCTCTTTCTCCTCCACTTTGAATATTCTCTCCTCCTACATTTTTACTCTATATCTCTCTCTGTCTCTTTTCCTCTACTGTCTACCTATCTACCTAACACCTACCTAACACCGTAGTTTTCATGATCGGACCGGACCATGAATCGAACCACGATAACTGAAGTTTTAAGTTTTTGATGGTTAAACCGGTTAAGTCTTAAAAACCGTGTATATTTTTAATTTTTTTACACATTGAAGTATAAGATACATGCAAAAATATTAAGATGGTATTAAAGACAAACAACCTTAGTTGTATACTGTTATAGTGCACAATGTACTAACAAAAATGCAGATATGTACAATAACCCCGCATAACGATAAAACTTTAATGACGACGAACTTGACAAAACTTGTAGTGGTCCGGATAAGCTTTTAATTAACAATAAAGAACGAAGTTGTGAAATTTGCTATTTAGATTTTGAGATGATATAATTTTATATATTTTAAAAAGCACAATATAAATGATGAGAATGAGAGAAAATGGTACGATGAGAAATCGGAGAATGTAAAAAAATTGTAGTTCGATCAGAGAAAATTGACGGTTGAACCACTGGTACGAAGGTCAGGCCATGGTTCGTACACGATCAAAGTCAAATTGAATTACCGACCATAGTTAGACACGATCCAAGGTTATTTAAGGTCGGACCGTTGCTTAATTCAGTCATGAAAACACGGATCAACATCACTTATCATTTTTACTCTCTTTTTCTGTACTAGTTACATCGTCCCCCTTTTCATAGGAGTTTGACCTTGAAAACAATATCTGTAGTTTTTAATTTTTTACTGACATGTGGATTGTTCGTTAAAGGTTGAAGTCATTCATGGTTTAACAATTTTGAAAACAGCGTTAAGAGTGTAATGCATGCAACCATGAACATCCACTCATACTAGCTTTCAGCATTGTCCTCTCTCTACAATGATTATAGTCTTTGTAAATAAAACTTTATCACTTCATGATACATGTTCCCCCATAATTGTTCATCATAATGTTTGGGCTCTCACCATTAGCTATAGATTAATTATTCTTTTTGCTCGATAATCCTTCCATTGTATGTTGAGTGAAGATAGAATGTTCCATATTTAATATAAGTATTTCGCATGCTTATTCAATTGTATTATACAGATATGTTAAATGTTCGTGTCCTTTTACTCGGTAGATTATAGAAATATTAAGAACATAGTGATGTAATCAACTGAACATATTAACAAGAATGGCCGGCCACAGGCATAGTGAGGATAGGCTTAGGCCTCGAAATCACGAAGGCCCGCTGTTTGTACACGTATATTATATATTTCTATTTTCAGTCCAAGAACAGAGCACAAAATGACAAATTTTCTTTTGTAATAGTCAGCAGCCCAGAATAAAACTCACTACAACAATCGACCGACAGCAAAATTGCAAAATTAAGAATCGAAAGGGGAAAAAAATTTGACTACCAATACATTACCTAAACTTCCAAACCCGAATTATAGCCCGGATTTTTTTTCTTATCAATCCCATTAAAGTTCATTTCCTAATCTCATTGAAGTTCATTTTCTTATCAATCTCATACTTCATTTTCTCTTCATGCCTTTTTCCTACGCAAGAACGAGGGGCAATAAAACTTTACATGTTTAAAAGATTCATACTGAAAAAAGAAAATTGATTGTCTTTTTATTCTTTCGAATAAAGATATTATTACAACTTTAATCTTTTTTCCTTTGTGCAATATCCAAATAAAGAATAAATTATGAATGTTATTGTTATAACATTCATAATTGGTGTCTTAGAAAATTGTGTTAAATAATGATTAATTTGTTAATTATTATTATTGGAAATAGTTATAAAAAAGAAGCCCAAGGCCCAAATAAAAGTTGGGTACAAACAAATTGAGTGTAAACCCATAAAACACTGATAATATATTTCATATATCTAGCCGCCTTCACATTCTATCTCATCTCTTTAATGGCAGTAGAGAAAAAAAATGATTAAAATTTTTTTTTCACGTGTGTTTATGTTGCTTCAAAGAGCACTCTCCTCTTCTGCTACAGCCCCCTCTTTCCCAATAAGAAAAACAATTGGTCACTCAGACTCGTAAATTACCCTTGCTCACTAATTCGCTTCGCTGCAAGATGAGATCGTCAGATCTGAACATAATCTATCTATGTTCAAAACTAGACCTTTGCTTTTATTGGTGGAAGTCGTTATCGAATTCATTGTGGTAACTAGGCTGATCAGCGGGCCAGGTTCGGTTCGGGTATCTTAAAACTCGGACCCAAGCCTGATCTAAACTTGTAGGGTATTTCATAACCAATACCCGAGCTCGGCCTCGGGCTTTTCAAGCTCGTTGGGTAAAACCCATATACCGAATTCATGATGCTTATGTTAAAATCATATTTTAGACTTGCAATTTCTATTAAATTTATACACAACCACTATTAACAAACAAATTGGGTGGTGATGTAGTCAAATTCACAACAAAATTAAACAAAAATACATGCAAACAAACAAAATGATAAACAAATAACATAAACGTTCATATTTTGATACTATGAAAAACTAATAATCAGCTCGAGCCCAAACCGGACTAGGTTATGATAAAACCATACCCTACTCTAATAGCAACCGGGACGGGCTGTAACAACCACACCTTAATGGTCCGAATTTTCGCTAAATTAAAAACCCAAGTCTAACAAAATACAGATCATTGGTGCTTGGTATTTATAACATCCCCTATCTGAAGGCCCGAAGCTAAGCGCTACAGATGCTACAACCATCCATAGTATTAACTTCTGGTAATCAAATACGGTAATGTTAATGATATCCATAATATTAGAAGCACTTGAATATGAAATAAATCATCACAGATTAAAACACTTTTCTGATTACATTTCAAAATAACATTTCATATCAAAGTTACATAATCTCAAACGTTTCCCAGGTTCAGATCAAATATAATTATTACAAAATACTCCAAGGGCAACACATGAAGATGCCCCCTTGGTTGACCAGAGTACTAAATAGTCATAATAGACGTAATACAACACGGCGGCAATAAAATATAACAACTCCTAAATAGCTAACATCAGCCTCCTGCTCGTTCCTGGAAGCTTTATTCGTCCACCTACTAAAACCTGCAAATCTCAACCCTCAGCCAACTCAAATCAATTTTGAGCACCCGAGAGTTTAAGGGGAAAAACATAAACTTCGAGTTAGACATAAAGCCTGGTGTGAATAACACTTTACATCTCGGTTATATGATATTAAGCGAGACCACGCCGCTTAGCGAAATGAGTTTCCACTCACTAATATCTCTTTTAAAAACATATCTTTTGCAAACCAAAATCATGCAACCAAACTGGTTAAAATAATAATATCAATACCATGTAAGCATACAAATTAGGTAATAAATGGACTATCTGTTTGAACACTATAGTTTTGTTTGGCTAACTACTAACCTTCGGCTAACTCGGGCCTACTAGACAAACTAAACAAATATTCTAACTTCTGTTAGATACTCTTCTAGACAGTCTATCCCTAACTTACTTCTCTCAGGGTCAACTGATCCTAATGGTTTTGTGGGCTCACCAATAACATATCCTCACTCTGTATAATCTTTTCTATGTGTAACATCATTTTAGTCTTACTTGTGACAAAGCCCTACACACTGAAATTTTGGACTTATATTAGCTAGGGGCAACTAGCAAAAGTATAAGGCACGACCCTATACCGGTCTCATCTGGTATTCTAATATCTAAATCATTTTACTATGGGTCATCTACCCTTAAAATTTTCCTTCGAAACCTTTCTTTCAAAATGATTTAACCCTTTTTAAATCATATTTAAACAAGGAAAATATATTCTATGCTTTACTCAAATCACTTTGCCATGTTATATATACTTTACACAAAACACTGTTGATGAAAACATTCAAAACCATTGTAAGTACCCTTTTCGAAACCATTTACATTAAACCTTTTGAAAACATTTAAATCATATATTTCGAAAGCTTTATAAAACCTTAGACGTCCTCCTTTCAAAACACTTTAAACATTGCCTTTCGAAACCATTGGAAACTTTCCATTTAAAACCTTTCGAAATTATTGGAGAACCACCCCTTCGAAACCTTAAACTTAAACATTTCGAAAGGATTAAATTCTTTACCTAAATCAAACCTTTTGAAAGCATTGGGTTCAATTAAAAACATGTGGAACAACCTTTCGCAACAATTTAAAACCATTCCTTTCGAAACCATTTGGGTTTAACTTTCAATAGAACAAAGGGTCGTAAAACAACCAAGTCGAAAGCACTCTTTCGAAAGCAATTCCTAAGTAAAAGATGTGGACGGTGTCGAAATCAATCCCTTCAAAAGCATTGGAGACGCGGCTTAGGTTTTAAAACAAGAAACCCTTTCGAAAGCATTGCTTCGAAAGGTAAGATGCGGCAGCTAGGGGCTTCGACTCCTTCGAAAGCTTCTTTATAAAACAAAGGAACAACCTCTTTCGAAACCATTCTTTAAAACCACTTAACCAAGTCGGAAGCTATCTAAGTCGAAAGCATTCTTCTCGAAAGTAAAGAAGGCGCATTTCCTTTTAAAAGCAAAGCAAGGTTCGACCCCTTCGGAACCCTCTGTTTCGACCCAGTACCATTCACCTATGACTAGTTCGCTACGTACCAAGTCTTTGATACCATGCACATTGGTTTCGATAGAGATGGAGGCGGAAGTACTTAGTCGAAAGGTGCTGTCGAAAGTGGCGAAACAACAAAACATGGTAAAACTGATTTTTATCTTTTAAAGGTAATTCTTTTCAACTAACCTGCCTCATTTGTCAACATATGATTGGTTGCTAATTTCATTTCCAAATCCTTTTCTAAAAGTGATGCCGAAATTTTAGAAGTAAATAATTTAAAAGATTTACAAAATGCCCCTTCTCCTTCTATAAATATATAAAACAATTAAGTCCTATATCTTAAATAATTTTATATACTTATTAAAACACTTAGGAAAATTCTACAAAAATCCCTAAAAATCATTTTTAATATGTTTTCTAACATTTATTAATTTCTGACCCAAAAATAATATAAATTAACCGTATTTAATTTTAAACTCATTTAACCATTTTCTTCACTTGAAAATTAATAATAAATCCACATTAATTTAGAAAATTATGAAATTTGAAACCCATCTCTAGAATATTATTTCTGACATTATCTCAAAATTGGAAGGCATTTGGATGTTATTTAATAGTGTTTTCACATTAAAACTTATCATAAAATCCATATGAAATAGCATAAATCATCAACAAGCAAATATATCCCTTTTAACAATAAAAAACATGGCAATATACTTGCAAAAGTATTCGGATCTGATCTAGAAACCAAAAACATCAAAAATATGAGATGTAACCTATTATTCATCTTAGCTTTGTGATTAAGGAGTTGAGGGTTGATCTTGGATAAGGTTGCTTAAGCTTCTTCCTCTTATCTTCTTCTTGTTTTCCCTAAATGGTGGTCGTCCTCTTTGGTATTTGATTTTCGATTGTGAACGTGAATAATGAACGCGAGTGAGGGTATGAAACAAATCAATCATAAAGGTAAAACATACCATAAAACAAATCAGGATAAGCGTCTCTAATCCTGCTCTCAGCTTTCCAAGTACAGTCTCTCTCATCGTTGCTCCAATGAACCTTAACTAATCTGACTGTTTTATTCTCCAGACTCTTCTCATCCCTCGCGACTATACGAACCAGATTCCTAAATATAGTCAAGTTCAGTTCCACTACCAAGTCCTCTAACATAGTCGGTGCTATAGTAGTCTTCGAATCTCGAATACACTTCCTTAGATGAGAAATATGAAAAATATAGTGGATTGCCGCCAAACTGTTCGGTAACTCCACTCTATATGAAAGTTTCCCGATCCTTTCTATAATAGGAAATGGTCCAACAAATCTCGGTGCCAATTTCCCTGATTTCCCGAATCGAATTACACATTTCATCGATGATGCCTTGATGAAAACATGATCTCCTACTGAGAACTCTAAGTCCTTCCATCTTTTATCAGCATAACTCTTCTTCCTAGTCTGAGCTTCCTTCATTCTAGCTCGAATCAACTCAATCTTCTCTGTAGCTTCTCTAACTAAATCCGAACCAAGAACCAACCTATCTCCGGTCTCTAACCAACAAACCAGAGATTTCCATGGTCTTCCATACAAAGCTTCAAACGGTGCCATCCCTATACTAGCCTGATAACTATTGCTATACGAAAACTCGACTAAGTGTAGATGGCCTTCCCATGATCCTCTAAAATCTAGCACACAAGCTCTTAACAAATCTTCCAAGACTTTGTAACTCTTTCCGTTTGCCCATCGGTCTGTGGATGGTAAGCGGTACTCATCTTGAGCTTGGTACTTAAAGTATCCTGTAGACTCTTTCAGAACTCGCTAGTGAATAAGGAATCTCTATCACTTACTATACTACTAGGAATTCCATGCGGTCTAACTAAATTCTTCATAAATAACTTAGCTAAAACAGGTGCCTTCCTGGTTGACTTAACTGGAATGAAATGGGCACTTTTGGTTAACCTGTCCACTATGATCCATATACTCTCATTTCCTCTATTTGATCTTGGCTACCTGTCTATAAAATCCATTGAGATTGAATCCCACTTCCATACTGTAATATCTAAAGGCTGAAGTAAATCACTTGGTTTCTGATGTTCGGTTTTTACCTGTTGACAGTTAAGACACTGCTTACTCATAAGCTTACATCCCTCTTTATATCTTTCCAAAAGAAACTTCTCTTCATATCCTGATACATCTTAGTTCCTCCTGGATGAATAGTGAACTTCAAAGGATGACATTCTTCTAAAACTTCCTTCCTAATGCTTCCTACATTCGGAACATATAACCTTCCTTTCTTCCTTAACCACCCATTCTGGTCAAGTTTGAAATCTTTCAAGTCATCGCTTTGCGTTCCATCTCTTAACCTTCTGATCCACTCAGCTAATATCGGATCCTCTCCATGCTTAGAAGCAATCCTTTCGTTCATAACCGGTCGAATTTCTAAACATGACAACCTAACAGTCTCCATACTAGAACTACTCTTAGACCTTACTGTGCTCTGCATGTAGTTAACGCTTCTAAATCTTTCCACTCAGCTACCATTGCCAACACTACATTTTGATGTTTTCTGCTTAGTGCATCTGCAACCTTATTGCCTTTTTCTAGTATGTACTCAATACCAAAATCATAATCGACTATAAACTCCAATCACCACTGCTATCTCATATTCAACTCCTTCTGAGAGAATAAATACTTCAACGACATATGGTCCATATATAACTCGAATCTTTCTCCCAAAAGACAATGTCTCCACACCTTCAACGCAAAAATTACCACAGCTAATTCCAAATCGTGAGTCGAGTACCTAACCTCATGCAGTCTAAGATGTCGAGATGCATAGGAAATTACTTTACCTTATTGCATTAACATAGCTCCTAATCCACATGCATCTGTATATACTACTAAATCCTGATTACCTTCCAGAACAACTAACACATGTGCATTAGTTAATAAGTGTTTCAGTTTCTGGAATGCCTCCTTGCACTTATCGTTCCAAACAAACTTCACACCTTTCACGTTAGCTTGGTCATCGGTGCTGCTATCCGCGAAAAATCCTTTATGAATCTTAGGTAATATCCAGCTAATCCAAGAAAACACTTTATCTCAGTCACTGTCTTTGGTCTCTTCCAATTATTCACCGCTTCAATCTTAGTCGGATTTATAGACAACCTTTTCTCTGAGACTACATGACCAAGAAACTTCACTTCTCAAATGACACTTTGAAAGTTTCACCTTCATTTGATGCTGCCTCAACATCTCAAGCACCACTCTAAGATGAACGTCATGTTCTCTTTCATCCTTAAAGTATATCAAAATATCATCTACGAACCTATCCAAGTGCTCTCAGAAAACTCGGTTCATTAAATCTACAAAGAATGCTGGTGCATTAGTTAGTTCGAACGACATTACTTACCATTCGTATGATTCATATTTGGTTCTAAACGCCATCAAAGGAATAATATCATCCGCCACTCTAAGCTGATGGAACAACTTTAATAATGACGAACATGACGAAACTTGTACTGGTCCGGATAAGCTTTTAATTAACGGTGAAGAATGAAGTTGTGAAATTTACTATTTAGATTTTAAGATGATATAATTTTTGTAATATATATATATATATATAAATATATATATATATATTTAAAAATCACAATATAAATGGTGAGAATGAGAGAGAATGATACGGCGAGAAAGCTGGGGAAATGTGAAAAAACTACAGCTCAACTAGGAAAAATTGACGGTTGAACCACCGGTACGAAGGTCGGGCCTTGGTTCGTACACGACGGAAGTCAAATTGAATTACTGACCATAGTTGTACACCGTCCAAGTTTATTCAAGGTCGGACTGTTGATTAATCCGCTCATGAAAACACTGATTAACAACCCTTATTATTTTTACTCTCTTTTCTACACTAGTTACATAGTCCCCCTTTTCATAGGAGTTTGACCTTGATCTTGTGAGGAAAACAATATCTGTGTAGTCGGACAGTTTTTAATTTTTTACTGACATGTGGATTGAAGGTTGAAGTCATTCATGGTTTAACAATTTTGAAAACAGTGTTAATAGTGTAATGCATGCAACCATGAACATCCACTCATAATACCTTTCAGCATTATCCTTTCTCTACAATGATTACAGTCTTTGTAAATAAAACTTTATCACTTCATGGTACATGTTCCCCTATAATTGTTCAGTATAATGTTTGGGCTCTCACCATTCGCTATAGATTAATTATTCGTTTTTACTTGAAAATTCCTCCATTGTATGTTGAGTGAAGATAGAATGTTCCATATTTAACATAATTATTTCACATACTTTTTTAATTATATTAAACCCAAATATGTTAAATGTTCGTGGTTTTTATTCGGTAGATTATAAAAATATTAAGAACATGGTGATGTAATCAACTAAACATAATAATAAGAATGGCCGACCCTGGGCATAATGAGGATAGGCTTAGGGCTCAAAATCAGGCAGGCCCGCTATGTGTACATGTATATTATATATTTCTATATTCAGTCTAAGAATGAAGTCCAAAATGAAATTTTTTCTTTTGTAATAGTCAGCAACCCAGAGTAAAATTCACTACAACAATCAGCCGACAGCATCAATTGCAAAATTAAGGATTGAAGAAAATTGATTGTCTTCTTTTTTTTCTAATAAAGATATTATTACGACTTTAATCATTGTTTTCTTTGTGCAATATCCAAACTAAGAATAAACTAGTATAACCGCACAAAGGTGGGGAAACCGACCGTTGTGTTATTTGATATCAAAGAAAAAGTATTTGCTATTTTTTTCCTTTATTATTAATTTGATGAAAAATTAACTGCATTTAAAAAAAACTAAAATTAATTGAAAATGTGTAAATCCAATTATACTAAGGATTGTAAATGTATGCCAACTTGATACTAAGGATCTGCTATCAATGTATTGATATGAACCACTCACAGACACACACATATATGTATCAAGAAAGATCAATATACTCTTAATTTTGAGCTTCTTTGTAGCTCTAACTCATTATTGAATTTTAAAAAAAAATCAAACAAATATCACCTTAATATATATCATCGTATTTGAGAATATTTAATTAAAGAAGATGAAAAAATGCAAAAATTGATGTAATAAATAAATCTCATATTATTGAACTACAGTGTGTAAATAATTACCTAAAAGTACCATTATTATTTAAAAAACTAACATTGCTGAAATAAAAATATGAAAAAAAACTAACATTACTGAAACAAAAAAACTAAACTTTAGATTCTGCCATTGTTGATATTTCTTCCAACAAGAAGCTTGATTCGGCCACATAATCAATAACTGATTGATCAGATATAACATTGATTTTTTGTTTTTTTTATTCATGTACTCAATTTGGGCAACACCAACTCTGAAAAGACGAGGGATCCATGAAAGCTTCTTTACTTTTTGTTCGTATATATCTTCACCTTCATCATTCTTAATCTTATAATTAAAGGTCATCAACACTGCTCTGTCGTCATGAATGAATACTTATGCCTTTAATAATATCAAATAAACAACATGCTGCCCTTCACTCATCTCCTCTACACCCAAGATGCAAATATTAAACATTCGTTCAAAAATGTGACGACAATAATAGCTTCAGAAGAGTATCGTTTGCTAAAACACATAATGAAAACCATATAACCTACAAAACCATGTGCAACGCAATACATCAGTACGGTCGATTGATAAGTATTACAACTCACAAATGGCATTCATATATCAAAGCAAAGTAATGTATACTAATTAAACAAAACATTCCATGACCACAACAAAATCGGTTTTTGAACCAATACAAAATAATTAGAGGCAACTGGAAATCCAACATAATAACAATATTTGATAGTCTGTGCTGCGAATAAGATTATAAAACAAAGAAATTTTTTAAAGAGAAGAGCTTCTAAGTGGCCCTTTAAGCAGCTTCCTTCGCAAGAATTCTCTCTTTGGCTTTGGTCTTTGCCTGAGACTTCGACCCCATTATTCCACCACCCCACTTCTTCCTATACTCCTAAAATTTGTCATTGAAGTTTGCCTATACACAACCAATATACAATCAAAAATCTAGTCTTGGATAAATTATCATAGACAGTATACATATGTGTGTGTGTGACGCACATGTATAAAGTAGAAAACAAGCATTATCAAGTCACATTAACCTCAATGGCTTCCAAAATCTTGCTGAATTCCAACTTGTCTTTATTCTTCACCGTTGTCAAGCATAGAATCATTGTAGTTTTCTTGTGCACAACCTAGTGTATTTAGAGAGACAATGTTAGCAATAGGTTATACAACTATGTGCATTCAAGCAATGAGCATGAGTTAAGGAAACGAAGTGTGGAAAGATATATACTGCTCCCAAGTGTTCTTTTCCTTTGATAATACAATACGGGATTTCCATCTTAGGGCAGAGGGCAGGGAGCCAAACAACCAGCTTAATTGGGTCCACATCATGTGCAATCACCACAAGCTGTGCGTTGTTCTGCAATTTTTTTTCTTTTTTTAAAGAAACCAATTTATAGCACCAGAACCTTCATAACTTGTATAATACATCTTTGAAATTTTTTTTAACATCACAAATGTTCAGCATTGACGGTGATGGGAGAGGATAACCAACTGTCAAAGGTCCAAAAAATGAAAAAATAGATATGCAGCTTTGGGCTAAAAAAAGAGCCTTGACAGATCTTACAGAGTAATACATGAAAAATGATATATGCACCATAGCAAAAGCATTGAAACGGTCTTATTAATGGCAGTCTAATTTCTTTCTTCCTCCCACTGTCTTCGTTTCTCTTTCCCACAAATTAGCTAATTTCCTTTTTTCGTGTGCGCCTTATCCAACTGGGTGCGAGTTGCTCGCTTCGTTCTTTTGCGACAATCCGGTTGTCGCTTTTAGGGTTCATGGATTTGGGGGTTTTTTTTATTTTAAAGGCGATTTTGTGCGCGCCTGTCCCCCTTTCGATGTTGTGGCTGCCGCTCTGTTGTCGGTGGTGGAACCGCCGTTATCGGTGTGCTTTACTTCTGCTAGCTCGGTCGAATTATGTGTGTTCTCCCATAAAGCGTCGAAGGCTCTGTCGCGCTTTAGATTCTTGGTAGTGGATGGGTCCTTTATGGAGATCTCCCCCTGCTTTGCCTACTCCGTGCGCGATGCTTGTTCCTCTGCTTTTCTGTCTTTGGTTGATGGTGCGTCTGTCTCATCACCTTCCTGCCCCTACGTGGCGAAGCCGGTTAGCAATCGAGATTTCATTACTCGGTTCAAACCGAGTCTTCGCTTCGGAGAAGAGGTGGGAAGGTCGGCGCCGCCGATTGCTGACTTGCGGTTTGGGTCGTTCGACGATGTTTCTGATTGTGCTTCTGGAGGCTACGTGGACGAATCTGTCCCTAACTTGGAAGTCAGGAGTGTCGCCTCTTCTAGTTTCCTTCCTCGACTATCCTTTGTAGAACCTGAGGTTCCAGTTGGGATGTTGGCCATCCCTTGCGTTTTTGGGTCAGTTGGTTTGGATGGCAAGGATTCAGTTTGTGGGGTAGAGGATTTGACCACCTTTGCCTCGCGTTTTGATGGTTTGCAGCTAAGTATCCCTTCTGGTACCTCAGGCTTGGAGTCTGGGAATTGTCTTCAGGGCGTAAAGCCTTTGGCATCTTCTGATGTTGTTTCTTGGTTGTCCGTTTCGAGGCCTACGGTAGAGTTGGCTGTGCCTAGTTCGGTTTTGTTCTTGTCTCTGTGGGCTTATCGTAAGGGCAGTTTTGCCTTGCTCAGGCAACCGCCTTTCCAAGGCCCAGGAATGCTCTTTCGCAGGCAGGTGAGCGCCCCTTTTTACTCTTATTTTTATGCTGCTTGTTTTGGATTTCTTTCTGTTGGTTGGTTGTCGATGTTGGAGTTCGATATTGGTTGCTTGACTACTGTCACTCGACAATGGTTACTCCCTGTCTTTGGTCCGGACTGCTTGCCTCAGGCGGGTAGTTCGTCATGTTCCTTTTGCTCCATTCTCTATGATTGGTGCAGCCAGTTTCTGGTGTCTACAAGCAGTCTCCTGAGACTTCGATCTCGGGCTGCTTGGCCTTCGTCCTATAATCGTTTCTTTGGTTGTTTTGCTCCTTTCCCCGTTGGAGAAGAAAACCTGACACCTTACTGCTGGATTTTAGTTTTAGGGCACTACGTCCTGTACTTTGTGCCGTCAGCGTCCTATTTCGTTTCTAGCTTTTCTGATTGGTCGTTGATCTTTCGGGTCTTAGGAGGGTCCCATCGGGCCTGGAGCGATTGGTCTGGTCGATATCCCAGCCCTGGCCGTATAGCGGTCTATTCGGACAGTTATACGGGCAGATTGGTTTATCGCCAACTTTCTTTGTTCTGCCCTGATGCTATCCCCGTGCCGCGACTCCTACCCACAGCGCGGGTCTGTCTGATTAGTGACAGCTCGGCAGCGGTAGGAATCCAACAGCAATTTGGGAAGCAAAGTGTTTGCCTTTCCACATTTTACATTTGTTTGTCCTGTCGACCGTTTGGTTATTCCGTCCTTCTCTCTACCGCTCTACTGTCCCTGCCTTTTTGTCCTGCCGTGGTTGGTTCTGTGGTCTGTTCCGATGTTTGCTCATCTTTGGTCCCTTCTGTCATCTCTGGCAATCTTTCCCCTCCCCCATCTATCGGTTTTAGTAGGCTGTTTAGATTGCAACTGACTCGTATTTCTCCTTCCCTTCTTTTCCCCGATGATCGTTCGGAGTTTCCTTCAGATCATGTGGCCCTTTCGGACCTGCGGTGCTCTTTGGAGTGCTCGCGCCCATCCTCAGCTTGTCCTCTGTCTATTTCCATTCCGCTGATGAGTAAGGCAGAGATTGCGCTCCTCAATGAGCGTCTTGATTGTTTAGCTAGGAACTCTGAGGCTTCGTTGTCTTCGGCTGGCTCCTCTTCGGAAGGGTCCGGGGGAGAGGTGCTTTCTGAGCCTCCTGACCCTCCTATTCGTTCGACGAGGCGCAGTCGCCGGAGAGTCCCCTCTACCCCTCGCACCATTCGCACACGCTCTATAGCGGCGTCCGAACAGATCGACAGATCTGCTCGGTACTCGCTGTATCTGGATTGAGTTTGTCTTTTGTTCGGTTCCGTTCAGAGGGCTTTGTTTCTTTTGTTCTTTCTTATCTGCGTCTTTTCTACTTTTATGGCGAACTTTCTCTTCTGGAATGTCCGCGGTATTGGTAATGATGCGACTGTGGCCAGGCTTAAACGCATAGTCAGGAAACACTCAGTTGGCTTGATCGCTCTCCTGGAACCCCTTATTGATCGAGCTGAACTCCCCAAGATTGTCTTATCCCTAGAATTTGGTGGTGGCTTAGCTAACATCTCGGGTAAGATTTGGATCTTATGGTCCAAATCTATCGCGATTCGCCCTTTCTTCGACTCTACTCAGCTTTTTTCGGTGGTATGCTCGTCTTCTTCCTTTGCAGCACCTTTTCTTTTCTCCGCAGTCTATGCCAAATGTGACCGTGCGGAAAGGCTAGTTTTGTGGTCTGATATTCTTGCTCTGGATTCCCTGGAATTCTCTTCTTCTGTACTCGGTGGCGACTTCAATGTCGTCGCTTGCCATGCGGAAAAAAGGGGAGGTGCGGCCATCAACAGAGGGGCAATGGCGGATTTCAATTCCTTCATAGCCTCCTCTGGCCTCTCCGAGCTCCCCTTTGTCGGTTCGGCATTCACTTGGTCTAACAACCAAGATGGCCCAAATCGCATTCTCTCTAGACTGGACCGCGTGTTCGGGTCGGAGGAATGGTTTCGCCTTCCGTTCTCCTTCTCTATCGCCCACCTACATCGGTCTTTCTCAGACCATGCCCCTCTGCTCCTTCGTTGCTCTCCTCTGTCACTATCCAGGCCCTCCTCTTTCCGGTTCCAAAGCATGTGGAAATCTCACCACTCTTTCCAACATGTGGTTTCTGACTCTTGGAGCTATCCTATTTCTGGTTCCCCCTGTGTTGCTTTCGGTAGAAAGCTTTCGCGACTTAAGTCTTGCCTTAAGGTCTGGAACGTTCAGACTTTTAAGAACATCTTCGATCGCGTTCGTTTGGCCGAAGAATCGCTTATCTTAGCCGAATCCTTGTTAGACGAGGAACCGACTGTTGCCAACAAGGAG
The DNA here is from genome assembly GCA_030737815.1 of Allium fistulosum. Taxonomy (NCBI): domain Eukaryota; kingdom Viridiplantae; phylum Streptophyta; class Magnoliopsida; order Asparagales; family Amaryllidaceae; genus Allium; species Allium fistulosum. The sequence continues at coordinate 1,385,572,935 of CM060901.1, read as the reverse complement.
GCGTGGGCCTTAGCCCAAATCTCGTTCTCCTTGGAGCTGCGTGTCGAAAATGACTATCTCCGTCAAAAGGCGAGGGTAAAGTGGGTAGTTGAGGGTGATGCCAACTCCAAATTCTTCCACTCGTCTATTCGCAAGAAGAATAACATTCTTGCGATTCGACAGATTTTGAGGCCTGATCTGTCTTCGACCTCGGCGCCAGAGGAAGTCAAAGACATCATCCTGTCCCACTTTTAATCTTTCTTGGGATCTCCTTCTGTCTCGGTTTCTGATCCGGCCCTTTTGGCTTTTATCCCACCGATCATCCTTCCTTCGGAAGGCGCCATGATGGCGGATCTTCCTTCCACAGAGGAGATCCGTGCCTGTGTCTTTGCTCTTAGCAAGGATAGTGCAAGTGGCCCTGATGGTTTCAATGGGGATTTTTATAGGTGCTGTTGGCCAATCATCCAGGCTGATCTGTGTCTTGCTATTCAATATTTCTTCTCTGGTGGTAATCTTCCAGCCGGTTGGACTTCAACCAACCTGATTCTTATTCCTAAGTGCGATAATCCTTCGGCTTGCACGGATTTCCGACCTATTAGTCTTTGCAATTTCTCTAACAAGGTCATCTCTAAAATTCTGGCATCCCGATTGGCTCCCTTTCTTGAGCGGATCATTTCTCCATCTCAAGCGGGGTTTGTCAAGGGGCGTCTTATCTCTGATAACGTCCTTCTTGCCCAAGAACTGATCTCCCAAATTGATCGGAAAGTTTGGGGATCAAATGTTGTCTTCAAACTGGACATGGCTAAGGCCTACGATCGTATGTCCTGGTTCTTCATCATCAAGGTTTTAAGGACTTTCGGTTTTCCGGAGGCCCTGATAGACTTGGTGTGGAGGCTTGTCTCCAACTGCTGGTTCTCCGTCCTCATTAACGGTTCGGCCCATGGGTATTTCAAAGCCGGAAGGGGCTTACGTCAAGGCGACCCTCTCTCACCTTCGCTTTTTGTGATTGCGGCAGAAGCTTTGATTCGTGGGCTCCAATCCTTAACTATTTACGGCCAAATCCAGCGTTTTGGTATCCCTAGGGGTTGCCCTCTTATCTCTTCTCTATCCTTCGCAGATGACATTGTCATTTTCTCTAATGGTAGTCAATCCTCTGTTCGGCGACTTCTTCGCTTCATCCATCAATATGAGAGATTGTCGGGCCAGCTCGTTAACTCTTCCAAATGCTGTTTCGTTCATTCGAAGGACATGTCCCAATCTCGTGCTTCTTGGATAGAAACCTTTACCGGCTTCAAGGAAGCTTTTCTTCCTCTTCCCTACCTAGGTATTGCTTTGTACCGGGGTAGAAAACTCAACGCCCTTTTTGACCCCTTGACCGACAAAATAAGAGGGAAGATTCTTCGCTGGAACTCTTCCATTCTCTCTCAGGCTGGTAGACTTGTTCTTATCAAGTCAGTTCTCGATTCGATGGGATCTCATATTTTTGCGACTATGACCCCTACCTCCTCCTTTTTTCATTCTTATCGGTCTCTTGCTTCGTCCTTTTTCTGGGGAAACAAGGACAACGGTCGACGCCACCAATGGGTGTCTTGGGAGGCGATTTGTCGGCCCAAAAATGAAGGTGGGTTGGGTCTTCGTAAGCCCTCCGACCTTTGCGCGGCCTTTGCTTGTAAGCTGTGGTTCCGGTTTGGCGCCAACAACTCGTTATGGGCTTCTGTCCTCCGTGCTAAGTACCACAGCCTTGCGGGTGCTAACTTTACGGGCACTCCTTCCTACTCTAGCGAAACCTGGAAGCACATGCAGTCTGTGAAACTGTTTTCTAATTCTCACGGCGGTTTGGCAGGATGGGATGGATCGTCCTTTTCAATCCTAAAAGCCTGGTTTTCCTTCAGATCCCCTTCTAACATCCGCCCTGAATTTTCTTTTATTTGGGATTCTCGCATTCCCCCAAAGGTTTCTCTATTTATGTGGCGGTTGCTACATGATGGATTGCCATTGGACGAGAGTTTTCAAAGGCTCGGAATTCCCACTGTTTCCCGCTGTAGATGCTGCGGAAACGGGGACATTGAATCCTTGAACCATTTGTTTTTCGGTGGCTTCTCGGCCAGGGCGTGCTGGAACTACTTCGGTAATCTCGTCGGTTTTAGAAGTTCTGCTCGCTCTCTTTCTGCGACGCTGAATTCCTGGTGGGCCGGGAATTCAGGGAAATCGCTTCATTCTATCATTTTCCTTTTGATTCCTTGCCTGATCTGCTGGCACGTTTGGTGTGCGCGGAATAAGGCTACTTTCGAGAGCAGCTCTATGGACCCGCCATCCATTATTCATCGAGTGAGGAACGACGTTTACCTGGCTTTCCGGGGTAGACCGTTCAGAGGTCCAAGGAGCCACCGTTCCGATCGGCTTGTGGGACTTCTGTCTATTTCCCTTTCTCCTCCCGTCACCAGATCGGGTGTTGGTTAGGCCTTTGCTCTAGTTTGGTGGATTCCACTTCCTGTTCCCTCCCCCCTTTTTTTAGTTTTAATTGCGCGTCTTGTTTTTCTAGTTTCAGGTTTCTGGGCTGTCTGCTTTGTCCGGGTTCCCGTCTGTTCTGGAGTTGCTTCAGTTTTCTGTTATCATCTCTGGTTTCTGGCTGTGGTTTTCGTCTGATCTTCCTGCAGGCGATCTTTCACTCTCGATAGGGGCTTCTTTGCTGCCTTTCTAGTTGGCTCCTTTTCCTTTCCTGGTCTCACCGTCGGGCGGTGGCCTACCGGGTCTCGGAGGTGTTGGTAGTTTAGTGGTTCTGTTGCTTTATTTCGCCGTGGTTTTGCTGCTTTGGCCGAGTTTCTTTCGTCTTGCTTACGGCTGATGGTATGATTGGTGGACTGGCCCACACCCTCGGGTTGTGGCGGGAGAGTGGTTTTGTAGGCTGTTTCTTTATCTCTAGGCTTTCGGCTGTCCCTTCTTGGAAGCTTCGACCGCTTTTGTTTTTCGTTTTTTTTCCTTTTTATGTGTTTTCCTTATGGGAGGCATATGTCATCCATATGCTTCGCCTTCTTCTGTAAACCTTTGGAGGAAGGTTATATCCTCCGTTTCATTGTGGTATATATATTTCCTTTTTGAAAAAAAAAGAATAAATAGACAAACAGTAGGGATTTAAAAAGTCCGGGTTTATTGGGAAATTATACACTAACATAAAAAATAGGACATTAAATTGAGTGTTAACAGGACAATAGTCACAACACCTAAATTTGTCATCAAAACTGACAATACATTTGAAAGGAGATAAAGACAATAGTTTTGCTGACATTTTGTTGGGTTCAAAAGTTTGTCATAATGTCATATAAAGGCAATACCTGAGGTATAACTTCTTTAAGAGGCTCATTTATGACTTTGAGGGGTGATAAAGATGAAGGACCTGCACTTAAATTTCTTTTCATAAAAAGGGGTGATCCAGAGGAGCTTCTTGGTGAAAGCGGAGGAGCATTTCCAGCAGGAAACATAGAAGGCAATGGACTTGTTGTAGTAGAGCTGGTGCCGTTGGAGCTTCCGGCAGCATTTAAGGATAAGCCTGACTTTGCATCATCGATTAAAGTTCTAACCTACATGCATATAAGAGTAAGAAATAACATTTAGCAAGAAGTAACACTTCAACTGAAGACCAGCCAGATAATCATGCACAAGTCTAGGTATACGTACTAAAATTTTTATTACGATATGACAATATATTCACATTTCAACATATTGCATTGAGCATATCTCTCCATGATTAAAAATAATGTTTAGTTTGATCAAAGATTATACTGATTGTAAATTAGTTTAGTTAATGTTAATAATGAAATCAAAGACAAATCTCAGATGAATTTTAGTAGTTAACACTACTGTATATGGTTATGAGTAGATGGTGCGAAGTATACACAGGGTTGAAAGGATAGTATACTAAAAGACTACGGATGGTTGTTGACATAGCTAATGGAAAAGAAGATAACTTGTGTGGATAATGAGAGGTATTAAATACTTAAGCATCCCATTGAGAGGGATTGAAGCAACTTCACATGACCAATGAGGATGAATGGCCCTTCAAGAACGTGACTGGTAATGATAGTTGTAAAAACCTGTAATTTTCGATAATTAAAACTAGTTAATTTAATAAGATTTTGCGATTTAATATTGGAAGAAATAAAAATTAGTGATTTAATAATAAGAATATAACTAGAATAAAATGTAATAGTATTATTTAAGGTAATTGATAATTGTTTTAAATGTAATTCCATTTAATTGAAATGATTAAAAGTTAGAATAGGTTATAGATCGTAAATAAATTGTAATGATGTGTGTATTAATTGATAAATTGGATAAAAGGTGTAATTGATAATTTAAATATGTATAAATTAATGAAATAGCATGCAATTAATTGCAATTGATAAAGGTATTGTTGTGGTAGTAGTTATGGCATTTTGTGTAGATAACAAACTTACAAATGTTATTAAATTAAGAAAAGGTAACGATTTTCATTTGTTACCAATTTATTTAGTCAATTATAATTAAATGAAATTAAATGCTGCGTAAAATGAGTTAAGACAATAACTGCAAATTATGAATGTAATAAAAGGTATAGAAATGTTAATTATATCCATAAGGTAATAATTGATTTACTAAAAAGGAGTGAAACCAAGATAAATTAATTTATTGGGATTTAAACTATAATTAATGTGAAACTCAACAAAAATTTAATATAATTGAAATATTGCAACTAATATGGTAAAAGATGATAGTTAGAGAATATTAATGTAATAAATTATAAACCAGTGTTATCTATGCCCATAGAGTAACGATTGATTGAATGAAAAGATTAAAATCAAATTAAATCAATTTATTGGAATTAAAATAAAATTAATTGGATTTAATTGCAGTTGAAATTGAACGCTCTAAGTAGTTTAATATTTAATACTGAATTGATATGTAAATTTGTTTTAAATTATTGTAAATGTCTAGGTAAACAAAAATGATGAAATTCGTTAGTTATTAAATGTGGAATTAAAAAGTGATTTAATCAATTTAATAATAATTTATTTAATTAACGTGAAATTAGCCATTTTGGAAACTGTCTCGGATTTCGACAAAACCAGTTTCATCGGATCCGTAACGGTGAATTATTTTCAGGTTTCAAGTTTCATAGCAATCGGATTTGTCGTTTGATCGTACGGACTCGAAACGCGTAGAAATCAATTTAGTTAAATTCAATTAAAATCAATTTGTAATAAGCTGATTTTTGGCTAACTTTTTTTTTACGATGGAATTAGGACTTGAAACCTGTTCCATTGAGTTTAAAAATATCGAAAACATCTATTTTGATATATGGGATGACCACTTTCGTTTCGGAAGCGAAATGGGCTTTTTGGATCGTTATTGTCAATTCGAACCAGTTCGATAGGTTATTCTTTCTTATCGGGCCTCGGTTATATAAATAGTTCCGTCCAAAACCCTAGCAGCCTTTTATTCCTCATTACTGTACGTACAGTTCTATCTGACTATTCATTTTCTCTTCCTTAATGGTAGAAACCCAATTTACATTCAAACCCTAAATCCAATCTCCAAATTCAATTTCAAAATCAAACTCCACAAAACTATATCGTATTATATATCGTTTTGAAGTTCTCGACGAGCGTAATCCACTGGTGCAGTTCGTTTTTCCATTCGGATCACCGTTTGGCCAAAAATTGGCAATCAATTCCGACCGTCCATATTAGGTTTTGATGATTCAACGGTGGATCGTCGTTCAATCGACGATCGGGGGGTGGTGTTGGGAAGCTGGTGTCGAGCAGGTCGTATGGAGGTCGTCGCTCGTCGTATGTTGCTCAGAATTCACCACGATTGGCTTTAGTTTGGAGCGGCAGCGGTCCGGCCATGGGGCGCTGGCGATGGTCGCGCTCAGCCCAAAGGGGCGGCGGAGGTAGGGGAAAGCGGCGGCAGGCTCAGATCAGGGTGGCGGCGATCGGAGTGGCATGCGTTCGTTGATGAACGTGGGTGGTGGAGGTTTGAACGAGATAGCAGTGTGCGCGATTACCTGTAGCAGTTAGGGTTGCTTGTGTTGCTGACGTGGTATATTCTATTATTTATTTTAAATTTAAAATTTGAAACTCTATGTTCTAATGTGAATAACGTTTTCATACGAACTCGGATTCACGCGCAGTTTGTTCCGTTGGGATCGTATCGAAATTCCGGACATTTTGAAACTAGTTTGGATGAATTCTAAGACTGTTCAAATTTGAGGTTTATTTTGGATTTCAAATCAATTTGAAATCAAAGGTGGGTGTTTTAACCCACTCACAACTACTAAATTATCCTATGTTAGTTAAATTTAATTTATGATATGATTAGAAATTAATTGATTGATGTTTGGTATGTTTAAATTGTCATTCTAGTTAATTTGACTTTTATTGCAATTAATCATCGTTTAATTTAATATTGAATATAATTGTCAATTTAATACCTATTAATGATTATCAGTTATCTATTGATGTTTATTGGTTGATTTGGATGATGATTGTGATGTATGTTTGATTATTGATATTGGATGACTGGATGTTGTATTTTTATATTGTTATAATACTGCAAGTTCCTTATGGGTTGAAATGATACATACCCGAACGATCTATAGATTAGGGAAAAATCATTATGGGTTGAAATGATAGACTCGAGCGGTTTTATGGATTTTATTTAATTCGGGATTGCGGGTTGAAATGACATATACCCGTAAATTTTTAAATTGCGGATTGAAATGATAAATATCCGTATCACTTGACCATAGGGTAGAAAATTTTATACGGACACCGGATTGATTAAATTAAATGATTTTATTTCTTTAAATTTTGAATTCAGTTGACTGGCATTTTAAAATAGAAATTGATTTATATAGACTGAATTATTTTCGATAATCCAAGCGTTAATGCTGGAATTGGAATTGATTTAATGAATTGTTCAAAGGATTTAAATTGGAATTTAAAAGTTGAATTGTCAAAAATAAATGAATTTTATCGAAATTGAGTTATTAAAATGTTTGAATATAACTTAAAAATCTATTTAAACTAATTTAAACTATTTTAATCAATTTAAACTATTTTAATTTATTTTAATCTATTATAACCTATTTAATCCAATATAATCCATTTTACCTATTTCAAAATAATTAAATGTATTTATTCTATTTCAAATCTATTTAATATAATTTAAATATATTTAATCTATTTTAAATATATTTAATCTATTTTAAATCTATTTAATATAATTTAAATCTATCTAATCTATTTTAAATTTATTTTAATATATTTTAAATCTATTTAAAGTATTTTAATTCATTTTAATCTATTTTAAGTCTATTTAAAGTATTTTAATTCATTTTAATCTATTTTTAATCTATTTAAAGTATTTTAATCTATTTTAAATCTATTTAAAGTATTTTAACCGATTTTAATCTATTTTAATCTATTTAAACAATATTAATCCATTTTAACCTATTTATACTATATTAATTTGTTTCAATCTATTTTAAACTATCTTAAACTAGTTTTAAAACTAATTTAAACTATCTAGACTATTTTCTGAATTTCAGGTTTGTAAAGTGGAAGTTTATATTTAAATCCTTGATTTTTAAGTAGAATACGACTAAATGATGTAATAACCTAAGTGGGATTTAATAACATATTTTGAGTAAATATGATGATTTGAAATGAGGGTTTAACCTATTTTGAAAATATGATTTCGAAGTAAATATGATTTCGAAAGTAATATGGTTTTGAGAATATGATATTTTGATATCAATTGTGAATTGACTTTTGAAATGTAAAAGAACCATCCGGTGTGAAATAAGCGTTTGGTTGTTAAAGAGACCGGGATCGGATATTGTCATACTCTTTGCCAATACCGAAAACCACTTTAACAACTGTGTACATGGTGGAGATTCCAAAAATGAAGTAGGATGGTCTGGCGACGATTCTGTATGAGGTATTTATGTGACCCTAACTACCGTGAGTCAGCTTAGATGTGACTAAAACAGGAGCCACGCCGAGCCAAGTGAGGTCATTCCTCCGATCGGACACATTTCTTCGATACCATATTATGAATTTATGATGATTTGGTGGCCACCCCTTGATTTTTAATATGGGAGTGTGTTCCGAGGTGGGCAGTAGTAGCTGCTATGTGTTACCACTAGTCCGGATCCGCAATTGGTATATCTACCCTGGCATTGCCTCGAGTGCCGTGTTCACATGCCCTATCGTGCCTTCTACGATTTTGGTTTGTACCATACCTATGGAGTGCCCTCTGATAGCCCTCTAGTTTACGGAGGAATTATGGTACTGTACAGACTATGGGAATATATAAAAATGTGTTAAGGGGGATATAGGTAATGCCTTAATGCTATCTTAATACTTTACTTTACTGTAGATACTATTATAATAGCGTATTGTACTACATAGTAGATAGTTTAACGGATCATTAGGAGATGGAAATCCCGAACATCCCTTAGGTTATTGCACTCATGTTAAACACTGGATAGGAGATGTCAAACCCCGTAAACGTCTCTGACGCTGTTACACTCATATTTATTTACTGTTGATTTAACTTACATAAGATCTTTTAGTTCTAACTCGAGTGTTTTGTCTTTTCAATTCGCTCGGGTCAGTCTGAGCTTTTCAGTTTATTGAAGACTTCTTTCTAGAGGATGAAGACGAAGATTTTGTACGACTATTATGTATTATATTTATTCCATTACATCATGTTGTTCCGCTGCATTTATTGATTATTTATTCTTGTTGTATGTAACTCTGATCTATATTATAAAAGTTTAATCAATGTTATTTGTAAATAGCTTCATGAACTATTTATTTGATTATTATATTTTGTCATTCCGCTGCGAGATTCTGTATTTGTTTCTTTCTTTCTCTGCTTTTTCTTATTTACTTCATAACAATCTGCCCTTTTGAATGGTTTGAGTCTGATGTGTGTGTCTGCTTAAAACGTCCAAAAGGCAGGTCATTACAATAGTCGTCCATTGCCAGTTGGAATTTACAATAGTATGTATGAACTGTAATGATAGAAATAATGACGCATTCCTCTTAAATCTACATCACCATCTTGAAACAAAACCATTAATATTTCACAACCCTGTCCCTGATGCCTCATTTGACTTAACAGACGTAGTAAAGATAACTAAGTCTGAAAATATTAGTTCCTTGTGGAATGGAGACTTCACTTACATTAGATATAAACTGTTTCTGATAAAATGGGTGATAAACCTAGTTTGTTAACTAATACATAAACTTTAAAACAACAACAACAACACATAAGTTCTTGCAGCATGATAAGACAATGTATCACCGTTACCTTATATCCATACTTAACTCTAATATATACACAACAAAAATACGTTGGATTTAATTGAGTCTAAAAAGGTTCGGTTTGGAAACAAAACATGATATGATGCAAATTTTTAGTTTTTTTAATATTATTACTATACTTAAGTGCTATGGCAATGTTATCATAGAAATAAGCTCGAACTTTAATAAATCGAAGACTTTCGTAAGGTGCATATCTCAGCACATTCCCATGCATACATTAAATTCAGTCACAAAACAACCGACATACTAATGTCTTCAAACTATCAAACAATCACCTAAATCGTACACTAATACTACAACGAATTCTAGATAACGGATACTGAACTGCCTGCCAGCACTGTTACATCAATGTCTCATTGTCTATATTTAACATCCTTGATAACAGTCGTAATATGAATAGTTTTCATGCTCCTACTGCGAAGTTTAGAAAATGCCACTGATGAGTCTATTTTTCTAATTTCTATAAAATTTATTGCATTCTCAATAGTAGTACAAACAACTAATGATCATGTATCACATTCATACATTAGTATTCTACTCAGTTTTATCCATTTTTATAAGTCAAACGGTTCTAATTTATATTCGTACAATCAACATTCTACTTGTTTTCCACTATATTTTCAAATTAAATAATTCTCTCATTAAAAATTATATACAAAATCAGAATATAACTATTTAGTTCCATTAAATGTTATTTTAAAGACAATTTCATCCATCACATTGCCAAATCACAGTTACCAATAAAATGTATGCAAAAAAGGCTTCAGTTTAAATCTGACCAAAATAAATTTTAACCAAAAATTAATAATTAATCACGCCCAAACAACAAAATTAAACAAATACAATTCTCACCAACTTCCCAGTCTCGGGAAGAGTCAACCATTGCAAATAAAACTGGCCCGCGATTTGCAGATTATCTTTCAAAGCTACCAGAGAAATCACCTGAAGATTCAACAAATCTAGATCGAATGATGCCAATTTCATTGTTTCAACGTCTATGTTGGAGGCAGCAGTATCTAATGCACTACTGATGGTTAGGTGTTGTAACGACCCGTAAATTTCAACTGTTTTAATAACGTAATTAGTTGAAATTTTGTGAAATTTTAAACGATAAAATTTTGAAATAAAAATTTAATATTTGGAACACGTCTAGTTAAACATAGCAACTGGTAAATTTTCGTCCGAAAATACGAAAGTTTATTTCGCGCGTAAATTCACTTCAATTTAATCAGTTAAAAAGCGATGAAAATAAAATATTTTTGGAACCCAAATATTTTTACATAGAAAAATTCTAAAACATCTTCTGAGCAAACGCTATTTTTCATTTTTCAAAATTCGGACTTCTTTGGCTCCGTCGATCTTATTTTTCTACGTTTTTCTTGCATTTTCCGCCAGTAGGAAAAATTCGAATTTTTATAATTCAAATCGTACCACTGATATCTTTATACCGTTTTGATCGTCTCGTCGTGCTGATCTCAACAGTGTATTCATTTGTGTATTTCGGTAATCCGGTACGCGTTGAGACCGTAAAACAGGTAACCGCGACGACCCGTCTTTTATTTCCTAGTGACCGTTTATTTTCCACCGTTCAGAAACCAACAGCCAGCAGCTTTTATTACCTCTGGGAAGAATTCACGTAGCTGACTATTGATTGTTACCGCTTTTCATTTATTACTGTGCCTTTCCACTTTGGCTTTCTGTTCAATTGAAGGCAACTTATATTCGCATAGTATGTTCTGCCTTTTCATTTTCCCCTGACCCATCTCTCCACTATTTTACCCATTTCGGCCATGGCTAAAAAAAAGAAAGAAAAAAAGCATGTATATCGTCCGCCTCTTCAACCCAATAGCCTGCCGAACCTCTCTCCTCAACATCGCCTACCCACCATCACTTGCAATCGAAGATTCATAGCCACCACTCACATCTACCTCCCTCTAACAGTCGATAGCACCCTCTCACTATCCACCCGACCTCCATCAACACGTCTGCCCATCCACAGCCGCCTTACCACACCACCACGCTTAGGCCAAGCTCCGGCCTCCTCCACCAAACCTAAACCCACTGCTCGCCCACCGACCTCCTTCCACTCGGCAGACCAAACCCGAGCATCACCTCCACTCCCTGCTTCCTCGCCCACTGCTCGGCAGCGCAGCACCCCACAACCGGCACCTTCCCCTCCGCCTAACAGCAGCCTCCTCCCCACGCCGAGCTCACTCCAGATCTAGTCGCTACCCACTTTCCCCACCATGCAGCCATGGCCGCCTATACGTCTCCCACTTGCCGTTCACCACGCACGCCTCGTGACAGCAATCTCACCTTCTCCGAGTAGCCAGCAGAGACCACCCAAAACCCACTGACCTACGACATCGCCGCCTAGTGTTCCACTAGCCAGCAGCCTCCCCTATTGTCAAACACTCCACCTCCGTACGTCGTTTGACGTAAGCCACCTCCACCAGAAACCAAAGCTCCGCTGCATCTACCCACATCCACCGATATCGACGTTCCCTCCTTTTCCTCCATGCTTCTCCAGCCGTGACCGTCACCACTCCATACCATCAACTGAGTGCAACACTTCGACCACCGTTCCATCTCTCCCTCCGTAACCATATTCTTCTTCCTCCTCCCTTGCTCCCGCGTGCATAGGCCTTTTCTTCCCCTGTATTTGATAGTTCGCATATGTATGCATGGGTACGTTTTCATCCTGTTGCAATATAAGCTTATAATGAATTTGTTTAAAATCTGTACAGATGCTTGCTTTGATTCTCTGATATATATGTATAGATTGAAATAGCTTTTGAATACATATATACATTATATGTTAAGTATTACCTATGTCATTTAGATGCTCAAAATGTTTGTAGTTTTACTGTATATTTACAAGTATAATATGTATTGTATACGTTGTACTTATGTAAGTAATTTCTTTGGTATGGGTTATAAAGTGATTTCTACTGTATAAGTTATACTTATATACTTTATTTATTTTACAGTTTGGTTTTATAGACATATATTGTTGATATATTTGTTTATAACTGTACATTCACTATAGATAGGTCTGGGTATATATGTACATATATAATATAGTATGTATTGATTTAAGAGCTTCGGAAGTTACACGTTTACATTTTGCCAGCTCCTCTTATTTCTTTACATTTTGCTTGTAAAAGTGTATTATATAACTTAAGATTTCATATCTAAGAAAAATATAAGTCATATTTCATATGTTGGGTGTATACTTATATATAATTCCTATGTTGCAACATTTATATATACAGGAAAGTATTCAATAGTTTTAAAGTATATATATGTAATTGATTTAACATTGCTTGCTTGCATCACAATTGTACATGTACTGTATATATCATTTAATTTCTGAAAGTATACATTAAAAAAAAAGATATGTTTATATATATTATTTTATCTTTTGTTTAAATATTGATTCAACAAAATAATAATAATAATAATATATTCTGTTCGATCAATATGATCCTGATTCGTTCTTATCAATTCTTACTATCAGCTGTCTATCGAAATTGTGCCAATCTTGCTTCAATTTGGAATTCGTGCTCAGTTTCGTGACCCATCTCGTTTCGTTCATCTATGCCTCGAAAGGTGAGCACTCACTCACGATTAACGTTCTTTTATTTATTAAATTTGATTTCAATTGAAACGACAATTGAAATATGCTGCTGTTAGTTAATTACACTGTTATATATGCTATTGCCTGTATCAGTTCACCTGTGACATCTGACACCATTATCTGTAAATTATTGATGTGATGATAATACAGTTTGGCTGATAATTGATTGATTGTTGATGTTTATATTGGACGTTAAATTGTTAGTGATAAATGATAAATAGTATGCAAAATTGAAATGGATATAAGATAGTTAAAAATTTTAAACTGATTTATATGTTAAATTGATTAGTGGAATATGACCCCTTTTTATTGTTAAATTAATTGACATATAGAATAGCGATAATTACACTTTGAACCATCGACGTATATTGGATTATTTGTTGTAGTGTAAAAATTGAAATTGAATGACAAGTAAAAACCGTAATGTAATAATCTTTAATCTACATGAAATGATAGTGTAGATTCTAGAAATAATTATATTAATTCGTACAAATAACAATGCGAATTAATACGATTATTTCGGGATTATTTGAATTGATTATTGGATTGATATTGTTTTTGTTATTGCTTGTTTATTTACTTTGACACCATCCCAGCTATCACACTACAAGTTCCCTTTACTATGCTTTGATTTTGAATTGAATTGGAATCGGGTTGAAATGATAAATACCCAAATTGAACTTGACCTAGGATAGGAAATTAAATAAAACCCGATTGGTCAATGATTTGATTTAAAAATAAAACGAAGATTTATTTTGAATAAATAATATGGTTTTGAAATGAAGTTGAAATTTGAATTTTAATGAAAAGAAAATGTTAATATTTAATAATCTGAAACAAATATTTACAATGTAATTGATGAAATGTTGTTTAATTTGAGAAATGATTGAATTAAGTTTGAAATTATAATTAAGTTTGAAATTATTAAAGTTTGAAATGATTTAATAATTAAGTTTGAAATTATTAAACTTTGAAATTATTTAATAATTAAGTTTTGAATTATCTAATAATTAAATAAGATTGAATTATTTAATGATTAAATTGAATTGGATTCTTTAATAAGTGGAATTGAACTTCTTGAATAATTCAAATTGAGTTCTTTATTAATTAAGTTTTGGAAAATTATTTAAGTAAGTAAATAAGTGAATATTGAATTTCTTTAACAAGAAATAAAATGTGATTTATTGAAATTAATGTAAGACTTGAAATTTAAAGAATTTGATTTGATGAATTTAATTTAACTCAATTTGAAAGTTTTGATATAACGAAGTTGAATTTAAATAATGGATTTAATGAATTGGAAATTAAACAGAAATTGTTTTAAATGAAAATTTACTTAACGAACATTGAATGAAATTGATAAATGGATTTAAATTGATTTGAATGTTAAATTAATTTAAATGATTTCGGAATGAAACTTATATACGAATTGAAATTGAAATTGAAATTGATTTGGTTTTTTGAAATATATAAACGACCAATCGGTGTAATAATTACGGAAGTTATTAAAGAGACCGGGATCGGTAATGGATATACTCTCTATCTGAACCGCAACCACTTTAATAACTATACGCGGAGTGATGATCCCGAATGAAGTGGTTGGAATGATGTACGTGATGACTGAAGAAAGAGAACGATGATGGATAGCCTTGACACTTGTGTCAAATTGGAAATGACTAAAACAGGAGCTGTGCCGGGCCAATGGAGGATTAGCTACCTCAAGTGGACACACTTCTTCGAACTACTTATTACTTGTTGTCGATTGGTGCACCCTTGATTTTGGGATTGTTGTTTCACGGTGTTGCGGGTGCTGCGGCGTTGCGTTCTCACCAGTCCGGATCAGGCGAACGGTAGTGTCACTACCTTGGGTATTGCCTCATGTGCCTTGTCATACTTGTATTCCATTTATACGCGACCACTACGATTTTGATTTGTACCTTTAGTATATGGATTGCCCTCTGGTGACTTCCGGTTTTGGGGAAACTACGGTCTTGTATATGCTTTTGGGAATAAAAATGTGTTAAGGGTGGAATGGGCCATGACTTAACACTATTTTGATATCTTTTTATATTACTGATAGACATTATCTACTTATCGTACACTACTACATAGTAGATAGTTTAACGGATCCTTAAAGGATGGTTATTCCAAACATCCTTTGAGTTACTTGTATTTCAATTGCTATTTCACTTGAGTTGGATTTATTAATATAAGAATGTTAATCCTAACTCGAGTGTTTTGTGTTTTGCTTTACGCTCGGGTCAGACTAAGTGGTTCAGCTTTTGAGACTCACCTTTGGAGCTTTGCTTGAAGATCCAGCCATCTATTCTGCTTTCAGTATTCGATGATTCCAGTGATGTATTCTGATTTGTATCTGATGTATCGTGTTACTCTTCCGTTGTATCTGGTTTAACTCTGATGTATCGTATTACTCTTCTGTTGTAAACTCTGATGTATTTTATATATTCATATAGTAGCTTCATGAACTACTATCTCTTTTATTTCCGCTGCAAATTATTACTCTGTGTCTGTGTTCTGTGATTATTTATTTACTGTATATGTTCAGTTTTGCCAAATTTAAATTAACAACGCGGTATTTTGAGCAATTCAATTCCGGCATGAGTGTCTACCTATACACTTATAATGGATGCGAATGGTCCAAAATGGCGGGTCGTTACAGTTGGTATCAGAGCTTTGGTAGCTCTAGGCAAAACTTAGCATATAGGGTAAATGTATTTACAGAATCACTCTCATTCGAGTTTCAATCTCTTCCCTTGACTCAATTCCTTTGAATTTTGGAACGTTCCCCTCGGTTCCGAAATTCATTCGTGTCCTTCACTATTCGACTTCTTTCAATTCTGGAGCATCACATAACTCCACTTCGAATGACCCTTAAAATAAATCGGCGGTCTCGCCAAACTTCGAATGATTTGTAAAGGGGGTGGAACTCCTTTACAATAGGCATTGATTCACCGGAGATTTCTGTATCCTCGGTTTACGATGCTATCTATCTCCTGCTATACTTGAATTCTATTTCTTGAGATCGAATGTCGATTTACCTCGGAATTCCACATCGATCGTATTCTTGAAGTTACGGACGACCCGGTTAAGGTTGCCCGTGAATTAAATAAACTCATCCATCTCACAATTGTGGTAA
Source organism: Allium fistulosum (assembly GCA_030737815.1). Lineage (NCBI taxonomy): Eukaryota > Viridiplantae > Streptophyta > Magnoliopsida > Asparagales > Amaryllidaceae > Allium > Allium fistulosum. Next base: position 1,385,556,785 of record CM060901.1, on the reverse strand, counting down.
TTGAATTATCTTATCTTCTGTTTCAAACTTATTTTCGAATCAAAATTCTCTTTGATTTGATTTCCATCAAATTTGAATCTCTATACATGTTTTGAAATCTGTTCTTGTATCATCGAGCGAGGAATTGTATTTATAAAATTATATTTAAAATGTTTTAAAATATATTGTGTTGTTTGAGTTGTTGATGTTGATTTGGGTTTTCGATCGATTCGTCTGATCAACGCTATCGATAGGATTTCCAAAACACTTGAGCAGAGCAAACTGACACAATATCGTTTTCAAATTTGGTAAATGGAATAAATTTTTATGAATATATTATCAATATATATAAGTAAAATTTTCTGAAATTTAATAAGTTAATTAAATTGGTTGTTTGAAATGATAACATTTGATTATCATTTATTGTTCTAAATGAATATGGTTTATAAATTGATTTGGAATTTGAAATGAATTTAATTCAGAAATTTGAGAATTTAGTTCCGATGATTTCGAACTTTGGTCTTAAAATTTCAAAGTATATATTACTGAAAGTATTTTCGAATAGAATTCGTTTACAAAGAATCTTAAAATGATGAAACCAGTGCTCTTCTCTTTGTCGCTGGAAAATAAATTTCTGTGATGGCGGCCGCATCATCGACGTTCAATTTTCAAGTTTCGAAGTGAAGATACTATTCTGTAGCTTTGCTACATTTTTGTTTTGAAAAATATTTTGATTTGAATTTCTTCAGTATATTTTGATTTACATATATATAGGTATCTTATTTTAAAATTTAATTTGATTTGATATAATATATTATATATATCTCTAAATTGTTTAAAGTTAATCGGAAATCTAATTCTTAAATTTTGTTAAAGGATGATTTTAATTATAAATAAAACCAAAATTTGGAATAAATATTTAAACTTGAATAATTGAATTTGGAAAATTTTATTTGTATATTGTTCAACTGCATCCTAATACAACTTACCTAAATCATTCAGAGTTGAATATGTAATTGGATAATATATATAATATAAATTGTATTTATAAATAAAATCTGAGTGTTTATAATAAAGGTTATACACTAAATTTTGATTATAAAGATGTTAATAGAGCTAGATAGGATAATTAGTAAAACCCTGTTAATAATTAATAAATTTGTTTTGAAAGAATTAATAAATTTGTTTTAAAAAGAATTAATAAATTGAGATTTGATCAACATACGAAAATACCTTGAATTTAAAAGAAATTAATAGATGTAAATTAATTTAAATCGAAACTTTTATGTTTAAATTAATTTATATGGGTTAAATATATGTAATAGGATATATTTAACGAAACAAATTTAATTGTAATTTGGAATAAAGAAGAATTTAAAATTGTTGAAGAAAATATGATTATAATAAAAGACTATTCAAATTTATGGTTTTAGAAATTTTAAATTGAGGATAATTGGATAATAAAATAATGAATTTAGAAATAGTGAGATTGATTTTAGGGAAATCAAATGGATTAAATCAATTATCGAATATCAATTAATTTAAATTTGAATTTATATGGTTTAAATTAATTGTTATTTGTATTTCAAAATCTGTTTTTCTTTCTGGTTGTTTCTATTCTCCTACCTTGTTCCTTTTCGGGGACGAAAAGTTTTGAGTGGGGGAGAGTGTAACGACCCGTAAATTTCAACTGTTTTAATAACGTAATTAGTTGAAATTTTGTGAAATTTTAAACGATAAAATTTTGAAATAAAAATTTAATATTTGGAACACGTCTAGTTAAACATAGCAACTGGTAAATTTTCGTTCGAAAATACGAAAGTTTATTTCGCGCGTAAATTAACTTCAATTTAATCAGTTAAAAAGCGATGAAAATAAAATGTTTTTGGAACCCAAATATTTTTACATAGAAAAATTCTAAAACATCTTCTGAGCAAACGCTATTTTTCGTTTTTCAAAATTCGGACTTCTTTGGCTCCGTCGATCTTATTTTTCTACGTTTTTCTTGCATTTTCCGCCAGTAGGAAAAATTCGAATTTTTATAATTCAAATCGTACCACTGATATCTTTATACCGGTTTGATCGTCTCGTCGTGCTGATCTCAACAGTGTATTCATTTGTGTATTTCAGTAATCCGGTACGCGTTGAGACCGTAAAACAGATAACCGCGACAGCCCGTCTTTTATTTCCTAGTGACCGTTTATTTTCCACCGTTCAGAAACCAACAGCCAGCAGCTTTTATTACCTCTGGGAAGAATTCACGTAGCTAACTATTGATTGTTACCGCTTTTCATTTATTACTGTGCCTTTCCACTTTGGCTTTCTGTTCAATTGAAGGCAACTCATATTCGCTTAGTATGTTCTGCCATTTCATTTTCCCCTGACCCATCTCTCCACTGTTTTACCCATTTCGGCCATGGCTAAAAAAAAGAAAGAAAAAAAAAGCATGTATATCGTCTGCCTCTTCAACCCAATAGCCTGCCGAACCTCTCTCCTCAACATCGCCTACCCACCATCACTTGCAATCGAAGATTCATAGCCACCACTCGCATCTACCTCCCTCTAACAGTCGACAGCACCCTCTCACTATCCACCCGACCTCCATCAACACGTCTGCCCATCCACAGCCGCCTTCCCACACCACCACGCTTAGGCCAAGCTCCGGCCTCCTCCACCAAACCTAAACCCACTGCTCGCCCACCGACCTCCTTCCACTCGGCAGACCAAACCCGAGCATCACCTCCACTCCCTGCTTCCTCGCCCACTGCTCGACAGCGCAGCACCCCACAACCGGCACCTTCCCCTCCACCTAACAGCAGCCTCCTCCCCACGCCGAGCTCACTCCAGATCCAGTCGCTACCCACTTTCCCCACCATGCAGCCATGGCCGCCTATACGTCTCCCACTTGCCTTTCACCACGCACGCCTCGTGACAGCAATCTCACCTTCTCCGAGTAGCCAGCAGAGACCACCCAAAACCAACTGACCTACGACATCGCCGCCTAGTGTTCCACTGGCCAGCAGCCTCCCCTATTGTCGAGCACTCCACCTCCGTACGTCGTTTGACGTAAGCCACCTCCACCAGAAACCAAAGCTCCGCTGCATCTACCCACATCCACCGATATCGACGTTCCCTCCTTTTCCTCCATGCTTCTCCAGCCGTGACCGTCACCACTCCATACCATCAACTGAGTGCAACACTTCGACCACCGTTCCATCTCTCCCTCCGTAACCATATTCTTCTTCCTCCTCCCTTGCTCCCGCGTGCATAGGCCTTTTCTTCCCCTATATTTGATAGTTCGCATATGTATGCATGGGTACGTTTTCATCTTGTTGCAATATAAGCTTATAATGAATTTGTTTAAAATATGTACAGATGCTTGCTTTGATTCTCTGATATATATGTATAGATTGAAATAGCTTTTGAATACATATATACATTATATGTTAAGTATTACCTATGTCATTTAGATGCTCAAAATGTTTGTAGTTTTACTGTATATTTACAAGTATAATATGTACTGTATACGTTGTACTTATGTAAGTAATTTCTTTGGTATGGGTTATAAAGTGATTTCTACTGTATAAGTTATACTTATATACTTTATTTATTTTACAGTTTGGTTTTATAGACATATATTGTTGATATATTTGTTTATAACTGTACATTCACTATAGATAGGTCTGGGTATATATGTACATATATAATATAGTAGGTATTGATTTAAGAGCTTCGGAAGTTACACGTTTACATTTTGCCAGCTCCTCTTATTTCTTTACATTTTGCTTGTAAAAGTGTATTATATAACTTAAGATTTCATATCTAAGAAAAATATAAGTCATATTTCAGATGTTGGGTGTATACTTATATATAATTCCTATGTTGCAACATTTATATATACAGGAAAGTATTCAATAGTTTTAAAGTGTATATATGTAATTGATTTAACATTGCTTGCTTGCATCACAATTGTACATGTACTGTATATATCATTTAATTTCTGAAAGTATACGTTTAAAAAAAAATAGATATGTTTATATATATTATTTTATATTTTGTTTAAATATTGATTCAACAAAATAATAATAATAATAATATATTCTGTTCGATCAATATGATCCTGATTCATTCTTATCAATTCTTACTATCAACTGTCTATCGAAATTGTGCCAATCTTGCTTCAATTTGGAATTCGTGCTCAGTTTCGTGACCCATCTCGTTTCGTTCATCTATGCCTCGAAAGGTGAGCACTCACTCACGATTAACGTTCTTTTATTTATTAAATTTGATTTCAATTGAAACGACAATTGAAATATGCTGCTGTTAGTTAATTACACTGTTATATATGCTATTGCCTGTATCAGTTCACCTGTGACATCTGACACCATTATCTGTAAATTATTGATGTGATGATAATACAGTTTGGCTGATAATTGATTGATTGTTGATGTTTATATTGGACGTTAAATTGTTAGTGATAAATGATAAATAGTATGCAAAATTGAAATGGATATAAGATAGTTAAAAAATTTAAACTGATTTATATGTTAAATTGATTAGTGGAATATGGCCCCTTTTTATTGTTAAATTAATTGACATATAGAATAGCGATAATTACACTTTGAACCATCGACGTATATTGGATTATTTGTTGTAGTGTAAAAATTGAAATTGAATGACAAGTAAAAACCGTAATGTAATAATCTTTAATCTACATGAAATGATAGTGTAGATTCTAGAAATAATTATATTAATTCGTACAAATAGCAATGTGAATTAATACGATTATTTCGGGATTATTTGAATTGATTATTGGATTGATATTGTTTTTGTTATTGCTTGTTTATTTACTTTGACACCATCCCAGCTATCACACTACAAGTTCCCTTTACTATGCTTTGATTTTGAATTGAATTGGAATCGGGTTGAAATGATAAATACCCAAATTGAACTTGACCTAGGATAGGAAATTAAATAAAACCCGATTGGTCAATGATTTGATTTAAAAATAAAACGAAGATTTATTTTGAATAAATAATATGGTTTTGAAATGAAGTTGAAATTTGAATTTTAATGAAAAGAAAATGTTAATATTTAATAATCTGAAACAAATATTTACAATGTAATTGATGAAATGTTGTTTAATTTGAGAAATGATTGAATTAAGTTTGAAATTATAATTAAGTTTGAAATTATTAAAGTGTGAAATGATTTAATAATTAAGTTTGAAATTATTAAACTTTGAAATTATTTAATAATTAAGTTTTGAATTATCTAATAATTAAATAAGATTGAATTATTTAATGATTAAATTGAATTGGATTCTTTAATAAGTGGAATTGAACTTCTTGAATAATTCAAATTGAGTTCTTTATTAATTAAGTTTTGGAAAATTATTTAAGTAAGTAAATAAGTGAATATTGAATTTCTTTAACAAGAAATAAAATGTGATTTATTGAAATTAATGTAAGACTTGAAATTTAAAGAATTTGATTTGATGAATTTAATTTAACTCAATTTGAAAGTTTTGATATAACGAAGTTGAATTTAAATAATGGATTTAATGAATTGGAAATTAAACAGAAATTGTTTTAAATGAAAATTTACTTAACGAACATTGAATGAAATTGATAAATGGATTTAAATTGATTTGAATGTTAAATTAATTTAAATGATTTCGGAATGAAACTTATATACGAATTGAAATTGAAATTGAAATTGATTTGGTTTTTTGAAATATATAAACGACTAATCGGTGTAATAATTACGGAAGTTATTAAAGAGACCGGGATCGGTAATGGATATACTCTCCATCTGAACCGAAACCACTTTAATAACTATACGCGGAGTGATGATCCAGAATGAAGTGGTTGGAATGATGTACGTGATGACTGAAGAAAGAGAACGATGATGGATAGCCTTGACACTTGTGTCAAATTGGAAATGACTAAAACATGAGCTGTGCCGGGCCAATGGAGGATTAGCTACCTCAAGTGGACACACTTCTTCGAACTACTTATTACTTGTTGTCGATTGGTGCACCCTTGATTTTGGGAGTGTTGTTTCACGGTGTTGCGGGCGCTGCGGCGTTGCGTTCTCACCAGTCCGAATCAGGCGAATGGTAGTGTCACTACCTTGGGTATTGCCTCATGTGCCTTGTCATACTTGTATTCCATTTATACGCGACCACTACGATTTTGATTTGTACCTTTAGTATATGGATTGCCCTCTGGTGACTTCCGGTTTTGGGGAAACTACGGTCTTGTATATGCTTTTGGGAATAAAAATGTGTTAAGGGTGGAATGGGCCATGACTTAACACTATTTTGATATCTTTTTATATTACTGATAGACATTATCTACTTATCGTACACTACTACATAGTAGATAGTTAATGGATCCTTAAAGGATGGTTATTCCAAACATCCTTTGAGTTACTTGTATTTCAATTGCTATTTCATTTGAGTTGGATTTATTAATATAAGAATGTTAATCCTGACTCGAGTGTTTTGTGTTTTGTGTTTTGCTTTACGCTCGGGTCAGACTGAGTGGTTCAACTTTTGAGACTCACCTTTGAAGTTGGACCTTTGCTTGAAGATCCAGCCATCTATTCTGCTTTCAGTATTCGATGATTCCAGTGATGTATTCTGATTTGTATCTGATGTATCGTGTTACTCTTCCGTTGTATCTGGTTTAACTCTGATGTATCGTATTACTCTTCTGTTGTAAACTCTGATGTATTTTATATATTCATATAGTAGCTTCATGAACTACTATCTCTTTTATTTCCACTGCAAATTATTACTCTGTGTCTGTGTTCTGTGATTATTTATTTACTGTATATGTTCAGTTTTGCCAAATTTAAATTAACAACGCGGTATTTTGAACAATTCAATTCCGGCATGAGTGTCTACCTATACACTTATAATGGATGCGAATGGTCCAAAATGGCGGGTCGTTACAGTTGGTATCAGAGCTTTGGTAGCTCTAGGCAAAACTTAGCATATAGGGTAAATGTATTTACAGAATCACTCTCATTCGAGTTTCAATCTCTTCCCTTGACTCAATTCCTTTGAATTTTGGAACGTTCCCCTCGGTTCCGAAATTCATTCGTGTCCTTCACTATTCGACTTCTTTCAATTCTGGAGCATCACATAACTCCACTTCGAATGACCCTTAAAATAAATCGGCGGTCTCGCCAAACTTCGAATGATTTGTAAAGGGGTGGAACTCCTTTACAATAGGCATTGATTCACCGGAGATTTCTGTATCCTCGGTTTACGATGCTATCTATCTCCTGCTATACCTGAATTCTATTTCTTGAGATCGAATGTCGATTTACCTTGGAATTCCACATCGATTGTATTCTTGAAGTTACGGACGACCCGGTTAAGGTTGCCCGTGAATTAAATAAACTCATCCATCTCACAATTGTGGTAATTGAATTATCTTATCTTCTGTTTCAAACTTATTTTCGAATCAAAATTCTCTTTGATTTGATTTCCATCAAATTTGAATCTCTATACATGTTTTGAAATCTGTTCTTGTATCATCGAGCGAGGAATTGTATTTATAAAATTATATTTAAAATGTTTTAAAATATATTGTGTTGTTTGAGTTGTTGATGTTGATTTGGGTTTTCGATCGATTCGTCTGATCAACGCTATCGATATGATTTCCAAAACACTTGAGCAGAGCAAACTGACACAATATCGTTTTCAAATTTGGTAAATGGAATAAATTTTTATGAATATATTATCAATATATATAAGTAAAATTTTCTGAAATTTAATAAGTTAATTAAATTGGTTGTTTGAAATGATAACATTTGATTATCATTTATTGTTCTAAATGAATATGGTTTATAAATTGATTTGGAATTTGAAATGAATTTAATTTAGAAATTTGAGAATTTAGTTCCGATGATTTCGAACTTTGGTCTTAAAATTTCAAAGTATATATTACTGAAAGTATTTTCGAATAGAAGTCGTTTACAAAGAATCTTAAAATGATGAAACCAGTGCTCTTCTCTTTGTCGCTGGAAATTAAATTTCGGTGATGGCGGTCGCATCATCGACGTTCAATTTTCAAGTTTCGAAGTGAAGATACTATTCTGTAGCTTTGCTACAGTTTTGTTTTGAAAAATATTTTGATTTGAATTTCTTCAGTATATTTTGATTTACATATATATAGGTATCTTATTTTAAAATTTAATTTGATTTGATATAATATATTATATATATCTCTAAATTGTTTAAAGTTAATCGGAAATTTAATTCTTAAATTTTGTTAAAGAATGATTTTAATTATAAATAAAACCAAAATTTGGAATGAATATTTAAACTTGAATAATTGAATTTGGAAAATTTTATTTGTATATTGTTCAACTGCATCCTAATACAACTTACCTAAATCATTCAGAGTTGAATATGTAATTGGATAATATATATAATATAAATTGTATTTATAAATAAAATCTGAGTGTTTATAATAAAGGTTATACACTAAATTTTGATTATAAAGATGTTAATAGAGCTAGATAGGATAATTAGTAAAACCCTGTTAATAATTAATAAATTTGTTTTGAAAGAATTAATAAATTTGTTTTAAAAAGAATTAATAAATTGAGATTTGATCAACATACGAAAATACCTTGAATTTAAAAGAAATTAATAGATGTAAATTAATTTAAATCGAAACTTTTATGTTTAAATTAATTTATATGGGTTAAATATATGTAATAGGATATATTTAACGAAACAAATTTAATTGTAATTTGGAATAAAGAAGAATTTAAAATTGTTAAATAAAATATGATTATAATAAAAGACTATTCAAATTTATGGTTTTAGAAATTTTAAATTGAGGATAATTGGATAATAAGATAATGAATTTAGAAATAGTGAGATTGATTTTAGTGAAATCAAATGGATTAAATCAATTATCGAATATCAATTAATTTAAATTTGAATTTATATGGTTTAAATTAATTGTTATTTGTATTTCAAAATCTGTTTTTCTTTCTGGTTGTTTCTATTCTCCTACCTTGTTCCTTTTCGGGGACGAAAAGTTTTGAGTGGGGGAGAGTGTAACGACCCGTAAATTTCAACTGATTTAATAACGTAATTAGTTGAAATTTTGTGAAATTTTAAACGATAAAATTTTGAAATAAAAATTTAATTTTTGGAACACGTCTAGTTAAACATAGCAACTGGTAAATTTTCGTCCGAAAATACGAAAGTTTATTTCGCACGTAAATTAACTTCAATTTAATCAGTTAAAAAGCGATGAAAATAAAATGTTTTTGGAACCCAAATATTTTTACATAGAAAAATTCTAAAACATCTTCTGAGCAAAAGATATATTTCGTTTTTCAAAATTCGGACTTCTTTGGCTCCGTCGATCTTATTTTTCTACGTTTTTCTTGCATTTTCCGCCAGTAGGAAAAATTCGATTTTTTATAATTCAAATCGTACCACTGATATCTTTATACCGTTTTGATCGTCTCGTCGTGCTGATCTCAACAGTGTATTCATTTGTGTATTTCGGTAATCCGGTACGCGTTGAGACCGTAAAACAGATAACCGCGACGGCCCGTCTTTTATTTCCTAGTGACCGTTTTTTTTCCACCGTTCAGAAACCAACAGCCAGCAGCTTTTATTACCTCTGGGAAGAATTCACGTAGCTGACTATTGATTGTTACCGCTTTTCATTTATTAATGTGCCTTTCCACTTTGGCTTTCTGTTCAATTGAATGCAACTTATATTCGCATAGTATGTTCTGCCTTTTCATTTTCCCCTGACCCATCTCTCCACTGTTTTACCCATTTCGGCCATGGCTAAAAAAAAAGAAAAAAAAAGCATGTATATCGTCCGCCTCTTCAACCCAATAGCCTGCCGAACCTCTCTCCTCAACATCGCCTACCCACCATCACTTGCAATCAAAGATTCATAGCCACCACTCGCATCTACCTCCCTCTAACAGTTGACAGCACCCTCTCACTATCCACCCGACCTCCATCAACACGTCTGCCCATCCACAGCCGCCTTACCACACCACCACGCTTAGGCCACGCTCCGGCCTCCTCCACCAAACCTAAACCCACTGCTCGCCCACCGACCTCCTTCCACTCGGCAGACCAAACCCGAGCATCACCTCCACTCCCTGCTTCCTCGCCCACTGCTCGACAGCGCAGCACCCCACAACCGGAACCTTCCCCTCCGCCTAACAGCAGCCTCCTCCCCACGCCGAGCTCACTCCAGATCCAGTCGCTACCCACTTTCCCCACCATGCAGCCATGGCCGCCTATACGTCTCCCACTTGCCGTTCACCACGCACGCCTCGTGACAGCAATCTCACCTTCTCCGAGTAGCCAGCAGAGACCACCCAAAACCCACTGACCTACGACATCGCCGCCTAGTGTTCCACTGGCCAGCAGCCTCCCCTATTGTCGAGCACTCCACCTCCGTACGTCGTTTGACGTAAGCCACCTCCACCAGAAACCAAAGCTCCGCTGCATCTACCCACATCCACCGATATCGACGTTCCCTCCTTTTCCTCCATGCTTCTCCAGCCGTGACCATCACCACTCCATACCATCAACTGAGTGCAACACTTCGACCACCGTTCCATCTCTCCCTCCGTAACCATATTCTTCTTCCTCCTCCCTTGCTCCCGCGTGCATAGGCCTTTTCTTCCCCTGTATTTGATAGTTCGCATATGTATGCATGGGTACGTTTTCATCCTGTTGCAATATAAGCTTATAATGAATTTGTTTAAAATCTGTACAGATGCTTGCTTTGATTCTCTGATATATATGTATAGATTGAAATAGCTTTTGAATACATATATACATTATATGTTAAGTATTACCTATGTCATTTAGATGCTCAAAATGTTTGTAGTTTTACTGTATATTTACAAGTATAATATGTACTGTATACGTTGTACTTATGTAAGTAATTTCTTTGGTATGGGTTATAAAGTGATTTCTACTGTATAAGTTATACTTATATACTTTATTTATTTTACAGTTTGGTTTTATAGACATATATTGTTGATATATTTGTTTATAACTGTACATTCACTATAGATAGGTCTGGGTATATATGTACATATATAATATAGTAGGTATTGATTTAAGAGCTTCGGAAGTTACACGTTTACATTTTGTCAGCTCCTCTTATTTCTTTACATTTTGCTTGTAAAAGTGTATTATATAACTTAAGATTTCATATCTAAGAAAAATATAAGTCATATTTCATATGTTGGGTGTATACTTATATATAATTCCTATGTTGCAACATTTATATATACAGGAAAGTATTCAATAGTTTTAAAGTATATATATGTAATTGATTTAACATTGCTTGCTTGCATCACAATTGTACATGTACTGTATATATCATTTAATTTCTGAAAGTATACATTAAAAAAAAAGATATGTTTATATATATTATTTTATCTTTTGTTTAAATATTGATTCAACAAAATAATAATAATAATAATATATTCTGTTCGATCAATATGATCCTGATTCGTTCTTATCAATTCTTACTATCAGCTGTCTATCGAAATTGTGCCAATCTTGCTTCAATTTGGAATTCGTGCTCAGTTTCGTGACCCATCTCGTTTCGTTCATCTATGCCTCGAAAGGTGAGCACTCACTCACGATTAACGTTCTTTTATTTATTAAATTTGATTTCAATTGAAACGACAATTGAAATATGCTGCTGTTAGTTAATTACACTGTTATATATGCTATTGCCTGTATCAGTTCACCTGTGACATCTGACACCATTATCTGTAAATTATTGATGTGATGATAATACAGTTTGGCTGATAATTGATTGATTGTTGATGTTTATATTGGACGTTAAATTGTTAGTGATAAATGATAAATAGTATGCAAAATTGAAATGGATATAAGATAGTTAAAAAATTTAAACTGATTTATATGTTAAATTGATTAGTGGAATATGGCCCCTTTTTATTGTTAAATTAATTGACATATAGAATAGCGATAATTACACTTTGAACCATCGACGTATATTGGATTATTTGTTGTAGTGTAAAAATTGAAATTGAATGACAAGTAAAAACCGTAATGTAATAATCTTTAATCTACATGAAATGATAGTGTAGATTCTAGAAATAATTATATTAATTCGTACAAATAACAATGCGAATTAATACGATTATTTCAGGATTATTTGAATTGATTATTGGATTGATATTGTTTTTGTTATTGCTTGTTTATTTACTTTGACACCATCCCAGCTATCACACTACAAGTTCCCTTTACTATGCTTTGATTTTGAATTGAATTGGAATCGGGTTGAAATGATAAATACCCAAATTGAACTTGACCTAGGATAGGAAATTAAATAAAACCCGATTGGTCAATGATTTGATTTAAAAATAAAACGAAGATTTATTTTGAATAAATAATATGGTTTTGAAATGAAGTTGAAATTTGAATTTTAATGAAAAGAAAATGTTAATATTTAATAATCTGAAACAAATATTTACAATGTAATTGATGAAATGTTTTTTAATTTGAGAAATGATTGAATTAAGTTTGAAATTATAATTAAGTTTGAAATTATTAAAGTTTGAAATGATTTAATAATTAAGTTTGAAATTATTAAACTTTGAAATTATTTAATAATTAAGTTTTGAATTATCTAATAATTAAATAAGATTGAATTATTTAATGATTAAATTGAATTGGATTCTTTAATAAGTGGAATTGAACTTCTTGATTAATTCAAATTGAGTTCTTTATTAATTAAGTTTTGGAAAATTATTTAAGTAAGTAAATAAGTGAATATTGAATTTCTTTAACAAGAAATAAAATGTGATTTATTGAAATTAATGTAAGACTTGAAATTTAAAGAATTTGATTTGATGAATTTAATTTAACTCAATTTGAAAGTTTTGATATAACGAAGTTGAATTTAAATAATGGATTTAATGAATTGGAAATTAAACAGAAATTGTTTTAAATGAAAATTTACTTAACGAACATTGAATGAAATTGATAAATGGATTTAAATTGATTTGAATGTTAAATTAATTTAAATGATTTCAGAATGAAACTTATATACGAATTGAAATTGAAATTGAAATTGATTTGGTTTTTTGAAATATATAAACGACCAATCGGTGTAATAATTACGGAAGTTATTAAAGAGACCGGGATTGGTAATGGATATACTCTCTATCTGAACCGAAACCACTTTAATAACTATACGCGGAGTGATGATCCAGAATGAAGTGGTTGGAATGATGTACGTGATGACTGAAGAAAGAGAACGATGATGGATAGCCTTGACACTTGTGTCAAATTGGAAATGACTAAAACAGGAGCTGTGCCGGGCCAATGGAGGATTAGCTACCTCAAGTGGACACACTTCTTCGAACTACTTATTACTTGTTGTCGATTGGTGCACCCTTGATTTTGGGAGTGTTGTTTCACGGTGTTGCGGGCGCTGCGGCATTGCGTTCTCACCAGTCCGGATCAGGCGAATGGTAGTGTCACTACCTTGGGTATTGCCTCATGTGCCTTGTCATACTTGTATTCCATTTATACGCGACCACTACGATTTTGATTTGTACCTTTAGGATATGGATTGCCCTTTGGTGACTTCCGGTTTTGGGGAAACTACGGTCTTGTATATGCTTTTGGGAATAAAAATGTGTTAAGGGTGGAATGGGCCATGACTTAACACTATTTTGATATCTTTTTATATTACTGATAGACATTATCTACTTATCGTACACTACTACATAGTAGATAGTTTAACGGATCCTTAAAGGATGGTTATTCCAAACATCCTTTGAGTTACTTGTATTTCAATTGCTATTTCACTTGAGTTGGATTTATTAATATAAGAATGTTAATCCTGACTCGAGTGTTTTGTGTTTTGCTTTACGCTCGGGTCAGACTGAGTGGTTCAGCTTTTGAGACTCACCTTTGAAGTTGGAGCTTTGCTTGAAGATCCAGCCATCTATTCTGCTTTCAGTATTCGATGATTCCAGTGATGTATTCTGATTTGTATCTGATGTATCGTGTTACTCTTCCGTTGTATCTGGTTTAACTCTGATGTATCATATTACTCTTCTGTTGTAAACTCTGATGTATTTTATATATTCATATAGTAGCTTCATGAACTACTATCTCTTTTATTTCCGCTGCAAATTATTACTCTGTGTCTGTGTTCTGTGATTATTTATTTACTGTATATGTTCAGTTTTGCCAAATTTAAATTAACAACGCGGTATTTTGAGCAATTCAATTCCGGCATGAGTGTCTACCTATACACTTATAATGGATGCGAATGGTCCAAAATGGCGGGTCGTTACAGGTGTAGTGCTGGTAGATGATGCGTAAATCAGAAATTCGGGCAGAGGGAGTGGTGGCGGTGTAGTAGTGGTAGATGATGCGTAAATCAGAAATTTGGGCAGAGGAAGTGGCGGCGCTGATGGTTTATAGGATGCAATAGTGGCAAATCCGTGCGTGGAAAGAAAGGTCAGCTAAAGGAGTTAGAGTTTGAAACCCTTATAACAGTATTGAAAATTTCAATAAATTGAAAATTCGAAATGGTAGGAGAACAAGGAGGAGAAATATTCATACACTAAATCAAGGGAAAAAGTTAGACCAAAGGAGATAGATTTGAGGGAGAACATAGAAGAAGAAAAAGCGGACGAAAATGAGTTCATCACGAACATCGGTAAAATGTAAGCGTGAAATTTGGGCTTCAGAGAAAATTGATTTCAAGTGACAGTATGCAAACCTCCCTAACGGTCGGTTTGATTATGAATGTTATTATAACATTCATAATATGTGTCTTAGAATATTATGTTAAATAATGATTAATTTGTTAATTATTATTATTGGAAATAGGTATAAAAAGGAGCCCAAGGCCCAAGTAAAATTTGGGTCCAAACAAATTAGGTGTAAACCCATAAAATACTGATAATACATTTCATATCTCTAGCTGACTTCGCATTCAATCTCATCTCTTCTCTTCATCTTTTAATGGCAGTGGAGGAAAAAACCGATTAAAAAAATTCTTCACATGTGGTTATGTTGCTTCGAAAGGCACTCTCTTCTCTTCTACTGCACTCCCCTCTTTTCCAGTAAGAAAAACAATTGGTCGCTCTGACTCGTAAATTACCCTTGCTAACTAAATCGCTTTGCTGCACGATAAGATCGTTAGATCTGAACATAGATATATCTATGTTCAGAACAAGACCTTTGCTTTTGTTGGTGGGAGTCATTATCAAGTTCATTGTTGTAACTAGGCCTATCAGCGGGTAAGGTTCAGTCCGAGTATCTTAAAACTCAGACCCAAACCTGGTTACGTTAATCAAAACCTGAGCTAGGCCCGAACTTGCAGGGTATTTCATAACCAATACCTGAGCTCGGCCCTCGGGCTCTTCAACCTCGTTGGGTAAAACCCATATACCGAATTCATGATTCTTATGTTAAAATCATATTTTAAACTTGCAATTTCTATTAAATTTGTACACAAACACTGTTAGCATACAAATTGGGTGGTGATGTAGTCAAGTTCACAACAAAAGTAAACAAAAATACATGCAAACAAACAAAATAGTAAACAAATAACATAAACACTCATGTTTTAATACTATAAAAAATTAATAATCAAATCAGGCTCAAACCGGGCTAAGTTTTGATAAAACCGTACCCTATTCTAATAGTATCCGGCACGGGTTGTAACAACCCACACCTTAATGGTCCGAATTTTCGCTAAATCAAAAATCCAAGTCCAACAAAATAACAAAGTTCTATCAGAGCACTACTGATATAATCTAACAGTGGAATAGTAAAGTATAATAAAATATATGATTACTGACCGAGACCGACACATCTAGTCTTTGTCGGTTCGAGCATGTATAAGAAAATTTGTCCTTCCACCCTTCCCACCTTTTACCAGTACATTTCCCTCTAAAGTTATCATGTGGGTTGTAATGAGGAGGTTGTCAAAATAACGTTTTGGTGACTGGTAAATTACACGCATTATACATAACACTAGTTTATGCCGATTGCCTTCCATTACATGTTATATCTATTGTTTTATGTAATCACCTAACTCCACGTGCGCGTATGATATGCTTCATCAACTCGCAGTAGAATATATATATATATATATATAAGTACCATAGTTCCCCTTTGGACCATGATACTTTCGCAATTAGTATTCTTAACCCAGCACCTCGTTTGGATCCATTGCCAGTGTAATATCACGTCCTCGTCGTCGTGCATGCTAAGGAACTCCCGTAGAGTCTATTAATGACATCGTAATAGTTTAGCCATATTTTATTAGTTTTTGAAGACCTCTACAAAAGGGTTATCTACCTTGCCTCCTAGCAACAGACATACTAGCAAAAACTATGAGGCGGTGCATGTCCAAAGCGGGATATACACTAGAAGGACGTGTAGTCCATTTAGGCATAATCCCTATCTTTCCGCTGACCGCTCTAGACTGACCTATGGAAATAGCTCCTACTCCCGTATATGGTACCAATCTTACTATCATAGCGCCAGGCCTTGCTCACTGTCCCATTTAGATTGCCTAATGCAATCTAGAAATACCCAATTGTTACTTAATATCCCATAAAAGATTGAAGCAGACTCTACTTGTCTTTTGACACTTCGATCGAGGCGAACCATCCTACTTGGTATTCCCTTCACCAATACACGGACGTAAAATTCTACCGGTCCAATAGTTGGATATGTCCCACATTAGTACAATGTATACACAGCTGCTAGTAGTACCATGCGGTGGGTAGACTTCTGTTGTGTAACACTCTGGCCTTGCATTCCAATCCAATTTAATGACTATATCATTGTTATTTAATCTAAGCTATTAACTAACTTTAGTAGTTCACACCCATCATAAACGCATACTTGAGGTTACATATATATTCATACTTATATATTTACTAGGCCTCCAACTGCTAATAATATTTCTTTATTTTTACATGCGTTTACTTCTTATTTCATTAATATCAATTTAGTGTCATTTGCCGCTTACTTTTGACTTAAAAGATTTAAATATCCTTTACCGTGCATTTCCTTTCTTTTCTATTTATTTTTCCTTTTTGTCTCATATTATCTTTCTTTAGTTACTAACTGCATTACTTAATCATTTCAATAATTTACCTACATTTATTCGCTTATTATTTAATTTCTAACTTGTCTTTTATTGCGTATATTAGTTTTACATTAGGAGAGTTATTATTGTCCTTACTTACAATTCTTTGGTTTATATATAGGGATTTCTATATGTTAATGGGTTGAAATTACACATTTCCAAAAGGAATTGCTAATATTGCAAACTTCTATAACTTACCCAAAAGGTGATTTGTGTTACGTTTGAAATTACAAGGAATTATCCTTTTGTTTCCATTGAAATAGATAGTGTAAAATACGGTATAGACCTCTATTTTATACATTTTCTTTTAGGCGTATTCCTTCTTATTTCAATCAATACACTTTTTTTCTTAATTATAAACTGGATAATTTATAGAAATTTACATTGCAACACGCTTCCCTCCCATGAATTAAAACACTACTTAAATCTCAATTCAGTTTGTCATAACTTCTATTTCATATTAAATAACATATGCCATTTAAATTTACAAATCTGGAATATCTATAAAATCTTATTAATTTAGGGACTACAGCTTATACCCTTACTTTCCAGATTCAAGTTAATAGTTCACAAATATGTAGGCATGAGTTTGAATTTCATTACACGCATATAATTAAGCCTACAAATGAAAATAATTATATCTCGGCATCCAAGGAATAGATTTACAACGAAATAAATCTAATATTATATAAAAATTATAATTTTGCGCTCACCTCTAAGATAACCAAATCTTCAGATCTAAACCCTGTTATTTCTATTTGACTCCTTTTTTCTCCTTAACAGAATATGTACCGCAAGCATACACATACGTAGTAGAAATCGAGATCTGAGAAGAGATTTGAATTAATTTAGATTTGGATTTATAATTATAATTTACCTTGCTTCGGCAATTCGATTCGATCCTATTCTTCTTCTCTATTATCCTCTACTATTCTCCACTTCTATATACATATATAAACTATAATTTTATTTAGATTTAGGAATTTATGGAGAAAAGGAAATGGAAGAGCTTCACCGTGCTTTAGAAAATAGGAGAAGAAAAGTGAGGAGGTAGGACCATATTTATAGGGGTTTGATCGATGCCAACTGTTAGATTTTAATTTATAAAATCCATGTCCTCGGGCCAAGGTCAAATTCACAACCATCGCCATCCATCGGTTGACCGCTATGGTGCCACCGTTTGACCGCTAGCGGTAGATCGATCCCAATTAAGGGGTCGATCGGTTGGTGTGTTTTGGTTAATTAATTTCTGCTACTTCATTACTTTGATATAATGCCTTATACGACTTAATCGAGACAATTTCTTTCTATTCTAATTAACGTTAATGTTACATAAACATTAAGCAACTGTTAGCGTTAATTAATTATATTTTATTCTTCTTAATTAGATATATAATGATTTGTAACACTCGTAAAATTAACAATAATTAATAAATAATTAATAATGCTCCAAAAATGGAATTTGAGCAATCAATATAATTTGGCTATGAAACTTGCCCATTGCATTCGTGGCGATTTTCTAAGCAACTTTTATATTTGAAGTTTCACGATCAAAGCTCAAATGAAAAAGTTATTAACATTCAAAGTTTAGCAAGCAGAAATAATTTAAAACCAAAAATAGAAATAAATATTATTAAATGTGGGACTCCATGGTCAGCCTCCTTACTTTAGTGGTCGACCATTAGCGGTCGACCACTTATAAGGCGGTAGTCGACCGGTTGGGGGGCGGCGACTAGGTTTTGAACCTTGAAAAACAGACCAGATTTAATTATTTTAATCTAACGGATACGATTGGTTCGAGCCCCTATAAATACTGGCCTAACCCTTCACTTCTCTACTTATATTTTCCGATCGAAGCAGCGAAGCTCTGCCATTTTCTATTACATCCCCCTACTTAGAGGCCTAAAATTAACTACTAAGGATGCTGCAGTCATCCATAGTTATTAATCCTCGGCGACCAAATACGGCAATGTTAGATACATTGATACATAGAAACACATGAATACGGAAAAAATTTCAAACAACAAACAAAGTCAACATTCCATTTCATAATATTTCAAATTCATTACATAATCCTAGTACGCTAACCACGTTCAGATACCATATAATTAATACAAAATACGCCAAGAGCAACATATGAAGATGCCCCCTTGGTTGATCAGAGTATACAATAAGACACTAAAACAAATTTGCCTTTACAATCTAACACACAGCGGAAATAAAAGAACTCCAATAACAAGCTTGCCTCCTGCACGTCTTCAGAAGCTTTACTCGTCTAAAAGAACACCTGAAAACCTTAACTCTCAACCTACTCAAAATCAATTGAGTACCCGAGAGTTTAAGGAGAAAACAAAAACTTCGAGTCAGGCATAAAGCCTGGTATGGACAATAATCTACCATCTCAAACCATTTAGATATCTAGTGAGACCACGCCGCTTAGCGGAACGGGTTTTCCCCTCATTAGTATCCTAAAACATTTATAAAACCATATATTGTGCTCCCGCATCCACAATGGTTAAAACATAGTATTTCAAAGCATTATGATGATATGAAAAACAAGTAAATCAAATCTGGATTACCCAACCCCTTTCATTCTGACTATCTGTCTCAATTATAGTTTCTAGGGTTATTATTAACCTGTTAAATGTTTATGGACTATCTGTCCAATTTCATAGTTTTCATAGGATCACTAAGAACCTATTAGTAAATCCAATATCTTTTCTATTATCCCAGTTTTCGTAGGCTAACTAGGAACCTATTGACTAACTGTCAATATCTTAATCCGGATATAGTTTTCATGGGCTAACTATAAACCTATTGGCCCCTGCCAATATCAAATCATAGTTTTCATGGGCTGACTACCAACTTATTGGCCCCTGCCAATATCTTTTGTTATAAACAGTTCTCATGGGCTTACTGTGAACCTATTAGCCCCTGCCAATATCTTTAATTAAGATTTTAACATTTCTTAAATTATATTCACTACTGGGTCAACCTAGATGGTTATTCCACCCTTCCCCAAAATGCCGTTATGGGTTAATTACGATGTGAATACTTATATGAAGTAATCATAACAACAAATAATACCAACACCTGTGGTTTAATATCCTTGAAATCATTTTTATATAAGTCCTGGTTAAACCCTTTAACCTGTTAATCAAGGAAAACTTCTTCAGAACTCCATATCAAAATTCTTTATTTGTTTATGCCTTGGTTATTCCTTTAAATTGAGATTGTGTTTATGTTTTGAAATCTTAAAACATCTCTTTCAAAATCTATGGATAACCTCCTTCGAAAGCAAAGAAAACCTCTTTTCAAAACACAATATAAATACCTTTTGATGGTATCAAAACGTTCTTTATAACATGGCTTCGAAACAAATGAAAATACCCCTTTCGAAAGTATTGGGTTTACTCTTTAAAAAAAATCTCTTGGGTCAAAGTAGTTATATATGAAAGTATCTCTTTCAAGACCCTAATAAATTGTTTGGGGAAAATTTGATGGTGTCGGAACCACCTATTCGAAAGCACAAAACCTTTAAGTTAAAACTTCGAAGGGCAGCGTCGAAACCCCCTTTCGACCTATTGCCTTCGGAACCCTTAACCCACTTTGAAAGCATTTAGGAAGTGGCTTAGCTTAGGTTAAATCATAGATAACCCTTCAAAAGCATTGATGGCTTCAATACACTCTTTGTAACGACCCTGAAATTTCGACAATTAAAATTGAGAATATTTAATTTATTTTAAATATTTGAATGATGATTTGACTTGAATTTCAAATTATCAGAAGGAATTGACGATTTAATTTTTGAATTTAATCTATTGAAAGTTGAATAAAATTTGAATCTTCAATTTTAAGCCGGTTAAAAATAATTTAAAGGCTTAGAAAATTCATATTGATAATACTGGAGATAATAGAAGCTTCAGAATTGAATTTGAAAGCGATTTGTTCAGTTTTGAAATTGTATCGTTTAAATTGAATTTAAAAATAACCTTCCGAGGCACAATCTCGGAATTTGACGAAATCAGTTTTATTGGGTCCGTAATATTGAATTATTACTGGATTTCAAATTTCGTATTTATCGGAATTGTTTTGTAAATACACGGCGTATAAACGCGTATAAAAATTAATCGAATTCAAATTGAATTTCTGTAACAACCGGGATTTTACCCAAATTTTAATCATCAATAAACGATTTGTGTTGGCAGCTAAATTGATGATGTTGTTGGAATTTTTATAACAATTAAATTTTCATCAATTGACAAACTAATACTGGTTGTTAAATTTGAATTGGAAATTGTAAATCGATTTAAATTCTTTTGTTAAACTTTATTAATACGAAATGAATAAATACACATAGCTAAATTTTAACATGATAATTTAAATACAAAACAAATCAGTTTTAAAAAGAAAAAGAAAAAGAAAAAAAAATAAAGAAAAAATAAAATAAAAATATCTTACACCGGCCCATACCCTAAAGCCATACCCCCCACGTTTTACCCCCTTTCTTCTGCAAACCCACGTCCCCACGTTTTACCCCCTTTCTTCTGCAAACCCACGTCCCCACGTTTTACCCCATCTCTGTAAAAACCACGAACCCCTCTCCTTCTCTTCACAAATTTCATCAGACGAAAAAAAAAAAAATCGTAACAAACGAAAATAAATGGCGGCCTAAAGGAAAGAATTTCATTCGCTCGTCCTCGTGTTCATTCGTCTTCAAACTCGTACGTCTTCTCGTTCGTTCCTCGTCAGCAATTAGGGCTTTCGAAATCTAGGGCTTCGGCGATCTTCGATTTCTTGGCGATTTTGGTGACTTCGGCTCCGATTCGTCGACAACAGGTGAGTGACATTCCTCACTCACATCTTATTCGAACTGTTCGGGTTCGTTTGCTTGCTTGTTTTCGTTGTCTTTGGCCATTCGATTTGTTTTAGTATAGATGCTTTCTCAGATTTCGACTGTGCATGGGTCGTTCGACTTTATCTCAATGTTGATGATTTTTCCCGTCTTGAATTGATTTCGTGATTTCTGGTAAATCTGCATTTGGCTCGGGTTTATGTTGCAGTTTTTAAAGTTTTAAAATTTAACAAGTTTCGAAGTTTAAATTGTTTAAAGTTAAATATCTTCGAATCGTTTTAACAAATGGGTTAAGTGATGTCTATGAATCTGGTGTCTATGAATCTGATGTCTATGAATCTGTGTACTGTCTTGTATCTACTTTGATGATTGAAGTTGCTAGTGTGGCTGCATGTGTGAAAATATATTTAAGTAATGGCTGCATGTATGTCTGTATATAGGCTTCTCTGCTAAGGGAAAATATATGAATCCAAACAGTGAAGCAATCCACCCTTAGTAAAACTTAAATTTGTCTACATCAGGTTTTCAGAAAATTGAGATTTGAATTGGTTGTGGAAAAAAATAAAAAAAAATGGATGCATGTTTGATTTATCAGAGTACCTCAGTTTTTAAACCTCTGTAAGATCCCATATCCTAAAGTAAACAAAATTCACAAGTTTAAACAACTGTTTGATGAATCTACTGCATGCTGTAGTTCTTGAATCTATTGTGTAATGTTTGCATGATTGGGTTATCTGAATAAATGCTTTGAATTGCCCTGTTTAATTGTGTATACATCTTTATAATATATATATAACTTGTCCCTGTTTGTGAATCTTTTCATACTTGACTTTTCCAATATACGAACTGGATTTTGTTTCTTTTCTGTTTGTGAATTTTTTTTATCTGATAAACATACGTGCTAGGTTTTGTTTAACCTTCCTCTTTGTCTTCGACATTTGAGTTTACATAAACTTTCATCCTTGCCTTAGTTGATATGTAGTTCACTGCATCATTTCTTTGAAATGGCTGTTGCGTGAATTTGGCAACTTGCTTCTCTACCACTTCTCTGTTACTTCATCGAATACTGCATTCCTGTTCACTTGAGATTTTGTTGTTAACTTCCTTGATTAATCTGCATTCACATGGCATCCATGTTGATATTTGCATCTTGATCCCATTGAAAATGTTTACTCTGTTAGTCTGCACCTCATATGCCATTGCAGTGGTTGTTCTTCACTTCATATAGTCTAATTACTGTGGCCTTGTAGTTGCACCTGGGTAGATTGACTTGACTGATATTAGTTACCAATACTTGCTGTATATGACTTCAACCAGAGTCATTCCTGTTTATACTTCAACTTGCATTCCTGGTTGTTTTAGTTTGCATTGTAGTCTGCATTTACGCTGGAGCATATATGTACTGGATGTTGGGTTGCCCATTCATGTTGATTGTGTATTTGTCTTCTGTTCACCTGCATGTAGTTGGTTGTTTGCATTCATGAATTTTTCTGACTTGACTCCAGTAGTTGTACTCATGTACACTGCATTGTGGTCTTGTGGCAGTTGCTATGCCTTTGATCTTTGTTTGTTGTATTCATGTCTGCATGAGTGTTCTTGTTGCACTGATGTTCATCTGTTCATGTTGCTTATATCACTTGAGTTTGCATACAATATTGGCATTGTCCATATTTGTTTGTGACAGTCTTTGCATACATGTAGCTGATATACTTCTCTGTTGCTTGGTCTGGATTTGGTCTTCGCCGTAGTGAGTTGCACCAGTCTTCGAGTTGAGTTGAGTTTTATCTTCACTTTGTTGCACTGTCTATTCCAGTGTTGCATGTCTTGTGATCACTGATGTAATCTAGTCTGGTTTGCTGTTGTACATTTTGAATTGTACAGTCTTTGAAACACTTGAGTTGAATCCAGCTTGTCGCTCAGATTTGACCTTGTGATCACCTGTGACTTCCACTGAGCTTTTGCGTATCTCTTGCAATGGTGGCGAGGCGGTGCACGCGTGCGTGCACTGCAGCCACCCAAAATCGACAGTTTTGAATTGATATTTCTTTGCGTCGTGATGCATTGATCTTTTATGCTGTATTGGCGAGGCCGTGCACGCGTGTGTGTACGGCAACCAATCGAGTTTTTGATGATTTTAAAGTGACAATTCCAATTGTTTTAAATTGATTTAGTCGATTTGATAAATTGTTATTTATCTCCGTTGATGATTTAAATCTGCTGATTTATTGTTTAACACTGTTAAGTGTTATATTTTCGTTATCCGATTTCTTTGTTAAAAGAGTCGGATAGACGAGAATTATTGTGACTGTCATCTATTTAAATTATTACTGCCTATATGCACTCATAAACTGGTTTGAATTAGACTGACCTGTGTATTATTTTCTTTTGAATGTAATACTCGGGTCAGACCGAGTATTTTTACAGCTTGAAGATTTTCGAGCAGCGAAGTTAGAGAGAGAGTAAAGAATCACTTTAATTTTCAGAAAATTGTATTTTAAGATATTCCGCTGTATCAGTATTAAATTGTATAAAACTCTGATGTATTCAAAAAGATTTATAGTAATGAAATAAAGATTCATTTGTTTTAATTGATTGTTATTATCTGTGTTTCTGTGGCTAATTCTGTTTAAACGTTATAAACTAAATAACAATTCGTCTTTTTGAACGTTTCGAGTTGGTTTAATTACCGACTGGAGGCGGTCAAAAGGGGGAATGTTACAGAGTGGTATCAGAGCTTTGGTTTACACAAAGCTTAGTTTATGATGTTTAATATGAATAGTTACTAGAAACGCTTTAAAAGGAAAATGTTTTTCAAATCTAAAGAAGTATAAAATTGTTTGAATGGATTTGAAATTTAACTAAAGGAAAGTTAAATAAATTGAAATTGATTTGATAAATTTGTGAGATGAAAAGTTGAACTTGAAGGATAAGTGATTATATAATATGAATTGGGAAGTTTAAATTTAAATAAGTTGTTTAACTTATAAAATGAGAAAATTTAAGTAAAACCAGTTTTTAAATGGTTAAACGGTTTTGTTAAGTAAAACAAAATCTGAATTTTGAAATGTGATATGAATTTGACTTTAGAAAAGTTAAATAAAATAGAATTTCAAATAAATTTGAGACGAACTTAAGTTTTATGGTGAAAATAAATGCAAGTAGAGATAAAATGAAATATAGCTTAAGTAATATTGAATCAGATTGAATTTGATATCAAAATGAATTGATAAAGTGAAGTAATGAATATGAAATTGAGTTATATAAACGAAATTCAACTTTAATTATAAAAGTGAATTAGTGAATATGGTGAGTATAAGAATTCAATCTGAATTAGAATATAAACCAATTGAAATTAAGTGTGTTGAACCAAATTGAATATAAGCAAAGTAAATAAATTTGGTTAAATGTGCATTGGTTGCCAGTTGATCGTATGGAAATTCATTAAGTGTTAATGAAATTGAATTAATGGAAATTGGAAGCTAAGTAATTGAATTCAAATTGAATGATAAGTAAATCTAAATAGAATCAAATTTGATTTGAATTGAAAGCAAACTAACTTGAATATGAATTAGTGAATGTGAACTAATTGAATATGAATGAATGTTAGTAAAAAATCCAATGTGAATGAATCAAATGTGATTAAATTGGAAATCAAGTCGATGAATGGTTTACTAAAGAACTAGTAGATTATTTTGGAAATGGAAAACTGACAAATTTATATAATAGTATAAATTGAAAATTTTGAATTATTATAAGCGGCTTAAATTGAAGATTTGAAAAGTGTTAATAAAATATTGGGATGGTATAAGTGTTAAAAGTGAAATATTTAATGGATTTCATAAGTGAATGGAAGTTACAGAATTAAAAGTTTTATAATGTGAAGTTATAAAATGAATCGGAGTTGCGAAATAAAAGAATTTATAAGTAATTTACTTGTAAATTAAAATTCTGATATAAAACTGAGTTATAGAAGAAATGGTTAATGAAGTAAATTTCTATAAATTGAAGTCTTTATGAATAGAAATGGAATTTATAAACATTGTTTATAAATTCGAAACCGACTTATTTTGATAAGTAAAATTCTGTATAGTTTGTTAAACGATGTATATTCACAATTTTGGACCGTGAATATATTATTGAATAAAATGGACATGTTTGGGAAAGTGATATTTTAAAACGAAGTTAATTGTTTTAAAAAGATGTTTTCAAAGCATTGAATATCGAAACCATAGATTTCAACATTCATTGTTGAAATAGACGTTTTCGAGATATAAGGAAATGGTGGACTATAACACTGTTGTTATAGTAAATGATTTCCGAAAGGAAATGTTTTGTATAGTATTGGGATTTATACATCTATCTAAATTTCGAATCCCTATACTAATGATTTTGAGTTGTCGTAACGATGTTTTACGTAACATTCGTTTTGACTCAAATAAAAATGTGAAAGAGAATGATTTCCTTAAAGATGAAATATATACTTAATTTTGATTTAAGTATATCGAATATTTTCAAATGTTGAAAATAAATGAGATTTGTGAATTACTTATTTTTAAATAAG
This sequence comes from Allium fistulosum, assembly GCA_030737815.1. NCBI lineage: Eukaryota > Viridiplantae > Streptophyta > Magnoliopsida > Asparagales > Amaryllidaceae > Allium > Allium fistulosum. The sequence continues at coordinate 1,385,530,204 of CM060901.1, read as the reverse complement.
TATGGAAATGTTTTTCCAAATATGAAATGTTGTGAATATATTCCGTAAGGGATAAATGATTTGAAATTCATTTTCGAAGTCGAAGTTGAAAAGTTAAATGAGGAATTTGAACAATTTGTTCAATTTGAAATTTTTCAAAAGATTGAATCGTTGAGTTAAAATTGAGTTTAACTTCGACATCAAAGACAATATAAGTTGAGCTTTGAATTTCAGATGATGATTTGGATTGTATGTCTAACATTGTGAATTGATGACATAGCAATTGATCTCTATTAAATATATATCTGTTGGTGGCGGAGAATTTATTCTCTTAGCTTAACACCCTTCTCTGAGACGTACGAGCTCAGAGGTTATATATCGATAGACATCAATTCTGTGTTGAGAATTGACGATGTAAGCGTGAAATCCAAATTGAATGTGAAAGTCGATGATAAATGGAATTATGAATATGAATTAGGTTTGAGATAACCTTAAATTTCCAAATCGACTTAGAGGAAAATTTTGAAATCCTCTATTTTGTTATGAATATGAGATATGTAAGTTTTCAGAACTTATATATATATGAATGCAGTAAATTTGAAACCATTAGTTTAGAAAGACATTGTTATGGAAATCTTATGTATGTTTACATAGATGTTATATGTACGAAATGTGAAATGAAAGTACTACATATATGATATTATGTTTTCTAAACTGAGGATGTGGAAAAGTACCTTCCATTTATTATTAGAGAAGGTATTGGAACTCTCGATGAGTGTCCATTTGAAATTCGTAGCTACGTAGAATTTTAGTCAGAGTGACTATTTGAATCGGAAATCCTTCGCGATAGTTCATCGCGATGAGATTAGATTTGATTGATGATTAGCGTAATTTGAGGGGCGAGATGCCCACAGTTACGAGCGATTCCACTGGGATAGTGGCGTAACCGCCGAGTAAACTGCAATCTAATGCCAGGCGAAATTTGAGGGGCGTGATGCCTACAGACACGAGCGATTCTACTGGGATAGTAGCGTAACCGCCGTGTGTACTGCAATCTATGGCGACAACCATGGCGAAATTTAAGAGATGAGAAATCTACAGCCACAAGCGACTCTACTGGGATAGTAGCGTAACCGCCGGGTGGAACTGTAATCCATGGGGGAACGTGCTTTCCATATCCATTTTTAAAAGAATTTTTAAAAGTATTTTCACTGGGAATTGAAGCAAGTATATTTAGTACTTGGAGATTTTTAGACCTGCGCCTGGCCAGCGTATGCCTAATGTCTGTGAGAACGAAGATGGACTTGTTAAATTTCGAGTTAGCAAGTATTTTCAAACTGTAAATAGCAAATCAATGATCTGAAATTAAAGTTTCATAATTCCTACTTAATGAACTAAGGAAGAGGATCTTTGTAATGTTTTGAAAGTCCACAGCTTTGGAAGAGATATATTATATAAATCTCTAACATGACGAATTTTAAAGTTCGAATCTGAGTTATAAATTGAGAAATTTGGTAAAAGACTTCTGCGTTTTGATTTCAGAAATCATTGAACAAAAAGAAGATAAACAAAACTAGTGAGATTAAACAAATGAAATGAATCCCATATTCATTTATTTGTAATAAGTTTTAAGCTTAGTAAAATTGACTAGAGTAGAAGTATTGGTAAAATTGTAAGGACTTTTCCTTTTCGTGGACGAAAAGTTTTTAAGGAGGGGAGTTTGTAACGACCCTGAAATTTCGACAATTAAAATTGAGAATATTTAATTTATTTTAAATATTTGAATGATGATTTGACTTGAATTTCAAATTATCAGAAGGAATTGACGATTTAATTTTTTGAATTTAATCTATTGAAAGTTGAATAAAATTTGAATCTTCAATTTTAAGCCGGTTAAAAATAATTTAAAGGCTTAGAAAATTCATATTGATAATACTGGAGATAATAGAAGCTTCAGAATTGAATTTGAAAGCGATTTGTTCAGTTTTGAAATTGTATCGTTTAAATTGAATTTAAAAATAACCTTTCGAGGCACAGTCTCGGAATTTGACGAAATCAGTTTTATTGGGTCCGTAATATTGAATTATTACTGGATTTCAAATTTCGTATTTATCGGAATTGTTTTGTAAATACACGGCGTATAAACGCGTATAAAAATTAATCGAATTCAAATTGAATTTCTGTAACAACCGGGATTTTACCCAAATTTTAATCATCAATAAACGATTTGTGTTGGCAGCTAAATTGATGATGTTGTTGGAATTTTTATAACAATTAAATTTTCGTCAATTGACAAACTAATACTGGTTGTTAAATTTGAATTGGAAATTGTAAATCGATTTAAATTCTTTTGTTAAACTTTATTAATACGAAATGAATAAATACACATAGCTAAATTTTAACATGATAATTTAAATACAAAACAAATCAGTTTTAAAAAGAAAAAGAAAAAGAAAAAAAAATAAAGAAAAAATAAAATAAAAATATCTTACACCAGCCCATACCCTAAAGCCATACCCTACACGTTTTACCCCCTTTCTTCTGCAAACCCACGTCCCCACGTTTTACCCCCTTTCTTCTGCAAACCCACATCCCCACGTTTTACCCCATCTCTGTAAAAACCACGAACCCCTCTCCTTCTCTTCACAAATTTCATCAGACGAAAAAAAAAAGAAAATCGTAACAAACGAAAATAATTGGCGGCCTAAAGGAAAGAATTTCGTTCGCTCGTCCTCGTGTTCATTCGTCATCAAACTCGTACGTCTTCTCGTTCGTTCCTCGTCAGCAATTAGGGCTTTCGAAATCTAGGGCTTCGGCGATCTTCGATTTCTTGGCGATTTTGGTGACTTTGGCTCCGATTCGTCGACAACAGGTGAGTGACATTCCTCACTCACATCTTATTCGAACTGTTCGGGTTCGTTTGCTTGCTTGTTTTCGTTGTCTTTGGCCATTCGATTTGTTTTAGTATAGATGCTTTCTCAGATTTCGACTGTGCATGGGTCGTTCGACTTTATCTCAATGTTGATGATTTTTCCCGTCTTGAATTGATTTCGTGATTTCTGGTAAATCTACATTTGGCTCGGGTTTATGTTGCAGTTTTTAAAGTTTTAAAATTTAACAAGTTTCGAAGTTTAAATTGTTTAAAGTTAAATATCTTCGAATCGTTTTAACAAATGGGTTAAGTGATGTCTATGAATCTGGTGTCTATGAATCTGATGTCTATGAATCTGTGTACTGTCTTGTATCTACTTTGATGATTGAAGTTGCTAGTGTGGCTGCATGTGTGAAAATATATTTAAGTAATGGCTGCATGTATGTCTGTATATAGGCTTCTCTGCTAAGGGAAAATATATGAATCCAAACAGTGAAGCAATCCACCCTTAGTAAAACTTAAATTTGTCTACATCAGGTTTTCAGAAAATTGAGATTTGAATTGGTTGTGGAAAATAATAAAAAAAAATGGATGCATGTTTGATTTATCAGAGTACCTCAGTTTTTAAACCTCTGTAAGATCCCATATCCTAAAGTAAACAAAATTCACAAGTTTAAACAACTGTTTGATGAATCTACTGCATGCTGTAGTTCTTGAATCTATTGTGTAATGTTTGCATGATTGGGTTATCTGAATAAATGCTTTGAATTGCCCTGTTTAATTGTGTATACATCTTTATAATATATATATAACTTGTCCCTGTTTGTGAATCTTTTCATACTTGACTTTTCCAATATACGAACTGGATTTTGTTTCTTTTCTGTTTGTGAATTTTTTTTATCTGATAAACATACGTGCTAGGTTTTGTTTAACCTTCCTCTTTGTCTTCGACATTTGAGTTTACATAAACTTTCATCCTTGCCTTAGTTGATATGTAGTTCACTGCATCATTTCTTTGAAATGGCTGTTGCGTGAATTTGGCAACTTGCTTCTCTGCCACTTCTCTGTTACTTCATCGAATACTGCATTCCTGTTCACTTGAGATTTTGTTGTTAACTTCCTTGATTAATCTGCATTCACATGGCATCCATGTTGATATTTGCATCTTGATCCCATTGAAAATGTTTACTCTGTTAGTCTGCACCTCATATGCCATTGCAGTGGTTGTTCTTCACTTCATATAGTCTAATTACTGTGGCCTTGTAGTTGCACCTGGGTAGATTGACTTGACTGATATTAGTTACCAATACTTGCTGTATATGACTTCAACCAGAGTCATTCCTGTTTATACTTCAACTTGCATTCCTGGTTGTTTTAGTTTGCATTGTAGTCTGCATTTACGCTGGAGCATATATGTACTGGATGTTGGGTTGCCCATTCATGTTGATTGTGTATTTGTCTTCTGTTCACCTGCATGTAGTTGGTTGTTTGCATTCATGAATTTTTCTGACTTGACTCCAGTAGTTGTACTCATGTACACTGCATTGTGGTCTTGTGGCAGTTGCTATGCCTTTGATCTTTGTTTGTTGTATTCATGTCTGCATGAGTGTTCTTGTTGCACTGATGTTCATCTGTTCATGTTGCTTATATCACTTGAGTTTGCATACAATATTGGCATTGTCCATATTTGTTTGTGACAGTCTTTGCATACATGTAGCTGATATACTTCTCTGTTGCTTGGTCTGGATTTGGTCTTCGCTGTAGTGAGTTGCACCAGTCTTCGAGTTGAGTTGAGTTTTATCTTCACTTTGTTGCACTGTCTATTCCAGTGTTGCATGTCTTGTGATCACTGATGTAATCTAGTCTGGTTTGCTGTTGTACATTTTGAATTGTACAGTCTTTGAAACACTTGAGTTGAATCCAGCTTGTCGCTCAGATTTGACCTTGTGATCACCTGTGACTTCCACTGAGCTTTTGCGTATCTCTTGCAATTGTGGCGAGGCGGTGCACGCGTGCGTGCACTGCAGCCACCCAAAATCGACAGTTTTGAATTGATATTTCTTTGCGTCGTGATGCATTGATCTTTTATGCTGTATTGGCGAGGCCGTGCACGCGTGCGTGTACGGCAGCCAATCGAGTTTTTGATGATTTTAAAGTGACAATTCCAATTGTTTTAAATTGATTTAGTCGATTTGATAAATTGTTATTTATCTCCGTTGATGATTTAAATCTGCTGATTTATTGTTTAACACTGTTAAGTGTTATATTTTCGTTATCCGATTTCTTTGTTAAAAGAGTCGGATAGACGAGAATTATTGTGACTGTCGTCTATTTAAATTATTACTGCCTATATGCACTCATAAACTGGTTTGAATTAGACTGACCTGTGTATTATTTTCTTTTGAATGTAATACTCGGGTCAGACCGAGTATTTTTACAGCTTGAAGATTTTCGAGCAGCGAAGTTAGAGAGATAGTAAAGAATCACTTTAATTTTCAGAAAATTGTATTTTAAGATATTCCGCTGTATCAGTATTAAATTGTATAAAACTCTGATGTATTCAAAAAGATTTATAGTAATGAAATAAAGATTCATTTGTTTTAATTGATTGTTATTATCTGTGTTTCTGTGGCTGATTTTGTTTAAACGTTATAAACTAAATAACAATTCGTCTTTTTGAACGTTTCGAGTTGGTTTAATTACCGACTGGAGGCGGTCAAAAGGGGGAATGTTACACTCGGAAGGGAAAATAGCGGTTGGGTTTCAACTTGGTCAAAACCATTACTTTTGAAAGCACTTATTCAAAAACAAAATTTAACGACCCGTAAATTTTAACTGTTTTAATAACGTAATTTGTTGAAATTTTGTGAAATTTTAAACGATAAAATTTGAAATAAAAATTTTATATTTGGAATACGTCTAGTTAAACATAGCAACTGGTAAATTTTCGTCCGAAAATATGAAAGTTTATTTCGCGCGTAAATTCACTTCAATTTAATCAGTTAAAAAGCGTTGAAAATAAAATATTTTCGAAACCTAAATATTTTTACATAGAAAAATTCTAAACCATCTTCTGAGCAAAATGTCAGTTCGTCGTTTTTCCAAATTCGGACATCTCTGGCTCCGTCGATCTTATTTTCTACGTTTTCTTGCATTTTCCGCTATTAGAAAATTTGAATTTTTATAATTCAAATCGTACCACTGATATCCGTATACCGTTTTGATCGTCTCGTTGTGCTGATCTCTACGATATATTCGATTGTGAATTTCGGAGTTCGGTGTACGTTGCACTTTGCGAAACAGTTATCCGTATCGGTATCCGATATTTAACTTTTTGGTTTCCTTGTTTTTTCGTTTAGTTCCTGCGATAAACAATGGTCTGTAACTATTAATATTTAAGGGAAATTTATTGTCAAGACTAGTCATCTTACCACCGTTTCATTTTATTTTATTTTGGAAATCTAAATATGTTTTGCCTGTTCGTTGCCGTCTTGCCTTCGTACGTTTTATAGCATTCATGTTATGTTGAGAATCTCACTCGACCGATATCATTTATTCCTTGTGCCTCGTGAAACCACACCCTTCTCTATTCTTTTCTGTTCAAAAATAAAAATATAATACGTATATGGTTTTATATCTGAAGCCACTGTTGAAGCCTCCTGCATTATCAATACCTGTTCCTCCTTTATCACCGCATCCACTGTCGATTTCACCGTTCCCAAACCGTCGCTATCGGATCCCCATCTCATGGCCATCCTCCGAAGTGTCTCCGCCTTGCCATGACATCCCAGCCGATCATGCTGCCTCCTCGAGCTCGCTGACCCATGGTCGTCCACTCGGCCAGTCTCCACCTACCATTGTCGGCCTTGCCTCATCCTTGTTAGCCCATCATTCCACCATTACCGAACACTTCGACAACCCACTGCCGACAGCCTTGATCGCAGTCCCGCCTTTCCACTGCTTAGCCATCCCCTTCAACACCATAAGCATCGCCTACTTCCACCTGACAGCAACAAGCACCGGCCCTACCTGCTCACCACCCACACCCACTGTCAAACCTACCTCAACCCATCGACCTACCGATTGCCGCCCCTTCCTCCAGCCGAGCATCTCCATAGCCTTCACCTCGTCCAGAGCCACCACCGACAGCATGGCATCCACCCGCCACCTTCCACGCCGACCTCCTCAGCACGTTTCCACCTCCTCCTTCACAGATCCGCCATTACCAAGGACTGATATCTCCTTACCTTTACGCAACAGCCCCATCACTGACCCGCTCACTTGCCAGATCCACCTTCCCTTATCTTTCACGTGCATATACTTTTCTGCATATATGTGTTAAGGTATATATTCATTTTACTTTGGTTTGCCGTATAAAAGTGCCTTATATATATATAATTTTTATAAGAAGTTATATATATTATGTTAGTTAGTTTATAAACAGGTTGTCTGCATATACTTTTATAAAATATGATGTTTTAAAAAAGCTGGGTTATGTTGATCTATCTGAGTATATTCAGGTATTATGATAAATCGAGTTATTTTGGTTTTATAATACTAATTTTTAATATAATATGTATATAAGATCGTATATTAGTATATAAGCATATGCTAGTGATATATGAGTCTACTACATAGGAGTCTATTGTATATGGTTTAGTTGTAAGATATGGGTTTTTTTTGAAATGTTAATGTGTGTCAGATATATGTTTTAAAGGGGTTTATAAAGTATATTTCCTATATTATAAACTATATTATCTGTGTACTTTCAAAATTTGTATATATAGCTGTAGCTATGGTATTAAAGTATATATAAGTCTACATTGTTCTATATATATGTAGTTATAAGATATACATAATTATATTTCAACGATTTGGTTTGAAGCCTGTATAGTAGTAAATGTAAGCTATGTACATGTGTATACACGTTAGTTCTATATGTATACGTGTATTTGGTTTTCAATCATATATGTATTTTAAAAGCTTACTGGAAGTATAAATTATATTAGATATATGCATTATATAAGTTTGTTTGTATAATTATATTGTTTGCTAAATTTTAGTTACAATAGCTTTTATCAGAAACAATATATTTTATTCATTATGCTGTAAAATGGAAACTTGTTTTAATAAATATTGTATATATTTTAGCTTACATCAAAATTGATTTGAATTCATTTCCATCGATTTCTTATTTATCAGCTCCGTCCATCAAATTCGTATCAATCTTATCTTGCTTTGGAACTCGTACTCGGATACATAACTCAAATTTCAGTGTCTGTTTCTCTGTGCGTATCCATGTCATCTCCTGATCTCTATCCTCGAAAGGTGAGCACTCACTCACGATTAACGTTCTTTTATTTATTAGATTTGATTTCAACTGAAACGGCAATTGAAATATGCTTCTGTTAGTTAATTACACTGTTTTATATGCTATTACCTGTATCAGTTCACCTGTGACATCGACACCATTATCTGTTAATTATTTATGCGATGATAATACAGTTTGGCCGATAATTGATTGATTGTTGATGTTTATATTGGATGTTGAATTGTTAATGTTAAATTGATAATTAGTATGCAATTGAACTTGATATAGAATAATTAAATGTTAAATTTGATTAACTGACATTTGTATAATATGACCCCTTTAACTGTTGAATTTATTGACACGTAGGATTTGTTTAATTACACCCGAACCACTGAATTGTATGTTGTTTAAACTGATGATGTATGAAGTTGTAAATAGATGACAATTGAAAAACCGTGGCGTAATAATCTTTAATCTACATGAAATGATAGTGTAGATTCTAGAAATAATTATATTAATTCGTACAAATAACAATGCGAATTAATATGGTTATTTCGGGATTATTTGAATTGATTATTGGATTGATATTGATTGTTCTTATTGCTTGTTTATTTACTTTGACACCATCCCAGTTATCACACTGCAAGTTCCCTTTGATATGTTTTGATTTTGAATTGAATTGGAATCGGGTTGAAATGATAAATACCCAAATTGAACTTTGACTTAGGATAGAAAATTAAATAAAAACCCGATTGGTCAATAATTTGATTTGAAAATAAACGAAGATTTTATTTGAATAAAGAATATGGTTTTGAAATGAAGTTGAAATTTGAATTTTGATGAAAGGAAAATGGTAATATTTAATAATCTGAAACAAAAGATTAACAATGTAATCAATGAAAGAATGTTGTTTAATTTGAGAAATGATTGAATTAAACTTTGAAATGATTTAATAATTAAGTTTGAAATTATGATTAAGTTGAAATATTAAACTTTTGAATTTTTAATAATTAAGTTTTGAATTATTTAATACTTAAATAAGATTAAATTATTTAATGATTAAATTGAATTGAAATTCTTTAATAAGTAAAATTGAACTTTTGAATAAGTGAATTTTACTTCATAAATAATTGAAATTGAGATTTCTTGATTAAGTAAGTTTTTGGAAAATTATTTAAGAAAGTAAATAAGTGAGATTGAATTTCTTTAACAAGAAATGAAATGTGATATTTTTGGAATTAATGTAAGACTTGTAATTGAAAGAATTGATTTGATGAATTGAATTTAATTCAAAATTGTAAGTTTTGATTTAATGAAGTTGAACTTAAGAAATTGATTTAATGATTTGGAAATTTAATAGAAACTGTTTGAATGATAAATTAATTTAACGATATTGAATGAAATCGATAAATGAATGTAAATTGATTTGAATGATAAACTAAATTGATTTAAATGATTTCGAAATGAAACTTTTGTACGAACTTGTATCAATATTTGAATTGTTTTAAAGGAATTGAAATTGAATTATAAGATCTTGAAATGGTGAATCGAATATTTTGAAACGTAAATTATTGGAAATTGGTTTTGAAAGACAAATGAAATGTTGATTTACGAATTCTAATTGAATTGAAATTGATTTGGTTTTTGAAATAAATAAACGACCAATCAGTGAAATAATTACGAAAGTTATTAAAGAGACCGGAATTCGGTTATGGATATACTCTCTATCTAAACCGAAAACCACTTTAATAACTATACGCGGAGTGATGATCCAGAATGAAGTGGTTGGAATGATGTACGCATTGACTGAAGAAAGAGAACGATTTTGGATGACCCTTGACATGACTAAAACAGGAGCCGCGCCGGGCCATTGAGGATCGCCATCTCTAGCGGACACACTTCTTCGATACCATATCTATTACTTTTGTGATTCGATTTGGGTGCACCCCTTGATTTAGGAGTGTTGTTTCACGGTGTTGGGGTAGTAGCTGCTATGCCCAACATCAGTCCGGATCAGGCAACTACTAGTATCCTAGTTGGTATCGCCTCATGTACCTTGTCATACTGATTATCCTATTCGCGACCACTACGATTTTGATTTGTACCTTTAGTATATGGATTGCCCTCTGGTGACTTCCGGTTTTGGGGAAACTACGGTCTTGTATATGCTTTTGGGAATAAAAATGTGTTAAGGGTGGAATGGGCCATGACTTAACGCTATTTTGATATCTTTATATTACTGATAGACATTATCTACTTATCGTACATTACTACATAGTAGATAGTTTGACGGATCCTTAAAGGATGGTTATTCCAAACATCCTTTGAGTTACTTGTATTTCAATTGCTATTTCACTTGAGTTGGATTTATTAATATAAGAATGTTAATCCTGACTCGAGTGTTTTGTATTTTGCTTTACGCTCGGGTCAGACTGAGTGGTTCAGTTTTCGAGACTCACCTTTGGAGTTGGAGCTTTGCTTGAAGATCCAGCCATCTATTCTGCTTTCAGTATTCGATGATTCCAGTGATGTATTCTGATTTGTATCTGATGTATCGTATTACTCTTCTGTTGTAAACTCTGATGTATTTTATATATTCATATAGTAGCTTCATGAACTACTATCTCTTTTATTTCCGCTGCAAATTATTACTCTGTGTCTGTGTTCTGTGATTACTTATTTACTGTATATGTTCAGTTTTGCCAATTTAAATTAACAACGCGGTATTTTGAGCAATTCAACTCCGGCATGAGTGTCTACCTATACACTTATAATGGATGCGAACGGTCCAAAATATCGGGTCGTTTCAGTTGGTATCAGAGCTTTGGTAGCTCTAGGCAAAACTTAGCATATAGGGTAAATGTATTTACAGAATCACTCTCATTCGAGTTTCAATCTCTTCCTTGAATCAATTCCTTTGAATTTTAGAACGTTCCCTTTGGTTCTGAAATTCATTCGTGTCCTTCACTATTCATCTTCTTTCAAATTCTGGAGCACCCCATAACCCCATTTTGAATGATATTTATAATAGATCGGCGGTCTCGCCAATCTTCGAATGATTCGTAAAGGAGCAAAAATCCTTTATAATAAACATCGATTTACCGGAGATTTATGTATCCTCGGTTTACGATGCTATCTATCCCCTGCTATACCTGAATTCCATCTCTTGAGATCGAGTGTTGATTTACCTCGGAATTCAGCATTGATTTTATTCTTGAAGTTACGGACGACCCGGTTAAGGTTGCCCGTGAATTAAATAAACTTACCCATCTCCCGATTCTGTTATTGAATCATCTTATCTTTTCTTTCGAATTTATCTTCGAATCAGATTTCCCTTTGATTTGAGTCCATCAAATTTGAAACCCTATCCTTATTTTGAAGATCCATTCTTGTATCGTCGAGCGAGGAATTGTATTTTTAAAATTATATTTAAAATGTTTTAAAATATATTGTGTTGTTTGAGTTGTTGATGTTGACTTGGGTTTCCGATCGATTTGTCTGATCAACGCTATCGATAGGATTTCCAAAACACTTGAACAGAGCAAACTGACACAATATTATTTTCAAATTTGGAAAATGAAATAAATTTGTTTGATTATATTGTGAAAATATAAGAAAAAATATTTTCTGGAATTTAATAGGTAAATTAAATTGTTTGTTTGAAATGATAATATTTGATTATCATTTATTGTTCTAAATAAATTTATAAATACGGTTTATAAATTGATTTGGAATTTGAAATGAATTTAATTCAGAAATTTGAGAATTTAGTTTCCGGTGATTTCGAATTTTGGGTTTTAAAATTTTAAGTATATATGATTGGAAGTATTTTCGAACAGAAATCGTTTTCAAAGAATTTTAAAATGTTGAAATCAGTGCTCTTCTCTTTGTCGCTGGAAAATAATTTCGGTGATGGCGGCCGCATCATCGACATTCATTTTCGAGTTTCAAAGCGGAGATACTATTCTGTAGCTTTGCTACGGATCTGTTTTGAGAGAAAAGAAAATATATATTTTGATTTGAATTTCTTCAGTATATTTTGATTCACATATATATAGATATCTTATTTTTAAAATTTAATTTGATGTGATATAAATATATTATATATATCTCTAAATTGTTTAAAATAAATCGGAAATATAATTCTTAAATTTTGTTAAAGGATGATTTTAATTATAAATAAAACCAAAATTTGAAAAAAAAAATTTAAACCTGAATAATTGAATTGGGAAAATTTTATTTGTATATTGTTCAACTGTATTCTAATATAACTTACCTAAATCATTCAGAAGTTGAATATGTAATTGGATAATATATAATATAAATTGAATTTATAAATAAAATTTGAGTGTTTATAATAAATGTTATATACTAAATTTTGATTATAAAGATGTTAATAGAGTTAGATAGGATAATTAGTAAACCCAGTTAATATGAAATAAATTTGTTTTGAAAGAATTAATAAAATTGAAAGTTGATCAACTTATGAAAATACCTTGAATTTAAAGCAATTAGTAAATATAAATTAATCTAGATCGAAACTTTTATGGTTTAAATTAATTTATATGTGGTAAATATATGTGATTAGATATATTAAGTAGAATTAATTCAACAATAATTTGGAATAAAGAAGAATTTAAAATTGCTGAAAAATATGATTATAATAAAAGACTATTCAAATTTATGGTTTTAGAAATTGAAAATTGAAGAAAATGGGATAATAAGATAATGAATTTAGAAATAGTTGAAATTGATTTTAGTGAAATCAAATGGATTAAATCAATTATTAAATATCAATTAATTTAAATTTGAATTTATATGGTTTAAATTAATTGTTATTTTGTATTTCAAATCTGTTTTCTTTCTGGTTGTTTCTATTCTCCTACCTCGTTCCTTTTCGGGGACGAAAAGTTTTGAGTGGGGGAGAATGTAACGACCCGTAAATTTCAACTATTTTAATAACGTAATTTGTTGAAATTTTGTGAAATTTTAAACGATAAAATTTGAAATAAAAATTTTATATTTGGAATACGTCTAGTTAAACATAGCAACTGGTAAATTTTCGTCCGAAAATATGAAAGTTTATTTCGTGCGTAAATTCACTTCAATTTAATCAGTTAAAAAGCGTTGAAAATAAAATATTTTCGAAACCTAAATATTTTTACATAAAAAAATTCTAAACCATCTTCTGAGCAAAATGTCAGTTCGTCGTTTTTCCAAATTCGGACATCTCTGGCTCCGTCGATCTTATTTTCTACGTTTTCTTGCATTTTCCGCTATTAGAAAATTTGAATTTTCATAATTCTAATCGTACCACTGATATCCGTATACCGTTTTGATCGTCTCGTCGTGCTGATCTCTACGATATATTCGATTGTGAATTTCGGAGTTTGGTGTACATTGCACTTTGCGAAACAGTTATCCGTATCGGTATCGGTATCCGATATTTAACTTTTTGGTTTCCTTGTTTTTTCGTTTAGTTCCTGCGATAAACAATGGTCTGTAACTATTAATATTTAAGGGAAATTTATTGTCAAGACTAGTCATCTTACCACCATTTCATTTTATTTTATTTTGGAAATCTAAATATGTTTTGCCTGTTCGTTGCCGTCTTGCCTCCGTACGTTTTATAGCATTCATGTTATGTTGAGAATCTCACTCGACCGATATCATTTATTCCTTGTGCCTCGTGAAACCACACCCTTCTCTATTCTTTTCTGTTCAAAAATAAAAATATAATACGTATATGGTTTTATATCTGAAGCCACTGTTGAAGCCTCCTGCATTATCAATACCTGTTCCTCCTTTATCACCGCATCCACTGTCGATTTCACCGTTCCCAAACCGTCGCTATCGGATCCCCATCTCATGGCCATCCTCCGAAGTGTCTCCGCCTTGCCATGACATCCCAGCCGAGCATGCTGCCTCCTCGAGCTCGCTGACCCATCGTCGTCCACTCGGCCAGTCTCCACCTACCATTGTCGGCCTTGCCTCATCCTTGTTAGCCCATCATTCCACCATTACCGAACACTTCGACAACCCACTGCCGACAGCCTTGATCGCAGTCCCGCCTTTCCACTGCTTAGCCATCCCCTTCAACGCCATAAGCATCGCCTACTTCCACCTGACAGCAACAAGCATCGGCCCTACCTGCTCACCACCCACGCCCACTGTCAAACCTACCTCAACCCATCGACCTACCGATTGCCGCCCCTTCCTCCAGCCGAGCATCTCCATAGCCTTCACCTCGTCCAGAGCCACCACCGACAGCATGGCATCCACCCGCCACCTTCCACGCCGACCTCCTCAGCACGTTTCCACCTCCTCCTTCACAGATCCGCCATTACCAAGGACTGATATCTCCTTACCTTTACGCAGCAGCCCCATCACTGACCCGCTCACTTTCCAGATCCACCTTCCCTTCTCTTTCACGTGCATATACTTTTCTGCATATATGTGTTAAGGTATATATTCATTTTACTTTGGTTTGCCGTATAAAAGTGCCTTATATATATATAATTTTTATAAGAAGTTATATATATTATGTTAGTTAGTTTATAAATAGGTTGTCTGCATATACTTTTATAAAGTATGATGTTTTAAAAAAGCTGGGTTATGTTGATCTATCTGAGTATATTCAGGTATTATGATAAAGCGAGTTATTTTGGTTTTATAATACTGATTTTTAATATAATATGTATATAAGATCGTATATTAGTATATAAGCATATGCTAGTGATATATGAGTCTACTACATAGGAGTCTATTGTATATGGTTTAGTTGTAAGATATGGGTTTGTTTGAAATGTTAATGTGTGTCAGATATATGTTTTAAAGGGGTTTATAAAGTATATTTCCTATATTATAAACTATATTATCTGTGTACTTTCAAAATTTGTATATATAGCTGTAGCTATGGTATTAAAGTATATATAAGTCTACATTGTTCTATATATATGTAGTTATAAGCTATACATAATTATATTTCAACGATTTGGTTTGAAGCCTGTATAGTAGTAAATGTAAGCTACGTACATGTGTATACACGTTAGTTCTATATGTATACGTGTATTTGGTTTTCAATCATATATGTATTTTAAAAGCTTACTGGAAGTATAAATTATATTAGATATATGCATTATATAAGTTTGTTTGTATAATTATATTGTTTGCTAAATTTTAGTTACAATAGCTTTTATCAAAAACAATATATTTTATTCATTATGCTGTAAAATGGAAACTTGTTCTAATAAATATTGTATATATTTTAGCTTACATCAAAATTGATTTGAATTCATTTCCATCGATTTCTTATTTATCAGCTCCGTCCATCAAATTCGTATCAATCTTATCTTGCTTTGGAACTCGTACTCGGATACATAACTCAAATTTCAGTGTCTGTTTCTCTGTGCGTATCCATGTCATCTCCTGATCTCTATCCTCGAAAGGTGAGCACTCACTCACGATTAACGTTCTTTTATTTATTAGATTTGATTTCAATTGAAACGGCAATTGAAATATGCTGATGTTAGTTAATTACACTGTTTTATATGCTATTACCTGTATCAGTTCACCTGTGACATCGACACCATTATCTGTTAATTATTTATGCGATGATAATACAGTTTGGCCGATAATTGATTGATTGTTGATGTTTATATTGGATGTTGAATTGTTAATGTTAAATTGATAATTAGTATGCAATTGAACTTGATATAGAATAATTAAATGTTAAATTTGATTAACTGACATTTGTATAATATGACCCCTTTAACTGTTGAATTTATTGACACGTAGGATTTGTTTAATTACACCCGAACCACTGAATTGTATGTTGTTTAAACTGATGATGTATGAAGTTGTAAATAGATGACAATTGAAAAACCGTGGCGTAATAATCTTTAATCTACATGAAATGATAGTGTAGATTCTAGAAATAATTATATTAATTCGTACAAATAACAATGCGAATTAATACGGTTATTTCGGGATTATTTGAATTGATTATTGGATTGATATTGATTGTTCTTATTGCTTGTTTATTTACTTTGACACCATCCCAGTTATCACACTGCAAGTTCCCTTTGATATGTTTTGATTTTGAATTGAATTGGAATCGGGTTGAAATGATAAATACCCAAATTGAACTTTGACTTAGGATAGAAAATTAAATAAAAACCCGATTGGTCAATAATTTGATTTGAAAATAAACGAAGATTTTATTTGAATAAAGAATATGGTTTTGAAATGAAGTTGAAATTTGAATTTTGATGAAAGGAAAATGGTAATATTTAATAATCTGAAACAAAAGATTAACAATGTAATCAATGAAAGAATGTTGTTTAATTTGAGAAATGATTGAATTAAACTTTGAAATGATTTAATAATTAAGTTTGAAATTATGATTAAGTTGAAATATTAAACTTTTGAATTTTTAATAATTAAGTTTTGAATTATTTAATACTTAAATAAGATTAAATTATTTAATGATTAAATTGAATTGAAATTCTTTAATAAGTAAAATTGAACTTTTGAATAAGTGAATTTTACTTCATAAATAATTGAAATTGAGATTTCTTGATTAAGTAAGTTTTTGGAAAATTATTTAAGAAAGTAAATAAGTGAGATTGAATTTCTTTAACAAGAAATGAAATGTGATATTTTTGGAATTAATGTAAGACTTGTAATTGAAAGAATTGATTTGACGAATTGAATTTAATTCAAAATTGTAAGTTTTGATTTAATGAAGTTGAACTTAAGAAATTGATTTAATGATTTGGAAATTTAATAGAAACTGTTTGAATGATAAATTAATTTAACGATATTGAATGAAATCGATAAATGAATGTAAATTGATTTGAATGATAAACTAAATTGATTTAAATGATTTCAAAATGAAACTTTTGTACGAACTTGTATCAATATTTGAATTGTTTTAAAGGAATTGAAATTGAATTATAAGATCTTGAAATGGTGAATCGAATATTTTGAAACGTAAATTATTGGAAATTGGTTTTGAAAGACAAATGAAATGTTGATTTACGAATTCTAATTGAATTGAAATTGATTTGGTTTTTGAAATAAATAAACGACCAATCAGTGAAATAATTACGAAAGTTATTAAAGAGACCGGAATTCGGTTATGGATATACTCTCTATCTAAACCGAAAACCACTTTAATAACTATACGCGGAGTGATGATCCAGAATGAAGTGGTTGGAATGATGTACGCATTGACTGAAGAAAGAGAACGATTTTGGATGACCCTTGACATGACTAAAACAGGAGCCGCGCCGGGCCATTGAGGATCGCCATCTCTAGCGGACACACTTCTTCGATACCATATCTATTACTTTTGTGATTCGATTTGGGTGCACCCCTTGATTTAGGAGTGTTGTTTCGCGGTGTTGGGGTAGTAGCTGCTATGCCCAACATCAGTCCGGATCAGGCAACTACTAGTATCCTAGTTGGTATCGCCTCATGTACCTTGTCATACTGATTATCCTATTCGCGACCACTACGATTTTGATTTGTACCTTTAGTATATGGATTGCCCTCTGGTGACTTCCGGTTTTGGGGAAACTACGGTCTTGTATATGCTTTTGGGAATAAAAATGTGTTAAGGGTGGAATGGGCCATGACTTAACGCTATTTTGATATCTTTATATTACTGATAGACATTATCTACTTATCGTACATTACTACATAGTAGATAGTTTGACGGATCCTTAAAGGATGGTTATTCCAAACATCCTTTGAGTTACTTGTATTTCAATTGCTATTTCACTTGAGTTGGATTTATTAATATAAGAATGTTAATCCTGACTCGAGTGTTTTGTATTTTGCTTTACGCTCGGGTCAGACTGAGTGGTTCAGTTTTCGAGACTCACCTTTGGAGTTGGAGCTTTGCTTGAAGATCCAGCCATCTATTCTGCTTTCAGTATTCGATGATTCCAGTGATGTATTCTGATTTGTATCTGATGTATCGTATTACTCTTCTGTTGTAAACTCTGATGTATTTTATATATTCATATAGTAGCTTCATGAACTACTATCTCTTTTATTTCCGCTGCAAATTATTACTCTGTGTCTGTGTTCTGTGATTACTTATTTACTGTATATGTTCAGTTTTGCCAATTTAAATTAACAACGTGGTATTTTGAGCAATTCAACTCCGGCATGAGTGTCTACCTATACACTTATAATGGATGCGAACGGTCCAAAATATCGGGTCGTTACACAAAAGGAACCCATTTGAAAGCTAATTTTAAACTCCTTTCAAAAACAAACGTTTTGACTAGGTCGAAAGCTCAAATACTTAACTTTTGAAAACCAAACCGGGTTTTGACCCCATCATAAACATTCCTTTCGACACCATGACTTCAGCCTTTCCTCCAATCCACTGTGCACCATCTAAATGATACCTTATGTATTGGTTTCGACTAAGTGGGTTTCGATTGATATGGAGCGGAGGTCATTGGAGTCGAATGGTCCTGCTATATGAGGCAGAACCAACTTTTCTGAATTAAAAGCTGAAATATAGCTACTTTTAGTAAATGCTTTATAACTGCTTGCCTATTTGTAATTCTTTGATTGGTTGCCTTAAAAATTTTCAAATACCTTACAATTAAACCACCGCATTTCATCAGATCTAAATCAAAGAAATCTAACGTTTAAGCCCTTCCATTTAACAAAACCAACATTTGCAGAAAAGTCCCTCTTTTAAAATAATTTATTTTCCCTAGTAAATAAATTGGGAAAAATCCCCAAAAATCACAAAAAATCTCTTTCACCATGTAATCAAACATATTAAAATTGCAAACCCAATTTCTTCCTGAAATACTCGAAATAAGTTTTAAACCCAATTATACATTATTTTCCTTTAAAAATTCATAATAAATTTTCCATGGCTCGAAAAATTATGAAAAATTAAAACCCACCTTCAAAATCATGTTTTACTTAACATAAAAATTTTCCATGACATTTTAAAATCAATAACCCTTGGTTTTACCCTAAAACCGTGCAAATTCATATGTAAATTAATTGTTTAAATCAAACAAATAATAGTTCAAGCATATCATCATCCAAAACATCATAAAAGCGAATTTAATCTTAAATTCCAAAATATGTGATTTTAAAACAAAATAGAGATGGAATGAATTATTATTCACCTTAGATATGATAACAAATTTGAGATTTGTTGTTGATTAATCCTTCCTAGCTTTGATCCTTAGTTTTAGATTGAATTTTCCTCTTTTCCTCCTTGTTAATGGCCGGCTCTATTTTAATATTTGATTAGCATTTCTGGAAAATGAGAAATGAAACATGAATCGGAAATTACAAAGGTGTATAGCCGTGTAAAATGAAGTGGCTATTTACTAACATGCGTAGGTGTAAATTAATTGGCTTATAAACTAATTTAAGCCCATCTATTTTATTATTAAGCACGACCCTATATATGATTATTTAAATCTCAATCTCCTTATCATCACTATTCTCTTTAATTTATCTAATTAAGTTCCTTCAATAATGTTATAAAAAATTAGAGATGTTATAGGCTCCCCGCTTAAAGAATTTCATTGTCAGAATTCAGTAAGGACTAAATACTAAACATAACAATCATCTGTAACAACTCCTAACAGACATACTGGCCTATCTGACTAGTAACTATCTATGTAAATCTAATATAGACATACCCTCAAAGCAGTTCAAGATAAGTATCTCTAATCCTGTCCTCTGTTTCCCAACTACAGTCCTTCTTGTTGTCGCTCCATTGAACTTTCACCAACTTGACTGTCTTGTTCCTCAATTTCTTCTCATCCATGGCTACAACCCGAACTGGTTGTCTAAAAAAGTCAAATTAGGCTCTACTACCAAGTCGTCCAACCCTATTGGAGGAATAGTAGCCTCTAGATCATGCACATACTTATGAAGATGAGAGACATTAAATACATTATGGACACCTGCCATACTACTTGGCAACTCTACTCTGTATGCGAGCTTTCCAATCCTTTCTATAATCTGGAATGGACCTACATATCTCGGGGCTAACTTCCCTTATTTTCCAAATCGCACCACACCATTCATAGGTGATACCTTAATGAAAACCTTATCTCCAATTGAGAATTCTAGGTCCTTACGCCTCTTGTCTGCGTAACTCTTCTGGTTGGACTAAGCTTCCTTCATCCTTCCTTGAATCAACTCAATCTTTTCTAATTCCTCTCTAACCATGATTGGACCTAAGACTAATCTGTCTCCAGTCTCCAACTAACATATTGGTGATTTGCATGGTCTGCCATACAAAGCTTCAAATGGCGCCATTCCTATACTAGTCTGATAACTATTATTATAGGAAAACTCAAATAAATGTAGGCGATCCTCCCAAGATACACCAAAGTCCAGTACACAAGCTCTCAATAAATCCTCGAGTACCTTATTGACTCTCTTTGTCTGCCCATCTGTCTGAGGGTGATATGCAGTACTCATATTAAGCATGGTACCCAATACCTTCGGTAGACTCTTCCAGAATTCACTAGTGAACAAAGTATCTCTGTTATCGACTACACTACTAGGAACTGCATGCAATCTAACTATGTTCTTCATGAACAACTTAGCTAAAATAGGTCCCATCCTGGTTGACTTAACTGGAATGAAATGGGCACTCTTGGTCAATCTGTCCACTATGACCCATGTACTTTCATTTCCCCTATTTGACCTTGGTAACCTGTCTATAAAATCCATAGATATCGAATCCCATTTCCAAAACTGGAATCTCTAAAGGCTGAAGTAATCCACTCGGCTTCTAATGTTCGGCTTTCACTTGTTGATAGTTTGCACACTACCTAACCCATAAGCCAACATCCCTCTTCATACCATCCCAATAGAAGCTCCTCTTCGTATCCTGATACATCTTGGTCCCTCCAGGATGAATCATAAGCTTAAACTAATGACATTCTCTAAGAACTTCCTTCCTTAAGTCCTCCACATTCAGAACACACAACTGTCCCTTCTTTCTCAACCATCCTCTTTGGTCAAGGCTAAAATCCTTTAGATCATCGATCTCAGTTTCAACCTCAAGCCTTCTGATCCTCTCGGCTAACACTGGATCCTCTTTCTGCTTAGAAGAAATCCTCTCAATCAACACTGCTCGGACTTCTAAGAAAGACAACATGCGGTACTCTGACTAGAACCAACAGTCGATCTTAACTGTACTCCACAACTGGCCAAAGCTTCTAAATCCTTCCACTCCGCCAACATAACCAATACCACATTCTGAGTTTTTTGCTAAGAGCATCAGCTACCTTATTACCTTTCCATGGTGTATACTCTATACCAAAATCATAAGCAGGCAAAAACTCTAGCCACATTTGTTGTCTCATATTCAACTCCTTTTGAGAGAATAAATATCGTAAAGACTTATGGTCGGTATAAAGCTCAAACCTCTCCCCTAAGAGATAATGTCTCCAAATCTTCAATGCGAAGATCACTACTGCCAACTCCAAATCATGAGTAGGGTATCTAACTTCATGCGGTCTAAGCTGCCATGAAGCGTAGGCAATAACTTTACCATTCTGTATCAACACTACTCCTAATCCAGTTCCGCATGCATCAGTATATACCACCTGCCCTTGGTTTCCGTTTGGAACTACTAACACTGGTGCATTGGTCAAAAAATGCTTTAACTTAAGGAATGCTTCCTCACATTTGTTGGACCAGATAAACTTCACCTCCTTTTGGGTTAACTTTGTCAAAGGCACTGCTATCCGCGAGAAATCCTTGATGAATCTCCGATAGTAGCCAGCAAGTCCAAGAAAACTCCTGATCTCAGTCACCGTTCTGGTCTCTTCCAATTATTCACAGCTTTGATCGTATCTGGATCGACTGACAACCCTTTCTCTAAAACACATGACCAAGGAACTTAACTTCTTTCTTCCAAAAATGACACTTGGTAAACTCGCCTTCAGCAGATTCTGCCTCAGCGTCTCGAGCACCACTCTAAGATGAACTTCTTGCTCCCTTTCATCCTTAGAGTATACTAAAATGTCATCAATAAACACCAAAACAAACATGTCCAAGTACTCTCGGAAAACTCGGTTCATCAAATCCATAAAGAAAGCAGGTGCATTCGTTAATCCAAATGGCATCACCCACCACTCATAAGAACCATTGCTAGTTCAAAATGCTATCAAAGGTATACTATCCTTTGCCACTCTTAACTGATGGAAACCTGTTGCCAAATCCAACTGGGAAAACACTCTGGCTCCATTTAACTGGTCAAACAGATCATCTACGCTCGACAAATGATACTTATTCTTAATCGTTCTTTTGTTTAACTTACGATAGTCGATGCACATCCTCAGCGACCCATCTAGTTTCTTCCCGCACACCGTGGCCGCACCACAAGGTGAACTACTTGGTCTAATAAAACTCCTAACATCAAGATCCACTAGTTGCACCTTCAATTCCTTCACTCAGTAGGTGTCATCCTGCTAGGTCGTCTACTCACAGGTTTGGCTTCGGGCACAAGATCTATTCTAAACTCAACAACTCGTTTCGTTGGTAGTCCAGTGACTAGCTCAAAGACATCTGCAAACTCTCTTGCTACCCGAACCTGACTTAACTCATCACCTATCACCATAGCGTTAAGCAAAGTACTAACACTCCGGTCAGAACTCTCCACTGAGATTATCACTCGGTTATGGCTATTGGGGTATCTCAGTGATATTTCCCTATCTTGGCAAAATGTTCTAGCCCCATACCTACCCAACCAATCCATACCCAAGATGATTCCAAAATCTACGAAATCAATAACATACGAACTACATGCAAATTTGTGACCTAACAAATCAAGTTTTAACTGGTCACATCTTAACTCTAGAGTTGCATACCCTCCTATTGGATTCCCAACCCTTAAAGAAGTAACAAGGTAGGTGGGTCCTAAGCATAATCTATCAACCAAACACTGAGATATAAATGAATGTGATGCACCGGTATCAAAAAGAACTCTAACTGGTATACTCTGAATCAAAAACGTACCTTCCATCACAGTCTTTCCCTTATTAGCTACAGTAGGTCTAGCTGGTCCAATAGCAAACACCTTTCCTTTGTCCTCCCTAACTGGTTCTGGACACTGATTCTTGTAATGCCCAACTTGATCACAGTTGAAGCACTTCACATTCTTCTTATTTGCAGCCTTCTTCCAATTACCTGACCGGCACTCATTTGCATAATGACCCTTCTTGTCATACTTAAAGCAAACTAACTCAGCCTTCGCCTTCTTGGTAGTATCTCCATTCTGGGCTCCCATCTTTTTAAAGAACTTTCTCTTCTTCCCTTGAAAACCCTGAATTTCCATTGGCTTCTCTATAGCACAACTAGTAAGCATCTCCACATGGCGAATGGCCATCTCCATAACTAAATTACTTAGATCATGGAGATGTGGCAGGGTCGCCCTAGCAATTTCGGGTCTCAATCCCCTAATGAACTTCTCGTTCCTTCTGATGTCAATGTCTATAATATTATGTCCATAATGGGATAACTCCTCAAACTTAGTGGCATACTCAATGACCGACATCTCTCCCTACTCCAGATCCATAAACTTCCTCATCAGCTCTGACTTAGCAAACTCAGATACAAACTTTTTCTCAAATCTCCTTCTAAACTCAGCCCAAGTCAACTGCTCCTTCGGAACTCCAGCAGTAACACTATTCCACTAGTGAAGTGCTGAACCTTGTAGCTGCCTAGAGGCCAACCTTCTCTTTTGTCCATCATCTAAATCCAAATCAGCAAATATACGCTCATAATGCAACAGCCAATTCTCTACCTCAATAGCATCCTCCGCCCCATGAATGGCTTCCAACCAAGACTGGTGTAGTCTCTACTCAGCTTAGCATAATTATTCCCACCTGGAGTTACAAGATTATCTCCTCCAACATTTCCAGCAATTCCGGTAGCAACTCCTACTTGCATCATATTGACGAAGAACTGATACATCGCCCCGATATCTACTGGTGGATTTCCAGCACCCACATTAGCATCGACATTTTGGTTATTAGCATTAGCCGATCAACCCGGGTTCCTTCTAGTGGTGGGTCGAGCATTTTTATCAGTTGTGGTGCTACCTCCACTGGGATTTCTACTTCTGAAATGACCCTATTTATTTTACCTAATTTTTACTAAGATTTTTTTTAGAGTCATTAATAAATTTCCTAGAGTCATTTAGCCTTTCTATTAAATTATCCAGGATCCTAATTTTTCCATTAATATATTTATATCAGTTCATTAATAAATATTCACACACATATGAAGATGTATGTGAACCTCTTGCTTGGATCAGAGTGTTGGTAAGCAAGAGTGCATCCTGATTGAATTTGAGTTTCTAATCAACCAATACATAGCTCATTTTCCTTGGTTTTGATATTTGAGTCATGGGAGTGAA
The DNA here is from genome assembly GCA_030737815.1 of Allium fistulosum. NCBI lineage: Eukaryota > Viridiplantae > Streptophyta > Magnoliopsida > Asparagales > Amaryllidaceae > Allium > Allium fistulosum. The sequence goes on along the minus strand of CM060901.1, from coordinate 1,385,505,604 downwards.
TCCCATAATCATATATAATTTATACCTAGTAATTTTGATCATTCTTATGGTGATTGTCTGTTAGTTTGACTTAGCAAAGTGATCTCAGATTATATAGCAAGTCATCATAGTTTTAATCTAATTATTTGATATTTGATCAAAAGCCATAAAGAAAAATGATATACACATTTATCATTTTCAACATGAGTGATTTTATCACAAATTCCTTTACTTATAACCAAGCCAGTTAAGTGATTCATTCACAATTTATATAGTTGTGTTTCTCTGAATCAAATCCATTCCCTAATCCCTGAGTTACCTCAGCTTGCATCCTAATTTAAAGGTTGCTTTACTGGATTTAGAAAATCCAGATTTTATGGTCATTTAACAAAAGTAGTATTTAAGTAATATGTGTGCATATCAGATGTATTGTGCTCTCTGGACTAAGAAAGCTACTCAAAATAACAGTGAATTGCTCAAGTATTTGAAAATGTCTTTGTACATGCATTTGCAAAGAAAGCTTCAGATTTTACAAGGTGCATTTTCTTCCTTTAAACCCAAAAACTCTGGTCATCTTGATCAACCCAGACCTCACTCCTTTTGAGGTGGGTTAACCTTATGACTAGGTCATCAAAACATTAGTGCCTGGCTATTGCAATGTAAATTCAAATACAAGATACTTGAAAAATCCCTTAAAACACATACAGTTCACAAATATATATATATATATATATATTGTTTCTTTTTCTCAAATATAGGCATATATCATCTACAGATTTCTACCATAATACTCAAAGATATTTTCTTGCATAAGATTCAACTAAGTCTTTGGTTTTTTTTCCCCAACCTTAATACATTACCTGATTCAATTGAAACAACTAAATAAAATCCAAACATTCAAGATCATTACATAACAACAAAAGCAGAATTATGAAACTTCCAAGATTACATGCAAATAGTTCATTCTAAGCTCTTATTTAATTCTAATTTAGCATGCTTATCCAATCATTCTCATTAGCCATAGCAGCTTCCTATTTAGAACCAGCATTCCCTGAAAGAGCATTAGAGGCTGCCCCATTTTAAATGAGACACCCCAGATGCCATAAGCAAACAAGGGTCAGATACAAGATCTGGTATGAGCAATATCAAAAATTCCATGATATTAAGTATATAAGTGAGACATAAGCATTTTGTATAGGTTGGCATATCTTCTTTAATCAATTAGCCTGACTTGTTTCTGATATATTGTGCATATATGATCAGTATTAAAACTAATTATGTACACACTTTCAACTATGCAAACATACATGTCAAACAGAGATACTCAGGAACTATCATAGCTCCAATCCAACCAACCTAGGAATAACTCAAGTTCCTACTTCATCAATTTAAGGTTGCATTTACTAAATTAATTCCTAGCCTCATCTGCCATAAAGGAATCACGGGGACACATTGCAATAAAATAATTCACAATATTGCACAAAGATCTCAGGGCTTAAACAAACCATGTGCCAACTTGCATACTTTAAATGTAACAAGCATTCCAGCAGTCTTGTTGGCTCACAATCCTTAGTTTATTTACTAATTGTTCATGTTTGATCCTATCATGAGATAGCCAGGTGATTAAATCACAGTGTACATGAAACATTACATAAAACTTGCAAGCATACTTCACAGGCAAGCTAATATTCATATCCAGGGGAAATCATATTTTCAAATATTCTGGCTTAAAGAAAATACAAGAATATTTATAACTGTGAATAGAGACTAGGCATGTGGGTTATTATTGTTTCATAAGCAACCATGTTTGAACTAAATTCAAGATCTAGCTTAAACAAGATTTCTGGCTCATGGGTATTCTATTTGATCAAGGGTTCAGCACTTTTGGGTATTTTCCATTGCACCCATGAATCTTTCATTTGAGCCTCAGCACTTACACAAGTGTAATGCAACTCATATGCATGTTTTGATTTCTGTATTTTCCATGCCATGTCTAAACCAGTTACAAGTATTCTCAATTTACTTTCATGATTTCATAATTTAACATTTCTGGGTGTAACCAAACAGAGCAAAATACTCAACCATCAAAGCAATCAAAAGCATTCATAAACACCCATTAAAGCATCCATTAAAACCATAGTAATAAAATCAGAAATATGTAGAAAAACAACATAAACTTGGCTGCCTCATAACAGGACTTAATGCCGTGGGTTTAGTGAGATTACTCACTGAAAAATGCTCCTCTTGCTTAATCCAGAAAAGAAACCCTTTGAAACTTTGCCTTTCTTCTTGCAAATATTTTTCTTCTTTGTTTTCTTAAATGTCTCGGGTAGAAAGTGATTTTTCTGGTTTAAACTTGGATTTATAAGAGAGGTTTTCTAGGGTTTTACAAATGTAAAATCTCATTCTTACCCTGGCCAGTGCTCATGCATTTTGCATTTCTCATTTGCTTATTCTCACCCTTAGTACCCCGGCCATGTAATGCTTATTCCCCTTTTTCTTTTCCAGAATATCTATTTTGTTCTCTTTCTAAATCATGACAATTGTGTGACATTGTCACTTGTTTATTTTCTAAAAATCCTCCTTTCTATTTTCTGCCTAAAGCAATTGTTTTGCTTGCAATATGTCTTTTGCTATTTTAATGTTATGTTGTTCCCTTACTTATTTCTTTTTAATACTTTCAGTACTTATAGAAATGTACATATGCATACATATCTTATCTAGGCTTACTTAACTCCACCTTAGTTTCAGAAATACATACACATATATGTGCATACATGTTTCAAATCCTTATCTAATTTATCCTAGGTTTAAATTAAGTAAAATCTGTTTACTGGTTCAAACAAAACTTGCTTTGTCTTATTTTCTAGAATAATCTATATAAATCCAGAAATCAAATATCCATGTCTGGTTTGATAATTTTCATTACAAAATCATGTTTGTAAGGCTTTTCCAGTTCTTGTTTTAATTTCAGGAAATTTGGAGTTCTTCCTTGTGCCATATCAGTGTTCACGTGCACACATGCACACACACTTGCACACAATTAATTCCATACATTCCTATACAAATAAATTCATATATTTTCAAAATTCAACCAAAATAAGGTTTCATGAATTTCTGGGGCATTACAATCACCCCACCTTTTTAGGAATTGTGTCCTCACAATTTTCTCATTTTTACTTTAAACATTTCCAGATTTTTATAAAATCTATCAAACATTGCACAAGCAAACAATTCAGTCAAAACAACCATACATATTAAACTTTTTAGGAAATTAGAATTTACCTTCCACTGCAAAAAGCTTAGGGTAATCTATCTTTATCTTATCCTCTAACTCCCATGTACAATCATTAGGGTCTAGGCTCCATTGAACCTTCACCTATTTCAGAGTTTTGCTCCTCAACTTCTTTTCCTCTTTAGCTAAAATCCCCACTGGTTCTTTCTCATAGACCAAATCAGGATTTATTTGAACTTGAGTGGGTTTCTCTAGAATTTTCTCTTTATCATGCACCCATCTCCTAAGTTGTGACACATGAAATACATTGTGCATTGCACTCATCTCTTCTGGTAGCTCCAACTTGTATGCTAATGAACCTACTCTTTCCAAAATCTTGTAAGGTCCAACATATCTTGGGGTAAGTTTTCCCTGCTTGCCAAACCTCAACACCTTCTTCATAGGTGAAACTTTGATGAAAACATAATCACCAACTTCATATTCTACCTGCTTCCTCCTTACATCCGCAAACTTCTTTTGCCTATTTTGAGCTGCTGCCATTCTTCTCCTCACAAGCTCAATTTTCTCTGTAGTCTCTTTAACATACTCAGGCCCTAAGACAACCCTTTCTCTTGCTTCAACCCAACATATTGGTGACAAACATGGTTTGCCATACAAGGCTTCAAATGGTGCCATGCCTATGGTGCTTTGATAACTATTGTTATATGTAAATTCAGCTAAGTGGAGGTGATCTTCCCAATTACCTCCAAAGTCCAATGCACATGCCCTCAACAAATCCTCCAAAACTTTGTTTATTACTTCAGTTTGACCATCTGATTGGGGGTGGTATGCAGTACTCAAGCATAACTCACTCCCCATGGCTTCTTGAAAGCTCTTCCAAAATCTGGATGTAAAGATTGTGTCCCTATCACTCACTATAGTTTTAGGAATTCCATGCAACCTTACTACTTCTTTCATGAATATTTGAGCTAGTTTAGGTGCATTTCTTTCTGCCTTCACTGGTATAAAGTGTGCCACTTTAGTCAATCTATCAACTACTACCCAAATGCTTGTATTTCCTCTCTTTGATCTAGGCAGACCATCTATGAAATCCATAGATATATCTTCCCACTTCCACTGTGGTATGCTTAGAGGTTGCAATAGGCCTGAGGGTCTTTGGGTTTCTGCCTTGACTTGTTGGCAAGTCATACACTTTGCAACATGTTTGGCCACATCTGATTTCATCCCTCTCCACCAATAATCCCTTTTTAGGTTTTGGTACATTTTGGTGCTGCCTGGATATATGGAATATTTACTCCTATGGTATTCATAAAGTATCTCTTCCTTCAACCCTATATCTTCTGGAACACATATCCTACCTTTATTCCTTAAGTAACCATTCTTATCAGTGTGGTAGTTTGCTACTTCTTCTCCTTTTTCTATTAGAGTTTTCTTTTCTAATAAATCTGGATCTTCCTCTTGCATTTTCCCTACTTTCAAAATTAAATCTGATTGCAAAGTTATCAAAATTAATTTTCCTTTACTCCCTTCTTCAATCATCTCCATGTTCACCTCATTTTTCCCCAATTTCCAAATTAGTAAGTAGAGATAAATTTCTAAACTATTCTATCATTAACATGGCTACTTTTGCATGCTGCCTGCTCAAAGCATCTACAACCTTATTAGCTTTTCCTGGAGTATAAAGTATGTCTAAATCATATGCTGCTAGAAACTCAACCCATCTATGCTGCCTCATATTCAAATCTTTTTGTGAAAAAAGATATTTCAATGCTTTATGGTCAGTGTATAAAATAAACTTAGCACATAGAAGATAATGTCTCCAGAGCTTTAGTGCATATACCACTACTGCCAACTCAAGATCATGGGTTGCATACCTTGATTCATGTGGCTTCAATTGTTTTGATGCATAGGCTATAACTTGATCTTGCTGCATCAATACAGCTCCTAGCCCAGAACCACTTGCATCAGTATAAACAATCAAATCCTCATTTCCCTCTGGTACTCTCAACACTGGTGCATTGACTAAGGCCTCCTTGATTTTACTAAAGGCTTGCTCACATTTCTCAGTCCATATAAAGGGTTGGTTCTTTCTAGTTAGGTTGGTAAGAGGTGATGACATCTTAGAAAAATCCTTTATAAATCTTCTATAATACCTTGCCATCCCCATAAATGACCTAACTTCTCCTACCGTGCTTGGTCTTTTCCATGCTTGGATAGCCACAATTTTATTGGGGTTCACTGAAATGCCTTTGGCAGATATAACATGCCTAAGGAAATGCACTTCTTCTTTCCAAAATGCACACTTAGAAAACTTTTCTTTTAAATCTTTTTCTCTTAATCTAGACAAAACAAGGTGTAAGTGATTTTCATGTTCCTCTACTGTTTTAGAATAAATCAAAATATCATCAATAAAAATCAATACAAACTTATCTAAATAATCCCTGAATATCCTATTCATCAAGTCTACAAAGTATGATGGGGCATTTTTCAACCCAAATGGCATGACAAGAAACTCATATAAACCATACCTAGTGTTAAAGGCTGTATACTTAACACTTGAGTCCTCACCTTCATCTGATGGAATCCAGATGCCAAGTCTAACCTAGAAAATATTTTTGCTCCACTAAGTTGATAAAAAAGATCATTAATTCTAGGTAAGGGGTACTTGTTTTTGATAGTGACTTTGTTTAGATCCCTGTAATCTATACACATCCTTAAAGTACCATCATGTTTTCTTACAAACACTACTGGAGCACCCCAGCATGAATTACTTGGTTTTATAAATCCTTTGCTTTCCAATTCTTCTAACTGTTTCTTCAACTCCTTCAACTCACTTGGCCCCATCCTAGTGGGTTTCTTAATAATTGGACTTGCTCCTGGTATGAGACTAATCTGAAATTCCACTGGTCTGTGGTGTGGAACACCCTTAACTTCTCCAAACACATCCAAGTATTTGTTAATTATGGGGATTTCTTCAATAGAAGGCTCACTGGAATTCTTATCTAAGTCAATCAAATGATATAATTTCCTTTCTTTGGCTACTTCACACAAAATTGTGATTCTTTGGCCTCTAGAATTTTGTAATGATATGGTGGATGAGTCTAAATTAATTATGGCTTTGTATTGCCTTAACCAGTCTACACCCAATATAACACCTATATTTGGGTAATTTAAAACATATAAATTGGAAATAAAAACATTTCCTCCTATGTTTAATTCCACATCCACACAAATCATGTTTAAAACACTAGAATTTCCCAATGGGCTTTGCACTAACAAAGGGGTTTCAACCAGTATGCAATTTAATTTAAGCAATGCAACTAATTCATGGGAAATCAGAGAATGTGTTGCCCCTGTATCATACACTACTATTATGGGTAGGGTACAAATAAATAAGGTACCTTCCACTTGACCATGGTTTTCTACAATAGCTTCTACTGTGGATTTGCTTTTGCTCTCCAAACTTGCTAGCTTCCCTTGTTGTTTATACTCAGGGCAATTTCTCTTGATATGTCCCTCCTTACCACATAGGTAGCACTTGAAAGCACCTCCCTTCAATTCTGGACACCTTGGTTTGATATGTCCTTCTTTTCCACAATGATGACACACTATTTTCCTCTTTGTATCAGTGGTCTTAGTATCATTGGTTTTCTTAATTTCTGTCTCCTCCTTCTTTTTGTCATAGGGGTGATACCTTCCCTTATTTTTCTTGTTGTTGTTGTTCTTAAAACTCCTATACTTCTCCCTCTCCTTGTCATGTTTCTCAAACTTTAAGGCCAGATCAATGACTTGATCAAAGGTTTTATCTGCATATGGCAACATAGCCCTACTAAGCCCTGGGTTTAAACCCTTAATATACCTATCATTCTTTGATGCCTCATCAGCCACAAGCATAGCTCCATACTTAGACAAGCCCTCAAACCTTTGAGTATACTCAGTCACATTAAAGGTTCCCTGCCTAAGTCTGATGAATTTTTCAAGCAATAGAGTTTTGGCTGATGCTGGAACAAATCTAGCTTCCAACATCTCCTTGAATTGATTCCAAGTGATTTCATTCTCAATCCTCCCAGCTATGACTACCTCCCACCAGCTTAAAGCCACACCTTTCAGCTGTCTTGAGGCCACTTACTTCTTCCTTTGATCATCCAATTGCATGTCATTGAAAATTCTGTCCAGTGTTCTCAACCATGCTTGAATTTCCATCACATTTTCAGTCCCTTCAAAGCTCTTGCCTCCCAAATTGGTATAAGTCTTTAATAGTTTTGAAAGTTCCTCATGTGGATTCTCAAGTCTCTGCCCTACTCCATCCCTTAAAGCCCTCATAAAGTCTTGCATATCAAGCATTTGTGGTGCACTTGATCCTGCATTGTGATGAGATCCTCTTCCTACCATGATTGGATAACTAGGGTATGGGTAGATAGGGTTAGTTTATCATGAGTATTTTTCTTTTGCTATAACTTTCTATCTGAATTATTATTTTACTCAAACAATCAAATAGTACATACATATGGTTATAGTACTTCAATCAATCAATACAATCATTCTTAGCTATGTATAGTTTTAACATAGCTCTGATACCAAATGAAATGACCCTATTTATTTTACCTAATTTTTACTAGGATTTTTTTTAGAGTCATTAATAAATTTCCTAGAGTCATTTAGCCTTTCTATTAAATTATCCAGGATCCTAATTTTTCCACTAATATATTTATATCAGTTCATTAATAAATATTCACACACATATGAAGATGTATGTGACCCTTTTGCTTGGATCAGAGTGTTGGTAAGCAAGAGTGCATCCTGATTGAATTTGAGTTTCTAATCAACCAGTACATAGCTCATTTTCCTTGGTTTTGATATTTGAGTCATGGGAGTGAATCCCATAATCATATATAATTTATACCTAGTAATTTTGATCATTCTTATGGTGATTGTCTGTTAGTTTGACTTAGCAAAGTGATCTCAGATTATATAGCAAGTCATCATAGTATTAATCTAATTGTTTGATATTTGATCAAAAGCCAGAAAGAAAAATGATATACACATTTATCATTTTCAACATGAGTGATTTTATCACAAATTCTTTTACTTATAACCAAGCCAGTTGAGTGATTCATTCACAATTTATATAGTTGTGTTTCTCTGAATCAAATCCATTCCCTAATCCCCGAGTCACCTCAGCTTGCATCCTAATTTAAATGTTGCTTTACTGGATTTAGAAAATCCAGATTTTATGGTCATTTAACAAAAGTAGTATTTAAGTAATATGTGTGCATATCAGATGTATTGTGCTCTCTGGACTAAGAAAGCTACTCAAAATAAAAGTGAATAGCTCAAGTATTTGAAAATGTCTTTGTACATGCATTTGCAAAGAAAGCTTCAGATTTTACAAAGTGCATTTTCTTCCTTTAAACCCAAAAACTCTGGTCATCTTGATCAACCCAGACCTCAGTCCTTTTGAGGTGGGTTAACCTTATGACTAGGTCATCAAAACATTAGTGCCTGGCTATTGCAATGTAAATTCAGATACAAGATACTTGAAAAATCCCTTAAAACACATACAGTTCACAAAAATATATATATTGTTTCTTTTTCTCAAATATAGGCATATATCGTCTACAGATTTCTACCATAATACTCAAAGATATTTTCTTGCATAAGATTCAACTAAGTGTTTGGTTTTTTTTCCCCAACCTTAATACATCACCTGATTCAATTGAAACAACTAAATAAAATCCAAACATTCAAGATCATTACATAACAACAAAATCAGAATTATGAAACTTCCAAGATTACGTGCAAATAGTTCATTCTAAGCTCTTATTTAATTCTAATTTAGCACGCTTATCCAATCATTCTCATTAGCCATAGAAGCTTCCTATTTAGAACCAGCATTCCCTGGAAGAGCATTAGAGGCTGCCCCATTTTAAATGAGACACCCCAGATGCCATAAGCAAACAAGGGTTAGATACAAGATCTGGTATAAGCAATATCAAAAATTCCATGATATTAAGTATATAAGTGAGACATAAGCATTTTGTATAGGTTGGCATAACTTCTTTCATCCATTATCCTAACTTGTTTCTGATATATTGTGCATATATGATCAGTATTAAAACTAATTATGTACACACTTTCAACTATGCAAACATACATGTCAAACAGAGATACTCAGGAACTATCATAGCTCCAATCCAACCAACCTAGGAATAACTCAAGTTCCTACTTCATCAATTTAAGGTTGCATTTACTAAATTAATTCCTAGCCTCATCTGCCATAAAGGAATCACGGGGACACATTGCAATAAAATAATTCACAATATTGCACAAAGATCTCAGGGCTTAAACAAACCATGTGCCAACTTGCATACTTTAAATGTAACAAGCATTCCAGCAGTCTTCTTGGCTCACAATCCTTAGTTTATTTACTAAGTGTTCATGTTTGATCCTATCATGAGATAGCCAGGTGATTAAATCACAGTGTACATGAAACATTACATAAAACTTGCAAGCATACTTCAAAGGCAAGCTAATATTCATATCCAGGGGAAATCATATTTTCAAATATTCTGGCTTAAAGAAAATACAAGAATATTTATAACTGTGAATAGAGACTAGGCATGTGGGTTATTATTGTTTCATAAGCAACCATGTTTGAACTAAATTCAAGATCTAGCTTAAACAAGATTTCTGGCTCATGAGTTTTCTATTTGATCAAGGGTTCAACACTTTTGGGTATTTTCCATTGCACCCATGAATCTTTCATTTGAGCCTCAACACTTACACAAGTGTAATGCAACTCATATGCATGTTTTGATTTCTGTATTTTCCATGCCATGTCTAAACCAGTTACAAGTATTCTCTATTTACGTTCATGATTTCATAATTTAACATTTCTGGGTGTAACCAAACAGAGCAAAATACTCAACCATCAAAGCAATCAAAAGCATTCATAAACACCCATTAAAGCATCCATTAAAACCATAGTAATAAAATCAGAAATATGTAGAAAAATAACATAAACTTGGCTGCCTCATAACAGGACTTAATGCTGTGGGTTTAGTGAGATTACTCACTGAAAAATGCTCCTATTGCTTAATCCAGAAAAGAAACCCTTTGAAACTTTGCCTTTCTTCTTGCAAATATTTTTCTTCTTTGTTTTCTTAAATGTCTCGGGTAGAAAGTGATTTTTCTGGTTTAAACTTGGATTTATAAGAGAGGTTTTCTAGGGTTTTACAAATGTAAAATCTCATTCTTACCCTGGCCAGTGCTCATGCATTTTGCATTTCTCATTTGCTTATTCTCACCCTTAGTACCCCGGCCATGTAATGCTTATTCCCCTTTTTCTTTTCCAGAATATCTATTTTGTTCTCTTGCTAAATCATGACAATTGTGTGACATTGTCACTTGTTTATTTTCTAAAAATCCTTCTTTCTATTTTCTGCCTAAAGCAATTATTTTGCTTGCAATATGTCTTTTGCTATTTTAATGTTATGCTTTCCCTTGCTTATTTCTTTTTAATACTTTCAGTACTTATAGAAATGTACATATGCATACATATCTTATCTAGGCTTACTTAACTCCTCCTTAGTTTCAGAAAGACATACACATATATGTGCATACATGTTTCAAATCCTTATCTAATTTATCCTGGGTTTAAATTAAGTAAAATCTGTTTACTGGTTCAAACAAAACTTGCTTTGTCTTATTTTCTATAATAATCTATATAAATCCAGAAATAAAATATCCATGTCTGGTTTGATAATTTGCATTACAAAATCATGTTTGTAAGGATTTTCCAGTTCTTGTTTTAATTTCAGGAAATTTGGAGTTCTTCCTTGTGCCATATCAGTGTGCACGTGCACACATGCACACACACTTGCACACAATTAATTCCATACATTCTTATACAAATAAATTCATATATTTTCAAAATTCAACCAAAATAAGGTTTCATGAATTTCTGGGGCATTACAGCTTCCATCTCTTGCTTCCATATCTCCTTTCTCGTAAATCTACATACGAGCCTTAGTAAGATACAAAAGAACGGTTTAAGAGAGCGGGGAATACGTACTTATATATAACTGTATATCAATTATAAGTACGATACTATAGCATTTGCCCAAACCCCAATCTTATTATCTGATTCATTGGATTATGTTTGAGAAATATTTTAGGTTTAAGTTTCTTTTATAATTTCATAAACCCTGCTCTGATACCAACTTGTAACATCCCCCTACTTGGAGGCCCAAAACTAACGGCTACGGATGCTGCAGTCATCCATAGTTATTAATCCTCGGCGACTAAATACGGCAATGTTAGATACATTGATACACACAAACACATGAATATGGAAAAAATTTCAAACCACAAACAAAGTCGACATTCCATTTCATAATATCTCAAATTAATTACATAATCCCAGTACACTAACCACGTTTAGATAACATATAATTAATACAAAATACGCCAAGAGCATCATATAAAGATGCCCCATTGGTTGAGCAGAGTATATAATAAGGCACTAAAACAAATTTGCCTTTACAATCTAACACAGTGGAAATAAAAGAACTCCAATAACAAGCTTGCCTCCTGCACGTCTTCAGAAGCTTTATTCGTCTAAAAGAACACCTAAAAACCTTAACTCTCAACCTACTTAAAACCAATTGAGTACCCGAGAGTTTAAGGGTAAAACAAAAACGTCAAGTTACACATAAAGCTTGGTATAGATAATAATCTACCATCTCAAACCATTTAGATATCTAGTGAGACCACATCGCTTAGTGGACTGGTTTTCCCCTCACTAGTATCCAAAAACATTTGTAAAACCATATACTGTGCTCCTGCATCCACAATGGTTAAAATATAGTATTTCAAAGCATTATGATGATATGCAAAACAAGTAAATCAAATTTGGATTACCCATCCCCATTCATTCTAACTATCTTTCTCAATTATAGTTTCTAGGTTACAATTAACCTATCAAATGTTTATGGACTATCTGTCCAATTTTATAGTTTTCATGGAATCACTAAGAACTTATTGGTAACTCCAATATCTTTTCTATTATCCTAGTTTTCATAGGCTAACTAGGAACCTATTGACTAACTGTCAGTATCTTAATCCGGATATAGTTTTCATGGGCTAACTATAATCCTATTGGCCCCTGCTAATATCAAATCATAGTTTTTATAGGCTGACTATGAACCTATTGACCCCTGCCAATATCTTTTGTTATAAATAGTTCTCATGGGATTACTGTGAACCTATTGGCCCCTGCCAATATCTTTAATTAAGATTTTAACATTTCTTAAATTATATTCACTAATGGGTCAACCTAGCTGGTTATTCCGCCCTTCCCCAAAATACCGTTATGGGTTAATTACAATGTGAATACTTATATGAAGAAGTAATCATAATAAAAAACAATACCAACACCTATGGTTTAATATCCTTGAAATCATTTTTATATAAGTCCTGGTTAAATCCTTTAACCTGTTAATCAAGAAAAACTTCTTCAAAACTCCATTTCAAAATTCTTTATTTATTTATGTCATGGTTATTCCTTTAAATTGAGATTGGGTTTATGTTTTGAAATCTTAAAACATCTCTTTCGAAACCTCTAGATAACCTCCTTCGAAAGCAAAGAAAACCTCTTTTCAAAACACAATAGAAATACCTTTTGATGGTATCAAAACGTTCTTTATAACATAGCTTCGAAACAAATGAAAATATCCCTTTCGAAAGTATTGGGTTTACTCTTTAAAAAACATTTCTTGGGTCAAAGTGGTTATATATGAAAGTATCTCTTTGGAAACCCTTATAAAATTGTTTGGGGAAAAGTTGATGGTGTCAGAACCACCTATTCGAAAGCTCAAAACCTTTAAGTTAAAACTTCAAAGGGTAGCGCCAAAACCCCTTTTAGACCCCAATTGCCTTTGGAACCCTCAACCCCTTTCGAAAGCATTTAGGAAGTGGCTTAGCTTAGGTTAAAACATAGATAACCCTTCGAAAGCATTGATGGCTTTAATACACTCGAAAGGGAAAATAGCGGTGGGGTTTCAACTTGGTCGAAACCATTACTTTCGAAAGCACTTATTCAAAAACAAAAGGAACCCATTCGAAAGCTATTTATAAACTTCATTCGAAAAAACGTTTCGACTGGGTCGAAAGCTCTAAGCAAACAAAGCAAATACTTAACTTTTGAAAACCAAACAGGGATTCGACCCCATCTGAAACATTCCTTTCGACACCATGGCTTCGGCCTTTCCTCCAATCCACTGCACACCATCAAAATGATACCTTTTGTATTGGTTTCGACTAATTAGGTTTCAACTGTAATGGAGCGGAGGTCATTGGAGTCGAAAGGTCCTGCTATATGAGGCGGAACCAACTTTTCTGAATTAAAGGCTGAAATTTAGCTACTTTTAGTAATTGCTTTATAACTACTTGCCTATTTGTAATCCTTTGATTGGTTGCCTTAAAACTTTTCAAATACTTTACAATTAAACTTCCGCATTTAATCAGATCTAAATCAAAGAAATCTAATGTTTAAGCCCTTCCATTTAACAAAATCAACATTTGCAAAAAAGTCCATCTTTTAAAATAATTTATTTTCCCTAGTAAATCAATTGGGAAAATTCCCTAAAAATCAAGGAAAATCTCTTTCACCATGTAATCAATCATATTAAAATTTCAAACCCAATTTCTTCTTGAAATACTCGAAATAAGTTTTAAACCTAATTATATAATATTTTCCTTTAAAAATTCATAATAAATTTTCCATAGCTCGAAAAATTATAAAAAATTAAAACCCATCTCCAAAATCATGTTTTACTTAACATAAATATTTTCCATGGCATTTAAAATTAATAACCCTCGGTTTTACCCTAAAACCGTGCAAATTCACATGTAAATGAATTGTTTAAATCAAACAAATAATAATTCAAGCATATCATCATCCAAAACATCATAAAAGTGAGTTTAATCTTAAATCCAAAAATATGTGATTTTAAAACAAAATAGAGATGAAATGAATTATTACTCACCTTAGATATGATAACGAATTTGAGATTTGTTGTTGATTAATCCTTCCTAGCTTTGATCTTTAGCTTTAGATTGAATTTTCCTCTTTTCCACCTTGTTAATGCCGGCTCTATTTTAATATTTGATTTGCATTTGTGGAAAATGAGAAATGAAACATGAATGGGCAATTACAAAGGTGTATAGCCATGTATAATGAAGTGGCTATTTACTAATATGCCTAGGTGTAAATTAATTAGCTTATAAACCAATTTAAGCCCACCTAATTTATTACTAAGCACGACCCTATATATGATTTATTCAAATCTCAATCCCCTTATCATCATTATTCTATTTAATTTATCTAATTAAATTTCTTGAATAATGTTATCAAAAATTAGAGATGTTACATTTTCCCTTCTCCGCTATTTCTATTAATTATAAAGTATTATATATATTGTGAGAGGGGCAGAAAATAAAAGAGAAGAGGAGAAGAAGCGAATCAATACTGAGGAAAAAGATAAATTTCTATAGTTATAAATCTATATTACTCTTAACTCCAAATCTCTTCTCAGACCTATAACTTTAATAGTATGTATATATCTTTGTTACACATATTCTTTTGGATTGGAATGGAAAAGGAGTCAAGTAAAGTAATGGATTCAGATTTGGGAGATTCGAAAAACTAGAAAGGTGAGTGGGAAATTATATGATTTATTTATAACATTGAAATTTATATCGTTGAGTTTTATTTAATTATTATTCCTATGTTAGATCTATTGAGTTGTAGGCTTAAACAAGCGTATTTAGTTGAAACGTTTCCTATATACTACGTCAGTTAGGAAATTGGAATATTTATTGTTACAGAATGTTTGTAAAGTTATAAAGTTTAATCCAGATTTATAATTGAATTGTAAATTAAGTTGTCCTAGTTGACATGGAATATGAATTTTTAAGTTTTAATTTATCATGAGCGAGGTATAATTCCAATGTATCCATTTCCACGTAATTTCCATAAATTATCCAATTCTAAAAATATGTATAAAAAGTGTGTTGTTTTGAATTAACAAGGAATATACCAAAAAAGAAAGAGATATGTGAAATATGGATATTCTTCTTTGTAGTTTGCACTGTCTATTTCAATAAAAGAAAAGAGACAATTTCTTATAATTTTAAATGGAGCAAAAGTCTCTTTTTTTGGTAATTTATGGAAAATATACCGGTAATCCTTTTTGGAATGTTAGCTCTAATAAATAAAAATGTAAAAATCAATATTCTAAAATTCCTAAGCACATGAATTAATGTACCGCGCTGCTCGATTAAAAACAAAAATATATACATAGTGTAACATACATTAATATTCGAAGTAGTTATAAAGTGGATGTTAGTTATTAATAGTGTAGTATTTATAGGGCTAGGAGGTTGAGAAAGGAAGGAATAGTAATTCCAAAATTTATAGGCAATAACTACAAATTTAATAGGCAATATATTTGTAGTTAATAGAGAGTTAAAAGAATTAAATGGGGAACTGATTAAAGAATTTACTATGGCATTTATGGGAAAATTGAATAGGCATAATAAATGGATTTTGAAATAGGTAAATAAATGTCATTAGAGATTGTCCATTTTTGACATTATTGACTAATTATTATAGACACTTGATATTTAGTAGACATAAGAATGAGATGAGGAAACTAAAGCCTAAGCATATAAAATAGGAATAGTTACGTAGCGAACAAGTAAGTGTTAATTTATTAAATACACGTAGAAGGCAATATAAATTTTATAGTAGGAAATTATATAGCTTCAATTATATGTTTAGAATGAGCGCGAATTAGTGGGCCTAGCCCAACACTTAGGCTTCAGGTGATTGGTTTGGTTTAGTGCGTTGGGATGCGAGGTCAGTAGAGTTACACAATAGAAGTCCGCCCTTCACCTAGAGGCTACCAGCAGTTGTGTATACTTACTAATGATGTGGGACATCTATAACTATAGAACACCTTTGGGAAGAGATATGCATAGGACCTGCTTCTGGGTCGGAGGTATTAAGTAGCTATTATAGGGTCTGTCTCCTTCCTACTTAAGAAGTGTAACAACCCGCCTTTTCGATCCTCAGAAGTCGACTCTAATACTTACATGGTATTCACGTCCGAACATTCAAGTACCGGAAAGACAGATTATTGGGGTGAATGAAAGAAAGACAAAATAGAATCTTATAATGTGACAAGTAATATATAATATACCATTGTTCTTTACAAGAGAAAACTGTGATACACATACATAAATCAGAGTAACCTCAGAGTAACCAAACTATCATCAACCTGGACAGTTATAACAACCTGTCCTTACAATTGCTGATAAATACAAACAAAGAAATACAATGGAAATAAAATAAAATGTGGGAATACGTCTTGGAAGTATTCAGCTCATCTCTTGAAGCTCCAAAACATCCCTCATTAAATCTGCAAATATGCTTGGGTTGACCCGAGCATTATAAGAAAATACCGCCTTGATCAATTTGGAAAACTAGTGCGAGAAAACTCAAATCAAATCATATGGATTCTATATTTATCAAACCCTTTGAAAATAAAGGATCTCGTAAGACCATACCGCACAAAAACACAGATGGGATTTTACATTACGATAACCAAACCATTTTTATTAGAAAATCCAATGATATTATAATAATGTATAAGGGTTTAAAATAAATATATAACATATCTGGAATGGTTACCCATAATTACATTCAACAGTGTTAGTTCTACAACTAAAACCGAAAGGCACGTATTGGAGGATGGATTCCACCAATGACAAGGTATGGGACTGCCTTCCATAAAGTACACATATAGATAAGGGGCATTTCACTAGAAGGACAAACTTTGCAGTCCAATTAGTTTCTAGGACACACATCCATAGAAATTAATTTCAAGGCCAAAGTTAGCAGAATAATTACTTTTAAGGACAAAGTCAGCTGTCCAATTACTTTCAAGGACATAATTTCACAAGTTTTTAGCCCTTAGAAACTAATTATTTTGCATTTTGTCCTTAAAAGTAATTATTTCAGTTGTGTGTCCTAGAAACTAATTGCACTTGCTAAAGAGGCCCTTGTGGCTAATTTCCACTATAGATAAAATGTTCTTGAGGGCCATATATGGACCTCCTGTGAACATAAAGCCGGCTGCCCCTTTAATATGACATACAAGATTACATGATCCCTTGGGCACTGAGGGTGCCTCACGGTCGCCCCGCGCGCACAACAAATCCAAAAATGTCGATCTAGATCAAGGAATGATGCTCTTAATGGTAGCTCACCACATAGCTCTACGAGCATCCCCTGTTTTAGCCATTACTAGGTTGTGAGGCTTATAAGGTTACGCTTTTACCTTTTCCTCCTAGCAATTCCCACTTGGAATGCTAACACTGCCCTCCAAGCAACAATGCAATGCTAGCATTCATCCATACAAGTTATCCAAGATATGGACAAATCGAAGGCACTACTTCTACTACATCCATTTTGGAATCATCCTCAGGATTAGTAGCAAGTAGCCCTTGCACTTCAAAGAACTCCCTCTTTGATTCCATCATCTTGAACTAGTCTTGAACCTCTTCCAAAACATAAAATGCGTATATGGTTTTGGAGTGGTTATGGTTTCGAGTCATCTCATATAAGTACACTTCCCCTCTTACCGGTCGCTCTAAAACCAAATTAATAGCTCCGGTAAACTCAACTTTGGTTTTTTTGGAAATAATGAGATAATACATAAGAGTGGAGATCACTTCCTAACCATTTAAGAGGACGTATTTCCTTATGATTTGTTCAAGGGGTAGAAAATGAGATTATACGCACAGTATAGCCTCATCGTGGATAACTGTATCATATAACCCCCGTGTTTCTCTTTTATTTTTCTAAACTCTTTAATTAAATTCTTCATTTAAAAATAGGGACAGTTTGGCACAGGTCCCTAATAAGTTTCAAAATACACAAAAACCCCAGTAAAAAAAAGTTTGTAAATTAGGTCCCTAAAATTAAGCTATTGAATAATGGCATAAACTTATGCAATTATTCAGTGAATAATTGCGGAAATTTCAGCAATTTTTTCAAAAAATTGCCGACATTTCCACAATTATTCACTGAAAAATTGCGGAAATTTCCGCAATTTTTTGAAAAAATTGCGTAAATTCCGCAATTATTCACCAAAAAATTGCGGAAAATTCCGCAATTATTCACCAAAAAAATTGCGGAAATTTCCGCAATTATTCACCGAAAAAATTGCATAAATTTATGCAACTTTTGGATATAATTGCATAAATGTCTGCTATTTTTCAGTGAATAATTGCATAACTATATGCAATTACTTAGTAACTTAATTCTAAGGACCTAACTTACATACTTTTTTTTACTGGGGTTTTTTTGTATTTTGAAACTTATTAGGGACCTGAGCCTAATATTCACTTAAAAATAATTCTCTTTAACAAAACAATTTATTATTTAAAAATATCTTTATTTAATTAATTTAATTACCTTTAAACCTCCTAAGTAAATAATTTGTTAACTTTAAAAAAGGGGCATTTCACCAGAAGGACAAACTTTGCAGTTCAATTTGTTTCTAGGACACACATTCAAAGAAATTACTTTCAAGGCCAAAGTCAGCAGAATAATTACTTTCAAGGACAAAGTCAGCAGTCCAATTACTTTGAAGGACATAATTTCATAGGTTTTTAGGCCCTAGAAACTAATTACTTTTCATTTTATCCTTGAAAGTAATTATTTCAGTTGTGTGTCCTAGAAACTAATTCCACTTGCTAAAGAGGCCCTTGTGGCTAATTTCCACTTTAAAAATTCATAAGTAAAATAATTAATCAACTTTAAAACATCATTAGTAAATAATTAATTAAGTTTTAAACATCATTAAAAAATAATCGATTAACTTTAAAATATCATAAATAAATAAATAATTAATTTTAAACACTATTATTAAAATGATTTATTAACTTAATCATTATTATTAAATAAATTAATCAACTTTAAACATTATTATAGAAACAATTATTTCTTTAACATTATTATGAAATATAGAAAACACTTTACTTCAAAATATTTTAAAGTTTGAGTTAATTTAAATCCATTTCTTTTCAAATTTAGAAAGAAGCTTGGTGACCATAGTGGCACTTAAATAAGCTACCATTTATTTTTAGTCAAACATTCCAAGTCATATTACTGGTATTTACACAAACCAATATATATATATATATATATATATATATATATATAAAGTCCATAATTAACCATCAATAGCTAGCACATTACATTTCCAATATTAATTAACTGGCATACAAATCAATGTACAAATTTATATAGTAGCAGAACATGGATTTATTCTTCTAAATAGATGTCCAAAATAATCTATTAATTTAATATAGCATAATAGTGTTTTATTCTGCTAACAGATGTCATCAATGGGGTATAATAAATTAACTACGTTGTTTTTTAAAACAACTTAATTACATCTAATCAGTTTTACTTTATCATTCATTTATACTATGACAAAACTATCAACTATTTATACCAAAGTGTTGTACTTGTCAATACGAGTCTACTGCAAAAATCCATGGATGAAACAGATTCAAAATGAGTGAGATATCTAACTTTAACTTCAACATGTTTAGTTAATATTAAGAACACTTAAATTCAAATTAGTTTTCTCACCAACAAGCAAATAGGCCTAGCCCACCCCCACACACTACCCAAACCCACATGAACTGTAGCTCCTTCCCCAAATCACTTAAATTCCAAATTCGGTTCTTGGACCTAAATAAAAGTGCACCACCGTGCACATGAATTCCCTAACCTCGCCTCCATTCGCCAATCTCTAGCCACCCTCAAATCCCAATTTTAGAGCTTATCCCAAAGCACCCACCCACCTCGCCTCCGGCGCCTCCAAGCAAAATACATCTATATTTCCCAATTTAAAAAATCATGTACAGGTGCACAAATCGAGACGAACACGACCACTTCACCGCCGCCTCACTCATCACCTACTTATGCCACTTCGACCATCGCATCCCTAGCTCAACACCTCACCTTCCCATGCAGGCATGGCCAACTCTATGGCCCATGACACCACATCAACCCCATCAATGCACGTGGAAACCGAAATCCTCCCAAGCTCTAACCTAAGCTATTCATATTGCCTCCGACCTTCATACTATCTACGACCACCACTAATGTTTCCTCCATCACCCAACCTTGCTTCCAGTCATCATTTCTCCTCCCTTTGACCATCACCTCTCCTGAAATTCCTAAATGACCGAAAGAAGTTCATCTTGCCACTACAACCATCCATGGCTACTAACAATACCCCGACCACCACTAAAAATCACCACGCGGTGATACGAACACGACCATATACTCAATTCGTCAATTCGAGGATGTTAAAAAACTACCATCACTCAAGCACTTAATGTAATTGACCTATATCTCACAACCTACTCGACGAAACAAGACCCGACTATTTTTAAAACAAATCTAGAGACTAAAACTAAAAACTTTCTAGTTGATCGCATTGGCTAATTTAAGCGGTGTGAGTGATATTGATTTTTTGAATAAGAAGTGGAGGATGTTTATTTCCTTTTTCAAAGAACAAGAAGAGAAAGAAGGTGATGTACAGTAACTATGTATCCTATATCTCTATGTATCTATTTTATTTACAATAGCCTAACATTCATTTCAAACAAATATCGACATAATATGATTTAATCAATTATTCAAACATGGGTATAATATCAAAATCAAATTACTAACAAATACAGAACATTCATTATTTCATCTGAAATACTAAACAAAGATTTAAATGTCTCGCCTTCCACATGGTTTGAAATGCTTCAAGTTTTAATCTTTGAGTGAAGTTTGAATTTTTGAGCTAAAAAGACATGATTTTTCAAAATTTATAAAAAGTATGAAGATGAAAATGAAATAGGAAATGCATACATAAAATGGAGTATATAATAAGAAATGTATGTATATATATATATATGTTAGCAACCAAATTGGTCACAAACACCCGAGAATAGATTTGAATAGTGAAATAAATGAAGAAATTAAATGGAAAATGAGGAATAACATTATATATTGCAAGCAGGAACATCAAAAAGTAAAATAAACATGATTTATAGTGGTTCGACGTTGATTGCCTACATCCACTCTGAATTCTCTCCTTATTGCTTTATTAATCACTTGATTACATATATAATTAACAAGGAATAACTTATATACAAGCTAGAACAGAGAGAAACCGAGTACAAAAAATGGCAGAGTATTCCTTTTGTTGCCAAAAAAAGATCCCAAAAGTGGCCCCCTGCCCCTGCATTTATAGATGGTGGCTGCCTTCAGCCTGGCCATTCGGGCTCACAACAAGAAAAGCTCGGCCCAACATGCAATACCCATTATGCCGAATCGGGAATGCCGACCTGAGCTCTACAACATGGAATGTCGACCTAAGCTCTACAATATGCTCCATGCCGACCCGATCACATCCCGCTTGCTATGCCGACCCCATGAATGCCACACATTTTCCAATCTTATCAATCATCTAGGCCGACCCTTACTCCACCAGGCTAGCCTTCATAATACTGACATCTTGTTACATCCATTCGTCAACCTTATTGACCCTGGGCTAAACGTAGCTGCTTGGAAATCACACATGTAGACGTCGTCTCGTGGTCATCCTTCCATCAATAGTCAATTTCGATCTCTAGAATTACCTTTATGTAGCCGGGCCAAGGCACCGGGTAACATTTACCCCCCAAAGTGCGTCTTGTGAATAACATGACGTGCTTTGAATTAGTGAAAAATCCATGTTTCCAGAGGCAAGCTTGTTCAAGTCATTGACTGATCGTTGTTCTCCACCAAGTTTTGACGAAGTCTTAACCCATTCGAATGTGTAAGTCTAGTCATATGAAGCCCACAGGCTTTCTTGGCTTAACCTTTTAAAGATTGAATTCATAAGAACGTTTTTAATCTCACGACCATCCATCATTCAAGCGTACCCTCCTTTCTCTTTCATCGTTTACAGCATACATTATCATTCTACAATTTTATTTTATTTTATTTTATTATTATACATACATACATATACATACATACACACACACACACATATATATATATTAAGAGGGGTTGGCATTTGGTATGCCGATCCCTCGATGGATTCACATAGGCTGGGGTCGGCATACACAATGACCGACCCCTTCAACCATTATGACCGAGTCTCTCGGAAGAGACCGGTTCATATTCTCAATAACTCTTACGTATTAAACTCAACATCCCCTCCTCCTTCCTCCTTTACTTCCAGTTCTCTAAGCCTTCCTTTCCTTCAAGTTTCCCTCGACCGAAACCTTTGACATCACACAAATCCTCCTCCTTCCAAACCTAAATACTTCAGTTTTTAACCTCCAAATCAAGCACGAATTCAAGTAATCCCTCATAGTCACTCATCGCTATCCTTCGATCCAAGAATCTTAACAACTTCCATCTAACTCGAACTCACATATTTATGAATCTCCCTTTCATTCGCGTTGTCGGGATGCAACTCTTGAATATTTGTGTGTCGTTTAAGTGTGTAGGTAGATGGGTTTCAATGAGAGGTAGTTGAGAGGCAGAGAGGGAGAAGGATCAGGAAAAATAAGAGGAGTTGAAGGAGGAGAGGATGGGTTCGAATCAGTTGGAGCTAGTTGGAGAGGGTTCGGTGTATGTTTTGAATGTTATGAGGGCTCGGTCTACACTAGGATGGATCGGCATAGGGTTTTTCTTAGAGAAAGGGGTCGGTGTTTTCTCTTTAGGCATAGAAATATAGGGCTCGGTATAGTCCAGGAGAGGAAGGGGTTGGTATCTTTATAGGGAATGTGGGATCGACATGTAAGTTGGAGAAAGGGTTCGGTATAGAGGTTAAAGGAAGGGATCGACATTGTACATAGAAAGGAGGGATCAGCTATGGGATAAGGTGCAGGGGTCGGCATAGATGGCTGGGATCGGTGTTGACAAACTAAAACTATTCTAACTCAAGTTATCCAAACATATGACTGCATATTTCCTTGCCCAAGCATAAAGTGACAAATAATAACACGACTTAGCATATACGAATCAATGGACTTAACTTGAACTAACAAATTCTCAATCCACTCAACATGACTTAAGTATAAAACTAGCCCATCAAACTCGGGCGACGAACTCCATAATTCAGAACATCAACATCTGATCCTAAAGCTTTCGTCGCCGACTGTTTGTACCAAAATTGGGCACAACACTATTCAGAAGTGTTTGAAGAGATTAAATGAAGAAAATAAATGTAAAAAGAGGATTATCTAACAAACACTCCAAATAATAATCAGAAGAACAACAGAGAAACGCAAAGATTTAGAGTGGTTCGGCGTGTTGCCTACGTCCACTATGAAATGATTCACTTTTATTAACTTTTGCTTGCTGGTTACATCGGATTACAGCAGTAAATTTCGAGTACAACAGTGATTTTCGAGTACAACAATGATTTCGGCAGAGTCTGGACGTAGGAGAGCCAAAAAGTCCTTTTTCTGTAGGTTCTGGGCTGCTATTTATAGGCGTAGGCTGCAAATATCTCTCTCAGATCTCGGAAGACCTCTTCTCTCACGTGGGTGGGCCCACACGATCGATCCTATGACATTTGCACTCGGTTCGTGATCGATACAAACGAATTTCGTATCGATCAAAAACTCGTTCAATCAAGTCGAGATCGATCATGAATGTTCTTGAGGATGCACGTAAGCTCCTGTGAAAATTTGGTGGCATTTGGACTGGTAGATTTTGCATTATGATCGATGCAAGTTTGGATTTATTGAAGGCTGCTGAATTCGCATCGCTCCTGTTCGTATCGATCTATTCGTATCGATCTGAGCACGTGCCTGCAAGTTGATGTGGCACTAAATTCTTGGATCGATCCACTTTTCATGCCGAGTGACCGAGTCAACCACTTTTACGCGTTCTCTTCGTATCGATCACTTGAGATTCTGTTCGTATCGATGCTCATAGGTTACTTCGTATCGATGGCTGGGGGCCATTGCGTATCGATAGCCGGAGGTCATTTTCGTATCATTTGTTCGATGTTTCATTCATATCGATTGTTGATCGATCGATACGAGCTGTGCAATTGGAATCGATACGAATTGACTTCGATTGATGGATACGAAGTCGAGCCAATTTGATGGATATGAAGCAGAACCAGGTCAAGTGGACACGAAGTTGAGTGTACGTGATGGATACAAATAGATGGATGCTTGATGGATACGAACCGATGGATGCGAAATGATGGATATGAACAAATGATGCGAAATGATGGATGCGAACAGATGGATGCGAAATGATGGATGCATGTGAGTTGATTTCCTTGGTTTGCATCGATCATATCTCGAGCATACGAACTCCGATTGACTTTAAATTTGGAACGTTGGCTTTTTTAGCTTCGATGGCCCTGTCATATCAATTATAGCTCGATCCAGACTTGGAAAAAATTCACCGGTACCCATAGTAGATCTGTGTATAACCGTTTTTGGGGACGAACTGTCTTTGATTTCCAGTCAACTCCTTGGTATCACTGGCTTTCCAAAAGGCGGGGTAACATTTGCCCCCACAAAGTACGTCTTGTGTGGACATGACGTGCTTTGAAAAGCTGCAATCTTCATTCTGAAAAGTTCCATCTGACTTGTTGAACGGTTGTTATCTTCTCGTCGAAAGATGTGACCTTTGATTGATCCACGAAAACATAAATCATGAACTGTTGACTGCCAATTGTTGTACCATGTACTGTTGTAACTGAGTGTTGTATGATAGTGATCTGTTATTTGTTGTTGTAATCGTCACCAGACGAGTATTCAATTCCTGTGAATTTTAAAAATTGGATGTTAGTCCGTTATACATGAATGTATGTTAGTCTGACTCCTGTTAACGTTCGCACGTTCACGAGCCGTTGTCAGTTTTTTTGTATCGAATTCCGTATTGACCCTCTCCTGAATCAATTTAAAATTTGATTTGTAACAACGCTTGACGGTTGTTTTGGAGTGCCCCTTCGTATCGATCCTCTCCTGGATCGATGTGAAAAGTTTTAAAAAAAGTCATTCTTCGTATCGAAGGAAATAGATACGAATCAGTTAGTTCTTTGAATCATTTTGTATCGATGGATAGGAATTCGGACGGTCTTCAAAATGATGGACGTGAAGTTGTCATTTCGCATCGATGGATGTTTGGTGGACGTGAACAGTTCAGTCAGTCTTCATAGCAACGTTCGTGTTTCGTACCAATAGTTTGATGGATACGAATAAGTGTTGCCTCAAATGTATGTTTCATGGATACGTATGGCTCTCTTCGTATCGATTAGAGGATCAGTTGTTTCAACCGGTCATAGTGTTTGGGAGGCGAATCGTCTATTTTCCTCAAGTTCGAGTCCATATAAAAGCGCCTTGGACTTAGCCAAATTTCCACTCGTCATTGTTTTCACTTTTCACTTCGCACCGATTCGAAAAGAAATAGAACTATAGAATCTTTCGTCTCCAAAATAGTCAACTTTCAATCCTTAAACCAATCACTCGAAACTAGGTAAACAAACGATTAAAGTCGTTTAAAAATTGACGAGACTCGAGTCTTAATGCCATCTCATCCAGGGTAACGGCCAGTTCCGACGTTGTCGATGTCGGAATAAGGCTGGAGTGAGGTGGATGAGGTATTCCAATGGTGCCTTGGCTGCTTAGGGAAGAAGAAGGGCAACCGATGGAGACGTGGGAGTCACTGGCTTCCAACTCGTATCGATATGAGGTGGTGGAAGCTGTTTAGCATCGATCTGGAATTTTGGGAGTTTCGATCGGTTTAAGATGATGGATATGAAATCACAGATTTTGGAATCGATACGAAGAGCATCGGTCTTCGACAATTGATACAAAGCCAAAAATTTGGTATCGATACGAAGGGCAGTGACTTGTGGTCCGATCAATACGAAGCCACTGAGTTTCGATCCATATGAAGTTAATGAGCTTTGATCGATATGAAACCAGAGTTTCGAACCGATACGAAATTAAGGTTCTGATCGATACGAACTGAGAATTCTGAGACCGATACGAAGTTAAGGCCTTTGGAATGAGTGATCTGAGTTTTGGCTTTGATGGATACGAACTCCATGCAAGTTCGAACACTTGACTCCGACGAGCATCTGCCTTGTATAATTGGACTTA
This sequence comes from Allium fistulosum, assembly GCA_030737815.1. Lineage (NCBI taxonomy): Eukaryota > Viridiplantae > Streptophyta > Magnoliopsida > Asparagales > Amaryllidaceae > Allium > Allium fistulosum. Next base: position 1,385,479,119 of record CM060901.1, on the reverse strand, counting down.
ACCATTAAACTGTATAATTGACTGCCCTTCAAAGCTCGTCGATGGAACCATAACTTAGCAGAATTTTGACAAACTTTAACCCAGATCGGTCTCTATAGTCTGGATGGCATGGTTGTGATGGTCAGCAATGACGGTCACTCCGCTCGAATCTTAAAGTCTTGTCGTTTGAACATTTCTCTTTTATTGTCATGAAGTTTCTTGAGTAACATATAGCACTGCACTGCACAACACCTTCACGCACATCACACTCATCCACTTCACACTGGGGAACACACGGGCTTATTATCATCTAATGATGGTTTTTGATAAGTTGATTAGTTATGAAATCTACAAGTTTGCAATAGCAGGAGCCTCAAAGCTCGTCTTCCTTGACTATAGAGATCCCGGGCATCGCAGCCGAAGTAATAGATCCAGCTCCGGACGAGCTTCCGGGAGCAACCTTTATTGCAAGCCCACAAGATTCAATGCCATCCAACGTCTCCGAAGATATGTTGGGGCGGATATGCCTAAGGCATGGTCTGCCATTGGACGACGTCTCATTACCGGGACCGAATGACAGACCGCATGCTCCCCTGGAAGGGTTTACTGCTTTCAATCGACATTCGTGCACTATTGGAACACTTCCCCCGTTCAACCAGTACATTCGGGAAGTGTTGGCTTTATTCGGAATTTCCCCCTCACAATTACATCCCAATGGATATGCGCTACTGAACAGTCAATTCATTTTATTCATGGAGCATCATTTTCGCCCCCCGACCCCGATCGAGATCATATATTTGTTTAACGTTAAGAGTCGGGGAGACAGTCCTTCGTTCACATTCCTAGAGGCAGTTAGGAACTGCCAAGTGGTGGCCGGATCCTAGACCAGACTTAGATATTTCAAGATAGAGTGGTTCTACGTCTGGTGCCCTCCAGGGTTTGCTAGCCGATGGTTGGTCAGACGTAAGTGTTGCAACTTTTCCAGTAGTTAACGAGATAACCATAGTTGATGTCGAAACTAATATCCTCTTTCTTTTACAGCTGCAATCCCGCGACCTGAAGGCGCACACTTTAAAGAAATAGTACGGGTCCTTCAAGAAGTGCCAAGTGAAATGAGGGAAATCGAGTCGGTGTTTTCAGATAGAAACTTGAGAACTGTTGGGCTAATCAAGCAAAAACAAAGCATAAGACTTGAAGGAGCGCTTAGGGTAGCCCCGACGAAGTGGGTGAAGCGTAAAGCTCCAGCGGTTGTAATAGCTGAAGAGGGTGATGAAGAATACATGCCCACGAACGATGAACCCGCAGTCGGGCCCTCTGACAGTTTTCAGGGTTCAAAGTGAAGGAGAAAAGGCAAGGCAGTAGCACACAAGCGTCACAAATCTTCGAGATGGAAATCCGTAATTGTGTCCCTGCCAGCCTCCGGTGTTAGAATTTCGGAGGCTCCTCCCTTGCAAGTAGAGAATCCTTTTGAAGGACTTGCTGATATTCCGATTCCGGACTATGTGTCACTTCAACACGACACCGGATTGGAGGGGCTTCAAAGTGCTCTAGATTTAAGCGAATCTCTTCCCACAAGCGTGGCCGACATTATCGGTTGGTTGGGGGGTTGCACACACATATACACTTCACGGCACTACACGGTTTCTAGTCTCAAGTTGCCTGCTTTGGGAGATCACTAACTCTGTTTTTCTTTTACTTTATAGATACGATGAGTAAGCGAGATTCTATGCTTGGAAGTCTCCATTTAGCACGCCGGTCATTGAGTTCATATTATGAGTCCCGCCGGAGGGAGGATGATAGAAACCGTGATCGCAGTTACTAATCAAGAGCGTTATGAGAGGGATAGAGATAGAGGCAGGGAATATAGATATCGATCCCGGTCGCGTTCTCCACCTCCTCGAGCTCCCACACAACCCTTAGGTCACGGAAAACAACCAGTGGAGCCTCCACGTCCAAAACCACCTTCTCACGCTCCGAGGTCCGACCCGCAACATCGTAGAATCAAGGCCGAAACTCCCCTAGTTGCTGAACAAGCCATTATTGAGCCTACTGGGGAAGGAGCGATTAAAATTGCCCAGTTGAGAAAAGATTTTCTGAACATTTGCTTTGACGGCTTTATCTTCCCTCCTCACTTAAAGAAAATTCCCTCTGAGGCTGAACAAACGATGCACGACTATATCCACGACATTTATACCTAATACAAGGAGTGGATGAAAGCCGCGGATAAAGCGTCAGCGGTGGCTTTTGAGCGGGCGAAAATAATTGAGAAGTTAGAAACCAACCTCGCCCAAAAGGACCGTATTATCCAAGTGCTCAGTGATGAAGCCGAGTCCTCTCGGAAATCTGAAATAGAGGCCACTCAAAAAGCTGATGAGGCGACTCAATCTATGGAAAGAATGCGACAAACGCATTTCGCTCTGGTTGAGCAGATGGGCCACCGAAATACCACAGTTACAGCTGAAAGAGACGCTGCTTTGAATGAATTCAACGAGCTCAAAGCCAAATTTTCTGAAATCATTAAAGTAAAAGATGATGCGAACAAAGCAGCCCAGGAGGCGTGCGAACAAGCGGTGGTGCTACGGGATGAAAAGGATGCAGCCGTACTTAAAGTTCGGGAGGCTGAGGCTAAGGTTTAGGAGGAAGTTAAAATGGCTGAAGCCAGGTTAGAGGCAGACATTGAAGATCTCCTGATTACGTACAATGTCAGAGTGCTGAAGTACAGGGATCTAACCTGGCTCGTCAATTATCCGACACATCTATATAACGCTTGGGGCCGGTTGGTGCAGGACAAAAAGATTGGGCAATAAGCGGAACCGGTTGATGAGTTCGAACTCGAGAACTGGGTGTTGAACGAAGACGAACGGAAAGTCCTCCATGATACGGCGATTTCATATGAAAAGGAAAAACTTGGCGTTCAACACTCGGAGGTTGGAGAAGGCTCTGTTGTCAAGCACCATGATATAAGTTCCGATACTCTTGTGCCGACTCAGCCTGAATCCACACCTGCGGTAGATCCTCAGCCCGTTCCTGCTTATAACCCAGATCAACCGCAGATATCTCCAACCTACGAGCAAGTCTTTGAAGCTAATCCGCCACCCGCGAGCCAAACTGAGGAAGGTACTCTGAACATTTTTATGCTTATCCAAATCGGAAGCGTCACTTGAAATAATTATAAACAGTCCTTCCTTTGTTTCTATCCAGTGATCGGAGCAAGATCGGTCAAGCCTCCTACAACTTAAGAATCATATCATGTGCAGGAGGCCATCATAATTGAAGCGACCACCACAACGACCACGACACCAATTGACGAAGCACAGGGAAGCACACTTACTTTCGATGAGCAGATGATGGAGGAACTTCTCGGTCATCACAGTGACCCCTTTGCCGATATGCCGTTCATTATGGATGGAAGTGCACCAATGACAAGTTCTTCGGCCCCAACTGCGGGAGTCTCCGGCGATGCACAAACACTTCATGAAGAGGAAATTATAGCCGAAATCAACGCTGAGATGGAGGCAGCGTGTGGGGCAGTGGCTTCGGAGGTGGAATGGCAAGACCTGGTCCAACCCCTTTGTGGATGATATCTCCGGGAGGAACGGTCGTTGAGACAAGTGTGCCTATCCCGCCTCCTATTGTTGATCCTGTCCCTCGGACTCCGCCTTAAGGAAGCGTTTCAATACACTTGATTTCGGAGGAGGAAATTAATATAATGCCCCCGACTGGAGATTGACCGTAGGAAGGCAAGGGCTCAAAGAGAAAACCTAGTGACAGCTCCAGCGGGTCCACACCGAAGAAGAAACCGAGAAAGAAAAAAGAGTAAATACGTCTCTTCGGCTCATTTTTAAGTAGATAGGAATTTCTTTAGCTTTTGTTGGCCATGTATAGATGCGGGTTCGGCCCCTACTAGTAGGATTTTTGGGATAAACTTGTACTTAATTTTATTCCACAAATAGTTGAAATAAAATTCCACTTTGTCTTCAACTCAATTTTCTATTATTTGCTTAAGTGTTTCAGTATTTGAACTCCAGTCTGGTACACTTGTTAAGTTTCGACCTTCGGATTGGATCTAAATTTATTTGTTAAGTCCTGAAATCACAACTATGGGTCATGACCGAACGTTAAGCCAAACTCCGATGCTGCACTGTCTCGGTCAATGAATTGCAATTAAGTTCTACCCCCAGTTTCAGGGATGAATTGTTAATATCAGTTAGCAATTGTACTTCGCCTTCAACACATCGAGCTTAACGTCGTTGAATTGATGCTGAAACAAGGAAATTCGAGTGGTCGAATCACACTTGCTCATCTATCGATGATTGTATCCACACTCCGGGGATTTGCATTTGTACGTCGACGGTCGGTCACGCCTGCTAAAATTTCAAGGATATGTCCACGCTCCGGGGACTTAAGTTATTATATGGGCGGTCAGTCACACCCGCTTGATACTTAGCATTTCGTCCATATTCTGAGGACTTAAATTAGTTTGCGGGTGGTCAGTCACACCCGATTCGCGTTTAAACTCCAATCTGCTCTCTGGGGATTTCGAGTTGATTAGTGTTACGGATGATCGATTCGTGTCCGGTTTATGTTTAAACTCCAATCTGCGCTCCGGGGACTTAGAGTTAATTGCTGTCGATACTCTGTTTCGCACTCTAGGAATCCAGAGTTTGTTGATGTTTTTACTCTAGTTCGCACTCCGGGAATCTGAAGTTAGTTAATGTTGACACTCCGGTTCGCACTCGGGGAATCCAGAGTTAGTTGATGTTTATACTTCAGTCCGCGCTCTGGGAACTTGGAGTTTGCCGACAGATGATCAATCACATCTGTTCAGGCTTTAGGATTTCGTTCGCACTCCGGGAACGACGAATCTATCAGGATCGTGGATGGTCGGTTCACATCCATCCTGAGTTAACAAGTGAGGTCGTTAGATGGACGGATCCATCCTCCTCAAACTTGGTCAAGATATGAGCGAAGTTGTTAGGTGGACGGGTCCACCCTCTTCGGGACCGCATTTGTAAGTTTGTACTCTAGTTCGCACTCTGGGAATCTGGAGTTGGTTAAAGGATTGTCATGTATCAATCCTTTTATGGCTTCAGTGTGATGACTTGTCCCCGAGCTCGGGTTTCACTTAGTGAGTGACCGGTCGTATCACAGTCACTCCCTATTTGAATAAATTCCACCATATGATGGAATTTAGCTCCCCGTGCATAGTGATGGCTACATGATGCATTTCAAATAAATCATAGCTCTGGCTCGAAGAGATTGCATTTTATTGATGAAACAATAAAATACGGCAAAATCAGTTGCCTTATTACAAATTCAAATTTCGAAATGCATAAACAAATTGCAAATGGAAAGTAGACTGAATAAATAAACAGAGCCCGTTATATGTAGTAGCGATGAAGACTCTCACTGTTCCAGGCTCTCGGTAGAGTGAGACCGTCAACGGTCGATAATTTGGATATGCCATCTTCGAGCTTTCGTTCAATAACATATGGCCCTTCCCAGGTTGGCTTCATATTTGAAGAGACCGGGTAAATTCTCTTGAGGACGAGATCACCGAGTTCAAAGGTTTGGGGTTGGACCTTGGCATTGTATAATCGGGCGACTCGACTTCGATATGCGGCTGCCCTCAATGCATTCTCTTCGCGCTTCTCATCCAATAAATCGAGAGATTTGGCAAGTAATATAGCATTTGTCTTCGGATCGTAATACGTCACGCGGTGAGAAGGTACATCCAACTCGACTGGAATGACGGCTTCTGAACCGTAGGAAAGAGAAAATGGAGTGTGGCCGGTTGTGGATTTGTGGGTTGTCCGATAAGCCCATAAAGCCATAGGAAGTTCATCGACCCATTTGCCCCCGGCCTTTTCCATTCGTTTCTTTAGAATAGACTTTATAACTTTATTAATAGCTTCAACCTATCCATTCGCTTGAGGGTGTGCAACTGCGGAGAACTTCTTTTGGATGTGAAACCGTTGATAGAAATTCTTAAATTCAGCACTATCAAATTGGGTTCCGTTATCAGTGATGATGGTGTGTGGGAGACCAAATCAACAGATAATGTTGCGTACAACAAAGTTGATCACTTTTTTTGCTGTGATGGTAGCAAGGGGCTCGGCTTCCGCTCACTTGGTGAAGTAATCAACTGCAACGATGGTGTACCTCGCACCACCTTTGGCCAGAGGTAGAGAACCAATAATGTCAATGCCCCATACTGCAAACAACCATGGAATGACCATTTGAGTTATTTCGGTAGGCGGGGCTCTTGGAATCCGAGCATGTTTCTGACATCTGTCGCGTTTTCTGGCGTAATCTGATGCATCGCGATTTACAGTTGGCCAATAATATCCATATCAGAGCACTTTCTTGGCAAGAGCTTGTCCCCCGGTGGATCGCCACATTCTCCTTCATGCACATCATACAATACGCGTTTGATTTCATCGTGAGCGATACACCGGAGTAAAGGAGCAGAGTATCCTCTTCTATACATGACTCCATTCTGAATAGTGAACCGCAAAGCTTTTCGAAGGATCTGTCTTTTTTCACTCCTGCGCTCTGGCAGGGTTTCGTGCTCAAGATAATTTCTGAACGGGGTCATCCATGACTTCTTATCGGGAATGACCTCAAATATCCAATCTATTTCCATCTGATCGTTGCTCGGTGAAGATAATGTCTCCACGGGAACGCGTCCCATTTGCTGTGCCTCACCTGTACTGGCTAGCTTTGCCAACGAATCGGCTTTCTGATTGTGCTCTCGGGGTATGTAATAAACAGCATAATAATCAAACTGATTCAATATCTCCTGAACCTGAGCAAGGTAAGCAGCCAGTCTTCGGTCTTCGGCTTGATACTCCCCCCGAACTTGATACACAACCAATTGCGAATCACAATAAATTTCCACAGCAATGATTCTTAAATCTCTAGCAAGTTTTAATCCAGCCAGTAGGGCTTCATATTCAGCTTCGTTGTTGGTCGCATGAAAATCAAACTTTAAATCATAGCATATAAATCGACCTTCAGGAGTTTCAAGCACAACTCCGGTGCCTGAGCAACAGTCATTTGACGCACCATCAGTATGCAGCTTCCAGATATATTTGGGAGATTCACTGGTTTCGGGCAAGTCCTCTGGGATGGTAAATTCAACTATGAAATCTGCTAGGACTCCCTGAATGGCTCGCCTTGAAGTTTAAGTAATGTCAAATTGACTTAACTCGATATTCCATTTGAGTAACCTACCAAACGTCTCAGGCCACGTAAGGACCTGTCGTAACGGCTGGTCGGTGTAAACGGTGATAGGATGAGCCTGGAAATACGGACGGAGCTTCCTTGAGGCAATAACAAGACAATAAACCAACTTCTCTAGCTTCGGATAATTTCTCTCAGCTCCGGTTAGTCGTTTGCTGATATAGTAGACCAGTTTTTGTATTCGGTCTTCCTCCTGAATTAGGGTAGCACTGATTGCGTTTTCTGATACCGCCAAGTAAATGTACAATTTCTCGTGATCGATAGGCTTTGACAAAATTGGCGGTGTGGAGAGGTGTTGAATTAGTGCTCGGAATGCACCCTCACATTCCATAGTCCATTCAAAGTTTTGCTTCCCTTTTCGGATCAGATCGAAGAAGGGAACACATTTGTTAGTGGATTTTGAAATGAACCTGCTCAGTACTGCTACTTTCCCGTTGAGGCTCTGGACATGCTTTATAGTTCGTGGAGTCTCGAGATTTCTAATTGCCCAGATCATTTTGGGATTGGCTTCGATTCCTCGAGCATTGACGATAAACCCAAGGAATTTTCCGGATGCAACCCCAAAGTGACATTTCAGTGGGTTGAGCTTCATTCTGTATTCTCGGAGGATATTAAACATTGACTCTAGGTCTCTGATGTGATCAGTGGAGAATTGTGACTTGACTAGCATGTCGTCCACATACACCTCCATGGTTTTCCCAATCTGGTTAGCGAACATTCGATTAACTAACCGTTGATAAGTTGCCCCAGCATTCTTGAGTCCAAAAGGCGTAACATTGTAGCAGTAAAGCCCCATATTCGTTATGAAGCTGGTATGCTCCTGGTCGGGCAAGTGCATGGGTATTTGATTGTAGCCAGAATACGCATCCATGAAGGATAAAAGCTCATGCCCAGCTATTTAGTCTACGAGCTGATCGATCCAGGGAAGTGGAAAACTGTCTTTAGGGCAAGCTTTATTCAAGTCTGAGTAATTGATGCACGTTCTCCATTTACCATTCGGCTTTCGGACAAGTACAGGATTTGACACCCATTCCAGATATAATGCATCTCGGATAAACCCGTTCGCGATGTTCGGCGGCGAGAACCCACACATGTCAGAGTGCGTCCAGGCAAACACATCGAGGTTTGCTAGGAGAAATTCAACCAATTCCTCTTGCATTTGTTGGCTTAACTGAGATCCAATTTTTATCATTTTAGAGTCGTCGCTATCTTCGATCGGGACATCGATCGTCAGTTCGGTCGGAGAAGCTTGACTGTCTTTACCTTCATCTTCACTTTCAGTATCTCTCGGGTCAAGATCTCTTTGTAATTGGTTGGGGTGCCCGGGCCTGGGCCCAGGCACCAATTGTCAATTTTCAACAAAGCGGACGCAGAGAGATTCCTCTACGCCCTTTCCTTTCTCCTTTCGCTGCGCCTCGCGCAGCTCAACAACATAATAAGCTCGTCCAGCAGCCTGACCTCCTTGAACGACTCCAACCCCACGATCGGTGGGGAACTTTAGAGTCAGACACCATGGGGCAATAGCAGCCCTGAACTCAGCTAGGGCTGGTCGGCCTAAGAAAGCATTATATGGCGAGTCTATATCCAACACCATGAATTGTAACATCCGTACTCTCCGACGTTCTCCAATTCCTAACTCCACTGGCCACTCCAGTGGGTATAGTCGCACTCCCATTGAAACCATGGATACGATACTGACAAGGCTTCAAATCTTTAGTCTCCATTTTCATCTGGTCAAAGGCACGCTTGAACAATATATTCACAGAACTTACACTGTCTACCAAGATCCTCTTCATCCAAGCAGGACCTACTTGAGCTGATATGACAAGTGGATCGATGGTTGGGGCTTCGATCCTGTCGGCATCTCTGTCTTGAAAGACAATGTCGTCAGTCATCGTCTTCTGTTGCTTGGCCGGAGCCCCATCCTCTAAACTACTACAACATTCAAAGCTCGCATGCCTAATAGAACTGGCATACGACTCCATTTCCTTCCAGCTTCGGTCTGCTGGATGAGGACCACCACTAACTGTATTTATCACTAACCTCCCGCTAGTACGAGCAGGTTCCTCCCGTCTTGCCTGATTTGGTACATGATTCTGATTTGATGGGCCCGCACCTCCAAACTGCGGCGCCCGTACAAACTGCTCCAACTTTCTCTCCCGTATCAACATTTCGATGAGATCCTGTAAGTGACGGCACTCATTCGTGTTCTGGCCGTAGCTTTCATGGAATCTACAAAATTTTCCTGTCTGAATCTATTTTTCCGATGACTGTTTCAGAGCAAGATTCTTATACTGAATAGTATTGCAGGTCTGTAAATGTACATTTTCCAACGACGTATTCAAAGAAGTATAATTATCAAACATAGGAGCCCTATATTGTGGACCACAATTCTGATCCCGTTTCTTATTTTGGTTACCATTTCCTTTCTGTTGATTTTGTTTATTCTGTATGTTCAATTGCACTTTTCTGGAACTCTCCCCAGATTGTTTAACAACCACATTGCACTAAATTCCTTCCACACTAGGCCTTGCATCATCCTTTTTCCTAGATTGTTTTGCATCCTCCCTTCTCAAGAATTGGGCTGCCTTGGAATAGAAACGGTCCAATGATGCCGGAGGTTTTCCGGCTAACCAGTTACCGAACTCAGAATCGGGATCAATCCCCTTAGTCAGTGCCATCAGAATCGAATTATCATTTGGGTTGCTGATCTCAGCGCACGTAGCATGAAATCTCTCTAAATAACGTCTGAGTGTCTCTCCAGGAGCTTTAGTGACACTGGATAAAGTATTAACATCCTTCGGCCTCGTAACATGCATCCGGAACTGCTCAACAAAATTTGTTGCCAATTGATCAAAACACGAGATAGATCGAGGTGGCAGTCGGGTAAACCACATAGTCGCTATGCCCCCCAGAGATCGAGAAGCTTCGGCACTTAACTGCATCATCAGCTCGTGCCGCATTCATCAACCACTCATACTTTAAGATGTGTTGATTGGGATCAGAGCTCCCTTCCTAAACCGGTAAAGTCGGCATCCTGAATCGCCGAGGTGGTTCAGTATAGAGTATCTCATCAGTAAAAGGAGTATGACTCCGGGAGATTCCCCATTTGTCATTAGTGAGGCCTTGACTCTCTCGGATCATCTGATGGATCATCGTTGGGATGTCCGGCATTTGTACATTTTGAGCACGTTGGGCTAAGGTGTGGTCGGGTTCCACAATGCGAGGTTGGACCGATCGCGGTCGACGGTCCATATCTTGCCTCCTTGGTTCGAAGTTATCTGGAACATATGGTTCGAGAGTATGTTCATGTTGGCGATGGTTCAGATCTGTCCAATTTCGGGCATCAACTCCTGGTTCAGTAGCAGTGGTGTTAGTGCGGTTGTCTGTAACATGATATGGAATAGTACCTCCTCGGGAGGAGTGTCCAGTCTGATGGCTGGCTGACGAGCCAACTCTTGGTTGCCCAAGGTTCAGTGCATGATGATGTCCAGTAGCTTGAGTGTAACTCCCATCTAGCCGTGGGTGCGTAGATCTATGATGGTAATCTGAAGAGGCTGAACTCTCGGTGGAAGAATAGGAAGCCTGATCTCTCATGGATCTCCTTCTTCGTTGACGGTTCACTTGGTTGGTTAGTTCAGCATTAGCACGGAGCTATTGAGTGGGCTGTTGGCGGCTCCGAGTCAGTTCTTGCATTAGCATTTGGAATTCTTCCCTGGTGATAGGGCCCTGTTGATCAGATGGTACGGTAGCATTCTGATCGGAAGGAGGTAGCTGTATGGGATTCTGCCTGTCTCGCCCTTCTAGATCTGCGGCAGTTGATGTGGTCCTAGTGTTAACCATGTTGGGTAGCGAAGCTCTTTCCTAGACTTGATGAAAATCTGAATAGGATGGAAGAACTTTTATCTTTGAAATCTAGATCTTCTTCTTAGATTTGTGCAATCCGATATCGATAATAGATCCAACAAGCAGGAGAAAAACTGGGTTTTCTCAGTGAAGGCACCAAAGTGTTTGTACCAAAATTGGGCACAACACTCTTCTGAAGTGTTTGAAGGGATAAAATAAAGAAAATAAATGTAAAAAGAGGATTATCTAACAAACACTCCAAATAATAATCAGAAGAACAATAGAGAAACGCAAAGATTTAGAGTGGTTCTGCGTGTTGCCTACGTCCACTATGAAACGATTCACTTTTATTAACTTTTGCTTGCTGGTTACAGCGGATTACAGCAGTAAATTTCGAGTACAACAATGATTTCGGCAGAGTCTGGACATAGGAGAGCCAAAAAGTCCTTTTTCTGTAGGTTCTGGGCTGCTATTTATAGGCGTAGGCTGCAAATATCTCGCTCAGATCTCGGAAGACCTCTTTTCTCACGTGGGTGGGCCCACACGATCAATCCCATGACATTTGCACTCGGTCCGTGATCGATACGAACGAATTTCGTATAGATCAAAATCTCGTCCAATCAAGTCGAGATTAATCATGAAAGTTCTTGAGGATGCACCTAAGCTCCTGTGAAAATTTGGTGGTATTTGGACTTGTAGATTTTGAGTTATGATCGATGCAAGTTTGGATTTATTGAAGGCTGCTGAATTCGCATCGCTCTTGTTCGTATCGATCTATTCATATCGATCTGAGCACGTGCCTGCAAGTTGACATGGTGCTAAATTCTTGGATCGATCCACTTTTCATGCCGAGTGACCGAGTCAACCATTTTTACGTGTTATCTTTGTATCGATCACTTGAGATTCTATTCGTATCGATGCTCATAGGTTACTTTGTATCGATGGTTGGGAGCCATTTTGTATCGATGGCTGGGGGCCATTTCGTATCGATGGTTAGGGGCCATTTCATATCGATGGCTGGAGGTCATTTCGTATCGTTCGTTCGATGTTTCATTCATATCGATCGTTGATCGATCGATATGAGCTGTTCAATTGGAATCGATACGAATTGACTCCGATTGATGGATACGAAGTCGATCCAATTTGATGGATACGAAGTAGAACCACGCCAAGTGGACACGAAGTTGAGTGTACGTAATGGATATGAATAGATGGATGCTTGATGGATACGGACAGATGGATGTGAAATGATGGATATGAACAGATGGATGCGAAATGATGGATGTGAACAGATGGATGCTAAATGATGGATGTGTGTGAGTTGATTTCCTTAGTTTGCATCGATCATATATCGAGCATACGAACTCCGAATGACTTGAAATTTGGAACGTTGGCTTTCATAGCTTTGCTGGCCCTGTCATACCAATTGTAGCTCGATTCGAACTCGATCAAAATTCACCGGTACCCATAGTAGATCTGTGTATAACCGTTTTTGGGACAAACTGTCTTTGATTTCCAGTCAACTCCTTGGTATCACAGCCTTGCCAAAAGGCAGGATAACACCGACGACCTTTCACATTGTTCGAGACGGTCAGCGATGACGGTCTCTTCGGACGAAACACTAAGCTTGGACGTTTTACTTTCGTTTTTTCTGGTCTTATACTATTTGCATTCATTTCATATTAAATTGCACTAGTTCACACATGGCACGGGGGGACAGATTATTATTTCTAATATTGATTGTCTATTGAGTATAGCCAACGCATATATCAAGTTACGCAAAGCATTCTCCCGCGATGTCTTCTAGATCAGATAGGAAATCAAGCTCCACTACTTTGTCCGACAAGCCCGAACCGAGCCAGCAAAGAGATGTTGTAGAGACATCTGATCCGCAAAAAGACCTTTTTTCCAATATCCCAACTCTTCTTGCAGATGTTATAGATCCAGCTCCCGATGCTGTGGATGATGCCATCGTCTTGAATAATCCGGCTGATTCACATGCTTAAAAAATTGGCGAATTTGCTCTTCGTCGATTATGCTCCATCCACGGAATTCCTTTCGAAGATGTCCTAGTCCTGTCAAGGCAAGACAGGCCTCATTTGCTCCCAATTGGATATACCACATGTAATAAGTTCATGTGCTAGGCCGGGTGTATGCCACCTTTCAACTCTTTCATTCGTGAAGTGCGGAAGTATATGGGAATCGCTCCCACTCAACCGCACCCTAATAGCTACGCCTTTATCCATGGCACTTTCCTTCTTTTTATGAATGTCCTATTCCGTCCGCCAACTACCGAGGACATCAGGTATATTTATAACTTCAAAAGATGAACCGACAGTCCTTCGTACGTCTTCCTTGAGCCATTGCCCAAATGTTACGTCCTAATGGGTGCATGGAATAAGCTCTCCTTGTTCAAGCAAGAATGGTTCTACGTGCGATGTCCTCCCAGCTTCGTGAGAACGTGGTTGGAAGGACATAAGTACTATCCCCATCTCTACCCTTAATTCAAGAACTCAAATCACATCTTTTTTCTTAATCACACGAATTCTTTTAACTCTTTCAGGTGATCGCTCTCGGCCCGAAGGCGTTAGATATTCCAGGGCAGTGCGGCTATCCGTGCTACTCCGGTAGAGGAAAGAGAGATCAAACTTCTCGTCACCGACGAAGTGCTCCCGCTATTCGAGCTATTAGAGGATGACCGCAGAATTGGTCTCCCAGGGAGTAGAGCGATCCCGAAGGTTATCGTTGAAAAAAGGAGAGAACAAGACGACCCCATGTTGCCCCCTACCGAGGGAATCCAAGAAGGCACCGAAGAAGGGGAGATAAAGGAAATAGGAGACGCATGGCTAAAAAATGAAGATGTAGGCCTTGGCCAAGCGCCAGCAGCCAATGTGCCACATACAAGCCAATCGCAACCTTTCTCGAAAAAGAGAAAAAGTTTGGCATGCAGAATTAAGAAAAAGGAAATCGGGGAGACCCCAAAATTCATCATAACTCCAATCGAAAAGGTTTCATTTTCTCATCAAATGGAGAGCTCGTTGATGGGACTTTCTGACATCTCTATTCCGAGCGATTTGTTGAATTATGACTTTACTACCCTTGACGTTGAAGGGTTTAACTCACCCGCAAGTAGCGGCGAAGGCAGGCAACCTCCCAATCTAGGAGAAAGAACTCCTATGAGTAAAGCAAACATCAATGGCCCGTTGGGGGGATGCACTAGGACACACACAAGCACTTACACCCTACCATTCATTTGCACTTTACTTTTGACATAGCAACTACTAATATGTTCTCGTTTGATTCTTTTACAGGTGCAATGTCTTACTCACATGGTTTCGATCGCCTTTGTGGCGCTTTTATCTTACATCATTCAAGTTGGGATTCCGAGTCCGGAAGACGCCGGTAGAGAGATGAAGGACGGGAGAGAGATTATCATTCTTGAGAATCATCCTCATCCTCCAAAAGGAAATCTCAAGGACACACTTTGCGTCAAAGCGATCCCACTAATCCTAATGCGCGCGGTGGAGATAAACCCATACATCGAGGCTCTTAATATGACGCTACCCACGATCAGCATTTCGGCTCCTCAAGCACTAGCCAGTCCTGTGAGCATAGTAAACAGATGCTGATTTCATCAGAACAAATTCCCCCAGTTCCTGCTCATGACTCGACTATGGCGGAGAAACTAGCCAAGCTTAAAGCTACCTTACCAAAGATTTGCTTCGATGGGCTAAATTTCCTTTCGGCCATACACCCTATCCCTGGAACGCAAAAGAAAAATAATTGGCTTTAGTGAACGGCGTGTATGTACAACTCGAAGCACATTCATTTAGTCGAAAAAGTCTCCGAGGTTTCTATTAAATGCCAACATGAGATTGATCGCCTCAAGTTGGAGGCCATCCATGACAAAGACATTATTAAGTTCTAGGATACTGAGCTGCTTGCATTTAATGCCCAACTCGATGAGGCGAAGAAGAACGTGAAGGAGACGGCTGAGGCAGTCAGTCGCTTGGAGGATTCGCATAAAAAGGAACTGGACGGTGCACTCCAACGTAGTGGCACTTTGGCTTTGGAAAAAGACTCCTTACAAAAGGAGAAGGATATTTTTGCACGCCCTGTGGAGGAGTTGGGAAAACTGCTATCTCAGGAGAGGGAGGAGAAAGTCGAGGTGTAAGAGGAGTTACAGAAATATTGTGAGGAGATCATCGAAACGAGAAACTTAAAAGTGAAGCTCAATGAGAAACTCTCCCAGGTTGAAGCGTTGAAAGAAGCCGCTCGCGAAGAGGGCAAGAAAGCAATGCTCGCGGAAGCCGACTCTCGAATCGAGGCTGCGGCTGAGTACGATAGGGAGGAAATCATGTGCTTATTTGATCCACTCATTGCTGAATATAATGCAAGGGATCTCCTCCACCGTGACTTAACTTTCTTGGGCGAAGGCTATCTTGAGTTGCTTTCTGAAGCTTGGGATACTCTCCTCAAGATCAAGAAAGTGGAGCTGGGGGTGGCAGAGCTTGACGAAGGGGCACTCGCGTAAGTAGTGCTCCAAGGAAATGAGCCATCTGACTTGGCTGCCGCAAAGCTTCAATTCGGCAGAGTTCCCACACCACCTAAGGAAAAAGAAGATACCGTTGGGTCATCCGACACTGAGCACCAAGGTCCTTCTCCCATTCAACCGGCTAAGACTTTATCTTCTCAACCTCTCGAGCAACATGTCGGTTATGACCCAGAGAAGCCTGGACTCGGCATACACATGCTATCTCCAATCATTGAAAGGAGTACTTCTATGACCACCGAAAGCCAACTGGATGCTGGTACTACCTTGAGCCATTTCTAATCTAAAAAGTTGCTATTCTCGGCGAACAACGACCATAATCTAACATATGCTTTTCACAAAACCTCTTAGGTCATCCTAGTCCTGAGTCAACTCCAAGGAGTGGCGTCGCCACGGAGTAGGAGGGAAAAGATGCTAATGCTCCAGCTGTCGGAGATATTCCTAGGCCCGATGCTCAAGTGATTGGGCGCTAGATGAGGATAAACCTCAAGACCCATCACTTACAGAGGAGCACGATGATGTTATAGTAATGGGCGTGTTTGTACCAAAATTGAGCATAACACTCTTCGGAAGTTTTTGAAGAGATAAAGTGAAAAAATTAAATGGAAGAAAAGAGGGATTATCTAACAAAAACTCCAAATCTCGGATATGAAAGCAATTAAAATGCATGGAGACACAAGAATTTAGAGTGGTTCGGCGTATCGCCTACGTCCACTATGAAGTTGTTAGCTTTATTGATCTTTCTTTGAAGATTACAAGTGAATTCAATAAGTTACAGCAGATGATTATGATTTGCAGCAGTAAATCTGTTGGTAGCAGCAGCAATGGAGCTTAGATCTGGATCCGGCAGAGTCTGGGCATTGGAGAGCTTGAAGGAGAAGAAGAACCCATTTTCTGTTGGCTTTGGGGGTCTATTTATAGGTGTAGGAGGCTGGTATTTCACTCAGATCTCGGGAGACCCTCTCTGGCATGTGACCAGGCCCGCGTGCCCAAGCCCGTGAAGTTTCGGTCCGATCCATGATCGATACGAACAGATTTCGTATCGATCAAGATTTCATCCAATGGAGTTGAAATTTGGCGTGGACATTCTTAAGCATGCACGTAGTCTTCTGTGAAAATTTCATAGCATTTGGACTTGTAGATTAGGAGATATGATCGATACGAATTAGGATTCTCGGTTGGCTGTTATGTTCGACTCGCTCTCGTTTCGACTCGCTCTTTGTTCGACTCGGTTCTGTTTGACTCGGTGACGTGGCGTTTATTCGTATTGACTGCTGTGCCTTGCTTCGCATTGAGGGACACGAAGTAGAAATATTCGGATGGAGTCGAACCAGATGGAGTCGAACAATGGTCCCGTGAAGGAGTCGAAATAGACAGAGTCGAACTGTGGCTTGAAGCGGAGCGAGGTGAACAAATGCTTTCTGATGGAGGCGAAGTGGAGCGAGTCGAAGCAGGCTCCCATGATGGATTCGAACTGAGCGAGTCGAAGAAGGCTTTCCTGAGGGATGCGAACTGAGCGAGTCAAAGAAGGCTTTTCTGAGGGATGCGAACTGAGCGAGTCGAAGTAGGCTCTTCTGAGGAATGCGAACTGAGCGAGTCGAACGCGAGGCTGTCTTTATTCAATTTTGCATCGGTCGTAACTTGAGCATACGAAGTCGGATTGACTTGAGATTTGGAACGTTGACTCTCATAGCTTAGCTTGTCATGTTATATTAATTTAAGCTCGATCCGGACTCGAAAAAAATTCGTCGAAATCCATAGTGAGCCTGTGTATAACAGATCTCTGGGATGGATCGTCATTGGTTTACTAGTCAATTCCTTGGTGTCACGGCCTTGCCAAAAGGCGGGATAACATTTGCCCCCCAAAGTACGTCTTGTGGAAACATGATGTACTTTGAAATGCTGCCATCTTTACTCTGAATAGTTACTGTCTTTTCTATGAAAGTTGTAATCTTCGACTGATTTTCTTGATAATGTAAATTGTTGACTGTCAACTGCTGTACCCTGTATTGTTGAATCCGATTGTTGTATGCTAGTGATTAGCCGTTTGTTGTTGTAATCGTTATTAAATGAGTTTCTGATTCCTATAAATCTGGAATATTGAATATTAGTCCGACATACATGCATATATATTAACCTGACTCTCGTTGACGCTTGTACGTTCACGAGTCGTTGTCAGTTCATTTTATATTGAATTCCGTATCGATCCTCTCCTGAACCGACATGAAATTCGTTGTAACAATGCTCGATGGTTGTTTTTGAATGTTCCTTTGTAACGATCCTCTCCTGAATCAATATGAAGGGTTGAAACATTGACGACGATTTTCATTGAATTCAGGGATGCGAAATGAGCATTTCGAATCGGTAGGTCTGGTGTCACTGGATACGAATAGGCAATTTGCATCGATGGAGTTGGCCTCTGGAAGCCGTGATTCGATGGATTCGAACTGACTGTTTGTATCGATGCTCTGGGGAAGGAGTTGGAAACTATTGATACGAACAAAGATTTCGTATCGATGGACGCAGGGTTCGATGGATACGAAGTGCTTGTTCGACTCGATGATGGACACAAAGTGCATGTTCGACTCGATGATGGATTCGAACTGAATGAGTCGAAGCAGGCATTCCCGATGGATGCGAACTGAGTGAGTCAAAGTAGGCTTCCCGATGGATTCGAACTGCTTGCTCGACTCGATTTTGTGGTGGCACTTCGTTGCCAGTTGAACTCACTGGGGAGGCGAATCGTTTTTTACCTTTGTGCTCGAGTTCATATAAATACTCTGTACTTAACCATTTTTTCACTTTTCACTTTTCTATTCTGGTGCATTGTCTTCGTATCGCTCAAAATATTTAGAAGAAGAAAAACTGCTAGACTCGAATCGACTCCAATCCTTCAATCCCTTAAACTAGCTAACGAACATAAGGTAATCAATCGAATAACACCAGCCCTAAAACGATGAGAATGGGATTCTTATGCCATTCCATTTGAACTTCGCTCTTGATCATTGTTCGAGGAAGTAGGTCTTGTGCGAGGTCGAAGGTGGAGAAAGATGCTGTTCGAATCGGTCCGGGGAAGGAGCGTGGAGATAAAATGATTATTTCATATCGCTTTTGCATCGATCGGGAGTCAGGGTTTCGAGATGAGACGGAGGCCTTTGTATCGATCGATGGCTAAGCTATGGCATCGAGTCGATTAGTATCGATGAGTGTCTTGAGCAGGTTGATCGATACGAAGGGGTTGTGTCTGATGGAGTCAAAACCAAGGGTTTTCGATCGATTCGAATTTGGCGACCGGGACCGATACGAAGATGACTTAATCTATGGATGCAAAATGAACACTCCGGATCGATTCGAAGTATGCATTCTTTAGACCGAGTTGAACTCGCACATGGGTGAATGAAATCTCCAGTTTCAAGACCGAGTCGAATTTGCGCATGGATGAACATGATTTATCGATGCGAACAAGGCTCTTGGGACCGATACGAATTTGAATGTTAAAGAATTTGTAATTCCTTGCACACTTGAACAACTGACTCCGACGAGCTTTAAACTTGCATAACTGGACCTGACCGTTGAACTGCATATTTGATTTCCCTTCGAAGCTCGTCGATGGAACTGCAACTCTAACAAAATTTTAACAAACTTTAACTCGGACCGATTGCTAATAATTGGATGGCCCGGTTGTGACGGTCAGTGATGACGGTCCTTCCGACCGAATTCCGAAGTCTCGTCGTTTACATGCCTTTTCCGATTCTGTAGAACTTCTTAACCGATATACAGTACCGCACTGCACAACACACTCACACACTTTACACTGGGGGATAGGGCTGCACACAACCCATATCCAACCCGACCCAACACACCAACCCGACCCAACCCACATAAACCCAACCCAACTCATCCTAGTTCGGGTCGGATATGGGTTACAATACCACTGTCACTATTAATTAATTATTAATTAATTAATCATTCACCATCCAATTATTCATTTTAATTAATCATCCTTGATTGATTACATTTAATTACATTCAAGTAATCAACATTAAATTAATTCACAAATTAATTATTCTTAATTAATTATAGTAATTAACCTTTAATTACTTTATTAATTAATTAACTAAAATTAATTACCTTAATCCTTAATTAATTACATTAATTAATCACTCAGTTATTAATTATTCCTTAATTAATTCTTAATTACATCATTAATTATATTAATTAATGATCCTTAATTACATTTTATCATTACTTAATTACATTAAGTAATTGATCTTTAATTAAACCATAACTTATTAATCACTATTGATTAATCACATTCAGTAATTAAGGGTAGTTAATTATATGAGTAGCCAAGGGATTCAGGTTAGCTTTGACGAGTTATCTGGAGGAGCAATGGAGCAGGAGGCTTCGGCGTTGTAGATATAGATAGTAGTTCCGCTGTGTTAATCTCTGAATAGAGTTTTGTGTTGAGTTGTAATAACTAGACAGATGTTTATAACTGTCTATTATGTGTTGTATAATCTGTGTAACTCTGATAGTCATTGTATATGATGTAATACTTTTGTTATTAATATAAATTATTCGTTCCGCTGTTGAGATTCGGTTATTGTTCTTTCTTTCTTCTCTTCTTTTCTACTTTCTCACCTCTTTCTTTTCTTCAAAACGATGCGTCATTCTGTGGAATGAGTGGCGGGTCGTGACAGTTTGTAACCCATACTATATATGGGTCGGGTGTGTTATTTTGTTCAACCCAACCCTACTTTAACCCAACCCAACCCTATATTAAAAACCTAATTTAATATCAATACACTTAAAATTAGAATAGTCTAATCCTAGAATAATGTTTATATATTCTACAGTAAATATATGAAAAAGCATATTTTTATGTCAACCCAAACAAGATAGAATTTGGCAAAGATATTCCAAAGGGCAATTTAATGTATTTTAAAATGAAACACTTGTTCTACTATGTAGTGAACTAATTTCATATGATGTGTTTTACAATGAAATTTTAATAAAATATATGTTATAATGAATTAGTTAGTTTAAATGCGTTATGCTAGCTAAAATCTAATATATTATGTTGAACATTTTAATGTTATTTTTTGAAAATATTCCCTTATATTCTCATTTTTTATTAGATTCATGCAACCCAACCCAACCCTATTAAACCCGACCCAACCCATACTTCAACCCAACCCATATCCAATCTCATATGGGGTCGGATACGGGTTGAGCTACCTTAAACCCATACCTATGCGGGTCGGATGAAATATTTGGTCTGACCCGACCCAACCCATACTTTGTGCAGCCCTACTGGGGGATGCCCGAGCGTTACTGTCTGTTTAATAATGATTTTTCATAAGCTAGCTTGTCATGGAACCTTCAAGTTCTCAACAGCAGGAACTCCCAAGTTCAATTCCTCCAACCATCGAAATACCGGTTATTGAAGCCGAAGTTATAGAGCCAGCTCCGGACGAGCCTCTAGATGCTTAGTTTATTTGTAGTCCGCAAGATTTTGTGCCGTCGGGTATCTCCGAGGATATGCTAGGATGGATTTGTTTAAGGCACGGTTTGTCGCTTGACGACGTGCTACTGCCTGGGCCAAATGACAGGCCACATGATCCCCCGGAGGGGTTTACTGCTTTCAACCGTCACGCTTGCACAGCGGGGACACTTCCTCCCTTCAATCATATATAACGGAGATGTTATCATTCCTTGGAATAGCTCCATCCCAGCTACATCCCTACAGGTATGCTTTGTTGAACATCACCTTCATTCTGTTTATGGAGATTCTCTTTCGACCGCCAAAGCCGATCGAGATCAGATATTTATTCAACGTTAAGAGCCGTGGAGATAGCCCTTCTTTCACCTTCTTGGAAGCGGTCAGGAACTGCCACATTGTAATGGGCTCTTGGGGAAGGCTAAGTTATTTCAAGACCGAATGGTTTTACGTTCGGTGCCCCCCTGGATTTGCTAGGCGGTGGTTGGATAGACGTAAGCTCTGCAATCTTTCTCTTGAATTATCGAGATAACAATAACCGATTTCAAAAATGATACACTTATTCTCTTTTATAGCTGCAATCTCTCGACCTGACGGTGCATACTTCAGAGAGCTAGTTCGGATCCTCCAAGCATTTCCGGGCGAAGAGAGGCATACCGACTTGGTTCTGACTGACAGAAATTTGAGGACTGCCAGGCTGATAGAACGGAGGCAGTGCATACGGCTAGAAGGGACACTTAGAGTGGTCTCAAAGAAACGGGTGAAGCGCAAAGCGCTCGGAGTCGTAATAGCCGAAGAAGTTGATCCGGAGAGAACGCGTACCGATAACGAGCTCTCAGTTGGGCCTTCTTCCGATGTCCAGGATTCGGGAGGAAGGAGAAAAGGAAAGGAAGCTGCTTACAAGCGTTCTAAATCCATGAGATTAAAATCCGTGGTTGTGGATCTTTGCTCGTTCTGGGGGTTAGAATTTCTGAGGCTCCTCCCCCACCAGTAGAGAATCCTTTTGAAGGGCTTGCTGATATCCCGATTTCGGATTTTGTGTCGTCTCAACACAACGCCGGGATGGAGGAGCTTGATAGTGCTCTTGAACTGAGCGGGTCGCTTGCTATGAGTGCGGCCGATATTTCCGGTTGGTCGGGGGGTTGCACATGCATACACTTCACTACACTACATGGTTCACAACTGTAAATCATCCAACTTAGGAAATCACTAACTCTTTCTTCGTTTCTCATTTTCAGGTACTATGTCTGGAAAAGGATCGATGCTCGGGAATCTTCGTTCGGCCAGAAAGGCTTCTTCCTATTATGAGTCCCGTAGGAGAGACTCGGATAGAGATCGCGATCGCGAGTACTCTAACCAAGATAGGTATGGGCATGATAGGGACAGGGAATACAGACATCGGTCCAGATCACGCTCTCCTCCTAGACTTCCACCTCCACCCCCTATTATCGTTCCACACCCGCCAGAGCCTTCTCGTCACAGGCCATCTTCCCATACTTCTAGATCTGAGACTCTTCTTCAGAGAGTCGAGACCACGACCTCTATAATTACAGAGCAGGTCCTAGCTGATCCCATAGGAGAAGGGGCCCTTAAATTGGCTCAGATGAGGAAGGATTTCCCGAATATTTGCTTTGATGGCTATGTCTTCCCACCACACTTAAAAAGAATTCCGTCTGGAGTGGAAAACACGATGCATGATTACGTTCATGACATCTACACCCAGTACAGAGAGTGGGCAAAGGCTGCAGAGAAGGCTTCCAAGGTGGCCTTTGAGCGAGCCAAAGCGCTTGAGAAAATGGAGACCGACCTCGCTCAAAGGGATAGGATCATTCAAGTGCTTACTGCCGAGGCCGAGTCCTCTCGGAAGTCTGAAGTCGCGGCCACCAAGAAAGCTGACGAAGCGAATGTGGCCATGAAGACGCTGAGCCAGACACATGTTGCCTTGGTAGAGGATATGGGTCATCGGAATACTACTGCTATCGCCGAGCAGGATGCGGCGGTCAAGGAACTCAACGAGCTTAAGGCTAAATTTTCCGACCTAGCCAAGGAAAGGGATGATGTGAATAACGCAGCCCAGGAGGCGTGCGAGCAGGCTGTTCTGCTTAGGGGTGAGCGGGATGCAGCGTTGGCCAAAGTCCACAAGGTGGAGCCTGAGGTCGAGGATAAAGTGAAGTCGGCCGAGTCCAGGCTAGAGGCTGACATCGAAGACCTTCTCGTTGTTTATAATGCTAACGTGCTGAGGCACAGGGGACTAGCCTGGCTCGATGATTTTCCAACGCATCTTTACAAAGCTTGGGGCCGACTGGTTGAGGAAGAGAGGGAGGCGCATCTGGGCGAGTCTATAGATGAATTCGAACTCGAGAATCACATTCTGACTGAAGATGAAAAGAAGATTCTTCACGAGTCAATGATTCTACACGAAAAGTAAAGACTCGGCGGCGCCCAGCACTTTGAAATAGGAGAGGGTTCAAGGGTTGAACATCATGAGGCGAGTATCGAAATTCCAATGTCAACCCAGCCTGAATCCTCGTCTGCGGTCGATCCCCAAGCTATTCCTGCTTATGATCTGGATCAGCCGCAGATGCCTCCGGCTATAGCGCAAGTGACTGAAGCCGTTCCGCCGCCGTCAAGTCAAACTGAGGAAGGTATTCTGAACATTCCACATATCTTTCTTAAGTCGAAATCTTCGTCCGAGTTAAGTTCTAACAGTTCTCTTATTCTTTGTCCAGTGATTGATGCCGCACCGGCCATGCCTCCTACTACTCAAGAATCATATCAAACGCAGGAGGCTATCATGTCCGAAGCAATCACCGTAAGTGCAGCTGCCCCACCCGACGATGCTCAGGGAAGCACACTTGTATTTGATGAGCAGTTGATGGAAGAACTCTTTCGCCGTCATGGCGATCCTTTAGCTGACTTATCATTCGTCATGGGCGAAGGAGTTCCTGCCACAAGCTCTTCGATGCCGACTACTTACGCTCCCAACAAGGCTCGTTCGGGCACTGAAGAGGAAATCTTGGCACAAATCGCCGCTGAAATGGATGCCGCAGCGCATGGTGGCAGTTTTGGAGGTGGGACAGCGGCACTTGGTCCAGCTTCGCTTAGAATGATATCGCATGGCGGTACATTTTCTAACACTAGTGTGGCCATGCCATCTTCCACATTTGATCCTATCCCTCCGACTCCGCCCGCAGGGAGCATTCCTATCCACTCGAGTTCGGAGGAGGACGTTGATATAATGCCCTCGCCTGAAGACCAACCGCCGAAAAGCAATGGCTCGAAGAGGAAGATTAGCGGTGGCTCCAGCGGGTCTACACCGAGAAGGAAGCCAAGGAAGAAGAAAGATTGAACATGCTTCCCCGGTTTATTTTGACTTGCATTTTGTTGGCCGTGTATAGATGCGGGTTCGGCCCCTACTTGTAGGAATTTTTGGAAACTTGTACACGGACTTCTTTTATAAATAATAGGAATGAAACTTCTCTTTTTTGACTTATTTTCTGTCATTGTGTATTTGCCTAAGTGTTTCAATATCTGAAGTGCGCTTGTGAAGTTTCAGCTTCCGAATAAAGTTTGTTTTTGCTCGTCAAGTTCGGGTACTGTGGACATGGTTTGTGACCGGGGAGCGAGTTGAATTTTTACGTCGCATCGCTTCAGTCAATGGTCGATGCGTAAGTCCTGCCCCCCAGCCTTGGAGGTGAGTTGTAGATCATCAGTCGACGATCGCTCCTTACTTATAACATGTTGAGTCTAGTGCCACCGAACGGATGTCTGAGGCAAGCGGAGATTGAGTAGTTCATCCATGCTTGTTAGATTGTCGATGATCATATCCGCACTACGGGGATTCCCATTCGTTTATCGGCGGTTTGCCACACCGGCTTAAGTTTCAATCATATGTCCGGGATATGGGGACTTGGAATTGACATTTGCACTTCGACTCGTGCTCTGGGAGTTAGGAGTTGTCGTTTATACTCCAATTCGCGCTCTAGGAATTTGGAGTTGATGTTTATACTCCGCTTTGCACTCTGGGAATCCGGATTTGACGTTTATACTCCGGTTCGCACTCTGGGAACTTGGAGTTGATGTTTATACTCCACTTCACACTCTGGGAATCCGGAGTTGATGTTTATACTCCGCTTCGCGCTTTGGGAACTCAAAGTTGATGTTTATACTCCAACTCGCACTCTGGGAGTTCGGAGTTGATGTTTATACTCCGGTTCGCGCTCTTGGAACTCGGAGTTGATGTTTATACTCCGACTCACACTCTGGGAGTTCGGAGTTGATGTTTATACTCCGGTTCGTGCTCTGGGAACTCGGAGTTGATGTTTATACTCCGACTCGCGCTCTGGTAGTTCGGAGTTGATGTTTATACTCCGGTTCGCGTTCTAGGAACTCGGAGTTGATGTTTATACTCCGACTCACGCTCTGGGAGTTCGGAGTTGATGTTTATACTCCGACTCGCACTCTGGGAGTTCGGAGTTGATGTTTATACTCCGGTTCGCGCTCTGGGAACTCGGATTTGATGTTTATACTCCGACTCGCGCTCTGGGAGCTCGGAGTTGATGTTTATACTCCGAATCGCACTCTGGGAGTCCGGAGTTGATGTTTATACTCCGGTTCGCGCTCTGGGAACTCGGAGTTGATGTTTATACTCCGACTCGCGCTCTGGGAGTTCGGAGTTGAATGAAGGATTGTCGTGTATCAATCCTTTCTTGACTTTGATGTGATGGTTGGTCTCCGAGCTCGGGTTTCACTTAGCGAGTGACTGATTGCATCGCAGTCACTCCCTATTTGAATAAATTCCACCGTATGGTGAAACTTAGCTCTCTGTGCATAGTGATGATCATATGAAGCATTTCAAGTAAATCACAGCTCTGGCTCAAAGAGATTGCATTTTATTGCTGAAATAAGAAAATATGGCAAAGTCAGTTGCCTTATTACAAATTCTAATTTCGAAATGCAGAAACAAATTGCAAAATGGAAAGTAAACTAAATGGATAAAGAGAGCCTGTCATGTGTAATAGCGCCGAAGGCTTTCGCTATTCCAAGCTCTTGGCAAGGTAAAACCGTCAACGGTTGATAATTTGAATGTGCCATCTTCGAGCCTTCATTCAATAACATACGGTCCTTCCCATGTCGGTTTCATATGCGAAGGAACCGGATAAATTCTTTTGAGGACGAGATCGCCTAGTTCAAAGGTTCGCGGGCGGACCTTGGCGTTATACAATCGGGCGACTCGACTTCGATGCGCAGCTGCCCTCAAATCAGCTTCTTCGCGCTTCTCATCTAATAGATCGAGAGATTCAACAAGTAATATAGCATTTGTCTTCGGATCATAGTATGTCACACGATGAGAAGGTACTTCTAGCTCGACTGGAATAACGGATTTTGAACCGTAAGAGAGAGAGAATGGAGTGTGACCGGTTGCGGTCTTATGGGTTGTTCGGTAAGCCCATAAAGCCATGGGAAGTTCATCAACCAACTTGCCCCCGACCTTTTCCAGTCGTTTTTTCAGAATGGACTTTATAACTTTATTAACCGCTTCGACCTGTCTATTTTCCTGCGGGTGTGCAACTGCGGAGAATTTCTTTTGGATGTGAAATCATTTGCAGAAATCTTTAAATTCAGTACCGTCGAATTAGGTTCCATTGTCCGTAATAATGGTGTATGTGAGACCGAATCGACAGATGATGTTGCGAACCACAAAGTTGATTACTTTCTTCGTTGTAATAGCAGCGAGAGCTTCGGCTTCTGCCCACTTTGTAAAGTAATCAACTGCGACGATGGCGTACTTCGCACCACCTTTTGCCAGAGGTAGAGCACCAATGATGTCGATGCCCCACATTGCGAACGGCCATGGGTTGACCATTTGCGTTATCTCGGTAGGAGGAGCTCTAGGAATTCGGGCATATTTCTGGCAGCTATCGCATTTCTTTGCATAATCCAACACATCGCGATTCACGGTCAGCAAGTAATATCCGTATCGAAGTATTTTCTTGGCAAGTGCTTGCCCCCCGGTGTGATCACCACATTCTCCCTCGTGCACATCGTGCAATACTCGTCGTGAGCGATACACCGGAGTAGAGGGACTGAGTACCCTCTTCTGTACATGATTACATTCTGGATGGTAAATCGTGAGGCCTTCCGAAGGACTTGTCTCTTTTCACTCCTCCGCTCCAGTAGGGTTCCGTGCTCAATTTAACTTCTGAGTGGGGTCATCCATGAATCCTTTTCGAGGACGGTTTCGCATACTCGGTCTATTTCTGCCCGGTCAATGCTCGGGGAGGATAACGCTTCTACGAGAACGAGTCCCATTTGCTGAGCTTCGCCTATGCTGGCTAGCTTCGCCAATGAATCGGCTTTTTGGTTGCGTTCTCGAAGTATACAATAAATGGCATAATAATCAAACTGATTTAGTACTTCCTGAACTCGAGCTAAGTAAGCAGCCAACCTTCGATCTCTTGCTTGATACTCTCCCCGTACTTGACACACAACTAATTGTGAGTCACAATAGATTTCCACTGCGATAATTTTCAAATCTCTAGCAAGTTTCAAGCCAGCTAAGAGGGCTTCATATTCATCTTCATTATTAGTCGCATGAAAATCGAACTTCAAAGCATAACATATGGATCGGCCTTCAGGAGTTTCAAGTACAACACCAGCGCCCGAACACCGGTCGTTTGATGCACCGTCGGTATAAAGCTTCCAAACGTATTCGGCGGATTTACTGGTTTTGGGCAAGTCCTCTGGAACGGTAAATTCAGCTATGAAATCGGCTAGGACTTGTCCTTGAATGGCCCATCTTGGAGTGTAAGTAATGTCAAACTGGCTCAGTTCGATGTTCCACTTGAGTAACCTACCAGACGTCTCAGGCCGCGAAAGGACCTGTCGTAACGGCTGGTCGATGTAAACAATAATGGGATGTGCCTGGAAATACGATCGGAGCTTTCTTGATGCAATAACCAGGCAATAAGCCAACTTCTCTAGCTTCGGATAATTCCTTTTAGCTCCTGTCAATCGTTTGCTGATGTAGTATACTGGTTTCTGTATCTTGTCTTCTTCTCGAATTAATGCAGCACTGATAGCGTTTTCTGATATCGCCAAATATACGAACAACTTCTCATGATCAATAGGCTTCGATAGGATAGGTGGTGTGGATAGATGTTGAACTAGTGCTTGGAAAGTGCCCTCACACTCCGTGGTTTATTCAAAGTTTCGTTTCCCTTTTCGGATCAGATCGAAGAAGGGAATGCATTTGTCAGTGGACTTTGAAATGAACCTGCTCAATGCCGCTACTTTTCCATTGAGACTCTGGACTTGCTTTATGGTTTTCGGAGTCTCAAGACTTCTGATAGCCTAGATCTTTGCAGGATTAGCTTCGATCCCTCGAGCGTTGACAATGAACCCAAGGAATTTTCCGGATGCAACTCCAAATGTGACATTTTAGTGGATTTAGCTTCATTTTGTATTCTCGAAGTATATTTAACATAGTTTCCAGGTCTTTAATATGGTCGGTGGAGAGTCGTGACTTCACAAGCATGTCGTCTACATATACTTCCATTGTTTTCCCAATTTGATTGGCAAACATCCGATTGACCAATCGTTGATAAGTAGCCCCGGCATTCTTGAGTCCGAATGGCAAAACTTTGTAGCAATAAAGTCCCAGATTGGTTACGAAGCTGGTATGCTCCTGATCAGGTAGATGCATCGGTATTTGATTGTAGCCGGAATACGCGTCCATGAAGGATAAGAGCTCATGCCCAGCTGTCGAATCTACTAGCTGATCAATTCTGGGAAGCGGGAAATTGTCTTTGGGACATGCTTTATTCAGATCGGAATAATCGACACATGTTCTCCACTTTCCGTTCGGCTTTCGGACGAGCACGGGATTCGACACCCATTCAGGATATAGCGCAACCCGAATGAACCCATTCGCTTTAAGCTTTTCTACTTCTTCTTTAAGGGCGGCAGATCTCTCTGGATCCATACCACGCCTTTTCTGTTTGACCGGGACATGCCGCGGGTCAATGTTCAGGGTGTGGCTCGCGATGTCCGGCGAGATCCCACACATGTCAAAATATGTCCGGGCGAATACATCAAGATTCGCCCATAGAAATTCAACCAATTCCTCTTGAGTTTGCTGGCTTAGTTGAGACCAAATCTTTATCATTTTTGAATCATCGTCATTGTCAATTGGGACATCAATCGTCAGTTTGGTCGGGGATGCTTGACTTTCTTTAGATTCTCCTTGGTCTTCAGTTTCTCTTGGGTCAAGATCCTTGAAGAATTGGCTGGAGTGCCCGGGCCAAGGCCCGGGCGTTAATTGTCAATTATCGACAAAACAGACGCAGAGAGATTCCTCTACGCCCTTTCATTTCTCCTTTCGCTACGCCTCCTGCAGCTCAACAACGTAACAGGCTCTAGCAGCAGCCTGATCTCCTTGAATGATTCCCACTCCACGATCAGTGGGAAATTTTAAAGTCAAACACCATAGGGCAATGGCTGCCTGAATTCAATGAGGGCCGGTCGACCCAAGAAAGCATTGTAAGGGGAGTCTGTGTCCAAAACAATGAACTGTAACATCCGTACTCTCCGACGTTCTCCAACCCCCAACTCTACTGGCAGTTCCACCATTCCAGTGGGTATAGTTGCACTTCCGTTGAAACCATGGATTCGGGATTGACAAGGTTTCAAGTCCGTGGCTTCCATTCTCATTTGATCATAGGCTCGCTTAAACAAAATATTCACAGAGCTTCCACTGTCAACTAAGATCCTCTTCATCCAAGCGGGACCTACTTGAGCTGAGATGACCAGTGGATCGATAGTGGGATCTTCGACTTTATCAGCGTCTCTGTTCCTGAACACGATGTCATCTGTCATCGTCTTCTATTGCTTGGCCGGAGCCCCTTCATCAAAACTACTATAACACTCGAAGTTCGCATGCTTGATAAAGCTGGCACATGACTCCATTTCCTTCCAGCTTCGATCTGCTGGGTGAGGACCACCACTTATGGTATTGATAACCAACCTCCCGCCTGTCTGAACGAGTTCTTCCTGTCTTTCCTGATTCGGAGCACGGTTCTGATTTGATGGGCTCGCATCACCAGACTGCGGCGTCCACACATACCGATCCAACTTCCGTTTACGTATCAGCTTTTCAATGAGGTCTTGTAAGTGACGACACTCATTGGTGTTGTGGCCATAGCTCTCGTGGAATCTACAAAACTTTCCTGTTTGGATTTGTCTTTCAGTTGGTGGTTTCGAGGTAGGTTTCTTGTATTACATGGTATTGCAGGTCTGCAAATACACATTTTCCAACGACGTATTCAATGGAGTGTAATTATCGTACATGGAAGCTCTACGCCATGGACCATGATTCTGGTCGCATTTTTTGTTTTGGTTTCCATTGTCCCTCTGCTGATTCTGTTTATTTTGTACGTTTAATTGAACTTTTCCAGAACTATCTCCGGACTGTTTTACAGCGATGTTACTCTGGATCCCTTCGATGTTGGGTCCTGCATCATCCTGCTTCCTAGACTGTTTCGCATCCTCCCTTCTCAAGAATTGGGCTTCCTTGGAAAAGAAACGGTCCAATGACGCAGGTGGTTTTCCAGCTAACCAATTTCAGAACTCGGAATCAGCGTCAATCCCCTTAGTCAATGCCATCAGGATAGAGTTATCATTGGGATTGCTTATTTCTGCACATGCAGCGTGGAATCGCTCCAAGTAACGTCTAAGTGTTTCTCCGGGAGCTTGTGTAATACTAGACAGAGTGTTAACGTCTTTAGGCCTCGCCACGTGCATACAGAATTGTTCAACAAACTTGGTGGCCATCTGGTCAAAGTTAGAGATGGATCTCGGTGGAAAATGAGTAAACCACATGGTTGCAATGCCTTCCAGGGAAATGAGGAAACTATGACATTTTACTACATCATCAGCTCTTGCAGCATTCATCAGCCATTCGTACTTCAGAATGTGTTGATTGGGATCAGAACTCCATTCGTAAACTGGAAAAGTTGGCATCCTGAAGCGCCGAGGTGGTTCAGCATACAATATGTCAACGGTGAAAGGGGTATGACTCCAGGAGATTCCCTAGTCGTCGTTAGAGAGACCCTGACTTTCACGGATCATTTGACGAATCATCGTTGGTATATCCGGCATTTGGATACTTGGAGCATGTTGTGCCAAGGTGTGGTTGGGTTCCACAGCGCGAGTTTGGACCGGATGCGATCGACGGTCCGCATCTCGCTTCCTCGGTTCAACATTTTCTGGGACATAAGGTTCTGGAGTCTGTTCTCGCTAGTTACGTTGAGGATCAACTTGGTTTCTAGCATCAACCCCTGTCTGGTGGTGGTGGTAGTAGCAATGTTGCATGTGACATGATAAGGAGCAGCGCCTCCTCGGGATGAAGGTCCTGTATGATGACTAGTGGATGGTCTAGTTCTGGGTTGTCCAATATTCGAAGTAGGCTGGTGCCCTGTGGCCTGGGTGTAGCTTACACCTAGCCGTTGGCGTGTGGATCTAGTTTGGCCATCATAGGAGGCTGAACTCTCTGTGGTAGAATAAGAACCTTGGACTCTCCTGGATCTTCTTCGCCTTTGGCGATTTAACTGGTTGGTCAACTCTACGTTGGCGCGCAGTTGTTCAGTTAGCTGTTGTCGACTCTTGGTCAATTCTTGGAACATCGTCTGGAACTCTTGTCTGGTAACCAGACCTGTTGGATCTGAAGGTCCGGCGGCATTTTGGTTTGATGGAGGCAATTGCACGGGATTCTGCCTGTCCCGTCCTCCCAGATCAGCAGCTGTAGAAGTAGTCCGTGTACTTACCATGGTGAGGTGATGAAAGTCCTTTCCTAGATCTGATGCAAATCTGAATAGAATGGAAGGGCTTCAAAGTTCTAGATCTGGATCTTCTTCTTGGATTTATGCAATCCGATATAGATAGGAGATCCAAAGAGCATGAGAAAAATTAGGTTTTCTCAGTGAAAGCACCAAAGTGTTTGTACCAAAATTGGGCACAACACTCTTCGGAAGTTTTGGAAGAGATAAAGTGAAGAAATTAAATGAAAAAAGAAAGAATTATCTAACAAAAACTCCAAATCTCGAATATGAAAGCAATTAAAATGCAAGGAGACACAAGAATTTAGAGTGGTTCGGCGTATCGCCTACGTCCACTATGAAGTTGTTAGCTTTATTGATCTTTCTTTGAAGATTACAAGTGAATTCAGTAAGTTACATCAGATGATTATGATTTGCAGCAGTAAATCTCGTTGGTAGCAGCATCAATGGAGCTCAGATCTGGATCCGGCAGAGTCTGGGCGTTGGAGAGCTTGAAGGAGAAGAAGAACCCCTTTTCTGTTGGCTTTGGGGGTCTATTTATAGGTGTAGGAGGTTGGTATTTCGCTCAGATCTCGGGAGACCCTCTTTGGCACGTGACCAGGCCCGCGCGCCCAAGCCTGTGTAGTTTCGGTCCGATCTGTGATCGATACGAACAGATTTCGTATCGATCAAGATTTCATCCAATGGAGTCAAAATTTGGCGTGGACATTCTTTAGCATACACGTAGTCTTCTGTGAAAAATTCATAGCATTTGGACTTGTAGATTAGGAGATATGATCGATACGAATTGGGATTCTCGGTTGGCTGTTATGTTCGACTCGCTCTCGTTTCGACTCGCTCTTTGTTCGACTCGGTTCTGTTTGACTCAGTGACGTGGCGTTTATTCGTATTGACTGTTGTGCCTTGCTTCGCATTGAGGGACATGAAGTAGAAGTCTTTGGATGGAGTCGAACCAGATGGAGTCGAACAATGGTCCCACGAAGGAGTCAAAATAGATGGAGTCGAACTGTGGCTTGAAGCGGAGCGAGTCGAACAAATGCTTTCTGATGGAGGCGAAGTGGAGCGAGTCGAAGTAGGCTCCCATGATGGATTCGAACTGAGCGAGTCGAAGAAGGCTTTCTTGAGGGATGTGAACTGAGCGAGTCGAAGAAGGCTTTTCTGAGGGATGCGAACTGAGCGAGTAGAAGTAGGCTCTTCTGAGGGATGCGAACTGAGCGAGTCGAACGCGAGGCTGTCTTTATTCAATTTTGCATCGGTCGTAACTTGAGCATACGAACTCGGATTGACTTGAGATATGGAACGTTGACTCTCATAGCTTAGCTTGTCATGTTATATTAATTTAAGCTCGATCCGGACTCGGACAAAATTCGTCGATATCCATAGTGAGCCTGTGTATAACCGATCTCTAGGTTGGATCGTCGTTGGTTTACTAGTCAATTCGTTGGTGTCACGGCCTTGCCAAAAGGTGGGATAACTGGGCACTTCTGAGCACACAACTAAGTTCAGCTTAAAGGACCGGACTGAAAAAGAGGAGAAGTAAAAGCTCAAAGTTAAGGGTGAGCCCGATGTGGTGGAGGTTGATGATCCCCTTAATAGGCCTTTATAATTCATCCCTCCTGGCGGGTCTATTCCCATCGCGGTTCCTCCTCCTTCCTCAAGTACCTCCTTCCAAGGCAGCAAGGAGTCTCGAAAGAGACATTTGACCGAAACGACAGTCGAAAAGCCGAAGAAGGAGAAGAAGACAAAGAAATAGTTGGAGTTTTGTAATATTTTGCTTAGTCCAAATAAGTTAGACTTGTGTAGTTGTTTTTCCCTCTTTCGTTTTCTTTTTAGTAGCACATGTACGGGCTTGGGCCCCTAACCTTTGGATGGGTTGTAAGGAATTTTTGAAATGTAAATAAATTTTTTGTTCCTTAGCCGATCATCGAATAAATTACTATTCCAATAGTAGAGTAACTTTTTCTGCTCTAAGTGTTTGTGATGATTTTTCCAGGTTTTGTTGATAATTTATTGTCTTAATCTTAGAGCTCCTCTACAGACTTCATCGGAAGTTGCCATCGACTCCAGGCCGCAATCGTAACCAACAGTCATATTCCATCGCCAACAGTTTGAGCATCTTCCGTTGATCTAAGACCGAAGTCTGTGGGATAGCGGACGGTTGAAAGTTCTCATGTCTATCCGCTAGTTTGGACACTTGGCATTTTTTAGTTCGCCTCGTGGACTTAGAAACTTTGCTCACATTGTTTATAATTTAGTCCGCAATCGGGGACTTAGAGATTTTTTCCAAATCCTTTATACTCTAGCCCGCGCTCCGAGGTCTCAGAGTACTCTAATCCGCACTTCGGGGACTTAGAGATTTTTTAATTCGTTTATACTCTAGCCCGCGCTTCGGGGACTCAGAGTACTCTAATCCACACTCTGGGGACTTAGAGATTTTTTCAAGTCATTTATACTCTAGCCCATGCTCCGAGGACTCAGAGTACTCTAATCCGCACTCCGGAGACAGAGAATTTTTCAAGTCGTTTATACTCTAATCCGCGCTCCGAGGACTCAAAGTACTCTAACCCATGCTTCAGGGACTTAGAGATTTTTTCAAGTCATTTATACTCTAGTCCGCACTCCGGGCACTCAGAGTACTATAATCTGCGCTCCGTAGACTTGGAGATTTTTTCAAGTCGTTTATACTCTAGTCCGCGCTTCGGGGACTCAAAGTACTCTAATCCGCACTCCGGGGACTTAGAGATTTTTTTAAGTCGTTTATACTCTAGTCCGCGCTCCGAGGACTAAGAGTACTCTAATCCACGCTACGGGGACTTAGAGATTTTTTCAATATAACTGGTCGATTTTTAGTTCTATGTGTGCGTTCATACACCACAGATGTTAGTATTAATCAATCCCAACACATAATCATCATAATATGAAACAACAGTAGTCTATAGAAAAGTAGCTTCAAGCTTTTATTCATCATAAAAAAGAGGGACAAAATAATTTTTCTTATTACATATCAAAGACAAAATCGACACAAAGCAAATACTGAAAGCAAATATTACTGAAATGCAAAGAAATAATCTGCGTAAAATAGCGATGCAAATGTTCGCTATTCCATGCTCTGTGAAGCGTTACACCATCAACAATTGCTAGCTTGAAAGTTCCTTCTCCAAGTCTCCGTTCGATGATGTATAGGCCCTTCCCATGTAGGGTTCATGTGCGTGGGACCGGAAAGATTTGCTTCAGGACAAGATTGCCAACATCAAAGGTTCTTGGTCGGACTTTCATATTATATTATCGGGTGACTCGATGCTGATGTGCAGCCGCTCTCAAATAAGTATCCTTACGCTTTTCGTCAATAAAGTCCAATGGCTCCAATAAGAGATCTTGATTTGTTCTGGGATCATAGTAGGTTACCCGATGGGAAGTGACTTCGAGTTCCACGGGTATAACTACTTCGGCTCCGTAAGCCAGGGCGAATGGGGTATGGCCAGTCACAAACTTATGAGTGGTCATGTAGGCCTAGAGTGCCGTAGGTAGTTCGTCCACCCACTTTCCTTTAGCCTTTTCCAAACGCTTTTTCAAGATGGACTTTAAAATCTTGTTTACAGCTTCAACCTGACCATTCTCCCAAGGGTGAGGTACTGCTGCAAACCTTTTCTCAATACGATACCTTGGACAAAACTCCTTGAACTCAGCACTGTCAAATTGAGTTCCACTATCAGTCACAATAGTTCGCGGGAGACCGAAACGACACGCAATATTTTGCAAAACAAAGTTAATGACTTTTTTGATTGTGATTGTAGCTAATGGCTCTGTTTCGGCCCATTTGGTTAAGTAGTCAACCGCAAAAATTGCATATCTCGCACCACCTTCGGAAATTAGCAATGAGCCGACAATATCAATTCCCCATATCACAAATGGTCGTGGACTAACCATTTGCAAGATTTCTGTCGGCGGCGCTCTTGGGACTTTCGCATAAATCTGGCATTTGTCACATCGTCTCACATAATCTACGGCGTCCCGATTCATGGTTGGCCAGTAGTACTCATAACGGAGTATCTTTTTAGCTAGCATCTGCCCTCCATTGTGGTCGCCACATTCTCCTTCATGGACTTCTTTCAAAACCTGCTTTATCTCGTCATGGGCGATGTACCTAAGTAAAGGAACAGAGAATCCCTTTCGATACATAATCCCATCTCGCATAATATACCGTGAGACCTTACGAAGGACTTGCCGCTTTTTGCTCCTTTTCTCAGGCAAGGTTCCACGCAACAAGTATTCTTTAAATGGGGACATCCATGATTCCCTTTCGGTTTCTGTTTCCGGTACATGATAAACTTCCATCGCATTTATACTCGGGGTATGTAGGGTCTTGACCGAAAATAAGCCCATCTATTGTGCATCGCTAGTGCTTGCGAACTTGCCAATGAGTCATCTTCCCCGTTCTTCTCGCGCGGGATATGCGAAATGTCATAGTATTTGAGGTCTGCCAACAACTCCTGAACTCGGGTAAGGTATGGGGCAAGCCATTGTCCCTTCGCCTGGTAGTCCCCTCTAACTTGGTACACCACCAGCTGTGAGTCACAAAAGATTTCGATCGATTTCACCCCGAGCTCTTTAGCAAGCTTCAGTCCAGCAATCAACGCCACATATTCGACTTAATTGTTCATTGCAGGGAAATCAAGCTTTAAAGCATAGCAGATCGATCGGTTCTTAGGGGTTACAAGAACGACGACAGCTCTAGAACAATGATCATTGGATGCTCCATCGGTATATATTTTCCATCGTATAGTAAGAACCACATCGCTTCCACTTGGCTCATCCTGCACAGTGAATTCTGCTATAAAATCCGCTAATGCTTGTCCCTGGATAGCTCTTCGAGGAAGGTAGGTGATGTCGAACTGGCTGAGCTCGATGTTCCATTTAAGCAACCTTCCAAATGTCTGGGGCCGCTACAGGACCTGTCGCAAAGGTTGATCGGTGTAGATGTTGATTGGATGTGCCAGGAAGTACGGGTGAAGCTTGCGCAATGCGATCACCATGCAGTACGCAAACTTTTCTATCTTTGGGTAATTTCTTTCCGCCCCCGTTAATCATTTACTGACGTAATACACCGGCCTTTGGATCTGGTCCTCTTCACGAATCAAAGAGGCATTTATGGCATGTGGCGATACAGCTAGGTAAATATACAACTCCTCATGGTCTACGGGCTTGGACAAAACAGGGGGTTTCTCCAGATGATTCATGAAAACTCGAAACGCGCCTTCGCAGTCTTGCGTCCATTCGAAATTCCTCTTCCCTTTCCTTATCGAATCAAAGAAAGGAATGTAATTATCGGTTTCCCTAGAGATAAACCGACTCAAAGCAACGACCTTCCTGTTCAGGCTTTGTACTTGCATAATAGTTTTGGTTGCTTATATATCCCGAATGGCTTGAATCTTTTCTGGATTAACTTCGATTCATCGTGCGTTGACAATGAAGTGCAGAAAATTTCCCGATGCAATACCAAATGAGCATTTCAACGGGTTGATTTTCATGCTATAAAATTGAAGGATATCGAACATCTTCGCTAAGTCTCGAATGTGGTCATTTGATTGTTGTGACTTCACGAGCATATCATCCACATAGACTTCCATCGTCATGCCGATCTGATCTTTAAACATTCGGTTAACCAAATGCTGATAGGTTGCTCCCACATTCTTTTATCAGAACGATATCACTACATAATAGTACAATCTGACATTTGTGACAAAACTGGTGTGCTCCTGATCCGGGATGTGCATTGGGATTTGATTGTACCCCGAGTATGCATCGATAAATGACAAAAATTCATGTCCCGTGGTCGAGTCAACTGGCTGATCTATTCTAGGCAAGGGAAAATTATCCTTGGGGCATGCCTTGTTTAGGTCCGAATAGTCAACACATGTCCTCCACTTTCCATTTGCCTTCTTTAAAAGTACAGGGTTAGATATCCATTCGGGGTAGAGGGCGTCGCGAATAAACCTATTAGCTTTAAGTTTATCCACCTCCTCCTTAAGAGCAGCAGACCTCTTCGCGTCCTTGCCTCGTCTTTTTCGTTTTACAGGGACATACTTCAGATCAATATTCAGCGTGTGGCTCGCGATGGTAGGTGAGATCCCACACATGTCAGAATGAGTCCAAGCGAATACATCAAGATTTGCTTGAAGAAAATCAGTAAGTTCACTCATCATAGAAGGGCTGAGTTGCGATCCGATTTTCAACACTCGTGATGGATCATCGTGGCTAACTGTGATATCGATCGTTAGTTCAACCGGCACTACCTTGGCCTCCTTGGGTTCCTCCTCATCGTCTCTTGGATCTATATCTCTATAGAACCGACTATGGTGCCCAAGCCAAGGCTTAGGTGCTATTTGTCAATCTTCAGTAACTTGGATGCGGACAGATTTGTCCACACCCTTTCCCTTTTCCTTCCTCTGGGCTTCTCTCAACTCAGCCACATAACAAGTACGACCAGCACAACACCGACTTTATTATCTAAAGGAAATTTCAAAGTCAAGCACCATGGGGCAAGATCTGCCCTAAACTCAGCCAGGGCTGGATGGCTCAGAAAAACATTATACGATCCGCACCCTCCTACGTTCACCTTCACCCAATTCAACCGGTAACTCAACAAAACCTACCGCTTCAGTAGCCACATCGTTAAAGCCGTGTATACGAGCTTTGGATGGCTTCAAATACTTAGGCTCCATTCTCATTTGATCATAATATTTCTTAAAGATGATGTTCACAGAACTTCCACAATCAATCAATATCCTTCTCACCAGCGTAGGTCATGGCAGAGGTAACCATCAGATCAATAGTAGGGGCCGTCATTCTATCGGCATCTCTACTTATGAACACTATATCGTCCGTTATCATACGCTGCTGCTTTACCAGAGTTCCATCCTCCGTGTTCGAACAACATTCAAAGTCCATATGTCTCATCGAACTAGCATGACACTCCATTTCCTGCCAACTTCTGTCCGTAGGTTGCGTTCCACCAACTATTGTATTTATTACCAACCTTCCACCGGCCTGAGCGGGCTCCTCCGGCCGGCATAGATCTTGGCCTCGGCAAGGATCAGACGTTCCTTGTCCGCCATCCTACGGGTCCTTAACAAACTGCTGCAACTTTTTCTGGTGAATTAATTTCTCAATAGCGTCATGAAGGTTCCTACACTCATCAGTGTTGTGCCCGTAGGACTCATGAAACCGACAATACTTCCTGGTTTGCTTCTGTTCTTCGGTGAATTCCTTCGGACGTGGCTTCCTATACTAGAAAGTGTTACAAGTGGACAGGTAGATATTCTCTAAAGAGGCATTCAAGGGTGTATAGTTGTTATAAGTAGTGATTCATGGCTTCCACTTTCTGGACTCCCTCTTCCGATCAGAATTTCCTTCTCCACCCCTTTTTAACTGACCCGGCTTGTTTTGGATGTTGACTTGTGTTTGTACCAAAAATGGGCACAACACTCTTCGGAAGTTTTTTCAAGAGATAAAAGTGAAGAAAATAAATTGAAAATGAAGATTATCTAACAAAAACTCCAATAAACAGAAATGTAAATACGCAGACAAGCAATTTAGAGTGGTTCGGCGTGTTACCTACATCCACTATGAAGTTTTGATGACTTTATTGATTCTCTTTCAATGATTACAAGTGATTACAGCCAACAACAACAAACTACAATTTGGAATTCTGATTCAACAATAAGAATAAGATGCAAATCTTGATCCGGCAGAGTCTGGGCGCTTGAGAATCAAAAGATCCCTTTTCTATGGGCTTTGGGTTCTATTTATAGGCGTAGGAGGCTGAGATTTTGTTCAAACTTCGGGAGACTCGGTCTGGCACATGAGGGGGCCCACGCGACCATTTCCAGAAAGTTTCGCCTCGATCAGCGATCGATACGAATCCATTTCATATCGATCAAGATGATGTCCAATCGAGCTGAAATTTGGCAGAGACATTCCTTAATGTGTATGCAAGCTCTGGTGAAAATTTCATTGCATTTGGATTAGTGGATTTCGAGATATGATCGATACGAGTTGAGATTTCTCGGATGGCTGCTTGGTTCGACTCCATAGCTTCGAATCGATCCCCTCGTATCGATAGTTGCACGTGTTTCTGAGATGATGTGGCGCACGCACTTCGCCTCGATCCGGTTTTTACTCTGAGTTGACCATATCGACTCCATAAATCTCGCCTTGTTCGCATCGAGGGATGACACGTCACCCAGGTTTGTTGAATTGATGGATTCGAATAAGACCTCATTCATGGATTCGAACAGCAGTCATCGATGGATACGAACAACTGATGGTCGATGGTTTCGAACAGACCTTTCCTTGATAGATACAAACCACGTAGCTTCTCAATGGATACGAACTGGAGCCTTTTGATAGATACGAAGTAAGGCTTCTATGATGGATGCGAAGCAAACACCGGCCAATCGTTACGAGGCATAACACCTATTGATGGATACGAAGTCCATCGATACGAATTCGATGGATTCGAACACTACCAACCTGATCGATACAAACCGCGCACCCTTGGTGGATACGAAATCAACCATAGTGATGGATACAAAGGTTGGGTCGTTTCCTTTAGATTGAATCGATCATAACTTGAGCATATGAACCCGGATTGACTCAAAACTTGGAACGTTGGCTCTCTTTGGCTGTGCTTGTCACG
The DNA here is from genome assembly GCA_030737815.1 of Allium fistulosum. Classification (NCBI taxonomy): domain Eukaryota; kingdom Viridiplantae; phylum Streptophyta; class Magnoliopsida; order Asparagales; family Amaryllidaceae; genus Allium; species Allium fistulosum. Next base: position 1,385,438,461 of record CM060901.1, on the reverse strand, counting down.
TCATATCAATTGTAGCTCGATCCGGACTCGGACAAAATTCATCGATATCCATGACGAGTGATACTTGGTTTTCAATCAGTCCGTTGGTATCCTGGCCTTGCCAAAAGGCGGGATAACATTTGCCCCCCAAAGTACATCTTGTGGAAACATGATGTGCTTTGACAAGCTGCGGTTTCTCTCTGAACAATTATCGTATTTCTTGTTGAAAGTTGTACTCTGTATTGCTGTAATTGACTGCTGTGTGATAATGATTGGCTGACTCTCGTTAACGTTGCACGTTCGTGAGTCGTTGCCAGTTTAGCTTGTTATCTAATTTCGTATTGACTCTCTCCTGAACCGATTTGAAATTCGAGTTGAAACAACACTTGATGGTTGTTTTTGACTATCCTCTTGTATCGATCCTCTCCTGAATCGATGTAAAAAGTTGAAAAATAGTTCTTCATATCGATGCGAGTCGAATTGATGGGTACGAAATGTTCATTCGCATCGATGGTCACAAAATGGTACGAAATGATCGTTCGTATCGATGGGTTTGTACTGCTGTGAGTCGATGGTTATAAAATGGTCACTTTGAATCGATGGAGTTTACTGCCTTCAGGTGTCTTCGCTGTGCGCTTCGTAACGATAGTTCACTGTCCAGTTCGTATCGATGGAAACTCCTGGTCAGGTGGATTCGAACAAGGCCTTCGACTCGACCCGTGGATCGACTGGTTGTGGCCGGTCGCGCGGACTGGGAGACGAAACGACCCGGTTTCACCCAAGCCTCCATATAAATACTCTGGACTTGGCCATTTTTTCACTTTTTACTTTTTACTGCCGCCTCCTACTTTTCGCTTCGATTTGGGAAAGAAGAAAAAACTGCAACCTATTTTCGAATCGACCAGATTTGTCCTTCCAATCCTTCGAATTTCACCTTCAATTTAGGTATTTAACCATGAATCTAAACAACGAAGTTACCTCAGATCCACTTCATCTTCATCGATCATCGATTCTGGCAATTGGTAAAACCAGATCAGGGCCAAAGCTTGGTTGTAAACGACCATAGCGATGCTCCAGTGGATTGAAGAAGAATGAGTGGGAAAAACAAAAAAATGGATCATTCTGGGGGCTCATACTCGAATCGATGAAGGCAGTGACATTTCTCCCTGGATCTCGCATCGGTAAATGGGATATGTCAGTGGAGATGGTGCAGTTTGTATCGATGGCTATGGAGATGGATCGTATCGACATGAAGTGATTGATATGAAAAATAAGTTAATGATCGCTCTGAAGTCCTTAGCTTTAGATCGATACAAATTTTACCTTTACGATCGATACGAAAAGTATCGACTCGAGTGTTATCGATGTTAAGCTAAGACCTTCTCGATCGGTATGAACCAGGCTACCAACGATCGATACGAAGTCGTCCTATTTCGATCGATACGAACTCGGTCCTTGACAATCGATTCGAAACATGATGTTTGGTATCGGTTCGAACTTGTACCCTGATGGATTCGAACGAGCCTCTCGGGATCAATTCGAACTTTTCTCTTGATGGACACGAAATTGTGAACTCTTAACAGCATAACTCCGATGAGCTTCATTCTTGCATATCTGAACTTGACTGTTAGCTGCATACCTGACTGCCTATCGAAGCTCGTCGATGGAATTATAACCTAACACTATGATAACGAACTTTAACTTGAATCGATTGCCAACATCGGGATGGTTGGAGGAGGACGGTCAGCGATGATGGTCATTCCGACAGGATTCCGATTATCTTTGTCATTTGCAAATTTTCTTTAACCTTGCAAAATTCTTTTAAGTAATGCACAGCACTGCACTGCACAACACACACTTTACACGGGGGAATCACACGGGCTTTTTGCATCTAACGATGATTTCTCGTGAGTTAGTCAGCTATGGAAGGTCCAAGCTTACAGTCACATGAAACTCAAAGTGTAATTCCTCCCAAACTTGAAATACCAGAGATTGAGGCCGAAGTCATCGGTCCGGCCCCGGACGAATTGCCTGATGCATCCTTCATTAATAGTCCATCTGACTCTGTTCCGTCCAATATTTCTGAACATATGCTAGGGAGAATATGCCTAAGGCATGGTCTGTCGATGGACGACGTATTATTGCCGGGGCCAAATGACAAACCACATAATCCCCTGGAGGGATATACTGCATTTAATCGACATGCGTGCGCAGCCGGGACACTTCCTCCGTTCAATGAATATATAATAGAAGTGTTGGCTTATCTGGGGATTGCCCCATCTCAGCTACACCCAAATGGATATGCTTCGCTCAATAGATTGTTCATTGCATTTATGGAGTACCTCTATCGACCTCCTCGCATGACCGATATAAGATATTTGTTCAACTTCAAAAGTCAAACTGACAGTCCATCTTTCACATTCCTGGAGTTTGTAAGAAATTTCCAAGTGGTCACAGGGTCTTGGACTAGACTGAGCTACTTCAAGACAGAGTGGTTCTACGTTCGATGTCCTCCAGGATTTGCCAGGCGATGGTTATTCAGACGTGAGTGTTATCAATTTCCCAAGCAGTTGATAAGGCAATTATGAACGAAATCGAACTCACATTTCTTTTTCTTTTTTAGCGATAATCCAGCGACCCAAAGGTGGTTATTATAAAGAGATAGTCCAGGTTCTCCACGAAATTCCAAGTGAAAAGAGGAATATCAAACTGCTGTTGACGGACCGGAATCTCAGAATTCTCGGGTTGATCGGGCGGAGACAAAGTATAATGCTTGATGGCGCATTAAGGTCTGTTTCAAGAGAAAAAGTCAAACGGAAGAAGCCCAGAGTCGTTATTATCGAGGAGGCTGATTTCGAAAGAACTCACACCAATGAAGAACCATTAGTCGGGCCTGCTGATGTGACCCCGGATTCTGAAGAAAAGAGAAAAGGCAAGGCAGTTGCTTTTAAACATTCTAAATCTGGGAGGCGGAAGTCTATGGTCATAAACCGACCCCTTTTGGAGTTAAAATCTCGGAGGCATCCCCCCTGCAGGCGGAAGATTCCTTCGAAGGGCTCGCCGACCTCCCAATTCCGCACCTCGCGTCCACACAACATGATATCAAATTGGATGAACCGCAACATACTCTTGATGTTAGCAAGTCTCTTTCTACCAGTGTGGTCGACACTTTTGGTCGGTCTGGGGGGTTACACATCCATACACCTTTCACGGCACTACACAATCTTTGGCCGCAAACCGCATACCATAAATGGTTACTAATCTCTCTTATTTTACTTTGCAGGTACGATGTCTGGTCGAAGCTCAATGCTTGGTAATTTGCGCAGCAAACGTCGATCTTCATCACACTACGAACCACGCAGGAGAGAGGGAGATAGAGATTATGAGCCGGGGCATTCCAGTCAGGAACGGTCTGAGAGAGACATAGGATATGTACGTCGGTCTCGATCTCGCTCTCCTCCTCCTCCTAGGATCTCTGTACCACCCCCAGTTATAGTTACACATCCTCCTGAAACTTCACGGCACAAGCCGCCCTCTCATGTTCCTAGATCCGACCCTCCATGTGGAACCGAAATAGCCACCTCCTTGACTACTACATCTGTCGTGACTGATCCGACCGGGGAAGGAGCAGCCAAACTCGCACAAATGAGGAAGGAATTCCCCAATATTTGCTTTGACGGTTACGTCTTCCCCCCACACCTGAAGAGAATTCCACCGACGGCCGAAAATACTATTCACGATTATGTTGCAGACATATTCTTTCGGTATAAGGAGTGGGCGAGGGCCGCGAGAAAAGCATCAAAAGTGGCATTTGATCGGGCCATCACTATTGAAAAGCTGGAAAAAGAGTTGGGTCAGAAGGACCGAATTATTCAAGTGCTCAACGTCGAGGTTGAGTCTTCTCGTAAATCTGAAATAGAAACTCTTAAAAAGGCCGATGATGCAAACTCGGCCATGAATAGAATGAAACAAGAGCACCACACTTCAATGGAAGACATGGGTCATAGGAACACAACCATCACTGCTGAGAGAGACGCAGCCCCTAAAGAGCTCAATGAGCTTAAATCTAAGCTTTCCGATCTTATGAAGGAGAAAGATGCGGCCAACGTCTCTACGCAAGAGGCCTGTGATCAGGCGGTAGTGCTTCAGAAGGAGAGGGATGTGGCTATGGAAAAAGTCCGCGAGGTCAAAGCCGGGGTTGATGAGAAGGTCCGACTGGCGGAAGGCAGGGTTGAGGCTGAGGTAGAGGAGCTCCTTGTCACTTACAACGCCCACGTGTTAAGGCATAGAGATCTGACTTGGCTCGATTATTACCCATCACATCTCTATAATGCCTTGAATCTGCTGATTGAGGAGGAGAAATCGGGGCATCCTGATGAAGCCATTGACGAATTTGAGCTGGAGAACCGTATACTTAACGATGACGAAAAGAAGGTTCTTCACGACTCCATGATTTCTCATGAAAAGGAGAGGCTTGGTACTCAGCCCCGGGAAGTCGGTGAAGGCTCTGGTGTTGAGTATCATATTACGAGTTCCGAGATTGTTATACCGCCTCAGTCTGAGCCAACTTCGATGATCGACTCTCAGCCTATACCAGCTTATGACCCGGAACAACCACAGCTATCTCCTATAAGGGAGCACCCTTCTGAAGTCGTTCAGCCGACCTTGAGCCAAACTGAGGAAGGTACTCTATACTAATCTCTTGTACATTCGGACTGAAGAACTTGTATAGAAGTGTATACTAACAAATGGTTCTTTTCTCTGATCAGTGACTGAAGTTTTATTGACAACGCTCCCTGCAATCCAGGAATCATGCCAAGCGCAGGAAGCGATTATCTCTAAGGCGACCTCTGTTGCGACGGTTGTGCCTGCCGAAGTAACGTAGGGGAGCTCAATCTCTTTTGACGAACAGATGGTGAACGAGCTTCTCGGTCGACAGAGTGACCCCTTCGCGGACTTACCTTTCATCCTGGGTGGATTTTCATCTACTTCTGATACTTCGACACATGCCACCACGGCACACAGTGAAGCCCGAGCCCTTCGAGAAGCAAATATGCTGGCTGAAATTGATGCCGAGATGGAGGCTGCAGCACATGGTGGCAGCTCAAAGGGCGGAGCAGTGGCGCATGGCTCTACACCACTTATGATGGTATCTCCTGGGGGCACGCTTGTCGATACTAGTGCACCAGTCCCGCTTCCGGCTATAGATCTCGTTCCTCCGACTCCTCCCGCGGGAAGCATTTCCTTAGACTCCAGTTTGAAGGAGGATGTAGACATCATGCTCCCGTCCGAGGATAGTCTACCTAAAGAAAAGGGCTCAAAATGGAAGAGCACTAGTGGTTCCAGTAGCTCCTCATTGAAGAAGAAGCCAAGGAAAAAGAAAGAGTAGATAGACCTTTTAGGCACATGTTTCCTTTTGCAGTTAGGATTTTTGTCATCTTTTTTCTTTCATAGGCCGTGTATAGATGCGGGTTCGGCCCCTACTATTATGAATTTTTGGAAGGGCTGGTACATGAGCCATCGCTCTTGATTAGTTGAAATAAAGTTTTGTCTTCTTGTTTCAACTTTCATTCCTTTTATGCTTAAATGTTGCAGTGTTTGAACCTCAGTTCTGTGTATTTGCATTATTTAAACTCGTTTCGGGTAGTGATTAACACTTGCATCTGCCCCCAGTTCTGGGCTTAAGTTGTAAAGATCAGCTTGCGATCGCAATAAGTGAGGATCGAGCGGTCGAACTATACTTGTTTCTTTATAAATCGTTACATCCGCATTCTGGGGGTTTGCACTTGCATTCTTGCAGTCAGTCACAGCTATCGAAAGCTTTCAAGTATTAGTCCACACTCTGGGGACACAAGTCATCTTGTGAGCGGTCGTTCACACTCTAGGAACTTAGGGTTGACGTTATTACTCCAACCCATATCCTGGGTAATTGGAGTTAGCGTTCACATTCTGACTCGCACTTCGGGAGTTCCAAAGGCGTATCAAGATCATGGATGGTTAGATCATATCCATCCTGAGTTACCAAGTGAGATCGTCAGACGGATTAGTCCATCCCTCTCGAGGTTGGTTAAGTTATGGTCGAAGTTGTTAGGTAAACGGATTCACTCTCCTCGATGCTATATTTTAAAATTTATATTCCGCCTCGCACTCTGGGAGCATGGAGTTGGCCGACAAACGGTCAGTCACGTTTGTTTGGGCACTTGGATTGCGTTCGCACTCTAGGAACGATGGATTAATCAGGATCGTGGATGGTTGATTCGCATCCACCCTAAGTCGACAAGCGAGGTCGTTAGATAGACGGGTCCATCCTCCTCGAGCTTGTTTAAGGTACAGCCGAAGTCGTTAGGTGGATAGGTCCACCCTCTTCGGAACTGCATTTAGTCGTAATACGGTCGAGGTCGTTAGGTGGACGGATCCGCCCTCCTCGAGACCGCATTTGTTTGATGTCTATATTCCAGCTCACACTCTGGGAGCTTGGAATTGGTTATAGGATTGTCGTGTATCAATCCTATTTATCATTGGTGTAATGACTTACCCTCGAGCTTGGGTTTCGCTTAGTGAGTGGCCGGTCGTATGACAGCCACTCTCTATTTGAATAAATCCCATTGCATGATGGAATTTTGCTCTCCGTGCATTGTGATGTCGTACATTGTATTCAATGAATCGCAGCTCTGGCTCGAAGAGATGGCATTTTATTGCTGAAGTAAGAGAATGCGGCAAAGTTAGCTGCCTTATTACAGAATTCAAATTTTAAAAATGCGGAAACAAACTGTAAATGGAAAAATAGAATGAAATAAATAAAGCCTGTCAGGTGTAATAGCGACGGAAACTCTCGCTGTTCCAGGCCCGTGGCAAAGCAAAACCGTTAACGGTCGATAACTTGAATGTGCCATCTCCAAGTCTTTGTGTAATCACGTATGGTCCTTCCCAATTTGGTTTCATGTGTGAAGGGACCGGATAGATTCTCTTGAGGACGAGATCGCCGAGTTCAAAGGTTCGAGGTTGAACTTTGGCATTGTACAATCGGGCGACTCGACTTCGATGTGCGGCTGCTCTCAAATCAGCCTCTTCCCGCTTCTCATCCAGTAGATCCAAAGATTCAGCAAGCAATATAGCATTTTTTTTCGGATCATAGTAAGTCACGCGATGGGAAAACACTTCCATCTCGATTGGAATAACGGCTTCTGAGCCATAAGATAGGGAAAACGGGGTGTGCCCGGTCGCAGTCTTGTGGGTCATTCAATAGGCCCATAAGGCCATAGGAAGTTCATCAACCCATTTTCCCCCGGCCTTTTCCAATCGTTTCTTTAGAATGGATTTTATGACTTTATTGACAGCTTCGACCTGACCGTTTTCTTGAGGATGTGCAACTGCCGCGAATTTTTTATGGATATGAAACCGTTGACAGAAATTCTTGAACTCCGCACTACTGAATTGGGCTCCGTTATCGGTGATGACGGTATGCGGGAGTCCAAATCGACAGATAATGTTGCGAACTACGAAATTGATTACTTTCTTTGTCGTAATGGTTGCGAGGGGTTCAGCTTCAGCCCACTTGGTGAAGTAATCAACTGCAACGATGGCATATCTCGCCCCACCTTTGGCCAGAGGTAGCGTGCCGATGATATCGATGCCCCACATTGCAAATGGCCAGGGACTGACCATTTGGGTTATCTCGGTAGGTGGTGCTCTTGGAATTCGGGCGTGTTTCTGGCACCTATCGCATTTTCTGGCATAGTTCGCTGCATCTCGGTTCACAGTTGGCCAGTAGTATCCGTATCGGAGTATCTTCTTAGCGAGAGCTTGCCCACCGATGTGATCGCCACATTCTCCTTCGTGTACGTCATGTAACACTCGTTTGATTTCATCGTGCGCGATACATCGGAGGAGAGGAACAAAATACCCTCTTCTATACATGACTTCGTTCTGAATGACGAACCGTGAAGCTTTTCATAGAATTTGTCTTTTCTCATTTCTATGCTCAAGTAACGTCCCATTCTCGATGTAATTTCGGTACGGGGTCATCCACGATTCTCTACTGGGAGCGGTTTCAAACACAAAATTCGTCTCTATTTGATCAATGCTTGGGGAGGACAAAGTTTCGACGGGGACAAGTCCCATCTGCTGGCTTCACCTGTACTTGCCAGCTTTGCTAATGAGTCAGCCTTCTGATTATGCTCTCGGGGTATATGGTAAATAGAGTAGTAATCGAATTGACTTAGTGCTTCTTGAACTCGGGCTAGATAGGCAGCTAGTCGTCGATCCTTGGCCTGATATTTGCCCCGAACTTGATATACAACCAACTGGGAATCGCAATAGATCTCCACAGCAACAATCATCATATCACAAGAAAGTTTTAACCCGACAAGCAAAGCTTCATATTCGGCTTCATTGTTGGTTGCGCGAAATTCGAATCTTAGAGAATAACATATGGATCGGCCTTCGGGAGTTTCAAGTACTATTCCGGCACCCGAACACTGATCGTTCGATGCACCATCGGTGTGCAGCTTCCAAATGCATTTAGGAGGTATAGTGGTTTCAGGCAGATCCTCTGAAACAGTAAATTCGGCTATAAAATCCACCAGGACTTGTCCTTGAATGGCTCTTCACGGAGCATAAGTGATATCAAATTGACTCGGTTCAATGTTCCACTTGAGTAGCCTACTAGATGTCTCAGGCCGCGTGAGGACCTGTCGTAACGGCTGATCGGTGTACACAGTAAGGGAATGAACTTGGAAATAAGGGCGAAGCTTTCTTGAGGCAATGACCAGGCAATAAGCCAGTTTCTCTAGTCTTGGGTAATTTCTTTCAGCTCCTTTTAGCCGTTTACTAACATAGTAGACTGGTTTTTGCACTCGGTATTCTTCCCGAACTAAAGCAGCGCTGATTGCATGCTCTGATACTGCCAGATAAAGGTACAATTGCTCGTGGTGAACCGGCTTTGACAAGATCGGTGGTGTGGAAAGATGTTGAACTAGCGATCGGAATGCGTCTTCACACTCCATGGTCCATTCAAAGTTTCGCTTTCCTTTCCGGATCAGATCAAAGAAAGGAATGCATTTATCGGTGGACTTTGAAATGAACCTGCTCAATGCTGCAACTTTCCCGTTGAGACTTTGGACTTGTTTTATGGTTCTTGGGGTTTGTAGGTTCCTTATTGCCCAGATCTTTTCGGGATTTGCTTCTATCCCTCGAGCGTTAACGATGAACCCGAGGAACTTTCCAGAGGCGACACCGAAGTGACACTTTAATGGATTGAGCTTCATCCCATATTCCCGAAGGATGCAGAACATCGAATCTAAATCTCTGACGCGATCCGTGGAGAATCGAGATTTTACTAGCATGTCATCCACATAAACCTCCATGATCTTCCCGATCTGGTCGGCGAACATCCTGTTGACCAAGCGTTGGTATGTTGCTCCGGCGTTGTTTAGACCAAAAGGCATGATTCTGTAGCAGTAGAGTCCCAGATCGGTCACGAAACTGGTATGTTCTTGATCAGGTAAATGCATGGGTATTTGATTGTAGCCAGAATAAGCATCCATAAAAGATAGTAATTCATGCCCAGTTGTTGAATCTACGAGCTGGTCAATTCGAGGAAGCGGAAAACTATCCTTTGGACAAGCCTTGTTTAAGTCTGAGTAGTCAATGCAAGTTCTCCATTTCCCATTCAGTTTTCGAACTAGTACGGGATTGGACACCCATTCTGGATACAAAGCATCTCGGATGAACCCATTCGATCGTAAATTATCAACCTCCTCTTTAAGGGCGGCAGATCACTCTGGGTCCATACCACGCCTTTTCTGTTTGACCGGGACATACCGCGGATCAATATTCAGGGAGTGACTTGCTATGTCCGGCGAGATCCCGCACATATCAGAATGTGTCCAGGCGAAAACGTCGAGATTCGCCCGGAGAAATTCAACCAATTCATGTTGTGTCTGTTGGCCTAATTGAGACCTAACTTTTAGCATCCTCGAATCATCACCTTCACTGATTGGAACATCCACAGTCAGTTCGGCCGGGGAAGCTTGATTCTCTTTAGATTCGTCTTTATCTTCATTGTCTCTAGGGCAAGGTCTTTATGGAATTGGTTGTGGTGCCCGAGCCAGGGCCCAGGCATCAATTGTCAATCATTAGCAAAACGGACGCAGAGAGATTCCTCTACGCCCTTTCCTTTCTCTTTTCGCTGTATTCCGCGTAGTTCAGCAACATAGCAGGCCCTCCCCGCTGCCTGATCTCCTTGAATGACTCCGACCCCGTGATCGGTGGGGAACTTCAGAGTCAAGCACCATGGGGCAATGTCTACCCTGAACTCAGCAAGGGCCGGTCGGCCCAAAAACGCATTATAAGGTGAATCAATATCCAAAACGACAAACTGCAACATCCGGACTCTCCGGCGTTCTCCAACCCCCAACTCCACTGGTAGTTCCGTCACTCCAGTGGGTATTGTAGCACTTCCGTTGAAGCCATGGACTCGAGATTGGTAGGGTTTTAAGTCCTTCACTTCCATTTTCATTAAATCATAAGCCCATTTAAGTAAGATATTTACGGAGCTCCTACTGTCAACCAGGATCCTCTTCATCCAAGCAGGACCTACCTGGGCAGATATGACCAGTGGGTCGATTGTGGGGGCTTCGACCTTATCAACATCTCGGTTTCTAAACACGATATCATTAGACATTGTTTTCTGTTGTTTGGCCGGAGCCCCATCTTTACAATTACTGCAGCATTCGAAGTCTGCATGCCTGATAGAGCTAGCATACGACTCCATTTCCCTCCAGCTTCTGTCTGCTGGGTGGGGACCACCACTTATCGTGTTTATAACTAGCCTTCCGCCCGTACGAGCGAGTTCTTCCTGTCTTTCTTGATTTTGCACACGATTTTGATTTTAAGGGCCCGCACCACCAGACTGCGGCGCCCGCACAAACTGATCTAACTTTCTCTCCCTGATCAACTTTTCAATGAGGTCCTGCAAATGTCGACACTCATTGGTATTATGGCCATAACTCTCGTGAAATCTACAAAACTTCCCTGTTTGAATCTGCCTCTCCGACGAGGGCTTCAGAGCAGGCTTCTTATATTGCACAGTGTTGCAAGTTTGTAGGTACACGTTTTCCAATGACATATTCAACGGCGTGTAAGTATCAAACATTGGAGCCATACGTCGTGGGCCTCGGTTCTGATCTCTTTTCTTATCTTGACCATTGTTGCCTCTCGGCTGGGTTTGTTTGTTCTGTATATTCAACTGAACTTTTCCCGAACTCTCACCGGACTGCTTAAATGCTATGTTACTTTGTATTCCCTCACTACTGGGCCTCACATCGTCCTGCTTCCTAGACTGTTTCGCGTCCTCTTGCCGTAAGAATTGAGCGGCTTTGGAGTAGAAACGGTCCAACGATGCAGGTGGTTTCCCAGCTAACCAATTTCCAAACTCAGAATCGGGATCGATCCCTTTGGTTAATGCCATCAAGATCGAGTTATCGTTGGGATTACTAATCTCCACACATGCTACGTGGAATCTCTCTAAATAACGCCTGAGTGTCTCTCCATGAGCTTGGGTGACACTAGACATGGTGTTAACGTCTTTAGGTCTAGCAACATGCATACGAAACTGTTCTACAAACTTTTTAGCCAGCTGATCGAACGAAGAGATAGATCTAGGCGGCAACCTTGTAAACCACATAGTTGTGATTCCCCCAGAGATATGGGGAAACTTCGGCACTTCACTGCATCATCAGCTCTTGCAGCGCTCATTGACCATTCATATCTCAAAATATGTTGATTGGGGTCACTACTTCCTTCGTACATTGGGAGAGTTGGCATTCTGAATCGCCGAGGGGGTCAGCGTATAATATCTTGTATGTAAAAGGGGTATGACTACGGGAGATTCCCCGGTCATCATTGGTAAGCCCCTGAGTTTCGCGAATCATCTGGCGTATCATGGTTGAAATATCTGGCATCGACACATTCTGTGCATGCTGAGCTAAGGTGTGGTCGGGTTCCACAGTGCGAGCTTGGACCGGACGCTGTCGACGGTCCATGTCTCGCCTCCTTGGCTCGGCATCTTCCGGGATGTATGGCTCAGGATTACGCCCACGTTGCTGATTGTTCGGATTTGACAGATTCTGGGTATCAGCCCTTGTTTCCACCGCGGCGGTTGCAGCGCGATTGTCCGTGGTATACTGTGGAACAGCACCCCCTCGTGATGAAGGCCCGGTCTGGAAGCTAGTTGACGGCCCAACCCTCAATTGTCCTACGGTCAAGGCAGGTTGATATCTGGTAGCTTGTGTGTGACTCCCGTCTAGTCGGGGATGGGTAGATCTGCGGTGATAGTCAGATGAGGCGGAACTTTTAGTAGACGAGTGGGAAACATCATCCCTCCTGGTCCTCCTGCGCCTTTGACGGTTTAGTTAGTTTGTCAATTCAGCGTTAGCGCTCAACTGTTCAGTCAATTGTTGCCGACTTTAAGTCAGTTCTTGGAGCAACACTTGGAACTCTTGTCTGGTGACTAGTCCCGACGGATCTGAGTGAACAGTGTTGTCTTGATTGGATGGCGGCTGCTGTATAGGATTCTGTCTATCCCGACCTTCTTGATCAGCAGTTGTAGAGGCAGTTCTTGTGCTAACCATCTTGAGTGGTGGAATCCGTTCCTAGACTTTACGCAAATCTGAATAGGATGGAAGGATTCTGGATTAGAGATCTGGATCTTCCTCTTGGATTTATGCAATCCGGTGTCGACGGTAGATTCAAGGAGCAGGAGAAAAAACTGGTTTTTTCTCAATGAAAGCACCAAAGTGTTTGTACCAAAAATGGGCACAACACTCTTCGGAAGTTTTTTGAAGAGATAAAAGTGAAGAAAATAAATTGAAAATGAAGATTATCTAACAAAAACTCCAATAAACAGAAATGTAAATACGCAACAAGCAATTTAGAGTGGTTCGACGTGTTGCCTACGTCCACTATGAAGTTTTGATGACTTTATTGATTCTCTTTCAATGATTACAAGTGATTACAACCAACAACAGCAAACTACAATTTGGAATTCTGATTCAACAATAAGAATAAGATGCAAATCTCGATCCGGCAGAGTCTGGGCGCTTGAGAATCAAAAGATCCTTTTTCTGTGGGCTCTGGGGTTCTATTTATAGGCGTAGGAGGCTGAGATTTCGTTCAAACTTTGGGAGACTCGGTCTGGCATGTGAGGGGGCCCACACGACCGTTTCTAGAAAGTTTCACCACGATCTGCGATCGATACGAATCCATTTCGTATCGATCAAGATGATGTCCAATTGAGCTGAAATTTGGCAGAGACATTCCTTAGTGTGTATGCAAGTTCTGGTGAAAATTTCATTGCATTTGGATTAGTGGATTTCGAGATATGATTGATACGAGTTGAGATTTCTCGGATGGCTGCTTGGTTCGACTCCATAGCTTCGAATCGATCCCCTCGTACTGATAGTTGCACGTGTTTCTGAGATGATGTGGCGCGTGCACTTCGCCTTGATCCGGTTTTTACTCCGTGTTGACCGTATCGACTCCATAAATCTCGCCTTGTTCGCATCGAGGGATGACACGTCACCCAAGTTTGTTGACTTGATGGATTCGAATAAGACCTCATTCATGGATTCGAACAGCAGTCATCGATGGATACGAACTACTGATGGTCGATGGTTTCGAACAGACCTTTCCTTGATGGATACGAACCACATAGCTTCTCAATGGATACGAAGTCAATGGATGTGAACTGGAGCCTTTTGATAGATACGAAGTAAGGCTTCTATGTTGGATGCGAAGCAAACACTGGCCAATCGTTACGAGGCATAACACCTGTTGATGGATACGAAGTCCATCGATACGAATTCGATGGATTCGAACACTGCCAACCTGATCGGTACAAACTGGGCACCCTTGGTGGATACGAAATCAACCATAGTGATGGATACGAAGGCTGGGTCGTTTCCTTTAGATTGAATAGATCATAACTTGAGCATATGAACTCGGATTGACTCGAAACTTGGAACGTTGGCTCTCTTTGACTGTGCTCGTCACGTCATATCAATTGTAGCTCGATCCGGACTCGGACATAATTCATCGATATCCATGACGAGCGATACTTGGTTTTCAATCAGTCCGTTGGTATCCTGGCCTTGCCAAAAGGCGGGATAAAAACTTGAACCTTTCCAGAGCTCTCACTAGATTGCTTTACTGCAATGTTGCTTTATACCGCTTCCCCGTTTGGTCCTGTAGCAGTGCTCCTTCTGGATAATCTGGCTTCCTCCTTTCTCATGAACTGGTATGCCTTTGCATAGAAACGTTCCAGCGTGTCCGACGGTTTTCCAACTAGCCAATCACCAAACTTGGATTCGGGGGTAACCCCCTTGTCACAGCCATAATTATGACATGGTCATTTGGATTACTAACCTCAGTAGCAGCAATATAAAACCTCTGTAAATAATCTTTTAGTGATTCACCCGGAGCCTGGATTACACTGGATAGCGACATCACATCTTTGGGGCGAGTAGCGTGAATCCAGAACAGCTCCATGAATCTTGTAGCCACCTCATTAAATTTCGAGATTGACCGCGGGGGTAACCTTGTGAACCACATTGTAGCAATCCCAGACAGAGTTATACAGAAGCATCTGCATTTGGTTGCGTCATTCACTCTAGCCGAGTCCATTAAACATTCATACCTCATAACGTGCTGTTGGGGGTCAGTCTTCCCTTCATAAGCTAGCATCGTAGGCATGCTAAACCTCCGGGGGTATTCAGCTTGTAAACTGTTATCGGTAAACGGAGTATGACTCCTCGATACTCCCCAATCATTGTTAGTCAAGCCATGGTTTTCCCTCATCCGCTGCCTGACCATTACAGATAAGTCCGAAGTCTGGATATGGGGTGCCAGGTCGGGTTCCAATCTGCGTGAATGTTCTGGCTGGCATCCCATGGGCATCTCACTCCTTCTCGGCCTGTTGTCCTCTAGATGCGTATCCTAAGGATCAACCTCATTATCATCCTAGTGAGGTAATTGATCAACATCCAAGCGTTCCCCAGTGCCCAAGTTCCCTGTTTAGTGTCGAGGATAAATTCCCAGGTGTAGTTGAGGAGCCATCCTCCCGGTTAAGGGATCAATTCCAACCACGATTAACTGCCCGTGGTGGTTTACCACAAGTTGCTCCGTTGCTTTGGCTTGTGTCGTTTCAATTATGCGATGCCTATGCCTGTGGTGCTCGTCTGATGAAGTTGAGCTATCGGACGCCGAGTATGAAGCGGGACTTCCACTGGCATTTTGACGCTGTTGTTGAGCAATCTGGTTCATCAGATTGGCATTTGCCTGGATTTTCTCATTCAGCTGTCTCCAGCATTCCATTATCTCCCTCATCAGGTCATTGAATTCGGCCCTGGTAACAGAATCAGCAGGATTTTGAGCTGCAACAGGTTCCACATTCGCATTAGCTGGCTGGTTGCTTGGCCCTCCTTGTTGGACACTTGCAGTTTCGTTGACATCGACGTTGTGCGAGGTAGATCTAGTGCGCCTTACCATCTTAGAGTCTTTTGCTTAGATCTCGGAAAATCAGAATAGTAATTTCAAACTTTTAAGAACGAACCCGGATCTCCTTTGGGGGATTTCTTCAATCCAGTAGCAACAATGGTAATCCTAATAGCCTGAGAATCGAGTTCTTAGTGAAAGCACCAAAATGTTAGCAACCAAATTGGTCACAAACACCCGAGAATAGATTTGAGTAGTGACATAAATGAAGAAATTAAATGGAAAATGAGGAATAACACTATATATTGCAAGCAGGAACAACAAAAAGTAAAAACAACACGATTTATAGTGGTTCGTCGTTGATTGCCTACGTCCACTCTAAATGCTCTCTTTATTGCTTTATCAATCACTTGATTCCAGATACAATTCACAAGGAATAGCTTGTATACAAGTTAGAACAAAGAGAGACTGAGTACAAAAAATGGCAGAGTATTCCCTTGGTTGCTCAAAAAAGATCCCCAAAAGTGGCCTCTTTCCCCTGTATTTATAGATGGAGGAAGCCTTCAGCCTGGCCATTCGGGCTCACAACAAGAAAAGCTCGACACAACATGCAATGCCCATTACGTCGAACCGGGAATGCCGACCTGAGCTCTACAACATGGAATGCCAATCTGAGCTCTATCCATGCCGACCCGATCACATCCTACTTGTTATGTCGACCCCATGAATGCCACACATTTTCCAATCTTATCAATCATTTGGGCCGACCCTTACTTCACCAAGCTAACTTTCATAATCCTGACATCCTGTTACATCCATTTGTCAACCTTATTGACACTGGGCTAGACGTAGCTGCTTGGAAATCACACTCTGGTCATGTAGATGTCGTCTCGTGGCCATTCTTCCATCAATAGTCAATTTCGATCTCTGTAATTACCTTTATGTAGCCGGGCTAAGGCACCGAGTAACAATATAAGATGGAATATAAATAAAAGTAGGGAAGGCTAAAGACCCAAAATGCCCTTACCACATTTCTACTCTTCCATCTTTTCCCAAGCCAGCAAAGTACTAACCATATGAAAATATGTTGGATTTTGAATGGTCCATGTACCTTTGTCAATTTTTACACTTCAGGAATCTTCAAATTTCAAATCCATCATTTTATATTAAAATTTAAATATATTATTAATTATTATTATTATTATTTTATTTATTGATCTTTACATTTCAAACTAAAAAGTTTTCTCTAAACATTTAGATGTTGTTTTTAAGTATATGCCAAGGTATAACAACATTCTACAACTTATTGTTCAATAAATAGCTGAAAATCTGAAAAGCGGGTTTCAGTCACATTTTCAGCTTTCCATCGAACTACCTATCTATGTAAATAAAATTCAAAAACAAATTTTCTACCATTAGGTATTAATTAAAAGATGGTCATTTAATTATTAAAACTCTTAATTGAATATTTAAAATAAATTAAATATTTACAAATCAAAGCGATAGAATTCCAGGTCGTTACAAAAAGTATTAAATGGTCGGGGTTAGTGTTTAAGCACGACAGTGGGAAATCTCGAAAGAAGTCCGCTTTAGGGTCAAGGTATTAATTGGCTATTATAAGGTCCACCTCTTCTCAATAAAGAAGTATTAAGTGGCTTGATGAGATTCCATGCGATGTCAGCTAGGGAGTACCAAAGAGGGGTCCGCCTTGGGTTAGGAATTAAATGACGGGGACCTGCCTAGGATATATGTATTAAATGGTTATAGTTTACCTAATTCTCATTAAAAGGGTATTATGTGGCTTGGGTACTTTCTCTCACATTGTTAGGACATGAGTGACGGTTGCTGCATGAGACTGGGAAGGGCATTTGGCCTACCATTGTGGGTAACTTGTAGAGTTGGATTGGAAGAGCCTTCGAGCTTACAGTTGGAGGCATTTTGTGTAGGATGTAGTTGAGATGCTTTGTAATATGGCAATGATATTATAAAGCCATATCCAAGTGTCATCGGTCTCTTTATCTTGGACCAATTAACTAGCGGTTATGTTGTGGAGGGCCGCTTCGAGGACTGAGGTATTAATGAGCATTGAGTCTGCCCCCCCTATTCAAGAAGTATTAAGTGGCCGGAATTTTGGGTAGTATAGTTTTACATATACATACATACATATACATACACACACAAATATATATATATATATATATATATATATGTATGTATGTATATGTATATATAGGCATGTATATAGTTATACCTCAGAGGAGGTAAGGCTTATCGTACGCACATATATGATATAACTGATTAGCCGTGAATAATAGACATAACACATAGATGGAAATCAATTGGCATAAATCAGTGTCATGGATAAAGTATGTAAGTTTTCGATCATCAGAATGTTGTTCTGACTCTCTCCTCATTACATCCCACAAGACAGATTTAGAGGGATAGATTGCTGATGCAAGTATGGAACTGTAGATGGTGAAGTCTTCTCATTCATACTCGATGCTGACAAGCCAATTAGATATCCAATGAATAATATTAATTTCAAGGTAGTACCCTTAGTTAATATATGTGTTCTATTATATTTTTTCAATTTTGCTATGAGTTTATAATGATCGCTTTCTGATATGCTTGTGTTTCTACAGGTTACCAAAACCAACAACCCGTACTGTAATGGACATGGGTTTCGATTTAGTCAAAATTTGGGCCTATTAAGGTGTGGGTTGTTACATTATTTCCGATCCTAAATATTCAAATGTTAATAACTTTTTCATTCGAACTTCGATCGGAAAGCTTTATACATGAAAATTGATCAAAAAATCACCACGAACCCAATGCTACAAGTTTCATAGAAAAATTATAATGATTGTAAAATTCCTATATTTTAGCATTACTAATTATTAATTAATTTATTTTTAATTAATTATCATTAAATTTATGGGGTGTTACATTCCCCCTCCTCAAAAGAATTTCATCCTCGAAATTCCTTAAGGATCGAATCATGTAACATAACACACAACAATTCTAAGTTTTCCAATCAATTAGTGTGTAGCAAATTTCATAGCCAATAGTGTACTACTGCATGGTATATCATAAGCTATATGATATGTATGCTGAATAATACTAAACCAACGCCTCCTATGTGAATGCATTCTTATTTTTATATTTTTGAAAATATGGTACAAATAACCTATATATACTAGCAGTTCTATATGTAAGCAAGTTTGGAAAACTAAAAATCTTTGTTTTTGTGTACAAATTTTCCTACACTTCAACGAATAAAAGTATAGTTCAACCAATTTTGCATCCAATCCCTACCATCCAAAATCCTAGCACACAATTTTCTACCATCCAAAATTCTAAAAATCTAGTTTTCTAAACCTATATTCTTGTGTCAGAAAATGGTTTAAATGGGGAATTCCAGATTTCAATCCTTCTC
The DNA here is from genome assembly GCA_030737815.1 of Allium fistulosum. NCBI lineage: Eukaryota > Viridiplantae > Streptophyta > Magnoliopsida > Asparagales > Amaryllidaceae > Allium > Allium fistulosum. The sequence continues at coordinate 1,385,419,554 of CM060901.1, read as the reverse complement.
TAGTGTACCCATTCCCCTATATCTTTAAACCATCTCTTTTGCCCTTATTTTCTTTTTCAATTTTTTTGAGTACAGTCCACATAAGGAAGTTTACTTTATGTTCAAAAACTTAAAATAAAGTTATTTTAAAACAAGTTTGGTTTACCTACCGACAAGGTATCGAAAAAGAATTCCCAAGGCTAAACAGCTTATTTTCTTTATCACTAAATACCTTTTACTTTACTATCTCTTCTACTGTATAGTAAAATTCATACTTGCTAACCCTTCAACTTTTTCCTTATGTCAAGCATATGGCATTTCAAAAATAAAAAATTGGCCCATTTTTGTTCCAAATTGTTTTCAATTAAATTTTAGAAATGGTTAGAAAATTTAAAAATAAAACTTACTTTTTTTGCAAAACTTTTACGTAACACTTTCTAGTAAAAATTAAGTATTTTTGAACAATTTATATTTCGGAAGTATTTGTTTTTATCTTTTCAAACAAACAATGCCACAACCTACGCAGTCGGAATTTAGTTAATGAGTTAACATATATGATTGTCTCTTTTCTACTACACCGTAAATTTTCAAATTTCTAAAACCTTTTCTTTTAAATTAGAACAACAATTAATAGACATGTTCGCTTATGAATTTAAACTTTCAAGGCATATGGATAGTGACCCATGGTTTTGCAACAATCTTTCCTTATCCTTTGCTTGCTAAAGTTTATCTTACCAAAATATTAAGATTTTGGGAATTAGCATTATTTTACTTTTATTAACTAATAAGCTTCCTAATTTATTTTATAAACTTCTTGTCTCACTTTGCTAGTTAAGTGTCTACATGAGATTTCCTTACTTGCACAGTTTTCCAATAAATGTAATGGCCAGTCTAAAAATAAATTTAAAAGGAACTTTTCTCACAATATCATACACGTTTTATACAACTGAAAAAGCTATTGCTTATAACCTAAACCTAAAAGAAACAAATGTTGGATGTTGCCCTTCAACGTCAGTTGACAATAATGATGTTGTAGCCCTATCACTTCTTACATAAATTAAATGAACCTTTATAAAATGCCATTCCACTTTAACCAACATATCTTAACTTTCCTTTTTGGCTATTAATAAATAAGGTACATCCATTACTTATGTTAACCTAGTTTTTAACCCACCAGAATTCAACGGGAACTAAAACATTCACGTCATGTCAAAACAACTCAAGAATCAAACAAAAGGACCAGAAGAAGAAGCTAAGAAAGACCCAAAATGAAAGATGCAAAAATAGGCTAAGGGGATGGAATGCTAGCGATCCATAAGGATTGATCTTGGATCCTCCAAACTTCTTGCATCATGAACCAAAATCTTTTCTAGGGATGCCTGTCAAGTTTCATGATATTCCAAGCAAGCTAGTTCGAGAACTGATCATTCGTCTAATTCTAATCATAGTTCAATACAACCTGTACATGAACCACCATCAACTCGTTATGCAATTATATGGAGAGCATTTACATAAGGCAAGGAGCAGATCCAAGTGAAACGATCCAAAAATACTTTAACTAAATGGATCGCTAATGATCCATGCCTATGGATTGCTAGCAATCCATTAGGTTAGGTCGGCTCACTTTGAACTTTTAGGAACGCTTTCATACCATCAAGTATAGGCTTATGGTAAAGCAGCCTAGCCCAATAGCTCTCCAATCCCTGTAAATACTCACATATCTACAACATAAAGGGGATCTTCTTCTGGATTGGCTGTCGGAACTCTGCAAAAGTTATTCTTCACCCTTCTCCTCCCATGCAATAGTCATCTAAGGATTCACTGTGATTCTCTAGTGAACTCTTGCACTTGTGACTTGATCTAACTTAGGAAATTCAATCATATTGTAATCCAATTCCATTTGTAATAGAAGTCAGTTAATAGAAAGTTATAAAGTGGATGTAGGCTTCATTATCAGCTGAACCACTATAAAAATCTTCTTGTTTCTTTACTTTTTCAACGATCTACAATTGCTTTTTCTATTTTATTTGCCTTGATAAATAGGGCTATTCTTTCACACTCAATCTAGGGTGTTGATCCATTTTTTGGGTTAAATTTTTGGCTTGAGAGCCCATCTCAGGCTCAAATCTAGCTATCTATTTTGGATTAGACAGGTTCAGAAGTTAGATCCTTAATCTTTCTTAGAAGATTTTCTGTTGAGAGTCAGTGGCACCAAAAAGAAAGAGAACTACTTCCGAAAGATCCATAGGAGCTGTAATAACTGGAGAGGAAACTAATCCTTAGAAAGTTGATGTCAACGGCGTTAACAACCCATTAGCTACAGAAAATTCTGGTGCCAACACAGGAGATCAGGCGTCGGGATCTTCTATCCAGCGTGAAGTTGTTACTAGAGACGAGTTAAACAAGATGGTTGATGAAATCAATAAAAAATGGAGAACGGCCAAAAAGCTCTTATGGAAAAATTAAATGCCCTCCCGATCTTTCAATCACATGCTACTCTGATAACCATGCCAGAGCCTACAGCAGCCATTGAGCAGAAAAACTATTATGTTTCTAGACTAAACAAGAGAAATGGATAGCAGCATCAAATAGGAGTAATAGGTGGAACTGAAGGAATCACCATAGAAGGAAACGCAAGCACTCCACCAACTGCAAAGCAGCTCGCCATGAACTTGAATCTGGGGACAAAAACCCCACGGGAAGATATAGCAAGGGATCTCTTCGACTTAGAAGATGGTGAACAATTTGGCGAAAGGGTATATGCTCCAGGACAGACTCCCTTCATTGATTACATTCTGAATGATCGATATCCTAAAAAGTTCACCATGCCGATTATTCCGTCATATGATGGAACTAAAGACCCGAAACCTCACTTGTACAAGTACAGTTGGTACATGGATGGAGCAAATGCTTCAAATGCTGTTTGATGTAGATGTTTTCCAATATTTCTAGAGGGAGTTGCTTCCATGTGGTTCATTCACCAGGCTCCCACCTAAATTCATCTCCACTTTCAATGAATTAGCAACATGGTTCCTTGATCAGTTTAGGATTCACACAACACAACCAAAAGACGTGATGTTCTTATCGGACCTATTCCAGGGAGGAAATGAATCTTTGAAATCCTTCATGAGTCGGTTTAACACTGTAGTCACTGAATTAAGTAATCCAAACGAAGATATGATCTTCATGGCCTTGGTCCGCACCATCCATCCTTACATGAATTCAGAAAATGGATCGAAATTAAACAACCGACCACAAGGAAGGTCTTTATCGTAAGGCGAGCCAGTACTTGAGATTGGAAGAGGCAGAGGAGCTAGAAGCAAAACCTACTAACCTACAACCAACCAATGTTTGGTAGAATGGTATGACGGCGAAGCAAGATGCAAATACCTCCAGGATTGCTATAGGAAATGCGAGAAGGATGGGAATTAGAAAAGGAAGAATCAGAATTCCAATAAGTGAAACGGAAGTAACAAGCGACTTGAAGGCTTGAGGCCTGAAGACTATACCCCACTCTATGGTACTCCAGAGAACACCTACCTTACGACACAAGGGACAGAGGAGTACAAGAAGCCGCCTAAAAAGGAAGCAACTGAACAACAAAAGCATTCCAGGAAATACTGCTGCTTCCATGAAATGCATGGTGGTCACAACATGGATGAGTGTCGTAACTTGAAGAACCTGATTGAAGAGCTGATTCGGGAAAACAAGCTTTAGCAATATGCGAGGAAACCATAAAATCCTGACCAGCTTGTGGCACCCCAAGCTCCTAAAGACCGAGGAAACCAGGCTGGAACCACCAAAGAGGGATCTAGATGGACCGACCAAAGACTCATCATTGGAATAATATCCGAGGGACCTCATCTCGTGCAGAAGAGTTGGGGATAAATGAAGCGATATGCATGCTCGCTAAGACATGCTCCGAAAAATTCATGCTTTGCGATTTAAGATGGAACTCCTGCCAAGCAGAAGGGAACCTTGAATGATGACATAGTATTCCAGAGTCGAGACACCAAAGGAATAGAAGCTCTGACCCTTGACCCATGGTCGTGACGGTAGGAATCAAACCAGCCATGGTCCGACGTGTATTGGGGATAGTGGCAGCTCTATGAGTATCCTGTCCAATCACACGTTTGATCAAATAAAGATCAGTATGAAGGACGTATCCGCTTGTCGAACAAAGATCTAGGGATTCACCGGTGAACCTAATCAACCAGTCGGAACAATTGATTTACTCGTCGAACTTGGGGAAGGTGATCGAAGAGTCATCCTCACCTAGACTTTTGTGATTGTGGTAGAAATATCCAGATATAATGCTTTCTAGGGTCAGCCCACTTTGGTAGATTTCAGGATTGCTTTAGCTCAGTGGAGTCTAACCATGAAATTTCCCACAGAGAATGGAGTTGGGGTGATCAAAGGAGACCAAAGTGCCGCTAGAGAATGCTACGTTGCAGAACTACGCGAGTCTAGAAGAAAATAAAAGGGGAAGAATATGCGAAGAACTCTCCGCATTCGTGAACCTACCGAATAGCAACTGCAGAGCCACCCCTGGCTTGGGGACTATAACCGATTCGGTAAGGCTTTAGACCTTATAAAGAAGAGTCCAGGGGAGGAATTGGCAGCACCGGCAGAATTGATGGTGTCAATCCCAGTTGATATGGATGACCCAACATGGTTCCTGAAAATTGGATCACATTTTGGAAATAAGATGCGATTGGAATTCATCAAATTTCTTCATGCCAACCTGGACGTATTTGCTTGGACACAGTCCGATATGTGCGGGATTTTGTCGAAAATTACATGCCATGCACTTATTATTGATCCCAAATGTACAAAAGTGAAGCAGGAGAGATGCAGCCTAGGACCCGAGCGGTCCATAGTGCTGAGAGAAGAAATGGATAAGCTAATGGCGAATGGTTTTATCCGCAATGCAACCTACCCCGAATGGGTATCCAACCTAGTCTTAGTCAAGAAGTCCAATGGAATATGGTGAACTTGCATCGATTCCTCAGACCTAAACGAAGCTTGCTCAAAAGGCAGCTTTCCTCTGCCTAGAATCGACTAACTTATGGATGGGACAGCTGGGCGTGAACTACTATCATTTATGGATGCTTACTCGGGGGTACAACCAGATCATTATGTATGAACATGACCAGGAAAATACCATTTTCATTATTGATATGAGATTATACTGCTATGAAGTGATGCCATTCAACTTAAAGAATGCTTGGGAAGCCTACCAACGACTAGTGAACGCCATGTTCAAACATCAGATCGGGAAGACTATGGAAGTTTAGGTAGACAATATCCTAGTTAAATCGCGCATAGCTCCAAATCACTTGGACAGCCTCGTTGAAATGATTGAAATACTCCATAAATATGGAAGTAAATTCAATCCACTTAAGTGTCACTTCGGGGTAGCCTTTGGAAAGTTCTTGGGATTCGTTGTAAGCGCCAGAGGCATCAAAGCAAATCCTGAAAAAATTACCGCTTTATGGAAAGTCGAGGCCTCGAGGAACAAGAAGGAGTTACAAAGCTTGAATGGAAAAGTTGCAGCACTAAGTAGGTTCATCTCAAAAGCAACTGACAAATGTATATCGTTGTTTGATGCACTAAAGAAGGGAGAAAAGAACTTTGAATGGAATTAAGCTTGTCAAACTATGTTCGAAGAGCTGCTACGACATATGGAAAACCCGCCAGTTCTGTCCAAGCTGGTAGACGGAGAAGACTTGTTTATCTACTTAGCAGTCTCATCCTATGCATTAAGTGTCGCGCTCATATGAGAAGAAGTAAAGATCCAATGACTCATATATTACATCAGTAAATGATTCACTGGAGCAAAGAAAAACTATCTGAAATTGGAAAAATTAGCATATTGCCTCTTGATGGCATCCAGAAAATTACGACCATACTTTCAGGCATATCCGATTAAAGTACTAACAGATCAATCCTTGAAGCAAGTACTAACAGATTAAACGACCCCTGGACAGCTTATCAAATGGAACATCGAATTGAGTCAGTATGAAATCACTTACCACCCTCGAAGAAAGATCAGTGGGAAGGCGCTGGCAGACTTCATTGTTGATTTTATGATACGAGATAATGAAGAAGAAATTACTCCAGAAGTGGAGACATGTTGGAAGTTGTTCGTTGATGGTGCATCTAATAACTTGTGCTCGGAGGAAGGAGTAGTGCTCGAAACTCTCGAAGGACGATTCATTTGCTATGCCTTACGCTTGGAATTCCTTACAATAAATAACGAAACAGAATACGAAGCATTGATAGCCAGGTTGAAAGTTGTGATGGAACTCGGGATAAAGTCCATACACATCTACAGCGACTCTAAGCTAGTCGTCTGCCAGGTAAAAGGTGAATACAAAGCTCGGGGAGAGAACCTCGTCCTATATCTATCTAAAGTGTAGGAACTGCTATTGACATTGAACATTACACCTTAACTCATATCCCAAGAGAACAAAACATGAAGGCGGACTATCTAGCCAAACTGGCCAGTTCCGGAGAAGCTCGGTCCTTAGGGCTAGTCCCAGTCGAAACTCTGACTGCTCCAAGCATAAGCAAGATGGATATTGACTGGATTTTTGAAACAACCGAAGAACCGGAAATGTGGATGACATCGATCAAGGACTACCTGCTAAGAGAAACACTCCTTGTAGACAAGAATCAATGGAAAAAGCTCCTTCAGAAGACACCGTAGTTTGTAGTACATGATGGGATGCTCTACCGAAGTGCATTCTCTACCCACTTTCTCAAATGTGTGACCAACGACGAAGCCCAATGAATCCTCAAGGAAGTTCATAAAAGCGACTGCGGAGATCACACTAGGGGGAAAACCCTCGTAAAGAATGTCCTTCGATATATGTATTTTTGACCAACAGTAAACCATGATGTAACAGATTATGCCAGACAGTGCGGCCAATGCCAAAGATTCGACAAGATCAAAAGAATTCCCTCGACAGAGCTAACACAGATGGTCAGCTCGTGGCCATTCGCGATCTAGGGAATTGATCTGATTGGTGCATTACCAATGGCTAAAGGAGGAGCCAAATATGCTATCGTTGTTGTTGACTATTTCACCAAATGGGCCGAAGCAGAACTGCTGGCCACTATTACCATAAAGAAAATTATTAATTTTGTCACTAAAAACATTATTTGCAGGTTCGGAGTGCGAGAAAAAAACATCACGGATAATAGGAATCAATTCGAAAGTGCTGAGTTCAAAGACTTTTGTAAAAGCTTCCGAATCGGGAAAAGCTTTTCCGTTGTTGCACATCCGTAGGAAAACGGGCAAGTAGAAGTAGTGAACAAGATCATCAAGTGCACCATCAAAAAGCGGCTAACTAAAGCTATAGGGAATTGGGTTAATGATGTTCCACTCGTGCTATGGGCTTACGGGACAATGCATAAATCTGCAACCAGGCAATCCCCGTTCACCCTAGCATATAGTTCAGAAGCGATGATCCCAGTCAAGCTAGAAGTCCTCTCTCATCGACGATAAAACTTTAATCAAAGGCAAAATGAGCAGCTCCTACTCGAGTTGCTCGATATGGTCGATGGGAAGAGGGAAGAAGCTGAATTAAGGACTGCTTCTCGCCCGAAAAGGTTAGCACGATAATTCAATTCCAAAGTCGGTAGCCATACTTTCGAAGGAGGAGACATTGTCCTCAAATGGGTCTACCCTGTATCAGGAACAGTCATACTAAACTGGGAAGGGCTTTATGTGATCGGCCAAAAGCTAGGGGATGACACACTCAAGCTTACAACCGTTGATGGAACCCAAATTCCTTGAGCTTGGAATAGCGAATTGCTGCGTTATTACTTAATCTAAAACTATCTTATATATTTCTTATTTTTTGCAAATAAGCCATCTCGGAATACCGGAGGCATCGTGAATAAGCAGAACTTGCCTAACTTTTATTAATAAAATTGCTTTATTTTCTGAACCAATAAAACTGTGTTCAAAAAAGTAACCTGTTGAGTTGACGGGGTCAAATCGACCCAAAACGATCCAATCACTACTTAAGATAGTGGAATCATGCTCAAGTACACCCTACCTACCCGCTGAGTCGATAGAAGCAAATCGACTCAAACCGTTGGATCGATGGAACTCGATCCTTGCCTTCTAAGAACCGATGTTGCTTCGGTAGTACCGAGAAGGCCCAAATCAAAGTCACGCATTTCATAAGCTTCATAACGCTTCTTGGGTAGTAGAATAATGCCCAAGCAATTATAATTACTGAAGTCGTGCATTTCGTAAGCCGCGCACTCTCAAAAAGCCGTGCATTTTGTAAGCCGTGCACTCTTAAAAGCCATGCATTTCATAAGCCGTGCACTCTTAAAAGATGCGCATTCCGCGCAATCACTACTTGATGTTGCTCCGACACCATCAGCAAACCATTAAGATCTTGTAAGTACCGGTATTATCCTAACAACACCGGGAAACTCGTCTATTGCAAAATAAACAAGAATCCACTCCCATTATAAAAAGTAATTGACATGAATCCAGCAATGTCGCACAACTAGAAATCAGCAAAGATTCCCGATCATTGACCGACATAATCTCCAGAATCGAGATGCTTGAGTCATAAGATCCCGAAGATAGTAACCGCAAAGTAGATTCGGTTACAAACATCAGAGGAATCGCTCAGATCAACTGGTTATTTGTCAAGTGTTCGGAGAAAACAACCCTGTAAAGTAAGGGGCACATACACACCAGCATTTAGTTGAAAGGAAAACTACTCCACATGCCCGTTTCTCCAAACAAAGAATTTTGGCAATCATAACAGATCTAGTTATAAAGTTAAAAATGCGTATATAATGCGTGAAATCACGAAATAGAGGCATCGTATGCCATGAAAACGGCACGGCAATGTGAAGTATATAAATTGTCGAACAAGCCATCATGCCATGTGCGTACATAAGTAGTATAGATGAAAGCTAAGTACGTGATAAATAAGGAAGAACACAGAAGAGATGATAGTAGAAACATTAATCTTTTCATTTCTTATAACATTTTCTATACAAAGTCAAAATGTAGGGGCTATAACCACACAATATCGGCCAACAAAAAGAAAAGTACATATTGTTTGTACCAAAAATGGGCACAACACACTTCGGAAGTTTTTGAAGAGATAAAAGTGAAGAATGAAAATTAAAACTGTGGGTTATCTAACAAAAACTCGAAGTAACAGAAAGTAAATTGCAAAGACAAGCGATTTAGAGTGGTTCGGCGTTTTGCCTACGTCCACTATGAAGTTTGATGATTTTATTGCTCGATACTTGAAGATTACAATTCTTGATAATGTAGTACAACTGAAATTATATGCTAAGTCTCAATCTAAAGCAGCGGTGGTGTTCTGGAGTAAATCTAGCAGAATCTGGGCGCTCTTTAGTACTTAGAATTGTCCGACCCCTTTTCTGAATGACCAGGGGCTTTATTTATAGGTGTAGGAGGCTGATATTTCGCCTAAAATGAGGGGAGACCAGTTCTGGTACGTCAGGGGGCCCACATGGCCGAAATCTGGAGATCCGGGCCTGCTTTGGGATTGATTCGACCCTTGGTTCGAATCGATCCAGAAATTGTCCAATCGAGCTGAAATTTGGTGTGGACATTCTTCAACATGTGCTCAAGCTTCTGTGAAAATTTCATAGCATTTGGACTTGTGGATCTCGAGTTATGGTCGATTCAAGGTTAGATGCTCAGCTGAAACTTCTCTTCGAATCGACTCCATTCGACCCGGTTCCTTCGAATCGATTGCATCGAATCGATGGTGGAGCGTGCTTCGGTGATGACGTGGAGCGTGAACTTCGCATCGATCCGCTTTTGTCGCCAGTTTGATCGAGTCGTCTTGAAGACTTTTCTGCTTTGACTCGATGGATTCGAAGACGTCATTAATCCTTCGATTCGAATGACGTTTCGCTCGTATCGATAGCGACATGCTTCGATCGATTCGAAGTCAACCATATCTAGATGGATTCGAGGGAAGACATCTGTGCATGGATTCGAAGCAGAGCGTCTCGTTGGGTTCGAAGCAGGATATCTCCATGGATTCGAACTAAGGATAACTTGAAGGAAACGAATGTGGATTCGAGGAATGGATACGAAACCTGACCATCTGATGGATTCGAAGCAAGGCCTAGTGGGACGGATTCGAACCATGGGCTGGCTCGATGGAGTCGAAGCAAAGGTGTTACTCATGGATTCGACCATGCTGAGGTGATGCCGGTCTGATGGATGCGTGTTTCATGGATTCGAACATAGGTTTCGCCTATGCATTCGAACTAAGGACTGTCTACTCCATTTTTCGTTGGTGATATCTTGAGCATACGAACTCGGATTGCCCCGAAATTTGGAACATTGGTTTTTACTACCCTGTTTGACGTGACTTATCGATTGCAGCCTGATCTGGACTCGGACAAATTTCATCGACATCCATAGCGATCCTTGCGCGTAGCTGATCTTCGAGACGATCTGTCACCGGTTGCTAGTTAAGTCCTTGATGTCACGGCCTTGCCAAAAGGCGGGATAACATTTGCCCCCCAAAGTACGTCTTGTGTAAACGCGACGTGCTTTGAAAAGCTGCAGTCTCTCATTGGATAGCTATAACATGATTTACCGAAAGTTGCATTCTGTATCGCTGCAATTGACCGTCGTATAATTGTGACTGGCTGTTAGTTCTTCGAGTTATGACGAGATGAACATTTGATCCCTGTAAATGACAAAGATCGAACCTTAGTCAGAGATATGTGCATACGTGTATTATCTTGACTTTGGTTAACGTTGCGTGATCGCAAGCCGTTGTTAGTTCGGTTTGTTATCGAATTCTGCATCGGTCCTCTCCTGGACCGGTTTGAGATTCGAGCTAAAATATTGCTTTTATGATTGTCTATGATCATCCTCTTGCATCGATCCTCTCCTGAATCGGTATAAAGAGTAGACAAGCAATCTTTCATATTGAAACGGTTCGTCCATTCTCATTAATGGTCGGTGATGGATTCGAAGCCGTGGTTGCTCGAATCGATGGTTCGAACCGCTGGTATTCGATGGATTCGAAACGGTCATTCGAATCGATAGCTTTTTAATCCTTGCATGCTGATGGTTGTGAATTCAGTACTTCGAATCGATGGGACATAACGACTCCAATTTAACTTTTGTTGGAAGCTTCGAATCAATGTAGCTTCGCATCGATGAGGCTTTGTAAAGATGCAGCCTTGATGGGTTCGATGTTTTGAGAGATTCGAATGCAATGGGCTCGAACGTGATGGATTCGAGTGGAATAGCGCGTGACCGGCTGGAGTTGGTCATTTTGACCGGGATACGAATCGTCTCGTTTCCTTCTGGATCCATATAAATACGTGAGGCTTGGCTTATTTTTTCTTTTTACTTTTTACTATTGCTTCGTCTCTTTCTTCGTATCGATCTCCCAGACCTCGAGAGAAGCGTTTCTACGAATCGACCAAATCCTTCACGTTCTCACTCGTATCCACTCAAAAATCAGGTAATAACTGGATTGAGCCAAGTTGAGAACGATGGAATCGAGGAATTCTCGCCATTTCGAATCGATGGATGGAGCGCGACAAATTGTCGAGATTTTCTTGGGGGAAGGAGAAATCTTAAAGGATTTTGATTCCTCCTTGCCTCGTATCGACCTGACATGGACTAATTCGAATCGATCCTGAGTATGGGGCCTTCGAATCGAAATTTGCTAAGGGAAGCGGCTCGTATCGATCGATTCGCTGTGATGGTTCCATGATTGATTCGAAGGCATTGAGTTCGATCGATACGAAGTCTGCTCTCCTGATGGATTCAAAGTGATCCTTCCCTTGATGCTACGGGTATTGTTCCAAGTACCCTTGTCGACACGAAGTGTGTCGAGTTGACTTTTGTATCGATTCGAAGCACCTCGATTCGAGTCGTATCGATCCGAGGTGATCGATTCGAACGTCTTCAGTTCAGGGAATGTAGCTCTTCTGTCTTGCTCAATGGATTCGAATTATGACCTATTTTCAGTAGGAATTTTCTGAACTTAATGAACTTTAGCACACTCAACTCCGACGAGCTTCGGCCTTGCCCAACTCGAACTTGACAGTAGGACTACACTTGACTTCCTTTTGAAGCTCGTCGATGGAGCCATGACTTAACCGAAGACATAACAGATCTATACTTGAATCGGTCGGTAGTATTTGGATGGCGCAGATATGACGGTCAGCGATGACGGTCATTTCCAATCTCGATTTCCAGAGTTCCGTCGTTCGTACATCTTACTTTAGTCTGTAGAATTTGCTTAAGTAACGCACAACACTTGCACTACACGACACGTTCACACACTCTACACTGGGGAATGCACGGGCTCTGTATGTACTTAACGTTTCTTTATGATGAGTTAGTTAATTATGGAATCTTTGAGCTCCCAACAACAAGAGGTACAGAGCTCGACTCCTCCGGTGCTTGAGATTCCCGATATTCCTGCCGATGTAATCGATCCAGCTCCAGATGAATTGCCGGATGCTATATTTATTGAGGACCCCGCTGACTCTGTCCAATCTAACATTTCTGAATCCCTATTGGGCCGAATTTGCTTGAGACATAACATATCTCTAGGTGATGTATTATTGCCCAGTGCCGCTGATAGACCGCATAATCCGCCTGAAGGATATACAACATTCTATCGCCATGCTTGCGCGGCCGGAACTCTCCCTCCTTTCAATCAATATATCAGAGGGATGCTATCATATTTAGGAATCGCTCCTTCACAACTTCATCCCAACGGGCACGCGTTGCTGAACAGTGCCTTTGTCATATTTATGGACTGTCTCTTTCGCCCGCCAAGGCCAACCGAGATTAGACATATATTTAACTTCAAGAGTAGGGGTGATAGCCCGTCTTTTCCATTTCTGGAGGAAGTTAGGAATTGCCAAGTTGTCGTTGGAGCCTGGACCCGACTGAGTTATTTCAAGAACGAATGGTTCTATGTTCGATGCCCTCCGGGTTTTGCTAGGCGATGGTTGTCTAGACGTAAGCGCCTTAACTTGTTCTCTTGTCCAATAGCTTTTTGGCGTTAGTATTGACATCTTATTTCTTTCACAGCCATTATCTCCAGACCTGATGGCGGGTATTTCAAGAACGTAGTCCGAAGTCTCCAAGAAGTTCCGAGCAAGCTGAGACAAATCGACTCGGTGCTGAATGACTATAATTTAAGGACTCTCGGCCTGATCGAAATCGATCAAAGTATGGTTATTGAAGGGTTGGCAAAGCCTGCCTCTAAGAAGGAGAACAAGAAGAAAACCAAGGAGAAAACCAAGAAGAAAACGGCGAAGAAACCGCTTGGAATCACCATAACCGAAGCGAGTGATGGAGAAAGAACCCCTACAGATTCGGAGTCGATGGCTGATCTCTCGGGAAACTTTGAAGGATCGGGAGAAAAACGGAAAGGCAAGGCCGCCGTTTCCAAAAAACTTAAGTCTAAGGGGGGGGGGAATCTATAGATGTGTTTCCTACCGCTTCCGGAGTCATTATTTCTGAGGCCGCCCCTTCTCATCTGAGAGATGCTTTCAAAGGGCTTGATGATATTCCTATCCCAGATTATATATCGATTTCTCATAATCCTGGGTTGGAGGAATTTCAAGATGTCCTAAATATGAACGAGCCCCTTCCTTTAAGTGCGGTCAACACTTCTGGTCGGTTTGGGGGTTTACACATTTACACACACTTCCACAGCACTTCATGACTTTTGCATAGTAAACATTGCTTTATCGGACCCTAACCCGTAATCCCTTTTTTTTTATCGCAGGTGAAATGTAAGGCAGAGGCTCCACTTTGGATAGGCTCCGGAACGTGCGCCAATCTTCTCCATTTTATGATTCCCGCAGGAGAGAGACAGATAGGGATCATGGGCGAGGCTATTCAAGTCAAGAACGTTATGATAGAGATAGAGATTACTCGCGTGGCCGTTCTGGCTATGATTATTCTGATAGAGACCGGGGATACCAGTACCGACCCCGATCTCGCTCTCCTCCGCCTCCTAGGGCCCCAGTTGATCTTCCCGGGCCTTCTCAACAGCAACAGCCGCCTTCTCAATCTTCTCGGCCTGATACTCAGCAGCCAAGAATGGAACCGACAACAGCCGCTATAATAGAACAAGCTCCGGCTGAGTTGACAAGTGAGGGAGCCATCAAACTTGCGCAAATGAAAAGAGATTTTCCTGAAATTTGTATGGATGCTTATGTCTTCCCTCCTAATCTTAAAATAATTCCTCCGGATGCTGAGAACATTGCTCATAACTATATCCGTGACTTCTATGCTCAGTATAAGGAGTGGTACAAAGCGGCAGCGAAAGCATCGAAGGTAGCTTTTGACCGGGCGAGGATCATTGAGGAACGTGATGCTGACATTGTTAAGCAGAAACGTATTATTCAGGTTCTTCAATCCAAAATGGAGACGCTCCGGAAATCTGAGCTTGAAGCACTTCAGAAACATGACGATGCCGTGGCCAAACTGGCTAGGATGCAACAGGAACATTGTGCCACGGTAGAGGAGATGGGCCACCGCAACACCACCATTGCAGCTGAGCGAGACTTAGCCGTTAAAGAGTTGAACGAGCTCAAGGCCAAATTTTCCGAAATGGTGAAGGAGAAGGATGACGCGAACGCGACTGCACAAGAGGCTTGCGACCAAGCAGTATCTCTTAAGGCCGAACTTGCTGCGGCGGCGGTCAAGACTAAGTCTGCGGAAGCAGAAATCCAAGAAAAGATTTTGGAGGAGAGGTCCAGGCTTGATGCTGAATTTGATGATCTCTTGGTCACGTACAACGCTAATGTTCTGGAGCACAGAAATTTAGCGTGGCTGGGAGATGACTCCATGATCCTGTACAAAGCCTGGACCCGGCTGGTGGATGAAAAGAGAGCAGCGCATCCAGATGAAACACTTGACGACTTTGAGTTGGAGATGCGTTTGCTCACCGAGGATGAGAGGAAGGTCCTTCATGAGGCGGTGATCTCTATGGCGAAAGAAAAGCTTGGTGTTCAATCTCTAGAGACAGGCGAAGGCTCGGGGATCGCGCATCACGAGGCAAGTGTTGAAGCTGTAATTCCAACATTGCCCGAGACCACTGGTGCGGTAGATCCCCAGTCTGTTCCTGCATATAATCCTGACCAACCGCTATTATCTTCCGCCGATGATTCTGCCCACGTTTCGGTCCAGACTAAGGAAGGTATTTGAACGCTTCCTGTATTTTAGTTGTGAAGAACCTTAAGCAACACACTTGGCTAACAATCTTCGCTTTGTCGCATTTCAGTGACTGAAGTCGTTGTTTCTGCGCCTCTTGCACTATGAGTTCCATATCAAACACAAGGGGTTGTTTTTACTGAAGCCATCACGACTTCTACCTTGGTCGGCGAAGAGGGAGATGCAAACATGTTTTCTTTTAGCGCTCAAATGATTGAGGAGCTTCTTAATGAACCCATCAATCCCTCCGTCAATCCGTCCGATGCTATGAGTGGGGCTGCTCTGGCCGTTAGTTCATCTATGCCCGCTACTGTTGCATCTGATGCGGCCCAAGCATCCCGTGAGGACGAAATTATTGCCGAGATTGATGCCGAGATGGCAGCAGGGAATGCTGGTATGAATCCGCCCGGGCCTACCCCGTTAATGGTGATTTCACCGGGCGGTACTGTAATGATCGAAGCCGCTCCTGTCCCACTTCCTGCTACTACTCCCATGCCTTCAACTCATCCTCCGAGAAGAATTTCCATCGTCTCAAGCTCTGAGGAAGACGTTGATATTATGTCGCTGCCGGAGGACAAGCCTGAAAAGAGCAAGCGGTCGAGGGGAAAATCAGGCAGCGGATCTGGTGGAGCTACCCCGAAGAAGAAAATACGAAAGAAGAAAGATTGAACTCTTTCTTTAACTTTCTGTTGTGAAGGGTAGTATTTTGTTGATTTTTCTATAGCTGTGTATAGATGTGGATTCGGCTCCCACTAGCAGAATTTTTTGAAACACTTTGTAATCAGATTCTTTTTGTTGATAGTGGAAATGAAAATTTATTCCCTTTCTGTCTTCAACTTGTTACGTGTTATGTTTCTGCCCCCAGTATTGGGGATAAGTGTGGAGTTGACGTATGTTTATACTCCGTCTCGCGCTCTGGGAGTATGGAGTTGAGTAAATGTTTATACTCCGTCTCGCGCTCTGGGAGTACGGAGTTGAATAAATGTTTATACTCCGTCTCGCGCTCTGGGAGTACGGAGTTGAATGAATGTTTGTACCCAGCTCGCGCTCTCGGAGTACTCTGGGATTTTGTAAATGTTTACACTCCGCCTCGCACTCTGGGAGTACGGAGTTAAGTAAATAGTTTATACTCCGCCTCGCGCTCTGGGAGCACGGAGTTAGGAAAATGTTTATACTCCGCCTCGCGCTCTGGGAGTACGAAGTTAAGTAAAATGTTTATACTCCGCCTCGCGCTCTGGGAGCACGGAGTTAAGTTAAATGTTTATACTCCGCCTCGCACTCTGGGAGTACGGAGTTAAGTGAAGGGTTGTCGTGTATCAACCCGTTTCTTGGCCTGATGTGATGGCTTGCCCCCGAGCTCGGGTTTCATTTAGTGAGTGGTTGATTGCTTCACAGCCACTCCCTACTTGAATAAATTCCACTGTGTGATGGAATTTAGCTCTTCGTGCATCGTGATGTTGTACATTGTATTTAATGAATCACAGCTCTGGCTCGAAGAGATGGTATTTTATTGCTGAAATAAGAAAATATGGCAAGTCAGTTGCCTTATTACAAATTCTAATTTCGAAATGCAAAAGTAAATTGCTGAATAAAAAACATAATGAAATAAATAAAGCCTGTCATATGTAGTAGCGACGGAGACTCTCGCTGTTCCAGGCCCTTGGTAAAACTAGACCGTCCACGGTTGATAGTTTGAATGTGCCATCTCCAAGTCTTTGTGTAATCACGTACGGTCCTTCCCAATTTGGTTTCATGTGTGAAGGAACCGGGTAGATTCTCTTGAGGACAAGATCACCGAGTTCAAAGGTTCGGGATCGAACTTTGGTGTTATATAACCGTGCGACCCGACTTCGGTATGCCGCCGCTCTCAAATCAGCTTCTTCCCGTTTCTCGTCCAACAGATCCAAAGATTCAGCGAGTAATATAGCATTTGTTTTTGGGTCGTAATAAGTTACGCGGTGAGAAAATACTTCTGTCTCAACTGGAATAACGGCCTCCGAGCCATAGGATAAGGAAAATGGGGTGTGTCCAGTTGCAGTCTTGTGAGTTGTTCGATAAGCCCATAATGTCATAGGAAGTTCATCGACCCATTTGCCCCCAGCCTTTTCCAGTCGTTTCTTTAAGATGGATTTGATAACTTTGTTAACAGCTTCGACCTGACCGTTTGCTTGTGGATGTGAGACTGCAGAGAACTTTTTATGAATATGAAACCGTTGACAGAAATTCTTGAACTCCGAACTTTCGAATTGGGTCCCATTATCGGTGATGATGGTACGCGGGAGTCCAAATCGACAAATGATATTTCAGACTACAAAGTTTATTACTTTCTTCGACGTAATCGTTGCGAGAGCTTCGGCCTCGGCCCATTTCGTGAAGTAGTCAACTGCGACGATGGCATACTTCGCACCACCTCTTGCCAAAGGTAAAGCGCCGATGATATCGATACCCCACATAGCGAACGGCCAGGGACTGACCATTTGAGTTATCTCGGTAGGTGGGGCTCTTGGAATTTGAGCGTGTTTCTGGCACTTGTCGCACTTTCTGGCATAATTGGCTGCATCTCGGTTCACTGTCGGCCAGTAATATCCATATCGGAGTATTTTCTTAGCAAGCGCTTGTCCACCGGTGTGATCGCCACATTCTCCTTCGTGCACGTCATGTAACACTCGTTTGACTTCGTCGTGAGCGATACACCGGAGGAGTGGAACAGAATAACCTTTTCTATACATGATCCCGTCCTGAATGATGAACCGCGAAGCTTTTCGTAGAATTTGCCTTTTCTCATTTCGGTGCTCAGGCAATATCCCATTCTCAATATAATTTCGATACAGAGTCATCCATGATTCTCTGCTGGGAGAGGTTTCCAACACATCATTCGTTTTTATTTGATCGATGCTTAGGAAGGACAAAGTTTTGACCGGGACAAGTCCCATTTGTTGTGCTTCACCTGTGCTGGCCAGCTTTGCCAAGGAGTCGGCCTTTTGATTGTGATCTCGAGGTATATAGTAAATGGCGTAATAATCAAATTGATCCAGTATTTCTAGAACTCGAACCAAGTAAGCAGCTAACCTCCGGTCTCTCGCTTGATATTCTCCCCGTACCTGGCACACAACCAACTGTGAATCACAATAAATTTCTATAGCGATAATTCTTAGATCTCTGGCAATCTTTAACCCAGTCAATAGAGCTTCATATTCGGCTTCATTGTTGGTTGCGTGAAAATCAAACTTCAAAGCATAGCATATGGATCGACCTTCGGGGGTTTCTAGTACAACACCAGCGCCCGAACACCGATCGTTTGATGCACCGTCTGTATAAAGTTTCCAGACATATTCAGGAGATTCGCTAGTTTCGGGTATGTCGTCTGGAACAGTAAATTCAGCTATGAAGTCAGCCAGGACTTGCCCTTGAATGGCTCTCCGCGGAGCATAAGTAATGTCAAATTGACTCAGTTCGATATTCCACTTGAGTAACCTTCCAGACGTCTCAGGCCGCGTGAGGACCTGTCGTAACGGCTGATCGGTATACACAGTAAGCGGATGAGCTTGGAAATAAGGACGAAGCTTTCTCGAGGCAATGACCAAGCAATAAGCCGGTTTCTCCAACCTGGGGTAATTTCTTTCAGCTTCGGTCAATCGTTTACTAACATAATAGACCGGTTTCTGCACCCGATCCTCTTCTTGGACCAGAGCAGCACTGATCGCATGCTCTGATACTGCCAGATACAGGTATAATTGTTCGTGATCAATCGGTTTTGACAAGATCGGTGGTGTAGAGAGATGCTGAACCAGCGATCGGAATGCGCCTTCACATTCCATGGTCCATTCAAAGTTTCGTTTTCCCTTCCGGATTAGATCAAAGAAAGGAATGCATTTATCAGTGGATTTTGAAATGAACCTGCGTAGCGTTGCTACCTTCCCGTTGAGACTCTGGACTTGCTTTATGGTCTTTGGAGTTTGCAAATTCCTTATTGCCCAGATCTTTTCGGGATTTGCTTCTATCCCACGAGCGTTGACGATGAAACCGAGGAACTTTCCGGATGCAACGCCAAAGTGGCACTTCAACGGGTTAAGCTTCATTCCATATTCACGTAGGATGCGGAACATTGAATCTAAATCCCTGACGTGATCTGTGGAAAATCGGGACTTAACTAACATGTCATCCACATAAACTTCCATGGTCTTCCCGATCTGGTCAGCGAACATTCGATTAACCAAGCGTTGGTAAGTTGCTCCGGCATTCTTTAAACCAAAAGGCATGACTTTGTAACAGTAGAGTCCCAGATCGGTCACGAAACTGGTATGTTCTTGATAGGGTAGATGCATAGGTATTTGATTATAACCGGAATAAGCATCCATAAAGGATAACAATTCATGGCCTGCAGTTGAGTCTACGAGTTGGTCAATTCGAGGAAGTGGAAAACTATCTTTTGGACAAGCTTTGTTTAAGTCGGAGTAGTCGACACAAGTTCTCCATTTCCCATTCGGTTTTTGAACCATTACCGGATTTGACACCCACTCCGGGTATATAGCATCTCGGATGAAACCATTTGATCGCAACTTGTCAATTTCTTCTTTAAGGGCAGCAGATCTCTCTAGATCCATACCACGCCTCTTTTGCTTGACCGGAACATGTCGCGGATCAATATTCAAGGAGTGACTTGCAATGTTCGGTGAGATTCCACACATGTCAGAGTGCGCCCAGGCGAAGACATCGAGATTCGCTTAGAGAAATTCAACCAATTCATGTTGTATCTGTTTTCCCAGTTGAGACCCAACTTTTAGTACTTTTGATTCGTCATCCTCACTGACCGGGACGTCCACAGTCAGTTCGGCTGGAGACGCTTGATTCTCTTTAACTTCCTCTTTATCTTCGTTATCTCTAGGGTCAAGATCTTTAAGGAATTGGTAGTGGCGCCCAGGCCGGGACCCAGGCGCTAGTTGTCAATTATCAGTAAAACGGACGCAGAGAGATTCCTCTACGCCCTTCCCTTTTTCCTTCTTCTGTGCTTCACGCAATTCAGCAACATAACAGGCTCTTCCCGCTGCCTGATCTCCTTGAATGATTCCAATCCCACGGTCAGTTGGGAATTTCAAAGTCAAACACCACGGGGCAATGGCTGCCCTGAATTCAGCAAGGGCTGGTCAGCCCAAGAATGAATTATACGGTGAAGCGATGTCAAGAACAACGAATTGCAGCAGTCGGACTCTCCTGCGTTCTCCAACCCCCAGTTCCACCGGCAGTTCCACTATCCCAGTGGGTATTGTAGCACTCCCATTGAAGCCGTGAACTCGGGATTGGCAGGGTTTCAAGTCTTTAGCTTCCATCTTCATTAAATCATAAGCTCGTTTAAATAAAATGTTTACAGAACTCCCACTGTCGACCAGGATCCTCTTCATCCAAGCAGAACCAACCTGGGCAGATATGACTAGTGGGTCGATTGTTGGAGCTTCGATTTTCTCAGCATCTCGGCTTCTAAATATGATGTCATCGGACATTGTCTTTTGTTGTTTAGCCGGGGTTCCATCCTCACAATTACTGCAGCATTCGAAGCTCGCATGCCTGATAGAGCTAGCATACGACTCCATTTCCCTCCAGCTTCTGTCCGTTGGATGAGGACCACCACTTATGGTATTGATACCTAGCCTCCCGCCTGTACGAGCGGGTTCCTCTTGTCTTTCTTGGTCTTGCGCACGGTTTGGGTTTGATGGGCCCGCACCACCAGACTGCGGTGCCCGCACGAATTAATCTAACTTTCTCTCCCTGATCAACTTTTCTATGAGATCCTGCAAATGACGACAGTCATTAGTATTGTGGCCATAACTTTCATGAAACCTACAAAACTTTCTTGTCTGAATCTGCCTCTCTGATGACCGCTTCGGAGCAGGTTTCTTATACTGTTCAGTGTTGCAAGTTTGTAGGTACACATTTTCCAGCGATGTGTTTAATGGTGTATAACTTTCGAACATCGGAGCCCTACGCCGTGGGCCTGGATTCGGATCTCTCTTCTTATTTTGACCATTGCTACCTCTTGGATGAGTTTGTTTGTTCTGTATGTTTAACTGAACTTTTCCGGAATTGTCACCGGACTGTTTAACTGCTACATTGCTCTGTATTCCCTCACTTCCGGTCTTCGCATCGTCCTGCTTCCTAGACTGTTTCGCGTCCTCTTGCCGTAAGAATTGAGCGGCTTTGGAATAGAAACGGTCCAACGATGCGGGTGGTTTTCCGGCTAACCAGTTTCCAAATTCGGAATCAGGATCAATTCCCTTTGTTAATGCCATTAAAATCGAGTTGTCGTTGGGATTACTAATCTCCACACATGCTGCATGAAATCTCTCCAAGTAACGCCTTAGTGTTTCCCCACGAGCTTGGGTAACACTGGACAGGGTGTTAACATCTTTGGGTCTAGCGACATGCATGCGAAATTGTTCAACAAATTTCTTAGCCAATTGGTCAAATGAAGAGATAGATCTTGGAGGTAATCTTGTAAACCACATTGTTGCAATTCCTCCCAGTGAGATGGGGAAACTTCGACATTTCACTGCATCGTCGGCCCTTGCGGCGCTCATTGACCATTCATATTTCAATATGTGCTGATTGGGATCAGAATTTCCTTCGTACATAGGGAGCGTTGGCATTCTGAATCGCCGAGGAGGTTCAGCGTATAGTATCTCGTCCGTGAAAGGAGTATGACTTCGAGAAATCCCCCAATCGTCGTTGGTAAGACCTTGGCTTTCGGGGATCATCTGACGTATCATAGTCGAGATGTCTGGCATTGCTACATTTTGAGCATGCTGAGCTAAGGTGTGGTCGGGTCCCACAGTGCGAGTTTGGACCGGGCGCTGTCGACGGTCCAAGTTTCGCCTCCTTGGCTCAGCATCTTCTGGGACGTATGGTTCAGAATTACGTCCCTGCTGTTGATTACTTGAATCTGGAAGATGTCGGGTATCAACCCTTGTTTCTACTGTGGCAGCTGTGACATGATTGTCCGTAGTATATTGTGGAGTACGACCACCTCGTGCTGATGGCCCAGCCTGGAAGCTGGTTGACGGTCCTGCCCTCAACTGTCCGACAGTCAGGGCGGGTTGATATCCAACAGCTTGAGCATGAATTCCATCCAATCGGGGACGGGTAGATCTATGATGATTGTCAGATGAGGCAGAACTTTCAGTGGATGAGCGGGAAACATCATCCCTTCTGGACCTCCTACGGCCCTGGCGGTTCAGTTGGTTTGTCAATTCAATATTAGCACGCAACTGTTTGGCCAATTGTTGCCGACTTTGAGTCAACTCTTGAAGCAACACATGGAATTCTTGTCTGGTGACTGCCCCAGACGGATCTGAATGAGCAGTGTTGTCTTGGTTGGATGGCTGTTGTTGAGCAGGATTATGTCCATCCCTACCTTCCTGTCCAGCAGCTGTGGAAGTGGTTCTTGTGCTAACCATATTTAATGATGAATCCTTTTCCTAGACTTTATGCAAATCTGAATAGAATGGAAGGACGATGAATTAGAGATCTGGATCTTCCTCTTGGATTTGTGCAATCCGGTATCGACGGTAGATCCAAGGAGCAGGAGAAAAAAGCTGGTTTTTTCTCAGTGAAAGCACCAAAGTGTTTGTACCAAAAATGGGCACAACACTCTTCAGAAGTTTTTGAAGAGATAAAAGTGAAGAATGAAAATTAAAACTGTGGGTTATCTAACAAAAACTCCAAGTAACAGAAAGTAAATTGCAAAGACAAGCGATTTAGAGTGGTTCGGCGTTTTGCCTACGTCCACTATGAAGTTTGATGATTTTATTGCTCGATACTTGAAGATTACAATTCTTGATAACGTAGTACAACTGAAATTATATGCTAAGTCTCAATCTAAAGCAGCGGTGGTGTTCTGGAGTAAATCTAGCAGAATCTGGGCGCTCTTTAGTACTTAGAATTGTCCGACCCCTTTTCTGAATGACCAGGGGCTCTATTTATAGGTGTAGGAGGCTGATATTTTGCCTAAAATGAGGGGAGACCAGTTCTGGTACGTCAGGGGGCCCACATGGCCGAAATCTGGAGATCCGGGCACGCTTTGGGATCGATTCGACCCTTGGTTCGAATCGATCAAGAAATTGTCCAATCGAGCTGAAATTTGGTGTGGACATTCTTCAACATGTGCTCAAGCTTCTGTGAAAATTTCATAGCATTTGGACTTGTGGATCTCGAGTTATGGTCGATTCAAGGTTAGATGCTCAGTTGAAACTCCTCTTCGAATCGACTCCATTCGACCCGGTTCCTTCGAATCGATTGCATCGAATCGATGGTGGAGCGTGCTTCGATGATGACATGGAGCGTGAACTTCGCATCGATCCGCTTTTGTCGCCAGTTTGATCGAGTCGTCTTGAAGACTTTTCTGCTTTGACTCGATGGATTCGAAGACGTCATTAATCCTTCGATTCGAATGACGTTTCGCTCGTATCGATAGCGACATGCTTTGATCGATTCGAAGTCAACCATAGCTAGATGGATTCGAGGGAAGACATCTGTGCATGGATTCGAAGTAGAGCGTCTCGTTGGGTTCGAAGCAGGATATCTCCATGGATTCGAACTAAGGATAACTTGAAGGAAACGAATGTGGATTCGGGGAATGGATACGAAACCTGACCATCTGATGGATTCGAAGTAAGGCCTAGTGGGACGGATTCGAACCATGGGCTGGCTCGATGGAGTCAAAGCAAAGGTGTTACTCATGGATTCGACCATGCTGAGGTGATGCCGGTCTGATGGATGCGTGTTTCATGGATTCGAACATAGGTTTCGCCTATGGATTCGAACTAAGGACTGTCTACTCCATTTTTCGTTGGTGATATCTTGAGCATACGAACTCGGATTGCCCCGAAATTTGGAACAATGGTTTTTACTACCCTGTTTGACGTGCCTTATCGATTGCAGCCTGATCTGGACTCGGACAAATTTCATCGACATCCATAGCGATCCTTGCGCGTAGCTGATCTTCGAGACGATCTGTCACCGGTTGCTAGTTAAGTCCTTGATGTCACGGCCTTGCCAAAAGGCGGGATAACACATATGCTACTACAACAAAAGTAATAAGTGCAGATTCTACTCCTGTACAAAATACATGTCAAACAAATCAAAATGTTCCAATATTCGGCTCCATTGTCACTCGAGCCTATCAGTGCTTCTTGCCACCACTTCCCTTCCCACCTTTGGTCGGAAGTTTCTTCTTCCTCTGAGAATCCAGACCAGGAGTTGTAGCACTGCCAGAGTTGTCAATTATTGCCTCTATGCCCATGTCGCCTTCTTGTTCTCCGACTACCTCGGAAGACTCCCCCTTGATCTTGCACTTTCGGTACTTGTGGAAGCTCCTTGAGGACTTCCTCTCCTCAATCTTTTCCCTCTTGACTGCCACCATTTGCTGTTCAATTTTACTTAGCTGGCTAGCCTGGTCTGTTTACTCTCGAGTGTCAGCTGCTGCTAAATCTCCCTCTAGAGATATGGAAGGGTCGTCCATGCAATGTAGCAATCTTCTCAGATTTCGGCCTTGGTTGTGAGCCAATCACGGGCATGGTGATCGAAGAAGCTATAGAAACAAGCATTAAAGCAATCGAAATAACAGTAGGCCCCAAGACCAAAGAAACTGGCAATTCGGTAGGCAAAGAAGACAGACCTATAAGACCAAAAATGAAAGCATTTAATTCGTCTTGTTCTTGCAACGTGAGCTGAAAACTCTCAAACTTGAGAGAAATAGGAAGTTTACTTGCATTAGAAGTGTGACCAAGAATTTCAACCTCATACTCTCCACCGTCTCCTTCTTTGGATGGCTACACGATCTTTGGTGAAGTTCCAAGACCACCCAAGGCTTCAGAGAGAACTGTTGAAGGGGCGAACAAGAAAGCAGCATCGGCTGAACCTGGAATAGTTCCTAACTGATCATGAGGCTACTTTGATGGTTCGCTAGTCTCGAAACTTAAAGCCTTTGAAAGCGCTTTAGCAGTTGTAGTTGCAATAGCATCGGTGGCCTCCCTCTCCTTCTCAATCCGAATAATCTCTCAGCCCTCTATCAAAGCCTTCTTCGACTCTTCGTTAAGATAGGTGTCCTCCAAATCTTGCTCGGTGTATACATGCCTATTTTCTCGAAAACAGGCCAGAACTTCTTTCTAAACCACAACAAGAATACACGGGAATTTGGAGCCCAGATAGCTGAGGCTGCCCTGATGCAGCAAAGAGTTGACGTAGAAATTCAAGATGGTGTCATCCATCTTCTCCATCTTCCTTTCAAAGGTATCTTGCAGCTCCAAGTAGTTTGATGTCACAGCGGCCTTCTCAACTTCAACTTAGGTCTTTTCAATGGTTAAGCTGTGCGACTCGTTCCTGAAGCGAAACAATCATTAGAGCCTGATCAGAAATGGTCTTGTCACGGGATTCCACAATTCCCGCATAATCAGCAATTGTCTTTTTTTGGGCTTTGACGGCTTCGTCATGACCAGCAATAGATCTCTTCTAAGTTTCGATGATCTTGTCTTGAATTTCAAGCTCCCTTTTCAGCTTAACCCCATCAGCATGGGCCTTCATGATTTCGTCTCTGAACATGATCTCAATTTTTGTGTGGGCCTCTTTCAATTCCTTCAGCAAACTAGCGTTGCTCTTACTCTCTCAAATTGTAGCATCCCTCTCCTTTGTTAATTGCTCAATTCTGGTGTCACATTCCGTTAACATCCCCTCGTAATCATCATTTTCTGACTCGAAGGAAAGGATCTCCTGTAGTTGTTATAGTTTGTGTCCGCCAGTTGCTTACATAATTTCTCCCATCCCTTAGCTTGATCCAAATTGCTCTGAATCGCCTGAAGATGGGGCATATAAGAGTCCTTGGGGATCAGACGCAAGTCACGATCAAATTTAACTCCCTTCAGAAACCATCCGAGGAGTGCGGCTTCTAACATAGGATGTGCGGGTAGGAGAATATAAGCTGGCATCCTAGGGATGTGAAGAACTGAAACACCCCACACCCCTTAGTATACCCAAAAATGGCACACTAAAAGATGTGGTGCATTATAGGTATAGCTAAAGCATCACAAAGACTAAGATTCACAAGACAAATAAATAAAAACAGCGGAAACATTTAAATAATAGCTAGACATTTAAAATTAAACTTCATTTCAAAACAGAATATGTTTTAAACAAAATACACATGTCTCGTGAAAAATACAATCTCAGTCACATCATCAGAGTACATAAACAATAAAATCATCCCTTTCATAAAGTACCAGTGCATCCAAAGTCAAATGAAAAGAAAACTGAAAAGAAGAAGAAGAATACATGAAGAAATCCAAGAATATATCTCCAAGCGGTCTGAATCTACTGTCCTCGATTCTGCTGGCCCATGGAGTAAAATGGGAAATAGAGGAGTGGGTTAGACTATAAGTTTGGTGAGTGAAAGTAATTACTAGCATTCTTAAGCAAGATAAAGATAATAGACTAAGCAACAGTTCTAGTATGAAAGGAAAATACAGAAAAGATAAAACTAGGATAAAATACTGTTTCTGATTCTATTTGCTTTAATTGTGATTGTTTGCAATTGTATTAGGTTGATGTGATTAGGTTGAAACCCTTATCCTATTTTAATTAGGCTGAAATCCTAATTCTACCCATTGATCGGCCTTTTATCTCTGTTGTGCCACTATGAACCAATCCTGTTGGTCACAACAAAAGACACCCGTTTATCGCTTGTAAGGCAGTAGCGAATTAGTTACCCTAACCGATGTCGCACGCTCGGCCATCACCGGTACACACTAAATATCGCCCCCTATTTTGACATTTTATTTACCCTAATCAGCATAAGCATGCCCAGCCTCACCTAACTGTTGTGAGACCATCAGTCCTAGTCTGAAAGGGAATGCTACCCAGCCTCACCTTACTGTTGTGAGACCATCAGTCCTAGTCTGAAAGGGTTGTGAGACCATCAATCCTAGTCTGAAAGGGAATGCTACCCAGCCTCACCTAAGTGTTGTGAGACCATCAGTCCTAGTCTGAAAGGGAATGTTGCCAGTACTGGTCCTAACAAACAAATTCTAGTTTGCGCCCCTTGCCCAAATCCTCAGATTTAAGCTTCTATATATTGGCCACTTATGTACCCTAATTAGCATAAGCGTGTCTCAGCCTTACCTAACTATTGTGAGACCATCAGTTCCCGACTTAAAGGGAATGCTGTTGGTACGGGCCCTTCTTCTATGTTCGCTTATGAACTTAGTGTAAGTTTTAAAATAAGGCTCTTCTGTTATTTCTGCTATATTTTCTTATTAACTTAATCTAAGTTTTAAAATAAGCCTTTTCTATTCTTTCTGCTTAATTATAACCTATGTTATAATTGTTACTCTTCTATTCTATCTTTTTAGTTATAACCACTAGTTATAAACATGCATGCAAATGTCTCAAATTTGCCTATTTTAGTCTATCTTCTTTTTATTATAGTTCTTTCTTATTTTACATCTAATTTTTGTAAATTTAGTGTTTATTTCTATTTAATCCATATTAGCGAATTCTCCTCTTTTTAATATTT
The DNA here is from genome assembly GCA_030737815.1 of Allium fistulosum. Taxonomy (NCBI): domain Eukaryota; kingdom Viridiplantae; phylum Streptophyta; class Magnoliopsida; order Asparagales; family Amaryllidaceae; genus Allium; species Allium fistulosum. Next base: position 1,385,391,781 of record CM060901.1, on the reverse strand, counting down.
TATTCGCGTAAAAAGGAATAAAAAGAAACTAACATTTACAAGCTAAATTCAAACGTAAAACAAATGTAAATAAATACAAATAATTGTAAATAACTGAATAAAATAGCAGAATAAAAATAGCTAAATAAAATAGACCGAAAAGAACTTTAATAACTAACTGTAAATAACTTATATAAAAACTATCTCAAAATTGTAGAAAAACTACAACTATTGAGAACCTATTATTTTAAATTACTTAAAAATCTAAAATAATTACAAAACACTCACCTGTGGTCCTTAGATCTATTCCTTCGCCTTCCTAGATCTACTTCTAGGGCATAGAATATTTTTATTAAAAAGATCTCCTTCCAAGAAATTTTTTCTTTTTAGGGTCCAGCCTCAGGCAATGAACCTAATTGGGAGAAAATCTGAACGAGAAAAATAGCTAGGTCTAGGGTCTTATTTATAGTGTAGCTTAGGCATCTCAAGCCGTTGGATTTGAAGATTAAATCTGGTGCAACCACATAATAGGCTCGCTTGGAACTGTCGGATGGAAGCACGAACGCACAGGATTGAAGAAAAATCAAAATATGATGTGTACGAACGAAGCAGCGTTCAAGAATTAAGCGGGTCAACCAAACTCCTATGGGGTCGACCTATGGTTTTTGGGGGTCGACCCTAGGGTCGACCTGGCCTAGGTTTGGGTCGACCTGACCCTTTGTTATTATTATTTTTTCGTCTTATTTTCAATTTCTTATTTATCTCATATCTTCTCCATACCGACTCGGATTTCGACAAGTTATATATGGAAATTGATCAGAAAATCACCACGGACACAATGGTGCAACTCCCATAGCTCGATTCTGACAATTTCACAAACTTATTATAGCTCAAATTTTGGGTCGTTACATTCTCCCTTCCTTAAAGGATTTCGTCCCCAAAATCTCCAAGGACAGAAGAATGAAATAATTATTTTCATCAAAATTCTACAACCACATATTCAACCATCATTCATTACATCCATTGTACTTAAGCTTTCTAATGCAATTTATGTTATATGCAATAGTGTAGTGTCAATGTCCCTAACTAATGCAAAAGATTAGGCGGTCTACTGATTCAGTCGACCTCCTTTAATACAATCATGTCTGTGCCATGTATCCAAATGAATGCAAATTCCCTAATGATAACTGATAGTTCTATATGCTTGCTACAATCATCGTCCAAATGCAACAATCATATGATAATCATCCATTTATACCAACCATGGAAATAAAATAAAAATGCAAATGCACACCCATCCATATGCATATGTTTTAGTGACCTAGTTAGGCCGATCCCTAAGAGATAATAGTGCATAGTGATATATATATATATGCGTCCATTAGCATCCACTAGCAAACACTTGCAACCACTAGCATCCATCATACATAACATGTTCTATTAACATGTTTACATTCAGTCCTACCATCCATAGGTCAAATCCTAAGATCTACCCTCTCAAAGGATACCAAAGGAAAGAACCTATTCAAAACTAAAGATGGAAATAGGAAATTCAAGACGTACAATCGAAAAGATGCGGATAAGAGGTACGTATTTTCTCCTCAGCCTCCCATGTAGCGTCCTCAATGCTATCTCCCCACTGCACCTTAACCAAAGGTACTTCCTTATTCCAAAGCTTCTTGATATCACGTCTAATGATCATGGTAGGAATGCGACAAACCGATGCTTCACTCTCCACTTCAACTTCTTCAAGTTGGCTAGGTTCCACTACCTCTGCTGAATTATGTAAGCACTTTCTCAAGTGCGAAACATGAAAAACATCATGAACTCCCACGAGCCTCTCTGGTAGCTTTATCCGATACACCATATTCCCAATCCTTTTCATAATGGGGAATGGTCCTACGAATCTGGGAGCAAGTTTCCCATTTGATCCAAACCTCACTACCTTTCTTAGCGGAGACACCTTAATGAAAACCAAATCTCCTATCTCAAACTCAATATCCCTTCTACGCTTATCTGCATAGTATTTCTGTCTACCTTGGGCCATCTTCATTCTCCTTCTAATCAAATCAAACTTTTCCGAAGTCTCTCTAACCATGTCGGGACCTAGTAGCAATCTCTCTGTAGACTCCAACCAACACGAAGAAGACTTGCATGGCCTCCCATAAAGAGCTTCAAAAGGTGCTATCCCAATGTTGGCCTAAAAACTATTATTATACGCAAACTCCACTAAAGGAAGGTGCTCCTCCTAAGTTCCTCCAAAATAAAGAATGCACATCCTTAATAAATCCTCAAGAACTCTATTAACTCTCTCCGTTTGGCCATCCGTCAGAGGGTGATAGGCCATACTCAGTCTAAGCTATGTACCTAAAGCCTCTTACAAGCTTCTCCAATACTTGCTAGTAATGATAAGGTCTCTATCTCTCACTATGCTAGAGGGAACTTCATGAAGTCGGACTATCTCACGAACATATAAGGATGCCAGATAAGGTCCCGTCCTCTTACTCTTGACCGGAATGAAGTGGGTGCTCTTAGTCAAACGATCTACAATCACCCAAATACTAGTATTCCCCTTCCTAGATCGGGGCAAACCATCTATGAAGTCCATCGAAACACTATCCCACTTCCATTTGGGTACATCCAATGGTTGAAGCAATCCATCGGGCTTCTACTGCTCCACCTTAACTCTTTGGCTCACAAGACACTTAGCTACAAACTCTGCCACATCCTTCTTCATGCCGCTCCAATAAAACACTCTCTTCATGTCCCTATACATCTTATCACCACCCGGATGAATAGTCATTCGAGAATGGTGTGCTTCTTCTAGAACTGCTCTCGTTAAATCACTAGTGCGGGGACACAAAGTCTTCCATCTCTCCTTAGCCACCCTTTACTCTTAATGGAATAGCGTTGGAGATGTCTAGAGACCTCTCCTCTGCTAATCCTATCCAAAAAATCCATAAGCTCTGAATCCTCTTGCTGCCTTGAGCCAATCCGATCTATGAGGGTAGGCTTAGCCTCAAGTGCTACTAATAATCCAGGAGTAATGTCCGTAGAGGGCTTAAAATTGAAGGTGGAAATAAACTCTAGGCTTTTCCACTCCACGAACATTGGACTAAGGGTTGCTCTTTTCCTACATAACGAATCTGCAACTATGTTCCCTTTACCAGGGGCGTAAGCTATCTCAAAGTCATATGATGCTAGAAACTCCATCCAACGCTACTGCCTCAAGTTTAAATCCTTCTGTGAGAATAGGTACTTTAATGATTTATGGTCAGTGAAAAGCTCGAACCTCTCTCCTAGCAAGTTATGTCTCTAACACTTGAGCGCAAAAACAATAGCAGCTAACTCCAAATCGTGGGTGGGGTAGTTCTTCTCGTGAGTTCTCAACTGTCCACGTCCCTAACATACTGCCCTCCCTTCTTGCATCAATATTGCTCCAAGACCCATCCCAGATGCATCAGTGTATACTGTAAAAGGCTTAACTTCGTCGGGTAAAACTAACACTAGTGCACTAGTAAGGGCCCTCTTCAGCATCGTGAAGGAATCCTCACAATCTACGTCCCACATAAATGCCGTATCCTTCTTAGTGAGGCGAGTAAGCGGTGCAGAAATCTTAGCAAAATCTCTGATAAACTTCCTATAATAGCCAGCTAAACCTAGGAAGCTTCTAACTTCGGTAGCATTCTTAGGGGCCTTCCAATCCTGTACTGCTACTATCTTAGCGGGGTCTACAGCTAAATCCTCTCTTGAGACTACATGCCCCAAGAAACGCACCTCCTCACGCCAAAAGTGACACTTCGAGAACTTTACCTTCAACTGAGGAACACGAAGTGTACGAAGAACCTCCTTAAAATGAATAGCATGCTCTTCCATACTCTTGGAAAACACTCGAATGTCGTCCACAAATACTACAATGAACTTATTTAGGACATCTCGAAAAACACGGCTCATAAAATCTACAAAATAGGCTGGGGCGTTGGTCAACCCAAACGGCATAACCAACCACTCAAAGAATCCATTGGGTGTCCTAAATGTTGTCTTATCGATGCTATCGTCAACGACCCTAAGCTGATGAATCTAGTAGCTAAATCAAGCTGAGAAAATACCGAAGAGCCAACCAACCGATCGAAAAGATCGTCTATCCTAGGAAGTGGGTAACCGTTCTTCTTTGTGAGCTTATTCAACTATCTTTAGTCTACGCAAAGTCGAAGGGAACCATCCGCCTTTGTAGCAAAGACGACTGGTGCTCCCCACTCAGATATGCTCCTTCTGATTAAGCCTTTCTCCAGTAGCTCACCAATCTGCTTGCTTAACTCCTTCCTCTCCCTCGGAGCCGTATGTCTCATGGGCTTGCCACTAGCTTAGCATTGTCATTCAGATAGATCCTAAAGTCGATCTCTCTCTTAGGGGACAGTCCCCTAACCTCTTCAAAAACGTTTGGGAAACCTCTAACGACTGAAACAGAATCTAACTCTACAATTGATGAATCAAGGGAATAAAGGAAGCTCAACATGACTTGCCCCCGTGGGTCGCAAGAAACCTCGAGAGTCCTTCCGCTACATGTCTCTAGTCTGATGACCCTCCTCTCGCAATCTAATATCGCTCTTTAAGTGGATAAGCAATCCATCCCCAAAATCATCCCATATCCTGAAAATCCCAGTACATAGGCGTCACAATCAAACTCTACGCCTAGTATAATTTTTTTTAAACCCCTACAAATCATGGATAAATTTGCCTATCCTCCTATGGCGTTTGAAACAACTATAGAGTCTACTACTAGAGAAATATCTAAGTGCAAACAATCAACTAAGGAACTAGAAATGAAAGAATGCGATGCTCCGGAGTCAAAAAGAGTCCAAATAGAAAAATCCGAAATAGAGATCAAACCTTCTATAGAGACTTTCCTACCTTGATCCGGTCCATTACTAGAAGGTCCTGCATCCAAAGCCTGTGCTTGCGCTATAGGTGCGCCTGCTCTCTGCCCTATCTTTTGAGGACAAGCTCTACTAAGGTGACCAGGCTGCCCATAGTTGTAATATCTCCCCTTCATCGTGTCCTTCTTACAGTCCTTTGTGAAATGCCCAACCAATCCACAATTTTGACATTTTTCGCCCTTCTTGATCTACTTTTGAGGTCCTCCTCCTTTCTTCTTGTCCTTATCCCTCTTATTCTTCCACCACTGCTTCTTAGAGTTTTTTGATTTAGGAACCTCCTTAACATCTTCTTCCTTAACAGCATCTGACATGAGAGCCATTTCCACAAGTGACTCATACGTCACTCCCATAGGTACAAGTGTCAATGCAGACCCTTGGAGGGGCTGGTTCAAACCCTTAGCATAGTTGATGGTCTTCTTATATAGTGTATTAACAAGCTCCATTCTGAACCACGATAGCTCATTCAACCAATTTATATACTCTTTCACCAAAAGACTCCCTTGCTTCAGACTAATGAACTTCTCTAACTGCATGCTTTCCTCAGCTTGTGACAAGAACTTCCTCTCAAACCTTTCTCAAAATCCAAACCAACCAATGTCTCTACCTTCCATCTCTATGATCTCCCACCAGTAAGAAGCTTCTTCGTTCAGCTGCCAAGATGCAAGATAAACTCTATGTCGATCCTCCAATCCTAACAGCCCAAATATCCGCTCTGTATCCTCAACCAAGCTCGTGCCTCCACGAAATCCACCATGCCAAACAACGTCCTGCCTCCTAGACTAGCGAAGTCCTTGCATAGCTTAGAAAAATTGGCGGTGCATGTGGATTAATGGGATCTCCACCTGCCGATGCTGTATTGGACGCTTGCCCTTGCAAATCTGGTGCTGTAGCTTGGAGGTAACTACGGAACCAGCTAGGTACTTGGACATCCTTTGGAAGATTTGGGGTGTCCGCCATTCTATGCAAAGAAAAGAGAATTTAGGCTCGAAAGAATCGAAAGAAGGTTGAACTGGACTTTGAGGGGACTTTTATAAAAACTCTCTTATACTTAAAAACAGTTTCTATAATAAGAGTTTCTTTCTGAAAAACACTTTTAGTTTGAAGATATGTTACTTTTGAAAAATACTTTACTTTTAAAACAAGTTTTTAGGAATCCTGTAACCTTAGGCTTTGATACCAAGTGAAACACCCCCACACCCCTAAGTTTACCCAAAAGGGCACACTAAAAGATGTGGTGAGTCATAGGTATAGCCAAAGCATCACAGAGATTAAGATTCACAAGATAAATAAAGAAAAACAGCGAAAACATTTAAATAATAGCTAGACATTTAAAATTAAACTTCATTTCAAAACAGAATATGTCTTAAACCAAATACACATGCCTCGTGAAAAATACAATCTCAGTCACATCATCAGAGTACATAAACAATAAAAATCATCCCTCTCATAAAGTACCAGTACATCCAAAGTCAAATGAAAAGAAAACTGAAAAAAAAGAAGAAGAATACATATAGAACTCCAAGAATATATCTCCAAGCGGTCTGAAACCACTGTCCTCGATTCTGCTGGCCTATGGGGGAAAATGGGAAATAGAGGAGTGGGTCAGACTATAAGCCTGGCGAGTGAAAGTAATTACTAGCATTCTTAAGCAAGATAAAGATAATAGACTAAGCAACAGTTCTAGTATGAAAGGAAAATACAGAAAAGATAAAACTGGGATAAAATACTGTTTCTGATTCTATTTGCTTTGATTGTGATTGTTTGCACTTGTCTTAGATTGCTGTGATTAGGTTGAAACCCTAATCCTATTTTAATTAGGCTAAAATCCTAATTCTACCCATTGATCGGCCTTTTATCCCTGTTGTGCCATTGTGAACCAATCCTGTTGGTCACAACAAAAGACACCTGTTTAGCGCTTGGAATGCAGTAGCGAATTATTTACCCTAACCGATGCCACACGCTCGGTCATCGCCGTACAAACTAACCGTCACCCTCTATTTTGACCTCTTATTTACCCTAATCAGCATAAGTGTGCCCAGCTTCACCTAACTGTTGTGAGACCGTCAGTCCTAGTCTGAAAGGGAATGCTACCCAGCCTCACCTAAGTGTTGTGATACCATCAGTCCTAGTCTGAAAGGGAATGCTACCGGTATTGGTCCTAAGAAACAAATTCTAGTTTGCGCCCATTGCCTAAATCCCCAGATTTTGGCTTCTATCTATTGACCACTTATGTGCCCTAATTGGCATAAGCGTGTCTCAGCCTCACCTAACTATTGTGAGACCATCAGTTCCTGACTAAAAGGGAATGCTGTTGGTACGGGCCTTTCTTCTATGTTTTCTTACTAACTTAGTGCAAGTTTTAAAAGAAGCCTCTTATGTTATTTCTGCTATATTTTCTTATTAACTTAATTTAAGTTTTAAAATAAGCCTTTTCTGTTCTTTCTGCTTAATTATAACCTATGTTATAATTGTTACTCTTCTATTATATCTTTTTAGTTATAACCACTAGTTATAAACATGCTTGCAAATGTCTCAAATTTGCCTATTTCAGTCAATCTTCTTTTTATTACAGTTCTTTCTTATTTTACATATAATTTCTGTAAATTCAGTGTTTATTTCTATTTAATCCGTATTAGTGGATTCTCCTCTTTTTAATATTTTATTCGCATAAAAAGGAATAAAAAGAAACTAACATTTACATGCTAAATTTTAACGTAAAATAGATATAATAAATACAAATAACTGTAAATAACTGTAAATATCTGAATAAAATAGCTGAATAAAAATAGCTGAATAAAATAGATTGAAAAGAACTTTAAAAACAAACTATAAATAACTTATATAAAACATGTCCCAAAATTGCAGAAAAACTACTACTATTGAGAACCCTATTATTTTAAACTACTTAAAAATGTAAAATAATTACAAAACACTCATTTGTGGTCCTTAGCTCTATTCCTTGGCCTTCCCAGATCCACTTCTAGGGCGTAGAATATTTTTATTAAAAAGTTCTCCTCCCAAGAAATTTTTTATTTTTATGGTCCAGCCTCAAGCAATGAATCCAATTGGGAGAAAATTTGAATGAGAAAAATAGCTAGGTCTAGGGTCTTATTTATAGTGTAGCATAGGGATCTCAGGCCGTTGGATTTGATGATTAAATTTGGTGCAACTACGTCATAGGCTCGCTAGGAACCGTCGGATGGAAGCACGAACGCACAGGATTGAAGAAAAATCAAAACATGACGTGTACGAACAAAACAGCGTTTAAGAATTAAGCGGCTCGATCAAACTCCTATGGGGGTCGACCTACAGGTTGACCTATGGCCTTTGAGGGTCGACCTTAGGGTTGACCTGGCCTAGGTTTGGGTCGACCTGACCCCTTGTTATTTTTTTTTGTTTTATTTTCGATTTCTTATTTCTCTCATATCTTCTCCATACTGACTCGGATTTCAACAAGTTATATATGGAAATTGATTTGAAAATCGCCACAGACATAATGGTGCAACTCTTGTAGCTCGATTCTAACAATTTCACAAAATTATTTTATTATTTAATTATTTCGTTAATTAATTATTATATCTCAAATTTAAAGTTGTTACAAGAACAGGCACTACATGAGTAGAGGAGTCTGGGTTGATGGAGAGACTTGAACAATAAAAGTCGAAATTTTAATTCCAACAGAGACTGGAGCTGGGGTAAATGCTGGGTGATCAAAAGGATGAAAACTACGATCTACCTTCGATTTCGTGGATGGCTCTAATCGATCGTCGAGAGTTTTCCACTTCTCATAACCACTCCTATAAACTCTACCGCAGTCCCTATCATCCCGATGGCGTACTTTGGCTTCCAAATCTTTCCTCCTCTCCACTCTTCTTCAGTGTCTCGGGGCTGATGGTGGCCTGAAGTCCTTCTTGACCCGCATTGTGCATCTGTAAATTGTTCAAGTTTCTCATAAAGCGAACGACCTCCCATTGTACCTGATATTAAAAATGAATGAAGAACTTTAGCGATAGAAAATGAACTCAAAAAATGCATATATAAGTGTACGTAACCTTAGTAAAATGTGTAACGTGTTGTAAGCAGCCTAAAAGGACTTCACAAACCGGATCGCGAAGCGACTCCAGTGGGAGTCAAGCTAACTCTAGACACAGCATGACCAGGGTAAGAAGACATTCCCTCGAACTCGAAATCATCTCCCTTGAGTTCATCGATGTTTAAATAAACATTGCTCAAGTTCCCAAAGTTGATACCGGTTTTCTTAGGTGGAGAACCATGAAGTCAATCGGCTGTTGGGGGAGCATCTTTAGCAATAATATCTTCGGGAGGTGAATCCGGGAGGAATTGGACTCATTCTCGGAGTTTCGTCGCATGATTCAAAGTTTCCTTTACTAGAACTTGCATCAAATTCCTCATCATTAGAGGAGGAATCATATCTACTACTATTCTTAATTTCACCCTCCTCATTTTCTATGATCACCATAGCCATGCCCTCACGCTGCTTGCACTCCTCTTCTCCCTCCTCGGGGATCGAGGGCATCCTAATCGGGCAACTAGCTCCAGTCGTAACGCCTTTTTCTTCATGAATTTCTTCAGTTGATCCATCGGATGGACCTTCTCCTTTTTGTAGATCGCCCTCTTTTGAGTCATGTAATGAAGAAGTGGAGCGTGTTCGAATACTAGAACGAGAAGGAGATGGAACTTCAACGGCGATGACAGATCTCTCGGGATGCAACAACCCGTACCAAAGCAAATTATCATCCTTTAGCAAAGACTTGACCGATCTCTCTCTAGTGTCTATGGCCTTCAGAGTTTGGAAGATGGGATCAAGTGATGGATCTTTGTTTGGCCTTGGAATAACTGCAAGGAGAATTTAGTCTGTTAAAAATCCCGCACCATCGTATTAAATCTCAACTAGTAAAAGAGTAGACTTACCCCCTATCATCCAAAGGCGATTAAATACCTCAAGACACCTAATGAAAAAATATTGGGTCTTCAACTGGGAAAAATTACTTTGAAGCCGGAGCACAATTTTGCGATTTTTTTGGGCCTCGATGATCATAAGAGATGGACATTCGTCCCTCTTCTTCAATGAGAGGAAATATCTCAGCTCATCAACTCTTGGGGCATGATTGAATATTCGCATAAACAAAACGTGAAGACAAGTCAAAATCTCATATCTGTTGGGGGAATCTGAAATGGGACAATTCCCAAATTCAAAAGAGTCTCTCTCAAGAAATGATTTAAGGGGGCACTGCTCCATTCAAGCACATGTACCGATGGCAGGCAGTGTACCCTGAAGGTGGCATGTGTGCAAACTCATTTTCTAATGGAAGGCGTACGTCATCATCCGGAATGTTATGCTGTGAACAAATGTTGTGAATGACTTTAGTAGAAATTACAGTAGAAGCTCTCTCCGGAGGATTAAGTAAAACTCTAAAGATTGAAGGAATTCGATCTACAACCGGACCAACTGGAACCAGTTGACCATATTCAGCTGGTGGTGCCGAAGAAGTAGGTGCCGCTGAAACCGTTTATGAAGGCATAACTGATGTCAATTCGGCTTCCGAGAGTGCCTGAATTCCTCCATTGGATTTACGACGAGATGACGGGTGCTTCATCCTATACAACAGAACTTGTATCTAACGCGGTTAGGTAATTCTAGTTATAACCAGAAGTCCCCTTACGCTCAACAGTTGAATTTCGAAAAATATATATTGACTTATGCCAAGTCATCGAATTCCAAGCGTTAATTGGGGCAAGTACAGTGTGTTATCTATGTGGGATGTGCTCGGTGTCCTGAACACTACGAACACTCTATCCTATGTAAATAGTTCACTCGCAACGAAGAAAGGAAGAAGCTTATCCTATCATTCATTAAAGTTATTCCTCCTAACTTACCCGTTACTGATCAACGATCGATAACGGATCCACTATCCGAAGCGATAAAGAAAGCTCTTTCTATTCCAGGTACACCGACTGTGCAATGACAGGACCAATCTAAAGTGAGCAACTATAGATCAATGGGTCCGAATCATAGAGAATTCTCAACATAAGTTGATTTTAGTTCTCCGAAAAGTGATAATAGCATGAGCTGCATATAAGACGCTACCCCATATTGCAACAAAGATCGGTCAATAACTCGAGTTCTACTAATCTAATTGGCATGAAACGTGGAGGCTAAGAATAATACAACATGGAGAAGCTCCCATAGGGATCACATGGAATTTGGAAGAAGTTAGAGGGATCGGTACCTATTCCTCTATAGGGATCGATAGAAGCCAGGATTTAAACAACACTTCACAGAAATCGCGATATCTCACAAATTGTCGAAATGGCACGAATTTTGAAGTGCAAGTAGCTAACATCATGGGGATACCCCAGAGGGATTTCAACCCATTTTGACACTAAAATAGGGATCCCTACCAATTTCTATTATAGGCCCCAGTGGGCCTGGAAAATTTTGGGTGGCCTTGTCTTGGTCTCCCGAACCTTCTGTCCAAATTTCAGCCCGATCCGTACACATCTTCCCCTATAAATACAATAGGCATGGCGTCAAAAAAGAGATGCTTTCTGCTTCTCTTTATCTTCAACCTAGGCTACACTCTATCAATTTTATTCTTGAATTTTGGATTGTAACTATAAACAAACTTCAATATAATGAAAAGGATTATTTTGGAGTGGACGTAGGTCAGAGTTAGCCAAACCACTATAATGCTTGTCTCCTTTTACTTTCTTTCTGATTGTTTTCATTTTGTTCTTCGTTTATTTCTCTTCATATTTCTGTGATTAGATTGGATATTGGAGCTTTTACATAGTTGGGTGTTGGTGGCCAATTTTGATGCCAACATTTTGGTGCTTTCACTGAGAAGGACGTGCACCCGAGGATTTGGAAGCTAGGATCTTAGATTTGGAAGCTTGGATACTTGGATATAGAAAGAAATGACTAGGCAATCAACAAGGAGAGTGCTACCGGAAAGGAGCCACCATGGAGGGAGTCAGGAGGCTTCCTCAGGAGTTGGAGCTAAGAAAGCATCTATCTACATCACCAAGGATAAAATGGAAATGATGATGGATGCTATATAGGAGAGGATGCTGAAAAGACAGGAGGAGATGATGTAGAACTTGCTCCAACATATGGGATATTTTGGAGCACAGAATAAAGGCGTTGAAGCAATAGGAATTGCTGGAAATCAGAACCGTGAACATAAAGATGTAGCCTATAGACAAAGAATAGAACATAGCAGCCGGGGGAAGTCCCATGCCATCCTAGAGGGATCGGCAATGATCCCTCTAGAGTGATCGGTTCCGATCACCAAAGACATGGGGCATGCCCCCGGGTCTGGGTGGTCGTGTTGCCAGAGGACATGTGGATGATTCCGTGAAGCTTGGTGTGAATCAGAATTTGGATGCTCGTCAAGAGGAATACGTTCCAGAATTCCCTCGTAGACTTAGGAGGCAGCTTGGACATGATGATAAGAGGCTACCACTGGAAGACAATGACAGGTTTGCAGAGATGATTAGGTGAGCTATGCATGGAGGATTAGTGAACAGTGATTTGGAGGATGTAAATAGAAGTCCATTCGCTCCTAATATCAGGAATGCTAGGAATCCAGCAGAATTCAACCTACCAACAGTGGAAGCTTATGATAGAAAGTCGGATCCAACTATGCATATGATGAGGTATACACAGCATATGGAGATACTGGGACTTCGAAAGAAATCCTGGCACGATGTTTCCCTCTATACTTAATGGATGTAGTTGCGCTATGGTTCAGGCAGTTGGAGAGCGGTTCTATTAGCACATGGATAGAATTGGTCGAAAGATTTATGAAGCGGTTTCGAGTGCACATGAAGAGACCCAAGAATGTGATGACATTGACATCAGTAAAGCAGTAGGCAGGAGAATCACTCAAGAATTTCTTAACCGGGTTAATATGCAGTAGTGGTTTTGGTGGATCGACCGGATCCATCGATGGTTTTAATGGCGGCAGTGTCAGGAGTTGCAGATAATTCAGATTTTAAGAAATCGCTGATACGGGATCCACCGATGGATCTCGGGGAATTCTATTATGAAGCAGAGAGGTTTTTACGACAAGAAGATGCAAAAGCTAATAAAAAGGCAATGAAAGTTAATACGGTACGGGGTGGAGAACTGCCCGGTGAAAGCTCAGGAAAGGACAAGGATAAAGGGAATATGGATAATAGCTTCGATGGATCGAAGCGACCGAGAGGGGAACCCAAATTCTCTTCTTACCTAGAATCGAACAAAATCCTAGAACACATATATCTAGATACTCAAGGCCGCCTTCCATATCGGAGGCCGGTAAGGAGGGAACCCTTCGAACATGAATGGACATCAGGAAACCGCTGCTTATTCCATGAGCTGGATGGGCACAATACAAGTGACTGTAGGCATTTGAAGGATATCATTGAGGAACATGTGAGGAATGGTTAGTTACAATAATACGTAAGGACTTGGGTTATGATGGTGGAACATGAGTAGCCACCATCCACCTCGAATGAAAATGGCACTGGATCAAGGCATCATCATCAGCTTGTCATCAATTGATCAGGATAGCATGGAATAAGTAACAAACTCCACAGTAAGATGGCTAAGTCACTTACACATGTACGTGATCGAGGACAGTCCCTAGGCATGCTCTGAGATGATGATAAACTGTAATGCTAGGGTTTGTGAAATTTGTTTTTCCCCCTTTCTTCTTGTTTGCTTCAAACACTTATTTTTCTGGTTTTATTTGAACTCTGGTTTATTGGTTGTACGGGCTCTTATTTTATGGACTTAGGAATGCTTAAATTCAGATCAATGTAATGGAGAACACATGTCATCAGGTATGGATTATGCCTGACAAGTGGTAGGTCGCCTTGCTTTAACGCGATGGGTCGACCTACTTAGGTTGTCAAGCTTGGATTGTGCTTGGCAAGGATCCGGAGAGATCGAGGTCATCAACTATGGACTATACCTGGCAAAGGGTATGTCGTTTTGCTCGAACGCGATGGATCGACCTACTCAGGTCGTTGAGTATGGATTGTGCTCGGCAAGGACCCGAAGAGATCAAGGTCGTCCGGTATGGACTATGCCTGGCAAGGGGTAGGTCGCTTCACTGGAATGCGATGGATTGGCCTGCTCAGGTCGTCAAGTATGGGTTGTGTTCGGCAAGGATCTGGTGAGATCGAGGATTTGGATTAGGATAACAACCTAGAGAGGTTATGGATTTGTATATCAGCTTCGAACAGCTATGCATTTGGATATGGGCCCGAAGCAGTTTGGGATTTGGCTAACATCCTAGTGAGGTCGAGGGTTTGGATAAAACGATCTAGAGAGATCATAGATTCGGAATGGCCATGGATTTAACTAACGATCCGGAGAGGTCATGGATTTTGATTGGCAATAGATTGGATAATATGGCTTTCGATGGATTATGGACTTCGGATTTTGGATTTATGGCAATTGAAAACAAGCTTTCCTATCACAAGGCATGTTTTGGGGGGCAAAGTGTTAACTCGCCTTTTGACAGAGCAGTACATAGATGGATTTAACCCAACGAACATCATGGTCATCAAGGCGGGAGGCCCGAAGGAACGATTACCAAGCTCGGAGATCGGTTATAAACGAGACTATGAAAGACAGTCAAGCGGATTCGGATCGGATCCCTAATTTTTGTCCTAATCAAGCTGCAATTGGTATGAAGTGATAAAAAAGGCTTCGTGAGGTCAATCGGTGGTTGTATGCTAGAGTTATGGGAAAAAGAAGAGGGATCGGATCATATTCAGCTCAAGAGCACAACTCAACGATGATCGCTCCATAACTCAACAACCACAAGGCGGATTGAAGTGAAACTTTGGAAATAAGAATAGGGGACCCAAGGGATTCTACCCTAGGGATCAGATGGCATTTGGAGAAGTTGGAGGGGTCGACATCTATCCCTTAATAGGGATCGGGTACCTATCCCTTTTAGGGACCGGCTAAGCCCAACTTCATAATAAGGATCGATCAATATCTCAACATCTACACATCCAATTGACATGAAACTTGGAGGAGAAGCTAATAAGAACATGTGGAACACCTCATACGGATTTCATAGCATTTGGAGCAAGTTGGAGGGATCAGTACCTATCCCTCCATAGGGATCGACTATAATCAGCCTTAACACCATATTACAACAAAGATCGGTCAATAACTTGAGTTCTACTAATCCAATTGGCATGAAACTTGGAGGCTAAGCATAATACAACATGGAGAACCTCCCATTGCGATCGCATGACATTTGGAAGAAGTTGGAGGGATCGGCATAAGTCAGGATTTAAACAACACCACTTCATGGAAAACGCGATATCTCACAAACCGTAAGTCGAAATGGCACGAAATTTGGAGGGCAAGTAGCTAACATCATGGGGAACTCCCTAGAGGAATCACATCTCATTTGGTCATCAAAATAGGGATCAGCACTGATCCCTATTGTGGGCCCTAATGGGCCTAGAAATTTTTGGGTGGCAATGCCTTGGTCTCCCGAACGTTCTGTCGAAATTTCACCCCGATTCGTGCAAGTCTTCCCCTATAAATACAGCAGACATGACATCATAAAAGGGATCTTCTTTCTGTTTCTCTTTATCTTCAACCTAGGATACACTCTGTCAATTTTATTCTTAGAAGTCTGATTATAAATGTAAACAAACTTCAGTATAATAAAAAAGATTATTTGGGAGTGGACGTAGGCCGGAATTAGTCGAAGCACTATAAATCTTGTCTCCTTTTACTTGCTTTTTGATTGTTTTTATTTTTCTCTTCATTTATTTTTCTTCATATTTCTATGATTGGATTGGATATTGGAGCTTTTGCATAATTGGGTGTTGGTGGCCAATTTTGACTCCAACATGATCCAAAAATACTTTAACTACATGGATCGCTAGCGAACCATGCCATGTTGATCACTAGCGATCCATTAGGTTCGGTCGATTCACTATGAACTTTCTGAAGCGCCTTCATACCATCAAGTATAGGCTTCTGGTAAAGCAGCATAGCCTAATAGCTCTCCAATCCCTATAAATACTCACCTATCTACAGCATAAAGGGGATCTTCTTCTGGATTGGCTGTTGGAAGTCTGTAGAAGTTGTTCTTCACTCTTCTCCTCCCTCACAACAGTCATCTAAGGATTCACTGTGATTCTCCAGTGAACTCTTACACTTGTGGCTTGATCTAACTTAGAAAATTCAATCATATTGCAATCTGATTCCACTTGTAATAGCAGTCATTTAATAGAAAGTTATAAAGTGGTTGTAGGCTTCATTAACAGTCGAACCACTATAAAAATATTCTTGTTTCTTTACTTTTTCTGCGATCTACAATTGCTTTTTCTATTTTATTTGCCTTGATAAAAGGGGCTGTTGCTTTCACACTCAAGTGTTGATCCATTTTTTGAGTTAACAATTTCCATTATCATAGCCAATTATATCACTATCTTCTTTTTAATTCAAATCTCATGATAGAATTCTCAAATCTTTGTATATGATTCCTTTATTATTTTTTTCATGCGGGTATATCCTAGAACTCACTGAAATATACTTTGATACCATTTCCCAATTCCATATGGGTTATTCTTTATGGTCATCACACGTGTTTAATGGAACATTCATAGCTCAAACTAATATTCCTTATATTCTACAGGTGTCCACTATTGCTACTCTACGAGCATTCATCGTTATTTTATTCACAACCTTAACTTTTACCCCATCTTACCTAGGTAATCATCCCTATTTACTCCATATTAAAATTTTGATTTTGTTTTCGCCACTTTTTCTGAAATTAAAACTTCATAGTTATGAAGTACTTAATCCGAAAACTCTTATCTTTAAAAGTACAAACTCAGAAACCTTATATTAAATTCAAAAATAACTTGGTGTCATAACTTTTAAAACTATAATTTAGGATTTTTTTTGAATGAAGCTTATTCACTAAGTCCAAATAGAATGTTAGCAATTTAATTAAAATGTTCATTTCATTTTCCTTCAGAACCTTTTCACAATAAAGATTTTACTTCTTAAAAAATGGGATTTTTAATTCAGACCATTTAACAAGTCTTGTCTTTTAAAAAACCCAATTATTATACCCAACGATTTTTCTAAAAATGCACATTATATTGTTTCTAACATCATTAATAACTTTTTAAAAACTAGAATAGACAAGGATACTTCCATCCTATTATTTTATAATACTCATGCAATTTTTACTTTCAACCTTAGCAAAGACTCTGATAGCATATGAGAGGGACTTTTAAAAGGTATGTGCAATTACTGTACATATTTATGGAGACTATCCATTTTTTCTTTTATTCTCTTATGTTCTTTCAAACTACTAACACTATTTTATATAAATTTCTAACATTATTTCTATTTACATTTCATAATGTTCCTACCACTTACCTTTCTTCCACGTAAACAACTCTTATTAAAATGTCTTCTCTTTATATAATTTTTCTATCAATTTTTGGTCTTCTTTATTGAACTTTGTGCGCTCGCCTATTGCTTTGTTTTAGAGTTCTAGCCTTCATTCCATTCTATTTATCCCACTTAAAACCAATACCACTTCCTATTGTCCACCCCTAGAAAGAATTTTCCAACTTAAAATTTTTCATTTTAGCAAAATCAACGAGCTATATATGCTTTACTATTTTTTTCAGAACAAATAACTTCTTATAAAAAACCCATTTGCTGAAATTTTTAATTCCACTAATTTTTAATTTATACTAGAACTTTTTATCTAACTAAAATATAAATATTTTATTTTCTCAAAATTTTTACATTTACTTACTGTAACATCCCATATCTAGAGGCCAAAAGCAAAGCGCTACAGATGCTATAGTCATCCATAGTATTAACTTCTGGTGACAAAATACGAAAATGCTAATGATATCCATAATATCAGAAGCACTTGAATATGAACAAAATCACATATTTCAAAAACAAATTTTACTGATTACCTTTCAAAATAATAATTCATATCCAAGTTACATAATCCCTTTACGTTTCCCAAACAATGATCAAATATATTAATTACAAAATATGCCAAGAGCGACATATGACGATGCCTCCTTGGTTGATCTGAGCAATATAGTCATATCTGACTTAATGCACAACGGAAATAAAAATAATAATCTATACTCCTAATTAGCTATCCGTCAGCCACCTGCTCGTCATCGGAAACTTTATTCGCCAAAACAACAAAACCTGAAAACCTTAACCCTCAGCCTACTCAAATCAATTTCAAGCACCCGAGAGTTTAAGGGGAAAACCAAAACTTTGAGTCAGACATAAAGCCTGGTGTGAATAATACAGTTCATCTCTGTTTTTTTATGTTAAGAGAGACCACGCCGCTTAGCGAAATGGGTTTCCCCTCACTAACATCCTTTTAAAACATATCTTTTGCAAATCTTTTCCTGCAACCAAAACTGGTTAAAACTGTAAAGCATCATTATGTAAACATACATATCAGGTAATAAATAAACTATATGTTCGAACTTTATAGTTTTGTTTGGCTAACTATTAACCTTTGGCTGACTCGGGCCTACCAAACAACATATCAAAATTTATCTTACATCTGTTAGACACTCCTCTTCTTTTGGACATTCCGTCCTTAATTATCTGTTAAATACTTCTTTTCTGGATGGTCTGTCCTGAACTTATCATCTCCCAGGGTCACCTTATCCTAATGGTTTTTTTGCGGGCTCACCAATAACCTATCTGTATACAAACGTATATTCCTTTCTGTGTGTATTCATAATTTTAGTCTTACCTACGACAAAGCCCCACACACTGTAATTGTGGACAAAATTAGCTAGGGCTAATAGCTAATGTATAGGGCGCGACCCTATACCAGTCCTATATGGTATTCTAATATCTGAGTCATCTTACTTAGGAATCCCTTCCCATAATATTCCTAGAAAACCTTTTCAAAATGATTTAAAACCTTTAAATCAAACTTATACAAGGAAATTTATATATTCTATGCTTTACTCATAATCACCTTGCAATGTTATATATATATATATATATACACTTTACCCAATTCATAGTTGATGAAAACATTTAAATATTTGGAAGTCCCCCTTTCGAATCAATTGAAACCACCCATTTTGAAACCAGGTAAAACCCTTCCCTTAATTTAGGCTGAAAGGCCAAAACCTTCCTTCCAAAACCATTCTCAAAAACCCTTTTGAAACCTTTGAAAAACCTTCCTTTCGAAAGCTTTAAAATCTAAGGCTTCTTTCTTTTAAATCCTTTAAACATTGCCTTTCTAAACCCTTGGAAAACCTTTCCTTTTAATCCTTTCAAAACAACAAGAAAATCATACCTTTTGACTCCTTCGAAACCATTAGGGATCCACACCTTCGAAACCTTACTTTAAAACCTTTCGAAAGCATCAATTCTAAACCTTTCGAAAGCCTTTGGGTTCAATTTAAAACATTCGGAAACCTTTCGAAACCATTCAAAAATTTACTCCTTCAAAACCTTTGAAAACCGTCACGGCCAAAACCATTTGGATTATGCCTTTAAGTAGAGCAAAAGGATCATAAACTGTAACGACCCATAAATTTTGATTGGTTTTAATAACGTAATTAACTAAATTTTTTGTGAAATTTTAAATAATTGAATTTTGAAATAAAATTTTTATATTTGGAATACGTCTATTTTAATATAGCAAATGGTAAATTTTCATTTGATAATACTGAAGTTTATTTTCTTATGTAGTTTTATTTAAATTTATATCAGTTAATAATTGATGGTAATAAAATATTTTCCAAACCTAAATATTTTTTTATAGAAAATTTCTAAATCCTCTTCTGAGTGGGACGTCATCTTTCGTTTTTCCAAATTTGGACTTCTATTGCTCCATTTATCTTAATTCTGGCCAAATAGCAGCATTTTCTGGTACCGAATATCGACTTTTGATCGGATGATCGTACCATTGATATCTTTATACCGTTTTGATCGTCCCGTCGTGCTGATCTCTGTGGTATATTTATTTCTGTATTTTAAGATCCGATACGCACCGGAAACAATAAAACGGTGTGCCTATCGGTACCATCAATTGTGATCGTTAGCTTTTCTTTGCGGTTTCAAATTTGAATGTGAATTCCAAGCAATATAATAAATTGTTTTAATAACTTTTGCTGAATCAACGGACTGCTGTTACCAATCCATTATTTCAATTTATTATATAGCTGTCCGGTTTCCTCTGCATTTTTCAATTACCTACCGTTTAATCTAATAGCCGTTGCCACGACATTAAACTCTTATATAATTCAAACCTTTTCTATTCCTATCCTACAGTTTCTTCTTCAATAAAATAAACATAGTGGCAACGTATAAAGTAAAATATGTATTTGAGCAGGATCCATCTTTTCTTTCTAGATCTGAAGCCTACTTCTTCCTCCATCTCTTTTGCACCTACTCACATCTTCGTACCTCCCCCTCTCGTCCTCTTCTTTTTGCTTGGCTTCGCCAACCTTCCTTCAACACAGCACCTCAACCATCCGCCACCCTCTTCTGTCACTCGGCCAGCCACAACCAGATCCCATCCAACCGATGAAACCTACCTCATCCTCATGCTCGTTCGACAACCGGCCTCCCTCCACCGAAGTTCATCGCCTCGTCATCATCACAGCCTACAACCAGGACTGCACCACCTCCGAGCACACAGTTCCAACCCACCATCGTCTTCTCCCACTTTCGCTCGCCCAAACCCAGCAGTGCCGATCTTCCCCAAGACTAGGCGGCTGTGCCTACCCATACTCTAAGATTCTCGCAGCCCATTCCTCCTCTTCCCGTCAGAATTCGTGAGTTTATCTATCTAGCTTTCTAAATAAAGTTGCAGTTAGTAATATGTTCTTTGGTACCCTATGTTTTATCTAAGTATATATTATATAAGTTAGTATATATATACTTATGTTTTAAGTTTTGTTGTTATAAGATTTATATGTCAAGTTGTCTATATATAGAAATCGTGATTTGAAAATATAACACACTTAGATTTTGAAATTTTCAATTACTACTATTACAGTATCAGAGAATATGTATATTAGTATATGTATGTATTTTATATGTTTATGATAGCTTCAATATATATTCTGGGCATTTCAGAGTCGAAGTATAATATAGATTTTAAGTTCAAAGACTATATATATATATGTAGTAGTGTGTATATGTTTTTGCTCTCAGACACTATTACTGCTGCATGCGGGTATCATTCATATATATATAAATATTTGATTCTTTCTTTAAAACGTATAAAGGTGTAAGTTATAAAGTTTATAAAGGTAAGTTTAAGAATAGATTTATATATTATTTTATTTTGATTTGTTCTGTTAAAAATTATGAACATGTATACAACAGTTGTTGATATTTTAACTGTTCGTTATACATACATATATATAATAATCTATAGTCTTATTTATTCGAAGTATACGGTTGTTAATATTTTGGTGTATGTTTAATTGCTATATATATATACAATATATATATGTTGTTGTGTAACTGGGTAAATATAAATTTAGTTTGCATGTGTATATATAAATGGTGGTCTACATTTTTAATCTTATTTTTGATTTTATATATACTTTGATTTAGAACTCATGCGGCCTTGAAAGATAATATATTTTATTTTATAGTGTTTTAAATTTAAACATTGGTTTGAAATTTTATATATTTGTCTTGATTTAAATGTTGATTTTTTTATAATAATGATAATAATAGTATATATATAATTTCCGTCTCTATCAAACCGATTGATTTTCCCTTTTTCCTATATATATCAGCTCCGTCCATCAAATTTGTATCAATCTTATCTTGCTTTGGAATTCGTGCTTGGATTCGTAGCTCATTTCTTTGTCTACCCTCTCTAGCCTCGAAAGGTGAGCAATCACTCACGATTAATGTTCTTGTATTTATTAAGTTTGATTTCAATTGAAACGACAATTGAAATATGCTGCTGTTAGTTATTTAAATTGTTATATATGTTATTATCTGTAACTGTTCACCTGTGGGATATGACACCATATCCTATTGTTTATATTATATTGTTATTGATGATATATGCATGTTATATTATTATCATATCTGTTATCACTTTACAAGTTCCCTGTTAGTATAGAATTCACTATGAGTTGAAATGATACATACCGGAACGGACTTTAGAATAGGAGAAAACCGTTATGGGTTGAAATGATAAACCCAAGCGATTTTCATTTGAATTGAAATTGGGATTACGGGTTGAAATGATATCTACCCGTATATATTTAAATTACGGATTGAAATGATAAATATCTGTATCACTTAACCATATGATAGATATATATACAGACACCGCTGGTCCATATATATAAATATTTTGAAAATAATTCTATGGTTTTGGAAAGAAATATATGGTTTTAATAAATGTTGATTCTTAAATTATTATATATAAATGGTAATGATATATATATATAGATTTAATTTAATTAAGATTGATTTAATACATATAATATGGTTAAGTATTTAAATTTATATTTCAAAATAGATTTTGGTAATAATTTGAATAAGTTAAGGTTGGGAAGATAATTTGAATTTAGTTGAAATTGTATTCAATAAAGAATTTTATTTAAGTAAACCTATTTAAAACTTATTGAAATTGAGATATAAGATATGATTTATTAATTGGATTTGATTTAAGTAATTTAATGAATATTTCTTGTTTAAATAAATTTAAGGAAATATTTAGTAAAAATGTAATTTAAGGCTAGTTAAACGATATTGAATTTATTAAGTGAATATTCCCTGATTAAATAATAATAAAGTTAAATCAAGAGCTATATGAAACTGTTAAATTTAACTTTGAAAATGTTGAATATTAAAGCTTTGAAATATATTGAAAATTTAAATGGTATATTTAGAACTGAATTGAATTTATGAATTGAGCTTTGAATAAATTTGAATTTGGAATTTGGGTGGATGTGAATCGATTTGTGAGACTTAAAGAAATTATAAATACTTTACTTTTAAATTATTTAACCTATATATACTATTTTGGAAATAGATATTTTGAAATGAAATGATATTTTGGTTTTGAAGTATAAATTAAATTGGAATGACCACGGTGTTATAGTGTATATTTCCACCTTGTAGATAGTTCCGCAAATCCTTAGAGGGTGGTTATCCCAAACATCCTTTAAGTTACTTGTATTTCAATTGATATTTCACTTGAGTTGGATTTATTGATATAAGAATGTTAATCCTGACTCTAGTGTTTTGTGTTTTGCTTTACGCTCGGGTCAGACCGAGTGATACAACATTTGAGACTCACCTTTGGAGTTTGGAGCTTCCTTTGGAGATCCAACTATCGCCTCAGCTTTCAGCTCTTCTAGTTGATTTGTCCAGAGAAGTCATCTGTTGTACTGAAGACTTCACTGTACTTGAGATATTCTGTTGTATTTTATTTCTAACTCTGATGTGTATATAGTAGCTTCATGAACTACTATTTTATCTATTCCGCTGCGTATTATTGTATTACTCTGTGTCTGTGATTCTGTGATTGATTTATTTACTGTATATGTTCAGTTTTGCCAACTTTTAATTAACAATATATTGTTTTGAATTATTCAAGTCAGACATGTGTGGATTTATTGTCGATTTGAATGGTCTAATATACCAGGTCGTTACAGTTGGTATCAGAGCTTTTGCTCTAGGTGAAACTTAGCATATATTGTAAATTTATTTACAGAATCACTTTCGTTCGAGTTTAATCTCTTCCTTTTGACTCGATTTCCTTTGAACTTTGGAACGTTCCTTGCGGTTCCAAAAATTCATTCTTCTCTCTCCCTATTTGTATTCTTTTGATTCTGGAGTATCCCATAACTCCACTTCGAATGATCTCTATAAGAATAGGCGATCCCGCCAATCTTTGAATGATTTGTAAAGGGGTGAAACTCCTTTACAATCGACATTGATTCATCAGAGATTTATATATCCCTCGGTTTTGATGTTGCTATCTCTTGTTATGCCGAATTCTAACTCTGGCAATCGAATGTCGATTTGCCTCAGAATTCCGCACCAATCTTATTTTGAAGTCACGGTTGACCCTAGGGTCATCCGCGATTTATAAAAATATATCTATCTTGTATTTTGTAATTTAGTTATCTCATTTTCGTTTGACCTTATCTTCGAATCAGAATTTTATTTGATTAGAGCCCCTCTAATTTGAATCTCTATCTCTGTCTTGAAATCCATTCTTGAATCATCCTTGGAAAAATCGGGTTTTGTTTGTATTTTAGAAATTGTTTTATATACCGAAATTATTATTTTGATAACTATGATTCTATATATATAAGTGAAAATGTTTTTGATAAAGATTATATACCGTTTTTAAAATGAGAACTTGAAGTTTAGAAAGGATTTGTAATTTTGAAAAATTATATAAAAAATTTGTTTATCTAAAAATGATTTATAACTGAAGGATTTTAAATTTGAAATTCGAGAATTGAACCCCGGTGTTTTGAAATTGGTTTTAAGATTTTGAAATATATAATAATAATATGATTTAAAAGTATTTTTCCGAATAAGAAATGTTTCAAATGATTTTAATAAGTTTCGAATGATTTTGAAGAAATTTCAAAAGAAGTTTGAGAAAATAGAAGTCCAGAACTCACTTATGTCGCTGGAAAATAATTTCGGTGATGAGTGCATGCATCATCGACATTGATTTTCGAGTTTCAGAATGAGGGATAGGGCACTTTAGTAGCATTGCTACGCGAGTGATTTTGCGAAACCAATTTTGATTTCAAAATTTTGAAGTATGATTTGATATTCGAAAGATATATGTATATGTATTTGAAACGATTTGAAATGAGCCGGTGTTCAGTCCTTGAGTTTCAGATTTGAAACCTATCTTTTGAAATTGATTTACTGATTTGTTGCTGATTTCCAACTCTTGGATTGAAATATGATTTCTTCGACTATTTTGAAGGTTCGAGCACTTCCAAATCAAGGTTAACTTTTCAAAGCTAAGAAATTTTGAAAAGTATAAAGTATATAAGTTTGGTATGTATGTTAAAGTATGTAGTAATATGATTTAAATAAGTTGAAACTGTTTTGTTAAGTAAATGAATAAGGCAATTTTAAAATTTTCTAATATGAAATTTAGATTTGAAATGTTTTGAAAAGAATTTGGTCTTCAAAATATTTTGAATAAATTTTAAATGTTTTAACTTAGTAACATCTTTATGAAACTATATATTTAACAAGTTGGAATAAATATATAAGTTGTACGTATGCTGTTTTAATCGCATAATTAATTTGATCTAGGTTTGAGTACACAAGTTCGAGGTGAATTACACCATTTCGTGTTAGGATTTTTCATTCGATTCTTGATGGCGAATATTTGATATGGATTTTGGGCTAAATTCTAGAATTCTCTATCATAGTATATGGCTATGCAAGGAACCTGATGGCTTCTAGTCGAGAAACCATATCGAAATCCGCATTAGGGAAGTCGAATGGACAATACTAGTTCGAAAGCGAACTTGTGTGATCGAGCGAGCAATCAAATGTGATTTTGCGAAATGATGACGTATGTACATCTTATATTCTAATATCATTGATATATTTTGACGCTGAAATTGAAAGCTGTCGGGTTAGAATATCTTTGCTTACTAAGAGAGAATTTCCAATTTAAATTACAAATATATAACCCATAAAAGCAAAGATATTCAATCCCATATGACTCTTCATACAGCGAAATTTAATTTTGTAAAATTTGACCCTTATATAATATGGACCTTATGTAAATATAAGATGATTTTGAAAACCATTGATTTTGGAAATGAATTGTTTGATTTAATTATATTGATTTGGAAATTTGGATTTATTTCCTAAATTTATTATTTTGAAAACTTTGGAACTGAAGATATTTGATTTGGAAGAATAATTTGGTGAAAGCGTATATGATTTTGAAAAATACATTGATATTGAAACAAATTCAAATTGAGAACCTTGTGTTACTAAAAACTTGATTTGGGAGTTATCGAACTTATATAAAAATTTGGTTTGTATAAGTATGATGTTGATTCGAAAACTATGGATTTGAAAAGGTACTCAATTTGAAAAGTGAAATCTTATATAATTGAAGTCTATATAAGTGTGATTTGATATACTTTTGATTTTGGAAAGGTATTTGATTTGAAAATAAAATCTTATATATAATGGACTTTATATAAGTACGAAATTTGAAAGTGATTTGAAAAGGTACTATATGATACATATTTTCAAAGTAAAGATATGGAAAGTGCGTTCTGCTTGATATCCGCTTTGTGGCCACATTGTGGATTCATTCTATCGATATTTCTCTGATTTTTGGTTTTCTGGATATGATACTCGAGTTTCCTTCGAATTCCATGGCGTTACCCATGGTCTTACGAGCGCAACTGCATAGCGCAACAGCCTGGCTGAGATAGCCTAGGGGTACGGATTGTTTCCTGGGGGAACCAGGCGTAACCATTGTGTATCTGCGAACCATGGTTAGACAAAGGTTTGTTTGTTTTTTTGTTTGGATTGTACTTTTCATATCTGTTTTTTAAAGTTTTTCCAGTATTTTCACTGGGTGTTGAAACAAGTCTACTAAGTACCTGGAGAATTCTAGTTTTGCGCCTGATCAACGCATTACCAGAGTCTACAGGAACGAGAATAAACTTGTTGAAACATCGAGTTATAAAAGTATTTTATTTTAAAGGTATTTTATTATAAAGTATTTCCAACAAAGAAATTTTGTATTAATATTTGAAATTGAAATCCCTTATGGTTTGAATTAATTATTCATGCCCGATACTATTCTTTTGAATCTACCTTATCTGCTTAGCTTTATTTATTCACCTATATTCTGTTTTCCAAGTCCTCCTTTTCCTTGTTGACTATATCCTTTTAAATATTGTTTATTTATATACTACATGGTTTAATAGAAAATTTAATGTTATAAATATTTTAGAAGTTACTAATTAAATAAAACATATTTAAAGTAAATGATAATTGATTTATTATTATTTTTTTGAAAAGAATCTTGAAATATTTTTTTTAAAATTTATGAATTATGGATTTAATGTTTTCAAATAGCTTCTTTGTAAATATAAGTAATGATGTCAATAATTGTTTTCAAATATTTTTCATATATTTATAAAGGTGTTATTTAAACCTATAAATGATACTTATAAAGGAAACAAGAAATTTTACAAATGGGTTTGAAAAATATTAAGGTATTAAAGATAATTGAATCGTAAATGAAGTTTTCAAATGAATATTTCAAGTAAAATTTATATAGTTTAAATTGATTGTTTATCCTTGTCTTTTAATCTATCTTTTCTGTCTGGTTGTTTCTATTCTCCTACCTCCTTCCTTTTCGGGGACGAAAAGTTTTGAGTGGGGGAGAGTGTAACGACCCATAAATTTTGATTGGTTTTAATAACGTATTTAATTGAATTTTTTGTGAAATTTTTAATAATTGAATTTTGAAATAAAATTTTTATATTTGGAATACGTCTATTTTAATATAGCAAATGGTAAATTTTCATTTGATAATACTGAAGTTTATTTTCTTATGTAGTTTTATTTAAATTTATATCAGTTAATAATTGATGGTAATAAAATATTTTCCAAACCTAAATATTTTTCTATAGAAAATTTCTAAATCCTCTTCTAAGTGGGACGTCATCTTTCGTTTTTCCAAATTTGGACTTCTATTGCTCCATTTATCTTAATTCTGGCCAAATAGCAGCATTTTCTGGTACCGAATATCGACTTTTGATCGGATGATCGTACCACTGATATCTATATACCGTTTTGATCATCCCGTCGTGCTGATCTCTGTGGTAAATTTATTTCTGTATTTTAAGATCCGATACGCGATGGAAATAATAAAACGGTGCGCCTATCGGTACCATCAATTGTGATCGTTAGCTTTTCTTTGCGGTTTCAAATTTGAATGTGAATTCCAAGCAATATAATAAATTGTTTTAATAACTTTTGCTGAATCAACGGACTGCTGTTACCAATCCATTATTTCAATTTATTATATAGCTGTCCGTTTTCCTCTGCATTTTTCAATTACCTACCGTTTAATCTAATAGCCGTTGCCACGACATTAAACTCTTATATAATTCAAACCTTTTCTATTCCTATCCTACAGTTTCTTCTTCAATAAAATAAACATAGTGGCAACGTATAAAGTAAAATATGTATTTGAGCAGGATCCATCTTTTCTTTCTAGATCTGAAGCCTACTTCTTCCTCCATCTCTTTTACACCTGCTCACATCTTCGTACCTCCCCCTCTCGTCCTCTTCTTTTTGCTTGGCTTCGCCAACCTTCCTTCAACACAGCACCTCAACCATCCGCCACCCTCTTCTGTCACTCGGCCAGCCACAACCAGATCCCATCCAACCGATGAAACCTACCTCATCCTCATGCTCGTTCGACAACCGGCCTCCCTCCACCGAAGTTCATCGCCTCGTCATCATCACAGCCTGCAACCAAGACTGCACCACCTCCGAGCCCACAGTTCCAACCCACCATCATCTTCTCCCACTTTTGCTCGCCCAAACCAGCAGTGCCGATCTTCCCCAAGACTAGGCGGCTGTGCCTACCCATACTCTAAGATTCTCGCAGCCCATTCCTCCTCTTCCCGTCAGAATTCGTGAGTTTATCTATCTAGCTTTCTAAATAAAGTTGCAGTTAGTAATATGTTCTTTGGTACCCTATGTTTTATCTAAGTATATATTATATAAGTTAGTATATATATACTTATGTTTTAAGTTTTGTTGTTATAAGATTTATATGTCAAGTTGTCTATATATAGAAATCGTGATTTGAAAATATAACACACTTAGATTTTGAAATTTTCAATTACTACTATTACAGTATCAGAGAATATGTATATTAGTATATGTATGTATTTTATATGTTTATGATAGCTTCAATATATATTCTGGGCATTTCAGAGTCGAAGTATAATATAGATTTTAAGTTCAAAGACTATATATATATATATATATATGTAGTAGTGTGTATATGTTTTTGCTCTCAGACACTATTACTGCTGCATGCAGGTATCATTCATATATATATAAATATTTGATTCTTTCTTTAAAACGTATAAAGGTGTAAGTTATAAAGTTTATAAAGGTAAGTTTAAGAATAGAGTTATATATTATTTTATTTTGATTTGTTCTGTTAAAAAGTATGAACATGTATACAACAGTTGTTGATATTTTAACTGTTCGTTATACATACATATATATAATAATCTATAGTCTTATTTATTCGAAGTATACGGTTGTTAATATTTTGGTGTATGTTTAATTACTATATATATACAGTATATATATGTTGTTGTGTAACTGGGTAAATATTAATTTGGTTTGCATGTGTATATATAAATGGTGGTTTACATTTTTAATCTTATTTTTGATTTTATATATACTTTGATTTAGAACTCATGCGGCCTTGAAAGATAATATATTTTATTTTATAGTGTTTTAAATTTAAACATTGGTTTGAAATTTTATATATTTGTCTTGATTTAAATGTTGATTTTTTTTATAATAATGATAATAATAGTATATATATAATTTCCGTCTCTATCAAACCGATTGATTTTCCCTTTTTCTTATATATATCAGCTCCGTCCATCAAATTCGTATCAATCTTATCTTGCTTTGGAATTCGTGCTTGGATTCGTAGCTCATTTCTTTGTCTACCCTCTCTAGCCTCGAAAGGTGAGCAATCACTCACGATTAATGTTCTTGTATTTATTATGTTTGATTTCAATTGAAACGACAATTGAAATATGCTGCTGTTAGTTATTTAAATTGTTATATATGTTATTATCTGTAACTGTTCACCTGTGGGATATGACACCATATCCTATTGTTTATATTATATTGTTATTGATGATATATGCCTGTTATATTATTATCATATCTGTTATCACTTTACAAGTTCCCTGTTAGTATAGAATTCACTATGGGTTGAAATGATACATACCCGAACGGACTTTAGAATAGGAGAAAATCGTTATGGGTTGAAATGATAAACCCAAGCGATTTTCATTTGAATTGAAATTGGGATTACGGGTTGAAATGATATCTACCCGTATATATTTAAATTACGGATTGAAATGATAAATATCTGTATCACTTAACCATATGATAGATATATATACAGACACCGCTGGTCCATATATATAAATATTTTGAAAATAATTCTATGGTTTTGGAAAGAAATATATGGTTTTAATAAATGTTGATTCTTAAATTATTATATATAAATGGTAATGATATATATATATATATTTAATTTAATTAAGATTGATTTAATACATATAATATGGTTAAGTATTTAAATTTATATTTCAAAATAGATTTTGGTAATAATTTGAATAAGTTAAGGTTGGGAAGATAATTTGAATTTAGTTGAAATTGTATTCAATAAAGAATTTTATTTAAGTAAACCTATTTGAAACTTATTGAAATTGAGATATAAGATATGATTTATAACTTGGATTTGATTTAAGTAATTTAATGAATATTTCTTGTTTAAATAAATTTAAGGAAATATTTAGTAAAAATGTAATTTAAGGCTAGTTAAACGATATTGAATTTATTAAGTGAATATTCCCTGATTAAATAATAATAAAGTTAAATCAAGAGCTATATGAAACTGTTAAATTTAACTTTGAAAATGTTGAATATTAAAGCTTTGAAATATATTGAAAATTTAAATGGTATATTTAGAACTGAATTGAATTTATGAATTGAGCTTTGAATAAATTTGAATTTGGAATTTGGGTGGATGTGAATCGATTTGTGAGACTTAAAGAAATTATAAATACTTTACTTTTAAATTATTTAACCTATATATACTATTTTGGAAATAGATATTTTGAAATGAAATGATATTTTGGTTTTGAAGTATAAATTAAATTGGAATGACCACGGTGTTATAGTGTATATTTCCACCTTGTAGATAGTTCCACAGATCCTTAGAGGGTGGTTATCCCAAACATCCTTTAAGTTACTTGTATTTCAGTTGATATTTCACTTGAGTTGGATTTATTGATATAAGAATGTTAATCCTGACTCGAGTGTTTTGTGTTTTGCTTTACGCTCGGGTCAGACCGAGTGATACAGCATTTGAGACTCACCTTTGGAGTTTGGAGCTTCCTTTGGAGATCCAACTATCGCCTCAGCTTTCAGCTCTTCTAGTTGATTTGTCCTGAGAAGTCTTCTGTTGTACTGAAGACTTCACTGTACTTGAGATATTCTGTTGTATTTTATTTCTAACTCTAATGTGTAAAACTACTATTTTATCTATTCCGCTGCGTATTATTGTATTACTCTGTGTCTGTGATTCTGTGATTGATTTATTTACTGTATATGTTGAGTTTTGCCAACTTTTAATTAACAATCTATTGTTTTGAATTATTCAAGTCAGACATGTGTGGATTTATTGTCGATTTGAATGGTCCAAAATACCAGGTCGTTACATAAACCCATTAAAATCGAAAGCACTTCTTTCAAAATCATTTAAATCATCTCTTTCGAAACCATTAGGGTTATACTTCAATTGATCAAAAGGGTCATTAAAAACATTTAAGTCGAAAGCCTACCTTTTGAAATTATTCCTAAGCAAAGAAGTGATGGTGTCGAAACCATCCCTTCGAAAGCATTGGAGAAGTGGCCAATTTTTAGAAAACAAAGTACTCCTTCGAAACCTTCTGGGTCGAAATGTAAAAAGGTGGTAGTAAAAGGTTTCGACTTAGTCGAAAGCAGTTGTTTAAAAACAAAGGTGCAACCCAATCGAAACCATTTCCTTTAAATCCATTTGACCTAGTCGAAAGCCAACTAAATCGAAAGCTTCTTTGTCGAAAGCAAGCATGTGCATTTTTATTTAAAAACAAAGTAAAGCCTCAGCCCCTTCGGAACCCCTGGTTTGGACCCACAACCTTTTGCCCATATCCAATTCACTACGTACCAGTTCCTTGATACCATATGATTAGTTTTGACTGTGTTAGAAGCAAAGGTAAAGAGGCAGAACCTGGTGCCCAAAGCATCAAAACCGTGAAAAACCTATTTATTTGTCCTTTTAAACTATTTATTTTGTACCTAACCTTTCTTGTTTGTGTAAATCTGATTGGTTGTCATTTTACTTTTTCAAAAGTGCTGCCAATTTCCAGAAATAACAAATTTAAATTATTTGCAAAGAGCCCCTTAACCTTATATAAATATATAAAACATTTAAGTCCCATACCTTAAATAATTTTATATATCCATTAAAACACTTAGGAAAAATCTACAAAAATTCCAAAAAATCTCTTTTAATATATTCTCCAACATATAAAAATTTCAAACCCAATACTTTTATTATTTAACCATAAATAATTTATAACCCAAAATATCATTTTCTTTACTAGAAAATTCATATAAAATCTACAAAAAATCAGAGAATTGAAACTCATCTCCAAAATATTATTTCTGATCTATATTAAAATTCACAAGGCATTTAGATGTCATTAGATAGGGTTTTTACCTTAAAAATATCATAAAATAAATATGGACATGCATAAATCATCAACAAGCATATATAATCATTCCATTATTCAAAAACATGGCAAAACATTTCGAATTTCTCCTTGAAATCGAAAACAAAAAAATGAGAGATGTAAACATTGTTCACCTTAGCTTTAGGTATTAAGGATATGAGATTTGAATGAATTTGATGTTGATTAAGCTTCCCCTTTCTCTTTCTTTCTCTAGCTCTTGTAAATGGTGGCCGGCCTTAGCTTTTTAAAATTTTGAACAAATGAAATGAACATGTATAAATGACACGGCCAAGGGTTAAAGATATAGGAATGGCCTCTTTCCTATTTTACCCCTCCTATATTTCATGTTAATGTAACAACCCAAAATTTATCCCGTAATAATTAATTCATTAATTAACTAAATAATAAAATAACTTTGTGAAATTATCAAAATTGAGCCATGGGAGTTGCACCATTGTGTCTGTGGTAATTTTCTGGTCAATTTCCATATATAGAACGTCAGAATTCGAGCTAAAATGAACGAGATATGAATTAAACGAAATAAGCAGAAAAGAAGAAACGAAAGAAAATAAAAATAAAATAAAATATATTGGCTAGGTCGTCCACCAGGTCGACCTAACCTCACCCTAGATCGACCGGCCGGTCAACCTGGGTATAGGGGCGGTCAACCCGCCTTAGAAATCGGACGAAGGAAAATTCCTTCGTCTAGTAACGGTTATTAGCCTATTTTCTACGTGTTTTGCATCCTTTAACTCAATCTGGTCCTTCCATTCTTTCATCCGATGGCTCCTATTCAGCTAATGATGTGGTTGCATCCTATTCAGTCCCCAAAATCCAACAGTCCGAGATCCACTTCTACCCGTATAAATACACCGCTAGACCTAACATATTTTCTCATTCTAGATTTTCTCGGCTTGGGTTCACCTTTTCAGGAAGGACCCTAAAAGGAATAATTTTCCAAGGAGAGAATCTTTTTAATAAAAATATTTTAACAACCCCAAGTGGATCCGTGAAGGCCTAAAGGGAAGAGCTAAGGACCAGAGGTGAATGATTGTAATTATTTTAAGATTTCTTTAAGTAATTTAAAATAATAGGTTTTTCAATAGTTGTAGTTTTACTACGATTTTTGGAATAACCTTTTAAGTAGTTTATTTGCAGTTTTTAGAATTATTTTCAGTCTGTTTCCTTCCAGCTATTCTTTTCAGTAATTTTTGTTTATTTCTGTTAGTTATAGTTTATTACTGTTAAGCATGGATTTTTATTGATTTATAATTTATTTATAGTATTTAAGTTTATTTACTGTTATTTATTTCTTTATTTACATCTTTTTGATGTTTTGGATTTTATGCAAGCGTCTATTCTCTTCATCCCCTTTTCTTCGCGTATGGATTAGAATAAATTAAACACGAATATGGATTATATAAGTAAGAATATCGAATGAAGAAAATAAGATGTAAATTATAAAGACTGTAATAAATAATCGAATTGGACTGCAATAAATAATGGAATTGGACTGCAATAAATAATGGAATTGGACTGAAGTTACGTCAAATTATAATTAGAATTGGACTAATTAAAGATAATTGGGATAGTTATAACTTAGAATTATAACTAAATAGAGTAAAAAAATTGCAAGAAGCTTATTTTCACACTTAGACCTTGGGTTAAGTAATAAGCATGATTATAACGTAGGTTATAATAAAAAGAATAGAATGGGCTTATTTTAAGACTTGGAATAAACTAATAAGCGTAGAAAGTAAAAATGATAAAAAAGGCTTATTTAAATAATTTATCTAAGTTAATAAGCAAAGATGAAAGTAGGACCTATACCAAATAGCATTCCCTATTAGACAAAACGGTGTCTCACATTAGTCTGAAGTGAGATGAGGGCACGCTTATGTTAAGAATGGTAGTAATTGGTCAAATAGAAATCCAAATCACGGTGGATTTGGATAAGGGGCGCAACTAGATATTGTTTGGATGAAGGGCCAGTACTAACAACATTTCCCCTATAGTTTCTATAGACACACGGTGATCTCACATTAGCCTGAAGTAAGATAAGGGGCACGATATGCTGGAAGTTGGAGATAAAAAGAAGACCCAATAGGTGGAGCAAAAGGTAGTATGGGCATGGTGGCAGTTACGCGTGCGACTTCCATTGCGGGTGCTCAGTAATAGCTATGAGTTCCAAGCGCTTAATATGGGTGTCTTTAGTAGACACCATTGCCTTTTGTGTAGGGAGCTATATATGTCTTTCGGATCCACAGTAGTTGCTCTGTGCATCTTTCGTAGATACCAATGGCTGCTGTGTAGGGAGTTATACAGCGGCTGGTCCGCAGTAAAGTCTATGGAGTAGCAGGCCGATCAAAAAGGGTAGAATTAGGGTTACATCCTAATTACAGGATTAGGAATTCAGCCTAACCAAAACAGAAATCAAGGACAAGTGCAAGCAATTGAAATTACTTATCTTATAGTTAATCGTATTTATTTCCAGTTTATCTCTTTCATATTTCCTTTGTTTCTTCTTTATATGCTAGAACTGTTGTAGAGTCTATTACTTTTATCTTGCTTAAAGACTCTAGTAATTACTATCATTCACCAGACTTTTAGTCTGACCCACTCCTCTATTTTCCCTTTCCCCCCATAGGCAATCAAGGGAGAAGTCAGTAGATTGTTGTTGCTTGGCGGTTTCTTGGAGGAGTTCTCTACTATGTATTTCTTTTATTTCAGCTTTTGTTCTTTCTATGTACTGGCTTATTATAAGGGATATTATGTACTCTGATTTTGAGACTATGAGTTTTTGTTTCATGAGACATATTGGATCTTTAAATATGTATGTGGTATTTGGTATTTGACTTATTTATAAAGCAATTATGAAGCTTTGTTGTAATCAAGTTATTATTTTAAGTTTTCGCTGTTATTATCTATATTTTTATTGTGAATCTTAGTCTCTGTTAGCTTTAGTTATACCTACAACGCACCACGCCTTTTAATGTGTCCTTTTGGGTATATTAAGGGGTGTGGGGTGTTTCAGTTAAACTCTTCTTTAATTCATTGTTTAAATGGCACGGCCACCCCTAAATTAAATCAAATCTCAATCTCTTGATCAACACATTATTTTATTTAATTTACCTAATTAAATATCCTAAATAATGTTATCAAAATATGGGGTGTTACACCTACTTTTCAAAAATAGTATTTTTTGACCTTATTTTGGACTTTTCTTTTTTTTCTATGTACTTACAACTTTTCTTCTTCCAAAATATTGAAAACCCGGCTATCATCTTGGAGTGATTACTACACACCTTCTTTTAGTAACTTATTTAATTCTTCTTCAGATTTCTTCAACATAAAGGTTCTCACTTTTCTCTTATCTGGATCTAATGTACATTATCAATCGACAATCCTACGGGGATCTTCAACCATAAGGCAATCTGTGCTCTACAAGGGAGTCAAGTACAATCCAGCTTCAGGGACTCTTCCATATTTTTCATTCATGCTCTTTTTAAGTCAATGCCTTCTAATACAACTTATTTCCCATAGCGTAATCGAGATAGGTGTACATCTTCAACTTCATCTATTGTTCCAACTCTTAGTCACATTATCCATCTTTTCAAAATATGGTTGCAACTACTTCTAAAGTCAGAATTGATAGAATTTAATGTATAATATATATATATATATATAATTACAGTAAAAATACAAATATATTCACTCAATAAATCCGAATTCTTAAGATAGACTAACCTTAATCTTATACCAATTGTGACAACCCGCTTTTTCGACCCTCGAAGATCAACACTAGTACATCCTCGGTATTCACATGCCGCAAATTCAAGTGCCGAAGAGGCAGATAATCAGGGGTAAAAGAAAATAAAGGTAGAAGAAAGAAAAAAAATAGATTTTCACATCACATTTAACAACTTGTAATTACACATGAACCATTACTTCTTCAATTACCGCAACATTTGGAGTTCCACCATTGGTGGTCGTTGTGTTGCTACATCCCCTTCTATGTGCTCTTAGTTTACTCATTTCTTACTATCTGGATGTAGTAAAGAGATAATTTAGAATATAGACGAGATTATCTTAGGGAGTGGGTATAGAATACTCAAACATTTTTATTCAGATAAAATTACAAATATGCACTCTCATTGACTAAACTCATTATAGGGCACTACTAACCCTATCTCTAATGAGTCGACCCTATCAATGCTTTGGTGTTCGCTCAACCTAAGTACTGATACCAACTATGATGACCCTCCTTTTCGACCCACCAAGATTGACACTAATATATTCTTCATATTCACGTGTCGGAGAGGCAGATAATCAGGCATAAAAGAAAATAAAGATAGAAGAAAGAACAAAATAGATTCTCACATCGCATTTAACAACTTGTAATTATACATATAGATAGTACACATAATCACTCTCAAAATGAAACATCATATAATAGCAAGTACTAACCCAACTAGGGACAGTTATAATTGCCTATCCCTATAGGTGCTGGTAGATGCTTATACATAATATAGCGGAAATAGAAATAGATAACTATCTACAAAGGACCCTCCAGCTTCATGCTCCTCCCAAAATGCTCTAAACTACCTAACTACTTGGCTTCTTAGAAAAATAAGGCACCCAGAGTTTAAGGAGAAAAGTAAATAAACTCCGGGTCAGTCATAGGACTGGTGTGAGAAAACTCAAAAGAACGAATAATTTTTAAATCAAAGGGTATATCATAAGACCATGCCGCACATAAACACGGACAGATTTTTACCTTATGATAACCAAAACATTTCCTATGTAAAATCAGGGATATTATTTGTAATGACATTCTTTGAAACCCTTTCAAATAACCTATTAATCATAGCCGATATTATTATATTGATTAAATTCCAATATAGTAGATTCTACAACTAAAACCATAAAGGCTTGTATTCGAGAATGGATTCAATACCATGACATGGTAAGGGACTACCTTCCAACAGTACATCTCTAGAGGGATGCACCTAAGGCTCCATCCCCTACCAACCTAAAACCGACCTACCTTTACCACAAATATTACTGAATATGACATCACCTCGGTCGTTACCGACATTTACCGTGATCCCAAAGCGTACACAACATATCCGAAACATAGAGGGTAATCTAGAAAGATGATGACCATATCCCAACGGGTGCGCCGCATAGCCCTGTCGCATCTACCCTGTTTTTATCATCCCCGATGTGTGAGGCTTAAGGTAATGTTTTACCATTCACAGAACAAATCCTACTTTAAATGTTGGATTGCCATTTCCAATAACACACTATTGATTTCCACAAAAGTACAACCTCTGAGCTCGTACATCTCAGAGGAAGGGTGTTAAGTGTAAGAGGGATTACCTCTTTCACCATCGAACATATGTTTGTTTGTAAAAATCAATGTACATGGTCTTAGAAATTCAATGTCTGACACTCGGTCATACAAGTTGTTCAGGCGTAGGACAAATCGAAGGCACTTTTCCTACTACTTCCTGTTTGGGAATCACCTCTAGGATGAGTAGCGAATATTCCTTGCGTCGAAGATTTCAAACTGATGGAACCACTCTCACCATATATATGATAAAGGAATTACCCCATAGGTTTGTGACAAGCAGCCCTACATTATGAAGATCTCCGTCTTCAAAATCATTGTCTTCAACATATATTCACTTTCAAACGTATATTGGTTCAAAGTGTTTCCTGGATAGGGATCACCCAAATCTAACCCTGGTTCCCTTGAACCAATTTATCAATAAAAGATGTTAAGTATGTGGGTGATTATTACTCAATTTATCAATTTTTTTATCCAAATAAAATATCTTCTAGAAATATACATCTTTAAACCATTCCTTTTTCAGTATATACAGAATCATTAAACCTCTTTTTAACTTTGGAAACATAAAAGTATTTCTCATTAATTACGTAGGAAAATGTTTCCATAATTTAATACAATTTTAACAGAGGTTTCAAATTTTCAAAACATATCTTTTAGATGGGTTAAAACCATGTTATCTAAGATGGTAAATTCAAAACCAGATAGTATTGAGTAAATAGGATCCGTAGGGATTATATTAATTACACTTATACTAATTTCCGTATTCAACCTGTACTATTCGTCGAACAATGGTGAAATCACCATTTAAATTCATATGGATAGTATGAGTTCCCTCCTTGGAATTTAATATAAAGTTTAATCAATATGTTTCATATATCACTAAAATCTTATTATTTAAAATTACATTTAACTTTTGGAAATATCCAAATCTCCTTTTATGTTAACAAAACGTGGTCTGATAAATCAAATTTACTATCCCCTCCGTCGGGCCAGTCTGGATAGCTAGAGCGGAACCCAGGCACTAGTTGTCCAAGTTCGGGTCTAGAGGCTATCTCTCTATCACCCATAAGGCGGTCAAGTTATTTGATAAACTATAACCTCTTTAATGTACTTAATTTATTATTCAAAAATACATTTGCAAAAGATTTGGGAAGAAAATCCCAAGTTTAAATCTTAATTTCAAAAGTTACCAAAAACTACTCAAAAAGTGCTATGAATAGTGTTTTTAAAGCTTCTTTGATCAAAATTCTAATTTCTTTCCACATATGTCCATTTTAATAACTCAAATCCTTTTTAAAATATTTTAATATGTTTATGAAATTTATTTCATAATTTTAAAATTTTAAAATATCTATTTTCAAGATTTTGCCATTATGGTTTCCGAACTGCCAAAGCACGACGTTTTTGAAAACTTGATTTGGTCATATCACAAACTTTACTAAATGAAATCTTGATTTTCTTCTTTTGTTTGAAAACTATATTCATTATGGTCTAGACAATTCTTATGGTAAAGAATTCCGACTCATATTCCATTCTACACGTTCGTTTACTTTTCAAGGTCATGAAATCGCGAACTATCGAAGCTCGACGGCTTATTTTTATTCCATTTTCCAAACTTTTTCAAACTTTGCCAAAATAAGATTTAATATTTATAAATCATTTATAAATCATTTTAAACTATTTTTAAGAGGTTTAACTATGCCACATATAGCATTTCATTTTATAAATGAAAGTGATTCCTTGGTGTAAATTCGACATGTATTATACCGTAAATTGTTTCTACATCAAACAAACATATCATCAACATCCAAAACATGAAGATCAAACATAGAAAAAATCCATATCAAACATATCATATCATTATGTAATTTA
The DNA here is from genome assembly GCA_030737815.1 of Allium fistulosum. NCBI lineage: Eukaryota > Viridiplantae > Streptophyta > Magnoliopsida > Asparagales > Amaryllidaceae > Allium > Allium fistulosum. The sequence goes on along the minus strand of CM060901.1, from coordinate 1,385,352,007 downwards.
TAAATTTAATAGTAGAGTTTCTCACTTGATATCATTTTGATCTAACTTTCAATCGACTATAGCTTCGCTATTCTGGAACCAGAGCTTATGAATCTTGCTCGGGGAATCTTAGGGATTTGGCCTTGGGCTTTCAAGGGTGGTGGAATGCTTGGATGGGCACGACCTATGTAGAGAAAAGGAAAGGAGATTACCAATTCGATCGCAAACCAAAGGTAGTTTACTTTCTATACGGAGGTATATTTCTCAGCAGGGCTTTAATATTTCTATGAAATATTTTATGAAAAAGAGGAGGCCAATAAAGAGAGCTCCTAAGGTGAAGAAGAAGGAGAAAAGAAGTAGTGGATTAGTGAAGAGGAAGAGTGGAAGTGGCTTACTATTTATAGGCAAAAAATTGGAGAAATAATATCATGATATTTTCACCAAAGTATCATGATATGTTCACCATCCATGTGCTTGCCTACATCACCCTAACCCTTCTCATTCTTCATCGTGACCTCCTCCCCCATATGCCTTTTCCATGTGATGCTTCATGTGCTCTAAAGTGATGGGAAGTTTTGTTTTGTTTTGGTACAAAATATCATGATATTTTTCCTTAAGTATATATGCATGTGTATTTGTTTGTATATGACATACATATGTGCATGTACCATATATGTGACAAACTAAGTTACAACATCTCAAAACAACCTTTTCTTGTCAAATCGTTACGAACCCGGAATCCTATTTCTCATCATATTTTTGCTTCTAAGTTAAACTATATATATTTGTAAACAAAGTTAAAAAAATATTTCTATTATTATTTAATAATCTAAAGGGCCTCATTTGATTTAAAAATAATTAATAAATCATTTAAACTCAATTTAAATTCAAAATTCGATTATTTACAAATGATGATATCATTGATGATGTCATAAATTTTTTTTATTTTAAACAATAAAATAAATGATTTTATTTCATATTCTTATTTATATGGATAAATATGTGTATTTATTCTAACTCGTGCGATTTCTGATGGTTAAAACGCAGATTATCGATAAAACGATTTTCGGTCACTTTATCGATATTTTTCAAAAGAGTATATTTTTGTAATTACTTATTGAAAATAAGATTACCATCATTAATGATTGTTAAAAAAAATAAAATTTGTGTTATAAAACCTTTTATTTGAATATTTTTAAATTAAATATTATTTTCCAAAGTGATAAATTCACGGGTCATTACAGACTTCCCTCCTTAAAAGAATTGCATCCTCGAAATTTAAGATAAGAAGAAGATATCTCAAAATGGAATATATTAGACAAGATGGAATAAAAAGATATGATAAGTGACTTCACCATAGGCGGTGAGTACACTACATCGATATAATATGTAAACTATGCATCAATCCTAAACTCAAGATAAGCTTTTCTCATTCTATCCATTGTTTCCCAAGTGCAACCTTTGGCATCACCACTCCATTGAGCTTTAACTAATCTTACAGCCTTTTTCCTTAATCATTTCTCATCACAATCCACAATTCGATTAGGTTTCCTAATAACAGTCAAGTTTGGCTCTACTTCTAAATCTTCCTGGGTAGCCATTTCTATGATTTGTTCCGGGTCATGTACATATTTCCGTAAATGGGACACATGAAAGACATTGTGCACACCCGATAACCTTTTTGGTAATTCTACTCGATAGTCTAATTGGCCAATCCGCTCAAGAATGGGAAAACGTCCAATATATCGAGGTGCTAACTTCCCAGTCCTTCCAAATCCCACTACTCCCCTCATCAGAGAGATTTTTAAAAACCCTAAATCTCCAACTGAAAATTATATATTTCTAAGCCTTTGATTGGCATAACTTTTCTACCCGCTTTGAGCTTCTTTCAGCTTCTTCTTGATCATATCTACCTTCTCCGAGGCTTCTCGAATCATATCTGGACCAAGTACTAACCAGTCTCCGGTTTCGATCCAACATGCTGGTGATCTACATGGACGACCATATAAAGCTTCATTAGGTGCCATATTAATACTTGCTTGGTAGCTGTTGTTGTAGGAGAATTCCACAAGATGAAGATGATTTTCCCATGAACCTCCAAAATCTAAGACACGAGCTCTCAGAAGATCCTCTAATATTTGCTTTACCCTTTCATTTTACCCATCAATTTGGGGATGGTATATTGTGCTTAAATCCAGCTTCGTTCCCAAAGTTGTTTGTAATGCCTCTCAAAATTGACCGATAAAATTTGGATCCCGATCACCCACTATGCTACTCGGAACTTCATGTAATCAAACAATCTCTCCCATGTATATTTAAGCTCTAGGCTGTCCTTGTTGGCTTTATTGGAATAAAGTGTGCACTTTTGGTCAATCAATCTATAATAACCCAAACACCTTTGTTTCCCTTCCTCGTTCGAGGTAAGCCATCAATGGAATCCATTTATATCTAGTCCTACTTCGAAGTTGGAAATTCAAGAGGTTGAAGTAATCCAACATTCTTTTGCTGATCGCTTTTGATTTGCTGAAAATTTGCACATCTACTAACATGAATGGAGATGTCCCTTTTCATACCCTTCCACCAAAACGTCCATTTCACATCTTTGTACATCTTGTTCACCCCAGGGTGAATATTAAGCTTGGATTGATGACATTTAGTTAATACTTCCTGCCTTAAGCTATCAACATTGGGAACAAAAATTCTCACATCTATATCCCTTGGTTATCTATTTTCAAGCTTGAATCCCACTCTTTGCTTATATCCTCCATTACCTTCTTTAGATTCCTATCCCCTTTTTGCTAGCTAGCATTTCTTTCCAGGAGAGTCTGAGTCACTACCAAATAAGCTGTAATGACATGTCTTCTGCTTGGTGCATCTGCTATTAAGTTGGCTTTCCTAGGCGGATGAAAAATGTCAAGATCATATGATGCAAGAAATTCTAACCAATGCTGTTGTCTCATATTTAAGTCCTTCTGAGTGAAAAGATACTTCAAAGATTTGAGATCAATGAAGAGATCGAACTTTTCACCTATTTAAAGAAGGAATATTATTTACTAAGGTCAATTAAAGTTTATTAAAATTCTAAGTAGTGTGTTGCATAATTCCTTTCATGAGTCTTTAGTTGTCTGCTCGCATAAGCGATAACGTTTCCATGTTGCATATGAACTGCACCTACTCCTCCACAAGCATCAATATATAGAGTTAAACCGGTGCTTTCATCAGCAATAGCTAGGACTGGAGCACTGGTTAACATTTTCTTCAACTCATTAAATGCTTCCCCACATTTTGGTGTCTAGTTAAACTTAACATTCTTCATAGTCAACTTTGTTAGATGGGAGGAAATCTTTGAGTCTTGAATAAACCTCCTATAATATCCTACCAATCCCAAGATGCTGCGGATATTCGTCAGGATTTGTGGTTGCTTCCAATCTTGTATAGCTGAAAATTTTCTTGGATCCACCAAAATTCCATCCCCTGACACTACATGTCTGTTAACGCTAAAATTGCGAACGCTAACACCCCAGTGTGAGTTGTGACAAAGTGAAAGCACCACCCGTTTGCACGGGAACTAAAGGTAAACAGAAAATAGCAAAAACAGTAAAAAGACAACGATTTTTATAGTGGTTCGGCTCAAAGTTAAGCCTACATCCACTTTATCTCTTCTTTATTGTTGATTTGATTACAACTTTTACAATGTTTAAAATGAATCTTCGGCTACAACACAATCAAGACAAGTAGCTAGAACTTTGACGGTGAATTGCTCTTCGGATTCATGTTGAATGTGGTTGATCTCTTCTCTCGGCTCTTTGAAGTGTTGTTGGCAAATGAAGTGTTGTGGAGGTTGAGAAAGTAGTAGAGCTTCGACGCTTCCAAGTCCCGAAAGAAGTCCCCCTTTGAATATGGAGTAGGCGAGGTATTTATAGGGAAAATCTGGAGCAGGTTGGGTAGGTCGTAGGTCGTTGGCGACCTAGGGGATAAGTCGTAAGTCATTGGCGACCTAATGGAGTCAACCTGGATAGGGTATAAGCTTCGAGCGACCTATTGCATGTAGTGGAGGAGTGGCGACCTAAGGAGTAGCGGCATAGGGATTAGCGACCTAAGGAGCAACGACATAGGGTTTGGTAGGTCGTTCGCGACCTAAGGGAGAATGGTAAACGACTTAAATATGTTGAGGTATCAAGCGGAGCGATCTAGAGGTAGGTCATTGGTTGTGAACGACCTAAGGTAGGTCGTAAGTCGCGAGCGACCTAAGTTAGGTCATGGGTAGTCAGCGGCCTAAAAGACATGGCTTTATGGCTTGATAAGGTCGCACTTGATCTGTCTGAACGGGGTAGCAAGTTGTAGGTCGTGAGCGACCTAGGGGAGTAGTAAGCGACTTAACCATGTTGAGATATCTGTTGGAGCGACTTAAGTTGGTTCGACCTATAACTATGCGACATAACAAAATGAAGCTGGTAGTTTGCTAGGTCATTAACTCGCTAACTCGCTAGGTACCTTAGGTCGTTTAGTTATTAGGTCGCTGAGTCCATTAGGTCGCTAGGTCGTTTGTGAATTTAGGTCGCTAGGGTTGTTAAGTTGTTAGGTCGTGAGGTCTTTTAGGTCGCTGAGGCTTTTAGGTCGCTGGAACTTTTAGGTCGTTAGGTCGTGAACGTCCTACTTGAAGAGGCTGGGTCGCTAACTGTTGAGTTACTCTAGGTTTTAGGTCGTAGGTCGAGAACGACCTAACAAGGACTTGCTCTGTTGAGATGCTAAGTTGACCAATCTTTGAGACGAACTATCTTTGGTTTCTCGGTCGATCTTTTGATATCACGGCCTTGCTAAAAAGGCGGGATAACACTTGCCCCCCAAAACATGCCTTGCGGTAGGAAGGTGTGTTTTGTAATGCCATAAGCTGGATGTTCATATCCTGTTGATGACCTACAAAGGAACTGACAGTTTTATGTGGCCCCAAATGACGACAGTTTGGGATCGAGCTATTTGGGATGAATGCGGCCGTTCACGGTCAAGCGCTTGACTTCAAATGGCGACCATTCATGATCGAGCCATTTGAGGTGAAGTGCGACCATGTGCGGTCAGGTGCCGTTCATGGTCAAGTGCTTTACTTCAAATGACGACCATTCAGGATCGAGTCATTTGTGGTAAAGTGCGACCGTGCGCGGTCAAGTAGCGGAGCTCAGATGACGACCGTTCGCGGTCAAGCGCCTTACTTCAAATGACGACCCTTCGGGGTCGAGCCATTTGCGGTAAAGTGCGACCGTGCGCGGTCAAGTGGCGAATCTCAAGTGACGATCGTTCGGGATCGAGCCGCTTGAGGTGAAGTGCGGCCGTTCACGGTCAAGCGCCTAACTTCAAATGACGACCGTTCGAGATCTAGTCATTTGAGGTGAAGTGCGGCCATTCGCGGTCAAGCGCTTATCTTCATATGATGATTGTTTGTACCAAAAATGGGCACAACACTCTTCGGAAGTTTTTGAAGAGATAAAAGTGAAGAATGAAAATTAAAACTGTGGATTATCTAACAAAAACTCCAAATAACAGAAGGTAAATTGCAAAGACAAGCGATTTAGAGTGGTTCGGCGTTTTGCCTTCTGTTATTTGGAGTTTTTGTTAGATAATCCACAGTTTTAATTTTCATTCTTCACTTTTATCTCTTCAAAAACTTCCGAAGAGTGTTGTGCCCATTTTTGGTACAAACACTTTGGTGCTTTCACTGAGAAAAAACCAGCTTTTTTCTCCTGCTCCTTGGATCTACCATCGATACCGGATTGCACAAATCCAAGAGGAAGATCCAGATCTTTGATTCACAGTCCTTCCATTCTACTCAGATTTGCATAAAATCTAGGAAAAGGATTCATCATTCAAAATGGTTAGCACGAGAACCACTTCTACAGCTGCTGGACAAGAAGGTAGGGATGGACAGAATCCTGCTCAACAGCAGCCATCCAACCAAGACAACACTGCCAACTCAGATCCGTCTGGGGCAGTCACTAGACAAGAATTCCAGGTGTTGCTTCAAGAGCTGACTCAGAGTCGGCAGCAGTTAGCCGAACAGTTGCGTGCCAATATTGAATTGACAAATCAACTGAACCGCCAGGGCCGTAGAAGGTCCAGAAGGGACGATGTTTCCCGCTCATCCACTGAAAGTTCTGCCTCATCCGACTATCATCATAGATCTACCCGTCCCCGATTAGACGGAGATCATGCTCAAACTGCTGGATATCAACCCGCCCTGACTGTCGGGCAATTGAGGGTAGGACCGTCAACCAGCTTCCAGGCTGGACCATCAGCGCGAGGTGGTCGTACTCCACAATATACTACGGACAATCATGTCACAGCGGCCACGGTAGAAACAAGGGTTGATACCCGACATCTTCCGGATTCGAGTAATCAACAACAGGGACGTACTTTTGAACCATACGTCCCAGAAGACGCTGAGCCAAGGAGGCGAAACTTGGACCGTCGACAGCGCCCGGTCCAAACTCGCACTGTGGAACCCGACCACAGCTTAGCTCAGCATGCTCAAAATGTAGCAATGCCAGACATCTCGACTATGATACGTCAGATGATCCGTGAAAGCCAAGGTCTTACCAATGACGATTGGGGGATCTCTCGAAGCCATACTCCTTTCACGGACGAGATACTGTACGCCGAACCTCCTCGGCGATTCAGAATGCCAACTCTCCCTATGTACGAAGGAAGTTCTGACCCTAATCAGCACATACTGAAATACGAATGGTCAATGAGCGTCGCAAGGGCCGACGATGCAGTAAAATGTCGAAGTTTCCCCATCTCTCTAGGTGGAATTGCAACGATGTGGTTCACGAGATTGCCACCTAGGTCTATCTCTTCATTTGATCAACTGGCTAAGAAATTTGTTGAACAATTTCGCATGCATGTCGCTAGACCCAAAGATGTCAACACCTTATCCAGTGTTACCCAAGCTCGTGGGGAAACGCTAAGGCGTTACTTAGAGAGATTCCATGCGGCATGTGTGGAGATTAGTAATCCCAACGACAACTCAATCTTAATGGCATTGACAAAGGGGATTGACCCTGATTTTGAGTTTGGAAACTGGTTAGCGGGAAAACCACCCGCATCGTTGGACCGTTTCTACTCCAAAGCCGCACAATTCTTACGGCAAGAGGACGCGAAACAGTCTAGGAAGCAGGACGATGCGGGACCCAGGAGCGAAGGAATACAGAGCAATGTAGCAGTAAAACAGTCCGGTGACAATTCCGGAAAAGTTCAGTTGAACATACAGAACAAGCAAACTCAGCCAAGAGGTAACAATGATCAGAATAAGAAAAGAGATCCAAATCGAGGTCCACGGCGTGAAGCTCCGATGTTCGATAATTACACACCATTGAATACATCGCTGGAAAATGTGTACCTACAGACTTGCAATACTATGCAATACAAGAAGCCGGCTCCGAAGCAATCATCGGAGAGGCAGATTCAAACAGGGAAGTTCTGTAGATTCCACGAAAGTTATGGCCACAACACCAATGAATGTCGACACTTGCAGGACCTCATTGAGAAGTTGATCAGGGAGAGGAAGTTAGACCAGTTTGTGCGGGCACCGCAGTTTGAAGGGGCGGGCCCCTCAAATCAAAATCATGTACAGAATCCAGAGAGACAGGAAGAACCAGGTCGTGTCGGAGGAAGACTGGTAATTAATGTTGTAAGTGATAGTCCTCGTACAGCGAAGCGAAGCTGGGGAGAAATGAAATTATATAACAACTTGGCTAGACGAACAGACTTTGAGTACGATGATAACTTGGACAATAAACCTTCGACCAAACAAAAGAGAGCGATAAGTAACGACATCACTTTCCGAGACAACGATATTGATCATGTCGGAAGCCCGACTACTGACCCACTCGTGATATCGGCACAAGTAGGTCCAGCTTGGATGAGGAGGATACTAATTGACTGCGGGAGCTCTGTGAATATCCTTTTTATACATGCTTATAATCAAATGAGGATGAATGCCAGGGATTTGGAACCTTGCCAAACTCACCTCCATGGATTCAACGGTAGCTCTACCGTACCTATTGGGGTGGTGAAGTTACCAGTTAGGTTGGGATCTAAGGAACATAGGAGAGTTCGGACATTACAGTTCACTGTGTTGAATATAGTCTCGCCATACAACGCTTTCTTAGGACGACCTGCCCTTACTGAATTCAGAGCCATAATTGCCCCGTGGTGCTTAACCTTAAAGTTCCCTACCGTCAGTGGAGTTGGAGTCGTCCAGGGCGACCAGGTCGACCTGAGAACAGTCATACGCCGAAATCGAGTCGCCCGATTACGCAATGCCAAGGACCGACTTAAAGCTTTTGAACGCAGTGAGATTGTCCTTAAAAAAGAATACCCAGCACTACCACACATGAAACCAACATGGAAGGGGTCACATGAGATTAAGCAGGAGCTCAGGGATGGTATATATGAGTTAACGACCGCTGATGGTCCAGCTTCACCAAAGGCCTTGGATGGCGAAAGTCCTCGTCGCTATTGCACATAACATGCTATGTTTATCTATTTAGTTTAAATTCTGTTTTAGAATTTGTTTCTGCATTTCGAAATTAGAGTTTGTAATAAGGCAACTGACTTTGCCATGTTCTCTTATTTCAGCAATAAAATGCCATCTCTTTGAGCCAGAGCTGTGATTCATTAAATACAATGTACAACATCACGATGCACGAAGAGCTAAATTCCATCACACAATGGGATTTATTCAAGTAGGGAGTGGCTATGAAGCAATCAACCACTCACCAAATGAAACCCGAGCTCGGGGGCAAGCCATCACATCAGGCCAGAAATGGGTTGATACACGACAACCTTTCACTTAACTCCGTACTCCCAGAGTGCGAGGCGGAGTATAAACATTTTCCTAAATCCCAGAGTACTCCGAGAGCGCGAGCTGGGTACAAACTTTTTAATTAACTCCGTACTCCCAGAGTGCGAGGCGGAGTATAAACATTTTCCTAAATCCCAGAGTACTCCGAGAGCGCGAGCTGGGTACAAAACTTTTTAACTAACTCCGTACTCCCAGAGTGCGAGGCGGAGTATAAACATTTTCCTAAATCCCAGAGTACTCCGAGAGCGCGAGCTGGGTACCAACTTTTTACTTAACTCCGTACTCCCAGAGCGCGAGGCGGAGTATAAACATTCACAAAACCCCAGAGTACTCCGAGAGCGCGAGCTGGGTATAAATATCAACAAACTCCAGCTTCCGAAAGCGCGACCCGGAGTATAAACATTAACTAACTCCGAATTCCGAGAGCACGAACCGGAGTATAAACATCAACAAACTCCAGCTTCCGAGAGCGCGAACTGGAGTATAAACATTAACTGACTCCGTACTCCCAGTGCGCAAGGCGGAGTATAAACATACATCAACTCCACACTTATCCCCAATACTGGGGGCAGAACCATAACACATAACGAGTTGAAGACAAAAGGGAATATATTCTCATTTCCACTACCAACAAAAAGAATCTGATTACAAAATGGTTCAAAAAATCGCTACTAGTGGGAGCCGAATCCACATCTATACACCGCTATAGAGAAATCAACAAAATGCTACCCTACGCAATAGAGATTTAAAGAAAGAGTTCAATCTTTCTTCTTCCTTATCTTCTTCTTCGGGGTAGCTCCACCCAATCCGCTGCCCGATGTTCTCCTCAACCGCTTACTCTTTTCGGGCCTGCCCTTCGGCAGCGATATAATGTCAACGTCTTCCTCAGAACTGGAGGCGATGGAAATTCTTCTAGGAGGTCGAGCTGGAGGCATAGGAGTCATAGCAGGAGGAGGGACAGGAGCAGTTTCAATCACTATGGTACCGCCCGGTGAAATCACCATTAACGGGCAGGCCCGGGCGGATTCGTACCAACATTCCCTGCTGCCATCTCGGCAGCAATCTCAGCAATAACGTCGTCCTCACGAGATACTTGGGCCGCATCGGATGTGCCAATAGCTGGCATAGATGAACTAACGGCCAGAGCAGCCCCACTCACAGCATCGGACGGGTTGGCAGAGGGATCGATGGGTTCATTGAGAAGCTCCTCAATCATTTGAGCGCTGAAAGAAAACATATTTGCATCTCCCTCCTAGCCAATCAAAGTAGAAGTCGTGATGGCTTCAGAAAAAACAACCCCTTGTGTTTGATGAGGAACTGATAGAGCGAGGGGCGCAGAAACAATAACTTCAGTCACTGAAATGCGACAAAACGAAGATTGTTAGCCAAGTGTGTTGCTTAAGGTTCTTCACAACTAAACTACGAGAAGCGTTCAAATACCTTCCTTGGTCTGGACCGAAACGTGAGCAGAATCCTCGGCAGAAGATAATAATGGTTGATCAGGATTATAGGCAGGAACAGACTGGGGATCTACCGCACCAGTGGTTTCGGGCAATGATGGAATTACAGCTCCAACACCTGTCCCATGATGCACGATCCCCGAGCCTTCGCCTGTCTCTAGAGATTGGACGCCGAGCTTTTCTTTCGCCATAGAGATCACCACCTCATGAAGGGTCTTCCTCTCATCCTCGGTAAGCAAACGCATCTCCAGTTCAAAGTCGTCAAGTGTTCCATCTGGATGCGCTGCTCTTTTCTCATTCACCAGCCGGGTCCAGGCATTGTACAAGATCATGGAGTCATCTCCCAGCCACGCTAAATTTCTGTGTTCCAGCACATTAGCGTTATACATGACGAAGAGATCGTCAAACTCAGCATCTAGCCTAGACCTCACCTCCAAGATCTTTTCCTGAATTTCTGCTTCCGCAGACTTAGCCTTGACCGCCGCCGCAGCAAGTTCGGTCCTGAGAGATACTGCTTGGTCGCAAGCCTCTTGAGCAGTGGCGTTCGCGTCATCCTTCTCCTTCACCATTTCAGCGAATTTGGCCTTGAGCGCATTCAGCTCTTTAACGGCTAAGTCTCACTCAGCTGCAATGGTGGTGTTGCGGTGGCCCATCTCTTCCACCGTGGCGCAGTGTTCTTGCTGCATCCTCGCCAGCTTGGCCACGACATCTTCATGTTTCTGAAGTGTTTCAAGCTCTGACTTTCGGGACGTCTCCACGTTCAGCAATGACCTTCGCCCTGTCAAAAGCTACTCTAGAAGCCTTTACGGCTGCCTTGTACCACTCCTTATACTGAGCATAGAAGTCATGGATATAACTATGAGCAGTGGTCTCAGCTTCCGGAGGGATTCTTTTAAAGTTAGGAGGGAAGATATAGCCATCCATGCAAATTTCCGGGTAGTCATTTTTCATTTGGGCAAGTTTAGCAGCTCCCTCGCTTGTCAACTCAGCCGGAGCTTGTTCAATTATAGCGGCTGCTGTCGGTTCCATTCTTGGCCGCTGAGCATCAGGCCGGGAAGATTGAGAAGGCAGCTGCTGCTGATGAGATGGCCCTGGGAGGTCTACTGGAGCCCTGGGAGGCGGAGGAGAGCGAGATCGGGGTCGGTACTGGTATCCCCGGTCTCTGTCAGAGTAATCATAGCCAGAACGGCCACGCGAGTAATCTCTATCTCTATCATAACGTTCTTGACTCGAATAGCCTCGCCCATGATCCCTATCTGTCTCTCTCCTACGGGAATCGTAAAATGGAGAAGATTGGCGCACATTCCGAAGCCTATCCAGAGTAGAGCCACGTCCTGACATCTCACCTGCGATAAGAAAGAATTACGGATTAAAATCCCATAAAGCAATGTTTACTATGCAGAAGTCATGAAGTGCTGTGGATGTGTGTGTAAATGTGCAAACCCCCAAACCGACCGGAAGTGTTGACCGCACTTAAAGGAAAGGGCTCGTTCATGTTTAGGACATCTTGAAATTCCTCCAACCCAAGATTATGAGAAATCGATATATAATCTGGGATAGGAATATCGTCAAGCCCTTCGAAAGAATCTCTCGAATGAGAAGGGGCGGCCTCAGAAATCATGACTCCGGAAGCGGGAAGAAACACATCTACAGATTTTCCCCCCTTGGACTTAAGTTTTTTGGAAACGGCGGCCTTGCCTTTCCGTTTTTCTCCCGATTCTTCAAAGTTTCCCGAGAGATCAGCCATCGGCTCTGAATCTGTGTGGGTTCTTTCTTCGTCACCCGCCTCGATTATTCTGATTCCGAGTGACTTCTTCACTTTTTTCTTCTTGATTTTCTTCTTGGTCTTCTTCTTATCTTCCTTCTTGGAGGCGGACTTTGCAAATCCCTCAACGACTATGCTTTGATTGATGTCGATCAAACCAAGAACTCTTAAGTTGTAATCATTCAGCGCCAAGTCAATATGCCTCAACTCGCTTGGGACTTCTTGAAGACTCCGGACGATACCCTTGAGACGCCCTCCGTCGAGCCTGGAGATAATAGCTGTAAAAAGAATGGAATGTCAATTTTAACACCAAAGAGCTATTGGTCAAGGAAACAGGTTAAGGCGCTTACGTCTAGACAACCATCGCCTAGCGAAACCCGGAGGGCACCGAACGTAGAACCACTCATTCTTGAAATAGCTCAGTCGAGTCCAAGCTCCAACTACAACTTGGCAATTCCTAACTGCCTCCAAAAATGTAAAAGACGGGCTATCACCCCTACTCTTGAAGTTAAATATGTGTCTGATCTCGGAGGGCCTCGGCGGGCGAAAGAGACAGTCCATAAATATGACAAAGGCACTGTTCAGCAACGCGTGCCCGTTGGGATGAAGTTGTGAAGGAGCGATTCGTAAATATGATAGCATCCCTCTGATATATTGATTGAAAGGAGGAAGAGTTCCGGCCGCACAAGCATGACGATAGAATGCTGTATATCCTTCAGGCGGATTGTGCGGTCTATCAGTGGCACTGGGCAATAGTACGTCACCTAGAGATATGTTATGCTTTAGGCATATTCGTCCCAATAAGGATTCAGAGATGTTAGACTGAACCGAATCAACAGGGTCCTCAATAAATATAGCCTCTGGCAATTCGTCTGGAGCCGGATCGATTACATCGGCAGGGATATCGGGAATCTCAAGCACCGGAGGAGTCGAGCTCTGTACCTCTTGTTGTTGGGAGCTCGAAGATTCCATAATTAGCTAACTCATCAGAAAGCAACGTTAAGTTCATAAACGGCCCGTGCGTGCCCCGGTGTACTGTGTATGAACGTGTCGTGCAGTGCAAGTGCTATGCGTTACTTAAGCAGATTCTACAGAATAAAGCGAGATGTTCGGACAACAAAACTTGGGAATTTGAGAATGAAAATGACCGTCATCGCTGACCGTCACTCCCACGCCATCCAAACACTACGAACTACTTCAAGTATAAGTCAGTTATATTGTTGGTTAAGTCACAGTTCCATCGACGAGCTTCAAAAAGGAGGTCAAATCTTTCGGTCAAGTTCGACTATGCAAGGCCGAAGCTTGTTGGAGTCAAGTATGCTAAAGTTCATTAAGATCGTCAAAGTCCAACTTGAGATTAGTCGTAGTTCAAGAGTCAGAACAAGTAATAAAAGTTGGGTTCTCTAAACTGAAAGCGTTCGAGTCCATATGGATCGACTCGATGTGCTTCGAATCCATATAGATCGACTCGATGTACTTCGGGATGGAGAAGTGCCTCGAATCCATAGGCACTGAGTGACTTCGAATTGGTCGACCTTCGGTACCTTCGAATCGATCAAGGTATAGTTACATCGAATCGATCGACACGAGGCTTTTTCTTCCTTTATAAGAATCGATTCGAAGCTATGCATCAGAAAACGATTTGAATCACTTGTTCCTGGATCGATGTGAAGTAGAGAAAGACAACACTCTCAGTCGATACGACTCAAGTAATTTCGTTCCTCGGCCCCACCGAGTCGACCCACTCCATTCAGATCTCATCACTCAGAATTTTTGAAGACGAAGATAGTTCTAACATTTTCATCTCGAATCAATCCTTTAGTTACCTGATTCGATTGCAAGTGGAAGTGGGGACGAAGTCGATCGTTTCGAGGAAAGCCCGTTAGTTTTAGCTCTGAGAGATCGATTCGAAGAAACGGCTGAAGCAATGGTAAAAGTAAAAAGTGAGAAATGAATAGGACCCCGGTATATATAGGGGAGAAATGACGATTCGCATCCCGGTAAAAGTAGACCGGTCATTCCAGGTTTACAGTCACTTCGATTTGAATGATGCCCTCGAATCGATCACTGAAGAGTTTCTATCGAATCAAGGGAAACAGTGGCAATCACCAATCCAAGACCGTCCTTCGCATCCTTCTATCCAATATACAATAGGTTCATCGATACGAAGTACAGAGCAAGAGTGTCCCTAAAAAACGTTTGACTCCAACAACTCAGACAACCACATCGAATCCACACCATATCGATTCGAAGCATTATCGATTCGAAGCCGTAACCGAACAGAGGCTGGGTTGAAAGTCATATCGATTCGAAGCACGAGGTCCCTCAAACCCTCGATTCGAAGGTCATCAATTCGAAGAGGCACAGCTTTGAATCCATCACCAACCACTAATGAAAATGGACGAACCGTTTCAATGTGAAAAATTGCTTGTCTACTCTTCATACCGATTCAGGAGAGGATCGATACGAGAGGATGACCATAGACAATCATAAAAGCAATGTTTTAACTCAAATCTCAAATCGGTTCAGGAGAGGACCGATGCAGATTTCGATAACAAACCGAACTGATAACGACTTACGATCACGCAACATTAACCAAAGTCAAGATAATACACGTATGCACGTATTTCTGACTAATGTTTGGTTTTTATCATTCACAGAAATCAAATGTTCATTCCATCATGAGCTCGACAACAAACAGCCGATCATGATCATACAACGATTGATTACAACAGCAAAGAAAATGACTTTCAACAAAGCATGTCATAACTGTTCAATAAGGGACTGTAGCTTTTCAAAGCACGTCATGTTTACACAAGACGTACTTTGGGGGGCAAATGTTATCCCGCCTTTTGGCAAGGCCGTGACACCAAGGACTTGACTAGAGACCGGTGACAGATCGTCTCGGAAGTCAGTTAACACACCAGGATCGCTATGGATATCGATGAAATTTGTCCGAGTCCAGATCGGGATGCAATCGATAAGGCGCGTCAAACAGAGTAGTTGAAACCAACGTTCCAAATTTCGAGGCAACCCGAGTTCGTGTGCTCAAGTTATCATCGTTGGAAAGTGGAAGAATAGTCCTGGCTCGAATCCATCCTAGGGTCGGATCCATCCCCCTTGCTTCGACTCCATCAGCAAAACCATCCCCGAATCCATTGGCCAGGAACCAGTTCGAATCCATCGAACTTCCCTTGCCTCGACTCCATCGAACCTCCCTCGCTTCGACTCCATCGAACAAACCTCTGTTCGAGTCCATCGAGGGATGGCTCCTTCGAATCCATGCAACTGGATAAGCCTCGACTCCACCATCTTCGAATCCATGCAACTGGATAAGCCTCGACTCCACCATCTTCGAATCCACTCAGCTGAGAGTCCTCGACTCCACCATCTTCGAATCCACTCAACTGAGAGTCCTCGACTCCACCATCTTCGAATCCACTCAACTGAGAGTCCTCGACTCCACCATCTTCGAATCCACTCAACTGGGAGTCCTCGACTCCACCATCTTCGAATCCAAGCCATGGATTCGACCCAGTCAAACAGGAGTACAAAACGGATCGAGGCGAGATACGCGCGCCACGTCGCAGCAAGCATCGAGTCGACCGAATCGATTCGAACTGAGATCGATTCGAAGTATCCCTGTTCTCCAGAAATGCAACATTGAATCGATCATATCTCGAGCTCTACAAGTCCAAATGCCATGAAATTTTCACAGAAGCTTAAATACATGATGAAGAATGTTCACACAAAATTTCAGCTCGATTGGATGATTTCTTGATCGATTCGAACCAAGGGTCGAATCGATCCCAAAGTGGGCCCGGTTCTCCAGATTTCGGCCATGTGGGCCCCCTGACGTACCAGAACTGGTCTCCCCTCATTTTAGGCGAAATATCAGCCTCCTACACCTATAAATAGAGCCCCTGGTCATTCAGAAAAGGGGTCGGAGAATTCTAAGTACTGAAGAGCGCCCAGATTCTGCCAGATCTACTCCAGAACACCGCCGCTGCTTTAGATTGAGACTTAACTTAGAAATTCAGTTGTATTACATTATAAACTACTGTAACCTTCAAGAATCGAGCAATAAAATCAACAAATTTCATAGTGGACGTAGGCAAAACGCCGAACCACTCTAAATCGCTTGTCTTTGCAATTTACCTTCTGTTATTTGGAGTTTTTGTTAGATAATCCACAATTTTAATTTTCATTCTTCACTTTTATCTCTTCAAAAACTTCCGAAGAGTGTTGTGCCCATTTTTGGTACAAACAATGATTGTTCGGGATTAAGTCATGTGAGATGAAATGTGACTGTTCACGATCAAGCGCCTTACTTCAAATGACGATCGTTCGGGATCAAGCCATTTGAGGGAAAGTGCGACCGTGCCCTGTCAGGGGCGGACCCTCAAATGATGATCGTTTGGGATCGAGCTATTCGAGGTGAAATGTAACCGCTCGCGGTCAAGCACCTAACTTCAAATGACGATCGTTCGGGATCGAGCCATTCGAGATAAAGTGCGACCGTTGGCGGTCAGGGGGTAGACCCCAAATGACGATCGTTCGGGATCGAGCCATTTGAGGTGAAATGTGATCGCTCGCGGTTAAGCGTCTTACTTCAAATGACGATCGTTCAGGATCGAGCCATTCGAGGTAAAGTGCGACCGTTGGTGGTCAGGGGGTGGACCCCAAATGACGATCGTTCGGGATCGAGCCATTTGAGGTGAGTTTTTGTCGTTCGAGGCGAGTTTTCCTGACCTCAAATGACGACCGTTCGGGATCGAGCCATTCGAGGTGAGGTGAGCTGATGTGTGCCTGGGGGGGCATTTGAGGTGAGTTGATGTGTGCCCGGGGGGACTTAATGTTGGAGGGACCTAGCATTATCGATGCCAGATTCACGTTTTGGTGAGTTCCTGGATCGTTGGTTATGGCGGTTCAACACCATCTCAGAGCATGCCTAGGGACCGTTCGTGATCCCGTACATGTGTAAGCGGCTTAGCCGTTTTAGAATCACAAGTAGCATTTTTACTGAAAATGAGTTTTTAGTAGATATGTCAAACAGAATCAAGTCCAATCATGAGAATAGAAAAACAAAAACAAAACTGGGACGTCCAAGTGCAAACACCTACACTACTACGATTAAGAGTCGTTTCAGAGCATGCCTGAGGATCGTTCGTGATCCTATACATGTGTAAAAAAGACTTAATCGTGTTGGTGTGGGGTTTGCTACTTATTCGTCATTATCCCAATTATTCGATGACAAGTTGACGTCTCGATCCCGAGGCATCACCAGTAGGTGCAGGTGGTGGCGGTTCCCGTTCCACAGCTGTTGCTCCCCTTTTCACATATTTCGATAGTAGGCCATTGCGGACATGCCCTTCAATTTCATCCTTCAAGTGTCTGCAATCACTTGTACTATGACCATTCATCTCATGGAATAAGCAGTACTTGTTTGATTTTCTTTCATTGCTGGCTGGATCCCTCCTTACTGGCTTGCGATAAGAAATCTATCCTTTAGTATCTTGGTAAATTCGTTCCAAACTTTCGTTTAATTCCGCATAAGTGGTGAAACGTGGCTCCCTCCGTGCTCGCTTTGACCTATCATCATCATCTTCAGCTTTTCGTTTCTCTTTATCTTTGCCAAGATCCTTTTCAAGAGGTTTTCCGCCTTTGAGTTCATAAATTTCTATTCCTTCTCCTTCTTCTCTTTCAACTTTTGCATCTTCTAATCGTAAAAACCCTTCGACCTCATGGAAAAATTCTCCTAAATCTATAAGGGGATCTCGGGTCAATGAATTGTTGAACTCAGTGCCGTCAGCTATGCCCGACACGGCTGCCATTAGAACCATGGATGGATCCGGTCGATCTACCGATGCCGCAGCTGCGTTGAATCGCGTCAAAAAGCTTCTCAAAGATTCTCCAGTTCTTTTCCTTAGTGCTGTCAAACTCATAACATTCTTGGGCCTCGAGATGTGGACTCTGAATTGCCTCATAAACCTTTCAGTCAAATCATTCCATTTCCCGATAGATCCACTCTCCAGCTGTCTGAACCATAATGCCGCAATATCTGTCAAATACAATGGAAAGCACCGGGCCATAACTTCCTCTGATGCCCCCAGTACTTCCATATGCCTCATATATTTTGTTAGATGAACCGTAGGGTCTGTCCTTCCATTATACATATCCAACGATGGTAGCTTAAAGTCTGGTGGGTTCTTTGCTCGCCTGATTGCCATGGTAAAAGGACTCCTATTCACATCCTCCAAGTCCTTGTTTACCAAACCGCCTCTCATAGCTTTTTTGACCATTTCAACCAATCTGTCGTTGTCTCCTAGTTGTAGTCCTTGCCCATTGCTTTCGTCTTGCCCCCCGAGTTCACGAGGCGATGGTGGAATCTATTCTTCTGGCTGGGTTCCTGTTCCTCTTTGATTATGTGCTCCAAGTTGTCCAATCTGATGAAACAAATTCTGGATCAACTCCTCTTGCCTTTTCATCATTGCCTCCATCTCGTCCCTGGTAACAAAGGCTGAAGTTTGGTTTGCTCTTGAGGAAGCCTCTTGACTTCCTTCATGCTGACTACTCTCTGGTCTTAGCCTTCTACTCGATCGCCTTGCCATAACTTTCCGGATCCAAACCTCCAAATTCTCTGATCTAACCCTTAGTTGACAAAATTCCTGAGTTCGATTCTCAGTGAAAGCACCAAAATGTTAACGCTAAAATTGCGAACGCTAACACCCCGGTGTGAGTTGTGACAAAGTGAAAGCACCACCCGTTTGCACGGGAACTAAAGATAAACAGAAAATAGCAAAAATAGTAAAAAGACAACGATTTTTATAGTGGTTCGGCTCAAAGTTAAGCCTACATCCACTTTATCTCTTCTTTATTGCTGATTTGATTACAACTTTTACAATGTTTACAATGAATCTTTGGCTACAACACAATCAAGACAAGTAGCTAGAACTTTGACGGTGAATTGCTCTTCGGATTCATGTTGAATGTGGTTGATCTCTTCTCTCGGCTCTTTGAAGTGTTGTTGGCAAATGAAGTGTTGTGGAGGTTGAGAAAGTAGCAGAGCTTCAACGCTTCCAAGTCCCGAAAGAAGTCCCCCTTTGAATATGGAGTAGGTGAGGTATTTATAGGGAAAATCTGGAGCAGGTTGGGTAGGTCGTAGGTCGTTGGCGACCTAAGGGATAAGTCGTAAGTCGTTGGCGACCTAATGGAGTCAACCTGGATAGGGTATAAGCTTCGAGCGACCTAGTGCATGTAGTGGAGGAGTGGCGACCTAAGGAGTAGCGGCATAGGGATTAGCGACCTAAGGAGCAACGGCATAGGGTTTGGTAGGTCGTTCGCGACCTAAGGGAGAATGGTAAACGACTTAAATATGTTGAGGTATCAAGCGGAGCGATCTAGAGGTAGGTCATTGGTTGTGAACGAGCTAAGGTAGGTCGTAAGTCGCAAGCGACCTAAGTTAGGTCGTGGGTAGTCAGTGGCCTAGAAGACATGGCTTTATGGCTTGATAGGGTCGCACTTGATCTGTCTGAACGGGGTAGCAAGTTGTAGGTCGTGAGCGACCTAGGGGAGTAGTAGGCGACTTAACCATGTTGAGATATCTGGTGGAGCGACTTAAGTTGGTTCGACCTATAACTATGCTACATAACAAAATGAAGCTGGTAGTTTGCTAGGTCATTAACTCGCTAACTCGCTAGGTACCTTAGGTCGTTTAGTTATTAGGTCGCTGAGTCCATTAGGTCGCTAGGTCGTTTGTGAATTTAGGTCTCTAGGGTTGTTAAGTTGTTAGGTCGTGAGGTCTTTTAGGTCGCTGAGGCTTTTAGGTCGTTGGAACTTTTAGGTCGTTAGGTTGTGAACGTCCTACTTGAAGAGACTGGGTCGCTAACTGTTGAGTTACTCTAGGTTTTAGGTCATAGGTCGAGAACGACCTAACAAGGACTTGCTCTGTTGAGATGCTAAGTTGACCAATCTTTGAGACGAACTATCTTTGGTTTCTCGGTCGATCTATTGATATCACGGCCTTGCTAAAAAGGCGGGATAACAATGTCCAAGGAAACTTACCTCTTTCTCCTAAAAATAGCACTTTGAGAATTTGTCTTTAAGCATAGGTCTCCTTAATATCCTTAATACAATCTCCAGATGTCTTTAATGCTCCTTCTTGGTCTCTGGCTAGATGAGAATATCATCAATAAAAACCAACATGAATTTGTTAACCTCATCTCTAAATACTCTATTCATGATATCCACAAAATAAGCGGGCACATTGGTCACCCTAAAAGGCATAACCAACCACTCGTAAAAACAATTCGGACCTCTGAATGCATTTAACGGAATGCAATCTTCATCTAAACTTAGCTGATGGAATCTTATGGCAAGATCCATTTGCGAGTTACTCAAGCAACGTGAAGTTGATCAAATAAGTCATCTAAGCGGAGTAGAGGATACTTGTTTTTAATCGTCTGCTTTTTCAGGTCTCCATAATCCACACAAGGTCTTAGGGAGCCATCAGATTTTGTAGAGAAAAATACTGCCGCCCCCAACTTGAGCGACTAGGTCTAACTAGTCCTTTCTTTAAACATTCACCAGTTTGGTTTACCAACTCATTTTTTCTTTTGAAGCCATCCTTCGAATAGAGTGAATAAAGGGTCTTACACCAAGAACCAAGTAAATACATAACTCAAGTTTCCAATGTGGGGGCAAACTTTTTACCACATCAAAATCATCCTGAAACTCCTTAACAATCGGTATCGTCTCTAAACTTTTTTGGGATGAATCTAGTGCATACATGAAACTACCATTACCAAACTAGGTTCTTCACAAAATATTTCAGTAAAACTCCTGAAGCTGGTCCATAAAGATACCATCCTTTTAACACAATCAAGGACAACTTTATTCTTGGGTAACTATTCCATACTGAGCAAAACCTCAAACTCGATAAAATCGAGGACAAATAAGTCACATGAAAAATTATGCAAAAGGTTAGTAACTCGGATGTTTTCACAAAACATACAAAGATTTGTTGTACCGCTTATAGGATTAGACACACAAATAAGGGTATCTACTATTTTTATGATCAGCTTTAATCTATCAACCAATCCTTTAGCAATAAAACTATGGAAAGCCCCAGTATCAAATAATACTTTACTTAAATTCTCATTAACATAAATGTTACCTTCCAGAACTCCCTTGCCCTTTACATCTTTAGAGGTTGAACAATTGTATTTAATAGCAAAAACCTTAACCTGCTCTACTTTCTTCATTAACGGGCATTTGTTTTTCTAGTGTCCGGGTTGATGGAAGTTGTGGCAGAGACTATTCTGAGCCATAGGAGAGATGCTTCCTTGTTGCTGCCTTTGAACCTTGGGACTCCTACAACACTTTGAATAATGGCATTTCTTTCCACAGTTAAAACATTCAACATCTTTAAAACGATTTTCCTGAGATCGTCCTCCAAGCTTGCCTTACCATGGCTTCTTTCCACTATTATTGAACTTCCTCTTATTGTTCTTGTTGTTGTTTTGGGTTGCAACTAGATTCTTCTTGTCCAAAGTTTCATAACGGAAACCCATATCTATTAAATCCACAAAGGTTCCTTTTACATGAGTGGTTATCTTATCCTAATACTGCTCCTTCACCTCAGAAATGAACATCTCATTTTTCTTCAAAGGCATGTCTATCAATTAGGCCCAAATGAGATAATTCATTAAATTTGTGCAACCTTCCACATACATCTCTTCATATTTCAGATCCATAAAACTTCTATAGAAGCAGGATTTCCTAACAATGGGCATGTATTGTTCTTCAAAAACTTCTTTAAACCTTGCCCAAGAGAAATTATCTTCCGACTCATTAAGAGTAATGGACTCTCACCAACCTAGAGCCCCATTATTCAATCGCTAGGAGGCCAAGAACCTCTTTCGATCATCATCGATGTCTAATCCTTTAAAGATTTTCTCACAGGATCGAAGCCAAGCTTGAACTTCAATAATAGCATCTGTGCCCTTAAATGACTTTCCTCCCAAGCTGGTATAATCTTTGCAAAGAGCGGCAAAGTTTACTTGAGGTTGCACATGAACCATTACTTCTTCAATTACCGCAACATTTGGAGTTCGACCATTGGTGGTCGTTATGCTGCTACCTCCCTTCCTATGTCCTTTTCGGTTACTCATTTCTCACTATCTGGATATAGTAAAGAGGCAATTTAGAATATAGACGAGACTATCTTAGAGAATGAGCAAAGAATACTCGAACATTTCTATTCGAATAAAAATTACAAATACTCATTCTCATTGAATAAACTCATTCTAGGGCACTACTTACCCTATCTCTAATGAGTCGACCACATCAACGCTTAGGCATTCGCTCAACCTAAGCATTGATACCAACTATGATGACCTGCCTTTTTGACCCTCGAAGATCGACACTAATACATTCTCGGTATTCACGTGTCGGAGAGGTAGATAATCAGGGGTGAAATAAAATAAAGGTAGAAAAAGAACAAAATATATTCTAACATCACATTTAATAAATTGTAATTATACATATAGATAGTACATATTTTCACTTTTGAATGTATAGTGGTTCGAAGTGGTTTTCAGATAGGGATCATCCAAATCCGACCCTGGTTCCTCCGAGCCAATTTATCGATAAGAGATGTTAAGTATGTGGGTAATTATTAATTAATTTATCAATATCTTTTATCTAGATAAAATATCTTCTAGAGATATACATCTTTAAACCATTTCATTTTTGGTATATACGGAATCATTAAACCTCTTTTTAACTTTGGAAACACCAAACCATTTCTCATTAATTACATAGGAAAATGTTTCCATAATTTAATACAATTTTAATAGAAGTTTCAAGTCTTCAAAACATATCTTTTAAATGGGTTAAAACCATGTTATCTAAGATGGTGAATTCAAAATCAGTTAGTATTGAGTAAATAGGATCCATAGGAATTACATTAACTATACTCAATACTAATTTCCGTATTCAACCTGTACTATTCGTCGAACAACGGTGAAATCACCTTTTAAATTCATATGGATAGTACGAGTTCCCTCCTCGGAATTTAATATAGAGTTTAATCAATATGTTTCATATATCACTAAAATCTTATTATTTAAAATTTTGTTTAACTTTTGGAAATATCCAAATCTTCTTTTATCTTAAGAAAATGTGGTCCAAGTAAATGAAATTTACTATCCCCTCCGTCGGGCCCGTCTGGATAGCTAGCACGAAACCTCGATACAGGTTGTCCAAGCTTGGGTCTAGAGGTTATCTCCCTATCACCCATACGGCGGTCAAGTTATTTGATCAACTCTAAACTCTTTAATGTAATTAATTTATTATTCGTAAAACATTTGCAGAAGATTTGGGAAGAAAATCTCAAGCTTATATCTTAGTTTCAAAAGTTACAAAAAACTGCTGCAAATAGTGTTTTTAAAGTTTCTTTGATCAAAATGCTAATTTCCTTTCACAAATGTCAAATTTAATAACACAAATCCTTTTTAAAACATTTTGTTATATTTATGGAATTTATTTCATATTTTTTTAAATATCTATTTTCAAGACTTTTCCATTTTAGTTTTTGAACAACCAAAGCGCGACGTTTTTTAGAACTTGATTTGGACATATCTCAAACTTCACTAAATGAAATACTGATTTTCTTCTATTGTTCGAAAACTATATTCATTATTGTCTGGAAAATTATTATTGTAAAGATTTCCGGCTCATATTCCATTCTACACGTTCGTTTACTTTTTAGGTCAAGAAATCGCGAACTACCGAAAAGCGACGACTTATTTTTACTCCATTTTCCATACTTTTTCAAACTTCTACAAAATGAGTTTAATATTTATAAACCATTTATAAATTATTTACTATTTTAAAGAGGTTTAATAATGCCATATATACCTTTTCAGTTTATAAAGGAAAGTGATTCCTCGGTGTAAATTCGACGTTTATTATACCATGAATTATTTCTACATCAAACAAACATATCATCAACATCCAAAACATGATTATCAAACATAGAAACCATCCATATCATATCATCAAATAATTTATAAATTTAATAGTAGATTTTCTCACTTGATATCCTTCCGATCTAACTTTCAATTGACCATGGCTCCGTTATTCTATGAATCTTGCTCGAGGACTCTTAGGGGTTTGGCCTTGGGTTTTCAAGGGTAGTGTAATGCTTGGATGGGCACGGCTTAGGTAGGGAAACGAAAAGGAGATTACCAATTTAATCTCGAACCTATACCTTTCTATACGGAGGTATATTTCTCATCAGAGCTTTGCTATTCGTATGGAATATTTTATGAAGAGGAGGAGGCCATTGAAGAGAGCTCCTAAGGCGAAGAAGAAGGAGAAAAGAAGTTGTGGATTAATGAAGAGGAATAGTGGAAGTGGCTTAGTATTTATAGGAAAAAAGTGGAGAAAATCATCATGATATTTTCACCAAAATATCATGATATATTCACCATCCATGTGCTTTCCTACATCACCCTACCCCCTCTCATTCTCGGTCATGACCTCATCCCCCATATGCCTTTTCCATGTGATGCTCCATGTGCTCTAAAGTGATGGGAAGTTTTGTTTTGTTTGGTAAAAAATATCATGATATTTTTCCTTAAGTATATATGAATGTATGCACGTGTATTTGTTTGTATATGGCATACTGTTAGCATCGAAATTGGTCACTAACACCCTTGAGTAAGATTGTGTAGAGAGATTAATGAAGAAAATAAATTAAAACTGAGGAATATCGCAATAGAATGCAGTAAGAACAATAAAAAACGAGAACACCAGAATTATAGTGGTTCGGCGTAACTGCCTACGTCCACTTTGATCGTAATCTTTATTACTTCTTCGAATAATTGAATACAGATACAATCCGTGCACCAACAACTTGAGTATAAGTTTTTGTAGAAAAGAAATGAGTATTGAAAATGGTAGAGTCTTCCCAATGTTATCCAAAAAAGGTCCCTTTTCACTGCGCCCCTGCCCCTCTATTTATAGACGAAAATAGGCTGGACTTCCTTCGCGGGCCCAGGAACAAGGTACTTCGGCCCATAGTAGGTGACTTTTGCGCACCGAGCCAGGCATGCCAAACGGTGGTTGCCGAGCCTCCTCGGCCGGTCCAGTGGGTGTCTCGCCATTTACACGAAGCAGATTGTGAAAGGACTCGAAGCAAGCGGCAATACGATTCGAAGCAAAGAAGTGTATGCGCGCCACTCTGTTGTAGGATGAGGTGATCATGAGCCATCATAAAAGTTTAACGTCCCAAGTCCGTTGCTCCATGCATGCCGAACCACCAAGTTTGAACCACAGGCACCGAAACTCAACTGACCAAACTGTCTTGGTTCTGTGCCTTTGACCGAGCGACGTATGCCATGTTACCTCAACTCTTTTGACCGAACGATGCGCACCGAACTACCTTGACCGAGCGGCATGTGACTCAGTTCTTCCGAAGCCGATACACGACCAACCGAACCATCAAGATTAACCTCACCTATACCGAGCGACTAAGGCCGAACCTCTCTTGACCGAGCCACCTTGCTGTTCCTATCTTGGCCTAGCGATGATCTTCCCTTCAAGGCCGAGCGGTGAGTGGCCGAACCACCTTGACCTAACTACCCTAGCCGAGCGACCTCTCCTTGGATGCCTAGAGTGAGCCCTCTCGTTCTCCCATTCCTGACCGAGCGATATCTGCCGATCCTCCTTTGACCGAGCCATACATACCGATCCGCATTCATGCCGAACCATATCGATTGCATCAAACCCTTATATCCCCAGTCTCCTCTTGGCCAGAATCTTGTCCGGTGCTAACTATAACTTCTGCAATTGTCGCTTTGTAGCCGGGCAAAGTAGCCGGGTAACACATACATATGTGCATATATATGTGCATGTATCATATATGTGACAAACTAAGTTACAACATCTCGAAACAACTTTTTCTCGTCAAATCGTTACGAACCCAGAATTCGATTTCTCATTATATTTTTACTTCTTAGTTAAACTATATATATTTGTAAATAAAGATTAAAAAATATTTAGATTATTATTTAATAATCCAAAGGGTCCTCATTTGATTTTAAAATAATTATTAAATCATTTAAACTCAATTTAAATTCAAAAATCGATTATTTGCAAATGATGATATCATTGATAGTGTCATAAAAACATTTTATTTTAAAAAATAAAATAATTGATTTTATTACTTATTCTTACTTATATGGATAAATATGTGTATGTATTCAGACTCGTGCGCGATTTCTGATGGTTAAAAAGCAGTCTATCGATAAAACGATTTTCGGTCACTTTATCGATATGTTTCCAAAGAGTATATTTTTGTAATTACTTGTTCAAACTAAGCTTATCATCATTAATCATTGTTCAAAACAGTAAAATTTGTGTCATGAAACCTTATATTTGAAAATTTTAAATTAAATATTATTTTTCAAAGTGATAAATTCACTGGTCGTTACACCAAATGTAACAACCCGCACTTTAGCGGGCTCGAATTTTCACTAAATCAAAAATCCAAGTCCACCAAAGTACAGGTCGTTGGTGTTTGGTATCCCACAAGTAACATAAGTATATCAGATTACTATCAATATAAACTCACAATGGAATAGTAAAGTATAATAAAACATATGACTACTGACCACGACCGACACCTTCAGTCATTAGTTTCCTTGCCAATGTCGAGCATGCATAAGGAAATTTGTCCTTCCACCGTCCCCGCCTTGCATAAATATCTATCCCTTTAAAGCTATCATGTGGTTTGTAATGAGGAAAGGGTCAGCAAAACATTCTATTGACTGGTGAATTACACACTTTACACGTAATAGTAGTTTAGGTTGATTGCCTTCCCTTACATGTTTGTCTATTATTTTACTTAGTCGTCTTGACTCCATGTGCATGTACGATACACCCCATCTACTCATGATAGACAATAACTATATACGTGTGTGTGTGTATAAGTACCACAGTCCCTTTTCCACCAAGATACTTTCCCCGCTAGTATCCTTAACCCAACATCTCGTCGGCATCCATCGTTAACGTAGTATCATGTCCTCATTGTCGAGCATACCAAGGAATTCCCATGATAACTAATAACGGCGTCATAATAGTTTAGCCATATTCTATTCCTTTTTGAAAGACCTTCATAAAATGGTTATCTAGCCTTACATCATAACAACAAACAAACTAGCAAACAACTGTAAGGTGGTGCATGTCCTAAATGAGATCTACACTAGTAGGAGGTGTAATCTATTTAGGCGTAATTCCCGTCTTTCAATAGACCGCTCATGACAAATAATGTTCTCGACCTATGAAAACAGCTCATGTTCCCATATATGGTACCAATCTCACTATCGTAGCATCGCACCTTGCTCGCCGTCCCATTTATATTGCCTAATGCAATCTAGGAAATACCCACTTGTTACTTAATACCCCCTAAATAGTTGAAGCGTATTATACTTGTCCTTTGACACTTCTGCCGAGGCGAACCATCCGACATGGTATTCCCTTCACCTATATGCGAATGTACAATTCCATGGGTCCTATAGTTGGATATGGCCCACTTCAGTATACTGTATACACAACTACTGGTAGCCCCTTGTAGTGGGCAGACTTCTATTGTGTAACGCTACTGTCTTGCATTCCAACCAAATATAATGATTATATAATTAAGCCTACAACTCCAAATAAATATATCCAAGCATAAGAGGAACATATTTATAATGAAATAAATCCAATATTATATAAAAATATATAATTTCCCACTCACCTTTAAGCTATCCAAATCTCCAGGTCTAGACCCTGTTATTTCTATTTGACTCATTTTTCTTCTTAATAGAATATGTACTACAAGAAAATATATACGTATTAAAAATCTAGATCTGAGAAGAGATTTGAACTTAACTTAGATTTGGATTTATAATTATAATTTACCTTGTCTTTGGCGATTCGATTCGATCCTATTTTTCTTCTCTATTATCCTCTACTATTTTTCACTTGTATACACGTATGTAAATTTAAATTCTATTTATATTAAGAATTTGTGGAGCAAAGGAAATGAGAGAGCTTCGCCGACCTTAAGAAAATATGAGAAGAAAATTAAGGGTTTAGGCCCGTATATATAAAGGTTCGAATCGATACTAGCTGTTAGATTTTAGTTTATAAAATCTAGGTCGTTTGGCTTAGGTTAATTTCACAGCCGCAACCATCCACCGGTCGACCTCTATGGTGCCACCTGTCAATTGCTAGCGGTCGATTGATCCCAATTAAGGGGTCGACCGGTTGGTGTATTTTGGTTAATTAATTTCTGTCGTTTCGTTACGTTGATTTAATGCCTTATACATCTTAATCAAGATAATTTCTTTCTATTCTAATTAATGTTAACGTTGCTTAAATGTTAAGTAACAGTTAACGATATTTAACATTTATCAATTACATTTTATTTCCTTAATTACATATATAATTATTTCCATCTCGAAATATTCAAACGTTAATAACATTTTCGTTCGAACTTCGATCGAAAAGCATTATATATGAAACTTGATAAGCAAATTGCCATGAACCCAATGATACAAACCACGTGACCGAATTCTAACATTTGTGAATGTTGACCCAAAAAAGGATCAACACCCTGGTTTGAGTTTGAAAGCACCATCCCTATTCTGACAGGGCAATATCATAGATCACAGATATAGAAAAAGAAAAGTAAAAGAAAGAAGATAGAGAATTTTTATAGTGGTTCGGTTGTTAATGAAGCCTGCGTCCACTTCATAGTTTTATTATAGACTAATTGATGTTACAGATAATGTTTGATTACAAGGCTTTCGGTTATCCTTAGCTAGATTGAATCCACAGAGTTGGAATCCACCAGAGCATCACAATGAATCCCTTTGGAGATTGTTGTGAGGGAGGTAGAGAGTGAAGAATATTTCCAGCAGAGGTTCAACAACCAGTCCGGAGAATATCCCGCTTATGTTGCAGGTAGGATGGTATTTATAGGGATCGGAGAGCTTCTGGGCAGGCCACTTCATTCACTTCTCACAGATGGATGCATAACGACCTAAGAGGGTTTAGCTCACGATCCGAGACAAAACCATGGGTCGCTAGCGACCCATAGAGTTGGCTCATGCGTGAGCTAGCGACCCATAGAGTAGGCTCGTGTGCAAGCTAGTTACTTGGTTCCCTAGCCATTGCATTGCTTAGTTGACTCGTTGAAGACTCATGTAGAAGTATGGGTCTCTAGCGATCCATGGCGTGTGGGTCAATAGCGACCCATACACTTAGCATATTTTTTAACATACTTCTTCCTTCCTTCTCTTCTTCCATGCAATAGAGCGACCTTCCACTTTTGATGGATCGCAAGCGTCCCATTGGGCATGGATCGCTGGTGATCCAAGCTCTTAGATATTTTTTGGAGTTTGGAGTTTGAGATGTTTCCATGGTCTTGTATCGTCGTTGCTTGCATAGTCTCGTTGCACGTTGTTCCATTTTGTTGGTAGTTCAGTAGCTGTTTGCACTCAACTGCTGATTGGGCTGAAAGAATGCTGGTCCCTTGGTTTAGTCGATCTTAGTTGTTGTCCCAGTAATATAGCTTAGCTCTCATTAACTCCTTACCTTTGCCTCTCTGGTTAAAGTTATGTTCTACACCATCCTGATGTCGTGGGATTATTCCGTTTCCTATTGGATCCTGCTGGGTTGAAAACTCGGATAACAATTGCCCCCAGAGTACGTCTTCGTTGCAAACAAGGAGTGCTTTGGAAGTTATAGCTCTTAATATCCGTCCGTCGATTTCCAAGTGTTGCGTTAGAGGTTTACGAATACGTGGCAGGTCATGTCGTTGGTCATCTAGCTTTGGTCTTGACTACGATTGCATGTTGTAACGGATCAAATCTCTTCACATAGTTTCCCGACATGCTTCGAAATGATGAATAGGTGTCAGAGCTCGAGTTCGAGAAAAGTCTCCCCTAACTTTATGGGTCGCTAGCGATCCATGGGAGATGGATCGCCAACGACCTGACCACTAGATGGGTCGCTAGCTATCCATCGATCCATGATGGGTCGCTGGCGACCCAATGAATTAGCTTAATTTTGCTTTGTTGTTTCTTTCTGCTTATACATACGTCTCGAGCCGATCCTTCCTCCTACTTTTCATGCGACTGGAACTTGCTTTCCTACGACCAAAAACCCTAGGCGACTCATGTTCCATCTTGCTCAACTCGATCCATCTCGTCTAAGAACTCCACCGTGTTTTCTCTAGCGCCACCATCACCACAACACCACTACATCTTAGTTCGCCACTGACCAAAACCTTTGCCTTGAGAATCGTTCCTTACCTTTCTCTCAAGCGATCTGATTCCTTATCTTGCCACCAATCCATCCATAGCTCGCTGATTTCCATCTTTGATTATTTCCCACGTTCCAAAATTCAGTCTCATGTGAGTTTGATAATTACAGTGTTTGTCTGACGGTTTGATGGTGATTTTGCATTCGCAATGTCATTCGCAAGAAGTTCGATTTGATTACGGTTTAACGGGTGCAGATAGCCAATCGAGTCTTGAGTTTACCCCCGAAACGACGTTTGGGCTTTGGCCCAATTCTTGACGCATTTCGCTATCTTCGCCCGTTAGACCAGAATTGACTTGTGCCTAGTCTCATAGATGTTACTGCGTGACATATGACTAGTCAATCCTGATTTTTCCAAAGAATTTAGGCTTATCCTGCTTGATTGTTGCACACTCGATGTCCCTATAGTGAGAAGAGTTTTCCATGTCGCTTCGGACAACGGATCCATTATTGATCATTGAACGATAACGGGTAAGTGTATAGGAAGTAAAAATGAAAGTAGAAAATAAAGTGACACGGGAAGTTCTTTTCTTCTTCTACCACGAGCGAACTATTTACAGGGGATAGAGCGTTTGCAGTGTTTCGGGCACCGGGTTTATCCCATGTAGATAGCACACTGCACTTTCCCTAGTTCACACTTGAAATCCGATATGTCGATTACAAGTTAATGTTTCTTTGGAATTCAAGTGTGGTAAGGGAAGCTATTAGTTTAGGATAGATGTACTTGACTGTTTCGGATGCGAGTTCTATTATTTAGAATGAAGCAGCCATTCATGCGTCGTAATTCAAGCGGGGGATGCCCGACACTCTCAAAAGCCGAGTCATCATCCATCGCTCTTTCTACTGCCACTTCCCAAGCTCAGTATAGCCAGTTGGCCCCGGTTGGACCAATCGTGGATCGAATGCCTCCAAACTTTAGAGTTCTACTCAATCCATCTGAGAGAGCTTCTTCAGTGGTTTCTGTAACCGTTCTTCATAACATCTGTGCGGAACACAGAATTCCAGAAGAGGATGTGCGTCTGCCAGAGAAGGACGAGTTCGCTCATATGCCTCCTCCGGGGTACATCACTTTCCACCGGTACATGTGTCTGAATGGAGCCATGCCTCTCTTTAATGAATTTCTACGCGAGACTCTTTCAAACTTGGGTATTGCCCCATTTCAGCTTCATCCTAATGGCTATGCCATCTTGAGTTGCCTACGTGTATTTTCATGCGGGCGTTCAACCGCACTCCAAGTTTTGATGAGTTGCGGTACTTTCTGGCGTTCTAGAGGAGAGATGACTATCCCTCCCTGATCATAATCGAAGCCGAATGAAATCGAAAAATCGTCCCGCGCTTGCAAAGCAACCTGGTGAAATTCAAGATGCAATATTTCATTGTTAGATGCCCCGAGGGGTTCAATCGTCGGTGGATGACAAAGGGTAAGTTTCTTTTTTCATTCATCGAGCTCTGGTGCATTGCATTGGAGTTTCTAACCAGCCTTATGTCTCTTGCAGTTATTCCAAAGCCAAATAGAGACGTGTCTCTTGATGAAGTTTGTCGGAATCTAATGGCTATTGATGCCAAGAAGAGATGCGTTAAAGTGTTACTAACCGATGAGAACTTGCATTGGTATGGGTTACAGGCTCCAGGTAGATCTGCTATTAAGGTTGAAATTCCCTCTCTTGCCCGATCTAGGGTTCGTACAAGATCCACTTCTTCCTCCCACAATTTCGGGGAAGGCACCTCTTAGTGAAAGAGAGAGCCCATTTGGAGGATCCACAGATGAGGCCCACGAGGGAAGAGACGCCACTGCGACTGAATTAAGCGGCCCAGTTATAAACCCTCCAATTTCGGAGGAAGTAGAAGAAGATTTCAAGCACATAGAAGGCAAGGTCACGTTGGAATCAGAAAAGGAAGAAGGAGAGTTTGAAAGTAGTAGCGACGAGTCTACTGCAAGTGACGATCTCTTCGCAGAATCTAATGACGAGGACTCAGAATCGCGTGGCAAAACTCCGGGTATGAGCCCTATTTTTCCGAGCTCACCTCTCCCTGATATAAGCGATAAAGGCAAAGCTCCAGAGTCCGGAAGGCATCGAGACACTCCAAAAAACGATGTCAGAGCGGGGTTCGGGGATTTCAACGACATTTATGTTACCTTTGATGAGCTCATGAAAAAAGATTTTAAATTTGATAAGGCGCCTCCCCGCTCGAGTGATATCGCACTAGAAGTTAATCCGGTTCCACCTACGGTGGCCGAAGTTAGCACAATTTCTCCTACAACGGCCATTCATTCCAGTTCGTGATGATGTTTTTGGCCCACCTTAGACACTACACATCTCATTCGAATTGCACTCACTTCTTTTCATTCCTTTATTTCCATGGTGTTTATTACGTGTCTCTAAAATCTTTTATGTATGTTTTATGCCAGATATGGCGAGAGGGCTAGGTTTCTACGAATACTTCGAGGAGTTTACTGACTTATAGTGGTATTCCAAGCGCACCTTCGGCCGTCATAATTCCAAGAAACGGAGGAGGAATATAGAAGGAGGAAAGAATTTGAAGCTGAAACCTGCTGCCAGGAAGAAAGAGATCGAAGCCGATCGTATAAAGGCGGATATTAGAAGAGGAGATCTTTCGAAGAAAGGGATGAACCATCGAAAAAGTCGAAGTTTGACCATCGCCCTCATTCTTCAGAGCTTGCTCCAACACATTCTTCTGTGGGCCAAGAAATCCCTAGTACTTCTGCCCCGCTTCCGCCTTCGACTTATATTACTTCACCTTCTATTGTTATTGCTGCCCCCGGTGCTTCTCGCCCCCACCGAAGACCTACCTATATCCTTCCTTTGGCCCACCTAAACTTGAGGCAGGGCTTCCTGGTTGGTTCTTGAAGGGGATTAAGTTCGATCGTGATTTGTGCCTAGTCCGTAAAGGTTCGTATATGCCGCATCTCCAGGCCTTTTAGAGCGACTTAGAATAGGCCAAAGGATGGGAGAAACTCTATAAACAATTGGTGGATAAGAATCGTAATAACTATCAGGAGATCCTCTCTTTCGAATCATAGAAGGATGACTTTGAGAGGGCGTTGGCCGATCGTGACGTGTTAATCGACGGAAATTCTATCGGATTAGAAAACCGTCGAAAAATGTCAAATTAAAATATAACCGCAAGCGCACGGCGTACACTTGTAGTACGTGGCGAATACGGGTCGATCCGCAGGGAATTGATGATTTTAAAATTCTATTCAATCAAATTAACCAAAGTTGAAAGTGTGATTAGCTAAAAATGTAAGAAACTAGCAAAAACTAGCAAAAGAAAAATAGATAAAAATATGAGAGTTAAATGACAATTTAGAGATAAATCCACTCTCTAGATCATATAATTCAACAATTAATGAAATTATGATCTCTTTTTTTGGTCATAAGTGAGTTTAAATGATGTGTTTATCATAAGTATGGCTTATTTGTGCTATTAATTAGCTCAACATAAGCTATAAAACTATAACACGCCCCATAAACCACTTACTAGCTCTCATGAAAACAACAACAAAGTTGAAAATGTAATCTATTTTAAGCATGACCTATTAACTATTGTTTAGAAATATAGGCCATCAAATTTTAATTTCACATTCACTTCATTACCATCATCATATGTAGAAGAAGAGATAATTATTGCTTGTGATTGTTTAAGCATAGCCTATTTGTTATGAACAACATAGACTATCAAATTCAACATGAAACAATAAATTACATCAACATTCCTTTAAGCACAAAAGAGATCAAAATTATCAAAACGTTGAAGCTACATGATTAGAGGCTTCATTACCCCTAAATTGAAGGGGTTAAGCTCTCATTTTTGTTATCATATGAACAAATGTAGCTAGCAACATGAAAGCAAAAAGAAAAGAAAATGAAAGCTAATGGAAAAGAGAAGCTAATTAACAAGAATTAAAACTAATCTACTTTGCATGAATGTAAACTACACTACTAACATAAGAAGAGAATAAGCATGTAAATATAAGAGAATTAACAATGCATAAAAGAAAGAAAAATTACATGAAATAAAATGGCTAAGTAGCCATGGAAAAAGATGAGAGAAAAGCTTTGATTTATTTCCTAAGCTAAAAACTAAGTAAGAGAGACTAAGAAGAAGAGGGTTACATGAAACATAAGGGGTCTTTATACGTGTATGAAACCCTAATTCATATTTTTAGGGAATGCCCAAATTGCCCTTGAGGTAGTGTGGTGACCAAGTAATCATTAGCATCCCCTAATCATCATTTGAGTGTACATGAAGTCATTAATTCCATAAGCATGTGCATTAGCCTCTAATTTGTACATTACGGTAGGTGGGTAGGTGGGGTCCTCCATGATCTTCACTTTGAATTATTTCCATCTTCATTCCTTTGTGTTCTTTTTGTGCATGCATATCTTCTTCATGTAACCACTTGTAATTGAAATCAAATTCCTACAAAATAGTATTGAAATTTCTAATTAAATTTTCTCAAAGAAATATATGCACACAAATGACCGTTTTGCCCCAATATGAAGATGGATATGTGACAATTTGGAATTATTATGGATTTTGATTAAAACAAGTTAAAATACCCAATATGATTATTTATTTAATTTAAATAGATTAAATATGGTGGTAAAAATATGCACATTTACGTGCACATCAAATACCCCCACACTTATCTTTTTATTCGTCCTCGAATAAAGGAAAAACTAAGCTAAATCCGTTTTCGTAGGGAGCACGATTGCATTGAGCGTATGCAACAAGCCATTAAACCTCTGGGTGTCCCCAGTAGGACGAGTGTTGTCATGTGAGGGTTTTCAGCGGATACTACCCACAAAATCCAAATGCAGGATGAAAATATTTACACAATGCAAGATTTATTTACAAAGAGATGAATGCGAGTTTTTGGAAGTATTCACAAATGAAAGATTTACTTTTAAATAGACACAAATAAGTTAAATATAGGTTTGGTTATTATCTTGAAATTTTAAGTTATTTACTTGTCAAAATTTCCAACAAAAATTAAGTTCTCATAACAAATAGACTATAGTTTAACTCGTTGTTTCGGTTGATAACAAAGTGTAATTATAAAATGGATCCTTATTTGATTATCAAAGTTTATCAAAGTGGTAATTTTATTTATTTTCAATAACAAGTCAAATCAAATAAGTTAAAATAGTGCTTGGATTTCAATTTCTTACTCTCTCCATTTTTTTCTTTTGAAATTTTTTGTTGATATTAGCAATATTTACATATGCCTAACTTAGATAAACTGAGGCCAGATATATTACCCATGCACTGCCTTGCAGACTGATGTGAGGGGAATACAGAGCGTGGCGAGTGAACACACGAGTGTGAACACCTATTGACTGTAGGCGTTATTAAAAAGAATTTTTTTATATATATACACCTAACTCAGATAAACTGAGGCCACATATACCAATCATGGACTGCCTTTCGGGCTTACGTGAGAAGGGTACAGAGCATGGCGAGTGAACTCACGAGTGTGAACACATGACTCTAGGTGTTAAAAAAAATATACATATATACAAATGTTTTTTTTTCTTTTTCTTTTTTTTAGAAAGAGAGAGTTTTGCAAAATCATCTTAGCACCGTTTAACTTAGAAGACAAAAAAATGTTATATCCTTTTATTTGAATTCAAGACTTTTTAAAACAAAGTTTTCAATTAGGATGTATTTCATAATTAACACGTATAAATCTTCCTATATACTAGTTAAACCATTGTTATTTGTAATCAAACTTCATTTTTATTTTTGTTAAGACAAATAAATTTTCAAAAATTTCAATTTAATAAACCAAAACCATATATTTATCCTATAGTGTTTCTTTAAAAATAAATCAAAATGCTTAAAAAAATTTGTTTTTGGGATTTTTTTTTGGTTTTTTAAAGAAAAAGAAAAAATAAACCATGAAAAATTAAAAATGAAGATGAGTCTCCTCTCACACTTGATTTCGACTGTGTCCCCACAGTTAACCCAATTGGAAGAAGAAAAATAAAAACATAACCTTTATTTAAATGAAAATGAAAAGATGATTATTTACATGACATCAGAAAGTATATCGTTAAAAAGTAAATGAAACGGTCTTCCAAAGACCGATTCATTTGTCTCGTCAAGTATACGAGACACAGCTTAAGCTCGAAAAACCAAACCATAAAAGGTTTCAAAATTGAATGTTGATTTGGAAAAACGAATGTCGTTTTATTTAAAATCGTACAAGTTGTTTTGTTTTTGATAATGTTTGGGTAGATATAACGATTGATTGAAATTCAAGTTTATTTTCACCAAATTGAAATTCAAGCTCTTCATTGAAAAATTCTTCAAAATTATTGATTTCAAAATTAAAATGGTGTTTTAAATCTTCCCCGTCGGAATTTAACAACTCGTCATCGAAAAGTCCAAAAAATTCGTGTTCATTAAATTCGTCTTCTTTTGTTGGATTATCAACAACTTCATTGCATATCTCAAGTTCAAAATCCAAAGTTGTTATATTCAAATTTTCAAAATTGAGAAAAGGAAGATCGAATTTTAAATTTGGTTCCACACCCTTAAAAGAATTGAAATCCAAGTCAATTACCAAATTTTCAACAACTTCGTTAAGATTTTCGTTTTCAATTTCAAAAGTTGTTATTTGAAAATCTTCGATTTGGGTAAAAGGTAGATTATTACTTGACTCGTTACACGTTGGGATTTGATTTTGTTTTTCACGTTGTTGCATATATGTTTCAAACAACGAATCTGTGTGATCATCGTAAATTTCGTTCATTTGCTCAACAAAATTGAATTTATAGTTATTAACTTGAGAATTTTCGATTTGGATTTGTTGAGAAGAAAAATTTTCAATCGTAATGTGGTTAAGATTATTCCCATTGCCAAATTCGTTTGAAAAGTTGTTTCCATTTTCATTTTGAGTTTAAATTCATTTTGGAGTTTGAAATTGAATTGGCATGGGTTATAATCGAAATCGTTTGAATTTTGAATTGAATTCAAATTTTGATTGTTTTAAAAACATTGATTTGAGTTATCGCATAAATATGAATTACACAACTCATTTATCTCTTGATTTTGTTTTGTAGAGAGTTCGAGTAAAGACGAAATTATTTCAATGCTTTTTTCAAGATTTGAGGGTTGATCATCGTTTTGAAAATTTTGTTGTTCGAAATTCGAATTGTTTATACAAAAGTTGTCGTTAAAATAACCATACGAATTTGGAGTGAAATCATATGGATTATATTGATTTTCATAACTATTGCAAAATTCAAGTGAGTATGGAAATTCGGACATTTTCAAGAATGTTTTTGGTTTTTTTTTCTTTTTTTTATAAAGGAAAAATATTTACAGATAGAATTTATTTTTCAAAATGGAAATTGATTTTTTTTTGTTTTGTTTTTTTTTGGTTTTTCAATTTTTTTTGAAAAAGTTTTATAATTTTTTCTTTTTTCTTTTTTTCTTATTTTTTTTGGCAAGCAAGGCGAAGCAGTTATTTTTGGCAGCAGTTCCTCTTCTTTGAATTTCTGTTTCTGCAACCTGAAATTAAAAGCAAAAGATATATACAATTTTTTTTATATAAAAGAAGAAAAACTAAAACCAAACAAATCAAAACAAAATAAATGAGAATAACACCAAACAAGAGGAAACAAAACAAATTAAAGTTAAAATAAATTTATACAATTGAAACCTCTCTTTTTTTTAAGATGGAGTAAAACGAGACAAAACAAAAGAAAGCAAAAAATTGGAAACAATAGAAAACCTGTTTTTTTGAAGAGACAAAACAAAA
Organism: Allium fistulosum; assembly: GCA_030737815.1. Classification (NCBI taxonomy): domain Eukaryota; kingdom Viridiplantae; phylum Streptophyta; class Magnoliopsida; order Asparagales; family Amaryllidaceae; genus Allium; species Allium fistulosum. The sequence continues at coordinate 1,385,313,770 of CM060901.1, read as the reverse complement.
GAAAGAAAAAAATTGGAAACAATAGAAAACCTTTTTTTTTAAGAGACAAAAACAACAAACTTGTTTCTCTCCCTTGTTTTTTATTCTAACAAGGACCCGACCCAAACTTCCTACGCTTCGTTTATACGAGCAACCTGAAACAGTTAAACGCTTCGTTTATTTCAATTAGCTAACTCAACATCACAAAAAGAAAAGGAACTCACCAATAATTCAAAATCAAAATCAAAATCACCAATAATTCGAAAACGAACTCAAAGATTCATGTGCTGCGATTGAATATTGGGTTGCGACTGTTGAATTGCGAGGTGGTTCGAGAGGAGGAGATGTCTTGGTTTCGGAAGGCGACGTCGATTGAATGGAAGATGTGGTGGTTGCGTAGAGGATTGGAACTAGCAGTGAAGGTTTGATGTGCGGTGTTTTGGGGTTGCTGGAGGCTGTTCGTGAGTTTGAGGCGATCGAGTTTGAGGATTCGGGCGGAGGTAGAAGTGAATTTGGCTGTTGCGATGAGAGGGTTCTCTGGTGAGATGGTCTGGGTTACGAAGTCGAGTCGGTTGCGATGGGGTAGTCTTGGTTTAAGGCACTAGTAAGGCAATGGCAGCAGTAGATGTAGTGAGATGAGTTGCTGATATGGTGGCAGTTCTGTTGTCTGATATGGCAGATTGGATGAAGTAGTTTGGTGAGCAGTAGTTCGGTGGAGCACTTGTTTGGTCAACTGCTATGATGGTTGCTGATATCTGCAGTGATAGCTATAAGTGATACTTTTCCTTTTTCACAAAGTATTCACAAAGGAAATTCAGTTATAACTGCAGTTTGGAAATTCACGAAGTGGGGGAGTTGAATGTTCAGTTGAATTGTTTGGAGATGTAGTAGAAGATGTGGCAGTAGGCTATGCCGTGGTTGAAGTGTGGTGGCGCTGAACAGTTGATGACAGCAGGGGGTTGCTGTGGATGTTATGTAGTGAAGTGTGTTCAGGGTAGTGGCAGATGTTGACAGTTGTAAGTTGAATGTGGTGGTAGAAGTATTGTTTGTTGAGTGATGTGAAATGACAATGATATGAAATAGCAGTTGTGATGTATTATTGAAGTTGCTCGAAGTGTTGTAGTAGTTTGGTTGAAGTGGCAGGAATATGACTGTGAAGTATTTTCAGTTTGTAAGTGATCAATGAGAAGTATGACAGTGATGTATATAGCAGTTTGGGGGTTGTGGATGGAAGTAGGTGGTTATCTTGACAGTTGGTGAAGTGATGAATATTGTATGTGCAGTATGACAGGGAAGGTAGCAGTGACAGATTCTATTGGAGATGAATATGTGATGTGGTTTTCGTGAGTCGGAGAACATGAACAGGCAGAATCAGAGATGATGGGTGTAGGGAAGTGTTGATGGTCGGGAAGGGCGACAGGGATGAGCAGAGATGCACAAAGAAATGAAGTATCAAAAAGCAATTTAAAACAGAATGTACACACTTTACAGTTAACAAAACAAAACACTACAGAAGAAATGAAGTATGAAGTTGAAAACAGAGATAAGTGCACACAAGTGATAGTGCACAATACAGGAAGAAATAACCCAAAAACTGATACTCGGGACAAGTGCATAGGATCAAGATGAACAGTGACTGAAAATGAGAACAAATGCACAGTGCAGCTTTCTGTTTTTTTTCTTGAAAGAGAATACAATGCTACCCAAACTGAAAACAGAGAATGCGCGAATGTATAGAAAACTAAAAATGCTATATTTTAGTTATTTATTTTAAAAATAAAATAAAAATAAACTATCTATATGCAATGCAAAATGGAACTAGAAAATAAGCAATAAACAAGCACACAATAAAATGCACGCAAAAATCAAACAAACACACATTTGTTTTTATTTTTTTAATATGCAAACAAACACACAAAATAAACATACAAATAAAATCACACAAAAATAATTCAAAGAATAGAAAATCAAAATCAAAGCAAATTCTCCAGCAACGGCGCCAAAAACTTGTTAATCGATGGAAATTCTATCGGATTAGAAATCCGTCGAAAAATTTCAAATTAAAATTAACCACAAGCGCATGGCCTAAACTTGTAGTACGTGGCAAATATGGATCGATCCGCATGAAATTAAAGATTTTAAAATTCTATTCAATCAAATTAACCAAAGTTGAAAGTGTGATTAGCTAAAAATGTAAGAAACTAGCAAAAACTAGCAAAAGAAAAATAGATAAAAATATGAGAGTTAAATGACAATTTAGAGATAAATCCACTCTCTAGATCATATAATTCAACAATTAATGAAATTATGATCTCTTTTTTTGGTCATAAGTGAGTTTAAATGATGTGTTTATCATAAGTATGGCTTATTTGTGCTATTAATTAGCTCAACATAAGCCATCAAACTATAACAAATCCCTTAAACCACTTACCAACTCTCATGAAAACAACAACAAAGTTGAAAATAAAATCTATTTTAAGCATGACCTATTAACTATTGTTTAGAAATATAGACCATCAAATTTTAATTTCACATTCACTTCATTACCATCATCATATGTAGATGAAGAGGTAATTATTGCTTGTGATTGTTTAAGCATAGCCTATTTGTTATGAACAACATAGACTATCAAATTCAACATGAAACAATAAATCACATCAACATTCCTTTAAGCACAAAAGAGATCAAAATTATCAAAACGTTGAAGCTACATGATTAGAGGCTTCATTACCCCTAAATTAAAGGGGTTATGCTCTCATTTTTGTTATCATATGAACAAATGTAGCTAGCAACATGAAAGCAAAATGAAAGAAAAATGAAAGCTAATGGAAAAGAGAAGCTAATTAACAAGAATTAAAACTAATCTACTTTGCATGAATGTAAACTACACTACTAACATAAGAAGAGAAGAAGCATGTAAATAAAAGAGAATTAACATTGCATAAAAGAAAGAAAAATTACATGAAATAAAATGGCTAAGTAGCCATGGAAAAAGAAGAGAGAAAAACTTTGATTCATTTCCTAAGCTAAAAACTAAGTAAGAAAGACTAAGAAGAAGAGGGTTACATGAAACATAATGAGTCTTTTTACATGTATGAAACCCTAATTCATATTTTTGGGGAATGCTCAAATTTCCCTTGAGGTAGTGTGGTGGCCAAGTAATCATTAGCATCCCCCAATCATCATTTGAGTGTACATGAAGCCATTAATTCCATAAGCATGTGCATTAACCTCTAATTTGTACATTAAGGTAGGTGGGTAAGTGGGGTCCTCCATGATCTTCACTTTGAATTATTTCCATCTTCATTCCTTTGTGTTCTTTTTGTGCATGCTTATCTTCTTCATGTAACCACTTGTAATTGAAATCAAATTCCTACAAAATAGTATTGAAATTTCTAATTAAATTTTCTCAAAGAAATATATGCACACAAATGACCGTTTTGCCCCTATATGAAGATCGATATGTGACAATTTGGAATTAATATGGATTTTGGTTAAAACAAGTTAAAATACCCAATATGATCATTTATTTAATTTAAATAGATTAAATATGGTGGTAAAATATGCACATTTACGTGCACATCATGACACTAAGATTAAGCAGCTAGAGGAAGAGAAAGCAGCGGCAGTACAAGAGAGCAAGAGAAATGTTGACTTGCTGAAAGAGGTGAAAGAAGCCCATACCCGTATAGGAATCATCTACAGAGAAGAAATAAAAAAGGTTCACGTAGAGGAGGAGAAATTAAAGCAAGAAGTGACCGCCTGCAGTGCAACGATTGCGGCTCAATAGAAAACTATTGTTGATCATGACCTCATCGTTGAAGGGCGCAACAAAACTATTTCTGACCATGCCAAGATCATTGCCAAGTTACAGGCTTAGGTCGCACAGCTCAGTGCCGATAAGTCTACCGCTGAAGTTGAGAAAGCTGTTGTGAGAGCGGATTATTTGGAGCTCCAAAATGCCTTTGAAAGAAAGATGGAGAAACTTGGTGCAACCATCTTGAATTTTTATGTTAACTCCTTGTTGCATCAAGGAAGTCTCAGCTATTTGGGCCCGAAGTATCCGCGCAATCTTGCTCTGGTATGGGATGAAGTCTTGTCCCGATTTTCTGATAGCTGTGATGTCTACACCGAGCAGGAGTTGCAGGATGCCTATCTCAACGACGAATCAAAGAAGGCATTGCTCGAGTGCCAGGAAATTCTTCGAGTTGAAAGAGAGCAGGAGGCCATCGATGCTGCCTTGACGACCACTGCCGAAGCGTTCGCCAAGCCTTTTATTTCTGGCGCAGGAAAATCATTGGAGCAGCCTCAGGCCGGCCAACAAGTTCGAGACTTGAAACTTTGCCTTAGGTGGTAAAGCCATCAAATGATGAAGATGGTGGTGAGTTTGAGGTCGCTATTCTTGACCGTTCCTCTGGTGCTGGTAATGTTCTCGCCTCCTCCGAATTTGGGAGTTTCCAACTTACGCCACAAGAGCAAAAGGAATTTAATGCTTTCATTTTTTTATCTTATAGGTCTATCTACCTTCCCCGTTGACGTGTCAGTTTTTTCGGCACTCGGACCTATCGCTATTTCTATATCTTTCATGGTTGTTTCCGTTCCTGTTCAAGCTTCCACGTTTGCGTCTGGCTCGCAACAAGGACTAGAGGCTGAAAAGATAGCCGCGCTTCATGGCCTGGATGACCCTTCTATGTCTTTGTAAGGCGACATAACAACAACAAAAGCCAAGGAGCATGAAACTCAGTCGGAGCAGTCCCAGAAGACTCAACTCAATCTGGTAGCCGTCAAGAAGGAAAAGGTTGAAGCGATCAAGGCCTCAAAGAGCTCCCGCAATTCACGGAAACGAAAATGGAAAAGATGCTCTTTTGAGGAGACTATAGAGGAAGAGGAGGACATTGCCACCGAAGTGTTTGTTGATATCACTGGTAGTGATAGCACTCTTAAAGCGAGGCAGAAGCTGCCAACAAAGGGCTGAAAGGGAAGCAGAGGAAAGAAACATTGAACAGCTTGCCTGAAGACTACTTTGATTTTGGTTCTTTTGGAGTCATTTTGTACAAGTGCAGAATCTGCACTTAGCGTTTTTGCTGTGGAGTCTGTATTTTCTTTTTGTCGGCCGATGTTGTGTGGGTACGGCCTCCACATTTTGACCCTGTGTAAAGAAAATTATAAGCAATATATTGATATTTTGACTGTACACTTATTGGTATGTTCATACGTGTCATGTGTACTTGTGCTTGCTTTATTTCATACTTTTCTAGTTCTGTGATAACGGCCAAATCCCTTCGTTCGAAGTAACAAAACTTAGAAATTAACAGCACTTTGAAAATTAATAGAACTTAAGAATTTTTTGTTAACTTAGAAATTAACAGAACTTAGAGACTAACAGAACATAGAGATTAACGGAACTTAGAAATTAATAACACTTTGGAAATTAGTAGAACTTTAAAAATTCTTTGTTAAAAAATTTTTGTTAAATTTTTTTGTTTGGAGTAACAGAACTTGTGAACTTATTATTTTCACGTGTTTTTGTTCAAGTACTGGTGTATGCCTCCAGTTCACAGGGCTGTTTACTTCAAAAAAATTTCAAATGACTGGTAACTTAAGGTTTATATAATTCTTATATCAAAATTGAAATTTGGCTAAGTCACGGCTTGATTTTCTGTAACGACCCACTATTTTGGACCATTCAAATCGATAATAAATCCACACATGTCGGACTTGAATAATTCAATATAATAGATTGTTAATTTAAATTGGAAAAATTCAGCATATACAGTAAATAAATAATCACAAAATCACAAACACAGAGTAATATAACAACAATGCAGCGGAAACAAAAGAATAGTAGTTCCTGAAGCTACTATATATATAACATAGTTAAACAAGATACAACAGAAGTATCGAATACAATAGTCAAATACAAGATCAAAATACATCACTGGAATCAACTAAATATCTGAAAGCTGGATAGATAGCTGGATCTCCAAGCGAAGCTCCAACTCCAAAGGTGAGTCTCGAATACTGGTACACTCAATCTGACCCGAGCGTAAAGAAAACACAAAACACTCGAGTCAGGATTAACATTCTTATATCAATAAATCCAACTCAAGTGAAATAACGACTGAAATACAAGTAACTCGAAGGATGTTTGGGATAACCATCCTCTAAGGATCCATTAAACTATCTACTATGTAGTAGTGTACGCTAAGTAGATAATGCCTATCTGTAATATAAAGTATCAAAATAGCGTTAAGGCGTTACCATTATCCCATAACACATTTTATATAAGCATCATAGTCTATACAGCACTGTAAACTCCACCGTAAACTGGTGGGCTATCAGAGAGTACTCCATAGGTATAACACAAAACAAATCGTAGTGGTCGCGCATAGGGATACGAGTATGACAAGGCATATGAGGCAATACCCAAGGTAGTGAAACTACCGTTTGCCTGATCCAGACTGGTGAGAACGCATCGCCGCAACGATCGCAACACCATGAAACAACACTCCCAAATCAAGGGTGCGCACCAATTAAAAACAAGTAATGAGTAGTTTACGAAGAAGTGTGTCCGCTAGAGGTAGCTAACCTCACTGGCCCGGCACGGCTCCTGTTTAAGTCATTTCCAATTTGACACAAGTGTCAAGGCTATCCATTATCGTTCTCTTTCTTCAAATCCAGCAACGTCATCATTCTAACCACTTCATTCTGGATCACACTCCGCGTATAATAGTTATTAAAGTGGTTTTCGGTTTGGACAGAGAGTATGTCCCTAACCGATCCCGGACTCTTCAATAACTACGTAATTATTACACCGATTAGTCATTTAATAAACTTTCAAAATAGTTTATATTTCAAAATCAAAATATCATTGCCATTTCTAAACCATATCAATACGATATCATTTCCATTTCAAATATATCCATCTCAAATATATCCATTTACAAAATCTTAGTACTTCAAAGTTATAACACTTCCTAAATCAAACACTTTGGAAATCATAATTCTTTGGAAATCAAAGTTTAGAAATCATAGTGCTTTGGAATCATAACACTTTCCTCTTAACCAGTTTAGATATTAAAATTAGTATATATAATAAAATAGTTTATAAATAAAATAGTTTATATAAATAGCTATAAGTTTAAAATAGTTTATAATAAAATAATTTATATTAAAAATGATTTATATTAAAATAGCTTATATTAACATAATTTATAAAGTAAAATATCAATAGTTTTAAATATAATTTAAAATTACTTTATAAAATAAAATAGTTTCCTCGACTTTCATAAATCGATTCAAATCAATTCGAGTTCCAAATTCAAATTTAATCAAATCTAAATCATCAATTTCAATTCCAATTCAATTAAACATTTCCAAGTTATATCGATTTCAAATACCGATTTGAACCACAAATAAACCATTTCAATTTCAATATATTTCAAAGCTTCAAATATTCCACATTTCAAAACTAAATTCGATAATTATATATATATATATATATATATATATATATATATCAATTCACTTTTCTATTATTTAGTTTTGAAATATTTACTTAATTATTTCAATATCATTTGAATACAACTTCAATTTACAAATTTAAATAAACAAAATATCCCATTTAAATTTATATAAATTTGAAATATTCCTTTAAGTCACTTTTAATCAAATTCAAGTTATAAAATATATCTTTAAAATTTCAAATTTAATAGATTTCAAATCAAACTTATTTAAGTATAATTCTTAAATAATTAAAAATTCCAAATCAATTTCAAATTTATCTTTCAACCTGAAACATTATAAACTGTATATATTTGAAAATATAAATTTTACATAAATACTCAAACATATTTTTATATCGATTCAAATCAACTTTAATAAATATTTAAAATCAATATTTATTAAAACCATATATTTCTTTTCAAAACCATAGAAATCATTTCTAAAATATTTATATATAGACCAACGGTGTCTGTATAAAATTTTCTATCCTAGGGTCAAGTGATACAGATATTTATCATTTCAATCTGTAATTTAAATATATACGGGTATATATCTTTTCAACCCGCAATCCCAAATTCAATTCAATGAAAATCGCTTGGGTTTATCATTTCAACCCATAATGATTTTCTCCTATTCTAAAGTCCGTTCGGGTATGTATCATTTCAACCCATAGTGATTCGATACTAACAGGGAACTTGCAGAGTGATAACAGATATGATAATAATATAACAGGCATATATCATCAATATAAATAACAGATAATGGTGTCAGATGTCACAGGTGAACTGATATAGGTAATAGCATATATATAACAGTGTAAATAACTAACATCAGCATATTTCAATTGGCAGATAATGGTGTCAGATGTCACAGGTGAACTGATATAGGTAATAGCATATATATAACAGTGTAAATAACTAACATCAGCATATTTCAATTGTCGTTTCAATTGAAATCGAATTTAATAAATATAAGAACATTAATCGTGAGTGATTTCTCACCTTTCGAGGCTAGAGAGATTTGACGATGAGATGAGTTACGAATCCAAGCACGAATTTCGAAGCAACGCAATAATGGCACGAATTCGATGAACAAAGCTGATAACAGGAATCGATGGAAAGAAATCAAATCAGTTTTGATATAAACTGAAAAATGTATATTATGTTATCATTATTATTATTGTAAAATCAAATTAAAAATTAATTCAACACTTCAACCAAAGTCTCCATATATATATTTAGACATTTGGAAACCCATTAATGCATACTCATTTTATATAAATAAATATGTAAACTTATACAACTTATATTATATACTAACCTACATGATATATATACTCGAACAATCGAACAGTATATATATATATAAGTTCATAAAACCAACACCGTAAACCACAAAATAAAAGTTTATAAACAAGTAGGTATAACAACCTATATACAGTGATATAGGATATATATAGACTCACATAAACTAAGACATATATACATGACAGATCCATAAAATTCTTCGAAACAAACAAAATTATTGTAACCAACTTCATTGGAAGCTAACGTACAGTTATACAATTTGTAAACTATTATATATATATTTAAGTCAGTATTGACCGTAAAACACACATATGTATTAAAACATACATATATTCATACTTTCAAAACTATTGATATTAAAGTAAGTATAACCATCACTTCATACTATAAGAACACTAAATATATCCTGTAGTACAAAGTATGCAAGCTAACATATATAAAAAGATCAAGTATAACTCAAAATTTATAAAATTTATATAAGCTGCCCTGAGACTGAGCAGATATATGTATATCAATATATACCTTATGAACAGGACACAAATCTAAGTTTTGAGCATATGGTATGATATAACTACAATTTATATGTATATAAACTGTCGGACTGTAAATGTGTAAAAAAAATTAAAACAACCGAACTACAATAACAGTTTACATGCATCATTCATAAAAGAAAACCCAAAACACACGCATACATACTTTAAAACACATACATTTAAAAATCAAAATCTATAGATATTTTGAAATCAAAGCATCTCTATATATAAAATCTTATAGTATACGCACTACAAACTTATATACTAGTACTTGTATAATTTAAACTAACGAGACAGACCACACTACAATATAAATATTATCTGTTAATATATAACCGAGCCCACAATAGTCTATATAACATATTATCTCTCTAAACATACTATATATACAACTCTAAACAAAATATATGACTACCTGTCATTTATTTACACAAACAGAGGACTGCACAAGCAAGGTCCAGGATGGAAGCACGAAGAGTTCAAGAGGTGGAGACTGTGGTCATCAGGGCGTGGGCAATTGGTGATGGAGGCCGAAAGGAGTGAGGAAAACGGAGGCTGGGTGAGTTTGATACAGGCGGTTGCAAGGTCGGCACGGGAAGGGGGAAGGAATTCAAGGCGGAGGAGAATGAATTCGTGCGTGAGGCCGAGCAGATGGGTGAAGGAGAGGGCGGCACGCGGTTTAAGGGTCAGGGAGGCGGAGCAGTCGGCGCTTGGCTATGCTCGAGCTGGCCGCCGCGTGGTGATAGAGGAAAGAATGAAAAGGGCAATTGCTGCCATGCAAAAGCAGGAGGAATTTACATATGCTCTGATTTGATTAAACGAAAATGACTGTTCATTTTTTTCTCTTTTTTTATTATTATAAAAGAACAGCCGAATCAATGTATTAATTACAATCAAACGAAACAGTGAAGCTAAAAGTTGAGAGGGATTAAAAATGTAAATAGACTTTGTGATATACTATTAATGGAAATTGTAAATGAGTCAGCTCGGTCAAAACAACAATCGAAAATAAAAGCTGAAGATAGGAAGAGATAGAGATGTAAACAGCCCAGAAAATTATATTGCAAAGGGAATAGTGATAGTCACGCAACAATTACTATAATGACATAGCAACGGTTCAGAGTGTTTGATTCAGCTGAAAGGTTATTAAAGCAATTTATTATTGTGGTCCGAGCTACGCGTTCAAATTTAAAAAGCAAGGAAAATCAAAAGGTCATGATTTGTGGTACGGTTACAACGAATAGTTTATTCCTTCCGTCGCGTACCGGACCTCAAAACACAGCAATAAATATACTGCGAAGATCAGCACAATGAGACGACCGAAATGGTACACAAATATCAGTGGTATGATTGAATTATAAAAATTCGAATTTTCTACTAGCGGAAAATGCAGCAAAAACGCAGAAAAATAAGATCGACGGAGCTAAAGAAGTCCGAATTTGGAAAAACAAAAAATGACGTCTTAGTCAGAAGATGAGTTAGAATTTTTCTATGTAAAAATATTCAGCTTTAGAAAACATTTTATTATTTTCGATTTTAACTGATATAAATTGGAATAAAATTACACTAGAAAATAAACTTCCAAATTATCTGATGAAAATTTACCAGTTGCTATGATTAATTAGACGCATTCCAAATATCAAAATTTTATTTTAAAATTTTATCGTTTAAAATTTCACAAAATTTCAACTAATTACGTTATTAAAATAGTTAAAATTTACGGGTCGTTACACTCTCCCCCACTCAAAACTTTTCGTCGCCGAAAAGGAAGGAGGTAGGAGAATAGAAAAAACTAGAAAGAAAATAGATTGGAATACAAGTAAAACAATTAATTTAAACCATATAAATTTCAATTTAAATTAATTAATATTTAACAATTTGGTTAAATCCCTTTGAGTTCACTTAAGTTAAATCAATCTATCTCTTTCTAAATTCATTATCTTATTATCTAGTCGTCCTCAATTAACAATTTCTAAATCATCAATTTGTATAATCATTTATTATACTCATATTTTATTCAACAAATTTAATTCTTTTATTCCAAATTAGTATTAGGTTTATTCCACTTAATATATCTTATTACATATATTTAAACCATATAAATTTCAATTTAAATTAATTTATATTCAATAATTGGTTTAAATTTAAGGTATTTCCATAAGTTGATCTAATTTCAATTTGTTAATTCTTTCAGAACAAAATTTATTATATTCTTCTCATTCAATTAGCTTATTATTCTATCATCTTTATTAGCATTTTTTTATAATTAAAATCTAAGTGTATAACATTTATTATAAACACTCAAATTTTATTTATAAAATCATTTTATATTGTATATTATCCAATTACATTTTAACTTCTGAATAATTTAGGTAAGTTATATTGAAATGCAATTTAGTACTATACAATTAAAATTTTCAAATTCAATTATTTCAAGTTTAAATATTTATCCAAAATTTTTGACTTCAGTTTATAATTGAAATCATCTTTAAATCATAAACTTAAGAATTTAAATCTCCGATTTACTTCAAACAATTTTGAGATAAATGTATATAGTATATATCAGATCAAAATTAATTCATATATATATATATAATAAATCAGGTCATACCATAGAAATTCAAATCAAATTCAATTTCCAAAACAAAAGTGTAGAAAAGCTACTGAATGGTCTCTTCACTTCGAAACTCGAAAATGAATGTCGATGATGCGACCGTCATCACCGAAATCATTTTCCAATGACAAAAGAGAAGAGTACTGATTTAAACATTTTAAAATTCTTTGAAAATCATTTATATTCGAAAATACTTTAAATTATACACATTTAAAACTTTAAAACCAAAGTTTGAAATCATCGGAAATTAAATTCTCAAATTTTTGATTTAAATTCATTTCAATTCCAAATCAATTTGTAAACCATGTTTATAAATTCATTTAGAACAATAAATGATAATCTAATATTATCATTTCAAGCAACCAATTTAATTAACTATTCAATTCTAGAAAATCCTATACTTATATATATATATAATATAATCATACGAATCTATTCAATTTACCAAATTTGAAAATAATATTGTGTCAGTTTGCTCTATTCAAGTGTTTTTTGGAAATCCTATCGATAGTGTTGATCAGACGAATCGATCGAAAACCCAAATCAACATCAACAACTCAAACAACACAATATATAAGACATTTTAATATTAATTACAAATACACTCCCTCACTCGATAATTCAAGAATGGATTTCAAAGCAAAGATGAGATTCAAAGTAGAGGAACTCTAATCAAATAGAATTCAACTAAAAGATAGACTTGATAGGGAGATAAGATGATTGAATTTCAAATTGGAAGATGGATAAATTTATATAAATCGCGGGTAACCTTAACCGGGTCAACCGTGACTTTAAGAATACGATCGATGCGAAATTCTGAATCAAATCGACATCAGATCACAAGAGATAGAATTCGGAATAACAAGAGATAGTAGCATCTAATCCGAGGATACAGAAATCTCGGCGAATCAATGCTGTTGTAAAGGAGTTTCACCCCTTTACAAATCATTCTAGGATTGGCGGGACCGCCGATTCATTATAGAGATCATTCGAAGTGGAGTTATGGGATACTCCAGAATCAAAAAGACACGAATAGGGGAGACACGAATGGACTTTGGAACCGAAGAGAACGTTCCAAAATTCAAAGAAACCGAGTCGAAGAAGAAGGAATTCAAGCTCGAACGAACGTGATTTTGTAATTGAATTTACTCTATATGCTGAGTTTTGCCTAAAACCAGTGCTCTGATACCAACTGTAACGACCCACTATTTTGGACCATTCAAATCGACAATAAATCCACACATGTCGGACTTGAATAATTCAATATAATAGATTAATAATTTAAATTGGAAAAATTCAGCATATACAGTAAATAAATAATCACAAAATCACAGACACAGAGTAATATAACAACAATGCAACGGAAATAAAAGAATAATAGTTCATGAAGCTACTATATATATAACATAGTTAAACAAGATACAACAGAAGTCTCGAATACAATAGTCAAATACAAGATCAGAATACATCACTGGAATCAACTGAATATCTGAAAGCTGGATAGATAGTTGGATCTCCAAGTGAAGCTCCAACTCCAAAGGTGAGTCTCGAACACTGGTACACTCAGTCTGACCCGAGCGTAAAGAAAACACAAAACACTCGAGTCAGGATTAACATTCTTATATCAATAAATCCAACTCAAGTGAAATAACGACTGAAATACAAGTAACTCGAAGAATGTTTGGGATAACCATCCTCTAAGGATCCATTAAACTATCTACTATGTAGTAGTGTATGCTAAGTAGATAATGCCTATCAGTAATATAAAGTATCAAAATAGCGTTAAGGCGTTACCATTATCCCCCTTAACACATTTTATATAAGCATCATAGTCTATACAGCACTGTAAACTCCACCGTAAACTGGTGGCTATCAGGGAGTACTCCATAGGTATAACACACAACAAATCGTAGTGGTCGCGCATAGGGATACGAGTATGACAAGGCACATGAGGCAATACCCAAGGTAGTGAAACTACCGTTTGCCTGATCCGGACTGGTGAGAACGCATCGCCGCAATGATCGCAACACCGCGAAACAACACTCCCAAATCAAGGGTGCGCACCAATCAAAAACAAGTAATGAGTAGTTTACTATGAAGTGTGTCCACTAGAGGTAGCTAACCTCACTGGCCCGGCACGACTCCTGTTTAAGTCATTTCCAATTTGACACAAGTGTCAGGGCTATCCATTATCGTTCTCTTTCTTCAAATCCAGCAACGTCATCATTCCAACCACTTCATTCTAGATCACACTCCGCGTATAATAGTTATTAAAGTGGGTTTCGGTTTGGACAGAGAGTATGTCCCTAACCGATCCCGGACTCTTCAACAACTACGTAATTATTACACCAATTAGTCATTTAATAAACTTTCAAAATAGTTTATATTTCAAAATCAAAATATCATTGCCATTTCAAAACCATATCAATACGATATCATTTCCATTTCAAATATATCCATCTCAAATATATCCATTTACAAAATCTTAGTACTTCAAAGTTATAACACTTCCTAAATCAAACACTTTGGAAATCATAATTCTTTGGAAATCAAAGTTTAGAAATCATAGTGCTTTGGAATCATAACACTTTCCTCTTAACCAGTTTAGATATTAAAATTAGTATATATAATAAAATAGTTTATATAAATAGCTATAAGTTTAAAAAAGTTTATAATAAAATAATTTATATTAAAAATGATTTATATTAAAATAGCTTATATTAACATAATATATAAAGTAAAATATCAATAGTTTTAAATATAATTTAAAATTACTTTATAAAATAAAATAGTTTCCTCGACTTTCACAAATCGATTCAAATCAATTCGAGTTCCATGATACCAACTGAATACTTAGAAATGTATTATATCTGTTTGTTTTGGATGAAATAATTTAAATAGGAAAATATTAATTATAGAAAATACTCACAGTACACTAATACTATTTGCCCATAACTTGGTTAGCAAACCATGGTAGGAAGGGGATCACATCATGCAGGAACAAGTGCACCACAAATGCTTGATATGCAAGAATTTGTAAGGGTTTTAAGGGATGGAATTGGGCATAGGCCTGAGAACCCACATGAGGAACTTTCAAAACTATTAAAGGCTTATACAAACTTGGGAGGCAAAAGTTTTGAAGGGACTGAGAATGTGATGGAAATTCAAGCATGGTTGAGGACACTGGATAGGATTTTCAATGACATGCAGCTTGATGATCGGAGGAAGAGGCAAGTGGCTTCAAGACAGCTGAAAGGAGTAGCTTTAGGCTGGTGGGAGGTGATCATAGTTGGGAGAATTGAAAATAAAATCACTTGGAATCAATTCAAGGAGATGTTGGAGGCAAGATTTGTACCAGCATCACCTAAGACCACACTACTTGAAGAATTTATTAGACTCAGGCAAGGAACTTTGAATGTCACTGAGTATACTCAAAAGTTTGAGGGATTATCCAAATATGGAGCAATGCTAGTGGTAGATAAAGCATCCAAAAATGATAGGTACATTAGGGGTTTGAACCCAGGACTTAGCAGAGCCATGCTACCATATGCAGATAGGACTTTTGATCAAGTAATAGATCTGGCTTTAAAATTGGAACAGCATGACAAGGAAAGAGAGAAGTACCGAAATTTTAAGAACCAAAATAACAAGAAGAATAAGGGAAGATATCACCCTTATGATAAAAAGAAGGAGGAAACAGACAACAAGAAGGCCAATGACACCAAGGCCAATGATGCTAAGAAGAAATTGGTCTGCCATCATTGTGGAAAGGAAGGACACATTAAACCAAGGTGCCCAGAGTTAAAAGGAGGAGCCTTCAAATGCTACCTATGTAGGAAAGAGGGGCATATGAAAAGGAACTGTCCTGAGTACAAGCAGCAAGGGAAGTTAGCAAATCTGGAGGGCAAAAGCAAATCTACAGTGGAAATTAATGCTGAGAATCATAGCCAAGTGGAAGGTACATTACTTATTTGTACCATACCCATAGCAGTAGTATATGACACTGGGGCAACTCACTCTTTGATTTCTTATGAACTAGTTAAAATGCTAAAATTAAATTGCATTTTGGTTGAAACTCCATTGTTTATACAAAGTCCACTGGGGAGTTCTAGTGTTCTAGATATGATTTGTGTGGATGTGGAATTAAACATAGGAGGAAATACTTTTATTTCCAATTTATATGTTTTAAACTACCCAAATATAGGTGTTATATTGGGGGTAGATTGGTTAAGGCAATTTAAAGCCATAATTAACTTAGAATCATCCACCATATCATTGCAAAATCTTAGAGGCCAGAGAATCACAATTTTATGTGAAGTAGCTAAAGAAAGAAAATTATATCATTTAATTGATTTGGAAAAAGATTCCAGTGAACTTACTATTGAAGAAATTCCCATAGTCAATGAATACTTAGATGTGTTTGGGGAGGTTAAGGTTGTTCCACACCATAGACCAGTAGAGTTTCAGATCAACCTTATTCCCGGAGCAAGCCCAATAATAAAGAAACCTTATAGAATGGGGCCAAGTGAACTGAAAGAATTGAAAAACCAGTTAGAAGAATTAGAAAGCAAAGGATTTATAAGACCAAGTAATTCATGCTGGGGTGCTCCAGTAGTGTTTGTAAGAAAACATGATGGTACTTTAAGAATGTGTATAGATTACAGAGGGCTAAATAAAGTTACTATTAAGAACAAATACCCATTGCCTAGAATTGATGATCTCTTTGATCAACTCAGTGGAGCTAAAATATTTTCTAGGTTAGACTTAGCATCTGGGTTCCATCAGATGAAGGTTGAGGACTCAAGTGTTAAGTACACTGCATTTAACACTAGATATGGGTTGTATGAGTTTCTAGTTATGCCATTTGGGCTAACAAATGCTCCTTCATATTTTGTAGATTTAATGAATAGAATATTCAGAGATTATTTTGACAAGTTTGTGCTAATTTTTATTGATGATATTTTGGTTTATTCCAAGACAGTAGAAGAACATAAAAATCATTTGCATCTGGTTTTGTCTAGATTGAGAGAAAAAGATTTAAAGGAAAATTTTTCAAAATGTGCATTTTGGAAAGAAGAAGTACATTTCCTTGGCCATGTTATTTCTGCAAAAGGAATTTCAGTGAACCCCAATAAGGTTGTAGCAATTCAAGCATCGAAAAGACCAAGTACAGTGAGTGAGGTTAGATCATTTATAGGGATGGCTCCATTTGAAGCCTTATATGGCAAGCCATGTTTATCACATGTATGTTGGGTAGAGACAGGAGAGAGGGCTGTTTTAGGGCCTGAATATGTAAAAGAGACTACAGAGAAAATTGGGCTAATAAGAAGAAGGATGGCAGCAGCTCAAGATAGGCAAAAGAAGTTTGCAGACATGAAGAGAAAGCAGGTGGAATATGGAGTGGGAGACTTTGTTTTCATAAAGGTATCACCCATGAAAAAGGTCCTGAGGTTTGGCAAGTAGGGAAAACTCAAACCAAGGTATGTTGGACCTCATAAAATTCTGGAGAGAATAGGCTCTTTAGCATACAAATTAGAACTGCCAGAGGAAATGAAAGCAATGCATAATGTTTTTCATGTGTCATAACTTAGAAGGTGGGTACATGATAAAGAAGAAATTCTGGAAAAGCCTACCCAAATTCAAATAAATCCTAATTTGGTTTATGAGAAAGAACCAGTGGGGATTATAGCTAAAGAAGAAAAGAAATTAAGAAGTAAAACTTCGAAACTGGTGAAGATCCAGTGGAGTCTTGATCCAAATGACTGCACATGGGAGTTAGAGGACAAGATTAGGATAGATTATCCTAAGCTTTTTGCAGATTAAAGGTAATTTTAAAAATTTCTGGAAAATCTAATATATATGGTTGTTATGATTTAATTTGTTTGCTTATGAATATGTTTGATAGATTCCTTAGAATCAGTAAATGCTTGTTATAAGTATTAAAGAAATTGTGAGGACACAATTCCTAAAAGGAGGGGTGAATGTAATGCCCCAAAATTTTGAGGGAAATTATTTTAATAAAATAATTCAGTTCTAAAAATATTTAGATTAAATGTTGAAGGATTTCTTGATGAAATGATGTGCAAGAGTATGTGTGCACATGCACACCGGAAATGGCACAAGGAAAAGGTTTAAGATCTCTGAGAAAAAAAATGATGACAATAAAATAAATAAACAAGGAAAGTAAGCATTTCAAATATGATTTTGAAATGTGAATTATTAAACCAAATAAAATATGTTTTTCTGTATACATTGAAATTAAAAAACTCTTTATGAGATTTGATATGCATACATGCTGAAATTAAAAATATATTAGTATATTGAAACTAAAAATATGAAACATATGATGTGAATATTTTACAGGAAGTAAGGAAGAATTAAATAGATATATGTATACATATGCTTATACCCAGATACATTTTCTTTGAGCAGAGATACACTGAAACTAAGCAAGAAAAATAACACTAAAATAGTATGAGGTAAAATATAAGTAAGTAAGTAAGTATGTGTAGGTAAAAATAGTAAAGAGGATTTTCAGAAATGAATAAAATATATAATATAGTTAAGTCACACATTTAACATGACTTGAGTAAGTATTCAAAAATAGCCATTTTCTGGAAAAGCAAAAGGAGGAAAGTACTGACCTTAATTAACTAGTATGGCCAGGGTACTAAGGATGGAAATGTGGATACAATATGCATGATACTAACCAGGACAGAAATGGAATTTTATCTTGATAAAAACCCTAGTGAAAATGCTTTTAAATAGGTAGTTATAACCAGAAAATCATTTTACCCGAGTTGCTTAAAAATAAAAATAAAAAGAAAAAAAGAAGAGGGAGAAACATATTGGGATTTTTGAGCAATGGCAGGAAGAATTTAGGTGAGTAATCTCACTAGATTCATGGCATTAAGACCTGATAAGAGGCAGCCAAATCTTTGTGTTGCTATTGATACTTTCTGGTTTTTGTTAAACTCGGTTTTATTAATATTCTTTGAATGGTTTTGATTTGATGTAATGTTTTGTTATGGATGCTCTTTGGATGACCTTGATCTGATAAGATGTTTTATTATGGATGTGCAAGCTACTGTTTTATTATATTTAAAAAAACTAAGGCATCAGATCTTGAAATCAGGGGAAGAATACTTATATCTGATATGGAATCATGGCAATTAAATCTCAACAGAGAAAATAAAATAAGCTGCAATATACATTGTATAAGTGCTGAGGCTTTAGAAATGATATTAGGGATGCAATAGAGATTTCTATGTGCTGAATCCCTGATTAAAATAGCAAAAATCTACAAGACAAAAATTATGATTCAGCTAGATCTTAAATCTGGTTCAATCATAGTTATTTGCAGATCATAATAATTCATTATGCCATGTTCCTATTCTCAGTATAAATATTATTGTACTTAATTCAACGATCTAGCTATATGTTAGCAGTATCCTTGAAAATAATTATTTGTTTGGAAAATATGCTTGCATTATTACAGGGGTGTTTCAATGAACACAGTGACATGTTCACTTATCTATCTGATGATAGGATTAAATAAATACAAATTAGTAAATGAACTAGGAACTGTAAGCCACGAAGGCTGCTGGAGTGCTTGTCATATTTGAAGTATGCAAGTTTGGCACATGGGTTGTTTAAGCCCTGAGATCTTTGTGCAATGATGCGAATTAGTTCATTGCAATGTGTCCCTGTGATTCCTTGATAGCAGATGAGGCTAGGATTAAAATGGTATATTTGTAAAGGCTATGCAAAAGTTATGAAATAAGAAAATGAGTATTTCTTAGATTGTTGATTTGGAACCATGAGTGTTCTAGGGCATCTGATTGTTGCAGATTGATGTGAATGCTTGCATAATCATGCTTGTGCTAATGGTTAATTTATGAAGTCATTGCATTTGCATAACAGTTTATCTGAAATATAGTAACATAGTTGATTTAAGAAATTGTTTAAGCAACTGGTTAGTGCTTATGTATCCTTTATTTTCTTAATACCATGAATATATTGATGTTGCTCATACCAGATCATTAATTTGACCCTTATTTGCTCATGGCATATGGGGTTGTCTCAATTCAAACTGAGGCAGCCACCAATGCTTTTTCAAGGGATGCAAGACATAAGTAGGAAAGAAGATTATGGCTAATGAGAAAAAAATGGAAGAGCATGCTTGTTAGTTTTAATAAGAGTTTAGGATGATTTATCTGCATGTATTCATGCTTATGTTTTTAAATTTCTTGTTATGTAATTAATTTGCTATGTTTGTCTGAACTGGTTGTTTTCTGTTACATTTTGTTATGAATTAAGGTTTGAAAATTTAAAGTTATTTGAGTTATGAACAAGAGAACAAGTTTAAATTACTATCTACCAAAATCTGAAAGAAAATGTATATATATACTTGAGTAATTAACTAACATATTCTATACTTTGCATTAGTTAATCTGGTGTTATTTAAAAGCATAAAGTTTGGGGGTAAAATATGGTTTAACCCAGGGTAATCTTCCAAGTATTTAGTTACTTTTCATTGGAGAATTTTTGTAAAAGAATTCAAGTCCATTGTGAGTTGTTTTTTGAAATGTATATATCTTAAATAAGGCATCAAGTAGTTTACATATGAATAACATTTTAAGAGACATGGTTGATGTTTGCCTGGTTGATCATATTGGTCTGTAATTCAGCAGTGAAATGCATTACAGAACCTCTTGTCCATTTAGCAAGCGTTCAACCCAAAACTTCCTTTCAAATGCTATAAATATATGTGCATTTTGGAACTGGTTTGTACTATCAAACCAGAGAACACTCTGTAATCAAACCTGGCTCACCAAAAATCCAGGGATTGCACCATTTACAAACACTTTCAGAAAAAAAAATTTAGAAACCAATATGCATGAGAACAAAACATGGGTTGATTTATGGGATAAGTTAAAAAACAGATGAATCTCAAAGAAAAAAAAATTATGAGCCAAAATGATATATGTAAATATCATTTTCTGGTCTTAATCAGATATCAAACATCTGAACTGTACAAAAATAATAATATAATCTCAAGCATTTAGAGATTATCTTGTCCAGATAAATTATTGATAAATCTTAATTTGAATAATTAAAGTTATCACTATAAATAAAAATGAGCAGGATCTACTCATATATTATAAGTATCAAAGACATGAAAATTAATAATGGGATGGGAAATTCAAAATTCAATTCAAATCAAACAGAATATGCTCTTGTTTACAAAGTTTAAATATATATACTCTGATTTAAACAAGAGGGACATATACATCATCATATGTATATGTATATTTCTATGATTAAACTAATATACTTATATTAGTAGGAATTTTAAATCCTGTACAATTTGTTTGAAAAAGAAAATGACTCTGAGAATATTAATTATAGAAAAAAAACTTAATTTATTCACTAAAAATTAAGGCAAATTTGGAGGGTCATCAAATTTAATCAAATCTAAATCATCAATTTCAATTCCAATTCAATTAAACATTTCCAAGTTATATCGATTTCAAATACCGATTTGAACCACAAATAAACCATTTCAATTTCAATATATTTCAAAGCTTCAAATATTCCACATTTCAAAACTAAATTCGATAATTTTATATATATATATATATATCAATTCACTTTTCTATTATTTAGTTTTGAAATATTTACTTAATTATTTCAATATCATTTGAATACAACTTCAATTTACAAATTTAAATAAACAAAATATCCCATTTAAATTTGTATAAATTTGAAATATTCCTTTAAGTCACTTTTAATCAAATTCAAGTTATAAAATATATCTTTAAAATTTCAAATTTAATAGATTTCAAATCAAACTTATTTAAGTATAATTCTTAAAAAATTAAAAATTCCAAATCAATTTCAAATTTATCTTTCAACCTGAAACATTATAAATTCTATATTTGAAAATATAAATTTTACATAAATACTCAAACATATTTTTATATCAATTCAAATCAACTTTAATAAATCTTTAAAATCAATATTTATTAAAACCATATATTTCTTTTCAAAACCATAGAAATCATTTCTATAATATTTATATATAGACCAACGGTGTCTGTATAAAATTTTCTATCCTAGGGTCAAGTGATACGGATATTTATCATTTCAATCCGTAATTTAAATATATACGGGTATATATCTTTTCAACCCGCAATCACAAATTCAATTCAATGAAAATCGCTTGGGTTTATCATTTCAACCCATAATGATTTTCTCTTATTCTAAAGTCCGTTCGGGTATGTATCATTTCAACCCATAGTGATTCGATACTAACAGGGAACTTGCAGAGTGATAACAGATATGATAATAATACAACATGCATATATCATCAATATAAATAACAGATAATGGTGTCATATGTCACAGGTGAACTGATACAGGTAATAGCATATATATAACAGTGTAAATAACTAACATCAGCATATTTCAATTGGAAGATAAAGGTGTCAGATGTCACAGGTGAACTGATACAGGTAATAGCATATATATAACAGTGTAAATAACTAACATCAGCATATTTCAATTGTCGTTTCAATTGAAATCAAATTTAATAAATATAAGAACGTTAATCGTGAGTGATTGCTCACCTTTCATGGCTAGAGGGATTTGACGATGAGATGAGTTATGAATCCAAGCACGAATTTCGAAGCAATGCAATAGTGGCACGAATTCGATGAACAAAGCTGATAACAGGAATCGATGGAAATAAATCAAATCAGTTTTGATATAAACTGAAAAATGTATATTATGTTATCATTATTATTATTGTAAAATCAAATTAAAAATTAATTCAACACTTCAACCAAAGTCTCCATATATATATTTAGACATTTGGAAACCCATTAATGCATACCCACTTTATATAAATTAATATGTAAACTTATACAACTTATATTATATACTAACCTACATGATATATATACTCGAACAGTACATATATATATATATATAAGTTCATAAAACCAACACCGTAAACCACAAAATAAAAGTTTATAAACAAGTAGGTATAACAACCTATATACAGTGATATAGCATATATATAGACTCACATAAACTAAGACATATATACATGAAACATCCATAAAATTCTTCAAAACAAACAAAATTATTGTAACCAACTTCATTGGAAGCTTACGTATAGTTATAGAATTTGCAAACTATTATATATATATATATATTTATATTTAAGTCAGTATTGACCGTAAAACACACATATGTATTAAAACATACATATATTCATACTTTCAAAACTATTGATATTAAAGTAAGTATAACCATCACTTCATACTATAAGAACACTAAATATATCCTGCAGTACAAAGTATGCAAGCTAACATATATAAAAAAAATTGTATAACTCAAAATTTATAAAATTTATATAAGCTGCCCTGAGACTGAGTAGATATATGTATATCAATATATACCTTATGAACAGAACACAAATCTAAGTTTTGAGCATATGGTATGATATAACTACAATTTATATGTATATAAACTATCAGACTGTAAATGTGTAAAAAAATTAAAACAACCGAACTACAATAACAGTTTACATGCATCATTCATAAAAGAAAACCCAAAACACACGCATACATACTTTAAAACACATACATTTAAAAATCAAAATCTATAGATATTTTGAAATCAAAGCATCACTATATATAAAATCTTATAGTATACGCACTACAAACTTATATACTAGTACTTGTATAATTTAAACTAACGAGATAGACCATAATACAATATAAATATTATCTGTTAATATATAACCGAGCCCACAATAGTCTATATAACATATTATCTCTCTAAACATACTATATATACAACTCTAAACAAAATATATGACTACCTGTCATTTATTAACACAAACAGAGGACTGCAACAAGCAAGGTCCAAGATGGAAGCACGAAGAGTTCAAGAGGTGGAGACTGTGGTCGTCAGGGCGTGGGCAATTGGTGATGGAGGCCGAGAGGAGTGAGGAAAACGGAGGCTGGGTGAGTTTGATACAGGCGGTTGCAAGGTCGGCACGGGAAGGGGGAAGGAATTCAAGGCGGAGGAGAATGAATTCGTGCGTGAGGCCGAGCAGATGGGTGAAGGAGAGGGCGGCACGCGGTTTAAGGGTCAGGGAGGCGGAGCAATCGGCGCTTGGCTATGCTCGAGCTGGCCGCCGCGTGGTGATAGAGGAAAGAATGAAAAGGGCAATTGCAGCCATGCGAAAGCAGGAGGAATTTACATATGCTCTGATTTGATTAAACGAATATGACTGTTCATTTTTTTCTCTTTTTATTATTATTATAAAAGAACATCCGAATCAATGTATTGATTACAATAAAACGAAACGGTGAAGCTAAAAGTTGAGAGGGATTAAAAATGTAAATAGACTTTGTGATATACTGTTATTGGAAATTGTAAATGAGTCAGCTCGGTCAAAACAACAATCGAAAATAAAAGCTGAAGATAGGAAGAGACAGAGATGTAAACAGCCCAGAAAATTATATTGCAAAGGGAATAGTGATCGTCACGCAACAATTACAATAATGACATAGCAACAGTTAAGAGTGTTTGATTCAGCTGAAAGGTTATTAAAGCAATTTATCAAATTTGAAAAGCAAGGAAAATCAAAATGTCACGATTTGTGGTACCGTTACAACGAACAGTTTATTCCTTCCGTCGCGTACCGGACCTCAAAACACAACAATAAATATATTGCGAAGATCAGCATGATGAGACGATCGAAACGGTACACAGATATCAGTGGTATGATTGAATTATAAAAATTCTAATTTTCTACTAGCGGAAAATGCAGCAAAAACGCAGAAAAATAAGATCGACGGAGCTAAAGAAGTCCGAATTTGGAAAAACAAAAAATGACCTCTTAGTCAGAAGATGAGTTAGAATTTTTCTATGTAAAAATATTCAGCTTTAGAAAACATTTTATTATTATCGATTTTAACTGATATAAATTGGATCAAAATTACACTAGAAAATAAACTTCCAAATTATCTAATGAAAATTTACCAGTTGCTATGATTAATTAGACGCATTCCAAATATCAAATTTTTATTTAAAAATTTTATCCTTTAAAATTTCACAAAATTTCAACTAATTACGTTATTAAAATAGTTAAATTTACGGGTCGTTACATTTTCCTTCTTTCGGAAGTTTTGCAACTTTAGCATGTAATCCCAGTTTCTGGCGATATTCAGGTAAATATGCGATTTATGCGTGTTTGAGAGGTGCACATTGCATGGGTTAATTGATGACAGTTTTAATCATTAAATTTCTATAGTTGAGACTATTCAGTTGGTTTATAGCATTCCAATTTCATTGGAGCTGTGCTCATTATTCCTGATTATAGGAGCAGTTGGCACTAGTTATGAGATGCGTGATTTTTGGTGCTTCTCGGCATTGCCTATCTTCGGGCCACATGAGGAGCATGTTTTTTTAGTGTTCCCCAATGCTGCATATCTTCGGGTAATGTGAGTGGTTTAAGATTAAGAATTAGTGCGCGATTTTTCCTGCTCCTCGGATTTGCCTATCTTCGTGCAGTATGAGGAGTTAGTGTTTT
This sequence comes from Allium fistulosum, assembly GCA_030737815.1. Classification (NCBI taxonomy): domain Eukaryota; kingdom Viridiplantae; phylum Streptophyta; class Magnoliopsida; order Asparagales; family Amaryllidaceae; genus Allium; species Allium fistulosum. The sequence continues at coordinate 1,385,288,219 of CM060901.1, read as the reverse complement.
GGAATTTAGTGCGCGGCTTATGGAGTGCACGACTTTTCTTTTTACTCAGTGTTCCCTATCTTCGGGCAACGTGATGGGTTATTATTTTAGTGTGCGGTTTATGGAGTGCGCGGCTTTTGTTTTTCCTTGGTGTTGCCTATCTTCAGGCAATGTGAGGAATTATTATTTTAGTACGCGGCTTATGGGGTGCGCGGCTTTTGTTTTTCCTCGGTGTTGCCTATCTTCGGGCAACGTGAGGAGTTATTATTTTAGTGCGCAACTTTTGGTACTCCTCAGTGTTGCCTATCTTCGGGCAATGCGAGGAGTGTTGATTTTAGCCTTCTTGATGTTGCTGGAGCAAAAACGGTTTTTGGAAGGAAAAGACCGAGTTCCGCCGATCTAACGGCTTGAGTCGATTTGCTTCCGTCAACCCAGCTGGTAATCATCATGAACACGGTTTTGTTGGTTCAAGAAGCAAACTTTATTTAGAAAAGCAGGGCAAGTTTTGCCTATGTACAATGTCTCCGGCATCTCAGGATGGCTTATTTTGCTAGAAAATAAAAAGTACATAAGATAGCATTTAGACAAAGTAACAGCGAAGCGATTCGCTATTCCATGCCCTGGGAACTTGAGTTTCGTCGACGATTGCTAGGTTGAAAGTCCTGTCTCTTAGCTTTTGATTAATGACATATGGTCCCTCCCAGTTTGGTCCAAAGGCCCCTAGAACGGGGTAAACTCGCTTGAGCACAAGATCTCCCACTTCGAAGGTTTAATTGTGAACTTTGGAGTTGAAGTACCGTGCGATACTTTTTTGGTGGGCGGCAGTTATGAGCTTAGCTTCTTCTCTTCTTTCATCAACCATATCTAGCGATTCGAGTAGGAGCTGCTTGTTTTGTTTTTGATTGAAATTATGCCTTCGGTTCGAGGGGACTTCTAATTCAACAGGAATCAATGCTTCTGAACCATATTCTGGGGCGAATGGAGTGTGATCAGTTGCCGCTTTGCGGGTAGTTCTGTAAGCCCCTATTGCGAGTGAAGTTCATCAACCTAGTTTCCTTTGGCTTTTGCTAGTCGCTTTTCGATTTTGGACTTGACGATCTTGTTTATCGCTTCCACCTGCCCGTTTGCTTGTGGACGAGCCACTGTGGGAAAGCTCTTTTCAATTCGGAAGCGCTTACAGAAGTCTTTGAACTCGGTGCTTTCGAATTGGGTATCATTATCGGTAATGATTTTTTGTGGCACACCAAACCTGCAAATGATGTTTTTAGTAACGAAGTTAATACCTTTCTTTGTAGTTATGGTGGCCAGCAGATCAGCTTCGGCCCATTTTGTGAAATAATCTACGACAACTACAGCATATTTGGCTCCTCCTTTTGCTATTGGCAGGACGCCAATCAAATCGATCCCCTATATTGCAAATGGCCATGGGCTGACCATCTGTGTTAGCTCCGTTGAAGGAGTTCTCTTAATTTTGCTGAATATTTGGCAGCGATCGCACCCCTGACGTGATCTGCGGCGTCACGATTTTTTGTTGGCCAGAAGTACTCGTATCGAAGGACTTTCTTCGCAAGGGTTTGCCCCCTAGTGTGGCCTTCGCATTTGCCTTCATGTACCTTCTTCAGGATTTGTCATACTTCATCCTCAGTCACACACCTAAAGAGGGGGGTTGAGAATCCCCTTCGATAGAGTATTCCATCTTGTATCATGAATCGTGGCGCCTTTCAGAGAAGCTTCTTCCATTGATTCCAGTCAGTTAGAAGGGTTCCTGCGAGGAGATAGTTCTTTATCGGTGTCATCCATGTATCTGGTTCGATGGTGGTTTCGAGAATCCAGTCTACGTCCTTTTCGTCTATGCTTAGGTTGGCTAGAGTTTCGACTGGGACTAGTTTTAATGAATGAGCTTCTCCTAAACTTGCCAGTTTAACCAAATAATCTGCCATAGTGTTTAGCTCCCGTGGTATGTGAGTTATGGTGTAGTGCTCTACGTCGCTTAGTAGTTCTTGTAATTTGGACAGGTACAGGGCGACATTCTCACCACACGCCTGATACTCCCCTTTTACTTGACAGACGACCAGTTGTGAGTCGTTGTAAATATGAATAGCTTTTATTTTGAGCTCCTTCACAACTTTCAGTCTGGCGATTAGTGCTTCATATTCTACTTCATTGTTTGTGGTGGGGAATTCAAAGTGCAAAGCATAGCTAATGGCCCGCCCCTCGGGAGTTTCAAGCACTACTCCTGCTCCTGAATAGAAGTTGTTTGATGCGTCATCGACGAAGAGCTTCATTATGTGTCTTTTTCTGATTGGACTTCCTCCTCGTCATCCCATATAGTAAATCTGGCGATGAAGTCGGCCAATGCTTGCCCATTGATGGCTTTCCTTGGGTGCTATGTGATATCATATTGACTCAACTCTATATTCCACTTGAGTAGTCGTCCAGAAGCTTCTAGCCGGTATAACAGTTGATTCAGGGGCTGAGCAGTCAATGCATTAATTGGATGAGCCTGAAAGTATGGTCGTAACTTCTAGGACGTAATCAAGAGGCAATATGCTAGGTTTTCCAGTTTTGGGTAGTTCTTCTCAGCTCCGGTGAATCGTTTTCTAATGTAATAACGAGTCGTTGGATTCCCGCTTCTTCCCGCACGACAGCGACGCTCAATGCATGCGGGGAGACTGCTAAATAAATGAATAGGTCTTCTCTGTCAACTGGCTTTAATAATATTGGGGGAGCTTCCATGTGTCGTAGCAATTCTTCGAAAGCTGTTTGAAAAGCTTTACTCCATTCGAAGTTTTTATTTCCCTTCTTCAATGCATCGAAGAACGGTATGCACTTGTCTGTAGCTTTTGAGATAAATCGGCTCAGTACTGCGACTTTTCCATTCAAGCTTTGAAGTTCCTTCTTATTTCTCGGGGCTTGGACTTCTCGTAGGGTCGTTATTTGTCCTGGATTTGCTTCGATGCCTCAGGCACTTACTATGAACCCCAAGAATTTCCTAAAGGCTACTCCGAAATGACATTTGAGTGGGTTGAGCTTCATTCCATACTTCCGGAGTATTTCGAACATTTCAGCGACATTTTCTAAATGGTTAGCAGCTACTCGAGATTTGACCAGCTTGTCGTCCACATAAACTTCCATAGTCTTTCTGATTTGATGTTTGAATATAATATTTACTAGCCTTTAGTACGTTGCCCGATGCTTTTTAACCCGAAAGGCATTACTTTGTAGCAGCATAGTTCCAATCGGTGATGAAGTAGGAGTTTTCTTGATCTGGCTCGTGCATTAGGATCTGGTTGTAGCCCGAGTATATATGCGTCCATAAATGATAGCAATTCATGCTTCGTCGTTTCATCCACAAGCTGATCGATCTGGAGAGTGGGAAGCTATCTTTCGGACAAGCCATATTTAAATCCGATAAGTTAATACAAGTTCGCCATTTTCCATTAGACTTCTTGACTATGACTGGATTCGATACCTATTCAGGGTAAGTTGTGTCCTAGATAAAGCCGTTAGCCATCAACTTATCAACCTCCTCTCTCAATGCCTTAGATCGTTCAGGGCCCAAGCTGCGCCTTTTTAGCTTTACCGATGTGAATTTGTTGTCAATATTGAGTGCGTGGCAAGCAATTTTGGGTGATACCCCACACATATTGGAGCGTGTCCAAGAAAATACGTCCAAATTGGCATGGAGGAATTTGGTTAGTTCTGACCGCATCCTATTTCCAAGCTACGATACAATTTTCAGGACCCGCGTTGGGTATCCATACAGACTGGGACAGACACCGTCAATTCTGTCGGTGCTGCCCGTTCCTCCCCTAAGCTCTTCTTTCTAGGGTCCAAAGCCTTATCGAATCGGCTATGGTCCCCAAGCTAGGGCGGCTTTGTAGTTGCTATTCGGAGGGTTTACGGATGGGGAGGGTCTTCCCCCACATCCTTTCCTTTTTCCTTTCTTCTTGACTCACGCAATTCTGCGATGTAGCATTCCTGGGCGGTGCTTTGGTCTTCTTTCACATTTCCGACTCCATGTTCTGTAGGAAACTTCATTGTAAGGCACCATTGTGCCAATGCTATTCTGAAGTCGGCTAATGCGGGCTGTCCCAAGAAGGCGTTGTATGCTAACATTTCATCTACAATCACAAAAGTATGAATGAGGGTGACCCTTCGCTCACCCTCTCCAAGCTCCACAGGTAGGTCAATTGTTCCCACTAGTTGTTTGGGTTCACTAGTAAACCCCAAAATCTTTGTTTGGCACGCGAATACGGTTTTCATGACAATTTTCATTTGATCGAAAGTACATTTGAAGAGTATGTTAATAGAGCTGCCACTATCAACCAACACCCGCCAAAGTACAACAGTTCCAATTCCTACTGTTAGCTTCATCAGATCGACAGTGGGAGCTTCGATCCCTTCGGTAACCCGATTTTGGAACACAATATCGTCATTTAAGACCCTTTGAATCTTGGCTGGAGTTTTGTCTTCAACAGCTAAACATGATTCCTTCGGAGCGTGCTTCAACGAACTCGCATATCGCTCCATTTCTCCCCAACTTCTTTGTGTGGGCTGTGGTCTCCCGGATATTGTTTCGATAACAAACCTTTGGTCAGTTCATTTCGACCCTTCTCCGCTGGTTCTAACTTGATTACTTCGTTCTCTTTGGTGCCGAGGAACAGCAAATTGATTGGGGTTTTGTGGCTGTCTTACGTACTGCTGGAGTTTGTTATTCTGGATCAGTTCCTCAATGAGATTCTTTAGGTCGCAGCATTCGTTCGTATTGTGGCCGTGTGTCTCGTAGAAGCGACAGAATTTCCCTGAGCGTTTCTGCTACTCAGTTGCCTTCTTTTTAGGTGGCTTTTTTCTTTCCTCAGTCCCTTAAATTGCGAGAAAAATGTTTACCAGTCTTTCGCTTAGGGGAGTGTAGCCTTCAGGCATAAACCCTTTGAGCTTTTTATTGCTACCATTACCATTCTTTTTATTGGAGTTTTGACCCTTTCTCTTTGAATTCCCGTCTTTCCCAGTGGTTCCTTGTAACACCTCATATATTTTATAACCTTATTTAAGATTTTATTAGTTAGAGGTAGTTGTGCCATGATTAAGTGGGTTAACTAAAATAAAATAACACTAGGTAATGTGTTAGGAAATGAGAATGGTATTTTGGGAAATAGCAAAACCTTACACCCTAAACCCTTAAGGAATGGGTAACTCACATTCATTATTCTCATTTCATTAAAAACGAAAATAGCTAAGGCCAGCCAACATTTCCAATCTTAAGAGGAGAAGTAAAGCTAAGATTAAATAGGAAAGAGAAAATCAACTAAATCAACACTCAAAATCCCATCTATAATCTCTAAAGCTAAGGTGAATAATTACTACATCCCTAATACTTTTAGTTTTTGGTTTTGTGTTTAGATCTGAAATGCTTTTGCTATAATATTGCCATTTTGATGTTTTAAGATATATATGTTTATTGTTGATGAAATTATAAATGTTTATTCGTGTTTTATGATAATTTTTAACATGAAAACCCTATTTAATGACATCCGAATACCTTGGAAATTTAAATATAGGTCTGGAATAATATTTTAGAGATGGATTTTGATTTTCATAATTTTCCAATTTATTATGGATTTTATATGAATTTTCGAATGAAGGAAATTGTTTATTTGGTTTTAAATTATTTTCAGTTGAAATAATAAGTGTTTGGGTTTGAGACTTTAATATGTTAAGCAATATATTAAAATACATCTTCTGGAATTTTTCCATAATTTTCCTAAGTCATTTGAGGGATATATAAAATTATTTAAGGTATGGGACTTAAATGTTTTATATATTTATAAAGGAGAAGAGGCATTTTGCAAAATAAAATGATTTATAAATTTTGGTAATTGCGGCAATGTTGGGTGCATTTCCACCACCACTGAGCCATGCACCGACGCACCTCCAAGGCCTAGCCGAACCACCCACTAATCGGACCATCTCATAGCCGAACCAACCATTCTCCAAGTCATAGCCGAACCAACCATTCTCCAAGGTATAGCCGGACCATCTCATAACCGAACCAAACATCCTCCATTACTTACCGAACCAGCTAACCACTCACCACCGAACCAAGCTATGCACCCACTACCGAACCAAAGCCACTCACCTACCACCGAATCAAACCCCAAACCAACCACCACCGGACCACAATACTACCGAACCAAGTGATGCCGAACCAACGCTACCAGGCCTGACCACACCAGCCCAGGCCCACCAGCAGCTATATACATCCAAGACCCCTGCCTCCAGCCTCTCTCTATAAATAGAGGGGCAGGGGTACAACAATAGGGGACAAGTTTGAGAGCTCAAGCACGGAGAGAACTTTCAAACAACTTTCTTTTACTTGTATCAAAGCTTTGTACTTGTAATCTAAGCAAGAAAAGAGAAATAATATATAAAGTGGACGTAGGCACTTTCTGGCTGAACCACTATAAATCTGCGTGTCTTTTACAGTTTAGTCCCTGCCTTTCATATATTTGCATAGATCACTCGAATCACTAAGAACAACATAAAATCAATTAAATCAAATGACTTTGAGGTGTTTGTCCATTTTTTGTGCAAACATTTTTGGTGCTTTCACTGAGAGATAGAAGCTCGAAGCTTCAGCTTCATCCACTTAACATTTTTCCTAACACCATTGTTCGCCGCTTGGAAAACATGCCTCCCAAGCAGAAAAAAGATGTTAACAAAGGAAAAAACATCGCATCCAGCAGTCTTCCAGATCCAGCTGTCACGGATCAAGTAAATCGTCCTCCTCTAGCAGCAGTACCAAATGAAGGATAGGCTAATCCGACCACTCCAGCCACAGAACAGCCCGCAGTAATTACTAGGGCAGATTTAGACAGGGTTGTGGTTGAAGTAACTAACCGCTTCACGTCCCAGCAGGAAGCCTTGGTGGATCATCTCATGTCACGCTTAAGGGATGCTGAAGAGTCCAACTGCAACACTGAATCATGGGGCGAGTCCCAGTCTGGAGGATCTCAGAGACAACAAAGATCTTCCTTCTTCGAAGGAGCTAACGGCAGAAGCAGCCATTGTAGGAGCCGAGATCGAGCACAGCCCGAAGTTAGGCCTGAGGAATCGTTTGGAACCGAACCTAACGGGGGAGGTACCGGGCGAAGGTCAACTGTAGATGAGCCTGTCATACTGCCTAACCACGGAAACGCCAGTGAACGGGGCCGAGCTAGAGTCCAGCCCGAAGTTGGACCCGAGGAAGTGCTTAGATCAGAACCCAGCAGGGGAAGATCAAGGCAAGGGCCAACTGTAGCTGACCCTAGTATCCTCCCAGAAGACCAAAGGCAGCCACTGGAAAATATGAGGAATGATAGACGATACCATCCCTACAGGTCATCTGGACGGAATCAATCCCACAGAACAGAACCAAACTCGTTTCTATCTGCTCCAAATTCTGATGAAAGGATGGCACGCTTATTCAGAGAGTGCGTCCAACGGGAGCAAAGGGATCGAGGGATAGGCGCTAGAGTAACCAGCCCTTTCGCCCGCAATATCAAAATTGCTTTCTCCCCCCGAGAATGGAAGATGCCAACAATGGAACCTTACAGAGGAACCTCCGACCCCGTTGTACACTTACAGAGATACACACAACATATGCTCATGAGTGGAGCCACAGAGGGAGTACTGTGCAAATGCTTTCCACTATTCTTAGCAGATCTCGCTACCTCCTGGTTCTGTCATTTACCCCAGGGATCCATCAGCTCGTGGGAAATGTTGAAAGAAAAGTTTATCAGTCAGTTCCACATTCATGTGGAACAACCTAAGGACGCTTATTCCTTATCCAGCATCAAACAGAAACCCGGAGAGAAACTGTAGCAATACCTAACCCGATTCAATGCCGCAGCGGCCGCAGTCCAAGATGCCGATGAGAAGCTTATCCTAATGGCCCTCTGTAGTGGTGTGCATCCGGACACTAAATTTGCTAGAAGGTTGACAAAAGAAAAACCAGCTACTTTACCCGATTTCTTCCATGAAGTCGGGAAATATATGAGGCTTGAGGATGCTGCCGTTGAAGGGCAGTCAGGACAGCAAAATAAGGCAACTCACAGCAACGCCCCTGCTGTGGCAAGGGACGTTCGAAGAAATGATTCCAGAGACAATGCTGGGGGCAAGAAGGGAGAAAAGCGCCTATATCGGCCAGGACCGAGATTCGACACTTACACTCCTTTGAACGAGACCGTCGAAAATATCTTCCTTGCCACCCAAGGCGAAGTTAGATACAAACGCCCACCATACAAGAAGGAATCAGATAACGCGCAGAAGTCTGGAAAGTTCTGCCGCTTCCACGAATCTCATGGGCATGATACCAATGAATGCCATCATCTCCGGGACTTGATTGAGGAACACATCAGAAGGAAGAAACTGGAACGCTATGTAAAAGGTCAGGACAGGACTCCAGCTCCTGCCAATGAGAACCCAAGGCTACCCTCACCGAAGATCGGCAGAGGAAACCGCAACACTAGCGGCTCTAGTCAAGAGAAGATAGTGGTCCATACCATCTCGGGAGGACCGCACATCGCAGACAGAAGCTGGAAAGAGATGGAAAGATATGGAAAGTCGCTTAGAGACAATAAAGATTGTGTCAATTCGGTTATAGAAGAGCGCCACCCGAAGCGGAAAGAAAGTGATGACATCACATTCGGTAAGCGTGACCTAGAAGGAAGGCAATACCCTCACATGGATCCCATGGTTATCTCTGCCCGGCTCGGTCCCGCCGAAGTTTACCGAATTCTAGTAGACACTGGGAGCTCAGTAAATATCCTGTTCAAACATGCATTCGACAAAATGAAACTATCAATGAAGGATGTATCTCCCTGCGATAAACCACTACACGGTTTCACTGGAGATGCGAAGATGCCCCTCGGGCAACTGGACCTCTTTGTTGAAATTGGAAGCCATCCCCGCTCCGTTGTACGGAGACAGACGTTTGTGCTAATAGAAAACCACTCGGCCTACAACGCCTTCTTAGGAAGGCCGGCCTTGTCTGACTTCCAAATTGTCCTAGCCCCATGGTGCCTAAAGATGAAATTTCCAACGGACAATGGAGTAGGGGAAGTAGAAGGAGACCAGGACGTTGCTCGAGACTGCTATGTGACTAAACTACGCAACAACCACAGGAAGGATAAAGGGAAGGGTGTAGAGGTTGCCCTCTGCACGAAAAGTCTAGAAGCATAGCAACTAAAGAAAGCCCCTCCTCTTCGGTATACCAGCGACCCTTTCAATGAATTAGACCACAGGGACAAAGAGGAGGAGGCCACCGCCGAATCTGCAGAGGCTATGGAGTTTGTATCTGTAGACAAGCACGACTCGAGTAGACTGTTGAAAATTGGGTCCCAACTAAAAGCAGAGTTGAAGGAGCAACTCATCGACTTTCTCCGCCACAACTTGGATGTATTCGCATGGTCACACGCTGACATGACCGGAATCTCCCCCGACATAGCATGCCACGTACTAAACATTGATCCTACCAAGGCACCCGTAAAACAAAGAAAGAGAAGTATAGGGGCAGAGCGATCAGCAGCCCTCGATGAAGAAGTAAAGAATCTACTCGCCAATGACTTCATACGAGAAGCCATCTACCCGGAATGGATCGCTAACCCGGTGCTGGTAAAGAAGGCTAATGGGAAGTGGCGAACATGCATTGACTTCTCCAACCTAAACGACGCCTGCCCAAAGGATTGCTTCCCACTTCCTCGGATCGACCAACTTGTAGACAGCACAGCCGGGCACGAGCTCTTATCTTTTATGGATGCATACTCAGGATATAACCAAATTCCTATGCAGGCTCCCGATCAAGACCACACTAGTTTCATCACTGACCGGGGTTTATACTGCTATAAGGTAATGCCTTTCGGACTTAAAAATGCAGGAGCCACCTACAAGCGCCTCGTCAACAAGATGTTTGAAGGGCTAATAGGGCAAACTATGGAAGTATACGTGGATGACATGCTGGTAAAGTCAAGGAAAGCCGACGATCACGTAAGCCACCTAGGCGAGATGTTTCAAGTACTTCGCCAATATGGAATGAAGTTGAATCCTCTAAAATGCTCCTTCAGAGTATCATCAGGAAAGTTCTTAGGATTCATCGTCCATGCCAGAAAGATTGAAGCAAACCCTGAACAAGTCCGAGCGCTAAGGAATATCAAGATACCTTCCACTCGAAAGGAAATGCAAAGCCTGAATGGAAAAGTGGCCGCCCTAAGCCGATTCATCTCCAATGCAACGGACAAGTGCGTCCCCTTTTTCGAAGCTCTAAAGAAAGACAAAGGAAAGTTCGAATGGACTGACGAATGCTTAATCGCTTTCCTTAACTTAATCGAACACCTCCAGAAACCACCGGTACTCTCGACTCCAAGCGAAGGCGAAGAGTTATACCTATACCTTGCTGTGTCATCTCACGCCCTAAGCGCTGCCTTGGTAAGGGAAGACAACCGCACGCAGCGGCCAGTTTACTTCGTAAGTAAGAGGTTTACGGGGGCAGAAGTCAGATATCCTAAACTTGAGAAGCTAGCATGCTGTTTACTAATCACATCACGGAAACTGCGTCACTACTTCCAGTCCCATTCCATCAAAGTTCTGACCGATCAACCACTAAGGCAGGTACTCCATCGTCCCGACACTTCTGGGCGACTACTTAAATGGTGCATTGAACTAAGTCAGTATGATATCACCTATCACCCTCGCACCGCCATCAAGGGACAAGCCATGGCTGATTTCATTGCAGAATTCACTACCAACGAAGATAAGGAGCAATTGGAAATAGCAGAAGACATCAAGTGGAATCTCTTTGTGGATGGTGCATCAAACGAACAAGGCTCGGGGGCAGGTGTGGTAATAATCACTCCCAGGGGAAATAAGCTGCACTATGCTATAAGGTTGGAGTTCGCTGCCACCAACAACGATGCAGAGTATGAAGCAGTGATAGCTGGATTAGAACTTGCCTTAGAGATCGGAGCCAATTCTTTGTGTCTTCATAGTGATTCTCAACTTATTGTTAATCAAATACTAGGAGAATTCCAAGCTCGAGAAGAACGACTCATAGCGTATTTAAAGAAGACCAAGTTACTTCTCAGCCGATTGGACCACTACTTAGTCAAACACATCCCTCGGGAAGAGAACCAAGAGGCCGACGAATTGGCAAAGCAAGCAAGTGTGAGAGACAGCGCCATCTTCGGAGCAGTAACCATCTCAAAGCAACTGACCCCAAGTTTTGAACAAGTGAATCTGATAGCTGCAACCGAAGAAGCAAATTGGATGACTCCCATCCGAGACTACTTACAAAGCGGCACACTACCCAACGGGCGTAACGAAGTCAAGAAAATCTTGAGGAAAGCTTCCCGCTACACAATACAAGAAGACATCCTCTATCGGCGCGGATTCTCTAACCCGTTATTAAGGTGTGTCGCTGGGAGGGAAGCCAAGGAAATCTTATCCAACATTCATCAAGGAAGCTGGGGAGATCACACCGGAGGGCAATCTTTAGCAAAAAAGATACTCCGATATGGATATTTCTGGCCCACCTTAAGCAAGGACGCCTTAGATTTCATCAAAAAATGTGACAGATGCCAGAAGTTTGCTAAGATTCCGCGGCTACCAACAACTGAGATTACACAAATGACCAGCCCTTGGCCCTTTGCAGTATGGGGAATTGACTTAATCGGCGAACTACCAATGGGCCGAGGCGGGGCCAAATATGCTATAGTGGCAGTCGACTATTTCACCAAATGGGTGGAAGCAGAACCTCTGAATAAAGTATCTTCAGCAAAAGTTATTAACTTCTTGATCAAAAATGTTCTGTGCAGGTACGGAGTACCACTCAAAATCATATCAGACAATGGACTTCAGTTTGACAGCGAGGAATTCGCCAACTGGTGCCGAGAGCACGGAATTCACAAAAGCTTCTCATCCGTAGCGTATCCCCAGGCAAACGGACAAGTCGAAGCCGTCAACAAAATTCTGAAAACTCTAATCAAAAAGAAACTCGAAAAGTCAAAGGGCGCTTGGGTGGATGAACTCCCTACGGCACTGTGGGCCTATCGCACATCTTTCAGAACATCAACAGGGCATACTCCTTTCTCTTTGGCATACGGATCGGAGGCTATGCTCCCATTCGAAACCATCGTGCCTTCCCACCGTAGGATCCACTATAACCCGGAAGAGAACGAAGAACTCCTTCACATGTCTTTGGATCTAGTTGAGGAGAGAAGAAATGATGCAGTCCTTAAAGCAGTGGCCAACAAGCAAAAAGTGGTAGCACAATACAACTCCAAAGTCAAGCACCGTACCTTACGAGAATGGGATCTTGTCCTCAAGCGAATCTTCCCTCGCCCCGGAGCACTAGATCCAATCTGGGATGGACCATATGTAATTCATAAAGATCTCCACAATGGAGCTTATATTTTGTCAACAATGGACGGAGAGGTGTTCCAGAGGGCATGGAACATCCAACACCTCCGTCGATACTTTTCTTAACTTGTACTGCCCATATGAAATGAATTAATAAAGAGAATCAGTGGACATAGGCCTTTTCGTGCCGAACCACTTTAAAAAAAACCTTGTCTCTTTTTTAACTTGTTCCTTTATATCTTGGCTGCTTGATAACTTTATCCTTTTCTGTTGAACAAAATCCTATGCGCATAGCATTTCCACTCAAAGCACTCCACAGTGCAACTTCACCTGGACAAGACCTAACAGGTACTATACGAATCTATGCCCTCGCCAATGAGACACTTTTGCTCCGGCATCCCTCTGCTGCGGGTTAACTCATTGCTCGCGACGACCCTTAAAGCCAACTGTAATGAGCCGATTATAAGCCACCGAGAAGGCCGACTATAGCCGAGGAAGCTCATTACGGCGTTCGGCTCGCCGGCAACTGTGAACCGACTATAAGCCCCAACATAAGGTGTGGAGCCAGGGGCAGTTCATGGTTGACGATCGGCACCCACGCTAGCCGGCCACAGTAAATCGAATAATACCCACGATTATGGGCCATAATGGCCCGGGTAGTTACTGTGCGCGATCTCGGCTCCGATGTGTCTTAAGTGCGGCTGTGGTAAAAAAGAATTAACTCCCCGCGGAGGCGTAAGATGGGTGACAAATGTCTCCAAGACCCACAGCTAGGGAAAGTGACTACAAAGCCCGTTTGCCACGAACTTAAGCACATCGACGGCCTTCCGTGATTGGAAGTTTTACTTTTTCACATATTTCAATTTTACTTAAGAAACTTTTCTCCTATCCTCTGTAACAATCCCTGAAGTACAGGACATAGAACAGGAGATACTCACTAATAGAAGCGGATACTCACAGCAAGATACTGGACCGCATCCCTTACTCGGTCACACAGGATATTCAAAGCTGCCATCTACAAGCAAAATATAAAGGGCGGTATTTCCTTCTTTCATATGTAAACACATGGCTATAATTTATTCACACCTCACACTAACATTGCAAGTCATGAAATTATGTTTTAAACAAGAACCTGACATCAAACACAATTTGATTACAAGAATATGCATAACTATATTTCTCATACAACATGTCAAAATAGCAAAAAACATTCAAAAGACGACAAAATCATCTTAAGTTAAAGAATTACACGTCAAGAATAGAGCTATTTATTACAAGTAGCAAAAATTACAACCTAAGAGTTACTTTACTGTTTTAAGACTAACATATACAACCATGTCAAGTCCCCAAAAAGAATTTTCCAGCTCTAATCAAGGAGCCGACTGCATCGGAGTCTTATCCTTGTCCTATTGCCCACCTGTCCGGTCAAAAAAAAGAATTCCTTAGTGATAAGCAACCAAGTTAACGGAAAGACTAGAAAGGAAGACTTACCAGCATCTGCTCCTTGATCAACTTGATCATCATCCTCCGCTTGCACACCTGTCTCCTCAGCTACAAGCAACCGCATGCCCTCCTTCACCGCCACCTTCTCCTCCTTGGTAAACTGGGCGGTAACAGCATCCATCCTAAAGGCCATGCCACCCTCCTTATCTGCCTCAGCCTGGGCCTCCTCTAGAGCCCTGAGATATATCCTAGCCATAACCCGAGGGTAATCATCCATCCAGAACAAGTTACCCTGCCTCCAAGTACGCAAGTACATATCCTGGAGCATCCCCTCCATCAGCCCCTCGTTCTCTTCAAACTCCCTCGCCCGGGCCTCGGAATCCGACAACCTTACGACGGCGGCATCTCTCTCCAATTGGTATCTCGAGCAGTCAGCCTGAAGGGATTTCCGCATCGCCTCCATCTCCTCCCTCAACTTGGCTTGAGCAAGCTCTGCAGCCTCAAGCTTCCCAGATAACTCCTCTATCTGCTCAAGATCCTCTTTTCGAACCTCGTCCACCGTGGCAATGGCCATATCGATCCGTTCCTTGCAAGTAGCCTCCATTTTCCGCAGTTCGGCCCGGCTGGCCTCTTCCATAGTTTTCTTTAGACGTCCGGAGGCGGCCTCGTGCTGAGAGATCTGGATGGCCTGATCAGCGAGTTGCTTGGCCTGGTCGAAAACCACTAACCGTAGTCTTATGTTGGCACTCCCAATTTCCTCCCCGGCCTTGACCAATCGGGCATGATGCCCCATCAACTTCCTGGTCTCCTCAGCAACCCGGTCGATATTTGCTTTAGCTTCGTTCCCCATAGCGACAACCCGAGTAGTAAGCAAATCAAGGTCCAGGGATTTGGCCTCATCAAGCACCTTTACCATAGGGTTGCGAGGAAGAAGGTGCTCACCGGTAACCTCGTCGAAGGAAATATCATGAGAACTTGGATCCAGATCAGGATGACCCGCAAATGGATTACGAGCCAAGCCAGGACGATCAATCTGAGTAACGGTAGGATTTTCAGACGGGTGCGAAGAGGGTGTGAACTCAGTATCCTCCTCCGTGATATCATGAAGAGGCTGAATTGGGGGCTGAGGACCAGGTGAAGGCTCGGATAGGGAGCGACTCCTCTTTCTCTTTTGAATATCCCCAATAACCCCGAGAAGAGGACGGTAGCCGACTACATCCCCGGAACGGTGGGTCAGAGGCTTCGGCTTGGCAGAAGCTTTGGAGAGCTTGTATTGTTCAAGCCTGTGTCGAACATCTGAGGTCTTGGCCGTTTTACCTGCTCCTGATATGAAAACCAAGTGTCACCAACATGTATTGAGCCATCATTCAAGAATTAAAAGAGTAAAGTGAAATTCACCTTGAACCGCCGAAGTTGCTTCAGTAAAGGCGCTCCCGGAAGATAAATCAACGCCGGTCCCAACTTTATCGGCTCTCTTAGATTTCTCCGTCCCCTCCAGACCTTCGAAGGCTTGGCGGAAAGCGTCATCCATCCACTCTTGCATCTCGCCTACTTGCCCAGAAGACAAAGCCCCGACACCGTCGCCACCTCCAGTGCCTTCTCCTCCATCTTCGTGTTGCTCCTCCTCCACCTCTCCCTCCTCTGGGATATCTGGACATGTGCTGGGATAGGGACCGTCAGACTTTTTGAGCTTCTTCCCCCCGGCAACCGGATGTTTCGGAAAGGGCCTCCTTTTACTGCTCTTCGACTCGGCCCCTTCTTTAGCTTGGGCAGCCTTCTCTTCAGCCGTGTCCCTCTGCTTGACCACGGACTGCTGTGGAAGGATCAAGCTGTACTCCAAGAGTGTAGCGTTCCTGATCAGGTAGGCAGCTGACCTATCTCTCCCAGTAATAGCTTCTATTTCTGCTGCCGTCTGAACCAGGCGGTCATTCTCCACGACCGCAAAACCACCTGTCGCTAGCAAAAAATAAAAACACATAAGAAAGAGTATTGCAACCAGAACGGGAATTAAAAATAAAGCTTTGACTTACATCCGGAGGTGAAGCGCCGAATAGAAACGGAGTCATCCCTGACAAAGAACCATTCCTTCTTGAACATGCTGTACTTGGAGTATAAATCCAGGACCGGCTTAAAGGTTACGGCTGATTCCAAGCTGATGTAGGGAGACCCCTTCTTGTAACCTCTCAAGTTGTACAAATACCGGATCTCCCGGTTGGAAGGAGGACGCCCATATCTCCTCTGGAAGATGACAAAGAGACTCACCAGAATGGCATAAGAGTTGGGCTGAAGCTGGAATGGAGCTACCTTTAGATATGTGAGAAAGCTGACTACCCAGGCGTTGAGAGGCGGGATGGCACCACACATGCAATGGTATCTGCTGTAGGCAAAATATCCTTCGGGAGGATCATACGGCATCACTCCCGCATCCGGCAATAACATGCATGCTCGGTCAATCCCAAAAGAGCGAGATATAGCATCAAGTTGCTCGCCCTTGAGTAAGCTAGGGAAGCAATCAGGAGGCAAGTTAAGAAGTTCCTGAGGACCGTATCCATCCACCAATGATTTTGGGGCAGGCCCATGACGGACAGATCCGGACTGAGTTGGGGGCACTGTGGAAGGCTCTTCTCTGTCCTGTGTTTTCTTCTTTTCTGATCGAGTTTCCACTTTATGAGACATTTATCTGCAAATACAAAGAGGTGTGTAGTTAGAATGAAGGAAGTAAACAAGCGACTGTAAACAAGCGACTGTATGATTCGGCACTTAGGTGATTCAGCTATCTCAAAAGGTGAAGGGTGAACAGAGGCGCGAAGCCCATACTTATAGGCAAACACGGGCGACCGAACCAGCCGGTTCAACACTTAAAACCGAATGAACTCGAAACAAAGCGGGACATACGATGGCATATGCCCCACTTTGGGGGGCAAATGTTGGGTGCGTTTCCACCACCACCGAGCCATGCACCGACGCACCTCCAAGGCCTAGCCGAACCACCCACTAACTGGACCATCTCATAGCCGAACCAACCATTCTCCAAGTCATAGCCGAACCAACCATTCTCCAAGGTATAGCCGGACCATCTCATAGCCGAACCCACCATTCTCCAAGTCATAGCCGAACCAACCATTCTCCAAGGTATAGCCGGACCATCTCATAACCGAACCAAACACCCTCCATTACTTACCGAACCAGCTAACCACTCACCACCGGACCAAGCTATGCACCCACTACCGAACCAAAGCCACTCACCTACCACCGAATCAAACCCCAAACTAACCACCACCGGACCACAATACTACCGAACCAAAGCAATGTCGAACCAACGCTACCAGGCCTGACCACACCAGCCCAGGCCCACCAGCAGCTATATACATCCAAGACCTCTGCATCCAGCCTCTCTCTATAAATAGAGGTGCAGGGGTACAACAATAGGGGACAAGTTTGAGAGCTCAAGCACGGAGAGAACTTTCAAACAACTTTCTTTTACTTGTATCAAAGCTTTGTACTTGTAATCTAAGCAAGAAAAGAGAAATAATATATAAAGTGGACGTAGGCACTTTCTGGCTGAACCACTATAAATCTGCGTGTCTTTTACAGTTTAGTCCCTGCCTTTCATATATTTGCATAGATCACTCGAATCACTAAGAACAACATAAAATCAATTAAATCAAACGACTTTGAGGTGTTTGTCCATTTTTTGTGCAAACAGGCAACAAAATTCTGAAAATTATTTTATTGACCAATGAAAATTTAACAAACAAAGGCAGGTTAGTTGAAAAGTTTGCTTTTTAAGTTTAAAAACAAAAATCACTCTTTTTCCATGTTTCAGCCTATACGGCAGTATACCTTCCGCCCCAGACCTTTCATCTCAGTGGAAGGGTTAGCTTTCAATAAGGTCAAAGTTCAATGCATAAGGTATCAAGTAATTGGTATGTAATGAATTTAATATAGCTGAAAGGTTCTAAGCCGAAAGGTTGATGGCCTAAAAGGTTTGAATATAATTGTTTTATAAGTGAAAAGCTTTGGCCTGCTTTGCTTTCGAATTAGAGCTGTCGAATTGGTCACTTCCGGCCAAGTCAAGATAATTAAAAGAAAGACTTTAAAACCTTCCGATGTAATCGATAGGTTGTAGTTGCTACCACCATTACTTTGTTTTGAAACTTTCCAGCACAGTTGATATGCACGTAAAATGTGCATATTTTTACCACCATATTTATCCTATTTAAATTAAATAAAAGATCATATTGGGTATTTTAACATGTTTAAAGAAAAATTCAAATTATTTTCAAATCATCACATATTCATCTTCATACTGGGGCAAAATGGTCATTTTTGTGCATATATTAAATTGAGAAAATTTACTTGAAAATTTCTATGTTATTTTGTTGGAATTTGAAGTCAAATTACAAGTGGTTTCATGAAGATATGCATGCACAAGAGTTAGAGAACAAATGAAGATGGAAATAATTCAAACTCATGATAATGGTGGACCCCACCTACTCACTTACCTTGATCTACCTTTAGGAGCTAATGCACGTGCTAAAACGCCATTAAAGTTACATGCACACTTAATGGAGGATTATCTCATGCTAATGATAACTTGGTAGCCACACTTCCTAGAGGGGTAGTTTGGGCATTCTCCAAAAATATGGATTAGGGTTTCATACATGTATAAATATCCCTTATATTTCATTTAACCTCCTTCTTGGCCTCTTTAGTTTAGTTTAGGCTCAAAAATAAAATACAAGCTCTCTTTCTATTTTCATGGCTACTTAGCCATTTTTCTTTCATATAATTCTTTTTTATGCAATATTAATTACTGTTCTTTTCTACTTACATGCTTCTTTTCTTTTATGCTAATAGTGTAGTTTATTTCTTATGCAAGTAGATTAGTTTTTATTGCTTTTTAATCAGCTCTCTTTTCATTTAGCTCTCATTTTCCTATTGGTTTTGTTTCATGTTGCAATCTATATTTGTTGATAAGATAACAAATATGAGAAGATAAACCCCTTCAATTTAGGGGTAATGAAGCTCTCTAATTATATAGATTCATGATAATTTGTTCATTTTGATCTCTTTTTGTGCTTAATGGAAATGATAGAATGTGGCTTAACTTGTTGTTTTAGCTTTGAATTTGATAGCCTATGTTGTTGACACCAAATAGGTTATGCTTAAACAAACACAAACACAAACACAAATTACCTCTTCATCTACATATGATTATGGTAATGAAGTGAATGTTGAAATCAAAATTTGATGGTTTATATTTCTAATCAATAGTTAATAGGCCATGCTTAAAATAGATTTTACTTTCAACTTTATTGTCATTTTCCATGAGAGTTAACAAGTGGTTTAAGGGGTGTGTTATAGTTTGATGGTTTACGTTGAGCTAATTAATAGCACAAATAGGCCATATTTATGATAAACACATCAATTAAAGTGACTAATGACCAAAAAAAGAGATCATAATTTCATGTTATGTTGATTTATGTAATCTAGAGAGTGGAAATTACCTCTAAATTGCCTTCACACCCTCATATTTATATCCATTTTCTTTTGATAGTTTTCTACATTTTTCTTAGCTAATCACAATTTCAAATATTGGTTTAATTTAATTGAATAGAAATTTTAAAATCTAACAACTCCCTACGGATCGACCCGTACTTGCCACGTACTTTCATTGTACGCCGTGTGCTTGCCGTTATTTTTAAATTAAAATTTTCGGCGATTTTCTAAACCGATAGAAACACTGTCGTTAAACAAGTTTTTGGCGCCGTTGCCGGGGACATCATCACCTACCACTACTTATTCCATCATCCACTCACATTGCAACTGCAGCAGTCACACGAACAATTCAACTCCATATATACTTCTCCACTGTGCCATTAACATCACTTCTCTACATTCAACCTGCTCACACATTCAACCTGCTTCTACATACAAAACTGTGCCATTGACATCGCTGCTTCTACACTCAACATACTCACTTCATCAGCGATTGGAAAAACCCACTACCGAACTTCCTGCCACTAGAGCAGTCTTCGTCGAACCACAGCAACTCCTCCACAACACCTGTTCAACATCTACTAGACTTCACAGCCTACTGCCCTGTCAACTTGCCTTGTTAACTGCAAAACCCATTGCCACTGCAAGCTGCTCTACAACTTCATTTCACCGTGCAATTCACATTCACCATCAACACATCAAAACCCCTTTGACCACATCTAAACCATCACCCAAACAATCCCATCACCATACTTTCATTCAACCTTCTGTTATCATTCAATACGGTCATTCAACATACCAGCCTACAAAACTGCAACCAGACAACAACTCCGCTCTGCTATATCCATATCTGCCTATCACAAACTCCTCGAACAAACAAGACTTCACAAAACTATCACATCACGAACCACTGTAACCAAATCGCAACCTTCCCAATCAACCCGCAATCGCAATAGCACCCTGCACTTCACCTTCACTACAATCATACCACAACATCAACTATTGCCAAATACCTCATACGCCATACCCCTAAGACATACACGTCAACAACTCCACCTCCATCTGACAATCAACACAACTACCACACCCAAAATCGCCATGACATCCCACAGACTACCGCCAACGCATCACAAACCACAACCATCATCGCCTGCAGCCGCCTCTGACCCAAACCCATCGCCGAACCAAAATGACTGAAGAGCACCTATCATCAAACGCCTGAATCGAACGCGCTTTCAAGAATTTGATTTTTCTTTTGTGAATTTCTGGTTCTCGATTCGCGTTCGCCATAATTTTGAGGTTTGAGGAATTTGTTTTTTTGGGAGCGAACGAGACATTTTTGTTTAGACAGTTGTTGTGCTTTGTTTTAGGAACAAAAAATAATTGGGGTTGGTTTTGTTTTATTTTTGGGCCGGGCTGTTTGTTAAATTATTTTTCTTGCTTTCTTTTTTATTCCTTTTTTTTTATTTAACTTGTTTAACCTTTAGGTCTTTCTCTTCTCTAAAAAAACAATAATTTGTCAAAAAAATTCCTTTGCTTTTGAATTGTTTTGAGTTTTTGAATAGTTTTATTCATTTTAAAAAAAACAAGTTTCTTTCCTTCATTTGTTTTGTTTTGTTTCATTTGATTTTAATTGTTTTTATTTTCCATTTGTTTTAGTCTTCCTTCTCTTTAATTAAAAAAAATTGTTTTGCTTTGTTTTAATTTGTTTTAGGTTCCATCCTTTATATATATATATAATAAAAAAACTGTATATATATCCTTGTTTTTAATTTTTAGGTTGCAGGTGGTAGAAGCACTTGCCAAAAATAAATTTCTTGCTTGCTAAAAAAATTTGCCACTTTTAAAATAATTTGCTAATAATTCTGCACACTTTAGTATCGTTCCCCTTTCTCTTGTTTTTATTTGCCTTGCATTGTTGGTTGGTTGCATTTAAAAAAAAATTCAAAAAAACAAAAAACAAAAATCCATTCGTAGTTGCATTGTTAATACACGTTTAATTTCTGCTTTACATTTCATACTAGAATTTTGATTAATAATAACGGTTAGACATCGATAACACCTGATTGTATATAGACAAGTTGTCTTCTTTGAACAATTTAATTTCTTGGTGTCTAGGCTATGGCAGAGCAATAACCATTTATAAATATTACAGTGATTCGTAAATATTATAGTGCTTGTTTCTCTGAAGGTACTTAAACCTTCGGCTGCACTGCTACGGTGATTCATGGTGCACCGATAACTCATGTCCGTTACCTGGCTGAGAACTACCTTGTTGATCTAAGACAAAGTGTGATTATATAATTTTGGGTTAGGAGCTACTTAGGACAAATACTTTGTAATTAAACCCTTGCATTTATTTAGCTACATCAATTCATGGATATTTAAAAAAGAAAAATTCAAAATCCAAAACTGAAAAAAAAATTGTAAATATTTCTTAACTTAGTTTTTTTTGAATCCTTTAAAAATTTTCAATCAAAATCAAAAATCCAAAAAAAATATTAAAACCTTTCCAAAAACAAAAAAAAATTGAAAAAAAAAACCAAAATTAAATTTCCTTTTTTTAAAATAATAATAATAAATTACTTTTGGTAAATAGTTTTTCTACTTATAAAAAAATCCAAAAAAAATTCTTGAAAATGTCTGAATTTCCATATTCTCTAGAATTTTATGATAGTTGTGAAAGTCAATATGATTTCACACAAAATTCTTATGGATATTTCAACAACAACTATTGTGGAAACAATTCGAATTTTGAACAAAAAAGTTTTCAAAATAACGAGCAACCCTCAAACCTCGAAATAGCATTGAAATGATATCATATTTACTTGAACTCTCTACACAACAAAATCAAAGGATAAATGAGTTGTGTAATTCATATTTGTACGATAACTCAAATCAAAGTTTTCAAAATAATCTAAATTTGAATTCACTTCAAAATTCAAATGATTTCAAGTATATCCCATGCCAACGCAATTTCGAACTCCAAAATGAATTTCTAAATCGAAACGAAATTGTGATCCACTTTTCAAATAATTTTGGCAATGGGAATAATTTCGATTATGATGCGAGTGAAATTTTTTGTTCATAATAAGTCCAAATCGAAAATTTTCAATAATTATAAATTGGATTTTGTTGAACAAATGGACGAAATCTACAATGATCACATGGATTAGTTATTCGAAACATATATGAAACAACGTGAGAAACAAAACCAAATCCCAACATGTGATGAGTCAAACGATAATCCATCTTTTACCAAAATTGACGATTTTCAAATAACAACTTTCGAAAATGAAAATGACAATCTTAATGAAGTTGTTGAAAATTTGGTAATTGAGTTGGATTTCAATTCTTTCGAGGGTGTGAAACTCGATTTAAATTTCGATCTTCCTTTTCCGATTCTGAAAATTTGAAAATAACAACGTTGCATTTTGAACTTGATATATGCAATGAAGTTGTTAATAATCCAACAAAGGAAGTCGAATTTAATGAACACGAATTTTTTAGACTTTTCGATGACGAGTTGTTGAATTCTGAAGAGGAAGATTTAAATCACCATTTTGATTTTGAAATCGATAGTTCTAAAGAATTATTCAATGATAAGTTTGAATTTCAATTCGGGGAAAATAAACTTGAACTTCAACCAGTTGTTTTATTAACCCCGAAAATCACCAAAAATAAAACAACTCGTTCGATTTTTAATAAAACGACATTCGTTTTGCCAAATCAACATTCAACTTTGAAATCGTTTATGGTTTGATTTTCTGCGCTTAAGCTGTGTCTTGCATACTTGATGAGACAAATGAATCGGTCTTTGGAAAACCCTTTCATTTACTCTTTAACTGTATATTTTCTGATCTCTTGTAAATAATAATCTTTTCATGTAAATATAGGTCTTGTTTTTATTTTATTTTTCTCCTTCCACTTGGGTGGACTGTGAGGACACAGTCAAATTCAAGTGTGGGGGGTGGTCTCATTTTCATTTTTCATGGTTTATTTTTTGTTTTAGTTTCAGTTTTCCTTCCAAAATGCAAAAAAATAAAAAAAATTCTCAAAAACAATTTTTTTAGCATTTTGATTCGTTTTTAAAGAAACAGTATAAGATAAATATATGGTTTTTGTTATTAAATTAAAATTTTTGAAAATTTATTTGTCTTAACAAATACAAGTAACTATGGTTTAACTAGTATATACGAAGGTTCATACGTGTTAATTATGAAGTGTTAACGCTAAAAAGTATAACGCTAACACCCTGGTGTCTGGAGTAATCTAGTGAAAGCACCACCTGTCTACATGGGAACTAAAAGTAAACAGAAAAATGGAAAAAACAGTAAAAGAGACAACAATTTTTATAGTGGTTCGGCCCAAAGTTAAGCCTACATCCACTTCACATCCTTCATTATGTTCTTTGAGCTCACTTTTACAAGATTACAACACTTTTACAACACGATTTCTCGGTTACAACACCTTTACAACACTTTTCAACGATTACAAAACAATCGAAGCAAGAGATTAGAACTTTGATGACGGATTGCTCTTTGGATCCATGTTGAGTGAAGTAGAATTGTTGATGAGGAATCTTCGATGATTGAAGTATTGGAGGAGTCCAAAAAATAGTAGAGTATCGACCTTTTGAAATCCGGAAAAATCCCCTTTTGAATGTGGAGTAGGCGAAGTATTTATAGGAGAGGCTGGTCTTAGGTCGGCCAGGTTATAGGTCGTGGGCGACCTAAGGAGTAGGTCGTAGGTCGTTAGCGACCTAACAGAGTCAACCTGGATAGGGTATTAGCTTCGAGCGACCTAATGTGTGTAGTGGAGGAGCGGCGACCTAAGGGGTATCGCCATAGGGATTAACGACCTAAGGAGCAACGGCATAAGGTTTGGTAGGTCGTTGGCGACCTAAGGGTAGGTAGAAGTGGCGACCTAAGGGAATGACGACCTAAGGAAGTGGCGACCTAAGTATGTTGAGGCATCGCTAGGTCGCTGGGACTTTAGATCGCTAAGGCCTTTTAGGTCGCTAAGGTTGTTAGGTCGTGAGATCACTAGGTCGTTGAAGCTCCTAAGTCGCTGAGGATTTTAGGTCGCGGAGAGTTTTTAGGTCGCGGAGAGTTTTTAGGTCGCTAAGGCTGTTAAGCTGTTAGGTTGTGAGGCCTTTTAGGCCGCTGGGTTACTCCATATTTTAGGTCGCTTGGTCATCTTTTCACTCTAGGTCGTATGCCGCTGGGTTACTCCATATTCTAGGTCGAACCCCGTAGCAGGGGCTTGCCCCCGCACCCCTACCTTGGGGGGTTGCCACCCCCCTGGACCCCCCTCCATAGGGGATCTTATTTGAAAAAAAACAATCAGCAGGACTTGCTCTGTTGAGATGTTGAATTGACCATTCTTCGAAACGAATTGTCTTTGGCTTCTCGGTTGATTTTATGGTATCACGGCCTTGCTAAAAGGTGGGATAACATGAAGTATATCCTAATTGAAAATTTTTGTTTTAAAAGGTGGTGAATTTAAAGTAATGGATATAACATTTTTTTATCTTCTAAGTTAAATGGTGCTAAGATAATTTTGCAAAATTCTCTCTTCAAAAAAACAACAACAAAAAAAAATTTAAAAAACAAAGAAAAGCGAAAAACAAAAAAATATTTCTTGTATATATGTATATATTTTATTAACACCTAGAGTCATGTGTTCACACATGTGTGTTTACTCGCCATGCTCTATACCCTTCTCACTTAAGCCCGAAAGGCAGTGCACGATCGGTATATCTGGCCTTAGTTTATCTTAGTTAGGTGTATGTATATAAAATTTCTTTTATTATTAATGCCTACAGTCGATAGGTTTACACACTTGTGTGTTCACTCGCCACGCTCTGTATTCCCCTAACATAAGTCCGCAAGGCAGTGCGTGGGTAACATATCTGGCCTCAGTTTATCTGAGTTAGGCATATGTAAATACTGTTAATATCAATAAAATTTTCAAATAAGAGAGAGTAAGCAATTGAAATCCAAGCACTATTTTTACTTATTTGATTTGACTTGTTATTCGAAAGAAATGAAAATACCACTTTGATGAACTTTGATAATCAACTAAGGATCCATTTCATAGTTACACTATGTTATTAAACGAAACAATGAGTTAAACTATAGTCTATTTGCTATGATAACTTGATTTTTGTTGGAAATTTTGACGAATAAATGACTTAAATTTTCAAGATAATGATCAAAACTTAAATTTAACTTATTCGTGTCGATTTAAAAGTAAATCCTTCATTTGTCAATATTTTTAAAAACCTGCATCCATCTCTTTGTAAATAAATCTTGCATTTTGTAAATATTTTCATATTGCATTTGGATTTTGTGGGTAGTATCTGCTGAAAACTATTACGAGACAACACTCGTCCTACTGGGGATACCCAGAGGTTTAACGGCTTGTTGCATACAATCAATGCAATCATGCTCCCTACGGAAACAGATTTATCTTAGTTTTTCTTTATTCGAGGACGAATAAAAGATAAGTGTGGGGGTATTTGATGTGCACGTAAATGTGCATATTTTTACCACCATATTTAATCTATTTAAATTAAATAAAAGATCATATTTGGTATTTTAACATGTTTAAACCAAAATTCAAATTATTTTCAAATCATCACATATTCATCTTCATACATGGGCAAAACGGTCATTTTTGTGCATATATTAAATTGAGAAAATTTACTTGAAATTTTTTCTATGTTATTTTGTAGGAATTTGAAGTCAAATTACAAGTTGTTTCATGAAGATATGCATGCACAAGAGTTAGAGAACAAATGAAGATGGAAATAATTCAAACTCATGATAATGGGGACCCCACCTACCCACTTATCTTAATCTACCATTAGGAGCTGATGCACATGCTAAAAGGCCATTAAAGTTACATGAACACTTAATGGAGGATTATCTCATGCTAATGATTACTTGGTGGCCACACTTCCTAGAGAGGTATTTTGGGCATTCTCCAAAAATATGGATTAAGGTTTTATACATGTATAAATACCCCTTATGTTTCATTTAACCTCCCTCGTAGCCTCTTTAGTTTAGTTTAGGCTCAAACATAAAATACAAGCTCTCATTCTCTTTTCATGGCTACTTAGCCATTTTTCTTTCATGTAATTCTTTTTTTTATGCAATGTTAATTAGTGTTCTTTTCTATTTACATGCTTCTTTTCTTTCATGCTAATAGTGTAGTTTATTTCTTATGGAAGTAGATTAGTTTTAATTGCTTTTTAATTAGCTCTCTTTTCATTTAGATCTCATTTTCCTTTTGTTTTTGTTTCATGTTGCAATTTATATTTGTTGATATGATAACAAATATGAGAGGCTAAACCCCTTCAATTTAGGGGTAATGAAGCTCTCTAATTATATAGATTCGGCATAATTTGTTCATTTTGATCTCTTTTTGTGCTTAATAGAAATGATAGAATGTGATTTAACTTGTTGTTTTAGCTTTGAATTTGATAGCCTATGTTGTTGACACAAAATAGGTTATGCTTAAACAAACGCAAACACAAATTACCTCTTCATCTACATATGATTATGGTAATGAAGTGAATGTTGAAATCAAAATTTGATGGTCTATATTTCTAATCAATAGTAAATAGGTCATGCTTAAAATAGATTTTACTTTCAACTTTATTGTCATTTTTCATGAGAGTTAGCAAGTGGTTTAAGGGGTGTGTTATAGTTTGATGGCTTATGTTGAGCTAATTAATAGCACAAATAGGTCATACTTATGATAAACACATCAATTAAAGTCACTAATGACCAAAAAAGAGATCATAATTTCATGTTGTATTGATTTTTGTAATCGAGAGAGTGGAAATTACCTCTAAATTACCTTCACACCCTCATATTTTTATCCATTTTCTTTTGTTAGTTTTCTACATTTTTCTTAGCTAATCATAATTTCAAATATTGGTTTAATTTGATTGAATAGAAATTTTAAAATCTAACAATTCTCTGCGGATCGACCCGTGCTCGCCACGTACTATCACTGTACGTCGTGTGCTTGCGGTTATTTTTAAATTAAATTTTTCGGCGATTTTCTAAACCAATAGAAAAACCATCGTTGAACAACAGGTGAAGGGTTTCCCTTGCTTTTATAAAAGATTTTGTTTTGAACCTTCCGACCCAGTCGAAAGGTTTACTTGTTTTTAAAATTAGTCGTTTCTCCAATGCTTTCGAAGGGAAGCTTTTGACTTAGTTGGTTACCCTTGTTTTGTGAAATATAACCAAAGGCTTTCAAAAGGTTATTTAGATATTTTCGAAAGGTTTTACATATAAAGACAAAAAAATTTAAAAGAAGTTTTCCATATTGTTTTATGTTGAACCCAGTATACCTCCGAAGGGTTTCTGTTTTAAAAGGTTTTATGTATTCGAAGGGTTCTGTTTCGAAAGGTTTATTATAAGTTTTTGAAAGGTTTTTGAAGGAAGGTTTTCCAAAGGTTTTTCTAAGGCAATGACTAAAAGTGATTTTAAAGAAGGATGTCTAAGGTTTATAACTTCCGAGAGGATTGCTTTGAATAAATTCGAATGGTTTTAGAGATGATTTCGAAAGGTTTAATCATGGATTTTGAAGGAGGTAGTTTCAAAGTATGGAAAGCGGTTCTTTCAAATGGTAAAGAGTTTTCATAAACTTAGTTTTGAGAAAAGGATATATATCTATCATGGTAATATGTTTGAGTAAAGTATAAAGAATTATTTCTTTTCCTTGTTTGAAGTTTGATTTAATGGTTAAATCATTTTGAAATTGTTTTCAAGGAAAATTATGGGAGGGGATCCTTAAGTATAAATGACTAAGATATTAGAAAACCAGATGAGACTAGTATGGGGTCGGGCCCTATACATTAGCTTTGTAGCCCTAACTAATTGTTGTCCAAAATTCCAGTGTGTCGGGCTTGGTCACAGGTAGACTAAAATTATGATTACACATCGAAAGGAATATATGTTGTATACAGATAGGTTATTGGTAAGCCCGAAAAACCATTAGTCTTGGGAGAACTTGGGAGATGATTAAGTTAGGGATGGACCGTCCAGAAGGGAGACATTTAACAGATAGTTTATGACAGACCGTCCTATTAGGAAATGTAAATAGATAGATAAGGATAGATAATCCTAAATATGAATATCTAACAGATGTTAGGTAAATTTTGATTATGTTGTCTGGTAGGCCCGAGTCAGCCAAATTTTAAAAGTTATTTGTGTTAAACGGGTAGTTCATTATTACCTGATATTTATGTTGGTTTACATAGTGCTTATTTTGTATTATTTAACCATTGTGGATGAAGGAGCATAGTGTATGGTTATATGAAAGGATTTACAAAGATATGTTTTAAAAAATGTTAGTGAGAGGAAACCCATTCCTCTAAGACGTGTGGTCTTACTTAACATAATTAAACCGGGATGTACAGTATTATTCATACCAGGCTTTATGTCTTACTCGAATTTTTTGTTTTCCTCTTAAAATCTCGGGTACTCAAAATTAATTTGAGTAGGTTGAGAGGTTAATGGGTTAAGGATCTTTTCAGGTTTTTAGAAAGTTGACGAATAAGCTATCAGAGGATGCTGGAGGCAACAGATGGCTATTTAGGATTTGTTGCTTTTATTTATGTTTAGCTGATTTTTCGCTGTGTTATGATGTAATAGGTCTTATATGACCATTTGACTCTCATCAATCAAGGGGTTATCTTCATATACCGCTCTCGATGTAATTTGTAATAAATATATTTAATATGTGCCTGGGAAACGTTTTGGGTTATGTGACGTAAATATGGAACAAATTTTATATGGAAATGTAATGAAGGAATATGTGATTTTGGAAATCTGTGTTTTGTTTCATATTCAAGTGCTTCTGATATTATTGATACCATTAACATAGCCTTATTTAGTCGCCGGAAGCTAATACTATAGATGACTGTAGCATCTGTAGCGCTTAGTTTTGGGCCCCTAGATAGGGGATATTACAGCTTGGTATCAAAGCATGGTTTATGAAATACTTTAACTAAAAATTGATTTTTGGAAACATAATCCATAGAAATTAGAGTTGAGATCAGGCTATGGGATAACGCTATAATAACATACTTGTGTGTGTATATATATAGAAGTATACGCTCTATCTTTAGACTCCTATCTTAGTTAGTTTATTCATCTATATCTCACGAGGTTTGAATACAGATATGGAGGGAAGAAGAAGCCGAGTGAATGTTGGAGGAGACGGCACCACTACTATTGGAAATGCCCGACCAAACGCAAGGAGTGGTCCTGGTCTGGCACAAGCTGAAAATGATGGTGCAGGAGTTCCCAAGTGGATATGGGGGCAATGTATCAATTCTTTGTGAATATGGTGCAAGCTGGAGTAGTAGCAGGTGTTGTTGGAGGAAACGCTGTAGGAGGAGGAGCTCAAGAAGTTCCTACGGTCAACCAGTATGCCAATTTGAGTAGAGATTACATTAGGCTTGGAGGGAAGCCGTTCATTGGTACCGAGGATGTAATCGAAGTGGAGAACTGGCTACTGCATTGTGAAAGAATTTTTGCTGATTTAGGGCTAAGTGATGCACAAAAAAGGAGGTTGGCCTCAAGGCAGCTGCAGGGAGCTGCATTGTTTTGGTGGAACACCGTCACTACCGGAGTTGATGAAGAGACCATCACTTGGGAGGAATTCATAAGAAGGTTTTCAGAGAGACTCATGTCCGTTATGGCGCAGGCTGCATTGGTAAGGTGGTTTGTAGAACTGGAGTATGGAGATATGAGTGTGTTGGAGTATACCAGGAAGTTCGAGGAACTAGCCCGATACGGGTATGCATTGGTTGATACCGTTATTAGTAGAAATGAGAAGTACATCAGTGGATTAAGGCTAGAACTCATAAGTGCTACTTTGCCGCACTTAAGAGACCCTAGTGATGTTGTTATTGAGATGGAATTGAGGCAAGAAGAAGCATTGGATTGCCTAAGGAAGAAAGTGAAAGAGGCTCAGACTGGACAGGCTCAGAAGAGGAAATTTTTCCAAAAGAAGATTTCTCACAAAGAAAGGGCACAAAAGAAGAGTAAAGCTGAAGTGGTTTGTTACAACTGCAACAAGAAAGGACACTATGCCAACGAGTGTTGAGCCAGCAAGGGAAAAGGAAAAGAAGCTGGTGGAAAGAAGAATGTCAGATGCTTTAATTGTGATCATGTGGGTCATTTCAAGAACAAGTTCCCAGAGCCACCAAAGGAAGGAAAGGGGTAGGTTTATGCCCTGGAGCCCACAACTGCAAAATCAGTTGCTTAGGAAAAGGGAAAAGCTGTTTTAGGAGGCTTATTACAGATCCACGGTATGTCTGTTAGCATCCTATTTGATATTAGGGCATCCCATTCTTTTATTTCTCGATGTCTGGTAGATAGACTTAACCTAAAACCCTCTTATTTAGTTACATCCTTAAGGGTTGCTAATCCGATAGGAGGTTATGTAACACTTGGAATGAGGTGTGACCATCTAGAATTTGATTTGTTAGGCCATACCTTTTATTGTTGTTTGCATGTATTTGACTTTGTGGGATTTGGGATTATCCTGGGGATTGATTTGTTGAGATATTTTGCCAAGACAGGAAAATATCACTTAGTCATCCAGATTGTAGTGATCAGATAATTTATGCTATAGAGAACCCTAGTTGTGAGGTGATTTCTTTACTGGGTGTTATGGAGTGGGAGTTGCATCGAGACTTTGTAGTTAGAGAATTTGCCGATGTTTTTGAACCAGTCGTTGGACTGCCATCGAAACGAGCTATTGAGTTTCAGATATATTTAGTGCTTGGATCTGAATCGGTGAGTAGGCCACCGAGTAGGATGACACCTACAGAAATGAAAGAATTGAAGGTGTAGTTAGTAGATCTGGAAGGCAAAGGTTTTATTAGGCCGAGTAGTTCACCATGGGGAGCTGCTGTTATGTTTGCTTAGAAGCCGGACGGATCATTAAGGCTGCGTATCGATTATCATAAGTTGAATGAGAAGATGATAAAGAACTGATATCCATTGCCGAGAATTGACGATTTGTTCGATCAGTTGAGTGGAGCAAAGGTAATTTCTCAGCTAGATTTGGCGATGGGATTTCATCAGCTTAGAGTGGCAGAGGATAGCATTCCTTTGACGGCGTTTAGAACGAGATATGGATCGTACGAATGGTTAGTTATGCCATTCGGACTAACTAATGTGCAGGCATTCTTTGTAGATCTAATGAATAGGATTTTTCGAGAACATTTGGGTAGGTTTGTGTTGGTTTTCATTGATGACATTTTGATATACTCTAAGGACGAGAAGGAGCATGAAGTTCATCTCAGAGTCGTGCTCGAGACATTGAGGGAGCATCAGTTGAAGGCTAAGTTTACGAAGTGCCATATTTGGAAGAAGGAAGTGAAGTTCCTTGGTCATGTCGTCTCTGAGAAAGGGTTGTTTATAGATTCGACTAAGATTGAAGTTGTGAACAATTGGAAGAGACCCGAGACGGTGACCGAGATAAAGAGTTTCCTTGGGTTGGCGGGGTATTATCGGAGATTTATAAAAGATTTTTCGTGGATAGCAGCACCGATGACTAAGCTTACGCGAAAGGATGTGAAGTTCGTGTGGACTGATAAGTGTGAAGATGCATTCCAGAGCTTGAAACACTTATTGACCCATGCACCGATGTAAGTAGTTCCGGAGGGGAATCGGGATTTAGTTGTTTATACAGATGAGTGTGGAACTGGATTGGGAGCTCTGTTGATGCAAAGGGGTAAAGTAATTTCTTGCGCTTCTAGACAGCTCAAACCACATGAGGTTAGGTATCCAACGCATGACTTGGAGTTAGCTGCCATTATATTTGCTTTAAAGGTATGGAGGCATTATCTTTTGTGAGAGCGATTTGAGCTATATACTGATCATAAGTCATTGAAGTATTTGTTCTCTCAAAAGGAGCTGAATATGAAACAACAGAGATGGTTGGAGTTCATTGCTGCCTATGATTTTGGAATTGAGTACATACCCAGAAAAGGAAACAAGGTAGTGGATGCACTCGGTCGGAAACATCAGAATGCAGTATTGGTTATGATCACTGAGTGGAAAGATTTGGAGGCATTATCGGCTTGTAGTGTGTGGTTTAGGTCCGAGGTAGGATCGAGTGCAGGAGGTACTATATTGTCTTATTTAGAAGTCCGACCAGTAATGATTAAGAAGATAGCTTCTAAGCAAGAGGAGGATCCAGTATTGGCTGAGCGGATCAGGAGATTGAAGGAAGGAACAAAGAGCAATGACCTAAAAGATTTCAATCTTGACCATAATGGGTGGTTGAGAACCAAATATAGGGGATATAAGGAAGGATGTTTTGGATGAGTGCCATCGTTCGAAGTTCACTATCCACCCAGGAGGAACAAAGATGTATCAGGACATAAAGAGAAATTTCTTCTGGGAAGGTATGAAGCGGGATATTGGATTGTGTGTTAAGCAGTGCTTGAATTACCAACAGGCAAAGGCTGAACACCAGAAGCCAAGTGGAATGCTTCAACTGTTAGAGATTCTGTTATGGAAATGGGATTCAATCTCCATGGATTTTATTGATGGGTTGCCGAGATCTAGAAGGGGAAACGAAAGCATATGGGTTATAATAGATAGATTGACTAAGAGTGCCCATTTTATTCCGGTAAAGTCAACTAGAACGGTACCCGATTTGGCGAAGTTATTCATGAAGAATGTGGTTAGACTGCACGGGATACCTAGTAGTGTTGTCAGTGATAGAGATTCTTTATTTAATAGTGAGTTCTGGAAAAGTCTACAAGAAGCATTAGGAACCAAGCTCAACATGAGTACCGCTTACCATCCACAGACAGATGGGCAAACAGAAAGAGTTAACGAAGTCTTAGAAGATTTGTTAAGAGCTTGTATATTAGATTTTGGGGGATCATGGGAAGACCATCTTCATCTAGTCGAGTTCTCGTATAAAAATAGTTATCAGACTAGTATTGGGATGGCACCGTTTGAAGCATTGTATGGAAGACCTTGCAAGTCTCCCGTATGCTGGTTAGAGAACGGGGATAGGTTAGTTCTTCGTCCGGATTTAGTGAAGGAAGCTACGGAAAAGATTGAGTTTATTCGAGCTAGGATGAAGGAAGCTCAATCTAGGCAGAAAAGGTATGTAGATAAAAGAAGGAAGAATTTGGAATTTTCTGTCGGAGATTATGTGTTTGTTAAGGTTTCACCGATGAAAGGTGTAATCAGATTTGGGAAGTTGGGGAAGTTAACACCTAGGTTCATTGGGCTATTTTGTATTATTGAGAGGATCGGGAAACTCGCTTATAAAGTGGAGTTACCGAGTAGTTTGGCTAGAGTCCATAATGTTTTCCACATTTCTCATCTTAGGAAATGTGTTAGAGACCCGGAGACTACTATTGCACCTACAATATTAGAAGACTTAGTAGTAGAACCGGATTTAACTATAGTTAGGAAACCGATTCAGATTGTGGCTAGAGATGAGAAGAAATTGAGGAATAAGACAGTCAAGTTAGTAAAGGTCCAGTGGAGTAATGATGCTAGAGACTATACATGGGAAGTGGAGAGCAGGATTAGAGACTTTTACCCAGATTTATTTGATGGTATGTTTTACCTTTGATTGTTTTGTTGTGTACCTTATCGTAATTTCGAGGACGAAATTCTTTATGGTGGGGAGTCTGTAACACCCCATATATTTGATAACCTTATTTAAGATATTTAATTGGTTAAATTAAATTAGAGAATGTGAAGATTTATAGGTTGAGATTTGATTAGTAGGAAGTAGTCGTGCCATGATTAAGTGGGTTAACTAAAATAAAATAACACTAGGTAATGTGTTAGGAAATGAGAAGGGTATTTTGGGAAATAGCAAAACCTTACACCCTAAACCTTAAGGAATGGGTAACTCGTGTTCATTATTCTCATTTCATTAAAAACGAAAATAGCTAAGGCCAGCCACCATTTCCAATCTCAAGAGGAGAAGTAAAGCTAAGATTCAAGAGCAAAGAAGAAATCAACTAAATCAACACTCAAAATCTCATCTATAATCTCTAAAGCTAAGTTAAATAATTACTACATCCCTAATACTTTCAGTTTTCGGTTTTGTGTTTAGATCCAAAATGCTTTTGCTATAATATTGCCATGTTTGATGTTTTAAGTATATGTTTATTGTTGGTGAAATTATAAATGTTTATTCGTGTTTTATGATAATGTTTAACATGAAAACCCTATTTAATGACATCCGAATACCTTGGAAATTTAAATATAGGTCTGGAATAATATTTTAGAGACGAGTTTTGATTTTCATAATTTTCCGATTTATTATGGATTTTATATGAATTTTCGAATGAAGGAAATTGTTTATTGGGTTTTAACATATTTTTGGCTGAAATAATAAGTGTTTGGGTTTGAGAATTTAATATGTTAGGCCATATATTAAAATACATTTTCTGGAATTTTTCCAGAATTTTCCTAAATCATTTGAGGGATATATAAAATTATTTAAGGTATGTGATTTAAATGTTTTATATATTTGTAAAGGAGAAGGGGAATTTTGCAAAATAAAATGATTTATAAATTCTTGTAACTGCGGCAGGAAAATTCTAAAAAGTATTTTATTGACCAATGAAAAATTGACAAACAAAGGCAGGTTAGTTGAAAAGTTTCCGTTTTAAGTTTAAAAACAAAAATCACTCTTTTTCCATATTTCAGCCCATACAGCAGTATACCTTCCGTCCTAGACCTTTCATCTCAGTTGAAGGGTTAGCTTTTGATAAGGTCAAAGTTCAATGCATAAGGTATCAAGTATTTGGTATGTAACGAATTGAATATAGCCGAAAGGTTCTAAGCCAAAAGTTTGATTGCCTAAAAGGTTGGAATGTAATTGTTTTATAAGTGAAAAGCTTTCGCCTTCTTTGCTTTCGAATTAGAACTTTCGACTTGGTCACTTCCGGCCAAGTCAAGAAAATTAAAAGAAAGACTTTAAAAACTCCCGATGTAGTCGATAGTTTGTAGCTCCTACCGCCATTACTTTGTTTTGAAACCTTTCGGCACAGCCGAAGGGTTTCCACTACTTTTGTAAAGATTTTTGTTTCGAACCTTCCGACCAATTCGAAAGGTTTACTTGTTTTTAAAATTAGTCGTTTCTCTAATGGAGTATTTGCATTTCCATCCACATTAAGTCCTGTTGTCACCCTTTTTTGTGGTTGTTTTCCATTTCTTCTATGTAGATCGGAAATGGAGGAATTTTCTTGTTCCATAGCAGCCATAGGTTCGGGCATGGTCCTTCGAGCGGGATTTGACTGTAGGGCTTGGAGAGCGTTAAGCTTATCCATTGGTGCCTTTTGGCTACTTTCTATTTTTTGTTTGATCTCATCAACCATTTTATTTAACTCATCCCTGGTAACAACTTCATGCCGACCGGAGGAGGCTGGCACCTGATTCCCTGAGTTAACGCCATTTACTTCAGTTTGTTGGGGATTAACATCTTCTTCAGCTACTACTACCCCTATGGATCTTTCAGAGGAAGTTCTTCTTCTTCCAAGGGCCATTGATTCCAAACAGTGGATTCTTCAAGCAAAGATTAAGGATCTAACTTCTGAACCGATGGGATCCAAAGTAGATAGCTAGATATGGATCTTGAGTTGGATCTCTCAATGAAAGCACCAAAATGTTGACCCAAAAAATGGATCAACACCCTGGTTTTATTTTGAAAGCTCCAGCCCTATGCTGACAGGGCAATATCACAGATCACAAATATAGAAAAAGAACAGTAAAAGAAAGAAGATAGAGAATTTTTATAGTGGTTCGGCTGTTAACGAAGCCTACGTCCACTTTGTAGTTTTATTATAGACTGATTGTTGTTACAGGTAATGTTTGATTACAAGGCTTTTGATTATCCTTAGCTAGATTGAATCCCCAAAGTTGGAATCCACTGGAGAATCACAGTGAATCCCTTTGGAGACTGTTGTGAGGGAGGTAGAGAGTGAAGAATATTTTCAGTTGAGCTTCAGCAACCAGTTCGGAGAAGATCCCGCTTATGTTGCAGGTAGGATGGTATTTATAGGGATCGAAGAGCTTCTAGGCCGGGCCACTTCATCAACTTCTCATAGATGGATGCATAACGACCTAAGAGGGTTTAGCTCGCGATCTAAGCCAAAACCATGGGTCGCTAGCGACCCATAGAGTTAGCTCGTGCGCGAGCTAATTACTTGGTTCTCTAGCCATTGCATTGCTTAGTTGACTCGTTGAAGACTCATGTAGAAGTATGGGTCGCTAGCGATCCATGGTGTATGTGTCGCTAGCGACCCATACACTTAGCATATTTTTTTAACATACTTCTTCCTTCTCTTCTTCCATGCAGCAGAGTGACCTTCCACTTTACATGGATTGCTAGCGATCCATAGGGCATGGGTCGCTGGCGATTTAAGCACTTAGATGTTTTTTGGAGTTTGGAGTTTGAGATGTTTCCATAGTCTTGTATCGTCATTGCTTGCGTAGTCTCATTGCATATTGTTCCATTTTGATGGTAGTTTACTAGTTGTTTGCACTCAACTGCTGATTGGGCTGAAAGAATGTTGGTCTCTTGGTTTAGTCAATCTCAGTTGTTGTCTCAGTAATATAGCTTGGCTCTCGTTAACTCCTTGCCTTTGCCTCTTTGGTTAAGGTTAAGTTCTAAACCATCCTGATGCCGTGGGATTATTTTGTTTCCTGTTGGATCCTGTTGTGTTGAAAACCCGAATAACAGTGAATTCCTAATTTTTGGCATTACTATTTATTTATTAATTTATTTAATTAATTATCATTAAATTTAAGAGGTGTTACATGGGCATGGGCCTGGCCTAGGTAGTTAGGAAAAACCCATACACGTATTAACATGACTTGTTCGGGCTGGGCTCGGACCGAAACCCGTATCATTGATAGGCTTAGTTGTAACCCTTTCTTTGCCGACGTGTTCAAAATCATCAGCATGGATTCATGCGCTGCAGCTTGAAATACTGGCAAAGTTAGCTGGATTAAAGTAAGCTATATATATCTGGTAAACAGATTTTAGACTTTATAAATATACTTCTATGTCTTTACTGTCATCCAAATTTTTCCATAAGTCAGATATGACTCTAAAAACTAATTGACTTTTTGTCTTCTTTTTGGACTAGATATTGTAATATAACTGCCTTTCTCTATGACATTCCATCACTGATTCATGTCTATTGCTTTTCCGCTATGCGGTTTGAGATTTTTTTCTTTCCATCTTTGATAGATTGTTATAGCCAGTAGAATCCGTTCATGATCTATTTTTAATGTTTTAGATTTAAACATTTTGTTGATTGTTGTAATTTCATCTTTGATGTATCTGCACTGCTATAATGTAATTAATCCTGCTTTTTTCTTTTGTTTTTCTCCATAAATTGTTGGAATATCTGCAATTAAAAAAATAGTCATAAGATTCATGTTCAGAATTGCATAGTTGGCACATTGGGTTTTCAATATAGTTACTTAATGATTTTTTCCTTAGTGGAAAGGCTATCTTAGATTGCAAATTATGAATAGTAAGATATTTTAGGACACTTTGATTAGATGCGTCTGAACCACTTTACTTCTGGTTGATAACCTTAATTTGATTCCAAACTTTTTAATGGAAAAGTTTACTTATTTGCTTAATAGCCATTCTCATCTCTCTTTTTCAAGCTGTTGATTGATTGTCAAATGTTTAATGCTTTTTTGTAATTTTTTATGGAAAAATGTAATTCAAGATACCGTAAGTTTTCTCTTATGATTTTTGAAACTTTAGGATTAACATTGCCATCTATAATTAAATTATCTATGTTTTTCTGCTAATGATTGACAATTTAGCTAGGGGTCAAACCATAAACTAGAAAATTTTCCATTTTAAAATCTCTTTAAAAACTAATCTCAAATTCCCTGAAATTTAATAAATGTTTCTATGCACTTGAATGTGAATTATTTGGTTTCATATTCCAAAAATTATCATGGTTGAGATATTTGTATTTGGTCAATTTTGCTTATAAAGAGTCCTTGCTAATAAATCTCTAAAATATTTATTATGACAAATGTCATTAATATCATTAAGATTTCTAAGATCCATGCTCCCCTCTTTTATGATTTTACAGACATTGTTCCAGTATACTTTGGGAAAACTTTCTTTCTAAACGAAGTCATCCTGATTTTTTTCTTCTATTTTACTAATTAATGCATTTGGTAATTGATGAGTTTACATCCGATATGCAATTATGGCTTATACAACTGTGTGGACAAATTCAACTCTTCTAGCAATAGAAAGAAGTTTAAAAGACCATGAATTTGTTTTATCTGTTAAAATTTCAAACTTTGAATCTTTTATCTGATTAGAAGATAAGGGTAGTCCTAAATATTTAATTGGTAATGGCCCCTCCCAAATTTGTAAATATTATATTACTTCTGTCTTCTTCTTTACATTGTTTATTGAAATAAACTTTACTTGTACATTCATTAATTTTCAACCCAACAAATTTGTCCACTTTTTCAAAAATTATTTTTAAAGAAGCTACATTTTCTTTATTTGCTTTAGTAAATACCATCGAGTCATCATCATATATTAAGTGTGATGCTTGACATTACTCTACTTATTCGTTGTATATTCTTTTTTAGTAGATTCTATTTCCACGTGGATTGAGAGAAGTCCATGGTAATGGTAAAGAGATAAGGGAATAAGAGGTCCCCTTGTCCAACGCCCCTTTTGGTATATATGAACCCCCTGGTTTGCCTTGAACGAGTATAGAAAATGTTGGAGTTTTTATGCATTCATAAATAAGCATACAAAATTTAGTGGAAAATCCTATTGCTTCCATCATTTTAATCACAAAATTTCTATTGATTTATCATATGCCTTTTTTATATCTATCTTCATACACTACCGATTTCCTTTTGATGTGTTAAAGTTTATAACCATGTCATGGGCTAAAAAAGAATTTTCTGAATGAGTCTTCCTGGAATGTATGCGCTTTTATTTTCAAAAAATTTAAAAGATAGAAATTGTTTTAGACTATTATTCAAAACAGTTTAAATTATCTTATACATAAAATTACAACATGAGATAGGCGTATAACCACTAATCATAATTGGGTTTTCTAGGAATCGGTGTAACAAAAGTATGATTTAATTTTTTAAGAATTCTTCCAGCATCCATATATATATGTCTACTATATTAGTAATTTTATCTTTTAAACTTTCCCAATGTGTTTAAAGAACTTAGCATTAAAACCATATGGGTGGACATTTATTCTCACTAGAACTAAAAACAATATTTTTTTATTTCATCAATGTTTACTAGAGCAAGAAGAATTTCAATTGTATTAAATTTTAATATATTTTTGCGAATAATTTCAGGAATTGCTCTACTAACTACTTCTAAATTATATAAATTTTCAAAATGGTTGGTGGCATTATTTGAAATGGTATTAAAGTCATTAATATGTATATCATCTTTATTATCAATACTATCGGTATTATCGATATGCCTTCTACAAGGTATTTAGTGCGAAAAAATTTAGTTGATTCATCTCCTTTGGTAAGCGAGTCAACTTTAGCCTTTTGTTTGAGAGGTTTTGCTTACATTTGTAAAGCTTTTGAAAGTGAGATTGGATTTTCAAAAAATTTATATTTATTTTCATTATTAGGCTAGCTATTAAAAATATTTGGCAATTTTTCTCTTTCTTTCCTGAGTTGATTAACATTGCCTAATTCTTTTTCTTTGATTTTATTCCATTCCTTTAGTTGATGTTTTGTATTTTTAAGAAACATATGGATTCGAGATTATTGTGTAAAAGTTTTTGCATTTCTCCAAAATATCATTGTACCCCTTTTTTAAAGTCCACCCATTTCTAAATCTAAATGGTCTATTTGTGTTAAAATTTTCATTATTTGAAGTTAATTTAACAATAATTGAGTTATGATCACTAGTGTTTTGCCTAATAGTAAAACAAAAACACATACGAAAGTGATCAATAATTTTTTGTTAATGGGAACTCTATCCAATTTACACTGTATGTTTATAAATTCACCTTATCCCCAGGTGAATTTATTTCCACTTAAATTAGGTTTTGTTAATCCAGTCTTAATGACGGCCTTTGTTTTTGTTTTGGTACTATAATTGGTGTGCTGATAATCCACACTTGTTACTAATTATCGATCATTTTACATTATAACCGTTTCTTGAATTTTGTTGCATCTACAACATTTACATTATTGGTTTCATGAAGTGTATGTTGAGACCCGAAGCAAACCGCTAAAGATGCTACAGTCATCTATAGTATTAACTTCCAGTGAAAAAATACGATAATGTTAATGGTATCCATAATATTAAAAGCACATGAATAAGAAATAAAATCAACACGGATTTCAAAACAGCTTTTTTGATTACACTTCAACAAATATTTCATATTCCATTACATAATCCCGAAACGATTCCTAGGTTTTGATCAAATATAATTATTACAAAATATGCCAAGAGCGACATATGAAGATGCCCCCTTGGATAATCAGAGTACTAGATAGATAGAAATAACAGTCATATAACACCACAGCGGAAATACTACTAAATAACTCCTACGTAGCTAGCTTTGCCACCTGCACGTCCTCGGACGCTTATTCGTCCAACCTACTAAACCTGAAAAGTCCTTAACTCTCCGTCTACTCAAATTAGATTTTGAGCACCTGAGAATATAAGAGGAAAAAATAAACATCGAGTCAGATATAAAGCCTGGTATGAATAATGTTATTACATCTCAGTTTACTAATATTAAGTGAGACTACGCCGCATAGTGGAACGGGTTCCCCTTACTAATATCCTTTTTGAAATCATATCTTTTGCAAATCAAAATTCTACAATCAAACTAATTATAACAACAATAGCAATAACATACATGCATATAAATAAGGAAATCAATGGACTATCTGTCTGAACATTATAGTTTTATCTGGCTAACTACTATCCACAGGCTGACGCGGGCCTACCTGACGTAATAAATATTCTAATTTCTGTTAGACACAATACTGGATGGTCTTTCCTTAACTTACTTCTCCTAGTGTCAACAGATCCTAATGGTTTTGCGGGCTCACCAATAACCTATCTCTACTCTGGGTATTCCTTTCTGTGTGTAACATCATTTTAGTCTTACTAGTGACAAATCCCTACACTGGAATTTTGGACTTATATTATCTAGGGGCACTAGCTCAAGTACAGGGCGCGACCACACACCAGTCCCATCTGGTTTTCTAATATCTGAGTCATATACTTAGGGCTAACCACCCTATTCAATTTTCCTTGTAAACATTTCTTTCAAATTGATTTAACCCTTTTAAATCATCCTTAAACAAGAAAATATACAATTTTCTTTACTTAAAATATTTATGCCATGATATATACTTTGTACAAAATAATGTTGATGAAAACGTAAAACCAATAAGGTTATCTATCCCTTCGAAACAAGATAAATACTTTAACCTTGAAAACATTAGGCTGAAAGGTCAAAACCTTCTTTTCGAATGCATTCGAAATAGACCTTTCAAAACCATTACTTAAAATCTTAGACATCCTATTTCGAGACCATTAACATATCTTTCGAAATGCTTGGAAACATTCCTTTCAAAAAACATCGAAAGCATTGTGTTCAAGTAAAAAGTTATGGAAGCATAGCTTCAGAACCAATTAAAATTACTTCTTTAGAAACCATAGTTTGAAACAAAACAAACTACAAGGTAAAAAAGGGACACATTCGAAAGCTATCCTTTCAAAAGACCTAGGGGACGGCAACATGCTTCTTTACTTATATCTTAAGAAAAGCGGTCTTAACCATGTTGGAAGGTATAGGTGAGGCACCTTCCCTTTCGCATGGATGGGTTAAAGGGGCTTAATAGTTATGGAGGGGTAGTGGTCTGAAACCCACCTTCCGCTTCCATTGGTCTAAGGTAAAAGTGTTGGTACGGCAACTAAGGTATCAAGGGGGCTCAAAGCGGCAACCCTTTTGAGACACTCTTTTAAACAAAGGCAGAACCAAAGTTTCGAAAGCTTTGAAAGACAACTTCACCTCTTTCGAATGCATGCCTTCGACACTATCTTACCTTCCACCTATCTCCAACAAACTACATACCAAAGAATTGGTACCATGTGTGTTGGTTTTGAATGGATGCGGAAGGTCTGCAAGTGGGAGTATGGTGATGGAAGCCAGCATATGGAAGTGGCGAAAAGGTAAATTATTGCAAAACTGATTTTATGCTTTATAGAGTAACACATTTTCACCTAACTTTCACTATTTGTCAACACGTGATTGGTCGACAATTGCTTTACCAATTTCTTTATGAAATTTGCTGTCGCAAGTCAAAAATTTAAATATTAAACAATTTTACATTTTAACCCATTTTAATTAGGTAAATAAGTCCTTCTCCTTAATAAAACGTTTAAACATTTAAGTCTTCTAACTTAAGTAATTTATTAACCACAGTAAAACACTTAGGAAATATTCTTAAAAATCACAATACTTTACATAAAATATGTTTTCTATCATATATAAAATTCAGACCCGAAAACATTATTTAATTCCCTTAAATATTTAAAACTGAAATTAACTAGTTCTCTCATAGAAAATTCATAATAAATAAATAATTACTTGGAAAATTATGAAACTTGAAATTCACTTCTAAAATAATATTTTTAACCGTATATCAAAAACTCAACTCATTTGGATGTCATATGTTAGGTTTCCTAATCTAAACCTATCATAAAATTCTTATTAAATCTCTATAAATCATCAACTTACAACATATAATCATTTGATCACTATAATATGGCATATAACTTGCAAATGAAAGAATTTATCCTTTAAAACCGAAATCATTATCAAAACATGAGATGGTAGATGTTATTCACCTTGGCTTTGTGTTAAGAAGGTTGAGATTTGCCCTTAGTTTGATTTCTTTAAACTTTCTACTTGAATCCTAGCTTATCTTCCCTTTAAATCTTCTTAATGGTGGCCATCCTAAGCTTAGTATTATTATTTTTTAGTTTGTGAATCTAGAATGAATGGAGAAGTGGAGTGAATGGAAGGGTTTAGGGTATATGAATAAAGGTTATTCCCATTTTACCCTCATCATATTTCTCCTTCTTAATTATGTTTAGTTTCCATTTTGTTAGCACATTCATTAAGGCATGGCTCCTCCTTAATTTATAAATCTCAATCACTCAACTTTCTACATTGTTTTGTTTAATTTACCCAATTAATTTTTCTAAATAATGTTAACTAAAATTAGGATCATTACAGACTCTCCTCCTTAAAGAATTTCGTCCTCGAAATTACGATAAGGTACACACAAAAATCAAACATAAAGGTAAAACATACCATCAAACAAGTAAGGATAAGTGTCCCTAATCCTCCTTTTGGTTTCCCAAGTACGATCTCTCTCGTCGTCACTCCACTGGATTTTGAATAATCTAACTGTCTTGTTCCTTAGTCTCTTCTCATCTTTCGTAACTATACGAACTGGTTTCCTAACTAGTCATATCTGGTTCCACTACTAGATCTTCTAACACAATCGGAGTAATAGTAGTTTCTGGATCTCGAATACATCTCCTTAGATGAGAAATATGGAAATTATTGTGGACTCCTACCAAACTATTCAGTAACTGTACCATATGTGCGAGTTCCCCGATCCTTTCTATATTAGGAAATGGTCCAACAAATCTTGGTGCCAATTTTCCTGACTTTCCAAATCTGATCACACCTTTCATGGGTGACAATTTTACAAAAACATGATCTCCAACTGAGAACTCTAAGTCTTTCCGTCTCTTATCAGCATAACTCTTCTACCTAGACTGAGCTTCCTTTATTCTAGCCCGAATTAACTCAATTTTTTCTGCAGCTTCTTTAACCAAATCTGGACCAAGAACTAATCTATTCCCGGTCTCTAACAAAAAAACTGGAGATTTGCATGGCCTTCCATACAAAGCTTCAAACGG
Source organism: Allium fistulosum (assembly GCA_030737815.1). Lineage (NCBI taxonomy): Eukaryota > Viridiplantae > Streptophyta > Magnoliopsida > Asparagales > Amaryllidaceae > Allium > Allium fistulosum. Next base: position 1,385,243,870 of record CM060901.1, on the reverse strand, counting down.
TGCCATCCCTGTAGTAGTCTGATAACTATTATTATACAAAAACTCGACTAAGCATAGATGATCTTCCCATGATCCTCCAAAATCTAGCATACAAGCTCTTAACAAATCCTTTAAGACTTTATTAACTCTCTTCGTTTGCCCATCTGTCTATGGATGGTAAATGGTACTCATCTTAAGCTTGGTACCTAAAGTATCCCGTAGACTCTTCCAGAACTCACTAGTGAATTAGAAATCTCTATCATTTACTATACTACTAGGAATTCCATGAAGTCTAACTATATTCCTCATGAATAACTTAGCTAGATCTGGTGCTGTCATGGTCGACTTAACGGGTATAAAGTGTGCACTCTTTGTCAATCTATCCACTATAAACCAGATACTCTCATTTCCTCTATCCGACCTTGGAAATCCGCCTATGAAATCCATTGAGGTAGAATCCCATTTCCAGACTGGAACATCCAAAGGTTGAAGTAACCCACTTGGTTTCTGATGCTCGGTCTTTACCCGCTGACAGTTCAAACATTGCTTCACCCATAGGCCTACACTCCTCTTCATACCTTCCCAGAAGAAACTCCTTTTCATATCCTGATACTCTTAGTTCCTCCCGGATGAATAGTGAACTTCGAACGATGGCATTCTCTAAGAACTTCCTTCCTAATGTTTCCACACTCGAAACATATAGTCGTCCTTTCTTCCTCAACCACCCATTCTAGTCAAGACTGAAACCTTTCAAGTCATCGCTCTCTATTCCATCCCTTAATCTTCTGATTTGCTAGGCTAATAATGGATCTTCTTCTTGTTTAGAAGCAATCCTTTCGATCATCATTGGTCGAACTTCTAAACATGATAACATGGCGTTTTTTGACTAGAACTAGCCTCAAATCTCCATTGTACTCCGCATGTAGTCAATGCTTCTAAATCTTTACACTCAGCTATCATTGCTAGTATTGCATTTTGATGTTTCCTACTAAGTTCATCTACAACCTTATTTCGTTTTCCTGCTATGTACTCAATATCAAAGTCGTATGAAGCTATGAACTCTAACCATCTCTGCCGTCCCATATTCAACTCCTTCTGAGAGAATAAATACCTTAGTGACTTATGATCCATAAATGGCTCGAATCTTTCTACCAAAATGTAATGTCTCCACACCTTCAATGCGAAAATTACTATAGCTAATTCCAAATCATGAGTTGGATATCTAACTTCATGCGGTATGAGCTGTCGAGAAACAAAGGAAATTACTTTACCCCTCTACATCAGTACAGCTCCTAATCCTATTCCACATGCATCTGTATAAACAACTAAGTCTCGATTCCCCTTTGGAACAACTAACAAGGCTGCATTAGTCAATAAATTTTTCAGTTTCTAGAATGCCTCCTCACACTTATAAGTCCAAACAAACTTCACATCTTTCCGAGTTAGCCTAGTCATCGGTGCTGCTATCCGCGCAAAATCCTTAACGAATATCCGGTAATAGCCAGCTAATCCATGAAAACTCTTTATCTAAGTATATATCTCGGGTCTCTTCTAACTATTCACTACCTCCATCTTAGCCAGATCTACCGAAAACCCTTTCTCTAAGAATATATGATCAAGAAACTTCACTTCCTTCTTCCAAAAGTGACACTTCGAAAATTTTGCTTTCAACTGATGTTGCCTCAGTGTTTCTAGCACTATCCTAAGATGAATTTTGCGCTCTCTCTCATCCTTGGAATATATCAAAATGTTGTCTATAAATACTAACACAAATCTATCCAGATGCTCTCGGAAGATTTTGTTCATCAAGAGCACGAAGAATGTTGGCACATTAGTTAGTCCGAACAACATCACTAACCATTCGTATGATCCATATATTTTCCTAAATGCCATCAAAGTAATACAATCCTCTGCTACTCTAAGTTGATGGAGCCTTGTTACCAATTCCAACTAAGAGAATACTTTGGCTCCACTCAATTGGTCAAATAAATAGTCAATCCCAGGTAATAGATACCGGTTCTTTATCGTCATCTCATTCAGCTTACGATAATCGATACACAACCTTAACGGTCCGTCCGGCTTCCTTACAAACACTGTGGCTGCTCCCCAAGGCAAAATGCTTGGTCTGATAAAATTTTTACCTTCTAAATCCACCAGCTGCATCTTTAGCTCCTTCATCTCGGTGGGTGTCATTCTACTTGGTGGTCTACTCGCAGGTTTAGCTCCTAGTACCAAATCTATCCAAAACTTAATGGCTCGTTTCGGCGGTAGTCCTATCACGTGCTAAAAGACATCTGCGAATTCTCTAATAACAAAAACTCGATTCAACTCATCTTCTTCATCCATAACACTCAACAAAGCGCAAGAATCTAAATTCGGGTTTTCTATAGTGTATATAATCCGATCACTACAACTAGAGTGTCTAAGTGATATTTGAAATGACCCTCCTATTTCTACCTTAATTTCAAAAGGATTTTTTTTTCATCAGAGGGAATTTAAATCAAATAGAAATCAAAATACCATACAAGCTATTGACATAGCCACTTATTTCTTTTCTAAATAGGCAAATTAGGCAAAATCAGCAGTTCAGACGTCTAAATTCTTATGACAGACGTCTAAATTTAATCTCAGACGTCTAAATTACTATGACAGACGGCTCAGAGATCTAAAATTGAAACAGAGAGTAAAAAACATTTTGAACTAAATTCAGACATCTAAATTTTTGTGACAGACGTCTAAATTCTTATGACAGACGTCTAAATTTAATCTCAGACGTCTAAATTTGATCTCTATGTACATGCATATGCACATTTTAAATTTATATGTATCTGGATGTCCACCTATATTCATTTGCACTTTTAAGTTTGATTTAAACTTCCTTTGTATTATCAGAGTCATTTTTCTTTCAAACAATTCAACCAGGATTCAAAACTCATTACCAATATAAATATATCAGTGTATCCCTAATAATATACACATACATATGAAGATGTACGTGTTTCTCTTGTTTAAATTCAGAGTATATTTTTTTTTGTTAAACAAGAGTATTCTGTTTGATTTGGATTTTAGCAATTCTGCCTAAAGTTAATTACTATATACTTTTGAATATTTGTAATAAGTCAGTAAATCCTATGCGTATTTAATTTATATGAACTTGCTCATTCTAATTGATAGTTTTTAATATCAATTTACCTTGACAGTTAAATCTCAAGATTCTTGAGATTTTTATTTCAGATCATGGATCAAAGGTATTGATATTTGGCTAAGACCAGAAACGATATATTCACTTATCATTTTCCACTTATGTATTTTCTAAAAACTTTCTTATTTAAGATTCAATCTATGTGACTTGTTTGCCTTAATCTTAGCCCACATGACACCTAGTGAGTTGTGTATTTGCGTAAGATTTGCTATGTCAAGAATTTGAACTTAAAAATATTCATAAGAATAATTCCAGGTTTTCATAGCTAACACTTGAGCATATTTTACTTGTTTATGTTCCAGTCAATACTTCAAAAAAAAGATCAAACCTTAACATACAACAATTTTGTCAGAACAACTAATTTAAATCTAACACTTTACAGAACATAAGAGCAACTTGATCACTAACCATAGAATATTCATTACATGACTGGAAATCTTAGAAACGTAATTTTCCTGAACACATGCAGATATAATCATTTTAAGCTCTTATTGAAACTAGCTAGCATGTTCATTCACTCCTCCACAATAGCCATAACTTCATTTTCTACTTAGTGCCTGCATTCCCTGAAAGAGCATGAGTGGCTGCCTCATTTTAAAATGAGACACCCCCATATGCCATGAGCAAACAAGGGTCAGATCTAAGATCTGGTATGAGCAACATCAAAATATTCAAAACATTAAGCTCTGGGTGATGAGCCTTAATACTTATTTTGTATGCATGTAATTTCTTTAATCCACTGCTTTATTACGTTACATACACTTTGATACAAGAATGATATCTTTATCTATCATCTATTCACACAAATTTATTTATTCAATCATGAATATCAATCTACAGTGTGTATATTCAATGGAATAACCAGTGTTCCATTCCAACCAACCTAGGAAATACTCATCTTCCTATTTCTTCATTTACAGGTTGTTTTCATTAATTTAAATCTCTAGCCTCATCTGCTAGTAAGGAATCACAGGGACACATTGCAATGAACTAATTCACATCATTGCACAAAGATCTCAGGGCTTAAACAAACCATGTGCCAACTTGTATACTTCAAATATGACAAGCATTCCAGCAGCCTTCTTGGCTCATAACCCTAGTATATTTACTAGTAGTGTTGGTTAAAATCCTATCATCAGATAGCTATGTGGACATGTCACAGTGTATAAAAAAAACACCTCCCTATATCTTACAAGTATATTGTTCAAAAACAAACAGATAATCATTTCATAAATATTGCTATAAGATGTCTTAACTTTAAATCATATAAAAGAACATCTACAACTGAGGGTGGAGCCATGGCATGCTATGTTATTATGACTTACAAGTAACTGTGATTGAACTAGATTCAAGATCTAGCTGAATCACAATTTTTATCTTGTGAATTTTTCTATTTCATTAGGGAATCAGCATATAGAAATCTCTATTGCATCCCTAACATTTTCTTCTCTTAAGCCTCAGCACTTATATAAAATATAATGCAGCTCATAATATATAATTTTTTTTTCTCTAAAAATTTCCCTGCCATAGATCCCCATTAGCTGTGAGTATTCCTCCCTTGATTTTTAAGGTTTGTTGCCTTAGCTTCTCTTTTTTTCAAAATGTAAACAAATAGTAGTATGTACATCCATAGCAACATTCTAACAAATCAAATAAATCCATCCAAAGAGCATCCATAATAAACATTATATCAGCTCAAAAAAAATCCATTCAACACCATTAATATAACAGTGATTAACAAAAATCAGAAAATTTTCAGTAGCAACATAAAAACTTGGCTGCCTCATATCAGTTCTTAATGCCATGAATCTAGTGAGATTACTCACCTAAATATTTCTTCTTATTAATCCAGAAAATCCCTGAGTATATTTTCTCTCCTTTTAAAATGTTTTCTTCCTTTCCTATTATAAGTAGCTCGGGTAAAACAATTTCTCTGGCCATAACTACTTATTTATAAGCATATTTTTACTAGGGTTTTTCTCAAGAAAAAGTTCCATTTCTGTCCTGGCTGGCATCATGCATAGTTTGCATTTTCTCATTCTTTATCCCTAATTACCCTGGCCATATTAACCAATTAAAGGCTGCATTTTCTTTTCTTTACTTTTTCAGAAAATGGCCACTCACTCAAGTCATGTTAAAAGTGTGTGACTATATTTATTCATTTGCTCATTTTTGGAAATCCCCCTTCTTTCTATTTCTGCCTATACATAACATACATACCTGTTTAATGTTTCATACCTATTTAATGTTACTCTTTTGCTTAGCTTTGACGTTTTCTGCTCACAGAATATACATGTGTAAAAATATTTATTTATTTAATCTCTCCTTGTTTCACAGAAAATACATTTAAGCATATACTTCATTTTTAACTTATGTTATGCTTAAATTACAATCCAATGCTTTAGATAAGGAATTTACTTTCTTATATATATATATATTTTTCAGAAATTTTTAAATCTCTTCCTTGTGCTATTTCCAGTGTACATGTGCACACATATCTCTGCACATCATTTAATTTAAAATTCCATCAATATTTGATCCAAATATTTTTAAACTGAATCATTTTATTAAAAATCATTTTCCTCAAAATTTTGGGGCATTACATTCACCCCTCCTTTTAGGAATTGTGTCCTCACAATTTTCTAGTATTTGTAACAAGCATTCACTGACCTTAACAAAATCTTTCAAGCATATGCATAAACAAACATATTCAATCATATCAACCATGCATAACAAATTTTTCCAAAAAAAAAAATTACCTTTTAATTTGCAAAAAGCTTAGGATAATCCATCCTAATCTTATCCTCTAACTCCCATGTGCAGTCATTAGGATCACTACTCCACTGGACCTTTACTAGTTTCAAAGTTTTGCTCCTCAATTTCTTTTCTTCTTTGGCTATAATCCCCACTGGCTCTTTTTCATAAACCAAGTTAGGATTTATTTGAATTTTGGTAGGCTTTTCCAGAATGTCTTCTTTATCATGTACCCATCTTCTAAGTTGGGACACATGAAAAACATTATGCATTGCTTTCATTTCCTCTGGTAATTCTAATTTGTAAGCCAATGAACCAATTCTTTCCAGAATTTTATAGGGTCCAACATACCTTGGTGAGAGCTTACCTTGCTTGCCAAATCTCAAGACTTTCTTCATAGGTGAAATCTTGATGAAAACAAAGTCTCCCACTTCATATTCCACTTGCTTCCTTTTCCTGTCTGCAAATCTCTTTTGCCTATCTTGAGCTGCTGCTATTCTTTTTCTTATTAACCTAATTTTCTCTGTAGTTTCTTTAACATATTCAGGTCCTAGAACAGCCCTTTCTCCAGTCTCTACCCAGCATATAGGTGATAAGCATGGCTTGCCATATAAGGCTTCAAATGGTGCCATCCCTATGGTGCTTTGGTAACTGTTATTGTATGTGAATTCAGCTAAATGGAGGTGGTCTTCCCAGTTGCCTCCAAAGTCCAGTGTACATGCTCTCAACAAATCCTCTAAGACTTTGTTCACCACCTCAGTTTGACCATCTGATTGTGGATGGTAGGCAGTGCTTAAGCACAATTCACTTCCCATGGCCTCTTGAAAACTTTTCCAAAACCTTGAGGTGAAGATGGTATCCCTATCACTCACAATGGTTTTGGGTATGCCATGCAACCTTACTACCTCTTTCATGAATATTTGAGCCAATTTTGGAGCATTTATATCTGTTTTAACTGGGATAAAATGTGCTACCTTAGTTAGCCTATCCACTATTACCCATATACTTGTGTTTCCCCTCTTAGATCTAGGCAGACCATCTATGAAATCCATAGATATATCCTCCCACTTCCACTGTGGTATACTAAGGGGTTGCAATAGTCCTGATGGCCTTTGTGTCTCTGCCTTGACTTGTTGGCAAGTCATGCACCTTGCAACATGTCTGGCCACATCTGACTTCATCCCCTTCCACCAAAGATTTCTTTTCAAATTTTGATACATCTTGGTGCTACCTGGGTGTATGGAGTACTTACCCCTATGGTATTGATTTAATATTTCCTCCTTTAATTTTATATTTTCTGGAACACATATCCTATTTTTGTTCCTTAAATAACCATTTTTATCAACTTGATAATCTACTACTTCTTCCCCTTTTGATATGAGCATTTTCTTTTCCACCATGTTTAGGTCTTGTTCCTGCATTTTCCCAACCTTAAGAAGTAAATCTGATTGCAGAGATATCATACTTAATTTCCCTTTACCTTCATCTTCTTCAATGGGCATCATTTGTACCTCACTGTTTTCCTCAATTTCCAAATCAGTAAGTATAGACAAATCCTTAAACTCTTCCATCATCAACATGGCTACTTTGGCATGTTGTCTACTCAAGGCATTTGCAACTTTATTTGCCTTGCCTGGTGTATAAAGTATATCTAGATCATAGGCAGCTAGGAACTCTACCCATCTATGTTGCCTCATGTTCAAATCTTTTTGTGAGAATAAATATTTCAATGCCTTATGATCAGTGTACAAAATGAATTTGGCACCTAACAAATAATGTCTCCAAAGTTTCAAAGCATACACAACTGCTGCTAGTTCAAGATCATGGGTTGCATATCTTGTTTCATGTGGCTTTAATTGCCTAGATGCATAGGCTACCACCTGGTCTTGCTGCATCAACACAGCCCCTAACCCAGAGCCACTTGCATCAGTGTACACAACTAAGTTTTCATTTACTTCTGGCACTCTCAATACTGGTGCATTAATCAGAGCTTCTTTTATTTTGATAAAAGCTTGCTCACATTTTTCTATCCATACAAAGGCTTGGTTCTTTCTAGTTAAATTGGTAAGTGGTGATGATATTTTTGAGAAATCTTTTATAAATCTCCTATAATATCCTGCCATCCCCATAAATGATCTAATCTCACTGATGGTACTAGGCCTTTTCCATGCTTGGATTGCCACTACCTTATTAGGGTTTACTGATATTCCTTTGGCAGAGATAACATGCCCAAGAAAATGTACTTCTTCCTTCCAAAATGCACATTTTAAAAATTTTGCCTTTAAATCATTTTCCCTTAGTCTTGACAAAACTAAATGCAAATGATTTTTATGCTCTTCCACTGTCTTGGTATAAATCAAAATGTCATCAATAAAAATCAGTACAAACTTGTCTAAATAATCTCTAAATATTCTATTCATTAAATCAAAAAAATATGAAGGAGCATTTGTCAAGCCAAATGGCATAACCATAAATTCATATAAGCCATATCTTGTGTTAAATGCAGTATACTTAACACTTGAGTCTTCAACCTTCATTTGATGGAATCCTGATGCTAAGTCTAGTCTAGAAAATATTTTAGCTTCACTGAGTTGGTCAAAGAGATCATCTATTCTAGGCAATGGGTATTTGTTCTTGATGGTTACTTTATTTAGTTCTCTGTAATCTATGCACATTCTCAAGGTACCATCATGTTTTTTACAAACACTACTGGAGAACCCCAGCAGGAATTGCTTGGCCTTATAAATCCCTTGCCTTCTAATTCTTCCAACTGATTTTTCAATTCTTTCAGTTCACTTGGCCCCATTCTATAAGGTTTCTTGATTATTGGACTTGCCCCTGGAATGAGATTAATTTGGAACTCAACTGGTCTATGGTGTGGAACACCCTTAACTTCCCCAAACACATCCAAGTATTCATTAACTATGGGAATTTCTTCAATGGTTAGTTCACTGAGATCTTTTTCTAAGTCAACTAAATGATATAATTTCCCTTCCTTAGCTACTTCACATAGAACTGTGATCCTCTGGCCTCTAGAATTTTGCAATGATATGGTGGACGAGTCTAAATTAATTATGGCTTTAAATTGCCTTAACCAATCTACCCCCAATATAACTTCTATATTTGGGTAATTTAAAACATATAAATTGGAAATAAAAATATTTCCTCCTATGTTTAATTCCATATCCACACAATTCATATTCAAAACACTAGAACTCCCTAGGGGACTTTGTACAAGCAATGGGGTTTCAACCAATATGCAGTTTAATTTTAACACTTTAACTATTTCATAAGAAATCAAAGAGTGAGTTGCTCCAGTATCATATACTACTGGTATGGGTATGACACAAATGAGTAATGTACCTTCCACTTGGCCATGATTTTCAGCATCAATTTTCACTGCAGATTTGCCTTTACCTTCCAAAGTTGCCAATTTCCCTTGCTGTTTATTCTCAGGACAGTTCCTCTTCATATGCCCCTCTTTCCCACATAGGTAGCATTTGAAGGCTCCTCCTTTTAACTCTGGGCACCTTGGTTTGATGTGTCCTTCTTTACCACAATGATGGCAAACCAATTTCTTCTTAGCATCATTGGCTTTTGTGTCTTTGTCCTTCTTGTTGTCTGCCTCCTCCTTCTTTTTATCATAAGGGTGATATCTTCCCTTATTCTTCTTATTGTTGTTGCTCTTAAAATTCCTATATTTCTCTCTTTCCTTGTCATGTTGTTCTAGTTTCAATGCCAGATCAATTACTTGATCAAAAGTTCTATCTGCATATGGTAGCATAGCTCTGCTAAGTCCTGGGTTCAGACCTTTTATATACCTATCATTTTTGGATGCTTCATCTGCCACTAGCATTGCTCCATAATTAGATAGTCCCTCAAACTTTTGAGTGTATTCAGTGATATTCAAAGTTCCCTGCCTAAGTTTGATAAATTCTTCAAGCAAAGTGGTCTTGGCTGATGCTGGTACAAATCTTGCCTCCAACATCTCCTTGAACTGATTCCAAGTGATTTCATTTTCATTTCTTCCAGCTATGATCACCTCCCACCAGCTTAAAGCTACCCCTTTCAGTTGTCTTGAAGCTACTTGCCTCTTCCTTTGATCATCTAACTGCATGTCATTGAAAATCCTATCAAGTGTTCTCAACCATGCTTGAATTTCCATCACATTCTCAGTTCCTTCAAAACTCCTGCCTCCCAAATTGGAATAAGTCTTCAGTAGTTTTGAAAGCTCTTCATGTGGGTTCTCAGGCCTATGCCCAATTCCATCTCTTAAAACCCTCACAAATTCTTGCATATCAATCATTTGAGGTGCACTGGGTCCTGCATTGTGATGAGATCCTCTTCCTACCATGGTCTGCTAACTAAGTTCTGGGCAAATGGTATTAGTATATTATGAGTACTTCTATAATTACTATTTTCTTATCTAAATTATTTCATCCAAAACAAACAGACATAATACATTTCTATAATACTTAGCAATCAATGCAACCAAGTGCTCTGATACCAAAATGAAATGACCCTCCAATTTCTACCTTAATTTCATAAGGATTTTTTTTTTCATCAGAGGGAATTTAAATCAAATAGAAATCAAAATACCATACAAGCTATTGACATAGCCACTTATTTCTTTTCTAAATAGGCAAATTAGGCAAAATCAGTAGTTCAGACATCTAAATTCTTATGACAGACGTCTAAATTTAATCTCAGACGTCTAAATTATTATGATAGATGGCTCAGAGATCTAAAATTGAAACAGAGAGTAAAAAACATTTTGAACTAAATTCAGACATCTAAATTTTTGTGACAGACGTCTAAATTCTTATGACAGACGTCTAAATTTAATCTCAGACGTCTAAATTTGATCTCTATGTACATGCATATGCACATTTTAAATTTATATGTATCTGGATGTCCACCTATATTCATTTGCACTTTTAAGTTTGATTTAAACTTCCTTTGTATTATCAGAGTCATTTTTCTTTCAAACAATTCAACCAGGATTCAAAACTTATTACCAATATAAATATATCAGTGTATCCCTAATAATATACACATACATATGAAGATGTACGTGTTTCTCTTGTTTAAATTCAGAGTATATATTTTTTTTGTTAAACAAGAGTATTCTGTTTGATTTGGATTTTAGCAATTCTGCCTAAAGTTAATTACTATATACTTTTTAATATTTGTAATAAGTCAGTAAATCCTATGCGTATTTAATTTATATGAACTTGCTCATTCTAATTGATAGTTTTTAATATCAATTTACCTTGACAGTTAAATCTCAAGATTCTTGAGATTTTTATTTCAGATCATGGATCAAAGGTATTGATATTTGGCTAAGGCCAGAAATGATATATTCACTTATCATTTTCCACTTATGTATTTTCTAAAAACTTTCTTATTTAAGATTCAATCTATGTGACTTGTTTGCCTTAATCTTAGCCCACATGACACCTAGTGAGTTGTGTATTTGCATAAGATTTGCTATGTCAAGAATTTGAACTTAAAAATATTCATAAGAATAATTCCAGGTTTTCATAGCTAACACTTGAGCATATTTTACTTGTTTATGTTCCAGTCAATACTTCAAAAAAAAGATCAAACCTTAACATACAACAATTTTGTCAGAACAACTAATTTAAATCTAACACTTTACAGAACATAAGAGCAACTTGATCACTAACCATAGAATATTCATTACATGACTGGAAATCTTAGAAACATAATTTTCCTGAACACATGCAGATATAATCATTTTAAGCTCTTATTGAAACTAGCTAGCATGTTCATTCACTCCTCCATAATAGCCATAACTTCATTTTCTACTTAGTGCCTGCATTCCCTGAAAGAGCATGAGTGGCTGCCTCATTTTAAAATGAGACACCCCCATATGCCATGAGCAAACAAGGGTCAGATCTAAGATCTGGTATGAGCAACATCAAAATATTCAAAACATTAAGCTCTAGGTGATGAGCCTTAATACTTATTTTGTATGCATGTAATTTCTTTAATCCACTGCTTTATTACGTTACATACACTTTGATACAAGAATGATATCTTTATCTATCATCTATTCACACAAATTTATTTATTCAATCATGAATATCAATCTACAGTGTGTATATTCAATGGAATAACCAGTGTTCCATTCCAACCAACCTAGGAAATACTCATCTTCCTATTTCTTCATTTACAGGTTGTTTTCATTAATTTAAATCTCTAGCCTCATCTGCTAGTAAGGAATCACAGGGACACATTGCAATGAACTAATTCACATCATTGCACAAAGATCTCAGGGCTTAAACAAACCATGTGCCAACTTGTATACTTCAAATATGACAAGCATTCCAGCAGCCTTCTTGGCTCATAACCCTAGTATATTTACTAGTAGTGTTGGTTAAAATCCTATCATCAGATAGCTATGTGGACATGTCACAGTGTATAAAAAAAAACACCTCCCTATATCTTACAAGTATACTGTTCAAAAACAAACAGATAATCATTTCATAAATATTGCTATAAGATGTCTTAACTTTAAATCATATAAAAGAACATCTACAACTAAGGGTGGAGCCATGGCATGCTATGTTATTATGACTTACAAGTAACTGTGATTGAACTAGATTCAAGATCTAGCTGAATCACAATTTTTATCTTGTGAATTTTTCTATTCCATTAGGGAATCAGCACATAGAAATCTCTATTGCATCCCTAACATTTTCTTCTCTTAAGCCTCAGCACTTATATAAAATATAATGCAGCTCATAATATGTAATATTTTTTTCTCTAAAAATTTCCCTGCCATAGATCCCCATTAGCTGTGAGTATTCCTCCCTTGATTTTTACGGTTTGTTGCCTTAGCTTCTCTTTTTTTCAAAATGTAAACAAATAGTAGTATGTACATCCATAGCAACCATTCTAACAGATCAAAGAAATCCATCCAAAGAGCATCCATAATAAACATTATATCAGCTCAAAAAAAATCCATTCAACACCATTAATATAACAGTGATTAACAAAAATCAGAAAATTTTCAATAGCAACATAAAAACTTGGCTGCCTCATATCAGGTCTTAATGCCATGAATCTAGTGAGATTACTCACCTAAATATTTCTTCTTATTAATCCAGAAAATCCTTGAGTATATTTTCTCTCCTTTTAAAATGTTTTCTTCCTTTCCTATTATAAGTAGCTCGGGTAAAACAATTTCTCTGGCCATAACTACTTATTTATAAGCATATTTTTACTAGGGTTTTTCTCAAGACAAAATTCCATTTCTGTCCTGGCTGGCATCATGCATAGTTTGCATTTTCTCATTCTTTATCCCTAATTACCCTGGCCATATTAACCAATTAAAGGCTGCATTTTCTTTTCTTTACTTTTTCAGAAAATGGCCACTCACTCAAGTCATGTTAAAAGTGTGTGACTATATTTATTCATTTGCTCATTTTTGGAAATCCCCCTTCTTTCTATTTCTGCCTATACATAACATACATACCTGTTTAATGTTTCATACATATTTAATGTTACTCTTTTGCTTAGCTTTGACGTTTTCTGCTCACAGAATATACATGTGTAAAAATATTTATTTATTTAATCTCTCCTTGTTTCACAGAAAATACATTTAAGCATATACTTCATTTTTAACTTATGTTATGCTTAAATTACAATCCAATGCTTTAGATAAGGAATTTACTTTCTTATATATATATATATTTCAGAAATTTTTAAATCTCTTCCTTGTGCTATTTCCAGTGTACATGTGCACACATATCTCTGCACATCATTTAATTTAAAATTCCATCAATATTTGATCCAAATATTTTTAAACTGAATCATTTTCCTCAAAATTTTGGGGCATTACAATATTTTCCTATCATGGAAAAATATCCAAGCATCGCACTTATTTAACCAATCCATACCAAAAATAATTTTGAAACCTATGAAATCAAACACATGCAAACTGCAAGCAAATATATGACCTAACATTTCAAGCTCTAAGTGGTCACATCTCACCTAAGAGTGACATACCCTCCTATCGGATTCGCAATCATTAAGGATGTAACTATGTATGAGAGTTCTAGGTTAAGCTTATCTACCAAACAATGATATATAAAATAATGCGATGCACCGGTGTCAAATAGAACTTTAACTGACATACCATGAATCAAAAGCGTACCTACCAACACAGCTTTTCCTTTCTCCTCCGCTGTTGGTTTAGAAGTAGCTGGTTCTAATGCAAACAATTGTCCTTTCCATCCTTGGTTGGTTCCTTACACTGGTTCTTATAATGTCCAATCTGGTCATAGTTGAAACATTTGATATTCTCTTCCCGATCACCTTCTTTCCATTCCCTGAGCAACATTCAGCAGCAAAATGCCCTTTCTTGTCACACTTGTAGCAGTTAACTTCTATCTTTCCTTTCTTGGTAGCTCTACTCTTCTAAGCTCCCTTCTTGTTGAAAAGCTTTCTCTTCTGGTTCTTCCCACCTTGAGTTTCCACTACTTTATTACCATTAAAGAAAGCAAGCATCTCCTCATTCCTCAAATCCATCTCAATAACTACATCGCACGAATCCCTAATATGTGGTAAAGTTGCTTTAGCAAGCTCGGGCCTCAATCCACGAATGAACTTATCATTCCTCTTGATAACTGTATCAATCGCAGATATCTGTATCTCGATAATTCCTCCAATCTGGTAGCATACTCAAGCACTGACATGTACCCCTGCACTAATTTAGCAAACTTCCTAAGCAGAGTTGACTTGGCAATCTTTGAAATGAATCTGTCCTTAAGCCTCCTTCTGAGTTCCGCCTAAATCATAGCCTCTTCAGCTACTCCTACAGTAACACAGTTCTACCAGTAAAGTGCTGCTCCTTACAACTTTCTGGATGCCAATTTCCTTTTCTGCTCATTGTTAAGTCCTAAATCAGCAAAAATCCTTTCGCAATGAAGCAACCAATTCTCCACTTCAATTTCATCCTCGGTCCCAATAAACGGCTTCCCTCCAAGCCTAGCTTAGTCCCTGCTCAGTACTACATAGTTGTTAGCCACCGGAGCTTCCTGATTACCTTCTCTAGCATTTCCTTCAACTAACCTAGCAGTTGCTCCAGCTTGCATCATGTTGACGAAGAACCGATACATAGCTGCTATATCAACTTGCGATGCTCCAACATCTAGATTAGTAGTTTGCGCCCGACCTGGATTCCATCGAGTATTCGACCTGACATTTCGATTTGTTGTAGTACTTCGTCCACCAAGGTTAACTCTTCCATTCCTAGCATTGTAAGATATGGAAGGATAGCCTAAGAGAGAGGGGATAATAGAGATAAAGCATATACTTATATATAGCAAGTACAATACGTAACTATGGCTTTATCCCATACCCTAATCTTTTCTCTAATTCCTTGGGATTATGTTTTCAAAAATCATTTTAAGTTTAAAATTTCTTTTAAGTTTTCATAAACCTGTGCTCTGATACCTAGTCCTAACATCCCCTATTTTGAGGGCCGAAGCTAACCACTACAAATTCTACAGTCATCTATAGTATTAACTTCTGAAGGCAAAATACGGTGATGTTAATGGTATCCATAATATCAAAAGCACATGAATATGAAATAAAATCAACATGGATTTCAAAACAGCTTCTCTGATTAAACTTCAATCAATATTTCATATTACATTACATAATCCCAAAATGATTCCCTGGTTTTGAACAAATATAATTATTACAAAATATGCCAAGAGCGACCTATGAAGATGCCCCCTTGGGTGATCAGCGTACTAGATAGATAGACATATCAGTCATAAATACATCATAGTGGAAATACTACTAAATAACTCCTACATAGCTAACTTTGCCACCTGCATGTCTTCGGAAGCTTATTCGTCCAGCCTACTAAGCATGAAAAGTTCTTAACTATCAGTCTACTCAAATTAAATTTTGAGCACCCGAGACTTCAAGGGGAAAACATAAACTTCGAGTCAGACATAAAGCCTGGTGTGAATAATTCTATTACATCTCGGTTTACTAATATTTAGTGAGACCATGCCGCTTAGTGGAACGAGTTTCCTCTCACTAATATCCTTTTTGAAAGCATATCTTTCGCAAATCAAAATCCTGCAATCAAACTGATAACAACAATAACATATACGCAAATAAATTAGGTAATCAATGGACTATTTATCCGAACATTATAGTTTTATCTAGCCGACTATTAACCACTGGCTGACTCGGGCCTACCAAACATAATAAATATTCTAACTTCTATTAGACATAATACTGGATGGTCTGTCCTTAACTTACTTCTCCTAGGGTCAATTGATCCTAATTGTTTTGCGGGCTCACCAATAACCTATCTCTACTCTGGGTGTTCCTTTTTGCATGTAACATCATTTTAGTCTTACTCGTGACAAAGCCCTACATATTGGAATTTTGGACTAATATTAGCTAGGGGCTACTTGCTAAAGTATATGGCACGACCCCACACCATCCCATCTTGTTTTCTAATATCTGAGTCACGTACTTTGGGCTAACCACCCTATTCAATTTTCCTTAAAAACATTTCTTTAAAATGATTTAACCCTTTTAAATCATCCTTAAACAAGGAAAATATACTCTTTTCTTTGCTCAAAATATATATGCCATGATATATACTTTATACAAAACATTGTTGATGAAAACCTAAAATCAATATGGTATCTATCCCTTCGAAACATGTTAAATACTTTAACCTTGAAAACATTAGGCTGAAAGGCCAAAACCTTCCTTTCGAATGCATTGGAAATAGACCTTCGAAATCATCACTTAAAATCTTAGACATCCTCTTTCGAAATTATTATCTTTCGAAATGCTTGGAAACATTCCTTTCAAAACACTTAAAGACATATCTTTCGAAAGCGTTAGGTTCAAGTAAAAAGTTACGGAAGCATAGCTTTGAAACCAATTAAAGGTACTTCTTTCAAAAGCATAGTTTGAAAACAAAACAAACTATGGGTAAAAAAAGGTAGATGTTCGAAAGTTATCCTTTTGAAAGACCTAGGGTGACGACAACATGCTTTTGCATGTTTACTTATATCTTAAGCAAAGCGGTCTTAACCATGTCGAAACTTATAGGTGCGGCACCTTCCCTTTCGCATGGATGGGTTAAAGCGACTCAATGGTTGCCGAGGGGTATTGGTTCGAAACGTACCTTCCGCACTCATTGATCTAAGGTAAAAGTATTGGTGTGGCAGTTGGGGTATCGAAGGTGTTCAAAGTGGCAACGCTTTCGAAACACTCTTTTAAACAAAGGCAGGACTAAAGGTTCGAAAGCTTTGAACTACAACTTCACCACTTTCGAATGCATGCCTTCGACACCATCTTACCTTCCGCCTATCTCCAACACACCACATACCAATGATTTGATACTATGTGTATTAGTTTCGAATGGATGCGGAAGGTCTACAAGTAGGAGTATGGTGCTGGAAGCCAGCATATGGAAGTGGCGAAAAGGTAAATTATTACAAAACTGATTTTATGCATTATAGAGTAATACATTTTCACCAAACATTCACTATTTGTCAACACGTGACTGGTTGACAATTGCATTACCAATTTCTTTATGAAATTTTCAGCCGCAAGCCAGAAATTTAAATATTAAACAATTTTACATTTTAACTCATTTTAATTAGGTAAATAAGTCCTTCTCCTTGATAAAACGTTTAAGCATTTAAGTCCTCTAACTTAATTAATTTATTAACCACAATAAAACACTTAGGAAATATTCTCAAAAATCACAATAATTCACATAAAATATGTTTTCTAACATATATAAAGTTCAGACCTGAAAACATTATTTAATCCCCTTAAATATTTAAAACCGAAATTAACTAGTTCTCTCATAGAAAATTCATAATAAATCCATAATTATTTGGAAAATTATGAAACTTGAAACTCACTTTCAAAAATAATAATTTTGACCGTATATCAAAGACTCAACTCATTTGGATGTCATATGTTAGGTTTCCTAATCTAAACATATCATAAAATTCTTATTAAATCTCTATAAATCATCAACTTACAGCATATAATCATTTAATCACTATAATATGGCATATAACTTGCAAATGAACGAATTTATCCTTTAAAACCGAAATCATTATCAAAACATGAGATGGTAGAGGTTATTCACCTTGGCTTTGTGTTAAGAAGGTTGAGATTTGCCCTTAGATTGATTTCATTAAGCTTTCTACTAGAATCCTAGCTTATCTTCCCTTTAAATCTTCTTAATCGTAGCTGGCCTAAGCTTAGTATTATTTTTGTTTAGTTTGTGAATCTAGAATGAATGGGGAAGTGGAGTGAATGGAAGGGTATAGGGTATATGAATAAAGTCTATTCCCATTTTACAATCATCATATTTCTCCTTCTTAATTATGTTTAGTTTCCCTTTTGTTAATACATTCATTAAGGCATGGCTCCACCTTAATTTACAAATCTCAATCACTCAACTTTCTACATTGTTTTGTTTAATTTACCCAATTAAATTTTCTATATAATGTTAACTAAAGTTAGGGTCATTACATTTAATTTTGCAAATCCATACTTTCTTCATAGGGCATTGCTCTTTGGTATGCCTAAAGCATATGCATGAGTCACATCTTGGTGAGTGTCATTCACACTTAACACTTTTATTAATGATTTCCTAATTGTAAATTGATATGTTAATTTCCTTGGGGAATTTTGAATCTATAGTTATCTCAACTAGAGCACGAGCGTAGTACAACTTGTTTTCAATACAGTAACTACTTCTAGTTTTAGAGCATTTCCAACTATGCTTACCATGGCACTGATTGCTTCTTGATCTGATAAGTTTAGGCTAACACTTGGGAATCTTATCCGTATAGGTAATGATGTAAGAAGTTCTCTATTTCATTTGATAGAAGGAGACATCTCCTTATGATGATGAGTCTATAGTCGAAGAAATCAGGACCATTTTTCAAGATATTCATATAGTTACTTAGTGTTATCCCGCCTTTTGGCAAGGCCGTGACACCAAGAACTTGACTAGAAACCAATGACAGTTCGTCTTGAAGATCGGTTATACATAGGTCTATTATGGATGTCGGTAAATTTTTTCCGAGTTCGGATCGAGCTACAATTGATATGACATGACAAGCAAAGCTAAGAAATCCAACATCCTAAATTTCAAGTCAATCGGAGTTTGTATGCTCAAGATATTGATCGATCACGGTCGAGAAAACCTAATTTGCATCGATCATATCTCGAGATCTACAAGTCGAAATGCTATGAAATTTTCGCAGTTGCTTACTGGCTACCTAAGGAATGTCCACGCCAAATTTCAGCTCAATCGGAGCAAATCTTGATCGATTCGAAGCAAGGGTCGAATCGATATGGACCAACTTGCATCGATCATATCTCGAGATCTACAAGTCCAAATGCTATGAAATTTGGACAGGAGCTAACTGGCGACCTAAGGAATGTCCATGCCAAATTTCAGCTCAATCGTAGCAAATCTTGATCGATTCGAAGCAAGGGTCGAATCGATATGGACCAACTTGCATCGATCATATCTCGAGATCTACAAGTCCAAATGCTATGAAATTTGGACAAGAGCTAACTGGCGACCTAAGGAATGTCCATGCCAAATTTCAGCTCAATCGGAGCAAATCTTGATCGATTCGAAGCAAGGGTCGAATCGATCCCAAAGTGGGCCCGGATTTCCAAAGAGTGGGCATGTGGGCCCCCTCACGTACCAGAACTGGTCTCCCCGAATTTTAGGCAAAATATCAGCCTCCTACATCTATAAATAGAGCCCTTGGTCATTCAGAAAAGAGGTCGGACAATTTTAAGAGCTAAAGAGCGCCCAGACTCTGCCAGATTTACTCTGCATCACCGCCACTGCTTTAGTTTCAGAATTAGCTTATAAAACCAGTTGTAATACAGTATAAACAATTGTAGTCTTCGAGTGTCGAGCAATAAAATCATCAAACTTCATAGTGGACGTAGGCTAAAAAGCCGAACCACTCTAAATCGCTTGTCTTTGCAATTTACTTTCTATTATTTGGAGTTTTTGTTAGATAATCCACAGTTTTAATTTTCATTCTACACGTTTATCTCTTCAAAGACTTCCGAAGAGTGTTGTGCCCATTTTTGGTACAAACACTTTGGTGCTTTCACTGAGAAAAAACGCAGTTTTTTCTCCTGCTCTATGGATCTACTACCGTCGTTGGATTGCAAAAATCTAAGGAGAAGATCCAGATCTGTTCATAAGTAGTTCCTTCTATTCTATTCAGATTGCTCCAGATCTAAGAGGAACTACATTCATCATGAATTCCATACCCATATTTTCGAATCCAGAAAAAATGCAATTTTTCGTATCCATGAAAATATGGTGATTTTCATATCCATGTCTTCGAATCAATGAAAATATGGTGATTTTCGTACCCATGTCTTCGAATCCATGAAAATATGGTAATTTTCGTATCCATGTCTTCGAATCCATGAAAATATGGTGATTTTCGTATCCATGTCTTCGAATCCATGAAAATATGGTGATTTTCGTATCCATGTCTTCGAATCCATGAAAGTATGGTGATTTTCGTATCCATGTCTTCGAATCCATGAAAGTATGCTGATTTTCATATCCATGTCTTCGAATCCATGAAAATATGGTGATTTTCGTATCCATGTCTTCGAATCCATGAAAGTATGGTGATTTTCGTATCCATGTCTTCGAATCCATGAAAATATGGTGATTTTCGTATCCATGTCTTCGAACCCATCTGGACCGAGCGTTCGTATCCATAAGCATAGCCTCACTTCGAATCCATTGTCTTCGTATCGATCAGAGACACAAGACCCTCGCATCCATCTACTTCGTATCCATCAGGGTGCGCTACTTCGTATCCATCAGGGTGCGCTTCTTCGTATCCATCAGGGTGCGCTGCTTCGTATCCATCAGGGTGCGCTGCTTCGTATCCATCAGGAAGCAATACTTCGTATCCATCAGGGTGCGCTGCTTCGTATCCATCAGGGTGCGTTGCTTCGTATCCATCAGGAAGCAATACTTCGTATCCATCCATCTACCTCCAATTCGTATCGATACTCACAGGTACTTCGTATCCATCACGATGCGCTTCTTCGTATCCATCAGGATGCGCTTCTTCGTGTCCATCAGGGTGCGTTGTCAGGGTGCACTACTTCGTATCCATCAGGGTGCGCTACTTCGTATCCATCAGGGTGCGCTACTTCGTATCCATCCATTTACACCCAATTCGTATCGATACTCAACTGCAATTCGAATCGATCCAACTTCACCCAATTCGTATCGATACTCAACTGCAATTCGAATCGATCCAACTTCACCCAATTCGTATCGATACTCAACTGCAATTCGAATCGATCCAATTGTGTCCAATTCGTATCGATACGAAATATCAAAAAAAAAATATTTTTCGGGTACCACCCAGATTTCCTAGCCGCAGCGCAGGGCACCCGCATTGTCGATTCAATCACCAATTTAATGAAGGAACATTCCATCTATGCTTCTGATTGTTCCATGACTGAACAAGACATAGGAGATCACAACAACAAATGTTGAGTTGCAATCAAGGAATGGGTAAAGAAATACTACTCAACCGTACTCCCAAAGGCTGGAGAACCTAGTTAGTATGCCAAGAACTGGGGTTGATTAATATATCATGCTTTTAAGGTGGAATGCAACTTCCTCCAATTGACCAGCTTTCAAACTCCTGAGTTGACAACTATGGTACGACGGCTAATATGACGACTCCCCTACACTGTCTACTCTACCGACTCAAAGCATAGCTGGTAAACGCTGAACCATCTTCAAATGCCCGCATCTTAATCATTCTACGTCCACATGACTAAAAGCATGGCATACAACCTCAAGAAGACTTCCTTAATACCCTATATAGGTCCCCTATTTGGATGAAAGTTTGGGATAAACACCAATCTGTTAGCCCATTTTAACCAACTCACCGTCCTATCGGCATTGCAAACAACTCGAACGCAATCATGCATACGTCATTGACCAGTGTTACAAGACCCCTGGGCAATAAAATGAGCCTGATCATAATGCCGATTGGGGAATCTTTCCTAGTCAAGACCTATTCGTTGAAACCATCCTACATGCAGAACTTCCAATGAAAATTCAACATGTTAACTATGTCGGTGTGTTATGGAAATACAACCCCCGGCACTACCTCATGAAGTGAGAATTGCGCATGGCTTACACCAAGAGTGATGACTGCTATCAAATGTAGCTGTCTTCCCCCATTCCTCAAAGAACATTGTCAATCGTGGTTAGACATACCAGATCTACTTCTTATATTGTTGAAGTGAATGAAGAAGCTGGCAGCCAACGAATTTATCCAAAGCCCGCAGCCAGTTGTTGCCGATACCCATAAATGAGTTCATCACCGGCGCTTATTTCCAGACTTCGACAAGAGAACTGGTAGACCGCCGCCGACAACTGCACCAACATGTCTAGGCAAATTTTGAGTTGATGAATCAGATGAAGGATCAACATAGCAGGATAAGGAGGGGACCTGCTCCATACTCTAGATCGGAAAACTCCTCTTCTCTAAATGGCTACCGTGAACGCCAACGCCATAAGGCTTCTCCGGGAAGGATAGCTCCGACCATATATGCAAGCCCCATAAAACGAAGGACCGGGAACATCCGACCCCTATCGATCAATGACTTTGATCAAATTGAACCATTTGCGTTAGACTTCCAACTGAGAAGGGATGGAATGATGTGCAATAGCGAGCATACGACGCTGCCTCACTTATCAATGAGATTTGATCTGATCTCTTTTGAATTATTTCTAATTCAATTTCATTTACGTTGCGAAATATGACCTACTTGAATTAAACTACTTGCAAATGATGCAGGTAACCGAGTACTTAAGATTGGGTGCAAAACAACCTCCGCGGACCATGATCAAATCATTGAGGTATCATCGTGATGAGCATGATTCGACCACTCATCGGCTACTATATGCCCCTGACTGGGGGCAAGGCATCAAAGCGGAAGAGACCGACAAGGTCAGGACTTTAGTACAAAGTGGATGCAACCGACCATCCACTCATCTGCCTACGCAATTTAATTAGGAGATGTAAGAAAGACTTGGAGTTATATGTCCCTACAATGCACTCTCAAGCTCGCCAAAATACTTATGCTTCTTCTGATGCCCAATAAGAACGAAACCACACTGTGGATGGACATGACGCGACCATCTATACATCAAATCTACATTAGACACTTGGGGTTATTTGAGAAAAGAAATTTAAAGTGGATGTGATTTGACCATTCACTCTCCATTTGCGTCTGTGATTCGACAAAATGATAATGCCTTAAACTGACTTCATCAGGGGCCAACCCTCAATTTAAAGTCATCAACGACTGATTGTCTACTCACTAACCATCACGAGTTGTCATTCAACTCTCTTCCTTAGCTCGATCGAAAGAATGCAAAGTATAAATTGGACATGACTCGATTGTCTGCTCCCCAATTCTTGCACCCGACTTAAGGGAAAATACACAACTCAAAGTGGATGTAGTTCGACCATCCTTTCCTATGCTCGAGCACAAAGCTTGCCAGAACACTAATCTTACTCCTTAGGCCTGGCAAAAGCGGAATCAAAATGAACATGGACGCGATCTAACCGTCCATACTCTAAACTCATCCTTTGTTGAGGGGCCTATAAGTGGAAGTTAATCGGGATCCCGCCAATCACTCGCTAAGCGGAACACCTAGCTCAGGGACAAGCCCTCACATCAGGCCAGAAATGGCCTGATACACGACAACTTTTTACTTAACTCCGTACTCCCAGAGTGCGAGGTGGAGTATAAACATTTTCCTAAAAGCCCAGAGTACTCCGAGAGCGCGAGCTGGGTACAAACTTTTTACTTAACTCCGTACTCCCAGAGTGCGAGGCGGAGTATAAACATTCCTTAACTCTGTACTCCCAGAGTGCGAGGCGGAGTATAAACATTCATTCAACTCCGTACTCCCAGAGCGCGAGGCGGAGTATAAACATTTTCCTAAAACCCCAGAGTACTCCGAGAGCACGAGCTGGGTACAAACATTTTACTTAACTCCGTATTCCCAGAGTGCGAGGCGGAGTATAAACATTTTCCTAAAACCCCATAGTACTCCGAGAGCGCGAGCTGGGTACAAACTTTTTACTTAACTCCATACTCCCAGAGTGCGAGGCGGAGTATAAACATTTTCCTAAAACCCCAGAGTACTCCGAGAGCGCGAGCTGGGTACAAACTTTTTACTTAACTCCGTACTCCCAGAGTGCGAGGCGGAGTATAAACATTCCTTAACTCCGTACTCCCAGAGTGCGAGGCGGAGTATTAACATTCATTCAACTCCGTACTCCCAGAGCGCGAGACGGAGTATAAACATTCACAAAACCCCAGAGTACTCCGAGAGCGCGAGCTGGGTATAAATATCAACAAACTCCAGCTTCCGAGAGCGCGAACTGGAGTATAAACATTAACTAACTCCGGATTCCGAGAGCGCGAACCGGAGTATAAACATCAACAAACTCCAGCTTCCAAGAGCGCGAACTGGAGTATAAACATTAACTAACTCCGGATTCCGAGAGCGCGAACCGGAATATAAACATCAACAAACTCCAGCTTCCGAGAGCGCGAACTGGAGTATAAACATTAACTAACTTCGAATTCCAAGAGCGCGAACCGGAGTATATACATCAACAAACTCCAGCTTTCGAGAGCGCGAACTGGAGTATAAACATTAAACTAACTCCGGACTCCAAGAGCTCGAGCCGGTGTATAAACTACAACCAACTACGGCTTCGAGGAGGGTGGATCCATCCACCTAACGACTTCGACCGTATCTCCATTCAATGCAGCTTCGAGGAGGGTGGACCTGTCCACCTAACGACTTCGACTGCATCTCCATCAAGTACGGCCTCGAGGAGGGTGGACCCGTCCACCTAACAACTTCGACTGCATCTCAACCAAGTTACATCACTCATTCCCCGAGCATAGGCGCAGACTCAACACATGAAAATGAGTGATCAACAGCTGTCATAAAGATATAAGTCCCCAGAGTGTGGATGTTAAAATTAAGCAGTGAACAATATTGCATAACACATATTACGGCTTATCCCCAAGACTGGGGGCAGAAGTACAAATTACTGAAAGAAGAGAAAGGTGACTCGCTGCCTCTCCGGCTTAGCGTCCATTAAAACTTAAGGCAACGACTGCATGGAGGCCTTGATGCCAACCAAACATAATGACGCCCAAAGTTACAAGCAACCGATCATATCATACCGCCGAATCGACGGGCAATGTCGATCTGCGCCTTTCATATCATACCATCGGATTGACAGGAAATAAGGTCCGAGCATTCTGCATCATGCCATCGAATCGACGGTCAATATCAATCTTCTTCAACTACAAATCAATGTGACCCGAGCATGCATCGAATATCTTCGACCAGCATAGCATGAATAGAAGTGTAAATCACAAATGAGTGTGACTTTACCATTCGTCCTCCATCGCCTTCCTTCAATCCATCAGGAAGAACATGAAACCAGGTGAGCATGACATGACTGCATTTGAGCTGACATTATCCCTAGATCTAACGGGAGAACGTAAATCGAAATGGACATGGTTGATCAGCCAACTCCAAATGAATGCAACGCGACCATTCATTCATTGACTCTTACCATGATCCGAATCAAAGAACAATTCGAAACAAGTGCAACCTAAACATCTGCACACTGATTCTTACCCTGGATTCGACAAGGGAAGCACCAATCCTGCATTGGATCTGACTAGACGATTCACTCTTCAGTTTTTTGCCCAAAGTATGGCGACATAAGCAGCAGAGCGAATGTCATTGACCGTCCAGAATCTAGCTTATGTCCGAATGTCAGCAAAGTAACAATTTATTCCGCCTAGAGGAAAGAACTAGAACATAATGCATGATAGGCACGACTCTGCCCTCCGTCCGTTAATTTGATCCTATGGTTCAATGGAATATAATACAAAATTGAAGTGGACATTGTCTACCTTGCCACTTATCGAGATACTCCCCAGACTTAGGGGCAAGAACAAGAAGATAAGGTAATATGACTCAACCATTCATCAGTCAACTCCGGTTCTTAAAGCTTGAACTACAGTATAGACACAGCTAGGACAAGACTAGATCGTCCCCGTAATGCATCCGCCAACCCGAGGCTGGGGGCAAAAGAGTAATTATCCGAGAGTTGACTATGACAATTTGAACCTATGACCCATGCCTGATATTCATAACAACTCTAGGTTGAGACCGAAAGGATGCCTAGAGATAGAATCATCGGATCAATACCAGGACTTATGGGCGACTGATCATCATTCTGACCTTTCCAATGAGCAATGGATCGCATATACATTGAATAAAAAGCGCATCATTCAGAAACATAAGTCAATTCAATCTCAAAGTTGGAGCCAGCTATGTAGCAGCGTGCAATACAAGGCTAAGTTCTACTAATCCTTTGATTCAACGTCCTTGTAAGCCTGATCATTTACCATTGCAAATAAACACATGAGGCACCTACAACCCATCACGAGTATTGTAGATCAGATCACAACTCTACGCAATTATGAAGAAAGAGTCAATTGTTTTACTTCAAGTGAATCTTGATGTGTTCGCTTGGATTCGACCTCATATATATATATATGGACTCTCGCTAGCCATGAAGAACCATGCATTAAATGTCGACCCAAGGCATGTCTCGGTGAACAAAAACGATGCGACATGGATCCGGAGAGATCTGTTGCACTAAAAGAGGAGGCGAATCTGCTCAAAACCAGTGGGTTTATCCATGATGCCCTCCAACCAAAGTGAATATCCAATCCTTTACTTATAAGAAAAACGAACAGAGAGTGGAGGACATACATCAACTACTCAGATTTGCATGGGATATGACAAAGCATGGCTTTCCACTCCCAATGATCGACCAACTGATGGACCTGACCATCATACATGAATTACACACATCCATGGATACAAACTCCAGATACAATCAGATACCGAAGCATGTCCCAAACCAGGAATACAACTGTTTCGCTACTAACCTGGGCCTATAGTGCTATGCTGCAATCTATAGACTAAAACTTAAGGTCACTTGTGCTACTTACAAAAGGACGATTAGAAGATCATTCAAAAATTAGATCGACTGACCGATGAAAGTAGATGTGGTTAATATGCTCGTGAGATCACGGCTATCAAACGACCATATCGATGAATTGACAGAGGTATTCAGTGCTCTCCAAAAAATGCAGGATGAAACTCGATCCTTTGAAATGCTCTTTCACCATTACATCAGAAAGATTCTTTGTTTTCATTATCAATTCTCATGGAATCAAGACTAATTTCTAGAAAATTATGACAGTTAGGGACACCCATGTACCGAGGACAACCAAGCAGGTCTGATAGATCGCTTAAAGAGACCTCCCATTTTACCCGAACCTTTGGATCACGAAGATTTATACATCAATTGGGCCGTGTCAACACATGCCATAAGCGTCGCAATGCTATGTGAAGAGAAACGAATCCAAAGACCAGTATATGATGAAGGATGACTATTGACAAGCTCACCCCGTTAACGTCCATATCAACCAACCGTTATGATAGTTACAACAGCGGCCTTAGATGTCTGAAAGGATACTCGAATGGGATATCGAGCTAAGCCAATTTGATTTCACATATCTCCCTCGGGGAGCTCTCCATGATCAAACATTAGCATACTTTATGTCTGAATCCATCACATCAGACGACTATCTAAAGAACAGTGGCGAACCGTCCAACCGATGGAGGACGTACACAGATGGAACTTCCAATAATCGGCTTTTTTAATGTCGGAGTTGCGTTAATGACTACTGAGGAACGATCGATCTGCCACGCCCTCAAACTTAACTTCCTTGCAACAAATAACAAAGCTAAGTATGAAGCCTTGGCGCTCAAACTTACAAGAAAACTAGGAGTGGAAACTTTGCATATATTATGTGATTATTGGTTAGTAGTATACCGAGTCAGGGAAGATTATTCAACTAGGGGGCAACATCTTGCTCCTCATCCTAGCTGGGTCCAAAAGCTACTAGTCGACTTCGACTATTACACCATTACACACATCCTCGGAGGGCCAAATGAAAAAACTAAGTCACTGGCCAAGCTAGCCAGTTCCGGGGATGCATGGCAAAAACACTTTATCCCAGTTGACATGCTTATTATTCCAAGCATTGACATATGAAGATCAACTAGATCTTAGAGATGGATCTAGGAGAAGAATCATGGATGACTCCTATCAAAGATTATCCACAATCGGGGATTCTTATTGAATAAACGAATAAGGAATGGCATAACCTCCGTGAAGCATCACTGCATGATTATGTCTGGATCGTTTGACTCTGTCGATACAAAGCATTACTTTTGTATCCATCAATCCGAGATCCAATATTACGTATCCACCAATACGAAGCATACATTCCAACCCTTCACATCGATTCAGGAGAGGATCGTTACGAAGGAGCATTCAAAGACAACCATCAAACGTTGTTACAACTTGAATTTCACTTCGATCCAGGAGAGGATCGATACGAAACTCAATCCAAACAAAAACTAAAGAACTTGACAATGACTCGTGAACATGCAAACGTTAACGGGAGCCAGGTTAACATACGTACATATATGACAAACTAACATTCAATTTTCAAAATTTACAGAAATTGAATGCTCACCTGATGACAATTACAACAGCGAACAACAAATCGCTAGCACTCGACACTCAGTTACAACATTGTACTACATAACCACTGACAGTGGTTCAATCAACATTTATATTACTGGAAATCAATCGAAGGTTACATCTTTTGACGAAAAGATAACAACTACTCAACGAATCAGATAGAACTTTTTCAGAATGAAGGATGCAGCATTTCAAAGCACGTCATGTTCACACAAGACGTACTTTGGGGGGCAAATGTTATCCCGCCTTTTGGCAAGGCCGTGACACCAAGAACTTGACTAGAAACCAATGACAGTTCGTCTTGAAGATCGGTTATACATAGGTCTATTATGGATGTCGGTAAATTTTTTCCGAGTTCGGATCGAGCTACAATTGATATGACATGACAAGCAAAGCTAAGAAATCCAACATCCTAAATTTCAAGTCAATCGGAGTTTGTATGCTCAAGATATTGATCGATCACGGTCGAGAAAACCTAATTTGCATCGATCATATCTCGAGATCTACAAGTCCAAATGCTATGAAATTTTCGCAGTTGCTTACTGGCTACCTAAGGAATGTCCACGCCAAATTTCAGCTCAATCGGAGCAAATCTTGATCGATTCGAAGCAAGGGTCGAATCGATATGGACCAACTTGCATCAATCATATCTCGAGATCTACAAGTCCAAATGCTATGAAATTTGGACAGGAGCTAACTGGCGACCTAAGGAATGTCCATGCCAAATTTCAGCTCAATCGGAGCAAATCTTTATCGATTCGAAGCAAGGGTCGAATCGATATGGACCAACTTGCATCGATCATATCTCGAGATCTACAAGTCCAAATGCTATGAAATTTGGACAAGAGCTAACTGGCGACCTAAGGAATGTCCATGCCAAATTTCAGCTCAATCGGAGCAAATCTTGATCGATTCGAAGCAAGGGTCGAATCGATCCCAAAGTGGGCCCGGATTTCCAAAGAGTGGGCATGTGGGCCCCCTCACGTACCAGAACTGGTCTCCCCGAATTTTAGGCAAAATATCAGCCTCCTACATCTATAAATAGAGCCCCTGGTCATTCAAAAAAGAGGTCGGACAATTTTAAGAGCTAAAGAGCGCCCAGACTCTGCCAGATTTACTCTGCATCACCGCCACTGCTTTAGTTTCAGAATTAGCTTATAAAACCAGTTGTAATACAGTATAAACAATTGTAGTCTTCGAGTGTCGAGCAATAAAATCATCAAACTTCATAGTGGACGTAGGCTAAAAAGCCGAACCACTCTAAATCGCTTGTCTTTGCAATTTACTTTCTATTATTTGGAGTTTTTGTTAGATAATCCACAGTTTTAATTTTCATTCTACACGTTTATCTCTTCAAAGACTTCCGAAGAGTGTTGTGCCCATTTTTGGTACAAACACTTAGGTCGCCAAACTTTATCAAAAAAACTATTTTCTCTTGAAAAGATTCTGAATTCATTTATTATTTTTTAAAACTCTTAAAACATAGGTATTAAAGTGAAAAAAGTAAGGCTTTAGCCCTACAACATAAGCTATTATCGTGTTCTCCCATTATTTTTTGATGCTCATAATGATGCACTCTTGATCATAGAAAATGTTATATTATTAATCAAAATCGGAAGGATAAACTGCATATCAAAGTTCTTACTTTCTTGTTCACCTGATACTATGTCTTTCCATGATCAGATGCCTTAATTTTTGATGAATTGAGCACTAAAATCATTTCCTGATGTCTTGAGTTCACTTTGATGATTGTGATGGTTTCTTGATGCATTACTGGATTTCTGACTACTTTTTGATTTCATGCCCAACGATCCTTGAATAGAAATCAGAGTATCTTGATTCAAAATTAATCATCTTGTTTCCTTGTTTATGACTAATTGAAATCCGTCTTTACAAATGATGGATCTCCCAATAATGGAACTGATGGGAGGAGATTAAGAAATGTCCAGTGGTCTATCGGTATTGAGAACTTTTTTGGAGGAATGGAGATTGAGACGATGTTATGGCTATGCAAGAGAGACAACATTTTTTTACTATCTAATTAAATTATTTATACTGAGTAATTGAAGCTCTTCGTAATTTAGGACGATTTCATTCCAATCCAATTGTTTAATAAGATAGTCCACCCTCAAATTATCGACTTCTTCCTATTTATGTTTTTACAATCTTTTTTATTTTTAAATTTTAAATATTCAATGGATTAATTATTTCAAATAATGCTATAGTGATACAAAAAATTGTTTAAAATTGAGGTAAGAGACACAAAGTCATGTAGAAACTATAGAATTTGGGGAGTTGACTATGTTTTCCTCTTTTGATCGCATATTTTTACAAAAATATCTTATACAATTATTAATCTTTTTCTTTTATGCAATTTCTTTTGTTCCTTCTATCTATTTTCGGTTTTATATTCTTTTCTAATTCTGTTTTTACTTCGTTATTTACTACATAAATTTTGGTTGAAGTCATTACAATATTGTTACTAGATCACTGCAACATCCATTCAGATCAATTATAATTTTTCACCACTTTTTAACTAAATGATCAATCCATCCCAAGCAAAAAGAACCAACCACAAAACTAGTTTTAAAGAAAATTCATGAACAACTAAAATGGCAAAGTGTTTGTCTTCTGATCTATTCGAAATAAAACATAAACACTTTGTTAATTTAAATATGAAAAAACAAGGTTTTTGTCATTTAATTCTCCATCTCCAAGCACAAACACGGCCTCCCCATTTCAATTCGAGAAACCTAAAAATTTCACCATTTTTCTCATCTCATTCTCAAAATCCACATAAAATTAATCAGCTTTTTTATAATCAATTCATTTGGAAATGGCTATGTTGCTTAAAGAATTTGTGATAAAATTCATGCACAGAGAAAGTAACAGTTGTGACAAAGGCAATGTGCGGGCGGAGTTGTAATAGAAGAAAATGTAATTGTGTCGTATGCATACAAGCATGGATAGAAAGATTTATTTGATGCAACTTCGACCAAAATTAATTAAGAAGATATCGACGAAGGAAGCATAGGTGGTTGTAATGGCCTGCCTTTTTGGACAGTTTAAATCGACGATAGACCACACACGTCAGACTCAAACTGTAACGACCCGACTTCCTATGCCCAGAAAGTCGCATCATTATGAAGAAAGAAAGGGATAGAAAAGAGAAAGAAGAGAAGAAAGAAAGAAACAACAACAACGATCTCACAGCGGAATGAATAAATTATATTAATAACATAAACTATTACATAGTATACAACAATTATCAGAGTTACACAGATACACATCACATACTAGACAGTTATAAACATCTGTCTAGTTATTACAACTCAATACAATACACACACTATCACAGATATCAACACAGCGGAATACTATATCTACGAACGCCGAAGCCTCCTGCTCCATTGCTCCTCCAGAATATTCGTCAAAGCTAAACCTGAATCCCTTGGCTACTCGTAAAAATTTGAGTACCCAAGAGTTTATAAAACAGAAATAAACACTTGGGTCAGACATGGGTCTGGTGTGAGTAACAGGTTAAACTTGCTTAACTTCAAAACCTTTAGAAAGAAAAGGTATCACGTAAGACTCCCCACAAATAAACATGGGTAAGTTTTTACCTTACGCTAACCAAAACATTTGATAGGAAATCCAGTTATATTATAATAGGGTCTAGGGTTTTCAAATAAATATGAAATAGCTGAAATTGTTACATTATTAAATTCCAGCATACTAGCCACAAAGTGGGTTATACAATCAAAACCGTAAGGGCACGTAGGAAGAATGGGTTTCCATACAATGGTAGGGCTACTAGGGTACCGCCCGTCATAGTACGTGGCCTAGATCACCGTACCGAGGAGTATGCCCGCTCCCCTGCAACACAAAGCCGGAACCATCCCTTACTGGATAATTCCGAACAAGATAACCCCGTAGTTGGCGCGACCAACCACACACTAAGCCGAATAAAAAGAAAAGGGACCTCTAGACAGGGATCTATCTTGCTCTCAGTGGGTGCTACCCACGAAGCCTTGCTGCACCTCCCCTGTTTTAGCCATTCCCGGTTGATGAGGCTTGAGGTTACGATTACCTTTAATCAGAACATATCACTTAGAATGCTCATCGTCCACCTGACGATGTGCTGAAAGCATTCAATCCATACAAGTTCGTTCTGGGTTCGAACGAAACCGAAGGCATTATCTCGTTACACTCGTTTTGGAATCACCCTCAGAGTTAACGACAATAACCCTTGCACTCTGAATCTTCATCTTCACTTGAGATTCACGACCTATTGTTAATTTGGATCGATGTGGTATTCGGGTCTCCAAACCTGGAATCCTGGTATACGGAAACCCGATCCCGGTCTCATCGAAATCCAAAACGTATCTTTTAAGGGCCAAGTTGTTTTAAGGTTAAAACAATTTAATTCTTATCTATATACACAAAGATAGATAATTCAATAGATAATCTACATTATCATCCCAAACAGATAATTCACATTATCATTATAATTCAACCAAAACGTCCATATCACATATCAGCACATATCTCATCAGAGATATCAAACAATGCAAAGCATTTAATAACATTCATCCATCCCTAAGTAATGATTTATCATCTCTAATTAATTTAAAGTGAATTAAACTAATTACTTCATTCTATAAATCCTGCTTACTTAATCATTAATTAAACCAATTAATTAATCATACTCTAAGTATCCATCTTAATTAATCATTCCTGATTAATTATAATTACTTTTAATTACTTTAAGTAATTAATACTTAATTAATTTCACAAATTAATTATCTTAAACCATTTCAGTAATTAATCAAACCATTCAAAAGGGTAGATTGCTATGGGGTAAATAAGCAAAAGTAGAGAAAGGAAAAAAACAAATACAAAATCTCGTAGCGGAATGACAAAATATAATAATCAAATAATAGTTCATGATGCTGTTAAATAAATACATTTGATTATTCTTTACAACAAAAAATTAGAGTTACATAAAACATAGATAAATAAATAAATAAATGCAGTGGAACAACATGATGTAGTGGAATACATATCATAAATAATAATAGTACTAATCTTCGTCTTCGTCCTCCAAAAATAAGGTCTTCAACCCTGAAATGCTCAGGCTGACCCGAGCGAATTGAAAAGACAAAACAGTCAAGTCAAAACTAAAAGATCTTATGTAATTTAAATCAACGGTAAAATATGAGTGTAACGGCGTCAAAGGTGTTTACGAGTTTTGACATCTTCTATCCAGTGTCTAACGTGGGTGCAATTTAAGGATCTGTTAAACTATCTATTATGTAGTACAATACGCTATTATAATATGTTTACAATAAAGTAAAAGTATTAAAATAGCGTTAAGGCGTTACCCATATCCTCCTTAACACATTTTTATATATTTCTATAGTCTATACAGTATCGTAATTCCTCCGTAAACTAGAGGGCTATCAGAGGACCTTCCATAGGTATGATACAAACCAAACTCGTAGAAGACGCGCTAGGGCATGTAAACACGGCACTCGAGGCAATGCCAGGGTAGATATACCAATTACGGATCCGGACTAGTAGTAACGCATAGCAGCTACTACCCACCATGGAACACACTCCCATAATCAAAATCAAGGGGTGGCCACCAAATCATAACAAAGTCAAAATATGGTATCGAAGAACTGTGTCGGATAGGAGGAATGACCTCACTTTGCCCGGCATGGCTCCTATTTTAGCCACATCTAAGCTGACTCACGGGAGTCAGGGTCACGTCAATACCTCATACAGAAATCGTTCGCCAAACCATCCTACTTCATTTTTGGAATCTCCACCACGTACATAGTTGTTAAAGTGGTTTTTGGTATTGGCAGAGAGTATGACAATATCTGATCCCGGTCCCTTTAATAACCAAACACTTATTTCACACCAAATGGTTCTTTTCCATTTCAAAATAGTCAATTCACAATTTATATCAAAATATCATATTCAATTTCAAATCATACCTCTTTCGAAATCATATTCACTTTCAAACCATATTCGCTTTCAAACTATATTCACTTTCAAAATCATATTCACTTTCAAATATGTCATTTCATAAAAGGTATCACTTCAAATTCCAACTTAAGTGGTATAATCATCAAGGATTTAAATATAAAAACTTCAACTTTACACAATTTGCAATTTTAGAAAATAGTTTAGATAGTCATAAATAGTTTAATAGTTTAAATAAATTAAAATAGTTTAAATAGTAAAATAGTTTAAATAGTTTTTTTTAAATTTGATTTAACTAGATTTAAATTAATTTAAATAGATTAAATATAGATTTAATAGATTTAATTAGGTTTAAAATGTTTTAAATAGATTAATTTTAGACTAAATAGATTTAAATTATATTAAGTAGAGTTATAAATAGATTAAATAAATTTAAAATAGAATAAATAGATTTAAATTATATTAAATAGGTTTAAAATAGATTAAATAACTTTAATTAGTTTAAAATAGGAAAAAATAGATTAAATTGGATTAAATAGGTTATAATAGATTAAATAAATTAAAATAGTTTAAATTGATTAAATAGTTTAAATTAATTTAAAATAGATTTCAAAGTTATATCCAAACATTTCCAATAACTCAATTTCCGATAAATTCATTTATATTTTACATTTCAACTTTGAAATTCCAATTTAAATCCTTTGAAAAATTCATTAAATAAATTCCAATTTTCTGCATTAACGCCTGGATTATAAAAAATAATTCAGTTTATATAAATCAATTTCTACTTCAAAATGCCAGTTAACTGAATTTAAAATTTTAAAGAATTAAAAACCACTTAATTTGACCAAATCCGCTGTCTATATATAATTTTCTACCCTGCGGTCAAGTGATACTGATATTTATTATTTCAATCCATAATTTAAAATTTTATAGTTATATATCATTTCAAACCGCAATCCCGAATTAAATAAAATCCATAAAATCGCTCGAGTCTATCACTTCGACCCATAATGATTTTTCCATAATCTATAGATCGTTCAAGTATGTATCATTTCAACCCATAAGGAACTTGCAGTGTTATAACAATATAAAAATACAACATCCAGTCATCCAATATCAATAATCAAACATCCTCGCAATCATCATCAAAATCAGTCGACAAACATCAATAGATAACTGATAATCAATACAAGTATTAAATTGATAGTTTAAAATTCAATATTAAATTAAACGATGATTAAATGCAATAAAAGTCAAATTTAACCAGAATGACAATTTAAACATACCAAATGTCAATTAATTTATTTCAAATCACATCATAAATTTAATTTAACTAACATAAGATAGTTTAGTAATTGTGAGTGGGTTAAAACACTCACCTTCGATTTTAAATCGAATTAAAATACAATTTAGGCCCCAAATTCAAACGGTCTCAGAATTCATCCCAATCAGCGTTAAAAAGTCCGGAATTTCAATACGATCCTAGCGGAAAAAACTGCGCGTTAATCCGAGTTCGTATACAAAAGATATTAAGTTTTGAAGTTAGACGATTTAAATTAGAAAATAAATAAAATAATAATACTTACATTTACACGTCACCCTATCATTCACACGCTTCAACCCAGGCATGAGATACATTTCACGACCACGCTCAGGCAAACCCAAGTTCATCCCCTCTTCAAACGTGACTGCGCGGCCACAGGCCCTCGTGGCCACCCCCGTCCATGCGATCGTCGACCACGCTCGTCGCTCGAGCTTCGCGTGCTCACGGCAAACCCAGATCATGAAAACTGCTCAGCCGCCACCGCTAATAGAAAACCCTAGTTGAATTTTCCCCGCCAATCCAACCTCCCAATGACCCAATAACTTGCACTGATGGACTGCGCGCGTCACTCTCCATGCAACGGTACCCACGATTCGACGATCCGTCGATAATCATCGACCACCAAACGGATGACTGAGATTTAATCTCCAATTTTCGGACAAATAGAGACCCAAATAAAAAAACAAACTACAGATATGACTTGCGCTTGTTGAGAGCTTCGAATCGATGAAGTGCATGTCAGAACACAGACCAGCATACTTAAACTTCTTATTTTGGTTGTCTTAACTCACTTTTAGCATATGTCAATTATAGTTATATTGCACTTACCTATCATTGCACATTAATGTTTCATTTATTCCAAATAGTCCTAAGGTACTCGTTATCATGGTTCATTATTTGGTACTCTGAAATATTATCTCTAGCACTTGGTAAACATTCCTAAAGTCATTGATTTCTTGCATGAACGTGGACCCGTGCATTTTTTAGACAACATATTCGCTTGATAACTAGAATAATATTTGACAAATGCATTATAGTAGGGATTAAGTTGTTATGTAATTTAACATCTAAACATCATAGGGTTATAAATGTCAATGTTTAGTTAGTCGATGCTATTGTTTTTCGGTGGTATAACACCACTTGCACATTTCATTTTTCTATGCAAAGAACTTGGGCTTACACCGTTTGACTTTACTATGCTTGCCGACATTAGTGTAAGGGTTGCCAACTTTTCATTGCTTTCATATGACATAAGATGATAGGTAGCATGATACTGCTCTTGTTTATGACCTCTTTCCTTATTTTTACTCCACACTTCGAGTAATTTGTGAGAAATGCGGATTACGGATCTTAAGGCTAGAATTAACACTAGAGGGGGGGGGGGTGAATAATGTTTTAAGGAATTACTAATTATTTTTGAATTTATATTAATTTGAACACAAATGTATGCAATATTCAGACACAGATATGATCACAGAATCAAACAAAGATGCAGATATAAAGTAAAAGCAATAAAGGAAAGAACACACCGGATTTTATACTGGTTCGGAGTTACCCTACATCCAGTCCCGCAACACAAGTATGGATTTCCTTTCAAAATCAATTCTTACAATTACACCCTCGATTTCAAGGCCACGAGGTACACCGCTCCAGATTCACAATCCTCTGGGTAGAGATACTTGATTTTACGGGCAACAAGTTCACCCGATTGATTTTCCAGGCTACAATCACACCTTTTCTCGCTCGATTGAATACAAAGAAGTCTATAACTCTGAATAGCACTGGGATCTTGTTGAGATAGTGATAGAGAATCAAACCAGAGATGATCTAGTTAGATTCAATGGTGATTTCGGCAGAGTAATGGTAAAAATGTATATAAAGAAATGTGGAAGAAGAAGAGGAGTGAAATCAGAGAAAAATTGAATGTAAATTTCGTTTAAAACAGCTCCTATTTATAGTAGAACAACAGCCATGTCCATTCGTGAAAGGATATGACGAATAGACACTTCCTTTGAAATTCAAACTTTTGAAATAAACTGTCACCTTGTCGACAAGGGGTCCTTGGGGTTGTCGACAGGCCTAAGTTATTTTTGGTAATTTGTTTTTCTTTGAAAATAACTTCTATCTTGTATTAAAACTATTTTAAACTTTATAAATATACTTAACTATAGTTAAAATACATAAATAAGTATAGAGAATAATATTTTGGTATATATAAAATTTTACTATAATTTTATATTTAAATCTAAGTATAAATATTAAAAGTTAAATATATTATAATTAAAAGATAGTTTAAAACCAAGGATAATTTGATATTGAAAATAAAGATTATTTTGAGGCTAAAAGTATTTTAAAACAAGGATAGATGTTTTTGATTTAAAAAGGAAGATTTTGAAATCATTTTGAAAATAAAATATAATTTTGTAAAACATTTGAATAAAAGTTAGTGGATACAAAACAATGTT
Organism: Allium fistulosum; assembly: GCA_030737815.1. Taxonomy (NCBI): domain Eukaryota; kingdom Viridiplantae; phylum Streptophyta; class Magnoliopsida; order Asparagales; family Amaryllidaceae; genus Allium; species Allium fistulosum. The sequence goes on along the minus strand of CM060901.1, from coordinate 1,385,205,344 downwards.
CCACTAGATTTTTCGTAGGTTCCATCCTACTTAGGGTTCCCTCCTTTTAACGGGCTCGAAGTGGATTCCATTCCACGAATAAAATGAATTTTAAGATGTCAGTGCTTTTCTAGGAGTTTTAACAAAATTCCTAACTAAATTACTTATCTTGAAATCTTGAACTTTTGATAATCTTGATACTCATGAGTCTTGAATCTTGATATCTTCGATCTTGAGTTCATCAGTTCTTGAACCTTTATACTGTACGGTCTTCATTCTTTGGTACCTGTATATATATCTTGCATATACATATATATCTAAACAATAATGTTAGTATTTATATTTTATTATCTTATTCTAAGGTTGTTGTCATCAAAACCAACTTCCCAGGGACAAACAATCTCCCCCTTTTTGATGATGACAACCTTTGTTTATAAAATATTACTTCTATCCTAATAACTCCCCCAAAAACTAATAACTCCCCCTTAATCTATGCCTAACTATCCTATTTTATACTTTCCAAATGTGAGAAATGCGGATTACGGATCTTAAGGCTAGAATTAACACTAGAGGGGGGGGTGAATAGTAATTTAAGGAATTACTAATTCTTTTTGAGTTTATATTAATTTGAACACAAATGTATGCAATATTCAGACACAGATATGATCACAGAATCAAACACAGATGCAAATATAAAGTAAAAGCAATAAAGGAAAGAACACACTGGATTTTATACTGGTTCGGAGTTACCCTACATCCAGTCCCGCAACACAAGTACAGATTTCCTTTTAAAATCAATTCTTACAATTACACCCTCGATTTCAAGGCCACAAGGTACACCGCTCCAGATTTACAATCCTTTGGGTAGAGATACTTGATTTTACGGGCAACAAGTTCACCCAATTGATTTTCCAGGCTACAATCACACCTTTTCTCGCTCGATTGAATACAAAGAAGTCTATAACTCTAAATAGCACTGGGATCTTGTTGAGATAGTGATAAAGAATCAAACCAGAGATGATCTAGTTAGATTCAATGGTGATTTTGGCAGAGTAATGGTAAAAATGTATATAAAGAAATGTGGAAGAAGAAGTGGAGTGAAATCAGAGAAAATTGAATGTAAATTCGTTTAAAACAGCCCCTATTTATAGTAGAACAACAGCCATGTCCATTCATGAAAGGATATGACGAATAGACACTTCCTTTGAAATTAAAACTTTTGAAATAAACTATCACCTTGTCGACAAGGGGTCCTTGGGGTTGTCGACAAGCCTAAGTTATTTTTGGTAACTTGTTTTTCTTTTAAAATAACTTCAATCTTGTATTAAAACTATTTTAAACTTTATAAATATACTTAACTATAGTCAAAATACATAAATAAGTATAAAGAATAATATTTTGGTATATATAAAATTTTACTATAATTTTATATTTAAATCTAAGTATAAATATTAAAAGTTAAATATATTATAATTAAAAGATAGTTTAAAACCAAGGAAAATTTGATATTGAAAATATAGATTATTTTGAGGCTAAAAGTATTTTAAAACCAGGATAGATGTTTTTGATTTAAAAAGGAAGATTTTGAAATCATTTTGAAAACAAGATATAATTTTGTAAAACATTTGAATAAAAGTTAGTGGATACAAAACAATGTTCCACTAGATTTTTCATAGGTTCCATCCTACTTAGGGTTCCATCCCTTTAATGGACTCGAAGTGGATTCCATTCCACGAATAAAATGAATTTTAAGATGTCAGTGCTTTTCTAGGAGTTTTAACAAAACTCCTAACTAAATTACTTATCTTAAAATCTTGAACTCTTGATAATCTTGATACTCATGAGTCTTGAATCTTGATATCTTCGATCTTGAGTTCATCAGTTCTTGAATCTCTATACTGTACAGTTTTCTTTCTTTGGTACCTGTATATATATCTTGCATATACATATATATCTAAACAATAATGTTAGTATTTATATTTTATAATCTTATTCTAAGGTTGTAGTCATCAAAACCAACTTCTCAGGGACTAACATAATTTATCAAATAAATGCTAGTAATAGATCAAGTGCAATTACGACTGTCATGGATAGTATACTTGTGGGATATGCAGTAGAGCATGAATTGGAACATGCTTGGTAGTTGTGTTATATCTTATCAACAACTTATTTTTTAGTAGTAGCAGCGGTAGTGTACAAGTATATTACAATAATATTGAGGATGGTTTGTGTTTGTACCAAAATTGGGCACAGCACTCTTCAGAAGTTTTTGAAGAGATAAAGTGAAGAAAGTAAAATGGAAAAAGAGGATTATCTAACAAAAACTCCAAATTTCAGATATGAAAGCAATTAAAATGCAAGGAGACACAAGAATTTAGAGTGGTTCGGCGTATCGCCTACGTCTACTATGTAGTTGTTAGCTTTATTGATCTTTCTTTGAAGATTATAAGTGAATTCAGTAAGTTACAGCAGATGATTATGATTTGCAGCAGTAAATCTCGTTGGTAGCAGCAGCAATGAAGCTTAGATCTGGATCCGGTAGAGTCTGGGCGTTGGAGAGCTCGAAGGAGAAGAAGAACCCCTTTTCTGTTGGCTTTGGGGGTCTATTTATAGGTGTAGGAGGCTGATATTTCGCTCAGATCTCGGGAGACCCTCTCTGGCACGTGACCAGGCCCGCGCGCCCAAGCCCGTGAAGTTTCGGTCCGATCCGTGATCGATACGAACAAATTTCGTATCGATAAGGATTTCATCCAATGGAGTCGAAATTTGGCGTGGACATTTTTTAGCATGCATGTTGTCTTCTATGAAAATTTCATAGCATTTGGACTTGTAGATTAGGAGATATGATCGATACGAATTGGGATTCTCGGTTGGTTGTTTCATTCTACTCGCTCTTGTTTCGACTCGCTCTTTGTTCGACTCGGTTCTGTTCGACTCGGTGACGTGGCATTTATTCGTATTGACCGCTGTGCCTTGCTTCGCATTGATAGACATGAAGTAGGAGTCTTCGGATGGGTGCGAAGTTGATGAAGTGGAGCGAGTCGAAATGTGGCTCTCTGATGGAGTCGAACTAGATGGAGTCGAACAGTGGTCCTGCGAAGGAGTCGAACTAGATGGAGTCGAACTGTTGTTTTCTGAAGGATGCGGAGCGAGTCGAACAGAGGCTATGAGATGGAGTCGTAGTGGAGCGAGACGAAATGGAGCGAGTCGAAGTAGGTTCCATGATGGATTCGAGCAGAGCGAGTCGAAGGGGACTTTCCTGAGGGATGCGAACTGAGCGAGTCGAAGAAGGCTGTTTCTACTCAATTTTTCATCGGTTGTAACTTGAGCATACAAACTCGGATTGACTTGAGATTTGCAACGTTGACTCTCATAGCTTAGCTTGTCATGTTATATTAATTTAAGCTCGATCCGGACTCGGACAAAATTCGTCGATATCCATAGTGAGCCTGTGTATAACCGATCTTTGGGATGGATCGTCATTGGTTTACTAGTCAATTCCTTGATGTCACGGTCTTGCCAAAAGGCGGGATAACATTTGCCCCCCAAAGTATGTCTTGTGGAAACATGATGTGCTTTGAAATGCTGTCATCTTTACTCTGAATAGTTATTGTCTTTTCGATGAAAGTTGTAATCTTCGACTGATTTTCTCGATAATGTAAGCTATTGACTATCAGCTGCTGTACCTTGTATTGTTGAATCCGATTGCTGTATGCTAGTGATTAGCCGTTTGTTGTTGTAATCGTTATTAAATGAGTTTCTGATTCCTGTAAATCTGGAGTATTGAATATTAGTCCAACATACATGCATATATGTTAACCTAACTCTCATTGACGTTTGTACGTTCACGAGTCGTTGTCAGTTTATTTTATATTAAATTCTGTATCGATCCTCTCCTGAACTGACGTGAAATTCGTTGTAACAATGCTCGATGGTTGTTTTTAAATGTTCCTTCGTAACAATCCTCTCCTGAATCGACGTGAAGGGTTGAAACGTTGAAGACGACTTTCATTGAATTTAGGGATGCGGAATGAGCATTTCGAATCGATATAGATGGAGTCACTAGATACGAACATGCAATTCATATCGATGGAGTTGGCCTCTGGAAGTAGTGCTTCGATGGATTCGAACTGCATAGGAGGTGGAGTCGAATGGCACATGGGACGGAGTCAAAGACGAGCGATACGAAGAAAGGTTTCGTATCGATGGATTTGGTGAAGACTGAAAGGCCCTCGCTGGATACTTCGTATCGATAACAAATCGCATTGGTGGATTCGAATAGCTTATTCGACTCGCTCTTGTGGTAACACTTCATAGCCAGTTGAACTCGCTGGGATGCGAAGCGTTTTTTTACCTTTGCGCTCGAGTCCAAATAAATACTCCATACTTAGACATTTTTTCACTTTTCACTTTCTTTTTTTCTGCCTTGCTTTCGTATCGCTCTAAGACTTGGGAAAATAAATAACTGTTCTTGCCCTTGAAATGATTCATACCTTCAATTACTCGTACTAACTGCCAGATCTAGGTAATCCACTAAGCGAATCCAACGCGTAAACGATGAGACTCGATCTTTAACACCAAATCAACCAGAGTCACGATCGATCGAAGATTCCTTGGCCTCAGCTTTGCGTCGATCTGGAGTAGGGGTTTCGAGATGATGAGACGGGGGCCTTCGTATCGATCGATGGTTGAGCTTTGCATTGAATCGAGTGCTTTGAGTACGTAGATTGATACGAAGTGGTTGCGTCTGATCGATTCGAAAAGATGTCCTTCGATCGAGTCGAAGTGGATGGCTTTGGATCAAGTCGAAGCGGCAGCCTTGGATCGATTCGAAGTGGAGGCCTTGGACCGATTCGAACTGCGTAGCCTTGGGATTGAGTCGAAGTGGGTGGCTTTGGATCGATTCGAACTGGAGGCTTCGAATCGAGTCGAACTGTGCAGCCCTGGGACCGATGCGAACGTGTCCCTGAGCGATCAATTCGAACTTGAATCTTGGCGAGCGATTCGAACTTGAACCCTAGCGATCGACTCGAACTTGAACCTTTGACGATTGACAACGAACCTAACTTCGATGATATTGAAAAAGCCTTGTGCATCCGAACATCTAACTCCGACGAGCTTCATTCTTGGCATAATTAGACTTGACCTTTGGACTGCATACTTGATTTCGCTTCGAAGCTCGTCGATGGAACTGCAACTCTGACAAAATTTTAACAAACTTTAACTTGGACTGATTGCTAATAACTAGATGGCACGGTTTTGACGGTCAGCGATAACGGTCCTTCCGACCGAATTCCGAAGTCTCGTCGTTTACATGCCTCTTTCAATTCTGTAGAACTTCTTTAAATGATATACAGTACCGCACTGCACAACGCACTCACACATTTTACACTGGGGGGTGCACGAGCGTTATTGTCTGTTTAACAATGATTTTTCATAAGCTAGCTAGTCATGGAACCTTCAAGTTCTCAGCAGCAGGAGCCCCCGAGTTCAATTCCTTCGACCATCGAAATACCGGTTATTAAAGCCGAAGTTATAGAGCCATCTCTAGACGAGCGTCTAGGTGCCTGGTTTATTTGTCGTCCACAAGATGCCGTGTCGTCCGGTATTTCCAAAGATATGCTGGGATGGATCTGTCTAAGGCATGGCTTGTTGCTTGATGACGTGCTACTGCCTGGGCCAAATGACAGGCCGCATGATCCCCCGGAGGGATTTACTGCTTTTAACCGTCATGCCTGTACGGCGGGATCACTTCCTCCTTTCAACCAATACATAAGGGATATGTTATCATTTCTTAGAATAGCACCATCCCAGCTACACCCCAACGGGTATGCCCTATTGAACATCACTTTTATCTTGTTTATGGAGATTCTCTTTTGACCACCAAAGCCGATCGAGATTAGATATCTATTTAACGTTAAGAGCCATGGGGATAGCCCTTCTTTCACCTTCCTGGAAGCGGTCAGGAACTGCCACATTGTAATGGGCTCCTGGGGAAGGCTAAGTTATTTCAAGACCGAATGGTTCTACGTTCGGTGCCCCCTGGATTTGCTAGGCGGTGGTTGGATAGACATAAGCGTTGCAATCTTTCCCTTGAATTATCGAGATAATTATGACCGACCTCAAAACCGACATGTTTCTCTTCTTTTATAGCTGCAATCTCTCGACCTGACGGTGCATACTTCAGAGAGCTAGTTCAGATTCTTCAAGCGGCTCCAAGCGAAGAGAGGCATATCGACTGGTTCTGACCGACAGAAACTTGAGAACTGTCGGGCTAATTGAACGGGGGCAGAGCATACGGCTGGAAGGGACACTTAGAGTGGCTTCGAAAAAATGGGTGAAGCGCAAAGTGCCCGCAGTTGTGATAACCGAAGAAGTTGATCCGGAGAGAACGCCTACCGATACCGAGCTCCCAACCGGGCCTTCTTCCGATGTTCAAGATTCAGGAGGAAGGAGAAAAGGCAAGGCTGCTGCTCACAAGCCTTCTAAATCTGAGAGATTAAAATCTGTTGTTATGTCCTTGCCTGTTCAGGGGATTAGAATTTCAGAGGCTCCTCCCCCGCAAGTTGAGCATCCTTTTGAAGGGCTTGCTGATATTCCGATTCCGGATTATATGTCGTTTCAACACGACACCGGGATGGAGGAGCTTGACAATGCTCTCGAGCTGAGTGGGTCGCTTGCTACAAGTGCGGCTGACCTTTCCGGTTGGTTGGGGGGTTGCACATACATACACTTCACTGCACTACACGATTCATAACTGTAAATCGTCCAACCTGGGAAATCGCTAACTTTTCCTTCGTCTCTCATTTTCAGGTACTATGTCCGGGAAAGGATCGATGCTCGGGAATCTCCGCTCGGCCCGAAAGGCTTCTTCTTATTATGATTCCCGCAGGAGGGACTCGGATAGAGATCGCGATCGCGAGTACTCTAACCAAGATAGGTACGGGAGTGATAGGGATAGAGAATACAGACATCGGTCTAGATCGCCCTCTCCTCCTCCTAGACTTCCATCTCCACTCCCTATTATTGTTCCACACCCGCCAGAGCCTTCTCGTCATAGGCCATCTTCCCATACTTCTAGATCTGAGACTTATCTTCAGAGAGTCGAGACCACGACCTCTATAATTACAGAGCAGGTCCCAGCTGATCCCACAGGAGAAGGGGCCCTTAAATTGGCTCAGATGAGGAAGGATTTCCCGAATATTTGCTTTGATGGCTATGTCTTCCCACTACATTTAAAAAGAATTCCGTCTGGAGTGGAAAACATGATGCATTATTACGTTCATGACATCTACACCCAGTACAGAGAGTGGGCAAAGGCTGCAGAGAAGGCTTCCAAGGTGGCCTTTGAGCGAGCCAAAGCACTCGAGAAAATGGAATCCGATCTTGCTCAAAGGGACCGGATCATTCAAGTGCTCACTGCTGAGGCCGAGTCTTCTCAGAAATCTGAAATCGCGGCCAACAAAAAAGCTGATGAAGCGAATGTGGCCATAGAGAGGTTGAGGCAGACACATGTTGCCTTGGTGGAGGAGATGGGCCACCGGAACACTATAGTCACTACCGAGCGGGATGCGGCGATCAAGGAACTCAATGAACTCAAGGCCAAATTCGTCGACATGGCTAAGGAAAAAGATGATGCGAACAACGCAGCCCAGGAGGCGTGCGAACAAGCTGTCCTGCTCAAGGGTGAACGGGATGCGGCTGTGGCCAAAGTCCACAAGGTGGAGACTAAGGTTGAGGAGAAAGTGAAGTCGGCCGAGTCCAGGCTAGAGGCTGACATCGAAGACCTTCTCGTTGTTTACAATGCTAATGTGCTGAGGCACAGGGATCTAGCCTGGCTCAATGATTATCCAACGCATCTTTATAACGCTTGGGGCCGACTGGTTGAGGAAGAGAAGGAGGCGCATCAGGGCGAGTCTGGATGAATTTGAACTCGAGAATCACATTCTGATTGAAGATGAAAAGAAGATTCTTCACGAGTCAATGATTCTGCATGAGAAGGAAAGACTTGGCGCCTAGCACTTTGAAGTGGGAGAGGGTTCAGGGGTTGACCACCATGAAGCAAGTCTTGAAGTTCCCGTGTCAACCCAGCCCGAATCTTCGTCTGCGGTCGATCCGCAAGCTGTTCCTGCTTACGATCCAGATCAGCCGCAGATGCCTCCGGCTACAGCGCAAGTGACTGAAGTTGTTTCGCCGACTTCAAGTCAAACTGAGGAAGGTATTCTAAACATTCCACATATCTTTCTTAAGTCGAAATCTTCGTTCGAGTTAAGGTCTAACAGTTCTCTTATTCTTTGTCCAGTGATTGATGCTGCACCGGCCATGCCTCCTGCTACTCAAGAATCATATCAAACGCAGGAGGCTATCGTGACCGAAGCAATCACTGTAAGTGCAGCTGCCCCACCCGACGATGCTCAGGGAAGCACACTTGTATTTGATGAGCAGTTGATGGAAGAACTCTTTCGCCGTCATGGCGATCCTTTAGCCGACTTATCATTCGTCATGGGCGGAGGAGTTCCTGCCACAAGCTCTTCGATGCCGACTACTGACGCTCCCAGCGAGGATCGTTCGGGTACTGAAGAGGAAATCTTGGCACAAATCCCCGTTGAAATGGATGCCGCAGCACATGGTGGCAGTTTTGAAGGTGGGACGGCGGCACTTGGTCCAGCTCCGCTTAGAATGATATCGCCTGGCGGTACATTTTCTGACACTAGTGTGGCCATTCCATCATCCACATTTGATCCTATCCCTCCGACTCCACCGGCAGGAAGCATCCCCGTTCATTCGAGTTCGGAGGAGGACGTTGAAATTATGCCCTCGCCCGGAGACCGTCCACCGACGGGCAAAGGCTCAAAGAGGAAAGATAGTGGTGGCTCCAACGGGCCTGCACCGAAAAGGATACCGTGGAAGAAGAAAGATTAGACATGCTTCCTTGGTGTAATTTTGACTTGCATTTTGTTGGTCGTGTATAGATGCGGGTTCGGCCCCTGCTAGAAGGAATTTTTGGAAACTTGTATACGAACTTCTTTTATAAACAATAGAAATGAAACTTCTCTTTTTTGACTTCTTTTCTGTCATTGTGTATTTGCCTAAGTGTTTCAATATCTAAAATGCACTTGTGAAGTTTCGGCTTCCGAATAAAGTTTGTTTTTGTTCGCCAAGTTCGGGTACTGTGGACATGGTTTGCGACCGGGGAGCGAGTTGAATTTTTACGTCGCATCGCTTCAGTCGATGGTCGATGCTTAAGTCCTGCCCCCCAGTCTCGGGGATGAGTTGTAGAACATCAGTTAGCAATTGCTTCTCGTTTTCGTCATGTTGAGCCTAGTGCCACTGAACAGATGTTTGAGTCAAGTGGAGACCGAGTGATTTTTCCACGCTTGTCTGATCGTCGATGATCATATCCGCACTCTGGGGATTCGCATTTGTTTACCGGCGTTTGGTCACGCCGGCTTAAGTTTTGATCATATGTCCACGATCTGGGGACTTGGAATTGACATTTGTACTCCAACCCACGTTCTGGGAGTTTGGAGTTGATATTTATACTCTGTTTCGCACTCTGGGAATCTGGAGTTGATGTTTATACTCCGACTCGCACTCTGGGAGTTCGGAGTTGATGTTTATACTCTGTTTCGCACTCTGGGAATCCGGAGTTGAGGTTTATACTCCGGCTTGCACTCTGGGAGTTCGGAGTTGATGTTTATACTCCGTTTCGCACTCTGGGAATCCGGAGTTGATGTTTATACTCCGACTCGCACTCTGGGAGTTCGGAGTTGATGTTTATACTCCGTTTCACACTCTGGGAATCCGGAGTTGAGGTTTATACTCCATTTCACACTCTGGGAATCCGAAGTTGATGTTTATACTCCGACTCGCACTCTGGGAGTTCGGAGTTGATGTTTATACTCCGTTTCACACTCTGGGAATCCGGAGTTGAGGTTTATACTCCGTTTCGCACTCTGGGAATCCGGAGTTGATGTTTATACTCCGACTCGCACTCTGGGAGTTCGGAGTTGATGTTTATACTCCGACTCGCACTCTGGGAGTTCAGAGTTGAGGTTTATACTCCGTTTCACACTCTGGGAATTCGGAGTTGATGTTTATACTCTGACTCGCACTCTGGGAGTTCGGTGTTGATGTTTATACTCCGTTTCGCACTCTGGGGATCCGGAGTTGATGTTTATACTCCGACTCGCACTCTGGGATTTCGGAGTTGAATGAAGGATTGTCATGTATCAATCCTTTTTTGATTCTGATGTGATGGCTAGTCCCCGGGCTCGGGTTTCACTTAGCGAGTGATTGGTCGCATCGCAGCCACTCCCTATTTGAATAAATTTCACCGTATGGTGAAATTTAGCTCTCCGTGCATAGTGATGATCATATGAAGCGTTTCAAGTAAATCACAGCTCTGGCTCGAAGAGATTGCATTTTATAGCTGAAATAAGAAAATATGGCAAAGTCAGTTGCCTTATTACAAATTCTAATTTCGAAATGCAGAAACAAATTGCAAAATGGAAAGTAAACTAAATGGATAGAGATAGCCTATCATGTGTAATAGCGGCGAAGGCTCTCGCTGTTCCAGGCTCTTGGCAGCGTACGATCGTCGATGGTCAATAATTTGAATGTGCCATCTCCGAGCCTTCGTTCAACGACATATGGTCCTTCCCATGTCGGCTTCATATGCGAAGGAACCAGATAGACTCTTTTTAGTACGAGATCGCCTAGTTCAAAGGTTCGCGGGCAGACCTTGGTGTTATACAATCGGGCGACTCGACTTCGATGCACAGCTGCCCTCAAATCAGCTTCTTCATGCTTCTCATCTAATAGATCGAGAGATTCAGCAAGTAATATAGCATTTGTCTTCGGATCATAGTATGTCACACGATGAGAAGGTACTTCTAGCTCGACTGGAATAATGGCTTCTGAACCATAAGAGAGAGAGAATGGAGTGTGACCGGTCGCGGTCTTGTGGGTTGTTTGGTAAGCCCATAAAGCCATGGGAAGTTCGTCGACCCACTTGCCCCCGACCTTTTCCAGTCGTTTTTTCAGAATGGACTTTATAACTTTATTAACTGCTTCGACCTGTCCGTTTGCCTGAGGGTGTGCAACTGCGGAGAATTTCTTTTGGATGTGAAATCATTTGCATAAATCTTTAAATTCAGTATTGTCGAATTGGGTTCCATTGTCCGTAATAATGGTGTGTGGGAGACCGAATCGACAGATGATGTTGCAAACCACAAAGTTGATTACTTTCTTCGTTGTAATGGTAGCGAGAGCTTCGGCTTCAGCCCACTTTGTAAAGTAATCAACTGCGACAATGGCGTACATCGCACCACCTTTTGCCAGAGGTAGAGCACTAATGATGTCGATGCCCCACATTCCGAACGGCCATGGGCTGACCATTTGCGTTATCTCGGTAGGAGGAGCTCTAGGAATTCGGGCATATTTCTGGCACCTATCGCATTTTTTTGCATAATCCGACGCATCGCGATTCACGGTCGGCCAGTAATATCCGTATCGAACTACTTTCTTGGCAAGTGCTTGCCCCCCCGGTGTAATCGCCACATTCTCCCTCGTGCACATCGTGCAATACTCGTTTAATTTCATCATGAGCGATACACCGGAGTAGAGGGACTGAGTACCCTCTTCTATACATGATTCCATTATGGATGGTATATCGTGAGGGCTTCTGAAGGACTTGTCTCTATTCACTCCTGCGCTCCGGCAGGGTTCCGTGCTCAATGTAACTTCTAAGTGGAGTTATCCATGAATCCTTTTCGAGGACGGTTTCGCATACCCGGTCTATTTCTGCCCGGTCAATACTCGGGGAGGATAACGCTTCTACGAGAATAAGTCTCATTTGCTGAGCTTCGCCTGTGCTGGCTAGCTTCGCCAATGAATCGTCTTTTTGGTTGCGTTCTCGAGGTATACAATAAATGGCATAATAATCAAACTGATTTAGTACTTCCTGAACTCGAGCTAAGTAAGCAGCCAACCTTCGATCTCTTGCTCGATACTCTCCCCGTACTTGACACACAACTAATTGTGAATCACAATAGATTTCCACTACGATAATTTTCAAATCTCTAGCAAGTTTCAAGCCAGCTAAGAGGGCTTCATATTCAGCTTCATTATTAGTCGCATGAAAATCGAACTTCAAAGCATAACATATGGATCGGCCTTCAGGAGTTTCAAGTACAACACCAGCGCCCGAACACCGGTCGTTTGATGCACCATTGGTATAAAGCTTCCAGACGTATTCGGGGGATTTACTGGTTTTGGGCAAGTCCTCTGGAACGGTAAATTCAGCTATGAAATCGGCTAGGACTTGTCCTTGAATGGCCCGTCTTGGAGTGTAAGTAATGTCAAACTGGCTCAGTTCGATGTTCCACTTCAGTAACCTACCAGATGTCTCAGGCCGCGAAAGGACCTGTCGTAACGGCTGGTCGTTGTAAACAATAATGGGATGTGCCTGGAAATACGATCGGAGCTTTCTTGACGCAATAACCAGGCAATAAGCCAACTTCTCTAGCTTCGGATAATTCCTTTAAGCTCCTGTCAATCGTTTGTTGACGTAGTATACTGGTTTCTGTATCCTATCTTCTTCTCGAATTAATGCAGCACTGATAGCGTTTTTTGATATCACCAAATATACGAACAACTTCTCATGATCAATAGGCTTCAATAGGATAGGTGGTGTGGATAGATGTTGAACTAGTGCTTGGAAAGCGCCCTCACACTCCGTGGTCCATTCAAAGTTTCGTTTCCCTTTTTGGATCAGATCGAAGAAGGGAATGCATTTGTCAGTGGACTTTGAAATGAACCTGCTCAATGCCACTACTTTTCCATTGAGACTCTTGACTTGCTTTATGGTTTTCGGAGTCTCATGACTTCTGATAGCCCAGATCTTTTCAAGATTAGCTTCGATCCCTCGAGCGTTGACGATGAACCCAAGGAATTTTCCGGATGCAACTCCAAAGTGACATTTTAGTGGATTTAGCTTCATTTTGTATTCTCGAAGTATGTTGAACATAGTTTCCAGGTCTTTAACATGGTCGGCGGAGAGTCGTGACTTCATAAGCATGTCGTCTACATATACTTCCATTGTTTTCCCAATTTGATTGGCAAACATCCGATTGACCAATCGTTGATAAGTAGCCCCGACATTCTTGAGTCCGAATGGCATAACTTTGTAGCAATAATGTCCCAGATTGGTTACGAAGCTGGTATGCTCCTGATCAGGTAGATGCATCGGTATTTGATTGTAGCCGGAATACGCGTCCATGAAGGATAAGAGCTCATGCCCAGCTGTCGAATCTACTAGCTGATCAATTCTGGGAAGCGGGAAACTATCTTTGGGACATGCTTTATTCAGATCGGAATAATCGACACATGTTGTCCACTTTTCGTTCGGCTTTCAGACGAGCACGGGATTCGACACCCATTCAGGATATAGCGCATCCCGAATGAACCCGTTCGCTTTAAGCTTTTCTACTTCTTCTTTAAGGGCGACAGATCTCTCTGGATCCATACCACGCCTTTTCTGTTTGACCGGGACATGCCGCGGGTCAATGTTCAGGGTGTGGCTCGTGATGTCCGGCGAGATCCCACACATGTCAGAATGCGTCCAGGCGAATACATCAAGATTCGCCCGTAGAAATTCAACCAATTCCTCTTGAGTTTGCTGGCTTAGCTGAGACCCAATCTTTATCATTTTTGAATCATCGTCATTGTCAATTGGGACATCAATCGTCAGTTTGGCCGGGGATGCTTGACTTTCTTTAGATTCTCCTTCGTTTTCAGTTTCTCTTGGGTAAAGATCCTTGAGGAATTGGCTGGGGTGCCCGGGCCTAGGACTGGGCATTAATCGTCAATTATCGGCAAAACGGATGCAGAGAGATTCCTCTACGCCCTTTCCTTTCGCTGCGCCTCCCGCAGCTCAGCAACGTAACAGGCTCTAGCAGCAGCCTGATCTCCTTGAATGATTCCCACTCCACGATTAGTGGGAAATTTTAAAGTCAAACACCATGGGGCAATGGCTGCCCTGAATTCAGCGAGGGCCAGTCGGCCCAAGAAAGCATTGTAAGGGGAGTCTATGTCCAAAACAATGAACTGTAACATCTGTACTTTCCGACGTTCTCCAACTTCCAACTCTACTGGTAGTTCCACCATTCCAATGGGTATAGTTGCACTTCCGTTGAAACCATGGATTCGGGATTGACAAGGTTTCAATTCCATGGCTTCCATTCTCATTTGATCATAGGCTCGCTTAAACAAAATATTCACAGAGCTTCCACTGTCAACTAAGATCCTCTTCATCCAAGCGGGACCAGAGCTGAGATGACCAGTGGATCGATAGTGGGAGCTTCGACTTTATCAGCTCCTCTGTTCCCGAACACGATGTCATCTGTCATCGTCTTCTGTTGCTTGGCCGGAGCCCCTTCATCAAAACTACAATAACACTCGAAGTCCGCATGCCTGATAAAGCTGGCATACGACTCCATTTCCTTCCAGCTTCGATCTGCTGGGTGAGGACCACCACTTATGGTATTGATAACCAACCTCCCGCCTGTCCGAGTGGGTTCTTCCTGTCTTTCCTGATTCGGAGCACGGTTCTGATTTGATAGGCCCGCACCACCAGACTGCGGCATCCGCACATACTGATCCAACTTCCGTTCACGTATCAGCTTTTCAATGAGATCTTGTAAGTGATGACACTCATTGGTGTTGTGGCCATAGCTCTCGTGGAATCTGCAAAACTTTCCTGTTTGGATTTGTCTTTCAGTTGGTGGTTTCGGGGCAGGTTTCTTGTATTGCATGGTATTGCAGGTCTACAAATACACATTTTCCAACGACATATTCAATGGAGTGTAATTATTGTACATGGAAGCTCTACGCCGTGGACCACGTTTCTGGTCGCGTTTTTTGTTTTGGTTTCCATTGTCCCTCTGCTGATTTTGTTTATTTTGTACATTCAATTGAACTTTTCCAGAACTATCTCCGAACTGTTTAACTGCGATGTTACTCTGGATTCCTTCGATGTTGGGTCCTGCGTCATCCTGCTTCCTAGACTGTTTTGCATCCTCCCTTCTCAAGAATTGGGCTGCCTTGGAATAGAAACGGTCCAATGATGCAGGTGGTTTTCCAGCTAACCAATTTCCAAACTCGGAATCAGCGTCAATCCCCTTAGTCAATGCCATCAGCATAGAGTTATCATTGGGATTGCTTATTTCTGCACACGCAGCGTGGAATCTCTCCAAGTAACGTTTAAGTGTTTCTCCGGGAGCTTGTGTAACACTAGACGGAGTGTTAACGTCTTTAGGCCTCGCCACGTGCATACGGAATTGTTCAACAAACTTGGTGGCCATCTGGTCAAAGCTAAAGATGGATCGTGGTGGCAAACGAGTAAACCACATGGTAGAATGCCTCCCAGGGAAATGGGGAAACTACGGCATTTTACTGCGTCGTCAACTCTTGCAGCATTAATCAGCCATTCGTACTTCAAGATGTGTTGATTGGGATCAGAACTTCCTTCATAGACTGGCAAAGTTGGCATCCTGAAGCGCCGAGGTGGTTCAGCATATAGAACGTCATCGGTGAAGGGGTATGACTCTGGAAGATTCCCCAGTCGTCATTAGAGACACCCTGACTTTCGTGAATCATTTGGCGGATCATCGTTGGTATATCCGGCATTCGGAAGTTGGGAGCATGCTGTGCCAAGGTGTGGTCGGGTTCCATAGCGTGAGTCTGGACCGGACGCGGTCGACGGTCCGTGCCTCGCCTCCTTGGTTCAACATCCTCAGGGACATAAGGCTCAGGAGTCTGGTCTCATTGGTTACATTGAGGATCAACTTGGTTTCTAGCATCAACCCACTGTCCGGTGGTGGTGGTGGTAGCAATGTTGCCGGTGACATGGTAAGGAGCAGCACCTCCTCGAGTTGATGGTTATGTATGGAGACTAGTGGATGGTCCAGCTCTAGGTTGCCCAAGATTCGAAGCAGGTTAGGGTCCCGTGGCTTGGGTGTAGCTTACACCTAGCCGTGGACGTGTGGATCTGGTTTGGCCATCAGAGGAGGATGAACTCTCTATGGAAGAATAGGAACCTTGGTCTCTTCTGGATCTTCTTCGCCTTGGGCGATTTAGCTGGTTGGTCAACTCTGTGTTGGCGCGCAGTTGTTCAGTTAGTTGTTGTCGACTCTGGGTCAATTCTTGGAACAGCGATTAGAACTCTTGTCTAGTAACCGGACCTGTTGGATCTGAAGGTTCGGTGACATCTTGGTTTGATGGAGGCAATTGCGCGGGATTCTGCCTGTCCCGTCCTCCCTGATCAGCAGCTGTAGAGGTAGTCCGTGTACTTACCATGGTGAGGTGATGAAAGTCCTTTCCTAGATATGATGCAAATCTGAATAGAATGGAAGGGCTTCAAAGTTCTAGATCTAGATCTTCTTCTTGGATTTATGCAGTCCGATATAGATAGGAGATCCAAAGAGCAGGAGAAAAATTGGGTTTTTCTTAGTGAAAGCACCCAAGTGTTTGTACCAAAATTGGGCACGACACTCTTCGGAAGTTTTTGAAGAGATAAAGTGAAGAAAGTAAAATGGAAAAAGAGGATTATCTAACAAAAACTCCAAATTTCAGATATGAAAGCAATTAAAATGCAAGGAGACACAAGAATTTAGAGTGGTCCGGCGTATCGCCTACGTCCACTATGTAGTTGTTAGATTTATTGATCTTTCTTTGAAGATTACAAGTGAATTCAGTAAGTTACAGCAGATGATTATGATTTGCAGCAGTAAATCTCGTTGGTAGCAGTAGCAATGGAGCTCAGATCTGGATCCGGTAGAGTCTGGGCGTTGGAGAGCTCGAAGGAGAAGAAGAACCCCTTTTCTGTTGGCTTTGGGGGTCTTTTTATAGGTGTAGGAGGCTGATATTTCGCTCAGATCTCGGGAGACCCTCTCTGGCACGTGACCAGGCCCGCGCGCCCAAGCCCGTGAAGTTTTGGTCCGATCCGTGATCGATACGAACAGATTTCGTATCGATCAGGATTTCATCCAATGGAGTCGAAATTTGGCGTGGACATTCTTTAGCATGCACGTATTCTTCTGTGAAAATTTCATAGCATTTGGACTTGTAGATTAGGAGATATGATCGATATGAATTGAGATTCTCGGTTGGCTGTTTCGTTCGACTCGCTCTTGTTTCGACTCGCTCTTTGTTCGACTCGGTGACGTGGCATTTATTCGTATTGACTACTGTGCCTTGCTTCGCATTGATAGACACGAAGTAGGAGTCTTCGGATGGGTGTGAAGTTGACGAAGTGGAGCGAGTCGAAATGTGGCTCTCTGATGGAGTCGAACTAGATGGAGTCGAACAGTGGTCCTACGAAGGAGTCGAACTAGATGGAGTCGAACTGTTGTTTTCTAAAGGATGCAGAGCGAGTCGAACAGAGGCTCTGAGATGGAGTCATAGTGGAGCAAGTCGAAATGGAGCAAGTCGAAATGGAGCGAGTCGAAGTAGGCTTCCATGATGGATTCGAGCAGAGCGAGTCGAAGGGGGCTTTCCTGAGGGATGCGAACTGAGCGAGTCGAAGAAGGCTGTTTCTAATCAATTTTGCATCGGTTGTAACTTGAGCATACAAACTCGGATTGACTTGAGATTTGGAAAGTTGACTCTTATAGCTTAGCTTGTCATGTTATATTAATTTAAGCTCGATCCGGACTCGGAAAAATTCATCGATATCGATAGTGAGCCTGTGTATAACCGATCTCTGGGATGGATCGTCATTGGTTTACTAGTCAATTCCTTGATGTCATGGTCTTGCCAAAAGGCGGGATAACAGTTTGCATTTTGATTCCACGATTATGTATGACTCGGGTCTACTATTGGCCTATCTGTACGATTGTTTGGATAAATGTATTGTTTGGAAGTCAGTATTCGCTATTTGGTTTTTGGAAGTTATTACAATATTGGTATTTTAAGTATTCCCTAAACTTCCACTTCTTCACAATGACTTTAGATGCTTCTGTCTTTTTCCCATGTGTATTATTTTGGTGGTAGGTAATAGGTGACTGGAAAATGAATCTCTTCATGTATATTTAGGTACCTATAACCAAATTTACTTGAGGATGCATAGAGGATAGGTAATATGGTATCCATTTAATGATAGTGACTCGATGGACCTTGACTTCGTTCAGGTATATAGAATTCTTAACATGTGGAGATTTCCATTTGTTTTACCTCCCTGCTTTTGGTAGTTATCAATACCTTGCTAAGAGATGTTGGATGTAGTTACACAACAATGTGGTTATTCCTGATGATCCACATCCCCACCCATATCGCAATATGATTTACAATCTGGGTCAGCTTACTACAACAAGAGATCTGGGTTGATGGCAACAAAGAGTTATTAGACCATTATTCTAGGACTGCTGGCTTAGATTTTATATAGTATACAGTGATACCATTACTCGTGCAACCCCGATAAATATGATTAGACTGGTTGTTATTCATCTTGGGATAGTACCTCCAGTTATGGACGATCTCATGCAGCCTAGTTAGGAGTATCGTGTACTTGATCATGTTTCAGTTGCTAGTCATTTAGGTTGGTCGATGGTAGCTCTTATTTCTTCTAGGGTTGATTGCTATGTTGATGATTTCATTTTCCGACACACAATCATTAATCAGATTCCAAAGGATATCGTATGTCAATTTATACAATTTGTAGATGGGACTCCACCATACTAGATATCTAGAGCAAGGTGTAGCATTGACTATTATGAGGATATGTGCACGAATAGGGTGAATATGCCCAAAGTAATATCTTGTAGGGACTGATACATGTCTAGGAAGCAGAGGCATACTATCGGTCTTAGGCACAAGCATATGCACAGATACAGGCTTGATTACACACTGAGTTGGAAATGGAGTGGAAGAGATTTTCGGATTACAGGATGTACATTGATTACTTATCTGGGAGAGACAATGACGATGACTGAAATCATCATAGTTATCGTCCATGTAGAGATAATTAAAGTCATATTTTATGTACTTTGGTTTATTTACCCATGATGCATTATGTACTATAGTTCATGGATTGTGTACTATGATTGATGTTTTATGTACTATGGTTCCTATTTTATATAATTTGGTTCATATTCTATCTGTATCGATTTGATTCATGATTGCACTCTATGCATTATTTATTATGCACTCTTGTTCATGGTTGTAAGAACATTCATTTTAACATGCACTCGAGGTGTTTTATGTATTGTAGTCATTATTGAATTGTCGTATTGTGTTTTTAGCATTAGTATACTGCCAAACATTGAGTAATTTTTTATCAGTATTCTATCTTCGCACATCCTATAGTCATTATTGAGTTGTTTCATCAGGTTCTTTAGCCTTTAGCGTACCGCCAAATGGTGAGTCATACTTAGTCAGGTACCTTTGTTCTCACGTATTATAACCATTATTGAGTTATTGCAATCCAGTTCTTTAACTTTTAGGGTACTGCCAAGTAATGAGTCATAGTTAGTCGGTGAGTTGTCTTCTCATATAGCCACTATTGAGTTGTTGCAATATTACAAATATTACCCTCAAAATAAGCTTATAACACCAAAAAAACCATTTATCAAATTTAATATCCTAAGATAGTGGATTGCAACCATATTTCTCCACCTCCATCAAATTCCTATGAAGGTCCTTTAAATCACAACATCCCTCTGGGTCTGTCATCTTCTAACAACCCGAAATTTAACCCATAATAATTAATTCGTTAATTAATTAAATAATTAAATAACTTTGTGAAATTATCATAAATGAGCCACGGGAATTGCACCAATGCGTCCATGGTAGTTTTATGGTCAATTTCCATATATAGAACGTCAGAAACCGAGCCAATATGAGCAAGATACAAAATAAGCAGAAATAGAAGAATATATATATACACACACACACGCACACACACACACACATATAAATATACATATATATATATATATATATATATATCAGGTCGACCGACCGATCGACCTGGGCACCAGGCGGTCGACCGCCCGGTCAACCCGCCTCCCTTAATTACGAACGAACGAACGCTCATTCGTTCGAATGTTCCAGAGAAAATTTTGCCGACTTAATGACGTGTTTTGCATTCTTTACCTCGATCTGGTCCTTCCATTCTTCCATCTGATGGCTCCTATTCAGCCTATTACGTGGTTGCATCCCATTCAATCTTCAAAATCCAACGGTTTGAGATCCACTTCTACCCCTATAAATAGACCCCTAGACCTAACACTTTTTCTCATTCTAGGTTTTCTCCAATTGGGTTCACCTTTCTAGGAAGGACCCTAAATGGAATAATTTTTCCAAGGAGAAAATTGTTATAATTTAAATTATTTTACAACTCCAAGTGGATCCAGGAAGACCAAAGGAAGAGCTTAGGACCGAAGGTGAGTGATTGTAATTATTTTAGATTTCTTTAAGTAATTTAAAATAATAGGGTTTCCAATAGTTGTAGTTTTACTATGATTTTTGGAATAGCCTTTTCAGTAGTTAATTTACAATTTTAAGAATTATTTTCAGTCTATTTCCTTTCAGCTATTCTTTTCAGTAATTTTAGTTTATTTCTGTTAATTATAGCTTTTCCGTTTATTTACAGTATTTTAGTTTATTTACTGTTATTTATACATTATTTACATCTTCTTTCTGTGCTTTGGATTTTCTTCTATTTTCAGTTTTCTTTTATTCCTCCTTCTTCTTCGCATATGGATTAGAATAGGATTAACGTGACTATGGATTAAATTGTAAGAAAACTAAAATAATGGAATATAAGATGTAAATTACAAAGATTGTAGTATAAATGGAATTGGAATGAAATTATGCCTAATTGGATTGAAATTATGCCTAGTTATGACATTAATTGGACTGAATTAAAAAGATTGGCACAGTAATAACTTAGAATTATAACTAAAAAGTGTAAAAGATGAAAGAGGCTTATTTTCACACTTAGACCTTGAGTTAAGTAATAAGCATGATTATAACGTAGGTTATAATAAGAAAAAGAACATAATAAGGCTTATTTTAAGACTTAGATAAATTAATAAGCATAGATGGTAGAGAAAAGTGTAATGGCTTATTTAAATAATTTATCTAAGTTAATAAGCAAAGATGAAAGTAGGACCTATACCAAATAGCATTCCCTATTAGACAAAATAGTGGTCTCACATTAGCCTGAAATGAGACGAGGGCACGCTTATGCTAAAAATTGTAGTAACTGGTCAATTAGAAGTCCAAATCACGGGGTATTTGGATATGGGGCGCAACTAGATATTGTTTGGATGACGGGCCAGTACCAACAGCATTTCCTCTATTTTCTATGAACACACGGTGGTCTCGCATTAGCCTGAAGTGAGACGAGGGGCACGCTTATGCTGGAGTTTGAGGTAATAAGAAGACCCAATAGGTGGGGAAAAAGGTAGCATGGGCATGGTGACAATTACGTGTGTGACTTCCATTCTGGTGCTCAGTAATCGCTATGAGTTCCAAGCACTTAGTATGTGTGTCTTTCGTAGACACCATTGCCTTCTATGTGGGGAGCTATGTATCGTCTGGATCCATAGTGGTTGCTTTGTGCATCTTTCGTAGATACCATTGGTTGTTGTGCAGGGAGTTACCTAGTCTTTGGTCCACAGTAAAGTCTATGGAGTAGCAGGCCGATCGAAGGGTAGAATTTGGAATTCAGCCTAATTATAGGATTAGGAATTCAACCTAATCAAAGCAGTTATCAAGAACAAGTGCAAATAGTCAAAGTTAACCTATCTTATAGTTAATCGTATTTATTTCCAGTTTGTCTCTTTCCTATTTCCTTTGTTTCCTCTTTACATACTAGAACTATTGTAGAGTCTATTAATTTTACTTTGCTTAAAGACTCTAGTGATTACTATCATTCACCAGACTTTTAGTGTGACCCACTTCTCTATTTTCCCCCTTATCCCCCCTTAGGCAATCAAGGGAGAGGACAATAGGTTGCAGTTTCTTGGAGATTTCTTGGAGGAGTTTGCTACCATGTATTTCTTTTCTTTTAGCTTTTGTTCTTTCTATGTACTGACTTATTATGAGGGATATTATGTACTCTGATTTTTGAGACTATGAGTTTTTGTTTCATGAGACATATTGGATTTTTAGACATGTATGTGGTATTTGACTTATTTATGAGGAAATTATGAAGTTTTGTTTTAATTAAGTTATTATTTTAAGTTTCCGATGTTTTTATCTATTTTTGTCTTGTCAATCTTAGTCTCTGTTAGCTTTAGTTATACCTAGAATGCACCATGCCTTTTAATGTGTCCTTTTGGGTATATTAAGGGGTGTGGGGTGTTTCACTTGGTATCAAAGCCTAAGGTTACAGGATTCCAAAAAAATTATTTTTAAAAGTAAAGTATTTTTCAAAATAACTTGTTTTAAAAGTATTTTTCAGAAAAGAACTTTTAGAAATGATTTTAAGTATAAAAGAGTTTTTATAAAAATCCCCTCATAAGTCCAGTCCAATCTCCCTTTTACTTTTTCCTAAACTGATGTTTTCTTTTCTTAGAATGGCTGATGCCCCGAACCTTCTCGAGGGCATTCCAGTCTCAGACTGGTTTCATAGGTACTTACAAGCCACGACTCTAGAGGTGCACGGGCCAGCGCCATTCTTGCACCAGCAGGTGGGAATCCCATCAACCCACCTGCCGCCATCAATTTCTCTAAGCTTTGTGAAGATTTTGCGAGTTTGGGTGGGAAGACTTATTCTGGAAAGGAGACTTTTGTAGAGGCGAGAGCATGGCTTAGGGACGTGGAGAAGATTTTTGGTCTTTTGGGATTGGATGATCAGTAGCGAGTTCAGTGGCCTCTTGGCAGTTGAAGGAGGAGGCATCTTATTGGTGGGAGGTGATCGAGTTAGAGGGAAGGAATATTACTTGGGATGGATTTTGGGAGCGATTCAATAGGAAGTTACTGTCTCAGGTGGAAGAGAGTGTTCAGCTAGAGAGGTTTATCAATTTAAAGCAAGGGAGTCCGTCTGTTAAGGAATACATCAATCAATTAAATGTGCTGTCGCGATTTGGTATGGATTTGGTGAACACGCATCATAAGAAAGCTTTGAAGTTTGCGAAGGGATTGAATCAACCCCTTTAGGGATTATTGCTGACTCACGTGCCGATGGGAGCTACTTATGAGTCTTTGGTCAAGATGGCGCGTATGTCGGATGCAGTCAAGGAAGGAGAGTCTAAAGAGGTGGTTAAGTCAGAAAGTTCAAAGAAGAAGTGGTGAGACAACAACAATAAGAAGAAGAAAGGTGATGGTCCTCAAAAGCATATTAAGAAAGGAATAAAGTGCCGTAATTATGGGAATATTGGACATATTGCCAAGGATTGCAGGAAGGAGAAGATGATGGGTAAGTGCTATACATGTGGGCAGCCCGGTCATATGAGTAGGAGTTGTCCCCAGGGAGCTGGTCAGGGGGCGAGTGCACCAGTTGCGCAGATTTAGGCGTTAGACGCAGCACCTTCCAGTAGAATTCCGGATAGAGGTAGGAAAGTCACAGTTGAAGGTTTGGTTTCTGTATCTGATTTTCCCATTCGGACTTTATTTGCTTCTGGAGCATTTCACTCTTTTATCTCTAGCTCTCTAGTAGATTGTTTGCACTTGAACATATCATTAGTAGTAGACCCCATTATTGTTTCAAACCCCATAGGAGGATCGACACACTTATCTATGGGTTGTAGGGGTTTGAAAATCTTTATCCTAGGTGTAGAATTTGACTGAGACGCCTATGTTTTGGGATTCTCGGGGTATGGGATGATCTTAAGGATGGATTGGCTATACACATATGAAGCTATATTAGACTGCGAGAGGAGAGTCGTTAGACTTGAGACTTGCAGCGGTAGGACTCTGGAGGTATCTTGCGACTCGCAAGGGTCAATCATGTTGAGTTTTCTCTATTCCCTCGATTAATCTTCATCAGAGTTGCATTCGATTCATGTCGTCAGAGATTTTGCAGACATCTTTGAGGAGGTTAGGGGACTACCCGCTAAGAGAGAGATTGACTTCAGAATTTATTTGACCGAGAATGCCAAGCCAGTAGCATTACCTGTGAGGCACATGGCACCTAGGGAGAGGAAATAATTGAGCAAGCAGATCCGTAAGCTTTTGGAGAAGGGATTCATAAGAAGGAGCATATCGGAGTGGGGAGCGACAGTCGTCTTCACCACTAAGGCGGATGGTTCTCTCCGACTTTGCATGGAATATAGGGAATTAAACAAGCTCACCCAGAAGAACCGATATCCACTCCCTAGGATTGATGATCTTTTTGACCAGTTAGTAGGCTCTTCAGTTTTCTCTCAGCTTGATTTAGCCACGGGATTCCATTGGCTTAGGATGGCGGAGGACAGTATAGATAAGACTGAGTTTAGGACACCAGACAGATTTTTCGAGTGGTTAGTTATGCCTTTTGGGCTAACCAATGCTCCTGCCTATTTCGTTGATTTGACGAGCTGCGTCTTTAGGGATGTCCTAAATAAGTTTGTGGTGGTATTTGTGGATGATATCTTAGTATTTTCCTAGAATATGGAGGAGCATGTGGTTCATTTGGAAGAGGTTTTTAGCACACTTCGTAGTCATTATTTGAGAGCTAAGTTTTCGAAGTGTCATTTTTGGAGAGAGGAAGTTCGTTTCTTGGGGCATGTAGTCTCGAAGGAAGGTTTGGCTGTTGACCCCGCCAAGGTTATTGCAGTGCAAGATTGGAAGGCCCCCAAGAACGTTACCGAGGTTAGTAGCTTCCTAGGATTGGCTGGCTACTATAGGAAGTTCATTAGAGATTTTGCCAAGATTTCAGCACCACTCACGCGCCTTACTAAGAAGAATAAAGCTTTCGTGTGGGACATGGATTGTGAGGATTCCTTCATGAAGCTTAAGAGAGCCCTTACTAGTGCATCAGTGTTAGTTTTACCCGATTGAGCTAAGCCTTTCACTATATACACTGATGCATGCAGAACGAGTCTAAGAGTGGTGTTGATGCAAGAAGGGAGGGTAGTGTGTTATGGTAGTAGGCAGTTGAGGACGCATGAGAAGAACTACCCTACCCACAATTTGGAGTTGGGTTCCATAGTTTTTGCACTTAAGTCTTGGAGGCGCTATTTGCTTGGAGAAAGGTTTGAGCTTTTTACCGACTATAAGTCTTTGAAGTACCTATTCTCGTAGAAGGACTTGAAATTGAGGCAACAGAGGTGGATGGATTTTTTAGCCTCATATGATTTTGAGATAGCTTATAATACCCTTGGCAAGGGTAATGTGGTTGCGGATGCATTGAGTAGAAAGAAAGCAACCCTTAGTCATTTGTTCATAGAGTGGAGGAGCTTGGAGTTTATTTCTACTTATGATTTTAAGCCCTCTATGGACATTACTCTCGGATTGTTGGCGACATTAGAGGTGAGGCCTACCCTTATGGATTAGATTGGCTTGAGGCAGCGGGAGGATTCGGAGCTCATGGACATTTTGGATTGGATTAGCCGAAAAGAGGTCTCTAGGCATCTCCAATATTATTCTATAGATAGTAGGGGTAGCTTAGGAGAGATAGGAGGCTTTGTGTTCCACACGCCAGTGACTTGTTGAGAGCAGTTTTAGAGGAGGCGCACCATTCCTATATGACTATTCATCTAGGTGGTGACAAAATGTATCGGGATATGAAGAGGATGCTCTATTGGTGTGGTATGAAAAAGGATGTGGTGGAGTTTGTAGTAAGTGTCTTATATGCCAAAGGGTATAAGCAGAATAGCAGAAACCCGGTGGATTACTTCAACCTTTAGATATGCCGGAGTGGAAGTGGGATAGCATTTTTATGGATTTTATAGATGGTTTACCCTGTTCTAGGAAGGGGAATACTAGCACTTGGGTGATTGTTGATAGATTGACCAATTGTGCCCACTTCATCCCGGTTAATAGTAAGTGTACGGCTTCATATTTGGCATCCTTGTATATTCGAGAGATAGTCCGACTACACGGAGTTCCTTCTAGCATGGTGAGTGATAGAGATCCCATTTTCACTAGTGAGTTTTCGAGGAGTTTACAGGAGGCGCTAGGGATGCAACTGAGATTGAGTACGGCCTATCACCCCTAGACAGATGGCCAAACGGAGAGGATCAATAGGGTGCTCGATGATTTGCTGCGGATGTGCATTTTGGACTTTGGAGGAACTTGGGAGGAGCATCTTCCGTTGGTTGAGTTTGCGTACAATAATAGTTACCAAACAAGTATAGGAATGGCACCATTTGAGACATTATATGAGAGATCTTGAAAGTCCCCATCATGTTAGGTAGAGTCTACGGATAAGTTTTTACTTGGACCCGATATTGTTAGGGAGACCTCTGAGAGGGTGGATTTGATTCGGAGGAGGATGAAAACGGCTCAAGATAGACAGAAGTCGTATGCGGACAAGTGAAGGAGAGACTTAGAGTTTGAGGTTGGAGACTTAGTTTTTATCAAAGTATCTCTGCTTAGGAAGGTGGTAATGTTTGGGTTGAATGGAAATTTAGCCCTTGGATTTGTTGGACCATTCCTTATCGTAGAGAGATTTGGGAAGATGGCTTACAGAGTGAAGCTACTTGATAGGCTCGCAGGAGTGCACGATGTTTTCCATGTTTCGCACTTGCGAAAGTGCTTACATGACTCAATGGAGGTTGTAGAGCCTAGGCGGTTAAAGGAGGTGGAGGTAGAAAGGGAAGCTTCTGTTCGGCATATCCCCACGAAGATTGTTGGAGGAGACATCAAGCAACTAAGGAATAAGGAGGTTCCACTGGTGAAGGTGCAATGGGGAGATGATGTTGCAGATGCCACTTGCGAAGCAGAAGAGAAGATTTGTATTTCCTATCCTCGTATTTTTGATACTAAGTTTTAGAATTCCTTTTTTCATCTTTAGTTTTGAATAGGTTCTTTCCTTTATTATCCTTTGGGAGGGTAGAACTTAGGATTTAACCTATGGATGGTAGGATTTGATGTAAACATGTTAATAGAACATGTTATGAATGATGTATGCTAGTGGTTGCAAGTGTTTGCTAGTGGATGCTATGGACGCATATAGGTACACTAGGCACTATTATTCTTTAGGGATCGGCCTAACTAGGACACTAGAGCATATGCATATGGATGTGTGCCCATTTTTATTTTATTTCCATGCTTGCTATAAATGGATGTTTATCACATGATTGTTGCATTTGGATGATGTTTGTAGCACACATATAGAATTATCAGTTATCATTAGGAAATTTTTGCATTCATTTGGATACATGGCAAGGACATGATTGCATAAAAGAAGGTCAACTAAATCAGTGGACCACCTAATCTTTTGCATTAGTTAGGAACATGTACACTACAATAATTGCATAAGTATCATAAATTGCATTAGAAAAACTTAAGGATAATGGATGAATGGTTGATGATCGAGTAGTTGATTGTAGAATTGGATGAAAACATTTTGTACACCCTTTTATCCTTAGATATTTCGAGGACGAAATCCCTTAAGGAGGGGAGAATGTAACAACCCAAAATTTAACCCATAATAATTAATTCGTTAATTAATTAAATAATAAAATAACTTTGTGAAATTATCAGAATTGAGCCACCGGAATTGCACCATTGTGTCCGTGGTAATTTTCTGGTCAATTTCCATATATAGAATGTTAGAAATTGAGCTAATATGACCAAGATACAAAATAAGCAGAAATAGAAGAAAATATATATATATATAAGGCAGGTCGACCGGCCGGTCGACCTAGGCACCAGGCGGTTGACCGCCTAGTCGACCCGCCTCCCTTAATTATGAATGAATGAACATTCGTTCGTTCGAACGTTCCAAAGCGACTTTTGCCGACTTAGTGACGTGTTTTGCATTCTTTACCTCGATCTGGTCCTTCAATTCTTGCATCTGATGGCTCCTATTCAGCCTATGACGTTGTTGCATCCCATTCAATCTTCAAAATCCAATGGTCTGAGATCCACTTCTACCCCTATAAATAGACCCCTAGACCAAACACTTTTTCTCATTCTAGGTTTTCTCCAATTGGGTTCACCTTTCTAGGAAGGATCGTAAATGGAATAATTTTTCAAAGGAGAAAATTGTTATAAATTAAATTATATTACAACTCCAAGTGGATTCGGGAAGACCAACGGAAGAGCTTAGGACTGGAGATGAGTGATTGTAATTATTTTAGATTTCTTTAAGTAATTTAAAATAATATGGTTTCCAATAGTTGTAGTTTTACTACGATTTTTGGAATAGCCTTTTCAGTAGTTTATTTACAGTTTTGAAAATTATTTTCAGTTTATTTCCTTTCAGCTATTCTTTTCAGTAATTTTATTTTATTTCTGTTAATTATAGCTTTTCCTTTATTTACAGTTTATTTACAGTATTTTAGTTTATTTACTGTTATTTATACATTATTTACATCTTCTTTCTACGCTTTGGATTATCTTCTATTTTCAGTTTTCTTTTATTCCTTCTTCTTCTTCGCGCATGGATTAGAATAGGATTAACGCGAATATGGATTAAATTGTAAGAAATATGAAAGAATGGAATATAAGATGTAAATTACAAACACTGTGATATAAATGGAATTGGAATGAAATTATGCCTAATTGGACTAAAATTATGCCTAATTGGACTGAAATTATGCCTAATTGGACTGAAATTATGCCTAATTATGATATTAATTGGACTGAATTAAAAAGATCGGCTTAGTTATAGCTTAGAATTATAACTAAAAAGAGTAAAAGATGAAAGAGGTTTATTTTCACACTTAGACCTTGGGTTAAGTAATAAGCATGATTATAACGTAGGTTATAACAAGAAAAAGAACAGAATAAGACTTATTTTAAAACTTAGCATAAATTAATAAGCATAGATGGTAGAGAAATGTGTAAAGGCTTATTTAAATAATTTATCTAATTTAATAAGCAAAGATGAAAGTAGGACCTGTACCAAATACTATTCCCTATTAGACAAAACAGTAGCCTCACATTAGCCTGAAGTGAGACGAGTGCACGCTTATGCTCAAAATGGTAGTAATTGGTCAATTAGAAGTTCAAATCACGGGGGATTTGGATAAAGGGCGCAACTAGATATTGTTTGGATGACGGGCCAGTACCAACAGCATTTCCCCTATTTTCTATGAACACACGGTGGTCTCACATTAGCCTGATGTGAGACGAGGGGCACGCTTATGTTGGAGTTTGAGGTAAGAAGAAGACCCAATAGGTGGAGCAAAAGGTAGCATGGGCATGGTGGCAGTTACACGTGCGACTTCCATTCTAGTGCTCAGTAATCGCTATGAGTTCCAAGCGCTTAGTATGTGTGTCTTTTGTAGACACCATTGCCTTCTATGCAGGAAGCTATGTATCGTCTGGATCCACAGTGGTTGCTTTGTGCATCTTTCGTAGATATAAATGACTACTGTGTAGGGAGTTACCTAGTTTCTGCCCCGCAGTAAGGTCTATGGAGTAGTAGGCCGATGGAAGGGTAGAATTAGGAATTTAGCCTAATTATTGGATTAGGAATTCGGCCTAACCAAAGCAGCTATCAAGAACAATTGCAAACAATCAAAGTTAACTTATCTTATAGTTAATCGTATTTATTTCTAGTTTATCTCTTTTCTATTTCTTTTGTTTCCTCTTTATATACTAGAACTATTGTAGAGTCTATTGCTTTTACTTTGCTTAAAGACTCTTGTAATTACTATCATTCACCAGACTTTTAGTTTGACCCACTCCTCTATTTTCCCCTTTTCCCCCCCTTAGGCAGTCAAGGGAGAGGACAGTAAATTGCAGTTGCTTGGAGATTTGTTGGTGGAGTTTACTGCCATGTATTTCTTTTCTTTCAGCTCTTGTTCTTTCTATGTATTGGCTTATTATGAGGGATATTATGTACTCTGATTTTTGAGACTATGAGTTTTTGTTTCATGAGACATATTGGGTTTTAGACATGTATGTGGTATTTGGTATTTGACTTATGTAACATCCCGCCTTTTTGGACGTTTTAAGCAAACACATATGCCGACTCAAACCATACAGAAGGGCGGATTGTTATTGGGGTGAATAAGAAAAAGCAGAGAAAGAAAAAAACCAAAACAGAATCTCGAAGCGGAATGACAAAATATGATAATCAAATAACAGTTCATGAAGCTGTATACAAAACATTTGATTATACTTACAATACAAAATCAGAGTTAAACATATCAGAGATAAACAAATAATGCAGCGGAGCAGTATGATGCAGTGGAATAATATAGTAAATAATAATAGTACAAATCTTCGTCTTCGTCCTCCAGAAATAAGGTCTTCAAATCCTGAAATGCTCAGGCTGACCCGAGCGAATTGAAAAGACAAAACACTCGAGTCAGAACTAAAAGATCTTATATAAGTTAAATCAATGGTAAATAAATATGAGTGTAAACGACATCGGAGATGTTTACGGGGTTTGACATCTTTTATCCAGTGTCTAACGTGAGTATAGTAACTTAAGAGATGTTCGGGATTCACATCTCCTAAGGATCTGTAAACTATATACTATGTAGTACAATATGCTATCATAATATGTCTATAGTAATATAAACTATTAAAATAGCGTTAAGGAGTTACATTTTCCCCCTCAACACATTTTTATTTCCCATAGTCTATACAGTACCGTAATCCCGTACTGGACGTCGTCAGAGGGCACTCCATAGGTATGGTAAAAACCAAACACGTAGAAGGCGCGCTAGGGTAGGTGACACGGCACAACTAGACAATGCCAGGGTAGATATACCAATTACACTTCCGGACCGGTGGTAACGCATAGTAGCTACTACCGCCCACCTCGGAACACACTCCCAAATAAAAAAAATCAAGGGTGGCCACCAAATAAATCGCAAAGTCAGAATATAGTATCGACGGAATGTGCCTGATCGGAGGAATGACCTCACTTAGCCCATCAATTGCTCCTGTTTTAGCCACCTTAAGCTAACTCATGGGAGTCAGGTCCACTTATATACCTTTAGGATTGTCGCCACCATCTTACTTCATTCTAGAATCTCCACCGCGTACACTGTTGTCAAAGTGGTTTTCGGTATTGGCAAAGAGTATGACAATATCCGATCCCGGTCTCTTTAACAACCAATTGCTTATTTCACACCGGATGGTTCTTTTACATTTCCAAAATCATTTCATAATTGATATCAAAATATCATATTCAATTCGAATCATATCACTTTCGAAATTAGTACTTATTTCCGAAATTATATTTACTTTTGAAATCATATCACGTTTGAAATCATAGTTCGAAATTATATTTCCTTTCAAAATTCATATTTCCAAAATAGGCTAAACTCTCATTTCAAATATCATATTAAACCAAATATGTTATGTAATTCCCAACTTAGGTTATAACATCATTAACCATATTCAATTAAAAATCGAGAACTTGAATATCACCCATCCATTTTACTTAGTTTGGAATTTAGAAAAAAATAGTTTTAAATAGTTATAAATAGTTAATATAGATTTAAAATAAATTAAATATAATTAAAATAGATTAAATAGCTTTAAAATAGATAAATTAGATTTAAAATAAGTTAAAACAGGTTTATTAGTTTAAATAAATTAAATGGTTTAAATAGGTTAAAATGATTTAATATAATTAATATAGGTTAAAATAGTTTAATACTTTGAAAATCTTAATAATTAGAAATTTTGAAATAATATATTTTTAAAACAGTTTATATTAAAACATGAATTTGGAATTTAGATCAAATTAAACTATTCATTTCATTTCAACGCATTTGGACCGTTTTCAATTTCCAAGTCAACAAACCAAATTCCAAACCTTTCAATTTAACATTTCAATAAACTATTGAATTTCGTATCGTTTCAATCTATGTTCAAATATCAACTCGGATTACTCCAATTTCAAAATATTTCAAAGTAATTTTCAAACAACTTCAATAACTTAATTTCAATAGAATTTCATTTATACTTAAAAGTTTAACTTTAAACTTCAATTTAATTTCTTAAAGCAATTCCTTTTAAACCAATTCACATTTCAACACAAAACTTGATTTTTCAATAATAATTCAACTCATATAAACCAATTTTTTTTCAAAATATTATTTAATTAAATTCGAAAATTAAGGATTTTAAAATCATTTAATTTAACCAATCCGGTGTCCGTATATAATTCTCTATCCTAGGGTCAAGTGATATAGATATTTATCATTTCAATCTGCAATTTAAAATGTTATGGTTATATATCATTTCAAACCGCAATCCCGAATTAATAATAAAATCCATAAAATCGCTCGAGTCTATCATTTCAACCCATAACGATTTTTCCTTAATCTATTGATCATTCGGGTATGTATCATTTCAACCCATAGGGAACTTACAGTTATAACCATATAAAATAAAACATCCTTTCATCCAATATCAACAATCAACATCCATCGCAATCATCATCCAAATCAATCAATAAATATCAATATAGAACTAATAATCAATAACAAGTATTTAACTGGCAATTTATAATCAATAATAAATTAAATAACGATTTAATTCAAATAAATTAAAATTAACTGAGATGATGATTTAAAATATACCAATCAGTCATAAATAAATTTCTAATCACATCAAAAATTAATTTAACTAACATAAGAAATTTTAGAAGTTGTGAGTGGGTTAGAACACTCACCTTTGAATTTAAATCGAATTTAAATCCAATTTAAACCCAAAATTCAAACAGTCTCAGAATTTGTCCAAACTAGCGTCAAAATGTCCGGAATTCCAATACAATCCTAGTAGAGAAAACCGCGCATGAAATGGACCTCGTATGTAAAGGTTATACGTATTAGAATTTATACGATTTAAACGAGAATTCATAAAACAAAACAAAACATCACCAATCAAAATCGCCATGTCGGCTACGCTTCTTCCTAGACATCCGAACCCTAACTACACACAGCACACATGCGATACATCACCGGCCACCCTTCTCAACCACGCTACCCACGTCGCCGCCGCAATCGGCGCCGCTTCCAGATGACTAGCACGAGCTCCGACCTCCCTAGACCTGCATGCCATCGAACGCGACCCCATCGGCCATGGAGGAGCTAGCCGCCGCCACATATAACCAGCCCTAATTGAATTTTTCCGGTCGATCTACCCGTCAAAACGCCAAGGAACTCACGCCGATAAACTCCCTTCGGTCCACTCTACAAAACCCATAAATCAATTCGACGATCCGATGAAGTCGATCAACGCGCGATGAACTGCCACAGATTGTTCTTCAATTTCTGGAGAACCAGTGGTTCAAATTGGAAAACAAATTACAGATCTGAGATGTGCTCGTCGAGAGAATCAA
This sequence comes from Allium fistulosum, assembly GCA_030737815.1. Classification (NCBI taxonomy): domain Eukaryota; kingdom Viridiplantae; phylum Streptophyta; class Magnoliopsida; order Asparagales; family Amaryllidaceae; genus Allium; species Allium fistulosum. The sequence goes on along the minus strand of CM060901.1, from coordinate 1,385,171,953 downwards.
ATCGATATATAATTCGTTATATATTGAGGAGTTTGAAATTTTCGATTTGATTTTTGATTTGAAATTGCAATTGGGAATTAGGGTATGTCTGCCATTGGAAAGAGAGGAACAAATGAAATTGTACGTACAGACAAACTGAGTTGAGGAACACTAGGGTTTATAACGAGCTATTTATAGGCAAAGCTGAGATAGAAAAGAATGGACCAGATTGATTTGGATTGGAACGATAAACAACCTGAAAAGCCAGTTCTATCTCCGGAACGAAAATGGGTCAACCCATATATCAAAATAGATGCCTTCAAATATTTTAAATTCAATGGAACATGTTTCAAGTCCTAATTCCATCGTATGAAGAAGTTATGCCAAAATCAGCTTATTTCAAATTGATTTCAATTGATTTCAATTAAATTGATTTCGAGCCGTTTCTAGCCCGTACAATCAAACGATAAGTCCGATCGTTATGAAACTTGAAATCCTACAATAATTCACCGTTACGGATCTGATGAAACTGGTTTCGTCGAAATCCGAGTCAGTTGCCAAAATGGCTACATTTCAAGTTGATTAAATAAATTAATATTAAATTAATTAATCACCTTTTAATTTAATATTTATAAACTAGGAGATCCTTATCAATTTTGATTGCAAAGACATTTATAATAAATTAAGATAAGTTTAAATATAAATTCAGTGTTAATTATTTCAATAATTACAGTGTTTAATTTCAACTACCATTAATCATATTAATTATAATTTAATTCCAATAAATTGTTTTAATTTTAATTTCAGATTTTATATTAAATCAATTATTACTCAACTAGCATAGTTAATGTTTGTTTTACATTCATTGCATTAATATACTCAAATTTCATCTTAATCTCCATTAACATAATATTTGAATATTTAATTTCATTTAATTGCAATTGATCCAATTATTATAATTTAAATTTCAATAAATTGATAAATCTTTATTTCCATTCTTTTAATTCAACTAATTGTCATAATATGAATAAAATTAACATTATTTCCAATTATTACCTTAACTTACACCAACATAACATTTAATTTAGATTTATTGCAATTGATTACCAATTTTAATTTAATAGACTAAATAAATTGTTAGCTTATAATAATTGTTACCATTAACGTTTAATTGCATTTATAAGTTATTATTAACAAACAAATGTTACAATTGCTTACATAACACTGTTCTTATCCAATTATCATTAATTATATACTAATTCATCAATTAGTTCAATATCTACAGTTGTTTTCTTATATTCACTTTATAACCAAGTTTTAACATTTGAGTCATTTCAATTGATTGGAATTTCATTCAATTTATCAATAATTAACTTTAATTAACTTCGTTGTTACATTTCACCTTAATTATCATTTCATTATTAATTTATAAATTTTATTTCTTTTAATATTAAATCCCAAAATCTTATTAACTTAACAAATTTAATTTATCGAAAATTATGGGTCGTTACAACTTATTTATGAAGCAATTATGAAGTTTTGTTTTAATTAAGTTATTATTTAAGTTTTCATTGTTTTTATCTATTTTTGTCTTATGAATCTTAGTCTCTGTTAGCTTTAGTTATACCTACAACGCACCACGCCTTTTAATGTATCCTTTAGGGTATATTAAGGGCTGTGGGGTGTTTCACATCTTCTAAACCATTAAGAAAGTGGTACATTCATATACAAGAAAGGCGGTATGAAGATTAAAGAGAGTATATGAGGGAGTTGCAAGAGCTTAGAATACAAGAAGAACATCAAAGACTATAGGGAGAACAATGTGGTATTAAACAAAAACATTGGCAAAGACGACTGGAACAGCATAACAAGTAACCCTAAGAAAACAAGATTTGATTCTTCTCCTCCAATTTACTTTAGATGTGGAATATCATTTTATTTCGTTATCAAAAAATGGAAATGATATCTGTAGCTACCACTTTAGATGCTCCAACTTCCCAAATGGTTATAGGTTATTCGAAATGACTGATAACACATTACTTCAATGAGCCGTTGATTAAGCCACTGGACTTGAAATTGAGATAGCATTATTGCATAATAGGCTTAGTTCATATAGTTTCAATATGGTTGTAGACACATCCGATCTATGATATTTTGTCATTGTGCATGTTTGTGTTCATTGTGTATGTTTGTGTTAGGATTGTTGTTAATAATTATGTTTAGAGTTATGTATGTTTGTGTCATGGTTGTCACACTAATTATGTTCATGTATGTATATTAATTATGATTGTGTTGAATTTAAAAAATACATATAAATAAGAAAACACACAAGTTAAAAAATAGAACTTGGAAGATATATAGTACACAAAAAATTAAAAAGAACATATTAAAGGTTTCAAAGAGAACACATCTCAATATAACTTAAATTGCCTAATATAGTTGATCAATATTCATGGGTAGTGTAACGACCCCACCGCGATGCCTAGATTAGCAAAGAACATTACAAGTAATGTCGTCTGCTAATCTAGAGAATATAGCTTGTTAAGGGCGATCAAATGTAAATATATCTTTATACTAATACTGACACGTCATTTATACCTTTTCACTTAATATCTGAACTGAATTTGACGTGTACAATATTAATACGAAGTAATAGACACACCGATTTCTCAGAATCAGAATAATATATCATACAAATAACAGTCACAGATCACAGTGGAATAAATCTCAACTTATACATATACAAATTATTCAGTTTACAAAATGAAATACTAAACTCGATTGTTATACAAATTTAACAATTCTCTAATCTCAATTATACATTTAATGGGATAAACTAAAAGTCCAAATGTTTATCTCCTTGCTAGCACAACCATTCAAAGGTCAACCTATCCTGTAACCTGAAAAGTCTCGGCCTGACCCGAGCAAAATAACACCTAGGTCAGACTATCTCTAAATATCCAATAGGGTGAGAACAAGATATAGCACAAGAACAAACAACATATAAGTAAATACAGATGTTCAGGATTGAATTCACAAAACAAAACACAATATCTCTAAGCACGCAAATATCAGTGATTAACTCAGTACAAGGTTCTAAGTTTACGCCACAAACATGAACTATTCACTAAACAAAAAATAACAGAATTAACTTAACATCCATTACAAGACACTAAAACATATATTTATTTCACGAACACATGAAATAAGAATATATGTTTATTTCACAAACATAGACACAAGTATATATACTTATTTCACGAACACAGAACAATCACAGAATCCAAATATCAAGAATCCAAGAGATCTTAATCCAAACCGATCGTAATCATCGTTCAAAACAATCGCAATGATTGTACTCAAAACCCGTGGCAAGCAAACAAATTGGTATCACTCGAACCGATCCGATACCAAGGATCGTACTCAGACCGGGAACACAAAATCACAGAATGATCTTAAGGATAGTCGATACAGATCAAGGTGATCGTAGAAACCATGACTCGATAAATACACTTTTATTTAATATTATTAAATTATTATGTTTGAAAAAAAATCCAGGAATAATCTTCTTAAGGATCTAGCAGCTGCTTGCTGCACACCAAAAGAAAGTAAACTCTAAAGTGCCAAATACTGTCACCTTCAGTAATCACTAGAATTTAACCAATACGTCCTATATCGTATTGTGAAATTCAAGTATTTACTAAAAGCTAGTAAATATCACTTATTACGGATACCACTGGAAAACATGAACTACATTCACTTAAGGATCTAGCAACGACTTATCGCACACCAGAAGAGAATACAACTCTAAAGTGTTAAGTACTTTCCCAATTCGATCACAAGAACTTAACCCAAGCATCCCATACTACCCGATTAAATTCATGTATTCGCTAATGAGTTAGTAAATTCCACTCAAACATTCTATTCAATGAGTTATACCATAATCAACAAAGTGTTATTCGAAAGCATTTAAACCAATCAATAACACTATATCGATTATAAGTACTCCCTACATTATAGAACTAAGATTCTCAAAACATTTATTTAATTTGTTACCTATTGTTTGTACGAAAATTGGGCACAACACTCTTCGGAAGTTTCTGAAGAGATAAAGTGAAGAAATTAAATGGAAAAAGAGGATTATCTAACAAAAACTTCAAATTTCAAAAATGAGAATAATAAAAATGCAAGGAGACACAAGAATTTAGAGTGGTTCGGCATATCGCCTACGTCCACTATGAAGTTGATAGCTTTATTGATCTTTTTTTGAAGATTACAAGTGAATTCAATGAATTACAATAGAAAATTATGATTTGCAGCAGTGAATTTCGTTGTTAGCAGCAACGGAGTTTAGATCTGGATCCGGCAGAGTCCGGGCATTGGATAGATCGAAGGAGAAGAAGAACCCCTTTTCTGTTGGCTTTGGGGGTCTATTTATAGGTGTAGGAGGCTGATATTTCGCTCAGATCTTGGGAGACCCTCTTTGGCATGTTACCAGGCCCGCGCGCCTAAGCCGTGAAGTTTCGGTCCGATCCGTGATCGATACGAACAGATTTTGTATCGATCAAGATTTCATCCAATGGAGTCGAAATTTGGTGTGGACATTCTTTAGCATGCACGTAGTCTTCTGTGAAAATTTCATAGCATTAGGACTTGTAGATTAGGAGATATGATCGATACGAATTGGGATCTTCGGTTGGCTGTTTCGTTCGACTCGCTCTGTTCGACTCGGTCCTGTTCGACTCGGTTACTTCGAATTGATGGCGGCATGTATTGGTAGGTTGACGTGGCATGCGTCTTTCCCCAAAACTCAATATTAAAGCCTATCATATTATTTAATTCTTCCAAACTATTTCATTCTTCTAAACTGTTAAAATCATATAAAACTTTTCAAAATATTTCATTCTTCCAAACTGTTCCAAAAGTATTTATTGTACAAATCAAGAATTTTCATATTCCAAAATCACATTGATTTCTTAAATTCCATAAGGATATAAGGTTATACACCTTATTCCAAAAGCTACTTATAAAGTATTCATTTATTCTTGAATCCATAAACTATTTATTGTTGAATCCATAAACTATTTATTTCTTGAATCCATAAACTATATAAACTATTTAATCCATAAGGATATAAGGAACAATAAACTATTTAATTCTTGATAGATATTCATATAAAACTTTGTTAAAATCATTTATAGAAGGAGTAATATTGTTTGGAAAACAAGTTGGAATCCATATTATTTAAATACGCTAACTTTATATAATTTCTCATTTAAAACCGTAGATATATTAATATCATACCAAAACTCAATTAAATTAAATCCATAGACTTAATGAATTTAAACTCAGGAATTACACTTAAGAAATCAACCGGAAGCCAAAAAAACCAAGCACTAAAATCTCCGAACAAACAACAAAACACTTTTTTTTCATAAAACAACTCAATTCAGATGTTCAGTTTTGAAGTGCAATTTAGACCCATTAAACCATAGAATTTTCAATAACTTAAAACACAAAATTTGTTCCTAAAAGGCTCATATTTCAAGCACAAGAAGATTTGGTCAATTTGGATTCATGGGTAAAAAGTTATGGCTATTTTAATTTCGGATTTTTACACAGCAAATACAAAAGACAAAGCGACACTATTTGATTCAAACTCAGTTTAGACCACTTAAACTATATAATTTCCAAATACATAAAACATAAAAGTTGTTCCATAAAGTCTCAGGTTTCTAGCACCAAAAGGTTTGGTCAATTTGGATTTATGGTAAAAAGTTATGGCTGTTTTAGTTTAAGGTTTCGTCTCAGAAAATTGACAGAGCAGAGCATGTATACCAGTTTCAAACCCAATTTCGACCCTTTAAATCATAGAATTTTACAAAAATTGCAACATGAAAGTTGTTCCTTAATGTCTCTGATTTCTATCAAAAAAAAGCTTACATAATTTGGGTATACGGCTAAAACGTTATGACCATTTTACTGTTAGGTATCAACTTAGAAAATTGGATATGGCTGTGCTATAACATCGGTTTCAAACTAAATTTAGACCCATTTAAGCATATTATTTCGAAAAATGATCAAAAGAGAACTTATAGGTTATCTTAACATCTTTCTAGCATAAAAAGATTGAACCAATTTGGATCATTTGACACCAAGATATCGCTGTTTTACAGCAGCGATTTTCACAATTTATTTTAAGCAAACAATAAAAAATCATAAAATTCAACCAACCAATTCACAATGAAATTAAAAGCAATTCAATCAACAAACTATCCAATTTAATCCAAACAGTGACTAATCACTTATACATTTGAATTAGAGATAGTAGGGTGAGTATTCAACTCACCTTTCACTAGAGATTGCAAGCTATCTTCTCAAATATGCTAAGCTAATCACCTCCTTCTCTAAAACACCTAATTTCCTCTCCTAGCCAATAATTTCAGAAATTAAAACCTAACCAAAATCTAAAATTGATTGTATGATTAGGTAGAGAAGAGGATATAGAACTCATACCTTATTTCCTTATAATTTGTAGAATTTCCTTTGATTTTTTAATATCAAAACTAGGGTTGAGATGAACTTTTCTTATTTTTGGATGTAGGAGGAAGACAGAAACATGAATGAATAATGAGAAGCTTTGTTTTGATCGGCTAGAGTATTAGGATAGGCTAATGGGTTAATGGGTATGGAAATAAAAAGCCCAAACTAGATAATTAAATTCAATTATCTTAAATCCTTACTTAGCCAAATAAAAAAAACACACAATACTCTCTTTAGTATAAATTCAATTAAATTAGCCCAACAAGGAAATAAACCAATTAATCAAATTTTAGCCTAATAAAAATGATTAAATTATTTTTAACAAATAAACTATCAACAACAATAAATCTCGGTATTAATTTAAATTTACAACAATATTTAAATTTAATCAATTATTCACAAAACTAGATTTAATTTCACACTCAAATTTCACAAACTACAATTAAAAATTAATTATCTATAATTAAACATAACTAAATAGTTAATTAAAAACAGGGTAGTTACAGACTCCTACCCTTAAAGAAAATTGCGTCCTCGCAATTTTCTTTAATGATAGAAATCCATGATATAAATTTCTTCATAAACTATTTCTTTGGTAACATTTTTCTAATTTCATTCCCAAAATCACCCAATTTAATATCAGTCCAAATTATAACACTAAACTCAAATTTTTACTTATCAAAAATTTTCAAAATTCCTAAAAATATTCTAACGCCTCAAATTTTCGAAAAATTTCGCTAGCGTCTCCTTTGCGCGGCTAGCGTTTCGAAAATTTACAATATAAATATAATTACATAATATACATCTCATCTCAAGGATGAGGCATCCCGTAGGGAAAAACACAAAAAAAATGCGATATGTAATCTGAGATACGTACCTTATATTTGAAATATTAGCAAGTCCGCTAATATTTCTTAAGTAAACAATTTATGATCTTTTGAACGATATCTGTTTAACTTCATATACTTGCACCTATCTTAAAAATTCATTTTAGTATTTAATATCAAATTCATATCATGTAGGAGATATTAACAATTCATGATTACATTTTAGGTAGATTGACATCATAATATTCCATAATGAAAGAAATCCATACTTAAATTTCCAACTTTTAATTATTACTTATGTCAAAATGTCACGTTCGATGTTTAGGAACCCCTATCGATAACATGGCGTCCAACATATCGATCAGAATCCTTAAATAACGTCCGGATAAGTCAACACGGTAGATAATCTCAAATTTAGATGCATTTATTTTATCAAGAAAAGAGTCACAGGTCCCTATTTTTGATGTTGTTATACAAAAAGTTCCTGCAGAAATGAATATGTAAATTTGGTCCCTATTTTTCAAAAATAAAAAAACGCAAAGTGTCTTGCACTTTTCTGACAGAAAATGCAAGATAACTTGCACTTTTCTAACTTTGAAATATTTTTCGAAATTTTCAAAAATTTTGAAAATTTTGAAAAGCGCAAGTTAACTTGCACTTTCTATCAGAAAAGCGCAAGCAAGTTTGCGCTTTCTAATTTTGAAATTTTTTTGAAAATTTTAAAACTTTTAAAATTTTTGAAAAGCGCAAGGTAACTTGCGCTTTGTATCTGGAAAGTGCAAACTAGTTTGCGCTTTCTGATTTTGAAAATTTTGAAATTTTAAAAAGCGCAAGCTAACTTGCGTTTTCTTATTTAAAAAAATAGGGACTTAATTTACATACTTATTCCTACAGGGACTTTTCTTGTGACACCATCAGAAATAGGGACCTTTCGTGCAAAGCCCCTTTATTTTATTATCACTAACATTCATGCATCCAATTTTAAATAAATGCAACCAAGCAATCAATTCCTAGCAACCAATCAGCCAATCAACCAAAACATACATAATCAATTACAGCGGAACAATTCAATGTCTGAAATTCCGCTGCGCAACTTTGATCATTCCTAGATCATTTAAATATTATACTTATTCACTCAAATTTCCTAAATTTTCTTTCAAAAGAAAATAGTTCACTTTAATTTAATTCATTCCAATTTAATTCCAAAATTTCTTCAACTCTAAAAGATTTTGTTCATTATTCACTAAAGGTTTTAATGTCACAAATTCCAATTTATCAAATTAAAATTTTTAAATTCAATTTACGCCTCAAATGATTATCCCGATAATAATTTAATATTCCTATCCCTAATTAGATAATTAATATAACTATCTACCACACACCCTAGGGGATATGACTCTAAGTCATCTAAGTCTCGGACCCGTGATATTATATGTTATAATGTTCTGACACCACTTCGATACCAAACTGTAACGACCCCACTGCGATGCCCAGATTAGCAAAGAACATTACAAGTAATGTCGTCTGCTAATCCGGAGAATACGGCTTGTTAAGGGCGATCGAATGTGAATATATCTTTATACTAATACTGACACGTCATTTATACCTTTTCACTTAATATCTGAACTGAATTTGACATGTACAATATTAATACGAAGTAATAGACACACCAATTTCTCAGAATCAGAACAATATATCATATAAATAATAGTCACAGATCATAGTGGAATAAATCTCAACTTATACATAAACAAATTATTTAGTTTACAAAATGAAATACTAAACTCGATTGTTATACAAATTTAACAATTCTCTAATCTCAATTATACATTTAATATACAAGGTCCAAATTCCTAAATGGGATAAACTAAAATTCCAAATGTTTATCTCCTTGCTAGCACAACTATTCAAAGGTCAACCTGTCCTGTAACCTAAAAAGTCTCGGCCTGACCCGAGCAAAATAACACCCGGGTCAGACTATCTCTAAATATCCAATAGGGTGAGAACAAGATATAGCACAAGAACAAACAACATATAAGTAAATATAGATGTTCAGGATTAAATTCACAGAACAAAACATAATATCTCTAAGCACGCAAATATCAGTGATTAACTCAGTACAGGGTTATAAGTTTACATCACAAACGTGAACTATTCACTAAACATAAAATAACAGAATTAACTTAACATCCATCACAAGACACTAGAACATATATTTATTTCACGAACACATGACACAAGAATATATGTTTATTTCACAAACATAAGACATAAGTATATATACTTATTTCACGAACACAGAACAGTCATAGAATCCAACTATCTAGAATCCAAGAGATCTTAATCCAAACCGATCGTAATAATCGTCCAAAAAAATCGCAATGATTGTACTCAAAACCCGTGGCAAGCAAACAAACAAATTGGTATCACTCGAACCGATCCGATACCAAGGATCGTACTCAGACCGGGAACACAGAATCACAGAATGATCTTAAGGATAGTCCATACCGATCAAGGTGATCGTAGAAACCATGACTCAATAAATCAACATTTATTTAATATTATTAAATTATTATGTGTGAAAAAAATCCAGGAATAAACTTCTTAAGGATCTAGCACCGCTTGCTACGCACCAAAAGAGAGTAAACTCTAAAGTGCCAAATACTGTCACTTTCAGTAATCACTAGAATTTAACCAATACGTCCCATACCGTATGGTGAAATTCAAGTATTTACTAAAAGCTAGTAAATATCACTTATTACGGATACCATTGGAAAACCTGAACTACATTCTCTTAAGGATCTAGCAACGACTTGTCGCACACCAGAAGAGAATACAACTCTAAAGTGTTAAGTACTTTCCCAATTCGATCACAAGAACTTAACCCAAGCAACCCATACTACCCGGTTAAATTCATGTATTCGCTAATGAGCTAGTAAATTCCACTCAAACATTCTATTCAATGAGTTATACCATAATCAAAGCGTTATTCGAAAGCATTTAAACCAATCAATAACACTGTATCGATTATTAGTACTCCCTATATTATAGAACTAAGATTCTCAAAACATTTATTTAATTTGTCACCTATCAAAATATTCCATTCTTCCAAACTGTTCCAAAAGTATTTATTTTACAAAACAAGAATTTTCATATTCCAAAATCACATTGATTTCTTAAATTCCATAAGGATATAAGGTTATACACCATATTCCAAAAGCTACTTATAAAGTATTCATTTATTCTTGAATCCATAAGTTTATTTTCAAAACCAAACTAGTATTATAATTAATTAGTTAAAAATCTCTTACATTGGTATTTCCTCAAAAAAAACCAAAATTCCAAATCCATAAAATCATCTCTATTATTTAATTACTAGAATATACTACATTTATATAAAACAACTTAAGTTTATGCTTCCAAATCCGTTCTTCCAAATCCCATATTAAATAAGTCCATTTATCATGATAAATCATTTTATTAATAATACTTAATATTCGTATAAAACTTTGTTAAAACCATTTATAGAAGGAGTAATATTGTGTGGAAAATAAGTTGGAATCCATATTATTTAAATACACTAACTTTATATAATTTCTCATTTAAAACCATACATATATTAATATCATACCAAAACTCAATTAAATTAAATCCATAGACTTAATGAATTTAAAATCAGGAATTACACTTGATAAATTAATCGGAAGCCAAATAAACCAAGCACTAAAATCTCCGAACAAACAACAAAACACTTTTTTTTTCACAAAACAACTCAATTCAGATGTTTAGTTTTGAAGTGCAATTTAGACCCATTAAACCATAGAATTTTCAATAACCTAAAACATAAAAGTTGTTCCTAAAAGTCTCAGATTTCAAGCAAAAAAAGATTTGGTCAATTTGGATTCATGGGTAAAAAGTTATGGCTATTTTAATTTCGGATTTTAACACAGCAAATACAAAAGACAGAGCGACACTATTTGATTCTAATTCAGTTTAGACCACTTAAACTATATAATTTCCAAATACATAAAACAAAAAAGTTGTTCCATCAAGTCTCAGGTTTCTAGCACCAAAAGGTTTGGTCAATTTGGATTTATGGTAAAAAGTTATGGCTGTTTTAGTTTAAGGTTTCGACTCGGAAAATTGACAGAGCAGAGCATGTATACCAGTTTCAAACCCAATTTCGACCCTTTAAATCATAGAATTTTACAAAACTTGCAACATGAAAGTTGTTCCTTATTGTCTCTGATTTCTATCAAAAAATAACTTACATAATTTGGGTTTACGGCTAAAAAGTTATGACCATTTTACTGTTAGGTATCAACTTAGAAAATTGGATATGGCTGTGCTATAACATCGGTTTCAAACTAAATTTAGACCTATTTAAACATATTATTTCGAAAAATGATCAAAAGAGAACTTATAGCTTATCTTAACATCTTTCTATCTTAAAAAGATTGAACCAATTTGGATCATTTCACACTAAGATATCGCTGTTTTACAGCAGTGATTTTCATAATTTATTTTAAGCAAACAATAAAAAATCATCAAATTAAAGCAACCAATTCACAATGAAATTAAAAGCAATTCAATCAACAAACTATCCAATTTAATCCAAACAGTGACTAATCACTTATACATTTGAATTAGAGATAATAGGGTGAGTATTCAACTCACCTTTCACTAGAGATTGCAAGCTATCTTCTCAAATATGCTAAGCTAATCACCTCCTTCTCTAAACCACCTAATTTCCTCTCCTAGCCAATAATTTCAGAAATTAAAACCTTACCAAAATCTCAAATTGATTGTATGATTAGGTAGAGAAGAGGCTATAGAACTCATACCTTATTTCCTTATAATTTGTAGAATTTCCTTTGATTTTTTAATATCAAAACTAGGATTGAGATGAACTTTTCTTATTTTTGGATGCAAGAGGAAGACAAAAACATGAATGAATAATGAGAAGCTTTGTTTTGATCGGCTAGAGTATTAGGATAGGCTAATGGGTTAATGGGTTTGAAAATAAAAAGCCCAAACTAGATAATTAAATTCAATTATCTTAAATCCTTACTTAGCCTAATAAAAAAACACACAATACTCTCTTTAGTATAAATTCAATTCAATTAGCCCAACAAGGAAATAAACCATTTAATCAAATTTTAGCCTAATAAAAATGATTAAATTATTTTTAACAAATAAACTATCAACAACAATAAATCTCGGTATTAATTTAAATTTAATCAATTATTCACAAAATTAGATTTAATTTTACACTCAAATTTCACAAATTACAATTAAAATTTAATTATCTATAATTAAACTTAACTAAATAGTTAATTAAAAATAGGGTTGTTACAGGTAGCATGTCCATTAGAGCTTGTACCATATTCAAAATGATAACACGAGTCATAAGTAGTTTGAGACAACTCAAAAATAATTTCCTATATCACTTAATTTTTTGGTATCTTCAACAAGCCCCGGTAAACGTGGCCTAAGCACTTCTAGTATCAATGTACCTTTCTGTTGACCAACAATTTGGATGATTTTTATAAGCTTCTTTGATGGTAATCAAGAATTCTTAATCAATCTTCTCCTCCAAATTTTTATAATCGGCTTCTACGTACGCTTTTTCAATACTAAATATTTATGTAGAGTCCAAGCGTGGTTTTCCATTAAAATTTTAAGAACTGTCCACACAAAACATACATTTAAATAGTTAGTACATGTTTCACTAACCCACACAATATCTTCAACGTCCGTTGGATTTTACATACGTCGAGCATCCAAACTATATGAACAAAAAAACTTGTGGTTTTTTAAAGCCTTTCACTAATCTTCATGATATCTTCAAAGTTCATCAGATTATACACATGTTGAGCTTCCATGCTATAAGAACAAACACATTTTTTTTGCTCAAAGCCTTTCGCTAATTCACATGATGTCTTCAACATCCATCATAATGTACACATGTCAAGCTTCCATGCTATGAGAATAAACATACTTATGTTTGTAGCCTTCCATTAATACACATGAGATTATCAACATCTATCGGATCGTACATATGTCGAGCATCCACCCTATGAGAACAAACACGCTTGTGTTTGTTTAAAGCAAACAACACAACTATATAAGTAAACCTTTGCCCAAAAGTAAACTACACAACTACACAAGAAAATTACATAACTATATAAATAAAAATGGATTCTTACCATTACTATTATAATCAAAGCATGGACGAAATGATTAATAGAAAGAAAAGTCACAATCATGCTATTGGATTTGCTACTTAACAATTTATGCACGGTTACTCTTATTTATTTTTTGGAGGTTCTTCCAACAACCGCTAAGGTAGCATTTCTAGAAGAATTCACTATGGATATAAAAGAGACCACAAAGGTAGGCATGAAAGATTAAGGAGGGACTACATCATTGAAAACCACACCTATGACATTTCATTGTTCCATCGACGATTTCAAATGAATCTAGATAACTTTAGCTAGATTTATTTCAAACTCCATGAGAAGAATCAATATATTACTTATGGACTAAATGATACACATGCAAAAGGAATTTTCCCTATAACAACCTACCATCTATGACTCTCTGACTCTTTGTTCAAATGGACACACAAATCATAAGGACTGTAACAATAGATTATTAGGATAAAATATGATATAAACATAGACAAAGCTGTCTACATTAACTATACTTTTTGAACTCATGGTGGAAGGAATAATATATCATAGAACACGTAACATAAATATCTAATAAACTTGAAAATAACCGTAGATGTTATTATAAACGTTCAAATAACACTTCATAATATCGTAAAATAAAGTATTGAATGGTATATAGCAAATAAATAAGTAACTATTTAACACCAGTGTTCTCTATTGGCTTGGTCTCATATTTATTTCCTACCCCTGTCAACCTATCATATATACGAAAAAAAGAAATATGGAGAGGGTTAAGCATATGTCTAGCGAGTAAGAAAATATCTCTATGATACTATCATACTAATAAAATATTGCAGAAGGCTAATGCTACCTTTATTATTTCAGAGTTATTTAATTCAATAACTAAGTCTATTTTCATAACATTTCAATTTTAGCAACTCTATGACATCATAATTTATCCATGGTAAATACTAAGAAATAGGGACAACCACATAACATTTGGCGTTCCATTATCTACCATTGAGGCAATGACCATGTGTGGTATATACCACCCTATCGATCATTGAGGCAATGGCCATGTGTCATGTACACCTCTTAATATTTCATTAAGGCAATGGCCATATGTCGCTTATACCAACCAATCTATTATTAAGGCAACGACCATACATCATACACACCACACAATCATCAATAAGGCAATGACCGTATGCCGTATACGCCATCCCATTTATCAATAAGATAATAACCATATGTCGTATACACCATCCAATTTATCAATAATTCACTGTTAACTTACGCATGTACAAGTGTCCCCTTATTTCATGGCATCATTCCACATTCATCAAAATGGCATGGTTTATCGCTCTAACATTTTTAAATAAAAAGGAAAAAGTGGCATCAACCATTCGTATTTTCCCTAAGGGTTCCAGGTACAACTTGCATCCTCTATGTTCATTTAGACGTCTGACCGCATAATTTTGATGCCAGAATTTATTTTAGATGCTTGAATTTACCTTCAGACACCTAATCGCCTAATAGTAATTTTCCTTTAGTCATTCATACATATGAATCTGAATTCAGATGTCTCTATCATTAATTCAGACTTTTGAAACCCAACTATGCCTAATCCAGACAAAAATTTTGCGTGTCCTTTTCTGTTTTGTTTTCTCGATTTCAAACACCTGAATAACCGTTACATGCTTATTTTCAACTTTTCAATGTATGTTTTGCCGACCCAACCATCTTTCTTCAATTTATAGTATTTTTACTTCTGAATATGTTATAAGAAGGTCATACTGTATTTTTATGATCATTTTACTCAATGATTTCATTACTTACATAGTTTTCTTTTTTATTTCATTGTCTTCTCCAATTATCAATTCATTTAATTGATTTAAAACCATTATCTAATCAATTCGATATCAAATTTATCATCAATTCACTCATTATCCATTTATTAGATTTGTCTATATTGTCTTAATAATCTTATCTTTTTCAATAGAGGTCACACTTCAATTATAATGGCCAATTATCATTTCTAAACCCAAATTCTAATGTCCTAACCCAAACGACTGATCATTGGGGTAAATATGATATAAAATGCACACAATTATATCTACTTTAACTACACTTTCTATACTCACATTAGAAGGAATAAAATATATTATAACACATTACATAAATATCTAAATTAAACTAGAAAATAACCGTAAATGTTATTACATTAGTCAAAATAACACTTTAAAATGTTTGGTTCTACATAACATAAAATACTGAACAATAGATAGCAAATAAATAAATAACTATTTAACTCTAGCATTCTCCAATGGCACCGTCTCAGGTCTAGTATTCCCTCCCTTATTGATCAATCATATATAGGAAAAAAAGAATATATAAGGGCTTAGACATATGCCCGATGAGTGAGAAATCTAGCTATATGATACTATCGTACTAATGAAACATTATTGAATGCTAATAATACTCTTATTATTTCATAGTAACTTAATTCAATGGCTTATCTTACTTTCATAACATTTTAATTTTAACCATTCCATGACATCGTCAAATATCCATGGTAAATAATAAGAAATATTGATAATTACATAACAATTAACATTCCTTTATCTATCATTAAGGCAATGACCATGTGCTGCATACACCTTCATGTCTATCATTGAGGCATCGACCTTATGTCGTATACACCTCCTAATCTCCCATTAAGGCAATGACCATATGTCGCATACACTGTCTAATCTATAGTTAAAGCAATGACCATATGTCATATATGCTACACAATCTATCAATAAGACAACGACCATATGCCGAATACACCATCTAGTATATCAATAAGGCAACGATCATATGACTTATACACTATCCAATTTATCAATAATTTATTGTTAGCTTACATACATCGATACTAGTGTCCCTAACATTTTTTATTTCATGGCATTGTTCCACCTTCATTAAATATGCATCATTCAATGCTCTAACATTGATAATTAAATAAGACAAAGTGGCCTCAACCATTTGAATTCACCATAATGGGTCTAGTTTTGTAATATCCCAGGATTTTGGTCATTTGAATTTAAGTATTTATTTAATTTTAAATATTGAATAATTGGTTTTTAAAGATTTAAACTTGAATTCAAATATAGAGATTATATAAATAATTGAATAGTGAACTTAATATTTAGATAGTGATTTAAAATATTTGATTTTGAACTGAATATTTATTTACTAGATTTAATGGCCTTGTTTAATTCCTTTTAAATTTATAAATAATAAAAGGGAATTCATTTTGTAAATTTATTTGCAGTAATAAATAGTTCAAACAAATAGTTAGAATAAATAATAAGAAATTATGTTTTTATTTTTATGACTCAATTTTTATTGACGTATTTTTAGTTTAATTTATTTGATTTTTCCATAATTTTTAATTTAGAAAATATTTAAATTAACCGTTTGACGATTTATCGGTAAATGACAATGTTTTTGTGATTTTACAGAATTGAATAACTAATGTATATAATTATTGTTTTGGGGTCGGGTTGTTGTTTTGAGCGTGATTGTATTTCTGTTTTTCCATTCGGGGTCCATACGCGAACGAAAAGCTGTTCAGTTAAATTTCGAAAAAATTGAATTATAAACCTAAGTCTAAACATTTAGTACAAGCAACATACATTCTCGTTTGTTTGTCTGACTATCTTTCTATTTTCATTCTCCTGTACGTAAATAAAGAATATAAAAAATCTTCCACTTTTACAAATTAAAATAAAATTGTATACTTAACCAAAAATTACAAAACAAATAGTTATAGGCTTCGAGTCTAGGCAGAAGTTGGAGGGTGTGATCTGGTTTTGTAGTGATCGACGTTTAGGGCAGCTGCTTAGGTTTTGGTTTCATGGAGTTTTGGTCAATGATTTGGAAGATGGAGGCTACATTTGGGATCGACATGTCATTTAGCACTTGGAGGCAGAGAATTTGGAGCTGCAGCTCAATGTAGGGTGGTCCGATCAAATGGTGTATAGCCGAGGGGTCTTAGGAGTCGCGATTGGTGGGGAGGTTCGGGAATGTTGTCGATGGGTGGAGATGGAAGCTCGGGTGACGAGGGATTGTTTGTCAAAGTCGGTTTGAGTTTCATTGTGTATGGAGAGAGAGGGAGGCAATGGAAGGATTGATCATGGTGATTTTAGCTTCAGGAAAGAAGCGGGAATGAGGAAGAAAGGGTTAAAGTGTAAATACGGTAATTAGTTTATAATGATGTAATTAGTGAACTAAACTATTATTTAAAAATCGAAATCTTATCAATTGTATAACTCTCTCATGCGAGGTCCAATCGAGATGAAACTTTTTGCATTGCACTCGTAATGACGTTAGCTGCATCTTGAAATTGGATTGGTTAAGATCAGAGCCTGTAGACTTTCAAGCCAAAATCAAATGCTGTTTGATTTTAGACAGAATCAGAATGCTTCGGTGAAACTGGAATTTCAGTGAGTTAAACTTACCTTTTATCTAATGAATATGTTATATAGTATATGAAAATTATTTATTGTCTGCATGGAAGTTGAATTTGCTGATTATTTGGTTTGGATAAATTATCATTTTTGAAAATGGATAATGTATAAAGTGATAAAATAATACTGATTTAATATAATTACGTTGTCTAAATAAAACGTATTTAATTTAAGGATACCTCTTTGGTGCTATCTATTTGGTTAAATAAACACCGTCTAAAATAAATGATAGAGTTTATTTTGAATGATATTGGTTGCAGACTAAATCCCCGTTATGCTATTATATTAATTTGGATACTCATTTCAGTGCCAGTTGATTTATACTGGATAAGTGATGTGTTAACAATTGATTGTTAATTATGGATTTGATTTACATATATGCCTACTTTGGTAAATACCTATAATTCAAATTGGAAAGTTAAATTTAATTTAGTGGAAGCTTGTTTGAGTACTATTGTAGTCGCTAAGCCTCCTTTTGAAATTGGAAAGTTATGGATTTAAATTAACTTCAAATTTTATAATTTGAAGTAAAGTTTTTTATTTAATTATTATTTTTAATAAACAAATTTTAAAACTTGAAGTGAAGTGTTTTATTTAATTGTTATTTTTAATAATTTTTATTACTTATTATTTTAACAAAGTGTTTTGTCTAGTTATTATTTTACAAAGTGTTTTTTTATAAAATTATTTCTTTAGTAAAGTAAATTGTTATATTTATAATATTTTAAAGTTAATTGTTATGTTTAAAAAACAATTATTTATTTAGGTTGTTTAAATTTAATAAATTATTTTATTAATGATTATTTTAAGCTAGTTAATTATTTTATTTGTAAAATTGTTTAAAGTTAATTATTATATCTTTAAAGTTGTTTGGAAGTTATTTTATTTTATTATTTAATAATCCTTTAAAGTTTATTTATTATATTATTAAAATGTTTAAAGTTTTATTTTTATGGGGTTAAAGTTTTTATTCATTATAATTAAATAATGAATTTGCTTACAAAAGGAATTATTTTGAATGAAATATTTTAGAAGGATTTTATCTAATAGAAATGATTTATTTAAAGGAGTTGAAAGAGGTTTGGAATTTGATTAGAAGTTGGGTTATGAATGATTTTAGAAAAGAAGTTTATAAATGGTTTAGCGATTTGAAAGGGAAGTTTTATAAACGGGTTTTTGAAATTTATAAAAGAGTATTCTTAAAAATAGAATTGAAGACTTATACAGAGGTTTTATAAATAAAAGCTTGGAAATTTATGAAGAAGCTTTATAAATAGATTTGAAGATTTTATAAAGGAGATATTTATAAAATAAAAGAGATTTATGGAAAGAAATGGTGTTTCGTGTTATTTATATTTCCATCTTAATGGCATTTGGGTTTGATAGTTTTAATAAGATTTTGAAATAGAAAATCTTTCTAAGTGTTTGGTGAATATATTTCTACCATTGTATATGTATATGGAAAATTTTACCAGTTTTGAAACTGAAATGGTGTGTGAATATACTTATACCATTGGGATAAATATATGGTTATATTTTGCAAGTATCGAAAATATAGTGTTTTGTGAATATACTTTTTCTATTGAGATAAGTAGATGGAAGTGCTTTCTAAGCATTTACAAAGTGAATTTTATTAATAGAAGATCGGTTAAATGCGGCTTAGTGGTTTCCATGGGAAATGTAATCTTTATTTGGAATGTTTGTTTATTTAATTGTTAAATAACCGACTATCAAATCTTGGCCTAAATATGTAATCCTTTTTAAGTTTGGTGGTACATAAATATTCCCTACTTAACACCAAAGGATTTTAACTATGGAAATATCTAGGAGAAACACGGGGATTATATGATGTAGTTACCGTCGATGGTGCTATACTGTACGTATGAACTCGTTTGTTCTTCTATGAGAAATGATGAGGAGGTCCATCCACATAAACGTATAGGCGGTGATCCCTGCTCTAATGTATTGTCTGATTATTTCCAAAAGAACAGGTATCGAGCATTCTGGAAATCGATCGATCGGTTTTCGAACATCCAGTAAGCGGAGGAGTGTACTTGTAAGAGATGACTCAAATCATAACCACTTCAAAAACATATACGGGTTCTGTGCTTGGAGGAGATTCAAGATATGGTTTGGATGTTGGAATCCATGTGTGATTTCATGACCCGCTGGGGTATGGGAATCCATGTGTGATTCCGAAATCTTTGTTGAGATGTGGGAATCCATGTATGGTTTCGAGACCAGTTGAGGTATAGGAATCAATGTGTGGTTCCGAGATCTGTTCAGTTGGTAGTGCATGAGCTGGAATGCTGGACGTAGCCTCGCAAACGGTAATGACTAAAACCAAAGATAGGATGCATTGCCAAAGGTTTAGCTAACCCATGACGGTGCAGTTGTCTCCTTCCTAGAGTTACCTACAGTTTTTACGTATGCAAGGGGCGATGCATTCAGTCTTGTGTGGCCAGCTATGTATTTCCCATTGTACATCACTAGGAATGTATTGTTGCTTCTGAAGGATAACTCTGATCCTTATACAGGAGAACCGTTCTCGAAGTAGTGAAGGTTCCTCCATGGAAACCTACACAATTAGCAAAAGCATCTTAGTGGTTTTTGATTATATACCTATAATTGTTGTGATGTACACTCACAAGCATTAGAACTACTTGTTTATTGATATTTTCGCCCTTAGACATTATTATAAGGGACTTTTGGCACAGGTCCTTGATAGGTTTCAAAATTCACAAAAACCCCAGTGGAAAAAAGTATGTAAATTAGGTCCTTATTTTTCGAAAATTATCAAAAAACATATAACAAAACAAAAAAAACTTCCAAATTTTAAAACTTATTTCAATTAATATTTATCTTCGTATTCATGTCAAAAAAATCAAAAAACAAGGATGAAAAGGGAAAAAAATGACACACGGTGTGTTTCAGGAATACTTGCAGACATGTATGCAATTTTATAGAATAATTGCAGACATGTCTGCACTTATTCTGGACAGCGTGCCTTTGCAACTAAAAATTGCAGATAGGTATGCAATTTTAAGGAATAAGTGCAGATATTTACGTAAATATCATGATTGTTAAATTAAGGTGCTGTTATTCAGTGAATAATTGAATACATGTCTGCAAATATATGGAATAATTGCAGACATGTCTGCAATTATATATATTTTTATTCAACGTAGTTATTCAGTGAATAATTGCGTACATCTCTGTAATTATATGGAATAATTGCATACATATCTGCAATTATTCAGATGTTTATCGAATGCAATTATTTAGTGAATAATTGCAGACATATTCGCAATTATATGGAATAATTGCAGATATGTCTGCAATTTCTTTTTTTTTCTTTCAGAAACCTAGTTATAATATTTACAATTTTTTGAAATTTTTTTTAAGCACTGGCGCAAAAAAATACATGCTACTGCAGTATAATTATAGGGACCCGCTTTACAACTTTTTTTTAGGGAGGATGCCGTTTGAATTTACTTTGGTTTTAGGGATGCGTGACTAATATTCACTTATTATAATATCACTAGATCTTTAATCTAAATGGTTTGGTTATCGTAAGGTAAAATCCCATCCGTGTTTATATGCAACGTGGTCTTACGAGTACATTTTATTTTGAAAGGTTTTTATAACATTAAAATCCATTTGAGATATGTTTCTCACACTGGTTTACCAGACTGATCCGGGTGTTATTTTCTAACAACGCCCAGGTCAGACCGAGCATATTTGTGGATCTAGTTTGGATGCTTTGGAGCTTCATGTGACGAGCTGGATGCCTCCAACATGTATCTACATATTTCTTTATTTCCGCTACATTTTTTTGTTGTATTTATCAGCAATTGTAAGGAAAGACTGTTATAATTGTCAAGGCTGATGATTGTTTAGTTGATTCTGCTTGATGGGTATATATATTTAAGTTTTCTTTTTGTAAATTTTTGTTGTATGTTATATATTACTCATCATGATGTGAGATTTCATTCTGTCTTTTCTTTTCTTTTTCCTTAACAATTTGTCTTTTCGATATTTGCAAGCTCAGCATGTGAATACCACGGATGTATTGGTGTCAATTTTTGAGGATAAAAAGGCAGGTCGTTACACATGGTATTAAAGCTTAGGTTGAGCGAACACTAGGCTATAATGGGGATTACTCATATAAGATAGGGTAAGTGAGACCTTAGGATGAGTTTGAGTGCATTATATACATGAGCGCGTATTTGTTAGTGCTATAAAAATATTTTATATTGTGTTAATTTATCGGTTGAGTGGTTTATGAATTCTAGTTGGTACATGGGACGCCATGATATCGATAGTGGTTTCTAAACACTTGAACAAGGCAAATCGACATAGTATTGTTTTGCAATTGGGTAAATGAAATAATTTTACCTAGATTTATATTTTATATATAACAGAATAATTTTATAAAATTAAGTATAGTTATTAATGGTGTGTTTATTTGTTAGGAAATGATAATATTTAATTATTATCATTTATTGTTTGGTTAGTCATGCTCACCCTGTTAGGAGCATTGGTTATTGTTTGTTGAGTTGGTAGTTGTGCCCGACCAGAATTTATGAGCATTGACTATTGTGGTTG
This sequence comes from Allium fistulosum, assembly GCA_030737815.1. Lineage (NCBI taxonomy): Eukaryota > Viridiplantae > Streptophyta > Magnoliopsida > Asparagales > Amaryllidaceae > Allium > Allium fistulosum. Next base: position 1,385,149,303 of record CM060901.1, on the reverse strand, counting down.
ATTTGGAGCAGTTTTATCCATTTCACTGCATGGGTTGGGTAACTAATAATTGTGGGAATATTGAAACAAACACCTTGTGAATTTAGTTTCACGATTTGACTATAAGGCATTCGATGATATTGTTGGATTAAAATTTAACTTTAATAAAAGTTGTTTATTATAATCTAAATAAAGATATACATTTGTGAAATGTTTTTATAAAAGAAAGTGATACTGTATAAGTAAGATTTATATATATGTTTTATAAATAAAAAAGGATTTAAATTGAGAATTTGAGAATTTAAATCCATGTGTTTAGACAATGGTTTTTCAAAATTATGGAAGAAATAATAATAGTATTATTTGGAAGTATATTTGAAATAGGAATTTTAAGGATTTTGAAGGAGATAGGAAGCACTGAACTCACTTCAGTCGCTGGAAAATAATTCTGGTAATGACTGCATCATCATCAGTGTTCATTTTCGAGTTTCTAAGTAACAGATTGCTACCATAATGATTTTCCATAGAATTTTTGTTTTGGGTAAAACGGTTTTTTTTAGATTCTAGATAGTATGGTTTGATATACAAAAGGGACATATGTATATTATTATTTCAAAATGATTTGAAATAAAAACCAAATGGTTAATTCTTAAATTTTTAGCTAAGTAATATTATATGGACCAAGTATCCTATGCATTAGAATAATTTGGTTTAAGCATCTCGTTTTGAGGTGTTGTTTGATAATTTTCATTTATGAAAATAAAATGGGATTTTCGACGAATTTTGATAGTCGAAAACTCCTAAACAGTTATTGAAATTTAAGCTAAGTATTTTTGTTGTAATTATAAGAAGATAAGTTTTTGTAACTTACAAATTGAGAACAGTAAGTTAAAACAAATTTTGAATTTGTTGGACACCTAGGTTAAGTAAAACAAATATGCTATTGTATATATACTCTTAGGAAGTAGAAGAGTATTTTGCAAATGTAAACTTGAGTTAAAGAGTGTTAATAGACTTAAGTAATGTTTCGTAGGTAAAATAATTATTATTTAAAATGGGAATTATAATCTTGGGAAATGTTTTATTTATGAAGATTAGTCTTTATAAAGTGTTTATGAACTTAAGTGATGGTTTCTATGGAATGGGCCATAATGATTTTAGTATTACATGAAATATTATTGGTGTATATTAATTATGATTTAAAAATGAATGTGAATAAAAAGAAAATTTCTCTAGTTCAGAAACTAATTGGAATGAATACATAAGTTGTGCGTATATCATTTTATTCGCATAACTTTTTGATTCGGATTCCGACACTTGATTTCAAGATGATTTACACCTGTCAGAGTTAGGATTTTTCATCCAATTCTTGACGATGAACACTTGATATAGATTTTTGATTTGATTCTAAAGTTTTCTATCATTATTAGTGGCTATGTAAGTAGAATGACAGTTTCTAATCAAGGAACCAGATAAAATTCTGCACTAGAGAAGTCGAGTGAGTGATACTAGTTCGAAATTGAAATTGTGTGATTGAGCGAGCGATCAGATTTAATATTGCATATGGATAGTACATGTACATCATACGGGCTTTAATATATTATATGTTTGACATTGGAAAATGCAAAATGATATGGCTATAAATTAAATGGTTAGATATTATTTTTAAATGAAATCTAGGTTTATGGAAGCAAAGGCTAGTTTGATGCTTTTTGTTTCATCAGTAGAGTTGTTTGCCCGACAAATAGGTACATATTTATATTGTTGTTTAGTGGATGGTTTTATGCCCCAGATATAGAAGGCTGCTTGACTTTTGTTTTGTTCTATTGGTTTGGGCCTATAGTGGCGATTTGTAGTTTTCCTGATCGAGCCTGCAAATGAGACGCTGTCGAAATTTTCCGTTATTTTAAAGGACTTAGAATTTGATAACAAGTTTCAACTAATTGATTTGGAAAGGTTTAAGGGTTTGGAGGCATTTTTCCTACCTTTGGAATTTCGAAGACGTAATTCTTTTAAGGGAAGAGAATGTAACAACCTGGGATTTTGGTCATTTGATTTTGAATATTTAATTAATTTAAATATTAAATAATTAGTTTTTAAAGGTTTAAACTTGAATTCAAATATAGAGATTATATAAAAATTGAATTGTGAACTTAATATTTGGATATAGATTTAAAATATCTGATTTTGAATCGAGTATTTATTAACTGGATTTAATGGCCTTGTTTAACTCCTTTTAAATTTATAAATAATAACGGGGGAATTTATTTTGTAAATTTATTTGTAGTAATAAATGGTTCAGATAAATGGTTAAATTATATAATTAGAAAATTTATTTTTATTTTTACGACTTGATTTTTATTGACATATTTTTAATTTAAGTTATTCGATTTTACCATAATTTTTAATTTGGAAAATATTTAAACTAATCATTTGACGATTTATCGGCAAATGATAGTATTTTTGTGATTTTACAGGATTGAATAAAAAGTGTATATTATTATTGTTTTGGAGGCGTGTTGCTGTTCTGAGCATGATCAAATTTTTGTTTTATCATTCGACGTCCATAAGCGAACGAAAAGCTGTGCAGCGAAATGTGGGAAAAATCGAATTATAAACCTAACTCTAAACATTTAGAACAAGCATCACATATTCTCGTTTGTTTGTATACCTATCTTTCTATTTCCATTCTCCTGTTCACAAACAAAGAAAACCAAAAAGCTTCCAGTTCTACAAATTAAAATAAAATTGTATACTTAATCAAAAATTGCAAAACAAATATCTTTGGGATCGTATGGTTGTAGGCTTCGAGTCTAAGTAGAAGTTGGAGGGTGCGATTGGGTTTTGTAGTGATCGACATTTAGGGCAGCAGCTCAGACTTTGGATTCATGGAGTTTTGGTCGATGATTTGGAAAATAGAGGCTAGATTTGGGATCGGCGTGTCATTTAACACTTAGAGGTAGAGAATTTAGAGGATTGGCTCAATGTAGTGTGGTCTAATCAAATCGTGTTCGGCCGAGGTGTTTTGGGAGTCGCGATTGGCATGGGAGTTTTGGACGTGTTGTCGATGGATGGAGATGGAAGCTCTAGTGACCAGGGAGTATTTTGGCGAAGTCGGTTTGAGTTTTCATTATGTATGGATAGAGAAGGAGGCAAGGGATGGATCGATCATGGTGATTTTAGCTTTAGGTAAGAAGTGGGAATGAGGAAGAAGTGGTTAAAATGGAAATTTGGTAATTAGTTTATAACGATGTGATTAGTGAATTAAACTATTATTCAAAAATCGAAACCTTTTAAATTTTATAACTCTCTAATGCGAGTTCCAATCGAAATGAAACTTTATCTGTTGCACTCGTAATGACGTTAGCTACATCTTTGAATTGGATTGGTTGAGATTAGAGCTTGTAGAATTTCAAGCTAAAATCGAATGCTATTCGATTTTAGATGGAATCAGAACGCTTCAGTGGTAACTAGAATTTTAGTGAGTCAAACTCACCTTTTTAGTTAATTGGTATATTATATAGTAGATAAATTTATTTGTTGTCTACTTGAATGTTGAACTTGATTGTCGTGTTGTTTGGATAAATTATCATTTTTGAAATTGGATAATGTATAAAGTGATAGAATAATACTGATTTAATATAATTAAGTTATTAAAATAGTAATGTAGTTAATTTAAGCATACCTCTTTGGTGTTATCTATTTGGCCAAATAAATACCGTCAAATATTAAACGAAAGAGTTTATTTTGAATGACATTGGTTACTAGAATAAACCCCCTTCTCCTATTATATTAATTTGGATATTCATTTAAGTGCCAGTTGATTTATACTAGATAAGTGATGTGTTAATAATTGATTGTTAATTATGGATTTGATTTGCATATATGCATGTTCATGTAAATACCTGTAATTTAACTTGTAAAGTTAAATTTAATTTAATGGTAGCTTATTTAAGTACCATTGTGGTCACTAATCCTCTTTCTGAAATTGGAAAGTTATGGATTTAAATTAACTTCAAACTTTATAATTTGAAGTACAGCGTTTTATTTACTTATTACTTTTAATAAAGTGTTTTATTAATTATTATTTGAACAAAGTGTTTTGTTTAATTATTATTTTACAATGTGTTTATTTTGTAAAATTATTTCTTTAGTAAATTTAATTATTATATTTATAATATTTTAAAGTTAATTATTATGTTTAAAAAAATTAATTATTTATTTTGGTTGTTTAAAGATTGTTACGTAACATTCTAGCCCGACTATATTAAACTGGCCGCATGAGTTAGATCCGACTACCATCAAGGCCGATGATTCCAGAATAATGATTGTGGGGCTCGGAATTCAAGTATAGATGATTATATGAAGTCGGAATTTAATGGATTTGATGGATGTACAATGTAGGATGCTTAAAGCATGGAACATGGCTCAACGAATGGAAGGGTTCGGCATAGCATAACACATTGGAAGGGATTGGCATGCTTGATGAAGAGGGATCGGCAGGCTTCATTGGAGAGGGATTGGCATCCATCAAGAATCAAGTGCATTCATGCATACAGTAATCAATATCTCAGGATTCACATGTCCAAAGCCTATGAAATTTGAAGGGCAAGGAAAATGGACCCTAGGGAACCTACCCTAGGGATCACATGTCATAAGAACGACCTTCGAGGGATCGGCATACATCCCTGTAGAAGGTTCGGCTACAAGCAGTGCACAAGAGATATCGAGTCAAAGATCAAGCAATGACTGGAGTTTCGGTGGTCCAAATGACATGAGAATTGAAGGACAAAAATATTTTTGCATGGAGAAGCCACCATAGGGATCGCTGCCCAAAAATCGACCAATGAAGGGATTGTTACCGATCCCTCCTCATTAGGAATTGGGCCTAGCGATCCCTCTAGTGGGCTCATCTGGATTAGAAGGTCCTTCAACCGAAGCTTCAGAGAGATTGGTGGTCGTCTTCACCTATAATTACTGGCCTAATGGGTCAATATGATGATCTTTACGCTACTTGTTACTCTAGGCTCTATTATAATCAAGTGTTTGCTATTCCTTACTACTATAATCAGATTTATAAGTGATCAATAAAGGAGAATCTTCAAAGTGGACGTAGGCATTCAACACCAAACCACTATAAATCCCTGTGTCTCTGATTATTGCTTTTTATCTTCTATTAGTTTAATCATTTCCTTAGTTTAATTTTGTTTTTCTTCACTTAATTCTCTACATAAACCTATTCTTGGGTGTTTGTGACTAATTTAGTTGCAAACCTTTTGGTGCTTTCACTGAGAAGGTTTAATTCTCAGCTTGCCAGGATCCCTTTGTTGCTACTGGATTGGATAAATCCCCAAAGGAGAACTACAGTTATCTTCAAGAAGTCACTAATACTACTCTCATTTGTAGAAATCTAAGCAAGGCTATTAATAATGGTGAGACATACTAGATCTACTTTTCAGAATGTGGATGGAAATGAGACTACTAGCATTCAGCAAGGAGACCCAAGAAATCAACCAACAAATGTGAATGCTGATCCGGTTGAAGTTCAGAATCCCACTAACTCTATTACAAGAGCTAAATTTCATAATTTAATTAGAGAGTTGATGGAGAGCCATCGACAACTAAACCAACACATTCAGACCAATGTCAACTTGATGAACCAAATTAATCAGTAGTAGCGAGGGAAAGCTAGGAGGGATCCCACTCCTTACTCAGCATCAGAGTGTTCTAGCTCATCACATAAGTATCACAGGCATAGACGTCACAGAACGGATGAATATCATGCAGAAACTTCGAAGCGTCAACTGGCAGACCATCATGGTCTGCCAAGATCGATACGTGCCGACCCCTCTATAGGGATCAGTACTGATCCCTCCACCAGAAGGGGAAATTTTTCTATGCCTTATGGAAATCAAGCTGGAGCTGCTATGGTTGGTTTGGATTCTAGAGTTTAATTGAATCTTGACCAAGCTCGTCCCTGAAATGATGATGAAGCGAGTTTACAAGATACTCATCAAGAAGACGATGAACCAAGAAGGCATGAAACGGCCCGCATACATCGACTGGACCATTCATATAAGGTGGAGCACGACCACCGCTTGGCACCAACCATCCAAATGCCGGACTTATCGGCAACGGTCAGACAGTTAGTAAGTGAGAGCTAAGGCTTAACCAACGATGGCTAGGGAATCTCAAGAAGTCATGCCCCGTTCACTGATAGTGTATCACATGCATGGTATCCAAGGAAGTTCAACATGCCATAGATGCTTGCCTACGAGGGAAAAACCGACCCCATGTAGCACATCATGAGATATGAATGGCTGATGGATTCCGCATGAGCAGATGATGCAACCAAGTGTAGATGCTTTCCAATAACTCGTTCTGGAATAGCGATGATGTGGTTCACGAGACTACCCCCACGATCAATTTCTAGATTCGATGATTTCAAAACCATGTTTGTGGAGCAGTTTCGGGTGCACACGACTCGTCCTTAAGATGTGATGTCCCTTTCCATTGTGATTCAGGCTCTAGGAGAGTCATTGAAAGATTATTTGGAGAGATTTCATATAACTATTATGGAGGTCAGTAATCCGAATGATCATGCGATACTCATGGCCGTGACGAGAGGGATTAATATAGAATTTTAGTTTGGTGATTGGTTAGCGGGTAAGCTACCTGCAACGTTGGAGCGCTTTTACACTAAGGCAGCTCAGTATTTGAGAAAGAAGGAAGCCAGGTCATCCAAAAAAAAGAATGATGTGGGACTAAGTGGAGAGGGAGTACAGAGTAAATTTGCAATGAGAAAGTCTGATTACAGCCCTGGAAAAGTCCAAGTGAATGTCCAGAATAAACCAAATCAGCAAAACAAAGGTGTAGATAGGAACCGTGAACGAAAGAGGGATTCTGGACGAGGCAAGGTTAGGACTTCGATGTATAATACTTACACGTTGTTGAATACATCATTTGAGAATATCTATCTGTCTACTTGCAATACTATGCAATTTAGGAAGCCGACTGAAAGGAATCAACACGGAAGCAGAAACAGAGTGGGAAATATTGTTAGTTTCATGAGTGCTATAGGCACAATACAAATGAATGCAGGCATCTCCATGATGTTATAGAAAAACTGATTCGAGAAAGAAAATTACAGCAATTTGTGAAAGCCCCGTAGGATGGTGGGCAGGGGACATCTGACCCCAACCGAGGAAAAGCACCGCATAAGGCTGAGAAGCCTACGTGGACTAGTGGAAGACCTGTGATAAATACGATAGTCGAAGGACCGCACCCAGTAGATAAGAGTTGGCAAGAAATGGAGGGCTATGCTAGCGCGAGTAGGCATGTAGATTTTGAATGCTGTTCAAATACGGAAGATGGAGCTCTGACAAAACAGCAATGCACGATGACAAATGATAGGAACATAGATGCATATAAGGTCGAGGCTCCAACAATCGACCCAATGGTCATTTCGGCTATGATTGGCCCCGCTTTGGTAAGAAAGATATTGATTGACTGTGGAAGCTTAGTAAATATAATCTTCAAAAAGGCTTATGATCAAATGAGGCTGGAAGCCAAAGATGTCTTAAGCGCGTATACACAGTTCTAACAGTGTTGCAACTGAAGTTGTTGGTTATGTGGAGCTACCTGTAGAGTTGGGAGAATGTGAACGAAGGAGAGTGTGGACCTTGTCGTTTGTTGTTTTGGATGTTGACTCTCCATACAACATTTTCCTAGGTCGATCGACCCTAGTTGAATTCCGGGTAGCTCTTGCTCCATAGTGTTTGACTTTGAAGTTTCCGACAGATAATGGTGTTGGAGTTGTTCATGGTGATTAGGCGATTGGACGTTCCTGTTGTATAGCTAAGTTGAGGGATGCTCTGTGCAAAGAAAAAAGGCAAGGGTGTGGACAAGACTGTCCACATCCAAGCTACCGAAGATTGACAACTACCGCCTGAGCCTTGGCTCGGGCCCCATAGTCGTTTCTATAGAGATAAAGATCCAAGAGATGATGAGGATGAGCCCAAAGAGACCAAAGCTGCACTGGCTAAGCTGACAATTGATATCACAGTCATCCACGATGACCCATCACGTGTCCTAAAGATCGGATCACAACTCAGCCTCCCGATGATGAAAGAACTTGCTAGTTTTCTTCGAGCGAATCTAGACGTGTTCTCTTAGACTCACTCTGACATGTGTGGAATCTCGCCTGCCATTACTAGCCATGCATTTAATATCAACCCGAGGCATGTCCCAGTGAAGCAAAAAAGACGCGGCATGGATCCAGAGAGATCTGCTGCCCTCAAAGAGGAGGTGGATAGACTAAAAGACAGCAGCTTTATCCGCGATGCCTTCCACCCAAAATGGGTTTCTAATCGTGTACTTGTGAGAAAAGCGAATGGGAAATGGGGAACATGCATTAATATTCAGACTTGAACAAGGTGTGTCCAAAAGACAGTTTCCCCCTTCTTAGGATCGACCGACTGGTGGATTCAACTGCAGGACACGAATTGCTATCTTTCATGGATGCGTACTTGGGATATAACCAAATCGTAATGCATATTCCCGATCAGGAGCACACCAGTTTCATTACCGATGTTGGATTGTACTATTATGTAGTAATGTCGTTTGGATTAAAGAATGCTGGAGCAACTTATCAGCGCTTAGTCAATAGGATGTTTAAAGATCAGATAGGAAAAACAATGGATGTTTATGTGGGTGATATGCTCATGAAGTCATGACGATCAAGCGACCACATTAGAGACTTGGTAGAAATGTTTGACATCCTCCGATATTACAATATAAAAATTAATCCTTTGAAGTGTTCTTTTATTGTTGCATTAGCGAAATTCTTGGGTTTTATTGTTAATGCCCGTGGAACTGAAGCTAATCCCAAGAAGATTCATGCTATTCGCGATATCTAAGCGCTAAGAACTATTAAACAAGTGTAGAGTCTTAATGGGAAAGTTGCTGCCTTAAGCCGATTTATATCCAGAGCTACTGACAAATGCATTCCTTTCTTTGATGTGATTAGGAAAGTGAAAAGAAACTTTGAATGGACGTAGGATTGTAAAGATGCGTTTTAAGCTTTGGTGAATCATTTGGAGAGACCTCTCGTCTTGTCAAAGCCGGAGGATCATGAAGATTTGTACATTTATTTGGCCGTATCGGCACATTCAATAAGTGTCGCATTGCTTTGCGAGGAGGATCGAATCCAAAGGCCGGTGTATTACATCAGCAAACGATTGATAGGAGCTGAAAGGAACTACCCGAAAATAGAGAAACTATCATACTGCTTACCGATTGCATCATGAAAGCTCCATCCATACTTCTAGGCACACCCGATCAATTTTTACACCAAGCAGCCATTACGACAGGTCCTACAGCGACCTGAGACTCTGGAAGGTTACTCAAGTAGAATATCGAGCTCGGTCAATTTGATATTATTTATCTCCCTTGGAGGGCTGTCCATGGTCAGGCACTGGCAGATTTTATAGCAGAGTTTACTACACAGGATGATTCTCCGAATGGCAGCGAAATGCCTACCATACAGTGGAAATTATATACTGACAGAGTGTATAATGATCATTGTTCTGGAGCTGGAATTGTGCTTGTAACTCCTAAGGATCGGTCAATCTGTTATGCTTTAAAGCTTGATTTCCGAGCGACAAACAATGAAGCGGAGTATAAAGCTCTTATTGCTGGACCTAAACTCGCTAGAGAACTCGGAATAAAATCTCTAGAAATCTTTTGCAATTCGCGGTTGGTAGTGTACCAAATCAGGGAGATTATCAGGCCAAGGGACAGCGGCCTGCCCCATACCTTGCCTAAGTCCAAGAGTTAATGGCTGAATTTGAGTACTATGACATTTCACATAGTCCACGGGATCGAAATAGAGAGGCTAATTCTTTGGCAAAGTTTGCCAGCACCGGTGATGCACAACATATGGGCTTGGTTCTGGTTGAAGTATTAAATGCCCCAAGTATAAACAAGATAGAAATTGACCAGACACTAGAAGCAAAGCTTGAGAGGGAATCGTGGATGACTCTAATCAAAGACTATTTGCTACATGGAGTCCTACCAGATAAAAGAAATAAAAAGCATCAAGTCCTCCGTAAAGCTTTGCAATATGTTACACAAGAAGGGATTATGTATAGAAAAGGTCTTTCAGTTCCCTAATTCGGTGTGTCGCTCATGACAAGGTAAAACATACCCTAGAAGAAGTTCATGAAGGGGAATGCGACAACCACACTAGGGGGCAAACTTTGGCAAAGAAAATACTCTGTTACGGGTATTATTGGCCAACTGTCAATCGATACGCCGCTAACTATGTAAGACGATGCGATAAGTGCCAGATATATGCAAAAGTTCCAAGAGCTTCGCCAACGGATATCATGAAAATGGTTAGCCCATCGCCGTTTTCTATCTATGGTATAGATATTATCGGTTCCTTACCGACCTCTAAAGGTGGCGCAAAGTAAGCTATCGTCGTAGTTGTTTGCTTCACCAGATGGGCCAAAGAAGAACCTTTAGCCACGATCATGACCAAGAAAGTAATTAACTTTATTGTCTGAAATGTCATATGCCATTTCTATCTTCCGTGATCTATTGTGACAGATAGTAGGACTCAATTCGACAGTGTTGAATTAAAAGACTTCCATCGGAGGTATCGTATTGAAAAGAGATTTGCAGTGGTCGCTCACCCTCAGTCAAATGTATAGGTTGAAGATGTAAACAAAATCATAAAGTCCATTCTGAAGAAGCTTTTGGAGAAGGCGAGAGGCATATGGGTGGATGAACTCTCTACAACATAGTGGGCTTACAGGACCACCCACATGTCCGCGATTGGCAATACGCCATTCGCTCTTGCTTATGGTTCCAAAGCCGCCATTCCTTTTGAGCTTGAAGTTCCTTCTCATCAAGTGACTTACTGTGATCCTAAGACAAATAAAAATCTCCTCTTGGAATCTCTTGACTTTATTGATGAGAAGCGCGAGGAAGCCGATTTGAGAGCAGCCGCGCATCGGCACCGAGTCACCCGGTATCACAACATTAAAGTCCAACCTAGAACCTTTGAAATCGGCGATCTCATCCTGAAATAGGTTTTTCCTACCCCGTTGCATATGAAGCCAATCTGGGAAGGACCATATGTCATTGAACAAAGGCTTGGAGAGGGAACTTTCAAGCTAGCAAATGTTGATGGCATCACACTTCCAAGGGTATGGAATGGCGAGCATCTACGATGCTATTTCACTTAGTTTATTTCTTTTTCATTTCAGTTGTATTTTCTTTCAAAATTTTGCTTTAGCATTTGATTTCCTAGATGTATAATAAGACAGATTATGTTGTTCCTTTCCATTTAGCGAATAAAGTTTCGAACTTCCCTTATATTTATGTTTGTTGTAGCATTAAGTATTAGTTACATGACGAAACTGATTGATGTCGATATGTATGAACATGCTCCCAAAGTTTGAAATTAATCAATCATGCTAATTCATAAAGGGTTCACGCAAGATGAGCTTGGTCTACTTGTTCATTGATAACTCCCATTCATGATCCAATAGACGGGATACACAATAAGGAATAAATGTGACTTGACCATCTGCCGATCAAACAAATCCTGCAAAACTACGGAATTGAGATAAAATGAGAGCGACCATGACATGACTGATCACTCGCTAAATCAAACCCCAGACCATAGTGGGCAAATCAATCAATTAAGGAGAGTACAATCCGACTGCTCTACGAAATAACTCTAAGTCGCCAAAGTGCGGAGTAGGGTATAAACATATGTCGGGTGTGAATCGACCACCCGCGAAATAACGCTAAGTCCCCAGAGTGCGAACCAGAGTATAAACATAAGTCGGGTGTGTGTAACACCCCTAATTTTTGTTTAACATTATTTAGGATATTTAATTGGATAAATTAAATAGAATAATGTAAATAATTGGGTAGATGAGATTAATAAATCCAATGTACATGTCTTAATGAATGAACTAAAATAGGACTTAACCAAATTAAGAAGGAGGAATTTCCTAAGGGGTAAACTAGGAAATGAGGCTACATTTCTTAGTACAAATCTCTCCCTCCACCTTAATAAACTTTTACTTTCTCATTCATAACTTGTAACGACCCGTAAATTTTAATTGTTTTAATAACGTAATTAAACTGAATTTTGTGAATTTTTAAATAATTGAATTTTAGAAATAAAAATTTAATATTTGGAATACGTCTAATTAAACATAGCAAATGGTAAATTTTCACCAGATAATATGAAAGTTTATTTTCTTGTGTAATTTTATTTTAATTTAAATCAGTTAACATTTGATGATAATAAAATAATTTCCAAACCTGAATATTTTTATACAGAAAATTTGTAAATCATCTTCTGAGTGAGATGTCATATTTTGTTTCTCCAAATTTTGACTGCTATTGCTCCGTTTATCTTATTTCTGGCAAATTGGTAGCATTTTCGGTACCGATTATCGACTTTTGATCGGATAATCGTACCACTATATCTGTATACCGTTTTGATCGTTTTGTCGTGCTGATCTCCGCGGTATATTCGTTTGTGTGTTTCAAAGTACGTAAGACAACGAAATCTACGAAACAATTTCCATATCCATTCCATTTTCGAATTTTTGTTCTGCCGTGACCTTTCAATTGTCATCATATAATATGAACTGCCACTAGTCTTTTATTATTCCCTGAATTCAGCCTTAACTATTCCTATTCCCAACATTTTCAAATGTGATGGTGATTCGTTTCTTTCTACATTTCTTCTCTGCCTGTTCAACTCTTTTCATTCATCAGCCACTCCCTCTCCTTCCTTGTTGTCTTCACCATGCTCGGCAACATCTTCCTCCACCACCACACAAAGTTTCCAAGTCGAAGCTGCCCCTCCACCTGAACTCACCCATCGTCGCATCTCCTCCGACCTAACCCTATAGCCACGACAACTCTAGCCGCCGACCTTAGCATCGTCTTCCACTCCGACTCAGCTTCACCATCTCCAAGGTGACCGCTTCCATGCGCATGAAATTTTACTTATATATATTGATTATTATATATATATAACGTTTTCTTATAGTGTTCTTATAACTTAGCTTTCATTTAGATAAGTTCAACATAAGGATGCAGTTTTATATATTATTATACAATAGGTAGACATTTGCTTGCTGTTAATGCATGAAAGAAATCACAGTGGCCAATATTTCTATATTATGATTGTATACATACCTGCTTTCGTATATTATTCTTTGTATAATATAATTGTGTTTTTCAAACTTTGTCTTCCTTTAAATAAAATAATCTTAAATGGATAATGTTAGTAATCACTTGAATAGTTATAAAGTTATATAAGTATTTTTTTTAGTTTCAGCAATACATATGTTTGCAAAGTTATTTCGTATTAGTTTATAAAAAAAAATATTTATATATATATATATGGGTTTCAATAGGTTATATAACCGGTTGTGTATATATGTAGGGTATCTAAGTTTGTATATACACTTGTTGAATTATATCTGTTGAGTTGTAAATATAATATATTGTATATTAAGAAGTTTTGGTAAACAGCTCATATTCGTATATATTTATACTTTATATGTCTAAATATATATATCTGTCGGCTATATGAATATTTTAAGTTATATATATAATATTTGTTGTATACATATGGATTTATGTTATTTAAATCATAAAAGATCTACACATAAGCTCACATGAGATCTGATTCTAATATATATAGATTTTATTGTATATGTGTTGTACCTTGTTTTGTTTTCTTCTGTCACAAGCACATGCATATATTATATGTTGTTTATATATGTATTTTTGCTGTTAATATAATATGTTATTTGAGTTTATATATATACAGTTTTTTTTAAACAATTGCTTGCGAGGGTTATGAAATGTTGCCTTTGAGTTGTTTTGATATTTGGTTTATATTTGCAAGTGTTGTTTATATAAGAGTGATTTGGGTTACAGCTTATATATATAGTTACAGAAAATGGTTACGGGTTGCTGTACATAAGTGTGTAGTTTTTTCGTATGTATGTATTATTTTATATTTATAATTTTTTTCAAATGTTATAGTATATAAGATATATATATATTATGGTATGCGAGTACTGTATGTTGTATAAATATACATGTTAAAATGTCAAATTTTAAATATATTGATTTAAAATTCATTATTATATATATGAGTTTAACTTTATATTCGAGTTTTAGTTTAAAATGATGATTTTAGAAACAAACACACACATATATATTATTTAATATATGTTGAAATGAGAATATGATTTTGTATGTATATACAATTTTATATGTTATATCTATATCAAGTTCACTTATACCAATTATCTTCATCGACCCAGTTCTGATTTATTTCGTCTATTCCTGTTATCAGCTCTGTTCGTAGAACTCGTGCCAATTTTGCTTTGCTTCGGAATTCATGCTTGGATTTATAACTCGTTTCATTGTCTACTCCTCTAGCCTCGAAAGGTGAGCAATCACTTACTACTAACGTTCTTTTATCTATTAAATTTGATTTCAATTGAAACGACAATTGAAATATGCTGTTGTTAGTTATTTAAATTGCTATATATATGATATTATCTGTATCTGTTCACCCTTGACATATGACACCATTACATGTTATTTATATATATGATATATGCATATTATATTATTATCATATATGTTCTCACTCTGCAAGTTCCCTGTTAGTATAGAATTCACTATGGGTTCAAATGATACATACCCGAACGATTTGTAGAATAGGAGAAAATCGTTATGGGTTGAAATGATAAACCCAAGCGATTTTCATTTGAATTGAATTTGGGATTGCGGGTTGAAAAGATATATAGCCGTATATATATTTAAATTGCGGATTAAAATGGTAAATATCCATATCACTTTACCATATGATAGAAAATTATATACAGACACTGTTGGTCTATATATAAATACTTTGAAAATGATTTCTATGGTTTTGGAAAGAAATATATGGTTTTATAAAAATATTGAATTTAGATATTATATAAATGTTATTTTATATATTATTAAATTCTTGATTTTAAGCTATGTATAAATTTGTTTTAATATAAATAAGTTTAATAATAAAGTTGATTTTATTAAAATATTATATGGCTAAGTATTTATTTAAATTATATTTTAATATAGAGTTTGTAATGATTTAATAAATTAAGGTTGAGAAGATAGATTTGAAATTGATTTGAAATTGCATTTAATTAAGAATTATATTTAATTAAATCGATCTGAACTTATGGAATTTGGGGTTTTAAAGGATATGATTTTATAACTTGATTTTGGTTTAAGATGATTTAAAATGAATATTTCAAGTTTAAATAAATTACGGAAAATATTTAGTGATTTGAAATTTGGGCTTTTATTTAAATGATATTGAATTTATTTAGTGAATATTGCAAAACTAAATAATAGTAAAGTGAATTTGATATATATAAATTTATCGAATTTAGTTTTGAAATGTTGAATATTTAAAGCTTCGAAATATATAGAAAATAAAAGGTCTATTTTGTGGTTCAAAATATGTATTTGAAATCGAAAATTTGAAATGGTTTATTTGGAAACTGAATTGAGTTGAAATTATGAATTGAGATTGAATTAAAATGGAATTTTGGAATTTGAGTTGATTTGAATCGGTTTGTGAAATTTGAGAAAGCTAATTTTTTATATAAAGTATTTTAAACTATATTTAAACTATTTTATATTTTACTTTATAAATTATTTCAATATAAACTATTTTATTATAAACTATTTTAACTCATAACTATTTTATATAAACTGTTTTATTTTATAAACTATTTTATTATATATAATATTATTAATATCTAAACTGTTTAAGGAAAGTGTTATGAATTTCAAGGGTTTGATTTCCAAAGTGTTTTGATTTTTTTTAAAGACTTATGATTTCGAAAGCGTTATAACTTTGGAAAGTGATATGATTTTGGAAGTGAATATATTTGAAATGGAAATGATATCGTTTTGATATGGTTTAAAAATGGAAATGATATTTTGGTCTTAAAGTATGAACTATTTTGAAATGACCGCGGTGTTATAATAACGTTTGGTTGTTGAAGAGACCGGGATCAGATATTGGCATACTCTCTGTCGATACCAAAAACCACTTTAACAACTGTGTATGCGGTGGAGATTCCAGAATGAAGTAGGATGGTGGCGACGATCCTATATGAGGTATATACGTGGACCCGACTCCCGTGATTTGGCATAAGGTGGCTAAAACAGGAGCAATCGACAGGCTAATGAGGTAGCAACTCTGATCGGACACACTCCATCGTATGCCATTCTATTACTTTGTGATTGATTTGGTGCGCACCCTTGATTCGGGAGTGTGGCTCGAGGTGGGCGATTGCTGCGGCTCTGCGTTACCACCGGCCCGGAAGTGTAATTGGTATATCTACCCTGGCATTGCCTAGTTGTGCCATGTCACCTACCCTAGCGCGCCTTCTACGAGTTTGTTTTGTACCATACCTATGGAGTGCCCTTTGACGATGCCCATTACGGGGGAGATTACGGTACTGTATAGACTATAGGAATATATAAAATGTGTTATGGTGGAAAATGTAAAGCCTTAACGCTATTTTAGTAGTTTACTTTACTTTAGACATTATTATAATAGCGTATATTACTACATAGTAGATAGTTTAACAGATCCTTAGAGGATGGGTATCCCAAACATCCTTTAAGTTACTGTATTTTAGTTGATATTTCACTTGAGTTGGATTTATTGATATAAGAATGTTAATCCTGACTCGAGTGTTTTGTGTTTTGCTTTACGCTCGGGTCAGACTGAGTGGTTCGGTGTTCGAGACTCACCTTTGGAGTTGGAGCTTTGCTTGGAGATCCAGCTATATATCCAGCTTTCAGTTATTCAGTTGATTCCAGTGATGTATTCAGAATTCAGATTTTTTGTATTTGACTATTGTATTGAGACATATATGTATTCGTGACTTCTGTTGTATCTTGTTTAACTCTGTTATATATATAGTAGCTTCATGAACTACTATTCTTTTGTTTTCGCTGCATTATTTTATATTACTCCGTGTCTGTGATTATTTATTTACTGTATATGTTGAGTTTTGCCAAATTTAAATTAACAATCTCATATTTTGAGTAATTCAAATCCGACATGTATGGATGCGAATGGTTGAAAATTTCAGGCTATTACATGTGGAATCAGAGCTCTGGTTTTAGGAAAAACTTAGCATATGTAGTGAATTTGATTACAGAATCACTTTTGTTCGAACTTGAATTTCTTCCTTTTGACTCGGTTTCCTTTGAATTTTGGAACGTTCCCCTCGGTTCCAAAATTCATTCTTGTCTCTCCCTATTCGTATTCTTCTGATTCTGGAGCATCCCATAGCTCCACTATATGACCTGTAAAGGAGTGAAACTCCTTTACAATCCGTATTGATTCACCGGAGATTTCTATATCCTCAGTTTTCGATGCTGCTATCTTTTGTTATACCCGAATTCTATCTCTGGTGATCGAATGTCGATTTGCTCCAGAATTCTACCTCGATCTTATTTTGAAGTCACGGTTGACCCGGTTAAGGTTGCCTGCGATTTATATAAGTTTATCCATTCGTTTCTCTTTTTGAAATCTATTTATCTCCCTATCGAGCCTATCTTCTAGTTGAATTCTTTTGGTTATGATCTCTCTATATTTGGGTCTCTGTCCTTGTTTTGAAATCCATTCTGGAATCATCGAGTGGGGGAGTGTATTTGTTAATATTAAAAATGTTTTATAGTGTGTTGTTTGAGTTGTTGATGTTGATTTAGGTTTTTGATCGATTCGTCTGATCAGCGATATCGATAGGATCTCCAAAACACTTGAACAGAGCAAACTGACACAATATTATTTTCAAATTTGGTAATGAAATAAATTTATATGATTATATAAGTAAAAAATTTCTGGAATTTAATAGTAAATTAAATTGGTTGTTTGAATGATAATATTTGATTATCGTTTATTTTTCTATAAATGAATTTATAAATATGGTATATAAATTGATTTGGAATTTAAAGGAATTTAAATCAGGAATTTGGGAATTTAATTTCCGGTGATTTCAAACTTTGGTTTTAAAAGTTTTAAAGAGCATATTATTCAAAGTATTTTCAAATAGAAATTGTTTTCAAGGAATTTTAAAGTTTTAAATCAGTACTCTCCTATTTTGTCGCTGGAAAATAATTTCGGTGATGACTACATGTAACGACCACGACTTTCTCTCCATAGAAAGTCGTATCGCTAATAAGAAAGAAAGGGGTGAGAAGTAGAAAAGAGAAGAAGAGAAAAGAAACAAACACAAATACTCACAGCGGAAACGAACAAAATATATTATATCACATAAATATTACATAGTATCATATACAACACTTATCAGAGTTACACTGATTACATATCATATACTAGACAGTTATAAACATCTGTCTAGTTATTACATCTCAATACAAAACAAAGATCTAAACAAGATCAACACAGCGGAAACTACTATCTATATCTACAACGCTGAAGCCTCCTGCTCCATTGCTCCTCCACAATTCGTCAAGGCTAACCTGAATCCCTTGGCTACTCGTAAAAATTTGAGTACCCAAGAGTTTATAAAACAGAAATAAACAACTTGGGTCAGACATGGGTCTGGTGTGAGTAACAGGTTAAACTTGTTTAACTTCAAAACCTTTTGAAAGAAAAGGTATCACGTAAGACTTCCCACAAATAAACATGGGTAAGTTTTTACCTTATGCTAACCAAAACATTTGATAGGAAATTCGATTGTATTATAATAGGGTCTAGGGTTTTCAAGTAACATACAGAAATAGCTGAAATGCTTACATCTCACATTCCAACATAGTTGGGCACAACTAATACGTACGGCACTTATTGGAGTTTGGATTCCATACAATGGCAGGGCTACCGGGGTACCGCCCGTCACAGTACGTGGCCTAGATCACCGTACCGAGGATCACTCCCAATCCCCTGCAACACAAGGTCGGAACATCCCTTACTGGATAATTCCCGCACAAGATACCTCACGGTTGGGATCAGCAACCGCACCACTAAGTCGAAAATAGAAAGGGACATCTAGACAGAGGTAACCTTGTCCTACTTGGGTGCTACCCACTAACCTTGCTGCACGTTTTAGCCATTCCCGGTTTGTGAGGCTTGAGGTCACGATTACCTTAGAAAAGAACACATCACTTAGAATGCTCATCGTCCACCTGACGATGTTCTGAAAGCATTCAATCCATACAAGTTCGTTCCGGGTTCGAACGAAACCGAAGGCATTATCTCGTTACACTCGTTTTGGAATCACCCTCAGAGTTAACGACAATAACCCTTGCACTCTGAATCTTCATCTTCACTTGATTCACGACCTATCGTTAATTTGGATCGATGTGGTATTCGGGTCTCCAGACCTGGAAATCCGGTATACGGAAACCCGATCCCGGTCTCATCGAAATGCAAAGCGTATCTTTTAAGGCCAAGTTGTTTTAAGGGTAAAACAATTCAATTCATTATCTTTATTCACAAAGGAAGATAATTCACACAGATAATCAACATTATCAGATAATCCATATTATCATCACAATTCAACTAACATCCATATCATACAGCATATATCTCATCAGAGATATCAATCAATGCAAAGCATTCAGTATTATCATCCATCAATAAGTAATGATTTATATCATCTCTAATTAATTTAAAGTGAATTAAATTAATTACTTCATTTTATAAATCCTTCTTACTTAACCATTAATTAATTACAAATTAATTAATTAACCTCTAATTACCTTTTTCAATTAATCATCTTTGATTAATTATCTTTTAATTACCTTCAAGTAATTTATCCTTAATTAATTACTCAAATTAATTAACCTTAACTACTTATAATAATTAACCTTTAATTACTTCATTAATTAATTAACTAAAATTAATTAATTTTAATCAACTATAATTATATTAAACCTTAATTAATTACATTAATTAATCACTTCATTTATTAATTATTACTTAATTAACCAATCTTAATTACATCATTAATTATATTAATTAATGATCCTTAATTACAACTTAATTATTAATTACCTAATTAAATTAATTACATTAAGTAATTAACCTTTAATTAAACAACATTTATTAATCACCTTGATTAATCTTCAATCAGTAATTAATTACCCTTAATTACTTTCATTAACTAAATTAATTATTCCTTAATTAATTTCTTAATTAATCCCTTGATTAATTATTCAAAGTAATTAACTCAAATTACTTCTATTAATAAAATCATTATTCAACTAATTACTTCCAGTAATTATCATATTATTTACTTCCCTAAATAATCTTATTTTAATAATTACATTAAGTAATTATTATCAAATCATCTCTTGATTATCCTAAATTAATTAAACTTAATTAATTAACTTAACTAAATCAAATTAACTTCAATTAATTACAATAAGTAATTAATTCTTAATTACTTCCAATAAGTAATTACATTTAAACAAATTCTATAATTGATTATCTTTAAATTAATTAATCTAATTAACTATTAAAATTAATTCTATTAATTAATTATTTAATAACCCATAGTTAATGACTTCATTAACTATTATTTAATTACTTTCTTTAAGTAATTAACTTATATTAATTATTATTAATTCTAAATTAATAAATCTTAATAACCAATTAATTAATCTAATTTATTTAATTAATTAAGTGTTAACCATAACTTAATTAATATTTAATTACTTTATTAATTAATTCTTAATCATTAATTAATATTCTAATTTATAATCCTTAATTACAAATTAATTATTTTAATTAATTAATCTTAATCATTAATTAATTAGTTTAAACCTTTAATTACCTATTTAATTTAATGACTCCTATATCATTAGACCTTAATTACTTTAAATTAAAGTATTAACCTTATATCTATTTTAATTATCATTAATAAAAGCTTTGAAACATTTTACTTTTAAATTTTTCCTTTAATACATTTCAAATTAAAGATCTCAAAATAATTACAAATTTAAACTTAACATCATTTAAACAAGTTTAAAAACATTTTTATATCAAATGTTAAAGAACATCTATTATTAACAAAGAACTAGTTATCAACAAAAATTGTTTTTCATAAAACCTGATTTATTTTAAAAGTTAAAACTGTTTTTAACTCAATTTTTCAGACCCGAGACAAATCATCAATTACCCGAGCTAAACAACCCAATACCCGAGACCACACTCGAGTAACTCACGATCCTCCACCGCTTCGAGAAAACCCACGAAAAACTCGAGCTCGACCCAACATTCTTCTTCTTCCCCAATCTATCGAACAACAACAGATACATACATACACGTGTGTACGTGTACACCTGAACTGGCCATCTCCGACCAACCTCACCACCCTCAACGTATCTACGACGACCTTATCGAGCAACTCTAACACCCAGATCGACAAATATGCCAGAAAATCAAAATCGAGCAATGAGCAACTTCCTGGAACCCAACATCTCGACCAAAAACGCCTCGCTCTGACGATCTCGTTCAAGATCATCCACGCCATCCCGAATGAAGCTTCATCACCATCCCACGCATCGATTCCCCCCGTCGCGATCACCTCCAATCCCCCATGGCCATCGCGAAAGCTTCGAGAACATCATCGTTCCCAGCTGCCCTGTCATCGACCCAGCTACCATCCCTCAAAGCTTCTTCGCACTCGATCAAACATAGAGACAGAATCGAACCAATTTCCTAACTTGCTCATAAACTAGTGTTAAAATCTTAAATCCTAAATCACCACTGCCTCAATGCTTTAATCCACCTACTACCATTTTTCCCTGCAACTTCGATCAACACTCCATCACCAAAAAAGATACTGGCCACCCAAAACATGCTTCCCGTTCAACTCGCCGGATCTCAACTTTACTCATCCAAACTTCAAAGATACTGTAACGACCACGACTTTCTCTCCACAGAAAGTCGCATCGTTAAAAAGAAAGAAAGGGGTGAGAAATAGAAAAGAAGAGAAAGAGAAAGAAAACAACATATCAAACCATACATGCATTTAAAACCATACATATTACAGAGAATCCAACATTCCAAACATGATTATCACAAGAAAATCAAACAACTATATTTACTTAAGTTAGTTAAGATAAAAGTTGTTACTCACCTGTTCAAATATGAAACAGAGGCAGGCTTTTAAATTTTGCAAAGCTTTTGAAATTTTTAAACTTGAATGCCCTTAGCTTCTTTGAATCTACATGCATGCTTGTTTTCCAGTTTTGAGAAGAATGAATGCAGACAGTTTTGAACTGAGTTGTTTCCAGATTTGAAAAGAAATTCAGGCAGAAGACTTTGATTTTGAAATGTATTACAGATTTGATTTTCTTGAATTTCTGGTTTGAGGAATGGTTACAGACTTTGGTTTGCCTTTGAAAATAAAATGAATTACAGGCTTTTTGATTTCAGATTTGCAAAGAAATCAGGCTGAAGACTTGCTTCAGATTTGAAAATGGTTTCAGGATTTGATTTTTGGAAACTTGTTTACAAATTGTTGAATTTAGCTTTTTGGTTGGAGGCATTTGATTTTCTGATTTGTTTCAGAATTGAATTAGAGGAAAGATCTAATTTGTTTTTCTCTTGGCTTTGAAAAAGAGTTTAGAAAGAATGAATTGAAGAAATGCAAATGTTTACATACATGTATATTTTAGATTTTATAAAATAAAAGAAAATGAAAATAAGTAAGGACACTTGTCCTATAGATTAATTCATTACTTAACACATGTTAAAACAAGGCATTAGATAAAGACACATGTCTTATAAGTAATTTATCTTATTTTTATTTAGTTTAAAAGTATATAAAAGTCTTTTCTTATTTATTAAAATACTTATCTATATATATTAAAGAGAAACAAAAGCTAATTACATTTATAAATAAAAGTTTATACAAATATTATAAAATTCAACAATTTAAATATTTATTCTTTTGAACTTCAACTTTAAATTCAAATTAAATCTAAATTTCCAATTTACCAAAGCTTTTCTATTTACAATACTATGTAATATTTATGTGATATAATATATTTTGTTCGTTTCCGCTGTGAGTATTTGTGTTTGTTTCTTTTCTCTTCTTCTCTTTTCTACTTCTCACCCCTTTCTTTCTTATTAGCGATACGACTTTCTATAATTAATTAATTAATGAAGTAATTAAAGGTTAATTACTGTATTGGTTAAGAATAATTAATTTGTTAACTTAATTAAGGATAATTACTTAAATGTAATTAAAGTATAATTAATCAAGGTGATTAATTAAGTGGATAATTAGAGAAAGATTAATTTATTTATTTGTAATTAATTAATGATTATATAAGTAAGATTTATGATGAAGTAATTAATTTAATTTATTTTAAAAGAAATCAGGCTGAAGACTTGCTTCAGATTTGAAAATGGTTTCAGGATTTGATTTTTGGAAACTTGTTTACAAATTGTTGAATTTAGCTTTTTGGTTGGAGGCATTTGATTTTCTGATTTGTTTCAGAATTGAATTAGAGGAAAGATCTAATTTGTTTTTCTCTTGGCTTTGAAAAAGAGTTTAGAAAGAATGAATTGAAGAAATGCAAATGTTTACATACATGTATATTTTAGATTTTATAAAATAAAAGAAAATGAAAATAAGTAAGGACACTTGTCCTATAGATTAATTCATTACTTAACACATGTTAAAACAAGGCATTAGATAAAGACACATGTCTTATAAGTAATTTATCTTATTTTTATTTAGTTTAAAAGTATATAAAAGTCTTTTCTTATTTATTAAAATACTTATCTATATATATTAAAGAGAAACAAAAGCTAATTACATTTATAAATAAAAGTTTATACAAATATTATAAAATTCAACAATTTAAATATTTATTCTTTTGAACTTCAACTTTAAATTCAAATTAAATCTAAATTTCCAATTTACCAAAGCTTTTCTATTTACAATATATACAAATAAATATGTATATATTCAAATAGAAATATCTTATTAACTTTTAAAAGATAAAATCATCAATTAATACTAATTTAATCAGATTATTAAATTAAATTCAAATCTTATTATCAAAGATTATCCATATCAATTTAATTATTCAACAGATTATTAAATTGATATTGTCAAAATTTCCGGGATATTACACTACAGCATCATCGACATTCATTTTTGAGTTTCAAAGTGGAGAGACCATTCTGTAGCTTTGCTACGGTTTTGTTTTGGAAAATAATTTGATTTGAATTTCTTAAGTATGATTTGATTTATATATATATATATATATGGGTATATTATTTTAAAATTAATTTGATTTGATATATTGTATATACATAATTATCTCTAAATGGTTTGAAGTGAATCAGAAATTTAATTCTTAAATTTATGTTAAAGGATGATTTTAAATAAAGCCAGAATTTTTTAATAAATATTTAAATTTGAAATAATTGAATGGGAAAAGCTTACTTGTATAATACCCAATTTCATTCTAATATAACTTACCTAAATTATTCAGAAGTTGAATATGTAATTGGATAATATACAATATAAAATGATTTTCATAAATAAAATTTGAGTGTTTATAATAAATGTTATACACTTAAATTTTAAATAGAGATAAATAGAATAATAAGTTAGTTGAATAATAAATGAGATAAATAAAATAAATTTTGTTTGAAGAAATTAATAAATTGAAATTGATCAACTTAATGAAATAACTTGGATTTAAAATCAATTATTGAATATTAATTAATTTAAAATTGAAATTTATATGGTTTAAATTAATTGTTTTATTTTGAACTTCAATCTATTTTTCTTTCTAGTTGCTTCCATTTCTCCTACCTCGTTCCTTATTGGGGACGAAAAGTTTTGTGTGGAGGAGAGTGTAACGACCCGTAAATTTTAACTGTTTTAATAACGTAATTAAACTGAATTTTGTGAATTTTTAAATAATTGAATTTTGGAAATAAAAATTTAATATTTGGAATATGTCCAATTAAACATAGAAAATGGTAAATTTTCATCAGATAATATGAAAGATTATTTTCTTGTGTAATTTTATTTTAATTTAAATCAGTTAACATTTGATGATAATAAAATAATTTTCAAACCTGAATATTTTTATACAGAAAATTTATAAATCATCTTCTGAGTGAGACGTCATATTACGTTTCTCCAAATTTTGACTGCTATTGCTCCGTTTATCTTATTTTTGGCAAATTGGCAGCATTTTCGATACCGATTATCGACTTTTGATCGCATAATCATACCACTGATATCTGTATACCGTTTTGATCATTTTGTCGTACTGATCTCCACGGTATATTCGTTTGTGTGTTTCGAAGTACGTAAGAAAGCGAAATCTACGGAACAATTTCCATATCGGTTCCGTTTTTGAATTTTTGTTCTGCCGTGACCTTTCAATTGTCATCATATAATACGAACTGCCACTAGTCTTTTATTATTCCTTAAATTCAGCCAAAACTATTGCTATTTCCAACATTTTCAAATGTGATGGTGATTCGTTTCTTTCTACATTTCTTCTCTGTCCGTTCAACTCGTTTCATTCATCAGCCACTCCCTCTCCTTCCTTGTTGTCTTCACCATGCTCGGCAACATCTTCCTCCACCACCACACAAAGCTTCCAACACGAAGCTGCCCCTCCACCTGAACTCACCCATCGCCGCATCTCCTCCGACCTAACCCTGTAGCCGCGACAACTCTAGCTACCGACCTTAGCATCGTCTTTCGCTCCGACTCAGCTTCGCCATCTCCAAGGTGACTGCTTCCATGCACATGAAATTTTACTTATATATATTGATTATTATATATATATAACGTTTTATTACAGTGTTCTTATAACTTATCTTTCATTTAGATAAGTTCAACATAAGGAAGTAGTTTTATATATTATTATACAATAGGTAGGCATTTGCTTGCTGTTAATGCATGAAAGAATGCACAGTGGCCAATATTTCTATATTATGATTGTGTACATACCTGCTTTCGTATATTATTCTTTGTATAATATAATAGTGTGTTTCAAAATTTGTCTTCCTTTAAATAAAATAATCTTAAATGGATAATGTTAGTAATCACTTGAATATGTATAAAGTTATATAAGTTTTTTTTAGTTTCAGCAATATATATGTTTGCAAAGTTATTTCATATCAGTTTATAATATATATATATATATATATATATATATGTATATGGGTTTCAATAGGTTATATAATCGGTTGTTTATATATGTAGGGTGTCTAAGTTTGTATATATACTTGTTGAATTATATCTGTTGAGTTGTAAATATAATATATTGTATATTATAAAATTTTGGTAAAAAGCTCCTATTCGTATATATTTATACTTTATATGTCTAAATATATATATATGTCGGCTATATGAATATTTTAAGTTATATATTATATAATATTTGTTGTATACATATGGATTTATGTTATTTAAATCATAAAAGATCTACACATAAGCTCACATGAGATCTGATTCTAATATATATAGATTTTATTGTATAAGTGTTGTAACTTGTTTTGTTTTCATCTGTCACTGGCACATGCATATATTATATGTTGTTTATATATGTATTTTTGCTGTTAATATAATATGTTATTTGAGTTTATATATATAAAGTTTTTTTAAACAATTGCTTGCGAGGGTTATGAAATGTTGCTTTTGAGTTGTTTTGATATTTGGTTTATATTTGTATGTATTGTTTATATAAGAGTGATTTGGGTTACAGCTTATATATATATAGTTACAGAAAATGGTTACAGGTTGCTGTACATAAGTGTGTAGTTTTTTCGTATGTATGTATTATTTTATATTTATAATTTTTTTCAAATGTTATAGTATATAAGATATATATATATTATGGTATGCGAGTACTGTATGTTGTATAAATATACATGTTAAAATGTCAAATTTTAAATGTATTGATTTAAAATTCATTATTATATATATGAGTTTAACTTTATATTCGAGTTTTAGTTTAAAATGATGATTTTAGAAACACACATATATACATATATATTTTTTATTTAATATATGTTGAAATGAGAATATGAATTTGTATGTATATACAATTTTATATGTTATATTTATATCAAATTCACTTATACCAATTATCTTCATCGACCTAGTTCTGATTTATTTCGTCTATTCCTGTTATCAGCTCTGTTAGTCGAACTCGTGCCAATTTTGCTTTGCTTTGGAATTCATGCTTGGATTCGTAACTCGTTTCATTGTCTACTCCTCTAGCCTTGAAAGGTGAGCAATCACTCACGACTAACGTTCTTTTATCTATTAAATTTGATTTCAATTGAAATGACAATTGAAATCTGCTGCTGTTAGTTATTTAAATTGCTATATATATGCTATTATCTGTATCTATTCACCCTTGACATCTGACACGATTATATGTTATTTATATTGATGATATATGCCTATTATATTATTATCATATATGTTCTCACGACTAACGTTCTTTTATCTATTAAATTTGTAGAATAGGAGAAAATCGTTATGGGTTGAATTGATAAACCCAAGCGATTTTCATTTGAATTGAATTTGGGATTGCGGGTTGAAAAGATATATAGCCGTATATATATTTAAATTGCGGATTGAAATGGTAAATATCTGTATCACTTGACCATATGATAGAAAATTTTATACAGACACCGTTGGTCTATATATATATAAATACTTTGAAAATGATTTCTATGGTTTTGGAAAGAAATATATGGTTTTATAAAAATATTGAATTTAGATATTATATAAATGTTATTTTATATATTGTTAAATTCTTGATTTTAAGCTATGTATAAATTTGTTTTAATATAAATAAGTTTAATAATAAAGTTGATTTTATTAAAATATTATATGGTTAAGTATTTATTTAAATTATATTTTAATATAGAGTTTGTAATGATTTAATAAATTAAGGTTGAGAAGATAGATTTGAAATTGATTTGAAATTGCATTTAATTATAAATTATATTTAATTAAATCGATCTGAACTTATGGAATTTGGGGTTTTAAAGGATATGATTTTATAAAATGAATATTTCAAGTTTAAATAAATTGATGGAAATATTTAGTGATTTGAAATTTGGGCTTTTATTTAAATGATATTGAATTTATTTAGTGAATATTGCAAAACTATATAATAGTAAAGTGAATTTGATATATATAAATTTATCGAATTTAGTTTTGAAATGTTGAATATTTAAAGCTTCGAAATATATAGAAATTAAAAGGTCTATTTTGTGGTTCAAAATATGTATTTGAAATCGAAAATTTGAATTGGTTTATTTGGAAACTGAATTGAGTTGAAATTATGAATTGAGATTGAATTAAAATGGAATTTTGGAATTTGAGTTGATTTGAATCGATTTGTGAAATTTGAGAAAGCTATTTTTTTATATAAAGTATTTTAAACTATATTTAAACTATTTTATATTTTACTTTATAAATTATTTCAATATAAACTATTTTATTATAAACTATTTTAACTTATTACTATTTTATATAAACTGTTTTATTTTATAAACTATTTTATTATATATAATATTATTAATATCTAAACTGTTTAAAGGAAAGTGTTATGAATTTCAAGGGTTTGATTTCCAAAGTGTTTTGATTTTTTTTAAAGACTTATGATTTCGAAAGCGTTATAACTTTGGAAAGTGATATTATTTTGGAAGTGAATATATTTGAAATGGAAATGATATCATTTTGATATGGTTTAAAAATAGAAATGATATTTTGGTCTTGAAGTATGAATTATTTTGAAATGACCGCGGTGTTATAATAACGTTTGGTTGTTAAAGAGACCGGGATCGGATATGGGCATACTCTCTGTCGATACCGAAAACCACTTTAACAACTGTGTACGCGGTGGAGATTCCAGAATGAAGTAGGATGGTGGCGACGATCCTATATGAGGTATATACGTGGACCCGACTCCCGTGAGTTGGCATAAGGTGGCTAAAACAGGAGCAATCGACGGGCTAATGAGGTAGCACCTTTGATCGGACACACTCAATCGTATGCCATTCTATTACTTTGTGATTGATTTGGTGCGCACCCTTGATTCGGGAGTGTGGCTCGAGGTGGGCGATTGCTGCGGCTCTGCGTTACCACCGGCCCGAAAGTGTAATTGGTATATCTACCCTGGCATTTCCTAGTTGTGCCGTGTCACCTACCCTAGTGCGCCTTCTACGAGTTTGTTTTGTACCATACCTATGGAGTGCCCTCCGACGACGCCCATTACGGAAGAGATTACGGTACTGTATAGACTATGGGAATATATAAAACATGTTAAGGTGGAAAATGTAAAGCCTTAATGCTATTTTAATAGTTTACTTTACTTTAGACATTATTATAATAGCATATATTACTACATAGTAGATAGTTTAACGGATCCTTAGAGGATGGGTATCCCAAACATCCTTTAAGTTATTGTATTTCAATTGATATTTCACTTGAGTTGGATTTATTGATATAAGAATGTTAATCCTGACTCGAGTGTATTATGTTTTGCTTTACGCTCGAGTCAGACTGAGTGGTTCAGTGTTCGAGACTCACCTTTGGAGTTGCAGCTTTGCTTGGAGATCCAGCTATCTATCCAGCTTTCAGTTATTCAGTTGATTCTAGTGATGTATTCAGATTTTTTGTATTTGACTATTGTATTGAGACATCTATGTATTCGTGACTTCTGTTGTATCTTGTTTAACTCTGTTATATATATAGTAGCTTCATGAACTACTATTCTTTTGTTTCCGCTGCATTATTTTTTTATTACTCTGTGTCTGTGATTCTGTGATTATTTATTTACTGTATATGTTGAGTTTTTCTAAATTAAAATTAACAATATGATATTTTGAGCAATTCAAATCCGACATGTATAGATGCGAATGGTTGAAAATTTCAGGCTGTTACATAACTCCTTACCTATATTTTGGCCAACCATTAAAAGCTCAAGGAAGAACAATAAATTGAAGATAAAGCTAAGGAATTAAAGCTAGGATATTATCTCATTCTCCAATTAACTAATTAAGGTGAATAACAGTGTAAATCATCTTATTTTTCTTATTTTGGTTCGGTTATAGATAGTAACCGAATGTAGTTTGTTGTGCTAATCATGATTGGATCTAATAATAATTGTTTGGATAGAATAATGATTTATGGTGATTTATTGGTATTTTTATGGAATTAAAATGATGGGTTTTAAAGTAAAAACCTTAGTAAACGACCTCCAAATGGCTTGATTTTTTGATATGTTGTTTAAGACATAATTTTGGAGATGGATTTTAATTTCATGATTTTCAGAGTTAATACGAATATTTTATGAATTTCCTAAGGTGAAAAAGGCATTTATTTCGGGTTTTAATTATTAAAAATAATAAAATAATGAATTCTACTCGGAAATTTTTATATGATGAAGAAAATGTTATTTCAGATTTTTGGTGAATTTTTGAGATTTTTCTCAAGTAATTTCGATTTATTATGAATTTTTTATACTAAAAAGGCTTAATAATTATATTAAAATATTAATATGATTAATTATTTTGAAATAATTTCTGAAATAATAAAGCTGATCTATAGAAGATTTTCTACAAAGAAATTGCTAAAATATGTCTTTAACCAATGTAAATTTGATAAAGAATTGTTAAAGTATGTTATTAACCAATAAGAATTTGACAAAGCATAAGTGTTGTAGTTTTCCAGTTATTTACGACTCTTCCACTGAACCTTCCGACCCTATCGGAAGCTACCTTTCGACCTTATCGGAAGCTACCTTTCGACTTGGAACCATCCGACTAAGTAACCTTTCGACTTAGAACCTTCTGCGACACTTCTGGACCTTTCTGCAGCATTTTTGATGAACCTTTTGACCTTTCCGAAAGCACCTTTCGACCTTATCGAAAGCCCATTTCGACAGCATCATTCTGCAGCAGTTTTGGACCTTTTGTAGCACCTTTCAACCTTGTCGAAAGCACCTTCCGACCTGTCGGAAGATACCCTTCGATCGTAGTTGTAAAGGTTGCGGAAGCCCTTTTGTAGCAGTTTTCTCCAGCTTTGTTTGTAAACTTCAAATAGACATAACTTTCTAACCGTAAGCCCATTTTTTTATTCTGACCAGTCTACATAAAGGGAACCATCTTTTGAACACAATGGAATTGGTTAGAGCCCTTAATTCTGTGCCTATAAAAAGTTATAGCTAAAACAAAGTTTTAAATTTCAGAAGGAGGTTGATTTCTTTGCTTTCGAATATGTTTGCTTTATTTTCTATGCCTTCAAAGGAGATACTTTCAAAGGGGTTGTAAAATTGTTTTCTTTTGACCAAGTTTTATATTTTCGAAAGGTAGAATTTAAAGTATTATAAGGCAGGAGACTAATGTTTTTAAGAGCTTTCGAAGGAGATTACCCTATGAAGTCGAAAGCTAGGTTTCGAAGGTATCGAAAGGTTTTCTGACCGAAACTATATTTTTTTATAGGAAAAACCATGGATATATTAAAGGAGTTTTTATAATGGTATAAGAAGAATCTATCTTTGATAAATTAAACCCACAGAAGTGGTATTGCCGTGTTGTTATATTTCTTCTTCTAATATGAACATATTCATTTTATAATAGACCCATAACTGTACTTTGGGAAAAAGGGTAGGAGAACCAGTTAGGTTAACCCAGTAGTGAATATAAATTGAATAAACTCCTCAATGATTAAAGTTGCATCTAGGAAGTCAGGAAGACCAAAATATAGAATGCTAAAATATAAAGGACAGATATTGGCAGGGGCCAATAGGTTTCCAGTAAGCCCATGAAAACTGTGTGATATTAGCAGGGGCCAATAGGTTAATAGTTAGCCCATGAAAACTATGTATGAAAGAAAATGTCAGGTAGACAGGTTCATAGTTAGCCCATTAAAACTATATGTAAATGAAAATGTCAGATAGACAGGTTCATAATTAGCCCATGAAAACTATGTGTAAATGAAAATGTCAGATCGAGAGGTTCATAGTTAGCCCATGAAAACTATGTAATTGGACAGGGAGTCCTTAAATTTTTAACCGGTTATTACTTAGCCCATGAAAACTATTAGGTTAATAGTAATGCTAGAAAATATAATTAAGACAGATAGTTAGAATGAATGGGGTTGAGTAATCCAGATTTGATTTGTTTGTTTTGCATATCATCATAATGTTTTGAAATACTATGTTTTTATACATTGTGGATGCAGGAACACAGTATATGGTTTTATAAAGGTTTTAGGATACTAGTGAGGGGAAAACCCGTTCCACTAAGCACCGTGGTCTCACTAGATATCTATTTGGTCAGAGACGATAGACTATTATTCATACTAGGCTTTATGTCTGACTCGAAGTTTTTGCTTTCCCCTTATACTCTCGGGTACTCAATTGATTTTGAGTAGTTTGAGGTTTAGGGTTTTCAGGTTTTTCTTTGACGAATAAAGCTTCCGGAGGCGTGCAGGAGGCAGATAGTTATTTAGAGTTTTCTTTTCCACTGTGTATTTGGATGTAAAGGCAGATTTATTAGCCTTATTATATACTCTGATCAACCAAGGGGGCATCTTCATATGTCACTCTTGGGGTATGTCTAATATTATATTTAGCTAAACGTGGATTAACCTATTTTGGGATTATGTAATGAACATGAAAGGTTTTGATTTGAATGTGGAAATATGTTTTTGAATTGTTAAATTTTTTTTCCATATTCTTGTGATCTGTGTATCAATGTATCTAGTACCGTCGTATTTGGTCGCCGAAGATTAATAACTATGGATGAGTGCAGCATCCGTAGCCGTTAGTTTTGGGCCTCCAAGTAGGGGGATGTTACAAGTTGGTATTAGAGCATAGGTTTATGATAAAACATAAAATAAACAGAATGTTTTCAAACATAATCCTAATGAATCAAAGAATAAGATTGGGGTTTGGGTTAACGTTATAGTAACGTACTTGTATTTGCTATATATACATATATATATATATGTATGTATATAAGTACATGTTCCCCTCTCTCTTAGATCGTTCTTTTGTATCTTACTAAGGCTCGTATATAGATTTATGAGAAAAAAGATATGGAATCAAGAAACGGAAGAGGAAATCTAGGTAGAGGAAGCACCACAACCAATGGTAATGCTCGACCTAATACCAGGAGGAACCAAGGTCGACAGGCTAATGCTAATCCAAGTGAAGAGGCCAATGTAGGTGCTGTAACCCCACCAGTAGATATGGGGATGATGTATCAGTTCTTCGTCAACTTGATGCATGTTGGAGCAGCTGCAGGGGTAGTTGGAGGTACTACTGTGAATATTAGAGGAGCCAATCTAGTGGCCCTAGTTAGCAATAACTATGCCAAGCTGAGCAGGGATTATACCAGTTTGGGAGGAAAGCCTTTTCATGGAACATAGGATGCTGTTGAAGTTGAGAAGTATATTTTGAACTGTGAACGGATCTTTACAGATTTAGGCTTGGATGATGGAGAGAAGAGAAGGCTAGCCTCTAGATAGTTGCAAGGGTTAGTGCTTCACTGGTGGAACAGTGTGACAGTCGGAGTTCCGGAGGAAGAGCTAACATGGCTGATTTTAGAAGAAGGTTTGAGTAGAGGTTCTTGTCCGAGGTTGCCAAGTCGGCATTGATGAGGAAGTTGATGGATCTTGTACAAGGAGAGTTGTCAGTGATTGAGTATGCTGCTAAGTTTGTTGAGCTATCACGATATGGTTATGCATTGGTTGACACTGATGTCAGAAAGAATGAGAGATTCATTCGTCGTTTGAGGCCAGAAATAGGTAAAATGACCATGACTCATATTTGAGAGCCTTGTCATTTGGTGGTGGAGATGGCCATTCGCCATGAGGGGATGCTTGCTGTGTTTGTTAGGGAGAAACCATTTGAGTCCCAAGGAACTTAGGGAAAGAAAAGGAAATTCTTCAAGAGTAAGGGAGCCCAGAAAGGGGATGCTGCCAAGAAAGCAAAAGCCGATTTAGTGTGTTATTAGTGTGATAAGAAGGGCCATTATTACAATGAGTGCAGATCTGGTAAAGGAAAGAAGCCTGCAGGGAAGAAGAGTATGAAATGCTTCAACTGTGACCAAGTTGGGCATTATAAAAACTAGTGTCCAGAGCCAGTCCGGGCGGACATAGGGAATGTGTTTGCTATTGGACCACCGTCTTCTTCTAGACCTACTGCCGTAAAGAAAGGGAAAACTATGATGGAAGGTACACTTTTGATTCAAAATATACCAGTTAGAGTACCTTTTGATACCGGTGCATCACACTCAATTATATCATAATATTTGGTTGATAGGTTGTGTATAGAACCCGCATATCTTGTTACTTCCTTAAGGGTTGCAAATCCAATAGGAGGGCATGCAACTCTTGGGATGAGATGTGACCAGTTAGAACTTGATTTGTTAGGTCAAAAGTTTGCATGCAGTTTTTATGTTTTTGATTTCGTAGATTTCGGGATCATTTTGGGTATGGATTGGTTGGGTAAGTATGTGGCTAGGATATTTTTCCAGGATCAGGAATTATCGTTGAGGCACCCAGATAGTCATAACCGAATCATTTTCTCAGAGGAGAATTCCAGTAAGAGTGTTTTTGCTTTGTTAAGTGCCATGGAGGTCGGAGATGACCTTAGTCAAGTTCATGTAGCAAGAGAATTTGTATATGTATTTGAGCCGGTTACTGGATTACCACCGAAACGAGCTGTAGATTTTCGGATAGACCTTGTACCGGGAGCTGAACCTGTCAGTAGACCACCTAGCAGAATGTCGCCGACAGAGATGAAGGAATTGAAGGTGCAGCTAGTTAATCTTGAGGGAAGGAATTTTATTAGACCAAGCAGTTCGCCTTAGGGAGCGACCATAGTGTTTGTAAAGAAACCAGATGGGTCGTTAAGGATGTGTATCGACTACCGTAAGCTAAATGAGAAGACGATCAAGAATAAATATCCATTGTCGAGAATCGATGACTTATTTGATCAGTTGAGTGGAGCTAGAGTGTTTTCCCAGTTGAAATTGGTGATAGGTTTCCATCAACTAAGAGTAGCAGAGGATAGTATCCCATTGACGGTGTTTCGAACAAGATATGGATCATATGAATGGTTGGTGATGCCATTTGGATTGACAAATGCACCTCCTTTTTTCGTTAATTTGATGAACCGGGTTTTCCGAGAGCACTTGGATAGGTTCGTATTGGTATTCATAGATGATATTTTAGTATACTCAAAAGATGAAAGAGAGCATGAGATTCATCTTAGAGTGGTGTTGGAAATGCTCAGGCAGAATCAGCTAAAAGCAAAATTTTCCAAGTGTCATTTTCGGAAGAAAGAGGTTAAGTTTCTTGGTCATGTGGTTTTAGAGAAGGGATT
Organism: Allium fistulosum; assembly: GCA_030737815.1. Lineage (NCBI taxonomy): Eukaryota > Viridiplantae > Streptophyta > Magnoliopsida > Asparagales > Amaryllidaceae > Allium > Allium fistulosum. The sequence goes on along the minus strand of CM060901.1, from coordinate 1,385,113,816 downwards.
GTCGGTCTATCTAGATAAGATCGAAGCTGTGAACAATTGGAAGAGACCCGAAACGGTGATCGAGATCAGAAGTTTTCTTGGACTTGCCGGCTATTACCAGAGATTCATCAAGGATTTTTCACGGATAGCAGCACCTTTGACTAAGCTTACCATGAAGGAAGTGAAGTTTGTCTGGTCCGACAAATGCGAGGGAGCATTCCTTAAGTTAAAACATTTGTTGACCAATGCTCCATTATTAGTAGTTCCAGATGGTAACCAAGGGTTGGTAGTATACATAGATGCGCGTGGGACTGGATTGGGAGCAGTATTGATGCAGAAGGGCAAAGCTATTGCTTACGTATCTAGGCAGCTTAGACCGCATGAAGTAAGATATCCTACTCATGACTTGGAGTTGGCAGCGGTAATTTTTGCCTTGAAGATTTGGAGGAATTATCTATTGGGGAAGAGATTTGAATTGTATACCGGTCATAAGTCTTTGAGATACCTATTCTCTCAGAAGGAGTTGAATATGCGACAACAGAGGTAGCTGGAGTTTTTGGCTGCTTATGATTTTGATATAGAATATATCCCAGGGAAAGGCAATAAAGTAGTGGATGAACTTAGTAGAAGACATCAGAATATGGAGTTGACTATGTTGGTGGAGTGGAAAGATCTGAAAGTTTTGACATTTGTGGTGTGCAGTTAAGATCGACTGCTAGTTCTAGTCAGAGTACTGCCATGTTGTCCTGTTTGGAAGTTCGACTAGTATTGATCGAGAGAATTGCTTCTAAACAGAAAGAGGATCCATTATTAGCTGAGAGGATCAGGAGGCTTAAGGATGGAACCGAGGTCAATGATTTGAAAGATTTTTGTCTTGACCAGAGAGGATGGTTGAGAAAGAAGGGATGGTTATGTGTTCTAGATGTGGAGAAGTTGAGAAGAGAAGTTCTTGAGGAATGTCATCGATCCAAGTTTATGATTCATTCTGGAGGGACCAAGATGTATCAAGATATGAAGAGGAGCTTCTATTGGGAAGGCATAAAGAGGGATGTTGGCTTGTGGGTTAGGCAGTGTGTAAATTGTCAACAAATGAAAGCCGAAGATCAGAAGCCGGGTGGGTTACTTCAGTCTCTAGATATTCCAGTTTGGAAATGGAATTCGATATCCATGGATTTTATATATGGGTTGCCAAGGAAAAGGAGAGGAAGTGAGAGTATATGGGTTACTGTGGATAGGTTGACCAAGAGTGCTCATTTCATTCCAGTAAAGTCGACCAGAACGACACCTATTTTAGAAAAGTTGTTCATGAAGAGCATAGTTAGACTTCATGGGATTCCCAGTAGCATAGTCAGCGACAGGGATGCATTATTCACTATCGAATTTTGGAGGAGTCTACAAGAGGTATTAGGTACCAAGCTCAAGATGAGTATAGCTTATCACCCACAGACGGATAGATAGACAGAGAGAGTCAACAAGGTACTTGAGGACTTTCTAAGAGCTTGTATATTGGACTTTGGTGGATATTGGGTGGACCACCTACATTTGACTGAGTTTTCCTATAATAATAGCTATTAGACTAGTATAGGAATGGTGCCTTTTGAAACTTTGTATGGAAGACCATGCAAATCGCCGACATGTTGGTTAGAGATTGGAGATAGGTTGGTCTTAGGTCTGTATTTGGTTAGAGAGGCATCAAAAAATATTGAATTAATCCGAGGATGGAAGAAGGAAGCTCAATCCAGGTAGAAGAGTTACGCAGATAAGAGGCGTAAAAACCTAGAGTTCCCAGTGGAAGACAGGGTCTTCATTAAAGTATCACCAATGAAGGGTGTGGTACGGTTTGGAAAGTCAGGAAAGTTGGCCCCGAGACATGTTGGACCATTCCAGATTTTAGAAAGGATTGGAAAACTTGGTTACAGAGTAGAGTTGTCGAGCAGTATGGCAGTTGTCCATAATGTATTCCTTGTGTCTCATCTTCGCAAGTATGTGCATGATCCAGAGGCTACTATTCCTCACACAGAGTTAGAGGACTTGGTAGTTGAGCCTGGTTTGACTTTTGTTAGACAATCAGTTCGGGTTGTGGCGAGAGATGAGAAAAGATTAAGGACCAAGACAGTCAAGTTGGTGAAAGTTCAGTGGAGCGACAATGAGAAGGAATGCACTTGGGAGACGGAGGATAAGATCTGAGATGCGTATCCTGATCTGCTTTGAGGGTAGGCTTTATTTTTGTTTTATATAGACTTATAAGCTGGTAGGACATACTAGCTTTTATTTGCATGGTTGTTATGCTTGTTTGTAGTCCTTACTGAATTTCGAGGACGAAATTCTCTAGGGGGGAACCTGTAACACCCCTAATTTTTGTTTAACATTATTCAAGATATTTAATTAGATAAATTAAATAGAATAATGTAAATAATTAGGGAGATGAGATTAATAAATCTAATGTATGTGTCTTAATGAGTGAACTAAAATAGGACTTAACCAAATTAAGAAGGAGGAATTTCCTAAAGGGTAAACTAGGAAATGGGGCTACATTTCTTAGTATAAATCTCTCCCTCCACCTTAATAAACTTTTACTTTCTCATTCATAACTCCTCACCTATATTTCGGCAAGCCATTAAAAGCTCAAGGAAGAACAATAAATTGAAGATAAAGCTATGAAATTATCTCATTCTCCAATTAACTAATCAAGGTGAATAATAGTGTAAATCATCTCATTTTTCTTGTTTTGGTTCAGTTATAGATAGTAACCGAATGTATTTTGCTATGCTGGTCATGTTTGGATCTAATAATCATTGTTTGGATAGAATAATGATTTATGGTGATTTATTGGGATTTTTATTTAATTAAAATGAATGATTTTAAAGTAAAAACCTTAGTAAACGACCTCCAAACGGCTTGATTTTTGGATATGTTGTGTAAAACGTAATTATGGAGATGGGTTTTTAATTTCATAATTTTCGGAGTTAATAGGAATATTTTATGAATTTCCTAAGGTGAAAATGACATTTATTTCGGGTTTTCATTATAATAAAATAATGAATTCTGTCCTGAAATTTTTATATGATGAAGAAAATGTTATTTCAGATTTTTGGTGAATTTTTGAGAGTTTTCCCAAGCAATTTCGATATATTATGAATTTTCTAAGCTAAAAAGGCTTAATAATTATATTAAAATATTAATATAATTAATTACTTTGAAACTAATTTCTGAAATAATAAATTTGATCTATAGTAGATTTTCTGCAAAGAAATTGCTAAAATATGGCTTTAACCAATAGAAATTTGACAAAGAATTGTTAAAGTATGTTATTAACCAATAGAAATTTGACAAAACATAATTGTTGCAGTTTTCCAATTATTTACCACTCTGTCATTGAACCTTCCGACCTTGTCGGAAGCTACCTTTCGACTTAGATACTTCCGCAGCACTTTTGGAACTTTCTGCAGCATTTTTGATGAACCTTTCGACCTTTTCGTAAGCTCCTTTCAACCTTATCAAAAGCACCTTTCGACAACATCATTCTGCAGCAGTTTTGGACCCTTTTGTAGCACCGTTCGACCTTGTCGAAAGCACCTTTCGACCTTGTCGGAAGCTACCCTTCGACAGCAGTTGTAAACGTTGCGGAAGCCCTTTTGTAGCAGTTTTCTCCCGCTTTGTTTGTAAACTTCAAATAGGCATAACTTTCTAACCGTAAGCCCATTTTTCTTTTGTGACCACTCTACGAAAAGGGAAACAATCATTTGAACACAATAGAATAGGTTAGAGACCTTAATTCTGTGCCTATAAAAAGTTATAACTAAAACAAAGTTTTATATTTCCCAAGGAGGTTGATTTTTTTGTTTTGGAATATGTTGGCTTGGTTTTCTTTGCCTTCGAAGGAGATACTTTGGAAGGGGTCGTAAAATTGTTTTCTTTTGACCAAGTTTTATATTTTGAAAGGCAGAATTTAAAGTATTATAAGGCAGGAGCCTAATGTTTTTAAGAGCTTTGGAAGGAGGTTACCCTATGAAGTCGAAAGCTAGGTTTCGAAGGTATCGAAAGGTTTTATGACCGAAACTATATTTTTTAAGGAAAAACGATGGCTATATTAAAGGAGTTTTTATAATGGTTTAAGAAGAATATATCTTTGATAAATTAAACCCACTGGAGTGGTATTGTTATGTTGTTATATTGCTTCTTCTAATATGAACATATTCACTTTATAATAGATCCATAACTGTATTTTGGGGAAAAGGATAGGAGGATCAGTTAGGTTAACCCAGTAGTGAATATAAATTGAATAAACTCCTGAATGATTAAAGTTGCAACCAGGAGGTCAGGAAGACGAGAATATAGGATGCTAAAATATAAAGGACAGATATTGGCAGGGGCCAATAGGTTTCCAGTAAGCCCATGAAAACTGTGTGATATTGGCGGGGCCAATAGGTTAATAGTTAGCCCATGAAAACTATGTGTAAATGAAAATGTCAGATAGACAGGTTCATAGTTAGCCCATGAAAACTATGTAATTGGACAGGGAGTCCTTAAATGTTTAACCGGTTATTAGTTAGCCCATGAAAATTATTAGGTTAATAGTAATCCTAGAAACTGTAATTTAGAAATCAATAAAATTAATGTAATGGAAATATTGCAATTATTATGGTAAAAGATGTTAACTGTTGAGTGATGAGTGCAATAAAGCGAAAACTTATATTAATGAATTTCATCAGGTGATGGTTGGTTTAATAATAAGAATGTAAATCAAAATAATAGAACTTATTGCAATTTAAAATCTAATAAACTGGAGTTTTATTACTGTTGTAATTTAACGTTGTATTAATTCAATATTTAATTATTGGATTTAACATGGAAAATTTAATTTTAAAAGATTATTGATTTCTATGTAATCGGGAATGATGAAAATGGTTAACTTTTAAATTTGAATTTAAAAGTGATTAAATTGATTTTTAAATAATAATTCAATTAACATGTAAAATTAGCCTTTTTGGGCACTGCCTCGGATTTCAATGAAACCAGTTTCATCGGATCCGTAATAGTGAACTATTGTAGGATTTCAAGTTTCGTAGCGATCAGACTTATCCATTGATCGTGTGAGCTCGAAACGCGTAGAAATCAATTAATGGAATTTAAATATAATTTTATTTTAAAAGCTAACTTATATATACAATGGAATTTGGGTTTGAAACTAGTTCCATTGAATTTAAAAATATTAAAAACCAATATTTTGATATATGGGATGACATATTTTTGTTTCGGGGACGAAACGGGCTTTTCGGGTCCTTGTTATCACTGTGACCCATTCGATCTGTTCCATCCATTCTTATCCATCTCTGTTTATATATAGACTGTTATAAACCCTAGCAGTCTTTTATTCTATTGTCTATACGTATAATTTCTATCTATATATTCCATTATCTGTTCCTTCTCAATGGCAGACACCACAAAACCCTAATTACAATTTCAAATCAAACTCCAAAATCCAAACTCCTCAAACCCTATCATATAATATATCATCGCGGAGCTTTTGACGAACATAATCTGTATCTGCAGTTCGTTTTTGCAATTGAGTCTCGGTTTGGCCAAAAATTGGTGAAACAATTTTGGCCGCCTATCCTAGGGTTTGCAAATCAATGGTGGATCGTCGACCAATCAACGATCGGGAGGCACTGGCGCGTAGATGAGGCTGAGGCGAGTTCATCCATGCGGTTGGTTTGTCGAGATCATCTGCCAAATTCGCCAGAAATTGGCCGTGAATAGCGACAGCGGCGGAGCCAGGGGGTGGCCAGAGATGGCAGCGAGCGTGGCGTAGGGGCGTTCGGTCGTGGCGAGTTCGATCGAGCGGTCTGATCTGGTCGAAGATGATCGGAGTTGGCGTGGTTGCATGGTGAAGACGACAACCGTTCGTGGTTGAGGTCGATCGTGGGCGTGTTGATCGCGTGCCTAGGGTTAGAGAGGGATGGTATTTACTGTTTTACCCCTTGTTTTATTTTATTAAAAATTTAAATTTCAAATCTTATAATTAGCATAACTTTTGCATACGAGCTCCGATTGATGCCCGGTTTCTTCCATTGGGATCGTATCAAAATTTCGGAGAGCATGAAATTGGTTTGGTTGAATTTGGAGATTGTTGGAATTTTGGGATTTTATTGGATTTTTAATTGGCTATAAATCAAAGGTGAGTGATTTAACCCACTCATGCAATAGTTAATTTTCGTATGTTAGTTAAATTGAATTTACTAAGTGATAAGCAATTTATTGGTTGCTGTTTGGTAGTTTAAACTGACATTTGAATTGAAATTGAATTTTATTTGAATTAAATTGACATTTAAATTAATATTCAAATTTAATTGCTTGTTAAAAATCGACAATCGATAATTTGAAACTGTTGTGATATGTTGATTGATTTGGATGTTGATTGTTATTGTATGCCTATTAATTGATGTTGGATGTATGGTTGTTTATTTAATTTTGGATAAATCCCTGTTATTATCCTATTATTTATTTGACATCCTATAAATTGTCGGTTAAATTATTTCGAATAAACTAAGAAGTAGGTTGAAATGATATATACCACATTTAATTTTGGATTGAAATGATATATAACCATCCATGTAATTAGAATTGAATTAACCGATCACTTGGCCATAGGGTAGAAAATTATATACGGACCTTGGATTGGTTAAATTAAATGGTTTAAAATCTTGAATTTGGATTTTGATTAAATTACATTGTTTTAAAGGAAATAAATTGAATTTATATGAATTGAATTATTTTCTAATTCAAGCTTTGAAATGTTGGAATCGAAATTTTGTAAAAGAAATTATTCTAACGAATTAAAATTGAAATATGAAGTTATAATCAATATATGATTTTTTATTTTGAAAATTGATTATATTTTAAGTTTGAACCTTAAATTGAACGTTGAAGTTTAATTTGATTTAGGTGATTTAAATTAGTAAATTTAAATTGGACATGAAATTGATATAAATTGAAATGGTTTAAAATAAGAATTGAATTGAAATTTAAATTATTGAATTGAAGTGTTGAATCGAATTTGAAGTTAAAAATAAATGGTTCGGAAATTGAAGTTATTTCGAATTGAAATTAGAATCCAGTTGATTTAACATTAAATCTAAATTGATTCAATTGAATTGAAAGATTGAAAATTGAATTTGTTGATTTGAAATTGGACATGGGTCCAGACTGTTGAAATGGAAAGAAACAGTTTGATTTGATATTATTTTCAAAATAAATTATTTTTGATATAAACTATTTAAAATCTAATATTTTTAATATTCAAATTATTTAGATTTTCCACAACTATTTCACTATATAAAACATTTTCAATTCTCAAACCATTTTATATTAAACTGTTTTAAATCTCTAAACTATATAAACTATTTTAAACTATTTATAACTATAAAACCATCTTTTAGAATTTCAAACTATGCAAAGTTGGAAAGTTTATATTTAAATCGTTGATTTAAATGCGAAAGTGGTTAAATGAAGTTATAACCTAAGTTGGAATTTGAAATGATATTTTTAAGTGAAATTGACATATTTTGAGTCATTATGGTATTTTGAAGTGAATATGATATTTTGATATCAAATATGAATCGGTTTTTGAAATGTAAAAGAACCAACCGGTGTGAAAAATAACGTTTGGCTTTTAAAGAGACCGGGACCTCTTATTGGCATACTCTCGGTCAATATTGGGACCACTTTAACGACTGTGTACGCGGTGGATGATATCCACAATGTAGAGGTTTAATTGGAGGCGTTTGCTGGATTTGAAGAAAGAGAACGATGATGGATGACCCCGACACTTGTGTCAATTTGAAATGACTAAAGTTGGAGCCATAAGTGACCAATGAGGCTAGCTACTTCTAGCGGACACACCTCTTCGGATTACTATATTGATGTTGGCTTGATCAATGCACCTTGATTTGATTTTTGGGGGTGTTGGACGCGGTGGGCCGTTAGGGGTTACCACCAGTCAGGAAACACAAAACGGTAATATCCTACCTTGGGCATCACCTCACGTGCCTTGTCATGCTCTTTATGCATATTTGTGACCACTATGATTTAGTTTTAGTGTTGTCTTATCATGGCACTTCCCTGGCTGCCGACGTTGCTGGTGATGTTACTAAGGAAAACTGTAGAACAGTGCTTAAAAATGTGCTAAGAGGGATCAATGTAAAAGCCTTGACGCTATTTTTTAATACTTTACATTATTGATAGATACTACATATATAGCCTATTTTACTATATATTGATAGTTTAACGGATCCTTAGGAGAAGGAAATCCCGTAACATCTCTTAAGTTATTGCACGCACGTTATTCACTGATAGGAGATGTGAAATCCCGTAAACATCACTGAAGCTATTACACTCATATTTATTTGATTTAGATTTAACTTACATAAGAACATTTAGTTCTGACTCGAGTGTTTTGTCTTTTCATTAGGCTCGGTTCAGCCTGAGCATTTCAGTGTTTGAAGACATTATTTTTGGAGGATGAAGACCGAGTTTGGTATATTATATTATTAGTATTATTCTGCTGCATCATTATTGGTATGTTGTTGTTGTACTCTGGTTATGTTGTAAAATTTGTGTAATCAAATGTATATTGTAAAACAGCTTCATGAACTATTTATTTGATTATTATATTTTGTCATTCCGTTGCGAGATTCTGTATTTTTTTTCCTTCTTTTCTCTTATTTTCTTATGAAATCCCATTGATAATATACCCTTTTGAATGGTTTGAGTTAGATGTGTGTCGTTTATCGTCGATTTAAACCGTCCAAAAAGGTGGGTCGTCACAGTTGGTATCAAAGCTTTGGTTTAGAGATACCTTAGCCTGTTTGGGGTTAAACTCGTTAGAGATAGGGTTATTAATACCCTAGAATGAGTTTGGGAGTTTATATACAAGAGAGTTTATTTGTTAGTGTTATATAAAAATGTTTTGTATTGTGTTAATTTGTTATGTTGAGTACTTTTGAATTCCAATCGGTACATAGGACGTTATGGCATCGATAGAGGTTTCTAAACACTTGAAAAAGGTAGGCGGACACAATATTGTTTTTGAAATAGGTAAATGAAATAATTTTACCTAGTATTATATTTTGTGTATATAAAAATATATATATTTTTCATAAATTGATTTTGTTATTTTTGTTGTGTTGGTCGTTAGGAAATGATAATATTCAATTATTGTCATTTATTGTTTGGTTAGTCAAGGTTCTTAAAACTATTGACTATTGTATGTTATAGAAATGTAATTTTATCAATATGGTATAAATTATGATTTACCAATAAAATGAATTTAAATGGAAATTTGAGAACTTAAATTCTGGTGTTTTGAAATTGGTTTTCAAAGCTTTTGGAAAAAAAATATTAGTATTATTTGGAAGTATTTTTCGGATAGAAATCCGTTCAATGACATTTGAAAGAATGTTTTAAAAAGAATTTTTGAAAGTAAACAAATTCTGTACTCCCCTCTTCTATCGTTGGAAATAATTTCGATGATGACTGCGCAGCATCATCGACGTTCATTTTCGAGTTTCAAAATGGGAAGACCATTGTAGTAGCTTTGCTACACATTTGTTTTGATAAACAAATTTTAATTTTAATTTCTTAAGTATGATTTGATATATATAAAGGATATGAATATATATTATTTCAAAATGATTTAAAATGAACCCGGTATATAGTTCTTAAGTTCCTGTATTTAATGATTTTTAGTTGTAGAAATAAAGTCAAATTTTAATAGTTGGAAACTTCTAAAATGAGAAATAAGAAATTAGAAGCTAAGTGTTTAATGAACTGTAAGGAAATCGGAGATTTGTAACTTTTAAATTAAAAGATAATGAAAATTAATAAGATGTAAACTACTGAACATTTTGCTAACTAAAATGAATAAGATAAATTTGTATAACACTCAATTACATTCTAAATGCACATATAAAATGTAACGACCCGACTTCCTATGCCCAGAAAGTCGCATCATTATGAAGAAAGAAAGGGGTAGAAAATAGAAAAGAAGAGAAGAAAGAAAGAAAGAACAACAACGATCTCACAGCGGAACGAATAAATTATATTAATAACATAAACTATTACATAGTTTACAACAATTTACAGAGTTACACAGCATATACATCACTTACTAGACAGTTATAAACATCTGTCTAGACATTACAACTCAAATACAAGACAAGACACTATCACAGATATCAACACAGCGGAATACTATATCTACGAACGCCGAAGCCTCCTGCTCCATTGCTTCTCCAAAAATTCGTCAAAGCTAAACCTGAATCCCTTGGCTACTCGTAAAAATTTGAGTACCCAAGAGTTTATAAAACAGAAATAAACACTTGGGTCAGACATGGGTCTGGTGTGAGTAAACGGATTAAAATTGTTTAACTTCAAAACCTTTTGAAAACAAAGGTATCACGTAAGACTTCCCACACATAAACATGGAAAAGTTTTTACCTTACGCTAACCAAAACATTTGATAGGAAATTCAGTTATATTATAATAGGGTCTAGGGTTTTCAAGTAAAATACAGAAATAGCTGAAATGCTTACATCTCACATTCCAACATAGTTGGGCACAACTAATACGTACGGCACTTATTGGAGTTTGGATTCCATACAATGGCAGGGCTACTGGGGTACCGCCCGTCACAGTACGTGGCCTAGATCACCGTACCGAGGAGTACGCCCGCTCCCCTGCAACACAAGGCCGGAACCATCCCTTACTGGATAATCCCGAACAAGACAATCCCGTAGTTGGCGCGACCAACCACACACTAAGCCGAATAAAAGAAAAGGGACCTCTAGACAGGGATCTATCTTGCTCTCAGTGGGTGCTACCCACGAAGCCTTGCTGCACCTCCCCTGTTTTAGCCATTCCCGGTTGATGAGGCTTGAGGCTACGATTACCTTTAATCAGAACATATCACTTAGAATGCTCATCGTCCGCCTGACGATGTGCTGAAAGCATTCAATCCATACAAGTTCGTTCCGGGTTCGAACGAAACCGAAGGCATTATCTCGTTACACTCGTTTTGGAATCACCCTCAGAGTTAACGACAATAACCCTTGCACTCTGAATCTTCATCTTCACTTGAGATTCACGACCTATCGTTAATTTGGATCGATGTGGTATTCGGGTCTCCAGACCTGGAAATCCGGTATACGGAAACCCGATCCCGGTCTCATCGAAATCCAAAACGTATCTTTTAAGGCCAAGTTGTTTAAAGGTTTAAACAATTTAACTTATCTATATTCATACAGATAGATAATTCACAATTCACAACTGATAATCACATTATCAATTAAATAGATGATTCATACCCAAATAGGTAATCCATATCAACATCACAATAGTTAATCTATATTATCATCATAATGCAACCAAGCATTCATATCACACAACATCTTATCTCATTTCTGAGATTACATCCATTCAAGACAATCAATGTCATCCATTCTTATATAAGCAATGATTTACTTAATCACAACATAATTAATTTAAAATGAATTAAATTAACTATCTCTATCTTTAATTAATTTAAAGTGAATTAAATTAATTACTTCATCTCTTAATTAATTTAAAATTAATTAAATTAATTACTTCATTATAAATCTTACTTATATAATCATTAATTAATTACAAATAAATTAATTAATCTTCTCTAATTATCCATTTTAATTAATCACCTTGATTAATTATACTTTAATTACAATTAAGTAATTATCCTTAATTAATCTCACAAATTAATTATTCTTAATCAATACAGTAATTAACCTTTAATTACTTCATTAATTAATTAATTATAATCAGTTACTTTAATCCTTAATTAATTATAATTAATTAATTATCATTTGATTAATTAATCTTAATTAATCAACTCTTAATTACATCATTAATTAATTATAAACTAATGATTTCTAATTACATCTTTAATTATTCTATTAATTACATTAAGTAATTATTCTTAATTAAACCACAATTATTAATCACCTTAATAACAGTTAATTAATCCTAAATTAACTTTAATTTTAGATTAATAACTTCTTAATTATTAATTAAGAAAACTTAATTATTACTTAATAAAACTTTATTAAGTACTTCTTAATTACTAGTTTAATTAACCCTTAATCATTTCATTAATCCTTATCAAAAATTAATTAAATTAATTAAACTTAAATTTCTTAATTAACTTAATTAATTTCAACTCTTAAAAATCCTAATTATCCTTGAGATTTAATATTATCATTAAAACATTTAATCTTAGTAATTAAATTACTTAATTTAAAATCATTAATTAAGTTTTAACATCAATAATCATCAATTACTTATCTCTAATTATTAATCATCAATTAATTTAATAAATCACTCTTTATTTATCTCATATACTATCAAACTTTAATTAAGTTTTAAAATGAAACCTTTCCTTATTAATTAACCTTATTTTCAAATTAAGTTTGAAAACAACTTAAAATTTAACTTAATATTATTTAAGTTAACAACTATACAAATTAAATCTAGTCAAAACATTTATTTCAAAGGAAAGAATTTTCAAAACAATTGTTTTAACTTGATTATTTTAAATTTAAATCCTATCTTTATTTAAATTTAAAAACTGACTTAAACATCTTACTTTGGGTTTTAACCCATGTGTATTTGAATCTAAACCAATACATCAGCAACTTATATTTAAAACAGAGATTAAATTTTAGATTTTAAAACTGTTTTGAATTTAAAGAAAATTAAACTGCTAACAGTTTTTCACTCAGCTCACAAACGACACGAAGAAAAACCCGAGCCAGCTCCTAATCTACTCGAGACCTCCCCGAAAATTTTAAAAACTTGTTTGTTAAATTTTTAAACTGTTAAAAACTTTAACAGTTTCTCTTCTTCTCTCACGTATCACCCTGGAAACGACTTCGAGCAAAAAGCCTTCCTTCCCCGATAACCCTTCGAGAAAACCCACGAATTCACCTGAAACAAACACGAGTAACCCATCTTCCCAAAACAGCTGACACCCATGTCCTCCGTGCACATGCACCCCCACTGCCACCAATTCCAACCTCTCACGACCACATGCGCAAGTCGACTATCATCTTCCAACCTAATTCCGATCATCAAACAAATTACAGAAGCCCCAAATCAAAATCGAACATCGCACTCGAAACTAGAACAATGTCGTATACTGGAACCACCCAAATCTACATTCTTCGATCACCAGAGTGGCTTCACCTCCGGCCACATCCTCTTCCACACCCCATCAATCATTACCCTAAATCTGAGAAAGCTCGATCATCTATAGGGGTCGCGATGATCAATTTCTTATCAAAGAGAAAGCTAGGGTTATAATCTCTAATTCAAAATTCCCAATGCCACACTGCTTTGATTCACTTCTCACCGTTTTTCCATGATTCTACCATCACCATTCCAACACCAGAAACAAATCCGTTTATACCAAACTTCTTGATTTCCAGATAAGACCAAAAACCCATTTTCTAAACAATCTTGGATATCTCATTCAATACTATCTTAAAAATTATGTTTTAACTCTTAAAAATCATTATCTGAGACAAGTATTTAGAATTTTAAAAGAAAATCACAAGATTATATAGTTTGAATTTTAACATATATTAAATTTCCTACTGTCACTTCCTTTTCCAGGTAATTTTTAAACTTACCTTACTAAATTTTATTTTTTAAACTTAGACTAAGATTAAACAAACAAATATTGTTTGAATTACAGAACTTGACAGAAAGCAGGTGACCAAATTTTTGAATTCTGATTACAACTTTAAACTCTGAACCATGAACAGAGAGGTATACATATGCAATCAAACATGCACACTTCAAACAGATACATAAATACATACATTCAGCTTAGAACATTCATGCACACATATATTCAAACATACATCACAATTATACTTCAACCTTTACCACATGCAACAAATTTAAAACTGTTTTAAATTTCAGTTTACTCACCTATTTCAGATGAACGGAGCTTTGAAAGAAAAACTGGAATTTGGACTTTGAAAACTTTGCTTTGATTCCTTTAAAAGATTTGAAAAGCTTTTGACACTTGCTTCTGTCTCAAATTATAATGCATGCACTTGGAAAGGATCCAGACTTGAAGAACATGGTTACAGATCTTTTGAACTTAAGAATTAAGCCAGGCTTTTGGTAGATTACAGGTTTTGAATATTCCAGGTTTAAGAAATAATGGTTTCAGGTCTTTGAATTTGAGAATCAAGCTTTTGCAGATGAATTCAGTTTTGAGATTCTTGGTTTAAGAGAATCTTTTCAGTTTTGGGTTGGAGATGATTTCAGATTACAGGTTTTGAACTGGAAATGATTTCAGTTTTGATTTTGAGAATATTTCAGTTTGGTTTGAGGATGATTACGGTTTGATATGTTTTCTGGTTTTTAGTTTTGGTCTTTGAAGAAAATGAGATTAGAAAAGAAAAGAGAATGGAAAGATAGAAATTTATATAGTTAATTTAGATTTAATAAAAATTTAAAGAAAATAGAACAAATGGTTGACACTTGTCACATACATTGTTTAATTACCTTACACATATTACTAACATGACTTAATTTATTAACACTTGTTATTATATAATTTCATATTATTTTTTTAAAAAGAGTTTAAAAGACTTTTATATTAATTTCCTAAATAGATAAATACATATCTTATTAAATAAATACTTTTCTATAATATACATAAATGAAATCTTTAAAAGAAAATAAAATAAAACTCATTTATTCTAATAAAATCATATACAATATATTTAATTCATTTTTAAGTGTAAACATATCTTTTGTATTTATTTACTATTAAATAAATACTTTCTAAATTTATATACAAAATCTCTTTAAGGAAGACAAAAATAAAACAAAAGTCTTATTTTAAATAAAAGTCTTGTTCATATATTCTTATACCCAGATATATTAAAATAATTATCTTTTAAAGATTCAAATTTAAATCCAGATTTGAATCCAAATTTTACTTTAAAAATCCTATTTAAAAATCAACTCAATATTTATATTTTTAAATAAAAACATTATTAAGTTTGAAATTAACTATTTCATTTAAAAACAACTCAAGACATATATATACATATTTAAACAATACTTATTAAATTTGAAAATGATAAGTCTATTTAAAATCAAATTTATAAAATAATACAATTTAAATAATTATTCTTATTAAAATTAATCTATACCATAATTAAAACATTATATTATTATTTGGTTATTTATATTTGAAATAACAATTTTATCAATTTTAAATAATTTAAATTAAGAGATTATCACATTTTAAACTCCTCGAAATTCCGGGATATCACATTCCTTCCCCCTTAAAAGAATTTCGTCCTCGAAATTTAAAACAAAAGATAATCCAAAAGTTTTATTTTATTTCAACCAATTTTAAAAAAACAATTATACTTATCAGCCATATACTATCAAACAAACAACCATTCATCCAAACAAACAATTCATACAAACAACAACTCTAGCTATCCAGACATAGATCCGGATAAACTATCTAAAATTATCCCGAGTTTCCCAGATTCAGATACTGGGTTACTCGCTCTACTAAATCCAAACTGGCAATTCATTACTGAAGCCAAAACACCTATCTTCACAAAAACTCAGAAAGATCCAATATACTCGGAGCTATCTTCCTAGTCTTTCCCAATCTTATTTGCTCCCTTCTACTGGAGAAATAACAACGAAGTCTCCAACTTCGAATTCCAAAATTCTCCATCTCTAATCCACAGAACTCTTCTGACGATTCTGGGCTGCCTTCACCTTTCCTGATCAGCTCAATCTTTGCTGACGCTTCTCGAAACAAACAGGACCAAAAACAATCTAATAAACGGATCCTCTCAAGATCTACAAAAATCCAGAACTCAAACTCTACTCCTCAATCATCAGTAGATTCCAAATACTTCTTCTATCTGGACAAGACAAAACAGATGCTCTCACCAATCTGACCTCCAAATCTTGAAAAGCTTCCTGTAGGAATCCTTTAATCCAAACACTGCAACTTCCGATTGCTTCTACTCTAAAACAACTGCTACCCAGCTTTCGCTGCTCAACTCTGATCTAGATGTCGTCGATGAACTCGAGCACCAACTAGACCATCACATTCCAGAAAAATCTCTGACAACTCTATAACTCCTACATCTTCTAGAGATGCCTCAAACTCAAGCAAAAGATTTCCCAAGAGAATACTCAATTATCGCAAGTCACTTTTGCGATTCTATCCAGTCCAATATCCAAAAATTACTGTTCTTTCTTAATCCATCAGAACAATCTATACTTGACCAATCCATTTGGAAAAATGAATCTACTCTGCAGCTTCTGAACTCCACTCTAAGAAAACTGTTAAGCCAAAAGATCTTTCAGCAGGAACACAGAACACTCGAGCTGCACCGCTAACACGGATGACAAAGACTCCTTATCCAAAGCTTCTAGAGAACCCGAACCTCAGACCAAACACAAACATCCTGCTGAACTCAGCCACAACACCGAAGCAGACCTACTTCCTCAAACTTGCTCCAAAAGAGAACATCGTCGGAGATATCCATAGTCACTGCATCTCATCACGCAGTTACTACTTTCCGAGATACCATCACACACTTCTGCTTAACCGACAGATCCAAACTCTACTCATCCAACTGTACTTCAAAGATCGACTCCAAACCTTAACAGGTTTCCTTCAGAGATCAATGAAATTCTTACACCATATCAAAGTTCACTCGAGACGGTATTCGGTCTATAGTCTCGACAGATACTTCCAATCTCAACACTTAGACTCCTAATCCTAGATGATAAATTATTATCATCTCAACCAATCATTACAAATACCATATACATTTAAAATGATACTTTTTATATAGAAATTATATCTGGGTAGAATTATTTCATCTACCTCTTTAAAACAATATTGTGTCCGTTGGCCTGGTCAAGTGTTTAGAGATCCCTATCAATAACGTTAGCTACTCGTATTGACCAGAATCCATATACCACTCAACCGATCAATTAACACAATATAAAACCATTTTATATAACTAACAAATACGCGCTCTCGTATATATATACTTAGACTCAACAGGTTGCTACAGATCCTATCTCTAATGAACAATCCTTCCGAACCTAGGTATTCACTCAACCTAGTGTTCTGATATTCACTTAACCAAAAGCTTAGGCATTCGCTCAACCTCGCTCTGATACCAATTGTAACGACCCGACTTCCTATGCCCAGAAAGTCGCATCATTATGAAGAAAGAAAGGGGTAGAAAATAGAAAAGAAGAGAAGAAAGAAAGAAAGAACAACAACGATCTCACAGCGGAACGAATAAATTATATTAATAACATAAACTATTACATAGTTTACAACAATTTACAGAGTTACACAGCATATACATCACTTACTAGACAGTTATAAACATCTGTCTAGACATTACAACTCAAATACAAGACAAGACACTATCACAGATATCAACACAGCGGAATACTATATCTACGAACGCCGAAGCCTCCTGCTCCATTGCTTCTCCAAAAATTCGTCAAAGCTAAACCTGAATCCCTTGGCTACTCGTAAAAATTTGAGTACCCAAGAGTTTATAAAACAGAAATAAACACTTGGGTCAGACATGGGTCTGGTGTGAGTAAACGGATTAAAATTGTTTAACTTCAAAACCTTTTGAAAACAAAGGTATCACGTAAGACTTCCCACACATAAACATGGAAAAGTTTTTACCTTACGCTAACCAAAACATTTGATAGGAAATTCAGTTATATTATAATAGGGTCTAGGGTTTTCAAGTAAAATACAGAAATAGCTGAAATGCTTACATCTCACATTCCAACATAGTTGGGCACAACTAATACGTACGGCACTTATTGGAGTTTGGATTCCATACAATGGCAGGGCTACTGGGGTACCGCCCGTCACAGTACGTGGCCTAGATCACCGTACCGAGGAGTACGCCCGCTCCCCTGCAACACAAGGCCGGAACCATCCCTTACTGGATAATCCCGAACAAGACAATCCCGTAGTTGGCGCGACCAACCACACACTAAGCCGAATAAAAGAAAAGGGACCTCTAGACAGGGATCTATCTTGCTCTCAGTGGGTGCTACCCACGAAGCCTTGCTGCACCTCCCCTGTTTTAGCCATTCCCGGTTGATGAGGCTTGAGGCTACGATTACCTTTAATCAGAACATATCACTTAGAATGCTCATCGTCCGCCTGACGATGTGCTGAAAGCATTCAATCCATACAAGTTCGTTCCGGGTTCGAACGAAACCGAAGGCATTATCTCGTTACACTCGTTTTGGAATCACCCTCAGAGTTAACGACAATAACCCTTGCACTCTGAATCTTCATCTTCACTTGAGATTCACGACCTATCGTTAATTTGGATCGATGTGGTATTCGGGTCTCCAGACCT
This sequence comes from Allium fistulosum, assembly GCA_030737815.1. NCBI lineage: Eukaryota > Viridiplantae > Streptophyta > Magnoliopsida > Asparagales > Amaryllidaceae > Allium > Allium fistulosum. The sequence goes on along the minus strand of CM060901.1, from coordinate 1,385,095,334 downwards.
GGAAATCCGGTATACGGAAACCCGATCCCGGTCTCATCGAAATCCAAAACGTATCTTTTAAGGCCAAGTTGTTTAAAGGTTTAAACAATTTAACTTATCTATATTCATACAGATAGATAATTCACAATTCACAACTGATAATCACATTATCAATTAAATAGATGATTCATACCCAAATAGGTAATCCATATCAACATCACAATAGTTAATCTATATTATCATCATAATGCAACCAAGCATTCATATCACACAACATCTTATCTCATTTCTGAGATTACATCCATTCAAGACAATCAATGTCATCCATTCTTATATAAGCAATGATTTACTTAATCACAACATAATTAATTTAAAATGAATTAAATTAACTATCTCTATCTTTAATTAATTTAAAGTGAATTAAATTAATTACTTCATCTCTTAATTAATTTAAAATTAATTAAATTAATTACTTCATTATAAATCTTACTTATATAATCATTAATTAATTACAAATAAATTAATTAATCTTCTCTAATTATCCATTTTAATTAATCACCTTGATTAATTATACTTTAATTACAATTAAGTAATTATCCTTAATTAATCTCACAAATTAATTATTCTTAATCAATACAGTAATTAACCTTTAATTACTTCATTAATTAATTAATTATAATCAGTTACTTTAATCCTTAATTAATTATAATTAATTAATTATCATTTGATTAATTAATCTTAATTAATCAACTCTTAATTACATCATTAATTAATTATAAACTAATGATTTCTAATTACATCTTTAATTATTCTATTAATTACATTAAGTAATTATTCTTAATTAAACCACAATTATTAATCACCTTAATAACAGTTAATTAATCCTAAATTAACTTTAATTTTAGATTAATAACTTCTTAATTATTAATTAAGAAAACTTAATTATTACTTAATAAAACTTTATTAAGTACTTCTTAATTACTAGTTTAATTAACCCTTAATCATTTCATTAATCCTTATCAAAAATTAATTAAATTAATTAAACTTAAATTTCTTAATTAACTTAATTAATTTCAACTCTTAAAAATCCTAATTATCCTTGAGATTTAATATTATCATTAAAACATTTAATCTTAGTAATTAAATTACTTAATTTAAAATCATTAATTAAGTTTTAACATCAATAATCATCAATTACTTATCTCTAATTATTAATCATCAATTAATTTAATAAATCACTCTTTATTTATCTCATATACTATCAAACTTTAATTAAGTTTTAAAATGAAACCTTTCCTTATTAATTAACCTTATTTTCAAATTAAGTTTGAAAACAACTTAAAATTTAACTTAATATTATTTAAGTTAACAACTATACAAATTAAATCTAGTCAAAACATTTATTTCAAAGGAAAGAATTTTCAAAACAATTGTTTTAACTTGATTATTTTAAATTTAAATCCTATCTTTATTTAAATTTAAAAACTGACTTAAACATCTTACTTTGGGTTTTAACCCATGTGTATTTGAATCTAAACCAATACATCAGCAACTTATATTTAAAACAGAGATTAAATTTTAGATTTTAAAACTGTTTTGAATTTAAAGAAAATTAAACTGCTAACAGTTTTTCACTCAGCTCACAAACGACACGAAGAAAAACCCGAGCCAGCTCCTAATCTACTCGAGACCTCCCCGAAAATTTTAAAAACTTGTTTGTTAAATTTTTAAACTGTTAAAAACTTTAACAGTTTCTCTTCTTCTCTCACGTATCACCCTGGAAACGACTTCGAGCAAAAAGCCTTCCTTCCCCGATAACCCTTCGAGAAAACCCACGAATTCACCTGAAACAAACACGAGTAACCCATCTTCCCAAAACAGCTGACACCCATGTCCTCCGTGCACATGCACCCCCACTGCCACCAATTCCAACCTCTCACGACCACATGCGCAAGTCGACTATCATCTTCCAACCTAATTCCGATCATCAAACAAATTACAGAAGCCCCAAATCAAAATCGAACATCGCACTCGAAACTGGAACAATGTCGTATACTGGAACCACCCAAATCTACATTCTTCGATCACCAGAGTGGCTTCACCTCCGGCCACATCCTCTTCCACACCCCATCAATCATTACCCTAAATCTGAGAAAGCTCGATCATCTATAGGGGTCGCGATGATCAATTTCTTATCAAAGAGAAAGCTAGGGTTATAATCTCTAATTCAAAATTCCCAATGCCACACTGCTTTGATTCACTTCTCACCGTTTTTCCATGATTCTACCATCACCATTCCAACACCAGAAACAAATCCGTTTATACCAAACTTCTTGATTTCCAGATAAGACCAAAAACCCATTTTCTAAACAATCTTGGATATCTCATTCAATACTATCTTAAAAATTATGTTTTAACTCTTAAAAATCATTATCTGAGACAAGTATTTAGAATTTTAAAAGAAAATCACAAGATTATATAGTTTGAATTTTAACATATATTAAATTTCCTACTGTCACTTCCTTTTCCAGGTAATTTTTAAACTTACCTTACTAAATTTTATTTTTTAAACTTAGACTAAGATTAAACAAACAAATATTGTTTGAATTACAGAACTTGACAGAAAGCAGGTGACCAAATTTTTGAATTCTGATTACAACTTTAAACTCTGAACCATGAACAGAGAGGTATACATATGCAATCAAACATGCACACTTCAAACAGATACATAAATACATACATTCAGCTTAGAACATTCATGCACACATATATTCAAACATACATCACAATTATACTTCAACATTTACCACATGCAACAAATTTAAAACTGTTTTAAATTTCAGTTTACTCACCTATTTCAGATGAACGGAGCTTTGAAAGAAAAACTGGAATTTGGACTTTGAAAACTTTGCTTTGATTCCTTTAAAAGATTTGAAAAGCTTTTGACACTTGCTTCTGTCTCAAATTATAATGCATGCACTTGGAAAGGATCCAGACTTGAAGAACATGGTTACAGATCTTTTGAACTTAAGAATTAAGCCAGGCTTTTGGTAGATTACAGGTTTTGAATATTCCAGGTTTAAGAAATAATGGTTTCAGGTCTTTGAATTTGAGAATCAAGCTTTTGCAGATGAATTCAGTTTTGAGATTCTTGGTTTAAGAGAATCTTTTCAGTTTTGGGTTGGAGATGATTTCAGATTACAGGTTTTGAACTGGAAATGATTTCAGTTTTGATTTTGAGAATATTTCAGTTTGGTTTGAGGATGATTACGGTTTGATATGTTTTCTGGTTTTTAGTTTTGGTCTTTGAAGAAAATGAGATTAGAAAAGAAAAGAGAATGGAAAGATAGAAATTTATATAGTTAATTTAGATTTAATAAAAATTTAAAGAAAATAGAACAAATGGTTGACACTTGTCACATACATTGTTTAATTACCTTACACATATTACTAACATGACTTAATTTATTAACACTTGTTATTATATAATTTCATATTATTTTTTTAAAAAGAGTTTAAAAGACTTTTATATTAATTTCCTAAATAGATAAATACATATCTTATTAAATAAATACTTTTCTATAATATACATAAATGAAATCTTTAAAAGAAAATAAAATAAAACTCATTTATTCTAATAAAATCATATACAATATATTTAATTCATTTTTAAGTGTAAACATATCTTTTGTATTTATTTACTATTAAATAAATACTTCCTAAATTTATATACAAAATCTCTTTAAGGAAGACAAAAATAAAACAAAAGTCTTATTTTAAATAAAAGTCTTGTTCATATATTCTTATACCCAGATATATTAAAATAATTATCTTTTAAAGATTCAAATTTAAATCCAGATTTGAATCCAAATTTTACTTTAAAAATCCTATTTAAAAATCAACTCAATATTTATATTTTTAAATAAAAACATTATTAAGTTTGAAATTAACTATTTCATTTAAAAACAACTCAAGACATATATATACATATTTAAACAATACTTATTAAATTTGAAAATGATAAGTCTATTTAAAATCAAATTTATAAAATAATACAATTTAAATAATTATTCTTATTAAAATTAATCTATACCATAATTAAAACATTATATTATTATTTGGTTATTTATATTTGAAATAACAATTTTATCAATTTTAAATAATTTAAATTAAGAGATTATCACATTTTAAACTCCTCGAAATTCCGGGATATCACATAAAACTTATCAGAATTGTTTAAAAAGTTGTAACGTTAAATATGAATATGTAATAGAATATTATACAAGTAAAAGCTTAATAATAGAAATGCTTCAAAATGAACATATGTTTATAAATAAATGGAAAATTAAGAGTACAAGAAATGTTACAAACATAAGGTAATGTTTGAAATGCTTAATAGTTAAATTGAATAGTAAAAGTGAAGATTATTTAAGTAAATGATAATAAACTTAAGAAAATGTTGAAATGATTCATAAGTAGATGTAATATTGAATAATACGATATATGAAAAATTAATGTGAATCAAAGAATAGGAAAACTTAAATATGAAATGTTTTATTAATGAATATTAATATTAAATAGAAATTAGTTATATATGTAAATAATAAATGTGAATTAAACTGCAATGAAATGTATATAATACTTTAATGATAGATTCATTGATGATTTTAAATATTGAGTGCAAAGAAAAAAAATTGTAAGTAATGAATGTAACTAATAAAAGATAATCTTGTAAGAATGAAATAAAATAAGTGAAAGGTGAATAATGTGTGAAAGAAACAAATATAATAATATTTAAATTCTATGTTGTTTGGCTTATGGGAAGTTTGGGAAAGGGTACTTTGAATTTGTTGAGGTGGTATGAATAATCTATTGAGTAATTACCAAAGGCTGTTGAGCATAAGGTACACTTGGTAGTTTATTTATAACACTTATACGATGAAAAGTTTCTGAACCTAGACAAACCATTAGTTTTGATTGCTATAGATGTGTGATGGATTCCTTGTTTGCATATGATGGTTGTACGGCTTTTGTTTGCATATGATTATTATATATTGTGTGTTGCTTGTGTTATTAATTGAAACAACTAAAATATTATTATTTTACATAGTTCTAACTCTTTTGGATTATGTAAGTAAAATACAGGTTTGTGGAAGCAATAGCTGATGCTTTTGGTTTCATAAATAAACTTTGTTTGCCCGGCAAATAGGTACGTTTTCGGATTATGGTTTTGGAACGATATTTTATAATTTTTCCCATGGTTTGGGATGTTTATTTTTGAAATATGATATATATATATATATATATTGTAATTATTGATATTTTTATTTTCTCGGACCTAACTGCGCAGAGGAGACTCTACCGAATTTTTTACAGAAGTTGAGTTTTTTTCAAATTTTTATTAAACTTAAGTATGTCAATTTTATTGTTTATAAATTGATTATTTTGGATAAAAATATATCAAACCTCTTGATTCTTCTTGTTCCTTTTCAGGAACGAAAATTTTGAGTGGGGGAGATTGTAACGACCTGTATTTTTTATAATTAAAAATATTAAATTTTATAAAAATTTTGGAAATTGTCAAAAATTTAAAATTTAAAATTTATTAATGGAAAATTTTATTGGAATATATTTAATAATGTTGATTGGAAGTAATTGACAACTGTTTAATGTAATTTCAATTAATGGTAATAATAAAGGTTAATAATGAATGGTATTCCTAGTTGAAAGATAATTGTAGAGGTTAATTTGGATATAATGGTAGGTTAATTGTAAGGACCCATAAATTTCTACAATTAAAAATAGTTAATTTAATAAGATATTGTAAGTTAATGTTGGAAGAAATTAAAATTTGTGATTTATTAAGGAAAATAATAATTGGAGTGAAATTGTAACCATATTAATTTAAGTTAATTATTAACGACTTTCATGAAAACCCAATTAATTAAAATAAGTTAAATGTTAAACTTGGTTATAAATTGAATATAAGAGAACTAATATAAATATTGAATAAATTATTGAAATAGTTTGTAATAAATGGTAATTGAGTAAAACCAGTGTTATGTAAGTAATTATAATCTTGGTTTGTAAATAATAAACTTATAAAAGTGTGATTAAGAATTAATGGAAACAATTATTGTACGTTGCCTATTTTATTAGTTTGTTAAGTTTAATTTGGAATCAATTGCAATTAATTCACTTAATTATTGCAGTTAATGTGGATTAAATTGGTAAGTGAAGAATGTTGATTCAATAAGATGTAACCAATGTAAATTCTATTCATAATATGATAATTGATGTAATAAAAAGAATGAAACCAGGAGGAAATAATTAATTGAGATTTTTAAATTTTAATTAATGTGTAAAATTGATAAAATTCCAATATAATTGAAATATAGTAATTAATACAAATAAAAGATGAAAATTGGAAGATATTAATGTAATGAAATATAAAACAATGTTAACTATGTTAGTTGAGTAATAATTGATTGAATATTAAGTTTGGATTCAAATAAAATCAAATTTATTGGAATTAATTTGTAATTAATTGGATTAATTGCAGTTGACATTTGAACACTGTATTTATTGAAATAATTAACACTAAATTGATATGTAAATTTTCTTTTAGTTATTATAAATATCTAAGGGATCAAAAATGATAAAAATCTTCTAGTTTATAAATATTGAATTAAAAGGTGATAAATTAATTTAATATTAATTTATTTAATTAATGTAAAAATAGCCATTTTGGCAACTGTCTCGGATTTCGACGAAACTAGTTTCATCGGATCCATAACGGTAAATTATTGTAGGATTTCAATTTTCATAGCGATCAGGCTTGTCGTTTGATTGTACGGGCTCGAAACGCCTAGAAATAAATTTAATTGAAATCAATTTGGAATAAGCTGATTTTAAGCTAACTTTTTCATACGATGGAATTAGGACCTGAAACCTGTCCCATTGAGTTTAAAACCATCGAAAACATCTATTTTGATATATGGGATGACCTATTTTCGTTTTGGGGTCAGAACGAGCTTTTTGGGTGGCGTAGTCGTTTCGATCCAACCCTGCCTATATATAGGCTGTTATAAACCCTAGTTGTTTCTCATATCATTATTTTTGTACGTACATCTTCTTCCTCCTTCGTCAAACCCAATTACCAAATTCCAAAACCTAATTTCAATTAAAAAAACAAAAGAAAAAAAATGCGGATGTGTAGCAACTTCAGGTCGCGCTTCAGGTTTTAGAGGCAAAAACCCTGTAGCAACTTTAGGTCAGGAAGAAAATGACTCGAGTCTCGAGTCGTTTTGGCAAAAACTCAGAGCAAGCACCGGGGATTTGAGGCGGCGGACCGAAGTTGTACCCCAAGTCGACCTAGGACCAGAATTTTTCAATATTCTAATTATCATAACTTTTTCATACGAGCTCGGATTCACGCGCGGTTTGTTTCGTTAGGATTGTATCGAAATTTCAGATATTTTAACGCTGGATTGGACAAATTCTGAGATTGTTTGAATTTTGGGTTTAATTTGGATTTTAAATCGATTTAAATTCAAAGGTGAGTGTTTTGACCCACTCACAACTTCTAAAATTTCTTATGTTTGTTAAATTTAATTGATGATGTGATTGGAAATTTATTTATGGCTGTTTGGTATATTTTAAATCGTCATCTCAGTTACTTTGAATTAAATCGTTATTTAATTTATTATTGAATATAAATTGCTAGTTAAATACCTATTATTGATTTTCAGTTCTATATTGATATTTATTGGTTGATTTGGATGATGATTGTGATGAATGTTTGATTTTTGATATTGGATGAATAGATGTTGTATTTTATATCGTATAAACTGCAAGTTCACTATGGGTTGAAATGATACATACCCGAACGATCTAATTTGTTATGGGTTGAAATGATAGACTCGAACGATTTTATGGATTTTTACATTTAACTCAGGATTGCGGTTTGAAATGATATATAACCATAAAATTTTAAATTGCGGATTGAAATGATAAATATCCGTATCACTTGACACTAGGGTAGAGAATTATATACAGACACCGGATTGGTTAAATCAAATGATTTTAAAATTCTTGATTTTGAATTTAGTTAAATGATATTTCGAAATAAATTTGATTTATATAAATTGAATTATTATTAAAAAATCAAGTTTTATGTTGAAATGTGAATTGGTTTAAAGGAATTGCTTTAAGAAATTAAATTGAAATTTTAAAGTCGAATTTGAGATATAAGTGAAATTTGTCAGAATTGAGTCATTTGAGTTGTTTGAAATATAACTTTGAAAAATATTGAAATTGGAGTAATTTAAATTGATATTTCGAACATGGATTGGAAGCAATATAGAATTTATTATTTTAGTGAGAATTTGAATTGAAAGGTCTGAAATTGAGTTTTTGAGGATTTGAAATGGTTCGATGTGTTGAAATAAAATAAATAGTTAATTTGATATTAATTTCAAACTCATATCTTAATGTAAACTGTTTTCAAAATATATTATTTTAAAGACTTTAATTATTAAGATTTTCAAACCATTAAACTATTTTAACCTATATTAACTATATTAAATCATTTTAACCTATTTTAAACCATTTAATTTATTTTAAACTAATTAACCCATTTTAACTTATTTTAAAGCTAATTAATCTATTTTAAAGCTATTTAATCTATTTTAATTATATTTAATCTATTTTAAAAAAAATTACTATCTTAAATCAGTTTATCAGTATCTTTAATTTATAACTAAACTATTTTAGAGTATTTTCAACTATTTATAACTATTTTAACTATTTATAATTATTTAAACTATTTTCTAAATTTTCAGACTAAGTAGAGGGAAGTGTTTTATTCAAATTCACTGGTTTAAAAGCAAATACGATTAAATGATGTTATAACCTAATTTGGGATTTAAACGTTATAATTAATTGAATATGATGATTTTGAAGTGAGGATTTAACCTAACTGGAAATATGGTTCTTGAAAGAAATTATGATTTCGGAAACAATATGATTTCAAAGGTGGACATGATTTCAGGTGAATATGATTTTTGAAAGTGAATATAGTTTGGATATGAATATGATTTCAAAAGAGATATGATTTGAAATTGAATATGATATTTTGATATAAACTGTGAATTGACTTTTGAAATGTAAAAGAACCATCCGGTGTGAAATAACCGTTTGGTGTTAAATAGACCGGGATCGGATATTGTCATACTCTCTGCCAATACCGAAAACCACTTTAACAACTGTGTACGTGGTGGAGATTCCAGAAATGAAGTAGGATGATTTGGTGAATGATTTCGGTATGAGGTATGACGTGACCCTGACTCCCGTGAGTCAGCTTAGATGTGACTAAAATCAGGAGCCATGCCAGGCCAAGTGAGGTCATTCCTCCTATCGGACACACTTCTTCGATACTATATTCTGACTTTGTGATTGATTTGGGAGTGTGTTCCGAGGTGGGCAGTAGTAGCTGCCATGCGTTACCACCGGTCCGGATACGCAAATGGTATATCTTCCCTGGCATTTCCTCGTGTGCCGTGTTCACATGCCCTAACGCGCCTTCTACGAGTTTGTTTTGTACCATACCTATGGGGTGCCCTCTGTGTCAACCTCTCGGAGGAGTGTACGGTACTGTATAGACTATGTAAATATATAAAATGTTTTAAGGGGGATATGGGTAACGCCTTAACGCTATTTTAATACTTTTACTTTACTGTAGACATATTATAATAGCGTATTGTACTACATAGTAGATAGTTTAACGGATCTTTAGGAGATGTGAAACCCGAACATCTCTTAAGTTATTGCACTCACGTTAGACACTGGATAGGAGATGTCAAACCCCGTAAACATCTTCGACGCCGTTTACACTCATATTTATTTACCGTTGATTTAACTTACATAAGATCTTTTAGTTCTGACTCGAGTGTTTTATCTTTTCAATTCGCTCAGGTCAGCCTGAGCATTTCAGGGTTGAAGACCTTATTGCTGGAGGACGAAGACGAAGATTTGTACTATTATTATTTATTATTTTTATTCCACTACATCATGTTGTTCCACTGCATTTATGTATTTATCTCTGATATGTGTAACTACGATTTTGTGTTGTATAAGTATAATCAAATGTTTTGTAAACAGCTTCATGAACTATTATTTGATTATTATATTTGTCATTTCGCTGCGAGATTCTGTATTTGTTTTATTTCTCTCTTTTTCTTATTTACCCCATAACAATCTGCCCTTTTGAATGGTTTGAGTTTGACGTGTGTGTCTGCTTAAAGCGTCCAAAAAGGCAGGTCGTTACATTAATAAGAAATAGATTAAATGTTATATTAAAGATAGAAATATTACATATATAATTGAAACTAGTTATTATAGAATAGGAAATCAGTTTTGGGTAAGTAATTTATAACCCTTAGTTGTAAACAATGAATTAATAGACATTAATTACTAAGTTGTAACAATTGATTTATTATCACCGCATTAATTAAATCAGTTGAAATTAATTTGGAAATTAATAAAATTAATGTAATGGAAATATTGCAATTATTATGGAAAAAGATGTTAACTGTTGTGTGATGAGTGCAATAAAATGAAAACTTATATTAATGAATTTCATTATGTGATGGTTGATTTAATAATAAGAATGTAAATCAAAATAATAGAATTTATTGAAATTTAAAATATAATAAACTGGAGTTTTACTATTGTTGTAATTTAACGTTGTAATTAATTCAATATTTAATTATTGGATTTAACATGGAAATTTTAATTTTAAAAGATGATTAATTTCTGTGTAATCGGGAATGATGAAAATGGTTAACTTTTAAATTTGAATTAAAAAGTGATTAAATTGATTTTTAATAATAATTCAATTAACATGTAAAATTAGCCTTTTTGGGCATTGTCTCAGATTTCGATGAAACCAGTTTCATCGAATCTGTAATAGTGAATTATTATAGGATTTCAAGTTTCGTAGCGATCAGACTTATCGTTTGATCGTGCGAGCTTGAAACATGTAAAAATCAATTAATGGAATTTAAATAAATATAATTTGATTTTAAAAGCTAACTTTTATATACAATGGCATTGGGGTTTGAAACTAGTTCCATTGAATTTAAAAATATTGAAAACCTATATTTCGATATATGGGATGACATATTTTCGTTTTGGGGACGAAACGGGCTTTTCGGGTCCTTATTATCACTACGACCCATTCGATATGTTCCATCCATTCTTATCCATATATGTCTATATATAGGCTATTATAAACCCTAGCAGTCTTTTATTCTATTGTCTGTACGTACAATTTCTATCTATCTGTTCCATTATCTCTTCCTTTTTAATGGCAGACACCTCAAAACCCTAATTACAATTTCAAATCAAACTCCAAAATCCAAAGTCCTCAAACCCTATCATATAATATATCATCGCCGAGCTCTTGACAAACGTAATATGCATCTGCGGTTTGTTTTTTCAATTGAGTCTCGGTTTGGACAGAAATTGGTAAAACAGTTTCGGCCGTCCATCCTAGGGTTTGCAAATCAACGGTGGATCGTCGACCAATCGACGATCGAGAGGCACTAGCGCGTAGAGGAGGATGAGTCGAGTTCATCCATGCGGTTGGTTTATCGAGATCATCAGCCAATTCACCAGAAATTGGCCATGAATAGCGGCGGCGGAGCCACGGGGGGTGGCTGGAGATGGTGGCTAGCGTTGCGTAGAGGCGGCTGATCGTGGGGAGTTCGATGGAGGGGTCTGATCTGGTCGAAGATGATCGGATTTTGTGTGGTTGCGTAGTGAAGATGGCGGCTCTTTGTGGTTCAGGTCGATCACGTGAGTGTTGATTGCGTGCGTGTTGATCGCGTGCCTAGGTTTGGAGAGGGATGGTATTTACTGTTTTACCCCTTGTTTTATTTTATTAAAAATTTAATTTTCAAATCTTCTAATAGCATAACTTTTGCATACGAGCTCCGATTGACGCGCGGTTTCTTCCATTGGGATCGTATCGAAATTTCGGACAGCATGGAATTGATTTGGTTGAATTTGGAGATAGTTGGAATTTTAGGCTTTTATTGGATTTTTTTTTGGCATAGCCGACGGGGTTGAGTGGACCCCTACCACTTTATTAATGCACTGTAGAGAAAACATACAAGAAGAAAGTAAACAAGCCACACACACGAGCGAGGAACAAAGCAAACGACAGAGGCAACATAGTGCACCAATACAGGGAAAGAGAGAAAAAAGAAAAGGAAAAAACACAAACAGCAAAACAAAAAGAGCATTAACAGGAATGCCCACCGATCATAGAGCAGCTAGTATCCCTGGGTCGATAGCATACCTCGCAGAGCTCAACCCCGCTTTCAGATCGGAGAAGAGATGACAGAAGATTAGATCTTCATTCCGGACACTCTCTGGCTGAAATATACGCTGGTTTCTTTCATTCCAGAGAAAAGTTAGGAATTTCTTTAAAACAAAGAAGAGAATCCTATTCCTGGCTTTTATTGGATTTTTAATTGGCTATAAATAAACGGTAAGTGATTTAACCCACTCACGCAATACTAAATTTTCTTATGTTAGTGAAATTGAATTTACCAAGTGATAATGAATTTATTGGTTGCTTTTTGGTAGTTTAAACTGACATTTGAATTCAATTGAATTTTATTTGAATTAAATTGACATTTAAATTAATATTTAAATTTAATTGCTTTTTAAACATCGACAATCAATAATTTGAAACTGTTGTGATATGTTGATTGATTTGGATGTTGATTGTTATTGTATGCCTATTAATTGATGTTGGATGTTTGGTTGTTTATTTAATTTTGGATTAATCCCTATTATTATCCTATTATTTATTTGACATCCTATAAATTGTTAGTTGAATTATTTCGAATAAACTAAGAAGTAGATTGAAATGATATATACCTCATTTAATTTTGGATTGAAATGATATATATCCATCCATATAATTAGAATTGAATTAACCGATCACTTGGCCATAGGGTAGAAAATTATATACGGACATCGGACTGGTTAAATTAAATGGTTTAAAATCTTGAATTTGGATTTTGATTAAATGACATTGTTTTAAAGGAAATAAATTGTGAATTTATATGAATTGAATTATTTTCTAATTCAAGCTTTGAAATGTTGGAATCAAAATTTAGTAAAAGAAATTATTCTAACGAATTAAAATTGAAATGTGAAGTTATAATCAATATATAATTTTTATTTTGAAAATTGATTATATTTTAAGTTTGAACCTTAAATTGAACGATGAAGTTCAATTTGATTTAGGTGATTTAAATAAATAGATTTAAATTGGACATGAAATTGATATAAATTGAAATGGTTTAAAATAAGAATTGAATTGAAATTTAAATCATTGAATTGAAGTGTTGAATCGAATTTGAAGTTAAAAATGAATGGTTCGGAAATTGAAGTTATTTAGAATTGAAATTGGAATCCAGTTGATTTGACATTAAATCTAAATTGTTTCAATTGAATTGAAAGATTGAAAATTGAATTTTTTGATTTGAAATTGGACATGGGTCCAGATTGTTGAAATGGAAAGAAACAGTTTGATTTGATATTATTTTCAAAATAAATTATTTTTGATATAAACTGTTTAAAATATGTTATTTTTAATATTCAAATTATTTAGATTTTCCACAACTATTTCACTATATAAAACATTTTCAATTCTCAAACCATTTTATATTAAACTGTTTTATATCTCTAAACTATATAAACTATTTATAACTATTAAAACTATCTTCTAGAATTTCAAAGCGTGCAAAGTTGGAATGTTTTTATTTAAATCGTTGATTTAAATGCGAAAGCGGTTAAATGAAATTATAACCTAAGTTGGAATTTGAAATGATATTTTCAAGTGAAATTGACATATTTTTAGTCAATATGATATTTTGAAATGAAGTGATAATTTTGAAGTGGATATGATATTTTGATATCAAATATGAATCGGTTTTTGAAATGTAAAAGAACCAACCGGTGTGAAAAATGACGTTTGGTTTTTAAAGAGACCGGGACCTCTTATTGGCATACTCTCTATCAATATTGGAACCACTTTAACAAGTGTGTACGCGGTGGATGATATCCACAATGTAGAGGTTGAATTGGAGAGTTTGCTGGATTTGAAGAAAGTGAACGATGATGGATGAACCCAACACTTGTGTCAATTTGAAATGACTAAAACAGGAGCCATAAGTGACCAATGAGGCTAGCTACCTCTAGCGGACACACCTCTTCGTATTACTATATTGATGTTAGCTTGATCGGTGCACCTTGATTTGATTTTTTGGGGTCTTGGACGCAGTGGGCCGTTAGGGGTTACTACCTGTTAGGAAACGCAAAACGGTATTATCCTACCTTGGGCATCGCCTTAAGTGCCTTGTCATACTCTTTATCCTTATTCGTGACCACTACGATTTTGTTTTAGTGTTGTCTTATCATGTTGCCTCCCTGGTTACCGACATTACTGGTGATGCTACTAAGGCAAACTGTAGGACATTGCTTAAAAATGTGTTAAGGGGGATCAATGTAAAGCCCTAACGCTATTTTAATACTTTACATTATTGATAGACACTACATATATAGCGTATTTTACTACTTATAGATAGTTTAACGGATCCTTAGGAGATGGAATTCCCGTAACATCTCTTAAGTTATTGCACGCACGTTATACATTGGATAGGAGATGTGAAATCCCGTAAAATCTCTGCAGCTATTACACTCATATTTATTTGATGTTGATTTAACTTACATAAGAACTTTTAGTTCTGACTCGAGTGGTTTGTCTTTGCATTACGCTCAGGTCAGTTTGAGCATTTCATTGTTTGAAGACATTATTTCTGGAAGATGAAGACCGAGTTTGGTATATTATATTATTAGTATTATTCCGCTGCATCATTATTGGTATGTTGTTGTTGTACTCTGATTATGTTGTAAAATTTGTGTAATCAAATGTATATTGTAAAACAGCTTCATGAACTGTTTATTTGGTTATTATATTTTATCATTCCACTGCGAGATTATGTATTTTGTTTTCCTTCTTTTCTCTTATTTTCTTATGAAATGCCATTGATAATCTATCCTTTTAAATGTTTTGAGTTAGGCATGTGTGGATTATCGTCGATTTAAATCGTCCAAAAAGGTGGGTCATGTGTGGTTTATCGTCGATTTAAAACGTCCAAAAAGGTGGGTCATCACAATAACCGTTCTTGAAGTACCGAGGGCACCTCCATGGAAACCTACACAACTAGTGAACGCGCCTTAGCGATTTTTGATTATATACCTATTATTGTTGTGTTGTACGCTCACGAGCATCATAACTGCTTGTTTATTGATATTTTCTCCCTTTGACATTATTATAATATCACTCGATTTTTAGGTTTGGTTCTCGTAAGGTAAAAACCTGTCTGTGTTTATGTGCAGCGTGGTCTTAAAGATATTTTTCTTTTGAAACGATTTTATAACATTAAAATCCATTTAAGGTGTGTTTCTCACGCTGGTTTACTAGACTGATCCGGTTGTTTTCTTCTAATAATGCTCGGGTCAGACCGAGCATATTTACAGATTTAGTTTGGATGCTTGGCACCTTCAACCGAATGAGTTGGATCTCTTCAAGATGTATCTACCTATTTCTTTATATCTGCTACATTTTCTTGTTGTATTCATCAGCAATTGTAAGGACATGCTATTATAACTGCCCATGTTGATGATTGTTTAGTTGACTCTACTTGATGGGTATCTATATTTAAGTTTTCTTTCTATAAAGTTATATTGTATATTATATATTACTCGTCATGATGTGAGATCCTGTTCTGTTTTTTATTTTCTTTTTTCCCCAATAGTTTGTCTTTCTGGCTCTTAGAAGCTCGACACGTTAATACAGTGGATGTATTAGTGTCAACTTCAGAGGATTGAAAAGGTAGGTCGTTACAAGTTTTAACCTACATCTCCTACAGGCTTTTAGACATCTGAATTTACACTCAGATGTATATTCACTTAATGGTAATTTCCTTTCGCCATTAAGACGTTTGACTTATGATTCCAACATCTGAATCTTAAATTTAGGTGTCTGAAACCCAATTTCATATGCTTGAACTAGGAAACTTAAATATTCTTTTCTATTTTGATTTTTCTCGATTTCAAATGCCCGAATTTCTAATTCAAATGCCAGAATACTAATATATGTGTATTTTCATTTTTAGTGTATTTTATGCCTACCCAATCATCTATCTTCTTTTTAACAATATTTTTACTTCTAAGTATGTTATAGGAAGGTCATGCTACATTTTTATGATCATTTTACTCAACAATGATCATTTTACTCAATGATTTCATTACTTACATAGTTTTCTTTTTATTTCATCGCCTTCTCTAATTATCAGTTCATTCATAACAATTATATAATCATTTCCTTATCAAATTTATCATAATCCACCAGTTATTCATCTATTAGATTTTTCTATATTGTCTTAACCATATTTACTTTATCAATAATTATCACAATTCAATTCTAATGGCCAATTATCTTTCTAAACCCAAATTCCATCATTTATATCTCAACTAATATATATCTGTGGGTTATTCATCTCAATTAAGACCATCTTTTAATACAAATAATGAATAATGGGTAAACAACATGATTAGGATCATATAACAATGAAAATAAAACCCACTCATGGATTAACCAAGTTTGTCTCTAATCGACTATAAATCCCATTTATCTCCTGTTCTCTGGATTAACCCAAGCCTCCCAACTCCACGAATTTCCTAATTTTGGTATCTGTTACTACCATTATTGATTCTGAAGGGTTACTACCCGTATTGATTCCGAAGGAATGAGGGCATATTGACAACAAGAGTGCCGAGATAAAAGTTTTGTAGGAAAAAGAGGTTATCAATACAAATGGAATATTGAATGCCACCTGCACATACGACATCAATGTTGCATACCATTAATGTCACCCTTCTTCAACAAAGGCCATTAAAAGATGTCGCATTCATGAGCCAATGTCGAAGGCCCATAATGATGCCTCATTACATCGATGTCTTATCCTGCATATCACCAGTGGACGACATTGTACAAAGCCGATATTTGACCAAGGCAGGAATTGATGTCATGCACCATTGATATTGTATACCGTAAGCCATCAATGTTCGTAATGGCATGATGCATGTTGCACCTCATTGATGCTACATTCTAATCAATGCCGCACTTCATCCATGAAGGTAGAATGTTTTCTGCGTTTAGTTAATATCGATTTAGGTTGACACCGCATCTCTTCAATGCTGTTTTAATCTGATGTCGCTCCTTATTGATGCCGCTTATAACCAATGTCACCTATTATGAATGCCACGTATCATCAACGCTTCCCGCAATCAATTCCCCTTGTTATTAATGCTGCTCGTTATTAATGCCAGTTGTTACCAATGCTGCCTGTTATCAATGCCGCTTATTATCAATGTCGCGCCTTGATGATGCCATAGTCCATCAATACCCTAGAGAGTGCTACAAGTCATTAAATCAAAGCAATATGCTTAGCGCCATCGAGATGAACCTCAATGCTGCATAACATCCGTGTAGTATCTTACCACCTCTATAAATACCGACATAGGGGAATGGAGGAAGGGGCGGATCATTCTTTTCTCAACTTCTTACATTTTAAACTTTGTAACCCTAAATTGATTTGGAGATTTTGCCGATTATAACACTCGAACTTTGTACACATAAGGCTATGTACATTCAACTATTTCATAGCATGTGAATAAAGTTTTCATGACTTGTGGCTTGTTTCAAGTTCCAAAGCACTAGTGATTTTTAATCATAACTTACGTCAAACTCTTAAACAATCATGGTCTCGATTCCTATGGTATAAGATTGTTCTATATTGATGATATGACCTCTACATAAATCTGAGCATAGTTTCAGTATGAAAAATTTGTAAAACCATCATGGACTTGAACATACTGAGCTTATTTTCCTATTCCCTTTCTTCACCAAGTGTTGCTTTTTCCAACACCTATTGAGTTTCATAAGGGTGAGCTAAGCCTTCACTCAACCAAATTCCTCGTTCCCTATCATTTTTGGTTATTAACGACGAAATTCATTAACATATTTGGCGCTAGAAGGAGGGCTCAAACCTCTGTTTCCTTGCATATCCCATATTTGACTCTCCATGGCTTGCGTACTTTCTGAATCTAACATAACACATTGAACTAAAAAATCACTATTTTCGAACAAGGATCCTCCAAGCCTCGAATAGTTAGGCCAACTTACCAAATCACTAGCGATCTTCGGCTACATGAGGAGCAAGTATTAAGACTTGTAGTATTACAAAATAATGGAAGATAAGAGAAAGCAAGTAGCTTCTTATGATCCGAACAAATGGAGCCTAAAAGGGCCTATAACAATCTTTGCTTTGGGAAATAAAGATGAGAAAGATAACATCTTCATGAAAATGAGAAAGAGAATTCAACTCCAAGCAAGAAAAACCATCTTTGAAAGAGAGATAACAAAGGACTTCGATGGATTCACTCAAAAGAGGGAGCACGACCTCTATTTTAAATTTTTGGAAGAAAGAGGTTAAGTTTCTTGGTCACGTGGTTTCAGAGAAAGGGTTGTCAGTCAATGCAGATAAGATCGAAGCGGTTAATAATCAAAAGAGACCAGAGACGGTGACCGAGATTAGAAGTTTTCTTGGACTGGCTGGCTATTACTGGAGATTCATCAAGGCTTTCTCATAGATAGCAGCACCTTTGACTAAGTTAACCATGAAGGATGTGAAGTTTGTCTGGTCCGACAAATGTGAGGAAGCATTCCTTAAGTTAAAGCATTTGTTGACCAACACACCTGTGTTAGTAGTTCCAGATGGAAACCAAGGGTTGGTTGTGTATACCAATGCATGTGGTACTGGATTAGGAGTTGTGTTGATGCAAAATGGTAAAGTCATTACCTACGCTTCACGACAGCTTAGACCGCATGAAGTAAGATATCCCACTCATGATTTGGAGTTGGCTGTGGTGATCTTTGCATTGAAGATTTGGAGACATTATCTCTTAGGAGAGAGATTTGAGCTATACACAGATAATAAGTCATTAAGGTATTTATTCTCTTAGAAGGAGTTGAACATGAGACAACAGAGGTGGCTGGAGTTTTTAGCTGCTTATGATTTTGGTATAGGGTATACTTTTGGGAAAGAAAATAAGATAGCGGATGCTCTTAGCAGAAGACATCAGAATGTGGTGTTAGCTATGTTGGTAGAAAGGAAAGATTTAGAAGCTTTGACCACATGTAGTGTGCGGTTAACGTCAACTACTAGTTCTAGTCAGAGTACCGCTATGTTGTTTTTTTGGAAGTTCGACTAGTGTTGATCGAAAGGATTGCTTCCAAGTAGAAAGAGGATCCAATATTAGCCGAGAGGATTAGAAGGCTTGAGGTTGGAACTGAGATCGATGATTTAAGAGATTTTAGTCTTGACCCGAGAGGATGGTTGAGAAAGAAGGGACGATTATGTGTTTCGAATATTGAGGACTTACGGAAAGAAGTTCTTGTTGAATTCCAATGGTCCAAGTTTACGATTCATCCTGGAGGGACCAAGATGTATCAAGATATGAAGAGGAGTTTTATTGGGAAGGTATGAAGAGGGATGTTGGCTTGTGGGTTAGGCAGTATGCAAACTGTCAACAAGTGAAGGTCGAACATCAGTAGCCAAGTGGGTTGCTTCAACCTATGGAGGTACTAGTTTGGAAATAGAATTCGATATCCATGGATTTTATAGATGGGTTGTCAAGGTCGAATAAAGGAAATGAGAGGATGTGGGTCATAGCGGACAGGCTGACCAAGAGTGCCCATTTCATTTCGGTTAAGTCAACCAGGACGACACCTGTTATAGCTAAGTTGTTCATGAAGAACATAGTTAGACTACATGGAGTTCCTGGTAGTATAGTCAGTGATAGAGATGCTTTGTTCACTAGTGAATTCTGAAAGAGTCTACAGGATGTGCTAGGTACCAAGCTTAATATGAGTACCGCGTATCACCCTCAAACGGATGGGTAGAAAGAGAGAGTCAATAAGGTACTTGAGGATTTGTTAAGAGCTTGTGTATTGGACTTTGGTGGGTCTTGGGAAGATCACCTACATTTGGTTGATTTTTCCTATAATAATAATTATCAAACTGGTATAGGAATGGTGCCTTTTGAAGCTTTGTATGGAAGGCCATGCAAATCACCAACATGTTGGTTGGAGACAGATTAGTCTTAGGTCCAGATCGGGTTAGAGAGGCGACATAGAGGATTGAGTTAATCCGAGAAAGGATGAAGCAAGCTCAGTCCAGACAGAAGAGTTATGCAGATAAGAGGCGTAAAGAACTAGAATTCTCAGTTGGAGATAGGGTTTTCATTAAGGTATCACCAATGAAGGGTGTGGTAAGATTTGGAAAGTTAGGGAAACTAGCACCGAGATATGTTGGTCTGTTCCTAGTTTTAGAGAGGATCGGGAAGCTCGCATACATAGTAGAGTTGCCGAGCAGTATGGTAGGTATCCATAATGAATTTCATGTGTCTCATCTTCGCAAGTATGTGCATGATCCAGAGACTACTATTCCTCCGAAGGGGTTGGAAGATTTGATAGTAGAGCCTAATTTGGCTTTTGTTAGACAAACCAGTTCGGGTCATAGTGAGAGATGAGAAAAGGTTGAGGAACAAGACAGTCAGGCTGGTCAAAGTTCAATGGAGCGACAACTAGAAGGACTGTACTTGGGAGATAGAAGACAGGATTAGAGATACTTATCTTGATCTACTTTATGGGTATGCCTATATTAGATTTGTATAGATAGTTGCTAGTTAGGTAGTTTAGTATGGTTGTTAGGAGTGGTTATAGATGTTTTCTATGTTTAGTATTTATTCCTTACTGAATTTCGAGTGTGAAATTCTTTAAGGAGGGGAGCCTGTAACACCCATAGTTTTTAATAACATTATTTAGGAGATTTAATTAGATAAATTAAATAGAATAATGTAAATATTAGATTGATAAGGGGATTGAGATTTGAAAATTTAAAATAGAGGCCGTGCTAAATTATATAAATGGGCTTATGAATGGTTTAAATGTTAATTAATTAATGCAATGGTATTACAGGGTAATTGCCGCACCTTATAATCTCGTTTCCACTTTCTTTCTCACGTTCATTTTCTCAAAAATACAAAATGTAAACAAAAAGAAGATCAAGTCGGCCCTAACCTAGGGAAGAAAGGGGGATAATTAATCTAGAACTAAGGAATTAAAGCAAGAAGAATTAATCTCTATCAAATCTCAAATTCCTTATCCTAATCAAGGTGAATAATAATCAAAACATCTTTATTTTTGTTTTTAAGATCATTTAATTTTCGAGTTTAAGTTTAAATCCATTATGATGATTTGTGATGATGATATGCTTGGATTTTATGATATGTTATATACAAACAAGTTTGTTTGTTACTTGTTGTATATGGTTTTAAGGTTAAAATCGTTTATATTTGTTAACAAGATTTCTTGTCAAAACCCCGAAGTTATTCCAAGTAGTATGGTAAGTTCAGAGCGTGTGATTCCCTGAAGGATTACTTTTATATCCTCACTCGTAAGTATCTTACGAATCAGACCTTTCGTTGGCGCCGAAAGGTTAAGAGCTTGGGCTTAGTGACATTCTGGCTTCGTTGAGCTCGCTTGAAATCTTCCACAAAGGCTGTTCTTTTGATTAGATTAGGTTTTCCTGAATTGAGTCCTCAAATGGTAAGATTCAATCTTATCGAAAGGTTAGGGAGACAACCTTCCTTGAATTAGGGTAGGAAATCAATTACTTTAGTGAGAAGGTAGTAGCTTCCGACCTGGACGAAAGGTTTGATCACTTATACTGAGTAGATTCCAACCTTGCCGAGAGGTTAAAACAGTTGAGTCAGCAGTTTTGGAAGGTTTCAGTGAAAGTTAATCCAAATAGACTGTCGACCTTGTAGGAAGGTTTAGGTTGAAGGGTTTAAGACTTTTAAAGGATGTAGTTATTGATTGTTCAAGAGTGTTGTCGACCTTGTCGACAAGAACCTTCCGATGTGGTTGAACCTGCAAATATGGGTTAACTCAACAAAGATTTATACAAGCACTAAAGTAATTGACAAAGCTAAGTACTTCCCTTTTTATTCAAGAAAAAGCTCCACTTTATTAAATTTCCCCAAATCACACTCAATTAGGGTTTCAATCCCTTTTTCAAGAAGTTACAAAGTTAGAATGAGAGAAATTCGGATCCCCTGGAACAGGACCCCTTGGGTCTTTTTATAGATGCCAACGGCCATGTTTCTGTCCCTGTGCATTCGGCCGGATCGAAGGGTTCCCTTCTTATATACAATTGCTAACCTTTCGGTTTCAACAAAAGGTTTTCCTTTCACATGTCATCGTGGATTCTTGAACGCTGCCGAATGGTCTTTTCTTTCATTTGTTTTTAGGAACCTTTTGCTCTTATCGGAAGGTTTGTCATTGATACAGTATGTGAACCCTTCGGAGGTGCCGGAAGGTTCCTGGCTATTGTGAACCCTTCGACTTGGTCGGAAGGTCACTTTTTACTTGGATGTTGCCAAGAGCCGGGCTTTCCTTGAATGTTGTCGGAAGGTTGCTTTACGTTCTCTGCTGACTTATGAATGTTGCTTTCATCATAGACCCTCCGACACCATCGAAAGGTATTTAGTAGGCGTTCCAACTGGCCCTAAAGGCTTATTATGATTTCAGAAAGGTTGTTATAGGGTCGCATGCCCTTGTCTTGACTTCTTTACCTTCTTCGGAGGGTAAGAGCTTCTTCGATATTGTGGAACAATACCTCCGTCTTCTCCGAAAGGTCTTGAGCCACTTCATATTGTTGACTGCATTCCTTCGACCTCTTCGGAAGGCCTGATCTGGATTACTTTTCTTCTGTCCTTTGTTTAAGATCTTCTGACTTAAGCAGAAGGTGAATTTTTCGAGTAACACTTATCTACCATTCTTTGCTGACTTTGAGCATTGCTCTCTTCATAAAAACCTTTCGATCTAGTTGAAAGGTATTCTGGATGTGCTCCAACTGATTCGAAAGGCTTGCTATGCTTTTGAAAAGGTCATCATGGAGTTGCACCCGCTTGCTTTGATTTCTTCATCTTCTTCAAAAGGTAAGAACTCCCTGAACGGAACCTTTCGACTACTTCAGAAGGTTTGAAGCTATTAAATCTTGATGGCTGTATCCTCTTGACTCCTTCAAAAGGTTTAGTTTGAGCACCTTCTCCTTTGTCTTTGTTGAAAGACCTCTCATTCTAGTCGAAAGGTGGATTCTTGGAGTATCATCCTCCTTATGGACTTTGGAAGATAGCCTTGGACTTCGTCGAAAGCTCCTTGTCGGAAGGTATGATTATCCAGAACATCTTGGTGCTTTCTGATCTTTACTCATGCTTTCATGACCCTTCTTTCATACCTTCGTTCTTATGAAGCAACCCCCTCCCCCGTATGAAAGAAGCTTTTGTTCTTTAGGACAAAACTCCAATGAACTTCCTTCTTTGCTTTCTTCAAAATAGATTATAACTTCTGTAAAGGTTGTAACTTTGTTATGAAATCTTAACGAGCAATCTCAAATTTACGCAGCTAATATTCAAGATGTCAATAGAGTAATATTTCCAAATAAGTTGCTTTGTAATGACCATAATTAAACTTCCCTAAGAATGTGGAGTAATATCACTTGATTTGTAGATATCGGTTCAAATAAATGAACCTTTGGAAAAAAAATATTACAAACCCTTGATATTTCTTTCTCGAGTTAAACCTTTTCAACATGTGGAAATCAATTTCATGTTATCGGGGACTTTTGCTTGTCCCTCTAAGTTTCCTTCATTTTCAACCTTAAACCATCGATTGGTAATTCTAATTTAGTGAAAAAGTGGAAGGTAGTTTAGTAATGTTTCCATTTGGTGTCATGAAGATCTTATATTGAAATCAAATTTTAAATTCAATGGAAAATTCACAAATAATCAAAAAATTCAATAGTAGGATATACAATTTATAAAGTTAGGAATCTAGTAAAGGTCGTCCCATAAGGAAATCAGAGATGTGAAATTCATAAATTGTCATCAAAATCCACAAAGAAATTTTAAAGTCCATGAACTTGGTCAATTGACAAAAGATCATTCAAAATTCAATGAGAAAATCAAGCATAGAAAATCCATAAATCATCAGGGAAACCTCCAAAGAATTTCAAAATCCATTCGATCAAAATCCAAATAGTGATCAGTAAAAACCTCAATAAGGACAGTAGAAATATGAAACTCATGAATCATGATAAAAATGATTAAGGAAACACAAGATTTTTAAAATCAAGGACCTGAAAATCCAATAAAATGGTAGGGAATAGGAAAATCATAAACTCTCATCAAAATCCAAAGGAAAACATAAGTCTCAACAGATCAGAAAACAGCCAGGAAACCATCCAAATTCTGCCATGGAAGTATAGAGAACCAAATTCATGAACTATTACGAAGACCATCAAGGAAATTCGAAATTCACTGTATCAAAAATCCAATAAGAAATTAACCCAAATCCATTGAGAATGCAAAATTCACAAATAACCATAAAGATCCACAAGGAAATCTCGGAATTCATCAAATCAAAAATCTTATAAAGGATTATCAACCACTTAATAAGGAAATCAAAAATTCATAAATCATCATGACAATCATCAAGTAATTTCAGAATTCATCAATTCAAAACCTCGATAAAGATCATCCAAAAATTCCAATAGGAAAATAAAAAAACGAAATCCATTAATCATCACAAAAATTAGTAAGGAAGCTTAAATTTCATTAAATCAGGGAATTAAAAAAAATGTGATATGAAACACGTTCATTCTTATTCAAAATCAGAAGATCAAAGGAAAATTCATAAATTATCATGGAAAATCAATAAAGGGAACCAAGAAATCATGAACTCGTGAAACAAGTGATTAGTAGGGAATCGTCATGAAAATTCAATGGGAAATTGTAACACGTAAAATTCATGAATCATCATAGAAATCAGTAGGGAAATTAAACCAACAATTCGTCAAGAAATCACCATAGTAATTTAATAAAGAAATCATGAATACAAAATCAGCAAATCCTCACAAAAATCAATGGGAAATCCATAAATTATTATAGAAACTCCACAAATGAGTTAAGAAATTAGGAACTCAATAATCAAACGAATGATGGGAAATCATCATGAAAATTCATGTATGTAAAATTCATAAACCATTTCGAAAGTTAATGAAGGAATTGGGAAACCTTGAAACTAGAAATTCAATATGAAGTCTTTATAGAAATTCTCCAATGAAATTGATAAATCATCATGAAGTCAAGGTAGGAGTTTAAGATTGACCAAATCAAAAAATGGAATTTTAAGAAAAGAAATTTAAAGTCCATGAAACCAAGAATTTAATCAAAAAAATTTCCAGGATCTCATTTGACAAATAGATTGCTAGAAATAAATCCAATATTGGAATTAGAGACTTATCTGGTCATAGTAAATTCAGAAAATTCAAGTAATAAACTCTTAGACCTATGGGTTAGTAAAGTTTTTGATCTATTGAAGTATCAATTCTTCAAATACTGGTAGAGTTCCTTTTGTTCTAAGGGATTACTCTGTTTTTTGGGACTATGTTGCTGTTTACTCAATTCATTCTTGGAATATGGTCTTTATTGTCTTTAGCGGAAACTTGCTATTTATTCCATTCCTTCGACCATTGTATATATTTTGGCCTTTGATTCCATGTTAGGGATTCCTTTTATCCCTTTTCTTATCTCATGTCATCTCTTAGGATGCAGATTCCTTTGATGTAGTAATTATTTCTCAAGCAGTAGATGTTCTAAGATTTGCTAATTCATATCTTGTCTCTTTTGGATATGATTCTAGACTCTTTGCTTGTTTTTGACTGTTGTGTTGGACATCTTGTGTTGTTGTCCCTATATGTATCCTTCTTCAAAATTTCAATTTTGTCCCAGTTGATAGACAGATTTCTTTCTATAACCCTTTATTCTCTTGGGTTTTAAACCTTGGTTTTTAGTTGTGGGCACCTCTGTCCTCATTTTCTGTTTGGAGCTCCCACTAGGCTTGGACATTTCAGTCCATTCTTTTTAATGAGCCACTCTTTTGGCTTGGACATCTTAGTCCATCCTTTTTAATGAGCCACTCTTTGGGCTTGGACACCTTAGTCCATTCTTTTTAATGAGCCAATCTTTGGGCTTTCCTTGTCTTAAAGGGATATATACTCAGCCGACCTTCCTCCAAAAGGCCGCTGATGGGTACTACCCTGACCCATACCCTAAAAGGTGGTTTTGACGTTAGGGGTTCAATCTCTCCCTCTAGGAGATGCTATGAAATAGCGTCGTAGGCTTATGCTCCTCCCTCTAAGAGGTGCCACAGAATAGCGTCCTGGGCTTATGTCCCTCCCTCTAGAAGGTGCTACGAAATAGCATCGTAGGCTTGAATGTTTATATATAAAAATGATTTTTGGCCAATTAAAATGGACTCTCCTTTAAGAGAAAGAACTTTATAATTACCCCCTTTAGTATATTGAGGGCTTATCTTTTTAAAAATAGTTTGGACTCATGAATCCCTTTTAATAAAAGAATTTTCCCTTAATATGGTCTTTTGCAATAACCTTCTTTCTGTTCTCACAATAGGGACACAAACCTCAAATGGGAGACTAAGAGGTCATGATTCATGAACTAACAGCTTTTTTGTCGAGAATATGGTTCTCTAGTTTGAGTTTCAATAAACTTTTGTGTTTTCAAAATCTTTCTTGACAAAGTATGAATGGGCTTATCTCTGCCCAGGATTTTAGTAAACTTTGAAACATTGAAATTTCTCAGTTTGAAGTCTTTTTGTGCACATTTATTAATGCTATATAATATCTCAAATTAGTCGCATAAATCTGCTTTTGGGATAAATAAGTATTCGTTTCCATCCGGGCCATGGGGTGGTTGAAAATAGTTTACTTAAAAGGATATAATTTGAGAAAATTCCTTTCGGAATCATTTTCTAAATATGGGCTTTCTACAAAATTGGAATTCAGTTTAGCAGTGATTTAACATTTCTTACAGGAAAGCCTTGGTGTTGACTGAATTGTTTATAATTGCCTCGTGTCAGGCGTTTGATTTGTCTTCTTTAAGTATTCTGGAGTTTGTCTAAGTGCTTCAGTTCGATTTTGTTTTTACCTATAATTGCGTCCAAATTTTACTTAGTACATGATTAATGCACAAAAAAAATTTAAGTATCAAGTTAAAGAGCTATGAAAAGAAAGAGAGAAAGTTCATAGTTGAACTGATATCGCGAGTCCTCATGATTTGATAGGAATTTGCATTTTGGAGTTGCTGAATTGTTTTCCTCTTAGTTTGAATAAGATGTCTTTCTAGTTTCTCTAACGAACTCTTGTAAAAATCCCAACTTGACCATGCCTTGAATTTATTTGACAAGACACGACATTCATCAGTTTCATGCCCATTTGCTTTATGGTACTCGCAGTAACTTCTTCCTTTATTTGCCTCTTGGGCACTCCGAACTTTTTGAGGCGCAATAAAATTCTCATTTCTTTTTATCTTAGCATATATGTAGGAGAGGGGTTTGCTAAGGACTGCACAATTCATTTTAGAACTCTTTCTTCGACTTCCCTTCGGGTTTTCACTTTCCCTTGGCCTCTTGTCAAGGCGCTAAAAATCAGATTTCTCTTCCTTGGATTCTCAGTGGAATTCTTTCTTAGCATGGTGCATCTCGCCCAATTGAATAAACTTCTCAGCCCGGAGAAAGAAATATTGTAGACCTTTGCACCCATTGATATAAAGGTCTTTCCAGAATGAGGTTTGTTCAATTAACCCTGATCGAACTGCCACAAGCTTTTCTCTATCAGTTGTACTTTCTGCTCTTAATGCTTCTGCGCTGAATCTGCTCAAATATTCGCCAAGTAACTCCCCTGGATTTTGCCTGATGGTTGCTAGCAAGCTAAAGTCTATAGTTGTATTTCTGAATATAGAAAATTGAGCCATGAAGTTGCAAGTAAATTGTTCCTAAGAATAGATAGTTCCCATTCGGTAACTCCTATACCATTTGATTACTATTCCTTGAAAAGTAATGGGAAAGTTTACATCGAACTGCCTCCGGAGCATTGTATAAGTTCATCCAGTTTTCAAAGACGACAAGGTGATCATCTGGATTAGTTGTCCCATCATATTTTAGTGAAGGAATTTGAATGTGTGGAGGAAGATTTATCGCCATTATTTCTTTGGAAAAGGGGTCCTTTTGCATGGTAACGTATTCTTGAGGATCATAAATTTCTTTTTCTCTAAGTGCATTAACCACTATATTGTGTAGGTTATCATTTTGGTTGGTCTCATTTCTGTAACTTCTCTTATTGTATTCTGGGATAAGGCTATTTGATTGCTCAAGAGATTTATTTACTTGACTATCTCGGTTTAACCCTTGATCCTCTATCTCATTTGGAGGTTAAACTTCATTCTCCATTTCCATAATCCTTATTTATTCTCGGGTTGGGGCTATTCTGAATACTCCTTTATTACCATCTTTTGTGGCTGTTGATTCTGAACCTTGATCATATTGATTTCCAATTTTGTTAGGGTTGAAGGTTGCCCAACTTCTATTTTGCTTAAGTTAGGATTTGAGACCATGTGACCTTTAAAGGTTGATGTGATGTAGCCTCTTTGTTTGGATTGTCCCTATTACTTTTAGCTTTGTATATACTCCTATTTTAGTCAAGGCTCTTTATATAATTGATCGGGGATGAAAGTTATCAGAGATCGGAGGTTCGAGCCCTCCTTCTAGCGCCAAAATGTTAACAAGAGTTCTTGTCAACACCCCAAAGTTATTCCAAGTAGTGTGGTAAGTTCAGAGCATGTGATTCCCTTAAGGATTACTTTTGTATCCTCACTTGTAAGTATCTTACGAATCAGACCTTCCGTTGAAGCCGAAAGGTTTAGAGCTTGGGCTAAGTGACCTTCCGGCTTCGCTGAGTTCGCTTGAAGTCCTCCACAAAGGCTGTTCTTTTGATTAGATTAGGTTTTCCTGAATCGAGTCCTCAAAAGGTAGGATTCAATCTTATCGAGAGGTTAGGGAGACAACCTTCCTTGAATTAGGGTAGGAAATCAATTACTTTGGTGAGAAGGTAGTAGCTTCCGACTTGGACGAAAGGTTTCATCACTTATATTGAGTAGATTCCAACCTTGCCGAGAGGTTAAAATAGTTGAGTCAGCAGTTTCGGAGGGTTTCAGTGAAAGTTAATCCAAATAGGCTGTCGACCTTGTCGAAAGGTTTAGATTGAAGGGTTAAGACTTCGAAAGGTTGCAGTTGTTGATTGTTCAAGAGTGTTGTCGACCTTGTCAACAAGAACCTTCCGATGAGGTTGAACCTGCAAATATGGGTTAACTCAACAAAGATTTATACAAGCAGTAAAGTAATTGACAAAGCTAAGTACTTCCCTTTTTATTCAAGAAAAAGCTTCACTTTATTAAATTTCCCCAAATCACACTCAATTAGGGTTTCAACCCACTTTTCAAGAAGTTGCAAAGTTAGATCAAGAGAAATTCAAATCCCCTGAAACAGGACCCCTTGGGTCTTTTTATAGATGCTGACGGCCAATTTTCTGTCCTTGTGCATTCGGCTGGATCGAATTCCCTTCATATATACAATTGCTAACCTTTCGATTTCAACGAAAGGTTTTCCTTTCACATTTCATCATGGATTCTTGAACGCTGCCGAATGGTCTGTTCTTTCATTTATTTTTAGGAACCTTTTGCCCTTGTCGGAAGGTTTGTCATCTATATAGTATGTGAACCCTTCGAAGGTGCCGAAAGGTTCCTGGCTATTGTGAACCCTTCGACTTGGTCAGAAGGTTGCTTTTTACTTAGATGTTGCCGAGAGCCGAGCTTTCCTTGAATGTTGTCGGAAGGTTGCTTTACGTTCTCTGTTGACTTATGAATCTTTCTTTCATCATAGACCCTCCGACACCGTCGAAAGGTATTCAGTAGGTGTTCCAACTGGTCTGAAAGGCTTATTATGCTTTCGGAAAGGTTGTTATAGGGTCGCATGCCCTTGTCTTGACTTCTTTGCCTTCTTCGATGGGTAAGAGCTTCTTGGATATTGTGGAAGAATACCCTCCGTCTTCTCCGAATGGTCTTGAGCCGCTTCATATTGTTGACTGCATCCCTTCGACCTCTTCGGAAGGCCTGATCCGAATTCCTTTTCTTCTATCCTTTGTTTGAGATCTTCTGACTTAAGCGGGAGGTGAATTTTTCGAGTAACAGTTATCTACCATTCTTTGCTGACTTTTGAGCATTGCTCTCTTCATAAAATCCTTTCGACCTAGTTGAAAGGTATTCTGGATGTGCTCCAACCGATTCAAAAGGCTTGCTATGCTTTTGAGAAGGTCGTCATGGATTTGCACCTACTTGCTTTGATTTCTTCATCTTCTTCGAAAGGTAAGAACTCCCTGAACGGAACCTTTCGACTACTTCAGAAGGTTTGAAGCTATTAAATCTTGATGGCAGCATCCTCTTGACTCCTTCAAAAGGTTTGGTTTGAGCTACTTCTCCTTTGTCTTTGTTGAAAGACCTCTCGTTCTAGTCGAAAGGTGGATTCTTGGAGCATCATCCTGCCTATGGACTTTGAAAGACAGCCTTGGACTTCGCCGAAAGCTCCTTGTCGAAAGGTATGATTATCCGGAACATCTTGGTGCTTTCTGATCTTTCCTCATTCTTTCGTGGCCCTTCTTTCATACCTTCGTTCTTCTGAATATTTTATGGTTAACAATATTGAATTCTGAATGCCACGAGGAATTTATATGTTATGTAAACCATTATTTGGGAGATGAGTTTTAATTTTTATGATTTTCCAAACAATGGAAAATTTATTATGATTTTTCATAGGAAAATATGAACAATTGGATTTATAAATTAATTTCAGAAATTATATTAAGAATTTGGGTCTGAAATTTATATATGTTTGATAACATATTAAAAATGAATTTCTGTGATTTTTGGGGATTTTTCCTAAGTGATTTACTGTGGAAATTATATTATTTAAGAAGGAGGACTTAAATGTTTTATTTGTTTTGCTTAAGGAAGGGCCTATTTGTTAAATTATTTTGATTAGATCTGAAATAATTACGGTAGTTTATTTTAGAAAGAATTTAAAAAAGTTTATGGAAACAAATGAAATGTTTACAAATAGGCAAGTTAGTTTAAAAGCAATTACTTAAAAAGGCATTAAAACAGCCTTTACCCAGAAATGTTGTTTCGCCCCTTTCATAGGCCACCTTTCGACCCTATGCTTCTGCCTCAAACAAGTCGAAACCAACCAGGTCGAAACTTACCAAGCTGAAACCAATACACAAGGTATTAATATGTTGGTACATAGTGGATTGGAGAAAAGCGGAAGGCATAGTGTCAAAACCAATGCTTTTGAAGGGGTCGAAGCCTTTGTTTTACTTTCCAAAGATATGCACTAGCCTTATTTTCATAAGGATGCTTTCGAAGGGATCGAAACCCATTTAAATAGCTTTTGAAAATGTTACCGCCTTTTTGTTTAAAGTGAAGCTTTCGAAAGAGTTGCCTTGTTTTTAAAATTAATGCTTTCGAAAGGGTAGTGCCAACCTTATAACTTTCGAATGTGTTGTAGTCATCAATGTTTTGATATGTAGCTTTTGTTATTTAAATATATTATGCCGCTTCCTAATGCTTTCGAAAGGGGTAATGGTTTCGAAGGAAATGGCTTTGAAAATGGGTTTCGAAGCTAACCTTCAGATGTTTTACTTAAATGATTTAAACTTTTGAAAGGATGGTTCCGAAGCCATTTGTTTTTTCCCAAATACTTTTACTTAAAGGTTAATGGTTTCCCAAGGGGTACTTTCGTTTATGTTCACTTGACACAAAAGATATTGTTAGAATAAAACCCAATGGTTTCAAAAGGGATGCTTTCAAATGGTTTCAGAAGGGGTATTTTCTATGGTTTCAAAGCTATGCTTCTAAGAGTTAAATAAGTAATACTTTAATACCTTTGAAAGATATGTTTTGAGGGTTTCTAAAGAGATGATTTAAAGTACTTCGAAAGAAATATGCTTAGTGTTTTGAAAAGAAGATTTGAATGCTTTCGAAGGAGGTTATCCAATAGTTTCGAAAGTAAAAGTTTAAGATTTCGTAAGCCTTAGTTTTCAAAACAAATAACCCAATCTCATTTTTAAAGAAAAACCATGGAATAATAAAGGAGTTTTAAAATGGATTTTAAGTATAAAGTTTTTGAAAAATCTTTCCTTGATAAAATAATAGGTTAAAGGGATTAACCATGTTTTATATGAAAATTATTTCAAGGATATTAAACCACATGTGTTATTATGTTTGCTTCTTCTTATATACGTGTTCACTATAAAATGGACCCATAACTGTATTTTGGAAAGAAAGGGCAAAATAACCAGCTAGGTTGACCCAGTAGTGAATATAAATTGAGTTAACTCTTGTATGAGTAGAATTGCATCCAGGAGGTCAGGTAGACCAGAATATAGGATGTCTAAATACCGATTAAACAAATATTTTATTACAATTTTGAATAGTACAAATTTGAGCTCTCATTATATATATACAATCTTTGATTACAATACAATTTTGATTACATCAAAATTTTCCATTTACATTTGCACCTCACTACATATCACTCATTCACTCGTTTTTATCTTCAACTCTATTCCAGACTAAATCCAGCATCTGAATTATCTGCAATGAAAACACTGACGCGGTAAAATTGAAAAGAAAATATTTTTACAGTGTAAAATAAAATGTATTTTGAAAATATTATTTGCCTCATTTATTTGGGTTGTCCATCATCATTTATTTTGAATTCATCATACATGAACAACTTGTGACATGCACAGTGTATCACTATACATACCACAAGGCCATGCACATCGATATACACTTGATAAAATTACAGGGACAGGTGAGCACAAGGTCAAACCCAATTAAAAGTCGGGTTCAACTCAAGTGAAATACAAATAAATTCACGATATTAGAACAGGGTCAAACCCGAGCTATAAGCTGGATTCAACTCAGGTGCAATTCTAAAAATCAAAATGAAAAGTGACATGCACAAGAAAACAATGTAGCTGGTCAAATATGGAACCAGAATTACAGTTTCAAGTCCATCAACCAAGGACAGACCGCACAGTCAAATGCAAGCATACGAATACAAACTCAGACTGTAAATACAAGTTTAGTAGCATGGCACAAAGGCAAGGCACTGACTCAACAATTAAAGCATACACATTGAAACCAGACTCGAACGAACAATGACAAGAAGCTCAACCAACATTTCAGGAATGATACAGTGTGCAAATAAACAAGTCTGGCAACAAAGATATCATGAACCAGTTCTAAATGCATATGAACTCAAATATCAGTGGACAGTGCAATGAAGACCATAAGACTCAAGTCTACAACGTACAAGATGAATATAAAAAGTGCAGACCACCAATGTAACTCAAAGGCTCGAAGCAGCAGCAGCCTTAACAAGTGAATGGCCAAGACCAAAACAAAGCAAGCCTGGCACAATGGAAATAAGTTTACATGACTCGAAGGCAACTAAATACAAGTGAAGGCCTCAACATCAAATAACAAACGAATTCAGTGCAAACAAGAATCGAGCTAACAGTTAACATGTAGTCTCAACAAAATGCCACATGAAACAGTACAGTGGAACTAAACATTAAAACCAAACCGCAATACAGTGAACAAGTCGAGCAGGTTTTAGAAGTTTCAAATCTGAGTTCAAATGCCAGAAATTCACAGCCATGGTGGCCAAGGTGATCGATCAAGTCAGAGTAAAAAAACTTCCAGATTATCACAAAATCAATTGGCCGAATTTAGCAAAGAAATGCATGGAACAAGTTCGTATTGAATAAGTCAAAGTGTCTAAGTCACAGGAGAAACAAAATCAAAATTGAAGCCATGTTAAATAAGCAACGAAATTATACGAATTGAAGAAGTCAGAGAAATCTCAAACATTCAAGTTAAATCGAACGGCCAAGCATATAAATTGACAAATTAAAACCAGTTGTATACGAACGAAGAAATAGGAATTCGAATCCTACATAAACAATTAACATCATCTGCCTAAATCATCGAGTTCAAGGAAATTAACCAGTAAAGTAAAGAGCATAAAATCACATACTAATTCATACCGAACTCGACGAATTGAAGTGACCATGTGCAAATCGAAGTGAGTTGATTACCGAATCAAATTAAAGCAATAACCAATAGTAATCGACCAACAATCGGTCGACGCTTTTTAATTCCACGAAACCATAAATCAGGAAGAGGAATGAACGAGCTAAAGGAAGCAGCCTTTTTTCACAAGGAAAGAAATACGGGCCAAAGGAATATATAGAGGAAATAAAAGAAAAAGGGAAACGAGCTAATTTCTTAAGCTTGAATGTTTGGGCCGGCTTCTTTAAATTACTAATTGGGCTTAATATTTAAAATAAGGGTTTTGTGTTTAAAATTATTTTTATTTTTTGTATATTATTTTAAACTTTGGTAATTTCTAGTCGTACGACTAGGGGACGAACTACGGTGGTGTAGTTCGAGAATTCACAACTCAGTAGCTGAGTTGTGGCAGGGTTTTGAGCGTAGAGTTAGGTTTTTCGATAGCGGGTGTCGCGAGTTTACGTCTGTAAGCGTCTGACTACTTAATTTCTAGTAGAAACCTTGGGGGCAGCACGTAGGCAGGGTTTTGCCGAAGCTGGGTAAATCTGTGTGTTCTATTTTCTACTTTTATTATTCTGCTATTATCTGTGCTGCTATTATTCTGGTATTATCAGTGTTGTGATTATTTTATATACTTCCGCATTAAATTTTTATAATTAATAATATCACCCTATTCATCCTCCCTCTAGGGTGAAATCGATCCTACAAGTGGTATCAGAGCTAGGAACAGAAGTCAATTGTTGTTTTAAAAAATTAATTTTTCAAAAACCAATTTTGTTTTAAAATTTTGAATTTTTAAAATGGCTTCTTCTAATAATGCTTTTGCTAAGTGTCAGTCCATAGTTAGACCATAAATGTTCAATGGTGAATATGCTTACTGGAAAAATAGAATGAAAATCTTTCTGAAAACCATTGATGCTTAGAATATTGTTGAGACAGGTTATAGGACCCCAACTATAATGGTAGATAATCAGGAAATAGATAAACCGATGGATCAATGGACACATCTAGAAAATAGACTACAGAATACTAATGCTTAAGCTATGGATTCTATTATTTGTTCATTGGATCAAATTGAATTTAATTGTGTCTCACATTGTCTAACTGCGCAGGAAATCTGGCACACACTTGAAGTGACTCGCGAAGGAACATCTCAAGTCAAGGAATCTCGCCTTGCCATGCTTAGTAGCAAATACGAGAATTTCACAATGGCCAAGGAAGAAAATGTCAAAGAGATGTACGGACGACTTTCAAATATCATATACAAATTAAAAGCTCTTGGAAAATCATACACAGAGTTGGAAATAGTCCAAAAAATCCTTAGAGTCCTTCCATGAAATTTTGAAGCCAAAGTTACAGCCATTCAAGAATCAAAAGATTTGAAACAAATCAAAGTTGAAGAACTCATCTGAAATCTCACCACTTATGAGCTAGAAATGAAATTCAAGGAAGAGCGTGAAGGTGGAGAAACTCGAAAGAAATCAATAGCTCTTAAAGGAACAACGGAAAGTGATGATGATTATGATGGAGAAGCTGAACTAGCGCTTTTAATGAAGAAATTCAAAAAGTGGAATCTTATATACGGAAATCTAGTTCTAAATCAATAGTTGAAAAGCAGAATAGCCAAAGCACTAGACGACTCAGAAGAACGGGAGATCATCTGTCCAATTGTCTTGCCTTAGCACTCACCTCCACAAAATCGTGATTATCAAAACGCGATTACGCGACCACAATTCAAGCACAATGTTGCTTTCGTGTTTAATTGGTTTCTAAAAAAAGAGTTATGTTTCTGTTCACAAAGAGAAGTAGGGATTTGGATATTTGGTTTTCTATTTTTTTTAAAAGTTACGTTGTGGGCTTGCGGACTTTGGTTGTTGGGTAGAATTTATTATTTTTTTTGGTAAATTTATATTTTTCAATAAAACAAAAAAAAAGAAAGTTTTAGTTTATAAAATTGTTTTTGGCTTTTTTTGGGTGTGTGTATTGTTGTGTGGTTTACTTAATTTTATTGAAATTTTCTTTAGTTTACAAAAAAAAGATTTTCTTTTGTTGAATTTGCTTTGCTTTTTGTTTTTTTTGTTTTGTTTTTCTTTTGTTTTGCCTAAAAAGATAAAAAAATTTACTTTTATTTTCATTCTATCCTTATATACAAAACAAAAATCTGGTTCAAACTTTCAGGTTGCAAATTGCAGGAAACTAGAACAAAAGGAATTGCTGCTAAAAATTGCGCTGCTTGCTTATTTGCTTGAAAAAAAATCGCTGCTTTTAAATAAAGTTGCTAATAATTATGCACGCTCTGTTATCATGCTGTTATCCCTTTTTTTAATTTTTCTTGCATTGTTGGTTGCTTGCATTTAAAAAAATCCCAAAAAAAGAAAAAAAATCATTTGAAGTTGCGTTGTTAATGAACGTTTAATTTCTGTTTTGCATTCATTTCATCTTATTTTCTTTTCTAAGGGCAATACCCAACTTCACATAAGGTGGGGGATTTCATCACCCCTTCCTTGGCCCATTTGTTATCCCGCCTTTTGGCAAGGCCGTGACACCAAGGAACTGACTAGTAACCAATGACGGTCCATCCTAGAAATCGGTTATACACAGGCTCACTATGGAATTCGACGAATTTTGTCCGAGTCCGGATCGGCCTAAAACTGGTATGACACGACAAGCGAAGCTATGAGAGCCAACGTTCCAAATCTCAAGTCAATCCGAGTTCATATGCTCAAGTTACAACCGATGCAAAATTGAATAAAAACAGCCTCGCGTTCGACTCGCTCAGTTCGAATCCATCAGGAGTGCCTACTTCGACTCGCTCTGCTTCACATGCATCTCAAAACCACTGTTCGACTCACTCCGCTTCGACTCCATCTCAGAGCCTCTGTTCGACTCGCTCCGCATCCCTCAGAAAACAACTGTTCGACTCCATCGATACGAAACCACAGTTCGTATCGATCACCTTCAACTTCATCTCCTATGCAGTTCGTATCCATCGTGGATCTTCTGATCGAATCCATCGAGTTGCCATATTCGAATCAATCGACCGGAGTTGAGTTTCTATCGATACGAACAAGGCAAGGTCCAAGAACGACTCGATCAAAGCGGCATTAAAGGTGGAGTGATCCAAAGGTTCGAACGCCACGTCATCGAGTCGAGCAGCGACTTGAACAAAACCGAGTCGAACAGCGATGCGAACGAGAGCGAGTCGAAATAAGGGAGTCGAACGAAACAGCCAACCGAGAATCCCATTTCGTATCGATCATATCTCCTAATCTACAAGTCCAAATGCTATGAAATTTTCACAGAAGACTACGTGCATGCTACAGAATGTCCACGCCAAATTTCGACTCCATTGGATGAAATCTTGATCGATACGAAATCCGTTCGTATCGATCACGGATCGGACCAAAACTTCACGGGCTTGGGCGCACGGGCCTGGTCACGTGCCAGAGAGGGTCTCCCAAGATCTGAGCGAAATATCAGCCTCCTACACCTATAAATAGACCCCCAAAGCCAACAGGAAAGGGGTTCGGCTTCTTCTTTGAGATCTCCAACGCCCAGACTCTGCCAGATCCTGATCTAAACTCCATTGCTGCTGCTACCAACGAATTTCACTGCTGCAAATCATTGTTATTCGCCGTAACTTGATGAAATCAATTGTAAACATCAAAGAAAGATCAATAAAGCAAACTACTTCATAGTGGACGTAGGCAATACGCCGAACCACTCTAAATTCTTGTGTCTCCTTTCATTTTAATTATTATCATATCTGAGATTTGGAGTTTTTGTTAGACAATTCCTCTTTTTCCATTTAATTTCTTCACTTTATCTCTTCAAAAACTTCCGAAGAGTGTTGTGCCCAATTTTGGTACAAACATTTTGGTGCTTTCACTGAGAAAAATCCATTTTTTCTCCTGCTCTTTGGATCTCCTATCTATATCGGATTGCATAAATCCAAGAAGAAGATCCAGATCTAGAACTTTGAAGCCCTTCCATTCTGTTCAGATCTGCATCAGATCTAGGAAAGGACTTTCACCAATTCACCATGGTAAGTACACGGACTACCTCTATAGCTACTGATCAGGGAGGACGGGATAGGCATAATCCCGTGCAATTGCCTCCATCCAACCAAGATGCTGCCGGACCTTCAGATCCATCAGGCCCGGTTACCAGACAAGAGTTTCAGATGCTGCTTCAAGAATTGACCCAGAGTCGCCAACAGCTAACTGAACAACTACGCACCAACACAGAGTTGTCCAACCAGCTAAATCGCTAGAGGCGAAGAAGATCCAGAAGAGACCAAGGTTCTTATTCTTCCACAGAGAGTTCAGCCTCCTCTGATGGCCAAACCAGATCCACACGCCCACGGCTAGGTGTAAGCTACACCCAAGCCACGGGACACCAACCTGCTTCGAATCTTGGACAACCCAGAACTGGACCATCCACTAGTCATCATACAGGACCTTCATCCCGAGGAGGTGCTGCTCCTTATCATGTCACAGGCAACATCGCTACTACCATCACTATTGAACAAGGAGTTGATGCTAGAAACCAAGCTGATCCTCAACGTAACCAACGGGAGCAAACTCCAGAACCTTATGTCCCATAAAATGTTGAACCAAGGAGGCGAGGCATGGACCGTCGACCGCGTCCAGTCCAGACTCACGCTGTGGAACCCGACCACACCTTGGCACAGCATGCTCCTAGTATCCGCATGTCGAATATTCCAACGATGATTCGTCAAATGATCCGTGAAAGTCAGGGTCTCAGTAATGACGACTGGGGAATCTCCCGGAGTCATACCCCTTTCACCGATGATATATTATATGCTGAACCACCTCGGCGCTTCAGGATGTTGACTTTGCCAGTCTACGAAGGGAGTTCTGATCCTAATCAACACATCCTGAAGTACGAATGGCTGATGAATGCTGCAAGAGTTGATGATGCAGTAAAATGCCGTAGTTTCCCCATTTCTCTAGGGGGCATTGCAACTATGTGGTTTACTCGTTTGCCACCACGATCCATTTCTAGTTTTGACCAGATGGCCACCAAGTTTGTTGAACAATTCGTATGCATGTGGCGAGGCCTAAAGATGTTAACACTCTGTCTAGTGTTACACAAGCTCCCGGAGAAACACTTAGACGTTACTTGGAGCGATTCCATGCTGCATGTGCAGAAATAAGCAATCCCAATGATAACTCTATCCTAATGGCATTGACTAAGGGGATTGATGCTGATTCCGAGTTCGGAAATTGGTTAGCTGGGAAGCCACCTGCGTCATTGGACCGTTTCTACTCCAAGGCAGCCCAATTCTTGAGAAGGGAGGATGTGAAACAGTCTAGGAAGCAGGATGATGCAGGACCCAACGTCAAGGGAATCCAGAGTAACATCGCTGTTAAACAGCCCGGAGGGAGTTCTGGAAAAGTTCAGTTGAACGTACAAAATAAACAGAATCAGCAGAGGGACAATGGAAATCAAAGCAAAAACGCGATCAGAATCGTGGTCCACGGCGTAGAGCTTCCATGTACGATAATTACACTCCATTGAACACGTCATTGGAGATTGTGTATTTGCAGACCTGCAATACGATGCAATACAAGAAACCTGCCTCGAAACCACCAACTGAAAGACAAATCCAAATAGGAAAATTTTGTAGATTCCATGAGAGTTATGGCCACAATACAAATGAGTGTCGTCACTAACAAGACCTTATTGAAAAACTGATACGTGAACGGAAGTTGGATCAGTATGTGCGGGCGCCGCAGTCTGGTGGTGCGGGCCCATCAAATCAGAATCGTGCGCCAAATCAGGAAAGACAAGAGGAACCCGCTCGCACAGGCGGGATATGTGCGGGCGCCGCAATCTGGTGGTGTGGGCCCATTAAATCAGAATCGTGCGCCAAATCTGGAAAGACAGGAGGAACCCGCTTGCACAGGTAGGAGATTGGTTATCAATACCATAAGTGGTGGTCCTCACCCAACAGATCGAAGCTGGAAGGAAATGGAGTCGTATGCCAGTTCTATCAGGCATGCAGACTTTGAGTGTTATAGTAGTTTTGATGAAGGGGCTCCGGCCAAGCAACAGAAGAAGATGACAGACAACATCGTGTTCAGGAACAAAGACGCTGACAAAGTCGAAGCCCCCACTATCGACCCGTTGGTCATCTCAGCTCAAGTAGGTCCTGCTTGGATGAAGAGGATCTTAGTTGACAGTGGAAGCTCTGTGAATATTTTGTTTAAACGAGCCTATGATCAAATGAGAATGGAAGCCACGGACTTGAAACCTTGTCAATCCCAAATCCATGGTTTCAACGGAAGTGCAACCATACCCACTGGAATGGTGGAACTGCCAGTAGAGTTGGGAGTTAGAGAACGTCGGAGAGTACGGATGTTACAGTTCATTGCTTTGGACATAGACTCCCCTTACAATGCTTTCTTGGGCCGACCGGCCCTCTCCGAATTTAGGGCATCCATCGCCCCGTGGTGTTTGACTTTAAAGTTTCCCACTGATTATGGAGTTGGAATCATTCAGGGAGATCAGGCTGCTGCCAGGGCCTGTTATGTTTCTGAGCTCCGGGAGGCGCAGCGAAAGGAGAAAGGAAAGGGCGTGGAGGAATCTCTCTGCGTCTGTTTTGCTGATAATTGACAATTAACGCCCGGGCCTAGGCCCAGGCACCCCAGCCAATTCCTCAAGGATCTTGACCCAAGAGAAACTGAAGACGAAGGAGAATCTGAAGAAAGTCAAGCATCCCCGGCCGAACTGACAATCGACGTCCCAATTGACAATGATGATGATTTGAAGATGATAAAGATTGGGTCTCAACTAAGCCAGCAAACTCAAAAGGAATTGGTTGAATTTGTACGGGCGAATCTTGATGTATTCGCCTGGACGCATTCCGACATGTGTGGGATCTCGCCGGATATCGCGAGCCACACTCTGAATATTGACCCGCGGCATGTCCCGGTCAAACAGAAAAGGCGTGGTATGGATCCAGAGAGATCTACCGCCCTTAAAGAAGATATAGAAAAGCTTAAAGCGAATGGGTTCATTCGAGATGCGCTATATCCTGAATGGGTGTCGAATCCCATGCTCATCCGAAAGCCGAACGGAAAATGGAGAACATGTGTCGATTATTCCGATCTGAATAAAGAATATCCCAAAGACAGTTTCCCGCTTCCTAGAATTTATCAGCTAGTAGATTCGACAACTGGGCATGAACTCTTATCCTTCATGGACGCGTATTCTGGCTACAATCAGATACCGATGCATTTACCCGATCAAGAACATACCAGCTTCGTAACCAATCTGGGACTTTACTGTTACAAAGTTATGCCATTCGGACTCAAGAATGCCGGGGCTACTTATCAACGATTGGTCAATCAAATGTTTGCCAATCAAATCGGGAAAATAATGGAAGTGTATGTAGACGACATGCTTGTGAAGTCACGACTCTCCACCGACCATGTTGAAGACCTGGAAACTATGTTTAACATACTTCGAGAACACAAAATGAAGCTAAATCCACTAAAATGTCACTTTAAAGTTGCATCCGCAAAATTCCTTAGGTTCATCGTCAACGCTCGAGGGATCGAATCTAATCCTGAAAAGATCTGGGCTATCAGAAATCTCGAAACTCCGAAAACCATAAAGCAAGTCCAAAGTCTCAACGGGAAAGTAGCAGCATTGAGCAGGTTCATTTCAAAGTCCACTGACAAATGCATCCCCTTCTTCGATCTAATCCGAAAAGGGAAACGAAACTTTGAATGGACCACGGAGTGTGAGGGCGCTTTCCAAGCACTAGTTCAACATCTATCCACACCACCTATCCTGTCGAAGCCTATTGATCATGAGAAGTTGTTCGTATATTTGGCGATATCAGAAAACGCTATCAGCGCTGCATTAATTTGAGAAGAAGACAAGATACAGAAGCCAGTATACTACATCAGCAAGCGATTGACTGGGGCTGAAAGGAATTATTCGAAATTAGAGAAGTTGGCTTATTGCCTCGTTATTGCATCAAGAAAACTCCGACCATATTTCCAGGCGCATCCGATTATTGTTTACACCGACCAGCCGTTACGACAGGTCCTTTCGCGGCCTGAGACATCTGGTAGGTTACTCAAGTGGAACATCGAACTGAGCCAGTTTGACCTTACTTACACTCCAAGGCGGGCCATACAAGGACAAGTCCTAGCCGATTTCATAGCTGAATTCACCATTCCAGAGAACTTGCCCGAAACCAGTGAATCCCCCGAATACGTCTGGAAGCTGTATACCGACGGTGCATCAAACGACCGGTGTTCGGGCGCTGGTGTTGTACTTGAAACTCCCGAGGGCCGATCCATATGTTATGCTTTGAAGTTTGATTTTCATGCGACTAATAATGTAGTTGAGTATGAAGCCCTCTTAGCTGGCTTAAAGCTTGCTAGAGATTTGAGAATTATCGCAGTGGAAATTTATTGTGATTCACAATTTGTTGTGTGTCAGGTGCGGGGAGAGTATCAAGCAAGAGATCGAAGGTTGGCTGCTTACTTAGCTCGAGTTCAGGAAGTACTAAATAGTTTGATTATTATGCCATTTATTGTATACCTCGAGAACGCAACCAAAAAGCCGATTCATTGGCAAAGCTAGCCAGCATAGGTGAAGCTCGGCAAATGGGACTCGTTCCCGTAGAAGGGTTATCCTCCCCAAGCATTGACCGGGCAGAAATGGACCGGGTATGCGATACCGTCCTCGAAAAGGATTCATGGATGACTCCACTCAGAAATTACATTGAGCACGGAACCCTGCCGGAGCGCAAGGGTGAAAAGAGACAAGTCCTTCGGAATGCCTCATGGTTTACCATCCAGAATGGAATCATGTACAGAAGAGGGTACTCAGTCCCTCTACTCCGGTGTATCGCTCACGATGAAATTAAACGAGTATTGCACGATGTGCACGAGGGAGAATGTGGCGATCACACCGGGGGGTAAGCACTTGCCAAGAAAATACTTCGATACGGATATTACTGGCCGACTATGAATCGTGATGCGTCGGATTATGCAAAGAAATGCGATAGGTGTCAGAAATATGCCCGAATTCCTAGAGCTCCTCTTACCGAGATAACGCAAATGGTCAGCCCATGGCCGTTTGTAATGTGGGGCATCGACATCATTGGTGCTCTACCTCTGGCAAAAGGTGGTGCGAAATACGCCATCGTCGTAGTTGATTGCTTTACAAAGTGGGCTGAAGCCGAAGCTCTTGCTACCATAACAACGAAGAAAGTAATCAATTTTGTAGTGCGCAACATCATCTGTCGATTCG
The DNA here is from genome assembly GCA_030737815.1 of Allium fistulosum. Taxonomy (NCBI): domain Eukaryota; kingdom Viridiplantae; phylum Streptophyta; class Magnoliopsida; order Asparagales; family Amaryllidaceae; genus Allium; species Allium fistulosum. Next base: position 1,385,051,732 of record CM060901.1, on the reverse strand, counting down.
GTCTCCCACACACCATTATTACGGACAATGGAACCCAATTCGACAGTGCTGAATTTAAAGATTTCTGCAAACGATTTCACATCCAAAAGAAATTCTCTACAGTTGCACACCCTCAGGCAAACGGACAGGTCGAAGCAGTTAATAAAGTTATAAAATCCATTCTGAAAAAACGACTGGAAAAGGTCTGGGGCAAGTGGGTCGATGAAATTCCTATTGCTTTATGGGCTTACCGAATAACGCACAAGACCACGACCGGCCACACTCCATTCTCTCTCTCATATGGTTCAGAAGCCGTTATTCCAATTGAACTAGAAGTACCTTCTCATCGTGTGACATACTATGATCTAAAGACAAATGCTATATTACTTGCTGAATCTCTTGATCTACTAGATGAGAAGCGTGAAGAAGATGATTTGAGGGCAGCTGCGCATCGAAGTCGAGTCGCCCGATTGTACAACGCCAAGGTCCGCCCGCGAACCTTTGAACTAGGCGATCTCATCCTCAAAAGAATCTATCCGGTTCCTTCGCATATGAAACCGACATGGGAAGGACCGTATGTTATTGAATGAAGGCTCGGAGATGGCACATTCAAATTATCAACCGTCGACAGTCTAACTCTGCCAAGAGCCTGGAACAGCGCAAGTCTTCGTCGCTACTACACATAACAGGCTATGTTTATCCATTTAGTTTACTTTCCATTTTGCAATTTGTTTCTGCATTTCGAAATTAGAATTTGTAATAAAGCAACTCACTTTGCCATATTTTCTTATTTCAGCAATAAAATGCAATCTCTTCGAGCCAGAGCTGTGATTTACTTGAAATGCTTCATATGATCATCACTATGCACGGAGAGCTAAGTTTTACCATACGGTGGAATTTATTCAAATAGAGAGTGACTGTGATTCACCTGGTCACTCGCTAAGCGAACCAGAGCTCGGGGACCAGCCATCACATCAAAGTCAAAAACGGATTGATACACGACAATCCCTCACTTATCTCCCGGTTCCCAGAGTGCGAACTGGAGCATTAAAAATACGTCTGCGAAGAGGGTGGATCCGTCCGCCTAACGACTTCGCCCATATCTGAACCAAGTTTGAGGAGGGTGGACCCGTCCATCTAACGACCTCACTTGTTAACTCAAGGTGGATGTGATCCGTCCATCCATGATCCTGATACAACTCCGGATTCCCAGAGTGCGAAACAGAGTATAAACATCAACTCCGAACTCCCAGAGTGTGAGTCGGAGTATAAACACCAACTCCGGATTCCCAGAGTGCGAAACGAAGTATAAACATCAACTCCGAACTCCCAAAGTGTGAGTCGGAGTATAAACACCAACTCCGAATTCCCAGAGTGCGAGCTGGAGTATAAACATACGTCTACGAAGAGGGTGGATCCGTCCGCCCAACGACATCGTCCGTATCCGCACCAAGTTTGAGGAGGATGGACCCGTCAATCTAATTACCTCACTTGTTAACTCAGGATGGATGTGATCCGACCGTCCACGATCCTGATACACCTTTCGTTCCCAGAGTGCGAACAAAATCAAAAAAAAACATACAGCAGATGTGACTAACCGTCTTCTCATCAACTCCGAACTCCCAGAGCACGAGTCGAAATATAAACATCAACTCCGAGTTCCCTGAGCGTGAGTCGGAGTATAAACATCAATTCCAAGTCCCCAGATCGCAGACATATGATCAAAACTTGAGCCGGCGTGACCAACCGCCGATAAACAAATGGGAATCCCCGGAGTGCGGATATGATCATCGACAATCAAGCAAGCATGGATGAATTACTCAATCTCCTCTTGCCTTAGACATCCGTTCGGTGGCACTAGACTCAATATGTTATAAGTAAGAAGCGATCGTCGACTGATGATCTACAACTCACCCCCAAGACTGGGGGGCAGGACTTACGCATCGAACATTGACTGAAGCGATGCGACGTAAAAATTCAACTCGCTCCCCAGTCGCAAACCATGTCCACAGTACCCGAACTTGGCGAACAAAAACAAACTTTATTCGGAAGCTGAAACTTCACAAGTGCACTTCAGATATTGAAACACTTAGGCAAATACACAATGATAGAAAAGAAGTCAAAAAAGAGAGGTTTTATTTCTATTGTTTATAAAAGAAGTTCGTGTACGAGTTCCCAAAAAATTCCTACTAGCAGGGGCCGAACCCACATCTATACACGGCCAATAAAATGCAAGTCAAAATAAACCAGGGAAGCATGTTTAATCTTTCTTCTTCCTTGGATTCCTTCTCGGTGTAGACCCGCTGGAGCCACCGCTAATCTTCCTCTTCGAGCCTTTGCTTTTCGGCGGTTGGTCTCCAGGCGAGGGCATTATATCAACATCCTCCTCCGAACTCGAGTGGATAGGAATGCTCCCTGCGGGCGGAGTCAGAGGAACAGGATCAAGTACAGAAGGTGGAATGGGCATGCTGGTGATGAAAACAGTACCACCAGGAGATATCATTCTAAGCGGAGCAGGTCCCGGTGCTGCCATCCCACCTCCAAAACTACCACCGTAAGCCGCTGCTGCCATTTCAGCGTCGATCTGAGCGAACATCTCCTCTTCAGTTAATGCTCGAGCCCCGCTGGGGGCATCAATAGTCGGCATTGAAGAACTTGTAGCAGGATCACTTCCACTCATGACAGATGACAAGTCGGCAGGAGGATCACCGTGATGGCAAAAGAGTTCATCCATCAGCTGCTCATCAAACACAATCGTACTCCTCTGCATATCGTCAAGCGGGGCAGTTGTAGTCATGGTGATCGCTTCGGTAATGATAGCCTCCTGTGTCTAATGTGATTCTTGAGTAACAGGAGGCCCGACATGTGCAACATCGATCGCTGGACAAAGAATAAGAGAACTGTTAGAACTTAACTCGATCGAAGATTTCGACTTAAGAAAGATATGTGGAATATTCAGAATACCTTCCTCAGTTTGACTCGTAGGTGGCAGAGTGGCATCAGTGACTTGCGCTGCAGCCGGAGACATCTGCGGCTGATCTGGATTGTAAGCAGGAACAGCCTGGGGATCGACCACAGACGAGGATTCGGGCTGGGTTGATGCGGGAACTTCAAGACTTGCTTCATGGTGGTCAACCCCTGAACCCTCTCCTACTTTAAAGTGATGGGCACCAAGTCTTTCCTTCTCATGCAGAATCATTGACTCGTGAAGAATCTTCCTTTCATCTTCATTCAGAATGCGATTCTCGAGTTCAAATTCATCCACAGACTCACCCAGATGCGCCTCCCTCTCTTCCTCAACCAGTCGGCCCCAAGCATTGTAAATATGCGCCAAATAATCATCGAGCCAGGCTAGACCCCTGTGCCTCAGCATGTTAGCATTGTAAACAACGAGGAGGTCTTCGATGTCAGCCTCTAGCCTGGATTCGGCCGACTTCACTTTTTCCTCGACCTCAGTCTCCACCTTGAGGACTTTAGCCACAGCTGCATCCCGCTCACCCCTAAGCAGAACGGTTTGTTCGCACGCCTCCTGGGCTGCGTTGTTTGCATCGTCCCTTTCCTTGGCCATGTCGGAAAATTTAGCCTTGAGCTCGGTAAGTTCCTTGACCGCCGCATCCTGCTCGGCGGTAACTGTAGTATTTCGATGGCCCATTTCCTCCACCAAGGCAACATGTGTCTGCCTCAACCTCTCCATGGTCACATTCTCTTCGTCAACTTTTTTGGTGGCCTCAATTTCAGATTTCCGAGAAGACTCGGACTCAGCAGCGAGCACTTGAATAATTCGGTCCCTTTGAGCGAGTTCGGTCTCCATTTTCTCAAGCGCTTTTGCTCGCTCAAAGGCCACCTTAGAAGCTTTCTCTGCGACCTTTACCCACTCTCTGTACTGGGTGTAGATGTCATGGACGTAATCATGCATCGTGCCTTCCACCCCTGATGGAATTCTTTTTAAGTGTGGTGGGAAGACATAGCCATCGAAGCAGATATTTGGAAAATCCTTCCTCATCTGAGCCAATTTAAGGGCCGCTTCTCCTGTGGGCTCAGCTGGGACATGCTCTGTAATTATGGAGGCAGTGGTCTCGACTCTCTGAAGATGAGTCTCAGATCTAGAAGTATGAGAAGATGGCATGTGACGAGGAGGCTCCGGCGGGTATGGAACAAAAACGGGATGTGGAGATGGAAGTCTAGGTGGAGGAGAGCGCGATCTAGACCGATGTTTGTATTCCCTGTCCCTATCACGCCCATACCTATCTTGGTTAGAGTACTCGCGATCGCGATCTCGATCCGAGTCTCTCCTACAGGACTCATAATAGGAAGAAGCCTTTCGGGCCGAGCGAAGATTCCCGAGCATCGATCCTTTTCCAGACATAGTACCTGAAAATGAGAAACGAAGAAAGAGTTAGTGATTCCTTAAGTTGGACGATTTACGGTTATGAATCATGTAGTGTAGTGAAGTGTACGCATGTGCAACCCCCCGACCAACCGGAAATGTCGGCCACACTCATAGCAAGCGACCCACTCAGTTCAAGAGCATTATCAAGCTCCTCCATCCCGGCGTCGTGTTGAGACAACACAAAATCCAAAATCGGAATATCAGCAAGCCTTTCAAAAAGATTATCTACCGGCGGGGGAGGAGCCTCCGATATTCTAATCCCCGGGACGGGCAAGGACACGACCACGGATTTAAACCTCTTGGATTTAGAACGCTTATGAGCAACAGCCTTGCCTTTTCTCTTTCCTCCTGAATCCTGGACATCAGAAGAAGGCACAGCTTGGAGCTCAGTATCGGTAGGCGTTCTCTCCGGATCAACTTCTTCGGTTATCACGACTGCGGGCGCTTTGCGCTTCACCCATTTCTTCGAGATCACTCTAAGTGTCCCTTCCAGCCGTATGCTCTACCTCCGTTCTATTAGCCTGACAGTCCTCAAATTACTGTCGGTCAGGACCAAGTCGATATGCCTCTCTTCGCCCGGAAACGCTTGGAGGATCCGAACTAGCTCTCTGAAGTATGCACCGTTGGGTCGAGAGATTGCAGCTATAAAAGAGGAGAAGTATGTCAGTTTTGAAGTCAGTTACTAATATCTCGATGATTCAAGAGAAAAATGGCAACACTTACGTCTATCCAACCATCGCCTAGTAAATCTAGGGGGCACCGAACGTAGAACCATTCAGTTTTGAAGTAACTTAGCCTTCCCCAGGAGCCCATTACAATGTGGCAGTTCATGACGGCTTCTAAGAAGGTGAACGAAGGGATGTCCCCACGGCTCTTAACGTTAAATAAATATCTGATCTCGATCGGCTTCGATGGTCGAAAGAGGATCTCCATAAACAGGATAAAGGTGCTATTCAACAAATCATACCCATTGGGGTGCAGCTGGGATGGAGCTATTCCAAGGAATGATAACATCTCCCTTATATATTGATTGAAGGGAGGAAGTGTCCCCGCTGTGCAAGCGTGACGGTTGAAAGCAGTAAACCCTTCCGGGGGATCATGCGGCCTGTCATTTGGCTCAGGCAGTAACACGTCATCAAGCGACAAACTGTGCCTTAAGCAAATCCGTCCTAGCATATCCTCGGAGATACCAAACGGCATAGAATCTTGTGGACGACAAATGAACCGGGCACCTAGACGCTCGTCCGGAGCTGGGTCTATAACTTCGGCTTCAATAACCGGTATTTCGATGGTTGAAGGAATTGAACTCGGGAGTTCCTGCTGTTGAGAACTTGAAGGTTCCATGACCAGCTAGCTTATGAAAAATCATTGTTAAGCAGACAATAACGCTCGTGCATCCCCTAGTGTAAAGTGTGTGAGTGTGTTGTGCAGTGCGGTATTGTATATCATTTAAGAAGTTCTACAAAATTAGAAGAAGCATGTAAACGACGAGACTTCGGAATTCGGTCGGAAGGACCGTCATCGCTGACCGTCACAACCGTGCCATCCAGTTATTAGCAATCAGTCCAAGTTAAAGTTTGTTAAAATTTTGTCAGAGTTGTAGTTCCATCGACGAGCTTCGAAGGGAAATCAAATATGCAGTCCAAAGGTCAAGTCTAATTATGCCAAAAATGAAGCTCGTCGGAGTTAGATGTTCAAATGCACAAGGTTATTTCAATATCATCGAAGTTAGGTTCAAGTTCGAGTCGATCGCTTAGGTTCAAGTTCGAATCGCTCGCTCAGGTTCAAGTTCGAATCGATCGCTCAGTGACACGTTCGTATCGGTCCCAGGGCTGCGCAGTTCGACTCGATTCAAAGCCTCCAGTTCGACTCGATCCAAAGCCATCCACTTCGACTCGATCCAAGGGCTACACAGTTCGAATCGGTCCAAGGCCTCCACTTCGACTCGATCCAAGGCCGCCGCTCCGACTCGATCCAAAGCCATCCACTTCAAATCCATTCGAGGCCGCCATTTCGATTCGATCAGATGCAACCCCTTCGTATCAATCCACATCTTTGAAGCATTCGATTCGATGCGAAGCTCAGCCATCAATCGATACGAAGGCCTCCGTCTCACCATCTCGAAGCCCCTATTCCAGATCGACGTGAAGCTAAGGCCAAGGAATCTTCGATCGACCGTGACTTCGGATGATTAGATGTTAAAGATCGAGTCTCATCGTGTACGCGTTGGCTTCGCTTAGTGGATTACCAAAATCTGGCAGTTAGTTCGAGTAATTGAAGATCTGAATCGGTTCAAAGGCAAGAACAGTTCCTTATTTTCCTGAGTCTCAGAGCGATACGAAAGTGAGAGTGCAAGAGTAGAAAAGTAAAAAAGTGAAAAAATGGCTAAGTACAGAGTATTTATATGAACTCGAGCACAAAGGTAAAAAATGATTCGCCTCCCCAGTGAGTTAAACTGGCTACGAAGTGCCACCAAAAGATCGAGTCGAACAAGCAGTTTGAATCCATCATCGAGTCGAACAAGCGCTTCGTATCCATCGAACCCTGTGTCCATCGATACAAAATCCTTGGTAGTATCGATCGTTCCCAACCCCTTCCCCAGAACATCGATACAAACAGTCAGTTCGAATCCATCAAGCCAAGGCATCCAGAGGCCAATATTCATCGATGCGAAGGCGCATTTCGAATCCCTTCTTATGGTCCACATCGATTCAAAAACGAAGATAGCTGCATTGGGGCCCACTGAAGTCCATAACCATCGATACGAATGATCGTTTCATGTCCATCAAATCTCATATTCATCAATGTAGGCTGCTCATTTCGTATCCATCAATGCAATGGATACCAATGCGAAAACAATATTTCAATCCTTCACATCGATTCAGGAGAGAATCATTGCGAAGGAACATTTAAAAAAACAACAACACAAACAACCATCGAGCGTTGTTACAACGAATTTCACGTCGGTTCAGGAGAGGATCGATACGGAATTCAATATATGATAAACTGACAACGACTCTTGAACGTCAGCGAGAGTCAGGAATTGAGAACTTGTTTAATAACGATTACAACAACAAACGGCTAATCACTAGCGTACAGCAATCAGTTACAACGATACAGGGTACATCAATTGACAGTCAATAGTTTACATTATCGAGGAAATCAGTCGAAGATTACAATTTTCATCAAAAAGACGATAACTATTCAGAATGAAGACTGCAGCACTTCAAAGCACATCATGTTTCCACAAGACGTACTTTAAGGGGCAAATGTTATCCCGCCTTTTGGCAAGGCCGTGACACCAAGGAACTGACTAGTAACCAATGACGGTCCGTCCTAGAGATCGGTTATACACAGGCTCACTATGGAATTCGACGAATTTTGTCTGAGTCCGGATCGGGCTAAAACTGGTTTGACACGACTAGCGAAGCTATGAGAGCAAACATTCCAAATCTCAAGTCAATCCAAGTTCATATGCTCAAGTTACAACCGATGCAAAATTGAATAAAAATAGCCTCGCGTTCGACTCGCTCAGTTCGAATCCATCAGGAGTGCCTACTTCAACTCGCTCCGCTTAACATCCATCTCAGAACCACTGTTCGACTCACTCCGCTTCGGCTCCATCTCAGAGCCTCTGTTCGACTCGCTCCGCATCCCTCAGAAAACAACAGTTCGACTCTATCAATACGAAACCACAGTTCGTATCGATCACCTTCAACTCCGTCTCCTATGCAGTTCGTATCCATCGTGGATCTTCTGATCGAATCCATCGAGTTGTCATATTCGAATCAATCGACCGGATTTGAGTTTCTATCGATACGAACAAGGCAAGGTCCAAGAACGACTCGATCAAAGCGGCATTAAAAGCGGGGTGATCCAAAGGTTCGAACGCCACATCATCGAGTCGAGCAGCGACTTGAACAAGACCGAGTCGAACAGCGATGCGAACGAGAGCGAGTCGAACAAGAGCAAGTCGAAATAAGGGAGTCGAACGAAACAGCCAACCGAGAATCCCATTTCGTATCGATCATATCTCCTAATCTACAAGTCCAAATGCTATGAAATTTTCACAGAAGACTACGTGCATGCTAAAGAATGTCCATGCCAAATTTCGACTCCATTGGATGAAATCTTGATCGATATGAAATCCATTCGTATCGATCACGGATCGGACCGAAACTTCACGGGTTCAGGCGCGCGGGCCTGGTCACGTGCCAGAGAGGGTCTTTCGTGATCTAAGCGAAATATCAGCCTCCTACACATATAAATAGACCCCCAAAGCCAACAGGAAAGGGGTTCGGCTTCTTCTTTGAGATCTCCAATGCCCAGACTCTGCTGGATCCAGATTTAAACTCCATTGCTGCTGCTACCAACGAATTTCACTGCTGCAAATCATTATTATTCGCTGTAACTTGCTGAAATCAATTGTAAACATCAAAGAAAGATCAATAAAGCAAACTACTTCATAGTGGACGTAGGCAATACGCCGAACCACTCTAAATTCTTGTGTCTCCTTGCATTTTAATTATTATCATATATGAGATTTGGAGTTTTTGTTAGATAATTCCTCTTTTTCCATTTAATTTCTTCACTTTATCTCTTCAAAAACTTCCGATGAGTGTTGTGCCCAATTTTGGTACAAACACCATTAATTGCATATCATCTTAGAATTTGACTAATAATAACAATTAGATGTTGGACATAAGGGAGTCACAAGCTTATCTAGGGCAAAATTGTATCTTGACAAGTTGATTTCTTGTAACAATTTATTTTTTTGGTGTCTAGGCTACGACTAAGAAATAATCATTTATAAATATTACAGTGATTCATAATATTATATTTATTGTTTCTATGAAGGTACTTAAACCTTCGGCTGCATTGCTATGGTGATTCATGGTGCACTAATAACTCTATCCATTACCAGGCTAAGAACTATTTTGTTGAATTAAGTCAATGTATGATTATTGTAACGACACGATATTTTCAACCATTCGCAGACACACAAGTCGGACTTGAATTGCTCAAAATACCGAATTGTAAATATAAATGTGGCAAAACTAAGAGTATACAGTAAATAAATCACAGATCACAGACATAGAGTAATATAACTATGCATCAGAAACAAAAGAATAGTAGTTCATGAAGCTACTATGTATATAACAGAGTTAAAAAAGATACGGCATGATTTATGAATACAAAGATGTCTCAATACAATAGTCAAATACTGGATCTGAATACATCAGTGGAATCAACTGAATGACTGAAAGCAGAATCAATAGATGGATCCAAGCGAAGCTCCAACTCCAAAGGTGAGTCTCGAATACTGGTACAACTCAGTCTGACCCGAGCGTAAAGCAAAACACAAAACACTCAAGTCAGTACATACATACTTATACAATGTAAACCAACTCAAGTGAACTGTAATATCAAGGTACAAGTAACTTAAAGGATGTTTGGGATCGCCCATCCTTTAAGGATCCGTTAAACTATTTACTATGTAGTAATATTCGCTATTATAATAATCTCTAATAGTAAAATAAACTTACTTTTAAATAGCATTAAGGCTTTACATTTTCCACCTTAACACATAATAGTCCCAGTAGTCTATCCAGTATCAGCGTACCTCCAGATCGGGAGGCTACCTTAAATACTCCACAGGCTACGGCACAAAACCAAACTCGTAGTAAAGCTCGCTATGGTAGGTGACACGACATAACTAGGCAATACCAGGGTAAATATACCAATTACGCATCTGGGCTGGTGGTAACGCATTGCATCCACTACCGCCCACCTCGGAACACACTCTGAAATCATAATCAAAGGGTGGCCACCAAATCAATCACAAAGAAATAGAATGGTATCGAAGAAATACGTCCGATCAGAGGTGCTACCTCATTGGCCCGTCAATCGCTCCTGTTTTAGCCACCTTATGCCAACTCATGGGAGTCGGGTCCACGTATATACCTTAATTGGAATCGTCGCCACCATCCTACTTCATTCTGGAATCTCCACCGCGTACACGGTTGTCAAAGTGGTTTTCGGTATCGACAAAGAGTATGCCCATATCCAATCCCGTTCTCTTTGCCAACCAATCGTTATTATAACCCATGGATATTTATTTCAAAATAATTTATACCTCAAAACAAAATATCATATCCATTTCAAACTAGTTTATACTTCAAAACCAAAATATCATATTCAAAACTAGTTTATACTCCAAAACCAAAATATCATTTGAACAAACCCAAATTTCCAATCACTGAATATTTCTTTCAATTTATTTAACTTGAAATATTCCTTTTAAAATCATCTTAAACCAAAACCACTTTATAAAGCCATATTCTTAAATCTTAAATTGCAAATCAATATATTCAAAACAATTCTTAATTAAATACTATTTCAAATAAATTCATTTCCAAAATCATAGTACTTTCAAAGTTATAACACCTTTGAAACCGAACACTTTGAAACCATAATACTTTGAAACCATATCAATTTTAAAATGTTATCATTTGGAAATCATAATATTTAGAAAAATCATAACACGTTTAACAATAATATTCATTACCAAAGTTATAGCATTATTAAGTTCATTCGTTCAATTATACCAATTTCGAAAACATTGTATTAACTTATAAATTTCAAAAATGGTTTATATTTCACCTCAAACATATTCATTTAAACCATTTAAATTCAATGTCAAAATCTTCCAAAATAATATTCATTTCCAAAGTTCATTGTAATTTCAGCAACAACAGCACTTATAAAGTGTTATGGTAAATATATTAACATTTCAAAAACATTGTCAAATTCAAAACAGTAGCACTTATAAAGTGCTACAGTAGGTATTAGAATTTCAAAACAGTTCAATTTCAGAATCATAAGCACTTATAAAGTGCTGTAGATATATTAGTGTTGCAAAACAGTTCAGTTTCAAAAAACAACACCACTTATAAAGTGTTGTAATAGGTGTTTACTTATTTCAGAACTTAGTTATATTTCAGAAATGATAGCATTTAGCAAATACTATCTTTAACCACATCATTTAGTAAATGCTACCAATAAAATTTCAGATTTTATTATAACATTTCAGAAACATTAAAATTTCAATTTTAACCATTTTTAACTTATAAAACCATATCTAACATTTCAAAAATATTCATTTGGATATCATTTAACTTATGATTTAAATAAAATAACTTTTATAATTAAAATATCCAAATTTACTATAATTCATTTATTAAGTCAAAAGTACCCTATTTACTTAACTTTTTATTTTTAACAAATAACTTAACATTTTATTTAAAATACCCATTTCATAAACAAAATATTCTTTTAATAAGTCAAACTTCACATTTCCAATTGAACCAAATTTTCAATTATCACGACAAGTAATAATTTGAGATACATTTACCATTTTAAAATTATAATTATTTATCTTGCAAGCATATCCATTTCATAAAATAAAATTTGTTACAATCACTAGGTTAGAATTAAAATTCCACATTAAATCCAATTATATTCTTAAGTTATTTATCATCAATAAAGGTCTTTAAGTTCAATTTAAAACCAATATTTTTTTTATAATTTCGATTAAAGCCACTTATAGACTTATAAAATTTTAACTTATAGAAAACCAATATCTTCTTATATTTTAAATCATTAAATCAAGTCATTAAGCTCAAATTTCATACATTTAAAAATTCAAAATACTTAATAATTTTTAGGAAAATATTATTTAAAAATATAACCATGGGCCTGTATAATATTTTCTAACCTAGGTCAAGTAATATGGATCTATATCATTTCAATCCGTAATTTAAAAAGAAAAATCCTGGTTCTATCATTTCAAACCTGTAGTCCCAAGTCCAATAAAATAAATAAAAATCACTCGAGCCTATCATTTCAGCTCATAATGATTTTTCCTTATTCTAAAGTTCGTTCGGGTATGTATCATATCAACCCATAGTGAAAGGGAACTTGAAGTGTGAGATACAGAAAATAAAATAACAGTAGAGCATATAATATCATATCAGGTGATGTAACAAATATATAAGCAGTATTTAACATCATATAATCATATCACAAGCATATATGAATTAATCAACATGGTATATCAATTTCTACAATTCACATGTCATTGCTTCACAATTATATAAGTACGAATGTCGAGAGTGATAAACTCACCTTTTTAAAGTTAGAGATCAAATTCAAACACAAATTCAAACTCCAGAAAGCACGAAAGGCATGACAAAGCACGATTCAAACTTGAGTGATGGAGAGTCAAGATCCAGATCTTGTACACAACAATTACAACAATTATAAGTGTATGATTCAATATAAAAGATTAGAAATTAAAATAATGAAAAATAAGAATTTAAAGTGACATAACTTGCTTTAGCCAACACAAGTGGCTCGGCCACATCACTATTGGGCTAGACCACTTCAAAGTATGCTCGACCATGACGGGTTAAAGGCATGTATGCTTGGCTATGAAGGCAAAAGGTATGGCTATGGCACAAGAATGTGAAGAGGTGACAAGTTAAAGGTGTTTGAAGGCAAAAGGGCAAGAGTTTTGGAAGGTCACAAGCAAACATAGGCTCGACCCTATGTCTACATGACTCAGCCTGGGTTCAGGCAAGGGGTCAGGCCAGGTCTAGGTGCGGCAAGGGTTAGGTCAGGTCCTGTCATGGGCTGGAGGAGGAGTAGGTGGTGGAGTTTATGTTGTGGCCGAGGCTAGGAGATGAGGAAGTGGATAATATGGTGCACGGCTAAGGTTTGCAAGGCAATTGGTGATGGGGTTTTGATCTATGGAATTCATGGCAACAAGGAGGGATGGTGGTGGATGAAGTCCGGTCATGGATGGTGGTGGTGGTGGATGAGATGGTCGGCAAGGCTAGGGGATGATGGTGAGGCCGAGCATAGCAAAGGAGAAAAAAACAAAAGAGAAAAAGAAAATGAAAAGAAGGAGGAAGAAGCCATGAAAACTTGTATATAATTTTTGTTAGGAAATGAGAAATGGAAGGAGATGAGAAATGTACGTGAAAAATGAATTGAGAAGTGAACGGCTATAGGGATGTAAATGCACGGCTAAGGAAGTGAAGAGCTAGGCAAATGAAAAGGCATAAGTTAAAGAAAGAGAAACTGAAGTCCTTTGAGTTTTACAACCCTAGCTATATTCCAAATAAGAATCCAAATAAAAAATCAAAGTGCAAACTGAAATAAAATAAAATAAAAATAGAAAATAAAAGTATAGAAATGAACATAGGAAATAGGAAATAAAATACAGAAAATAATTGCGTGAAAAACGCTGAAAGTTATCAAATTTAAAAGGTACAAAACAGAATTTGACGAAACGAAAAGCAGAACGAATATTAGAAACAAATACTGCTTCAAAGAAAAGGATTAGAAATTTAAAATTCAAATTTAGAAATTTCAACTGTAAGTCAAAGTTTGACCAAAGTTGACCAAAATATAAAATTTCCAGAAAATCATAAATTTATTATATTTGGAAAATAAATTACAAAAAAATCTAAAGTTACATTGGAAAATTCCAATATTTCAATTTAAAATGATTTAAAAATCAATGTTTCAAATAAAAAATTAATTAAAAATATTTACAAAATTATGGGTTGTTACAATTACATAGTTTTGGGTTAGGAACTACTAAGGGCAGAATTTTTTTAGTAAAGTCCTCTAATTTATTTAGTTGCACTAATTTATGCATATATAAAAATAAAAAAATAAAAAAATAATCCAAAAGTAAAAAAATCACATTTTCCATAACTTAGTTTTTAAACAAATATAAAAAAACTTTTCAAAAACAAAAACTAAAAAACAAAAACAAAAATATTTTTTAAAAAGGAAGAAATTGTTTTTTAATTCAAAAAACAAAACAAAAATGAACCTTCCTTTTGAAAATAATTTCATTTTGGTAAATATTTTTCTTTTATAAAAGAAAAGAATTTTTCACTTTATTTTATTATCTATACCTTGTTTCATTCTCTTAACCTTGATTTTTACATCTTTCTCCCCTTGATCTTTTCACTTGTGCATAAGTGCCTAGACTAGTGACACAACGACGAATCGTCTAACCCGATTGAGCGAACCTCCAACGATGGCTAATGAAAAACCTCCCCGAATTCTTATGTATAGAACCTTTCCTAACATATTTTTTATTTCTTCTTGTATCACCTTACCCCCCCCCCCCCCAAGGGCACTTTGAAATTCATTCAAATCATATTGCCACGCTCCCAAAATTTGGCAATTTTGAACAAGATGACTTATACATCTTCTTAACAAAATTCAGACAATTCTATGCAGCCATTAAACTTCAACAATTATGTGACGATGGAATCAAGCTTAAGTTAATTCCATTCACCCTTACCTATTATGCAGAAAAATGGTTGTAGCTTGCCTTCGAATTCAATCAAAACTTGGGACGAATTCGTTAAAGTTTTCATAAAAAAGTTTTACCCCTTGGAAAAAACAACCAATATATGAAACAAAATTGTAAACATTCATCAATTCAGGGGTGAACCTTTCGGAAAATACTTTGAAAGATTTAAAAAGCTTTTCATAAATATCTACACCATAATTTTGAAAAATGGACTCTTTGCCAAATCTTATAAGATGGACTTGAAAATAGTTCATGAACCATGCTTGAATCGATGTGCCAAGACAATTTTCTTGCCCAACATTAGGAAGATGCTTAGCAATTCCTTGGGAACTTGGCTGAAAAATCATCCCAACGAGAACGTTCTAATGAGAAATCCATCTATTCATGATTGAACACGCACTCAATAGGATCACCGTCGGCTTTGGAAGTGAAAATCAATGCGATGATTAATAATTTCAACAACGTTTCTCATCCAAGCAAATGAACCAAGCTTCCCAACCATTGTGTTATAAATGTTATGATCTGAATCACAACGTTGGTCAATGCCCTCAATCGTTCGATCAACTCAACGCTTTTAACAAAGTTAAGGATGACCCGTTTTCTCTAACGTACAATTCCGATTGGAGAAATCATCCTAGCTTTGCATGGAACCAAAATAATTCTACCACAAACTCGGTTTGACCGAGTTTGTAGGCATTTTTGAATAATGCTTCGAATCCTCCTTTTCAGCCCAACCACTTTCAAAATTTGTGCCTCCGTCTCAAAATCAACCGCAACGATCTTTCGCTCCCTAAGACGATAAACGAATGACTTCACTTGAGAAAAATCTTGAAATTTTGGCTAAAGCAACCACTCAAAACCTCCAATCAAATAGCAACTATAAAATTTGTTAACCTCGCACATGCAAAATATGAGTCAATCGATTGCTAAACTCGAAATGCAAACGAGTCAGTTAGCCACTTCTATGAGTGAACGCGAACGAGGCACGCTTCCAAGTCAGCCAGTTCCGAACCCTAGAAATCAAACACGAACTCGAATCAAGCTCATGTTGTTCATGATAGCAATGTGAACGAAATGAATGCTATTATGACTTTGTGTTTCGGTTTACTAATCGATAACTAAGTTGTCAATCCAAACGATTTACCAAAAGCTCCTATTGACACTTCGAAAATGACAAGCAATTCTGAATAAAACATCGAGTCAAATATCGAACCAAATTCTCCTTCTACTTAATTATACTGACCTAATGAGTATCGTATTCCATTTCCACATTAACTTCGACCTAAGAAACAATCCGATCAAATGGAAAAGATGTTGGAAATTTTCAAACAAGTCTAAGTGAACATCCCTCTCCTTGATATCATTCAACAAGTCCCAACTTACACTAAGTTTCTAAAGGACTTGTGTACTCAAAAACGACACACTCATGTACCCAAGAAAGTTTTCTTAGATGTCGGTCTTAGAGAAGTCTTATCTCAATCAATTTTCATAAAATAGAAAGATCTTGGATATCAGACGATCTTGTACATAATAGGAGATAAAACGATTAATAAATGCTTATTAGACTTGGGTGTGAGTGTCAATTTGATTCCTTATTCAGTTTACCAACAACTTGGCTTGGGCGAACTAAAACCGACGAAAGTAACTCTTCAATTTGCCGATTATTTGATAAAGAAACCCATGGGAGAAATCGATGACGTACACATAAAAATCAGTCAATTCATATTCCCCATCGATTTCATCATCCTAAAGACACAACCTGTGAATAATCCGATGAGTCAAATTCCACTTATTCTAGGATGACCTTTATTAGCCACTTTGAATGCCCTAATCAATTATCAAAATGATCTGAGTAACATGACTTTGGATCTTAACATCTTCAATCTTGAAAATTAATCGAACAAACCACTTGACCAAACGTTGGAAGTTAGCTCCATTCAAGAAAATTCTGACAACGAAACAGTTGACCTTAACAACGAATGCGAGACTGAATATGAACAATTGTTTCAAGACGAACCTAACGAGATCGAAAATGCGCTTCCGTTTGAACCCCTCTTGTTTTAGTCGGAACTTCTGCCAAATTCTTTGATTGAGCAACCTCCTAGGTTGGAACTCAAACCTAGTCCTGATCACCTTAAGTACGATAACAATTAAATGTTTCCTATCATAATCTCTTTCAAATCTTTCTCTTGTTAAAGAAGCCTCCCTTCTTTCAATATTGTCGAAAAACAAAGAGACAAATGGATGGTCAAATATTGATATTAAGGGAACTAATCCTGCTCCGGTTCAACATCGCATCCACTTAGTTGATGAAGCCAAGCTTGTTCGTGACGTGCAACGAAGGCTTAACCCGAAAATGTAGGGTGTAGTTCGAGACAAAATTCTTAAGCTCTTCGATAATGGAATCATATATCCCATCTCTGATAGTTCGTGGGTTAGCTCAATTCATGTCGTGCCTAAAAAGTCCAGACTTACCTTTATCATGAACGGCGCTAACGAACTCATTCCAACTCGTACTCAAATGAGTTGGAATGTTTGCATTAATTATCGAAAATTAAATGCTACAACACGTAAAGTTCACTGTCCTCTTCCATTCATTGACCAAATGCTCGAACATGTCGTCAGTCACGAATTCTATTGCTTTCTTGATGGTTATTCCAGTTATAACCAAATTCTGATCGCTTCCGAAGATCAAGAGAAAACGACTTTCACATGTTCCTTTGGCACTTTTGCTTATCGACGTATGCCATTTGGCCTTTGCAATGCTCCCGCTACTTTCTAAAGATGCATAGTCAGCATCTTTTCCAACATGATCGAATGCTTTCTAGAAGTGTTTGTGGATGATTTTTCCATCTTTGGAAACTTCTTTTTCGAGTGCTTACACCATCTCGAGATGGTTCTAAGTCGATGCAAAGAAAAACACTTAAAAGTAAATTGGGAAAAATGCCATTTCATGGTCAAACATGGCATTGTCCTTGGACATGTCATTTCAAACAAAGGCATTAAGGTAGATAAAGAGAAAGTTGATGTAATTGTGAATTTACCCATTCCTAAATCTGTCAAGGACATTCGTTCATTTCTTGGGCATGCTGGCTTCTATCGACGTTTTATAAAGGATTTCAGTAAAATCGCTCGACTCTAACTACTCTTCTTGGAAAAGACGTTCCATTTGAGTCTAATTCTGACTATGGTTCTACTTTCAAACATTTTAAAAATGAACTCATTTCCGCTCCCATCAATTGCTCACCCAACTGGGATATCCCTTTTTAAGTAATGTGTGACGCCTCTACCTTCGCAGTTGGTGCTGTCTTAGGACAACACGTCAACAAAATTCTTCATGTCATCTACTATGCTAGTATGACTTGAAATGATGCTCAACTCAGTTGCACAACCACTAAAAAATAGCTTCTAGCGGTAGTCTTTGCACTCGAAAAGTTCCAACCTTATTTGATTGGTTCACACATTACAGTTTACACTGACCACTCCACTCTTAATTACCTTTTCGCTAAACTGGATGCTAAGTCTCGTTTGATCCATTGGATCCTTTTACTCCATGAATTTTACCTTACGATCAAAGAAAAAAAGGATCTGATAATGTCATTGTTGATCATCTATCACGTTTTCTAAATGCACCATCTTCTTTATCGATCAACGAGAACTTTCCGGATGAACAACTCCTTTCTATTTCCATCGATCCATGGTATGCCGATAGAGTAAACTATTTTGTCACTAAGGAATCTCCTTCATTTTGGTCAAAACAAGATAAATACAAATTTTTTTCCCAAGTGAAATATTTCTATTGGGATGATCCATACTAGTTTAAGTACTGTTCTGACCAAATCATTCGACATTGCATCCCAAATTGCAAAATTAAGAGTGTCCTTTCGTTTTGTCATGGCCAAGCTTGTGGTGTCATTTCGGTCCTAAGAAAATAGCAGAAAAGGTGCTCCAATATGGTTTTTACTAGCCTACACTTTTCAAAGAGGCATTCGAGTTCTATAAAACTTGTGATCGCTGCCAAATGTTAGGAAAAATCTCTCGATGAAACATGATGCCTTTGAACCCTTTTATTACGATCGAAATCTTTGATGTTTGGACTATTGACCATTTCCCAACTCTTTCAGAAATCTATACATTCTTCTTGCTGTTGATTAGTCTATATGGGGGTTGAAGTCATTCCATGTAAAATCAATGACCATAAATTTTTTGTGAAAGTCATAAAAGAAAACATCTTTTCGAGGTTTGGAACACCTTGCACAATAATAAGCGATAATGGAACTTATTTCTATAACCGATCGTTTGAAACTCTAATGAAGAAATACTCGATAGCCCACAAGTTATGCACTCCTTATCATCCTCAAATTTGTGGTCAAGTCAAAGTTTCAAATCAAGCAAATTTTGGAGAAATCTATAAATAAAAATCGGAAAGATTGGTCATGAAAATTGACAGATGCACTTTGGGCATATAGAACTGTGCATAAAACTAATCTAGGGATGTCTCCTTTTAGGCTAGTATATGGTAAAGCGTGCCATTTACTTATCGAAATTTAACATAAAGCATTTTGGATGATTAAGAACATAAACTTTGACATGTAAAAGCTCGGAAAACAAGAAATTACAATCAACGAGTTAGAGAAAATTAGGAACGGCGAATATGAAAATGAGAAAATTTACAAAGAAGAACTAAAAAAATTTCATGACAAGTCAATCCTATGAAAAACATTTTCGCCAAATCAAAGAGTTGTTTTGTATGACTCACGACTTCATTTGTTCCCTAGGAAATTAAAATCAAGGTGGACAGGACCTACATGGTACGTATTGTTTTTCCACATGGTGCTATAGAAATAGAAAACCTTAGGGGTGGATCGACTTTTAAAGTCAATAGTCAACCTTACTTGGAGTTGGTGAGCGATCGAGAAGAGGAGCCCATTATTCTTTATGAGTCACACTATGTCTAGTAAGAAATTTTAACCCTCTCTTGTAAATATGTACATATTTTTTTCCGTTACACTCATTATATCATGCATTGACTGTTGCGACACAGTCAAAATCAAGTGTGGGGGGAGTCTAATGTTTATTTTGATTTTTCATGGTTTTGTTTTTGCATTTTATTTCCAAAAACAAAAAAAGGAAAAAAAACCAAAAAAAATATTTTTTTAGCATACTGATTTACTTTTGAAGAAACACGATAGAATAAGTATATGTTTTTGGTTATTGGATTGAAATTTTTGAAAAATTATTTGTCTCAACAAAAATAAAAAGAAAGGTTTGATTACAAGTAACTATGAAGTAACCAGCATACAGGAAGGTTTATAGGTGATAATTATGAAGTAGATCCTAATTATAATCTTTGTTTAAAGGAGTGGCTGATTTAAAGTAAAGGCGATAACATTTTTGATCTTCTAAGTTAAGTGGTGCTAAGATGATTTTGCATAACTATCTCTTTTCAAAAAAGATCATAATAACAAGAAAGACTTTTTGCGCCAAAATTTGTCACAAACACTCGATTTCAAGTGAAAGCACTGATTTCCAGTCACAGATCACAGATAGAATATATGTAGAGGATATAAATATGAAAAACAATCGAAATTCAAATGAAAGTAGTAAAAAAGACAAGATTTATAGTGGTTCGGCTAACTTCGGTCTACGTCCACTCTAGAAATTTCCTTTTTTATTATATTGAAATCTGATTACAGTTACAATCCTGAATTTATGAAACAAAAATGGCAGAGAAACCTTTAGGTGGAAAATGAAGAGAAACAGTACGACGATCCCTTTTTTTGAAGCCACGCCTGGTGTATTTATAGACGTAACCCCGACTACACGGCCTCCTCACCCACATGGGCCCACCATCACAATTGTCGAGCCCAACTCATCAATCCTATGCTGACCCAAAGTCGAACCCGAAGTTACCAGTGTGCTGACCCAAAGTAATCTCTGTAGTGACCCGAAGTAGCACCATCTCTAGCCTAGGCCGATCTCTTTCTATCCCCTCTCAACGCCGACCTAGAGCACCTTCTATGCCGACCCGAAGAAAATGCCTCTCTGACCTGAAGTAAAGACTAGCGTCGACCCCTAGTTCCTACTTCTTTGTCGACCCCTTGCAATGCCTACAGCCAACCCGAAGTCTCCCTATAGCCGACCCGAGGTGATAGCGACCCCTAGTTGTATGCCGACCCCTTTGTTATATGCCGACCCCATTGTTGTATGCCGACCCGAAGAATTATCACCACTGACCCGAAGCATACGCCGACCCCTCCATATGTCGACCCCTCCTTTACCGACCCCATATCCAAGTACACAGACCCGGAGTTATCTCCGATGCCAACTCGAATCCAATGCTACACCAACCCGAAGTGCTCCCATATGCCAATCCCTCAACATGATACGATCTCCAACCAAATGCTGACCCCAAGCTAAAGCTACGTCGACCCGAAGCAATGCCGATCCCAAACATTGAACGCCAACCCGAAGTAAGCACCCCTGACTCGAAGCAAACCTCATGAAAACCCGAAGTAAGCCTATGGACATCCCGAAGCAACTCGACTTTTGCCAAAAATCCATACTCCAAGTACCCTGCATCTCGATTGTGCTGATTCCTAGCCTCATAATCATGTTTACTATCCGTGATTGATCGTCCATCCATCCATTCTAATCAAACCCATAATATTTCAACCTTGATAACCGTGCAATCCATTGAGTTAAATCTGCCTGTATACGGCCTTGCCAAAAGGCAGGTTAACACACGTAGAGTCATGTGTTCACAATAAGTATGTACACTCGCTATGCTCTGTACCCTTCCTACATAAGCCCGAAAGGAAGTGCATTATCTGTATATCTGACTTCGGTAAATCTGAGTTAGGTGTATGTAAATAAAATTAAAATAATAATAATAAACACCTAGAGTTATGTGTTAATACACAAGTGTGAACACTCGCCATGCTCTGTAATCTTTTTCGTAAGCCCGAAAGGTAGTGCATGATTGTTATATCTGGCTTCAATATATCTGAGTTAGGTGTGTAAACAATACTATTTTTTAAAATAGAGAGAGCGATCAATTAAACCCAAGCACAATCTATAATTAATTGATTTGACTTGTTATTCAAAAGAAATAAAAATGCCACTTTGCAAAACTTTGATAATCAACTAAAGGGTTCATTTCATAATTGCACTATGTTATCAACCAAAACAACTAGACAAACTAGAGTCCAATTATGATGATAACTTAATTTTTTTGGAAGTTTTGATGAGTAAAAAGACTAAAATTTCTTGATAATAACCAAAACGTATATCTAACTTGCTTGTGAATTTAAAAGTAAAGACTTCATTCGTAAATATTTTCAAAAACTTGCATCATGTAGTCATATTAGTATTTGAATATCTAATTTGGATTTTGTGGGTAGTATCCACTGAAAACCATCATGAGATAACACTCATCCTATAAGGGACACCTAGAGGTTTAATGGCTTGTTGCATACGCTCAATGCAATCGTATTTCCTATGAAAATGGATTTATCCTAGTTTTAGTTTATTCGAGGCGAATAAAAAGATAAGTGTGTGGGTATTGATGTGCATGTAAAAGTGCATATTTGTACTCTCATATTTAATATTCTTTTTTTAAAATAAAAGGCATATTAAGGTGATTTTACAAGTCTAAACCAAAAATAAAAAGGGATTTTCAAATCATCATTCATACATTAACATGTAGGCAAAATGGTAATTTTTATATAAATTAATTTGAAGAAAATTTACTTGCACATTTTTGTTTCATTTTATATAGGAATTTTAGACTCAAAATGAAGGAGCCTTATTCATGCATATACATGACAAATCAAAAGAATGAGAAGAGGATAGAAATAATGCAACATGGAGGAGCCCACATACCCACTTTCTTATGGACCACAATTGAAAGCAAATGCACATATTAGTGGACATTAAAGGCAAAAACACATGTTAGTAGGATTAATTAATTCTTTAGTGATTACTTAGAGGCTACATAAAGTAAAGGGTATTCTGGGTAGCTTCCTAAAAATGGAATTAAGATTTTAGGCATGTATAAATACCCCTTTATGTTTCATGTAATCTTCTTCTTCTTGTGCAAGCTGTACAAAATCAATGTTAAATAAAATGTCTTTTTTGTAGCTTCTTAGCCTTGTTTTTTTAATGCAACTCTCTTTTATGCTCTTTTACTGTATGTTATCTTATGCTCTCTTTTAATTCATGCAATTTGTTTAGTTTCATTTCATGCAAGTAGTTAACTCTCTTTTCTTTTGATTAGCTCTCATTTTTCTTGCCTTTTATGTTTAAATCATTTTGTGTTAGTTGATTTCAATTATGAGAAGATAAACCCCTTCAATTTAGGGGTAATGAAGCTCTCATGAATCATATCGAATCAACATAGAATGGTTTCATTTGTAGTCTCTTGTTTTAATGCTTAATATAAATTACTAATGATGGTAGCTTATGTTTTTTAGTGAATTTGACAGCCTATGTAGACATCTCAAATAGGCCATGCTTAATCCAATAAAAACATAAACTATTTGATCATTTGCCTAAGTAATTTTGGTCATGAAATTAAAAGTAGAATCAATATTTGATGTTCTATATTACAAATTCAAAGTAGTAAATAGATCATGCTTAAATTAGATTTTATTTTTAATTATATGTTCATTTTCATGAGATTTTAGAAGTGGGTTTGAATGGTGTGCTAGAATTTGATGATTTAAGTTGTGGTAATTAATAGCACAAATAAGCCATGCTTATAATAAGCACGTCAATCATTTCTGCTTGAATTTAAATGAGAGACTATAAATTCATTTTATGCTTGATTTATATGAAAGATTGAAAGTAGATTTACCACTAAATTGTTCCTTGATCTCATAGTTTTATTCTTATTTTTTACTCTAGTTTTTACTTCAATTGTTCTACATTTTTAGTTAAAACTCATCTCACTTTTGGGCTAATTTGATTGAGTAATCTTAGAATTGATTCTTTCCTTGTGGTTCGACCTATACTTGCATCCATTTTACAATAGTTTCTCTTGCACTTGCGGTTATTATTACATTTTTGATGGTATTCTAATTGATAGAATTTTCCATCGTGAACAATTCCTCCTCACCCATGACAACAAGAGTAATGTCGCCTATAAGCTTGGGTCTTTTACTTGAGGAAGAAGATGGAATATCAACAGGGGCATCATTACCCACTTCCTTTTCTAGTGCCTTCAGTCGCTCTAGCGACGGAGTCCTTAATGGAAATATGTTTTCTAAACCAAGACGAGGCAGGAACATCATCTTTAATTTTCTCTTTTTAGGAGCATCTCTTTAAATTCATTCTCTTTAGAACCAATGACAAGAGTAGAAGAGCCTAAAACAAAGAAAAGTGTTTATAAGATAATAACATTGGGAATTCCATACTGGTTATAATGCAAACATACCAATGGGCTCAAGTTGAACTGGAGAGGAAGTAGAGAAAACATTTCGATTAGTGATAACCGACGAACATTTCCTTTGGGCATTCCCTTTCATCATTGGAGGCTCCCTAAGTATTATATGGTTGTCTTGAATTATAGTATTGATGAAGATTCACTTCCATCAGAAGTGTGAGTCTGTCGCCCATGCTCTGGGATGCTAGAGTCAGGGATTTGACAGTTTTGCTATCAGAGGGATTTAACTGCTAAGGAGGCAAATCTAAAAAAATCCGTTATAAGAGGTTGATAAATATAACATAAGTAACAAGAAATAAAAACTTATAATGGAGAAGGTTTACCTAATTCTAGATTAGCATTTGACGTAGAAAAACCGAGTTTCCTATTCTTTGGTCTTGTTGACGGCATTGGTGATCTATGTTTTAAAAGAGGACAAATGCGATTAGTGGATTACTCTGATGCGCGCCTATCTTTGCAGGGCCAGCTACAGTATGAAGAATCTCAGCACTAAGAGAGGGATGCTTGGCCTCCCTGGCAAGAATTTCCAAGCAAGTTAAATAAGTATATGAATTTGGAGATAATTGAATTAGAGCGGTGTTTAGGTGCCCCAGGAATCTCAAGAGAAAGTCAAGGAAAGGAAGGTATCCTGAGTGCCATATGTGTATTTGAGTGAAGGTGAAAAACCCTTTTGAAGTGTTGTCAATTTTGCCAAAAGGACCGGCTCGAATAAATTCAATGCCTTTGATACCAAACTGTTTGAGAATGGAGTCCACTTCTTCTTAGGTAGTAATATACGATCGATTAAGAAGACGATCTCCTTTCTTAAATGAAGAAGCATTAGAGTCCTTACTGGATTTCTTGATTCCCTTCTCGACTGCCTTCTTTCCTCCCATGTTCCATCTAGGTGATATTATTCCAAATCAGAAAAGTATTAGATATTTTATGAAATTTGGAATGCTTATGATATAAAATACGCTATTGAGGCAATAACAAAATGTAGCACATTAATTATAAACTACCTAAGTTATGACATAAAAATGTTAAAATATAAAGTTCACTATAATATTTACAACAAGTCAATGACCATTGCATAGTCAATGTTGAACTCATAACTCTTAGGTCAATTACGAGTATACAAATAAATGTTTTACTTATGGTAAGAAAGTAAGCCTGAAAGTGTTTACGTGAAACTTAAACTATGAATTATCAAAAGAGTATCGAAAGTATTATGTTGCATCAATAAATCTACGTCGAATGAGTGAATTAATAGTTACGCTATAAAATTACAATGTAATACCGCAACCATAGTCAATGTCGAAATGACAAGATAACCGAGATTAATGAATAAGGTCAAGGTAACAACCCACCTTTCTGATCCCTAGAAGCGACACTTAATACATCCACGGTATTCATGTGCCGTTGCCCAAGCATCCGAAAACAAGTTGTTGTGGGGTAAAATAAAAGAACAGAAACAAAAATCTCACAATGGAATGATTAATTATAATATAACAATATGATAATATAAAAGGTTACTCCCTAATATGGAGTTATCAGAGTTACACAGAGTAAAACTACTATCAGCCTAAGGAGTTATATCCACATGCCTATGCACTTATTGAGACAAAATACGTACATAATTAACATAACAGAGTAAATAGATAACTAAATAGATAAGGAGCTCCTGCTCGTCCATCACTATCTCCAAAGTGCCTAATGAAATCTGCTACTCTCGAATTACTCAAATGTAATTGAGTACCCGAGTTTAGGGAAAACAAAAAACTCAAATAAGACAATAAGTCTGGTATGAGTAAACTCTAAACAAGGGTGGAAATAAAAAACAAGATGTAAGACCACGCCGCTAAATGCTGAATGTGTTTCCACTCATAATAGCAACATCCAACCATAAGCGATGGATAAACATAATTAAACATTGCGAAGTGCGGAAGACACTTCCCGACGCAATTAAAAAGAATCAATTTCAAACTTTTGAATCAAAGGCAAGGAAAGGGAAACTTTCCAACAATGACTAAGAGGGTGCACCCTCTTATTGAAAGTATACCTCTAGACCATATTGTTAGGAACTAAGATGTTGGTTTTGATGACAACAACTTTTTTAACTTATCTTATTATAAAATATATACTAACACTACTGTCTAGATAGATATGTATATGCAGGAACTATGCAGTATATATATATATATATGCAGGTATTGATTACTGAAGACTGATCAGTATAAAGACTCAAGACTCAAGATTCAGAATGGAGATATCAAGATTAAAGACTCTAGAGTATCAAGATCAAGATTTCAAGATAAGTGTCTAGTTTTTGTTAAAATTTCACAATAGCACGGAGATCTTCATTCCAAATTTCATTTGGATGGAACCCATTTCTATCTTCTTAGTGGCTTACAAACCCACGACAAGTAGCTTACAAACCTACGAAAAGTGGCTTACAAACCCACGAGCATCCTGGTTTTGTACAAGTTCTCGAGTCCTGATGTGATGAGATATTCTGTAGGAAGAAGCTTGCAAAACTACTTCAAAATGTTTTTTCAAAATGATTATCAAAACTGCTTTTCAAAATGTTTTAGCCTTAAAAATTATATTTTCAAATGATTTTAAAAAGATGTTTTAGCCTTAAAATATTCTTTGTTTTTGTTTTTAAGTAAACTCTTGTTTTAAACTTCGTTTGTTTTAAAACTATCTTCTGATTTTTAAATATTCTTTTTTAATATATATATGCTTGGGATTTAAAATCAAATTTACATATACATTTTAAAAATATATTTTTCTACTCTTTTTTTATTTTAAACATAGGAAAATTAGTTTATTTTACTCCAGAATCATTTCATCTTGTTTTCCTTTCAATACCATTTTCAAAACAAATTTTACATTGTTTTTAACTAAGGGATGTCGACATCATGGGATACCCCATGTTGACATGGTGGTCGTTAAATTCAAATGTTTCAATTTTCAAAAGAAGTGTTTATTCGTTTAAATCTCTTCACAAATGGTTATGACCATTACTGGTCTATAAATAGCCTTTACAAACGAATTTTTTAACTAACTATTTTCTTATTTTCTTCACTCCTTCTTCTCCACAAATCCATATTCTAAAATTTTCTTTTAAGATTGTGCCAAAGTTCTGCCAAATTCTCAAGTGAATCAAATTAGAATCTCATTCTTGATTGATTCTCTGCCCTCTCTCAAAGATCAAAGTGCTATTCAGAGTTATAGGATCAATTTGTAATCAAATGTTTATCGAGTCTCTCTATAAGGTGTGGTTGTACCTGGAAATCAATTGGGTGATCTTGTGTCCCGTAAATCAAGAGAGTTTGCCCCGGACTCGAAGACATGAGGGTACCTCAAGGCCTTTAGAAATTGAGGATTGTAATCTCGACATTGGTATAATATAAATCTGTACGAGGTGTTTGCCTTGGTACAGGACTGGACGTAAGGTAACTCCGAACCAGTATAAAATCTGGTGTGTTCCTTCCTTTTACTGCTTTTTATTTACTTTCTACATCTTTGATTGATTCTGTGATTGTTCTGTGATTAAGTTATGCATTTGTTTGTGTCATAATTTTAATTTAGTCCATATAAGTCTTAGAATCCATTAAACACTATTGACCCCCCTTCTAGTGTTAAATTAGCCTTAAGATCCTTAATCCGCACTCCCTTTCAATTGGTATCAGAGCATTGGTTTTCATAGTTTTCATAATTTGAAACTTGAAAATTGTTTTAATGGCTACCAACACTGGTAATGTCAAATCTGGCACTAGTTTTGTTAACACTAACATTAGTTCATTTGTAGAAGGTCAGTCTACTGTCAGACCACCATTTTTCAATGGCAGTAATTATGCATATTGGGCTTGTAGAATGAAAATTTATTTACAATTAGTAGGATTAGACACTTGGAATATCACACAAACTGAGTATGTTGAACCAACTACCGATTTTTCCCAGTGGACTGCTGAGCAAAAGGGTGTTGCACAAAATAACTCAAAGGCCATGAATATATTATTTTGTTCACTAGATATGAATGAGTTTAATAGAGTGTCTGTTTGTAAGTCTGCATTTAAAATTTGGAAAACTTTGCAAGTTACTCATGAAGAAACAAGCAAAGTTAAACAGACAAAAATTTCCATATTAACTAATCAGTTTCAATTGTTTAAATTGCATGCAAATGAGTCCATTTCTGACATGTATTGTCGATTTCAAGATATTGTTCATTCACTAATTGCACTAGGAAAAAGCTTTTCGGAGGAAGACCAAGTCAGAAAAAATCTAAATTCACTCACTCCAGAATGGGATCAAAAGACACTTGCAATCGAAGAAGCAAATGATATCAGTCTAATGAAAGTAGAAGAATTGATTGGGAATCTGATGTCTTATGAAGTTCAACTGCAAGGAAGAAGAGAAAACAAGGCTACAGAAAAGAAGTCATTAGCATTCAATGCAACACTAAAGATTCGGAACCAGACAGTGATGAGGAGATCGCTTTCATGACAAGAAACTTCCGAAAATTCCTTAAATATAGAAAAATGAATCATTACAAAAGAAATGATCAAAGGAATTCCAGAAATAATACAGAGAACATCAACAATGATAGATGCTACAATTGCAATAAAGTTGGGCATTATAGAAAAGATTGTCCGTATCCAGATAAACAGTTGTTCCCTCCAAACAATGATTCGTCAAGGAAAAGAAAGAAAGCATACACAACAACTCTTGATGACTCAGACTCATCATCCAGTGACGATGAAAAGAAGACGGTTAATTCAAATCTGTGTTTCACCGCTATTCATGAATCAGACGACAATGGGAGTATGGATCTAAAAATAGGTATGCATTTACATTTTTTTAATTTTTCTTGTTTGAATGGATGCTTGTTTGTTTGCTTGATTTTTTTTTTAAATTCCTTGAATTGTAAATTCAAATTTATCCCTTGAAATTTGAATTTTAAATTCAAAAATAATATTATTTTAGTAATATTTTAAATATTAAAATTATTAATATTTAAGTATTATTATATTTAATGTTATCACAGGAATTATATTTATAGAATATAGGATATAATATATACATTTATTAGAAATTAGGAATAGACACTTGTCCTTTGATTCAATAGGCACATGTCGACATACCTGGATACCCCATGTCGACATGCCCTTCAGAAATTTGATTTCAAAATTTGAATTCAAACTTTTGAATTTCTCTCCACCTTTTCACCAACTTCAACGCTCTGGAAAGATGCTTCTTGACCAGAGAACATGTCTATAGAATCTCTATTTAATTCACTCTCCTTATCATCACTTTTCACTTTTATTTCAAATTTCAAATTTATCTTCATTATCTTCAACTCCTCTCAAACTTCTTCAATGGCCTCTTCAAGCACTTCTAACACCATTAGGCTTCCAAAAGCTATCAAAAACTTTCTTTTCAATGACCCAGAAGTTATCAAAGCTTACATCAACTATGTAAACTTTGGTAAAATTCATACGGGGAAATTTGCTATTTTTGAAGAATTTCCTTCTTATGAAATTGAAAACCTTTTTCAACAATGTTCTATTCTTAGTGTAGTAGATAACAAACAAAATGATTTTGTATGTTATCCAAATCTTGTTAAGATGTTTTATACGAAGTTGAATCGTGGTTTTTATGATGGGCAAGATGGACAAATTTGGAGCAGTGTTAAAGGAACACAAATAGTTTTGGATTATGAAATTTTAGGAAATATTTTGGGATGCAAGTATACCAGAATGAATCTCTCGGAATTTCAAATAAATTAAAATGATCGAGAGACATTTCATCACATTTTGAAGGGGATGACAATTTTGAATTCAAAAATCGTTAGTTTCGTCCAAAAGCAAGAATTGTCAACCTTCTTATTCAACCGTCGACCGCGCCCGGACTGTCCTCGCAACATGGAACCCGACCATGCCTTGGCTCAGAATGTCTAAATGCCATACATTCCAACCATGATCCGTCAAATGATCCACTAAAGTCAAGGCCTCACCAATGACGATTGGGGAATCTCTCGGAGTCATACGCCATTCACTAACCACATCCTTTATGATGAACCGCCCCGCTGATTCAGAATGGCAACTTTACCTGTTTACGAAGGGAGTTCAAACACTAACCAACACATCCTGAAGTATGAATGGCTCATGAATGCCGCACGAGGTGATGATGCGGTTGAGTGTAGAAGCTTTCCTATCTTCCTAGGGGGCATCACAACCATTTAGTTTACTCGTCTACCACCCTGATCCATTTCATGCTTTGATCAGTTGATACAAAGTTCGTCGAACAATTCCGCATGCATATCACAAGGCCAAA
The DNA here is from genome assembly GCA_030737815.1 of Allium fistulosum. NCBI lineage: Eukaryota > Viridiplantae > Streptophyta > Magnoliopsida > Asparagales > Amaryllidaceae > Allium > Allium fistulosum. The sequence continues at coordinate 1,385,021,198 of CM060901.1, read as the reverse complement.
AGACGTCAACACCTTGTCCAGCATTACCCAAGCTCCGGGAGAGACACTTAGACGTTATCTAGAAAGGTTTCATGCTACCTGTGCCGAGGTCAGCAAACCGAATGACAATTCTATCTTAATGGCACTGACTAAAGGAATCGATCCCGATTCCGAATTTAGCAGTTGGTTGGCTGGAAAACCCCCTGCATCGTTGGATCATGTCTATACTAAGGCGACCCAGTTTTTGAGGAGAGAAGATGCTAGGTGACCTAGGAAGCAGGACAATGTAGGGCCCAGTGGTGAAGGCATTCAAAGTAATGTTGTTGTGAAACAGACCGGTGAGAACTCTGGCAATGTGCAATTGAATATATAGAACAAGTAGAGCCAGCATAAAGGCAATGGAGGTCAGGGTAAGAAGAGAGACCAAAATCGCGGACCGCGATGTAGAGCTCCCATGTTTGACCAATATACCCCACTTAATACATCCCTGGAGAATGTTTATTTGCAAACTTGTAATACTGGGCAATATAAGAAACCAGCACCGAAACAGTCTTTCGAAAAGAAAATTCAAATTGAAAAATTCTGTAGGTTCCACGATTTCTATGGCCACAATACTAATGAGTTTCATCATTTGCAAGACATCATTGAGAAAATGATATGAGAAAGGAAGATGGAACAGTTTGTTAGGGTGCCGTAGGTTGGAGGTGTGGGCCCATCAAACTAGAATCAAGGTCAAAATCAGGCTAGACTAGAGGAACACGTGCGTACTGGCGGGAGATTGATTATTAATACAATTAGTGGTGGTCCTCATCCAGCTGATCGGAGCTAGAAGGAAATGGAGTCATATGCTAGCTCTATTGGGCATGCGGACTTCGAATGATGCAATAATGTTGATGATGGCGCTCCGCCGAAACAACAAAAGACGATGACAGACGACATCGTTTTCTGGAACAGAGACGCTGATAGAGTCGAAGCCCCAACATCAATCCACTAGTCATATCGGCTCAAATACATCCTGCTTGGATGTAGAGGATCTTGGTAGATAGTGGAAGCTCCGTAAATATTCTTTTCAAACGAGCGTATGACCAGATGAAAATGGAAGCAAAGGACTTAAAGCCGTGTCAGTCTCGCATACATGGCTTTAATGGGAGTGCAACGATACCCTCTGGGATGGTGGAGTTGCCAGTTGAGTTGGGAATCGGAGATCGCTGGAGAGTCCGGATGCTATAGTTTGTTGTGTTAGATATTAATTCTCCATATAATGCTTTCTTGGGCCGACCGGCCCTTGCTGAATTCAGGGCAGCTATTTCCCCATGGTGTTTGACTCTTAAGTTCCCCATAGATAACGAGGTTGGATTTGTTTAAGGAGATCAGGTGGCTGGACGGGCCTGTTATGTTGCTGAGCCATGAGACGCGCGGTGTAAAGAGAAGGGCAAGGACGTAGAGGAATCAATCTACGTCCGTTTTTTTGAAAATTGACAGTTAACGCCTGGGCCTAGGCCTGGGCACCATAACTAGTTCCTGAAAGATCTTGGTCCACGAGATAATGATAATGAAGAGGAAGTCAAAGACAGTCAGGCTTCCCTGGTAGAGTTGATGATCGATGTTCCGATCGACGATAATGGTGACTCCAGAATGATAAAGGTCGGATCTCAAATTAGCCACCAGATGAGAGAAGAATTGGTTGAATTTCTCTGGGCAAACCTCGATGTGTTTGCCTAGACTCACTTTGATATGTGTTGGATCTCACCGGACATCGCGAGCCAAGCATTGAATATTGACACACGGCATGTCCCGGTCAAACAAAAAAGGCGGTATGGATCCAGAGAGATCTACCGCCCTGAAGGAATAGGTAAATAAACTCAGGTCGAATGGGTTTATTCGAGACGCGTTATATCCAGAGTGGGTATCCAACCGGGTACTCGTTGGAAAATCAAACAGGAAAGAGAGAACTTGTGTGGACTACCTAGATTTGAATAAAGCATGCCGTAAAGACAGTTTTCCACTTCCCAGAATTGATCAACTTGTAGATTCAACGGCCGGACACGAGCTCTTATCTTTCATGGACGCATATTCTGGTTACAATCAAATACCGATGCACCTACCTGACCAGGACCATACCAGCTTTGTCACCGATCTAGGACTCTACTGCTATAAAGTGATTCCGTTCGGACTCAAGAACGCTGGGGCAACTTATCAAAGACTCGTCAATCGAATGTTCACTAACCAGGTCGGAAAAACCATGGAGGTGTACATGGAGGATATGCTTGTGAAGTCGCAAATGTCCATCGATCATGTCAAAGACCTAGAAACAATTTTCAATATCCTCCGAGAGTACCGAATGAAGCTCAACCCGTTGAAATGTCAATTTGGAGTCGCATCCGTAAAATTCCTTGGATTCATTGTCAATGCTCGAGGAATTGAAGCCAATCCTGAGAAGATCTAGGCGATTCGGAATCTCGAGACTCCCAAAACTATAAAGAAAGTACAAAGCCTTAATGGGAAGGTTGCAGCCTTGAGCGGATTTAACTCTAAATCCACAGACAAATGCATTCCCTTTTTTGATCTGATCAAGAAAGGAAAGCGAAACTTCGAATGGACCGAGGAATATGAAGGCGCATTCCCAGCACTGGTTCAACATCTGGCGACGCCACCTATTCTGTCAAAGCCAATCGATCATGAGCGACTATATATCTATTTGGCGGTTTCAATGAACGCAATCAGTGCTGCATTAATTCGGAAGGAGGATCGGATACAGTGACCGGTCTATTAAATCAACAAGCGATTAACTAGGGCAGAAAGAAACTACCCGAAACATGAAAAGCTGGCTTATTGCCTCGTCATTTCCTTGAGAAAGCTCCGTCTTTATTTCTCAGCTCATCCGATCACGGTCTACACCAACCAACCGTTACGACAGGTCCATACGCGGCCTGAGACATCTGGTAGGTTGCTCAAGTGGAACATCGAGCCGAGTCAGTTTGACAACATTTATACACCAAGGCGAACCATTAAGGATAAGTTCTGGTGGACTTCATAGCTGAGTTTACTATACTAGAGGACTTGCCCAAGACCAGTGAATCTCCCAAGTACATATGGAAGCTATACACGGATGGTGCATCAAACGATCGTTGCTCAAGCGCCGGAGTAGTACTTGAAACTCCAAAAGGTCGATCCATATGCTATACCTTAATGTTTGATTTCCGCGCAACTAACAACGAAGCCAAATACGAAGCTTTACTCGCCGGACTTAGACTTGCCAAAGACTTGAGAATTATCGCCGTAGAGATTTACTGTGACTCGCAATTGGTCGTATGTCAAGTTCGGGGAGAATACCAAGCTAGAGACCGGAGGTTGGATGCTTATCTTGCCCGGGTTCAGGAAGTGTTGAATCAGTTCGATTACTATGCCATCCTCTGAATACTCTGGGAGGACAATCAGAAGGTCGATTCTTTGGCGAAACTGGCCAGCACTGGTGAAGCACAGCAAATGGGACTCATCCCCGTTGAGACACTTACCTCTCTAGGCATCGACCAGATAGAGGCAGACTGGGTGCATGAGGCAGCGCCCGAAAAGGAGTCATGGATGACCCCATTCAGCAACTATCTCGAACACGGAGCTTTGCCGGAGCACAGAAGTGAGAAAAGACAAGTTCTCCGGAAAGCTTCACGTTTCATTATCCAGAATGGAGTCATGTACAAGAGAGGATACTCTGTTCCTTTACTCCGTTGTATCGCCCATGACGAAACCAACTGAGTGTTACATGATGTGCATGAAGGAGAATGCGATGATCAAACTAGGGGGCAAGCCCTTGCTAAGAAGATACTCTGATATGGGTATTATTGGCCGACTGTGAATCGAGATGCATCGGACTATCCCAAGAAATGTGACAAATGCTAGAAACATGCTCGAATTCCAAGAGCCCCTCCTACTGAAATTACTCAGATGATCAGTCCATGGTCATTCGCGACATGGGGCATCGATATAGGTGGGTCTTTACCTCTGGCTAAAGGTGGGGCGAAGTATGCCATCGTTGCGGTTGACTACTTTACTAAATGGGCAGAAGCCGAGCCTCTCACTACTATCACAACGAAGAAAGTAATCAACTTTGTTGTACGCAACATTATCTGTCGTTTTGGCCTCCCGCATACAATCATCACTGGCAACTGAGCCCAATTCGATAGTGTCGAGTCCAAGAATTTCTATCAACCTTTCCACATCCAGAAGAAGTTCTCGGCGGTTGCTCACCCTCAAACAAATGGACAGGTCAAAGCCGTTAATAAAGTTATTAAGTCCATTCTGAAGAAATGACTAGAGAAGGCTAGATGCAGATGGGTCGATGAACTTCCCATGGCCCTATGGGCATATCGAACCACCCACAAGTCCGCAACCGGCCACACTCCATTTTCACTTTCCTATGGCTCTGAGGCCGTTATTCCAGTTGAACTGGAAGTACCTTCTCATCATGTGACATATTATTATCCGAAGACGAATGCCATATTACTTGCTGAATCTTTGGATTTATTGGATGAGAAGCTTGAAGAGGTTGATTTGTGGGCAGCCACGCACTAAAGTCGAGTCGCCCGATTATACAATGCTAAGGTCCGACCCAGAACCTTTGAACTTGGCGATCTCGTACTCAAGAGAATCTATCCGGTCCCTTCACATATGAAACTAACATGGGAAAGACCATATGTTATCGAGTGGAGACTTGGAGACAACACATTCAAATTATCAACCATAGATGGTCTCACTTTGCCGAGAGCGTGGAATAGCGAGAGTCTCCGTCCCTATTACACATAACAGGCTTTATTTATTCATTTAGTCTGCTTTTCATATGAAATTTGTTTATGCATTTCGAAATTTGAACTTGTAATAAGGCAACTGACTTTGCCGTACTTTCTTATTTCAGTAATAAAATGCAAACTCGTCAATCTAGAGTGGCTATTCTTGAAATGCATCATGCGACCATCACAATGCATGGAGAGCTAAGTTTCATCCTACGGTGGGACTTATTCAAATAGGGAGTGACTGTGATACGACCAGTCACTCGCTAAGTGAAACCCCAAGCTTGAAGGCAAGCAACCACACTGAAGCCAAAAAGGAATGATACATGACAATCCTCTAACAAACTCTGGTTCCCAGAGTGCGAGCCGGAGTATAAACTTCAAATCTGGAACAAGGACTCGAGAAGGGTGGATCCGTCCGCCCACGACTTTGCTCAAGTATAATCTAAACCCAAGGAGGATGGATCTGTTCATCCACGACCTCGCCTTCCACTTTTACAAGCTCGAGGAGGATGGATCCGTCCATTTGCGACTTCGCTTGTCTACTCAGGGGGGATGTGATCCAACCATCCACAAACCTGATCAATTCATCGTTTTCAGATTGCGAACGAGATCCTAATACTTAAACAGATGTGATCGACCGTCTATTAACTAACTCTAGATTCCGGAGTGCAAACTGGAGTATAAACATCGATATGGGTGTGACTGACCACCCATCGGCTAACTCTGGTCCCCAGAGCGCTGGTCGGAGTATAAACACCAATTGGGTGTTACTAACCACCCATCGACCAACTCTAAGTCCCTAGAGTGTGGACCGGAGTACAAACACAAAACGGGTGTGATTGATCACCCGCAAATCAACCTAAGTCCCCGGAGTGCGGACATAATTCTAAGTATTAAACGGGAGTGACCGACCGCCCGTAAAATAACTTAAGTCCTCGGAGCGTGGACTTAACTTCAAACATTAAGCAGGCATGATTGACCGCCAGTATGCAAGTTCAATCCCCAGAGTGTGGATGCGATTACCAGGAAATGAGCGAGTGTGATCCGCCCACTCGAACTCGTTTCACCTTAACTTTGTTCCGACTAAGTTAAGTGCAATTTGTTGAACGCAGAAAGCGACTGTCAACCAACCACTTCAACTCTCTCCAGAATTGGAGGCATAGCTCAAATACAAGCCGCTAACCGAGACAGTGCGACGTTGGGGCTCTAGTTGACGTTTGGTTATGACTCGAAGCCATGACTTCAGGAGTTAACAACCAAACTCAAGTCCGATTCAGAGACTAAAGCCACGCAAGTACATTGAATGGAAATTTGAGTGCTGAAACACTTAAGCAAATAAACACAGATCTATGCTGAAAACAAAAGGAGATTTTATTTCAGCTATTCCTTGGAAAAAGATAAGTACAAAAACTTATTCCTAGAATTCCTATAAGTAGGGGCCGAACCCGCATCTATACACGGCCTGCAAAAAGCAAAATGAAATCCTATCCTACCTATCTACCAAAAAGAGGGAATAAGAAGACACGTCTACTCCTTCAACTTCTTCTTCTTCTTCTTCCTCGGCATCGACCCACTAGAGCTGCCTCTCGGATGCCTCTTCGAGCTTTTGCCTTTTGCTGGTTGGTCTCCTTAGGGGGGATTACAAAGGTCTCTTCCTCCGAACTCATGGGGATCGGGATACTTTTTTAATGTGGAGCTGGAGGAACGATGGCACTTTCAATGGGAGAGGACGAAGGGGAACGCCGGTGTCGACGATTGTGCCGCCAGGAGAAATCATACGCATAGGGACCGGACCAGGGCACGCGATGCCACCTCCGATGCAACTAGCCTGCGTGGCTCTTTCCATTTCAGTGTTAATTTCTACCATTATAGCCTTATCCCAATCCGCTTGAGTGCCCACTAGAATGCTGCTAGTCGGGTCTAAGGAGCTAGCCATAAACACATCTTCACCTATAACGAAAGGCAAGTCGGTAAGTGGATTGTTTTGGTGGCCGAGGAGTTCTTCCATCATTTGTTCGTCAAAAACGAAACTACTCTCGTGAACTCCCCGATTGATGTAGCGGCCATTGTGGTCGTTGCCTCCGACATAGTAGCTTCCTACCTGTGATGCAATTCTTGGGTTGCAGGAGGAACGGTTGGCACAACATCTATAACTGATTAAAGATAAGAGAAGATATTAGTGACATCTTCCGACAACGCTCCTGCATTTAAGCGAATGGACAGAGTGTTCAGAGTACTTTCCTCGGATTGGCTCACGTCTTGAGTCGACGCGCCTTCAGAAGCATGTTCAAGTACCAGAAATATGTGCGGCCTATAAGGGTCATATGCCGAAACAACTGGAGGATGGCCTGCAGAAGCAAGCTCGGGTTGAGTCGCTGTAGGCATTTAAGAGCTTCCTTCATGGTGATCAACTCCGGACCCCTCTCCAACGTCCAGGTATTTAGCGGCTAGTTTCTCCTTTTCAAAAGTGACAATGGCATTGTAAAGAACTTTTCTCTCATCTTCGGTTAATATCCGGCTCTCTAACTCGAAGTCGTCAATAGATGTAGTGTTGCAATCCACTTTCTCATCTTCTACCAAGCGGCACCAGGCGTTGTACAGATGTAGCAGGTTGTCATCGAGCCAGCCTAGGTTGCGATGTTTTAAGACATTGACATTATAAGTGACCGGGAGGTCTTCGATATCACCTTTCAACCTGGTCTCGGCCGCTCTAACATCAGTCTCAATTTTTGCCTCGATTTATTGGACCTTTAGCTTGGCCACATCCCGCTCATCTTTAAGTACCACAACCTGCTCACACACATCTTGGGCAGATCTATTAGCATCGTCTTTTTCCTTGGCAACTTCAGCAAATTTGCCTTTTAGCTCCTCAAGCTCTTTTAGCGCCGAATCTCTTTCAGCCATGACTGTGGTGGTCTGGTGCCCTATTTCCTCGACCAAGGCTAAATGTGTTCGCCTCATCTCCTCCATCTTCTTGGTTCCCTCGTCGGCTCTTTTATTAGCCTCCGTTTTCAAATTTCTCGAAGACTCATTTTCATTGTTGAGCACCTGAATTATGTGGTCCTTCTGTGCGAGATCAGTTTCTAGTTTCTCGATTGTCTTCGCCTGCTCAAAGCCCACTGCTGATACATTCTATGCAGTCTTCATCGATTCTTGATACTGACTATAAACATCATATATACAGTCATGTATCGTCTGTTCTGCCTCATTGGTAATTCGCTTTAAGTGTGGAGGAAATATGAAGCCGTCGAAGCAAAAATTTAGGAAATCTTTCTTCAGCTTAGCGATTCTAATCGCTCCTTCCCCTGTGGGTTCTATAGCAACTTGTTCGGTGGTACCAGGGCTTTCGGTCTCAATTCTCCGGCGTGGTTCTTCGGGCCTTGAAGTTTGAGGAGGTGGTACTTGACGTGAAGATTCTGAAGGCTGTTTACCAGAACCAGAAGGTTTGGAAGGAATTCTAGGTGGCAGAGAGCGCGACCGTGAGCGGTGCCTATAATCCATTTCCTTCTCCCTTTCCCCGCGCTCACGCTCTTGATTGGAATAGCGATGTTTATAGTCTCTGTCAGACTCGCACCTATGAGACTCAAAATAAGAACTAGAAGAACGATGTGCTGAGCAGAGACTGCCAAGCATCGAGCCTTGTCTTACCATTGTGTTTGTGAAATGAAAAGAAAATTGGAACTAGTTATCCCCTGAAACCGGAAAACGTGTGATGATAAGTTGTGCGGTGCTCTGTGTGTGTGCATGTGCAAACCCTCCAACCAACCGATTGTGGTGGCTCGGCTTGCAGGAGTCGGCTCCCCTACATCTAAAGAACTCCAGCCTGCCTTGGTTTCCAACCCGAAATCTTGAAGTGAAGTCAGATCGTCTGGGATTGGGACATCCGCCAATCCTTCCAACGAGCTCTCCATTTATGGAGGAGGAATCTCCTGACTAGTAGCGGGAAAATACACCATGACGGTTTTGCGCCTTAGAGATTTAGGGTCAATATTCTTGCCTTTTCTTTTTCCCGATGCTTGAGGGTCTTGCGAAGGCATAGCCACTGGCTCGTCTCTAGTTGGCGAACTTGTTTGTACCAAAAATGGGCACAACACTCTTCGGAAGTTTTTGAAGAGATAAAAGTAAAGAAAGAAAATTAAAACTGAGGGTTATCTAACAAAACCTCCAAAATAACAGAAAGTAAGTTGCATAGAAGACAGCAATTTAGAGTGGTTCGGTGTTTCGCCTACGTCCACTATGAATTTTGATGATTTTATTGCTCGATACTTGAAGATTACAATTTCTTATAATGTAGTACAACTGATTTTATGAGCTAAGTCTGAATCTAAGGCAGTAGTGGTGATTCTGAGTAAATCTGGTAGAGTCTGGGCGCTCTTTAGCTCTTAAAATTATCCGACCCCCTTTCTGAATGACCAAGGGCTCTATTTATAGGTGTAGGAGGCTGATATTTCGCCTAAAATTTGGGAGACCACTTCTGGCACGTGAGGGGGTCCACATGCCCGTCTTTAGGAAATCTGGGCCCACTTTGGGATAGATTCGAAACCCATTCGAATCGATCAAGAAATTGTCCAATCGAGCTGAAATTTGGTGTGAACGTTCTACAACATATGCACAAGCTTCTATGAAAATTTCATAGCATTTGGACTTAAGGATCTTGAGATATGGTCGATTCAAGATGATGATTTTCGCCAGAATGTTTCGTTCGAATCGATTCATTCGAATTGATCGCTTCGAATCGATGGCGTTACGCGCCTTCCTGATGACATGGAGCGCAATTTTTGTATCGATCCACCTTTTTCGCCGAGTGGATCGAGTCGTTCCGTTGACTTCGCTGCTTTGATTTGATGGATTCGAAGCAAGGCATCTCGATGGATTCAAGCATACCACTTAAGCATGGAATCGAAATAGAGCTTTGTTCGTATCGATCATGATGGGATCCAGTTAATCGATACAAACTGGTGGGGTGCGGATGGATTCAAATGACCTCATGTTTGGTAGATACGAAACAGATGGAGGCGAGGCTATCTTCCTTCCGATCGATTCGAATGTTATGGATTCGAAAAGAGGCAACACTTATGGATTCGAACAGGGGCAAGTTGGTGGATTCGAACATAGCTCCTTCAACTTGTATCGATCCTAACTTGAGCATACGAACTCGGATTGGCTTGAATTTTGGAATGTTATCTTTCCTGGCTTTGGTTGTCATGTCTGAGCAATCGTGGCTCGATCCGGACTCGGATAAAATTCATCGATATCTTTGACAATCGATACTTTGTCTTCAGTCAGTCCCTTGGTATCTCGGCCTTGCCAAAAGGTGGGATAACATTTGCCCCTAAAGTACGTCTTGTGTAAACATGACGTGCTTTGAAAAGCTGCAGTCTTTCATGCTGAATATTTCTGTTCAATTGGTTGCTTGACAGTCATCTTTTAGTCATTTTGTTGTAATCTTCTTTTAAACGAATGTTCAACCAGCGTGCTTTGATTGACACGAAAATTTTTGATGGATACGGAATCCTGACTTGTATCGATGAGTTCTTGTTGCTGTGGGTCCAGTATTAATGGATTCGAACCGATGGTTTCGAATCGATGAAGTCGAGTGTTTTCAGAGCTATCTTCGTTTAGTCATTTTGTGTCGATGAACTCAGAGCATACAAGATGGAGTCGAATCGATGGATTCGAAAGGTGGTCCTAATCTGGTGGACGCCGTCTTTTGCTTTGTTTCGATGAAGGCAGAGAGTCGATGGATTCGAGTAGAACCCTTCAAATCGATCTGGGTTTTCACCTGCTGAGGCCGGTCATATACACTAGGAGGTGAATCGCCACTGGGTTATTATAAATACCAGGGTCCTACCCATTTTTCATTTTTTACTTTTGCTCCATTTTCTTGTGCGCTTCGAATCGACTCCAAACTTCAAGAACGAAGACGAACGAATCACCTTCTCCTTCAAATCGAACTAACATCCAAGCCTTTCTAATCTAATTTCACTTTTAGGTAGGTAACTCGACTATGTAATTGGAGTTATAAGATCCGAAATCCCTTCTAATTCCGTTCGCGTTCGTATCGATCTTGATTGATTCGAAATCGGGAATGAAATCAATAGAGGTTGTCTAGGGGAAAGCAGGGCATCTTCCTCGTGTCGATCCGGAGTGTCGGTAGTCGAATCGATCTGGGGGGTGACACTTCTCCAAGGTGTTCGTATCGATCTGGTCATAAGAGTTTAGGGGTTTTCAGGGTTGAATCGATCACAGGTGGCAGAATACCACATCGATTCGTGGTGATCATTCCGTTGAGTTGCCCCCTGTTATCATTTCGAAGAATCTTAGGTAGGTGATCGATACGAGGCCTGGGTATATTAGACGCGAAGTTCTTATCTTTTCAGATCGATGCGAACCTTTGACCGATGATGGATTCGCTGCTCTTGCCTTCTAATGGTTTCGAACACTTTGCTGCGATCGATACGAAGTGCATCGATTCATTCCGGATCGATACGAAAATTGGGCTTCTTCTGATCGATTCGAAACTAAAATTTTATGTAGATCGATTCGAATAAGCCTTTATGGATACAAAATTTTCACACATTTAACGGCATGATTCCGACGAGCTCCATCTCTGCATATTTGGACTGAACTTTTGTATTGCATACTTGACTGCCTTGCGAAGCTCGTCGATGGTACTATATCTGGAAAAGACAAACTCCAACTTGAATCGAATTTTATGTGTTTTGACGGTATGGTTATGACGGTCAGCGATGACGGTCACTCTGACTGGGTTTTCGAGCCCCTTGTTGTTCTCATATTTTCTTTAACTATGCTGAATTTCCTAAGTACTGGTTGCACTGCACTACACAACACACACTTTACATGGGGTAATGAACGGGTTTTTCCATTTGCTTAACGTTACTTTTTTATGAGTCAGTCAGTGATGGAATCTTCGAGCTCTCAACAGCAGGAGATTCAGAGTTCTCCCCCTCCGGTCCTTGTAATTCCAGACATCCCAGCGGAGGTAGTAGACCCAGATCCTGACGAGTTGCAAGAGGCTATATTTATTGAGGACCCTATAGACTCCGTTCAATCCAGTATTTCCGAAAACTTACTGGGCAGGATATGTACGAGACATAACATTTCTTTGGATGATGCGTTATTGCCGGGACCTAGTGACAGACCTCACTGTCCGCCGAAAGGGTATACCGCCTTCTATCGCCATGCTTGCGCGGCCGGAACACTCCCTCCATTCAATCAATACATTAGGGAGATGTTATCGTTTCTTGGAATTGCTCCTTCTCAATTACTCCCCAACGGGCACGCGCTACTGAACTGTGCGTTTATTGTATATATGGAACATCTCTTCCGCCCACCAAGGCCAACAGAAATCAGATATTTATTTAATTTCAAAAGCAGAGGCGATAGTCCATCCTTTACATTTTTGGAGGCAGTCAAAAACTGCCAGGTTATTACCGAAGCCTGGACCAGACTCAGCTACTTCAAGAATGAATGGTTTTACATCCGGTGTCCTCCAGGTTTTGCTAGGCGGTAGTTGTCTAGACGTAAGTGTCGTAACCTGTCGATGATTTCCTTAACTAATGGTTTGTTGGCATTGGTATTGACATCCTACTTTTCTTACAGCCATTATCTCCAGACCCAACGGCGGATATTACAAGGGCATGGTTCGGAGCCTTCAAGAGATCCCGAGCGATTTGAGACACATCGACTTGGTATTGACTGATTATAACTTAAGAGCTCTTGGCTTGATCGAAATAAATCAGAGCATAGTCACCGAAGGGATGTTAAGGCTTGTTCCAAAGAAGAAGAAAAAGAAGAAGAAGAAGAAGAAAATGGCGAAGAAAACGCTCGGGGTCGTGATAACCGAAGTGAGTGATGAAGAAAGGACTCACACAGACGTAGAGCCGATGGCCGATCTTTCGGGCAATTTTGAAGAATTGGGAGAGAGACGGAAAAGCAAGACCGTCGTTTCCAAAAAACTTAAATCTAAGGGGTGGAAGTCTGTAGATATGTCTCCTCCCACTTTCGGAGTTATGATTTCTGAGGCCGCCCCTTCTCAATCGAGAGATATTTTCAAAAGGCTTGGTGATATTCCCATCCCGGATTATATATCTATTCATCACAATCCCGGGTTGGAAGATTTCAAGATGTTTTAAATATGAGCGAGCCCTTTCCTTTGAATGCGGTCAACACTTTCGGTTGGTCAGGGGGTTTACACATTTGCACACACTTCCACAGCACTACACGATTTCCGCATACTGAACATCACTTTTGTAGGATTCTAAACTGCGGTTCCTTCTTATCGCAGGAGAGATGTCAGGTCGTGGATCCACTATGGATAGGCTCCACAATGTACGCCGATCTTCTTCTTATTATGGGTCCCGTTGGAGGGAATCAGATAGGGATTACAGGCGAGGCTATACTAGCCAGGAGCGTTACGACAGGGATCGAGATTATTGGCGCGACCATTCTGGCCATGTGCGCACTGATAGAGATAGAAGCCATCAGTACCGGTCGCGATCTCGTTCTCCTCTGCCTCCTAGGGCCCCTATAGATCCTCCTGAGTCTTCGCAGCAACAACAACCTTCTCAATCATCCAGGCCCGAAACTTAGCGGCAAAGGGTTGAACCGCAGACAGCTGCCATTGTTGAACAGGCTCCGGCTGAATTGACAAGTGAAGGAGCCATCAAGCTCGCTCAAATGAAAAAGGACTTTCCAGAAATTTGTCTGGATGCATATGTCTTCCCTTCCCATCTCAAGAGGATTCCTCCGGATGCCGAGAATATCGCGCATGATTATATCCGTGACTTTTATACTCAATATAAGGAGTGGTACAAAGCAGCTGTAAAAGCTTCAAAAGTGGCTTTCGATCGGGCAAAGATTATTGAGGAGCGCGATGATGACCTTGTCAAGAAAGATCGCATCATCCAGGTTCTTCAATCAGAGACAGAATCGTCTCGAAGTTCAGAAATTCAAGCACTTAAAAAGCATGACGAGGCCGTGGCGAAGATGGCAAGGATGCAGCAGGAACATTGTGCCTTAGTAGAAGGGACGGGCCATCGTTATACCACCGTTGTAGCTGAACGGGACACCGCCGTTAAAGAGCTGAACGAGCTTAAGGCCAAATTTGCTGAAATGGTGAAGGAGAAAGATGACGCAAACACCGCCGCTCAGGATGCATGCGACCAAGCTGTAGTACTTCGAGCTGAACTTACTGCGGCGGTGGCAAAGACTAAGTCTGTGGAGGCAGAAGTTGAGGAAAAGATTACGGCGGAGCAGTCCAGGATGGAAGCTGATTTCGATGATCTCCTGGTCACCTATAACGCCAACGTGCTGGAGCATAGAAATTTAGTTTGGCTTGGAGATGACTCTATGATTCTGTACAACACCTGGACTAGGCTGGTGGGGGAGAAGAAAGCAGCGCATCCGGATGAAGCATTGGATGATTTCGAGCTTGAGACGCGCTTGCTTTCTGAGGAAGAGAGGAAGGTTCTCCACGAGGTGATGATTTCCGTGGAGAAAGAGAGGCTCGGTGCTCGGCGGATGGAGACTGGTGAGGGCTCGGGGGTCGAGCATCGTGAAACAAGTGTTGAAGTGCCCATTCCGACGATGCCCGAAGCCACTGCTGCGGTGGATCTCCAGCCTGTCCCTGCTTATAATCTGGATCAGCCGCAGTTGTCTCCCATCGGAGCATCTGTCCCTGCCTCTGCACCTGCCCATACTTCGGGTCAAGCCAAGGAAGGTATTTGAACTCCTCTCGTATACACTTAGTGTGGTCAATTTGAAGCAATAGATTCAGCTAACAATCTTCGATTTTTCTCATTCAGTGACCGAAGCTGTTACCTCTGCGCCTCCTGCGTCTCAAGTTCCTTACCAAGCGCAAGGGGCTATTGTCACCGAGGCTATCATGACATCTATTGTGGTCGGCGAAGGGGGAGAAACGAGCATGTTATCTTTTGATGCCCAAATGATTGAGGAACTCCTTAGTCAACCCAATGATCCCTTCGCATACCCATCTTTCGCCATGAGTGGAGTTACTCCAGTTACTAGCTCCTTTATGCCAGCCATTAGTACTTCCAGTGCGGTGCAAGCACCTCATGAGGATGAGATTTTAGCCGAGATCAATGTTGAGATGGCAGCTGTGACAGCAGGCATGAATCCATCTGGCCCTGCCCCACTAATGATGATATCGCCCAGTGGCACTGTGGTCATTGCAAGCGCTCCTGCCCCACTTCCTATTACAGCTCCTATGCCTCCAGTTCCATCCTCCAAGTGAATATCTGTTGCCTCAAGCTTCAAGGAGGATGTCGACATTATGTCGCAATCGAAGGACAAACCGGAGAAGAGCAAAAGATTGAGGAAGAAGTTTGGTAGCGGATCTAGCGGGACTACCCCGAAAAAGAAACCGAGGAAGAAGAAAGATTGAGCGCTTCCTTTAGTTTGCTGTCATGTTCGGGGTAGTGTTTTGTTTTGTCTTTTTGATTTTTCATAGCCGTGTATAGATGCGGGCTCGGCCCTCGTTAGTAGGAATTTTTTGAACTAGCTTGTAATTGGATTTCTTTTCTTGATAATTGAAATGAAAACTATTATCTTTTGTCTTCAATTCAATATTTGTTTTGGTTCTGCCCCCAACCTTGGGGATAAGTACGGAGTTGATGTATGTTTATACTCCGTCTCGCACTCTGGGAGCACGGAGTTAAAGTTAATGTTTATAATCCGTCTCGCACTCGGGGAGTACGGAGTTGATTAATGTTTATACTCCGTCTCGCACTCTGGGAGTACGGAGTTGTTTAATGTTTATACTCCGTCTCACACTCTGGGAGTACGGAGTTGTTTAATGTTTATACTCCGTCTCGCACTCTGGGAGTACGGAGTTGATTAATGTTTATACTCCGTCTCGCACTCTGGGAGTACGGAGTTGTTTAATGTTTATACTCCGTCTCGCACTCTGGGAGTACGGAGTTGATTAATGTTTATACTCCGTCTCGCACTCTAGGAGTACGCAGTTGATTAATGTTTATACTCCGTCTCGCACTCTGGGAGTACGGAGTTGATGTATGTTTATACTCCGTCTCGCACTCTGGGAGTACGGAGTTGTTTAATGTTTATACTCCGTCTCGCACTCTGGGAGTACGGAGTTGAGTGAGGGATTGTCGTGTATCAGCCCATTTTTAGCCTTGATGTGATGGCTTGCACCCGAGCTCGGGTTTCACTTAGCAAGTGGCCGGTCGTATCACAACCACTCCCTATTTGAATAAATTCCACTGCATAATGGAATTTAGCTCTCCGTACGTCGTGATGTCGTACATTGTATTCAATGAATCACAGCTCTGGCTCGAAGAAATGGCATTTTATTGCTGAAATAAGAAAATATGGCACAGTCAGTTGCCTTATTACAAATTCTAATTTCGAAATGCAAAAATAAACTGCTAAATGGAAAAACATAATGAAATAAATAAAGCCTGTCATGTGTAGTAGCGACGGAGACTCTCGCTGTTCCAGGCCCTTGGCAAATCAAGGCCGTCAACGGTCGATAGTTTGAATGTGCCATCTCCGAGTCTTTGTGTAATCACGTATGGTCCTTCCCAATTTGGTTTCATGTGTGAAGGAACTGGATAGATTCTCTTGAGAACGAGATCGCCGAGTTCAAAAGTTCGAGGTCGAACTTTGGCATTGTACAATCGGGCGACTCGACTTCGATACGCAGCAGCTCTCAAATCAGCCTCTTCCCGCTTCTCATCCAGTAGATCCAAAGATTCAGCAAGCAATATAGCATTTGTTTTCGGATCATAATAAGTCACGCGATGGGAAACACTTCCTTCTCGACTGGAATAACGGCTTATGTGCCATAAGATAAGGAAAACGGGGTGTGTCTGGTTGCGGTCTTGTGAGTCGTTCGATAAGCCCATAATGCCATAGGGAGTTCATCAACCCATTTTCCCCCGGCCTTTTCTAGTCGTTTCTTTAGGATAGATTTTATAACTTTATTGACAGCTTCGACCCGACCGTTTGCCTGAGGATGTGCAACCGCCGAGAATTTCTTATGGATATGAAACCGTTGATAGAAATTCTTGAATTCTGCACTTTCAAATTGGGCTCCATTATCGATGATGATGGTATGCGGGAGTCCAAATCGACATATGATGTTGCGAACTACGAAATTTATTACTTTCTTTGTCGTAATTGTTGCGAGAGCTTCGGCTTCGGCCCACTTTGTAAAGTAGTCAACGACGACGATGGCGTACTTCGCACCACCTTTTGTCAGAGGTAGAGCGCCGATGATATCGATGCCCCACGTTGCGAATGGCCAGGGACTGACCATCTGAGTTATCTTGGTAGGTGGGGCTCTTGGAATTCGGGCGTGTTTCTGGCACCTATTGTACTTTCTGGCATAGTTTGCTGCATCTCGGTTTACTGTCGGCCAGTAGTATCCATATCGGAGTATTTTCTTGGCGAGAGCTTGCCTACCGGTGTGATCGCCACACTCTCCTTCGTGTACGTCATGTAACACTCGTTTGATTTCATCGTGCGCGATACACTTGAGGAGAGGATAAGAATAACCCCTTCTATACATGACTCCGTTCTGAATGACGAACCGTGAAGCCTTTCGTAGAATTTGTCTCTTCTCATTTCTGTGCTCAGGCAATGTCCCATTCTCAATGTAATTTTGATACGGAGTCATCCACGATTCTCTACTGGGAGCGGTTTCAAACACAAAATTCATCTCTATTTGATCGATGCTTAGGGAGGATAAAGTTTCGACGGGGACAAGTCTCATTTGCTCTGCTTCACCTGTGCTGGCTAACTTTGCCAATGAATCGGTTTTTTGATTATGTTCTCGAGGTATATAATAAATGGCATAATAATCAAACTGATTCAGTACTTCCTGAACTCGAGCTAAGTAAGCAGCTAGCCTTCGATCTCTCGCTTGATACTCTCCCCGTACTTGACACACGACTAATTGTGAATCACATCAAATTTCCACAACGATAATTCTCAAATCTCTGGAAAATTTTAGTCCAGCTAAGAGGGCTTCATATTCAGCTTCATTATTGGTTGCACAAAAACCAAACTTCAAAGCATAACATATAGATCGGCCTTCACGAGTTTCAAGTACAACACCAGCGCCCGAACACCGGTCGTTTGATGCACCATCAATATACAGCTTCCAGACGTATTCGGGGGATTCACTGGTTTCAGGCAAGTCTTCTAGAACGGTAAATTCAGCTATGAAATCGGCTATGACTTGTCCTTGAATGGCTCATCTTGGAGAGTAAGTAATATCAAATTGGCTCAGTTCGATGTTCCATTTGAGTAACCTACCAGACGTCTCAGGCCGCGTAAGGACCTGTCGTAACGGCTGGTCGGTGTAAACAATAATAGGATATGCCTGGAAATATGGTCGGAGTTTTCTTGATGCGATGACAAGGCAATAAGCCAACTTCTCTAGTTTCGGATAATTTCTCTCAGCTCCAGTCAATCGTTTGCTGATGTAGTAGACTGGTTTCTACACTCGGTCTTCTTCCCTAACTAAAGCAGCGCAGATTGCATGCCCTGATACTGCCAGATAAAGGTACAATTGCTCGTGGTCAACTGGTTTTGATAAGATCGGTGGTGTGGAAAGATGTTGAACCAGCGATCGGAATGCGTCTTCACACTCTATGGTCCATTCAAAGTTTCGCTTTCCTTTCCGGATCAGATCGAAGAAAGGAATGTATTTATCGGTGGATTTTGAAATGAACCTGCTTAATGCTGCTACCTTCACGTTGAGACTTTGGACTTTTTTATGGTTCTTGGAGTTTGTAAGTTCCTTATCGCCCAGATCTTTTCGGGATTTGCTTCTATCCCTCGAGCGTTAACAATAAACCCGAGAAACTTTCCAGATGCGACACCAAAATGACACTTTAATGGATTGAGCTTCATTCCATATTCTCGAAGGATGCAGAACATCGAATCTAAATCTCTGACGTGATCTGTGGAGAATCAAGACTTTACTAGCATGTCATCCACATAAACCTCCATGGTCTTCCTGATCTGGTCGGCGAACATCCGGTTGACTAAGCGTTAATATGTTGCTCCGGCATTTTTTAAACCAAAAGGCATGACTCTGTAGCAGTAGAGTCCCAGATCGGTCCCGAAACTGGTATGTTCTTGATCAGGCAAATGCATAGGGATTTGATTGTAGCCTGAATAAGCATCCATAAAAGATAATAACTCATGTCCAGCCGTTGAATCTACGAGCTGGTCAATTCGAGGAAGTGGAAAACTATCCTTTGGACAAGCCTTGTTTAAGTCTGAGTAGTCGATGCAAGTTCTCCATTTTCCATTTGGTTTTCGAACTAATACTGGATTTGACACCCATTCTAGATACAAAGCATCTCGGATGAACCCATTTGATTGTAACTTATCAACCTCCTCTTTAAGGGCGGCATATCTCTCTGGATCCATACCACGCCTTTTCTGTTTGACCAGGACATACCGCGGATCAATATTCAGGGAGTGACTTGCGATGTCTGGCGAGATCCCGCACATATCAGAGTGTGTCCAAGCGAAAACATCGAGATTCGCCCGGAGAAATTCAACCAATTCATGTTATGTCTGTTTTCCTAGTTGAGATCCAACTTTTAGTTCTTTCGAATCATCATCCTTACTGATTGGGACGTCCACAGTCAGTTCGGTTGGGGAAGCTTGATTCTCTTTAGATTTTTCTTTATCTTCGTTGTCTCTAGGGTCATGATCTTTAAGGAATTGGTCGTGGTGCCTGGGCCGGGGCCCAGGCACTAATTGTCAATCATCAGCAAAACGGACGCAGAGAGATTCCTCTACGCCCTTTCCTTTCTCCTTTCTCTGTGCCTCGCGCAGTTCAGTAACATAACAGGCTCTTCCTACTGCCTGATCTCCTTGAATGACTCCAATTCTGTGATCAGTGGGGAATTTCAGAGTTAAACACCATGGGGCAATGGCTGCCCTGAACTCAGCAAGGGCCGGTCGGCCCAAAAACGCATTGTAAGGTGAATCAATATCTAAAACGACAAACTGCAACATCCGGACTCTCCGGCGTTCTCCAACTCCTAACTCCACTGGTAGTTCCACCACTCCAGTGGGTATTGTAGCACTTCCATTGAAGCCATGAACTCGAGATTGGCAAGGTTTTAATTCCTTTGCTTCCATTTTCATTAAATCATAGGCTCGTTTAAGCAGGATGTTTACGGAGCTCCCACTATCAACCAGGATCCTCTTCATCCAAGCATGACCTACCTGGGCAGATATGACCAGTGGGTCAATTGTTGGGGCTTCAATCTTATCAGTGTCTCTGCTTCTAAATATGATATCATCAGAAATTGTTTTCTGTTGTTTAGCCGGAGTTCCATCTTCACAATTACTGCAGCATTCGAAGTCCGCATGCCTGATAGAGCTGGCATACGACTCCATTTCCCTCCAGCTTCTGTCTACTGGATGGGGACCACCACTTATTGTATTTATAACTAGCCTTCCGCCCGTACGAGCGGGTTCCTCTTGTCTTTCCTGATTTTGTGCACGATTCTGATTCGACGGGCCCGCACCACCAGACTGTGGCGCCCGCACAAACTGATCTAACTTTCTCTCCCTGATCAACTTCTCAATGAGGTCCTGCAAATGTCGACACTCATTGGTATTGTGGCCATAACTCTCGTGGAATCTATAGAACTTCCCTGTTTGAATCTGCCTTTCCGACGATTGCTTCGGAGCAGGCTTCTTATATTGCACAGTGTTGCAAGTTTGTAGATATACATTTTCCAATGATGTATTCAATGGCGTGTAATTATCAAACATTGGAGCCCTACGTCGTGGGCCTCGGTTCTGATCTCTCTTTTTATCCTGACCATTGTTGCCTCGCGGCTGGGTCTATTTGTTCTGTATATTCAACTAAACTTTTCCGGAACTCTCACCGGACTGCTTAACGGCTACATTACTTTGTATTCCTTCAGTTTTGGGCATCGCATCGTCCTGCTTCCTAGACTGTTTCGCGTCCTCTTGCCGTAAGAATTGAGCGGCTTTGGAGTAGAAACGGTCCAACGATGCGGGTGGGTTTCCCAGCTAACCAATTTCCAAACTCAGAATCGGGATCGATTACTTTGGTTAATGCCATCAAGATTGAGTTATTGTTAGGATTACTAATCTCTACACATGCCGCGTGGAATCTTTCTAAATAACGTCTGAGTGTCTCTCCCTTAGCTTGGGTGATGCTAGATAGGGTGTCAACGTCTTTAGGTCTAGTGACATGCATACGGAACTGTTCGACAAATTTCTTAGCCAGTTGATCGAACGAAGAGATAGATCTAGGTAGTAACCTCGTAAACCACATTGTTGCGATTCATCCCAAAGAGATGGGGAAACTTCGGCATTTCACCGCATCATCAGCCCTCGCAGCGCTCATTGACCATTCATATTTCAAAATATGTTGATTGGGGTCACTACTTCCTTCGTACATTGGGAGAGTTGGTATTCTGAATCGCCGAGGAGGATCAGCGTATAATATCTCGTCTGTGAAAGGAGTATGACTACGGGAGATTCCCCAGTCGTCATTGGTAAGCCCTTGACTTTCGCGAATCATCTGACGTATCATGGCGGAAATATCGGGCATCGTCGCATTCTGTGCATGCTGAGCTAAGGTGTGGTCGGGTTCCACATTGCGAGTTTGAACCGGACGCTGTCGATGGTCCAAATCTCGCCTCCTTGGCTCGGCATCTTCCGGGATGTATGGTTCAGGAGTACGCCCACGTTGCTGATTATTCGGATCTGATAGATTTTGGGTATCAACCCTTGTTTCTACTGCGGCGGTTGCAGTACGATTGTCTGTGGTATACTGTGGAACAGCACCTCCTCGTGACGAGGGCCCGGCCTGGAAGCTAGTTGACGGTCTGACCCTCAATTGTCCTATAGTCAAGGCAGGTTGATATCCGGTAGCTTGTGTGTGGCTTGCGTCCAATCGGGGACGTGAAGATCTGCCGTGATAGTCAGATGAAGCAGAACTTTCAGTGGACGAGTGGGAAGCATCATCTCTCCTGGTCCTCCTGCGCCTTCGGCGGTTTAATTGGTTGGTCAACTCAGCGTTAGCGCGAAGTTGTTCAGTTAATTGTTGCCGACTCTGAGTCAGTTCTTGAATTAACACTTGGAACTCTTGCCTGGTGAATGGTCCTGACGGATCTGAGTGAGCAGTGTTGTCTTGGTTGGATGGAGGCAGCTGCGTAGGATTCTGTCTATCCCGACCTTCTTGATCAGCAGCTGTATAAGCAGTTCTTGTGCTAACCATCTTGAGTAGTGGATTCCTTTCCTAGACTTTATGCAAATCTGAATAGAATGGAAGGATTCTGGATTGGAGATATGGATCTTCCTCTTGGATTTATGCAATCCGGTATCGATGATAGATCCAAGGAGCAGGAGAAAAAGCTGATTTTCTCAGTGAAAGCACCAAAGTGTTTGTACTAAAAATGGGCACAACACTCTTCGGAAGTTTTTGAAGAGATAAAAGTGAAGAAAGAAAATTAAAACAGAGGGTTATCTAACAAAAACTCCAAATAACAGAAAGTAAGTTGCACAGAAGACAACAATTTAGAGTGGTTCGGTGTTTCGCCTACGTCCACTATGAATTTTGATGATTTTATTGCTCGATACTTGAAGATTATAATTTCTTATAATGTAGTACAACTGATTTTATGAGCTAAGTCTGAATCTAAGGCAGCAGTGGTGATTCTGAGTAAATCTGGCAGAGTCTGGGCGCTCTTTAGCTCTTAAAATTATCCGACCCCCTTTCTGAATGACCAGGGGCTCTATTTATAGGTGTAGGAGGCTGATATTTCGCCTAAAATTCGGGAGACCACTTCTGGCACATGAGGGAGCCCACATGCCTGTCTTCAGGAAATCTGGGCCCACTTTGGGATCGATTCGAAACCCATTCGAATCGATCAAGAAATTGTCCAATCGAGCTGAAATTTGGTATGAACGTTCTTCAACATATGCATAAGCTTCTGTGAAAATTTCATAGCATTTGGACTTAAGGATCTTGAGATATGGTCGATTCAAGATGATGATTTTCGCCAGAATGTTTCGTTCGAATCGATTCATTCGAATCGATCGCTTCGAATCGATGGCGTTACGCGCCTTCCTGATGACGTGGAGCGCAATTTTCGTATCGATCCACCTTTTTTGCTGAGTGGATCGAGTCGTTCCGTGGACTTCACTGCTTTGATTTGATGGTTTTGAAGCAAGGCATCTCGATGGATTCGAGCATACCACTTAAGCATGGAGTCGAAATAGAGCTTTGTTCGTATCGATCATGATGGGATCCAGTTAATCGATACGAACTGGTGGGGTGCGGATGGATTCGAATGACCTCAAGTTTGATAGATACGAAATAGATGGAGGCGAGGCTATCTCCCTTCCGATAATGCTATGGATTCGAAAAGAGGCAACACTTATGGATTCGAACAGGGGCAAGTTGGTGGATTCGAACATAGCTCCTTCGACTTGTATCGATCCTAACTTTAGCATACGAACTCAGATTGGCTTGAATTTTGGAATGCTATCTTTCCTGGCTTTGCTTGTCATGTCTGAGCAATCGTGGCTCGATCCGGACTCGGATAAAATTCATCGAAATCTTTGACAATTGATACTTTGTCTTCAGTCAGTCCCTTGGTATCTCGGCCTTGCCAAAAGGCGGGATAACAGAACTCTCGTCGTCGCCTTGTTCGGTTATAACAATTCCAGGAGTTCTCCTTCTTATTTGCCTCGCCGGAGCCATCCTATGAACTCCTACTAGTCCTATGCTCTGATTTATATCAATCAACCCCACGGTAATCAGATTTTCATCTGTGAGGACTTCATCGATTTCTCTATACGCTACGGGAACCTCTTGGAGAGCCCTTACTATTTCTTTAAACCGAGCTCCTTTAGGTCCCGGAATTGAAGCTGTATAAGACGCAAAGTTTTAGACTTGGCACCGAATAATATCGTCCTGTTAATCAACAAAAAAGTTGAAGCACTTACATCTGAATAGCCACCTCCTGGCAAATCCCAGTGGACACCGGACGAAAAAACATTCGGTTTTGAAGTAACTCAGCTTTCTCCATGCTCCGGCCACAACTTGACAATTCCTTACTGCTTCTATGAAAGTGAAGGAGGGGTTGTCTCCGTGACTTTTTATGTTGAATAAGTATTTGATTTCTTCTACGGTCGGAGGACGGAAGAGGTGTTCCATAAAGATAACGAACAAGCTGTTGAGCAAGGCATACCCGTTCGGGTGCAACTGGGTTGGAGCAATCCTCAAGAAAAGCAACACTTTTCGAATGAAATGATTGAAGGGAGGAAGGTCCCGACTACACACATGAATTTATTGCAAGCCATGTATCCCTTTGAGGGGTTGTGGCTCTATCTTCTGGCCCCAGTAATAAGACATCATTTAGCAGTAACCCGTGTCTTAGGCAAATCCTTCCTAACATATCTTCGGAGATATTAGAGCGGACAGAATCCTATGGGTTCATAATAAAAACTACTCCTGGTAGCTCATCCGGAGCAGGGCTAATTACTTCAGCTGCGATAGCCGGCATTTCAATTACTTGAAGAGGCGGACTCTGAGCATCTTGCAACTGAGAACTTCCGGGATCCATAGCTATGGCACTTAGTAAAAATTATCGTTAGACGATAAGAAACCCGTGTTCCCCCCAGTGTGAAGTACGTGAATGTGTTGTGCAGTGCTACATGGTACTTGGGATTCTACAAAGTTTGAGTGATGTTCAAATGACAAGACTTCGAGATTCAATCGGAGTGACCGTCATCGCTGACCGTCACAACCATGCCTTCCAGACTTCGTAGAATGATCCAAGTTAAAGTTCACAGAATTTGTCAAGTTATAGTTCCATCAACGAGCTTCGAAGGGTAGTCAAATATGCAGTGAAACAGTTAAGTCCAATTATGCAAGGCTGAAGCTCGTTGGAGTCAAATGTTCGATTATGCAAGATTTCGTATCCATCAAAGTTCGAACTTGGATCGATCACCAGGAGCACAATTCGTAACGATCATGGGAAACAGAGATTCGTAACGATCGTGGAATGGCGCTTTGTATCGATCACCCGAAGATCATTTTGTATCGATGCAAAATCCTCTACTTCATATCGATCGACAGCAACACCTTTGTATCGATCGCTAGGCCCACGATTTCGTATCGATCACTCCAGATCGATATGAATGCCAATCATCAATCGATCTATACAAATGTCCATCAGCCATCGATACGAAACAATTCCTTCATTCGATATGAAATCCCAATATGTCCAAATCGATACGAACTTTTTCTTCATCCACAATCGATACGAGTACGCCCATCATGTCCATCATCCTTTCTTTCTTCTTCTCCAAACAGTTTAGACTCCAGTTCCTCCTCCCATGGCCATGCTCCAACCCAATTCCGGTCTCATCATTATCAAAATTGGCTATGATTATGAGCGAATTGGCATTAAATCTCGAATCTTATCATTTTAATGTGAGATTGTTCAACTAATTACCTAAATTAAAGTATCGATTCGAGGGATTAACAAGCTGTGCTGATTTGGGAACGAAGGCAATTTATATTTCTCGGGTTTTCTATTAATTCGAAAGCGAGTAAAATGAATATAGTTGAAAATTTTTCTAAGTCCAAAATGCATTTATATGGACTCGAATTCAGAAGGAAATGATTCATCTCCTAGTGCTAAAACTGGTAGAAATGGTCACCACATCATCGATATGAATAGCCTTCTTCATATCCATCCACCCATATCAGTCAGGGGATCAACTGTTTGTAACCATCAATTCACCCATATCGGTCAGAGGATCAACTGTTCATAACCATCAATTCAGATCGATCCAGAGCATTGCCATTCGTATCCATCGGTGACCCATCGATACAAAAGATGCAATAGAGACTTGTTTGAACTATTACAATCCATCGATACGAAACGTGTTTTTCGACTTCTTAAATCGATCCAGGAGAGGATCGATACTAAAGGAAGACTTAAAACAACCATCAAACATTGTTACAACTCGAATTACACATCGATCTAGGAGAGGATCGATACAAACCTCGATATAAAAAATTAAAAAGACTTGACAACGACCCGTGAGCGTGCAAACGTGAATAGGAGTCAAGTTAACATACGTGCATGTATGACGGACTAATATTCAATTTTCAAAATCGATAGGAATCGAATGCTCACCCGATGACAATCAAAACAGTGAACAACAAATTGCTAGCACTCGACAATCAGTTACAACAAAATATTGCATGATCGTTGGTAGCCAGCAAAGCATTTATATTACCGAAAATCAATCAAAGGTTACATCTCTTAATGAAAAGGCAACAACTATTCAGGGAATCGGATAGGCCTTTTCAGAATGAAGATTGTAGCTTTTCAAAGTACGTCATGTTCTCACAAGATGTACTTTAGGGGGAAAATGTTATCCCGCCTTTTGGCAAGGCCATGACACCAAAAACTAGACTGGAAACCCAGGATAATCCGTCCCGAAGATCGGTTATACACAGGTCCACTATGGGTACTGGCCAATTTTGTCCGAGTTCGGATTGAGCTACAATTAACATGGTACGACAATCA
Source organism: Allium fistulosum (assembly GCA_030737815.1). Classification (NCBI taxonomy): domain Eukaryota; kingdom Viridiplantae; phylum Streptophyta; class Magnoliopsida; order Asparagales; family Amaryllidaceae; genus Allium; species Allium fistulosum. The sequence continues at coordinate 1,384,994,806 of CM060901.1, read as the reverse complement.
AAGCTATGAAAGCCAACGTTTCGAATTTCAGGTCAATCGGAGTTCGTATGCTCAAGATATGGATCAATCAAAATCAATGAAGTCAACCTCATTCGGATCCATTGTGTCCGTATCCATCAACCCAGAAGCATCTATTTCGTATGCATCTCTCAAGTTATTTCAGTTTGTATCCATCAAGCAGAAGCGGCTTGGTTTGTATCGATCACTCGCTTGATCGATACAAAGGGGAGAGTCAAGATCGATACAAGAGGAGTCCGAAAAGAATAATTAAGGATCGATACAATGAAATAAGTGCGCATCGATACAAACTGGAATGAAGATCATCGATACGAAGCGGCTATGGATGATCAATACGAATAGGCCCTCCATTCATCGATACGAAGAATGATTCCTAGGAACGATATGAAGAAGACATGATAAAGTGAAAGAAATGGTCATGTGACATGAAAAGTGGATCGCCTAGACTATCGCTCCACGTCACCCTGATCGATACGCATAGCATCGATACGAACAACTATCGATACGATTGGGATCGATACGAACAGTTTAGCCTAATGAAAAATCAAACTTGGATCGATCATAACTCAAGATCTACAAGTCCAAATGCCACCAAATTTCACAGGAACTTGCTTACCACCTCAAAAATGTCTATGATCGATCTCAGCCCAAAAGGAGCTATTTTTGATCGATACGAATGGAGTAGGGATCGATCCCAAATGACCCCGGATCGATCACGTGGGCCCACCCACATAGGAGAAGAGGTATTCTAAGATCTATGTCAAATATTTTCAGCCTACACCTATAAATAGTAGCCCTATGCCTCCAGAAAATGGACTTTTGATTCTGCTACGCTGATACTCTACCGGAAACCCATTGTAACTCGAGTGCTTGAGTATTCTCTGTTGTAATCAGTTAGTAGACATCAATAAAACATCAAACTTTCCAAAGTGGATTTAGGCTACAACGTCGAACCACTATAAATTCCTGTGTTCTTGCATTTCTGTTTATCTATTTTGGCGTGTTTGTTAGATTAGTCTCTAAATACATTTAAATTCTTCATTTTAATCTCTTCAAATACGTCCGAAGAGTGTTGTGCCCAATTTTGGTATAAACACAAACATCACTATCAAAATTGATTAATTAACTTTAATCATGATTAATTACTGCAATCATCATTATTTAAAATGATTAATTAACTTTAAACACGATTAATTGCTTCAACCACCATTATTTAAAATGATTAATTAATTTTAAACATCATTATTGAAGTAATTAATTAACTTTAAAACATCATTATTAAAATAATTAATTAACCTTTAAAAACCATTATTCAAATGATTAATTAATTTTAAAACATCTTTATTAAAATGGTTAATTAACCTTAAAACATCATTATTAAAGTGATTAATTAATCTTAAAACATCATTATTAAGATGATTAATTAACTTTAGTACATCATTATTTAAATGATTAATTAACCTCAAACTTCATTAGTTAAATTGATTAATTAATTTTAAACATCATCAATAATATGATTAATTAAATTTAAACCATCATTTTTTAAATAGTTAATTAACATTAATCATCATTATTTAAAATAATTAATTAATTTTAAATATCATTATTAAAATGATTTATTAACTTTAATCTCATCATTATTTGAATAATTAATTGACTTTGTAAAAAAACCAAGCATAAGATTTAAACAAAAGATTTCAAAAGAGATGATATTTTTCAAAGTATCGATATAGCGATAGTCGCTACACGAATAATTCCAAAAAATCTTTCATCTGTCATTTTTTTCATCCAAGCATCATATAACATAAGTATGGGCATATATACAAATGCAAATAACATTCATAAAACATGGAGAGAGCATTTGTATCACCCCTAATTTCAAATAACATTATTCAGAAGATTTTATTAGATAAATTAAATAGAATAATATAGTGTTTAGAGTGATAAGGAATTGAGATTTGAAAACCAATTAGGGTCATGCCTTAACTGAATGGATTTATAAAAATGGTTTATAAATTAAATACCTAAGAGAATAAGGCAAGGCCAATATGGGAATAGCCGAGCCCCATAACCCTTACCTCATTCTCATTCAAATTTTCATAAATAAAAAACATAAACAAAAGAAAACAAGGCCAACCATAACCTTAAGGGAAGAGGTGCCCAAAAATCAATTAGAGACTAAGATTCAAGCTAAGAGGATTGAAGAAAAACAAATCTCATGTTCCTTATCCAAAAATGGTGAATAATGATCTTAACCATCTCATATAAGTCTTCTTGAACATTTTAATTCGATTTTAAGGTTTAAAACCATTTGGATGGATGAATGATGATATGCGTTGATTTATATGCCATGTTATAATTTAAACAAGGATTTTGCGGGATGATATAACTCGATTTTAAGGTTAAAATCGTGAAAATTGATTTTTGACTGCCATGGGGTTTGAATTTGTTATGTAAAACATTATTATGGAGGTGGGTTTAAATTCTCATAATATTCCAAGTTATGGATAATTTATTATGAATTTTGAATGGGAGAAATAGATAATTTTGGGTTTAAATTATTTAAAGCAATTAAGTATTATTTTCGGGTCTGAAATTCATATATGTAAGAAAACATTTTATAAGTGAATTATTTTGATTTTTGGGGAATTTTCCTAACTATTTTACAATGGTTACAAGATTATTTAAGTTAAGGGACTTAAATGTTTTACATGTTTTGTTAAGGAGGAGGGCTTATTTGTTAAAATGTTTTTAATTATAAATTTTGAATTCGGCAAAGAATTTTGATAAAGAGTGGGCAATCAATCATATGTTGACAATTTGGGCAAGTTAGGTAAAAAGGAAATTCTTTGAAAGGCAATAAACCAGTTTTGTTTCGAATTACAACTTTGCCACTTCCTCAGCTTGCTTCCGTCACCATGCCTAGTCAGATTTTTCGCACCTATTCGAAACTAAGGAACATGATACCAAGTAATTGGTATGTAATGTACTATAGAAAGGCAAAAGGAATTATGGTGTTGTAGGCATGCTTCCAAAGGGATCGAAACCACTTTAATTAGCTTTCGAATCAATCAACTTACCTTTGTTTAAAAAGCAACTTTCGAACAAGTTTCTGCTTGCCTTTGTTTTTAGAAAGAAGCTTTCGAAAGAGTTACCGCTTACTTTATTTTTAAAGAAGCTTTCGAAAGAGTTGCCGCATTTTGAACCTATTCGATACCTAGCTGCCACCTTCATATCATTCGAATTGGTTAAAGGACACTTTTCTTTATACCTTATAATAATGAGTTTGAAAGGAAGGCTTTTATTTCATTAATATTGAAGCCGCCTTCCCAATGCTTTTGAAAGGGTCCTTTTAGCTTCTTTTGTCAATGGTTTCGAAAGGATGGTTTTGAAGCTATCCTCTTCTCCAATTCTTTCTTAAGATAAATGATTTCAAAAGCAAAGCTTTTGCTTTTGCTTTCTTTGACCCAGAAGTTATAATTAATGTTAAACCCAATGATTTCGAAAAAGATACTTTCAAATGATTTCGAAGCCAGCCTTCCATAAATTCTACTTGAACTACTGCCTTCGAAAGGTAAGCTTTAAGTGTTTCGAAAGGTATATCTTTAAGTATTTCGAAAGGAAGGATTCAGTGCTTTCGAAAGGTATGTTTTTAATAGCTTTGAAAGTGAAGGCCTAAGATTTTAAGTAATGCTTTCGTAAGGGAGAGTGACGGAGGGTAACTCATGATGTCATAATGAACCGAAGGATCAAGTCGAAAGCCTTAGTTTTAAAATAAGGAACCCAATCTCATTTTTAATGTAAATACATGGCAATAAGAAAGAATTTGAGAATGGCATTTAAATTTGTTTTTAAAGGAACTTTTCCTTAATAAAGATAGTAGGTTAAGGATATTAACCATATTTCTTTAGAAAAATGATCACAAGGAATTAAATCATGGATGTTTATATTGTTATGTTTTGATTAGTTATCGTGTATGCTTCTTTAAACATATTTACCTCATAATTAACCCATAACTACATTTTGGGGTGTTAAGGGAAGAATAACCAGCTAGGTTGACCCAGTAGTGAATATATATTGAGTTAAATCCTGTGTGAGTAGAATTGCATCCAGGAGGTCAAACAGACCAGAAATATAGGAAGCCTAAAGACTGAACGAAAGATTATTGGTTTAGACAGGTTCTTAGTAAGTCTATGAAAACTATGTATGGAAATTGTTATTAGCAGAGGCTAATTGGTTTTTAGTGGTCCTATAAAAACTATGTTTGGAATAAGTTATTGACAGAGTTCAATAGTTTCATAATCAGCCCATGAAAACTATGACAAGAGAGATGTTATTAGAGAATCTAATAGGTTCATATTGACCCCATGAAAACTATGATTAGATGATGTTATTTGTAGACACCAATAGGTTCTTAGTGATCCCATGAAAACTATGAAGATGGACAGATAGTCCGTAAACTTGGAACAGGTTATTAGTAAACCCAAGAAAACTAATCGGTTAATAGTGACCCTGGAAACTATAACTCGAGATAGATTTTCAGGGAAATGGGGATGGGAAATCCAAAGCATATAACATGTTTGCATATTATCATGGTACATTTTATCATTTTATGTCTTAACCATTGTGGATGCAGGTGCACAGTATATGGTTGTTATAAATTAGGTTAAGATACCAGTGAGGAGAAAACCCATTCCGCTAAGCGGCGTGGTCTCACTAGATATTTATATGGTTTGAGATGTTAGGTTATTATTCATACTAGACCTTTTGTTTGACTCAAAGTATATGTTTTCCACTTATACTCTCGGGTGCTCAATTGATTTTTGAGTAGTTTGAGAGTTATGGTTTTCAGGTTCTCCTTTAGACAAATATGCTTCCAGAGACGTGCAGGAGGCAAGCTAGCTATTAGAAGTGCTTTCTGTTTGATTCCACTGTTTAATTAGATGCAATGGAAAAGCTGTTTAATTGCCTATATTTAGACTCTGATCTACCAACGGGCATCTTCGTATGTCGCTCTTAGCGTATTTTGTAATAATTATATTTCTCTGAACGTGGTTTACAAATTGTGATTACGTAATGAATTTAAAATGTGATTTGAAGTGGAATGAGTAGTTTGTTTAAAAAAATTTGAGTTCAAAATTTTTCATATCCATATGTTCTTGGTATATCAATGTATCTAACATTACCGCATTTGGTCAGCGAGAATTAATAACTACGGATTACTACCGATCCGTAGTAGTTAGTTTTAGGCCTCCAAATGTGGGATCTTACAAGTTGGTACCAGAGCATTGGTTTATGTAAATTTAAAAGAAATTTTAACCTGAAAGATTTTCCGAACATAATCCAATGAATCAGAAAATGCGACCGAGGTTTGAGTTAACGCTATAGTAACGTACTTGCATTTGTTATTTGTATATCTATAAGTACGTATTCCCCTCTCTTTTTGCCGTTCTTCTTAGTCTTAATAAGGCTCGTATGCAGATTTAGGAGAAAGGAAGATATGAAGGCAGGAAACAGAAGAGGAAATCTAGGTCAAGGAAGCACCACAGCTAATCAAAATGCACAACCCAATACTAGAAGGAATCCGGGTCGACCAACAAATGATAATCCAAATGCAAATGCCAACGTAGGTGCTGGAACCCGGCCAGTAGATATGTGGATGATGTATTAGTTCTTTGTCAATATGATGCAAGCTGGAGCAACTACAGGAGTAGTCGGGGGTAATGCTGTAAATGTCGGAGGAGCTAATCTTGTGGCCTAAGTTGGCAATAACTATGCCAAGCTAAGTAGGGATTATACCAGTCTTGGTGGGAAGCCGTTTTCGGAAACAAAGGATGTTTCTTGTTGTGAACCGTAGGCTTTTCTACCCTTGAAAATCAACACTAATACATCCACTGTATCACATACCGAGTAATTGAATGCCAGAAGACCCAATTGTTAGGGAAAAGAAAGAAGGAAGAAGATAAGAAGAAAACTAAACAACATAGAATCTCACAGCAGAACGAATAACCTTACGATATGTATATACACAAAAAATCTTTACACAAAAAAAACTATAATATATGTATATACATACATCAATCAGAGTATACTAACCAATTTTAGCCTGGACAGTTATAACAGACTGTCCTCACAATTGCTGATAAACACAACAATGAATACAGCGGAAAATAACCATCTACGTTAATACGTCTCTGGGCCTCCAACTCGTCTCTTGAAGCTCCAAGCATCCAAACTAATATGTAATATGCTCGATCTGACCCGAGCATTATAATAAAATAACACCTGAGTCAGTTTGGAAAACTAGCATGAGAAATCACACACCAACTGTATTTTAAAGTTATATAAAAATCTTTAAAATCAAAAGGTATCTCGTAAGACCATGGCACACATAAACACGGACGAGTTTTCACCTTACGGTAACCAAAACGTTTTTTATATAAAATCCATTTATATTATAGTAATTTCTAGGGGTCAAAGTAAAATATGAGTACAGCTGAAATGCTTGTATCTCACATTCCAACATATTAGGTATACAACTAAAACCGCAAATCTCATATTAGAGATTCCAACTAATGATTGGGCTACTTGGGTACCGCCCGCCACAGTACACCTCTAGAACAATGTAACGAGATCCTACCTAATGACCACTACAAAAACAGAACCGGCCTACCCCTTGCCGAATAGTACCGAATATGTCATTACCTCGGTTGTTCCCGACCATTTTACCGAGCTCATATGCACAACTAAATCTAGAAATATGAATGGTCATCTGGAAATGCGATGACATATCCTAATGGGTGCGACCCACATAGCCCCGCTGCATCTTCCCTGTTTTAGCCATTCCCGGTTGATGAGGCTTGAGGCTACGATTACCTTTCAAGAACATTTACACTTAGAATGCTCATTGCCCTCCAATGACAATGTGCTGATAGCATTCATCCATACAAGTCCATTCTAGGTCTGAACGAAACCGAAGGCACTATTCCTACTATATCCATTTTGGAATCACCCTTAGGATTAGTAGTGATTAGCCCTTGCCCTTCACCTCTCTATCTTCGATTCCATGCTCTTCATGACGTCTTCACTTCGAAACGCATTCGTTGGATCGAAGTGGTTTTCGAATAACATATCTGATCCCGGTCTCTTCGAAACAACGTTCGATAATATCCAGTAAACTCAAACCCGGTTCTCTAGGGAATAAACAATCAAAGATAAGATCGGAGATCACCTCCTAACCGTCAGTGGACGGATTTCCTTATCATTGTCCTATAAGAATGAAATGAGATTTATACGCACAATACAATATCATCGGAGATGACTGTGCCATACAACTCACGTGTTTCTTATAGATATTTCCAAAGTTACATTTGGGACCAAATTCGATAGTGGGTTATTTAACTATCGACTAGCAAACATACATCCAAATCAGGGATTTATTTCATAGTTAAAACCAACATTGGTTAAGCACAAAAGCAATCACTAGCCTCCTTTAATAAATCTTCCATTCATAAAATCACTTTGTAAATTTCTTTTATATAAAACACCTTTACAAAGATATACTCGCAAATCCCCATATTTCAATACTTAGAAATATTCGTATACTTATCTCAATGGTAAAAGTGTATCCACAATTTGAGAAAGATTTCCTTTTATTCGATTCTCAAATTGTTTATAAAATTCCCTTACAATTCTCTAGAAACATTTCTAAACAATTTTATAAATTTCCGACAAAACATTTATAATCCCTTATAAAAAATTCAATCACTTGTAAGCTTCTTGTACATTTAAAAGATCACCGATAAACCTTTTTATGAATCCATAAACCATTTATAAAACTTCTTTAATAAATCTATACCACGTTTCTAAAATCCGTTTATAAATGTCTAACCATTTATAAATTGTTTCACCTTGCAAATAACCTTTCCTTAACTCTTCAAACCATTTTATAACTCCATTATAAAATTTAAGTCTTTCAACTCCATTCTTGGGTCTTAGAAACATTTAAAAATCTTTTACTTCAAAACACCATTGTATAATAATTATTTATAATAAACATTATAAATAAACGAAATTTATTAATTTATAAAACATCTCAAAAATAATAATTAATAATTTCAAAATATTGTTTAAGAACAATAATAATTAATCTTTACCATTTTAATAAATAATAAAAAATTATTTTAAAACCTTATTAATAGTCCTTATTATTAATTCGAAACCATAATTTTTTTAAATAATTAACCTTATCACATTTTGATAACTCTTTAAATCCATATTACTATAAACAATTAACTTTAAAACAATACCAATATAATTAAATAACCTTAAGATAATATTATTAAAATTAAATAACCTTAAAACAATATTAATATAATTAAATAGAAAATCCTTAAAACAAAATATTTCCGAAACTCAATTTCGGATTTAAAAACCGTTCTTGTCTCAAAACACCAATTTCAACTTAAACGGCAATTTAAAGTATTTTTAAAATACTAATTTGAGGCCAATAGCCACCCAACACTTAACCAATATCGATATTTATTTTCTATCACTACTGGGTTTTATTTCAAACGTTTTATTTTCAAACATTTTATTTTCAAACATATAAGATGTTATAACCACAGTATCCACAATCATATTTATTATTCAATAATCGATATAAAGGAAATATTTTTGAAACAATATAGTTCAATAATAGCGAGGAATCCCGTTGGATCCCCTCAACCTGTTTCCCTTGCATCACAAATGTTATATAATCATAAAATGTAAATTAACCGCTTCGAGGTGGGATTCGTATACAAAGGGTCATCCGCTCTTACAAGGAACGTAATAGGTTCTCATCCGCTCCAATAGGCGAGAATATATCCAAACCAACTAATAAATATAATAGTTCATTCAAACAATCGTTCAATAATTTATGTCAACTATAAATCATTATAGTTAACCAAGAAGGTGAGATTAACTCACCGAAATCTTCTGTTGTCACCGTGGAATTCAAATTTGGAATTAAAATCGAAGGACGTCTGATTTTAGACCAAAATCCAATAGTCTCCAAATCCATCCAAACCAGTTCCATTGCGAAGCTTTCGTCGATACGAGAGCAACGCAAAAGGTTTGGTCTCGATTGAACCTCGTATGAGAGTTATTAATTTCATAAGTTATCGGTAAAAATTATATAATTCAATAATATAAACCCAAAGTTCATAAGAATTACGAAACTGCCCCACCTCTTCTTCCCCAAAACTCCACCCCTCCCCACCTATACGCGCACAGTGCACGCATCATCCACGTCCCCAACTGACACAACGATTGACTCGATGAAACCTCAAATAATAATCATCAACCAACTTCCCTCATCGAACCCGACTCGGCCATCACCAAAACTCCACCACCGAGACCCTCCGGAGCATTGCCACACCCAGGTTTCCCCTCCAAACACGACAGTCAGACCTCCCCAAAATGCATCGGATGTCACAATCTTCTCGATCGAGGTGCTATTCTTCTCGCTCATCTCGATTCTACCCTCCAATCCATCGATCGACGCCTAAATCTGCGGAAATTTCAAACCCTTGTTTGAAACCTCCACATGGCTTACTGTCGAAGCCACCAAACCATGGCCGCACCCCTCAATAAGACTATCAGTGGAAAGATCTCGTCGAAACATGAATTTTAAAATTCATTTGAAAACTTTTCGTTGGGTAAAATTTAAATAATAATTTTTTGAGGTTTCATTTTTTTTCACTGTAAAACTGAAAAGAAGAAGAGAGGGAAAACGCGTTTTTAAAATGGGAGGTGGGTACAGCTAGGGTGTGGGCTTATGGGGATTAGTCATGGCTGTATGGTCAAATCAATATATATATATATATACATATATATATATACATATATATATATACATATATATATATATACATATATATATACATATATATATATATACATATATATATACATATATATATATATACATATATATATATACATATATATATATTATTTATATTCAAAATATCTAGCTATATAATTTCGGACCCCAATCGAGACATGACGCCTGGCGTTCTATATGTTATACCCCTATTCCGAACGCAATGGAACTAGTTCTGAGGCTTTATTCGATCATATGCAGAAGATAGGTTTTTGAACCCAATTATTATATTAATTTTTCAATATTAATTTTTATGCATTTCGATCTCGCACGACCAAACGATACGTCTAATCGCCACAAAATTTGACAGCGTATTATAATTCATTATTACGGACCAAGTGACACTGGTTTCGTTGAAATGCGAGACAGTACCCCGGGAGGCTATTTTCACTCGTTAATTAAAACGAGTTATTTTCAAAATCAGTTAAATTACTTTTAAATCAGATTTAAAAGTTTTACTATCTTCATTCTTATTAATAGAATTTAAATAAGCTTTGAAATTATTTTTCCCTAGCTTAAAACTCAAGATTCCATTATTTAACCAATTTCAATTATTAATTTTAACAATTAAATTATCCAATAAATCACTATTTTTGAATTCAAGTTATTTAATCTATAAAATTAAATTTTCAATATTTTAAATTAATTAATTATTCCAAAGTCAAATAACTAAAATTCTGGGTCGTTACATTTCCCCTCTTAAAAGAATTTCGTCCTCGAAATTGCCAAGGTAGGAAAAATGCCCAAACCCATTACTTATTAAAACCAATTAGTTCAAATAACTTACCAAATCCTTTTAAACCTTTAACTTTCCTAAACCAATTTTTTGAAACCTTGTTATTACTTTTACTAAGTTTCCAAATTCATCTATATATTCCAAATTATATTATCCATTCAATCATTTCAAGTTATAGTCCAAAATAAAATTTTAGTTATCGAAAATTTCTTCAAAATTTCTAACTCATTAAATTTTCGGGAAATTTCGCCAGTGTCTCCTTTGCGCGGCTCGATCAGAACAACCACCAACTTCCACTACGGGCCCAAACCAGCAAAAGAAAATAAAAGACAAGTTGCTCAACAATAAAACCATCAAATTCAAACAACAATTTAAACGTGTACCTCTTTGTTGGGCAACCCAATTTTCTTATGAAATCAAAGGCATCAAATTAGTTCTTGCTTTTATGTACCTGCATCTTGTTTACCAGTGATATCCAAGCATATAATTCATAATCATATTATTCTGCAATTTTAATTTTCAACATTTGCTTTACTATAGCCCGTACGATGTACATATATCATCCATATGCATAACCAATCTGATCGCTCGCTCGATCACACGATCTCACTTCCGAACTAGTATCGGTCAAATGACCACTCTAGTGCGGACTCTGGTCCGGTTTCCTGATTAGAAACCGCCATTCTCCTTACATAGCCATATACTATGATAGAGAATTACAGAATCAATTAAAAATCCATATTCAGTGTTCGCCGTCGAGAATCGAGTGAAAATCCTTGTTTGGACCGATGTAAATTATCTCAAAATCATATACTCGAATCTGGACCAAACTGTTATGTGAATAAAATAATATACGTACAACCCACATATTTATTCCAATTGATTTCTTAGCTATCTCGAATTCTCTTATTTACATTCATTTCATTTACATTCAATTATTCACAATCATTATTCACATTACTTTATTCACATTCATTATTTACTTAGTATATTCCTTTCAATACTAATATCACTTAAACACCATTCCATCAACTTTTCTTAAGTTTATTATAAACACCTATGCAACACCACTCATGTTTATCATCACTTCATAACTTAAGTCCTTATCCATTTCTAACATTTTTCAATTTACTAATTTATTTAATTAGCTCATTTCATCAATCTATTTCAATCCCAACCAACTCTTTTTCAAAAATCATTTCATTTAGCCTAACTTTGGTTAAATTTCCTTTCAAATTTCATTTTATTTAACTTATCTTAAGTTAAACTTCATTTCTAAGTTCAATTTCAAATTTACTTTTCTCAACATTCATATTCAACAATTTAAACATTGTTTCACTTATTAATTCCCAAAATTTATAAGTCATAAAACTTATTTTCCTATATTTTCATTAAATACTCAATGAAAATTTCCAGAGTTTAAACATCCTATTCTTATTTATTTCAAATCATTTTTTTGGGATCATATATGTACAAAATCCCCTTGGCATATCAAATCATTCCTTTGAATTTCAAAATCAAAACTAGTTCTACCAAAACAAAACTCCCTTGGAAACCCGAAAATGAACGTTGATCATGCTGTGTCATCATCAAAATTATTTTCCAGCAACCGAAGTGAGTTCAGTGCTTTCTATTTCCTTTAAAATCCTTTGTAAATATTTTTATTCACAAATATTTTCCCAAATAATATCATTATTATTTTCCAAAACTCTGAAAAACAATTTTCAAAACCAACAAGATTTAAATTCTCAAATTCCCTGCTTTTAAAACCTTTTTACTTACAAATCATATTTATAATATACCTCTGAAATTTCATTTCCTTTCCATTTATAAATCACATTTATAAATCATATAGTTATATAATCCCATTTTGGTTATATAAAATCATTTCTTTGTTGTTTACCTTGTTTACATTATAATATCAACAACTTTATTAGAACACAACAACAACAAAGGATAATAATCAACATTATCATTTTCAAACAACCAAGCACACCATATATACTTTAATAATTTTATGAAAATTATTCCTTTATATATAAAATATAATAAGGTAAAATTATTTCATTTACCTAATTTCAAAATAATACCATATCGAGCTGGTCTGTTCAAGTGTTTAGAGATCCCTATCAATAACGCTAATTACTCGTATTGACCTGAATCCATAAGCTACTCAAGAAATCAACAAACACAATATAAAATATTTGTATATTACGAATAAATACGCGCTCATATATATACACACACACACTCAAACTCATTCTAGGGTGCTACTGATCGTATCTCTAATGTGTACCCCACCAAAGCCAAGGTTCTCGCTTAACCTTCAACATTGTTACCAAATGTAATGAGCCGTAGGCTTTTCGACCCTCGAAAATCTACACTAATATGTCCTTTGTATCACATGCCGAGCAATCAAATGCTGGAAGACCCGATTGTTAGGGAAAAGAAAGAAGGAAGAAGATAAGAAGAAAACTAAACAACGCAGAATCTCACAACGGAACAAATTATCTATCATATACCATAAATCTTTACAAAAAAACAAAATTGTATATTACAGACATCAATTAGATTATACTAACCTATTTCAGCCTGGACAGTTATAACAGCCCGTCCTCACAGTTGTTGATAAACACAATAATGAATACAGTGGAAAATAACCATCTACGTGAATACGTCTCGGGGCCTCCAACTCGTCTTGAAGCACCAAGCATCTAAACTAATCTATAATATGCTCGGTCCGACCCGAGCATTATAATAAAATAATACCCGAGTCAGTCTGCAAAACCAACTTGAGAAAACACACACCAACTGGATTTTAATGTTATATAAAAACCTTTGAAATCAAACGGTATCTCGTATGACCACACCGTACATAAACACGGACGGATTTTTACCTTACGATAACCAAAACGTTTTATATACAAAATCCATTTATATTATAATAATGTCTAGAGGTCAAAGTAAAATATGAATATAACTGAAATGCTTGAATCTCACATTCCAACATATTAGGTATACAACTAAAACCGTAAAGCTCAAGAATGGATTCCAACTAACGACTGGGCTACTGGTGTACCGCTCGTCACAATACACCTCTGGAATAATGTACCGAGATCGTACTTAATGAACCCAGCCAACATAGGACCGACCTACCCCTTGCTGGATAGTACCGAATATGTCATCGCCCCGGTTGTTTCCAACCATTTTACTGAGCTCGTATGCACAACTAAATCAGGAAATATGAATGGTCATCTAGAAAGACAATGACATACCCTAATAGGTGCGACCTACATAGCCCTACTGCGTCTCCCCTATTTTAGCCATTCCCGGTTGACGAGGCTTGAGGCTACGATTACCATTCATGAACATTTACACTTAGAATGCTCATTGCCCTCCAATGACAATATGATGATAGCATTCATCCATACAAGTCCATTCTAGGTCTGAACTAAACCGAAGGCACTATTCCTACTACATCCATTTTGGAATCACCCTTAGGATTAGTAGCGATTAGCCCTTGCCCTTCACCTCTCTATCTTAGATTCCATGCTCTTCACGATGTCTTCACTTCGAAACGCATTTGTTGGATTGAAGTGGTTTTTAGATAACATATCGAATCCCGGTCTCTTCGAAACAACATTTGATAATTTCCGATAAACTCAAACCCGGTTCTCTAAGAAATAAACAGTCAAAGTTAAGATCGGAGATCACCTCCTAACCATTAGTGGATGGATTTCCTTATCATTTTCCTAGTAGAATGAAACAAAATTTATACGCACAATACAACATCATCGGAGATGATTGTGCCATATAACTCACGTGTTTCTCCTAGATATTTCCAAAGTTATGTTTGGGTCCAAATTCGATAGTCGGTTATTTAACTATCAACTAGCAAACATACATCCAAATCTGGGATTTATTTCATAGTGAAAACCAACATTGGTTAAGCACAAAAGCAATCACTAGCCTCCTTTAATAAATCTTCCATTCATAAAATCACTTTGTAAATTTCTTTTATATAAACACCTTTACAAAGATATACTCCCAAATCCCCATATTTCAAAACTTAGAAATATCCATATACTTATCTCAATGGTATAAGTGTATCCACAATTTGAGAAAGATTTCCTTTTATTCGATTCTCAAATTATTTATAAAATTCCCTTACAATTCTCCAGAACCATTTCTACACCATTTTATAAATCTTCAAATAAACATTTATAATCCCTTATAAAATTTCAACCACTTATAAGCTTCTTGTACAATTCAAAGATCACTGATAAAACTTTTGAGGAATCCATAAACCATTTATAAAACTTCTTTTATAAATCTATAACCCATTTCTAAAATTCGTTTATAAATGTCTAAACATTTATAAACTCTTTCGCCTTGTAAATAACCTTTCCTTAACTCTTCAAAACTTTTTATAACTCCTTTATAAAATTTAAGTCTTTCAACTCCATTAAGGGGTCTCGGAAACATTTAAAAATCTTTTACTTCAAAACACCATTGTATAATAATTACTTACAATAAACATTATAAATAAAAGAAATTTATTAATTTATAAAAGATCTTAAAAATAATAAGTAATAATTTCAAAATATTGCTTAAGAATAATAATAATTAATCTTTACCATTTTTATAACTAATAATAATTTATTTTAAAACTTATTAATAATCTTTATTATTAATTCCAAACCATAATTATTCTTAAATAATCAACCTTATCACATTTTGATAACTCTTTAGATCCATATTACTATAAATAATTAACTTTAAAATAATACAAATATAATTAAATAACCTTAAAATAATATTATTAAAATTAAATTACTTTAAAACAATATTAATATAATTAAATAGAAAATCCTTAAAACAAAATATTTCCGAAACCTAATTTCGGATATAAAAATCATTTCTTGTCTCTAAAAACCAATTTCAACTTGAACGGCAATTTACAGTATTTTTAAAATACTAATTTGAGGCCAATAACCACCCAACACTTAACCAATATCGATATTTATTTTCTATCACTAGTGGGTTTTATTTTCAAACATAATGATGTTATAACCATAGTATCCACAATCATATTTATTATTCAATAATCCATATAAATGAAATATTATAATTCAATAATAGTGAGGAATCCCATTGTATCCCTCCAACCTGTTTCCCTTGCATCACAGATGTTATATAATCATAAAATATAAATCAACCGCTTCGAGGTGGGATTCATACACAAAGGGTCATCCGCTCTTACATGGGAACGTAATAGGGTCGCATCCGCTCTAATAGGCGGGAATATATTCAAACAAACGAATAAATATAATAGTTCATCCAAACGATCATTCAACAATTTATGTCAACTATAAATCATTCCAGTTAACTAAAAAGGTGAGATTAACTCACCGAAATCGTCTGTTGTCGCTGAGGCATTCCGATTTGGAATTAAAACCGGAGGACGTCCGATATTAGCCTAAAACCCAACAGTCTCCAAATTTGTCCAAACCATTTCCATGGTGAATATTTCGTCGATATGAGCACAACTTAAAAAGTTTCATCTCAATCGGACCTCGTATGAGAGAGTTATTAATTTTATAAGTTATCGGTAAAATTATATAATTTAATAATATAAACCCAAAGTTCATAGGAATTACGAAAATGCCCTACCTCTTCTTCCTCAAAACTCTGCTCCTTCCCACCTATACACGCACAGTGCACGCATCGTGCATGCCCCCTACTGACACAACGATCGACTCGACGAAACCGCAAATAAAAATCGCCAACCAACTTCCCTCATCGAACTCGACTCGTCCATCACCAAAACTCCACCACCGAGACCCCCTGGAGCATCGCGACACTCAGGTTTCCCCCCTCCAAACATGACATTTGGACCTCTCCAAAATGCATCGGACATCACAATCTTCTCGACCGAGGTGCTACTGTTCTCGCTCATCTTGATTCTACCCTCCAATCCCTCGATCGATGCGTAAATCTACAGAAATTTCAAACCCTAGTTCGAAACCTCCACGCGGCCTACTGTCGAACCCACCAAACCATGGCCACACCCCTCAATAAGACTATCAGTGGAAAATTTCATCGAAACAATTTTAAAATTCGTTTGAAAATTTTTCGTTGGGTAAAATTTGAAAAATAAAATTTTGAAGTTTCATTTTTTTCACTGTATAACTGAAAAGAAGAAGAAAGGGAGAACACATTTTTAAAATGGGAGGTGGGTACAGTTAGGGTGTGGGCTGATGGGGATTGGTCATGGCTGTATGGTCAAATCAATATATATATATATATATATTATTTATATTCAAAATATCAAGCTATATAATTTCGGACCCCAATCGAGACATGCCACCTGGCGTTTTATATGTAATACCCCTATTCCGAACACAGTGGAACTAGTTTCGAGGCCTAATTCGATCGTATGCAGAAGATAGGTTTTTGAACCCAATTATTATATTAAATTTTCAATATTAATTTCTACGCGTTTCGATCTCGCACGACCAAATGGTACGTCTGATCGCCATGAAATTTGACGGCATATTATAATTCATTGTTACGGCCCAATGACACTGGTTTCGTCGAAATCCGAGACAGTGCCCTGGGAGGCTATTTTCACTCGTTAATTAAAGCGAGTTATTTTCAAAATCAGTTAATTTACTTTTAAATCGGATTTAAAAGTTTTATTATCTTTATTCTTATTAATAGAATTTAAATAAGCTTTGAAATTATTTTTGTCTAACTTAAAACTCAAGATTCCATTATTTAACCAATTTCAATTATAAATTTTAACAACTAAATTATCCAATAAATCACTATTTTTGAAATTCAAGTTATTTAATCTATAAATTTAACTTTTTGAATATTTAAAATTAATTAAATATTCCAAAGCCAAATAACTAAAATTCTGGGTCGTTACACTGTTAAAGTAGAAAACTGGTTATTGCACTGTGAAAGAATTTTTGTTAACTTGAGATTAAATGTTGAGCAGAAGAGGAGACTTGCTTCATGATAGTTGCAGGGAGCAACACTTTATTGGTGGAATAGTGTTACCGTGGGAATTTTGAGGAAGAGTTGACTTGGGCAGAGTTTTGAAGGAGATTCGAAGAGAGATTCTTGTCTGAAGTTGCCAAGTCGGTATTGCTGAGAAAGTTGATGGACTTAATGCAAGGTGAGATGTCAATGATTGAGTATGCTACGAAGTTTGATTAGTTATCCAGATACGGATATGCTACCATTGACACCATCATTAAAAGAAACGAGTAGTTCATTCGAGGGTTAAGACCCAAGATTTCTATGGCGACCATGCCACATCTCCGAGATCCAAGTACGGTTGTAGTGGAGATGGCAATCCAGAATAAAGAGATACTTTCTACTTACGGGAAGGAGAAGCAAGTTGGAACCCAGGATTCCTTAAGGGTTGCGAATCCGATAGAAGGGAATGCAACTATAGGGATGAGATGTGACCAGTTAGAACTTGAATTGTTAGGTCATAAGTTTGCATGCAGTTTGTATGTTTTTGATTTCGTATGCTTCAGGATCATTTTGGGTATGGATTGGTTAGATAGCTATGGTGCTAGTATATTTTGCCAAGATAGGGAAATATCACTAAAACACCCTAATAGTCATAACCGAATTATATACTCGGTGGAGAAGTTAGACTCAAGTGCTAGTGCTTTACTGAATTCAATGGAAATAGAAGAAGAGTTGAATCAGGTTTTGGTAGCAAGAGAGTTTGCAGATATTTTTGAGCCAGTTACAGGACTACCACCAAAGCGAGCCATTGAGTTTTGAATAGATATTTTTGAGCCAGTCACAGGACTACCACAAAAGAAAACAAGGTCGGCCATAACCTTAAGGGAAGAGGAGCTCAAAAATCAATTAAAGACTAAGATTCAAGCTAGGAAGATTAAAGCAAGAACAAATCTCAAGTTCCTTATCAAAACATGGTGAATAATGATCTAAACCATCTCATATAAGTCTTCTTGAATGTTTTAATTTGGTTCTAAGGTTTAAAATCATTTGGATGGATGAATAATGATATGCTTTGATTTATATGCCATGTTATAACTTAAACAAGGATTTTACGCGATGATATAATTCTATTTTAAGGTTAAAATCATGCAAATTGATTTTCGAATGCCATGGGGTTTGAATATTTTATTTAAAACATTATTTTGGAGATGGGTTTAAACTCTCGTAATATTCCAAGTTATGGATAATTTATTATGAATTTTGAATGGAAGGAATAGATAATTTTGGGTTTAAATTATTTAAACCAATTAAGTAGTGTTTCCGGGTCAGCAATTTATATATGTTAGAAAAGATATTATAGGTGAATTATTCTGATTTTTGGGGAATTTACCTAAGTATTTTACTATGGTTACAAAATTATTTAAGTTAAGGGACTTAAATGTTTACATGTTTTGTTAAGGAGGAGGGATTATTTGTTAAAATATTTTTAATTATAAATTTTGAATTCGGCAGACTTTTTAGAAAAGAATTTTGGTAAACAGTGGGCAACCAAACAAATTTTTGACAAATTGGGCAAGTTAGGTAAAAAGGAATTTCTTTAAAAGGTAATAAACCAGTTTTGTTTTAAATTACAACTTTGCAACTTCCTTAGATTGCTTCCGTCACCATGCCTAGTTAGATCTTTCGCACCTATTTGAAACCAAAGCACATGATACCAAGTAATTGGTATGTAGTGTACTGGAGAAAGGCGGAAGGAATGATGGTGTCAGAGACATGCTTCCGAAGGGGTTTAAGCCACTCTAATTAGCTTTCGAATCAATCAACTTAAATTTGTTTAAACAAGGCTTTCGAACAAGTTACCACTTGTCTTTGTCTTTAGAAAGGAGCTTTCGAAAGAGTTGTCACTTACTTTGTTTTTAAAGAAGCTTTTGAAAGTGTTGTCGCATTTTGAACATATTCGATACCTAACTGCCGCCTTCATACCTTTCGAACTAGCTAAAGGCCGCCTTTATTTATAGCCTTATAACAATGAGTTCGAATGGAAGGCTTTCGTTTTATTAATATTGAAGCCGCCCTCCCAATGCTTAGGGTCCTTTTAGCCGCTTTCATTAATTGTTTAGGAGGCAATGGTTTCGAAAGGATGGTTTCAAAGCTATCCTCTTCCCCAATTCTTTTACTTAAGATTAATGCTTTCGAAAGCAAAGATTTCACTTTTGTTATCTTAGACCCAAAAGTTATAATTAATATCAAACCAATGATTTTGAAAGATATACTTTCAAATGGTTTCGAAGCTAGGCTTCCATAAATTCAACTTGAACTAAATGCCTTCGAAATGTAAACTTTAAGTGTTTCAAAAGGTATATATTTAAGTGTTTCGAAAGGAAGGTTTGAATGCTTTTGAAAGGTATGTTTTTAATGGTTTTGAAAGAGAAGGCCTAAGATTTGAAGTAGTGCTTTCGAAAGGGAAAGTGACGGGGGATAACTCATGATGTCACAATGATTTTAAGGATCCAGTCGAAAGCCTTAGTTTTCAGATAAGAAACCCAATCTCATTTTTAAAGTAAATACATGGCAATGAGAAAGACTTTGAGAATGGCATTTTACTTTATTATTAAAGGAATTTTTCCTTAATAAAGGTAGTGGGTTAAGGGAATTAACCATATTTCATTAGAAAAATGATTACAAGGAATTAAATCATGGATGTTTATATTGTTATGTTTTGATCAGTTATCATGTATGCTTCTATAAACATATTCACTTCATAATTAACCCTGTGTGGGCAGAATTGCATCCATGAGGTCCGACAGACCTAAATACAGGATGCTCAAAGACTGATCAAAGGATTTTTGATTCAGATAGGTTCTTAGTAAGCCCATGAAAACTATGTATGGAAATTGTTATTGGGAGGGATAAATAGGTTCTTAGTGATCCAATGAAAACTACATCTGGAACAAGTTATTGATAGAGTTCAATAGGTTCTTAGTCAGTCCATGAAAACTATGACATGAGAGATGTTATTGGAGAATCCAATAGGTTCATAGTGACCCAATGAAAACTAATATTAGATGATGTTATTGGTAGAAACCAATAAGTTCTTATTGATCCCATGAAAACTATGAAGCCAGACAAATAGTCTGCAAACTTGGAACAGGTTATTAGTCAGCCCATGAAAACTAATAGGTTAATAGTTACCTAGAAACTATAACTTGAGACCGATAGTCAGGGAAATGGGGATGGGAAATCCAATGCATATTGCATGTTTGAATATCATCATAGTATGTTTTATTATGTTATGTCTTAACCATTGTGGATGCAGGTGCACAGTATATGGTTGTTATAAATTGAGTTAAGATACTAGTGAGGGGAAAACCCACTTCGCTAAGCGGCGTGGTCTCACTAGATATCTATATCGTTTGAGATGGTAGATTATTATTCATACCAGACTTTTTGTTTGACTCGAAGTTTATGTTTTCCCCATGATATCTTGGGTACTCAATTGATTTTGAGAGCTTTTGAGAGTTAAGGTTTTCAGGTTCTCCTTTAGACGAATAAGCTTCTACAGACGTGCAGGAGGCAAGCTAACTATGAGGAGTTCTTTCTGTTTGATTCCGCTGTGTAATTGGATGTAATGGAAAAGTTAATTGCCTATATTTAGACTCTGATCTACCAAAGGGGCATCTTCATATGTCGCTCTTAGCATATTTTTTAATAATTACATTTCTCTGAACATGGTTTACGAATTGATATTATGTAATGAATTTGAAATGTGATTTGAAGTAGAATGAGTAATTTGCTTTAAAAAAGTTGAGTTTAAAAATTTTCATATCCATGTGTTTCTGGTATATCAATGTATCTAACATTACCGCGTTTGGCCACCAAGAATTAATTACTATGGATGACTATAGCATTCGTAGGAGTTAGTTTTGGACCTCCAAATGGGGGATGTTACAACATCACTTATATCTTTTGCTTAAACTTTTCGACTAATCTCAAGTCACTAACTACCAAAGATGTCATCTTCTTTAAGGCGGGAAGCAAGCCAACAATCATCGCTTTATAATACATATAAAATAAGTAAATAGAAACCATTATGATTAACAATAAGAAAGCTTAAAACTTTGGTTTATAAAGGTTAGATTTTACTTCCCAAAAAGAAACCAAATCAAGTCAAACTAACACCACGCCTTTTACTAACACCCGAACTTCGTTTTTCTTCGTAAAAGTTTGATTTTGAAGCCTTTGGAAGGCTAGGAGGGTTCAGCCTTTGGTGGGGCTCGGCATAGCCTGATTTGGGTAGTATTGGGTCTTGATGTGGATTATAGGAAATGTAGAGAGGAAAAAGTGGATTTTAACTAAGTTTTAAGGGGTTTAAAGTTGATTTCTTAAACTCGAAATTTTATGAAAGCAATGGAAGAGCTTGGAAAGAAGGAGTGAAGTTTTGAAAATGAGAAAAAAAGGGTATTGTTTTTTATACAAAATGGCACATCAAAATACCTTTTTTCCTTAGACCACTTACCGTCCATAATAAAGTGCCACCTCACCCCCATTTCTCCCATCCACATGCATGCATCATGCCACCCCATCACATTATCACTTTTTGAAATGTACAAGTGTTATCCGACATTTTGGCCTGGCTATATTCAGACTGACTGGACAGGTTAGACTCGACTGTCATCAAGGCCAATTGCCTGGAGCGATGATTGTGACGTCCATAAATCAAGTGCATGCAATGATATGATGCGACAATCAACCGAGACCAAGTGATAGACTCTCCAAAATATTCTAAGTATGGAATAATGCCTCCCGTAGGCCGAGGATCAGTGCCAATACCATTACCTAGGGGATCAGTATATATTCTTAATTTTTGTCCCAATTGGGAGAGATCAATAGAGAGTGACAAGGAAGGCCCTACGAGGCTATATTTCAAGTCTTAAGTCGGTTGGAATTTGTATTCTTATGTTCTGGGCAAATTACTTCACCTAAGAAAAGGATCGGTATAAAGGGATTGTATAAAAAGGATTAGTATAAAAGGGATCGTAAAGAAGGGATCAACATATTTCAGCCAAACAAGTGCAACTCAAGGAAAACAATCAAAATATCAAAATCCATAAGTCTAATGCAAATGAGATTTTGTGAGTAAGAGTAAGGACCCTAGGGAGCCTACTTTAGGGATTGCACATTAAAAGGATGAAGCAAGAGGCTCTCTTCCCTTAATAGGGATCGGCTAGAATCAGGAAACAACTCATGTTGCAACAAAGATAGATCAATAACTGTAACACCCTTAATTTTAAATACCACTATTCAAAAGATTTAACTAGATAAATTAAATTGAATAATGTAGAGAGTGGAGTGGTAAGGGATTATAATTTGAGACCTAATTATGGTCGTGCCATAACTAAATGGATTAATAAGTTAAATGCTTAAGAGAATATGGCAAGGGTAATATGGGAATAGCCGAACCATATAACCCCTAAAACCCTTACAACTTTTTCATTCTCATTACAAAAACAACAAAAACATAAACAAAAGAAAAACAAGGCCGGCCATAACCCAAAGGAGAAGATGAGAAAAATCCAGTTAGAAGCTAAGATTCATGCTAGGAAGATTAAAGCAAGAACAAATCTCAAGTTCCTTATCCAAACAAGGTGAATAATGATCTAAACCATCTCATATATGTCTTCTTAAACATTTAAAATTCGATTTTAAGGTTTAAAACCGTTTGGATGGATGAATGATGATATGCTTTAATTATATGCAATGATATAATTTAAACTAGGATTTTTTGTAGGATAATATAATTCGATTTTAAGGTTAAAAGCGTGCAAATTGATATCTGAATGCCATGATGTTTGAATATGTTATGTAGAACATTATTTTGGAGATGGATTTAAATTTTCATAATATTCCAAGCTATGGATAATTTACTATGAACTTTGAATGGAAGAAATAGATAATTTTGGGTTTAAATTATTTAAGGCAATCAAGTAGTGTTTTTGGGCCAGAGATTTATATGAGGTAGAAAATATATTAAAAGTGAATAATTGTGATTTTTGGGGATTTTTCCTAAGTGTTTTATTATGGTTTTTAAATTATTTAAGTTAGAGGACTTAAATGTTTTAAATGTTTTGTTAAGGGGAAGGGCTTATTTGTTAAAAGATTTCATTTGTTAATTGATGAATTTGGCAGCCTTTCTGAAATGTATTTTTGATAAAGAACTGGCAACCAATTATATTTTGACAATTAGGCAAGTTAGGTAAAAAGAAATTACTTTGAGAGGCATAAAAATCAGTTTTTCTTCGAATTAAAACTTCACCACTTCCATTTGCTAGCCTCCATCAGCATACTTCCGCTAATGACCTTTCGCACCCATTCGAAACCAATGCCATGGTATCAAACTATTGATATGTAGTGTATTGGAGAAAGGGAGAAGGGACTATGTTGAAGGCATGCTTTCGAAGGGGTTGAAGCCATTTTTATAATCTTTCAAATCAATCCAACTTGCCTTTGTTTTTAAAGAAGCTTTCGAAAGACTGCCGCATTTTGAACTCATTCGATTCCTAGCTACCGCATTCATACCTTTCGAATTGGTTAAAGGTCGCTTTACTTTATAGCCTTATAATAATGAGTTTGAAAGGAAGGCTTTTGTTTTACTAACATTGAAGCCGCCTTCCCAATGCTTTCGAAAGGGTCCTTTTAGCCGCTTTTATAAATGGTTTCGGAGGCAGTGGTTTCGAAAGGATCGTTTCGAAGCTATCCTCTTTCCTAATTATCTTTCTTAAGATTAATTATTTCAAAAGCAAAGCTTTTGCTTTCATTCTCTTTGACCCAGTAGTTATACTTAATGTTAAATCCGATGATTTCTAAAGAGATACTTTCAATGGTTTCGAAGCTATGCTTCCATAAATTCTACTTGAACTAAATGCCTTCGAAAGGTAAGTTTTAAGCATTTCGAAAGATATATCTTTAAGTGTTTCGAAAGGAAGGTTTTAATGCTTTCGAAAGGTATGTTTTTAATGGTTTCGAAAGAGGGGTTCTAAGATTTTAAGTAATTCTTTCGAAAGGGAGAGTGGCGGAGGGTAGCTCGTGATGTCACAATGATCCAAAGAATCTAGTCGAAAGCCTTTGTTTTCAAATAATAAAACCAATCTCATTTTTAAGTAAAACCCATGGCAATATGAAAGAGTTTTGAAATTGGGGTGTTAAGGGCAGAATAATCGGCTAGGTTGACCCAGTAAGGAATATACATTGAGTTAACTCCTGTGTGAGTATAATTACATCCAGAAGGTCAGACAAATCAGAATATAGGATGCCTAAAGACCGATCAAATGATTATTGGTTTAGACAGGTTCTTAGTAAGCCTATGAAAACTATGTATGGAAATTATTATTGGCAGGGGACAATAGGTTCTTAGTGATCCCATGAAAATTATGTCCGAAATAAGTTATTGATAGAGATCAATAGGTTCATAGTGATCCCATAAAAACTATGACATAGGAGATGTTATTGGAGAATCCAATAGGTTCATAGTGACCCTCTGAAAAATATGATTAGTGGATGATATTAATGGATGTTAGAACCATGTATTTTGATGTTTTGATCATGACAACTATATAAGTAAATATTCTGTGAACTAACCATATTTGCAAGATGTTACCCGGCACTTTGGCCCGGCCACATAGCGTTAGTCGTGGAGCCTATGGACTAATCTAGGCGGGGCTTGAGCTAAGAATGGGTTGGAAGCATAAGAGGCTGGTGTGATTCAAGTTTGGTTCGGTCTATGCACGGTTCGACATGTTTGATGTTGGTCAGCATTGTTGTAAGGCACAAGCATACAAGGTGGATCGGGGTTGGAATGTGAATATGGCAGATCGGCCAAAAGTGGCTCGGCCAAGGTTGTTTGGTCAAGATGGTTCGGCCACTCATCGCTCGGCATTGAAGAGAAGGTCATCGCTCGTCCAAGATAGGAAAGACGAAGTGGTTCAGCCAAGGATGGTTCGACCCCAGTCGCTCAGTGTGGGTGAGATTGATCTTGATGGTTCGGTTGATTGTGGTCCGGCCTCAGAAGAACTAAATCACGTGTCGCTCGGTCGAAGGAGCATAGCCAAGACAGGATGGTCAGTTGTGTTTCAGTGTTCGTGGTTCAGCCTTGATGGTTCGGCGCGTGTGGGACGGCAGACCTGGGTGGTGAATCTTACAGAGGTTAGTCAAATACAACAGAGTAACGCAACTAACATTTCTTTGCTCCAAGTCATAATACCACTTGCTCCGAGTTCCTTGAGGGACCGCTTCGAGTCAACAACAAGGCAACCTATGGGTCTGCATAGGTGGTTCGGTGGAAGTGGTTTGGCATGACTTGTTCGGTCAAATTGACTTACAACTGTGGGCCAAACTACTTTGGCCTTGGGCCTGCGCAGGGAGTCCAGCCTATCTTCGTCTATAAATAGAGAGGCAGAGGTGCAGTTGAAGGGACCTTTTTTCGAGAACTCCAGGGAGACTCTGTCATTTTTCGCATTCATCTCTTTTTTGTTCAAACTTGTATCCAAATTGTTTGTCTATTGATTATATCTGTACTCAAGTAGTTGGGAAAGTAATAAAGATTACATTCAAAGTGGACGTAGGCAGTTACGACGAACCACTATAAATCTGGTGTTCTTGTTTCTATTATTTTTCTTGCCTCTACTGTGATATTCCTCTATTTTAATTTACTTTCTTCATTAATCTCTCTACATAACTCTATTCAAGGGTTTCAGTGACCAATTTTGGTGCTTTCACTGAGAACGTGCATTCTCAGGCTATTAGGATCTACTTTGTCGCTACTGGATTAGAGAAATCCCCCGAAGGAGATCCAAATTCACTCTCAAGAATCCATAGATACTACTCAGAGTTCTCGCAGATAACTCTAGGATGGGAAGACCATGTACTAGATCAGCCTCCCACAACGCGGATGTTAACGAGACCGCCAACGTCCAACAAGTGGGACCTATCAATCAATAAGCTAATCCAGGTGCAGGGACTGCCACCATCCTAAACCAGACAGAAGTTGTCACCAGGGCAGAGTTCAATGAGCTGATGAGAGAACTCATGGAAAGCAGGAGACAACTTAACGAACAGTTCAAGCAAACACCAATCTCATGACCCAGATTGCTCAGTAACAGCAACAGAATGCTGGAGGAAGCCCCGCTTCATACTCATCATCTTAAAGCTCCGCTTCCTCTGATGAACATCACAGGCGTAGACGCTACAGGATTGAAACATCACAAACAGGTGCAGTGGAACAGTCCAACAAAAATGGTCCGGGCTCTCTACCCGGAACCGCGGCCCCTCACTTGCTCCGGGAAAATCGCACCCAAACTGGAGTGGGAAACTTAAGATCTGGAGCACATGTGCAAGCTGGTGCAACACCACGCCAGTGTCATAGCGAAGCGGATCCCCAGGACATGCATTTGGGAGATCACTTACCAAGGAGGTACCAGCCAGAATGGTCACGCAGGATGGAGTCCAATTTGCCACCTCCCATCCAGACCCCGGATTTATCAGCTATGGTCAGACAGCTGATGAGAGGAAATCATGGCCTATCCAACGATGATTGGGGCATATCTAGGAGTCATACTCCATTCACGGATGCTATCCTATAGGCAGAGTACCCCCGAAAGTTCAATATGTCGACCATTCCAGCGTATGAAGGGAAGACTGACCCCCGATAGCATGTAATGAGATACGAGTGGATGATGGACTCAACTAAGGCAAATGATGCGAATAAATGTAGAAGTTTCCCAATAACCTTATCCCGAATCGCTACCATGTGGTTCACCAGACTTCCTTTGCGATCGTTCTCCAGGATTGATGAGTTAGCGGCGAAATTTGTGGAACAATTCAGGATCCATACCACTCGCCCAAAGGACGTGATGTCTTTATCTAGTGTGATCCAGGCTCCAGGGGAGTCGTTAAAGGAATATTTGCAAAGTTTCATGTTGCTGCCACCGAAGTTAGCAACCCGAATGACCATGCTATACTTATGGCTCTGATGCGAGGAGTAGATCCGGACTCAGAGTTTGGTGATTGGCTGGCAGGGAAACCACCGATTACCCTGGAACGTTTTTATTCAAAGGCGAACCAATTCATGCGAAGAGAAGAGGCTAGGTGGACGAGGCAAAGCAGCGCGCCAGGGCCAAGTAAGGAAGCGGTGCAAAGCAATATCGCTGTGAAACAATCTGGTGAAAACTCCGACAAGGTCCAAGTCAATGTGCAGAATAAGCCGGGACAGTCTGAAGAATCCTTAGGAGGAAACTCTGGAAGAAAGAGGGAAGCAGGAAAGTGGAAACATAGGATCCTTACCTATAGCGACTACACTCCTCTGAACGCATCGCTTGAGAATATTTATTTATCAACCTGTAATACGTTCCAATACCAAAAGCCACGCCCAAAGGAATCCTCTGAGGAACAAAAGAAGACTGGGAAGTATTGTCGCTTCTAAGGGACTTACAGGCACAATGCCGAAGAGTGTAGACACCTCCATGATGCTATAGAAAAGCTGATTCGACAAAAGAAGTTACAGCAGTTTGTTAAGAATCTACAAGAAGGCGGACAGGGGACCTCCAACCCTAATCGCGGGTAGACTCAACATCGACCCGAGAATCCGCTCGGACTGGAGGTAGATTGGTTATAAATACGATAGTCGGTGGGCCTCGCCCGATAGACAAAAGTTGGCAAGAAATGGAGTGTTATGCTAGTTCCCTAAAGCATGCGGATTTCGAATGCTGCTCGAACACAGAAGACGGGACCCCAGCGAAACAGCAGCAAATGATGACGGATGATATAGTATTCAGGAGCAGAGATGCCGATCGGGTGGAGGCGCCTACTATGGACCCGAAGGATCTAAAACCATCTAAAGCTCACATTCACGGCTTTAATGGTGCAGCCACTGATGCAATAGGTTTCGTTGAATTGCCAGTAGAGTTAGGAGAAGGTGAGCGTAGGAGGGTACGGATCCTACCATTCATTGTTCTAGATGTTGATTCCCCGTATAATGTGTTTTTAGGCCGACCGGCCCTGGCGGAGTTTAGGGAAGCTTTGGCCCCGTGGTGTTTAACCTTGAAATTTCCGACGGATAAAGGAGTTAGTGTAGTGCATGGCGATCAAGCGACTGGTCGTGCATGTTCTGTGGCTGAGCTGAGTGAGGCCCAGCGAAGAGAGAAGGGAAAAGTTATGGACAACTCTGTCTGCATCCATGTTGCCCATAATTGACAAGTAGTGCCCGAGCCTTGCTCGGGCAGCAGGGTCGGATCTATAGAGACATAGATCCGAGAGATGATGATGAAGGACCCGGGAGTCTAAAGCAACACCGGCTGAACTGACGATTGATATTCCAGTCAGCCACGATGACCCATCACGGGTGCTTAAGATTGGATCACAACTCACTCCCACGTTGACCGAGGTTCTTACTGATTTCCTCCGAGCGAACCTCGATTTTTTCGCTTGGACCCACTCTGATATGTGCGGGATTTCTCCCGCCATCGCAAGTCATATGTTGAACATTGACCCCAAGTATGTGCTAGTGAAAAAAAGGAGAGGTATGGACCCGGAGAGGTCTGCTGCTCTCAGAGAGGAGGTGGACAAACTCAAAGCAAGTGGGTTCGTCTGTGACGCCCTCTACCCTGAATGGGTATCTAATCCTATACTAGTGATAAAAGAGAATGGGAAAAGGAGGACCTACGTTGATTATTCAGACCTGAACAAGGCGTGCCCTAAGGATAGTTTCCCTTTACCCAGAATTGATCAGCTCGCCGACTCAACAATAGGACACGAATTATTGTCATTCATGGATGCGTATTCGGGATATAACCAAATCCCGATGCACATTCCAGATCAGGAACATACTAGTTTTCACGGACGTTGGACTATACTGTTATGTAGTGATGCCTTTTGGGTTGAAGAACGCAGGAGCGACTTACCAACGTTTGGTAAATCAGATGTTTAAAGACCAAATTGGTAGGACAATGGAAGTCTATGTAGATGACATGCTCATGAAGTCACGACAGTCAAACGACCACATTCGAGACTTAGCGGAGATGTTTGATATACTCGGATAATATGGAATGAAAATCAATCCACTGAAGTGTTCTTTTGGCATTGCATCGGGAAATTTTTGGCTTTTATTGTTAATGCGTGGGGAATCGAAGCTAACCCAGAAAAGATTCAGGTTATCCAAGACATACAAGCACCCTGAACTATAAATCAAGTGCAAAGCCTGAATGGAAAAGTCGCCGCATTGAGTCGATTCATATCAAGAGCAACCAACAAATGCATTCCTTTATTCGATATGATAAGGAAAAGGAAGAGGAATTTTGAATGGATGCTGGACTGTGAAGATGCGTTCCGAGCTCTAGTGAGACACTTGGAGAGTCCTCTGGTTCTGTCAAAGCCTATAGACCATGAAGAGTTATATGCTTACATGGCCGTGTCTCAGCATGCTATAAGTACAGCCTTGGTTCGTAAGGAGGATCGAATTCAAAGGCCAGTATACTATGTTAGTAAACGCTTAACGGGGGCAGAAAGAAATTATCCTAAGATTGAGAAGCCAGCCTATTGCTTGGTGATTGCATCACGCAAGCTCCATCCATATTTTTAGGCATACCTGATCAGTGTTTATACCGATCAACCTTTGCGACGGGTGCTCCAACGACCATAAACCTCTGGAAGGTTAGTCAAGTGGAATATTGAGTTAAGTCAATACGATATCACTTACCTGCCACAGAGGGCTATCCAAGGGAAAGCGCTAGCAGACTTCATTGCAGAATTCACAGTATCAGATGAGCCAAGTGGTGTTGATGTCATCCCCCCCATTCGATGGAAACTATGGGCATCCATTGACCGTTGTTCTTGGGCTGGTGTTATTCTTGTAACTCCCAAAAACCGATCAATTTGTTATTCTTTGAAGCTCGATTTCCCAACTACAAATAATGAAGCCGAATATGAAGCATTGATTGCTGGCTTAAAACTTACCAGGGAACTCGGAGTGAAATCGGTTGAAATCTTTTGTGACTCACAATTGGTGGTGTATGATGTACGAGCAAACTACCAAGCAAAGGGGCAGAGATTTTGCCCCATACCTTGCTCGGGTTCAAGAACTGTTGGCAGACCTTGAATATTACGATATTTCACATATCCCGCGTGAACAAAATGGGGAAGCCGATTCATTAGCAAAAATTACAAGTACTGGTGATGCACAGCAGATGGGATTGGTTCCTTTCGAAGTCTTACATGCCCCGAGTATAAACGAGATGGAAGTGGATTTTGTGTTAGAAACGAAAATTGAGAGGGAGTCGTGGATAACCTCGTTCAAACAATACCTGCTACATGGGACTTTGCCCGAGAAAAAGAACGAAAGACGACAGGTCATTTGCAAAGCCTCGCGATATGTAATACAGGATGGAGTAATGTATCAGAAAGGATTCTTAGTTCCCTTACTGCGGTGCATCGCCCACGGCGAGATAAAGCGGGTCTTGAAAGAGGTTCATGAAGGAGATTGTAGCGACCATACTGGGGGCAGACATTAGCAAAAAAGATCCTCCGCTATGGAAGCTACTGGCCAACCGTGAATCGAGACGCCATGGACTATGTAAGAAAATGCGACAAATGTCAAAAGTATGCGAAAATCTCGAGAGCTCCACCGACGGAACTCACACAAATGGTTAGTCCCTGGCCATTTGCAATATGAGGGATCGATATAATCGGCTCCTTGCCAATCTCCAAAGGTGGTGCAAAATATGCAATTGTTGCGGTCGACTACTTTACCAAGTGGGTAGAAGTAGGGCCCTTAGCTACGATCACCACTAAAAAGGTCATTAATTTCATTGTCCGAAACATCATATGCCGTTTTGGTTTCCCACAAACTATCATTACGGACAACGGAACTAAATTTGAGAGTAGGGAGTTCAAAGAATTCTGCCCAAAATATTGCATTGAGAAAAGGTTTGCGGCGGTCGCTCAACCTAAAGCCAATGGACAAGTTGAACCCGTAAATAAAATAATCAAGTCCATATTGAAAAACCGTCTAGAGAAGGCTAGAGGCAAGTGGGTGGATGAGCTTCCGACAGCACTCTGGGCTTACAGAACCACCCACAAATTCGCGACTGGCCACACTCCATTCACCTTGGCATATGGCACTGAAGCTGTTATACCCGTGGAACTTGAAGTTCCCTCTCACTGGGTGACTCATTAGGATCCTAAGACTAATCAGGATCTTTTACTGGAATCGTTGGACTTTGTCGATGAAAAACGTGAAGAAGCTGATTTAAGGGCGGCTGTGTATCGACACCGAATCGCTCGATATTATAATGAAAAAGTTCGACCGAGAATCTTTGATGTGGGTGATCTTGTTTTGAAGCGAGTTTTTACAATCCCGTCATATATGAATCCTACATGGGAAGGTCCGTATGTCATCGAACGGAAGTTTTGGGAAGGAACCTTCAAGCTAGCGACGGTCGATGGCATGACACTCCCAAGAGCATGGAATAGCGAGCATTTGCGTCGTTATTACACTTAGTCTATTTATTTTGCATTCTAGTAGCAGTTTTTTCCAGCCTATGTTTCCTTCTGTTGTTCTTTATTTCCAACATGTAATAAGACAATTCAGCTTGTCCCTTTTTTTTATATAATCAATAAAGGCTTGAAGCCATTTTTTCTGTGAACTATTGACATCTTCTATGTTATAATTCCATGATAAAAATTAAATTGCATTATTATGTCTGGCGTATGAATGCATATACAAAATTAGGAGTCAATACACAACTCAAAAATCTTTGAGTCCCCGGAGCGCAGACTAGAGTACTCTGAGTCCCCGGAGTGCGGACTAGTATAAATGACTCAAAAATCTCTAAGTCCCCAGAGCGCGGACTAGAGTACTCTGAGTCCCTGGAGTGCGGACTAGAGTATAAACGACTCAAAAATCTTTGAGTCCCCGGAGCACGGACTAGAGTACTCTGAGTCCCCGGAGTGCGGACTAGTATAAACGACTCAAAAATCTCTAAGTCCCCGGAGCGCGGACTAGAGTACTCTGACTCCCTGGAGTGCGGACTAGAGTATAAACGACTCAAAAATCTCTAAGTCCCCGAAGCACGGACTAGAGTACTCTGAGTCCCTGGAGTGCGGACTAGAGTATAAACGACCCAAAAATCTCTAAGTCCCCAGAGTGCGGACTAGAGTACTCTGAGTCCCCAGAGTGCGGACTAGAGTATAAACGACCCAAAAATCTCTAAGTCCCCAGAGCGCGGACTAGAGTACTCTGTGTCCTCGGAGTGCGGACTAGAGTATAAACGACTCAAAAATCTCTAAGTCCCCGGACTATGGACTAGAGTATAAATAATTCAAAAATCTCTAAGTCCCCGGAGCGCGGACTAGAGTACTCTAAGTCCCCGGAGTGCGGATTAGAGTATAAATAATTCAAAAACTTCTTAGCCAGTGGAAGCGGACCGGAGCTTATGTAACCCATAAGATTTCGGATTTCAACTACAAGTTAGACAATAAGCTAAACAGTGAGAATCGTGGAAGTAAAAGAAACAAAATTTTATATACTAACCCAAAATTAAGATCCATTACAACTTTTCTGGAGTTTGGAGCAAAAGTCTATTCACAACGACTATAAAAATAAATAGAAACAACTACATGACTCAGGTTTATTTAGGCTGAGTGAGGTATGACAAGGTGATAATTACTTCTTTGACTTTTTCTCCTTCTACGGTTTCTCCGACGACTCCTCAGCCAAGCGCTTCTTCTTGGACCCTCTGCTTCCCAGTAAGGCGGTATCCGGGGCAGGAGGAGGGACATCTAGAGGTGTGTTCCCCCCGGGGGAGAATTATCTTTAAGGGCCTATTTAAAGGATCGTCAAGTTCCACCACCTGAGGTTCAACCTTAACTTTGGCTTTCTTTTTCTCCTCTTTCGCAATTCGCTCCCCCATGCTATGTTTTGAAGTAGGTCCCGAAGCGCCAGTGATTTCAACCTCGTCATGTTTGTCTATAGGCAAGGGATTCTCGAGTTTGTCCTCGTCGAGCGCACCGATCACTTGGGTATCGGGCCTAGGAGTATCCTCAGTGTGAAGTTCTTCCGCCATTTTCTCTTCTTTCTCCATGGAGACATCGCTGCTTGGTGTTGGTTCGGGATCATAATGGCATACATGAAGCCATTAAAGGTAAATGTTAGAATACATCTATTATTCGTCAAAAGCGATGGTTCTTTGGAACCTAGAAGGAAAAATTACAAACCGGCTTCCGGCTGACTCTCAGCTGTTTTGGGAGTCTCACCCTTTGGAATAGGGTATAGAACGTGAACATCAAGCCCGGGCTTTTCTGGGTCATAGCCGACATGCTGCTCGAAAGGATCGATTGATGAGCAACCAGCCGGCTGAACGGAAGGGGGAACTGGAGACTTAGTTCCGGATAGGCCAGCAATGTTGTCCTTCCACTTCGATGAGGAGGAATCTCTTCCAAAGAGGGTTTTTGCTGCAGATAAGTCGGAAGGCTCGTTTCCTCGAAGCACTTCCTTCACAAGAGCTTCTTCATCAACCTCTTCGGTGCCCAGTTCAACTTTTTTAATTTTTATTAAAGTATCCCATGCTTCGGCCAATGATTCGAGGTAACCCTCGCTTAGAAAAGATAGATCCCGATGCATGAGAACTCGAGCATTGTACTCGGCAATAAGAGGGTCAAATAGGCACTTAATTTCTTCCCTGCCGGCTTCAACAGCTGCCTCAAGGCGAGAATCGACCTCTATCAGCGCCATTCTTTTACCCTCTTCACGGGCTGCATCCTTTAACGCTTCAATTTAGAAATTTCCTCATCAAGCTTCGTCTTTAAGAGTCATGTTGCGACGATTTCATCGCAATATCGTTGTGACTCTTCCTGTGCGGCAGTTTTCTCTTCTTTCTCTTTGGCAAGCAGCTCCTCCAGTTCTTTAACTCGTCGAGCGAGAATATCTTTTTCTTTCTGGATAGAGTCTTTCTCTTGAGCTAACGTACCACTACATTAGACTGCCTCATCAATTTCCTTCTTGTGAGCGGCATCCAAGCGACTAACTGCCTCACCCGTTTCCTTGGCATTTTTCTAGGTGGCCTCAAGTTGAGATTTGTACAAGGATAGCTCTTTATCTTGGGCTTTGATGATATCTTTGTCATGAATGGCTTCAAGTTTCAGGAGGTCGATTTCGTATTGACGTTCTATAGAAACCTCTGAAACTTTCTCCACCAAATGAATAAATGCATCATGTTGAACATAGAAATCATTATTGCAGGCAATGGTGCTTTGTTTGACATGCCCTGGAATAAAATGAATCGCAGAAAGAAATTTCAATCCATCGAAACATATCTTCGGGAATGTGGCTTTGAGCTCGGCTAATTTTTCTGCCGTCGATGGATCGTGTGCGAAGGCTAGGGAAGTCTGCTTAGCCGGAGTCACAGACTTCTTATGGGGCTCACGAGATTGCTTAGTGCTTGACGAACCAGAGTGTTGGTCGCGGGGAGCTTTAGATTGAGATCCCTTCTGAGTAGATTTCTCCCTACTATGCTCTAAACGAGGGGGAGGATCATTGGGATATGAGGAATGGCTGTAAGTTCTCCTTCGAGAAGACGACGAGTCTCTGGGACGGTAGTCCCTATCGCCGTTGTCATCCTTGTCTCGACGTCTACCTGATCCCGAATCCCGACCGAGGTGGTAGAAGATAGAGGACCCGCGAAGGCGGTCGAAGCCGTATGAGCACCCCATATCACCTACACAGAAACCAAGTGAAAACGAGTTACTGAGGATCACACGATGGCTAAAATTTAAGTGTAGGCTGATGTGTGAGCGTTCGTGTGTGTCCTAGTGTTTCCCCCCGACGGACCAGTTTCTTTAGCTTTACTTATTGGGGTTTTCTCTCCTCGATGACGAGCTTGATCGCCTTCATCGCCTCTCGCGGGTGAATTAAGTCACATGGCCTCTGGATCGTTGAAGCCATAATTTAGTAAGTTATCAGGGATGGTCAGGTCTGATAAACCTTTTAGCGAACCCTCTAGATGTAGGGGAGACGACTCTTTCTCAACTGGAGTAATTGTAACTTTTGAGGTTCCACCCACTGTTTTCTTTCTCAGTTTGTAGGTTAAGCCCTTTTCCTCTTTGAAGGAGGGGGCGGTTCATCGATGCCGGGTGTGTCAGTTACTTGTGCTGAGTCGGGACTTATATTCTCGTCGGTCGCTTCTGGCATCCCGGTCTCTTTGATTTCACCTTCCTCAGTTGTATCGAGGGCCCCTTCTGTAGGAGGCATCGAAGGTCCGGCCTGCTCTTTACCTTTTTCCACAGCGTATTCGGTTGTAATGGTGCCAGTTGGGAGGCTAGTTCGACGACCCTCTGTCAATAATCCAAACCTTGAAAGCAATTCATTGGAAATAACGGATTTAATCTCACGGTCTCCCATGGGAATGGCTCGAATGGCCTCGACGGCCTCAAAATACCCAGCCCCTTCAAGTCATGGGCGGATACCTATAAAAGTCAAAGGAAGTTTAGAAAGGATACACTTCGAGCCTTAGACAAATATTAGTCTAGGAATAAAACTTACTCCCTTCCAGCCATCTTCTCGCAAAGCCAGGGGAGCAGCGTACGTAAAACCACTCTTGTCTATACCGGGAAAATTTACTCCACGCCCCCGTCAGGATTTGACATTTGGAATGTGGCTCAAGAAATATGAAGGATGGACTGTCAGACCGTCTTTTGAAGCGGTAGATATAGCAGATATCCTCGGGAGTAGGGAGTCTGAATAAGGTGCTCATGAACAAAATACAAGTGCTATAAATAAATGCGTGAGTATTGGGGTGTAGCTGTGCCGGAGCAATCCCGATGTACCGTAACACTTCACGGAGAAAAGAGTTGAAAGGTGGCATGCTATCGACCCAGCACATAAATTTGTTGCACGTTGTATACCCGGCTGGGGGCAGATGAGGATGATCTTATCCTGATGGAACTAAAACATCATCGAAAGGGATTCCATGAATTGAGCAAAACCGACGAAGAGCGGCTTCGCCGATTTTTGAGGCTTGTGAATCAATAGGATTATCCAGGATAACTACTCCGTCTATAGCATCAGGAGTCGGGCCTATAACAACAGGAGATGGATCCGGAATATCCTGTATAGAATTTGTCGGTGGATTCGAAGTCCCTATTACCTCTTGCTGAGAACTTGGCTCATGCTTATCAGAAACTGTAGTAGAGCTCTATTTTCTAGACATCTTTAAAGAACGATGGATGTGAACAGATACCTGTTTAAACTATACTTGAAAGACAGGAAATATGTTGGTCTCGCCGAAACAATTAGGGGGTTTCGATTGATTCTTTCTGGGGAATTAGACAATCTTCCCGAGCAGGCCTTTGACGTGCTGTAGGAGTAACGCATTACCTTCTGGGTGGAATTGCCACAACATGGGCATTCTTCTTAGCAAGAATTATTGCAGTAGGATAATGGCTAGGAGGATTTGAAAGGCATTATGGCATTAAGATTTCCAAGGTTTAGCCAAGGTACCAATATCAACCCTTTTTTTCGAAAGTGAAGATTTCAGTAGTTACTCAGCATCAAGCAACTATTGGTACATTGTTGAATCAAAATAAGGCTTTGATAATTTTGTCATCATTCAATTGTTCTCGAGTTAGCCCATGTCCATTCAATGGTTCGAAATATAACATCACGGCAAAAGAATTGAATCCCATAATTCTAATTAGGGATTTGTTGGGTCCCCTAGGTACTAAGAATTCATTACAGTTCCTCCTGAAATACTCCAACAACCCCATGAATTGGTTATTCCTTGTCTTTTGTGATCTAAGAAACTAAAAAAGAAAATAAAAAACCCACTTTCTACAATTTAATATATATCGAATTTAAATATCAGAATAGCCAATATAGTCATGATTCAATGGGTCAGGTCCACTTTTATGGTAGGTTCGGTGGGAACAATAGGGAAGTAGGAATATTTTGGTTGGGAATCCTACAAGATCAATTCGTTCTTTTTTCTCTAACAGGCAAAACATCAATCTTAGCTTGAGTTCCGCTTGGAGTTTTGAATCAATAGGAAGAGTATATCTAAGAGTATATCTATTTATTTCGGGTTCTGGGACCAGCCGTTCTAGGGATCAACTCAGCTCTCTCAAACTGTTTTTCATTATTAAGAAAAGGTGACAAAGATAAAATACGAGCTAAGGGGGGTTATTTATCTATATCTATCCCAATGACCGATCTATCAAATCGTTGCAATTGAT
Organism: Allium fistulosum; assembly: GCA_030737815.1. Taxonomy (NCBI): domain Eukaryota; kingdom Viridiplantae; phylum Streptophyta; class Magnoliopsida; order Asparagales; family Amaryllidaceae; genus Allium; species Allium fistulosum. Next base: position 1,384,956,863 of record CM060901.1, on the reverse strand, counting down.
GTTCGATCCCGATGAGAAGGAAGAGATCTTCGAAAGGTGGGTTTTTATGATCCAATGAAAAATAAAAAGTTTTATTTTTAGGTCTTGTGTTATTCTGTTAACTAGTAATTAATTACTATTTTGTTACGACTTCACTCCAGTCACTAGCCCCGCCTTCGGCATCCCCCTCCTTGCGGTTAAGGTAACGACTTCGGGCATGGCCAGCTCTCGTAGTGTGACGGGCGGTGTGTAAAAGGCCCGCTACAAGAGTCAAATATGAGACTTCATACACCTTAAAGTTCATAGGATAAAAAGAGGTTCTTTTGAGTCCCTTATACTCATTATGCCTAGCATTGAATGGGCTGGTATTTACCTTATCAATTAGCAAATCGATATCAGATATAACGATGATAATATATCCCCCCGTGTTGTGTCTGAACTAGTGTGATGACTCAAACATGAGTATAGGAAAAACTAAAGTTTTAAACATAAGTGTGGTGTGATAGAACATCAAGTTATTGTCCTCGGAGACCGTCATCGTTGACCGTCTCCTGTAGTTTGTTATATGGTTGACAGAGGCAGTCTTGGAGTCGAACATTGACATCATAGAGTGTGACGGTTGTGGTTCACATTTGTTGAGTTAAGTTTGCATTAAGATCATTCAAGTTATAAGGGAATTGGTTCAAATTAGGTCCTTGTGCTTGTATGCTTTGTTGTTTTCCATGCTTGATCCAATATGCTATGATTGATTGTGAAAGTCAGTTATCAAAATCTGTATTATGCTCAAGTTAACACAATCTTGGTTGCCTATGCCGACCAACTCTCTCTTGCTACTTCTCTCTAATACCGAACGACCTCACTCGAACTCCTACCGACCTACATCACTTACCAGCCTACTAAGTTTATACCGACCCACTCCTCTGGATTCTCACCGAACCACAACGCCATACCTAATTACCAAACTGCACTCTCGTTCCTCTTACCATGACCGAATTGCATTCGCTCTCGGACCTCTACACCATCCCACTTCTTTTGAGTTCTTTGCCAAGCGACGTCTTCATCCCGCTTCCTAAGTCCTAACTTTCGAGTTATGGGAACAACCATTACTCAGAGATTATTGCCAACAACCATCATAAATAGTCAAAGCCCAAGCCTAAGTCCAGCACTCTTCTTGAGTCATCCTTTCTCTCCTCACCAATTGTCCTCTACCTATTCCTATAACCAAAAAAACACCTAATCGAGCACTCAAACTTCGTTTGCGACTTCAAATTTGAAGTGGAATTCATACCTATGGAGAAGTTTGTGGTTTGCAGGAGTTTCGAGTTGCTAGGTCAAAATGTTGATCAAATTTGAGGGCGACTGAAATCACAAGAGGAGAGGTACAAGGCTCTGTGAGAACAAGTTGATAAATCTAGGGAAATAGGAAGGATGTGGGCATGTGAAGGTAAAATGAAAATAAGAAGAAGGAAAAAGAGCAAAGGGTAGAGCTTTTATATGAAGAATGGAAGGTGAACAGGCCTTCCCCCTGTGGAGCCGATCAAAACACTTCTGTGGTTCGGAGAATTATTACACCGAATGACACCGGGTAGGCCGAACGAGTGGTTCGGCACTCATGCGCCGACCGACCCATATATATATATATATATATATAAAGGGCAAAACAAATGAGTGATGAATGAATTGGCTAAAATAATAATTAAAATATAGAAAGGCTACATATGAATGTATAAGCACATCACAGCAATGGAAGATGAGACTGTGCGAAGGGACAGATGTCATCGAGTCGGTTGGAAAATGTTGGCTTCTGGATTCTAACATGGTTTAACCTTCAAAGGGTCACATAGCTTCAGCTTTTGGAGAAGTTAGAACAAGATTTCGAAAGCGCGAATTGCTCAATGGTTCAAAGCGCATCATGTTGATTCACATGACGCCTTTTGGGGGGCAAATGTTACCCGGCACTTTGGCCCGGCTACATGGTGTTAGTCGTGGAGCCTATAGACTAATCTAGACGGGGCTTGAGCTAAGAATGGGTTGGAAGCATAATAGGCTGGTGTGATTCAAGTTTGGTTTAGTCTATGCACGGGTTGGCATGTTTGATGTTGGTCAGCATGGTTGTAAGGCACAAGCATACAAGGTGGATCGGCCTTGGAATGTGAATATGGCGGATCGGCCAAAAGTGGCTCGACCAAGGTTGTTCGGTCAAGGTGGTTCGACCACTCATCGCTCGGCCTTAAAGAGAAGGTCATCGCTCGGCCAAGATAGGAAAAACGAAGTGGTTCGGTCGAGGAGGGTTCGGCCCCAGTCGCTCGGTGTGGGTGAGATTGATCTTGATGGTTCGTCTGATCGTGGTCCGGCCTCAAAAGAACTAAGTCACGTGTCGCTCGGTCGAAGGAGCGTAGCCAAGACAGGATGGTCAGTTGTGTTTTAGTGTTCGTGGTTTGGCATTGATTGTTCGGCGTGCGTGGGACGCAAGACCTGGGTCGGTGAATCTTACAGAGGTTAGTCAAATACAACAGAGTAATGCAGCTGACATTTCTTTTCTCCGAGTCATAATACCACTTGCTCCGAGTTCCTTGAGGGACCGCTTCGAGTCAACAACAAGGCAACCTCTGGGTCGGCATAGATGGTTCGATGGAAGTGGTTCAGCATGACTTGTTCGGTCAAATTGACTTACAACTGTGGGCCGAACTACTTTTGCCTTGGGCCTGCGTAGGGAGTCCATCCTACCTTCGTTTATAAATAGAGAGGCAGAGGTGAAGTTGAAGGGACCTTTTTTCGAGAACCCCATGGAGACTCTATCATTTTTCGCATTCATCTCTTTTATGTTCAAACTTGTATCCAATTTTTTTGTCTACGGATTGTATCTGTACTCAAGTAGTTGGGAAAGTAATAAAGATTACATTCAAAGTGGACGTAGGCAGTTACGCCGAACCACTATAATCTGGTGTTCTTGTTTCTGTTGTTGTTCTTGCACTCTACTGTGATATTCCTCTATTTTAATTTACTTTTTTCATTAATCTCTCTACATAACTCTATTTAAGGGTGTTAGTGACCAATTTTGGTGCTAACACAGGAGAAGATGCTATTTCACTTGACAATAGATTATAGACCAAAACTTAGATAGAAGCTTCAATATTGTATATGGTTTCCCTATAGTCTAAGTCTAGTAGTTAATTTTTTGTAAAATATCTCCAAAGATGGTATATGCACGCACACATACTTAAAAATATTTTCATATCATGTTTCATATGCCAAGTATTTTACTACACAAGCACACACATAATTTTTTTTTGAAAAACACTTCAATATGGCACAAAACATAATATTCTGCTTACTGAATTAGGTAGTTCAATCGACTGAATATCTATGCATATGCACAATCAGATATGAATATTCAGCCGACTGAACTACCCAATTCAGTCGACTAAATATAGTGTTATTTGTATTATTTCCTCTCTGATTCGAATTTTTAATATTTCAGCTGGCTGAATTCTTTTGCTCACTCGACTGAAATTGCGTAATAGCTATATTTCTGAAAAGACACTTCTCTTCATCGAACAGAAACAACCCTTGATTCAAGAGTTGTTTCCGTATCTTTTGATCATCTCTTTTCACGATAAGTTGCAACACTTAAACACTATATATAGCCTTCAAATTCACTTGTTTTAATCACCTAATTTTCAGATTCGATCTCATACTCTTATCTAAACTCTCTGCATTCAAACTCTTGTTCTAATCACTTGCACATTCAAGAGAAATTTCATTTGTGATTAAATTAACTTCCTATCTTCACAAACTACATTATATACCACAAAAGAGAAGATTATAGGAAGGGTGTACGTTATTGACTTATTAGTGCTATTCAAGAGCATACTCAGTCAGAATCAATGTTTACTGTTTGTATTAGAAGTCCTGTTCGATTGCTCAAACGGTTGAAGTCATATTCTGTTGCTTAGGTGGTTGAAGTCTTGTTCGGTTGCTCAAGTGGTATAATACTTGTTCTTCTGGGTTAAGAGAGGGTTGATAGTTAAATTCAGAAGGAGTTTGGGATTGGATGTAGAACGGGAAGTTCGAACGGGTATATAAATCCCTAGTGTCATTTTCTTTACTATTTACTATTGTATTTATATTCTACACTAGTAGATAACTTAGATAATATTCCATATTATGATCCTTGATAACATTCATTTGGTATCAGAGCAAGGTCATCATATAACCATAACACAGTTAATTGATATTCAGTTAATATGGAAAATAACACTAACACAAGTTTTACTGAAGGTCAATCCACAGCACGACCACCACTATTTAACAGTTTGAATTACAACTATTGGTCAACTCACATGAGTATTTATATGCAAGCAAATGGATATGATACTTGGAATATCACTCAAAATGAATACACTATACCTACTACACCACATGCACAATGGTCAAACACACAAAACATAGATGCTACTTCAAATGCAAAAGCCATAAATATGTTATTTTGTGCTTTTGATAAGAATGAATTTAATAGAGTTAGTATGTGTGAAACTACTTATGAAATCTGGCAAACTCTTAAAGTTACACATGAAGGAACAAACAAAGTGAAACAAACCAAGATTTCTATGCTTAAAAATCAGTTCCAAAATTTCAGAATGAAACTGTAACAACCTGTATTTTTAACTATTTTAAATTATAGAATACGATATAATTATTGAATAAAAATGGTTAAAAATAAAAATTTAATGATATGAATGTAGTTATTTAATATGAATTCAAATAAAAAATTTAAATAACTAATTTCGAAGATTTTGGTGATAATAAGTATTGAAATGAAATTCTATGTATTTAATGTGTTTATAATCAGTAGCAAGCATTGAATAATAAATATTGGATTATTGTAAAACGGAAGTAGTTGGTTATTATTTGAATTTGTTTTAAAAAGTAAATTTTATAAGTTAAATAACATATATCTGAAATAATGTAATTAATTGAACAATTAAATTGTTTAAATTTAATATTGTAATTATTTAAATAATTGAATCTTGAATTAATGTGAATGAAAATGGTATTGAAAATTTATTTAATTTTTTTTTGAGTATGAATGAAGATTGTTAACATTTAAAATCGAATTTAAAGGTGAATAAGTAGAAATTGGAAATTTCTCGTTTTAATTAAGGAGTAAAAATAGCCATTTTGGCCACTATCTCGGATTTCAACGAAACCAGTTTCATCGGATCCGTAATAGTGAATTATTGTAAGATTTCATGTTTCGTAGCGGTCGGACTTATTGTTTGGCCATGCGAGCTTGAAACGCGTAGAATTTAATTTCAGAATTTAATTAAAATAAATTGATTTTGGAAGGCTATCTTCTACAAACGATCGAATTAGTCCTCGAAACTAGTTCCATTGTGTTCGGAATAGGGGTAAATATTATGAATGCCAGGCGGCACACTTCGTTTGGAGTTCGGAATTTCACAGGCCAATCGAGTTAGATATTTTCCTTAATTTAATAATATATTACTTTTCATACCCAACCAAACATACACCCACGCCCCTATTTTGGTCAACCCCGTACCCTCTCTCTCCTTCTTATCGTTTTAGCCGATCGAAGGAAACTATCATAAAAATAAAAACTGAAATAACGATCGGAGAAAAAAAAAGTAAGAAACGAGCGACAATCGAAGTCGCGATGTCGCGCTTAGGTGGAGGAGGCGCACGCGGAAACGTACAAGGGGCATGTCGGCGCAGAGCTAATATGAGGGTTTTGTGGTTCAATTGTTTGCAGCTCTTGGATGGTGGCGCACGCCACTAGTAGTAGGGCGGCGATGGATGGGTATTGGCGGCCGCAGGCGCGGCACTGGCAGGGGATGGCCACGGCAATTCGATGAAAAAAAAAGAAAAACATATATAAATAATAGTCATGATTTTTGGGCCTGGAGCGTGGAAGGAGAGAGCGCGTGTTGGTGGCAGGCTGTGGTTGTGCGAGCGCGTAGAGGAGTGTCGCGATTTCGGTTTGGGAAGAAAGTGGATGCTGCATTCTAGCCTGGGGAAGATGGAAGTGTTCACTGCCTGGTTCATGATAGAGCTGTTAGGAGATAGGTTTGTTATTAATTTTTAATTAGATTAGTTAGCTAAGTTTGTTAATTACCTTTATTAAAATCGAATGCTAATTTATTCGTATGTTGTTCGTACGAGGCCCAATTCCGATGAAACAAGTCGTGTTGCGACCTTATCGACGTCTTCTACAACATGGAGGGAAAGTGGAATTTATTTAAAGCTGAAATATTTTCATTTTCAAATAAAAGGTGAGTGTTTATAACGCTTACGAAGCACTAGAATATATATTTTTATGTTAGTTAAATTTATATCGTGAAGTGATTTAACTTTATTCACTTTTGTTTGGTAAAATTAACTGACATTTAAATGGATATGAATTTAAATGATAGGAATTTGAATTAACTGTTCCGATTTGAAATGGGAATTAAATTGATAGTTAAATTTCCGATTATTGGTAACTAGTAAATTGTTATGATATTTTGACTGATTTGGATGTTGATTGTGATGGATGCCATTTATTGATATTTTTGATGATTTGGATGTTTATTTATTTTGATATATCCTGTTATCACCCTGTATATTATTTGAAAGTATATAAAACTGTTAATTGAATTATTTCGAATAAATTAAGAAATAGGTTGAAATGATATATACCTATGACATTTATTTGGATTGAAATGATATATATCCATCCCTGAAATTAAATTGGAATAACTAATCACTTGGCCATAGGATAGAAAATTATATAGGAACACCGAATTGGTTAAATTAAATGATTTAAGAATTTTTAATTGAAATTATTTAAATTATTTTGATTTAAAGAAGTAAAAATCAAATTTATAGAAATCAAATTATTTTTCAAATTGAGCTCAAAATGTTGGAATCAGAATTTGTTAAACGAAATTGTTTGAAAATGAAATGTGAGATTTGAAGTTAATTTGAAATATAATTTGAATTTCAGAAATGGATTTGTTTTTGAAAGACTTGAACTTTTATTCTAACTTTGAATATTGCTAAGTAGAGGTAATATAATTGGATATATAAAATTTGGACTCAAGAATATAATTTATTTTAAGATTTGAATCTAAATTCAAAGATTGAAGTTTAATTTGAATTCGGTAATTTAAATCGATATTCTGAAATCGAACTTGAATTTATATAAATCGAAATGGTTTGAAATTGAGAATTGAATTGAAATTAATTCAAATTGGAATTGAATTGAAATTAATTGGAATTGAAAATGAAATTAAATAAATTTGAAATCGAAATCGATTTGAATTGGAATTGGAATCGAAGTTGATTCGAATTGAAATCGGAATTAAATTGATTTAAATTGAAATGGAAATTGATTTGAATTGGAATTGGAATCTAAGTTAATTTGAATTGACATCGAAATGGATTTGGTTTAAACTAGATTGAAGTTGAAAGATTTGGAATTGGATCGGTTTGACTTTGAAACTATTTTCAAATAAAATCATTCTAATATATACTGTTTAAAAATCTATCTTTTTAAATATTCTATTTATTTTGATTCTCCAAGCTATTTTACCATATAAACCATTTCAATACTCAAACTATTTCATATTAAACTATTTTAACTATTTAAACTATTTTAAACTATTCAAACTATTTTCTTCAAATTCAAACTGGTCAAAGTGGGAATGGTTTATATTTAAATCGTGGAGACCTAAATTGTAATTCAAATTGAATTTCGAAGTGAAAATTACATATCGAACTAAATATGACATTTTGAAGTGAATATGATATTTTGATATCAAGTATGAATCGTTTTCGAAATGTAAAAGTACCGACCGGTGTGTAAAACGACGTTTGATTGTTAAAGAGACCGGGGCCTCTTATTGGCATACTCTTTGTCAATATTGGAACCACTTTAACAACTGTGTACGTGGAGGAGACTCCAGAACGAAGTGGTTGGATTTGGCATCGTTTGCTGTATTTGAAGAAAAAGAATGATGATGGATAGACCTCTGCACTTGTGCCAATTTGAAATGACTAAAATAAGTCGGTTTGACAAGGCCAAGCGGGCTAATTACCCCTAGCGGACATGCATTCTTCGATTTTCTTAGACTCGGTCCATATTATTCCTCTTGTTGTTGGTTTCGATTGGTGCACCTTGATTTTTTTAGAATACAAGTTTTTGATTCATGACAAGGAGCTCAAGACTTCTCAAACATTTGACAAAAATGAGTTTAAGGTTGGTATAGTTTTAGCATTCACTGTTAAAATCTTTCCTCAAGTTCAAACCTGCATATTTTGGAAAACATATGGATTTAGTCGACTAAACCCTTACATCCAGTCGACTAAAACATATGTAATAATTTTTTTTATAAACTACAAAGCATTAGTCGATTAAACCTTTTAGCCAGTCGACTAAAATTTTAAATCGAAAGATTTAGTCGACTAAATATTGGAATTTCGAACTGATAATTTTCCGTTTCAACTTAGTCGACTAAACTTGTTTAAACTGTCATATTTTTAAATTTTCTAAAAAGATGTCTCTTCTTCCTGAAGAGGAATCTCTTCCATGAAGAGTTGTGACCATTTCCAATTCAACAAAACTATTTGCAAACAGTTGTAACTTTTCAATCATTATATATATGCATTTCATTCAAGGTCACTCAACTTAACTCAATTCAACTTTCTACTCTCTACTCTCTTGAATATTCAGTTGTTTAGAAATTGTGAAATCAAGTTTATAATTCTCTTTCTAAAGCAATTTATACTTCCTTTATCTTCACGGACACACAAATATTCATATCATAGTTGAGGAAAGATTATAGGAAGGGTGTACTTCATTTGACAAATCTGTGTTGTAACAAGAGCATGCAAAGTCAATAAAACATTTCATTTGTATCAAAGTCCTGTTCAGTCGCTCAAGAGGGAAAATCCTGTTCGGATGCTCAGGCGGGAAAAACTTGTTCGGTTGCTCAGGTGGTCAAAGTCCTGTTCGGTTGCTCAGGCGGTGTAAACCTATTCCTCCGGGTTAAGTGAGGGTTGCTAGTTTAAATCCAGAAGGAGTTAGGGACTGGACATAGAATGGGAGTTTGAACCAGTATAAAAATATCTGGTGTCATTTTATTTTACTACTATTTACTTACTTTATATTCCGCACAAGTAGTTTAGATAACATCCATATTACATGATCCTACAATCACTTTTCAGATTTGGGATAGCCTCCCTTTGACTCGAATGGGATGGATGGACGCGGTGGGTGGTCATGGCTACGATGTGTTACCACCAGCCTTACGACTCGAACTGGTAGTATCCTACCTTAGGCATTGCCTCACGTGCCTTGTCATACTTTTATCTCTATACGAGACCCCTATGACTTTGGTTTAGTGTTATCGTATCACGGCGCATCCCTATCCCCCGACGTGCTACTGGGGCGTTATATGCAAATTGTACGACAATGCTTTAAAACGCGTTAATGGGGATTAATGTAAAGCCTTAACGCTAAGGAAAATATTTATTTTATTGATTAGACATTATATATATAGCATGTTCTACTACATATAAGTATTTTGACGGATCCTTAAGAGATAGAAAATCCTGTAACATCTCTTGAGATACTGCACGCACGTTATACACAGGATAAAAGATGTGAAACCCCGTAAACATCTCCGACGCTATAACTCTCATGTTATGTGATATCGATTTGACTCACATATGGATATTTTAGTCCTGACTCGAATGTTTTATTTTTCATTACGCTCGAGTCAGCCCTGAGTGTTTCAGCGCATTGAAGATCATTTTCTGGAGGACAAAGACGAAGGTTCGGTATATTATTACTATTATTATTCCTGCATCATGTTGTCTGCGGCATTATTCTATTTATCCCTATTGTATATATAACTTTGATAAATGTTCTATAAATTATAATCAGATGTATAGTATAAACAGCTTCATGAACTGTTTATTTGATTATTATATTTTATCGTTCCACTACGAGATTCTGTATTTATTTTCTTCTTCTTTTCTTATTTTTCTTAATTAACCCCATTGATTATCTATGTTCCGGATTGTTTGGGTTGGACATGTGTGGATTATTTTCGATTTAAACCTTCTGAAATGTGGGTCGTCATAGTTGGCATTAGAGCTTTGGTTTAGCGATAACCATAGCTTTGTTGGGGTTGGACTCATTAGAGATAGGGTAGTAATACCTTAGAATGAGTTTGTTTGAGCGTGTGTGAGTACACATATATATATATATATATATATATATATATGAGAGCGCATACTTGTTAGTGTTATAAAATGTTTTATATTGTGTTTAATTATCCGTTGAGTTGTTTATGAATTCTGATCGATGCGTGGGACGACATGCTATCGATAGGAGTTTCTAAACACTTAAACGAGTAAGTCGACATAATATTGTTTAAAAATAGGGTAAATGAAATAATTTTACCTGAATTATATAATATATATATAATGATTATTAATGAAGTTTTTGTTAGGAGATGATAATATTTAGTTATCATCGATTATTGGTTGAATTAAAATAAAACGAATACTTTGTGAATTTTATTTTACGAAGCATTCGATAACTAAATTGAATTGAAATCTAATTTCAATAAAAATTGTTTGAAATAACAAAGATGTAAATTAATGAAATATTTTCATAATAAAGAAATAGAATTGTATAAGCTATATTATAAATAGAAGGATTCAAAAATTGAGAATTTTAGAATTTAAATCCCTTGTTTTCAAAAATTATTTTCAAAGCCTTTAAACTTAATAATAATATTACTTGAAAGTATTTTGATGAGAAATATATTTTGAAAAGATTAAGAAAGATATAGAAGCATCGAACTTGCTTTAGTTGTTGGAAAATAATTCTGGGGATGACTACAGCATCGCCAGTATTCATTTTCGAGTTTCTGAGTGAGAATTGCTACCAAAGGAAATTTATGTTCAATTAAAACAAGTTTTGATTGTGAAATATTCCAAGTGTGATTTGATAAATACATGAAAATAGTTTTTGAACATATAAATTGAAAATAGTATAGAAAAGAAAAATAAGTTTATAATTTATGAATTTGAATAGGAAAATAAAATCAAATTTTAAACATTTTGGTTAAGCAAACAAAAGAAAATTTGAATTTGAGATATGAAATAAAATAATTAACTTAAGAAATGTTAAATAAATTGAGTTAATGAAATAAAGTAAATAAAATGAAGTTTAACTCAAGAAAGCTTAAATGAATGTGAATTGTATTTGAAATGAATTAGATAAATAATGAAATGAAATTTAAGTAAATAAGTTTGAATAATTTATAGATTTAAGAATATTAAGCTAAAACAAATTTTAAATTTGTTGAATGTGAATGATAAGAAAGGAAAAGAAAAATTTAACTTAAATAATGTTAAATAAACCGAGTAATGGATTAAAATGAAATGAAGTTTAACTTAATATTAAATAAATTGAATTGGATATTGAATGAAACTAGATAAATTAGTAAAGTGAATAATTCCACTTAAGCTATAAAATGAATTAATAAAATGAATACGAACTTGAATTTTAAAATGAAATGTAATTTAAGTTGTGAAAGAAATTGAATAAAAATAAACGAGTGTAAGAAAAATTAATATGAGTAATTGAAATTGATTTAAATTGGATGTAATTAAATTGAATGCAAATGGAGTGAGTTCTAATAAATTGAATGGTAACTAATTGAATATGAAATAAGTTAATGAAATGAATTTTAAGACTAAAATTAACTTATGAGAAATTGAATGAAATTGGTGGTGATAAGAATTTATTAATATGAATTGGAGTTATAAAATAAAATTTTACTTAAGTAAAGTTAATAATGAACTAATAAAGTAAATCATTTTATAAAATAAAATTTATTAAAGTAAAATTATTAATATGAATTTAAATTTATGAAATGAACTAATTAAGTGAATCAATGAATTAATATGAACTTAAGATATAAAGTAACGGTAATAAATGTGAGTTGTGTTATATAAAATGTTTATAATAAACTTAAATGGTTTATAAATGATATTAATATTAAAGAAAATATATTGAGTGGTAATAAAATAAATTTTAACTTAAACAAGGTTAAATGGAATAATTTTATAAAATGGTTTATAAATGAATTTATATGAAATATGCTAGACAAAAAGTGAAACAATTGGAATTTAACAAATTAAATTGAATGAATCGAATGTAAATTAATAGAATGTGAATTCATTAATGTTGATAAGTGCATGTCAATCAATTGAAAGTAAATAAACAGAATGAAAATCAATTGAATGTGAATCAAATTGAATGTAAGTTGGTTGAATACAAATAAATTAGAAGTAAAACAATTAAATGTTAGAAAAAATTTGGTTGTTAATAAGAAATGAAGTGTATAAATTTAATATGGACATTGGAAATGTAAATTGTGATAGTTTGGATTAATTAGATGAATATTAATAATCGTTGAATGGTTTCTTTCGTTGTACATAATTGTTATTGCTGTTTTTGGCTGCATATGATCGTTATGTTGTGAATTAGTGCTAATGCTTATAATTTGGATTCAAATTTCATGTTATATGGTCTATGTAACAACCAGGGATTTTAAAATCTTTTAATCATCGTCAAAATGACGATCAAACCGGTTGCAGATTGTTATTGGAATTTAAATCAAGTGAAATTCTCTTAAATTTTTAAAATATTTAGGTGGGCTTTAAAACTTAGTATCGGCCCGCAATTTCAATTGATTATTTTGCCGTGATTATCAAAGGCAAACCGATCCCCTTGCTCTCATATCCTTATTTTCGAAACCCTATAACATACGACACAAATGGCGGCCCCGTCCTTCAAAAAATTAGGGCATGCTCAAATTGCTTCGTTCGTCTCCCAAAAGGATTTGGGCTCCTGGCGATTTCGTTCGTTCGCCTCCGAGATGCCACGACGTCAACTCCGCCAGATCGCTCGCGGCAATCTCTTCGAAGAAGGTGAGTGCTCGCAACTCACTTCTAATTCAAACTGGGTTATGGCAGTTCGATTTTCGTTTGTTGTTGGGATCTCTGATTTGGCTCGACTCTTTGATACTTGCGACATTATTCTTGGTTGAACTGCATACTGTTTTGTTATATGATTTCGTGTTGGTCGTTTTCGTCCCATCACTGTTTTGAGTTGATTTCGATAACTTTGATCTCGCCTCTGTGGTCTCAGCTGTTGCCTTGTTTTGTTCGTTCATACCAAATTATTTTATCTCGGCCACTTTTGCTTGATTTTGTTAAAACACGGCAGTGGTTTCGAACTTGTGATTTTCTAGTTATTAACTTGCGACTCGATTTTGTTGTTCCGTGAAACTCTATTTGTATTCGTGGCCAGTGAAAATCTTTGACCTTGGCACTGATTTGTTTATTCACGGTTTCAGCTTGGATTTGGTATCACTGACTTTGGGCATTTAATGATTGGGAAATTGCAGTTGTCTTGTTGTAACTGTAGTTTCATTGTAATTTTGATACTTATTCGATAACTGTATTGGCCTGGGGTTTGTTCGAACTTGTTTCTGGGTGTCTTCGACATTGGTTTAGATATTGAACTGTACTTCATTTGATACTCGGCTTCGATCATATTTGAATTTTGGTAGCACTGGTTTTGATACTTCACTTTCCAGTTTTCACCCTTGTTCATGTAGATGTTTACACTACTACAATTATATTCACCGCTTCTGGTCGAGCTTACGCTGTCCAGTTACATGTTGTAAGTGTACATTTTGATTTTTGTCGAGACTTATTAGCATACAGGTGTACTGTTTGAGTTATGTGAAGTTGTAGCCTTAGTACATTGTTCATGACATTAGCTTGCATTAGCTTGTTTCACAATCACATGCATGCAGTCAGGTGTACACGCCTGTGACCATCATGTAGCTGCATTGGGTAGTACTTCACTGTGTTCATGTAGACTGTTTGCCATGTACAACTTATTTATGTCACTTCACTATCTACTTGGTATACCTGTCTTTGTTTACTGTTGCTTGTTTCGTTATGGGGTAGCTTGGTTCACTGGAACATCCCACTATTGCATTTGATATGGTCCAGTTTACATATAATACTTGCCTGACCCTGGCATATGTTCTCTGATACATTTCGAGTCATGTTGGAAATTGCTGGTAGTTACAGCTTGTACTTTGAACACTAGTGTGTATTTTGCCTTGTTTCTGGTTGAGTTCATTGACGAGTTGTTTCATAGGTGCATCCACTCCTAAGTGTTCTTATATATTTTACTACCCTTGTCTGGGGTAGTGCAGCAGTTTGCTATTTCACTGTGCCTTGCTTTGTGACATCTTGAACTTGTTTCACTTGTTGCCTCTGGTTGTTTTGTAGTGGCGAGGCAGTACACGCGTGCGTGTACTGCAGCCCTAGTAGGAGTGGCAGATTTAATTGATATTTCAATTGTTGAATTATTTCGTTAGTTCAATTAAATACTTTGATGTTGTATTTTGAAATGGTGCATTTTGAATTGAGTTGGATCTGTTGGCTTTTGGATTCATTGATATTCTGAGTATTTGAAATACTATATTGGCGAGGCAGTACACGTTAGCGTGTACTGCAGCCAATCAGTACTGTTGTTTTTATATTGACATTTCAATTGTTTAAATTGATCTGGATTGCTGATTTGTTGTTTAACACTATTTCGTGTTATATTTGCCGTTATCCGATTCTTTTATTGAGGAGTCGGATATACGTGATTTCTGTGACTGTCATCTATTTGAGATTATTATTGCTTCTATGCACTAATAACTGAGTTTGAATTAGACTGACCCGTGTATTATTTTCTTTTGAATGTAATACTCGGGTCAGACCCGAGTTATTTCAGGTTGTAGATTTTCTTTTTGAGTTGCTGTTCAGGATATGAAGACTTTTCACATCTTCTGAAGTTGTCAATGTCATTTTGTAGTAGTCGTGTCATTGTATAGAACGATATGTATTCATGTATATTAGTCGATAATGTACTTGTATATATAACTTCTAGAGTCGACAGTTGTAGTTGTATCATATGTATTGTGTCAACTATGTATTAACTGACATCAGTTATATATATATGAGACTTTTGTTTTTATCTGTGTTCCACATTTATATTATCTGTGTTATTGTTATATCTAATGTCCTAAACTATTATGAACCGTCGTAGTTTGTTTTATACTGATAATTGGATATGTCGATGAGAGTGAATAAACAATAGAAGAAAAATAAAAAGTATATACCACTCCTATCGAGATAACCAATATTAGTGTAAGGCCAATTACGGATGGTCGCTCCTATCCAGCCTTATTCTTCGTAATAATAGACAGTATTTCTTTTAATACTCTTTGTTATTATGAGCATAGAGGTGGGGAGTTATAGTTGGTATCAGAGCTTGGGGTTTATGGACATAATATAAAACTTAACTCGGAAGGAACATATGTTACAACTATTGGTCGATGTTTATTTGTGCTTGAGTCAAAACTAAAGTTTTGAAATTTGGATGAAATTTTTAAATAACTTTATTTAAAAATAATAGTGAAATTGTGTTCTGATGATTTGATTTATTTGTGTTCTGTTTATCAGAGTGCGCAGCGGAAACAGTGAAACTGTCTTCGCTGAGTACAACTGATAATCTTTTTGATTTAAAAATCAAAATACGAAATTGATATGAATTTCATTTGTTGTTTACATAGCTGTAATTATTTTGTTTCTTTGAGAACTTCGAATCCGAATTGAGGATTCGAAGAAATTGCAGATATGTGATTTTTGTTGAAATTTACGCTGGCTTTCTTTTGTACTAATCATCTATTGATTAGATTTTGTTGTTTTGAATTATCTTCATTGAAGATACATTCGAATGATTTCTATGCTCATTTTATAATACGTGCAAAATTTGAATTGCACGTTATTGCAATTATTTTACGTTGAACCGATGCTTGGTTATGATGCGTATTTTGTTGCCGTTATTTTTATAACGGGATTTTACACCAATGCTATAATTTGAAGTACGGTGTTTTGTGGCATTTTGATGAATGAAAATTCACTGATATTACATTTTGATGTAAATTGTTTTGATGTGGTTTTGACGTTTTAAAATTACTGTCGCTTTGGCTTCAGTAACCGTCAAGTTTTAAAAGTGGATTTTCAAGCGGTTATTCCGCAATACTGATTTGTGATCGTTTTTACGGTATTTTGAGAAGTACAGTTTCCTTATCGAAATTGTTACTGATTTGCTGTTTTAATCACGTGATTGGAAAATCGTTTTAAAATGAAAATTGTTTTATAAAATTTTAGCAGTTTGCGTTTTCAAAAGAATGAGAAAGCGACTTAAACGTTTCAGCAAAATCGAGGACTATGACCTCTTTCTTTTACTGATTCGCTTAACTCCGGACTTGTTCAGTTGAGAATGCGAATTGTTATTTTTACAAAATAAATAAAATTGTTTTCAGAAATTGTAACAGTTTGCGCTTTCAAAAGAATGAGGAAGTGATTTAAACGATTTAGCAAAAGTGCGGAGTATGGAACCACACTTTTACTATTTCGGTTAATTCCGGACTCGTTAATTGAAATATCTGTCGTTTTGATGATTTTGATGATTTTACACTTTCAAGGAAACGATGAAGAGAATTAAACAATTTAGTAAAACTCGTGGTTATGGGACATGTGCGTTTGCTATTTTGGTTAATTCCGGACTCGTTAATTGAAACATTTTGATGCTTTCGTGTGCTTTCGAGCCACTATGAGGACCTTCGGGTCATTTGTTGGACCTTCGGGTCATTTGTTGGGCTTTCAGGCCACTCTGCGGACCTTCGGGTCAAATACCAGTACTAGACCTTCGGGTCACTCTACGGACCTTCGGGTCAATCTGATGGGCGCCAAAATTATGTTGAGTACTTGGTAGGCTTCGGCCACTCTGAGATGCACATGCGGCGAATTAAAAACTCGCCATCTGATGGGATCGATCCAAGCTTTTATGTTGATTTTCTAGTCTTCTTAATTGATTTCTAGATATGTTTTGCTTCCAATTATCTGCAGGTAATTGGATATTTGTTGATATGAGTTCTGATTATCGTTTTTGATAATCAGATATTTGTTGTTTCTAATTATCGCTTGTGATAATTAGATATTTGTTGATATGAGTTCTAATTATCGTTTTTGATAATTAAATATTTGCTGATTGAGATTTAATTATCGCTTTTGATAGTTAAATATTTGCTGATTTGAGATTTAATTATCGCTTTAGATAATTAAATATTTGTTGATTTGAGATTTAATTATCGCTGTTAGATAATTAAATATTTGTTGATTTGAGATTTAATTATCGTCTTTGGTAATTAAATATTTGTTGATTTTAGATTTAATTATCGCTGTTAGATAATTAAATATTTGTTGATTTGAGATTTAATTATCGCTTTTGATAATTAAATATTTGTTGATTTGAGATTTAATTATCGTTTTTGATAATTAAATATTTGCTGATTGAGATTTAATTATCGCTTTTGATAATTAAATATTTGCTGATTTGAGATTTAATTATCGCTTTAGATAATTAAATATTGGTTGATATGAGATTTAATTATCGCTTTTGATAATTAAATATTTGCTGATTTGAGATTTAATTATCGCTTTTGATAATTAAATATTTGCTGATTTGAGACTTAATTATCGCTTTTGATAATTAAATTTTTGCTAGTTTGAGATTTAATTATCGCTTTTGATAATTAAATATTTGCTGATTTGAGATTTGATTATCGCTTTTGATAATTAAATAATTGCTGATTTGAGATTTAATTATCGCTTTAGATAATTAAATATTTGTTGATATGAGATTTAATTATCGCTTTTGATAATTAAATATTTGTTGATTTGAGATTTAATTATCGCTTTTGATAATTAAATAATTGCTGATTTGAGATTTAATTATCGCTTTTGATAATTAAATATTTGTTGATTTGAGATTTAATTATCGCTTTTGATAATTAAATAATTGCTGATTTGAGATTTAATTATCGCTTTAGATAATTAAATATTTGTTGATATGAGATTTAATTATCGCTTTTGATAATTAAATATTTGCTGATTTGAGATTTAATTATCGCTTTTGATAATTAAATAATTGCTGATTTGAGATTTAATTATCGCTTTAGATAATTAAATATTTGTTGATATGAGATTTAATTATCGCTTTTGATAATTAAATATTTGCTGATTTGAGATTTAAGTATCGCTTTTGATAATTAAATATTTGCTTATTTGAGATTTAATTATCGCTTTTGATAATTAAATATTTGTTGAATTTGAAATTTGATTATCGTTTGTGATAATCGAATATTTGTTGATTTGAGAAATTTGATTATCGTTTTTGATAATTGAATATTTGTTTTCTGATAGTCTATTTGATAGTTAGATTTTTGTGGAGAATTGTGAATTTCTTTTATGAAATTAAAAGAGTTCTTTGATGTTCGAATTCTCTACCTTTATTTTTCTAGCTTAACCAGTTTATGTTAGAAAATTTATTGTTAATGACGACCTTAATTATGAAAAATGCGGGGACGCAATTTTTATAAGGAGGGGAGTCTGTAACAACCAGGGATTTTAAAATCTTTTAATCATCGTCAAAATGACGATCAAACTGGTTGCAGATTGTTATTGGAATTTAAATCAAGTGAAATTCTCTTAAATTTTTAAAATATTTAGGTGGGCTTTAAAACTTAGTATCGGCCCGCAATATCAATTGATTATTTTGCCGTGATTATCAAAGGCAAACCGATCCCCTTGCTCTCATATCCTTATTTTCGAAACCCTATAACATACGACACAAATGGCGGCCCCATCCTTCAAAAAATTAGGACATGCTCAAATTGCTTCGTTCGTCTCCCAAAAGGATTTGGGCTCCTGGCGATTTCGTTCGTTCGCCTCCGAGATGCCACGACGTCAACTCCGCCAGATCGCTCGTGGCAATCTCTTCGAAGAAGGTGAGTGCTCGCAACTCACTTCTAATTCAAACTGGGTTATGGCAGTTCGATTTTCGTTTGTTGTTGGGATCTCTGATTTGGCTCGACTCTTTGATACTTGCGACATTATTCTTGGTTGAACTGCATACTGTTTTGTTATATGATTTCGTGTTGGTCGTTTTCGTCCCATCACTGTTTTGAGTTGATTTCGATAACTTTGATCTCGCCTCTGTGGTCTCAGCTGTTGCCTTGTTTTGTTCGTTCGTACCAAATTATTTTATCTCTGCCACTTTTGCTTGATTTTGTTAAAACACGGCAGTGGTTTCGAACTTGTGATTTTCTAGTTATTAACTTGCGACTCGATTTGGTTGTTCCGTGAAACTCTATTTGTATTCGTGGCCAATGAAAATCTTTGACCTTGGCACTGATTTGTTTATTCACGGTTTCAGCTTGGATTTGGTATCACTGACTTTGGGCATTTAATGATTGGGAAATTGCAGTTGTCTTGCTGTAACTGTAGTTTCATTGTAATTTTGATACTTATTCGATAACTGTATTGGCCTGGGGTTTGTTCGAACTTGTTTCTAGGTGTCTTCGACATTGGTTTAGATATTGAACTGTACTTCATTTGATACTCGGCTTCGATCATATTTGAATTTTGGTAGCACTGGTTTTGATACTTCACTTTCCAGTTTTCACCCTTGTTCATGTAGATGTTTACACTACTACAATTATATTCACCGCTTCTGGTCGAGCTTACGCTGTCCAGTTACATGTTGTAAGTGTACATTTTGATTTTTGTCGAGACTTATTAGCATACAGGTGTACTGTTTGAGTTATGTGAAGTTGTAGCCTTAGTACATTGTTCATGACATTAGCTTGCATTAGCTTGTTTCACAATCACATGCATGCAGTCAGGTGTACACGCCTGTGACCATCATGTAGCTGCATTGGGTAGTACTTCACTGTGTTCATGTAGACTTTTGCCATGTACAACTTATTTATGTCACTTCACTATCTACTTGGTATACCTGTCTTTGTTTACTGTTGCTTGTTTCGTTATGGGGTAGCTTGGTTCACTGGAACATCCCACTATTGCATTTGATATGGTCCAGTTTACATATAATACTTGCCTGACCCTGGCATATGTTCTCTGATACATTTCGAGTCATGTTGGAAATTGTTGGTAGTTATAGCTTGTACTTTGAACACTAGTGTGTATTTTGCCATGTTTCTGGTTGAGTTCATTGACGAGTTGTTTCATAGGTGCATCCACTCCTAAGTGTTCTTATATATTTTACTACCCTTGTCTGGGGTAGTGCAGCAGTTTGCTATTTCACTGTGCCTTGCTTTATGACATCTTGAACTTGTTTCACTTGTTGCCTCTGGTTGTTTTGTAGTGGCGAGGCAGTACACACGTGCGTGTACTGCAGCCCTAGCAGGAGTGGCAGATTTAATTGATATTTCAATTGTTGAATTATTTCGTTAGTTCAATTAAATACTTTGATGTTGTATTTTGAAATGGTGCATTTTGAATTGAGTTGGATCTGTTGGCTTTTGGATTCATTGATATTCTGAGTATTTGAAATACTATATTGGCGAGGCAGTACACGTTAGCGTGTACTGCAGCCAATCAGTACTGTTGTTTTTATATTGACATTTCAATTGTTTAAATTGATCTGGATTGCTGATTTGTTGTTTAACACTATTTCGTGTTATATTTGCCGTTATCCGATTCTTTTATTGAGGAGTCGGATATACGTGATTTCTGTGACTGTCATCTATTTGAGATTATTATTGCTTCTATGCACTAATAACTGAGTTTGAATTAGACTGACCCGTGTATTATTTTCTTTTGAATGTAATACTCGGGTCAGACCCGAGTTATTTCAGGTTGTAGATTTTCTTTTTGAGTTGCTGTTCAGGATATGAAGACTTTTCACATCTTCTGAAGTTGTCAATGTCATTTTTTAGTAGTCGTGTCATTGTATAGAACGATATGTATTCATGTATATTAGTCGATAATGTACTTGTATATATAACTTCTAGAGTCGACAGTTGTAGTTGTATCATATGTATTGTGTCAACTATGTATTAACTGACATCAGTTATATATATATGAGACTTTTGTTTTTATCTGTGTTCCGCATTTATATTATCTGTGTTATTGTTATATCTAATGTCCTAAACTATTATGAACCGTCGTAGTTTGTTTTATACTGATAATTGGATATGTCGATGAGAGTGAATAAACAATAGAAGAAAAATAAAAAGTATATACCACTCCTATCGAGATAACCAATATTAGTGTAAGGCCAATTACGGATGGTCGCTCCTATCCAGCCTTATTCTTCGTAATAATAGACAGTATTTCTTTTAATACTCTTTGTTATTATGAGCATAGAGGTGGGGCGTTACAGTCTATTAAACTCATACATGTTTTATATCTTATTATATTCAACTAATATTCTTATTTGAGCAGAGATAGGTAAATACGAAGATCGTTTGGATGTATATGCGGATTATATTTTGCTTTTGCTTGCTTAATATGAGTGAATTCGGTCGTATTAATAATAATAAGGTATGTATCTCGACTTACATACGACATTTTTATATTTTTTCCTACGGGATGCCTCATTATTGAGATGAGATGTATATTTGATATATATTTTGGTTATATATTGTATTGTAAAAAATTTCCTATCGAGCCGCGCAAAGGAGACTCTACCAAAAAATTTCGTAAATCCGGGTGTTAGAAAAATTTTATAACTTGTTTTATATATAAGTTATAATTTCCGTAAAACCGATATTGAAGTGGCATAGCGAGAGCATAGTAAAGATTTTGTAAATAAGATTTTAATGTTTTAGAAGTTGAT
The DNA here is from genome assembly GCA_030737815.1 of Allium fistulosum. NCBI lineage: Eukaryota > Viridiplantae > Streptophyta > Magnoliopsida > Asparagales > Amaryllidaceae > Allium > Allium fistulosum. The sequence goes on along the minus strand of CM060901.1, from coordinate 1,384,935,019 downwards.
TATTTTGGGAAAATATATCGTATGTTAAATTCCTTACTTAACCCCTTTTCGAGGATGAAAGGTTTTAAGCGAGGGAGAATGTAACGACCCATATTTTTAACTATTTTAAATTATAGAATTTTATATAATTATTGAATAAAAATGGTTAAAAATAAAAATTTAATGATTATTAATGTAGTTATTTAATATGAATTCGAATAAAATTTTGAAATAACTAATTTCGAAGATTTTGGCGATAATAAGCATTGAAATGAAATTCTATGTATTTAATGTCTTTATAATCTGTAGCAAGCATTGAATAATAAATATTGGATTACTGTATAATGGAAGTAGTTGGTTACTAGTTGAATTTGTTTTTAAAAATAAATTTTATAAGTTATATAACCTATGTTGGAAATAATGTAATTTATTGAACAGTTAAATTGTTTAAATTTAATATTGTAATTATTTAAATAATTGAATCTTGAATTAATGTGAATGAAAATGATATCGAAAATTGATTTAAATTTTATTTAAGTATGAATGAAGATTGTTAACATTTAAAATTGGATTTAAAGGTGAATACGTAAAAATTGGAAATTTCTCGTTTTAATTAACGAGTAAAAATAGCCATTTTGGCCACTGTCTCGGGTTCCGACGAAACCAGTTTCATCGGATCCGTAGTAGTGAATTATTGTAGGATTTCAAGCTTCGTAGCGGTCGGACTTATCGTTTGGCCTTCGAGCTTGAAACGCATAGAATTTAATTTCAAAATTTAATTAAAATAAATTGATTTTGATAGGCTATCTTCTGCATACGATCGAATTAGGCCTCGAAACTAGTTCTATTATGTTCGGAATAGGAGTAAAACATTATGAATGCCAGGTGGCATGCCTCGTTTGGAGTTCGGAATTTCGCGGGTCAATCGAGTTTGATATTTTCCTTAATTTAATAATATATTACTTTTCATACCCAACCAAATGTACACCCACGCCCCTATTTTGGTCAACCCCGTACTCTCTCTCTCCCTCTTATCGTTTAAGCCGATCGAAGGAAGCTATCATATATAAAAACAAACTGAAATAACGATCGAAGAAAAAAAAAGTAAGAAACGAGCGACAATCGAAGTCGCGATGTCGCGCTTGGGTGGAGGAGGCGCACGAGGCGGTGTACAAGGGGCACGGCAATGCAGAGTTAGCATTAGGGTTTTGGGGTTCTATTGTTTGTAGCACTTGGATGGTGGTGCGCGCGACTGGTAGGATGGTGGCGATGGTTGGGGAGTGGCGGCCGCAGGCGCGACACTGGCAGGGGACGGTCGCGGCGATTCAGCGATAAAAAAAAGAAAAAATATATATATAATTACAAGTCACGACTTTTGGGCCTGGAGCGTGGAAGGAGAGAGCATGTGATGAAGGCAGGCTGTGGTCATGTGAGCGCGTAGAGGAATGTCGCGATTTCGGTTTAGGAAGAAAGTGGATGCCGCATTCTAGCTTGGGGAAGATGGAAGTGTTCGCTGCCTGGTTCATGATAGAGCTGTTAGGAGATAGGTTTGTTATTAAAATCGAATGCTAATTTATTCGTATGTTGTTCGTACGAGGCCCAATTCGAACGAAACAAGTCGTGTTGCGACCGTATCGATGTCGTCTACAGCATGGAGGTGAAGTAGAATTTATTTGAAGCTTAAATATTTTCAGTTCAAATAAAAGGTGAGTGTTTTATAACGCTCACGAAGCACTACAATATTTTTTTATGTTAGTTAAATTTATACGTGAAGTGATTTAAATTTATTGACTATAGTTCGGTAAATTTAACTGACATTTAAATGGATATTAATTTAAATGATATGAATTTGAATTAACGGTTCAGATTTGAAATGGGAATTAAATTGATAGTTAAATTTCCGATTATTGGTAACTAGTAAATTGTTATGATTTTTTGACTGATTTGGATGTTGATTGTGATGGATGCCATTAATTGATATTTTTGATGATTTGGATGTTTATTTATTTTGATATATCATGTTATCACCTTGTATATTATTTGACAGTATATAAAACTGTTAATTGAATTATTTTGAATAAATTAAGAAATAGGTTGAAATGATATATTCCTCTGACATTTATTTTGATTGAAATGATATATATATCCATCCCTGAAATTAAATTGGAATAACTAATAACTTGGCCATATGATAGAAAATTATATACGGACACCGGATAGGTTAAATTAAATTATTTCATAATTTTTATTTGAAATTATTTAAATGATTTTGATTTAAAGAAGTAAAAATCTAATTTATGGAAATCGAATTATTTTCGAAATTGAGCTCAAAATGTTGGAATCGGAATTTGTTAAACGAAATTGTTTAAAAATGAAATGTGAGATTTCGAAGTTAATTTGAAATATAATTTGAATTTCGAAAATGGATTTATTTTTGAAAGACTTGAATTTTATTCGAACTTTGAATTATTGCTAGGTAAAGGTAATATAATTGGATATATAAAATTTGGACTCGAGAATGGAATTTATTTTAAGATTTGAATCTAAATTCGAAAGTTAAAGTTTAATTTGAATTCGGTGATTTAAATCGATATTCTGAAATCGAACTCGAATTTATATAAATCGAAATGGTTTAAAATTGAGAATTGAATTGAAAATAATTCAAATTGGAATTGAATTGAAATTAATTGGAATGGAAATCTAAATTAAATTAATTTGAAATCGAAATCGAAATTGATTTGAATTGGAATCGAAGTGGATTCGAATTGAAATCGGAATTGAATCGATTTTGATTGAAATGGAAATTGAAATTGATTTGAATTGGAATTGGAATCGAAGTTAATTCGAATTGACATCGAAATGGAATCGGTTTGAACTGGATTGAAGTTGAAAGATTTGGAATTGGATCAGTTTGACTTTGAAACTATTTTCAAATAAAATCATTGTAATGTAAACTGTTTAAAAATCTATCTTTTTAAAAATTCTAATTATTTTGATTTTCCAAGCTATTTTACCATATAAACCATTTCATTACTCACACTATTTTATATTAAACTATTTTAACTATTTAAACTATTTTAAACTATTCAGACTATTTTCTAAAAATTCGGATTGGTCAGAGTAGGAATGGTTTATATTTAAATCGTGGATTTAAACATGAATTGGGTTAAATTGAAGTTATAACCTAAATTATAATTCGAATTGGATTTCAAAGTGAAAATTACATATCGAACTGAATATTACATTTTGAAGCGAATATGATATTTTGATATCAAGTATGAATCGTTTTCGAATTGTAAAAGTACCGACCGGTGTGTAAAATGACGTTTGGTTATTAAAGAGACTAGAGCATCTTATTGGTATACTCTCTGTCAATATTGGAACCACTTTAACAACTATGTACGTGGAGGAGACTCCAGAACAAAGTGGTTGGATTTGGCATTATTTTTTGGATTTGAAGAAAGAGAATGCCGATGGATAGACCTCGGCACTGGTGCCAATTTGAAATGACTAAAACCAGACGGCTTGACAGGGCCAAGCGGGCTAATTACCCCTAGCAGACATCCGTTTTTCGATTTTCTTGGACTCTGTCCATATTATTCCACTTGCTGTTGGTTTTGATTGGTGCACCTTGATTTGGGATAGCCTCCCTTTGACTCGATATGGGATGGATGGACGCGGTAGGCGGTCGTGGCTACGATGCGTTACCACCAGCCCTGCGACCCAAACTGGTAGTATCCTACCTTGGGCATTGCCTCACGTACCTTGTCATACTTTTATCCCTATTTGAGACCCTTACGATTTTGGTTTAGTGTTATTGTATCACGACGCATCCCTATCCCCGACTTGCTACTGGGGCGTTATATGCAAACGATACCACAATGCTTAAAAATGCGTTAAGGAGGATTAATGTAAATCCTTAACGCTAAGAAAAATATTATTTTACTGATTAGACATTATATATGTAGCGTATTCTACTACATATAAATATTTTGACGGATCCTTAAGAGATGGAAAATCCTGTAATATCTCTTGAGTTACTGCATGCACGTTATACACTGGATAGGAGATGCGAAACCTCGTAAACATCTCTGACGTTATTACACTCATGCTATATGATATTGATTTGACTCACATAAAGATATTTTAGTCCTGACTCGAGTGTTTTGTTTTTCATTACGCTCGGGGCAGCCCTGAGTATTTCAGGGCATTAAAGATCATTTTATGGAGGACGAAGACCAAGATTCGGTGTTTGCGCCAAAATTGGTCACAAACCCCGAATGTTGTGAAAGCACTAGTGTATGAACACAGATCAACAATATTGTAACACAAATCTCAGATCCAGGCAAAGCAGAGAATCACAAGTCCAGAATAACAAACAGAAACACATGATTTATAGTGGTTCGGCTATCTTCGGCCAACATCAACTTCAAAAGACAATCTTTTATTAATGTTCTTTGCTGATTAAAGCGGATTACATCAGTAATTTTCGAGTACAAACAGTAAAGTTGAGTTCAATCTTGATTTTGGCAGAGTTTGGGCATCGCTGGATCCAAAAGTTCTCTTTTCTGTAGGCTCTAGGGTGCTATTTATAGGCACTCCATGCAAATATCTGGCTCAAACTTCGGGAGACTTCTTCTGGCATGTGAGTGGGCCCACGCGATCGATCCCATGAAGTTTCGACTCGATCCGTGATTGACACGAACGTAATTCGTATCGATCAAGATTTTGTCCAATCGAGTCGAAACTTGGTGTGAACATTCTTTAGCTTGTACGTAAGCTCCTGTGAAAATTTCATAGCATTTGGACTTGTGGATTGCGAGATATGATCGATACGAGTTGGTGTTCTTCGGCAGGCTGTTTGGTTCGAATCGATGGTTTCGAATCGATCTGTTCGAATAGATGGTTTCACGTGCCCAGATGAGGACGTGGCGCGCACTCTTCGGATCAATCCACTTTTTATGCCGAGTTGACCGAGTCGTCCCCAGATTCTCGCCTTGTTCATATCGAAGTCCGTTGCGTAGCTCGAATCGATCAATAGCGTGCTCTTCGTATCGATCTGTAGTATGCTCAGTTCGAATCGATGGAGATGGTTTAGTTCGTATCGATGGAGGTGGCTCTTATTCGTATCGATCAAAGTTGCTTCCAGTCGATGGATGCGAACAAGGAATATTATGATGGATACGAACCAAAATTATCTGATGGGTTCGAACAGATGTGATTCGATGGACACGGACAAGGGAGTTTGGTTGATCGATACGAAAAAGGTATAATCCCCTGATGGATACGAATTGCGTAGTCCGGATGGATTCGAACCAAGGCTCTCAAATGGATGTGAAGCAGTGTGGTCTGATCGATGCGAATACGATCGATACGAACTGAGGCTCGATGATGGATACGAAATGGGGTTATTTCCTTCAATTTGCATCGATCATAACTTGAGCATACGAACTCGGATTGATTTGAAATTTGGAACGTTGGCTTGCTTGGCTTCGCTTGTCGTGTCTTGTCGATTGTAGCCTGATCCGGACTCGGACAAAATTCATCGATATCCATAGCGAACCTGTAATGCATAACCGATATTCGTGAGTAGTAATCATTGATTCTCAGTTAGTTTCTTGATATCTCGGCTTTGTTAAAAGGTGGGATAACACTTTGCTTCCTAAAACACGCCTTTTGGTAAAAGGTGTGTTTTGAATAGCTTCAAATCGAATGCTGTGAGCTCATATTTTATTCACAGCTATAGTATCATCAATCAAGTTTGTGGCTGTTCGAAGCCGAATCGGTATCCATTTCCACTTGCAGAAGTCAGTAATCAAATTCTACAGCCTCTCCGGACTATCGATGGTCACGCCGAAATAGCGTCGTGTCAGCCGAGCTTGTCGCTCTCCGGCGAAGCGGCAACACCCCATACATTTCGGTTCAGTGTTTCTGAACATTAAACGATGTCATGGCCTAAATCCTAGGCTGATCACAGCCATTCCGGGCTCTTATCGAACCCTGATCCAATCACTCTCCGATGGATGGGGAACGACGTCGAGTGAGTCGATCCTGTCGCTCTCCGGTGAAGCAACTCACTTCTTGCACTTCGGGTCCCGCCTCTCTGGGTAAGGCCATAAAGCGATCATTTTCAGGTTGATTTTCAATATTTATCCTTTAATACTCTGGTCAAAGGTTTTGTCTTATAAAATTCAAGTTCATTTATTAAATTCAAATTCCAAATGTTCAATCTCAAACAATGGAAAAAATAGATATTGCCTCTCCGGGGAAAGCGGTCTATTACCATCTCAGAGCATGCCTGGGGATCTCTTCGGTTTCCGTACATGTGTAAGTGGAATAGCTGTTTTATTTCGAAATCAAATCTAAGGAGTTTTAATCGACCAAAGTTCAAATCCTGAACTTGGCCCTTGCCATCATGATCAATTGAAGATGAGTCGTGATCCCGATCCAGGATTAGTTCTGTTAGGTGGAGGCAGTAGTTGCTCAGGTCCTACGGCCGTTGTCTGATCTCCGATGTATTTTGGCAATCTACCACTTCTGATATGCTCTTCTACCTCATCCTTCAGATGGCGGCATTCATCGGTAGTATGTCCTTCCAGCTCTTGGAATAGGTAGTACATTCCACTTCTATGCTCCCGTTCTGTGGGCTCTCTCCTGGGTGGTTTTCGATAGGGGAGCTTCCCCCGAGTTTCTGTGTAAATCCGTTCCAGGCTTGCCATCAAGTCCGTGTATTGTCTGAACCTGGGTTCTCAGAATTTCTTCCATTTGTCAGGACCATCGTATCTGTCGTCCTGCTTTCGCTTCTCTTTGTCTACTCCAGATTGTTCTTTGGAGGTTCCTTTGCCTTGCACAACGTTTGTTTCTCGCCTCTCGGCGCGTGAATCTTCTAGCCGAATGAATCTTTCAGCTTCATGGTAAAATTCTCCAAGGTCTTGTGGTGGGTCTCTTGCCAGCGAATCCTTGAACTATGTTCCTTCTGCAACCCTTGCTACCGCCACCATCAGAATCGATGGATCCGTGCGATCTACAGAAGCGACAGTTGCATTGAATCACAATAGAAAATCTTTTATGGACTCTCTGGTCCTCTGCTTTATCGATGCTAAGGTCATTACACTTATGGGTCGCATCATGTGGACCCTAAACTGCCTCATGAAGCATTCTGCTAGCTCGCCCCATGTTCTGATCGATTCCTTCTCTAGCTGCCTGAACCAAAGCGCAGCCAAATCTGATAAATATAGAGGGAAACATCGTGCCATCACGTCGTCGGATGCCCCAGCACTTCCATATGCCTGATATATCTGGTAATATGCATGATCGGGTTTGATTTCCCATCATAAGGGTCTATCACGGGTAAATTGAATTTTGGAGGATTCCTTGCATTCATGATATTCGGGGTAAACGGACTTCGACTAACTTCCTCTAATCCTCCGCTTGACAATCCTCTCCTCATAATTCGTCGCACTAATCCAGCCATTCTTTCATCTCCATTCTGGGGTTGTCCCCTCAGCATTCTTTTATCCTGCCCCCCATGTCTCGAAGGGTATTCTGGGTAATATTCTTCGTGTGGTTCATTAACATTGGCGTTGGCTCTAGCCTGCTGAGCTCCATCTACGGGTCTTCCAATGTCAGATCCCGAGGGTTTGCCCCCAGGTCCTTGCTGATTGCCTTCAGGTTCTTCATTCTGATCTTCGATCTGACCTTCATTGGTCTCTGGGACTCTAGCTCCTTGTCCTACATTCGCAGTCACTGTAGTTGGTCCAAAGTTCTATGCTCCGGCTGTTCTTATCTGATGAAAGAAGTTCTGCATCATTTCTTGTTGACTCTTCAACAATCTTTCATGAATTGTTTCCGCCATAGCCTCCATCTCATCCCTAGTGATGTAGATCGAAGCTTGACCAGCTCCAGCTCCAGAAGAGGCCTCATGGCTTCCCTCTTGCAGGCTCCTTTCCCCTCTCTGTCTTCTTGTTGATTGTCGCGTCATTGCTGTTCAGATCTGAATCCCTCAGCCTTCCAATCAAATATCTATGTAGTAGAATCCTTGAGTTATGCGCTCTCAGTGAAAGCACCAAAGTGTTTGCACCAAAATTGGTCACAAAACCCGAATGTCGTGAAAGCACCAGTGTATGAACACAGATCAGCAATATTGTAACACAAATCTCAGATCCAAGCAAAGAAGAGAATCACAAGTCCAAAATAATAAACAGAAACACAGGATTTATAGTGGTTCGGCTATCAGCGGCCTACATCCACTTCAAAAGACAATCTTTTATTGATGTTCTTCGCTGATTACAGCTGATTACAACAGTAAATTTTGAGTACAAACAGTAAATTTTGAGTACAACAGTAAACTTTGGGAGACTTCTTCCGGCACGTGAGTGGGTCCACACGATCGATTCCATGAAGTTTCGACTCGATCCGTGATCGATACGAACGTAATTCAGATCGATCAAGATTTTGTCCAATCAAGTCGAAATTGGTGTGAACATTCTTTAGCTTGTACGTAAGCTCCTATGAAAATTTCATAGCATTTGGACTTGTGGATTGCGAGATATGATTGATACGAGTTGGTGTTCTTCGGCAGGCTGTTTGGTTCGAATCGATGGTTTCGAATCGATCTGTTCGAATCGATGGTTGCACGTGCCTAGTTGAGGATGTGGCGTTCACTCTTCGAATCGATCCACTTTTTATGCCGAGTTGACCAAGTCATCCTCAGATTCTCACCTTGTTTGTATCGAAAGCCGTTGCGTAGCTCGAATCAATCAATAGCGTGCTCTTCGTATCGATCTGTAGTATGCTCAGTTCGAATCGATGGAGATGGTTTAGTTCGTATCGATGGAGGTGGCTCTTATTCGTATCGATCAAAGTTGCTTCCACTCGATGGATACGAACAAGCAATATTGTGATGGATACAAACCAAGATTATCTGATTTGTTCGAATAGATGTGATTCGATGGACATAGACAAGGCAGTTTGGTTGATCGATATGAACAAGGTATAATCCCCTGATGGATACGAATTGTGTAGTCCGGATGGATTCGAACCAAGGCTCTCAGATGGATGCAAAGCAGTGTGGTCTGATCGATGTGAATATGATCGATACGAACTGAGGCTCGATGATGGATATGAAATGGGGTTATTTCCTTCAATTTGCATCAATCATAATTTGAGCATACGAACTCGGATTGACGTGAAATTTGGAACGTTGACTTTCTTGGCTTCGCTTGTCGTGTCTTGTCGATTGTAGCCTGATCCAGACTCGGAAAAAATTCATCGATATCCATAGCTAACCTATAATGCATAACCGATATTCGTGACTAGTAATCATTGATTCTCAGTTAATTTCTTGATATCTCGGCTTTGTTAAAAGGTGGGATGACACTAAGTATATTATTACTGTTATTATTCCTGCATCATGTTGTCTGCTGCATTATTTTATTTATCCCTATTGTATATATAACTCTGATAAATGTTGTATAAATTATAATCAAATGTATAATATAAACAACTTCATGAACTGTATATTTGATTATTGTATTTTATCGTTCCGTTGCGAGATTCTGTGTTTGTTTTCTTCTTCTTTTCTTATTTTTCTTAATTAACTCCATTGATTATCTATGTTCCGGAGTGTTTGGGTTGGACATGTGTGGATTATTGTCGATTTATACCTTCTGAAATGTTGGTCATCACAGAAACCAGATGAAACTATAAATGACATGTATTCTAGATTCCACGACATATATCATTCACTATTAGCACTTGGAGAAAATATTCAGTTTTTGATATTGTCTCAAAAATTCTAAACTCTTTAACAGATGAATGGGAAAGAAAAGTCTTAGCTATTGAAGAAGCTATTGATATTTCTACCATCAAACCTGAAAAGTTAATAGGAAATCTTATGTCATATGAAGTTAATTTGCATGCAAAATGAGATCAAGCCCAAGATAGAAAGAATATAGCTTTTCAGGCTGAACAAGAAGACTCAGACTCAAATGAAGATGACATGGCATTTATAGCAAAGAATTTCAAAAAGTTTTTGAAAATTAGAAAGAACAAGAAATTTGGAAACAACAAGAGAGACAATACCAATAAACCATCAGTTTCAAATCTCGAGTGTTATAAATGTCATAAGAAGGGTCACATGAAGAAAGATTGTCTTAATCGAAAGAAAGACAGGTACAAGAATAAGAAGGACAAATACAAAAAGAAGCAAGCATTCTCTGTTACATGGGATGATTCAGAATCATCTTCATCATCAGGCAGTGACACTCCCAGTGATTCTGAACAAGCCAATGTCTGCTTTATGGCTTCAACTAACGATGTACATGATCTTACTTTTGATGATTTAATAGAAATAAACTCAGAAATATTGGATAAAATAAAAGAAGTCAAAAAAATATAGATGCTCTAGAAAAATTAAATAGAAATGAATCAGAAGTTGATATGCTAAGAGATGAAAAGAAAATCTAAGAAGAAGAACTTGTTAAAACACAAGAATCTTTGTCTAACATTTTTTCTCAACTCACTATGCTATCAAATGAAATAGAAGTGCAAAAAGAAAAAAATATGACATTAGTTTCAAAAAATCATGATTTAAAATCAAATGTCAAAATTCTTGAATTGAAAAATACCAGTCTTAAAACTAAGTTAGAGGATATCACTAAAAATGTATCTAATTTTAATAAAGGAAGAGAAAATCTTTCTAAGATTATTAATAATTCTCAAACTACTTCTCATAAAAAAGGTTTAGGATATAAAAATTCCATAAAATCTAGTGCAAAGAAGAATAATCCATCATATAAAATTTCAATTTACATAAAAAATTTGTAAAGCAAAACCAAAACCAAAGGTTTTTACTCAAAAGAAAGAAATTAGCGACACAAATATTATAAAGATTTGGGTACCAAAAACTAATAATAATTTAATCAGAAATAAGTATATTAAATCTTTTATAAATTCATTTCATAAAAATAAAGATTTTATTTATAAACGGAATTCTAAAACCTCTTGGGTTTGGCTTCCCAAGATCTAACTCTTAGGACCCTAATAAAGAGTGGGTACCAACATCATTCATATATTTTTTTGCAGGTACCAACTAAGAAAAAAGGAAAGTGGATACTTGACAGTGGTTGCTCAAAACATATGACAGGAAACAAAGATATGTTGACTAACATTATCTACTCAGATGGAGGATCTGTAATATTTGGAGATAATTCCGAAGGCTATATCATCGGCAAAGGTGATGTGAGCAATGACGGTACATCTAACTTACCTCTTATTACAAATGTTTTACTAGTTAAAAATTTAAAACATAATTTGCTTAGTATAAGTCAACTATGCGATAAAGTTTTAATATAACTTTTTCCAAAAATAAATGCAACATATTTGATCAAAATAATAATCTTATATTTGAAGGAACTAGAGAACGAAATATTTACATTTTAAATATGAAAGTTAATCATAGCACAAATATGTGTCTAGTAGCTAAAGAAAATGATCCTTAGTTATGGCACAAAAGATTTTGTCTTATAAATTTTAAATCAATAAGCAAATTATCTAAGAATAATTTAGTCAATGTTCTACCCAAAATGAACTGTAAACACGCGGGCTATTTTTCCTGCAACCCAGTGACTGAATCAACTTTTCAGTCGACTAAATATTCAAATTCTTGAAAATTCAGTCGACAACCAGTCGACTGCAACCCTAAAAAAAGTCGACTGAATTTCAACATTTTGAATTGTACACTTGCGGCATGCAAAACCCTACATACCAATCGAATGAGATCCCTAGTTGAGTCGATTGGACTGTATATTTTCTGTTTTTTTTAAATGTCTATACACATTTCCCTATAAACATTTTCACCTTACCACTACTTAACTCACCCTTCTTTCTCAATTACCACTTACCCAAACTACTTTACTTCAGCAGAAACCCTAGCCTCTATTACAAAAATCAAAATTATTTTTTTCTCAAAACCTACTCAAATCAATGGCACCCAAAACAAAACGTGCTCGTTAATCCACAACCGATCCTTCCGAAAGTCAAATCCATTCATGGCTGCACAATGAGACAGCCGTGGCTTGGTTTAATTCAATGAAAAATTCTTGAATTTTTGAAGGAGCCTACGTCAAGTTTGCTGATGTCAACGGATATGCTATCTGAGAGCTTGCTGAATCTTGTGGTATCGATCACCTTATTGGGTATGACTCAAATAATGTCAAAATTTATCCTCTCTTGATAAAGTTGTTCTTTGCCAATATGAATTTAGATCACCAAGATCCACGCAATAAGGATGATTTTATTTGGTTGGTTTGCGGTGTTAAGATTTATCTCCCTTTACAACGAGTGGGTCACATTTCACGATGTCCATCCGAAGGATTGGATATAGATAGTGATATAACCAAGACAAAGTTTCTCATCGATTTCTATCGGATGATTTAACGATCTTGAAATCCAATGCCTTATGTCGAACGACACGTATTTTTCACCGAGCTCTCATCCATTCACTTCAACCTCATACCGGTAGCTACGAGAAAGTATACAAGAGGGATCTCCAAGCCATATATGTCATTTACTCATCTCAAAGAGTAAATTGGGAAAATATCATTTTAGAAGAGTTTCTTACCGTTAACCACAAAAGTAACTACAAGACCATCCACTATAGAGCTTACATCATATGCATTCTTCAAAATTTTGGGGTTCCTTTACCCGATGCGGATTACATGACTATTGGAGAACTCAACTCGAAGACTCTAAGTCTTATGGGTCTTCCAAAACGTCCAGAATCTCAACAAATAATAAGCTTCCAAAAATGGGTGGCAAATCGTGATCAAGGTATTCCTTAACCCCGGGATACTAATATCGCATCTTCATCCTCACAACCTCCCCACCAAGAAGAAGAAGGAGACGACGATGAGATTCATGAGCTCCCTAGTGACATTACTCTAAAGCAAGCACTTGTTACGCTCTCTCGTAATCAGAGTAAGCTTGGACGACGATTGGCCATCGTCGAGAAAAATGTCGTCAAAACAGATAATAAGCTTAATTCCATAAAAGGTTTCTTAAACAAAATTTGGCAGAAAATATCATGTACCGGCTCTACCTATACTGGTATTGTCAAAAACCCCACACCTTTTACATGGTCAACCTCCAAAGAAGAGGAGGAAGAAGAAGCTTCGACAGTGAGGAAGTCTAGTTTTTATATTTGCTTATGCTCATCTTATCATGTTATTCAAGACATTATTTTATGTATGCTTTTTATGTTTTGATGTTATTGTGTGACATTGTTGTTTGAATTCCATGCTCATGTTTATTTATGATAATTTCCCTACGATATATGTTTATTTCTATGCTTATATGTCTATATTTCTCATATTCTCTATTTGTTCCTTTTTGTCGAGGACAAAAGGGGAGAAATTGATTGATTGGGGGAATATTCATTTAGGGGGAGTAAATTGCTTTTATAAATTTTCAAACTTACATAGTTATCATCATCAAAAAGGGGGAGAATGTTAGAACCTTTTTATTTTGGTGTTTTGATCATGACAACTATATAAGTAAATATTTTGTGAACTAACCATATTTGCAGGAGAAGATGCTATTCCACTCGACAATAGTTACAGACCAGAACTTAGATAGAAGCTTCAATATTGTATATGGTTTGTCTATAGTCTAAGTCTAGTAGTTAATTTTTTGTAAAATCTCTCAAACGTGGTATATGCACGCACACGTACTTAAAAATATTTTCATATCATGTTTCGTATGCCAAGTATTTTACTACACAAGTTCACGCACAAAAGTTTTTTGAAAAACACTTCAATATGGCATAAAACATGATATTCAGCCGATTGAATTCGGTAATTCAATCGACTTAATATCTACGCACATGCACAATCAGATATGAATATTCAGCCAACTGAACTACCCAATTCAATCGACTGAATATAGTGTTTTTTGTACTATTTCCTATTTCATTTGATGTTTTAATATTTCGGCTGGATGAATTCTTTTGCTCAATCGACTAAAATTGCATAAAAGCTATATTTATGAAAAGACACTTCTCTTCATCGAACAGAAACAACCCTTGATTCAAGAGTTTTTTCCGTATCTTTTGATCATCCCTTTTCACAATAAGTTGCAACACTTAAACACTATATCTAACCTTCAAATTCACTTGTTTTAATGACCTAATTTTCTGATTCTATCTCATACTCTTATTATCTAAACTCTCTACATTCAAACTCTTGTTCTAATCACTTGCACATTCAAGAGCAATTTCATTTGTGATTAAATAAACTTCCTATCTTCACAAACTACACTATATACCACAAAGGAGAAGATTATAGGAAGGTTGTACGTTATTGACTTATCAATTCTATTCAAGAGCATACTCGGTCAGAATAAATTTTTACTGTTTGTATTAGAAGTCCTGTTCAGTTGCTTAGGCGGTTGAAGTCCTATTTTGTTGCTTAGGCTGTTGAAGTCCTGTTCGGTTGCTCAGGCGGTATAATACCCATTCCTCTGGGTTAAGAGAGGGTTAAATTTAAATTCCAGAAGGAGTCTGGAACTAAACGTAGAACGGGAAGTTCGAACCAATATAAAAATCCCTAGTATCATTTACTTTACTATTTACTATTATATTTATATTCCGCACTAGTAGATAACTTAGATAATATTCCATATTACGATCCTTGTTAACTTTCATTTGGTATCGGAGCAAGGTCATCATAGTGGAGATGGCAATCCACTATTTGGTGACAGATAGTTCGCACGTTTGGAACAAGTTATTAGTCAGCCCATGAAAACTAATAGGTTAATAGTGACCCTATAAACTATAACTTAAGACAGATAGTCCGGTAAATAGGGATGGGAAGTCGAGAGCACATTGCATGTTAACATATCATCATGATGCATTTTACTATGTTATGTCTTAACCATTGTGGATGCAGGTGAACAATATATGGTTATTATAAATTGGGTTAGGATACTAGTGAGGGGAAACCCGTGTCGCTAAGCGGCATGGTCTCACTAGATATTTGTATGCTTCGATATGGTTGGTTAGTATTAACACTAGACTTTTTGTCTGACTCGAAGTTTATGTTTTCCCCTTAAACTCTCAGGTGCTCAATTGATTTTGAGTAGTTTGAGAGTTAAGGTTTTCAGGTCCCCCTTTAGACGAATAAGCTTCTAGAGACGTGCAGGAGGCAAGCTAGCTGTTATGAGTTCTTTCTGTTTGATTCCGTTGTGTTATTGGATGTAATGGCAAAGTTGTTTAATTGCCTATATTTAGACTCTAATCTAACAATGGGGCATCTTCATATGTCACTCTAGGCGTATTTTCTAATAATTATATTTCTTTGAACGTGGTAAAAGAATTGGGATTATGTAATAAATTTGAAATGTGATTTGAAGTGGAATGAGAAATTTGTTTTAAAAATTGAGTTTAAGATTTTTCATATCCATGTGTTTCTGGTATATCAATGTATCTAACATTTCCGCATTTGGTTGCCAAGAATTAATAACTATAGACGCCTACAACATCCGTAGCGGTTAGTTTTGGGCCTCCAAATGGAGGATGTTACAAGTTGGTATCACAGTGTAACACCCCGCATTTTTAGATAATTAAAAATAATTATTAACAGTGAAAATGAGAATTTTTGGAATTTTCAGAATTTAGCTACGGGAGTTGCACCATTGGGTCCGTGGCAATTTTCTTGTCAATTTCAATATATAACTTGTCAAAATCTGAGCTAATATGGAGAAGTTACGAGAGAAACAAGAAATCAAAATTATATTATAATAAATGAAAAAAAATAACAGGATCCATAGGGGTCGACCCTTGTTACGATCAGGTCGATCTATAGGTCGACCCGCATTAGTGCCTGGATGATTTTCCGTCCAGGTACGATCCGATGAGTGTAAAATTGATTTTTTTATGAAATCATGTGCATTCATAGCTGCTTCTGATGGATCCTAGTGAGCCTATGATGTGGTTGCACCAGTTTAAATCTACAAATCCGCCGGCCTGAGATCCCTAAGCCATACTATAAATAGAACTCTAGGCCTAACTATTTTTCTCATTAAGATTTTCTCCCAATTGGGTACATTGCTTGAGGCTGAACCCTAAATAGAAAAAATTTCTAGGGAGGAAATCTTTTTAATAAAAATATTCTACACCTAGAAGTGGATCTAGAAAGGCCCAGGACTAGAGCTAAGGACCGCGGGTGAGTGTTTTGTAATTATTTTAGATTTGTAAGCAATTTAAAATAATAGGGTTCTCAATAGTTGTAGTTTTTCTACAATTTTGAGATATTTTTTATGTAATTTTATTTACAGTCAGTTTTTAAGAAAATTTCAGAAGTTCTTTTCGGTATATTTTTATTCAGCTATTTTATTCAGTTATTTATAGTTATTTACAGTTTTTTTAAGTTGGAATTTAGCCTGTAAATGTTAGTTTCTTTTTATAGAGATTTAATCCTTTTTGACGCAAATAAAATATTAAAAAGAGAAGAATTCGCAAATTTGGGTTAAAATAGAAAAACACTAAATTTACAGAAATCAGATGTAAAATGAGAAAAACTGAAATAAAATAGAGACGGACTAAAATATGCAAATTTAAGATATTTGCAAGCATGATTATAACAAGTGGTTATAACTAAAAAGAGAAAATAGAAGAGTAACAGTTGCAAGAACAATTATAACACGTAGGTTATAATTAGAAAGAAAGAAATAACAGAAGGGGCTTATTTTAAAACTTAGATCTTGGATTAAGTTAATAAGCAAATATAACAGTAGTGGCACGTACCGGCAGCATTCCCTTTCAAGTCTAGGACTACCGGCAACATTCCCTTTCAGGTCTAGGACTGATGGTGTCACATGTGGGTGAGGCTGGGCAGGTTTATGCTGATTAGGGTAAATAAGTGGCCAATAAATAGAGGCTCAAATTTGGGGATTTGGGCAAGGGGCACAAAGTTAGAAGATTTGTTTGTTAGGACTAGTACCGATAGCATTCCCTTTCAGGTCGAGGACTGATAGTCTCACACGTGGGTGAGGCTGGGCACGCTTATGCTGATTAGGGTAAATAAAGGGTCAAATAGGGGGCGACAGTTAGTGTGTATCGACGATGACCGAGCGTGCGGCATCGATTAGGGTAAATAATTCGATATTGCATCCTAAGCGCTAAGAGGTGTCTTTTGCTTTGGGACCAATAGTATTGGCTCACAGTGGCACAACAGAGATAGGAAAGGCCGATCAATGCGTAGGATTAGAATTTCAGCCTAATCGAGTTAGCAGTTGAGATAGGATTAGGGTTTCAGCCTAATCACAGCAGTTCAAGACAAGTGTAGAGAATCAAAGCAAACAGTCAAACGGAATCAGAAACAGTATTTTATGCGAGTTTTATCTTTTCTGTATCTTCCTTTCATGCTAGAACTATTGCTTAGTCTATTATCTTTATCTTGCTTATAAATGCTTGTAATTACTTTCACTCACTAGACTTATTGTCTGACCCACTCCTCTATCTTTCCTTTTCCCCCAATAGGCCAGCAGAGTTGAGGAGATTTGATCCAGGTTGCTTGGAGATTCATTTTCAGAGTTTCCTCATTTCAGATGTATTCTTCTGCTTTTCATCGTTTTCATTTGGCTTATGATGGATTGGCACTTGTGAGAGGGATTATTATTGTTACTTTTACTCTGATTATGTGAGACTGAGATGTATTTTCATAAGACATGAGAGATTTTGAGTTTTTGAGACATGTTATGTTTTTATGACTTATTTTGAGATGAAGATTAATTCTGAATGATAAGTTATTATTTAAATGTTTTCCGCTGCTTTTACTTATTTGTCTTGTGAATCTTAGTCTCTGTGATGTTTTAGCTATACCTATAATGCACCACATTCTTTGGTGTGCCAATTTTGGGAATACTAAGGGGTGTGGGGTGTTTCATTTGGTATCAGAGCCTAAGGTTACGTGATTCCTAAAAACTTGTTTTTAAAAGTAAAGTATTTTTCAAAGGTAACATATCTTCAAACTAAAAGTATTTTTCAGGAAGAAACTCTTATTATAGAAATAGTTTTCAAGTATAAGAGAGTTTTTATAAAAATCCCCTCAAAGTCCAGTTCAACCTTCTTTCGATTCTTTCGAGCCTAAATTTTCTTTTCTCTACATAGAATGGTGGACGCCCCAAATCTTACAGAGGGTGTCCAACTCCCTGGCTGGTTCCATAGATACCTCCAAGCTGCGACACCATATGTGCAAGGGCACGCGCCCAATGCAGCACCGGCGGGTGGAGGTCCCGTTAATCCACCTGCAGCAGCCAATTTTTCTAAGCTACGCAAGGACTTCGCTAATCTAGTAGGCAAGACATTTTCTGGCATGGAGGATTTCATAGAGGCATGAAATTGGTCGAGGAATACGGAGCGGATATTTGGGCTGTTAGGATTGGAGAACCGACAGAGAGTTCAGCTTGCATCTTGGTAGCTGAAGGGAGAGGCTTATTACTGGTGAGAGATTGTAGAGATGGAGGATAGAGAGATTGATTTGGTTGGATTTCGAGAAAGGTTTAAGAGAAAGTTCTTGTCGCAAACCGAGGAAAGCATGTAGTTGGAGAAATTCATTAGTCTGAAGTAGGGGAGTCTTTCGGTGAAAGAGTATATAAATCAGTTTAATGAGTTATCGAGGTTCGGGATGGAGCTTGTTAATACACCACATAAGAAGGCCACCAAGTTTGCTAAGGGTTTGAACCAGCTCGTCCAATGGTTGGCATTGACACATGTACCTATGGGAGAGACGTATGAGTCACTTGTGGAAATGGCCCTCATATCAGATCTTGCTAAGGAAGAAGAGTTAAGGAGGTTCCTAAATCAGAAAACTCTAAGAAGTAGTGGTGGAAGAATAAGAAGGATAAGGACAAGAAGAAAGGAGGACGACCTCAAAAGGGACAGATCAAGAAGGGCGAGAAGTGTCATAATTGTGGATTGGTTGGGCATTAATCAAAGGACTATAAGAAGGACATTGTTAGCGCCAAAATTGGTTACTAACAACCAAACGTAAATGAAAGCACCAACTAACAGTCACAGATAACAAATAGAGTGTATATAGAGAGGATAAATATGAAGAGAAGTAAAAATTAAAAAGAAAGCAGAAAAAACAGTGGATTTATAGTGGTTTGGCTGACTCTGGCCTACGTCCAGTCCAAAATTTTCCTTTTTATTGATATGAGAATCAATTACAGTTACAATCCGGAGTTTTCAAAACAATAAACGCAGAGTAGCCTTAATGAGGAAGAAGAAGGGAGACAGAATGAAGATCCCTTTTCTGAATCCCCGCTTGCTGCATTTATAGGCAAAATCCGAGTTACTGGGCTTCCTGCGTGATCCGGGCCCATTACGACCATAGTCGAGTCCATACAGCTGACCTAGCTTCCTACCGACACAGCTTCCTACCGATCCAGCTTCTAGCCGACCCAACTTCCAACCGACTTAGATTCCTACCGACCCAACTTCAAGTCGACCCACCTTCCATCCGACCTAGCTTCCTACCGACCAAGATTCTTATAGACCCAGATTCCTACAGGCCCAGCTTCCAACCGAACTAGATTCCTACCGACCCAGCTTCCAACTGACCCAGCTTCCAGTCGACCCAGCTTCCAGACGATCCAGATTCCAGCCGACCCAGATTCCTACCGACCCAGATTCCAACCGACCCTACTTCCTTCCTACCCAGATTCCTACCGACCCTGCTTCCTACCGACCCTGCTTCCTACCGACCCTGCTTCCTATAGACCCAGATTCCTACCGACCCAGCTTCCTACCGACCCAGCTTCCTACCGACCCAGCTTCCAACTGAGCCAGATTCCTATAGACCAAGATTCCAACCGACCCAGCTTTCTACCGACCCAGTTTCCAACCGACCTAGATTCCTACCGACCCAGATTTCTACCGACCCAGATTCCTACCTACCCAGCTTCCTACCGACCTAGCTACCTGCCGACCAAGATTCCTACCGACCCTGATTCCTACCGACCTAGGTTCCTACCGACCTAGATTCCTACCGACTTAGCTTCTAGCCGACACGGATTCCTACCGACCCAGCTTCCAGCCGACCCGAAGCATTACCCTAGATGACTCGGAGAAATCATCAAGAAAACCCAAAGCAAGTCCAAATATGACTCGAAGCAAACTCCAAGCAACCCGCGACAATTCAACTATTGTCAAAACTGGTATTTTGAGTATCCCGCAACTTTTGTCCATCGAATATGCCGAATCACGGCTTCATAATCATTATTACCATCCGTGATTGATCTTCTATCCATCCAATTGACTAAAACCCATCGCATTCCAGTCTCGACAACTGAGCAATCGATTTAGTTAAATCTGCATGTCTTCGGCCTTGCCAAAAGGCAGGTTAACAGACATGATGAAGGGGAGGTGTTACAGCTGTGGGCAGCCTGGACACCTTAGTAGAGCTTGTCCTCAGAGGATAGGGAAGAGAGCAAGCGCACCTACAGCGCAAGTATAGGCTTTGGATGCAACACCTTCTAGTAGTGGACCGGACCGAGGTTGGAAAGTCTCTGTAGAAGGTTTGATCTCTATTTTTGATTTTCCTATTTAGACTCTTTTTGACTCAGGAGCGTCGCATTCTTTCATTTCTAGTTCCTTGGTTGATTGTTTGCACTTAGATATCTCTCTAGTTGTAGACCCAATAGTTGTTTCAAACCCCATAGGAGGATCGCGCATTTATCCACGATTTTTAGGGGTTTGAAAATTTTTATACTAGGCATAAAGTTTGATTGTGACGCCGATGTACTGGGATTTTTGGGATATGGGATGATTTTGGGGATGGACTGGATATCCACTTATGGTGCGATGTTGGATTGCGAGAGGAAAGTCGTCAGGCTAGAGACATGTAGCGGACGGACCCTCGAGGTTTCTTGTGACCCACAGGGGTCAGTCATGTTGAGCTTTCTTTATTCCCTTGATTCATCACTTGGAGAGTTAGATTCAGTTCTAGTTGTTAGAAATTTCCCAGACGTTTTTAAGGAGGTTAGGGGGCTACCCCCTAAGAGAGAGATCGACTTTACGATCTATTTGAATGATAATGCTAAGCCAGTGGCAATTCCCGTGAGACATATGGCTCCTAGGGAGAGGAAGGAGTTAAGTAAGCAGATTGGGGAGCTATTAGAGAAAGGCTTCATTAGACGGAGCATATCTAGGTGGGGGGCACCAGTCGTCTTCGCTACAAAGGCGGATGGTTTCCTTCGACTTTGCGTAGACTATAGAAAGTTGAAAAAGCTCACGAAGAAGAACCGTTACCCACTTCTAGGATAGACGACCTTTTCGATCAGTTGGTTGGCTCTTCAGTATTTTCTCAGCTTGACTTAGCCACTGGATTTCATCAGCTTAGGGTCGCTGACGATAGCATCGATAAGACAACATTTAGGACACCCGATGGATTTTTTGAGTGGTTGGTTATGCCGTTTAGGCTGACCAATGCCCCCAACTTATTTGGTAGATCTGATGAGCTGTGTTTTTTGAGATGTCCTAAATAAGTTCGTTGTAATGTTTGTAGACGAAATTCTAGTGTTTTCCAAGAGTATGGAAGAGCATGCTATTCATCTTGAGGAGGTTCTTCGTACACTTCGTGTTCATCAGTTGAAAGCAAAATTCTCGAAGTATCACTTTTGGCGTAAGGAGGTGCGTTTCTTAGGACATGTAGTCTCAAGAGAGGGTATAGTAGTGGATCTTGCTAATGTAGCAGCGGTACAAGATTGGAAGGCCCCTAAGAATGCTACCGAAGTTAGAAGCTTCCTAGGTTTGGCTGGTTATTATAGGAAGTTTATCATAGATTTTGCTAAGATTTCAGCACCGCTTACTCGCCTCACTAAGAAGAATGTGGCATTCGTGTGGGACGTGGATTGTGAAGATTCCTTCATGATGCTAAAGAGGGCCCTTATTAGTGCACCAGTGTTAGTTTTACCCGACGGAGCTAAGCCTTTTATAGTATACATTGATGCATGTGGGACTGGCCTTGGGGCAGTATTGATGAAGGAGGGGAGGGTAATATGCTATGGGAGTAGACAGTTGAGAACTCATGAGAAGAACTACCCCACCCATGATTTGGAGCTAGCTGCTATTGTTTTCACACTCAAGTCTTGGAGAAATTACTTGCTAGGAGAGAGGTTCAAGCTTTTCACTGACCATAAATCATTGAAGTACATGTTCTCACAAATGGGATTAAACTTGAGGCAGCAGCGTTGGATGGAGTTTCTAGCATCATATGACTTTGAGATTGCTTACACCCCGGGCAAGGGGAACGTGGTTGCGTATGCGTTAAGTAGGAAGATAACAACTCTTAGCCTAATGTTCGTGGAGTGGAAAAGTCTAGAGTTTATTTCCACCTTTGATTTTAAGCCCTCTACGGCCATTACTCCTGGATTATTGGCAACACTTGAGGTTAAGCCTACCATCATAGATTAGATTGGCTCAAGGCAGCGAGAGGATTCAGAGCTTGTGGGTATTCTAGATAGGATTAGCCGAGGAGAGGTCTCTAGACATCTCCAATGCTATTCCATCGATAGTTAAGGGTGGCTAAGGAGAGATGGAAGACTTTGTGTACCTCGCACTGGTGAGTGCAGTTCTAGCAGAAGCACACCATTCTCGGATGACTATTCATCCGAGTGGTGATAAGATGTATAGGGACATGAAGAGAGAGTTTTATTGGAGTGGCATGATGAAGGATGTAGCAGAGTTTGTGGCTAAGTGTCTTGTGTGCCAAAGGGTTAAGGCAGAGCAGCAGAGGCCTGGTGGATTGCTTCAACCATTAGATCTACTCGAATGGAAGTGGGATAGTGTTTCGATGGACTTCATAGATGGTTTACCCCGATCTAGGAAGGGGAATATCAGTATTTGGGTGATTGTAGATCGTTTGACTAAGAGTGCCCACTTCATTCCGGTCAAGAGTAAGAGGACCACACCTTATTTGGCATCCATATACGTTCGTGAGATAATCCGACTTCATGGAGTTCCCTCTAGCATAGTGAGTGACAATGAAGGAGCTTGCAAGAGGCTTTAGGGACACAGCTTAGATTGAGTACGGCTTATCACCCTCGAACGGATGGCAAAACGGAGAGAGTTAATAGAGTTCTTGAGGATTTGTTGAGGATGTGTATTCTTAATTTTGGAGGGACTTGGTAGGAGCACCTTCCTTTAGTGGGATTCACTTATAATAATAGTTTTCAGGCTAGCATTGGGATGGCTCCTTTTGAAGTCCTTTATGGAAGACCTTGCAAGTCGCCTTCATGTTGGTTGGAGTCTACAGAAAGATTGCTACTTGGTCCCGACATGGTTAGAGAGACTTCGGAAAAGATTGATTTGATTAGAAGAAGAATGAAGATGGCCCCAGATAGATAGAAATCCTACACAAATAAGCAGAGAAGGGATATTGAGTTCGAGGTAGGAGATTTGATTTTCATTAAGGTGTCTCCGCTAAGAAAGGTAGTGAGGTTTGGATCAAGTGGGAAACTTGCTCCTAGATTCATAGGACCGTTCCCCATTGTGCAAAGGGTAGGGAAGATGGCGTATTGGATAAAGCTACCGGAGAGGCTCGCGGGAGTTCATGATGTTTTTCATGTTTCGCACTTGAGAAAGTGCTTACATGATCCAGCAGAGGTAGTGGAACCTAGCCAACTTGAGGAAGTTGAAGTGGAGAGAGAAGCATCGGTTCGTCGCATACCTACCAAGATTGTTGGTCATGATATCAAGAAGCTTAGAAATAAGGAAGTCCCTTTGGTTAAGGTGTGGTGGGGAGATAATATTGAGGACGCTACGTGGGAGGCTGAGGAGAAAATACATATCTCTTATCTGCATCTCTTTTGATGGTACGTCTTGAATTTTCTATTTCCATCTTTAGTTTTGAATAGGTTCTTTCCTTTAGTATCCTTTGGGAGGGTAGATCTTAGGATTTAACCTATGGATGGTAGGACTGAATGTAAACATGTTACTAGAACATGTTATGTATGTTGGACGCAAGTGGTTGCAAGTGTTTGCTAGCGGATGTTAATGGACGCATACACACACACTAGGCACTATTATCTCTTAGAGATCGGCCTAACTAGGTCACTAAAGCATATGCATATGGATGTGTGTGCACTTGCATTTTTATTTCATGGTTGCTATGAATGGGTGATTATCATATGATTGTTGCATTTGGATGATGATTGTAGCATGCATATAGAACTATTAGTTGTCATTAGCGAATTTGCATTCATTTGGATACATAGCACGGACATGGGCGCATAAAAAGAAGGTCGACTGAATCACTAGACCGCCTAATCTTTTGCATTAGTTTGGGACATTGACACTACACTATTGCATATGTCATAAATTGCATTAAAAAGCTTAAGGACAATGGATGTAATGGATGATGGTTGAATATGTGGTTGTGGAATTTGGATGAAAATATTTATTTCATTCTTCTGTCCTTGGAGATTTCGGGGCGAAATCCTTTAAGGAAGGGAGAATGTAGCACCCCACATTTTTAGATAATTAAAAATAATTATTAACTGTGAAAATGTTAAATTTTGGAATTGTCAGAATTTGGCTATGGGAGTTGCAACATTGGGTGCATGGCAATTTTCTGATCAATTTCCATATATAACTTGTTGAAATCCGAGCTAGTATGCAGAAGTTACGAGAGAAATAAGAAATCAGAATTATATTATAATTAAACGAAAAAAATAATAATAAGACCCGTAGGGGTCGACCCTTGCTAGGATCGGGTCAACCTATAGGTCGACCCGCAAATAGCTCAAGTCGACCTGCATTAGTGCCTCGATGATTTTCCGCCTAGGTACGAACCGAAGAGTGTAAAATTGATTTTTTTTGTGAAATCATGTGCGTTCGTAGCTGCATCCGATGGTTCCTCGTGAGCTTATGACGTGGTTGCACCAGTTTAAATCTTCAAATTCGACAGCCTGAGATCCCTAAGCCACACTATAAATAGAACCCAAGGCTTAGCTATTTTGCTCATTTAGATTTTCTCCTAATTGGGTTCATTGCCTAAGGCCGAACCCTAAATAGAAAATTTTTCTAGGGAGGAAATCTTTTTAATAAAAATATTCTATATAGTAGAAGTGGATCTAGGAAGGCCGAGGACTAGAGCTAAGGACCACATGTGAGTGTTTTCAATTATTTTAGATTTGTAAGCAATTTAAAATAATAGGGTTCTCAATAGTTGTAGTTTTTCTACAATTTTGAGACATTTTTTATGTAAGTTTATTTACAGTCAGTTTTTAAGTAAATTTCAGAAGTTCTTTTTAGTCAATTTTTATTCAGCTATTTTATTCAGTTATTTGCAGCTTTTTACAGTTATTTACAGTTTTTTTAAGTTGGAATTTAGCATGTAAATGTTAGTTTCTTTTTATAAAGATTTAATACTTTTTGACGCGAATAAAATATTAAAAAGAGAAGAATTCGCAAATAATGGATTAAAATAGAAAAACACTAAATTTACAGAAATTGGATGTAAAATGAGAAAAACTGAAATAAAATAGAGATGGATTGAAATAGGCAAATTTAAGATATTTGCAAGCATGATTATAACAAGTGGTTATAACTAAAAAGAGAAAATAGAAGAGTAACAATTGTAAGAACAATTATAACACGTAGGTTATAATTAGAAAGAAAGAAAAAACAGAAGGGGCTTATTTTAAAACTTAGATCTTGGATTAAGTTAATAAGCAAATATAGCAGTAGTGGCCTGTACCGGCAGCATTCCCTTTCAGGTCTAGGACTGATGGTCTAACACATGGGTGAGGCTGGGCATGCTTATGCTGATTAGGGTAAATAAGTGGCCAATAGATAGAGGCTCAAAATTGGGGATTTGGGCAAGGGGTGCAAAGTTAGAAGATTTGTTTGTTAGGACCAATACCGACAGCATTCCCTTTCAGGTCGAGGACCGATGGTCTCACACGTGGGTGAGGTTGGGCACGCTTTTGCTGATTAGGGTAATAACGGATCAAATAGGGGGCGACAGTTAGTGTGTACCGGCGATGACTGAGCGTGCGGCATCGATTAGGGTAAATAATTTGCTACCGCGTCCTAAGCGCTAAGAGGTGTCTTTTGTTATGGGCAGGATTGGCTCATAGTGGCACAACAAAGATAGGAAAGGACGAACAATGGGTAGGATTTGGATTTCAGCCTAATCAAGTTAGCAGTTGAGATGGGATTAGGGTTTTGGCCTAATCACATCAGTTCAAAGCAAGTGCAAATAATCAAAGCAAACAGTCAAACATAATCAGAAACAGTATTTTATGCGAGTTTTATCTTTCCTGTATCTTCCTTTCATGCTAGAACTATTTCTTAGTCTATTATCTTTATCTTGCTTAGAAATGCTTGTAATTACTATCACTCACCAGACTTATTGTCTAACCCACTCCTCTATCTTTCCTTTTCCCCCAATAGGCTAGCAGAGTTGATGATATTTGATCCAGGTTGCTTGGAGATTCATTTTCAGAGTTTCCTCATTTCAGATGTATTCTTCTTCTTTGCATCTTTTTCATTTGGCTTATGATGGATTGGCGCTTATGAGAGGGATTATTATTGTTACTTGTACTTTGATTATGTGAGACTGAGATATATTTTCATAAGACATGAGAGATTTTGAGTTTTTGAGTCATGTTATGTTTTTATGACTTATTTTGAGATGAAGATTAATTCTGAATGATAAGTTCTTATTTAAATGTTTTCCGATGCTTTTACTTATTTGTCTTGTGAATCTTAGTCTATGTGATGTTTTAGTTATACCTATAATGCACCACATCCTTTGGTATGCCCTTTTTGGGAATACTAATGGGAGTGGAGTGTTTCACAAAGCATAGGTTTATGCAAATTTAAAAGAAATTTAAACCTAAAATATTTTCAAAACATAATCCAATGAATCGGAAAATGAGACCGGGTTTTGGGTTAACGCTATAGTAACGTACCTGCATTTGTTATATTTATATCTATAAGTACGCATTGAGCTCTCCCTTAGACCATTCTTCTGTATCTTACTATGTCTCGTATGCAGATTTATGGGAAAGGAAGATACGGAGGCAGGAAACGGAAGAGGAAATCTAAATAGAGGAAGCGTCACAACTAATGGAAATGCTCGACCCAACACCAGGAGGAATCTGGGTCGATAGGCAAATGCTAATCCAAATGCTAATCCAAATGCAAATGCCAACGTAGGCGCTGGAACCTCACCAATAGATATGGGGATGATGTATCAGTTCTTTGTCAATCAGATGCATGATGGAGCACTGTAGGAGGAGCTGGAGGAAATGTTGTGAATGTTGGAGGAGCTAATCCCATGGCCCCAGTTAGCAATAAGTATGCTAAGCTGAGCAGGGATACACCACCCTTGGTGGGAAGTTGTTTTTTGGGAATAGAGGATGATGTCGAAGTAGAAAACTGGTCATTGCACGATGAAAAGATTTTTGCCAACTTGGGATTAGATGATGAGCAAAAGAGCAGACTTGATTCTATACAGTTGCAGGGAGCAGCACTTTATTGGTGGAATAGTATTACTGTGGGAGTTCCCAAAAAAGAGTTGACTTAGGCAGAGTTTCGAAGGAGATTCGAAGAGAGGTTCTTAACTGAAGTTACAAAGTCAGTATTACTGAGAAAGTTTATGGACTCAGTGCAGGGTGAAATGTCGGTGATTCAGTATGCTATGAAGTTTGATGAGTTGTCCAGATACGGATATGCTACCATTGACACCGTCATTAAAAAAACGAGAAGTTTATTTGAGGGTTAAGACCCGAGATTGCCATGGCGACTATGCCACACCTCCGTGATCCAGGTACAATTGTAGTGGAGATGGAAATCAGGAATAAAGAGATGGTTTCTACTTATGGGAAGGAGAAGTAAGTTGGAACCCAAGATTCCTTGGGCAAAAAGAGGAAATTCTTTAAGAAGAAAGGAGCTCAGAAAGGAGGAGCTGCCAAGAAAGGGAAGGCCGATGTAGTTTGCTACAAGTGCGACAAGAAAGGACATTATGCTCATGAATGTCGAACTGGAAACGTGAATAAGGTTGCATATAAGAAAGGAGTGAAGTGCTTCAATTGTGACCAGATTGGACACTACAAGAATCAGTGTCCACAACTAGTCAAAGTAGACAAGGGAAAGGTTTTTGCTTTGGAGCCATCTTCTTCTAAACCAATTGCTGCTGGGAAAGGAAAGACTGTGATGGAAGTTACGCTGTTGATTCATAGCATACCAGTTAGGGTACTATTTGATTTCGGTGCATTGCATTCATTTATTTCTCAGTGTTTGGTAGATAAGTAATGTTTAGAACCCTCATACCTTATTACTTCCTTATGGGTTGCGAATCCGATAGGAGGGTGTGCAACTCTGGGGATGAGATGTGACCAGTTAGATCTTGAATTGTTACGTCAAAAGTTTGCATGCAATTTTTATGTTTTTGATTTCGTAGGCTTCGAGATCATTTTAGGTACGGATTGGTTAGATAGGTATGGTGCTAGGATATTTTGCCACATAGGGAAATATCGCTAAAACACCCCAGTAGTCATAACCAAATTATATACTCAATGGAGAAGTCAGACTCAAGTGCTGGTGTTTTGTTGAATGCTATGGAAGTAGAAGAAGAGTAATCAGATTTTGGTAGCAAGAGAGTGTGCGGATGTTTTTGAGCCAACTACAAGACCACTATCGAAGCGAGCCATTGAGTTTCCAGTAGATCTTGTGCCAGGAGTAGAACCTATAAGAAGGCTACCTAGTTGGATAACACCTACTGAGATAAAGGAATTAAAGGTGCAGCTAGTGGATTTAGAAGGAAAGAATTTTATTAGACCAAGCAGTTCGCCCTGGGGAGCGGCCACGGTGTTCGTAAAAAATCGGATAGGTCATTAAGGATGTGTATCGAGTATCGTAAGTTGAACGAGATAACGATCAAGAATAGGTATCCTTTGCCGAGAATCAATGATTTGTTTGATCAGTTGAGTGGAGCCAGAGTATTTTCCCAATTGGATTTGGCGACAGGTTTCCATTAACTAAGAGTGGTAGAGGACAGTATTCCGTTGGCGGCGTTTTGAACTAGGTATGGCTTGTATGAGTGGTTAGTAATGTCATTCGGGTTAACGCACGCGCCAGCTTTCTTCATGGATTTGTTGAACCGAGTTTTCCAAGAGCACTTGGATAAATTTGTATTGGTATTCATAGATGACATTTTAATATACATTAAGGATGAAAGAGAGCATGAAGTTCATCTTAGATTAGTGCTTGAGATGCTGATGCAGCATCAACTGAAAGCGAAGTTTTCAAAGTGTCATTTCTGGAAGAAAGAAGTTAAGTTTCCTGGTAACGTGGTTTAAGAGAAGGGTTTGTTAGTTAATCTAGATAAGGTCGAAGCTGTTAACAACTGGAAGAGGCCAAAGACGGTGACTGAGATCAGAAGTTTTCTTGTACTCGCTGGCTATTATCGGAGATTCATTAAGGATTTCTCGCGGATAGCAGCGCCTTTGACTAAGCTAACCAAGAACGACGTAAAGTTCAATTGTTCCGACAAATGTGAGGAAGCATTCCTTAAGTTAAAGCATTTGTTGACCAATGCTCCTGTATTAGTAGTTCCAGATAGGAATTAAGGATTAGTAGTGTATACTGATGCATGTGGAATCAGAATAGGGGCTCTGTTGATGCAGAAAGGTAAAGTTGCTGTCTATGCTTCGCGACAGCTTAGACCACATGAAGTGAGATATCCTACTCATTATCTAGAGTTGGCATGTTGATCTTCGCACTGAAAGTATGGAGGTGTTATCTCTTTGGAGATAGATTTGAGTTATACATAGATTATAAGTCCTTAAGGTATTTATTCTAGATGGAGTTGAATATGAGATAGCAGAGGTGGCTTGAGTTTTTAACAACTTATGATTTTGGTATGGAGTATACACCTGGAAAAGGAAATAAAGTGCTCTTAGCAGAAAACATTAGAATTTTGTGCTAGCTTGTTGATTCATGAGTTTTGATTCATGACACAAGCTTCAAAGATCATATGAAATGACCCTATTTATTTTACCTAATTTTTACTAGGTTTTTTTTAGATTAATAAATTTCATCGAGTCATTTAGCCTTTTTATTAAATTATCCAGGATCCTAATTTTTCTACTAATATATTTATATCAGTTCATTAATAAATATATTCACATACATGTGAAGATGTATGTGACCCACTTGCTTGGATCAGAGTGTTGGTAAGCAAGAGTGCATCCTGATTGAATTTGAATTTCTAGTCAACCAGTACATAGCTCATTTTCCTTTGTTTTGATATTTGGGTCATGAGAGTGAATCTCATAATCATATATGATTTATGCCTAGTAATTTTGATCATTCTTTTGGTGATTTCCTGTTAGTTTAACTTAGCAAAGTGATCTTAGATTATATAGCAAGCCATCATAATTTAGTTTAATTGTTTGATATTTGATCAAAGCCAGAAAGAAAATGATATACACATTTATCATTTTCAACATGAGTGATCTTTACCCCAACTTCTTTTATATTTAAGACCCAAACAGTTAAGTGATTCTTTCACAATTATATTGTTGTATTTCCCTGAATCAAATCCATTCCCTAATCCCTGAGTTACCTCAGTTTTGTACTAATTTAAGGGTTGGTCTTTTGGGTTTAGGAAATCCACAATTTATGGTCATAAAGCATGAGTGATGTCTATGTGGTATGTGTGCAAATCAGATGTGTTGAGCTTTCTGAACTAAGAATGCTACTCAAAAATACAAGTGAATTGCTTAAATATTTGATCTTGTCTTTATACATGTATTTGCAAAGAAAGCTTCAGATTTTACAAAGTGTATTTTCTTCCTTTAAACCAAAAACTCTGGTCATCTTGATCAAACCAGACCTCATTCCTTTTGAGGTAGGTTAACCTTATGGCTTGGTTGTCCCAAACCTTAATGCCTGACCATTACAATGTCAATCCAGATACAAGATACTTGAAAATCCCTTAAAACATATACACATCATAAACCAGTGTTCAAAAATACATAATTTCTTTTATCAAAATACTTCAGCATATAGACACAAAACTCTTTAAAGAATATTCTTAACCAAACTCAGATTTTAACCTCAAAACTTAAAGCTTTTAAGTGACTCAAGATTGACTAATACAAAATATATATATGTATCCATTTCTCAAATATAGGCATATATCATCTACAGGTTTCTACCATAATACTCAAATATATTTTCTTGCAAAAGATACAACTAAGTCTTTGGTTTTTCCCAACCTTAATACATTACCATAATTCAATTGAAACAACTAAATAAAATCCAAACATTCAAGATCATTACATAACAACAAAATCAGAATTATAAAACTTCCAAGATTACATGCAAATAGTTCATTCTAAGCTCTTATTTAATTCTAATTTAGCATGCTTATCCAAACATTCTCACTAGCCATAGCAGCTTCCTATTTAGAACCAGCATTCCCTGAAAGAGCATTAGAGGCTGCCCCATTTTAATGAGACACCCCAGATTCCATAAGCAAACAAGGGTCAGATACAAGATCTGGTATGAGCAATATCATAAATTCCATGATATTAATTAGTTAAATGAGACATAAGCATTTTGTACAAGTTTGCATAACTTCTCTAATCAATTTGTCTGGCTTGTTTCTGATATATTGTGCATATATGATCAGTATTAAAACTAATTATGTACACACTTTCAATTATGCAAACATACATGTCAAACAGAGATACTCAGGAATTATCATAGCTCCAATCCAACCATCCTAGGAATAATTCAAGTTCCTACTTCATTATTCTATGGTTGTATTTTCCAATTAGTCTCTAGCCTCATCTGCCATAAAGGAATCACGGGGACACATTGCAATAAAATAATTCACAATATTGCACAAAGATCTCAGGGCTTAAACAAGCCATGTGCCAACTTGCATACTTTAAATATAACAAGCATTCCAGCAGTCTTCTTGGCTCACAATCCTTAGTTTATTTACTAAGTGTTCATGTTTGATCCTATCATGAGATAGCTAGGTGATTGAATCACAGTGTACATGAAACATTACATAAAACTTACAAGCATAATTCAAAAACAAGCTAACATTCATATCCAGGGGAAATCATATTTTCAAATATTCTGGCTTAAAGAAAATACAAGAATATTTACAACTGTGAATAGAGACTAGGCATGTGGGTTATTATTGTTTCATAAGCAACCATGTTTGAACTAAATTCAAGATCTAGCTTAAACAAGATTTCTGGCTCATGGGTTTTCTATTTGATCAAGGGTTCAGCACTTTTGGGTATTTCCATTGCACCCATGAATCTTTCATTTGAGCCTCAGCACTTACACAAGTGTAATACAACTCATATATATATATATTGATTTCTATATTTTCCATGCCATGTCTAAACCAGTTACAAGTATTCTCTATTTACTTTCATGATTTCATACTTACATTTCTGGGTGTAACCAAACAGAGCAAAATATTCAACCATCAAAGCAATCAAAAGCATTCATAAACACCCATTAAAGCATCCATTAAAACCATAGTAATAAAATCACAAATATGTAGAAAAATAACATAAACTTGGCTGCCTCATAACAGGAATTAATGCCATGGGTTTAGTGAGATTACTCACAGAAAATGCTCCTTTTGCTTAATCCAGAAAAGAAACTCTTTGAAACTTGGCCTTTCTTCTTGCAATATTTTTCTTCTTTGTTTTCTTAAATGTCTCGGGTAGAAAATGGTTTTTCTGGTTTAAACTTGGATTATAAGAGAGGTTTTTCTAGGGTTTCTTCATTGTAAAATCCAATTCCTACCGTGGCCAATACTCATGCATTTTGCATTTCAGATTTGCTTATTTTCACCCTTAATACCCCGGCCATATGTGATACTTACCTCCCCTTTTTCTTTTCCAGAATATATTATATTCTTCCTAAGTCATGATAATTGTGTGACATTGTCACCTGTATATTTTCTGAAAATCATCCTTTCTATTTTCTGCCTAAAATAATGGTTTTGCTTGTAATATGTCTTTTACTATTTTAATGTTAAGGTTTTTCCTTGCTTATTTCTTTTTAATACTATCGATACTTATAGAAATGTACATATGCATACATATCTTATATAAGTTCACTTAACTTCTCCTAAGTCACAGAAAGACATACACATATATGTGCATATGTGTTTCAAATTCTTATCCAATTTATCCTGGGTTTAAATTAAGTAAAATCTATTTACTTGTTCAAACAAAACTTGCTTTTTCTTATCTTCTAAAATAATTCATATAATCCAGAAATCAAATATCCATATTTGGTTTAATAATTTTCATTACAAAATCATGTTTGTAATGCTTTTTAATTCTTGTTTTGGTTTCAGGAAATTTGGGGTTCTTCCTTGTGCCATATTAGTGTGCACGTGCACACATGCACACACCTTTGCACTTAGCTAATCCCATACATTCCTATGCAATAATTTCATATATTTTCAGAATTTAACCAAAATAATATTTCCATGAAATTCTAGGGCATTACAATCACCCCACCTTTTAGGAATTGTGTCCTCACAATTTTCTTATTTTTACTTTAAACACTTTCAGATTTTTTTGTAAAATCTATCAAACAATTCTCAAGCAAACAATTCAGTCAAAACAACCATATACATTAAACTTTTTAGGAAATTAGAATTTACCTTCCACTGCAAAAAGCTTAGGGTAATCCATCTTTATCTTATCCTCTAACTCCCATGTACAATCATTAGGGTCTAGGCTCCATTGAACCTTCACCAATTTCAGAGTTTTTCTCCTCAACTTCTTTTCCTCTTTAGCTAAAATCCCCACTGGTTCTTTCTCATAGACCAAATCAGGATTTATTTGAACTTGAGTGGGTTTCTCTATAATTTCCTCTTTATCATGCACCCATCTCCTAATTTGTGACACATGAAATACATTGTGCATTGCACTCATCTCTTCTGGTATCTCTAACTTGTATGCTAATGAACCTATTCTTCCCAAAATCTTGTAAGGTCCAACATATCTTGGGGTAAGTTTTCCCTGCTTGCCAAATCTTAACACCTTCTTCATAGGTGAAACTTTGATGAAAACATAGTCACCAACTTTATATTCCACCTGCTTCCTCCTTACATCTGCAAACTTCTTTTGCCTATCTTGAGTTGCTGCCATCTTTCTCCTCACAAGCTCAATTTTTTCAGTGGTTTCCTTAATATAGTCTGGCCCTAAGACAGCCCTTTCTCCTGCTTCAACCCAACATATTGGTGACAAACATGGTTTGCCATACAAGGCTTCAAATGGTGCCATGCCTATGGTGCTTTGATAACTAGTGTTATATGTAAATTCAGCCAAGTGGAGGTGATCTTCCCAATTACCTCCAAAGTCCAATGCACATGCCCTCAACAAATCCTCCAAAACTTTGTTTATTACTTCAGTTTGACCATCTGATTGGGGGTGGTATGCAGTACTCAAGCATAACTCACTCCCCATGGCTTCTTGAAAGCTCTTCCAAAATCTAGATGTAAAGATTGTGTCCCTATCACTCACTATAGTTTTAGGAATTCCATGCAACCTTACTACTTCTTTCATGAATATTTGAGCTAGTTTAGGTGCATTTCTTTCTGCCTTCACTGGTATAAAGTGTGCCACTTTAGTCAATCTATCAACTACTACCCAAATGCTTGTATTTCCTCTCTTTGACCTAGGTAGACCATCTATGAAATCCATAGATATATCTTCCCACTTCCACTATGGTATGCTTAGAGGTTGCAATAGGCCTGAGGGTCTTTGGGTTTCTGCCTTGACTTGTTGGCAAGTCACACACTTTGCAACATGTTTGGCCACATCTGATTTCATCCCTCTCCACCAATAATCCCTTTTTAGGTTTTGGTACATTTTGGTGCTGCCTGGATGTATGGAATATTTACTCCTATGGTATTCATTAAGTATCGCTTCCTTCAACCCTATATCTTCTGGAACACATATCTTACCTTTATTCCTTAAGTAACCATTCTTATCAGTGTGGTAGTTTGCTACTTCTTCTCCTTTTTCTATTAGAGTTTTCTTTTCTAATAAATCTAGATCTTCCTCTTGCATTTTCCCCACTTTCAAAATTAAATCTGATTGCAAAGTTATCAAACTTAATTTTCCTTTACTCCCTTCTTCAATCATCTCCATGTTCACCTCATTGTTTTCATCAATTTCCAAATCATTAAGTAGAGATAAATTTCAAAACTCTTCTATCATTAACATGGCTACTTCTGCATGCTGCCTGCTCAAAGCATCTGCAACCTTATTAGCTTTCCCTGGAGTATAAAGTATGTCTAAATCATATGCTGCTAGAAACTCAACCCATCTATGCTGCCTCATATTCAAATCTTTTTGTGAAAAGAGATATTTCAATGCTTTATGGTCAGTGTATAAAATAAACTTAGCACCTAGAAAATAATGTCTCCAGAGCTTTAGTGCATATACCACTGCTGCCAACTCAAGATCATGGGTTGCATACCTTGATTCATGTGGCTTCAATTGTCTTGATGCATAGGCTATAACTTGATCTTGCTGCATCAATACAGCTCCTAGCCCAGAACCACTTGCATCAGTATAAACAATCAAATCCTCAATTCCCTCTGGTACTCTCAACACTGGTGCATTGACTAAGGCCTCCTTGATTTTACTAAAGGCTTGCTCACATTTCCCAGTCCATATAAAGGGTTGGTTCTTTCTAGTTAGGTTGGTAAGAGGTGATGACATCTTAGAAAAATCCTTTATAAATCTTCTATAATACCCTGCCATCCCTATAAATGACCTAACTTCTCCTACTGTGCTTGGTCTTTTCCATGCTTGGATAGCCACAATTTTATTTGGGTTCACTGAAATGCCTTCGGCAGATATAACATGCCCAAGGAAATGCACTTCTTCTTTCCAAAATGCACACTTAGAAAACTTTGCTTTTAAATCTTTTTCTCTTAATCTAGACAAAA
This sequence comes from Allium fistulosum, assembly GCA_030737815.1. Taxonomy (NCBI): domain Eukaryota; kingdom Viridiplantae; phylum Streptophyta; class Magnoliopsida; order Asparagales; family Amaryllidaceae; genus Allium; species Allium fistulosum. The sequence goes on along the minus strand of CM060901.1, from coordinate 1,384,899,014 downwards.
CAATGTGTAAGTGATTTTCATGTTCCTCTACTGTTTTAGAATAAATCAAAATATCATCAATAAAAATCAATACAAACTTGTCTAAATAATCCCTGAATATCCTATTCATCAAGTCTACAAAGTATGATGGGGCATTTGTCAACCCAAATGGCATGACAAGAAACTCATATAAACCATACCTAGTGTTAAAGGCTGTATACTTAACACTTGAGCCCTCAACCTTCATCTGATGGAATCCAGATGCCAAGTCTAACCTAGAAAATATTTTTGCTCCACTAAGTTGATAAAAAAGATCATCAATTCTAGGTAAGGGGTAATTGTTTTTGATAGTGACTTTGTTTAGCTCCCTGTAATCTATACACATCTTTAAAGTACCATCATGTTTTCTTACAAACACTACTGGAGCACCCCAGCATGAATTACTTGGTCTTATAAATCCTTTGCTTTCCAATTCTTCTAACTGTTTCTTCAACTCCTTCAACTCACTTGGCCCCATCCTAGTGGGTTTCTTAATAATTGGACTTGCTCCTGGTATGAGACTAATCTGAAATTCCACTGGTCTGTGGTGTGGAACACCCTTAACTTCTCCAAACACATCCAAGTATTTGTTAATTATGGGGATTTCTTCAATAGAAGGCTCATTGGAATCCTTATCTAAGTCAATCAAATGATACAATTTCCTTTCTTTGGCTACTTCACACAAAATTGTGATTCTTTGGCCTCTAGAATTTTTTAATGATATGGTGGATGAGTCTAAATTAATTATGGCTTTGTATTGCCTTAACCAGTCTACACCCAATATAACACCTATATTTGGGTAATTTAAAACATATAAATTGGAAATAAAAACATTTCCTCCTATGTTTAATTCCACATCCACACAAATCATGTTTAAAACACTAGAACTTCCCAATGGGCTTTGCACTAACAAAGGGGTTTCAACCAGTATGCAATTTAATTTAAGCAATGCAACTAATTCATGGGAAATCAGAGAATGTGTTGCCCCTGTATCATACACTACTGATATGGGTAGGGTACAAATAAATAAGGTACCTTCCACTTGACCATGGTTTTCTGCAATAGCTTCTACTGTGGATTTTCTTTTGCTCTCCAAACTTGCTAGCTTCCCTTGCTGTTTATACTCAGGGCAATTTCTCTGGATATGTCCCTCCTTACCACATAGGTAGCACTTGAAAGCTCCACCCTTCAATTCTGGACACCTTGGTTTGATATGTCCTTCTTTTCCACAATGATGACACACTATTTTCCTCTTTGTATCAGTGGTCTTAGTATCATTGGTTTTCTTGCTTTCTGTCTCCTCCTTCTTTTTGTCATAAGGGTGATACCTTCCCTTATTTTTCTTGTTGTTGTTGTTCTTAAAACTCTTATACTTCTCCCTCTCCTTGTCATGTTGCTCAAACTTTAAGGCCAGATCAATGATTTGATCAAAGGTTTTATCTGCATATGGCAACATAGCCCTGGGTTTAAACCCTTCATATACCTATCATTCTTTGATGCCTCATCAGCCACAAGCATAGCTCCATACTTAGACAAGCCCTCAAACCTTTGAGTATACTCAGTCACATTAAAGGTTCCCTGCCTAAGTCTGATGAATTCTTCAAGCAACAGAGTTTTGGCTGATGCTGGAACAAATATAGCTTCCAACATCTCCTTGAATTGATTCCAAGTGATTTCATTCTCAATCCTCCCAGCTATGACTACCTCCCACCAGCTTAAAGCCACACCTTTCAGTTGTCTTGAGGCCACTTGCCTCTTCCTTTGATCATCCAATTGCATGTCATTGAAAATTCTGTCTAGTGTTCTCAACCATGCTTGAATTTCCATCACATTTTCAGTCCCTTCAAAGCTCTTGCCTCCCAAATTGGTATAAGTCTTTAATAGTTTGAAAGTTCCTCATGTGGGTTCTCAAGTCTCTGCCCTACTCCATCCCTCAAAGCCCTCATAAAGTCTTGCATATCAAGCATTTGTGCTGCACTTGATCCTGCATTGTGACGAGATCCTTTTCCTACCATGATTGGATAACTAGGGAATGGGTAGATAGGGTTAGTTTATCATGATTATTTTTCTTTTGCTATAACTTTCTATCTGAATTATTATTTTACTCAAACAAACAAACAGTACATACATATGGTTATAGCACTTCAATCAATCAATACAATCATTCTTAGCTATGTATAGTTTTAACATAGCTCTGATACCAAATGAAATGACCCTATTTATTTTACCTAATTTTTACTAGGATTTTTTTACATTAATAAATTTCCTAGAGTCATTTAGCCTTTTTATTAAATTATCAAGGATCCTAATTTTTCTACTAATATATTTATATCAGTTCATTAATAAATATATTCACATACATGTGAAGATGTATGTGACCCTCTTGCTTGGATCAGAGTGTTGGTAAGCAAGAGTGCATCCTGATTGAATTTGAATTTCTAGTCAACCAGTACATAGCTCATTTTCCTTTGTTTTGATATTTGGGTCATGAGAGTGAATCTCATAATCATATATGATTTATGCCTAGTAATTTTGATCATTCTTTTGGTGATTGCCTGTTAGTTTAACTTAGCAAAGTGATCTTAGATTATATAGCAAGCCATCATAATTTTAGTTTAATTGTTTGATATTTGATCAAAGCCAGAAAGAAAATGATATACACATTTATCATTTTCAACATGAGTGATCTTTACCCCAACTTCTTTTATATTTAAGACCCAAACAGTTAAGTGATTCTTTCACAATTAAATTGTTGTGTTTCCCTGAATCAAATCCATTCCCTAATCCCTGAGTTGCCTCAGTTTTGTACTAATTTAAGGGTTGGTCTTTTGGGTTTAGGAAATCCAGAATTTAAGGTCATAAAGCATGAGTGATGTCTATGTGGTATGTGTGCATATCAGATGTGTTGAGCTTTCTGAACTAAGAATGCTACTCAAAAATACAAGTGAATTGCTTAAATATTTGATCTTGTCTTTATACATGTATTTGCAAAGAAAGCTTCAGATTTTACAAAGTGTATTTTCTTCCTTTAAACCAAAAACTATGGTCATCTTGATCAAACCAGTCCTCATTCCTTTTGAGGTAGGTTAACCTTATGGCTAGGTTGTCCCAAACCTTAATGCTTGACCATTACAATGTCAATCCAGATACAAGATACTTGAAAATCCCTTAAAACATATACACATCATAAACCAGTGTTCAAAAATACATAATTTCTTTTATCAAAATACTTCAGCATATAGACACAAAACTCTTTAAAGAATATTCTTAACCAAACTCAGATTTTAACCTCAAAACTTAAAGCTTTTAAGTGACTCAAGATTGACTAATACAAAATATATATATGTATCCATTTCTCAAATATAGGCATATATCATCTACATGTTTCTACCATAATACTCAAATATATTTTCTTACATAAGATACAACTAAGTCTTTGGTTTTTCCCAACCTTAATACATTACCAGAATTCAATTGAAACAACTAAATAAAATCCAAAAATTCAAAATCATTACATAACAACAAAATCAGAATTATAAAACTTCCAGGATTACATGCAAATAGTTCATTCTAAGCTCTTATTTAATTCTAATTTAGCATGCTTATCCAAACATTCTCACTAGCCATAGCAGCTTCCTATTTAGAACCAGCATTCCCTGAAAGAGCATTAGAGGCTGCCCCCTTTTAATGAGACACCCCAGATGCCATAAGCAAACAAGGGCCAGATACAAGATCTGGTATGAGCAATATCAGAAATTCCATGATATTAAGTAGTTAAATGAGACATAAGCATTTTGTACAAGTTTGCATAACTTCTCTAATCAATTTGTCTGGCTTGTTTCTGATATATTGTGCATATATGATCAGTATTAAAACTAATTATGTACACACTTTCAATTATGCAAACATACATGTCAAACAGAGATACTCAGGAATTATCATAGCTCCAATCCAACCATCCTAGGAATAATTCAAGTTCCTACTTCATCATTCTTTGGTTGTATTTTCCAATTAGTCTCTAGCCTCATCTGCAATAAAGGAATCACGGGGACACATTGCAATAAAATAATTCACAATATTGCACAAAAATCTCAGGGCTTAAACAAGCCATGTGCCAACTTGCATACTTTAAATATAACAAGCATTCCAGCAGTCTTCTTGGCTCACAATCCTTAGTTTATTTACTAAGTGTTCATGTTTGATCCTATCATGAGATAGCTAGGTGATTGAATCACAGTGTACATGAAACATTACATAAAACTTACAAGCATAATTCAAAAACAAGCTAACATTCATATCAAGGGGAAATCATATTTTCAAATATTCTGGCTTAAAGAAAATACAAGAATATTTACAACTGTGAATAGAGACTAGGCATGTGGGTTATTATTGTTTCATAAACAACCATGTTTGAACTAAATTCAAGATCTAGCTTAAACAAGATTTCTGGCTCATGGGTTTTCTGTTTGATCAAGGGTTCAGCACTTTTGGGTATTTCCATTGCACCCATGAATCTTTCATTTGAGCCTCAGCACTTACACAAGTGTAATACAACTCATATATATATCTATATTGATTTCTATATTTTCCATGCCATGTCTAAACCAGTTACAAGTATTCTCTATTTACTTTCATGATTTCATACTTTAACATTTCTAGGTGTAACCAAACAGAGCAAAATACTCAACCATCAAAGCAATCAAAAGCATTCATAAACACCCATTAAAGCATCCATTAAAACCATAATAATAAAATCACAAATATGTAGAAAAATAACATAAACTTGGCTGCCTCATAACAGGACTTAATGCCATGGGTTTAGTGAGATTACTCACAGAAAATGCTCCTTTTGCTTAATCCAGAAAAGAAACTCTTTGAAACTTTGCCTTTCTTTTTGCAATATTTTTCTTCTTTGTTTTCTGAAATGTCTCGGGTAGAAAATGGTTTTTCTGGTTTAAACTTGGATTTATAAGAGAGGTTTTTCTAGGGTTTCATCATTGTAAAATGCCATTCCTACCGTGGCCAATACTCATGCATTTTGCATTTCAGATTTGCTTATTTTCACCCTTAATACCGCGGCTATATGTGATACTTACCTCCCCTTTTTCTTTTTCAGAATATATTATATTCTTCCTAAGTCGTGATAATTGTGTCACATTGTCACCTGTATATTTTCTGAAAATCATCCTTTCTATTTTCTGCCTAAAACAATGGTTTTGCTTGTAATATGTCTTTTACTATTTTAATGTTAAGCTTTTTCCTTGCTTATTTCTTTTTAATACTATCAGTACTTATAGAAATGTACATATGCATACATATCTTATATAAGTTCACTTAACTTCTCCTAAGTCACAGAAAGACATACACATATATGTGCATATGTGTTTCAAATTCTTATCCAATTTATCCTGGGTTTAAATTAAGTAAAATCTGTTTACTTGTTCAAACAAAACTTGCTTTTTCTTATCTTCTAAAATAATTCATATAATCCAGAAATCAAATATCCATATTTGGTTTAATAATTTTCATTACAAAATCATGTTTGTAATGCTTTTTAATTCTTGTTTTGGTTTCAGGAAATTTGGGGTTCTTCCTTGTGCCATATCAGTGTGCACGTGCACACACCTTTGCACTTAGCTAATCCCACACATTCCTATGCAATAATTTCATATATTTTCATAATTTAACCAAAATAAGATTTCCATGAAATTCTGGGGCATTACATCATACGACGAAAATACTATACGAAAGCGACAAAAAGAGAATAAGTGTATATTGTGCACTACAAAGGAGACAAGACTACAATCCAGAGATTAGTATGAATATTTTATTATTGAGTCTTAGAATATTGTTAAAATCATTCCTCAAGTAGTCACACACACACAAAAATTACTTTACATTAATTTATACATGAAAAAGTGTGCACTGTGCAATTGACAGCAGGTCGGCCGACCGACCAGAAACTTAGGTCGACCGACTCTGTGTCAAGTGCACAGATATACACTGTTCTATGTACGGTTTTGAAACTCAGCTGACCATCCAGTTTTCTCGGTCAACCGACCTAAACATAACGGCTAGTTTTCTAAAGAGTTGCGATCGTTCATGAAGAGGAATGTCCTTCAAGCCTAGAGATACGGACACAACTTTTGATTGAAACTCTTCATGAAAGATTGTAACTATTCTACAACTATATAAACATGTTCAATTCACTTCTACAATCACCGATTCTTGTTTTATATTTCTGAAATCTATTCTCAATTTATTTCTGCAAATAAAAGCATTCATTCTTATTCAATACCATTAGAATCCTTGAATTAATTCATATATTTCGATTCTACGTGATTATCTTCCTTATAAATCTTCACACACATATATACTCTTGAGGATTTGATTATAGGAAAGTTGTACTATCAAAAGATAATCAGTGTTATTCAGAACACATTCGTCAAACAAGTTATTTGTATTAAAGTTGAAGTCCTCTTCGGCTGTTGAGGCGGAAAAATTCCTGTTCGGTTGCTCAGGTGTCGTATACCTATTCCTCCGGGTTAAGTGAGGGGTTTAGTCAAATCCAGAGGGTATTCTGGGACTGGACGTAGAACGGGAAGTTCGAACCAATATAAAAATTCTTGGTGTGCTTACTTTAAGTTACTATTATCAGTTTCCACATTTATATACCATATTACACGATCCTTAGTACTACACGTACACTTTCATTTGGTATCAGAGCAAGGAAATCCTATAACCGTCACAAAGTTATTTGATATCTATTTCTAAGTAATATGGAAACTACACAAACTAACGATGTTAACACTAACACTAATACTAGTTTCACAGAAGGTCAATCGACTTCACGACCTCCACTTTTTAATGGTATAAATTATAATTATTGGTCAACTAGAATGAGAATCTATATGCAATCTAGTGGATTCGATATCTGGAATATTATACAAAGAGAGTGCACAACTCCTACTGAAGAATACTCAACTTGGAGTAACACACAAAAACTAGATGCTACATCAAATGCAAAGGCTATGAATATTTTATTTTGTGCACTAGATAGAAATGAATTCAATAGAGTTAGCATGTGCACTTCCGGTTATGAAATTTGGAGAACTCTTAAAGTGTCACATGAAGGAACGAACAAAGTTAAATTAAGCAAAATCTCTATGTTGAAAAATCAATTTGAAAATTTTAAAATGAGGCCAAATGAATCTATAAATGACATGTACTCTAGATTCCAGGATATTTATCATGCTTTACTATCATTAGAACAAAAGTTTACTGATTTTAATGTTGTTACAAAAATTTTAAATTCTTTAACGGACGAATGGGAACGAAACGTCCTAGCTATTTAAGAAGCAACTGATTTATCAACATTAAAACCAGAAGAATTGATAGGTAATTTAATGTCCTACGAAGTAAATTTGCAGGCAAAAAGAAATGGATCATAAGAAAAGAAAAATGTGGCATTCCAAGCAGAAAAAGATGATTCCGACTCAGATAATGAAGATATGGCAATGATCGCTAAAAATTTCAAAAAGTTTTTGAAATTCAACAGAAACAAATTCAAGGGAAACAAAAATAATTTCAATAACAATTCCAATAGCAGCAAACCATCATCTTCAGCAATGGAATGTTATGAATGTCATAAGAAAGGACACATGAAGAAGGATTGTCCAGAGTGTAAAAAGAATAATTTCAAGAAGGACAAAACCAAACGAAAAGCTTTTTCAGTCAATTGGGATGACACTGACTCATCATCCTCATCAGAGAGTGAAAGTGATAATGAACAAGCAAATGTGTGCTTCATGGCTTCGTCAGACGATGTAAGTGATCTTACTTTTGAAGATTTAATTGAAATTAATTCTGAATTAGTAGATTTAGCAAAGCAACTTAAAAAGAAAAATAAGGAGTTGCAAAGAAAGTTAGATAGGACAGTCTTAGAAGTAGATATGTTGAAAGATGAGAAGAAAATATTAGAAGAAGAACTTGAAATTTCTCAACAATCAAATTCTAACTTATCTTCTCAAATTTCATCAATATCTGAAGAACTAGAAATTCATAAAAATAAAAATGATGTTTTACTTTTCGAAAATAATAGTTTAAACTCTAAGATTAAGGATTTAGAATTAGAAAAATCTAGTCTTAAAATAAAATTTGATGATATTTCTAAAAATTGTATCTAATTTCAATAAAGAAAGAGAGAATCTTTCTAGAATACTTGAAAATTCTCAATCCTCTAACAATAAATCTGGACTAAGATTTAAGAAACAAAATAATTTTGCTAAAAGTAGGATTAATAATAATATTAAGAAGGATATTAAGAAAACAGTTTACCCAAACACTAAAACCATCAAGATATGGATTCCAAAAACAAATAATATTTTTATAAGGAATAAACATATCAAAATGTTTATGGAAACTGTTCATAATAACAAGAATTATGTTTATAAAGGGAATTCTGAACCCGTATGGGTTTGGCTTCCTAAGATCTAACTCTTAGGACCCTAAAAAGATTAGGTACCAACTTTTTATAAACCTTTTGCAGGTACCACATAAGAAGAGAGGAAAATGGATTTTAGATAGCGGTTGCTCAAAACACATGACTGGAAACAAAGAAATGTTGTCAAACATTATATACTCAAATAGAGGAGCAGTCACCTTTGGAGATAACTCAAAAGGATATATCATCGGCAAAGGCGTTGTCAGTAGCAACGGTACCTCTAATTTACCTCTCATTACTGATGTTTTATTAGTTAAAAATTTAAAACACAATTTATTAAGTATTAGTCAGCTATGCGATAAAGGTTTTAATATAACTTTTTCAGAAAATAAATGTAATATTTTCGATAAAAATCATAACACTATTTTCGAAGGAAAAAGAGATAAAAACATTTATATCTTAAATATGAATGTTAATAATGATTCAAATTTGTGTTTAGTAGCTAAAGAAAACGATTCTTGTCTTTGGCACAAAAGATTTTGTCTCATCAATTTTAATACTATCAACAAACTAGCTAAAAACTAATTAGTTAAAGGATTACCCAATATAAAATTCAAAACTAATATATTTTGTGATGCATGTAAATTAGGAAAATTAACAAAATCTTCTTTTAAATCAAAAAAGTAATATCTACAGAACAACCACTTGAACTTTTACACATGGATCTTTTTGGACCAACTCAAGTGCAGTCTATTAATCATAATAGATATGTATTTGTTATTGTAGATGATTTTTCTAGATATACTTGGATTTTCTTTTTGAAAATTAAAAGTGATACTTTTGATAATTTTAAAGTTTTTGTTAAAAGAATCCAAAATATTAAAAGTTTGAAAATTAAAATATAAGAAGTGATCATGGAGGAGAATTTGAAAATGAAGCTTTTGAACAATTTTGTAACAAGAAAGGTATTAACCATAATTTTTCATTTCCTAGAACACCACAACAAAATGGAGTTGTAGAAAGGAAAAATAGAATGTTACAAGAATGTGCAAGAACTTTATTAAATGGAACCACTTTATCGAAACACTTTTGGGCAGAAGCTGTAGCTATTGCTTGTTATGTATTGAATCGTGTTTCTATTCGACCGTTAACTAAGAATACTCCATATGAACTTCTAAATGGAAGAAAACCAAATATTTCATATCTTAAAGTTTTTGGCTCTAAATGTTTTATTTTAAATACTAAAGATCAACTAGGCAAATTCGATCCAAAATCCGATGAAGGAGTATTCGTTGGATATTCGGAACGAAGCAAAGCTTATCAAATTTATAATAAAAGAATTCAAATTATTGAAGAAAGTTTACATGTTTCATTTGACGAAAATTTAAAAAATATAAATCCAAATATTACTATCGATTATGATGATGAAACTACTCAGAATGAAAATAGTAATACAAATGAAAATTTTAATTCATGAAATTAATGAAAATACAAACATTACTCCTAATATAATAAAATCTCCACCTAGAATTTTACGGGATCATCCTGTACAAAACATAATTGGAGAAGTAAATACAAACGTTAAAACCAGACATCAATTAAATCAAGTTGGTCATGTAGCTTTTCTCTCTAACATAGAACCTAAGAATATAAAAGAAGCCTCAACTGATGACTACTGGATTCTTGCCATGTAAGAAGAACTAAATCAATTCGAACGAAACAAAGTTTGGGAACTTGTTCCTAGACCAAGTGATCAATCAGTCATTGGTACTAAATGGGTCTTCAAAATAAAGCAGATGAACTAGGAAATATAACTAGGAATAAAGCTAGATTAGTTGCACAAGAATATAATCAAGAAGAGGGAATAGACTACGAAGAAACGTTTGCTCCAGTCGCCCGACTTGAAGCAATACGAATCTTATTAGATTTCGCATGTTTTCATAATTTTAAACTTTATCAAATGGATGTTAAAAGTGCATTTTTAAATGGATACATAAAAGAAAATGTTTTTGTTGAACAACCACCTCTTTTTAATCATGAAAAATTTCGGATCATGTTTATAAACTAAAAAAAGCGTTATACGGTTTAAAACAAGCACCACGTGCTTGGTATGATCGTCTTAAAAGCTATTTATTAGAATCTGGTTCTGAAATTGGTAAAGTAGATCAAATGCTTTTTATGAAGAAAACTAAGAAAGATATTTTAATAATTCAAATATATGTTGATGATATTATTTTTGGCTCGACAAATGAAAAGCTATGTCAGGAATTTTCGACTATAATGACAAATGAATTTGAAATGTCCCATATGGGAGAATTGTCATATTTTCTTGGATTACAAATTAAATAAATTGAAAATGGAATTTTTATTAATCAAGAAAAATATTGTTATAATTTAATTAAACGATTCGGTTTGGAAAACACTGCTGCCAAACCAACTCCTATGAGCACAACGATTCATCTCGATAGAGATGAGGATGGCAAAAGTGTTGATCAGAAACTATATCGTAGTATGATTGGATCTTTACTATATTTAACAGCGAGTCGACCCGATATAATGATGAGTGTTTGTTTATGTGCTGGATTTCAAGCAAATCCCAAAGAATCACATATGCGAGCAGTTAAACGTATTATTCGTTATCTAACTAAAACCAAAGATTTCGGGCTATTTTATCCGAAAGAATGTCCTTTCGAATTAGTCTCCTATAGCGATGCTGATTTTGGAGGAAGTCGGATGGATCGAAAAAGTACGAGCGGAACGTGTCATTTCATTGGACGTTCCTTAGTCTCTTGGTTCAGTAAGAAACAAAACTGTGTTTCTTTATCGATGTGTGAAGCAGAATATATATCTGCTGCTTTGGCATGTGCACAAGTCGTATACATGCAACAAACACTACAGGATTTTAATTGTCATCTTGAAAAATCTATAATTTATTGTGATAATACTAGTGTAATAAATCTTTCTAAAAATCCGGTCAATCACTCACGAACAAAACACATCGATATTCGTCATCACTTTCTTCGTGATTGTTTGGAGAAAGGATTTATAAATTTAGAATTTATTAATACTGAAAATCAAATTGCTGACATTTTTACTAAACCGCTAAATGAAAATATTTTTATAAAACTTAGACGTGACTTAGGAATAATGTCTTTAAAAGATTTATAAATAAAAATATGCAAAAATATTGAAAAACAAAATTTGTTTTATTTCTGACCAAAGTGGAACTCGAACTCATGACCTCTGACTTGCTTGTTAGATGTTGTGTTATAGCTACTTGAGCTATGGGTGTTTCTTGTCTTAGTTTTCTTAAAAGTTTGTTTTATTTGTTTTGGTTTCAGAAAAACTATTTTTAGTTCTACACTTATAAATCATACATTTACAAACAACTTTATTGTTAAACTTATGTGATTATATTTAAAACTAGTTCCTATCCACTAATTTTTCAGCAAACAGATGCTTATATATACTATGCTTTTTTTTAAAAAAAATATACTAAGAAAGTTTTAAAATCAAAACTTGAAAATGTCTTCAAACAATGACTTCTATAATTCCGAAAACTCCCATCTATCATACACATCTCCGGACGATGATGGTTCCGACCGCATTCCTGAAAACGGCCCCTATCCTACTTTTCCCATGCCTAAACGTATCCTTGACTTTTCTTCTCCGGATAAAGACCCCCGACATGGATGGAAACCATGGAAAAACTCCCATACAGGCTATACACCGGAAAAGAAAAAAGGCAAGAATGCAGTGGTAATATCTCCATCAACTAAACAGAAAATTGACAAAATACATCACTACCAACAACAACATACACTACACCAAAACAGGCAAATTCTAACATTTATAAGTGTTACAAATAATTTCAGTAACACTTTTTAAGTGTTACTAATGGACTGTGAGGAATGGAGGGCCAAATTTGTAACACTTATAAGTGTTACAAACATATGTATTACTAACACTTATAAGTGTTGGTACCTAAATATACGGTAACGCTTATAAGTGTTGGTAACGAAATATACGGTAACACTTATAAGTGTTGGTACAGAAATATACAGTAACGCTTATAAGTGTTGGTAACGAAATATATGGTAACACTTATAAGTGTTGGTACCGAAATATACGGTAACACATATATATATATACCAAAACTTAAACGCAAAGTTTAAATATAAACACTCTGCAAATAATGGTTTCCATATCACAAATAATTCATCATACATATTCAATGCAAAGTTTAAATGCTCTGCAAATGTAGTATAATATATCATAAACAATTATTTAAATATATAAAATACCACAATGTGGTATATTCATATATTATTACAACATAAGCTTCAAAAAAAAATTCAAAATACACTTAAAGTTTAACATGCGTTGTCTGGTAAAATAAATACAAGGTGCCAACTCCATCCTTGTAAATATTCAAAGTTACATCTAACTCTCCATCTTCCATCATCCACACTCAACTCACGTACCTTCATCCACACTATCTCCATCTATCATCTAACAACACTGCACCAGCTACTATCTTTCAACCTGCACACATCCAATTTCATAAACAGTCTCCTTGTCAACATACTCAACTTCCCACTCAATACTGCCTGCACACAACATCATACTTACAAACATACAACTGCACTGCAAACGGCACTAACATCACTCATCATCACCATAAAACTGTGCAACATCATAGTTCGTCCCTACAAAACTCTTCACTACCACATCATCTCCACATACTACATACTACTATCCCATAAACACCTACAAAAAACCCCTAACCACACTGCCTCTGTCAACTTCCCCTAAATCCATCATCTTGCCATCAGTTCATTGCATCATACCAACATCCTAACTTGCCTTAACAGCAGACCACCACCCTGCTCCACCACCCTATGCCCACAAAACATCACCACTGACCATCAACTATCACAACATCCCATTCTCCCCAAACCACATACATAAATCTCTTCTCCTTACCCTGCATACATTTGCACCATATCAACACAACAAATCTCTAACAACTATCTCCATCTGTCATTTAACAACACTGCACCAGCTACTATCTTTCAACCTGCACACATCCAATTTCAACTGACTTCTAATAACAACAACCACCATTGTCAGTCATTCACTTCCATCAACCGTTCTTCAACTTCTCTGACCACCAAGCACAATCCCGCAACCATCTCCTCGCTGTTAACCAACCGCAACTATCATCGAACCAACCGCAACTATCATCGAACCATATTCTCTTTGAAAAAACTATGAAAAACCCATTCAACACCATGTATAAATGTACTAACGTAAAATAAATCCTCTCTAAAAAGTAAACATAGGTGAAGGACGTACATATGATTTAGAACCTTAGACGCAAGTATGTTGTCAGGTCAACATCCTAATTAATAAGCTCCACAGCTTGGTTCATGATTTTGATTTATCTCTGCTCAAACTACAAAACGAATGGTAAAGCTATCACAATATTCACACACAGTTAGCTTGGCTAAATGAAAGTCAGTTCAAACTAGCTATAATACTCTGAAGCAGATCATAATTGAGTCAATAATAAGCATAGGCCATTGATACGGATGAAAAAAGAATGGGAAAAGTTCAAAGTTGTTATTTGCACATGCAACTAAAGTACAAGATGATGAAGAGTTAAAAAAGTCTAGTTTACTCATCTTTTTTGTTTTAGGAAATGGTCTTTGGATGATAAAATGTTGCTGCAAGTCTAAACTGATAGTAATTAAGATTATCTTCATATGGGAATATTTTTTTTGTGCTTCATCTATTACATGAAGAGCTAGTGTTGCTTTCCATGAAGCCTCTGGACCAAATATCTCCACAGCACGTCCCTGCCAAAAGCAAAAACATGAAATTATAAAGATGCTTGTTAGAGTCAACCTCTTGATTTACCAAAAAAGCATAACGAATATACAAAATATTCTCAAATTCTGATTTCAAACTCAAAAAAGCATTTAGAAAATTCATCCAATCCAACATTAAAATGAAAAAGAGAATGTGATGCATTCAGCACAATTCTTTGCAGATAGTTGTGTTATCAGAGTACAGTATATGAAAAATTGTAGGAATGTATGATAAAATAGTCCAACATTAAGATAAACAGATATGATCTAAAAATATATTAGGCCACTCCACATATTATCAATTTGTTTTATGATGGGCAAGTGAGTGTTGATATTATATCATAGCAATGCTAGATTATTGCCTCGGCTTAATGGTTACAAGCACTTAGGATACTTGGGATAAATTGTTTATATTTTTCTCCAGATTAGCCACAAGAGAGAAATCTATTACAAAGTCCCACCTTACGACATTGATTAAAGATCATCTAACTGACACTCAACAGATTACAAAGTGAGTGGTTCTTGAATGTGTATTCCTATATTTCAGAAGACCAACCTATCTATTTGAATGTGTAGAGTAGCAGTAGTAATAAATAAATAAATAAAGAGTGAGTAGTGCGAGTTAAAATGGATTTATAGTTACATTTCTCAGCGTTTAATTGTACATTATTTCAAAATATCAAATCTCAAAACATGACTACATTTTCTATAGAAACCCAACATCAAATAGAGAGCACTTAAATCATATATTCAAACCAAGAAACTTAAAATTTCACAAGTTTACATAAATCCTAATCTAAACAATACCCAGATGCCAAAATCAAATCTTAACACAAAATCAGAACTGAAGTTATTACCTTGATGTGCTTCGTAGATTGTGGTGATAGTAAAGTAAACGGATGACTGAGAGAATAATAGTCTAAACGCGAAACCCATTAGTAGAACGAAGATGCAAATTTTTAATAGTACATGACTGGTCTTTTTGTTGCTAAATTGAAATGGTTCCCAATCCGAAGTAATCATTTCTTTTGCCATAAAGTACCTTCGAAGTTTGAAGATTGTGTAGAGATTGGCCGTAGAAATAATCAAAAAAAGAGAAGGAAACTGATTGGTCGAAGAAAGTTGCAAAGAGTTATTGGAGACGGTGATGTTGAACTAATTTTATTTCTGCTCCATAATCATCTTTCGCACATCGCACGCCGTCGCCACACATCGCATGCTGTCAGATTTCGTATAGAAGAAGAAGTAGCCTGAAACCCTGTATCAATTTCGCGTGGTAGCCTGAAACCCTAAAATGAAATTCAATTTTTTGTGCGGCCTGGAGATGCTAAGCGTGAGAAATTAGATGGGATATGAAAATTACCAGATACTCCCTATGTAAATGAATTATTTACCAATATACTGACTATTATAACACTTATTTGTGTTGCAAATAATAAACAATATTTTGCAAAGTTTATACCAATGCTTTTTTTAGTTGCCAACGCTTTTTGATTGTTGGTAGTTTATAACATTTATAAGTGTTGGCAGTTGATAAATATAAAATGTTGGGAAATTAAAGATTTGGTGTAGTGAAATGGATATGCAGTGGGAAATCTACAATGAACAAAAAGTCATGGCAAGACATTTAAGTTTTCTAGAAAAGATTGCCATGAAAGTTTGTTCATCAAAGAAGGATGATGTTGCTGAACCTGCTTATAGACCTTCATCCTCTTCAAACCCTGTTCAATCCCCAATAGCTCCAAAATGGTCACCTATAGAAGATGTTCCGTCTCCAAACTCATGGGAACGTAGATTTTAACGAACGGTGGCTAAACATTTATATATATATATATATATGTTGTTGTTTTTAATAAGGTGTATTAATATAGTGCAATAATAATAAAATTTATATTTCTATAATTTTTTTCTTTAAAAATAGCAAAACTGTGCATTTCTAACAGGGTCGGTCGACCGAATACCTGAGTCGGTCAGCCAAACCCATCCCAAAAGTTTCAACTATTCTCAGATAACCCAGTCGGTCAGCCGACCCATACTTTCGGTCGACCGAACGTGTATTCTGCTGTTTTTTACTTCATATTTGTAACCCATCCATCCACCTTTTCAACCTACCTCTTCACTTTTACTTTCCCAATTTCGATTTTTACCCTAGCCCCCATTAAATATTTCTCAAATTTTGTTTCTTTTTCTTCAAAAAATGGCTCCCAAGAAGAAAACATCATCCCTTCGACCTAAAGCCCGACTCTTTCATCGATTCATGATGAAATCTATAGTTCCTAGAGGCGGTTCATATCACTTAGTATATCCCGAAAACTTCAAAGCATTGTATGCTATTTGCGGGAATATACGAGTAAATTGGGCACAACTTCTTATGGATGAATTTATCTCTTTTAACCAAGGAAAGATGCTCCATATTTATTATGGAGAATACATAATGAGATTGATCAATAGCTTCGTCATCCATACTCCGGAATCCGAAACCTCCAAAGTTCGTTCTTTTGATTCAAGAACCATAAAACTAATGAAGTTGCCCGATGCACCTCCTAGATTTATAACATTTAACCAATGGCGTACTACTCCTCGAGAACAACTACGCCGTAGCTTCTCCACACCGCAACCATCAACTCATGCTACGGAACGTCTAACTCGCCAACATTCAATTCAAAGACCAACTCCCGGAATTAGTACGGAGGTGGCCATTGATATTTTGGCTCAAAATCAACTAGCCTTGGATGCCCGGCTATGAAAAATTGATGGTCGTTTCAAGAAAATCCAGGGCTTCTTCGTGAATTTATGGGTTGCCTTATCATGTACTTCCGAAGCCGGTGCCTCTTATGTTGCTCCCGGAAAAAGACCGGCACCAAATTTCTCTTGGTCTACTTCAGATAACATAAGTTCCGGTACATCGGGAACTCACGTTTCTCACACCCAAAGATGTGGTATGGAACCTGCTCCTCCGGAAGAAAATATTCATCCAGAATTTTGGGATTCCGATGATGGTGAGGAGTGATCATATTGTTTTACAACTTGCTATTTCATAAATTCAAGTATTTTTTATGAACAATATGTCTATTGTTAGATGTTGTGTAGTAAGTAAACATCATTAATATTCCTATTTTTTTGAGTATGTAATATTTAAAACTCGATGTTTTCTTACTTGGGTTACATGTTCCATATTTCTTTTACATATTACATCTAGTAAGTATTCCTTTTTGTCGATGACAAAGGGGGAGAAATATATGAAAGCTAACAAATTTTTTGCAGAAAAGTCGCCAAATATTCAGGGGGAGAATTATAATATATATGTAAATACTACTTCGTCACATAAGTATTGTCATCAATCAAAAAGGGGTAGAATGTTGATTCATGAGTTTTGATTCATGACACAAGCTTCAGAGATCATACGACGAGAATACTATACGAAAGCGACAAAAAGAGAATAAGTGTATATTGAGCACTACAAAGGAGACAAGACTACAATCCAGAGATTAATATGAATATTTTATTATTGAGTTTTAGAATATTGTTAAAATCATTCCTCAAGTAGTCACACACACACAAAAATTACTTTACATTAATTTATACATGAAAAAGTGTGCACTGTGCAATTGACAGTAGGTCGGTCGACCGACCAGAAACTTAGGTCGACCGACTCTGTGTCAAGTGCACAGATATACACTATTCTATGTACGGTTTTGAAACTCAGCTGACCGGCCAGTTTTCTCGATCAACCGACCTGAACATAACGGCTAGTTTTCTGAAGAGTTGCGATCGTTCATGAAGAGGAATGTCCTTCAATCCAAGAGATACGAACACAACTTTTGATTGAAACTCTTCATGAAAGATTGTAACTATTCTAAAACTATATAAACATGTTCAATTCACTTTAACAATCACCGATTCTTGTTTTATATTTCTGAAATCTATTGTCTATTTATTTCTGCAAATAAAAGCATTCATTCTTATTCAATATCACTAGAATCCTTGAATTAATTCATATATTTCGATTCTACGTGATTATCTTCCTTATAAATCTTCACACATATATACTCTTCAGTATTTGATTATAGGAAAGTTGTACTATCAAAAGACAATCAGTGTTATTCAGAACACATTCATCAAACAAGTTATTTGTATTAAAGTTGAAGTCCTCTTCGGCTGTTTAGGCGGAAAAAGTCCTGTTCGGTTGCTCAGGTTTTGTATACCTATTCCTCCGGGTTAAGTGAGGGGTTTAGTCAAATCCAGAGGGTATTCTGGGACTGGACGTAGAACGGGAAGTTCGAACCAGTATAAAAATTCCTGGTGTGCTTACTTTAAGTTTTATTTTACTACTATTATCAGTTTCCGCATTTATTACCATATTACACGATCCTTAGTACTACACGTACACTTTCATAGCTATGTCAACGGAATGGAAGGACCTTGAGGCTTTGACAACTTGCAATGTGCAGTTAACATCGACAGCTAGTTCTAGTTAGAGCACTGCCATGTTATACTCCCTAGAAGTTCGACCGGTACTGATCGAAAGGATTGCTTCTAAGCAGAAAGAGGATCCACTATTAGCTGAGAAGATTAGAAGGCTAGAGGCCAGAATCGAGATTGTTGATCTAAAAGATTTTAGTCTTAACCATACGAGATGGTTGAGAAATAGGGGATGGTTGTGTGCTTCGAATGTTGGGGACTTACGGAGGGAAGTTCTTAGTGAATATCATCGATCAAAATTTACAATTCATCTTGGGGGAACCAAGATGTATCAAGACATGAAAAGGAGTTTCTACTGGGAAGTTATCAAGAAGGATGTTGGCTTATGGGTAAAGCAGTGTGTGAACTGTCAACAAGTGCAGGCTGAACATCAGAAGTCGAGTGGGTTGCTTCAACCTTTGGAGATACTAGTTTGGAAATGGGATTCGATATCCATGGATTTTATAGATGAGTCGCCATGGTCAAATCGAGGAAATGAAATTATATGGATCATAGTGGATAGGCTGACCAAGAGTGCCCATTTCATTCTATTTAAGTCAACCAGGACGACGCCTATTTCAGCTAAACTATTTATGAAGAACATGGTTAGACTATATGGAATTCCTAGTAGTATAGTAAGTGATAGAAATACTTTGTTTTCTAGCTAATTCTAGAAGAGTCGAAAGGATGTGTTAGGTACCAAGCTCAAAATGAATACTGCTTATCACCCTCAGAAAAATGGGCAGATAGAGAGAGTTAACAAGGTACTTGAGGATTTGTTAAGGGCTTGTGTATTGGTGGATCATGGATAGATCACCTACACTTAGATTAGTTTTCCTATTATAACAGTTAAAAGACTAGTATAGGAATGGCGCCATTCGAAGCTCTGTATGGAAGGCCATGCAAGTCACCAGCATGTTGGTTGGAAACTTGAGACATATTAGTCTTAGGTCCAGATCTGGTAAGAGAGGAATGGAGAAGATTGAGTGGATCCGAGGTAGAATGAAGGAAGCTCAATCTAGACAAAAGAGTTACACTGAGAAGAGGCGTAAGGATCTAGAGTTCTCAGTTGGAGATAGAGTTTTCATTAAAATATCACTGATGAAGGGTGTGGTACTATTCGGAATGTTAGGAAAACTGGCAAAGAGATATGTTGGACCATTCACAGTTATAGAGAGAATCAGAAAGCTCGCATACAGAGTAGAGTTGTCCAGCAGTTTGGTAGGTGTCCATAACGTATTTCATGTGTCTCATCTTTGTAAGTATGTGCATGATCCAGTGACTACTATTCCTCCGACTACATTGGAAGACTTAACGGTAGAACGGATATGACCTTTGTTAGGAAACCAGTACGGATTGTAGCGAGATATGAGAAGAGTTCAAGAAAAAAGACAGTCAAGTTGGTGAAAGTTCAGTGGAGTAATAACGAGAAGGACTGTTCTTAGGAGACAGAAGAAAGGATCAGAGATACTTATCCTGATCTTCTTTAAGGGTATGTTCTATATTTACTTTATATAGACTATTTCCTAGTTAGGTAGGCTAGTATGGTAGTTAGTAGAGGTCACAGATGATTATTATGCTTAGTATATAGTCCTTGCTGAATTTTGAGAACGAAATTCTTTAAGGAGGGGTACCTGTGACACCCCTAATTTTAAATAGCATTATTTAGGAGATTTAATTAGATAAATTTAATAGAATAATGTAGAGACTAAAGTGATAAGGGTATTGAGATTTGAGATCTAATTAGGGTCGTGTGTTAACTAAATGGATTTATATGAATGATTTACAAGTTAAATACTTAAAAGAATAGGGCAAGAACAATATGGGGATAGCCGAACCCCATAAACCCTAAAACCCCTACAACCTTTTCATTCTCATTACAAAAACAAAAACATAAACAAAAGGAAAACAAGGCCGGCCATAACCCTAAGGAGAAGAAGAGCCAAATCCAATTAGAAGCTAAGATTCAAGCTAGGAAGATTAAAGCTAGAACAAATCTCAAGTTCCTTATCCAAACAAGGTGAATAATGATATATGCCATCTCAAATATGTCTTCTTGAACGTCTAAAATTCGATTTTAAGGTTTAAAACCATTTGGATGAATGAATGATGATATGTTTTGATTATATGCTATGTTATAATTTAAACAAGGATTTTTGTGGGATAATATAATATGATTTTGAAGTTTAAAATCATGCAAATTGATTTATGAATGCCATGATGTTTGAATATGTTATGTAGAACATTATTTTGGAGATGTGTTTAAATTTCCATAATATTCCAAGCTATGGATAATTTATTATCAATTTAGAATGGAAGAAATAGATAGTTTTGAGTTTAAATTATTTAAGGCAAATAAGTAATGTTTTTGGGTCAGAAATTTATACACGTTAGAAAACACATTAAAAGTGTAATTGTGATTTTTGGGGATTTTTCCTAAGTGTTTGATTATGGTTATTAAATTATTTAAGTTAGAGGACTTAAATATTTTAAATGTTTTGTTAAGAAGAAGGGCTTATTTGTTAAAAAGATTTCATTTGTTAATTGATGAATTCGGCAGCTTTTTGAAAAGGATTTTTGATAAAGAACTGGCAACCAATTATATTTTGACAAATTAGCTAAGTTAGGTAAAAAGAAATTACTTTGAAAGGCATAAAAATAAGTTTTCTTTCGAACTACAACTTCGCCACTTCCTTTTTCTAGCCTCTGTTACCATACTTCTGCTAATGACCTTCCATACCCTTTCGAAACCAATGCACATGGTATCAAATTATTAATACATAGTGTATTAGAGAAAGGCGGAAGCGACTGTGTCGAAGGCATGCTTTCGAAGGGGTTGAAGCCATTTTTATAAGCTTTCAAATCAATATGACTTGCCTTTTTTTAAAGAAGCTTTTGAAAGAGTTGCCGCATTTTGAACTCATTTGATACCTAGCGGCCGCATTCATACCTTTCAAATTGGTTAAAGGCCGCTTTTCTTTATAGCCTTATAACAATGAGTTCGTAATGAAGGCTTTCATTTTATTAACATTGAAGCTACCTTCCCAATGCTTTCGAAAGTGTCCTTTTAGCCGCTTCTACAAATGGTTTCGGAGGCAATGGTTTCAAAAAGATGGTTTTGAAGCTATCCTCTTCCTCAATTCTTTTTCTTAAGATTAATGCTTTTGAAAGCAAAGCTTTCGCTTTGGTTCTCTTTGACCCAGTAGTTATACTTAATGTTAAATCCAATTATTTCAAAAGAGATGCTTTCAATGGTTTTGAAGCTATGCTTCCATAAATTCTACTTCAACTAAATGCCTTCGAAAGGTAAGTTTAAGTGTTTTAGAAGGTATATCTTTAAGTGTTTTCGAAAGGAAGGTTTCAATGCTTTCGAAAGGTATATTTTTAATGGTTTCAAAAGAGAAGGTCTATGATTTTAAGTAATGCTTTCGAAAGGAAGAGTGATGGAGCATAGCTCATGATGTCACAATGATCCGAAGGATCTAGTCGAAAGCCTTAGTTTTCAAATAAGAAACCCAATCTCGTTTTTAAAGGTAAACCCCATGGCAATATGAAAGAGTTTTAAAATGGAATTTAAATTTGGAATTTTTGGAGAAGCTTTCCTTGCTAAAGATAGTAGGTTAAGGGTATTAACCATGTCTCCTTAGAAAAATCATTACAAGGAATTAAATTATAGATGTTTATATTATTATGTTTTGATCAGTTATTGTTAACCGATTATTTGACCCGGTAACGATAGGCTCGGCACAGAGTTCCCATTTGGCATTCGTGGTTTGGCACACAGATGTTACTTGTTTTGGGCCGAGGTATCTTGCCACTAGGCCCACCAGGGAAGTCCAACCCATCTTCGTCTATAAATAGAGAGGCAGGGGCACAGTGAAATGGACCTTTTTTGGGAGAACAATGGGGAGACTCTACCACTTTCAAGACTGATTATTTTCAGTTCAAACTTGTATTCAAGTCATTAATATATGGATTGTATCTGTATTCAACTACTTGTGAAATAAATAAAGATCAAAACTCAAAGTGGACGTAGGCAGTTACGCCGAACCACTATAAATCTGGTGTTCTCGTTTTTGTTGTTCTTTTGGCATTGAATTACACTATTTTTCAGTTCTAATTCATCTTCTTCATTAATCTCTCTACACAATCTTTCTCAACGAGGTTAGTGACCAATTTTGGTGCTAACACTTTGGTGCTTTCACCGAGAATTGAATTCTCAACTCGATTGGATCTCATCGTCTACTAGTGGATTTCCATATTCGCGAGATAGATCCAGTTGTTTACTAGAAAACTTCCTATTCTACTTAGATTTAAAAGAAATCTGTTATCCCGCTTTTTGGTCAAAGCCGGAATATCAAACAAATCGACAAGAAAGGATGGATATCAGGATTGGAGTGCAATTGGAAACAAGGCTGCAATGGATAACGTCAAAATTTGACCGGGCTCCGATCGAGACGAAATCGATTGGAGATGATGATGAGGACTAGGAGAGGCTTTGTTTCAATTTTTAGGCCAATCGGAGTCCGTACGCACAAGATATGAATAGACCAAAATGCATAGAGCACGGTTCGAATCGATGGGACTTCGTATCGATTAGGGTGGAGTTGTTCGTATCGATCACCCAGCTTCGAATCCATCACGCTCGACTCCATCAGGTTCGACTGCATCTACTTCGTACCCTTGGGTGAACACTCTCTCGAATCCACAAAGGCTGGTCACTTCGTATCCATCTGGAACCATTACTTCGAATCCATGCAAATAAGGGTGCCTCGACTCCATAACCTTCGAATCCCCAGGATAAGACAACTCCGAATCGATCCACAGCAGCGCGTCTTGATCGATTCGAACCAGCTCCAGTTCCATCGATTCGAAGGAAGCGAACCTTTGAATCCAACGTCTCGAGTCCACCAGGTAAACGCGGCTAAAACCAAGGATTCAACCCCGTAAACTCGGAGAAAAAGGAGGATCAACTAGAAGATTGCGCGACACATCACCACGAGAGCGCGTGCCATGATCGATTCGAAAGAATCGATTCGAAGGAGATCGATTCGAACGACATGCACAGCCGAAAAACGTCATCTTGGATCGATCATAACTTGAGATCTACAAGTCCAAATGCTATGAAATTTTCACAGTAGCTTGAGCACATGTTGAAGAATGTTCATGCCAAATTTCAGCTCGATTGGACAATTTCTTGATCGATTCGAACGTAGCTTCGAATCGATCCCAAAGTGGGCCCGGATTTCCAAAAAGCGGGCATGTGGGCCCCCTAACGTGCTAGAACTGGTCTCCCCTCAATTTAGGCGAAATATCAGCCTTCTACACCTATAAATAGAGCCCCTGGTCATTCAGAAAAGGGGGTCGGACAATTTTGAGAGCTAAAGAGCGCCCGGACTCTGCCAGATTTTCTCCAGATCACCATTGTTGCCTTAGATTCAGATTATAATAATAAAATTCGTTGTACTACGCAATAAGAAATTGTAATCTTCAAGCATCGATCAATAAAAGATAAAAACTTTGGAGTGGACGTAGGCCGGAGATAGCCGAACCACTATAAATCACGTGTTTTTGTTCATTATTTCTGGATTGCTGTTTGTTGTTTGTCTAGATCTGAGATTTGTGTTTGAATATTGCTGATTTGTATTCATACGCTGGTGCTTTCACAACATTCGGGGTTTGTGACCATTTTTGGCGCAAACACTTTGGTGCTTTCACTGAGAAGAACTAGCACCCGCTACACCAGATTCAAAGATTAGATTTGAAAAGTTTGAAGGATTCAGGTTGACTCAACAATGACTCGACAAACAAGGCAAAGAGCTGAGAGAAGCCAACAGGGAGGAAGTCAAGAGGCATCCTCCAGAGCTGGAGAAGGACAAGCTTCGATTTACATTACCAAAGACGAAATGGAAGCTATGGCAAATTCATTGCATGAGAGGTTGTTGAAGAGTCAACAGGATATGATGCAGACTTTCTACGAGCAGATGAGAGCTGCTGGAACACAAAACCTTGGACCAACTATAGCAACTGCAAATGCGGAACAAGGAACTAGGGTTGCGGAACCCAATGCAGGACAGAATATAGAACCGGAGGGCAATCAACAAGGGCTTGGGGGCAGGCCCGCAGGATCCAATGCAGAAGGACCTTTGGAAGGGGTTCAGCAGGCTAGAGCCAACGTTGCGGCTAATGAGCCACATGAAGAATATGTGCCGGAGTTCCCTCGGGAGCGTGGGGGGCAACCCCTAACAGGCAACGCTGGATTAGTGGAAATCATTAGGAAGACTATGCGTGGAGGTTTGACCAATCAGGATTTGGAAGGAGTGAACAGGAGTCCATTCGCTCGGGAAATCAGGATAGCTCAGAATCAACCTAAGTTCAAGTTACCTAGCGTGGAAGTATATAATGGCAAGGCCGATCCAACTGATCACTTGATGAGATACACTAGACACATGGAAGTGCTGGGGGCATCGGACGAAGTAATGGCCAGATGTTTCCCTTTATACTTGACAGACCTAGCGGCAATGTGGTTTAGGCAGCTGGAGGAAGGATCTATCAGGAATTGGAGGGAATTGGTGGACAGGTTTTTGGGACAGTTTCGGGTTCATATCAGAAGACCTAAGAACGTGATGACGTTAACATCGGTAAAGCAAAGAACGGATGAATCGCTTAGAGCATTTTTAACTCGATTTAATGCGGCGGTTTCTTCGGTGGATCGGCCAGATCCATCGATGGTTTTGATGGCGACAGTGTCGGGAGTCAGAGAGGATTCAGATTTCAAGGTATCTTTAGTACGAGACCCGCCACTGGATCTCGAGGAATTCTTCCATGAAGCTGAAAGGTTCCTTCGGCAGGAAGACGCATGTACTGATTTAAAGTTAAAAGAGGTGAATGTGACCGGGGGTGGAGGACCATCCGACGGAAGCTCGGATAAAGATAAAGGAAAAAGGAAGCTGGACGAAAATTCTGAAAAAGCTAGGAAGCGATGGAAGGATCCAAAGTTTTCCACATACACAGAATTGAATGAGACGCTGGAGCGGATTTACTTGGAAACTCGGAATCTCCTTCCTTACCGAAGGCCGGCTAGAAGAGAACCATCTGAACGGGAAAGGGCATCAGGAAGGCACTGTGTCTTCCACGATCTGGACGGGCATGATACCAACAGCTGCAGGCACTTAAAGGATATAATTAAGGAGCATGTGAGGAATGGACAGTTGAGGCAGTATGTTGGAGTACGGAATGCAGCGGTGGAGCAGGAGCAACCACCGCCTACCTCGAGCCATGATGGAGCGAGGCCCAGGAATGATGGTCGATTGGTCATCCATTGACCAGGATAATATGAAATAAGTAACAAACCATTGGCGAGCAACTGAGTCATTTACACATGTATGGGGACGGAGATGGCCCCTAGGCATGCTCTGAATGATGATAAACCGCAAAGCCATGGTTTGCGAAATCTGTTTTTTGTTTTTGATTGGACACTTGGTTTTCTGATTTGGTTTTTGGAGTTTGGATTGAACTCTTGATTTTGCTTGTTTTTCTGGTTTCGGCATTCATTTGGATGATTGTTCTCCGTTTTGGATGATGATTTTGATTTTTGATATGAATTTCTAGTTTTCTGATTTGATTTGGATTGGATCTTGATTGGATTCTTCTTGGTTTTTGATAAACGGTCGTCAGGTGTGGATTACGCCTGGCAAGGGGTGAGTCTTTTTGCCCGAACGTGGTAAATTGACTCATTCAGGTCGTCGAGTATGGACTATGCTCGACAAGGGTCCGGAGTGACCAGGATTCGGCCTAGGACTTAGGCCCCCTATTATCGATTATTGTTTCAGGTCGTTGAGTATGGATTATGCTCAGCAAGGGTCCGGAGCGACCAGGATTCGGCTTAGGACTTAAGCCATGGCATTACTTACGTCCAGGGACACTGGACCACGGTCGTCAGGTGTGGATTGCGCTTGGCAAGAACCCGGAGAGGTTAGCTCCACGTCCAGGGACACTGGACCACGGTCGTCAGGTGTGGATTGCGCTTGGCAAGAGCCCAGAGAGGTTATGGATTTGGATATCGACCCGGAGAGGTCTAGGATTCGGTTGTTGGATAAGGATGGACTAATAACTCAGCATTCGAGTTTGGATGGGCACGGAATTGGCTATGGACTTTGGACATTGGATTTGGAAACTATTCAAAACACGCCTTCTTATCACAAGGCATGTTTTGGGGGGCAAATGTTATCCCGCTTTTTGGTCAAAGCCGGAATATCAAACAAATCGACAAGAAAGGATGGATATCAGGATTGGAGTGCAATTGGAAACAAGGCTGCAATGGATAATGTCAAAATTTGACCGGGCTCCGATCGAGACGAAATCGATTGGAGATGATGATGAGGACTAGGAGAGGCTTTGTTTCAATTTTCAGGCCAATCGGAGTCCGTACGCACAAGATATGAATGGACCAAAATGCACAGAGCACGGTTCGAATCGATGGGACTTCGTATCGATTAGGGTGGAGTTGTTCGTATCGATCACCCAGCTTCGAATCCATCATGCTCGACTCCATCAGGTTCGACTGCATCTACTTCGTACCCTTGGGTGAACACTTTCTCGAATCCACAAAGGCTGGTCACTTCGTATCCATCTGGAACCATTACTTCGAATCCATGCAAATAAGGGTGCCTCGACTCCATAACCTTCGAATCCCCGGGATAAGACAACTCCGAATCGATCCACAGCAGCGCGTCTTGATCGATTCGAACCAGCTCCAGTTCCATCGATTCGAAGGAAGCGAACCTTTGAATCCAACGTCTCGAGTCCACCAGGTAAACGCGGCTAAAACCAAGGATTCGACCCCGTAAACTTGGAGAAAAAGGAGGATCAACTCGAAGATTGCGCGACACATCACCACGAGAGCGCGTGCCATGATCGATTCGAAAGAATCGATTCGAAGGAGATCGATTCGAACGACATGCACAACCGAAAAACGTCATCTTGGATCGATCATAACTTGAGATCTACAAGTCCAAATGCTATGAAATTTTCACAGTAGCTTGAGCACATGTTGAAGAATGTTCATGCCAAATTTCAGCTCGATTGGACAATTTCTTGATCGATTCGAACGTAGCTTCGAATCGATCCCAAAGTGGGCCCGGATTTCCAGAAAGCGGGCATGTGGGCCCCCTAACGTGCTAGAACTGGTCTCCCCTCAATTTAGGCAAAATATCAGCCTTCTACACCTATAAATAGAGCCCCTGGTCATTCAGAAAAGGGGGTCGGACAATTTTGAGAGCTAAAGAGCGCCCGGACTCTGCCAGATTTTCTCCAGATCACCATTGTTGCCTTAGATTCAGATTATAATAATAAAATTCGTTGTACTACGCAATAAGAAATTGTAATCTTCAAGCATCGATCAATAAAAGATAAAAACTTTGGAGTGGACGTAGGCCGGAGATAGCCGAACCACTATAAATCACGTGTTTTTGTTCATTATTTCTGGATTGTTGTTTGTTGTTTGTCTAGATCTGAGATTTGTGTTTGAATATTGCTGATTTGTATTCATACGCTGGTGCTTTCACAACATTCGTGGTTTGTGACCATTTTTGGCGCAAACAAAATCTAAAGGAAGCTGATAGCCGTAGATTGGATTCACTGATGTATGCAAGATCTGGGGATTGGACGTTGAAGTTTGCACTCAAGTTGAATGAAGACCGACCCTCCTCTAAAGGCAATTCAGCCGATCGCCCCAGAAAAGGCGTATGCCGACCGCTCCAGAAAAGGCGTATGCCGACCGCTCCAGAAAATGCCTATGCCGAGTGGTATCCAGGCCGATCCATACCTCCAGGCCGAGCGACATCCGAATGTCGATCCATACCTCCAGGCCGAACAGTGTGAATGCCGAACAGTGTGGAATGCCGAACAGTGTGGATGTCGAACAGTGTGAATGCCGAACACGTGTGGAATGCCGAACGGTGTGGAATGCCGAACGGTGTGGAATGCCGAACGGTGTGGATGCCGAACGGTGTGAGTGCGGAACAGTGTGGATGCCGAACAGTGTGAATGCCGAACAGTGTGGAATGCCGAACAGTGTGGATGCCGAACAGTGTGGATGCCAAACGGTGTGGAATGCCGAACGGTGTGGATGCCGAACGGTGTGAATGCCGAATAGTGTAGATGCCGAACAGTGTGAATGCCGAACAGTGTGGAATGCCGAACAGTGTGGATGCCGAACAGTGTGGATGCCGAACACGTGTGAAATGCCGAACAGTGTGGATGCCGAACAGTGTGGATTGCCGAACAGTGTGATTGCCGAACAGTGTGGAATGCCGAACAGTGTGGATGCCGAACAGTGTGGAATGCCGAACAGTGTGGATGCCGAACAGTGTGGATTGCCGAACAGTGTGGATTGCCGAACAGTGTGGATTGCCGAACAGTGTGGAATGTCGAACAGTGTGGATGCCGAACAGTGTGGATTGCCGAACAGTGTGAATGCCGAACAGTGTGGATGCCGAACAATCTTGTATGCCGAGCAACTTTGTCATGTCGAACGGCCCTCAATGCCGATCGAAACTTAAGTTACACCGGTCTCTTATACGACCCCTATTTACAAAAAAAACTTTTTCGGGTACGACCCAAATTTTCGAAAATGAGGCTAGCCGCAGCGCAGTGCCTCCGGATAGTGAATTCAAAACTCAACTTAATAAAGGAACATTCTATCCACTTCCCTGACATCCAATGATCGACCAGGGCATAGAGGATCTAGCGGTAGCTTATGAACGGCATCAAGGGAACAGACAAGCAACCGCTATTCAAACAGTACTCCCAAAGGTTGGAGAACATAGATGATATGACTCTAGCAAACGCCAAGATGACTCCAAGCACCATTCTTCGTTGACCCAGCACTTCGAATTTAGTGACTCCAAGCAAACCAATGATCTAAGCAATTTATTCCAAATACTAACAAGGGTATTATACTGATCGCGTTTGAGGAAAGTCGACCTCCAGATATATTTTGGCAGCTAGTTAGCTAAAGAGCCTCCTACAACTATGGATCGTTTCTTTTACAAAATGAATCAGAACTAAAGTGAGGAGGAGTGGAGCAGACTAAGAAAAATAACAATGAAGGCCCGTTGGCTAAGGATGTAGATCCCAGTAGCCGAAACAAGACTTCAGAATTCATCTCATATGCTCTTTGAAAGATTCAATTGACAACCTCCGAGGTGTGATCGAAAAGATGACCTGGAAAGGAAAGCTTCAATAGTATGTACAAGTCCTGCAGAATGGCGGCAGCGAATATCTGATGCCTATTAATAAAGGGCTATGATTATCAATTGGACGGTTGACGGCCGACATCCCTTTGAAAGGAGCCAGGGGCGGAGTCGAATAGCGAGCACACGATGCTGCTTCACATATCAATGAGATTTACCATAATCTTCTTTGAATTATTTCCATTTCCATCTCTATTTCAATTGTTCTATGAACTATGACTAGCTTGAACTAAACTACTTTCAAAACGATGCAGGTGACCAGGTACTCAGGTTTGGTTGCCAACCAATCTACGCAGACCATGATCGGACGTGTGGAGTTACATCTGGACGAGCATAATTCTATCGCTCATCATCAACCATATGCCTTTGATTTGGGGCTATGGACTAAATATTGAAAAGTTCATCACGATCAGAGCCCAATACAAAGTCAACATGACCAACCATCCATTCATCGACCTCCACGTTTGACTCGGAGACCTAAGCAAGGCTTGGAATGGGTATGGCCTGATCATCCACTCAAATCGAGTCATAGAACAAAGTTCGACAAAATACAGATGCCCCTCCTGAAACTCAGTGACGCCGGGAACTGTCTAGAGTGGACATGATTTGTTCATCTACACATCAAATCCTACCTCGAACAAAAAAGGTTATTCGAAAGCCCGACTTAAAGTAGTTGTGGTGGACTGCGTACTCATTAACCATCGCTCTCAATATATGGACACGTATGCAGCTTGGAACATATGCAACTTACTTTGTCTACTCAATAATCTATTATCCTTATTTTCTAGAAGGAGATACGGAGCAAATTGTAAGAGATTTGGCTATCTAACCCAACATGGATGTGATCAAACCATCTGTCATATACCTCCTTCCTTGACTTGATTGGAAGAGCTATAATCACCAAGCAGACGAGAATCGATCGTCCATTTTTCAAATTCCGTCCCTCATCCTAGGGGGCAGAATCCCATTCCGTGAGCAAACGTGGTTCGATTGTTCATTCGACGACATTAGCCTCGATACAGTAGATGAATACAAATTAAAGAGTGGAAATATGACTGCTCTCAACTTAAACCTCCAAGTCCCCAGAGTGCGGACAGGAGTACTCTAAGTCCCCAGAGCGCGGACTAGAGTATAAATGACTTAAACCTCCAAGTCCCTAGAGTGCAGACTAGAGTACTCTAAGTCCCCAGAGCGTGGACTAGAGTATAAACGACTTAAACCTCCAAGTTCCCAGAGCGCGGACTGGAGTACTCTAAGTCTCCAGAGCACGGACTAGAGTATAAACGACTTAAACCTCCAAGTCCCCATAGTACGGACTAGAGTACTCTAAGTCCCCAGAGCGTGGACTAAAGTACAAATGACTTAAACCTCCAAGTCCCCAAAGTGCGGACTGGAGTACTCTACGTCCCCAGAGCGCGGACTAGAGTATAAACAACTTAAACCTCCAAGTCCCCAGAGTGTGCACTGGAGTACTCTAAGTCCCCAGAGCTCGGACTAGAGTATAAATGACTTAAACCTCTAAGTCCCCAGAGTGCGGACTAGAGTATAAACGACTTAAACCTCCAAGTCCCCAGAGTGTGGACTGGAGTACTCTAAGTCCCCAGAGCTTGGACTAGAGTATAAATGACTTAAACCTCTAAGTCCCCAGAGCGCGGACTAGAGTATAAACGACTTAAACCTCCAAGTCCCCAGAGTGCGGACAAGAGTACTCTAAGTCCCCAGAGCGCGGACTAGAGTATAAATGACTTAAACCTCCAAGTCCCCAGAGTGCGGACTGGAGTACTCTAAGTCCCCAGAGCGTGGACTAGAGTATAAATGACTTAAACCTCCAAGTCCCCAGAGCACGGACTGGAATACTCTAAGTCCCCAGAGCGTGGACTAGAGTATAAACGACTTAAACCTCTAAGTCCCCAGAGCGCGGACTGGAGTATAAATGACTTAAACCTCTAAGTCCCCAGAGCGCGGACTAGAGTATAAACGACTTAAACCTCCAAGTCCCCAGAGTGCGGACTGGAGTACACTAAGTCCCCAGAGCGCGGACTAGAGTATAAAGGACTAAAACCTCCAAGTCCCCAGAGTGCGGACTGGAGTACTTTAAGTCCCCAGAGCGCGGACTAGAGTATAAACGACTTAAACCTCCAAGTCTACAGAATGCGGACTAAAGTACTCTAAGTTCCTGAGTGCGGACTAGAGTATAAATGACTCAAAAACCTCTACTTCCCAGAGTGCGGACTACAGTACTCTCAGTCCCCAGAGCATGGACTAGATTATAGACGACTTCAGAAAAATCCCTAAATCCCAGAAGCGGACCAGATTACTCTAAGTTCCCAGAGTGCGAACTAGAGTATAAACGAGTTGACGAAAATCTCTGCGTCTCGAACTGTGGACTAAAGCATAAACCGTTCGACAAATCTCTAAGTCCCCGGAGCGTGGACCGAAGCATGAACACAAATTGGGCGCGAGTCAACCGGGGGGAGAATAACACTAAGTCACCAGAATGCAGAGTGGTGTATAAACATCGATAAATAGACGAGTGGATTCCGACCATTTTCTATTCCGCAAACTTCGGCCTGGAATCGACAGGAGGATTATTAACCCGCTGAGGATGGAGTTCGACCATCCAACTAGTGACCTGGCCAAATCAATGCTGGGGGCAGGGGTACAAAACACTAAAAAGCCGAATACGACAGCTTACTATAGCTCTAGCGTGGCGTTCTTTATAACTTGAGGCAGCGACTGTAGGGAGGCCTCAATACAGAACCAATCGAAATGGCATCCAAAGCTACGAGCAACCTACTATATCATACCTCAGACCAAGGGTCAATGCCGATCCCCACCAAGCACATACGAATGTGACTCGGATGTTTTTTGAAAAACTATGACCCCCAGAGTATGGAAAGGATGGTAAACCATGAATACTTGGTCAAAAATTCTCCAGCACCCTCGTTCGATTCGTCAGGAGAAGTATGAAACTGGATGAGCATAACCCGACTGCATTTGTAGCCAACTTTACCCCGAGATCTGATTACAGAGCATGAACCAAAGTGGACGTGGATGACCATCCACTGTCCAAATTACGCCCTGAAACTTACGTGGCATCGAAGTATTCCTCTTGGAATGAAAAACCACAATAAAATCCAAGATAGGCGAGACCTAGTCTCCCATCGACTGACATGATCCCATGATCCAACGGGAAAGAGAGTAAAGCTAAAGTGGGCGTGGCTGGCGTTCCTACTTATCGGTATATGCCCCAGACCTGGGGGCACTAGCGAGAAGCAAGATGAATATGAACCGACTATTCACCAATCACCTCTATGTCTTTGGAGTTTAGGTGAAAACATAAACATAGCTAGGACGAGACTCAACCGTCCATGCAGTACATTTATCAACCCGAGACTGGGAGAAGACGCATGGTCATCCAAAAACTGGCTACGATAGCTCAGTATTAAAACTTATATATAGTGCTTACAGCTACTCAAGGCAATGACCGAAAGGATGCCTAGAGATAGAATCATTAAATCGATGCCAAAGCTTGTGGGCAACCGACTGTCACTCGAACCCGAAGGGCGAGTGAAGGATCATGAATGCATTAAATAGAAAATGTGTTACTCGAATATACAAGCAAATTCAAACTCATAGCAAGATCCAGCTATGCAGTTGCACGCAACTCGAGGCTGGCCCCTACTCGACATTTCCTTCAACGTGCTTTTAAGCCTGATCTTTGGCCATTTGCAGATAATCAATTAGAGCATTCAGAGCCCTTCATTATTTGACTTAACAACTCATGACAAGACTCTAGGATTCGACCAGAGTAACCATCAACATTGACCGTCCCAACCATATTTCACATTGAATGTTATGCAAAATAGTTACTTCTTTACTCAAAGAATCTGGGATGGCACCTGCTAAGCTGACGGTCGACATTACAGCCAGCCATGGCGACCCTTTCCGGGTGCTGAATATCGGATCACAGCTTAGTGCAGTGATGATAAAAGAATTAGTTGGATTTTTCTGAATAAATGATGATATGTTCCCTTGGACCCATTCAGACATGCATATGTGATTTCATTAACTATCGCGAGCCATGTATTGGATTTCAACCCGAAGCTACAAAAGCTAGCACAATCTCTATTGATTTCATCATGAAAGCTCCACTCTTACTTTTAGGCTCACCCCATCAACGTCTATGCCTACCAGCTGTTGCGACAGGGCATACAATGACCTGAGACGTCTGAAAGACTACTTAAATAGAATATCGAACTAAGCTAATTCGATATCACTTATTTCCCACGAAGGGACGGAAATTAGCAGACCTCACACCCAAATTCACTACCTCAGATGACTATTCGAAGAGTAGCAGAGAACCAACCATAAGATGGAAAATGTATGCGGATGGAGCATCCAATGATCAGTGTTATGGCATAGGAGTCATGATAATGACTCCTGAGGAACGATCAATCTGCTACGTCCTAAAACTCGATTTACCTGTAACAAAAAACGATGCTTAGTATGAAGCCTTGACTGCCAGCCTCAAACTTGCTAGAGGATTTGAAGTGAAAACTTTACATATCTTTTATGATTCTTGATTGGTAGTATACAAATTTAAGGAAGTTGATCTTGTTAGGGGGCATTGTCTTGCTCCTTATCTCGACCAGGTCCAAGAGCTACTAGCCGACTTCACGTATTACATCATTACACACATCCTCAGCGATCGAAATGAAAAGATTCAAGTCACTGGCCATGTTAGCCAGTTTCAGGACGCGCAACGGACATACTTTGTTTCGATTGAAATACTTAATATTCCAAGCATTGACGGATAGAGATCGGCTAGATCTTGGAGACAGAGCCAGAAAAGGGGTCATGGTTGACTCCTATCAAAGACTATCTACAATGAGAAATTCTTACTGAATGGAGGAATGGAAAACGACAGATCCTCCTAAAAGCTTCATGCCAAATCATCCAAGAAGAAGTCATGTGTAGAAAGAAGTTTATCCATTCCCATGCTTTGGTATATCACCCATAATGATATCAAATGAGTCTTGAGCAAAGTATATGAAGAAGAATGCGGCGAGCACATCAGGGGGCAAACCCTAACAAAGAAAATACTCCGCTACGGGTATTACTGGCCAACTATCAATCAAAATGCAGTTGATCATGCTAGACAATGCGATGAGTGCAAGATGTTTGCAAAAACTCTGGGAACCCCGCCGATGGAAATTACTCAAATGGCTGATTCGTAGCCATTTGCCACTTGGGGGCATTGACATCGTCGTCTTCTTTCCGATCCTAAAGGTGGCATGGAATACGCCATCATAGCGGTTGATTACTTTACCAAATGGGCAGATGAAGAACTATTAACCACGACCAAGATGAAGAAAATAATCAACTTCATTGTCCTTAATGTCATCTGTCCTTATGACCTTCCATGATCCATTATAATTGGTTGAAGCTATGAACAAAATCATCATAAAGTCTATTCTGAAGAGAGGTTTGGAAAAGGCTAGAGGTAAATGGGTGTATGAATTCTTAACAGCATTATGGGCTTGTAGAACTACCCATGAGTCTGCAACTGGCCATACTCCATTCGCCCTTACTTATGGCTCCAAGGCCATCATCTATGTAGAACTTGAAGTCCCCTCTCATCGAGTGGCTGATGACAACCAATATTACAAAAAAAATATAAACAAGGAATTGCAATTGAATTGCAATTAAACTAGAAGGAATTGGTGATAATTCATGAAAATATAAAACGCATCCAGGAGCCAATGGCAAGAACATGTACCTGAATGTGCACGTTTATAGTCATAAAATTCGACTTCTTGAAATCAACATAATTTGGATTTTCACATAGGGTTATTAAGAAAAGACTGGATTAGATAGACGAAGTTTACTAGCCATAAAATACCAAACACAGATGGCCACTGATGAACTACAATCCTGAATTTATACTATTGGAAATCGACCAAACGTTGGGACGACCAAAGAAGGATACGACACTTTAGGAGGATAAAATTGAAGAATAATGACTATTAAGAAAATATGATGGATTTCTTTCTAGAGACTCTAACTTGCTTCGATTCAAAGCACGTCATGTATGCAACAAGACGTACTTTGGGGGGTAAAGTGTTAACCGATTATTTGACCCGGTAACGATAGGCTCGGCACAGAGTTCCCATTTGGCATTCGTGGTTTGGCACACAGATGTTACTTGTTTTGGGCCGAGGTATCTTGCTACTAGGCCCACCAGGGAAGTCCAACCCATCTTCGTCTATAAATAGAGAGGCAGGGGCACAGTGAAATGGACCTTTTTTGGGAGAACAGTGGGGAGACTCTACCACTTTCAAGACTGATTATTTTCAGTTCAAACTTGTATTCAAGTTATTAATATATGGATTGTATCTGTATTCAACTACTTGTGAAATAAATAAAGATCAAAACTCAAAGTGGACGTAGGTAGTTACGCCGAACCACTATAAATATGGTGTTCTCGTTTTTGTTGTTCTTTTGGCATTGAATTACACTATTTTTCAGTTCTAATTCATCTTCATCATTAATCTCTCTACACAATCTTTCTCAACGAGGTTAGTGACCAATTTTGGTGCTAACAGTTATCATGTATGTTTCTGTAAACATATTCACTTCATAATTAACCCATAACTGCATTTAGGGGTGTTAAGGGCAAAATAACTAGCTAGGTTGACCTAGTAGTAAATATACATGAACTGGTACTCCAAAAGGCTGGATAACTAAGGTGATATGACATGAACTGGGATTGGTTATTGGATCTGGCTTCTAGGATAGATTACGAATGCTTTCAACTAACCAACTTCCTAGAGACTGATTTGGCAGTTGTGGTACGACGGCTTGTGTGACGACTGCCTTACGCCGCCTATTATGCCATCTCGGAGTATATCTATCCTTTATCAAAGTCATCACTTACCATTATGGAACCTCCATCATCGAGTCCCGAGTGGTAGTCATCAAAAACCAACAAAAATCGTCAAAACGTTTGTCCAAAAACTCCCGTTAAGGCTGACCCGAAGTCGGACCCAAAGTAATCACTTATATGACTCAAAACAGACTCTCTATATGTTCTGGCCCAAGCTCAAACTTGGGTAAAATCAAAATTTTCTCCAAGCAAACACCAATATGACTCCAAACAAATAGCAAATTTTCTTGAATCGGATTCCAAGTAAATTATCACCAATCCGTTAATATCGGTCCATCTTGTTTTGGTCATAACTCGGGCATACAGACTCCAAATGACTTGAAACTTAGTGAGCAATCTCAAGAGGCCTTCCTTACAGCCTTATATGGATTGCACCTCATTTGGGTGAATGTTTGGGGACCTGCACCGATCTGCGGCCCCATCCTAACCGATTCACCATTCGATCGGCATTCTTAACCATCAAACATTGGACAATTATGCATACAACATTCACAAACATTACAAGTAGCCGTAACTTGAAAATGACCGGACTGACGACGATTTGACCATCTTTCCCAGTTGAAACCTATTCATCGAAGCCGTTCAATGTTAGCTACTAAGCTCAAGATGAGTATTGCATATCACCCTTAGACGAATGGGCAGACAGAGAGAGTCAATAAGGTACTCGAGGATTTATTGAGAGCTTGTGTATTGGACTTTGGTGGTTCTTGGGAAGATCACCTACATCTGGTTGAGTTTTCCTATAATAATAGTTATCAGACTAGTATAGGAATGGCATCATTTGAAGCTTTATATGGAAGGCCATGCAAATCGCTAGCATGTTGGTTGGAGACAGGAGACAGATTGGCCTTAGGTCCATATTTGGTTAGGGAGGCGTCGGAGAAGATTGAGTTAATCCGAGAAAGGATGAAGGAAGCTCAATCCAGACAAAAGAGTTATGCAGATAAGAGGCGTAAAGACCTACGGTTCTCAGTTGGAGACAGGGTTTTCATTAAGGCATCACCGATAAAGAGTGTGGTATGGTTCGGGAAGTCAGGGAAGTTGGCACCGAGATATGTTAGTCCATTCCAGATTATAGAGAGGTTTGGAAAGCTCGCATATAGAGTAGAGTTGCTGAGCAGTATGGTAGGTGTCCATAATGTATTTCATATGTCTCATCTTCGTAAGTATGTACATGATCCAGAGACTACTATTCCTCCGATATGGTTGGAAGATCTAGTAGTAGAGCCTAATTAGACTTTTGTTAGACAACCAGTTCGGGTTGTAGCAAGAGATGAGAAAAGATTAAGAAATAAGACAGTCAAGTTGGTGAAAGTTCAGTGGAGCGACTACGAGAAGGACTGTACTTGGGAGACAAAGGACGGGATTCAAGATACTTATCCCGATCTGCTTTGAGGGTATGTATATATTAGATTTATATAGGTAATTGCTAGTCATCTAGACTAGTATGGTTGTTAGGAGTCGTTAAAGATGATTGCTATGTTTAGTATATAGTCCTTACTGAATTTTTAGGATGAATTTCTTTAAGGAGGGGAGCCTGTAACACCCCTAATTTTTTATAACATTATTCAAGAGATTTAATTAGATAAATTAAATAGAATAATGTAAATGTTAAGTGATAAGGGGATTGAGATTTGAATGAATATAATTAAGGCTGTGTTCAATTAACTAATTAAATGGGCTAAAGAATGGTTTTTTTTAAGTTAATTAATCTACATATGGGTATAATGGGAATTAACCGTGCATAGACCCTTACTCATATATATTCTCATTCCTTACCATTTCATTTCCCATTCACGTCATTTTGAAAACAAAAAAAACGTAAAGAAGAGGAGCCGGCCATAATCAAAGAGAAAAGAGAAGAGAAATCAAAGAAAAGCTAGGGGAATAAATCTCAATCTCAATCCAATCTCCTTATCTTAATCAAGGTGAATAATTACCACCTCTATTTTGTTTTATGAACATATATTTTTTGGATTTAAGATTAAATTCATTTTTATGATGATTTGGATGATGATATGCTTGAATTACAATTTGTTTGATTTAAACAAGAATGTTTAAATAAGAATATACACGGTTTTATGGCAAAACTGATTATTATTGATGTTTAAATGCCATGGAAAATTTTATGTTGTGTAAAACATGATTTCGGAGTTGGGTTTTAATTTTGATAATTTTCCAAGCTATGGAAAGATTACTATGAATTTTCAAAGAAAAATATAGTAAATTGGGTTTAGAAATTTATTTCAAAAAATATATTGAGAATTTGGGTCTGAAATTTTGATATGTTAGATAACATTATTAAAGTGAACTTCTGGAATTTTTGATGATTTTTCCTAAGTGATTTGCTATGCAAATTAAATTATTTTAGATGAAGGACTTAATTGCAATATTGGTTTTGCTTAATGGAAGGGCTTATTTGCTAACCTAACCATGGTTTAGATCTGAAATTATGCGGCAACCAATTATAGGTTTACATGTGGCAGGTTAGTTAGATAAAATTTGCTTTAAGTGGCATTAATCAGCTTTTACTCAGAAAAGCAGATTCCGCCTCTAATAGAAGTACCTTTCGACTCAGAGCTTCCGCCTTCAATCTAGTCAAAAACCCACTAAGCCGAAACCAATACACAAGGTATCACTTAGATGGTACGTACTGGATTTGAGGGAAGGCAGAAGGCATGGTGTAGAAAGCATTGCTTCCAATGGGGTCAATACCTTTGTTTGTTTTAAAAGGTGAAGCGTCTGCCTTTGTTTTATTAAAGCCTTCGAAGGAGTCGAAGCATATGTTTTCGAAAGAGGTTTTCTAAAGCCTTTCGAAGGGGTTGCCATCGTCTTATGTTTTAAAGAATAAGCTTTTGAATGGATTTCTTTACTTACAAAATAAGGCTTTTGAAAGTAGAGGTTCCAACCTAGTCGAAGCCCTGCTGTTCTTTTACCTTTCGAGTATATTGAAGTGATCAATGCCTTCGAAGGGTAGTTTTGTTTTAAAGATGTTTTAAGCACTTCCTAAATGCTTTCGAAAG
Source organism: Allium fistulosum (assembly GCA_030737815.1). Lineage (NCBI taxonomy): Eukaryota > Viridiplantae > Streptophyta > Magnoliopsida > Asparagales > Amaryllidaceae > Allium > Allium fistulosum. The sequence continues at coordinate 1,384,858,992 of CM060901.1, read as the reverse complement.
GGCCAAGGGTTTTGAAGGCAATGGCTTCGAAAGGGGGTTTCGATGCTATCCTTCAATGTTTTGTTTAAATGATTTGAAGCTTCCGAAAGGGATGGTGCCGATGCCATCAAGTTTTCCCCAATACTTTTATATGATAAATGATGGTTTCGAAAGAGGTACTTTCATTTATATTCACTTTGACACAAATGATACTTTTAAATATAAACCCAATGGTTTCGAAAGGGGGACTTTCAATGGTTTCGTAAGGGATACTCTTAAAGGTTTCTAAAGTGGTACTTTCAATGGTTTCAAAGCTATGTTTCTAAGGGTTATTAAGTAATACTTTATTACATTCGAAAGGTTTCGAAAGAGAGCTTTTAAAGTGTTTCGAAATGCAGGGGCCTAATGTTTTGAAAACAGATTTATATGCTTTCGAAGGAGGTCATCCATTGAGTTCAAAAGCAAGGTTTTGAAGGTTTCGAAAGCCTTATTGTTTGCACAAAAAATGGACAAACACCTCAAAGTCGTATGATTCAATAGATTTTATGTTGTTCTTAGTGATTTGGGTGATTTATGCAAATATATGAAAAGCAGGGGCTGAATTGTAAAAGACACGCAGATTTATAGTGGTTCAGCCAGAATGTGCCTACGTCCACTTTATATGTTATTTCTCTTTTCTGGTTTAGATTACAAGTACAAAGCTTTGATACAAGTAAAAGAAAGTTGTTTGAAAGTTCTCTCCGTGCTTGAGCTCTCAAACTTGTCCCCATTGCTATACCCCTGCCCCTCTATTTATAGAGTGTGGCTGGAGGCAGGGGTCTTGGATGTATATAGCTGTTGGTGGGCCTGGGCTGGTGTGGTCAGGCCTGGTAGCGTTGGTTCGGCATCGCTTTGGCTCCTTGATTCGGCATGGGGAGTAGGTTGGTCCGGTATAGATTGTGCACCTTGATTCGGTGGTAGGGAGTAGGTTGGTCCGATATAGATTTGGTTCGGTGGTAGGTGAATGGACCGGTGGAACTTTGGTTCGGTGGTAGGTGAGTGGACCGGTGGAGCTTTGGTTCGGTGGCAGGTGAGTGGACCGGTGGAGCTTTGGTTCGGTGGTAGGTGAGTGGACCGGTGGAGCTTTGTTTCGGTGGTAGGAGTATGGTGGACCGGTGGAGCTTTGATTCGATGGTTCTGGTGTATGGTGGAGCTTTGATTCGGTGGTTCTGGTGGCTCGTCCCTTGTTTCCTCGTGTTGGCTCGATGATGGTAGAAACGTACCCAACATTTGCCCCCCAAAGTAGGGCATATGTTTAACATATGTCGTGCTTTGTTTTGGTTTGACATCCATATCCGGCCTGAGAATCCAACCGGCTGGTCTGGTTATCCAACCTTCCCCTATATGTAGGAGACACAGGCCTTCGTCTTTTCCTACCGAACGAGATAGCCGAACCATCTTTCAAACTGCCGGATCAACACGTGCCGAGCCACTCTCATCTGCCGGACCAGGTTAGTTTACTTCTGCCGAATGACTCCTTAATGTTCTTCATTTTACCGAATGGGTTCGACACCGAATGGTCCCGAGGATTTTTAATACCGAATGAGTTTGGAAGTGTAAGGCCGAATGATATCTATGTTTTGAATCGCCGAATGAGACTTGGGCTAGAATTACCGAATGAGCCTTCATATTTGGAATGCCGAATGAGCTTTCATGTTTGGAATGTCGAATGAGCTTTCAAACTATACTGTTCGTATGTTTTAATGATGTACTTTCTTGTGTCTGCAGTTAAATGTCTCAAAGAGTGGAAACCCGATCAGAGAAGAAAAGATCTCAGGATAGAGAAGAGCCATCCTCAGTGCCCCCGGCTCAACCAGGACCTGCCCGTCATGGGCCCACCCCGAGATCATTGGTGGATGGATACGGTCCTCAGGAACTTCTTAACTTGCCTCCTGATTGCTTCCCTAGCTTACTCAAGGGCGAGCAACTTGATGTTATATCTCGCTCTTTCGGGATCAACCGAGCACGCATGTTATTGCCGGATGCGGAAGTGATGCCGTATGATCCTCCCGAAGAATATTTTGCCTACAGCAGATACCATTGCATGTGTGGTGCCATCCCGCCTCTCAACGCCTGGGTAGTCAGCTTTCTCACATATCTAAAAGTAGCTCCATTCCAGCTTCAGTCCAACTCTTATGCCATTCTGGTGAGTCTCTTCGTCATCTTCCAGAGGAGATATGGGTGTCCTCCTTCCAACCGGGAGATCCGGTATTTGTACAACTTGAGAGGCTACAAGAAGGGGTCTCCCTACATCAGCTTGGAATCGGCCGTCTCCTTTAAGTCGGTCCTGGATTTATACTCCAAGTACAACATGTTCAAGAAGGAATTGTTTTTTGTCAGGGATGATTCTGTTTCTATTCGGCGCTTCACCTCCGGATGTAAGTCAAAGCTTTATTTTTAATTCTCGTTCTGGTTGCAACACTCTTTCTTATGTGTTTTTATTTTTTGCTAGCTACAGGTGGTTTTGCGGTCGTGGAGAATGATCGCCTGATTCAGATGGCAGCAGAAATAGAAGCTATTACTGGAAGAGATAGGTCGGCTGCCTACCTGATCAGGAACGCTACACTCTTGGAGTACAACTTGATCCTTCCACAGCAGTCCGTGGTCAAGCAGAGGGACACGGCTGAAGAGAAGGCTGCCCAAGCTAAAGAAGGGGTCGAGTCGAAGAGCAGTAAAAGGAGGCCCTTTCCGAAACACTCGGTTGCCGGTGGGAAGAAGCTCAGAAAGTCTGACGGTCCCTCCCCCAGCACATGTCCAGATATCCCGGAGGAGGGAGAGGTGGAGGAGGAGCAAGGCGAAGATGGAGGAGAAGGCGTTGGAGGTTGCGACGGTGTCGGGGCTTTATCTTCTGGGCAAGTAGGCGAGATGCAAGAGTGGACGGATGACGCTTTCTGCCAAGCCTTCGAAGGTTTGGAGGGGACGGAGAAGTCCAAGAGAGCCGATAAAGTTGGGACCGGCGTTGATTTATCCTCCTGGAGCGCCTCTACTGAAGCAACTTCGGCGGTTCAAGGTGAATTTCTCTTTACTCTTTTAATTCTTGAATGATGACTTAATACATATTGGTGACACTTGGTTTTCATATCAGGAGCGGGTAAAACGGCCAAGACCTCAGATCTTCGGCACAGGCTTGAACAATACAAGCTCTCCAAAGTTTCCGCCAAGCCGAAGCCTTCTACTAACCGCCCGGGAGACATAGTCGGCTATCGTCCTCTTCTCGGAGTTATCGAAGAAGATATACAGAAGAGGAAGAGGAGTCGATCTTCGTATGAACCTCTTCTTGAACCCCCGGCCCCACTCCAGCCTATCTACGACATTACAGAGGAGGGTACCGAGCTTATGCCCTCTCCCCATCCATCTGAGAACCCAACCGTCATCCAGATAGATCATCCTGGCTTAGCATGCAATCCGTTTGCGGGTCATCCGGACCTGGACCCGGCATCTCATGACATCTCTTTTGATGAGGTTACTGGCGAGCACCTTCTTCCTCGTAATCCTATGGTAAGGGTGCTTGATGAGGCCAAGTCCCTGGACCTTGATTTGCTTACTACTCGGGTTGTCGCTATGGGGAACGAAGCTAAAGCAAATATCGACCGGGTTGCTGAAGAGACCAGGAAGTTGATGGGGCATCATGCCCGACTGGTCAAGGCCGGGGGGAAATTGGGAGTGCCAACATAAGACTGTGGTTAGTGGTTTCCGACCAGGCCAAGCAACTCGCTGATCAGACCATCCAGATCTCTCAGCACGAGGCCGCCTCCAGACGTCTAAAGAAAACTATGGAAGAGGCCAAACGGGCCGAACTGCGGAAAATGGAGGCTGCTTGCAAGGAACGGATCGATATGGCCGTTGCCACGGTGGACGAGGTTCGGAAAGCGGATCTTGAGCAGATAGAGGAGTTATCTGGGAAGCTTGAGGCTGCAGAGCTTGCTCAAGCCAAGTTGAGGGAAGAGATGGAGGCGATGCGGAAATCCCTTCAGGCTGACTGCTCGAGATACCAATTGGAGAGAGATGCTGCCGTCGTAAGGTTGTCGGATTCCGAGGCCCGGACGAGGGAGTTTGAAGAGAACGAGGGGCTGATGGAGGGGATGCTCCAGGATATGTATTTCCGTACTTGGAGGCAGGGTAACTTGTCCTGGATGGATGATTACCCCCGGGTTATGGCTAGGATCTATCTCAGGGCTCTAGAGGAGGCCCAGACTGAGGCAGATAAGGAGGGTGGTGTGTCTTTTAGGATGGATGCGGTCACCGCCCAGTTTACCAAGGAGGAGAAGGTGGCGGTGAAGGAGGGCATGCGGTTGCTTGCAGCTGAGGAGGCAGGTGTGCAAGTGGAGGATGATGATCAAGTTGATCAAGGAGCAGATGTTGGTAAGTCTTCCTTTCTCGTCTTTCCGTTAACTTGGTTGCTTATCACTAATGAATTCTTTCTCTGACCGGACAGGTGGGCAACACGACAAGGATAAGATTCCGACGCAGCCGGCTCCTTGATTCGACCTGGAAAGTTTTTTTTTTGTGGGCTTGACATGGTTGTATATGTTAGTTTTAAAACAGTAAAGTAACTCTTAGGTTGTAATTTTTGCTACTTGTAATAAATAGCTCTATTCTTGAAGTGTAATTCTTTAACTTAAGCTGATTCTGTTGCCTTTTGAATGTTTTTGCTATTTTGACATGTTGTATGAGACATATAGCCATGCATATTCTTGTAATTAAATTGTGTTTGATGTCAGGTTCTTGTTTAAAACATAATTTCATGACTTGCAATGTTAGCGTGAGGTGTGAATAAATCATAGTCACGTGTTTACACATGAAAGAAGGAAATACCGCCCTTTATATTTTGCTTGTAGATAGCAGCTTTGAATATCCTGTGTGACCGAGTATGGGATGCGGTCCAGTATCTTGTCGTGAGCATCTGCTTCCATTAGTAAATGTCTCATGTTCTGTGTCCTGTACTTCAGGGATTGTTACAGAGGATAGGAGAAAAGTTGCTTAAGTAAAATTGAAATATGTGAAAAAGTAAAACTTCCAATCACGGAAGGCCTTCGATGTGCTTAAGTTCGTGGCAAATGGGCTTTGTAGTCACTTTCCCTAGTTGTGGGTCTTGGAGACATTTGTCACCCATCTTTCGCCTCCGCGGGGAGTTAATTCGTTTTTACCACAGCCGCACTTAAGACACATCGGAGCCGAGATCGCGCACAGTAACTACCCGGGCCATTATGGCCCGTAATCGTGGGTATTATTCGATTTACTGTGGCCGGCTAGCGTGGGTGCCGATCGTCAACCGTGAACTGCCCCTGGCTGGCCACACCTTATGTTGGGGCTTATAGTCGGTCCACAGTTGCCGGCGAGCCGAACGCCGTAATGAGTTGCCTCGGCTATAGTCGGCCTTCTCGGTGGCTTATAATCGGCTCATTACAGTTGGCTTTAAGGGCCGTCGCGAGCAATGAGTTAACCCGCAGCAGAGGGATGCTAGAGCAAAAGTGTCTCATTAGCGAGGGCATAGATTCGCATAGTACCTGTTAGGTCCTGTCCATGTGAAGTTGCGCTGTGGAGTGCTTTGAATGGAAATGCTATATGCATAGGATTTTGTTCAACAGAAAAGGATAAAGTTAACAGGTAGCCAAGATATAAAGGAACAAGTTAAAAAAGAGACAAGGTTTTTTAAAGTGGTTCGGCACGAAAATGCCTACGTCCACTGATTCTCTTTGTTAATTCACTTCATATGGGCAGTACAAGTTAAGAAAAGTATCGACGGAGGTGTTGGATGTTCCATGCCCTCTGGAACACCTCTCCGTCCACTGTTGACAAAATATAAGCTCCATTGTGGAGATCTTTATGAATTACATATGGTCCATCCCAGATTGGATCTAGTGCTCCGGGGCGAGGGAAGATTCGCTTGAGGACAAGATCCCCTTCTTGTAAGGTACGATGCTTGACTTTGGATTTGTATTGTGCTACCACTTTTTGCTTGTGGGCTGCTGCTTTAAGGACTGCATCATTTCTTCTCTCCTCAACTAGATCCAAAGACATGTGAAGGAGTTCTTCGTTCTCTTCTGAGTTATAGTGGATCCTACGGTGGAAAGGCACAATGGTTTCAACTGGGAGCATAGCCTCCGATCCGTATGCCAAAGAGAAAGGAGTATGCCCCGTTGATGTTCTGAAAGATGTGCGATAGGCCCACAGTGCCGTAGGGAGTTCATCCACCCAAGCGCCCTTTGACTTTTCGAGTTTCTTTTTTATTAGAGTTTTCAGAATTTTGTTGACGGCTTCGACTTGTCCGTTTGCCTGGGGATACGCTACAGATGAGAAGCTTTTGTGAATTCCGTGCTCTCGGCACCCGTTGGCGAATTCCTCACTGTCAAACTGAAGTCCATTGTCTGATATGATTTTGAATGGGACTCCGTACCTGCACAGAACATTTTTGATCAAGAAGTTAATAACTTTTGCCGAAGATACTTTATTCAGAGGTTCTACTTCCACCCATTTGGTGAAATAGTCGACTGCCACTATAGCATATTTGGCCCCGCCTTGGCCCATTGGTAGCTCGCCAATTAATTCAATTCCCCATATTGCGAAGGGCCAAGGGCTGGTCATTTGAGTAATCTCAGTTGTTGGTAGCCGCGGAATCTTAGGAAACTTCTGGCATCTGTCACACTTTTTGACAAAATCTAAGGCGTCCTTGCTTAAGGCGGGCCAGAAATATCCATATCGGATTATCTTTTTTGCTAATGTTTTCCCTCCAGTGTGATCTCTGCAGCTTCCCTGATGAATGTTGGATAAGATTTCCTTGGCTTCCCTCCCAGCGACACACCTTAATAACGGGTTAGAGAATCCGCGCCGATAGAGGATGTCTTCTTGTATTGTGTAGCGGGAAGCTTTCCTCAAGATTTTCTTGACTTCGTTACGCCCGTTGGGTAATGTGCCGCTTTGTAGGTAGTCTTGGATGGGAGTCATCCAAGTTGCTTCTTCGGTTGCAGCTATCAGATTCACTTGCTCAAAACTTGGGGTCAGTTGCTTTGAGATGGTTATTGCTCCGAAGATGGCGCTGTCTCTCACACTTGCTTGCTTTGCCAATTCGTCGGCCTCTTGGTTCTCTTCCCGAGGGATGTGTTTGACTAAGTAGTGGTCCAATCGGCTGAGAAGTAACTTGGTCTTCTTTAAATATGCTATGAGTCGTTCTTCTCGAGCTTGGAATTCTCCTAGTATTTGATTAACAATAAGTTGAGAATCGCTATGAAGACACAAAGAATTGGCTCCGATTTCTATGGCAAGTTCTAATCCAGCTATCACTGCTTCATATTCTGCATCGTTGTTGGTGGCAGCGAACTCCAACCTTATAGCATAGTGCAGCTTATATCCCCTGGGAGTGATTATTACCACACCTGCCCCCAAGCCTTGTTCGTTTGATGCACCATCCACAAAGAGATTACACTTGATATCTTCTGCTGTTTCCAATTGCTCCTTATCTTCGTTGGTAGTGAATTCTGCAATGAAATCGGCCATGGATTGTCCCTTGATGGCGGTGCGAGGGTGATAGGTGATATCATACTGATTTAGTTCAATGCACCATTTGAGTAGTCGCCCAGAAGTGTCGGGACGATGGAGTACCTGCCTCAGTGGTTGATCGGTCAGAACTTTGATGGGATGGGACTAGAAGTAGTGACACAGTTTCCGTGATGTGATTAGTAAACAGTATGCTAGCTTCTCAAGTTTAGGATATCTGACTTCTGCCCCTGTAAACCTCTTACTTACGAAGTAAACTGGCCGCTGCGTGCGGTTGTCTTCCCTTACCAAGGCAGCGCTTAGGGCGTGAGATGACACAGCAAGGTATAGGTATAACTCTTCGCCTTCGCTTGGAGTCGAGAGTACCGGTGGTTTCTGGAGGTGTTCGATTAAGTTAAGGAAAGCGGTTAAGCATTCGTCAGTCCATTCGAACTTTCCTTTGTCTTTCTTTAGAGCTTCGAAAAAGGGGACGCACTTGTCCGTTGCTTTGGAGATGAATCGGCTTAGGGCGGCCACTTTTCCATTCAGGCTTTGCATTTCCTTTCGAGTGGAAGGTATCTTGATATCCCTTAGCGCTCGGACTTGTTCAGGGTTTGCTTCAATCCCTCTGGCATGGACGATGAATCCTAAGAACTTTCCTGATGATACTCCGAATGAGCATTTTAGAGGATTCAACTTCATTCCATACTGGCGAAGTACTTGAAACATTTCGCCTAGGTGGCTTATGTGATCGTCGGCTTTCCTTGACTTTACCAGCATGTCATCCACGTATACTTCCATAGTTTTCCCTATTAGCCCTGCAAACATCTTGTTGACGAGGCGCTGGTAGGTGGCTCCTGCATTTTTAAGTCCGAAAGGCATTACCTTATAGCAGTATAAACCCCGGTCAGTGATGAAACTAGTGTGGTCTTGATCGGGAGCATGCATAGGAATTTGGTTATATCCTGAGTATGCGTCCATAAAAGATAAGAGCTCGTGCCCGGCTGTGCTGTCTACAAGTTGGTCGATTCGGGGAAGTGGGAAGCAATCATTTGGGCAGGCGTCGTTTAGGTTGGAGAAGTCAATGCATGTTCGCACTTCCCGTTAGCCTTCTTTACCAGCACCGGGTTAGCGATCCATTCCGGGTAGATGGCTTCTCGTATGAAGTCATTGGCGAGTATATTCTTTACTTCTTCATCGAGGGCTGCTGATCGCTCTGCCCTCATACTTCTCTTTCTTTGTTTTACTGGCGCCTTGGTAGGATCAATGTTTAGCACGTGGCATGCTATGTCGGGGGAGATTCCGGTCATGTCAGCGTGTGACCATGTGAATACATCCAAGTTGTGGCGGAGAAAGTCGATGAGTTGCTCCTTCAACTCTGCTTTTAGTTGGGACCCAATTTTCAATAGTCTACTCGAGTCGTGCTTGTCTACAGATACAAACTCCATAGCCTCTACAGGCTCGGCGGTGGCCTCCTTCTCTTTGTCCCTGGGGTCTAATTCATTGAAAGGGTCGCTGGTATATCGAAGAGGAGGGGCTTTCTTTAGTTGCTACGCTTCTAGACTTTTCGTGCAGAGGGCAACCTCTACACCCTTCCCTTTATCCTTCCTGAGGTTGTTGCGAAGTTCAGTCACATAGCAGTCTCGAGCAATGTCCTGGTCTCCTTCTACTTCCCCTACTCCATTGTCCGTTGGAAATTTCATCTTTAGGCACCATGGGGCTACGAAAATTTGGAAGTCAGACAAGGCTGGCCTTCCTAAGAAGGCGTTGTAGGCCGAGTGGTTTTCTATTAGCACAAACGTCTGTTTTCGTACAACGGAGCGGGGATGGCTTCCAATTTCAACAAAGAGGTCCAGTTGCCCGAGAGGCATCTTCGCATCTCCAGTGAAACCGTGTAGCGGTTTATTACAAAGAGATACATCCTTCATTGATAGTTTTATTTTGTCGAATGCATGTTTAAACAGGATATTCACTGAGCTTCCAGTGTCTACTAGAATTCGGTAAACTTCGGCGGGACCAAGCCGGGCAGAGATAACCATGGGATCCATGTGAGGGTATCGCCTTCCTTCTAGGTCGTGCTTACCGAATGTGATGTCAACACTTTCTTTCCGCTTCGGGTGGCGCTCTTCTATAACCGAATTGACACAGTCTTTATTGTCTCTAAGCGACTTTCCATATCTTTCCATCTCTTTCCAGCTTCTGTCTGCGATGTGCGGTCCTCCCGAGATGGTATGGACCACTATCTTCTCTTGACTAGAGCCGCTAGTGTTGCGGTTTTCTCTGCCGATCTCTGGTGAGGGTAGCCTTGGGTTCTCGTTGGCAGGAGCTGGAGTCCTGTCCTGACCTTTTACATAGCGCTCCAGTTTCTTCCTTCTGATGTGTTCTTCGATCAAGTCCCGGAGATGATGGCACTCATTGGTATCCTGCCCATGAGATTCGTGGAAGCGATAGAATTTTCCAGACTTCGGCGCGTTATCTGATTCCTTCTTGTATGGTGGGCGTTTGTATTTGACTTCTCCTTGGGTGGCAAGGAAGATGTTTTCGACGGTCTCGTTCAAAGGAGTGTAAGTGTCGAACCTCGGTCCTGGCCGATATAGGCGCTTTTCTCCCTTCTTGCCCCCAGTATTGTCTCTGGAATCATTTCTTCGAAGTCCCTTGCCACAGCAGGTGCGTTGCTGTGAGTTGCCTTATTTTGCTGTCCTGACTGCCCCTCAACGGCAGCATCCTCAAGCCTCATATATTTCCCGGCTTCATGGAAGAAATCGGGTAAAGTAGCTGGTTTTTCTTTTGTCAACCTTCTAGCAAATTTAGTGTCCGGATGCACACCACTACAGAGGGCCATTAGGATAAGCTTCTCATCGGCATCTTGGACTGCGGCCGCTGTGGCATTGAATCGAGTTAGGTATTGCTGCAGTTTCTCTCTAGGTTTCTGTTTGACGCTGGATAAGGAATAAGCGTCCTTAGGTTGTTCCACATGAATGCGAAACTGATTGATAAACTTTTCTTTCAACATTTCCCACGAGCTGATGGATCCCTGGGGTAGATGACAGAACCAGGAGGTAGTGAGATCTGCTAAGTATAGTGGAAAGCATTTGCACAGTACTCCCTCTATCGCTCCACTCATGAGCATATGTTGTGTGTATCTCTGTAAGTGTACAACGAGGTCGGAGGTACCTTTGTAAGGTTCCATTGTTGGCATCTTCCATTCTCGGGGGGTGATAGCAATTTCGATATTGCGGGCGAAAGGGCTGGTTACCCTAGCGCCTATCCCTCGATCTCTTTGCTCCCGTTGGATGCATTCTCTGAATAAGCGTGCCATCCTTTCATCAGAATTTGGAGCAGATAGAAATGAGTTTGGTTCTGTTCTATGGGATTGATTCCGTCCAGATGACCTGTAGGGATGGTATCGTCTATCATTCCTCATATTTTCCAGTGGCTGCCTTTGGTCTTCTAGGAGCATGCTAGGTTCAGCTACAGTTGGCCCTTGCCTTGATCTTCCCCTGCTGGGTTCTGATCTAAGCACTTCCTCGGGTCCAACTTCGGGCTGGACTCTAGCTTGGCCCCGTTCGCTAGCGTTTCCGTGGTTAGGCAGTATGACAGGCTCATCCACAGTTGACCTCCGCCCGGTACCTCCCCCGTTGGGTTCGGTTCCAAACGTTTCCTCAGGCATAACTTCGGGCTGTGCTCGGTCACGGCTCCTACCATAGCTGCTTCTGCCGTTAGCTCCTTCGAAGAAGGAAGATCTTTGCTGTCTCTGAGATCCTCCAGACTGGGACTCGCCCAATGATTCAATGTTGCGGTTGGACTCTTCAGCATCCTTTAAGCGTGACATGAGATGGTCCACCAAGGCTTCCTGCTGGGGCATGAAGCGGTTAGTTACTTCAACCACAACCCTGTCTAAATCTGCCCTAGTAATTGCTGCGGGCTGTTCTGTGGCAGGAGTGGTCGGATTAGCCTGTCCTTCATTTGGTACTGCTGCTAGAGGAGGACGATTTACTTGATCCGTGACAGCTGGATCTGGAAGACTGCTGGATGCGATGTTTTTTCCTTTGTTAACATCTTTTTTCTACTTGGGAGGCATGTTTTCCAAGCGACGAACGATGTTGTTAGGAAAAATGTTAAGTCGATGAAGCTGAAGCTTCGAGCTTCTATCTCTCAGTGAAAGCACCAAAAATGTTTGCACAAAAAATGGACAAACACCTCAAAGTCGTATGATTCAATAGATTTTATGTTGTTCTTAGTGATTTGGGTGATTTATGCAAATATATGAAAAGCAGGGGCTGAACTGTAAAAGTCACGCAGATTTATAGTGGTTCAGCCAGAATGTGCCTACGTCCACTTTATATGTTATTTCTCTTTTCTGGTTTAGATTACAAGTACAAAGCTTTGATACAAGTAAAAGAAAGTTGTTTGAAAGTTCTCTCCGTGCTTGAGCTCTCAAACTTGTCCGCATTGCTGTACCCCTGCCCCACTATTTATAGAGTGAGGTTGGAGGCAGGGGTCTTGGATGTATATAGCTGCTGGTGGGCCTGGGCTGGTGTGGTCAGGCCTGGTAGCGTTGGTTCGGCATCGCTTTGGCTCCTTGATTCGGCATGGGGAGTAGGTTGGTCCGGTATAGATTGTGCACCTTGATTCGGTGGTAGGGAGTAGGTTGGTCCGGTATAGATTTGGTTCGGTGGTAGGTGAATGGACCGGTGGAGCTTTGGTTCGGTGGTAGGTGAGTGGACCGGTGGAGCTTTGGTTCGGGGGTAGGTGAGTGGACCGGTGGAGCTTTGGTTCGGTGGTAGGTGAGTGGATCGGTGGAGCTTTGTTTCGGTGGTAGGAGTATGGTGGACCGGTGGAGCTTTGATTCGGTGGTTCTGGTGTATGGTGGACCGGTGGAGCTTTGATTCGGTGGTTCTGGTGGCTCGTCCCTTGCTTCCTCGTGTTGGCTCGATGATGGTAGAAACGTACCCAACACTTATTTAGTTTTTCAAAACGAATAATCCAATCTCATTTTGAAAGAAAACCATGACATAAATAAATAAAGTGTTTTGAAAAGGAGTTTTTGAAGAAGTTTTATTTGATTAAAGGGTTAAAGGGATTAACCAAGTTATTGTGCTAGCTTCTTCATATATTTATATATTCACATAGTAATGGACCCATAACTGTATTTTGGGGAAGGGCAGAATAACCAGCTAGGTTAATCCAGTAGTGAATATAAATTCAGTTAACTCCTGAATGAGTAGAATTGCATCCAGGAGGTCAGGAAGACCAGATTATAGGATGCTAAAGCGTTAAAGGAAGATATTGGCAGGGGCCAATAGGTTCTCAGTAAGCCCATGAAAACTGTGTATTGGAAAAGATATTGGTAGGGGCCAATAGGTTCATAGTAAGCCCATGAAAACAATGTATAAAAGAAGATGTCAGAAAGACTGGTTCATAGTTAGCCCATTAAAACTATGATTTGATATTGGCAGGGACCAATAGGTTTATAGTGAACCCATGAAAACTATATCCGAACTAAGATATGGACAAATGTCAATAAGTTCCTAGTCAGCCCATGAAAACTAGAACAAGAAGAAAAGATATTGGAGTTACCAATAGGTTCCTAGTCAGCCCATGAAAACTAGGATAAGGGTAAAGATATTGGAGTTACCAATAAGTTCTTAGTGATCCCATGAAAACTATGTAATTGGACAGGGAGTCCATAATTATTTTACCGGTTATTAGTCAGCCCATGAAAACTATTAGGTTAATCGTAACCCTAGAAACTATAACTGTGACAGATAGTCAAGATGAATGGGGATGGGTAATCCAGAATTGATTCATTTGTTTTACATATCATCATATCATATTGTTTTGAATTGTTTTAACCATTGTGGATGCTAGAGCACGGTATATGGTTTTATAAAGGTTTTAAGATACTACTGAGGGGAAAACCCATTCCGCTAAGCGGCGTGGTCTCACTAGATATCTAAATGGTTTGAGATGGTAGATTATTATTCATACCAGGCTTTATGTCTGACTCGAAGTTTATGTTTTCCCCTTAAACTCTCAGGTACTCAATTGATTTTGAGTAGTTTAAGAGTTGAGGTTTTCAGGTACCCCATTAAACGAATATGACGTGCAGGAGGAATGATAGCTATTTAGAGTTGTCTTTTATTTTGATTCCATTGTGTTGTTTGTAATGGAAAAGTTGTTAAATTGCCTGTATATACTCTGATCATCCAAAGGGGCATCTTCATATGTCGCTCCTAGCATATGTTGTAATAAATGTATTTTCTCTGAATGTGGCTAACGATTGTGGGATTATGTAATGAATTAGAAATGTTTTGAAATTGAATGTGATCTTGTTTGATGTTTTAAATTTTTTTCATATTCATGTGTTTCTATATATCAGTGTATCTAACATCGCCGTATTTAGTCGTCGAGGATTAATAACTATGGATGACTGCAGCATCCGTGGCCGTTAATTTTCGGTCTCCAAGTAGGGGGTTATTACAGGCATCATATTGAGAAAAGATTCGTGGCAGTTGCTCGCCCTCTAGTTAATGGATAAGTCGAAATTATTAACAAAATCATAAAGTTCATTCTAAAGAAGTGTTTGGAAAAGGTTAGAGGTAAGTGGGTCGATGAACTCATCAGTATTATAGGTAAATAAAACCACACACATTCCCGCTACTGGCCATACTCCATTCGCCCTTATTTACGGCTCCAAGACCGTCATCCCTGTAGAACCTGAAGTCCCTTCTCATCGAGTGACTTATTGTGACCCATATTTCATTATAAAAAAATAAAAAATATATAAACAAGGAATTGGAATCAATTTGCAATTAAACTAACGCATTTGGGAGCTAATGACAAGAACCTGTACCTGAACGTGCACGTGTATATTCTTAAAATTCAATTTTTGAAATCGATGAAAATTAAATTCCCACCTGAAGCTTTCAAAGACGAAATTGAATCATATAGCCAAAGTTTACTAGCCCCGTAGAATGGAACACAGATAGCAACCGATGGAATATAATCCTGAATTAATACAATTGGAAATCGACCAAGCATGATGGCGATCAAAGAGAGAAACGACACTTTGGGAAAATAATTCAACAGAAGGATAATGACTATTCAGAAAACTGAATGCATTTCTTTCCAATGAGTCCAACTTGCTTCGATTCAAAGCACGTCATGTTCGACATAAGATGTACTTTGGGGGGCAAGTGTTATCCGACATTTTGGCCTGGCTATATTTAGACTGACTGGACAAGTTAGGCTTGACTGTAATCAAGACCAATTGCTTGGAGCGATGATTGTGATGTCCAGAAATCAAGTGCAGGCAACAATATGAAGCAACGATCAACAGAGACCAAGAGGTAGACTCTCCATAATATTATAAGTATGGAATAATGCCTCCCTTAAGAAGGGGATCAGTGCTTATACATTTCCCTAGAGGATGGTACATATTCTCAATTTTTGTCCCAATTGGTTAAGATCGATATATAATGACAAGGACGGCCCAACGAGGCTATATTTCAAATCTCAAGTTGTTTGGAGTTTGTATGCTCGAGTTATGGGCAAATTAATTCACCTAATAAAGGGATCGGTATAAAAGGGATCGGTATGAAAGGGATCGGTATAAAAGGGATCGGCATATTTCAGCCAAATAATTGCAACTCAATGGAGAATAATCAATATGTCAAAATCCATAAGTCTAATGCATATGAGATTTCGTAAGCAAGATATAGGGACCTTAGGGATCCTACCCAAGGGATCGCACCTCAAAAGGATGAAGCAAGAAGGATCGACCCTCTTCCCTCAATAGGGATTAGCTAGAATCAGGAAACAACTCATGTTGCAACAAAGATTGATCAATAACTCAAGTTATATTAATCCAGTTGACATGAAACTTGGAGGCTAAGCATAATACAACAAGGAGAAGCTCCCATAGGGATCGCACCCCCCGAATTCCTCCAAAATAGGGATCGACTTCGATCCCTATTTCTTGGGATTTAGGTCATGCGATCCCTCCTATGGGACCATATGGTTTTGGATATCCTTCTATCGAATTTTCAGGGTGATATTTCATCGTCTTCCTCTGTAAGTACAGCTTGTTATTCATTTTCGGGACCTTCACATTGCTTGTTATTTTGTACTCTATTGTAACTAAGAATTTTCATCCAATCCCTATTGTACTCCATTTACAAAGTGATTAATAAAGCCATCTCTTCAAAGGGGACGTAGGCAATCAACGCCAAACAAATATAAATCGCTATATCTTTGTTACTTACTTATTTCTTATTGTTTTATTGCTATATTCGCTCTATTTACATTTAATATTCTTTATTTATTTCTCTACACAAACTCTATTGGGTGTTTGTGACCTTTTTGGTGCAAACAACAAGAATGAGTTGTCATGATGTGATATTATCTTATTTTGGATATTTCACTTTTTAAATTTAAAAAAACAAGTCAACATTTACTAATTTTACTTAAGTATGTTTTTAAACTAAAGTCTAATAAAATTACTTTATTAATATGGCATATGTTGTTATATAAGTTTGTATGCATATTATACTTTAATGTACACAACATTTTTTGATAACTTTTAAACGATGAAAAATCAAAAATTTGAAAAACGATTTTCCAAACACATATTCGGTTTTTCTCCGAACTAATTATTTTTGTAAAGAAAATTTCAAAACAACATCACCATCATTAGTTATTACTTAAAAGAGGTTTTTCTAGTTACAAAATCAACAATTTAAATATTCAAAAATATTTTAAATATTCAAATTCAAAGTGATTAAATTACAGGTCGTTACATCCTTCCCTCATTACAGGAAATTTAATCCCCAATATTTATTATAAACAACTAAAGATCTCAAAAGAAACCCAAACAGTATCATTCAACAAATAGGTACAAAGAAAGTAATTCCACTATAGTTGGTGAGTATATTAAAAGATACGATAAAATACAACAAATTACAATAACAATTCAAGATACGAATCCTTATTATATTCCTCGGTTTCCCAAGTACAATCTTTATCATCCTCATTCTACTAAACCTTAATAAGACTCATATCCTTTGTCCTCAATCACTTTATATCTCAAGCAATGATACAAATATGCCACCTAAGAATAGTCAGGTTAGGCTAAACTTCAAAATCAACTTGTTTTGCCGGTTTTACTATCGTCGAAGGGTCGTGTATGTATTTACGTAAATGGGATATGTTAAATATGTTGTGCACATCTGACAGTCTATCTGATAAATTCACTCTATATGCAAGTCTACCAATCCAGTCTAGAATAGGAAAATGGCCAATACATCGAGGGGCTAGCTTCCCTGATTTCCCAAACCTCGCAACACTTCTCAATATAGAGACCTTTATGAACACCGAATCTTCAACTAAGAACTCAAGATCCCTGCGACTTTTATCCATGTAACCCTTCTACCGATCTTGTGCCTCCTTAATCTTCCTTCTAATATCAGCTGCCTTCTCTCCAGCTTCAAAGATCATTTCGGGACCAAGAACAATTCTATTGCCAAACTCAACTCAATATAAAATAGAATGGCATGAACGACCATAAAGAGCTTCGAATGGAGCCATACCAATGCTTGCCTGATATTTGTTGTTTTAAGTGAATTCGACTAAGGGTAAAGATCTTCCAAGAACCTCTAAAGTCGAGAATGCATGCTTGCAACAAATCTTCTAAGATCCGGTTCACTCTCTCCGTCTACCCATCCATCTGGGGATGGTAAGCTATACTCAGACCTAGCTCCATCCTTGTGTAGCTCTGTCCTTGTGGCGGTTTGCAGTCCCTCCCAAAACCTACTAGTGAATATTGGGTCTCAGTCACTTACAATACTACAAGGTATACCATGGAGCCTCATAAACTCCTTCACATACAAACTCGCCAGACTTTCAATAGTCATAGTTGGCTTAACAAGAATGAAATGAGCACTCTTGGTAAGCCTATCAACTATTACCCAAATGCCTTCGTTCCCTCTTCTTGACCTAGGTAGTCCATCAATAAAGTCCATAAAGATCTGCTCCCACTTCCACTTTGGGATCTTAAGTGGCTGAAGCAGTCCAGCTGACTTCTGCTGGTTACTCTTAATATGTTGGCAGTTTGTACATTGACTCACAAAGATTGAAACATCTTGCTTCATCCCTTTCCACGGGAATACCCTCTTCTTATCTTTGAAAATCTTGGGCACTCCTGGATAGAAAGATAACCTTAAATGGTGGTATTCAGTTAACACTTCTCGCCTCAGCCCATTAAAATTTGGAACACATATACGCTTGTTTATTTTTAATACCACTAGGATCAATCTCAAAACTAGAAAACGACACCTTCTTGGGCATCCTTCTTAAGTCGAGCCAAAATACGATCTGCCCCTTGACTAGTTGCAATCCTCTCCTTTAATACTGGCTTAACTTCTAAGTTAGCAACCATTGCTACATTCATATTCAACGCATCTGCATCAACATTTGCTTTCCTAGGGGTATAAGGATCTCTAGATCATAAGAAGCAAGAAATTGCAGCCATCTCTACTGCCTCAAATTCAAATATTTCTGGGTAAAGGGATGTTTTAAGGAATTATAGTCCATATATAAACTTTTCACCCAAAAGATAATGCCTCCACATCTTAAGTGCGAAGACAACATCATAAGGCTCCAAATCGTTCATAGCATACTTTTTTTCATCAGGCTTCAGCTGCCGACTTGTATAAGCAATAACCTTCGCATGATGCATCAGAACTACTCCCAAACTAGTACCATAAGCATCTGTATATGTGGTTGAACCTCCGCTCCCGTTTGGAATAGTCAAAATAGGAGCACTAGTCAACTTCTCATTCAATTCACTGAATGCTTGGTCACGCTTAGGCGTCCACATGAACTTAACATTTTTCTTTGTTAACTTCGTCAGATGATAAGCAATCGTCGAGAAATATTTGATTAACCTTCGGTATAAACTAGGCAATCCTAAGAAACTTCTAACTTCCATCGCACTTTCAGGCTTGTTCCAGTCTTAAACTGCAACAACTTTTGTTGGGTCAACTGATATGCCTTCTCCCGAAACAACATGCCTTAGAAACCTAACTTCGGATTTCCAGAAATAGCACTTAAAAAATTTAGCCTTCAACACATGGCTTCTCAAGGTATTAAGTACGACTTGAAGATGGTACTTGTGCTCCTCCTTCATTTATGAATAAACAAGAATATCATCAATAAAGACAAGAACAAATTTGTTAAGAACATCTCGAAATACTCAACTCGTTAAGTCCACAGCCCAAGCGGCATAACTAACACTTGTAGAAACTATCTGGAGCCCTGAAAGATGGTAAGGGCACACTATCCTCTGCTACCCTTAATTGGTGAAAACCAATGGCAAGATCCAATTGATAAAATATCCGAGTGTCATGGAGCTGATCAAACATGTCATCAATCCTTGGTACAGGGTATTTATTCTTGATAGTCCTTTTATCCAACTCCCGGTAGTCTGCACATAACCTTAGAGAATCATTCACCATTGCGACAAAGACGATTGGTGATTCCCAACTCGAGGTACAACATCTTATCAATCCCTCCTACAACATGTCAAATGCCTGGCCTTTTAAATCTCTCTTCTCTTTCGGGGCTAACCTTTAAAGGGGTTGTACAATGGGTCTGGTTCTTGGAATCAAATCAATATATAACTCCACTTCACGTTGAGGGGTAAACCTTGCACTTCATCAAAATTATCCATGAAATCCCAAACAACTTTTATACCTTAAGCTCCTCTTTAGCTACTTAGAGTGGATAAAGAAAACTGTTCATTAACTCATTAGGCTTTTCACAACATATATCTACACCAACAGCTACAACATTGCTAACTCTAATAATCCTTCAATTGCAATTCAAGATCACTCTAAACTTAGTAAACCAAGCCATTCCTAGCAACATTCCAAAGCCTTGAATCTAAGGACAAACAAGTCAAAGAAAAGAGGCGATTTTGATAAGAAATAGGCACACTCAGACATATAGCATCAAGATCTATCTGAACCCTAATTGAGTTCGACACACAAAGAGGATTACTTAACATATTTAAGGTTTAGCTTGTTCATTAGGTCATACGAGATAAAATTATAGGAAGCACCCATATTGAATAATAATCTTATAGGAATATCGAAGATGGATAATGTACCTTGTAACACCTGCTTCCGCTTCTGTTATGAAGAAATGGATGGTATCTCCTCAATAACAAAAGCTAGTCCTTGGGACCCCTTCTTTGGAAAAGTGCACTTTTTCTTCATGTGTTCTGGATGTCTGTAGTTGAGATAGGTGAAATTTGGGGAATGGTTTGCAAAGTGGCCCATCTTGTTGCATTTGAAACAAAGAATGTTGGCCAAGTCGAGCTTCTTCTTTAACGTTGGAACCCCACCTTCGAGTTTCTTTCCAATCCACTATATCTTCTCCTTAAACTTATGTTTGAAATTTGACTTGTCTCCAACTGGTATCATTGATAAAGGCTTGGCACTAATTGTTGGCACTACTCACTTCTGGACTCTTTCCTTAATATAAAAGCTTCAAACCTGAAAGCCATACTGATAAGATTGGTGAATGTACCCATAAGACGATTAGTCATTTCATGTTGGAAATATGGTCGCATCGCATTCACAAACATTTCATTCTTTTTGAGTGGTGTCTATCAATCCAGGTCCAAAATGGAAGAATGCATTAACTTATGCTCATATTGCGCCATCATCATATTACTTTTCTTTAAATCCAAGAAACTCCTAAACAACTGAGTCCTTCCAGCTTCTGGAATAAACTATGCTTCAAGACATCCTTAAATTAAGCCTAAGAAAATTCCTCCTTCGGAGTATTAACTGTTACTGAGTCCACCAATCCATTGCCTACTTTTGAAGTTGTCGCGATGCCAACAAATTTTTTTCCACATCCACCAATCGAAGATCTCCAAATATCCTTTCACAAGATCTAAGTCAGGTTTTCACTCCAAGAATATCTTCAGTTCTATAGAACGGTTTCCCGTCCAAAGTGGTAAATTTCTTACAAAAAGCTACAAAGTTCATGGGGGTTGAACTTGCGCTACCACTTCCTCTACCGAATCTACAGCTGTCATAATAGCATTTCTAGGTACCCTGGCATTCGTAGCCATGCTAGTTTTAGATCCTCTCCATCCTCTTCTTCTTGAATCCATCTTCTATTAACTAAACAAACAACATGTATCTTTAGAATACAAGAATAGGATTAAAATGGTTTAAGGAAACAACACCAATGGATCTAAAACAAGACGTTATTGGGTAAATATTATTATTATAAAAATTACAAATACACCCTCTCAAGATTAACCCGTTCTAGAGCATCACTTACCCTATCTCTAATGAGTTGTACCTCAATCAGGCTAAGGTGTGTTCTCAACCAAAGCTCTGATACCAACTGTGACGACCCACCTTTCTGATCCCTAGGAAAAACATTTAGTACATTCACGGTATTCGTGTCTCGTTGCCCAAGCATCCGAAAGACAAGTTGTCGTGGGGTATAATAAAAGAGCAGAAACAGAAAATCTCATAATGGAACGATTAATTATAAAATAACAATATAATAGTACAAAAGGTTACTCCCTAACATGGAGTTATCATAGTTACACAAAGTAATACTACTATCAGCTTAGGTAGTTATATCCACCTGCCTTTACACTTGCTGATACAAAATACATACATAATTAACATAGCAGCGTAAATAGATAACTAAACAGATAAGGAGCATCCTGCTCGTCCATCACCATCTCCAAAGAGCCTAAAGAAACCTGCTACTCTCAGACTACTCAATTATAATTGAATATCCAAGAGTTAGGGAAAACAAATAACTTATGCAAGACAATAAGTCTAGTAGGAGTAAACTCTAAACGAGGGTGGAAATAAATAACAATATGTGAGACCACGCCGCTAAATGCAGAACAAGTTTCCCTTCATAATAGTAACATCTAACCATAAGCAATGGATAAACATAATTAAACATTGCGAAGTGCGCAAGACACTTCCCGGTGCAATTAAGAAAGAATTAATTTCAAAGGTTTTGAATCAAAGGCAAAGAAAGGGAAATTTCCCAACAATGACTATAAGGGTACACCTCCTACTGAAAGTATACCTCTAGACCACATACTTGAGAACTCTGTCATTTCTCGGAAACCTCCAAGTCGGACCCCTCCAACCTTACCGCATATCTGAGTATTTCACATCTCCATGTGCATATAATCGAAACCAAATCTAAAGTGGATGTGATAATACCCTAATGGGAGCAACCTAACATAGCTTAGTCTCCACTCGCTATTTTGGTATAATCATTTCTGACAAAGGATAACAACACTCAAATGAGCAACAAATCATCTTAAGTTGACGAAACATAAAGAAGAAAAGCTGCATCGATAATCAATACATAAACTATTAGTAATTTTTAAAATTATCGTATATGGAAATAAGTCTCATATTCTTATCATACTCGTCAATTTCAAACTTGTACTATTTCTTAGTTTAAAATGAGTCGGGCAAGTGAAGGTAATGTTACCTCTAGTTGACCACAATTATAACTTTCGAGATAGGGACGAGTTTCCATACCTCGACATTTAGTGCTAAGAGTATGACAAAATCCTTTCCATATAAGCGATATCAGATTGCGGAAAAGTAAATATCTTATCATTTCCATAATTGAATCAAACTTTTTAACTTTTAAAATCAAACTTGTGTTTGGATTTCACTTCAGAAATATTATCTTTAAACAACACTATCGAAATTGATTAATTAACTTTAACCATGATTAATTACTTCCATCACTGTTAAAATGATTAATTAACTTTAAACATGATTAATTACTTTAAATGTTATTATTTAAGTTGATTAATTACTTTTAAACATAATTATTAAAGTGATTAATTAACTTTAAAACATCATTATTAAAATAATTAATCAACCTTAAAACATAATTATTAAAATGATTAATTAATTTTAAAACATCATTATTAAAATGATTAATTAACCTTAAAACATCAATATTAAAGTGATTAATTAATCTTAAATCAACATTAATAAAATGATTAATTAACTTTAATACACATTATTTAAATGATTAATTAACCTTAAATACCATTATTTAAAATGTTTAATTAATTTTAAACATCATTAATAAAATGATTAATTAACGTTAAACCCATCATTATTTAAATAATTAATTAACCTTAATCAATTTAAAATGATTAACTAATTCTAAATATCATTATTAAAATGATTAATTAACTATAATCTCATCATTATTTGAATACTTAATTAACTTTGTAAAAAATGAAGCATAAGATTTAACCAAAAGAGTTCAAAAGAGATGACAATTTTCAAAGTGCCAATATAGCGATAGTCGCTATACGAACAGTTTCATAAACACTTTCATATGTCATTTTTTTCAATCCAAGCATCACATAACATAAGCATGGACATATATACAAAAGCAAATAACATTCATAAAACATAGAGAGAGCATCACTTATATCATTTACTTAAATTTTTCGACTAATCTCAACTCACTCACTAACTATGAAAGATGTCAACTTTTTTAAAGTGAAAACCAAACCAACAATCATTGCTTTATAATACATGTAAAATAAGTAAGTAGCAACCATTATTATTAACAATAACATAGCTTAAAACTTTGTTTTATAAAGGTGAACTTTTACACACCAAAAAGCAACCAAATCAAGTCAAACTAACACCACACCTTCTGCTAACACCCAAACTTCGCATTTCTTCTTAAAAGTTTGATTTTTGAAGCCTTAAGATGGCTAGGAGAGTTCGGCCTTGGGTGTATGGGGCTTGGCCTAGCTTGGTTTGGGTGGTATTGAGTCTCGATGTGGAGTATAGGAAATGTAGAGAGGAAAAAGAGCATTTTAACTAAGTTTTAAGGGTTTTAAAGTGGAAAAATGGATTTGTTCAACTTGAAATTTTATCAAAACCATGGAAAAGCCTGGAAAGTTGGAGTCAAGTTTTGAAAATGAGGAAATGAAATGAAAATGAGAATAAAAAAGAGAGTTGTTTTTATACAAAATAGCACATGAAAATAACCTCTTTTTCCTTTAGACCACTTACCCTCCATAATCAAG
This sequence comes from Allium fistulosum, assembly GCA_030737815.1. NCBI lineage: Eukaryota > Viridiplantae > Streptophyta > Magnoliopsida > Asparagales > Amaryllidaceae > Allium > Allium fistulosum. The sequence continues at coordinate 1,384,835,369 of CM060901.1, read as the reverse complement.
TGCCACCTCACCCCTTTTCTCCTATCCACATGCAACCATCTTGCCACCCCCATCACATCACCACCTTTTGAAATGTACAAGGATGAGTTATCATGATGTGATGTTATCTTATTTTGGACATTTCACTTTTTACATTTAAAAAGATAAGTCAACATTTACTAATTTTACTTAAGTATGTTTGTAAACCAAAATCTAATCAAATTACTTTATTAATAAGACATAAGTTGTTCTATATATATACTCTAATGTACACAATGTTGTCTAATAAATTTTAAAAGATGAAAAATTGAAAATTCGAAAAACGATTTCCAGCCACATTGTCGGTTTTTCTCCGAACTAATTATTTTTGTAAACCAAATTTCAAAACAACATCACCATCATTAGTAATTACTTAAAAGAGGTTTATTTGAGCTATAAAATCCATTATTTAAATATTTTTAAATATTCAAATTCAAAATGGTTAAATTATGGGTTGTTACAATCAACAATGTTCAATAATATTGTTTTATAAATGACTCATAAATTTACTACAATAGTTATGATGTAAAATAACAATGTTGAAAAATATTGAAATAAAATGTTTAAAATGGTTACTAAAAAGAGCAATAACTTACGGTTATCAACGTTATACCATAACTCCATTAATCGATGCCTGATTTAAACAATGATGCTTCTAGTTAATGCCGACTTAATAGAATGTTGCATTATAATTTAAAACAATTATCGCATCTTTGTATATTAACGACATAAAGATCTTGCGCTATTAATGCTCTAAACTACAGGATTGATTGCTGGAGTAATAAGAAATGAAAATACCTAATTGATATTGAACATCATGGTGATGTCATAATACATCAAGTTCGATATAAAATAAAGCAATGTAGGGTTTCAGATTTAACTAGCTCATGCTTTATCGTTAAGTCAGAAACTCCAAAGCATCTGAATCGATATCATTTATCATTAATCAACCTACAAAATTATTTATTTGTATAAAATTCAATGTTAGTTCTATAAACATAACCAATCATTAATTTAATCAATATTATGAAAATTAATAATGAAATTAAACATCAAAACCTGGAATCTAAAGCCCAAATTTCGATTTAAAATCGGAAAACCGAAATAAAACCCTAATGATGATTTATATATAAAGCTCTCTAATTCAGAATAATGAATGAAATTAAAATCAAAAATTGAACCTTAATAAAAGCTCAGATGTCTGAAATATAATATATTGAATGATTTTGAGAATTTGAAATTTTCTTTTGCTTAAGATTGAAACACAGGTAAAAGAGGACGAAGAAAACAACTTGACTAATTATAGTGGGAGAGAAGACATGTAGCTACCATTGGATCAATTTTAAATGCACGGTTGGATCTACAAAGAATACCAATATGTGGTAAAGAGCCAATGCCAAAGATATTTACTTGAAAAGTCAATGCTTCCTTCATATAGGGCCAAGGTGTTACTATCATTATTGATTCTGAAGGTATAAGGGCATATCAACAACTAGAGTGCCGAGATAAAAGCTTTGCAGCCGAAAGAGGTTATCAATACAATATGGGATATTGAATGCCACCAGCACACATGACATCAATATCGCATACCATTAATGTGACACTTCTTCAACAACGGCCATTAAATGATGTCGCATTCGTATACCAATGTCGAAGGTCCACAATAATGCCTTATATCATCGATGTCGCATCCCTCATATCACTAGTGGATGACATCATATAAAGCCGATATTTCACCAATGCAGGAATTGATGTCGTGCACCATTGATATTGTATACCATAAGCCATCAATGTCATAGCACCATGATGCATGTCACACCTTATTTATGCTGCGTTCTAATCAATGGCGCACTTCATCCATGAAGGTTGAATAGATGCTGCACCAGTTGACACCACATCTCTTCAATGTCGTTTCCTTCTGATATCGCTCCTTATTGTTGTCGCTCATGACCAACACCGCTTGCTATCGATGCCATCTATCATCAATGCTATCTGTTATCAATGCCGCCTGTCATTACTGTCGCCTATTATCAATGCCATGCCTTGATGGGGCCATAGTCCATCAATACACTAAAGAATACTGCAAGTCATCAAATCAAAGCAATATCTTTAGCGCCATCGAGATGAACCTGATTACCGTAGAACAGGCATGCCGCATATCATCCATGCAGCATCTTACCACCCTTATAAATACCGACCTAGGGGCATAAAGGAAGGGGCTAATAATTCTTTTCTTAGCTCCTTACATTTTAAACTTTAATACCCTAAATTAATTTGGGGATTTTTGTCGATTGTAACACTCGAAATTTGTGCACATAAGGCTATGTACATTCAACTATTTCATAGCATGTGAATAAGGATTTCATGACTTATGGCTTATTTCAAGTTCCAAAGCACTTGTGATTTTTAATCATAACTTGCTTCGAATTCTTAATCACTCATAGTCGCGATTCCTATTGGTATTAGATTGTTCTATATTTGTGATATGACTTCTATATAAATTTGAGCATAGTTTCAGTATGAACAATTTATGAAACCATCGTGGACTTGAACATACTAAGCCTATTTTCCTAAGCCCTTTCTCGATCAAGTGTCGCTTTTGCTAACACACGTTAAGGTCCATCAGGGTGAACCAAGCCTTTATTAAACCAAATTCCTCTTTCTCTACAACTTTAGGGTATTAACGAAGAAATTCGTTAATAGTATCTTATTATTTCCCTCTTCAATCTAGCCTCTTTTGAATTTTATTTGGTTTAATATAGTAGAGGTTTGACAGTCTGATATTAGATCGAGAATTTTAGATATAGGGTTTGTTTTGTTTGAGGAGAAGGAGATGAACTTTCTTTCCTTAAAACGGATATTAGTACGCTATTTGATACTAATGGGTTGTTTGTAATAACAAGCCCAATTCCACTAAATTTATTTTTTTAGTTAAAATTCTATACCCATTTTTTCATTTTTAATGTTCTTATAATTAAACCTGACCAAGAAATTATGCTCTATGCAACGATGCAAGTTATATTGCTTAATTCATTCATTTACAAAATTCATATTTCCTTTTTATTAAATTTACCATTTTCCACTTTAATTATTATTTATTTTATTATTAAAATTTCCAAGGTGTCACGTCCCTACAAACAAAAATTTTAGCTGCATTGCCAATGTTAAGTTATGATGAATCTAGGGATCAACTATATGAATATTTTAGGATCACGTCATCAATGATGATATATTACATGAAGGAATTTTACAAAATTATAATCGGGGGGTTCGGTTCCAAATACTACACACACCAAGCCAAAATGACATTGTTAAGTTATTAGCTAGAGAAGAAGCAAGGGGATTTCTTGATATGTTAGGCAGTTTGGACTACATGCACTGGCCATGGAAGAATTGTCCAATCGGATGGAAAAAATGTTAACAGGTCATAAACTGTACTAACCATGATTATTGAATTAATTGCATCTAATGACTTATGGATTTGGCATGCTTTCTTTTGAGTACCAAGTTCGTTGAATGATATATATTTTAAGACAATCCTATTTATTCTTAGAGGTGGAAAGTGGATTATCATCAGATAAAGAGTATGAAGCTAGTGATATTGTGCATCAAGTGGGCTATTATCTTATGGATGGAATATACCTAAAGTGAAGAACATTAATTCAAAGGTTCAAGGTCCCAAGTAATGATAAATAAGGATATTTCATAGAGAAAGTGGCAAGCTATAGAAATGGCATTGAACATACGTTTAGGGTTTTTCAAGCAAGGTTTTCGATGCTATGAAATCCTACCCGAGTTATCGATGCTACAGTACATACATTTGGGATTTTGCAAGCATGGTTTTGGATTCTTTAGAATCCTACCTAATTCTGTGATGTCGGAGTTCTTTCCATGATTGTGTATATATGCATAATAATTCATAACATGATGAGGAGGTTGAAAGAGGTATGTACAAAAAAAACAATCACCTTAACATGTTCAAAGGCTTAACATCAAGATCCTATAGGAACTTGAACTCATGGAGGAGTATATCGCAACAGTAAAGAATATCAATGTTCCAGTAAGACATTTTGTGTTTGGATATGGGTGCATAAAGAAAGGAATGCTAGGGCATGCAGTAATAACATGTCTGAGTAAAGTTTGATTAAATTATTAATTACTTTTTTGTAATGTTTTATAGGCAGTAAGTAGTATACGAAGTTAAATGCTTGATTGTTTCTTACGCAAATTTTATCGAACAAATATTCTTAGCTAAGAGTGCATAATGCTATCCAAAAGGTTGATCTAACACCTCCAAATGACTAAAAACAAGATTTAATTGAATGAAAGTAACAAGAAAAAGAGAGAACATTATATTTTTAATGGTTCAGCAAACCTCTAGTCGATATCCACTTTATCATGTTTTATTGTTGGATCTTTCTGTTACAACTAAATTACAACATAATTCCAAAAGTACGGTTGATTGATTTCGAATTTGGTATTATTTCATTGCAAAATAAACTCGAAAATCCTTTTCTAAATGATTGAATTTGAGATTTATAAATGAATCTATGCGCCAGAATCGCCATATATATTTTGAATTTGTTGAATAGTCAGATCCAAGACGCTAGGGGAATAACATGTCAAATCAGCATAAAATCCAAGATTTGGTGGATCAAAACTGATACATCCATGGATCGATACCGATCCATGGCTTGGCCAAAACTTTCTTGTTTCGTTCATATTTACTTAAGTCTTCAAACTTTGGTTCTTTAAAGGAAAAAGTGTAATTTTGATGAATCGGTCCAAACCATCCTCCTTCTTCAAGACTTGTCTTATTTCCTTAAAATAGCATGTAGATCCTTAGTAATAGTCAACATCGAGCTTTTTCTAACTTTTGATGGCTCGGTACGGATCCATTTATGGGTTGGTACTAATCCATGGAGTTTCCTTTGGTATTTCATAATTGATCATCTTCAAGCTCTTGATACATTCCTTCATCATTACATAGTCTAACTCTATCAAAACATTGCTTGGTTCAAATATCGAATAACACTTGCCCCTCAAAGTATGTGTAAACACAAAGCATGTTTTGAATCGAGACAAGCAACCAAATCTAGATATGCATAGATACTTCAGTCACTTATTACATTTCTGCAAAACATTGCATCTTCGTTGAGAATATCAGCACTTCTTTCCAGATAATAATCGAGTCACGTCATCTCGATAGATATAAATGTTAAAATCTTCTATGCAAAGTTTTGGTCATCACCAAGAATTTATGAAAGTTGGTCCAGTTCATGGCCATGTAGAATTCTGTCTTCTTTTTTCCATCTTCTTTTTTTTTAAATCCATCATTTGTTGTGGATTTGTAAAGACCCATTAGATCGAAGTGAATTTATAACTAGAACTTAGAAAATTTTCATTCACTTTTCCAATCCATGCTTTTAGCATACCGTCTTTCTTTACACCGTCTTTTCCATCAAGAGAGAAATTGTTTTCATCTTTCAAGCTTGAACTCTTCGCCAATCTCAAATTCAAGAAATCCTTTCAACTTCAAGCAACCGAATCTAGGTAGGGTTCGATTTATTATTGCCATCCTTGACACTGACTTAGCGCTACTCTTCACAAATCGTCATTGACATCAAGCACCATCCTATTTCCTTTCCAATCCATTCGCCCACAATTTTCGATTGATTAAGTTGACCTTAAATTGGCCATGGTCTAGTGGAAAATGGTATAGGTCTTTGGTGTTAATGACAAAAGATGAGAGGTTAGTTCTTTGAGTGGTTGTAGCTATAGACCAATTAAGATTATTCCTTAGAGAGATTCATTGAATCGTCTTAAGATGAGCTTTCCAATTATTAACAAATTCGAATATTAATATGTCCTAAGATATGAATCCCATCAATGCTTGCATTCATCCATCAAACATCCTTCGTCCTGCAAGGATGACATCGACTCTCCAAGATTCCTCAATCAAGAGACAGAGTTCTGTATGACATTGGGTTTCACCTGGTTTTGTTAACAAGTTTTATCCGACACATAGTTCCTTTGCATGCTGGAGCTCATTTTTGAACATGAGCAGGCTAACTACACAGAGTGGTTATTTATATCAAAAATTGACACAGACACATAATGAAATAACAAATACATAAATTTCGAGAAAAAAGGCAAGGAAAAGAAAAGAACACCAATTTTTTATAGTGGTTCTGCAAATACTCCAGCCTATGTCCACTTAAACTTTGTTATTCAATATCTGTCGAGTTCTTACAAGGTCGTTCTTACAAATCGGTGATGAACCCTAGGATTATAGAAGAAGTGTAGAATTTTTTTAGAAGAACCAAAAAATGTAATGACCCGCCCTTTCGATCCCCAAAACGTTGACACTAATACATCCATGGTATTCGTGTGCCGAGTGTCCAAGTGCTAGAAGGACGAAAAGTTAGGGTAAAACAAAACAAAAGAATAGAACAAGGAAGAAGAGAACACAATATTAGAATCTCACAATGGAACGATAATATCTAATACCAAAGGAATAGTACAAAGGGGTTACTTCGATACAGAAATTTCGGAGTTACAAAACTAAAGTACTACCATCAGCCTAGACAGTCGTAACAAACTGTCCTCACAAATGTTGATATACAACGTAGTAATGCAGAGGAAATAAGAATACTATAGTAGGTGAAACATCTAGCCCGTCTTCTCGAGCTCCAATGAACATCAACAAAAGACTTTCCTTTCTCAGACTACTCGAAAGAGCATGCGAGGAATTTAGAGGAAACAAAAACCAAGCGACAGACATAAGTCTCGTATCAGAAACTCAAGAAATATGCATACAGCATATAATAGTACTTTTGAGACTACATGGAATGCTATAATAGTTATTCCCTCAAAAATCACCATCTAATAGGTACATAAGGTGATATAACAGATAATGTCTAGGGTATAGAATATAAATATTATAACAAAGCTGGAATAGTTACATTAGTTACATTCAACAGCGTATTAGAGGGTACAATCATAACCCGATAAGGAACGTTCGGATAATGGATTTTCGACGGATATCACTTCGGTCAAGCCAAAATCCAATCTCCTACACAAGGGTCAGAAACTACCTTCAAGCGTCATATATTTGTAGATCAAATATACCTAAGGTAAACATAACTAGCCCACGTCTAAATACGTGATCCCGAATACCATCACTCCCATACGCAATAGCGATAAGCATGCTCTAGATCTGGAGTGATAATATCCTATCGTGGGTTAGTAAACCCTAATCTATGCTTCCACTCTGTTTTTAGCCATTTCTAATGTCAAGCTCACGTTCGGCATCTTTCACACGAGTATTCATCACTCGAACAGAACACGAATCCCAAATCTGATCCACACATCTCGAACAGATCTCGAAACCACACATGGATTCCCATATCTCAATAGATCTCGAAATCACACATGGATTCCCCCATCCTGAATAGATCACGAAAAACTATATGTATTCGAGCATCTTAAACAAATCTCGAATCTCCACATAGATTCTCGTATCTAAAACTAATCCACTTCAAGGTATTTATTTTTATAAACATTTTTCCAGAATAAGTTTACCTTCGGTACTGATGATTTAAAAGAAGGTTAAAAAAGCTTATTTAATCATTTTAATAACATTTAATCTGAGATTTAGATATTTAAATAATTCAGATATTTAAATATGAAGTGTCCAAAATTCCAAGTCGTTACATTTTCCCCCAATTAGAATATTTCATCCTCGAAATTCCAACATGAGCAATAAAAGAAATAATCATATAGCAATACTTAACAGTATCCAAAATCACTTATCAAACAAAATTCATGGTTTGCTCAAGTTCAAATCCTATCATCGCACAAGGATGATAAACAACCTACTTAGCATAGCATACGCTCAACATCCTTTGGTTATTACTTAGTATATTATTTATGCTACCTCATAGCAAATCGAAGATCATCCCCTAAACTCTTCATAAGCCAACAAAACATAGTATGCATTTATTAAAACTCGTACGATGCCATCCGTACACAATATCAATTCTGATCGCTTTCTCGATCACATAATTTCACTTCCCAACTAGTATAGATCACTTGACCTCTCTAGTGCGGACTTCGATCAGGTTCCTTGATTAGAAACCTCCATTCTCCTGACATAGCCATATACTATGATAGAAAACTTAGAGATTTTATCAAGAATCCGTTTCAAGTGTTCGTCGTTAAGAATCAAACGAAAAATCCTTTTTTGGACCAGTGTAAACCACCTCTAAATCATGTACTCGAATAATGGATCAGGAACATTCATTCGAATAAAATGATCTACATACAACTTACATATTTATCCTATTGGTTTCTTAACTATACCAATATCTTTTATCACATTTTTTTATCAAATAGTATTTTTCATTCAATACTAAAATCATTTATGAAACATTTTATAAAACATAACTTCAGGTTCATAAATAGTTATACAACTTAAGCTCATATTCGTATAATACTCCATGACATCCTAAGAATATATACAAAGCATCAAATTTATTTTACTTAACAAGCATGTTCAAAAAATTCAAAACTTGTTTTAACTTTCTACTTTCCTAATTCAAGTGTTATATAAACTCATCTTTATATTTTCACAAAACATTTAACTTCAAGTTCTATAACGGTTCGGAAGTTTCCAACTGTCCAAAATCATCGAAAATCCTATTTCATTTTAACAAATGAAAACTACCAAACAACGTATCAGAATATGATGCACATATCATACAATCCTAATGCATAGGCTACATGTCCCTATAAAATAGCTTAACACATTTCAATAATTTATTAAACACACTTTACCTAAAAAGGGAAAACCAACAAAGTTCTAATATTTATTTCGGGCTATGCCACTACCACCAGGGCACCCTACATAGTATACTTATAAAACTTTTCAACACAAAAGTTCATATCAAACTTCTTTCCAAAGAAAAACTTTAGAACTAAACACCCGGGTTTTATTTCAAATCATTTTGAAATAATTATATAAACAAATATCTTCTGTATTTCAAATCATACTTTAGAAATCAAATCAAAATCCGTTTTACTAAAACAACCCCATTGCATCTCCGACTTAGAAACCCAAAAATGAATGCCGATGAAGTTGAAGTCATTAGCGACATTATATTCAAGCAACATGAGTGAGTAAGTACATCCAATTCATGCCTTTCGGACTTAACCAAAATCATTTCAAAATGGTATCAAATACTTTATAAATATTTACTAAGTATCATGATCTCAAATTCATAAATCAGTTTCCCAAATAGTTTCAATAATACTACTATTATTTTCTTCAAAATATTGATAAACATTTTTGGAGACACCTAGATTTATGTTCTCAAAATATCAGTTAAATCCTTTTGTAAATCATGTTTTATAAACCAAATATTTATAAAATCACTTTCTTATGTAAAATCTATTCATAGATGTTTATTTATTAAATACCTTGTCTTTCCCATATTAAAATAAACAATCGTTTAATAAATTCAACTTTTATATAGTTAACATTTTAACCTAATATTATCATCAAATGCTTATAGTCAAACTGTGAAACTAAATTCACAAGTTGTTCGTTTCAATGTATTTACAAATATTGTCTACCCAACCTATAAAGTGAAAAGGTAAAAGTGCCCATAGATTGGTCGAGCATAAATCAACAATAAACAAATGATAGTTAATGCCCATAAACTAGGCGAGCATAACTAAACTAATTAATGAGGGATAATAGATAAACATCAATAACTCGTACATTAATTAAAATATACTATGATAATTCACTTATATAAGTTACCTTATATAAGATCTTTAATTTTCGCAGTTATAATTACCATCAAGATATACGTTTATACAAATACACTCTCATATTTATAATATACTTAACTCATGCTAGTGCATTCCATTACCCTATCTCTTAATAAGTCATGCCCGTCAACGCCAAGGTTCTCGCTTAACCTTCAGCTATGATACCAATGTAACGACCGACCTTTCGACTCCCGAATTTCGACACTAATATGTCCATAGTATTCGTGTGCCGAGAACCCAAGTGCCGAAAAGATGAAAAGTTAGGGTAAAATAAAAGAAAAAGAATAAAACAAGGAAGAGGAGAACACTATCAGAATCTCACAATGGAACAATAATGTATCATATCAAAGGAATAGTACAAAGGGGTTATCCTGATATAGAAATTTCAGAGTTACACCACCTAAGTGCTACCATCTGTTTGGACAGTCATAACAACATGTCCTCACAAATGTTGATAAATACTACATAGTAATGCAGTGGAAATAAGTATACTGCGGTAGGTGAAACATCCAGCTCGTCTTTTGGAGCTCCAATGAACATCAACGAAAAACCTGCCTTTCTCAGACTACTCAAAAGAGCATGTGAGGAATTTAGGGAAAACAAAAACCAAGCGTCAGACATAAGTCTATTATTAGAAACTCAAGAAATATGTGTACAGCGTATAACAATACTTTTGAGACCGCATGGAATGCCATAATGGTTATCCCCTCAAACCGCCATCTAAAAGGTACATAAGGTGATATAATAGATAATGTCTAGGGTGTAGAATATAAGTATAATAACATAGCTGGAATGGTTACAGTGGTTACATTGAATAGCACATTGGAGGGTACAATCAAAACCTGATAAGGAATGTTCGCATAATGGATTTTCGATGAAGATCCCTTCGATCAAGCCGAAATACAATCTCCTGCACAAGGGTCAAAAATTACCTCCGAGCATAGTATATCTCTAGATAGAATATACCATAAGGTAAACATAACCTATCCCCCTCTAAATATGTGATCCCAAATACCATTACTCCTGCATGCAACATTGATAAGCATACTCTAGATTTGGACTAACAATATCCTATCGTAGGTTAGGAAAACTCCAAGCTATGCTCATACTCTTATTTAAGACAAAATGTTACATTTTAAACACTTAAAACAATAAACGACTTACCATAGTATTTATCAATGTTGTTAAAGTCCATGTTAAAACAACATTTAAAAGTACCATCTTTGCGACTATAGTTAACCACTTAAGCAATTAATTTAAAACTTGAAATTTTTATAGTTTGAACTACCCTTAGGGTACTTAAAAACCATAGAAAGAAATCCCTAAGAATATCTCCCCATTTACTTATAAAAATTCTTAAAAACAAGGGATTTCGAAGTGCACTTATAATGAATATTCTTGTTTCAAACACTTTCAAACTTTCTTCAATTTAACAAACAAGTTAAACAACCATTTAAACATCGATTCAAGGCCATGCAACATGCTTAAGAGGGTAAAAGAAGTGAGGTTATACAATATAATGTTATCATTTGCTTTCAAAAGTAAGAGGGGTCCAAAGTTTATAACTTTACTTAGTTAATGTCACTTTAACATTATAATTCAGAAAAAACATATATATGCACAATATATACTTAAGAGATAGTGAGATAACTCACTTAGATCCATGCCTAACCCAAGAACAAAAAAACCACCTCCTTCCATCAACACAAGCCTAAAGGTCCAACCTTTAACACTTCCAAACCAAAGCCAACACCTTCCTCCTCCTTCTCCATGCTCATGACACATCTAAGCTCCCCTTCTTCCACTTACCTCCTACCACTTCTTACTTGCTAATCATGCTTCCTATGATGCCTTAGGCCCAAAGCCGAAGTTTAGAAGAGATTTGAGAAGATTTGGTTAACTTTTGAAAAAGTTAGAGAGTATAAGTGGATTAGTGCTTAAGCACTTCCAACATTTTCAACTCTCCTACTTCATCTCAAGCTTATTTGAATTTGTGTGATTATTTCCTAAAGTACGCCCCTCCTTATATAGGTTAGGAATGTGATGGAAAAAACCGAAAACCCCACAAAACGCTTATGACATTGATTACAAACATTACTTCTCCATATTCATTTACTTAACTTTAAAACTTTCCGTTTATGCACATTTCCAAAGCATCTTCCCTTACCTCATGCATGACATCATCCATAAAGTATATTTCCATAGATGGAAATATATTTTATTTCATTTTATTTAATTCTTAAGCAAATAATTGTATATAAAAAAAATCTGAACAAATTCTGGCGGTTAAAAAGCTGTTTATCGATAAAACGATTTTCGGTCACATTATCGATATTTTTTCAAAGTATTTATTTTTGTAAACATTTTTCCAAATTAAGTTTACCATCATTACTAATTAATTAAAAGGAGGTTAAAAAAGCTTATTAAATATTTTTATAATGTTAATCCAGATTTAAATATATAAATAATTCAGATATTTAAATATGAAGTGTCTGAAATTTTGAGTCATTAAAAAAAGAAACCCAAAATAATGCTTCTCCTCCTCTATTTATAGTTGTAGGTTGCCGGAATTCTCTCCACCACGTTAGTGCCCACGTTCTTGACGTCTAGATGTTGTGTAAAGAAGAACGTGGCCACATCATCAAGTTTCAAGGATCGGTACTGATCTATGAACAAGGATATGTACCGATCAGTAAGATAGGTCGAAAAATCTTCCTCGACTTTCCGATGTTGTTTTCATGTCTTGCATCTTAGCCATTAAAATCAAGTTGCATCAATGTTAGCTTAAATTTGAGTGAGTACTTTGGCTCAAATGTTGTAAACAACACTTGATTTGTTTGTCAAGTATTTGGGTTGTTTTTGGCTGGAGAATTACTTCATATGGCATGTACTAGTTCATAAGCACTTTAACTTCACGTGGTGTAAAACATTGATGAGTTTGAGGAGAAGTTGGGGATCGGTATCCATCCCTGATCATGGATCGGTACCGATCCATGCCTTGGCATTGATCTTGGCCTTCGATCTTATGATTGAAGTGGGTCAATGTCATGAAACTTCTTGGCAAGTTTTATGACTTTACATCTTGATCTTGTTCAATATCGGAGTTTGGCAATAATCGCTCCAGGTTTTTCCTTAGTAATTTTTCTATTTAATTATTTTAACTCGTCCAGATGTGGCTTGGTCATAAAGCTTGATAAATCCCCCCACCCCAAGCATGCCTTGTGAATAGAAGGCATGCTTTGCTCAAGAACAAACATCGAATTGATTATTCATGATTAGCTGAATTTTCGAGCTATTAACTGGCTATATAGCGGCGAATTGTTCGGTTCATCGGATTCACCTGTAAATAAAAATTTGTTCCAGACTATTATAACTATGGACTCGAGTCGTTGCTCTAGTGTTAGTCATAAATAATCATCCTTCCATATTCTCCTAGAACTATTATATCGTATAACATATCGCAAATCAGGATCGTCCTGTTGTTCTTTCGGGAGTTAATAATCATATACCATATTATGTGGCTGAATTTGGTGATTGCTATCAAATTGTTTTCAAGGTCAATCGATGTTCAAAACAAAGGTCTAGTTTTCAAGATCTCTGGGCCATTTACTCAGTGACCAATTTAATTACTGATCACTCTGGATTGTTAGCTTAATCCTCAATCTCTCTGAATTGTTAATCGAATCCTCGACCTTCCTAGGCCGTTGGTTGAAATCTTGATCTCTCCAGATCATTAGTCGGAATATTGATCTCTTCTGATAGTCATTTAAGTCCACAATCTCTCCAGATCATTAGTTCAATCAATGATCTCTTTGGACCGTTAGTTCAATCTGTGATCTCTCCGGATCGTTATTTCAATACACGATCTCTTCGGATTGTTACTGCCCAAGCAAAGGTTCGATCTCTTTGGATCCTTGCAGAGTCCAATCGACTTGTTCTCCGGTAAAAGAACTCAACGTCCAAGCAAGTTCAAGATGTTCACTTTTCGACGAGGGGACTTATCTAATATAGGCCTAATCCACTCGCTCTCCAGCAATGTGACCTACACCTTATGTTTATTGCTTATCCCTCTGGATAGGACTACCAGGATCTGCCAGTTCATAAATCAATATAGAGGACAACCAATCTATGTTGGTGTTTCGGAATAAATATCGATTATCACATTCGAGTGATTATCAAAATCAAGAGTTCACATAATTTTCAGTTTAAGCATCAATCGCAGATCATGAAATCCATTCAGATACCTCAGCCTAGCATCTAGCTTAGAGCGTGCCAAGAGAGACCGATCGAGGTCCCATACATAAGTAAGTGGCATGACTGTAATACCATATCATTTATTGAAAACAGAAGGAAAAGTGTAGGAATCAGACCAGACTCCCAGCCATTTCGATCATGGGATAACTATCCTTGGCCTAGATTCGAGGCCGCTTCAATTCACTATAGACGATGGTTGCTCTTGCTGCATCGTTGCAGCTTGGCTCCTCACGTACTGCTGTAGTTGGTTATTCCTAACCGACTCCTCCATCAAGTCATGAAGTTATCTACAATTATTTGTCTCATGCCCATCTAGTTCATGGAATAGGCAATACTTTTTCAATCTTCTTTCACGATCGGTGGATTCTCTCCTTATCGGTTTTCGATAGGGGGTCTGCCCTTTGTGTCAAGGTAAATCCTTTTTAGGGTTTTGTTCAACTCTATGTAAGAAGAGAATTTATGTTCCCTTCTTTGCCACTTCGATGGATCGTATTGTTGCTAAGCAGGATGAGGATAGGATAATTAGGCTTATTAAGGAAAATGTTCGTAGTAGGGTTGGTGGTAGTAGCCAAGATGGTAGTGGAGCTCAGATCGATGATAAAGGGATTTTAAGGATTAATAATCGGATTTGCATCCCGAATGTCGATGGATTGAGGTAAGAGTTACTTCGGAAAAATCCTCGGTCTAGACTTTCTATTCATCCAGGTGTGACGAAGATGTACCATGATATGAAGAAGCTGTATTGGTGGAGTGGTATGAAGCGTGATATCTCCATTTTTGTTAGTAGATGTGCAACTTGTCAGCAGGTTAAGGCTGATGTTCAGAAGACCGCTGGATTATTGCAACCCCTTGAGGTTCCCAATTGGAAATGGGAACAAGTTTCTATGGATTTTATTAATGGATTGTCGAGGACTAGGAGAGGTAACAAGAGTATTTGGGTAATTGTGGATAGATTGACCAAGTCAGCTCATTTCATTTCGATTAGGTCCAACCGTTCTGCTTCGAGTTTAGCTGAGATTTATATGAGGGAGATTGTTCGTCTTCATGGTGTTCCGGTCAGTATTGTTTGTGATAGAGATCCCATCTTTACCAATCAGTTTTGGAAAGCTTTTAAGGAATCTTTAGGTACTCGTCTGAATCTGAGCACTGCTTACCATCCGCAGACCGACGGTCCAACGGAAAGACTGAATCAGACTCTGGAAGATCTTCTTCGTGCCTGTGTCCTTGATTATGGAGGATCTTGGGAAGATCATCTCCATCTCATTGAATTCATCTATAACAATAGTTATAAGGTATAATCTCAAATTTTCTGTAAGGTTGTCTTAAATATTTATCTACCTTATTCCATCTTTTGAATTCAGGCTAGTATCGAAATGGCTCCATTTGTTGCTCTTTATGGACGACTTTGCAAATCTCCATCTTGCTAGATTGAATCCGGTAATCATTTGGTTCTTGGTACTGTTATGATTCTAGAAGCATCTAAGAAGGTTGAGGAGATTAGGAGTAAGATGAGGATTGCTCAAGATAGACAGAAGAAGTATGCTAACAGGCGTAGGAGGAATTTAGAATTTTCTGTTAGTGATCAGGTTTTCCTTAAAGTCTCTCCATTAAGAAATGTGATTTGTTTTGGTCAGAGAGGGAAGCTCGCTCCTAGGTTTATTGGTCCTTTTCGCATCTTAGAAAGAGTTAGTTCCTTAGCTTAACGTTTGGATTTTCCTGAGAAGCTTTCTGGAGTGCATAATGTGTTTCATGTTTCGCATCTTCATCGGTATCTTCATGATCCATCTTTGATTGTTTAGCCTTCTGCTTTCGAGAGTTTGGATATTGAACCAAACCTTACTATCGAGAGGAAGCCACTTCGTATTATCGATAGACGTACGAAGCAGCTAAGAAGAAAATCTGTTAACCTGGTCAAAGTGCAATGGACCACTGATGATCGGGATTGTACTTGGGAAACAGAGGAGCGCATTCGTCCTTCAAATTCGGAATTGTTTGTTCCAGGTACTATTCGTTATCCTACCTTATCCTTCTTTATTTTCCGGGTCTCGTTCCTTTTCGAGGATGAAAAGTTTTGAGTGGGGAGAGTGTGATAACCCGCAAATTTTGAAAATATTTTAAATGAAAATTCATTTGAAACTTTAAATATAATTATTTTAAAATTTGATAAATTTGGAAATTTAATGTAATATTTTGGGATTTGATGTGGAATGTTCTTTCAAATTTAATAAAATAAAGATTTTTCTTAAAATGCAAATTTTGGTCAACTTTGGTCAAAGTTTGACTTTCTGTGAAAATTTTAAAATTTGAATTTTGAACTTTTACTTTTTTTTATGAAGATGGATTTAATTTCAACATTTTCTTTGTTTTTCGTTTTGTAAAATTTTGATTTTTACTTCTCAAAATTTACAAATTTTGGCGTATTACACGCAGTTATTTTCCTATAACATTTATCTTATTTACATTTTGATTTTGGGCTTGTACTATTGGGCTAGGAATTTCTTTAGTAGATGAGAAGCCACATGATTGAGATGACTATATAATATCCTAAGGTTTTGCTAGACTCTTCATTTTCATTTGTGCCTCCGTAGAAAGAAATTAATGTAAGTTTTTCTTCTTCCTCTTCCTCCTCAAAACCCTAGACTTCTCCTCTAAAATTTCTCCTTCCTCCTTCCTCAAGTTTCGGCCATGCTCATCACCACACCCATCTCCTCTTTCTCCAAAAAAAAACCCTAGCCAAAACCACTTCTCCTCCTTCCCTTTTCCCTTCCTCTTCAACAAATTTCGGCCTCCACTCCTCTTCTTCCCACCACAAACCCTATAGCCGAACCATCACCTCACCCTTCCCCTTGCTTTGCCTTGACCGTGACCACCTTCTCGACAACCAAACCCTAACCCTAGCCTAGACCGAACCCAAACCCTAGCCCAAGCCAAACCAAACCCCACCCAAATCTAGCCTAGACCGAACCTAAACAAACCCTAGACTAAACCTATGTGTCCCTTTGACAAGCCCTTTCATATGTTTACAAATATAAAAAAATTCTACTTTTATTTTCTATGCGAATTCTATTTGTTTACATATGAAATTTATTTTATTTTTCAAAGCTTTGGATTTGAATTCTCCTCCCATTCAAGCTTGTCCGTAATTGTCGTGCTTGTTGTAGTCATTGTGTTGTGTTTGGAATCACTTCTCTAACCAAAGAAAGGTGAGTAATCACTCTTGACAACGTACTTATATTTTGGTGAATTGATGACAATGGAATTGTATGGATTTGTATATGCAAGTTGAGAATTTCACCTATGTTTATATTATGTTATTTCATATCATATTTTACCTGTTATGATCATATGCCATGATATATTGAATATGGATGTGTTTATTTAATATTTTGTTCTCACACTTCAAGTTCCTTCAATATGGGTTGAAATGGTACATACCCGAATGATCTTTAGATTAAGGAAAATTGTTATGGGCTGAAATGATAGGCCTGAGCAATTTTATTTGACTTGGGATTGTAGGTTTGAAATTATATAAAACCCGGAAAATTAATAAATTACGGATTGAAATGATATATGTATGTATTTAATTGACCCTAGGGTAGAGAATTTTATACAGACTCCGTGATTGATTTAAAATGATTTTCTAAAAATTATTAAGTATTTCGAATTTCTATATATGAATCTCAACTAAAATTTAATGTAATAATTTATGTGAATTTGTATACACGAGTTAAAAATTTTATAAGAAATAAATAGTTGGAAATGTAAATTTTGGAATCTAGATAATAGAATGAAGGTTAATTGAAATTTAATAATCCGATTTGACTTAATAATGGTATTTTATTCTAATCTATAAATTGTAAGTTTTAATTCATGTAATAGTGATTAAAATGATAAATGGTTTTTTTTTGTGGAAAAAAAATGTAAGTTAAAATGTACATTTGACATGTAAGTTCTAACTAATGTAAATGGTATAACTTGGGTAATAAAAATGATAAATGTTATTTACTGAAAAGAAAATAAAGTGTAAGTTAATAACGTACTTTTAACTTAGCATAAGGATTTCAGCTTTAAATTTTGACATTATAGTAACAAAGTTATTTAACTAAAGGTATGGTTTCTTTAATAACCAAATAGCTAAAATTAGAGTAATATAATAAGAATGATATAATGACTATGATAAAAACTGTAAATATATGTACTATTTGATTATATAAACTATTGTAGTAGGAAGTATTACAGTAACAATTCAAAACTGCTGCGATTTCTTACGGTAATAATTCAAAACTGCTGCGATTCCTTACTGTAACAAGTCTGCACTGCTGCAGATTCTTACAGTAACAATTCTATACCATTGCGAATTCTTACAATATCAATTCTGCACCGCTGCGAATTCTTACAGTAGCATTTCTGTACTGCTGTGTTTTCTTAAAAGTGACATTTCCAGAATGCTACAAAATTCTCTAAAGGGTTATAGTTCAGAAAGTTATGGTTCTAAAGGTTACATTTTAAAGTGCTATGATCTCTAATTTTTATGTTTCAAAGGAGTTATAATTAAATGAATTTGGAAGTGTATGACTTTGGAAAAATGAATAATATTTTAAAGAATAATGATATGGAATTTATATGGTTTTGAAAGGAATATGTTTGATATGAAAAAAAAATAAACCAATTGAAATTGAATTACCACGGGTAATAATAACGTTTAGTTGTTAAAGAGACCGGGATCGGATATGGGCATACTCTCTGTCGATATCGAAAACCACTTTAACAACTGTGTACGCAGTGGAGATTCCAGAATGAAGTAGGATGGTGGCGACAATCTTAAAGGTATACATATGTGGACCTAACTCCCGTGAGTTAGCATAAGGTGGCTAAAACAGGAGCAATTGACGGGCCAAGTGAGGTAGCTCCTCCGATCGGACACACTTCATCGTTAGCCATTCTATTACTTTGTGATTGATTTGGTGCGTTGATTCAGGAGTGTGGATCGAGTTGGGCGGTAGTTGCGGCTATGCGTTACCAACAGTCCGGAAGTTTAATTGGTATATCTACCCTGGCATTTCCTAGTTGTGTCGTGTCACCTACCCTAGGGCGCCTTCTACGAGTTTGTTTTATGTCGTACCTTTGGGGTATCCTCAGACGGCCCCAGTTTACGGGGAGTTACGGTACTGTATAGACTATTGGCATTAGAAAATGTGTTAAGGGGAAATGGGTAATGCCTTAACGCTATTTTAACAGTTTACTTTACTTTAGACATTATTATAATAGCGTATATTACTACATATTAGATAGTTTAACGGATCCTTAAAGGACGGGCGATCCCAAGCATCCTTTAAGTTACTGATGCATTTCTTTTACAGTTCACTTGAGTTGATTTATATTTTATAAGTATGTATGTCCCGACTCGAGTGTTTTGTGTTTTAGCTTTACGCTCGGGTCAGCCTGAGTTTCACAGCTTTGGATTCATCTTTTTGGAGCTAGAGATCCGCCGAAGATTTAGCTGTCTACCTGATATTTCCATTCGAGTTATTTCCACTCAGCTTTTGCTTTGTAGTAGAGAACATATGTATCTAAACTTTCCGTTGTATTTGTTTTCAGACTTAGGTGTTATGTATTAGTTTGAGACTATGTATCTAGGAGCTTCATGAACTCCTATATTTATTTTATTCCGCTGCGAGTTATTCTGATATTCTATGTCTGTGATTTATTTTATTTGCCCCAAATTTTATTAACATCTATTGTTTTGAATTATTCAAGTCTGACATGTGTGGTTTTATTGTCGATTTGAATGGTCCAAAATGGAGGAATGTTACAGAGGCGGATTTTCAAGGGTAAAGTAAAGTATAGATAAAAAATAGAAACACAAATTCTCACATTATGTTTAAATTTATAAATGGACAGTACATACAACCACTCTCACTAGGGTAAATCAGAGTTATGGTATGAACTAACCTAGCTAGAAACAGTTATAACTGCCTGCTCCCACAATTGCTTGTACAAACTAAACTTTGGCACAGCGAAAAATAAAAAGATAGATAGATGTCCACATCAGATGCTCCAACTGCATGCTTCAAAAACTCTTCCAGCATGCTTTACCCAAAATACTCCAAAATGGGATCCTGACTACTTGGCTGCCCGGAAAGGTAGGGCACCTAGATTTTACAGAGAAAATAAAATAAACTCCAGGTCAGTCATCGAACTGGAGTGAGAACTCAAAAGACAATGTTTGAAAACAAAAGGTAATTCATAAGACCACGTCACACAAAAATACGGACGGTATTTTACCTTATGATAACCAAATCTTTATTACGTAAAAATAAGGGATATTATTTTAATGACACTTCTTTGAAAACATTTGTAAGTAAACTTATTAACCTTAGCCAAAAAATTTACATTGATTAAATTCCAACATACAAGTCACAAATGTGGGTTCTACAAACAAAATGGCAGGCACTTATTGGAGAATTGATTTCCAGACAAATGACCAGTTGAAGGGACTACCTTCCGGTAGTACAGCGCTAGAGGAATGTACTACGACCCAACTGATGGTCCTCTACCAATACAAGACCGGCCTAACTTTTTCTAGATAGTACTGAATATGTCATCACCCCAGTCGTTACCGACCTATTCGAGATCTTAGCATACACCACAATAATTTAATACCCGACGTCATAGCGGGAATAAATATACCTAGAAGGGGATGATCATACCCTAATGGTTGCGAACCACATAGCCTTGCTGGATCTACCATGTTTTGGTCATTTCCGGGTGTGAGGCCTAAGGTAATGATTACCTTTCACATAGCCCATCATTTTTCCTCTTTGAATGCCACACTGCCATTCCACAATCACACAACTAATTTCTACAAACGTATAACTCCTAAGCTCGTACGTCTCAGGTAAGGGTGTTAAGCTAAGAGAAGTTACCTTCTCCGCCACCAAGCAAATAATACGTTCATAGAGATCACTTATGTAACTAGAAATGCAACGTCAGACATTCGTCCATACAAGTTGTCCAGGTATAGGACAAACCGAAGGCACTCTCCTACCACATCCTGTCGGGAGTTACCCCTAGGATTAGTAGCGATAAGTCCTTGAATTGGATATTTCATAACGAAGAGACTATTGCTACCATATGTAAATTAGGAGTTTATCCCCAAATGATCAACAAGAATTCCATCATTATGAAAATCCCAAATATCATATCCATGTCTTCACTTCGAATACGTAAATTGGTTCGAAGTGGTCTTTGGATAGGAATCATCAAAATCCAACCCCAGTTCCTTCGAACCATTCATCGATAAAAGAGATCAAGTAAATAGGTGAATGATATTTGATTAATTCATTTCTTTTATAAAAAAACATCTTTTAGAGATATGTAAACTTTTAAACACTTCTTTCCGGTATATACGGAATCATTAAACCTCTCTTATAAAATCCTTTGATAACTTTAAACTCTTTTTAAACTGGGACTAAATTCGAAATCATTTCATTTTCACTTGAGAAAATATTGATTCGAGCAAACCAAATTCACTATCCCTCCATCGGACCAATTCCGATAGCCAGGGAGAGCAGGAAACTGGTTTTCCAAACTCAAGCCTAGACACTATTTCTCTAACACCCATAAGGCGGTCAAGTTATTTGATCGACTCTAAATCGTTTAAACTTTAATCATTCTATAAATCCTTCAAAATCATTGTTAAAATACTTATTTAATCATTTGAAAATATTTATAAATTTTTTGGAAAAGAACGGTTGCGTTTAAAACTATATTTCAAAAGTTATAGAAAAGTGCTGCGAAAAGTGCTGGAAAGTGCTTTTCTAGCTGTATTGATCAAAACAACTTTTTATTATTAAAAAACCATTTTTATAAACCAAATCACTTTTAAAACATTTTAAATGATTTATAAGATTTATTCCACATTTTTTAAAAAATTTAAAATATTATTTAAAAAAAATCAAGTTACGAATTTCGAACTACAAAACCGCGTTTTTTTCCAAAACTTGTCTTACTCATATTTCAAAATCTACTTATTGAAATCTCAATTTTCTTTCTTCGTTGGAAAATTATGGATATAATAGTTCGAAAAATTCTTCTCTCGAAGAATTTCGAGCTATATTCCATTTTATATACTAGTTTGACTTTTATGGTGCGAAATCGCGAACTGCCATTACACGACGCGCCTATTTTTAACTCAATTTTCAATTATCATTCAAACTTCACCAAAACACTTTCATATGTTTATAAAACATTTTGAAATCATTATTAAACCATTTTAAAGGGGTTTAACATTCCATATACACCAATTCATTAATATAAGGGAAAATGATTTCCTTTGTGCTTATCGACGTGTATTTCCGTGACTTGCATATATATTCAACATTCATATTAAGCAACCATCATCAATGATCATAATCAAGCATATATAACATCCAATAGCATATAGTACTATAGTTTTAAGAGTTCTCACCTTGCGTTTTGAACTATTACAAAATATTTTGTTATAGCTCCGCTATTTGGTTTCCTAAACTCACTATTCTTCGGACGTAAGCCACTAGGTGCCTTGAATAAAGCTTGGGGTGGCTTGAGGAGCTCACGGCCTAGAGTGGAGCAAGGAAGGGGCTCTGTCTACAATGAAATGGAGTGGAGGCCATGAAAAACAAGGAGAAAAGGTGGAGTTTCGGGATTATTTTGAGGCATTTAAGTGTATATAACCATATATTATAAATTTAAATTGTTTTTAAAATAATTTTTCCATAATTTATCTTAGGGTAGAAGCTATTAAAGGGGAGGACAAAGCTTAAAAAAATGAAGGAGATGAATGAAAATGAAGAGAAGAGTGTAGGGTATTTATAGGCAAAGAAGAGAGTAAAAAAATATCTACACGTACATCATCTTTTGCATCACCTTCATCATCACACCGTCCTCCCCATCAAGCATGGCAAAAGCCCCATCACCCATGTGCCCATCACTTCCATCACTTTAGGGTAAACATATGTTGACTTTTGTATGCTTAAGAAGTAACGAAACTAAAATATCTTATATATTTTATATTGTACTTTTATACTTAATTATATTGGTATATATATGTATGTGCATGTTCTCATGTATGCACATGTACATGTATAAGTGTATGCTACATATCTCCACAATGTTGCACAACTTTCACATGTTGTATCGTCACGAATCCCAATTCCGATTTTCGGTCATAATTTCTCTTTTAAGTTATTATGCATATATTTCTAAACAAATTTTGAAAATAAATTCTCTTATCATTCTTAACTAATTAAAATGATCATATTTTATTTATAAAGCCATATAAATTAATATTAATAATTATTTACAAAACTGTTATTATAATGATAAAGCGACACGAATATTTATTAAAGTGATATACTTGCAGGTCGTTACAGTCTCACTTTACCTTCAGCTTTGATACCATTCTGTTACGACCTAACTTTTCATTCATCGAAAGTTGGCACTCAATACATCCATGGTATTCAAATGTCGAACATCCAATCGTCGAAAGTCAGATTGTTAGGGTAAAAAGAAAAGAATAAGGGGAAAGAGAATCTCATAGAGGAACGACAACATATAATATAACATAGACAGTAAAAACTGTCACTCTAAAATACATGGTATATAAGAGTTAAAAACAATCCTCATCTGCTTGGACAGTTATAACTTCTTGACCTTACAATTACTGATGGGTATACAAAATAATACAGCGGAAAATAAAATTACTATGGCAGATGAATATCCATCTCTAATCTGTAATCTCCATGTCCCACCAAGGATAACATGGAAAAATTCTCGGTCTGACCTGAGCATTATAATAAAATAACACCCGGATTAGTCGGGAAAACCAGCATAAGAAAACTCAAGAAATATGGTGAAGATACCATAATTCCGTGAGACCATGCTACTAAATACGGAACAAGTTTTACCTCACAAGAACAACGTCCATAGATGAAAGAATGGAAACAAGTCGAAACAAAATCAGACTTGGAAGAATGGAAACAAATAATTAAACATCGAGAAGAGCTCCAAGCACTTCTCGATGCAATTAAAAGAACGATTCAACGATTTGAATCAAAGAAGGAAAAGTATGTTTTACCAACAATGACTAGGAGGGTGTGCCCCCTTATTGAAAGTCTACTCTAGACAATATACTTGAGAGGGTCATTTGTTATGTGACTCTTAAGGAAATGTACAAGCCGGACCCCTGCCAACCTTACTGAGAATCTGAGTATCTTACATCTCTACGCACATACAACCGAATCCAATCTAGAGAATATGTGAAGATATCCTAATGGAAGGAACCCCACATGGCTTAACGTCCACTCGCTTTCTGGTTATAGTCATTTTCGGCAAAGGATATCAATGCTCAAATAAGCAACAAACCGTCTTAAATTGAAGAAAATTCAAAAGAAGATAGCAGAATCGATAGTTAATAAATCAACCATTTGGAATAAAAAATGATCATATATGAAAATTAAATCTCTTAAATATTTGGCTCACACTTCTACTTGATTTTCACATCAAAAATATTCTTAAAAAACATTAAAAACACTCTTTAAAATATTATTTTTAAAGATCAAAATTATATTTCTAAGTGTATTAAAATATGGGTCAAAAACAAATGTCATTAAAACATTGTTTACTATAAACCTAAAAATAATTTACACCTAGCTTTCTTTTAAATATTCCCTCTTTAAATATTTTCTCTATTTATAAGCTATCGTTTATAACTTTTAAACAATTTTTGTTATCCCAGGAGATAATTAATAAGTTTAAAAGATTTTCATAAATTTTAAACAATGTTAATCATCTCAAAAGGTAATTGATATAACTCTTTTATAAAAACCACATTAATTATTCAATAAGAAGATTAATCAAATTTATAATCTATTTTATAAATTTAAAACAATATTAATTATCCCGATAGATAATTAATCAAATTTATTACCTTTTTATAAATTTAAATTGACATTAATTATCCCAAAAGATAATTAATAAAATTTATAACCTTTTTATAAGTTAAAGCAACATTAATTATCCTGGAAGATAATTATTCAAATTTATTAGCTTGTTATAAATTTAAAATAACATTAATTATCTTGAATGATAATTAATCATATTTATAATCTTTTATAAAAACAACATTAATTATCCCGTAAGATAATTAATCAAATTTATAACTCCTTTTTAAAATTTTAAACAACACTTATCCTTTATTTCAAAATCTTCAAAAATACTTGAAAATATGGTTTCAACAACTTTCAAAGTGCAAAAATGCGACCCAACATTTATATTGTAAAAATGCAAGCACAAGTTCAACACACACAAAGGTTAAAGGAGATAATATTTCATAAGTGATGATATAACGATAATTGTTATAACAACACTTACATAAATCAAACAGCAAGTCATGAATACTTCAACCAAACATTAACAAAAGCGATATAAGAATATAAGTAAGAAGCATATAACAGTAAATTAATAATGGCGAGAAAGCACTTAGGGTCTCTCTACAAAAGTCCCATGCAAAACAACGGTTATTTACGCAATCTTCTTTTCAAGTAGGAATTCAAATTCAGACAACAATCAAACGATAATAACAAACATATTATTATCATCAATTACCGATCAATAACTGACATATCATTTGTTAATTTATCCATATATTAGTTAACTTCAGTAATAATTTTTTAACTTTGCAAGCACAGAAAGATTATTTATTCTGCTTAATTGATGTCCAAAATGATCTATTTAATTTAATTATAGAGGAACAGTGTTTTATTTTCCTAAATATATATCGTAAACGAAGTATAACTAATTAACTACATTAAACATAATTAAATTAAATTACTATGATTTTATCAACAATTTATACTTTATTAAAACCATCGACTATTTTACAAATATTCAACAACAATCTATAGCAACATATATATCATATAATTTTTTTAAAGGTGAGTGAATTCACCAAAATTCCAGTAGATGCTTTCGCTTTCCAGTTCGATCTAAAATCGAATGACGTTCGATTTTAGCTCTAAATTCTAATAGCTCCAAAATTAATGAATCCAATTCCGATGCATGGATAACATTGATATGAGTCCAATGCAAAAGACCGCGTCCAAATCCAACCTCATATGAGATAGATATTAACTTTATAAGCTATCGATTTAATTAAATAATTAAATTACACTAATAACTTAACTAAAATCATTTACACCCACTAATCTTTTCTTCCCCTTCCTAATTATTTCTTGTACATGCGTATCATTGATACGCACACAACCACCACTAAGGCTCCCTCTCTCCTTCTACATCACTCATCTCTCTAGGGATTCGACCACCAACAACTCCAACACATCACCCTTCGTAAGAGATCCACATACCCCTCTACCTCATCACACTTGAAGTCCTCATCCACAATCCGACCCGTCTTCATAAACTGCCGCCCAACATGTTGCATTTTCAAATTGATGATCGAAGTTGATGAAAAATGGTAGGGTGGTGATATTCGACACAAGAAATGCGATAGCACCAACAAAGCAACCTATCGTCGCTTAATCCTTGCCTAAAATCTAACCCTAGTTAAACCTAGCCCACACCCAACTTCGACCATCCCTAAACCATCACTGTACAACCTCAACGCACATAGAATTGAAGCTCTCTTCACTACAAGTTCAGTGAATCCAATTTCATGATTTTTAGATGAGGGAGTGATTTGATTTTGAATTTTCATTTGCCGAGAGCATTTCTTGGTTACTAGTAAAGCAAGAAGAAAAGCGAGGAAAATGGAAAATGAAAATAGGTATAAGTGTTAAAGTTATTTGATTTTTAAAAAAAAAACAACTTTGCCTCCAACCCAAGTTAGCAAAAAAATTCAAGCCACCATCATATCACAGTGCACATCATCATTAATGTAAGTTCAAATTTTTGAATTTGATTTGACTTAGAAAATGTTTTGAAAAGAATGTTTTGTGGTATTCTTCTACACAATATTCCATTCACGTACGGACCGCAAATGTAGAAAAAAAATATGATCGTGCACCAAATTGCAACATGATCATAAATCAAAAATAAAATGCACAGATTATTTTATTATGTGAAATTTCAGAAATACTAACGTCTGCCGTAAAATACGTCAAACAATAATTCAAATATTCTCCAAATTAAAAATTATGGAAAATTCTTATAAATTCAAATTAAAATAAGTCATCCAAAATCATGTCGTTTTATTAACAATTGATTTGCTTATTATTTGTTCGAACTATTTATTATTGTAAATAAGTTTACAAAATGAATTTACCATTATTATTTATTAATTAAAAGTAGTTAAATAAGGCTATTAAATCCACTTAATTAATATTTAAGGCTATTAAATCCTTTTAATTAATATTCAATTCAAAATTGAAATATTTAAATAATCCCTATATTTGAACATAAGCGATTTATATTTTGATAACCAATTATTTAAATATTTAAAATTATTTAAATATTCAAAAATCAAAACGATAATATTTTAGGATGTTACATTCTAAACATATTCTTCTGGGTTAATGTAACAACCCGAATTCTGGTGGGTCCGGATTTTTCGCAAAAATGCTAAAATCCAAGCCCACTTAAGCCCGAGTTGGGTATTTGGTATCGTGCAAATAGGCAAAGACAAATATATCAGAGCTCAAATAAATATCTCACAGCGGAACTGAGTAAAATATAATAGTAAGTAAATACTCACCAAGATAATAACACTTTCTAAACAAGTGTCTCAAAGCTGGAAAGTCTCTACCATCTACCTAACCTATGGGATGTTATGGGGAGGGGGTCAGAACTAGAGTTCTAGTGACTGGACAAATTATACCCTTCTAAGCGTAATTCTACATATACCATTTTATTTCCATTTTCTTTTATATTAGGTTTACTGGGCTTGTAATACTCTCGCCTCTATGCGTGAATCGCACCCATCTACTCCGTAGTAGATTAAAACCTAACAACTAATATATATGTAGCTACATGCCCAAAGACCGCATCGGTCCTGGGTACTACCCGTAGTACCTTCCGTATCCTCCTCGAAAAGGACTCCATCGTCTTGCTCCTAGAGTGTTATGTAACTACATCTGTAAAGGACAGCTTCGTGAGGCCTACAATATAGATGTTCCGTCATCTACTATGAAAACGTAAAACTGCGTCCGCACTAGCTTATACTGGTGCTTGGACATCCACAATGTACCACCTAGTGTGTACCATGGGAACTATACGTAATCGTTCTATCTACTCTCTGAATCCCGCCAACAAGGTATACCTTGTGCGGAACCCGGTACAGGATTTTCTATATCTGTAAAGGTCCGCTTCGTTAGGCCTACAATATAGATATTCTACTTGGTCTTTCTCTTTTCTCATCGTGGCTATGGCCCCACGCAGCCCCCCTAATTAATCAAAAGACCTTTCAAAAGCTAAGTGGTTGTGCCCAACTGCAAACAATCTAAACATCCAATTGGCTGCGCCCCTCATCCAATGTCTCGGTAGTGAAAGAATCATTGGCTTGTTGGTTTAACTCTAGTCTTTCCCGAACTCGCTCTGATTGATGATGGCTTGATCTCTGCATGCGACAATCTTTTTGGGTCCTGCCCACTATAACCTACTCGCAACCCAGAGTATGGTGTCATACGAATATCCTACTCCATCATCAACCTTTTGACTGCCTACAAAGGTCTGCTTCATTAGGCCTGTAATGCAAAAGTAGTCAAGGCATACTCTCTTGATGGAACACCTACAAACCTGCCTATGAGGGTGCAGCTTCGTTAGGCCTACCCCAGAGGGCCATCCTAGAGTATCCTCACATCCTGTTGAAGTCTCGTACTTCCTTCTAGCCCGAACTAACTAAGTTGGATGTGCTCTTTCTGTACTAAAATCTACGATGAACTGCTTCGTTAGGCTCTTTATCCAGACTCTCTTTCGGGCTGCTCCAAACGCACCTTACCATTTTATTAGACCCTACATCAAATCTTTTACTATGCCTTTAGTTTACTATTCTTATTCTGTTGGTAAATTATTTACCTAAATCAGCAAGCCCAGCCCCACCTATGTATGAGACCATCAGTCCTAGACCTGAAAGGGAATGCTGCCGGTACGGGCCATGTCTATTATTTTGCTTATTAACTTAATCCAATATCTAAGTTTGATAAAATAAGCCTTTTCTATTTCTTTCTTTTTAATTATAACTTACGTGTTACAATTATACTTGCAATTGTCACTTTTATATTCTTTTCTTTCTTTTATAACCTACATGTTATAAATGTAATTGCAAGTGTCTCTTTTCTATTCTAGTATGTCTTCTTTTATTATGATACTAAATTCTCTTTAGTTCTCTTATATTATATGATAGTCTTAGCTTGGGACTATGTCCAACTGTCACAAATTACTTATCATAATAATTGCTTTACATTTTATTCTACTATCTGCGCAGTAAATGCAGATCTAGTCACATTTTCTGTTTATTATTTCTAGTCTTGTCAAATATTTGACTTGATTATTTCCACTTCTTTAATTTTTTTAACGCTTCACATTATTCTCTTTTCTTCTAGGAAGTAGTTCTATTCTATTTATGAAGCAACCCTTCCCCTTTGTCTTCATGTTGTTTGAGTGACTCAATTTAGTTTATGCTAAATTCAGGGTTACTTACTTCCAAGACCAACTATTTTCTTTCTTTTATTAGATTTATTTTTTTTTTTATATTTTATTTATTTCCCAAGATCCAATTTGATCAATATAGAAATATTGATATACTTCTTTGTAAAAACTATTTGTATGTACATATAAACATACAAATCATTTTAATTCTAATATCAGAGTTTTTTTTATAAAGTATAACTCAGTTTATTTCAAACTAAAATACCTATGTTTTAGCCACAGTAAAAAGAATTGGGAAAGACCCCCCTCCCCTTTGAATCTTTGTGCAAATTTACTAACTAATTCCTGTTCGTTTATTTGTGTTTGACAATTGTATATTTAATAGAACATGAGAGTTACCTCATCACATTCAAACTTTTGCAAAATTGCTTTTCAAATAGCCAAACAGAGGTTGTGCATGCTTCTGTGCATCTGTGTGCACATAAACATGTACAATTGCTATTTACTACACCTGAGTTTTCAGGTTGATCAACTTGATTAGGTTGGATCCCTATACTGTCTTGTTATAATTTACTAACTTTGCTCATTCATTTAAACATCAAAATTATACAAATCTGGGTTTCTACTTTTCTATGTCTTCAGATTTCCTGTCTATATGTTTATTCCCATTTCATAGTATTTACAGTCAATTTGTAAATAGGTTCTAGACTCTAAACAATCTAATACATATGAATACATTATTGGTTCACATATGCTTCAGATTTACTACTAAACTCACTACTTGATTCATGAAAATTTGCATACTTATAGGTTATGATATAAAGCTAAACACATTTATCTTTTCTACTGAAAACAGATCCACCCCATAATAATCTTTTTCCACTGAGAATAATTTCATCACATAGTAATTTCTTTTAAACCATTCATTACATCACCATCAAAATTCAGCACAAATACAATATTATTACAGAAAGTCTTCTAGTTAAAATAAAACATAAATGACATCATTTAGCAAACATTCATAATTCAGTGAATTAGCAAATTTCTTCTTAGCATCACACATCTGCATCTTATCACTTAGCCTTCTCTTTTCCTGTAGACATCTCATGATCTGCTCCATAATACATATGAAGCACCCATTTGATGCAAGCAACAAACAGGTCAGACTCATGTCTAGTGTAAGTAGAGTCACTTGTTAATGCATAAAGACTAACGAAATATGTTCCATTATTATAGTTCCTGTTCTCAGAGGTTAAGTGTTTTATTCAAGGTAATAAATCTCCTTCTCATATTCAGAAAACCTATCAATCATCATACATACACACAAGTTGGTGCTAACACCCAAAACATGCACAATCATACATAAACATGCACCAACAATATTCATGGTATTGAGCCAAAGTATCAACCTTGAGTCTACATGTTAGAACTCTCATATACTTCTAGCCTATTTACCCTTGCATGTATAATAATTTCATGTTATTCTAAAGTCCAGTATTACATTCATGGTTGCACTGGTACACACTGCCTGGAACCACTACCTGGTTTCCAGAGCACTACAAGCTATTTGGGCATAAACATGCCATGTGCAAACTCACACCCCAACCTTGATGCAAGCCAACCACTATGTCATACCCACTTCCCTCATACCCAACCTGATAGAGGTGACCCACATCCTTAGTTTAATTACTAAGTTCTTTCATATGACCCAATATTATATATGCAGTGTCATGCCCAAACTGTTGTATGCTAACTAATATATGCTAGCAGTTTTCATACATCCATCAACCATTCACCCATTCATACATTCAACAATTTAAATCAGTCACACTTGTGATTATTTCAAGTCAGTTTCATTCAGAGATATATCCTTAGCTAAAGCATAGATCTGAGCATTTTGAGAAGTGAAATGCCACTGCGGTTCTCTAGTAATAAGGTTCTCACAATCAATCACACATTAAGGTGTGTTTGCTTGTTACTCAACCCTATTTCCAAAGAATACTTACTAATGGATTAAGACTCAGCACATGGAAATTCCATTGCACCCTAACCATTTTTTTCAGTTGCAAGACATAAGCCAGAGAACCCCTTCCTCTTGCTGCCTTGCACCCTACTTTCCTTATTAATTCATGCTTTAACTAAAAATATTTCTCAAGTTCATAAACATATAAATAAATCAGTTGTTATTCCTTCATTAAATTATCATATATAAACAAGCATAAGTTGAGTGACAACAAGGCAATGAAAGTCATAAAGTCTCAGGAGCAACAGAAAATTGCTAAACTAAAAAAAATGCAAGCAATGCATCAAACATAAATTAAAATAACTAAAGGTTAATGGCTGCCTTTCATAGGTCTTAATGCCTTGCCAAGTGAGGATTTACTCACCATAGTTCTCCTTCCCAAGTCTTGGTTCGGCCTGCCATTGATTTTCTAAACTGCTGCCTTTTTCTTTCTAATTTTTGTTTTCTGCTTCTAACATGTAACCGTAGGAAATAATGATGTATATATGGGAGTTGCTAGGGTTTTAAGGTTAGTTAAGTAATTTATTTTTATCAGAAATCCCTTCACCATTTCTGGTTTCACCCCACTGTTCACCCTCTCCACTTTCCTTTCCCACCATTTCTCCTTTTTCCTTGTCTTGGCCACTTTTGGCAAATTTCCTCACACACTATATACATGACTTTGGCTTAGCCATTGTTTGTCTTTTCTGGTTTTAATCATGTATATAAACTTATTTGTATAACCAGCTATATGTGTGTATCAATCAAATATTTTGCACATCTTACATATTCATGCATTTCCTATCTACACAAGCAACTATGCTCCTATTTAATCTATGGAAATTAAGACTAAAATCTGCCTAAGTTATTTATGTGTTATATTTAAACTATTGTGTACACACACTTAACAAGTCATGCACTAATTTATTTCACATTTACTTACAAGGTCTTTACTTACTAAATTACCTTGCTCAGGTAGTATTCTGGAACAGTGTGCACATGCACAAGGGCATGCACACTCATTCTCATACACAATCATTTCCAGAAAATTGTGTTTTCAACCAACTATCTTTCTTTTATAAAATATTCAAACTACTTATATATATATATATATTATATATACTTGCCTAACTATGGGCTGTCACATACACCCTTCCTTTAAGAAATTGTGTCCCACAATTTAACACTTCTGATTGTGTTAGTTATATAACAAAACTAAACATGCACACGTATTCTTAATTCAACCAAAACATCCATCAAGTAAACACATTCAACACTGAACACTATATTTAAATAGGTAAATTCAAGCATGAATAATAGATTACCTCTATTTTAATTATCAGTTGCAAATAGTTGAGGGTACTGGACTTTTATCTTGTTCTCAACTTCCCATTTGCAATCATTAGGGTCTAGACTCCACGGCACCTTTACCAGTTTAATAGTTTTGTTCCTCAATTTCTTATCTTCTTTAGTTACAATGCCCACTGGCTTCTTCTCATACACCAAGTCTGGTCTGACTTCCACTTTGTTTTGTGACTGAATCACTGATGCTTCATCATGTACACATTTTCTCAATTGTGATACATGAAATACATTGTGTATTCCACTCATTTCTTCTGGCAACTTCAACCTGTAAGCCATCTTTCCTATTCTTGCAATGATTTCATATGGTCCTAT
The DNA here is from genome assembly GCA_030737815.1 of Allium fistulosum. Taxonomy (NCBI): domain Eukaryota; kingdom Viridiplantae; phylum Streptophyta; class Magnoliopsida; order Asparagales; family Amaryllidaceae; genus Allium; species Allium fistulosum. The sequence goes on along the minus strand of CM060901.1, from coordinate 1,384,801,939 downwards.
ATATCTTGGGGTTAGCTTCCCTGCCTTGCCAAATCTCAACAACTTCCTCATAGGTGAAACTTTCAAATACACAAAATCTCCTAATTCAAATTCAAGTGGCTTCCTTCTCCTATCTACATATGATTTCATTCTATCTTGTGCTGCCTTCATTCTCTGTCTGATCAGTGTGATCTTATCATTTGTTTCTTTCACATGATCTGGTCCTAACATCACCTTATCACCTACCTCTAACCAGCAAGCAGGTGACAAACAAGGCCTCCCATATAGGGCTTCATAGGGAGACATCCCTACACTACTCTGGTAGCTGTTGTTGTAAGCAAATTCTGCTAAATGAAGGTAGTCTTCCCAATTGCCACCATGGTCAAGTACACAGGCTCTAAGTAGATCCTCCAAGAATTTATTAACTACTTCTGTCTGGCCATCAGTTTGGAGATGGTAGGCTGTGCTCAAGCACAACTCAACCCCCATTGCCTGTTGAAAGCTACTCCAGAACTTTGATGTGAATATGGTGTCTCTATCACTAATGATAGTGGTAGGAACTCCATGTAGTTTCACTATTTCTTTCATGAAAACTTGCGCCAATTTTGGTGCATTTCTATCACTCTTCACTGGTATGAAGTGTGATGATTTAGTCAATCTATCCACCACCACCCAAATACTGTCATTACCTCTTTTTGATCTTGGCAAGCCATCAATGAAATCCATTGATATGCTTTCCCATTTCCACCTTGGAACTTCCAGAGGTTGCAACAGTCCACTGGGTCTTTGGTACTCAGCCTTGACTTGTTGGCAAGTCATGCATTTTGACACATATTCACCCACACTCCTCTTCATTCCTTTCCACCAATAACTCCTCTTTAGATCATGATACATTTTAGTACCACCTGGATGTATGGTGTACTTAGACTTGTGATGGACATCCATGATTTTTCTTTGTAGTGCTTCTGTGCCAGGCACACACAGTCTTTCCTTGTATCTTAAAAATCCTTTTTCATCCAATTCAAACTTATCAAACTTTGAACCATTCCTTAACAATTCTTTCTTCTCTCTTAGGAATGCATCCATGTCTTGAGTCTGGTTCACTTCTTCCACTAAGTCTGATTTTATTGTGATGAGGCTGAGCTTGCCATAGTGCTCCATGTCCTCATCTATCACCATAGTTTGCTCTCCCATGCTTCCCACTTCTACATCAGTTAGTGCTAATAGCATTTTAAACTCCTCTATCATCAGTGTAGCCAACTTGGCATGTTGCCTACTCAATGCATCTTCCACTCTATTTGCTTTCCCTGGTGTGTACATAATGTCCAAATCATAGGCAGCAAGGAATTCCACCCACCTATGTTGTCTCATGTTCAAATCTTTTTGAAAAAATAAGTATTTCAAAGCTTTATGGTCAGTATAAAGCTCAAACTTTGCTCCTAATAGGTAGTGTCTCCAAAGCTTTAATGCATACACCACAGCTGCCAATTCCAAGTCATGTGTTGCATACTTGGTCTCACTTGGTTTCAGTTGCCTTGATGCATAGGCTATTACTCTACCATCTTGCATAAGAACAGCTCTTATACCTGACCCACATGCATCAGTGTACACTACCAGATTATCATTGCCTTCTGGAATTTTCAGCACTGGTGCCTCCATCAATGCCTTCTTCAATTGGTTGTATGCCCCTTCACACTTCTCAGTCCATAGGAAAGGCTGGTCTTTCCTTGTTAGCTTAGTTAATGGGGTTGCTATTTTAGCAAAGTCTTTTATAAATCTTCTGTAGTATCCAGCCATGCCCATGAATGATCTTATCTTAGTAACATTGCTTGGTCTCTTCCATACTTGCACTGCCATGACCTTACTAGGGTCTATTGAAATTCCTTCTTGAGAAATTATATGGCCTAAGAATTTTATTTCATTCTTTCAGAAAGAACACTTTGCAAACTTAGCCTTAAGGCCTTGTTGCCTTAATCTATTTAGTACCATGTGCAAATGTTTCTCATGTTCATTAGCTGATTTAGAGTATATTAATATATCATCAATGAAAATCAGTACAAATTTATCTAAATAGTCTCTAAAAATCCTATTCATTAAATCCACAAAATAGGATGGTGCATTAGTCAAACCAAATGGCATTACTAAGTATTCATACAAGCCATACCTGGTATTGAAAGCTGTATACTTGATACTTTCTTCTTTCACTTTCATTTGATGGAAGCCAGATGCTAAGTCAAGTCTGGAAAATACCTTAGCACCATTTAATTGATCAAAAAGATCATTTATTCTAGGTAGAGGGTATTTGTTTTTTATGGTGACTGAGTTTAGTTCCCTATAGTCTATGCACATTCTCAAGGAACCATCATGCTTCTTAACAAATACTATTGGTGATCCCCAATTTGAACTGCTAGGCCTAATGAAGCCTTTTTGTTCTAATTCTTCTAATTGTTTCTTCTACTCAATCAGTTCTCTAGGACCCATTCTGTTTGGTTTCTTAATGACAGGGCTTGTTCCTGGCTTAAGTCTTATTTGAAATTCTACTAGTCTATTATGAGGAATGCCATTCACTTCACCAAACACATCAGCGTATTGGTCAACTATGGGTATCTTCTCTAGGCTTGATTCAACCTCACCACTGTTCAAGTTGAACATCCTGCCCATACCCCTATCTTTGGATGCCTCATACATGACCAAAACTCTTTTGCCATCAGGAAGTTGTAATGAGATTGTGGAATTTTCCAAGTTAATGATAGCACAAAAACCCTTTAACCAATCCATTCCTAATATAATATCCAACTTAGGGTAATTCAACACATATAGTTCTGAAATAAAGGTGTAACCACCCATACATAATTCTACTTGCATGCATTTCATATTTGTACTGCAGGAATTACCTATAGGACTATTAACATGCAATGGCTTATCAACAAAAACACATGTTAACCCTAGTTTCTGAACTATGTCACATGAAATAAAAGAGTGTGTAGCTCCTGTGTCATAAATAACTGATATGGGTATGCCTTTAATGAATAATATACCTTCCACTTGGCTGGGTGCTTCCATGGTCTTGCCCTTCCCTTCAAGTACAGCAACCCTTGCCATTTCTGGACACTGCCTTTTCATGTGCCCCTCTTTACCACAGTTGTAACACCTAAGAACAGTTGACTTGGGTGCTTGGCATTTGGTCTTTATATGGCCTTCCTTCCCACAGTTGTAACAGATCACTTTAGGTTTCTTACTGTCAGAGCTTGCCACCTTACTACCTTCTTTGTTCATTGCTTCTCCCTTCTTCTTCTCATATGGGTGTGCTCTATTCTTCCCTTTCTTGTTATTCCTAAAATTCTTAAACTTTTCCCTGGCATTGTCATGCTGCTCAAATGACAATGTCAAGTCCATAACTTGATCAAAGGTTCTGTCTTTGTATGGTAACATGGCTCTACTCAATCCAGCATTTAATCCCTGAATGTACCTTGCATTCCTTGAAACTTCATATGGGATTAGTACTGCCCCATACTTGGACAACCCTTCAAATTTCTGAGTGTATTCAGTGACACTCATAGATCCTTGCCTCAACTTGATAAACTCCTCAAGTAATGAAGCTTTTGCTGAGGCTGGGACAAATCTGGCTTCTAACATTTCTTTGAACTGATTCCATGTGATCTCTTGCTCTTGCCTGCCTGTAATGATCACTTCCCACCAATCCAAAGCAAGGCCTTTTAGTTGTCTTGAAGCTATTTGCCTTCTTCTTTGGTCATTAACCTACATATCTGCAAAGATCCTCTCCACTGTTCTTAACCATGTCTGGACACCCATGACATTTTATGTGCCATCAAAGCTAATGCCTCCTAAGTGTGTATATGTTTTAAGCAATTTGGACAGCTCCTCATGAGGATTATCTACCCTAGGTGCCATTCCATCCCTCGGTACTCTAACAAAATCTTGCATGTTAATCATTGGGGGACCAGTGGCCATTCCAGTTGCATGTTCAGCATTATCAGAAGATTGATCGTTCTCCCTTTCTCCAGCAGCCTAGGGATTGATCCTAACTGCTCTGGGCCTCTATTGAACAATTCTAGTATGGTTAGTTCTAATTCCTATTCACTACTTCACTTTTAAACTAGCAGTGAACTCATTCATACATAATAAGTAAAACAACCAATGCAAACAGTACAAACAATGCACACAGATTCAACCAAGTATTTGTATTGGCTATGTATTTAATACATAACTCTGATACCAACTGAAGCAACCCTTCCCCTTTGTCTTCATGTTGTTTGAGTGACTCAATTTAGTTTATGCTAAATTCAGGGTTACTTACTTCCAAGACCAACTATTTTCTTTCTTTTATTAGATTTATTTATTTTTTTATATATTTTATTTATTTCCCAAGATCCAATTTGATCAATATAGAAATATTGATATACTTCTTTGTAAAAACTATTTGTATGTACATATAAACATACAAATCATTTTAATTCTAATATCAGAGTTTTTTTTATAAAGTATAACTCAGTTTATTTCAAACTAAAATACCTATGTTTTAGCCACAGTAAAAAGAATTGGGAAAGACCCCCCTCCCCTTTGAATCTTTGTGCAAATTTACTAACTAATTCCTGTTCGTTTATTTGTGTTTGACAATTGTATATTTAATAGAACATGAGAGTTACCTCATCACATTCAAACTTTTGCAAAATTGCTTTTCAAATAGCCAAACAGAGGTTGTGCATGCTTCTGTGCATCTGTGTGCACATAAACATGTACAATTGCTATTTACTACACCTGAGTTTTCAGGTTGATCAACTTGATTAGGTTGGATCCCTATACTGTCTTGTTATAATTTACTAACTTTGCTCATTCATTTAAACATCAAAATTATACAAATCTGGGTTTCTACTTTTCTATGTCTTCAGATTTCCTGTCTATATGTTTATTCCCATTTCATAGTATTTACAGTCAATTTGTAAATAGTTTCTAGACTCTAAACAATCTAATACATATGAATACATTACTGATTCACATATGCTTCAGATTTACTACTAAACTCACTACTTGATTCATGAAAATTTGCATACTTACAGGTTATGATATAAAGCTAAATACATTTATCTTTTCTACTGAAAACAGTTCCACCCCATAATAATCTTTTTCCACTGAGAATAATTTCATCACATAGTAATTTCTTTTAAACCATTCATTACATCACCATCAAAATTCAGCACAAATACAATATTATTACAGAAAGTCTTCTAGTTAAAATAAAACATAAATGACATCTTTTAGCAAACATTCATAATTCAGTGAATTAGCAAATTTCTTCTTAGCATCACACATCTGCATCTTATCACTTAGCCTTCTCTTTTCCTGTAGACATCTCATGATATGCTCCATAATACATATGAAGCACCCATTTGATGCAAGCAACAAACAGGTCAGACTCATGTCTGGTGTAAGTAGAGTCACTTGTTAATGCATAAAGACTAATGAAATATGTTCCATTATTATAGTTCTTGTTCTCAGAGGTTAAGTGTTTTATTCAAGGTAATAAATCTCCTTCTCATATTCAGAAAACCTATCAATCATCATACATACACACAAGTTGGTGCTAACACCCAAAACATGAACAATCATACATAAACATGCACCAACAATATTCATGGTATTGAGCCAAAGTATCAACCTTGAGTCTACATGTTAGGACTCCCATATACTTCTAGCCTTTTTAACCTTGCATGTATAATAATTTCATGTTATTCTAAAGTCCAGTATTACATTCATGGTTGCACTGGTACACACTGCCTGGAACCACTACCTGGTTTCCAGAGCACTACAAGTTATTTGGGCATAAACATGCCACGTGCAAACTCACACCCCAACCTTGATGCAAGCCAACCACTATGTCATACCCACTTCCCTCATACCCAACCTGATAGAGGTGACCCACATCCTTAGTTTAATTACTAAGTTCTTTCATATGACCCAATATTATATATGCAGTGTCATGCCCAAACTGTTGTATGCTAACTAATATATGCTAGCAGTTTTCATACATCCATCAACCATTCACCCATTCATACATTCAACAATTTAAATCAGTCACACTTGTGATTATTTCAAGTCAGTTTCATTCAGAGATATATCCTTAGCTAAAGCATAGATCTGAGCATTTTGAGAAGTGAAATGCCACTGTGGTTCTCCTGTAATAAGGTTCTCACAATCAATCCACACATTAAGGTGTGTTTTCTTGTTACTCAACCCTATTTCCAAAGAATACTTACTAATGGATTAAGACTCAGCACATGGAAATTCCATTCCACCCTAACCATTTTTTTTCAGTTGCAAGACATAAGCCAGAGAACCCCTTCCTCTTGCTGCCTTGCACCCTACTTTCCTTATTAATTCATGCTTTAACTAAAAATATTTCTCAAGTTCATAAACATATAAATAAATCAGTTGTTATTCCTTCATTAAATTATCATATATAAACAAGCATAAGTTGAGTGACAATAAGGCAATGAAAGTCTCAGGAGCAACAGAAAATTGCTAAACTAAAAAATATGCAAGCAAAGCATCAAACATAAATTAAAATAACTAAAGGTTAATGGCTGCCTTTCATAGGTCTTAATGCCTTGCTAAGTGAGGATTTACTCACCATAGTTCTCCTTCCCAAGTCTTGGTTCAGGCCTGCCATTGATTTTCTAAACTGCTGCCTATTTCTTTCTAATTTTTGTTTTCTCGTTCTAACATGTAACCGTAGGAAATAATGATGTATATAAGGGAGTTGCTAGGGTTTTAAGGTTAGTTAAGTAATTTATTTTTATCAGAAATCCCTTCACCATTTCTGGTTTCACCCCACTGTTCACCCTCTCCACTTTCCTTTCCCACCATTTCTCCTTTTTCCTTATCTTGGCCACTTTTGGCAAATTTCCTCACACACTATATACATGACTTTGGCTTAGCCATTGTTTGTCTTTTCTGGTTTTAATCATGTATATAAACTTATTTGTATAACCAGCTATATGTGTGTATCAATCAAATATTTTGCACATCTTACATATTCATGCATTTCCTATCTACACAAGCAACTATGCTCCTATTTAATCTATGGAAATTAAGACTAAAATCTGCCTAAGTTATTCATGTGTTATATTTAAACTATTGTGTACACACACTTAATAAGTCATGCACTAATTTATTTCACATTTACTTACAAGGTCTTTACTTACTAAATTACCTTGCTCAGGTAGTATTCTGGAATAGTGTGCACATGCACAAGGGCATGCACACTTATTCTCATACACAAGCATTTCCAGAAAATTGTGTTTTCAACCAACTATCTTTCTTTTATAAAATATTCAAAATACTTATATATATATATATACTTGCCTAACTATCGGCTGTCACAATTTAGTTGGTTACAAAAACTGTATTAAAATCCATTTCCATATTTTAATACTAAATAATGCCATAAACAATAACTCATAACTGCAAGATATATTTTTTTGTTCCTTTAATTGTTGGATTATTCAAAATACAGTAATGTCTCTATTTTGCACTAATTCCATTTTTCTTGCTTTTATTCTTGCAATTACTTTAACCATTTTTCTTACAATATTAAACTATGGAAATGTATTCCCTTTTCTAAACCAGCCAACTAATCTATCACTAACTTCCAAATCAAGTTATAAGATTTTCTCCTTTTTAATTCATTTCTCCCGCTTTAACATAATTTACTTTAAATTTCTCACTTTTAGACTTATGCCTTTCTCTACAACTTTTAAGCCTAATATTACTTATATTTAATTGAATTCCTTTCTTTTTCCAAATAAATAATATTTAAATATAAGTATACTTCTCTTATAAAATTTATAGTTTCAACATAACTAATTAATAGAACTAATTACTGAAATAAATGTTGAACTAAATATTTAACGAGAATATAACGATATTATATATCATAAACATAAAAGAGATATACTTTAAATCCACTCACCTGTCGTCCATAGCTTTTCTCCATGGCCTTCCTGGATCCCCTTCTAAGGTGTCTAATATTATTATTAAAAAGATATCCTCCCTAGAAATATTTTCTATTTAGGGTTCAGCCTCATGCAATGAACCCAATTGGGAGAAAATCTGATTGTGAGAAAATAGCTAGGCATAGGGTTCTATTTAAAGTGGAGTTTGGGGATCTCAGACCATCAGATTTTTGGATTGAATCTAGTGCAACCACGTCGCAGGCTCGCTGTGGATCGTTGGATCTAGAAAACAACGGTTCAGATCGCTCGAAAAGTCAGATTTTAATACTTCGGCACGTTCTTGGACGATTTCATGTCCAGGGCAAAACGTGGGTCGACCTGTGTTCTTTGGGGGTCGACCTTAGGGTCAACCCTTGTGTTTTGTGGGTCGACCTATAGGTCGACCCGTAGTGTCTTATTATTATTATTATTTTCGTTTTTCTGATTTTCGTTTCTCTCGTAACTTGTTCAATTAACTCGGATTTCGACATGTTATATATGGAAATTGATCATAAAATCGCCATGAACAGAATGGTATAAGTTTTGAGGCCATATTCTGACAATTCCAAAATTTCTTATTTTCACTTTTCATTGTTATTTAATTATTTAATTATCTAAAAATGCGGGGTGTTACATTCTCCCTCCCTTTAGGAAATTTCGTCCTCGAAATTCTATAAGGGTAAAACTATGTAATTCTCTGCATCAGTCACATCAATTTTGTGTACATCCAATTTTGCGACCATCCGTGTCCTTGTGCAAAGTGTCATTCAACATAAAATATATGCATGTACATGGATTTCTAAGCGGTACCTCCTATATGAATGTATTTCTTTTTTAAAAACTCCTTTTAAAAATATGATGCACACATCCTAAATATACTTGAAATTTTTATATAAATGCAATCTTTTGAAAACTCAAAACATTTTTCAGCCAATTTTTCCCACGCTCCTACTGAATAGGGGCATAGTTCAACGAATTTTACATCCAAATCCTACCACATAACTTTTAATATTCAAACATAGGAAAAATCTATCTTTCCGAACTCGATTTCTTATGTCAGAAAGAAGGTATAAAACAGAAAACCTCACATTTACCGTTTTATTTTTGTGCACCTCTTTCTCCATACTTGGAACTTTTGCCGCTATTCTATAAAAATATCTATTTTTTCCCAAGCACGGTTTACATAAGAAAAAATTCCTTTCCAAAATTTTCTGTTGACGTTTCTGTCGCTTTCTTTAAATTTGTTGTTTTCCTTTTTGTTACTCTTTTATCTGCTTTTACTTTTCTTTTAATATTTATGGCCTATGTCTTTATTCCCTTTTTGTGAACATCACAAAAACATAGTGAAAAAGCATCATACTAATCATCACTGATTTACTACAATAGGAACTAAATGCTCACATAGGAGTACAATCTCATAGCTAAAAGAGAAAATAAGTCTACTACAAAGTGATACTAGATAGGTAAATATAGCATCTAAACGCAGCTATCATCTAGGGCTAGGAAGCCTAGGACCATGTCCACTCTCATACAGAAAGGTCCTACTCTAGGAATCTAAGTAACTCATATGCTCCTCCTGCCGCCTATTACTCGTTACTAACTCATGCTGCATTACTCACGATGAATAAAATCTATTCACCTCTTCCATTCCATACTCAAAATGAAATAACCAAGTCTCATTTACTGCAACGAATAAGGGTTTCAATCTATGCAGTCTCTATCTAAAAAGGCAACTAAGTTTGGGGAAATTTTATCTTTACCTTTCATTTTTCCTCAACTAAGGTCTACCTTTCCCAACCACGTGTGTCTTATTATCTTACTAATATCAGTTCACTCTTCTTCTATAGTCTACACACATGAAGCAACATTCCTAGATTCTCAATACTGTCCTATACACTTACAGGAACTTTTATTATTACTACTAAAAGTAACCACTGCTATCTCCTATATAGCCTTACACTTTTCCCGTCACACCTAGGAAATGATTCCTATCTACTCCATCTTTAAAAGTTTGGTTTGGTATTTATCATTTCATTTCAAAAATTAAAGCTTCTAAATTTTTGAAACATCAAATCCTAAAATCCTTGCCTTTAAAAGTGTTACTTTGAGTTTCTATTAAATTCAAAGGTACTTGGTTACTTAACATTTTATCTTTCAAGACTTGCATCTTTACAGCTCTTTGAATTTAAATTATTTCCCAAACCTAGAGGGGAAAACTTACAAATTCTAAGTTCAAAACTTATTCTTCTTTTCCTTTTAAAGACCTTTACAGCTTTACATAAAAAAAAATTGGATTTTTTTTTAAATTTAACTGTTTACTAAGTTTTTCTCTTCCAAAAAATTATTAACTTTTTCACCAAACCATTTTTCTTTAAAACATGCCATGCTTGCCCTTAAAACATTTATTTTTCTTGACTTCCAAAAATGTCTTCACATGTTTTCAAAACATCTTCTTTTCATAGATTTTCAAATTTACAAAAACTGGAGTAGATAAGAATAATTATTTTATCAAAAATCCCTTAACTTTCCTACTCTTCCAATTACCTAACCTTGGAGGAGTTTCTAACTTACTACAAAGGCAAGCAACCAATGCGCATAATCAATGGAAAAATATGAAATTTCCATTGCTTAACTTTCCTACTAAGGCTCTCTAAAATATCCCTCCTAAATAACACTTTCTCTAATTATTACACTTCTTGTTACACCTAATGGTTTTATACCTTACTGTATTGGAACTACTTTCTCTTATGAGAAACCATTAACACTAAAACCTTCTATGAATCCTTTAAAAGAGGATTTCATGTTTACGTGAAATTACAAGGAACTTATTTTATAATTTATCGAAATAGGCTATACAAAATATGGTGCTTTCCATACCTTGTACATCTCTTCACGTATTCCTTATAACTTACACAAAACATCTTTATTTGTGATTTGGTTTCATAGAAAATTATCATTATTCATTTCACTCCAATAGATTAAAGTATGTTTAATCTATATTCACTTACAATAGAAATTTATTACGAAATTTATTAATTTTCTAATATTTAACTTACATCTATTTTTCATACAAACTCATTTTCAAAACTATTTAAATATTTTCATAACTAGAAAACATTTCCATATGATTATTTAAATAATAAGTGTACTTACAAACCACTTTATTTCTATACTTAGAAATTATCTTCAAAACACATTTATTTGGGTCAAAACAGATGTTGCGTAAAACACCGTCACTACAACCCAAAAATATTAATATACGGATTCAATTAAAATAAATATTAATAAATCCCTTATGCTATGTAAAAACATTTCCTTTAGGAGTCACCTACTATAACAATAGTGTCATAGTCTATGCTTCCCTTATTTTTCATGAAAACATCTACTACAGCAATAAATGTTGTAACCTATGTTTTCGATACTTAACACACTCTAGGTTTTTATATTTAAAATCTTTGTTTACCTACAAAGAAACTAGCGAGCTATACATTCTCTATAATTCTTCAAAAAAGATTTCACTTTTAACAAAATTAACATCATATAAAAACTAATTTAAATTTCATACCACTTTTTTTTTTAAAACCCAATATTTACTTCCTCAAACATATTAACAATTATATTTTTCAACTTTTCAATTCCAAAAGTTTCATTTTATTGGGCTGGACATAAAGTGAATTTTCTTTTTACTGCCCTAGGAATACCCTTCCAAAATAAAAATACTCTCCCTATTATCCCTAGGGAACTTTCCCACTTCCTATAACATATGAATACCAATCTTCTCTCAAAACATAGTTTATTGTACACTATAAATCGGTAATAATATAGGGCTCAACATCCTTGGGTCATCCCAAATCCAACAAGCAAACTATGCACAAATATACTTCTAAAAACTTTCCTTATGTTAAAATCTATAATTGGGGACTATTTGGATTTTAGTACATAATATATTTATATTTTATTCAAAAATACAAATATGTTCACTCATATTTCCTAATTTACTTAGGATCTACTAACCTAAGCTCTAATACCAAATGTAACAACCCGAATTCCAGTGGGTCCGGATTTTTCACAAAAATGCTAAAATGCAAGCCCACTGAAGCCCGAGTTAGGTATCTGGTATCCTGCAAATGGGAAAAGACAAATATATCAGAGCTCAAAAAAATATCTCACAGCGGAACTGACTAAAATATAATAGTAAGTAAATACTCACCAAGATAATAACACTTTCTAAACAAGTGTCTCAAAGCTGGAAAGTCTCCGCCATCTACCTAACCTGTGGAATGTTATGAGGAGGGGGTCAGAACTAAAGTTCTGGTGAATGGACAAATTATACACTTCTAAGCTTAATTCTACATATACCATTTTATTTCCATTTTCTATTATATTAGGTTTACTGGGCTTATAATACTCTCGCCTATATGCGTGAATCGCACCCATCTACTTCGTAGTAGATTAAAACCTAATAACTAATATATATGCAGCTACATGTCCAAAGACCGCATCGGTCCTAGGTACTACCCATAGTACCTTACATATCCTCCTCGAGAAGGACTCCATCGTCTTGCTCCTTGAGCGTTCTGTAACTACATCTGTAAAGGACAGCTTCGTGAAGCCTACAATACAAATGTTCTGTTGTCTACTATGAAAACGTAAAACTACGTCTGCACTAGCTTATACTAGTGCTCGGACATCCACAATGTACCACCCAGTGCATACCTTGAGGACTATATGTAATCGTTCTGTCTACTCCCTGAATCCCGCCAACAAGGTCTACCTTGTACGGAACTTGGTCGGGGATTTTCTATATCTGTAAAGGTCCGCTTCGTTAAGCCTACAATACAGATATTTTACTTGGTCTGTCTCTTTTCTCATCATGGCTATGGCCCCACGCAGCCCTCCCTCAACTAATCGAAAGACCTTCCAAGAGCTAAGTGGTTGTGCCCTACTGCAAATAATCTAAACATCCAATTGGCTACGCCCCTCATCCAATGTCTCGATAGTGAAAGAATCATTGGTCTATTGGTTTAACTCTAGTCTTTCCCGAACTCGCTATGATTGATGATGGCTTGATCTCTGCATGCGAATATCCTTTTGGGTCCTGCCCACTATAACCTACTCGCAACCCAGAGTACGGTGTCATACGAATATCTTACTCTATCATCAACCTTTTGACTGCCTACAAAGGTCCGCTTCATTAGGCCTGCAATGCAAAAGCGGTCAAGGCATACTCTCTTGATGGAACACCTACAGACCTGCCTTCGGTGGTGCAGCTTCGTTAGGCCTACCCCAGAGGGCCATCCTAAAGTATCCTCACATCCCATTGAAGTCTCGTACTTCCTTCTATCTCGAACTAACTAAGTTGGACGTGCTCTTTCTGTATTAAAATCTGCGATGAACTGCTTCGTTAGGCTCTTTATCCAGATTCTCTTTTGGGCTGCTCCAAACGCACCTTACCATTTTATTAGACCCCTACGTCAAATCTTTTACTATGCGTTTAGTTTAATTTTCTTATTCTGTTGGCTACTTATTTACCCTAATCAGCGAGCCCAGCCCTACCTATGTGTGAGACCATCAGTCTTAGTCCTGAAAGGGAATGCTGCTAGTACGGGCCACTTCTATTATTTTTCTCATTAACTTAATCCAAGATCTAAGTTTGATAAAATAAGCCTTCTATTTCTTTCTTTTTAATTATAACTTACTTGTTACAATTATACTTGCAATTGTCACTTTCATATTCTTTTCTTTCTTCTATAACCTACATGTAATAAATGTAATTGCAAGTGTCTCTTTTCTATTCTAGTCAGTCTTCTTTTATTATGATACTAGATTCTCTTTAGTTCTCTTATATTATATGACAGTCTTAGCTTGGGACTATGTCCAACTGTCACAAATTACTTATCATAATAACTGCTTTACTTTCTAATCTACTATCTAAGCAGTAAATGCAAATCTAGTCACATTTTCTATTTATTATATCTAGTCTTGTCAAATATTTAACTTGATTATTTCCTCTTCTTTAATTTTTTTAACGCTTCACGTTATTCTCTTTTATTCTAGGAAGTAGTTCTATTCTATTTAGTTCTATTCCATTTCCATATTTTAGTACTAAATAATGCCATAAACAATAACTCGTAACTGCAAGATATATTTTTTTGTTCCTTTAATTGTTGGATTATTTAAAATACAGTAATGTCTCTATTTTGCACTAATTCCATTTTTCTTGCTTTTATTCTTGCAATTACGCTTACTGTTTTTCATACAATATTAAACTATGGAAATGTATTCCCTTTTCTAAACCAGCCAACTAATATATCACTAACTTCCAAATCAAGTTATTAGATTTTCTCCTTTTTAATTCATTTCTCCCGTTTTAACATAAGTTCCTGTAAATTTCTCACTTTTAGGCATATGCCTTTCTCTACAACTTTAAGCCTTATATTACTTATATTTAGTTGGATTCCTTTCTTTTTCTAGATAAATAACATTTAAATATAAGTACACTTCTCTTATAAAATTTACAGTTTCAACATAACTAATTAGCAGAACTAATTATTGAAATAAATGCTGAATTAAATATTTAACGGGAATCTAACGTTATTATATATCATAAACATGAAATAGATATAATTTAAATCCACTCACATGTTGTCCTTAGCTTTGCTCTATGGCCCTCCTGGATCCCTTTCTAAGGTGACTAATATTTTTATTAAAAAGATATCCTCCCTAGAAATATTTTCTATTTAGGGTTCAGCCTCAGGCAATGAACCCAATTGGGTGAAAATCTGATTGTGAGAAAATAGCCAGGCCTAGGGTTCTATTTATAGTGGAGTTTCGGGATCTCAAACCGTCAGATTTTTGGATTGAATCTGGTGCAACCATGTCACAGGCTCACTACGGATCGTTGGATCCAGAAAACAACACTTCAGATCGCTCGGATAATCAGAAATTAATACTTCGGCACATTCTTGGACGATTTTACGTCCAGGGCAAAACGCGGGTCGACCTGTGTTCTTTGGGGGTCGACTTTAGGGTCGACCATTGTGTTTTGCGGGTCGACCTATAGGTCGACCCGTAGGGTCTTCTTCTTCTTATTATTATTATTTCTGATTTTCGTTTCTCTCGTAACTTCTTCATATTAACTCGGATTTCGACAAGTTATATATGGAAATTGATCAAAAAATCACCATGAACACAATGGTATAAGTTTCGAGGCCATATTCTGAAAATTCCAAAAATGCTTATTTTCACTGTTCATCGTTATTTAAATATCTAAAAATGTGGGGTGTTACAGTTAAGAGAGGGGATCATTAGTGAAATACCAAAAGGGAACTTCGGACTAGTCCTAGGACGGGAGCTCTGATCCAGTATAAAATCTCTTATGTGGTTTATTTCATTCACTTATCCATGCTGCTTACATTATCTGCTACTGTTGTGATTATTGTGCTTCATTATAATATATACTTGGCTATCTAAGTCGATCCACGCATTCTTTATGGAAATGTTAGTATTATGAGGAAGAACATCTCGATAATCAAAGAAGGGCATGATAGGTTCATTATTGAAATTCAGTGAGGAAAAACAATTTTTGGCTTTGTTATTGTTGCTTGCGAATTTTTTACTAAATGACAAGATGGTTTTGTATTTTGTGAAATTGAGTAGTAGATGAAGAATGTTGTTATGTAGGATGAAAGAGCTATGTTATAATTTATTGGAGATAGGAGAAAGAAGTTGTTGGGATAGCTTTTGAAGCATGGGTTTAAAGCAGTTAAGACTTTGTCATTGTAATAATAAGACGGCAAAGTCTCTGTCATTTTATTTAAATGGATAGGGCTTTGCCATTTTATTTTAAAGTAGAAAACTCTTTGTCATTTTTTCTACTAGTCTGCTTGTTTAGTTCACTTCCAAAAAGAATGGTTGAACTAACCACCAAGGAGTGAAATTTCCATTATTATGTGCACTATGGCTAGTGCAGTTCAACCATTTAACAAAACAAGCCAGTGTTGATAATGCTCTCTATATAAATATATGTCATTCATTCCATGATATCATACATACAAAAGTTTCAAAATTAGCATTTTATTTGAAAAAAAAATCAAACTTTGAAACGGTTGTGACTAATTGTTGTAAAGTAGGTAAAATATTATATTTATGTTATTTTATCTTAAAGATATGCAGTTTGCTAATAAAATTATTTCCAAAAGAGACGGACCTTGCATGGATTCAAGGTTCACGTAATGTCTACATTTTGAGAACAAAGGAATTAGGTAAAAGAGTTAAGTATACATCCTCAGGGCAGTTATGTAATTTATTACATATATCTAACTCTATAATCAGTTTTGTTAATAAAGGTACTTAATTTCTATTATATACTTTATTCTATAGTGATATAATTTATTCAGTAATTAGTTTAAAGTATATAATATATAAAAATCCATAAATAATATGTTATGTGATAATAATTACATGGAGCTTTGATCAGGAGGAAATTATCGCAAAATAATATAACACATTATTTCTCGATCAAGACGTGTCAAGAAAGGATATCGATACATTCATTGAGAGTTGAATACGTAGTGCCACCCAAATGTTGGGCAGTGTATAACTCATGGCTCCTTGGGGGCAGAAATGGGTTAGATATTGATAGTTATTGGATAACCATGGAATGACTCACTCGATATTTTCCTATGGTTAATAATAACTAAGGTCAAACAGATAATCTCAAAATGAAGATTGTTGATCTAGTTTTTAACCAAGCAAATTTTTAATGGAAGTTAGAACGTCAAAATAAGGGCGAAATGGCTCACGAACTTGGAAACACACTTTGAAGAGCTAGAATAGGGGATTCAAAAATTTACAAGTCTATTGGACCAAATAAGACCTCTCGGTACCGAGAGGACCTCTCGGTACCAAAAGCTTTTTGTTGCACTTTGGACTGCATCATTCACTTGTACTTCAAGTAGTCATCACCAAGTGCTTTTCCCAGAGAATAGACGAGCAATACTAAGGATTAATGAGAAGAAATAAAGAAAGCAGGATAATACTGGCTTTATTAAGGAAATCGTCAGGAATGCCTAAACCTCTATGGAAAAGATGTTGGAATACATCGAATTGTAGATATGAAGGCAAGATAAAAGTGGAAGATAAGTTTTTCACCAACACAAACCTTTCAGTATCGAGAGAAACCTCTCAGTACCGAGTGTCCATTTAGGGAATTGGTTAGCGTGCTCTCTCCTGCACCTATGGGCTATCATCTAGACCTTGTGTAATTTGAGCCTATAGATATGTATAGTAGTTTCCAATATAAATATCAACCCTACAGAAACTAAAGAAGGGCTTCAGACTTTGGATCTTCTTCATCTCCCATCTCTTTACGCAATAGTCGTCTAGGCAGATACTTTTGGTAGTTTTAGGCTTAAGAACATGTCAATCTCTTGTACTAGTGACCCTAAATAACTATCAAATTCAAATCAATAAAAATATAAAGTGGACGTAAGCCAAAGATTGTCGAACCACTATAAAAATCTTGTATCTCTCTAGTTTTCTATGCTTTTTTGCTAATTCTACTGGATCTAATCCTACAACAGGTCATAATTAGGTGTTGTGCCACTTTTGGCGTTAACATTTTGGTGCTTTCACTAAGAAATCCAACTCATGGTTATATCTAGCATGCTATTTTGGATTTGAAGATGTCCAGCGGTTGGATCCATAAGTTACGCTTAAGAAATTTGGAAACTTGCTGATAAAATTCAATGGTGCCATGAAGAGGAAGATCATCTAGAATGGTGATTGGTGGAAATGAAGAGAATGCCCACCAAGTTGAAGTTAGTAACCAGCAAGCAGTACCAGGATCATCTGCTCAGTAGGAAGTGGTTACTAGGATGTGAGAGTGATAAGATGCTACAACAATTGAACCAGAAGATAGTGGATAGTCAAGAAGCTTTGATGGATAAGATGGACGCTTTGCTAACCCTTCGACTATGGAAAAACAGGAGAAATAGTAGGTAAGCTTCACCTGAATTAGAACAAGAAAACTCTTATGTTTTTGGCCAAAATAGAAGGGATAGAATGCATAAGCTGAGAGATGGAGTAGCTAGGGCTACTAAAGAACTTGCAGGAGGAAGCAGTTGTGTTTCCCCTACAAGAAAACCACCCGGTGCTGAAAGGATTTCTTTCAGAACTGAGAGGAATATTAGAGAGGACGGGGGATAGGAAGTTGATGTTATGGATATTTATGATTAAGAAGAGGACTTGCAGTTGGACAATGACAATTTTGAGCTAAACCAACTGCTCGACCGTGAAATATTGAAGGAGTGGTTCTCTCGGAGTCTTGAGGAACTAGACATCAACTAGCAAGCTGAGATTGTTTGCATAGCAAAACACTCGGTGCAGCTCCTGGCAGTCGCCCAATGGAATAATGTTCTAGCGAAGAATGCATCGCAAACATAGCTAAGTGTTAGTTGAAGAAATCATGGGTAGCAAAAACGAGGATTGGGGTTTCGCACCAAGTAAGACTCTATTCACTAAAAACATTCTGAGGGAAGAGTATCCTAAAAAATTTACGATGCCGACTATACTGTCGTATGGTGGAACAAACAATCCTAGACAATATTTACTCAAGTATGAATGGCACATAGATAGTCCTAGGGCGACCGATGTTATACAGTTGCTTTCCCATTTTCTTGGAAGGAGTTGAATTGATGTGGTTCACTAGGCTCGCGCCGAGATCCATATCTATGTGATGTCCTTAACAAGCTTATCTTAAGGGCCTAATGAGTTATTGAAAGGTTTCTTGAACTGGTTTAATATGAGAAGTTAGCAATCGCATGGAAGATCTTGTATTCATGGCGTAGGTCCAGGACATCCACCTAGGTACATATTTTGGAAGATGGTTGAAGATGAAGCAACTGAAAACCACGGAAGAGTTCCATCGGAAGGCTAATCGGTTTCTGTGCTTAGAAGAATCAAGCCTAGCTTCAGGGATAGCCAATGATGGATAATCAAAGGAGATTCCCTAGAGTAATGTTGTGGTAAAACAATTTGGAGATAGCGTTGGTAACTTTGGTAATCAGAAGAAATAGAATCAAGGCACTGGTGGTAGGCGTAACGACAATAAGAAGCACTCCAGGAACTTGAAACCATAAGATTACACACCTATAAACAATACATTGGAAAACGTATACTTGGCTACACAATGAATGGAATGGAACGGTATAAAAAGCAGCTCGGAAAGGAGGCAACCGAGCAAGAATGGCACTTGGGAAAGTACTGTCATTTCCATAAAACTCATGGACACAACAAGAATGAATGCTAGCATTCAAAGGACCTTATTGAATAACTAATAAAGAATAAAAGGCTCCAACGGTATGCCAAAGAACCACAAGATGGTAACTCCAAGGGTCGCCTACTGAAGGGAACTAGCCCAGATGGAGCGGAGAAGGGCCTAGGAGGAACGATGAAAAATTTGTTATCAATACTATAACTAGAGGAGCCCATCTAGTTGAAAAGATCTAGAGGAAAATGAAACAGCCGCAAGCTCATTAAAGGATGTACGATAGGAGGGCTGCTTTGCTATAGAAGACAGAGCTCCAACAAAGTAGCAGGGGATGATAATAGATGAACTCAAGTTCCAAAATAGAGATGCTGATGGAGTTGAAGAACCCACTTTCAACCCCATGGTGGTAATAGTTGCAATCGGACTGAAAACTATACGTCGAGTCTTAATAGACACTGGAGTTCGGTGAATATAATCTTTAGGAGGACATATCAGATAAAGGTTAACATGGGACAACTTGTAAAACCAAGATTCAATGTTTACGGGCAAAGAAAAACAGTCGATCGGAATGATCGATTTGCCTATGGAACTAGGCGAAGAAGACCGCGGGATAGTCCAAATTCAGAAGTTCTTTATCGTGGATGAGTACTCGGCATGCTGCGCCTTCTTGGGCCGACCAGCTTTGGCTAAGTTCAGGATAGCACTGGCGCCTTGGTTGTTAGTGATGAAATTCCCTACAAAAAACGAATCAGAGTAGTGAAAAGTGACCAAAGTGCTAGAAGAGAATACTACGTCGTGGAACCGAAAGAAGTGAAGCGACATGAGAAAAGCCAAAATGTGGAAAGAACTCTCTGCACTCAGGACTTGCAAGCATAATAATCAAAGCTTGGACCCTAGTTCGAGAACCATAGCCGGTTTAACAAGGCTTTGGATCCTAGGAAGGAGTCAGGAGAGGGGCAACCAACACCGGCAGAGCTGATGGTGAATGTTCCAATCAACATAGATGATCCTACTCGGGTCCTGAAGATTGGATCTCAGCTCAATGCTAAAATAAGAAAGGAATTTGTGAATTTCCTTTAAGGAAACTTAGGTGTATTCACCTGGACACATTTAGATATGTTCAGGATATCGTCGGAGATTGTGTGTTACACACTGAATATCGATCCAAAGTTCACGACAGTAAAGCAAAAAAGGCGAAGTCCGGTTGAAAATTTACTTATTTAAAGTTAATGACTCTAGAGCAATCCACTGCGTTGAAGGAAGAAGTGGACAAGTTGATGGCGAATGGCTTTATCTGTGATAATTTGTACCCCGATTGGGTATCAAACCCCATGTTGGTCAAGAAATCAAAAGGGAAATGGCGCATATGTATCATCTAATCAGATTTGAATAAGGCATGCCCAAAATATAGCTTCCCTTTGCCCAAATTGACTAACCGGTGGACTAGACTGCAGTACATGAGTTACTTTCATTTATGGATGCTTATTTGGGCTATAACCAGATTCTGATGCATATACTGAATCGGGAGAATACAAGCTTTATAACGGATTTGGGACTATACTGCTATCGAGTTATGCCGTTCGGTTTAAAGAATGCTGGAGTTACATACCAGAGATTGGTAAATTCTATGTTCAAGGATCAAAACGGGCAAACAATGGAAGTATATGTAGATGATATGCTTGTGAAATCACGAGTATCTCGGAACCATCTGGATGATCTTCCAAAGATGTTTGAAGCTTTATGAAAATACAGAATGATGTTAAATCCATTAAATTATTCTTTCGAAGTAGCATAGGAAAAGTTTCCGGGACTTATTGCCAATGCACGAGGCATAGAGGCCAATTCGGAGAAAATAAATGCCTTGAGGAACGTAACCACCCCAACCACAAAGAAATAACTGTAGAGGTAGAATGGGAAGATTATTGCTTTGAGTCGGTTTATCTCGAAGGCCACTGACCAGTGCATACCCTTCTTTAATGCCCACGTAAATGTGCATATATTTACCACCCTATTTAATCTATTTAAATTAAATAAATGATCATATTGGGTATTTTAACTTGTTTTAACCAAAATTCAAATTATTTTCAAATTGTCACATATTCATTTTCATATATGGGCAAAATGGTCATTTTTGTGCATTTATTAAATTGTAAAAATTTACTTGGAATTTTCTATGTTGTTTTGTACGAAATTTAGTGAATTTTACAAGTGGTTTCATGATGATGTATGCATGCACAAGAGTGAAGAGAACAAATGAAGATGGAAATAATTCAAACTGAAGATCATGGAGGACCCACTTACCCACCTACCTTAATGTACACTTAGGAGTTAATGCACATGCTAAAAGGCCATTAAATCTTCATGCACACTTATTGGATGATTAGTGGATGCTAATGGTTACTTGGTCCCCACACTTCCTAAGGGGTAGTTTGGGCATTCCCCAAAAATATGGATTAGGGTTTCTAACTTGTTTAAATACCCCATATCTTCATGTAACCCCCTCTTCCTCTTTAGTTAGTTTTAGGCTCAAAATAAAACACAAGCTCTCTTTCTCATTTCCACGGCTACTTAGCCATTTTTATTTTCATGTAACTTTTTTTTATATGCAATGTTAATTAGTGCTCTCTTTTCTTTTACATGCTTCTTTTACTTTCTTGTTGGTAGTTAGTTTATTTTCATGCAAGTAGAGTAGATTTTATTTTATGCAAGTATATTAGTTTTGCTTTTCATCTTGCTCTCTTTTTCCTCTTGTTTTATTTCATGTTGCAAGCTACAAGTGTTGATATGATAACACAAATGAGAGGCTAATCCCTTCAATTTAGGGGTAATGAAGCTTCTAATCAAGTAGCTTCAACAATTTGATAATCTTTGCTCTCCTTTTGTGCTTCATGAAAAGTTGATGTTTATGTAATTTTGTGTTTGGTATTGAGTTTGATAGCCTATGTTGTTCAAAACAAATAGGTTATGCTTAATCATATGAATCACAAATTGCCTCTTCATCTACATATAATTATGACAATGAAGTGAATGTTGAAATTGAAATTTGATGGTCTATATTTCTAACTAATAGTTAATAGACCATACTTAAAATAAACTTTGCTTTCAACTTGTTGTCATTTTTTCATGAAAATTAAAAGTGCTTTAAAGGTTGTGTTATAGTTTGATGGCTTATATTGAGCTAATTAATAGCACAAATGAGCCATATTTATGATAAACACATTATTTAAACTCACTTATGACAAAAAAAAAAGAGATCATAATTTCATAATTTGTTGAACTATATGATCTAGAGAGTGGAATTATCTTTAAATTGTCATTTAACTCTCATATTTTTTATCACTTTCTTTTTGTTATTTTTCTTACATTTTATAGCTAATCACTCTAAATATTTGGTTAATTTGATTGAATAGAAATTTAAAATCAACAATTCCCTGCGGATCGACCCGTACTCGCCACGTACTACGATAGTACGCCGTGCGCTTGCAGTATAAATTTAATTCAAAATTTATCGGCGGTTTCTAATCCAATAGAAAATTAGCCGATAAACAAGTTTTTGGCTCCGTTGCTGGGGAGTTCTTGATTTTTTTTTCTATTCTTCGAATTATTGTCGTTTTATTTTATTTTGTGTGTTTATTTTGTGTGTTGAATTAAAAAATAATAATATTGTGTTGTGTGTTTATGTGATTTTTGTTTTTATTTCATTTGTGTTTGTTGTTTTTCTACTAGCATTTCTATTAAATAAATAAAAAGCACATCACAATTTCAAAACAAAAAAAAAATATTTCTTCTTCATTTACAAATTTCAATTGTTTACAGTTTTTCTCCTCTCTGTGTTTTTCTTGTGTTTTTGTTCTTGTTCTTGTGTTTTTCTCCTCTCTGCCTCACTGTTCACAGTGTGCAAACAGCAGCCTGCAACAAAATACTGCACTTCTCATTATCCTCTGCCTGAACACATTGCACATCACATTGCCACAACATCTTCCCATTTCAAACAAATCATTCAAACTGCCTCTCTCCCTGACCACCCATAGTTCCTTGCTTACATACCACAAGCATTCACATTTCAATCCACTTCATTGCCATAAACACCACCAGACACTACTAACATACTCCTTCTACCACCACATTTCCTTCTACAAATTCATCCAACATCAAACTGCATCACAATCCAAACTTGCTCCACCACAACCATCAAACATCCCTGCTTTACCACTTCTTGCTCACAACTTCGCTCATCACAATTCAACCCATAGCCTTCATTTTTCCATACCTAAACCATCCTGTCCTCCTTTGTTTGCCTGTTCGTGACACACAACTGCCTTCACAATCCCGAACTTCCTATAACCAATTGCTATAGCCACAATTCCAAAACCATAAGAAACTGCCATCAGTCCTACCTTCATTCACATCATTCCCACAATTCAATTCCTCTCCACATACACAAACTATAACAAATACTTGACAGATTACAAACAAACTACAACCTTCACAAACACCTTCCGGACCACCTTCTAGAATTCCCGTCGACTTACCTCTACACATTTCTCCTCACATAACCATCTGCCTTGCCACTCATCACCATTCATTCCCTTGTCTTCAACAACATCTTCAACACTACTCCCTTCAACAAACAAGCTACCACATCAAATACCAACATCCCATTCGACGCTCCACAATACAAACCATACACACAGACAACAAGTGTCGACAGTACCATCATCCCCTACCTACTGCCATTCACCATTCGACTTGCTTCACCTGACCATCATAAAACCCCAACAACAACACCACCAGCTCTGTCACAATTCAACCCCTATCACCACTGCCTGTAAATCCATAACTGTTCCATCCTTCACAAATACACCTTCAAACCATCATACCAAACCTGATTCATACCTTCAAACATACCACAACAAGCATCACCATCCACCTTTCTGCTCATAGTTCTATTCAACTCCACTGTCACCATAATCTCTTCTCTATCTCAATTTGCAGCTGCCTTTCACACAACATAAACCTTCACAACACCCCATCAACAACTTCACACCACTTGCCATACATTTCCACCCTACTTCACCACTCAACAACATTCCTGCATACTCCTTCCACTCGACTGCCAATACCAGTCGCCATCTACCTCTGCACATATCATCTCCACCCAACTCATACATTGCCTAACATCCCCACCAAAACTCACTACTTCCCATAACCGCAAACAGACTCCAATACCACAAGCTACTCCTTCAACTACACCTTCAAGCCTCTACTGTCGAAACTGCCTTTACTGTCAAAACTTCAAAACAGCACCGAGCACTGCAAACCGAAGCCCTACCACTACCATCTCTCATCTACTGGCCAAACTTGAAACCCACAATCAAGCTGCAATCGCATCCTCAAACCACTTATCATCCATACGTTTCACCATTGTCCCTTACTACATCCGCTGCCTAATCTCCTCTCTACAGCTACAAGTCGAACACCCCAAATTCACCTACATCAAACGTTGGCCATCACCCTGAACCAAGCAACCGCGACCAAATCCTCGACCTCCACCAATTGCCGCAACCAAAACAAAACTACCACCTGCTCCTCCAAACATCAACCTCAGCGCCATCAACATTGCACAAACCTTTGCCAAATACCGCGAGCACCAAATACTACCCACAACCCCTTGCCAAACTTTTCCACAATCACTGTCGGATCACAGCAACTCAACATCAATTTAAACAACCTCAACATCAATCGCGATTTCGTGCAACAACCACTCACGTCTCCAATTCGAATCACTCGTCCACTTCCCCCCACAGTTGAACTGCTCATCCCAATCTTCGACTTCCTCAATCGCCTCATCTCCAAGCAAATCGCGTGCCACCCCCAAGATCCAAACTACAAGTTTCGAATTCAGAAATAAACATCGATTTTTTTTACTGATTGTGGAATTGAAATTGCAAATGAACGAAGTGAAGTTGATTTTATTCGCATATAAAAAAAAGAGGAATGAGATTGTGGATAAATGTTTAGGCCGGGTAAGAGAATTTGTGGGTTTGTTTGATTGTGTAATGGTGAAATCTTTTTTTTAAGGTGTTTAATTAGTTGATTTGAGTTTTATTTTAGACTTTCTTTCTTACAAAAACAACAAAAAAGAAAAAAAAACACAAGTTTCAATTTGTTTTTGTTTTCATTTGCAAATAGTTTACAAAAAATACAAAGGGGGTTTGCTCAATCTGTTTTGTTTACCCTCCAAAAAAAAAATTAGTTGTAAATTTGTTTTGTTTTCATTTGTTTTCCGTCCTCATATATTTAAAAAAAAAACTTGTAGATACCTTGTTTTATTTTCAGGTTGCCAAAGTAGATTAGAAGAATTGGTTGCTTCGCTCTGCTGCCATAAATAAATTGCTGGTCTTGCTTATAAAAAATATTGCTTCTTTCATCTCTACTTTTATTTGAATTGTATCGTTGTTTTCTTGCATTTTAGAAAAAAAAATAAAAAAAAATCGATTTGTGGTTGCATTGTTAATACAAGTTTAATTTTTGTTTTGCATTCCATCCTAGAATTTGTTAATAATAACGGTTAGACATCGATAACACTTAATTGTATATTGACAAGTTGTCTTCTTTGAACAATTTAATTTCTTGGTGTCTAGGCTATGGCAGAGTAATAACCATTTATAAATATTACGGTGATTCGTAAATATTATAATGGTTGTTTCTTTGAAGGTACTTAAACCTTCGGCTGCATTGCTACGATGATTCGTGGTGCACCGATAAATCCTGTCTGTTGCCTGGCTGAGAACTATCGTGTTGAATTAAGACAATGTGTGATTATACATTTTTGGGTTAACTTTGGATAAATCGTTTGTAATTAACCACTACACTCATTTAGTTGCATTAGAACATGCATATTTAAAAAAAATTAAATCCAAAAAAAATTGTAAATATTCCTTTTCCTTTCCTTTGAAATTTTTAAATCTTTTTTCTTTCAAATTTCAAAAATCCAAAAACAATTAAGAAAAAAAAACCAAAATACAAAAAAAAAATTTCAAAAATAAAAAATTTTTGAGAAACAAAACAAAAAATCAATTTCCCTTTTGAAAAATAAATTTTATTTGTAAATATTTTTCCTTTATTAAAAAAAAACCCAAAAACATTCTTGAAAATGTCCGAATTTCCATACTCACTTGAATTTTACAATAGTTGTGAAAATCAATATAATCCATATGATTTCACTCCAAATTCATATAGATATTTTAACGACAACTTTTGTATAAACAATTTGAATTTCGAACAATAAAACTTTCGAAACAATGATCAACCCTCAAATCTTGAAAAAGCATTGAAATGATTTCGTCTTTACTCGAACTCTCTACACAACAAAATCAAGAGATAAATGAGTTGTGTAATTCATATTTATGCGATAACTCAAATCAATGTTTTCAAAACAATCAAAATTTGTATTCAATTCAAAATTCAAACGATTTCGATGATAACCCATGCCAATTAAATTTCAAACTCCAAGATGAATTTCAAACAAAAAATGGAAATGGAAACAACTTTTCAAATGAATTTGGCAATGGGAATAATCTTAACCACGTTACGATTGAAAATTTTTGTTCTCAACAAATCCAAATCGAAAATTCTCAAGTCAATAATTATAAGTTGGATTTTGTTGAACAAATGAACGAAATTTACAATGACCACACAGATTTGTTGATTGAAACATATATGAAACAACATGATAAACAAAATCAAATTCCAATGTGTGACGAGTCGAGTGATAATCTACCTTTTACTCAAATCGACGATTTTCAAATAACGACTTTTGAAATTGAAAACAAAAATCTTAACGAAGTTGTTGAAAATTCGGTAATTGAGTTGGATTTCAATTCGTTTGAGAGTGTGGAACCAAACTTAAAATTCGATCTTCCTTTTTTCGATTTCGAAAATTTGAATACAACAACTTTGGATTTTGAACTTGATACATGTAATGAAGTTGTTGATAATTCCACAAAGGAAGACGAATTTAATGAAAACGAGTTTTTTGGACTTTTCGAAAATGAGTTGTTGAATTCTGAAGGGGAAGATTTGAATCACCATTTTAATTTTGAAATCAATAATTTTGGAAAATTTGTTGATGATGAGCTTATCTTTCAATTTGGTGAAAATAAACTTGAATTTCAACCAATTGTTTTATCAACCCCGAAAATCATCGAAAATAAAACAACTCATACTTTCAATAAAACGGCATTCGTTTTTCCAAATCCAAATTCAACTTCGAAATCTTGTGTGGTTTGGTTTTCCGAGCTTAAGCTGTGTCTCGCATATTTAACGAGACAAATGAATCGATCTTTGGAAGAACGTTTCATTTACTTTTTGATGATATACTTTCTGATCTCGTGTAAATACCGTTAATTTTCATTCAAATGATGGTCATGTTTTTATTTTTATTTTTGTCCTTCCACTTGGGTTGACTGTGGAGACACAGTCAAAATCAAGTGTGGGGGTAGACTCATCTTCATTTTTAATTTTTCATGGTTTATTTTTGCTTTTTCTTTTAAAAACAAAAAAAATCCCAAAAACAAATTTTCTTTCGATTTATTTTTAAAGAAACACTATAGGATAAATATATGGTTTTGGTTGATTAAATTGAAATTATTGAAAATTTATTTGTCTTAAAAAAAATAAAAATGAAGTTTGATTTCAAATAACAATGGTTTAACTAGTATATAGAAAGATTCATACGTGTTAATTATGAAATACATCCTAATTGAAAATCTTTGTTTTTAAAAGTGGTTGATTTAAAGTAAAGATATAACATTTTTTTTGTCTTCTAAGTTAAATGGTGCTAAGATGATTTTGCAGCACTCTCTCTTTCTAAAAAAATAATAGAAAGAAAAAAAACATTTATAAATATGTATATATATTTAACACCTAGAGTCATGTGTTCACTCGTGTGTTCACTCGCCATGCTCTGTACCCTTCTCACGTAAGCCCGAAAGGCCGTGCATGATCGGTATATCTGGCCTCAGTTTATTTGAGTTAGGTGTGTGCATATAAAAAAAATTATTTTATTAATAACGCCTACAGTCGATAAGTATTCACACTCGTGTGTTCACTCGCCACGCTCTGTATTCCCCTCACATCAGTCCACAAGGCAGTGCATGGGTAATATATCTGGCCTCAGTTTATCTGAGTTAGGCATATGTAAATATTGTAAATATCAATAAAATTTTCAAAAAATATAGAGAGTAAGCAAATGAAATCCAAGAACTATTTTAACTTGTTTGATTTGACTTGTTATTGAAAAGAAATTAAAATACCACTTTGATCAGCTTTGATAATCAACTAAGGATCCATTTCATAGTTACACTGTGTTATCAACCGAAACAACGAGTTAAACTATAGCTTATTTGTTACGATAACTTCGTTTTTATTGGAAATTGTAACGAGTAAATGACTTAAATTTTCAAAATAATAACCAAATATTTAACTTATTCATGTTAATTTAAAAGGTAAATCCTTCATTTGTAAATATTTTCAAAAATTCGCATTCATCTCTTTGTACATAAATCTTGCATTTTGTAAATATTTTCATCCTGCATTTGGATTTTGTGGGTAGTATCCGCTGAAAACCCTCACGGGACAACACTCGTCCTACTGGGCACAACCAGAGGTTTAACGGCTTGTTGCATACGCTCAATGCAATTGTGCTCCCTACGAAAACGAATTTATCTTAGTCTATAGTTTATTCGAGGACGAATAAAAAGATAAGTGTGGGGGTATTTGATGTGCACGTAAATGTGCATATTTTTACCACCATATTTAATCTATTTAAATTAAATAAATGATCATATTGAGTATTTTAACTTGTTTAAACCAAAATTCAAATTATTTTCAAATTGTCACATATTCATCTTCATATAGGGGCAAAATGGTCATTTTTGTGCATTTATTAAATTGTAAAAATTTACTTGGAATTTTCTATGTTGTTTTGTAGGAAATTTAGTGAATTTTACAAGTGGTTTCATGATGATATATGCATGCACTAGAGTGAAGAGAACAAATAAAGATGGAAATAATTCAAAGTGAAGATCATGGAGGACCCCACTTACCCACCTACCTTAATGTACACTTAGGAGCTAATGCACATGCTAAAAGGCCATTAAATCTTCATGCACACTTATTGGATGATTAGTGGATGCTAATGGTTACTTGACCACCACACTTCCTATGGGGTAGTTTGGGGATTCCTAAATAATATGGATTATGGTTTCTAACTTGTTTAAATACCTCATATCTTCATGTAACCCCCTCTTCCTCTTTAGTTAGTTTTAGGCTCAAAATAAAACACAATCTCTCTTTCTCTTTTCCATGGCTACTTAGCCATTTTAATTTTCATGTAACTTTCCTTTTTTTATATATGCAATGTTAATTAGTGCTCTCTTTTCTTTTACATGCTTCTTTTATTTTCTTGTTAATAGTTAGTTTATTTTCATGCAAGTAGAGTAGATTTTATTTTATTCAAGTATATTAGTTTTGCTTTTCATCTTGCTCTCTTTTTCCTCTTGTTTTATTTCATGTTGCAAGCTACAAGTGTTGATATGATAACACAAATGAGAGGCTGATCCCTTCAATTTAGGTGTAATGAAGCCTCTAATCATGTAGCTTCAACAATTTGATAATCTTTGCTCTCTTTTTGTGCTTCATGGAAAGTTGATGTTTATGTAATTTTGTGTTTGGTATTGAGTTTGATAGCCTATGTTGTTCAAAACAAATAGGTTATGCTTAACCATATGAATCACAAATTGCCTCTTCATCTACATATGATTATGGCAATGAAGTAAACGTTGAAATTGAAATTTGATGGTCTATATTTCTAAGTAATAGTTAATAGACCATACTTAAAATAAATATTTCTTTCGACTTGTTGTCATTTTTTCATGAGAATTAAAAGTGGTTTAAAGGTTGTGTTATAGCTTGATGGCTTATGTTGAGCTAATTAATAGCACAAATGAGCCATACTTATGATAAATACATCATTTAAACTCACTTATGACCAAAAAAGAGAGATCATAATTTCATAATTTTTTGAACTATATGATCTAGAAAGTGGAATTATCTCTAAATTATCATTTAACTCTCATATTTTTTATCACTTTCTTTTTGTCATTTTTCTTACATTTTCTAGCTAATCACTCTAAATCTTTGGTTAATTTGATTGAATAGAAATTTAAAATCAACAATTCCCTGCGGATCGACCCATACTCGCCACGTACTATGATAGTACGTTGTGCGCTTGCGGTATAAATTTAATTCAAAATTTATCGGTGGTTTTCTAATCCGATAGAAAATTAGCCGATAAACAAGTTTTTGGCGCCGTTGCCGGAGAGTTGCTTGATTTTATTTTCTATTCTTCGAATTATTGTTGTTTTATTTTATTGTTTGTGTTGAATTAAAAATAGAAAATAAAAAATAGTTAAATATGAGACATTATCTTTTGGGAGAAAGATTCGAGTTATACACGGATCATAAGTCGCTGAAGTATTTATTCTCTCAAAATTAGTTGAATATGAGACAGAAGAGATGATTGGATTTTATAGCCGCTTATGATTTTGGAATTGAGTGCATACCAAGAAAAGGCAACAAGGTTGCAGATGCACTGAGCAGGAAACATCAGAATGCAGTGTTGGCAATGGTAGTTGAGTAGAGAGGTTTGGAAGCATTGACGACATGTAGAGTACATGGGAGATCTGAAGCTGATCTAGTGGAGAAACTATAGTGTTATCATGTTCAGAAGTTCCACCGACGATGATCGAAAAGATTGCTTCTAAACAGTATTAGTTGAATGGATCAGGACGTTAAAGGATGGAACCAAGACCAATGACCTAAAGGATTTTAGTCTTAACTAGAATGGGTGGTTGAGAAAGAAAGAAAGATTGTGTGTTCCGAATGTGGAAGACGTTAGGAAGGAAGTTTTGGAGAATGCCATCATTCGAAGTTCACTATTCATCTAGGAGGAACTAAGATGTATCAGGACATGAAGACGAGTTTCTTCTAGGAAGGAATGAAGAGGGATGTTGCTTAAGAGTAAAGCAGTGTCTGAACTGCCAATAGGTAAAGGCTGAACATCAAAAGCCAAGTGGGCTACTTCAGCCATTAGATATTCCAGTATGGAAGTGGGTTTCTATTTTTATGGATTTTATAGACGGGTAGCTAAGACCTAATAGAGGGAATGAAAGTATATGGGTTGTAGTGGACAAGTTTAACAAGAGTGCCCGTTTCATTCCAGTTAAGTCAACTAGGACGACATGTATTTTGGCTAAGTTATTTATGAAGAATATAGTTAGACTGCATGGGATCCCTAATAGTATAGTAAGTGATAGAGATTCATTATTCACTAGTGAGTTCTGGAGAAGTCTATAGGAAATTTTAGGAACCAAGCTCAAGATGAGTACCGCTTACCATCCACAAACTGATGGGTAAATGGAAAGAGTTAACAATTTCTTAGAAGAATTGTTATGAGCTTGTGTGTTAGATTTTAGGGGATGATGGGATGACCATCTACACTTAGTCGAGTTTTCATATAACAACAGTTATCGGGCTAGTATAGGGATGGCATCGTTTGAAGCTTTGTACGGAAGGCCATGCAAATCTCCTATTTTTTGGTTAGAGACCGGGAATAGGTTGGTACTTGGTCCGGATTTAGTTAGAGAAGCTACAGAGAAGATTGAGTTGATTCGGGCTAGGATGAAGGAAGCTCAGTCTAGGCAGAAGAGTTATGCTAATAGAAGATGAAAGGACTTAGAGTTCTCAATAGTAGATCATGTTTTCGTCATGGTATCACCGATGAAAGGTGTAGTTCGATTCGAGAAATCAGGGAAATTGGCACTGAGATTTGTTGGACCATTTCCTATTGTAGAGAGGATCGGGAAACTCGCATATAGAGTAGAGTTACCAAAAAGTTTGGTAGGAGTCCACAATGTTTTTCATATTTATCATCTAAGAAAGTGTATTAGATATCCGGAGACTATTATAACACCGACTATGTTAGAGGACTTAGTAGTAGAACCGAATTTGACTATAGTTAGAAAGCCAATTCGTATATTCATGAGAGATGAGAAGAGGCTAAGGAACAGATGAGAAGAGGCTAAGAAACAAGACAGTCAGATAAGTTAAAGTTCAGTAGAGCGACGATGAAAGAGACTGTACTTGGGAGACTGAGAGCAGGATTAGAGACGCTTATCCTGATTTTTTTGAAGGTATGTTTTACCTTTTTGATTGATATATTGAGTAACTTATCGTAATTACGAGGATGAATTTCTTTAAGGAGGAGAGTCTGTAACGACCATAATTTTTAGTAACATTATTTAGGATATTAAATTATTTAAATTAAATAAAATAATATGATGATTATGGGATTGAGATTTGTGTTAATAGAACGGTAGCCATGCTATATAACAAATGAACTAAAAGGGAACTAAAATAAAATAGGTAAGGCAAATAGATAAGGGGTAAAAAAGGAATAAGTATATTCTTATACCCTAAACCCTTAGGCCATTCATTCTACACGTCCATTTTTCAAAAATTAAACATAAGAGGCCGATCACAATTAAGGAAGAACAAGAAGAAGATAAAGCAATCAAAGGAAGGAAGCTTCATCAATTCACAATCATTCTCAAATCTCAACTCCTTAATCACAAAGCTAAGATGAATAATGACTACATCTCATGTTTTTTATTATATTCGGTTTTAGATTAAATCCGAGCTATTTGCAAGGTTTTGCCATGTTTTTGATTGTTAAATTGGATATATATGCTTGTTGATAATTTAGGCTTATTCATATGAATTTTATGATATGTTTTAATGTGAAAACCCTATTAAATGACATCCAAATGCCTTGCGATTTTAGAATAAGGTCATAAATGATATTTCAGAGATGGGTTTAAATTTTCATAATTTTCAGAATTAATGTGGATTTAATATTAATTTTTTAGTGAAGAAAATGATTATTTGGGTTTAAAATTAATTACCACTAATATATGTATGTTTTGGGTTAGAAATTAATATATGTTAGAAAACATATTAAAAATTATTTATGGAATTTTTATAGATTTTTCCTAAGTGTTTTAATAAGTATATAAACTTATTTAAGGTATGAGACTTAAATGTTTTATATATTTATAAAAGGAGAAGGGGCATTTTGTAAATAATTTAATTTGTTTATTTCAGAAATTTCGGCAGTACTTAGAAAAGAAATTAACAACCAATCATGTTTTGACAAACAAGGCAGGTTAGTTGAGAAGAATTGCTTTAAAAAGTTAAAAATCAGTTTATACATGCTTTTTTACATATTTCACCACTTTCAGCACCTAGCCTTCAACACCTTACTTCCGCCTCCATCTCCATCGAAACCAAAGCACAGGGTATCAAAGATTTGGTATGTAGTGAATTGGACATAGGCGAAAGGTACTGGGTCGAAATAAGGGGTTCTGAAGGAGTCGAAGCCTTACTTTGTTTTTAAATGAAAATGTGCCTGCTTTGCTTTCGGAATGAATGCTTTCGACTTGGTTAGCTTTCGACTGGGTCAATTTTTTTAAAGGAATGGTTTCGAAAGAGGTTACACCTTTTTTTTTAATTAAATGCTTTCGAAGGGGTCGAAACCACTTGCTAAATCTTTCCACCTATCGAAGCAAATGGTTTCAAAAGGGTTACATTGTTTTAAAACTTAGCCACTTCTCCAAAGCTTTCGAAGGGTTGGTTTCGACACCATCACTTCTTTACTTAGGAAATAGCTTTCAGAAGAGTGCTTTCGACTTAGTTGTTTTATGACCCTCTTATTTTATTGAAATTTTAACCCAGAAGGTTTTGAAAGGAATAGTTTCTAATTGTTTCGAAAGGTTATTCCACATGTTTTACTTGAACCCAAATGCTTTCGAAATGTTTGATTTATGAAAAGGATTTAGTGATTTTGAAAGGTTTAAGATACAGGTTTTGAAGGGGTGGTTCTCCAATGGTTTCGAAAGGTTTTAAATGGAAGGTTCTAATGTTTTCGAAAGGTAATGTTTATAGCATTTTGATAAGAGGATATCTAAGGTTTTAAAGCTTTCGAAAGAAAGGTTTTTCAATGTTTTTGAAAGTTTTATTAAGAATGGTTTTGAAAGGTATGTTTTGGCCTTTCGGCCTAAGGTTATAAAGCAAAGTAGTTACTTGGTTTCGAAAGGGGTACTTTCAATGGTTTCGAAAGGTGTACTTTCAAAGGTTTAAAAGTGTTCATCAATAAAGTTTTGTGTAAAGTATATGTATCATGGCAAGGTGATTCGAGTAAAGCATAGAGTATATTTTCCTTATTTAAAATATGATTTAAATGTTTAAATCAATTTGAGAGAAAATGTTTCCAAGGAAAATTTTATGGGTAGATGAACCTAAGTAAAATGACTCAGATATTAGAATACTAGATGGGAATGGTATGAGGTCGCACCCTATACTTTAGCTAGTAGCCCCTAGCTAATATAAGTCCAAAATTCCTGTGTGTAGGGCTTTGTCACAGGTAAGACTAAAATGATGTTACATACAGAAAGGAATCTATAGAGGAGAGATAGGTTATTGGTGAGCCCGCAAAACCATTAGGATCAGTTAACTCTGGGAGAACTAAGTTAGGGACAGACCATCTAGAAGAGGAGTATCTAGAAGAAGTTAGATTATTTGTTTATTTGTCTAGTAGGCCCTAGTCAACCAAAGGTTAGTAGTTCGCTAAACAAAACTATAGTGTTTGGACAGATAGTCCATTAGTTACCTGATTTGTATGCATACATGATATTACAAATATTCTTTTAAATAGTTTGGTTGCAGGTTTTGATTTGCAAAAGATAATGTTATTAAAAGGATATTAGTGAGGGGAAACCCGTTCCACTAAGCGGCATGGTCTCACTTAATATCATATAACCGATATGTATAGTATTATTCACACCGGGCTTTATGTCTGACTCGAAATTTATGTTTTTCCCCTTAAACTCTTGGGTGCTCAAAATTGATTTAAGTAGGCTGAGGGTTGAGGATTTTCAGGTTTTAGTAGGCGGACGAATAAAGCTTTCGGAGACAAGCAGGAGGCTAATGCTAGCTATATTTAGGAGTTGTTATGTTTTATTTTCGCTGTGTTGTATTATCTCTTCTATGACTATTTAGTACTCTAGTCATCCAAGGGGGCATCTTCATATGTCACTCTTGGTGTATTTATGTAATAATTATATTTGATCTGAACCTAGAAAACGTTTGGGATTATGTAACTTGGATATGAAATGTTGTTTTGAAAGATAATCAGAAAAGTGTTTTAATCTATAATGATTTTATTTCATATTCAAGTGCTTTTGATATTATGGATACCATTAACATTACCGTATTTGGTCACTGGAAGTTAATACTATGGATGAATGTAGCATTCGTAAGGCTTAGCTTCGGGCCTCCAGATAGGGAATGTTACATTGTCATAGCTCGGAGATAGGCGATAATGGGAAGGTTCCCCAATTCACTTGAACCTTCAGGAATTCATCGTTGCCCGAAGATAGGTGATGACAAGAAGGTCTCCACATTCACTCCAACCTTCAAGAATCTAGCGCTGGCCGGAAAATAGTAGGAAATTGATATTTTCCGAAGATAGGCAACTCCAAGAAGGTAAAACCTCATCCTTTTGAAATCCATCGTTACCCGGAGATAGGCAAGGACGGGGAGGTATGCTAGCTCGATTTTGGATCAACAGGATAACTTAATCTCAATCTTCACAAAAACTAACCATTGCTTGAAGATTGGAAACATCTAGTATTTACAACAGCTTTAGGGTCGATCAGCCAATTCGACCCAGTCTTTTGGGGTCGATTGAATAATTCGATACTGACCTATTAGAATTTTCCATTGCCTAGAAATAGGTAGCATCGAGAAGAGACCCTTATGACTGGATAATTTAGGAGCAGTTTCCGAAGATTGAAACTAAGGCCCGACTAGATTTCAAAGGTAGAGCAAGCAACAAGACGAGACATGCTCGGTCGAGGATAAGTGAGGATAGTCATGAAGACTCAAAAATAAGCATTATTAGACTTTTCCAATCTAGGATCGGGATAGGAAAATCATACTTAGACTGGGGCAATCAGATAATTTACCCTACGGCATCACAATCCTATCAATACTCGAAATCCGGCATTTAGGATGATAAATCCCGTGAATAGGGATAAACACACTGCGTAGTCAACTGAAAAAGGAAACAAAAATCTCAACTACTGCTCCATGACAATTAGGAGCGGCTCGGAGCTAGGGTTATTTGCCATCCCTAATTGACCAAAAGGAACTCGACCAAGAATAACCACACAGTCGGTTAAGTAATGGTTTTGTTTTACCAAAGGGAGAAATTTTGCAGTTATAAATAGGGCCAATGTCAGAATACAACCTAAGCAATTGTAGGAATATTATTTATATGCACAGAGTTGTAGTAAATAAGCACATTGCGTATAAACGGATATATATATATAATTGTGGTATAGGCGGTTATATTATGTACATAGGCAGTTATATATAAACAAGAATAGTACATAAAGGTGCGGAAAATTAAACAAAACAAAGATTACAAGACAGAAGGACATTTTTCATTATTTCATCCTTTTTGTACAAAACATAGTGGGAGCCACTCCCGCACAAACATGACCTATTTGATGCAAAAAAAATAAAAAGTATAGACTCGACGATATAAAACAAAAATCAAGCTACTACACCAACAAACCCCAAGCACGCTCTACCTGGTTTTCCCCTTCTTTCCGCCTTTGCCGCTAGAACAACCAGGACATTGTATGTGCTTCTTCCCATTTTTAATCATACCCCCAAGGGGGATCTCGCCCTTAGAGTGGGCAGTCTCACCACTCCTCGTGGTATGGGGGTCTGGTAGGAGCTTTAGTGAGCTTAGTCTTGGGATACCTAATCTTAATAGGGGGGAGCTTAGATGTGGGGCTTGTTGGAGTTGAAGAGCGGGCTTTGTGGCTTCAAACTTGGATTTCACCTAGATTTTATCGACGCCGGCTTTCAACCTCTCTGCTATAGTGACGTGATCAGTTGGATATGTAGCATTGGTAATTGTGATGTCTTCTTCCTAGGATTGAGAAATGTCCTCCAACCCTTCTAAATCCTCGATCTTCCAAGAGTCGGGACCCAGTCCAGAACCAGAGGGTAGGACTGGAGCGACAAGTCCTATAATGATGGAAGTTGAAGCGTTAAGATTGCTATGGGTGCCAAACTCTGAGTAGTTGGCAGCGAAGGAGGAAGATGAAGTTGACCTACAAGTTGACAAACAGAATAGTAAATTTCGGTGATGGATTCATGTGAGAATTGAAACTTTTCGAAGATTGGAAAAACAAGAGATATACTTGAGCATGGACTTCGCTACACAAAGCATTGGATGAATTCCCTCTTTTTCATTAGATGCACCATTGTTTGGCTTACAGAAGAGGGAATGAAAGGTTCAACGGAAGTTATCGCTGCAAATGTCGAAGTGACATGGGTGGCATTGAAACCAACCCCCACAAATGCAGGAATAGTTGCCGAAAGCTCTATAGATTTCAGAGTGAATGATTCATGCTAACCCAATGAAGTTGGGCCAGCATGAGCCTGGGCAGTAGCGGCAGCAGCATCCTTAGTAGCAAGAATGGCCTTTTCACCAACAAGCTTTTGGATCCTCGGCATCAAGGTACTCGGTCATGAGCTTTTCTTTAGAATTGTTGTCCCCGGATGCCACAAGTTGTTGTAACACTTCTTCCCAGGCATCGGTAAGGGTCTCAAGGTAAGCACTTCCTAACCACTTCAGATTTTTGTGTAAGATGGCATTAGCGTAGAAGTGTAGGAGGTTGAGATTCAGCTCATCCCTCTCCTTTTTCTTCCTAGATCTCCTTAACCTCTCTTTGAGTGATAGCAAGCTCGATATCAGGGCTAAGCGTCTCAATCGTCAGTCATTCCAAGCTAGTAGCAAGCTGTATAACCTGTTGGAGGAAGCTGGGCTCGTAGGCCTTGAGTTGGAAGTAGTACATAACCATCAGGAATTTTGTACTGGCAGCGTATATTTCGAAGCATTTTCTATGACAGAACAGCAATCATCTATTCAGGCAGGTCAGCTAAGACACTTAAACCGACATATTCATTTAGAGGGAGGTTGATTTTGCAGTGGGCCTGTTTGAATGACCTCGCCGTATAACTCGACAGTGATTGAACGTATGTGCCTAGCAGGTATAGAAGGTTAAGCCTAAGCGGTGGAGGACCCAGCTTCAGGAGGAGTAAACGTACCCTCACTGGACTAGAAGTGCGGCAATCGACGAGTCATTCTAAATAATAATACTTGGCATTCAACATGGTCGGGTATGTTTTATTTCAAATAATAAACCCGTGTGACCAGCGACCAGAATCCAAAGGATGTCAATGTGTATTAACCAATCAGATTTCGATCGCTGATTACGGTAAGTGAAAATGGTAATCTATGCAGTTTGAGTTTAGTGTCCTATATATGATGAGCAGACCATCCTGTGTAGATAGCTCACTCGTGCTAAAAAATGAGCTACGTCATACGACGGAACTATACATCAGATCTTACCCGTTATCGATGAATAATCGATAAAGAAACCATCGCCTAGAGCAATGTGAAATCTTTTCTTTACAAGAACAATGGAATTGCAGCTATAGGAAAAGTATAGCGATGGAATTGCCACCATATGACCATTCCAAAATTGACGCCTTACTAAAATTCAAATGACACTGCTAAATTAGTCATCGTTTGATAGGAATTAGTTGAAGATGGAAAGCTAGACCTATCTACAAATGGCATGTGCATGACCTAAGCTAGACTCAAGTTCACCCTAGATCAAGCCCGATCCAAAACTTCGGCCATCTCCGCCCAAAAGTAATCGACCTCTTCACCACGGTCACCGTCGCTGTGCCAGACACAAGCCACTCACCTTAAACAATTTGAATCTCAAGCAAGAAGATGGATTGGAACCGAGGCCGAAAGCTTCTGACAATAGATCATGGGTTTGACAGTGGCGATTAGAAAAGCAATGGCGATCTGAAGAGTGGTTCGAGGCGACGAGTTGATCGATAGCTACAAGATCGATCATGAGAAGTCAGAGATTGAAAGGTTTTGGGGCTAAAGGTCTCCATGAAATCTCTTGGCACAAAACAGTGGTAGAAATAAAAAATAAAGATTGAAAATTTTTCTAAGTATTGAACTTATATAGCTCTCCATGGGATTGAAAGCTGTCAGTAGATCTTAGTTGGTATCGAGGCAATTTTGCCACCCAAAAACTTATAGTGAACATGGTAGAAGGAAAAAGCAAGCTTGACTAAGGCATGGAACAATCTCTGGAGCGAAGACCCTGTCCTTAGCACATAAAACAGAGTTTTAAACTATGCAACTAGTTAAAGGAATATCTACTGGATGAAGAAAATGCTTCAAACAATCTCGGAATGACTAACTGAATCCATGAGATAACAAGTCAGTGCTTGTCTCGATCCAGAGCACGTTTTATTCTCGATGAAAGCATACTCCGTGGACAGGTGTTAACCAGATTTTTAACCAAGCAGATTTTCAATGGAAATTCGAACGTCAAAATAAAAATGAAATGGCTCACGAACTAGGAAACAAATTTAGAAGAGCCAGGAGTGGGGACTCAAAAATTTGTAAGTCTGTTGAAGAAAATAAGATATCTCGGTACTGAGAGGACCTCTCGGTACCAAAAGCTTTTTATTGCTCTTTAGACTCTACCATCCTCTTGTACTTTGAGTACTACTTCAAGCAATCATCGCCAAGTTCTTTTCTCAGAGAATAAACGTGCAATACCAACGATTGATGCGAAGAAAGCAAGGTAATACAAGCTTTATCAAGTATATCATCAGGAATGACTTAACCACTATGGAAAATTTTTGTAATACATCAACTCAGGGATAGGATGGTAAGACAAGAGAGGAAGATAAGTTTTTCACCAACACAAACCTCTCGGCACTGAGAGAAACCTCTTAGTATCGAGAGGTGCATATAAGGAATTGGGCTGGTGTATTCTCTCCATTACCTATGGGCTAGCAACTGGACCTTATGCAATTGGAGCCTATGGATCTTCAGAGTAGCTTCTCCTTTAAATATCAACCCTATAGGAACTAAAGAAAGGCTTTAGACTCTAGATCTTCTTCATCTCCTGTCTCTTTACACAATAGTAATCTACGCAGACTCTTTTGGCAGTTCTAGGCTTAAGAACCTGTTAATCCCTTGTACAATTAACTCTAAATCTCAATCAAATCCACAATCAATAAAAATATAAAGTAGACATAGGCTAGAGATTCCCAAACCACTGTAAAAATCTTGTATCTCTCTACATTTCTTTGCTTTTTTCTATTTCTATTAGATTTAATCCTATAGTAGATCATATTTGGCTGTCATGCCACTTTTGGTGTCAACAACAATACTACACAGTTCAATTGACTAAAGAACAATGTGGAACTTCAATGTGGATACTCTACTTTGATTATGGTTAAATCATGGCATGGGGTCCATCGAATGGTTATAGTTTGGTCTAAGTTGAAGCACTAGAAGTGAAACACTATTTAATAGAGAATTTTTCTCCTCGTTACATGAGGTTAGTATCACGATCACCTATGGTCAACTCAAAGTCAAAGCCTTTGGCCAAAGAAGTATAGTTAATATTTTTATTATTGAACCAAAGACATTATTTAAAGACTAACCAAGTTGAATGTGGACGATATTGGAATTTTGATCAAAACAAAATTCATAAATCCTAATGTGATATAGTGTTGACGAAGAAAATTGGTGCAAATAATTGTTACTAAAAGGTACCGCTTCTATTGTAAAACTGTATTTACCAATAAAGATATATGTAACGACCAGTATTTTACATATCGTAGGTTCATTAAATATTAATTTTAAATTTGCATTGAGTTGTATGACATTGTAGCTTTGAGGGAAGTTGTGCAGTGACATTTCTGACCCTAAGAAAATTTATCAGATGATTTTACCCATGAAAGCTTGTAACGGCTATAACTTTTTCTTGAAGCCAATTTAGGACCCGAGACCACTTCTGTTGGAAAGATGTGATGCTTTCCTTTTCCACAAAGTGATTATAATAGCAATTTGGATTTTTATACTAGGAGATATGGATGTTTGTAGTTTGGTAGTTTTTGGAGCAACTTAATATCCACTTCAGTTTAGGCTACTAGAGGTTGAAATAACCTTTCCTAAATCATTATTCTTGTCCCCCAAATAGATCTAAGCATCCATTAACCCCTTGTTTGCCAAATACTTTCTCCTTTCTCTCCCTAATCAAGCTTAAAACATAGATGGATGATAGATTAACAAGGGGATTAGCTAGAGACATTCAAATCTATATTTTTTGGGAAGTGAGATTAGATCTTCGTTGCTCATTCTTTGTTTCGCCTCGATTTGCATGAAATTCTTGGATTTTAGGCATATGGTAAGTGATTTATTATCTTAACCTTATTATATATATGTATCTACATTTTAACATGTTTTGGATTCATTTTTAAAGTCAAAACCAAGATTTTTGATGTTTTATAGCCCTACCTGAAGTAAAAATGAGAAAAAGAATGATTTTTGGTGTTGTAATCATGTTACTTGGATGTGCGGTTACCTCTATAGATGTTAGGCTATATTATAGACACATTGTATAAATGTTTCCATGATGTATTATATATTTTGCATTCTTAGGTGATGAATGATGTTTATGTGGTGTTTATGTGTACGCTTGAATGGTTGAAAACGCCCATCAACTCGATTTAGAGGTAGAAAAACGTAGAACCGGACATTGACGAATAGGCTCTATGATGTTACGAGTTGTATAGATTCATAAGGAATGCACCGGTGTCAAAGAACAGAGCATAGCAATGAAAATGATGCGAAATTGGAGTTTAGAGATACTACAACAATTTTGTTTGATAGCATTTGTTTGGTGGTAGTTGGCTTGGGTGCAGCTTTGGGTTCGGTAGTGAATTGTTGAGATGGTTCTTCAGGTCAGCATTGGAGAAGGTCGGACAGCAAATGTTGTCTGATGGTATTGTTGTTTGCGGGCCGGTAAGTGAAGCTTGTTCAGGGGTGGTGGTGTGTGCTTTGGGTTTGGCTTCAGGACAAGAGGGGTATTGCTTTAGGTTCGAAAAGAGGAATTTCCATGCAAGAAAAGGTGAGGTAGGATTTTTGGATTGCTTTAACTCTAAAATGTTGTTGTATCGGGTTTTCAA
This sequence comes from Allium fistulosum, assembly GCA_030737815.1. NCBI lineage: Eukaryota > Viridiplantae > Streptophyta > Magnoliopsida > Asparagales > Amaryllidaceae > Allium > Allium fistulosum. Next base: position 1,384,759,399 of record CM060901.1, on the reverse strand, counting down.
TGGGGTGGCTTTAGGTTTGGCCATGAAGTGACCCAAGCAAAATTTGGACTTTGGGAGTTTGTTCTTAAGGCAGAGGCGTATGACTACGGAATAACTCAAGGCGACTTTGGGGTTCATGTGGTAACTAGTAAAGTGATGGTGATGCTTTGACATGGTGACTTTGGAACTTTGGTACGATGGCTCTACTACTTACAATGGGTGTCTAGAGGCATTACGAATATGATAACTCAACGATGGGGGATGTATCGGTGATCCACAAGGACAAGTTCAACAAAGAGGGCCGATGAGTAGAATTTGCGACTGTGGAGATAGCCAGGATGGAATAACGACTGAGTTCCACTATAGAGATGCATGCAAAGGGACCATTCATAATTCGAAGGTTTCTAGTGTGCTTATATAGAATAGGTACGTGGGGACGCCCATGAAGATTATCATTGCATCCAGATCTTACGATTATGGATTACCTTGGATTTTTGCGATTGTCAGTCTGGTTCCTAGACTTATGAAGTAGCATGGATTCGAGCACCAAGAAACCAGGATTTGATTGAGTTTCTAGTTTGCGATTGTTCTATACAAGTTATCATGTATCCAGCGCACATGAGTAATGGTAAAGATTGTGATGTGCACTTAAAAGTGCATATTTTTACTTCCATATTTAATCTATTTTTATTTAATAAATAAGCATATTAGGGTATTTTACATGTTTAAACCAAAATTTAAATTATTTTCAAATCATCATTTATTCATTTTCATTTTGGAGGTAAAATAATAATTTTGTGCATAATTTACTTTGAGAAAAATTTACTTGCACATTATTATGTTGTTTTGTAGGAATTTGGATTCAACTTGAATGTGGCTTCATGGAAATATGCATGCACAAGTGTTGGAAGCCAAAGAGATGAAGAAATAAAAGAATTCATGTAATCATGGAGGAGTCCACCTACCCACTAACCCATGAACCACAATTAAAAGCTAATGGAGATTTAAAGCACATGCACATGTTCATGGAGGATTAAAGGCATGTTGGTGGGGATTAATTAATTCCCTAATGATTACTTGGAGGTTACACTTCCTAAAGGGAATTTTGAGTATCTCCCTAAATATAAATTAGGGTTTTAGGCATGTATAAATACCCCTTATATTTCATGTAATAAAGCTCTTACCTTCTCTTTAGGTAGTTTAGATTGTAGCCAGAAAATCGAATATAAATAAAAGTTTCTTTCATGGCTTCTTAGCATAGTTTTTATTTTCATGCAATTTACATTTATGCTTTCTTGTATGCATTTTTAATTCATGTTCTTTTCTTTTTTTGTTTCTTCTTATGTTAGTAGTTAGATCTCTTTCTTTTATGCAAGTAGATTAGTTTTTCAATTTATTTTAATTATCTCTCTTCTTTCATGTTGAAGTCACTTTATGTTATGATGAATTCAAATATGAGAAGCTAAGCCCTTTCAATTTAGGAGTGACGAAGCTCTCATGAATCATATAAAAATAACATAATGATTTCATTTGATCTCTTTTGTGCTTAATGGAAATTTTTGGTGTGGTAAAATTTTGTTGTTTAATATTGAATTTGATAGTCTATGTTGTTGACACCAAATAGGCTATGCTTAAACAACATAAACACAAATTACCTCTTCATCTACATATGATTTTGGTGATGAAGTGGATTTAGAATCAATATTTGATGGCATATGTTACTAATCAATAGTAAATAGATCATGGTTAGAATAGATTTTATTTTTAGTTTCATTTTCATGAGAGTTGACCCCTATTCGAAAGCTTTATTGTTTTTAGGATCTGGATTGATGAGATTTATATTCAAATATTTCTTCTTAGAAATTCCCACAACCCCGTTTTCTCGGTTTAGGCTGCTCCCATTTCGCTCGCCGCTACTACGGGAATCGCTTTTGCTTTCCATGAGCAGCAACGATATTATAAGTTTCTTCCTCTTGACCGAATCTGTAACCTTCATTAGCAGACTCATTTTCAGTAGTTTCTGGTTAAGGGAACCCACCGGAGCCGTAGCGAAAGCGAGTCTTCATAGGGCGATTGTCACTGCATCTACTAATTCAGAACTTAATTTGAAAGCCATATTTCAACACGGGCGTTTTCGGGATGCCCCTAATAACCAACGAGCCCGATCAGTGCAATGGGATGTGTCTATTTATCTATCTCTTGACTCGAAATGGGAGCAGGTTTGAAAAAGGATCTTAGAGTGAAGTGGTTTGGATGGTGTGTTAATGTTTGATGATTTATGTTGGGCTAATTAATAGCACAAATAGACCATACTTAGGATAAACACGTCAACTAAATTCACAAATGACCAAGAAGAGAGATCATAATTTCATTGTGTTGATTTGTGTGATCATGAGAAGGGATTTGCCTCTAAATTGCCAAACAACTTCAAACTCTTGGGTTAATTTGATTGAGTAGAATTTAAAATTAATTCAACTCCTTGTGGATCGACCCGTACTGCCACGTACTAAAATTGTACGGCATGCGCTTGCGATTATTTTTATCATAATAGTTTTTAGTAATTTGCCGTTAAACAAGTTTCTACCGGGGAATTTGATTTTCTATTTTAAATATACTCTTTGAATTATTTTTAGTTTGATTTTAGTGTGCTTTCATTTTGTGTGTTGAGCTGCATTTAAAAAAATTATTGATGTGTGTTTGTGTGTAATTTTTGTTTTTAATTTGTTTGTATGCTTGTTGCTTTTCTAGTTTCTTTTCAATTTCTAGCTAAAAAAATTAAAAATAAAAAAAAACTAACTTTGCATTTCATTTCATCAATTGCTACAAGCATTTACATTCACTGTTTTTTCTCTGTGTTACATTTTCTATTCTTAAACATTTTTGTTTTTCTACAATTCTGCATTTTTGTATGCACCATAAACAACAGCCACTAACAAAATCATTCCTACAATCCCCTACCACACAAACAAACCTTTCCTTCACCACATCCTTCTTTGTGCATTTACAACACTTCACTGATCAACACAACTGCTGCCATCCTCTGTCCACTCCCAACCTGTGCAAACTATGCATGTTTGGACATATAGTCAACCATCAAACCACTACTTGCCCAAGTTCTGCCACCATCTTCCCTCACAACCTCACAGCAAACACTTCACTCAGCATATCACACTTCTGCCTCACTTCTTCAAGCATTTCATTCAACCATAAAACTTAACTCCTCGTTACCACCAACCCATACAACTTGCTTCGACCAACTCAAGTTATGCCACATTACTTCCATCCCACTGCCTCATAGAAACTACTACATCCCCTTTGCCGAAACCATCCATTGCTTCACCACCCCACTACAATTTCCCACTGCCTAATCTCCAAACTTCTATTTACTTCACCATCAACTTTCCACATCATCATCACTTTTGTGCGTCATCAACTTTATATTTACTTCTATGCATCAACTCCATACAACCTCACACTTCAAACAACATCAGTTCAACCACATACTACAATTGTCATTGCCTTCAACCTATACACAAACCAACACACCATACTTCCTATTACAACACTTCCCTGACCATCAAAACAACCATCACTTCATATCACTTCTGCCACTACTTCACTGCCATTTACTCCTGAGCATACCTCTGAGCATCAACTGCTACATCAACCAAGCAATCCTCCATCACTTGAACAAGTGCATCAACCTTACTGCCTCTTCATATACAAACCAAACTTCACCTCTCCTATGCCTTCCATCTCTTATCCAAAACATCCATCCACCAGACAAACCACACTTCTACATATCTTCTACATCACTCCCTCAAACATCAATATCCATCACTGCCTTTCACTACCACCATCCCACATTTCTTGCAACCTCAAACCGTCATCACCTTCCTGCACATAAGGAATATACTTCTACCTTAAACCATCAGTTATCATCTAACTTCTGCCTAAAACGTCCACATCACCTGACTGTACCACCATCCTCCTCCTGCTCCTTCATCAAATCACAACACATCACTACAGACTTCTATGCACTTATAGTCAACACTCAACTGACATCCATCACCACAAACTTCATCACATTACCATCCACCACCATCACTACTTTAGCACTCATACATTCAACGATCAGAACTGCTACATACATATATACCTCTTGCATGCATCCTCCTCACAACACTACTTCACTGCAAACTACTTTACTCCTCTGTCATTCACCAAATCCTCACTTCTGTCACTACCTTTCACTACCAATCACCTCACATTCAACTGCCTCACCACATCACTACTGCCAACATCTCCACCATCATAAAGCAACTTCTGTATATAAACATCATTCATCAACCCTGATCATACATCTCCAACCCAAGCTCATCACAAATCATCTTCATAACCTGACCATCATCACAACAGCTACTTTAAACAACCTCTGCCCTACACACCTAACCTTACTGCTCTTTCATACTGCTACCTCCCTACCTTCCTTCATCATACCCCTCATTAAACAATCTCGAATACATCATCAACGATCGTCTGAACTCCAGCTAACTTCACTGCAAACATCTCTGCTCAAATCGGGAACCAAAGACATCTCCAATCTCTACAACCAATACAATACTCCAACCTTCTACAACTCCTCCTCGAGAACAACCTTCGACCCAATTCACCTAGCAACCAACCGCAATCACCCTGCCTCTACAACTCGCCAACCATCGCGACTCCATCCCCAAGAACCCGCAACCCTAATTGCCCTCATCAACCTTCAAATCGTAAACCACTACCGAAACCCCTCACGCGAGCATAATCGCGACAACCAAAGAAAGTTGATTTTTAAAAAAAATCTTTGATTTGCGAAATTGAATTTGGTTGCGAATTTTTTTTAGCTGTGAAATTGAAATTGCAAAAATGAAATTTTAGTTGCGAAGTTTAAATTGAATTGTGAAAAGTGAGATTGGTAATAACAGAATTTTGTTGAAGGACTTCTTTGGGATCGTTTCTTTTAACTGATAAGTTTTAATTGGGTCGGGCCCCAGTAGAGTGTTAGTAAAAAAACAAACAGCAAGTTGTTTACATTTGTTTTAGTTTCATTTGTTTTGTTTTTCATTTGTTTTAGTTTCTTCTTTTTCTTGAAAAAAATTAATAGTATAAAAAAACTGTATATATCTGGTCTTTAGTTTCAGGTTGCAAAAGTAGAAAGTCAAAAGGAAGAATCGCTTGCTAGTTTGCTCTGCTTACCAAAATTGCTTGCTTAAAAAAATAAAAAAAATTGCTGCTTTGAAAAATAAATAATTTGCTAATAATTCTGCACACTATGATATCGTGCCCTTATTGCTTGTTTTTATTTAATTTTCATTGTTGGTTGCTTGCATTTAAAAAAATCAAAAACAAAAACAAAATCAAATTTCATTCGTAGTTGCATTATTAATCACGTTTAATTTCAGTTTTGCATTCATCTCATCTTATTTTTTTAAGGGCAACACCCAAATCCATATAAGGTGGGGGATTTCATCACCCTTCCTTGGCCCACAAATTGCATTTCATCTTAGAATTTGACTAATAATAATTGGTAGACAACGGACATAAGGGTGTCACGAGCTCACCTAGAGCTTAATTGTATCTTGACAAGTTGTCTTCTTTCGATAATTTTTTTTGGTGTCTAGGCTGCGGCAGAGCAATAATCAGTTATAAATATTATGGTGATTCGTAAATATTATAATGATTGTTACTCTGAAGGTACTTAAACCTTTGGTTGCATTGCTACGGTGATTCGTGGTGCATCGATAGCTCCTGTCCGTTACCTGGCTCAGAACTTTCTTTTTGAATTAAGACAAAGTGTGATTATACCATTTTGGGTTAGGAGCTACTAAGCACAGAAAATTTGTAATTAAGTCATTGCTTTCATTTAGTTGCATTTGTTCATGCATATTTAAAAAAACAACCAAATCCAAAACTTAAAAAAATTGTATATTTTACTTAACTTAGTACTTGTTTAATCCAAAATTCAAAAAACAAAAGAAAAAAAATCTTTTCAAATCTCTTCCTTTGAAAATTTTCAATCAAAATTAAAAAAACCCAAAAAAACAAGTGTTTTACTTTTGAAAATCAAAAAAAAAATCGAGTTAGTTTTTCTTTAGAAAAACAAAAGTCCAAAAAAAATATAATCTTTTCAAAAACTAAAAAAACAAAAACATATAAAAAAAGAAAATATTTTGAAAATCCAAAACAAAAATAAAATCTGCCTTTTGAAAAATAAATTCTCTTTGGTAAATACTTTTCCTTTAAAAAACATTTTTGAAAATGACTGAATTTTCTTAATCGCAAGAATTTTACAATAGTTGTGAAAATCAATATAATCCATATAGTTTCACATCAAACTCTTATGGATATTTTAATAACAACTATTGTACAAACAATTCTAATTTTGCACCACAAAGTTTTCAAAATGATGACCGACCCTGAACTCTTGAAAATAGTATTGAAACAATTTAGTCTTTACTTGAACAACGAAATCAAATGATAAATAATTTGATTAATCTGTGCAATAACTCAAGTCAAGGATTTAAAAATAATCAAAATATGCTTCATTCAAATAATTTTGATTATGACCCATGCCAATTGAATTTCGAACTCCAAAATCAAGGTCAATATCAAAATGAAAATGGAAACAATTATTTAAATGATTTTGGCAATGGGAATAGTTTCAATGATGAAAAAAAATTTACTCTCAAGAATTTCAAATTGAAAATTCTTAAATTAATAATTATAAATTTGATTTTATTAAGCAAATGGACGAAATTAATAAAAATCACACGGATTTGTCGTTTGAAACATACATGAAACAACGTGAGTAACTAAATCAAATCCTAACGTGTGACGAGTCAAATAATAATCCACCTTTTATCAAAATTTATGATTTTCAAATAACGGCTTTTGAAATTGAAAACGACAATCTTAATGAAGTTGTTGAAAATATGGTAATTGAGTTGGATTTCAATTCTTTTGAGAGTGTGGAACCAAATTTAAATTTGATCGTCGTTTTTCCGATTTGAAAAAGTGAATACAACAACTTTAGATTTTTAACATGATACATGTATTGAAGTTCTTAATAATTCAACAAAGGAAGACGAATTTAGTGAACACAATTTTTTTGGACTTTTCGAAGATGAGTTGTTGAATTCTGAAGAGGTAGATTCAAATCACCATTTTGAATTTAAAGTCAATAATTTTGTAGAATTTGTCAATGATGAGTTTGAATTTAAATTTGGTGAAAATAAACTTGGACTTCAACCAATTGTTCTATCTGCCCCAAAAATCATCGAAAATAAAATGACTCATACGATTTTTAATAAAACGACATTCGTTTTTCCAAATCAACATTCAACTTTGTAATCTTTTATGGTTTGGTTTTCTGCGCTTAAGCTATGTCTCTCATATTTGACGAGACAAACAAATTGGTCTTTGGAAGACCGTTTCATTTACTCTTTAACGGTATATTTTCTGATATCATGTAAATAATAATCGTTTCATTTTCATGTAAATATAGGTCATATTTTTACTTTTTATTTTTTTATTTTTCTCCTTTCACTTGGGTTGACTGTGGGAACACAGTCAAAATGAAGTGTGTAGGGAGTCTCATCTTCATTGTTAATTTTTCATGGTTTATTTTTTGCATTTTCTTTCCAAAACTCAAAAATTTTAAAAAATCACAAAATAAATTTTCTTTTTAGCATTTGGATTTATTTTTGAAGAAACGCTATCGGATAAGTATAGGTTTTTGGTTGTTAAATTGAAATTTTTGAAAATTTATTTATCACAAGAAAATAAAAATAAAGTTTGATTACAGGTAACGATGGTTTAATTGGTATATAGGAAGATTCATGGGTATTAATTATGAAGTATATCCTAACTGAAATCTTTATTTAATGAGTGGTTGATTGAAAGTAAAAGTGATAAAAATTTTGATCTTCTAAGTTAAGTGGTGCTAAGATGATTTTGCAAAACTCTCTCTTAAAAAAAATATAAAACATAAAAAAATGGTTTTTGTGAAAATAAAAAACACCTAGAGTCATGTGTTCAAACGCAAGTGTAAACACTCGCCACGCTCTGTACTCTTCTCATGTAAGCCCGAAAGGCAGTGTAGGATCGGTATATCTGGCCTCAGTTTATCTGAGTAAAGTGTATGTAAATAAATTTTCAATAAAAATAACCAACTAAAAGCCATGTGTTCATACGCAAGTGTGTACACTCGCCATGCTCTGTACTCTTCTAACGTAAGCCTGAAAGGCAATGCATGATCGGTATATCTGGCCTCAGTTTATCTGAGTTAGATGTGTAAATAATAATAATGTTAATAATTTTTTAAAAAAAATAGAGGGAGTAAGCAATTGAAATCCAAGCACTATTTTCACTTATTTGATTCGAATTGTTATTCAAAAGAAATAAAAATACCACTTTGAAAAACTTTGATACTCAACGAAAGATCCATTTCATAGTTACACTATGTTATCAACCGAAACAACTAGCCAAACTAGAGTCTAATTGATGATGACTTAATTTTTGTTGGAATTTTTGACAAGTAAAAGGACTTAAATTTCTTGATAATAACCATAACTTATATTTAACTTACTCATGTCAATTCAAAAGTAAATTCTTCATTTGTAAATATTTTCAAAAGCTTGCATTCATATCTTTGTAAATAAATCTTGCATTTAGAAATTTTTCATGTTGCATTTGGATTTTGTGGGTAGTATTCGCTAAAAACCCTCACAAGACAACACTTGTCCTCCTAGGGACACCTAGAGGTTTAACGGCTTGTTGCATACGCTGAATGCAATCGTGTTTCCTACAAAAATGGATTTTACTTAGTTTTAGTCTATTCGAGGATGAATAAAAAGATAAGTGTGGGGGTATTTGATGTGCACGTAAAAGTGCATATTTTTACTTCCATATTTAATCTACTTTTATTTAATAAATGAGCATATTAGGGTATTTTACATGTTTAAACCAAAATTTAAATTGTTTTCAAATCATCATTTATTCATCTTCATTTGGGGGTAAAATCGTAATTTTGTGCATAATTTAATTTGAGAAAAATTTATTTGCACATTTTTATGTTGTTTTGTAGGAATTTGGATTCAACTTGGAAGTGGCTTCTTGGAAATATGCATGCACAAGAGTTGGAAGCCAAAGAGATGAATAAATAAAAGAATTCATGTAATCATGGAGGAGCCCACCTACCCACTAACCCATGAACCACAGTTAAAAGCTAATGGAGATTAAAAGGACATACACATGTTCATGGAGGATTAAAGGCATGTTAGTGGGGATTAATTAATTCCCTAATGATTACTTGGAGGTTACACTTCCTAAAGGTCATCTTGGGTAGCTCCCTAAAATATGGATTACGGTTTTAGGCATGTATAAATACCCCTTATGTTTCATGTAATAAAGCTCTTACATTCTCTTTAGTTAGTTTAGACTGTAGCTACAAAATCAAATATAAAGTTTCTTTTATGGCTTCTTAACCTAATTTTTATTTTCAAGCAATTTACATTTATGCTTTCTTGTATGCCTTTTTAATTCATGTTCTTTTCTTTTTTTGTTTCTTCTTATGTTAGTAGTTAGATCTCTTTCTTTTATGCAAGTAGATTAGCTTTTTAGTTTATTTTAATGAACTCTCTTCTTTCATGTTGAAGTCACTTTATGTTATGAGGAGTTCAAATATGAGAAGTTAAGCCCCTTCAATTTAGGGGTGATGAAGCTCTCATGAACCACATATAATTAACATAGTGATTTCATTTGATCTCTTTTTGTGCTTAATGGAAATTTTTGATGTGTTAAAATATTTTTGTTTAATATTGAATTTGATAGTCTATGTTGTTGACACCAAATAGGCTATGCTTAAACAACATAAACACAAATTACCTCTTACTCTACATATGATTTTGGTAATAAAGTGGATTTAGAATCAAAATTTGATGGTCTATGTTACTAATCAATAGTAAATAGATCATGCTTAGATTAGATTTTATTTTTAGTTTCATTGTCATTTTCATGAGAGTTGACAAGTGGTTTGGATGGTGTGTTAAAGTTTGATGGTTTATGTTGGGCTAATTAATAGCACAAATAGACCATACTTAGGATAAACACATCAAGTAAATTCACAAATGACCAAAAAGGGAGATCAGAATTTCATTTTGTTGATTTGTGTAATCATGAGAAGGGATTTTCCTCTAAATTGCCTTCTATTCTCATACTTTTATTCACTTTGTTTTGATTAGTTTTTACAATTTTTTTTAGCTTAAAAAAACTTCAAACTCTTGGGTTAATTTGATTGAGTAGAATTTAAAATTAATTCATTTTTATCACAATATTTTTCGGTAATTTCCAATTAAATAGATTGTTTGAAGGATGCTATGTTTGCATGGTGTTTATCACTCTAAGTTGTTACATGATTACATATTTTTGATTGTATACCTAGACACTATATATTGTACTTTGATTGTATTACACTCATATGATAATAATAATAGATTAGCATATATTGATTGTTATGTGCTAAATCTTTAGACATAGGGACATGTCAGTTATGATTTTTCATACCCTATGCCCCTATTTACTATATATGATTTTTGTAGTATTTTGAGATGATGTATCACTCACACCAGACTATTGACTGACCCAAGATTTTATGCTTTGCTTCTTATTATCTCAGGTACTCTTAATTGAGTAGATTATAGATAATAGGTATGGATAGCGCATGGAGCTGAGCCTGAGCAGAAGGCTGCACTTTCATATATCTGTACTTTGGAGCTTTTTATTACTTATTTAACTATGTAGTACCATAGAGCTATACCGGTACTTTTTTTACTTTAGAGATAGTTATGGAGTTTATTTTGAATATTTGGGATGTATAAGCTCTTTTATTTTCAATTTTGTATAATATATAAACCTATTGCACTTTGATGCTCGTATTTATGGTTCATTTGATTATATTATTGTATCACCTGTTTTATATCTATGTTATTGTTATATTTTATCTATACGCTGTCAGGTATTCTAAAGGTTCTATGTTTAGATTTTCGTTACTTTGCACCCTTAACTATTATCCTGCATTGGCCAGGTGCATCTACAATGCACTCAACAGGTACATTGGGTAGCTAAGGTGTAGGGCAATCTTCACATTTGGTATTAGAGCTTAGGTTAAGCAATTCTAACATAGGTCAATACAGTAAAGCTTAAGTTGATACCTAGATCCATTAGAGATAATGTAGAAGCTTTCGCCTTTGAATGGATCAAGCGATATATAAGAGAGCGTACTTGTTATATTTTTGTTTTTCAAAATAATATAGTAGTATATATATTATATAAGCCATGTTATATTCATGGACACGTTGATGAGTCCTTTGAGAAGTTAGTGGAGAAGGCTCGACGATGCGAGAGTCTGTATGTGAAGTCTATGTCGGTTGTTGGTTCCGGATGGGTCAAAGCTGCAAGCATATGGGGGAGGCAAGAAGAAGTGGAAAAACAACAACAAGACGAAGCAACTTCAGAGCAAAGGTGGCCGGAGGAAGGGCAAGTAGGAGCCTACTTGCTATAACTATTGGGAGAAGGGCCATTTTATTAAAGATTATAAGGCGGAAAGCAAGAAGTGCTACAACTACAACTAGCATTAGCATATCAAGGACTATCCAGAATTGTCGAGTAATAAGCAGATTGTGTTTGCTTAAGTTTTGAACATTGTTCCAGCTTCGTCAAGTGCTCCATCGACGAAGGAGAAGGGGAAGATCGTTATTACACAGGGTATGCTTTCTATTTTAACACACTTATACATGTTTTATTCGATACTGGAGCTTTATTTTCTTTATATCTGGTGATTTGTATATAGATTGGGATTGAAAACTAAGATAGTTGACCGACCTTTGATTGTTATAAACCCTGTTGGAGGATCGACTATCATTTGCATGGTTTGTCGAGACTAAGCCTTATCGAATCATGGATGTTTGTGATTACTTTTTTTTGGGTTTCGTGGGGTTTGATATTATTCTGGGGATGGACTTGCTGTAGAAGTATGAAGTAGTGGTGGACTGTTAGATGTCGTTGGTGACGATTGGGATCGATGATGGGTGTAGATTGGAGATAAGCTGCCTAATTAACAATGCAGCGATGGTTAGCTTTCCACATTCGCTTGAGATCTCGCCGATGAGTTGCCATCTATGCCTTTAGCTTGGGAGTTTCAGACAGATTCGAGGAGGTGATTGGATTACTACCACATAGGAAGATCGAATCCGTATAGATTTGATTGAGGATGCCGGACCGATAAAAATTCCATTTAGGCGTATGGCGTCGAAAGAATAGAAGGAAGTAAAGGTGCAAGTGAATAACCTATTGCGACGATGGTTCATTCGACGGAGTATATAAAAGTGGGGAGCACCTGTAGTGTTCACCACTAAGATAGACGACCCTTTGAGATTGTGTGTTAATTACCTTGGGCTGAATAAAATGACGAAGAAGAGCAAGTATCAACTTTTACATATTGATGACTTGTTCGATCAGCTCCATGGTGCTAGGGTGGTCTATTAGTTGCACCTTGTGATGAGGTCTTATTAACTGAGATTGGCAAAGGAGAGGGTGTCGATTACAATGTTTCTTATATTGTTTGGAATTTATGAGTGGTTGGTTATGCTGTTTGGGCTAACCAACGCACAACATACTTTGTTGATCTTATGGACCAAGTGTTTAGGGATCAATTAAATAAGTTTGTACTTGTGTTTGTGGATGATATCCTTATTTATTCAACGATGGAGGAAGAACATATGGAAAACTTGAGGATTGTGCTTGAGGTGTTGAGGAGGCGCCGATTGAAGGCAAGGTTTTATAAGTGTCACTTCTAGATGAGGTAAATGCAATTTCTATGTTACGTTATTTCTGAGCAAAGCACTAGTGTAGATCCTGCGAAGGTGGTAGCAGTACAGGATTGGGATCAACCCAAGATTGCTATAAAGGTGAGAAGTTTCCTTGGACTAGCGGGATACTATGGATTTTTTATCAAGGACTTCTTTTAAGAAGAAGTGTGTTAACCAACTTGACGAAGAAGAATCAGACTTTTATTTGGGAACCAAGGTGTGAACACACATTCGTGAGTCTGAAGGAGAGGTTAACAAGTGCACTGTTGTTATTCATTTTGAGTGGGAATAAAGAATGAATAGAATACACAAATGCATGTGGTACCAAAGTACGTGCGGTATTGATGTGGAAGCGAAAGGTTGTCGCATATGCTAGTCGACAACTAAATTGCACGTGAAAAAGCATCAGACTCATGACTTGGAGTTGGCAGCGATAATATTCACATTGAAGATATGGGGGAATTGTAACATCCCGTATTTTTAAGCTATTGAATTTGAACATTTAATTCGTTTTAAATGTTAATGTGGATTCTTAATTGATTTTGAAATGAATGGATTTGGGTTCAATCAATGAAAATGAGCTATAATTTTAATTTATAGCAATTCTGGTTGAATTTGATTAATGGAAAAATAATAATTAAATATTCAGGATTAGGATAAAAAGGTGGATTTGGGTGTAAATAGTAATAAAATGATATTTAAATGTATTTTTAAGTTCAATTGGTTATAAATAATATTGTTGGATTTTTAGATGAATTTAAAAGTCGATAAGTTATTATTTGGGATTTTATATTAATTTAATAATAGGATTTAATAATAAAATATTGCAATTAATCAGATTTTAGTCCGGAATGAGCCAGAATGATTTCTAATGTGTTTATAAATTTTATATGATTTATTGTTAAGTTATTAAAATTTTAAAGGTGAAATTTTAAAGCGTTTTCGTAAATTTTGAAAATCGCCTGATTTAATAGACGAGTTAAAATAGCCTTCCGGGGCACAGTCTCGGAATTCGACGAAACCAGTTCCATTGGATCCGTAATAGTTCGTTATTATCGGATTTCAATTTTCGTAGCAATCGGAGTTGTCGTTTGACCGTGGCAGCTCGAAACGAATCGAAATCGATTTAACCGATTTAATTTTAAATTGATCGTTTAATTCCGTATCTCACTCATACGATCGAATTAGCTTACGAAACCTGTTCCATTGCATCCGGAACGCGGAAAACCCCTAGGATTGCCTGTCGGAACGTGAGAATTAGAGGTCGTTTGCGTAAACGGTTGATTTGAGAAATTTTATTAATAAAATAATATTAAACAATTTATAAATTCACGTTATTTTGCTCAAACCCTAGAAAATTTGCACCGGCCGCCACTTTATCTTTAATGGCCGAAAATTTATATCAATCCTCCTCATAAATCTCTCGATCCAGGCGACGATTTCGAAAACGTTCAACTAGAGAAACGTTAAGCTCATCAAGATACTCAGATCCAACGGGTGAGATCGATTATAGCGGAGCATGGAGGTCAGGAACGTGACCGATAGGGGGCGCGTTCACTCTCGTTTCCAGCGCCGAGGGGTTGACCGAGTGGACCCACGTTCTTGGCGAAGGTGGCTAACGGCGAGAGCATCGCGGCAATGGTTTCCGATCGAGGTGGAATGGGCTGTGGTGGTCGCGGTCTTCAGCCCTAGCGTGCGTGCGATGGGTGTTCGAACCTGGGTAGTTGTGTTTGCATGTGGGAAGAAGGTCTCGGCCGTGTATTTTGAAAAAATAATATAAAAAAAAATTAATATAAAAAAAAATTGAATTGGTTTTAAATTTATTTCAAACTTTATAAAACCGTAACTCGTTCATACGTTTTCAGAATTTGACGAAACTGAAAGCGTTGGAATCGCAGAGACGGACACTTTGCGATGGTGCAGATCCGGAGTCATTCCGGGTAAGTAGAAATTTGAGTTAAATCGAACGCCGTTCGGTTTAATTTGAATTTCGAACGCTCGCCGAAACTCAAGGTGAGTTTTTCTCACTCACATCTGGATGCTAGACATTATAAATAATTGATATTGCATATCTGAATGATTGGGTGACTATATCTGCTGTTATTTGTCTGGATTGATATTCATATATGTGATGTGCTAATATTTGTGATGCAGGGAGAAATAGGTTGGAGGGATCCAACTGGATTCCTCACAATGTAATAATTATTTTATAGTTGATAATGATGCCTGTTTATGTGTTGTGATTGATAAATCTGACATTAAATTGTACTGTGATATTGTGGATAAATGGTAAATCCAGAATTAAATTATAAATGAATAAATTGGGGTTTTAAAAGAAATTAAAGAAATTGTTAAATAAGAAATTTAAAGGAATATAAAAATTGGATTCCGTTTTTGAAATGGAAAATGTAAATTGGTAAAATGGGGATTTTATATATTGTGGAAAATTTATCAATCGTTAAATGTGAAATATAAATTTTCTGGAAATGAATTCTATGAAATTATAAATTGAGTAAAATAACAGTGGTTTATTTTAATGATGAATAGTGATATCCGGGAAGGTAAAATATGTTAAAATGAAGCTTCCGAATATAAATGTACGATTTTAAGTGTTAATAGAATATTTTAAAATACCGTTTTCTCCATTGGGATTTTATTTAAGTAAATTGGAAATATGGTTTTCATTGAAGAATTCTCCAAATTTATCTTACTTAAAAATGTTTTAAACTATATTTTAAAAATGAATTTCCGGGTATGGGAAATTGAGTGCAAACTTCGGATGAAGTTATAGATAAGTATGGAAATTGGAAATTTATGTTGTAAACATAAATTGAATTGAAATAAATCATTTGGATTTATATGGAGGATACTTTGGAATGTTTGAACGGGATAGTGTTCCCTGGGAAAAACCAAGTTAGAGTTTAAAGGTTTTTATTTAATTAAAAGTTTAAAGTTTAAATTGTTTAAAGAGTATTTTCAAGAAATTATTATTTTTAGAGAAGAAAAGTTTAAATTATTTTAAAGTTATTTGTTTAAGTTATGGAAAAGGTTAGTATTATTTTTTTAAAAACACTACCTGTAAATATTTAGTAAATTTAACCCTTATTTAAATCGAGTTATATCCTATTAAATAAATACTATTTAAAGTAGTTTTGAAATTATATTTTGAGTAAATAACTAGAAGTACATTTATATATTTATAAGTATATTTCGCTATAAAGTATTTTAATTGTTTTTAATCTAAATTGTTTAAGCTTGGTTTTTCCAAATGGGAATAAATGGTAAGGCTTTACCCTGTAAGGAAGAAATTGGGAAGTCGTTTCAAAATGATTTTGAAATGTGAAAATATATCTTTTAAGGATATTAAAGGGAAAGAATAAATAATGTGTGATATTATTTATTGTGTGATGGATGCTTATAGATGCTTGTGAATGTGAATTGATAGTTAAATCACCGACTATCAATATTGGCCAAATGCGCTGATCGTTTCGAAGAGACCGGGATCGAGTTTCCGTATACCGGGATTCTAGGTCTGGAGACTCGAAAACCACTTCGATCCGGTTTGTACGTTTCGTGTAACGTGTTCGGAGTCGAAGATGGAACAGTGAAGTGCAAGGGCTAGTCGCTACTAATCCTGAGGATATTTCCAAAATGTATGTAGTAGGAGTAGTGCCTTCGGTTCCGTTCGGACCCGGGACGGACTTGTATGGACGAATGCTTTCGTGACATCGTCAGGTGGGCGATGGGCATTCAAAGGGATATGTTCTATAAAGGTAACGCTTAGCCTCGAGCCTCATCAACCGGGAATGACTGAAAATCAGGGGTTATGCAGCAAGGCTTCGTGGGTAGCTCCCACTTGAGAGTGAGGTCATCCCTGTCTAGATGTCCCTTTTTATATTTCGGCTTAGTGGTGCGGTTGCTGATCACAACCGTGGGGTGATTTTACTTGGAACTGTCCAGTAAGGGATGGTTCCGGCCTTGTGTTGCAGGGGACTTAGGGTGGGTCCTCGGTACTATGATCTAGGCCACGTACTGTGACAGGTGGTACCCCAGTGCCTAGTCATTCGTTGGAAATCCATTCTCCCTACGTGCCTTGTACGAGTTTTGTTTGTATACCTATTAGCTGGAATTTAATGAATGTAACAATTTCGGCTATTTGAATAAGTATTTGTAAATAGACACTACTATAATATCAGAGGATTTTATAAAAAGTGTTTTAGCTATCGTAAGGTAAAAACCCGACATGTTTATTTGTGGCGTGGTCTTACGAGATGCTTTTGTTTCCAAAGGATTTTTGAAACTTTAATAATCAATTGGGTGTATTTATGATGCGCTGGTATTCCAGACTGACTCGGGTGTTATTTCATTATAATGCTCGGGTCAGACCGAGTATATTTACAGGATAGGTTGCTATGGAGCAGGAGAGGAGCTGGAGTCGAGGCGTATTATTCGTACTTGTTTATATTCCGCTGCTGTGATGGTTGAGATTTTCTGACTGATTACTGTTGATTGTATTGTGATAGACTCTGATGATGTATTGTATATAAACAAATATAGCTTTCATTTTGTGTAAAGATCTGTTCTATATATTATATTTTATTCCGCTGCGACTGTGAGGTTTTGATGTTGTTTGGTTCATTCTTCTTCTTCTTCTACCTTCTTTCTTTTCCTACAATCTGTCTTTTCCGGCGTTCGATCGTCGGCATATTATACTGTTGAGTATTTTGTGTCGATTTTCGAGGGTCGAGAAGGGCGGGACGTCACATTTGGTATCAGAGCTTAAGTTGGCGACAACCTAGGCTTTGGTGGGGAAATTTACTCATTTATAATAGAGTCAGAAGTACTCTATAATGAGTTGAGTGTAATAATAGCTATGAGAGCGTACTTGTTAGTGGGTATAAAATTGTTTTTGTACTGTGTTGACTTATCGGTTGAGTGTTTATGAATTCTGGTCGGTGCGGGAAGTACAACCGTATCGATAGGGATTTCTAAACTCTTAAACAAGATAAACCGACATAGTATTGTTTTTAAAGTGGGTAAATGAAATAATTTTACCTAAAATTATATTTTGATATAAAGAAATAAGTTTTCTAAATTATATATATTGGATGTTTGTTTGGTTGTTTCCTCTATAATCAAATAAGAAATTAAAATATGATTTCAAATTTGAAATGGTTTATAAGCAAATAAGAATTTAAAATATTAAAATGGTTTATAACCAAATGGAATTGACTAAATATGGTTTAAATAAGAAGAAGTATAATTAAAATTAGATTTAAACCAGAATTTTGATTCCGGAAATTTTGGGAAGGGTTTTAAATTGAATTTGATTGAAATTGGGAATGTTGAAATGTTTTCCAAAGGTTTTGAAGTCAATGATGGAGTATATTTTGGAAAATATTTTTGAAGGGAAATTGATTTGAGGTGGATTTTGGAAGTGGAAAGCATTGAACTCACTTCAGTCGCTAGAAAATAATCCTGATGATGCTGGCCACATCATCAGAATTCATTTTCGAGTTTCTAAAGTGATGGATTGCTTCCGTGGTGATTGGTTAAGATATTTCTTTATACTTGTTTATATACAAGTTGTTTTAACAATTTTAAAGGGAAAATTGTTTTGGTAAAAGCAGGGTGTTTGGGATTTGGGATTTGATATATCAAATGAGAATATGTTGATTTTGATTTCAAAATGGTTTTGAAATAAAACCGAGTAATTGAATTCTGGAAATTCTGTTAAAATAAAAATGTGGAAATTGAAATAAATCAACTATAATTTTGAAAGGAAAGTTGATTAAAGTGAGAAAGGAAGAATGGAAATTTTAACCCTGAAATTAAAACTTAATTCGGGTAAATGGAAGTAAATGAAGTTATTGAAGTGAATAGAAATTTGAATTTAACTTGGGATAAGTTAAATAAAATTGGAAATTGGAATTAAATTGATTTGGGTTAAGTTGAAGGATAAAATAACTTTGTAATTATGGGTCATTGTGTAATAAATTGTACCCATAAGCTATTAAGTATTATACTTACAATCTAAAATTTGTGAATTCAAAATGGTGCAAATAACTTCATATTCTTAAGTTATAAAGTGTTATAATTTGAAGTTGTGATTAAATGGAAATGGACTTAAACGAGCAATCTAAACCCTTAAGTAGAACTGAAACTGAAGTTCATTAATGGAAATAGCTGGATGGTGAGGCAAATTCAAACTCAATCCTAAATGAAATGTAAAGTAAGATAAGGTAAGGTGAGATATAAAAGATGTGAATGAACTTAAATAGTAAATAAGTTTTGAACTTAGTTATGGAAGAATAAATTGGATTGAAGTGAAATTCAAAATTCAGATGTAATATTGAATGAAATCCAATTCTTATTGAAGTGGTAAAAGAAGTGGGTTAAATGAAATTTGACTAAATAAAATTTAGTTAAACTTGGAATAAATTTGGATAAGAATCAAATTGAAAGGAAATTTAATTTAGTTGAGATGATGTTGAATGAAGTAAATGCTTACTAAATTAAATCTAAAATGATTGTTTGGGAAGGAATTAGCTAAATTAAATGGGATGTGTATGGTAATGAATAGAATTTTGATAGTTGGTCAAAGTTTGAAAGGTAAATAAAATCCAGTTTTGGGATGGAATTTAAGTTTGGTAATAAATGTTGGAAGTGAGAATGAATAATGGAATTAGCTTATAATAGTGGTGGTTTGAATTGTAAAGTAAATCCAAATGAGAGAAATAATTTAAAGTGATCTCTTTGTTAATGAATAAATCTAAAATGGATAGAATAAGTAAACAAAGAGCATTTAGATTTATAAATGAATTGAAATTTGATTTGAATGAGAATCAAATGAAAATAAAATTAAATTGATATAAGAAGATGATGGAAATTTTGTGGAAGAACTTAAGCAACTTGGAGAAAACAAAATGGTTGTGGATGAGCTTTATTAAGTAAATCTGAATGAAATTTTTAGATAATAAAACTGAAAAACAAGTGAAATGAGTTTTAATTAATTATTGAGATGAAATAAGGATGTATGGGTTGTAAACAATCCAGAATGAAACGATATTAATATAAACTTGAGTTGGTTAATGACATAAAGATGTAAGGAAAATTTAATTAACAAATTGCATTGGAATAAAAATAAAAAAAAATTCTTGGATTGTGTACCATGCAAATGGAATAAAAATTTATATGAATCTAAGTTGGAATTAATTTTAAATGGTTATAAGCTTATGTGGTGATTATTTTGCTTGAATGACATGAAATTGCTTGTATTCGGAGTTGAGTGGTTTAACAAGCAATTGAAATTGATTTTTGAATAAGTTGATATGGATTGAAATCTAATTCAAAGAGTTTGTAAATAAATGCAAGTGAATTGATTCAAAAATAGCAAAGGGAATTGATCTTGAATTAATAGGAATGAATTGATCTTTTTATGAGTAATGTTTGCATATGAATGAAAATGGATCATAAAAGAAATGCAAATGCTTCAAATTGAAAATAAGAATTGGTTGGTAAATCAAATTGGGAATGTAAGTTAAAATAAAGAAAATGTAAGTATATCAAATTTAAGAATAAGAATTTGATTGTGAATCAATTTGTAATTGAATTGAAGTAAATTGATGCAAGTGATACGCATGTAATCAAATTGATGTAAATATGAATTGAGAATGTTAAACTTGAATGTAAGTCATTCAAGTGAAATAAAAATGAAGTTTGGACTTGTATAAAGAATTTAAAAAGATGATTGAAATCTTTGAAGTGTAAATAAAATATGGTAACATTGTTAAACTATGAAGTTTGAGTTTGTAAAGAGAGTTTAAAATGATGTCGGAAGTGTGAAATTGTTTATAAAGATGATTAGCTTGCATAAATATGAAATTGCTTGGTTTGGTTATGAAATGGATATGTTTGGCTTTCATTATATTGGAAATGGAGTTTAAATGCTCATATCATTGGAAACTGATGAGTTTGTTGAGCTTAGTACGGGTACGGAAGGTGTTCGAGAGAGTTGGAGCGCGTATATGCGTTATATTAGCCGCTTGCTATTTAAATTTGCTAAAAAGGTACGCCTACGCAAATATAATTGGGAAATGATATATATATTGTGATATATTTTGGTTTCCGGCCGTGTGAGCCGATGTATATATATTTGTGTATCCTGCGATATCGCAGAAGCTCCTCCGTACAAAGGAGACTCCGCCAAAATTTTCCAGAAATTTTGGGAGTTAGAATTTTTTGGGGTTTTGGGGAAATTTTTAATAACTAGTAAATTTATTTTGAAGGCGAGTGTTAAAATAGAGGCTTTAGAGTAAAGAAAGCAAATGGTTTTGAAATGGAGCTGAAACTTTTTGGGAAAGTGAATATAAGCTTTTAACTAAGCAAATTGGGTAAGTAAATGGGTTGGGGAGTATGTTCCTACCTTAGCAAATTTCGGGGACGAAATTTTTATAAGGGGGGAGGAATGTAACATCCCGTATTTTTAAGCTATTGAATTTGAACATTTAATTCGTTTTAAATGTTAATGTGGATTCTTAATTGATTTTGAAATGAATGGATTTGGGTTCAATCAATGAAAATGAGCTATAATTTTAATTTATAGCAATTCTGGTTGAATTTGATTAATGGAAAAATAATAATTAAATATTCAGGATTAGGATAAAAAGGTGGATTTGGGTGTAAATAGTAATAAAATGATATTTAAATGTATTTTTAAGTTCAATTGGTTATAAATAATATTGTTGGATTTTTAGATGAATTTAAAAGTCGATAAGTTATTATTTGGGATTTTATATTAATTTAATAATAGGATTTAATAATAAAATATTGCAATTAATCAGATTTTAGTCCGGAATGAGCCAGAATGATTTCTAATGTGTTTATAAATTTTATATGATTTATTGTTAAGTTATTAAAATTTTAAAGGTGAAATTTTAAAGCGTTTTCGTAAATTTTGAAAATCGCCTGATTTAATAGACGAGTTAAAATAGCCTTCCGGGGCACAGTCTCGGAATTCGACGAAACTAGTTCCATTGGATCCGTAATAGTTCGTTATTATCAGATTTCAATTTTCGTAGCAATCGGAGTTGTCGTTTGACCGTGGCAGCTCGAAACGCATCGAAATCGATTTAACCGATTTAATTTTAAATTGATCGTTTAATTCCGTATCTCACTCATACGATCGAATTAGCTTACGAAACCTGTTCCATTGCGTCCGGAACGCGGAAAACCCCTAGGATTGCCTGTCGGAACGTGAGAATTAGAGGTCGTTTGCGTAAACGGTTGATTTGAGAAATTTTATTAATAAAATAATATTAAACAATTTATAAATTCACGTTATTTTGCTCAAACCCTAGAAAATTTGCACCGGCCGCCACTTTATCTTTAATGGCCGAAAATTTATATCAATCCTCCTCATAAATCTCTCGATCCAGGTGACGATTTCGAAAACGTTCAACTAGAGAAACGTTAAGCTCATCAAGATACTCAGATCCAACGGGTGAGATCGATTATAGCGGAGCATGGAGGTCAGGAACGTGACCGATAGGGGGCGCGTTCACTCTCGTTTCCAGCGCCGAGGGGTTGACCGAGTGGACCCACGTTCTTGGCGAAGGTGGCTAACGGCGAGAGCGTCGCGGCAATGGTTTCCGATCGAGGTGGAATGGGCTGTGGTGGTCGCGGTCTTCAGCCCTAGCGTGCGTGCGATGGGTGTTCGAACCTGGGTAGTTGTGTTTGCATGTGGGAAGAAGGTCTCGGCCGTGTATTTTGAAAAAATAATATAAAAAAAAATTAATATAAAAAAAAATTGAATTGGTTTTAAATTTATTTCAAACTTTATAAAACCGTAACTCGTTCATACGTTTTCAGAATTTGACGAAACTGAAAGCGTTGGAATCGCAGAGACGGACACTTCGCGATGGTGCAGATCCGGAGTCATTCCGGGTAAGTAGAAATTTGAGTTAAATCGAACGCCGTTCGGTTTAATTTAAATTTCGAACGCTCGCCGAAACTCAAGGTGAGTTTTTCTCACTCACATCTGGATGCTAGACATTATAAATAATTGATATTGCATATCTGAATGATTGGGTGACTATATCTGCTGTTATTTGTCTGGATTGATATTCATATATGTGATGTGCTAATATTTGTGATGCAGGGAGAAACAGGTTGGAGGGATCCAACTGGATTCCTCACAATGTAATAATTATTTTATAGTTGATAATGATGCCTGTTTATGTGTTGTGATTGATAAATCTGACATTAAATTGTACTGTGATATTGTGGATAAATGGTAAATCCAGAATTAAATTATAAATGAATAAATTGGGGTTTTAAAAGAAATTAAAGAAATTGTTAAATAAGAAATTTAAAGGAATATAAAAATTGGATTCCGTTTTTGAAATGGAAAATGTAAATTGGTAAAATGGGGATTTTATATATTGTGGAAAATTTATCAATCGTTAAATGTGAAATATAAATTTTCTGGAAATGAATTCTATGAAATTATAAATTGAGTAAAATAACAGTGGTTTATTTTAATGATGAATAGTGATATCCGGGAAGGTAAAATATGTTAAAATGAAGCTTCCGAATATAAATGTACGATTTTAAGTGTTAGTAGAATATTTTAAAATACCATTTTCTCCATTGGGATTTTATTTAAGTAAATTGGAAATATGGTTTTCATTGAAGAATTCTCCAAATTTATCTTACTTAAAAATGTTTTAAACTATATTTTAAAAATGAATTTCCGGGTATGGGAAATTGAGTGCAAACTTCGGATGAAGTTATAGATAAGTATGGAAATTGGAAATTTATGTTGTAAACATAAATTGAATTGAAATAAATCATTTGGATTTATATGGAGGATACTTTGGAATGTTTGAACGGGATAGTGTTCCCTGGGAAAAACCAAGTTAGAGTTTAAAGGTTTTTATTTAATTAAAAGTTTAAAGTTTAAATTGTTTAAAGAGTATTTTCAAGAAATTATTATTTTTAGAGAAGAAAAGTTTAAATTATTTTAAAGTTATTTGTTTAAGTTATGGAAAAGGTTAGTATTATTTTTTTAAAAACACTACCTGTAAATATTTAGTAAATTGAACCCTTATTTAAATCGAGTTATATCCTATTAAATAAATACTATTTAAAGTAGTTTTGAAATTATATTTTGAGTAAATAACTAGAAGTACATTTATATATTTATAAGTATATTTCGCTATAAAGTATTTTAATTGTTTTTAATCTAAATTGTTTAAGCTTGGTTTTTCCAAATGGGAATAAATGGTAAGGCTTTACCCTGTAAGGAAGAAATTGGGAAGTCGTTTCAAAATGATTTTGAAATGTGAAAATATATCTTTTAAGGATATTAAAGGGAAAGAATAAATAATGTGTGATATTATTTATTGTGTGATGGATGCTTATGGATGCTTGTGAATGTGAATTGATAGTTAAATCACCGACTATCAATATTGGCCAAATGCGCTGATCGTTTCGAAGAGACCGGGATCGAGTTTCCGTATACCGGGATTCTAGGTCTGGAGACTCGAAAACCACTTCGATCCGGTTTGTACGTTTCGTGTAACGTGTTCGGAGTCGAAGATGGAGCAGTGAAGTGCAAGGGCTAGTCGCTACTAATCCTGAGGATATTTCCAAAATGGATGTAGTAGGAGTAGTGCCTTCGGTTCCGTTCGGACCCGGGACGGACTTGTATGGACGAATGCTTTCGTGACATCGTCAGGTGGGCGATGGGCATTCAAAGGGATATGTTCTATAAAGGTAACGCTTAGCCTCGAGCCTCATCAACCGGGAATGACTGAAAATCAGGGGTTATGCAGCAAGGCTTCGTGGGTAGCTCCCACTTGAGAGTGAGGTCATCCCTGTCTAGATGTCCCTTTTTATATTTCGGCTTAGTGGTGCGGTTGCTGATCACAACCGTGGGGTGATTTTACTTGGAACTGTCCAGTAAGGGATGGTTCCGGCCTTGTGTTGCAGGGGACTTAGGGTGGGTCCTCGGTACTGTGATCTAGGCCACGTACTGTGACAGGTGGTACCCTAGTGCCTAGTCATTCGTTGGAAATCCATTCTCCCTACGTGCCTTGTACGAGTTTTGTTTGTATACCTATTAGCTGGAATTTAATGAATGTAACAATTTCGGCTATTTGAATAAGTATTTGTAAATAGACACTACTATAATATCAGAGGATTTTATAAAAAGTGTTTTAGCTATCGTAAGGTAAAAACCCGACATGTTTATTTGTGGCGTGGTCTTACGAGATGCTTTTGTTTCCAAAGGATTTTTGAAACTTTAATAATCAATTGGGTGTATTTATGATGCGCTGGTATTCCAGACTGACTCGGGTGTTATTTCATTATAATGCTCGGGTCAGACCGAGTATATTTACAGGATAGGTTGCTATGGAGCAGGAGAGGAGCTGGAGTCGAGGCGTATTATTCGTACTTGTTTATATTCCGCTGCTGTGATGGTTGAGATTTTCTGACTGATTACTGTTGATTGTATTGTGATAGACTCTGATGATGTATTGTATATAAACAAATATAGCTTTCATTTTGTGTAAAGATCTGTTCTATATATTATATTTTATTCCGCTGCGACTGTGAGGTTTTGATGTTGTTTGGTTCATTCTTCTTCTTCTTCTACCTTCTTTCTTTTCCTACAATCTGTCTTTTCCGGCGTTCGATCGTCGGCATATTATACTGTTGAGTATTTTGTGTCGATTTTCGAGGGTCGAGAAGGGCGGGACGTCACAGGAATTATTTGCTGGGAGAGAGTTTCAAGTTGTATGCGGACCATATATCATTGAAGTACCACTTCTCGAAGAAGGCTCTTAACCTTCATCGGGATCAATGGCTAGAGTTCCTGGCCTTCTATGACTTTGACATTTCCTATATGCTTGGTAAGGGAAATGCAATCACCGATACTTTTAATAGGAGACATGATTGCCTAGAAGTGATATTTCTAAAGTGGAAGTAGTTGGAGTTTATTGCTGGCTATGATTTAAGACCTCGGTGTGAGCTAGAGCCGGAAGTGTTTGCTAGCTTAATGATCAAACCCACATAGTTTGAGCAGATTAGTAGTAATAAGTAGCAAGGTGCTGGACTATCAAAGATCATGGATAAGATAGAGGAAGGAGTAGAGTTGGAGAGGATGAAGGTGTATGGGCTCGACTGTGATGGTTGGCTCCGTAAGGATAGGATATTATTTGTTCCTGATGTCAATGAGTTAGGGGATGAGGACCTATGAGAGTGCCATTATTTGTTACGAGTACGAAGGCACGTTCGATGGACGTGCACATAGCGGCAAAATGGTAATTTTTGTGCATATATTAATTATGAGAATATTTATTTGTGCATTTTATTTTTATTTGTAGGAATTTGAATGGAAATATAATCAAGGCTTCATGGAAAATATGCATGCACAAGAGAATACAAGCAAATGAAGATGGAAATAATTCATTTCATACGACATGGAGGACCCCACCTACCCACTTACCATGATGTACAATTAGGAGCTAATGCACATGCTAATGGAAATTAAAGCTTCATGCACATTTAAGGGGAGGATTAATTCATGGTAATGATAACTTGGTGGCCACACTTCCTCAAGGGAAATTTGGGTAGTTCCAAAAATATGATTAGGGTTTCCATACATGTATAAATACACAATATGTTCATGTAATTAAGCTCTTAGCCTTTGAGCCTCCTCTTTAGTTAGTTTAGTTAGAGGCTTAAAAATAAATTATATGCTCTTTTTCTTCTTCATGGCTACTTAGTCATTTCTTCTTATGTAATTTTCTTCTATGCACTTTATTTCATGTTCTTTTCTTTTATGTTAGTAGCTTCGATTAATTGTTGCAAGTAGTTTAGCTTTTATTCTATTTCAATTAGCTTGCATTTTCCTCTTGTTTTTTGTTTCATGTTGCAATCTACATTCGTTGATATGATAACAAATATGAGAGGCTAAACGCTTTAAATTTAGGAGTAATGAAGCTCTCTTAATCATGTAGATTCAACATTTTGATAGTTTTTGATCTCTTTTTGTGCTTAATGGAAATGTTTGAATGGGTTAAACTTTGTTGTTTTAGCTTCGAATTTGATAGCCTATGGTGTTGACACCAAATAGGCTATGCTTAAACAAATAAAAATACAAATTACCTCTTCATCTATATATGATTATGGTAATGAAGTGAATGTTAAAATCAAAATTTGATGGTCTATATTTCTAATCAATAGTTAATAGATCAAGCATAGAATAGATTTTATTTTCAAATTCATTGTCATTTTCATGAGAGTTTAGAAGTGGTGTAATGAGTGTGTTATAGTTTGATGGTTTATATTGGGCTAATTAATAGCACAAATATTCCATACTTATGATAAACACATCAATTAAATTCACCAATGACCAAAAAAAAAGATCATAATTTCATATATGTTGATTTATGTGATCATGAGATGGGATTTGCCTCTAAATTGCCTTCAATCTCTCATATTTTTATCTATTTTCTTTTGTTAGTTTTCTAGAAATTTTTAATTAATCACAACTTCAAATTCTTGGTTTAATTTAGTTGAATAGAATTTTAAAATCTAAACAATTCCCTGCGGATCGACCCGTACTCGCCACGTACTAAAATTGTACGTCGTGCGCTTGCGGTTAATTTTTAATTTAAATTTGATCGGCTATTTTCTAATCCGATAGAGTATTGGCCGTCAAACTAGTTTTTGGCGCCGTTGCCGGAGAATTGATTTTATTTTATTTTCTATTGTTTAAATTATTGTTGTTTGAATTTTATTATGCGTTTGTTTTATGTGTTTGCTTACATTTAAAAAAAATTGTGTATGCTTTTTGTGTGATTTGATTTGTGTGCTTGTTGTTTTTCTAGTTCTTTTTGCATTTGCATTTGCATATTTTAGGGAAAAAATAGGTACACAATTTCAATTCTAAAAAAAATTCATTTCATTTTGCATTTACAACTTTCATTTTGCAATTTCTTTTTACTATTTCATATTACAACTCAATCATAAAAACTTACAAAGACCATACCCATACATAACAACTGTCAGACACCCAAAACCTCTTCACCTGACCACCATTCACCTGATCTTCATGTACAAACACTACTACAACACTCTGATTACTGCCCTTCCCTGAACCACACTTTCAACCCTGCATAGTGACTGTGCACACTACTATACACTCCTCGTTGTTCCTACTTCATCAAACCCAACCATACATTCTTTACTACACTACAATTTACATTTACACTTACTGCCATTAGTACATCACACTGCAAAACACTTCTGCCCAAACCATCATTTCAAACTGACCATAGCCACAAAACTTCATCCACTAACCAATCCTCTACAACCCACACAATCACCTGATCACACATCTTCCCCTGTCTGCCAATTGCCTACCTTCCATCCCCTGTCTGCCATACTTCATCTTCACCTTCAAAAACCATATACAACATCATAAACATACCCATTCCTCTAATCAGCCACCTGCATGTTGCTTCTATAAACACTGCCATATTACCATCATCACTTGTCCGACCACTGCCTGTACCTCAACCAACCTGCATCCCCTTTCTTCTCCTCAGCAGCTCCTCCTCCTCCACATACTGCACATAAAACTTGTCACATTACAACTCCTCCAAACACTCATCACCCAGTACCCCTCTGTTTACTGCCTCCAACTCCTGCAACCTCACCGCACCCAAATCGCCAATCCAAGTGCACAGCATCCTCTAGCCATACTCCTCTCTACAAGCAAAAAATCATCACCTGCTTCATCTTCAAAGCCACTTCGCAAATCGCCTTCAATTCAAATCTTCACCTCGCAATCAAACGCCTGAAGCGCCTACCATCAAACCCAATCGAACAAGTCAAACACCTCGGACCCACATCGCAACCTCAAATCGCCACCTCCTACACAACAAATCCCCTCGAATTGCTAAATTGATTTGGGAAAGTTCGATTTCTGGGTTAGAAGGAAATAATGAGTGGTTTTGAAATTCGAATAAGTTTGGTGAAATTTTTCTTCAGTATTTGAAAGCATTATCTTCTGTATTGGTGAAGTAGTTTTAAAAAAAACAAAAAAACAAAAACAAAATCTTTTGTACTGGGACGGGCCCAAGTGGTGTTTAAATTTCAATTGAAATTAGTTTTATTTTGGCTTTTGTTTTATTTTCAATTGAAAGTAGTTTTGTTTTCAATTGTTTTGTTTTTAATTAGTTTATTTTAATTTGTTTTGTTTTACATTTTTTTTAGTTTCTTCTTTGATATATATAAAAAAACTTTAGTTTGTTTTGTTTTTGGTTCATTTCTACTATTAAAAAAAAGGAATATTGTATATATCTTGTTCGAAATTTCAGGTTGCCAAAGTAGAAAATCGCAAGGAAAAGAATTGGTTTGCTTGCTTAAAAAAATGCCTGCTAATAATTCTGCATTGCTCTGGTATTGTGCTTTCATCTTTAGTTTTATTTTAATTACATTGTTGGTTGCTTGCATTTGCATTTGCATTTTATAAAAAAAATTCGAAAATTCGAAAACAAAAAAAAATTCATCATAGTTGCATTGTTAATGCAAGTTTAATTTCAGTTTTGCATTTCATCTTAGAATCTGCTAATAATAACGGTTAGACATTTTAAGTGTGTCATGAGCTCATCTAGGACTTAATTGTTTATTGACAAGTTGTCTTCTTTGAACAATTTAATTTTTTGGTGTCTAGGCTACGACAGAGCAATAACCATTTATAAATATTACGGTGATTCGTAAATATTATAGTGGTTGTTTCTTTGAAAGTACTTAAACCTTCGGCTGCATTGCTACGGTGATTCATGATGCACCGATAAATCCTGTCCGTTACCTGGCTGAGAACTATCTTGTTGGATTAAGACAAGTCTGATTATACAATTTTGAGTTAGGAGCTACTTAGGATAGAAATTTTGTAATTAAACCCTTGCATTCATTTAGTTGCATTAGTTCATACATATTTAAAAAAAATCAAAATAAAAAACTTAAAAAATTGTAAATATTCCTTAACTTGGTTTTTAAATCCTTTCTTTTGAAATATTTTTTATCAAAATCAAAAATTCAAAAATAATTTAAGTTAGTTTTTTTAGAAAAGCAAAAATCCCGAAAAATATAAAACCTTTTCAATAAAAAAATTTGAAAATCCAAAAAAACAAAACATAAATCAAGTTTCCCTTTGAAAAATAAATTCTTTTTGGTAAATATTTTTTCTTTATTAAAAAAACTTTTGAAAATGTCGGATTTCCCTATTCGCTAGAATTTTACAATAGTTGTGAAAATCAATATAATGCATATAATTTCACACAAAATCCTTATGGATATTATAGTGACAACTATTGTACAAACAATTCGAATTTTGAATAAAATTTTCAAAATGCTCACCAACCCCAAAATCTTGAAAATAGCATTGAAATGATTTTGTCTTTACTCGAACTCTCTACACAACAAAATCAAAGGATAAATGATTTGTGTAATTCATATTTGCGCAATGATTCAAGTCAAAATTTTCAAAATAACCAAAATTTGAATTCACTTCAAAATTCAAATGGTTTCGATTATAACCCATGCCAATTCAATTTCGAACTTCAAAATGCATTTCAAAATCAAAATCAAAATGGAAACAACTATTTAAATGATTTTGGCAACGGGGAAATCTCGATCATGGTGAAAGATTTTGATCTCAACAATTTCAAATTGTAAATTGTAACGACCCGTATTTTTAACACTTTAAAAATACGAATTAAAATGAAAATTTTGGATAAAAATCCGAAGGAAATAAAATTTTGTGTTGTTAAATGCGAATTACAAGTTAAAATACAAAACTGAATTCTGAAATAACTTATTTGTAAATTAAATATGGATGTTAACTTGTAGTGAATGTAAATAATGAATTGAATTTGATTGTAAACAACGAAATAAATAAAATGTTACATTTAATATTGAAGTTATAATATTGAAATCAACGTAAATGAATGTAATTTAATATTACTGTGAATTTAAATAAGATGATAGCTGAAGAAATGAAAATAAATGAATTATAAACTATTGATAATAATGTATAAGTAAATGGTTGATTCAAAAATGAAAGTATAAATCGAAATAAAAGAATTCAATTGGAATTAAATAACTTGAATTTGAATTACAATATAATTGAACGATGAATCTAATGTAATCTTTTATACTGGATTTATAATGGAAAACTGCATTGTAAAAGATTGTTAATTATTGTGAATTTAAAAATGAAATTTGTGAACACTTGAAATTTGATTTAAAAGTTAATAATTTAAAATTGGGAATTTTATATTGTAATTAAACAGTAGTAATAGCCATTTTTACAACTGTCCCGGATTTCGACGAAACCAGTTTCATCGGATCCGTAACAGTGAATTATTGTAAGGTTTCAATTTGCGTAGCAATCGGACTTGTCGCTTGGCTGTGCGAGCTTGAAACGCGTAGAAATTTAATTTCGAATTTAATTAAAATAATCGACTTCAAAAGCTATCTTCCACATACGATTGAATTAGGCCTTGGGACTAGTTCCATTACATCCGGAATAGGGGTATAACATTATAAACGCCTAGCGGTACGTCTTGATAGGAGTTTGAAATAAATATCTAGATATTTGAATTTAAAATAATAATAATAATAAATATATTGACTTGACTGTACCCATCACATCTGTCTCTTTTCTTTCTTTTCTCAGCCATCCTAACCTATCACTGTACCACTTCCTTTTTAAATACGCTTCCTTCTATTCATAACAGCCGAGCACAGAGGGAAAATGATAATGGAGCTTTGAAAAAAAATTATGTCTCACAAACTATTAATCTAAAAATCCTCAAACCAATTCCTAAATTCGTGTTTTCACCCGAGCTTCGAATTGGTATGCGATTTGAAGGGTGCAGCAGCGTGTGGGTTTGCTCAACGCCTACAGTGGGAGCTAGGGTTTGCAGTTCAGATTGATTGAGAGCTCGATGGGAAGAGGCGACGTCGTTTTTGAACTCGTGATGGATTAAAGCATCTCGGCAGTAACTTTTGGGTTGTACGATTTGGTGTGGGGGAGTGCGACCTGGTCGCGTGTGGTGAGGAGGACTGGAGTGTCGCGATGATCTGGGTGCGTTCGATCTTGGGGGTGATGGGTTGGTTCAGTCGAGATCGGCGAGAGAGAGAGCGTGGCGTTGTCGGTTCGTCGAATTAGGTTGCCTAGCTCCGTATCACTCGAGGATGTGCACACGTGTGTTGGGTTGCTCTGTGTTTCGTGTACAGGGTATGGCAATTGGGGAAGAAGCTTTTTGGGCCGGGTCTTGTGATGATTTGGTGGGTTTTAAATTTTTAAACGAATTTGCATTTACATTCAATTTTATTAAATCGAAGAACTTATGAAATGTATAATTCTCACATACGAGGTCCATTTTAAACAAGACTTTTTGCGTTGCGATCGTGATGACGAGAGCTTTGCAATAAAACAGATTTGGACAAATTTGGAGACAGTCGAAATTTAGGCTAAAATCGGGCGGCGTCCGATTTTAGTTCCAATCTGGAACGTCTCGGCGACAACAGAAAATCGAGGTGAGTGTTTTATAACTCTCACAATGTACTGAATATCTTTATGGTAGTTAAATTTGACATTATGAAGTGATATGAATTTATTTGTCATTGTTTGATAAAAATTTAATTGTCATATAGATTGTCATGTGAATTTACCGTCGAAAAATTAAATTGACAGTCAATTGAAATTAGGATTTAATCGAAATCAAATTTACCGATATTGATAACTATGAAATTGCCGTGAATTGTATTGACTATTGGATGATTTATTTCGATGGATGCTATTGGTTGATATTTAAATGTTTGGATGTTTATTTGCTTATATATATATATCCTGTTATACATGCATATGACACTGTGATTGGTTTAAGTAATATATATTCATCCCTGACATGTAATTGAAATAAATAATCACTTGGCCATAGGATAGAAAATTACATACGGACACCGGGTTGGTTAAATTAAATGATTTTAAAAGTTGTTTTGAAATTATTTAAATGAATTGATTTAAGAATAAAAATCCAATTTATGGAAATTGAATTATTTTGAATTGAAGCTCGAGATGTTGGAATTTAAACTTGGTAAATGAAATTGTTTAATTATTCGAAGTTTAGATTTTTAAGAAAAAATTGAAATACGGTGTAAAGTTTCGAAAGTCGATTTGTTTTAAAAGATTGGACTTTTAATCGAACTCTGAATATTTCTAAGAAAATTTATATGAAATGATATTTCAAGTTTGAGTTTGGAAGTGAAATTTAATTTGAAATTGAGATTTAATTAATTTGGAATTAAATTGAAATTTAAATAAATTTGTGAATTGAACTAAATTGAAACTTTTGAATTAAATTTGAAGATAAAATTTATTTCAATAGGATTTGAACTGAAATTGATTTGGAATGTAATACTTAAATGAATTCTTGAAATCCGAATATTAATCTAAGTTTATTAAATGGGAATTGTTCCAGAAATTAAGTAAACTACTTAATACGGATGTTTAATTTGAAGTATATTCTAATTTGAATACGAAATGGTTTTAAAGCGAATCTTATATTTTTATATAAATATATGAACTGTTTTGAAATGTGAAATATTTAAAGTTTCGAAATATATTGGAAGTGAAATTGTTTATTTTGTGGTTCAAATATGTATTTGAAATTGATAATTTGAAATCGAAATGAGATATTTAGGCGAAAATGATTTTGAAATCGAAATGAGATTTTGAGACGAAAAATGATTTTGAAATCGAAATGAGATATTGAGGCGAAAAATGATTTTGAAATCGAAATGAGATATTGAGGCGAAAATGATTTTGAAACGGAATCTTACATCTTGAATAGATATGATGATATTTGAAATGGATTTGATTTTGAAGCGAATATGATATTTTGATATCAATTATGAACCGATTTGAAATGTAAAGAGCCACCAGTGTAATAATACGTAGTTATTAAAGAGACCGGGATCGGATATGGACATACTCTCTGTCGATACCGAAAACCACTTTAATAACTAGTATACGCGGAGTGTTGATCCAGAATGAAGTGGATGGTTTTGGTGAACGTGTTGATTTGAAGAAAGAGAACGATTTTGGATGACCCCTGACATGACTAAAACAGGAGCCGCGCCGGGCCATTGAGGATCGCCATCTCTAGCGGACACACTCCTTCATTACCATGTCTATTACTTTTGTGATTCGATTTGGGTGCACCCCTCGATTTTGGGAGTGTTGTTTCGCGGTGTTGGGGTAGTAGCTGCTATGCCCAACATTAGTCCGGATCAGGCAACTACTAGTATCCTAGTTGGTATCGCCTCATGTACCTTGTCATACTGATTATCCTATTCGCGACCACTACGTTTTGTTTTGTACCTTTAGTATATGAATTGCCCTCTGGTGACTTCCGGTTTTGGGGAAACTACGGTCTTGTATATGCTCTTGGGAATATAAACTGTGTTAAGGGTGGAATGGGCCATGGCTTAACGCTATTTTAATACTTTTACTTTAATGTAGACATATTATAATAGCGTATTGTACTATGTAGTAGATAGTTTAACGGATCCTTGAGATATGGAAAATCCCGTAACATCTCTTAAGTTATTGCACTCACGTTGACACTGGATAGGAGATGTCAAACCCCGTAAACATCTCTGACGCCGTCACACTCATATTTCTTATTCGATTTAACTTACATGAGATATTTTAGTCCTGACTCGAGTGTTTTGTCTTTTCATTACGCTCGGGTCAGCCTGAGCATTTCAGTTTAGGTTGAAGACTTATTCTGGAGGACGAAGACGGAGTTTGGTATTATATCATTTGTATTCTACTACTGTATTATTGTTCCGCTGCATTGTTGTATTATCTCTGATATGTATGAACTCTGATTTATAATGTATAATAATAATCAAATTTATTTATTTAACAGCTTCATGAACTGTTATTTTTTTATTATATCTTGTTCCTTCCACTGCGAGATTCTGTGTTTGTTTCTGTTCTTTCCTTTCTTTCTTATTTAACCCCAATAACCATCTGCCTTTTTGAACGGTTTGAGTTGGACATGTGTGGATTATTGTCGACTTGAACGGTCAAAAATGCGGGTCGTTACAGTTGGTATCAGAGCTTTGGTTCAGATTACCTTGGCTCTAGTGGGGAATAACTCATTGAAATAGTGTTAAACCTTATGAATGAGTTCGAGTGTATATGAGAGAGCGTATTTGTAATTTTGATATAAAAAGGATTTTATATTGTGTTAAATTGTTCCGTTGAGTATTTATGAATTCTGGTTGGTACTTGGGACGCTAAGGCATCGATAGGAATTTCTAAACACTCGAATAGGACAAATTGACATAATATTGTTTTGGACTATATTTTTATATAAAAGAACTATCTTGAAAATTTATAAATTTTGATTGTATTGGTTGTTAGGAGATGATAATATTAGATTATCATCGTTTATTGTTGATTAGTCAATATTTCTAACTATTGACTATTGGACGATTTTAAGAAATGAAACTTGTAAAAATGATTGACCATGAATATAAATGGTAAATAAAATAAAATAAAAATGAATTTAAATTTAGATGGAGAATTTAAATTTCGGTGTTTTGAAAATTTATAAACAAAAATTTGAAATGTATAATATAAGTATTATATGATAGTATATTCGATTAGAAATTGTTTTCAAAGGATTTTCAAATGAAGTAAGTGTTATACTCCCCATTTGACACTAGAAAATGATTTCGGTGATGAGTGCACGCATCATCGACATTTATTTTCGAGAGTCCAAGTGGGGGAGATCACTTAATAGTTTTTCTAAACCCTGTTTTGATTAAAAATTGTAATTTTCTAAAGTATGAAATGAAAATAAGTATATATATATTTCAATGCTGATTAAATTCTCCTAAAAAGTATGATTTGAGATATAGAGATATTAGTATATATATATATATATATATTTAGAAAAAAATGGTTTAAATCAAATCCGGAGTTGAAATTCTTAAGTTCTCTAATAAGGAATGATTTTAATTATTAAACTAAAGTAAATCTTGAATTGTTAGAAACTTATGAATTGAAAGGGTGAAATTGAATTTAAGTGGAAAAAAAAATATTAAAATTGTGGGAGTAACCCTTAATTTGGAAAATAATAAATTGGAAATTTATTTAATAGGTATAACACTCAAATTGAAAGAAAAGAGGTTGTATGTTGTTTAACTACATTCTATTTGCATAACTATAACTTACCAAATACTTAAAAAGTTTAAAATGCTAATAAGGATAAGTAGAGGAATAATATACCAGTGTGAGAGTGAATAATAAAATGTGAAGATCTATTGATAGTTGTAAATATAAAAGAAATTTAAGCTGTAAAATGAATGATATATATACAAGTGAATGAATAAAATTTAAAATTAATGAAATATAAAAATTTTAAATGGAAACTAATTAAAGTTGAATATAACTAAATGTCAATAAACTTGGAAGTGTATGAAAAAAAAATTTGACTTGGAAATGTATAATTGATTTAGTGTAGATTTTGTATGGATGTTAATGTTGTGGTGCAATGGTTGTTAGATGGATGTTAATTGATTAAATATGATTCATTTTGTTAATAAATTGAATAAATGGAATATAAATTTAAATAATTAAATTCAATTTGAAGTAAGGTGATGTTGAATATAATTGTATTCAATTTAATTTGAAGAAAAATTGTCTTGAGTTAAATGTGGATGTAATAAAGTGAATAAACCGGAAAACAAATTTAATGTAAACTTATTTCATAAAAATATAATAGAAATTAACAATTTTGTGTTAATGCTTGATATTCCGGAAATTTTAAATTGGATAGTTTGTATTTGTAATAACAAACAAATGTGGAAATCTAAAATTGTCTGGTATGTGCTGAAACTAAAAGTACCATAACTTTTAAATGAATAATCGGAATTTGATGATCTTGGACTTTTCGGAAAGCTTAGAACCTGTAGCACGACTTTTGTTTAGAGTATTTCAGAAAATTCATTTTTTTACTAGGTTAAAAATGTAAATGTTTATCGCTGTCCTGTGTAAGAATAAGCAAAACCAATAGCATTTGACCTTAGTATTTATGACATAACTTTTTACTGGTTTATCAGATTTTCATGTTCTTGTACTTTCTGGAAACCTCAGAACCTATGCTCCAACTTTTGTTTTGGAAGACTTGCATTTTGCTGAAGTTTAGAAGGTCGAAAGTGTGCGTGAAGGTCGCTGACCTGCACGGACCTGAGACGTATTCTCGTAGTAAAACGACCGTAACTTTTGAACGGATAGTCCGAATTAGACGATTTTAGACATTCCGGAAACCCTGAAACAAATTCCACAACTTTCATTTTGATTACCTTGCAAAATTATGTCGTTCAGCTAGCTAAAAACTATGTTCTACTCGCTGTCCAGAATTTTGGTATTTCAGTTTTGAAGCTAAAAATGTTATATGTGTGTTGTTTATGATAAGTATATCGATCTATCTTTATATGCATGGTTCTAACTTGGTTATTGAGCATTTTAGTAGGTAGCAAAGGGGTTGCGCTTCGCTTGTGGAGCTCGCTTCTGCGCTAAATGCAAAATGTAAGTTAAAATGTTAATAAACGCTTAATAAAAGGTACGCTCTCGGATTACGGTTTATGTTGTGGAATATTATTGTGTTCCCCATGTTTTGGGATGCCTCATTCTTGTAATGAGATGTATATCATGCAATTATTACCACTGTGAAATTTTTCGGTCCTAGCCGCGCAAAGGAGGTGCTGCCGAAATTTTTCAAAAATCCGGGAGTTAGAAAATTTTGAGATTTTAAAAATCCTATAACTAAATTTTGCAAATAAGTCGTATATTTTGAATGAATTATATCTAAGTGATAGTTTCCCCTTCTCCGTTCCTTTTCGAGGACGAAAAGTTTTAAGTGGGGGAGAATGTAACGACCCGTATTTTTAACACTTTAAAAATACGAATTAAAATGAAAATTTTGGATAAAAATCCGAAGGAAATAAAATTTTGTGTTGTTAAATGCGAATTACAAGTTAAAATACAAAACTGAATTCTGAAATAACTTATTTGTAAATTAAATATGGATGTTAACTTGTAGTGAATGTAAATAATGAATTGAATTTGATTGTAAACAACGAAATAAATAAAATGTTACATTTAATATTGAAGTTATAATATTGAAATCAACGTAAATGAATGTAATTTAATATTACTGTGAATTTAAATAAGATGATAGCTGAAGAAATGAAAATAAATGAATTATAAACTATTGATAATAATGTATAAGTAAATGGTTGATTCAAAAATGAAAGTATAAATCGAAATAAAAGAATTCAATTGGAATTAAATAACTTGAATTTGAATTACAATATAATTGAACGCTGAATCTAATGTAATCTTTTATACTGGATTTATAATGGAAAACTGCATTGTAAAAGATTGTTAATTATTGTGAATTTAAAAATGAAATTTGTGAACACTTGAAATTTGATTTAAAAGTTAATAATTTAAAATTGGGAATTTTATATTGTAATTAAACAGTAGTAATAGCCATTTTTACAACTGTCCCGGATTTCGACGAAACCAGTTTCATCGGATCCGTAACAGTGAATTATTGTAAGGTTTCAATTTGCGTAGCAATCGGACTTGTCGCTTGGCTGTGCGAGCTTGAAACGCGTAGAAATTTAATTTCGAATTTAATTAAAATAATCGACTTCAAAAGCTATCTTCCACATACGATTGAATTAGGCCTTGGGACTAGTTTCATTACATCCGGAATAGGGGTATAACATTATAAACGCCTAGCGGCACGTCTTGATAGGAGTTTGAAATAAATATCTAGATATTTGAATTTAAAATAATAATAATAATAAATATATTGACTTGACTGTACCCATCACATCTGTCTCTTTTCTTTCTTTTCTCAGCCATCCTAACCTATCACTGTACCACTTCCTTTTTAAATACGCTTCCTTTTATTCATAACAGCCGAGCACAGAGGGAAAATGATAATGGAGCTTTGAAAAAAAATTATGTCTCACAAACTATTAACCTAAAAATCCTCAAACCAATTCCTAAATTCGTGTTTTCACCCGAGCTTCGAATTGGTATGCGATTTGAAGGGTGCAGCAGCGTGTGGGTTTGCTCAACGCCTACAGTGGGAGCTAGGGTTTGTAGTTCAGATTGATTGAGAGCTCGATGGGAAGAGGCGACGTCATTTTTGAACTCGTGATGGATTAAAGCATCTCGGCAGTAACTTTTGGGTTGTACGATTTGGTGTGGGGGAGTGCGACCTGGTCGCGTGTGGTGAGGAGGACTGGAGTGTCGCGATGATCTGGGTGCGTTCGAGCTTGGGGGTGATGGGTTGGTTGAGTCGAGATCGGCGAGAGAGAGAGAGCGTGGCGTTGTCGGTTCGTCGAATTAGGTTGCCTAGCTCCGTATCACTCGAGGATGTGCACGCGTGTGTTGGGTTGCTCTGTGTTTCGTGTACAGGGTATGGCAATTGGGGAAGAAGCTTTTTGGGCCGGGTCTTGTGATGATTTGGTGGGTTTTAAATTTTTAAACGAATTTGCATTTACATTCAATTTTATTAAATCGAAGAACTTATGAAATGTATAATTCTCACATACGAGGTCCATTTTAAACAAGACTTTTTGCGTTGCGATCGTGATGACGAGAGCTTTGCAATAAAACAGATTTGGACAGATTTGGAGACAGTCGAAATTTAGGCTAAAATCGGGCGGCGTCCGATTTTAGTTCCAATCTGGAACGTCTCGGCGACAACAGAAAATCGAGGTGAGTGTTTTATAACTCTCACAATGTGCTGAATATCTTTATGGTAGTTAAATTTGACATTATGAAGTGATATGAATTTATTTGTCATTGTTTGATAAAAATTTAATTGTCATATAGATTGTCATGTGAATTCACCGTCGAAAAATTAAATTGACAGTCAATTGAAATTAGGATTTAATCGAAATCTAATTTACCGATATTGATAACTATGAAATTGCCGTGAATTGTATTGACTATTGGATGATTTATTTCGATGGATGCTATTGGTTGATATTTAAATGTTTGGATGTTTATTTGCTTATATATATATCCTGTTATACATGCATATGACACTGTGATTGGTTTAAGTAATATATATTCATCCCTAACATGTAATTGAAATAAATAATCACTTGGCCATAGGATAGAAAATTACATACGGACACCGGGTTGGTTAAATTAAATGATTTTAAAAGTTTTTTTGAAATTATTTAAATGAATTGCTTTAAGAATAAAAATCCAATTTATGGAAATTGAATTATTTTGAATTGAAGCTCGAGATGTTGGAATTTAAACTTGGTAAATGAAATTGTTTAATTATTCGAAGTTTAGATTTTTAAGAAAAAATTGAAATACGGCGTAAAGTTTCGAAAGTCTATTTGTTTTAAAAGATTGGACTTTTAATCGAACTCTGAATATTTCTATGAAAATTTATATGAAATGATATTTCAAGTTTGAGTTTGGAAGTGAAATTTAATTTGAAATTGAGATTTAATTAATTTGGAATTAAATTGAAATTTAAATAAATTTGTGAATTGAACTAAATTGAAACTTTTGAAATTTGAAGATAAAATTTATTTGAATAGGATTTGAACTGAAATTGATTTGGAATGTAATACTTAAATGAATTCTTGAAATCCGAATATTAATCTAAGTTTATTAAATGGGAATTGTTCCAGAAATTAAGTAAACTACTTAATACGGATGTTTAATTTGAAGTATATTCTAATTTGAATACGAAATGGTTTTAAAGCGAATCTTATATTTTTATATAAATATATGAACTGTTTTGAAATGTGAAATATTTAAAGTTTCGAAATATATTGGAAGTGAAATTGTTTATTTTGTGGTTCAAATATGTATTTGAAATTGATAATTTGAAATCGAAATGAGATATTTAGGCGGAAATGATTTTGAAATCGAAATGAGATTTTGGGACGAAAAATGATTTTGAAATCGAAATGAGATATTGAGGCGAAAAATGATTTTGAAATCGAAATGAGATATTGAGGCGAAAATGATTTTGAAACGGAATCTTACATCTTGAATAGATATGATGATATTTGAAATGGATTTGATTTTGAAGCGAATATGATATTTTGATATCAATTATGAACCGATTTGAAATGTAAAGAGCCACCGGTGTAATAATACGTAGTTATTAAAGAGACCAGGATCGGATATGGACATACTCTCTGTCGATACCGAAAACCACTTTAATAACTAGTATACGCGGAGTGTTGATCCAGAATGAAGTGGATGGTTTTGGTGAACGTATTGATTTGAAGAAAGAGAACGATTTTGGATGACCCCTGACATGACTAAAACAGGAGTCGCGCCGGGCCATTGAGGATCGCCATCTCTAACGGACACACTCCTTCATTACCATGTCTATTACTTTTGTGATTCGATTTGGGTGCACCCCTCGATTTTGGGAGTGTTGTTTCGCGGTGTTGGGGTAGTAGCTGCTATGCCCAACATCAGTCCGGATCAGGCAACTACTAGTATCCTAGTTGGTATTGCCTCATGTACCTTGTCATACTGATTATCCTATTCGCGACCACTACGTTTTGTTTTGTACCTTTAGTATATGGATTGCCCTCTGGTGACTTCCGGTTTTGGGGAAACTACGGTCTTGTATATGCTCTTGGGAATATAAACTGTGTTAAGGGTGGAATGGGCCATGTCTTAACGCTATTTTAATACTTTTACTTTAATGTAGACATATTATAATAGCGTATTGTACTACATAGTAGATAGTTTAACGGATCCTTGAGAGATGGAAAATCCCGTAACATCTCTTAAGTTATTGCACTCACGTTGACACTGGATAGGAGATGTCAAACCCCGTAAACATATCTGACGCCGTCACACTCATATTTCTTATTCGATTTAACTTACATGAGATATTTTAGTCCTGACTCGAGTGTTTTGTCTTTTCATTACGCTCGGGTCAGCCTGAGCATTTCAGTTTAGGTTGAAGACTTATTCTGGAGGACG
The DNA here is from genome assembly GCA_030737815.1 of Allium fistulosum. NCBI lineage: Eukaryota > Viridiplantae > Streptophyta > Magnoliopsida > Asparagales > Amaryllidaceae > Allium > Allium fistulosum. The sequence goes on along the minus strand of CM060901.1, from coordinate 1,384,717,345 downwards.
AAGACGGAGTTTGGTATTATATCATTTGTATTCTACTACTGTATTATTGTTCCACTGCATTGTTGTATTATCTCTGATATGTATGAACTCTGATTTATAATGTATAATAATAATCAAATTTATTTATTTAACAGCTTCATGAACTGTTATTTTATTATTATATCTTGTTCCTTCCGCTGCGAGATTCTGTGTTTGTTTCTGTTCTTTCCTTTCTTTCTTATTTAACCCCAATAACCATCTGCCTTTTTGAACGGTTTGAGTTGGACATGTGTGGATTATTGTCGACTTGAACGGTCAAAAATGCGGGTCGTTACATAAATCCTCAAATTAATAATTATAAATTGGATTTTGTTGAACAAATGGACGAGATTTACGTTGATCGCACGGATTTGTTGTTTGAAACCTGTATGAAACAACGTGAACAACGAAATCAAATCCCAACGTGGGACGAGTCAAATAGTAATCCACCTTTTACCAAAATTAATGATTTTCAAATAACAACTTTTGAAATTGAAAACGACAATATTAATGAAGTTGTTGAAAATACGGTAATTGAGTTAGATTTCAATTCTTTTGAGGGTGAGAAACTCGATTTAAATTTGATCTTCCTTTTCCTGATTTTGAAAATTTGAATACAACAACTTTGGATTTTTAAATTGATACATGCAATGAATTTGTTGATAATCCAACAAAGGAAGACGAATTTAATGAACACAAATATTTTTGACTTTTAGAAAATGAGTTGTTAAATTCCGAAGGGGAAGATTTAAATCACCACTTTGATTTTGAAATCAATAATTCTAAAGAAGTTTTCAATGACAAGTTTGAATTTTAATTTGGTGAAAATAAACTTAAACTTCAACCAATTATTTTATCAACCCTAAAAATCATTGAAAGTAAAACAACTCATACGATTTTTAATAAAACGACATTCGTTTTTCCAAATCAACATTCAGTTTTTAAATCTTTTATGGTTTGGATTTCTAGGCTTAAGCTGTGTCTCTCGTATTTGACAAGACAAATGAACCGATCTATTGAAGACAATTTCATTTACTCTTTGACGATATACTTTCTGATGTTGTATAAATAAAAACCGTTTCAATTTCATGTAAATACAGGACATATTTTTATTTTTATTTATTTTTCTCCTTTCACTTGGACTGACTGTAGGGACACAGTCAAAATCAAGTGTGGGGGGGTCTCATCTTCTTTTTGATTTTTCATGGTTTAATTTTTTTGCATTTTCTTTCCAAAACACAAAAAAAATCTCAAAAATAAAAATACCTTTTCCGCCTTTTGATTTACTTTTGAAAAAAACACTATAGGATAAATATATGGTTTTGGTTATTAAATTAAATTTTTGAAAATTTATTTGTCTTAACAAAAGAAAATAAAGTTTGAATACAAGTAACTATGGTTTAACTAGTATATAGGGAGACTCATGGGTGATAATTATGAAGTATATCCTAATTGAAATCTTTGTTTATTAAGTGGTGGGTGGATTTAAAGAAAAAGGATATAACATTTTTTATCTTCTAAGTTACATGGTGCTAAGATGATTTTGCAAAACTCTCTCTTCAAATATATATATATATAACAATAAAACATATTTGTATATTTGTATATATTTTATTAACACCTAGAGTCGTGTGTTCACACGTAAGTGTGTACACTCGTCATGCTCTGTACCCTTCTCACATAAGCCCGAAAGGCAGTGTACGAGCAGTATATCTGGCCCCAGTTTATCTAAGTTAGGTGTATGTATATAATTTTTTTTATTAATAATGCCTACAATCGATAGGTGTACACACTCGTGTGTTCACTCGCCACGCTCTATATTCCCCTCACGTAACCCCGAAAGGTAGTTCATGGGTAATATATTTGGGCTCGGTTTACTGAGTTAGGCATATGTAAATATTGTTAATATAAATAAAATTTTCAAATAAGAGAGAGTAAGCAATTAAAATCCAAGCACTATTTTTACTTATTTGATTTGACTTGTTATCCAAAAGAAATGAAAATACAACTTTGAAAAACTTTGATAATCAACCAAGGATCCATTTTATAGTTACATTGTGTTATTAACCGAAACAACTAGCCAAACTAAAGTCTATTTTTTATGATAACTTAATTATTGTTGGAAGTTTTGACGAGTAAAAGGACTTAAATTTCTTGATAATAACCAAAACGTATATTTAACTTATTTTTGTTAAGTCAAAAGTAAATTATTCATTTGTAAATATTTTCAAAAACATGCATTCATATCTTTATAAATAAATCTTGCATTTAGGAATTTTACATTTCGCATTTGGATTTTGTGGGTAGTATCCGCTGAAAACCCTCACGAGACAACACTTGTCCTACTAGGGACACCTAGAGGTTTAACGGCTTGTTGCATACTGTGACGACTCGGGTTTTGCCCGCTCGAAAATCAACATCCGTACTTCACATTGTACTAGAATGCCGCAGATTCGACCGTTCAAATCCGATTCGCCGGAGCTATAACACAATTAAGTAAATAACACAGCGGAATAAAGAATAGTACATTGATATATAATATCTGATACAACAGAGTGATACAATGAATATCAATATACATCAGAGATATGATACAAGAAATAGCAGCGGAAAAGAAAAGATAACATCAGCAGCGGAACAATATCAATAGAAATGATAACTCCAAAATGATCTTCAGACAAGAATGAATCCACAACTCCAAGATAAGCAACTCCGATGAATGAACTAGCTCCAGATAATCTACTAAACCTGAATATCTGGAAAGAAACCCAACTCTAGACTGCTCGTGTGGAAAATTATGAGCACCCAGAGTTTAGGAAGGGAACAATAAACTCCGGATCAGTCATGGGACTGGTGTGAGCAACAAAAACAGTTTATCTTTAAACAACAGCAAAAGAATTTAAACATTGAAATCCGCAATGCTTTTGGAAAATGAAACTACCATAAGACCTCCCGCCACACACAATGCAAACGCAAAATTGGAGGAGATTTCTTCTTATGATAGTCAAAGATGCTTACTACGCAAATCATTGGATATTATTACTAGTGCATAGTGAAGAAAACATTTCGAAAGTATAATATTAATCTTAGCCAGCATACGACCGGTATCGTATGCCTACTATAGCTACCATGTTCAATAGTAGGTTACCACCACATTCCATGGCAGGTAATACAACTAAAACCGTACAGGGCTCGTATTGTTTTGTTTGGATTTCCAACAAATGGTCAGGCTAAGGAACTTCCTTCCGCCGCATGGGATCGCCTCTGGCGGGACGTCCCGAGAGACAAACTGCTCTCTGCCAAACAAGGCCGGGTTACCCCTGTAACAGGTAACTCACGAATATGCCACCTCCCGGTCCTTTGGGACCTTTATCCGAGCGCTCGATATCCAACATCACACATCATAAATATGTGTATCCACATGAGTAAGTATCAGGGCTCCATACCATAATACCACCCCTTTCCAGAAGGAAATGACATACCCTAAAGGGCGCGACCCTCATAACCTTGCCGCAACATTCCTGTTTCGACCATTTCCGGGTTGTGAGGCCCTGACGAAGTCTCGTCCACAAAGCTACGCTTTGTCACAAAGCCATGCTTTGGGTCAACAGATGATCAACCTATGATCACAAAGATAAATGATCAAACAAATGATCATATCACAAATGATCAAACACTGATCATCACACAGCAACACTCAGCATGCCACATTACCAAATTGGGAATATATCGCTGATAAATTTCAACTACATAACCTCTGAGCTCGTACGTCTCAGAGAAGGGTGTTAAGCTAAGAGAATAAATTCTCCGCCACCAACAGATATGTATTTGAAACAAATCAGCTTTATATCTCAAAGTGTAATGTCAGACATACAATCCATATAAGTCTGTTCCGGGATCGAACAGAACCGAAGGCACTTCTCACGAAGCCCTTGCAAATCCGGATAATTTCCAATCACGTCCGGACTTCCCGTCACTAAGGATGATAAAACCTCTATATCGGGGATCAGCCGATGCAGAGTAACTCGACGGTAATCCTTCCGTTTTCAAAAATATCCGGTCTTCAACACCGGTCTTCAAATGCTATCCATATACGACGTATCACATATTCGGAATGGGTTATACGACCCAAAGGTCCTCTCCCGGCTAAACCGAATGGTGAGCGTAATATTTAAAAACATATGGATATGAGATTTCAATTAAGTCACAAGTCACAACTTATTACCCAAAATCTTTCTTTTCAAATGGTTTAACAAATTACCATTTTAAATCTTTAAACAAAAAGATTCAACCTTTACGGTTTAAACAGTTTCCACACTTTAATCCTTTAAACAAAAGATTCATTCACAGATTTTCCAAATTAATTTCCATTTCAATTTGATTAACTTGTTAAACCTTTAAACCAAGATTTAACTTATAGCTTTCAAAACAATTTTATTTCGAATGGTTTAAACCAATCATTATTTTAAATCTGTTAAAAATAAACAGATTCAATTCATAGCTTTTCAAAAAGAATTCATTTATACCTTGGAAAAACCATTTTTCAATTCAATCTTGAAATTCCCTTAATTAAACTGGAATTTCATTTCTTATCTGAAAGCTTTTATTCTTTTAAAACAACAGTTTTCATTTCAGAAAATCTGATTCATTCATACGAGTTAAAGTCTTTGGGTTAAATCCAAATTCTCAAAATTTTACTTTTAAATGGTTTAAATTCAGATAAACACATTTATATCATCTTCAATCCCTAGTTTCAAATCATAGGATTCAATTTCAAACTTGAATTCAAATCAAATCAAATCATTTAAATTTTCAAAACTCGATTAAGTTATTCAAAATAACTTTTATCTTTGAAATTCCATTTCAATAGCTTTTCACTTTAAACCCGAATTTCTAATTTCAAAATCAATTGAAATTAAAATTTCAATTTCAAAATCATCAATTTTAAATTATCTATGACTTAACCGATTTCCACGTGAAATCCATATTTGTGTGTGTAAAAGTGTAGTCCAGGGGTTTCACACAATAGTGCAACACAATGCATCATCATAGATCAAAATACAGGATATGGTTGATAAGCGATATAACTATAACGCTCATCTTCATTCACAGATCACAGATATATATCACAGATAAGTAAATTACAGATCACAACATAAATCAGGGTATATCACAAAGCATCATATATCAAGGATATCAAACAATTCAATCATCCAATCAAATCCAAATATTCATAAGTAAGGTCAGTTAATTATCTGATTTATTCAAATTTGATTAATTACTTATGAATTTCTAATCCGGGTTAATTAATCGTTAATTAATTACAAACCAATATAATTAATTATCCTTTAAATCATTTATTAATTAATCTTTAAGTTAATTACATAATTAATTAACCTTGAATTATTAAATAAATCAACCTTAATTAATAATTAAGTCACTTTAATCATTTTCATTGACTAATAAATCTTTAATTAATTACATTGATTACATTTTAAAAAAAACTTAACAATTTAAACATTGTTTAAAACCAGCACTGTTTCAACCTGGAAACAATGCAACCCAACTTTTGCTTCGAGTCCAGACCTAGTTCGCTCCGGGAAAATCACGAAAACACCCTGGGAAAAACACGAGACACAACACTGCCTCTCCTCTTCCTTCTTTTCTTTTAAAACTTGCTTTGTTTAAATTCTGGAAACGTTTATCACTCGCGTGCGAACCCATTAAATTGCTCGAGCCCATTACCTGATTTCCACGAGACTCCTTCGAGACGACCTCCTTCTTCCCCGATTCTACGAACTGACACTGGCACATTCTCGTGCACGTGCACAGATCGTTCCGCCGCCGCTACCTCCGACGAACCCCCAGCCTCATCGACGATCCACCACCAGCACGAACTCGACCCACGAAACTGTGCCACGAAGCTCCAACCAAAATCGAACACTCTCAAACTCCACCTGGTAACCAACTCTGGCCAAAACCTCCTCGTCCCGGCGACCCCTACCATCAGGCGACGTGAAAATGCATACACACCTCGACGAACTCCCTCGCCACCATATCCCAGTGTTTCATTGCACTCGATCCCCCACAAAAGTCACGACGACAAATTTTCTAAGCCTATCAAAAACTAGGGCTCTGGACACGAAAACGTCACCGCTGCCACCACGATGAAAATTACGGCCATCCAATATTTTTCTGAGCTCAACCGATCACTCCTCGGCCCATTGGAGGAAACTCGACACTTCCAGTCCCCTAGATCGACCGAGGCGACTCGAATTGCTTAACACAGGTAAACCCAAACTGCTCTTATTTGCTTATTCTAAAATTTATAAAATTTGTTTTAAAAATCATATTTAAGTATAAGAAATCGATTCATATGCCTGAATCTAAAAATTTTGATGGTTGGATTTTAACTTGTTTAAGTGTACTCTGTATTTTCTTTGTTCCAGATGTAACTCAAGTTGTTTATATGTATTCTAAGATATAACAACCTATATAGCTCTAAACTCAGGTACCAATGAAGATGAAATTATGAGTGTTTGATTTATGCATGGGTTTTGAATTTGAAACCAGTAAACATCCCCACTATAACACAAAGCATTTACATAATATGTTCACAGAGCTTTAAAAACATGACTACAGGCATATTTATCTCTAAGGATGATCAAGTAAAACAACTATATATTTATATTTTAAAACGTTTGTTACTCACTTTGATTTGCAGAAGAAAACAGAGCTTCTCTTCATGTTGACACAGGCTGGAAATTACAAAATGAAGCCTTCTCTTTGATCTCTGGTTGAATTAAGTTGATTGTTGTTTGAGTTTGAAGTTTTGTTTTAAGTTTTAGATGGTGTTCATTTTCAGATTTTCATAGCTTGAAGAAACGAACTGAGATGAAGATAATATACATAAGAAATGAAGTAGACAGGGTAATATTATTACTTGTACAAGTTGATAAGAATTTGTACAAATTACCAGTGAGATCTTTTTCCTTTTTATTGGCTGAAATGTTGTTTTGGCAGCTAATATTTTTCGTATGGAGGCTGAGGTGATTGTGTTGGGTGCTAGCATTAATTAAGGTGTACAAATTTACATATTTATATTTTCTTTTCCCTTTCATTTCGGCTGATAGACATTGGCATTAGTTGTTGTAGACAAATTTATATACTTATCTTCATTTGCAAGCTATCCTCATGTACATGAATAAAATTTATTTGTTTTACTTGTTGGCTATGCTTTTATTTTTATTCATAGCTTAAGTATTGATTATTTTCACAAATTTAATTCAAAAATTAATTTAATTATCAATTTAAATTTAAATAAAATCCGGGGTCGTTACAGACTTCCCCCCTTAAAAGAATTTCGTCCTCGAAATTACAAAGGAGACACAAAGATAGATGAAGAATATTTCATCAACTCAAACTGAACATTTATTCTGCATTTGGCTTACCAAATCAGAATATCAAAATCAGATACACGAACGAATCTGTTTAACACTTCACAAGATACTCGGGTTATCTAGATCTACGAAATATGGAGTGGCATAGGTTAGTTCAAAGTGATAACTAACCATTCGTAGAATATACTGGGTCCCAAAAAAATAGATAGATATATGATACAATTTCAAATTTTTAGTTTAGAAACTAAAACATATCTATCAACCATAGCAATCAAAGCAAACAATACATCCAAACAAACAAGTCTGGCCTATCTGGAGTTTATTGTCCCATATTAATATGTCGAATTCCTTCCTGGATCTACCAGAAATCATGGAAGAATTGAGAAAAGGTGCTGAACAAAAGAGATTGATACAGAAAATTTGCTTCCTTGTTGTTACAGAGTATTGACCATTTCTAGTCGTATTTCTCTGTCCCCTATCTCATCCTCTTCTTGGACTCATACTCACTATCAGTGGATAGCAAGAGAATTTACTGAGACATTCGAACGGATATCTGAGAGATTACTCATTCTAGAGTTTACTGCACTCTATCTCTAATGAGCTACTTAACGTGTTATACTCCTGAGCTAAAGTTCAACCTTAGCTCTGATACCACATGTAACGATCCGAGACAGTGGGCATCGGTAGGCTTTTCAACCATCCCAGCCCCACCGTGGCTTACACTGGCACCTCGCAGTTGCTTTTACGGCCAGCCTCTCGACTGTCACGGCCTCCGCCTAACCAACCCATCCCTCTCAGGGACATGTAGGGGTAAGAGTCTCCCGTTCGCCACCAAACCGCGAAGCGAGAACCCCCTATCATGCTGTAATATAGCAAATGCGATCCACAGACAGCGGCCACCGGTAGGCTTTGCACATGTGACGACTCGGGTTTTGCCCGCTCGAAAATCAACATCCGTACTTCACATTGTACTAGAATGCCGCAGATTCGACCGTTCAAATCCGATTCGCCGGAGCTATAACACAATTAAGTAAATAACACAGCGGAATAAAGAATAGTACATTGATATATAATATCTGATACAACAGAGTGATACAATGAATATCAATATACATCAGAGATATGATACAAGAAATAGCAGCGGAAAAGAAAAGATAACATCAGCAGCGGAACAATATCAATAGAAATGATAACTCCAAAATGATCTTCAGACAAGAATGAATCCACAACTCCAAGATAAGCAACTCCGATGAATGAACTAGCTCCAGATAATCTACTAAACCTGAATATCTGAAAAGAAACCCAACTCTAGACTGCTCGTGTGGAAAATTATGAGCACCCAGAGTTTAGGAAGGGAACAATAAACTCCGGATCAGTCATGGGACTGGTGTGAGCAACAAAAACAGTTTATCTTTAAACAACAGCAAAAGAATTTAAACATTGAAATCCGCAATGCTTTTGGAAAATGAAACTACCATAAGACCTCCCGCCACACACACAATGCAAACGCAGAATTGGAGGAGATTTCTTCTTATGATAGTCAAAGATGCTTACTACGCAAATCATTGGATATTATTACTAGTGCATAGTGCAGAAAACATTTCAAAAGTATAATATTAATATTAGCCAGCATACGACCAGTATCGTATGCCTACTATAGCTACCATGTTCAATAGCAGGTTACCACCACATTCCATGGCAGGTAATACAACTAAAACCGTACAGGGCTCGTATTGTTTTGTTTGGATTTCCAACAAATGGTCAGGCTAAGGAACTTCCTTCCGCCGCATGGGATCGCCTCTGGCGGGACGTCCCGAGAGACAAACTGCTCTCTGCCAAACAAGGCCGGGTTACCCCTGTAACAGGTAACTCATGAATATGCCACCTCCCGGTCCTTTGGGACCTTTATCCGAGCGCTCGATATCCAACATCACACATCATAAATACGTGTATCCACATGAGTAAGTATCAGGGCTCCATACCATAATACCACCCCTTTCCAGAAGGAAATGACATACCCTAAAGGGCGCGACCCTCATAACCTTGCCGCAACATTCCTGTTTCGACCATTTCCGGGTTGTGAGGCCCTGACGAAGTCTCGTCCACAAAGCTACGCTTTGTCACAAAGCCATGCTTTGGGTCAACAGATGATCAACCTATGATCACAAAGATAAATGATCAAACAAATGATCATATCACAAATGATCAAACACTGATCATCACACAACAACACTCAGCATGCCACATTACCAAATTGGGAATATATCGCTGATAAATTTCAACTACATAACCTCTGAGCTCGTACGTCTCAGAGAAGGGTGTTAAGCTAAGAGAATAAATTCTCCGCCACCAACAGATATGTATTTGAAACAAATCGGCTATATATCTCAAAGTGTAATGTCAGACATACAATCCATACAAGTCTGTTCCGGGATCGAACAGAACCGAAGGCACTTCTCACGAAGCCCTTGCAAATCCGGATATTTTCCAATCACGTCCGGACTTCCCGTCACTAAGGATGATAAAACCTCTATATCGGGGATCAGCCGATGCAGAGTAACTCGATGGTAATCCTTCCGTTTTCAAAAATATCCGGTCTTCAACACCGGTCTTCAAATGCTATCCATATACGACGTATCACATATTCGGAATGGGTAATACGACCCAAAGGTCCTCTCCCGGCTAAACCGAATGGTGAGCGTAATATTTAAAAACATATGGATATGAGATTTCAATTAAGTCACAACTTATTACCCAAAATCTTTCTTTTCAAATGGTTTAACAAATTACCATTTTAAATCTTTAAACAAAAAGATTCAACCTTTACGGTTTAAACAGTTTCCACACTTTAATCCTTTAAACAAAAGATTCATTCACAGATTTTCCAAATTAATTTCCATTTCAATTTGATTAACTCGTTAAACCTTTAAACCAAGATTTAACTTATAGCTTTCAAAACAATTTTATTTCGAATGGTTTAAACCAATCATTATTTTAAATCTGTTAAAAATAAACAGATTCAATTCATAGCTTTTCAAAAAGAATTCATTTATAACTTGGAAAAACCATTTTTCAATTCAATCTTGAAATTCCCTTAATTAAACTGGAATTTCATTTCTTATCTGAAAGCTTTTATTCTTTTAAAACAACAGTTTTCATTTCAGAAAATCTGATTCATTCATACGAGTTAAAGTCTTTGGGTTAAATCCAAATTCTCAAAATTTTACTTTTAAATGGTTTAAATTCAGATAAACACATTTATATCATCTTCAATCCCTAGTTTCAAATCATAGGATTCAATTTCAAACTTGAATTCAAATCAAATCAAATCATTTAAATTTTCAAAACTCGATTAAGTTATTCAAAATAACTTTTATCTTTGAAATTCCATTTCAATAGCTTTTCACTTTAAACCCGAATTTCTAATTTCAAAATCAATTGAAATTAAAATTTCAATTTCAAAATCATCAATTTTAAATTATCTGTGACTTAACCGATTTCCACGTGAAATCCATATTTGTGTGTGTAAAAGTGTAGTCCAGGGGTTTCACACAATAGTGCAACACAATGCATCATCATAGATCAAAATACAGGATATGGTTGATAAGCGATATAACTATAACGCTCATCTTCATTCACAGATCACAGATATATATCACAGATAAGTAAATTACAGATCACAACATAAATCAGGGTATATCACAAAGCATCATATATCAAGGATATCAAACAATTCAATCATCCAATCAAATCCAAATATTCATAAGTAAGGTCAGTTAATTATCTGATTTATTCAAATTTGATTAATTACTTATGAATTTCTAATCCGGGTTAATTAATCGTTAATTAATTACAAACCAATATAATTAATTATCCTTTAAATCATTTATTAATTAATCTTTAAGTTAATTACATAATTAATTAACCTTGAATTATTAAATAAATCAACCCTAATTAATAATTAAGTCACTTTAATCATTTTCATTGACTAATAAATCTTTAATTAATTACATTGATTACATTTTAAAAAAAACTTAACAATTTAAACATTGTTTAAAACCAGCACTGTTTCAACCTGGAAACAATGCAACCCAACTTTTGCTTCGATTCCAGACCTAGTTCGCTCCGGGAAAATCACGAAAACACCCTGGGAAAAACTCGAGACACAACACTGCCTCTCCTCTTCCTTCTTTTCTTTTAAAACTTGCTTTGTTTAAATTCTGGAAACGTTTATCACTCGCATGCGAACCCATTAAATTGCTCGAGCCCATTACCTGATTTCCACGAGACTCCTTCGAGATGACCTCCTTCTTCCCCGATTCTACGAACTGACACTGGCACATTCTCGTGCACGTGCACAGATCGTTTCCGCCGCCGCTACCTCCGACGAACCCCCAGCCTCATCGACGATCCACCACCAGCACGAACTCGACCCACGAAACTGTGCCACGAAGCTCCAACCAAAATCGAACACTCTCAAACTCCACCTGGTAACCAACTCTGGCCAAAACCTCCTCGTCCCGGCGACCCCTACCATCAGGCGACGTGAAAATGCATACACACCTCGACGAACTCCCTCGCCACCATATCCCAGTGTTTCATTGCACTCGATCCCCCACAAAAGTCACGACGACAAATTTTCTAAGCCTATCAAAAACTAGGGCTCTGGACACGAAAACGTCACCGCTGCCACCACGATGAAAATTACGGCCATCCAATATTTTTCTGAGCTCAACCGATCACTCCTCGGCCCATTGGAGGAAACTCGACACTTCCAGTCCCCTAGATCGACCGAGGCGACTCGAATTGCTTAACACAGGTAAACCCAAACTGCTCTTATTTGCTTATTCTAAAATTTATAAAATTTGTTTTAAAAATCATATTTAAGTATAAGAAATCGATTCATATGCCTGAATCTAAAAATTTTGATGGTTGGATTTTAACTTGTTTAAGTGTACTCTGTATTTTCTTTGTTCCAGATGTAACTCAAGTTGTTTATACTTAAACCAGTTTGTATTCTAAGATATAACAACCTATATAGCTCTAAACTCAGGTACCAATGAAGATGAAATTATGAGTGTTTGATTTATGCATGGGTTTTGAATTTGAAACCAGTAAACATCCCCACCATAACACAAAGCATTTACATAATATGTTCACAGAGCTTTAAAAACATGACTACAGGCATATTTATCTCTAAGGATGATCAAGTAAAACAACTATATATTTATATTTTAAAACGTTTGTTACTCACTTTGATTTGCAGAAGAAAACAGAGCTTCTCTTCATGTTGACACAGGCTGGAAATTACAAAATGAAGCCTTCTCTTTGATCTCTGGTTGAATTAAGTTGATTGTTGTTTGAGTTTGAAGTTTTGTTTTAAGTTTTAGATGGTGTTCATTTTCAGATTTTCATAGCTTGAAGAAACGAACTGAGATGAAGATAATATACATAAGAAATGAAGTAGACAGGGTAATATTATTACTTGTACAAGTTGATAAGAATTTGTACAAATTACCAGTGAGATCTTTTTCCTTTTTATTGGCTGAAATGTTGTTTTGGCAGCTAATATTTTTCGTATGGAGGCTGAGGTGATTGTGTTGGGTGCTAGCATTAATTAAGGTGTACAAATTTACATATTTATATTTTCTTTTCCCTTTCATTTCGGCTGATAGACATTGGCATTAGTTGTTGTAGACAAATTTATATACTTATCTTCATTTGCAAGCTATCCTCATGTACATGAATAAAATTTATTTGTTTTACTTGTTGGCTATGCTTTTATTTTTATTCATAGCTTAAGTATTGATTATTTTCACAAATTTAATTCAAAAATTAATTTAATTATCAATTTAAATTTAAATAAAATCCGGGGTCGTTACACATACGCTCAATGCAGTCGTGCTCCCTACGAAAACAGATTCATCTTAGTTTTAGTTTATTTGAGGACGAATAAAAAGATAAGTGTGGGGGTATTTGATATGCACGTAAATATGCATATTCTTACTTCCATATTTAATCTAATTTAATTAAATAAATGAGCATATGGGGTATTTTTACATGTTTAAACCAATATTTCAATTATTTTCAAATCATCATTTATTCATCTTCAAATAGGGGCAAAATGGTCATTTTTGTGCATATATTAATATTGAGAATATTTGTTTGTGCATTTTATTTTTATTTGTAGGAATTTGAATGTAAATATAATCAAGGCTTTATAGAAAATATGCGTGCACAAGAGAATTCAAGTAAATGATCGAAGATGGAAATAATTCATTCATACAACATGGAGGACCCCACCTACCCACTTACCATGATGTACAATTAGGAGCTAATACACATGCTAAAGGAAATTAAAGCTTCATGCACATTTAAGTGGAGGATTAATTCATGTCAATGATAACTTGGTGGCCACACTTCCTAAAGGGCAATTTGGGTAGTTCCCAAAATATGATTAGGGTTTCCAAACATGTATAAATACTGCATATGTTCATGTAATTAAGCTCTTAGCCTTTGAGCCTCCTCTTAGTTAATTTAGTTAGGGGCTCAAAAATAAAGTATATGCTCTCTTTGTTCTTCATGGCTACTTAGCCATTTCTTCTTATGTAATTTTCTTCTATGCACTTTTAATTCATTCTTTTTTATTTCTTGTTCTTTTCTTTTATGTTATTAGCTTAGATTAATTGTTGCAAGTAGTTTAGCTTTTATTTTAGTTCAATTAACTTGCATTTTCCTCTTGTTTTTTGTTTCATGTTGCAATCTACATTTGTTGATATGATAACAAATATGAGAGGCTAAACCCCTTCAATTTAGGGGTAATGAAGCTCTCTTAATCATGTAGATTAAATATTTTGATAATTTTTCATCTCTTTTTGTGCTTAATGAAAATGTTTGAATGGGTTAAACTTTGTTGTTTTAGCTTTAAATTTGGTAGCCTATGTTGTTGACACCAAATAGGCTATGCTTAAACAAACAAAAACAAAAATTACCACTTCATCTACATATGATTATGGTAATGAAGTGAATTTTAAAATCAAAATTTGATGGTCTATATTTCCAATCAATAGTTAATAGATCATGCTTAGAATAGATTTTATTTTCAAATTCATTGTCATTTTCATGAGAGTTAAGAAGTGATTTAATGAGTGTGTTATAGTTTGATGGTTTATATTGGGCTAATTAATAGCACAAATATTCCATACGTATGATAAATACATCAATTAAATTCACTAGTGACCAAAAATGAGAGATCATAGTTTTATATATGTTGATTTATGTGATCATGAGAAGGGTTTGTCTATAAATTGCCTTCAAACTCTCATATTTTTATCTATTTTTTTTGTTTGTTTTGTAGAAATATTTAGTTAATCACAACTTCAAATTCTTGGTTTAATTTGATTGAATAGAATTTTAAAATCTATACAATTCGGTGCGGATTGACTCGTACTCGCCACGTACTAAAATTGTATGCTGTGCGCTTGTGGTTAATTTTTTATTTATTGCCATTGGATACAATAGGCAATGTGTACAAGTTATATCTCTTGATTAATAATAGGGTATGTACAAAACAAGTCAAATATGCAAACTTCTAATTGTTCAATTCCTTTTTTGCATATGTCCATATCATCTTCTTCTTTTTTGGCCATTTGCCATTAAAGTGGTTCTCAAGCTCCCTAGAGAGCTTAGAAAAGTTCTAATCCAAAAAGTTATGCTAAGAGAGGGAAAAAAGTTAAGGGCCCATTTTCCATGAGAGAATGCATCTCTATTTATAGTGGTTGAAAGAAGGTGATACTTGCTTCCTTTGGTTAATGTGAGTTGGCATGAATTGATGACTAGGCATATGGGATGGACTTGATGGCACCACTGGTCGTAATCTCTTTAAGGTTGAATACTTCACATGGATCGCTATCTTGATAGTGTTCTCAACATAGAGTATGTGGTGAAATATGAATGACTTTGAAGCTTTAACTAAGGAAAATATACTCGGTCCTCTTGATTTTTTTCTCCTTGTATTAATGATTTTTAATCCTTTTCTTCACTTGGCTCTTTACATCCCCATGAAAATTGATGATATTCGACATCCTTTTGAGTGATAGTGATTCACGACATCCTTATTATTTATTGAAATTCGGTACCTTTGCAGATCTGGTAATATGTGACTGCCTTCCACATGTTGTTTCTTAAAGCTTGGAATTCATCAATTTGTTGGTGAAATACAACATTAGTGCTATACAACATCTCTTATTATATTAATGATTTACGATATCCTCTGAGTATTGCATTCATCCAATACCCTTCATATCTGTTTACATTCGACATTCCTCATTGTATCGATGATATGCGATAATTTTATTATACTACAGATTTACGATATCTCATTGCATTATTGAAGCTTGGCATTTCTTCTCTTCTCTAGATTGTTGACATCCCCTATAATAGAGATTCAGCATCCTTGATTTCTAACATTGTTCATTATGTTGATAATATGCGGCAAACTATTGTTGATATGTGGCTACCTTGACCATAGATTGATGATACATGTCATCTCTATCATATTCAACATCATCTTTGTGTTTATTATTTTCTCTAGCAAAATATGTAGATAACATTTGCCCCCCTCCTTGTATAAAAGAAGTTTTTTACACCTTAGTGTACAGCCGAAGACTATTTCTCTTCTTTTAGTTTTTTGGTGACATTTGTTCTGCAGTCGCTATCCATTTAATTTATTCTTTTCCTCTTGCACATATGTGAACCGAACAACCATGTCCTGTATGTTGCTGGTAGTTTCTTTGATGTGTATAATTTCTATAAATTTAAGAAGTATTTTCTCTCCCAGAGATATTTTTGACAAATTTCAAAGGATTTTTCCAAATATTGCTCTTTAAAGGTTTCAAGTAAAAGTATTCCAATAAGAAGAAAGAAAAGGTGGATTGAAAAAGAAAAGTTATAAAAAAGGTATGAAGTTGTAAAAAAATATGTATAGAAAAGAAAGGAAGTATTACTTTGTGCAAGAAAAAGAAGCCAGGAAAGTAGTCAAAAATGCAAAAATGATTCAAACCAAAAGTAGAAAGTTGGATCATGAAGATAAAATTACCGTTAAGATAGAGTCACCGCAGAAACTGGAATATTCCCAACATTTTGAAAAGATAAACATGTCAAGTAAGTCATTGTCAATATAGGGGCTATTGGCAACTCACCTTTAAGAAACCGAATATCTCATAAATCATAAGCAATTTTATATTTTTCCCAAATAAAAGGCTCTTAATTGGGATTTTTATAAAAATTGTCTATTCGTGAAATTGTGAGATAAACCAGGTTTTGGATTTTTCATGAAAATGATTATGAAAATGTTTTTCGAAAGATGAAAATTTTCTGAACACCTTTTGGGGTAAGAAATTTTACCTTAATATGCTGGGGTTTTCATGAGACCATTCTTCATGTTCTCTCATTAATTAGTGGAATTTTTAATCTCGTTGATGACCGGTTCTTGTCACACTTTTCTTTTGAACAAATATTTATCCGGATTCTGATTAATATTCCCTTGAGAATTTGATGCTATAATCATTGCCGTTTGGTTAGTTTGACTTATTCAAATACATGTCCATTTAGTTCACCATAGAATACATTTTAGGCTTTATTTGTTAGTTCGTTATCTACACTCCTTTTGGGTGTTATTTGGGTTTGAATCTTTTTGGGCGCAACTAGCTGCCTCGGGGCTACTGTCTCCTTAACTAGTCGCCTAGAATCTAAATCCAAGGTTTGATTTATGCCAACTTCTTGCATTGGTTGTGGTAATACAACTTCTTCTAGCATCTTTAGTTGGGCGTTGGTGCTCCCTGATGGGAAATTATACTGAATTCTTTATATAAGGTTGCCTCTTCTATGCCTATTTAGTAAAGACTCGGGCCCCAATTAATTCCTTTAGCTACTTCTTACTCTTTTGAAAAGATACAAACTCTAATTGATTCATTTTGTCTCTTCTTTGAGCTTCGGACTTTTTTTATCCTTTCTTTGATTAATTCTTTTCATCTCTCTGTGGGCTTGCCTCTCTTTGGGATTTGGACTTCT
Organism: Allium fistulosum; assembly: GCA_030737815.1. Lineage (NCBI taxonomy): Eukaryota > Viridiplantae > Streptophyta > Magnoliopsida > Asparagales > Amaryllidaceae > Allium > Allium fistulosum. The sequence goes on along the minus strand of CM060901.1, from coordinate 1,384,699,856 downwards.
TCGTCCTTTTTTTTATTGATTCTTTTCACCTCTCTTTGGGCTTTGGGCTTTGGGCTTCTTCGTCCTTTTCTTTAATTGATTATTTTTGCCTCTCTTTGGGTTTGCCTCTCTTTGGGATTTGGACTTCTTCGTCCTTTTCTTTGATCGATTCTTTTCATCTCTCTTTAGGCTTGCCTCTCTTTGGGCTTTGGATTCTTCATCTTTTCTTACTCTCCTGGTAAGGACTTAGGCTTTAAATATCTTCTTCCTTTATCACTCTTCCAGTGATGATTTAAGCTTGAGCCGTTTATTACCTTATAGGTAATGATATAGGCTGGTCGATGCAATTAATTAGAAATCTTAGGAAAAACCAAATACTTACCCTTTCTCCCTCAAGGAAGTGCTCTGGCCATGCCTTATAAGCAGAACCAATGGCTAGTTCGATGTTTTGGCCAGGCCATCTTAGGCGGGACCAAAGGCTTACTCCATCCTCCCTCCAAGAGGAGCTTTGACCAGACCATGTAGGCAGGATCGAAGGCTTGCAATTCTTTGGTCAAGCCATCTTAGGCTGCACCAAAGGCTTACTTTAACTCCCTCTAGGAGTTTCCTTAGATAACCCATGTAAACGGGCTCAAGGGCTTGTGCTTCCCAGGCCACGTAGGCAGGACCGAAGGCTTGTAGTGCTCTAGCTAGGTCTTATAGGAGGGACTAGAGGCTTACTCTGACCTCCCTCGAAGATGTGCTTTGACCAGGCCATCTTAGCGGGGTCAAAAGCTTTTTCCTTTATTATATCGATTCCTTTTTATGCCTTGACTTATCAATTCCATAAGTGTATTTATCTCAAAAAATCTTATTCTTCCATTGTAGGAAAGTATGGTATCAAATATTCGACGTTTCACTTCTTGCTATCGTATTGTCATTATGTTGGCATAGTTGATAAATTTCCGATGAGATTACATCATGGGCATCAAGTAGTTCTTCTCAATTTAATCTAAGTATAACTTTTTGGAATACAAAATCTCCTTTTTAAAATGATCCTTTCTTAATTTAGCGGTCATAATATCTTGATAACTTTTATTAACATTCGGCTGCTCGTTTGGCTGCCTCATTCTTTGGTACATTTACCAAATCTAAGGATTCCTTTCTTATCTCTTAATCCTCTGATGGGATGTTATTTTAACCTTGATAGCTCCTTTAGCCTTGGTAGGAAATATATATGAAATACTTCCGATTGTCCCATCTCTATTGCAAAATCTGATAAACTCTGCACTTCCAAATTGAACTTCATTGTTGGATCTTTTTTCATGTAGTGTCCCAAATTAGGTAACTATTCTTTTAATCACAGTCTTTAGTACTTAAAAGTTGTTCTTTTACCCATTTGGTAAAACAGTCAATTTCTATTTCTATAAGCTTAATTCTATCTTTTGAGGTAGGTAGTAATCTAATTAAGTTGATTCCTTATTCATCCAAGGGCCATGGATTTTTTCTTTTAGGGTTAGCTCACATGGGGATATATGTGAAATTATAGAAAATTTATGACATTTCACATATGTCTTTACATGATCCACCGCATCATTACTCATTTGGGGCTAATAAAAACCTCGCCCAATGACCTTTTTGCAGATTTTATTCCATTAGAATGATATCCACAGAATCCCTCACGCGCTTCTCATAACAGTCTTAAGCTATTTTTCGGACTAACATACCTTAGGTAAGGAAGTGAACAACTTTTTTTATAGAATGCTCCTTTCATTATGGTAAAAGTTATGGAAAATCACATAATAGAAATGCAAATCTCAAATAAGAGACCGAGTGGTCACTATTCATGAATCAATAGTCCCTTCATTGGGAATAGACCCTTCTATTCAGAGTTTTTGCGGTGCTAATGAGCCTTAGTCGTTACTAAAATTTTCTTTGAAAAATATGCATAGGTTTCTCTTTTTCAATGATTTCTGTAAGCTTTGAGAATGCTCATGTCAACACATTTCAGATCACAACCTTTTATTAGAGATTTTCAAAGTTAACCAACAAATTTTTTGAAGATTTTATAAACCATCTTTAAAAATAAATATGTAGGCGCTTTCCCTCATCCATAGGGTAATTAATAGTTTCTTAAAATATTTTCTCAAAGATGTTTTTGGTAAAGTTTCTACAATAAAACTCATTTATTAAAACAAACATAGGTGTACATTGCTCCATCTTTGTATGATATGTATAATTGTACCACTTTGGGTTTTGATTAACGAAAAAGAATTTCTTATTTGTAAGTTTGAAAAGCAACGATTCATGAACTGATAGGCTTTACAGCTAAGAGCACACCTTTCTTTAAGAATCCCTTCTTTTAGGCGGATTTTGAATTCTAACCTTTCTTTGGAAATTGGCTTGTAATCGAGGATCGATAATGACCCAGAATTCCATAAAGAAATCCATTATTAAATATAAGTCCAGGCCTTGAGATTGTGACTCTTTTTATCTCGGGTATTTAAATCATCCTCTTTCATAAAAAACCAGAAATTTGCTTAATAGAAGACCATAAAACCATCGGATATAGAAGACTAGGAAACCATTTGATAATAAGAAGACTGGAAATCCATCTGATAAAAAGAAGACCACAAATCCATCTGGTAATAAGAAGACCAGATATCCAACTGATATAGAAGACCTTAAATCAATCTAGTAAGAAGAAGAAGACCAGAAATCTATTTAATACAGAAGATTAGAAATCCATCTAGTAATAAGAAGACCAAAAATGCATCTGATATAGAACACCAGAAATGCATCTGGTAATAAGAAGATTCCTGTTACACTTTAACAAAGAAATCCAAAATTTCTCGGATGTCTACTCACAACAGATTAGTCTTTATTTCAACCTGTAAAGAAACTTGAATTCTGCGTTAACACATGGTGAATTTCAAGCACAAACAAATCAAATTAGAAATTGCGATGAGTTGAGTTGATCCATAGTGGGCAATCCTATAAAACTTCATGGTTTGGCTAGAATCAGAGTTTGAAATTGCAAAACTACTTCTCTTCTCAGATTTTTCCCATCTTTCATGTCATCTTATGAAATAAATATCGTCTTATATCATTAACACATTAAAGATGCATCAGTAGTTGAAAAATAAAGTCAAGTGCTAACTAAAAGTAATTTTTTAATTTATAGCATGATAGTTTAATAACGTCAGAATAAATAGACTACTAAAATCCATATACTTGGACATAACAAAAAATAAGGTCCACATTTGACACAAATATAATGTCAAATGCATGCTATAATACTTTCAACAAATGTTTCTATATATTTCCTTTTTATCAATATCATGCAGATAATTACTTATCACAAATGAAAACTTTTTTCTCAATACAAAAAGCTATTAGAATTCCAATATTTACGCCTATAATTCATTAAAACTAAGTGTAGTAGAAAATTAAATATTCAACTCTTCACAAAAATTTGTACAAAAGTGATGTAAAGAGAAACAAATTTATAATCAGAATAAATATCCGTGCACTAAAATGTCCTACATCACTAGAAAAAGTCTTAAACCACTAAAGCTTAATAACTCAGTACTTACTACCCTAATTTAATAATTATACTTAACTTTATGCTTGTCCAAGTAAACAATAATTGGCATGATCGAGTATGTGATAATGTACTGCAAAGTACAACTGACATGTACATAAAGTAAAGAGTTTTGTACGTGAATTATAGCATGCTTAATGACCCTATGTTGTACTCCTATTATTACATATCATTATTGTTATTATTTTGTTAAAAATATATTGCTCTGTGCACTACATCTTCATCGTGCTGCTGGCCTTAAACCCGGAATCCTCTATGTTATAGGCTCAAAACCCGATATTAATTTAAAACTCAATATATATTCAAACTTTTAAGCTTGTGTAATCTTTACATATATATATGAAGCCTTTATATATTCAAAATTTGATAGTATATATCTTTGAAACCATTATGTATCCAAAAGCTAATATATACGAAACTTAATATACATAACTTTATATATCCAAAAGCTAATATGTACAAAACTAATATATATTCGAAAGCTCATATATATTCAAAGCTGTGAAATATTTAAAATCTAACATATATTTAAAGATTGCATATATTCAAAACTTAATACATTTGAAGCTTTGATGTATACGAAACTATACAAATAAGAAAATATATACCTGAAACGCTTATATATTTGAAACCAAATATACCTGAAGCCTACATTTATTCATTCAAGACTTATATATTCAAAAACCATTATATTCGGAAGTGTTTACTTTTAAAACCATATATATATATAACCTGATACATTTTTGAAACCATATATTTTCAAAATCGACCTTATACATTTTGAAATCATATATATTTGGAACTATTTATATTCGAGAACTCATATATAATTTTGAAACTCATATATACAAAAGCTTATATATGATACGTGGTACTATTTTGAAATCATAAATATACAAAACCTTATACATTTTTGAAATCAACCTTATAAATTTTAATAATCATATATATACCAAACCAAATGAACATATTCAAAATTATATATATTCAAAGAATCAAAACTCATATATACGAAACTATATATATTTGAAACCACACATATATATATACATGAAATTGACATATTCAAGATTTATATATTCAAAGCCCATATATTCGAAACTAATACATTCAAAACTATAGATATATTCGAAATCCTGAAACTTACTTATATTCAAAACTTATAACTATTTACGAAACCGATATATATCTAAAGCCTTCATATATCTAAAACAATATACTTTTGAAACCTGTTATGTATATATTCAAAATCCTTTTATTCAAAACCTTTATTTACGAAACCGTATACATACTCAAAACCATATTATACTATATATATTTGAAACTTCACACTTTTGAAACATGACATCAGTGTCGGCCCAACCATACTTTATGCCTAGACGAAATTGTAAGTGAAAATGGAGTGAAGAAAAAATAAGGGAAAAATAGTGGGTTGTAGGACTTGAACATGTGTGGTGAAGGACATAGCACAAGACTTACACCACTTTGCTACAACCTATTTCTTGCAGATGTTGCCTCGCTAAACTACTAGATCAATATATTTTAAAACATTAAGGACATTTTGTTGCCCCCTCCGCCATCTCCGGCGGTGTTGCCCTAGGCGAAGGCCTCGCTTGCCTTGCCTTTGGGCCGGGCCTGCCGGACATACATACTCAAATTTTTATACTTTCGTAACTCTTGTATACGTTCGAAATTTATATATATAAAACTATATATTTTCGAAACCAAATAACACTTTATATATTCAAAATTATGCATATAAGACCCAGATACCAGGCTGAAACCACTGACATGCTTGAAACTGTTGATATGGCTAAAACCTAACATGGTTGAACTCACCTGACGCTTCCGAAAACTCTAATATGGCCGACATCTCCCCATGTCCGGTATCTATAATGAGCTCGAAATTTTATAAACTTGGCATAGTCACTCTAATATGTTCCTAGCTATTAAGCGAGCTGGATGGTGGATATCGAATGTTCAATGGATAAGATGAATATCGAATAGTCAGTGACTGGAAGGATATCGAAAGTAGAACAAAAAGAATAGATATCGAATGGTTAAAAGAGCTATTGATATTTTATTTTTTTAAAAGTAGTGGAGGGAGGAGAGCAGAAAAGTACAAGAGAAAACAATAGATGGTTTATACGGGAAAGTGGCTGTTAATCCGCCTTTTGGCAAGGTCAGATTTAACACAATGGATTTTGTAATCATCAAAATAGGACACCCGAAGAGGTGATTATTTGGATTGAAGGTCGGCTATATTTAAAGCTTTGCACGATAGTCCAATGGATTCAGATAGATGGCACTCAAAAATGTCTAAGTATGAAAGTAACACTCCCCTAGGGGATCGATACGTATCCCTGATTTTGTCTTAAACTAGTTGAGATCGATGTGGAACGATAAGGAAGGCCCCATGAGGCTACATTTCAAAATTCAAGTCATTTGGAGTCTGTATGCTCAAGTTATTGGAAAATTACTTCACTTAGGGATCGGTATAGGAGGGACCAGTATAAAAGGATCAGCTAAAATTAATTTTACAGCGATGATCGGTCAATAACTCAGAATCTACACATGCTATCAACCTGAAACTTTGACTACAAGCTTACTATAATATATGGAACACCTCCTAGGGATCTTATTCCAATTGGAATAAGTTGGAGGGATCGGCATAACTCCCTTTGGAGGGATCGATAGAAATCAGAATTCAAGCAACACTACTTCACGGAAAATGCGATGCCTCACAAACCTTAGGTTAGAATTGCATGGAATTTGGGAATAAAGTAGTTAACATCATGGGGTGCCCCTCATAGGGATCGCAACCCATTTGGACACACTATTAGGGATCGGTATCGATCCCTAGTTTGGGCCCCGATGGGTCTAGAAATTTTTGGATGGCCTCGTCTTGGCCTCTCGAACCTTCTATCGAAATTTCATTCTGATCCATGCATGTCTTCCCCTATAAATACAACAGGCATGGTGCAAGAAAAGGGATCATCTTATGCCTGCTTCACTTCATCTTCTACCTAGGCTATACTCTGCCAATTTTATTCTTGAATATCACGGACTTGTAATTGTAATCAGCAGTATAAACTAATAAAAGGAAAATCTTTAGAGTGGACGTAGGCCAGAGTTAGCCGAACCACTATAAATCTATGTCTCTATTTACTTGCTTTCTAATTGTTTTAATTTTGTTCTTCATTTATTTCTCTTCATATTTCTGTGATTGGATTGGATATTGGTGCTTTAATACAACTGGATGTTGGTGGCCAATTTTGATGACAACATTTTGGTGCTTTCACCGAGAAAGCTTGCCACCACGGATTTAGATTTTGAATTCAAGGTTTAAAAGAGATCTAGAAATTGGATCTAGAAAGCAATGGTTAGGCAATCAACAAGTAGATAAGTAGCGGATAGGAGCCATCATGAAGGGAGTTATGTGGCTTCCTCGGGAGCTGGAGCTAATCAAACATCTATCTACATCACTAGAGATGAAATGGGAACAATGATGGACGCTATGTAGGAACAGATGCTGAAAGGACAGGAGGAGATGATGCAGAATCTACTCCGAGAGATCGGATAGGCTGGAGCCATAGGATCTACTAGAATGCAAAACCAAGGAGTTGAAATGATAGGGACTATTGGAGCTATGAATTAAGGAGTTGAGGTGGCAAGTTTTGCTGGAAATCGGAATCGGGAGCATGGAGACAGAGCCATTGGACAAAGGAGTGGAATGGAGCAGTCGGGGGTAGTCCCGGCCATCTTAAAGGGTTCGACACCGATCCTTCCAAAGGGATCGACACTGATCCCCAAAGGCATGTTGGCATGCCCCCGGGTCTGGTCGATCGTGATGTTGGAGGACTTGCGGTCAATCCCATGGAGCTTGGTGCGAATCAAAATTTGTATGCTCTTCCAGAGGAATACATTCTAGAATCCCCTCGTGGACTGGGTGTAGGATGGAAATGATTATTGTAAACCACTTATGGATGCTGGAATAGCTAGAAATTGGAATCCAAGACTTGGAGCAGAAACTAGCAGGCTTGGATATGGATTGGAGCGACCGGGGGCAAACCCAGGCCAAGAAGAATAGATCGACACTACTCCCCATGGAGCCAGGGGCATGGAATTGGATTGCTTTGTAAGGAGATGGATAGCAGTGATGGAACATCAGCAACCATCATCCACCATAAATTGGAGCGAGCCCAACTTAAGGGCATAGGTCGTCATCTCTCGATTGGGATGGCATGAACTAAATAACCAATATATTTTACACTAGAACGGCTAAGTAACTTACACATGTACGAGATCGAAGACAATTCCTAGGCATGCTCTGAGATGGCGATAAACCACCATAACCAGTGAATCTCAAAACACTTGGATCTGCAGTAATGTGATGGACAAAATAGGTCATCAGGTATGGATTATGCCTGGCAAGGGGTAGGTCGCTTTGCCTAAACGCGATGGATCGACCTACTCAGGTCTTTTGGTATGGATTATGCTCAACAAGGATCCGGAGAGATCAAAGGTCATCGGGTATGGATTATGCCCGGCAAGGGGTAGGCCGCTTTGTCAGAATGCGATGGATTGACCTACTCAGGTCATTGAGTATGAATTATGCTCGGCAAGGATCTGGGAAGATCAAGGTCGTCGGGTATTGATTATGCCTGGCAAGGGTTAGGTCTCTTCAACTGAATTTGATGGATCGACCTACTCGGGTCGTCAAGTATGGACTATGCTCGGCAAGAAACCTAAGAGGTCACGGATTTGGATATGGATTTAGCTATTCGATACGGATTCGGATGTGGACTCGGTTATTAGATATGGATGGACATGGATTCAGCCTGGAAATGGATTGGATTTTGGATTAAAAGTATAGATTCTGGACTTTGGATTTTGGATTTCTAACTATTCAAAACACATCTTCCTATTGCAAGATATGTTTTGGGGGGCAAAGTGTTAACCCACCTTTTAGCAAGGCAAAATTTAACCTAGTGGATTTTGTAATCATCAAGACAGGACGCCCGAAGAGGAAATTATTTGGATTGAAGGTCAGTGATAATTAAAGCTATGCACGATAGTCAGATGGATTCGGATGGGTGACACTCAAAAAATGGCTAAGTATGGAATTAACACTCCCTTAGGGGATAGGCACATATCCTTGGTTTTGTCTCGAACTGAATGAAATCGATATGGAATGACAAGGAAGGCCCCATAAGGCTACATTTCAAATTTTAAGTCATTTGGAGTCCATATGCTCAAGTTATTGGAAAATTACTTCACCTATAAAAAGGGATTGGTATAGGAGGGATCAGTATAGGAGGGATCGGTATAAAAGGGATCGGCTAAACTCAATTTTGCAGCGATGATCGGTCAATAATTCAAAATATACACATGCTATCAACATGAAACTTGGAGTACAAGCATACTACAACATGTGGAGCATCCCCTAGGGATCTTATTCCAATTAGGGGAAGTTGGAGGGATCGACATAACTCCCTTTGGAGGGATCAGCAGAAATCAGAATTCAAGCAACATTACTTCTTGGAAAATGCGATATCTTACAAACCATACCTTATAATAGCACGAAATTTGGGGAGCAAGTAGCTAACATCATGGGAGGCCCTCATATGGATTGCAGCCCATTTGGGCATACAAATAGGGATCAGTACCGATCCATATTGTAGGCCCCGGTAGGCTTGGATATTTTTAGGTGGCCTCGCCTTGGTCTCCCGAACCTTCTGCCGAAATTTCAGTCTGATCCGTGCACATCTTCCCTTATAAATACAGTAGGCATGGCGTCAAAAAAGGGATCTTCTTCTTTCTGCTTCACTTCAACTTCTACCTAGGCTATACTATGTTAATTTTATTCTTAAATTTCATGGATTTGTAACTGTAATCAGCAGTATAAACTAATCGAAGGAAAATCTTTGGAGTGGACGTAAGCCAGAGTTAGCCGAACCGCTAGAAATCTTTGTCTCTATTTACTTGCTTTCTTATTGTTTTAATTTTTGTTCTTCATTTATTTCTCTTCATATTTCTGTGATTGGATTGGATATTGGTGCTTTCATACAACTGGATATTAGTGGCCAATTTTGACGCCAATAGTGGTAGAATAAAATAATATGAGATCACATGATTAAGTCATAAGTTAAATAAGAGGTTGTATTAAGCGAATGAATGGATGTAGGATACCATAAATCATTGAATGGATGTCGTATGTAAATGTTGGATATCTTAGACGAGCGAGTCGATTCATTGACATAGCGGATTTCGAGTGAGTTTTCCAATCATTTTTATTTGTCACCAGAAAACATTAAACATTAATAGTGGTAAGTGTCTAGATTTAAAACTCAATAAGTATCGGATTTGAAAAATTCTTCGAAATATATAAAATTCAAGATTTTTGGGAATTTTGTTTATTTGTCGAACAAGAGGAGGTTCGAGCCCTATATCTAGTGCAAAAATGTTAACAAATTTCTTTGTTAATCCCATAACATCCAAAAAGGACAAGTTTATGCTTGGAATAGGCTTGGATGACCCATTGTTAGCTTGCTATAAGTATACAAGAAGTATGCATGCCTATAGGTTTAGTCATAGAGTATATGTCTAAAGTATAAAGATCATATGCCAGACACAAGGCATGTTGTTCAAAATCAATTCGATAATATGCAGTACAAGAACCCATGTCAAAAGTCAAATAAACAAAATGTGACAAGTTTTTAATATGCTAATAAAATCCCCAAATCGATTTAGGGTTACAACTTTAAAATGTAAGAAAAATAGTGAGAAAATTTGCCCCCTTTACATTGCCATGGAGTTAGTATTCATAGGGGTGGATTTGGGCGCCATGACTGCCACGTGGCTCATGACATCCTTAGTTTATGACATCATTCATTATGTTGATGGCATGCGGCATCCTCTTGAGAATTGATGGTTCACGACATCTTGTTGAATGCTGAAGATTAATGGTGCCAGTATAATGTTGTTGGCATTTGGCACTTTGCTCCAGAGTAGACATCCAACATCCCTCCATATTGTTAATATGTGACAATCTTCCCCATCCTGATTGAATACGATACCTTTATTTATGTTGATGAAAGGCGACATCTCTTATAACTTCAGATATCCGATATCTCAAACACTTAAGACTTCAGATATCTGATATCTCAAACACATTGTTGATTCTCGACATTGTTTGCTATGTTGATAGCATATGATATCCCTAGGCACACTGATGAATTCCGACATCCTATTTTATATTCCTAACATTCGATACCCTCTCATATTTCATGAAACTCAAGGTCCCTCAACTTGCTATTATTATATATTTGATGTTATATTAATGAAGTGTGGCATCTTTCCTTATTAACAATCTATGACATCAGTCTTTATATTAACGATATATAACCTTCTTGCTTTGTTGACGATATATGATATCTTCTATGAACATTGATGATCTACGGAACCCTTGTTGTACTCATTGTTTGTACCAAAAATGGGCACAACACTCTTTGAGAGTTATTTGAAGAGATAAAATGAAGATTATAAATGTAAAACAGAGGTTATCTAACAAAAACTCCAACAAACAGAAATGTAAAATGCACAGACAAGCAATTTAGAGTGGTTCGGCGTATAGCCTACGTCCACTATGAAGTTTTGATGATTTTATTGATTCTCTTTCAATGATTACAAGCAGTTACAGCAATGAACAGCGGATTACAGATTAGAATTCGAAATTGACAGCAAAAGTAGGATGCAAATCTCAATCCGGTAGAGTCTAGACGCTTCAGAGAAAAAAGATCCTTTTTCTGTTGATTCTGGGGCTCTATTTATAGGCGTAGGAGGCTCAGAATTCGCTCAAACTCCGGGAGACTTGGTCTGGCACGTGAGGGGGCCCACGCGACCGTTTTCAGAAAGTTTCACCTCGATCTGTGATCGGTACGACTCCATTTCGTATCGATCAAGATTACCTCCAATTGAGCTCAAATTTGGTGGAGACGTTCCTCGGTATGTGTGCAACCTTAAGTTAAAATTTCATGGTATTTGGATCAGTGGATTGAGAGATATCATCGATACGAGGCGATGTTCTTTGCTAGGCTGTCTGGTTCGAATCCATCTCTCCGAACTGAGGGCTTCGAATCGTTGGTGTCACGCGCCTCTATGAAGACGTGGAACGCACACTTCGCCTCGATCCGGTCTTTACTCCGAGTCGACCGCGTCGACTCCATATATCTCGGCGCATTCGCATCGAGGGATGACATGGTGTGCGCGCTTCGCCTCGATCCGGTATTTGCTCCGTGCCGACTGCTTCGACTCCATGTATCTCGCCTCATTTCCTTCGAGAGATGACACGTTATCCAAGATGGTTGACCTGATGGATTCGAGTAGGACTTCATCCATGGATTCGAACCACGGTCATTCATGGATACGAACTGATGGTCAAATGGAGATGGAGAATCCCTTCCTTGATGGATACGAAACACGTAGCTCCTCAATGGGTACGAAGTCAAAGAATGCAAGTTGGAGCCTTTCAATGGATGCGAAGTGTCGAACATCTGATGGATACGAAGTCGGCATTAAGTGATCGTTACGAACCAGGTGACTTATTGATGGATACGAACAAGTCTTTCCGGCTGAGGGTTCTATCGATACGAAGCTTATCACTGTGTGGACTTAATCATTCTAATTGACACGAGATCGATGGATGCGAAACGAGGACCACCAATGGATACGAAACTCATCGATACGAACTCGATGTACTAGCTCCATCGAAACGAACAGATACGTTTTAATGGATACAAAATGGGGTCTGCCGATGGATACGAAAACATGCTTTTTCCTCCAACTTGTATCCATCATAACCTGTGCATATGAGCTCAGATTGACTTGAAACTTGGAACGTTGGGTTGCTTTATTTTCCCGATCATATCTCATCGATTGGGGCTTGATCCGGACTTGGACAAAATTCAACGATATCCATGACAAACGACATTTGGAATCCAACCCCTTGGTGTCCTGGCCTTGCCAAAAGGCGGGATAACATTTGCCCCCCAAAGTACGTCTTGTGAAAACATGACGTGCTTTGAAAAACTGCAGGTCTTCTTTGAATAATTTGAAATTCGTACCCTTTAACCATCCTCTTGTATCGGTCCTCTCATGAATCGATGCTAAAAGTTGGAAAGCCTTTCTTCGTATCGATGTGGGTTGACTTGATGGATACGAAAATGGTCATTCGTATCGATAGTCACAAATCATGGTGAATTCTGATTCGAATTGGCGATATCGGGTGGATACGAAATGAATGTTCGTATCGATAGGTTCTGATGGATACGAAAGTGACGCTCGTATTAATAGGTCTGCTCTGTTTTGAATCGATGGCTCATAATTTGGATGTTTCGAAACGATGGTGTCTGGTGAACATTTCGCCTCGATGAATGCACAGCTTGATGGATTCGAAGAGAGCATTTGCACCGATCCATCGTATTCAAGTGGCCTCCCTGTGCGCTTCGAACCGATAAAGTCTGGTGGATTCGAAACGAGCCTTCGTTTCGATGCGCTGTTTGACTGGTTGCGACCGGTCAGGTTGACTGGGAGTCAAATCGACTCGGTTCCATCCTAGGCTCCATATAAATACCTGGGACTTTGTCACTTTTCACTTTTTTACCTTCTATCTTTTACCGCTGCCTTCTACTTCTCGCATCGATCCAGAAATTGTGAGAAAGGAGAAGACTTGTAACTTGCTCTCGAATCGATCAGATCCATACTTCCAATCCTTCAAATCTTAACCTCAACTTAGGTAATTAACCTCGAATCTAAACAACGAAGTCATCTCAGATCTACTCCATCTTCATCAACCACTGATTCTGGCAATTGGTAAAACTAGATCTGGACCAAAGCTTGGTTTTGAATAACCATGGCGATGCTCCTGTGGATTGGTGAAGAAGAAGTAGAAAGAGAAAAGAAAACAGAAAATGGATCGATATGGAGGCTTGCATTCGAATCGATGCAGGCCATTAGCACGCCCTCTTTGGATTTTTGCATCGATCCCTGGAAATTTGGCAACCATGGATCGATGGTTTGAAAACCATAGGTCTTTGAACAGTTGTTGCAAAGTTCTCAACTTCAGATCGATGCGAAGTGTATCTTTGCGTTCCATGCGAAAAGCACTGATTCGAACGTGATCGATGTGAAGCCGAGACCTTCCTGACCGATACGAATTTGACAATCACGGATCGGATCGAATTGATCGATACGAACTTGCGCCTTGGCTATCGATTCGACTCGTGCCCCCGGGATTGATACGAACACGTGTCCTGATGGATTCGAACAAGCCTCCCGTGATCGGTTCGAACTTTTCTCTTGATGTACACGAAATTGTGAACTCTTAACAGCATAACTCTGACGAGCTTCATTCTTGCATATCTGGACTTGATAATTAAACCGCATATTTGACTACCTCTCGAAGCTCGTCGATGGAACTGCCATTTAACAGAAAAGTACAACGAACTCTTTAATCTTGAATCGATCGTTATCATCTGGATGGCGCGGTCGTGACGGTCAGCGATGACGGTCATTCCTGTCTGACTTCCAGAATTTAGTTGCTTGCATGTTTTCTTTAACTCTGTAGAATTTGCTCAAGCCACGCATAACATTCGCACTGCACAACACATTCACACACTTTACACTGGGGAATGCACGGGCTTTTTATCATCTAATGGTGATTTCTCGTGAGTTAGCTAGCCATGGAACCATCAAGTTCACAGCAACAAGAAACTCCCAGACTTGAGATTCCGGATATTCAGGCTGACGTGATCGGTCCAGCCCCGGATGAATTGCCTGAGGCGTCTCTCATCAATAGCCCACCTGATTCTGTCCCGTCCAATATCTCTGAAGACATGCTAGGGAGAATATGCTTAAGGCATGGCTTATCTTTGGATGAAGTACGGTTGCCTGGACCGGACGACAGACCACATAATCCCCCGGAGGGGTATACTGCTTTTAATCGACATGCGTGCACAGCCGGCACACTTCCTCCGTTCAATGATTACATAAGAGAAGTGTTGGCTTATCTGGACATCGCTCCGTCTCAATTGCATCCAAATGGATATGCTTCACTCAACAGCTTGTTCATTGTATTCATGGAGTACCTCCATCGTCCTCCCCGTATGACCGACATAAGATACTTGTTTAATTTCAAGAGTCGGACTGACAGCCCATCTTATACATTCTTGGAGTCTATAAGGAACTGCCAAGTTGTCACGGGGTCGTGGACTAGGCTAAGTTACTTTAAGTCGGAGTGGTTCTATGTCCGATGTCCTCCGGGGTTTGCCAGAAGATGGCTGTTCAGACGTGAGTATTGTCTTTTTTCCCAAGTAATTGACAGGGCAATTTTCGGAGTGAAATTAAACTCACGTCTTCTTCTCTTTTTCTTTCAGCAATCATCCAGCGGCCTGAGGGTGGCTACTATAAAGAGATAGTTCGGGTCCTCCAAGAGATTCCTAGCGAAGAAAGGAATATTGAACTGTTACTGACAGATCGGAATCTCAGAGTTCTTGGGTTGATCGACCGGAGGCAGAGCATAAGGCTCGATGGTGCATTAAAGACCGTCTCCAAAGAAAAGGTCAAGCGGAAGAAACCCAGGGTTGTGATAATTGAGGAACCCGACTCCGAGAGAACTCATACTGACGAGGAACCGTTGGTCGGACCCGCTAATGCAACCCCGGAATCCGACGCAAAGAGGAAAGGCAAAGTAGTGGCCTCAAAACAGCCTAAGTCCGGAAGACGGAAGTCTGTGGTTTTGCACCGTCCTTTGCCAGGAGTTGGAATTATGGAAGCACCCTCCCTGCAAGCTGAAAATCAACTCGAAGGGCCTGCTGACCCTCCAATCCCGGACATCGAGCCTGAGCAACACGACGTTGAATCGGGTGGACCGCGACATACCGTCGATGTCAGCGAGTCTCTTCCTGCCAGTGCGATTGACACTTCTGGTTGGTCCGGGGGGTTACACATTCACACACTCTTCACGGCACAACACATTTTCCTAACCGTAAACAACATATCGCAAACGGTTACTGATTCTTCGTGGTTTTCTTTTCAGGTACGATGTCGGGGCAAGGTTCTGTGCTTGGTAGTTTGCGCAACAAGCGCCGTTATCACGAGCCACGCGGGAGAGAGGGTGAGAGGGATTATGACTCTGGACATTCTGGTCAGGAGAGATCTGATAGAGATATGGGGTACGTTCACCGATCCCGATCTCGCTCTCCTCCTCCCAGGACCTCTGCACCTCCTACGGTAGCAGTTGTTCGTCCTCCTGAAACTTCACGGCCTAAGCCACCTTCTCAAGCTTCGAGGTCCGATCCTCCGCGCAGGACTGAAATAGCCACCTCCTCGGCTACTGTATCGGTCCCGACTGAAGCGTCTAGTGAAGGAGCGCTCAAATTGGCACAGATGAGGAAGGAATTTCCCGACATCTGTTTTGATGGTTATGTCTTCCCCCCGCACTTGAAGAGAATTCCGCCAACCGCTGAAACCACTATCCATGATTATGTTGCGGACATCTTTTTCCAGTACAGGGAATGGGGACGGGCCGCGAGGAAAGCGTCCAAAGTGGCATTCGATCGGGGTATCACTATTGAGAAGCTCGAGAAGGAGTTGGGTCACAACGACCAAATCATAAAAGCGCTCAACTCGGAGGCTGAGTCTTCCCGTAAATCTGAAATGGAAGCTCTAAAGAAGGTTGATGAAGTAAGCACTGCCATGACCAGGATGAAGCAAGAGCATTATACCGCCATCGAGGACATGGGTCATAGGAACACCACCATCACCGCCGAGAGGGATGAAGCTCTCAAGGAGCTTAATGAGCTGAAATCAAAGTTTTCTGAGATGGCGAAGGAAAAAGACGCAGCTAATGTCTCTGCGCAGGAGGCCTATGATCAGGCAGTGACGCTCCGAAAGGAGAAAGAAGCGGCTATACAACAAGCTCACGAAGCTGAGGCTGGGGTTGACGAGAAGGTACGGCAGGCGGAGGCCAGGATTGAGGCCGAGGTGGAAGAGCTACTCGTCACTTATAACGCCAATGTGCTAAGGCACCGAGATTTGACATGGCTTGACGATTACCCCACGCATCTCTATAACGCCTGGAACCTACTGGTTGATGAGGAGAAATCCGGGCACCCTGATGAAGCCCTTGATGAATTCGAGCTGGAGAACCGCATCCTCAATGATGACGAAAAGAAGGTTCTCCATGACTCCATGATTTCCCACGACAAGGTGAGGCTTGGTGCCCAGATCCAGGAGGTCGGAGAGAGCTCTGGTGCAGAACACCATGTTATGAGTTCTGAGATAATCGTGTCATCTCAGTCTAAGCCAACTCCGATGATCTACCCCCAGCCTATCCGGGCATATGATCCAGATCAACCGCATCTATCTCCTATTAAGGAACATCCTTCTGAAGTTGTCCAGATAACCTCGAGCCAAACCGAGGAAGGTACTCTGAACTAACTTCTTGTATATTTGGATTGAAGAGTCTGTGTTGAAATGTTGCTAATGACATGTCCTTTTCCCTTGATCAGTGATAGAAATTGCACCAGCCGCGCCTCTTACCACCCAAGAATCAGGCCAAGCGCCAGGAGCCATCATCTCTGAGGCGACCTCCGTTGCGGCAATGGCACCAGTTGGAGTAACGCAGGGGAGCTCACTTTCTTTCGATGAACAGATGATAAACGAGCTCCTTGGCCGTCAGAGTGATCCTTTTGTGGACTTGCCATTCGGCTTGGGTGGATTCACGGCTACTTCTGACACCTCATCTCAGACTACTACGGCTCCTAGCGAAGCCAGAGCACAGCGGGAAGCGGCGATGTTGGCCGAGATTAATGCCGAGATGGCGGCTGCGGCGCACGGCGGCGATGTAGATGGCGGAGCAGCAGCACGGTGCCCTACTCCTCTTATGATTGTGTCTCCTGGGGGCACACTTACTGATACTAATGTGCCAGTCCCTCCTCCGGCTACGAAGTCTGTTCCTCCAACTCCTCCCGTGGGAAGCATCCCTATAGAGTCCAGCTCAGACGAGGACGTTGACATTATGACTTCACCCGAAGGGAGCCTGCCTAAAGAGAAAAGCTCCAAGCAAAAGGGTACTGGTGGTTCCAGTAGCTCCTCGAGGAAGAAGAAGTTGAGGAAGCAGAAAGATTAGACACTCTCTTATAGGCATATTTTCCTCTTTTGGCAGTTAGGGATTTTGTTATTTTCTCTTTTTTCCCTTTTGTAGGCCGTGTTTAGATGCGGGTTCGGCCCTTACTAGTAGGAATATTTTGGAAAAAACTCATGTATGGACCATTGCTCTAGAGTTAGTTGAAATAAAATTTTGTCTTTTAGTTTCAGCTTATGTTCCTTTCTATGCTCGAATATTGCAGTGTTCGAACTTTGGTCCGGTGTACTTGCATTATCTTATTGTTTCAAGAATAGCTCATTTTACTTGTTAAGTATGGAAATCTCGGACTTGAGTTGTGATAGGGGACCGCATCGGAGCTGAGCATCGCATAGTTTCGGGTAATGATTAACATTTGCCTCTGCCCCAGTTCCAGGGTTAAGTTGTGGTGATCAGCTTGTGATCGCATCAAGCGAGGACCGAGTGGTCTAACTACACTTGTTCTCTTATGAATCGTTTCATCCACACTCCGGGGATATATGTTATCTCGTAAGCGGTTGTTCGCACTCTAGGAACACGGAGTTGACTGATGTTTGTGCTCCGTCTCGCACTCTGGGAGCACGGAGTTGGTCGTTTATACTCCGCTTCGCACTCTGGGAACACGGAGTTAGTTGATGTTTATACTCCGCTTCGCACTCTGGGAATGTGGAGTTGAATGTTTATACTCCGTCTCGCACTCTGGGAGCACGGAGTCGAATGTTTATACTCCACTTCGCACTCTGGGAATATGGATTTAAATGTTTATACTCCGTCTCGCACTCTGCGAATACGGAGTCGAATGTTTATACTCCACTTCGCACTCTGGGAATATGGAGTTAAATGTTTATACTCCGTCTCGCACTCTGGGAATACGGAGTCGAATGTTTATACTCCACTTCGCACTCTGGGAATATGGAGTCGAATGTTTATACTCCACTTCGCACTCTGGGAATATGGAGTTAAATGTTTATACTCCGTCTCGCACTTTGGGAATATGGAGTTAATTGCAGGATTGTCGTGTGTCAACCCTATCAATATCGGTGTCATGGCTTGTCCCCGAGCTCGGGTTTCACCTAGTGAGTGGCCGGTCATATCACAGCCACTCTCCATTTGAATAAGTCCCATTGCATGATGGGATTTAGCTCTTCGTGCATCGTGATGTTGTATATCGTACTTAATGAATCACAGCTCTGGCTCGAACAAGTGGCATTTTATTGCTGAAATAAGAAAATGCGGCAAAGTCAGTTGCCTTATTACAAAATTCGAATTTCGAAATGCAGAAACAAATTGCTGAATAGAACGAAATAAATAAAGCCTGTCATATGTAATAGCGGCGGAGACTTTCGCTATTCCAAGCCCTTGGTAAATCGAGACCGTCAACAGTCGACAGCTTGAATGTACCATCTCCGAGCTTTCGTGTAATTACATACGGTCCTCCCCAGTTTGGTTTCATGTGTGAAGGAACTGGGTAGATTCTCTTAAGCACGAGGTCGCCGAGTTCAAAGGTTCGAGGTCGAACTTTGGTGTTGTACAGCCGGGCGACCCGACTTCGATGTGCGGCTGCTCTCAAATCAGCCTCTTCCCGTTTTTCATCCAATAGATCCAAAGATTCGGCCAGGAGTATAGCGTTTGTTTTTGGATCATAATAAGTCACACGATGAGAGAGCACTTCTGTCTCGACCGGAATAACGGCCTCTGAGCCATAAGATAGGGAAAACGGAGTGTGTCCGGTCGCGGTTTTGTGGGTCGTTCGGTAGGCCCATAACGCCATAGGAAGTTCATCGACCCACTTGCCCCCAGCCTTCTCCAATCGTTTCTTCAGGATCGATTTTATAACTTTGTTGACAGCTTCAACCTGTCCATTCGCTTGGGGGTGTGCGACAGCCGAGAACTTTTTGCGGATATGAAACCGTTGACAGAAATTCTTGAATTCCGCACTCTCGAATTGGGCTCCGTTATCAGTGATGATAGTATGCGGGAGTCCAAATCGACAGATGATGTTGCGAACCACGAAATTTATCACTTTCTTTGTCGTAATGGTTGCAAGGGCTTCGGCCTCAGCCCACTTTGTGAAGTAGTCAACGGCGACGATGGCGTATTTCGCACCGCCTTTTGCTAAAGGTAAAGCGCCGATGATGTCGATGCCCCACATTGCGAATGGCCAGGGACTGACCATTTGGGTTATTTCAGTAGGCGGGGCTCTCGGAATTCGGGCATGTATCTGGCCTCAGCCCACTTTTTAGAAATGATCTTTCTTAGAACTCCAAAGCGACAAATTATATTCTTAATCACGAAGTTGATCAACTTCTTCGTGGTGATGATGGTAAGCAGTTCCGCCTCGACCCACTTCATCAAATAATCAACAGCAACGATACGCATTTCGCACCATCTTTAGACATCGGCAACACATCAATGATATTAGTTCCCTAGATTGCAGACAACCATGGATTGACCATTTGTGTAATCTCCATTGGAGGGGCTCTAGGAATCTTTGCAAACCTTTGGCATCTATCGCACCTGCTTCCCGGTTAATGGTTGGACGGAAATATCCATAGTGAAGAATCTTCTTTGCTAAAGTTTGCCCCCTTTATGGTCACCACAAGCCCTTTCATGGACATACGCTCGTACTTTTTAGCTTCGTCATCGATGACACATCGCAGCAGGGGGACAATGAATCCTTTTATATACATGACTCCTTCCTGAATAACAAATCATGAAGGTTTACGGAGAAATTTTCATTGTTATTCCTTCCTTTAGAAAGGATTCCTTTCGGTAGGTAATCCTTGATTGGTGTCATCCACGACTCCTTTTCACATTTAGACTCCAAGATCCAATCAATGTCCATATGTTCGATGCTCAAAGCTGATAAAACTTCCACCAGGACCAAGCCTATGAGTTGCAGATCCCTTAAACTAACCAATTTGGCTAGTGAATCGGCTTTCATATTTTCTACTTTGGGAATATGCGTTATCATCTAATATTTGATGTCATTTAGCAACTCCAAGTCCTTGGCTAAATAGGGAGCTAGCCTGTCCCATTCACTTGAAACTCCTTTCTCACCTGGCATACCACCAATTGTATTTCGTAGAAAATGAGCAAAGTTTTAACTCCCAATATTTCGCAAACTTGAGTCCCTGATCAATGCTTCATATTTAGCTTCGTTATATGTTGCTGGAAAATCAACCTTCAAGGCATAGCAGATCGAGCGATTTTCATAGGTCACCTAGATAACTCCTGCCCATGAGCAACATTCGTGGGATGCCCTATTGGTATACATTTTCCACTTATCAATTCTTTCCTTGCTACCCCCTGCATTATTATCTTGAGAGGTGCATTCGGCAATGAAGTCTGCCAATGCTGGACCTTGAATCGCTCTCCGGGATGATACATTATGTCGTACTGACTTAATTCAATGTTCCACTTCAATAGACTTCTAAAAGTCTTAGGTCATTGTAGAACTTTCCTTAGGGGCTGGTATGTTAGTACTTTGATCGGGTGAGCTTGGAAATATGGACGGAGCTTCCTTGAAGTGATCAACGGACAATAAGATAATTTCTCCAGTTTTGGGTAGTTCTTTTCCATTCCTGTCAATCGCTTACTAATGTAATATACCGGCCTTTGGACTCTAGACTCTTTGCGCATGAGTGTTGCACTCAATGCATGGATTAGTACTACCGAGTAGATGAATAAATCCTCTCCCTCCAAAAGCTTCGATAAAACGGGCAGTCTTTCCTAGTGATCGACTAAAGCCTGGAAAGCATTCTTGCACTCCTATGTCTATGCAAAGTTTCTTTTATCCTCATTGAGGACTCGTAGAATGGTATGCATTTGTCTGTAGCTCTCGAAATGAACCGACTTAGCGCGGCTATTTTACCATTTAGGCTCTACACCTCCTTTATCATCTTTGGGGCTTCCACATTCCTTAAAGCCTCGATTTTCTCTTGATTGGCCTCAATCCCTCTCGATTTCATAACGAAACACAAGAGTTTTCCTGATCCGACCCCAAACGAGCATTTAAGAGGATTGAGCTTCATTCCAAATTTCCATAGCAAGCTGAACATCTCTGCCAAATCCTCCACATAGTTAGTCAATCGCCGCAACTTCACAAGCATATTGTCCATGTACACCTCCATCAAGCGCTCGATTTTATTTTTGAACATCGAATTGACAAGTCTTTGGTACGTCGCCTTAGAATTCTTCAGATCGAACGGCATTACGGGGTAGAAATACTATCCTCAGTCGGTTATGAAACTTGTATGCTCCTGATCCGAGACGTGCATTGGAATTTGGTTGTAACCGGAATAAGCATCCATGAATGATAGCAGCTCATGTCCAACAGTCAAATCCACCAACTGATCGATCTTTGGCAGTAGAAATTTGTCCTTTGGACATGCCTTATTCATGTCTGAATAGTCAATGCATGTCCTCCACTTTTCATTGGCCCTTTTGACTATGATCAGATTCAATATCCACTCTAGGTATAGGGCGTCATGGATGAAGCCTTTGTCTCTCAGCTTGTCTACTTCTTTTAGTGTAGCAGATCGCTCAGACCTAGGCTGTATAGTTTCTGCTTCATAGGTACACATTTAGGGTTTACATTCAATGCATGGCATGCTATCTCTGATGATATTCCACACATGTTAGAATGCATCCAGGCGAACACATCTTGGTTTGCCCGAAGAAAACCTATCAACTCCTTCATTATTCTTATGTTGAGTTCAGATCCGATCTCCAGGACCCGAGTAGGAGCATCCTGACCGACCTGTATGTTGATCGTCAACTTAACGGGAGCCTTCCTAACATCCTTCGGCTCATTCATTGGATTCATAGCTTTATGAAATATGCTATGCCGATCGAACCAGGGCTTAGGCGGTAGTTGCTATGCATCCAATAATTTAACGAGAGAGTCTACCCAATGTCCTTACCTCTCTCACATCGTTTTGCCTCCTTTAGCTATGCGATGTAACACTCTCGTCCGACATTCTGATCTTGATAGAACCCTACCTTGTTCTCAATGAGAAATTTCATCGTTAAGCACCATGGGGCAATAGTCGCTCGAAAGCTAGATAGGGACAGACGGCCCGAGAAAGCATTGTAAGCAAAAAAAATGTCCAACACCACGAAGGTCACAGCCCACACTCTCTTACGGTCACCTTCACCTAGAACCGCCGGTAAATCCACAAAACCCACAGGATCCGTCGCTTCCCCGTTAAATCCCTAAATATGGGATTTACATGGCTTCAGATCCTGGCCATCCATCAGCATTTGATCGTCGGCTTTCTTAAACAATATATTCACGGTACTACCATAGTCAACTAAAACCTTTCTCATAGTCGTCGGCCTAATAATGACCAATATTACCAAGGGATCCACTATGGGCGCTTCAACCCTGCCTGCGTCCCTATTTTTAAACATAGTATCATCTGTCATTGTTTCGAGTTGTTTTTTTGGAGCTCCGTCTTCGACGATAAAACAACTATCCTTCATGGCATGCTTCAAAGAGTTTGTATACCTCTTCATCTCATTTTAGCTCTTCTCAACCAAATGAGGTCCTCTAGAAATCGTGTTAAACCAGTCTTTTTTCAAGCCGCCTAAGCTCGTCTTTACTACGCCCAGCTTGGACCCATTGGAATGACTATCCCTAGGAATTAGCGCTTCCTTGCCCGCCAACTTGTGGGGCTTTTACAAACCATTGTAATTTCTTTTTCCTTATCAAATCTTCAATTACATCATGCAAGTGCCAACACTCATTCGTGTTATGACCGTAAGTCTCATGAAAGCGGCAATTTTTACCAGATCTCCTTTCTTTTCCCCTCGACTCCCTTGAAGGCATTTTCTTGTATTTCTTAGTACCATGTTTAGTAAGGTAAATATTCTCAATCAAATTATTTAGTGGTGTGTAATCTTCATACTTCGGGAATCTCAGGTGATTCTTGGAATCCGACTTCCTATCCCCACCTCCTTGGTTATCCCATTTCAGACTACTGCCCTTGTTTTTAACATTCACATCTATATCGTTAGAAATCCCTCCGTTTTGCTTCACTCCAACATTACTTTGTATTCCTTTAGCTGTCTATCCACCACCACTTTTTTGGCAGTTGTACTTACCTCTTCTAAGCGCAAGAACTGATTCGCGTTCCTATAGAAATCATCTATCACTAGTGTGGGTTTCATTTTTAATCATCTTCCAAAATCAGTATCCAGATGTACTCCTCCTAATCAAAACCATCAGCAAGATATCCTCTTTTGCATTAATCACCTCTAACATTACTTTGTATCCCTGGAAGTGGTTAGACAGAGACATCACATCCTTCAGGTGAGTTATATGCAAGTGGAACTGCTCAACAAACTTCCTTGCCAGTTGATCGAAAGAAGATATGGACCTCGATGGAAGCCGAGTGAACCACATCATTGTTACACCCTTAAGAAAAATCGGAAACCATCGACACTCGATGGCATCAGTTGCCCTAGCCATGTCCATAAGCCACTCACACTTCAATAGGTGTTGCCTTGGATCCGTCATTCCACCATAGATTGCATCATCGACATTGTGAACCTTTAGGGATATTCCTCACTTAAAAAACCTCGGTGAAAAGGTTTATACTAAGAGAAGAACACCATTCATCATAGCGTCTGTGTTAGGTTTCATTCGCTAGGCTTTTCACCTTCTTTGCCAAAGATTTTAGTTCCATCGTATCAATTGAATGGAGGTAGTCATGGGTTGCCCTAAATGTTTGGCCTAACAAATGGTCTCGTTTAGTTCCATGGTACCTGGGTTCACCTGACTCTGGGAAAACTGTTCATCCAGTTGTTCCGTTATTTTGGTTTCAAGATGGACGATTGGCAATATTCATCCGAACTTTAGCACTCTAACCATTAGCAGCATGACATTATTGCCACCAACAACTGTTGAGTCAAGATTTTTATAGAGTTTTGATTTCTGACAAAGGGATAAGCCGTGATCGACAAAAAGAAGTTATTCATTGTTTTAAAGAGACACAAAGAGCTCCATACATTAGAGGTTGATTATTTGGTATGTTAGTAGTGTTATTTATGTTAAAATCTATCCTCAAATAATCTCATACCTTCAATCTTTGAATATAAATGTATATATGTATGAGTGCACATTAACTGTGCAGTCTGGGCTAAACCGGTCGACCGGTTTAAAACAAGGCGGTCGACCGTTTCTACCCAGAATGCACAGATAACGTGCACAAGTGTACATAACGTATATATATTCAAATTCTTGTCTACTGGTCCATTTTGACCTGTCGACCGTTTTCAAACAGAAAGCAACCTTTCGTACAGACACTTCCTTTTCTTCAACGGTTGCTTCTCTTTCTCTTCACCAATGATCATGACCTTTGTTTGTATCTTTTCACAAAGGGTTACAACTGTTTATTTCTTATATAAACATCATGAAATCATTATTCCAGATAAGGATAACCAATTCTATTATTCTAATCTCTATTCTATTGATCTCTGTCTTGATCTCTCAAACATTTCAATTGCTTATTGAATCATTGAAATTATTTCATATCTTTTGATTCAATTAAGTAATATACTTCCTTCAATCTTCACAAACATCATTCACATACTTTGAGGATAAGATTATAGGAAGGGTGTACTACAAGTGACAAATCAGTGTTATCAAGAGCACAATTTGTCAACGACAATTGTATTTGTTTTTGTTGAAGTCCTCGGTGTTGTAAGAGGCACGAAATCCCGTTCAGCTGTTCGGGTGTTATAAACCTGTTCCTCCGGGTGAAGCGAGGTAGTTGGTTGTGAAAATCCAGATAGAAGTCTGGGACTGGACGTAGGACGGGAGGTCCGAACCAGTATAAAAATCCCTGGTGTGATTTTACTGTTTACTGCATTTACTATTCTATATCTGTGAATTGCTATATAGTTAGTTTATTGAATATTTACTTATATAGCAATTGTAAATAACATTCCGCATATATTAGTCCATATTACACGATCCGTAATCAGTGTGCACAAGCATACATACTTTCATTTGGTATCAGAGCATACAAACTTTCATTTGGTATCAGAGCAAGGTTATCATATAACCGTAACACCGTTATTTGATATATTCTTGTAATATGGCAAATAACGCAAGCACTAGCTCTAGCACTTACACGGAAGGTCAATCAACACAAAGACCTCCATTCTTTAATGGTCTCAACTATAGCTATTGGGCAACACGTATGTCATTTTTCATGCAATCAAATAGCTATGATGCTTGGAATGCTACTCAAAAAGAAATAGTAAATCCAACAACTGAATATTCAGAATGGACAACGGCTGAGAAAACGGCAGCAGCCGTAAATGCAAAGGCAATAAATATGTTGTTTTGTGCATTAGACCAAAATGAATATAACCGTGTTAGTATCTGCACTACTGCATATCAAATTTGGCAAACGCTGAAAACCACTCATGAAGGTACTAACAAGGTTAAACAAGCCAAAATAGCCATGCTGAAGAGTCAGTTTCAAAATTTCAAAATGAAACCAAATGAGACAATCAATGATATGTATTCAAGGTTTCAAACTATTCATCATGCACTTATCGGATTAGGGCAAAAATATTCAGATTTTGATGTTGTTTCAACAGTCCTACATTCTCTGACTAGTGAATGGGAAGGAAAAGTATTAGCAATTGAAGAAGCTAATGACCTTTCCATCATGAAGCCAGATGAATTGATAGGAAATTTAATGTCCTATGAAGCAAATTTGCAGGCTAGAAAAGAACAGAAAGAAGAGAAGAAAAATGTAGCATTTCATGCTGAGAAAGATGAAAATGAATCAGATTCTGAAGATGAAGATTTGGCATTCATTGCAAAAGGATTCAAAAAATTCCTAAAATATCGAAAAGCCAGTCGCTACAACAAAAGGAAACCTGGATCAAGCAAACCATCTTCATCAACTATAGAATGTTTCAACTGTCACAAAAAGGGGCACATGCAGAAGGATTGTCCAGAACAAAAGAAGAAGTCAGAAAATGATAAATTCAAACATAAGAAGGACAAGTCAAAGAAACGAGCCTTCTCAGTAACATGGGATGATTCAGACTCATCCTCATCTGAAAGTGAAAGTGATCAGGAGAATGAACAAGCTAATGTTTGTTTTATGGCAACAGAAGATGAGGTACAAATTCCTACATTTGATGAATTACTTGATATAAATTCTGAATTGATAGTCAAATATAAATACATAAAACGTCAATTAAAAGTAGCCAAAGCAGATTTGAGTAGAGTAGAGTTTGAACGAGATATGTTAAAAGACGAGAAGAAAATATTAGAAGAAGAACTTGAAAAACTTCAAGAATCATCATCTAATGTTGACTCTCAATTATCTCTTTTGAGTCAAGAAATTGAAACTCAAAAAGAGAAAAATGATGCTCTCACTATTGAAAATCATGAGCTTAAGGCAAAAGTCAAAAATCTAGACCTAGAAAAGGCGAGCTTACAAACTAAGTTAGATGACATAACTCAAAATGTTTCTAACTTTAACAAAGGTCGAGAAAATTTGACAAAAATCATTGAAAGTTCACAATCTGTTTCAAATAAACAAGGTTTGGGATATAGGAAACAAGAAACCAAGAAACATCTTGGTAATGAAAGGAAGAGGAAAATACAAAAGACTGAAGCTAAGAAAAATCTTAGTTTATTATATTCCAAACCAAAACCAGTTGTGAAATTTCAGAAGAAAGTTGTCAAGACTATCAAAATATGGGTTCCTAAAACAAATAACAATTTGATTAGGAATAAATATATTCAGAATTTCATGAATACTGTACATCTTAATACTAATTATATATATAAAGGGGATACCGGACCCGTATGGGTTTGGACTCCTAAGACCTAACTCTTAGGACCCCATAAAAAGTGGGTACCATGTCTTAATTATATTTTTTGCAGGTACCACTTAAGAAAAGAGGAAAATGGATATTCTGGTTGATACATTCCTATATTATTCCATTATCTATTACTCCTTTTTGTCGATGACAAAGGGGGAGAAAGAGCTAACAATTATTTGCAGGAATATATATATATATATATATAAAGAATACAGACAAAATCTCAGGGGGAGATCACATATCTCAGGGGGAGATTCAGAACTTCAGATATATGTTGTCATCAATCAAAAAGGGGGAGAATGTTGAGTCAAGATTTTTATAGAGTTTTGATTTCTGACAAAGGGATAAGCCGTGATCGACAAAAAGAAGTTATTCATTGTTTTAAAGAGACACAAAGAGCTCCATACATTAGAGGTTGATTATTTGGTATGTTAGTAGTGTTATTTATGTTAAAATCTATCCTCAAATAATCTCATACCTTCAATCTTTGAATATAAATGTATATATGTATGAGTGCACATTAACTGTGCAGTCTGGGCTAAACCGGTCGACCGGTTTAAAACAAGGCGGTCGACCGTTTCTACCCAGAATGCACAGATAACGTGCACAAGTGTACATAACGTATATATATTCAAATTCTTGTCTACTGGTCCATTTTGACCTGTCGACCGTTTTCAAACAGAAAGCAACCTTTCGTACAGACACTTCCTTTTCTTCAACGGTTGCTTCTCTTTCTCTTCACCAATGATCATGACCTTTGTTTGTATCTTTTCACAAAGGGTTACAACTGTTTATTTCTTATATAAACATCATGAAATCATTATTCCAGATAAGGATAACCAATTCTATTATTCTAATCTCTATTCTATTGATCTCTGTCTTGATCTCTCAAACATTTCAATTGCTTATTGAATCATTGAAATTATTTCATATCTTTTGATTCAATTAAGTAATATACTTCCTTCAATCTTCACAAACATCATTCACATACTTTGAGGATAAGATTATAGGAAGGGTGTACTACAAGTGACAAATCAGTGTTATCAAGAGCACAAGTTGTCAACGACAATTGTATTTGTTTTTGTTGAAGTCCTCGGTGTTGTAAGAGGCACGAAATCCCGTTCAGCTGTTCGGGTGTTATAAACCTGTTCCTCCGGGTGAAGCGAGGTAGTTGGTTGTGAAAATCCAGATAGAAGTCTGGGACTGGACGTAGGACGGGAGGTCCGAACCAGTATAAAAATCCCTGGTGTGATTTTACTGTTTACTGCATTTACTATTCTATATCTGTGAATTGCTATATAGTTAGTTTATTGAATATTTACTTATATAGCAATTGTAAATAACATTCCGCATATATTAGTCCATATTACACGATCCGTAATCAGTGTGCACAAGCGTACACACTTTCAACAACATCATCTAAGACATCAACACATTCATCGACCAAATCAAGCATAGATGGTTTGGTATCGATCCCTAGGTTGGGAGGTGTCGATCCGTAAACCTCCACTTCAAGCAAGATCCAGTCTTTCTTCCGAAGTGCCGGTCTTCTCTCTCGTCATCTTCTATTTTCCTTCATTGTGCTTTCCATTGGACGACGAAGAATTATACTAGTCTGAATTAGAAGGCATCAACTCTCTCATGTTTCTTCCGCGACTACTAGTCAGTTGGTTCAGTAAATGAAGGCTCTCCTTCATCTACCTATTCATCTTATCTCGACTCCCCTGCAGTTTATCATTCATCTCCTTCATCATCTAGTCCATCTCAACCCTTGTTATCATATCCGATGGGTTTTGGATTTCAACCGTGATTGGCTGTGTAACTTCTTCAACATGCTAAGATCCAACATTCTCAGCATTGTTGGCAAACCTGGAAGCGATGGATTTCTCTTTTTATGGAGCCATAACTCACACTAATCCTTTGATAAATTCTGTTAGAATCCGAGTAGTCATGGATTACAATAATAAAACTAACAGATCTACTTCGTGGATTCAGGCTATCAAAAATTAGAAAATAGATCGTAATAGACAGAGATCAGCTCCCTCGATAAAGGAATCAAACTGTTTACACCAAAATATGGTGCAAACATCCAGATATGAGGAATAGTGAATTAAATAAAGAAGGTAAATTTAAAATGAGGAAAAAATAGAACACACGGTAATTATAGTGGTTCAGCTAATCATTGCTTATGTCGACTTAAACTTTATTGATGATTCTGATGAGTTTTAACAGAATTATTCTTAGGGATCGGTGATGATCCGTAGAATTATAGAAATAATACAAGAGTTAGTTTAGCTAGCTAAAGGATCCCCAAAACCATGCTTCTATCCCTATATTTATAGTTGCAGGTCGATGAAAATCACATATCCACGTTCCAGCCCACGTCCAAGGGGGTTAGCTGAAAGATCGTAGCCATGTTACGAATAATCAGGTGTCAATTCCGATCAATGCTTAGGGATCGGTACTGATCCATAAACATGCCTTATGGATCTCCGTTTAACTCATGTGGATGCTTGTCTTGCTCGTGTCTTCGTCTTTGTTGCTTTGTTTGCATTGATAGAGGTTTGGACTTGAGTGAACGTCTTGGTTTGGAGTTAGATCAATGGTGTTTGACATGTCCATTGCTCATGGTAATTGATACGCACTCTGCGATCCATCCAACACAGTATGAGCTAGTTGTTTAACACCTTAAATGGACACGGCATGAGACAAGTAACAATTTGGAGGAGCATTTAGGGATCAGTACCGATCCTTGTTCATGGATCAATACCGATCCTTGTCTTTCTCTTTAATGATGAAATTTTGGGTTTGGTGATCATCCAGAAGGTCTATATGCTTTCATTTGAACATTCTTTGCTATTCCTAAATTCTATTACTCAATCTCACCTAACACTTTTGTTTGACCATTATTGCATTGGATTCTTGCTTGATAACTTCCTATTCTAATCGACCTGATTCATTCGAATATGGCCTGGTCACAAGGCTATATAACACCAGCCTATAGAGTCGAATTACCTTAGAAGATGGTGGGCATGCATAAAGTATTCCATATCTCTCATTCATGGATTTTCATACATAGCTCAAGCATGATAATTGAACCAAATTAGCTTGATGATACCGAGATTGAACAGAAGCTTCGAGACCTCGTAGGCCTATTCGTATTATAGGATGTTATACGAAGAAGCTTAAGAGGAAAATGATGGAGTTAATGAAGGTTTGGCGGAGTGAGAGTGAAGGCAATTGTACTTGGAGGACCGAGGAGAGCATGAGGACCACATATCTAGAGCTCTTTACTTGGTGAGACTTATCACATTTACTTTCACTTTCGATGTCACATGGGATAGATTAGTATCTCGCATGCTACGATAGGCGTAGATTTTATTTCTTGCTTCTATGTGCATGTTTGATGTTTTATATGATTGTGTGTGGTTGTTAGGAGATAGTTATGTTTGACTTTTTCTTGGTTGTATTAGGAATTTCCGAAGCGGAATTCCTAACAGGAATAGAGTGCACCGATCCGTATTTTATGTATCAAGGGGGCATAAAATATTCTTTTTAATTTTTTATTGAGTTATATAGCACTATAACTTTAGGGGATGCCCAGTAGTGCCATTTTTAACCCTTAAAAATTTTAGTGGACGATTTTACCCTTGGAAAGTATTAATGGCTATAACATTTGATAGGAATCAAATTAAGTATCGAGACCACTTTTACTGGAAAGATATGATGGTTTGCTTTTCCTATATGTAATAGCGACTAAGACTTTTTGGCTAGGAGATATGGCTGCTTGAATTTTGGCAGTTTTTGGAGCAGCATAATGGGTAATTAGTTAGACTTGGGATAGGCCCACGAATCCATTTCGGATTTTAGGCTATTAGAGGCTGAATTAACCTTCTCCAAATTATTTTTTTCGTCTTCTAAATTGATCAAAGCCATCATTAACCCCTTCTTTACCAAAACCTACTCCTTTATCTTCCAAATCAGGCTTAAAACAAAAACTAAGGGTAGATTAGCTAGAGACATTCAAGTATACATTTTTAGGGAGATTGAGTCTTTACTTTTTATTTTTTTGATTTACCTCGATTTGCGTGCAAAACTTGGTTTTTAGCCATTTGTGAGTGATTTATCATCTCACACTTTATATATATATATATTGGTTTTAACACATTTTGAATCCATTTTTAAAGTCGAAACTATGATTTTATGCTATTTTAAAATACTACCTAAAGAAAAATGAGAATAAAATGATTTTTAGTGTACTAATCATGTTACATGGATGCGTGATTTCCTCTATAGACGTTAGGCAATGTTATAGATACATCGTATGATGGTTGCCATAGTTTGTTGTATGTTTTGCATGCTCGGATGATGATTGATGTGTGTGGTGTTTGTGTGTATACTTGAATGCTTGAAAACGCTTAACAAAGTGAATTAGAGGTAGGAAAACATAGAACCGAACTTCAACGAATAGGCTTTAGGACATTAGGAGTCATATCGATGCATAAGGAATGCACACGGGTCAAAGAATGGAGCGTAGCTATGAAGTCGGTGCGAAATTAGAGTTTGAAGATACTATAACATTTCTATTCAGTAGCATTTGCTCATGGATAGTTGGCTCAAAATCAACTTCAGGTTCAGTAGTGAATTACTTGGGAGGTGCTTCAAGTTAGCATTAGAGAAGGACTAGACAGCAAATGTTGTACAGTGGTGTTGTAGTTCAAGGGCTGGTCAGAGAAGCTTGTTTGGAAATAGTGGTGCGTGCTTCGGGTTCGGGTTCGGGACAAGAAGGGAATTGCTTCGGGTCCAGATGGAGGTATTTCCGAGCAAGAAATGGTGTTGTGGGATTTTTAGATTGCTTTGGGCCTAGAATGTTGTTACTTTAAGTTTTCAAGGGGTTGGCTTTGGGAATAGCCGTGAAGTGGTCCATGCATAATTTGGACTTTGTGAGTCTGTTCTTGTGGAGAAGGCGTACAACTCCGGATGACTCATGGCGACTTTGGGGCTCATGTGGTGACTAGTAAATCGATGGCATGACGCGTTGACACAACGACTTTGGAACATTGGTACGATGGATCTATGACTTAAAATGGGTGCCTAGAGGCAATCCAATGTTGACGACTAGCGATGAGAGTTGTAACGGTGATCCACAAGGAAAAGTTCAATGATGAGGGCTTATGAATAAAATTTGCGACTATGGAGATAGTCAGAATGAAATAATGACGAAGTCCAACTATGGAGACACGAACAAAGGAATAATTGATAACTTGCAGGTTTCTAGTGTGCTCGTATAGAAGGGGTACATATGAATGCCCACTTGGATTATGATTGCATCCAGATATTATGATTGTGGATTAACTTAATCTTTTGCGATTGTGAGCTTGGTTCCTGGCCTAACGAACTAGCATGGATTCAAACACAAACAAACCGGGATTTTATTGAGTCTATGGTTTGTGATTATGCCATATGAGTTATCATGTATCCAACGCACAAGAGTGATGGTGAGGATTGTTTGATAAATACTATGTTTGGCATGTTTACTTATCACTCTAGGTTGTCATATGATGTAGGTATTTTTAACCATATACCTAAACACTGGATACTGTACTTTGTAGTACACACAATGATGATGCTAGTAGATTTGCATATATCGATCATTATCTGCTAACTCTTTGGAAACAAGGATGGTTAAGTATGAATCTTCATATCCTATGCCCATGTTTACTATATAAGGTTTTTATAGTATTTTTTGATGATGTATCATTCACAACAGACTGTTGTCTGACCCGAGGTTTTATGCATTGCTTCTTATTACCTTAGGTACTCCTAAATGAGTAGATTAGGGATTACAGATCTAGTAGCGCATGGAGCTATATAGAGTACGACTAGGAGCCTGAGCTTTCATGTATCTATACTTTGGAGCATGTTATTACTTATTATGTATGATGTACTATGGATCTATACTAGTACTTGTATTACTTTGGAGATAGTTATAGAGTTTATTTTAGAGATTTAGATGTATAAGCTCTTTTATTTTCAATTTTGCGTAATTTGTGAACCTATTGCACTTTGATGTTCTTATTTAGGGTTCATTTGATTATATTATCTTCTCGCATGTTTTAAGTTTATTTCATTATTATATTATATCTATGCACCATGAGATGTTCTACAAGTTCTATGTTTGGATTTTCATTACTTTACGTCCTTGACTATCGTCCTGCATGGCTGGGTACCTCCACAATGCGCTCTACAAGTATATTGGGCACCGGAGTTGTAGGGCGGTCATCATAATGTATAAGCGATAAGTTTGGCCAAACTATCACTCAGCTAGCTAAGGTGATAATTGAATGTTAATGTTCACATAGTTTGATATTAGTCGTTGACAAAATTTACACCTACGAGTCGAATAATCTTTCTAGTGATTTCTCCAAAATATCACGAGATTTAATTGATTTATAAATCGTTAAAAGATAATTAAATTAGTTAATATTTATAAAATATGAATTATTTATTTAATTTATGTATTGAATGCTATTAGCATATTATGGGTGTCATTAGTAATTAATTGGGTACGTATATAGAAGTTACAAATGTACGTACTGGGTATCGATATACTATATCGATACACATTTAAATGCAATTTAAATGATATTAATTACTTAATGGGTATCGATATACTATATCGATACACATTTAAATGCAATTTAAACGATATTAATTACTTAATGGGTTCAGAATATTTATATATTACCTATATTATGGCTGGCTTAAAGTGGAGAGAATGGATAGTTTTTTTTGAATTCTAGATCAAATTAGGAATATGTAAACAAAAAATGGTAAAAGGAGGAGAACTTATCTCCACCCTTTTCTACATTTGGATAAATCTAACGCTCATTTATCACCCACTTTTTGGCTTGCTCACTCCTACGTCGTGGGCATGAACTCCATTCCCCCTATTTTGGCCGAAAATACTTTCATCCCTAACACATCAAATCAAATGAAAAGAGTGGTACTCTAAGCCTTTGCAAGTTGGACATTGATTCAAAATGGATCTAGGAGAACGCATTGAATAATGTGTGAATTATACGTAACGTATTGTAAGGTATATCTTTTTTTTTCTTGTATATATTACATATATGTTCATTGCATGATGGTGTTTATATATCACCACATATTTGTGTGTGTTGAAGCCGTATTTGTTCATACGATATTTCAATGTTTAATCATTAATTTACCGTGTATAATTAAATATGAGTACAAATATATATATATAAGAGTATTCGACCATGATGATTTAATATTGTTATAAATAAATTTTTGTTATAAAATATAATTTTAAATTTAAAACAATGATTATTTATTTATTCATTTGAATGTTGAAATTAGATTAAAATAATATATGTATATTAATATGTATCCATTAATTTTGATTCGAAAAAAATTAAGTCAAAATATGTATAAAAAATATATACAATTACATATCGTATAATATAATAATTTTTGTTTTCAAATTTTAAATACATATGCACATTTAAAGTTAATATGCACATTTTTCAGCAATTTAGAAAAAATTGATTTGACTTTCGGCAATTTAAAATAAATACACCTTTTATTGGCAGAAATCTATTTTAATTATATATTTAAATTTTCTAAAATTCAAATATCTTAGATGCTTAAATTTAATACATACATATATACATACGTACATACACATATATAATATAATATAATTTGTATATTATTCTTGGCATAATATAAGAATATATTATATATAGTATTTTATAAAATAATACAAAGTCAATTTTATGATATTTAACAATTTGAAATTGAAACTAAAATCAAATTTTAAATTTGAACTTTCATTACCAAGTCAAATTAGATTTTTATTTAAGATCTGCTTTTAAATTTGAATTATAATTACTAAGTCAATCTAGATATTTGTTTAAGATCTATTTTTTTATTTTCAATTTTGATTGCGAAGTACAACTAGATATTTATTTAAAATTTAATTTTAAATATAGACTTAGTAAAATAATATTTAATAATTTTGAAATAGTATTTTGTTTACTAAAAAATGTTTCCAAATAAGTCATACATTACATACATACATATTTACAAATCAATTAAATTTTTTCTATGGCAGATAACATATAAATATAAATATGTTTGTGTGTGTGTATAGTGCATGTGAAGTATATGCATAGTAGATATAAATCACTGCATCTACTTACGTACAAAGTTAATCATATACATCCTATGTTATGATGCATGTGCACTTTATACACATATGAGTATATAATGATATACTCATATGCTATACGAAATTTTATTAATTATATATTCCTAAATAGTTAAATTAGAATAATAATAAAATATGGTTTTATTCAAATTAATTAGATTGGTCTAATACAACCCTTTAGATTTCATTGCCCAATATGATTAAATATGAATTTTTTTTGAAATCTTTGTTTCACCCACTTTCGATTGACCCGATTGTAACATTGGTATCAGATCATAATGGTTTATGTAGTCTAAATTAGTAACTTTAGGACCAACTAATAAATCCTACTTGTCATTTGGTTGTTTAGAATAGTACTATCTAGGCTTAAGGTTAAATAATCAATTATTCTCCCCTTTCTGGCTATCGATTTAGCTCAATGATGAAGTAAGTCCAAAAGATTAGCTCAATTGTAAAGACCCAAATATATATGGGCCTTGGGCTAATTTTCAAAATTAAGTATGAAAATCTAAAATATATTTTAAATTTAAAAGATAAATTAAATATAAAATAAATTTTATAAAGGTTATAATATATATTTCAAAAATTGTTTTTGAAAATAAAATGGTATTTTCAAAATTATTTGATAATTTAGTTAATTGGATTAATTAAATAAATAATTAATCAAAATTATTGATTTAAAATTAAGGTACATATATATGTTATAGTTAAATAAATTGATATTTATCTTAGACTATTTAAGCTAAATTAAAAAAATATTTTCCAATTTATTAAATTATTTAATTAACAATTATTTTAATTAAATAAAATAATTAATAAAAATAAATTAAATAATAAAACTTCTATATATATACACATCGATATATGTATATGAAACAATACATGTTATAGTTAATATTAATCATAAATTTTTTAGGATGAATGAAATAATATTTTGAATTTTTAAAATAATTCAATTAACTTGTTAATTGAATTAATAAATTAATATTAATTATTGTTTGCACCAAAATTGGTCACAAATACCCAACTGCAAGTGAAAGCATCAACGTCTAGTCACATATCACAGATAGAATATATGTAGAGGATATTAATATGAAGAGCAATCAAAATTAAAATGAAAGCAATAAAAAAGACAAGATTTATAGTGGTTCGACTAACTCCGGCCTACGTCCACTCCAAAAATTTCCTTTTTATTATATTGAAATCTGATTACAGTTATCATCTAGAATTTCTGAAACAACAATGGCAGAGTAGCCTTTAGGTAGAAGATAAACAGAATCAACATCCCTTTTCTGAAGCCCCGCCTGCTGTATTTATAGACAAAATCCCGGTTACTGAGCTTCCTGAGTGATATGGGCCCACCAAAACCATAGCTGAACCCATACCCTTCATCATGACCGATCTCAAGTAGTATATATGCCGACCTAAAAGTGTCTCGAGGATGACCCGAAGCAGATCCATCATTGACCCGTAGTAAGTTGACCAATGACTCAAAGCAGCTCCTATGCCGATCCATCCCAGCCTTCCCATAGTGCCGACCCGAAGCCTATGTTTTGCCGACCCGAGGTTGAACAAGCACCGACTCGAAGTAGCCGATCCCATGTATTTTGCCGACCCCAAAATTTTGCCGACCCCTTGATGTCAATACCTTTCCGGAGTAGGAAGGTTGCCAACCCGAAGTACTTGTAACTTATCGATCCCATAAAGATGCCGACCCTAGAGTGAAATGTCGACCCGAATATTAGTATATGCTGACCTGAAGTAAGTATGATGCCGACCCGAAGTAGTGCCAAGCCCTTGGAAACATGTCGATCCCTCCAAGACCCGAAGTTTTCCTTTGCCTAACTCAAAGTAACCTAGGTGAAAACCCAGAGTAAACCTAAGGATGACTCGAAGCAAACTCCAAGCATCCCGAAACAAGTCGACTTTTGTCGAAACCCATATTCCAAGTATCCCGTATGTTTTGCCCATTGACCAAGCCCAATATCGGCCACATATTCGTGTTTATCATCCGTGAGTGATCGTCTATCCATCTTCTGAACCAATACCATCATATTCCAGCCTCGATAATCGAGCAATCATTTGAGTTAAATCTACCTGCATACGGCCTTGCCAAAAGGCGGGTTAACATTTGCCCCCCAAAACATGCCTTGCTATTGGAAGGCATGTTTTGAATAGCTTCAAATCTGATATCCAAGTCCATAATCCATCCAGAGCCGTATCGTCCAACCCATAATCCAATCCATTATCAAGCAATTCCATCCAAGTCCGATTGCCAAATCCGCGACTGTTCCAAGTCGTTATCTAGTTTCGAATCCATTCCAAATCCATTAACCGAATCCACGATCTCTCTGGATCATTTTATTCAAATCCGGGACCACTCCAGGTCCTATCCCAAATCCGGGGACCTCTCCAGTTCCGAATCAAAATCCAGGACCACTCCGGGTCCTTAGCCAAATCCTCAGCTGTTCAAAGCCAAATCAAAATCCATTTCACACCTTGGAAGCCAGTAACCAAATCCTATGATCTCTCCGGATCGTTGACGGCCTCTCTGGACCCTTGCTAAGCTCGATCCAAACTTAACGATTGAATAGGCAGATCCTATCGTGCTCCGGCGAAGCTACCTATCCCTTGCACTCCGGTTCAGTATCCCTGAACATTAAGCGATGCCCTGATCCTTATAGACCGATCAAAGCCTTTATGGGCTCTTACTGAATCTCATCCTATCACTCTCCGATGAAGGAGAAACAGCGTCGAGCGAGCCGATCTTGTCACTCTCCAACGAAGCGGTGTCACTCCCTGCACTCTGGTTCAGTATCCCAAAATATTAAGCGATGCTATGGTCTAAGTCCTAGACCGATTACAGCCACTCTGGGCTTTGCTGGATCCCATCCTGTCACTCTACGGTGAAGGGGAAACAATGTCGAGCGAGCCGATCCTGTCGCTCTTTGGCGAAGCGACGTCACTCCCTGCACTCCAGTTCAGTATCCCTGAACATTAAGCGATTAATTCCCAACTGGCTTCTTGTATCCATCCCATAACTCTCCGGTTAGGGGTTTGTTTCACAAAATCCAAATCCATTTCCAAACCTGGGACCTCGTCGGGTGCATATCCAATGTCGGGACCTCGTCGGGTCCATATCCAAATCCATAGACCTCGCCGGGTCCTTTTATCCTACTCCGGCCCGGACTTTCTGGTTGGGGGCTTATCCAAGATTTTTCTTCTCCAGCCTCGACTCTCCGTTCAAGGCCTTATATTCTCTGACCTCGGCTCTCCGGTCGAGGACTTATTTTCTCTGGCCTCGACTCTCCGGTCGAGGACTTAATCCGTGGGATGTTATTAAAGTATAAAAACATTGATTTTTCAAATTCATTTGTTATGGTGGTTTATCTCCATCTCAGAGCATGCCTATGGATCGCTTCGGTTCCCGTACATGTGTAAGTGACTCAGCCATTTTAGTATAGAGTTCATTAGTCATTTAGCTCATTCCATCCCAATCAAAGGATGACTGACTGTGCCCTTAAGCCGGGCTCACTCCAGTTTGTGGTGGGTGACGGCTGCTCTTGTTCCATCACCGCTATCCAATTCCTAG
This sequence comes from Allium fistulosum, assembly GCA_030737815.1. Taxonomy (NCBI): domain Eukaryota; kingdom Viridiplantae; phylum Streptophyta; class Magnoliopsida; order Asparagales; family Amaryllidaceae; genus Allium; species Allium fistulosum. The sequence continues at coordinate 1,384,660,420 of CM060901.1, read as the reverse complement.
AAAAGCCAACAAGATTCATGCCCCCAGTTCCATGGGGAGAGTAGTGCCCATCCACGAGAATGATTAGCATTGATCCATTTTCCTTGGTTGGGGGTTTGCCCCTAGTCTTTCCAATCCATGTCCAAGCCAACTAATTTCCGTTCCAAGTCTTGGGTTTCAATTTCCAGCTATTCCAGCATCCATAGGTTGCTTCCGACCACCATTCCCATCCTGCCCCCGAATCCACTAGGGAATCCTAGATCATCCACTTCCAAGTGTGTATCCAAATTCTGATCCATGCCAGAATCCATAGCTCCATCCAACATCTTGCTTGCTTCTTTTTCCTTGGTTCTGCGCTTCAGCTTGACCAATCTACCGGAGTAAGTTCTGCATCATTTCCTCCTGCCTTTTCAGCATCCTTTCCTTCATAGCATCCAATTGCTTCCATCTTGTCTTTTCCCTCTGTCTCCTCATTGATTGCCTAACTGTAGCTTCCAAAATTCAAGTTCCTAAGCCTTCAAAATCAAAATCCAAGCTCTAGACTCCCTGAGTGCCAGCTCTTTTAGTGAAAGCACCAACATGTTTGCACCAAAATTGGTCACAAACACCCAATTGCAAGTGAAAGCACCAACGTCCAGTCACAGATCACAGATAGAATATATGTAGAGGATATTAATATGAAGAGTAATCAAAATTAAAACGAAAGCAGTAAAAAATACAAGATTTATAGTGGTTCGGCTAACTCCGCCCTACGTCCACTCTAGAAATTTCCTTTTTATTATATTGAAATCTGATTACAGTTACAATCCGGAATTTCTGAAACAATAATGGCAGAGTAGCCTTTAGGTAGAAGATGAAGGGAAACAGAATCACCATCCCTTTTCTGAAGCCCCGCTTGCTGTATTTATAGACAAAATCCTGATTACTGGGCTTCCTGAGTGATATGGGCCCACCAAACCAAAGCCGAACCCATACCCTTCATCATGACCGATCCCAAGTAGTATATATGCTGACCTGAAAGTGTCTCGAGGATGACCCGAAGCTGATCCATCATTGACCTAAAGTAAGTTGACCAATGACTCGAAGCAGCTCCTATGCCGATCCATCCCAGCCTTCCCATAGTGTCGACCCGAAGCTTGTGTTTTGCCGAGCCGAGGTTAAACAAGCACCGACCCAGAGTAGCCGATCCTATGTATTTTGCCGACCCCAAAACTTTGCCAACCCCTTGATGTCAATGCCAACCCGGAGTAGGAAGGATGCCGACCCGAAGTACTTGTAACTTGTCGATCCCTTAAAGATGCCGACTCCAGAGTGAATTGTCGACCCGAAGCTTAGTATATGCCAACCTGAAGTAAGTATGATGCCGATGCAAAGTAGTGCTGAGCCCTTGGAAACATGACGATCCTTCCAAGGCCCGAATTTTTCCCTTGCCTGACTCGAAGTAACCTAGGTCGAAACCCGAAGTAAACCTAAGGACGACTCGAAGCAAACTCCAAGCATCTCGAATCAACTCGACTTTTGTCGGAACCCATATTCCAAGTATCCCGTACTTTTTTCACATCGACCACGCCGAATCACGGCCACATATTCGTGTTTATCATCCGTGAGTGATCGTCTATCCATCATCTGAACCAATACCATCATATTCCAATCTCGATAACCGAGCAGTCGTTTGAGTTAAATCCGCCTGCATACGGCCTTGCCAAAAGGCGGGTTAACAATTATATAAGATTTAACTAATAATATACAAAATAATATGCGTAAGTTAATTAAACTGTAAACATTTATAAATGAATTGAACTTACATAATATGAATGTAAAAAACTTAAGTGGAAATGTAAAAATATAACTTAGGTTAATGGAACAAGTACGTATGTATTGTACATATATCATGATTTCATACGTATCTAATACTAAAACACGAGGGTATTCCACAAGAAATATATTGTTCCCTAAATTGATATCACTCGAAGTGTGTGTATATGTATATACACATACCTACACACACATACATACATATTACAAATTATGAATCCTTAACATATAAGTAGTCCTCTACCATTTGTAAACTAATAGATTATTTGTGTACTCGTTTGTTAATAATCTTCCTCATGCTAGGGATGTTAGGTGTAGTACCATTAACATGTTGACTAGACTAGGTAAGATACATGCATGTATTTGTTGATCTTCCTCAAGGTAAGTATACTATACTTAGGTCGTCGTGAAATGGTGGGTACGAGTGAATAATCTCTTTCGATTTGTAGATCATCCTCAAATCAAGGTAAGATTTGGACAATGACTATGGGTTAGTAGTTGTATATGATACAATCCATAAAGTATTATCCATTGCTTATAGGCCTATGACTTGTTGATTATCCTCAAGTTCAAAATCCCAAGGCAAGCGAGTCCTAACTCCCGCTAGAGAACTCATAAGATTTTTATGATTTTTAGGTTTGAGAAACATAAAAATCTTATGACAGCCATACTAAAAAATGAAATGAATACATTTAACCTTTCTTGTATTGTAAGAATATTTTTTATATAAAGTTAAAATAATCTACTTAGATAAATTTGTGCAACCATTATAAATGATATAATGTTTATCAATTAATATATACAAATTCATTGAACAAAGATTAAGATAAAAATATAAAATATACTTACCAGTAAATATTTTGGTATGTTGTAAATTCAAGATCCGTACAAGAGCCAAATTATACAACTGCTAAAACAATTCATGCCTCGATCGCTTAGTTATTTATCTGTACAAGACTATGCATTATCTTCTGTGAGTTTTGAACTCTAAAAGCAATACAAGAATATAGATATTTATCCATATTCGGTCATATATAAATGTTGTATTATGAACAGTCATGATACATAATATATGAAACTTTGATGAAATTAATTCATTCGAAATAAGCTAGTAAACTATAATACAAGATCACGTATTAATTGTGATTGATTACAATAAGGATTTGTTCTGTTAGATGCACCACTAGAACAAGTATGTAAGATGTACTTGGGAATTTGTTCACTGAAATGTTAGTTTGATCAGTTTACATAAAGTGTAATTTATTCGATATCTTAAATGTTAAGCATGACCGAATGCATTTTTATAAAGAGTTCATTATGGTCTTGCAGTAAGGATTTCCTTTTAAGTGGTTCAACTAATTGGAAACGAAATAAAATGTACAAAAGTGGATGTCATTTAGGCACGGTTGGTATAAAGAGAGTGAATGGTCACCTCTGCTTCATGTAGAGACATTGTAAATGAGAATTTAAAAATACTAAAACAAACTTAATATAGACTAAGAAAATGTGATTCCTATTCCAAATGCATTTTCGTAAAGAAAATTGTTTTATATGAAAATTATTTCTTCGAGTTTAAGGTATTTGATATGAAACTCTTGACTATAAAATAGTTACATTGTGTGAAGTAAAATTCTATAAAAAGTGGTTGAATGGAGTTTAAGCTATAATAGTAATAGAGGAAACTGTAACATACCCTATTTAGAGGTCCAAAACGAAGTGCTACAGATGCTGCAGTCATTCATCTATTAATTCCCGATGATCAAATAAGATAAACTAATTATATATAACATCAAGAATACATGAGTACGAAAATTTTCAAAACACATTTCATCAATAGATTTTTACATTCATTACATGTTATTTAGCCTTTTGACCAAGCAGTATTTGTACTGATTTAATGAATACTTGAAAGCTATCAAGGTAGAAGGCCCAGAGAGATAGCTATGAAGTCCATAAAACAAAGTACAACTAAGATAATAAGACAAAGACAAAGCCAACACAAAAGTTCCAAAGCCTGATTCCATTAAGTCTATGGATCGATACCGATCCATAACTGTGGATCGGTACTGAACGATAAAGTTGTACCCAAACAACATTTTTTCTTCCTACAACCGAGTATTGATGCCAAAATCCCATTTATAAGCCCGTAGATCATTCACATGCCATGTGCTATCAAGTACCTCAAATACCAAAAATCAATAAGTTTACTCCTTCACTGATCCATCCAATTGGTTCAAAAATAAGCTTAAAGAATTGAAAACAAGTCAGATATTACCTGGAATTTTAACTCGACTATATTGAACTGATTGCACCAGTCAGATTGGACTGCCATCAAGGTCGGTGATTCCAAAATGATGACTGTGGGACCTAGAAGTCAAGTATAGAAGGTAACATGAAGTCAATGTTGAAGGAACTTGGTGGATATGCAAGGCAGAGTGTTCAAAATATGAAATATGGTTCAACCCCTAGGAGGAATCGGCATAAATTGGATTCAATGATAGGGATCGGCATGTTCTAAGGAGTGAGAGCATTTCTGTAGAAAAGGATTAATATCTTAAGATCCACATGTCCAATGCATGTGAAATTTTGTGAGCAAGACATAGTGATCGTATGGAGCCTACCCCAGGGAACGCACCTCAAGAGGATGAAGTTGGAGGGATCGGTATACTTCCCTTGGAAGGGATCGGCATAAAACAACATGCAAACCATATTAGAGCAAAGATCAAGCAACAACTCGAGCTCCACTGATCAAATTGGCATGTAATTTGGAGGCTAAGCATATTTTAGCATGAAAAGCAACCATAGGGATCGCATCTGAAAATTCAATCAAAGAAGGGATCGGTACCAATCCCTGTTCTTTTGGACTTGCGATATGTGATCCCTCTTGTGGGCCCATATTGTTTTGAGGGTCTTTCAGCCGAGTTTTCAAAGAGATATTTGGCCACCTTCATCTATAAATATCGGCTTGGTTGTTTATTTTCGGGACTTTACGCTGCTAGTTACTTTATGCTCTTCTGTAACTAAGGATTTTGATCTGATCCCTCTTGTACTCAGATTATAAAGTAATTAATAAAGCAATATATTCAAAGTGGACGTAGGCAAACAGTGTCCAACCGCTATAAATCATTGTGTGCGTGTTATTGATTCAATTAATTGCTATTTCTTTTTTATTATCCATTGTTTCCATTTTATTCTTCATTTAATTCTCTTCAAAATGTTTCTATTGGATTTTTGTGCTAATTTTTGATGCAAATATTTTGGTAATTTCACTGATAACCTAGATTCTCAACTTATTAGGATCCCTTTGTTGCAACTGGATTGCATAAATCCCCCGAAGGAGATCCATAGTTAACTTTAGGAAGTTTGCTCATACTACTTAGATTTGCAAAAATCTAAGAAAAGCTATCAACAATGTTGAGGAACACTAGATCTACTTCTCGGAACTTGGAAGGAAATGAGAACGGTAGTATCCAACAAGGAAGCCCGAGCGGTCAACCAATGGATGTGAATGCTAAACTAGTTGATGTCCAGAATCCATCTGATTCTATTACAAGAGCTAAATTCCAAAATCTGATGAAGGCGTTAATGGATAGCTGTCAATAATTAAATCGGTAGATTCCAACCAATATCAACCTAATGAACCAACTTAGTCAGCAACAACGAAGAAAAGCTAGAAGGGAACCTACCCCTTATTCGTCATAGGAGAGTTCTAGTTCATCGGACGAGTATCATAGACATAGGCGTCATAGAACAGATGGAAATTGCGTAGAAACTTCGGGGCACCAACAGCCCGACCAATGTGATCTGCAAGGACTGATCGGTGCCGATCCCTCTATAAGGATGGGTACCAATCTCTCCTCCAGAGGAGGGAAATTACCTATGCATACTGGGATTCAAGCTAGAGCTGCTGCGGTCGATTTGGATAATGGTTCGGTTAAATGTTGACCAAGTGCTTCCCCAAAATAACGATGAAGTGAATTTACAAGATACACATTGGGAAGATGTTGAAACAAGAAGGCGTGGAATGGCATGTAGACATCGATCAGACCATTCATGTGAGGTGGAATACGACCACCGCTTGGCACCAACTATCCAAACGCCGTACTTGTCGGCTATGGTTAGACAGTTAGTGAGAGAGAGCCAAGGCTTGACCAATGATGACTGGGGAATCTCAAGAAGCCGTACCTCGTTCACTAATGATGTCCTACATGGAGAGTATCCAAGGAGGTTCAACATACCGTCGATGCATGCCTACGAAGGAAAAACCGACCCTACGGAGCACATCATGAAATATGAGTGACTGATGGATTCCACATGAGTAGATGATGAAACCAAGTATGGATGTTTTTTCATAATTCTCTTTGGAATAGCAAAGATGTGGTTTACAAGGTTACCCCCGCGGTCGATCTCTAGATTTGATGATTTGGCAACAAGGTTTCTGGAGTAATTCTGAATGCATGCAAATCGCCCCAAAGATGTAATGTCTCTGTCCAGTGTGTTCCAGGCTTTGGGAGAATTGTTGAAAGATTATTTAGAGAGATTCCATACATCTGTTATGGAAATCAGTAATCTGAATTACCATGCAATATTGATGGTTGTGACACGAGGGATTGTTCCAAAATCTAATTTTGGCGATTGGTTAGCCGACAAGTCACCCGCAATATTAGAACGCTTTTCCGCAAAAGCGGCTCAGTATTTGAAGAAGGAGGATGCCAAATCCTCCAGGAAGAAGAATGTTGTGGGATCGAGTGGAGAGGGAGTACATGGTAATATTGCTGTAAAGAAGTCTGATGATAGCTTTGGGAAAGTTCAAGTGAATGTCCAGCACAAACCGAGTCAACAAAAGAAAGGCGGAGATAGGAGCCGAGAACAAAAGAGGGATTCTAGAAGAGGGAAGCCTAGGATTCTAGTGTACAATACTTATATGCCACTGAATACATCCCTAGAGGATATCTATTTTTCTACTTGCAACACCAAGCGTGCAGGAAGCCGCCTCCAAAAGAATCAATAGAGAAGCAGAAACAAACCGAGAAATATTATCGGTTTCACAAATGCTATAGGCATAACACAAATGAATGCAGACATCTCCAGGATATTATCGAAAAGCTGATTTGAGAAAGGAAGTTATAGCAGTTTGTGAAAACCCCACAGGATGGCGGGCATGAGACATCCGACCGCAACCGAGGACAAGCATCGCACAAGCTGAGGAGCCTGCGCGGACTGGTGGAAGATTGGTGAACAATACAATAGTCGGAGGACCGCATCCAGCTGATAAGAGTTGGCATGAAATGAAGCGCTATGCTTGCGCAATTAGGCATGTGGATTTTGAATTCTGTTCAATTACGAAAGATGGAGCTCCAGCAAAACAGCAGCGTACAATGGTAGATGTATTATGTTTAGAAACAGAGATGCAGATAAGGTGGAGGCTCCAACGATTGACCCAATGGTTATTTTGGCCATGATTGGCCCCGCTTTAGTGAGAAGCATATTGGTTGACCGTGGAAGTTCTATAAACATAATTTTCAAATAAACTTATGATCAGATTATGATGGAAGCAAAAGACATGAAACCGTCTAAAGCCTGCATTTTTGGCTTTAACGGTGCTGCTACTGAAGCTGTTGGTTATGTTGAATTATCTGTAGAGTTGGGAGAAGGTGATCGTAGGAGAGTGCAGATTCTGCCTTTTGTTGTTTTGGATGTTTACTCTCCATATAACACTTTTCTGGGCCAACCGACCCTAGTTGAGTCCGGGCAGCTCTTGCCCCATGGTGCTTAACTTTGAAGTTCCCAACAAATAATGGAGTTGGAGTTATTCATGGTGATCATGCGGATGGACGTGCCTATTATGTAGCTAAATTGAGGGATGCGCAACAGAAGGAGAAAGGTTAGGGTGTGGACAAATCGGTTTGCATCCAAGCCACCGAAGATTGACAACTAGCGCCTAAGCCTTGGCTCGGGCGCCACTGTCGGCTCTATAGAGATTTTGATTGAGAAATGACGAGGACTAGCCCAAAAAGACCAAGGTCGTACTGGCTGCGTTGAGGATTGACATTACAGTTAGCCATGATGACCCGTTACGGGTCCTAAAAATCGAATCACAACTTAGCCTCCCGATGATGAAAGAACTTGCCTGAGTTCTCTAAGCGAATCTCGACATGTTCGCTTGGACTCACTCTGACATGTGTTGGATCTCACCTGCCATTGCGAGACTTGCATTGAATATCGACTTGAGGCATGTCCCGGTGAAAAAATGACGTGGCATGGGTCTAGAGAGATTTGCCACACTTAAAGAGGAGGTGGATAGACTCAAAGATAATGGTTTATTTGCGACGCCCTCTACCCTAAGTGGGTATCTAATCCTGTACTTATAAGAAAGGCGAATTGGAAATGGCGGACGTGTGTTGATTACTTGAACTTGACCAAGGTATGCCCGAAAGACAGTTTTCCCCTTCCAAGGATCGACCAGCTGGTAGACTCGACAGCGGGACACGAATTACTATCTTGCATGGATGCATACTCAGGATATAACCAAATTCCGATGCACATTATCGATCAAGAGCACTCCAGCTTCATTACCGATGTTGATTATATTGCTATGTGGTGATGCCATTTGGACTAAAGAATGCAGGAGCGACATACCAACTCCTAGTTAACAGAATGTTTAAAGATCATATTGGAAAAACGATGGAGGTATATGTGGATGATATGCTCGTGAAGTTAGGACAGTCTAGCGACTACATTAGTGATTTGGAAGAAATGTTCGACATCCTCCGACATTATGAAATAAAGATTAATCATCTGAAATGCTCCTTTGGCATTGCATCAGGAAAGTTCTTGGTTACACCGTTAATTCCTACGAAATCAAAGTTGATCCCGAGAAGATCCAAGCTATTCGTAATATCCAAGCGCCAAAGACTATTAAACATGTACATAGCCTGAATGGGAAGGTTGCTGCCTTAACCTGATTCATTTCAAGAGCTACCGATAAATGCATTCCTTTCTTTGACTTGATTAGGAGAGGAAAAAGGAATTTCGAATGGACATGGGATTGTAAATATGCATTCCAAGTTTTGGTGAACCACTTAGAGAAACTCCCCATCTTATCAAAGCCACTAGATCATGAAGATTTATATATCTACTTAGCTATGTCATTACACGCTATAAGTGTTGTGTTGCTTCGCGAGGAGAATTGAGTCCAGAAACCAGTCTATTATGTTAGTAAGTGATTGATAAGAGCTGAAAGGAACTATCCGAAGATAGAGAAACTGGCATACTTTAAGCTGATTGCATAAAGAAAGCTCCACCCTTACTTCCAGGCACACCCTATCAATGTTTATACTGACCAGCCGTTACGACAGAACCTGTAGTGACCTAATACATCTGGAAGGTTACTCAAGTGGAATATCGAGCTTAGCTAATTCGACACCACTTATCTTCCCCAAGGGCTATCCAAGGTCAGTCACTGGCAGATTTTATAGCATAATTTACTGCGTAAGATGATTTCCCGTAGAGCAGTGAAACCCTTACCATAAGGTGGAAGTTGTATACAGATGGAGCATCTAATGATCGTTGTTCTGGAGCTGGGATTGTGCTTCTAACTCCCAAAGATTGATTAGTTTTCTTCGCTTTAAAGCTTGATTTCCCTGCAACAAACAATGAAGCCGAGTATGAAGCTCTGATTACCAGACTTAAACTCGCCAAAGAACTGGGAATAAAGTCTCCTGAAATATTTTGTGACTCACAATTCATAGTAGACCAAGTCATGGGAGATTACCAACCTAAAGGACAATGGCTTGCTCCATACCTTACCCAAGTCCAAGAGTTGTTGACTGACTTTGAGTACTACGATATTACACCCATTTCTCAAGATAAAAAATAGAGAGGTTGTTTAATAGTAAAGTTTGCTAGCACCGGGGATGCACAACAGATGGGCTTGGTTCTAGTCGAAGTATTAAATTCCCCTAGTATAAACCTGATGGAAATCGACCAGGTACTAGAGACGAAGCTTGAGTGGGAATCGTGGATGACTATGATTAAAAACTATTTTCTACAAGGAGTCCTTTCTGAACAAGGAAATGAAAAGGGACAAGTCCTTCAAAAAGCTTCATGATATATCATATAGGAAAGAGTTATGTACAGAAAGGGTTTTTCCATTCCCCTACTCCGGTGTATCGCTCAGGATGATATAAAATGAGTCCTAAAAGAAGTTCATGAAGGAGAATGTGGCGATCACACTGGGGGGCAAACTCTAGCAAAGAAAATACTCCGTTACGGGTATTATTGGCCAATCATCAATCGAGACACCGCTGATTATGTAAGGCGATGGGACAAGTGCCAGATATATGCAAAAGTCCCAAGAGCTCTGCCAACTAAAATAACACAAATGGTCAGTCCATGGCCATTTTCCATATGGGGCATAGATATTATTAGTTCTTTACCGATCTCTAAAGGTGGTGCGAAGTATGCCATCATCGCAGTTGATTACTTCAACAAATGGGCCAAAGTAGAACCATTATTAACAATCACAATGAAGAAAGTAGTCAACTTCATTGTCCGGAACGTCATCTGTCGTTTTGGGCTTCCACAAAATATTGTAACAGACAACGGGACTCAATTTGACATTGCTGAGTTCAAAGACTTTTGTCGTCGCCATCGTATTGAAAAATTATTTTTGGCAGTCGCTCACCCGCAAACAAATGGGTAAGTTGAAGCTGTGAACAAAATCATAAAATCCATTCTGAAGAAGCATTTGGAAAAGGCTAGAGGCAAGTCGGTGGATGAACTCCTAACAGCACTATGGGCTTATAGGACCAACCATAAGTCCACGACTGGCCATACTCCATTCGCCCTCGCTTACAGTTCTGAAGCTGTTATTCCTATTGAGCTCGAAGTTCCTTCCCATCGAGTGACCTACTACGATCCCAGAACAAATAAAGATCTCCTCTTGGAATCTCTAGGTTTTATAGATGAGAAACGTGAGGAAGCTGATTTGAGAGGAGCTGCACACCGACATCGAGTCGCCCGATACTACAACACTAAAGTCCAACCTAGAACCTTTGATATCGATGATCTCGTCTTGAAACTGGTTTTTCCTGCCTCGTCGCATATGAATCCAACCTAGGAGAGACCGTATGTCATTGAGCAGAGGCTTGGAGAGGGAACTTTCAAGCTAGCGACTATTGAAGGCATCACACTGCCAAGGGCGTGGAATAGTGAGCATTTATGATGCTATTTTACTTAGTTTGTTTCTTTTTCATTCAGTTGTATTTACTTTCAGAATTTGCTTTAGCATTTAATTTTTAGGATATGTAATAAGACAAATTGTGTCATTTCCTTCCGTTTAGCAAATAATGTTTTGAACTTCCTTTATGTCTGTATTTTCTGTACCATCACCTGTTGGTTACATTACGAAACTGACTGATGATGACATGTCTGAACAGGTTCCTAGAGTTTGGAACTAACCAAATACACTAGTTCTTGATTGAATAAAACAAGATGAGTGTGGTCTGATCGTTCATTTGATAACTCTCATTCATAACCTGATGGACGAAATACATAATGAGGAATGGATGTGACCCGGCTATCCGATGACCGAATAAATCCCACCGAGTGATGGGATTGAAATAAATCTAAAGCGATCGTGACATGACTGATCGCTCGCTAAATCAAACCCCGGACCTTGGGGGAAAATCAATCAATTAAGGAAAATACGATCCGACTATTTTTCGAAATAACTCTAAGGCCCTATAGTGCGGACTGGAGTAGAATCATAAATCGGGTGTGAATCGACCAACCGCTAACTAACTATTATCCCTAGAGTGTGGATATGAGTATAAACAAATAGACGAGTGTGGTTCGACCACTCGTTATTCCATGAACTTCGGCCTGAAACCGACAGGAGGAGTATAAACTCGTAAAGGATGGAGTTCGACCGTCCACCGTCTAACTCCACTAACCCGAGACTGGGAGTAGGAGTGTAGTCCCTCAAACTGCTGAATTCAACAGCCTAACATTAGGGCCCAAGCTCCATGTTTGGTACGACACAAGGCAACGACCGCATGGAGGCCTTGGGATAGAATTAACGAATTATCATCCAAAGCAACGAGCAACGAATTACAAGTACATTGAATGGAAAGTAATAGCTCAACTACTTAGATAACAATTTGTTTGTACCAAAATTAGGCACTACACTCTTCGGAAGTCTTTGAAGAGATAAAGTGAAGAAATTAAATGGAAAAAGAGGTATTATCTAACAAAAACTCCAAATTTCAAAAATGAGAATAATTAAGATGCAGGGAGACACAAGAATTTAGAGTGGTTCGGCGTGTTGCCTATGTCCGCTATGAAGTAACTTGCTTTATTGATCTTTTTCTTATGCTTACAATTGATTTCAACAAATTACAGCGAATAACAATGATTTGCAGTAGTGAAATTCGTTGGTAGCAGCAGCAATGGAGTTCAGGTCTGGATCTGGCAGAGTCCGAGCGTTGGAGATCTCAAAGAGGAAGAAGAACCCCTTTTTTGTTGGCTTTGGGGGTCTATTTATAGGTGTAGGAGGCTGGTATTTCTCTCAGATCTCGGGAGACCCTCTCTGGCACGTGACTAGGCCCGCACGCCCAAGCCCGTGAAGTTTCGGTCCGATCCGTGATCGATACGAACAGATTTCGTATCAATCAAGATTTCATCCAATGGAGTCGAAATTTGGCATGGACATTCCTTAGCATGCACGTAGTCTTCTTTGAAAATTTCATAACATTTGGACTTGTAGATTAGGAGATATGATCGACACGAAATGAGATTCTCGGCTGCTGTTTGGTTCGACTCGCTTCTGTTTCGACTCGCTCTGTTCGACTCGGTTCTGCGTGACTCGGTGACTTGGCGCTAACCTGTATTGACTGCTGTGCTTTGCTCCTCATCGATGGACACGAAGTAGACGCCTTCAGATGGATACGAAGTCGACGAAGTGGAGCAAGTCGAAGTAAGGCTTGAGGCGGAGTGAGTCGAAGTGAGCATTGATCGAGCGAGTTGAAGTGTGTGTTGGTTGAGCGAGTCGAAGCGTGCACTGGTCGAGCGAGTCGAAGTGGAGTGTCCTGAGGGATTCGAACAAAGTCTTCATGATGGACATGAAGTGGAGCGAGTCGAAGGAGTCATTTCTGGTGGATGCGAAGCGAGTCGAAGGAGTCACTTCTGAGGGATGCGAAGCGGGTCGAAGTAAGCATCTAAGGGATGTGGAGCGAGTCGAAGGAAGCGAGTCGACCAGTGATTGGTTTTCGTCCAATTTTGTATCGTTCATAACTTGAGCATACGAACTCGGATTGACTCGAGATTTAGAACGTTGGCTCTCATGGCTTAGCTTGTCATTTCCTACCAATTTTGGGTCGATCCGGATTCGGACAAAATTCGTCGATATCCATAGTGAGCCTATGTATAACTGATCTCTAGGACGGGCCGTCATTGGTTACTAGTCAATTCCTTGGTGTCACGGCCTTGCCAAAAGGCGGGATAACATTTGCCCCCCAAAGTACGTCTTGTGAAAACATGATGTGCTTTGAAGTGCTGCAATCTTCGTTCTGAATAGTCATCGTCTTTTCGATGAAAGCTGTAATCTTCAACTGTTTTTCTCGATAATGTAAACTGTTGACCGTCAACTTCTATACCCAGTATTGTTGTAACTACCTGCTGTATGTTAGCGATTAGTTGTTCGATGCATATAGGTTAACCTGACTCTCGTTGACGTTTGTATGCTCACGAGTCATTGCCGGTTTATTTTATATGGAATTCCTTATCGATCCTCTCCTGAACCGACGTGAAATTCACTATAACACCGCTCGATGGTTGTTTTTTGAATGTCCCTTCGTAATGATCCTCTCTTGAATCGATGTAAAGGGTTGAAGCATTGAGGATGTCTTCCATTGAATTTGTGGATGCGAAGTTAGTATTTCGACTCGATGGAGTTGGCCCCTGGTAGTCATGGTTTTATGGATTCGAACTGGTTGTTTGACTCAGTCTTGGTTCGAACTGCTTTGTTCGACTCGGTCTTGGATTCGAACTGCATAGGAGTTAGAGTCGAAACGCATAGGAGACAGAGTCGAAGGGGAGCGAGTCGAAATGCACAGGAGACGGAGGAGCGAGTCGAAGTGCACAAGAGACGGAGGAGCGAGTCGAAATGATGGCTGGTATTGCTGCATCGGAGATGGAGTCGAAGACAAGCGATGTGAAGGAGAGTTTCGTATCGACGCACTGAGAGGGAGTCGAAACGCGTGTTTGAATCCACCGGGATACGAAACGTTTATTCCCTCTGCTTTCGAGTCCATATAAATTACTTTGCACTTAGCCGTTTTTTCACTTTTTACTTTTCGTTTCCCTGCCTTATTTTCGCATCGCTCTGAGACTCGAGACAACAAAGGAGAAAACAACTTTGCCTTCGAACCGATTCATACCATCAATTATTCGAACTAATCTGATAGATCTAGGTAATTCATTAAGCGAATCCAACGTGTGAACGATGAGACTCGGTTCTTTAGCACCAAATCAACCTGAGTCGTGATCGATCGAGAGTTCCATGGCCTTGGCTTCGTGTCGATCTGGAATGGGGATTTCGAGAGGATGAGGCGGAGGCCTTCGCATCGATCGATGGTGGAGCTTCGCATCGAGTCGAATCTTTAAATCTATGGATCGATATGAAGGGGTTGTGTCTGATTTGAAACGATGGCCTTCGATCGAATCGAAGTGGGTGGCTTCGGAGCGAGTCGAAGTGGATGGCTCTGGATCGATTCGAAGTGCGTGGCCTTGGGAGCGAGTCGAACTGCGTAGTCTTGGAAGCGAGTCGAACTGCGTAGTTTTGGAAGCGAGTCAAACTGTGCATTCTTGGGAGCGAGTCGAACTGGAGGTTTTGGGATCGAGTCAGAGTGTTGCGCTCCGATCGATTCGAAATCCTTAGCCCCTTGATCGAGTCGAACTTGCATTCCAACCTTTAGACCGAGCCTGACTCATACGCACACGACCATAACTTATTGATGCGAACACGGCTCTCGTGAGCAATACGAATTGAACATTTTAAAAAATCTGAAATTTTCTGCACATTTGAACAATTGACTCCGACGAGCTACAAACTTGCATAACTGGACTTAATAGCTTCACCGCATATCTGATTGCCTATCGAAACTCGTCGATGAAACTGGAACTTATCGAACTAATAACAGATTTTAACTTGGAGTGATAATTAACAACTTGATAGCACGGTTGTGACGGTCAGCGATGACGGTCCTTCCGACTGAATTCCGAAGTCTCATCGTTTTCATGTTTCCTCAATCCCATAGATTTCTTCAAATGATATACAATACTGCACTTCACATCACATATTCACACACTTTACATTGGGGGACGCACGAGCATTATTGCTTGTTTAACAATGATTTTTCATGAGCTAGCTATTCATGGAACCCTCAAGTTCACAGCAGTAGGAACTCTCGAGTTCTATTCCTCCATCCATCGAGATACCGGTTATTGAAGCCGAAGTTATAGATCTGTCCCCGGACGATCGTCTAATTGCTCGGTTTATTTGTAATCCGCAAGATTCTGTGCCGTCGGGTATCTCTGAAGTTATTTTAGGACGGATTTGTTTAAGGCACGGTTTATCGCTCGATGACGTGCTACTTCCTGGGCCAAATGACAGGCCGCATGATCCCCCAGAGGGGTTTACTGCTTTCAACTATCACGCTTGCACAGCGGGGACACTCCCTCCCTTCAATCAATATAAGGGAGATGTTATCGTTTCTTGGCATAGCTCCATCTCAGCTACATCCCAACGGGTATGCCTTGTTGAACAGCACCTTTGTCCTGTTTATGGAGATCCTCTTTCGACCGCCAAAGCCGATCGAAATCAGATATTTATTCAACGTCAAGAACCGTGGAGACAGCCCTTCTTTTACCTTCTTGGAAGCGGTCAGAAACTGCCACATTGTACTGGGCTCCTGGGGATGGCTAAGTTATTATAAAACCGAATGGTTCTACGTTCGGTTCCCCTTGGATTTGCTAGGCGGTGGTTGGATAGACGTAAGTGTTGCCATTTCTCTCTTGAATCATTGAGATATTAGTAACTGACTTCGAAACTGACATACTTTTCCTTTTTTATAACTGCAATCTCTCATCCTGACGGCGCATACTTCAGAGAGCTAGTTCGGATTCTTCAAGCATTTCCCGGCGAAGAGAGGCATATCGACTTGGTTCTGTCTGATAGAAATTTGAGGACTGTCGGGCTGATAGAACGGAGGCAGAGCAAACATATGGAAGGGACACATAGAGTGGTCCCGAAGAGACAGGTGAAGCACAAAGCGCCCACAGTCATGATAACCGAGGAAGTTGATTCGGAGAGAATGCCTACCGATACCGAGCTCCCGGCCGGGCCTTCTTCCGATGTTCAAGATTCCAGAGGAAAAAGAAAAGGCAAGGTTGTTGCTCACAAACGCTCTAAATCCGAGAGATTTAAATCCGTGGTAGTGTCTTTGCCCGTCCCGGGGATTAGAATTGCGGAGGCTTCACCCCCGCTGGTAGAGAATCTTTTTGAAGGGCTTGTCGATGTTCCGATTCCGGATTTTGTGTCGTCTCAACACGACGCCGGGATGGAGGAGCTTGATATCGCTCTTGAACTGAGCGGGTCGCTTGCCACGAGTGCGGCCGACATTTCTGGTTGGTCTAGGGGGTTGCACATGCATACACTTCACTACATTGCATGATTCATGACTGTAAATCGACCAACTCAAGAAGTCGCCAACTCTTTCTTCGTTTCTTATTCTCAGGTACTATGTCCGGAAGAGGATCGATGCTCCGAAATCTTCGCTCAGCCCGTAAAGCTTCTGGTTACTATGATTCCCGCAGGAGGGATTCTGATAGGGATCGTGATCGCGAATACTCTAACCAGGACAAGTATGGGCGTGACAGAGAGTATAGACATCGATCCAGATCACGCTCTCCTCCTCCTAGACTTCCGTCTCCTCCTCCTGTTCAAACTTCAAATCCACCAGAGCCTCCTCGTCACAGGCCGTCCTCTCATGCTTCTAGGTCCGAAACTCATCTTCAGAGAGTCGAGACCACGGCCTCCATGATTATAGATCAGGTCCTAGATGACCCCACAGGAGAAGGGGCCCTTAAATTGGCTCAGATGAGGAAGGACTTTCCGAACATCTGTTTTGACGGTTATGTCTTCCCACCACACCTAAAGAGAATTCCATCAGGGGTGGAAAACACGGTGCACGATTTCGTTCATGACATATACACCCAGTACCGAGAGTGGGCAAAGGCTGTCGAGAAAGCTTCCAAAGTGGCTTTTGAGCGAGACAAAGCGCTCGAGAAGATGGAGACCGAGCTCGCAAAAAGGGATCGGATTATTCAGGTACTCACCGCTGCGTCCGAGTCTTCTCGGAAATCTGAGATTGAGGCCATAAAAAAGGATGACGAAGTGAAGGCGGCAATGGAGAGGTTGGGACAGACTCATGTTGCCTTGGTGGAGGAGATGGGCCACCGGAATACTACAGTTACCGCTGAGCGGGATGCGGCGGTCAAGGAACTTAATGAACTCAAGGCCAAATTTGCTGATATGGCCAAGGAGAAAGATGACGCAAACAACGCAGCCCAGGAGGCGTGCGAACAAGCTATCTTGCTCAGGGACGAACGGGATGCGGCCGTGGCTAAAGTCCACAAGGTGGAGGCTGAGGTGGAGGAAAAAGTGAAGTTGGCCAAGTCCAGGCTAGAGGCTGACATTGAAGACCTTCTCGTTGTCTACAACGCTAACGTGCTAAGGCACAGGGGTCTAGTCTGGCTCGATGATTTTCCGATGCATCTCTATAATGCTTGGGGCCGACTGGTCGAGGGGGAGAAGGAGGCGCACCAGGGCGAGTCCGTGGATGAATTCGAACTCGAGAATCGCATTCTGACCGAAGATGAAAAGAAGATTCTTCACGAGTCGATGATTCTGCGTGAGAAGGAAAGACTAGGCGCCCAGCACTTTGAAGTGGGAGAGGGTTCAGGGGTTGATCGCCATGAAGCAAGTCTCGAAGTTCCACTGTCAACCCAACCCGAATCCTCGTATGCGGTTGATCCCCAGGCCGTTCGTGCTTATAATCCAGATCAACTACAGATGTCTTCGGCTGCAGCGCAAGCCACTGATGCCGCTCTACCGCCTACGAGTCAAACTGAGGAAGGTATTCTAAACATTCCATATATCTTTCCCAAGTCGAAATCTTCGATCGAGTTAAGTCCTAACAGTTCTCTTATTCTTTGTCCAGTGATCGATGCTGCACCGGCCATGCCTTCTGCTACTCAAGAACCATATCAAACGCAGGAGGCTATCGCGACCGAAGCAATCACCGTGAGTACAGCTGCCTCGCTTGACAAGATGCAGGGGAGCACGATTATGTTTGATGAGCAGCTGATGGATGAACTCTTTCGTCGTCACGGCGATCCTCTTACTGACTTGTCATCTGTCATGAGCGGAACCGATCTTGCTACAAGTTCTACAATGCCGACTGCTGATGCCCCTAGCGGGGCTCGAGCAATAACTGAAGAGGAGATGTTCGCTCAAATTGACGCTAAAATGGCAGCAGCGGCTTACGGTGGCAGTTTTGGAGGTGGGATGGTAGCACCGGGACCTGCTCCGCTTAGCATGATATCTCCCAGTTGTACTGTCTTCATTACCAGCGTGCCCATTCCTCCTTCTATACTTGATCCTGTTCCTCCGACTCCGCCCGCAGGGAGCATTCCTATCCACTCGAGTTCGGAGGAGGATGTTGATATAATGCCCTCGCCTGAAGACCAACCGTCGAAAAGCAAAGGCTCGAAGAGGAAGATTAGCGGTGGCTCCAGCGGGTCTACGCCGAGAAGGAAGCCAAGGAAGAAGAAAGATTAAACATGCTTCCCCGGTTCATTTTGACTTGCATTTTATTAGCCGTGTATAGATGCGGGTTCGGTCCCTGCTAGTAGGAATTTTTGGAAACTTGTATACGAACTTCTTTTACAAACAATAGAAATGAAACTTCTCTTTTTTGGTTTCTTTTCTGTCATTGTGTATTTGTCCAAGTGTTTCAATATCTGAAGTGTACTTGTGAAGTTTTAGCTTTCGAATCAAGTTTGTTTATGTTCGCCAAGTTCGGAAACTGTGGACATGGTTTGCGACCGGGAAGCGAGTCGAATTTTAACGTCGCATCGCTTCAGTCGATGGTTGATGCTTAAGTCTTGCCCCCCAGTCTTGGTGGTGTGTTGTAATACATCAGCCAGCGATCGCTCTTTTCTTATAGCAGGTCGAGTCTAGTGCTGAATGGGCGTTTGAGGCAAGCGGAGATTGAGTAGTTTATCCATGCTTATCTGATTGTCGATGATCAAATCCGCACTCCGGGGATTCCCATTTGTTTTATCAGCGGTTGGTCACGCCGGCTTAAGTTTCAATCATATGTCTGCGATCTGGGGACTTGGAATTGATGTTCATACTCCGAATCGCGCTTTGGGAGTTTGGAGTTGATATCTGTACTTTGGTTCATGCTTCGGGAACTTGAAGTTGGTGTCTACTCTCCGTTTCACGTTCTGGGAACCCGAAGTCGATGTCTATGCTCCGACTTGCACTCTGGGAGTTCGGAGTTGTCGTTTATACTCCAATTCACGCTCTGGGAATTTGGAGTCGATGCTTATACTCCGGTTCGCACTCTGGGAACTCGGAGTTGATGTTTATATTCCGACTCGCGCTCTGGGAGTTCGGAGTTGATGTTTATACTCCGCTTCGCACTCTGGGAATATAGAGTCGATGTTTATACTCCGACTCGCGCTCTGGGAGTTCGGAGTTGATGTTTATACTCCGCTTCGCACTCTGGGAATACGGAGTTGATGTTTATACTCCGACTCGCTCTCTGGGAGTTCGGAGTTGATGTTTATACTCCGCTTCGCACTCTGGGAATACGGAGTTGATGTTTATACTCCGCCTCGTGCTCTGGGAGTTCGGAGTGATGTTTATACTCTGCTTCGCACTCTGGGAGTTCGGAGTTGATGTTTATACTCTGCTTCGCACTCTGGGAATACAGAGTTGATGTTTATTCTCCGACTCGCGCTCTGGGAGTTCGGAGTTGATGTTTATACTCCGCTTCGCACTCTGGGAATACGGAGTTGATGTTTATACTCTGTTTGTACCAAAATTGGGTACAACACTCTTCGGAAGTCTTTGAAGAGATAAAGTGAAGAAATTAAATGGAAAAGGAGGAATTATCTAACAAAAACTCAAAATTTCAGAAGTGAGAATAATTAAAGTGAAGGGAGACACAAGAGTTTAGAGTGGTTCGGCGTATTGTACGTCCACTATGAAATAGTTTGTTTTATTGATCTTCCTTTGATGTTTACAAGTGAATGCAATGAATTACAAGAGGTAGCTATTATTTGCAGCAGTGAATCTTATTGGTAGCAGCAGCGACAGAGTTCAGATCTGGATCTGGCGGAGTCCGGGCATTGGAGATCTCAAAGAGGAAGAAGAACCCTTTTTCTGTTGGCTTTGGGGGTCTATTTATAGGTGTAGGAGGTTGGTATTTCACCCAAATCTCGGGAGACCCTCTCTGGCACGTGACCAGGCCCGCAGGCCCAAGCCCGTGAAGTTTCGGTCCAATCCGTGATCGACACGAGCAGATTTTGACTCGCTCAAGATTTCATCCAATGGAGTCGAAATTTGGCGTGGACATTCTTTAGCATGCACGTAGTCTTCTATGAAAATTTCATAGCATTTGGACTATTAGATTGTGAGATATGATCGATACGAAATGGAGTTCTCGGTAGGCTATTTCCTTCGACTCGCTTCCCATTTCGACTCGCTTCCGTTCGAATCGATGGCGTGGCATTCGATTCTCACTCTGTCCTGGACGTTGTTTCGAGCGAGTCGAAGCAAGCATTTGGTCGAGCGAGTCGAAGCAAGTGTTGGTCGAGCGAGTCGAAATGGAGCGTCCTGGGAGGTTTGAGCAGTGGAGTTGAAGTATGCACTTTCGAGGGTTTCAAACTGGAGCTAGTCGAAGTTGAGTAGCTCTGAGGGGCGTCGAGCGAGTCGAAGTTGGCTTCTCCTGGGTGTTGCAAAGCGAGTCGAAGGAGTGAGTCGAATGGTGACTGATTTTCATCCAATTTTGTGTCCTTCATAACTTGAGCATACGAACTCGGACTGTCTTGAGATTTTGAACGTTGGCTCCCATGGCTTAGCTTGTTATGTCCTACCAATTTTGGCTCGATCCGGACTCGGACAAAATTCATCGATATCCGTAGTAAGCCCGTATATAACTGATCTCTAGGACGGGCCGTCACTGGTTACTAGTCAATTCCTTGGTGTTACGGCCTTGCCAAAAGGCGGGATAACATTGGCCCCCCAAAGCACGTCTTGTGAAAACATGATGTGCTTTGAAGTGCTGCAGTCTTTACTCTGAATAGTTATCGTCTTTTCGATGAAAGTTGTAACCTTTGACCGTTCTTCTTGATAATGTAAACCGTTGACTGCTGTACCATGTATTGTTGCAACTGATTGCTGTATGCTAGTGGTTACCCGTTTGCTGTTGTAACCTTTATTAGATGAATTTCTGATTTATGAAAATCGGGAATATTGGATGTTAGTCCGACATTCATGCATATATGTTAATCTGACTCACGCTGACATTCGTACGTTCTCGAGTCGTTGTCATTTTAGTGTTTTCTGAATTCCGTATCGATCCTCTCCTGAACCGATGTGGAATTCGTTGCAACAACGCTTGACAGTTGGTTTTGAATGTTCCTTCGTAACGATCCTCTCGACGTGCTTGTTTGACTCGATGATGGACGTGACCCGAGCGAGTCGAAATGGAGCGAGTCGAAATGGAGCGAGTCGAGGAAAAGACGGAGTCGAAGTGATGTCTTTCATTGCTGCATGAGGGTGTCGAACTGGTCACGGGGATGGAGTTGAAGGAGCGACACGAAAGGGAGCTCTGCATCAGTGCGCTGAAGAGGGAGTCGAAGCACGTGTTAGACCCCACCGGAATTCGAATCGATTATTCCCCTTACTTTCGAGTCCATATAAATACCTGGCACTTAGCAGTTTTTTTCACTTTTCACTTTTCATCTTTATCTTCCTTGCCTTCGTATCGCACTGAGACTCGAGAAGAAAGAATGAAAATCCTTGCCTTCGAATCAATTCACACCATCACTTATTCGAACTAATCTGACAGATCTAGGTAACCCATTAAACGTATCCAACGCGTGAACGATGAGACTCGGTTTTCTAGCACTAAATCAACCTGAGTTGTGATTGATCGAAAGTTTCAGGTTCTTAGCTTCGAGTCGATCTGGAGTAGGAGGTTTTGAGAGGATGAGGCAGAGGCTTTCGTATCGATCGATGGTGGAGCTTCACATCGAGTCGAACGCCCTGAATCTATGGATCGATACGAAGGGGCTGTGTTTGATCAATTTGAAACGATGGCCTTTGATCAAATCGAAGTGGGTAGCTTCGGAGCGAGTCGAAGTCGATGGCTCTGGATTGAGTTAAAGTGTAGAGCCTTGGGAGCGAGTTGAACTCGATGGTCCTGGGGAGCGAGTCGAACTGTGTGGTCTTGGGACCGAGTCGAACTCGTGATCTTGAGACCGAGTCGAAGGAGCGAATCGAACTGTGGATTTCGAATCGGGTCCTCCTGGTTTGAGTCGAATTTTGCATGCCAACCTTCTGACCGAGTCTGACTTATATGCATATGACCATAGCCTATTGATGCGAACATGGCTCTTGCGAGCGATACAAATTTTGGTCGTCCAAAAATTTGAAATTTTTAACATACTTGAACAATTGCCTCCGACAAGCTTCAAACTTGCATAACTGGGCTTAACTTTTTCACTGCATATCTGATTTTCCTATCGAAGCTCGTCGATGAAACTGCAACTTATAAAAAATGACAGCGAACTTTGACCTGAAATGATAGTCGATGGTAGGATGGTATGGTTGTGACGGTCAATGATGATGGTCCGTTCGACCGAATTTCGAAGTCTCATCGTTCATACGCTTCCTTCAATCCTGTTGATCTTCTCAAATAACATATAGTACTGCACTGCACAACACGCTCACACACTTTACACTGGGGGATGCACGAGTGTTATTTTTCATTTTAACAATGATTTTTTATAAGCTAGATAGTCATGGACCCTTCAAGTTCTCAGCAGCCGGAAATCCCAAGTTCTATTCCTCCAACCATAGAGATACCGGTTATCGAAGCCGAAGTCATAGAGCCAGCTCCGGATGAGCGTCTGGGTGCTCGGTTTATACTCAATCCATCAGATTCCGTGCCGTCGGGTATCTCTAAAGATATGCTTGGACGGATTTTCTTAAGGCATGATTTGTTGCTTGATGACGTGCTACTTCCTGGGCCCACTGATAGGCCACACAATTCCCCGGAAGGGTATACCGCTTTCAACCGTCAAGCTTTCACAGCGGGGACACTTCCTCCTTTCAATGACTATAGAAGGGAGATGTTATCGTTTCTTGGCATAGTTCCATCTCAGCTACATCCCAACGGGTACGCCTTATTGAACAGCATCTTTGTTCTCTTCATGGAGATCCTTTTTCGACCATCGAAGCCGATCGAGACCCAATATTTATTCAATGTCAAGAGCCGTGGAGACAGCCCCTCTTTCACCTTCCTGGAAGCGGTCAGGAGCTACCACATTGTACAGTGCTCCTGGGGAAGGCTAAGTTATTATAAAACCGAATGGTTCTATGTTCGGTGCCCCCCTGGATTTTCTGGGCGGTGGTTAGATAGACGTAAGTGTTGCCACTTCTCTCTTGAGTCATTGAGATACTAGTAACTGACTTCAAGAACTGACACATTTTTCCCTTCTTACAGCTGCTATCTCTCGTCCCGATGGCGCGTACTTCAGAGAGCTTGTTCGGGATTCTTCAAGCGTTTTCGAGCGAAGAAAGGCACATAGACTTAGTCCTGACCGACAGGAATTTGAGGGCTGTCGGGCTAATAGAGCGGAGACAGAGCATACATCTGGAAGTGGTACATAGAGTGATCCTGAAGAAACGTGTGAAGCGCAAAGCGCCCGCAGTTGTGATCACCGAAGAAGTTGACCTAGAAAGAACGCCCACCGATACCGAGCTTCCAGCTGGCCCTTCTGCCGATGTCCTGGACTCGGGTGGAAGAAGAAAAGGCAAGGCCGCTGCTCACAAACGCCCTAAATCTAAGAGATTTAAATCCGTCGTTGTGTCTTTACCTTTCCAGGAGGTCATAATTTCAGAAGATCCTCCCCCGCAAATAGAGAGTCCTTTTGCAGGGCTTAATGATATCCCGATCCCGGATTTCGTGTCGTCTCCACACGACGCCGGGATGGAAGGGCTTGATAGTGCTTTTGAACCGAGCGGGTTGCTTGCTATGAGTGCGGCCGACATTTTCGGTTGGTTGGGGGATTGCACATGCATACACTTCACTACACTACATGACCCACAACTGTACTTCGTCCAACTTAGGAAGTTGCTATCTCATTTTCAGGTACTATGTCTGGAAGAGGATCAATGCTGAACAGTCTTCGTTCAGCCCGAAAGGCTTCTGGTTACTACGATTCCCGCAGGAGGGATTCTGATAGGGATCGCGATCGCGAGCACTCTAGTCAGGATAGGTATGGGCGTGACAGGGATAGGGAATACCGACATGGGTCTAGATCACGTTCTCCTCCTCCTAGGCTTCCATCTCCTCCTCCCGTTCAAACTTCATATCCACCAGAGCCTCCTCGTCACATGCCTTCTTCTCACACTTCCAGATCTGAGACTCATCTCCAGAGAGTCGAGACTACATCTTCCATAGTTACCGAGCAGGTCCCTGCTGATCCCACTGGAGAAGGGGCCCGTAAGCTGGCTCAAATGAAGAAGGATTTTCCTAATATTTGCTTTGACGGTTATGTTTTCCCTCCCCACTTGAAGAGAATTCCATCAGGGGTAGAAGGCACGATGCATGACTTTGTTCACGACATCTATACCCAATATCGAGAGTGGGCGAAGGCTGCCGAAAAAGCTTCCAAAGTGGCCTTCGAGCGGGCTAAAGAGATCGAGAAGATGGAGACCACGCTCGCGAAAAGGGATCGTATTATTCAGGTACTCTCTGCTGAGTCCGAGTCTTCTCAAAAATCTGAGATTGAGGCCATTAAGAAGGCTGATGAAGCGAAGGTGGAGATGGAGAGGTTGGGGCAGACACACGTTGCCCTGGTGGAGGAGATGGGCCACCGGAATACCAAAGTTATCGCCGAGCGAGATGCGGCGGTCAAGGAGCTTAATGAACTGAAAGCCAAATTCGCCAGCTTGGTCAAAGAAAAAGATGACGCGAACAACGCAGCCCAGGAGGCGTGCGATCAGGCTGTTCTGCTCAGGGGAGAACGTGATGCGGCAGTGGCCAAAGTCCAGAAAGTGGAGACTGAGGTCGAGGAGAGGGTGAAGTTGGCTGAGTCCAGGTTAGAGGCCGACATTGAGGACCTCCTTGTTGTTTACAACTCTAACGTGTTGAGGCACAGGGGTCTGGCCTGGCTCGATGATTATTCAACGCATCTCCATAGTGCTTGGGGCCGACTGGTTGAGGAAGAGAAAGAGGCGCACCAGGGTGAGTCTGTGGATGAATTCGATCTCGAGAATCGTCTATTAACTGATGATGAAAAGAAGATTCTCCATGATTCAATGATCTCTTATGAGAAGGAGAGGCTTGGCACCCAGCACCTGGAGATAGGAGAGGGCTCCGGGGTTGGACATCATGATGCAAGTCTTGACATTCCGGTGTCAACCCAGCCTGAATCTTTGCCTGCGGCTGATCCTCAAGCTGTTCCTGCCTATAATCCAGATTAGCCGCGGATGTCTCCGACTGCAGCGCCAGCGACTGAAGCCGCCCCGTCGCTTACAAGCCAAACTGAGGAAGGTACTCCGAACATTCAACATGTCTTTCATGAGTCGAAGTCTTCGATCGAGTTTAAGTTCTAACAATTCTTTTATTCCTTGTACAGTGATTGACGTTGCACCGCACATGCCTCCTGCTACTCAAGGATTAAATCAGAAGCAGGAGGCTATCGTGACCGAGGCAACCACTATGAGCACAGCTGCCCCGATTGATGATCTGCAGGGGGGTTCGATCGTGTTCAATGAGCCGCTAATGGATGAACTTTTTCGCTGCCATGGCGATCGTCGTGCTGACTTGCCATCTGTTATGAGCGGAACTGATCCTGCTGCAAGCTCTTCAATGCCGACTGCTTATGCCCCCAGCGGGGCTCAAGCAGTGACCGAAGAGGAGATGTTTGCCCAGATTGATGCTGAACTGGTAGCAACTGGTTATGGCGGCAGCTTTGGAGGTGGGATGGCAGCATCGGGACCTGTCCCGCTCGGAATGATGTCTCATGGTGGTTCTGTCTTTCTCACCAGCTTGCCCATTCCACCGTCTGTAATTGATCCCTTTCCTCCGACTCCGCCCTTAGGGAGCATTCTTATTCACACGAGTTCGGAGGAGGACGTTGACATAATGCCCTCGCCTGAAGACCAATCGTCGAAAAGCAAAGGCTCGAAGAGGAAGCCTAGCGATGGCTCCAGTGGGTCCACATCGAGGAGGAAGCTAAGGAAAAAGAAAGATTAGGCATGCTCTCCCGGTGTATTTTGACTTGTATTTTGTTAGCCGTGTATAGATGCGGGTTCGGCCCCTGCTAGTAGGAATTTTTTGAAAACTTGTACACGAACTTCTTCTATAATCAATAGAAATGATACTCTTCTTTTTTGACTTCTTTTCTGTCATTGTGTATTTGTCTAAGTGTTTTAGTGTCTGGACTGCACTTGGGAGGTTTCGGTTTCCGAATGAAGTTCGTTCCTGTTCGCCAAGTTCGGGTATTGTGGACATGATTTGCGACCGGGAAATGAGTCGAACTTTGACGTCGTATTGCATCAGCCAATGGTTGATGCTCAAGTCTTGCCCCCCAGTCTTGGTGGTATGTTGTAAAACATTAGTCAGCGATTGCCCTTTTTCTCCTAGCATGCCGAGTCTAGTGCCGCTGGATGGGCATTTAAGACACACGGGGATTGAGCGGTTTATTCGCGCTTGTCCGATCGTCGACGATCATATCCGCACTCCAGGGATCCTCATTTGTTTACTGGCGGTTGGTCACGCTGACTTGAGTTTCAATCATATGCCCACTGTTTGGGGACTTGGAATTGGCATTTGTACTCCGACTCGC
This sequence comes from Allium fistulosum, assembly GCA_030737815.1. Lineage (NCBI taxonomy): Eukaryota > Viridiplantae > Streptophyta > Magnoliopsida > Asparagales > Amaryllidaceae > Allium > Allium fistulosum. Next base: position 1,384,633,408 of record CM060901.1, on the reverse strand, counting down.
GCTCCGGGAGTTTGGAGTTGATAATTATATTTCGATCCATGCTTTGGGAACTTGAAGTTGGTGTTTAGGCTCCGTTCTGCATTCTGGGAATTCGGAGTCGATGTCTATGCTCCGACTTGCACTCTGGAAATTCGGAGCTTATGTTTATACTCCGGCTCGCGCTCTAGGAGTTCGGAGTTGATGTTTATACTCCGCTTCGCGCTCTGGGAATACAGAGTTGATGTTTATACTCCACTTCGCACTCTGGGAATACGGAGTTGGATGTTTATACTCCGACTCGTGCTCTGGGAGTTCAGAGTTGATGTTTATACTCCGGTTCGCGCCTTGGGAATTCGGAGTTGGATGTTTATACTCTGACTCGCGCTCTGGGAGTTCAGAGTTGATGTTTATACTCCGGTTCGCGCCTTGGGAATTCGGAGTTGGATGTTTATACTCCACTTCGCACTCCGGGAATATGGAGTTGAATGTTTATACTCCGGTTCGCGCTTTGGGAATTCGGAGTTGGATGTTTATACTCCACTTCGCACTCCGGGAATATGGAGTTGAATGTTTATACTCCGGTTCGCGCTTTGGGAATTCGGAGTTGGATGTTTATACTCCGGTTCGCGCTTTGGGAATTCGGAGTTGGATGTTTATACTCCACTTTGCACTCCGAGAATATGGAGTTGAATGTTTATACTCCGGTACGTGCTTTGGGAATTCAGAGTTGGATGTTTATACTCCACTTCGTACTCCGAGAATATGGAGTTGAATGTTTATACTCCGACTCGCGCTCTGGGAGTTCGGAGTTGATGAAGGGTTGTCGTGTGCCAATCCCTTTTTTGACTTTGATGTGATGGCTTGCCCCCGAGCTTGGGTTTCACTTAGGGAGTGATCGGTTGCACCGCAGCCACTCTCTATTTGAATAAATCCCACTGTATGATGAGACTTAGCGCTCCGTGCATAGTGATGGTCATATGAAGTATTTCAAGTAAATCACAGCTCTGGCTCGAAGAGGTTGCATTTTATTGCTGAAATAAGAAAGTATGGAAAAGTCAGTTGCCTTATTACAAGTTCTAATTTCGAAATGCATAAACAAATTGCAGAAAAAGAAAGTAAACTAGATGGATAAAGATAGCCTGTCAGGTGTAATAGCGGCGAAGGCTCTCGCTATTCCAAGCTCTTGGCAGGGTAAGACCGTCGACGGTCGATAACTTGAATGTGCCATCTCCGAGCCTTCGTTCAATAACATACGGTCCTTCCCATGTCGGCTTCATGTGTGAAGGAACCAGATAGATTCTTTTTAAGACGAGATCGCCTAGTTCGAAGGTTCGCGGACGGACCTTGGCGTTGTACAATCGGGCGACTCGACTTCGATGCGCAGCTGCCCTCAAGTCAGCTTCCTCCCGCTTCTCATCTAGTAGATCGAGAGATTCAGTGAGTAATATAGCATTTGTCTTTGGATCATAGAATGTCACACGATGAGAAGGTACTTCTAGCTCGATTGGAATAACGGCCTCTGAACCGTAGGAAAGAGAGAACGGAGTGTGGCCGGTTGCGGTCTTGTGGGTTGTTCGGTAAGCCCATAGAGCCATAGGAAGTTCATTGACCCACCTGCCCCCGACCTTTTCCAGTCGTTTCTTCAGGATGGATTTTATAACTTTATTAACTACTTCGACCTGTCCGTTTGCTTGAGGATGTGCAACTACAGAGAATTTCTTTTGGATGTGAAATCGTTTGCAAAAATCTTTGAATTCAGCACCGTCGAATTGGGTTCCGTTGTCCGTAATTATGGTGTGTGGGAGACCGAATCGACAGATGATGTTACGAACCACAAAGTTGATTACTTTCTTCGTTGTAATGGTAGCGAGAGCTTCGGCCCCACTTTGTAAAGTAATCAACTGCAACGATGGCGTACTTCGCTCCACCTTTTGCCAGAGGTAGAGCACCGATGATGTCGATGCCCCACATTGCGAACGGCCATGGGCTGACCATTTGCGTTATCTCAGTAGGAGGAGCCCTAGAGATTCGGGCGTATTTCTGGCACCTATCACATTTCTTTGCATAGTCTAACGCATCGCGATTCATTGTGGGCCAGTAATATCCATAACAAAGTATTTTCTTGGCAAGTGCTTGCCCCCCGGTGTGATCACCACATTCTCCTTCATGCACATCGCGTAACACTTGTTTAATTTCATCGTGAGCGATACACCGGAGTAGGGGAACCGAGTACCCCCTTCTGTACATGAGTCCACTCTGGATGGTAAATCTTGAGGCCTTTCGAAGGACCTGTCTTTTTTCACTCCTGCGCTCCGGCAGGGTCCCATGCTCAATGTAATTTTTGAGTGGAGTCATCCATGATTCTTTTTCGGGGATGGTTTCGCATACCCGGTTTATTTCCGCCCGGTCGATACTTGGGAAAGATAGCGTTTCTACGGGAACGAGTCCCATTTGTTGAGCATCGCCTGTGCTGGCTAGCTTTGCCAACGAATCGGCCTTTTGGTTGCGTTCTCGAGGTATACTGTAGATGGCGTAGTAATCGAAATGGTCTAGTACTTCCTTAACTCGAGCTAAGTAGGCAGCCAACCTTCGATCTCTTGCTTGATACTCTCCTCGTACCTGACACACAACTAACTGTGAATCATAATAAACTTCCACTGCGATAATCCTCAAATCCCTAGCGAGTTTCAAGCCAGCTAGGAGGGCTTCATATTCAGCTTCATTATTAGTCGCATGGAAATCGAACTTTAAGGCATAACATATGGATCGACCCTCGGGAGTTTCAAGCACAATACCAGCGCCTGAACACCGATCGTTTGATGCTCTGTCGGTATAAAGTTTCCAGACGTATTCGGGGGATTCACTGGCTTCGGGCAAGTCCTCTGGGACGGTAAATTCAGCTATGAAATCGGCTAGGACTTGTCCTTGTATGGCCCATCTCGGAGCGTAAGTAAGGTCAAACTGGCTCAGTTCGATGTTCCACTTGAGTAACCTACCAGACGTCTCAGGCCGCGAAAGGACCTGTCGTAACGGTTGGTCGGTTTAAACAATAATGGAATGTGCCTGGAAGTATGGTCGGAGTTTTCTTGATGCAATGACAAGGCAGTAAGCCAACTTTTCTAGCTTCGGATAATTTCTTTCAGCCCCAGTCAATCGTTTGCTGACATAGTATACTGGCCTCTGTATCTTGTCTTCTTCTCGGATTAATGCAGCGCTGATGGCGTTTTCTGATATCGCCAAATATAAGAAAAATTTCTCATGATCGATAGGCTTTGACAGTATTGGTGGTGTGGACAGATGTTGAACTAGTGCTTGGAAAGCACCCTCGCATTCCGTGGTCCATTCAAAGTTTCGTTTCCCTTTTCGAATCAGATCGAAGAAGGGAATGCATTTGTTAGTGGATTTTGAAATGAACCTACTCAATGCTGCTACCTTTCCATTGAGACTCTGGACTTGCTTTATAGTTTTGGGAATTTCAAGATTTCTGATTGCCCAAATCTTTTCGGGATTGGCTTCGATTCCCCGGGCGTTAACGATGAACCCAAGGAACTTTCCGGATGCAACTCCAAAGTGACATTTCAGTGGGTTGAGCTTCATCTTGTACTCCCGAAGTATGTTGAACATGGTTTCTAGGTCTTTTACATGGTCGGTGGAGAGTCGTGACTTCATAAGCATGTCGTCTACATATACTTCCATTGTCTTCCCAATTTGATTAGCGAACATCCGATTAACCAACCGTTGGTAAGTAGCCCCGGCGTTCTTGAGTCCGAATGGCATAACCTTGTAACAGTAAAGTCCCAGATTGGTCACGAAGCTGGTATGTTCTTGATCGGGTAAATGCATTGGTATCTGATTGTAGCCTGAATACTCGTCCATGAAGAATAGGAGTTCATGTCCAGCCATCGAATCCACTAGCTGATCAATTCTAGGGAGCGGGAAACTATCTTTGGGGAACGCTTTATTCAGATCGGAATAGTCGACACATGTTCTCCACTTTCCGTTTGGCTTTCGGACGAGCACGGGGTTTGACACCCATTCAGGATATAGCGCATCCCGAATGAATCCGTTTGCTTCAATCTTTTCTACTTCCTCTTTAAGGGCAGCAGATCTCTCTGGATCCATACCGCGCCTTTTTTGTTTGACCGGGACATGCCGCGGGTCAATGTTCAGAGTGTGGCTTGCGATGTCCGGCGAGATCCCACACATATCAGAATGTGTCCAGGCAAATACATCAAGATTTTCCCGTAGAAATTCAACCAATTCCTCTTGAGTTTTCTGGCTTAGCTGAGATCCAATCTTTATCATTTTTGAATTGTCGTTATTGTCAATTGGGACATCAATCGTTAGCTCGGCCGGGGATGCTTGACTTTCTTTAGATTCTCCCTCGTCTTCAGTCTCTCTCGGGTCAAGATCCTTGAGGAATTGGCTGGGGTGCCCGGGCCTAGGCCCGGGCGTTAATTGTCAATTATCGGCGAAACGGACGCAGAGAGATTCCTCTACGCCCTTTCCCTTCTCCTTTCGCTGCGCCTCCTACAGCTCAGCAACATAACAGGCTCTGGCAGTGGCCTGATCTCCCTGAACGATTCCTATTCCATGGTCAGTGGGAAATTTTAAGGTCAAACACCATGGGGCAATGGCTATTCTGAATTCAGCGAGGGTTGGTCGGCCAAGGAAAGCATTGTAAGGGGAGTCTATGTCCAAAACGATGAACTGCAACATCCGTACTCTCCGACGTTCTCCAACTCCCAACTCTACTGGGAGTTCCACCATCCCAGTGGGGATTGTGGCACTTCCGTTGAAACCATGGACTCGAGATTGACAGGGCTTCAAGTCTGCGGCTTCCATCTTCATTTGATCATAAGCTCGCTTGAACAAAATATTCACAGAGCTTCCACTGTCAACTAAGATCCTTTTTATCCAAGCGGGACCTACTTGTGCTAAGATGATCAGTGGATCGATAGTGGGAGCTTCGATTTTATCTGTTTCTCTGCTCCTGAACACGATGTCATCCGTCATCGTTTTCTGTTGCTTGGCCGGAGCCCCCTCGTCAAAACTACTGCAACACTCGAAGTCCGCATGCCTGATAGAACTGGCATACGACTCCATCTCCTTTCAGCTTCGATTTGTTGTGTGAGGACCACCACTTATTGTATTGATGACCAACCTCCCGTCCGCACGAGCAGGTTCTTCCTGTCTTTCCTGGTTTGGGGCACGATTCTGATTTAATGGGCCCGCACCACTGGATTGTGGCGCTCGTACATACTGATCCAACTTCCGCTCTCGTATCAGTTTTTCAATGAGGTCTTGTAAGTGATGACACTCATTGGTGTTGTGGCCATAACTCTCATGGAATCTACAGAACTTTCCTGTTTGGATTTGTCTTTCAGTTGGTGGTTTCGGGGTAGGCTTCTTATACTGCATGGTATTGCAGGTCTGCAAATACACATTTTCCAACGACGTGTTCAATGGAGTGTAGTTTTCGTACATGGAAGCTCTACGCCGTGTTCCACGATCCTGATCGCGTTTTTTGTTCTGATTTCTATTGTCCCTCTGCTGATTCTGTTTATTTTGGACGTTCAACTGAACTTTTCCAGAACTATCTCCGAACTGTTTAACAGCGACGTTACTCTGGATACCTTCGATGTTGGGTCCTGCGTCATCCTGCTTCCTAGACTGTCTCGCATCCTCCCTTCTCAGGAATTGGGTTGCCTTTGAATAGAAACGATCCAATGACGCAGGTGGTTTCCCAGCTAACCAACTTCCGAACTCGGAATCAGCATCAATCCCCTTAGTCAGAGCCATCAGGATAGAGTTATTGTTGGGATTGCTTATTTCCGCACACGCGGCATGGAATCGCTCCAAGTAACGTCTAAGCGTTTCTCCGGGAGCTTGCGTAACACTAGACAGAGTGTTAACGTCCTTCGGCCTCGCCACATGCATACGGAATTGTTCGACAAACTTGGTGGCCATTTGGTCAAAGTTAGAGATGGATCGCGGTGGCAAACGAGTGAACCACATGGTAGCGATGCCCCTTAGGGAAATGGGGAAACTACGGCACTTTACTACGTCATCAGCTCTAGCAGCATTCATCAGCCATTCGTATTTCAGGACGTGTTGATTAGGGTGAGAACTCCCTTCATAAACTGGCAAAGCTGGCATCCTGAAGTGCCGAGGTGGTTCAGCATATAAAACATTATCGGTGAAAGGGGTATGACTTCGGGAGATTCCCCAATCGTCATTAGATAGACCTGACTTTCACGGATCATTTGGCAAATCATCGCTGGTATATCTGTCGTTTGGACATTCGGAGCATGTTGTGCAAAGGTGTGGTCGGATTCCACAGCGCGATTCTGGACCGGACGCGGTCGACGGTCCGTGCCTCGTCTCTTTGGTTTAACATCCTCAGGGACATAAGGTTCAGGAGTCTGCTCTTGTCGGTTATGTTGAGGATCAGCTTGGTTCCTAGCGTCACCTCCTCGTCCAGCAGTGATGGGTGTAGCAATGTTGCCGGTAACATGATAAGGAGCAGCTCCTCCCCGAGTTGAAGGTTCTGTGCGGAGGCTAACGGATGGTCCAATTCTAGGTTGCCCAAGGTTCGAAGCAGGTTGGTGTCCCGTGGTCTGGGTGTAGCTTCCACCCAACCGTGGACGTGTGGATCTAGTTTGGACATCGGAGAAGGCTAAGCTCTCTGTGGAGGAGTGAGAACCTTGGTCTCTTCTAGATCTTCTTCGCCTTTGGCGATTTAGCTGGTTAGTCAACTCCATGTTGGCGCATAGTTGCTCCGCTAGCTGCTGTCGACTTTGGGTCAACTCCTGAAGCAATGTCTGGAATTCTTGTCTAGTGATTGGACCTGATGGATCTGAAGGTCCTGCAGCATTTTGGTTGGATGGAGGTGATTGCATGGGGTTTTGTCGGTCCCGTGCTCCTTGATCAGCAGCTGCAGAGGTGGTACGTGTGCTCACCATAATGAATTGATGAAGTCCTTTCCTAGATCTGATTGCAAATCTGAGTAAATTGGAAGGGCTTCGAAGTTCTAGATCTAGATCTTCTTCTTAGATTTATGCAATCCAATAAAGTGGAAAGACTTCGCGACTTCCACTTCAAGGCATTATCGATCCATCAATACCCTAGTTTTGGTGGTCTTACATCTGAGATCAGATCACTCTTCTCCATTTTGAAGGTTGGTGATTTGGATTTTGGTGCATTATCAACGACTAGTGATGAAGTCATAATGGTGGTGGATATAGTGAAAGATTCTAGCTAATTATGACTTTGTGGAAGAAGATAGTAAATCGAGTCTTAAGTTCTTCATGGAACGAAGCTAGGGTTTTGCCTTGGTGCTCGACATGTTTTGCTATCTTCATCCACAGAGTCAAAATTAACTTGCACCGAGTTACATAGTCAATCCCAGCATGACGCCTTGCGGATTGATTTTGGTTTTTCTAGGAGGTAATTATAGCTTAGGGTAGCATCTTGCATGCAGGTTGTTATCACTTTCCAGAGAACTAAAATCGACTTACGTTGAGAATTCTCTTCCCAATTTGAACCCATCGATCTGTAGTTGCTCGCTTTGGATTGGTCTTGTTGTTGCACGATCGGTGTACCTGGAATAGTAAGAGCTTTCTGTGTCGCTTCAAACAACAGATCCATTATCGATTATTAATAGATAACAGGCAAGTATAGAAGAAATGAAATTTACAGGTGATACAGATTGTTCTTTCTAGTGTGAGTGAGCCATCTATACGGAATTGTTTGTTCACAGCGTTTAGGATGCCGAACCCATTCTCACTTAGATTACACATCATAACACCCACATTTTATACTTGTAATCCGATCGGTAGTTGGTACACGTCCATTATCTTCCGAATTTCAAGTACCAACTATGCTAGGGTCTATATTTTAGAGATTTGGCGCACCTGGCTATTTTGAACATAAGCTTTCTTATATAGAATGATGCACAAATCTTCTCAGTGCAAGTAAGTTGAGGGAAGCTCACTTATTTCTAAAGTGGAGTCTTCTTCAACCCTAGTGGGGTCAGCTGCTTTCATAACTTTAGGTCAATATTGTCGTCTGATTCTAGTTGGCCTTGTCGTCGATCGCACTCCTCCTAACTTTAGAGTCTTGCTTGATCCTTTGGAGAAAGCTCCTTCAATCCTTACACACAGGATGTTGCGAAGCATCTTCTCGTAATATGGTATCCTAGAGGATGATGTGCTTCTACCATCGAGAGGGGAATTCGCACATAGGCCACCTTTTGGATATGTGGCTTTCCACCGCTATACGTGTATGTATGGTGTAGTGCCCTCGTTCAATCATTTCTTAATGACAACATTTCAGAATATAGGGTTGGGCCCATTCCAAATTCGTCCAAATGGGTACCCCATGCTGACATGCTTATATGTTCTGTTCATGTGGGGGCTTAATCGTGCCCCGAGCTTTGCTGAGTTGCAGTATCTCCTGTTATTCAAAAAGGGAGAGGCTAATCCCTCACTCGTTTATATTGAGGCACAAGGTAGTAGGAAACTTATACTTGATCTTCCCAACAAGGTTCCCTCATCAAGAATCAATTCCTTTTTGTTAAATATCTAGAGGGATTCACCCGTCTATGGACCATGGGGAGTAAGTCTCTTTCCCCACGCTTGGAATTTCCTTTAATTGCCACAAGTCTTCTGAACAACCGCATATTCCTTGTAGTTCTTCCAAATACTAATAATGATCCAACTCTCGGCACTGTTCTTAGCTCTTTGAAGGCGGTAGATGCTCAAGAGCGCACAATCAGGTTCTTGCTCACAGAAAAAAATCTCCGCCGATGTGGGCTTTTACACCCTGGGAGGTATGTTGGATTTGTTAGCGCTCCTTCCCGCCCCAAAGCCCGAACCCATTCTGTTTCCTTTTCCCATGATTCTGGTGAAGATAATGATGATGAGGAAGAAAGTAACCCATCTGATGGATCAAAGAAGGCTTCTGAAGAGATCCGCATTCAATTCAGGGTCGATAGTCCGTCTGAAATGCCATCGATCCTGGAGGAGAAAGAAGAAGAGTTTGTTCAATGGGCGGGCAAGGAATCGTTGATTGAAGGGAAGAAGGAAGGAGAGATCAGCGAGGGGCTCCCTTTAAATGAAGAAGAAATATATTTTGATACTAACACCGATGAAGGTGATGTCCACTTAGGCGTCAAGGCCACGGAGTTGAGCCCCAAACATACTTCCTCATCTCCTTTGAAAGAACAGGTTGAAGAAGCTTCTCTCAAGAATAAACCTGCTGCCAGCTCCTTGCCAAGAGGTGCTGATCTTGACTTGGGAGACATGAACGACATTTTTGTGAATATGGGTGACTTGATAGATGAATTTACTTCGGAAGGGTTGTCTTCCTTGCTTACTCAAATCATCCCTCCAGGAGTCAATGTTGTGACGTTAGTCGGTGGTCAATCTGGTTTGTGTACTCTGCTGGGGTCATCAAACTGCAGCATACACTTCACTAGGATCACACATTTTATATTATCGTCATTATCCAGGTTTTTTAGTTCATCGAATGCATTTTTACTAAAGTCATTTTATCATTTGCCGCAGGAATCATGTATCGTGGATTTTACAGTAATCTTGATCAAGTACTAGAATCTCAACGTTCGCAAAGACATTATTCCAGGTATCATGCTTCCTAGGAGACCGATGAGGAAAGGAAGAAGAGGAAGGATATGGAGGTGGAAGAGCGTTGCTGTGCTGAGAAAGATCAAGGCCGTGATAGAGGAAGAGTCTGATTCAGTGGGAAGATTCATCAAAGAAGCTAAAAAGAGACCAAGGATAGGAGCCCGCTTCACAGCTTCCTGCTTCTATTGGAGTAATCGTTTCTACTTCCGGTGTCATGACCTCCTCTACTCATGCTGCTATGACCATCTCTCTTCCAGTTTCTAGGCGTGCTCCTTACATTCTCCCCACTAGTCCCCCGCACCTTCAGGCTGCATTCCCCAACTTGTTCTTAAGGGGGGTTGTTTTTTATAAGCCCAATCTAAAATTGGTTCATGCAGAGGCTTATTCAACCCATCTCCATGCGATTCAGAGCGGTTTGGAGCAAGCCGAGAGGTGGGAAAAATTATGCATGCAGCTTTCCACTGTTAACCGAAATGATTACCAGGAAATTCTCTTATTCGGGTCCGAAAAGGATAAGTACGAGAGGCAGATCGTGATGCGAAGATTGAGAGGCTGAAGAAGGAGAGGGATGATGCCCTCAAGAAAGAAAGTAAAAGTGCTTCTTTGTTTAAGGAGCCGAAGGTGTCCACCGACCGGGTCATACTCATATTTAGAGACTAAATAAAGAAGTGCCACACTGATGAGGCGGCTTTAAAAGGAAAACTAAGGATAAGTGAGATGATGGTTGAGTCGGAGAAGAAAACCATCGTCGAACAAGCCTAAGGGATTGTCTCTCTTCGTGAGAAAATTTTGATGTTGGATGCCAAGAAAAGTAAGCTAGTGGCAGAGAAGGCTAGCATAGAAGCCAGCTTCTGCTTCAAGACACCTTCGCAAAGAAGATGGAAGCCTTAGATGCTACTATTTTAGGCTTCTATGTTAATTCTGTGCGACATCAGGGAGCCTTAGTTAATTGGGTCTACTGTTCCCTCGCACGCTTGCTGTAGTCTAGGAAGTGGTTCTGGCCTAATTTGAAGACATTGGCGGTGGTTGCACCGAAGAAGAATTAGTTCAGGCTTACCTGAATGAAGAATCCTGCCAAGCTTTAGTGGAAGGCCGGAAAATCTTGATACTGGAGAGGGAACGAGAAGACACTGATGTCACGGCCACTGCTAAAGCTGTTACTGAGCATTTTCCTTCAGGCCCAGGTGAGCCATCCTTGCATCTTCGTACTGATGAGAGGATCGTTTCTACTTCTCCTGTAATCATGCAGCCAGCAAAGAAGGGTGACGACGAAGGCTTCGAAGTTGTGATGCACGAAAAGACACCCATGGTAGGTAATTTTCTTGTCTCTCCTGTGCTTGAAGACTTTCAATTTACGCCTAATGAAATTGCTAAGATAACTGCCCTTTATTCTAATATTATAGATCAACCCTCTCTTCCTACCAAGTTACCTCCTCAACACGATGTTGGATCTGCCACCATTCTAACCGCATCAACCATCGTCTCTACATTTGGCTCGCAGCCCAGTTCGCAATCTGAGCAAGTTGCAATGCTTCATGGTTTGGATGACCCTTATGTATCTCAAGAGGAAATTTTGGCGACTACTGATACATGGGAGTAGGCGGATCAAGCCAGCCAACCAGAGAAAATGAAGACCGAGTAGCCGACGGCTGAGAAACTGATGATAGCAGTGAAGAAAGAGAAGGTTGAGTAACAAAATAGGTCATCGAAGACTTCTCACAGATCCCGCAAGCACAAGGATAAAGGAGGATCCGCCAGTGGCCATGCTTTGGAGAGCGTGATCGCCTCAGGAGTGTATAAGGCTAAGAAGTTGTCGATTAGAGGCGGGAAAGGTGATCGAGGAAGCAATGAGAAGAAGTCATGATTTTCCTTTTGCTTCTTTCTGTTTTTTGGTTACTTTTTGTACAAGGGTAGAGTCCGCATTTATCATTTCTACTTGTTATTGACACAGTGGTGTTTTATTTTCCTATTCTTCGCCGATGTTGTGTGGGCATGGCCCCCACTATTTGTTGTTGTACATCAAAAACATTAAAGTAATAAAACTATTGAAATTTTGATTGTTGTTTTATTTTGTCTACTTATTTGTGTCTCATGCACTTAAGTCACTTTTTATTCATCATTGTTTTATTTAGTCTCGTAATTACCACCAAAATTCTTTGTTTAGAGTGACAAAACTATGAATTATTTGCTACTTTGAGTAACAGAAATATGAAGTATTTGCTACTTTGGTTGAGTGTTGGTGTTCGTGTGTGTGCCCCCTAATTCACTTGATTGTTCACTCAAACACTTGGTACGAGACTAGGTGTCCCTGGTAGTCTTCCAGGTGCACCCAGTCAGGTCTACACTGCAACTCCTATCTTTGGGGATTTCTGGCCTTAGGTGGCCTCACAGTGAGTATTTTTCGCACTTAAGTGATTTACGTACTTAAGTGATTGGCGATCCCGGAGCAATACCGATTTCTTGATTGTTTGTTAAGTTATTCCATCATGATGCTGACATTCAGGTTATTGTGCACACATATCGCTCCTTGGAGTGCTATTTTCTTGGCTCTGGGGGCGGTATGCGATTTTTGAAATATGAGAGTTCCTCATCTTTGGATGGAATTTTGCTGATTGAAGTAGTAGTGTGCGGCTTACGAAATGCGCAAGGTGGGATCGAGGCTTGCATGGTCGCAGTTTTGCAAAACAGGAAGCGACGTGCAGCTTACAAGATGCGCGGCTTAGGTTATTGTGTTTGCTTGGATGTGATTTCATAATTTAAAAGGCAGTGCATGGCTTACGAAATGCATGGATTTGATTAGGGCCTTCCCGGTGTTGCCGGAGAAACATCGGTTCTTAGACGGAAGGGATCGAATTCCGTCGATCCAACGGTTTGAATCGATTTGCTTCTATCGACTCAACGGGTAGATGGGGCGTACTTGAGCAGTGATTGGATGGTTTGAGTCGATTTGACCCCGTTGACTCAGTAAGTTACTTTTATGAACACAATTTTATTGGTTCGGAAAGCAAAGCAATTTTATTAATTAAAGTTGGGCAAATTCTGCCTATATACAATGCCTTCAGTATTCCGGGATGGCTTGTGTGCAGGAAATAGGAAATACATAAGATAATTTGAGGTAAAGTAACGACGCAGCGATTCGCTATTCCAAGCCCGGGGAATTTGGGTTCCATCAACGATTGTTAGCTTTAATGTGCCATCCCCTAGCTTCTGGCTGACCACATAGGGCCCTTCCCAGTTTCGTCCGAATGTTCCCGGTACAAGGTAGACTCGTTTAAGGACAAGGTCTCCCACTTCGAAAGTATGGTTATAGACTTTGGAGTTGAAACATCATGCGACCCTTTTCTGGTGAGCAGCAATCCTTAACTCGGCTTCTTCCCTTTTCTCATCGACCATATCTAGCGACTTGAGTAGGAGCTGTTCATTTTTCCTTTGATTGAAGTTTTGCCTCTGATGAGAGGGGATTTCTAGCTCGACTGGGATCATTGCTTCTGAACCATATGCCTAGTCGAATAGAGAGTGTCCAGTTGTAGATTTGTGCATTGTCCTGTATGCCCATGGCGCGAGTGGAAGTTCATCAACCCAATTCCCTTTAGCTTTAGTTAGTTGCTTTTTGATGGTAGACTTGATGATCTTGTTCACTTCTTCCACTTGCCCGTTTGCCTGTGGATGTTCAACAGCGTAAAAGCTTTTCTTGATTCAGAAGCATTTGCAAAATTCTTTGCTCAACGCTTTCGAATTGAGTCCCGTTATCCGTGATGATTTTTTGTTCCACTCCAAACCTGCAAATAATGTTTTTAGTGACAAAATTAATAACTTACTTTGTGGTAATAGTGGCCAGCGGTTTTGCTACGGCCCGTTTGGAGAAATAGTCAACGGCTAAGATGGCATATTTAGCTCCACCTTTGGCTATTGGAAATACACCAATCAAATCGATTCCCGAGATTGCGGATGGTCATGGGTTGACCATCTATGTTAGTTAAGTTGAAGGAGTTCTTTTGATCTTGCCAAACTTTTGGCATTAGTCACACCGTTTGTCATAATCTGTTGCATCGCAGTTTACGGTTGGCTAAAAATATCCATATCGGAGGAAATTCTTTTCAAGGGTTTGCCCTCGGTGTGATCTCCGCAATTGCCTTCATTGACTTCCCTAAGGATTCTTCGAGCTTCGTCGTTGGTCACATACCTGAGCAAGGGGGTAGAAAATTCCCTTCGGTAGAGTATCCCATCCTGTATTAAGAACATGGTGCCTTTCGAAGGAGTTTTTTCCTTTGATTCCTATCTTCGGGGAGTGTTCCTCTGAGGAGGTAATCCTTGATTGGTGTCATCCATGTTTCTGGTCCTTTGGTTGTATCAAAGATCTAGTTGATATCCATCTCCCTTACGCTTGGAGCAGTTAGCGTTTCAACTGGAACCAGTCCTAATGATCGAGCTTCCCCGAAACTGGCCAATTTCGCTAGATAGTCCACCTTCATGTTTTGTTCCCTTAGGATATGAGTGATGGTGAAATGTTTGATCTCATTCAGCAATTCCTTTACTTTAGATAGATACGTGGTGTGGTTCTCTTCATGAACTTGGCATTTTCCTTACACCTCGTAGACGACTAGGCGAGAGTCGCTATAGCTGTGTACAGACTTTATCCTAATTTCCTTTACAACTTTCAACCTGGCTATCAATGCTTCGTATTCTGCTTCGTTATCTGTTGTAGGGAATTCCAAGCGTAAGGCATAACAATCGGATCGTCCTTCGGGAGTCTCGAGCACTACTCCTACCCCCGAGCAGAAGTTGTTAGATGCGGCATCGACAAACAACTTCCAATGTGTTTCCACTTCTGGAGTAATTTCTTCTTCCTTATCTCGTATCGTAAATTCAGCAATGAAGTGTGCCGGCGCCTGCCCATTGATCGCCCTTCAAGGATGGTAAGTAATTCCATATTGACTCAATTCGATGTTTCGTTTGATAAGCCGTCCAGAGGTCTCGGGGCGGTACAACACTTGCTTCAAGGGTTGATCTATTAGTACTTTGATCCGGTGTGCTTGGAAGTATGGTCGTAACTTTCTGGATGCGATCTAGAGGCAATATGCTAATTTTTCCAATTTCTAATAATTCTTCTTTGCTCTAGTGAACCGTTTACTTATGTAAAATACGGGTCATTGGATCTTAGCTTCTTCTTGTACGAGCACGGCACTTAATGCATGGGGTGAGACTGCTAAGTAGATGTACAAATCTTCTCCATCTATCGGCTTGGACAGGATTGGCGGGGTTTCCATATGCCGCAGCTGCTCTTCGAATGCAGTTTGACAAGCTTGATTCCATTCGAAGTTCTTCTTTCCCTTCATTAGCGCGTCAATGAACGGTATACATTTGTCGATTTCTTTTGAGATGAATCAGCTCAGCACGGCAACCTTTCCATTCAAGCTTTGTAACTCCTTCATGCTCCCCGAGGCCTCGACTTCCCATAGAGCGGTAATTTGCTCGGGATTTGCTTCGATGCCTTTGGTGCTCACTATGAATCCCAAAAACTTTCCAAAGGCTACCCCAAAGTGACATTTAAGTGGACCGAGTTTCATTCCATATCTGTAGAGTATTTCAAACATTCGACGAGGTTGTCCAAGTGATTTGCAGCCATGCGCGATTTAACCAACATATCGTTTATATAAACTTCCATTGTCTTCTCGATTTGATGTGTAAACATGGCGTTCACTAGTCGTTGGTAGATTGTCGTATCATTCTTTAAGCCAAATGGCATCACTTTGTAGCAGTATAGTCCTAGATCAATAATGAAACTGGTATTTTCCTGGTCAGGTTCATGCATCATGATCTGGTTGTACCCCGAATAAGCATCCATAAATGATAGTAGTTCATATCCAGTTGTCCCGTCCACAAGTCGGTCGATTCTAGGCAGAGGAAAGCTGTCTTTTGGGAAAGCTTTGTTTAGGTCCAAGTAGTCGATATAAGTTCGCCATTTTTCATTGGACTTCTTCACTAGGACTGGGTTGGATACCCATTCGGGGTAGGTTGCATCGTGAATAAAATCATTCGCCGTCAGCTTATCCACTTCTTCTCTTAGCGCTCTAGACCGCTTGGGTCCTAGGCTACGCCTTTTCTACTTCACTGGCGTATATTTGGGATCAATGTTAAGTGTGTGGCATGCGATCTTCGGCAACACCACGCACATATCGGAATGTATCCAAACGAATACATCCAGATTGGTGCAAGGGAATTTGATGAGTTCCAGTCGCATCTTGTTTCCAAGATGTGATCCAATTTTTAGGATCTGTGTTAGGTCATCCATATCAGTTGGGATAGACACCGTTAATTCTGCCGGTGCTGCCCGTTCCTCCCCTATACTCTTCTTTCTAGAGTCCAAAGCCTTATCGAATCGGCTATGGTCCCTAAGCCAGGAGCGGCACTGTAGTTGCTATTCCGTAGGTTCACAAATGTGGATTGTTCTCCCCATATTCTTTCCTTTTACTTTTCTTCTAGACTCACATAGTTCAGCAATATAGCATTCTCTAGCGGCACTTTGGTCTCCTTTGATTACCCCAACTCCGTTCTCTTTCGGAAATTTCATGGTTAGACCCGTTAGCTAAAGCAATTCGAAAATCTACCAAAACGGGCCGACCCAAGAAAGCATTGTAGGCGGATATTTCATCAACAATTACAAAGGTTTGGACGAGGATGACTCATCAGTCACGTTCTCCAAGTTCTATGGGTAAATTGATTGTTCTGACAAGTTGCTTAGGTTAACCAGTGAATCCTGGATCTTTGACCGGCAAGTGGATATGTGCTTTATACTAATCTTAATTTGGTCAAACGTATGTTTGAACAGGATATTCACAGAGCTGCCACTATCCACAATACTCGTCAGACCAAGGCTGGTCAGATAACTACTGTCACGACCATGGGGTAGAGTGTCGAAGCTTCTATTCCTTCGGTGTCTCAAGTCGGAACATTATTCATCGTTTAAGGTTCTCTACTGTTTTGTAGGAGTCTCATCTTTGATCGCGAAGCACGAATCTTTCGGAGCATGTCTTAGTGAGCTTGCAGATCACTCCATTTTTCCCTAACTCCTGTACATGGGACGAGGTCCTTCGAATAATGTTCCGATGATGAGTCTCTGATCGGTCTGTCTAGATCCCTCTTCGCTGATTCCAGCTTGGCTTCCCCAGTCTCTAGGAGCTTGGCGTTCTACAGGCTGGTTAGGATTTTATGGTTTCCTCACATACTGCTGAAGCTTGTTCTCCCGAACCAGTTCTTCAATCAGATTCTTCAAGAGATGGCACTCATTCGTGTTGTGACCATGTGTTTCATGGAAGCAGCAGTACTTTCTGGAGCGTTTTTGTTGTTCAGTCGCTTCCTTTTTAGGCGGCTTCTTGTACTCTTTTGTCCCTTATGTCACAAGGTAGATGTTCTCTGGAGTATTATTGAGTGGAGTGTAGTCTTCGAGCTTCAAGCCTTTAAGTTGCTTGCTGCTTCCATTTCGCTTGTTGGAATTATGATTCTTCCATTTTTGATTCCCATCCATTCCCGGAGTGGTCCCGGAGGTATTTGCATATTAGTTTGCCGCCATACCATTCTGCCTAACGTTGGTTGGTTGTAGTTTAGCAGGTTTACCTTTTAGCACCTATGCCTCTTCCAATCTTAAGTACTGACTCGCCTTTTGATTAAAGTCCTTCTTAGTGGTAGGTTGTTTCACCTTGATCCATTTTTCGAATTCAGTGTCGGGACGGATGGCGTGGACTAGGGCCATGAAGACCATATCTTTCATTCTGAATATCATCAGTGAAAGGAGTCCGCTTGGAGCGGATCCCCATTCATCATCTTTCCTATTCTTACTTTCGTTCATTAGGCGCTTGATCATGTCCGCAGTTTGTGCCTTGGATATCCAATAATCCGTGGGTTGGCTTCCAGTGACTATACCAAGTGTTTGATTTTGCAAACGGTCATGGTAGGTGGGCTAAAGCCTAGGCTCTCCTGTCTTCAGAAGAGCCACTCCCTCGAAGTTTCATTGGCTCTCGGTTAGTCCTTCGCAGGACCACTATGAAGTTAAGCACAACACTCTTCCGACTCCACTACGTCTTCAAAAAAACTTCCGAAGAGTGTTGTGCCCAACTTCATAGTGGTCCTGCGAAGGAGTCGAACTAGATGGAGTCGAACTGTGGTCCTGCGAAGGAGTCGAACTAGATGGAGTCGAACTGTTGTTTTCTGAAGGATGCGGAGCGAGTCGAACAGAGGCTCTGAGATGGAGTCGTAGTGGAGCGAGTCGAAATGGAGCGAGTCGAAGTAGGCTTCCATGATGGATTCGAGCAGAGCGAGTCGAAGGGGGCTTTCCTGAGGAATGCGAACTGAGCGAGTCGAAGAAGGCTGTTTCTAATCAATTTTGCATCGGTTGTAACTTGAGCATACGAACTTGGATTGACTTGAGATTTGGAACTTTGACTCTCATAGCTTAGCTTGTCATGTTATATTAATTTAATCTCGATCCGGACTCGGACAAAATTTGTCGATATCCATAGTGAGCCTGTGTATAACCGATCTTTGAGATGGATCGTCATTGGTTTACTAGTCAATTCCTTGATGTCACGGCCTTGCCAAAAGGCGGGATAACATTTTCCCCCCAAAGTACGTCTTGTGGAAACATGATGTGCTTTGAAATGCTGCCATCTTTACTCTGAATAGTTATTGTCTTTTCGATGAAAGCTGTAATCTTCGACTGATTTTCTCGATAATGTAAGCTGTTGACTGTCAGCTGCTGTACCATGTATTGTTGAATCCGATTGCTGTATGCTAGTGATTAGCCGTTTGTTGTTGTAATCATTATTAAATGAGTTTCTGATTCCTATAAATCTGGAGTATTGAATATTAGTCCGACATACATGCATATATGTTAACCTGACTCTCGTTGACGTTTGTACGTTCTCGTTGTCAGTTTATTTTATATTGAATTGCGTATCGATCCTCTCCTGAACCGACGTGAAATTCATTGTAACAACGCTCGATGGTTGTTTTTGAATGTTCCTTCGTAACGATCCTATCCTGAATCGACGTGAAGGGTTGAAACGTTGAAGACGACTTTCATTGAATTTAGGGATGCGAAATGAGCATTTCGAATCGATATAGATGGAGTCACTGGATACGAACAGGCAATTCGTATCGATGGAGTTGGCCTCTGGAAGCAGTGCTTCGATGAATTCGAACTGCATAGGAAGTGGAGTCGAACGGCACAGGGGGCGGAGTCGAAGACGAGCGATACGAAGAAAGGTTTCGTATCGATGGATTTGGTGAAGACTGAAAGGCCCTCGCTGGCGACTTCGTATCGATAACAGATCGCATTGGTGGATTCGAATAGCTTATTCGACTCGCTCTTGTGGTAACACTTCGTAGCCAGTTGAACTCGCTGGGATGTGAAGCGTTTTTTTTACCTTTGCGCTCGAGTCCATATAAATACCCCGTACTTAGACATTTTTTCACTTTTCACTTTCTGTTTTTCTGCCTTGCTTTCGTATACCTCTGAGACTTGGGAAAATAAAGAACTGTTCTTGCCCTTGAACCAATTCATACCTTCAATTACTCGAACTAACTACCAGATCTAGGTAATCCACTAAGCGAATCCAACGCGTAAACGATGAGACTCGGTCTTTAACACCAAATCAACCAGAGTCGCGATCGATCGAAGATTCCTTGGCCTCAGCTTCACGTCGATATGGAGTAGGGGTTTCAAGATGATGAGACGGGGGCCATCGTATCGATCGATGGTTGAGCTTTGCATCGAATCAAGTGCTTTGAATACGTAGATTGATACGAAGGGGTTGTGTCTGATCGATTCGAAATGATGGCCTTCGATCGAGTCGAAGTGGATGGCTTTGGATCGAGTCGAAGCAGCAGCCTTGGATCGATTCGAAGTGGAGGCCTTGGACCGATTTGAACTGCGTAGCCTTGGGATCGAGTCGAAGTGGGTGGCTTTGGATCGAGTCGAACTGGAGGCTTCGAATCGAGTCGAACTGTGCAGCCCTGGGACCGATGCGAACGTGTCCCTGAGTGATCGATTCGAACTTGAATCTTGGCGAGCGATTCGAACTTGAACCCTAGCGATCGACTCGAACTTGAACCTTTGACGATTGACAACGAACCTAACTTCGATGATATTGAAAAAGCCTTGTGCATTCGAACATCTAACTCCGACGAGCTTCATTCTTGGCATAATTAGACTTGACCTTTGGACTGCATACTTGATTTCCCTTCGAAGCTCGTCGATGGAACTGCAACTCTGACAAAATTTTAACAAACTTTAACTTGGACTGATTGCTAATAACTGGATGGCACGGTTGTGACTGTCAGCGATGACGGTCCTTCCGACCGAATTCCTCTATCACGGCTCCGGACGAGCGTCTATATGCCCGGTTTATTTGTCGTCCATAAGATGTCGTGCCGTCCGGTATCTCCGAAGATATGCTAGGACGGATCTGTCTAAGGCATGGCTTGTCGCTTGATGATGTGCTACTACATGGGCCAAATGACAGGCCGCATGATCCCCCGGAGGGGTTTACTGCTTTTAACCGTCATGCATGTACGGCGTGAACATTTCCTCCTTTCAACCAATACATAAGGGAGATGTTATCATTTCTTGGAATAGTACCATCCCAGCTACACCCCAACGGGTATGCCCTGTTGAACAGCACTTTTATCTTGTTTATGGAGATTCTCTTTTGACCACCAAAGCCGATCGAGATTAGATATCTATTTAACGTTAAGAGCTGTGGGGACATCCCTTCTTTCACCTTCCTGGAAGCGGTCAGGAACTGCCACATTGTAATGGGCTCCTGGGGAAGGCTAAGTTATTTCAAGACTGATTGGTTCTACGTTCGGTGCCCTCCTGGATTTGCTAGGCGGTGGTTGGATAGATGTAAGCATTGCAATCTTTCCCTTGAATTATCGAGATAATTATGACCGACCTCAAAACTGACATGTTTCTCTTCTTTTATAGTTGCAATCTCTCGACCTGATGGTGCATACTTCAGAGAGCTAGTTCGGATTCTCCAAGCGGCTCCGGGCGAAGAGAGGCATATCGACTGGGTTCTGACCGACAGAAACTTGAGAACTGTCGGGCTAATTGAACGGAGGCCGAGCATACGGCTGGAAGGGACACTTAGAGTGGTCTCGAAAAAACGGGTGAAGCGCAAAGCGCCCGCAATCGTGATAACCAAAGAAGTTGATCTAGAGAGAATGCCTACTGATACCGAGCTCCCAGCCGGGCCTTCTTCCGATGTTCAAGATTCAGGAGGAAGGAGAAAAGGCAAGGCTGCTGCTCACAAGCGTTCTAAATCCGAGGGATTAAAATATGTTGTTATGTCCTTGCCTGTTCAGGGGATTAGAATTTCAAAGGCTCCTCCCCCGTAAGTAGAGCATCCTTTTGAAGGGCTTGCTGATATTCCGATTCCGGATTATGTGTCGTTTCAACACGACACCGGGATGGAGGAGCTTGACAATGCTCTCGAGCTGAGTGGGTCGCTTGCTACAAGTGCGGCTGACATTTCCGGTTGGTCGGGGGGTTGCACATACATACACTTCACTGCACTACACGATTCATAACTGTAAATCGTCCAACCTGGGAAATCGCTAACCTTTTCTTCGTCTCTCATTTTCAGGTACTATGTCCGGGAAAGGATCGATGATCGGGAATCTCCGCTCAGCCCGAAAAGCTTCTTCTTGTTATGATTCCCGTAGGAGGGACTCGGATAGAGATCGCGATCGCGAGTACTCTAACCAAGATAGGTACGGGCGTGATAGGGACAGAGAATACAGATATCGGTCTAGATCGCGCTCTCCTCCTCCTAGACTTCCATCTCCACCCCCTATTATTGTTCCACACCCGCTAGAGCCTTCTCGTCATAGGCCATCTTCCCATACTTCTAGATCTAAGACTCATCTTCAAAGAGTCGAGACCACGGCCTCTATAATTACAGAGCAGGTCCCAGCTGATCCCACAGGAGAAGGGGCCCTTAAATTGGCTCAGATGAGGAAGGATTTCCCAAATATTTGCTTGGATGGCTATGTCTTCCCACCACACTTAAAAAGAATTCCGTCTGGAGTGGAAAACACGATGCATGATTACGTTCATGACATCTACATCCAGTACAGAGAGTGGGCAAAGGATGTAGAGAAGGCTTCCAAGGTGGCCTATGAGCGAGCCAAAGCACTCGAGAAAATGGAATCTGATCTTGCTCAAAGGGACCGGATCATTCGAGTGCTCACTGCTAAGGCCGATTCTTCTCGGAAATCTGAAATCGCGGCCACTAAAAAAGCTGATGAAGCGAATGTGGCCATGGAGAGGTTGAGGCAGACACATGTTGCCTTGGTGGAAGAGATGGGCCACCGGAACACTACAGTCACCGCCGAGCGGGATGTGGCGGTCAAGGAACTCAATGAACTCAAGGCCAAATTAGCCGACATGGCCAAGGAAAAAGATGATGCGAACAACGCAGCCCAGGAGGCATGCGAACAAGCTGTCCTGCTCAGGGGTGAATAGGAGGCGGTTGTGGCCAAAGTCCACAAGGTGGAGACTGAGGTTGAGGAGAAAGTGAAGTCGGCCGAGTCCAGGCTAGAGGCTGACATCGAAGACCTTCTCGTTGTTTACAACGCTAATGTGCTGAGGCACAGGGGTCTAGCCTGGCTCGATGATTATCCAATGCATCTTTATAACGCTTGGGGTCGACTGGTTGAGGAAGAGAAGGAGGCGCATCAAGGCGAGTCTATGGATGAATTTGAACTCGAGAATCGCATTCTGACTGAAGATGAAAAGAAGATTCTTCACGAGTCAATGATTCTGCATGAGAAGGAAAGACTTGGCGCCCAACACTTTGAAGTGGGAGAGGGTTCAGGGGTTGACCACCATGAAGCAAGTCTTGAAGTTCCCGTGTCAACCCAGCCCGAATCCTCGTCTGCGGTTGATCCCCAAGTTGTTCCTGATTACGATCCGGATCAGCCGCAGATGCCTCCGACTACAGCGCAAGTGACTGAAGCTGTTCCGCCGCCGTCAAGTCAAACTGAGGAAGGTATTCTGAACATTTCACATATCTTTCTTAAGTCGAAATCTTCGTTCGAGTTAAGGTCTAACAGTTCTCTTATTCTTTGTCCAGTGATTGATGCTGCACCGGCCATGCCTCCTGCTACTCAAGAATCATATCAAACGCAGGAGGCTATCGTGACCGAAGCAATCACTTTAAGTGCAGCTGCCCCACCCGACGATACTCAGGGAAGCACACTTGTATTTGATGAGCAGTTGATGGAAGAACTCTTTCGCCGTCATGGCGATCCTTTAGCCGACTTATCATTCGTCATGGGTGGAGGAGTTCCTGCCACAAGCTCTTTGATGCCGACTACTGACGCTCCCAGCGAGGCTCGTTTGGGTACTGAAGAGGAAATCTTGGCACAAATCGCCGCTGAAATGGATGCCACAACACATGGTGGCAGTTTTGGAGGTGGGATGGCGGCACTTGGTCCAGCTCCGCTTAGAATGATATCGCCTGGCGGTACATTTTCTGACACTAGTGTGGCCATGCCATCTTCCACATTTGATCCTATCCCTCCGACTCCACCGACAGGAAGCATCCCTGTTCATTCGAGTTCGGAGTAGGACGTTGAAATTATGCCCCCGCCCGGAGACCGTCCACCGATGGGCAAAGGCTCAAAGAGGAAAGATAGTGATGGCTCCAGCGGGCCTGCACCGAAAAGGAAACCGCGGAAGAAGAAAGATTAGACATGCTTCCTTGGTGTAATTTTGACTTGCATTTTGTTGGCCGTGTATAGATGCGGGTTCGGCCCCTGCTAGTAGGAATTTTGGAAACTTGTATACGAACTTCTTTTATAAACAATAGAAATGAAACTTCTCTTTTTTGACTTTTTTTCTGTCATTGTGTATTTGCCTAAGTGTTTCAATATCTAAAATGCACTTGTGAAGTTTCAGCTTCCGAATAAAGTTTGTTTTTGTTCGCCAAGTTCGGGTACTGTGGACATGGTTTGCGACCGGGGAGCGAGTTGAATTTTTACGTCGCATCGCTTCAGTCGGTGGTCGATGCTTAAGTCCTGCCCCCCAGTCTCGGGGATGAGTTGTAGAACACCAGTCAGCGATTGCTTCTCGTTTTCGTCATGTTGAGCCTAGTGCCACTGAACGGATGTTTGAGTCAAGTGGAGACCGAGTGGTTTTTCCACGCTTGTCTGATCGTCGATGATCATATCCGCACTTCGGGGATTCTCATTTGTTTACTGGCGGTTGGCCACGCCGGCTTAAGTTTTGATCATATGTCCGTGATCTGGGGACTTGGAATTGACATTTGTACTCCGACTCGTGCTCTGGGAGTTTGGAATTGATATTTATACTTCGATTCATGCTTCGGGAACTTGAAGTTGGTGTTTACGCTCCGTTTCACACTCTGGGAATCCAGAGTCGATGTTTATACTCCGACCTGCACTCTGGGAGTTAGGAGTTGTCGTTTATACTCCAATTCGCGCTCTCGGAATTTGGAGTTGATGTTTATACTCCAATTCGCACTCTGGGAATTTGGAGTTGAAGTTTATACTCCGTTTCGCACTTTGGGAATCCGGAGTTGTCGTTTATACTCTGGTTCGCACTCTGGGAACTTGGAGTTGATGTTTATACTCCGACTCGCACTCTGGGAGTTCGGAGTTGATGTTTATACTCCAACTCGCACTCTGGGAGTTCGGAGTTGATGTTTATACTCCGGTTCGCACTCTGGGAACTTGGAGTTAATGTTTTTACTCCGGTTCGCACTCTGGGAACTCGAAGTTGATGTTTATACACCGGTTCACACTCTGGGAACTCAGAGTTGATGTTTATACTCCGACTCGCACTCTGGGAGTTCGGATTTGATGTTTATACTCTGGTTTGCACTCTGGGAACTCGGAGTTGATGTTTATACTCCGACTCGCACTCTGGGAGTTCGGAGTTGATGTTTATACTCCGGTTCGCACTCTGGGAACTCGGAGTTGATGTTTATACTCCAGTTCGCACTCTGGGAACTCGGAGTTGATGTTTATACTCCGACTCACACTCTGGGAGTTCGGAGTTGATGTTTATACTTCGACTCGCACTCTGGGAGTTCGGAGTTGATGTTTATACTCCGGTTCGCATTCTGGGAACTCGGAGTTGAATGAAGGATTGTCGTGTATCAATCCTTTCTTGACTTTGATGTGATGGTTGGTCCCCGAGCTCGGGTTTCACCTAGCGAGTGATTGGTTGCATCGCAGTCACTCCCTATTTGAATAAATTCCACCGTATGGTGGAACTTAGCTCTCTGTGCATAGTGATGATCATATGAAGCATTTCAAGTAAATCACAGCTCTGGTTGAAGAGATTGCATTTTATTGCTGAAATAAGAAAATATGGCAAAGTCAGTTGCCTTATTACAAATTCTAATTTCGAAATGCAGAAATAAATTTCAAAATGGAAAGTAATCTAAATGGGTAAAGATAGCCTGTCATGTGTAATAGCAGCGATGGCTCTCGCTGTTCCAGGCTCTTGGTAGAGTGAGACCGTCGACGGTCGATAATTTGAATGTGCCATCTCCGAGCCTTCGTTCAATAACATACGGTCCTTCCCATGTTGGCTTCATATGCGAAGGAACCTAATAGATTCTTTTAAGGACGAGATCGCCTAGTTCGAAGGTTCGCGGACGGACCTTGGCGTTATACAATCGGGCGACTCGACTTCGATGTGCAGCTGCCCTCAAATCAGCTTCTTCACGCTTCTCATCTAATAGATCGAGAGATTCAGCAAGTAATATAGCATTTGTCTTCGGATCATAGTATGTCACACGATGAGAAGGTACTTCTAGCTCGACTGGAATAACGGCTTCTGAACCGTAAGAGAGAGAGAATGGAGTATGACTGGTCGCGGTCTTGTGGGTTGTTCGGTAAGCCCATAAAGCCATAGGAAGTTCATCGACCCACTTGCCCCCGACCTTTTCCAGTCGTTTTTTCAGAATGGACTTTATAACTTTATTAACCGCTTCGACCTGTCTGTTTGCCTGAGGGTGTGCAACTGTGGAGAATTTCTTTTGGATGTGAAATCGTTTGCAGAAATCTTTAAATTCAGAACTGTCGAATTGGGTTCCATTGTCCGTAATAATGGTGTGTGGGAGACCGAATCGATAGATGATGTTGCGAACCACAAAGTTGATTACTTTCTTCATTGTAATGGTAGCGAGAGCTTCGGCTTCAGCCCACTTTGTAAAGTAATCAACTGCGACGATGGCGTACTTCGCACCACCTTTTGCCAGAGGTAGAGCACCAATGATGTCGATGCCCCACATTGCGAACGGCCATGGGCTGACCATTTGCGTTATCTCGGTAGGAGGAGCTCTAGGAATTCGGGTATATTTCTGGCACCTATCGCATTTCTTTGCATAATCCGACGCATCGCGATTCACGGTCGGCCAGTAATATCCGTATCGAAGTATTTTCTTGGAAAGTGCTTGTCCCCCGGTGTGATCGCCACATTCTCCCTCGTGCACATCGTGCAATACTCGTTTAATTTCATCATGAGCGATACACCGGAGTAGAGGGACTGAGTACCCTCTTCTGTACATGATTCCATTTTGGATGGTAAATCGTGAGGCCTTCCGAAGGACTTGTCTCTTTTCACTCCTGCGCTCTGGCAGGGTTCCGTGCTCAATGTAATTTCTGAGTGGGGTCATCCATGAATCCTTTTCGAGGACGGTTTCGCATACACGGTCTATTTCTACCCGGTCAATGCTTAGAGAGGATAACGTTTCTATGGGAACGAGTCCCATTTTCTGAGCTTCACCTGTGCTGGCCAGCTTCGCCAATGAATCGACTTTTTGGTTGCGTTCTCGAGGTATATAATAAATGGCATAATAATCAAACTGATTTAGTACTTCCTGAACTCAAGCTAAGTAAGCAACCAACCTTCGATCTCTTGCTTGATACTCTCCCCGTACTTGACACACAACTAATTGTGAATCACAATAAATTTCCACAGCGATAATTCTCAAATCTTTAGCAAGTTTCAAGCTAGCTAAGAGGGCTTCATATTCAGCTTCATTATTAGTCGCATGAAAATCAAACTTCAAAACATAGCATATGGATTGGCCTTCGGGAGTTTCAAGTACAACACCAGCGCCCGAACACCGATCGTTAGATGCACCATCGGTATAAAGCTTCCAGACGTATTCGGGGGATTTACTGGTTTCGGGCAAGTCCTCTGGAACGGTAAACTCAGCTATAAAATCAGCTAGGACTTGTCCTTGAATGGCTCATCTTGGAGTGTAAGTGATATCGAACTGGCTCAGTTCAATGTTCCACTTGAGTAACCTACCAGACGTCTCATGCCGCGGAAGGACCTGTCGTAACGGTTGGTCGGTGTAAACAATAATGGGATGTGCCTGAAAATACGGTCGGAGTTTTCTTGATGCAATAACAAGGCAATAAGCCAACTTCTCAAATTTCGGATAATTCCTTTCGGCCCCAGTCAATCGCTTGATGACGTAGTATACTGGCTTATGTATCTTGTCTTCTTCTCGAATTAATGCAGCGCTGATAGCGTTTTTCGATATTTCCAAATATACGAACAACTTCTCATGATCAATAGGCTTCGACAGGATAGGTGGTGTGGATAGGTGTTGCACTAGTGCTTGGAAAGCGCCCTCACACTGCATGGTCCATTCAAAGTTTCATTTCCCTTTTCGGATCAGATCGAAGAAGGGAATGCATTTGTCATTGGACTTTGAAATGAACCTGCTCAATGCTGCTACCTTTCCATTGAGACTCTGGACTTGTTTTATGGTTTTCGGAGTTTCGAGATTTCTGATTGTCCAAATCTTTTCAGGGTTAGCCTCGATTAATCGAGCGTTAACGATGAATCCAAGGAATTTTCCGGATGCAACTCCAAAATGACATTTCAGTGGATTTAGCTTCATTTTGTATTCCTGAAGTATGTTGAACATAGTTTCCAGGTCGTTAACATGGTCGGTGGAGAGTCGTGACTTCACAAGCATGTCGTCTACATATACTTCCATTGTTTTCCCGATTTGGTTGGCAAACATCCGATTGACCAATCGTTGATAAGTAGCCCCAGCATTCTTGAGTCCGAATGAAATAACTTTGTAACAGTAAAGTCCCAGATTGGTTACGAAGCTGGTATGTTCTTGATCGGGTAAATGCATCGGTATCTGATTGTAGCCAGAATATGCGTCCATGAAGGATAAGAGTTCATGCCCAGTTGTCGAATATACTAGCTGGTCAATTCTGGGAACCGGGAAACTGTCTTTGGGACATGCTTTATTTAGATCGGAATAATCGACACATGTTCTCCACTTTCCGTTCGGCTTTCGGACGAGCACGGGATTTGACACCCATTCAGGATATAGTGCATCCCGAATGAACCCGTTCGATTTAAGCTTTTCTACTTCTTCTCTAAGGGCGGCAGATCTCTCTGGATCCATACCACGCCTTTTCTGTTTGACCGGGACATGCCGCGGGTCAATGTTCAAGGTATGGATCGCGATGTCCAGCGAGATCCCACACATAACGGAATGTGTCCAGGCAAATACGTCAAGATTTGCCCGCAGAAATTCAACCAATTCCTCTTGAGTTTGCTGGCTTAGCTGAGATCCAATCTTTATCATTTTCGAGTCATCGTCATTGTCAACTAGGACATCAATCGTCAGTTCGGCCGGGGATGCTTGACTTTCTTTAGATTCTCCTTCGTCTTCCGTTTCTCTTGGGTCAAGATCTTTGAGGAATTGGCCGGGGTGCCCGGGCCTAGGCCCGGGCGTTAATTGTCAATTGTTGGCAAAGCGGACGTAGAGAGATTCCTCCACGCCCTTTCCTTTCTCCTTTCGCTGCGCTTCCCGCAGCTCGATGACATAACAGGCTCTGGCAGCAGCCTGATATCCTTGAATGATTCCTACTCCGTGATCAGTGGGAAATTTTAAATTCAAGCACCACGGGGCAATGACTACCCTGAATTCAGCGAGGGCCGGTCGGCCCAGGAAAGCATTATAAGGGGAGTCTATGTCCAAAACAATGAACTGCAACATCCATACTCTCCGACGTTCTCCAACTCCTAACTCTACTGGCAGTTCCACCATTCCAGTGGGTATAGTAGCACTTCCGTTGAAACCATGGACTCGGAATTGACAAGGCTTCAAGTCTGTGGCTTCCATTCTTATTTGATCATAAGCTCGCTTGAACAAAATATTCACAGAGCTTCCTCTGTCAACTAAGATCCTCTTCATCCAAGCGGCACCTACTTGTGCTGAGATGACCAGTGGATCGATAGTGGGGGCTTCGACTTTATCAGCGTCCCTGTTTATGAACACGATGTCATCTGTCATCGTCTTCTGTTGCTTGGCCGGAGCCCCTTCATCGAAACTACTACAACACTCGAAGTCTGCATGCCTGATAGAACTGGCATACGACTCCATTTCCTTCCAGCTTCGATCTGCTGGGTGAGGACCACCACTTATGGTATTGATAACCAACCTTTCGCCTGTCCGAGTGGGTTCTTCCTGTCTTTCCTGATTCGGAGCACGGTTCTGATTTGATGGGCCCGCACCACCAGACTACGGCGTCCGCACATACTGATCCAACTTTCGTTCACGTATCAGCTTTTCAATGAGGTCTTGTAAGTGACGACACTCATTGGTGTTGTGGCCATAGCTCTCGTGGAATCTGCAAAACTTTCATGTTTGGATTTGTCTTTCAGTTGGTGGTTTCGGGGCAGGTTTCTTGTATTGCATGGTATTGTAGGTCTGCAAATACACATTTTCCAACGACGTATTTAATGGAGTGTAATTATCGTACATGGAAGCTCTACGCCGTGGACCACGATTCTGATCGCGTTTTTTGTTTTGGTTTTCATTGTCCCTCTGCTGATTCTGTTTATTTTGTACGTTCAACTGAACTTTTCCAGAACTATCTCCGGACTGTTTAACAGCGATGTTACTCTGGATCCCTTCGATGTTGGGTCCTGCATCATCATGCTTCCTAGACTGTTTCGCATCCTCCCTTCTCAAGAATTGGGCTGCCTTGGAATAGAAACGGTCCAATGACGCAGGTGGTTTTCCAGCTAACCAATTTCCGAACTCGGAATCAGCGTCAATCCCCTTAGTCAATGCCATCAGGATAGAGTTATCATTGGGATTTCTTATTTCTGCACACGCAGCGTGGAATCGCTCCAAGTAACGTCTAAGTGTTTCTCCGGGAGCTTGTGTAACACTAGACAGAGTGTTAACGTCTTTAGGCCTCGCCACGTGCATACGGAATTGTTCAACAAACTTGGTGGCCATCTGGTCAAAGCTAGAGATGGATCATGGTGGCAAACGAGTAAACCACATGGTTGCAATGCCTCCCAGGGAAATGGGGAAACTACGGTATTTTACTACGTCGTCGGCTCTTGCAGCATTCATCAGCCATTCGTACTTCAGGATGTGTTGATTGGGATCAGAACTTCCTTCATAGACTGGCAAAGTTGGCATCCTGAAGCGCTGAGGTGGTTCAGCATATAGAACGTCATCGGTGAAAGGGGTATGACTCCGGGAGATTCCCAAGTCGTCATTAGAGAGACCCTGACTTTCGCAAATCATTTGGCGGATCATCGTTGGTATATCCGGCATTCGGATTCTGGGAGCATGCTGTGCCAAGGTGTGGTCGGGTTCCACAGCGCGAGTCAGGACCGGACGCGGTCGACGGTCCGTGCCTCGCCTCCTTGGTTCAACATCCTCAGGGACATAAGGCTCAGGAGTCTGCTTTCGTTGGTTACGTTGAGGATCAGCTTGGTTTCTAGCATCACCTCCTCGTCTGGAAGTGGTGGTAGTAGCAATGTTTTCGGTGACATGGTAAGGAGCAGCACCTCCTCGAGTTGAAGGTTCTGTATGGAGACTAGTGGATGGTCCAGCTCTAGGTTGCCGAAGATTCGAAGCAGTTTGGTGTCTCGTGGCTTGGGTGTAGCTTACACCTAGCCGTGGACGTGTGGATCTGGTTTGGCCATCAGAGGAGGCTGAACTCTCTGTGGAAGAATGGGAACCTTGGTTTCTTCTGGATCTTCTTCGCCTTTGGCGATTTAGCTGGTTGGTCAACTCTGCGTTGGCGCACAGTTGTTCAGTTAGCTGTTGTCGACTCTGGGTCAATTCTTGGAACAGCGTCTGGAACTCTTGTCTGGTAACCGGACCTATTGGATCTGAAGGTCCGGCGGCATCTTGGTTTGATGGACGCAATTGCGCGGGATTCTACCTGTCCCGTCCTCCCTGATCAGTAGCTGTAGAGGTAGTCCATGTACTTACCATGGTGAGGTGATGAAAGTCCTTTCCTGATCTGATGCAAATCTGAATAGAATGGAAGGGCTTCAAAGTTCTAGATCTAGATCTTCTTCTTGGATTTACGCAATTCGATATAGATAGGAGATCCAAAGAGCAGGAGAAAAATCGGGTTTTTCTCAGTGAAAGCACCAAAGTGTTTGTACCAAAATTGGGCACAGCACTCTTCAGAAGTTTTTGCACTACAACAAAAAGTGTCTTTTATAGCGGCATATAGCCGCTATTAATCACAACCATAGCGGTTTGATAAGCGCTGTATATCGACATGTTATAAAAAACTGTTGAATATTTATAACACAAAATATGCCGCTATGGTTGAGCTTAGTTTTATAACGCAAATTCGCCGCTATGGTACGTTAATTCAATAGCTCATTATAGCCGCTATAATACAGCTAAATCTCAACGGAACTGGAAATCTTTATAACACCATTTTGCCGCTATAAAATATTTATTCAATATACCCTATTTGGAAAAGTATTTTATTGAGAATATTTTTTTGATAAATAAGTTAGGGATCATAATAGATCACGCCATATATTAAATACACCAGTACAAAGTACAACACACCCAATACAACACCATACAACACAATACAAACCCACAACCCATTACAGCACAAACGTAACCCATAACAAAATACAACACATACGAAACAGAACAATTACTACACATGAACAGACGAAACATACAACACCACAACTAGACTTACATTAATATACAATACAACGTAACAACCCACATATCAAAAGACACTGTACAAAAACCATCAGCTACCAAAACATGCTCCAGAGCCAAAAAGTAGAAAGCATCAAACTATGTCAACAACAAAAACTACTCCGAGCATCAACATAAGCACACACCAAAATATGCACAGGAACTAGCACCTAAATCAACATGATTTCGACCTTCAATAGTCAGCACCCCCCATACGGCCTTTGACCCTAGCTACGATAGAATCTAGAACCAAAAAATAACCAATGGCATTGGATTGAACTGAACATCATGATAGCTCATCTGTTAAAGATTTAAAGTGCACTAAATCTTTGCAACAATTTCAGGTAATTTTGATATGTTATTCTCATACATCCATAATATTCTGAAAATACAGAGGTTAACTATCTTACTCAACTTCTTGGTATCTATAAGGATATTTAGCTGAACATGCCCGATATCAAAATTTTGCTCAAGTTACTTAACAGTCCAAAGAGACCTCCTTGTTTCTCTAAACTGTTTTAACATTTAAGTATAAACACTTATAGGCAAGTAAGTTCTTTGCCTTTGTAAATAATCACATGTATAGGATATAGATAGGAATGTGAACACATATGTAGTTCAGGAAGCATAACATACTGAATAATACTATGTATTTCCCATTTAATACATAAGTTTTATGGGGAAATGTGTTGCAGAAGAAGACCATGGTTGAAATTAATTACAAATAAAAATGTCAATTTGAGGTGGAAGTTAAAATACACTTGTAACTACGGAATGCGAATGCGTGAATCTGAAATTATACATATGCATTTATGGAATGTGCATGTATAAATTAAAAAAAGGGAAATAAATACATGTGCACATTCCTTAAATGTTGATGTATTAACCTAAAACGATGTCTATTTTTGTAGTAAGCTTCAACTGAAGTCTATTTCTGCAACTTTTTTAACATGTTTTCGATGAAAACCTTTTTTTTGTAATGAAATCTGATTGTTATATTTATAATAATTATGAGGAATAAATAAATAAAGTAAACGGACCTCACCCGGCAGAATCGCTAGCAGCAGCAGACAAAGGCTTAACCAAAACCTCCTTTATAGCACAGTCTGCATTAACCACCGTCAGCTTCAATGGAGTTAACAGCACTGCTGGGCGTAGCTGCCGTCCCCAAACCATGTTTCCTCCATCAATAACGGCTCCGTTAAGTCTGGCCGTTACGGGGGACTTCCTGCGCAAAAGCAGTGTTGAAATTCCATACAATGATGTTGCTGCACTCGATGCCATGATCGCTTTGATAAATATTTTATAGTTATTTCCTCTGTACAAGTGGGTGTGAGTGTGCATTCATTTGCATGTATAAGTATATGTGTTTGTGGTAGCTGACTAGTGCATGCTTTATATATGTGTGCATGGGGAAGGGCGTGTGTGTACTTGTCTGGGCTGCTTTTGTGCTTTGAATGTCACATAGTCAAAATGTGTTTAACATAATTCAAACGGTTTCAGTACTGTTTACTTATACTAGACTTTGGTTTTCTTTTTTAAATTAAATAATCACTTAAGATGGAGATGTACGAAACTCACTTATTGTGCATAGAAGAAAAATCTAAGTTGATTTTTATTTAATGAAGCATGAATATATGCAGAAGATACAATAGTTCCATGATAATCCAACATACACAAGTACAATTTAACATACACATGCATCTAATTCTATGAACAGTGGTCCAAAACAAAGGCTGAAATCATGTTAGCTAGCCTACAATAACACATTTGACATAATTTTGGCTAGCAAAATAACAATAAATCCAAAAATACAAAATGTTAGTACAACAAATTTGAAGAATCACTAGATTTATACGCAATTAGCACTGTGATATCATTTACTTAAACTGTTATATTGTGGAAAAAATTATGTGAAACCTTATTTTTAAAATAATCAGACTGAAATTACTTATCCCCTATTTTTAAATAGTAGGCAATATGCAATACACAATTAGAGTGAAATTACAAAAATAATTATGTATTGCATATTTTTAAAATAATTAGACATTCAAAACTATTATATTGTGGATAATATTAGCATTGTATTCAGAACTAGGTTCATACAACAAAAAAACAAGTTTCTAAAGGTACCCTTATTTTTAATTTCAATCTAACTTGATGAGCATTTTAATGTTGCAATCAAAGCATTTTAATTTCACTGAACATTCCTGTATATTGATATGGAGAATTTGCATTTTGTATTGTCAATAAAATAAAATTATCAATTATTAGCAAATAAAAAGTAGAAAATGGATATGCAAGTTTTGGTTTACATATAAGTTAAGTTTACCTACACTGCAATCCTTCCCTAAACCATTTCCATAGGATAAGTTGCAGACATAGCAATAATTCTGGCACATGCTCCAGCTCCAAATCATAATACTGGGGAAAGCTTAGCATTCTCTGCAATTATTTACCCAAATGAAAATGAGAAATTACGTATAGACCATTACCCATATGATGCACTTGTGTAAATGCAGAAGTGGATTGTATATGATGATTACCCATATTACGTGCTTCTCATGCAATGGACGTGTACATATCAGAGGAGTATATGATCAGAAGGAGAGAAGAGAAGAAGATGGTTCAATAGAGGAGGAAACAGATGGTAGATAACAGAGCCGGAAAGAGGAAGGAAGACATGGAGGGATTGGATTGAAAAAGATAATAAGCGTGATAATGTATTTCGTAAAGATGATTTAGTCTTGTGCATCTCAGCTTAAGCTTTAATAATATATAAATTAGCCCATGCCTACAATTTTGTAAACAACTAGTTCTAATCATTTCTTTCAGAGCAATATACTAATGTTAGTTCATGCATCCTAGGCTACATATATTGTTTCCTAATATAATATCATCCTTTTGTTTTGGGGAAGAAAAATATAACGCTTGCACTTTATTCTTATCTCTACTGTTAATAAAGAGAATTCAATGAATAACACAATGTATTTTTGAAATTTTGAAAATATCTACGTCCATCAATGGAATCTTACCATCGGTTTCATACCTCCACCACCTCTTCTTTCTAAATATCTATCAACAAAATTTTACTATCAATTGTCACCGACACTACTAATAAAACAACTTAAAATAAAAGTGTTGTGACTATCAAAATATTTACACTTACAATAAACATCCGTCGACTCATTTTTTATTATTAAATAAAATGTAAACATCCTTACCTATTAGATGCAAATACGTGAGGTTTATACTAGTGTAACATAAGTTCATTTATTTGATGTGATAATGCAATGCTGAGATTGCAGATTACAAAACTTTGTTGGCCCCCTCAAACAAATGTTTGAGACAGAGACCCAAAAAAAATCAAAAGGCCAGGCCCAGTAGGGTTGATGAAGAGGAAGAATGGGAAAGTAGTTACCTCTGTATTTGGTGAGTTAACTAATTTGTTTGAAGGTTTCACATTATTCCCTGCACAGTGCACACACATCAAATATAGAGAATTACTTTCCATGATATTATATCTCAAACTTAATTCATAACACTAAGTTGAAATAATCAAATTACTAACTGAAACACAAATTGCATCACATAAGTCATACATAACGTAGACTGAACTCTTTTTACTGGAAATTGCACACAAGTTCTTTGTTGAAGGTTGGTAATAGCATTTTTTGCACCTGTGATTACTGCATCTTTCACCTTGAAACTCCTTCGTTTTACGAGCAATACTTTAATTTCCAAAACATCAAACATCTTGGTATCACCACTGATCACGTGCTCCTGCTATATAGCATGTACACAACGTATATACATAGGTTAGCTTTGCTTAAAATTTACAAACAGTAAATCAATATTTTGTACCTTCATTTTCTCACTGAATTGGTCATCGCTGCTAGAGATAATTACATCTTCAATATGAATAAAAAAATACCATGAATATACAAAGGAATGCAATAAAAGTATTGAAAGGTTGAATTATAAGTTCAAGAAATCATGAGTTTAGTTCTAACCATTACACACAAGAACAACAGCTATCCATGAAAACAGAAGTACTAAAAGAAGTGCTGTGAACCTTAAGTGCACCATTACTGTGAACCTTAAGTGCACCATTACCAATTTTCTAAGCTCAACACCTATTTATTCTATTTCTAGGTTTGTTTGTTGAAATACAGTTTGAAAACAACCGAGTAGCAAACACTTCTTAGTTGATTAAACAAGAAATTAGAAAGAGAATAAATCTAATGGTAATCGTAGAATCAATCGGATCTAAAGGTTAATATTACTATTTGAAATTTATTAATTAGTTATCAACAAAATTTGATTTAAGACTTATAAATTTGCTTTCTTCATATGCGAGTGAGCTAGCAGAACCATTGCATTCTTTGAGTTGTACTAAATACACTCGTTTTTGTCCATAGTCGCTTAGCCAATCGACTAATATTTTTAATTTTTTGATTAAATAGTAAGTGAGTCACACAAGCCATATGCAACCAACCAAGAAGCAAGTATCACAATAGTCGCTTCATGTGCAAGTGAGCCTAGCAATTCCGTTGCTCCTTTTTATTTTTTTCATAGGATATAAATTTTTTTTCCTTTTTTCTCACTGTTGCTACTAAGGGTCACAAAATGTTTGGTTCCTCTTGTAAATTTAATTCTAACTCTTTTTGTACTTTAACCGATTAATTATTTAAAAATTCAACTTAAATCATTTGAATAATTTTCTTTTAACATCACAACTAACGTCAATTTTGCTGTGTATTGAAAATCATACAATCTTGTTACATTGTTTGACCATCAACTGCTCAATTCATATGCTAGACTTCTGCAAAATGACCAATCAATCATGCACGATATAAAAAAATCCCAAGTAAACATTCATGTACGATAATTAGTGATACAATCTAAACGGCGTGTTCAGATTAATGAGAAACAAACAATAAAATCATTAATAATGGGAAGTCTGCAATCTAAATTGTTTATTCATATTTTCGCCCTATCTTGCTAGAAACAAATGAATCAAGAGTATACTCAAGAATCACGTCAATAAACATAACCTAGAAACAGTTAGTAAAACAATTAATAAACATAACAAAATGATAAAATCATGACCTACCGATAATATTTTTCTAAAATAATAACCAAACGATAAAATAAAAATAAAACAATTAATAAACATAACCTAGAAATTTCTAACCTAGAATTTCGAGCAGATAATTTAGGGTTCTAGCTGCATCAACTTTGGAACTGCTGAAGAGCAATAAGCGAAGATCTGAGATGGCGAGCTGAATCAAAGATAAGAGATTGCGAGCGATGAACGATTACGAGGGGGACGAAAATTACTAGCTGTTATTTTGGCTTTGGGAGGAAGACGGTTTCTGGAAGGAAGATGAGAACTGATTAAGTGTTTTGAGAGGGAGATGAAAATTTAGGGAGTGGTATTTTCATTTTCGAGCCAAGCGTTACGTGTGTTCAGAAGAGAAATAAAGTAAAAAAGTAAATAATTAAAGCTAAACGATAACGCTTTAGAATAATGTGTTATTGAGTGGCGTTATTAATGACATACTTTCTTGTAGTGTTGAAGAGATAAAGTGAAGAAAGTAAAATGGAAAAAGAGGGTTATCTAACAAAAACTCCAAATTTCAGATATGAAAGCAATTAAAATGCAAGGAGACACAAGAATTTAGATTGGTTCGGCGTATCGCCTACGTCCACTATGAAGTTGTTAGCTCTATTGATCTTTCTTTGAAGATTACAAGTGAATTCAGTAAGTTATAGCAAACGATTATGATTTGTAGTAGTAAATCTCGTTGGTAGTAGCAGCAATGGAGCTCAGATCTGGATCCGGCAGAGTCTGGGCGTTGGAGAGCTCGAAGGAGAAGAAGAAGAACCCCTTTTCTGTTGGCTTTGGGGGTCTATTTATAGGTGTAGGAGGCTGATATTTCGCTCAGATCTCGGAAGACCCTCTCTGGCACGTGACCAGGCCCACGCGCCCAAGCCCGTGAAGTTTCGGTCCGACCCGTGATCGATACGAACAGATTTCGTATCGATTGGGATTTCATCCAATGGAGTCGAAATTTGGCGTGGACATTCTTTAGCATGCACGTAGTCTTCTGTCAAAATTTCATAGCATTTGGACTTGTATATTAGGAGATATGATCGATACGAATTGGGATTCTTGGTTGGCTGTTTCGTTTGACTCGCTCTTGTTTCGACTCGCTCTTTGTTCGACTCGGTTCTGTTCGACTCGGTGACGTGGCGTTTATTCGTATTGACTGTTGTGCCTTGCTTCGCATTGATAGACACGAATTAGGAGGCTTCGAATGGGCGCGAAGTTGACGAAGTGGAGCGAGTCGAAATGTGGCTCTCTGATCGAGTCGAACAGTGGTCCTGCGAAGGAGTCGAACTGTGGTCCTGCGAAGGAGTCGAACTAGATGGAGTCGAACTGTTGTTTTCTGAAGGATGCGGAGCGAGTCGAACAGAGGCTCTGAGATGTAGTCGTAGTGGAGCGAGTCGAAATGGAGCAAGTCGAAGTAGGCTTCCATGATGGATTCGAGCAGAGCGAGTCGAAGGGGGCTTTCCTGAGGGATGCGAACTGAGCGAGTCGAAGAAGGCTGTTTCTAATCAATTTTGCATCGGTTGTAACTTGAGCATACGAACTCGGATTGACTTGAGATTTGGAACGTTGACTCTCATAGCTTAGCTTGTCATGTTATATTAATTTAAGCTCGATCCGGACTCGGACAAAATTCGTCGATATCCATAGTGAGCCTGTGTATAACCGATCTTTGGGATGGATCGTCATTGGTTTACTAGTCAATTCCTTGATGTCACGGCCTTGCCAAAAGGCAGGATAATAGGCAGTTTAGACCTCTTTGCCGATATTGAGTGCATTAGAGTTTTCTTTTAAGTCGTCGTCATCAGGTTGTTTCATAATCTTTAGAGTCGGAGAGATCCACTGCTATATCTTCCCGTGGGGTTTCTTTCCCTAGATTCAAGCTCATGGTGGGCTGCTTTGCAGTTGGTGGAGTGCTTGCGTTTCTTTTTACGGTGATTCTTGCAGCTCCACCTACTACTCCATTTTGCTGATGGTTTCCATTTCTCCTGTTTAGGCCAGAAACGGAAGAGATTTCCTGTTTTATAGCGGCCACAGGCTCCGGCATGGTTCTCTGAGCAGTCAGTGATTGCATGGTCAAGAGGGCATTTAGTTTTTTCACAAGAACCTTTTGGTTGTTCTCCATCTTTTGATTGATTTCATCAACCATCTTGTTTAACCCGCCTCTAGTGACAACTTCATGCTAGATAGAAGATCCCGGCATCTGATCTCCTATGTTGGCACCGTTAACTTCAACTTCCCGAGGATTGGTTTCATCTCCAGCTATTACAGCTCCTATGGATCTTTCTAAAGCAGTTCTCTTTCTTCCTAGTGCCACTGATTCTCAACAACAAATTTTCTAAGCAGATTGAGGATCTATCTTGTGAACATGTCTGATCCAAAGTAGATAGCTAGATCTAAACCTAAGTTGGGCTCTCGATTAAAGCACCAAAATATTAACCCAAAAAAGAATCAACACCTTAGATTAGTGTGAAAGCACCAGCCCTGTTTATCAAGGCAAATAAAATAGAAAAAGCAATAGTAAGTCGTAGGAAAATTAAAGAGACAAGAGATTGTATAGTGGTTCGGCTATTAACGAAGCCTACATCCACTTTATAACTTTTATTAATTAACTGCTATTACAAGAGAGAGTTTGGACTATAATATGATTCTTCTTCTTCATGTTAGATCAAGCCACTATTGTTAGAGACAAAGGGAGGATCTCAGTTGCCTCTTAACGGTTGTTCTGTGGGAGGAGAAGAGTGAAGAAAGGATAGTAGAGCTTCAGTAGAGATTAGGTCAGGAAACCCTTTTTTGTTGAAGGTAGGATGGTATTTATAGGATTTAAAGAGCACTTGAGTCGGAACCATTGCAGCAGAAGCCTGTAGTTGTCCATAGGAAGATGCATGAAAAGTTTGAAATGATTTTGAGCGAACTTATTAGATCGATATCGATCCAATTGGATCGGATCGGTGCCGATCCGAAGAGTTGTGCAATTATTGCACTACTTCCATCCAGTTGGCTTCCCTACTTGCTTATGAGGCTCTCCATGTAATTTCATAGCTTGTTAACTTGTTTTGATGATGGTTCACCCATGGGTTTGACTGAACTGTAGTCTGGATCCGATAAGTCTTTACTTCACGAACTCGGATGCTTGGATTGTTGTCAAACTTGGTAGATAGGCATAATAGAGATGCAGAAACATAACGCAAGTGGTTTGGTAGAACCATAAGCTAATATTTTGGATCGGTACCAATCCAAAGTGTTGGCGTATTTTTGGGCCAAACTTCCATGGTTCCTTTGTCTTATACTTTTAGGCCTTCCGGTCAAGTTTCGAGTCATTCTTGCTTAATCTGAATGTTACAACTCCTTTTAATTCTGCTGGGTTAAAAACCTGGTTAACACTCTAAAAACATGAAGGTGTCGAACATTAAATAGAATGGTGTTGAGTCTCGAAACCATAATGTTGTTGACCCTCTACAAACTTGAGATAACGAACCTCTAAAAAAAGAAGGTGTCGAACTTCTATATTACCAGATACATTTCCTAGCTACCATGCAGCTATCATATGCATCAACCCTATAGTTATTGATTCTATAAAGTAGATTAATCATATAACTAACTTGTAGTTATTCTATATATCAACCTTTATAGTTGTTGAGTAACAATGAGGGAGGGGTTTCGAATATCTACCATGGCACTTCTGTAAATAAGTTTAAAACTTTATTATTTCCTTTTATAGAAAATACTTTCCACCAACTCTTACCTCTTGTTAAAATTTCATTGGAGAACAAAATACTTTCCATTTTCTTTTCAGAAATTATTGGTAGACCATGTTCTACCTTTAAAAATAACTTTACAAACCCTTATAATTAATATATTTAACTTATATTAATTAAACAGTTTTGGTAACACCCCGTAAATTTGTGTCAGTTAATTAACTACTTAATTAGGCTCCAAAAATGGAATTTGGGCAAACAGCGGATTTTGGCAACAAAACCGTTGCTATTGCATTTATGGCGATTTTTGAGCAACTTTCATATTTGGAGTCTCGCGATCGGAGTTCAAATGAAGAAGTTACGGATGATAAATGATTTCGAAATGAAATAACTAATAAAACAAAATTAATGTTTACAATTAAATACCGAGAAGCACCAGTTGACCCCCTCATTGGGTTAGGTGGACCTTTGGTGGTCGACCCCTATGAAGGGGTGGTCACTGGTCTAAGTGGTAACAACTAGGGTTTGCTTTAGCCCAATGGTTCGAATTTAATATATTTTAATCTAATGGTTGTGGTTGATTCGAGTGCATATAAATTCATGCCTAACCCTCCGTCTTCTTCTCGTATTTTCTAGAAAGAACAATGAAGCTCTGTCATTTCTTCTTCACTACCATTCTTCCAAATTAGAATATAAATTAAATTTATATAAATTGGAGAAGAATATAAAATAAATAGAAGAAGAGAAGAAGTGAATCAACGCTATACGATAATAAGGTAAATTATAATATAATAAATTTATATTCCCTTCCAACCCCAAATCTTTTCTCAGATCTAAAATTCAAATATATGTATATACCCTTTTTATACATATTTATTGGACTAAAAAGAAGATGGAGTTGAATCAAAGGATTTAATTCAGATCTAAAGATTTGAAACGCTTTAAATGGTGAGTGGGAAATTTTATAAGTTGTTTATAATATTGAAATTTATTTCGTTGGCTTTTATTTGATTTTATGCCCAAATCAATACATATATATGAATTGTAGGGTCAAATTGAATGTATAAAACATTACCTACATATTCTTATCCTATAATATAGAGAATCTGATTGGAATTGTTGTTTACACCACGATCTGAAAATCAGTTCCAAAAGTTATAGTAGTTGAAGACTAATAAGTTGTATAATCTATTCCAGATCTATAATTAAGCTATAAAAATAATAGTTGAATCTTAATTCTTACCCTAATATTATTGAAATGTGAATTTTCTAGACTTTAATTGTTGGAAAGGATCTCCGTTTAATTTTTATAAATTGGTTTGATTTTCTTATTTTCATAGAAAAACACAATGTTTGATTTGACAAGGAATATATGTAAATAAAAGAAAGAGATTGAAAAGGTACACAGTTACTTATCGTAGTTTACATTGTATATTTCAAATAAAAAAACAAAGAATCATTCCTTGTAATTTCAAATGACGCAAATCTTTTTTCTTTAAAGTTAACCTTTTTGAATTATGTTAATTTATGCAACCCACAATGAAGAATCTTTTTAGACATATAATTTCCACAGATAAGTATTAAGTGGCTGTTATAGGGTTCACCTTTCTCCTATAAAGAAATATTAATTAGGCTGTTGAGATTCCAAGCGATGTCAGTACCAATGAGGAGCCCGCCTTGGGTTAGGTATTAAATGATGCAGACCCGCCTCAAAAATATAGGTACTAAATTGTTGGAAGTATGCCTAGTCCTTATCAATGAGGTATTAAGTGGTTTGGGTATTGTCTCTTACATATCTAAGATATCAATGATGATAGATGTGTTAGTAGTACAGCTATAATGTATTATAAATCCATAATAGTGGTCAAAGGTCTCCATAGCCAGGACTAACGGACCAACGATGATGGTGCTAGGAGCCCACTTCATATTTTGGAAGTACTAAGTGCTTAATGGAAATGCATCAACATTTTGTACCTTGGAGAAGGTTAGGTCGACGAATCGTGTTGGATAGAAATATCGTAGGTTAAACAGATTAATCGTAAATAACAGTTTAACAATTAAATGAAAACCAATCAGTGTAAATTTATGTTATGGACAAAATATAGATTTCCAATCACTAGAACGTTATTCTGATCCCCTCCTCATTACAACCCATAGAATTGACTTAGAGGAACAGGTCGTTAGATCAAGGCATGATCGGTTGATGGAGAAGATTTTATATCTCTCATAAGGAAAATTAATGTCCCAGGGAACGCTATTAATTTCGAGGTAAGAGCCTTAGTCGGTATTTATATTCTATTATGTTTTTCCATTCTGTTATGAGTTTAGATTTACCAACCTTTGATATGCCCACGCTTATTGCAGGTTGTTAACCCGCCTTTCGGCAAGGCTGTAGGCAGGTGGATTTAACTAACTCGATTTCTCAGTTACCGAGGATGGAATGTGGTAGGTTTGAGTCGACTGGATGGATAGGTAACGCAGCACGTTTGGAAGTCGTTCGGCATGGAAGTCGCTCGGCATGGAAGTCCCTCGGCATGGAAGTCGCTCGGCATGGAAATCGGTCGTCATGGAAGTCGTTCGGCATGGAAGTCACTCGGCATGGAAGTCACTCGGCATGGAAGTCGCTCGGCATGGAAGTAGTGGAAGTAGTCGTTCGGCATGGAAGTCGCTCGGCATGGAAGTCGCTCGGCATGGAAGTAGTGGAAGTAGTCGTTCGGCATGGAAGTAGTGGAAGTAACCGTCCGCTCGGCATGGAAGTCACTCGGCACAGGAAGTCGCTTGACACAGGAAGTCGCTACAGGAAGTCGCTCGTACCATGGTGAAGGATGTTGGCTCGGCTATGGTCCTAATGGGCCCGAACTGCTAAGGAAGCCCCATAACTCGTGATTTGCCTATAAATACAACATGAGTGGATTCAGAAAGGGGATCTTCCTTCTATTTCCCTTCTTCTTCCTCATTAAGGCTACTCTACCATAATTGTTTTGAAAACTCCGGATTGTAACCGTAATTGATTCTCATATCAATAAAAAGAAAACTTCTGGAGTGGACGTAGGCCGGAGTTAGCCAAATCACTATAAAATCTTTTGTTCTTTACTGCTTTCATTTTAATTTTGACTGTTCTTCATATTATTACTTTCTACAT
This sequence comes from Allium fistulosum, assembly GCA_030737815.1. NCBI lineage: Eukaryota > Viridiplantae > Streptophyta > Magnoliopsida > Asparagales > Amaryllidaceae > Allium > Allium fistulosum. Next base: position 1,384,589,759 of record CM060901.1, on the reverse strand, counting down.
ACATTATATCTGTTATCGGTGACTGTTAGTTTGTGCTTTCCTCTACATTTGGGTGTTAGTGACCAATTTTGGCGCTAACATTTTGGTGCTTTCATTGAGAAGGCAAGCACTCAGGAATTTTGGAGTTAGGAACTTGGATTTTAGGAAGCAATGGCTAGGCACCAACAAGGAAGCAAGTGACAGAAAGAAGCAATCAAGAGGGAAGTTAAGAGGCCTCCTCTGGAGCTGGAGCAGGTCAAGCATCCATCTACATTACCAGAGACGAGATGGAAGCAATGCTGAAAAGACAAGAGGAGATGATGCAGACTCTTCTTAGGCAATTTGGACAATCAGGAACTGCAAGTGCTCAAGTTCTTGGAGCTAGATTAGAAGGACTCAACCGGCAAGCAGATGGAGTGGTTCAGCAGGGGGCAACCCCCAATCAACAAACAGCTATCAATCTAGATGGACCTAGACTAGGGGGCACACTATCAGGAAATGCTGGACCAATCCATGGAGGGATACCAGATGACGCTGCGCAGCCCGACATCAACAGGAATGCAGGAGTACGTGATGAGGAGTATGTGCCAGGATTCCCTCATGAACTCGGGGGACAGATCAGAGGTAGCGGACAAGGATTACAATTTGGCGACAATGACAGATTAGCGGAGATGGTCAGACGAGCTATGAGAGGTGGATTAATAAATAAAGACTTCAAGGATGTGAATAGGAGTCCCTTTACTCCGACTATTAGGCAAGCTAGGAACCCTCCGGATTTTAAGCTACCAACGTTTGAGATGTATGATGGGAGAACGGATCCCGCCGTTCACCTGACAAGGTACAGGAGGCATATGGAGGTACTAGGGGCATCGGATGAGGTCATGGCTTGATGTTTCCCTTTGTATTTAAGGGATACCGCAGCTATGTGGTTCAGACAGCTGGAGAGTGGTTCTATTGAGACTTGGACAGAGCTGATTGAGAGGTTTATGAGGCAATTTCGGGTCCATATAGTCAGACCCAAGAACGTAATGAACTTGACATCGATGAAACAATGGAAGGGAAAGTCGCTCAAGGATTTCTTAACCAGATTCAACGCAGCGGTAGCTTCAGTGGATCGACCTGATCCGTCGATGGTTTTGATGGCAGCAGTTTCAGGAATTGCAGATAATTCGGATTTCAAGATATCGTTGGAACGGGACCCACCGAGGGATCTCGGAGAGTTCTACCATGAGGCGGAAAGGTTCCTAAGGCAGGAAGATGCGCAGGCTGAGAGAGTAGGGAGAGAGGATGAAGCTTATGCAGTGAGGGGTGGAGGTCCACCCAGGGAGGATCCAAGTAAAGAAGATAAAGGAAAAAGGAAAATGAATGATAACGGTAACACATCGAAAAGGCAACGGAGGGAGTCAAAATTATCTTCTTGTATGGATTTGACAGAAACTCTGGAAAGGATTTACTTGGATACTCGGGGGCACCTCTAGTATCGAAGACCGGCTACGAGGGAACCATCGGAATACGAACATGTGTCAGGAAAGCATTGCCTATTCCATGAGTTGGATGGGCACAACACAAACGACTGCATGCATTTGAAAGATATCATTGAGGAGCATGTAAGGAATGGTCATCTACAGCAGTATGTAAGGAATCGAGCTATGGCAGTGGGACAGGAGCGACCACCGCCTACCTCGAACGAAGATGGCACTGGGCCTAGGCAACGTCGGCTCATTATCAACTAAATAAATCTATGGTTTTGAATAAGTAATAGAACTCAAAGTAATATGGCTAGGTCACTTACAGACGTACGGGATCGAGGACGGTCCCTAGGCGTGCTCTGAGAAGAAAAAAAACCGTACTACTTGAGTCTATGAAATCCTATTTTCTTTATATTTTTCTACAAACTCTGGTTTCTTCTGTGGCACTTTGGACATTTAATTCCTTTTGTTGTACGAACTTCTGCTTTGATAACTGAATTATGTAACAATTGGATTTGGATCAGTGTAATAAATAATACAGGTCTCGCGATCACGGTCCCGACCGGTGAGACGGGGCAGTGATCGCAAGTTACGAGTCCCTTCGTCGAAGAGCGATGGAATGGACTCGAAGAGAATATAAAAGTCCTTTGCCGGAGAGCCGAGGCCGGTGAATATCAAAGTCCTTGGCCGGAGAGCCGAGGCCGGAGAATATAAAAGTCCTTGGCCGGAGAGCCGAGGCCGGAGAATATAAAAGTCCTTGGTCGGAGAGCCGAGGCTAGTGAATATCTAAATCCTTGGCCGAAGAGCCGAGGCCGGAGAATATAAAAGTCCTTGGCCGGAGAGCCGAGGCCAGTGAATATCAAAGTCCTTGGCCGGAGAGCCGAGGTCGGAGAATATGAAAATCCTTGGCCGGAGAGCCAAGACCAGTGAATATCAAAGTCCTTGGCCGGAGAGCCGAGACCAGGGAATATCAAAGTCCTTGGCCGGAGAGCCGAGGCCGGAGAATATGAAAATCCTTGGTCGGAGAGCCGAGGCCGGTGAATATCAAAATCCTTGGCCGAAGAGCCGAGGCCGGAGAATATGAAATTCCTTGGCCGAAGAGCCGAGACCGGTGAATATCAAAGTCTTTGGCCGGAGAGCCGAGGCCGGAGAATATGAAAATCCTTGGCCGGAGAGCCGAGACCGGTGAACATCGAAGTCCTTGGCCGGAAGACCGAGGCCGGAGAACTTACAAGCCCTTGACCGAAGAGCTGAGGCTGGAACAGGGTAACGCGACCCGGCGAGGTCTACGGATTCAAGGTTAAACCCGGAGAGGTCATGAATTTAATAATATGGTCATGAACGGGATATGGACTTCGGATATCGTATTTGAGGCTATTCAAAACACACCTTCCAATAGCAAGGCATGTTTTGGGGGGCAAAGTGTTAACCCGCCTTTTGGCAAGGCTGTAGGCAGGTGGATTTAACTAAGTCGATTTCTTAGTTATCGAGGATGGAATGTGGTAGGTTGAGTTGACTGGATTGATAGGTAACGCGGCACGTTTGGAAGTCGTTCGGCATGGAAGTCGCTCGGCATGGAAGTCGCTCGGCATGGAAGTCGCTCGGCATGGAAGTCGCTCGGCATGGAAGTCGGTCGGCATCGAAGTAGCCGCTCGGCATGGAAGCCGCTCGGCATGGAAGCCGCTCGGCACAAGAAGCCGCTCGGCACAGGAAGTCGCTCGGCACAGGAAGTCGCTCGTACCATGGTGAAGGATGTTGGTTCGGCTATGGTCCTAATGGGCCCGGACTGCTAAGGAAGCCCAGTAACTCGGGATTTGCCTATAAATACAACATGAGGGGGTTCAGAAAGGGGATCTTCCTTCTATTTCCCTTCTTCTTCCTCATTAAGGCTACTCTACCATAATTTTTTTGAAAACTCCAGATAGTAACCGTAATTGATTCTCATATCAATAAAAAGAAAACTTCTGGAGTGGACGTAGGCTGGAGTTAGCCGAACCACTATAAAATCTGTTGTTCTTTACTGCTTTCATTTTAATTTTGATTGTTCTTCATATTATTACTCTCTACATACATTCTATCTGTTATCGGTGACTATTAGTTGGTGCTTTCCTCTACATTTGGGTGTTGGTGACCAATTTTGGTGCTAACACGGGTACTAAACAAACGTTCCGTACTCTAATGGACGTGAATTTGATTTTGTCAAAAATTGGGCCCATTAAAGTGCAGGTTATTACATTTGGTACCAAAGCTTAGGTTAGTCGATCGGAGGGATTAGGATATTTTGAGAGAACGTACTTTTATTTTCCTATCTATTAATATATTTTACACCCTCTATAAATTCTGACTATAAAAGTAATTGCAACCATAATCCGAAGGAATATTCGAAACAACTATGAGTTATAAATATTTTATAGAGTTAAAGATTTCTACGCCTACCCCGATTACCCCACGGAGTGTTAGCTATACGTAAGGTGTTAGCTTTAAAGAGAATAAGCATGACTTATGGAAGAATCCCAGTGGCTGGATGGTGTTTGACCTGATTGTTGAGACTAGCTACCTTTTGATTTTGGATTTTGATGGATGGTCGATTAAAGATGCACATTTTATCTAAGAAAGCGGGAGATAAGAATTTATAAGTCGCAGACATCCTTGAAAGCAAGTTCTTGTAAAGGTGCGTTCATTAATCACCTTTAGATGGAAAAATGGATTTTTATTGTAAGACCTACGGTCAATTCCTTAGTCCAACCCCATGAGAGAAATTTAGTAATATATTTTAGGAATGCCCTAAATTATGAAAAAGGGGTTTCCAAAGGATTTCTTTTCCAAAGAATTATTTGGGAAAAATTTTATTTTGAGAAATTTTGAAACCTTATTTTGTAAGAAAGATGAATACCAATGAATTTAGTTATATTAAGAAATTTTGGTTAAAAACAAGTGAGTTTGAAACGCTTAAATATATATATATAATAAAGATTTAAGTTTGATTTTGATTAAGGAAGTTTTGGTGGAAAATAATTTTTCAATTTGGAAACGAGTTCAAAGGAACATATATTTAGCTCGACGATTTCTATTTATAAAAATTGGAGTTTCTAAATTCTTCTCTTTGAAGGGGTGGACAAAATAGGAATGACATTCGATTTTATTAGGGTATGAAGTTGGAAGTGTACTTACCCAATAGCTTATTAGAAGGATGTTTCATTATAAACCTAACGTGGAAGATAACAACTAGAATATTTTAGGTTTTTTAAGTATTGTCCGTTGTAGCAGTATAAGTTAGGAATCTGTGTTATAGTTGAGGTGTAACACCCCTAATTTTAAATAAAATTATTTAGGATATTTAATTAGATAAATCAAATAGAATAATGTAAATGTTAAGTGATAAGGGAATTGAGATTTGAATAAATTTAAGTGGCCATGCTTATTAATTTAATTGGGCTAAAGAATGGTTTATAGACTAATTAAATTATGAGATGGTATAATGGGATTTAGATACACCTAACCTTACCTTTATATATATGTTTACCCATAAGCCATTCACAATCATATTCATTTTCTCAAAAAAATTTAAAAATGTAAGTAAAGAAGATAAGACCGGCTATTAAAAAGAAAAGTAGAAGAGGAAATTCAAAGAAAAAGAAGAGAAAGTAAAACGAGGAATCAAACTCATCTCAATCCGCTTTCCTTATCAAAGATTAAGGTGAATAATTATTTCCATCTTTAATTTTTGAATATATTTCAGAATTAAGTTTAATTTGGATTCTATGATGTTTTATGATGATATGCTTAAATTATGGTTTGTTTAAATTTAAACAAGATTATTTAAATGATAGTTCATACGGTTTTAGATCAAAACCATGTGATATTGATGTTTAAATGCCATGGGAAAATTTATGTCATGCAAAACATAATTTTAGAGTTGGGTTTTAAGTTTGATAATTTTCTAAGCTTTGGAAAGATTATTTTGAATTTTTGAATGAAAATATTGCACGTTGGGTTTAAATGTTTAATTCAAAAAATATATTGAGAAATTGGGTTTGAAATTTTGATATGTTATATAACATGATTAAAGAAAATTTCTATGATTTTTGAAGGTTTTTCTTAAGTGATTTGATATACAAATTAAATTATTTTAAGAGGAGAGCCTAAATGATTTAATTATATTTGCAATGGAAGATTTTATCTGCAAAAGTCTAAGCTTGATACTTACCCAAAATAAAATGGCGATTAGTTTTGAAAAGCATGGGAAAAGTTAAGGGAACCAATAATAAATTTACATGTAGGCATGTTAGTTGATAAAAGTTATTTAAATTGGGCATTAACTAGTTTTAACCCAGAAAAACAGGTTCCGCCTCTATTAGAGGTACATTTCACCCCTTACCTTTTGCCTCTGACAAAGTCAAAATCCCATTAAACCATAGCCAATACATAGTGTATCATCTAGGTGGTACGTAGTAGATTGGGGAAAAGCGGAAGGTATGGTGTCGAAAGCACGCTTCTGATGGAGTCGATACCTTAGTTTGTTTTAAAAAGTTAAGTGTCTGCCTTTGTTTTACTAAGCTTTCGACTACATATGTTTTCGTAAGGAGTTTTATAATGGCTTTTGAAGGGGTTGCCATGTTTATTTTAAAAGAAAAAGGTGTTTCAAAGGAGTTCCTTTAATTATAAATCAATGCTTTCGAAAGAAGGGGTTCCGACACAGTCGAAGCCCTACCGTCGATTCTTTTGCCTTTCGAGTGTATTGAAGTCATCAATGCCGTCGAAAGATTTTGTTTGTTTTAAAGCTATATTAAGCCGCTTTCTAAATGATTTCGAAATGGTTATGGGTTTCGAAGGCAATGGCTTCAGAAGTGATTTCGAAGCTTTCCTTCAATATTTTAAATATCTGCCTTCGACTTTGTCTAAAGGGATGGTTTCGACGCCATCATAAATTCCCCAATATTTTTATATGGTAAAGAATGGTTTCGAAAGAGATACTTTCGTTTATATTCACTTTGACACAAATGATATTTTTGAAGGTAAACCCAATGATGTCGAAAGAGGGACTTTCAATGCTTTAGGAAGAGATACTTCCAATGGTTTCGAAGCTATGCTTCTAAAATTTAATAAGTAACACTTCATTATATTCGAAAGGTTTCGAAAGAAGGATTATAAAGTTTTTTAAAAGGCAGGAGCCTAATGTTTTGAAAAAAAAAGATATATGCTTTCGAAAGAGGCTATCTAGTGAGGTTGAAAGCAAGGTTTCTAAGGTTTCGAAAGTATAGTTTTAAAAACACATAACCCAATCTCATTTAAAAGCAAAACCATGGCATATTAATAAACAAAGTATTTTGAAATTGAATTTTTGAAGAAGTCCTAATGGGTTAAAGGAATTAACCAAGTTATATTGTTTACTTCATCATATATGTATATATTCATATTGTAATGAACCCCAACGGTACCTTAGGGAAGGGCAGAATAACCAGTTAGGTTGATCCAGCAGTGACTATAAATTAAAGATATTGGCAGGGACCAATATGTTCATAGTTAGCCCATGAAAACTATGTAAAATGGAAGATGTTATTTAGACAGGTTTATAGTTAGCCCATGAAAACTATATCTAGATAAGAAAATGAAATATTGACAGATAGTCAATAGGTTCCTAGTCAACCCATGAAAACTAGGGTAAAATAAGATATTGACAATTAGTCAATAGGTTCCTAGTTAGCCCATGAAAACTAGGATAAAAAGAAAAGACATTGATATTGACAGTTAGTCAATAGGTTCCTAGTCAGCCCATGAAAACTAGGGTAAAAGAAATGATATTGGAGTTACCAATATTTTCATAGTGATCCTATGAAAACTATATAAGTGGACAGGGAGTCCATAAATGTTTAACCAGTTATTAGTCAGCCCATGAACACTATTAGGTTAATAGTAATCCTAGAAACTATAACTATGACAGATAGTCAAAATGGAAGGGGATGGTTAATCCAGAATTGATTTGATTGTTTTGCATATCATCACATAATAATGTTTTGAATTGATTTAACCATTGTGGATGTAGGAGTATAGAAAATGGTTTATAAAGGTTTTTACGATACTAGTGAGGGGAAACTCGTTCCGCTAAGCGACGTGGTCTCACTAGATATCTAAATAATTTGAGATGTAGATTATTATTCATACCAGGCTTTATGTCTGACTCGAAGTTTATGTTTTCCTCTTAAACTCTCGGGCACTCAATTGATTTTGAGTAGCTTGAGATTTGAGGTTTTCAGGTACCTCTTAAGACGAATAAGCTTCCGGAGTAATGCAAGAGACATGTAATTATTGGAGTTCTCTCTCATATGACTTCACTGTGTTTTTTTGTTAAGGAAAATTTGTTTATTGCCTATTATATACTCTGATCACCAAGGGGGCATCTTCATATGTCACTCTTGGAGTATATTGTAATAATTATATTTTTTTGGACGTGGTTAACGTTGTGGGATTATGTAGAGAATGTTAAAATGTTTTTTTATGGAATGTGAAAGTTGTTTTCAAATTTTAAACTTTTTCCACATCCATGTGTTTCTGGTATATCAATTTATCTAACATTACCGTATTTGGTCGACAAGGATTAATAACTATGGATGACTGCAGCATTTGTAGCCGTTAGTTTTGGGCCTTCAAGTGAGAGATGTTACAAGTTGGTATCAGAGCATAGGTTTATGAAAACTTAAGCAATTTAAAACCTAAAAAGATTTCCAAAACATAATCCAATTAATCAGAAATATGGTCGGGATTTGGGTTAACACGATTATAACGTACTTGTATTTGATATATATAGGTGTGTGTGTGTAAGTGCATAATTCCCCTTTCTCTTAGACTGTTCTTCTGTATCTTACTAAGGCTCGTATACAGATTTATGAGAAAGAAGATATGGAAGCAGAAAACGCAAAAGGAAATCTAGGTGGAGGAACCACCACAACTGATGGAAATGCTCCCGGAGGAACCAAGGTCGATAGGATAACGCTAGTCAAAATGCGAAAGCCAATGTGGGTGCTGGAAATCCACCAGTAGATGCGGGGATGATGTATTAGTTCTTTGATAATTTGTTGCAAGCAGGAACTGCTGGAGTGGCTGGAAATATTGGAGGAGAAAATCATGTGGTTCCCATTGGGAATAATTATGCCAAGTTGAATAGGGATTACACCAGTTTGGGTGGAAAGCTGTTTATGGGAACGGAAAATGCTATAGAAGTGGAGAATTGGCCATTACACTGTGAAAGGCTTTTCTCTTATTTGGGTTTAGATGATGAGCAGAAGAGAAGGTTGGCCTCTAGGCAGTTGCAAGTGTCAGCACTTCACTGGTGGAATGGTGTGACTGCCGGAGTTCCGAAGGAAGAGTTGACTTGGGCTGATTTTCGAAGGAGATTCGAACAAAGATTTATTTTTGAAGTTGTCAAATCAGCATTGATGAGAAGATTTATGTATTTAGTTCAGGGAGAAATGTCAGTTATCGAGTATGCAAATAGATTTGATGAGCTATCTCGATATGGATACGCTACTATAGACACTGACATTAGAAGGAATGAAAGGTTCATTCAAGGACTGAGGCAAGAGCTTGCTTGGGCTACCCTGACTCATGTCCTTGATCCCTGTAATGTAGTGGTGGAGATGGCCATTTACCATGAAGGGATGCTTGCTATTTGTGCTAGAGAGAAGTCAGTTGAATCCCAAGGTCCTCTGGGAAAGAAGAGGAAGTTCTTCAAAAAGAAAGGAGCCGAGAAGGGAGATCCAGCCAAGAAGTCAAAAGCTGATTTAGCCTACTACAAATGTGACAAGAAGGGTCATTTTGCGATCGAGTTTCGGTCAGGTAAGGGGCAGAAGAAGGCTGCGGATAAGAAGCATATTAAGTGCTATAACTGCGATCAAGTTGGGCATTACAAAAACTTAAGGCAGAAAAAAGAAAGGTTTTGGCTATTGGACCGCCGTCTTCTTCCAGACCAACTGCAGCAGATAAGGGATAGGCTATGATGGAAGTTACCTTTTTGATTCAAAGTATTCCAGGTAGGATACTATTTGATACTGGTGCATCACATTCATTTATATCCTAGAATTTGGTTTATAAGTTATGCTTAGAACCCACTTACCCTGTTTCTTCCTTAAGGGTTGCAAATCCAATAGGAGGGTGTGCAACTCTAGGAATGAGATGTGACCAGTTAGAACTTGATTTGTTAGGGCATATATTTGCATGCAGTCTGTTTGTTTATGATTTCGTAGATTTCGGAATCATTTTGGGTATAGATTGGTTGGGTAGATATGAGGCTAGGATATTTTGCCAGGATGGGGAAATATCAGTAAGGCACCCAGATAGTCAGAATTGAATCATCTTCTCAGTAGAGAATTCTGACCGAAGTGTTTGTGCTATGTTGATTGCCTTGGAAGCAGCGGAGGATCTAAGTCAGGTTCAAGTTGCAAGAGAGTTTGCAAATGTGAGCCGATCATAGGACTACCACCGAAACGAGTTATTGAGTTTCGGATAGATTTTGTGCCAGGAGCTGAACATGTCAGTAGACCACCTAGCAGGATGACACCGACTAAGATGAAGGAATTGGAGGTGCAGTTAGTGGATCTAGAAGGACAGAATTTTATTAGACCCAATAGTTCACCTTGGGGATCGGCCGCGATTTTTGTGAAGAAGCCAGATGGGTCATTGAGGATGTGCATCGACTACCGTAAGCTGAACGAAAGGACGATCAAGAATAGATGTCCTTTGCCATGAATTGACGATCTGTTTGATCAGTTGAGTGGAGCCAGAGTGTTTTCCCAATTAGATTTGGTGACCGGCAGTTGAGAGTGGCAGAGAACAGTATTCCTTTGACAGCATTTCAAATTAGGTATGGTTAGTGATGCCATTCGGGTTGACGAATGCACCTGCTTTTTCCGTGGACTTGATGAACCGGGTTTTCCAAGAGCACTTGGATAGGTTCATGTTGGTATTCATAGATGACATTTTGGTGTCCTCGAAAGATGAGTGGGAGCATGAGGATCATTTGAGAGTAGTACTTGAGACACTGAAGCAGCATCAGCTAAAGGAGAAGTTTTCCAAATGTCATTTTTGGAAGAAAGAGGTCAAGTTTCTTGGTCATGTAGTTTCGAAGGAAGGTTTGGCAGTAGATCTAGTTAAGATAGAAGCTGTCAATAATTAGAAGAGACCAGAGAAGGTAACCGAGATTAGAAGTTTTCTAGAACTTGTTGGCTATTAACGAAGATTCATTAGAGTTTTTTTGCGGATAGCAGCACCTTTAACCTAGTTGACCAAGAAAGATGTAAAGTTCATTTGGTCTGACAAATGCGAGGAAGGGTTCCTTGAGTTAAAGCATATGTTGACCAACGCGCCAGTGTTAGTTGTTCCAAATGGAAACCAAGGGTTGGTGGTGTACACTGATGCATGTAGAACGGGATTGGGAGCTGTGTTGATGTAGAATGGTAAAGTCGTTGCCTAAGCTTCTCGACCGCTTAGACCGGCTGTGGTGATCTTTGCATTGAAGATTTGGAGACATTATCTCTTAGGGGAGAGATTTGAGCTATACACTGATCATAAGTCTTTAAGATATTTATTCTCTTAGAAAGAGTTGAATATGCAACAGCAGAGGTGGTTGGTTTTTGGCTGCTTATGATTTTGGTACAGAATATACTCCTGGGAAAGGAAATAAGGTAGCGGATGCCCATAGCAGGAAACATCAGAATAAGGTGTTAGCTATGTTGGTAGAATGGAAGGATTTAGAAGCTTTGGCTACGTGTATTATAAAGTCGAGATCGACTGCTCATTCTAGCCAGAGTGCTGCTATGTTGGCCTATTTAGAGGTTCGACCAGTGATGATCGAAAGGATAGCTTCTAAACAGGAAGTGGATCCAGAATTAGCTGAGAAGATCAAAAGACTTGAGGTGGAATCCGAGATCGATGATCTTAAAGATTTTGGCATCGACCAAAGAGGATGGTTGAGGAAGAAGGGACGCTTGTGTGTTCTAGATGTAGAGAACTTGAGAAGAGAAGTTCTAAATGAGTATCACCAATCCAAGTTTACGATTCATCCTGGGGGAACCAAGATGTATCAAGATGAAGAGGAGCTTCTATTGGGAAGGCATGAAGAGGGATGTTGGCTTGTGGGTTAGGTAGTGTACCAACTGTCAACAAGCGAAAGCTGAACACCAAAAGTCGAGCAAGTTGCTTCAGCCTTTAGAGATTCCAATTTGGAAGTGGGATTCCATATCCATGGATTTCATAAACGGGTTGCCAAGGTCGAATAGGGGAAATGAAAGCATATGGGTCATAGTGGACAGATTGACCAAGAGCGCATATTTCATTCCAGTTAAGTCAACCAGGACGACACCTTTTTTAGCGAAGTTGTTCATGAAGAACTTAGTTAGACTTCATGGAATTCCTAGTGGCATAGTCAGCGACAGAGATGCATTATTCACTAATGAGTTTTGTAGATGTCTGAGAGAGTCAATAAGGTACTCGAAGATTTGTTGAGAGCTTATGTACTAGACTATGGTGGATCTTGGGAAGATCACCTATATTTGATTGAGTTTTCCTATAATAATAGTTTTCAAACTAGTATAGGAATGGCACTTTTTGAAGTTTTGTATGGAAGGCCATGTAAATCACCAGCATGTTGGTTAGAGACTGGAGACATATTAGTTTTAGGTCAAGATTTGATTAGAGAGGTGTTAGGAAAGATTGAGTTGATTCGAGAACGGGTGAAGGAAGCTCAATCCAGAGAAAAGAGTTACGCAGATAAAAGGCGTAAAGCCTAGAGTTCTTAGTTGGAGACAGGGCTTTTAATAAGGTATCACCGATGAAGGAAGTGATACGATCCGGAAAATCAGGGAAGCTGGCACCGAAATATGTTGGTCCATTCCAGGTTATAGAGAGGATTGGAAAGCTCGCATACAGAGTAGAGTTTCCAAGCAATATGGCAGGTGTCCATAATGTATTTCATGTGTCTCATCTTCGCAAGTATGTGCAAGATCCAAAGACTACTATTCCTCCAACAGGGTTGGATGAGTTGGTAGTAGAGCATAATTTGATAGTTTTTAGACAACCAGTTTGGGTTGTGGTGAGAGATGTGAATAGATTGAGATCTAAGACTGTCAAGTCGGTGAAAGTTCAATGGAGCGACAATGAGAAGGACTGTACTTGGAAGACAGAGGACGGGATTCGAAATACTTATCCCGGTCTGTTTTGAGAGTATGACAATATTAGATTTATATGGATGATCACTAGTTAGATAGACTAGTATGGTTGTTAGGAGTTGTTACAGATGATTGTTATGATTAGCATTGGGTCCTTATTGAATTTCGAGGACGAAATTCTTTAAGGAGGAATGCCTGTAATACCCATAATTTTAAATAACATTATTCAGGATATATAATTAGATAAATTAAATAGAATAATGTAAATATTAAGTGATAAGGAGATTGAGATCTGTTATCCCAACTTTTGGCAAAGCCGAGATACCCAAAGATTAATTGAAAAGCAATGATTATTAGTCATGAACATCGATTGTGCATCGCAGGTTCACCATGGATATCGATGAATTTTGTCTGAGTCCGGATCGGGCTACAATTGATAAGAAACGTCGAGCAAAGCCGTGGGAACCAACGTTCCAAATTTCGAGACAATCCGAGTTCGTATGCTCAAGTTATCGCCAGTATAAAATGGAAGAGATATGCTATGGTTTGAATCCATCGGAGCCAATCCCTAGGTCCGAATCCATCGACCCTGCATTACTTCGAATCCACGAGAAGTACCATTGCTTCGAATCTATCAAAGCAACCTCAACATTTGAATCCATCCAAAGCCTCCCTTAGTTCGAGTCCATCAGAGTATTCCCGCCTTCGAATCCATAAGATAGCCTCACGTTCGAAACCATAAACCCAACCTTGGTTCGAATCCATCGAGTAAAAGGTTGTTCGAATCCATGAGCTGTGCATAGCTTCGAATCGATCAACATCACTCCAAACCATCGATTCGAAGACTTGCACAAGAGATCGATTCGAACTACTTGTCCCTCGATCGATACGAAGGAACGCACATTTGATCGAATCGAAGGATTATACCTTCAGATCCTTCTCTTCGAATCCACCAAGTAAACGCGACTAAAACCATGGATTTGACCCAGAAAACTCAGAGAAAAAGGGGGATTGACCCGGAGCACGCGCACCACGTCATCGTCTTCACGTGCAGAAGCATGGATTCGACCCTATGGATTCGAACCATATCGATTCGAACGAATCCATAGGGCGAAGAACGTCAACTTGAATCGATCATAACTTGATATCTACAAGTCCAAACGCTATGAAATTTTCACAGAAGCTTGAGCCCATGTTGAAGAATGTCCACACCAAATTTCAGCTCGATTGGATGATTTCTTGATCGATTCGAACATAGCTTCGAATCGATCCCAAAGTGGGCCCGGATTTCCAGAAAGCGGGCATGTGGGCTCCCTCACGTGCCAGAACTGGTCTCCCCTCAATTTAGGCGAAATATCAGCCTTCTACACCTATAAATAGAGCCCCTGGTCATTCAGAAAAGGGGTCGGACAATTTTGAGAGATAAAGGGCGTCCATACTCTGCCAGATTTACTCCAGATCACCATTGCTGCCTGAGATTCAGACTTAGTTCAGCAAATCAGTTGTAATACAACACACGAAATTGTAATCTTCAAGCATCGAGCAATAAAAAGATAAAAACTTTGAAGTGGACGTAGGCCGGAGATAGCCGAACCACTATAAATTGCGTGTCACTGTTCATTATTTTTGGATTGTTGCTTGTTATTTTCTTAGATATGTGATTTGTGTGTGAATACTGTTGATTTGTATTCATACGCTGGTGCTTTCACTACACTTGGGGTTTGTGACCATTTTTGGCACAAACATTTTGGTGCTTTCACTGAGAGTTGAACTAGCACCCGCTACACCAGATTCAAAGTTTAGATTTGGAATTTTAAGGATTCAGATTTGACTCTACAATGACTCGACAAACTAGACAAAGAACTGAGAGGAGCCAACAGGAAGGAAGTCAAGAGGCATCCTCTGGTGCTGGAGAAGGACAAGCTTCGATCTACATTACTAGAGATGAGATGGAGGCTATGAATAACCTAATTCAGGAAAGAATGATGAAAAGCCAACAAGAGATGCTGCAGAATTTCTTCGAGCAGATGAGAGCTGCAGGGACACAGAACCCTGGACCAGCTACAGCGGCTGTGAATGTGGAACAAGGGGCTAGGGCTATGGAACCCAACGGAGGACAGAATACAGAACCAGAAGGCAATCAACAAGGGCTTGGGGGTAGGCCGGCAAGATCCGACGCAGAAGGACCTTTGGAAGGAGCTCAACCGGCTAGGGCCAACATAAATGCTAACGAGCCACCCGAAGAGTACGTACCAGAATTCCCTACAAGACTCGGAGGGCAAGACAGAGACATGACAAGGGGGCAACCCCTAGATGGAGATGAAAGAATGATTGGCCTAGTGAGACGACTCATGAGAGGGGGATTGTCAGGCGGAGGATTGGAAGAGGTTAGTCGAAGTCCGGTCGCTCCAAATATCCGAAATGCAAGGAACCCTCCAAAGTTCAAACTACCGATGCTAGATCCTTATGACGGAAAGTCAGACCCGACCATGCATATCACCAGATATATCAGACACATGGAAGTGCTGGGTGCATCCGAGGAAGTAATGGCACGATGTTTCCCCTTATTCTTATCAGATTTGGCTGCGCTTTGGTTTAGACAGCTAGAGACAGAATCAATCAGGACATGGGGCGAGCTTGTGGATTGTTTCATGAAGCAGTTTAGGGTTCACATAACGCGACCCAAGAGCATGATGACTTTGGCATCAATAAAGCAAAGGACCGGAGAGTCCATAAAAGATTTTCTGTTATGATTTAATGCAACGGTGGCTTCTGTAGATCGCCCGGACCCATCGATGATTTTGATGGCGGCAGTGGCAGGAGTTGGAGAAGGCACCGAATTCAAAGACTCTTTGACTAAAGATCCACCACAAGATCTTGGAGAGTTTTTCCATGAAGCTGAAAAATTCATTCGATTAGAGGAATCATGAGCCGAGAGGCAGGAAATAAATGTTGCACAAGGCGAAGGAACCGCCAGGGAACAGTCCAGGGCGGACAAAGGAAAGAGAAAGCAGGATGACGCACATGATGGTCCTGATAAACGGAAGAAATTCCGAGAGCCCAGATTCAAGCAATACACAGACTTGGTGGCAGGACTGGAACGAATTTACACCGAAACTCGGGGGCAACTCCCCTATCGAAAACCACCGAGGAGAGATCCCACAGAGCGGGAACGTAGAACCGGAAAATATTGCCTATTCCATGAGTTAGATGGGCACACAACCGACGAATGCCGCCACCTAAGGGATGAGGTGGAAGAGCATGCCAGGAGTGGTAGATTGCCACAATATATCAGAGAACGGGCAACGATAGTAAGACCTGAACAACCTCCACCTAATAGGAATGATCCTGGATCGGGATCACGACTCGTCATCAACTAATCGTGATGGCAAGGGCCAAGTTCAAGATTTGGACTCTGGTCGATTAGTTTTCTTAGATTTGATTTCCAAAATAAAACGGCTATCCCACTTACTCATGTACGGGAACCAGAGAGATCCCTAGGCATGCTCTAAGATGGAAATAGACCGCTCCGCCCGGAGAGGCATTGTCTTTTTTTTCCTGGTGTTTGAGATTGAACATCTAGGATTTGAATTTAATAAAGAAACACTTATTAAAATAAACCTTTTAACCAGAGAGTTAAAGGATGAACATTAAATATCAATATAAACATGATCGCTTTATTACCTTACCCGGAGAGGCGGGGTCCGGAGTGCAAGAAGTGAGTTGCTTCGCCGGAGAGCGACATGATCGACTCACTTAAGCATCGTTTCCCAATCACCGGAGAGTGATTGGATCGGGATTCGATAAGAGCCCGGAGAGGCTATGATCGGCCCACGATTTGGGCCATGACATCGCTTAATGTTCAGATACACTGAACCGGAGTGCAAGAAGTGAGTCGCTTCGCCAGAGAGCGACAGAATTGACTCACTTAACGTTGTTTCCTCTTCACCGAAGAGTGACAGGATGGGATCCAGCAAGAGCCCGGAGAGGATATGATTGGCCTAAAGATTTAGGTCATGACATCGCTTAATGTTCAAAAACACTGAACCGGAGTGCAGGGGGTGTAGCCGCTTCGCCGGAGAGCGATAGGATCGGCTCACTCATCGTTGTTTTCCCTTCACCGGAGAGTGACAGGATGGGATCCAGTAAGAGCCCAGAGAGGCTACGATCGGTTCAGAATGACCAAGACATCGCTATACGCCCTAACTGGGGCCAGAGTGCAAGGGATAGAAAGCAACGCCGAAGTGCAATAGGATCTTTCTATTCAATCGCTAAATCTAGAATGGGTTTGACAAGGGTCCGGAGTGACCATCAATAGTACGGAGAGACCGTAGAATTTCATTCTTAACTTCCACTGGAAAAAATTGATAACAATTCGGCTTCGAACAGCCATGGACTTGATTGAAAATGCTATAAGCTATGAGTAAAACATGAACTCACTGCATTTAACTTGAGACTAATCAAAACACGCCTCTTACCAAAAGGCATGTTTTGGGGGGCAAAATGTTATCCCAACTTTTGGCAAAGCCGAGATACCCAAAGATTAACTGAAAAGCAATGATTATTAGTCATGAACATCGATTGTGCATCGCAGGTTCACCATGGATATCGATGAATTTTGTCTGAGTCCGGATCGGGCTACAATTGATAAGACACGTCGAGCAAAGCCGTGGGAACCAACGTTCCAAATTTCGAGACAATCCGAGTTCGTATGCTCAAGTTATCGCCAGTATAACATGGAAGAGATATGATATGGTTCGAATCCATCGGAGCCAAGCCCTAGGTCTGAATCCATCGACCCTGCATTACTTCGAATCCATGAGAAGTACCATTGCTTCGAATCTATCAAAGCAACCTCAACATTCAAATCCATCCAAAGCCTCCCTTAGTTCGAGTCCATCAGAGTATTCCCGCCTTCGAATCCATAAGATAGCCTCACGTTCGATACCATAAACCCAACCTTGGTTCGAATCCATCGAGTAAAAGGTTGTTCGAATACATGAGCTGTGCATAGCTTCGAATCGATCAACATCACTCGAAACCATCGATTCGAAGACTTGCACAAGAGATCGATTCGAACTACTTGTCCCTCGATCGATACGAAGGAACGCACATTTGATCGAATCGAAGGATTATACCTTCAGATCCTTCTCTTCGAATCCACCAAGTAAACGCGACTAAAACCACGGATTTGACCCAGAAAACTCGGAGAAAAAGGGGGATTGACCCGGAGCACTCGCACCACGTCATCGTCTTCACGTGCAGAAGCATGGATTCGACCTTATGGATTCGAACCATATCGATTCGAATGAATCCATAGGGCGAAGAACGTCAACTTGAATCGATCATAACTTGAGATCTACAAGTCCAAACGCTATGAAATTTTCATAGAAGCTTGAGCCCATGTTGAAGAATGTCCACACCAAATTTCAGCTCGATTGGATGATTTCTTGATCGATTCGAACATAGCTTCGAATCGATCCCAAAGTGGGCCCGGATTTCCAGAAAGCGGGCATGTGGGCTCCCTCACGTGCCAGAACTGGTCTCCCCTCAATTTAGGAGAAATATCAGCCTTCTACACCTATAAATAGAGCCCCCGGTCATTCAGAAAAGGGGTCGGACAATTTTGAGAGATAAAGGGCGTCCATACTCTGCCAGATTTACTCCAGATCACCATTGCTGCCTGAGATTCAGACTTAGTTCAGCAAATCAGTTGTAATACAACACACGAAATTGTAATCTTCAAGCATCGAGCAATAAAAAGATAAAAACTTTGAAGTGGACGTAGGCCGGAGATAGCCGAACCACTATAAATTGCGTGTCACTGTTCATTATTTCTGGATTGTTGCTTGTTATTTGCTTAGATCTGTGATTTGTGTGTGAATACTGTTGATTTGTATTCATACGCTGGTGCTTTCACTACACTTGGGGTTTGTGACCATTTTTGGCGCAAACAAGATCTGAAATAAATTCAAGTGGTCGTGCTTATTAATTTAATTGGGCTAAAGAATGGTTTATAGACTAATTAAATTATGAAAGGGTATAGTGGGATTTAGCTACACCTAACCTTACCTTTATATATATGTTTACCCTTAAGCCATTCATATCATATTCATTTCCTCAAAAAAATTAAAAACGTAAGTAAAGAAGATAAAGCCGACCATTAAAAAGAAAAGAAGAAGAGGAAATTCAAAGAAAAAGAAGAGAAAGTAAAAAGGGGAATCAAACTCATCTCAACCCACTTTCCTTATCAAAGATTAAGGTGGACAATTATTTTCATCTCTATTTTCTGAATATATTTCAGAATTAAGTTTAATTTGGATTCTATGAGTTTTATGATGATATGCTTGAATTATGGTTTGTTTAAATTTAAACAAGATTGTTTAAATGATGGTTCATACGGTTTTAGATCAAAACGGTGTGATATTGATATTTAAATGCCATGGGAAAATTTTATGTCATGCAAAACATAATTTTAGAGTTGGGTTTTAAGTTTGATGATTTTCCAAACTTTGGAAGATTATTTTGAATTTTTAAATGAAAATATAGCACGTTGGGTTTAAAAATTTAATTTAGAAAATATATTCAGAATTTGGGTTTGAAATTTTGATATGTTATATAACATGATCAAGGTAAATTTCTATGATTTTTGGGGATTTATTTAATATACAAATTAAATTATTTTGAGAGAAGGACCTAAATGATTTAATTGTATTTGCAATGGAAGGTTTTATTTGGAAAATTCTAAGCTTGATACTTATCCAAAATAAAATGGCGGTTAGTTTTGAAAAGCATGGGAAAAGTTAAGGCAACCAATAAGAAGTTTACATGTAGGCAGGTTAGTTGATAAAAGTTACTTAAATTGGGCATTAACTAGTTTTAACCCAGAAAAACTGGTTTCGCCTCTATTAGAGGTACCTTTCGCCTTCGACAAAGTCGAAAGCTCATTAAGCCATAGCCAATACATAGGGTATCATCCAGGTGGTACGTAGTGGGTTGGAGAAAAGCGGAAGGTATGGTATCGATAGCATGCTTCTGATGGAGTCGATACCTTAGTTTGTTTTAAGAAGTTAAGTGTCTGCCTTTGTTTTACTAAGCTTTCGGCTTAGTTTATACATATGTTTTCGGAAGGAGTTTTATAATGGCTTTTTAAGGGGTTGCCATGTTTGTTTTAAAAGAAAAAGGTGTTTCGAAGGAGTTCCTTTAATTATAAATCAATGCTTTCGAAAGAAGGGGTTCCGACACAGTCGAAGCCCTACCGTCGATTCTTTTGCCTTTCGAGTGTATTGAAGTCAACAATGCTATCGAAAGGTATTGTTTGTTTTAAAGCTATATTAAGCCGCTTTCTAAATGATTTCGAAAGGGTTATGGGTTTCGAAGGCAATGGCTTTGGAAGGGGTTTCGAAGCTATCCTTCAGTATTTTAAAGATATGCTTTTAACTCTATCGAAAGGGATGGTTTCGACGCCATCATAAATTCCCCAATATTTTTATATAGTAAAGAATGGTTTCGAAAGAGATACTTTCGTTTATATTTACTTTGACACAAATGATATTATTGAAGGTAAATCCAATGATGTCGAAAGGGGGACTTTCAATGCTTTAGGAAGAGATACTTCTAATGGTTTCGAAGCTATGGTTCTAAAATTTAATAAGTAACACTTTACTATATTTGAAAGGTTTCAAAAGAAGTGTTTTAAAGTGTTTTAAAATGCAGGAGCCTAATGTTTTGAAAAATAAAAGATATATGCTTTCGAAGGAGGCTGCCCAGTGTGGTCGAAAGCAAGGTGTTTGTACCAAAATTCAGCACAACACTCTTCGGAAGTATTTGAAGAGATAAAGTGAAGAAATTAAATGGAAAAAGAGGATTATCTAACAAAAACTCCAAATTAAAGATATGAAAGTAATTAAAATGCACAGAGACACAAGAATTTAGAGTGGTTCGGCATATTGCCTAAGTACACTATGAAGTTGTTTGCTTTATTGATCTTTCTTTGATGATTACAAGTGAATTCAGCGAATTATAGCAGATAATTATGATTTACAGTAGTGAAATTCGTTATTGGCAGTAGCTATGGAGTTTTAGATCTAGATCCGGCGGAGTCTGGGTGTTGGAGAATTCAAAGAAGAAGAAGCCCCTTTTCTGTATGCCTTGGGGCTCTATTTATATGTGTAGGAGGCTGATATTTCGCTCAGATCTCGGGAGGCTCCTTCTGGCACGTGACCAGGCCCACGCGCCCAAACCCGCGAAGTTTCGGTCCGATCCGTGATCAATACGAACGGATTTCGTATCGATCAAGATTGCGTTCGATGGAGTCGAATTTTGGTGTGGATATTCCTTAGCATGCACGTAAGCTTCTGTGAAAATTTCATAGCATTTGGACTTGTAGATTAGGAGATATGATCGACACGAATTAGGATCTTTGGTCGGCTGTTTCGTTCGACTCCCTCATTTCGACTCGGTCCTATTCGACTCGATGACATGGCGCTTGGATCTCTGGATTACTCCGCCTTTGATGCCGAGTTGGCTGAGTCATTCTTGGACCTTGCCTTGTTCGTATCGAAGTCCGTTGTCTAGTTCGAATCGATCAACAGCTTGTTCCTTCGCATCGATCTGTAGCATGCCTTGTTCGAATCGATGGAGGTGGTTCATTTGTATCGATGATGGTGACTTTGTTCGCATTGATGAAAGGTGCACAGTTCGCATTGATGGTTATGCTCTGTTATGTGGATATGAAGTGGGCATTGGATGATCGAGTCGAAATGTGTCTCTCTGATGGATGCGAAGTAGATCGAGTCGGACAGAGGCTCACTGATGGATGCGAAGCAGAGCGAGTCGAACAGATGCTCTCTGATGGATGCGTAGCGGAGCGAGTCCAACAGAGGCTCTCTGATGGATGCGAAGTGGAGCGAGTCGAACAGAGGCTCTCTGATGGATGCGAAGCGGAGCGAGTCGAACAGATGCTATTCAATGGATTCGAACGCGAGGCTGTTTTTATTCAATTTTGCATCGATCTTAACTTGAGCATACGAACTCGGATTGACCAGAAATTTGGAACGTTGGCTCTCATAGCTTTGCTTGTCGTGTCATATCAATTTTAGCTCGATCCGGACTCGGACAAAATCCATCGATATCCATAGTGAGCTTGTGTATAACTGATCTCTAGGACGGACCGTCATTGGTTACTAGTCAATTCCTTGGTGTCACGGCCTTGCCAAAAGGCGGGATAACATTTGCCCCCCAAAGTATGTCTTGTGGAAACATGATGTGCTTTGAAATGCTGCAATCTTCATTCTGAATAGTTATCGTTTTTTCGACGAAGGTTGTAATCTTTGACTGATTTTCTTGATAATGTAAACTGTTGACTGTTAACCGTTGTACCCTGTATTGTTGCAACTGATTGCTGTATGCTAGTGATTAGCCGTTTGTTGCTGTAATCGTTATCAAATGAGTTTCCAATTCCTATAAATATGGAATATTGAATATTAGTCCGACTTATATGCATATACGTTAATCTGACTCTTGCTGACGTTCCCGAGTCATTGTCAGTTTATTTCATATTGAATTCCGTATCGATCCTCTCCTGAACCGGCGCGAAATTCATTGTAACAACGCTCGATGGTTGTTTTTGAATGTTCCTTCGTAACGATCCTCTCCTGAATCGATGTGAGGGGTTGAAACATTGTCTTTGCATCGACTTTCATTGCATTTAAGGATGCGAAGTGAGCATTTCGAATCGATGGATGTGGGGCTCGATGGATACGAAGCGGTCGCTCGTATCGGTGGGTCAAAGATTCGAGGGATATGAAATTGACTTTCGCATCAATGGTTACGATCTTTGGTGGACTTCACTTTTGAATCGGCGCGAGCCACTAAAATGGATACAAAACGTGCCTTCGTATCGATGAATATTGACCTCTGGATGCCGTGGTTCGATGGATTCGAACTACACACTTCGTGTTGCTAAACTGGGGATGGCGTCGAAGATGATCGATACGAACACTGGTTTCGTATCGATGGATTTGGTGAAGACTTCGTATCGGTGCAGACTCGGTTTTATGGATTCGAACAACGCAATGCTCAATGGGTTCGAACAGAAGTCCTACGATCGATATGAAATAGTAGTCGTCTGAGGGTTGATGGATTCGAAGGGCTTGTTCGAATCGACCACGTGGTGACGTTTTGCAACCGGTCGAATCTACGGGGATGCGAATCGTTTTTTGCCTTCATGCTCAAGTCCATATAAATACTGTGGACTTAGCCACTTTTCACTTTTTACTTTTTGTGCCTTGCCTTCATATCCTCCAGAGCCTCACAAAAGAAAAACCCTTGTCTTCGAATCGATTCAGAACCCTTTAACCAGCTATCAAAATCAGGTAAATGATTGAACAAAGTTACCCCTGAAATGGAGAGATTCAAATTCTCATTCCCTTCCATTCGAATTCATGACCAGACGTGGTTTGGGGAAGTAGATATTGCGCGAGGTCGAGGAAGGAGAAGATGGAGTTCGAATCGATCTATGGTAGAAGGAGTGTGGAGGAAGAAGGCTTGGTCCTCGCTTTCGTGTCGATCTTGACGGCTTCGAGATGATGAGATAGAGGCCTTCGTATCGATCGATGGCTAAGCTGTTGCATCGAGTCGGGATGATCAATGCGATTGTCTCGAGCGTGTTGATCGATACGAAGGGGTTGCATCTGATGGATTTGAAACCCAGGGTTCTCGATCGATTCGAATTATGCACCAGGGATTGATACGACGGCGACCCAATTGATGGATGCGAACACTCACCCTGGATTGATTCGAATTCTTCAGCCTTTTGATCGAGTCGAACTTGCACGCAGATGAATATGAACTATCAATACGAACATGGCTCTATCGATCGATACGAATTGAATGTTAAAAAATTTGTAATTCCTTGCACATTTGAACAACTGACTCCGACGAGCTTCAAACTTGCATAATTTGGACTTAATCGTTTCACCGCATATCTGATTGCCTATCGAAGCTCGTCGACGAAACTGGAACTTAACAAAATTATAAAATTTTTTAACTTGGACTGATTGCTAATTTCTGGATGGCACGGTTGTGACGGTCAGCGATGACGGTCATTCCGACTGAATTTCAAAGTCTCGTCGTTTACATGCTTTCTCCAATTCTGTAGAACTTCTCAAGTGATATACAGTACTGCACTGCACAGCACACTCACACACTTTACACTGGGGGATGCACGAGTGTTTTTGTCTGTTTAACAATGATTTTTCTTAAGCTAGTTAGTCATGGAACCCTCAAGTTCACAGCAGCAGGATCTCCCGAGTTCAATTCCTTCAACCATCAAGATACCGGTCATTGAAGCCGAAGTTATAGACCCAGCTCCGGACGAGCGTCCAGGTGCCCGGTTCATTTGTCGTCCACAAGATTCTGTGCCGTCCGGTATCTCCGAAGATATGCTGGGACGGATTTGTTTAAGTCATGCCTTGTCGCTTGATGACGTGTTACTGCTTGGGCCAAATGATAGGCCACATGATCCCCCGGAGGGGTTTACTGCTTTCAACCGTCACGCTTGCACAGCGGGGACACTCCCTCCTTTCAATCAATATATAAGGGAGATGCTATCATTCGTTGGAATAGCTCCATCCCAGCTACACCCCAATGGGTACGCTTTGTTAAATAGCATCTTTATTATGTTTATGGAGATCCTCTTTCGACCACCAAAGCCGATCGAGATTAGATATCTATTTAACGTTAAGAGTCATGGAGACAGCCCTTCTTTCACCTTCTTGGAAGCGGTCAGGAACTGCCACATTGTAATGGGCTCCTGGGGAAGGCTAAGTTACTTTAAGACTCAATGGTTCTACGTTCAGTGCCCCTCTGGATTTGCCAGGCAATGGTTGGATAGACGTAAGCGTTGCCATCTTTTCTCTTGAACTATCGAGATAATAATAACCGACTTCAAAACTGACATACTCTTCTTCTTTTTCAGCCGCAATTTCTTGACCCGATGGTGGATATTTTAGAGAGCTAGTTCGGATCCTCCAAGCGGTTCCGGGCGAAGAGAGGCATAGTGACTTGGTTCTGATCGACAGAAACATGAGGACTGTCGGGCTGATTGAACGGAAGCAGAGCATACGGCTGGAAGGGACACTTAGAGTGGTCTCGAAGAAATGGGTGAAGCGCAAAGCGCCCGGAGTCGTAATAGCCGAAGAAGTTGATCCGGAGAGAACGCGTACCGATAACGAGCTCCAAGCTGGGCCTTCTTCCGATGTCCAGGATTCAGGAGGAAGGAGAAAAGGCAAGGCTGTTGCTCACAAGCATTCTAAATCCGAGAGATTAAAATCCATGGTTATGTCCTTGCCCGTCCGGGGGATTAGAATTTCGGAGGCTCCTCCCCCGCCAGTAGAGAATCCTTTTGAAGGGCTTGCTGATATTCCGATTCCGGATTATGTGACGTCTCAACACGACACCGGGATGGAGGAGCTTGACAATGCTCTTGAGCTGAGCGGGTCGCTTGCTATGAGTGCGGCCGACCTTTCCGGTTGGTCGGGGGGTTGCACATGCATACACTTCACTACACTACATAATTCATAACTGTAAATCGTCCGACTTAAGAAATCACTAACTTTTCCTTCGTCTCTCATTTTCAGCTACGATGTCCGGAAGAGGATCAATGCTCGGGAATCTTCGCTCGGCCCGGAAGGCTTCTACCTATTATGATTCCCGTAGAAGAGACTCAGATAGAGACCGCGATCGCGAATACTCTAACCAAGATAGGTATGGGCGTGACAGGGATAGAGAGTACCGACATTGATCTAGTTCACGCTCTCCTCCTCTTAGACTTCCATCTCCGCCTCCCGTTCTTGTTCCACATCCACCAGAGCCTCCATGTCATAGGCCATCTTCTCACACTTCTAGATCCGAGACTCATCTTCAGAGAGTCGAAACCACGACCTCCATAATTGCAGAGCAGGTCCCAGCTGAGCCTACCGGAGAAGGGGCCCTTAAATTGGCTCAGATGAGGAAGGATTTTCCGAACATATGCTTCGATGGCTATGTCTTTCCGCCTCACTTAAAGAGAATCCCATCTGGAGTGGAAAACACGATGCACGACTATGTTCATGACATCTACACCTAGTATAGAGAGTGGGTAAAGGCTGCAGAGAAAGCTTCTAAGGTGGCCTTTGAGCGAGCCAAAGCGCTTGAGAAAATGAAGACCGAACTCGCTCAAAGGGACCGGATCATTCAAGTGCTCACTGCTGAGGCCGAGTCTTCTTGGAAATCTGAAATTAAGGCCACCAAAAAAGCTGACGAAGCGAATGTGGCAATGGAGAGGTTGAGACAGACGCATGTTGCCTTGGTGGAGGAGATGGGCCATCGGAATACTACAGTTACTGCCGAGCGGGATGCGACGGTCAAGGAACTCAATGAGCTTAAGGCTAAATTCTCCGATATGGCCAAGGAAAAGGATGATGTGAATAACGCAGCCCAAGAGGCATGCGAGCAGGTTGTTCTGCTTAAGGGTGAATGGGATGCGGCTGTGGCTAAAGTCCGCAAGGTGGAGACTGAGGTCGAGGAGAAAGTGAAGTCGGGCGAGTCCAGGCTAAAGGCTGATATCGAAGACCTTCTCGTTGTTTACAACGCTAATATGCTGAGGCACAGGGGTCTAGCCTGGCTCGATGATTATCCAGCGCATCTATACAATGCATGGGGCTGATTAGTTGAAGAAGAGAAGGAGGCGCATCTGGGTGAGTCTGTGGATGAGTTTGAACTCGAGAATCGCATTTTGAATGAAGATGAAAGGAAGATTCTTCATGAGTCAATGATTCTGCATGAGAAGGAAAGACTTGGCGCCCAGCACTTCGAAATAGGAGAGGCTTCAGGGGTTGAACATCATGAGGTCAGTCTCGAAGTTCCAGTGTCAACCCAGCCCGAATCCTCGTCTGCTGTCGATCCCCAAGCTGTTCCTGCTTACAATCCGGATCAGCCGCAGATGTCTCCAGCTACAGAGCAAGTTACTGAAGCCGTTCTGCCGCCGATAAGTCAAACTGAGGAAGGTATTCTGAACATTCCACATATCTGCCTTGGGTCGGAATCTTTATTTGAATTAAATTCTGACAGTTCTCTTATTCTTTGTCCAGTGATCGATGCTACACATGTCGGGCCTCCTGTTACTCAAGAATCACATCAGACATAGGAGGCTATCGTTACCGAAGCGATCACCACAACTACAACTGCCCCACTTGACGATATGCAGGGAAGCACGCTTGTGTTTGATGAGCAGTTGATGGAAGAACTCTTTTGTCGTCATGGCGATCCTTTAGCTGACTTGCCATTTTTCATGGGCGGAGGTGCTCCTGCTACAAGTTCTTCAATGCCGACTAGTGAGGCCTCCAGCGGGGCTCAAGCAGTTACTGAAGAGGAGATGTTCGCCCAAATCGATGCTGAAATGGCAGCAGCGGCTCACGGTGGCAATTTCGGAGGTGGGATGGCAGCACCGGGACCAGCTCCGCTTAGAATGATATCTCCTAGTGGCACGGTTTTCATCACCAGCGTGCCCATTCCACCTTCTGCACTTGATCATGTTCCTCCAACTCCGCCCGCAGGAAGCATTCTTATTCATACGAGCTCGGAGGAGGATGTGGAGATCATGCCCCTGCCTGGAGACCGACCACCGAAAGGCAAAGGCTCAAAGAGGAAAAATAGTGGCGGCTCCAGCGGGTCTACACCGAGAAGGAAGCCGAGGAAGAAGAAAGATTAGACATGCTTCCCTGGTTTATTTTGATTTTCATTTTGTTGGCCATGTATAGATGCGGGTTCGGCCCCTGCTAGTAGGAATTTTTTGGGAACAAGCTTGTACATGAATTTCTTTCATAAATAGTGGAAATGAAACTTTTTCTTTTTTAGCTTCTTGTGTATTTTCTTAAGTGTTTCCATGTTTGAAATGCACTTATAAAGTTTCATGTCCCGAGTCAAGTTTGTCTGCTTGCATCAAGTCTGGAAACCGTGGACATGGCTCACGACCGGGAAGCGAGTTAAATGTTGACGTCGTACCGCTTCAGTCAATGATCGACGCTTAAGTCCTGCCCCCCAGTCTTGGGGATGAGTTGTAGAACATCAGTCAGCGATTGCTTCTCACTTATAACATGTTGAGTCTAGTGCCACTGAATGGATGTTTGAGATAAGCGGATATTGAGCGGTTTATTCACGCTTGTCCGGTTGTCGACGATCATATCCGCACTCCGGGGATTCTCATTTGTTTATTGGCGGTTGGTCACGCCGACTTAAGTTTAAATCATACGTCCACGCTCTGGGGACTCGGAATCGACATTTGTACTCTGACTCGCGCTCTGGGAGTTTGGAGTTGATACTTATACTTCGATTCATGCTTCGGGAACTTGAAGTTGACGTTTATACTCCGTTTCGCACTCTGGGAATCCGAAGTTGGTGTTTATACTCCAACTCGCACTCTGGGAGTTCGAAGTTGTTGTTTATACTCTGTTTCGCACTCTGGGAATTCGGAGTTGATGATTATACTCCGACTCGCACTCTGGGAGTTCAGAGTTGATGTTTATACTCCGTTTCGCACTCTAGGAATCTGGAGTTGGTGTTTATACTCCGACTCGCACTCTGGGAGTTCGGAGTTGATGTTTATACTCCGACTCGCACTTTGGGAGTTCGAAGTTGATGATTATACTCTGTTTCACACTCTGGGAATCCGGAATTGTTGTTTATACTCCGTTTCGCGCTCTGGGAATTCGGAG
Organism: Allium fistulosum; assembly: GCA_030737815.1. NCBI lineage: Eukaryota > Viridiplantae > Streptophyta > Magnoliopsida > Asparagales > Amaryllidaceae > Allium > Allium fistulosum. The sequence continues at coordinate 1,384,561,397 of CM060901.1, read as the reverse complement.
TTGATGTTTATACTCCGACTCGCACTTCGGGAGTTCGGAGTTGTTAAGCAGACGGTCGGTCACATCTGCTGTATGTTCTTGTATATCGCTCGCACTCTGGGAATGAAAGGTGTATCAGGATCATAGATGGTCGGATCACATCCACCCTGAGTTAACAAGTGAGGTCGTTAGATGGACGGGTCCATCCTCCTCAAACTTGGTGCAGATACGGACGAAGTTGTTAGGTGGACAGATCCACCCTCTTCGTAGACGTATTTTAGTACTCCAGTTCGCACTCTGGGAACCGGGAGTTAAGTGAGGGATTGTCGTGTATCAATCCGTTTTTGGCCTTGATGTGATGGCTTGTCCCCGAGCTCGGGTTTCACTTAGTGAGTGATCGGTTGCGTCGCCGTCACTCCCTATTTGAATAAATTCCACCGTATAGTGAAACTTAGCTCTCCGTGCATTGTGATGATCATATGAAGCATTTCAAGTAAATCACAGCTCTGGCTCGAAGAGATTGCATTATATTGCTGAAATAAGAAAATATGGCAAAGTCAGTTGCCTTATTACAAATTCTAATTTCGAAATGCAGAAAAAAATTGCAAAATGGAAAATAAACTAAACGAATAAACATAGCTTGTCATGTGTAGTAGTGACGAAGACTCTCGCTATTCCAGGCTCTTAGCAAAGTAAGACCATCAACGGTCGATAATTTGAATGTGCCATCTCCGAGCCTTCGCTCAATAACATATGGTCCTTCCCATGTCGGTTTCATATGCGAAGGAACCGGATAAACTCTTTTCAAGACGAGATCGCCTAGATCAAAGGTTCGCAGGTGGACCTTGGCGTTGTACAATCGGGCCACTCGACTTCGATGCGCGGCTGCCCGCAAATCAGCCTCTTCACGCTTCTCATCTAGTAGATCGAGAGATTCAGCAAGTAGTATAGCATTTTTCTTTGGATCATAGTATGTCACACGATGAGAAGGTACTTCTAGTTCAAGCGGAATAACGGCTTCTGAACCATAAGAGAGAGAGAATGGAGTGAGCCTTCGCTCAATAACATATGGTCCTTCCCATGTCGGTTTCATATGCGAAGGAACCGGATAAACTCTTTTCAAGACGAGACCGCTTAGATCAAAGATTCGCGGGCGGACCTTGGCGTTGTACAATCGGGCCACTCGACTTCGATGCGCGGCTGCCCGCAAATCAGCCTCTTCACGCTTCTCATCTAGTAGATCGAGAGATTCAGCAAGTAGTATAGCATTTGTCTTTGGATCATAGTATGTCACACGATGAGAAGGTACTTCTAGTTCAAGCGGAATAACGGCTTCTGAACCATAAGAGAGAGAGAATGGAGTGTGACCGGTCGCGGTCTTGTGGGTTGTTCGGTAAGCCTATAAAGCCATAGGAAGTTCATCGACCCACTTGCCCCCGACCTTTTCCAGTTTTCTTTTTCAGAATGGACTTTATAACTTTATTAACTACTTCGACTTGTCCGTTTGCCTGAGGGTGTGCAACTGCAGAGAATTTCTTTTGGATGTGAAATCGTTTGCAGAAATCTTTAAATTCAGCACTGTCGAATTGGGTTCTGTTGTTTGTAATAATGGTGTGTGGGAGACCAAATCGACAGATGATGTTGCGAACTACAAAGTTGATTACTTTCTTCGTCGTTATGGTAGCAAGAGCTTCAGCTTCAGCCCACTTTGTAAAGTAATCAACTGTGACGATGGCGTATTTCGCACCACCTTTTTCCAGAGGTAGAGTACCAATGATGTCGATGCCCCACATTGCAAATGGCCATGGGCTGACCATTTGTGTTATCTCAGTAGGAGGGGCTCTAGGAATTCGAGCATACTTTTGGCACCTATCACATTTCTTTGCATAATCCGACATGTCGCAATTCACAGTAGGCCAGTAATATCCGTATCAAAGTATTTTCTTGGCAAGTGCTTGCCCCCCGGTGTGATCGCCACATTCTCCCTCGTGTACATCGTGCAATACTCGTTTAACTTCATCGTGAGCGATGCACCAGAGTAAAGGAACACAGTACCCCCTTCTATACATGGTTCCCTTTTGGATAGTGAATCATGAGCCCTTCCTAAGGACTTGTCTCTTTTCATTCCTGCGTTTCGGCAGGGTTCCGTGCTCAATGTAATTCCGGAATGGAGTCATCCATGAATCTTTTCCGGGGACGGTTCCGCATACGCAGTCTATTACTGCCCGATCAATGCTTGGAGAAGATAATGTCTCTACGGGAACGAGTCCCATTTGCCGAGCTTCACCTGTGCTGGCTAACTTTGCCAATGAATCGGATTTTTGGTTGCGTTCTTGAGGTATACAATAAATGGCATAATAATCAAACCGATTCAGTACTTCAAGAACTTGAGCTAAGTAAGCAGCCAGCCTTCGATCTCTCGCTTGATACTCTCCCCGTACCTGACACACAACTAACTGCGAATCACAGTAAATTTCCACAGCGATAATTTTCAAGTCCCTAGCAAGTTTCAATCCAGCTAAAAGGGCTTCATATTCAGCTTCATTATTGGTCGCATGAAAATCGAACTTCAAAGCATAACATATAGATCGGCCTTCGGGAGTTTCAAGTACAACACCAGCGCCCGAACACCGGTCGTTTGATGCACCGTCGGTATAAAGCTTCCAAACACATTCGGGAGATTTACTAGTTTCGGGCAAGTCCTCCGGAATGGTAAATTCAGCAATAAAATCGGCTAGGACTTGTCCTTGAATCGCTCGTCTTGGGGTGTAAGTAATGTCGAACTGGCTCAGTTCGATGTTCCACTTGAGTAACCTAACAGACGTCTCAGGCCGCAAAAGGACCTGTCGTAACGGCTGGTCGGTGTAAACAATAATTGGATGTGCCTGGAAATACGGTCGGAGCTTCCTTGATGCAATAACAAGGCAGTAAGCCAACTTCTCTAACTTCGGATAATTCCTTTTAGCTCCAGTCAATCGCTTGCTGACGTAGTATACTGGCTTCTATATCCTGTCTTCTTCTCGAACTAAGGCAGCGCTGATAGCGTTTTCTAATATCGCCAAGTATATGTACAATCTCTCATGATCAATGGGCTTTGACAGGATAGGTGGTGTCGATAGATGCTGAACTAGTGCTTGGAAAGCGCCCTCACACTCCGTGGTCCATTCAAAGTTCCGCTTTCCTTTTCGGATCAGATCGAAGAAGGGAATGCATTTGTCTATGGACTTTGAAATGAACCTGCTCAGTGCCGCTACTTTCCCATTGAGACTCTGGACTTGCTTTATAGTTTTCAGAGTTTCAAGATTCCTGATTGCCCAAATCTTTTCAGGGTTTGCTTCGATTCCCCGAGCGTTGACGATAAACCCAAGGAATTTTCCGGATGCAACTCCAAAATGACATTTCAGTGGATTAAGCTTCATTTTGTATTCTCGAAGTATGTTGAACATAGTTTCCAGGTCTTTAACATGGTCAGTGGAGAGTCGTGACTTCACAAACATGTCGTCTACATATACTTCCATTATTTTCCCGATTTGATTGGCAAACATCCGATTGACCAATCGTTGATAAGTGGCCCCGGTGTTCTTGAGTCCGAATGGCATAACCTTGTAACAATAGAGTCCCAGATTGGTTATGAAGCTGGTATGTTCTTGATCAGGTAAATGCATCGGTATCTGATTGTAGCCAGAATATGCGTCCATGAAGGATAGGAGCTCATGCCCAGTTGTCGAATCTACTAGCTGATCAATTCTGGGAAGCGGGAAACTGTCTTTGGAACAAGCTTTATTCAGATCGGAGTAATCGACACACGTTCTCCATTTTCCGTATGGCTTTCGGACGAACACGGGATTCGACACCCATTCAGGATATAGTGTATCTCAAATGAACCCATTTGCTTTAAGCTTTTCTACTTCTTCTTTAAGGGTGGCAGATCTCTCTGGATCCATACCACGCCTTTTCTGTTTGACCGGGACATGCCGCGGGTCAATATTCAAAGTGCCGCTCGCGATATCCGGCGAGATCCCACACATGTCGGAATGCGTCCAGGCAAATATGTCAAGATTCGCCTGTAGAAATTCAACCAATTCCTCTTGAGTTTGCTGGCTTAACTGAGAGCCAATCTTTATCATCTTTGAATCATCATCATTGTCGATTGGGACATCAACCGTCAGTTCGGCCGGGGATGCTTGACTTTCTTTAGATTCTCCTTCGTCTTCAGTTTCTCTTGGGTCAAGATGCCTTTGGAATTGGCTGGGGTGCCCGGGCCTTGGCCCGGGCGTTAATTGTCAATTATCAGCAAAGAGGACGCAGAGAGATTCCTCTACGCCCTTTCCTTTCTCCTTTCGCTGCGCCTCTCGCAGCTCAGCAACATAACAGGCTCTTGCAGCAGCCTGATCTCCTTGAATGATTCCCACTCCACGATCAGTGGGAAACTTTAAAGTCAACTACCACGGGGCAATGGCTGCCCTGAATTCAGCGAGGGCCGGTCGGCCCAAGAAAGCGTTATAAGGGGAATCTATGTCCAATACAACGAACTGTAACATCCGTACTCTCCGGCGTTCTCCAACTCCTAACTCCACTGGCAGTTCCACCATTCCAGTGGGTATAGTAGCACTTCCGTTGAAACCATGGATTCGAGATTGACAAGGTTTCAAGTCCTTTGCTTCCATTCTCATTTTATCGTAAGCTCGCTTAAACATGATATTCACAGAGCTTCCACTGTCAACTAAGATCCTCTTCATCCAAGCAGGACCTACTTGAGCTGAGATGACCAGCGGGTTGATAGTGGGGGCTTTGACTTTATCAGCATCCCTGTTCCTGAACACGATGTCATCTGTCATCGTCTTCTGTTGCTTGGCCGGAGCCCCTTCATCAAAACTACTACAACACTCGAAGTCCGCATGCCTGATAGAACTGGTATCTGACTCCGTTTCCTTCCAGCTTCGATCTGCTGGGTGAGGACCACCACTTATTGTATTGATAACCAACCTCCCGCCAGTTCGAGCGGGTTCCTCTTGCCTTTCTTGGTTTGGTGCATGATTCTGATTTGATGGGCCCGCACCACCTGACTGCGGCGCCCGCACATACTGGTCCAACTTCCGCTCACGTATCAGTTTTTCAATGAGATCTTGTAAATGACGACACTCGTTGGTATTATGGCCATAACTCTCATGGAATCTACAAAACTTCCCAGTTTGGATTTGTATTTCAGTTGGTGGTTTCGGGGCAGGTTTCTTGTATTGCATGGTATTGCAGGTCTGCAAATACACATTTTCCAATGACATGTTCAATGGAGTGTAATTATCGTACATGGAAGCTCTACGCCATGGACCACGATTTTGATCGCGTTTTTTGCTTTGATTTCCATTGTCCCTTTGCTGATTCTGTTTATTTTGTACGTTCAACTGAACTTTTCCAGAACTCTCTCCGGACTGTTTAACAGCGATGTTACTCTGGATCCCTTCGATGTTGGGCCCTACGTCATCCTGCTTCCTAGACTGTTTCACATCCTCTCTTCTCAAGAATTGGGCTGCCTTGGAATAGAAACGGTCCAATGACGCAGGTGGCTTTCCAACTAACCAATTTCCGAACTCGGAATCAGCATCAATCCCCTTAGTCAGTGCCATCAGGATAGAATTATCATTGGGATTGCTTATTTCTGCACATGGAATCGCTCCAAGTAACGTCTGAGTGTTTCTCCGGGAGCTTGAGTAACACTAGACAAAGTGTTAACATCTTTAGGCCTTGCTACATGCATACGGAATTGTTCGACGAACTTGGTGGCCATCTGGTCAAAACTAGAGATGGATCGTGGTGGCAAACGAGTAAACCACATGGTAGCAATACCCCCCAAGGAAATGGGGAAACTACGGCACTTTACTGCATCATCAGCTCTCGCAGCATTCATCAGCCATTCGTATTTCAGGATATGTTGATTGGGATCAGAACTTCCTTCATATACTGGCAAAGTTGGCATCCTGAAGCGCCGAGGTGGATTAGCATACAATATGTCATCGGTGAAAGGGGTATGACTCTGGGAGATTCCCCAGTCGTCATTACTGAGACCCTGACTTTCACGGATCATTTGACGAATCATCGTTGGTATATCCGGCATTCGAATACTAGGAGCATGTTGGGCCAAGGTGTGGTCGGGTTCTACAGTGCGAGTTTGGACCGGTCGTGGTCGACGGTTCGTGCCTCGCCTCCTTGGTTCAACATTTTCTGGGACATAAGGCTCTGTAGTATGCTCTCGTTGGCTACGATGAGGATCAGCTTGGTTTCTAGCATCAACTCCTTTTTCAGTGGTGGTGGTAGTAGCAATGTTGCCTGTGACATGATAAGGAGCAGCACCTCCTCGGGATGAAGGCCCTGTGTGATGACTAGTAGATGGTCCAGTTTTGGGTTGTCCAAGATTTGAAGCAGGTTGGTGCCCTGTGGCTTAGGTGTAGCTTACATCCAACCGTGGGCGTGTGGATCTGTGATGACCGTCAGATGAGGCTGAACTCTCTGTGGAAGAATAAGAACCTTGGTCTCTTCTGGATCTTCTTCGCCTTTGGCGATTTAGCTGGTTGGACAACTCTGTGTTGGCGCGCAGTTGCTCAGTAAGTTGTTGTCGACTCTGGGTCAATTCCTGAAGCAACATCTGGAATTCTTGTCTAGTGACCGGGCCTGATGGATCTGAAGGTCCGGCAGCATCTTGGTTGGATGGAGGCAATTACATGGGATTCTGCATGTCCCGTCCTCCCTGATCAGCAGCTGTAGAGGTAGTTCGTGTACTTACCATGGTGAATTAATAAAAGTCCTTTCTTAGATCTGATGCAAATCTGAATAGAATGGAAGGACTTCAAAGTTCTAGATCTGGATCTTCTTCTTGGATTTATGCAATCCGATATAGATAGGAGATCCAAAGAGCAGGAGAAAAATTGGGTTTTTCTCAATGAAAGCACCAAAGTGTTTGTACCAAAATTGGGCACAACACTCTTCGGAAGTTTTTTAAGAGATAAAGTGAAGAAATTAAATGAAAAACGAGGATTATCTAACAAAAACTCCAAATTAAAGATATGAAAGTAATTAAAATGCATAGAGACACAAGAATTTAGAGTGGTTCGGCGTATTGCCTACGTCCACTATGAAGTTGTTTGCTTTATTGATCTTTCTTTGATGATTACAAGTGAATTCAGCAAATTACAGCAGATAATTATGATTTACAGCAGTGAAATTCGTTATTGGCAGCAGCTATGGAGTTTTAGATCAAGATCCGGCGGAGTCTGGGCATTGGAGAATTCAAAGAAGAAGAAGCCCCTTTTCTATATGCCCCGGGGCTCTATTTATAGGTGTAGGAGGCTGATATTTCGCTCAGATCTCGGGAGGCTCCTTCTGGCACGTGACCAGGCCCGCGCGCCCAAGCCCGCGAAGTTTCGGTCCGATCCGTGATCGATACGAACGGATTTCGTATCGATCAAGATTGCGTCCGATGGAGTCGAAATTTGGTGTGGACATTCCTTAGCATGCACGTAAGCTTCTGTGAAAGTTTCATAGCATTTGGACTTGTAGATAAGGAGATATGATCGATACGAATTAGGATCTTCGGTCGGCTGTTTCGTTCGACTCCACCATTTCGACTCGGTCCTGTTCGACACGATGACGTGGCGCTTGAATCTCTGGATTACTCCGCCTTTGATGCCGAGTTGGCTGAGTCATTCTTGGACCTTGCCTTGTTCGTATCGAAGTCCATTGCCCAGTTCGAATCGATCAACAGCTTGTTCCTTCGCATCGATCTGTAGCACGCCTTGATCGAATCGACGGAGGTGGTTCGTTCGTATCGATGATGGTGACTCTGTTCGCATTGATGAAAGGTGCACAGTTCGCCTCATTGGTTATGCTCTGTTATGTGGATACGAAGTGGACATTGGATGATCGAGTCGAAATGTGGCTCTCTGATGGATGCGAAGTAGATCGAGTCGGACAGAGGCTCTCTGATGGATGTGAAGCGGAGCGAGTCGAACAGATGCTCTCTGATGGATGCGAAGCGGAGCGAGTCGAACAGAGGCTCTCTGATGGATGCGAAGCGGAGCAAGTCGAACAGAGGCTCTCTGATGGATGCGAAGCGGAGCGAGTCGAACAGAGGCTCTCTGATGGATGCGAAGCGGAGCGAGTCGAACAAATGCTATTCAATGGATTCGAACGCGAGGCTGTTTTTATTCAATTTTGCATCGATCGTAACTTGAGCATACGAACTCGGGTTGACCTGAAATTTGGAACGTTGGCTCTCATAGCTTCGCTTGTCGTATCATATCAATTTTAGCTCGATCCAGACTCGGACAAAATCCGTCGATATCCATAGTGAGCCTATGTATAACCGATCTCTAGGACGGACCATCATTGGTTACTAGTCAATTCCTTGGTGTCACGGCCTTGCCAAAAGGCGGGATAACACAAGGTTTCTAAGTGTTTGTACCAAAATTGGGTACAACACTCTTCGGAAGTTTTTGAAGAGATAAAATGAAGAAAGTAAATGGAAAAGGAGGATTATCTAATAAAAACTCCAAAAACAGATATGTAAATGATAAAAAATGCACAGAAAACAGGAATTTAGAGTGGTTCGGCATATTGCCTACGTCCACTATGAAATTGATTGCTTTATTGATGTTTCTTTGATGATTACAACTGATTGCAGCAGGTTACAGCATTTAACAATGAATTACAGCAGTAAAATTCGTTAACAGCGGCAGCAATGGAGTTTAGAGTTGAATCCAGCAGAGTTTGGGCGTTAGAGAATTCAAAGATCCTTTTTCTGTAGGCCCTGTGGTCTATTTATAGGTGTAGGAGGCTGATATTTCACTCAGATCTCGTGAGACTTTTTCTGGCACGTGAGTGGGCCCACGCGACCAAGCCCGTGAAGTTTCGGCTCGATCCGTGATCGATAAGAACGAATTTCGTATCGATCAGGATTTCGTCCGATGGAGTCGAAACTTGGTGTGAACATTCTTTAGCATGTACGTAAGCTTCTGTGAAAATTTCGTAGGATTTGGACTTATGGATCTCAAGTTATGATCGATACGAAATGGAGACTTTTGGCAGACAACATAGTTCGAATCGATCATTTCGAATCGATGATTGCATGTGATCAGGTGGTGACGTGGCGAGCACTCTTCGTATCGATCCACCTTCTTCGCCGAGTTGACCGAGTCGTTCTCGAACTTTGCCTCGTTCTTATTGAAGGCCGTTGCCCAGTTCGAGTCGATCAACAGCATGTTTGTTCGTATCGATCTGTAACACGCCCTGTTCGAGTCGATGGAGATGGCTTGGTCGTATCGATGATGGTGGCTCTGTTCGCATTGATGAAGGTAGCCCTTGTTCGTATCGATCAAAGTCACTTTGACTCGATGGATATGAACAAGCAATATTGTGATGGATACGAATAGTGCAATGCTCGATGGATGCGAACAGAGGTCCTACGATCGATACGTAATAGCATTCGTCTGATGGATACGAATAGAGGGTTGCTGATCGATACGAACGAATCATACTCCCCTGATGGATACGAACCACTTCGACTTGATGGGTTCGAAGAACTGGAACTTGATGGATGTGAAGCTGATCGATACGAACTGTGACTTGCAGATGGATGCGTGGCTGATCGGTATGAACTAGGGCCTTCTGATCGATTTGAAACTGATGGATTCGAACAGAGGCTTGGCAATGGATACGAAAATCGAGTTGTTTCCTTCATCTTGCATCGATCGTAACTCGAGCATATGAACTCGGATTGACTTGAAATTTGGAGTGTTGACTTTCATAACTTCGCTTGTCGTGTCATATCAATTGTAGCTTGATCTAGACTCGGACAAAATTTGTCGATGTCCATAGTGAGCCTGCACATAACCGATCTCCATGACGAACCGTCATTGGTTTCTAGTCAAGTTCTTGGTGTCACGGCCTTGCCAAAAGGCGGGATAACATTTGCCCCCCAAAGTACGTCTTGTGGAAACATGACGTGCTTTGAAAAGCTGCAATTCTTTATTCTAACAGTTATCGTTTTTTCGTTGGAAGTTGTAATCTTTGACTGGTTTCCCTTATAATGTGAACCGTTGATTGTCAACTGTTGTACCCTGTACTATTGTAACTGATTGTCGTTTGATTGAGATTAGCTGTTTGTTGTAGTAATCGTTATCAGATGAGTATCCAATTCCTGTGGATGTTGAAAACCGAATATTAGTCCGACATATATGCATATATGTTAATCTGACTCTCGTTGACGTTGCCCGCCCACAAGTCGTTGTCAGTTTTTCTTTTATCGAATCCTGTATCGATCCTCTCCTGAACCGATGTGAAATTCGAGTTACAACAACGATTGACGGTTGTTTTTGAATGTTCCTTCGTGTCGATCCTCTCCTGAATCGATGTAAAAGGTTAAAACATTGTCTTCGCATCGATATGCATCGCATTGATGGATACGAAATGAACAGCTCGCATCGATAGATATGAGCTTTGATGGATAAGAAACGATCATTCATATCGATGGTTATGGACTTCGGTGGACTCCAATACAGTGATCTCCATTTTCGAATCGATGTGGGTCATAAAGATGGATACGAAATGTGCCTTCATATCAATGAATATTGGCCTCTGGATGCCATGGTTCGATGAATTCGAACTGCATAGTTCGTATCGTTGCACTGGGGATGGAGTTGAAAATGGTTGATACGAACAAGGGCTTCGTATTTGATGGATTTGGTGACGACTACGCATCAATATAGACTCGAGTTCATGGGTTCGAATAGTGCATTTCGAATCGATTCTGTGGTAACATTCATAGCCGATCGAGTCCACCGGGAGGCGAATCGTTTCTCCTTTTCACACTCGAGTCCATATAAATACTGTGGACTTAGTCATTTTTCACTTTTTACTTTTCACTCTTGCGCTTTGTCTTTGTATCGCTCCAAAGACTTGGAAAAGGAAAACTTCTTGACTTCGAATTGAATCAAAACCTTTAATCCCTTTAACCAGTTATCGCAATCAAGTAATTAATTGAACAAATCCAGTCCTAAAATGATGAGATTCAAATTCTCATGCCATTCCATTCGAATTCATGTCTGTACGTTGTTCGGGGAAGTAGGTAATGTGCGAGATCGTGGAAGGAGAAGATGGAGTTCGAATTGATCTGGGAAGAAGAAGAGACAACGGATTCGAAATAGTTGGTGGGCAGTTTTTTGGCCACAATCTCGTATCGATTGAGGAAGAAAATGTTGCCTTGTATCGGTCTCGATGGGAAATCCTATATCGTTGTCTTGTTTTGGGCTTCGTATCGATCATGGAACAGTTACCTAGCATCGGCTGTTTCGAAACAATGTGATCGATATGAAATAGATGTTTTCTGATCGACACGAAGTAGATGTTTTTCTGATCGATACGAAGTAGTAAGCTCCGATCGATTCAAACTACGAACCATGGGATCGATACAAAAGTGTCTTTGAACGATCGATACGAATTTGAATCCGTACCCCTGATGGATACGAACAACTACACAGATCGATGTAAACTCGAACTTTGATGATCGACAATGTGCCTAACTTCGATGATCTTGAAAACTCTTGTGCATTTGAACATCTAACTCTGACGAGCTTCATTTTGGCATAATTGGACTTGACCGTTGGACTGCATATTTGACTTCCCTTCGAAGCTCGTCGATGACACTGTAACTTAACAAAACTTTCACAACTTTAACTCGTATCGGTCTCTGAAGTTTGGATGGCATGGTTGTGACGGTCAGCGATGACGGTCACTCCAGCTGAATTTTGAAGTCTCGTCGTTTACATGCTTTCCTTAACTCTGTAGAATTTTTCAAGTGATATACAGCACTGCACTGCACAACATATTTACACACTTCACACTTCGGGATGCACGGGTTTATTATCTGTTTAACGATAATTTTTCATAAGCTAGTTAGTCATGGAACCTTCAAGTTCACAACAGCAGGAAGTTCAAGGTTCAATCCCTCTAATAATCGAGATACCGGTCATCGAGGCCGAAGTCATAGATCCAGCACCGGACGAGTTTCCTGGCACCCAGTTCATTTGTCGTCCACAAGACTCTGTGCCATCCGGCATTTCCGAAGATATGCTGGGACGGCTATGCTTAAGACATGGTATGTCGCTCGATGACGTATTACTGCCAGGGCCAGATGATAGACCGCATGCTCCCCCGGAGGGGTTTACTGCTTTCAATCGTCATGCTTGCGCGGTGGGGACACTTCCTCCATTTAATCAGTACATACGGGAAATGCTATCATTCCTTGGAATCGCTCCATCCCAGCTATACCCCAACGGATACGCCTTCTTGAATAGCACTTTCATTTTGTTTATGGAAATTCTCTTTCGACCACCAAAGCCGATCGAGATTAGATATCTCTTCAACATTAAGAGTCGCGGAGATAGCCCTTCTTTCACATTCTTGGAAGCGGTTAGGAACTATCAGATTGTAACGGGGTACTAGGGAAGGCTGAGTTACTTTAAGACGGAATGGTTCTACATTCGATGCCCTCTGGGTTCGCTAGGCGATGGTTGGATAGACGTAAGTGCTGCAGTCTTTCTCATGAATTATCGAGATAATAGTAATCGTTTTCAAAACTGACATACTTTACTTCTTTTATAACCGCAATCTCACTACCTGATGGTGGGTATTTCAGAGAGTTAGTTCGGATCCTCCAAGTGGTTCTGGGTGAAGAGAGGAAAATTGACTTGGTTCTAACCGACAGAAACTTGAGAATTGTCGGGCTGATTGAACGGAAGCAAAGCATAAGGCTGGAAGGGACACTTAGGGCTGTCTCGAAGAAATGGGCGAAACGCAAAGCGCCCGGCGTCGTAATAGCTGAAGAGGTTGATCCGGAGAGAACGCCCACCGATAGCGAACTCCAAGCTAGGCCTTCTTCCAGTTTTCAAGATTCAGGAGGAAGGAGAAAAGGCAAGGCAGTTGCTTATAAGCGTCCTAAATCCATGAGATTGAAATCTATGGTCATGTCTTTGCATGTTCCTGGAATTATAATTTCGGAGGCTCCTCCCCCGCAAGTAGAGAATCCTTTCGAAGGGCTTGTTGATATTCTGATTCCGGATTATGTGTCGTTCCAACACGACACTGGGACGGAGGAGTTTGACAGTGCTCTTGATCTGAGCGAGTCGCTCGCTATGAGTGCGGCCGACATTTCCGGTTGGTCGGGGGTTGCCTGTGCAGTTAAAGCACTCGGCAGATTCAAAGCGGTGGAGGTGCAAAAAGTCATAGCGGGGATACAGCGAGGATATAGCGGGATATAGCGAATGGCTCTAAAATAGCATATAAAACTCATACTTAATGTTTTTACAAATATATATGGGGTAATTAAATGAAAAATTATCATTCAATTGAATTATAATTAATACATAAATAATTTTAATGTGCAAATATACTTTAAATAAACGTAAAACTGTTATATAACATAATTGAATTTAGTAGAATATTAGAGTATTTTCATTTCTGAAAATATATTAAAAATTAAATCAAATAAATTAGTTTCATCATTTTTATTATGTATAAATGCAATTTTTTAATTCATTTTATTAAAGAAGATATAGCGGACATAGCGGAATATAGCGGGAATAACGGGATATAGCGGAAATAGCAGGGCTTAAAGCGGAAAGGCTATATTTTGGGGCTATATGGAAAAATCGTAACGATAGAAATCCGCTATGAGATATAGCGGGGTTATAGCGGGGTAATAGCGGGGTATTAACTACACAGGGGGTTGTACATACATACAATTCACTGCACTACACGATTTTCTTATCGCAAATTGTCCAACTCAAGAGATCACTAATTTTTCTTTCGTTTCTCATTCACAGGTACGATGTTTGGGAGAGGATCAATGCTTGGGAGCCTTCGCTCTGCCCGAAAGTCTTCTACCTACTATGATTCCCGCAGGAGAGATTCAGATAGAGACCACGATCGCAGGTATTCTAATCAAGAGAGGTGCGAGCGGGACAGGGACAGAGAATACAGACACCGATCTAGGTCTCGCTCTCCTCCTCTTAGAATTCCATCTCCACCTCCTGTTCATGTTTCACACCCGCCAGAGCCTCCACGACACAGACCGTCTTCTCAAACTTCAAGGTCCGAAACTCATCGCCAGCGAGTTAAAACAGTGCCCCCCATAATTGCAGAGTAGGCCATTACTGAGCCCACGGGGGAAGGGGATATTAAAATTGCTCAGCTGAGGAAGGAGTTCCTGAACATATGCTTCGATGACTACGTCTTTCCACCTTACTTAAAGAGAATCCTATCTGGGGTGGAAAACACGATGCATGATTACATTCATGACATCTACACCCAGTATAGAGAGTGGGTAAAGGCTGCAGAGAAAGCTTCCAAGGAGGCTACCGTTACCGAAGCGATCACTGTAACTATTACTGCGCCACTTGACGAGATGCAGGGGAGCTCACTTGTTTTTGATGAGCAGCTGATGGAGGAACTCTTCCGCCATCATGGCGATCCTCTTGCCGACCTGCCATTTGTCATGGGTGGAGGCGCTCCTGCTACAAGTTCTTCGATGCCAACTACTGATGCTCCCAACAAGGCTCGAGCGATTACTGAAGAACAGATATTGGCCGAAATCGACGCTGAAATGGAAGCAGCGGGTCGCGGTGGCGGTTTTGGAGGTGGGATGGCGGCACCCGGTCCAGCTCCGCTCAGAATGATATCGCCCGGCGGTACAGTTTTCGACACTAGTGCTCCCATTCCATCTTCTACACTTGATCATGTTCCTCCAACTCCGCCCGTAGGAAGCATTCCTATTCATTCGAGCTCGGAGGAGGATGTCGAGATCATGCCCCCGCCTGGAGACCGACCACCGAAAAGTAAAGGCTCAAAGAGGAAATGTAGTGGCGGCTCCAGCGGGTCTACACCGAAAAGGAAGCCGAGGAAGAAAAAAGATTAGACATGCTTCCTCGGTTTATTTTGATTTTCATATTGTTGGTCGTGTATAGATGCGGGTTCGGCCCCTGCTAGTAGGAATTTTTTGGAACAACTTGTACATGAATTTCTTTCACAAATAGTAGAAATGAAACTTTTCTTTTTTGGCTTCTTCTCAGTTATTATGTATTCGCTTGAGTGTTTCAATATCTGAAGTGCACTTGTGAAGTTTACTGTTCCGATTCAAGTTTGTTTTTGTTTGCCAGGTCCGGAAACTGTGGACATGGTTTACGACCAGGAAGTGAGTTGAATTTTGATGTCGCACCGCTTCAGTCAATGGTCGATGCTTAAGTCCTGCCCCCCCAGTCTTGGGGGTGAGTTGTAGAACATCAGTCAGCGATTGCTTCTCACTTATAACATGTTGAGTATAGTGCCACCGAACGGATGTCTGAGACAAGCGGAGATTGAGTGATTCATCCATACTTGTTCGATTATCGATGATCATATCCGCACTCCGGGGATTCTCATTTGCTTACTGGCAGTTGGTCACGCCGGCTTAAGTTTTAATTATACGTCCATGCTCTGGGGACTCGGAATCGACATTTATACTCCGACTCGCACTCCGGGAGTTCGGAGTTGGTATTTATACTCCGTTTCGCACTTTGGGAATTCGGAGTTAATGTTTATACTCCGTTTCGCACTCTGGGAATCCGGATTTGATGTTTATACTCTGACTCGCACTTTGGGAGTTCGGAGTTGGTATTTATACTCCAATTCGCGCTCTGGGAATTTGGAGTTGATGTTTATACTCCGTTTCGCACTCTAGGAATCCGGAGTTGTTGTTTACTCCGACTCGCACTCTGGGAGTTCGGAGTTGATAAACAGACGATCAGTCACATCTGCTGTTGGTTTTTGGATTTCGCTCGCTCTCTGGGAACGAAAGGTGTATCAGGATCGTGGATGGTCAGATCACATCCACCCCGAGTTAACAAGCAAGGTCGTTAGGTGGACGGGTCCACCCTCCTCGAACTTGGTTCAGATACGGACGAAGTCATTAGGCGGAAGGATCCACCCTCTTCGTAGATGTATTTTTATACTCCAGTTCACACTCTAGGAACCTGGAGTTAAGTGAAGGATTGTCGTGTATCAATCCTTTTTTGGACTTCGGTGTGATGGCTTGTTCTCGAGCTCGGGTTTCACTCAGCGAATGACCGGTTGCATCACAGTCACTCCTTAGCTGAATAGGCCCCACCATATGATGGAACTTAGCTCTCTGTGCATAGTGATGATCATATGAAGCATTTCAAGTAAAACACAGCTCTGGCTCGAAGAGATTGCATTTTATTGCTGAAATAAGAAAATATGGCAAAGTCAGTTGCCTTATTACAAATTCTAATTTTGAAATGCAGAAACAAATCGCAAATGGAAAATAAATTAAATGAATAAACATAGCTTGTTATGTGTAGCAACGACAAAGACTCTCGTTGTTCCAGGCTCTTGGCAAAGCAGGTCCGCCAACGATCGCTAACTTAAATGTGTCATTTTCGAGCTTTTGTTTGATCACATACGGCCCTTCCCACGTTGGTTTCGCGTGCAGAGGCATTGAGAAGATTCTCTTGTGGACAAAATCGCCGAGTCCGAAATTTTGGTGTTGGATTTTGACACTGTGCATTCGGGGGACTTGATTTCGGTACACGGCCGCTCTCGAATCTGCCAAATCCCCTTGAACGACTCCAACTCCATTGGCGGTAGGGAATTTTAAAGTTAAACACCACGGGGCAATAACAGCCCTAAATTCAGCAAGGGCCGGTCGGCCCAAGAAGGCGTTGTATGGCGAATCTATGTTCAATACAACAAATTGCAACGTCCGGACTCTCCAGTGTTCTCCAGTTCCCAGCTCCACTGGCTTTTCCACCATACCGATGGGTATTGTCTCACTCCCGTTGAAGCCATGAATACGGAATTGAAAAGGCTTCAAATCTTCGGCCTCCCTATTCATCTGGTCATAGGCTTGCTTAAATATTATATTTACAGAACTTCCACTGTCGACCAGAATCTTTTTCATCCAAGCATGACCTACTTGAGCTGATATGACCAGTGGATCAGTGGTTGGGGTTCCGACCCTGTCAGCATCTCTATTTCGAAACACAATATCGTCAGTCATCGTCTTCTTTCGCTTGGTCGGAGCTCTATCTCCCAAATTAATACAACACTCGGGATCCGCATGCCTAATAGAACCGGCATACGACTCCATTTCCCTCCAGCTTCGGTCTGCTGGACGAGGACCACCACTAACTGCGTTTATCACCAACCTCCCGCCAGTACGAGCGGGTTCCTCCTGTCTTTCCTAGTCTGGCGCACGATTTTGATTCGATGGGCCCGCAACCCCTGACTGCGGCGCCTGCACATACTGATCTAACTTCCTCTCGCGGATCAACTTTTCAATGAGGTCTTGTAAATGACGACACTCATTTGTGTTATGACCATAACTCTCATGGAATCTGCAGAACTTCCCTGTTTGTACTTGTCTTTCCGCTGACGGCTTCGGGGCAGGTTTCTTATATTGCATGGTATTACAAGTCTGTAAATACACATTTTCCAACGACGTATTCAATGGAGTATAATTGTCGAACATGGGAGCCCTGCGCTGTGGGCCGCGACTTTGATCTCACTTTTTGCCTTGATTTCACTGTCCCTCAGTGGATTCTGTTTATTTTTTATATTCAACTGAACTTTTACGGAACTCTCTCCGGATTGTTTAACTGCGATATTACTCTGAATTCCTTCAATGTGGGTCCCTACGTCATCCTGCTTCCTAGACTGTTTCGCATCCTCCCTTCTCATGAATTGGGCTGCCTTGGAATAGAAACGGTCCAATGACGCAGGCGGCTTCCCAGCTAACCAATTTCCGAACTCGGAATCAGGATCAATCCCCTTAGTCAATGCCATCAGGATAAAGTTTTCATTAGGATTACTTATTTCTGCACACGCAGCATGAAATCGCTCCAAGTAACGTCTGAGTGTTTCTCCGAGAGCTTGATTGACACTAGACAGGGTATTAACATCTTTAGGTCTTGCCACGTGCATACGAAATTGTTCAACAAACTTGGTGGCCATCTGGTCGAAATTAGAAATGGATCGTGGTGGCAAACGAGTAAATCACATAGTTGCAATGCCCCCCAGAGAAATGGGGAAACTACGGCATTTTACTGCATCATCATCTCTCGCAGCATTCATCAGCCATTCATACTTTAGGATGTGTTGATTTGGATCAGAATTCCCTTCATAGACTGGCAAAGTTGGCATCCTGAAGCGCCGAGGTGGTTCAGCTTATAATATGTCATCAGGGAAAGGGGTATGACTCTGGGAGATTCCCCAGTCGTCATTAGTGAGACCCTGACTTTCACGGATCATTTGATGAATCATCGTTGGTATATCCGGCATCCGGATATTAGGAGCATGCTGTGACAAGGTGTGGTCGGGTTCCACAGCACGAGTCTGGACCGGACGCGGTCAACGGTCTGTGCCTCGCCTCCTTGGTTCAACATTTTCTGGGACATAAGGCTCTGGAGTGTGCTCTCGCTGGTTACGATGAGGGTCAGCTTGATTTCTATCATCAACCCCTTGTTCAGTAGTGGTGGTGGTAGCGAGGTTTCCTGTGACATGGTAAGGAGCGGCACCTCCTCGGGTTGAAGGTCCGGTATGATGACTAGTGGATGGTCCAGTTCTGGGTTATCCAAGATTCAAGGCAGGTTGGTGTCCAGTGGCCTGGATGTAGCTTACATCCATCCATGGGCATGTGGACCGGTGATGATTGTCAGATGAGGCCGAACTCTTGGTGGAAGAGTAGGAAGCTTGATCTCTTCTGGATCTTCTGCGCCTTTGGCGATTCAGCTGGTAGGTCAACTCTACGTTGGCGCGCAGTTGTTCAGTTTGCTGTTGCCGACTCTGGGTCAACTCTTGAAGCAGCATCTGAAACTCTTGTCTGGTAACCAGGCCCGATGGATCTGAAGGTCCGGTGGCATCTTGGTTGGATGGAGGCAATTGCACTGGATTCTGTCTGTCCCGTCCTTCTTGATCAGCAGCTTTAGAGGCAGTTCATGTGTTTACCATGATGAATTGATGAAGTCCTTTCCTAGATCTGATGCAAATCTTAATAGAATGGAAGGGCTTCAAGATCTGAGATCTGGATCTTCTTCTTGGATTTTTGTAATCCGGTATCGATAGGAGATCCAAAGAGCAGGAGAAAAATTGGGTTTTTTCTCGGTGAAAGCACCAAAGTGTTTGTACCAAAATTGGGCACAACACTCTTCGGAAGTTTTTGAAGAGATAAAATGAAGAAAGTAAATGGAAAAAGAGGATTATCTAACAAAAACTCCAAAAACAGATATGTAAATAATAAAAAATGCACAGAAACACATGAATTTAGAGTGGTTCGGCGTATTGCCTACGTCCACTATGAAATTGATTGTTTTATTGATGTTTCTTTGATGATTACAACTGATTACAGCAGGTTACAGCAGATAACAATGAATTACAGCAGTAAAATTCGTTAACAGCGGCAGCAATGGAGTTTAGAGTTGAATCCGGCAGAGTCTGGGCGTTAGAGAATTCAAAGATCCTTTTTCTGTAGGCCATAGGGGTCTATTTATAGGTGTAGGAGGCTGATATTTCGCTCAGATCTCGAGAGACGTTTTCTGGCACGTGAGTGGGCCCACGCGACCAAGCCCGTGAAGTTTCGGCTCGATCCGTGATCGATACAAACGAATTTCGTATCGATCAGGATTTCGTCAGATGGAGTCGAAACCTTGTGTGAACATTCTTTAGCATGTACATAAGCTTCTGTGAAAATTTCGTAGCATTTGGACTTGTGGATCTCAAGTTATGATCGATACGAAATGGAGACTTTCGGCAGACAACACAGTTCGAATCGATCATTTCGACTCGATCATTTCGAATCGATGATTGCATGTGATCAGGTGGTGACATGGCGAGCACTCTTCGGATCGATCCACCTTCTTCGCCGAGTTGACCGAGTCGATCTCGAACTTCGCCTCGTTCGTATTGAAGGCCGTCGCCCAGTTCGAGTCGATCAACAGCATGTTTGTTCGTATCGATCTGTAACACGCCCTGTTCGAGTCGATGGAGATGCCTTGGTCGTATCGATGATGGTGGCTCTGTTCGCATCGATGAAGGTAGCCCTTGTTCGTATCGATCAAAGTCACTTCGACTCGATGGATACGAACAAGCAATATTGTGATGGATACGAATAGTGCAATGTTCGATGGATCCGAACAGAGGTCCTACGATCGATACGAAATAGCATTCGTCTGATGGATACGAACAGAGGGTTGCTGATGGATACGAACGAATCATACTCCCCTGATGGATACGAACCACTCCGACTTGATGGGTTCGAACAACTGGAACTTGATGGATGCAAAGCTGATCGATACGAACTGTGACTTGCTGATGGATGCATGGCTGATCGATAAGAACTAGGGCCTTTTGATCAATTCGAAACTGATGGATTCTAACAGAGGCTTGGCAATGGATACGAAAATCGAGTTGTTTCCTTCATCTTGCATCGATCGTAACTCGAGCATATGAACTCAGATTGACTTGAAATTTGGAGTGTTGACTTTTATAACTTCGCTTGTCGTGTCATATCAATTGTAGCTTGATCTGGACTCGGACAAAATTCATCGATGTCTATAGTGAGCCTGCGCATAACCGATCTCCATGACGAACCGTCATTGGTTTCTAGTCAAGTTCTTGGTGTCACGGCCTTGCCAAAAGGCGGGATAACACTAAGGTTTCGAAGGAGACGACGTTAAACGATAATTATTATTATCATTATTAATTAACCCGGCCCGAATTGGGTCCAGGTCCAATCTGGGCCCAAAATCCATTAAGCAGTCAACCGGTAACCCTAGAGTGATCGACCGATCAATGGGTTTTGGCACAACTCGAACATGGAACACAACTTATAAAAGTCATATCCAAACCATGACCACCTCATTTTTGCTCCCCCTCGTCCTCAAAACAGCCATACCAAAACCTCCTCCTCCTCTAGAGCAGCCGCCACCCCCTTCATTCCAGCACCCGGCGATGCCACCTCTTGCCCCTTTCCAAGAGCAGGAGCCTCGCCTCTTCCTTATGCCAATTTTGTGCCTTGCCTCCCCACCACTCCAGAGCTAAGCTTTATCTCCCCTCTCCAACCACTTCTCAGTTTATGGCACCGTCCCGCACTGTCGATTCTTCCTCGTGATACCCTGATCTCACCCCTCAAGAGGCCACTTGGCTGGGACAGAATGAGAAGAGAACCATCGCTTAACCTATCTTAGAAGGCTTCACTTTCCTTGAAGGATGGCCTGTCAAGTTCGGAGACTTCGCCACTTCTTGGCTTGAGGAATTATGCATGGCGATAGGATTAACACTGATCCTTTGCTTTGACACTTTCGAGCGGGAATTCTACCCGTGGTACATCTTCCTTTTTGATGCCTATCTAGGGTAATATTTAAATGATGGCAACAGTTCATTCGGTCATAGGTGAAGGGAATCAGTATCGACTTGACCGACAATGCTTCAGTGAAATTTTTGGAGATTTCCGTGGAGGGCACGGGCTTAGATGATATAGAGATGTCAGACCCTGAGATTATATAGTGTATCTTTTCTAGAGACATCAGTGTCTGAAGGTGAGACAATTTGCGACATACAACCCTTCTTGCCATGCGCATTATTCAGCACAATATCATTTCTAAGATGGGAAGTCTTAATCAGATCAATCCTTCAGTGAGAAAGGCCACCTATGCTATTACTAGAGGCATAGCCATCAATTGGACTCGTGCCTTGATGATCCACTTCATTGATCAGGGAGTTGGTACTCCATGGAGTTGCTTCCTGTATTGCCACCTATTCACTCACGTCTTTGGGCGATACAGAGTGAACTACCAAGGGGAGTCAGTCTAGAGGAAGGTCCTGCCTGCCATCGATAGAGCCACCCTTAAGATGATGTCTATCCATTTTCCACTATTAGAGCAGCCATCCCAAAAGCAGAGGAGCAGCTGCAGCAAAAGACAGATCTAGGACAGGGCATCAAGGGATTCCAGAGTCTTGAGATGATCACTATTTGGCAGGTCCAGACCGAGCCCCGTGGGATCTAGGTCGGTCGGTGGGGGATGTATGCTGAGCTACAGCGCCAGGGCCATGAGATTGGGTGCCATGCTACGTCCTTTTCAAGGCTGCAACAATGGCTCGAGCCCCCGTAGAGTCGAGACCATCCTGTAGCTTGTAGGCGGTGTTTTGGGTTTAGTAGTGTTGTTGTTATCTTTTCCTTCCAGCTTTTGTCTTTTTCTTTTAGGTTGTTTGGGTTATAACCGTTGGTTGTCTCTTATAATAGGCATATATGATATTATGAGATTGTTCCTATTTATTTAATGTATTGTTATTTTTGGATATTTGAACCGCTCTTATATGTATATATAGGTGAAACAAAATAAATATGGAAATCTCATAAAGACAATTAACCAATGGTAAATGCAATATAATAAATGGGTCATTATTCTTGTACCTTAAAGAGCTAAAATTTATAAATATTAAATGATTAAAGTTTTAAAATAATATTTTTAGTTTTAAAGATAAAGGTTAAATGTGAAGTGTTAGAGTGGAATTTACGCGTTAGCCCATAACTAACTTCCAATTATGCTGAAATGTGGCTTGAATCATTCAAAGTTTTGAAAGGCAAGTGTTTTTAAAAGAAAAAGTTCCGCTTGATATTAAAAAAAATGAGTTTTAGCTTTTAAATTACTTTTAGTGCTCAAATATTTTTTTGGAACTTCTATCCAAATTGATTTCAAGAAAAATTTGCATCTAAATATTTCTGAAAATTGATTCATCAAGCGACGTATAAATAGAAAATTGAAACAAATTTTTATGGAATTTCTGATTTTGAAGGCCACATGCTAAGTGTAGGGAAGGTAAATAAATGAATAAGTGTGAATCTATTGGTGGATTAGAGACCACGATACAATAAAATGCAAATGATAACAAGGGAAAAACTATTTTAGCCTTAAGATTTCAATTTCAATACCTTGTCGACGACGTGCGAGAATCCATTTTTGGATTCAACTCCATTTTAGAGCTTGAAAACAAGCCGTCTTATGTATTTTGTACGTGGAAATATTTGGCAAAATCCAGGACAGTGAGAAAATTTCCACTGAACAACGGGAATTGGTAGCTTATAGAGTGGTAAGAAAATAGAATTTTCCACCTAAATTCCTTTTCTCGTCATAGGAGTAACATTTAGGAAGTGATATTTTGACGTGTTAGATTTTTGGATGGTAGGAATTGGATGCAAAATTGGTTGTGCCATGCTTCTATTCATAGAAATATGGGGATTTTTTATGACAAAGATTTTCCAAAATCTGCACTTATATAGAACTGCCAGTATATATATATAGATTGTTTGCATTATATTTTTAGAAATGTTACTAAAATAAATACATTCCTATAGGAGGGCCCGATTTAGAATCATTCTCCATACATGTTTTCTATAGTTGTGATACAATATGCACTTATGCATGTTTGGTTGCAAAATTAGTTGTGCACTAATTGGTTGAGTAGTTTAATAAAGTTGCGAGCAATGACCATGATTTAATCATTGGTGTAATTTCTCGAACGAAATTCTTTTAAGAGGGAAGAATGCAACACCCGTAAATTTACGTTAGTTAATTAATTAATTAATTAAGCTCCAAAAATGGAATTTTTGCAAACTGTAGAATTTGGCCACGAAACATATGCATTGTGCTCATGGCAATTTATTGAGCAACTTTCATGTTTGGAATTTCGCGATCAGAGTTCAAACGAAGAAATTACGGACGATAAACGATTTCAGAACAAAAATAATTAATAAAACAAAATTATCGTTTACAATTAAATACCAGGACATTTCGGTCGACCCCCTCATTAGAGTAGGTCGACCTCTATGGAGGGGCAGTTAATCAGTCCAAGTGGTGACCACTAGGATTTGCCTTGGTCCAACGGTTTAGATTTTGAAATACCTTAATCTAACGACCACAGTTGATTCGAGTGCCTATAAATTCAGGCCTAGCCCTTCATTCTCTTCTCATATTTTCAGGAAAGAATAGCAAAGCTCTTCCATTTCTTGTTCTCCACTATTCTTCAAAATTACAATATATATTATATATATACACACAAATTAGAGAAGAAAATAAAATAAAAAGAATAAGAGAAGAAGCGAATTAACGCTACGCAATAACAAGGTAAATTTCATATAATAATTTATATTCCCTTCCAACCCTAAATCTCTTCTCAGATCTGAAATTCTAATATATTGATATATCTTTTTTATATTTCTTGGATTAAAAAAAGAGATGAAGTTGAATCAAAAGATTTAATTTAGATCTAGAGATTTGGAACACTTTAAAAGGTGAGTGGGAAATTTTAAAAGTTGTTTATAATATTGAAATTTACTTCGTTGGCTTTTATTTGATTTTATGCCTAAATAAATATAATATATGAATTATAGGCTCAAACTAAACATATAAAACATTGCCTACATATTCTTATCCTATAATTTAGTGAATCTGATTGGTATTGTTCTATACACCCTAATTTGGAAATCAGTCCCAAACGTTATAATAGTTGGAGGTTAATAAGTTGTATAATCTATTCTAGATTTATAATTGATTATAAAAATAATAGTAGAATCTCAATTCTTACCCTAATATTGTCGGAATGTGGATTTTCTGCACTTTAATTGTTGGAAAGTATCCTTGTTTAATTTTTATAAATTGGTTTGATTTTTATTTTCATAGGAACACACAATGTTTGATTTGACAACGGATATATGTAAATAAAAGAAAGGGACGTGTAAGGCGCATTCACTTGTCGTAGTTTACACTATCTATTTCAAATAAAAAGAGAAAGAATCATTTCTGTAATTTCAGATGAGGCAAATCTTTTATTTCTTTAAAAGTTAACCTTTATGAATTATGCTAATTTATGGAAATCATAATGGAGAATCTATTTAGGCATATAATTTCCATAGTTAAATATGGAAAAGAATGTTCTAGTTGAAGATTTAAAGTAGAATGTAATTAACAAAAATAAAAGGTTACATGTATTTAATTGTGCTAATCAATTAAAATGAAACTTAATTAATAATAATGATTTACGCGTAATATTCGCTTTAAATGTAGTTAAATGTAGGAATAAATTGGATAATGAATAAAAGAAATAGGAAAGAAAGTTAGAAAGGTTGTAACTCCAATTAATGAGTAATAAATGTGAAATCAATTTGGAAATTACAGAAAGTTAATAGGGTAAATGGATTAATGGGACTAATAAATAAAGATGTTAGCTAATAACTACGGAATAGTTGGAGGAAAATTACTATATGGAATTTAGTAAATGAATAAATGTCTTAAGAATTGTCCGTTGGAATTATAATTATACCTTATGGAAAAGTTTGCATTTATGGAAAAAGTAATTAAAGGTAATAATTGAATATTTAACGTAAATTATATTATAGCCTTAAATAAATTTAAGAAAGATTTGTAGGCTAAGTCCAATATTCAACTTAGAATAATAAAGCTTAGAATAAAGCTTAAAATTATTAAATGGACATAGTGGGTTGGAATGCAGGTTCAGTAGAGTTATACAATAGAAGTCTTCCGTTCACTTTAAGGCTGCCAGCAATTATGTACACTTCCTACTAATGTTAGACATCTCCAACAATAGGGCCCATGGAAAATAAATATGCAACCGTGGGACCTACTTTTGGGTTGGAAGTATTTAGTAGTTGGTTGAGGGCCCGCCTTCTCCCTAATTAACAAATAGGTAAATGGTCTGAGTTAGTGGTTAGGAGTGGTAGTGGATATCTTGGTGAGGGTCCGCTTTGGTTTTGAGGTATTAAGTGACTGTTATAGGATCCACCTTTCTCCTATAAAGAAGGATTAAGTAGCTTGGTGAGATTCCAAGCGATGTCAGTACCAATGAGGAGTCCGCCTTGGGTATGTATTAAATGATGGGGACGTGCCTAAAATATAGGTATTAAATGGATAGAAGTCAGCCTAGTACTTATCAATAAGGTATTAAATGGCTTGGGTATTGTATCTTACATGGCTAAGTGTAACATCCCCTACTTGGAAGCCCAAAACTAACAGCTACGGATGCTACAGTCAACCATAGTTATTAATCCTCGGCGACCAAATACGGTATTGTTAGATACATTGATATAACAGAAACACATGGATATGGAAAAAAATTAAATCATTAAATAACTTTCACATTCCATTTCAAATCATTTCAACATTCATTACATAATCCCATATTCAAGAACCACATTTAGAGAAAATATAATAGTTACAACATACGCCAAGAGCGACATATGAAGATGCCCCTTGGATGATCAGAGTATATAACCAGGCAATTAAACAACTTTGCCTTTACAACTAAACACAGCGGAATCAAAATAGAAAAGAACTCTTATTATCTAGCTTGCCTCCTCCACATCTCTGGAAGCATATTCGTTTAATGAGGCAACTAAAAACCTCAACTCTCAAACTACTCAAAGTTAATTGAGCACCCGAGAGTTTAAAGGGAAAACATAAACTTCGAGTCAGACATAAAGCCTGGTATGAATAATAACCTATAATCTCAAACCATTTAGATATCTAGTGAGACCACACCGCTTAGCGGAACTGGTTTTCCCCTCACTAGTATCTTATCCAAAACTTTAAAACAACCATATACTGTGCTCCTGCATCCACAATGGTTAAAACATAACAATTCAAAATATTATGATGATATGAAAACAAGTAAATCAATTCTGGATTACCCATCCCTATTCATTTTGACTATCTGTCTCAGTTATAGTTTCTAGGGTCACTATTAACCTATTAGTTTTCATGGGCTTGCTAATAACCTGTTTAAAACATATGGACTCCCTGTCTGGTTCATAGTTTTCATGGGACCACTAAGAACCTATTAGCCCCTGCCAATAACTTCATTCATTCATGGGTTCTCCCTGAACCTATTGGTATCTCTAATAACTTACCTCTTATCATGGTTTTCATGGGTTGACTATGAACCTATTGACTTCTATCAATAACTTAATCTGGATATAGTTTTGATGGGTTCACTACAAACCTATTGGCCCCTCCCAATAACTCTTTCTAAACATAGTTTTCATGGGTTTACTGTGGACCTGTCTATCTGACAACTTACCTAATCAGTATTTAGGCATCTTATATTCTGGTCTACCTGACCTTCTGGATGCAATTCTACTCTTATAGGAGTTAACTAAATTTATATTCACTACTGGGTCAACCTAGTTGGTTATTCTGCCCTTTCTCCACAAAATACAGTTGTGGGTCCATTATACTATAAATATGTATATTAAAAGAAGCAAACATAATAACGTAATAACACCAACATCTATGGTTTAATATCCTTGAAAGCATTTTCATATGAAACATGCTTAATCCCTTTAAACTATTATTTTATCAAGGAAAGCTTCTTCAAAAACTCCATACTTAAAAGTCATTTTAAAACCCGTTTATTTATGCCATGGTTTTTCCTTTAAAAATGAGATTGGGTTCTTTGTTTTAAAAACTAAGGCTTTCGAAACTTTAAACCTTTACTTTCAAAACCATTGGATATCCTCCTTCGAAAGCATTCAAATCTTCTTTTCAAAACACTAAGCATATGCCTTTCGAAACACTTAAAATCATCTCTTTGGAAACCCATAAAACATACCTTTCGAAAGTATTAAAGCATTACAAATTAACTCTTAGAAGCATAGCTTCGAAACCATTGAAAGTACCCCTTTTGAAACCATTTGAAAGTACCTCTTTCGAAACCATTGGGTTAATCCTTAAAAATATCTTTTAGGTCAAAGTGAATATAAATGAAAGTGCCTCTTTCGAAACCATTTGAAAGTATCCCTTTTGAAACCATTAACCTTTATATAAAAGAGTTTGGGGAAAACTGGTGGCTTCGGAACCATCCTTTCGAAAGCTTAAATCATTTAAGTAAAACATTTGAAGGATAGCTTTGAAACCCCTTTCGAAGCCATTACCTTCAAAACCATTAAACCCTTTCGAAAGCTTTAGGAAGTGGCTTATTATATTTATAAAACAAAAGCAACCTTCTGAACCAGTTGATGACTTCAATCCATTCGAAAGGCATAAGGTTGGCGGCAGGGTTTCGACTGGGTTCAATCTACCCTTTCTAAAGCATTGATTAAAAAACAAAGTGACTCATTCGAAAGCTACACTTTAAACAAAAAGGCGGCAACCCCTTTGAAAGCTATTTAAAAGACCCTTTGGAAAGCATTGGTTTCGACTCCTTCGAAAGCATTCATTAAAAACAAGGCAAGTGGCAACTTCAAAAGCCATTTAAATTGGTTTCGACCCCTTCGAAAGAATGGTTTCGACACCATACCCGCCGCCTTTCTCCAATCCCCTACGTACCAATGTATTATACCTTGTGTATTGGTTTTGACTTGGTTGAGGCGGAAGTATAAGGTCGAAATGTACTACTGAAAGAGGCGAAACATAATTTCTAGGTAAAGACTGTTTCAATGCCTTTTTAAGTAATTGCTTTTTAACTAACCTACCTATTTGTAAGAATTTAATTGGTTGCCATAAACTTTTCAAATTCTTTCCAAAGTAAAACTGTCGCATTCATTTCAGATCTAATTAAAATAATTTAGCAAATAAGCCCTTCCTTAAGCAAAACAATTAAAACACTTTAGTCCTTTATCTAAAATAATTTAATTTTCATAGTAAATTACTTAGGAAAAATCCCCAAAAATCACAGAAATTCACTTTTAACATGTTATCTAACATATATAAATGTCAGACCCAAATTCTTCATAATATAGCCGAAATTAATTTCTAAACCCAATTGTTCGTATTTTCCTTTAAAAATTCATAATAAATTTTCCATAGCTTGGAAAATTACAAAAATTAAAACTCATCTCCAAATTAATGTTTTGCATAACATATAAATTCCACATGGCATTCAAAATCCAAAATAAACGATTTTAACCTTAAAGCCGTATAAAACAATTATCAAACAAACTTGTTTGAATATATCATATCATGAAATCTACGCATATCATCATCAAAATCATCATAATGGATTTAAACTTAAACCTGAAAATCAAATGATCACTAAAAAAATAGAGATGGTTTTGATTATTATTCACCTTGATTAGGATAAGGAATTTGATATTTGATCCTTGATTAATTCCCCTAGCTTGATTCCTTAGCTTTAGTTGAATTTCTCTCCTTTTTTCCTCCTAAGTAATGGTCGGCTTGAGCTTTAGGTTTTTTTAATGTTTTTGAGTTTTGCAAAAATGAACGTGAAAAGAAAATGAAATGAGAATTTTAAGGGTAATAGGATCATGATGGCGGCAATTCCCATAATACCCATGCGTTAATTGTTTTCTTATTAGTTAACATATGAAACCTTGCATAGCCCATTTATTTAATTAAGCTCGACCTTTAATTTAAATTTTCAAATCTCAATCCCCTTATCACTCTAGTATTTACATTATTCTATTTAATTTATCTAATTAAATCTCTTGAATAATGTTATTAAAAATTAGGAGTGTTACAAGCTCCCCTCCTTAAAGAATTTCGTCCTTGAAATTCAGTAAGGACTAAATACTAAACATAGCAATCATCTATAATAGCTCCTAACTACCATACTAGCCTACCTAACTAGCAGCTGTCTATATAAAGCTAATGTAGAACATACCCTTACAGTAGATCAGGATAAGTATCTCTACTCATGTCTTCTTTCTCCCAAGTACAGTCCTTCTCGTTGTCGCTCCACTGAACTTTCACAAACTTAATCGTCTTATTCCTTAACCTTTTCTCATCTCTCGCTACAACCCGAACTAGTTGTCTAACAAAAGTCAAATTCCGCTCTACTATCACATCTTCCAACCATGTTAGAGGAATAGTAATCTTTGGATCATGCACATACTTGCGAAGAAGAAACACATGAAAAACGTTATGGACACTTGCCATACTGCTTGGCAACTCTACACTATGTGCGAGCTTCCCGATCCTCTCGACTAATAATGGATCCTCTATCTGCTTAGAAGCAATCCTTTCGATCAACACTGGTCAAACTTCTAAACAGGACAACATGATAGTGCTTTGACTAGAACTAGCAGTTGATCTTAACTGCACACTACAAGTAGTCAAAACTTCTAAATCTTTCCATTCCGTCAACCTAACACCACATTCTGATGTCTCCTGCTAAAAGCATCTGCTACTTTATTTCCTTTCCCAGGTGTATATTCTATACCAAAATCATAAGCTGCTAAAAACTCTAGCCACCTCTGCTGTCTCATATTCAACTCCTTCTGAGAGAACAAGTACCTTAAGGACTTATGATCTGTGTATAGCTCAAATCTCTCCCCCTATAATGGCTCTAAATCTTCAATGCGAAGATCACTGTAGCCAACTCCAAATCATGAGTAAGATATCTCATTTCATGCGATCAAAGCTGTCATGAAGCGTAGGCAATAACTTTATCCTTCTGCATCAACACAGCTCCTAATCCAGTTCCACATGCATCGGTATACACCACAAACCCTTGGTTTTCGTCTAAACTTCTAATACAGGTGTGTTTGTTAACTAATGCTTTAACTCAAGGAATGCTTCCTCACATTTGTTGGACCAGACAAACTTCACATCCATCCTGGTCAACTTAGTCAAAGGTGCTGCTCCACGAGAAATCCTTGATGAATCTCCGGTAATAGTCAGCAAGTCCAAGAATACTTCTAATCTCAGTCATCGTCTCTGGTCTCTTCCAATTATTAACAGCTTCGTTCTTATCTAGATCGACTGACAAACTCTTCTCTGAAACCACGTGACCAAGAAACTTAACCTCTTTCTTCCAAAAATGACACTTGGAAAACTTTGCATTTAGCTGATGCTGCCTCAACGTCTCAAGCACCACTCTAAGATGATCTTCATGCTCTCTTTCTTCCTTAGAGTATACTAAAATGTCATCTATAAACACCAATACGAACATATCTAAATACTCTCGAAAAACTCGGTTCATTAAATCCACAAAGAAAGCAGGTGCATTCGTTAACCCGAATGGCATTACTAACTACTCATACAAACCATACCTAGTTTGAAATGCTTCCAATGGAATACTGTCCTCTGCCACTCTTAATTGATGGAAACCTGTCACCATATCCAAGTGGGAAACACTCTGGCTCCATACAACTGATCAAATAGATCATCAATTCTCGGCAAAGGATACTTATTCTTAATCGTCCTCTCGTACAACTTACGATAGTCGATACACAACCGCAATGACCCATCCGGTTTCTTCATGAACACCACGGCCGCTCCCCAAGGCAAACTGCTTGGTCTAATAAAATTCCTCCCTTCTAGATCCACTAGCTGCACCTTCAATTCCTTCATCTCGGTCAGTGTCATCCTATTAGGTGGTCTACTTACAGGTTCAGCTCCTGGCACAAGATCTATATGAAACTTAGTAGCTCGTTTTGGTAGTACTCCTGTAACTGGCTCAAAGATATCTGCAAATTCTTTTTCTATTCGAACTTGACTTAACTCTTCTTCTATTTCCATAGCACTTAACAAAGCACAAACTCTCTGGTTAGAATTCTTCACGGAGAATATGATTCGATGACTATCAGGGTGTCTCAATGATATTCCCCTATCCTGGCAAAATATCCTAGCCTCGTGTTTACCCAACCAATCCATACCCAAGATGATCCTGAAATCAACGAAATCAAAAACATACAAACTGCATGCAAACTTATGACCTAACAGATCAAGTTATAATTAATCACATCTCATCCCTAAGGTTGCATACCCTCCTATCAGATTCGCAACCGTTAAGGAAGTAACAAGGTATGTGGGTTCTTGCCATAACCTATCAACCAAACACTGAGATATAAATGAATGTGATGTACCAATATCAAATAGTACCCTAACTAGTATATCTGAATCAAAAGCGTACCTTCCATCACAGTCTTCCCTTTTTCAGCTGCAGTTGGCCTAGCAGATGATGGTGCAATAGCAAAGACCTTTCCCCTATCCGCCTTGACAGATTTTGGACACAAATTCTTATAATGCCCAACTTGGTCACAGTTGAAGCACTCCACACCCTTCTTTTCTACAGCCTTCTTCCCTTTGCTTGACCGACATTCATGAGCATAATGACCTTTCTTATCACACTTGAAGCAAACTAAATCAGCCTTTGCCTTCTTGGCAACCTCTCCCTTTTGGGCTCCTCTCTTCTTAAAGAACTTCCTCTTCTTTCCCTAGGAACCCTGGGTTTCACTCGGCTTTTCTTTCCCATAAGTAGCAAGCATTTCCTCATGTCGGATTGCCATCTCTACAACTATGTTACAAGGATCATGGAGATGTGGCAGGGTTGCCTTAGCAATCTCGAGTCTCAATCCCCAAATGAACTTCTCATTCCTCCTGATGACTGTGTCTATGGTAGCATATCCATATTGGGACAACTCATCAAACTTAGTAGCATACTCAATCGCCGACATATCTCCCTGCACTAAATTCATAAACTTTCTCAACAATGCGGACTCAGCAACTTCAGACAAAAACCTCTGCTCGAATCTCCTTCGAAACTCTGCCCAAGTTAACTCTTCCTCGGGAACTCCAGCAGTAACACTATTGCACCACTGAAGTGCCGCCCCTTGCAACTGCCTAGAGGCCAACCTCCTCTTTTGCTCATCATTCAAACCCAAGTCAGCGAAGATTCTCTCGCAATGCAATATCCAATTCTCAACTTCTATGGCGTCCTCCGTTCCCACAAACGGCTTCCCACCAAGACTGGTGTAACCCTGCTCAACTTAGCATAGTTATTCCCAATTGGAGCCATAAGATTAGCTCCTCCAACATTCCTAGCAACTACAGCAGCTGCTCCTGCTTGCATCATATTGATGAAGAACTGATACATCATCCCCATATCCACTGTAGGATTTCCAGCACACACATTGGCATCTGCATTTTGGTTAGCATTAGCCTGTCGACCGGGGTTCCTCCTGGTGGGTCGAGCATTTCCATTGGTTATGGTGCTTCCTCCACTGAGATTTCCTATTCCGTTTCCTGCCTCTATATCATCTTTCTCGTAAATCTGCATACGAGCCTTAGAAAGATACAGAAGAACGGTCTAAGAGAGGGAATACGTACTTATATATATATATATATATCAATACGTTACTATAGCATTACCCTAAACCCCAATCTTGTTTTCTGATTCATTAGATTATGTTTTTGAAAAACCTTTTAGACTTAAATTTCTTTCAAGTTTTTAAACATATGCTCTGATACCAACTTGTAACATCCCCCACTTGGAGGCCCAAAACTAATGGCTACGGATGCTGCAGTCATCCATAGTTATTAATCCTCGGCGACCAAATACGGTAATGTTTGATACATTGATATAATAGAAACACATGGATATGGAAAAAATTTAAAATCATTAAACAACTTTCACATTCCATTTCAAATCATTTAAACATTCATTACATTATCCCATATTCGAGAAACACGATCAAAGAAAATATAATTATTACAACATACGCCAAGGGCGACATATGAAGATGCCCCTTGGGATGATCAGAGTATATAATTAGGTAATTAAACTACTTTTCCTTTACAACAAAACACAGCAGAATCAAAATAGAAAAGAACTCTTATTATCTAGCTTGCCGCATGCATGTCTTCGGAAGCTTATTCGTCTAATGAGGTACTTGAAAACCTCAACTATCAAACTACTCTAAGTTAATTGAGCACCCGAGAGTTTAAGGGAAAAACATAAACTACGAGTCAGACATAAAGCCTGGTATGAATAATAACCTTCCATCTCAAACCATTTAGATATCTAGTGAGACCATGCCGCTTAGCGGAACGGGTTTTCCCCTCACTAGTATCTTATCCAAAACTTAATAAAAACCATATATTATGCTCCTGCATCCACAATGGTTAAAACATAACAATTTAGAATATTATGATGATATGAAAACAAGTAGATCAATTCTGGTTACCCATCCCCATTCATTTTGACTATCTGCCTCAGTTATAGTTTCTAGGGTCACTATTAACCTATTAGTTTTCATGGTCTTACAATAATCTGTTTAAAACTTATGGACTCCCGGTCTGGCTTCATAGTTTTCTTGGGATCACTAAGAACCTACTAGCCTGTGCCAATAACTTCGTCCATTCATGGGTTCTCCCTGAACCTATTAGTGTCTCCAACAACTTCCCTTTTATCATAGTTTTCATGGGTTGACTATGAACCTGTTATCCCGCCTTTTGGCAAGGCCATGACACCAAGGAATTGACTAGTAACCAATGACGATCCGCCCTAGAGATCAGTTATACACAGGCTCACTATGGATATCGACGAATTTTGTCCAAGTATGGATCGAGCTAAAATTGATATGACACGACAAGCAAAGCTATGAGAGCCAACGTTCCAAATTTCAAGTCAATCCGAGTTTGTATGCTTAAGTTACGATCGATGCAAAATTAAATAAAAACAGCCTCGTGTTCAAATCCATTGAATAGCATCTGTTCGACTCGTTCCCTTCGCATCCATCAGAGAGCCTCTGTTCGACTCGCTCCGCTTCGCATCCATCACAGAACCACTGTTCGACTCGATCGAGTTCAAGTCTATCACCTGGCCGCTATTTTGAATCCATCTAGTTCGAATCCATCTAGTTCGACTCCATCTCAGAGCCGTTGTTCGAATCCATCTAGGTGGGTCACTCTTATCGATGCAAAATAGGCCACCTCCCATCGATTCGAACAAGACAAGTGCCTCGATACGAAGGGGACTGCTGCTGATCGATTCGAAGTGGGCAACGGACTTCGATGCGAACAAGGCAAAGATCAACGATGACTCGGCCAACTCGGCGAGGAAACTGGATTGATGCAAGGAAGTCTCGCCACGTCACCTCCAGATTACGCGCGCCCATCGATTCGAAGTGATCGAGTCGAACAGGACCGAGTCGAAATAAGGGAGTTGAATGAAACAGCCTACCGAAGATCCTAATTCGTATCGATCATATCTCCTAATCTACAAGTCCAAATGCTATGAAATTTTCACAGAAACTTACGTGCATGCTAAGGAATTTCCACGCCAAATTTCGACTCCATCGAACGCAATCTTGATCGATACGAAATCCATTCATATCGATCACGGATCGGACCGAAACTTCGCGGGCTTGGGCGCGCGTTCCTGGTCACGTGCCAGAAGGAGCCTCCCGAGATCTGAGCGAAATATCAGCCTCCCACACCTATAGATAGAGCCCCAGGGCATACAGAAAAGAGGCTTCTTCTTATTTGAATTCTCCAATGCCCAGACTCTATCGGATCCAGATCTAAACTCTCTTGCTGCTGCTACTAACGAAATTCACTGCTGTAAATCATAATTATCTGCTGTAATTCGCTGAATTCACTTGTAATCATGAAAGAAAGATCAATAAAGCAAACAACTTCATAGTGGACGTAGGCAATACGCCGAACCACTCTAAATTCTTGTGTCTCCCTGCATTTTAATTATTTTCATATCTGAAATTTAGAGTTTTTGTTAGATAATCCTCTTTTTCCATTTAATTTCTTCATTTTATCTCTTCAAAAACTTCTGAATAGTGTTGCGCCCAATTTTGGTACAAACACTTTGGTGCTTTCACTGAGAAAACCCAATTTTTCTCCTGCTCTTTGGATCTCCTATCTATATCGGATTGCATAAATCCAAGAAGAAGATCTAGATCTAGAACTTTGAAGCCCTTCCTTTCTATTCAGATTTGCATCAGATCTAGGAAAGGACTTTCATCAATTCACCATGGTAAGTACACGGACTACCTCTACAGCTGCTGATTAGGGAGGACGGGACAGGCAGGATCCCACGCAATTGCCTCCATCAAACCAAGATGTTGCCGGACCTTCAGATCCAACAGGCCTGGTTACCAGACAAGAGTTTCAGATGCTGCTCCAAGAATTGACCCAGAGTCGACAACAGCTAACTGAACAACTGCGCGCCAACACAGAGTTGACCAACCAGTTAAATCGCCAAAGGCGCAGAAGATCCAGAAGAGACCAAGGTTCTTATTCTTCCACAGAGAGTTCAGCCTCATCTGACGGTCATCATCGATCCACGCGCCCACGGTTGGATGTAAGCTACACCCAGGCCACAGGGCACCAACCTACTTCGAATCTTGGACAACCCAGAACTGGACCATCCACTAGTCATCATACCGAACCTTTTTCCTGAGAAGGTACTGCTCCCTATCATGTCACAGGCAACATTGCTACTACCACCACTACCAGACAAGGGGTTGATGCTAGAAACCAAGTTGATCCTCATCGTAGCCAACAAGAGCATACTCCTGAGCCTTATGTCCCTGAAAATGTTGAACCAAGGAGGCGAGGCACGGACCGTCGACCGCGTCCGGTCCAGACTCGCGCTGTGGAACCCGACCACACCTTGGCATAACATGCTCCAAGTATCCGAATGCCGGATATACCATTGATGATTCGTCAAATGATCCGTAAAAGTCAGGGTCTCAGTAATGACGACTGGGGAATCTCCCGGAGTCATACCCCTTTCACGGATGACATATTATATGCTGAACCACCTCGGCGCTTCAGGATGCCAACCTTGCCGGTCTATGAAGGGAGTTCTGATCCTAATCAACACATCTTGAAGTACGAATGGCTGATGAATGCTGCGACAGCTGATGATGCAGTAAAATGCCGTGGTTTCCCCATTTCCCAGGGTGGCATTGCAACCATGTGGTTTACTCGTTTGCTACCACGATCCATTTCTAATTTTGGTCAGATGGCCACCAAGTTTGTTGAACAATTCCGTATGCACGTAGCGAGGCCTAAGGATGTTAACACTTTGTCTAGTGTTACTCAAGCTCCCGGAGAAACGCTTAGACGTTACTTGGAGTGATTCCATGCTGCGTGTGCAGAAATAACCAATCCCAATGATAACTCTATCTTGATGGCATTGACTAAGGGGATTGATGCTGATTCCGAGTTCGGAAATTGGTTAGCTGGAAAACCACCTGCGTCATTGGACCGTTTCTATTCCAAGGCAGCCCAATTCATGAGAAGGGAGGATGCGAAACAGTCTAGGAAGCAGGATGAAGCAGGGCCCAATATCGAGGGAATCCAGAGTAACATCGCTGTTAAACAGTCTGGAGAGAGTTCTGGAAAAGTTCAGTTGAACGTACAAAATAAACAGAATCAGCAGAGGGACAATGGAAATCAAAGCAAAAAACGCGATCAGAATCGTGGTCCATGGCGTAGAGCTTCCATGTACAATAATTACACTCCATTGAACACGTCGTTGGAAAATGTGTATTTGCAGACCTGCAATACCATGCAATACAAGAAACCTGCCCCGAAACCACCAACTGAAAGACAAATCCAAACATGAAAGTTTTGCAGATTCCACGAGAGCTATGGCCATAACACCAATGAGTGTCGTCACTTACAAGATCTCATTGAGAAACTGATACGTGAGCGGAAGTTGGATCAGTATGTGCGGGCGCCACAGTCAGGTGGTGCGGGCCCATCAAATCAAAATCATGCACCAAACCAAGAAAGGCAAGAGGAACCCTCTCGAACTGGCGGGAGGTTGGTTATTAATACAATAAGTGGTGGTCCTCATCCAGTAGACCGGAGCTGGAAGGAAATGGAGTCGTATGCCGGCTCTATCAGGCATGCGGACTTCGAGTGTTATAGTAGTTTTGATGAAGGGGCTCTGGCCAAGCAACAGAAGACGATGACAGATGACATCGTGTTCAGGAACAGAGACGCTGATAAAGTCGAAGCCCCCACTATCGATCCACTGGTCATCTCAGCTCAAGTAGGTCCCGCTTGGATGAAGAGGATCTTAGTTGACAGTGGAAGCTCTGTGAATATTTTTTTTAAGCGAGCCTATGATCAAATGAGGATGGAAGCCACGGACTTGGAACCTTGTCAATCTCGAATCCATGGTTTCAACGGAAGTGCTACTATACCCATTGGAATGGTGGACTGCCAGTAGAGTTGGGAGTTGGAGAACGTCGGAGAGTACGAATGTTACAGTTCATTGTTTTGGACATAGACTCTCCTTACAATGCTTTCTTGGGCCGATCGGCCCTCGCCGAATTCAGGGCAGCCATTGCCCTGTGGTGTTTGACTTTAAAATTTCCCACTGATCGTGGAGTGGGAATCATTCAAGGAGATCAGACTGCTACTAGAGCCTGTTATGTTGCTGAGCTGCGGGAGGCGCAGCGAAAGGAGAAAGGAAAGGGCGTGGAGGAATCTCTCTGCGTCTGTTTTGCCGTAAATTGACAATTAACGCCCGGGCCTAGGCCCGGGCACCCCAGCCAATTCCTCAAGGATCTTGACCCAAGAGAAACTAAAGACGAAGGAGAATCTAAAGAAAGTCAAGCATCCCCGGCTGAATTGACAATCGATGTCCCAATTGCCAATGATGATGATTCGAAGATGATAAAGATTGGATCTCAGCTAAGCCAGCAAACTCAAGAGGAATTGGTTGAATTTCTACGGGCGAATCTTGCTGTATTCGCCTGGACGCATTCCGACATGTGTGGGATCTCGCTGGACATCACGAGCCACACTCTAAATATTGACCCGCGGCATATCCCGGTCAAACCGAAAAGGCATGGTACGGATCCAGAGAGATCTGCAGCCCTTAAAGAAGAAGTAGAAAAGCTTAAAGCGAACGGGTTCATTCGAGATGCGCTATATCCTGAATGGGTGTCGAATCCCGGTATCGTCCGAAAGCCGAGCGGAAAGTGGAGAACATGTTTTGATTATTCCGATCTGAATAAAGCATGTCCCAAAGACAGGTCCTGCTTCCCAAAATTGATCAGCTAGTAGATTCGACAGCTGGGCATGAACTCTTATCCTTCATGGATGCGTATTCTGGCTATAATCGGATAACGATGCATTTACCCAATCAAGAACATACCAGCTTCGTAACCAATCTGGGACTTTACTGTTACAAGGTTATGCCATTCGGACTCAAGAATGCCGGGGCTACTTATCAACGATTGGTCAATCGGATGTTTGCCAATCAAATCGGGAAAACAATGGAAGTATATGTAGACGACATGCTTGTGAAGTCACGACTCTCCACCGACCATGTTAAAGACTTGGAAACTATGTTCAACATACTTCGAGAATACAGAATGAAGCTTAATCCACTGAAATGTCGTTTTGGAGTTGCATCCGTAAAATTCCTTGGGTTTATCGTCAACGCTCGGGGAATCGAAGCTAATCTAGAAAAGATTTGGGCAATCAGAAATATTGAAACTCCGAAAACTATAAATCAAGTCCAGAGTCTCAATGGGAAAGTAGCGGCACTGAGCAGGTTCATTTCAAAGTCCACAGACAAATGCATTCCCTTCTTCGATCTGATCCGAAAAGGAAAACGGAACTTTGAATGGACCACGGAGTGTGTGGGCGCTTTCCAAGCACTAGTTCAGCATCTATCGACACCACCTATCATGTCAAAGCCCATTGATCATGAGAAGTTGTACATATACTTGGCGATATCAGAAAACGCTATCAGCACTGACTTAGTTCAAGAAGAAGACAAGATACAGAAGCCAGTATACTACGTCAGCAAGCGATTGACTGGAGCTGAAAGGAATTATCCGAAGTTAGAAAAGCTGGCTTATTGCCTTGTTATCGCATCAAGGAAGCTCTGACTATACTTCCAGGCACATCCCATTATTGTTTACACCGACCAGCCATTACGACGGGTCCTTTCGCGGCCTGAGACGTCTGGTAGGTTACTCAAGTGGAACGTCGAACTGAGCCAGTTTGACATTACTTACACTCCAAGATGGGCCATACAAGGACAAGTCCTAGCCGATTTCATAGCTGAATTTACCATTCCTGAGGACTTGCCCGAAACCAGTGAATCCCCCGAATACGTCTGGAAGCTTTATACCGACGGTGCATCAAACGACCGATGTTCGGGCGTTGGTGTTGTACTTGAAACTCCCGAAGGCCGATCCATATGTTATGCTTTGAAGTTCGGTTTTCATGCGACTAATAATGAAGCTGAATATGAAGCCCTCTTAGCTGGCTTGAAACTTGCTAAAATTTGAGAATTATCGCAGTGGAAATTTATTGTGATTCACAATTAGTTGTGTGTCAAGTACGAGGAGAGTATCAAGCAAGAGATCAAAGGCTGGCTGTTTACTTAGCTTGAGTTCAGGAAGTACTGAATCTGTTTGATTATTACGCCATCTATTGTATACCTCAGGAACGCAACCAAAAGGCCGATTCATTGGCAAAGCTAGACAACACAGGTGAAGCTCAGCAAATGGGACTCGTTCTCGTAGAAACGTTATCTTCTCCAAGCATTGACCGGGCAGAAATAGACTGGGTATGCGAAGCCGTCCCCAAAAAAGATTCATGGATGACTCCACTCAGAAATTACATTGAGCATGGAACCTTGCTGAAACGTAGGAGTGAAAAGAGACAAGTTCTTCGAAAGGCCTCAAGATTCACCATTCAGAATGGAGTCATGTATAGAAGAGGGTACTCTGTTCCTTTACTCCGGTGTATCGCTCACGATGAAATTAAACGAGTATTGCACGATGTACACGAGGGAGAATGTGGCGATCACGCCGGGGGGAAAGCACTTGCCAAGAAAATACTTCGGTATGGATATTACTGGTCGACCGTG
Organism: Allium fistulosum; assembly: GCA_030737815.1. Classification (NCBI taxonomy): domain Eukaryota; kingdom Viridiplantae; phylum Streptophyta; class Magnoliopsida; order Asparagales; family Amaryllidaceae; genus Allium; species Allium fistulosum. Next base: position 1,384,520,702 of record CM060901.1, on the reverse strand, counting down.
AATCGTGATGCGTCGGATTATGCAAAGAAATGTGATAGGTGTCAAAAGTATGCTCGAATTCATAGAGCCCCTCCTACTGAGATAACGCAAATGGTCAGCCCATGGCCGTTTGCAATGTGGGGCATCGACGTCATTGGTACTCTACCTCTGGCAAAAGGTGGCGCAAAATACGTCATCGTCGCAGTTGATTACTTTACAAAGTGGGCTGAAGCTGAAGCTCTTGCTACCATAACGATGAAGAAAGTAATCAACTTTGTAGTCCGCAACATCATCTGTCGATTCGGTCTTCCACACACCACTATTACAGACAATGGAACCCAATTCGACAGTGCTGAATTTAAAGATTTCTGCGAATGATTTCACATCCAAAAGAAATTCTCCGTAGTTGCACACCCTTAGGCAAACGGACAGGTTGAAGCGGTTAACAAAGTTATAAAGTCCATTCTGAAAAAACGACTGGAAAAGGTCAGTGGCAAGTGGGTTGATGAACTTCCTATGGCTTTATGGGCTTACCGAACAACCCACAAGACCGCAACTGGTCACACTCCATTCTCTCTCTCTTATGGTTCAGAAGCCGTTATTCCAGTCGAGCTAGAAGTACCTTCTCATCGTGTGACATACTATGATCCAAAGACAAATGCTATATTACTTGCTGAATCTCTCGATCTACTGGATGAGAAGCGTGAAGAGGCTGATTTGAGGGCAGCTGCGCATCGAAGTCGAGTCGCCCGATTGTACAACGCCAAGGTCCGCCCGCGAACCTTTGAACTAGGCGATCTCATCCTAAAACGAATTTATCCGGTTCCTTCATATATGAGGCCGACATGGGAAGGACCGTATGTTATTGAACGAAGGCTCGGAGATGGCACATTCAAATTATTGACCGTTGATGGTCTTACTTTGCCAAGAGCCTGGAATAGCGAGAGTCTTCGCCGCTACTACACATGACAGGCTATGTTTATCCATTTAGTTTATTTTCCATTTCGCAATTTGTTTCTGCATTTCGAAATTAGAATTTGTAATAAGGAAACTGACTTTCCATATTTTCTTATTTTAGCAATAAAATGCAATCTCTTCGAGCCAGAGCTGTGATTTACTTGAAATGCTTCATATGATCATCACTATGCACGGAGAGCTAAGTTTCACCATACGGTGGAATTTATTCAAATAGAGAGTGACTGTGATGCAACCGGTCACTCGCTAAGTGAAACACGAGCTCGAGGACAAGCCATCACATCAAAGTCAAAGATGGATTGATACACGACAATCCCTCACTTAACTCCCGGTTCCTAGAGTGCAAACTGGAGTATTAAAAATGCGTCTATGAAGAGGGTGGATCCATCCGCCTAACGACTACGTCCGTATCTGAACTAAGTTTGAAGAGGGTGGACCCGTCCATCTAAAGACCTCACTTGTTAACTCAGGGTGGATGTGACCCGACCATCCATGATCCTGAAACAACTCCGAACTCCCAGAGTGCGAGTCGGAGTATAAACATCAACTCCGGATTCCAAGAGTGCGAAACGGAGCATAAACAACAACTCCGAACTCCCAGAGTGCGAGTCGGAGTATAAACATCAACTCCAAACTCCCAGAGTGCGTGTCGGAGTATAAACATCAACTCCAAACTCCCAGAGTGCGAGTCGGGTATAAACATCAACTCCGGATTCCCAGAGTGCGAAACGGAGCATAAACAACAACTCCGAACTCACAGAGTGCGAGTCGGAGTATAAACATCAACTCCAAACTCCCAAAGTGCGAGTCGGAGTATAAACATCAACCCTGAATTCCCAGAGTGCGAAACAGAGTATAAACATCAACTTTAAGTTCCCAGAGCATGAATTGAAGTATAATATCAACTCTGAACTCCCAGTGTGCGAGTCGGAGTACAAAGGTCAATTCCAAGTCCCCAGAGCGTGGACGTATGATTTAAACTTAAGCCGGCGTGAGCAACTGCCAAAAAACAAATGAGGATCCCCGGAGTGCAGATATGATTATCGACAATCGAACAAGCATGAATGAATTACTCAATCTCCGCTTCTCTCAGACATCCGGTCGGTGGCATCAGACTCAACATGTTATAAGTGAGGAACGATCGCCGACTGATGTTCTACTACTTGTTATCCCTCTTTTTGGTCAAAGCCGGAATATCAAACAAATTGACAAGAAAGGATGGGTATCAGGATTGGAAGTCGATTAGAAACAAGGCTGCAATGGATGTCGTCAAAATTTGACCGGGCTCCGATCGGGACAGGATCGATTGGAGCTGATGATTAATGCTAGGAGAGGCAACATTTCAAATTTCAGGTTAATCGGAGTTCGTATGGAGGAGATATGATCGATACAAGTTGATAGGATATGTTGTTCGTATCCATCAAAAAAGGTGGGGTGATGATCGATACGTATCCATCAGGAAGCTGAAGTGGTAGTCTGTTCGAATCCATCAAGTTGCTCTGTTCGAATCCAACAGGGCCGACCCGTATGTTCGAATCCGTCAGCACCGAGCTTTAGTTTCGAATCCATCAAAGGGAAGACCTTTGAATCCATGAACTGGATTCAATTCGACTCCATTCCATGAGTATCTTCGAATCCATCAAGGCGGAATGCTTCGAGTCCATGGATTTGTTTCACTCTGTATCAACCATGTTGAAGACCTTCGAACCCACTCCGTCAAGATAGCTTCGTATCCACCAGTCGAATCGATTCGAAGGGCGCCTATTCGATCGATTCGAAGGATCATTCCTTCGAATCCTTCACTACGAATCCACTAAGTTGAAGCGCCTAAAACGATGGGTTCGACCCAGTAAAACTCGGAGAAAAAGGCGGGTTGACCCGAGAAACGCGCGAGCCACGTCACCAAGCACATGCTCAGACGATCGATTCGACCCTATCGAGTCGAAGGGATCGATTCGAAGCAAGGGTGTCCATCTGAAGTGCAATTTTAGATGGATCATAACTCGAGATCTACAAGTCCAAATGCTATGAAATTTTCACAACACTTGCGTATGCATAGAAGAATGTCCACGCCAAGTTTCAGCTCAATTGGACACTTTCTTGATCGATTCGAACCAAGGGTCGAATCGATCCCAAAGTGGGCCCGGATCTCCAGATTTCGGCCGTGTGGGCCCCCTCGCGTACCAGAACTGGTCTCCCCTCAATTTGGGTGAAATATCAGCCTCCTACACCTATAAATAGACCCCCTGGTCATTCAGAAAAGGGGTCGGACAATTTTGAGGGCTAAAGAGCGCCCAGACTCTACCAGATTTACTCCAGATCGCCATTGCTGCCTTAGATTCAGACTTAGCTCAGAAAATCAGTTGTAATACAACACACGAAATTGTAATCTTCAAGCATCGAGCAATAAAATCATAAAAACCTTGAAGTGGACGTAGGCCGGAGATAGCCGAACCACTATAAATTGTGTGTCACTGTTCATTATTTCTGGATTGTTGTTTGTTGCTTGCTTAGATCTGATATTTGTGTTTGAATATTGCTGATTTGTATTCATACACTGGTGCTTTCACAATACTTGGGGTTTGTGACCAATTTTGGCGCAAACACTTTGGTGCTTTCACAATACTTGGGGTTTGTGACCAATTTTGGCGCAAACACTTTGGTGCTTTCACTGAGAAGAACTAGCACCCGCTACACCAGATTCAAAGTTTAGATTTGAAAGTTTGAAGGATTCAGATTGACTCGACAATGACTCGACAAACAAGACAAAGAGCTGAGAGAAGTCAACAAGGAGGAAGTCAAGAGGCATCCTCCGGAGCTGGAGAAGGACAAGCTTCGATTTACATTACCAGAGACAAAATGGAAGCTATGGCAAATTCATTACACGAGAGGTTGCTGAAGAGTCAACAGGATATGATGCAGACTTTCTTCGAGCAGATGAGAGCTGTAGGAACACAGAACCTTGGACCAACTATAGTGACTGCAAATGTGGAACAAGGAACTAGGGTTGCGGAACCTAATGGAGGACAGAATACAGAACCGGAAGGCAATCAACAAAGGCTTGGGGGCAGGCCCGCAGGATCCAACGCAGAAGGACCTTTGGAAGGAGTTCAACAGGCTAGAGCCAACGTTGCGGCTAATAAGCCACATGAAGAATATGTGCCGGAGTTCCATCGGGAGCATGGGGGCAACCCCTAACAGGCAACGCTGGATTAATGGAAATCATTAGGAAGACTATGCGTGGAGGTTCGACCAATAGAGACTTGGAAGGAGTGAACTGGAGTCCGTTCGCTCGGGAAATCAGGATAGCTCAAAATCCACCTAAGTTCAAGTTACCCAACATCGAAGTATATAATGGCAAAGCTGACCCAACTGATCACTTGATGAGATACACTAGGCACATGGAAGTGCTGGGGGCATCGGAGGAAGTGATGGCCAGATGTTTCCCTTTATACTTGACAGATCTAGCGGCAATGTGGTTTAGGCAGCTGGAAGAAGGATCTATCAGGACTTGGAGGGAATTGGTGGATAGGTTTTTGGGACAGTTTCGGGTTCATATCAAAAGACCTAAGAACGTGAAGACATTAACATCGGTAAAGCAAAGAACGAATGAATCGCTTAGAGCATTTTTAACTCGATTTAATGCGGCGGTTGCTTCGGTGGATCGGCCGGATCCATCGATGGTTTTGATGGCGGCAGTGTCGGGAGTCAGAGAGGATTCAGATTTTAAGGTATCTTTAGTACGAGACCCACCACTGGATCTCGGGGAATTCTTCCATGAAGCTGAAAGGTTCCTTCGGCAAGAAGACGCATGTACTGATTTAAAGTTAAAGGAGGTGAATGCGACTGAGGGTGGAGGACCATCCAACGGAAACCCGGATAAAGACAAAGGGAAGAGGAAGCTGGATGACGATTCTGAAAAAGCTAGGAAGCGATGGAAGGATCCAAAGTTTTCCACATACACAGAATTAAATGAGACGCTGGAGCGGATATACATGGAAACCCGGAATCGCCTTCCTTACCGAAGGCCAGCTAGGAGGGAACCTTCTGAACAAGAAAGGGCATCAGGAAAGCATTGTCTCTTCCACGATTTGGACGGGCATGATACCAACAGCTGCATCCACCTAAAGGACATAATTGAGGAGCATGTGAGGAATGGACAATTGAGGCAGTATGTTGGGGCTCGGAATGCAGTGGTGGAGCAGGAGCAACCACCACCCACCTCAAGCCATGATGGCATGAGACCCAGGAATGATGGTCGATTGATTATCCATTGACCAGGATAATATGAAATAAGTAACGAACCATTGGCGAGCGACCAAGTCATTTACACATGTATGGGGACGGAGATAGCCCCTAGGCATGCTCTGAATGATGATAAACCGCAAAGCCATGGTTTGCGAAATCTGTCTTTTGTTTTTGGATTGGACACTTGGTTTTCTGGTTTGGTTTTGGAGTTTGGATTGAACTCCTGGTTTTGTTTGCTTTCTGTTTTGGATTTTCGTTCAGATGACTGGTTTCTGTTTTGGGTTTTCTGTTTTGGATGTTGGTTTGGATTTCTGATTTTCGGATTTTATTTGGATTTTGGATTGGATTTTAGATTGGATTTTGATTGGATTCTTTTTGGTTTTTGATAAACGGTCGTCGGGTATGGATTATGCCTGGCAAGGGGTGAGTCTTTTTGCTCTAACGTGGTAAATTGATTCATTCAGGTCGTCGAGTATGGACTATGTACGACAAGGGTCCGGAGTGACCAGAATTCGGCCAAGGACTTAGGCCCCCTATTATCGATTATTGTTTCAGGTCGTTGAGTATGGACTATGCTCAACAAGGGTCCGGAGCGACCAGGATTCGGCTTAGGACTTAAGCCACGGTATTACTTACGCGTCCAGGGACACTGGACCACGGTCGTCAGGTGTGGATTGCGCTTGGCAAGAACCCGGAGAGGTTAGCTCAACGTCCAGGGACACTGGACCACGGTCGTCAGGTGTGGATTACGCTTGGCAAGAGCCCAGAGAGGTTGTGGATTTGGATATCGACCCGGAGAGGTCTTGGATTCGGTTGTTGGATAAGGATGGACTAACAACTCAGTCTTCGAGTTTGGATGGGCATGGAATTGGCTATGGACTTTGGATATCGGATTCGGGAAACTATTCAAAACACGCCTTCTTATCACAAGGCATGTTTTGGGGGGCAAATGTTATCCCGCTTTTTGGTCAAAGCCGGAATATCAAACAAATTGACAAGAAAGGATGGGTATCAGGATTGGAAGTCGATTGGAAACAAGGCTGCGATGGATGTCGTCAAAATTAGACCGGGCTCCGATCGGGACAGGATCGATTGCAGCTGATGACTAATGCTAGGAGAGGCAACATTTCAAATTTCAGGTTAATCGGAGTTCGTATGGAGGAGATATGATCGATACAAGTTAATAGGATATGTTGTTTGTATCCATCAAAAAAGGTGGGGTGATGATCGATTCGAATCCAACAGATTCGTATCCATCAGGAAACTGAAGTGGTAGTCTATTCGAATCCATCAAGTTGCTCTGTTCGAATCCAACAGGGCCGACCCGTATGTTCGAATCCGTCAGCACCGAGCTTTAGTTTCGAATCCATCAAAAGGGAAGACCTTCGAATCCATGAACTGGATTCAATTCGACTCCATTCCATGTGTATCTTCGAATCCATCAAGGCGGAATGCTTCGAGTCCACGGATTTGTTTCACTCCGTATCAACCATGTTGAAGACCTTCGAACCCACTCTGTCAAGATAGCTTCGTATCCACCAGTCGAATCGATTTGAAGGGCGCCCATTCGATCGATTCGAAGGATCATTCCTTCGAATCCTTCACTACGAATCCACTAAGTCGAAGCGCCTGAAACGATGGGTTCGACCCAGTAAAACTCGGAGAAAAAGGTGGATTGACCCGAGAAACGCGCAAGCCACGTCACCAAGCACATGCTCAGACGATCGATTCGACCCTATCGAGTCGAAGGGATCGATTCGAAGCAAGGGTGTCCATCTGAAGTGCAATTTTAGATGGATCATAACTCGAGATCTACAAGTCCAAATGCTATGAAATTTTCACAACAGCTTGCGTATGCATAGAAGAATGTCCACGCCAAGTTTCAGCACAATTGGACACTTTCTTGATCGATTCGAACCAAGGGTCGAATCAATCCCAAAGTGGGCCCTGATCTCCAGATTTCGACCGTGTGGGCCCCCTCACGTACCAGAACTGGTCTCTCCTCAATTTAGGCAAAATATCAGCCTCCTACACTTATAAATAGACCCCCTGGTCATTCAAAAAAGGGGTCGGACAATTTTGAGGGCTAAAGAGCGCCCAGACTCTGCCAGATTTACTCCAGATCGCCATTGCTGCCTTAGATTCAAACTTAGCTCAGAAAATAAGTTGTAATACAACACACGAAATTGTAATCGTCAAGCATCGAGCAATAAAATCATAAAAACCTTGAAGTGGACGTAGGCCGGAGATAGCCGAACCACTATAAATTGTGTGTCACTGTTCATTATTTCTGGATTGTTGTTTGTTGCTTGCTTAGATCTGATATTTGTGTTTGAATATTGCTGATTTGTATTCATACACTGGTGCTTTCACAATACTTGGGGTTTGTGACCAATTTTGGCACAAACACTACTCACCCCCAAGACTGGGGGGCAGGACTTAAGCATCGACCATTGACTGAAGTAGTGCGACATGAAAATTCAACTCGCTTCCCGGTCGCAAACCATGTCCACAGCTTCCGAACGTGGCAAACAAAAACAAACTTGATTCGGAAGCTGAAACTTCACAAGTGCACTTCAGATATTGAAACACTTAGGCGAATACACAATGATAGAAAAGAAGCCAAAAAAGAGAAGTTTCATTTCTATTGTTAGTAAAAGGAGTTCGTATACAAGTTTGTTCCAAAAATTCCTACTAGCAGGGGCCGAACCCGCATCTATACACGGCCAACAAAATGAAAGTCAGAATTACACCAAGGAAGCATGTCTAATCTTTCTTCTTCTGCGGCTTCCTTTTCGGTGCAGGCCCACTGGAGCCACCACTATCCTTCCTCTTTGAGCCTTTGCCTTTCGGTGGCTAGTCTCCAGGTGGGAGCATGATCTCAACATCCTCCTCCGAGCTCGTATGAATAGGAATGCTTCCTGCGGGCAGAGTCGGAGGAACAGAATCAAGTGCAGAAGGTGGAATGGGTACGCTGGTGATGAAAACCGTGCCACCAGGAGATATCATTCTGAGCGGGGCTGGACCGGGCGCCGCCATCCCACCTTTGAGACTGCCACCATGAGCCGCTGCTGCCATTTCAGCGTCGATTTGGGCGAACATCTCCTCTTCAGTAACTGCTTGAGCCCCGCTGGTGGCCTCAGTAGTCGGCATTGAAGAACTTGTGGCAGGAGCGCCTCCGCCCATGACAAATGGCAAGTCAGCTAAAGGATCGCCATGACGGTGGAAGAGTTCTTCCATCAACTGCTCATCAAACATAAGTGTACTTCCCTGCATATCGTCAAGTGGGGCAGTTGTAGTTGTGGTGATCGCCTCGGTAACGATAGCCTCCTGTGTCTGATGTGATTCTTGAGTAACAGGAGGCCCGACATGTGCAGCATCGATCACTGGACAAAGAATAAGAAAACTATCAGAATTTAATTCAAATAAAGATTCCGACCCAAGGCAGATATGTGGAATGTTCAGAATACCTTCCTCAGTTTGGCTTGTCGGCGGCAGAATGGCTTCAGTAACTTACGCTGCAGCCGAAGACATCTGCGGCTGATCTGGATTATAGGCAGGAATAGCTTGGGGATCAACCGCAGATGAGGATTCGGGCTGGGTTGACGCTGGAACTTCAAGACTCGCCTCATGATGTTCAATCCCCGAACCCTCTCCTACTTCGAAGTGCTGGGCGCCGAGTCTTTCCTTTTCATGTAGAATCATTGACTCGTGAAGAATCTTCCTTTCATCTTCATTCAGAATGTGATTCTCGAGTTCAAACTCATCCACAGACTCACCCAGATGCGCCTCCTTATCCTCTTCAACTAATCGGCCCCAGGCGTTGTATAGATGCGCCGGATAGTCATCGAGCCAGGCTAGACCCCTGTACCTCAGCACGTTAGCATTGTAAACAATGAGAAGGTCTTCAATATCAGCCTCTAGCCTGGACTCGGCCGATTTCACTTTTTCCTCAACCTTAGTCTACACCTTGCGGACTTTAGCCATAGCCGTATCCCGTTCACCCCTAAGCAGAACAGCTTGTTCGCACGCCTCCTGGGCTGCGTTGTTTGCATCATCCTTTTCCTTGGCCATGTCGGAAAATTTAGCTTTAAGCTCATTGAGTTCCTTGACTGCCGCATCCCGCTCGGCAGTGACTGTGGTATTCCGGTGGCCCATCTCCTCCATGAAGGCAACATGTGTCTGCCTTAACCTCTCCATGGCTACATTCACTTCATCAGCTTTTTTGGTGGCCTCAACTTCAGATTTCCGAGAAGACTCGGCCTCAGCAGTGAGCACTTGAATGATCTGATCCCTTTGAGCGAGTTCGGTCTCCATTTTCTCAAGCGCTTTGGCTCGCTTAAAGGCCACCTTAGAAGCTTTCTCTGTAGCCTCCACCCACTCTCTATATTGGGTGTAGATGTCATGAACGTAATCATGTATCGTATTTTCCACCCCTGATGGAATTTTTTTTAAGTGTGGTGGGAAGACATAGCCATCGAAGCAAATATTCGGAAAATCCTTCCTCATATGAGCCAATTTAATGGCCCCTTCTCCTGTGGGCTCAGTGGGGACTTGCTCTGCAATTATGGAGGTCGTGGTCTCAACTCTCTAAAGATGAGTCTCGAATCTAGAAGTATGAGAAGATGGCCTGTGACGAGGAGGCTCTGGTGGATGTGGAACAAGAACGGGAGGTGGAGAGGGGAGTCTAAGAGGAGGAGAGCATGATCTAGACCGATGTCTGTATTCTCTATCCCTGTCACGCCCATACCTATCTTGGTTAGAGTACTCGCGATCGCGGTCTCTATCTGAGTCCCTCCTGCGGGAATCATAATAGGTAGAAGACTTTCGGGCCGAACGAAGATTCCCGAGCATTGATCCTCTTTCGGACATCGTACCTGAAAATGAGAGACGAAGGGAAAGTTAATGGTTTCTTAAGTTGGATGATTTACAGTTAGGAATCATGTAGTGCAGTGAAGTGTATGCATGTGCAACCCCCCGACCAACCGGAAATGTCGGCCACACTCATCGCAAGCGACACGCTCAGATCAAGAGCATTGTCAAGCTCCTCCATCCCAGTGTCGTGTTGAGACGACACATAATCCGGAATCAGAATATCAGCAAGCCCTTCAAAAGGATTCTCTACTGGCGGGGTAGGAGCCTCCGAAATTCTAATCCCCGGGACGGGCAAGGACACAACCACGGATTTTAATCTCTCGGATTTAGAATGCTTGTGAGCAATAGCCTTGCCTTTTCTCCTTCCTCCTGAATCCTGGATGTTGGAAGAAGGCCCAGCTTGGAGCTCGTTATCGGTAGGCGTTCTCTCCGGATCAACTTCTTCGGCTATTACGACTCCGGGCGCTTTGCGCTTCACCCGTTTCTTCGAGACCACTCTAAGTGTCCCTTCCAGCCGGATACTTTACCTCCGTTCAATTAGCCCGACAGTCCTCAAGTTTCTGTCAGTCAGAACCAAGTCGATAGGCCTCTCTTCGCTCGGAACCGCTTGGAGGATCCGGACTAGCTCTCTAAAATATCCACCATCAGGTCAAGAAATTGCGGCTGTAAAAGAAGAGAAGTGTGTCAGTTTTGAAGACGGTTATTATTATCTCAATAGTTCAAGAGAAAAATGGCAGCGCTTACGTCTATCCAACCATCGCCTGGAAAATCCAGGGGGGCACCGAACGTAGAACCATTCAGTCTTAAAGTAACTTAGCCTTCCCCAGGAGCCCATTACAATGTGGCAGTTCCTGACCGCTTCCAAGAAGGTGAAAGAAGGGCTGTCTCCACGACTCTTAACGTTAAATAGATATCTAATCTCGATCGGCTTTGGTGGTCGAAAGAGAATCTCCATAAACAGAATGAAGGTGTTATTCAACAGAGCGTACCCATTGGGGTGTAGCTAGGATGGAGCTATTCCAAGGAATGATAACATCTCCCTTATATATTGATTGAAAGGAGGGAGTGTCCCCGCCGTACAAGCGTGATGGTTGAAAGCAGTAAACCCTTCCGGGGGATCATGTGGCCTGTCATTCGGCCCAGGCAGTAACACATCATCAAGCGACAAGCCGTGCCTTAAACAAATCCGTCCCAGCATATCCTCGGAGATACCAGACGGCACAGAATCCTGTGGACGACAAATGAACTGGGCACCTGGACGCTCGTCCGGAGCTGGGTCTATAACTTCGGCTTCAATAACCGGTATCTCGATGGTTGAAGGAATTGAACTCGGGAGTTCCTGCTGCTGTGAACTTGAGGGTTCCATGACTAACTAACTTATGAAAAATCATTGTTAAACAGGCAATAACGCTCGTGCATCCCGCAGTGTAAAATGTGTGAGTGTGTTGTGCAGTGCAGTACTATATATCACTTGAGAAGCTCTACAGAATTGGAGAAAGCATGTAAACGACGAGACTTCAAAATTCAGTCGGAATGACCGTCATCACTGACCATCACAATCGTGCTATCCAGAAACTAGCAATCAATCCAAGTTAAAGTTTGTTAAAATTTTGTTAAAGTTGCAGTTCCATCGACGAGCTTCGAAGGGAAATCAAGTATGCAGTCCAAAGGTCAAGTCTAATTATGCCAAAATGAAGCTCGTCGGAGTTAGATGTTCAAATTCACAAGAGTTTTCGATGTCATCGAAGTTAGGTTCATTGTCAATCATCAAAAGTTCAAGTTCGAATCGATCGCTCAGGTTCAAGTTCGTATCGATCAGGTTCAATTTCGTATCGACCGGTCAGAGGCACTTTCGTATCGATCCCATGGCTGCGCAGTTCGAATCGATCGAGGCCCACTACTTCGTATCGATCAGAAAAGCACCTACTTCGTATCGATCAGAAGACATCTATTTCGTATCGATCGACATCGACTCGAAACAACCAACACTCGGCAATTGTTCCGTGACCGATACGAAGCCCAAAGCACGACAACGATACGAGATTTCCCTTCAAGATCGATACGAGGCAGAACACCTTCTTCCCCAACAGATCGATACGAAATCCAGAACGGCCCATTTCCTTCGCATCCCTCCTTACTCCTTCTTCCCCAAGCAATTAAGTGCCGCTATTCCTTCTCGATTCAACGACGACCAAGTCCCGGCATCAACAGTGACGGAATTGGCAACGACGTCGAACTAACTGGCCCTAAGATTCGAGTCTCATCATTTTCAGAATGGATTCGTTGTTTATTTACCTAAAGTTAGATGTTGTCACGCTAGATTAAGGGATGAATTGGATCGATTCGATGGATCGAAGGATTGTTTGGATCAAAGGCAATGTTTCTTTCTCAAGTTCTTTATCGATACGAAGACGAGGCAGAAGAGTAAAGTGAAAAAAGTGAAAAGTGGCTAAGTCCACAGTATTTATATGGACTCGAAAGCAAAGGGAATAAACGATTCACATCCCGGTGGATTTGACCGGTTACAAGACATCACCACGGATCGATTCGAATAAGCCATTCGAATCCACCAACACGAGCTTTTATCGATACGAAGTTGCCAACGAAGGCTTTTCTGAGTCACCCAAACCCATCGATATGAAACCACAGTTCGTATCGATCACCTTCGACTCCGTCTCCTATGCAGTTCGACTCCATCGAATCACGGCTCTCAGAGGCCAACTCCATCGATACGAATTGTCTGTTCGTATCCAGTGACTCCACATCCATCGATTCGAAATGCTCATTCTGTATCCATCCATACAACGAATACCGATGGAAAAACAATGTTTTAACCTTCTACACCGATTCAGGAGAGGATCGATACGAAGGAACATTCGAAAACGACCATCGAGCGTTACGAAAATTCGAATCTCACATCGGTTCGGGAGAGGATCGACACGGAATTCGATACGGGATAAACTGGCAACGACTCGTGAACGTACCAACGTCAACGAGAGTCAAATTAACATATATGCATATATGTCAGACTAATATTCAATATTCCAGGCTTACAGGAATTGGAAGCTCATTTGATAACAATTACAACAACAAACGGCTAATCACTAGCATACAACAATCAGTTGCAACAATACAGGGTACAACAGCTGACAGTCAACAGTTTACATTATCAAGAAAATCAGTCAAAGATTACAAATTTCGTCGAAAAGACGATAACTATTTAGGATGAAGATTGCATCATTTCAAAGCACATCATGTTTCCACAAGACGTACTTTGGGGGGAAAATGTTATCCCGCCATTTGGCAAGGCCATGACACCAAGGAATTGACTAGTAACCAATGACGGTCCGCCCTAGAGATCGGTTATACACAGGCTCACTATGGATATCGACGAATTTTGTCCGAGTCCGGATCGAGCTAAAATTGATATGACACGACAACAAAGCTATGAGAGCCAACGTTCCAAATTTCAAGTCAATCCGAGTTTGTATGCTCAAGTTACGATCGATGCAAAATTGAATAAAAACAGCCTCGCGTTCGAATCCATTGAATAGCATCTGTTCGACTCGCTCCGCTTCGCATCCATTAGAGATCCTCTGTTCGACTCGCTCTGTTTCGCATCCATCACAAAAAGTCATAGCTTCTTGGCTTGCCTTTGAGGAACGTAACGTAGCTTATAGTTGCAGAGCAATTTTACCCTTTTGATTCGTCTTTCGAGTCCTTGTATTTTTGGGTAGTATCTTTTAGAATTGCAGCATCGTTCCATCATTTCAACGTCAAATCAGGATGGTGGCACATCCTTATTACTTCAGTATCGATGTGAGATTGTGGCATTGTCCAGCCACTTAAATGTTAGTTTAGGATTATGGGGCACTCCTATTGCATATAATTGCTTTAATGATTGTGCCATAGTTTTGTATCATTAGCATTGCTTTTAGTGCCACAGTACAATCTCTATATCTTGCTGTTATTTGAATATTGTGCCACAGTTCCAACTTATTAAAGCTTACTTTTGGAACTACGGCACAACCTTCATATTTTGTACTTGAAGGTTGTGTCGTAATTTTTCTCATTGAAGTAAGTGTTGGTATTGCAGATCAGTCCCTATACTTTATGGTTATCTCAGGTTACCGATGGAGTGTTATAGTGCCAAAGCCATGGTCAATGGAAAGGCGCGGTCCTCATGTTTTTCCACTGTCTTAAAACTTCGGTGCAGTACAATCTGGACTTTGCTCTCGCTTCTCTTTTACAGTCCAACTTCTATTATGGTAGCGGTTATTTTGGGTCTCGTGCTTGCATCAATTTGCTTTTTATAAGTGTTTGGAAAATATAAGTGTAACACATGCCCCAAGTCTGCACCGATTAGGGATTGGTGTGGACTTGTCTTCGCTCTTATATTTTCATATAACCCATCACTTCTTACTTTTCTCCCTCTTCTTTTCCAAATTGAGAAAAAGCTTTATCGCCATTTTACATTTAATGCCGACACACGTATCAAATTTCTATCAGTCAATTTTTTGAAAAAGCTATTTCTTTAGTCTTTTTGTTTCCTAAGGAAACCTGTATGGGTTCTTGCGTTAATCTCCCTTATCATTAATCAATCAGCATTTTGGGGTTATTTCATCATTTCAATTTCGTTGCCGAGATTCAAATCAAGGTGAGTATATGTTCTTTTCCTTTTTCTTTATTTCTTAATATTCTCTCGAACACCTTAGTTACAAATCACATTTTTTCCAGTAAATAATTTCTCTTTCGCACAAAAGTAAGGGTATTCTTTTTCTTGTTGTTTCTTCCTCTATATCTTAGTGGTAGTTGGTAACCAATCCAGTATTTCATTTTGATATCTTCTTCTGTCAAGAGGACCACTTCTCCTTTATCTCTACATATTAGAATAACCAATTTAGGGGAAATATAGGGTATTCTGGATCATTTTGGGTTCGAGGGTTACGTGGGTAGGGTAATTGAATCTCATGACAGGATCCATATGCCCCCCCAAATGGCTTTATTTCTATTAATTTCATCTATATCTGATGTGGGCTTTATTTTCCTCCCAATCAAAGTCTTCGCCAATGGTAATCTGCCATTGGTATTGCTCCCATTCAACTTGCTCCAATTTGTTATTCCACTTTGATCGCCACTTTCATTCTTTATGCGGAGAAGTGCTCACCACCTTCCTGCGAGGAACTTCAATTCCTATTTGATATTTATAAGACTCCTTCCAAGGGTGATTTGGATTTTATTACATCCAAGCAAAGAAGTTAGTTCTCACATTTGTTCCCTAAAAGACCTAGAAATGGAATTATCAATATTTTTCCATTTTGAATTTAGATAACTTTCCTTCTTCTTTCCAGCCACATTCTAATCGTCCTATCCTTTCCAATCAAGCCACTAGATCATTCGTATCTCGTAGGAAGTACATCCTGGGTTTGGGTGAATTCGAGAGGAAAACAAAGTCATTTTTTACCAAGTCATTACTGCACAAGTACAATTTTTAGCATACTAGCCATAACTTATGTTGCTCTATCTTTAAATTCTCCTCGGTTATAGATGAATTTAGGGGTATAATTCAATAGAATAGATGATGAAATTATATTTCCTAGTTTTTTTAGAAAGATAATTACCGATCCTAAATCCTTTTTACGTAGGTAAAATGGTGGCGGTCTTTTTTATGTGTTCTTTGATGATTCCCCATCAAAGAAATTGGAGATATCGAAGAAGAAAAGGGGAGAGAAGAGGAGAAAGGATAGCGTTGAATCCTTTGTCCAACCTCTCAAGAAACCTCACATGCCTCCTCCTCCTTCTCTTTCTTTCTCATAAGTACTACCAATCTCATATCTCCAGTCCTTTCAAGGCCCAATCATTCGCTTCTTGCCCTTACCTAAGGGTACCATCACCGATCTTATTGAGAGGGTAGGGCATATTGCTTTGGAAGGTTTATCACATCGCTTCTGCACCACAATCTTATCACATCGCCTTTCCATTTTCTGCACTCTCCTTCCTCGAGCTTGAAAGAACTTGGGCCTAAGTAAGTGCCTTCTTTTCTTTCCTTACTTAATAATGATTTGTTTTACAAATTCGCGTCTTGTTTATGTCTGCTTTACAACTGATGGGGGCTTTGGCAACCAAGGCTCGAAAGAGGGCTGTGGATGACCATGCCTTAACTACTGCTCAGATCGTTATGCTTGAGGTAGACCTCACTGTGGCATCCTTTGAGAAGACCAGAGTCAATAAAGAACTTGGAACTCAATGAGAAAAAGAAGATAGGGTAGAGGGGCCACGAAGGCAGTGGAGGCGGCCTTGAGGTTGAAGGGTCGGGGGTAAGAAGGGAAAGATAAAGCATCGAGGAAGAAGAAGGAGCCGAAGGATTCTAAGAACAGGATTGAGTGGATTACTTACCAGGTGCTTTTCAAGATGTATGCCGTGGTTAAGCGCCAATGTTTTCTCGACCGCTTAGGTGATGCTACTACTGAGGTTGACCTCGGTTTTTTGGGGGACTTTGTAATAATCAAAGATGCCCTTGCATAATACAAGGTCGAGTGAGCTAAGGAGATGGCCAAGGATAATGCTTCACTTTCTGCCTCCCAAGATACCACACTACAGCAAGATGATGAGAATGCACTATCTAAGGAGGCTGAGGTTACCTTTACTTCCTAAGTCCATGTAATCACCTGACCTTTTGTAAATAATTTTACAATTTCTTTTGTTTTCTGAACCTTTCGATATGTAAGGAAATGAATTTGTTTCCCAATTTTGCTTCGATCAATTTCGTTAATTATCCCACTATCTTGTTTTCGCACTACGAATGACCATGTTATTTTCCTTCCTTTGTTCTTTTTAGTTTTCTAAGGAAGTAATTTTTTCTGAAATCTCAATGGAAAGCATGGAAAAACTTCAAACTCAAACTTTTGTTCATCTTGGTCTTAGTGCGATAGCAATTTCAGGCACGAGAAAGAGTTAGATGAGGCATTTACATAACTTAAAGAAGAAACCCAAGGGTTGCTTTCCAAAATTGACCAAGTAATTAAAGAAAAGGAGTCACTTAGTGATTTAGTACTGCGTCGTTGATGCTATACCTTAGACAGCGGTTCCTTCCCCCCTGACGGTCCTCATTTGGAATGGTTTAAGGTTAGGCTTAGTTATCAAGATAAGTAGTAAGCGCAATGTATTATTATTGTTATTGTTTTTTGTATGTGAATTTATTGCACTCTTTATATAAAATTAGTCTTATGCGATACCGTCTTTCTAAACTTTACTTTGTGTAATTTGAAATCCATCGAAATAAATTCTTATTACTCTCTACTAGGTTAATTTCTTTCTTCCTTGCAGGCACACCTCTGAGTCTATCGAAGTCTTTGAATCTGATGCAACTTCGGTTCCTACTATCTATGGCCCGAATGACTCAGGCATACCTAAATATGAGTTTGCAGCTACAACTTCTATTGCGACCTTAGAGGAAGAGAACCTCTAACTAACACTTAATAATGAAAGGCTTGATAGAGATTTGAAGAATGCTCTTTATGACTTCAAAAAAGCTAAGAATGCACACGAGCGCTAGCGCCAATATGAAGAGAAGGGCAGCAAATGCTGAAGGAGAGTGAAGCGCTTTACGGGACTGTCTATGAAGAGGAGATTAAGGGATTAAGAAAAATCATAGATAACTTGTCTCTTTGGGCTGCTCAATAGTATGAAGAGAAGGGGGAGGATGAAGAGGAGAGGGGTTCAACGAGCATATCATGGGTACGGCCCCTGCTCCTCCTATAGGCATGGACTCTGTGTTGACAGATGAGCTGAAGAGTAAACTGGAACTACACTATCAATTTAAATTTAAAGAATTAGAAGCCTACTTAAAGTGGTAATTAAAGCGACCGGAGCCGATGGTGCTTCCTTGTATACAGAGGAAGGGGTGGAAAGCGGATGCTCTCAAATATTTTAATGGATTTTCTAAGGGCTCAAAAAAGACAAGGGATGAGTTAATAAAGACTTTAGAACTGACGAGGAAGACTGCTATACTTCAAATTTACATACTTGAAGAATGATTACAAGAAGCTCAAGCTTCCTCCAATGTTGTAGTGCACCCTTTAACGTGCAAGGGCAGAGGCTAATTGTTGATCTTGAAGAGAAGCTTAGAAAGGAGAATGTCAGATGTAAGATGGGATAGATTTATTTGCGGTGAACTATAGATGTTTTTAATTATTTTTACCTTGAACTTGATCTGAGTTTTCTCTATAATAAAGAAGGCTTTGTGGTAACTGTGGAGAATTCGATGGATCCATGGACTGGTGTCAACTATGAACCTAGGAAAACTTTTTGTATCAGAACGCACCGACCTTTAGCTAGCATCCATTAGACTCGATAATTTATAATCTTAGTAGTATTTTGGAACTTTATTGTTCAGAACACTTTTGTAAGACTATGTTTTAGAAAACATTCCTTTTTGTTTTGCAAATACCTGTGTGGATACTATATAAATTGAATTCACTTATAATTGAGTATAAGTACCTTGTGAGCTTTAACTTGTTTGCACTTTCTCTTAATTTTGTTCATCTATATTTGCTTGATTTCCATCTTTGCATCCGTTTTTGTTCTTACACTTGGCACGATCTGCTCCGCTATTTGGGGGCAGACTGTTTTTGACTATAAAGTCAAGTCATGTATTTACAACTTTTTAATTCATACACATAGTTTTTTGTACTGGTTTAGGCCATCTAATATCCTTACATCGAATGTAATTATTTGGCTGAAAAGCCAAGTTGTGTAAGTTATAACTAAATGTTGTTGCCTGTGTTAGTAAAATTAACACAATTTTTTTATGTTGGTTCAAGCCATCTGATATACCTACATTCAGTTCATTGTATTACTATTTTTCATAAAAATTATAATGTTTGTTATTTTGCTATACAAATAACATTGCTTATACAAAGTAAGGCCTAAGATGCTCGAAATTCCAAGTTCTCGAAACTATATTGCCATTAATTCTTGGGAGTCGGTAAGCCTCATTAGCTAAGACTTCTGCTATAACAAGAAGACCTTCTCAATTTGGGCCTAGAGCTCCATTTGTTGGGTCCATGGTGTTATCTACTACTCTTTGTAGTACTAGGCCTCCCTTGCAGAAGTTTCTCTCAACATTGTAATTCTTTATCATCCTTTGTCGGTATGCGTCAGATTAGACTGCCGCCTTGTCTCCTCTCTCTTGAATAAGATCGAGGGCAACTTCTTTTAACTCCTTGTTCCATTCTAACTGTAACGACCCAGTATTTTGGACCATTCAAGTCGACAATAAATCCACACATGCCGGACTTGAATAATTCAAAACAATGGATTGTTAATTTAAATTGGAAAAACTCAGCATATACAGTAAATAAAATAATCACAGATCACAGACACAGAGTAATATAAAAATAATGCAGCGAAAACAAAAGAATAGTAGTTCATGAAGCTACTATATATATAACAGAGTTAAACAAGATACAACAAAAGTCTCGAATACATAGATATCTCAATATAATAGTCAAATATAAGATCTGAATACATCACTAGAATCAACTGGATAACTGATAGTAGAATCGATAGATAGCTGGATCTCCAAGCGAAGCTCCAACTCCAAAGGTGAGTCTTGGACATTGGTACACTCAGTCTGACCCGAGCGTAAAGCAAAACACAAAACACTCGAGTTAGGATTAACATTCTTATATCAATAAATCTAACTCAAGTGAAATAACAACTGAAATACAAGTAACTCAAAGGATGTTTGGGATAACCATCCTCTAAGGATCCGTTAAAATATCTACTATGTAGTAGTGTACGCTAAGTAGATAATGCCTATCAGTAATATAAAGTATCAAAATAGTGTTAAGGCGTTACCATTATCCCCCTTAACACATTTTATTTAAGCATCATAGTCTATACAGCACTGTAAACTCCACCGTAAACTAGTGGGCTATCAGGGAGTACTCCATAGGTATAACACAAAACAAATCGTAGTGGTCGCATATAGGGAAACAAGTATGACAAGGCACATGAGGCAATACCCAAGGTAGTGAAACTACCGTTTGCCTGATCCGGACTGGTGAGAACGCATCGCCGCAACGATCGCAACACCGCGAAACAACACTCCCAAATCAAGGGTACGCACCAATCAAAACAAGTAATGAGTAGTTTACGAAGAAGTGTGTCCACTAGAGGTAGCTAACCTCACTGGTCCGGCACGGTTCCTGTTTAAGTCATTTCCAATTTGACACAAGTGTCAAGGCTATCCATTATCGTTCTCTTTCTTCAAACCTAGCAACATCATCATTCCAACCACTTCATTCTGGATCACACTTCGCGTATAATAGTTATTAAAGTGGTTTTCGGTTTGGACAGAGAGTATGTCCCTAACCGATCCCAGACTCTTCAATAACTACGTAATTATTACACCGATTGGTCATTTAATGAACTTTCAAAATAGTTTATATTTCAAAACCGAAATATCATTGCCATTTCAAAACCATATCCATACGATATTATTTTCACTTCATATAAATCCATTTCCAAAATCATATCACTTTCCAAGGTTATATCACTTTCGAAATCGTAAGTCTTTTAAAATCAAAACACTTTGGAAATCAAAACCTTGAAATTCATAACACTTTGAAACTATAGTTTGAAATCATAACATTTGGAATTCATAACACTTCCCTCTTAAACAGTTTAGACATTAAAATTAGTGTATATAATAAAATAGTTTATAAAATAACAATAGTTTATATAAAATAGTTATAAGTTAAAATAGTTTATAATAAAATAATATATTGAAAATGATTTATACAAAATAGTTTCTATTAAAATAATTTATAAAGTAAATATAAATAGTTGTAGATATAGT
The DNA here is from genome assembly GCA_030737815.1 of Allium fistulosum. Lineage (NCBI taxonomy): Eukaryota > Viridiplantae > Streptophyta > Magnoliopsida > Asparagales > Amaryllidaceae > Allium > Allium fistulosum. Next base: position 1,384,499,761 of record CM060901.1, on the reverse strand, counting down.
TTAAAATACTTTATAAAATAGTTTCCACAATTCACAATCGATTCAAATTAACTCGACTTCCAAATTCAACTTAATTCAATCTCAATTCATAAATTTCAACTCAATTCAATTTCTCAATAAATCATTTTGAATTATAACGATTTCATATACAGATTTGAAACACAAAATAAACCATTAAATTTCAATATATTTCAAAGCTTTATATATTCCACATTTCAAAAACTAAATTTGATAATTTCATTTATATCTCAATTTAATTTCATTTCATTTAGTTTCTGAGATATTTCTTTAATCATTTCAATACATCTAAATACAACTTCAATTTACAAATTTATATAAACAAAATATCCCATTTAAATTTATATAAGTTTGAAATATTCATTTAAGCCACTTTTTAATCAAATTCAAGTTATAAAACATATCTTAAAATTTCAAATTTAATAGATTTCAAATCAAACTTATTTACGTATAATTCTTAAATAATTAAGAATTCCAAATCAATTTCAAATTTATCTTTCAACCTAAAACATTATAAACTCTATATTTGAAAATATAAATTTTTACATAAATACTTAAACATATTTTATATTGATTCAAATCAACTTTATTAAATCAACTTTAATAAATCTTTAAAATCAATATTTATTAAAACCGTATATTTCTTTCAAAACCATAGAAATCATTTTTCAAATATTTATATATATAGACTAACGGTGTCTGTATAAAATTTTCTACCCTATGGTCAAATGATACAGATATTTATCATTTCAATCCGTAATTTAAATTATATACAGGTATATATCTTTTCAACCCGTAATTCCAAATTCAATTAGATGAAAATCGCTTGGGTTTATCATTTCAACCCATAACGATTTTCTACTATTCTACAGATCATTCGGGTATGTATCATTTCAACCCATATTGAATTCTATACTAACAGGGAACTTGCAGAGTGATAACAGATATGATGATAATATAACAGACATATATCATCAATATAAATAACAGATAATGGTGTCAGATGTCACAGGTGAACAAATACAGATAACAACATATATATAGCAATATAACTAACAGATAATGGTGTCAGATGTCATATGTGAACAGATACAGATAATGGTGTCAGATGTAGCAATATAAATAAAAGAGGATGGTGTCAGATGCCACATGTGAACAGATACAGATGATGGCATATATATAGCAATGTAAATAACTAGCAGTAGCATATTTCAATTGTCATTTCAATTGAAATCAAATTTAATAAATAAAAGAACGTTAATCGTGAGTGATTGCTCACCTTTCGAGGCTAGAGATGTACGAGAATGAGATGAGTTACGAATCCAGGCACAAATTCCAAAATAAAGCTAGATTGGCTCGAATTCGACGATCAAAGCTGATAATAGGGATCGATGAGAACTAATCAGAATCAGTTGATGTCATTGAAATAAAATGTATATTATATTAAAATTTTCCTTATACAAATACTAAATTTAAATGCATTTTAAAATGACATATTTACACATTACATTTATTAAAATCAAACATACACCTTAATAAATGTATGTTATTAAAATATCTTTATTAACATATTTCATTATCCTGTAAACAGCATATCAATCATAAAAATATATATACACAGGCGATGTAAAAGAGATATCAACATTAGGTAAATATACTTGCAAAACCGATGTTATGGATTATATATATATACACAACAGACAAAATTTACACCTTTTTAAACAACAAAATACAATATCATTATTTTACTTAAAATATATCCATTGAGAAATACTAGAAATACTAGCAGCACATATATATATAGACACTCTGACCTAATATAAAATATATATAATAATATCTTTATAATGTAATACACTTCGAAACCCAGAACAAATATATAACTCTGTATACACAAATATATATAGGCTTAAGTATAATTAGATAAAATATAGATATAAACTAAGAAATATATATATATATATAACTTACCTTATTAAATTACGTATTATTATTAAACTCATATACTTATACTATAAACTCATATTTTAAAACAAAATATCTATCACATAATCGATAGCAGTTTACAACTCAGAACACATGTATATATTACAAAATCAACAGATAAGCTTATAACACATAACTTTATAATAAAACAATTTTAACCTGCTTACAAAACTTTAGAAATATATTTAATAGGCTTATGTACAGATCTTGACTCACACATAATAAAACTTAAAAAAAAACTATAAAGGCAAGCTATACAACACATATAATTCTATTTATACACTGTAATATCCACATTGTACTTTATAAACTTACTTTATTAAAACTAACGTATGTATAATTTTAAACACATATATCATCTGCTTTTATAACAACTTAGTATAACATATATAAATATAAAATGAAATATTATAAACCTAAATAAACTAGCACAAACCTATATACGTATGAACCGAACTTATATATGTACACCTTTATATTTTCCAAGCTAATGCATAAGTGTAGGCAACAAGCAACACAAAAAAATCGAAACTAAGCTTACCTATACATAAATCTATATAAGCTACATTTATATAACTTACAGAATATATATATTATATACAGCGGATTCCAAAACTGACATCACTAGCATATATTTATATAAACTAAGATTATATATAATACCTTAACAAAGAGGCTCGGCTAGAAGAGTAGGTGCCGGAGCTAAGGCGCGCGGATGGGAGAGAGAGGTGAGGCCGAGATTGGTTGTCACGTGGGTGGTTCACGGCTGTCAGGTTAGCTGCGTTAGGTGAGGCGATGGGTTGCTTCGGTGGTGGAGCTCGGTAGGGAGGGAGGGACGACCATAAGCGGCGAATGGAGGAAGAGGAAACATGGAGTAGGGTAGGCACAAGAGCAGGTTTAAACAAACAAATATAAAAACTTGGTATATGTATTATTATTTTCAAAGGAAATGAGAGAAGAAGCTGCTGAACGAAAGGAAGGTCAGAGGGGAAATATAGGAGTGGAAAGGGAAGCGAAGGTTTTGGTTTCAGGAACACTTATATATTGAAAGGCCTCAATGTGAACAAACGAAAATGAAAGGAGCAATAACCGAAGAATATAGATCAAATCAAGGGGATAACCAACGGTCAAATATTAAATTTGGGAATATTAAAAGCAGTGCCCATTTATTTTCAACCGTTGACAACCGAATGGACAGGGAGAACTCAAAGGACCAAAAATTTGACACTGATACGGTGAACCGTTTTACGGATTCCGCTGTGTATCAGACTTTAAAACACAGAATTGACTATACTGTGGAGATCAGCACGACGAGACGATCAAAACGGTATACAGATATCAGTGGTACGATCATCCGATCAAAAATCGATGTCGGTAGAAAAATGCTGCTATTTCATCGAAAATAAGATCGACGGAGCAATAACACTCCAAAATTTTGAGAAACGAAATATGACGTCTTAGTCAGAAGATGAATTAGAATTTTTCTATATAAAAATATTCAGGTTTGGAAAACATTTTATTATCATCAATTTTAACTGATATAAATTGGAATAAAATTACACAAAAAAATAAACTTCCAAATTATCTGATGAAAATTTACCAGTTGCTATGATTAATTAGACGCATTCCAACTATCAAATTTTTATTTCAAATTTTTATCGTTTAAAATTTCATACAATTTCAACTAATTACGTTATTAAAACAGTTAAAATTTACGGGTCGTTACACTACCACATACAATATCCTTCTCTGTGATGGAACCTTTGTTTCAACTACGAGCATCACTTTATAGCCATAGGTTAAAGAGAATGGTGTGTAGCTAGTTGGTGATTTGGATGAGGTTCTACAAAACCATAGTACTAATGATAACTCATCTGCCTATTTTCCTTGGGCCTTTTCAAGTATTTTCTTGAGCAACTTCCTAATGGTTTTGTTTGCTACTTCGACTTGCCCATTCGCCTATGGGTATGCGATAGAGGAGAAACTTTTTATTATTCCATTCCTTTTACAAAGCTTCGTAAACTCCTTACTTTCAAATTGGATTCCATTATTAGAAATTATTTTATTGAGAATCCTAAAACTAGTAACTATGTTACTCATGACAAAAGTGACTATCATCTTTGTAGTAATTGTAGCTAAGGATTCTGTTCTACCCACTTGGTGAAGTAGTCTATTGCGACCACAACGTACTTTACCCCTCCTTTTAACATGGGAAGTGGTCCTATCAAATCTACGCCCCATATGTCGAGTGGTCGTGGTGGGATAAGCTCATGGGAAGGTAGTCATGGAATACGAGCAAAACTTTGACGTTTGTCATATTTTCTCACATATTCCTATGCATCTTAAAGTGTGGTGGGTCAATAGTAACTATGCCTTAACATCTTCTTTGCTAATTTGGCTCCTTTAGAGTGGTCTCTGCATTGCCTTTTTTACAATTCGCCCAAGGCTCGTATTCCTTCTTCTTTGAAAACACATCTAAGATAAGGGATATAGTATCATCTCTTCTATAATATTCATTAAAAGAAGGAAAAATACGGAGCTTGGTACCTTATTTTACGGGCTTCATTCTTATTTGGAGGTAGGACTCCGCTTATCAAGATTTTTTTAATAGGGGTCTTCCATTCGTCTTTCTCTGTCTATTGATGGATATGCACAATTAGAGACTACTCTTAGTTTTCAGATGGTTCCTGGTTTTGAGTTTCTCTGACCGTAGCTTGTTGTGCTCTAGTCAGGACCAATATTTGGTTGGCCTTAGTAACGCTTGGTTCAACTTGATTCCTTATTGGGATAGCTTTCATTTCATGCGCTACTTTAGTACTAGCAAGTTTAGCTAACGATTCAGCAGAAGAATTGCTCTAGGGTAGAATTGCTCTGTATCAAATTGATCAAACTAATCTAGCAACCTTTTAGACAATTCTACGTATTTAGCTAACGTTGGATCTCTCATTTGGTAATTCCCCTGCACTTGATTTATGACTAATTGTAAATCACTATGAATTTTAATACGGGTTACTTTCATTACCTAAGCCATCCTTAGGCCTACAAGGATAGCCTCATATTTACATTATTAGTAGCTTTGAATCCGAGTTGCACTGCCCCATATAGATTTTGCTCCTCTGGGGTATTGAGTACATATCTGATCACTTCCCCTGTTCAACTAATGCCCCATCTATGAATAATTTCCAGAACTATGGAATGGGCACCTCTCCCTCATATTGTGGCTCAGTTGGTAGCATGCATTCCACAATAAAATCTGCTAGTGCTTGTCCTTTGATATATTTCCTTGGGAAATAGGAGATATCATACCGACTAAGCTCCATTGCTCATTTTAGCAAACGACCCGATGCCTCTGGCTTCTACGATATTTGCTTCAGCAGTTTGTCCATGAGGACCTTGTTGGGATATGCTTAAAAGTAAGGTCGTAGTTTCCTTGCTGTGAGAAGCAGGTTGTAGGCTAGCTTTTAAATGACTGAGTATTTAAGCTCCGGCTGGGCAGGCGCTTGCATGTGAAGCAGATAGGCCTATGGGTCCCTTCAACTACTCGAACCACTGCAGCACTGAGAGCTTTATAAATTTTAGCTAAATAGGCATATAAGTCCTCACCTGTAACTGCTTTGATAGAAGAGCAGTGCTGATCAGATGATCCTTCAAATTCTGGAATGCAATTTTGCACTCCTCGATCCATTCAAAACTTCGCCTCTTTTTCACTTGGTCTAAGAACAGTTTACAATGGTCGGTTGCTTTGGAATGAACCGGCTTAGAGCAACTACTTTACCATTTAGGTTCATGACAGCCTTCGGCTTATTTGGAACTCCCATCTTCTTTATGGAAACAATCTACTTTGGGTTTGCTTCAATACCATAGGTGCTTACTATATACCCTAGAAATTTCCCTGACTGAATAGCAAAAATACACGTCAGGGGATTCAACTTCATGTTGTATTGCCATAGGACTACAAATGTTTCCTCCAAATTCTACACATGCCTCGGCGTTGCTTTTGACTTAACCAGCATGCCATCTACATGTACTTTAATGTTCTTGCCAATCTAATCTGAGAACATCATATTTACTAACTGTCAATAGGTTGCTCTAAGTTTTTTGAGTCCAAACGGCTTGGCCTTGTAGCAGTATAAACTATTGCCCGTCACAGAGCGGGTATGCTCATGATTTAGTTCAAACATAGCTATCTAGTTGTAACCTGATATGCATCCATGAATGTGAGAAGTTCATGACAACTAGTTGCATCCACCAATTGATCAATCCTAGGTAGAGGGAAGCTATCTTTTGGGCAGGTCTTGTTAAGGTTGGTGTAGTCTATGCAGGTTTTCCATTTCTCATTAGAATTCTTTACAAGGACAGGGTTGGCAATCAACTTCCGGTAATATACTTCCCAGATGAACCCATTTGCCTTCATCTTCTTAACTTTTTTGTGTAGAGCATTATAACTTTCTTGATCTAAGGTTTTCTGCTTTTGACTGATTGGATGGGCATCAAGATCGATGTTGAGTGCGTAGCGGATGATAGGTGGGTCTATTCCTACCATATCTGAGTGTGTCCAAGAAAAAACATCTATCAATCTTTTGAGGAAGTCTATTAGTTCTGTTTTGATTTCTTCACTAATGTTTTTTCCTATCTTAAGGACCTTCGAAGGATCTTTTGGATCTATCCGTATATCCTCGAAGTCATCTAATGGCTTTAATTCCCTCCTTGTCTCTCCTAATCTCGGATCAATTTCACTTTCTTCTTTTTTAGGTTGGAATGCAACGGAGGATGCCTGTGTTAACCGTTTTTTAACCAAGCAGAAGTTAACGGAAGTTAGAACATTACAATGGAGATGAAATGACTCAAAATCATGGAAGCACGCCTATAAGAGGCAAAGAAGCAACTCAGGGAAATTTCACCCAAAAATGGGTAAAATAAATAACTCGGCACCTAGTTATTTAACTCAGGGCTAAGTAATTTTTCCTTCCTATATTTCTTCTCCAACTTCATGCAACTTATTATCTACCTCTTTCACTCGTGACCAAGTGATTTCCCAAAGTTTGGACGACCATTTTCAAAAGTTGAAGAGAAGAATGCTTAGAAAGCAGTATAACCCAAGTGATGGTGGAATGATCACTAGAATCTACTAATAATCGATGGAATGAGCATAGAACATATCAACTTGAAGTCAGAAGAGAAGAGTAAAAAGTTGGAGTGATTTCCACTTGAATAAAAAAACTCAGCAACGAGTCAAATGGATCGTTACTGAGTAATTCTATCAACTCGGTTACCTCCGAGTTTTCTTGTGTAACCTTGGGTTGACATCTGGACTCTACTATAGGCAGGCTCCTAACCTACTACACATCTTTCCCCATAATTACAAGCTATAATGCAACCAAAACAAGATCTTCTCTTTTCTCTTTTTTCTTCGCTCTGGATATGGGACTCCATTGCTCTTCACCATCTTCCCCCTCACAATAGTCACCAAGGCAACTACTCTTAGCAGTTCTAGATCTAAGAACTTCTCAACTTCTTGTACTTGTGACTCTAATATCTTGTAATCTCATATAAACTATCTCATATCCCTAATCAATAAAGCCATAATGTGGATGTAGGCCAGAGATTGCCGATCCACTATAAAAATCTTATGTCTCTCTATTCTACTTCTTTTATTTTCAATACTATCTGCTAGATGTAGGTCATACTAGTTCCCTACAACTAAATTTTGGGTGTTGATCCATTTTTGGCGTTAACATTTTGGTGCTTTCACCGAGAAAACTAAATCCAAGCTTATATATAGCCTGCTATTGTGGATTTGGAGAGATCCAGTGTTTAGATCCAAAAACTAGCTCTAAGAAGTTTGAGAACTTGCTATTGAGGTTCAATGGCACGTAGAAAAGTAAGATCTACTTCTGGATGATCCGCAGGAGCGGTGGCTAACGGTGATGAAGGAAACACTGACCAAATGGAAGTAAATAATGGAAATGCAGTACCCGAATCCTCTACTCAATAGGAAGTTGTTACTATAAAAGAGCTTAATAAGATTATTCATGAACTTAACCAGAAGATTACGGATAGCCAGAAATCTCTCAGGGATAAGATGGATGCGTTGCTAACCTTGCAGCCATCAATAACAAGAAGAGTTAGAAGAGAAACTTCTCCTGCAATAGAACAAGAGAACTCTTGGGTTTCTGGCCTAAACAAGATAAGATGGATGCGTAACTACTGGGGTTGCAGGAGTTGTTGCAGGAGGACGTAGGAGCGCTTCCCCTGCAAGACAACAACTTGGTATCTACCCAAAAATTCCACTTGATGATGCTCAGGACGAAGATGTGCTGCTGGTTACTGACTTTGATGATGACATGCAGCTAGATGATGGCAATTTTGAGTTGAGTACTACTGTTAACGGAGTAAATGTCTCTATTTGGCTTTTCTCAAAGGCCCAAGGAGTCTGTAATGTCCCCCATTTTAAGGTCCGAAAATAAGCACTACTGATGCTGCAGTCATCAATAGTATTATTTACCGGTGACAAAATGGGATCAGTTAATAGTATCTGTTTGCACCAAAAATGGTCACAAACGCCCAAGAATAGTTTCTGTAGAGAAGTAAATGAAGAAAAGTAAAATTTAATTACGTAAATGAATAAGCAAGTAATAGAGAGTAAGCAGTAATCAAAGACACAAAGGTTTATAGTGGTTCGGTGTTGTATGCCTACGTCCACTTTGAAGATTATACTTTATTACTCTCTTGTGAATCTGATTACAATAGTAGAACAAAGCTAGCACTTGATTACAATGGATTCTTGAGTAATAAGCAGCGTAAAAATCCTAAAAATGAACCAATAGATCTGTATTTATAAATGAGATAACGAGATATTTCGCTACGATTTTGGCAGAAGGCTCTCCAGGTCCACAGTGGCCCACCATAATGATCGGTGGTCCTAACTCGACATTTTGGAACGATCGACACAAATTATATTGATCGTTATATTTTACTCTAATTGCTATGCAATCATTTGTGGTGGGGGAGGGGGGGTCCTACATGCCTCTATGCTTGCTCATAAAATATGAAGTCATTCTAAGTTGTAGATTATGAGATATGGATCAATCGTGGTCGCATTTGGGTTGCTTGCTGAATTACACTAATCATTAGGAACGATCGGCACAAAAACGATTGGCATTTCTTGAACCTCAGAGTTTTGACCTATGATCGTTTTTTAGGCTCCACTCTTCAATATATTGATGCCCTGAAAGTTTCAAGTGAATTAGCCTTATGGATTTTGAGATATTGATCAATCTTCACTGATTTGAGCTGTTTTATGGATAGTTCCCGATTGATCCATATAAATCCTTGCTTTGTCCGTAACTCGAACATATGAACTCTGATCAACCAGAAATTTGGAATGTAGCTTCATGGGGCTATGCCAATTACTCCATACTGATTGCACCTTGATTGGGTCCCGGTTTGGATCTGCTCGACCATCGTCCATAGTATCGTGTACAACTTATTCTCAAGACTGGTAACCATCTGTTTCTAGCCAAGTTGATGATATCACGACCTTGCCAAAAGGCGAGATAACATTTTCCCTCCAAAGTACATCTTGTTCAAAAATAAGGTGCTTTGAAAAGTCGCAAACTTCAATTGTCGAAAAAGGATTCCATTTAGTTTATTGAATGGTCGTTATCCTTTTGTTGAGTCGCTTTCTTGTTGAGGGTCGTGTCTCCTTCTATTCATTATGACAATTGGTCGACTTCAAATAGTATAAATACTAGATCATGGCTTATCGATGATCATCTTGTTGTTTTTCTGGTGATTACCAGGCCACAATAATCTGGTTTTGATTTTCCTTTAGTTGATTTCAAGTGCGAATTCAATTTCAATCGATTTCAAATATTGAACTTTAGAACATATATTGGTACGTATACGTGTCCATACGTGACCCCCGATCACGATTGAACGTCCACGGGTCATTGTCAAGTCTCAAAGTTTTTCCTTGTTTTGCATGAACGACCATGACCGATTGTTATTCACTGAATAGAACTTTGGATCGCTTTTGTACGACCGTCTCTTTCTTTCTTTTTCTTTTTAAAAAAGAAAATGATCAAGGCTGATTGTTATCACTGAATGGATCTTCGTAGCCACCTATTTACGATTGTACTTGCACGATCGTTACCATTTTCTATATATATATATATTCTTTAATGATCATTACCGATCGTTAGTTCATATAAAGTAGTTTCAGATTGTTCTTGGTGGTGGAACGATCGGTAGGAGTTCTAGTTTGAACGATTGGTATATGCTCTTCCTGTAAAAGCTTTCATACTTAACCACTTTCTCTTCTGCCTCTTTTTTTTTGGTCCGATCATTTATGGGCTTGCAGAAATTTGGATCATTCTAAAACGATCAGTGCAATTTCCTATGCTACGAAGGATCGGCCTATCTGTCCATATAAAAGCATTTTACTTAGCAACCTCCATTCCCAGTTCTCACTTTCGTATTGTTCAAGCTTTCAATCCCGAAGAAAAAAAATGGATCGTTCTCTCTCTTTTCTCCCATCGCTCCAAACAATGATCTGAATTCTCCAACTACAAAACATCTTTTCCCCATTCAAGCTCTAGTCGATCGTCTTTCTCCTCTAATCCATTGTTGTTGCTTCAGATCTTGCTTTGAATCAAATTCGAATCTATTTTTTTCATTGGATCTCACACTTAGGTAGAATGACTTAAACTTACTTAATGATTTGAGGATGAGACTTCGAATGCCTTGAATCTCGTGTTAGTTAGTTTAGTTAGTGGAATCGTTTGATCTAAACCAAGTTTGAGAGGATGGGAATTGATGTAGATCGATGCATGATGATCATCCTTGGACGTTCAGTAGAGCTTTGGACTTAGATGATCCTGGAGTGCGTGATGATGATGATGTACCGATCTTTATGGAATAATGTTGTCATTTGGGTGTCTAATGATCGATGGTGCTTTGGAGTTGGAGGATTTAGTGTAGCGGTCGAACTTTTGGACTTAGTGAATTTTGAAGTGAATGGATCGATTAGTAGAATGATCATATGGATGGAGTGGAGACAACAATCGGTTTTGAAGGCTAACGAGAACGATTGGTGAACCTGGCTAGTTATTAACGGTTGGTGGGAATGATTCGATGGGAAACGATAGGTAGGACTAGGCCTAGGAACGATCAGTGGGAACAAAGCTCGAACGATCGGTTTAGGAGAATTGAGTTGAATGATTGGTAGTGTGGCATGGGGAACGATTGGGAATGATTGATTTTCTGCACATGAACCTTATAAGTGGAACTTAATTAAATAGACTTGAACCCAATGATGGGCTTTGGCCTCACACATTCAAGTGAACTCATATGACTTGTATAGGAATTGAACTGCATATTCGGTAATATATGATATTTGAACATGAACTAATGCCTTCAACTGTTCTCTTGGAGCTCATCAGTGACTTGAATATAAAATTTGAACTTTTACTTGCTAATAATCGATCGTGAAACTCAAACTGCATCGCTCCCAAATGACACAGAGAAACGGTTGAGACGGTCAGGAATGACGGTCTCTCCAGTTGAACCTCGAAGTCTTGCCGTCTTTTTCGTTTTAAATTTCATACAGCTTATTACTGTATTGTATAGCACTTTACCACACCACACTGGCACTCACAATGCACTGGGGGTACAGGTAACTTTCTCTAATCATTTTTTTACTGATTTTAATAGCAATTGGTTCTAGACGTTCTGGGCGTTGTGCAGCTATGCCGGTTGGATCATCTTCTTAGCAGGATAATCCTGACGTTGAATCAAGTTCTGCAACTGAATCTTATAATCCGTCCTCTAGTCATCATTTAGAACAACCGAAAATTCCAGGCCCACGGTTTGATTTTCCTGCTGCAGTTCCCATTCTTCCACCAGAAGTTGTTGATCCTGCTCTCGACACTCTGGAGGATGCAGTTATTCTAGGGGACCCTGCTGATTCCATGGCCTCTAAAATTAAAGAAGGTGCTCTTCGCCCAATCTGCGTAAGGCATGGAATTCCCTTTGACGATATATTGGTCCCATCGCAGGATGATAAGGCTTATAGACCTCCAAATGGATATACAGCATGCAACAAATTCATGTGCTGGGCCGGATGCATCCCGCCACTTAACTCGTACATCCAAGAAATTCTCCATTATTTGAGGATAGCTCCAGCGCAGCTTCATCCGAATGGCTATGCTCTTCTCAAGTGTATTTATATGGTATTTATGGAGTTCTTGCATCGTCCTCCAACCATCGATGACATTTGGTCCATATTCTCTTTCAAGCGACGTACAGGGAGTCATTCGTTTACATTCCTTGAGTCAGTGAAGAAGTGTCAGATTCTAACTGGTGCATGAAATAAATTAAGCACTTTTAAAAGCAAGTGTTTCTTTATTCGATGTCCTTCCGGTTTTGCTCAACAACAGCTAGAAAGACATAAGTGTTATCCACCATCTTTATATTAACGTGGAAAACCGATGTTTAGGTCATACTCCTGACTAAGTAATTCTTTTTACAGGCTCTGTCACATGGCCCAATGGTAATCTTTATGAGGAGGTGGTTACGACTCTCAAAAATGCACCTCCCGAAGATAGGGACATCGAATATTTTCTCCCGGACGGATGCCTTATTACTTTTTATTTGATAGAAGAAGGTTTCAATGTAGGGCTAACAAAAGTTGCTCAAACTACAAGGGTAAGACCATGGGCTGCAATTGGTCAAAGGGGCAATAAATCTATCTCGTCATGCCCCCAGCTATGGGTGCTCAAGAATTCACCGATATTGATGTCGAAGGAGATAAAGGTGATGTGCCCAGTCACAATGATGACGAAGCTAATCTTGGAGTCGAGGCCAGATCCTCGTAGACTTCACAGCCTTCGACTTTCGATATAAGAAAAAAGAAAACATTTTTTTATAAATTTTCCAAAAGTTGCCTTTTTGATCAACTTAAGTCGTCGATGACTCCCAAGGTTGTTCAAGATGAATTCGCTTCTCAACCGTCGGAGCATTCAACTCTGCCGCTTGAATCTTTGTCTGGTCTACCAATACCGCATGACCTTGACGCTTTCCACTGCACTGACATGAGTATTCATGGGTCGGAATCTCCCACCAGAATTGGTATTGAAATTCAAACTTGTAAAGGGGAAATTACTTCAATGAGCAAAGCTCCTGCATCTGGTTTGTCGAGGGAAGACACAAGGACACTTGCACACACTTGCACCCCTCAACATTGCATTGTGCTCAACTTGTGCCCTTTAATGCCTAAAGTTGATTAACTTTTGTTTTCCTTTGCAGGAACGATGGTGAAGAAAAGGAACATGTTCGATTCCCTTTGGGATATACACCACCAATCCTCTGGTTCATGCTTTAGCTCATACCGCCAAGGTGGCAGTCAAGAGTATTATGATTCTAGTTATCACTCCGGTCGAGACCATGGTCATTAAGATAGTGGTGATAGGGATAAGCCATCTCAAGATAAGCATCGATCAAGATCTAGGTCCTCGCCTCCAAAGGGTTCTGACACTGAGGAAGGTATTTCGCTGACATCTTTCGTCTTTCAAAAAGTTAGGGTGTTATCAGTTGATATTTCTAATTTTTCACCTATTATTTCTCTGCTTTAAATCTGTCAGGGGTCGTTCCTTCTCCCTCACAAGAACCTTAACTGGGATCGCAAGTGGTCGTGACATGATACATTAAAGTTACAACTTCAGCCGTTGCTCAGGGTGCTCAAGAAGAAACCTTTATTATTGATGATCAATTCATGGAGGCATTGTTTAAGGAAGGTGGCGACCCACATTATGAAATTCCTTTTGATGTGGATGTCGTAATCACGTGCTCTTCCAACCCTACAGATGAACTCAGCATGAAAGGGCGTTGAGAAGGAAGAATTGTTGAAAGAGTAGAATTAAACTCGTTAAATCAACAATTCTCTATTTTTCAATTCAGGACTCAATGCTTTAATAAACCAATAGCAACTATCAACAAACTGAACAACATTTGCAACAAATTTTATTGAGAGGTAAAAGAGCAAAAATGTCATGGGAAACCATCTGTAACACAAAACTAGGAGGTGTAATGGGTTTGAGGAAATTTTAAGATTTAAATAAATCAACTGGCATTAAACACATTTGGAAATTCATACATAATGAATCAGTCCGGTCCAAATGGATGAATTCTAAATATCTTGGTGATTAATCATTTTGAGACTACACTTATTAAAACTTCAGGTACATGTAGATTCATGTTACAACACAGATATTATGCATTACAAATGTTGGAAAACGAGTATTGGATGGGAAAACCACAAGTCTTTAGTTTGACCATAGATCTAAGGAGGCAGGCTAATCAACAAAGTTGGGTTAATGCAATTGCATCCATGAGAGGTGACAAATCAATAGTTGATAAAAACATTGAAAAAAGAAAGTGAGTACCATACAGACAAATGCAAACAAGGTCAATTTTTGATGGAATCAACAGAGTATTCATTTATGATGATGCAAGCATGGACTCTTGGTGGCTATAAACTTCAATAGATGGTCGATATCACTTCAAAAGCATTAGAGAACAAATGAGAAACAAACAACCAAAAGTATCCTAGTATAAAGTGGTGCAGGAGATAAAATTCATAATCTGAACATGGTCATTTGCTTGTAGAGAGCCATAAGTAATAAGTTATCTACCATGGGTAAATTATTCCAAAGAGGGATTATCACAAATCAGGTGTGAATAAAGCATAAGTCTTTAACTTTATAAAAACTTTAAATCAAAGGTATCTCTGAAGACCACGCTGCACATCAACACGGACACGTTTTTACCTTACGATAACCAAAACATTTTCTATATAAAATCCATTGATATTATAATAATGTCTAGAGGTCAAATAAAATATGAATATAGCTGAAATGCTTTTATCTCACGTTTCAGCATAGTTGGCACAACTAAGTTCGTACGGCGTTTATTGGAGAATGCATTCCATACAATGACTAGGCTACTAGGGTACCGCCCACCACGGTGCATCTCTAGATAAAATAACACCCAGGACCTCATCGGGATCCCCTACCGAGACAGAACCGGCCTACACTTACTAGATAGTATCGAATATGATCACCCATTGTTTAATGGGCCCCGAGCATACAAATGAGAGATAATATCGACTCTAGATAGGGATGATCATACCCTAATGGGAGTGATCCACTTAGCCCTGCTGCATCTCCCTGTTTTAGTCATTCCCAGTTGATGAGGCTTGAGGCTACGTTTTACCTTTTTATAGCACTTCCCATTTGTAATGCTAACATTGCCCTCCAGGCAACAATGCAATCCAGCATTCATCTATACAAGTTGTCCAGGAGATGGACAAACCGAAGGCACTACTTCTACTACATCCATTTTGGAATCACCCTCGGGATTAGTAGCAAGCATCCCTTACACTTCAAAGAGCTCCATCTTCAATTCCACCATCTTTAAGACGTCTTCACTTCGAAATGCTTGAGTTGGATCAAAGTGGTTTTCAGATAACATATCTGATCTCAGTCTCTTCGAACCAACATTCGATAGTTTTCGGTAAACTTAACACCAGTTCTTTAGGAAATAAATATTCAAAGATAAGAGCGGAGATCACCTTCTAACTGTTAGTGGATGGATATCCTTACCATTTGTCCTAGGAGAATGAAATAAGATATATACGCGCAGTACAACATCATCGAAGATGACTGTGCCATATAACTCACGTGTTTCTCCTAGATATTTCCAAACTTGCATTTTGGGTCCATATTTGATAGTCGGTATTTAACTATCAAATAAACAAACAACAACCAATTTCATTTGAGATTTATTTATCCATAGCAACCACTATGCCTCAAAACAAATCTTTATTTAATAAATCTCTTCCAAAAACGTTTGTCCAAAACATTCATATACCTATCTCTCTGACATAAGTATATTCACAAAACATTTGTGAATAACTTCTTACTTCCAAATCATGTTAAAAAGGATTAAACAAAGGTGGTTTAAATTAGAGGTAAGGACAACCCTAAGCACTATTCCCTTGGTGTAAAGTATGGAACGGATGTTCCATACCACCATTTTTTAAAAGGTCAGTTTAGAGAAACCCAGATCTCAAATTCTTTTTATACCTTTTTCAATAAATCCTTTTCAATCAAATCTATTTCATTCATGAAATCTGTTTTACTTGAAATCCAAATCCATTTCAGAATACTTTACGATTTCCAAATTCATTTATAAAACCCTTTTATAAATATTCAAAATCATTTATATAAATTGCTTTTATAGATATTCAAACTTTTTATATAAATTTCTTATAAATATACAAACCTTTTTATAAACTCCCTTTATGAATATCCAAATCATTTTCTAAAACTTCTTGTATAAATACCCAAATCATTTATAAAACTTCTTTATAAACCTATCCTTTTTAACAACTTCTTAATTAACCTTAAATCAATTTAGCTTCCTTTAATAAGCAAATCCATTTTATAAATCTTTCTTATTTAAGAAATCTTCTTTGCTAAAAAACGCAAATCCATTTACCTAAAAACACCTTATAAATTTCCAAATTCCTTTATAAAACTCTATATAAAAACTTCTTTTTATAATAGGGAAACCATTCCCATTGGTTGAAGACATCTTCAGTAAAACCATTTGTCAAATCATTCTTTAAATATCCTGTTCAAAATGCAATAACTTTAAAACCATTTCAAAAATAAAATGAAATATTTATCCTTACAAAATCAAACGGAGGCTTATTGACCACAATGGTGCTTTTAATTTGGTTTTACTTATCCAGTCTAACATGGTATCACATAACAGTAGGTATATAAGGGATCAACACATAAGCATCAATCAACTTAAGTAATGTCCAAGTTAATTGTATAGCAGATTGGCGTTTTGTTCTGCTAATAGATGTCATTTAGTTTTCCTAAGCATATGGAGTTACTTAAGGGTAAACAACACAGAAATCCCTTGATTTAAAACAAATTTGAAAAGAAAGCAGTTTAAAATAAAATTGATTATTTAAACTTAAAGCGATTTTAAAACAATTAAAATCTTATTAATTTGAATCAAATCCTTGTTAAATAGTAATTAAACTCTAATTTAAATTAAACCTAATTAAAACATATTAAATTTTAATCAAAGATAAATTAAATAAAACCCCTTTTTAAAATAATAATTAATTAATAATTATCTTAAATAAATAATTAACTAATAACTAATTAATCCTTAACTAATAATTAAATAATAATTAACTTTAATTAAGTAACAAATCATGATTAACTTAATTGATTAACATTTAAGTTTAAAAACCATTATTAACGATGATTAAGTACTAATTACCTTTATTAATTAATTAATCAATTAAATAATCATAAAATAATTAAAGAATTAAATAATTGTTCTCTAATTACTTAACTAAAGTTAGAAAACATTTCCAAAACGATTTCTAAGTGAAAACAAGTTTAGATTATAAAAATAGTTAGATTTTCCGAACTACGGTATAGTGACTATCGCTATACGGACCCGTAATTTCAAACTTGGTTTTTAAGAAAATTAACTTCAAAACTCTTTTTTCACACTTTAAAACTTATAACAAAGTTAGAAAACACCTTTCAAAAAGTTTCTAGGTGGAAACAAGTTTCAGATTTGAAAATAGTTTGGTTTTTGCGAACAGCCCGTATAGCGACTATCGCTATACGGACCTGTAATTTTCAAAACTTAAAATTTTTGAGTTTCTAACTTTTAAAAAACTTCAACCTTGAACTCTTGTCTTCTTTAAAACACGAAAATAAAATTTTGAAAGCAAAATCAAAGTTTTAAACTTAAAAACATTTCACTTTGATACAAAAATTAAACTTTTGACAAAAAGCGGATTTCTATGTCGCTTTTGGTTAATGAATTGCTACCTTTGTGTCATGAGCCCGCATACATCACATACAACATTCTAACACAATACCATGTCATAACATTATAGCACAATCATAAGCAAGAATATTGCTTCACAAATATTAACCAACTTTTCCAATATTCAAGGTATAATCTTTATCGTCTACTCAAACTTCAGCATAAGCAATCAACTCTAAATCAACATATATGCATGCATACACAACATATAACATTACTACATACTTACGCAACATTTTAACTCATAAATTTTACAACTTTAAAAAGTAAGTAATTTGAGTTTAAAAAAATGAACTTTACTCACCAAACTTTCACTAAATCAAGGCAAACTTCTACTGAACTTGAATACAAGCTAGTACTTTGCAAAAAAGAAGTCATTGGATGCCTACATACCCAAAATGGGCTCAGCCTTGGACAATTTAGGCTCGACCAAGGATGTTTGTGGAGGGTATTGACTTGTACTTTGGAAGAAAGTTGTTCTAGTGTTTGTAGAAGTGTTCTAGTGAGCTATGGAAGTGATTTAAGCTATATTTTGAAATATTTTTACTAACTTTATCTTATAAGAATTTAATGAGGAGGACGTGAAAGTATAGAGGAGTTTATAAGAAGATGTGAAGAAAATGAAGAAGAGAAGTTGCAAATGGAAAAACATGAAATGGAAGTGGTATTTATAGGCTTAGGAAAGTAATAAAATATATAAAGTGGTTATAACTAAATATATACACATGCATGCATCCATACCTTCATCCCATCACCTGTACACGTTCTCCCCCCCCCCCCCCCCCGCTTCATGCCTTGAATCATGCTAGAGCTTCCATGTGTGTATACTAAGGATATTAAGATGATTGTTGTAACAGCCCGCACTTCACTTAATGCAGATATTGTCCCCAACTTAGTCACCTCCGCCTCATGGGCCAAGCCAAGGTATGGGGTTTTGTTCCTCAAAAGGCCTCGACGTTGTTATGAGGTGAAGGCTTTGGTATATAAGCACCCACTTCATAGTGTTTTTCCACGATGTGTGACTATTATTCCCATTTTGAAGGGGTGTTACAATCTCCCCCCCTTTAGAGCTCAACGTCCTCGTTGGCTCTTGAACACAACACCACCCAAGCATCGTGGCTGTAACACATACAGACCACAATTCCGGCTGGGTATGGCTCTGATACCAATGTAACAGCCCGCACTTCACTTAACGCAGATATTATCCCCAACTTAGTCACCTCCGCCTCATGGGCCAAGCCAAGGTATGGGGTTTTGTTCCTCAAAAAGCCTCGACGTTGTTATGAGGTGAAGGCTTTGGTATATTAGCACCTACTTCATAGTGTTTTTCCGCGACGTGGGGCTATTATTCCCATTTTGAAGGGGTGTTACATTTGTATACATATAAATGTGTCTATATGTGTATACATATGACTTTTATAGCATAATTTGTCACATCCATGCTTATGTATAATTATATATATATAAGTTAATATACAAAAGTATGCTTAACTAATACTAATCTAACATATATAAATGTGTGCATGTTGCACCAAGTGTGCACAACATTCCCGACGACTTTCGGGTGTCGAAAAGTCAAAATTTCAGAAAACGTTCTTCGGTCACATTATCTATTTTTATTTGAACCATCTATATTAGAATACAAATTTTGAAAACTATTTTATTATCATTATTAAATAATTAAAATAGGTTTATTTGCTAATAAAAATCCATTTATTGATTATATAAATATAGTTAAATAGCCTATTTCAAAGTGGCAAAATCATGGGTCATTACAAATCTATTTTACCATCATTTATTATTAGTTAAAGAAGTTATATTTTAGTTATAAGACATATTATTTAAATATTGAAAATTTATTGAATATTCGCAAATTAAAGCGGTAAAATTTTGGGTCGTTACAATCTCAATTCTCAAATCAATTCGTAGCAAAAGAATTTTTTTTTATCAAGATCTCCATCCCCAGCAAACCACGACTCCAAGTCTCCAATCAACAGTGACGGCAAGGATAATCGACGGTGGCTCCAATCGATGACGAGCAGTGAATCCAATCGATGGAGGCTTAACTACGATCGTAACGAGCAACTCCAGGTTTCGCTCGAACCTCCTACAGCATAGTTAGGGCACAGTTAGACATCTTCTATACTTCTTCCACCTTCAGTTGTTTTTTCACTTGTGTAACTATGTTGGTTGTACCTGCTTTACTTGACTCTTCCTTGTTTGCTAAAAAGTGAAATTGTGAAAGGTACTTAATTTATTATTTATCATTTATCATATGTCCTTGTCTCTGTTTTGGAAATTGACAAATTATTTTCTATATAGATGTGTTTATTAAATTATTCCATTAGCAAAATAGCAACAGATCAAGTGGCAGTATAATGTTTGTATAAAGCTCAAACATTTTGGTTTGTATTTTCTAATTTTTAAGTTAGTTATGCTTGTAATTTGTAAACATTATGTTCTATTGACAATTTTGATCCCTATGTTCTAATTTTAAGTTACTTGGTTGTATATTAAGGATTAACTTATATAATAAGAATTAAATAAAAATTGGTTAATGTTTTTTAGTGGAATCGATTAGTTAAAAAGAATTTTTGCTACACATTATGGTGGGAAATATTTTAAATAAACTATAACTAATAGATTAGATATTTATAATTTTAAATGTTTCTTTTAGTAATTTTAAATGTTTTTTATTTCAATAATTATTAATATACAATGTTTTATTCGATAATAGCATTAGTATAAGGACCTTGGTTTTGCAATTGGCTTTAGGTACTAAAACTCTTAGGACCGGCCCTAACTGTCATCGGTGCCATTATTATATGTAGGCTACAAACTCACATTATACCATCAAAAGTAATTCAGAAAATAGAGAAAATGTGTGCAAATTTCATCTGGAGGGGTAAATATCACAAATTATCATGGAAAAACAATATTCAAAAAAAAGAAAAAAAAGGATTGGGTCTTAGAAACTTTAAAGATATAAGTGAAGTTTGCAATCTCGAAATCTTTTGGAAATTTTAGAGGGAGAATCTTTATGGACTAAATGGATGAAAGAAATATATGTCAAGAACAAAAACTTTAGGATATTGCAAATAAAAAATCACTATTGTTATGCTTGAAAACACATCCCTAAAAGCAAAGAAATTAGCATCAAAATAATTAAAAAAAAATTCATAAAAGGAAAGCAAACCAGCCTATGGTTTGACTGATGGATCAATGGAAAATCCTTGGCCAACTCATTAGGCTGGAATAATATATTATATTTTGGTGGGGCAAATTCAAAAGTAGACATCATCATTGAAAATTTCAAATGGAATACATAATTACAACCGGCAACATCAATTTTCATCCGCTATAAATAAAATTGGCATAGATGCAAGTCTATAAAAAGACATTTGGTGTTGGAATTTAGCATCAAAAGGAAAATTTTCTTTTACAAATTCTTGGGAATACATTAAGGGAGCAAAAGTAGAAGTACAGTAGCATAATGTTATATGGAACATAGCAAATTGCCCAAAAATGGCATATTGTGCCTACTTTGTAACATTAAACATGCTACCTACGAGAGATAGATGTTATAAATGGAACAAAATTGGAGAACATAACTATCTCTTATGCAAAAAAGATCCAAAAAGCATAGATTGTAGGTTCTTTGATTGTATGTATTCAAGACATATATGGTTTATTGCTAAAAGCAAGTTAAAGCTCAACCAGTTACAAACCATGCACAATATGAGAACCAGTATCATGGAAATCAAAAACATAGTTCAAAAGTAAGACAATGGAGTTTAACAAAGCAAGTATTCTATTAACAGTAGTCATCTATCGTATTTGGAAGGAAAGAAACAATAGATTTCATAAGAAGAAGGAAATAGAAAGCATCCAAATCTGGAAAATCATTGAAGCTGTTTATGAAATACTACTCCACAAAGAAAAGAAAAATGAATGGATCCAAACAGTCAAAACTTAGATTTATTAGATATGGATAACTACAAGAAAAGAGTGGAAGCATACTTACAAAACGAAAGATTTTATCCAGAAATTCCCGAGGATGGTTTTCTCAAAATAACATGAACCAATCGAGGTAAATAATTGGAGGCGACAACTCTCTTACACAAACCAGAATAGAACCCTGTAACAATGTAACAATTCGCACTCCGGTGGACTTGAATTTTTTGCTAAATCGAAAACCCAAGTCTACTAAAATACGAATCGTTAGTTTGGTATCCTGCAAATAAAACAAAAAATGCATATCAAAGCTCTAACGAAATAACTTGCAGTGGAATAATTATGTTATATCCTAATAATGCCAACTATAGAACAAATACATATAGAAAAACCCATGAAGTTGGAGGGTACATAACTCCCTAGTCGGGCCTTGATAGCCCGATGATTATTGATCCCCGTATGGTTTTCGATTTACGATGTACGATAGGTCCATATTAAGGGAGAATAAGAATCTATATGTTATAGATAAAGGAAGATAGGAAAGTTCCTAGGAAGGGTGTGAAATGGTCACTCCTAATTGGTAATTGATTTTCAATATTGAGAAAGGAACTATCTAGTAAATATAAGGAAAGATGTTCTCAATGAATGGTTAGAAATCCACTTTGAGTCCAACCCAATAATAAGAATTTGTAAAGAATTGAGAAAATGTATAAATTGTATACTTAAAAAGGGTTTTTAATGAAATGATTGAAAAATTAAATATCGGATTTTGGAAAGTATCTATATAATAAAAGTTTGGTGGGAATATATATATATATATATATATATATTAAAAAGTTTCCATAGAATGAGTTTTATAAAATCCAAATGTTGAAACTTATAGAGCGTATATAGCTCGCTAGTTTCTTTATAAATAAAGAGAAACGTAAATATAAAGTTCCAGTAGAAATTGAAATTTGTTAAAGTCTAAAATTTCATTAAGGGAAATTTTATAAAAAGCTATTTTCTTTTGAAAAGAAATAGTAGAGAAATATAGCTCATGAATTTTTCTACGCAATGAAAACTTTTACATTATAAAGTAAAATTTTAGAGGTGGAAAATAGAAAGTGGTGCACGTGTGGAATAAGGGAAACGGTATGAGAAGCCGGTAAATTAAGAAAACACAATCGGAATAAGTGCAGTTTAGGTAGAGGAGTTGAATAGTAGAAAAGCTATGAAATATAAATAGAAACGAGATTTGATTTATTTAAATTGGATTGGGATTTGACATATTTTAATTCATTGGAATGAAAAGGGATAATAATATAAGTTTATATGAACCAATCAAGTTACAAATAAAGGTGCATTGTTTGAAATTGCAAGGAATGTAAATGTAAGGAAAGAGATACAAAATATAGGAAATCCCGTATTTAGCACTATCTATTTCAATGAAGAAATGAAGTATAATTCCTTATAATTTCACAAAAATGCGAATTCTCTTTTAAGTGATTCATAAAGAATTATAGCGTTAACAATTCCTTTTGAAAGAAAAAGTAGTTCCAATGCATTAAAATATAGGACCCTTAAGCATGAAAAATGCAGTAATCAGAAATATTGTAGGAGATAATGAAAAGAAATTATGTTAAGTTATTAAATTTGTAGCAACATAGGACGTTAAATGCATAACAAAGGAAAAATAGACATTTTCCATTGTTGTGCATATTTGTTGTATCTTTTAGAAGTCCCTTAATATGGTATTAGCGAATCTACCAAGGATTAGAAGTAGAGATAATATGAGATGTAAGAAATGATAGTTGCTCTTATCTACTACAGTTTTTATAGTATAAAAGTTATGAAAGATGTTTTAGAAACACCGTAAAGTATTTTTTAAAAAGAAAAGTTTGGTGTAGTGAATAAGTTTTTAAAAGAAAAACTTAATAAATAGTTTGAACTAAAAATCCCAAATTTTTAAGAAGTAAGAGTTAAAAAGGTATTTAAAAGAAAAAGTTGATTTGATTTAAATGTAGAACTGCTAACAATTTCTTTTAGGTTTAATGAATAAGTAAAATTCAAAAAATCTTAAACTGTAAGTTTTAAAAAGTTTAAAACACCAAGTAATTTTTTTTGAATTTAATACAAGATTTCCAAGTTGCACCTTGAAATACAAATATTTTGGGATTAATTATTTCAAAAAATTTGAAGTATTTTTTTTATTAAAAAAGGCAAAGACCAAACCAAAATTTTAAATATGGTGTAGATGGGAATTAGTTCCTAGGTAAGATGGAGAAAGAGGATAAGGCTATGAAGAAGATAACAATGACTACTCTTGGAAGAGCAACAAGGAATCCCATAAAGTGTGGGGGGCACTAGAAAGAGCCTAGGAATGTTATATTGATATGTGTGCAAGCCATAAAACAGGTATTGAAGTAAACTTCTGCAAGTTCTTGGATATGCTTGTATAAAGGATTATGGATAAGGGAAATACTAAGGATTGAGAGCACTATCAAAAGAAGGATAATAACATAGGGTACTGGGATCGCAAACACACATGGAGGATATTGGTAGTCTCAAGTTAGGAAAGCAAGAAAGGAACTGGAAAGGTTATTTTCCCAAGCCTAATTGGCATTAAGTTATTAAAGATTGCAGAAGGATGACCTATTAGGAAGGTCAAATCAAATAAGTAGTAGTAGTCGGTAGTGTTGTGTTTCCTTCCAGTAATAGTTTTTCTTTTCATATGTTGTAAGCACTAGTTGTTGCTATGAAACTGTGTACGTTTATGGAAATGGTTTTTTTATGTGTTTTCTATATGGACCGCTATGATTTGAGAAAACAACAAAAATAAGAAAATTTTAGAAAGACACTTAACTAATACGAGGAAAAAGAAAATAGTTGAGACTGGAAGTTAAGTAATAAATTAAGAAAATCTATTTAACTAACTACGAAATAAAAGTAAAATGGAAAATGTAGGTCCCAAAAAGAACAGAAATTCTTCGAAAAATAAATTTCAGTAGATGAAGGACAAGAATATGGTGAGGTGAGCCACGGGTCATGTAACAACACTGCTTTCTATGCCGTAATTATACATAAAATTTAATTAAATAAAATTATTTGAATTCAATTTTAATAATTATTATTTTGAAAATAAATTCTTATTTATTTGAAGTCTAGTTAATAAAAGATTTTGTTCAAATATATTGCATTAAACTAATAAATTCCTTCTGGAATAACATATCGAAATCGAATAAAATTTGCTTAATTATCAAAACGTAGTTTGCATAATGAAATGTTAATCAAACGTGGAAATTTGTTTACAAATAAATACAATAACTAATTAAATGGAAATAAAAGAGAAGTTAACAAAGTAAAAATTAGTGGGCTGTAATCAGTTAATAGCTCAAGCCCATTTTAAACCATTCTTTTCTCTCTGGAAAGGACTCTAACCTCGTATAAAAAACCCGTCTGCTCTCCCTTTTCCCCTAATTTGGACTCAGCTGAACGACGTGAAAAAAAATGAAACAAAATTAGGATCGCGCGTCCTTGCACTTGAGGTTGACATCGACAATGATGTCCCAGCATGCATGTTCGAGCACAGGAGGATGATGGTGATGGAGCAACGACCAGGTGGGTGACATGATTTGGAGATTGCAATAGTTTCGATGAAGTCGGCAAGCATCGCGAGTTGCTGGAGGAGGCGACGTTGATGAAAGCGGTTGGCTGTTGGTGCTTTGTGGCTGTCGATTGGACGAGCTCGCTTGAGGAGATGTGATTTCAGGTGGTGCGCAACTCAGATAAAAAGGGCTGGTGATGGTATCAAGGGTGGCACGGTTATCAAGGGAGATAGTAGTGTGTGCTCCACAGCTGTAAGAGATAACGATGTTGGCTTGAAGCAATACGTTTGGAATTCCGATGAGTTTTATACTCACAACTATTTCTATAATCCATTCTTTTATATATAAGTATCCCCAATTAATCCTTAAATTACATAGTTAAATGAAATCGTGTGACATATACTGTTGAACTGATTAGTTGAACCATTTGGTCTAACTGATTGTTTGAGATTGCTGTGTTTGGATTGTTGATATATAATAATTTGAAATTTGATGATATTGAGATAATTGCTGGTTTGTGTTGGTTGAACATATCAATTTGCAAACGGAACTCTATCCGTTTGCGAATTAAACTATATATTTATTTATATGTGGATATGTATATTTTATAAACAACTGGCATTCGACGGAACTCAACTCGGGTAATGCGATATAGATAATGATGTTCATTGGTATGTTTGTGAAGTAATTTCACTCCATAATTTATATATATATATATATATATATATATATTTATTAATTGTCTTAAAGAATGTTTTAAAAGCTTAGATGTATTATTTAAGGGTTTTAAAATCTTATTTAAGTATTTTATAAATAATATTATACTAAAGAGATTTTATTGTAAAGATTATTTAAATTTATTAATCTATCGAAAAGAAAGTTATAATTAATTTTAAATAATCATTTAAAGATTGTATAAATTTATGTAAATAAGAAATCTTTTCTATTTAATATTTTAAGTAATTTTATAAGCGATAGGTATAATTAAGAGTATAAGATGCTTATTATACATATTCGCTAAGATGATGTATTACAATATTTTACGATGGCTTCTTCCTTCCATATCAATTTCGTTGTTATAACAATTTATTATTAAATATTGATTTGATTATAAAATATATTTATTTAATCAATTGGCTTTTTCGCACTTTCTTGTTTTTTTCCCATATTGATTTTGATATTGTGAATGATTCATTGTTCACATTAATTTGAGTTATATTTTAAGATGATACGGTGATGATATCTTTCCATATTATTTGTGTGATGAGAAATTTAAATAAACGGATTAATCATACCGTCTGGTATGTGACTTTCGGTAACACTTTTTGGATTATTCATTGAACTTGTCATATAGAGATATCGAGTGTGGATTGAGTGCAGTTTATGTGCATTGGATAATTATTCGAATAAATAGGGGTGGTATGGGACGCCGTTATGTTATTTGTTTGATTGTTCATTGTTAGTAAATGTCACTCAAACGGGGATTACACTCATGTGTATATGTGTACTCGATGAGGAGTATAGTATTGTTAGATGTTGGCTTATGAGAGCCGCATGTGGGCCTACTATTAGATATATATAAGTAGCTATAGGGTATGAATACTATATGACCATCCACATTGTGTCCAACTTCCTTTATTTTTCGGGAGTGAACCAGATTGGCCAGCATCCACCCTAACGGCCAAATCGTAGGGTCGGGCCCCAGATAACTCCAGATCCGTGACACCGTAGTTATAGTCCCTTTGATGCGCATCACAGTATTGGTAGTAGTAGATGGGTTGTTGCCCATGACCCCTTTACTATAAGAAAAGCTGAAAATAGCGACACACAGCAGAGACGGAATTTTCCATCTTCCGTCGCTAAATTTGCGACGCATATGCGGGTGATTTGCAAGGGATTATTTTAAGTATTTTCTAGTTCAAATCTTTTTATATTA
The DNA here is from genome assembly GCA_030737815.1 of Allium fistulosum. Lineage (NCBI taxonomy): Eukaryota > Viridiplantae > Streptophyta > Magnoliopsida > Asparagales > Amaryllidaceae > Allium > Allium fistulosum. The sequence goes on along the minus strand of CM060901.1, from coordinate 1,384,472,353 downwards.
TCACCGTTTGCTTTTTATATCCGCCACTAAACCATTGCAAATTGAGTCAATTTACCGACGGTTATATTTTGACGTTAAATTCCATTGCAAATTAAGGCAGATTACCGACGGTAGCATTTCAAAGCTATTTTGCTGCGGATTTTCAAGGAATTTGCAAGGGGCGCTTATTTTTAAATATAAAATTTTGGGAGGCTTATTTAATTTAACCATTATGAAATTTGTAATGTATATATTTAATAATTAATAACTAATGATTAATAATAAATAATTAATAAGTAATATTTAATAATTAATTTTTATTGATTAATAATTATTACTAATTAATTGATAATTACTAATAAATATTAAATAATTACCATTAATAATAATTAATTAATAACCAAAATTAAATAATTACTATTAAGAATAAATAATTAATAAAAATATTTAATAATCAATATTGATTAATTAATAATTACTATTAAATAATTAAGAGGTAATATTTAATATATTTATTGTTTAATATAATTTAGTTTTAATAATTAATGATTAATATGTAATTTTTAATAATTAAGAAGTAATATTTAATATTTAGTATCTAATATTTAATAATTATAATTGATAATTATATTTAATATGTATTATTTCAAAAAAATTAAAATTTTGGAAATTTCTAAAATAAATTTAAAATTATTCATAAAGTTCAAATATAAAATTTTGAAGTTTTCATAAAATTCAAGAATAAAATTTTGAAATTAATCTAAAATTTTGTAAAATATTCAAAATTTCATAAAATTCCAAAATGTTAAAGAATTTCAAAATTTGAAAAATACAAACATTACCTTGCAAATTATTACTTCCATGCGCATTTACAGGTTTTCAAATGTAACTATCTTCTTTGATATATACAAGTTTTGAATATGTTTACAATTGATTAAAATGTTATAATAATTAATAATTAGTAATTTATAATTAATAGCTAATAATTAATAGTTAACAATTTATGACTGTGTTCTTATGCGACCGTAATTCCCATCAAATAACGATTAATAAATAATCATCATCAAATTTATGAGAGCGTTCTTGTGCGATTGTAATCCCCATTAATAATCAATATTTAAGACTATATTTAATATTTACTTTTTAATAATTAATTTCAAAAATTAATGATTAATAAATAGTCTTTAATAATTAAGAATAAATGTCTTTATTTAGTATTTAATATTTAATAATCATAATTGATAATTATATTTAATATTTCAAAAAAGATAAAATTTTGCAATTTTCTAAAATAAATTTAAAAGTATACATAAAATTTAAACAGAATTTTGAAATTTTGATAAAATTCAAAAGTACAAAAAATAAAATTTATAAAATATTCAAAATTTCATAAAATTCCACAATGTTTAAAAAAAATTCGAAATTCGAAAAATTCAAAGATTACGTTGCAAACTTTTACTTCCATATATATGCATCTAGAATTTTCTTTTATAACTATTTTCTTTGACATATACAAGTTTTGAATATGTTTACAATTGCTTAAAATATTATAATAATTAGTAATTTATAATTAATAACTAATAATAAATGGTTAATAATTTATAAATGATAATTTATAATGAATGCTCTCCTCTCCTTTGGAGGATTGCTCATTTTTCTCAAAAATAATTTATAATTTATGATTCGTTATTAATAATTTATAATTAATGACTAATATTAAATAATTAATGATTAATATTAGATAGTTAATAATTAACTTTTTAAAGGTTGTTCTACTCGTAGATTTTAAAATAATCTTCGAGGAAACATTCACTATAGAAAAAAGCTGAATTAACGTTAATTTTTTAGAATATATTTACAATGGCTTTAAACATTATAATAATTAATAATCGGTAATTAATAATTAGTACTTACTAATTAATAAATGGCAATTTACAATTAATAAATTCATAAATGACAACTTATATACGTCACTATTTAGAATTTATTGTAATTAATGATTATTAATAAATAATTTATAATTACTAATTATTATTTATAAGCAATAATTATTTTTTATACTTAATAATTTAGTATAGTTAATATATCTAAATATTGATTGCCACTACGAAGGGGGTGCCAACCCCGCTAGGTGAGGGTGCGGGGACAATACCCTCGGTGACGATGGTCGACATAGCCGGTCAGGTTGTGGGAGTTAAGGGGCAGCGTCCCGTTTGGAAAATGGTATATCTCCTTTGTATTTAAATTTGAAGTTTAAAATAAATTAAAATATTAGGTATATACTAAAGAAAATGTTAATTGTTATTTGTTGTATTAATAATAAGCGTTAATTATTATTCATAATTTAAAAAATATTCGAAACTTCGTAAAACTCGAAAGTGTAAAAAAAAAGTTAGAAATTTGAAAAATATTAACATAATGTTGCAAATTATTATTATTTTCATATACTTATCGATGTTTACTTTGTAATTATTTTCTTTGACATATACAAATACACATTCTTTTGCTAATGAAAATTTTGGCTCCACTCTCAAAAAATTTCCTCAATCCAGAATTTTTGGCTCCATCGCCAAAATTAACGTTTAGCCGACTCTTTCTTCTCGTTTTCTTTTTCATTACTCTTTCTCAAATTTCCTAAACCTAGATCCCCACACACGCTCTCTCTCCCCTCAATCCCCCTTCCTACCACTTTCTCGTCTTCGTTCTCCAACGTGTCCGCCACCGTCGCCAACACTTCACGTTTCTGGGTCGACCGCGTTCTCTTCTCAATCGTCATCGCTCTCCTCAATGCCTCTTCTCAATCCACGTTTCTGTGGTCAGTGGATAGTTGTGGCGGTACTGCTGACTTCATAAATAGGTATGTAGTTTCTATTTAGTGATCTACTTTTGGGTGTTGCTGACTTTGTTTTTTTGGATTCACTTTCAACAATTTCAGTGTTAGCACAAGACAAATAATTGAACTCTTACACATTCCTTTGTTTAATCATTTTCACTTTGACTTGAGCCAAAATTTTTTTTTTTTTACCTGCACCAAAAATTTGATGGCTTTGAATACAACCTAGCTGTAAGGTGTTTGATGATTTGTATCTTATGTGGATTTGAATTTTATGTCATTGTTGGTGACTTGTATCTTAAAGTCATAATGGATTTACTTTTGTTGAGGAAACAAAATATTGTTAGTAACCATGTTTCTCTATACATTACGTCCCGAACATGTATGATCAGTACATGTTCATTGTTCTTATTCATATCTAAACAGTTCTTTTCCCCTTTCTATGATTTTATCAATACTCTTCCACATTCGATTCACAAGAAGGGTAATTCAAAGATATATGTATTAAGTACAGAAACAACATGAGTGAGGCTACATGAGTTGCTGGTGGTTTATGTACTATAAGAGGAGTTGTGTTTAACGATTTAAACTTGACAGTGTAGATCATCTTTAGCAAAATTTCACACCTTATTGTGAAAATTGTGGGTTGACAACGTATATTACACATCTAACCTTCTTTTATAGTACATGTATATTAAGATAGCAGCAGCAATTTCCAACTTTGGCATCTATATCAATTAAACCAATTTAACATAGCAAAACTTCATTTGTACTCTACCAGCGTCACTGTTTATTGAATGCTTATGAAGTCTTTTACATATACAAAGTACATAAACAAATAATGTGTAGTTTGCATTCATTAATTAGGTAATAAGAACAGTTCAAGCTGAAGAAATCAGAGGACATTCAAAGGCACAAAGAAAATTGTATCCTCCTCCAGCTGGTTCAGTTTTTATCTCTTGGAGAAATTCGCATTGCAGATTTGCTGTAATATTCTGCAGCTAAACCTTGTAATAGAAACTGCTTTGATAGGGCTAAAATTGCACGAGTTATGAATGCTGCTGGTAGAAGAGATGCATTACCCCAGGTACTTAATTTCTCTGGTTGCTATATCTTGACACCATTGTACATTATTTTTCTGCTACATTTATCTCATATATTTGGTACCATTCATGGTTTGTATGATAGGTTAGCCTTCTTGCAGGTCTAATATTTTATCAATATTTTTGGTGACTGTGAGCTATATCTAGATTAGGAATGCTTCGGGTGATTGAAAGTACTTATTGTGTGTGGCTTGCTTATGTTGATCAATATTGTTGATAAAATAATCTTCTTTTCATGGAAATAATCTTCATTCTTTCTAACTTATGCATATGAATTCTAGCGTGAACATCTCTTAATCGCCAACCTAAGTATATTTAACAATTCTGACTAATTGATATCGCCTCCTACTCTTACTATTATTGTTTTTGTTCATTAGGACGCTGTTCCATAAATTTAAGATCCACATTAGTCTATCTTGATTAATTAAGTTGAATTTTGGGATCCTAGTTTCTTTTGTTTATTTTTTTCTACTTTTTTGGGAATGACGTGCTTCCTTAAGACATAATTTCACAAGTAATGAGTATCTTATGCAACTGCATTTGAGAATGATATGCTTCTTTAGTACACACTAATCACATTTGTTTCTTATGCAATTACACTTGGAAATTCTTATCGCTAATTTGCAGGTGATGTGTAGATGTTTTACTTGATAACTAACTATGGCAATATTGCTAAGGACTTCATTCTTTGACTCTTATTATCTTATGAAAAATGATATCACTGAACGCCCAAATGCAGTTTTGTATTCAGCCATTAATATTTTTTATGGTTTACTTATATATACAACTGACTATTTTTCATACTTCCAGTCATTTGTAGGCATTTTAACTTCTCCATCTAGAAACTACGAGAGAATTAGAGCGTTTAAATATCTTCTAGAAGTGCAATGCTTGTGCACTCTCAAAATGCACAAACACTAATTTTGTCTGCAGGCTCAACCTGGACATCCCTGTTAGCCCTACTGTCAACTGCAATAGGTATTATTTCACTTTTACTACTCTTTTACTTCTATAATATATTGCACTGTGCGTATCAAGATTTTCTTTTTCTTTTGCAGCATTTCGACAGCATATGGTTTTGAAGAAACTCCTTAGGCCGGGTCAAAGTTTGGATGTAATAAACCTGTGTTATGTTTCAGAGAGTCATTTTGTTTTAGTTTTATGATATGCTTCAGTAGTACGGAAGTGTCTCATTAATGTTATGCAACTCTGTTATGAGGTGGAATACATTGAGGAGTTTCAGTATTGCATCTTCTTTTCTTATCCCTTTTTAAACTAGTTTTTGTCTCTTATTTACTTAAGTTATGTAACACATATACCGATTCATATTTGGAGTTCATTCTATCTTATTATCTGGTGAACGTGCAGTGGATGTTTTCTATCATTTTAATTTCTATGGACAACATTAGTGTCCTATGCATTTTTAGAGTGCACAAGTGCAAAATGTTTGTATATTGAAAAATATTCTGCAACATCTAAAAAAAGTTGTAAAGTGCATTTTGCAACATCTATATAGAAAAAACTGTGAAATAAAAAATAAACTAAAGCTACCGATGGAATAGAAAGAGAATATCAACCGAATATTCAAACTAAATCATTGTTAATACCGACGAATTATCGATAGATATTTAACACAGGATCTCATATATCAAAATTATCCGTCGTTAATCCCACACAATATAGCTAGGGTTTACCAATGGATATATACTAATTTTTTTTTCTTATGTAGACGTCAAAAAACGTCTGTAATTTTTTTAAAATTTATTATTATTATGTGATAGATGACAGAAAATTATTGCTGTAGTCATGCTAAATTCCGTCGTTAAATTGATATTAGATTACCGAGCTAACTTTTACCGACCAACCACAACCATTGTAAATTCGTCGCTAAATTCATTTTAGCGACGGGTTCTACCGCTGCAAAATCAATTTTTTCTTGTAATGCTTGTGTCATTTAGGCTAGCAGTCTGTTACCATTAAGGGCAAAGCAGGATCGTGATCAGGGCTACGCGTAGACGAGTCATTGGTGGATGGGGCCACGATGTCCGTCGAGGTAACTGAAGACTGTAGGAATAGACGGTTACTGTGCGATAGACGGATAAACCTGGTTCCTGGAGCTGGCTTAGCGGTAGGTGGCCATCAATCTCCCATTTGGTTCAGGGTCTGTGTGTAGTGGATTGGCGCACGCAACACACACACACACATATCTCGTTTCTATAATGAGTTGACTAGACTAGAAACTGACTGAGTCTAAAGTGTGGTCAGTCCTCGTATATCCATACACTTCTGATTTGATATTCTAGAGATAACCTTTGTTTATTGATTATGATTTGGATTGTGACAGATTATCATTAGTGGTTTGTATACTATTAGATATCATTTGGATGATTTAACGGGCTATAACATTATCTATTGATTATATGATTTTACGATATAATAATTGGGAATTGTTGTGTATTAGTCCTATTCACATGATGATTTCATTTTATATGATGATGTTGAATTGTATGGATGATTCACCCATTGGATATGGTATCCTTGATTTCTATTGATTTGTTTTATACGGATGATGACATCTTTATGTCGGGTTTTGTGTTGTTCTAAGTGTATGATATTTGAGATTGTTGTGATGAAATTATTATAATTGTTTATACTTAGCATATACTGTGACCTTTATGTCTAATGACCATGAATTTAGATATAGTCTGATCCGTTTATTATTTATATAATATTCAGGTCAGTCCGAGACATTTCAGGTGCAGGAATAGTAAGACCAGCTTGTGCTTTGGACTTAGAGAATGCTAATATATCCTATAGTGGCTATTATTTTGTATTGTGTTGCCTCTTGTATATATATCGCGTGATGTATATTTGACATATATTGTATATTGGATGTGATATATTTTGTATAATTAGTATTATATATCGCGATTGACTTTGTGATCTATGATATTTATTTTACATTGTGTATTTGTTCTGTCATGGAGGCACACATGTTTATTGCTTTGTGCCGATACTGTGTAAGTATAAGTGAGTTATTTATTCGATATTTAAATACTTCCTAGTGTTAGTTCAAGGGAATATTCACGTGTGTACTTCATATCACCTCATTCTCCGTATTATCTGACAGCATTACATCGTAATACTCTTGGATAGTATGGGTGTAGAGGTGGGGGTGTTTCTATTGGTATCGGAGCCAGGTTCACAATAATACATCATATATAAGAGTCACGAGTATTGAACTTAGATAAGACATAGAGACCCTATTTCCCTGGGTGTGTGTTAGATTATTGTTTATACTTAAGTAATAGTAGAAGTATACGATGATTATTAGTGTAATCATCTGGGGACGTACTTGTTATTTTCCTATTATGTGTGTGTGTTATCTCTACCACCTCTGTATGTGTTTATTTTGTGTGAAGTAGAAGTTGTTGAGGGAGGTGGTGAAGTAGGGAGTTGTTAGTCCGACGAGTAGTGCCGGTATTGATGATGGTGAACAAACCTCTATATGGCTTTGAATAGTGTAGCCTGATCTAGCAGAGACCAGAGTGCGCATCGGATGTTGATATATAGCTTTTCACTGAAGGCATTTGTTTGTTGTTTGTTTGATGTATGTTGATTGTTGTATAAATGGTTGTTTATTTGTTTATTCCTTTGAGCTTAGTCTAGAAGTGGGAATTGAGTAGGAGTTATCGGTCAAATATTTATTAACCCGATTGTATATAGATGGAGTGAAATATTAATAGAAGCCGGCGGTTTATCCAAATTTGAACTGCCGTGGGATAATATACATCTGTATAATAATGATGATGATGATGATGATATATAATAAAAATGTGGAATGGAAAAAGAAAAGAAATTAAATTGAATGCTTGCTTGCGGATGTATACGGTTGGTTTCTGAATGACTGATTGCTTGATTATTAGTTGCTAGATAGATTATTTGGTTATTATCATAATTACCATTAAAATGTAAATTAATAATTAGAAAAAAATACATACGATTTTGATAAAGTAAGGAATAAGTTATATATTAAATACTTAAAAGAAAGTTTTTGTAATTAAATTCATGTTAATTTTGTCCGTTGAGTGCTTTAAGAATTCTGATCGATGCGCCTAGCCAACGTTATCGATAGAGATTTCTAGACACTAGAACGAGGCATTCTGATGCAATGGTTTGAAAATAATAATATGTTTTGTAAAAGAAACAATGTTTTGAAAATGAACACAATATTTTGAAAATGAATACGAAGTATTCAAAGAATACTGTGTGTGTATGTATGTAATATAAAATTATATTTATGGAATTTTTTTTTGAAAAGTATGATTATATTATATAAAATATATAATGCAGGAAATAAAATATCATATTTGATGGACCTTAAATTAAAGGATAAATTTTCTATTTAGACCAATTTTGCAAACTTATTACAAATATAGGCTAGTTGCAAAACTAATTACATAAACATGCCAGTTTTGGCCACATCAGCCGCCACGTGTACTGGCGGCATTTAAAATGCCGTCAGTACACATTTTATTGCTAAAACTTGTGAGAAATGTGGATTAAGGATCTTAAGGCTATAATTAACACTAGAGGGGGGGGGTGAATAGTGTTTTAAGAAATTTGTTAATCTTTTTGAGTTTATCTAACTTTATTAACAATGTATACACTAATTAGACACAGATATGAACACATAATCAAACACAAATGCAAATATAAAGTAAAAGCAGTAAAGGAAATAACACACCGGATTTTATACTGGTTCGGAGTTACCCTACATCCAGTCCCGTACAACTAAGTATGGATTTCCTTTCAAAAGCAATTCAACAATTACAACCCTCGATTTCAAGGCTACGAGGTACACCCTCCAGAATACCAATCCTTTGGGTAGAGATACTTGATTTCCGGGGCAACAAGTTCACCCAATTGATTTCCAAGGCTACAATCACACCTTTTCTCGCTTGATTGATTTCAAAGGCTACAATCACACCTTTTCTCGCTAATATATTACAAAGAAGTCTATAACTCTGAATAGCACTGAGAACCTTGTAGAGATAGTGATGTAGAATCAAACTAGAAGTAATCGAGTATGATTCGATGTTGATTTCGGCAGATTAATGGTATGATTTTGTAATAAGAAATGTGGAAGATGAAGAAGAGTGAAAATCAGAAAAAATATGATTGAAAATTCGTTGAAACTGACCCCTATTTATAGAAAACCAACAGCCATGACCATTCATGAAGAGTTATGGCGAATAGACACTTCTTTTGAAATTTGAATTTGAACTTCAACTGTCACTATGTCGACATACTACCTAGGGGCATGTCGACATCCCTCAGCCAAAAATGATAATTTGAATTTCTATAAAAACAATATTTATCTTATATAAACTATTTAAAACTTTATAAATATACTTGAATATAGTTGAAATTCATAAGTAAATGTAAAGAACAATATATACATAATTTAACTATAATTTTATATTTAGATCTAAGTATAAATATATTATATTTAAAAAATAATTTTAAAATAGACGAAGTTTAAAAACTAGAATATTTAAGGCTAAAACATCTTTTTTTGAAAATCATTTGAAAAGATAATTTTAAGGCTAAAACATTTTGAAAAACAATTTTGAAAATCATTCCGAAGTAGTTTTGAAAATTTATGAAGTAGTTTTGCAAGCTTCTTCCTGCAGAATATCTCATCATGTCAGGACTCGAGAACTTGTACAAAACTGGATATTCGTGGGTTTGTAAGCCACTTGTCGTAGGTTTGTAAGCTACTTGTCGTGGGTTTGTAAGCCACTAAAAAGGTATAAATGGCTTCCATCCCAAAAGAAAAATGGAGTGAAGATTTCAGTGCTATTATGAAGTTTTAACAAAATTCTAGACTCGATACTTATCTTGAAATCTTGAACTCTTGATAATCTTGATACTCATGAGTCTTCAATCTTGATATCTTGAATCTTTATACTGTACAGTCTTCATTCTTTGTACCTGCATGATTAAATCCTGCAAATACATATATATCTAAACTTGTAATGTTAGTATTTATATTTTATAATCTATTCTAAGGTTGTTGTCATCAAAACCATCATCTCAAGGACTAACAAAATTAACTGGCGGCATTTGAGATGCCACCTGTATGCGGCATTTCAAATGCCGCCAGTACACGTTTTATTGCTAAAACTAACCCAAATCTTAAAAAAATATTCTCAAACTAAGGGCTGTAGAATATGTATTATAGTTAAATCTTGATCGAAAGTAGCTATAGTCAAGGAGCAACACCTATTTCTTTCTCTTGAACAATTTTGGTATGTTATTTTATAAACCCTAGTTTTATTTGTGTTTTTGTTATCATGTGCCGTTTGGTAATTTATGGAAGTAGTAAAAAAATTATTAATTGACAGGTAGAATGGCTCCCAATTGTGTATCAACGATTTGTTATTATGATGGTGAATTGGTTGTTGACGAACTTGATTCCGGCAAATATGTTGGTGGGTCGTGTAAACAAGCGAAAGTATTAAAAGAATGTAATTTGGCGCAGTTAAAAGAATCGATTTATAAAGCGACTAAGATAAAATCCGATGAATTTGACATAGAGTTAGTGTGTAACTGGCCTACGGAGATTGAAAGCCATTAAAATAGCTGATGATGACGATGTGGAGCTGATGTTTTCAGCGACATCAAATTCAATAGAGCTGTTTGTTGGGAAGAGTAGGCGGTTGCAAGAAGAAGAACCCGTACGAGAACAAGTAGTTAATAGTGTAACCGAAGACTATCGTAGAAGGGTTGAGAAAGTAAGTATTAGTCATGGAACTACAACTCCGAGTTTTAGTAATCCACCTATGACAGCGATTTACGGTCAACAATCATCCCTTTTTGGATATCCGTCCTGTATGAGTTATCAACAAGGCATTCAATATAACTTTCCATATCCAAGTTAAGGCAGCTTTTCACATTTGCTTGAAAGGTGAAACATTTATTTATAATTTTTATGTCGTATTACAATGTAAGTTATGCAATAGTTGAAAGTTTTATCGTTCTATATGCAGTAATCTTCCTTATCGACCAATACTGTCAAGTACCGCCGGACCATCAAATTGTCATATGTCTCCTTATATGTATCCAACTCCATTTGAGTTATATGATATAAATCAGAGGTATTTGTTTACAATAAGCTAATTTGTTAGCTATTATTTCTGATACGGTGTTTAAATTAATACTTATTTGTGAATTACGGATTTCCCGCACATGATATTGCAACACAATCTAATGTCGAAGTAGAGAATGTGAACGTAACCGCAAATGAAACAGATGTTGATATTGAAATGGACATGGTTGTAGGTGAAGATGTACATGACGATCCCTCTGTAAATAGTATGGATGTAGTGAATATGGTGGAGAATGACTTGTCGTGGATCGGTAGTATGCAACTGAACAATGATGCTTTGAACTATGATTTTTCGGTCGAAAAAAATATTCCATCTGGGTGTCGTTTTGGTATTCTTTGGTCCAATCCACCTAAAATAGCAAAAGTTTATACAAACTGTTCAAAGTGTATAAGTTGATACAACCGTACAAACAACAATATTTTACCACGATCCATATGGTTTCGAATTGTCGATTATTGGTCTCTTCATAGTTATACGACCGACCGGAAGATAAGTCCAAGACCATGCTGCAAGAGTATAAGTTGTATTTCATTAATGTTTATGAAATGTACAAATATGAATTAATGAATAACTATGACCGTACCTGAACTAGAGTCATACAACCACCGGTAGACCGTTGTTGTACAAACGCCACCCTAGTAAGCTCTGTATAAGCCAAAGCTAGCACCACACTGCCCCATGAATACTACCGACAAGAATCAAAGTCTTATAACAACAGAAGTCATTGAAGAGCCACTCGAGTCTTCGATTGATCGCAAAAAAGACGTTGAGTGATGATGTGCAAAATAATAGCATGGGCACGCTGGGCTATCTGCACTATAGAGGCACGATGGAGAATATCATCGGCCAAATGCTCCCTAAACCAAGTGGTCACAATCGACTCATTCCCCCATCTTACGTCTTCTGGAGGAGATAGGCCAAGCAAGGGCTCACACAAATCCATATAATTACGTGAGAAATTCGATTTTATAATGGGATCCAAGTTAATCGGCAATCCAAGCAACACAACGACATCTTTCAATGTGGTGGTCATCTCACCTACTCTGAGATGAAATATGGATGTCTCAGGTCTCCATCTATCGATCAACATTGTCAAAAGATTACAATCAAGTTGTGTGTATCCAAACCTATGAATAACATCGAATCCGGCCCCATCTAAAAGTTCCAACACACCAGGATGCGCTGACGTGACAAACTTTAAAGTCGAAGAATGGTCAATGAATCCGTCCAGCTCAACCGCCTGTCGAAAATTAAAACAAAATGCAAGATATTATGTCATTTACTAACATATTTCAAAATGCAAGAAAAATGATATCAACATGTACCTCCATCAAATCACTATTGCTAGTGCGGTGTTGAGCTTGTAAGTAAAGAACGCTATCATCAATCGGTCTGGGTGTCATTTCTTCATATTCTACCACAATAACAATACCAAATCAAATTTATAACCTAAATAATTCTTATATACAATCAAGAACCAATCAAACAAATGTTCTACCTGCACAAACTACTTCATTGTAGTCTAGAAACATATATTTATACCTAAAAAATTTATTTTTTTCTAAATCCTAAAATCAAAAATTCTAAATTTGAGATAATATTGGAAGAATACAAACCTATATGAGGTACTTGAGAGGATGAGGAAGCCATTCTTCAATTTCTAGCTTGATTTAACGAGTTTTTGAGCGAAAATATTGATTTTGGGAGAATTGGGGTGTTGGATTCGGATATGGAGTTTTGGGTTTTTAAGAGTGGAATGGTAAATGGAAGAGGAGGCTGTCTTAAATAGCGGGCACACAATAGGGCGACATTTGAAATGCCGTAAACTGGCGGCATCTCAAATACTACATACTGGCGGCATCTCAAATGCAGCCAATTAGTTTTAGCAATAAAATGTGTACTGGTAGTATTTGAAATGCCGCTAGTACACGTGGCGGCTGATGTGGTCAAAACTGACCTATTTTTGTAATTAGTTTTGCAACTGGGCTATATTTGTAATAAGTTTGCAAAATTGGCCTAAATAGAAAATTTATCCTAAGTTAAAATGAAGTCATAAGGTATGATTGTGACGTGTGGTTTTAGGAGGAAAAAAAGGAAAATATATTTCAAAACAGTTTATTAGTGATATTAATCTAAATTCTCCTTTTATTGTTGCCCATACTCTCGTATACTACTTCTCCTAACTCTCCCCAGATCTATGTTATTTAAAGTAAATGGAAATTTTATAAGTCAACGGATATTTGATCTATGATGAGCAAACAATTAATGGAGTTTGGGTGGTTTATCGATTTGATCGTCGACTCTATAAGTAACAATTCCACTACAAGGAGCAGGGAAATTTCCGACTGCTAGCAGCCGTCGGAAATGCCTTCAGAATACGGACCACGACTTGCGTCCGTTTCCGACGGCTTCGATGGCATCCGACGACTGTTCCGACGGCTCTTCTGACGAATATTTCGACGGCTCCAACGAAGTTATTTTTCCACTAAGCCGCTGGGAGCTGACGCTAGCCGTCGGTATGAAGCCGTCGACATCCGTTGCCCGCCATCTGAAAATGTGGCCAATAAGCCGCCGAACACCATCGCTTTTCGTCGGATTTACTAACCCGTAGGTCGTCGGTAATCTGGGCATTTTTTTCCCTGCTGCCTGCTGCGCTTCCATACCACAATCAATGTATAACTCAGCAAAATCAATATATAAGCTTCATATATAAACTGAAATCAATATCAATATCAATATAAAATAAAACTCAAACATCATAATATCAAACATAAACATATTAACATCCAACATTAAACTCCAATATTTACAAAACAAACCTTCCATCATCACTTTCATCCATCCAACTTCAATATTTACATCCAACGTCAAACTCCACATATCAACTCCACAAATCAACCACCAAATCAATGTCAAACACCACAAACACCACATGTCCATAAATTAACCTCACCATCACTCAATGTTAATATACACAAAACTACATCAACACCACATGTCTATAAAAAAAACTACAAATCATACCTCAAGACTCATCATCGGCTCCAGAACCACCGGACGAAGGGAATGCACCATGACGTTCCACATAATCGGCCAAATGCTGGTTGAGCTGCTCCATTTGCACTGCTCGGAGGCGGTCCTGCTCCTGCAGCTGCCCAATTTGCTGTCTAAGCTCATTAATCTCCATGCTGTGTCTTGAGCCTTTTGGTAAGCCCTTTGTGTTGTCCAAGCCTATATAACAAGTAGAAATATGTTTAAGTTATTACGTAACTTTTATAAAAATTAAGCAAATTTTACAACGTAGTTAATTTTTATAAATTACGATTGGTTGGCGTAGCCGTAGCACCTGTTTCTCTAGGTCGGGTCCATAACAGAGTCAAAGATCGCGTCATCCTCGTCAGTGATTAACTGCTCCCGTTTGGAATGCTCAAGCATCTGCGCACATGCCTGCATAAATTTTTCCTACAACGCCAAATATATTACAATAAATATTACATGATAATATTATAATATTTTATGATTAATTAATTAAAATGATGATTATTAATAACTTATAACTTAAAATATACTTACATGTGCGGCGTATGCTCTATCATCCTCATGCCAGATATACGACACTCTTCCCTTGTCGTCTGTCTGCCTAACGGCATGTGTATGCTCAAACACGTCCATATACAAGACCGGACCTCTCGCGCTCTTTCCTGCAATAATTGGTGTATATTATTGTTGTTTATACAAATTTATATTATAAATACAATAACTGTTCGTAATTTCAATTAATTAATTTACTAAGTCCTCACGGTGGTGCTGGAATGATTTTGAGCCACCGCGGTGTGTGACAGGTTTTTTCTGCCTGTTCGCAGAGTTCCTGTTCGAATCCGTCTGAAATTTAAAATTAAGATTATATTTTATAGGTATAAAATTTGTATTCTGTACTGAATAAATTAAGGTGATATCTTATTGCTCTTACCTTGAATTCGTCGCTACCCCACCATGCGCCCCAAGCATCCCAGACGTTGGCACCCATCCACTGTGGCTTCTTCCCTAATTTTCTTATGCTAAACATCGTATCCCTGTAATTCTTTGCCACTTTTGAGTTCCAGTGGCACTGGCAAAGGGACACGTTCTCCTCTTGTAAGTCTACTGCACCCTGTATATATGTTGAAAAAATATATGTTATATATTTATACTTAGTCAGCAAATTGTAAAGTGGTTATATATAATGGTATATAATTTTACACTTACGAGGAAGTCCTGCCATATACTCTCCCATGCATGGTTCGAGATCCTGCTCCACTTCGGCCAGCATGCAGACATGCGACTCATGTACCCTTGTTTGGATATGTTGAGCACAATGTTAGAAGGCTCAAGCTCAAAACCGCTGCAATAAATACGATATAGACAAATCATGACTGATATATCATACAAAATATTTACAATGCTGAAGTAAATTTAATACTTACGAGCCGTCGGCTTTCGGTAGTAATCTAATTACCGGACGTGGCGCCTCCTTTGAAGGTTCGCTGCCATCGCCACCGCCGCGACCTATCCCTCTCTGAGACCCAGAGGGAGAACTAGTTTGTGAAGAACTCTGATGTCTAAAAAATGACATCTACAATACCTGTGACATACATATTATTTTATTATGGTAGAATATACCATTCAATTATGAGTAAACATATCAAGATTTAACAGCAATAATCGCATGTAACATAAAAATGTAACATCAATACTCCCATAAATTACCTTTTTTCAATGTGTACACTATTAAATTAGTCCTCGTCGTTTTCTGATTCAGACTCTGTCTCGTACTCTATACTTGTTTTCCTCTATGGTTTCAAATGCTTCTACTAATACGTTTGATTCATCATTTAGAGGTCCTAACTCAATTTGATCATCTGTTATTACAAATTCGCCATTTTTCTCGATATCCGCTTGGTACGCTTGTTCGTCCGGAATATTCTTTCCATCAAACGTAAATCTTACCTTTGTTTTAAAAATCGTCGACCAATCTGCTTTATCTCTTATTAGAGATGGATAAGGAGCATAATAAACTTTTAGGGCCTGTTTTGCTAGTATAAATGGATCGTACTTATGATAACGTGATGCATGCTGTATTTCAATAATATTATATTTTTGGTGCACGTTGATTCCAGAACCTGGAACATGACTGAACCAGTTGCATCCAATCAAATAAACTTCTTTCGCAGGTCTGGTGAAATATGTTAATTGCAAAACCTGAGTTAACACGTCTTAAAAATCATTTATGTGATCATTTGGATCATCACTACGTTTAACATATACACCAGTATTGTTAGTTAATTTTTCAGCCCCGTATTCTTTGGTGTTGAATTTGTATCAATTGACAAAGAATATTAGATATGTCTTGACTTTTCTTTTTGGTCCCATCGCAAGATGTTTCAACCCTTCGTCAACTAGATAATTTACCGGATCATATAGGTGATTCAAAAACCAAGTAGCAATTTTTTTGCTGATATCCCCACTTGGATGCTGTGATTCATAAATACTGCATATACAGATAATATATTGCATTATAATTAATACACACATGTATTATTCAAGTAAATAATTTTAGATGTGTTATTCTTTAGTACCTAACAAATGGCGCAACTTGTGCACAGTTAAGAAGAACATATGTGTGGGATACATGGTAATCTCTGTCGTCTAACCATACTTCCAAACATCTTCCAACGGGGCATCCCTGCTGTCTAAAAATAGATAGCATTGATTCAGAAGAATCTTGTTCAATGCCCTCATCATTTCGCATAGCACTTTCCAAAGATAAGTTCACATAGTCACTGAAATAATGAGAGAAAAAGAACGAAGCTTCTTCTTCGATATATGATTTACATATCAAACCTTCAACTCGTGCTTTTTGTCTCACTTTTTCTTTAGATGATTCAAGTACCTGTTAAGAGTAATTATAATTAAATTTTATTACATGTGGTTAAACTAAAATTTAACAACTCAATATTAATACCTTTCAAACGGATACATCCATCCATATTGCACAGGACCTCGAAGACGTGCTTCAAACAGAAGATGAACAGGTAAATGCTCCATTACATTAAAGAAACTAGGAGGAAATATTTTTTCCAGTTTGCAGAGTAGTATGGGGATTTCTTCCTTAAGTTTATGTAGACGATCAACTTTTAAAGTAGTTGACCAAAGCTCCTTATCAAAAATTCTGTTAAAACCATCCAAACTTTTGTGGGCAACAGTTCTTTGAATGCAACGGGTAACTGTTCCATCATTACATGACTTTTCATCCCACTCAGTTTACTGTTCTTATAGTCGACACATCTACGAAGATTAGAGAAAATCCCATCAGGAAATCTTAATCCTTCCACCCACTTTAACAGTACTTTAACTTGGTTACTGTCGAGCTCGTAGCATGCTTTGGGTTTTTTTTGTGTCATTTGGCTTCATATGAAGCTCAGGACGATTGCATATTGCTTCTATATCACGTCTTGATTTCAAATCCTCTTTAGTATTTCCTTTAACATTCAGAACTGTGTTAAAAACATTACCGAACACGTTTTTCTCGTTGTGCATCACGTCGATATTATGACGAATTAGGAGATTTTTCCAATAAGGCTAGTCCCATAATATACTTTGTTTGCATCAATTATTAATCGTCGATTTACCTTGTATTTCAATTTGTTCGCTGGTTTCATGTATCTTTGGATAATCCTTTACAAGCTCATAAATATCTTCGCTTGACCAAATCGTTGGTGGTCGCAAGGTCTCAATTCTATTACTTGTAAAAAAAATATCTTTTCTAAAAGGATGATTAATATGGAGAAAACACCGATGACAGTCAAACCACGAAATTTCCTCCCATGCGGTAAAGAAAATGCTCGTGTTTCTTCCATGCAATAAGGGTAAGCTAGACGATCAGCCGTACTCCAACCCAATAGCATTACATACGCAGAAAAATCGCTTATAGTCCACAGTAGAGAAGTGATCATATGAATATTTTTTTGAAATGTTTTATGTTTCAACAGCTTCATACCATAGTGTTTTAAATTCTTCAATCAACGGTTATAAATATACGTCGATTCCTTATGTCAGATCATCAGGACCAGGGATGACAATAGTGAGAAACATATACGGAGTTTTCACACACATCCAGGGAGGTAAATTGTAAGGTGTAACGAGTATAGGCCAAGATGGATATTTTGAACCAAATTGAGAGAACGGTGAAAATCCATCCGTACATAAACCAAGTCTAACATTAGGCTCTCCGCTGCGAAAGCTGGGTATGTCTTATCAAAATGCTTCCACGCTTCTCCATCAGCTGGGTGTGTTAACGTACATTCTTCCTGTGTTCTCAAACAGTTTTATCTCATATGATGCATGGTTGCAGAAGATGCATATAACCTTTAAAGCCTAGGAGTGATGAGTAAGTAATGCATATGCTTGTACAGAACTTCCTTTCCCTTTTTTTTTCTTGATTTGCATCTTTCTTGATTACATATTTTACAATTCCTAAGACCGATGTCTTCTTTCCAAAACAACATGCAACTATTTAAACATGTATCTAATTTTTGATACGGCAAACCAAAAGCAGACATAAGTTTTTTCACTTCATAATAATTTTCGCAGATTAAATTATCGGGTGGCATATGCTGTTTTGCAGCTTGTACATAGCTGTAAACCCGGCTTCTGTGAAGTTGTATTTTGATTTCATCGCAATGTATTCTGCAGTTACTGATAGTTGAGTACTGCTTGTACAACCATCCCAAAATTGTTTCTTAGCAGCATCCAATAAATCATAATTTTTTTTTTCTCCAATACTTGGTTCTTCTTCGACATTAATACTGTTACCATCAACTTCAACAGTAGGGAACATTGAACATGCTGCATCTTCAACCATATCTTCTATGAGATTCGTCGGAACAAGTTTATTATCCACCTCGTCCTCCGAATGTATGGGATAAGGTGCTAGTTCTCCATGACGATCCCACACTAAATAATTCGACACGAAACCATATTGGTGCAAATGAACTTTTACCATATCCGGTATTAAATGCTTCAATAGTTTACACCTACTACATGGACAACGAATTTCTTCGTTTCCATTATTACGTAAAACGAATTCAATAAAGATGTGTACACCATTTTGAAAATGTTCACTTATGGAGCCTCCAATTTCTCTTTTTTGTTGGTACATCCAGCTCCGATAGCTAAAATAATTTTTTCTACTTTAAAACATAAAAGCGCATTAATCATTTACGTCTTGACATTTTATTTTTCAAATAAATCATATATTTAAATTTTCGCAAATATATAATATTATTCTATTTAATTTATTTTCAAACTCATTTACACAAATTATTATATGAATATAATCTACAATTTTTAAATTATTGTTTTACACTTTGATGGTTGGTCATCCTACTTCTCATTACAAACACAATAGCAATTATAATTTACAAATCATTTTATTTCAAATGATTCATCAAAATTTTGGCAGCATTTTCCTTTTGTTCCCTGTATCGTACACTTATGTGTACATATGGAACAAAAAAGAAGTGTTGTATTTTGTCAGCCGTTTAAAATAAAATGATTTGCAAAATATAATTACTACTGTGTTTGTAACTCGTCCAATATAGAGACAAATCCGACAAATATTGTATCGGATGAATATAAATGTCCGTTCTGTGATAAAAATAAATATTCATACAACGATCATATACAATATTTGTCAGATGTGGTCAAAAACCCTCTAAGGGATTTACAAAAAGTAAAGTGTATTGTACAACAATTTTTACGATAATTTATTTACATTCTAAAAATACATACACTAAATTGTCGTTTTCATTTTAAAAACGAATACATCAAATTTTGAGCATCGACTCTACTTAATCCAAAGTAGCCATAACACACGTATGCAGTAATTAATTAATGCATATACACGAATTAACGCACATATACACTAAACAAATTTTCTCTCTCAATATTTCAATGATTAACAATTGTAATAACAACCTAATAACATTCAATTGGGTACACGAACTAACGCACATATACACTAAACAAATTTTCTCTCTCAATATTTCAATAATTAACAATTGTAATAACAACCTAATAACATTCAATTGGGTATACCAAACAATCAATGAGATATCATACAACTATAACAACAAATTAAACCTAATTTAACAAATCAAACTTAAATATAGGGTTTAGAAATTTAAACTTCTTACCAAGAAATAGGTGATGGAGCTAGCTGAAAATCGAAGAATCCGAGGTGCTGGAGGCGTGGAAGGCTGTCAACGGTGTGGAGGAGGTGCTGGAGAAGGGTTTGGAGGAGTGGAGGCAAGATTTGAGGAAGAAGGAGAATGAATGAAACTGTCGGCATGGCTTCAGGTATTCGCGATTTTTCGATGGTTTGCGACGACTGCCAACGGCAATGTTATCAACTGCTTTCGACGGCCGCCAATGACTATGTTATTTTAATTTCAATTATGCCATGAAAATTGTTTGCCGTCGACAGCCGTCGCTAATTTGACGACGAGCCGTCGGCGGCCGTCAGAAATGGTCGTCACTTTTAACTGTTCTTCTAGCAGTGTTCAAACATGCTTTTGTTTTATATAATTTTAGTGCTTCAGTTTCCACTTTTGTATTACTGCATAAATACCTAGCTCTAAAACAATAATCGCAAAGCTGTTTGATTCCTTTGTGCTTTACCCAAAGCCAGACTCATCTTGCCAACCTCTTTGGATCATTAAATATGCCAACCAAATTTTGTGTTTAATTGATTAACTCCAATGCTCTGTAAACTTTTTTTTATAGTTTCTCTTGTGTATCGTTGTTGCAAATTGTTTGATCTGGAGTTCATATCTTAATTTGGTAATCCTTTTATTTATTTAATTTAATCGTCTAGTTGCATATAGCATAAATTTTGTATGTTTAGAAGTATGAGTGTTATGAGTTGCCATTCTTAATTGAGATGCCTGCATACTTTCTTTTCTTTTCTTGAAATGTTAGGCTATGGAATGAGATTGTATAAGGGAAAGAAGAAAATGTACAATGAAATTGAATCTTTCAGCATTAAGAGTACTGTGGTTCGTTAAAAAAAAGATATCACGAACTTTTCAGGCTGCTGCTGCAGTATGCATAAACACATTCTTTTAGAATTAACTGGGTAAGGAAGTAATGAAACAATGAGATGTATGCATGTATGCATCTTTTGGTAAAAGGATAAATTCAAATATCTTTTTTGTAAAAAGGGTCTTTTTTAAGAAAACAAGAAAGGAATTTTTTTTAATGATGAGTTTCATGTGAAGCGAATGGCTTATAAGTACTTGCAACACTTTTTGCGACTTGATTGATATTGAAACAAATATGAATACATTCAATTTCGACTACTATTTACGAACACGTTTCTTTTATTTTGATATAAAGTTAAAAGTTTTAACAGATATGGTAGTTTATTATCATGGAAGATTAGCACTTTTTTAGGACCATCTAACTGTTTTGTATGGAGTCTTCATTTATCTTAAGATGATCCTATGCAAAAGAAGACATTGTTTTTGCTGGCATACATGTTTTCAATTTACACATCAAATATTGCCTCTGTACTGTCTTTCTGCTTTCGTGTCCTTGCCTTCATTCTCCACCGTCCACTTTTATTTTTATCCATGAGCTATCTAGTTTGCTTGCTATCTAGTGTGTGTGTGTGTGTGAAATGCTGTCTGCATGACCCATATATGATCATTTCTTAGAGAAGCATAAACTGTGAATGTCAGTTTTGAGCAGCATAATACCTTGTTTCATTTTTGAGTCATGTTACATGTCTCCTGGTAAATTGCTCAATTTTGTTCGTGTTCGTCGTATTGTACAATTCTACCATCTCTCTACATATTAATTGAAGCATGAAACTGTTAGATCACTGATAACTATTTTCATAATTTTTTTTTCTTTTCTAGTAAGTATAGTTTGTTACATATGCTGTTGCTCATATAGTATAGTTATATGCATTTTCTGTTGATATATACTTGATAGTCTGATATTTTCTAACTATATTTTTGGATCCCAATTGGTTTCATGTATGCTCAATTTTGTTTCCCCGGTCCTAGTCCATATATATAGTTTTAAATATATTTATGCAAACTAAGAGGTTGTGTGCCAAAGTATGAAGTTGAAGTCACACATGCTTGTTCTACTATCTACATGTAACAAAACCTCACATATACTTAATTGTAGTTACTGCTTTTAGATGGTTTAATGTTAATATGATGTTGTTTTTGCATTAAATGAATGTATACTTCTTATGTTTTTGCATTGAAAGAATGTATACTTTTTATAACTCTCCGTATGCGGACTAATGTTTAAAATGAGCTTAGAACATGTACTTTTGGAGATTATTTGAATTAGTTTGCAGCGATAGGTTACTTCTGTTTGCATTTGTTTGCATAAAAGCATAAGTGCTCGCTTAAACGCTAATAAAAAGGTACGTTTTTATGCAATAATGGTATATATTGTAATATTATCTTATTTTCCCGTATTTTGGGATGCTCCATGTTGGAATGTTTCTCCAGAGATGTATATGATAGAATATATTTTACATATATTCTAGGCGTTAGAATATTTCTTGCATTTATTTCATGATCTGACGATATCTTTATTTGGTTAGTATTTATTTAATTACCTTTGTTTTAACAAATCAGTTGGCTAATTTATAGCCTATCTTGACTCTTGTAACCATATATATTATTGGACGTTGAATACAATGAGCAGACAATTGATTTCTAAATTGATTTCTTTCATGGTATCAGAGCCTCTTACGATCCTATTCTCCTAGTTAGAAAAAGTGTAGAGTATAATATTTGATGAAGAGAAAGCTTTTGTATTATCACCAAACTGTATTACAATGGAATGAATACACAGAATTATATATAGGTTACATATTGGGCTTAATATAAAGAAGCCCATGATCCAAACTAAACAAAAGAAATAACAGCAGCCCTTGGATCTGATGAATGGCTGAGATGGTTGCTAAAGTGTGTGCTCGGATTGCTAAAATGAAATAACACACGTTACTTTTTACTTCCCCCCTCAAACCCGATTAGGTTAGGGTTTGCGAGAAAAAAAAAAAGTATGACGGCTGCTCTTTGAGAGGAAGAGATTCAGCGATTCACGGTAGAAGAATGTCGATCTGACTTCATTCTGGTATGAAGATGGCTCTTTGTGATCTCTGGCATGGATTAGCAGTGTCGACATTGAGTTCATCTCTAAGTCTTGTGAAATTGAGCCTTGTCAAGGGTTTAGTAAGTATATCTGCCTTTTGATGTATAGATGGTATGTATCCGACCCTTAACTTCTCCTCAATTATTTGTTCTCTTATAAAGTAAAGGTCCAATTCTATATGTTTTGTCTTTGAATGGAGAACTGGATTGGATGATAGAGAGATAGTACTCACATTATCACACCAAATTGTTGCCTTTTTGTTTGGTGTGATGTTAAGTTCACTTAGAAGTGATTCTATCCACATAACTTCCACTGCTGCACTTGCCATACACCTAAATTCAGCCTCTGTACTGGATCTTGACACAGTGCTTTGCTTCTTTGCACTCCATGATATTGGGTTTTTTCCTAAATAGATGCAGTAACCTGATGTAGATTTGCGATCATCAGTGTCTGTACCCCAATCAGCATCAACATATGCATTGATGTTGAGTGAGTGACTTGATTTTAGGATGAGCCCATGATTAATTGTCCCTTTGAGATATCTGAGTATTCTCTTTACAGCTTTCCAATGATTGTCTAGAGGATTTTGCATATACTGACTGACTTTGTTGACACTAAATGATATATCTGGCCTTGTGATAGTCACATATTGAAGTGCACCAACTATACTCCTGTACTGCTTTGCATTTTGAATTGCTTCCCCCTTATATTTTGATAGTTGATGATTTGTGATCATAGGAGTTGGTAGTGTATTAGCTTTGTCCATTTTAGCTCTTGATAATATATCTGCAATGTATTTTCTTTGATTGAGATGCATTTCTGATGTTGCATATCTCTGAACTTCAATTCCCAGAAAATAATTCAGATCACCCAGATCCTTAACAGAAAATTCTGAATTGAGCATTGCAGTAACTTTCTTAATTTCTAATTCACTACTTCATGTAATGATAAAATCATCAACATAGATTAGGATATAAGTGGTAGCAATATCATTAATTTTAGTAAAGGGGCATTTCACCAGAAGGAAAAACTTTGCAGTCCAATTAGTTTCTAGGACACACGTTCAAAGACATTACTTTCAAGGCCAAAGTCAGCAGAATAATTACTTTTAAGGACAAAGTCAGCAGTTCAATTACTTTCAAGGACATAATTTCATAGGCTTTTAGGCCCTACAAACTGATTGTTTTACGTTTTGTCCTTTAAAGTAATTATTTCAATTGTGTGTCCTAGAAACTAATTCCACTTGCTAAAGAGGCCCTTGTGGCTAATTTCCACTTTAGTAAATATGGAGTTGTCTGATTTTAGAGATTTGTAGCCAAATTTCACAAGTGTTGACTTGAGTTTGTCAAACTAGACTCTTGGTGCTTGCTTTAAACCATAGATGGCCTTGTTGAGTTTGCACACCATTTCTTTGTCTGATTTGTGAGTGAATCCTTCTGGTTGCTCCATAAATACTTCTTCCTGTAACACACCATTCAGAAAAGCATTATTCACATCTAATTGCCTGATGTTCCAATTTCTATTTAAAGCAATGGTTAGAATGATCCTAATAGATGATGGTTTCACAACAGGGGAGAATGTTTCAGAAAAATCAAACCCATGCTGTTGTGAATACCCATTTGCAACCAATCTTGCTTTATATTTAGAAATTGAACCATCAGCATTTTTCTTTAGTTTGAATGTCCACCTACATCCAACAATGTTTTTGTTTTCTAGTTTTTCAACAAGAACCCAAGTTCCCTTGCTAACTAGAGCATTATATTCCTCTTGCATAGCAGCTCTCCATTTATCATTTTGAGCAGCTTCTATGTAAGAGGATGGTTCATCTTGATTTGTAGTGGTGTTGATAATTTTTGGTTTATGTATACCACATTTTGCTCTAGTTAGCATTGGATGAACATTAACATTATTTCTGACTGTGATGTCTGAATTATTATCAGAGCTGTTGCAAGCCACAGTATCATTGCTGGCATCTTGGTTATCACTTTGGCTGCTGATCTCTTGATTACCACTTTGGCTGCTGATCTCCTGTCTTTGAATACTTTGATCGTTTCTTTGATCGTTGCTATCATCTTCCCAATCATCTTGCTCTTGACCTGGTTCCCTAGTGGGCATGGTGAGTTGAGCTGGTGTTTGTGCCTTTACTTATGGGCTGAGTTGAGGGTATAACCTCAATTTCATCAGGTAGATCAGGTATAGTAAGCCTTGCATTTCTCACTTTTTCAGTGGTTTTAATTTCAGTGTTGCTATATGGATATACCTGTTCATTAAATCTTACATGTTTGGAAATATATATCTTTCCTTTGTTGTCTAGGCACCTATACCCCTTTTGATTATTACAGTATCCCAAGAAGGTGCATGATTTAGATCTAAAATCTAATTTGTGAGTATTATAGGGCCTTAAACAAGGGAAACATTGACAACCAAAGACCTTTAGATGTTTATAATCTGGTTTGACCTTAGTTAGCACTTTCTGTGGACATTTAAATTTGAGATTTTTTGCTGGCAGTAAGTTTATCAAATGCACAGCAGTATTAAATGCTTATGGCCAAAATTTTAAAGGCATAGAAGCTTGTGCTAGCAAGGTTAGACCAGTTTCAACAATATGTCTATGTTTTCTTTCAATGATCCCATTTTGCTCTGAAGTATATGGACATGTAGTCCTATGATTAATCCCCTTTTTCTCAAAGAAGGTTTTTAGTGGTAGGAATTCCTTTCCACCATCAGTTTGAAAAGTGCATACATGATTTCCAGTCATATTTTCAACCTTGTTAATAAATTGAATAACTATATTACTAGCTTCTGACTTGGTTTTTAGCATATAAATCCATACAAATCTTGATTAAGCATCTATGAAGGATATATAATATTTGTAATCATAGTCAGAACTAATAGGAGCTGGACCCCATAGATCACTAGCAACTAATTCAAGGGATTTTGTGTAGTAAGTGTGTGAATCTGGAAATGCAAGTTTATGACTTTTTCCCAATTGGCAAGAAGTACATATATATGAGTCAGAAATATTACTAAAGGGAATGTTATTACTATTCATAACATGTTTTACAATTTCTGCACTGGGGTGTCCCAGTTTATAGTGCCATAAATCGAATATATTGCAGCTATTAGAATTATTCATGACATTCATCACACAGGTGTTCCCTTTATTTTCAGAAACTTTTGAGTTACAAAAATCAAATTTGTACAACCCATTGTTTTCTTTACCCTGCAAAATGATTTCTTGAGTTAGTATATCTTTGACTATGCAATTATTTGGGTAAAATTCAAAAAAGACATTGTTATCTTTTGCAAATTGGGAAACACTCATTAAATTCTTTTTAATTGAAGGAACCCTCAATAAATTTCTTAGAAATAATTTCTTGGGTCCATTTATACTTGCATTTCCAGTATGTGTAATATGAACAGTTTTGCCATTGCCAACAAAAAGATTTTGTGTACCTTTGTATTCTTTGTTTCCCAAGTTTAAGTTGCTGAGATTGTTGGTCACATGGTTGGTTGCACCAGAGTCTGGGTACCAACATTCATCACTGACATCATCTGCTATAGCAGTTTCAGTGTTAAGGATCTCTGCTTGACCATTGTTGTTGTCTTTGGGCATATTAACTGTATTGATATTAGCATTGCTATTTTGTTGTGAGGGAGTATAATTCTTGTTGAATCTAAAATAGCATTTATTTGCTCCATGTCCATATCTCTCGCAAATTTGACACCTTATTTTATTGTTGATGTTGCTTCTGCCACCTCTCCTACCTCTGTTGGATGGTCCTCCTCTCTGGTAGCTATTGAACTGCCCTCTCCCTTGACCTTGTTTGCCTTTGTTGTAAGTATAATTGACTGATATATCTGAACTTACTGTTTTGCCATGTTCAATTCTTCCTTCATGTGATAAGAGAGTAGAGTAAACAAACTGTAGTGAGGGAGTTGGTTCCATGGTAGAGATAATTGCCACAACAGCTTCATATTCACTGTCCAGACCACTGATTATGTACAATACATGTTCAGAATCAGGGACTTTGTGCCCTGCTGAAGCCAATTGGTCACATAAATTTTTGACTTTGAGCAGATATTCGTCCATAGTCATTTCATTCTTCCTGATGCTTTGTAATTGCCTTCTATGATGCATGATTCTTGCAGATGACTGAGATGTGAAATTTTCTCAATTGTTGTCCACACTTCTTGAGCAGTTTTGCAACCTATAAGCTGTGGTAGAATAGATGCACTTATGGATGACATTAGCCATGCACATATAAGGCTGTCTTGCCTCTGATGTGCTGTGTATTCTTGATTTGGCACCAACTTGTCCTCACTGTCTTTGACAAACTTTGGTGGTGTAATTTTTGTACCAAGAATATAATCCTCTAATCCATAACCTCTAATTGATGTCTCTACTTGTAATTTCTAGATCAAGAAGTTGGATTCATCAAGTTGGATTGAGAGCAGTTGACTTTGAGGTTTGATAATGGCCTTCATCAGATTATTAACTGGATCTGATTGAGCTTGGCTGAGGGAGACTCTTGTGCTGGACATCTATGGGCTTGTAGCTTCACCCTGACTCATGATGAATAATGAGAAACGTCAGCGATCAGGTATAAGGGTTCTACCTTGAAAATCTTGAATTAGGAATAAGAGAAGGGGTTGTGTAGTTGAATCTTGATGCTATCTTGCAAACTTAAGTGATGATTAACTTTCTCTTTCGAAAAGAATTGCTTTCCTGATAAGTTTTCTTGATGCACTTGAATTCAACTGAAGCTTTTTCTTGATTTTCTTGATCGGTTTTTAATGGATTTGAATTCTTTATACCACCAAGCTTTCACTGGTAATCAGAGGCAGCCAGAGTGGTGAACTGGCGAGGCACTGATTTCCAGTGACAACAGCTAACTCTCAAATGAGAAGATGTTGAATCTTCGATGAGAGGAGTCCAAGTGATGACACTTTTCTGATGGACGTTGATCTCTGATCGACAGGTGCAGTTAGCACACAATTGGCTCTGATACCAAGTTAGAAAAAGTGTAGAGTATAATATTTGATGAAGAGAAAGCTTTTGTATTATCACCAAACTGTATTACAATGGAATGAATACACAGAATTATATATAGGTTACATATTGGGCTTAATATAAAGAAGCCCATGATCCAAACTAAACAAAAGAAATAATAGCAGCCCTTGGATCTGATGAATGGCTGAGATGGTTGCTAAAGTGTGTGCTCGGATTACTAAAATGAAATAACACACGTTACTTTTTACTCTCCTTACCCTAACCTCACCTATCTTCTTCTCCATTCTTCTTCTTCTATCTTTAATTCTTTTCCATGGCAGACTCATCCAAGTTTCATCCCGCAGTCACCATCACTAATGTTAAATCTCTTATTCTCGTAACATTAGACAATAAGCAAACCATGTATCATTCTTGGGCTACTCTGTTTACCAATCTTGCTAGGGTTCATAATCTTTACGATCACTTGGTTCCACCAACGGAGGAGAAGGCTATGGCTGCCTATACCCAGGCTATGTCCACTGATCCGGCTCTTTGGAGGCGTTTGGATGCCGTTATCTTGCAATGGATTTTCAGCACCATTTCTTCCGATCTTCTCCTCACTATCCTCAGACGTAATGACACGGCAGAAGGGGGCATGGAACCATCTTGAAGCTCTTTTTCAGGACAACAAAGCCTCTCGGGCTACCCATCTCGAGGAGGACTTTACGAACGCTGCTTTTGAGGCTTTCAACTCGATCGACAATTATTGTAATTATCTACAATCTCTGGCAGACATGTTGGCTGATGTTGATGCTCCGGTGACAAATGGTCGTCTGGTTTTACGTCTTATCGGGTCCTTACTAGAGGCGTATAGTGGTACGGTGGAATATATACAAAATCAAGAGCCTTTGCCATCCTTTGATAGTTGTCGTTCAAGGTTGAAAATGGCTGAGCGTACTATCAAGGATCGTCAAGCTCGTGAAACTGGTGGTTCTGGGAGTCGGTCCGGTGGTGCTGCCATGGTTGCTACTGATTCATCTGCAAGCAACAAGCGCAACAACAATAATAAAGGGAGGAATAATTCGAAAACCAATGGGAAGAAAAAGGCCCATCAAAGTACTAATGGATCCAGTCCTAGTCAGCCGCCATATCAGCAGCACTAGTGGCAGCCACGTCAGCAGCCCCCACTGCCACAATGGCAGCAGATGTGGCAGCCTAGTTAGGGAGGGTGGACTATTCCTCCTTGGCCATTTCCCACATACTCTTGGCATCCAAGGCCCAATCCAGTGGCCCAATGTCCCTCCTCTTCTGGGTCAGGTTTACTTGGGTCCAGACCTTAAGCTTTCAATGTCGTTGCTCCTCCTGCTCCTAGCTACATGCCCACCGACATTGAGGCCGCTATGCATGCTCTTTCGTTCTCTCAACCAGATGGGAACTACTACATTGATACCGCTGCTACATCTCACATGACGACGGATGTAGGTATTCTCTCTTCTTATTTCAATTCAAGCAATAAGCATCATAACATTGTTGTTGGTAGTGGTCATTTAATTCCAATTATTGGTCACGGTCGCACTACATTGCCTCCACCTTATCCACCATTTACCTTAAACAATGTGTTACATGCTCCCAGGCTCATTAAAAATCTGGTCTCTGTTCGTAAATTTACCACAGATAATAAGGTTTCTATCTCTTTTGACCCTTTTGGTTTCTCTGTTAATGACTTACAGACGGGGAACAGAGTAATGAGATGTGATAGCACTGAGGGCTTATATCCACTTTTCTCCAACTCTCAAGCCATTTCTTCCAACAATCATTCTGCTTTTACTGCTTTGCCTTCGAATATTTGGCACAATCGTTTAGGTCATCCTAGCGATGCTATTCTTAAGTCTCTTTGTAGTAAAAAGTTTGTTGATTGTAATAAGGCTTGTAAAACTTTTTGTTCTTCCTGTCCTCTTGGGAAACATTCTAAGCTTCCTTTCTATGATTCAGTGTCATATACTTTTCTTCCATTTGATATTATTCATAGTGATCTTTGGACTTCTCCTATTGTTAGTACTTTCGGCCATTGTTATTATGTTCTTTTTCTTGATGAATATAGCAAATTTCTGTGGACTTTTGCTATTGCAAAAAAATCTCAGGTCAAACAACTTTTCTTAGCGTTTCATGCTTTAGTCAAGACACAATTTGAACGTAATATTAAGACTTTTCAGTGTGACAATGGTACGTAATACATTAATGACACTTTTAAGGATTTTTTTGAGCAACATGGCATGCTTTTCCGTCTCTCATGTCCTCATACATCTCCTCAAAACGGGAAGGTCGAAAGACACATAAAATCCAAAAATAATATCATCCAGACTATTCTTGCTCATGCATCTATGCCACTCTCCTTTTGGCATCATGCTCTCTCCATGGCTACATATCTTCTCAATATCCTTCCTTCCAAGGTATTGAATTACCAATCTCCCGCTCAAATCCTCTATCAAAGTGATCCGGATTATTCGGGTTTGCGTGTTTTTGGTTGCTTATGTTTCCCATTATTCCCCTCTTATACTATTCATAAATTACAAGAAAGGTCGACTCCTTGTGCTTATTTAGGTCCGGCTCCTAATCATCGTGGCTCCAAATGCTATGACATGTCCAGTGGTAAAATCATAATTTGTCGTCATGTTCGTTTTGTTGAAACAGAATTTCCATTCTCCAAACTCCACAAAAAAAACCTTCGAATTATGATTTTTTTGAATGACAATATTAATCCTCAATTAATACATCATTTATCTCAAATACCACACCACAAAATATGCATCTTGACCCAACAACGCAGCCCAACGACTCGTTCTGTCTTCCTCAATCTGGGCCACAGTCTCACACAGGCCCAAATTCCACATCTCCCACTACTGCTCACACTTGGTCCTCTATTTTCTCCTCTGGCCCATCCTCTCTTCCCCACAGCCCAACCCCGTCTATGAGCTCCCCCACTTTGACCATTCCTCACACCACCCCTAGGCCTCCCAACCCCATTTCAACCGCATGACCACTCGTGCATCAAATGGCATTTTTAAACCCAACCCCAAATACTCTTCTAATTACCACACTACCACCACTATAGATATTTCTCATGTTCCGAAAAATCCTGTTAGTGCGCTTAGTGACCATAATTGGAAAAGTGCAATGTTGGATGAATTTAATGCTTTAATTGACAATAAGACTTGGGGATTAGTGCCTAGGCCGCCTAATGTTAATGTTATTCGGTCTAAGTGGATTTTTCGTCATAAACATAAATCTGACGGTTCTTTTGAGCGTTATAAAGCTCGTCTTGTAGGTGATGGAAATACACAGCAGCAGGGCGTTGATTGTGATGAAACGTTTAGCCCCGTGGTTAAACCGGTCACCATTAGAGCGGTTCTCAGCGTTGCTCTTTCTAAATCTTGGCCCATTCATCAAATGGATGTCAAGAATGCTTTCTTGCATGGTCATCTCAATGAAGCAGTTTATATGCATCAACCTATGGGTTTTCGTAACAAAAATTATCCGGATCATGTTTGCCTTTTGAAGAAATCTTTGTACGGATTAAAACAGGTTCCTTGAGCTTGGTACCAAAGATTTGCTGATTTTGTTGCTACCATTGGGTTCTCTCACAGTACGTCAGATCACTCTTTATTCATCTACAAGAATAGTTCTAATATCGCTTATATTCTATTATATGTGAATGACATTATACTTACAGCTTCTTCTGATCGTCTTCATAAGTATATTATGACTCTCTTAGCTTCTGAATTTGCTATGAAGGATCTAGGTCCTTTAAGTTTCTTTTTGGGTATTGCTGTCACTCATCATGCCCATGGTCTTTTCTTATCTCAGACACGGTATGCTGCAAAAATTATTGAACGTGCCGGAATGTCTAATTGTAGTTCATTTCCTACTCCTGTTGACACTAAGTCCAAACTAAGTGCCACCGTAGACACTCCTTATGATGATCCGACTAAGTATCGTAGTCTTGTAGGTGCTCTTCAGTATCTTACATTCACTCGGCCAGACATTTCCTATGTCGTGCAGCAGATCTACCTTCATATGCATGCCCCGACTAATAAGCATATGAAAGCTCTTAAGCATATCATACGCTTTCTCCAGGGTACCCTTTCTTTTGGTCTCCACTCGTACAAATCCAATATTAATCGTATTATCTCATATACAGATGCAGATTGGGGTGGTTGTTCTGACACCCGTTGTTCTACCTCTGGTTATTGTGTATTCCTCAGAGATAATTTGATTTCTTGGTCTTCGAAACGGCAACCTACTCTTTCTCGTAGTAGTGCTGAGGCGGAGTACAGGGGTGTTGCTAATGTTGTTTCTGATTCGTGCTGGATCAGAAATTTGCTTCTAGAGTTGCATTGTCCTATTCAAAAGGCTACTCTAGTTTATTGTGACAATGTGAGTGTTATATACTTATCCGGCAATCCTGTTCAGCATCAACGCACTAAACACATTGAGATGGATATTCATTTCGTTCGTGAGAAAGTAGCTCATGGCGAAGAGCGTGTGCTTCATGTACCGTCCCGTTACCAAATTGCTGATATTTTTACAAAAGGGCTTCCGCGCGTATTATTTAATGATTTCAGGGACAGTCTAAGCATACCAGAACCTCTCGCTTCGACTGAGGGGGTGTGATAGAATATATTTTACATATATTCTAGGCGTTAGAATATTTCTTGCATTTATTCCCTAATCTGACGATATCTTTATTTGGTTAGTATTTATTTAGTTACTATTTCCTGGGGATTGACCGGGCAATTTAGTACTCGGCCTCCCCATCGTTCGATTAAATAATGAGCATTCAGCATGTTAAGGTCGTTCGGCACGAGCACATCGTTCGGCATCTAAAGGGCATTCGGCATGGGATGGCGTTCGACATCTAGGAGTGTCCGGCATCGAGACACGTTCGACATTGAATACCGTCCAGCAAAAGAAGAACGCTCGGCATAAGATCGTTCGGCAACCAAAGGACGTTCGACATAACATCGTTCAGCAACCAAAGGATGTTCGGCATATGAGGAACGCTCGACATAAGATCGTTCGGCAACCAAAGGATGTTCGACATATGAGGAACGCTCGGCATAAGATCGTTCGGCAACCAAAGGATGTTCGGCATATGAGGAACGCTCGGCATAAGATCGTTCGGCATATGAGGAATGCTCGGCATAAGATCGTTCGGCAACCAAAGGACGTTCGGCATATGAGGAACGCTCGGCATCCATGAACGTTCGGCCTACAAGGTGCGCTCGGCATTCCTGGACTGTTCGGCATTCCAGCCTCATTCGACCTGCATCCCTCACTCAACACCACATCCCGTCCGGCACATGTCTCGTTCGGCGATCACCTGCAGCTCGTCATCCAAGGTCATTCGGTACAAACGGATGTTCGGCATTTAGAGTGTCCGGCCTCACCTCGTTCGGCATAAAGGGGGAGGCTCGGCATTCCGTCGTTCGGCCTATCTGGCTCGGCGCACAGGACTTACACTATTTGGACCAAGTTATTCAACTACCAGGCCCACCAGAGAAGTCCAACCCACCTTCGTCTATAAATAAAGAGGCATGGGGACAGTGAAAGGGACCTTTTTTTCGGGAACACTAGGGAGACTCTGCCGCTTTCAAGACTCATCCTCTTTACTTAGCAATTGTATTCAAGTATTTGGTCTACGGACTGTATCTGTAATCAATCATCAAGTAAAGCAATAAAGATTAACCTCAAAGTGGACGTAGGTAGTTACACCGAACCACTATAAATCTGGTGTTCTCATCCTTGCATTCAAATTAGCATATTCTTCCTTGTTTAAATTTACCTTCATCACTTATATCTCTACACAATCTTTCTCAACGAGGTTAGTGACCAATTTTGGTGCTAACACTTTGGTGCTTTCACTGAGAGTTTAATTCTCAGACCTCAAGGGTCTTCTTTGAAGCTACTGGATTGAATAAATCCCCCAAAGAAGATCCGACTCATTCATAGGAAGTCCGCTGATTCTACTCAGAGTTCATACCAATAACTCTACAATGGCAAGACCACGTACCAGATCAGCTTCTCATAATGCGGACGCCCACGAGACTGCTAGCGTGCAACAAGCAGGACCTAGCAATTAGCAAGCAATTCCAAGTGCAGGGACTACCGCCCAGGACCAAATGCCGGTTGTCACCAGAATAGAGTTCAACGACTTGATGAGAGAACTCAGGGAAAGCAGGAGACAACTCGGAGAACAGATGCAAGCCAACGCCAACCTCATGGCACAACTCACTCAACAACAGCACCAGAATGCTGGAGGCAATCCCGCTCCTTATTCCTCTTTCGACAGCTCAACTTCGTCCGATGAGCCTCCTAAGCGTAGACGCCGTAAGACTGAAACTGCGCAGGCAGGTGCTGATGTCCGAACAGCTGGAGACCGTGACCAAGCTGGAGCAGGAAACTTAGGAGCTGGAGTGCAGGTGGAGGCTGGTGGCCCAGACCATCAAGATGCTAACGGTGTCGAACCTCAAGATGCACATTTGGCAGATCGCCAGCAGAGGAGGCATCAGCATGATCAGTTACGTAGAACAGACTCCAACCTTCCACCTTCCATACAAACACCAGACTTGACATCCATGATCAGACAATTGATGAAAGAGAATCAAGGCTTATCGAACGACGATTGGGGAGTGTCAAGAAGTCATACTCCGTTCACAGACATTGTTCTACAGGCATCGTACCCTAAAAAGTTTAGTATGCCAACTATCCTGGCATATGGAGGAAAGACTGATCCCAAACAGCATGTCATGAGGTACGAATGGATGATGGATTCAGCTGGAGCAAATGATGCAACCAAGTGCAGATGCTTTCCGATAACCCTATCTGGGATCGCTACCATGTGGTTCACCCGACTTCCTCCGCGGTCCGTCTCCAGTTGCGAGGAGTTGGCAAAGAAGTTTATAGAGCAGTTCAGGATACACACTACTCGTCCAAAGGACGTGATGTCTCTATCAAGTGTAATCCAAGCTCCTGGGGAGTCATTGAAGGAGTATTTACAAAGATTCCATGTTGCGGCGGCTGAAGTCAGTAATCCCAATGATCATGCAATTCTTATGGCTGTAATGCGAGGTGTGGATCCGGATTCTGAGTTTGGAGACTGGCTGGCAGGAAAACCTCCGACTACGCTAGAGCGTTTTTACTCAAAGGCACACCAGTTCATAAGAAGAGAGGAAGCCAGGTGGGTAAGGCGAGATAAGGCACCGAGGCCTGTCCAAGAATCCGTGAAAAGCAACATTGCTGTGAAGCAGTCCGGGGACAACTCGGGAAAAGTTCAAGTCAATGTCCAGAACAAGCCCGAGCAACCTAAGGAATCCGGAGGAAGAAATCAAGGGAAAAAGAGAGAAGCGGGGAAGTGGAAGCCGAGGATTCCAACATACAACGAGTATACCCCGCTGAATGCGTCTCTTGAGAACATTTTCCTATCAACCTGCAATACCTTTCAGTACAGAAAGCCACGTCCAAAGGAGTCAACCGAGGAACAAAAGCGGACTGGGAAATACTGCCGCTTCCATAAGACTTATGGGCACAATATGGAAGAGTGCAGACACCTACACGACGCTATAGAGAAGTTGATCAGGCAGAAAAAGTTACAGGAGATTGTGAAGGATCCATAGGAAGGAGGACAGGGAACATCCAACCCAGCTCGTGCACCAGCTCTGCGTCATCCCAAGGAGCCTGCCCGGACTATGGGTAGACTAGTCATAAACACGATCATCGGTAGGCCTCACCCCGCGGATAAGAACTGGCAAGAGATGGAGCGGTATGCTAGTTCCCTAAAGCACGCAGATTTCGAGTGTTGTTCCAACGTAGAGGATGGGGCCCCTGCTAAATAGCTGAGCGTAATGACAGATGATATTGTATTCAGAAGCAGAGATGCTGACCAAATAGAGGCTCCTACCATCGACCCGATGGTCATATCTGCGACAATCGGGCCGGCTTATGTGAAAAGAATTTTGATTGATTGTGGAAGTTCTGTCAACATCATCTTCAAGAAGGCTTATAACCAAATGAAGATGGAAACGAAGGATTTGAAACCGTCTAAAGCTCGTAAACATGGCTTTAATGGCGCAGCGACCGATGCAGTGGGGGTATGTTGAGTTATCAGTTGAACCGGGACAAGGCGAGCGTCGGAGGGTGCGAATTCTACCCTTCGTAGTTTTGGATGTGGATTCTCTATACAATATGTTCTTAGGCCGACCGGCCCTGGCTGAGTTTAGGGCAGCGTTAGCCCCGTGGTGCTTGACTTTGAAGTTCCTGACTGACAAAGGAGTAGGTGTTGTTCATGGCGACCAGGCAACCGGTCGTGCATGTTATGTGGCTGAGCTCCGAGAGGCCCAGCGGAGAGAGAAAGGAAAGGTTGCGGACAAGTCCGTCTGCATCCAGAATAACGACAATTGACAAGTAATGCCCGAGCCCTGGCTCGGGCATAATTCTCGGATCTACAGAGACATAGATCCGAGAGACGACGATGAGGAACCCAGGGATGAAAAAGCAGCACCAGTTGAACTAACAATTGACATTTCAGTCAGTCGAGACAATCCATCGCGAGTGCTAAAGATCGGATCACAACTCAGCCCCGCAATGACTGAAGACCTTAGTGATTTCCTCCGAGCGAATCTTGATGTTTTCGCTTGGACACATTCTGATATGTGTGGGATTTCTCCCGCTATTACGAGTCATATGTTGAACATAGACCCGAAGTACATCCCAGTTAAACAAAAGAGGAGAGGAATGGACCCGGAGAGGTCCGCTGCTCTCAGAGAGGAGGTGGACAAACTCAAAGCCAATGGATTCATCCGCGACGCCCTCTACCCTGAATGGGTATCAAACCCCATGCTGGTGAAAAAGACGAACGGGAAATGGAGAACTTGCGTAGATTATTCTGATTTGAACAAAGCATGCCCCAAGGACAGTTTCCCATTGCCCAAGATCGATCAGTTAGTCGACTCCACTGTAGGACACGAGTTGTTGTCATTCATGGATGCGTACTCGGGATACAATCAGATCCTGATGCATATTCCAGACCAGGAGCACACCAGTTTCGTCATAGACGTTGGGCTGTATTGCTATGTAGTAATGCCTTTCGGATTGAAAAACGCAGGAGCAACCTATCAGCGTTTGGTGAATCGAATGTTCAAAGACCAGATTGGTAGAACAATGGAAGTCTATGTGGATGACATGCTCGTGAAGTCACGACAGTCAAACGACCACATTCGAGACTTAGCAGAGATGTTCGATATACTCAGATATTATGGGATGAAGATCAACCCTCTGAAGTGTTCCTTCGGCGTTGCGTCGGGGAAGTTTTTGGGATTCATTGTTAACGCTAGGGGAATTGAAGCTAACCCAGAAAAGATTCAAGCTATTCGAGATGTGCAAGTGCCCAGAAGTATAAAACAGGTGCAAAGCTTGAGTGGGAAAGTGGCTGCGCTGAGTCGATTCATATTCGAAGCCACGGACAAGTGCATTCCTTTCTTCGATATAATAAAGAAAGGGAAGAGGAATTTCAATTGGACATCTAACTGTGAGGAAGCATTCCGAGATCTGGTGAGGCATCTGGAGAGTCCTCCCGTGCTGTCAAATCCAGTAGACCACGAGATGTTGTACGTATACTTGGCCGTATCCCCACATGCTATAAGTGCGGCTTTGGTCCGCGTGGAGGACCGAATCCAAAAGCCGGTGTATTACGTTAGTAAACGCTTAACGGGAGCAGAAAGAAATTACCCCAAAATCGAGAAATTGGCCTATTGCTTGGTGATTGCATCACGT
Source organism: Allium fistulosum (assembly GCA_030737815.1). Taxonomy (NCBI): domain Eukaryota; kingdom Viridiplantae; phylum Streptophyta; class Magnoliopsida; order Asparagales; family Amaryllidaceae; genus Allium; species Allium fistulosum. The sequence goes on along the minus strand of CM060901.1, from coordinate 1,384,434,223 downwards.
AAGCTACGTCCATACTTTCAAGCACACTCGGTTAGTGTCTATATCGATCAGCCCTTACGGCAGGTACTCCAACGACCAGAAACTTCTGGAAGGATGTTAAAATGGAATATCGAGTTGAGTCAGTTCGATATTACCTACCTGCCAAGAAGAGCCATACAAGGGCAAGCACTAGCAGATTTCATCGCTGAGTTTACCATACCTGACGAACCAGATGGTCGCAGTGTCATTCCCCTCATTCGATGGAAATTGTACACCGATGGGGCATCAAACGACCGTTGCTCCGGAGCTGGTGTAGTTCTCGTAACTCTAGAAAATCGATCGATTTGTTACGCTTTGAAGCTCAATTTCCCGGCTATGAATAATGAAGAAGAATATGAAGCACTGGTTGCTGGCTTAAAGCTCGTTGGAGAACTTGGGGTTAAATCAGTTGAAATCTTTTGCGACTCACAATTGGTGGTCTACCAAGTGCGGGGAGATTACCAAGCAAGGGACAGAAGCTTGCTCCGTACCTTTCTCTGGTTCATGAACTATTGGAGAACTTTGAACATTATGACATTTCACATGTCCCACGTGAACAGAACAAAGAAGCCGACTCGTTGGCTAAATTCGCAAGCACTGGCGATGCACAACAAATGGGATTGGTTCCTGTTGAAACTTTACACGCTCCAAGCATAGACGCAATGAAAGTTGATTTTGTGTTGGAAACAGGAATCGAAAGGGAGTCATGGATGACCCCATTCAAAATATACCTGATGACCGGGACTTTACCCGAAAAAAGAGGCGAAAGACGACAAGTCATCCGAAAAGCCGCACGATATGTGATGTAAGATGGAATAATGTATCGGAAGGGGTTCTCGGTCCCCTTATTACGATGCATTGCCCATGATGAGACAAAGCGGGTCTTGGAGGAAGTTCATGAAGGAGAATGTGGCGACCATACTGGGGGGCAAACGCTAGCAAAAAAGATCCTCCGTTACGGATACTATTGGCCAACTGTGAATCGGGATGCTGCAGACTACGCAAGAAAATGTGACAAGTGTCAAAGATATGCGAAAATCCCGAAAGCTCCACCAACAGAACTCACACAAATGGTTATTCCCTGGCCATTTGCAATCTGGGGAATCGACATAATCGGCTCTTTGCCTATATCCAAAGGTGGTGCAAAATACGCGATAGTTGCAGTCGACTATTTCACAAAATGGGCCGAGGCAGAACCTTTAGCCACAATCACCTCTAAGAAGGTCATTAATTTCGTTGTACGAAACATTATATGCCGCTTTGGTCTCCCTCGAACCATCATTACGGACAACGGAACACAGTTTGAAAGCAGAGAATTCAAAGATTTCTGTTTAAAGTATGACATTGAGAAGAAGTTTGCCGCCGTTGCGCATCCGAAAGCTAACGGACAAGTCGAAGCCGTAAACAAAATAATCAAGGCCATACTGAAGAAGCGTTTGGAAAAACCCGGAGGCAAGTGGGTAGATGAACTCCAAACAGCATTATGGGCTTATAGAACTACCCACAAGTCCGCGACTGGCCACACTCCATTCGCATTGGCCTACGGCTCGGAAGCCGTTATACCTGTGGAGCTTGAAGTTCCATCGCATCGGGTGACATATTATGATCCTAGGACGAATCAGGATCTCTTATTGGAATCACTGGACTGCATCGACGAAAAACGTGAAGAGGCCGAACTAAGGGCGGCAGCACATAGGCACCGAGTCAAGCGATATTACGACAACAAAGTCCGCCCAAGGATCTTTAATGTGGGGGATCTCATTTTGAAACGAGTTTTCCCGGTACCATCGCGTATGAATCCCAACTGGGATGGTCCATATGTCGTTGAACGAAAGCTTGAAGAGGGAACTTTCAAGCTAGCGACCGTTGATGGCGTGACACTCCCCCGAGCGTGGAACAGTGAACATTTGCGACATTATTACATTTAGCCTGTTTCTTTCCTGTTTTAGGTACAATTGTTTGTTATATGTTTTTATTCCGCTGATTCTTAGTTTCCTTTTTGGTGTGTAAATGGACAATTTAGTTTGTTTCATTAATAAAGGCTTGAAGCCATATGTTCCATGAATTATTAATGTTTCTGTACCTTGTAATCTGGTGATGAACCGCTGGAGTTATATTATTCCGTATGATATAGGAACTCGTATAAATGACTTCAGAGAAATCTCTATGTCCCTGAAGCGGACTAGAGTACTCTAAGTCTCCTGAGCGTGGACTAGAGTATAAACGACTTCAATCTCCGAGTCCCCTGAGCGCGGACCGGAGTACTCTAAGTCTCCTGAGTGCGGACTAGAGTATAAACGACTTCAATCTACGAGTCCCCTGAGCGCGGACCGGAGTACTCTAAGTCTCCTGAGCGCGGACTAGAGTATAAACGACTTCAATCTCCGAGTCCCCTGAGCGCGGACCGGAGTACTCTAAGTATCCTGAGCGCGGACTAGAGTATAAACGACTTCAATCTCCGAGTCCCCTGAGCACGGACCAGAGTACTCTAAGTCTCCTGAGTGCGGACTAGAGTATAAACGACTTCAATCTCCGAGTCCCCTGAGTGCGGACCGGAGTACTCTAAGTCCCTGGAGTGCGGATTAGAGTATAGACGATTCAAATCTCCGAGTCCCCTGAATGCGGACCGTATTACTCTAAATCCCCGGAACGCGGATTAGAGAAAATTCTAAGTACCCAAAGAATGTTCGAACAATGTAAGAATGGATTGGGAAATTATGCGACTCATAAGAACTTGAGTTTCGACCATAATTATACAGAAAGCTAAAAAGCGAAAAAATCGTTCAAGTGATAAAGAAAACTAAACTTTATTCAATAATCCAAGATGGGGTTACACAACTACTCCTCCTAAACTCGGAGTCAAAATTCTATCTACATGAACTACGGAAACGAAAAAGTAAGAGTAGATACAGGACTTAAGCAAAATCTCGTTGAACGAGTATAGCAACTATTTCTTTGGCTTCTTCTTCTTGTCTTCCTTTGTTTTCTCAGATGACTCCTCTCCCCCATGCTTCCTCTGGGATTTTTTGCTTGCCAACGAAGCGGAGTCAAGAGTGGGAGAAGGAACATCAAGCGGTTTGGAATTGCCTCGGAGAATGATTTTCAGAGGCCTATTCAGCGGGTCGGTAAGTTCCAGTATTTGAGGCTCGACCTTGATCTCGACCTTCTTCTTCTTCTCTTCTGCGAGTCGCTCTTTCATGCTCATCTCCGAAGTATGTTCTAAGGCGCCAGTGATCTCGATTTCATCACTCCCTTCAACGGGAGATGAAGTGTCAAACTTATCATTATCTAGCACCCCGATCACTTGTGCGTCAGGGACGGGAGTTACACCCGCATGAGCGACATCGCTTGTTTTCTCTGCCTCCTCCTTGGCGTCATCGCTCCTCGGAGTTGGTTCGGGATCAGAACGGCCTGCATAAAAACATAAAGAATGAACATTAGGACAAATAACCGCTACCAGAAAGTGACAGATCTTTGAACTTCTAAAAGAAGAGTTTTATACCGGGTTCTGGTTGGCTATCAGTTGCGTGTGGAGTTTCACCCTCTAGAATAGGGGATAGCACATGAACACCAAGCCCGGGATCTTCTGGATCATAGCCGGCATGCTACTCAAATGGGTCAAGTGTTGGCCGACCGGCTGATTGAGCAGAAGGAGGAGCAGCAGCCTTAGCCCCAGATGGACCAGCTCCGTCATCTTTCTCTTTTGATAGGGGAGAGCCTTTACTATAAAGAGCCAAAGCTGCAGATAAATCCGCTGGCTCATTCCCTCTGAGAAATTATTTCACCAGGGCCTCCTCATCGACTTCCTCAATGCCCGACTCGATCTTTATGATCTTTATTAAAGTCTCCCAGGCCTCAGCTAGAGATTCAAGATAGCCCTCGCCTAGGAATGTCAAGTCACGGTGCATAAGGACGCGGGCACTGTATTCGGCAATCAGCGGATCAAACATGCACTTGACCTCTTCTCTACTGGCCTCTGCAGCTGCTTCGAGACGGGAGTCAATCTCCTCGGAAGCTAGTCTCTTGCCCTCCTCCCGGGCTTCGCTCTTCATCGTCTCAACTTTAGAGAGCTCATCATCAAGCTTTGCTTTTAGGAGACGTGTGTCAAAGATCTCGTTACAGTACCGTTGAGACTCTTCTTGAGCCGCTATCTTTTCTTCCCTCTCCTTAGAGAGTAGCTCCTTCAGCTCTTTGACTTGCAGGGCGAGTGTATCCCTTTCTTTTTGAATAGAATCATTTTCTAGAGCTAGGGCCCCGCTGCGATGGACTGCGATGTCAAGTTCTTTCTTATGGGCCGTCTCTAGACGAGCGACGGCCTCCGCAGTCTCTTTAGCATTCTGTTCTGCGGCTTCAAGCTTGGACTTGTACGAAGCAAGCTCTTCATCTTGACTCTTGATGATGTCCTTGTCAAAGCCAGCTTCCAACTTCAAATGGTCAATTTCATGTTGTCGCTCAACAGATACTTCCGAGACTTTTTCGACCAATTGTACAAACGTGTCAAGTTGAACATAGACGTCGTTGTTGCAGGCGATGGCACTCTGCTTGACATGCCCTGGGATGTGATGAATAGCTGGGAGGAATTTCAGGCCGTCAAAGCAGATTTTTGGGAATTTTGCCTTAAGATAGACCATCTTCTCTGCTATCGTTGGGTCAGCCGCAGGAGTAGGGGAAGGAGGCTTTGAAAGTTCCGTTCTTTTCCGATGCTCCCGAGTTTGCCTTGTGCTCGACGAACCGGAATGTTGTTCTCGGGAGACATCGGGTTAAGACCCCTTCTGCGAAAGGTTTTCTCTATCTGGCTCAGTTTGAGGAGGGGGATCGCAAGAGTATGAAGACTGGGAATATGATTTCTTTCGATAAGACGATTCACAGGGACGGTTGTCTCGATCGTCGTAATCGTCTCTGTCCCTACGTCTACCTGAGCCTGAATCCCGTCCAGGATGGTGAAATATAGAAGAACCGTGGAGGCGATCGAGTCCATGGGAGCGCCCCATGTCACCTGCATAGAATAAAAATAATAGCGAGTTAGGAAAAATCAGGGTAATGGCAAAAATTGAAGTGTATGGTGAAGTGCGTGCATGTGTGTTCTAGTGTTCCCCCCGACGGACCAGTTCCTTTGTCTTTACTGATTGGAGTGTTATCTCCCTGGACTGGGGCTTGGACTCCCGTATCGCCTCTAGCGGGAGAATGAATTTTAAGGGCTTCTGGATCGTCGAAACCGTAATTGAGAAGATCGTCGGGAATGGTAAGGTTCGATAGACCCTTTAAAGAACTTTCCATGTGCTGTGAAGAAGCCTCTTTCTCTGTCGGGATGAGCGTAACTTTGGAAGTTCCGCCAACTTTCTCCTTCCGTATCTTATACGTCAATTTCTTTTTCCCCTTCGAAGGGGAAGATGACGTTTCAATATCGTGCACTTCGACCGCCGGGTCCCAAGCAGGACCCACATTCTCGCCTTGTGTCTCAGGAGCTTCATCCTCTTTGTTTTTCCCCCTTCCTGTGCATCGGGGGTATGGCGTGATGACGATTCAGCTTGTTTTTTCCCTTTACCAGATGCGGACTTGGGAATAGAAACGCCCTTAGGAAGGCTAATCCGGCGACCTCCTGCTAACAGTCCGAACCTCGATAATGACTCATTTGAAATGATGGTTCGGATGTCCCGTTCCTCGGCAGGAAGAGCTCTAATGGCTTCAACGGTCTCAGAATATCCTCGTCCCTCAGGACGCGAGTTAATACCTGAAAAGATGAAACAAGAAGTTAGAAAAAGCATAGCTCCGATTGAGCGCGAATGTCGACTCAGGGAAAATACTTACTGCCTTCGACCCATCTCCTCGCAAAACTAGGAGGGCAACGCACATAGAACCATTCCTGTTTGTACAGGGCGAATTTGCTACATGCTCCGGTCAAAATCTGGCATTTGTGGTACGACTCGAGGAACATAAAGGAGGGGCTATCTTTCCGCTTCTTAATCATATAAATATATCTGATGTCGCCGGGAGTTGGAGGCCTAGAGAAGACGACCATGAAAAGGAGGTAGGTCCCGTATATGAAAGCCTGGCCGTTTGGATGCAGCTGCGACGGGGCAATGTCTATGTATTGCAACACGTCCCGAAGAAATAGATTGAATGAAGGCACGCTACCCATCCAGCACATAAACTTATTACAGGCAGTATATCCGACTGGGGGCAAATGAGGACGATCATGCCTTGACGGAACCAACACGTCGGCGAAAGGTATTCCATGGATGGAGCATATTCGTCGAAGCGCGACTTCGTTAATCTTCGAAGCTTGTGAGTCGATCGGATTATCCAAGAGAATTGATGCCTCCAGGGCATCGGGAGCTAAATTATGAGCGGGGGAAGTCGACGGATTTGAAGTGTCCGCAACGTCTTGCTTTGAAGACGGTCCGAGCCTATCTGAGATAGTGGCGGAGCTAGACCTTTTAGACATCTCCAATAAATAGTGAATCTGGCAAATAACCTGTGAGAACTATACTTGAAAAATGTTCAACATTAGAATTAACAACACGAATATTCCCCCCACGTGGTGTGTGAACTAGTGAAATCAATCATGTATAAGCGTTGAAAATTGGAAAGTCACAAGGTTACAGATATAAGACTGAACTTCAAATCATCGCCTTCGAAGACCGTCATCGCTGACCGTCTCCAAAAGCCTGCCTTATGGTGATTAGTCAATCTAAGTTCGGGTTTATGTCTATTGGAGCTAGGGAGTTGATAGTCCGGATCAGTTTGATATGCTAGTATGCTAGAGTCTTTGTCCTTGTTTTGTTATGTGATTAGGCAAGGCAATTGTTGGTTCGGCATTTGTGTTGTTCGGCTTAAGTGTGGTTGGGCACTTATGATTGTTCGGCATTTGTATTGTTCGGCTTAAGTGTGGTTCGACATTTATGTTTGTTCAGCACTTATGATTGTTCGGCATTTGTGCTGTTCGGCCTAAGTATGGTTCGACATTTATGTTTGGTCGGCCTTGATATGGTTCGACATTTACGCTTGTTCGGCCAATTCTCGTTCGACCTGACTATCATTCGAACTAGTTAGCGTTCGGCAGAGCATCGTTCGGCCAAGATTCTGTTTGGTCGAAGCGACATTCAGCATCCTCACTGACTCATGCCGCCTCCCTAACCTTCCATCCCATCGTTCGGCATACGCTGCGTCACGCTACTGCCTTCAAAGTTTTCTCTCTTCCACCATCCACGCCCGAACAACGAGAATCGAGTGTTCGGCAAGTCATGCCAGACCTTACCATACGACGTCCTAACCATCTCCTACTTCTCCTATATTCTTTCTTCCTCCAATCTCGTTCGGCACAGGAGATTTATTCTGAACTACAACAAATCTCCCAACAGCTTCCTAGAAAGCTCGTCTCTACTCACTCTTCCTTCCACCCTCATCGTTTAACTCTAAAAAACTCTTAGAGTACCTTAATCAAGGCTCGATTCACCCTATCGATTAAGGAACTCGAGCGTAAAAACCGTTTTAGGCTATGGGAAGGATTTAAACGGAAGAATCGATACCTAGATGGTAGGTTGAAGACTTGGAAAAGATTGACGAATCGTTGAAGAATGTTAACTGGGAATGTCAGCAAGTACAAGGCAGCGGTGTTGAAAATGTGAAAAGAGAAAAAGGAAGAAGGTGTCGACCTTTATAGGGAAGAAGAAGAAGTCGAAAAGGCTATATTCGGTAGAACCGGTCAAAGCCGCAACGTTCGGCTTCGGCACACAAAGTCGTTCGGCACATGAGGAGTGTTCGGCTTTGACTACATCGTTCGGCATTTATACCACATCCGGCACACACCTCCACCACTGATATTCTCAAGAAGGCATCTCCAAGAAGATTTAACCAAGGTTCGAAGCGGAGCATGGAGGATACATAATTCAAAGCGTATCACGTTCGGTCACGTAATACACTTTGGGGGGCAAGTGTTTCCTGGGGATTGACCAGGCAATTTAGTACTCGGCCTCCCCATCGTTCGGTTAAATAATGAGCGTTCGGCATGTTAAGGTCGTTCGGCACGAGCACATCATTCGGCATCTAAAGGGCATTCGGCATGGGATGGCGTTCGACATCTAGGAGTGTCCGGCATCGAGACACGTTCGGCATTGAATACCGTCCAGCCAAAGAAGAACGCTCGGCATAAGATCGTTTGGCAACCAAAGGACGTTCGGCATATGAGGAACGCTCGGCATAAGATCGTTCGACAACCAAAGGATGTTCGGCATATGAGGAACGCTCGGCATAAGACCGTTCGGCAACCAAAGGACGTTCGGCATATGAGGAACGCTCGGCATAAGATCGTTCGGCAACCAAAGGACGTTCGGCATATGAGGAACGCTCGGCATAAGATCGTTCGGCAACCAAAGGACGTTCGGCATATGAGGAACGCTCGGCATCTATGAACGTTCGGCCTACAAGGTGCGCTCGGCATTCCTGGACTGTTCGGCATTCCAGCCTCATTCGACCTGCATCCCTCACTCAACACCACATCCCGTCCGGCACATGTCTCGTTCGGCGATCACCTGCAGCTCATCATCCAAGGTCATTCGGTACAAACAGATGTTCGGCATTCAGAGTGTCCGGCCTCACCTCGTTCGGCATAAAGGGGGAGGCTCGGCATTCCGTCGTTCGGCCTATCTGGCTCGGCGCACAGGACTTACACTATTTGGACCAAGTTATTCAGCTACCAGGCCCACCAGAGAAGTCCAACCCACCTTCGTTTATAAATAGAGAGGCAGGGGGACAGTGAAAGGGACCTTTTTTCGGGAACACTAGGGAGACTCTGCCGCTTTCAAGACTCATCCTCTTTACTTAGCAATTGTATTCAAGTATTTGGTCTACGGACTGTATCTGTAATCAATCATCAAGTAAAGCAACAAAGATTAACCTCAAAGTGGACGTAGGTAGTTACGCCGAACCACTATAAATCTGGTGTTCTCATCCTTGCATTCAAATTAGCATATTCTTCCTTGTTTAAATTTACCTTCATCACTTATATCTCTACACAATCTTTCTCAACGAGGTTAGTGACCAATTTTGGTGCTAACAGTTACCTTTGTTTTAGCAAATCAGTTGGCTAATTTATAGCCTCTTTATTTGGTTAGTATTTATTTAGTTACCTTTGTTTTAGAAAATCAGTTGGCTAATTTGTAGCCTATCTTGACTCTTGTAACCATATATATTATTGGACGTTGAATACAATGAGCAGGCAATTGATTTCTAAATTGATTTCTTTCAGTATATTATGCAATTATATTGTGTTTTGATTTTTCAAAACGCTCTTCATATAAAGGAGCTCTGTCAAAAATTTTCAAAAAATCCGAAAATTAGAAAATTTTCCCAACGTTTTCTTCCTATGCGAAAATAGATAGTTGTTAAATTGAATCTATTTAAAATCGTAGCATACGATAAGATGAGTTGGAATATAAGAGCCACGAAGAGGATAAAGCAATTTAAGTTTGATAGGGTATTGTAAATACGAAGAAAATCATGGTACGGGTTGTTTGACATCCCCCTATAACAAATTGCGAGAATGCAATCTTCATAAGAAGGAGGAGAGTCTGTAATAACCCTGCTTTCTACGCCGTAATTATATGTAAAATTTAATTAAATAAATTTATTTGAATTCAATTCAATATTTATTATTTGATAATAAATTCTTATTTATTTGAAGTCTGTTTAATAAAAGATAATTTTCAAATATATTGAATTAAACTAATAAATTCCTTTTGGAATAAAGTATTGAAATCGAATAAAATTTGCTCAATTATTAAAATGTAGTTTGAAGAATGAAATTTTAATCAAATTATATTGGGTGAAAATTTGTTTACATATAAATACAAGAACTGATTAAATGGAAATAAAAGAGAAGTGAATAAAGTTAAAATTAGTGGGACGTAATCAATTAATAGCTCAAGCCCATTTTAACCCATTCTTTTCTCTTCAATGTTATGGAAAGGACTCCAACCTCATCCGAAAAACCCGACCGCTCACTCTTTTCTTCTAATTTGTACTCAGCCAAATGAAATGAATAAAAAAATTAAACGAAATTAGGATTGCGCGTCCTTGCGCTTGAGGTCGACATCCACAATGATGTCCTACCACATGCATTCAAGCATAGGAGGATGATGGTGACAGAGCAACGACCAGGTGGGTGACGCAATTTGGAGATCATGATGGTTGCGATGAAGCTAGCAAGCATCATGAGTTGCTAGAGGAGGCGATGTCGATGAAAGCGATTGGCGTGTTGGTGCTTTGTGGCTGTCGATTGGACGAGCTCGCTTGAGGAGATGTGATTTCAGGTGGTGCGCAAACCAGATAAAAAGGCGTTGGCGATAGTATTAAGGGTGGCACGGTTGTTGAGTGAGATAGTTGTGTGTGCTCCGCAGTTTTAGGAGATAACGATGTTGGCTTGAAGTAGTCCGCTTGGAATTCCAGCGAGTTTTATACTCACAACTATTTCTATAATCCATTCTTCTGTATATAATTATTGCATTAATGATTGCTTAAATTACATAGTTGAATGAAATGTCTGACATATATTTGTTGAATTGATTGGTTGAATCATTTGGTTTAATTGATTATTTGGGTTTTCTTGTGTTTGAATTGTTAATATATAAATTAGTTTGAAATTGGATGATATTGAGATAATTGTTGATTTGTGAGCTCCTCATCGGTCCCTTGCGTTCAACGGGAAGGACAGGGTTTCACCTAACTGGATGATGCCGCCTACCAAGGTCGATTCAGTAAGATTATGCACCGCCATAGTTGCTTGTTAGTTTGTTTGATAGGGCAAGCGTGGTTAATCCATACATAAATTCCTTCAAAACATGGACGAGGTGGTAAGTGGAGCCAAGTCCAAGTTATAGAAAGCAGACAAAGTAGAAAATCCCCAAAGAGAATACGGCCTATTGGAGGAAAGGTCATCAGTGCGCACTATATGATTTCCTTGAGTTATACGGTGATCGTGAGACAATGAGACGATGGATTCTAACGAGGTGTTGAACGAGGGATACTGGTGGGGATAGTATCTAGGTCCATTATGGGATCATGTGATATGTGTGTGTGTGTATATATATATATATATATCTGTGTGTGTGTGTGTGTGTGTGTGTGTGTGAAACCTACAAGATGTAGATGGGAACGATTCGTATGAAGAGATGGAGTTAGAACGACTAATAATGTAATCAGACGTAACATGTAATAGTGAACAATCGACATAAGCTAGTGTTGTGTATAAGATGTATAATTTACTAGTTACAAGAACGTTGTACCGACCCCCTCTCTGTAGGATCGATTTCACCCTAGAAGGGGGGTGAATAGGGTGATACTATTAATTATAAAAATTATTGTGGAAGTTTATATAAAATATTTTCAACACAGATCACAGCAGAATAATATCAGCACGGATAATAGCACAATAGTAAATGCAAAAAATAGAACACACAGATTTACCCAGCTTCGGCAAAACCCTGCCTACATGCTGCCCCCGAGGTTTCTACTAGAAATTAGATAGTCAGACGCTTACACACGTAAACTCGCGACACCCGCTATCGACTAACCTAACTCTACGCTCAAAACCCTGCTACAACTCAGCCACTGAGTTGCGAATTCTCAAACTACGCCACGTAGTTTGTCCCTTATTCACACGACTAGAAATTACAACGGTTTTTAAAAAGTTAAAATAGAAAGTAAAAACAATTTAAAAACTCAAAACCCTAATTTATAAAACTAAAGCCTTTATATAATTAAAACTAGAATAAAATAGGGCCGGCCTCCTTTTGCTTCCTTTTATATTATTCGGCCCGCTTTCTCCTTGTTTGTGAAAAAATGGCGGCTCGTTCCTTTATTCATTTGCTCAAAAATTAGGGCTCTGGAAAAATTGAAGGCCCCGACTTTGTTGATCGTTCAAGTGGATGTTGTCGCGATTGCTTTGACGATCGATTATTTCTTCGTTGCTTTGCACACGGCTGCTCCAATTTTTGATCGAGTTCGACTTCAGTGGTAAGTGAATTATTCTTTTTGCCTTTTCAGATTAGCTTGCTTGAACTCGATGCTTTTACGTCCAATGATGTTAAACATTTATATAGGATTCGAATTCCTATTTTTTCGTTCGTCTGATAATTTGCTTAACTTCATCTCGGCCACTTGATTATGTTTTGATGCTCGTGATGATTTCTGACTTGTTCAAATTTGTATAATTTCGTGTTACTTGATTGACACGATTTCGATTGATTTCTTGGTTGCCACGGTTTTGGTTTGAAACTGCTGTTGACTTGCTTATGTCGGTTTCGTGAATTTATGATCACTTCGGCTTTCGTGGTTGAACTTCCTTGATTGACTTGCGGCTTTGACTTGATTGACGATGTAGATTTCGTTCTTTGTGCTCGACTCTGGCCATTTGTGTTCATCCCTGTAGTATACTGGACTTGTAGCTTGATTTACTTCCGGCCTTGACTTTGTTTGTTCGATCACTGTTCTGTACTTGTGCATTCATGTGTGTTTTCCTGTAGTGTTGCAGTCTTGGGTCTTGTTGCATATATATATCAATGTACATGTTGTTTTGGTTCTGGTTATGTTCATACTGCTTTGATCACAGTGCATATCTAGTTCATGATGTCTTTGAAACTGTTTTGAGCTGCACTGATGGTTGCATTCATTCTTCACTTTGATATTGCAGTCTTCATGTTGTATTTATATCATGTTGCCAGGCTTGACTGAATCTTCATTGACCTATACATTCGAGTCTACACTGATGTAAGAATAGTTGTTGTAGACAGTTTGCATTGCATCACGTATTCATGTAGCCTGGTCATTGTCGTTGCTTTGCACTTGTTGTCTTCACTTCCATACTGCTATGTTGTATCTAGACCGGTAGATATTGCATGTTGACATTGTTTCAACTCCAATGTTAGCTTGATTCTTGTTTTCTGCCTTGTTTCTTATGTTTGGTCTTGGCCATTCACTTGTTAAGGCTGCTGCTCCTTCGAGCCCCTGTGCATTGAACTTGTATAATTCTTGTGTATATGGAGTTATCTTCGAACTGATGTGCTATTCAAGTTGCATTGTATTTGAACTCATGTCTGGTTTGGTGTAGTTGCTCATTCGAGCTGCTGTGTGGTTCGATGCACTTATATATATCTTCATTTGTTGGTTGTATTTGAATTCTTGTGCTCGACAGTTTTGTGATGTTTTGTAGTGCACCTGAGTTGAATCCAGCTTGTAGCTCGGGTTTGACCTTGTGCTGATATCATGACTTTATTTGTATTGCACTTGAGTTAAATCCGGCTTTTGATTTGGGTTTGACCTTGTGCTCACTTGTCCCTGTAGATTTATCAAGTGTATATCGGTGTGCATGACCTTGTGGCATGTACAGTGATACACTGTGCATGTCACAAGCTGTTCGTATATGATGAATTAAAAATTAAATGATGACGAACAACCCAAATAACTAAGGCAAATAATATTTTCAAAAATACATTTTATTTTACACTGCAAAATTATTTTATTTTCAATTTTACTGCGTCAGTGTGTATTTTTGTAGATTGCTCAGATGCTGGATTCAATTTGGAATAGAGTTGAAGATAAAATACGAGTGAATGAACGATATGTAGTGAGGACAGTTATGTAAATTGAAATGTATTGTAATTGCAAATTGTATATATATAGTGAGAGCTCAAATTTGTACTATTCAAAATTGCAATAAATATTTGTTTGAATAAAATATCTGTTTGAATTTAAATTCTGTGTTATTTATTTTATTCAGCAAATATTTATTTAATCTGTGAAAATAAAATAGTACATTAACAAATACATTTAAATGAATATATATATTTTTATTATCATCAAACAAAAATCATATACTCGCATATTCAACAATCTCCCCTTTTGATGATAACAAACATATATTTAAGATTTTGAATTTATTAAATGTATTTGATCATTCAATTTGCTCCCCCTATTTGAATTCTCTCTCTCACAATGCTCCCCCCTTCATATATGCATGGAAAAAATATATTCAAATGAGCCTAGATGCAAATAGAAAAATATTTGACCGTTATTTGACAAAATCTTAACTTTTCTCTCCCCTTTTTTTTATCAGCAAAAGAGTAATAGTGTTAGAAAAATAGAGATAAAGTGATAGACATTAATACAATATTAAAACTCAATCGAGTATAAATATTAAATTTCAATAAAAAATCAAACAAAAATCATAAATACTCTATTTGACGCATATTCCACTTTAGAGTGATAAGGATGATGTCATCATATAAAACCATATAGTTGTGTCTATTTGTAGTTTATTTATTTCAGGAATTTGAATATCTACTAACCATGCATAACTGTTAGGACTTTTAAATGAGATTAGTAGTATTCCCAATTTTTTTTAAAAATGAATTCAAGTATCTTCTAACCACGCATAACCATGGGGACTTTTAAATGGGATTAGAATCAACTTGTTTATTTAATCAATCAATTTTGATATGCGTTCCATACGTGCATAACCGTGAGGACTTTTAAATGAGCATGGAAGCACATAATAAAAAATTCCAAGTAATTCACTCATGCATAACCGTGAAGACTTTTAAATGAGAGTGAATACTTTGGATGTTTTTATTTGTTAAAAAAAATATAATGAAATGAAAGTGCATAATTTCCTGTTTAGAATACCACATATTGACATACTATATTGGATTTTGATGAATGATGGTCGATAGAAATATGATAGAAATAGAAATGATCATGGAATTTGTACCAACAAAAGTTTTTATAACTCTTGTTTAAATTTCTAAAGAAATTTACTAATTATACTGTCTCAAGTTATAATATATAATTAATATCAACACTCATCACTTTTTCAATCACTATTTATCTTTTCGATAATCAGATTAGTTAATGTAGTCATTTAAAATCAAATTCAAAAATAATTATAAAATCAAATTTTCCAAAATGACTAATTTGAAACAAGGTCAACAAAAATGATTTTCTAGAAGGGGTTTTATAAGAAAAATGTCTGTTATTTGAAAATTATTTGAAATGAAAAATATGCGGATATTTTCTTTGAAAAACGATGCAGCTATTGAATGTCTCACTATAAATCACGTTCCACTAGTAATTTTTCTATCAACTAGATTACCAGTGTAATCTACATCTGAATTTCTCTTTCACTCGAGATTATCATTAGTTGAATATTATAGACCAGACCGTGATGTGTTCAACAAAATATCTTAAAATCATTTAACATCTATTGAATGAATTTCTTTTGAATTTGAATTGAAACCGTGGAAATAACCAAGCAGTGAACATAGAGTCAAATATATCCACTTGTAGCATGAGCAATCAGCAAATAACAAAAATACCATCATTTGACCAAACAAATTTATATGAATTAGTTCAAAGATGAAAAGATGATTGGTCAACATTTTGAATAAGTCAGAATCAAAATAATCATTCATTTCTTTATCACATAATCGGCTGATTTAAATTCAAATTATGGTGCAGATTTTCACATATATCGTTCAAGATACCTTTACCAATTTTACCTTTGTAGATAATTTTTCGTTGTTGCCCATTGTGATTCTGCCACCTTTATACTAGGCTAAGGAACTTTGATTTGACGCCCGTTGTGTTCCTAGAACAGCCAGAATCCAAGTAACACAGTTGATGTTCCTTAGCCTGCCACCACACCTACATGATAAAAGATTTTTGTGACCTAATTGTTTTTATAGGTCCATAGTTGTTAGTGGCAAATGATTTTAAAAAATAATTTTGTGGAGACTCAAAACTATTTATATACGTTCCTTTCGGCACCCAGATTTGTTTGACTTTGAGGGATTTTATATTCGTGCCTTTTGGAACCCAGATTGGAATAGTTTTCACATTTTTGGGTCTATACCAGCAAATATTTTGAATGTGTCCAAATTTTCTACAAATTGTGCACATGGAATTGACTTGTTTAATTTCACTACCAACACGTATAGATTGAGTATACCCAAGTCCTTGTCTATTAATATTGACTGTTTGTTTTCCTATTAGCATATTCAACGATCTTTCACTTTTGGAAAATTTTCTTAAGGTCGTTGACAGTTGTTGGACTTGTGTTTTTAGTGATTCATTTTCGTTCAATAATTGTGTGCACTTTTTAATAGAGTTTTCTCTCCTAGTATTTTCACTTTCCTTCAAAATCAGAATTTCATTTTCAAGTGATTTTATTTTAATTTCCGATTTTCTAATCTCTTCTTCGAATTTTGGACACTTATCACGCTTAGTGCTTTTGCTTTGATAGTTTTTAACTAATTGATCAAGCTGTTTATTTAAATCTATCAAAGTATCTCTTTGTGATTCAATTTTGGTGTATCTTTCCCTAAGTCGTTCAAAACAACCATTTACTTCGTGGAAATATATAAGTAATTCAGAGTGAGTGAGTTTTGATACCTCGCTTGGCTCATCATCATCATCGCTATCAATTATATTACCTCGAAGGCACAGATCTCCTTTCTCACTCTCACTGCTAGTGCTTTTATTATCATCATCACTTTTATTCCACGTGGTTGCAAAACTTCTCCCTTTTGATTTCTTTTCTTGGCCGTGTCGATTTCGAGGACAATTGGGCTTGATATGACCGGGTTTGTTGCACTTGTGACAAATGATCTCGTGTTCTTCTGAGTTGTCTAGTGCTTTGATTATTTTGCTTTTCAATTGTTGATTTGGAGCTGGATTTCTGTATTTGTGGTTCCACTTTTTGAATCTCTTTATTAGTAGCGCCAGCTCAGCTGCTCCATTATCATCATTATTACTACTGCCTTTTGTCAATCCTGTTAATCATGTTTCTGAGTCGATTATGGGGGATCTCTCATGGATGTTGACTTTTGCACCATATATTGCATCAAAGGTATTCCAGATTTCCTGTGCATTTTCACAATGAGAGACAAAGTTAAAATTATCTTGATTAATATGAGAATATAGTATATGCATAGTAAGAGCATTAATCGAAGTAATTTTCTCATCTATTCTATCACACCCATTTTCAATAATATCCCAACATTTAACATTAACAGATTTTAAATAAAATTCCATTTTTAATTTCCAATTCAAAAAATCTGTTCCATAAAAAACAGGAGGAATAATATTGGACTGACCCTCGGTAAAAACATTAAAAGAAGCCATTTTAAAAATTCAAATTTGTAAAACAAAAATTGGTTTTTGAAAAATCAGATTTTTTAAAATAGAAATGGCTTTTGTTCCTAGCTCTGATATCACTTGTAGGATCGATTTCACCCTAGAGAGGGGAGGGGTGAATAGGGTGATACTATTAATTATAAAAATTATTGCGGAAGTTTATATAAAATATTTTCAACACATATCACGGTAGAATAATATCATCACAAATAATAGCAGAATAGTAAATACAGAAAATAGAACACACAGATTTACCCAGCTTCGGCAAAACCCTGCCTACGTGCTGCCCCCAAGGTTTCTACTAGAAATTAGATATTCAGACGCTTACACACGTAAACTCGCGACACCCGCTATCAAATAACCTAACTCTACACTCAAAACCCTACCACAACTCAGCCACGGAGTTGCAAATTTTCCAAACTACGCCACGTAGTTTATCCCCTAGTCACACGACTAGAAATTACAAAGGTTTTTAAAAAGTTAAAATACAATGTAAAAACAATTTAAAAACTCAAAACCCTAATTTATAAAACTAAAGCCTTTATATAATTAAAACAAGAATAAAACAGGGCCGGCCTCCTTTTGCTTCCTTTTATATTATTCGGCCCGCTTTCTCCTTGTTTGTAAAAAAATGGCGGCTTGTTCCTTTATTCGTTTGCTCGAAAATTAGGGCTCTAGAAAAATTGAAGGCACCGACTTTGTTGATCGTTCAGGTGGATGTTGTCGTGATTGCTTTGACGATCGATTATTTCTTCGTTGCTTTGCACACGGCTGCTCCAATTTTTGATCGAGTTCGACTTCAGTGGTAAGTGAATTATTCTTTTTTCCTTTTCTGATTAGCTTGCTTGGACTCGATGCTTTTACGGCCAATGATGTTAAACATTTATATAGGATTCGAATTCATATTTTTTCGTTCGTCTGTTAATTTGCTTAACTTCGTCTCGGCCACTTGATTATGTTTTGATGCTCGTGATGATTTCTGACTTGTTCAAATTTATATAATTTCGTGTTACTTGATTGACACGGTTTCGATTGATTTCTTGGTTGCCACGGTTTTGGTTTGAAACTGCTGTTGACTTGCTTATGTCGGTTTCGTGAATTTCTGATCACTTCGGCTTTTGTGGTTGAACTTCCTTGATTGACTTGCGGCTTTGACTTGATTGACGATGTTGATTTCATTCTTTGTGCTCAACTCTGGCCATTTGTGTTCATCCTTGTAGTATACTGGACTTGTAGCTTGATTTACTTCCAGCCTTGACTTTGTTTGTTCGATCACTGTTCTGTACTTGTGCATTCATGTGTGTTTGCCTGTAGTGTTGCAGTCTTGGGTCTTGTTGCATATATATATCACTGTACATGTTGTTTTGGTTCTGGTTATGTTCATACTGCTTTGATCATAGTCCATATCTAGTTCATGATGTCGTTGAAACTATTTTGAGCTGCACTGATGGTTGCATTCATTCTTCACTTTGATATTGCAGTCTTCATGTTGTGTTTATATCATGTTGCCAGGCTTGACTGAATCATCATTGACCTGTACATTCGAGTCTACACTGATGAAAGAATAGTTGTTGTAGACAGTTTGCATTGCATCACGTATTCATGTAGTCTGGTCATTGTCGTTGCTTTGCACTTGTAGTCTTCACTTCCATACTGCTGTGTTTTATCTGGACCGGTCGATATTGCATGTTGACATTGTTTAAACTCCACTGTTAGCTTGATTCTTGTTTGTTGCCTTGTTTCTTATGTTTGGTCTTGGCCATTCACTTGTTAAGGCTGCTGCTCCTTCGAGCCCATGTGCATTGAACTTGTATAATTCTTGTGTATGTGGAGTTATCTTCGAACTGATGTGTTATTCAAGTTGCATTGTATTTGAACTCATGTCTGGTTTGGTGTAGTTGCTCATTCGAGCTGCTGTGTGGTTCGATGCACTTATATATGTCTTCATTTGTTGGTTGTATTTGAATTCTTGTGCTCGACAGTTTTGTGATGTTTTGTAGTGCACCTGTGTTGAATCCAGCTTGTAGCTCGGGTTTGACCTTGTGCTGATATCGTGACTTTATTTGTATTGCACTTTAGTTGAACCCGGCTTTTGATTTGGGTTTGGCCTTGTGCTCACTTGTCCCTGTAGATTTATCAAGTGTATGTCGGTGTGCACGACCTTGTGGGATGGACAATGATACACCGTGCATGTCACAAGCTGTTCGTAAATGATGAATTCAAATTTAAATGATGACGAACAACCCAAATAACTGAGGCAAATAATATTTTCAAAAATATATTTTATTTTACACTGCAAAGGTATTTTATTTTCAATTTTACTGCGTCAGTGTGTATTTTTGCAGATTGCTCAGATGCTGGATTCAATCTGGAATAGAGTTGAAGATAAAATACGAGTGAATGAGCGATATGTAGTGAGGACAGTTATGTAAATTGAAATGTATTGTAATTGCAAATTGTATATATATAGTGAGAGATCAAATTTGTACTATTCAAAATTGTAATAAATATTTGTTTGAATAAAATATCTGTTCGAATTTAAATTCCGTGTTATTTATTTTATTCAGCAAATACTTATTTAATCTGTGAAAATAAAATAGTACATTAACAAATACATTTAAATGAATATATATATGTTTATTATCATCAAACAAAAATCATATACTCGCATATTCAACACTCCCTATTACAAACCACATGATAGTTAGAATGGCAGGTACTGGTGCTTGGCATATTCGGTGCTTACAGGGACACTTTACTTTGTAAGTGTCAAATCTTAGTCAGTGTTTATGTGATTTATTATATTTTAATTATTCCATTGCAAGTTATTTCATTAGAGCTCCATATGCGTTCTTTTGTTTCATTTGCAGGATACCAAACCAATTATCCATATTTTAATGGACTTAAGTTTTCAGTTTAGCGAAAAATTCAGTCCGAGTGCGGGTTCTTACAAACAGAGAAAGCAAAGTGAGGGAAAGCAAATCAAAAGAAATCATGGGTCGAAATCGACAAAGTAATATACCTGATTTGAATAAAAGCTACCACATTTGCAAATCTTCACAATACATGAATTATTACCTTAAAAAAGAGAGAGATTTACAACTTGGAATCAATAATCAAAGATTGAACAAGTATCTATATAAAAGCACTCTAAATAATTGGAAATATCACTTATCTGTTTGGAGTAAAGGAGAAAGTAGTGCACTTTCAAGTCGGTCTTACCTATCTCCAGCTAAAAGCAAGGAAACAACTAAATTGAAGGAGAGCGTTCCAAACTTGATGAACAATAAAGGCATTGGAGAGGAGAAGGAGGTTTGGAAACCCCCTTAAGTTAATTTACATGCATGTAAAGAAGAAGGCATAAGAATCGCCATGAATCGCCTTTTTTTTAAATATTTAGTGTTAGAGAAATTGCATAGTTGAATAAGTATTGCGGCTAGGGTTTCTCCCTTTTGTAAAGCACTTGGGCCTGTTTATCTGTTTAAAAAAGAAATAATAATAAATATTAAACGTTTCATTTGAATGAAAAATGACATAATTCATTTTTTTCTCAAATATAAAAACATGCAAATTATATGATAAAAATTTTACACTGAAAAAATACGTTTAATCGTCAACTCATCCATCTCAACAAATTCACGTTATATTTCAAAATAAATTATGTTTTATAGGATATTTTAAATATCTAAAGCATTATATTTTTACAATATCACTACAAGGGAAATAGGCTATTCCAACGGCTCCCAGCCGTTGGCGGCCGTTGGGAGCCGTTGGAAATAGCGTTGGAATAGAGTACCACGCCTTCCAACAGCTTCCAACGGAAGCAACGGGGAATTAGCAACGGCTACCAACGGCAAAAAACTGACCAATAAGCCGTTGGTAGCCGTTGCTAATCTGGGTGAATTTTTTTTTACAGCAGCACGCGATTCACCTTCCAGCCACACACAATCAATATATATCAATTTCCATTCCATTTCCACTCCATTTCACATATATATCACATATTCAACACATTATACCACAAACAATATAAACAACCAAAAATCAACATCAAACATTACATATTCAAGTCCAACTCCATATTCAAACATTACAACCAAACCCTCACCAACTCCAACTCCATATTCAAGTCAATATATACAATGCAAACACTTAAACCTCACCACCTCAAAGTCAATACATACACAATAACCATCAAACACAATCCTCACCACCTCAAAGTCAATATATACAATAACCAACCACAAAACAATAATCATCATACCTCTCAAGCATCATCATCACCTCCGGAAGCACCAGACGACGAAGGGAAGGAACCATGCCTCTGCGCGTACTCCGCTAAACGTTGATTCAGCTGCTCCATTTGTATAGCGCGAAGACGGTCCTGCTCTTGCAACTGCTCAACCATGGTTCTAAGCTCTTTTATTTCAGCTTTGTCACACGCCTTTTGAGCTGCACGAACCTGCAAATAGAATATGAGATGTTCACATTTGTATTATAATCATTTTCTTAAGCAATGTATATTTTAAAATATAGAAACGTAAATGACGTGATCTTAAGCAATGCATATACCACAAATAAATGCATATTTTTATTACAATATATATGTTAACTTATTAAATATATAGGTTAACTCAACTAGAAATCATCATATGTATAGTGTATCTATATGTGAATTTATTAAATATAATATTGCAATGTTTATAAGATTACCGCTTGGTTTCCATAGCCATAGCGCCTATTCCGCTGCGTCGGATCCATAATAACGTCGAAAATATTATCTTCCTCCTCTACCGTCAACTCATCGCGATCCGATTCTAAAAGCAGCTCTGCCCGTGCCTCCTGAAACTTTGCCTAAAATAAAAAATAATTACAGGTTAAAATTAGTAGAATAGGATTTAAACATATCGATATTAATAAAATAAGTTTTAAAATATGCATACATATGCAGCCGTCGCCTTATCATCACCATCCCACTGATATGTAATATTGCCAGCATTGTCTGTTTGTCTTGATGCGTGGGTGCGGGTAAATACCTCCATCATAGACACGCGACGTCCAACCGATCTTTCCTGCAATAAATAATTTATATATTTTAATTTTTCATAGCTAATTACCGAACTAATTAATATACAAAATGTAATAACGGTTTAGATAAATTTACCAAGTCCTCACGGTGATGCTGAAAAGACTTGGATCCGCCACGATGCGTTACAGGATTCCTACTTCTATTGGCAGAGTTCCTCTCCGACTCCATCTGCAATTTTATAAATTGAATATTATATTTATACTAATTGCGAAATAATTAACTATATATTAGGTAGAACATTTACCTTGAACTCGTCGGTCTCCCACCACCTCATCCAAGAATCCCATACGGAAGCGCCCATCCAGTTCGGTTTCTTCCCCGATTTTTTAAGAGTTGACATTACCTCCCTGTAATTTTTGGCGACCTTCGAATTCCAATGGCGCTGAACCATGACGACATCGGCCTCCGCCAAGTCCACTTGCCCCTGTACAAAGAGAAAACATTACTAAGTGTTCATTTATACTTATTCATATAGTAAAGTAGTATATATAAACTCATCAGAAAATCCTGCCATATGGCCTCCCTGACATGGTCAGGGATCTTACTCCACTTAGGCCAGCAATCTATCATCCTGCTCATATATGATTGCTTGGAAATGCCAAGCACAACTCCTGAGGGCTCCAAATCAAATCCCCTGTGTTAAATAAACAAAGCTTTAAACAAGTATATATATGTATGAACAAATTTATATTGTTATCATTTTAATTTTGATACTTACGCTCCATCAGCCTTCGGCTGCAAATATACAAGTGGTCGAGCTGGAGGCTCACCACTACTCTCGCCGGCCGAGCGAGAAGAGCTACGACGTCTGGAGCCTGACATAATACCTGTTGAAAAGTTTCATTTTTAATTATAGACATAGATAAAATGATGATGATATGTGGTGCATGTAATGATGATGAGATGATATATATGTGATGCGTGTGCGTGAATATATAATTGTAAAAATTACCGGATTTAACTCAGTCCTCGTCGTTTTCTGATTCAGACTCGATCTCGTGTTCTATATCGTTTTCCTCTACACTCTCAAATGCTTCGACTAATACATTTGTCTCATCATTTAATTGTCCAAAATCAGTTTGATCGTCTGTAATTGTGGTTTCAACATTTTCTTCGATATCTGCTTAATAGGCTTGTTCTTTTGGAATATTTTATCCATCAAATGTAAATCTCGTCTTGGTTTTAAAAACCGCAGACCAATCCGCTTTATCTCTTTTTAGAGACGGATAAGGGGCGTAATAAACTTGTAGGGCTTGTTTGGCTAGTACAAACGGATCGTATGGCTGATAACGGGAGGTATGTTTTATTTCTATAAGATTATAATTTGGATGCACGTTAATACCAGAACCTAGAACATTGCACGTTAATACATATATAGTAAATTATATGATTTTTAATATTTCACAAAATATATAATTCATGTTCGTAAAATATTCCACTAATTCATGTTTTTCTAACATTTTACAAAACATACACAAAATAATTTAAATCAATCATAACTAATCTAATGCTAATTCACATGCGCATTTATACTAAATTATAAACATATTTACATATGTGCATAATATATACATACACAAACAATTTGGACATTTGGATGACAATAATTGTAATTAGCATTTAGTTTGGTGTAATAAACAAGCAATATGTCATTGGATACAAATATAACAGCAAATTAACACAAAATTAAAAAAGATAAAAATTGTAGGGTTTTAGGAAAACCTGATTTTGGAGACTTCTAGGAATGGAGAGAGGATGTTGGCGTTGAGTGATGGCGTTGGAGCAGCTGTTGGTTGCGTGGGGAAGGTTGGAGGTGGAAAAGAGGAGGGGAGGAGAAGGGTTTTGGTGGAATTGGGGAAGATGAGAATAATGTTTTGGTCTCTGTCTGGTTGCAGGTATACGCAAATTTCCAACGATTACCAACGGCCGCAAACGGCGTTATTTCCAACGGTTATCAACGGCTACCAACGGCAAGTTAAAAAAAACGTGCCGTTGGTAGCCGTTGGAAAATGCCGTTGGCGGCCGTTAGAAAGCCTTCGTGGCTATATACTGTATTTCTAGTAGTGTATTAATTGTATGTAGCACATATGTTATACACTACTTAATATAATATTTATGGAAAATTCTATTTGAACACAAAATATAGATACAACAAACACTAGAGATATTAACCATTAGATCGTCATCTGATTTCCACCTTCCATGTAATGACAAAATGATCCAACTTTCTATATTTGTTGTGTCAAATTTTGTGTTTAATTTTGTATCACCGCTCTCTTTATTTATAACCAATGGAATGGATAGAATATATATCTTCATGAACCTAAAATAGTGCTATCATCTTAATCATTGATTACCCAACATCTAACTTTGATTATCTATCTTCAAGCAAGAAACAAAACTATTTTTCACATGAAATATTAACAATTTATGTAAATATTCAAAATAATGGAAAAAGACTGATATTTTCATTTCATTAAGGAAACAACAATAATTGCATATCTGCCCTTCTCTTTGAGAAGATGATTACTAACATTAAGAGCAAATCTAGCAAACAACTCATCCATAATGATAGGTCCAAAATGCCTTGCAAGCGTAGGTTCTAACACTGCTCTTATGGTTTTTGCCACGTTTTTTCCACTCTCGATGTTATCAATTGATTCCCGATGATCAATAGGTTCATCATTTGGATCCCAATTTGACATTGTAGTGTACAGTTGAAGTATGGAGAATAATGTGTGTTTCATAATCACTTCTTTTACTTCTTCCATGGAAGGCGTATAAACTGGAAAGTTAAATCTCGCAACTATGTCCTCCTTCAAAAGTCTCTACCAAAAATAGTAATTTTTATTAATAGTTGGATAAGAAACACAATTATTTGGTTCGACTGTGAAGTTTCAACAAGAGATCAGAAGTTCAAAAATCTTATTTAGAACAAAAATTAACATTTGCCTTCAAATAGAAATTTTGAAGCATAAATAGAGTTACAAATTCAAAATCATATTCCAACAAAAAAATAATATATATTTTCATTATATTTTTCAGTTTATTTTTATCAACTACATAGAAATTTTAAATTTAATAATTTTATGTGGGGCTTTAATATGCGCGTAATAATAATAATAATTGATTAGACACAAACAATGAGTAAGTTATAGTATAATGCATGATACTCATTGTGTTTTACAAACATGTAATCAGCAGTTGCACAAATTATATATCATTAACTAATCATACCTGTTCGACCATAGAGTTGACTGCATCTGCTAACAAACTAAAAAGGCAACTCAATTCTCCATTTCGAGCATCCATGCTTTTTCTTCCCAAAAAAGTTAAAACCATTCTTCCTCCACGTACTAATTCTTCGTATCTCAGACCAAGAAAACATGAGAAATCACTTTTGAACAGCTGATAATATGATTGGATTATATTTGGTGTACTTGTCTTTGCAATATAGATATTCCTCTTGTTTAAAGGAACTTTCTTCTCATTTTTAACTCCATCAGGAACCTGCAACATTCCAAAATCAAACTTTTAAGTTTAATAACTTATTATAGTGTAAAAAACTTCCGCTATCGCAGAATAAGTAATGTATGATCATAACATAATGTGTTTATGTAATTCTGTAGCATTGAAGGTTTCTCTAAAATTGTACATAAGAAAATTAATCTATATTCTTTCTTTCATAAAAAACCATCTTCCTACTACAATAATGAAAGTGGTAAAACCACCAAAAATTCAAAACCTCAACGGACTAATAAATTACACCAAAAAGGCCTTGTTACTTTCAGATAGATCATTTTGGAAGAAAAAAAACTTTTTGAATCATTTTAAAAAGAAATCATTGACCAATATTCTGCAATTTTTGGAGTTGTTGATCATCTTGCAAAAGCATTTAGCTAATGATTGAATAACTAATTATATAACCTTGGAGCGCCAGTGGAGGCTATAGGAAGAATAAAAGAAATGAACACTGTTTGAAGGAAACAGCCTCCCATAGAAAGTACCAGGAGTACCCATCACATAATAATTTGGAACACTTGCAATATTATCTTCCTTCTCTTGCTCTATCTTCATTTTGAGAAATCCAAGGTTTCTGAACAAAGTATTGAAATCATTCTCAGGTAAATCATTAAGAAAGCATTGTATATCTGGTGGCTTTTGACCCAGTCGATGGCAATGTGCACCAAGTGCATGTACAATCATTGAGAGAAACAAGAACGTGTTTGGACCAGATGAGCAACCCATGTCCACTGCCACAAAATTCTCAGTTTGTGTTTTTGTATATACATCTTTTACAGCTTCTTCTATCAGTAGCCTAGATTCTGAAACTGCTTTCTCCTGAAAGAAAATTACATGTCTAATGTAAACAATATTAAGATTTATGGAGTACGCAGCAAGAAAAAAGTTCTCATATATTCATATTAAGATTAGTGGTGTAGTCCTCTCAACAACCGAAGTAAAGATAACAAGAAGTGAAACGGAAACCTGAAGCCTGGAATTTGCAGCATAACTTGTAACACCAGTTCCTCCAATCATGGGAAGTATTTCTTCCATCTTCATGTTCATTCTTTTTGCTTGCTTTCATGCTGAACTTTAAGCTTTTCAGCCCTAATTTATAGCCACTGAAATGCTGAGGCATGATTAACGTGGAAATTTTTTGATAAAGAGAAAAAGATTGCGTTGATTTTCTTTCAACTTGTTATCCTATCCCTGTGTTAAGCAACTGGATATTGTATGGTGTTTTCCCGATCCCCGTGTATCTTGCTACTGTTTGTGTGTGTGCGTGTAAAAAACAAGCTGTCATCGATCCAACTATGAAATCTTATCTGTTAACGGAAATCCTGACAATAATTTGAAGAATGATGATAAATCCAAATACAAAGCCATACGCATACACTACATGTGTTTTGTTTGCTCATCTGCTATTCGCAATTATACAAACCGTCTTTTCTAGAGTCTACTTGTTTTTGGTACAGTCTTAATTTGTCCCATTCTGCTACATATTCAATTCATTCCTTTAGATTATCTCGACCTCCGTATTAGTTGTGTCATATATCCGAGCATTTCTCTAAGTTGGTCAAAATTCGTAAGTTCTGTAATTAAACTTAAAAAAATAAAGATTGCGGTATATAAAATATGAATGCTTTTGCAACTTGTATTACTGGTAAAAAGGTAACACAAATATATGTGCTATTCAGTATGAATGTGAGTACTGCTGGTTTCCATCATGCTTGCTTTTTTGGGCAAATAAACAGTGCCCACATGCACTGTTTTATAATCAGTGCCCACATGCACTGTCATCCGGTTATGCAAGACTCTGGGAAAAAGTAGTACTCCGGTACTGCAAAACCAAACGGTGCGTATAAAACCACATAAACCCCAATTATCAAACATAATAACAGCTTTTCATACTATTAACTGATGACAAAGGACATTGAAATTAACGACATAAGTAATGCCTAATTTTTTGTTTTAGATTATAGTTGTACAAGACTGCATCATTAGTGATAGGTTTTTCTTTCATTTTAGCATATAAGAATGCATGGTAATCGATGGTTTATAGAGAGGATAGACATTTTGCTTATATGTTGGGGGTAAATAACTATAAAACAGGTTACTGACATATGATTCTCTATATATGATTCTGAAAGGAATGCAATAATTGAATTCTTTTTCATTGTTTTCTTACCCTGTAAAACTTTTAAATCAACTGAAGTACATTATTCTAGATTGTTTGCAGGTCTGGTTGTATACGTATACCCTTTTTTTTTTGTAACAAATGAGATTTTGAATTAATTCAATTTATATGTTATTCTCATATTTAATTCTGTACTTTAGTTGTAATTCCGGACCATTTTATATTTAATCAACCCGTCTTTTTTGTTGGAAATTCAAAACTTGCTTATGTGCTTCAGTTATGTATACCTCTATATTAAGGCTTTAGATATTTCACATTTTTAAACCGACCGCTAAGAAGATTTGCTTATTGTCATTTGTTCAAAATCACATTTTCTGAAGCCCAAAAAACATGTCACCCTGCCATCCACGTTTCTCTACTGTTTCTACTATGTAACTTTCGTCTCCTCTCCAATTTTGGTTATTCAAATTCAGGGTGATTTTCGTCATAATTCATGTTTTCTCTCCTCCTTTCCTCAGATCCATCCCCACAACTTTCTTGACCTAATTTTATCCAAACCTAATTTCAAAAATCAAAATTAGTTAGTCCATCTTTCTTCCATTTCTATTTTTTGTTCTATGCGATGCATACTAGGCCCTCAATTTTGGAAACTTTATTCAATAAATCGATGCGATGGCGATGCAATTAGTTAGTACCGCTATTTCCGTGCTTCTATTCTCGAATGGCCTCCTCCAAATAGTGGTTTCTGTTGTAGTTCAAAGTGAAACCAATAATCATTTTCTCTCCCGATCCAACTTTCCGGCGAAGATGTAACATCATACCATTTCCATCAAGTATGTGTAATCCAGATTTCACCATGTTTTCTAATATACAGTTTGAAATTTTGAACATTTGTTATTTTGTCCAATTGAAATGATAATGTATCACTGTAATTATTCAATTAGATTTGATTCTTAAATGATGTAAGGATACATCAATGATAGTTTTAATATTTTCATATAGTAGATTAAATTGTTTGGCAATGCTTTCTTCTTTGGTGGTTCAAATTATGTCTGTTGAACTTTTCGGCACCCCTCCATCTTCCGCTATAGCACATATATTTTTATGGCAACATTTATTTGTAACAAAAGGAGTTCCTTTTTGTTACATGCTACCAATCTCATATATATGCTCATCTCTTTTAGAATATTTTGCGATGAGGGACTAATCATAATCCAATCTACGCATCCACTCTAATACAATGCGACCCACACCTAACAATGTCTTCTCACTTATCTTTCTATGTTGTTTCTGTCTGTGACAATGATGTAGTGATGTTTTGAGATTTTTTTGGCGGAAATTATTCAATGATGCATAATACAAAATTTTAATTTTACCTATTGATATTCAAAAATTCTGAAGTAAATTTAACTAATTTGAAAACTTATATGTTATCAACTATTAGCTCACTTGTTGTTTTTCTTAGATTCGGCCAAAGTTCATCACTGCGTGGAGAAAAATATTTTCTTATGACATAATTGAAACTTGAAGACAAATTTAGAGGAAGTATGCCAGATACAGAAGAATAAAACCTATGCATAAGTCAGTTCAAGTACAAGTACATGGTATATAACACAAGTAAGTATACATCCTTCTAATATTGTTTTGCTGCTGTTACAAAATTATGACCATACTATATGCAGTATTTTGCCAAGCTCACATTATTTGGCTATGTAAATTATACATTTTACATTCTTCAAAATCAAGTGCTTATAAAACAACGTTGAAGGTGTAGTTGTATGACCATTACGAAGTGAAATTGCCTTTTACTGGAGCTTCATTAAGTAATAAGATTCGCTAACTTTTATCAATTACTATGATATTTGTTTGGTTTGCTGTATTAATGATAAGCTTATTCATTTTAACATTGACATATACTTGTCAGTTAGCTGCACAAGAGATTACGTGAGGAAAATCATATGTGCGATAACTTTTTACATCTTCATCAAATGCTGATAAATGCAATGCTTCCTACGTTCGCAACTAGTTACCAATTTATAAAAACTAATGATGAACTGTAAAAAAATATTTAAATTATTTAACCAAACGGTTGGTTTTATCCACTGTTGTGCGGTTATATGTCATTAATAAGTAAGAATATGTTTGGACCAGAGGAGCAACCCAGGTCCACAACCAAAATTCTCCGTATGTGTCTCTGTAAAGACATCTTTTGCAGCTTCTTCTATTAGTAGCTGAGGTCTTGTTTGATTTCATTTTGAGTTTTGCGTTTTCAAAGTTCATTATAAAATATGAAGAGAGCGAAGAAAAATACTTAGAATTTTAAGTTATTATAACGATGATGGATCGATAACGGAATTGATTGAGGGATGGCGGAAGGATGTATTATTTTACGTGCTTTTGTTATTTTTCAAAATATGAAGAAAAATAATTGTTTTTCATTTTATATGTTAACTTAAATTTTCAAATAGGTTGTTTTCAAAAAATACACACGTCATACGATTTTTTGTTGGACGGAAAGCCAAAACTAAAAATTGCCCTAGATTCTAAAATTGCTTTTTCCTAAAAGAAAATTATATGTCCAAAGTAACAATGGTAAGATGGAGTAAGTTGCAAAAAATAGTTGTCATATATTCATACTAAGATTAGTGGTGTAGTCCAGTCAAGAACCAATGTAATGGTAACAAGAAGAAGTAAAACGGAAACTTGAAGCCTAGAAATTGCGGGACCAATTCCTCTGTCTCCAAATCTCATATGCACTCTATCCACTATGTAAGCCAGCCATTCATCTTGAGAGTGGTCCCTGCTATTTAATTTTTTATGTACCTAATAAATGGTTGTGATTAGCTGACATATGGGAACACAAAGTTAGGGGGCAGAAGAATTGAACCTAGAATTTGCAGCATAACTTGTACGTAACACCAGTTCCTCTATGGGAAGTACTGCATCCACCTTCACGTCCATACGTTTTGCTTGCTTAATGTTGCTACGCTTTTTAGCCCTGATTTATACAGGATGACGTGGAAATTCTTTGATAAACAGAAAAAGGTTACATGATGTTCTTTCAATAAGTTATCTTTAGACTGCTTAACTCGTTAAAAACTGCGTATTCTATGGTATCTTCCCGATCCGTGTGTATCCAGCTATTGTAGACAAAACAATTTGTGTCATGTATTTTGTAAATAAAGAATAAAAGAAAAGATTTCAGTATATAAATGCTTTTGCAACATGTATTAGTAAAAGGTAACACAAACCGTATATGTTATTCAGCGTGGTTTTGAGTATTGTTGGTTTTTATCATCATTACTATTTTTTGGGGGGCAAATAAACGGTGCCCACATGCACCATTCAGTCCCTGCCATAAATTATGGCTCTGGGTAAACATTGCACAAAATTAATCTTGAGATTGACCGTGAGCATGTATTGTACAAAATTAATTTTAAGGTTGGGTGACTTGGGTCTTGCTCTACAAGTGAAAAACAATACAATGTCAAACAATCAGTAGCAACTCGAACACATGACATTCAATACATTAAACACAATTTTAAGGTTGGAGCAGATGACGATGGCGAGTAATTGTTTTGCTTGTACTTATATTGAAATGCCATTGCATTGGTCGATATGATGTGATGCGTTGCATATATGTGTATATGAGATGATGTATCAGATTTTCAAATATGATATAAAATTCATCGTTTTTATTCACTTTGGTTCTCTTAGTTGAGAAATTTTTATTTGTAGCTATAATACTGTATTATGCAATTATATAACTTGTGTACATTGTCTTGCGTTAAGGTGAGATATATTCATGTATTGAAACGTATCCATGTTGACCCAAAGTAGTGTAAATGAGAGATCCCTCCTTCCACGCCAATTGATTCAAGCTACTGGATGTGGTAAACTCCTTCTTATATTTCAATTATTGAAGCCACAACATCACAGGATATCTTCGACTGATTTGAATGGATATCGAAGTTGTAGACAAGATGATAAAACGTCAGAGGTACATCGTCTAAGGTACATCGAAGAGGAAGGTGTTGGCTAGGGTTAGGTTTGAATATTTGCTAATGATTTTATTCTACCGCGTAAGGAAGAAATGAGCAGGATTTCTATATGGAGAAAGTGGGCAGTCATGTGCACAATTAACTTAAGGAAGCGTTGTTATTAATAATTATATAAAAAAATTATTTACTGTCACACAAATCATTAAATTTAACCGTTGGATTCAAAATAAAATAAAATAAAATAACCTTAGTCATTAGATGTTAAGTAATTTAAAAACTGATTATTAATCAACATAAAGACCGAAACTTGTTTCTAAACCGTTTCATATTTTACAGATGGGCTACAAAGTGAATTTTGGTCTATAATACCAAAAACTAAAAACCAAAGTTTCAGCGATTAATCAGCCTTTAATTAAAGATGAATTTTCTGCATTTTATCTTCAGTCTTTAAATCAATGTTTTTTTGTAGTGTTGAGGGTAGCTCAATCATTCCACATCACCCACAATGCCACCAAATACACTTTTCAAAATTAGCAGCTTTTATGCAAATTTGTGAGCTATAATGTTGCTTTTTTCAGGGAAGGAGGGGATATTCTTCCCCATAAGCTACTGATTTCCACTAATATTAAATTAATTTCAATCCCTATTTTATCAACTGTTTAGAGGTCTTTGGCTTGCCAAACACTTGTTTTAGTGGTTAATTGGTCAAAACCTTTATAGGATGCGCTTGGAAGTACGACCTTAACTTTTGAGCCTTCAATAGCAAACAATATGTGAGTTTCTCCATGACTAAATACCTAAGCTTCGCTTCCTTTAATCTCCTACTAGTATAATATATTGGCAACTGCACATCATTTTCCTTTCTTATCCACACTGAGCTTATTCCATGCTCTGACATTGCCATGTATAAGAACAAATCTTCACCCTCGACGGGACCAGATAGAATTAGAGGTTTTCTAAGTGGTTTATTAGTTCATAGAAGGATTTTTTGTGCTCCTCCGTCTATTCGAATGCTCGACGCTTTTCGATGACATCAAAGAAAGTGATACTTTTGTCCATTGCCTTTGAAATAAATTGATTAAATACAACCGCCTTCCTTTCAAACTCATCACATCCTTACTGGTTTTGGTTTTCGCCCTATCTCTAGTTACCTTTATTTGCCCTGGTTTTGCTTCTTTTCCACATGCACTCACCATGTGTTCTCGATAATGTTACTAGTTGTGGGCCCCATTTTTCTCTATCTATCATGACTTGCAAGATCGAAAATAGTACAAGTCTAGATGATGTGACATCGTTCGACATGAATCAATAGTTCTTGTGAAAACCCGACCTCTATACTCATACTATCCAAGATTGTTACAAAGTACTACGTCAGATAATACGGAGAATGAGGCTGTAAGAACCCGCATATTTTACGATTATATATTTAAATGTTTTATTTAAATATAACATCGTTAATTATGTCAAAGTCCGAAATGTGACATTTTTGTAAACGATCGAATCCAGACTCGAGACCACTTTCATTGAGTTCAAATCGACGTTTAGAACTTGTTTAAGTACAAACATTGTTGTGTTTGGAGTTGATTAGGATTTTGGTATTTTCATTTGGGCTTTGGGTTGTGTTTTAGCTCATTAACCCAAACCATTCTACCAAATACCCTAACTCCTCTCCTCTTCCTTCATTCCATTCACAATTTCCTAACACTCCAAGCTAAAGGAAAAAATGGGGGAAAAGAAGGGAAATTAAAATTCCTAAGCCCTAGCTTTTCTTAGGAATTCAAATTCAAGTTATAAATCAAAGAGAAGCTTAGGTAAGCATCCTCTTCATCTTCTCCATCTCAATCTCTCTTCAATTTTCAGAATTTCCTATAACCTAATATAGGAAATCTTTGCATGTGATACTAAATTGGAGATTCTAGAGGTGTAGTTGAAGAGGAATTGATCTTAGCTTGTTTTGGAGCTTATCTTTTCTATTTTTGAGTTTAATGGTTAGTTCTTGAACCCACATCTATGTCTATAGCTTTGATTGTTGTTAGGTATGAATTCCTAACATCTATTTCTTATTCAATTGCTTTTGAATTGAATTGGTTAGGTGAATTTTCCTAATTTTGGTATTTTTGAAGTCAAAATTTATGAAAACCCTAGAATGGGTGTTTAGACATGTTGTTTTGGGTGTATTGAAGAGCCTTTAGGGCTGGGTTGTCACTTGACATAAATCCGTAGTCGCAGTTGCTCATTCAATCGCTTTCGAATCCGAGAAGTTGTGTAGGTTTGCCCATTTAAGGGCTTTGCAAATTCTGTCCCGCTACAGGCGACAGACGTCTGTAGATTATCCACAGATGTCTGTGACCTCAAGTTTAGAATTTCCCGAAACAGGGGACAGATGTCTGTGGATTTCCCACAGATGTCTATGGCTGTCAAATTTTGGAAATTGGCTTATTTTTATGTGGATTTTCGATTTACCGATTTTTGATGATCCGTATAGTTATTGTCAACCAAAATCAACTTTGATGATTTCTTTTCTGGATTTTTGGTGTTTCCATTTGATGGATTTGATATCGATTTCCATGGTTTTGATTCACATTATCGAAATGTGGATTTTTGTGTTAGATTGTTTTTACAATCGTTTCTATGATTTGTCACTTTTAAATATATAGGTTTTGTACTGGTAGTAAATACTAAATCAGTTTCATAAAAATGATTTCAACACTACTTTTATTACAAAGCTCGATTTTAAAACTGTTTTCCAATCTATTAATATATACAAACCTTTACCTCATTCGGATGAGAAATCTAATTAAACGATTTAGCAAAACAAGTGGTATGAAACGCTTGCGTTTACTTCGTCGGTTAATTCTTAGACTTGTTCGATTGAAATCTCGTGACAATTTACGAGTGAAAATCTACAATTTGTTCGTAAATAATTAAGTTAAGCCAGTGGTTATGGGACATGAAGCTAAACTCATTTATTTACTAGCTTAGTGTAATTTACACTTATTGATCAATGATGATCATTTTGTGATTTAGACCTGCGATGTGCAATGTCTCCTTGTCCGTGTAGGGGACTATACCCCGTTCTGTGGAGCTTCGGCTCATTTTTATAGGGTAGCGACCCATGGTCTTTTGATCGTTTGTGGAGCTTCGGCTCATTTGTCTACAAGGGGGGACTATACCCTGTTCTGTGGAGCTTCGGCTCATTTTTATGGGTTAACGACCCATGGGATAGCATCACGTTTGTGATACACGTGTTGGTGAGTTTTCATGCTTCCGTTTGTGGTAGGCCTCCCCCTTTGTGCTTTTTGGATTTCTAAATATTGATTTCTGGAATTTGTGTTTCACCAATTTTTGTGATTTGCATTGATAAGCTTTATCAATATTTGTGATTTGGTGAATAAAATTAAAGAATATGATATTCTTTTTGATTTTTTGAGAAAACTTGAGATATTGTATGATTTTTATTGTTATCATATATATTTGTCATATCTCTTATCCTATCTCATCTTACATGAAATTTATAGCTAGACTGATCCGTTTATTATTTTTCTTCTTAAATAATACTCGGGTCAGATCGAGGTGTTTCAGGTGCTCCTACTTGACCTCTTAGTAGGGACTAGCTTCTAACTTTGGCCTAACTACTTTAGCTTAGTAGTATTTGTCTTTCATGTATTTGAGATAGAGACTCTTTGATGTATACATATTCTTTTGTGTAGTACATGTATCTATTCTTTTGGGATGTAGTGGATCTTGTATGACCACTACTAAGATGTTCACTTCTATGTATTATATTCATATCTATTTCCGCCTTTGTGATACGAATATATGTGCCTGATTTTATGTTATGATTATTTTATATTGTTTTCGAAGGGTATTTAGCCACTGTGTAGTAGCTTTGAGTTTGTATGGATTATGTCAGATTTTCTCTTGAAATAAAATGCGTGATATACAATCCGACATATCGGTACTCGCTCAAAGCAATTATACAGTTGGTCGCTCCTCAACAACCTTAATCTTCACGCTAATCAACGTCATTACCCAGTAGTGTCCTTGGTTAGTGAGAGTATAGAGGTGGGGCGCCACAACATTGTATTGGAGCCAAACTTCAGAACGATATAGGATATTATGACGAGGATCATTGTCCTAAGTCTCTCTTAGGAATTATGCCTTAGGATCCATTATATCCTATTTTATTTTATGATGCCTTGTTTTATCAATCAAGCTTATTTGAATTTAATCTGAGAATAAACTTTTTCCTCTTCTTTCTTTTTGTTAAAAAGAGAAATGGTTAGAGCAGGCCGTCCTAGCACTGGTCAATCCAGTGGTCCTCCTCAGGATGGCGTATTCATGTCTGCTCAACAGCTTTTGGATCTTGTAAAGAATGCCTAAGCTGCCGGTCCCATTCCCGAGCCTACTCATCCTAAATCTGGGTTTGCACGCTTGTACAGTGATTACACCAATTTGGGTGGAAAGCCATCCAAAGGTTCCGAAAGAGTTATAGAAGTCCAAGCTTGGCTTAGAACATGTGATCGCATCTTTTCTCACATGAATCTTTTGGATATACATCGAGTCCAAGTGGCTTCTAGCATGCTCCAGGAGAGAGCATTAGATTGACATGAGCTTTTAATTTCAGAAATTGTTGAAGCGGATCTTACTTGGGAGCAATTCCGAGAAAGATTAGAGTTAAAGTTTGTACCTGAAGCAGTAAAGGTAACTTTAGCTCGATGCTTCATTGATCTTATTCAGGGTGAATCTTCTGTGACAGATTACGTCACATCTTTTGAATCCCTCTCTAAATATGGGGTCGAGTATATTAAAACCCCATTGAAGAAGAACCAAAGGTTTATCTATGGTTTGAATAAGAATTTCAAAAAGTCTTTGCTTCTGAAACTAGAAGTGCCTTTCGATCAGCTTGTAGATATTGCTCTTCGACTTGAAGCGGCCGATAAGAAAAGTGATGGTGATGTTGGGGGTGCCAAGAAGAACTTCAAAAATAACAAGAAGAGGCATCTCGATAATAAGTTCAAGAGCCCTATTCCCAACAAGAAAGGGAAGCAAGCAACTTCGGTAGCGAAGACTCCTACCCCTGGTCGTGGAGAATGCTACAATTGTGGTCCTAAGGACCACTATGCCAATAAGTGTCCAAGGTCCCTTACTTGTCGCTATTGCAAACGTTCGGGTAATCCTATATGTTCATGTCCCAAACTTCAAAACAAGAAGGAGGGAAAGCTGAATGTACTGCAAGCTTCTAGTAACCCTTCTCTTGGTCAAGGTATTTCTCATTCTGTCCTTGATGGCATTATTATGTTTCCTGATCATCCTATCGAATTCTTTTTGATACAAGTGCATCTCACTCTTTTGTATCAAAAGAACTTATGGATAGTTTGTCTTTAAATGTTATGGATTTGATGACTTCACTGAAAATTGCGAATCCGGTTGGTGGATCCGCAACACTCAGTTTATTTTGTAAGGATGTTAAGATTATTTTATGTGATTATGCTTTCCATGCTGATTTTCATGTTATGCATTATTTAGGTTTCAGAATGATATTAGGAATAGATTGGCTTAATCGTTATGAATCTCACATCCTATGTCCCGAGAGGACTATCCATCTTCAACATCCCTAATCTGTTAAGCAGATTTCTATTGTTCTTAATGACTCTGATTCCAATTCGGTGGCATCCTTATATTCTCTAAACCCGTATGATGATGATAATGATGATGAGGAAGATGTTATTTCCCTCATTCACGTTGTTCGTGAATTTTCCGACATCTTTGAGCCTGTTTTAGGATTACCACCTAAAAGAGCAATTGAATTCAGAATTAATCTAATCACTGAAGCTCTACCTATCACTCGTCCTCCTTATTATATGTCCAATAAGGAAAATATGGAGATGCGTAAACAATTATTCGAATTGGAAGAAAAATAGTTCATTCGATCTAGTTCCTCTCCTTGGGGAGCTTCAGCTATCTTTGTGAATAAATCCGATGGTACACTCAGACTTTACGTTGACTACCGCAAGCTTAATGACCTTACCATTAAGAATAAATATCTCTTGCCTCGGATTGATGATCTATTCAATCAACTTTGCGGTGCTAGAGTCTTTTCATAATTAGACTTAGTAACCGGTTTCCATCAGCTTCTAATTGCAGAGGATAATATTCCTTTGACATCATTCCATACTCATTATGGATCTTATGAAGGGCTTGTTATGCCATTTGGTTTAATGAATGCTCCAACTTATTTTGTTGACCTTATGGATCGAGTTTTCAAAGACTTCCTCGATCGATTTTTTTTATCTTTATTGATGATATTCTTGTTTATGCTAAAACTGAGGAAGAGCATGAAAAACATCTTCGAATTGTGTTGGAAACTCTTAAGAGCAATCAATCGAAAGCAAAAATTTTGGCAATCTCGTGTGAAATTTTTAGGACATATTATTGCTGAATCCGGAATTTCCATGGATCCTTCAAAGATTGAGGTGATTCAAAACTGGAAGAGACCGGAGAGTGTAATGGGAATTCATAATTTTCTTGGATTGGCGAGCTATTACCGTCGATTCATAAAGGACTTTTCTAAAATTTCCTTACCTCTTACTAGTTTGACAAAGAAGGGAGTCAAGTCATTTGGTCAGACAAATGTGAAGCTGCTTTTCAAAAATTAAAAGAACTCCTTTCTGATGCTCCTATTCTTTTGATTCCCGGAGGGAACCAAGACTTGATTGTTTATACCGATGCTAGTCGTATTGGTATGGGAGCCATTCTCATGCAAAGGGAACGTGTTATCGCTTATGCTTCTAGGCAGTTAAAGCTTGTTGAGACTAGATATGCCACTCATGATTTAGAGCCTGTGGCTATTTTTTCGCTCTTAGAATCTTGCGTCATTATCTTTTAGGAGAGAAATTTGTTCTCTACACCGATCATAAATCTTTAAAGTATTTATTCTCTCAAAAGGAACTTAATTTGCGTCAACAACGTTGGCTCAAATTCCTTTCATATTATGATCTTGATATTCTTTATACTTCCGAAAAGGGAAATCGTGTTGCCGATGTCCTTAGTCGTAAGCAACAAGCGGTTGTTTCCATGATGATATCTGAATGGAATGATCTCGAGACTTTTTCCACTTGTGAGATTCGAGATCGTGAATCCGATTCATGTTCATCTCTTGTTTTATGTAGCCTTGAGGCTTATTCTTCTCTTTTAGACCGCATCCTTGAAGCTTAAAAACACGACTCCGAATTGGCTCATCTTAGCCAAAGTTGTAGAGATAACAATAATATTGATGGTTTGAAAGACTTTGAAATCGATGCTCGTGGAGGCGTTCGAAAATTTGGTATACTTATTGTGCCAAATATTAGTGATCTCCCTAAAGATATTTTAGAAGATTGTCATCGTTCTAAATTTACCATTCATCTCAGTAGTAGTAAGATGTACGCGGACATGAAGCGACTTTATTATTGGGTTGGAATGAAATCTGATATTGCTAACTTTATTAAGCGTTGCATGACTTACCAACTCGTAAAGGCCGAGCATCGATGGCTCGGTGGGTTATTGCAACCTTTAGACATTCCCGTTTGGAAGTGGGATCAAGGTTCCATGGACTTTATTGACCGCCTTCCCCGTTCTCGTTCAGGCCATGACAGTTTATGGGTGATTGTAGATAGACTTACAAAATCCACCCATTTTCTTCCCGTTCGGTCCAGCCGAACCGTACCTCTTTTGGCGAAACTCTATGTTAAAGAAATTGTTAAATTGCATAGAGTTCCTACTTCTATTGTTAGCGATCGTGATTCATTATTTACTAGTGGATTTTGGAAAGGTCTTCAAAAAGCTTTGGGAACGAAGCTTAATTTTAGCACCGCTTATCATCCTCAGTCCGATGGACAAACGGAGCATGTGAATCAAACTCTTGAAGATCTCCTTTTTGCATGTGTTCTTAATTTTGGTGGAAGTTAGGAAGATCATATTTCTCTTGTTGAGTTTTCTTACAATAACAGCTTCCAATCTAGTATTGGTATGGCACCTTTCGAGACACTCTACGGAAGGCCATGTCGATATCCTTTGTGTTGGCTTGGAACCGATGAGAAGCTGGTTTTAGGTCCAGATTTTATTCGTGATGCCACAGAAAAGATTGATCTTATTCATCATAGGATGAAAGAAGCTCAAAGTGGAAAAAAATCCTATGCCGATAACCGTAGAAGGAATTTTGAGTTTTCTTTGGGAGATTTGGTATTCATTCGCGTTTCACTTATGAAGGGTGTAGTGCGTTTCAGTCGATCAGAAAAATTTCCACCTCGTGGCCCATTTCTCATCACCGAACGCATTGGTTCCGTGGCTTATCGCCTTTCGTTACCGGCTCAATTTTCTGCTATTCATGACGTATTTCACGTTTCTCAGCTACAGAAATACCTTAAAGATTCTGATTCTATTCTTGAGCCTAGTGTTATTGAAGAAATTGAGGTTTTACCTTATTTGACTTATGAGTAACATCCTATTCGCATCATTGCCACGGAGGTTAAATGTCTTCGTAATAAAGATGTTTCGCTTGTGAAAGTTCAATGGTTCGCAAATCCTAAGGATTGTTCTTAGGAATCCATAGAATTTATCAAGCGAACACATCCTGATTTACTCTCTCATGCTCCTTAAGGTGAATTTCTCATTTCAATTTTTCCTTTTTGTGATTGTCATGTCACAGAATGGTTGTTACACTTTATTTCCTTCTTAAATATTGCGAGGACACAATTTCTTTAAGAAGGGGAGTCTGTAACAACCCGCATAGTTTACGATTATATATTTAAATATAGCATCGATAATTATGTTAAAGTATGAAATGTGACTTTTTTTGTAAACGGTCGAATCTGAACTCGAGACCACTTTCATTAAGTTCAAATCGACGTTTACAACTTGTTTAAGTATAAACATTGTTGTGTTTGGAGTTGATTAGGATTTTGGTATTTTCATTTGGGCTTTGGGTTGTGTTCTAGCCCATTAACCCAACAAGATAACCCAAACCCTTCTACCAAATACCCTAACTCCTCTCCTCTTCCTTCATTCCATTCACAATTTCCTAACACTCCAAGCTAAAGGAAAAATGGGGGAAAAGAAGGGAAATTAAAATTCCTAAGCCCTAGCTTTTCTTAAGAATTCAAATTCAAGTTATAAATCAAAGAGAAGCTTAGGTTAGCATCCTCATCACCTTCTCCATCTCAATCTCTCTTCAATTTTCAGAATTTCCTATAACCTAATCTAGGAAATCTTTGCATGTGATACTAAATTGGAGATTCTAGAGGTGTAGTT
Organism: Allium fistulosum; assembly: GCA_030737815.1. Lineage (NCBI taxonomy): Eukaryota > Viridiplantae > Streptophyta > Magnoliopsida > Asparagales > Amaryllidaceae > Allium > Allium fistulosum. The sequence continues at coordinate 1,384,392,996 of CM060901.1, read as the reverse complement.
GAAGAGGATTTGACCTTAGCTTGTTTTGGAGCTTATCTTTTCTATTTTTGAGTTTAAAGGTGAGTTCTTGAACTCACATCTATGTCTATAGCTTTGATTGTTGTTAGGTATGAATTCCTAACATCTATTTCTTATTCAGTTGCTTTTGAATTGAATTGGTTTGGTGAATTTTCCTAATTTTGGTATTTTTGAAGTCAAAATTTATGAAAACCCTAGAATGGGTGTTTAGAGATGTTGTTTTGGGTGTATTGAAGAGCCTTTAGGGCTGGGTTGTCGCTTGACATAAATCCCTAGTCGCAGTTGCTCATTCAATCGCTTCCGAATCCAAAAAGTTGTGTAGGTTTTCCTATTTAAAGGCTTTGCAAATTCTATCCCGCTACAGGCGACAGATGTCTGTGACCTCAGGGTTACAATTTCCCGAAACAGGGGACAGACATCTGTGGATTTCCCACAGACGTCTGTGGCTGTCGAATTTTGGAAATTGGTATATTTTTATGTGGATTTCCAATTTATCGATTTTTGATGATCCGTATAGTTATTGTAACCAAAATCAACTTTGATGATTTCTTTTCTAGATTTTTGGTGTTTCCATTTGAGGGATTTGATATCGATTTCCATGGTTTTGGTTCAAGTTATCGAAATGTGGATTTTTGTCTTAGATTGTTTTTACAACCGTTTCTATGATTTGTCACTTTTAAATACAAAGGTTTTATACTAGTAGTAAATACTAAATCACTTTCAAAAAAATGATTTCAACACTACTTTTAATACAAAGCTCGATTTTAAAACCGTTTTCCAATCTATTAGTATATACAAACCTTTACCTCATTCGGATGAGAATCCAATTAAATGATTTAGCAGAACAAGTGGTATGAAACACTTGCATTTACTTCGTCGATTAATTCTTAGACTTGTTCGATTGAAATCTCGTGACAATTTTTGAGTGGGAATCTACAATTTGTTCGTATATATTTAAGTTAAGCCAGTGGTTATGGGACATGAAGCTAAACTCATTTATTTACTAGCTTAGTGTAATTTACACTTATTGATCAATGATGATCATTTTGTGATTTAGACCTGCAATGTGCAATGTCTCCTTGTCTGCGTGGGGGACTATACCCCGTTCTGTGGAGCGTCGGCTCATTTTTATAGGGTAGCGACCCATGGTCTTTTGACCGTTTGTGGAGCTTCGGCTCATTTGTCCACAAGGGGGGACTATACCCTGTTCTGTAGGGCTTTGGCTCATTTTTATGGGTTAGCGACCCATAAAATAGTGTCCCGTTTGTGATACACGTGTTGGTGAGTTTTCATGCTTCCATTTGTGATAGGCCTCCCCCTTTGTGCTTTCTGGATTTCTAAATATTGATTTTTGGAATTTGTGTTTCACCAATTTTTGTGATTTGCATTGATAAGCTTTATCAATATTTGTGATTTGGTGAATAAAATTAAAGAATATGATATTCTTTTTTGGGTGTTTGAGAAAACTTGATATATTGTATGATGTTTATTGTTATCATATATATTTGTCATATCTCTTATCCTATCTCATCTTACATGATAATTATAGCTAGACTGATCCGTTTACTATTTTTCTTCTTAAATAATACTCGGGTCAGATCGAGGCGTTTCAGGTGCTCCCACTCGACTTCTTAGCAGGGACTAGCTTCTAACTTTTTGCTAATTACTTTAGTTTAGTAGTTTTTGTCTTTCATTTATTCGAGATAGAGACTCTTGATGTATACATATTCTTTTATGTAGTACATGTACCTATTCTTTTGGGATGTAGTGGATCTTGTATGACCACTACTATGATGTTCACTTCTGTGTATTATATTCATATCTGTTTTAGCCTTTATGATACGAATATCTGTGCTTGTTTTTATGTTATGATTATTTTATATTGTTTTCGAAGGGCATTTAGCCACTATGTAGTAGTTTTGAGTTTTATTGATTATGTCAGATTTCCTCTTGAAATGAAATGCGTGATATACTATCTGACATATCGGTACTCGCTCAAAGCAATTATATAGTTGGTCGCTCCTCAACAGCTTTATTCTTCGCGCTAATCGATGGCATTACCCAATAGTGTACTTGGTTAGTGAGAGTATAGAGGTGGGGTGCCACAGAGGCTACATGGGGTACATACGTGAATATTCCCATGGACTAACACTTGTACATATTAAAACATTAGATGAATAATTCATCTATACGTACATAATATCAGTACAAAGTAATAAACACGTGTGCCTCCAGGACAAAACAATATATAATCTATCGAATCACAGAGAACATAAAGTCAAACGCAGCAATAATATATAATGTATAATACAATAATATAATAAAGGTACAACTCATCTCAAATGTCAACTAACTCAGTATAATGTGATAAATAATCAATATATAGCTCAATAGTACAAAGTAATAAACACGTGTGCCTTCAGGACAAAACAATATATAATCTATCGAATCACAGAGAACATAAAGTCAAACGCAGCGATAACATATAATGTATAATACAATAATATAATAAAGGTACAACTCATCTCAAATGTCAACTAACTCAGTATAATGTGATAAATAATCAATATATAGCTCAATGTCAACTATATATATATAATTAATGTCATACAATAATCCTAACATATGTCTCCTCTAAGCCAACTAAAATTCATGTTGTTTATGTCATCCATGTACATGAAATGTCTCGGACTGACCCGAGTATTACATAATTAACACATGGGTCAGACTATGTCTAATCAAGGATTTATAATATTGGTAACACAACATAAAACGAAATAATAATATGATAACTGAAAAATAGGTAATCCAATCATCAAACGACTTGACCATGGATGCATGTAAATATAGTAGTGAATGCCTTAAATATATATATATATATATATATATATATTCAAGGCATTCACTACTATATTTACATGCATCCATGGTCAAGTGTATATATATATATAATGTCATAAATAAACATCAAGGCATCACATCATCCAAATAACTCAAATCCATAAGAATAATCATCATTGATATAAAAAATGTCATCACCCATATAGAAACACATCAAATCAGAAATCACAGAATCAACATAAATGGGTGAATCATACATATCCAAAAATCATCATCTAAATCTAGAAATAATAATAAATGAGATATCACTAAGTATAATCAAGCTAGCACGAAGCATTGCCCAAATATATCTCTCAATCTCAATAAATAGAACATCATTATCAATACACGTAAAATAGGATAAGCTGCCCATCAAATACTGAGAATCCACTATACACTGGATATGTGTAACATCTCTAATTTTTTATAACATTATTCAGGAAATTTAATTAGATAAATTAAATAGAATAATGATGATAAGGAGATTAAGATTTGAATAAAATTTATAAGAGGGCTGAGCTTAATAATAAAATGAATGGGCTTTAAATGGGTTATTAACTAATTAGATTACACATGGGCATATTAGTAAATATAGCCACATCATCATACACGGCTATACACATCTCAGTCTTGTCCATTCACGTTCCATTTTCATTTTTCACTAATGCAAATCTAAAACCTAAAGTAAAGCCGACCATTACCAAGGAGGAAAGGAAGAAAATTTATCTAAAGCTAAAATCAAAAGCTAGGAAGGATTAATCAACAACAAATCTCAAGTTCCTTATCATATCTAAGGTGAATAATAATTTTATACCATCTCTATTTTATTCTATGATTATATGTTTGGATTTATGATTAAATTTGTATTTATGTTGATATGGATGATGATATGCTAGAACTATATTATGTTTGATTTATTTTAATTCAATTACATATGAATTAGCACGGTCATAGGGTAAAACCGAGAGTTTATGATTTTAGAATGCCATGGAAAAAAACCTATGTTAAGTAAAACATGATTTTGGAGATTGTTTTGATTTTCAGAATTTTCCAATATATAGGAAATTTATTATGAATTTCCAAAGGAAAATATGATATAATTGGGTTAAAAATATTATTCGAGTATTTCAAGAAGAAATTAGGTCTGAAATTTTAATATGTTTGATTACATGATAAAAGTGATTTTCCTGTGATTTTTGGGGATTTTTCCCAAATGATTTATTAAGGAAAATAAATTATTTTAAAAGAGGGACTTTACTGCATATGTTGGTTTTGGTAAATGGAAGGGCTTAAATGTTATATTTCTTTGATTTAGATCTAATTAAAGGCGGCGGTTTTTAATTGTAAAGCATATGAAAAGTTTTAAAGTAACCAATCAAGGAATTATAACAGGCAGGTTAGTTATAAAGTGATTGCTATATTTAGCTATAATCCGCGTTTTTCCGAAAAAGGTGGTTTCGCCTATTTCGGAGGCACCTTTCGACTCCTTTACCTCCGCATCAATCCAGTCGAAACCATTAGAGTCGAAACCAATGCACACGGTATCAATGGAATTGGTACAAAGTGAATTGGTAAGTAGTGGAAGGTAGGGTGTCGAAAGCAATGCTTTTGTCAAGGTCGAAACCAAGGTTTGCTTTTAAAAGATAAGCGCCTGCCTAGTTTTTGAAGGGCTTTCGACTGAGTTGATACCCTATAGAGTTGAAATCTTAGTTTGTTTTCTAAAGTTAAATTCCTGCCTTGTTATACTTAAAGCTTTCGACATAGTCGGAACATATGCTTTCGAAAGGGGTTTTTATAAATGGTTTTTGAAGAAGGATTGCCATACTATAAAAAGGTGTTAGCCTTCGAAGGAACCTTTTTCTTTAAATAAGAGCTTTCGAAAAGATTGGTTTCGACCAAGTCGAAACCCAACCACTAATTTCTCCTTTCGACTGTATTGAAGCCATCTATGCTGTCGAAGGGTTGCCTCTATTTTAACTTAAACTAAGCCTTTTTCCTGAATACTTTCGAAGGGGTCGAGGGTTTCAAAGGCATTGGAGTCGAAATGGAGTTTCAACTCTATCCTTCGAAGTTTTAATTTAAAAGGTCGTTGCTTTCGACTTGATGGTTCCGACACCATCAACGTTTTCTCCAAAATAATTTTATAATTGGTTTCGAAAGAGATACTTCCGTATATAACCATTTTGACCCAAATGATGTTTTTAAAGAGTAAACCCAATGCTTTCTAAAGGTACAATTGGTTTCGAAAGAGAATATTTAACGAGGGCTTCGAAAGGTAAGTTTATTATGTTTTGAAAAGAAGTTTTTGCTTTCGATGGAAGACATCCAGAGGTTTCGAAAGAGATGTTTTAAGTTTTCAAAACATAAACCTAATCTCAATTTAAAGGAATAACCATAGCATAAGCAAATAAAAGGTTTTGAAATGAAGAAGTTTTTATTTATCAAAAAGGTTAAAGGGTTTAACCAGGATATATAGATATATGATTCAAGGATAATCAACCACATGTGTGGGTATTATTTTGTTGTTATGATTACTTCTTCATGTGTTTATTTACATTGTAATTAACTCATAACGCTATTTTGGGGAAGGGCAGAATAACCAGTTAGGTTGATCCAGTAGTGAATATAACTTAAGAAATGTTAAAATCTTAATTAAAGATATTGGCAAGGGCCAATAGGTTCATAGTCAGCCCATGAAAACTATGATTGATATTGGCAGGGGCCAATAGGTTTATAGTTAGCCCATGAAAACTATATCCGGATTAAGATATTGACAGTTAGTCAATATGTTCCTAGTTAGCCCATGAAAACTAGGATAACAGAAAAGATATTGGAGTTACCAATAGGTTCTTAGTGATCCCATGAAAACTATTAAATTGGACAGATAGTCCACAAATATTTAACAGGTTAATAGTAACTCTAGAAACTATAATTAAGACAAATAGTCAGAATGAAAGGGGATGGGTAATCCAAATTTGATTTATTTGTTTTGCATATCATTATAATATTTTGAATAACTATGTTTTAACCATTGTGGATGCAGGAGCACAGTATATGGTTTTATAAATGTTTTAGGATACTTGTGAGGGGAAAATCCGTTCCACTAAGCGGCGTTGTTTCACTAGATATCTAAATGGTTTGAGATGGTAGATTATTATTCATACCAGGCTTTATGTCTGACTCGAAGTTTTTGTTTTCCCCTTAAACTCTCGGGCACTCAATTAATTTTGAGTAGGTTGAGAGTTAAGGTTTCCATGTGTTCTTTTAGACGAATAAAGCTTCTGAGGACGTGTAGTAGGCAAGCTTGTTATTAGAGTTCTTTTATTTCCACTGTGTGTTTGATTGTAAATGCAAATTGCTTTAGTGCCTTATTCTATATACTCTGATCATCCAAGGGGGCATCTTCATATGTCGCTCTTGGCGTATTTTGTATTAGTTATATGCTATTTGAACGTGGTTTGCATACTAGGATTATGTAATGAATTTGAAATATTTTGAAATGGAATTTTGATATTGTTTTCTATATTAATTTTTTTTCATATTCATGTGTTTCTGCGTATCAACGAATCTAACACTGCCATATTTGGTCACCGAGGATTAATAACTATGGATGGCTGCAGCATTCGTAGCCGTTAGTTTTGGGCCTCCAAGTAGGGGGATGTTACAATATGTATCCTGGGTATAATCTCATCTCCTTATATAATATCCATCTGAAAATACCATGACGGGAAATGGATGTACGTTAGACACAAAGTCCCAAGTGGAGCCATACATATAATACTACGTGGCTCATTAAACCTAAACAATACTCAAGTGAGGTGTATCAATCATATATGCCAATCTACTATTCCGTCAGTACCATAAGGAAGACTGATAGCACTAAGTAATCTCCGTAGACACTAAGTCTCTACAGTTTTTGGTTACCTTACAGTCACCGTGACATGTATCCATCGGTGTGCTCGTCAACACGAGGACTCTTAAGTCACGACAGTACACATGCCCCTATAGGTAACAGACTACTGGCCTAAGTGACCCAGGGGCAAATGCGCGCATACAAAACTATAAAATATAGTGTCACGGATCTGGGGTGCAACCCCACGATCAGGCCGCTAGGGTGGATTCTAGCCATCTGGCCCTCTCCAACAAACACAATAGGAGTACATCGTAATAGTGGCATATAGATCTAATATAGATAGACACAAAGCCTTGGTCATTGTTAGGCACGGAGCCATACTCATTAAATATAGGCACAGAGCCATATATCACTATGTATCACCTTACACTATCCACTCTATGCCCGTCACGTGAGTGTCATTTACTTACAATGAATAACCGAATAAATATCACAACGGCTTCCCATACCACGGTGTGATACTTAAACATTTACTCACTACTCATAAATTACGCTCAAACTATCCAGTATTCTATATAATGAGTCCAAAGAATAACCAGAGAAATATTACCGAATGCCCTATGCCAAATGATATTATAACTCCATTTATTCGGATTTCTCTTGATGAAAGAGTGGTCTTCATAAGAGGAGAGCATTCCAATTTTATTAATCATAAATCAAAGTCCGTATATAGGTTCACTGAGAAAGTTTATTCAGATTTCTCATCACATAGAATAGAATTCATTACAGAATCACATAGAAGGATGTCATCACCATATCATCTTAAATTATCAATCAAATCAACATCAACGGTGAACTACTCATAACATCAAAATCAATATCGAGAGGATGAGAAATCAGAATACTCAAAAATCATGTATAAACATTTTTATAGCACACTTTAATAATACATAAATAATTACACTATTAAGAAAATACACTTTAAAATACCCAAAATACTAATTAAAGAAGTTCCCACGGATTTATATAATTTGTAAGTTTTAAATAAACAGTTAAAATGAAATGTACAAAATTTACTTTTCAATAATTTATTAATTTCTCAACCTTTTCTATATTTAAATATTAATTTAATAGTCATTTATATTACTCAGGAAATACATATACTACATTTAAAACCCCAAAAATAGTTTGTAAAACAAAATATTGCATGCATATTTATTCCACAATTATTAACAACTAAACGCTATTATAATAATTATAAAACATCTAAATTAATTTAATTTATTCATAATCAAATAAATATAATTTCAAAACTTGAATATTATATATATATATATTAAAATTTTACACCCTATAAAATGACAATTAAGAACTATTTAAATATATAATTAAAATCACTTTATTAATTTGTTAATCTTAGATTTACATTCTTATATATAATATCTAATATATATATTAAAGTTTAAGCATATTTAAATTAGTTGATTTGAAATATTAATATATATTAATTATGAGTTTCTAATGCTTGTGGCGATTTAGAGTTGCATATAAACGTACAAGGAATGAAAACGCAATGGTTTGCAGAAAATTAAATTGCAACAGCAGTTTTGCAATAAAAAAATAATCAAGCTAACAAGACCAAAACTAAGAAAAATGCACTGCAATACTAAATCGAGTACTCATGCCATATACAACAACATGGGATAAAGCATAGGGCTATGTAGACACACACACACACACACACAAGTGCATTCACGTGCTACTGCGCACACACATACTACAATGCACGCACGCATACACTGAAACACACACTACTACACATAATATTTTATACTTGAATGCAACAGCTCAGGCACACGTGAATAAAAATGTACACAAACACATGCACACATCAACATCACCTACACACACACAAACATAGTCTCGCATCACCTTAAACACAACCACACACACCCCCAAGAAAAAACAGCCATGCACACAAGAACATAGACAAAACACATTGATATAGGTCGACTTATCACCTCCACAGATCGACCGTATAAGGTCAACTGATGGCCCTAAAAGGTTGAACGAGTATGGCGATATTACTAGATTGTTCACCTATTTCAAGCGACTCTCCCTTACTTCGATCGATTCATTGTTAGCTCGATGCACATATGATACACAGATGTAGGGCAATTCAAACACACTAAAATATACATATAGATTGTCTTGATAAAACATGATTTGTGAGAAGAATATCACCTATAAGTGTTGTGTTCTTCTCCTTCTTTCTATACACACATGCACACACACAGCTCCATGCAATAGCAATAAGACTCAATCTCCACATTACCATAGACGTGTATACATGTAGAGATTCACATAAACAAATTTTATGAATTCAGGTAATTTATTTGATTTTATTTTCAATTTTGAAGAGAGGAGGGTTTGGGAGTTTTTAGTTGTGGAGGAAGATAATCAATAGGAGTTGTGTGCATGAGTTAAAAATGGGCAAACAAAGAAAATCGAGACAAAAACTCTAAAGAAATGTTTAGGCTTGATTTTTTGGGCTTGGGCCTTAAAAATGCAAGAATAAACAAATATATATATATATATATATATTCTTTTATTTATAAACTAAATTATATTTAATTTTAATTTTAAATAAATACAAATTTATATTTATATTTAGTTCTTTACCTAAATAATATCATATTTCAATTATATTACTATTATAAAATATTATTTATACTTTTCTTAACTTATTTAAAACTGAATATCATATTTTCATGATCAAAAATCCTTTTATTTAAGTAATTCAAAACCAATTTATCAAATAAATCTCCAAATTTCAATTTAATTGATTAAATTACTATTAATAACTTTAATTAATTATTGCTTAAACATTTAGGTTGTTATAGTTCTTGCCTATTTTCCCCTATAATACAAAAGCTTGAAGACATAAGCATTTTAGAAGAAAGAAATAGGATTTTGTCAACCATATTGATCAGCACTGATCTATATGGATCGGTACTGATAAATCAAAGTTATGGGAAACATGCAATTTTGGGTTGTTCTTCATGTTGGAAACTCGGACCAACAAGTTTGAGCAATTCAACTGACAATTCAATGATTCAGAAGCGAGATTCGTCTATAAATAGGCGTCCTACAACATTTAAAAAAAGGATTTTAATTCTTTACTTATTTTTGTGCAGAGTTGGTGCCAAATTCGAAACCAACCAATTTGAGACTTGAAATTGTGTTGTAGTTTGGTGTAGTTGTAAATACAATAAGTAATAAAAGATATGGTGGACGTAGGCACTTGACTTTTGCCAAATCCCTTTAAAATTTTATGTGTTCCCTCTTTCTATTTCATAACTTTTTAATTCATTTTTAATCAATTGAGAGTGTTTGCCCATTTCATGATCAAACATTTTTTGGTGCTTTCACTGAGAAAAAGTATTTAGGATAAGATCTATAACGACCTACAAACTTTGACATTATTAATATTAATTTAATCAAAAATGGATTTTTAATTAATTAGTAAATTGGGTATCATATTTACAGTTATTACGTAGGTCTTTCAAAGCTGATCCGTTCCGGATATAAATTTATTAAAATTGAGTTACGGTTTGGGAGATAGCAGTTTTACAAGCTAGAAACAACGTATATAACCGTTTTGGGCTAAACTGGATACGTGACCCATAACATAGTCAAACGACTATAAGATTAAGGCTATGGAACCCTAACCATCATCTCCATCCCCACTTTTTAGCTCTTATCTCGAAATTCTTCTAATATCTTTGTAATATCGCATATTTTTTGATAATTTAAAATAATGAAATAAATTAAATAATTTTGACGCAAAATCGTCATTTTTTTTCAAAACCGTTGAATTTGAAAATGAAACTAGCACAATTGCGGCCATCTCGTTTTTCTGATGCACGTCGTATATTCATTTGCCAGAATTGGAGTTCGGATGTGAGAGATATCATGGTTTTTTGTGTTTCAAAATTTTGAATTTAAATTTGCACTGACTCAACCTAACTTGAAAAAACTCTATACCATGGCTATAAATATTGGTTGGTTTCTCCCATTTGATGATTTAAATCATTTACGTACTTACTCTTTCTATCTTCTTCTTCTACTCGTATCATATAACGCTCTTCACTAAAATTAAAATTTCCATCTCAATTCTTAATGAAAATTAATGATTCAACCACCAAATCAAAGACTAAGACAAGGGCTGTAATACAATACTAATTAGAATCACGAGCCCATCAATTTGGAGTGAAGGCAAATTATGAAAAGCGAGTGATTTATTCTAATCTATGTTAGTGGTTTACATCTAAATTAATATATAAACTATTCGATCTTGTCTAGTTTTGAGATAATTATGGATTAGGAATAGATATTGGAGTTATATGAATGGTTATTGAAATATTGTAGTAATTAAATGGTATAATCTGAAATTAAAATAGGATTTGGATGTACATATTAATATAAAATGGTAATTTAGTAGTGATTAGCCAAACAATGAAATATTTTGTTTTATATTAGTGGTATGAGATTAATAATCATATGGAAATGCATAAGTGAATGTGAATTGGAGATAACGATAAAAAATTACATGAACCAAATAATATAAATTAAAAATTTACTTTTTACATTTACACACACACATATATGAATATAAGTAAAGAGAGGCATTGGAATTGAATTTGGGACATATATGTATATAATTATGCTCAAAGTACTATATCAAGCCATATAAAAACATTATGAAATGTTTTTAGAGATATGATTATACATTAAAATAATGTATATGAATTGAAATGGATTTCAAATGATTTATTTTGTGTAATTATATAATATATTGAAAAACAATGTTTTTGGATCAGAAACTACTTTATATTGAAAATATTATGTAAAATACATATACGAATTATATAAAAATATTTATAAATTATCATATGTTATTCCAGGTCATACTATAATTTTATTTCGAAATTATAATGATTTTTTAGGTGTACTTTAAGGTATATATGTGTGAAAAGTGTATTTATAAAAATCTAAAAACTAGTTTTATAAATACTGACTTTTGAAGCGATTCTCAAAATGATTTCAACATGAACCTTAATGAATTTGAAGTAGATAGAAAGTAGAGAATCATACTTAAGTTTAAAAGAAAATGGATTGAATATCAGATCGGAAACAAATAAGAAAGTGTCAAGTAAAAACCAAAAGAAAAAAATAATACTTTTGAAATTAACTGGAACATCTTGTTCCTATCAAAAGCCCCCCCACCAGTTGACCAGTGGTAGAACCATAGGTCGACCAGTGGCATCTGTAATTGCATAGGTTAAGCTGTGAATGATTTATGCTTGTGTGTGTTTTTGCCTGATCACTAAAGGGTTTTCTCTTGGGCTTTAGCCAATGTTTTAGTGATGTTTTATAATGGATTTGAGACTTGATTGATTTGATGATTAGGCATACATATATAGATGAATGTATGTGTATATATGTGTGTGTGTGTGTATGAATGTACACGTATGGATAATCGATTTTTACTTGTGATTGTTTGACTAGCGATATTGGGATCTTATATTGGTTATCATGGTAACATGATTGCTCAAAGAGTGTTGAAATGTTGAGGTGTTTGTTGTTGGCGGGAATGAACTCATAAGCGATGTATGGAACATGTCCGTTCAGTGATTCAACCATGCGTTAATGCATTAAGGTGGGCTTGGCTTTGTATATTGGTCAGACCATATCATTAACTATTGTAACAGTATTAGATTAAGACCTTGTTTCATGAAGTTAGCCATTCGTTATTATACTGTTCAACTAACTTGTTGAATGCAGGTGAAATAGGACTAAGGCATGATTGTTTACTATAGTTGTCTTGGTATTATTTTGGAATGACTAGAGTATGTAGTAAAGTAGATATACATCACTCACCAGACTGTAGTCTGATGCTCTCTGTATTTTCCCTTTTGGTTTCATCATTAGGTTGATGGACACTGATGTGTTATATCAAGCAATGCTTGATTGCATAGATGATGGTGGTGTTACTTATGTATATAGACTTGTATATAAATAATCATCTGACATTGACACTGATTGTGTGTATGTATTTGAATTTAGTTTGGATTGGATTTGACTATGTATATACTTTGAATTTTTCGTTTGAAATATATTGATATTTGGTTATATTATATGTTGCTACCTTCCGTTGTGAGTTTAGAAAGAGATGGATATAATACATTTACTGTTTTGTCTCTTGTAATCTTAACTTGACAACACATCATTTTTGGATTTTGGGGTTTACACAGCATGGGTTGTGTTAAATTGAAAGGTCAAAAATGGTAGGTTGTAACATTTGGTATTAGAGCAAAACTTTACCTGTTAAGAACGTATTAAGAGGCTGTATTTGTACTTTTCGGTTACATATATATACATATATACATATAGTTGAGTTGTGTATATATGTACACACCATTTACCGTTCCAATTTCATTCATTATCTATTGAGGATTTGCTAAAGAATCCCATTTTTCTTTTTAGATAGTTGAATATGAGTGACTCTACTGGAACAGAGGCTAGTGCTACCAATCCCGGTGGGGTTGAGAAAAGAGATGGTACTAGCACTAGAATTGATGTTGTAGACATCCCAGGAGTGAACATTCCTTTATGGTTCTGAAGGTACTTGCAACTAGCGATCACTCCATTCTTTTAATTTACCTCAATTAACCAAATCATAATTCTAACAAGCCTAAGCCTTTTAATAATGCAAATTTTTGGCCATTATTAGAAGGATATAATGATGTAGTTGATGAAAATTTACAAATCCCAAACAATGGAAATAAGCTATTCAACTTATGTAATGTTATAAAGAAGGTTAAGTCAACACCAATAAAGATGATCAAAAAATAAGGATACCGGGTAAATAGTGTGGATCAAGCTAGGAAGGAATGTGCACAACATCAGAGTATACTTGATAAATATCCTAATAATGCTAATGTTGCTAACTACTATGAAGCTCAACATGAATTAGGATTAAAGTTGAAAGTTCTTGCACCTGATATCACACAAAAGTCTAAGCCCGCTTTAAATTTGGAGATCACACTACGAAATTCTTCTATGCAAAAAAGTCATATACAAAGGTCAAAAATAACTCGTCATCTATGATTGAAAAGCATGGAAACAACCCCAAAACACCAGATGAAATGTGTAATGAAGGTATATACTATTTCATAGTTATATAATGATAATTAATCCAACGTCGAATTCCCTTTCATTTTCTGTAAGCATTTAGTTTTATATGTTGGAAAAGAGTTTCCTAATTAAGGCTTTACTATGTAAGAGTTAAAGAAGTCAATTATGATTATAATAAGTTAAATGCACCAAGTCCTAATGGTTTTAATTCTAAGTTCTATAAGACACATCAAAGTAAACTTTCAACACCAATACATCGAGCAATGAATACTACATTCAAATGGTGGAAAAGTTATCAGAGAAATAAATCACACCACTATATCACTTGTTCCAAAATGTAGCACCTCACCATCTAGCCTTTCTAATTTTAGACTAGTCTCATGTTGCAATTTTTTAAACAAGATTCTATCCAAAATTCTATATGGTAGAGCTAAAATTTTACTTCCAAAGATCATATCTCAAAATCAGTTTACGTACATTCTTGGTAGGAACAATGTATATGGTATTTTATTGGCACACGAACATGTAAGAAATTTTAATAATCAAGAAAATATGATGTGTATTAAGATAGATCTCAACAAAGCCTACGATTCAATTAGTAAATATGTGCTTCATATGTTACATTGTATGTCATTTCCTAATAAATGGATCAATATCATCAAAGATATCATTGATATTACTACATTCTCAATAATCTATCAAGGAGTACTAAACGGTTTCTTTAAAAGTAATTGGGAAATTAGGCAAGTGATCTTGGAATATTTCACTATCTTACTGGACATCAAGATTTTGTGAAATAAAATTACTCCTGTTTATAAAATTTTGCCTGCAATCACACACATAATTTATGATGATGACCTACTTAATTTCATGAGAGTAAATCCAATAAATGCAAAACATTGAATTTTTTTCCAAAAAGACGGTAATTATGTAGGGTTTACCATTAATTTGCTGAAATCCATAATAATTTTAAGTAAGGATTGTTTATATAAAAATGAAGTATGTGAAATTCTCAATATCAATGATGGTTACATGTCATTTAAATGTCTTGGCCTTCCACTTTTTGTTCAGTTATCAAAATCAATGACTACACATCTCTTCTAGAAAAAAAATAAAGAATAAGGTTGAAGGATTAGAATCGTCCCTATTAAGTCTTGCAGGCAAAATTGAACTTGCTAAATCAAAAAAATTCTAATTTTCAATTCAGGACTCAATGGTTTAATATACCAACAACAACTATCAACTAACTGAACAACATTTGCAACAAATTTTATAAAGAGGGAAAAGAGCAAAAATGTCATGGGAAACCGTTTGTAACACAAAACCAGAAGGTGTAATGGGTTTAAGGAAATTTTTAGATATAAATAAATCAACAGGCATTAAACATATTTGGATGTTCATACATAATGAATCAGTCTGGTCCAAATGAATGAATGCTAAATATCTTGGTGATAATCATTTTGGGACTACAGTTATTAATACTTCAGGTACATGGAGATTCATGTTACGACATAGATATTCTGCATTACAAATATCGGAAAAAGAGTATTGGATAGGAAAACCACAAGTCTTTGGTTTGACCATAGATCTAAGGAGGCAGGCTAATCAACAAAGTTGGCTTAATGCAATTGCATCCATGAGAGGTGACAAATCAATAGTTGATAAAATCATTGAAAAAAGGCAGTGAGTACCATATAGACAAATGCAAACAAGGTCAGTTTCTGATGGAATCAACAGAGTATTCATTCATGATAATGCAAGCATGGACACTTTATGCATGTAAACTTCAATAGATGGTCAATATCACTTCAAAAGCATTTGGGAATGTTTGCACCAAAAATTTGCACAAACACCTAATAGAAGTTTTGTAGAAAAATAAATGAAGAACATAAAATGAAAATGGCGGAATATAGTAGCAAAATACCAGAAAATTAAAATAATAACAAGAAGACAACAATTTATAGTGGTTCGGCGTTATTTACCTACGTCCACTTAGAATAGATTGCTTTATTAATCACTTTCTAAACTGAGTACAATAGGGATCAGATGAAAATCCTTAGTTACAGCAGAGTACAAAGCAACTAGCAACATAAAGGTCCCAAAAATGAACAACCAAGCATGTATTTATAGATGAAGATGGCAAAATATCTTCCTGAAAATTCGGCAGAAGGACCTCCAAGACCATATAGACCCAGCCCAAATCCCAAGGAATAGGGATCGGTGTTGATCCTTATTTCAGGGGAATTTGGGGGTGCGATCCCTATGGTAGCTTCCCCATGTTGTAATATGCTTTGACTCCAAGTTTCATGCCAATTGGATTAGTAGAACTTGAATTATTGCTCGATCTTTGCTTCAATATGAGTTGTCTTCTGATTTCAGCCGATCCATATTGAGGGAAGAGGGCCAATCCCTCTTATTTAATCTTCTTGAGATGCGATCCCTAGGGTAGGCTCCTCCCTAGGGTCCTCACATCTTGCTCACAAAATTTCATTTGTATTTGACTTATGGATCTTGAGATATTAATTGTTTTCTATTAAATTGCACTTGCTTCTTGACACATGCCAATCCCTATGTTAGGGAATGGTTATAGCCAATCCCTCCTCTGTGTTGAACTGTATTCCATACTTTGAACATTCTGCATTGCATATCTCTTAATTCTATTTGATCACGGCTTCATATTTCCATCTGTACTCGACTTTTGGACCCCACAAGCATCACTCTAGATTTATTTGTCGTAATGACGGTGGAATCTAACTTGCCCAACTAGTTCGAATATAGCAGGGTCAAAGTGCCGAATAACACTTGCCCCCAAGGTAGGTCTTGTGCTAAACATGACGTGCTTTGAATCGAAGCAAGTTAGAGTCGTCAGAATATAATGCTAAAGTCTTAATTCATCACGATCTGAATTTCCTTGGAGAGGGCTATATTGAATCGCTTGCCGAGGCCTGGGAATACATTGTTGAAATGAAGAAGAAATCCCTCGGTGAAGCCGATTTAGATGAAGAGAAGCTAGTGTGGGAGATTCTCCATGGGGATGAAACTTTAGTCCTTGCTCCTACGAGACTCCGATACTTTGATATTCTAGCACTCTTCGGTAAAGGGAAAAACATTACCGAGTCATCAGAGTCCGATCCTAAAGGTCCCCCTTCATTTCAAATGGCTGGAGCATCAGTTTCTCTTGGCTTGGGACAAGATCTGAGCTACGATCTAGACAGACCCAACTACCAATCAATGGTGCTGACTCCTATTCTAGAGGGGAGCACTCCAACAACAACTGAAAGTCAGCCGGACAAAGGGATCCCGCTTTGTTTTCCATTATTCGAGAGATTTTGTTCCTCATGCCCAATAATTATGGGCTTATCTTCCTGTTTTCGTGAATCTACAGGTCTTTCGGGTCCTAGCCAGACTCCAGGAAGCGGCACCGCCGTGGAGCAACAATCGACATATGCTGAAATTCCAATGGCCACCGACATTCCAGGGCCCGATGCTCAAATTATCGGAGCACTTGATGATGAAAAAGATGATTACCCACCGTTACCAGATCAATCAGATGACGTGGTGATCAATGGCGCCACCGAACATACCAATAAGCTTAGCTTAAAAGAGCGCATCGAGAGAGAGGAGTTACTGAAGAAAAAAGCTAAGGCTGAACCCTCCGACGTAGACATCGACGATCCAAATCTCGTCCCACTTTAAGTCATTCCACCCGGCGGGTCAGTTCCCGAAGAACTCCCTCCAACCTTTGAGCGCTCTTCTGCCAAGGGTGGCAAAGGATCAAGGAATAGGACAGGCGGAAGTTCGGGTGGTGGCACTCCCAAGAAATCCAGAAGGGAGAAAGGGCAGAAGAAATATTCATTGCCTCAACTTAGTTTGTATTGCCTCAGCTTAGTTTGTATATAACTTGTATAGCTGCTTTCTCATTTATTGGCCATGATTGTGCGGGTACGGCCCCTGCTTTTGAATAACTTGTACCACAATTTTGAAGTTTAGCATGCGAATAAAAGTTCTTTGTTTTCTGTCGAACTTTTATATGAATTTTTTCTAAGTATTCGAGCTATTACTTTTCCATTAAATGTACTTGTAATTAGTTGCTCGTTAATTCGGAAAATTGTCCATTAATTTTTTACTCAAGGCCTCCATGTGGTCGTGGCCTTAAGTTGTATCAAACACTGGGCTCGAGCCCTGGTATTATGCCATCGGATTCAGTGATTTGAGTGATTATACTCCTGCCCCAGTATGGAGTTAGCCGAGTTAGATAGTGGATGGTCAAACTCGATCCTTAGCGAGTTTATACTCCTCTTATTGGTTTCAAGTCAGAGTTTATGGAATAGTGAGTGGTCGAACCACACTATCTATTTGTTTATACTCATATCCTCACTCTGGGGATAAAAGTTAGTTGGCGGGTGGTTGAATCACACCCAACTGGTGTTTCTACTCCAGTCCGCACTCTGGGGACTTAGAGTTATTTTGGAAAATAGTCGGATCGTATTTTCCTTAATTGATTGATTCCCCTCAAATCCGGGGTTTAACTTAGTGAGCGATCGATCGCATCACGATCGCTTTTGATTCACGTTTGTCCTATTATTCGGTAGGATTAACTTGGTTTTCGGATGGTCGAGTCTTATCCATTCCTCGCTAGATATTCTGTCCATCGAGTTGTGAGCGAGAATCCTTAGATGAACAGTCGGGACACATTTATTTAGTTCAATCATGAACTAATGTGATCGATAAACTCCAAACTCTGGGAACCTGCTCGAACATGTCAATATTAGTTAGTCGGGGATCGTAACTAAGATGTAATACTACAACAATCACAAAAATGAAGGAAATTTCAAACTTTATTTGCTAAATGGAAAGAAATGACATAATCTTTCTTATTACATATCTGGAAAATCAAATGGTAAAGAAAATTCGTAAATTGAATACAATTGAATGAAAAAGAATAAACAAAATGAAATAGCATCGTAAATGCTTGCTATTCCAAGCTCTTGGGAGTGTGACGCCATCAGTAGTCGCTAGCTTGAAAGTTCCCTTTCCAAGCCTCTGTTCAATGACATACGGTCCTTCCCAAGTAGGATTCATGTGTGACGGGGTAGGAAAGACCCGTTTTAAGATGAGATTGCCGATTTCAAAGGTTCTGGGTCGAACTTTAGTGTTGCAGTATCGGTCGACTTAGTGTCGATGTGCAGCTGCCCTACAATCAGCTTCCTCGGGCTTCTCATCTACAAAGTCTAAAGATTCTAAAAGGAGATCTCTATTCATTCTGGGATCGTATTAGGTTACTCAATCAAAAGGAACTTTGAGTTCAACAGGAATGACGGCTTCGGAGCCGTAAGCAAGGGTGAATGGATTATGGCCAGTCGTAGACTTGTGGGTGGTTCTGTAAGCCCATAACGTTGTTGGGAGTTCATCCACCCACTTGCCTCTAGCCTTTTCCAAACACCTTTTCAGAATGGACTTTATGATTTTGTTCACAGATTCACTCCTGAGAGTGAGCAACTACCGCAAATCTCTTCTCAATATGACGTCGATGGCAGAAGTCTTTAAATTCAGCGCTGTCGAATTGGGTTCCATTGTTAGTCACAATGGTTCATGGAAGGCCAAAAGGACAGATGATGTTTCAGACAATGATGATGATTACTTTCTTTGTCATGATCATGGCTAAAGGTTCTATTTCGGTCCATTTGGTGAAGTAATTAATTGCCACGATGATGTACTTCACACCACCTTTACAGATTAGTAAGGAACTGATAATATCTACGCCCTATATGGAAAATGGCCATGGACTGACCATTTGTGTGATTTCCGTCAGTGGAGTTCTCGGAACTTTGGCATACATCTAACACTTGTCACATCGTCTAGCGTAATCAACAGCATCTCGGTTGACAATCGGCCAATAATACCTATAACGGAGTATTTTCTTTGCTAAGGTCTGCCCACCAGTGTGATCGCCACATTCTCCTTCATGAGCTTCCCTTAGGACTTGTTTTATTTCATCATGAGAGATACACCTAAGCAGGGGAATAAAAAAATCCTTTCTGTACATGACTCCTTCCTAAATGATATACCGCAAAGCTTTACGAAGGGCTTGTCACCTTTCATTCCTTCGCTCGGGAAGGACTCCCTTTAGCAAATAGTCTTTTAATCTGAGTCATCCACGATTCCTTTTCTAGTTCCAAGTCAATTTCCATCTGGTTTATGCTCGGTGCATCCAGTGCTTCATCTGGAACTAAGCCCATGTGTCGTGCATCCCCATTGCTAGCAAACTTTGCCAATGAGTTAGCCTCTTTGTTTTGATCCAGGGAAATGTGCATGATGTCATAATACTCAAATCCGGTCAATTTCTCTTTGACTTGGATAAGATAGGAAGCGAGTCGTTTTCATTTAGCTTGGTAATCTCCTCTGAGTTGGTATACTACCAACTGTGAGTCACAAAAGATTTCGAGAGATTTTATCCCCAGTTCTTTGTCAAGTTTGAGTGCAGCGATCAGAGCTTCATACTCCACTTCATTGTTCGTTACATGGAAGTCAAGATTCAATGCATAGAAATTGATCGATCTTCCGATGTTACCAACATGATTCCGATCTAGAACAAAGATCATTAGATGCTCCATCAAATACATTTTCCGCCGAATGATAGGAGCACCAGTGCTCTCTAGGAGATCATCTTGTGCAGTGAATTCTGCTATAAAGTCCTCCAATTCCTGTCCCTGGATAGCTCTTCGAGGAAGATAAGTAATTTTGAATTGACTCAGTTTAATGTTCTACTTGAGTAACCTCCTAGACGTCTCAGGTCGCTGTAGGACCTGTCGCAATGGCTGGTCGCTGTAAACGTTGATAGGATGAGCTTGAAAATAGGGGCGAAACTTTCGTGAAGCGATCAACAAGCAGTACGTGAATTTCTCTATTTTGATAGTTCCTTTCGGCACTTGTTAATCGTTTGCTAACATAATAGACCGGTCATTGGATTCGATTCTCCTCGCAAAGCAGTGCAACACTTATAGCATGTACCGACGTGGTCAAGTAGATATACAAATTTCTATGATCCATCGGCTTTGACAAGATGGGAGGCTTCTCTAAGTGGTTCACTAAAGCATGGAATGCGTCTTCATAATCCTGCGTCCATTCAAAGTTCCTTTTCCCTCTTCTAATTAGTCGAACAAAGGAATGCGTTTATCGATAGCTCTGAAAATAAATCGACTTAAGGCGGCAACCTTCCCATTTAGACTCTGTACTTGCTTGATGGTCATCGACACTTAGATGTTACGAATTGGTTGAATCTTCTCTGGATTAGCTTCAATTTCGTGGGCATTGACGATGAAACCCCAGAACTTTCCTGATGCAAAGATAAAAGAACACTTCAGAGGATTGATCTTCATTTTGTAATATCGGAGGATATCGAACATTTTTGCCAAGTCTCTAATGTGGTCGCTTGATCATCATGACTTCACGAGCATATCATCCACATATACCTCCATCATCTTTCCAATCTGATCTTTAAACATTCTATTGGTTAGGCATTGATAGGTCACTCCTGCATTCTTCAATCCAAATGGCATTACCACATAGCAATACAATCCAACATCAGTAATGAAGCTATTGTGCTTTTGATCGGGAATATGCATCTAGATTTGGTTATATCCGGAGTACGCATCCATGAAAGATAGCAATTCATGTCCTACGGTTGAGTCTACCAGTTGGTCAATCCTTGGAAGGGGAAAACTGTCTTTCGGGCATGCCTTTTTCAAGTCCGAGTAATCAACGCATGTTCGCAACTTTCCATTTGCCTTTCTCACAAGTACAATATTAGATACTCATTTAGGTTAGAGGGCGTTGCGAATAAACCCATTGCCTTTGAGTCTATCCACCTCCTCTTTAAGGCCAGCAGATCTCTCCAGATCCATGCCACGCCTTTTATGTTTACCGGGACATGCCTCGGGTCGATATTTAATGCGTGGCTTGCAATGGTAGGCGAGATCCCACACATGTCAGAGTGAGTCCAAGTGAACACGTCAAGATTCGCTTAAGGAAATCCAACAAGTTCTTTCATCATCGGCGGGCTGAGCTGTGATCTGATCTTTAGGACCCATGACGGGTTGTCGTGGCTGACCATGATGTCAATCGTTCGCTCAGCCAGTGCAGCCTTGGTCTCTTTGGGCTCCTCCTCATCATCCCTAGAATCTATGTCTCTATAGAATCGAATGTGGCGCTCGAGCCAAGGCCCAGGCGCTGGTTGTCAGTCTTCGGCAGTTTAGATGCGGAGAGACTTGTCCACACCCTTACCTTTCTCCTTCCGTTGAGCATCTCTCAACTCAGCTACGTAGCAGGTACGTTCGACCGCCTGATCACCATGCACAACTTCAACATCGTTATTAGTTGGGAACTTCAAAGTTAAACGCCATGGGGCAAGAGCTGCCTGGAATTCAAGTAGGGCTGGTTGGCTCAGAAAAGCATAATATGGAGAGTCAACGTCCAAGACAATAAAATGGTAAAATTTGCACTCTCCTGCGGTCACCTTCTCCCAACTCCACAGGCAATTCGACATATCCGACTGGTTCGGTCATAGCAACGTTAAAGCCATGAATGCGGGCTTTAGACAGTTTCAAGTCCTTTGCTTCCTTCCTTATCTAATCGTAAACCTTTTTGAAGATTATATTAACAGAACTTTCATAATCAACCAAAATCCTTCTAACTAAGGTGGGGCCGATCATGGTCGAAATGACCAATGGATCGATCGTTGGTGCCTCCTCCTTTTCTGCATCTTTATCTCTGAACATAATGTCATAATGTCATTGTACGCTGCTGTTTTGTAGGAGCTCCATCTTCTGTATTTGAACAACTTTCAAAATTCATATACTTGATCGTGCTAGCATAGTGCTCCATCTCATGCCAACTCTTATCAACTAGACGCGGTCCTCCGACTATCGTATTGGTCACTAATCTTCCACCAGTCCGCACAGGCTCCTCAGTCCTGTGCGGAGCTTGGCTCGGTTGGGGTCAGATGTCCCCTGCCCGCCATCCAACAAGGCTTTAACAAACTACTGTAATTTTCGTTCCTGAATCAGTTTCTCGATAATATCATGTAGATGCCTACACTCATTCATGTTATGACCATAGCATTTGTGAAGTCGGTAATATTTCCCAGCTTGTTTCTGTTTCTCCGTCGATTCTTTCAGAGGTGGCTTCTTGTACTGCATGGTATTGCAGGTAGACAAATAGATGTTCTCTACAAATGTATATAATGGTATGTATGTATCGTATATTGAAACCCTAGGCTTTTGTCTTCCAGAATCCCTCTTCGTTTATGGTTCCTATCACCGCTATTCTTCTGCTGATTCGGTTTATTTTGGATATTCACTTGAATTTTTCCCAAACTATCACCAGTCTGCTTCACTATAATGTTACTCTGCACTCCCTCTCCACTTGATCCCATAACATTCTACACTAGTGAATGGGGTATGGCTTCTCGAGATCCCCCAATCATCATTAGTCAAGCCTTGACTCTCTCTCACTAGTTGTCTAACCATAGCCGACAAGTTCGGCGTTTGGATAGTTGGAGTCATGATCCACCTCACGTGAATGGTCCAATCGATGTCTACGAACCATTCCACGCCTTCTTGGCTCAACATCCTCTCGATGTATATCACGTACATTCACTTCATCATCATTCCGGGGAGGCAGTTGGTTTGCATCAATCTGAACTCCATCATCCAAATCAATCGCATCAGCTCCAGCTTGGACTCCAGCATGGAAAGGTAGACCCTTCTGTGGAGGAGGGAGCGGGACCGATCCCTATGGAGGGATCGACACTGATCGGTCTTGGCAGACCATGTTAATTTTCCTATTGATGTCCTAAAGCTTTTACGTAATATCCATCAGTTCTACGACGTCTGCGTTTGTGATAATCATCCGATGAACTAGAACTCTCTAATGTAGAATAAGGGGTAGGGTCCCTCCTAGCTTTCCCACGCTGTTGCTAACTGAGTTGGTTCATTATATCGATATTGGCTTGAATCTGCTGTTTCAACTACCAGCGGCTATCCACTAGCTCTCTCATCAGATTATGGAATTCGGCTCTTGTGATGCAATTAGGTGGATTCTGGACATCAACTGGATTGGTAGCATTCACATCTACTAGTAAATTGCTCGGGCCTTTTTGCTAGATACTAGCGTTCTTGTTTCCTTTTACATTTTGAGAGGTAGATCTGGTATTCCTAACCATTGTTGATAGATTTTCTTAGACTTTTGCAAATCTGAATAAAACAACAAGCTTCTTAAAGATAATTCTGGATCTCTTCGGGAG
Source organism: Allium fistulosum (assembly GCA_030737815.1). Lineage (NCBI taxonomy): Eukaryota > Viridiplantae > Streptophyta > Magnoliopsida > Asparagales > Amaryllidaceae > Allium > Allium fistulosum. The sequence goes on along the minus strand of CM060901.1, from coordinate 1,384,368,742 downwards.
ATTTATGCAATCCAGTAGCAACAACGGGATCCAAACAGGACTGAGAATCTCGGTTCTCAGTGAAAGCACCAAAATGTTTGCACAAAAAATTGGCACAAACACCCAATAGAAGTTTTGTAGAGAAATAAATGAAGAATATAAAATGAAAATGAAGGAATACAGTAATAAAATAGCAGAAAATTAAAGTAATAATAAGAAGACAACGATTTATAGTGGTTCGGTGTTATTTTCTTACATCCACTTTGAATAGATTTCTTTATTAATCACTTTGTAAACTGAGTACAGTAGAGACCGAATGAAAATCTTTAGTTACAATAGAGTGCAAAGCAACTAGCAGCATAAAGGTCTTGAAAATGAATAACCAAGCCTGTATTTTTAGATGAAGATGGGAAAATATTTTCCTGAAAATTTGATAGAAGGTCCTCCACCATATAGACCCATAAGAGGATCGCATGGCTCAAATCCGATCCCTATTTCAAGGGGATTTGGAGGTGCAATTCCTATGGTAGCTTTCCCATGTTGTAATATGCTTTGACTCCAAGTTTCATGCCAATTGGATTAGTAGAACTTGAATTATTTCTCGATCTTTGCTTCAATATAAGTTGTCTTCTGATTTCAGCCGATCCCTATTGAGCAAAGAGCGTCGATCCCTCTTATTTCATCTTCTTGAGATGCGATCCCTAGGGTACGCTTTCTAGGGTCCCCACATCTTGCTCACAAAATTTCATATGCGTTAGACTTATGGATCTTGAGATATTGATTGTTTTCTATTGAATTGCACTTGCTTCCTGAAACATGTCGATCCCTATGTTGGAGAATGGTTATAGCCAATCCCTCCTCTATGTTGAACTATATTCCATACTTCGAACATTCTGCATTGCGTATCTCTCAATTACGTTCGATCATGGCTTCATATTTCCATCTGTACTTGACTTTTGGACCTCACAATCATCATTTTAGATTTACTGGCCTTGATGACAGTCGAATCTAACTTGTCCAATCAGTTCAAATATAGCCGAGTCAAAATGCCAGATAACAGGGAACAAATGAGAAATGGAAAACTAAAAGTATCCTAGTATAAAGCGGCATAGGAGATAAAATTCATAATTTGGAAATGGTCATATGCTTGTAGAGTGCCATAAGTAATAATTTATCTATCATGGGTAAATTATTCTAAAGAGGAATCATCAAAAATCAGGTGTGCGCGCTATGTGAAAATCAATTAGAAATTTGCAGTCGTGTATTTTATGAATGCCATTCTTCAAGTGATAGATGGAAGTGGTGCAAAATTAAACTCAATCTTACATACAGTCAAGCTTCAAGTATTTAATGTTGCAATAGAAATTCAAGTACAATTTGTAGAGAAAAATATAGCTAGAGATGTAGCTTGTCTATGTCTATCAAGCTCGATTTGGATAATTTAGTTGGAAAGAAACAACATAATATTTAGATAAAATTGCAGATTAATTCGCAGAGCGACTAAATTTTTAATGCTTAGAGCGTCGAAAGTAGGCCAGGCAATCAGAATTTGCAAAGCATCTTGAATAATTAGGAAATATCGGAAAGTCATGCATACTCCAGCCATAGTTCCCTAATACCATTCTCCATGCCACAATGATTCAGGTCAAAGGCTTATCTTCGAAAGATTTGAAGTTGGAGAGTCCTCTTTTGCAGCAAGTTTGGTCTAGATTTGCAGCTGAAGCTAGGGAACAGGCAAGCAACCGTAGAATAGTTGAACCACTAATACGTAAAGGCAATCGAAATACTATTTATTCGGCTAGGGTTTCGCCATTTTTCTTTTCTTTTTGATGTCGGTTGTGAAAATGTAGTGAGGATATGTTGTACATGAGTAAGACCTAATTCTAGTTGTCTATTTGTTAATGGACCTTATATGGAAATAAAGCCCAATTACCTTTGTTAAAAAAAGACAGTATGCCATATTTGTTTCAAATGAATATTTTGATATTTATTGCAAGCCTTTTAAATGCCTAATGCCAATTATTGTTGGAATACTTTTAGTTTTGAAAAAGTTTGTCACTTTCACAAGAAACATCTGATATTCAACTTTTATATCAATAATATCTAATAAATGTATTAAACCTCGAATCTTAAATTCTGAATTTATGCGAAATAAAATTAAGCCTGAAGTTTTAAAATAGATAAGCAAATGTAATCAGCTAGTATTTATTAATTTCCTTGACATTCTTTGATCCTAAATAAATATTAAACATTTCATTCGTAAAAAAATGACAAAATCAATTTTTGTTTAAATATAAAAATATGCAAATTACAGGACAAAAATTTCACACTAAAAAAATACATTTAATCGATAACTCATCCATCTCAATAAATTCACTTTATATTTCAAAATATATTATGTTTTATAGGATATTTTAAATATCTATAACATTATATTTTTACAATATTAACCATGTGCAACACATATGTTATACTCTACTTAATATAATATTTATGGAAAATTATATTTGGACACAAAATATAGATACAAAATGGAACCCAAGAGATTTTAACTATTAGATCTTTACTTGATTTCCACCTTCCATGTAATGACAAAAGAATCCAACGGTCTTTATCTGTATTGTCAAATTTTGTGTTTAATTTTGTATTGCCGCTCCCATTGTTTATAACCAATGGAATGGATAGAATATATATCTTCGTGAACCTAAAATAGTGCTATCATCTTAATCATTGATTATCACAACATCTAACTTTATATGTCTTCAAGCAAGAAACACAAACCTGTTTGTCATGCAAAATACTAACAAGTTCGAAACTTGCGTAGCGTGATTCGAATGTTTATTGACATGTGATATGTTGTCGCAATGACATGTTGTATATAAAGTACCATTTCAAAAAAAACAATTTATGTAAATATTCAAAATAATGGAAAAAAGACTAATATTTTCATTTCATCAAGGAAACAACAATAATTGCATATTTGCCCTTCCCTTTGAGAAGATGATTACCAACATTAAGAGCGAATCTAGCAAACAACTCATCCATAATGATAGGCCCAAAATGCCTTGCAAGCGTAGGTTCAAACACTGCTCTTAGGATTTTTGTCACATTTTTTCCGGTCTCAACGTTATCAATTGATTCATGATGATCAATAGGTTCACCATTTGGATCCCAATTTAACATTGTAGTGTACAATTGAAGTATGGAAAATAATGTGTGTTTTATAATCACTTCTTTTACTTCTTCCATGGAAGGCGTATAAACTGGAAAGTTAAATGTGGCAACTACGTCCTCCTTCAAAAATCCCTATCAAAAAAAATATACAACAATAATAATAACAATAAGATTAGACACAAACGATGAGTGAGTTGTAGTATAATGCATGATACCATAGTTTTGAAAACCAAACCGTATATCGAACGGCGATAGTCCAAGGTCGGAGCTTTTAAACATTCGACCGGTTGAACCGTAAGAACTGCGCATGCATGAAATCTAATTAAAATTTGTGTATTAATGTAAGAAATTTAGTATTTGGCAAGAAACTAGAGAAAAAAAAGTTTTAACAACCACATGCATAAATATGATCAATCCAATATATAAAACATTATTTGGAAAATTTTAAACATCAGTAATTGAAGCTATAAAAAGTTATCTATGCTTGTAGATATTTTAATGACATCAGTTATCTATTTTTATAATGCATTGAAGAAAACATGCTACTAATATATATAGTTTGAAGGAAACAAAGGAAGTTTAGCAAAAAATTGTCCCATGTCATGAAATAATGGAGAACTGTCACAATTTCTATGTATAAATAAATGCTACTAGTGGACAAACATGCACAATTGTCCCTTGATCTTTCATTCGGCTATCTCATTGGCTGAAATAAAATATTCTATAGCCTACGGATTTTATTTAATAAAACCGGGTTTTTTGGGTTGAATCGCTGTTACTTGCGGTTCAGTGTAAATCAAGGTTCGAATGGATTCCAGACTGGATTGGCTCATGGTTCACGGCTTTTACGGTTGGACCCTCGATCCGGTTTGGTTTTCAAAACACTGCATGATATACACTCTATTTAAAGTTTCAAAAAATTTACTATATTTTTTTTCTCTCTCTTTAGTTACAATAGTATTGTTTACTAGAACAAGGAAATTTGTCTATTGTAGGCTTGCTAAATCAATTTGTGTAATGCCAAAAAAACAAGGAGCATGCCTTTTACATGCCTCCTAAAATCTATCAAATGCTTTTTACTTTGTTCCTCCACTAATATCTCCTTATATGTCTCCAAGTTTATTTTGTTTGTCCAACATCTTTTATTTGTTGATTAACTCAAATTAATGAAAAACCATATTAATTTTATTTTTAATTTTTGTAATCAAACGGTTGGTACCCCACCATCGTGCGGTTGTACTAGTTAAACCGACCGTTAAAGAGGTTTGTCTAGAAACATGTCTTTAACATGTATTCTCAAATCTCTCAAAGACTGATTGCTTTGTTTTTTCCGCAAATGTCTTCTTAAATCACTTCCACTTTAATTTTTTTCAATATACTATAGTTTGATGTTTAACTAAATTAATGAAAAACTAAAATATTTTTTTTGTAAAATCATATAACCGAACGGTCAGATTCTACCGTTGTGCGGTTGTACAGTATTGAATAATGTCATTACCTGGTAATAAAAAATATTTGTAGCATTAATGTTTCATACAAGAATATGATATAGTTATAACTTTAACTTGATAACACTGTCTGGGTTATGCAGGGATTGCATATGCATCTGGAAATCGTTCATTGTTCATAAACTGTTAAATGAATATGAATCACAGATTTAGTGTTGTCATCATTACGATTTACTCAATGTTTTGATCAGATGTATTTTACCAACATATAATCAACACTTGCACAAATTATATATCATTAATTAATCATACCTGTGGGACCATAGAGTTGAGTGCATCTGCTAACAAACTAAGAAGGCAACTCAATTCTCCATTCCAAGCATCCATGCTTTTTCTTCCCAAAAAGGTTAAAACCATTCTTCCTCCACATACTAGTTCTTCGTATCTCAGACCAAGAAAACTTGAGAAATGACTTTTGAATAGCTCATAATATGATTGGATTATATTTGGTGTACTTGTCTTTGCAATATAGATATTCCTCCTATTTAAAGGAACTCCCTTCTCACTTTTAACTCCATCAGGAACCTGCATCATTTGAAAATCAAACTTTTAAGGTTAATAACTTATTATAGTGTAAAATACTTATGTTGTCGCAGAATAAGTAAAGTATGATCATAACATAATATGTTTATGTAACTTTGAATGCACCATGCATTGAAGGTTTCTCTGAAAATGTACATAACAAAATTAGTCTTCATTCTTTCTTTCATAATAAACCATCTTCCTACTACAATAGTGAAAGTGGTAAAACCACCACCTGAATGAAATGGTCTTGTTACTTTCAGATAGATCATTTTAAAAATATATATATATATATATATATAAAATCATTAACTAATATTCTGCGGTTTTTAGCGTAGTTGATCATCTTGTAAAAGCATTAGCTAATGGTTGAATAACTAATTATATAACCTTGGAGTGCCAGTGGAGGCTATAGGAAGAATGAAAGAAATGAACATTGTTTGAAGGAAACAGCGTCCCATAGAAAGTACTAGGAGTACCCATCACATAATAATTTGGAACACTTGCAATATCCTCCTTCTCTTGCTCTATTTTCCTTTTGAGAAATCCAAGGTTTCTGAACAAAGTATTGAAATCAAACTCAGGTAAATCATTAAGAAAACATTGTATATCAGGTGGCTTTTGACCCAGTCGATGGCAATGTGCACCAAGTGCATGTACAATCATTGAGAGAAGCAAGAACGTCTTTGGACCAGATGAGCAACCCATGTCCACTACCATAAAATTCTCAATTTGTGTTTTTGTATAAACATCTTCTACAGCTTCTTCTATCAGTAGCTTAGATTCTGAAACTGCTTTCTCCTGAAAGAAAATTACATATCTAATGTAAACAATATTAAGATTTATGAAGTGCATAGCAAGAAAAAAGTTCACTCAACAATATTAAGAGTAGTGGTGTAGTCTACTCAACAACCGAAGTAAAGATAACAAGAAGTGAAACGGAAACCCGAAGCCTGGAATTTGCAGCATAACTTGTAACACAAGTTCCTCCAATCATGGGAAGTATTTCTCCCATCATCATGTTCATTCTTTTTGCTTGCTTTCATGCTGAATTTTAAGCTTCAGCCCTAATTTATAGACACTAAGGGCCCGTTTGGTTTCATTTTGTATTTTGAGTTTTATTTTCAACTTGCACTAAGAAATAACAAAAAATAAAAGAAGAAAATTTATAATTCTTAGCCATTGTGACGACCAACAGACAACGAAGGAGTTGGATTGTTCTTCGTGCTTTTGTTATCTCTCGAAACACGAAAAACAAAATAAACTTGTTTTCTATTTTACATGTTACTTTCATTTTTCAAAATTGTTTTTTTTTTCAATAATGCATACAACAGACGCGCTTTTTATAAAGATGAAAATACAAAACTAAAACCGACAAGCCAAACGGAGCCTAAAATGCTGAGGCATGATTAACGTCGAATTTTTTAATAAAGACAAAAAGGTTACGTGATTTTCTTTCAACGTGTTATCCTATCCCTGTGTTAAGCAACTAACGTATTCTATGGTATTTTCCTAATCCCCGTGTATCTTGCTACTGTTTATATATCAATTAGTTTACTTCTTCATATGGATTGTGAATCTGTGATCTTATAAGCTATCATCCAACTATGAAATCTAATCTGTCAACGGAAATCCAGACAATAATTTGAATAATGATGATAAATCCAAATACAAAGCCATACGCATACATTACATGTGTTTTGTTTGCTCGTCTGCAATTCACAATTGGAGAAACTTTCAAATTAGGCCTCACAAAATAACATATTTCAATTTTAGGACTCGTCCAAAACTTATTACAAAAATAGGTCTAATTTTGCGCAAATATGGACTGTGCAAGTGTATTTAAAAAAAACAAATTTGTACATGCGCAAATTTAGAATGCGCAAGTGTTATTTAAAAAAAAAATTGTGCTTAGCATTTTTGGAATGTGCAAGTGTTATGTTTGAAATTTTTTTTTATGCTTGAGCATTTATGGAATGTGCAAATGTTATTTTTGAAAAAAATTTTTTGTGCTGGTGCATTTTGGAATGCGCAAGTATAAAATACTGTATAAATCAAAACGAGGTCTATTTTTGTAATAAGTTTTGGACGAGGTCTAAAATTGAAATGTTATTTTCTCGGGCCTATGTTGAAAATTTGTCCTTCGCAATTATATAAACCGTCTTTTCTAGCGTCTACTTGTTTTTGGTACAGTCTTTGTCTTGTTCTACTACATATTCAATTCATTCCTTAATTTTGATTACTCCGTATCAGTTGCGTTATATATCCGACCATTTCTCTAAGTTGGTCAAAATTCATAAGTTTTGTAAATAAAGTTATACAAGTAAAGATTTGGGTATATAAAATATAAATGCTTCTGCAACTTGTATTAGTATAAAATGTAACACAAACTTTATGCTATTCAGTATGAATGTGAGTGCTGCTGGTTTCAATCATTGCTTACTTTTTAGGCAAATAAACAGTGCCCACATGCATTGCTGTCTAGGGCAATGAGCTTATGGATAACGCACACTCAACACAATACTGAAAGGAATCATGTAACCGTTAAAACCCTATCTACAAACCAAATCTTTTTTCTTGAATCTTTTTTCAGCAAATGAGCTTTGATTATCGACGAAAAGAGTAGTCCCGCGTCGGGAAATATATAAACAAGATCCTGAATAAATACTAAAAGACTAATGATGTGAGATCTCCTAAGCCTAAAAGAAAAAAGCTGAGTGAAAAAACATTTATGTGCCCGTACAACAACCTCAAGTAGAAGAGAAGAAGTAGTAGAAGAGCTTATAAAAAATTACTTCATTAGAGAAGCAGAAACTTTTAAACAAATTGAACTTATCCGTTGCACGAGTGGCGACACTATATATAGAGTTGAAGTGGTCAGAATTAGCTTGGTAGTGGAGAAAACGATCCACGAAGCGGAGCTCGGGAGCTAGAGTTATCACGGTTTGAAGTTGGCAATTTTACAGGGTGACTCAGAAATCCAGACGTCTAGAAGAAAATTTCCCAAATGTCTGTATGTGGATGTCGACGTCTGGAAGATAAGTCCCAGATGTCTCTAGTCAACCCGGAAGTTTGGCCAGACTTTTGGATAAAATCCAGACGTCTGGTTGGTTTATTGTTGAAACATGTTTGTTCGAGCCAGACGTCTAAGGGAAAATTCCAAACGTTTGACCTGCTGTTTGATGATAGATTTGCCTAAGTCGTTGTGCATTGATTGTGAAGGCTTCAAGGGCATTTTCGGTATCTACATAGACGAAAATTCTCCGTATATAAGAATTTTGTGATCATTGTAATCAATCTCTTGTACTCTTTCAATGATATTAATAAAACGCTCTCCTCAAGGTAGATGTACACTAACTAGATGTTATTGGAACCATTATAAATCATGTGTGTGATTTATTTTCATTATTTCTTGTTTATTTTTTGCTTGGTGATTGTGATTTGGTATTATTTGGGTTGGATTGAGATTTAGGATTGAGTTATTGATCGGTTGTTTTTACACATCTTACAATGATCTGGTTTCCGCGGCGTTTGGAGTTTGGATTAGAGTGATCTCGAGTTCAAATTTCGTAACATTTGGTATCAGATCATTGGTGTTTATAGGGTGGTTGTAAAAATGCTGGAATCGGATAATACCTCAGATAGTCCCTCAATGGTTGGTCCAAGTAGTATAGCACCATATGTATGTGGATCGTATGCGGTCTCGGGACCACAATTGGTTATAGACAAGTGGATGATGATAATGATTTTAAAAAATGGCAATGGAAGATGAAAACAGTTTCTAAGGCGGAATCATGTGCATCGAGTTGTGTTGGACATGCATTTGTTGCCAAGGGACATCTCGGATGTTGTGAGAGAGGAAGTGGAAGAGTGGGCATTCACTACACTTCAACTTGCCATAGGGGAGAATGTGATCTTTGAAATTAGTGGTGAGACTACCGCTAAGGGTATTTGGGATAAGTTAGAGGAATTGTATATGAAGAAGTCACTAACTAATCGTTTGATCTTGTTGCGAACGTTCTTCACCAATAAGACAAAGGAGGGTACTTCTCTAAAGGCACACTTAAATATCTTTGATGATTTGCTAATGAAGATGAAGGCGGTAGATTTGAAGACTTAGGAAGAGCAAAAGGCGATGATATTGTTGTATTCGTTGTCGAACCGTCATATGGGTTTCTCAAATAGCTTGATCTACAGACAGGATACTTTGACACTTGGTGATGTTAAAGCGGGTCTTCTTAGTGAGGAGTTGTGAGATCAAATGGAGGAGTTGAGTGATGAAAATGAAGGTGCTAGTAGTGGTCACAATTTATTTGTGGAGAAGGAGAGACATGAAAAGAAGGGGAATCACGGACGTCAAGGAAGCCCTGTTGGAGAGGAAAGTCAAGGGAAAGAAATAACAAGTGCTTTATTTGTAAGAAACCATGTTATTGGAATAATGAGTGTCCAGACAAGGATAAGGCGAAGAAGGAAGTAGCATCTTCATCGGTAGCAGTGGAGAGTAAAGTTGGTAAGGGAGATGTAGATGTTTTGATGGCGGTAGCATAGGATGTTTCGGGTGGCGAATGGGTGCTCGATTCGGGTGCGTCTTATCATATGATGCCTAGTAAGAATTTCTTTTCTCTTATGTCGACAAAGAAGGAAATTCAATTGTTAGGGGAAATGATGCTATTTGTAAGCCAAAGGGCATTGGTTCTATGCAAATTTGGATGTTTGACGGAGTGATCCGTACACCCACTATTATATGCTATGTTTCGGATCTTCGTAAGTCTCTTTTTTCCTTAGGGTAATTGGATTCTTTAGGATGTAAATTCACTATTAAAAGTGATAGCTTGCGGATTTTGAAGGGTGCACTTGTGGTGATGAAAGGTGCTAGAACTCATGGTATTTATTTGCTTGAAGGTGTGACTATTGAAAATGAAACTTATGTGGGTTTTGTTAGTTCTCGTGGCTTGGATACGATAAGGTTGTGGCATTTGAAGTTAGGTCATGTCTCGAAGAGAAGTTTGGATATTGTTTGGAAGAGGAGATGATCGATGGAGAGAGTTTCAACAAACTTGAGTTTTACGAGGAATGTGTCATGGACAAGCAAACTAAAGTATCATTCGGTGAAGGAAAACATGATTCGAGAGATGTTATTGAATATGTTCACATGGATGTTTGGGGATCGGCACTGGTAGCTTCTTGGGGTGGAGCTCGTTATTATATTTCTTTCATTGATGATTTTTCTCGAAAGGTATAGATGTTGTTTGAACCAAAAATGGCACAAAAACCTAGAAGGCTATGTAGTAGAGATTAGATGAAGAAAAGTAAATGAAAATGAGGAAATATACAAGACACAATCGTATAGTGGTTCAACAAAGCAATGTCTACGTCCACTTTGAAGTTTTATTGCTTATTTTTGATTTGGAAGCAGAAGTTCTTGGGGGTCGGTACAACTCCAACGCTTAGAATTTCCGGGTTACAAGAATATAAGAAATAATGGAACTAGGCCAAAAGATCCTCCAAAATGGGTCCTACCCCTTTATAGAGGTAGAGAGCCTAAAATATTGTCTAAAATATCTCTAGACTGTTATGCACGAATTTGACCAATTCTCCCAAAATAATAGGTGCCACCTCAACAGAAGCTGAGAGTCGGTACCGATCCCTAAGTGGGAGTCGGTACCGATCCCCAAGATGTCCATATTGGATGTCTTCAATCCCTCACCTTGAATCATCTTGTAGTTAGCTTCTTGATCCCATAGTCGTTTGTACTTGTTTTAGCTTGTTTTTGAGTCTGAATGATCGAGTGAAGGATAATAAAGTTGTAGTTTCAAGTGTCCATGGGGTTTGATGGAGACATGCATTGAATCAACAAACAAACTTTGGAAATAGGCTTTCAGCACTGAGATAAGCATGTAAGCAGAAGATGGGGTCCACCCAAGTAGTATTTGGGAGTCGGTATCGACCCCAGTGGGATTCAGTACCGATCCCCAACTTGGGGGATCCCATTATCTTATTGTCTTTGATGGTTTTGGCTTTGACTTCGTGCCTATGTCTGTGCTTGGTTTCTAGACTCTTGGCTATATCTCTGGGCTTTTCACTTTGATAACTCCAAGTTCTATCTGTTCAGTTTTTCCGGATTCTGCCTGGTCAAAAGGCAGGATAACACTTGCCCCCCTAAGTACATCTCGTTTCCAACGTGATGTGCTTTGAATCGAGACAAGTCTGGATTTCCGTGAAGGATTCCACTCTGTGTTTTGAATAGTCGTTGTCCTTTCTCTAATCGATTCCGTGAATTGTCATATCCATAATAATTCGTTGCGGCGTTCTGCCAATATTCGGGACTATATATCCAGAGCATGATCCCATGATCATCTATTCCAAGTCCAATGGTTTTAGACTAATTCCATTCACGAGTTGCCCATGTACAAGTCTAACTTTCCTTCAACTTTAGTCATCAAGTATTGGTTATATACATATGGCTCATCACACGTGTATAGGCATTCACATACATACACATAAACCATACGTATGCTTGTACGTACGTACATATACATATACATACACAAACACAAATATATATATAGAATATTTGACATTCGGTAAACCATTCGGTACCGATGTCACTTGGAGAAATTTCTCTAAGTTTGCCGACTTTGAGAACTCGGGCTTGAGAGGTTATATAATTATTCCTTTCTCTTTTCTCTCTCACTTTCTCATTCGTATTCCTGCCTTCAACTTGAGTTCTCATGCTTGCCATTGAAGATTTCAAGTTCGCCAATCAATTTTTCGATCTTTGCCATTAAATCCCCTAAATTCAACATGAGCTTTCATCCTCACTTGAAACAAGGACCGCCGCCACTCATCTTTGCCATTGCCTGACATCGCCCACATCTCCACTCATCGCCTCGATCAGATCCGCCTTCACCAACTCGAACCCTAGCTTGAGATCCCGCTTTCATTCAAACCGATCCCTGACTTTAACTCCACGTCGAACTAAATTAGGTAGGATGATGGTAACTGGTTACATGTAAATGGACATAGAGTTAGGCACGAACACTGAATGAACTTGAGGCTATGGTCCTTGTGTTCGGTAGGGATAAAGAAGGAAGGGGGGATTTACCTAAGTATAGGAGTCTCGGGGATCGATACCGATCCCCATACTTAGGAAAATTTTTGCCTACTCCAAGCTTTACAACCGAACTTTGCCTTGGAGTTGCATGCTGAATTTCCTCTTTCATCCCTAACATTTCTGAAGCACAGCTGATAACATTAAGCTAGTCGGGACGGTCAGTGATGACGGTCACATCGAGCAACATCTAGACTTTAAGATGAACCGCTAAAATAAACAGTTAAGTAATAACTGAAATCCAAACTACACCACACTACACCTATTGCACTAGAACCACTTTAGCATGGGGGGTACAGTTTATAGTTAATCTTCTAATGTTGATTATTTATCCAGATTTTTATAAACATGGATCAAAGACGTTCCAAACGTCTATCTGCTCAGACTATAGATACTTCACCTTCAAAATATATCGAATCCGATGCAGTATAAAGCTCTGTTGCAACTTCTCAAGCGCAACAAACTCCTATCCAACAAGAGCTGCAACCAGAAATTCCATGTGTTGACCAATAAAATCTAGAAAATCCCGAAGTAGAGCAATAGATTCTTGACAACCCGATTGAACAGGTAGATGGGCCTCAAATAGATCCAGCACCCGATACTCTTGAGGATTCTGTAATACTAAATAACCCGATCGACTCTATTCCTTCCAAAATCGATCAGGGGTCTCTTTAGAGGATATGTAATAAGCATGAAATTCCATGTGATGATGTTCTGGCACCGTCTCGTGATCAGAGATCCCATGATCCTCCTTCTGGCACCGTCTCGTGACCAGAGAGCTCACGATCCTCCAGAAGGATATATAGCTTGCAATAGATACATATGCTTGGCGGGTTGCATCTCGCCATTTAATCAATTCGTCTGTTGAGTCCTGAACTTTATGAGACTAGCTCCCATATAGCTGCATCCAAATAGCTACGCTTTTCTTCCAAGCACTTATCTAGTTTTTTCTGAGCATTTGAACCGAGTGCCTAGTGATGAAAAAATCTGATATATTTATAGCTTTAAAAGCCACAAAGAAAACCTATCTCTTGTTTACTTGGAGCCGATGAGGGGTTACAGATTCATTTTCGAGGCTTGGAACAAGCTGAGTTATTTCAAGGCTGAATGGTTCTACGTACGTTGTCCACCTAAGTTCGCTTGTAAATGGATATCCAAACGTAAGTTTTATTTCAAACACCATCCGTGCATTTGCCTTATAGTCTACATGCTTAATTTATCTTTCATTATTGTACAAATGTTCCAGTGAGACCTAGCAGCGGATCACTTTCGGATTCCGTTAATACTCTTATGGAAGTCCCAACCAAGGATAGTTATATAAAACCTCTTTTGACGGGCGAGGACGAGAATCGTCTCGCCCATGGTTTATTAGAGGAAAGTCACAACACTGAGATAGTCTCAGTTGTCGACATCGAGGATGATGATGATGATGATAACAATATGCACGTAGGAAATGAAGTCGATCCTAGATCGCTCCCAGCCCTAAGTCCTGGAGTCAGAGCCGTAGAAAATATAAAGCTAGAACACGAAGGCACCGAGGAAGGCAAAATTATTGGAGAGGGTGATGAGGCCGACCAATGTAACATTGAGGTGGGCTACGGATCCTAGAATGAACAACCCAGAGATGGCCCACCGCCTGCACCTAAAAAGACACTGATTGAGAATTTCAAAGACACAGACTTCCACTTAGTCTCCAATAGTCACAAGTGCAGAGGAGACTTCATCTATTCCCTTAACGGGGACGTTTACCGGTCTAGGGTCTATCCATATGGATTTCAGCTCTTTCAACATTGGTAACATCAACATCGGTGATATTGGTTCTCCGATCCACTTAGTGAATGATATCACTCCAACAGGTGTGGGAGAGGTTACTCCCATGAGTAAAGCTCCAGTACATGGTCCGTCGAGGGGACACTAGGACACACATACATGCACTATGCGACACTTGCACTTGACCCGTGTCCTTACCTGTTTGATCTAACTCATCCCTGTTTTCTTTATAGGTTCGATGGTAAGAGAAAGCATTCGTTCCGATCCTTGGAAGAGAAAGCGTACCATTTTAAACGCCCCCGGTCGAGCTCATATCATCAAGGGAGTGGTCAAGACTATGATTCAAGCTACCACTCCAGCCGCGACAGAGACGACCGGGATAGGAGTAGTTATGACAGGGACCAACTTCTCATGACTCTGCTTCTAAGCACTGACCTAGATCTATATCACCTCCTTTTAGAGGCCTGGATAGGTAACCTGACCGCCACAATGATATTCCACCGGTTGACTCTTCTCGAGCTCCACCACCTGCCTTTGTCCCTTTATAATTAGTGGAATTATCTCACTCCAGTCGGTTTGCTGAGTGCAAACATAATAAGAGTGGCCCCGATACTTTTCATCAGAGGCCAGGAAAAGAAAACTTTGTTGCTTTGGCTATTACAGAGGAGCGGCAAGTAGACACTACGGGGCGGATGGTCGAGCTTAAGAACGAATTCCCAACATTCGCATTAAAGGAGTTATGTTCTTGCCAAACTTAAAGAGAATTCCTACTAAAGTCCAATAGAGGACCATTGATTGCATGATCGATGTCCATAATCAATACAATGAATGGGCGGAGCTAGCTGAAAAGATTTCAAAAGTCTTAAAAGATAGGCTGCAAGAGATTGAGAACCATAAACTCGTTGAGGCCAAGAACAACAGAATCATAGCCACACTCGATATTGAGCTCGAGAATTCAAGAAAATCTCAAGCCGAATGGAGAAGAAGGCCGAGGAGGCCATTAAAGCACTCGAAACACAAAGATCCCAGCATTTGAACGAAATCAAGCAAGCGCATAATCGGAACCACGAGCTTGTAATGGAAAGGGATGCTGCCAAGAGGAATGTAGCTGAATTGAAATCCAAGCTCGAGCGTGAGAACAAGGAGAAAGATGAAGCGCAGCAAACTGCTCGAGATGCATGCGACGAGCTGGTCGCCGTCAGGATAGAGAGGGACAATGCGCTTAAAAAGGTCAGCGACATTAATGCTCTCATAAAGTGAGAAGTTGAAGTTGTAGTAAAACAGGCCGAGGAATGGGTAGAAGAGCAGATGATGAAGAAGTTCGAGCCCCTGATCACCCACTACAACACCAATGCACTTAAATTTTTGAATCTGGAGTGGTTTAAGGAAAATTACCCGTTGATGCTTGCCCGTGCCTAGGAACAGGTTATCAAGGAAGAAAATGAATTTCTTAATAGTCATAATATTGATAGATATGGAGCAGTTGGAAAAAGAGATTTTGAAGGGAGATGGGCCCAAAATCGTGAAAACTAGCATCTTATTCATCCAGAACTTGATGTAACCGCTCAAAAGGAATTAGGCGAAGGTTCCGGCTCTGCACATCATGATGCTACAACTGGTCAAACTCTCGGGACTCAAGCTTCTTCTAGTTCCATTGTTGATTCCTCTACCGAGGCTGGTTATGACCCAGAGAAGCCACAACTCCTGAAATATACCGTTCTCTCCCCTATTCCTAAGGGAACTCCTGATCGCACTCCAGCTCACGTAGAAATTCAAACTGTAGAAGGTATCTCATTGACTTCTCCTGTTTTCCACAGAGTTGACATGTTTCTGGTCAACATCACTAACTTCCCTCTTTGTATTTCTTTAGCTACAGGTCATATTGCAACTGCTTTGCTTCCTCCCAAGGATTCTCAACCGAGGCCATAAATATCGGCGACAGAGTCCGTAACCGTCACGATTTTGACAATAATTCCTAACATCCCGGTCGAGGAGCCCCGAGCCTTGACGAGCGCATGATAAATGCTTTATTAGAAGAAGGAAACGATGAGAATCATGGGACTCAAGTTGATGGGGATGTTATTATTACTGGGGTCTCCCAATCCCTATCGGGTCCCTCCATGCATGAGCTTGAGCAAAAACATAAGGCAGATATCCTCCTTGCCAGTCAAATCAAGCAGAAAAATAAAAGCTATCCCTCCTTCGTTGTCATTCGCATTTCCCAGGCAAACCACTTTCACTCCAGTTTACATTACTCCGCACAGGGGTGCTCGAAGTACGTCGACAGTATTCTCACAAAGCGTTCCAACCTCCATTTCTCTGCCCGGGAGCGGCCAAAGTGTGCCTGTTGGATCTTTATAAAGAACTTCTCCCAAAGGCCAAGGAAGTAGAGGAAGAGGTGGAAAGAGGCAAGGAGAAAGCTTGAGTGAAGTCTCCCCCGATTCTTAGAAGAAAAAGAAGTCCAAAAAAATAGTTGCTAGTTTGTTTCTCCATATATAGATTCCTTTTGTTTGTTGGCCGGCCTTGTACGGGTTTGGCCCCCGTTACTACTTTTTTGCTTTTGGTGTGAACCACTTGTACTTAGCTTTCTTGGTTTACTACCAATAACAAAGACTCTTTGTTTTGAAAAAAATATTTGCTCAAATTTGTCTAAGTACTTAAGAAATACGCCTTACATTCAGTGTACTTGCGATTCATTTCCTTTAACGATCATTTTTAAAACAAGTCCTTAGTTCATTTTATAGTTTGCCAACCTCGCACCGCTCCAGTGAATATAAAGCAATCCTTAGGGTAAACCACTTAAAATAGTGGTTTGAATATCCTTTTCTAGGATAATAAGTCCCAAGCACACCAAACTCCGGGTGTGGGTTTAATAAAATCGTAGTCCACACATCCTCATCCAAGATGTTAACATTCGATCACGCGTAACTTTGGGCATTGACTAAATGCTTACAAATTGGATCCTAGTTTACTCCGAGAATGGACCCTCCGTTCTGCCTACTCCGAGCAAGATGTTAAGGATCAGACGGACTTGTCATGCCTATTTCCGTTTGTCCTTCTGCCCCAAGTCCAGGGACGAGATTTGAGTGAGCGATCGGTCGTATCGGGCTCCTTTTGATTTATACTCTTACACTCCATCCGAAGGTAAGGGTTGGCGTATGGACGGTTGTTATGTCCAGTTCTAAGTTTATGCTCTTGCCTCCAATCCGAAGGCAAGAGCCAGTTTGCAGATGAACTTGTTTCATCTGGCTTAAGTTTATACTTTGGACCTTACTCCGGGAATAAGAGTTAGGGTACGGAGGCTCGTATCGCATCCAGTTTGTATTTATACTCCTGCCCTTATTCCGTAGGCAAGAGTTAAGATGCAGACAGTCATACCTTGTTCGGCTTATGTTTATACTCTAGCTCCTACTCCAGGAGCGAGAGTTAGGATGCAGACAGTTATGTCATGTCCAGCTTATGTTTATACTCCTACCCCAATCTGAATGCAAGAGTTAGCTAAGGTCAATCTTCGAACATCAGAAAGGACTTCATGGGCCCGATCATGGGACGTAGAAGTTTGATAGGTACCTATCTTCGGGTACCTGTACACCTGTATTAATCAAATGTAGATTAATTCGAGTTGGTCAAGTAACAACTCTTAAGAAATGGAGAGACATACTTTTTGGCTTGAAAGGCCGTTTTATTTGATTAAATACAGAAAGTGACAAAATTCTATCTTATTACACGACTCTAGCCTGTTATTTACAAATTTAATCTCTAAGTGAAGTAGCATCGTAGATGCTTGCTATTCAACGCCCTCGAGAATGAGATCCCGTCTGTAGTTGCCAGCTTGAAAGTACCATCTCCAAGCTTTTCCTCTACTACATACGGACCTTCCAAAATCAGGCCCAAGTTCTCAGGGCAAGGGAAGATTCATTTGAGGACCAAATCACTGATTTCAAAGGTTCGACTCTTAACTTTGGTGTTATAATATCATGTGACTTTGTGTATGTGCGCAGCTGCTCTCAACTCAGCTTCAATCCGCTTCTCATTGATCATATCAAGAGACTCCAGATGCTCGTTCATCCATGGATCGTAGTAGGTGACCCGATGAGATGGTACTTCCAATTCAATCAGGATCATAGCCTTCGATCTATATGCCAAGGTGTACAAAGAATGGCCAGTTGCTGACTTGTCGGTGGTTCGATAAGCCCTAAGTGTTAACGGGAGTTCATCGACCAACTTGCCTTTGGCCTTTTCCAATCATTTCTTAAGAATGGACTTGATAATCTTGTTTACAGCTTTAACATATCCATTCACCTAACGATGTACTACCGCTACAAATCTCTTCTCTATGCGGTGTCGACGGTAGAAATCCTTAAACTCCATGCTATCGAATTGGGTCTCGTTATGGGAACGATTACTAGCGGAACTCCTAAGCGATAAATGATATTCTAAACAACAAAGTTGATTACTTTCTTTATGGTAATCGTGGCCAAAGGCTCTGCCTCAGCCATTTAGCAAAGTAATCAACGACCACGATGGCGTACTTTGCGTCACCTTTAGATATCAGCAATACACCGACAATATCAATCCTTCAACTGCAAACGGCCAAGGACTGACCATTTGCGTAATTTCTATTGGCGGGGCCCTCGGAATTTTAGCAAATCTCCAACACATGTCACATTTTCGGGTATAATCAGCTGTATCTCGATTGACAATTGGATAGAAATATCTGTAATGAAGGATTTTCATCACCAGGTTCTGCTCCTTGTTTAGTCGCCATAGGCCCCTTCATGCACTTCTCTCAGAACTCATTTGATCTTGTCGTGAGCGGCACATCGAAGCATAGGGATAGAGAAACCCTTCCTGTACAGTAATCCTTCTTGCATGATGTATCCCGAATCTTAGCGAAGGATTTTGCATCGTTTATTCGTTCTCTTTGGAAGGATCCTCTTTGCAAATAATCCTGAATCGGAGTCATCCACGACTCCCATTCAGGCACAGTCTCCAAGATCCAATCAACATCCATCTGGTCGATGCTTGGAGCTGAAAGCACTTCCATTGGAACCAGGCCCATGAGCTGTGCATTTCCGAAACTAGCCAACTTAGCAAGCGAGTGGGCTTTCTCATTTTCCTCTCTGGGAATATGAGTGATCGTGTAATATTCAAAGTCGTCAAGCAACTCAAGAACCCGGTTTAGATAGGGAGCTAGCCTTGCTCCTTTTTCCTGATATTCTTTCCGAACTTGGCATACCACTAGCTGGGAGTCATAGAAAATGTGTAAAGTCTTTATTCCTAGTTCCTTGGCGATCTCGAGTCCTGCAATTAAGGCTTCGTATTCAGCTTTATTGTTCGTTGTAGGAAAGTCGAGTTTCAAGGCGTACCAGATCAAGTGTTATTTGGGAGTGAAAAGCATAACTCCAGCACTAGAACATCGATCATTGGATGCACCATCCGTGTACATCTTCCATCCAACTTCCCTTACTTCACTGCTCTTTGGGGAATCATCTTGTGTAGTGAATTTAGCTATGAAATCCACCAAAACTTGACCTTGGATTGCTCTCCGAGGGTGATAAGTGATATCATATTAACTCAATTCAATGTTCCATTTTAGCAGCCTTCCTGAAGTCTTAGGTCATTATAAGACTTGTCGTTAAGGCTAGTCAGTAAGGACATTGATCAGGATGTGCCTAGAAGTAGGGGCGGAGCTTTCTCGAAGCGATCAAAAGACAATATGTGAGATTTTCCAATCTCGAGCAGTTTCTTTCTGCTTTATCAACCACTTGCTAATGTAGTAGACCAATTGTTGGATGCGAGATTCCTTGCAAACAAGTGCCACGCTCAAAGCATGCACCAACACTGCCAAGTATATAAACAAGTCCTGATCATCCACCAGCTTCGAAAGGATGGGACGTCTTTCCAAGCGATTTACCAAAGCTTGGAACGCGTCTTTCCACTCCTAGTTCTATTCATAGTTTCTCCTTCCTTTTTTGATCATCTCAAAGAAAGGGATGCATTTGTCAGTGGCCTTGGAAATGAATCGACTTCAGGCGGCGACTTTCTCATTCAAGCTTTGGACCTCCTGATCGTCTTTGGGGCTTCGATTTCTCTCAAGGCCTTGATCTTCTTTAGATTGGCTTCAATTCCACGAGAGTTCATAATGAAGCCCAAAATTTTTCCTCATGCAACACCGAAAGAGCATTTCAAGGGATTGAGCTTTATCCCGTACTATCGGAGGACATCAAACATCTCTGCCAAATCATCAACATGATTTCTCGAATGTCGTTACTTCACAAGCATATCATCCACATAAACTTCCATTGATGGTTCAATCTGGTTCTTAAACATCCGGTTCATAAGTCTTTGGTAAGTCACTCCTGCATTCTTTAATCCAAAGGGCATAACCAGATAGCAATAGAGTCTGAGATCGGTGGTGAAGCTAGTTGTCCCTAATTTGGGACGTGCATCAGGATTTGATTGTACTCGGAGTATGCATCCATGAAGGATAGTAACTCGTGTCCTGCAGTTGAGTCCACCAACTGATCTATTCTTAGAAGTGGGAAGCTGTCCTTTGGGCAAGCTTTATTCAAGTCTGAATAGTCAATGCATGTCCTCCACTTCCCATTCGCTTTCTTTACCAAAATAGGGTTTGACACCCAATCCGGGTATAAGGCATCGTGGATGAAGCTGTTATCCTTTAGCTTATCCACTTCTTCCTTGAGTGCAGTAGATCTCTTTGGACCCAAGCTACGACATTTCTATTTCACAGGAATGCATTTGGGATTTATGTTTAATGCATGGTTCGCTATCCCACGCATGATCCCAGGCATATACGAGTGTGTCCAGGCAAACACATTCAAGTTTGTTTGGAGAAAATCAACCAACTCTCTCATCACACCAGTACTGAGCTGATATCTGATCTTCAGGACTTTACTTGGGTCATCCCTACTCACTGGAATGGTGTTTGTCAACTTGATGGGAGCTATTTGACTGCCCTTCGGCTCTTTTTGTCGGTCCATGTCATCGTAGAGCTGACTAGTTTGCTTGAGCTAGGGATCAGACGATAGTTGCTATGCATCCAAAGCCTTCATGCAAAGGACCCCCTCTATGCTCTTTCCTTTCTCCTTACGCCTTGCTTCCTTCAGTTCAGCAACATATCACTCGTGCCTAGCCACTTGAACTCCGTGCACGATCCCCACTCCCTTGTCTGCAGGAAATTTTATAGTTAAACACTAGGGAGTGATGGTTGCTCTAAATTTGGCTAGGGCGGTCGACCCAAGAATTTGTTATAAGCCGATATATATCCAATACTAAAAATAGCACGACCCGCACTCACCTGCGGTCTACCTTACCAAATTCCACCGGTAATTCGACTAATCTTATTGCTTCAGTAGTCACCCTATTGAACCCCTGTATACGAGATCTATAGGGTGTCAAATATCTCTCCTCCAACATCATTTGTTCATAAGCTTTTCTGAATAAAATATTGACCGAACTCCCACAGTCAACAAGCACATTTCGTACAACAGTAGGACCAATCACAACTGAGATCACTAGTGGGTCAGTTGTTGGAGTCTCCACTCCGTCAGCATCCCTGTTCCAGAAAACAATATCATCTGTCATCGTTCGAGATTGTTTTGCTGGAGCTCCATCCTCGACAACATAACAACTTTCATTCTCAGCATGCTTTAAGGCTCCAATATATCTATCCATTTCCGCAAAGTTATTATCGGCAGGATGATGATTATGTTTATCACTAATCGTTTTTCTGGCCACCTAAATGCATCGGTACCAGACTCAGCTTGCCCCCATTAGGAAGACGATCCATGGGCGCTAGAATTTCCTTGCTCGACATCCTATAGGGCTTTTACATATTGCTACGATTTATTTTTCCTTAATAATTCTTTAATCGTGTCACGCAAGTGCCTGCACTCATTTGTATTATGACCGTGAGTCTCATGGAATCTGCAGAACTTGCTCGAGTTCCTCTTCTTCTCTATTGACTCTCTAGGAGCTGGTTCCTATACGGTTCGGTATTCTAAGTAGCCAGATAGATATTCTCTATCGAGTTGGTCAATTCAGTGTAATTGTCATATTTGGGACCTCTGAAACGACTCCTGTTATCTGTTGCCCATCATTGTTTTGTTTTCCTCCTTTGTTCTGATTACCAACTTTCACATCAACATTTCCAGAACTTCCTCCTGATTTCTTTATAGCAATATTACTCTGAATTAGCTCATTTAAACTTCCAGCGTCAGTTCTCCGTGGACACTTACTCGCATCCTCCCGATGCAAATACTAATTAGCTTTCCTATAGAAAGCTTTCATTATCGATGGTTGCTTCCTTTCTATCTAATCCCTAAAGTCCGAGTCGGGATGAACTACTCTACAAAGCGCCATCAACACCATATCTTCCTTTGGATCAGTTATATCCATTACAGTCATGTGGAACCGATTTAAATAGTCCCACAACGACTCTCCTTTGCTTGATATACGTTAGACAATGACAACATGCGTTTCGTACTTGAGATGTGCAAATGGAATTGGTCCATGAATTTTCTTGACAATTCAACAAAAGATGATATGAACCTCCGCGGGAGCCGAGTGAACCAAATTATAGCCACCCCTTCTAAGAAAATTGGGAAATAGCGGCACTTCACAGCATCCAAAGCCCTAGCTGAATCCAAGTGCCATTCATATTTTAAAAGTGTTGCCTAGGATCCATGGATTCGTTGTTCCTCCACACAATGGAATCGTTGGCATGTTAAAACTTCGGGGATATCTCACATGAAGAATATCTTCCGTGAATGGGTTCCAACTTGCATAGGTTCCCCATTCATCATTGGTTCTAGATCTGTGTTCACTAACCAATCTCCTAACCATATCCTTCAGATAATCCGGCTCAATAGGTTCAGCTGAACGGCGGTAATCGGGTCCTACCCTGAGTGTTTGGCCTGGCGAACTCTCTCGAGAACGTGCTCGATACCTAGGCTCCTCAAACTCCAAGGACCCATTCTTCTAACATTCCACCCTATTTGATTCCCTTGAGCAGCATAATCAACAATATTATGATTGTCCAGATTCACACCCTCAACGGAACATCCAGGGATGACATCTACGCCGCCTTCCAAAGGATGGGCTCTGGGCCCACCATTTTGAGGGTCGGTACCGAGTCCTAAGTGAGGATTGACAGCGATCCCAGAGTTTGAGCCTAGGGCTCGTCCTCTTCTCTGTGCAGATGTTCTGGCAGCGTATTAAGTTTTCATTTGCCTTCCTTCCCTCCATCTTCACTTGGATGAAGAATAACTCTCTGATTCTGAGCTATAATCCCTTCTACTCCATCTACGACTGTTTTGAGTCATCTCATTCAGCAGCCTCAAGCTCTGTTACATTGTGTTATTCATCTTCTGCTGACTAGCTTGGAATTTGTATTCCATCCGCTTCATCGTCATATTCATATCCATTATAGTCACGACATCAGTTGGAGTCTGGATCTCGGGTTGAGTTGGTTAGACAACTCCATCTCCTTGCCGAAGATTCTGATTCTCAACTTCAGTAGTAGCTCTGAAATTGGTAGAATGATCTCTTCTTGATAGGGCCATAGTAGAAAGCTTTTAGTAGATTTATTGGAAATCTGAGTTGTAGAAATTAAAAGAAAGAGAAATTGGATTTATCTCTTGGATATAGGAAATCCAATAGTAGATGATGGATCCAAGTACCCTGAGATTAAATTTCTCAATGGAAGCACCAAAATGATTGAACCAAAAATGGCACAAACACCCAAAAGATTATGTAGTAGAGATTAAATGAAGAAAAGTAAATGAAAATGAGGAAATAAATAAGACACAATCGTTTATAGCGGTTCGGCAAAGCAAGGCCTACATCCATTTTGAATTTTTATTGCTTATTTCTGATTTGGAGGCAGAAATTCTAAAGGGTCGGTACAACTCCAACATCAAGAATTTTAGAATTACAAGAATATAAAAAATAATGGAACTAGAGCCAAAGATCCTCCAAAATGAGCCCTACCCCCTATTTATAGAGGTAGGGGGCCCAAAATCTCGTCTAAAATACCTTTAGACCATTATGCATGAATTTGACTAATTCTCCCAAAATAATAGGTGCCACCTCAATAGAAGCTGAGATTCGGTATCGATCCCTAAGTGGGAGTCGGTTTCGATCCCCAAGATTTCCCAATTTGGTGTCTTTAATCCCACACCTTGAATCATCTTGTAGTTAGCTTCTTGATTCCATAATCATTTGTACTTGTTTTAGCTTGTTTCTGAGCCCGAATGATGGAGTTGAAGGAGAACAAAGTTGTAGTTTCAAGTGTCTGTGGGGTTCGATGGAGAAATGCATTGAATCAACAAACCTACTTTGAAAATAGAATTTCGGCACCGAGATAAGTATGTAGGCAGAAGATGGGGTCCACCCAAGTTGTATTTGGGAGTCGATACCGATCTCTAACTTAGGGGATCCCATTACCTTGTTGTCTTTGATGGTTTTGGCTTTGATTTTGTGGCTCTGTCTGTGCTTGGTTTTTGGACTTCTAGGCTATCTCTCTGGGCTTTTCACCTTGATAACTCCAAGTTCTATCTGTCCAGATTCTCCTTGGTCAAAAAGTAGGATAATCAGTGTATGTAATAAAGGCCAAGTCGGAGGCATTTGCAAAGTTCAAAGTTTGGAAGGCTCTTGTTAAGAATGAGAGTGGTAAGTCTTTGAATGTTTTAAGGTCCGACAATGGCGAGGAATATATTTTCGAAGAATTCTTGGAGTTTTGCAAGCACCATGGTATTCGGAGACATTTTACTACACCGGGAGATCCGCAATCGAATGGTATTGCGGAGAGGATGAACCATACTATACTTGGGAAAGCTCGATGCTTGAGATTGACATCGAGTTTATCAAAGGGATTTTGGGCTGAAGCTTTGTCAACTGTTGTGCATATCGTAAATCGAATTCTATGTTCGACTATTGATAACAAAATTCTAAAGGAAGTGTGGAAAGGGAAGAGCATTGACTTGAGCTATCTTTGTGTGTTTGGTAGTCTGATTTATGTGCATGATCCGGGAAATGATAAGCTTGAGCCTGGAGCTTCCAAAGGGGCCTTACTTGGTTGTACTTATGGAATCAAAGCCTATCGGATTTGGAATCCAAAAACGAAGACGGTTGTGAATTCTCATTATGTTACTTTTGATGAGTCGGCTTTTTTAAGGAGAATGAGAGCTCATCGGATGTTCCGAATTCGCTTCATGATGAATTAAGGGAGAAGGAAGTTGTTCCCATCTTTCATCTAAGGAGTAGAGTTGTTGGAGGTGCTTGTGAGGAGGAAGCGGTTGATGTCACATCACATAGTCCACATGTATCCTCTAGTAGTGTTGGTGATGTACATGATTCTAGAGATGATTCGGTTCAAGGTGGAGCCGAAAGGAGTTTGGGTGATAGTATTGCAACTCGGGTTGGTCGTCGTGCTATAAGACCACCCAATAGATATGGTGATTGGAACTATCTTAGCTTTTGTGACAATTTGGACTATGCTCTTCATGTCGTCCAAGATGAGCTGATGGACCTTGATGACGTCATGGATTCAAGTGATAGCTCGAAATGGATTTGTGCCATGGAGGAAGACATGCAATCATTGTTGAAGAATCCAACTTGGGATTAGGTTCCACTTCCTAAAGAAAACTGTGCTATTGGGTTCAAATGGATATACAAAGTCAAGGACGATGGGAGATACAAAGCAAGATTAGTGGCTAAGGGGTTTGCACAAAAGAAGGGAAAGGAATATGATAAGATTTTTACACCAGTTGTTCACCATACTTCAATCCAGATATTGCTTTCTATAGCTGCTATTCATGACTTGGAATTGGAGAAACTTGATGTGAAAACCACCTTCTTACATGGTGACTTGGATAAAGACATCCAACCGGAAGGTTTTGTCATAGATGGCAAGTCAAATTTAGTTTGCAAGTTAAGGAAACCACTATATTGTTTAAAGAAATCGCCTAGAAAATGGTACAAGAGATTTTATCATTTTATGCTTGAAAATGGTTTTAATAGAAGCACCAAAGATGCTGTGTATATTTCAAGAAGTTGGAAAATGATTGTTGGGTGTATTTACTCTTGTATGTGAATGACATGCTCATTGCTTCAAAAAATAGAAATAAAATCAACAAGTTAAAAATGAATTTGAAATCAGAATTTGATATGAAAGATCTTGGAGAGGTAAAGAAAATTTTGGGCATGGAAATAAAAAGAAATCATAAGCGTTTTGAGTTGAAATTTACTCAAAAGGAGTATATAGAGAAAGTGCATCGCTCGTTTAGCATGGAGAATGAAAAGGCGCCAAATACACCTTTACCTTTACATATGAAACCTTCGATTAAGGGATCACCTATCTTGGAGAAAGACAAGGCTTATATGGCAAATGTGCCATATGCAAGTGCGGTTGAAAGTCTAATGTATGTCATGGTGTATACAAGGCTTGATATTGCAAATGTCATCGGGATGGTTAGTCAGCATATGGCTAATCCGGGAAAATCACATTGCGAAGCCGTAAAGGCTATTTTAGATACCTTAGAGGTACAATGTCTCATGATTTTGTTTTTGGCAGTAGTAATAAGATGAATTGCAAGTTGGTTAGTTATTGTGATTCGGACTATGCTATAATAGGGATCAGAGAAAATAAACTTCTAGATATGTCTTCACTCTTGGTGGTAAGACCATAAGTTGGAGATCGAGATTGCAAACCGTAGTTATTTTATCCACTACGGAGGCGGAGTTGAAAGCCGCGGTGGAGGCGGCAAATGAAGCGCTATACTTGAGGCGATTGTTGTGTGACTTTGGATTTGAACACGATAGTATCAATGTTCAATGTGATAGCCAGAGTTTTATTCACTTGGCAGAGAATATGGCTCTTATCTCACGGCTAAGTAACATTGAGGTGAGAGAGTCATTTTCAGTAGCCATAGATGAAGATAGGCTTGTACATCTTCAAAAGGTGCATGCAAAGAATAAAGCGTGTGGATATGTTTACTAAAGCATTGTTGGTTGGAAAGTTTGAGGATTACTCGAACTTGATTTGTTTATTAAAGTGTTAGGTGCCACAGGGTGGCACAGTTGAGGATGAGCTTGTTTATTGATGATGAAGAGTATCGACGAGAGATTGTGGTTCTATCTTCTTGGTAAGTACTTGTTTGCACTCCTAAGTACTTTTGTCTTTTGGTAAGATGGTTTTGGATTTGAATACTTTCAACAGTTCGTTTACGGGTGGTGGCCTTGTCGGAGCTCGTTGAAGGAGTGTAATGGGCGGTGGCTTTGCTGGAGTTCATTGTGAAAGTGTTCAAGCTTGTTTGGTAGAAGGTAGAAGTGGTGATAATTTGGTACTATTGGTTCTTGTTGGATGGAGATGGATATAGTGATGAGGTAGAGTGTTGAATTTTGGCAACACTATATGTAGAGTTGAAGAGGTCGAAAGTAGTTTAGTAGAGAGAAAACGATTCGTGAAACGGAGCTCATTAGCTAGAGTTATCGAGGTTTGAAGCTGGCAGTGTCATAGGGTGACTCAGGAATCAAGACGTCTAGAAGAAAAGATACAAACATCTGTTTGTGGAAGTAGACATCTGGAAGAAAAGTCCTAGATGTCTGTATGTAGATGTAGACGTCTAGAAGAAAAGGCCTAGATGTCTTTGGTCAAACCGAAAGTTTGGCCAGACATTTGGATAAAAACTCAGACTTCTGGTTGGATGATTGTTGAAATGTGTTTGTTCGAGTCAAACGTTTGAGGAAAAATTCCAAATGTTTGACCTGCTATTTGATGACAGATCTACCTGGGTTGTTGTGCATTGGTTGTGAAGGCTTCAATGGGCCTTTTAGCTATTTGCCTAGATGAAAATTTTCCCTATATTAGCTATTTTCAGGATTCAAAGAGAAGAGAGTTTATCAAGGGTTTATGAAATTAGATTAGGATTTCTAAACCTAGTTTCTTCAATTCTATTCCCCACAAATCAAATTCTCTACGAATTTTGTGGTCATTGTAATCAATCTCTTGTACTCTTTCATTGGTATTAATAAAATGCTCTTCTCAAAGTGGATGTACACTAACAAGACTTTAGTGGAGCCACTATAAGTTGTGTGTGCGATTTATTTTCGTTATTTCCTTTTATTGCTTGTTCGGTGATTATGATTTAGTATTCTTTATATTGGATTGGGATTTAGGATCGAGTTATTGATCGGTTGTTTTTACACATCTTACAACGATCTCGTTTCCGCGGCGTTTGGAGTTTGGATTAGAGTGATCTCGAGTTCGAATTTCATAACATTCATAAAGGCGGTGTGAAGAAAAAAGTTTAAGCAGTTGTGAACTTTGCATGGAATTTACAAAATTTGTATCAAGGAGGAGTGTTGAAGAGTGATACAAATTTCAAGAAAGTTAGAGAACGTTCTCTAAGAGTTCTCTAGAAAGATAGAGAAAACTACTTATGTAACAATCAATTACTAGCTCTTGAATTATCTAGACTATTCTATCTTGAATCTTCTATCTAGAGTATTCTATTGTAAAATGAAGCCTATAAATATAGGCTCATACACATATTGTAACAAGTACTGGAAATTAGTAATAAAATTTCTACACTTCTAAAAATTCTATGAATCATTTCTTCATCAAATCTCTTACTTTTCCTTTTCAACCAATTCAACTAGTATGCCATATAAGAAGGGGAGATGATGAAAATATACGTCCTACATCAAAAAATATACAAATTAGATTCTTCTTAAATGCTAAGAGACTACTATTCATACTGACCAATTGGTTTTGTGAATAACTAAGTAGTTCTCCAAACTATAATATGCTGATAGTAAATCAGAGTTAGGTTTTCAACTAATTCAACTAATACGTATGTGCTTAACCGCCAAGCGTGCTGCGTCGTCTAAAATACTATGATCACGTAGTTGACTCAAACATTCCATAAGTGAAGGGGTGTGATGAAAATTTTAGTCCCAAATCGGAAAATATGTAAACAAGACTTGTGTAAATACTAAGGGACTACAGTTCACATTGACCAATTAATTTTATGAATGACTAAGTAGTTCTCTAAAACTAACAAAATGCTAGCAATTATTAAACTCTCTTCGTAAACTTCAAATCACAGTGTTTTTCATAACGATGTGAATAAATAGTTCGCTCCTGCCAAATCAGATTTGGGGCTTTATAAACTTTGCTACTATCTACAAACATCAAAACCTATCACTAACGTTGCTTAAGAAACTTCTAAATTAAATGCGAAAAGCTAGTACAAAAACCAAGTTTGGCCGGTTAAGCAAAACTAAATGAAAATAGTCATGCAGTTATGCAAGGCTGTGAAAAAGTAGTACTCCGGTTATGCAAAACCAAACGTTGCATATAAAACAACTAAAACCCTAATTATCAAACATAATAACAGCTTCTTATACCATTAACTAATGAAAAAGGATACTGAAATTAACAACATAAGTAATGCCTTATTTATTGTTTTAGATTATTGTTGTACAAGACTACATCATTACTAGTAGTTTTTCTTTCATTTTAGCATATAAGAATGCATGGTAACTGAAGGATTATACAAAGGAAAGACTTTTTGCTTATATGTTGGTGGTAAATAACTATAGAACTGGTTATAGACATATGATTCTGTACATGATTCTGAAAGGAATGCCATAATTGAATTCTTTTTCATTGATTTCTGACTCTGTCAACTTTTAAATCAACTGAAGTACATTATTCTAGAATGTCTATATGTCAAGTTGTAGACGTATGCCCTTTTTTTGTAACAAATGAGATTTTGAATTAATTCAATTTCTTTATATATTATCCTCATATTTAACTCTGTACTTTAGTTGTAATTTCGAACCATTTCATATTTAATCAACCCGGCTTTTTTGTTTGAAATTGAAAAGTTGCTAATGGGCTTCAGTTATAATACCTTTGTTAGAAACAAGGAGGAGAGAAGAAACTAATTACATTTTATAAAATATTTCATATAAATTTTCTTGCTTGCAAACTACACAAAATGACCACATATTTATAGTGGTTTACATACCCTTACAAATAGACACGACCCTTCAGATAGACACCTCTTCACTCCAATGGACACGACTCTTCACTCAATAGACACGACTCTTCACCTTATTATTAATTTGAGTTTATTCTTAACAAATTCCTCCCTTAAACTCAAACATTTTCCATCCTTCATTCCAATCATCATCTTACAATTTTCGAGCTGCAATTTTGGTAGCGGCTTTGTAAACATATCTGCCACTTGATCACGACTTGCAACATGACTCATTCGCACGTTGCCTTCCTTCACATGTTCCCGAATAAAATGAAAGCGAACATCTATATGCTTGCTCCTTTCATGGTGCACTGGATTCTTTGCCAACTCAATTACTGATTTATTATCGGTTTGTATTTCAGTTGCTTCGTGCTGCTAGAGTTTTAACTCATATACCAAATTTCTCAACCATACTGCATGGCATACACACAAAGATGCTGCCACATACTCTGCCTCACACGTTGACAATGTCACTATTGGTTGTTTCTTTGAGAGCCACGTGAAAGCAGTATCTCCCATATAGAAGACATATCCCAATGTGCTTTCTCTACATCTCCACATCAATCGCTATCAGAGTAACCCACCAGCTTGTATTCATTTGTCTTAGAGTAGAGTAACCCAAGTGACTCCGTTCCTCGTATATATCGAAGAATCCTCTTAACAGCCTTCAGATGTGAATATTTTGGCTCCTCCATGAACCAACTTACTATGCCGACATTATACGCAATGTCTGGCCTTGTGCATGTGAGATATCATAGATTTCCAATCAAACTTCGGTATTTGTTTGCATCCACTCGATCTCCTTAATCAAATTTAGAGAGTTTCGTGCCAAGTTCCATCGGCATTGCTACTGGATTGCACTCTTCCATTGTTCTTCTTCAAAATGTCTTTTGCATAAGCCCCTTATGACACAAATATTCCATTTATTCCTTGCCTAACTTCAAGACCAAGAAAGTATTTCATTAACCCTAAATCTGTCATTTCAAACTCTCGGGTCATGGCCTCTTTAAAATATTTTATCATCTCCACATTATTCCCCATGAATATTAGATCATCAACATAAAGTGCAACAAATATCAAGTTGCATTTTTCTTTCTTCACATATAGTGCATGCTCGTAGGGACATTGTACGAACCCGTTGTATTTGAAATAGGTGTTAATTCGGGTGTTCCATGCACGAGGAGCTTGCTTTAGCCCATATAGCGCCTTCCTTAACTTCAATACTTTACTCTCCTCCCCAGCTTTCATGTACCTTGGTGGTTGCTCCTCGTATACTTCCTCTTTAAGCACACCATTTAAAAATGCTGATTTTACATCCATCTGATAGATCGACCACTTAAATTGTGCTGCTTGTGATATGAGAAGCCTGATTGTTTCCATTCTCGCCACCGGGGCAAAGACTTCGTCATAGTCGATCCCTGCCTTTTGTTTGTAGCCCTTCGCAACTAGGCATGCCTTATACCTTTCTATCTCACTGTGGGCATTCATCTTTTTCTTATATACCCATTTTACTCCTATGGGTTGATATCCTTCTGGCAAATCCATCAAGTCCCAAGTTTCATTTCTACTGATAGCCTTCATCTCTTCATCCATCGCAGCTTTCCATTTCTTATCTCTCACTGCCTCTTCAAAAGTGATATTCTCAGCATCTTCTAAGAGACATATCAAGTGTACTTCATCTGTTGACTCGTACAGGTCTTGCAAACTTCGCATCTTTGGTTGCCTTGGCTCTTCTTCATCATCAGATATTTGAGGTGTTATCGGTGTGCGTATCGATGTAGTAGTTAATGATTCTCCTTTTTCTTCCTTCTGCGTCACTTCCATTTGGTTGTTCCAATCCCACGCGCTTTCTTCATTCACCTGCACATTTCGGCTCACAACCACCTTTTTTTCAATTGGGTTGAATAACTTGAAAGCTTTTGCCTTTTCATCATGTCCAATGAATACGTACTTCTTGCTCTTATCATCTAATTTGGTTCTTCTTTGATCTGGTATACGCGCATATGCCAAACTACCGAATACTTTTAAGTGTGATACAGTTGGTTTTGTCCGCTCCAAGCTTCCTGTGGTGTTTGATCTTCCAATATCGCATGTGGACACCGATTTTGCTCATACACTGCACATTGTACCGCTTCTGCCTAGAATTCTTTCGGCATGCCTTTACTTCTCAACATTGATCGAACCACGTCAAGAATAGTTTGGTTTTTTCTTTCATCCACACCATTTTATTGAGGTGAGTATGGTGCGGTTAAAAATCTTGTGATCCCTTGTTCCTCGCAATAGCTTGTGAATGCTGTTGACATGTACTCTCCACCTCTATTTGATCGTAAGGCCTTGATATAAAGACCGGTCGTCTTCTCTACTAATACTTTGAATTTTTTGAACATTCCAAGTGCCTCAGATTTTTCTTTCAAAAAATAAACCCAAGTCTTTCTTGTGTAATCGTCAATGAAAGTGATAAAGTACCTCTTCTCGCTGAATGACCTAGGTGTGATCGGGCCACATATATCGGTGTGTATCAACTCTAGAGACCTCCTTGCGCGATAATCAGCCTTCTTTTGAAAGAATTTCTTATTTGCTTGCCGAGCACACATCCCTCACAAAATTTCTTTGTGTAATCCATGTCTGGTAAACCGTAAACCATATCCTTCTTTGCTAACTCTTAAACCGTCATAATGTAAGTGTCCGAACCATAAGTGTCTGAACTGTAAGTGCCACAGTGAGGCTTTATCCTCCACGTTGACTTGCAAACACCTTTCTTGCACTTTTCCCAGATTGAGTTTGAACATTCGATTCTTGGCCATCTCTACATTTGCAAGTAAATAGCCATTTTTGTCCTTCAAATGTAACATTCGACCTTTCATGAAAACTGAATACCCCTTCTCCAATAGTTGCCCCATGCTAAGAATGTTGCTCTTCAGTTCAGGCACGTAATAGACATCTTCAATCGATCCTTCTTTACCATCCTTTTGAGAACAACATATTTTTCCTTGGCTTTTGACTTGAACTTTTGACGCATCTCCAAATGACACATGTCCATCCTTTACCTTTTGCATCTCCACGAAAAGGTGTTTTTGTCCGCACATATGATTGCTAGCACCGGTGTCGAGATACCACATTATATCGCTGTCAGAAGCATTGTCCTTGTAGGCCATCAAGAGAACACCATCGTCTCTTGTTTCTTCTTCTGCAACCAGATTCGCGTTTTCTTCCACCTTTTTCTTAGAATAGCAGTCTTTTGCATAATGCCCATCACCTCTTCCACAACCAAGTCCTTGACCACACCAATTTTGTTGTCTCGGCTGGCCTTTTTCTTCAGGATTGTTTCCAAATCCACGGCCTCCACTACGGCCAAAACCACGACCTCCACGACCGCGTCCCCTTCCTCGATTTTGTTGTGCATATATCGCCTTGTCTTCCTTAATACTTGCCTTAGCTTGTAAAGCCTCTTCGAGTAGCTCTTGTTTCTTTTTCATCCTCCGTTGTTCATGTGCTTCAAGAGAACCTGCAAGATCATCGATGGTCATTTCTGCCAAATTCTTCGACTCCTCAATTGCGCTTACGATGTTCTCGAAATCGTCGGTCAATGATCGCAAAATCTTCTTCAAGGCTTTCCATGTTTTACATTATTCCTATCCCTAAGCGTTATTTGATCAATCTCATAACTATTTAAGAAATGAACTTGATCCTACTTTTGTCAATAAGATTTACACAGTTGGTAAATGCATATTGACAAGTTTTATGTCATTAATAAGTAAGAATGTGTCTGGACTAGATGAGCAACCCAGGTCCACTACCAAAATTGTATAGACATCTTTTGCAGCTTCTTCTAACAGTAACTTAATGTCTGTTTGGTTTCGTTTTGAGTTTTGCGTCTTTAAAGTTTATTATAAAATATGGAGAGAGAAGGAAAATACTTAAAATTTTAAGTCATTGTAGTGATTATGTAGGGACGACGGAGAGGATGGAAGGACGATGGATGGATGGTTCATTTTCCGTGCTTTTGTTATTTTTCAAAATATGAAAAGAAGAAAAACATTTTTTTACGTTGACTTGATTTTTCAAATTGGTTGTTTTCCAAAAAAATACATGCGTCATACGATTTTTTGTTTGGATGTAAATCCAAAAGAAAAATTTGCAAAGCAATTGGGATCTCGTAAAAGAAAATTATATGTCCAGGGTAAACAATGTTAAGATTTACGGTGTACGTAGAAAAAAATAGTTATTGTATATTTATATTAAGATTAGTGGTGTAGTTCGCCCAATAACCAAAGTAATGGTAACAAGAAGTAAAACAGAAACTTGAAGTCTAGAATTTGCAGCATAACTTGTAACACTACTTCCTCCAATCATGGGAAGTACTGCTTCCACCTTCACATCCATACTTTTTGCTTGCTTCATGTTGCATTTTAAGCTTTTCAGCCCTAATTTATACACAGTGAAATGTTAGGGCATGATAAACATGGAAATTTTTTGATAAACAGAAAAAGGTTACGTGATTTTCTTTGACTAAGTTATCTTTAGACCGCTTAACTTGTTAGCAGTTGCGTATTGTATGGTATCTTCACAATGCCTTGTATCTAGCTACTATAGACAAAACAAAACACAAACCCAACCACCCCCTCCCCCGCGCCCCCACCACCCTAACACACACCCTACAAAAAGGCATGATTTTGTGTATTAATCAATTAGTCTACCTCATATGGATTATGAATCTGTGATCTTGTAAGCTATAACCAATTATGAAATCTTATCAGTCAATGGAAATACTGACAATTATTTGAATAATGATGATAAATCCAGTTGCAAAGCCATACACATTCACTACATGTGTTTTGTTGCCCATTTACAATTTGCAATTATGTACCAGTATATACTTGTTTTAGTACTGTCTTTGTCCCATTTAACTACATATTCAATTCATTCCTTTTAATACTTCCATATTATTTGTGTCATATATCTGACCATTCTCTAAGTTCGTCCAAATTTTCCTAAATTTTGTAAATAAAGAATAAAAGTAAAGAATTCAGTATATAAATGGTTTTGCAACATGTATTAGTAAAAGGTAACACAAACCGTATATGTTATTCGATGTGGTTTTGAGTAGTGCTGGTCTCTATCATCGTTACTTTTTTTTGCTAACAAACGGTGCCCACATGCACCATTCAGTCCCTGCCATAAATGTTGGCTCTGGGTAAACATTGCACAAATTAATCTTGAGATTGACCCTGAGCATATATTGTACAAAATTAATTTTAAGGTTAGATCCAGCTCTACAAGTAAAAAACAATACAATTCCAAACTACAGTGGCGAGACTTGAACCCATGACACTCAATACATGAAACACAATTTTAAGATTGGAGCAGATGACGATGTTGAGTAATTATTTGTTTGAACTTATATTAAGCTGTCATTGCATTGGTCGATATGATGTGATGAGTTGCATATATATGTATATGAGATGATGTATCAGATTTTCAAATATGATACAAAATTCGTCATTTTTATTCACTTCGATTATGTTAGTTTGGAAATTTTTATCTGTCTCTAATATTGTATTATGCAATTCTAAAATTTGTATGCATTACCTTGCGTTGAGATGAGAAACACATTATTTTAGATGTATTCAGATAATGAAACGTATCCATGTTAAACTAAAGTACTGTACATGAGAGATCGCTCCTTCCGTGCCCATTGATCCAAGCTATTGGACGATAAACTCTCTTTTATTTTTCGATCACGGGAGCTTGAGCATCACATGATATCTTCGACTGATTTGAATGGATATCAAAGTTGTAGACAAGACGACAAAACATCAGAGGTACATCATAGAGGATGTTGGTTGCTAGAGTAAGGTTTGGATATTTGCTAATGATTGTATTCTACTACATAAGAAAGAAATGTGCAGGGTTTCTATATGGAGAAAGCGGGCAGTCGTATGCACAATTGAATTAAGGAAGTGGTGTTATTTATAATTATACAAAATAAATTGTTTACAGTCACAGAGATCATTAAATTTAACCTTTGGATTCAAAATAAAATAAAATAACCTTAGCTATTAGATATTAAGTAATTTAGAAATTAATTGGTAATCAACATAAAGACTGAAACTTGTTTCTAAACAATCTAAAATTTTACAAACTGGCTACAAAGAAAATTTCAGTTCCTAATACTGTTGGGAGTGTTTCCACCTACTACCGGACCAACTTCCTTCCTATGCATAGCCGAACCAAACTTCCTTCCTATGCATAGCCAAACCAAACTTCCTTCCTATGCATAGTCGAACCAACCTACTCCACTGCCTACCGAACCAACCTACTCCACTGCCTACCGAACCAACCTCTGCTCCACACTACCGAACCAACCTACTCCACCTACCATCGGACCAGAGCTCAGCCCACTCACCACCGGACCAGAACCACCGGACCAGAGCTCAGCCTAATCACCACCGGACCAGAATCACCGGACCAAAGCCCAACCCACTCATCATCGGACCGAGACCACCGGACCAATTCTCAACTCAACTCACAACCGGACCAAGGCGTACCGGATCAACACTGCCAGGCCAGATCGCATCGGCCCAGGCCCGCCAACAGCCATATACATCCAAGGCTCCTACCCCCAGCCTCACTCTATAAATAGAGGGGTAGGGGTACAACAATGGGGAACAAGTTTGAGAGCTCAAGCACGGATAGAACTTTCAAGCAACTTTCATATACTTGTATCAAAGCTTTGTACTTGTAATTTGAATAGAAAAGGAGAATAACATATAAAGTGGACATAGGCACATTCTGGCCGAACCACTATAAATCTGCGTGTCTTTTACAGTTTAGTCCCTGCTTTTCATATATTTGCATAAATCACCCAAATCACTAAGAACAACATAAAATCAATTAAACCATACGACTTGGAGGTGTTTGTCCATTTTTTGTGCAAACATTTTTGGTGCTTTCATTGAGAGCTGAAAGCTCGAAGCTTCAGCTTCTTCCACTTAACCTTCTTCCTAACAGCGTCGTTTATTGCTTGGAAAACATGCCTCCCAAGCAGAAGAAAGATGTTAACAAAGGAAAAAACATCGCAACCAGCAGTCTTCCAGATCCAGTGGCCACAGACCAAGTAAATCGTCCCCTTCCAACAGCAGTACCAGATGAAGGTCAGGCAAATCCGATAACCCCTGCCTCAGAACAGCCGGCAGCAATTACTAGGGCAGATCTAGATAGGGTTGTGGCTGAAGTGACTAACCGCTTCACATCCCATCAGGAAGCCTTGGTGGACCATCTCATGTCACGCTTAAGGGATGTTGAAGAGTCCAACCGCAACATTGAATCATAGGGTGAGTCCCAGTCTGGAGGATCTCGGAGACAGCAAAGATCTTCCTTCTTCAAAGCAGCTAACAACAGAAGCGGCCATGGTAGGAGCCGAGACCGAGCACAGCCCGAAGTTAGGCCTGAGGAAATGCTTGGAACCGAACCCAATAGGGGAGGTACCGGGCGGAGGTCAACTGTAGCTGAGCCTGTCGTACTGCCTAACCACGGAAACACCAATGAACGGGGCCGAGCTAGAGTCCAGCCCGAAGTTGGACCCGAGGAAATGCTTAGATCAGAACCCAGCAGGGGAAGATCAAGGCAAGGACCAACTGTAGCTGACCCTAACATGCTCCTAGAAGACCAAAGGCAGCCACTGGAAAATATTAGGAATGATAGACGATACCATCCCTACAGGTCATCTGGACGGAATCAATCCCATAGAACAGAACCGAACTCATTTCTATCTGCTCCAAATTCTGATGAAAGGATGGCACGCTTGTTCAGAGAGTGCGTCCAACGGGTTCAAAGAGATCGAGGGATAGGCGCTAGGGTAACCAGCCCTTTCGCCCGCAATATCGAAATTGCTATCACCCCCCGAGAATGGAAAATGCCAACAATGGAACCTTACAAAGGAACCTCTGACCCCGTTGTACACTTGCAGAGATACACACAGCATATGCTTATGAGCGGGGCAACAAAAGGAGTACTGTGCAAATGCTTTTTACTATTCTTAGCAGATCCAGCTACCTCCCGGTTCTGCCATCTACCCCAAGGATCCATCAGCTCATGGGAAATGTTGAAAGAATAGTTTATCAGCCAGTTCCGCATTCATGTGGAACAACCCAAGGACGCTTATTCCTTATCTAGTATCAAACAGAAACCTGGAGAGAAGCTGCAGCAATATTTAACCCGATTCAATGCCGCAGGGGCCGCAGTCCAAGATGCCGATGAAAAGCTTGTCTTAATGACCCTCTGTAGTGGTGTGCATCCGGATACTAAATTTGCTAGAAGATTGACAAAAGAAAAACCAGCTAATTTACCCGATTTCTTCCATGAAGCCGGGAAATATATGAGGCTTGAAGATGTTGCAACTGAGGGGCAGTCAGGGCAACAAAATAAGGCAGCTTACAGCAACACGCCCGTTGTAGTGAAGGACGTTCAAAGAAATGATTCTAGAGACAATGCTGGGGGCAAGAAGGGAGAAAAGCGCCTATATCGGCAGGACCGAGATTCGACACTTACACTCCTTTGAATGAAACCATCGAAAACATCTTCCTTGCCACCCAAGACGAAGTTAGATACAAACGCCCACCATACAAGAAGGAATCAGATAACGCACAAAAATCTGGAAAGTTCTGCCGCTTCCACGAATCTCATGGGCATGATACCAATGAATGCCATCATCTCCGGGACTTGATTGAAGAACACATCAGAAGGAAGAGACTGGAACGCTATGTAAAAGGTCAGAACAGGACTCTAGCTCTTGCAAATGAGAACCCAAGGCTACCCTCCCCAGAGATAGGCAAAGGAAATCGCAACACTAGCGGCTCCAGTCAAGAGAAGATAGTGGTCCATACCATCTCGGGGGGACCGCACATCGCCGACAGATTCTGGGCAGAGATGGAAAGATATGGAAAGTCGCTTAGAAACAATGAAGACTGTGTTAATTCTGTTATAGAAGAACGCCACCCGAAGCGGAAAGAGGGTGATGACATCACATTCAGTAGGCGTGACCTAGAGGGAAGGCAGTACCCTCACATGGATCCCATGGTTATCTCTACCCGGCTCGGTCCAGCCGAAGTTTTCCGAATTCTAGTAGACACTGGAAGCTCAGTAAATATCCTATTCAAGCATGCATTCGACAAAATAAAACTATCCATAAAGGATGTTTCTCCCTGCAATAAACCACTACACGGTTTCACTGGAGATGCGAAGATGCCCCTCGGGCAACTGGACCTCTTTGTTGAAATTGGAAGTCATCCCCGCTCCGTTGTGCGGAAACAAACATTTGTGCTAATAGAAAACCACTCGGCCTACAACGCCTTCTTAGGAAGGCCAGCCTTGTCTGACTTCCAAATTGTCCTGGCCCCATGGTGCCTAAAGTTGAAATTTCCAACGGACAATGGAGTAGGGGAAGTAGAGGGAAACCAGGACGTTGCTCGAGACTGCTATGTAACTGAATTTCGTAGCAACCACAGGAAGGATAAAGTGAAAAGTGTAGAGATTGCCCTCTGCACAAAAAGTTTGGAAGCATAGCAACTAAAGAAAGCCCCTCCTCTTCGATATACCAACGACCCTTTCAATGAATTAGACCCCAGGGACAAAGAGGAGGAGGCCACCGCCGAGCCTGCAGAGGCTATGGAATTTGTATCTGTAGACAGACATGACTCGAGTAGACTATTGAAAGTCGGGTCCCAACTAAAAGCAGAATTGAAGGAACAACTCATTGACTTTCTCTGCCACAACTTAGATGTATTTGCATGGTCACTTGCTGACATGACCGGAATCTCCCCTGACGTAGCATGCCACGTACTGAACATTGATCCTGCCAAGGCACCAGTAAAACAGAGAAAGAGAAGTATGAGGGCAGAACGATCAGCAGCCCTCGATGAAGAAGTAAAGAACCTACTTTCCAATGACTTCATACGAGAAGCCATCTACTCAGAGTGGATCGCCAACCCGGTGCTGGTAAAGAAGGCTAATGGGAAGTGGCGAACATGCATTGACTTCTCCAACTTAAATGATGCCTGCCCGAAGGATTGCTTCCCACTTCCCCGAATCGATCAGCTTGTAGACAGCACAGCCGGGCACGAACTCTTATCTTTTATGGACGCTTACTCATGATATAACCAAATTCCTATGCATGCTCCCGATCAAGACCACACTAGTTTCATCACTGACCGAGGATTATACTACTACAAGGTAATGCCTTTCGGACTTAAAAATGCAGGAGCTACCTATCAACGCCTCGTCAACAAGATGTTTGCAGGGCTAATAGGACAAACTATGGAAGTTTATGTGGATGACATGCTGGTAAAGTCAAGGGAAGCCGGCAATCACGTAAGCCACCTAGGCGAAATGTTTCAAGTACTTCGCCAGTATGGAATGAAGCTGAATCCTCTAAAGTGCTCCTTCGGAGTATCATCAGGAAAGTTCCTAGGATTCATCGTCCATGCCAGAGGAATTGAAGCAAACCCTGAACAAGTCCAAGCTTTGAGAGATATCAAGATACCTACCACTCGAAAGGAAATGCAAAGTCTGAACGGGAAAGTGGCCGCCCTAAGCCGATTCATCTCCAAAGCAACGGCCAAGTGCGTCCCCTTCTTCGAAGCTCTAAAGAAAGACAAAGGAAAGTTCGAATGGACTGACGAATGCTTAACAGCTTTCCTTAACCTAATTGAACACCTCCAGAAACCGCCGATACTCTCGACTCCAAACAAAGGCGAAGAGTTATACCTATACCTTGCTGTATCATCTCACGCTCTAAGCGCTGCTTTGGTAAGAGAAGACAACCGCACGCAGCGGCCAGTATACTTTGTAAGTAAGAGGTTTACGGGGGCAGAAGTCAGATATCCTAAACTTGAGAAGCTAGCGTACTGTTTGCTAATCACATCACGGAAACTGCGTCACTACTTCCAATCCCATTCCATCAAAGTTCTGTCCGATCAACCACTGAGGCAGGTACTCCATCGTCCCGACACTTCTGGGCGACTACTTAAATGGTGCATTGAACTAAGTCAATATGATATTACCTACCACCCTCGCACCGCCATCAAGGGACAAGCCATGGCCGATTTCATTGCAGAATTCACTACCAACGAAGGTAAGGAGCAATCGGAAATAGCAGAAGACATCAAGTGGAATCTCTTTGTGGATGGTGCGTCAAACGAACAAGGCTCGGGGGCAGGTGTGGTAATAATCCCTCCCAGGGGAAATAAGCTGCACTATGCTATAAGGTTGGAGTTCGCTGCCACCAACAACGACGCAGAGTATGAAGCAGTGATAGCTGGATTAGAACTTGCCTTAGAAATAGGAGCCAATTCTTTGTGTCTTCATAGCGATTCTCAACTTATTGTAAATCAAATACTAGGAGAATTCCAGGCTCGAGAAGAATGACTCATGGCATATTTAAAGAAGACCAAGTTGCTTCTCAATCGATTGGATCACTATTTAGTCAAACACATCCCTCGGGAAGAGAACCAAGAGGCCGACGGATTGGCGAAGCAAGCTAGCATGAGAGACGGCGTTATTTTCGGAGCAGTAGCCATCTCAAAGCAACTGACCCCAAGTTTTGAGCAAGTAAATCTGATAGCTGCCACCGAAGAAGCAACTTGGATGACTCCCATCCGAAACTACTTACAAAGTGGCACACTGCCCAACGGGCGTAACGAAGTCAAGAAAATCTTGAGGAAAGCTTCCCGCTACACAATACAAGAGGACACCGTCTATCGGCGCGGCTTCTCTAACCCCTTATTAAGGTGTGTCGCTGGAAGGGAAGCCAAGGAAATCTTATCCAACATTCATCAAGGAAGCTGTGGAGATCACACTAGAGGGCAAACTTTGGCAAAAAAGATACTCCGATATGGATATTTCTGGCCCACCTTAAGCAAGGACGCCTTAGATTTCGTCAGAAAATGTGACAAATGCCAGAAGTTTGCTAAGATTCCGCGGCTACCAACAACTGAGATTACTCAAATGACCAGCCCTTGGCCCTTTGCAGTATAGGGAATTGACTTGATCGGCGAACTGCCAATGGGCCGAGGCGGGGCCAAATATGCTATCGTGGCAGTCGACTATTTCACCAAATGGGTGGAAGCAGAACCCCTGAATAAAGTATCTTCAGCGAAAGTTATTAACTTCTTGATCAAAAATGTTCTATGCAGGTACAGAGTCCCATTCAAAATTATATCGGACAATGGACTTCAGTTTGACAGCGAGGAGTTCGCCAACTGGTGCCAAGAGCACGGAATTCACAAAAGCTTCTCATCCGTAGCTTATCCCCAGGCAAACGGACAAGTCAAGGCCGTCAACAAAATTCTAAAAACTCTAATCAAAAAGAAACTCGAAAAGTCAAAGGGCGCTTGGGTGGATGAACTCCCTACGACACTGTGGGCCTAACGCACATCTTTCAGAACATCAACGGGGCATACTCCTTTCTCTTTGGCATACGGATTGGAGGCTATGCTCCCAGTTGAAACCATCGTGCCTTCCCACCGTAGGATCCACTATAACCCAGAAGAGAACGAAGAACTCCTTCACATGTCTTTGGATCTAATTGAGGAGAGAAGAAATGATGCAGCCCTCAAAGCAGCAGCCCACAAGCAAAAAGTGTCAGTACAATACAATTCCAAAGTCAAGCGTCGTACCTTACAAGAAGGAGATCTTGCCCTCAAGCGAATCTTCCCTCGCCCCGGAGCACTAGATCCAATCTGGGATGGACCATATGTAATTCATAAAGATCTCCACAATGGAGCTTATATTTTGTCAACAGTGGACGGAGAGGTGTTCCAGAGGGCATGGAACATCCAACACCTCCGTCGATACTTTTCTTAACTTGTAATGCCCATATGAAGTGAATTAACAAAGAGAATCAGTGGACGTAGGCATTTTCGTGCCGAACCACTTTAAAAACCTTGTCTCTTTTTTAACTTGTTCCTTTATATCTTGGCTGCTTGTTAGCTTTATCCTTTTCTGTTGAACAAAATCCTGTGCATATAGCATTTCCATTTAAGGTGCTCCATAGCGCGACTTTACCTGGACAAGACCTAACAGGTACTATGCGAATCTATGCCCTCGCCAATGAGACACTTTTGCTCCGGCATCCCTCTGCTGCGGGTTAACTCATTGCTCGTGACGGCCCTTAAAGCCAACTGTAATGAGCCGATTATAAGCCACCAAGAAGGCCGACTATAGCCAAGGCAGCTCATTATGGCGTTTGGCTCGCCGGCAACTGTGAACCTACTTTAAGCCCCAACATAAGGTGTGGCCAGCCAGGGGTAGTTCACGGTTGACGATCGGCACCCACGCTAGTGATGTAGGCCAAACTATAATTGCCCAAGGCATAAGTCGTGACCGACTTATCAAAGCTAAGGACATAAGTCGTGACCGACTTAAGGAAGGCGAGGAGATAAGTCATCCCCGACTTAAGGCAGAAGCTATAGGTCGTCCACGACCTATGGAGCCATGTGAGGGGAAGCGGCGAGTTAACGAATCGGCATTGAGTCGTCTACGACCTATCAGTTCAGATGGGAGGGAGTTACGACTTAAGGAGAGCATAAGTCGTTCGGTGTTGATGAGTCGTATACGAGTTAACGGTGCAGCTATAAGTCGTCCACGACTCAACTGGAAACCAGGGGAAGGAGTTAACTCGAGTTCGCAACCTAACGAAGGTTTTAAGTCGTCCCAGCAACTTAGTATAACTCGGCAGCGACTTAGTGAAAGGCCACGACTTAACAAAGCTGAAGGTATAAGTCGTCCACGACTTAACAAAAGGAGTGAAGAGGAAGCGAGTTACGACTTAGTTAAGTCTCGTGAACGACCTAATGAATCAGGACTTAAGTCGCTGAAGCACACTGCCGTTGATCCTTCTACGAGTTAATCTCTACCGTTGTTCTTTAGGTCGCTGATATGAGATGCACATGTTCTTAAGTCGCTAAAGCCTGTTGCCGTAGATTCTTATGCGAGTTAATCTACACCGTGGATTCTTAAGTCGAAGGAAGTGGCTGTTGTGTTGGTTGTTAAGTCGCATCTGTTATAAGTCGTTTGTAATTTTGTTTTTAAGTCATAATCTGATAAGTCGTAAATGACTTAAGGGGAGTCGTCTATGAGTCGTTTATTTTTGAGTCATG
Organism: Allium fistulosum; assembly: GCA_030737815.1. NCBI lineage: Eukaryota > Viridiplantae > Streptophyta > Magnoliopsida > Asparagales > Amaryllidaceae > Allium > Allium fistulosum. The sequence goes on along the minus strand of CM060901.1, from coordinate 1,384,324,449 downwards.
TACTTTGTAAATAAGTCGTGAGTCTTGTTGTATGTTGATAAGTCGCTAAAGGCATGTAGTGTAACTGTTTGTCTTAAGTCGTCTCCGAGTTAGGATGGGTCGTAGGTCGTAAGTCGGAACCGACTTAGGAGTTCGTGAATTTTCTGTTGTGTTGAGTTGTAGCCTATAAATAGGCGTGTATGGTCATTTTGTAAAGGTTGTTGATTTTTGAATAAAATTCTCTTTTGATTGCTTTGTGCTTTCATTTAAATTGGTAGTTGAGTGTAATCTCCTATCTCCTCTTTCGGATAATCGAGTGCGCTCGATTCAACGATTGTAGAAGCCGATTCGCGGAATCAAGTGCGCTTGATCAACGCTTGAAGAATTGAAGATCTTTGAACCCGGTATCGTGCACGATCAACGAGTTCGAGATAGCTAGAGTTCGGTATCTTTGGATCAACGAATTCGGGCATTCCAGTATTCTTCCAATCCACCGATTACTACATTCACCGTTTTACATCGTTTTGATTAATCCGCTGCGTCAGTTTTGGTATCCGAGCTGTTCTAGCCAATCATAGCTAGATCGAGACTTGGAGCCTATTCATTTAGAAGTGGAAGTGATTTGCCGAGCTTGAAGGGAAGGTTTGAGTTTGTGTTTATCACGGCCGAGAGTAAGAGGAGTGTTCATCATTGTTCGAAGTTGTTTGATCGGATTTGTATTGGAGGCCGAAACTTTGTCCATCGTGTTCATCGTGATTTGCTACAAAGTGGAAGTTTTCGATCCGTTTCATTTTGGATCAAAGTCCGAATTGTGTTTGAATTTTGAAGTGTTGAAGAGTTGGAAGATTTCAAGTATGCCGCCAAGGAGAGCTAATTGTCACCAAAACGTAGAAGCTTTGTATCGAAGAGAAGAAGCTGATGAGATGGAGCAAAGAATCAATGAAAACTTTAGTGAAAAGCTTAACGAAGGAATTGGCCGGTTAGAGAAGCTTATGACAGAAATGAATCAAAATCGGAGAAGGGTTTCACCTGAATCTAACCATGGGGGTAGTAGAGTCTCGCCACATTCCAATCGAGACAGAAGTGTTGAAAATGATCAAGGGCGTGGGAGGAACGTGAATGATCGTGAACGGAGGAATGTAGATAGAAGGGATGATGGTGGTAGGCGTGATGGTAGTAGAGATGTGGGTGGATGAGATAGACAATGATATACATCTGATTTTGAAGAGGAGTATGATGGTGGTAGTGTTCGAGGACAAGGACGAGGCCAAGGAAGAAATTACTCTGAGTATGATCACAAGTGGGAGTCGGGGATGAAGACTGAAATTCCTGAATTCAAAGGTGGTATGCAAGCGGAGGAGTTTCTAGATGTGGTAGCTAATGTTGAGGAGATTTTTGACTTCAAGGAAGTTCCAGAACAGCGTAGAGTGAAGTTGGTTGCTACAAGGCTAAGGGGTAGAGCTTTGGCATGGTGGCAGCAAACCAAGCTTACACGTGAACGTATGGGGAAGTCAAAAGTTGAATCTTGGGAGAAGATGAAGAAATTGATGAAAGCAACGTTCTTACCTTACAATTATCAATCTTTGATGTATCAACGTTTGCAAAACTTGAGGCAGGGCACAAAGACAGTTAATGACTATGCTGATGAATTCTATCAACTTATTGCAAGGAATGATATTATGGAAATAGAAGAGCAGCTGACATCTAGATTCATTGGGGGATTGAGAATGCAGATCCAGGATATGGTTAATATGTTCGATCCAAGATCTGTGGCAGAAGCACATCAGAAAGCGTTGGCTTGGGAAAAGCAAGGGAGACGAGGAGGTGGTGTGTTTACTAATTCCAGCAATCAAATGAAGGGTGTTAGTGGGAGTTCTAACATTACTAAACCTATCAGTAGACCAGTGGTGAAGGAGGTTGAGAAGGCAAAAGTTAACAATGGTTTCAAATGTTACAATTGTCAGGAATTGGGTCATAAAAGCAGTGAGTGTCCAAAGCCAAAGAAGAGAACCATGATTGCAGAAGTTGAAGATGAGGATGTTGATGGAGATTGTTCTAGTCCAGTTGAGGAGGATGATCAGGATATTGCGTCAGGAGATGAAGGTTGTAATCTAATGCTGAGGAGATCGTGTTTAACACCAAAACAGGAAGAAGCTAGTTGGTTGAGAAGTAATATTTTTCAGTCAACATGTACTATTCTGGGGAAGGTGTGTAAGTTTGTGATTGACGCAGGAAGCTGTGATAATATTATTTCAACCGAAGCTGTGACAAAATTGAAATTGAAGACAGAGAAACATCCGAGTCCATACAAGTTAGCATGGTTGAGAAAAGGAGGAGAAGTAAAAGTGGATAGACGAGTTCGTGTTCCATTCTCTATTGGGAAGAAATACAAAGACGAAATCTGGTGTGATGTCATAGAGATGGATGTTTGTCATTTACTATTGGGAAGACCATGGCAGTATGATCGAGCAGTACAACATGACGGTCGGACCAACAGTTATAGTTTTATGTTTAAAGGCACGAAAATTGTCTTAGTTCCAAAGAAGAGACAACCGGGAGAAAGTAAGTCGGAAGAGATTGAAGAACTGAAAACTTTATTGACTTTAAAGGAGTTTGTTAAAGAATTTGAAGAAGAGCCTGAAGTGTTTTTGTTAATTGGGCGAGAAAGCAGTGAAGAGGTTGAAATACCAGAAGAAGTTAAAACAGTTTTGAAAGAATTTGACGATGTATTTCCAGAGGAGTTACCAACGGAATTGCCACCGTTGAGGGATATACAACATCAGATAGATCTTGTTCCAGGTGCTGTGTTGCCACACAGACCACATTATCGAATGAGTCCGAAGGAACATGAAGAGTTGCGGAGGCAGGTAGAGGAATTGCTTGAGCAGGGGCGTGTGCAGGAGAGTTTAAGTCCTTGTGCTGTACCAGCTTTATTGGTACCCAAAAAGGATGGAACGTGGAGGATGTGCACCGATAGTAGAGCATTGAATAAGATCACAATCAGATACAGATTTCCAATGCCGAGGCTTGATGATTTGTTGGATCAGATCAGTGGGTCCGTAATCTTTTCTAAGATTGACTTGAAGAGCGGTTATCATCAGATTCGCATTAGACCAGGGGACGAATGGAAGACAGCATTCAAGACGAGGGAAGGCTTGTATGAATGGCTGGTAATGCCGTTTGGTCTATCGAATGCACCGAGTACATTCATGAGGGTGATGAACCAAATTTTCAGACCGTACATTGGGAAATTTGTGGTGGTTTACTTTGATGATATTCTAATCTACAGTGCTAGTAAAGAAGAGCATGTTCAGCATTTGAAGAAAGTGTTAATTATACTTCGTGAAGAACAATTCTATGCAGCAACAAAGAAATGCGTGTTCATGACGCATAGCGTTTTATTTCTGGGATATGTTGTGTCGGAAGAAGGAATACAGGTTGACCAAAGTAAAGTCGAAGCAATTAGAGATTGGCCGCAGCCCAAGACGATAACGGAAGTTCGTAGTTTTCACGGGTTGGCTTCATTTTATCGGAGGTTTATTCCACACTTTAGTAGTGTGATGGCGCCTGTTACAGATTGCATGAAAGGTAAACAGTTTGCATGGACAGAGGAAGCATGGAGTGCTTTTGAGAAGATCAAGGAGTTGCTGACATCTGCACCCATTCTAGTATTACCAGATTTTCAGTTAGTGTTTGAACTACATACTGATGCATCCAAGGTTGGGATTGGAGGGGTGTTGAGTCAGAAGGGGCGTCCAATTGCATATTTCAGTGAGAAGTTGTCAGGAGCGAAGATGCGATACAATACATATGATGTGGAGTTCTATGCTGTTGTACAATCTATTAAACACTGGAGACATTATCTATTTCAGAAAGAGTTTGTTCTGTATACTGATCATGAAGCATTGAAGCATTTGCAAGGGCAAGATAAGATTTCAGCGAGACATGCATCATGGATTGCATATCTGCAACAGTTTACATTTGTTGTGAAACACAAGTCGGGAGTGACGAATCGAGTGGCTGATGCTTTAAGTAGAAGAAGTCATTTGTTGACAACAATGAAAGTTGAAGTGACTGGTTTTGAATTATTGCCGGAGCAGAATGCAGAAGACTCTTATTTTAAGAAATTTGTTGAAAGGGACAATGAAGGGAAGACTGATGAGTTTATGATGGTTAATGGTTTTCTTTTTAAAGGAAGTCGATTGTGCATACCGGAGGGTAGTCTGAGAATGAAGATTATCAAGGAGTTACACGAAGAAGGACATGTTGGGAGAGACCGTACCTTACAGTTGATTTCACAGTCCTACTTTTGGTCATCGATGAGGAAAGAAGTGGAGAGATTTGTGGAGCGTTGTCATATCTGTCAGGTTTCGAAAGGAACTGCGACTAATGCTGGTTTATATATGCCGTTACCGGTACCAACTAAACCATGGGTTGATGTGAGTATGGACTTCGTGTTGGGATTACCGAGGACACAGCATGGTAACGATTCCATTTATGTGGTGGTTGATCGATTTTCAAAAATGGCACATTTTATTGCTTGTAAGAAGACGGCGGATGCTGTTCATGTTGCTCAATTGTTTTTTAAGGAGATCTATCGACTTCATGGATTGCCAGAATCTATTGTGTCGGATAGAGATACTCGATTTCTGAGTCACTTTTGGTTAAGTTTGTGGAAAATGGTGGGAACGAAGCTGAAGTTTAGTAGTGCTTATCACCCGCAAACGGATGGACAGACCGAGGTTGTGAACAGATCGTTGGGAAACTTGTTGAGGTGTCTTGTTCAAGATAATATGAAGAGTTGAGATGTGAAGTTAAGCCAGGCAGAGTTTGCCCATAATCATGCTGTAAATCGAAGTACTGGGTTCAGTCCATTTCAGATAGTATATTCAAGTTTACCGAAGGGACCGTTGGATCTAACGGTAGTGTCACAGTCAGGGAAGACCGTTAAGAAAGCTGCTGATTTTGTTGAAGGGCTGACGGAGTGTCATAAAATCGTTCAAGAACGATTAGAGAAAGCAAATGAAAAGTATAAACAATCTGCAGATTTGAAACGACGAAATGTTGAGTTTAATGAAGGAGATATGGTTTATGCAGTGTTAACAAAAGATCGTTTTCCGGTAGGCGCTTATAACAAACTGAAAGCCAGGAAAATTGGTCCGGTGGAAGTTGTGAAACGAATCAATGAAAATGCTTATAAACTGAAGCTGCCAGATGATGTGTATACGTCTGATGTGTTCAATGTTAAACATCTCGTACCATATCATGGGGATGAACGAACTGATGTTGAGGAAGATGCAAATTCGAGGACGAATTTCTTTCAACCTAGGGAGGATGATGTAGGCCAAGCTATAATTGCCCAAGGCATAAGTCGTGACCGACTTATCAAAGCTAAGGACATAAGTCGTGACCGACTTAAGGAAGGCGAGGAGATAAGTCATCACGACTTAAGGCAGAAGCTATAGGTCGTCCACGACCTATGGAGCCATGTGAGGGGAAGCGGCGAGTTAACGAATCAGCATTGAGTCGTCTACGACCTATCAGTTCAGATGGGAGGGAGTTACGACTTAAGGAGAGCATAAGTCGTTCGGTGTTGATGAGTCGTATACGAGTTAACGGTGCAGCTATAAGTCGTCCACGACTCAACTGGAAACCAGGGGAAGGAGTTAACTCGAGTTCGCAACCTAACGAAGGTTTTAAGTCGTCCCAGCAACTTAGTATAACTCGGCAGCGACTTAGTGAAAGGCCACGACTTAACAAAGCTGAAGGTATAAGTCGTCCACGACTTAACAAAAGGAGTGAAGAGGAAGCGAGTTACGACTTAGTTAAGTCTCGTGAACGACCTAATGAATCAGGACTTAAGTCGCTGAATCACACTGTCGTTGATCCTTCTACGAGTTAATCTCTACCGTTGTTCTTTAGGTCGCTGATATGAGATGCACATGTTCTTAAGTCGCTAAAGCCTGTTGCCGTAGATTCTTATGCGAGTTAATCTACACCGTGGATTCTTAAGTCGAAGGAAGTGGCTGTTGTGTTGGTTGTTAAGTCGCATCTGTTATAAGTCGTTTATAATTTTGTTTTTAAGTCGTAATCTGATAAGTCGTAAACGACTTAAGGGGAGTCGTCTGTGAGTCGTTTATTTTTGAGTCATGTACTTTGTAAATAAGTCGTGAGTCGTGTTGTATGTTGATAAGTCGCTAAAGGCATGTAGTGTAACTGTTTGTCTTAAGTCGTCTCCGAGTTAGGATGGGTCGTAGGTCGTAAGTCGGAACCGACTTAGGAGTTCGTGAATTTTCTGTTGTGTTGAGTTGTAGCCTATAAATAGGCGTGTATGGTCATTTTGTAAAGGTTGTTGATTTTTGAATAAAATTCTCTTTTGATTGCTTTGTGCTTTCATTTAAATTGGTAGTTGAGTGTAATCTCCTATCTCCTCTTTCGGATAATCGAGTGCGCTCTATTCAACGATTGTAGAAGCCGATTCGCGGAATCAAGTGCGCTTGATCAACGCTTGAAGAATTGAAGATCTTTGAACCCGGTATCGTGCGCGATCAACGAGTTCGAGATAGCTAGAGTTCGGTATCTTCGGATCAACGAATTCGGGCATTCCAGTATTCTTCCAATCCACCGAATACTACATTCACCGTTTTACATCGTTTTGATTAATCCGCTGCGTCAGCTAGCCGGCCATAATAAATCGAATAATACCCACGATTACGGGCCATAATGGCCCGGGTAGTTACTGTGCACGATCTCGGCTCCGATGTGTCCTAAGTACAGCTGTGGTAAAAAAGATTAACTCCTCGCAGAGGCATAAGATGGGTGACAAATGTCTCCAAGACCCACAGCTAGGGAAAGTGACTACAAAGCCCATTTGCCACGAACTTAAGCACATCGAAGGCCTTCCGTGATTGGAAGTTTTACTATTTCTCATATTTCAATTTTATTTAAAAAACTTTTCTCCTATCCTCTGTAACAATCCCTAAAGTACAGGACACAGAATAAGAGACATTCGCTAATGGAAGCGGGTACTCACAATAAGACACTGGACCGCATTCCATACTCGGTCACATAGGACATTCAAAGCTGCCATCTACAAGTAGAATATGAAGGGCGGTATTTTCCTCTTTCATGAATAAACACGTGGCTATAATTTATTCACACATCACACTAACACGGCAAGACATGAAATTATGTTTTAAGCAAGAACTTGACATCAAACACAATTGAATTACAAGCACACGCATAGTTATATTTCTCCTACAACATGTCAAAATAGCAAAAAACATTCAAAAACGACAGAATCAGCTTAAGTTAAAAAATTACACGTCAAGAATAATGTTGTTTATTACAAGTAGCATAATTACAACCTAAAAGTTACATTACTGTTTTGAGACTAACATATACAACAATGTCAGGTCCACAAAAAGGTATCCAGGTCAAATCAAGGAGTCGGCTGCGTCAGAGTTTTATCCTTGTCCTGTTGCCCACCTGTCCGGTCAAAGAAAGAATTCATTAGTGATAAGCAACCAAGTTAACGGAAAGACTAGAAAGGAAGACTTACCAGCGCCTGCTTCCTGACCATCCTGATCATCATCCTCTACTTGCACACCTGCCTCCTCAGCGGCAAGCAGCCGCATACCCTCCTTCACCGCCACCTTCTCCTCCTTGGTAAACTGGGGAGTGACCACATCCATTCTGAAGACCGCGCCACCCTCTTTATCCGCATCAGCCCTAGCCTCCTCCAGAGCCCGGAGATAAATCCTGGCCATAACTCGGGGGTAATCATCCATCCAGGATAAGTTACCTTGTTTCCAAGTACGGAAATACATATCCTGGAGCATCTCATCCATCATCCCCTCGTTTTCCTCAAGCTCCCTCATTCGGGCCTCAGAAGCATGCAGCTTAGCAACGGCAGCATCCCTCTCCGATCGGTATCGTGAGCGGTCCGCCTGAAGGGATATCCTCATCGCCTCCATCGCCTCCTTCAACCTGGACTGAGTAAGCTCTGCGGCCTCGAGTCTACCCGACAATTCCTGTGCCCGCTCGAGGTCCGCTTGTCGAACCTCATCCACCGTCACAATGGCCATGTCAATCCGCTCCTTGCAAGCGGCCTCCATTTTTCGCAACTCTGCCCTGCTGGCCTCTTCCATAGTCTTCTTCAGTTGCCTGGATGCGGCCTCGTGCTGAGAAATTTGAATGGCTTGATCGGTAAGCTGCTTAGCCTGGTCGGAGACCATTAACCGTAACCGAATGTTGGCACTCCCAATTTCCTCCCTGGCCTTGACTAGTCGGGCATGATGCCCCATCAATTTCTTGGTCTCCTCGGCAACCCGGTCAATATTCACCTTAGCTTTATCCCCCAGAGTTACAACCCGGGTAGTAAGCAAATCAAGGTCCAGGGACTTAGCTTCATCAAGCACCCGTACCATAGGATTGCGAGGGAGAAGGTGCTCACCAGTAACCTCATCAAAGGAGATGTCATGAGAGGTTGGGTCCAGGTCTGGATGACCTGCAAACGGATTGCGAACTAAGCCAGGGTGATCTATCGGGGTGACGGTTGGATTCTCAGACAGATGTGGGGAAGGTATAAACTCGGTGTCCTCCTCCGTAATATCGTGAATAGGCTGGAGTAGGGCCGGAGGGCCAGGAAGAGATTCAAACGTAGATCGACTCCTCTTCCTCTTTTGTATATCTTCTTCAATAACTCCAAGAAGAGGACGATAGCCGACTACGTCTCCAGGACGGTTAGTAGGAGGCTTCGGCTTGGCGGAAGCTTTGAGGAGTTTGTATTGTTCAAGCCTGTGCCGAAGATCTGAGGTCTTGGCCATTTTGCCCGCTCCTGGAATGAAAACCAAGTGTCACCGGCATGCATTGAGCCATCATTCAAGAATTAAAAAGAATAAAGAGAAATTCACCTTGGATCGCAGAAGTTGCCTTAGTAGAAGCACTCCTGGAAGATAAATCGGCGCCGGTCCCGACCTTATCAGCTTTCTTGGACTTCTCTGTTTCCTCCAACTCTTCGAAGGCTTGGCGGAGAGCGTCATATGTCCACTCTTGAATCACGCCTGCCTGCCCGGGAGGCAAAGCCCTGGTGCCATCACAGCCCTGTCCTTCGCCACCATCATCACCATGACGATCACCGTCACCTTCTCTACCACTTCCGCTCTCCGCCTCACCTCCTTCGTCCTCACCTTTTTTTCCCTCCACTTTTTCCTCCTCCTGAACATCCGGATGTGTGCTGGGAGAGGGTCCATCGGACTTCTTGAGTTTCTTCCCCCCGGCGACTGGATGCATCGAGAAGGGTCTCCTTTTGCTGTTTTTCGCCGTGACCCCTCCTGTTACTTTGGCAGCTCTCTCCTCCGCCGTGTCTCTCTGCTTAACCACGGACTGATGTTGAAGGATCAGGTTGTGCCCCAGAAGTGTAGCATTCCTGATCAAGTAAGATGCCGACCTGTCCCTTCCCGTAATGGCTTCTATTTCCACAGCATCTGAACCAGGCGATCATTCTCCACGACTGCAAAGCCACCTGTCGCTAGCAAGAAATAAAAACACATGAGAAGGAGCATTGCAGTCAGAACGGAAATTATAAATAAGCTTCAAACTTACAACCAGAGGTGAAGCGACGAATGGAAACAGAGTCATCCTTGATAAAAAACCATTCTTTCTTAAACATACTGAACTTCGAATATAAGTCCAGGACAGGCTTGAAAGATACGGCTGATTCCAAGCTGATGTATGGAGACCCCTTCTTATAGCCTCTCAAATTGTACAAATACCGGATCTCCCGGTTGGAGGGAGGACGCCCGTATCTCCTCTGGAAAATGACAAACAGGCTCACCAGGATGGCGTAGGAATTAGGCTGAAGCTGAAATAGAGCCACCTTCAAGTAGGTGATGAAGCTGATTATCCAAGCATTGATCGGGGGAATGGCCCCACACATACAATGGTACCGACTATAGGCAAAATATCCTTCGGGGGGATTATATGGCATCACTCCCTCCGGCAATAGCATGCACACTCTGTCAATCCTAAAGGAGCAAGAAATAACATCAAGCTGCTCGCCTTTGAGAGAGCTAGGGAAACAGTCATGAGGTGAGTTCAGAAGCTCCTGAGGGCCGTACCCATCTACTAGTGACCTCGGGATGGGCCCATGACGTCCCGGTTCTGACTGAGCTGGGGGCACTGCAGAAGGATCGTCCCTGTCCTGGGATTTCTTCTTTTCTGATCGGGTTTCAACTTTATGAGACATTTATCTGCAAACACAAAGAAGTGCGTCGTTAGAATGAAGGAAGTAAACAAGAAACTGTATGAAAACTAGAATTTCATTTATAATTCAAACTCCCAATCTCATTCGGCAATCATACTCCCCATGGTCATTCGGTATTTCAAGCACGAAGTTCATTCGGCAAAAGAATGTCTCACCTGGTTCGGCGATCAAAACCGGTTCGGCACTATAATCGATTCGGCAGTCAAGAATTCGGTCCGGCTATTTCAAAAGGTAAGGAATAACGAAAGCCTCAAGCCATACTTATAGATAAGCACAAAATAGCCGGACCAGACAGTTCGACATTTAGAACCGGATGAGGGCGTCCAGATAAACAAAGCACGCCATACGCAAGCATATGCCCCACTTTGGGGGGCAAATGTTGGGAGTGTTTCCACCTACTACCGGACCAACTTCCTTCCTATGCATAGCCGAACCAAACTTCCTTCCTATGCATAGCCGAACCAAACTTCCTTCCTATGCATAGCCGAACCAACCTACTCCACTGCCTACCGAACCAACCTACTCCACTGCCTACCGAACCAACCTCTGCTCCACACTACCGAACCAACCTACTCCACCTACCATTGGACCAGAGCTCAGCCCACTCACCACCGGACCAGAACCACCGGACCAGAGCTCAGCCCACTCACCACCGAACCAGAATCACCGGACCAGAGCCCAGCCCACTCATCACCGGACCGAGACCACCGGACCAATTCTCAACTCAACTCACAACCGGACCAAGGCGTACCGGATCAACACTGCCAGGCCAGATCGCATCGGCCCAGGCCCGCCAACAGCCATATACATCCAAGGCTCCTACCCCCAGCCTCACTCTATAAATAGAGGGGTAGGGGTACACCAATGGGGAACAAGTTTGAGAGCTCAAGCACGGATAGAACTTTCAAGCAACTTTCATATACTTGTATCAAAGCTTTGTACTTGTAATTTGAATAGAAAAGGAGAATAACATATAAAGTGGACGTAGGCACATTCTGGCCGAACTACTATAAATATGCGTGTCTTTTACAGTTTAGTCCATGCTTTTCATATATTTGCATAAATCACCCAAATCACTAAGAACAACATAAAATCAATTAAACCATACGACTTGGAGGTGTTTGTCCATTTTTTGTGCAAACAAATACCATAAACTAAAAATCAAATTTTTCAGTGATTAATCAGTCTTTAATTAAAGATGGAAATTTATGAGCCATAATGCCGCTTTTTTCATAAATGAAAGGGACATCCTTCCCCAAAAGCTACGGCTTCCACTATAAGATGACTCCCAACCAGGGCATGGTTGGGAGGCGACCCACCAATGATAGGGGACAAAGTAGGATTGCCTTAACAATCTACAAGGCTGCCAAGGCAACCTTGGAGGGTATGTATATAGCCAGCTGTGCTTAACCGGTATTATAAAACCAAGCTATGTACATATTATGGCAATGATCAAAAAATGACCATTGCCATTTAGCCAGCTTTAATAAGCCAACTAAATGCAATGATCATTTTTTGACCATTGCCACAATAACCAATATCAATTAATGGTGCCTTACCAAACTCCAAATATAACAAGAAATTTGAATAATCAATTTGAGGATTACGATGGTATAAACCAAGAATTTCCAATCGAGCATGATGCGAAAGAAGAAGTTTCTAGGATATCCAGTTTATCTACCACTCGAGGAATGAAAAGACAACTAACGAGAATCAATACAACGAGGCCACAATGTAGAAAGTTTGGATCCAAAGGGCCCTAAATCACGAAAACAATCACCGAACGAGCAATGAGTTAGCATTCTATTGGGTCGAATGTTCTAAAGATAAGAAGAAATGTACAAGTCAGTCTGAAAGTTCTTTTTGGAATTCTATTTGCAATTTATTCAACCTTCAACGTCGTAATAATCTTCTAAGAGCTGTTGATTTGTTGAAAACTCAATGGAAAAGAATAAATTCCACATATCAACAATGGAAAGAATGGCCGGTTTGCATACAAGTGAACAGAGTGGGGTAAACGACTTTGGTTTGGTAATGATTTTTAATTTTTAATTCAAATTGCGAATTGCTTCTTCTATCTCAAGTTTTAATACTTTTTCATTATCAATAGCTTAATCAAGCTAACGCATTGTATATGGATGAACATAAATATTGGTGAGCATAGGAAAATACAATGGGGTCAAACTAACTCTCAAATACTAACATGAAAGGTGTGAGTAGTCTTCCACCAACATCCGGCTAAAGCAACACACAATTGGACATCTGAATTTAAAAGATTTTGGATACCTAATGAAGTAATATATAGTTACTGCATGTACTAAACAACTGTACATAAATGTAGAGTAATTAAGTAAATACGTACCCAAGAAATCTTCAAACTCAATTTCCCATAGAAAATTGTTAATAACATCGTTACTCGGGACCGGTCTACCTCTATCGTAACCACGAATACAATTCAACGCTCTTTTAATTTTTTATCTCATTTTTATTTCCTCCTTTTTTTCTACTTTGATGTTTTCGTTCGAATGGTGGAAGAAGAGAGGAGAGGAGGAGAGAGGGGGCTTGAATGTGGTAGGATGTGGGAATAACCGACGTCTAAATAGCCGATTATTCTCTAGTCCTTGACCGGCTTTATAAAAGTTAACTAAGGGGACGTCCACGATTGCCCATTTGATGCAAGCGAATTGCAATCGAATGGTGGAGGTTTACAATCCATGTTTGTGTCTTTAGTCGGTTTTATTAAAGTTGGTTAAATGTCTTTTTTTGGCATGGTGGTGTTGTGTTTTTTCGGTTGGGGTGGGTTCTTGATAAAAATGAGATGAATTGATGTTTGATGACCTTGTAGGTTGAGAATGCTCCAAGTTAATATCATTTAACTTATGGTTTCTATCAATAATGTTCTTATATAACACTTTTTTTGGGGCATTTTTTAAGACCTTGTTAGTTTTATGTGAATGGTATTACTTCATTGGGTATTTTTCAAGACCCTATCAGTTTTGTATGTGAAGGATATAATTTCTTCATAAGTAAGCTTCATTTATTTTACAATGTCTACTAGTCCAAAAATGAAAATGTCATCATGTTGTGTGACTTCATATATGTTTTGAATGGAAGTCCGTGGATTCAAAGGTTACTCAAGGAGCGAAACAAACAATTTGGTTACGGATCATCTGACTAAATTGAGACATTTCATTGTAATTAATATACATCACACCACTAGAAGTTTGTTGATTGTGTACCAATGAGACAGTTTGGCTACATGCTGTCCTTGTGTCAGTGGTATCAAAACGTGTATAGCAATAATACGAGATGAATACACAAATCGTGAGGAGGTCATTGAGACTACAAAGCCTGTAAATAGTGTATTCGTGAAAAGGCACCACATATGCATTGGACGTGAATAGATTGAACTTTATTCAATCGAATAGCTGCCAGCTACATATATAACAAGATATGTACATATGTAGTTGCTAACAAATCAACATCAATGATCAACTTTCTCTTGTCAAATCAAAAATCTTTGATTTTGGGCATTTTTCATGCCTCGACTTTTTACTCCTTGAGTTATTATAAGTACATAGTGCTCTACAGTAGTGGCGGAGCTAGAAATTTATTTTAGACAAGGCAGAAAGTAAAATATGGTCGGCAAACCATTTCAAATAGGGCAGAATCTTCAAAATGATGATTTTTACAAATGAATTGCAAATTTTGAGCTAGGGCTTGTGCCCTAGCTGGCCATATACTGGCTCTGCCCTTGCTCAGTGGTTCAAAAAGCAACTTCAAAAAACCAAAAAATATAGACAAGAAGGAGGAAGAAGTGTTAGGAAATTTTATAAGAAGAAGAGGGAGAAGTAAACGTAATTTGCAAATTGAGACCGGTAGATAATTAATTTTTAAAGGGGGAAATGAAGCTTTATTGCAATTCTTTCTTTCTATTTTATTTGCTTATTTTTGCTTGCATTTCTTACATTCAAATGAGAAAACTCTCCCCTATTTATGGTAAAACATCTTCTAAATGAATGGTGGAGATGTATTCTATCCAATGGCTAATAATCATTCTTTAGAGCTTTCTATAATTATCATTGATTCTTTAGACGTTTCTAGAATAAACAACTATAGTGACTCTTTACTACAACATATATCTTATTGTTATTATGTGATTCAAATATATGCCTATGAGAGCTTCAGGTTGAAGATATGGTGTAGAGCTTCGTATTAGAAGAGACGGGAAGTCGATTAGAGGAAGAGATCAAAAGTTATGGAGGAGAGAAACTGACAAGTGCCATTAACAGGCAGTCGGACGTCTGAATCGACGAACCGAATGTCCAAATGACTGTATGTATTTAGATCAAAGAGCCTTCAGGAGATCAGACATCTGACCGCTTTGGTCAGATGTCTGAGCTGCTGTTTTTGACAAACCCGAGAGTTTCAGGTTGTTTTACAGAGACATCTGATCTTCACTTAGACATCCGACCTCTTCACTCAGACGTCTTAGTCACTGAAGCTTTGTTTTTTAGGGTTTTGCTGAAGTCGAATTTTGGAGGGCAGTTTCGTTAGTTTGGTGCAAGGTTCTTCTCTATTGATAGTGCATATTCTTTTGATGTGATTCGATGGTATAGTGTGATTAGAGCATCTATATATTAGCCTCTTAATCATCTTCCTAATCAAATAATTACATATGGTATTAGATTTCTAATATTTGTAATTAATAGAACCCTAGCTAAATCAATTTGGGGGTTTTCTATTTTGAGTGCTCTAAATTGCAATTCTTCGATTGAGTGATTGGTTAGAGAGAGTCTCCACATCTTTTAACTCTTTAATCATTGATTTCGCTTGTAATCTCTCTGAATTAGTGATAGTAATAAAAATGGTTGTTGGGTCTCTATAGATATAAGATATAAATCCTAACGACGTTAAATCTTTTGTATCTCATTTCTTTCCATTATTTGATTTTGTGTAATATCATATTTGATTTTAAATTTGCATTGGTATTCAAATAGGCAATAATAGATTCTAGTTAAATCGCTTCCGCTCATTATTGGTGATAAATCCTTCCTATATTTCTCCACTATAATTTGGTATCAGAGCTAGCATTGTTGTTCTTTTTGGGTATTAATGGATACTTTTGGAAAGTCTATTGGTGAATCTGGTGCCAATTATGCTGTTATAAGTTTTGATGGAAAGGGAGATTTTGGATCTTGGAAGATGAAGATAGAGGCAGTGTTGAAGAAGGAGAAGACTTCTAAGAATATTTCTGCGCCTGATAAATTAAAGGACATTGAAGCGACTGTTTTGGAAGAGATGGAAGATGAAGCTCTTACAACAATCTGGTTACGTCTCTCAGATGAATTTCTTAGAGATATTTCTCAAAAGAAGATGGCGAAGGAATTATGTGATGCATTATCTGATGCATATCAAGACAAGTCTCTCGCAAATTGGATTATTCTTCAGCAACAACTCTATTCGTTTGAATTAAAGCCTAGAGCTGATCTTATGGAGCATGTAGATGCTTTGACCACTTTGATTATGAACCTGAAGGCAACAGATGTTGATATTACTAATGAAGCTCATGCAGTGATCCTCTTATGTTCCTTGTCTAATGAGTATATTTCTTTTGTTAACTCTATAATATATGATCACAGTAAGAGTAGCCCATCTGATGTAAATGCTAGTCTTTATAATGATGTGCTGAGAGGAAGATTGGCGAGCACTAGTTTAGATACCGATATAGAAGGCTTACTTTCAGAGAGGTAGAAGCCAAGGCAAGTCAAAGAATGATGGAGGTAGATATAATTCAAGGTCTTAGTCTAGGGTGCTTAAGCGATTGACTTGCAATTATTGTAAGAAACCGGGGCACTTTGTAGCTCAATGTCCCAAGCTCGAAAGATGAAGAAAAGACCCAAAGGAAGCTTCATTGTCTACAGTAATGAAATTAGATATGAAAAGTGATACCGATATGTTTACAGCTTCTGACTCTTCTAGAAAGAGCAACTTATGCTTATTGACTTTGATGCATTCTATTATTTGACACCTAAGAGGAACTATTTCGCTACATAACGTGAGATTGATGGAGGAGAAGTTGGGCAATGATGTTTTTTTCCGTATAGTTGGTGTTGGTACTAGGAATGTAAGAATGGTTGATGGTATTATTCATACTATTACTGATGTTGCACATATATCAGATTTGAGAAGGAGCTTGATTTCTGTTAGGGCTTTGAGTAGGCTTGGATTGAAGACTATAGTTGGGGGAGAGAGAATGAAGATATCGAAGGGTTCCATGATTGTTGTGAAAGGTGTGAGGGCAAAAAAATCTTTATTTATTAAAGGGCAATACTGTAGTTGGTGAATCAAATTCTGTTACTTCTACTTATTCAAATTCTTCCAGATTGTGGCATTTGAGGATGGGACATATTGGTGAATGCAGTTTGGATGAGTTGAGAAAGCGAGGTTTGATTGATGGTGTTCAGCATTCAAAGCTTGGCTTTTATGAACAGTGTGTTCTTGGGAAGCAGGCAAAGATTTCTTTTGGTACAGGAGAACATAAGGCGAAAGCTATTTTTGAGTATGTTCATACAGATGCCTAGGGACCATCCCCTTGCCCACCCTTAGATGGAGCCAGGTACTTCATTTAATTTATAGATGATTTTTCTTGTAATGTTTGGGTATGCTTTCTACTGTCTAAGAGTGAAGCCTTTACCGAGTTTCGAAAGTAGAAATCTATGGTTGAGAAGCAGTAAGGGAAGAAGTTGAAAGTTCTCTGTTAGCATAACGGTGGTGAATTTGTATCACAGGAATTCATCAATTTTTGTGAGTCCGAAAGCATTAAAAGGCATTACACCACACCAGGCAACCCTCAGTATAATGGAGTTGCTGAAAGGATGAATCAGACATTATTGGAGAGAACTCATTGCCTCGGAATAACTGCTAAGTTGAAGAAGGGATTTTAGGCAAAAGCTTTATCTATAGTGGCTTCCCTCATCAACCACACACCTTCTACTTCCATTGATATGAAGATCCTTGAAGAAGTATAGAAAGGAGATCCTATTAGCTATTCATTTCTCAGAGTGTTTGGATGTCCAGCTTATATACATAAAAGAAGAGGAAAACTAAAACCTAGAGCTCGCAAGTGTATCTTTCTAGGTTATAGAAAAGGAGTGAAGGGATATAGGATGTGGTGTCCTATTGGCAAGAAGATTATTATCAGTAGGCATGTGACTTTTGATGAGAAGACTATGTTGAAGGTGGAGTCTTCCTCATTCGATGACAGTATGAGGATAGATTCAAAATACCAAACACAAGGCAAGTCATCTCCAAATTCTTTCCATAGTGGTATAGATGATATTTCCGATGGCACCGTGGTTGATGGGGATACAGATGTTGGTATAGAGGATCGGAGTCAAGATGGAGCTCATTCAGGGACTAGGCCTATTAGACATAGAAGTAAGCCTATGTGGCTTGATGAGTTTGTTAGATTGAGCATCGAAGATATTGAGTTCGATGACATGGCAACGTATGCATTGAATGTTGTCCATAATGAGCCCATAGATTATAAAGAAGCTATTGCATCAGTTGACAGTTCCAATTGCTTAGTTTCTATTGAGGAGGAGATTGAATCTTTGTAGAAAAATCATACCTAGGATTTGGTGCTTCTTCCCATCGACAAGAGGGCAATTGGATGTAAGTGGATCTATAGAGTGAAAGACAACGACAATGGTGATTTTAGATACAAAGTAAGGTTAGTAGCAAAGTGGTATGTTCAGAAGAAAGGGGTAGAGTATCATGATAACTTTGCTCCAATTGTAAGACATACATCCATTCGTATTCTTTTGTCATTAGTTGCTCACTATGATATGGAACTTGAGCAACTACATGTCAAAACTACATTCTTGCATGGTGATCTGGATGAAGAGATTTATTTGCGGTAGCCAGAAGGGTTTATTGATAGTTGCAGGCCAAATTATGTTTGTAACTTAACAAATCTGTCTATGGACTGAAGCAATCTCCTAGACTATGGTATAAGAGATTCGATAAGTTTTATGCTTTCACAGGGTTACTTTAGGACTGGTGTTTTTTTAGGAGGTGTGATGAAGATATGATATATCTTTTGTTATACGTTGATGAAATGTTGATTACATCTTAGAGTATGGTTAGAATTATAGAGTTGAAAGCAGAGCTTAGTAAGGAGTTTGATATGAAGGATTTGGGAAAAACACAAAGAATTTTAGGAATAGAGATATTCAGGATACGAAGCAGAGAGAGTTGAGACTCATGCAGGCGCACTTCATCGAGAAGGTCCTTGCTCGATTTGGTATGGAGAAAGCTAAACCGATTGGCACTCCATTTGGCTCTTATTTTAAGTTGTCGAAAGACTTATCTCCTTCATCGAATGAAGACAAAAGGTGTATGATTCATATATCTTATTCTAGTGCTATTGAGAGTCTCATGTATGTAACGATGTGTATGAGACCAGATTTGGCCCATGTAGTGGGTGTTGTGAGTCGACTTATGTCTAAGTCAAGCAAAGAGCATTGACAAGCAGTGAAGTGCATACTCATATATCTTCATGGCACTTCTTCAGTTGGCTTGGTGTGTGGTGGAGTAGATGGCTACATCTCTTTTAGAGGTTACTGTGATTCATATTATGCTTAGGATAGAGATAGATGAAAGTCAGTGTCGAGCTATGTTTTTACACTTGGCATAGATTGATTTCATGGAGATCAAAGTTGTAGTCTATAGTCGCTTTGTCGAATACCAAGGCCGAGTTAATATCGATTTTGGAAGCGACTGAGGAGGGATTATTTTTACTTTAGCTATTGGATGATCTTTTTATGGTGCAGCGGACAATAGAGCTATTTTCACACAGTCAGTGTGCAATTCATCTTGCAGAGAATCAAGCTTATAGTTCTCCGATGAAGCACAATAATGTTAGAGGATTTGTCCTTATGCTTGAGGAAGAACGAAGCAAGATCAGGTTAGTGAAGGTGAGCACTATGGATAATCCATTGTATATGATGATAGAGTCATTTCCTAAGGATAAGTTTGAGCACTGCTCAACTTGATCTGTTTGATTTCAGTTGCTTGAGCACCATGGGGCGCAAGACCCAACAACCTCCATGATTATTTTGTTTATTATTGAATCGATGTACCAAATGTTTGAATGCATGTATGTATTTAGATCAAAGAGCCTTCAGGAGATCAGACGTCTGACCCTTTTGGTCAAACATCTGAGTTGCTATTTTTGAAAAACCCCTGAGTTTCAGATTGTTTTACAGAGACGTCTGAACTTCACTTGGACGTTTGAACTCTTCACTCAGACGTTTGAGTCGCTGAAGCTTTGTTTTTTGAGGGTTTTGCTGAAATCAAATTTTGGAGGGTAGTTTCATCAGTTTGGTGCAAGTTTCTTCTCTATTGACGGTGCGGATTCTTTTAATGTGATCTGATGGTCTAGAGTGAATAAAGCATCTATATATTAGCCTCTTAATCATCTTCCTAATCAAGTAATTACATATGAGATTAGATTTCTAATAATTGTAATTAATAGAAATTCTAACTAAATAAATTTGGGGGTTTTCTATTTTTAGTGCTCTAAATTGTAATTCTTCAATTGAGTGATTGATTAGAGAAAATCTTCATATCTTTAAACTCTCTAATCATTGATTTGCCTTGTAGTCTCTCCAAATTGGTGATAGTAATAAAAAATGGTTATTGGGTCTCCATGGACGTAGGATATAAATCTGAACCATGTTAAATCTTCTGTGTCTCCTTTCTTTCCATTGTTTGATTTTGTGTGATATTATATTTAATTTTGAATTTACATTGGTATTCAAATAGGCAATACTAGATTCTCGTTAAATCGCTTCCACTCATATTGGTGATAAATCATTCCCTACATTTTTTCACCACATATCTACATTCTTTTGTAGGTTAAATTTTAACCTCTTATCACTTAATTTCATAAAAGACAAAAATAAACTCGGTCAATGTAATTAATGCTTTCTAAAATCAAGTTTATTTCCAATGTGAAGTAATTCCTAAGAATGGAGGAAAGGGTATGTAACACCCATGTTTTGGTAACATTATTTAGAATATTTAGTTAGCAAAATTAAATTAAATAATGTATTGATTAGGGGATTGAGATTTGATTTTAATTAAGGTGTAGCCGTGCCATTTAACTAATGAATTAGGATAAGAGTAAAAATGAAATAGAGGAGGAAAGAGGCAATTCCTATATCCCTAAAACTTGGCCGTGTATCCCCATACACGTTCATTATCATTTATTAAAATTTTAAACCTTGAGGCCGACCACCATTAACAAGAGAAAAGGGGAAAAGATAGAGAAAAGCTAGGAAGAAGCTTAAGCAAATTAAATCCATTCACATCTCAATCTCTTTAATCTCTAAAGCTAAGGTGAATAATGTTTACATCTCATATTTCATTTATATTCAGTTTTAAGATGAAATCCAAAATATTTTGCATTGATTTTCCATGTTTTTGAATGATGGAATGATTATATATACTTGTTGATGATTTATAATTATTCATATAGATTTTATGACATGTTTTGATATGAAAACCCTATTGACATCTAAGTGCTTTGCGAATTTTTATGTAGACCCGAAATATTATTTTGGAGATGGGTTTCAATTTTCAAAATTTTCTGAATTTTAAATTTTCTAGTAAAGTAAATGTTATTTTGGATTATAGATTATTTATGGTTAAATAATAATTGGTTTGGGTCTGAAATTTATATATGTTAGAAACCATATAAAAAGTGATTTTTAGGAATTTTTGTAGAATTTTCCTAAGTTTTTTAATGGATATAAAGTTATTTAAGATATGGGACTTAAATGTTTTATATATTTATGAAAGGAGAAGGGCATTCAGTAAATAAATTAAATTTGTTATTTCTGGAAAGTCGACAGTATTTTGGAAAAGAGAAACTGGCAACCAATCACAATTTGACAAACAATGCAGGTTAGGTACAAAAGAAATAGTCTAAAAGGACAAATAAACATGTTTTTCACTGTTTCGATGCTTTCGGCACCAGGTTCTGCCTCCTTACCTTCGCCTTCGACACTGTCAGAACCAATGCACATGGTATCAGGGAAATGGTACGTAGTGAATTGAATGTAGGCGGAAGGTATAGGGTCGAAACCAGGGGTTTCGAAAGAGTCGAAGCGCTTCTTTGCTTTTAAAAGAAAATGTGCCTACTTGCTTTCGACTAGTTAGCTTACGACTAGGTTGGATTTCGACCAGGTCAAATGGTTTTAAAGGAAATGGTTTTGATTGGGTTGCGCTTTTGTTTTAAATGACTGCTTTCGACTAAGTCAAAACCTTTATTTGTCACTTTCTTCCTTTCGTCTTAGATGTTTTCGAAGGGGTACTTTATTTCTAAAATTTGGTCACTTCTCCAATGCTTTCAAGGGATGATTTCGACACCATCACTTCTTTACTTAGGAAATGGTTAGTATATGCTTTCTGTAACGACCCGTAAATTTTCGATAATTAAAATTTGTTAATATAATGAGATTTTGGTAATATAAGATTGGGAGAAATAAAAATTGGTGAATTATTAATGAAGTAATAACTAGAATGAAATACAATAATGTTAATTTGAGTAAAATCATTAACAACTTTAATGAAATTCCAATAAATGAAATAATGCAAATGTTATACTTGGCTGTAAATGGAATATAGGAAAACAAATGTAAGTATTGAATTAATTAATGAAATATTATATAATTAATGGTAATTGGATTAAAACAATATTATTTAAGTAATTATAATAATTGGATGAACACAATAAACTTATAACGTGAGTAAAAGCTAACGGTAACAATTATTATAAGTTACATATTTATTTGATCTGTTAAAATTAAATTTGGAACCAATTGCTATAAATCTGATTAAATATTACGTTAATGTAAATTAGGGTAATAATTGGAAATAATGCTAACTTTATTCATAATATGACAATTGGTTGAATAAAAAAAATGGAAATCAAGTTTTATTAATTTATTGGAATTTAAATTGTAATAATTTAATTTAGTGCAATTAAATGAAATTAATTATAACGTAAATTGAAATTAAGATGAAATGGGAAAATATTAATGTATGAAGATATAAACCAATGTTAATTTTACCTATAAAGTGATAAGATGATAATTGATTTAATAACAAGAATGACAAATCAAATAAATGAATTTAGTAGAGATTTAATTTATAATTACTAAACTTATTGAAACTGAAAATTTAACACTGAAAATTATGCAATATTCAATAATAAATTGATACGGGAATTTGTTATATAGGATTATAAATTACTAAGTAAGCCAAAATGATGGAAATTGTGATTTATTAAAGTTGAATTGAAAAAGTGATTTAATTAATTTAATATTAATTTATTTAATTAACTAAAATATAGCCATTTTGGCCACTGACTCGGATTTTGACAAAACCAATTCATCGGATCCGTAACAGTGAATTATTGTAGGATTTCAAGTTCCGTAGCGATCAGACTTGCCGTTTGATCGTACGGGCTCGAAACGCCTAGAAATCAATTAATTGAAATCAATTTGAAATAAACTAATTTTAACATAACTTCTTCATACGATGGAATTAGGACCTGAAAACTATTCCATTGGATTCAAAAATAATGAAAACATCTATTTTGATATATGGGATGACCCATTTTCGTTGCAGAAACAGAACAGGCTTTTTGGGTCGTTTATTGTCAACTTTCAAATCAAATCTTATCCATTCTTTCTATTTTCAGCCCTACCTGTAAATAACCTGTTATAAACCCTAGTGTTCCTCAACTCAGTTTGTCTGTACATACAATTTCATTTGTTCCTCTCTTCCAATGGCAGACAAACCCTAATTCCCAATTCAATTTCAAATCAAATTTCAATTTCAAAATTTCAAACTCCACAAACTATATCATATTATATATCAATTCGAAGCTCTCGACGAGCGTAATTCATCGAGACAATTCGTTTTTCAATTCAGATCACCGTGTGACCAGAATTGGGCGGTCTAACACTGGCCGTTCATCGCGCGACGATCTACTTTGACCGATCGTCAAATCGGTTGATGGGTTTTGTGGAGCTAGCTTCGTGGAGTAGATCAAGGGTGGTCGCATTGCATATTGTGGCTAAAGGCGCCTGGAATTTGGCCGTTAGGGCTTGAAACCCTAGTTCAGAGGGTAGCGGCGTGCACCGAGGGAGGCGATCGGCGAGGGAACTGTGGGCATCGGCCGGCACGTCTCGTCGAGGCGAGGAGGTTGAAGGTGGTCAGGGATGCTCTGGGGGCCTGAAGCGCGTGAATTTGGTGGTCAAAATCGGGGTTTGACTGTTCTAGTTGGGTTTAAGATGACGTTCAACGCGTGAAGATGGGTACGCGTGGCTCTGTTTTATTTGTCAACTTATTTATCTGTTTTATTTTGCCAAATTTAATTTCTATAAGTTCTAACTCGCGTATTTTTCACATACAAGGTCCGATTTACGCGCGGTTTGATCTGCTGGGATTGTATTGAAATTCCAGACATTTTCTCGCTGGTTTGAATGAATTCTGAGATAGTTTGAATTTGGGATCTAAATTGAATTTAAATTCGATTTAAATTCAAAGGAGAGTGTTTTAACCCACTCCCAACTTCTAAAATTTCTTATGTTAGTTAAATTAATTTTTGATGTGATTAGAAATTTATTTATGGTTGTTTGACATATTTAAATCGTCATTCCAGTTAATTTGAATTAAATTGTCATTTAATTTATTATTGAATTTAAATTGCCAGTTAATCACCTGTAATTGATAACCTGTTATTTGTTGATATTTATTAATTGATTTAGGATGATGATTGTTGATATTGGATGAATAGATGTTTTATTTTATATCGTTATAAATTGCAAGTTCACTATTGGTGGAAATGATACATACCCGAATGATCTATAGACTAAGGAAAAATCGTTATGGGTCGAAATGATAGACTCGAGCGATTTTATGGATGTTTTTTATTTTGGGATTGCGCTTTGAAATGATATATAACCGTAAATATTAAATTACAGATTGAAATGATAAATATCTATATCACTTGACCCTAGGGTAGAGAATTATATATGGACACCGGATTGGTTAAATTAAATGATTCTAAAATCCTTAACTTCCGAATTTAATTAAATGATATTTTGAAATAAAATTTGATTTATGAAAATTGAAGTATTATTGGAAAATCAAGTTTGTGTTGAAATGTGAAATGGTTTAAAAGGAATTGCTTTAAGAAATTAAATTGGAAGTTTAAAGTAAAATTTTAAGTATAAATGAAATTCTATCGAAATTAAGTTATTGAAGTTGTTTGAAAATACTTTGAAATATTTTGAAATTGGAGCAATTCGAATTGATATTTGAACATGGATTGAAACGATATGAAATTCAATAGTTTATTGAAATGTTAAATTGAAAAGTTTGGAATTTGGTTTGTTGACTTGGAAATTGAAAATGGTCCAAATGTGTTGAAATGAAACAAATAGTTTAAATTGATAATAATTCCAAATTCATGTTTTAATATAAACTGTTTTAAAAATATATTATTTCAAAATTTCTAATTATTAAGATTTCAAAGTATTAAACTATTTAACCTGTATTAATTATATTAAATTATTTTAACATGTTTTAAACAATTTAAACTAATTAACCTGTTTTAACTTATTTTAAATCTAATTAATCTATTTTAAAGCTATTTAATCTATTTTAATTATATTTAATCTATTTTAATTATATTTAATCTATTTTAAACCTATATTAACTATTTATAACTATTTAAAACTATTTTCTTCTAAATTCCAAACTAAGTAAAATGGATTGGTTTATATTCTAATTCTCGATTTTTAAAGTGAATGTGGTTAAGCGGCATTATAACCTAAGTTGGGATCTAAATAGCATATTTGGTTTAATATGATAATTTTGCAATGAGAGTTTAACCTATTTTGGAAATATGACTTTTGAAAGGAAATATAATTTCAAACTATGATTTCAATGTGATATAATTTCGGAAGTAAGTAATGATTTCGAAAGTGATATGATTTGAATTGAATATGATATTTTGATATCAATTATGAAATGGTTTTGGAAATGTAAAAGAACCATCCGGTGTGTAATAAGTGATTGGTTGTTGAAGAGACCGGGATCGGATATTGTCATACTCTCTACCAATATCGAAAACCACTTTGACAACTGTGTACGCGGTGGAGATTCCAGAATGAAGTAGGATGGTTGGCGACGATCCTATATGATGTATATACATGGACCTAACTCCCATGAGTTAGCTTAAGGTGGCTAAAACAGGAGCAATTGATGGGCCAAGTGAGGTCATTCCTCCGATCGGGCACACTCCCTCGATACTATATTCTGACTTTGCGATTGATTTGGTGGCCACCCTCGTTTTTTGATTTGGGAGTGTGTTCCGAGGTGGGCGGTAGTAGCTGTTATGCGTTACCACTAGTCCGGAAGTGTAATTAGTATATCTACCATGGCATTTCCTAGTTGTGCCGTGTCACCTACCCTATCGAGACCACTACGAGTTTGTTTTGTACCATACCTATGGAGTGCCCTCTGACGACGTCCAGTACGGACGGGATTACTGTACTGCATAGATTATGGGAATATATAAAAATGTGTGAAGGGGGAAAATGTAACGCCTTAACGCTATTTTAATAGTTTATCTTACTGTAGACATATTATAATAGCGTATTGTACTACATAGTAGATAGTTTAACGGATCCTTAGGAGATGTGAATCCCAAACATCTCTTAAGTTACTACACTCACGTTAAACACTGGATAAGAGATGTCAAAACCTGTAAACATCACCGACGCCGTTTACACTCATATTTATTTACCGTTGATTTGACTTTACATAAGATCTTTTAGTTCTGACTTGAGTGTTTTGTCTTTTCAATTCGCTCGGGTCAGCCTGAGCATTTTAGAATTTGACGACGGTATGTTTGGAGAACGAAGACGAAGATTTGTACTACTATTATTTACTATATTTATTCCACTGCATTCATACTGTTCAGCTGCATTATCATTTGTTTATCTCTGATATGTGTTACTCTGATTTTGTATTGTATAAGTATAATCAAATGTTTTGTATACAGCTTCATGAACTGTTATTTGATTATTATATTTTGTCATTCCGCTGCGAGATTCTGTTTTGTTTTTTTCTTTCTGTGCTTTTTCTTATTCACCCCAATAACAATCCTCCCTTCTGTATGGTTTGAGTTGGCATGTGTGTCTGCTTAAACCGTCCAAAAAGGAGGGATGTTACAGTTGGTATCAGAGCTTGGTTTAGCGATAACCTTAGCCTTGTGGGGTCTGACTCATATTAAATAGGGTAGTAATACCCTAGGATGAGTCGCTGAGTGTATATATGTGAGAGAGCGTATTTGTTAGTGTTATAAAACGTTTTATATTGTGTTAATTTGTTCTGTTTTGTATTTATAAATTCTGGTTGGTGCATAAGATGCTATGACATCGATAAGGATTTCTAAATAGTTAATAGGACAAACCGACACAATATTTGTTTTGAAATATAGGTAAATGAAATAATTTTGCCTATTTTATTTTATGTATATAAAATAATAAATTTTATAAATGATATATATTTGGTTGTAATATATTGGTTGTTAGGTAGTGAAATTTATAAATATAGGTTGGAAATAAGATTTGAAAATAAGATAAATGAAATTTGGAAATTTAGAACTTAAGTTCCGGGATTTTTGAAAATCTCTTTCGAATGACTTTGGAATACAATAATAATATTATTTAAAAGTATTTTCTGATATTAATATTTTAATGTGATTTGAAAGATTTTTTTTTAGAAATTTTGGAAAGAAATAAGTTCTGTACTCCCCTCTCTATCGCTGGAAAATAATTTCGGTGATGAGTGCACGCATCATCGACATTCATTTTCGAGTTTCAAGTGGAAAGGCCATTGTAGTAGTTTTACTACAGATCTATTTTGATAAACAAATAAAAAAAATTTAAGTTTAAATATGATTGGATAAAAGTTATGAGTATATATATATGTATATATTATTTTAAATGATTTGAAATGGAACCCGGCATTTAGTTCTTAAATTTTTATGAATTAGAGATTTCAATTATTGAAATGGAATAATTTTTTTAACTATTTCATAATTGAAACTTCTAAATGAAAATAAGAAATGATATGCTAAGTTATAACTGAAATATATAAGGAATTTGAAATTTGTAACTTGTAAACGAAAAGAATATAAAAATAAGAAATGATAATTATTGAACCTTAAGTTAATTAAAATAAGTAAGTCAAACTTGTGTAACTTTCAATTGCATTCTAAAGACATATATATATATATAACTTTCCAATTATAAAAAGTGGAAATGTTAAAAGAATATGTAATGGAAATTTTTACAAGTAAAACTTATGTAATGGAAGTGTTCAATGAAATTTACTTTTATAAATAAGAAATTTGATATGAAAATAGTTATAAACTTGAGTTAAAATTGTAATACTACTAATTAAATGAAATAGAAAATGAGTACTGTAAGTAAAGGATTTTGAACTTAAGTTAATATTGAAACTATTTATAATTAAAGTAAATAATAAAATGAATGTAATGCAATAAAATAAATTGATATGATATGAATAAATGAAACTAATTTTTGTAAGTAATAAAGGAAAATAAATGAAATAAACACTGAATGAATGAATGAATGAATGAATGGGAAAATTTTTTGTAAGAGATAAATGTAAGTTAAAGAAATAATCCTTGTATGAATGAATAAAAACTGTAAATGTTGTGAAAGAAATTTAATAAGAATAACTCAAGTACATTGTAAATTATTGTTTGTTTTGGTTTATGGGTTGTTTAGGATAGGATATTTCTAATTGTTTAAGATGTATGAATAATCTATTGAGTTCATCTAAGACTGTTGAGTAAATGGTGCACTCAGTAGTTTATTTGTCATTCTAGGCAGTTAAAAATTTCTAAACCCGAACAAACCATCTGTTTGTTTGCTATGGATGGATAGTTGATTCTGTTGATTTCATATGATGATTGTATGTCGTGGTTGCCAGTGATTGTTGTTTATATTGATTTGTTTGTTAGTGGTTGAAACAACTTTAAATATTTCATTTTGTATAATTATTAACTCTTTTAGATTATATAAGTGAAATACAGGTTATGGAAGCAATTGCCACTGCTTTTGGTTTCGTAATTAAGCGTTGTTTGCCCGACAAATAGGTAAATTCTCGGATTATAGTTTTATAGCGATATTATATTGTTTTTCCCGCTGTTGGGATATATTATTTTAAGAATTATGTGATATATATTTTTTTATTTATATTATTATTTCTTCAGACCTCTCCGTACAAAGAAGGCTCTACCGAAATTTTTTGTGAATTTTGGACTTAGAAAGTTTTGTGAAATATTTTCCAAACTTTTATTTACTTGAATATAAAAGGATTTAAGTGTTATAAATTGATATATTTTATTTAAATTAATTAATTTTGTAAATTTATTTTTTTATAAATTTAATATTTTGAATAAGATATATTAATTACTTAATTCCTTCTTTCCCTCCTTTTTCCTTTTCGGGGACGAAAAGTTTTGAGTGGGGAGAGTGTAACGACCCGTAAATTTTCGATAATTAAAATTTGTTGATATAATGAGATTTTGGTAATATATGATTGGGAGAAATAAAATTTGGTGAATTATTGATGAAATAATAACTAGAATGAAATACAATAATATTAATTTGAGTAAAATCATTAACAACTTTAATGAAATTCCAATAAATGAAATAATGCAAATGTTATACTTGGTTATAAATGGAATATAGGAAAACAAATGTAAGTATTGAATTAATTAATGAAATATTATATAATTAATGGTAATTGGATAAAATCAATATTATGGAAGTAATTATAATAATTGGATGAACATAATAAACTTATAACGTGATTAAAAGCTAACGGTAACAATTATTATAAGTTACCTATTTATTTGATCTGTTAAAATTAAATTTAGAACCAATTGCTATTAATCTGATTAAATATTACGTTAATGTAAATTAGGGTAATAATTGGAAATAATGCTAACTTTATTCATAATATGACAATTGGTTGAATAAAAAGAATGGAAATCAAGATTTATCAATTTATTGGAATTTAATTATAATAATTGAATTTAGTGCAATTAAATGAAATTAATTATAACATATATTGAAATTAAGATGAAATGGGAAAATATTAATGTATGAAGATATAAACCAATGTTAATTTTACCTATAAAGTGATAAGATGATAATTGATTTAATAACAAGATTGAAAAATCAAATAAATGAATTTATTGGAGATTTAATTTATAATTACTGAACTTATTGAAACTGAAAATTTAACACTGAAAATTATGCAATATTCAATAATAAATTGATACGGGAATTTGTTATAAAGGATTATAAATTACTAAGTAAGCCAAAATGATGGAAATTGTGATTTATTAAAGTTGAATTGAAAAAGTGATTTAATTAATTTAATATTAATTTATTTAATTAACTGAAATATAGCCATTTTGGCCACTAACACGGATTTTGACGAAACCAGTTTCATTGGATCCGCAACAGTGAATTATTGTAGGATTTCAAGTTCCGTAGCGATCGGACTTGTCGTTTGATCGTACGGGCTCGAAACGCCTAGAAATCAATTAATTGAAATCAATTTGAAATAAGCTGATTTTAACATAACTTCTTCACGATGGAATTAGGACCTGAAACCTATTCCATTGGATTTAAAAATAATGAAAACATCTATTTTGATATATGGGATGACCCATTTTCGTTTCGAAAATAGAACGGGCTTTTTGGGTCGTTTATTGCCAACTTTCAAATCAAATCTTGTATGTTCTTTCTAATTTCAGCCCTACCTATAAATAACCTATTATAAACCCTAGTGTTCCTCAACTTAGTTTGTCTGTACATACAATTTAATTTGTTCCTCTCTTCCAATGGCAGATTCCCAATTTAATTTCAAATCAATTTTCAATTTCAAAATTTCAAACTCCACAAACAATGTCATATTATATATCAATTCGAAGCTCTTGACGAGCGTAATTCATCGAGACAATTCATTTTTCAAATCGATCACCGTGTGACCAGAATTAGGCGGTCTAACACTGGTCGTTCATCGCGCGACGATCTACTTTGACCGATCGTCAAATCGGTTGAGGGTTTTTATGGAGCTAGCTTCGTGGAGTAGATCAAGGGTGGTCACATTGCATATTGTGGCCGGAGGCGCTTAGAATTTGACCGTTAGGGTTTGAAGCCCTAGTTCAGAGGGTGGCGGCGCGCACCGAGGGAGGCGATCGGAGAGGGAACCGTGGGCATCGGCCGGCGCGTCTCGTCGAGGCGAGGAGGTTGACGGTGGTCAAGGATGCTCTGGGGGCCTGAAGCGCATGAATTTGGTGGTTAAAATCGGGGTTTGACTGTTCTGGTTGGGTTTGAGATGACGTTCAGGCGTGTGAAGATGGGTACGCGTGGCTCTGTTTTATTTGTCAACTTATTTATCTGTTTTATTTTGCCAAATTTAATTTCTATAAGTTCTAACTCGCGTATTTTTCACATATGAGGTTTGATTTACGTGCGGTTCGATCTGCTAGGATCGTATCGAAATTCCGGACATTTTGTCACTGTTTTGGACGAATTCTGAGATAGTTTGAATTTGGGCTCTAAATTGAATTTAAATTCGATTTAAATTCAAAGGTGGGTGTTTTAACCCACTCATAACTTCTAAAATTTCTTATGTTAGTTAAATTAATTTTTAATGTGATTGGAAATTTATTTATGGCGGTTTGATATATTTAAATTGTCATTCCAGTTAATTTGAATGTATTTGAATCAAATTGTCATTTAATTTATTATTGAATTTAAATTGCCAGTTAATCACCTGTAATTGATAACATGTTATTTGTTGATATTTATTAATTGATTTGGGATGATGATTGTTGATATTGGATGAATGGATGTTTTATTTTATATCGTTATAAACTGCAAGTTCACTATGGGTTGAAATGATACATACCCGAATGATCTATAGACCAAGGAAAAATCGTTATGGGTCGGAATGATAGACTCGAGCGATTTTATGGATGTTATTTATTTCAGGATTGCGGTTTGAAATGATATATAACCGTAAATATTAAATTGCGGATTGAAATGATAAATATCCATGTCACTTGACTCTAGGGTAGAGAATTATTATATACGGACACTGGATTGGTTAAATTAAATGATTCTAAAATCCTTAACTTCCGAATTTAA
Source organism: Allium fistulosum (assembly GCA_030737815.1). Taxonomy (NCBI): domain Eukaryota; kingdom Viridiplantae; phylum Streptophyta; class Magnoliopsida; order Asparagales; family Amaryllidaceae; genus Allium; species Allium fistulosum. Next base: position 1,384,292,853 of record CM060901.1, on the reverse strand, counting down.
TTAAATGATATTTTGAAATAAAATTTGATTTATGAAAATTGAAGTATTATTGGAAAATCAAGTTTGTGTTGAAATGTGAAATGGTTTAAAAGGAATTGCTTTAAGAAATTAAATTGGAAGTTTAAAGTAAAATTTTAAGTATAAATGAAATTCTATCGAAATTAAGTTATTGAAGTTGTTTGAAAATACTTTGAAATTGGAGCAATTCAAATTGATATTTGAACATGGATTGAAATGATATGAAATTCAATAGTTTATTGAAATGTTAAATTGAAAAGTTTGGAATTTGGTTTGTTGACTTTGAAATTGAAAATGGTCCAAATGTGTAGAAATGAAATGAATAGTTTAAATTGATATTAATTCCAAATTCATGTTTTAATATAAACTGTTATAAAATATATTATTTCAAAATTTCTAATTATTAAGATTTCAAACTATTAAACTATTTAACCTGTATTAATTATATTAAATCATTTTAACCTATTTTAAACCATTTAATTTATTTAAACTAATTAACCTATTTTAACTTATTTTAAATCTAATTAATCTATTTTAAAGCTATTTAATCTATTTTAATTATATTTAATATATTTTAAATCTATATTAACTATTTATAACTATTTTATTCTAAATTTCAAACTAAGTAAAATGGATGGGTTTATATTCAAATTCTCGATTTTTAAAGTGAATATGGTTAAGCGACATTATAACCTAAGTTGGGATCTAAATAGCATATTTGGTTTAATATGATAATTTTGCAATGAGAGTTTAACCTATTTTGGAAATATGACTTTTGAAAGGAAATATAATTTCGAACTATGATTTCAATGTGATATAATTTCGGAAGTAAGTAATGATTTCGAAAGTGATATGATTTGAATTGAATATGATATTTTGATATCAATTATGAAATGGTTTTGGAAATGTAAAAGAACCATCCGGTGTGTAATAAGCGATTGGTTGTTAAAGAGACCGTAATCAGATATTGTCACACTCTCTGCCAATACCGAAAACCACTTTGACAACTGTGTACGCGGTGGAGATTCCAGAATGAAGTAGGATGGTTGGCGACGATCCTATATGAGGTATATACATGGACCTGACTCCCATGAGTTAGCTTAAGGTTGCTAAAACAGGAGCAATTGACGGGCGAAGTGAGGTCATTCCTCCGATCAGGCACACTCCCTCGATACTATATTCTGACTTTGCGATTGATTTGGTGGCCACCCTCGATTTTTGATTTGGGAGTGTGTTCCAAAGTGGGCGGTAGTAGCTGCTATGCGTTACCACCAGTCCGAAAGTGTAATTGGTATACCTACCCTGTCATTGCCTAGTTGTGCCATGTCACCTACCCTATCGAGACCATTACGAGTTTGTTTTGTACCATACCTATGGAGTGCCCTCTGACGACGTCCAGTACGGACGGGATTACGGTACTGCATAGACTATGGGAATATATAAAAATGTGTTAAGGGCGAAATGGGTAACGCCTTAACTCTATTTTAATAGTTTATCTTACTGTAGACATATTATAATAGCGTATTGTACTACATAGTAGATAGTTTAACGGATCCTTAGGAGATGTGAATCCCGAACATCTCTTAAGTTACTGCACTCACGTTAGACACTGGATAGGAGATGTCAAACCCCGTAAACATCTCTGATGCCGTTCCACTCATATTTATTTATTTATCGTTGATTTAACTTACATAAGATCTTTTAGTTCTGACTCGAGTGTTTTGTCTTTTCAATTCGCTTGGGACAGCTTGAGCATTTCAGGATCTGAAGACCTTATTTCTGGAGGACGAAGACGAAGATTTGTACTACTATTATTTACTATATTTATTCCACTGCATTCATACTGTTCCGCTGCATGTGTGTCTGCTTAAAACGTCCACCCTTCTATATGGTTTGAGTCGGCATGTGTGTCTGCTTAAAACGTCCAAAAAGGCGGGATGTTACACTTTCAACTTAAATGATTTAATGACCCTTTTTCTCTTATTGAAGTATAACCTAAATGGTTTCGAAAGAGATAAGTTTTTATGGTTTGAAAAGTGTTTCCATATGTTTTAAATTGAACCCAAGTGCTTTCAAAAGGGTTGATTATTGATGCTTTCGAAAGGTTTTAATGGAAGGTTTCGAAGGGATGGTTCCCCAGGGTTTCGAAAGGATCGAAAGCGAAGGTTTTTCTGATTGATTTGAAAGGTTTAAAAGGAAAGGTTTTTCCTATATTTACGAAAGGCAATATTTAAAGGTTTTTAAAGAAGGATGTTTAAGATATTATGCTTTCGAAAGGAAGGATTTGAATGGTTTCGAAAGGAAGGATTTAGCCTTTCGGTCTGGGTTAAGAAAAGGGTTTTACTTGGTTTCGAAAGGAGTACTTTCAATGGTTTCAAAAGGGTTGTTTAAAGGTTTTAAATAGAGGTTTCGAATGTATTAAATTGGCAATATAGCCTAAGTGTGTCAAGTTAAAAAGGACTTTAAATTATATTGGGGATAGGTAATGCTTATTAAATTTCATCAACATTATTTTGAGTAAAGTATATATAACATGGCAAAAATAGCTTAGAGTAAAGGTATATATTTTTCCTTGTATAAGTATGATTTAAAATGTTAAATCATTTTAAAAGGTTTTCAAGGAAAAAGATGAAGGGTAGTTAACCCTAAGAAAATGACTCAGATTAGAAGACCAAATAGGACTTGTGTGGGTCAAGCCCTATGCTCATTAGCTATTAGCCCCTAGCTAATTTAGTCCAGAATTCTAGTGTGTAGGGCTTAGTCACAGGTAAGACTAAAATGTTGGTTACATACAGAAAGGAATATTTATGTACAGAGATAGGTTATTGGTTATCCCACAAAACCATTAGGATCAGTTGACCTTTGGAGAAGTAAGTTAAGGATAGACCGTCCAGAAGTTTTGTCTAACAGATGTTTAGACTATTTGATATTTTGTTTGGTAGGCCTGAGTCAGTCAAAGGGACAGTTAGTCCAGTTCGTAGGCAGTTAGTCCAGTTTGTAGGCAGTTAGCCCAGTTTTCGGACAGATAGTCCATTTATTACCTGTTTTAGCATAACAAATATTGCTATTATTATTATTATAATCAGTTTGATTAACCGGTTTGGTTGTAGGAAAAGATTTGCAAAATATATGTTTTGAAAAAGTATATCAGTGAGGGGAAACCCGTTTCGGAAAGCGGTGTGGTCTCACTCAATATCAGTAAACCGAGATTTAACAGAATTATTCACACCAGGCTTTATGTCTGACTTGGAGTGTTTGTTTCCCCTTAAACCCTCGGGTGCTCAAAAATTGATTTGATTAGGCTGAGGGTTGAGGTTTCGAGGTTTTAGTAATTTTGGCAAATAAAGCTTCCGAAGACAAGCAGGTGGTTGACGGATAGCTAATTAGGAGTGACAGATTATTCTGTTTATTTTCCGCTATGTGTATTAAGTCAGATATGACTATATTGATTCTGATCAACCAAAGGGGCATCGTCATATGTCGCCATTGGCATATTATTTGAGAGAAATGTGCAATTCTCGAAAGTAGAGGAGAGCATACATGTGTGTGTGTGTGTATATATATATATATATATATATATCACTAAAAACAAAGGTGTCGCCAACATGCCTTGGCAGGTAACTAATCATCATAAAAAACAATGAAAAACGACAATATTTCGTAGATGAAATTTGGGACCGTATAAAAAAAATGGCGTCTGCTCCGTTCTTTTTTCCTCAATCATCTTCTTCTTTTTTGCATACTTTCGATCCTTATTTCCCCAATTATAATTCCTTTGCCGTTCATGTTCCTTCTTCCTACCAATTTGAAGGTCGTTCTTACTCTCAGGGGGTGAAGGATTCTCGTTTTTTTTTCCTTCGAAAACTTTTTCACAGAAGTTAAGATCGAAGAGCGGGTTTGATTTCAGTAGAGGGAAAAGGCTTTGCTATCGTTGTGGTGATCCTTCTCATTTGGTTAGAGATTGCTGCGTCTCTATAAAGTGTTATAGATGCGGTTGCTTTGGTCACAAAAAGATTGATTGTTCGTTGAATTTCAATTCTACTAAAAATCAGTCTATCACCGAATATGGTTTTCTATTTGTTCTTAAAATTATAAAATCTAAGAGAATTCTTTTAGATCATCTTTGGTCGCAAAGAAAAGAAGGTCTTAAGTTTATTGAAGATCTGCTTGTTCGTTTTGATGTTGTCAATGCAGTAAACATTGTTAAGAATTACAGTTTGAGATTTGGAGATCCAGTGAATTTTTCTGGTGAGTTTTCTTCTTCTTCTCAAGGTACTGAAACTGTGGTGGATAAGATGTTAGTTTTCTATGATATGAAGGGAGTTTCTGGTGAGTTTGATTCTTCAGTTTTCTTTGTTATGTCTTTTAAAGAGGAGTTTAAGACTTTCAATCCTTTGTGTTTTGATCCTGTTGTTTTGTTTTGTAATTCTGTTTTTCTTTCATCGATCTCTTGTTATTAAGTAAGTGATTTTGGGTGTTCTGCCTTTTCTAAAGAAGATTCAGACTCTTTTGGTCTTGGTATTGAATGTTATGGTATAAAGGAGTATGAATTAATCACAGATACAAACTCTGTATCTTTTCTCAGTGATAACAGATTTGAGAATGATATGCATAATTGTTGTGTTTCTTTCGGCAAACCAATAGAGGAAGTTGGAGGTAGTGTTGCTAGTATGGTGATGGGTTGTAATCAGGTTGTTGATTCTCATTTACTTGATAAATGGAGTGGTGATTCTGGTAATCAGATATTATATTTAGTGCACAATGAAGCTTTCGCATATCCAGATGATATTCATGTGTCAGTTGTTAAGGTTGGAGATGTTAGTGTGGTTGTGGATAGTTTGTCTATCTTTGGTGAAGTTCAACTTATACCCAAGGCTGTAGTTGTTAATTCCAGTTTGGTTGTAGTTGTTAAGGGTTTTGATAGTTTGAATTCTGTTGAAAATTTTGATATGCTGAACTGGGGTTTAGATAAATTGAAATTGCACAGTAACAAATTGTTGAGTTCAGAGTTTGATGGTTCATTTCCTTCCAGTTTTATAGTTGGTTTAGAGGAGATTCTCTGGGTCTTGTTCAGACCAATTTTGAGATCTAATATTTTGGTTGAAAATGTTGTTTTGCTTGCTCCTGTTACTGGTAGGGTTTTAGACAGATTCCTTTGATAACATATCTTCTACAGTGATGGTGGATGGTAAACATAGAGATGGTTTTGAGGAGAAGTCCGATTATTTGGATGATGATTTGGTTCACAATGATTTGGATGAGGAGTCTTTGGGTACTGTTTTGAATGATGCGTGCTCTTATTTGATTGGAGATGTTGGTTATGATCAAGCTGTCTATTACCATACTGGGGGTTTCATATTTGTTATGTATTGCTGTCTTGCGTCTATATGTAAATTTCCTCATTCTCCTACCCTTGCTAGTGAATTGACTCATGCATCCAAATCTGGTAGAAGGAATAGTAGGAGTTATTCAACTAGTAATATTAGGAGAAGTCCTCGTTTAAATCGTAAAGCTTTTAAGTCTTTTGCTTGAAGGTTGTTGATATTTTGGAAATTTATTGTGATAATTATTGTTTTGGAGTTTGTTCGTGGTTTGCGTAGATGCAGTATTTTATGGTTTTCAGCTTGGTTGTTGAGGTTGCGGTTGCGAAAGTTGTTTCAGATGGCTTCTTATCTTTTGGTGTCGCTTCAGTCCTTGGATTCTGGATAGAGTTTTCAATTTAGGGTTAGTCTTTAGTTTCATAGGCGTTTGGGAGGGTTTGATTTTTTCTTTTGTATGAGGGGGTCTTTTGCTACCTGCCAGGCTTGTTGGCAGCTCCTTTACTATTGTTGTTATATATATGTACATGTGTGCTCTCCTCCCTTGTAGAAGATCACACATTTTTCTCAAAAAAAAGACTCAAGTACATCTAGAATGAGCTCCGGCAAGGCCACCGCCCATTACACCTCAATATTGAGCTCCGGCAAGGCCCTAGCTCGATAATGAGGTGTTAGAAGTACCCAAAAAATCTATGATGCAACCCAGTGCAAATGAGATCGATAGATAGCTCCATCTGAGAAAGAATGCCTCACTACAAACTCAAAAAATCCAAAATGAAAACCTCACTGCAAATGCGGATGATCCAAAATGAAGAAAGCCACACTACGGACATGGAAGAACTAGAAAGAACGCCTCACTGCATATGCGGATGATCCAGAATGAAGAACGCCACACGGCAGATGCGAAAGAACCGGAAAGAAAGCCTCACTGCAAATGCGAATGATCCAAAATGAAGAACGTCGCGCTGCAAACGTGGAAGAACTGGAAAAAAATCGTCACTGCGAACGCGGAAGGTCAAAAATGAACGTCTCACTGCAATCTTGTCAACCGCAATTCTGAAAACCTGCAAATAGTAATTAGCACCATTTTTGACCTAAACCAGTATCTATAAAAGGAACTAAAGAAAATTATAAGAATAATACACATATATGTATATAAATGAAGTTTATATACATATATATATATATTAATAAAGTAAAAATAATAAAACTAAAGCTAAAATTATAAGACAGAAATGCACTAAAATAAGAAACAGACTAAAAAAGAATCCAAGCTCATTGTGCAACATCTTAACCAACTCTAAAGATGTAAAAAAGAGATATCGAAATCAAAAAGGTAAAAAATTAATAAAATATGAAGTTAAAAACCTATAAACTAAAACCTCTTAAAAATTATCCTTATGCTCCTTTAATCAAAAGAACATTATGATAATCAGTAAAATCATCGTTCAAATTTGAGAAAATGTTAATGCTATAATTATTAATTTTAAAAATATTGTTTTTGTGCTCAAATAGCTTAATGATATTACTAACCTTATTAAGATATTCTTTGAAATGTTTATTTTTAGCTTATCTTTATTTAGGACTTGAGATCCAATTAAAACAAAATGATAATATTATAAAAATCAATTTATTAATATGACTATTATTATTATTAAGAAGTCTCTGGTTTCTCTCAAACCAAATATACCAATAAATTATAATGATATACCAATAAATTATAATGAATAAAGTCTCAAGTATAAATCTATTTTCCTTTTTAAACTTAAACCATAAATTATTCCAATAGTAATCAGAATTAGTAACTTTAGTTATAAGACTAAAGTTAAAGATTTTGAGAGTATTATTAAGAATGTAGTAAGTATCCATGTAATCATAATACCCATGTTTAATATCTTTTGAGAATGTATGATCCTCTAGAAAAGAGAAGAGCACACATGTAAATATGTATATATCACATAAGCTAAGGTGCTACCAACATACCTGGCAAGTAGCTAATAATAGTACAAAAACAATGAAAATAACTCAGGTACCCCTAGAATGAGCTCCGGCAAAGCTACCGCCTGTTACACCCCAATATCGAACTCCGGCAAGGCCACCGCCCGATATTGCGGTGTTACAACTACCTATAAAAGTATGGAGTATCTCAGCACTAATGATACTAGAAGGCAGGTCCATCTGGGAAGGAAGTGCCACGCTGTAGACTCTGAAGAAATTGCAATGCGAAAGATCCGGGATGGAAAACTCCTCTCTGTGAACTCGGTAAAAATGGAGAGAGTGCCTCACTGAAAAGAGGATCATCCAGAAAGTAAAACGCCATTATCAATTTGCATATTCTTTCTATTTAAAAATTCAATAGTATTTAATTTCCAATGCATGATTAACCACATATGAATTTTAGATTTAGGAGGAGCGTTTGTTTTCCAAATAAGTTTAAAAGAGTTATTAGTTACGTCCGAGAAATTAAGAAATTTACAAAAAGAATTTGAAGTGAATTTCTTACTCTTATCCCATTCCTAATGAATAATATCATTTTCGTTATCAATATTATATAAATTCAATCTAACACATAATAAAGCAAATCGTCTAAGAGTTGTACCTTCTAAGATTCTATTAAAACTAAAATTCCAATGGGATCATTATCTGAAGAAAAAACATCTAAAATTAAAGCATTCTTAAAGTAACAAATTTCTTAAAGCTCTTTAAATTCTACCCTAAGAGGAATGACAGATATTCAACGGTTATGCCAAAAAGAAGTATTATTACCTGAATGAACAATCGTATTAGTACCAAGGTTAAAAATCTCATGACATTTTAAAATAGATTTCCAAAAATTAGACAATTTATTGGTAACAAAAGGTGTAATTACTACCGTTATAATAATGTTTAGAAATGATTTGTTTCAAAATAGATTTATCATTAACATCCTTAAATTTCCATAACCACTTCCCTAACAAAAATAAATTCACGTTACGCAAATTTATGACTCCTAAACCACCTTACTTTTTTGATTTACTGTAACACCCCATATTTTTATAACGTTATTTAGAATATTTAATTAGCTAAATTAAATAAAATAATATGAGGATTAATAGATTGAGATTTGATTTAATTAAGGGTAGCTGTGCCATGTTAAATGTAAATCAAATGAAATAACATGAACTAATGTGTTAGGAAATAAGGAACGACAAATGGGAAATAGGAGAGACTAATACCCTAAACCCATAGGAAATGAAACACACGTTCATTTTCATTCTATCAAACTAAAATATATCAAGGTCGGCCACCATTTCCATTCTTAAGGAGAATAAAAGGCTATGATCCAAGAGAAAGAAGTTAATCAACATATTCAACATCAAATCTCACATCTTTTAATCTCAAAGCTAAGGTGAATAATTACTACATCCCATTTTCTTATGGTTTTCGGTTTCAAGATAGATCCGAAATGTTTTTCCAAGTTTATGCTATGTTTTGATGATTAAAGTTATATACATGCTTGTTGATGAATTATATATATTCATGTTAGTTTTTATGATATGTTTGACATGAAAACCCTATTAGATGACATTCAATACCTTGAAAATTTAAATATAGGTCAAAAATGATATTATGGAGATGGGTTTAAATTTTCCTAATTTTATGAATTAATGTGGATTTTATATTAATTTTTTAGTGAAGAAATTTATTGGGTTATAAATTATTTACAGCTAAAATAATAATTATTTGGGTGTGAAATTTTATATGTTGGAAAACATATTAAAATAGATTTTCTAGAATTTTTCCAGATTTTTCCTAAGTGTTTTGATGAATATATAAAATTATTTAAGGTATATGACTTAAATGTTTTATATATTTAATTAAGGAGAAGGGGCATTTTTATAAAATAAAATCTTTGTTTATTTCTGAAATTATTAGCAGCACTTTTTTGAAAAGAATTTATTAACCAATGAGAATTTGATAAACAAAGGCAGGTTAGTTGAAAAGTTATCTCTTTTAAGTTAAAAACAATAAAATTATGCTTTTAGCATGTTTCAGCCATTTTCGGCATCAAACCTTCCGACCAGACCTTTCGACAAAGTTGAAAGGTATTATAGCTTTCGACAAGGTCAAAAACCAATGTGTATGGTATCAAGCAACTTGGTATGTACAAATTAGACAAGGTCGAAGGGTACTTGGTTGAAGCCTTAGTTGTCGAAGAGGTTGGAGTATGTTTGTTTTATAAACCAAAACTAATGCATGCTTTGCTTTCGAAAAGAAGCTTTCGACTTGGTTGCTCTCGACCAGGTCAATTATTTAAAATAAAGGTTTAACCCTTCCGACGAGTTCGAAAGGTTAACAAGCTTTCAAAGGGGTCAAAATCACCGAGCTGCCGCCTTTCAATCTTTCAAAGTCATGATTTCGACAAAGTCGAAAGGTTTACTTGTTTTTAAAACTAGCCGCTTCTCCCATGCTTTTGAAAGGAAGCTTTCGACTTAGATGGTTTACCCTTTTAATTCTAATTGAAGTATAACCCAAGCTTTCGAAGGAGGTGTTTAGAGTATTAAAAGGCTGGAGTCTATTGTTTTAAAAAGAAAAGTTTTAAAGCTTACGAAGGGGAGCTTCCGAAGGGGTCGGAAGCTAAGCGTTCGACAAAGTTGATAGGTTGCTTTCAATGAAGTCGTAAGGTTTTAAAAGAGGATTTTCCACATGTTTTTAAATTGAACCCAAAGAGCTTTCGAAAGGTTTTATTTTCTGAATGGTTTCGGAAGGTTTGAAATGGAAGGTTTTCCTAAGGTTTTCTAAGGCAATTTTTGAAGTGTTTTAAAGAAAGAGGTCTAAAGTTTTATTGCTTTCGAAAGGAAAGATTTCAATGGTTTTGAAAGGTTAGAAGTAAGGTTTCGAAAGGTAAGGTTTTAGCCTCTTGGCCAAAATAATTGAAGGGTTTTACTTGGTTTAGAAAGAGATGCTTTCAAAGGTTTAGATAGAGGTGCTTTCAATGAAATCAAAAGGGGTACTTTCAAATGCTAAAATATTTTCATCAACTAAAGTTTGAGTAAAGAATTTATATAACATGGCAAGATGATTTTGAGTAAAGCATAAAGATTATATATATATATTCCTTGTGTAAGTTTGATTTAAAGGTTTTAAATCATTTTGAAAAGGTTTTCAAGGAAAATTATGGGAGGGAATCCCTAAATGAAAATGACTCAGATATTAGAATAACAGATGAGACTGGTATAGGGTCGCGCCATATACATTACCTATTGGCCCCAGCTAATTGTTGTCCAAAATTCTAGTGTGTAGGGCTTGGTCATAGGTAGACTAAAATTATGATTACACACCAAAAGGAATATATGTTTGTATACAGATAGGTTATTGGTGAGCCTGAAAAACCATTAGGATCAAGAAGACCTGGGAGATGATTAAGTTAGGGACAAACCGTCCAGAAGAGAAGTATTTAACAGATAGTTAAGGACAGATCGTCCAGATGAGGAGTATCTAACAGATGTTAGATTAATTTTGTTATTTCATCTGGTAGGCCCGATTCAGCCAAAGGTTAAAAGTTAGCCAAACAAAACTTATGTGTTTGCACAAATAGTTCATTTATTACCTAATATCTATGTATGTTTACATAATGATGCTTTACAGTATTTAACCAGTTTTGGTTGCAGGAAGAGATTTTGCAAAGATATGTTTCAAAAGGATGTTAGTGAGGGGAAACCCATTCCGCTAAGTGGTGTGGTCTCACTTAACATATTAAACCGAGATGTATAGTATTATTCGCGCCAGGTTTTATGTCTGACTCGAAGTTTATGTTTTCCCCTTAAACTCTTGGGTGCTTAAAATTGATTTGAGTAGGCTGGGGGGTTAAGGTCTTTTTAGGTTTTAGTAGGATAACGAATAAGGCTACCGGAGGCATGCAGGAGGCAAACGGATAGCTATTTAGGAGTTGCAGTTTCATGTTTTGTTGTATTTCTGCTGTGTTTGTATTAAGTCTATTACAACTATATGACTCTGATCATCCAAGGGGGTATCTTCATATACCACTTTTGGCATATTCTGTAATAAGTATATTTTATCTATGCCTGAGAACGTATTATGATTATGTAAGAGGAATATTGAACATTTGTTTTCACTTTAATGAAGAAAATGTTGTTTTGAAATCTGTGTTTTGTTTCATATTCAAGTGGTTTTGATATTATAGATACCAATAATATAGCCGTATTTAGTCGCCGGAAGCTAATACTATAGATGACTGCAGCATCTGTAGCGCTTAGTTTTGGGCCTCTAGATAGGGGATGTTACAGCTTGGTATCAGAGCATGGTTTATGAAATACTTTAACTAAAAATGGTTTTTGAAAGCATGATACTTAGGAATTAGAGTTAAGATCTGGGTCAGGATAACGCTACAGTAACGTAATTGTATTTGCTATATATATATATATAAGTATACGCTATATCTCTAGACTCCTATCTTAGTTAGGCTATTCATCTGTATCTCACGAGGCTTGAATACAGATATGAAAGGAAGAAGAGGTAGAGTTAATCTTAGAGGAGAGAGCACCACCACTAATGCAAATGCCCGACCAAATGCTAGAAGAGGTCCAGGTCAGGCTTAAGCTTAAAATGTTGGTGCTGGGGTTCCCTAAGTGGATTTGGGAGCCATGTATCAGTTTTTCGTGGATATGATGCAAGCTGGAATTACAACTGGTGTAGTTGGAGGAAATGCTGCTGGAGTAGGAGTTCAGAGAGCTCTAGTTGTCAATGATTATGCTAAGTTAAGTGGAGATCATACCAAGCTTGGAGGGAAGCCATTCATTGGCATTGAAGACGCTATTGAGGTGAAAAACCATTTGTTACATTGCAAAAAGAATTTTCGTTGATTTGGGGCTCGACGATGAGCAAAAAAAGAGACTTGCTTCAAGACAACTTCAAGGATTCTGGTTGAATTTTCTAATTGCTGGTGTGGATGAGGAAACGATGATGTTGGATGAATTGAAGAGGAGGTTTCAAGAAAGGTTCATGTCTATTATGGCGCGGTTTGCGTTGGTTAGAAAGTTTGCAGAGCTGGTGCAAGGAGAAATGACGGTCCTAGAATATTCCAGAAGATTTGAAGAGTTAGCCTGATATCGATATGCCACTATCGACATAGTGATGAAAAGGAATGAGAAGTTTATTAGAGGACTGAAGCCAGAGTTGGGAAGAACTACTTTACTGCACATAAGAGATCCTTGTGATGTGGTTTTGGAAATGACATTAAGGCATGAAGAAATACTAAATGCACTGGAAAAGAGTAAGGTGAAAGAGGTTCAGGGTGGACAAGGCCAGAAAAGAAAGTTTTTCCATAAGAAGAATGCTCAAAAGGGAGGAGCACAAAAGAAGGGAAAATCTGAAGTAGTTTGTTATAAGTGTGATAAGAAAGGACACTATGCTCATGAATGTTATTCCAAAAAGGGAAAAGGGATAGAAATAGTTGGAAAGAAGAATGTCAAGTGCTTTAATTATGATCAAATCGGCCACTACAAGAATCAGTGCAAAGAGCCTGCGAAGGATGGAAAGGGCCAAGTGTATGTTGTGGAGCCTGTTGCTTCGAGGCCAAGGTCACATGAGAAAGGAAAGGCTGTTCTGGGAGGCACGCTGTAGATTCACGATATGTCCGTTAGCGTTCTGTTTGATACTGGTGCATCACATTCTTTTATATCTCGATGTTTGGTAGATAAGCTTAACCTAGAACCCTCATATTTAGTTACTTTCTTTAGGGTTGCAAATCCGATAGGAGGGTATGCAACACTTGGGATGAGATGTGACCACTTAGAGTTTGATTTGCTAGGTTACACCTTTTCTTGCAGTTTGCATGTATTTGACTTTGTAGGGGTCGAAATTATACTGAGTATGGATTGGTTGAGTGAGTATGATGCGAGGATATTTTGCCATAATAGGAAAATATCACTTAGTCACCCTAGTTGCAGTGAGCTGATTGTTTATACCGTAGAAAGCCCTATTTGCGAAGTGAATGCTTTATTGGGTGTTATGGAGTTGGAAGATGAGTTAAGTTGAGTTTTCGTGGTAAGAGAATTCGCAGATGTGTTTGAGCCGGTAACTGGTTTGCCACCGAAACGTGCTATTGAGTTTCAGATAGATTTGGTGTCGGGAGAGAACCGGTAAGTAGGCCACCAAGTAGAATGACTCCCATCGAGATGAGAGCATTGAAGGTGCAGTTGGTGGACTTAGAAGGAAAGAATCTGATTAGACTAAGCAGTTCGCCTTGGGGAGCAGCCACTGTTTTTGTTAAGAACCCGGATGGATCGTTAAGGCTATGTGCCGATTATCGGAAGTTGAATGAGAAGACAATAAAGAACCGATATCCATTGTCGAGAATTGACGATTTGTTCGATCAGTTAAGTGGAGCTAAGGTATTCTCTCAGCTAGATTTGGCGACGGGATTTCATCAGCTTAGAGTGGCAGAGGATAGTATTCCTTTGACGGAGTTTAGGACAAGGTATGGATCGTACGAATGGTTAGTTATGCCATTCGGACTAACAAATGCGCCGGCATTCTTTATGGACTTGATGAACCGAATCTTCTGAGACCACTTAGATAGATTTGTATTAGTCTTCATAGATGATATTCTGATATACTCTAAAGATAAGAAGGAGCATGAAGTTCATCTTAGAGTTGTGCTTGAGACGTTGAGGGAGCATCGGTTGAAGGCTAAGTTTTCGAAGTGTCATTTTTGGAAGAAGGAAGTGAAGTTCCTTGGTCATGTAGTCTCAGAAAAAGGGTTGTCTGTAAATCCAACTAAGATCGAGGCAATGAATAATTGGAAGAGACCCGAGACGGTGACCGAGATAAAGAGCTTTCTTGGATTGGCTGGGTATTGCCGAAGGTGTAACGACCCGTAATTTTCAATAATTAAATTTGTTAATTTAATTAAATTTTGTGATTTATTATTGGAAGAAATAAAAATTTGTAATTTAATAATGAAATGAATACTGAAATGAAATGTAACAAATGATAATTAAAGCTAATTATTAAGCACTTGAATGTAATTCCAATAAATGAAATAATGTAAAATGTTATACTTGGTTATAAATTGAATATAAGGAAACAAATGTAAATATTTGATTTATAAATGGTAATTGAATAAAACCAGTACCGTGTAAAGAATTATAAAATTTGTTGTATTAATGTGTGCATTAATTTATAATGGGATATAAAAGGTAATTTATAATTTAAAATGTTGACTTATTGATAAAATAGTGTGTAACGAATGGAAATGGAATAAAATTAGTGTGGTGAAAGAAATTGTAACATTTGTTATAAGTAATAAACTTATAAATATAATTAAAAGTAAATAGTGACTATTGTTATAAGTTACCTGTTTATTTAGTTAGTTAAATTGGAATTGAGTCAAATCAATTTGTTGGAATTAATTATAAATAATTGGAATTCAATTTATAATAAATGGATTTATTGTAAGTAAATGAAATTAAATACTACGTTAATTGAAATTAAGATGAAATTGGAAATTATTAATGCAATAGGATATCAACCAAGGTAAATTATACCCATAAGGTGATAATTGAGTGAATAAGAAGATGGAATTTAAATTTAATTGAATTATTGGAATTTTAATTTATAATTGCTAAATTATTTGAAATTGAAATTAAACACTGTAAATGGGGAAATATTCAACATTGAATTGATATAGAAATCTATTTTAAAGGATTATAAATTATTAAGTAATCCAAGGTGATAGAAATTGTAAATTTTAATTTTGGATTGAAAATGTGATTTAATTAATTTAATTATTAATTAATTTAATTATTAATTAATTTAATTATTAATTAATTTAATTATTAATTAATTTAATTAATGTGAAAATAGCCATTTTGGCCACTAACTCGGATTTCGACGAAACTAGTTTCATCGGATCCGTAACAGTGAATTATTGTAGGATTTCAAGTTTCGTAACGATCGGACTTAACGTTTGATCGTACGGACTCGAAACACCTAGAAATCAATTTAATTAAAATCAATTGAAATCAATTTGAAAAAAGCTGATTTCAGCATAACTTTTTCATACGATGGAATTAGGACTTGAAACCTATTCCATTGGGTTTAAAAATATTGAAAACATCTATTTTGATATACGGGTTGACCCATTTTCGTTCCGGAATCAGAACAGGCTTTTCGGGTCATTTATCGTTCAACGTGTAAATCAATCTAATCCATTCATTTCTGTTTTTGATCTGCCTATAAATAGTTCGTTATAAACCCTAGCTAATCCTTATTTTCATTTGTCTGTACGTACAATTCTCGCTGGCTTCTTCTTCTCTATGGCAGACAAACCAAACAAATTCCAAATTCAATTGCAAATCAAAATCAAATCAAAAATTCGAACTCCTCCAATCCAAACAAATTATATATCGTTTCGAAGCTCTCGATGAGTGCAACCTAGATCTGCAGTCTTTTTTTCGATCTAGATTTCTATGTGGCCAGAATTTGTTGATTTATTCTCGGCCCTTCATTGGTGTTTGATGATTTTCGTCGGATCGTCGAATCAAGGTTGTCGTTGCGTGGAGATTGACGAGTGCTACTCATCGCTGTAGTTCGTTTGGTCATTGGGTGGTCGGATCGTCATCTAAAATTCACCTAGGGTTAAGCAAAAACGGTGGCTGCTCCTTTGTTCGCAATCGACGGTGACGAGTTGATTGCCGGGGGGGTCGAGGAGGTTTGGGGAGGTCGGCAGCCTCTCGGGTCATGCCGCGACTAGCCAAGTGACAATGGCAGTGGGTCAATAAGGTGGGCGACATGCTTTAGTCCGTGCGCTCGTGTTCAAGGTGATGTAGCTTTGGGTTCTGTTTCCTGCTGACGTGGCCTTGTGGGTTTGTGTCCCTTTCTTTTTTTTATTTAAATTATTAACTTGAATGTTCTAATTATCATAACTTTTGCATACGAGATCCAATTCGCGCGCGGTTTGTTCCGCTGCGTTCATATTGAAATTCTGGATATTTTGACGCTAGTTTGGGCAAATTCAGAGACTGTTTGAATTTTGGGCTTAAATTGGATTTAAATTCGATTTAAATTCAAAAGGTGAGTGTTTTGACCCACTCACAAATTCTAAAATTTCTTATGTTTGTTAAATTTAATTTATGATGTGATTAGAAATTTATTTATGGTTGTTTGATATATTTTAAATCATCATCTCAGTTAATTTGAATTTATTTGAATTAAATCGTTATTTAATTTATTATTGAATATAAATTGCCAATTAAATACCTGTTATTGATTATCAGTTCTATATTGATATTTATTGATCAATTTGGATGATGTTTGTAATGGATGTTGATTGTTGATATTGGATGAATGGATGTTTTATTTTATATCGTTATAAACTGCAAGTTCACTATAGGTTGAAATGATACATACCCGAATGATCAATAGATTAAGGAAAAATCGTTATGGGTTGAAATGATGTGCTCGAGCGATTTTATGGATTTTGTTATTAAATTCGGGATTGCGGTTTGAAATGATATATAACCGTAAAATTTTAAATTGCGGACTGAAATGATAAATATCTGTATCACTTGACCCTAGGGTAGAAATTATATACGGACACCAGATTAGTTAAATTTAATGATTTTGAACTTCTTAATTTTTGAATTAATTAAATGATATCTTGAAATAAAATTTGATGTATATACATTGAAGTATTATTGGAAAATCAAGTTTTGTGTTGAAATGTGAACTGGTTTAAAAAGGAATTGCTTTAAGAAATTAAATTGGAAGTTTAAAGTTAAACTTTTAAGTATAAATGAAATTCTATCGAAATTAAGTTATTGAAGTTGTTTGAAAATAACTTTGAAATATTTTGAAATTGAAGCAATCCGAATTGATATTTGAACATAGATTGAAACGATATGAAATTCAATACTTTATTAAAATGTTAAATTGAATGGTTTGGAATTTGGTTTGTTGACTTGGAAATTGAAAATGGTCCAAATGTGTTGAAATGAAATAAATAGTTTAATTTGATATTAATTCCAAATTCATGTTTTAATATAAACTATTTTAAAAATATATTATTATTTCAAAATTTCTAATTATTAAGACTTCAAAGTTTTAAACTATTTTAACCTATATTAATTATATTAAATCATTTTAACCTATTTTAAACCATTTAATTTATTTAAACTAATTAACCTGTTTTAACTTATTTTAAATCTTATTAATCTATTTTAAAGCTATTTAATTTGTTTTAATTATATTTAATCTATTTTTAATCTATATTAACTATTTATAACTATTTATAACTATTTAAAACTATTTTCTTCTAAATTTCAAACTAAGTAAAATGGATGGGTTTATATTCAAATTCTCGATTTTTAAAGTGAAAGTGGTTAAGCGACATTATAACCTAAGTTGGGATCTAAATAGCATATTTGGTTTAATATGATAATTTTGCAATGAGAGTTTAACCTATTTTGGAAATATGACTTTTGAAAGGAAATATAATTTCGAACTATGATTTCAATGTGATATAATTTCAGAAGTAAGTAATGATTTCGAAAGTGATATGATTTGAATTGAATATGATATTATGATATCAATTATGAAATGGTTTTGGAAATGTAAAAGAACCATCCGGTGTGTAATAAGTGATTGGTTGTTAAAGAGACCGGGATCAGATATCGTCATCCTCTCTGCCAATACCGAAAACCACTTTGACAACTGTGTACGCGGTGTAGATTCCAGAATGAAGTAGGATGGTTGGCGACGATCCTATATGAGGTATATACGTGGACCTGACTCCCATGAGTTAGCTTAATGTGGCTAAAACAAAAGCAATTGATGGTCCAAGTGAGGTCATTCCTCCGATCGGGCGTACTCCTACGATACTATATTCTGACTTTGCGATTGATTTGGTGGCCACCCTCGATTTTGATTTGGGAGTGTGTTCCGAGGTGGGCGGTAGTAGCTGCTATGCATTACCACCAGTCCGGAAGTGTAATTGGTATATCTACCCTGGCATTGCCTAGTAGTGCCATGTCACCTACCCTATCGAGACCACTATGAGTTTGTTTTGTACCATACCTATGGAGTGCCCTCTGACGACGTCCAGTACGGACGGGATTACGGTACTGTATAGACTATGGGAATATATAAAAATGTGTTAAGGGCGAAATGGGTAACGCCTTAACTCTATTTTAATAGTTTATCTTACTATAGACATATTATAATAGCGTATTGTACTACATAGTAGATAGTTTAACGGATCCTTAGGAGATGTGAATCTCGAACATCTCTTAAGTTACTGCACTCACGTTAGACACTGGATAGGAGATGTCAAACCCCGTAAACATCTCCGACGCCGTTCCACTCATATTTATTTATTTACCGTTGATTTAACTTAAATAAGATCTTTTAGTTCTGACTCGAGTATTTTGTCTTTTCAATTCGCTTGGGGCAGCCTGAGCATTTCAGGATTTGAAGACCTTATTTCTGGAGGACGAAGACGAAGATTTGTACTACTATTATTTACTATATTTATTCCACTGCATTCATACTGTTCCGCTGAATTATTTGTTTATCTATGATATGTGTAACTTTGATTTTGTATTGTAAAAGTATAATCAAATGTTTTGTAAACAGCTTCATGACCTGTTATTTGATTATTATATTTTATCATTCCGGTGCGAGATTCTGTTTTGTTTTCTCTTTCTCTGTTTTTTTTCTTATTTACTTCATAACAGTCCGCCCTTTTGTGTGGTTTGAGTTGGCACGTGTGTCTGCTTAAAACGTACAAAAAGGCGGGATGTTACAGAAGGTTTATAAAAGATTTTTCACGAATAGCTGCACCGATGACTAAGCTTACGCGAAAAGATGTGAAGTTCATATTGGTTGATAAGTGAGGAAGCATTGCAGAGCTTGAAACACTTATTGACCAATGCACCGGTGTTGGTGGTTCCGGAGGGGAATCAGGACTTAGTTGTCTATACTGATGCGTGTGGAACAGGATTGAGAGCGGTATTGATACAAAAAGATAAAGTGATTGCTTATGTTTCCAAACAGCTCAACCGCATAAAGTTAGGTATCCAACGCATGACTTGGAGTTAGCTGCTGTTATATTTGCTTTGAAGGTGTGGAGGCACTATCTTTTGGGAGAGCGATTCGAGCTTTATACGGATCACAAGTCATTGAAGTATTTGTTCTCTCAGAAGGAGCTGAACATAAGACAACAAAGATGGCTGGAGTTTATTGCTGCTTAGAGGTGGGCGCGGTCGGTAAACTGAACCGCTCGGTTAATTAACTGATTTAACCGCTCAAAAAACACGGTTCGGTTAATCGAACCAACCATGTATTTGAGCAGCTTATACCAACCGAACCGCCATAATTTTACCGCGGTTAACCGTATTAAAGAATTGGTTAACCACTCGGCTAAATCGGTTAACTAAAAACCGGTTAACTGAAAACCGGTTAACTACTGTTAACCAAAAATTTGTGCACGGTCAAGTCAACAAAGTTACAGAGGCATACATATTACATACACACTGCATACATATTACAAAGCACTGCACAGTCAAGCTCAAGTCCAAATTTATAGATTACATTCAAATAAGCAGCGCGCACACAGCCACGGCCACATTCAAATAACAATAATTCAAATTGTCAAATACTCAACAACGTTACTGCATACATATTACAATGACATAATTCAATACTCATTACTCAATAACATTACTGCATACATACATACTACAATAATATAATTATAAAGTTCATAATACAACAGCAGCCAACTACAGAGTACAGCCAGCCAGTGAGCCACCAAGTGCAAGGCTGAAGGCAGCGATAGCAAGTGCTTATCTGCTTTAAGGAGACTGGAAATTAATTACTTATAAGGCTACATGATTGCTTTGGACTAGTAATTGCATAGTGTGACATGCATTGATTAATTATAAGAACAAGTGTGCTTTGTACTGGCATTATCAAAGCAGATATGTAAGCTACCATGACAGCGCAGTATGAAGATGAGCAATGCATCATGCAAGAAACAAACAAGTATGCTGTGAAACGAGAAGTACAAAATGAACAGCAGAGGTGAACTGCAACAAGCAATGAAGCATAATGAAGAAGTATTAGATATTCCTAATCAACCAGGACTTATTTTTGTTCTAATCAACTTCTTACTTAGATATAAGTATAATGTCAGTGTCATACATTTTACCATCTAAAAATACCTAATTTATTAAAGCAATAAATGATAATAAAGAAGTAGAATAAAAACAAACTTAGCATTATGGTAATTCCTCTTAACATGCAAGAATATCTGGTACTCGCAGTTTAAAATAATTACTAGAAATATGATTGAGTCAGTGACTTTTGTCATACTTCCAGTAACACCGTTTGCTTAATATATTGGTTCTTACATGGAATATACTTGAATTGTTAGTATATAATAGTACATAAATCATTAACTCCAAGGATAACATTTTATGAAGATTGTAATATTATCTTCCACAGACTGGAGATGTGCTGCTGAAAGAGCTCATATTATATTCAACAATTAACATCTGTTGCATACCAATATTTATCTTCACTAATAATTACTGAAAATGGAGCATCCAAAAAATAAAAGCATAAATAAACTTTAATGTTGAGATTATCAGAGCAACTTGTTGCTTCTGTAAAGTACGTTCAAATCTTCAAGGACATCAAAATACTTGATTTCTTAACTAAAGAATAAAAAGTAGTGTTATCTAAACTTGAATACAGTCAAACTTTGCGATTGTAGAACTCCATATCGAATAATTAGCATTTGCATCCACTAATCTAATTTGAAGAAACTACCAGATTGGTATATTTTATCTTTTGGGCCAGACTATAAAGGCAAAACTAGAGAACATAAAACTAACCCAAATCTAAGCAATGAAGCATGTCTATTTTTCTTTTTTCCTAAATTTGCGAAACTTGCACAACAGGTTACACCTTTGTTTCATGATAAGTTTTAACTGAACAAATATAATTTATGGATTCAACTCTATAGCATAATTTTAAATGTGCAGTCTAAACTAAAAGAGATGCAAAAATGTTAAAAATTTAAAAACTAATTTTGCTTGGTATAAATTAGCTATTTTAAAAACTAATTTTGCTTCGTTCCAGTCATAATTTTAAATGGAAAAAGAA
Source organism: Allium fistulosum (assembly GCA_030737815.1). Taxonomy (NCBI): domain Eukaryota; kingdom Viridiplantae; phylum Streptophyta; class Magnoliopsida; order Asparagales; family Amaryllidaceae; genus Allium; species Allium fistulosum. The sequence continues at coordinate 1,384,271,347 of CM060901.1, read as the reverse complement.
CCAGAGTGGGTGCTCGTATGACCACCTCAATGTAGGCCTATGGATGGTGATCGATTCTCCGTTGACGTTTCCACTGTTAAAGAAGTTCTCGAACCACGCTCATGTACAACTTCTATCTGAAAATAATAATATAAACATTGATCAGAACATTGTATTCATATCACGTACAAGCTGAACTTATTTATTTACAAAAATTGAATTTTGTATTTGTTGCAACTAAAATCCGCTTTTGACATTTGATTTTGAAGAGGAGTGCAATATGCGACTGAAATTCAACAATATTGTATTATATTAAGTCAGTATGAGAACCATCTTACCATTACAGTAAGCACTAAGCATTACCATAATACCATTTACTTACTGACATGAGTGTTTTTAGCATGTTTTACTGTTTACTGTTTTTGAATTTAGGAACATGCAAATGCATGCTTGGGAATACTTAAACATCGCCTAAATGATCTCAATACTGAATCACTGATTATTGAACTAGCCAAAATTGAATAACAGCAATTAACTAGCAATTAGCAACTAGAATAGCAAATTTGCAATCTAAATCTAGCTTAATAAATATTTATACTCACATTCTTTCTCATTCTCGTCATCCTCGACGGATTCTTGGCGTTGCCATGTCTGTCTGCAGTAGTCACTCGACTCGAACTTGGACAGTTGAAGGCTTGAAGCCTGAAGGCATTGGTGTTTAAGACTAGCAACAACCAACACTCAACAGCAATCGCAGCAGCGACCGTAGATGCACTCAAGCGATTGGGATTTGGTAGGCTTCGACTAACAGCGGCCGTAGACGCGCTCGACTCGAGCGATTGGAATTTGGGGTAGGCTTCAACTAACTTCACAAATCTAGGGTTTTTTTCATTTTCTATTTTTTGAAGTACGAATTTGCAATTGCAGGCAGTCAAGCATGAGAATCATGAGACTACTGAAGAGACCTATTTTTGTTAAATGGTTAGTGGGTATACAATAGTGGGCTGGGCTATGGGCTAAGCACAAAACTAAATAGATTAGAAAATAGAACCGGTCGGTTAACGGTTAACCGACTGACCTAATTTTTGTTAACTGTTAACTGAATCGAAAATATTCGGTTAAGGTCAGTCGGTTAACCAATGATGTCGCTTAATCGATTTTAGCGGTTAAGTCGGTTCGGTAGTGGTCGGTTCAGTTGGTTAAGTTGGTCAAATGCCCACCCCTATTGCTGCTTGTGATTTTGGAATTGAGTACACACTCGGAAAAGGAAACAAGGTAGTGGATGCACTTAGCAGGAAACATCAGAATGCAGTATTGGCTATGATTGTTGAGTGGAAATACTTGGAAGCATTGTCAGCTTGTAGAGTGCAGTATAGATCCGAGTTAGGTTCTAGTGCAGAATGTGTTATATTGTCTTGTTTAGAAGTTCGACCAGTAATGATGGAGAAGATAGCTTCTAAAAAGGAGGAGGATCCAGTTTTGGCTGAACGGATCAGAAAGTTAAAGGAAGGAACAAAGAGCGATGACTAAAAGGATTTCAATCTTGACCAGAAGGGGTGGTTAAGGAAGAAAGGAAGGTTGTGTGTTTCGAGTGTAGGGGACATGAGAAAGGAAGTTTTGGAGGAATTCCATCGTTCGAAGTTCACTATCCATCCAGGAGGAACGAAGATATATCAAGATTTGAAGAGAAGTTTCTTCTAGGAAGGTATGAAATGGGACATTGGTTTATGTGTTAAGTAGTGCTTGAATTGCCAGCATGCAAAGGCTGAACACCAGAAGCCAAGTGGATTGCTTCAACCGTTGGATGTTCCGATGTGGAAGTGGGATTCTTTCTCAATGGATTTCATTGATGGGTTGCCTAGATCTAGTAGAGGATATAAAGCATATGGGTCATAGTGGATAGATTGACTAAGAGTGCTCATTTCATTCAGGTAAAGTCAACTAGGACGGCACGTATTTGGCGAAGTTGTTTTTGAAGAATGTGGACAGACTGCACGGGATTCCTAGTAGTATTGTCAGTGATAGAGATTCTTTGTTTACTAGCGAGCTCTGGAAGAGTCTAGAGGAAGCTTTAGGAACCAGGCTCAACATGAGTACCGCTTACCATCCACAAACTGATGGGCAAACAGAAAGAGTTAACAACGTCTTGGAGGATTTATTAAGAGCATGTGTATTGGATTTCAGGGGATCATGGGAATACCATCTCCATTTAGTCGAGTTCTCGTATAACATTAGATATCAGACTAGTATTGGAATGGCACCGTTTGAAGCTTTGTATGGAAGACCATGCAAATCTCCCGTATGTTGGTTAGAGACCGGGGATTGGTTGGTTCTTGGTACGGATTTGGTAAAAGAACCCGTAGAGAAGATTGAGTTGATCCGAACTAGGATGAAGGAAGCTCAGTCTAGGCAGAAAAGTTATGCAGATAGAAGAAGGAAAGACTTGGAATTCTCTGTTGGAGACTATGTGTTTATTAAGGTTTCATCGATGAAAGGTGTGATTAGATTTGGAAAGTCAGGAAAGTTAGCACCTAGATTCATTGGACCTTTCCATGTTGTTGAAAGGATCAGGAAACTCGCTTATAGAGTAGATTTACCGAATAGTTTGGCAGGAGTCCATGATGTTTTTCATATTTCTCATCTTAGAAAATGTGTTAGAGACTACTATAGCACCTATAGTGTTAGAGGATTTAGTAGTAGAACCGGATTTGACCATTGTTAGGAAGCCTATCTGGATTTTCGAGAGAGATGAGAAGAAGTTGAGGAACAAGACAGTTAGATTAGTAAAGGTCCAGTGGATTGACGATGCTAAAGACTGTACTTGGGAGACTGAAGGCAGGATTAGAGACTCTTATCCTGATTTGTTTGATGATATGTTTTACCTTTGATTGTTTTGTTGTGTACCTTATCGTAATTTCGAGGACAAAATTCTTTAAGAGGGGAGTCTGTAACACCCCATATTTTTATAACATTATTTAGGATATTTAATTAGATAAATTAAAAAAATGTGAGGATTAATAGATTGAGATTTGATTTAATTAAGGGTAGCTGTGCCATGTTAAATGTAAATCAAATGAAATAACATGAACAAATGTGTTAGGAAATAAGGAAGGGAAAAATGGGAAATATGAGAGGCTTATACCCTAAATCCTTAGGAAATGAAAAAACGTTCATTTTCATTCTATCAAACTAAAATATATCAAGGCCGGCCACCATTTCCATTCTCAAGGAGAAGATAAAGCTAAGATCTAAGAGAAAGAAGTTAATCAACATATTCAACATCAAATCTCACATCTTTTAATCTTAAAGCTAAGGTGAATAATTACTACATCCCATTTTCTTATGGTTTTCGGTTTCAAGATAGATCCGAATTGTTTTTGCAAGTTTATGCCATGTTTTGATGATTAAAGTTATATACATGCTTGTTGATGAATTATATATGTTCATGTTAGTTTTTATGATATGTTTGACATGAAAACCCTATTAGATGACATCCAAATGCCTTGAAAATTTAAATATAGGTTAAAAATGATATTTTAGAGATAGGTTTCAATATTCATAATTTTCTGAATTAATGTGGATTTTATATTAATTTTCTAGTGAAGAAAATGATTTATTAGGTTTTAAATTATTTAGGGCTAAAATAATAATTATTTGGATATGAAATTTTTATATGTTGGAAAACATATTAAAATAGATTTTCTGGAATTTTTCCATATTTTACCTAAGTGTTTTGATGAATATATAAAATTATTTAAGATATGAGACTTAAATGTTTTATATATTGGGTGTTTTTATAAAATAAAATCTTTGTTTATTTCTGAAATTATAGGCAGCACTTTTCTGAAAAGAATTTATTAACCAATGAGAATTTGATAAACAAAGGCAGGTTAGTTGAAAAGTTATCTCTTTTAAGTTAAAAACAAGAAAATCATGCTTTTAGCATGCATCAGCCATTTTCGACATCAAACCTTCCAACCCAGACCTTTCGACAAAGTCGAAAGGTATTATAGCTTTCGACAAGGTCAAAAACCAATGTGTATGGTATCAAGCAACTTGGTACATAACAAATTAGACAAGGTCGAAGGGTACTTGGTTGAAGCCTTAGCTGTCGAAGAGGTTAGAGTATGTTTGTTTTATAAACCAAAACTAATGCCTGTTTTGCTTTCGAAAAGAAGCTTCCGACTTGGTTGCTTTCAACTAGGTCAATAATTTAAAATAAAGGATTAAACCTTTCGACGAGGTCGAAAGGTTAACAAGATTTCGAAGGGGTCAAAATCCCCTAGCTGCCGCCTTTAAACCTTTCAAAGTCATGCTTTCGACAAAGTCGAAAGGTTTACTTGTTTTTAAAACCAGCCGCTTCTCCCATGCTTTCGAAAGGAAGCTTTCAACTTAGATGTTTACCCTTTTAATTCTAATTGAAGTATAACCCAAGCTTTCGAAGGAGGTGTTTAGAGTATTAAAAGGCTGGAGCCTATTGTTTTAAAAAGAAATGTTTTAAAGCTTTCGAAGGGGAGCTTTCGAAGGGGTCGGAAGCTAAGTGTTCGACAAAGTCGAAAGGTTGCTTTTGACGAAGTCGAAAGGTTTTAAAAGAGGATTTTCCACATGTTTTTAAATTGAACCCAAAGAGCTTTCGAAAGGTTTATGTTTTAAGGGTAGAATGCTTTCGAAAGGTTTTATTTTCTGAATGGTTTCAGAATGTTTGAAATGGAAGGTTTTCCTAAGATTTTCTAAGGCAATGTTTTAAAGTGCTTTAAAGAAGGATGTCTAAAGTTTTATTGCTTTTGAAAGGAAAGATTTCAATGCTTTCGAAAGGTTTGAAGTAAGGTTTCGAAAGGTAAGGTTTCGGCCTCTTGGCCTAGATAATTGAAGTGTTTTACTTGGTTTTGAAAGAGATGCTTTCAAAGGTTTAGAAAGAGGAGCTTTCAATGAAATCAAAAGGGGTACTTTCAAATGCTAAATGTTTTCATTAACTAAGGTTTGAGTAAAGAATATATATAACATGGCAAAATGATTTTGAGCAAAGCATAAAGATTATATTTTTTCCCTGTGTAAGTTTGATTTAAAGGTTTTAAATCATTTGGAAATGGTTTTCAAGGAAAATTATGGGAGGAGATCCCTAAGTGAAAATGACTCAGATATTAGTATACCAGATAGGCCTGGTATAGGGTCGCACCCTATACATTAGCTATTAGCCCCAGCTAATTGTTTTCCAAAATTCCAGTGTGTAAGGCTTGGTCACAGGTAGACTAAAATTATGATTACATACTGAAAGGAATATATGTTTGTATACATATAGGTTGTTGGTGAGCCTGAAAAAACCATTAGGATCAAGAAGACATGGGAAATGATTAGTTAGGGATAGATTGTCCAAAAGAGAAGTATTTAACAGATAGTTAAGGACAGACCGTCCAGATCAAGAGTATCTAACAGATGTTAGATTAATTTTGTTATATTGTCTGGTAGGCCCGAGTCAGCTAAAGGTTAAAAGTTAGTCAAACAAAACTTATGTGTTTGTACAGATAGTTCATTTATTACCTGATATCTATATATGTTTACATAATGATGCTTTACATTTTTTAACCAGTTTTGGTTGCAGGAAGAGGTTTTGCAAAGATATGTTTTAAAAGGATGTTAGTGAGGGAAAACCTGTTCCGCTAAGCGGTGTGGTCTCACTTAACATATTAAACCGGGGTGTATAGTATTATTCGCACTAGGCTTTATGTCTGACTCGAAGTTTATGTTTTCTCCTTAAGCTCTCGGGTGCTCAAAATTGATTTGAGTAGGCTGAGAGGTTAAGGTCTTTTCAGGTTTTAGTAGGATGATGAATAAGGCTACCGAAGGCATGCAGGAGGCAAACGGATAGCTATTTAGGAGTTGTAGTTTCATGTTTTGTTGTATTTCTACTATGTTTGTATTAATTCTATTACAACTATATGACTCTGATCATCCAAGGGGGTACCTTCATATACCGCTCTTGGCGTATTCTGTAATAAGTATATTTTATCTGTGCTTGGGAACGTATTTGGATTATGTAAGAGGAATATGGAACATTTATTTTGACTTTAGTAAAGAAAATGTTGTTTTGAAATCCGTGTTTTGTTTCATTTTCAATTGCTTCTGATATTATAGATACCATTAACAGTCGTATTTAGTCGCCAGAAGCTAATACTATATATGACTGCAGCATCTGTAGGGCTTAGTTTTGGGCCTCCAGATAAGGGATGTTACATTTACTAACTGTTTCCCAATTAACTAAATATTTAAGACTAGTGTTAGAATTATTTCCACTCCATAAGAATCCCTTCTAATTTTTTTAGTTTTGTTAATCACCCAATCAGAGAAAAGATGCATAGACGTCCAATTGATTGGAAGAGAAGATAAAATAGAGTTGATGAGAACTAATCTACCCGCTCTCGATAAAAACCTCCCATTCCAATTAGGAATTCTTTTTTTAATTTTATCTTTTATAATTAACTAGTCATCATGCTTTAGTTTAGTTGGTCTAATCGAAAATCCAAGATAATCAAAAGGGAAAGTCATAGTTTTACAATTAAGTGTATAAGCAACTAAACCTTCAACCTTATATATGTCATTTAATACTAAAACGGAAATTTTATCGAAATTAATTTTTAGACCTGAAAGAAGTTCAAAGCTATATAAAATAAATTTAAAGGTAATGACATGATTAGGAAAATGAGAGGTAAATAATAACGTATCATCCGCAAATTGAAGAACAGAGAGACCATTGCGCGAGATTTCATTAACAATGAACCCTACAGAACCATTTTCAAATGCTTTTTTAATAATCATAGAGAAAACATCTGCAGCTAGGTTAAACAAAAGAGGCAATAAAGGATCACCCTGCTTTAAACCACGTTTTTATTGTATTTTATTTCCCAAAATTCCATTAACCATTATACTAGGATTACCGGTTTTAAGCGAAGTCATAATCCAACTAATCCATTTGCTACTAAAACCTCTAGCTAGAAACATATCAATTAGAAAATCTCAATCCACCAAGTCAAAAGCTTTCGCAAAGCCAGTTTTAGAATCGCACAAGTAATATTATTCTTACAACAGTGATGTATATATTCTTGAACAACAGCCACTCCATCACTGATATTTCTACCCTTAATGAAAGCTGTTTGATAACAACCAATTAGATCATTCATTCTTGTGCTAAGTCTATTAGCTTAAACTTTTGAAATAATTTTAACAGAACAATTAATTAAAGAAATAGGTCTAAAATCTTTTAAATTATTAGCACCGATTTTTTTATGTAATAAAATTACGTTTGCAAAATTAAATCTTCCTAATTGTAATTTTCCATTATAAAATTCATTAAACATGCTAATTTTGAATTTTAAAACAACCCAAAATATTTTGTAAAAGAAAACAGGAAATCCATTGGGACCCGGAGCTTTATCACTAGGCATGTCATTAATAGCCTTCAAAATTTCCTCTTCAGAAAAAGGATTATCAAACTCAGAAAGGTCAATTCTAGATTCAGTAGGATAAAGATCATTCCATCTAACGTTAATTCTATGCTTATTCTTATTACCAAAAATATCTCTATAATAATCAGTAAATGCCTTATTAATATCCTTTTGATCAACCAATTCTACATTATTCACAAAAATAGAATTTATCGTTGTTGATTGAGCTTCCACCACCACCGAACCAGAAGAAGGGAAGACACCACCGAGCCAAAAGTAAGCAAGGCACTGCCGAATCAACACATCTCCAACACTCTACCGGACCGAATCCAATCTACTCGCCACCAGGCCGGAGCTACCTAACCAACCCACCGGTCCACCTACTACCGGATCAACCCTATGCATAGCCGAACCAGCCTACTATCGAATCAACCCTATGCATAGACGAACCAGCCTATTACCGAATCAACCCTATGCATAGCCGAACCAGCCTACTACCGAATCAACCCTATGCATAGCCGAACCAGTCCACTACCAATCCACTCTTCCCTGAACCAACACCAACCAACCTCTACCGAACCAACCTTCTCCACCCATCGCCGAACCAAAGCACCACCTGATCACTCACCAACGGACCGAGTTCCACCGGACCAAGGCGTACCGAACCAACACTGCCAGGCCAGATCGCATCAGCCCAGGCCCACCAGCGACTATATACATCCAAGACCCCTGCCCCCAGCCTCACTCTATAAATAGAGGGGCAGGGGTACAACAATGGGGGACAAGTTTGAGAGCTCAAGCACGGATAGAGTTTTCAAACAACTTTCATATACTTGTATCAAAGCTTTGTACTTGTAATCTGAACAAGAAAAGAGAAATAATATATAAAGTGGACGTAGGCATATTCTGGCTGAACCAGTATAAATCTGCGTGTCTTTTACAGTTTAGTCCCTGCTTTTTACATATTTGCATAAATCTCCCAAATCACTAAAAACAACATAAAATCAACTAAATCATACGACTTGGAGGTGTTTGCCCATTTTTTGTGCAAATATTTTTGGTGCTTTCATTAAGAAATAAAAGCTCGAAGCTTCAGCTTCTTCCACTTAACCTTCTTCCTAATAGCGTCGTTCATTGCTTGGAAAACATGCCTCCCAAGCAGAAGAAAGATGTTAACAAAGGGAAAAACATCGCAACCATCAGTTTTCCAGATCCAGTGGTCACAGACCAGGTGAATCGTCCCCTTCCAGCAGCAGTACCAGATGAAGGTCAGGCAAATCCGACAACCCCAGCCTCAGAACAGCCGACAGCAATTACTAGGGCAGATCTAGATAGGGTTGTGGTGGAAGTGACTAACCGCTTCATATCCCAGCAGGAAGCCTTGGTGGACCATCTCATGTCACGCTTAAGGGATGCTGAAGAGTCCAACCGCAACACTGAATCGTGAGGAGAGTCCCAGTCCGGAGGATCTCGGAGACATCAAAGATCTTCCTTCTTCGAAGGAGCTAACAACAGAAGCAGCCATGGTAGGAGCCGAGACCGAGCACAGCCCGAAGTTAGGCCTGAGGAAACTCTTGGAACTGAACCCAACGGGGGAGGTACCGGGCGGAGGTCAACTGTAGCTGAGCCTGTCATACTGCCTAACCACGGAAACGCCAGTGAACGGGGTCGAGCTAGAGTCCAGCCCGAAGTTGGACCCGAGGAAGTGCTTAGATCAGAACCCAGCAGGGGAAGATCGAGGCAAGGGCCAGATGTAGCTGATCCTAGCATGCTATCAGAAGACCAAAGATAGCCACTGGAAAATATCAGGAATGATAGACGATACCATCCCTACAGGTCATCCGGACGGAATCAGTCCCACAGAGCAGAACCGAACTCATTCCTGTCTGCTCCAAATTCTGATGAAAGGATGGCACGCTTGTTCAGAGAGTGCGTCCAACGGGATCAAAGAGATCGAGGGATAGGCGCTAGGGTAACCAGCCCATTCGTCCGCAATATCGAAATTGCCATCACCCCTCGAGAATGGAAAATGCCAACAATGGAACCTTACAAAGGAACCTCCGACCCCGTTGTACACTTACAGAGATACACACAGCATATGCTCATGAGTGGAGCAACAGAGGGAGTACTGTGCAAATGCTTTCCACTATTCTTAGCAGATCTAGCTACCTCCTGGTTCTGTCATTTACCCTAGGGATCCATCAGCTCGTGGGAAATGTTGAAAGAAAAGTTTATCAGTCAGTTCCGCATTCATGTGGAACAACCCAAGGACGCTTATTCCTTATCAAGTATCAAACAGAAACCTGGAGAGAAGCTGCAGCAATACCTAACCCGATTCAATGCCGCAGCGGCCGCAGTCCAAGATGCCGATGAGAAGCTTATCCTAATGGCCCTCTGTAGTGGTGTGCATCCGGATACTAAATTTGCTAGAAGATTGACAAAAGAAAAACCAGCTACTTTACCCGATTTCTTCCATGAAGCCGGGAAATATATGAGGCTTGAAGATGTTGCCACTGAGGGGGCAGTCGGGGCAACAAAATAAGGCAGCTCACGGCAACACACCCGCTGTAGCGAAGGACGTTCGAAGAAATGATTCTAGAGACAACGCTGGGGGCAAGAAGGGAGAAAAGCGCCTATATCGGCCAGGACCAAGATTCGACACTTACACTCCTTTGAACAAAACCATTGAAAACATCTTCCTTGCCACCCAAGACGAAGTTAGATACAAACGCCCACCATACAAGAAGGAATCAGATAACGCACAGAAGTCTGGAAAGTTCTTCCGCTTCCACGAATCTCATGGGCATGATACCAATGAATTCCATCATCTCCGGGACTTGATTGAAGAACACATCAGAAGGAAAAGACTGGAGCGCTATGTAAGAGGTCAGAACAGGACTCCATCTCCTGCCAATGAGAACCCAAGGCTACCCTCACCAGAGATAGGCAGAGGAAATCGCAACACTAGCGGCTCTAGTCAAGAGAAGATAGTGGTCCATACCATCTCGGGAGGACCGCACATCGCCGACAGAAGCTGGGCAGAGATGGAAAAATATAGAAAGTCGCTTAGAAACAGTGAAGACTGTGTTAATTCTGTTATAGAAGAGCGCCACCCGAAGCGGAAAGAGAGTGATGACATCACATTCAGTAGGCGTGACCTAGAAGGAAGGCAATACCCTCACATGGATCCCATGGTTATCTCTGCCCGGCTCGGTCCAACCGAAGTTTTCCGAATTCTAGTAGACACTGGAAGCTCAGTAAATATCATATTCAAGCATGCATTCGACAAAATGAAACTATCAATAAAGGATGTTTCTCCCTGCAATAAACCACTGCATGGTTTCACTGGAGATGCGAAGATGCCCCTCGGGCAACTGGACCTCTTTGTTGAAATTGGAAGTCATCCCCGCTCCGTTGTGCGGAAATAGACATTTGTGCTGATAGAAAACCACTCGGCCTATAACGCTTTCTTAGGAAGGCCAGCATTGTCTGACTTCCAAATTGTCTTGGCCCCATGGTGCCTAAAGATGAAATTTCCAACGGACAATGGAGTAGGGGAAGTAGAGGAAGACCAGGATGTTGCTCGAGACTGCTATGTAACTGAACTTCGCAACAACCACAGGAAGGATAAAGGGAAGAGTGTAGAGGTTTCCCTCTGCACAAAAAGTTTGGAAGCATAGAAACTAAAGAAAGCCCCTCCTCTTCGATATACCAGCGATCCTTTCAATGAATTAGACCCCAGGGACAAAGAGGAGGAGGCCACCGCCGAGCCTACAGAGGCTATGGAATTTGTATCTGTAGACAAACATGACTCGAGTAGACTATTGAAAATCGGGTCCCAACTAAAAGCAGAGTTGAAGGAACAACTCATTGACTTTCTCCGCCACAACTTGGATGTATTTGCATGGTCACATGCTGACATGACCGGAATCTCCCCTGACATAGCATGTCACGTACTAAACATTGATCCTACGAAGACGCCCGTAAAGCAAAGAAAGAGAAGCATGGGGGCAGAACGATCAGCAGCCCTCGATGAAGAAGTAAGGAACCTACTTGCCAATGACTTCATACGAGAAGCCATCTACCCAGAGTGGATCGCCAACCCGGTGCTGGTAAAGAAGGCTAATGGGAAGTTAAATGACGCATGCCCGAAGGATTGCTTCCCACTTCCCCGAATCGATCAACTTGTAGACAACACAGTCGGGCACGAACTCTTATCTTTCATGGACGCATACTCAGGATATAACCAAATTCTTATGCATTCTCCCGATCAAGACCACACTAGTTTCATCACTGACCGTGGATTGTACTGCTACAAGGTAATGCCTTTCGGACTTAAAAACGCAGGAGCCACCTATCAGCGCCTCGTCAACAAGATGTTTGCAGGGCTAATAGGACAAACTATGGAAGTTTATGTGGATGACATGCTGGTAAAGTCAAGGGAAGCCGACAATCACGTAAGCCACCTAGGCAAAATGTTTCAAGTACTTCGCCAGTATGGAATGAAGTTGAATCCTCTAAAGTGCTCCTTCGGAGTATCATCAGAAAAGTTCCTAGGATTCATCGTCCATGCTAGAGGAATTGAAGCAAACCCTGAACAAGTCCAAGCTCTGAGAGATATCAAGATACCTACCACTCGAAAGGAAATGCAAAGTATGAACGGGAAAGTGGCCGCCCTAAGCCGATTCATCTCAAAGCAACGGACAAGTGTGTCCCCTTCTTCGAAGCTCTAAAGAAAGACAAAGGAAAGTTTGAATGGACTGACGAATGCTTAGCAGCTTTCCTTAACCTAATTGAACACCTCCAGAAACCGCCGACACTCTCGACTCCAAACGAAGGCGAAAAGTTATACCTATACCTTGCTGTATCATCTCATGCCCTAAGCGCTGCTTTGGTAAGAGAAGACAACCGCACGCAACGGCCAGTATACTTTGTAAGTAAGAGGTTTATGGGAGCAGAAGTCAGATATCCTAAACATGAGAATCTAGCATACTGTTTACTAATCACATCACGGAAACTGCGTCACTACTTCCAGTCCCATTCCATCAAAGTTCTGACCGATCAACCACTGAGGCAGGTACTCCATCGTCCCGACACTTCTGAGCGAGTACTTAAATGGTGCATTGAACTAAGTCAATATGATATCACCTACCACCCTCGCACCGCCATCAAGGGACAAGCCATGGCTGATTTCATTGCAGAATTCACTACCAACGAAGGTAAGGAGCAATCGGAAATAGCAGAAGACATCAAGTGGAATCTCTTTGTGGATGGTGCATAAAACGAACAAGGCTCGGGGGCAGGTGTAGTAATAATCACTCCCAAGGGAAATAAGCTGCACTATGCTATAAGGTTGGAGTTCGCTGCCACCAACAACGATGCAGAATATGAAGCAGTGATAGCTGGATTAGAACTTGCCTTAGAAATCGGACCCAATTCTTTGTGTCTTCATAGCGATTCTCAACTTATTGTTAATCAAATACTAGGATAATTCCAGGCTCGAGAAGAACGACTCATAGCATATTTAAAGAAGACCAAGTTACTTCTCAGTCGATTGGACCACTACTTAGTCAAACACATCCCTCGGGAAGAGAACCAAGAGGCCGACGAATTGGCGAAGCAAGCTAGCGTGAGAGACGGCGCTATTTCCGGAGCAGTAGCCATCTCAAAGCAACTGACCCCAAGTTTTGAGCAAGTGAATCTGATAGCTGCCACCGAAGAAGCAACTTGGATGACTCCCATCCGAGACTACTTACAAAGTGGCACACTACCCAACGGGCGTAACGAAGTCAAGAAAATCTTGAGGAAAGCTTCCCGCTACACAATACAAGAGGAGACCCTCTATCGGCGCGGCTTCTCTAACCCCTTATTAAGGTGTGTCGCTGGAAAGGAAGCCAAGGAAATCTTATCCAACATTCATCAAGGAAGCTGCGGAGATCACACCGGAGGGCAAACTTTAGCAAAAAAGATACTCCGATATGGATATTTCTGGCCCACCTTAAGCAAGGATGTCTTAGATTTTGTCAGAAACTGTGACAGATGCCAGAAGTTTGCTAGGATTCCGCGGCTACCAACAACTGAGATTACTCAAATGACCAGCCCTTGGCCCTTTGCAGTATGGGGAATTGACTTAATCGGCGAACTGCCAATGGGCCGAGGCGGGGCCAAATATGCTATAGTGGCAGTCGACTATTTCACCAAATGGGTGGAAGCAGAACCCCTGAATAAAGTATCTTCAGCGAAAGTAATTAACTTCTTGATCAAAAATGTTCTATGTAGGTACGGAGTCCCATTCAAAATTATATCAGACAATGGACTTCAGTTTGACAACGAGGAGTTCGCCAACTGGTGCCAAGAGCACGGAATTCACAAAAGCTTCTCATCCGTAGCTTATCCCCAGGCAAACGGACAAGTCGAAGCCGTCAACAAAATTCTGAAAACTCTAATAAAAAAGAAACTCGAAAAGTCAAAGGGCGCTTGGGTGGATGAACTCCCTACGGACTGTAGGCCTATCGCACATCTTTCAGAACATCGACGGGGCATACTCCTTTCTCTTTGGCATACGGATCGGAAGCTATGCTCCCAGTTGAAACCATCGTGCCTTCCCACCGTAGGATCCACTATAACCCAGAAGAGAACGAAGAACTCCTTCACATGTCTTTGGATCTAATTGAGGAGAGAAGAAATGATGCAGCACTCAAAGCAGCAGCCCACAAGCAAAAAGTGGCAGCGCAATACAACTCCAAAGTCAAGCATCGTACCTTGCAGGAAGGAGATCTTGTCCTCAAGCGAATCTTCCCTCGCCCCGGGGCACTAGATCCAATCTGGGATGGACCATATGTAATTCATAAAGATCTCCATAATGGAGCTTATATTTTGTCAACAGTGGACGGAGAGGTGTTCCAGAGGGCATGGAACATCCAACACCTCCGTCGATACTTTTCTTAACTTGTACTGCCCATATGAAGTAAATTAACAAAGAGAATCAGTGGACGTAGGCATTTTCATGCCGAACCACTTTAAAAAACCTTGTCTCTTTTTTAACTTGTTCCTTTATATCTTGGCTGCTTGTTAACTTTATCCTTTTCTGTTGGACAAAATCCTATGCATATAGCATTTCCATTCAAGGCACTCCACAGCGCAACTTCACCTGGACAAGACCTAACAGGTACTATGTGAATCTATGCCCTCGCCAATGAGACACTTTTGCTCCGGCATCCCTCTGCTGCGGGTTAACTCATTGCTCGCAACGACCCTTAAAGCCAACTGTAATGAGCCGATTATAAGCCACCGAGAAGGCCGACTATAGCCAAGGCAGCTCATTACGGCGTTCGGCTCTCCGGCAACTGTGAACCTACTTTAAGCCCCAACATAAGGTGTGGCCAGCCAGGGGTAGTTCACGGTTGACGATCGGCACCCACGCTAGCCGGCCATAGTAAATCGAATAATACCCACGATTACGGGCCATAATGGCCCGGGTATTTACTGTGCGCGATCTCGGCTCCGATGTGTCTTAAGTACGGCTGTGGTAAAAAAGATTAACTCCCCGCGGAGGCGTAAGATGGGTGACAAATGTCTCCAAGACCCACAGCTAGGGAAAGTGACTACAAAGCCCGTTTGCCACGAACTTAAGCACATCGAAGGCCTTCCGTGATTGGAAGTTTTACTATTTCTCATATTTCAATTTTATTTAAAAAAAACTATTCTCCTATCTTCTGTAACAATCCCTAAAGTACAGGACACATAATAGGAGACATTCGCTAATGGAAGCGAGTACTCGCAACGAGACACTGGACTGCATTCCATACTCGGTCACTCAAGACATTCAAAGCTGCCATCTACAAGCAAAATATAAAGGGCGGTATTTCCTCCTTTCATGTATAAACACGTGGCTATAATTTATTCACACATCACACTAACATTGCAAGATATGAAATTATGTTTTAAACAAGAACTTGACGTCAAACACAATTTAATTACAAGAATATGCATAGCTATATTTCTCATACAATATGTCAAAATAGCAAAAACATTCAAAAAACGACAGAATCAGCTTAAGTTTAAAAAAAAAATTACACGTCAAGAATACTGTTGTTTATTACAAGTAGCATAATTACAACCTAAGAGTTACGTTACTGTTTTGAGACTAACATATACAACAATGTCAAGTCCACAAAAAGATATCCAGGTCCAATCAAGGAGCCGGCTGCGTCAGAGTTTTATCCTTGTCATGTTGCCCACCTGTCCGGTCAAAGAAAGAGTTCATTAGTGACAAGCAACCAAGTTAACGGAAAGACTAGAAAGGAAGACTTACCAGCACCTGCTTCTTGACCATCCTGGTCATCATCCTCTACTTGCACACCTGCCTCCTCAGCAACAAGTAGCCGCATACCCTCCTTCACCGCCACCTTCTCCTCCTTGGTAAACTGGGCAGTGACCACATCCATGCTGAAGACCGTGCCACCCTCTTTATCGGCATCAGCCTTAGCCTCCTCCAGAGCCCGGAGATAAGTCCTGGCCATAACTCGGGGGTAATCATCCATCCAGGATAAGTTACCCTGCTTCCAAGTATGGAAATACATATCCTGGAGCATCTCATCCATCATCCCCTCGTTTTCCTCAAGCTCCCTCATTCGGGCCTCAGAAGCACGCAGCTTAGCAACAGCAGCATCCCTCTCCAATCGGTATCGTGAGCGGTCCGTATGAAGGGATATCCTCATCGCCTCCATCTCCTCCTTCAACCTAGACTGAGCAAGCTCCGCGGCCTCGAGTCTACCCGAAAATTCCCGTGCCCGCTCGAGGTCCGCTTGTCGAACCTCATCCACCGTCGTGATGGCCATGTCAATTCGCTCCTTGCAGGCGGCCTCCATTTTTCGCAACTCTGCCCTGCTGGCCTCTTCCATAGTCTTCTTCAGTTGCCTGGATCGGCAAGCTGCTTAGCCTGGTTGGAGACCATTAGCCACAGCCGGATGTTGGCACTCCCAATTTCCTCCCCGGCCTTGACTAGTCGGGCATGATGCCCCATCAATTTCCTTGTCTCCTCAGCAACCCGGTCAATATTTGCCTTAGCCTCATCCCCCAGAGTTACAACCCGGGTAGTAAGCAAATCAAGGTCCAGGGACTTAGCTTCGTCAAGCACCCGTACCATAGGATTGCGAGGGAGAAGCTGCTCACCAGTAACCTCGTCGAAGGAGATATCATGAGAGGCCGGATCCATGTCTGGATGACCCGCAAACAGATTGCGAACTAAGCCAGGGTGATCTATCGGAGTGAAGGTTGGATTCTCAGACGGATGTGGGAAGGCCTAAACTCAGTATCGTCCTCCGTAATATCGTGAATAGGCTGGAGTGGGGCCATAGGACCAGGAAGAGATTCAAACGTAGATCGACTCCTCTTCTTCTTTTGTATATCTTCTTCAATAACTCCAAGAAGAGGACGATAGCCGACTACGTCTCCGGGACGGTTAGTAGGAGGCTTCGGCTTGGCGGAAGCTTTGAGGAGTTTGTATTGTTCAAGCCTGTGCCGAAGATCTGAGGTCTTGGCCATTTTGCCCGCCCCTGGAGTAAAAATCAAGTGTCACCAGCATGCATTGAGCCATCATTCGAGAATTAAAAAGAATAGAGAGAAATTCACCTTGAACCGCAGAAGTTGCCTCAGTAGAAGCACTCCCGGAAGATAAATCGACGCCGGTCCCAACCTTATCAGCCTTCTTGGACTTCTCCGTTTCCTCCAAACCTTCGAAGGCTTGGCGGAAAGCGTCATCCGTCCACTCTTGCATCTCGCCTACTTGCCCAGAAGACAAAGCCCCGGTGCCATCACCACCACCATCACCTCCTCCTTTACTTCCGCTCTCACCTCCTTCATCTCCGCCTTTCCCCTCATCCACATCTCCCTCCTCCGGAATGTCTGGACATGTACCGGGAGAGGGACCGTCAGACTTCTTGAGTTTCTTTCCCCCGGCGGCTGGAGGTATCGAAAAGGGTCTCCTTTTGCTACTCTTCGACGCAGCCCCTCCTTTAGCTTTGGCAGCCCTCTCTTCCACCGTATCCCTCTGCTTGACCACGGACTAATGTGGTAAGATCAGGTTGTGCCCCAGAAGTGTAGCGTTCCTGATCAAGTAAGCAGCCGACCTATCTCTTCCTGAAATAGCTTCTATTTCCGCTGCCATCTGAACCAGGCGATCATTCTCCACGACCGCAAACCACCTGTCGCTAGCAAGAAATAAAAACACATAAGAAGAAGCATTGCAACCAGAGCGGAAATTGTAAATAAGCTTTGACTTACATCCGGAGGTGAAGCGACGGATAGAAACAAAGTCGTCCCCGACAAAAAACCATTCCTTTTTAAACATGCTGTACTTCGAGTACAAGTCCAGGACTGGCTTGAAGGATACGGCCGATTACAAGCTGATGTATGGAGATCCCTTCTTATAGCCCCTCAAGTTGTACAAATACCGGATCTCCCGGTTGGAAGGAGGACGCCCATATCTCCTCTGGAAGATGACAAAAAGGCTCACCAGAATGGCATAGGAGTTAGGCTGAAGCTGAAGTGGAGCCACCTTCAGGTATGTGACGAAGCTGACTATCCAGGCATTGAGAGGCGGGATGGCACCACACATACAGTGATACCTGCTGTAAGCAAAGTAGCCTTCAGGGGGGTCATACGGCATCACTCCTTCCCCCGGCAATAGCATGCGTGCTTTGTCAATCCCAAAGGAGCGAGAAATAACATCAAGTTGCTCCTCTTTAAGTGAGCTAGGGAAACAATCAGGAGGCGAGTTCAGAAGCTCCTGAGGACCATATCCATCTACCAATGATCTCGGGGTGGGCCTATAACGTCCCGGTCCTGACTGGACTGGGGGCACTGTGGAAGGCTCTTCTCTGTCCTGGGATTTCTTCTTATCGGAACGAGTTTCGACTCTGTGAGACATTTATCTGCAAACACAAAGAAGTTCGTAGTTAGAATGAAGGAAGTAAACAAGCAACCATACGAAGACTGGAATTGCGTTTATAAGTTGAAACATAAAATCCCTCTCGGTAGAAGAGAACACACCTGATTCGGCACTTAGGTGATTCGGCACTTGAGTGATTCAACACTAAGAGATTCGGCACTAGGTAATTCGGCACTTGGGTGATTCGGCACTTGGGTGATTCGGCGCTTAGGTGATTCGGCACTTTAGGTGATTCGGCACTTAGGGGTTCGGCTGTCTCAAACGATGGAGGGTAAGCGAAGGCTCGAAGCCCATACTTATAGACGGGTATGGGCGACCGAACCAACCGGATTCGACACTTAAAAACGAAGGAACTAAAACAAAGCGGGGCATACAATGGCATATGCCCCACTTTGGGGGGCAAATGTTGATTGAGCTTCCACCACCACCGAACCAGAAGAAGGGAAGACACCACCGAGCCAAAAGCAAGCAAGGCACTGCCGAATCAACACATCTCCAACACTCTACCGGACGGAATCCAATCTACTCGCCACCAGGCCGGAGCTACCTAACCAACCCACCAGTCCACCTACTACCGGATCAACCCTATGCATAGCCGAACCAGCCTACTACCGAATCAACCCTATGCATAGCCGAACCAGCCTACTACCGAATCAACCCTATGCATAGCCGAACCAGCCCACTACCGATCCACTCTTCCCCGAACCAACACCAACCAACCTCTACCGAACCAACCTACTCCACCCATCGCCGAACCAAAGCACCACCTAATCACTCACCACCGGACTGAGTTCCACCGGACCAAGGCGTACCGAACCAACACTGCCAGGCCAGATCGCATCAGCCCAAGCCCACCAGCGACTATATACATCCAAGACCCCTGCCCCCAGCCTCACTCTATAAATAGAGGGGCAGGGGTACAACAATGGGGGACAAGTTTGAGAGCTTAAGCACGGATAGAGTTTTCAAACAACTTTCATATACTTGTATCAAAGCTTTGTACTTGTAATCTGAACAAGAAAAGAGAAATAATATATAAAGTGGACGTAGGCATATTCTGGCTGAACCACTACAAATCTGCATGTCTTTTACAGTTTAGTCCCTGCTTTTTACATATTTGCATAAATCTCCCAAATCACTAAAAACAACATAAAATCAACTAAATCATATGACTTGGAGGTGTTTGCCCATTTCTTGTGCAAACAATCGTGTTACTACGTTTTCTACCATTAGCCATATTATCAAAAAAAATTGTATTATTATCACCTTCATTAATCCACAGAATTCTAGATCTATGTTTCCATATAACCTCTTCTTTTTCTAAAATTGAATTAAGCTCTCTTTTAAATTAGCGAGAACATTACACTCACCTAGATTTAGTTGTCTAGATTCTTCAATCTTGTTAATTTTAAGCACTTCAGAAAGTAAATTTTCTTTTTTAATTTTAATACTACCAAAAACATTCTTACTCCAAATTTTAAGATAATTCCTCATGCCTTTGGCGTATTATTGTAGATTATATTTGATCATTGCTTGGGAAACGATTATGGGATTATGTAACTTGGATATGAATTTGTTTTGAAATGTAATCAATAAAATGTTGTTTTGTTGAAATCTGTGATTTTGTTCATATTCAAGTGCTTCTGATATTATGGATACCATTAGCATTACTATATTTTATCACCAGAAGTTAATACTATAGATGACTGCAATATCTGTAGCGCTTAGCTTTTGGTCTCGAGATACAGGATGTTACAACTTGGTATCGGAGCATAGGTTTATGAAAAACTTCAAACTAAAAATGATTTTGAAAACATAATCCTAAAGAATTAGAGTAAGGTTGGGGTATGGGATAACGATACAGTAACGTAATTGTATTTTCTATATATAAGTATACGCTTTATCTCTAGTCTCATATCTTTGTTAGGGTTATTCTTCTGTATCTCATGAGGTTTGAATACAGATATGGATGGTAGAAGAGGAAGAGTTAACCTAGGAGGGGAAGGCACCAATGGGAATGCCAAACCTAAGCAAGGAGAACCCAAGGTCAGACACAAGCAGAAAATGTAGGTGCTTGAGTCTCGCAAGTTGGAATGGAAGCTATGTATCAGTTTTTCATGAATATAATGCAAGCGGGTGTTGCGATTGTATTATTAGGAGGAAATGCTATAGGAGCAGGAGTTCCGGAAGTTCCAGTGCTTAACCAGTATGCTAAGCTGAGTGGAGATTATACTAAGCTTGATGGGAAGTCGTTTATTGGAACGGAGAATGCCATTGAGGTGGAGAATTCGTGCATTGTGATAGGATCTTTGTAGACTTGGGGCTCAATGATGAGCAAAAGAAGAGGCTTGCTTTGAGACAGCTTCAGTAAGCAGCTTTGTCTTGGAGGAATAGTGTGACTGTGGCAGTGGATGAGGAGACTATGACATGGGAAGATTTCAAGAGGAAGTTCCAAGAGAGGTTCATGTCTGGGATGGCACAGTCCGCCCTGATCAGAATGCTTGCTGAGTTAGATCAGGGAGAGATGTCTGTTTTGGAGTATGACAGAAGGTTCGAGGAGTTGTCCAAATATGGGTATGCTTCAGTGGATACAGTGATGAAGAGGAATGAGAAGTTCATTAGGGGGTTGAAGCCTGAGTTAGCTAGGGCTATATTACCTCATATTAGAGATCCTTCTTATGTTTTAAGTGAGATGGCCTTAAGGCATGAGGAAATTCTTGATTCTCTAGAGAAGAGTAAGGCCAAGGAGGTCTAGGTTGGGCAGGGTTAGGAGAGAGTTCTTTCCTAAGAAGGGTGCTCAGAAGGGTGGAGCAGCTAAGAAAGGGAAGTCTGAGATTGTTTGCTTCAAGTGCGACAAGAAGGGTCATTTTTCTAATAAGTGTCGTGCTGGAAAGGCAAAGGAAGTAACCGGGAAGAAGAATGTCAAGTGCTTCAATTATGACCATATTGGCCACTATAAGAATCAATGCAAGAAGCCCGCTAAGGATGGAAAGGGCAAGGTGTATGCATTGGAGCCTGCTGCTTCAAAGCCAACAACTCAGGAGAAAGGAAAGGCAGTTTTGGGAGGTATGCTTCAGATCCATGGTATGTCTTTTAGTGTTCTATTTGATACTGGTGCATCGCATTCTTTTATATCTAGATGTTTGATAGATAAGCTTAACCTAGAATCCACATATTTAGTTACTTCCTTACGAGTTGCAAATCCAGTACGAGTGTATGCAACTCTAGGGTTGAGATATGACCAGTTAAAGTTTGACTTGTTAGGTCATAATTTTGTTTGCAGTTTGCATGTGTTTGAATTTGTGGGGTTCGAAATTATTCTTGGGATGGATTGGTTGAGTGAGTACGATGCTAGGATATTTTGCCAGGATAGGAAAATATCACTTAGACACCCTAATTGTAGTGACAGGATTGTTTATACCGTAGAAGTTCTAGCGGTGAGATCAATGATTTGTTGGGTATTATGGAGTTGGAAGATGAGCTGAGTCGAGTTTTCATGGTCAGAGAATTCGCAAATGTTTTTGAGACTGTAGTAGGATTTCCACCGAAACGAGTCATTGAGTTTCGGTTAGATTTGGTTCCTGGAGTAGAAACAGTGAGTAGGCCGCCAAGCAGGATGATCCCTACAGAGATGTGGGAGTTGAAGGTGCAGTTGGTGGATTTGGAAGGCAAGAGCTTTATCAGGCCGAGTAGTTCGCTTTGGGGAGCAGCCGTAGTGTTTGCTAAGAAGCCGGACGGATCGTTAAGGCTATGTATCGATTATCGTGAGTTGAATGAGAGGACGATAAAGAATCGATATCCATTGCCAAGAATTGATGATTTGTTCGACTACTTGAGTGGTGCCAAAGTATTTTCCCAGTTGGATTTGGCAACAGGTTTCCATCTGCTCAGAGTAGCAGAGAATAGTATACCTTTGATGGCGTTTAGGACCATATATGGGTCGTACTAATGGTTAGTTATGCCTTTCGGACTGACTAATGCGCCAGCTTTTTTTGTGGATTTGACGAACCGGGTTTTCTGAGAGCACTTGAATAGGTTCGTATTTGTTTTCATAGATGATATCTTGATATACTCTAAGGATGAAAGAGAGCGTGAAGTTCATCTTAGAGTGGTGCTTGAGACGTTGAGGCAGCATCAGCTGAAGGCGAAGTTTTCGAAGTGTCATTTCTGGAAGAAGGAAGTGAAGTTTCTTGGTCATGTAGTCTCAGAGAAAGGGTTGTCAGTAGATTTGACTAAGATTGAAGCAGTGAATATTTGGAAGAGACCCGAGACAGTGACTGAGATAAAGAGTTTCCTTGGATTAGCTGGTTATTATCGGAGGTTCACTAAGGATTTTTCGCGGATAACAGCACCGATGACCAAGCTAACGAGAAAGGATGTGAAGTTTGTGTGGACCGATAAGTGTGAGGAAGCATTCCAGAGTTTGAAACACTTATTGACCCATGCACCTATGTTGGTTATTCCAGAAGGGAATCAAGATTTGGTAGTTTATACCATTGCATGTGGAACATGATTAGGAGCTGCGCTGATGCAGAGAGGTAAAGTGATTGTCTATGCTTCTAGACAACTTAGACCGCATGAGGTCAGATATCTGATGCATGATTTGGAATTGGCTATAGTTATTTTTGCATTGAAGGTGTGGAGACATTAACTTTTGGGAGAGAGGTTTGAGTTATATACAGATCATAAGTCGCTAAAGTATTTGTTCTCTCAAAAGGAGTTGAACATGAGACAGCAGAGGTGGTTAGAGTTTATTGCCGCTTATGATTTTGGGATTGAGTACACATTGGGGAAAGGCAACAAAGTTGCAGATGCACTTAGCAGGAAGCATCATAACGCAGTGTTAGCGATGATAGCTGAGTGGAAAGATTTAGAAGCCTTGTTAGATTGCAGAGCGCTGTAGAGATCTAGGCTGGGTCTAATAAAGAAACCGTAGTGTTAACATGTTTAGAAGTTCGACCAGTAATGATTGAAAGGATTGCTTCTAAACAGGTGGAAGATCCAGTATTAGCTGAACAGATCAGGAAGTTATGAGATGGAACCGAGAGCGATGACTTGAAAGATTTCAGTTTGACTGGAATTGGTGGTTGAGAAAGAAAGAAAGATTATGTGTTCCGAGTGTAGGAAACATAAGGAAGGAAGTCTTGGAGGAATGCCATCGTTCAATGTTCTCTATTCATCCAAGAGGAACTAGGATGAATCAGGATATGAAGAGGAGTTTCTTCTAGGAATTTATGAAGTGAGATATTGGCTTATGGGTAAAGCAGTGCTTGAATTGCCAATAGGCAAAGGCTGAACACAAAAAACTAAGTGGATTGCTTCAACTATTGGATATTCCGGTATGGAAGTGGGATTCTATTTCTATGGATTTCATTGACGGGTTTCCAAGGTCGAACAGAAGAAATGAAAGTATATGGGTCATAGTGGACAGATTGACCAAGAGTGCCCATTTCATTCCAGTTAAGTCTACCAGAACGACACCTGTTTTAGCGAAGTTGTTTATGAAGGTTGTGGTTAGACTGCATGGAACTCCTAGTAGTATATTAAGTGATAGAGATTCCTTATTCACTAGCGAGTTCTGGAAGAGTCTATAGGAAGTTTGGGAACCAAGCTCAAGATGAGTACCTCTTACCATCCGCAGACAGATGGGCAAACAGAAAGAGTTAACTAAATCTTGGAGGATTTGTTAAGAGCTTGTGTTCTAGATTTCGGGGGATCATAGGAAGACCATTTGCATTTAGTTGAGTTTTCATATAACAACAGTTATCAGACTAGTATTGGGATGGCACCGTTTGAAGCTTTGTATGGAAGGCCATGCAAATCTCCCATTTGTTGGTTGGAGACCGGGGATAGGTTGGTTCTTGGTCCAAATTTGGTTAGAGCTGCTACAGAAAAGATTAAGGTCATTCGAGCTAGAATGAAAAAGGCTCAGTCTAGGCAAAAGAGTTATGAAGATAGGAGACGGAAAGACTTAGAGTTCTCAGTTGGAGATTAGGTTTTCGTCAAGGTATCATCGATGAAGGGTGTGATCAGATTTGGGAAATCAGGGAAGTTAGCACCAAGATTCGTTGGACCTTTTCCTATTGTTGAGAGGATCAGGAAACTCGAGTATTGAGTTGAGTTACCGAGCAGTTTGGCAGGAGTCCACGATGTTTTCCATGTTTCTCATCTCAGAAAGTGTGTTAGAGACCCAGAGACTACTATTGCACCGACTGTGCTAGATGACTTAGTAGTAGAACTGGACTTGACTATAGTGAGGAAGCTGATTCGTATTGTTGCGAGAGATGAGAAGAGGCTTAGAACCAAGATGGTCAGATTAGTCAAAGTCCTATGGAGCGACGATGACAGGGACTGTACTTAGGAGGTAGATATCAGGATTAGAGATACTTATCTTGACTTATTTGATGGTATGTTTTACGTCTTTGTTTGATTTGTTGTGTACCTTATCGTAATTTTGAGGACGAAATTCTTAAGGAGGGGAGTCTGTAACACCCCATATTTTTGGTAACATTATTTAGAATATTTAATTAGCTAAATTAAATAAAATAATGTGCTGATTAGGGAATTGAGATTTGATTTTAGTTAAGGTGTAGCCGTGTCATTTAACCAATGAATTAAGATAAGAGTTAAAATGAAATAGAGGAGGGGTAAATTAAGAAAGAGGTCATTCCTATATCCCTAAAATTTGGCTGTGTATCCCCATACACATTCATTGTCATTTATCAAAATTTTAAACCTTGAGGCCGACCACCATTAACAAGAGAAAGAGGAAACAGATAGAGAAAAGCTAGGAAGAAGCTTATGCAAATTAAATCCATTCACATCTCAATCTCTTTAATCTCTAAAGCTAAGGTGAATAATGTTTACATCTCATATTTCTTTTGTTTTTGGTTTTAAGATGACATCCGAAATATTTTGCATTGATTTGCCATTTTATTGAATGATGGAATGATTATATATACTTGTTGATGATTTATAGTTGTTCATATAGATTTTATGACATGTTTTAATATGAAAACCCTATTAAATGGCATCCAAATGCCTTGCGAATTTTTATGTAGACCCGAAATATTATTTTGGAGATGGGTTTCAATTTTTAGAATTTTAGCTAATTTTTATGGAATTTATATAAATTTTCTAGTAAAGAAAATATTATTTTGGGTTATAAATTATTTATGGTTAAATAATAATCGATTAGGGTCTGAAATTTATACATGTTAGAAAACATATAAAAAGTGATTTTTAGAAATTTTTGTAGAATTTTCCTAAGTGTTTTAATGGATATATAAAATTATTTAAAGTATGGGACATAAATGTTTTATATATTTATGAAAGGAGAAGGAGCTTTTTGTAAATAAATTAAATTTGTTATTTTTGGAAATTCGACAGTATTTTGGAAAAGAGAAACTGGCAACCAATCACAATTTGACAAAAAAGGCAGGTTAGGTGTAACGACCCGGAAATTTATAAATATAAACTAGAGATATAATTGAATGGAATATTTAATTATTGAATTTATTGGAATATATTAATCAGGTAATTTCATAGTGAATTAAATAATGTTTGATTAATATATAATAATGGAAATATTAGTTATAAACTCAGGTTACAAAATTATATAGAGAAAAATATAATAAGAAATATGACTGATTTATGAAATTTAAATACACTACAGAATATCGTGTAGAAGCTGTTGAACGTCATTGGAACGTGCAGTGTAACTGGTATACATACATGAGACATATGTATGTAATCACAGACAAATAAAAAAATAATAAAACATGTACATATATATGTGTATAATGTAGAGTATAGATGCATATGAATACATATATATTATATATACATAAGAAAAGAATAAACAAAAGAGTATGGAAAACATCACATCAACTCACCCTCTCATTTAATTCAAGCACGGCAAGGACAATGAGGAGGTACACATGCACGGAAAGGTGGGCGGGGGAGGTTACATGCATGGCAAAGGGGGGTGTAGGCGGGTACACGAGGGTGTGGAATGAAGTGATGTGGTATGGTGTTGATTTGATGATGAGAAGTGACATACACCTATAGTTTATTCCTAAGACTAATCCTATATAAACCCTCCCTCTCATTCTCTTCTCTCCTTTATCATTTTTTCATCTTCTTCTTCATTAATCCTCTCAAGCTCAAGAAACCATTAATGGCTTCCATGATGAGAAACCATAGTTAAACAACTCAAAACTCTTCGATATATACATCAATCTTTCTCCTCTCTTCATTCTAAGAACAACCATCCAAGAATCATCCACTCAAACCCACTCTAGCTCCAAATACCACCCTAGACTGAACCATTTGGGAGTTAGGAAGGTCATTTCACTTGTTTCAAGACATCGGACGACGGAGCTTTGATCGTAGGAACATCCGATGAAAGTTAGGAAAGCTTTTGGTGAGAAAACTCCACGAAATCTAACTTTAAATAGATTTGTATGCTAATGAATGTTATACATGTATTATTAAGTTAAAAACATGTTTGGATGTTGAATATGATGATTGTTTAATGATTTGGATAGTTAATTAACATACATGAAAAGTTAGTTAAGAAAAAGTTAGTGAAGAAGTATATATAGGCTCATATTCATTTACAAGTTAGTTAATGATGGTTAATGATATATGATATGCTTCAATGACTTGTTTGGATGTGATGATGTGTTATAAAAGTATATTGAGAAGTCACGACACACTTACCCTTACATGTGTATACGGAAAAGTTAAGTCTCGTATAAAAGAAATTGATGGAGAAATAGTAAGTAAAAGTTATGAAAATTTTAATATGTGTTTATAATAACCCGTATTCATTTATAAGAGTTTTTGGAAGTATTCCGGGAAAGTCCGGAACAATTTACCAAATGGTCAAATTTGGGCATTTTCCGGAGCGATAGTTCGCGATTATGCAACCTGTAACTTCGAACGGAAGTGTAAAATGCGTTTCAAGTCGGAATGACTTGAAACGGGAAACGTCTTGTCCGTAAAGTTAATAGCTTTCAAATGGATCTAAAAAGTTAAGTTTTTGATTTGAAAATCTCAAGTTATGAGTAAAACAGTTTTCAAAAAGGTCGTTGTAAGAGGGGTTAAATCCAGATTTTTATAAGTAGAGTTTTATAATTCTGAAAATTATGATCAAAATTTCTAAATTCATTATTAATATAATAATGAGGTTTTGGAAGATAAAAATGAGTTTATACTTAATCAAAGGTACAATTATGGAAAATGACCTACTTAATCACTATTCACTAGCGATTAAGGAAGTGGATTTTGAAATTAAGGAACCAGAAGGAGTTTTTGACACAAATCTTTTATAAATGATTTCATAATAATTAATTATGATTTTTAAGATTTATTTGGGAATTTTCTAAAGAATTAGAAAAAATGGTCAAATTCTATAGTCAAATGAATTGTTTAAATAATAAACAATATTTAGAAATAAGCTAGGAAGTGGCATTAGACATCGAGGTATGGAAGTGACTGTTATTTAAAGGATAAAGAAAGTGATCGAACCAAGGTCTGAGAGGAAATAGTTCCCCAACTTGGAAGGCCTCATTGTTTGTTGATAAATAACTGAGTTTGAAATTGAAGACTTAAGTTAGGAATGAGATATTATCTCTGAATGAGAATTAAAGTAAATAATAGAAAGGGGTATGCAGTAATACCTAAGAGTACATCTTGTCCCGCCTATGAGATCTGAGAAAGCGAACAATGTAGTTAACGGGATAGGAAATGTAGGAAATGCGGATTACGGATCTTAAGGCAGAATTAACACTAGAGGGGGGGGTGAATAGCGTTTAATTAATTTTATGATTCTTTTTGAAATCTTTTCAAATTAAACCTAAACAGATACAATTCAGAAACACAAAGACAATCACAGAACCAGACACATATGCAAATAGTAAATAAAAGTAGTAAAGGAAATAACACACCGGAATTTTATACTTGTTCGGAGTTACCCTACATCCAGTCCCACACAATTTCTTATGCAGATTTCTTTTCAAATATAATGTCGATATCACAACCTCGATTTCAAGGCCACGAGATATACCCTCCTATCTCCGAGTCCTAGGAAAACTCTCTTGATTTAACCAGGCTATAAGATCACCTAATTGATTTACGGGCTACAATCACACCCAATTGATTTACAGCCACAATCACACCGTTTCCAATCACACTTTGATAGATAGAGACTCGATACACTTCTTTGATTACAAATGATCATATAACTCTGAATAGCATGGAGATCTTTAAAAGAGAGTGGCAGAGAATAAAATTAGAGATGATTGAGTTTAATTTACTTAGAATTTCGGCAGAGTTTTGTTAAAGCATTTGAAATATAAGAGAATATTTGAGTGGAGAAGAAGGAGTGAAGAAATAAAGAAAAACTAACTTAAAATTCGTTGAAAACAACGGGTATTTATAGGAGAACAACGGTCATGTCCATTCGCGAAAGGTTATGACGAATAGACACTTCTTTTGAAAATTTGAAATTTGAAATCTATGGCTACCATGTCGACATGGGGGATGAGGGATGTCGACATGCCTATGTTATTTTTGAAAATAGATTTTGCTTTAAAATGATTTCTATTCTAAAACTTGTCAAAACAATTTCTAAACTTTGTAAACCATTTTGAATATAGTTTAAACTTATAAAAGAGTTTTAGAAAATAATCTTAAAATATATAATATATAATATAAAAGTAATATTAAAAACTAAGTATAGATTTCTTTTAAACATATTAAAGCTAAAATATTAAAATCAAGAGATAGTTAAAAAAACAAGAGATAATTTTGAAATTAATATGATTAAAAATAGTTTTTGAATTAAGGCTAAAATATTTAAATTGATAAAGATGACTTTAAAAAGATAGTTTTCAAAAAATAAATTATTTTGAAAATTTTGTGGATTCCATTACACTAGAGAAGGTCGTGGGTTCCATCCCACTAAAGAGGTCGTGGGTTCCATCCCATTATTAAAGCAAGAAGGGGGATTCCATTCCATAATTAAAATCTGAATAAAGATTTTAGTGCTATTATGAAGTTTTAACATAAATCTAGACTTTATTACTTATCTTGATATCTTGAACTCTTGATACTCATGAGTCTTCAGTCTTGATTTCTTCAATCTTGAATTCATCAATCTTAAATCTCTATACTCAGTCTTGAATCTTTATATTGTACAGTCTTCATTCTCAGTTGCTGCATATATATCCTGCATATACATATATATCTAGAAATGAATATTAGTATTTATATTTTATAACAAGTCCTAAGGTTGTTGTCATCAAAACCATCATCTCAGGAACTACTAGGAAATCCATCTGACCTTGTTTATTTCTTAGGCGAGGGGTGGAACAGATCGAAAGGTATATCTGGGTACTTGTCAAAGATCATGTAAAAGTTTTGACAAGATAAAGAAAAGAGAATTGGATAAGCAAAAAGGAATTGGAACTCGATTGTTGTGATATTAAGTTGGGTAGTTTTTTGGGCGTCGATCTGATGTTGGTTTAGGCCTTCGGTGTTTGCACTGGAGAAATTATTCTCAATGTTTTACGATCAGGAACTGATTCTAATTGGGAAAAAGGGGTTAAGCAATTAAATTAAATGAGGCTTAACAATTCTGTATACACATATACACATTTTATATCAATAATTGATATCGAAGGAACCAGGGATGGATTTAGGGTAAATTCCCAATCCGGAGACCACTTCGAATCAATGAATGGCATTCTAGAAATGGACAAATGATTGAAGAAACAGAGATGGAAAATCTCTATGACATTGAAGATGGGAGATCTTCTACGGCAAGCGGGTTACTTGTTGATAACCTCAGAGTTGCTCCCAAGGTAAATGAATATCAGTGATTCCTTGTTGTAGGATCTGCGATGATGCAAGGGTTGCAGCTAGTGCGATTAGGGATGTAGTAGGGTGGTGCCTTCGGTCCATCCTTTACCTGGATGACTTGCATGGGAGAATGTCTGACAAAGCATTTCCAATGATTATGAACATTGACTTTTACAAACGTACATCTGTTTGGTGGCAAAGAAGGCAACTTCTCTTATCTTAACACCCTTCTTTGAGACGTACGAGCTTGGAGGTTGTATTTTTGTGGGAGTTAATTAGTAATTGGTGGATCTGGCAATGTGGCATTCAGAGTGAATGAGCTGGAATGATAAGGTAATGCGTTACCTTGAGCCTCATCAAATGGGGAGTGACTGAAACCGGGCGTGCGGCAAGACAAGTCATGGTTTAGCACCCATGAGAATGCCCACATTTTCCTTTCTGGATATAACTGATCTCCCACTATATTTCGAGTCTGAAGGTTGTGATGAGAGCGCTCTCGGAAGATCGGAAACGACTACGGGAAATGGCGTATTCGGTCTATCGGTTGGGTAGATATTCTTGTTTTGGCATTGGGTGGGGAACTCACACCCAAGTGCATATCTCTAGAGGTGTACTGTACGGAAGGTAGTCCCTTACCTTGGTTGCTAGTATAGAATCCAATATCCAATAAGTGACCGTAAGATTTTGATTGTAAACCAAGATGCTGGAATTTAATGAATGTAACAATTTCGGCTAAGATTCATAGTTTACTTGAAAAGCATTTTCAAAAAGCACAATGTCATTAAAAATAATATCCTGTTATTTTGGCGTAATCACTTTTGGTTATCATAAGGTAAAAACCCGTTCCGTGTTTTTATCCGGCATGGTCTTATGAGATAGCCTTTGTTTTCAAAACCATATTTTGAGTTTCTCACACTAGTCCCATGACTGACCCGGAGTGTTTTCCCTTTCCTTAAACTCTGGGTGTCCAATTTTTCTGGGCTGCCTAGTATTTAGATTAGTATGGAGAATTTTGGAAGCTGGAGCTATGAAGCCGAAGCCATGGCAAATGGAGGTTGGAGCCGGATCGTTAGAAGTTATTATCTACCGTTATTTCCACTGCAGTTTTTATGTGTTATTGATTTATGTATTTTGTACCGGCACATGTGGGGGAAGGAAGTTATAACTGTCCCTGGCTAGGTTAGTATCTATCTTATTTCATGTGGAACACTATTTCAGTAAACTGTGATGTATAATTATATTTGATCCATGCATATGTGAGAATTTACTATTTCTATTGTCTATCTTTATTTCTTTAAACCATGATTATTCAATTTTCTGGCACTCGAATTTGTGACATGGTTGTGTTAATACCAATTCTCAGAAGCGGAATTTTGGGTCGTCACAGCTTGGTATGAGAGCTTAGGTTAGCAAATACCTAAAAGCCTAGCTGGGTTAAACTCATCAGAGATAGGATCAGTATCCTAGGATGATTATCTCGTTAGAGATAGGGTTATTAACACCCTAGAACGAGTATGAGTGTATATACGAGTGCGTATTTGTAATTTTTATTTGAATAATAATAATAATACTTGGATTAAATCCTGCTTATTGTTTGCCCAAAGGTAATCTTTCTTCTATGTATTCTAAACAGATATTGCTATATTCAGGTGGTAAGTATGGATACTAGAAGAACCCAACGAACCATGGCAGGCACTGGCAGTGATTAGACAAATGGGGGAATCCGAAATGCAAATGTTCGAGCTTTGAATGCAAATGTGGGGGGCACCGAATGTTAATGATCAAGTTCAAGAAGAAGTAGTTATACAAGTGGTAGTGGTTGCAGTTTAGCCGGTAGTCGAATTTGATATGCTTTACAAGAAGTATATCGGACTAGGGGGTAAACCTTTCCAAGGGACTGATTCGATATCAAAAGTACAAGCTTGGCTGAAAATGTGCGAAAAGATCTTCAGGGGATTAGGTTTGGAGGATGACCAAAAGTGATTTCTGGAAAACTGGCAACTACAAGGTGAAGTGTTAGCCTGGTGGGAATCAAGGACATTAGTTGAGGCTATGGATGGCTTCTTTTGGGTGAGGTTCAAGAAAGTTTTCGAGGAATGGTAAATACCGGAAGCGAGGAAAGCCCTAATGTACCAGAACTTCATCGATATTACTCAGGGAGAACCGTCAGTTGAGGAATACACCACCAAGTTTAATGAACTTTCTCTTTTTGGCCTAGAACTGATAGGAACACCGTTGAAGAAGAATGCGAAATACATCAAAGGGATGAAAAGGCAATACCAAAGCCAAATGACCAGGCATATCAAGGAAACCTTCGTAGAGTTAGTCGATATGGCTTACCGATACGAGACCTTAGACAAGGAAGTTGCCACAACGATGTAGAAGAACAGGGACTACAAGGGTCCGAATAAAAGAAAAGACAATTAGCCGCACAAGCAAGGAAGAAGGGTGGAGAATGCTATAACTATAGAGAAAAGGCTCACTATTCAAGGGGTTGCAAAAAGCCGAAGGTGCCAAAGCAACAACATGGCCAAACTGCACTAGCAGTCAAACAGAACCTCTACTACAGCTGCCATTAACCAGGACATTTTAAGGACAAGTGCCCATTGTTGCAGAGAGGAGAGTAGATGAAGATGTCCGCGATTGAAGATAAACCTTCTACATCTAGGAAGGACAAAGGCAAAGGCATTCTGGAAGGTAAAATTCTCGTTAACAATTAACTAGCAAGAGTTTTATTTGATACGGGAGCCTCCCATAATTTCATTTCTAAAGCATTAGTAGAAAGATTAAATATGACCCCAATGCAAATAGATATCCCTGATAGAGTATCTAACCCGATAGGAGGACCGACTGATATTTGTTTGATATGTGAGAAAGTCTGAATTTCCTGTCTTTCCCAAACCTTTCCATGCGATCTTATGGTTTTAGATTTTATTGGATTTCAGATGATACTTGTATGGAGTAGTTGACCAAGTATAAAGCAAATCTAAATTGCACTGAGAGAATAGTGGAATTCGAGAGTAAGCTAGGAAAGAAGTATAAACTATTGTGTAAAGGATCCAGCTCAATAAGAGATAGTTTCTTATATGCACTAAAGCTATTTCAAAAGAGCCAAGAAGAGATACCGGTGGTAAAAGATTTTTCAGATGTGTTTAAAGAGGTGAAAACTCTACCACCACATTGGGAGATCGAGTTTCGAATTGATTTGATTCAGGGAGCAAGAGCAGTTGTGCACCGTATGCAAAAGATGGCTCCAAGGATGAAAGAAGAACCGAGAATTCAAACCAATGACCTATTAAGAAAAGGACTGATAAGACCGAGTCATTCACGGTAGGGAGCGGAAGTAGTCTTTGTTATGAAATCAGATGGTTCTTATAGACTCTGTGTAGATTATCGAGACCTAAACAAATAAACCATAAAGAACAAGTATCCTCTACCTCGGATAGATGACTTATACGATCAATTGCATGGTGCTCGGGTATTTTCAAAGATGGATCTGGCAACCGGATTTCATCAATTAAGGATAGCAGAAGACTGCATTCCTTTTACTACTTTCAGATGTGCGAATGGATTCTTTGAATGGTTAGTTATGCCTTTCGGACTGACCAATGCACCCGCATATTTTGTAGATTTGATGAATCAAGTGTTTAGAGACGTGCTTGACAAATTCATACTAACTTTTATAGATGACATTCTTATATACTCGAGAACAGAAGAACACGCTGAACATCTAGAAATAGTTCTAGAAATATTAAGAAGGAATGTTCTCAAGGCTAAGTTTTCCAAATGTCACTTCTGGAAAATGGAAGTAAGATTCCTTGGACATGTTGTTTCCATGGAGGGAGTTTCAGCAGATCCGGGTAAAATCACGACTATTCTAGATTGGAGGCAACCGCAAACTCCAAGGGACGTCCGAAGTTTCTTAGGTTTGGTAGGATATTATAGGAGATTCACAAAAAACTTCTCAAAAATTGCATCACACCTAACAAAGTCGACCAGAAAGAGTATGAAATTCGAGTGGACGCCGAATTGCGAGGAAGCATTCAAGACATTGAAAGAAAAGTTGACAACAGCTCTAGTATTGACGATAGCAGGTAATAACGGTGGCATGATAGTATACTTGTATAGAAGGCGTAGGAGCGGTACTTATGCAACATGCTAAGGTAATCGCCTATGCAAGCGGGCAATTGAAGACCCACAAGAGGAATTACGCAACCCATGACTTGGAACTACTAGCCGTGGTGTTCGCATTGAAGATGCGGAGACACTATCTCTTAGGAGAAAATTTTGACCTATACGAGGATCATAAATCTCTAAAATATCTTTTTACTCAAAGAGATCTGAACATAAGGCAACAGCATTGGCTGGAATTTTTGGCATCATATGATTTGGAAATTTTATGTACGGCAAGAAAGGCCAATGTAGTGGAAGATGCGTTGAGCAGGAAGCATGCTATAATAGCATGCCTAGTTATAACTCGGACACTCTTAGAGAGGATAGCCAATGAGCAGAAGAATGATCCATTTTTGTTAAGACTCACTAAAGGGGTAGAAAATGGAGAAAATAAAAGCTTTAGGGTAGACAAGCATGGAATATTGAGGATGAATGGAAGAATATGTGTTCCGGAAGTGGATGACTTGAGACGGGAAGTGTTGATCGAATGCCATCAGGCTAAGCTTACTATCCATCCTGAAATCCATAAGATGTACAAGGACATGAAACGCACATTCTGGTGGAAAGGTATAAAACGAGACGTATCTATTTTTGTAAGCATATGCGCTAATTGTCAACAGCTTAAAAGCGATCAACAGGAGGTTGCTGGATTACTTAGGCTACTAGAAATTCCATGTTGTAAATGGGATCAGGTATCCATGGACTTCATTGATGGACTACCAAAATCAAGGAGAGACAATGAAGGCATCTGGGTTGTTATAGACCGCTTAACCAAAAACGCGCATTTCATCCCAGTTAAGCCCACAAGAACAGCTGCAACTCTGGCAGAAATTTATATGAAGGAAATTGTCAGACTGCATGGAGTCCCAACTAGCATCATAAGTGATTGAGACCCATTGTTTACCAGTCATTTCTGGGTAGCTTTGTGTTAATCGGCTAGTTTGCTATCGGTTTAGATAATAGTCGAAAATTTTCAAATCAAATTTATACCGCAAGCGCACGGCGTACTATCATAGTATGTGGCGAGTACGGGTCGATCCGTAGGGAATTGTTGATTTTAAATTTCCTATTCAATCAAATTATACCAAAGTCGAGAGAATGTTAAGCTAGAAAAATGAGAAAACTAACAAAAAGAAAGTGAGAAAAATATGAGAATAAATGACAATTTAGAGATAAATCCACTCTCTAGATCATGTAGTTCAACAAATTATGAAATTATTATCTCTCTTTTTTGGTCATAAGTTAGTTTAATTGATGTGCTTATCATAAGTATGGCTCATTTGTGCTATTAATTAGCTAAACATAAGCCATCAAACTATAACACACCATTTAAACTACTTTTCAACTCTCATGAAATATGACAACAAAGTTGAAAGAAAAATCCATTTTAAGTATGGTCTATTAACTATTAATTAGGAATATAGACCATCAAATTTCAATTTAAACATTCACTTCTTTACCATAATCATATTTAGATGAAAAGGCAATTTTTGTTTGTGATTGTTTAAGCATAGCCTATTTGCTATGAACAACATAGACTATAAAATTCAACATGAAACAATATATCACATCAACATTCATTTAAGCACAAAAGAGAGAAATAATTATCAAAATGTTGAAGCTACATGATTAGAGGCTTCATTACCCCTAAATTGAAGGGATTAGCTTCTCATTTTTGTTATCATATCAACACTTGTAGCTTGCAACATGAAATAAAAAAGAGGAAAAAGAGAGTAAAATGAAAAGAAAAGCTAAGTAAAAAGAAATAAACACTAAGCTACTAACAACATAAGAAAGAGAGCATGTATATATAAAAGAACATTAACTAACATTGCATAAAAAGAAAGATTACATGAAATAAAAATGGTTAAGTATCCATGAAAAGAGAAAGAGAGCTTTCTTTTATTTTTAAGCTAAAAACTAAATAAGAGGAAGAGGAGATTACATGAAGATATGGGATATTTAAACAAGTTAGAAACCCAAATCCACATTTTTGGGGAATGCCCAAACTACCCATTAGGAAGTGTGGTGGCCAAGTAACCATTAGCATCTACTAATCATCCAATAAGTGTGCATGAAGATTTAATGGCCTTTTAGCATGTGTATTAACTCCTAAGTGTATATTAAGGTAGGTGGGTAAGTGGGGTCCTCCATGATCTTCACTTTGAATTATTTCCATCTTCATTTGTTCTCTTCACTCTTGTGCATGCATATATCATCATGAAACCACTTGTAAAATTCACTAAATTTCCTATAAAACAACATAGAAAATTCCAAGTAAATTTTTACAATTTATTAAATGCACAAAAATGACCATTTTGCCCCCATATGAAGATGAATATGTGATAGTTTGAAAATAATTTGAATTTTGGTTTAAACAAGTTAAAATACCCAATATGATCATTTATTTTATTTAAATAGATTAAATATGGTGGTAAAAATATGCACATTTACGTGCACATCAAATACCCCCACACTTATCTTTTTATTCGTCCTCGAATAAAGTAAAACTAAGATAAATCCATTTTCGTAGGGAGCACGATTGCATTGAGCATATGCAACAAGCCGTTAAACCTTTGGGTGTCCCCAGTAGGACGAGTGTTGTCTCATGAGGGTTTTCAGCGGATACTACCCACAAAATCCAAATGTAGAATGAAAATATTAAAAAAATGCAAGAATTATTTAAAAAGATGTGAATCCAAGTTTTTGAAAATATTTATGAATGAAGGATTTACTTTTATCTTAACACAAATACGTTAAATATAGGTTTTGGTTATTATCAAGAAATTTAAGACCCTTTACTTGTCAAAATTTACGATAAAAATCAAGTTATCATAGCAAATAGACTATAGTTTAACTCGTTGTTTTGGTTGATAACAAGTGTAATTATGAAATGGATCCTTTGTTGATTATCAAAGTTTATCAAGGTGGTATTTTCATTTCTTTTCAATAATAAGTCAAATCAAATAAGTTAAAATAGTGCTTGGATTTCAATTGCTTACTCTCTCTTATTTGAAAATTTTATTGATATTAACAATATGTAAAATATGCCTAACTTAGGTAAACTGAGGCAAGATATATTACCCATGCACTGCCTTGCGAACTGATGTGAGGGGAATACAGAGCGTGGCGAGTGAACACACGAGTGTGAACACTTATTGACTGTATGCGTTATTAGTAAAAGAATTTTTATATACATACACCTAACTCGGATAAACCGAGGCCAGATATACCGATCGTGCATTGCCTTTCGGGCTTACGTGAGAAGGGTACAGAGCATGGCGAGTGAATACACGAGTGTGAACACATGACTCTAGGTGTTTACTAAAAACTATACATATATACAAGAAATATTATTTTTCTTTTTTCTTTTTTTTCGGAGAGAGAGTTTTGTAAAATCATCTTAGCACCATTTAACTTAAAAGACAAAAAATGGTATATCCTTTACTTTAAATTAACCACTTTAAAACAAAGATTTTCAATTAGGATGTATTTCATAATTAACACGTATGAATCTTCCTATATACTAGTTAAATCATCGTTATTTGTAATCAAACTTGATTTTTATTTTTGTTAAGACAAATAAATTTTCAAAATTTTCAATTTAATAAACCAAAACCATATATTTATCCTATAGTGTTTCTTTAAAAATAAACCAAAATTGCTTAAAAAAATTGTTTTTGAGATTTTTTTTTATTTTTGAGTTTTTTTTTAGTTTTGCAAAGAAAAAGTAAAAATAAACCATAAAAAATAAAAAATGAAGATGATGAGACTCCCCCCGCACTTAATTTTGACTATGTCCCCACAGTCAACCCAAGTGAAAGGAGAAAAAAAATAAAATAAAATAAAACGATGACCTATATTTACATGAAAACGAAAAGATTATTATTTACAAGAGTTCAGAAAGTATATCGTCAAAAAGTAAATGAAACGGTCTTCCAAAGACCGATTCATTTGTCTCGTCAAATATGCGAGACAAAGCTTAAGCTCGGAAAACCAAACCGTAAAAGATTTCAAAATTGAATTTTGATTTGGAAAAACGAATGTCGTTTTATTAAAAATCATACGAGTTGTTTTATTTTGGATGATTTTCGGGGTTGATAAAACAATTGGTTGAAATTCAAGTTTATTTTCACCATTTTGAAATTCAAATTTGTCATTGAAAACTTCTTCAAAATTATTGATTTCAAAATCAAAATGGTGATTTAAATCTTCCCCTTCAGAACTAGATAACTCGTCTTCGAAAAGTCCAAAAAGTTCATGTTCGTTAAATTCAGTTTCCTTTGCTGGATTATCAACAACTTCATTGCATATGTCAAGTTCAAAATCCAAAGTTGTTGTATTCAAATTTTCAAAATCGGAAAAAGGAAGATCGAATTTTAAATCACGTTTTTCACCCTCAAAAGAATTGAAATCCAAGTCAATTACCAAATTTTCAACAACTTCGTTAAGATTTTCATTTTCAATTTCAAAAGTTGTTATTTGAAAATCGTTGATTTGGGTAAAAGGTGGATTACCACTTAACTCGTCACACATTGGTATTTTATTTTGTTTATCACGTTGTTTCATATATGTTTCAATCAACAAATCTGTGTGATCATTGTAAATTTCGTCCATTTGCTCAACAAAATCTAATTTATAGTTATTAACATGAGGATTTTCACTTTGAAATTGTTGAGAACAAAGATTTTCAATCAGAATATGGTTAAGATTATTCGCATTGCCAAATTCGTTTGAAAAGTTATTTTGAGTTTGAAATTCATTTTGGGGTTCGAATTTGGATTCGCATGGGTTATAATCAAAATCATTTGAATTTGAATTCAAATTTTGAAATCCTTGACTTGAGTTATTACACAAATATGAATTACACAAATCATTTATACTTTCATTTTGTTGTGTAGAGAGTTCGAGTAAAGATGAAATCATTTAAATGCTATTTTCGAGAGTCGAGGGTTGGCCATCGTTTTGAAAACTTTGTTGTTCAAAATTCGAATTTTTTATAGAATAGTTGTCGTTAAAATATCCATACGAATTTGGAGTGAAATCATATAGTCATATGGATTATATTGATTTTCACAACTATTGTAAAATTCAAGTGATGGAAATTCGGACATTTTCAAGAATATTTTTGGTTTTTTTTATAAAGGAAAAATATTTACAAAAAGGAATTTAATTTTCAAAAGGATATTTGATTTTTGTTTTCTTTTTGAAAAGATTTTATATTACTTTTATTTTTATTTTTGGAATTTTGATTTTGAAAATTTTCAAAGGAAAAGGATTTAAAAATAACTAAGTTAAGAAATATTTACAATTTTTTTTAGTTTTGGATTTTGAATTTTTTTTAAATATGCATGAACTAATGCAACTAAATGAATGCAAGGTCTAATTAAAAATTATTTATCGTAAGTTAACCCAAAATCGTATAATCATATTTTGTCTTAAATCAACAAGATAGTTCTCAGCCAGCTAACG
Organism: Allium fistulosum; assembly: GCA_030737815.1. Taxonomy (NCBI): domain Eukaryota; kingdom Viridiplantae; phylum Streptophyta; class Magnoliopsida; order Asparagales; family Amaryllidaceae; genus Allium; species Allium fistulosum. The sequence continues at coordinate 1,384,231,465 of CM060901.1, read as the reverse complement.
GACAGGAGTTATCGGTGCACCACGAATCACCGTAGCAATGCAGCTGAAGGTTTAAGTACCTTTAGAGGAACAACCAGTATAATAATTACGAATCACCATAATATTTATAAATGGTTATTGCTCTGCCGTAGCCTAGACACCAAGAATTTAAATTGTTCAAAGAAGACAACTTGTCAATATACAATTAAGAGTTATCGATGTCTAATCGATATTATTAACAAATTCTAAGATGAAATGCAAAACTGAAAATAAACATGTATTAACAATGCAACTACGAATGAAATTTGTTTTTGTTTTTGTTTTTTGAATTTTTTTTAATGCAAGCAATCAACAGTGCAAAGCAAATAAAACAATAGATAAGGGTGCAAAAAAAATTTTATAAGCAAGCAATTTATTTTTTTGGCAGTAGTTGTTCTCCTTTTGAAATTCTGCTTTGGCAACCTGAAAATAAAAAACAATATATATACATATACAAGTTTTTTTTCTGAAAGTTATTGTTTTTTTAATAAGTATTTAACTAAAAACAAATGGAATCAAAACGAATTAAACAAAACAAAACAAATTAAATGAAAAAAAAATTATTTAAGGCAAATGATTTTTTTAACTAAAAGAAAACTTAAAAACGTTTCAACTCAATCCAAAAAAAATTTAAAGGATGGACCAAAACAAGACTAAGCCAACTTTTTTTTTTGAAAAAAAATTTAAAACAACAATGAATTAAAACACCTAACTCTATATCATCCGGCCTAATATGAACCCAAGACCCGCAATCAAAATATGAGTGCCCCAATTTGATTTCACCTGTTGAGCGAAAAAAAAATTTCTCGATCGAAAGAATCGCAACTCACAAAAAGAATAATCGCGAATTGGTTGTAAAAGGTTGTGTGGTGGTTCATATGTTAATTCGAATTGTGTTTGGCGATTTGGTTTGGATGTTCGAATTTGGTTTGCAGGAGATGCGATTTTGATTTTGGGTTTGGTTTAGGAGCAGAGTTCGAGAATCAGGAATCTTGATTTGGTGATGTAGTCGATTTGGGGTTCGGAGTTTGTGGACTTGAGGAAGTTGCGAATTTGGTACGGTGATGTTCTGGTAAGGGATGGTTGCTGGATGAACTTAGCAGGGGAAGGTCTGGTAGATGGTAGATGTTGAGCGGAGTATGGATTGGGCAAAGAAAGGATGAACTTCAGGCGATTGCTGCGAAGAAAGGAAAAACTTGTTCGTGTGTTTGCGTGGGTCTTTGGGCGCTGATAATGTTCTACATCTCTTTTTGTTTTGTTTGAGAGTTCGGTTATTTGTTGAACTTCAGGCGATTGCTGAGTGTCAGTTCAGGAGCGTGTGAAGGGAGTTATAGCAGGAGATAGTCTGTTATGTGGTGTAGTTTGGGATGGTGGAGTATTTCGATTGTAAATGTGCAGTGCAAGTGTGAAGTAACTGATTATGGATGAGTTGCTAGTGGTGGCAGCCGGAGTTGCAGCTGTTGATCGGGAATGGTAGTCGATTTTGTCAATGGATGTTTGGGTGTAGTCACACTGTGGTTGTAGAATGTTTGAGCAATGTAGTCACACGGTGATTAGCATAGTCGTATTTAGCAGGTGGATGGGGATTGTATGTGGCAGGCAGATAAGTTGTGACTGTTTAGAAGTGTTTGTAGAATTTGGTGAATGTGGCCGAAGTAAGGATATGTTTCTGGTGACAGTGTGTTGGTAGTGTTTCTGGTTGCAAGTGTGTATGTTTGGGGAGATTGAGAGGGGCCTGGTGATGTTGTTATGTTGTATGGAGGTGGTTTTGACTGAATGTGATCAGAAGGGGTCTGGAGGTGGCAGCAATGGGTGGATCGTTTGGAGGAGTGGAGTCGGAGAAGCTTATGGCAGAGGTGGAGGCAGTTTCAGGTGAGGGTTGCGGTGATGGTTTGTTTGTGGTGTATTGGGTGGGTTTGTGAAACAGTGTGATGACAGAGGGAGTTTGCAGTGAATGTTGCAAGGGTTTGTGGTGGTTGTCTGGAAGGTTTGGTTTTGATGTGGTTGTAATGGTTTTTGATGATGCAGCCGATGGCTGTTTTGTTGGAGGAAGGTAGCAAAGAGGTAGTTGGAGTGGTTCGCTTTGATGGGAAGAAGGAGGTGGTGATGGTAGTATGTACTGCCGTTGTTTTGTAGAGCTGCTGTGGTGTATAAGATAAAGACAGTGTTGTTTGGAGGCTGGGTAGTGCTGCAGTGTGTATGTTAGTGAGCAGCAAGTAGAAGCGAACGGTTGTTGCAGTTGTGCAGTGTGATGAATGATAGTAGTAGTTTGTATGGTGATGGTTTTATGTTTAGCAGCAAGGTATGGAATGATGCCAGTGGAAGAAAGAAGTCAGTGGTAGAAAGCAGTTGTATTGTTGGAGACTGTTTATTTGGTGGGGAAGTGTTGTACAGAGTTAAACAGAGGAAGGCGGTATGCATGGTGGTTGAGGATGAAGGGAAGTTGTCGATATGGAGGCAGTGGAGGTGGTCACTATTGGTGGATGTAGTGTGACAGTAACTATAAGCACAGAAGTGAAAATGTTAGCGGTAAGGGGTTGCAGGCAGATGTCTGTTCTGTGGATTGTGGGGGAAGTTGTACTAGCAGAGGAGTTTGTGGACGACTTGGAGATGGCAGAAATTTGAATTGTGATGTGTAAGGGAGTGAGTATGTTGGAAGGGAGGGAATGTTGAGGAGTATGTGCAAGTGCAGGCAAGTTGATATAGTTTGTAAGGCAGGGAGACAGAGAGGAATTTGCATTGTAGGTTGTAAAAAGAAATAAAAAAAGAGAACTGAAATGTAAAAACAGAGAATGAAATGCAATTTGCAATAAAATGAAATTTTTTTGTTTTTTTTGAAATGAACTTATGTATAATTTTTTTTAATATGCAAATGCACTATGGAAATAGAACACAACTAGAACAACTACACTCACACAAACAAATGCAAACAAAAATCAAACAACAATCACACAACACAACACAACAATTTTTTTTATGCAAACAAACACACAAACATACACACTATAAAATCAAACAAAATAATTCGAAAAATAGAAAATTAAAATCAAAACAAATCCCCGGACGGCGCCAAAGACTTTTTAATTGGCTAGTTTTCTATCGGTTTAGAAAATAGTCAAAAATTTTAAAATTAAATTTATACTGCAAGCGCACGGCGTACTATCATAGTACGTGGCGAGTACGGGTCAATCCGCAGGGAATTGTTGATTTTAAATTTCCTATTCAATCAAATTATACCAAAGTCGAGAGATTGTTAAGCTAGAAAAATGAGAAAACTAACAAAAAGAAAGTGAGAAAAATATGATAATAAATGACAATTTAGAGATAAATCCACTCTCTAGATCATGTAGTTCAACAAATTATGAAATTATTATCTCTCTTTTTTGGTCATAAGTTAGTTTAATTGATGTGCTTATCATAAGTATGGCTCATTTGTGTTATTAATTAGCTCAACATAAGCCATCAAACTATAACACACCATTTAAACTACTTTTCAACTCTCATGAAATATGACAACAAAGTTGAAATAAAAATCTATTTTAAGTATGGTCTATTAACTATTAATTAGAAATATAGACCATCAAATTAGACCAAATGGAGGAGGAATTGTTAACTAAAAATGAAGCTAAAACTAGAATTAAAATGTGATTTAAAAACAATTAGACTAGAAAACAATTTAGAGGCAAATCCACTCTCATATTTTTGTAAATAGACAAACAAATAATTTATGATCTCTGGCTTTGATATTAAGTGAAATAATTATTGTATTTATCATAAGTATGATTTGTTTATGTTATTAATTAACATAACTCAAACCATCAAACTATAACACAACAATTATACCACTTATAATTCTTATGAAAATGGCCAAAGCAAAAGCTATTTTAAGTATGATCTATTCACTATTGTAACTAGTAATATAGATCATCAAATTTCATTTTTACTTTCATTTCAAAATCAAAAATGGATTAGAAAATGATGATGCAACTTGTGTTTATGTTGAATAAGAATAGCTCATTTGCATAAGCAATATAAGCTATAAAACCCACTTGTATAAACTTGCATCAAAATTCACTTTCATTAAGCACAAACAAAGAGATCATAAATCATAACAAATGTTGAAATTACATAATATTTGAGAGCTTCATTACCCCTAAATTGAAGGGGTTTAGCTACTCATTTGTGGCATTGAAGCAACACAAGTAAATTTCAACATTAAAAGGAGAAGAAAATAGAAAAATAGCAAAGAAGAGAATGTAATTAAAATAATTGCAACAAAAGGAATTAAACTACACTACTTGCATGAATGTAAAACTAATCTACTAACAAAGAAAAGGAAAGAGCATAAATAAAAGCATGAAAAATAAATGAAAGCATGTAAATAAGAGAAGAGAAAGAGGCTAAGAAGCCATTTTTATTTCATTGAACATTGAGCTTACACTTTGATCTTTTAATTTCCTAAGAAATATGAAAGGTAGAATATCATTTACATGTACATAAGAGGGCTATTTATACATGCATAAAACCCTAATTCTACTTTTAGGGGGCTTCCCAAAATACCCCTTAGGAAGTGTGGAGGCCAAGTAATCATTACTTCTACTAATCATAATTTAAGTGTACATGAAGCCATTAATTCCATAAGCATGTTCATTAGCCTCTAATTTGTACATTAAGGTAGGTGGGTAGGTGGGGTCCACCATGATCTTCTCTTTGAATTAATTCCCTCTTCTTTCCTTTGTATTCATTTGTGCATGCATGTATCTTCATATAAGCCTCTTCCATATGCATCCAAATTGCTATAAAAATCATCAAAAATGTCCAAGTAAAAATTCTCAAATTTACACATGCACAAAAATGACCATTTTGCCCCTGAATGAAGATGAAAATATGATGGTTTGAAAAATAATTGAATTTTGGTTTTAACATGTACAAATGCCCAAATATGATGTTTATTTAAATAAAAAGAGATAAAATATGGATGTAAATATATACACATTTACGTGCACATCAAATACCCCCACACTTATCTTTTTATTCGTCCTCGAATAAAGGAAAACTAAGATAAATCCGTTTTCGTAGGGTGCACGATTGCATTGAGCGTATGCAACAAGCCGTTAAACCTCTGGGTATCCCTAGTAGGTCGAGTGTTGTCTCTTGAGGGTTTTCAGCGGATACTACCCACAAAATCCAGATGCAAAGTGAAAATATTTACAAAATGCAAGATTTATTTACAATGGGATGAATGCAAGTTCTTGAAAATATTTACAAATGACAGGTTTACTCTTAAATCGACACAAAGAAGTTAAATATAAGTCTTGGTCATTATCTTGAAAATTTAAGTCATTTACTCGTCAAAATTTCCAACAAAAATCAAGTCATCATAACAAATAGTTTAACTCGTTGTTTCGGTTGATAACAAAGTGTAACTATGAAATAAATCCTTAGTTGATTATCAAAGTTTGTCGAAGTGGTATTCTCATTTCTTTTCAATAACAAGTTAAATCAAACAAGTTAAAATGGTGCTTGGATTTCAATTGATTACTCTCTCTTACTTGAAAATTTTATTGATATTGACAATATTTACATATGCCTAACTCAGGTAAACCGAGGCCAGATATATTACCCGTGCACTACCTTTCGGACTGATGTGAGGGGAATACAGAGCATGGCGAGTGAACACACAAGTGTGAACACTTATCGACTGTTGGCGTTATTAAAAAGAATTTTTATATACATACACCTAACTCAGATAAACTGAGGCCAGATATACCGATCATGCACTGCCTTTCGGGCTTACGTGAGAAGGGTACAGAGCATGGCGAGTGAACACACGAGTGTTAACACATGACTCTAGGTGTTAAATATATATATATACATATATACAATTGTTTTTTTTTAGAAAAAAAAAGAGAGTTTTGCAAAATCATCTTAGCACCATTTAACTTAGAAGATAAAAATGTTATATCCTTTACTTTAAATTTACCATTTTTTAAACAAAGATTTTCAATTAGAACATACTTCATAATTAACACATATGAACCTTCCTATATACTAGCTAAACCATTGTTATTTGTAATCAAACTTCATTTTTATTTTTGTTAAGACAAATAAATTTTCAAAAATTTCAAATTATTAACCAAAACTTATACTTATCCCATAGTGTTTCCTAAAAAATAAATCAAAATGCTAAAAAGAAAATGTTTTTGAGATTTTGAAATTTTGAGATTTTTTTTTAAGTTAAAAGAAAATTGAAAGTTCAAAAATGCCATGAAACTAAAAAAAATTGAAAATGAGACTCCCCCCACACTTAATTTTGACTGTGTCCCCACAGTCAATGCATGATATAATGAGTGTAACAGGGAAAACTATGTACATATTTACAAAAGAGGGTTAACATTCTTACTAGACGTAGCTTGGCTCATGAAGGATCATGAGCTCCTCCTCTTGGTTATTTGGCAATTCCAAGAAAGGTTTCAGACGATGACCGTTGACTTTGAAAACCGATCCATCCCTGGTGTTTTCTATTTCTACGGCACCATGTGGAAAAATAGTTCGTACTGCAAATGGTCTGGTCCATCTCGATTTAAGTTTCCCAGGGAATAAATGAAGTCTTGAGTCATATAAAAGAACTTTTTGGTTAGGCGAATTTTTTTTCCTTAGGATTGACTTGTCATGAAAAACTTTGGGTTTTTCTTTGTAAATTTTATCGTTTTCATACGCGTCGTTCCTAAGTTCTTCTAGTTCGTTGAGTTGTAGTTTTCGGTTTTCGCTAGCTTTCTCAAGATAAAAGTTTAAGTTCTTAATTGCCCACAGCGCTTAGTGTTCGATTTCAACGGGTAAATGGAAAGCTTTACCGTAAACTAAACGAAATGGGGACATCCCAAGGTTAGTTTTAAAAGCAGTACGGTAAGCCCAAAGCGCGTCGGTCAATTTCTGAGACCAATCTTTTCGATTTTTATTGACAGTTTTATCCAAGATTTGTTTTATTTGTCGATTTGAAACTTCAACTTGGCCACAAGTTTGAGGATGATACGGAGTGGATAACTTGTGGGTTATCGAGTATTTTTTCATTAAAGTTTCAAAAGAACGGTTGCAAAAATGGGTCCCGTTATCACTGATTATTGTGCGAGGTGTGCCAAACCTCGAAAAGATGTTTTCTTTGAGAAATTTCACAACAATTTTATGGTCATTGGTTTTGCAAGGAACAGCTTCGACCCATTTTGAAACATAATCGACAGCGAGAAGGATATACAAGTTTCCAAAAGAATTGGGAAAAGGTCTCATAAAGTCTATACCCCATACATCAAAGATTTCGATTGTAAGAATGGGGTTTAGAGGCATCATATCTCGTCGAGAAATTCGTCCAAGCATTTGACATCGATCACAAGTTTTACAAAATTCAAACGAGTCTTTGAAAAGAGTGGGCCAATAGAAACCACACTGAAGCACTTTTTCCACAGTTTTTCGAGGATCGAAATGTCCACCACACGCTTGATCGTGGCAAAATGAAAGAACACTCCTAATCTCATTATCCGGAATGCAACGTTGGATGATTTGGTCGAGACAATATTTAAACAAGTATGGATCATCCCAGTAGAAATACTTCACTTGGGACATGAATTTGCATTTGTCCTATTTGGACCATGATGAGGGAGTTTCTTTAGTGACTAATTAGTTCACTATATCAGCGTACCATGGGTCAATAGAAATTGAAAGGAGTTGTTCATTGGGGAAGTTTTCATTGATTGGCAAAGAAGATGGTGCATTCGGAAGACGAGACAAGTGATCGGCTATGACGTTATCGGATCCTTTTTTGTCTTTAATTATAAGGTCAAATTCTTGAAGTAAAAGGATCCAACGAATCTAGTGGGATTTGGCATCCTTTTTAGCGAAGAGATATCGAAGCGTAGAGTGGTCCGTGTACACAGTAATGTGTGACCCTATCAAGTATTGTCAGAATTTTTCGAGAGCAAAAACGACATCTAGAAGCTCTTATTCGGTTGTTGTGTAGTTGAGTTGAGCGTCATTCAAAGTCATACTCGCATAGTAAATTACGTGAAGGATCTTGTTGATGTGTTGTCCTAAGACAGCACCAACGGCAAAGTTCGAAGCATCACACATTATTTCGAAAGGAAGATCCCAATTGGGCGCACAAATGATTGGAGCAGAAATGAGTTCGTTCTTAAGACGTTCAAAAGAAGAGATATAATCAGAGTTAAAATCGAAAGGAACGTCTTTTCCAAGAAGAGTCGTCAAAGGATGAGCAATTTTGCTAAAGTCTTTCACAAAGCGTCGGTAAAAGCCAGCATGTCCAAGAAATGATCGAATGTCCTTAATAGTTTTAGGAATGGGTAGATTTGCAATGACATCGATTTTCGCTTTATCTACCTCAATGCCTTTATTTGAGATGATATGTCCAAGGACTATGCCTTGTTTGACCATAAAGTGGCATTTTTCCCAATTCAAAGTCAAATGTTTTTCTTTACATCGATTTAGAACCAATTCGAGATGATGTAAACATTGGGAAAAAGAATCGCCAAAGATTGAGAAATCGTCCATAAAAACTTCTAGAAAGCGTTCAATCATGTCGGAAATGATTCCAACCATGCATCGTTGGAAGGTCGCAGGAGCATTACAAAGTCCGAATAGCATACGTGGATAAGCAAAGGTACCGAATGGACACGTGAAAGTTGTTTTCTCTTGATCTTCGGGAGCGATGGGAATTTTTTTATAGCCGGAATAACCATCAAGGAAGCAGTAAAATTTGTGGCCGGCTAAACGTTCGAGCATTTGGTCAATGAAGGGAAGAGGGAAGTGATCTTTTCGTGTTGCGGCATTTAGTTTTCGATAGTCAATGCAAACACGCCAACCCGTTTGAGTACGAGTTGGAATAAGTTCATTTGAATCGTTCTTGACAACGGTTAGCCCAGACTTTTTTGGTACAACGTGAATTGGGCTAACCCATGAACTATCAGAGATTGGGTAAATGATTCCGTTGTCAAGAAGTTTAAGAATTTCATCACGCACCGCATCTTTCATTTTTGGATTAAGCCTTTGTTGCACGTCACGAACATGCTTGGCATCGTCGATTAAATGGATGCGATGTTGAACAATAGCAGGGCTAATCCCTTTTATATCGGAGATCGACCATCCAATCGCTTCCTTGTTTTTCGAAAGAATAGAAAGTAAGGAGGTTTCTTGGTCAAGAGAGAGAGTCGCAGCAATTATGACGGGTAACGTTTCGTTATCACCTAAGTATGCATACTTAAGGTGATCGGGAAGTGGTTTGAGGTCCAACTTTGGGAGTTTTTTGATCAAAGAGTTTGATTGAGATTCAGACTCAACTTGAAGCGATTCAAAGGGAAGAGTGTATTCAATCTCGTTGGGAATTTCGTGAAACAATTTTTCGTACTCGGCCTCGTGTTCATGATTAAAATCAAGTGTTTCGTTTTCAAAGTTTTCGTGAATGGCACTAACTTCCAACATTTGGTCACAAGGTTCGTTCGATTGGCTTTCAAGATTGAAAATGTTGAGATCCAAAGTCATGTTTCCAAAAGAGATTTTCATCGATCCATTACAACAATTGATTAAGGCATTTGAGGTGGCTAAAAATGGTCGGCCTAGAATTAATGGAATTTGACTTACGGGGTTTGTCACGGGTTGTATTTCGAGAACAATAAAATCAACGGGGAATATGAATTGCCCTACTTGAATGAGCACGTCTTCGATTTCTCCCACGGACTTCTTAATGGAATGATCGGCAAATTGAAGCGTGACTTTTGTGGGGTTGAGCTCACCTAAGCCTAATTGTTCGTACATTGAATATGGAATCAAGTTGACACTCGCGCCTAAGTCTATCAAACATTTGTTAATCGTCTTGTCACCAATTGTACACGAAATCGTAGGGCAGCCAAGATCTTTGTATTTTACGGGCATGGATTGGGACAAGACTTCAGTCAGACTGGCGGCTAAGAAGACTTTTTTGGGCACTTGAGTGTGTCGCTTTTGGGTACACAAGTCCTTAAGGAATTTCGTGTACGTTGGAACTTGCTGAACAATGTCAAGAAGCGGAATGTTAACTTTGACTTGTTTAAAAATTTCAAGCATCTTTTCCATTTGGTCCGAGTGTTTCTTTGGTCGAAGACGATGTGGAAATAGAACACGATACTCGGTAGGCAGGTCTACTCAAGTAGAGGAAGAAGAATTTTGGTTAGCATTTGATTCAACATTTGGCTCCACGTTCTGTTCTGAGTCGTTCGTTGGTTTAGAAGTGTCTAGAGAAGTTTCCGGTAAATCGTTTGGATAAACAACTTGATTATTGATTTGTTTATCGGGAACGTAAAGTTGTGATAGCATTCAATTGGGTGACGTTGCTATCTTGAACAACATGGGCTTGATTTGAATTTGCATTTTGATTTCTGGGACTTGAAATGGGTTGGCTTAGGAATGTTCCTCGTTCACGTTCACTCACAAACGTGGCTAATTGACTCATTTGCATTTCGAGTTTGCAATTGATTGGTTCATGTTTTGCATATATGAAGTCGATAAATTTTGCAAATTGCTGTTTGATTGAAGGCTTTGAGCAGTTGCTTTAGCCAACGTTTCAAGAGTTTTCTCAAGCGAAGTTAAACGTTTATCGTCTTGGGGAGAATGAGCAGAATTCGGTTGAAAATTTGATTGTTGCGGTTGATTATGCGACGGACCCGCAAGGTTTGGTTGAAAATTGTTAGGCTGAAAGGGAGCATTATTCGGAAATGCTTGAAAATTGGGACGAATCGTATTTGTGTAGGGATTGTTTTGGTTCCACGCAAAATTCGGATGATTTCTCCAACCAGGGTTGTACGTTGGAGAAAACGGGTCATTTTTGGCTTTATTGAAAGCATTGATTTGTTCGACAGAATTGGAACACTGATCAGCTATATGATTAGGATCGTTGCATTTATAACACATCAGTTGGGAAGTTTGGTTCATTTGATTCGATGAGAAAACGTTATCGAATTTTTTAATCATTGCGTCGATCTTAGCTTCCAAAGCAACAGAAAATCCTATCGAGTGTGCACTGGATCGTGAGTAAATTGATTTTTCGTTCGATCGTTCCCATTGGGATGATTTTTCGGCGAGGTTTTCAAGAAATTGCCAAGCATCGTCGTGATGTTGGGCAAGAAAGTTGCCTTGGCACATTGATTCGAGCATGGTACGTGAGCTATTTTCGAGTCCATCGTTTAAAATTTGGCAAATCGTCCATTTTTTGAAATTATGGTGTGGACATTTTATCAAAAGCTCTTTGAATCTTTCAAAATATTTTCCAAATTGTTCTCCCTTGAATTGATGAAAGTTCACAATTTCGTTTCAGATTCTACTCGTTTTTTCCAAAGGGTAGAACTTTTTTAAGGAAGCTTTTACGAATTCTTCCCACGTTTTAATCGAGTTCGATGGTAAGCTGTACAACCATTTTTCAGCGTAATCCGTAAGAGCGAATGGGATTAATCGAAGTTTGATTCTGTCATCAGAAAGTTGTTGGAGTTTAATGGTTGCACAAACTTGTTCGAATTTAGTCAAGAATATGTATGGATCATCGTGTTCGAAATTGCCAAATTTCGGAAGAGTGGCAATATGGTTTGAGTGAATTTCGAAATGGTTACCTGTAGGGGTGGGTAACGTGATGCAAGATGGAATAGAAACTCTACCGGAAAAGATTCTATCCATAAGAGTTCGAGGGGTGTTCTCGTTCTCCATTTCGGGAGGATCGTTTGTTCGAGTTAAACGGTTTGTAGAAGGGTCGCGAGTCCAACGATTTGTTGTTGTGTCACGAGTCCAAGTACTCATGCACAAGTGAAAGTCGAGAAGAGAAAGAAGTTAGAATCGAGTTTAGTGAAAGAAAGAAGATTTGAAAATCGAAGTGAAATTTTTTTTAGAGGAAGAAAAATATTTACCAAGTGAAATTTATTTTCAAAAGAGAAGTGAAATTGTGGTGGTTGAAGAGGCTGTGGAAGGTATGTGTGAGATTGTATGTTTGGTAAGTGTGTTGAAAGAAGCGGGGCAAGTGGTTGTATGAAGGTGACAGAAGCAGGCTTATCAAATGGAAGAAAGGCAGTAATGTGAGTGCAGAAGTTATTGCAAGGAAGTTGATGGTTTATGTTGTGAAATGGTAGTAGGGGTGAGTTGTTACTGTGGTTGACAGTTTGGGTAGGATGGTTGTGTATGAGCAGGGTAGACAGTAGCAAAAATCTGGGGTGATCAGGTGGAAATGCAGTGATGTATTTTGACAGAGGGATATTTAGAACAGTGGATGACAGAAAGCACAGCAGAAAATATTTTTCTTCTTTTTGAATGTAAATGGAAAAAGAAAAATTGCAATAAAAATGTAAATGCAATATTGACAAGGAAATAAAATATTTCTGATTTTTTTGGTGAAATTATGTGTTTTTTATATAAATATGCAAATGAAAATGGAAATAGAACACAATATCAATATGTAAGCAAAAATCAAACAACAAACATGCACACAAATTATTATTTTTAAAATGAAAGCAAACACACAACACAAACACACAATAAAATTAAAGAAAAATAATTCGAAGAATAGCAAACTAAAATCAAAACAATTCCCCGGCAACGGCGCCAAAAACTTGTTCGTCGACGGAAATTCTATTGGTTTAGAAAACCGTCGAACGAATTTAGATTAAAAATAACCGCAAGCGCATGGCGTACACTTAAAGTACGTGGCGAATACGGGTCGATCCGCAGGGAATTGTTAGAGTTTAAAAATCTATTCAATCAAATTAGACCAAATGGAGGAGGAATTGTTAACTAAAAATGAAGCTAAAACTAGAAATAAAATGTGATTTAAAAACAATTAGACTAGAAAACAATTTAGAGGCAAATCCACTCTCATATTTTTGTAAATCAACAAACAAATAATTTATGATCCCTAGCTTTGATATTAAGTGAAATAATTATTGTATTTATCATAAGTATGATTTGTTTATGTTATTAATTAACATAACTCAAACCATCAAACTATAACACAATAATTATACCACTTATAATTCTTATGAAAATGAAGCCAAAGCAAAAGCTATTTTAAGTATGATCTATTCACTATTGTAACTAGTAATATAGATCATCAAATTTCATTTTTACTTTCATTTCAAAATCAAAAATGGATTAGAAAATGATGATGCAACTTGTGTTTATGTTGAATAAGAATAGCTCATTTGCATAAGCAATATAAGCTATCAAACCCACTTGTATAAACTTGCATCAAAATTCACTTTCATTAAGCACAAACAAAGAGATCATAAATCATAACAAATGTTGAAATTACATAATATTTGAGAGCTTCATTACCCCTAAATTGAAGGGGTTTAGCTACTCATTTGTGGCATTGAAGTAACACAAGTAAATTTCAACATTAAAAGGAGAAGAAAATAGAAAAATAGCAAAGAAATGAATGTAATTAAACTAATTGCAACAAAAGGAATTAAACTACACTATTTGCATGAATGTAAAACTAATCTACTAACAAAGAAAAGGAAAGAGCATAAATAAAAGCATGAAAAATAAATGAAAGCATGTAAATAAGAGAAGAGAAAGAGGCTAAGAAGCCATTTTTATTTCATTGAACATTGAGCTTACACTTTGATCTCTTAATTTCCTAAGAAATATGAAAGGTAGAATATCATTTACATGTACATAAGAGGGCTATTTATACATGCATAAAACCCTAGTTCTACTTTTAGGGGGCTTCCCAAAATACCCCTTAGGAAGTGTGGAGGCCAAGTAATCATTAGCTTCTACTAATCATCATTTAAGTGTACATGAAGCCATTAATTCCATAAGCATGTTCATTAGCCTCTAATTTGTACATTAAGGTAGGTGGGTAGGTGGGGTCCTCCATGATCTTCTCTTTGAATTAATTCCCTCTTCTTTCCTTTGTATTCATTTGTGCATGCATGTATCTTCATATAAGCCTCTTCCATATGCATCCAAATTCCTATAAAATCATCAAAAATGTCCAAGTAAAAATTCTCAAATTTACACATGCACAAAAATGACCATTTTGCCCTTGAATGAAGATGAAAATATGATGGTTTGAAAAATAATTGAATTTTGGTTTTAACATGTACAAATGCCCAAATATGATGTTTATTTAAATAAAAAGAGATAAAATATGGATGTAAATATATACACATTTACGTGCACATCGGGAAGGCATATCCGGAATTTAGACTAGAATGGTAACAGATCCATGAGTAATGGAACAATTGTAAGTGTGCTCACCACTTGTGGTGTAGTCACTAGTTATGTATCCTTTTGTAGTCAAACTAGTATGAATATATATATATATATATATATATATCTTTATTTGAAGTTATCTTCATGTGGAAATTTCGAGGATGAAATTCTTCTAGGGGGGAGAATGTAAAGACCCGGAAATTTATAAATATAAACTAGCGATATAATTGAATAGAATATTCAATTATTGAATTTATTGGAATATATTAATCAATTAATTTCATAGAAAATTAAATAAATGTTTAGTTAATATAAAATAATGGAAATATTATTTATAAACTCAAGGTTACATAATTATATTGAGAAAAATATAATAAGAAATATGACTGATTTATGAAATTTAAATACACTACAGAATATCATGTAGAAGTTGTTGAACTTCATGGGAACGTTGTGTGTAACAAGTATACATACATGAGACATATGTATGTAATCAGACACAAATAAACAAATAATAAAACATGTATATATATGTGTATAATGTAGAGTATAGATGCATATGAATATATATATTATATATACATAAGAAAAGAATAAACAAAAGAGTATGGAAAAATCACATCAACTCACCCTCTCATTTAATGCAAGCATGGCAAGGACAAGGAGGGGGTACACATGCATGGAAAGGTGGGTGGGGGAGGCTACACACGACAAAAGAGGGTATAGGTGGGTACATGAGGGTATAGAGTGAAGTGATGTGGTATGGTGTTGATTTGATGATGAGAAGTGACATATACCTATAGTTTATTCCTAAGACTAATCCTATATAAACCCTCCCTCTCATTCTCTTCTCTCCTTTATCATTTTTTCATCTTCTTCTTCATAAATCCTCTCAAGCTCAAGAAACCATTAATGGCTTCCATGGTGAGAAACCATAGCTAAACAACTCAAAACTCTTCGATATATACATCAATCTTTCTCCTCTCTTCATTCTAAGAACAACCATCCAAGAATCATCCACTCAAACTCACTCTAGCTCCAAATATCAACCTGGGCCGAACCATTTGGGAGTTAGGAAGGTCATTTCACTTGCTTCGAGACATCGGACGGCGGAGCTTTGACCGTAGGAACATCCGGTGAAAGTTAGGAAAGCTTTTGGTGAGTAAACCCCGCAAAATCTAACTTTAAATAACTTTGTATGCTAATGAATGTTAGACATGTATTATTAAGTTAAAAACATGTATGGATGGTTGAGTATGATGATTGGTTAATGATTTGGATAGTTAATTAACATACATGAAAAGTTAGTTAAGTAAAAGTTAGTAAAGAAGTATATATAGGTTCATATTCATTTACAAGTTAGTTAATGATGGTTAATGATATATGATATGCTTCAAGGACTTGTTTAGATGCGATGATGTGTTATAAAAGTATATTGAGAAGTTACGACACACTTACCCTTACATTTGTATACGGAAAAGTTAAGTCTCGTATAAAAGAAATCGGTGGGGAAATAGTAACTAAAAGTTATGAAAATTTTGTTAAATGTTTATAATAACTTGTATTCACTCATAAGTGTTTTTGCAAGTGTTCCGGGGAAAGTCCAGAACAATTTACCAAATGGTCAATTTTGGGCATTTTTCGGAGCGACGGTTCGTGGTTATGCGACCTGTAATTTCGAACGGAAGTGTAAAATGCATTTCAAGTCGGAATGACTTGAAATGGGAAACGTTTTGTCCGTAAAATTAATTGCTTTCAAATGGATCCGAAAAGTTAAGTTTTCGATTTGAAACCTCTAGTTATGAGTAAAACAGTTTTCAAAAAGGTCGCCGTTGGAGCGGTTAAATTCAATTTTTTATAAGTGGAGTTTTATAATTCTGAAAATTATGAAATAAATTTCTAAATTCATTATCAATTTAATAATGAGGTTTTGGAAGATAAAAATGTGTTTATACTTAATCAAAAGTATAATTATGGAAAATGACCTAGTTAATCACTATTCACTAGCGATTAAGGAATTCGATTTTGAAATTAAGGAACTGGAAGGAGTTATTGACCCAAATCTTTTAGAATGATTTCTTAATAATTAATTATATTTTTTAAGGTTAATTTAGGAATTTTTTGAAGACTTAGAAAAATGGTCAAATTCTATAGTCAAATGAACTGTTTAAATAATAAACAATATTTGGAAATAAGCTCGGAAGTGGCATTAGACTTTGAGGTATGGAAGCGACTGTTATTTAAAGGATAAAGAATGTGATCGAACCAAGGTCTGAGAGGAAATAGTTCCTCAACGTGGAAGGCCTCATTGTTTGTTGATAAATAACTGAGTTTGAAATTAAAGACTTAAGTTATGAATGAGGTATTATCTATGAATGAGAATTAAAGTAAATAACAGAAAGGGGTATGCGGTAATACCTAATAGTACATCTTGTCCTGCCTGTGAGATCTGAGAAAGCAAACAAGGTAGTTAACAGGATGGGAAATCCATCTGACCTTGCTTATTTCTTAGACGAGGGATGGAATGGATCGAACGGTATATCCGGGTACTTGTCAAAGATCATGTAAAAGTTTTGACAAGATAAAGAAAAGGGAACCAGATAAGCAAAAAAGAATTGGAACTCGATTGTTGTGATGTTAAGTTGGGTAGTTTTCTAGGTGTCGATCTAATGTTGGTTTAGGCCTTCGGGGTTTGCACTTGGGAAATTATTCTCTTAATGTTTTACAATCAGGAACTGATTCAAATTGGGAAAAAGGGGTTAAAAAATTAAATTAAATGAGGCTTTACATTTATGTATACACATATACATGTTTTATTTCGATAATTGATATCGAAGGAACCGGGGTCAGATTTAAGGTAAAGTCCTGATCCGAAGACCACTTCGAATCAATGAACGGCGTTCCAGAAATGGACAAATGATTGAAGAAATCGAGATGGAAAATCCCTACAACGTTGAAGACCGAAGATCTTCTACGGTAAGTGGGTTGCTTATTGATAACCTCGGAGTTGCCCACGAGGTAAATGAATAGCAGCGATTCCTTATTATAGGATCTGCGATGATGTAAGGGTTGCGGCTACTGCGATTAGGGATGCAGTAGGGTGGTGCCTTTGGTTCATCCTTTACCTGGATGACTTACATGGGAGAATGTCTGACAAAGCATTTCTAATGATTACGAATGTTGACTTTTACAAACGTACATCTGTTTAGTGGCGTTCTCTTAGCTTAACACCCTTCTCTATGACGTACGAGCACGGAGGTTGTATAAAAAGTGCACTTTTAATTTGCTTTTTTACGAAATCAACTATATTGTTCGGGAAAGTTTTCCCAAGGGAAAGTTGTTCGAGACCGAGGTTTCGGGATGAAGCCGCTAAATCAGATTAAGTCCTTAGGGCATCTTTGTCCCGGGAGAACAGGACATCCTCACTCGACCCAGTATCTGGATCTGGCGAACAACTGGAGTCTTCTTTGTAGGTGTGCCTATAAGTCTCTTGCTCCTGGCGAACTAATTCATAACATACCGGCTAGTTAAACCTTTCCAAAACTGGGTGCAAAGAACCAACCAGATTGACCCAATGGATAAATAAGGAATACAGAAACAAAAACAGCAATTGGACTAGAGAATGCGATTGCATTATATGGTCGCAGTTGAATAGATCGAGCAAGTTCAAATTGGAGTAACATAAAACCAATTAGTCCAAAAGCACCACTTTTGAGACGAGGCAGTATACTTTAAAAAAAGAAAAAGGGTGAGATGTAGGGCTCAGTTTGTCTTGTGGAGGAGCGGAGCGAATTTGAACAAAGCACGTGCATCCGAATACCAATATATTAATTGGGGGGTTTGAATAGTCTATTCTTTGAAAGAGAGTAAAACGCCCAAAGATAACGTGTAGAGGAGGTCGCTCACCAATAATAGGAGCCATCGTCTTCTTACTAAGATAAGCAGCTATCATTAAATTAGGGCATCAGGCTTTACTAGGGATCCTAATTAATAGGTAACTTTCATTCCCAGTAGAAGTCGCAGAAGAGAAATGCTATCCCCACTCGGACCAAGACATAACTTTTACCAAAAGGTTTTATGATCTTTTTGTTTAAATAACAATTAAGGTGAAGCAGGGTCACGAACAACTTATCTCTTTATGATAAACAGATCCATTTTGCAAGTTTTTGTGGGAGTTAATTAGTAATTGGCGGATCTGGCAATATGGCATTCAGAGTGAATGAGCTGGAATGAAAAGGTAATGCATTACCTCGAGCCTCATCAAATGAGGAGTGACTGAAACGGGGCGTGCGGCAAGATGAGTCGCAACCATGAAAATGCCTGCATTTTTCTTTCTGGATATAACTGATCTCCTGCTATATTTCGGGTCTGAGGGTTGTGATGAGAGCGCTCTCGGAAGGTCGGAAACGATCGAGGGAAATGGCGTATTCGGTCTATCGGTTTGGTAGATAGTCTTGTTTAGGCATTGGGTGGGAAACTCACACCCAGGTGCATCCCTCTAGAGGTGTACGGTACGGTAGGTAGTCCCTTACCTTGGTTGCTAGTATGGAATCCAATATTCAATAAGAACCTGTAAGAGTTTGATTGTAGACCAAGATGCTAGAATCTAATGAATGTAACAATTTCGGCTAAGATTCATAAGTTTAGTTGAAAAGCATTTTCAAAAAGCACAATGTCATTAAAAATAATATCCTGTTATTTTGGCATAATCACTTTTGGTTATCATAAGGTAAAAACTCGTTCCGTCTTTTTATTTGGCTTGGTCTTATGAGATACCCTTTGTTTTCAAAAGCGTATTTTGAGTTTCTCACACCAGTCCCATGATTGACCCGGAGTGTTGTCCCTTTCCTTAAACTCTAGGTGCCCTATTTTTTCGGGCAGCCTAGTATTTAGATTAGTATGGAGCATTTTGAAAGCTAGAGCTTGGAAGCCAAATCCATGGAAAATGGAGGTTGGGGCTGGATCGTTAGAAGATATTATCTACCGTCATTTCCATTGCAGTGTTTATGTGTTATTGATTTATGTATTTTGTACCGGCACATGTGGGGGCAGATAGTTATAACTGTCCCTGGCTGGGTTAGTACCTATCTTATTTCATGTGGAACACTATTTAAGTTAACTCTGATGTATAATTATATTTGATCCATGCGTATGTGAGAATCTGCTGTTTCTATTAACTATCTTTATTTCTTTAAACCATGATTATTCAATTTTCTGGCGCTCGAATTTGTGACATGATTGTGTTAATGTCAATTCTCGAAAGTCGGAATTTTGGGTCGTCACATTAGGTATAAAAGAAAATTGTTTAAAAGGACGAATAAACATGTTTTTCACCATTTCGATGCTTTCGGCACCAGCCTCCTCCTCCTTACCTTCACCTCCGAAACTTTCAAAACCAATGCACATGGTATCAAGGAATTGGTACATAGTGAAATTGGATGTAAGCGAAAGGTATAGGGTCGAAACCAGGGGTTCCGAAGGAGTAAAAGCGTTTCTTTGCTTTTAAAAGAAAATGAGCCTCCTTGCTTTCGACTAAGTAACTTTCGACTAGGTTGGCTTTCGACCTGGTCAAATGGTTTTAAAGGAAATGGTTTTGATTGGGTTGCGCTTTTGTTTTCAATGAGTGCTTTCGACTAAGTCGAAACCTTTAGCTGCCGCTTTCTTCCTTTTGACTCAGATGGTTTCGAAGGGGTACTTTGTTTTCTAAAATTTGGTCACTTCTCTAAGGCTTTCGAAGGGATGGTTTTGACACCATCACTTCTTTACTTAGGAAATGGTTTCGAAACAGTTGCTTTCAACTTAAATGATTTAATGACCCTTTTTCTCTGATTGAAGTATAACCCAAATGGTTTCGAAAGAGATAAGTTTTTATGGTTTCGAAAGGTGTTTCCACATGTTTTAAATTGAACCAAGTGCTTTCGAAAGGGTTGAGTTTTGACACTTTCGAAAGGTTTTAATGGAAGGTTTCGAAGGGGTGGTTCCCCAGGTTTTCGAAAGGATCAAAAGGGAAGGTTTTTCTAATTGATTCAAAAGGTTTAAAAGGAAAGGTTTTTTCTATGTTTCGAAAGGCAATATTTAAAGGTTTTAAAAGAAGGATGTCTAAGATTTTATGCTTTCGAAAGGAAGGATTTGAACAGTTTCGAAAGGAAGGATTTAGCCATTCAACGTGGGGTTAAGAAAAGGGTTTTACTTGGTTTCGAAAGGGGTACTTTCAATGGTTTCGAAAGGGTGGTTTAAAGGTTTTAAACAAAGGTTTCGAATGTATTAAATAGACAATATAGCTCAAGTGTTTCAAGTTAAAAAGGACTTTAACTTATATTGGGGATAGGTAATCCTTATTAAATTTCATTAACATTATTTTGAGTAAAGTATATATAACATGTCAAAAATAGCTTAGAGTGAAGGTATATACTTTTCCTTGTATAAGTATGATTTAAAAGGTTAAATCATTTTGAAAAGGTTTTCAAGGAAAAAGATGAAGGGTAGTTAACCCTAAAAAAATGACTCAGTTTAGAAGACCATATAGGACTTGTGTAGGGTCGCACCCTATGCTCATTAGCTATTAGCCCCTAGCTAATTTAGTTCAGAATTCCAGTGTGTAGGGCTTAGTAATATGTAAGACTAAAATGTTGGTTACGCACAGAAAGGAATATTTATGTACAGAGATAGGTTATTTGTTAGCCCACAAAACCATTAGGATCAGTTGACCCTTGGAGAAGTAAGTTAAGAAAAGATTGTCCACAAGTTTTGTCTAACAGATGTTTAGACTATTTGATATTTTTTCTGGTAGGCACGAGTTAGCCAAAGGGACAGTTAGTCCAGTTTGTGGGCAATTAGCCTAGTTTTTGGACAGATAGTCCATTTATTACCTGTTTTAGCATAACATATATTTCTATTATTATTATCAGTTTGATTAACCAGTTTGGTTGTAGGAAAAGATTTGCAAAATATATGTTTCGAAAAGGATATTAGTGAGGGGAAACCCGTTCCGCTAAGCGGTGTGGTCTCACTCAATATCAGTAAACTGAGATGTAACAGAATTATTCGGACCAGGCTTTATGTCTGACTCGAAGTTTTTATTTCCCATTAAACTTTCGGGTGCTCAAAAATTGATTTGAGAAGGCTGAGGGTTGAGATTTTCAGGTTTTAGTAATTTTGGTAAATAAAGCTTCCGGAGACGAGTCGGTGGTTGACGGATAGCTAATTAGGAGTGATAGATTATTCTGTTTATTTTCCGCTGTGTGTATTAAGTCAGATATGACTATATTGATTTTGATCAACTAAGGGGGCATCGTCATATGTCGCCCTTGGCGTATTATTGTAAATTATATTTGATCGTTGATTGGAAAACGATTATGGGATTATGTAACTTGGATATGAATTTGTTTTGAAATGTAATCAATAAAATGTTGTTTATTTGAAATCTGTAATTTTTTTCATATTCAAGTGCTTCTGATATTATGGATACTATTAGCATTACCGTATTTTGTCACCAGAAGTTAATACTATAGATGACCACAGCATCTGTAGCGCTTAGCTTTTGGCCTCTAAATACAGGATGTTACAGGGTAAAACAGATTATTCAGCCAATTCCATGCTTTAGGTTTCCACTGCACTCATTTTTACTTGTATTCTTAGGTGGACTGGACAGCTTATCAGTAAAATCATAAACAAACCCTTTCTTGATATACTATAAATGGAATTTTCGGTTGTGGTGCATAGGAGAAAGCAATTTTGTAATATGAGTTGCTAGTAGAAGAAGCCCTAAAAGATGTCTTTACAAAGGCATATACATATATTTAATGGTAGCGGACATGGGTTGTTTATATGGTCCAAACACATTCTTACTTCTCTCTATGATAATACATGTACTTGCTGACTATTGCTATAAATTGGGTCAAAAGCAACCGAAGATACAGTGTTTTCTTAATGATTTACCTGAAAATGATTTCAATACTTTGTTCAGAAATTTAAAATCTCTAGAGATGAAGATAGAGCAAAACAAAGAAGGTACTTTTGCAAGTATGTCAAATTATTATGTGGTTGGAGTTCCTGGTACTTGGAAGGTTGTTTCCTCCAAGTAATGTTCATTTCTTTAATTCATCGGATTGCCTCCATTAGCACTCTAAGGTTAGTTATTCAAATAATTGTATTTCATATTGGTTATGTTAATTTGCATCCCATGTAAAACAATAACTTAAGTAACTGGGTATGGTTTGAGTCTAAGTTCTATACTAGTGTTGTTATAATTGTGTCATGAATCAAAAGAAGGTTTTGTTATTCACATGTTTAAATTTCAAATGTTGTAGGTTCCAGATGGAGTTAAACATGAAGGAGTTCCTTCGAATAAAAAGAATATCCATATAGCAACCACAAGTACATCAATTATAATTAAATCCTATAATGAGCAGTTCAAATGTGAATTTTCAAAATTTCTTAATCTTAGGTGTAATGAACTAGTAACAGGAGGAAGAATGGTACTATTATTTTTAGGGAGAAAAAGCTTAGATGCTCGGTTTGGAGAATTGAGTTGTCTTTTTTTTGAAATGGATAAAAGGCCCATAGCTCATATCCCATAAAGTTTACACAACATATATCGGGTTATACCTGAATAATATTATAAAGGAAGAAAACCCCAGCTACAAAAAACATATTTTCTTCAGTAATTAAGTTATTCAAGCTCTAGAAAATTAAAAAATCAGGGCGATTCAGGGTGATTTTTATATTCACTTTGTTTCCATACTTGCAATTTGTCTCAAGGAGGTTTCCAAACATCCCTCACCTCTTCAACATCCTTGTTGTTCATCGGATCTGAGATGCTTATCTTCGATTTAGCTGCTTCCTTTATTTTAGCTGCTGATAGCTGAAATAAACTTGAGGAAGCACATCGTTATCCCTTGTTCCACACAAATAATTGATAGATCTAATTATTAAGCAAACTTTTATAGAAATAATGATTTAGTCGCTGGTTGCTAATTTTGAGTTGTAACTCCTCCTTTCGAAGGTGATAATTCATATCTATTGAGAGTTGGCTAGCACGGTAACTTCTACTCAAATCAGGTACGATTATTTGATTGTTGTTGGTCGTATTGTCTTTTAATTTGTTGTCTCTTATTATGTTTTCTTTATTGCATGATCCAATTCTAGTTTGAAGCAGAGAGTGGCCGCCTCCTCAAAAAATTGTTGTTATTTTGCGGATACCATCCTCGGGAAATATCTGTATTGAGTTTCCCACTCTGTAAGTATGATTCAACTCTTTCCTCATAATTGTCTAGCTCAATTAAATCTTGATCCTGACTATTTGAATGCTTTGATTTTGTACTTGCTTTATGAATTAGTATTTGATATTAGGCTTCAATGTATTTCCAAATTTGAATGCTTTTTGTTTCTTTCTTTTTATGCACTCTACTATTTCTTTCCTTCAAAATGTGAAATCAAACTGTCGTTAGTAGTATGCTTGCTTTGTTTAATTCCACTGTCTTGTGTTGACCTGGTTTTGAATTTGTTGAAAACTTGTTCTGATGTTGTGCATATACTATAATTGATTAAGCTTTAACTTGTTTTTTAATTGACCATAAGTGTCTTTGAATAAATACAATCGAAAAATATATGCTCAATGATTTTTGTTTCTTTTTGGCAAAAAAGATAATTGAGCTCTCCATTTTTTTGTTCTTGTCTTTTTAGTTTTCTTGCATATGCACTCAACCCTATTGTCCAACAGGTGTGTATAGATAAAACATCCATTTAAACAGAAAATAAACTATAGATTTTTGTCCAATCAATACTCTAGGTCAAGTCATAATAATAGCACTAACTCAAAACATTACTAGTGCTGACAAACATTACTAGTATTCCAAACATTTAGAAAAATCAACACTTAATTAAATTAAAATTACATAAAAATTACTTGCAAATTTTATTAGGAAACATGATAACTGAAACAAAATAATGATATATTACTCAACATAGTCAATTTTGGGTTATGTTTCACATTATTGTAAGTTTACTTCTTTTAAACATAAGGACTTGTGGAAGAGGGTAAGTCGAGAACTTTTACATTCCAAATTATACGCCATCAATGGAAGAAACTAAAAAAGTGATTATAGAACAAGGATCATTTTTGATTGATCAAATGTTCAATATGGTCTCAAATTGGGACCCAAATATTGACTTTCAATGAGCATAAACCAATTGATAATATCGAAGTGGAAAAATGTAGCAAAAATCATAAGAGTGGTTTAAGGACCTTTGCTTGTAAGACAATTTGGATTGACCCTTATGGACGAGTTGTTCTCAATATTTGCTGTTAATGTCACCAGTCATCTCCTCAAAGAAAATGGAAAGTATACAATTATTGTCCATTCGGTAGTGAAATAAAATAGAGAGAAGACGCCTACAACATTTTTTTATTTATAAACAATTATAATTTATCTGATTTCTATTTACGTTGTAATTTGAATTGGCAATAACAATAATGGAGTTTACATTGGAAAATAATATTCATTTTTCGAAGACTATGATTGTTTGATTTCAGTGATACAATATTTCCATATTAAAGAAGATTTTGTAGATATTTAGAGTCAACGTTAAATTATGACTCAAATATATTGACTCTTTTATTGTGTTAAAGAGTACAAGGAATTACCTAAATCAAATGGAGTTATTTTGAGAGATTGGAGTGATCAATCAATTCCAATCAGCTAATTAAAGAAGGCATTTTAGCAGGCGTATGCATATTGAAGGAAATTGAAAAAAATCAAGTAGATAAATATTTCCCATATAAATTGGTGAATTGATGAGGCCTTGACTTATTGCCGTCAATCAATTACTTCAACCTCAAGTAATAATCTCTACATACAGATAGTTGTTATATAGAGATTTAGAATCCTCTCAAATTGTATATCTTCATACTCTTCTTCTTAGCCTCAATTATCAATTTTGTAATTTTCTTTTCACCAAAAGTACTAATACTCCTCTCCCAAAAGTGGATGTCACTATTTCGCGATAATGGAACCTATAAATCATGTGTATGATTTTCCTTTGTGTTTGTGCATATGTGATTGTGATTGCTTATTTGGGGTTACTAATTTTTTGTTTATTCTGCATCACCATCAACATGATCCTATTTTTTCTGCTGCGTTTGAGGTGTTAATCCAAATTTTCCTAAACAATCTGGTATCAAAGCAATTTGGTTGGTTAATAGAAGGTGTTAGGTAGTATGGCAGGAGATGAAGGTACCTCGGTTAAAGCAAGACCTTATGTTAGGGGATCTTATGTGGCGTTAGGATTAATTGGCAATAGAGAAGTAGAATGGGGATAATTACTTTGAGAAGTGATAATGGAGAATGAAAGCCATTCTAAGGGGGAATAAGGTTCATTATTTGGTGTTTGGCATTGAGAAATTGTCTATTGCTATTTCAACCATGGAGAAGGAGGAGATGGAAGGGCTTTTACACTAAACAGTTGGCCATGCAAAAAAAGTTATCTCAAAAATTAGTAGTGAAACAATTACTAGAGGAATTTGGATGAAGCTAGAGAATCTCTGCCTGAAAAAGTCGCTCATAAATCATTTGGTTTTGCCGAAGACATTTTTCAGCATGAAGATGAGAGAGGGTACCTCAGTGAAGGCACGTCTTAATTTCTTCGATGATATTTTGATGAAAATTAAGATTGTGAATTTGAAGGTGGATGACGAAAGAAGGCAATGGTTCTTTTTCATTCCCTTCTGGAGCATTACACGAGTTTGCTTAATAGTCTAATATATGGGGGAGACGCATTGAGAGTAGAAGATGTGAAATCCAGTCTTCTACCTGAAGACTAGTGGGATAAGATGAAAGGGATGAATGTAGGTAGAGGAGGGAGTAGTAGTCTGGGTTTATTTGTTGAGAGAGAAATGAAGGTGAAGAAGAGTTGAAATCCTAAACGGCATTCCAAGTCTAGAAAGCCCGAAAATGGTTGGAGAGGAAAGTCCAAAGATGTAAAGTGTCACCGTTGTAAGAAATTATGCCATCAGAAGAGAGATTGTCCAGACTTGAAGAGGAAGACAGATGATAGGTCTTCATCGATTATGGTGGAAAAGACTATATCTGACGATGTGTTGATAGTAGCTGCATCGAATGTATCAGACCATAGAGTGCTTATTTTAGGTGCGTCATTCCACATGACACGAAATGGGGATTACGTTAGCTATTTTTTTGGAAAGGAAGGAAGTGCAATTCTTATAGGAAATGATGGTTGTTGTAGATCCATGGAATAGAGTATAGTATGGATTCACATGTTTAACAGAGTGATTCACTCTTTGACAGGTGTCCGTTATGTTCCATATCTTTGGAAGTCTTTGATCTCTTTAGGGCATTTGGCATCCATGGGATGTAAGGTAACTATAGAGAAGTATAGCTTGAAGGTTTCTTATGGTGCACTAGTTTTGATGAAGCGTGATGTTTTTCGAAATCTGTATCTATTGAAAAGAACTACCATGCTTGGTGAGTCTTGTGTTGGAGTTGACAGTTATCATGCTTTAGATGCCACATGCCACCAAACTTTGGCTTCTCAGGTTGGTTCATATTTTGAAGATGGGCTTGGAGTTGCTTCGCAGATGGAATATGATCAAAGAAGAAAGCTTCGCTAAGTTAGAGTTCAATAAGGAGTGTGTGTTGGGTAAGCAGACAAAGGTATCTTTTGGAGTTAGACACCATAGATCAAAGAGAGTACTTGTGAAACACCCTACACCCCTTAGTATACCCAAATGGACACACTAAAGGATATAGTATGTTATAGGTATAGCTAAAAGCTTTACAGAGACTAAGATTTACAAGACAAATAAATAGAAACAATGGAAACATTAAAATAGCAACTCGTTAAATTGAAACTTCATAAATAAGTCATAAAACCAAATATGTCTCAAAATACCAAATACACATGTCTTATGAAAAATACCATCTCAGTCACAACATCAGAGTACATAAAATCATAAAATCATCCCTCTTATCAAGTACCTGTACATCCTAAAAGTCAAATGAAAAGAAAGCTAAAAAAGAAGAAGAATACATGCAAAATCTCCAAGAATATCTCTCCAAGAAAGCTGAAAATCTACTGCCCTTGCCTCTGCTGGCCTATGTGGGGAAGGGAAAATAAAGGAGTAGGTCAGACTAAAAGTCTGGTGAGTGAAAGTAACTACTAGTATTTTTAAGCAAGATAAAGATAATAGACATAGCAACAGTTCTAGTATAAAAGGAAATAAAGGAAAAGATAAAGCTGGAATAAAATACTGTTTAACTTTTTGCTTTGCTTAGATAGTTTTGATTGGATTGTTTGCACTTTTCTAAAAGTGCTTTAATTAGGCTGAAATCCCAATCCTAGTTTAATTAGGCTGAAGTCCCAATTCTACCCTTTGATCGGCCTTCTATCTCCGTTGTGCCACTGTGAGCTAGTCTCATCATGTGGTCCCACAGCAAAAGACACATGTTTAGCGCTTTGGAACTAAATAGCGACTTATATCCCTACTCCGAGGCCGCACGCTCGGCCACCGTCAGCTCGCACTATCTGTTGCTCCATCTTTTGACCTCTTATTTACCCGCTTCAGCATAAGTGTGTCGAGCCTCAACTGATTTGTTGTGAGACCATCAGTCCTAGCCTGAACGGGTCCTGCCCGGTCTCACCTAAGTGTTTTGTAAGACCATCAGTACTAGTCTAAAAGGGAAATGCTGTCAGATACGGATCCTAACAAACAAAATCTAGTTGTGCCCTTTGCCCAAATCCCCTTATTTAAGCTTCTATCCATTGACCACTTATTTACCATTACTTCAGGATAAGCATGTCCCAGCCTTACCTAATCTATTGTGAGACCATCAGTTCATTACTGAAGGGGAATGCTGCCGGTACGGGTCCTACTTCTTCTTTGCTTATTAACTTAGTGTAAGTTTTAAAATAAGCCTCTTCTATTATTTCTGCTCTGTTTGCTTATTAACTTAACCTAAGTCTTAAAATAAGCCTCTTCTGTTATTTCTTCTATTTTCTCTCTTTTAGTTATAATTACATGTTATAACTATGCTTGCAAATGTCTTAAATTTGCCCATTTCAGTCTATGTCCAATTTATTGCAGTTCTTCTTACTTTACATCTATTTTCTGTAAATTTAGTATTATTATATTTTAGTCCATATAAGCGAATTATTCTCTTTTATTTATTCTATTCGCGTGAAAAGGAATAAAAAGAAACTAACATTTACAGGCTAAATTTCAACTAAAGAGGAATAGATGTAAATAACAATAAATGACTGTAAATAACAGTAAATAATTGCAAATAACTGAAATAAAATAGCTAAGAGAAAATAAACTGGAAAGAAAGTCTAAAGTTTACTTACAAATAAACTGTAAATAAACTTGCATAAAGGTTATTCCAAAATTATAGAAAAACTACAACTATTGGAAACCCTATTATTTTAAATTACTTAAAAATCTAAAATAATTACTAAACACTCACTTATGGTCCTTAGCTCTTTTCCTTGGCCTTCTCGGATCCACTTCTAGGGTATAAAATATTTTAATTAAAAAGATCTCCTCCTTGACAAAATATTCCTTTTAGGGTCCAGCCTCAGGCAATGAACCTAGATGGAGAAAATCTGAATGAGAAAAATAGATAGGCCTAGGGTCTTATTTATAGTGTCACTTGTGGATCTTAGGCCGTTGGATTTGGAGATTAAATCTGGTGCAACCACGTCATAGGCTCGTTGGAAACCGTCAGATGGAAGCACGAATGCACAAGATAGAGCTAAAATAGAAAAACACGTTACGATCGAAACTGGACGAATGTTCGTCCAAGTACGTATGCGGGTCGACCGCCAGATCGACCTTTATATGGCTTGGGTCAACCTATACATCGACCCAGCTATGGGGAAGGTCGACCCTAGGGTCGACCTGACATATATTTTTTTTCTTTTCTTTTTGTTTTCTTCGTTTCTTGTTTATTCCGTAAATTCTTCGTTTTAGCTTGGATTTTGACAATATATATATGGAAATTGACAAGAAAATCATCACGGACACAGTGGTGCAACTTCCGTGGTTCAATTCTGATAATTTCACAAAGTTATTTTATTATTTAATTAATTCGTTAATTAATTACTATAGCTGAAATTTCAGGTTGTTACATTCTCCCCTCCTTAAGGGATTTCGTCCTCGAAATCTCTAAGGACAGAAGAATGAAATAAATATTTTCATCCAAGTTCTACAACCAACTACTCAACCATCATCCATCACATCTATTGTCCTTAAGTTTTTCTAATGCAATTTATGATACATATGCAAATAGTGTAGTGTCAATGTCCCTAACTAATGCAAAAAATTAGGCGGTCTATTGATTCAGTCGACCTCCTCTTTATGCAATCATGTCCGTGCTATGTATCCAAACGAATGCAGGTTTCCTAATGATAACTGATAGTTCTATATGCGTGCTACAATCATCATCCAAATGCAACAATCATATGTTAATCATCCATTTATAGCAACCAGGGAATAAAATAAAATAAAATGCAAATACGCACACATCCATATGGATATGCTCTAGTGACCTAGTTAGACTGATCCCTAAGAGATAATAGTGCCTAGTGTAAGTATATGCGTCCATTAGCATCCACTAGCAAACACTTGCAACCACTAGCATCCATCATACATAACATGTTCTAATAACATGTTTACATTCAGTCCTACCATTTATAGGTTAAATCCTAAGATCTACCCTTCCAAAGGATAATAAAGGAAAGAACCTACTCAAAACTAAAGATGGAAATAGGAAATTCAAATTTTACTATCAAAGAGATGTGGATAAGAGGTGCGTATTTCTCCTAATCAAATCAATCTTCTCCGAAGTATTTTTAACCATGTCGGGACCAAGTAGAAATCTCTCTGTAGACTCTAACCAATATGAAGGCGACTTGCACGGTCTTCCATAAAGAGCTTCGAAAGGTGTCATTCCAATGCTAGCTTGAAAACTACTATCATATGCGAATTCCACTAAAGGAAGATGTTCCTTCCAAGTTCCTCCAAAATCAAGAATACACATCCTCAACCACACGTGTCTTACTATCTTACTAATATCACCTTATCATTCTTCTATAGACTACACACATGAAGCAACATTCCTAGTTCCCACTAGTGTCCTATACACTTTAAGGAAACTTCTATTATTACTTCTAAAAGTAATCGCTGCTATCTCCTACATAGCCTTACACTTTTTCCGTCACACCTAGGAAATGATTCCTATCTACTCCACATTTAAAATTTTGGTTTCGTATTTATTATTTCATTTCAAAAACTAAAACTTTTAAATTTCTAAAACATCAAATCCCAAAATTTTTGCCTTTAAAAGTGTTATTTTCAAATTTGTATTAAATTCAAAGGTACTTGGTTACTTAACATTTTATCTTTCTAGACTTGCATCCTTATAGATTTTTGAATTTACAATATTCCCCAAACCTAGAGGGGAAAACTTATAAATTCTAAGTTCAAAACTTTCTTTTAAAGACCTTTACAGCTTTCTATAAAAATTGGGATTTTTGAATTTAACTGTTACTAAGCTTTTCGCTCCCAAAACCTTATTTACTTTTTCACCAAACCATTTCTTTAATATATCTTTAAAATGTCCTCACATGTTTTCAAAACATCTTCTTTTCATAGATTTTCAATTTTGCAAAAACTGGAGTAGATAAGAACGGTTATTTTATTAAAAACCCCTTAACTTTCTAATTACCTATCCTTAGAGGAGTTTCTAACTTACTACAAATTGGGACTTTCTACAAAGGCAAGCAACCAATTCGCATAATCAATGGAAAAATATATGAAATTTCCATTGCTTAGCTTTTTCTACTAAGGCTCCCTATAATATCTCTCCTAACTAACACTGTCTCTAGTTATTACACTTCTTATTACACCTAATGGTTTTATACCTTAATATATTGGAACTACTTTCTTTTATAAGAAACTATTAATGCTAAAACCTTCTATAAATCCTTTTAAAAGAGGACTTCACTGACGTGCACGTAAATGTGCATATATTTACATCCATATTTTATCTATTTTTATTCAAATAAATGTCATATTTGGGCATTTTAACATGTTTAAAACCAAAATTCAATTATTTTCAAATCGTCATATATTCATCTACATACAGGGGCAAAATAGTCATTTTTGTGCATGTGTTAATTTGGAACTTTTTACTTGGACATTTTTCATAATTTTTATAGGAATTTGGATGCATATGGAAGAGGGTTTCATGAAGATATGTGCATGCACAAGGGAATACAAAGGAATGAAGAGGAAATAATTCAAGCTCATGATAATGGAGGACCCCACCCACTTACCTAAATCTACAATTAGAAGCTAATGGACAACTAAGTGGAGGTTAAAGCTTCATGCACATTTAATGATTGATTAATTAGTGGCTAATGGTTACTTAGTGGCCACACTTCCTAAAGGGCATTTTGGAAAGCACCTTAAAAATTGAATTAGGGTTTTATGCATGTATAAATAGCCCTCTTATGTACATGTAAATGATCTTCTACTCTCTCATTTTTACTTAGGAAATTAGCAAAGTTGTAAACACAAATCAAAGTGAAATAAAAAAGGCTTCCTAAGCCTTCTCTTTTCTACATGCTTCTCTTTACTTTTATGCTCATTTTTATTCTTATGCTCTCTTTCAATTCATGTTCATAGCTTAGATTTACATTTATCCACTTAGTTTAGTTCATTTCCTTCTAGTAGTTAATCTTCTTTTTCTTTGTTTATTTTCTACTTTATTTTATTTTCAATGTTGAAATCTCTATGGGTTGAAATGATAACGCAAATGAGTAGCTAAACCCCTTCAATTTAGGGATAATGAAGCTCTCTACTTTATGTAATTTCAACATTTTTATGATTTATGATCTCTAGTTTTGATATTAAGTGAAATAATTGTTGCATTTATCATAAGTATGGTTTATTTATGTTATTAATTAACATAACTTAAACCATCAAACTATAATACAACAAATAAACCACTTATAAATTCTCATGAAAATGAAGCCAAAGCAAAAGCTATTTTAAGTATGATCTATTTACTATTCATGTTTATGTGAAATTACAAGGAACTTATTTTATATTTTTCGAAATAAGCTATACAAAATATGGTGCTTCCTATACCTTGTACATCTCTTTCACGTATTCCTTATAACTTGCACAAAACATCTTTATTTGTGATTTGGTTTCATAGAAAATTATATCATTATTCATTTCATTCCAATAGATTAAAGTATGTTTAATCTATATCCTCTTACGATAGACATGTATGAAATTTATTAATTTCCTAATACTTAACTTACACCATCTTTTTTCCAGAAAAACTCATTTTCAAAACTGTTTTAATATTTTCATAACTAGTAAACATTTCCTTATACTTATTTAAATAATAAGTGTACTTACAAACCACTCTTTTTCTATACTTAGAAATTATCTTCAAAACACATTTTTATTTGGGTCAAAACAGATGTTGCGTAAAACACTGTTACTACAACCCAAAAATTCTAGTGTATGGATTCAAAAATAAATACTAATAAATCTCACGTACTATGTAAAAACATTTCCTTTGGGAGTCACCTACTATAACAATAGTGTTATAGTCTATGCTCCCTTTATTTTTCACGAAAACATCTATTACAACAATAAATGTTGTAACCTATGTTTCCGATACTTAATACACTCTAGGTTTTTATATTTAAAATCTTTGTTTACTTACAAAGAAACTAGTGAGCTATATATGCTCAATAATTATACAAAAATAATTTCACTTTTAACAACATTTACATCGTATAAAAACCAGTTTAAATTTCGTACCACTTTTTTTTTCTTCAAAAACCCAATATTTTCTTCCTCAAAAATATTAACAATTATATTTTTCAACTTTTCAATTCTAACAATTTCATTTTATTGGGCTAGGAATAAGGAGGATTTTCCTTCTTATTACCCTAGGAGTACCCTTCCTAAACCTTGGAAATATCATTTCCTTACTAAAGTCTTTTATTCCTATTCCTCTTTTATGCTTATATTTATTCCAATGCACTACCCTTAAATCCACTTACCTGAAACAATTATAATTTTTGCAATTATTTACACATGGGCTTTCCTCTTTTTTTCAGCTGAATCTATTGTACATCTCCAATCTTTGCCTACGACTCTTTGGATTGCCAACTATGGGGTCTACTACTAAAGAGATATCTAAGTGCAAACAATCAAGCAATGAAATAGAAATGAAAGAATGTGATGCTCTAGAATCAAAAAGAGTCTGAATAGGGAAAATCCAAAATAGAGATCAAACCTTCTACAATGACTTTTCTACCTCGATCCGGTCCACTACTAGAAGGTGATGCATCTAAAGCCTGTACTTGCGCTGTAGGTGCGCCTACTCTCTGCCCCGTCCTATGCGGACAAGCTCTACTAAGGTGACTAGGCTGCCCATAGTTGAAACACCTCCCTTTCATCATTTATTCTTACAGTCCTTTGCGCAATGACCAACCAATCCACAGCTACGACATTTCCCGCTTTTCTTGATCCACTTATGAGGTCCTCCTTCTTTCCTCTTGTCTTTCTCCTTCTTGTTCTTCCACCATGGCTTTTTAGAGCTTTTTGACTTAGGAACCTCTTTAAGCTCTCCCTTCAGTTGCCAAGATGCAGGCTGAACTTTCTGTCAGTCCTCCAATCCTAACAATCTAAACATTCGCTTCGTATCCTTCAACCTAGCTCGTGCCTCCTTGAAATCCTCTATGCCAGAAAACGTCTTGCCTCCTAGAATAGCAAAGTCCTTGCATAGCTTAGAAAAATTGGCTCCTACAGGTGGATTAATGGGATCTCCACCTATTGGTGCTGTATTGGGCGCTTGCCCTTACACTTCTGGTACCGTATCTCTACAGAACCAGTCAGCCATACTATGCAAAGGAAAGAAAATTTAGGCTTGAAAGGATCGTAAGAAGGTTGAACTAGACTTTGATAGGATTTTTATAAAACTCTTTTATACTTGAAAACTATTTCTAAGAGTTTCTTTTTGAAAAACTTTTAAAACATGTTACTTTTAAAAAATACTTTACTTTTAAAACAAGTTTGTAGGAATCCTGTAACCTTAGGCTTTGATACCAAGTGAAACACCCCACACCCCTTAGTATACCCAAAAGGACACACTAAAGGATATGGTGCAATATAGGTATAGCTAAAAGCTTTATAGAGACTAAAATTCACAAGACAAATGAATAAAAACAGCGGAAACATTAAAATCGGAACTCGTTAAATTGAAACTTCATAAATAAGTCATAAAACCAAATATGTCTCAAAATACCAAATACACATGTCTTATGAAAAATACCATCTCAGTCACAACATCATAGTACATAAAATCATAAAATCATCCATCTTATCAAGTACCTGTACATCCTAAAAGTCAAATGAAAAGAAAGCTGAAAAAGAAGAAGAAGAATACATGCAAAATCTCCAAGAATATCTCTCCAAGAAAGCTAAAAATCTACTGCCCTTGCCTCTGCTGGCCTATGTGGGGAAGGGAAAATAAAGGAGTAGGTCAGACTAAAAGTCTGGTGAGTGAAAGTAACTACTAGTATTTTTAAGCAAGATAAAGATAATAGACATAGCAACAGTTCTAGTATAAAAGGAAATAAATTCGCCATCCATATACGTATTTGTTGTCTCAAAATTATTATTTAAATATGTATGCATCTAATTATATATGCTAAGATATAAACTGAAAGCATATGTGATTTTAAAAGGAAGGAGATCAAGAACCAGACACTCCCTAATTTACTCCTTTCTTTATTACCATTTACTAGATCTTGATTTAAAGATTCAAATGCCTTTTTGACTATTTAAAATAAGTAAATTTACATATATGTAACAAAAAATTTATTTGGTTTGACAAAGTCAAAACTTTATATTTGAAATTCAATATCAATAAAATCTAACTTTGACTTTGAAAATAATTTATAAGACAACTTTCCCTAATTCACTACTACATTTATTACCATTTATTAGATCAAAATCCAAATTTTAAATGCTTGTAATTACAACTTTTGTACATATTTGGTAAAATAGTAGTTTGAATGATGAATGATTTTAATACAATAAATTCAAAACATTTGAATCGTAACTACCATTTATTAAGCTATTTGAAATCTTGTGTGTAAAGTTTCAATTCAATTATGGATACAGAATAAAAAGGTTTTGTAAAGTAATATATTGAATATTCGTTATGAAATTAAAATTAAAATGATTATTTGAGATATTGAAATTATTTTTAATGACTTTTAAAATACAAAATCATATACATAGATATTTGTATATATGAGTCCAAATACATATTTTTTGGTTTTTTTAATCAAGGATCTATAATTCAATATTATCTAATGAGTAACAAATCAATTTAATCATAAATAAGTGGATGAGACAACATATGAAAATATGGAATCATTATACAAATTATCAAAAAATACATGTGAACTAAAATATAAGTAAGAGAAATACCATAAAGATGTGGTCGTTGATCACATCTTGAATGTTAGATCATCCTATATACCATTTGAAAAAGTTTTGCCCTTTGTAACAACTTGATTTAAGATTTCTCCTTGGATCTCAAGTAGGTCACCATCCAGCTTTGCAAGAGAAGGATGAACTACATATTTTATTTTTTTATTTAATGTTTGCATTTGTTATTTGAGTTGATAACATTATGGAAACATCAAATTTGAATTTCAACCATCGAATGTTAGGAGGAGAGAAAAGAATGGTTAAACAAGTGAATGTGTGTAGGAAATAAATTAGTGGATTTGTTTTTAATTGAAAGAATGAAACCTTTTGCATTCTTTTAATTAAAACTTCCCTAATCAATTCCTTTAATTTTCTCTTAATTGCTCTCTCCATTTCTCTCTATTCACGTGGTATGGTTGAAATTACTTGCTATCAAATGGTACAAAATTTCCATAAATCCCTTTATGTAATTATATTTTATTTAGATTTGTTTAAAATTACATGGATATCGTATATCGATGCACGAAAATATAACTTTTACATATACATCCAAATAACTCCCAAACATAACTAAACTAAATAATAATTAATATTTCTCAAATATTAATTAATTTACAACATTTTATAAATTAATTAAATCGTGTGGTTTTTCGGAGAATCCACAGATACGGTTATGTGACTTAAAAGTGTGAATGCAAATATTAACATTCACATGTCACCTTAACTAGTGGTGTGATAGTTTGGCCAAATTCATCGCTTACATAATTTTTTAGTATCAAATTTTACATTTTCTAAAGCGGTACCTTTTAACAACGATTATTTTCACTAATTCTCTTCGTCAACACTATATCACATTAGGAATTATGGAATTGGGTTTTGGTCAGAATTCCAATATCATCCATATTCAACTTGGTTAGTCCATAACCAAAGTCCTTGGTTAGCGCACTACTCTGGCAAGAGATTTTGACTTTGAGTTGACTACAGTTGTCATGATACTAACCTTATATAACCGAGGAGACGAATTGTCTATTGAATAGCGTTTTACTTCCAATGCTTCCACTCAACCCAACTATAGTTATAAGATGGACGTCATTCCATGATTTAACTATAATCAAAGTGGAGTTTCCACATTAAAGCTCAATGGTATTCTCAAGTCGAGGGAATTGTGTAATATTGTCACTTCGATACTCTCGGTTTGACCTTAGTTATATTAACCAACAGAAAACTATTGAGTGGGTCATTCTATAGTTATCTAATAACTATGAATACGTAAATTCTTGGTGCCCCCAACAGCCATGAGTAATAAACTGCCCAACATTTTGGAGAGAGTTACGTACTCCAGCCTCAATGGATGCATCAATATCCAGTTTTGACATGTCTTGACTATGAATATTTAAACCAGTGTGTTTATTATATTGCGATAAATTGCTCATGATTACAACACCTTCTAATTGCTATCACAAAACAAACCATTTATGGATTTTCGATTAAATATTGTTAAATTGAAAAATCAATTATTTATAACACATTATAATAAGTATATGATAGGAATAAAACACATTTATTTTGAACAAAATTGGTTATCAAGTTAGATATATAAAACAAATTACATAATTTCCCATAGGGCATACCCTTAACTCTATCAATCTCCCACTTGCACCTAGGGTCAATTATGGAATCTTATTCCAACTTCATCATTCGGTTTTCTCAAAAACCAATCGGGTCGGTCCCTTAGTGAATGGGTATGCTATTTTGGTTTAATTATCTACTCTATATAAATTCTCTCCGATGCTAGGAAGCTGCCTTTATACTGGGAACTATTCGGAGTATGTCTCTTGACTTATAATGAGCTCTAGATTATTTTACGAACTGAATCTATCATAATTATCATATAATAATGTCATGAGCTTCTCAATATTTGGAATCACCCTTAGCTTGGTTATAAATTTATGCATTTATAATTATACATTGCTCTTATTGTAGCGCTATTTAAGGCGGGAGCTTAGCCTTTTCATTGAATCAGCCACAACCTTTTGTTTGGAACATTTCCAACTTAAAGCTCCTTAATTAAGATTTGAACATGGACATTGACATATTATACTCAATACCACTTATGAAGTTTGAGTCTGAATACTCCTTCATAAGGAGTTCATTGTTTCTATAAAAAATTCTCTAGTATTTCATAAATACTCGAGAATACTCTAAACTACAATTTAGTGATCTTAATTTGGATTTGATGTTTACTTCATGCATCAAATACATAAGAAAAATACAAAAGTGTAGAAAATACAACATCTATGATAATTTCTATTGCCAACACATAAGGAATCCATCTTACATGTTTCATATTAAACATTTTAATAAGGTTCTTTGCATATCATCTGAGACATTCCAACATCTTTTATACTTATTATAAAAGATGTTATTGACAAATCCAACACTGAGTATTAAACAACCAACCTAGAACTCATTTTAATATAAGTACATTGTTAATAATCAGTAGTACATGTTATTTACTTATAGTGAAGAAATATCTATGTACCTTTTAATATTCCTTTGCAGTTAAAGTGCTTAGCGGTTCCATAGCAGTGGGGGTGCAAAAGGTTATAGTAGAGATAAAGCGGGGATATAACAGGAAATAGCGGAGGTGCATTGTAACGACCCACATTTCTGACCGTTCAAGTCGACAATAAATCCACACATGTCGGCTCAAACAATCCAAAATACAGATAGTTATTGGGGTTAAATAAGAAAAGAAAGGAAAGAACAGAAACAAACACAGAATCTTGCAGCGGAAGGGACAAGATATAATAATAAAATAACAGTTCATGAAGCTGTTAAATAAATATTTCTGATTATTATTATACATCATAAATCAGAGTTACATACATATCAGAGATAAAACAACAATGCAGCGGAAAAATAATACAGTAGTAGAAACAAATGATGTAATACCAAACTCCGTCTTCGTCCTTCATAACATACCTTCAACCGAATCTAAAATGCTCAGGCTGACCCGAGCGTAATGAAAAGACAAAACACTCGAGTCAGGACTAAAATATCTCATGTAAGTCAAATCGAATAAGAAATATGAGTGTGACGGCGTCAGAGATGTTTACGGGGTTTGACATCTCCTATCCAGTGTCAACGTGAGTGCAATAACTTAAGAGATGTTACGGGATTTTCCATCTCTCAAGGATCCGTTAAACTATCTACTATGTAGTACAATACGCTATTATAATATGTCTACATTAAAGTAAAAGTATTAAAATAGCATTAAGCCATGGCCCATTCCACCCTTAACACATTTTTATTCCCAAGAGCATATACAAGACCGTAGTTTCCCCAAAACTGGAAGTCACCAGAGGGCAATCCATATACTAAAGGTACAAACCAAAACGTAGTCGAATAGGATAATCAGTATGACAAGGTACATGAGGCGATACCAACTAGGATACTAGTAGTTGCGTCATCCGGACTGATGTTGGGCATAGCAGCTACTACCCCAACACCGCGAAACAACACTCCCATAATCGAGGGGTGCACCCAAATCGAATCACAAAAGTAATAGATATGGTAACGAAGAAGTATGTCCGCTAGAGGTGGCGAACCTCAATGGCCCGGCAGGGCTCCTGTTTTAGTCATGTCAGGGGTCATCCAAAATCGTTCTCTTTCTTCAATCAACGCGTTCACCAAAACCATCCACTTCATTCTGGATCAACACTCCGCGTGTATTAGTTATTAAAGTGGTTTTTGGTATCGACATAGAGTACGTCCATATCCGATCCCGGTCTCTTTAATAACTACGTATTATTACACCGGTGGCTCTTTTACATTTCAAATCGATTCATAATTGATATCAAAATATCATATTCGCTTCAAAATCAAATCCATTCAAATATCATCATATCTATTCAAGATGTAAGATTCCATTTCAAAATCATTTTTCGCCTCAATATCTCATTTCGATTTCAAGATCATTTTTTGCCTCAATATCTCATTTCGATTTCAAAATCATTTTTCAACTCGATTTACCTTCTCAATAAACCATTTCAAATTATCAATTTCAAATACATATTTGAACCACAAAATAAACAATTTCACTTTTAATATATTTCGAAACTTTAAATATTTCACATTTCAAAATAGCTCATATATTTATATAAGAATATAAGATTCGCTTTAAAACCATTTCGTATTCAAATTAGAATATACTTCAAATTAAACATCTGTATTAAGTAGTTTACTTAATTTCTGGAACAATTCCAATTCAATAACTTAGATTAACATTCGAATTTCAAGAATTCATTTAAGTATTATATTCAAATCAATTTTAGTTCAAATCCTATTCAAATCAATTTTATCTTCAAATTTAATTCAACAGTTTCAATTTAGTCCGATTCACAAATTTCTTTGAATTTCAATTAAATTCCAAATTAATTAAATCTCAATTTCAAATCAATTTTCAATTCCAAACTCAAACTTGAAATATCATTTCATATAAATTTTCTTAGAAATATTCAGAGTTCGATTAAAAGTCCAATCTTTTAAAACAAATCAACTTTCGAAAATTTACGTCGTATTTCAATCTTTTTCTTAAAAATCTAAACTTCGAATAATTAAACAATTTCATCTACCAAGTTTAAATTCCAACATCTCGAGCTTCAATTCAAAATAATTCAATTTCCATAAATTGGATTTTATTCTTAAAATCAATTCATTTAAATAATTTCAAAACAACTTTTGAAATCATTTAATTTAACTAATCCGGTGTCCGTATATAATATTCTAACCTATGGCCAAGTGGATAATTATTTCAATTTTAATTTCAAGGATGGATATATATCATTTCAATCCAAATAGATGTCATAGGTATATCATTTCAACCTATTCCTTAATTTATTCGAAATAATTCAGTTTACAGTTTTATATGCAATAAACAATATACATGATGATAGCATAATATATAAAAATAAATAAACAACCAATATCGACCAATAGCATCCATCACAACCAATCAACCATAAAGCCAACAACATTCACAACAATTTTATAATTATCAATATCGAATAATATACTGCCAATTTAAATTTAAATTATTTTAATGGTCAATTTAAATTCTATCAATTAATTCACATATCAAGACAGATGATAATTAAACCTACCAAACAACAGCCAATAAATTTCATATCACTTCAGAATATAAATTTAACTAACAAAAATTATTTTAGTCAATTGTGAGCGTATAAACACTCACTTTGATTTTCTGTTGTCGCCGAGACGTTCCGGTTTGGAACTGAAACTGGACGACGCCCAACTTTAGCCCAAATTTCCACCGTCTCCAAATCCATCCAAACAAGTTTCATTTGGAAGCTCTCGTCATTACGATCGCAACGTAAAAAGTTTCGTTCCAATTGGACCTCGTATGAAAAAGTTATGCTATTTTAAAGTTTACACGAATTTAAATATATATATAAATATATATACATATTTTTTTCAAACCCTACTTTCAATCTCAGCCCTCCATTTTCTCTACTGCAGATCTGGGCCCTTCCTTCCATCTTCTCCAAAACGTGAAAAGCACGTACAATCTCAACCCATTCCTTCCAACCTTTGACCGACGATTTCTCCACCATCACTCGACGAGAAGTTGATCGGAGACCCACGTTAGAAGCGCCTACGCAAGAGCTACCCACAGCCAGGAGGTGGTTGAACTCGTCTCCACCCATCACCTCGATTTGCGTGAAAAACGCAGCGACTTCGAGCTCGATTTTCCGTTGATTCGTTGCTCCGTTTTCGATCATCTCCGTATGGATTTGAAGCTCTCATCGTCCTCTACAACTTTGTAGTTGACGACTTTTGCTAATTGTTGATGGATTGAGAGGAAAATGAGGAAGAAGTTTCGAAATTTTCTGGCCATTGAATTAAAAGTGGCGGCTAAGGGCTGAAACCCTAGGGTTTTTGGAAAATAGAGAAAGTGAGGGGCTTTTATAGAAAAATACGCGACACTATTCATCCCGGATTTTCCGAACTCCAAACGAAGCGTGCCGGCTGGCATTTCTAGGGTTTATCCCACGTTCCGAACACAATGGAACAGGTTTCAGAAGCTAATTCGATCATCTGTGCGAGTTACGGCAATAAACGATCGATTTAAAATTAAATCGGTTAATCAAATTTCTGTGCGTTTGGGCTCGCCCCGGACAAACGGTAAATCCGATTGACACGAAATTTGAAACCCTACAATAAAATGACATTACAGATCCGATTAAACTTGTTTCGTCGAAATTCGAGAGTTTTTGAAAAATGACTATTTTCTCTCGCCGAATTAATATTAAAAACAATTCGATGCGTTTCGAGCTGCCACGGTCAAACGATAACTCCGATTGGTACGAAAATTGAAATCCGATAATAACAAACTATTACGGATCCAATGGAACAAGTTTCGTTCAATTCTGAGAGTGTTCGAAAAATGGCTATTTTTCAGTCGATAATTAAATATTAAAATATTCAATTTTAAAAGTTCTATAACATTACTATAACTCCAATATGATAAGATAAAATTTTACAAATCATTTTCAATCATATTCAACTCGATTTTCAATTATTTCTGAAATTTAACTTATTAAATTATCGATTTAATTGTCTAATTAAATCCAATATTCGAAAAATAAATTATTCGACTGTTTAATTTCAATATAAAATCCCCAATTTTAAATTATTAACTTTTAAATCAAATTTCAATTGTTCACAAATTTCATTTTTAATTTCACAGTAATTAACAATCTTTTACAATGCGGTTTTCCATTATAAATCCAGTATAAAAGATTACATTAGATTCAGCGTTCAATTATACTGTAATTCAAATTCAAGATATTTAATTCCAATTGAATTCTTTTATTTCGATTTACACTTTCATTATTGAATCAACCATTTACTTATACATTATTATCAATATTTTATAATTCATTTACTTTCATTTTCTTCAACTATCATCTTATTTAAATTCACAGTAATATTAAATTACATTCATTTACGTTGATTTCATATTATAACTTCAATATTAAATGTAACATTTTATTTATTTCATTGTTTACAATCAAATTCAATTCATTATTTACATTCACTACAAGTTAACATCCATATTTAATTTATAAATAAGTTATTTCAGAATAAAATTTTGTATTTTAACTTGTAATTCACATTTAACAACACAAAATTTTATTTCCTTCGGATTTTTATCCAAAATTTTCATTTTAATTCGTATTTTTAAAGTGTTAAAAACACGGGTCGTTACATGCATACAGCTTCATTGAATGTAAAACAAAATATTTAAAGTTAATTTATTCTCATTCTCATATCATTTGTATAGGAAAAAGAAATATTTTTTAGTTTTATATAACAAAAACTAATAATATCATGATTTATGCAGTCTAGATTTGGTGACTACAATAGAGTTTTAACTTACATTAAGCACTTATGCCTTAAAGTTAGCTCTTTACCCTAACTTTGTTAGTTTGGTTCAAAAGAGAACCAGTCAAATCAACCTTTTTATATAAATTTTGCTAAAGCGGATACTAAAATGCCTTGATTTAGAAGGTGTTGTTGAATATAGCGGGGCTTAAAGCGGATCTATTGTTTAATGGCGCTATATTGAAATATCATAGCGGTCGAAGAGCGCTATGCACTATAGCAGAGATGTTACAGGGCTTAAACTACATAGGTTTCTTGTAGACACACGCTTCCTTTGTATTTTAACTGAAAATCAAACTATTTGATATTTCTATCAAAACATTTATTTAATTTGATGCCTGTCGAATGATACTTTCAGATC
Organism: Allium fistulosum; assembly: GCA_030737815.1. Lineage (NCBI taxonomy): Eukaryota > Viridiplantae > Streptophyta > Magnoliopsida > Asparagales > Amaryllidaceae > Allium > Allium fistulosum. Next base: position 1,384,187,831 of record CM060901.1, on the reverse strand, counting down.
CGTTCTTGGATCATATCTGAAAACCCACAAACTCGATATAGCTCCAATTGATTTCAAGACACTTTGGTTGTTTTGCGCAAACGGTCTAGTCTAAATCATCATTTTGAATTTTCTATTTCAATACATATGTACCAAAATACAAAGTCGTGTAAGGAATAATTTTGTGAATAAAATCCAAACTAGCTTGAGTACATTAAATGAAGAATCTATTGTGCTAATTTTAACAATTGAAATTCATGATTTTATGCTTATCAATGTTGCTCACAATATTTCAACCGCATTAATCTTTCGCTTGAAGATGCATTTATGGCCAATGGATCATATACTTTTGGGTGCAACTATCAAAATCATATTTTGATAGTGTACTTGGAATCATTTTGGATTTGTGCATTATACCGCATTGCAGAGTCAATACTCTGAATGATTTTATTAACAACCGAAGATAATCTATTCTCCACATTAATTGCAAACTCATTGTTTCTTTTTAATGTGCAAGAATACTCATCAAACATTGTAATACGTTGTGCTCATTTAAGTTTGCTTCATCTCATTTCATTCCTCATAATCAGTTTTATATTTGGATTGTATCCAGATCCATTTTACTGCCAATAATTTCTAAATGAAATTCCTTCGCCTCGAAGTTGGAATTTTCTGAAATAGAAATTGTTTCTCAGTGCAACAGAATATGTATTTATAAACACTTTATGAATTTATATATATAACTGATCTGGTTTTAGTTTACGATACTTATGTTCAAAATATAAATCGGTCATCTAATGACGATCTTTACTAAATTATTTTAGGGGCGATTCATACAATAACTCTCGCATACAATTATTACATGCAGTCTTTCGACTTGCACAACATGCCAATTCCTTAGTCTAGGATATGTTAAGGTTTCTTACAAACCCTTACTTGCATGATGTTGTAAACTATCATTTAAATGAAATTAATTTTAACCTTCTGTACTTCTCTTAAGTACACGACCTTATAGAAAGAGGTTTACTCAACTTCACACATCATCAATCGTACTTTGTTCAATAAAGTTCAACTAGTCATTGTTGATACATCGTTATGTATCATAAGGAGGAGTGACTTTTAAGGTTGAATTTTTATTTATTTGTTGATAAACCGTTATTCCGCCCATATTATTTGTTGAATATGAGAATTGATATTGAGTAGAATTAGTTGATTTCTATAGATTCTGCTCACTTAATATTTACTGGTTTTGGATTAACATCCTAGATAACATGGTTTTAACCCAATTAAAATTATGAGTTTTGAATTAGGAAATCTTTGTTAAGATTTAAATGAAATAAATTGGAAACATTTTTCTATGTAAAAGGTGAAAGGGTTTGGAATTATTCCACGATTCAAAAAAGTTTAAATTAACCAAAAGGATTTGATAAATGAGGCTTGATGGTTCCATATACTCTGAAAAAGATAAAGAAATATTTCAATGAATATATCTTTAAGAGATATCTATGAATGAATAAAAATATGAATTAAATTGAATGATGATTGATAATCACATATGAACTTAACATCTTTTTAATCGATGATTGGTTCGGAGGAACCGGGGTCAGATTTGGGTAATTCCTATCTGAAGACCACTTCGAACCAATTTACGTATTCGAAGTGAAGACAAGGATATGATATTTGGGATTTTTGTAACGAAGGACTGCTGGTTGATCATTTGGGGATAAACTCCCAATATACTATAGTAGCAGTAGTCTCTTCGTTATGAATCCAATGTAAGGACTAGTCGCTACTAATCCTAGGAGTAACTCCCGACAGGATGTGGTAGGAGAGTGCCTTCGGTTTGTCCTATTCCTAGACAACTTGCTTGGATGGATATCCGACGTTGCAATTGTAATTACATTGGTTGATTTCTATGAACGTATCATCTGATTGGTGGCGGAGAAGGTAACTTCTCTTAGCTTAACACCCTCTCCTAAGACATACGAGCTCAGGAGTTATACGTTTGAAGAAATCAATTGTGTAATTATGGATTGGCAATGTGGCATTCAAAGTGGAATGTGCTATGAGTAAGGTAATCGTTACCACGAGCCTCATCATCCAGAAATGACAAAAACAGGCTAGATGCGGCAGAGCTAAGTGGGTCGCTCCCATTAGGACACAGTCATCACCTTTCTAGAAATATTTATTCCCGCTATGACGTTGGGTTTTAAATTATTGTGGTGTATGCAAAGAGAGCTCTTGAATAGGTCGAGAACGACCGGGGTGGTGGCATATATGGTGCTATCTATGGTAAAGGTAGGCTGGTTTTGTGTTGGTAGAGGTTGGAGCCTCAGGTACATTTTTCTAGAGATGTACTATCAGAAGGTAGTCCCTTACCTTGTCATTGTATGGAAATCCATTCTTAAATAAGTGCCTTTGGATTTTATTGTAGAGCCTAGTATGCTGGAATTTAATAATGTAACTATTTCGGCTAAGATTTTGTATACTTACCTGAAAAGTGTTTTCAAAAGAATGTCATTAAAAATAGTATCCATATATTCTACGTAGCAAATGTTTTGGTTATCACAAGGTAAAAACTCATTTCGTGTTTATGTGCGGCGTGGTCTTATGAGATACATTTTGTTTTCAAACATCGTATTTTAAGTTTTTCACACCAGTCCCATGACTGGCCTGGAGTTTATTTTATTTTTCCCTTAAACTCTGGGTGTCCTATTTTCCCGGGCAGCCGACTAGTTAGGTAAGCTGGGAGCATTTTAGAATGGAAAATGGAGCCTGGAGCATGGAGAATTTTGGGTCTTTTGTTGAGGTCATCTATTACTTTCCGATGTGTCTATGTTATGTATTAGTATTTTTCAGCACTGTAAGGATAGGTCGTTATAACTATTCTAGCTGGATTAGTACCTGTCGTAACTTTGATGGAACGATTTGGAGTAATTGCATGTGCTACTCATATGTATAATTATGTGTTGAATATGATGTAAGATTATATTATTGTCTTATCTTCTATCTTTATTTCTTTACCCCATGATAATCTGCCTCTCCGGCACTTGAATTTACAGCACGTGAATATCGAGGATGTATTAGTGTCGATTTCTGATGGTCTAGGAGGTGGGTCGCCACATTTGGTATCAGATCTTATGGTTGAGCGAATACCTAAGCCTCAATTGGCTCAACTCATTTGAGATAGGGTTAGTATTACCCAAGAATGGGTTTAGTCTGAGAGAGCGCATATTTGAAATTTTATCCGAATAAGTTTATTCGGCCCTAAAATAATTTCGTCTATATTTCTAAAAATGTTCCCTTACTATATGCAAATGGTAGGAGATGAGTAATAGAAGAGGACGAAGGGGAGGTAGCAACACTACGACCACTAACGGTCGATCAAATGCTATAGTAATGGAGAAAGCGGTAATTCCCGTGCCACCTCAAGTTAACTTTGCCATTCTTTGCAAAGATTATACCAGCTTGGGAGGAAAGCCATTCCAAGGCACATAATCTATTATTGAAGTTCAAGCCTGGCTCAGATCCTATGAAAAATTCTTTAAAGGATCAAACATTGATGATAATCGAATGAGATTCTTGGCCTTCTGGCAATTGAAGGATGGGGTTCTAGCTTGGTGGGAGTCCGTTACTCTTAATGAATCTGAAGATAATATCTCTTGGGCAAGGTTTAAAGAAGTTTTTGAAGAATAATACATGCCCGACATTGGCAAATCCCGCCTCTATAGAGGTTTCATGGATCTAAAACAAGAAGCGATGTCTGTGGAAGAGTATTTGCAAAAATTCAATGAATTGTCTCGCTTTGGGCCTGGATTAATAGACATGCCTATGAATAAAAATGAGATGTTCATTTCTGAGATGCAGGAGCAATATCAAATTAGGATGATAGCCCGTGTTAAAGGAACCTTTGTGGATTTAATAGATACGGGTTTCCGTTATGAAGCTTTGGATAAGAGGAATTCAGTCGCAAACTAGAACAGCAACAACAACAACAAGAGGAAGTTTAATAACAATGAAAAGAAGCCATAGCAAGGCAAGCCCGGAGGAGGATCTCGGGAAAACCGTTTTAAAGATGTTGAATGTTTTAATTGTGGAAAGATATGCCATTATTCAAAGTACTGCAGGAGTCTAAAGGTTCAAAGGCAGCAGGAAGGAACCGTCTCTCCTATGGTGCAGAAAAGTCTCTGCCATAACTACCATCAACTCGGCCATTGGAAGAACAAGTGCCCGTTAATGAAGAAAAGAGAGCTGGTTAAGGTCTATTCTATCAAAGACGAGCCTTCAACCTCTACTGATGTAAAAGGCAAGGGAGTTCTTGAAGGTAATATTTATGTCAATGATGATTTGGTTAAAGTATTATTTGACACTGGGGCTTCCTATAGTTTTATTGCTAAAGGATTGGTTGATAGATTAAAACCGATCACAAAAATAGTAGATACCCTTATTTGCGTGTCAAATCCCATAGGATGTTCAACTAATCTTTGTATGATTTGTGAAAACGTCCGAGTTACTCACCCCTCCCAAAAATTTCATGCGACCTATTTGTTCTTGACTTTATTGGGTTTGAAGTTTTGTTCGGTATGGACTGGTTATCCAGGAATAAAGCTGTCCTTGATTGCGTTAAAAGGACTGTAACTTTGTGGACCAGCTTTGGGAAATTTATAGAAATATCTTGTGAAGAACATAATCTGGTAAGGGATAGTTTCATGTATGCACTAGACTCATCTCAAAAAGGTTTGGAGAAAACACCAATTGTCAAGGAATTTCAAGATTATTTTGAGGAAGTTAAAAGTTTGCCCCCACATCGGGAAATTGAGTTTCGAATTGACTTAATTCCTGGTGTAAGACCCGTTATTCACCCTATTTGAAGCATGGCCCCGAAGGAAAAGATTGAGTTGGCAAACCAAACTGATGAGTTGTTAAAAAAATGACTAATTAGACCTAGTTGCTCAAGTTGGGGCGCAGCGGTAGTTTTCATAGCCAAGTCTGATGGATCCCTAAGGCTTTGTGTAGACTATCGAGACCTAAATAAGCAAACGATTAAAAACAAGTATCCTCTACCCCACATAGATGACTTGTTTGATCAACTTCATGGTCCCCGAATATTCTCGCAAATGGATTTAGCCATAGGATTTCATCAATTAAGAATAGCTGAGGATGGCATTCCATTAACTGCATTCAGGGGTCCAGATTGCTTTTACGAATGGTTAGTTATACCTTTTGGGTTGACTAATGCACCCGCCTATTTCGTAGACCTTATTAATAGAGTATTCAAAGATGTGCTAAACAAATCCGTGTTGGTTTTTATTGATGATATTCTTATCTATTCCAAAACCGAGGAAGAACACGGAAGGCATTTGGATATTATGTTGGAAATATTATGGAGAAATGTACTTAAAGCTAAATTCTCAAAATGTCACTTTTGGGAGAAAGAAGTAAGATTTCTTGGGCATATTGTGTTAGGAGAAGAGATCTTAGTAGATCCAGAAAAGATTTCAGCTATACAAGATTGAAAGCAACCACAAACCCCGAAGGACATCCGCAATTTCTTAGGATTGGCAGGATATTACTGGAGATTCATTCAAGACTTCTCCAAAATATCCTCCCATCTAACAAAATTGACTATGAAGGTGTTAAATTTGAATGGACACCAAAATGTGAAGAAGCATTCAAGGAACTCAAGAGAAGATTAACTACCACTCCAGTCCTAGCTATTTTTGATGAAGGCGGTGGTTTAACTGTATATACTGATGCTTATGGGGAAGGAGTAGGTGCGGTTCTGATGCAGCATGGAAAGGTCATCGCTTATGCAAGCAGACAACTAAAGACTCATGAGAGGAATTATGCAACACACGACTTAGAATTATTAGTCGTTATGTTCGCATTAAAAATATGGAGGCCTTATATATTGGGTAAGAATTCCTTATAGTTTATTACAAATAAACTTTGATTGACCCTAATAAATAACGTTCCTTCTTTAAATAGGTGAAAAGTTTGAACTCTTCACGAATCACAAATCTTTGAAGTATCTTTTCACTCAGAAGGACTTAAATATGAGACAACAATGTTGGTTAGAATCTCTCACATCATATGATCTTGAGATCTTATACACACCTGGGAAAGCCAATGTAGTGGCGGAAGTGCTAAGTAGAAAGCATGCCGTTATAGCTTATTTAGTGGTACGTCCAACCTTGATTAATCGTATAAAAGAGAGTCGGCTCAAGGACCTAATCATTTCAAAAATAGTCAGGGAAGTAGAGGAGAATATAATATAAAAAAATGGATAGGATTCAAAGTAGATGAGTAGGGAATCTTAAGAATGACCGGAAGGATATGTGTTCCCAATATCGATGGGATAAGGCAAGAAGTTTTAATAGAATGTCATAATTCTCGACTTTCTGTACATCCCGGAGTTACTAAAATGTATCGAGATATAAAGAGAAATTTTTGGTGGGATGGCATGAAGAGGGATATCTCTATCCATATTAGTAGATGTGCAAATTGTCAACAAATAAAAAGTGATCATCAAAAGACCGCTGGATTACTCCAACCTCTTGAAATTCCGACTTGGAAATAGGACCAAATATCGATGGATTTCATTGACAGCTTACCATGATCAAGAAAGGGAAATGAAGGCATTTGAGTTATCATAGATCGATTAACCAAGAGCGCACATTTTATCCCAGTAAAACCAATGAGAACTTCTGCATGTCTGGCAGAAATATACACGAGGGAAGTAGTTCGATTGCATGGTGTCCCAGTAGTATAGTCAGTGATTGAGACGCTATCTTTGCCAGTTTGTTCTGGGAGGCATTGCAAATAGCTTTAGGAACTAAGCTAAACATAAGCACCGCATATCACCCCCAGACCGGTGGGCAAACTGAGAGAGTAAATCGGGTGTTGGAGGATCTTCTAAGAGCTTGCATCTTAGATTTTGGAGGTTCATGGGAAAGCTACCTTTATTTGATAGAATTCTCTTATAATAATAGTTATCATGCTAGTATTGGCATGGCCCCGTATGAAGCTTTGTATGGTCATCCGTGTAGATCCCCAGCATGTTGGATCGAGACCGGAGATCGATTAGTACTAGGTCTTGACATGATTAGAAAAGCTTCAGAAAATGTTGACATGATCAAAAAAAAAATGAAAGAAGCCCAGAGTAGGCAAAAGAGCTATGCTGATCAAAGGCAAAGAAATTTGGAGTTTTGGGTTGGAGATTATGTATTCCTGAAAGTTTCTCCAATGAGAAGTGTGGTAAGGTTTGGTCGGGCAAGGAAGTTAGCACCTCGATTTATTGGACCTTTTCCTATTCTTGAAAGGATTGGCCCATTAGCTTATCATGTGTAATTGCTCGAAAGGTTATCTGGTGTGCACAATGTCTTTCTAGTATCTCAGCTACGAAAATATGTGCATGATCCAGGGCAAATTATAGAAACAGCTGCCCAAGAAGATTTAGAAGTTGAAACTAATATGGCAGTTATCAGGCGACCATTGCGAATCGTAGATCACGATGAGAAGCGATTAAGGAGGAAAGTTGTAAGATTGGTTAAAGTCCAATGGAGTGGTGATGCAGCAGACTGCACGTGGGAGATAGAAGAAAGAATGCGTAAAGCCTATCTTGAGTTTAGAATGGATACATAGTTGTATGTGTATGGTGTACTCACCGGCTTGTGGTGATGTCACTTGCTATATCTTATACATATGTATCACTTCGTTATATATATATATATATATAATTGTCTTTGAGTTATCTTCTTGTTATCCTTAATTTCGAGGAAGAAATTCTTTAAGGGGGGAAGTATGTAACGACCAGTAAATTCATCGCTTCTTAATAATTTCAAAATATTCAAAAATAAGATTTTTGAACATAAGTGATGATGTTTTGAATAATAAATAATATTGATGATCTTATTTTGAAGAAATATTTATAAAATAAATATATACACTGTGTTAAATATCGATAAAATAACCGAAAATCGTTTTATCGATAAACAGCTCTTCGGCCATCTGACATTGCGTGCCAAGCTGGATACATACACTCATTTGTATATATGAATGCAAATATGAAATAAAAATAATTTATTTACTTATGGAAAATTAAATGCATTTATGACATCATTAATATTATTATCATTTTAATTGATTTTTGAATTTAAATTTAGTTTAAATGATTTAATAATTATTTTAATTATTAAGTAAGCTCTTTAATTTCTTATATAATGATAAAAATATTATTTTTAAACTTTGTTTACAAATATATGTTTATTTAATAAAAAGTAGAAATATGACCGGAAATCAAAATTTGAATTTTAACGATTCGACGCGTAGGAGTTGTGCAACGTTGTAAGGATATGTAAGAAACAAAAACACACATATGTACATATACAAGACATGTTCATATGCACATATACAACATAAATATACAAATGACATACATACATACATACATACATACATTCATACATAAATATATGTATGTATACATATATAAACAAAATATCAAAGATATTTTCAATTCCTTACCAATTAAGCTAAAAAAAGTCCACCCTCTTACACCATAGTACAAGCATCATTGCAAGCACATGGGGGGGAGTCATTTCGGCCATAAATGTGATGGAGAAGGTGCATGTTGAAATGATGGGTAATGATGCATATGTGTAAAATATCTACGATATTTTTCTCCTTCTTTTCACCTATAAATACCACCAATCTTCCCTCTCATTTCCTCATTTCCCCTCCTTCCATTTCCTAAGCTTTCTCTCTTCTTTTCATGTCTTCCAACCTAAAGAAAATAATGCCAAAATATGTCTCAAAAGAAATTTAAATTATAATATATACATATACATACTTAAGCACCTCAAACTATTCCAAAATTCCACCTTTTTCTCTCTACCATCCACGACTTCCACTTCCTCCACCAAAGGCCAAGCCTTCCTCCTCCCCAACCCTAGGCCGTGAGCTCCTCTAGCCATTCCAAGCCTAGGCCGAGCCATCCAGAAGCAATAATCCAAGTGACCGTGAGCTAAAAGTTCGAGTTAGCGAAGCTATAGCTAATTTTTAGTTAGTCGTCTAAATTCGAGGTGAGAAACTCCTAAACAATAGTATTATATGCTATTGGATTTTATATATGTTTGATTATGATTATTGATGATGGTTGTTTAATATGAATGTTGAATATATATGCAAGTCACGGAAATACACGTCGATAAGCACAATGGAAATCACTTTCCTTTATTTAATGAATTGGTGTATATGGAATGTTAAACCTATTTAAAAAGGTTTACAAAATGAGTTTGAAATGTTTTATAAACATTTGAAAGTGTTTTGGTGAAGTTTGAATGATAATTGAAAATTGAGTCAAAAATAGGCGCGTCGCGTAACGGCAGTTCGCGATCTCGCGCCATAAAAGTCAAACGAGTATATAGAATGGAATTTAGCTTGGAATTATTCGAGATAAGAATTTTATGAAATATTATATCCATAGTTTTCAAAAAAAGAAATCGAGATTTCGACACGTGGATTTTGAAATATGAGTAAAACAAGTTTTTGGAAAAATCGCGGTTTTGCAGCACGGAATCCATAAAAGGATTTCATTGAAAATACTATTTTAAAATTATTTAAAAATATGAAATAAATTCTAAAAATCTTCAAAATTGTTTTATAAAAGTGATTTGACTTATTAAAATAAATTTCCAAATAATAAAAAGTCGTTTTGATCAATATAGCTTAAATAGCGCTTTCCGCAGCACTTTTCCGCATCACTTTTTTATAACATTTGAAATGTAGTTTCAAATGCAACCGTTCTTTTCCAAATCTTTTGTAAATGTTTTCAAATGATTAATAAAGTATTTTAAATATGATTTGAAGGATTTATAGAATAGTTAAATGTTATATGATTTAGAGTTGATCAAATTACTTGACCACCTTATCGGTGTTAGAGAGGTAGTTTCTAGGCTTGAGTTTGGAAAACCAGTTTCCTGCTCTCTCTCTGTCTATCTGGACCGGCTCGACGGATGGGATAGTAAATTTGATTTACTTGGATCCAAGGTTTTAAATCTCGGATTTCGTTCACGTCTCGTCTCGAAGAATTTAGAGAGCTCATCTCGTATCGGGTGAGATCTCGAACGAGATGAGTGCATCTCGGTCGTCCATCTCGGATTTACATCTCGGTTTCTAAAATTCATTTCGGAGTTATCTCGGAGTATATGTCATGTCGAAAATTAATTTTCATACACCTAAATTTATAACACTATTCGCTACCTTAAGGAAAACACTATGCACTTACCTTGAATATAGCACATGCTTATCATTAGTAATTTAGTATGGAAAAATATCACTTGTATCATGTAAAATAAACAAATAACTAGATTTCATGAATTATGTTCAATATAATGTCATATGAGATAAAGTAGACAAGAAACAAACCATAATATATGCACCTTTACTTTGTTTGATCATTCACTTAACCTTTCTACACAATATAATGTCTCATTTCTACCTTTTATGATTTATAGTGTTGCAAGAGAAATCTTAATTTTACAAATACAAAAGTCTAAAAGTAGAATTAAGATATTCTAGTCTGATTATAGTATTTAATTATTAGCAAACAAAATCTCATTAAGCAACTAATAACATTGATATTTCAAACAAATGTAGAAAATAGCATATATAGTACAAACAATTTTCAAACACTTAGTAATATTATAAGAAAAGCAAAAAAAATGATGTACGAATGAACATGTAATCATCAAATGAAATTAATAGATGAAATAGAATTCCTTTATTGCTTAAAAATAAGCCTTGAGAAAAAAATTATAGCAGCAAAGACTAAATGAAATCAAATTGGGAATCCATTTGGAACATAAAGTTAAATAAATGAAGCTTAAAATTTATAGCAACAAAAAAATAGGTTAGGAAAAAACTCAAGAAAGGGTCAAAAAAAGAACATTGAAACCAGATGTAAATTAATTTGGATCAGAAACCTAAATGAAAACCATAAAGTGAAATACTTACCATAATCGATGTAGATTTTATCATCTTCTTACATTCGTCACTGCCGTAAAATAAGAGACGAATATTAAATGAGATTTATACAAGAAATAAGGGTTAAAAAAGTACAATTAAGAAGGCTTAAATTAAGGTAAAGGATGAGCCAGCCCAATACGGAAGAAGAGTTGATTTTTCCAAAATTCAACAACTCGGCCGATATCTCGCTATTAAATCTCGTCCGAGATATCGAACGAGATACCGAAATAACGTCCGAGATTTGGGTCAGACGAGATTCAAACGAAATAGCCTGTTTCGAATCGCCCAGGCTTGAAAATGAGATCTCGGCCGAGATCTCGGCCGAGATGAGCGAGATTTAAAACCTTGCTTGGATCAAAATTTTCCAAAGTATAAAGGATATAATTCTCCAAATGTAAATAACTTTGATTTTATGGAGATAATCTTCTTGTACTCTTTGTTAAAGCCCGAAGAGGGAACTCATACTATTCATGGAATTTAAAAGGCGCTTTCACCGTTATTCCGCCCATAGTATTTGTTGAATATGGGAATTGATATTGAGTAGAATTAGATGATTTCTATAGATTCTGCTCACTTAATATTTACTGGTTTTGGGTTAACATCCTAAATAACAAGGTTTTAACCCAATTAAAATTATGAGTTTTGAATTAGGAAACCTTTGTTAAGATTTAAATGAAATGAATTGGAAACATTTTTATAAGTAAAAGGTGAAAGGGTTTGGAATTATTCCATGATTCAAAAAGGTTTAAATTAAACAAAAGGATTTGATAAATGAGGCTTGATGATTCCATGTACTCCGAAAAAGATAAAGAAATATTTCAATGAATGTATCTTTAAGAGATATCTATGAATGAATAAAAATATGAATTAAATTGAATGATGATTGATAATCATATATGAACTTAACGTCTTTTTAATCGATGATTGGTTCGGAGGAACCGGGGTTGAATTTGGGTAATTCCTATCCGAAGACCACTTCGAACCAATTTACGTATTCAATGTGAAGACATGGATATGGTATTTAGGATTTTTGTAACAAAGGACTGCTTGTTGATCATTTGGGGATAAACTCCCAATATACTATAGTAGCAGTAGTCTTTTCGTTGTGAAATATCTAATGCAAGGACTAATCAGTGCTAATCCTAGGAGTAACTCCCGACATGATGTGGTAGGAGAGTGCCTTCGGTCTGTCTCGTTCCTTGACAACTTGCATGGATGGATGTCTGACGCTGCAATTGTAATTACATTGGTTGATTTCTATGAACGTATCATCTGATTGGTGACAGAGAAGGCAACTTCTCTTAGCTTAACACCCTTTCCTGAGACATACGAGCTCAGGAGTTATACGTTTTTAGAAATCAGTTGTTTTATATGGATTGGCAATGTGGCATTCAAAGTGGAATGTGCTATGAGTAAGGTAATCGTTACCTCGAGCCTCATCACTCGGAAATGACAAATAAAGATTAGATGCGGTAGAGCTAAGTGGGTCGCTCCCATTTGGACATAGTCATCCCCTTTTTAGATATATTTATTCCCGCTATGACATCAGGTTTTAAATTATTGTGGTGTATGCAAAGAGAGCTCTTAGACAAGTCGAAAATGACCGAGGTGATGGCATATTCGATACTATATATGGTAAAGGTAGGCTGGTTCTATGTTGGTAGAGGTTGGAGCCTTAGGTACATTTTTCTAGAGATGTATTGTCGGAAGGTAGTCCCTTACCTTGTCATTGTATGGAGATCAATTCTCCAATAAATGCGTTTGGATTTTATTATAGAGCCTAGTATGCTGGAATTTAATAATGTAGCAATTTCGGCTAAGATTATGTATACTTACCTGAAAAGTGTTTTCAAAAGAATGTCATTAAAAATAATATCCACTTATTCTACGTAGCAAATGTTTTGGTTATCATAAGGTAAAAACCCATTCTGTATTTATGTGTGGCGTGGTCTTATGAGATACCTTTCGTTTTCAAACGTCGTATTTTGAGTTTCTCACACCAGTCCCATGACTGACCCCGAGTTTATTTTCTTTTCCCCTTAAACTCTAGGTGCCCTTATTTCCTGGGCAGCCTACTAGTTAGGTAAGCTTGGAGCATTTTGTAATGGAGCGTGGAGCCTAGAGCATGAAGCATTTTGGGTCTTTATTTAAAGTCATCTATTACTTTCCGCTGTGTCTATATTATGTATTAGTATCTATCAGCGCTGTAAGGATAGGCCATTATAACTATTCTAGCTGGATTAGTACCTATCGTAACTTTCATGGAACAATTTGGAGTAATTGCATGTGCTACTCATATGTATAATTATGTGTTGAATACGATGTGAGATTATATTATTGTCTTATCTTCTATCTTTATTTCTTTAACCCATGATAATTTGCCTCTCCGGCACTTGGATTTACGGCAGTGAATACCGAGGATGTATTAGTGTCGATTTTTGAGGGTCGAGGAGGTGGGTCATCACAAAAATGCTCATTGCCCTCCAATGACAATGTGGTTTTTGGATAACATATCTGATCCCGGTCTCTTCGAAACAACTTTCGATAATTTTCGATAAACTCAACCTCGGTACTTTAGGAAATAAATAGACAAATGATAAGAGCGGAGTTCGCCTCCTAACCGTTAGTGGTCGGATTTCCTTATCATTCGTCCTAGAAGTACGAAACGTGTTTATACGTATAGTATAGCACCTTCGACGGTAATTGTACCATGTAATACTCATGTTTCTCCTAGATATTTCCAAAGTTACGTTTTGGGTCCAGTTTTGATAGTCGGTTATTTAACTATCAAATAAACAAACATCCAAACATGGTTTTATATTTATATGCGATCCACTAAGCCTTTATTAATTCTCTTTAATTAATAAAACCACTTTATAAAAATCTGATCACAAGATTTTTCTCAAAACACTATTCCCAAACCCCTTACATTTCCTTTTATACTTGGGAAACATTTCTATATTTACCTCAATGTTATAAGTATATTACCCAAAACATTTTACTTTCATGCCTTGAAACAAAATCATATACCTATCTTATCAGTATAAGTATATTAAAAACTTTTCAAAGTTTTCTTCTTTCCAAATCCCATATTAAATAACTAAACATTTCTTCTAAATAAAACATTCCACTTATCCTTTATAAAAAATTCCCTTTTGAAAAGCTCATCTCATATTTCAATTAACTTATAACTTTCAAAATAAAGTTATAACCCACTTTTATAAACCCTTAAGTTAATTTATAAACCTCATTCCAAATCTCTGAAATGATTATAAACTTTTTTCCTATTTTTAAAACTCTTTATATAAATCTTTCTATACTCCTTTATAAATATCATTTACAAAACATCTTTTGTAAAACACCTTAATAACCCTTTCCGATAGTAAAACCCCTTTCTATACACAAGTTATCATTTATAAATACCTTTATAAGAATTATATAACTTGATAAACCATTTATAAACCCTTAGTCTCAAATTGATTAAAGAATTTAAGTAAATTCAAAGCCATACTTTACAAATTCCAATTGAGGCTTAGCAGTCCCAATGATACTAATTTAAGTTACCATATAATTTCAATTCGATTCCCAAATCACATAGCAATTATTTACATAAGCTACCATATATGTAAATGCAGTTCATATCCAATCAGGGAATAACACGTCAATATAATAATTGGCATATACAAGTCCAATAACATAACAAGAGGATGGTGATTTTATCCTGCTAAATAGATGTCCAAACAATTCAATCAATTTTTAGCAAAACAGGGATTTATTCTGCTTAACACATGTCCACACAATCAAACCAACAATTAATATATAGCAGGATGGGGATTTATTCTGCTTAACACATGTCCACACAATCAAACCAACAATCAATATATAACAAAACGAGGATTTGTTCTACTAACACATGTCCAAACAACTCAACGAACTACATTATAACTCATTCACAGTTATATGGTTTCTTAATGATATCAACACTTGAATCACTTGTATTCAAACCATCTTTGAAAAAGAAGTACCTTTAAACAATTTTACTTTTGAAAACCAAAGGATTTAAAACTTTTGAAACCCTTTTAAAAATAATTAATCATAAGTTAAAACCTTATTTAAATCATAATTAATTTTAATTGAGTCTTTAACCGTAATTAACTATTAATTAAATCTAAATTAATCTTTTATTAATTATTAAATAATTAACTAAACCTTTATTAATAAACAAATATTAATCAATCTCAATTAATTAATTAAATAATTCTTAATTAAATTTAAATAATAAACTAAACCTTTAACAAATAGTTTAATATAAATTAAACCTTAATTATTTTATAATTCAAAAATAATTAAACACTTGATTAACAATTAATCAATAATTAATCCTATATTTCAATAATAGTTAATTAAAAATAAATCATATACTTAACTCAAAATTAACTAACTTAATTAATAGTTAATTAAAATAAATTTTAACTTTAAAAGATAATTAATTAACAACCGACCTTTAATTAATAAAAGTTAATAACCGTTGTTTAATCCTTAATTAATTATTAATTATCAAAACATAATTAATTAAAAATTTATTATTAAATTCTTGATTTACCTTTTAAAATATCATTATTAAGTTTATAAACCATTTACAAAACAATTTGAAGTATAAAAACCAAACTTTGCGAAAATCGAATTTTTAAATAAACTGCATCCATAGCGACTATCGCTATGGATACCCGTAATTTCCAACTTGTTGCTCACTAACTCTTCCATTTGATAATTTTACTTACTACTTTCCATATCACTCCCAATTCCAAGCCAAAGATCACAATTTTATAACCAAAACACCACTTAAATCATCAATTCAAGGTTCTAATGCTAAAACACAAATCAGCACACACATATACATCTAAACCATACTATAATCCAAATAATAACATCACAAATACAACCATATAACAACCATATATATAAATGTAAATTCTTTCCTAAAAAGTTAAGGAATTTACTCACTGAAGGCTATCCAAACTTTCGCTGGCTTGAGTACGACATTGCACTTTCATTCCTAAGCAAAAAGACAGAGTCTTGAATCCTAAATGAACTAGGTAGGCTAGGCCATCGATGAACAAGGAAGCGAGACATGTTTTGGTAATGTAGACCAACTTCGGATAAACATCGATTTCTCAAAAATAAACCCGAAAATAGGTCATTTTGCAAATGTTTTTTGGGTTATCTACGCATAGAATTTCAAAAAGCAATTCAAAGAAAGTTATTGGAATTTCTTTTCTCTATCATTTCAAAAAAATAATCACTCATTTTCATTTTGTTTTGAAGAAGTTATGATCAAAATAAGAAGGGTGATTTTCGGGCTTGAAATTCTTGGTGAAAAATTGTTTTGTAAAGATTGTGTATTTTGGTATAGCTATGATAGAAATTTGAAAAAGTGGTCAACTACAATGTTCTAGCTATTAAAATTTCACATGGTTAAAAAACAATAGAAACTCCATTAGAGTTAGAAATGAGGAATAAATGGTTAGAGGAATGAGGATGAAAAATGGAGAAACATATGGCTATTTATAGGAAAATTTCCTATGTCATCATTATATCTAGTCACATCACAAATCTTTTATAATATATATATATATAATTATGTTTAATCACATCACTCTTTTATATATATATAATTATGTTTAGTCACATCACTTATTTATATATATATATAATTATTATGTTTAGTCGCGTCACTTTCTTTTTTATATATAATTATTATGTTTAGTCACATCACTTTCTTATATATATATAAGTATTATGTTTAGTCACATCACTTTCTTTTATATATATTAGTTTAACTATTAATTAACTAAGATGTGACAAGAGATAATTATGGTCAATGATTACAAATCTTAGATGTGACAATACTTAATATATATATTTATATAAAATGTTTGTTGTTTTTAAAACTATGTCTTGTCACATCACTTACCAATCCAAATTAATATAAGATAATTTATTTTTAAGCACACTGTTATTTAGTTAATTAACTCTTATATACATGTACATATAGTGCACAAAGACGAACAACGTTCCTGACAACTTTCCGGTGTCGAAAGTTCGAAATTTCGGAAAACGTTCTTCGGTCACATCTTCTGTTTTTCTACGAACCATTTAATTCGATTAACAAATTTTGAAAACGATTCCACTATCATTATTAATTAATTAAAATGAGTTTATTTTCATTACAAAACCTATATATTGAATATTTAAAATTAATTAAATATTCACTAATCAATTCAGTGGAATTCCGGGTCGTTACATTAAACCTCTTTTAAAAAGGTTTAAAAATCAGTTTCAAATGTTTTATAAACATTTGAAAGTGTTATTGTGAAGTTTGAAAGGTAATTGAAAATTTATTTAAAATTAGGTGCGTTGCATAACGGTAGTTCGCGGTTTCGCACCATAAAAGTCAAACGAGTATATATAATGGAATATAGCTCGGAATTCTTCGAGATAAGAATTTTCTGAACTATCATATCCATAATTTTCAAACAAAGAAAGAAAATCTAAATTTCGATAAATAGATTTTGAAATATGAGTAAAATAAATTTCTAAAAAGATCGCGGTTTTACAGTTCGTAATCCATAATAGGATTTCTTTGAAAATGATATTTTAAAATTGTTCACAAATACGAAATAAATTCTAAAAATCTTTTAAAACGTTCTAAAAGTGATTTGAGTTCTAAAAATGAATTTTCAAATGATAAAAAAGTCGTTTTGATCAATATAGTTTATAAAGCACTTTCCGCAGCACTTTTCTATAACTTTTGAAATATAATTTTATACGCAACCGTTCTTTTCCAAATCTTTTATAAATGTTTTCAAACGACTTATAAAGTATTTTAAAGATGATTTGAAAGATTTTTGGAATGGTTATATGTTATATGATTTAGAGTCGATCAAATAACTTGACTGCCTTATAGGTGTCAGAGAGATAGTGCCTTGGCTTGGGTTTGGAAAACCAGTTTCCTGCTCTCCCTGGCTATTCGAACTGGCTCGATGGATGAGATAGTAAATTTGGTTTACTCGGATCAAAATTTCCAAAATAGAAAAGATACGATTTTCCCAAATATAAATAACTTGGATTTTATGGAGATAATCTTCTTGTACTCAGTGTTAAAGCCCGAAGAAGAAACTCGTACTATTCGTGGAATTTAAAAGGTGATTTTACTATTATTCTGCCTATAGTACTTGTTGAATATGGGAATTGATATTGAGTAGAATTAGATGATTTATATAGGTTATGCTCACTTAATATTTACTGGTTTTGGATTAACATCCTAGATAACATTGTTTTAAGTCAATCAAAATTTTGAGTTTTGAATTAAGAAATTTATGTTAAGATTTAAAGGAAATGATTTGGAAATATTTTCCTTAGTGAAAAATGAAATGATTTCGAAATAGTCCCAGTTTAAAAAAGATTTTAAGTAATCAAAGGGTTTGATAAGAGAGGTTTAATGATTCTGTATATACCAGAAAGAATGTTTTAGAAATATATATCTCAAGAAGATATTTTGATATAAAAAAATTAATCGATTAAAGAATAATTCCATATTCATAGAACATCTTTTAATCGATGATTGGTTCGAAGGAACCGGTGTCAGATTTGGATAATTCCTATCCGAAAACTACTTCAAACCAATTACGTATTCGAATTGAAGACATGGATATGATTTGGAAGATGGAATGTTGGGCTGCTTGTCACTAACCCTCGGGGGAAATTTCCCATATCATATTATATGGCGGTGGTTCTTTATTTAAGATCTTCGATGCAAGGACTTCTCGCTACTAATCCTAGGAGTAACCCCGATAGGATGTTGTAGGAGAGTGCCTTCGGTTTGTCTTGTTCCTGGGCAACTTGTATGGACGAATGTCTGACGTTGCATTTCTAGTTACATAAATTGATCTCTATGAATGTACCATCTATTTGGTGGCGGAGAAGGCAACTTCTCTTAGCTTAACACCCTTTTTCGAGACGTACGAGCTCAGGAGTTATACGTTTGTAAAAATCAGTTGTGTGACTACGGAATGGCAGTGTGGCATTCAAAGTGAAATGTGCTATGTGAAAGGTAATCGCTACCTCAGGCCTCATCCCCCGGTAATACCTTAAACAGGGTACGCCGCAAGGCTATGTGGTTCACAACCATTAGGGTACGGTCATCACCTTTCTAGATTACTCTCTATATGTCGAGTATGTGGTGTATGCTATAGGGCCCAGATAGATCGGTTACGACCAGGGTGATGTTATATTCGGTTCTATCTAGGCCATGTATGAGTGCCAAATAGGGATAGGCAGGTCTTGCCAGATGCGGAGGATTGTTTGTGTATCCTCGGTACATTCCTCTAGAGATGTACTATATGGAAGGTAGTCCTTACCTGCCATTGTATGGGAATCCATTCTCCAATAAGTACCTACGGACTTAATTGTAAACTTATTATGCTGTTAAATTTAACTAATGTAACAATTTCGGCTATTTGAATATATTTACATGAAAAGTGTTTTTCAAAGGATGTCATTAAAAATAATACCCAATGATTTTACATAGCAAATGTTTTAGTTATCATAAGGTAAAAACCCGTTCCTTGTTTATGTGCGGCGTGGTCTTATGAGATACCTTTTCTTTTTCAAACCGCGTATTTTGAGTTTCTCACACCAGTCCCATGACTGATCCGGAGTTTATTTTCCTTTCCCTTAAACTCTGGGTGCTTTAATTTTCTCGGGCAGCCTAGTAGTCAGGTTTAGTTAGGAAAAATCTGGATAAACCTCGGAGCATGGAGTTAGAAGATTCTTCTAAAGATTGTTATCTATTTCCACCACACTTGTGTATCATTATATTCCGCATTTGTAAGGACAGATATTCATAACCGTCCATGTTCAACTTTGATAAATGTATTTAAAATTTTCGCTGTAAAAATTATATGTTGAAATATATGTTATTCCATACGCGTGAGATTCGGTTTTCTGTTCTATCTTTATTTTCTTTCTTACCCATGATAATCGGCCTATCCGACACTTGGATTTGCGGCACGTGAATACCAAGGATGTATTAGTATCGATTTTCGAGGATCGAGGAGGTGGGTTGTATCATTCTACACCTTTAATCCATCAAATATTAGTTATATTCTCCCCCTAAACTAATGGTTTCGAATTGTGGTAGAATTATGTTAACGTGTGCTTATATTTATTGATAAAGCCCATTGATTGGTTATATTATATATTGGTTGATTTGGAAATGTTATTAGGGTTAATAGTGTTTATATCCAAAAATTAATAATTAGGGTTGAATTGGATTGATTACCGTATGCGGTTATTTGTGTAACATAATTTAGTGTTAATTAGTTTATGTGTTAGCTAAAATGTCGACAAAAACAAATTATTTACATAATCCCTTTATTAGTTCATACCGTTAATTTTATATATAGTTAGCTTATATGATGTGGTAATATAATCAAATTAATGTGTAACATTAATTTTTTATTAGTGTGCAAACCCCTTAGATTATTTAGCCCTGTCTGATAAGTACCGTAACTTATCGTCATATAGAAATTCATTTTTACTACAACATGGACATCATTATTCATCCAATATAGTATTTGTCGGATTTGCCCCTGTATTGGACAAGTTAAAAATAAAATATAATAATACATTTCCTAAATCGTTTCATCTTAAAAGGTTCACAAAATTGTCCCTATATTTTTAGGATGCAGTCTTAACCTAGGTTTTGGAATTGACATTTTTATACGACTTGCAGAGATTTTTTTTTATTTAGATGCAATTGGTTCAGTAATGTTCCAGGTTTTGGAATCAACATGCACAAAGATTATAATCTTATTGAAATAAAACATAACCCGTAATATAATAAGTACGATCCTTTTGTAATAGCAAAACATGCACTACAAGTTTATTTTGCTCCTGTAACAACCCGAAAATTCATCACTTCAGAAAAAATTCAAATTATTCAAATATAAGGTATTTTAACATAAATGAAAATGTTTTGAACGATAAGTAATATCGGTAATCTTGTTTTGAATAAATATTTACAAAAATATAGACTTTGAGAGATATATCGATAAAATGACCAAAAATCGTTTTACCGATAAATAGCTCTTTGACCATCTGACATCGCGCATGGAGTCGGTTTGTAACATCCCGTATCTGGAGGCCAAAAGCTAAGTTCTATGGATGCTGTAGTCATCCACATTATTAACTTCTGGTGATGAAATACGGTAATGTTAATGGTATCCATAATATCAGAAGCACTTGAATATGAATAAAATCACATATTTCCAAAAATAATAATTTTAAGTGATTATATTTCAAATAATATCATATCCAAGTTACGAAAATCCCCAAACGTATCCTAGGCATTGATCAAATATAATTTACAACAATACGCCAAGAGTGATATATGAAGATTCCCCCTTAGATGATCAAAGCAATATAGACATAACTGTCTTAATACACAGTGGAAACAATTTTAAAACAGAATTCCTAATGTAGCTATCTGTCAACCACCTGCTCGTCTTTAGAAGTTTATTCTCCAAACCCTGCTAAAACCTGAAAACCTGAACCCTCAGCCTATTCAAATCAAAATTTGAGCACCCGAGAGTTTAAGGGGAAAAAAAACTTCGAGTCAGACATAAAGCTTGGTATGAATACTTTTTTTACATCTCTATTTACTGATATATAGTGAGACCACGCCGCTTAGCGGAACGAGTTTCCCCTCACTAATATCTCTTTTCAAAACATATATTTTGAAAATCCTTTCCTGCAACCAAATTGGTTAATCAACTGATTATTATAATAATATAGCAATATCCATTATGCTAAAATAGGAACTAAAATAGACTATCTGTCTAAAATCTGAGCTATCTGCTCTATACTAGACTATCTGTCCTAAATTCTGAGCTAACTGCTCTCTTCTGGACTATCTGTTCTAAAACTGATTATACCAAAATAGCAATTTCTTTTATGCTAGATAATGGGCTATCTTCCCAAAACAAGTAAAACGGGTGGACTACATCAAATCAATCAGTTTGTAACACTTATTTCGCTAGAATTTGTAACGATTATAATCGTTACAAATTACTAACGGTTATTTTCGTTGTTTCCCTTTGTCACATCTATAACCGTTAGGATATTTGGTACTTCGATAAATAAGGTGATGTAAGGAGTGCAAGCTAGTAATTTTTCTTTACATCTTAGTTCTATTGTTTCTAACGCATTAGCAAACCTGTTTCTCTCTTTGTACGAATCTAGGGTTTGTTTCTTATCTCGCCTCCTTCATTCAATTTTTTTTCCTAAATCGAATCTGTTCATCTGTTCTAATCTAGGGTACGTTTGCTTATGAATCTTAGGTATCCTTTTCTTATGCGAATCTCTATCGCCAGAATCTCAGGTACTTTTTCCCTATTACATAACTTTTATTTCACTCAGTAAATATGGTATAACTTATGATTATTTTCTGGATTGTCTAAAACATTTTTGTTTTGATGACTTGAAATGTTATTTTATAATAATGTGTAGATAAAAGGAGCTGCAGTTGCAAAAGAAGCAGTAGGAGAGGGCCACAAACGATGTGTAGATAAAAGGAGCTGCAGTTGCGAACTACGATTGTCCGCCGCTTTCGACGGCGATTGTCCGCATTGTCAACCCCAACTTCCTCTCTGCCTTCGACGTGCTTCTCTCCTCATCTGCCTGGATCGGGTACTCCCATATTTTTTTTCTTTTTGCTTCTTGCTAATTCTGCTCCGTTATTGAGTTTTTCCTCAACCTTCTTTCTGATAATTACCATTTTACTTATCGGCCATCTGCATGTGGGCATGAAGTCCAAGTGAGAGAACAGTACAATGCAGAGTAGAGAATGATAACATTTTGTAAATAAAATAAAATGATATTGGTTATATTTTTCTATTGAGCAAGTAAATTTCCTACACTATGATTTCCGGCTATGTTTTATAATAAATTTTTTATACGTTGTTGGTGTTATTGCCGATGTCCAATCTTTAATTGCAGATATGGGGGAGTGCAAAGGTGAATTGCAGGCTGCCGCTGTTGTTGAAGTGAGTTAAAAAAAATTAAAACCAAGTGAATGAGATGTAAGAATTACTGCCACGAGTTTGGGGATCCTCCCACTAAGCAATTTTGATGCCTTTTTATGTCGACATCATGAGAATGACATGATACTAAGGATTTGGACCTCACCATCCAAGTGCATTTTAGACAAGGTCAGCTTTCAGTTTTATTATTTATTGGTTTCAAGCATTAAACTAGAGATTTCATTTAATCATTTTTTGATGTTATTACAATCAAACATGGGTGTAATCAGTAATTTATGCTAAATACGTAGCATTAAGCTATAATTCCTTGTGTCTTTGTGGTAGTTTTAACTGTACAATGCTATTGTTCTGTTTGTTTGCTCGTTTTAATTTATGTTTTCATCATCCAGCGCTGGTATGCATAACGCTTTTTTTGGCATATTTTCCTTCATTACAGATTAAACTTCTGTCTTTTCTGTTTATTTCTTCATTTATCTGTATACATTCTTTGTGTATATAGTCCTATTTCTGAACTTTTTTAGTTTATCCAAAACCACATTCCAGAGGAAGAATTACATTTAAATATTTTATTGTTTGTTGTGGAGTTTAGATGATGGCAAGTGCTTCTAGAGGAATAAGATCAGTGGAGGTATCAACTTTTATATGTTTTCATTTATTTCTGTATATTGCTGGACTCTAAGTTTTTTAATAGTGAATAAAAATTATCATGGTAACCTGAAACTTAACATGTCTAAAAGAATCATTTTTTTCATGCTATTGCTATGCTTTTTGGAATGTGTTATAGTTACACCACATGGATTATTTGTAATACAGGACAATAGATAGCATAATGAGATCAATATGTTATTTGCATTATGGCCTTTAAATGTTTTGTACGAGTCGAAATCAAATATTTGAGCATTAAATGAATGTACGAGTCGAAGATAAAATAGATAAAAAGTAAAATAATAAATCTATTAAAGTATTGATTTAGATATTTGTTAAATAAACATATTAAAGTTCTATAGATGTTAATAGTATATACTTAGTAATAAATTTATATTGAAACTTAAAAAATTGATGCAAAATTAAAACAAGTTGAATAAATAGGAACATGGTTAAAGGACAATTCGTTATTATATTTTGTTAAATTATTAAAAAAAGACATTAGTGACAATTATAACTTGTAAAAATAAATAAAAATCGATGCATATACACTATGTACAACATATACCACTGTCATAACTTTAAAAAAACTATTACTAATGATACAAGCATACATTGTAAAAAATACCTTGCCCTTATTGACTATTTGTTGATCTAAAGGTTTTGAGATAGAATCCCGTTGTTATCAATTATCGTGTGCAGGAAAAAAGGAAAATGAAAAAAAACAAAACAAAGAATACATTACGGCGAGTAGTAATATAAACACACAATATTCTTTTTCGTCTCTAATCTTGTGCGTCTTAAGGACTATAACTTTCCCAAAAGACTTTGTTTTTGTGCATTCTTGAATTTATGATAACAAATCGGCCTAATCTTCAATTTTGAAACTATAAGACTTAGTAAAGATCATTTAACAACTCATTGAAAATGGCTATTTATCTTTTGATTTTGTAGGTATGTTGCAACATCTGTTACTTCAGTTCATGAGATGGAAAATGGATTTTATATTTGGTCTTTCAACGGGAAATTACTGTACAACATTCCCAAGGATCATTTATACCAGGTAAAATTTTGTTATTTGATAGTACCATTTAGAAATTATTAGACTAGAAACATAATAAAATCAATGTTTCCTATTCTTTTCACAGTTCTTGTGGCGCCCAAGACCACCATCACTATTGACCCCAGAAAAAGAGGAAGAAATTGCAAAGAACTTGAGGAAATATAGCAAGAAATACGAAGTGGAGGACCAAGATGTGTCTCTTCAACTGAGCGAAAAAGACAGGAAGAAGAGAAAGATGCTTCAGGATGAATAGGTCGAATGGGTTGCTAAGTGGACCAAGCTGCATGAAGAAGAAAAGGAATTGAGGATGTAGTTAAGAGACAGAGGATGTTAAGAATTTCGATCAACCCGAAAGACATAAGCAAGAACAAGGATGCTAAGAATTTCGATCGCATCACGCTCAGTAGATATGAGTATTCTCTTGCTGTTTGGTTCGAATTCACAACCTAGGATACAAATGCAAAATGGAGCCCGTAGATTAACAAACCCTACATTTCAGCATGCCCTTATCTATATTTTGATGGAGGTGAAACTCATGAAATGACTGGCCAGCTCCACCTCGACAAGAGATGTTGCTGACCAACTCTCTCTCTGTCTACCACCGGGTATCTTTATATACCAGTCTGTTGATTTTCTTCTATTATTACACTACCGTGCATTCCTTTCCTAACATACGGTTTTAATTTCCAGCATTATCTGATAATGTAATTACTTAGAATAAGACCTGCTACGGTGTTTAGCAAGTACATGGTGATTGCTGTTTTCTTCAAAACATTTGGACATATAGGCATTTTTCTACAGTCAGAATACTGGTCAAATGACTGTACACACTGAAATGCCAAAAAAAGCAAACATCTGAAATCTCAAAATGACACAGAATGCATGATTTTACACTCCGACCGTGTGAATCCTTTTGGTTACTACTAGGAGTTTGTATGGTGGATGGAGTAGATGATAAACTAAGTAAATATCATTTTACTATAAGCTTATACTATTTGTATTTTTATAGTACCCCTGTACCGAGCCCATGGTCCTTCACAATGGAAATGACATTATTCCCCGGTAATTTGTACAAATGGAAATATAACAAACCTTATACAGTTTATAGAAACAAGGACGGGTACAATTTAACAGACCCAATAATGGATTTCTTTATAAAAATAAGTCTCAAATTTATATAAAACAAAGACAAACAGTCATAAAAAATTCATTCCCAAATTTATTCTGTTGCAACCACTTAGGCCACGTCCGAGGACATTCCAAATTTACTTGAACTACAAGTAGTTGTAGCACCATAAACAACAAGATCATGACCACTGATGTACACCACTGAGCATTTTGCTCAATAAGATCATCCCCAGCAGGGGAGCTCAGTAAACTGAGCGCTTTGCTCAGCTATAAACTGAGCAGTAAGCTCGGTTAATAACTGAGCTTAGCCCAGTTTTAAAGCTCAGTTTAGTAAGCTCGGTTAATAACTGAGCTTAACCCAGTTTATAAACTGAGCGGTAAAGCTCAGTTTATAACTGAGCAAAGTGCTCAGCTTTTATTATCAGATTCGGAGCAATTTGATTTTCAAGTACAATGAAGCTTTTCTTTTGTCTGCTTTATAAACTGAGCATTGTTTATGTATATGTAGGCTTTTACTAGGAGTTGTAGAAGAAAAGCAAGAATCAGAAGCCTGTAGAATTTGACCGTGTTAGTTGATGAAGGTTTTGTAGTTTGGCCGGAAAGTCGCATTCATTGTTTGTAAGCTTTTAATGTTTTGTAACAATAAACTTTGAAGTTATCATACAATAAACTTTGTAGGATTGGTATGAAGTATTTAGTATGTATGATGTTTGTTTTGAAATTTGGTGATATGTTGGTTTTGAAATTTTTTTACATGTTTGTTGTTACTATAAATTTGAATTTGTATTGTTGAATGAAATATGTTTACTGTTTGTTGTTACATGATATATGGTTCGACTATACCAAATTTGCAACACTTATAAGTGTTAGTAATTCTGCTATTTACCTATGTGTGCAAGGAATTCCCAACGGTTATAACCGTTGAAAATTAACAAATTCCCAATGGTTGTAACTGTTGGGAATATGAAAATAGTTGTAGGTTATAACCATAATTTCCAACGGTTATAACTGTTGGAAAAGAAAAAATTCCCAACGGTTATAACCGTTGGGAATACCAAAATTCTCAACTGTTATAACCGTTACAAAATACGTAAAAAAATCTCAACGTACCTGCTACCAAGGATTATAACCGTTGGGAATTTGATTATCAACGGTTATAACTGTTACAAAATGACAATTCTGGTGTTGTGCTAACTATCCTTAAAAAGTAGCAAGGTCCGTTATGCTAATAAATGAACTATCTGTTCATATCAGAGTTGACAGCTCTTTTGTGAACTAACTGTCCTCTGGACTGACTGCCCTCAAAATGGACTGACTGTCCGAATTTAAATGGGTTAACTACCCGAATTTTCTTTTGGGTTAACTACCCTTCAAAATATCCGGGCTAACTGCCCTTCAAAATTTCCTTGAAAACCTTTTCAAAATGATTTAGTCCGTCAAACCGTATATATACAAGGAAAATATTTTTTTAGCTTTACCCTAACCTATTTTTGCCATGTTATATATACTTTACTCAAAATAATGTTGATGTTGTTCAATAAGGACTATCTATCTTTTTAAAATAAGTTGAAGTCCTTTATAACTTAAAACACTTAGGCTATCTGTCTAGTCATTCCATTTGAAACCTTTGTTTAAAATCTTTAAACAACCTTTCAGAAACATTGAAGGTAACTCCTTCAAAACCATTAATAAAACCCTTTGAAATCATTGAAGGTAACTCCTTCATATCCTTTAATAAACCTTCTAAATCCTTAAACCTTAGCCTTCCTTTTACAAGCTCTAAAACATGTGACATCTGCCTTCTAAATCCTTAAACCTTAGCCTTTCGAAAACATTACAACCATATCTTTCGACCTTGTCGAAAGGTGGCCCTTCGACCTTGTCGAAAGGTTTCTTTTCGGCCTAGTCGAAAGGTTTCACCTTTCGACTTTGTCGAAAGCTTGGGGTACCTCCCCTATAAATCATTTATAAACCTTTCAAAAGCAATGAAACTCAAAACCTTTCGAAGACATTGGGTTCAATTTAAAACAATTGGAAACCTTTCAAAACCATTCAAAGTTAACTACTTTGAAACCTTTAAAACGTTTTAACTTAAAACATTTGGATTATGCCTTTAAGCAGAGCAAAAGGATCAGAAAAACATTGGTGTCGAAAGCAACTTCTTCAAAACCTTTATAAAACCTTTCAAAACCATGCGAAAACAATGAAGTATTGATGTTGGAACCAACCCTTCGAAATCATTGGAGAGAGGCGGCAAGTTTTATAAAACAAAAGATAACCTTTATTCCATCTACGTCGAAAGGTTTGGAAGCGGCAACTAAGCTTTCAACCTTGTCGAAAGCAATACTTTTCGACTTTGTCGAAAGGTTTCAATTAAAACAAGAAAGGAAACCAATCAAAACCTTTTTCTTTTAAACCATTTGACAATGTCGTAAGCTCTTTGTCGAAAGCTAGCAGGCGTATTTTCTTTAAACCCAAAACAAAACTTCATCTCCTTCGAAAGCTCTAACCTTTCATCCCTAAATATTTTGATTTCATCCAATTCACTATGTACCGGTTGCATGATACCATGTGCATTGGTATTTAACATAGTCGAAAGGTTTACCTTTCGACCTTGTCTGAAGGTTTGGAATGGAGGTGGAAGCTCTTGCCGAAAGAGTTGAAATAGTAGAAAAGCTATTTATTTGTACTTTAAAATAGTTTTTTGTACCCCACCTGCCTTGTTTGTCTAAATCTGATTGGCTGCCAGAATTTTATATTCAAAAATGTTGTCGACTTTCCTTATTTGGAAATTTTAATAATTTTGAAAAAGCCCCTTTCTCCTTTATAATTATATAAAACATTCAAGTCTCAATCCTTAAATAATTTTATGTAACTATTAAAACACCTTGGAAAATTCTGAAAAAATTCAAAAAATCAATTAATATGTTCTCTTCAACATATAAAATTTTCGGATCCAAACAATAATTATATTTTCCGTAAATAATTTAATAATCCAAAATACCATTTTCTTCCTTAGAAAATTCATAATAATTCCACAAAAATTCAGAAAATTCTGAAAATTGAAAATCATCTCTAAAATAACTTTTTAGATCATCATAAAAATTCGCAAGGCTAACAGATTTCATTTAATAGAGTTTTTCTCTTAAAACATGTCATAAAATCTATATGAACATACATAAATCATCAACATGTATATATAATTATTTTATCGTTCAAAAACATGGCAAACCTTTGCAAAACCATTTGGATTTAATCCAAAAACCAAAACCATTAAAGTTTAGAGATGTAAACATTATTCACCTTTGCTTTAGAGATTAAAGGGCTTGAGATTTGAATGAGTTTGATTTGAATTTGCTTATCCTTAATCTTTTCTTTAGTTTCGTCTTCTTCTTTCCTTATTAATGGTGGCTGACCTTGCTTTTAAATTTTTAAAATGAGAATGAACATGTGAAGAGATACACAGCCTAAGGAAGATGATATAGGAATGGCCTCTTTCCCATGATACCCCTCCTCTAATTAATTTTAAACCCTTCATTTAATTTGTTTGTTCAAAAAAGGCACGGCTACCTTAATTAAATCAAATCTTAATCTCCTAATCAACACATTATTTTATTTAGTTTATCTAACTAAATCTCCTAAATAATGTTATCAAAAATCTGGGGTGTTGCACGGATACACTCATTTATCTATATGAGTGAGAATATGTAATAAAATGATTTATCTTATTTTGGAAAATTAAAAAGTATATATAACATCATTAGTGATGCCCTTATATTTGATAATTGATTTATTAAATTAAATTGAGATTTAAAGATTAAGTAATTATTTTAATAATGGTTTTAAAATGATAATGATTCATCTTAAATAACTATAAAGTAATAATGAATAATGTATAATGGTTTTATAAAGTTATAAAAGTAATTTGAAATTATAAGGAAAACTCGATATCGGTTTATCGGTATAATAACACTTTTTGTAAACAATGATTTAATATTGATTTATATGGTTTTATAATTCATATGTGATCGTTTTAGTTCATTTATAATAATAAGAAATTAATTTTCAAATTTTGTTTACAAATATATGTATATTAGCTAAGAAGTGAAAATCTGATCGGGAATCGAAATCGGAATTCGTAACGGTTCAACGCATAGAAGTTATGCAAAGTTGTGGATTATATATGACATACATATTCACATATACATGTACACATACATGAAGACATTCACATGCACATGGATACACACATATATACATATACATTTTAAAATAAAATAACCAAAAATATTAAAATATTTTATTCACTTTCCTTAACCCTTAAGCAATCCAAAGTTAACACTTATACTCACAAGTACAAGCACATGGCCTTGCACATGAGAAATTAGGGTGTAACATCCCTCACTTGGAGGCCCAAAACTAACGGCTACGGATGCTGCAATCATCCATAGTTATTAATCCTCGGCGACCAAATACGGTAATGTTAGATACATCGATATAACTGAAACACATGGACATGGAAAAATTTAAAATCATTAAACAACATTCACATTCCATTTCAAAACATTTCAAATTCATTATATAATCCAAGATTCGAGAACCACGTTCAAAGAAAATATAATTATTACAACATACGCCAAGAGCGACATATGAAGATGCCCCCTTAGATGATCAGAGTATATAACTAGGCAAATAAACAACTTTGCCTTTACAACAGAACACAGCGGAATCAAAATAGAAAAGAACTCTTATTATCTAGCTTCCCTCCTGCATGTCTCCGGAAGCATATTCATCTAATGAGGTACAAGAAAACCTCAACTCTCAAACCACTCAAAGTTAATTGAGCACCCGAGAGTTTAAGGGGAAAACATAAACTTCGAGTCAGACATAAAGCCTGGTATGAATAATAATCTACCATCTCAAACTATTTAGATATCTAGTGAGACCACGCCACTTAGCGGAACGGGTTTTCCCCTCACTAGTATCTTATCCAAAACTTTATAAAAACCATATACCGTGCTCGTGCATCCACATTGGTTAAAACATAGCAAATCAAAATATTATGATGATATGAAAACAAGTAAATCAATTCTGGATTACCCAACCCCATTCATTTTGACCATCCGTCTCAGTTATAGTTTCTAGGGTCACTATTAACCTGTTAGTTTTCATAGGCTTACTAATAACTGTTTAAAACTTATGGACTCCCTGTCCAGTTTCATAGTTTTTGTTGGATCACTAAGAACCTATTGGCCCCTGCCAATAACATTATTATTTCATGGGTTCTCCCTGAACCTATTGGTATCTCCAATAACTTCCCTCATATGATAGTTTTCATGGGTTGACTATGAACCTATTGACATTTGTCAATAACTTAATCCGGATATAGTTTTCATGGGTTCACTACAAACCTATTGGCCCCTACCGATAAATCTTTCTAAACATAGTTTTCATGGATTTACTATGAACCTATTGGCCCTTGCCAATAACTTTTTCTATATATAGTTTTCATGGGTTTACTATGAACTTGTATATCTGACAAATTCGTTAATCAGTATTTAGGCATCCTATATTCTGGTCTACTTGACCTCTTAGATGCAATTCTATTCATACAGGAGTTAACTTAGTTTTTATATTCACTACTGGGTTAACTTAGCTGGTTATTCTGCCCTTTTCTCCCCAAAATACTGTTTTGGGTCCATTATATAGTGAATACATATATTAGAAGAAGCAAACATAATAACATAATAACACCAACACCTGTGGTTTAATACCCTTGAAATCATTTTCATATAAAACATGGTTAATCCATTTAACCCATTATTTTATCAAGAAAAGCTTCTTCAAAAACTCCATACTAAAAAGCCATTTTAAAACTCCTTTATTATGCCATGGTTTTTCCTTTAAAAATGAGATTGGGTTCTTTGTTTTGAAAACTAAGGCTTTCGAAACTTTAAACCTCTACTTTCGAAACCATTGGATAATCTCCTTTGAAAGCATTCAAATCTTCTTTTCAAAACACTAAGCATATGCCTTTCGAAACACTTTAAATCAACTCTTTCGAAACCCATAAAACATACCTTTCGAAAGTATTAAAGCATTACATATTAACTCTTAGAAGCATAGCTTCGAAACCATTGAAAGTAGCCCTTTCGAAACCATTTGAAAGGTCCTCTTTCGAAACCATTGGGTTTATCCTTAAAAATATCTTTTGGGCCAAAGTGAATATAAACTAAAGTACCTCTTTCGAAACCATTTGAAAGTATCCCTTTCGAAACCATTAATCTTCATATAAAAGAGTTTAGGGAAAACGGATGGCTTCGGAACCATCCTTTCAAAAGCTTAAATCATTTAAGTAAAACATTTGAAGGATAGCTTCGAAATACCTTTCGAAGCTATTGCCTTCGAAACCATTATACCATTTCGAAAGCTTTAGAAAGTGGCACATTACATTTATAAAACAAAAGCTACCATTCGAAAGCATTGATGACTTCAATCCATTCAAAAGGCATAAGGTCGGCATCAGCGTTTCAACTGGGTTGAAACTACTCCTTTCGAAAGCATTAAACTAAAACAAGGCAATCATTCGAAAGCTTTCCTTTCCAAACAAAAAGGCAGCAACGTTTTCGAAAGCTATTTAAATGGGTTTCGACCCTTGAAAGCATCCTTTTGAAAACAAAGCAAGCACATACCTTTGGAGAGAAAAACAAAGGCTTCGACCCCTTCGAAAGCATTGGTTTTGACACCATGCCTTTCACCTTTCTCCAATCCATTATGTACCAACATATTGATACCTTGTGTATTGGTTTTGGTTTGGTTGGTTTCGACTTGGTTGAGGCAGAAGCATAGGATCGAAATGTTGCTTCTGAAAGAGGCAGAATATAATTTCTGGGTAAAGACTGTTTTAATGCCTTTTTAAGTAATTGCTTTTTAAATAACCTGCCTATTTGTAAACATTTAATTGGTTGTCATAAACTTTTCAAATTCTTTCTTAAAAACTTCCGCAATTATTTCAGATCTAAACAAGGATTAATTTAGCAAATAAGCCCTTAATTAAGCAAAACAAATAAAACATTTAAGTCTTTCATCTAAATTAATTTAATTTTCTTAATAAATTACTTAGGAAAAATCCCTAAAAATCATAGAAATTCACTTTAATATGTTATCTAACATATATAAATTTCAGACCCAAATTACTTCAAATAACAGCCGAAATAATTTTAAACCCAATTTATTCATTTCTTCTTTCAAAAATTCATAGTAGATTTTCCATAGCTTGGAAAATTACAGAAAATTAAAGCCATCTCCAAAATAATGTTTTACATAACATATAAATTCTACATGGCATTCAAATTCCAAAATAAACGATTTTAGCCTTAAAACCGTATAAAACAATTATCAAACAAACTTGTTTGAATATATCATATCATGAAATCTAAGCATATCATCATCACAAATCATCATAATGAAAACTTAAACCCGAAAATCAAGTGATCATTAAAAAAATATATAGAGGGTTTTGATTATTATTCACCTTGATTAGGATAAGGAACTTGAGATTTAATTTAGATTAATCTTCCTTACCTGATTGCTTAACTTCAATTTGATTTTTCCCATTTTCTTCCCTAGGAAATGGTCGGTTTGCTTTTCTTCTTTGATTTACATTTTTATGTTATGAAAAATGAACGTGTAAAATAATGGAAACGAGATATTTAAGGGTAATGGGATTATGGTGCGGCAATTACCCACTAAACCCTTGCGTTAATTGTTTTCTTATTAATTAACATATGAAACCTTTCATTGCCCATTCTTTGTATTTAATTAAGCATGGCCATTAATTTATTTTCAAATCTCAATCCCCTTATCACACTAATTTCTATATTATTTTATTTAATCTATCTAATTAAATCTCTTGAATGATGTTATTAAAAATTAGGGTTATTACAAGCTCCCCTCCTTAAAGAATTTCGTCCTCAAAATTCAGTAAGGACTAAATACTAAACATAGCAATAATCTATAACAGCTCCTAACAACCATACTAGCCTACCTGACTAGCAACAATCTATAAAGCTAATATAGAACATACCTTCATAGTAGTTCAGGATAAGTATCTCTAATCATGTCTTCTATCTCCCATGTACAGTCCTTCTAGTTGTCGCTCCTCTGAACTTTCACCAACTTGACTGTCTTGTTCCTTAACCTTTTCTCATCTCTTGCTACAACCCAAATGCTCGTCTAACAAAAGTCAAATTCGGCTCTACTATCAACTCTCCCAACCCTGTCAGAGGAATAGTAGTCTTTGGATCATGCACATATTTGCGAAGATGAGACACATGAAACACATTACGGACACCTGCCATACTGCTCGACAACTCTACTCTGTATGTGAGCTTCTTGATCCTCTCTATAACTTGGAACGGACCAATATATCTCGGTGCCAGTTTCCCTGACTTTTCAAATCGTTCCACACCCTTCATCGGTGATACCTTAATGAAAACCCTATCTCCAACTGAGAATTCTAGGTCTTTACGCCTCTCATTTGCATAACTCTTTTGTCTGGACTGAGCTTCCTTCATCCTTTCTTAGATTAACTCAATCTACTCTGTCACCTCTCTAACCAGATCTAGACCTAAGACTAACCTATCTCCAGTCTCCAACCAACATGCTGGTGATTTGAATGGCCTTCCATACAAAGCTTCAAAAGGCGCCATTCCTATACTAGTTTGATAACTATTATTATAGGAAAACTCCACTAAGTGTAGGTGATCTTCCCAAGATCCACCAAAGTTCAATACACAAGCTCTTAGTAAATCCTCGAGTACCTTATTGACTCTCTTTGTCTGCACATCCGTCTAGGGTGATATGCAGTACTCATCTTAAGCTTGGTACCTA
Organism: Allium fistulosum; assembly: GCA_030737815.1. Taxonomy (NCBI): domain Eukaryota; kingdom Viridiplantae; phylum Streptophyta; class Magnoliopsida; order Asparagales; family Amaryllidaceae; genus Allium; species Allium fistulosum. The sequence continues at coordinate 1,384,152,992 of CM060901.1, read as the reverse complement.
ACACATCCTGTAACTCTTCCAGAATTCACTAGTGAACAAAGCATCTCTGTCACTCACTATACTACTAGGAATTACATGTAGGCTAACTATATTCTTCATGAACAACTTAGCTAAAACATGTGCCGTTCCAGTTGACTTAACTGGAATGAAATGGGCACTCTTGGTCAACCTATCCACTATGACCCATATACTTTCATTTCCTTTATTTTACCTTGGCAACCCGTCTATAAAATCCATGGATATTGAATCCCATTTCCAAACTGGTACCTCCAAAGGTTGAAGCAACCCACTCGGCTTCTGATGTTCGACCTTCACTTGTTGACAGTTTGCACAGTGCCTAACCCACAAGCCAACATCCTTCTTTATACCTTCCCAATAGAAGCTCCTCTTCATATCTTGGTACATCTTGGTCCCTCCAGGATGAATCGTAAATTTGGATCGATGACGTTCCCCAAGAACTTCTTTCCTTAAGTCCTAAACATTCAGAACACACAACCGTCCCTTCTTTCTCAACCATCCCCTCTGGTCAAGGCTAAAATCCTTTAGATCATCGATCTCAGTTCCAACCTTAAGCCTCCTAATCCTCTCCGCTAACAATGGATCCTCTATCTGCTTAGAAGCAATCCTTTCGATCAACACTGGTCGAACTTTCAAACCGGACAATATGGCGGTGCTTTGACTAGAACTAGCAATCGACCTTAACTGCACACTACAATTAGTCAAAGCTTCTAAAACTTTCCATTCTGCCAACATAGCTAACACCACATTCTGATGTCTTCTTCTAAGAGCATCCGCTACTTTATTTCCTTTCCTAGGAGTATACTCTATACCAAAATCATAAGCTGCTAAAAACTCCAGCCACCTCTGCTGTCTCATATTCAACTCCTTCTGAGAGAATAAATACCTTAAGGACTTATGATTTGTGTATAGCTTAAATCTCTCCCCTAAGAGATAATGTCTCTAAATCTTCAATGCTAAGATCACCGCAGCCAACTCCAAATCATGAGTAGGATATCTCACTTCATGCGGTCTAAGCTGTCGTGAAGCGTAGACTATAACTTTACCCTTCTACATCAACACAGCTCCTAATCCAGTCCCACATGCATAGGTATACACCACCAACCCATGGTTTCCATCTGGAACCACTAACACAGGTGCGTTGGTCAACAAATGCTTTAACTTATGGAATGCTTCCTCACATTTTTCATACCAGATAAACTTCACATCCTTCCTGGTTAAATTAGTCAGAGGCGTTGCTATCCGAGGGAAATCCTTAGTGAATCTATGGTAATAGTAGTGTAACGACCCGTAATTTTCAATAATTAAATTTATTAAATTAAATAAGTCTTGGAGTTTGATGTTGTGAAAACATAAAAATTTAATATTTAATAGTGGAAAGAATGACTAGAATGTAAGGTTAGTAATGTTAATTTAAAGCAATTAATAACTAATTTAATGTAATCCCAATTTATTGAAATGATTAAAAAGTTATAATTGGTTATAGATTGAAATCAATTGTAATAATGTGTGTATTAATTGATAATTGGATTAAAAGAGTAACTGATAATTTAAATGTTGTATTGATAAATGAAATAGTATGTAATAAATTGTAATTGGATGAAATTAGTGTTATGTAAGTAGTTATGACATTTGCGTGTAGATAACAAACATACAAATGTGAATAAATGTAGAAAAGGTGACAATTGTTATTTGTTACCAATTTATTTAATCAATTATCATTAAATGAAATTAAATGTTACGTAAAATGAGTTAAGGCGAAATGGAAAAGATGAATGCAACAAGATGTACATAAATGTCAGTTACATTCATAAGGCAATAATTTATTTAATGACAAGAATGAAACCAAGATAAATTAATTTATTGGGATTTTAAACTATAATTAATGTGAAAATCGAAAAAGATTCAAAATAATTGAAATTTTACAACTAATATGGTAAAAGATGATAATTGTAGAATATTGGTGTAATAAGAGATAAACAAATGTTAACTATGTCCATAGAGTCAAGATTGGTTGAATAAAAAGATTGTAATCAAAATAAATGGATTTAATTGAATTTAAATTATACTTAATGAATTTATTGCAATTGAATTGAACACTATAATTAGTGTGATATTTAACACTGAATTGATATGTAAATTTGTTTTAAATTATTGCTAATGTCTAAGTAATCAAAAATGAGAAAAATTGGCTAATTATATAATTTGAATCAGAAAGTGATTTAATTAATTTAATAATATTAATTTATTTAATTAACGTGAAAATAGCCATTTTGGCCACTGACTCGGATTTCGACGAAACCAGTTTCATCGGATCCGTAACAGTGAATTATTGTAAGGTTACATGTTTCATAGGGACCGGACTTGTCGTTTGATCGTACGGACCCGACACGTGTAGAAATCAATTTAATTGAATTCAATTTGAAATAAGCTGATTTTAAGCTAACTTCTTCATACAATGGAATTAGGACTTGAAACCTATTCCAATGAGTTTAAAATTATCGAAAACATCTATTTTGATATATGGGATGACCCATTTTCGTTTCGGGAACAAAACGGGATTTTCAGGTCGTTTACCGTTCCAATCCAAATCGATCTGGTCCATTCTTTCTATATTCAGATCTGCCTATATATAGGCTGTTATAAACCCTAGTTGTTTCTTATTCCATTATTCTGTACGTACATTTCCTTCTCATCTCCTCTTTCCAATGGCATAAACTAGTTAAATTACAAACCCTACAATTTCAATCTGCAAATCAATTTCAAAATCAAATTCTTCCAAACCCTAACATATTATATACCGTTTCGAAGCTCTCGACGAGCGTAATTCACTTGTGACAACCCGATTTTTCATTCCCGAAAAATCGAACCATCAGGATTAGAAGAAGAAGGAGGTAGAAGAAGAAAATAGAAAATCAACATCAGAATCTCACAATCGCAGCGGAATAAAATATAATAGATAATAACTGATCTTTACAGAAAGAAAGTATATCTGTTTATACATACATCATCAGAACATAACGTCAGAGTACAATACAATCAACATCATAATTCAGGACAGTTATAATAACTTGTCCTCACAAGATAACTATACCACTTATGATACACAGCGGAATACAACAAATACGGGTGATACATCTCGCCATCCAGCTCGTCTCCTGAGCTCCACAGCATCCAATCCTGTATCTGTAATACTCGGTCTGACCCGAGCATTATAATAAAATAACACCCGAGTCAGTCTGGAAAACCAGCGTGAGAAAACACACTCAATTGGATTATTAAAGTTTTCCAAACCCTTTGAAATCAAAAGCATCTCGTAAGACCACGCCATAAATAAACATGTCGGGTTTTTACCTTACGATAGCCAAAACACTTTTTATCAAATCCGTCTGATATTATAATAGTGTCTATATACAAATACTTATTCAAATAGCTGAAATTGTTACATGATTAAATTCCAGCATACTAGCCACAAAGTGGGTTCTACAAACAAAAACCATAAAGGCATGTAGGGAGAATGGATTTCCAACTAATGACTAGGCACTGGGGTACCACCTGTCACAGCCGAATAAAAAAGGGACATTTAGATAGGGATGACCTCACCCTAATGGGTGCTACCCACATAGCCTTGCTGCATAATCCCTGATTTTCAGTCATTCCCGGTTGATGAGGCTCGAGGCTAAGCGTTACCTTTTGAGAACACATCTCTTAGAATGCCCACCGTCCACCTGACGATGTTACGAAAGCATTCATCCGTACAAGTCCGTTCCGGGTTCGAACGGAACCGAACGCACTATTCCTACTACATCCATTTTGGAATCACCCTCAGGATTAGTAGCGATTAGCCCTTGCACTTCACTGCTCCATCTTCGACTCCAAACTCGTTTTCCCCACGAAAACGTACAAACCGAATCGAAGTGGTTTTCGGAAAATAAATCCCGATCCCAGTCTCTTCGAAACGGTCAGCGCATTGGCCAATATTGATAGTCGGTTATTTAACTATCAATTAACATTCACAAACATCCATCAAACAATGAATAATTTCCCAAATTATTTATTAATCTCAAAATATCTTTGCAAGATATATTTCCACCTTTTAACCCTTCGAAAACAGTTTCAAACCGTCTTTCTCTCATGGAATAAATTCCCCAAATAATTTCTTTTCCACTGAAATCACCAAGTACAAAAACTTTAGATTTTTAAAAATAACTTAAAAACACTTTATTATAAAATATACTTTAAAACATTTAAATTAAAACTACTTTAATACTTTATTCAAAGATATATACTTTAAGAATATTTAAAATAAAGCTACTTAATAAAATATGAAACTAGATTTTTATCTTTTAAAACATAACACCAAGTTATCTTTAAATATTTACTACTAAATAAATTTGAAAATACTTGCTTTAAAATTTGAACATTTAGGAATAATAAACTTTCTAAAACATATTCTAAAACAACTTTTAAACTTTTAGCTTATACTTAAAAATTTGCTTAGAAAACGTTCTTGGCTATTCAGGGAAATACACTTCTCTCTCACATCTTTAAAAATAAATCACTATTTATTTTTAAAACTAATTTACCCATTCCTTTAATAAATTCCTACCATGAATTTATTCTTCCAAATATCCACTGATATATTACTTCACTTTTATAAACCCGGTTTATAAATTCCATAGTCTCATTTCCTTTTTAAAATTCCAATTTTAAACACTTAAATCAAATTTCAAATTGATTTCCAAATTACTCCATTTTGAAATAAACTCCTTTACTTACTCAATTTATTCCAATCTGTTAACTTCAGATTTTACTTCTTCATTATGATTTAAAAAAATTTAACTGAAAATACCAATTTCAGATTCCCCAAATTCCTTCTTTATCCTTTTAAATAAATTCAACCCTTGAATTTAAAAATAACTTCTTTATTTCTTGATATAATATCACTTAAGTTTAAATTTTAATATTTCTCTATTCATTTAAAATTCCCTTTCCCTTACTCGGAATTTATTTATTAAAATTTTAAAATCACTCTTATTCTTTCCCAATCCATTCTTAAATTTATTCAAATTCTCTATAATCATTTTACTTAAAAATTCACTCCTTTATTTGCTTTTCAAAAATCCAATTCTATATATTTGGTAACTTAGGGTACCAAAATATTCATGCAAACCATAGCATTCAATATTCCAATTATCAGTATAATTCATCACAGAATATCAAATATTCATAACACAGAATATTAAAAAATCTAAATAATTTTAAGGAATCCAGTTGGATCCCTCCAACCTGTTTTCCCTGCATCGATAGATGTTAGCACAATACCAATTCCACTTCTAGGTGGAATATCGCGGTATATGGGTTTATATAATATCATCCGCTATTATGCGGCGCATAGGGTCTCATCCGCTATATAATGCGGGAAATCAATTACTCCAATATATACTATATACTACTATATATATCATCACATCCAATCAATTCAATCATTCAACCCATTATTTAAATTTATCCATTTAAATTTAAATAGAAATCCAGAAGAGTGAGATTAACTCACCTTCGATTTTAATTTGCAACCCACTTCCAATCCGGCTTGCTTTCTTTCAGATTTTGACCTTGCATAAACATTTATTCGGTTTATTAATATTTGAATTGATCAAACAATTTATTACCACTTAGTTAACTAACAATTTAATTTAACTAAAAGTTTGGTTTTTAACTTAATAATTTAATCTTACTCATAATTTCCTTTTGAACCTTTTTTGTAACTAAAATAAATTAATAAGTTTATTAAACAAATAAATCACTAAAATACATTATCTAAAATAAACTAGAAGATAAATAAAAATATGTATATGTATATTAACTTATTTTCCACTTCCAAATTGTATATAAAAATAATTTATATAGGCTTAAAAATCTAACTTTATATTTCAAAATCTTATGTATATGTATATTTTCTGCTTTGAACCTTATATATATATATATCTATATATATATATTTATAAAGTCTAATAAAAATACAATTTCCTTTTAACCTATATATTAAAATAAAATTATCTTATTACTGTAAACTATAAAATTTATTAATCGTTATTATTATTATCATTCTATAAATTGAAAAATTGCCTATATATAAAATTGAATTAAACAAAATACATTTATTTATTCAATTTAAATTAAAAAAAACAAGAAATCGTTACCTTACTGACTCGACTCTTGGCGTCGACCTCGCCTGCACGAACTTTCAACCACCATGCTATCGACGAAACCCTAGATCGCACCCTCTTCTCGCGGCCACAACCCCGACCTAGAACCTAACATCACTGCGGAACCCTAGCCTGCCCACGTTGCCGACCTTCCACGAATGCGTCGCCACCATCGCGACCTCCTCTCGAGGCAGTAGTGCCTCCATGACACTCGAACACACCTCCCCAAATTGCATACCAGGATGAGATACGATGTCGCTTGAGTACGAACATTCTCGGCCTACGATTTTAATTTGTTCTCGAATTCGATTTCAAGTTCGAACAAAAGAGAAATTGAAAACGGGACATGCGATATTTTTCTTTCAGCCGTGATTTTATTTTATCTTCTTTTGATTTGTCTGCCGATGTATTCTTTCTGCGATTTGAAATAAAGTGAATAGGGAAGGAAGGACGGGATATAAAGTCGAGGGAGGCCTGTTGGAGAAGGTTAGCTACAGTAACCATGAGATGATAGCAAAAAGCACTGACGTGAAATAATTGAAATGTATATATATGCAAATTAAATTTTCGATATAGATTTCAGCGCGTTCCGAACCCGTGCGACCACACAATCTCTCCAAACGCTACGAAATTTGAAATCCAATAATAATACCTTATTACGGATCCAATGGAACTGGTTTCTTCGAATTTCGAGACTGTGCCTGTAACGATCTAGAATTTTTGACCAAATTAAATTGAGAATATTTAATTTATTTTAAATATTTGAACGATGATTTAATTTGAATCCCCGATATAACTTTGAAATTTGGTGATTTAATTATAAAATTTAATCTAGTGAATGTTGAATAAAAATTTGGATCTTTAATTTTAAGCTGAAGGAAAAGATTTCAAAAGCTTTTAAAATTCGTATTGATAATACTGCAGATAATATTGAATATTATCGTTCGAACCGATATTTAAAAATAGTCAATTTTCACACAGTCTCGGAATTCGACGAAACCAGTTCCATTGGGTCCGTAATATTGAATTATTACCGGATTCCAATTTTTGTAATTTTTGGAGTTGTTGTTTGAGCATACGAAATTTAAACGCGTTGAACTTTGTTTTGAAACAAATTAAAATATATACTCACATCAGCCACCCTACTTCTGAACAAGTCGACCTACTCTGCTTAATCATCGTTCTCTTGTCCCCTCTTTTCTTTTTAAATCCCACGCAACTTTCTCTGGTTCCTCAATTAAAGATTTCAGAGAAAATTTAAATCTCGTTCAAAGAAAATAACAATGGCCGCATGCTCATTCCCCTCTCTCGTTCAAGATAACAACCATGAGCCTCGTTTCAAAATCAATTCAAAACAATGGCCGACCTCCCCCTTCTCAACTAAAAGAAAAAAAAAATCGCGATTGAATCGCGTACGCGCGCGCTGGGGTATTTCGATCTGAGGTCGCGACTCAGGCGTGAGCTCGCGCACGCGATTGGTGGCGGTGGGGCAATGATTGAAGGCGAGGGCGGTCGTGATAGGCGCGCGTGATTTGGAGGCGTTCGATAGTGTTCTAGGGTTTCGCGATTCTTACTGTCGAGCATCGAGGCTGGGGCTTTGTGATGGATTCGTGGGGACTCGAGCTTGAGGTTGCGGGGTAGGCGGCGACTTCGACGAAGTGTTGGTGAATCAGAATCGCATGAAGCAGTGGGAGGCGATGTCGAGGCAAATGGTGGAGTCACGTGAAATTTAGAGCGGTGGAGGAACTGTTCATGGCGGCGGCGCGGTCGAGTGACGATGAGTGTTTGGGCGAGTTCGTCGATGGTAATGGCGAAGGGCAGTCTCGTGATGGTCGAACCTGGATAAGCAGTAAGGTATAAAATCAAGAAAAGAAATTATTATATATATATATATACACTAAGGGCTATATACTGTTTTGAAATTATTGGGTATTCAGTTTAATAAAAAAAAGAAGGGGGTTACTGTGATGATTATTATAAAAAGAAAAAAAAAGTTAAGTATATATATATAAGATTCAGAAGATAGAAGTTTTAAATGATGACAGAGATTATTTTATATAGATATATATATTTTACAGATTTTGAAAACTATAAGTATATATACTATTTTCAAATGGATATCTATTTTCGAAATAATAAGGATAAGAATAAATATATGTATACATATTTTTAAATTTATTCGTTTAAGTGGTTTTAAACAATCGTTTATGGATTTAGTGGGTAAGTGTTAAATTAACTTATTTAGTTATTTTTAACTACTAAGATATTTTATTAAAGGAAATTTAGTTTTAAATTTAATTTCTAGTTAAGCAAATTTATTAAAAGAAATTGGTTTGAAATAAAAGCGTTGGATAATTGAAATTGTCAAATAAAAGTTTAATTATTCGAATTGTTCGAATATTAATAAATTTTATAAATATTTATACAAGGTATAAATCAAGAAATCGAGTCAAGCTGGAATAAAATGGATGACGAATAAAAAGCTAAGGTGAGATCTTCTCACTCAAAATTGAATGTGGAATTTTTGCAGTTATTGATTGCTATTGATGTGTGATATTAGATATAGTAGGATATATCTATTATATATAGCAATATATACATATTAGCATATGTATATATTGGATTGATGATTTCCCGCCTCGTATAGCGGATGAGACCCTATTGCGCCGTTAGTAAGCGGATTTTTATAAAACCCATATACCGCGATAATTCCGTACTAGAGCGGAATTGGTATTGTGCTAACGTCTTTGGATGCAGGGAAACAGGTTGGAGGGATCCAACTGGACCCCTCACATTGATTGAATTTATTTCTATTGTGATATGAATCTGTGAATGATTATAGTGATGCTATTAATCATATTGATATCTGGAAATTGTTTGAAAGCTAAAATTTAGCTGAATGGATGTTTGACATCATTGGATTCCAAAGATAAACGAAATTGAATTTTTGAAATTCAAGTAGAAAATTTTTAAGTGAATCAATTTTTGAAATTGAAGAAATTTTTAAGAAAGGAATTTTTAAAGTATAAAAAAGTAAATTTTTATAATCGTATTGAATAAATTCCAGAATAAAGTGAAAATGCTAAATAAATGGATTTCATAAAACAGTGATTATAAATTGAAGAATTTAATTTAAATTTGGATTTTTAAATAGATTGAAAGAAACGATTGAAATTTATTTCCTTAAAAAAGGAATTTATTAAAAGAAGATAAGCTGGAAATCCAACTAGAAATTTAATTGGTAAATTGAAATAAATTGGGAAATCAATGTAAAATGATTTCAATTTGAAGAATCCATTTTGAAACAGAATATTGAATAATTTGAGAAAAAATGAGGAATTTACTTAGTAGTGATAAATAAATTTAGAAATCAATATTGAAATTGATTTGGTATTGAAGTTTTTATAAATAGAATTGAAATTTATAAAAGTTGTTTATAAATCCGAAATCACTTATTTTGATAAGTAAAATTGTAGAAGTTGACAAAAAGAAGATTTATAAGTCGAGGTTGTTATTAAAATAGAAATAGAATTTATAACCGTGTTTATAAATTCGAAATCGATTGAATTTGATAAATTAAATATAGAAGATTATTAAAGGAGATATATTCGCAATTTTGGATAGCGAATTATTATTGAAATAAAACGTGTAGAAAATAGTGAAATGTAATTAGTGAAGTATATTCACGATTTTGGACAGTGAATATATGGTTAAGTAAAATGGATATGGTTTTGGGAAAGTGATATTTGAAATGAAGTTAATTGTTTTAAAAGATGTTTTAAAACGTGTGAACTATCGAAATCATAGATTTCAACATTTATTGTTGAAATAGACGTTTTCGAGAAATATAAGGAAATGGTGGGCTATAACACTGTTGTCATAGTAAATGATTTCCGAAAGGAAATGTTTTATATAGTATTGGGATTTATATATCTACCTTAATTCCGAATCCCTATACTATTGATTTTGAGTCGTCGTAACGATGTTTTACGTAACATTCGTTTTGACTCAAATAAAGGTGTTAAAAGAATGTTTTCCTTAAAGAATGAATTTATACTTAAATTTGATTTTAAGTATATCGAATATTTTCAAATGTTGAAAATAAATGGATTTGTGAATTACTGACTTATTTTAAATAAGTATGGAAATGCTTTTCCAATATGAAATGAACTGTTTTGAGATTTTATCTTCAAAGATAAATTGAAATGTGGAAATTGATTTGAAATTGTTTTCAAATGGTTAAGTGTGGAAATAATATATCTAGTAAAGATATTTTTGGAAAATAAATAATTTGGAAAATTATTTGGAATCTGATGATGTTGCGCATTTTTATTGATAGTTAAATAACCGACTATCAATAATTACCTTTAGATAGGTATTTGTTGTGAATTGGATGAATTTGAATGCCACACTTATTTTTGAATAATCGCTCACTATTCGGGTTAGCCGGGAAAGGACCATGGGGTCGTATAACCCATTTCGAATATGTGATACGTCATTATGAATTGCATTTGAAGACCGGTGTTGAAGACCGGATATTTTTGAAAACGAAAGGATTACCGTCGAGTTACTCTACATCGGCTGATCTCCGGTTTAGAGGTTTTTATCACCCTTAGTGACGGGAAGTCCGGACGTGATTAGAAATTTATCCGGATGTGCAAGGGCTTCGTGAGAAGTGCCTTCGGTTCTGTTCGATCCCGGAACAGACTTGTATGGATTGTGTGTCTGACGTTACAATTTGAGATATAAAGCTGATTTCTTTCAAATACATTTCTGTTGGTGGTGGAGAATTTATTCTCTTAGCTTAACACCCTTCTCTGAGACGTACGAGCTCAGAGGTTATGTAGTTGAAATTTATCAGCGATATACTCCCAATTTGGTAACGTGGCATACTGAGTGTTGCTGTGAAATGATCAGTGTTTGATCATTTGCGATATGATCATTTGTTTGATCTTATATCTTTGTGATCATAGGTTGATCATTCTGTTTGACCCGAAGCAGGGCTTTGTAGAAAGCGTAGCTTTGTGGACGAGACTTCATCGAGCCTCACACCCCGGAAATGGTCGAAACAGGAAGGATGCGGCAAGGTTCTAGGGAGTAGCGCCCCTTAGTGTATGTCATTCCTTCTGGATAGAGGTGGTATCATGGTATGGAGCCCAGATACTTAACCTATGTGGTTGCTGCATTATTATCTATGTGGTTTGTTGGAAATCGGGGATCCTCGGGAAGATCGGTTACGATCGGGGGATGGCATACGCGTGTCAGTAGTTACCTATTTTTGCAGAGGTAACCCGGCCTTGTGTTGGCAGAGATCTAACCGTAATGTTAGGTTATTTCTCGGGTCGTCTATTCCAGGGACGTACCCATCGTGGAAAAGGAAGTTCCTTAGCCTGACCATTTGTTGGAAATCCAAAGAAACAATACGAGCCTTGTACGGATTTAGTTGTAGAACCTATCATTCACTTATGGTGGCGCCCCACTGTTTGGATGGTAGCTATAGTAGGCATAGTTCGAAATGTCTATGCTGGCTAAGATTAATATTATACTTTCGAAATGTTTTCTACACTATGCACTAATAATAATATCAAAAAGAATTTGATTTTGCATAGTAAACATCTTTGACTATCATAAGAAGAAATCTCCTCCAATTCTGCGTTTGCATTGTGTGTGTGGTGGGAGGTCTTATGGTAGTTTCATTTTCCAAAAGCATTTCGAATTGACTTTGAAAATTGTCCCGTTTTTATTTTAAAAATAACTGTTTTACGATCTCACACCAGTCACCATGACTGACTCGGAGTTTATTGTTCCCTTCTAAACTCTGGGTGCCCACCAATTTCCACACAGGCAGTCTAGAGTTATGTTATCAGGATATGCTGGATATTCTGGAGCTTTGGAGATAAGCTGGATGACGAGACGTAGTATTTGTATCTTATAGTCTTTATTCCGCTGTGTATTCTGTATGAGGATAAGTTTATATAACTGTCCATTGTTGTATATTGACTCTGATTGATGTATGTATAAACTGATATAGCTCTTTGTTTTAAAAGACTAGTGTTTATTTATTATATATTGTTCCGCTGTGATGTGTAAGATTCTGAGATTGTTTTCTGTTCTGATGTTGTTCTGTTGTTCTTCTTTCTCTTTTCTTCTACTCTTTTCTTTTTCTTCTATTTCTTTTTCTTAAACCCTCACTATTGGAGTTTCCGGCACTCGATGGCTCGGCAGTCGATAAAGTGAGTATCGATGTCGAATTTTCGAAAGTCGAAAAATCCGGTACGTGACAGCGTGGTATCAGAGCATATGGTTAAGCGACAACCCTGCTCTGTTGGGTGTTACTCATTAGAGATAGAGTCAGCAGTACTCTAGAATGAGTTTGAGTGTAATAATAGACATGAGCGCGTATTTGTTAGTGAATATAAAATTGTTTTGTATTGTGTTGACTTATCGGTTGATTGTTTATGGATTCTGGTCGGTGCAGTCTAGCTAACTGTAATCGATAGGGGTTTCTAAACTCTTAAACAAGATAAACCGACATAGTATTGTTTTAAATAGGGTAAATGGAATAATTTTGCCCAAAACTATTTTTGTATATAAAAGAAATGCTTTTCTGTAAATTGTTACAGTATATGGTTGCATGGATGTTAGGAAAGTGATAATATTGAAAGTTATCATTATTATATGAAATTAAATAAAGAAATTGAAATCATAACTCCAAAGTTAAGAGATAAATTCACATATAAATGAAATGTGAGAATGTAAATTATGAATGTGATTGTAATTTGAAACGGAATTCCAGAGAAGTATTTGGAAATGTTTTGAAAAGAATTTGAAAATTTTGGAGATTTGGAAATTTAAATTTCTTTTTGATTTGAAAATGAATTTCAAAGATTTTGAAAAGTATTTTAGAGAGATGAAAGCTCTAAACTCTTTTCGGTCACTGGAAAATAACTTCGGTAATGACTGCAGCATTACTGATGTTCATTTTCGGGTTTCCAAAAGAGGAATTGCTGCCGATTGTTTTAAATGAAAGTTGTTTGGAAAAATTGGAGTTTTGTTTTATAAAATTCAAAGGATAATTTGAATTGTTTTCAAATGATTTTGAAATGTTGGCAAGATTCTGGAATACCATATGAAAATATCTATGAAATATTATGAAGTTGAATTAGATAAATTGAGACTTGAATTGTGAACTAAATAAAAGAATGGTTCGGAATTGCAAATAAATTCAAGTAAGAAGAAATAAATTTCAAATGAATGGAATTTACAATTGTAAGTGAATAAAATTGAAACTGAATGTTGAAACAAATTTGAATTGTGTGAAATAAAATGAAGTTTTAAGATTAGTTTGAAGTGAACTAAAGATAATTGATGAAATTCAATATTCAGAAGTAAACTGAATCTAAATTAGATTGAAAGTGTAAATTAAATTCAAATGAATGTGAAATGTGAAATTGAATGATAATGGATATAACTTCAATAGTAAACTAGAAATGGTATAAGGAGTTGATATTAGAAGTTTGTAATAAAAATTTGCAAAATAGATGGATGTTATAACTAGATATTATGGCTAGTAGATATACAGGTATAAAGGAAATTGAATTTGATTTCACAGATAATTTGAATTTCTCGACAAAAGGTACGTATTTGAATTATAATATGAGTTTTTGATGATTTCTGGTCTAGCCGCTTGGCTTTTTATTTTTCTTTTTGAAATCTGAGAGTCCGTAGGGACGTTTTGTAGTCGTACCGTATTAGCCGCGCAAAGGAGACGCTGGCGAAATTTTTCGGAAATTTAGGGCATTAGAAAATTTTTGAGAAAATTTTGAAAGTTTAAATTTGAATTTGAATTTAAATTTGAATTTTGAAGTAAAGCAGTGTTGTTTGAAACCTATAATTGAAGTAGAAAGATAGTTGGAATGATAACGAATCTTTAGTAGGAAGATTTGTTTTGATAAATTGATAAAACTATTGAATGTTGAAAAATAGTAGACGAGCTAAGGATCATTTTTCCTAACTTGTAATTTCGAGGACGAAATTCCTTTAAGGGGGGAAGTCTGTAACGATCCAGAATTTTTGACCAAATTAAATTGAGAATATTTAATTTATTTTAAATATTTGAACGATGATTTAATTTGAATCCCCGATATAACTTTGAAATTTTGTGATTTAATTATAAAATTTAATCTAGCGAATGTTGAATAAAAATTTGGATCTTTAATTTTAAGCCGAAGGAAAAGATTTCAAAAGCTTTTAAAATTCGTATTGATAATACTGCAGATAATATTGAATATTATCGTTCGAACCGATATTTAAAAATAGTCAATTTTCACACAGTCTCGGAATTCGACGAAACCAGTTCCATTGGGTCCGTAATATTGAATTATTGCCGGATTCCAATTTTCGTAATTTTTGGAGTTGTTGTTTGAGCATACGAAATTTAAACGCGTTGAACTTTGTTTTGAAACAAATTAAAATATATACTCACATCAGCCACCCTACTTCTGAACAAGTCGACCTACTCTGCTTAATCATCGTTCTCTTGTCCCCTCTTTTCTTTTTAAATCCCACGCAACTTTCTCTGGTTCCTCAATTAAAGATTTCAGAGAAAATTTAAATCTCGTCCAAAGAAAATAACAATGGCCGCATGCTCATTCCCCTCTCTCGTTCAAGATAACAACCACGAGCCTCGTTTCAAAATCAATTCAAAACAATGGCCGACCTCCCCCTTCTCAACTAAAAGAAAAAAAAAATCGCGATTGAATCGCGTATGCGCGCGCTGGGGTATTTCGATCTGAGGTCGCGACTCAGGCGTGAGCTCGCGCACGCGATTGGTGGCGGTGGGGCAATGATTGAAGGCGAGGGCGGTCGTGATAGGCGCGCGTGATTTGGAGGCGTTCGATAGTGTTCTAGGGTTTCGCGATTCTTACTGTCGAGCATCGAGGCTGGGGCTTTGTGATGGATTCGTGGGGACTCGAGCTCGAGGTTGCGGGGTAGGCGGCGACTTCGACGAAGTGTTGGTGAATCGGAATCGCATGAAGCAGTGGGAGGCGATGTCGAGGCAAATGGTGGAGTCACGTGAAATTTAGAGCGGTGGAGGAACTGTTCATGGCGGCGGCGCGGTCGAGTGACGATGAGTGTTTGGGCGAGTTCGTCGATGGTAATGGCGAAGGGCAGTCTCGTGATGGTCGAACCTGGATATGCAGTAAGGTATAAAATCAAGAAAAGAAATTATTATATATATATATATTTACACTAAGGGCTATAGACTGTTTTGAAATTATTGGGTATTCAGTTTAATAAAAAAAAGAAGGGGGTTACTGTGATGATTATTATAAAAAGAAAAAAAAAGTTAAGTATATATATATAAGATTCAGAAGATAGAAGTTTTAAATGATGATAGAGATTATTTTATATAGATATATATATTTTACAGATTTTGAAAACTAAAAGTATATATACTATTTTCAAATGGATATCTATTTTCGAAATAATAAGGATAAGAATAAATATATGTATACATATTTTTAAATTTATTCGTTTAAGTGGTTTTAAACAATCGTTTATAGATTTAGTGGGTAAGTGTTAAATTAACTTATTTAGTTATTTTTAACTACTAAGATATTTTATTAAAGGAAATTTAGTTTTAAATTTAATTTCTAGTTAAGCAAATTTATTAAAAGAAATTGGTTTGAAATAAAAGCGTTGGATAATTGAAATTGTCAAATAAAAGTTTAATTATTCGAATTGTTCGAATATTAATAAATTTTATAAATATTTATACAAGGTATAAATCAAGAAATCGAGTCAAGCTGGAATAAAATGGATGACGAATAAAAAGCTAAGGTGAGATCTTCTCACTCAAAATTGAATGTGGAATTTTTGCAGTTATTGATTGCTATTGATGTGTGATATTAGATATAGTAGGATATATCTATTATATATAGCAATATATACATATTGGCATATGTATATATTGGATTGATGATTTCCCACCTCGTATAGCGGATGAGACCCTATTGCGCCGTTAGTAAGCGGATTTTTATAAAACCCATATACCGCGATAATTCCGTATTGGAGCGGAATTGGTATTGTGCTAACGTCTTTGGATGTAGGGAAACAGGTTGGAGGGATCCAACTGGACCCCTCACATTGATTGAATTTATTTCTATTGTGATATGAATCTGTGAATGATTATAGTGATGCTATTAATCATATTGATATCTGGAAATTGTTTGAAAGCTAAAATTTAGCTGAATAGATGTTTGACATCATTGGATTCCAAAGATAAACGAAATTGAATTTTTGAAATTCAAGTAGAAAATTTCTAAGTGAATCAATTTTTGAAATTGAAGAAATTTTTAAGAAAGGAATTTTTAAAGTATAAAAAAGTAAATTTTTATAATCGTATTGAATAAATTCCAGAATAAAGTGAAAATGCTAAATAAATGGATTTCATAAAACAGTGATTATAAATTGAAGAATTTAATTTAAATTTGGATTTTTAAATAGATTGAAAGAAACGATTGAAATTTATTTCCTTAAAAAAGGAATTTATTAAAAGAAGATAAGCTGGAAATCCAACTAGAAATTTAATTGGTAAATTGAAATAAATTGGGAAATCAATGTAAAATGATTTCAATTTGAAGAATCCATTTTGAAACAGAATATTGAATAATTTGAGAAAAAATGAGGAATTTACTTAGTAGTGATAAATAAATTTAGAAATCAATATTGAAATTGATTTGGTATTGAAGTTTTTATAAATAGAATTGAAATTTATAAAAGTTGTTTATAAATCCGAAATCACTTATTTTGATAAGTAAAATTGTAGAAGTTGACAAAAAGAAGATTTATAAGTCGAGGTTGTTATTAAAATAGAAATAGAATTTATAAACGTGTTTATAAATTCGAAATCGATTGAATTTGATAAATTAAATATAGAAGATTATTAAAGGAGATATATTCGCAATTTTGGATAGCGAATTATTATTGAAATAAAACGTGTAGAAAATAGTGAAATGTAATTAGTGAAGTATATTCACGATTTTGGACAGCGAATATATGGTTAAGTAAAATGGATATGGTTTTGGGAAAGTGATATTTGAAATGAAGTTAATTGTTTTAAAAGATGTTTTAAAACGTGTGAACTATCGAAATCATAGATTTCAACATTTATTGTTGAAATAGACGTTTTCGAGAAATATAAGGAAATGGTGGGCTATAACACTGTTGTCATAGTAAATGATTTCCGAAAGGAAATGTTTTATATAGTATTGGGATTTATATATCTACCTTAATTCCGAATCCCTATACTATTGATTTTGAGTCGTCGTAACGATGTTTTACGTAACATTCGTTTTGACTCAAATAAAGGTGTTAAAAGAATGTTTTCCTTAAAGAATGAATTTATACTTAAATTTGATTTTAAGTATATCGAATATTTTCAAATGTTGAAAATAAATGGATTTGTGAATTACTGACTTATTTTAAAATAAGTATGGAAATGCTTTTCCAATATGAAATGACCTGTTTTGAGATTTTATCTTCAAAGATAAATTGAAATGTGGAAATTGATTTGAAATTGTTTTCAAATGGTTAAGTGTGGAAATAATATATCTAGTAAAGATATTTTTGGAAAATAAATAATTTGGAAAATTATTTGGAATCTGATGATGTTGCGCATTTTTATTGATAGTTAAATAACCGACTATCAATAATTACCTTTAGATAGGTATTTGTTGTGAATTGGATGAATTTGAATGCCACACTTATTTTTGAATAATCGCTCACTATTCGGGTTAGCCGGGAAAGGACCATGGGGTCGTATAATCCATTCCGAATATGTGATACGTCGTTATGAATTGCATTTGAAGACCGGTGTTGAAGACCGGATATTTTTGAAAACGAAAGGATTACCGTCGAGTTACTCTACATCGGCTGATCTCCGGTTTAGAGGTTTTTATCACCCTTAGTGACGGGAAGTCCGGACGTGATTAGAAATTTATCCGGATGTGCAAGGGCTTTGTGAGAAGTGCCTTCGGTTCTGTTCGATCCTGGAACAGACTTGTATGGATTGTGTGTCTGACGTTACAATTTGAGATATAAAGCTGATTTCTTTCAAATACATTTCTGTTGGTGGCGGAGAATTTATTCTCTTAGCTTAACACCCTTCTCTGAGACGTACGAGCTCAGAGGTTATGTAGTTGAAATTTATCAGCGATATACTCCCAATTTGGTAACGTGGCATACTGAGTGTTGCTGTGAAATGATCAGTGTTTGATCATTTGCGATATGATCATTTGTTTGATCTTATATCTTTGTGATCATAGGTTGATCATTTTGTTTGACCCGAAGCAGGGCTTTGTAGAAAGCGTAGCTTTGTGGACGAGACTTCATCGAGCCTCACACCCCGGAAATGGTCGAAACAGGAAGGATGCGGCAAGGTTCTAGGGAGTAGCGCCCCTTAGTGTATGTCATTCCTTCTGGATAGAGGTGGTATCATGGTATGGAGCCCAGATACTTAACCTATGTGGTTGCTGCATTATTATCTATGTGGTTTGTTGGAAATCGGGGATCCTCGGGAAGATCGGTTACGATCGGGGGATGGCATACGCGTGTCAGTAGTTACCTATTTTTGCAGAGGTAACCCGGCCTTGTGTTGGCAGAGATCTAACCGTAATGTTAGGTTATTTCTCGGGTCGTCTATTCCAGGGACGTACCCATCGTGGAAAAGGAAGTTCCTTAGCCTGACCATTTGTTGGAAATCCAAAGAAACAATACGAGCCTTGTACGGATTTAGTTGTAGAACCTATCATTCACTTATGGTGGCGCCCCACTGTTTGGATGGTAGCTATAGTAGGCATAGTTCGAAATGTCTATGCTGGCTAAGATTAATATTATACTTTCGAAATGTTTTCTACACTATGCACTAATAATAATATCAAAAAGAATTTGATTTTGCGTAGTAAACATCTTTGACTATCATAAGAAGAAATCTCCTCCAATTCTGCGTTTGCATTGTGTGTGTGGTGGGAGGTCTTATGGTAGTTTCATTTTCCAAAAGCATTTCAAATTGACTTTGAAAATTATCCCGTTTTTATTTTAAAAATAACTGTTTTACGATCTCACACCAGTCACCATGACTGACTCGGAGTTTATTGTTCCCTTCTAAACTCTGGGTGCCCACCAATTTCCACACGGGCAGTCTAGAGTTATGTTATCAGGATATGCTGGATATTCTGGAGCTTTGGAGATAAGCTGGATGACGAGACATAGTATTTGTATCTGATAGTCTTTATTCCGCTGTGTATTCTGTATGAGGACAAGTTTATATAACTGTCCATTGTTGTATATTGACTCTGATTGATGTATGTATAAACTGATATAGCTCTTTGTTTTAAAAGACTAGTGTTTATTTATTATATATTGTTCCGCTGCGATGTGTAAGATTCTGAGATTGTTTTCTGTTCTGATGTTGTTTTGTTGTTCTTCTTTCTCTTTTCTTCTACTCTTTTCTTTTTCTTCTATTTCTTTTTCTTAAACCCTCACTATTGGAGTTTCCGGCACTCGATGGCTCGGCAGTCGATAAAGTGAGTATCGATGTCGAATTTTCGAAAGTCGAAAAATCCGGTACGTGACAGCGCCTTGGAAGGCTATTTTTAAATTCAATTTAAACAAAATATTTTTAAAACTGAACAAACCACTTTTAAATTCAATTTTAAAAGTTCTATTATCTTCAGTATTATTAATATGAATTTTCTAAGCCTTTAAAATATTTTTAACCAGCTTGAAACCGAAGATTCAATATTTTACCCGACTTCCAATTATTAAATTCAATAATTTAATTATCCAATAACTGGTTACATTTGAAATTCAAGTTAAAAGTTTACTTTTGAATATTTAAAATCAATTAAATATTCCAATTTCAAATGTCCAAAATTCTGGGTCGTCACATCACTGCTGCTGTTCGTTTTTCGATTTGAATCACTATTTGGTCAGAAATTGAGGATGAACCTCAGCCGTCCATATTAGGGTTTCGTTTGTTTAACGGTGGATCTTCGTCCTGGCGACGATCGGAGGTCATGGGGTGGTAGAGCTCGTCGAGCAAGCCTGGGATCTGCTACTCATTCGTCGTTGCTGGTTGGAGGTTCGCCAAAAATAGCCATTATATGGAGCGGCGGTGCACGCCGCCTGGGGGCATGAGAAAGGGTCGCGACCCCCTAGGTAGGTCGGCTTGAGGCATGGGTGAAGAGGGTGCTCTCTGATCTGGCCATAGGCCATCGTGGCGGCGGCGAAGTTAGAAGATGTGGTGGCGGCTATGCATGTGCTGTAGGGTTGCGATCATTTCCTTCGGCTAGGGTTTCATCGTGATGGAAGATACATAAGATGACATGTAAGTTTGATTTTTATTTGCTTATCAGAGTTACGTGCGGTTTGCTTCGTTGCGATCGTATCGGAATTTCAGACATTTTATCACTGGTTTGGACGAATTCTGAGACAGTTGAATTTTTGGCTCTATTTTGGATTTCAAATCGATTTGAAATCAAAGGTGAGGGTTTTAACCCACTCACAACTACTAAATTTTCTTATTCTGGTCAAATTAAATTTACGATGTGATTAGAAATTAATTGATTGATGTGGTGTATGTTTAAATTGTCATTCTAGGTAAATTTAGCTTTTATTGCATTTAATCATCGTTCAATTTAATATTGATTCGATTGTCAATTTAATACCTATTAATGATAATTAGTTATCTATTGATGTGTCTTGGTTGATTTGGATGATGATTGTGATGGATATTTGATTGTTGATATTGGATGATTGGATGTTATATTTTATATTGTTATAACACTGCAAGTTCCCTATGGGTTGAAATGATACATACCCAAACGATCATATAGAATATGGGAAAATCGTTATGAGTTGAAATGATAAACCCAAGCGGTTTTCATTGAAATAAATTTGGGATTGCAGGTTGATATGCTATATACCCGTAAATTTAAATAAATTGCAGATTGAAATGATAAATATCCATATCACTTGACCATAGGGTAGAAAATTATATACAAACACCGGATTGGTTAAAATAAATGATTTTTAATTCTTTACATTTTGAATTCAGTTAATCGGTATTTTGAAATAGAAATTGATTTATATAAACTGAATTATATTTCGAAAATCCAAGGCTTAATGCTGAAATTGGAATTGATTTAATGAATTGTTCATAGGATTTAAATTGGAATTTCAAAGTTGTATTGTCAAAAGTAAATGAATTTATCGAAATTGAGTTATTGAAAATGTTTGGATATAACTTTGAAATCTATTTTAAACTAATTTAAACTATTTTAATCAATTTAAACTATTTTTAATTTATTTTAATCTATTATAATCTATTTAATCCAATTTAATCTATTTTACCTATTTTAAACTAATTAAATTTATTTAATCTATTTTAAATATATTTAATATAATTTAAATCTATTTAATCTATTTTAAATCTATTTAAATTACTTAAATCTAATTAAATCTAATATAAATCTATTTAAACTATTTTTACTATTTAAACTATTTTAATCTATTTTAAACTATTTTGAATCATTTAAAACTATTTTAGAGTATTTTAACTATTTTAAACTATTTTTAAAACTATTAAGAACTATTTATGACTATCTAAACTATTTTCTAAAATTTTAGACCGTGTAAAGTTGAAGTATTTATATTTAAATCCCTGATGATGATACAACCTAAGTTGGGATTTGAAAATTTATACCTTTTTGTGAAATGACATATTTGAGTAAATATGATGATTTTGGAACGGGGATTTAATTAAACTATCTTATCGATAATTTCAAAAGTTAATATGATTTTGAAAGTGGTATGATTTTGAAAGTGAATATGATTTCGAAAGTGATATGGTTTGAGAATATGGTATTTTGATATCAATTATGAATTGATATTGGAAATGTAAAGAAACCGTCCGGTGTGAAATAAGTGTTTGGTTGTTAAAGAGACCGGGATCAGATATTGTCATACTCTCTACCAATACCGAAAGCCACTTTAACAACTGTGTACATGGTGGAGATTCCAGAAATGAAGTAGGATGGTTTGGCGAATGATTCTGTATGAGGTATTTACGTGACCTTGACTCCCGTGAGTCAGCTTTATGTGACTAAAACAGGAGTCATGCCGGGCCAAGTGAGGTCATTCCTCCTATCGGACACATTTCTTCGATACCATATTATGACTTTGTGATGATTTGGTGGCCACCCCTTGATTTTTATTATGGGAGTGTATTCCGAGGTGGGAGGTAGTAGCTGCTATGCATTACCACCAGTCCGAATCCGCAAACGGTATATCTATCCTGGCATTGCCTCAAGTTCCATGTTCACAAGCCCTATCATGCCTTCTACGAGTTTGGTTTGTACCATACCTATGGAGTGCCCTTGATAGCCCTCCAATTTATGGAGGTATTACGGTACTGTATAGACTACGAGAATATATAAATGTGTTAAGGGGGATATTGGTAACGCCTTAATGCTATTTTAGTACTTTACTTTACTGTAGACACTATTATAATAGCGTATTGTACTACATAGTAGATAGTTTAACGGATCCTTAGGAGATGGTAATCCCGAACATCTCTTAAGTTATTGTACTCACGTTGACACTGGATTGGAGATGTCAAACCTGTAAACATCTCTGACGCCGTTACAGTCATATTTATTTACTGTTGATTTAACTTACATTCTGACTCAAGTGTTTTGTCTTTTCAATTCGCTCGGGTCAGTCTGAGCTTTTCAGTTTATCGAAGACTGCTTTCAGGGGGACGAAGACGAAGATTCAACACTATTACTATTACTATATTATTTGTTTTAATTTTCCACTGCATCATGTTGTTCCGCTGCATTATTTATTATTACTGCTGTATGTACTCTCATTCTGTATAGTAAAGTGTAATCAAATGTTATTTGTAAAACAGCTTCATGAACTGTTTATTTTATTATTATATTTTGTCATTCCGCTGTGAGATTCTGTGTTTGTTTTCTTTCTTTCTCTACTTTTTCTTATTTACCCCATAACAATTTGCCCCTTTGAATGGTTTGAGTTGGTATGTGTGGTGATTTAAACCGTCCAAAAAGGCTGGTCGTTACATTTGGTATCAGAGCTTTGGTCTAGCGATAACCTTAGCTTTGTGGGGTCTGACTCATATAGAATAGGGTAGTAATACCCTAGAATGAGTCGCTGAGTGTGTATATATGAGAGAGCGTATTTGTTAGTGTTATAAAAGGTTTTTATATTATGGTAATTTTTTCTGTTTAGTATTTATATATTTTGGTCGGTACATAGGACGCTATGACATCGATAGGCATTTTTAAACACTTAATAGGGCAGACCGACACAATATTTGTTTTGAAATATGGGTAAAAGAAATAATTTTGCCTATCATATATTTTTGTGTATAAAATAATAACTTTTATAAATGATATAGTTGGATGTAATATGTTGTTTGTTAGGTAGAGAAATTTTATAAATATTGGTTGAAAAATAGGTTTTACAAATTAAGTAAATACGAATTGGAAGTTTAGAACTGACGTTTCGGGATTTTTGAAAATTTCTTTCGAAAGATTTTGGAATATAATACAAGTAGTATTTAGCAGTATTTTCTGAAATAAATATTTCAAGATGATTTGAAAGAAATGTTTTAAAATAAATTTTTTAAGGGAAATAAGTTCTGTACTCCCCTCCCTGTCGCTGGAAAATAATTTCGGTGATGAGTGCACGCATCATCGACGTTCATTTTCGAGTTTCAAAGTGGGAAGACCGCTGTAGTAATTTTAGTGCACATTTGTTTTGATTACGAATCTTAATTTTAAATTCCTAAATATGATTGATCTATATATGATGAATATATATATATATATATATATATATATATATATTAAAATGGTTTGGAAATATAACCCGAAGTTAGTTCTTAAACCTTCTGATAATTAGTAGTTTTCAGTTAATGTAATAAAATGAAATCTTAACTATTTGAATGTTTAGAAGCTGCTAAGATGTGAAATAAGAATTAGATGTTATGAGATTAATGAAATATAAAGAAATTGAAGGTTGTCATTTATAAATTAAGAAATGGAAATAAGAAAATTTAACTATTAAACATTTTGTTAATTAAAATAAATATGATAACGTGTGTAATTTCTATTGCATTCTATATATAACTTTTCAAAATGTAAAAAGTTGTAATGTTAAATAGGAATATGTAATAGAAGACTATACAAGTAAACTTTAGTAAATGAAAGTGTTCTATGGAATTACTTTTATAAATAAGTTCTAATATTATAAATTGTTATAAACTTAGGTTAATAGTTTGAAATGTTACTAATCAAATGTAACAGAAAAGTGAATAATGTAAGAAAAACGATTACAAACTTAAGTTAACATTTTAAGCTATTTATAATTAGATTGAATAGTAAAAGGTGAATACTGTAAGTAAATAATTATAAACTTAAGGAATGTTGAAGCCATTTATAATTAGAGTGAGTACTATATTAATTGAATGATTATAACTTCATAAAATGTTGAAATGATGTAGAAATGGATTTAATATTCAATAATACTATATATAAAAGAAATGAATGTGAAAGAAGAAGAAAAAAGAGAAAAAATATATATCTATTAATGGTGAATTTAATTGTAAAGAAACTTACCTAATAATAGATAATCCAATAATTGATATAGAAATAACTTATTTAAGCGATGAATGTAAAGTAATAAAATGAAAGAAAAAAATGGCATTGTATGAATAAATGAGAAATGAACTTTTGTAAGTAATAACGAATGTAAATTAACAAAAATAAGCATTATATGAATGAGAAAAGAACAGTAAATGATGTGAAATGGAAAAAAAAGGGAACAAACTTAAATAACATTGAAATTATTGTGTTTGGCTTATGGATTGGTTGGGAAAGGATACTTCTATTTTGTATAGAGATGTATAAATAATCTATAAAGTTTTATCTACAACTGTTGAGTGTATGGTTTAATTCATAGTTTATTTATCATTTTATATGATTAGAAGTTCTGAATCCGAACAAACCATTTGTTTTGGTTGCTATGGATGGATGATTGATTTCTTGGTTGAAATGATGTTTGTACTGTTTATTTGCAAATGATTATTGTTATATTGTGATGATTTGTTTGTTATTAATTTGAAACAACGTGAATATTTCTCTTTTACATAATTAGTAACTTCTTTGGATTATATAAGTGAAATACAGGTTTACGAAAGCAATAACTACTGCTTTTGGTTTCATAAATAAGCGTTGTTTGCCTGACAAATAGGTACGTTCTTGGATTACGGTTTTATAGCAATATTATTTTGTTTACCCGTGGTTTGGGATATATTATTTTGAAAAATGTGGTATATATTGTTATTATCGATATTATTATTTCTCCCAAACCTCTCCGTACAAAGGAGACTCTATCGAAATCTTTCGTGAATTTTGGACTTAGAAAATTTTTGTGAAATGTTTTAAAAACTTTTATTAACTTGAATATAAAAGGATTAAATTGTTTATAAATCGATATATTTTATTTAAATTATTTAATTATGTAAACTAATTGTTTATAAATTTAATATTTTGAATAAGGTATGTTAGCTTCTTAATTGCTTCATTTTCTTTTCGAGGACGAAAAGTTTTGAGTGGGGGAGAGTGTAAAGACCCGTAATTTTCAATAATTAAATTTATTAAATTAAATAAGTCTTGGAGTTTGTTGTTGTGAAAACATAAAAATTTAATATTTAATAGTGGAAAGAATGACTAGAATGTAAGGTTCGTAATGTTAATTTAAAGCAATTGATAACTAATTTAATGTAATCCCAATTTATTGAAATGATTAAAAAGTTATAATTGGTTATAGATTGAAATTAATTGTAATAATGTGTGTATTAATTGATAATTGGATTAAAAGAGTAACTGATAATTTAAATGTTGTATTAATAAATGAAATAATATGTAATAAATTGTAATTGGATGAAATTAGTGTTATGTAAGTAGTTATGACATTTGTGTGTAGATAAAAACATACAAATGTGATTAAATGCAGAAAAAGTGATAGTTGTTATTTGTTACCAATTTATTTAATCAATTATAATTAAATGAAATTAAATGTTACGTAAAATGAGTTAAGACGAAATGGAAAAGGTGAATGCAACAAGATGTACATAAATGTCAGTTATATTCATAAGGTAATAATTTATTTAATGACAAGAATGAAACCAAGATAAATTAATTTATTGAGATTTTAAACTATAATTAATGTGAAAATCGACAAAGATTCAAAATAATCAAAATATTGCAACTAATATGGTAAAGATGACAATTGTAGAATATTAGTGTAATAAGAGATAAACAAATGTTAACTATGTCCATAGAGTCAAGATTGATTGAATAAAAAGATTGAAATCAAAATAAATGGATTTAATTGAATTTAAATTATACTTAATGAATTTATTGCAATTGAATTGAACATTTTAATCAGTGTAATATTTAACACTGAATTGATATGTAAATTTGTTTTAAATTATTGTAAATGTCTAAGTAATAAAAAATGAGAAAAATTGGCTAATTATATAATTTGAATTGGAAAGTGATTTAATTAATTTAATAATATTAATTTATTTAATTAACGTGAAAATAGCCATTTTGGCCACTGACTCGGATTTCGACGAAACCAGTTTCATCGGATCCATAACAGTGAATTATAGTAAGGTTTCATGTTTCGTAGCGACCGGACTTGTCGTTTGATCATACGAACTCGAAACGCATAGAAATCAATTTAATTGAATTCAATTTGAAATAAGCTGATTTTAAGCTAACTTCTTCATACGATGGAATTAGGACTTGAAACCTATTCCATTGAGTTTAAAATTATCGAAAACATCTATTTTGGTATATGGGATGACCCGTTTTCGTTTCGGGAACGAAACGGGCTTTTCGGGTCGTTTATCGTTCCAATCCAAATCGATCTGGTCCATTCTTACTATATTCAGATCTGCCTATATATAGGCTGTTATAAACCCTAGTTGTTTCTTATTACATTATTCTGTACGTACATTTCCTTCTCATCTCCTCTTTCCAATGGTAGAAACTAGTTAAATTACAAACCCTACAATTTGAATCTCCAAACCAATTTCAAAATCAAATTCTTCCAAACCTTAACATAATATATACCATTTCGAAGCTCTCGACAAGCGCAATTCACTGATGCTATTCGTTTTTCGATTTGAATCATTGTTTGGTCAGAAATTGAGGATGAACCTCAGTCGTCCATATTGGGGTTTTGTTTATTTAACGGTGGATCTTCGTCCTGGCGACAATCGGAGGTCATGGGGTGGTAGAGCTCGTTGAGCAGGTCTGGATCTGCTACTCATTCGCCATTGATGGTTGGAGGTTCGCCAGAAATGGCCATTATATGGAGCGGCGGCGCACGGCGCCCGGGGGCATGAGAAAGAGTCGCGACCCCCTAGGTAGGTCGTCCTGAGGCGTAGGTGAAGAGGGTGCTCTCCGATCTGGCCATAAGCCATCGTGGCGGCGACGAAGTTAGAAGATGTGGCAGCGACTATGCGTGTGCTGTAGGGTTGCGATCGTTTCGTTCGGCTAGGGTTTCATCGTGAGGAAAGATACGTAAGCTGACGTGTAAGTTTTATTTTTATTTGTTTATTTTATTTTATTTTAAATCATAAATTGCCTAACTTCCAATGTTAATAACTTTTACATACGAGCTTGGATTTACGCGCGATTCACTCCGCTGCTATCATATCGGAATTTCGTACATTTTGGCACTAGTTTGGACGAATTCTGAGATTGTTGAATTTTTGGCTCTATTTTTGTTTCAAATCGATTTGAAATCGAAGGTGAGTGTTTTAACCCACTCACAACCACTAAATTTTCTTATGCTGGTTAAATTAAATTTACGATGTGGTTCGAAATTAATTGATTGATGTTTGGTATGTTTAAATTGTCATTCTAGTTAAATTTGACTTTCATTGCATTTAGTCATCGTTCAATTTAATATTGAATTCGATTGTCAATTTAATACATGTTAATGATAATCAGTTATCTATTGATGTTTACTGGTTGATTTGGATGATGATTGTGATGGATGTTTGATTGTTGATATTGGATGACTGGATGTTATATTTTATATTGTTATAACACTGCAAGTTCCCTATGGGTTGAAATGATACATATCGAACGATTATATAGAACAAGGGAAAATCGTTATGGGTTGAAATGATAAACCGAAGCGATTTTCATTGAAATAAATTTGGGATTGCGGGTTGAAATGATATATACCCGTAAATTTAAATAAATTGCGGATTGAAATGATAAATATCTGTATCACTTGACCATAGGGCAGAAAATTATATACGGACACTGGATTGGTTAAATTAAATGATTTTTAATCCTTTAAATTTTGAATTCAGTTAATCGGTATTTTGAAATAGAAATTGATTTATATAAACTGAATTATATTTCGAAAATCTAAGCCTTATTGCTGAAATTGGAATTGATTTAATGAATTTTTCAAAGAATTTAAATTGGAATTTCAAAGTTGAATTGTCAAAAATAAATGAATTTATCGAAATTGAGTTATTGAAAATGTTTGGATATAACGTTGAAATCTATTTTAAACTAATTTAAACTATTTTAATCAATTTAAACTATTTTTAATTTATTTTAATCTATTTTAATCTATTTTAATCTATTTAATCCAATTTAATCTATTTTACCTATTTTAAAATAATTAAATTTATTTAACCTATTTTAAATCTATTTAATATAATTTAAATCTATTTAATCTATTTTAAATTTCTTTAAATTATTTAAATCTAATTAAATCTAATATAAATCTATTTAAACTATTATTACTATTTAAACTATTTTAATCTATTTTAAACTATTTTAAACCATTTAAAACTATTTTAGAGTATTTTAACTATTTTAAACTATTTTTAAAACTATTAAGAACTATTTATGACTATCTAAACTATTTTCTAAAATTTTAGACCGTGTAAAGTTGAAGTATTTATATTTAAATCCCTGATGATGATACAACCTAAGTTGGGATTTGAAAATTTATACATTTTTGTGAAATGACATATTTGAGTAAATATGATGATTTTGGAACGGAGATTTAATTAACCTATCTTATCGATAATTTCAAAAGTGAATATGATTTTGAAAGTGGATATGATTTTGAAAGTCGATATGATTTTGAAAGTGAATATGATTTCGAAAGTGATATGGTTTGAGAATATGATATTTTGATATCAATTATGAATTGATTTTGGAAATGTAAAGGAACCGTCCGGTGTGAAATAAGCATTTGGTTGTTAAAGAGACCGGGATCAGATATTGTCATACTCTCTGCCAATACCGAAAACCACTTTAACAACTGTGTACGTGGTGGAGATTCCAGAAATGAAGTAGGATGGTTTGGCGAACGGTTCTATATGAGGTATTTACGTGACCTTGACTCCCGTGAGTCAGCTTAGATGTGACTAAAACAGGAGCCATGCCGGGCCAAGTGAGGTCATTCTCCTATCAGACACATTTCTTCGATACCATATTATGACTTTATGATGATTTGGTGGCCACCCCTTGATTTTGATTATGGGAGTGTGTTTCGAGGTGGGCGGTACTAGCTGCTATGCGTTACCACCAGTTCGGATCCACAAACGGTATATCTACCCTGCCATTGCCTCGAGTGCCGTGTTCACATGCCCTATCGTGCCTTCTATGAGTTTGGTTTGTACCATATCTATGGTGTGCCCTCTGATAGCCGTTCAGTTTACGGAGGGATTACGGTACTGTATAGACTATGGGAATATATAAAATGTGTTAAGGGGGATATGGGTAACGCCTTAACGCTATTTTAATACTTTACTTTACTGTAGACACTATTATAATAGCGTATTGTACTACATAGTAGATAGTTTAACGGATGCTTAGGAGATGGTAATCCTGAACTTCTCTTAAGTTATTGTACTCAAGTTGACACTGGATAGGAGATGTCAAACCCCATAAACATCTCCGACGTCGTTACACTCATATTTATTTACTATTGATTTAACTTACATTCTGACTCGAGTGTTTTGTCTTTTCAATTCGCTCGGGTCCGTCTGCGCTTTTTAGTTTATCGAAGACCGCTTTCAGGAGGACGAAGATGAAGATTCAGTACTATTACTATTTACTATATTATTTGTTTTAATTTTCCAATGCATCATGTTGTTCAGGTGCATTATTTATTTATTATTGCTGTGTGTACTCTAATTCTGTACTGTAAAGTGTAATCAAATGTTATTTGTAAAACAGCTTCATGAAGTGTTTATTTGATTATTATATTTTGTCATTCCACTGTGAGATTTTGTGTTTGTTTTCTTTCTTTCTCTACCTTTTCTTATTTACCCCATAACAACTTTCCCCTTTGAATGGTTTGAGTTGGCATGTGTGTTGATTTAAACCGTCCAAAAAGGCTGGTCGTTACACAAGAGTCCAAGAAAACTTCTAATCTCAGTCATCGTCTTTGGTCTCTTCCAGTTATTAACAGCTTCGATCTTATCTAGATTGACTGACAAGCCTTTATTTGAAACCACATGACCAAGAAACTTAACCTCTTTCTTCCAAAAATGACATTTGGTAAAGTTTGCTTTCAGCCGATGCTGCCTCAGCGTCTCCAGCACTAACCTAAGATGATCCTCATGCTCTCTTTCATTCTTAGAGTATACTAAAATGTCATCTATAAACACCAACATGAACTTGTCTAAGTACTCTTGGAAAAAATCGATTCATCAAATCCACGAAGAAAGCAGGTGCATTTGTTAACCCGAATGGCATCACTAACCACGCATACGAACCATACCTTGTTCGAAATGCTGTTAATGGAAACTGTCCTCTGCCACTCTTAACTGATGGAAACCTGTCACCTAAGGGAAAATACTCTAGCTCCCTATAATTGATCAAATAGATCATCAATTCTTGGCAAATGATACTTATTCTTAACCGTCCTCTCGTTCAACTTACGATAGTCGATACACATCCTCAACGACCCATCCGGTTTCTTCACGAACACCGCGGTCGCTCTCCAAGGCGAACTGCTTAGTCTAATAAAATTTCTCCCTTCTAGATCCACTAGCTGCACCTTCAATTCCTTCATTTCGGTCGGTGTCATCCTACTTGGTGGTCTACTTACAGTTTTAGCTCCTGGTATAAGATCTATTCGAAACTCAACAGCTCGTTTCGGTGGTAATCCTGTAACCGGCTCAAAGACATCTGCAAACTCTCTTGCTACTCAAACCTGACTTAACTCTTCTTCCACTTCCATAACACTTAACAAAGCACAAACGCTCTGGTCAGAATTCTCCATTGAGAAGATGATTCAGTTATGACTATCAGGGTGTCTCAATGATATTTCCCCATCATCCCAAAATCTACGAAATCAAAAACATACAGACTGCATGCAAACTTATGACCTAAAAAATCAAGTTCTAACTGGTCACATCTTATCCCTAGAGTTGCATATCCTCCTATCAGATCCGTAACCCTTAAGGAAGTAACAAGGTATGTGGGTTCTAATCATAATCTATCAACCAAACACTGAGATATAAACGAATGTGATGCACCAGTATCAAATAGTACCCTAACTGGTATACTTTGAATAAAAAGTATACCTTCCATCACAGTCATCCCTTTTTTAGTTGCAGTTGGCCTAGCAGATGATGGTCCAACAGCAAAGACTTTTCCCATGTCCGCCCTGACTGGTTCTGGACACTGATTCTTATAATGCCCAACCTGATCACAGTTAAAGCACTTCACACCCTTCTTTTCTGCAGCCTTCTTTCTTTTGCCTGACCGGCATTCATGAGCATAGTGACCTTTCTTGTCACACTTGAAACAGACTAAATCAGTTTTTCCTTCTTGGCAGCCTCTCCCTTTTAGGCTCCCTTCTTCTTAAAGAACTTCCTCTTCTTTCCTTGAGAACCCTGGGTTTCAACTGGCTTTTCTTTTCCACAAATAGCAAGAATTTCCTCATGTCGAATTTCCATCTCCACAACTACATTACAAGGATCACGGAGATGTGGCAAGGTTGCCCTAGCAATCTAGGGTCTCAATCCCCGAATGAACTTCTCATTCCGCCTGATGATGGTGTCTGCGATAACATACCCATATCGGGACAACTCATCAAACTTAGTAGCATACTCAATTATCGACATCTCTCCCTGCACCAAATCCATAAACTTTCACACAATGCCGACTTGGCAACTTCAGACAAAAACCTCTGCTCGAATCTCCTTCGAAATTCTGCCCATGTTAATTCTTCCTCAGGAACTTCGGCAGTAACACTATTCCACCAATGAAGCACTGCCTAGAGGCAAGTCTCCTCTTAAGCTCATCATTCAAACCAAGTCAGCGAAGATTCTTTCACAATGCAGCAGCCAATTATCAACTTCTATGGCTCCTTCGTTCCGACAAACAGCTTCCCACCAAGACTGGTGTAATCTCTGCTCAACTTAGCATAATTATTCCAAATTGAAGCCACAGGATTAGCTCCTCCAACATTTCTAGCAACTCCAACAGCTGCACCAGCTTGCATCAGATTGATGAAGAACTAATACATCATCCCCGTATATACTGGTGGATTTCCAGCACCCACATTGGCATCTTCATTTTGATTAGCATTAGTCAGTTGACCTGGGTTCCTCCTGGGGGGTCAATCATTTTCGTTGGTTGCGGTGCTTCCTCCACTGAGATTTCCTCTTCTGTTTCCTGCCTCCATATCTTCTTTCTCGTAAATCAGCATACGAGCTTTAGTAAGATATAGAAGAACAGTCTAAGAGAGAGGGGGATACGTACTTATATACATATACATACAAACATACATACATACATATATATATCAAATACAAGTACGTTACTATAGCGTTAACCCAAACCCCGATCTTATTTTCTGATTCATTGGATTATGTTTTGAAATATCTTTTAGGTATAAATTTCTTTTAAGTTTTATAAACCTATGCTCTGATACCAACTTGTAACATCCCCCACTTGGTGGCCAAAAACTAACAGCTACGGATGCTGCAGTCATCCATAGTTATTAATCATCGACGACTAAATATGGTTACGTTAGATACATTGATATAACATAAACACATGGATATGGAAATTTATTAAAATCATTAAACAACTTTCACATTCCATTTCAAAACATTTCAAATTCATTACATAATCCTAGATTCGAGAACCACGTTCAGAGAAAATATAATTATTACAACATACGCCAAGAGCGACATATGAAGATGCCCCTTAGATGATCAGAGTATATAACTAGGCAAATAAACAACTTTGCCTTTATAATAGAATACAGTGGAATCAAAATAGAAAAGAACTCTTATTATCTAGCTTGCCTCCTGCACGTCTCCGGAAGCTTATTCTTCTAATGAGGTACCTGAAAAGCTCAACTCTCAAACTCTCAAAGTTAATTGAGCACCCGAGAATTTAAGGGGAAAACATAAACGTCGAGTCAGACATAAAGCCTGGTATGAATAATAATCTACCATCTCAAACCATTTGGATATCTAGTAAGACCACGCCGCTTAGCAGAACATGCTTTCTAGTATCTTATCAAAAAAATTATAAAAACCATATATTGTGCTCCTGCATCTGCAATGGTTAATACATAACAAATTAAAATATTATGATGATATGCAAACACGTAAATCAATTCTGGATTACCCATCCATATTCATTTTGACTATTTGTCTCAGTTATAGTTTCTAGGTTCACTATTAACCTATTAGTTTTTATGGGCTTACTAATAAACTGTTTAAAACTGATGGACTCCCTGTCTGGTTTCATTATTTTCATGGGATCACTAAGAACCTATTAGCCCCTACCAATAACTTTACTATTTCATGGGTTCTCCCTGAACCTATTGGTATCTCCAATAACTTCCCTCATATCATAGTTTTCATGGGTTGACTACAGACCTATTGACTTCTGTCAATAACTTAATCCGGATATAGCTTTTATTGGTTCACTACAAACCTATTGGCCCCTACCAATAAACCTTTCTAAAAAAAAGTTTTCATGGGTTTACTATGAACCTATTAGCCCCTGCCAATAACTTTTTCTATATATAGTTTTAATGGGTTTACTATGAATCTGTCTATCTGACAACTTCTTTAATTAGTATTTAGGCATCCTATATTCTGGTCTACCTGACCTCCTGGATGCAATTCTACTTATACAGGAGTTAACTTAATTTTTATATTCACAACTGGGTCAACCTAGCTGGTTATTCTGCCCTTTTCTCCCAAAAATATTGTTACGGGTCCATTATACAATGAATACATATATTCGAAGAAGCAAACATAATAACATAATAACAGAAACACATGTGGTTTAATATCCTTGAAATCATTTTCATATAAAACATGGTTAATCCGTTTAACCTATTATTTTATCAAGGAAAGCTTCTTCAAAAACTCCATACTTAAAAACCATTTTAAAACTCCTTTATTATGCCATGGTTTTTCCTTTAAAAATGAGATTGGGTTCTTTGTTTTGAAAACTAAGGCTTTCAAAACCTTAAACCTTTACTTTCGAAACCATTGGATAACTTCCTTCGAAAGCATTCAAATCTTCTTTTCAAAACACTAAGCATATGCCTTTCGAAACACTTTAAATCATCTCTTTCGAAACCCATAGAACATACCTTTTAAAAGTATTAAAGCATTACATATTAACTATTAGAAGCATACCTTCAAAACCATTAAAAGTACCCCTTTCAAAACCATTTGAAAGTTCCTCTTTTGAAACCATTGGGTTTATCCTTAAAAATATCTTTTGGGCCAAAGTGAATATAAACGGAAGTACCCCTTTCGAAACCATTTGAAAGTATCCCTTTCGAAACCATTAACCTTCGTATAAAAGAGTTTAGGGAAAATGGATGGCTTCGGAACCATCCTTTCGAAAGCTTAAATCATTTAAGTAAAACATTTGAAGGATAGCTTCGAAACCCATTTTGAAGCTATTGCCTTCGAAACCATTAAACCCTTTCAAAAGATTTAGGAAGTGGTCATTACATTTATAAAACAAAAGCTACCTTTCGAAAGCATTGATGACTTCAATCCATTCGAAAGGCATAAGGTCGGCAGCAGCGTTTCGAATGGGTTGAAACTACCCCTTTCGAAAGCATTGAATAAAAACAAGGCAACTCATTCGAAAGCTATCTTTTCGAAACAAAAAGGCGGCAACATTTTTGAAAGCTATTTAAATGGGTTTCGACCCCTTCGAAAGCATCCTTTTGAAAATAAAGCAAGCACGTATCTTTGGAGAGTAAAATAAAGACTTCGACCCCTTCAAAAGCATTGGTTTCAACACCATGTCTTTCTCCTTTCTCTAATCCACTACGTACCAACATATTGATACCTTGTGTATTGGTTTTGGCTTGGTTGGTTTTGACTTGGTTGAGGCGGAAGCATAGGGTCGAAAGGTTGCTTATGAAAGAGGCGGAACATATTTTTTGGTTAAAGACTATTTTAATGCCTTTTTAAGTAATTGCATTTTAACTAACCTGCCTATTTGTAAACATTTAATTGGTTGCCATAAACTTTTCAAATTCTTTCTTAAAAACTACCGCAATTATTTCAGATCTAAACAAGAATTAATATAGCAAATAAGCCCTTCCATTAAGCAAAACAAATAAAACATTTAAGTCCTTCATCTAAATTAATTTAATTTCCATATTAAATTACTTAGGAAAAATCCCCAAAAATCGTAGAAATTCACTTTTAATATATTATCTAACATATAAAAATTTCAGATCCAAATTCCTTCAAATAATAGCCGAAATAATTTTAAAGCCAATTTATTCATTTCTTCCTTCAAAAATTCATAATGGATTTTCCATAGCTTGGAAAATTATAGAAAATTAAACCCATCTCCAAAATAATGTTTTACATAACATATAAATTCCTCATGGCATTCGAAATCCAAAAAAACCATTTTAGCCTTAAAACCGTATAAAACAATTATCAAACAAACTTGTTTGAATATACCATATCGTGAAATCTAAGCATATCATCATCAAAAATCACCATAATGGATTTAAATTAAACCCGAAAATCAAATGATCATTAAAAAAAAGAGATGGTATTGATTATTATTCACCTTGATAAGGATAAGGAACTTAAGATTTGATTTAGATTAATCCTCCTTGCTTGATTGCTTAACTTTAATTTGATCTTTCCCCTTTTCTCCCTAGGTAATTGCCAACTTGATTTTCTTCTTTAATTTACGTTTTTGTGTTATGAAAAATGAACGTGTAAAATGAAGGAAACGAGATATTTAAGGATAATGGGATTATGGTGCGCCATTAATCCCTTGCGTTAATTGTTTTCTTATTAATTAACATATGAAAACTTTCATAGCCCATTCTTTGTATTTAATTAAGCACGACCATTAATTTATTTTCAAATCTCAACCCTTATCACACTAATATCAACATTATTCTATTTAATTTATCTAATTAAATCTTATGAATAATGTTATTAAAAATTAGGGAGGTGTTATAGGCTCCCCTCCTTTAAGAATTTCGTCCTCGAAATTCAGTAAGAACTAAATACTAAACATAGAAATCATATGTAACAGCTCCTAATAACCATATTAGCCTACCTGACTAGCAACAATCTTTATAAAGCTAATATAGAACATACCCTCACAGCAGATCAGGATAAGTACCTCTAATCATGTCTTCTGTCTCCCAAGTACATTCCTTCTCGTTGTCGCTCCACTGAACTTTCACCAACTTGATTGTCTTGTTCCTTAACCTTTTCTCATCTCTAGCTATAACCCGAACTGGTTGTCTAACAAAAGTCAATTCAGCTCTACTATCAACTCTTCCAACCCTGTTGGAGGAATAGTAGTCTCTAGATCATGCACATACTTGCGAAGATGAGACACATGAAACACATTATGGACACTTGCCATACTGCTCGGCAACTCTACTCTGTATGCGAGCTTCCCGATCCTCTCTATAACTTGGAACATACCAACATATCTCGATGCCAGTTTCCCCGACATTCCAAATCGTACCATAACCTTTATTGGTGATACCTTAATGAAAACCCTATCTCCAACTGAGAATTCTAGGTCTTTATGCCTCTCATCTGCGTAACTCTTCTATCTAGACTGAGCTTCCTTCATCCTTTCTCGGATTAATTCAATCTTCTATGTCGCCTCTCTAACCAGATCTGGACCTAAGACTAACCTGTCTCCAATCTCCAACCAACATGCTGGTGAATTGCATGGCCTTCAATACAAAGCTTCAAAAGGCACCATTCCTATACAAGTCTGATAACTTAATAGTGTGTGATGGAATTGGCAATGCGGCATTCAAAGTGGAATGTGCTAGGTGAAAGGTAATAGTTACCTCAGGCCCCATCACACGGTAATGGCTTCAATAGGGTACGCTGTAAGGCGATGTTGTTTACAACCATTAGGGTATGATCATCACCTTTTGTAACGATCCGGAAATTTTAACGATTTAATTAATGTAATTAACTAAATTTTTCGTGAAATTTAAACTATAAAATTTAGCAATGAAAATTTGATTTTTGGAATATGTCTATTTAAACATAGCTATTGGTAGATTTTCATTTGAAAATATGAAAGTTAGTTCTGTTGTGAAATTTTCAATATTTAAACTTAAAATCAGTTAAATTGATGAAAATTAAATATTTTCGGAATATGAATATTTTTATATAATAAAAATATAAATCATCTTCTGAGTGAGTCGTCATATTTCGTTTCACCAAATTTGGACTACTATAGCCCCGTTTATCTTATTTTTGGCATTTTAGCAGCATTTTGGCAGCGAATATCGACTTTTGAAAGGATGATCGTATCGCTCGTATCTATGTACCATTCTGTTTGTCTCGTCGTGCTGATCTCCGCAGTATATTTATTTGTGTGTTTCGGAGTCTGGTAGGCGGGGAAATCTATGAAAAGATTACCCGTATTGGTTCCGCATTTGGGCCTTTTGGGGTCCTGTGTCTTTTCGTTTGTTTCCCGAGACAACCAATAGCCATTAATTCCATAATTCAACAGACGTGACTTTTGGTTGTTCCATATTTCTTATATTATTTCTATTCACTTTCTCTCTGTTCCATTTTCTTCCTCTTTGCTTTCTCTTCTTCCTATTTTTGCATTTCAGAGAAAAAAAATATTATTATACAAAGCTTTTATATTTCTGAAACCTGCTACATTTGCTTTTAAATAGTTTAATAACCAAAATCACGAAACCCATAGCCTCCTCACCACCAAGTCTCCGAACCACCCATGCGCGTTTTCCCCTCCATCAGACCGAACCAGATCTCTGATCAACTCGGCCTTCCCTCCTCCTTTCACCGCCACGTACAACCGTTTCAACTCCCTCACAGCATCGAACCACCATAGTCAGGTTAGCCCTCCTTTATCATGTCATCCCACTAGCTTGTCTCCTTCAAACCGCCGCTCCAACCTCGCATCAAAACCCATCTGTCCCCATGCTTGGCTAAGGCTCTCCCACGTGCAACCTCCACTCTCCATAACTGCCCATATCACCTTGTCCTCTACCGCCTATCATTAGAGAAAAAAAGGAATGCAACGCATATTGGTTAACCTGCTCGTTCTCTGTCACCACCGTTTTTCTCTTCGGCCTTCCACCCTCACCGTACAACTCAGCCTCTTGTAATGACCCAAGATTTTAGGAATCTATTTTGAAAAATATAAATGAATTCAAAATAATTTTTGAATTAATTTTAAAAGGGGAGTGATATAGCTTGATAGTGTATCAGTATGTGTGTACATGTGTGCACAGGAAATGCACATGAACAAAAGCTAAAATCCCTGAACTCTAAGAATAAATACATATTGATATGTATGGGAATATATATATATATATATATAGATTAAATCCTTAAAAGCTGAATGCATAAGTAAATATACATATATGGATGCTACTGAATATTTTTGAGTGTACATGTGCATGTGTGTGTCAATACAGTATGATGTATAAATATATATATATATAGGTGTACTAATTATTTCAGTAAGACTTATATAAATATATATGTGTTAATAAAATACTAGAGTTCAAATTAGTAAGATAAAATATACAGACATATTTTAGTATATAGGAAGAAAGAAAGAAAAAAAAACTAAAGATATAAAAAGGAGTAGTCCTCTTGTAAATAAATAAAGAAGGTACATACCATTTACATGAAAGCTAAAAATAGGAAAAAATAAGACAAAACAGGGAAATGTTTGCTATAGGCAAAATTAGGAAGAGTATTTGATAGATAATAAAATCAAGTCACATTTTTGGCATGATTGTAGACAAAGGAAAAAAAAGTATTTTCTGAAAAGCAAAATTCTGAAAAGAGTGTAACCACTTTTCTCTTCACCTAAATTAAGCCGGGAAGGGTAGAACTTTGGGTTTAAATAAAATGCAGATAACATGATTTTTCTGGTGGGCAAAAATGGCTTTAGCCAATACCCAAAACCCTAAGGAAGACCCTGTATATATACATGTATATGCAGCAGCCTCCTCTCCTTCTCAGAAAAAGAATTTTGAAAAAAAAAAGAAAACAACACCATAGAAATCATAAGACAAGGGAAGGAAGAGAGCTTGAGGCTAAAGGCAGAAGTTCATCAATTAATTAAGGAAGCAAAGAAGAGAGCTAGGTGAGAAAACTCACTCAAAAATCTAAGGCAATAAGTCCTAATATAGGCAGCCAGTTATAAGTAATTTTCTTAAAAATATACTTTCATATGAGAATGCTTATCTGTGATTTTAAAACTGAAAATGTTTTGATTCTCTTTGGTTGATCACTTGTTTTATTATAAGAAAGCTTTATGTGTTGTTAGTATACATATATGTTTTATAAATCCATATCTATGATATGTTAATGTTTAGGAACATAAACAAATACCCAGAAAATAAAATGTTGAAAATAGGCAAGTAGTATTGGTTTTGGCTCAACCCAGAAAGATGTAAATAATGTTGAGCTGCAATATACTCATGTATAAGTGCTGAGGCTTGAGACAAAAAGGAATTAGGGGTGCAATAGGGTTGCCTATGTGCTGATGCTCCTGATTCAATGAAAATATATATATATGTTCATATGCATAGCAAACAAAATTTTGTGATTCAGTGAAACCAGGTCATTCTGAGTTTAACTCAAGCACAAATGTTTGCAAAAAAAAAACTCTCTCAAAAGCCATAAGCCAATGTTAGTTGCCTATACCCTTTTTAAAATACCAGCATGTATACATATATATATACAGAACCTTATTTATTTAGTCACCAATGGTTGTTTGCTTGCTTGTCTCTGTATGGTTTTGAATAATATGAGATGCCATGATATGGATGTTTTAGTTAGTGAAATGGATCACTGAATGGTTTAGTCATGAAAAATCAAAAGAGTTATTATTAACTTAAACCTGATTAGGAAATTGGGGTCAAGAACACTGCAGGAATGACTTGTGTTCTTGAGTAGCACAAGTTAACACATGGCTTGTTTAAGTCCTGAGATCTCTTTGTGTAATGGAGTGAATTAGTTCATTACAGTGTGTCCATTGATTCATAAATATTGCAGATGAGACCAGGATAGATATATATACCAAGGGAATAATATTTGAGATGATGAGAAAACTAGAGTTTTTCCCAGAATTGAAATATGAGGATTGAATAAATGATTTAACTCATATTGGTTATTTTCCTGTTTGGTATGAATGATTGTTTGATTATGACTGAATTGTATGCTTGAATGTATGTGCCATATTTATATATGTAGTCTCTGGAAAGAAAAATTAAAGTGTGCACCTGCACAATGACATAGAGCATGCACACAAGTAC
This sequence comes from Allium fistulosum, assembly GCA_030737815.1. Taxonomy (NCBI): domain Eukaryota; kingdom Viridiplantae; phylum Streptophyta; class Magnoliopsida; order Asparagales; family Amaryllidaceae; genus Allium; species Allium fistulosum. Next base: position 1,384,111,797 of record CM060901.1, on the reverse strand, counting down.
AACCTGATTCCAAAGGGTAGAACTTTATGTATATGTATTTAATTTGATTTTAACCTGATTAACTAATTGCTTTGGTGAATTTTCTCATACCAGACATGTGTCTGACCCTAGTGTGCTAATGGCATCTGGGGTGTCTCATTTAAAATGAGGCAGCTTCAAATGCTTTTTCAGGGATTGCAGCAACTAAGTAGGAGTAGGAGCAAGGCTTTGAGAAGAGGATTATAGCATGCTAAACTTAGTTAGATAAGAGCCAAAATAATAAAATCCGCATGTATTAATGATTTAAATTGTTACTTGTATTAAGTGTTGAATATGGGATGGATATTTTGTTAAGTATTTTATTATGAGATTGACTTGTATCTGGAATTTATGAATCTAGTTAATATCTGATATTAAAGAAGTTAATCAAAATATTGTAAGTGGATTTAGTAAGAACACCATGTTGAAAACTGAATGATTACATTTTATAAATGTATTAGTCAATTTTGAGTCTTTAGAGAGGATTTAAGTTTTGGGAAATCTGGATAGTTGATTCTAAGAAAAATTAAATGGTTTTATCTTTCAAACATGGTAAGTGTATACAAAAGATAATAGGCATAGGTTGAATGTTTTTATATGACTGCAAGGTTCCCATAATCTAACTTGTTTCATACAAATGTTTCATGTCTTATTTTTAAATAAAGGAAGGATCTGTAATAAGGGAATTGGAAGCCAGATCCAAATAGTTGCAGTTATATATGCACATAAACATGTTTTGTGCAAATATTAACACACCTTTTCCTTTGTATTTGTAATAGGAATCTGAATTTTCATTCAGATTTTAACCAAATGCATTTTAAATTCCAAACAGATTTTATAAGAAGAAAATCAAACATGAATGGAATTTTTATTGCATATAACACTGTACTATGTGTGGATTGATTAAATCCAATCAATCCAATCTCCTCTTGTTTTCCAGAACTCTGATTTAAACAAGAGAGGCATATACATCCTCACATGTATGTGCTTATCTTTGTGAAAGTACTGATATATCTATATTGGTTAATTGTTTTGATCCTGGATATATTTTGGTTTATTGGAAAAAGAAAATGACCCTGGAAAATATAATTGTAATAAATGATCAATCTATATATCATCTCTGATAGTTCTAAGGAAGTTTAAATCGAACTTAAAAGTGTAAATGAATGTAGGTGGACATACAGACACATATAAATTGAATGTGCATATGCATGTACATAGAAATCGAATTTAGACGTCAGTCTTAATAATTTAGACGTCTGAGATTAAACTTAGACGACAGTCTAAATAATTTAGACGTCTAAGGTTAAATGTAGACGTCTGTCACAAAATAATTAGATGTCTGAATTCAGTTCAAAATGTCTTTTTCTCTCTGTTTCAATTTTTGATCTCTGAGCCGTCTGTCATAATTAGATAGACGTCTGTAATTAAGTTTAGACGCCTGTCATAAGAATTTAGATGTCTGAACTGCTGATTTTTCCTAATTTGCCTATTTTAGAAAAGAAATAAGTGGCTATGTCAATAGCTTGTATGGCATTTTGATTTCTACATGATTTAAATTCCCTTTGATGGAAAAAAAAATCCTTATGAAATTAGGGTAGAAATAGGAGGGCCATTCCAGTTGGTATCAGAGCTATGTTATTCAACATAGTAGAAGTAATGATCAAGTTCTTAGATAGAAATAAAATTTATAGGAACTAAATATATATATCAATGTTTTCAGTGTGAAAAAAAAACCACTGAAATAATAAAATTACTAATCAAACTAACCAGCTATGTAAATTATTATTAGCAAACTATGGTAGGGAGACCACCAAATCAGGGAGCAGGATCTTCCCATGCACCACCAATGGTCAATCTGCAAGACTTGTTGAGAGCATTTAGGGATGGGGCAGGACAAAGGCAAGAAAATCCCTATGAAGAACTCTCAAAATTACTTAAGACATATACTCATTTAGGAGGCAAAAGCTTTGAAGGGACAGAGAGTATCATGGAAATTCAAACATGGTTGAGAACATTGGAAAGAATTTTCAATGACATGCAACTTGATGATCAAAGAAAGAGGCAAGTGGCTTCAAGACAGCTAAAAGGAGTAGCTTTAGGCTGGTGGGAAGTTATCATTGCAGGAAGAAATGAGAATGAAATCACTTGGAATCAATTCAAGGAGATGTTGGAAGCAAGGTTTGTACCAGCATCAGCAAAGATTACCTTGCTAGAAGAATTTATTAGACTTAGACAAGGAACCATGACTGTCACAGAATACACTCAAAAGTTTGAGGGGCTTTCCACATATGGAGCAATGCTTGTGGCAGATGAGGCATCCAAAAATGATAGGTACATAAAAGGGTTGAACCCAGGACTTAGCAGAGCCATGTTACCCTATGCAGACAGGACTTTTGACCATGTGATAGACTTAGCTTTGAGGTTGGAGCAGCATGACAAGGAAAGGGAGAAGTTCAGAAATTTTAAGAACAATAATACCAAGAAGAGTAAGGGGAGGTATCACCCTTATGATAAGAAGAAGGAAGAGGCCAGTAACAAAGGCACTGGAGATGTCAAAGCTAAGGAAACCAAGAAGAAAATTGTGTGCCATCAGTGTGGAAAGGAGGGGCATATCAAGCCTAGGTGTCCAGAATTGAAGGGAGGAGCCTTCAAGTGTTATCTATGTGGGAAAGAGGGGCATATGAAGAGGAATTGTCCTGAGTACAAACAGCAAGGAAAATTGGCAAATTTGGAAGGAAAAGGCAAAGCCACAGTGGAGAGTAACACAGAAAACCATAGCCAAGTGGAAGGTACATTACTTATTTGTACCATACCCATAGCAGTAGTATATGATACTGAGGCAACTCACTCTTTAATCTCTTATGAACTAGTTAAAATGCTAAAACTGAATTGCATATTGGTTGAAACCCCATTGCATATACAAAGTCCACTGGGGAGTTCTAGTGTTTTAAATATGGTTTGTATGGATGTGGAATTAAACATAGGAGGAAATATTTTTATTTCCAATTTGTATGTTTTGAATTACCCAAATATAGGTGTTATATTGGGGGTAGACTGGTTAAAGCAATTTAAAGCCATAATTAATTTAGACTCATCCACCATATCATTGCAAAATTCTAGAGGTCAGAGAATCACAGTTTTATGTGAAGTAGCTAAGGAAGGAAAACTATATCATTTAGTTGACTCAGAAAAAGATTCTAGTGAACTAACCATTGAAGAAATTCCCATAGTCAATGAATATTTGGATGTGTTTGGTGAGGTCAAGGGTGTTCCACACCATAGACCAGTAGAGTTCCAGATCAATCTAGTTCCAGGAGCAAGCCCAGTGATTAAAAAGCCAACTAGAATGGGGCCAAATGAACTAAAGGAATTAAAGAAACAGTTAGAAGAACTGGAAGAAAAGGGTTTTATAAGACCAAGTAATTCTTGCTGGGGAGCACCAGTGGTATTTGTTAAGAAACAAGATGGCTCCTTAAGACTCTGTATAGATTATAGAGAATTAAACAAGGTAACTATTAAAAATAAATACCCATTGCCAAGAATAGATGATCTTTTTGATCAATTAGCAGGGGCAAAAGTGTTTTCTAGACTAGACTTAGCATCTGGTTTTCATCAAATGAAGGTGGAAGAATCAAGCATCAAGTACACTGCCTTTAACACTAGGTATGGGTTGTATGAATTTTTGGTTATGCCATTTGGTTTGACCAATGCACCATCATACTTTGTAGATTTAATGAACAGAACCTTTAGAGATTATTTAGACAAGTTTGTGCTTATTTTTCTTGATGACATTTTGATTTATTCCAAAACAGTGGAAGAACATAAGCATCATTTGCACCTGGTTTTGTCTAGGTTAAGGGAAAAAGATTTAAAGGCAAAATTTTCAAAATGTGTATTTTGGAAAGAGGAAGTACATTTCCTTGGCCATGTTATATCTGCTCAAGGAATTTCTGTGAACCCCAACAAAGTAGTGGCTATTCAAGCATGGAAGAGGCCAAGCACTGTGAGTGAAGTGAGGTCATTTATGGGGATGGCAGGGTATTATAGGAGGTTTATAAAAGATTTTTCAAAAATCTCTACACCACTCACTAACCTAACCAGGAAGAACCAAGCTTTTGTTTGGTCAGAAAAATGTGAAAAGTCTTTTGAACAGTTGAAGGAGGCATTGGTGAATGCTCCAATTTTAAAGGTACCTCATGGGAATGAAGAACTAGTGGTATACACTGATGCTAGTGGATTTGGCTTGGGTGCAGTGTTGATGCAACAAGGCCAAGTCATTGCATATGCATCCAGACAACTTAAACCCCATGAAGTAAGGTATGCCACACATGATCTCGAATTAGCAGCTGTGATCTATGCTTTAAAACTTTGGAGACATTATTTGTTAGGCACAAAGTTTGAACTGTACACTGACCACAAGTCTCTGAAATATTTATTTTCACAAAAAGATTTGAACATGAGGCAACATAGATGGGTGGAGTTCTTAGCTGCCTATGACTTTGACATACTCTATACACCAGGCAAAGCAAACAAAGTTGCAGATGCTCTAAGTAGACAGCATGCTAAATTGGCTATGATGATGATAGAAGAATTTAAAGATTTGTCTTTGCTAACTGAGTTAGAAATTGGGGAGAATGGTTGTGTGCACATGGATGAGCAGATGCATGGTGCACAAGAAGATAAAGGGAAGTTAAGCTTAATGACACTCCAACCAGATTTAATTCTGAAGGTAGGAAAGATGCAAGAACAAGATGCCAACTTGTTAGAGAAGAAAGTGCTCCTCTCAAGAGGGGAGGAAGTGATGAATCACCATATTGATAAAAATGGTTATATGAGATACCAGAATAGGATGTGTGTACCAGAGGACACAGAATTGAAGAAAGAGATATTGAATGAATATCACAGAAGTAAATACTCCATACACCCAGGCAACACAAAAATGTACCAAAATTTGAAAAGAGACTTCTAGTGGAAGGGGATGAAATCTGATGTAGCTAAATACATTGCCAAATGTATGACTTGCCAACAAGTCAAGGCTGAAACCCAAAGACCATCAGGGTTGATGCAGTCTCTTAGTGTACCACAGTGGAAGTGGGAAGACATATCTATGGACTTCATAGATGGACTGCCTAGATCTAAGAGAGGTAATACAAGTATATAGGTGATAGTTGATAGGCTAACCAAGGTAGCACACTTCATCCCAGTCAAGTCAGAAAGAACAGCACCAAAATTAGTTCAAATTTTTATAAAGGAAGTGGTAAAGTTACATGGCATTCCCAAAACCATTGTGAGTGATAGGGATACCATCTTCACTTCAAAATTCTGGAGAAGCTTTCAAGAAGCAATGGGAAGTGAACAATGTTTAAGTACTGCCTACCATCCTCAATCAGATGGGCAGACTGAGGTAGTAAACAAAGTTTTGGAGGACATGTTGAGGGCATGTATACTGGATTTTGGAGGCAACTGGGAAGATTATCTTCATCTAGTTGAATTTACATACAACAACAGCTACCAAAGCACCATAGGAATGGCTCCATTTGAAGCCTTATATGGAAAACCCTGTTTGTCACCTGTTTGTTGGGTAGAAGCAGGAGAAAGGTCTATTTTAGGACCTGAGTACATACAAGAAACTAAGGAGAAAATTGAGTTGATAAGAAGAAGAATGGCAGCAGCTCAAGATAGGCAAAAGAAATTTGCAGACATGAGAAGAAGGCAGGTAGAATATGAAGTGGGAAACTTTGTTTTCATCAAAATCTCACCTATGAAAAATGTGCTGAGGTTTGGAAAACAAGGCAAATTAACCCCAAGATATATTGGACCATACAAAATTCTGGAGAGAATTGGTCCCTTGGCATATAAGTTGGAATTACCAGAAAACATGCAAGGTATACATGATGTTTTTCATGTATCACAATTGAGAAGGTGGGTCCATGACAAGGCAGAAATTCTTGAGACCCCAACCCAAGTGCAGATAAATCCTAATTTGATTTATGAAAAGGATCCAGTGGGAATTTTGGCAAAAGATGTAAAGAAGTTGAGAAATAAATCTCTGAAACTTGTGAAGGTACAGTGGAGTCTTGATCCTAGTGATTGCACATGGGAATTAGAAGATAAAGTTAGGATAAATTATCCTAAGCTATTTTCAGATTAAAGGTAATTCTGATTTTTGATTGTTTTCTTTTGTTAGATGCACATGTTTTTAGTTATCATAGAACTAAAAATTTATTTGGTTGAGAATGTATTTGTTCTCTGAATTAAGTTTAAAATTTATTTCAAGCTTAGGAAAATTGTGGGACACAATTTCTAAAAGGAGGGGTGTATGTAATGACCCAAGATTTTAGGAATCTATTCTGAAAAATATAAATGAATTCAAAATAATTTTTGAATTAATTTTAAAAGGGGAGTGATATAGCTTGATAGTGTATCAGTATGTGTGTACATGTGTGCACAGGAAATGCACATGAACAAAAGCTAAAATCCCTGAACTCTAAGAATAAATACATATTGATATGTATGGGAATATATATATATATAGATTAAATCCTTAAAAGCTGAATGCATAAGTAAATATACATATATGGATGCTACTGAATATTTTTGAGTGTACATGTGCATGTGTGTGTCAATACAGTATGATGTGTATATATATATATATAGGTGTACTAATTATTTCAGTAAGACTTATATAAATATATATATGTGTTAATAAAATACTAGAGTTCAAATTAGTAAGATAAAATATACAGACATATTTTAGTATATAGGAAGAAAGAAAGAAAAAAAAACTGAAGATATAAAAAGGAGTAGTCCTCTTGTAAATAAATAAAGAAGGTACATACCATTTACATGAAAGCTAAAAATAGGAAAAAATAAGACAAAACAGGGAAATGTTTGCTATAGGCAAAATTAGGAAGAGTATTTGATAGATAATAAAATCAAGTCACATTTTTGGCATGATTGTAGACAAAGGAAAAAAAAGTATTTTCTGAAAAGCAAAATTCTGAAAAGAGTGTAACCACTTTTCTCTTCACCTAAATTAAGCCGGGAAGGGTAGAACTTTGGGTTTAAATAAAATGCAGATAACATGATTTTTCTGGTGGGCAAAAATGGCTTTAGCCAATACCCAAAACCCTAAGGAAGACCCTGTATATATACATGTATATGCAGCAGCCTCCTCTCCTTCTCAGAAAAAGAATTTTGAAAAAAAAAGAAAACAACACCATAGAAATCATAAGACAAGGGAAGGAAGAGAGCTTGAGGCTAAAGGCAGAAGTTCATCAATTAATTAAGGAAGCAAAGAAGAGAGCTAGGTGAGAAAACTCACTCAAAAATCTAAGGCAATAAGTCCTAATATAGGCAGCCAGTTATAAGTAATTTTCTTAAAAATATACTTTCATATGAGAATGCTTATCTGTGATTTTAAAACTGAAAATGTTTTGATTCTCTTTGGTTGATCACTTGTTTTATTATAAGAAAGCTTTATGTGTTGTTAGTATACATATATGTTTTATAAATCCAGATCTATGATATGTTAATGTTTAGGAACATAAACAAATACCCAGAAAATAAAATGTTGAAAATAGGCAAGTAGTATTGGTTTTGGCTCAACCCAGAAAGATGTAAATAATGTTGAGCTGCAATATACTCATGTATAAGTGCTGAGGCTTGAGACAAAAAGGAATTAGGGGTGCAATAGGGTTGCCTATGTGCTGATGCTCCTGATTCAATGAAAATATATATATGTTCATATGCATAGCAAACAAAATTTTGTGATTCAGTGAAACCAGGTCATTCTGAGTTTAACTCAAGCACAAATGTTTGCAAAAAAAAAAAACTCTCTCAAAAGCCATAAGCCAATGTTAGTTGCCTATACCCTTTTTAAAATACCAGCATGTATACATATATATACAGAACCTTATTTATTTAGTCACCAATGGTTGTTTGCTTGCTTGTCTCTGTATGGTTTTGAATAATATGAGATGCCATGATATGGATGTTTTAGTTAGTGAAATGGATCACTGAATGGTTTAGTCATGAAAAATCAAAAGAGTTATTATTAACTTAAACCTGATTAGGAAATTGGGGTCAAGAACACTGCAGGAATGACTTGTGTTCTTGAGTAGCACAAGTTAACACATGGCTTGTTTAAGTCCTGAGATCTCTTTGTGTAATGGAGTGAATTAGTTCATTACAGTGTGTCCATTGATTCATAAATATTGCAGATGAGACCAGGATAGATATATATACCAAGGGAATAATATTTGAGATGATGAGAAAACTAGAGTTTTTCCCAGAATTGAAATATGAGGATTGAATAAATGATTTAACTCATATTGGTTATTTTCCTGTTTGGTATGAATGATTGTTTGATTATGACTGAATTGTATGCTTGAATGTATGTGCCATATTTATATATGTAGTCTCTGGAAAGAAAAATTAAAGTGTGCACCTGCACAATGACATAGAGCATGCACACAAGTATAACCTGATTCCAAAGGGTAGAACTTTATGTATATGTATTTAATTTGATTTTAACCTGATTAACTAATTGCTTTGGTGAATTTTCTCATACCAGACATGTGTCTGACCCTAGTGTGCTAATGGCATCTGGGGTGTCTCATTTAAAATGAGGCAGCTTCAAATGCTTTTTCAGGGATTGCAGCAACTAAGTAGGAGTAGGAGCAAGGCTTTGAGAAGAGGATTATAGCATGCTAAACTTAGTTAGATAAGAGCCAAAATGATAAAATCCGCATGTTTTAATGAATTAAATTGTTACTTGTATTAAGTGTTGAATATGGGATGGATATTTTGTTAAGTATTTTATTAAGAGATTGACTTGTATCTGGAATTTATGAATCTAGTTAATATATGATATTAAAGAAGTTAATCAAAATATTGTAAGTGGATTTAGTAAGAACACCATGTTGAAAACTGAATGATTACATTTTATAAATGTATTAGTCAATTTTGATTCTTTAGAGAGGATTTAAGTTTTGGGAAATCTGGATAGTTGATTCTAAGAAAAATTAAATGGTTTTATCTTTCAAACATGGTAAGTGTATACAAAAGATAATAGGCATAGGTTGAATGTTTTTATATGACTGCAAGGTTCCCATAATCTAACTTGTTTCAAACAAATGTTTCATGTCTTATTTTTAAATAAAGGAAGGATCTGTAATAAGGGAATTGGAAGCCAGATCCAAATAGTTGCAGTTATATATGCACATAAACATGTTTTGTGCAAATATTAACACACCTTTTCCTTTGTATTTGTAATAGGAATCTGAATTTTCATTCAGATTTTAACCAAATGCATTTTAAATTCCAGACAGATTTTATAAGAATAAAATCAAACATGAATGGAATTTTTATTGCATATAACACTGTACTATGTGTGGATTGATTACATCCAATCAATCCAATCTCCTCTTGTTTTCCAGAACTCTGATTTAAACAAGAGAGGCATATACATCCTCACATGTATGTGCTTATCTTTGTGAAAGTACTGATATATCTATATTGGTTAATTGTTTTGATCCTGGATATATTTTGGTTTATTGGAAAAAGAAAATGACCCTGGAAAATATAATTGTAATAAATGATCAATCTATATATCATCTCTGATAGTTCTAAGGAAGTTTAAATCGAACTTAAAAGTGTAAATGAATGTAGGTGGACATACAGACACATATAAATTGAATGTGCATATGCATGTACATAGAAATCGAATTTAGACGTCAGTCTTAATAATTTAGACATCTGAGATTAAACTTAGACGACAGTCTAAATAATTTAGACGTCTAAGGTTAAATGTAGACGTCTGTCACAAAATAATTAGATGTCTGAATTCAGTTCAAAATGTCTTTTTCTCTCTGTTTCAATTTTTGATCTCTGAGCCGTCTGTCATAATTAGATAGACGTCTGTAATTAAGTTTAGACGCCTGTCATAAGAATTTAGACGTCTGAACTGCTGATTTTGCCTAATTTGCCTATTTTAGAAAAGAAATAAGTGGCTATGTCAATAGCTTGTATGGCATTTTGATTTCTACATGATTTAAATTCCCTTTGATGGAAAAAAAAATCCTTATGAAATTAGGGTAGAAATAGGAGGGTCATTCCACCTCTGCCATAGGCTTCTCAACCGACCAAGCCTAGCCCACGCCCCCTCTGACCTTCTGCCTTCTCTCCCCTCCACTTGCAGTGCCTCACCTCGCTCACCCACCTACCAATAGCAGCCGCAGTTATATAAAAAATTATGGATTGCATTGTTTTCTTCTATTTTTCTGACAGCTTCATGTAAACCCGAGTGCAGCCGCCACTTTCCTCCCTGAACCGAAGCTCCTCTGCCTTCCAACCGTGCTCGTGCAGCCCACTTCACCGATCAATCCTTGCCAACCCTCTTCCTCTTTAAATGTATGGGTTTGCATAAATGTATATAGATATTTTGAAATATGTGTTTTGGTTTTAATATAATTGTATTTTGAAAAGAAATATGTGTTTGAATATAAAATATATATAGCTTGTAAATATAAGCTTACTTATATTTTTGAATCTGAAATTTTAAATTGTCTGTTTTAGATTTGATTTTTGAAACGGAAATATGGGTTCAAAATTAGATATTGATTTTAACAAATAATATATAAAAATATTTTATTGTGATATGTGTTTTAAATTGAATATTGATTTTAGAATATATATATATATATAATATCTTGTTTCAGTTTATATTAAGCTAGTTTTGATTTGTTTTTCCATCGATTCCAAACTACCAGCTTTGCTTTGATCTTCAAATTCGTGTTCATCGTACTTTGCTTTGAAATTTGTTGCTCGGATTCGTAGCTCAATTCGTTGTAAAATTTCTCTAGCCTCGGAAGGTGAGCGATCACTCACGATTAACATTCTTATATTTAGTAAATTTAATTCACATAAAATGACAATTGAAATATGTTGTTAAATTTGAATTTGTTAGTAATTAAATCATTAAATATGATATGATACTATTTGCATTTGTTCATCTATGATAATTGACATTATTGACACCAATAACCTGTTGTATATATACTAAAATTGTTAATTATGATCATATTTATCATTGATATGCTATGTCATTTTATATTATTATTTTATTTGTTCTCACTCTGCTAGTTCCCTGTTATTTTAGAAATCCCTATGGGTTGAAATGATATATACCCGAATGATATTTTAGAATAGGGAAAAATCGTTATGGATTGAAATGATAAACCCAAGCGATTTTATTGAATTTGAATTTTGGGATTACGGGTTGAACTGATATATACCCGTAAATATTAAATTATTGCGGAATGAAATGATAAATATCCGTATCACTTGACCATAGGATAAAAAGTTATATACAGACACCGTTGGTCTACTTTTGAAAATGATTTTCAAAGTTTGAAAAGGAAATATATGGGTTTTTATTAAATATTGATTTTTAAATATAATATAAAGATTTTTATTTTAATATATGTGAAAAATCAAGATTTTTAAAATTATATATTTTGGAAATTTTAAAATTATAAGTTAAGTTTTAAAATGTAAATTATAAAATTTTACTTATAACTTTATTATTTTAAAATATATATAAATATGATTTAAAATAGATTTAATAGTAATAAGATTTAATTTAATAAAAATTTAATATAAGAAAATTTAATAAGAATTTAAATTTAACTAGCATATATATATATAATATTTTAAATATTATTTACAATTTATACTAATATTTAAAAATAGATTTTATAATAATTTAAATAAACAAAGGTTGGAAAAATGAAGTGAAAGTTATTTGAAATTTATTTGTTTAAGGATTGTATTTAAATAAAAATTTGATTTAAAACTTATAAATTTTGAAATTTTAAAGATATGGTTTTATAACTTGATAACCTGATTTCGATTAAAAGTGATTAAATGAATAATTTCAGATTTAAATAAAATAAATTGAATATTTCATTTTATTTAAATTTAAATTTGAGATTTTATGTAAATGTTTAATTTAAAATGATTAAGTGAAGAATTCAAAATTCAAATAACCATTAAGTGGAATTTTGAATCCTGTTAATTAATACTTTGAAATAAAACTAGATTTGTATGAACATAATTGTTTCAAAATCCAAGCCTTTAAGATGTGAAATAGGAGTTGGTTTAAAGGAACTGTTTACAGAAATTAAATTAAAATCTTAAAGTTGAAATTTGAAATATAAATGAATTTATAAAATTGAGTTATTGTAAATAGTTTAAATATTTAAACTTTGAAACCTATAGAATTGGAAGTAGTTTAAATTTGTAGTTCAAACCTGGATTTGAAATCGATATAAATTAACTTGGTTTTAATGAGAATTTGAATTGAACCCTTAACCTTTTAAATTGAGATTGTTGGACCGAGATTGATTGAATTTTTGGAACTAAAGTTGATTTGAATTGATTTGTGAAATTGGAAGAAACAATTCTAATTTGAAACTATTTTTGATATAAACTCTTTTAATATAAACTATTGTTAATATATAAACTATTTTATCTATAACCTATTTTTTAATATAAACTATTTTAATATATATGAACTACTTTTAAATATTCAAATTGTTTAAGTGGGAATAGTTATAATTTTGATTTAATGGATTTAAATGCAAATATTTGATAAGATGGTTTAAACTATATTATGGTTATGATTTTGAAAGTGAGTGCGATTTCGAAAGTGATATGATTTTGAAAGAATATGATACTTTAATATGAAGTATAAACTATCTGAAATGAAAACGACCGCGGTGTGAATTAAGCGTTTGGTTGTTAAAGAGACGGGGATCAGATATTGTCATACTCTCTGCCAATACCGAAAACCACTTTAACAACTATGCACGTGGTGGAGATTCCAGAACGAAGTAGGATGGTTTGGTGACGATTTTGTATGAGGTATTAATGCATCCCTGACTCCTGCGAGTCATGCTTGATGTGGCTAAAACAGGAGCTATACCTAGGCCAAGTGAGGTCGCATCTCCGATCGAGCATGCTTCTTTGATACCATTCTATTACTTTGTGATATGATTGGTTGCACTTTTGATTTTGGGAGTGTGTGTCGAGGTGGGCGGTAGTAGCTGCTATGCATTACCACCAGCCCGGTTCTGCAAAACAGTAGAGTCCTACCCTAGGCATTGCTTCACGTGCCTTGTCACATGCCTTATCACGCCTTCTACGAGTTTGGTTTGTACCATACCTATGGAGTACTCCCTGATTAAACCACCGGTTTGGTGGAGCTTACAATATCTGTATAGACTACGGGAATATATAAAGCGTGTTACGGGGGATATGGGTAACGCCTTAACACTATTTTAATAGTTTACTTTACTATAGACATTATATATGTAGCGTAGTGTACTATGTATGTAGATAGTTTAACGGATCCTTAGAGGATGGGAATTGCATACATCCTTTAAGTTATTTTGTATTTCACTTGACATTTCACTTGAGTTGATTTACTGGTATAAGAATGTTAATCCTGACTAGAGTGTTTAGTATTTTGCTTTATGCTCGGGTCAGACTGCATGTCATAGCATTTGACTCAGCTTTGGAGTTTGGAGCTACGCTTGGAGATTTATCTATTCAGCTTTCAGATATTTCAGTTATTTCTAGTTATTTATGTTCAGTCTTGTCGGTTACTTTTGTATTTGAGACTACTCTGTATTTGAGATTTCTGTTGTATTTATTTCAGACTCTGATGTTCTATAGTAGCTTCATGAACTACTATTTATCTATTCCACTGCTTATTGATGTATTACTCTGTGTTTGTGATTGATTTATTTACTGTATATGCTGAGTTTTGCCAAATATAAATTAACAATCTATTGTTTTCAGCAATTTTAGTCTGATATGCGTGGATGATTGTCGATTTGAATGGTTCGAAATGCCAGGTCATTACACCTTTTTAGATTACTCTCTATATGTCTAGTATGTGGTGTATGCTATAGGATCTTGGATACATCGGTTATGACCGGGGTGATGTCATATTCGGTTTCTATACAGGCCATGTCTGAGTGCTAAAAAGGGATATACCTACCTTGCCAGATGCGGGGTGTTGTTTGTGTATCCTCGGTACATTCCTCTAGAGATGTACTGTACGGAAGGTCATAGTACCTTACCTTGCCATTGTATGAATCCATTCCTCAATAAGTGCCTTCGAACTTGTTTGTAGAGCCTAACATATCCGGAATTTGATAATGGTAACAATTTCAGCTAAGATTAATAAGTTTAACTGCAAGTTTTCAATGAATGTCATTAAAAATAATATCCCTAGATTTTGTGTAGCAAATGTTTTGGTTATCATAAGGTAAAAATCCATTCCGTGTTTTCGTGTGGCATGGTCTTATGAGAGACCTTTGTTTTCAAAACGCGTATTTTGAGTTTCTCATACCAGTGCCTTGACTGACCTGGAATTTATTTTTTCACCCTTAAACTCTAGGTGCCCTTTTTTCCAGGCAGCCAAGTAATTAGATTTTTTTGAGCAATTTTGGATAGAGCATGGAGCATTTTTGGTCTTTTGTTGAAGTTATCTATCACTTTCCGATGTGTCTATATTATGTATAAGTACCTACCTGCACTTGTAGGGATATGCCGTTATAACTATCCTAGTTGGGTTAGTACTTGCTATGACTCTGATATCTCATCTTGAGAGTGATTGTATGTACTATCTATATGTATAATTACAAGTTGCTAAATACGATGTGAGGTTCCATTATTGTCTTGTCTTTTATCTTTATTTTCTTTTACCCCATGATAATATGCCTCTCTAGCACTCGGATTTACGACATGTGAATACCGAGGATGTATAGTGTCGATTTCTAAGGGTCGAGAAGGTGGGTCGTCACATTTGGTATCAAAGCTTATGGTTGAGCGAATATTTAAGCCTAAGATGGGGTCAACTCATTAAAGATGGGGTTACTAAAACGTCAAAATGAGTTTAGTCGGAGAGAGCGCGTATCTAAATTTTTTTATTATCTGAATAAGTATATTCGAATTTTAAGCCAATTCCCTAAGATATCTCGTCTATATGTTCTAAAGGTATTTCCTTACTATATACAGATTGTAGGAGATGAGTGGAAGAAGGGGACGAGGAAGGGGAAGGGGAGGTGGTAGTACCACAAATACAAATGGTCGAACTCCGACCGCCACAGTAATCGAAGAAGTAATAATTCCAGTACAACCTCAAATCAACTTTGCAACTTTGTGCAAGAACTATACCAGTTTGGGTGGTAAAACATTCAAAGGAACGGAGTCCATCGTTGAATTACAAGCTCGGATCCGTTCTTGTGAAAGAATTTTTAAAGGACTAAATATTGCAGATGAGCAAAACAATTCTTAGCTTCTTGGCAACTTTATGATGGTGATCTTGCTTGGTTGGAAACTATCACTATGAATGAGTTGGAGGACAATTTCTTGTGGGAACGATTCAAAGAAGTTCTGGAAGAACAGTACATGCCAGCTGTTGGAAAATCCCGCCTTTACCGGTGTTTTATGGATTTGAAACAGGAGGAAATGTCATTTGAGGAGTATGCTCACAAGTTTAATGAACTATCTCGCTTCGGCCCTAGTTTGATAAACGCGCCCCTCAAGAAGAACGAGATGTTTATCACATGGATGAAAAAGTAGTACCATGGAAGAATGACTAGGCATGTGAAAGAACCCTATGTAGATTTAATAGACATGGGTTTCCGTTATGAAACCCTGGACGAAGGATCCACCCACAACCCAAAGCAACAATAGTAACTATAAATTGAGGAAGTTCAATCATCTGGAAAATAAGCCGTGGAAGAACAAACCAGAAGGAGGATCCCAGGAAAATCGTTTGAAAGGTGTGATCGGCTATAACTGCCAGCAGAAGGGCCACCTTTCCACCACCTGTAAAAATCCTAAGGAACAGAAGGGAACCTGCTACAATTGTCGCAAACCAGGGCATAGGATAATGGAATGCCCACTGATAAAGAAAAGAGAACAAGTTAGAGTTTTTGTCATCAAAGACGAACCCTCAACTTTGACTAATGCAAAAGGGAGTTCTGGAAGGTAAAATTGACGTTAATGAAATATTAGTTAGAGTATTATTTGATATTGGGGCTTTCCTTAGCTTTTTTTCTGAGAAATTAGTTGATAAGCTTAAACTTGAACCAAAAATATTAGATAGTCTCATATGTGTGTCTAATCTGATAGGCGGTACGATTAATCTCGTTATGATTTGTAAAAGAGTCCATGTTACCTACCTATCCCAAAATTTTCCATGTGATCTACTATCCTCAACTTTAATGAATTCGAATTTTACTCGGCATGGATTGTTTTTCCAAATTTAAAGTTGTTCTTGATTGTAATGAAAGGACAGTGCTATTGCAAAATAGAAGAGGTGAACATTTTAAGATAGAGTGTGAAAACCTAGCCCAATAAAGGAAAGTTATATTTATGCACTCAATTTGTTTCAAAAACACCTAGAAGAAATACCGATTGTTAAGGAATTTTCGAACGTTTTTGAAGAAGTGAAAAGTCTACCACTCCATCGAGAAATTGAGTTCCACATAGATTTATTCCCTAATACGAAGATAGTTGTTCACTCGATTCGGAAAATGGCTCCAAAAGAGAAGGAGGAATTAAGAAATCAAACTAATGAGTTATTAAAGAAAGGAATGATAAGACCAAGTCGCTCAATTTGGGGAGCATCAGTGGTTTTTGTTGCAAAGTCTGATGGCTCTCTAAAGTTGTGTATGGACTATAGAGATCTAAACAAACAAACGATAAAAAACAAATATCCGCTACCCCGCATAGATGATATGTTTTACCCACTACATGGTGCTCAAGTATTCTTAAAAATGGACCTAGCTACAGAATTCCATCAATTAAGGATAGCAAGAGATTGCATTCCTTTAACCGCATTCAGAAGCTCAAATGAATTTTACGAATGGTTGGTTATGCCCTTTGGGCTATCCAATGCTCTTGCTTATTTTGTAGACCTTATGAATATGATACTTGGGGAAGTACTTAACAAATCCGTATTAGTCTTTATCGATGACATTCTGATATATTCAAAGACCGAGGAAAGAACACGAAGGGCATCTCGAAATTGTGTTAGAAATGTTATAGAGAAATGTGCTGAAAGCTGAATTCTCAAAATGCCACTTCTGGGAAAAGAGGTAAGATTTCTTGGACATGTTGTGTCAGGGGAAGGAATTGCAGTGGATCCAGCAAAGATTGCCGCTGTTCTAGATTGGAAGCAATCACAAACTCCCAAGGACATTCACAGTCTCTTAGGATTGGAAGGATATTATTGGAGATTTATTCAAGACTTCTCAAAAATTTCCTCTCACTTAACTAAACCGACTATAAAAGATGTGAAGTTTGAGTGGACACAGAAATATGAAGAAGCATTTCATGAATTTAGGAAAAGGTTAACTGCTGCTCCCATTTTAGCAATTGCTGATGAAAGCAGCGGATTAACCATATATACTTATGCTTGTGTGGAAGGAGTAGGTCCTGTTCTGATGCAGCATGGAAAGGTCATTGCTTATGCAAGCAGACAATTAAAGATCCATGAAAAGAATTATGCAACATATGACTTAGAGCTATTAGCCATTATGTTCGCATTAAAAAGGTAAAGACATTATCTATTGGGTAAGAATTCCTTATAAGTTTATTTTAAATAAACTTTGATTGACCCTAGTAAATAATATTCCTTCTTTAAATAGGTGAAAAGTTTGAGCTCTTCACAGACCACAAATCTTTGAAGTATCTTTTCACTTAGAAGGACTTAAATATGAGGCGGCGGCGTTGGCTAGAATTTCTCGCATCTTATGATCTTGATATCCTATATACACTCGCGAAAGCCAACGTAATAGCGGATGCGTTGAGTAGAAAGCACGTCGTTATAGCTTATCTGGTAGTAACTCCAACTCTTCTAGAAAGAATCACTAGCAAAAAAAAGAAGACTGGTTTCTCAGGAGTATTTATAAGGATAGACACAAAGGGCAGAATTCAAGCTTTAAAATCGATAACCATGGGATATTATGGTTAAAGGGAAGAACTTGTGTTCCAGATTTTGACAACTTAAGACAAGAAGTGTTGAGTGAATGTCATCAATCCAAGGTAAACATTTACCCTTGAGTCAACAAAATGCACAAAGACGTAAAGCAAACATTTTGGTGGAAAAGCATGAAGAGGGACATCTCTATATATGTTAGCAGACGTGCAAATTGCCAACAAATCAAGAATGATCAACAAAAAGTTGCAGGACTACTCCAGCATCTTGAAATTCCAAATCGGAAATGGGACCAAATATCAACGGATTTCATCGATTGCTTACCTCGATCGAAAAAGGAAATGAAGGCATTTGGGTTATCATAGATCGATTAACCAAGAGGGCACACTTTACCCCAATAAAACCAGCGAGAACTGCTGCAAGTCTGGCAGAAATATATATGAGGGAAATAGTTTGATTGCATGGTGTCCCAAGCAGTATAGTCAGTGATCGAGACCCTATATTTACCAGTAAGTTCTTGGAGGCATTACAAACAGCTTTAGGAACAAAGCTGAGTACTAGCACCGCATATCATCCCCTACTGATAGGCAGACTGAGAGGGTAAATCGAGTGTTGGAAGATCTTCTAAGAGCTGATTCCAGAGGATCTTGGGAGAATTATCTTCATTTTGTGGAGTTCTCCTATAATAATAGTTTTCAAACAAGTATTGACATGGCACGGTATGAAGCTTTGTTTGGTCATCCATGTAGATCCCCACCATGCTGGATCGAGACTGGAGATCGGTTGGTACTTGGTCCTGATATGATTCGAGAAGCTTTAGAAAAAGTTGACAAGATTAGAAAGAAGATAAAAGAAGCCGGCCAGAGCAGGCAAAAGAGTTACGCGGATAAAAGGCGTAGAAATTTAGAACTCTCGGTTGGTGATTATGTATTTTTGAAAGTTTCTCCAATGAGAGGAGTAATAAGATTTGGTCAGGCATGGAAGTTAACACCTCGATTTATTGGACCTTTTCCCATTCTCGAGCGGATTGGCCCATTAGCTTATCGTATGGAATTGCCTGAAAGGTTGTCTGGTGTGCATAATGTTTTTTCACGTATCCCATCTATGAAAATATGTGCATGATCGAGAGCATATTATAGAAAAGGCTGCCCAAGAAGATTTAGAAGTTGAACCAAATTTAGCAGTTATTAGAAGACCAATTCATATTGTGGATCCCGATGGGAAATGATTAAGAAGGAAACTTGTGAGATTGGTGAAAGTCTAATGGAGTGGTGATACAGAAGATTGCACCTGGGAAACAGAAGACAGAATAAGGAAGGGATATCCTGAGTTTAGGATTGATGTTGTATCGAGATAGTGTACTCACCGCCTGTGGTGTAGTCACTTATCATATCTTGTGTATATTTCATTTTTGTCAAATATATATATATATATATATATATATATATATAAATATATTCATTTCGAGTTATCATCTTCTTATCCTTAATTTCAAGGATGAAATTCTTTTAAGAGGGAGTATGTAACAACCTGAAAATTCATCGCTTCAGAAAAAAATTCAAATATTCAAATATAAGATATTTTAACATAATTGAAAATATTTTAAATGATAAATAATATTACTAACCTTGTTTTGAATAAATATTTACAAAATATATACTTTGAGAGATATATCGATAAAATGACCAAAAATCGTTTTACCGATAAACAGTTCTTTGACCATCCAACATCGCGCACGAAGCTGGATACACTCATTTATCTATATGAGCAAGAATATGTAATAAAAAAATTTATCTTATTTTGAAAAATTAAAAAGTATATATGACATCATTAGTGATGCCCTTATATTTAATAATTGATTTATTAAATTAAATTGAGATTTAGTAATTTAGTAATTATTTTGATTATTTAAATAATGGTTTTAAAATGATTATAATTCATTTTAATTAGTTATAAAGTAATAATGAATAATTGATAATTTTTTTATAAAGTTATAAAAGTAATTTAAAAATACAAGGAATAATCGATATCGGTTTATCAGTATAATAACACTTTTTGTAAGCAATGATTTAATATTGATTTATATGGTTTTATCATTCAAATGTGATCGTTTTAATTCGTTTATAATAATAAGAAATTAGTTTTCAAATTTTGCTAACAAATATATGTATATTAGGTAAGAAGTGGAAATGTGATCAGGAATCGAAATTGGAATTCGTAACAGTTCAACGCGTAGAAGTTGTGCAAAGTTATAAATTATATGTGACATACATATGCACATGTATTTACTTCAAAAAAACATACAGACATGAAGACATTCACATGCACATGGATACACACATATATACATGTACATTTTAAATAATATAACCAAAAATATTTAGATATTTTATTCACTTTCCTTAACCCTTAAGCATCCCAAAGTCAACACTTACACCCACAAGTACAAGCACATGGCCTTGCATATGGGAAAAGGGGGTTCGGCCGAACACTATGATGATGGAGGGTGGTGCGATCGTGGTGAAGTAATGATGTATTTGCATTTAAAAATTGATATTTTATTCCTTCCATTTACCTATAAATACCCACCATCCTTCTTCACTTTTATTCACTTCTTCTTCTTCATTTTCCTAAAGCTTTTCTATCTATTTTCATGTCTTCCATACTTAGAGAAATAATGAAAAATATATTTGCAAAAGAAAATTAAATTATATAGATATAAAACACACACATATACATATATACATACATATACATATATACATATATATACATATATACATATATATATATATACACATATATATATATACATATATATATATATCAAACCACTTCAAAAAAGCTCAAGCAAACTCCTCCTTTTTCCTTAAAATACCCATGGCCACACCCTTGCAACTATAGGCCGTGAGCCTTCCTCCTCTCCAAGATCAAAGCCAAGCCTTCTAAGGCAAAGGTCTGAGTGTTCGTAAGCATAGAATTCAAGTTAGCGGAGCTATAGCCAATTTAAGTTAGTCAGATCAAAAAAATTCATGTGATAAACTCTATTTATAATATGATATATTGGATGATATATATGTTTTGTTATGCTTGGTTGTGATGATTGTTTATCAAGTTTGGATGTTGATTATATGTTGTTTGATTGTATTAACCAGCCACGTTTAATAGACGTCGAAAATCACAAAGGAAATCACATTCCTTTAATAAATGAAATGGTGTATATGAGAATGTTAAACCGCTTTAAAATGCTTTAAAATGATTTAGAAATGTTTTTTAAACATTTAAAAGTATTTCGATGGAAGTTTGAAAAGAATACGAAAATTGAATTAAAATAGGCGCGTCGCGTAACGGTAGTTCGCGATTTCACGCTGTAGAAAGTTAAATCAATTTATATGATGGATTCGAAGTCGGAATTCTTTGTAATAAGAATTTCTGAACCCATATAATCCTAATTTTCAGGAAAATAAAAAGGTCGAGATTTCATTAAGTATATTTTAAAATATGAGCAAAACAATTTTTCAAAATAGTCGTGATTTGGCAGTTCGAAAACCAAAGCGACAAATTCTTTAAAATTGATATTTTTAATTCTTTAAAAATATGCAATAAATTCTACAAATCTTTTAAAATGTTATAAAAGAGATTTGAGTTATAAAAATGGATTTTCAAATTGATCGGAAAGTTGTTTTGATCAAATAAGCTTTGAAAACACTATTTGCAGCACTTTTAATAACTTTTGCAAATAATGGTTTTAACTTAATTATTATTTCCTGAATATTTTGTAAACCTTTTCAAATAAATACTTAAGTAATTTAAAGATGATTAAGAGGTTAAAAAATGATTGTGTAGAAATGACTAGTACATTTGTCCCATTTGTGAGTATCACGGAAAATCCGACCGAGGAATGGAATAGATCGGAGAGAAAGCCCTGATGCTATAAAATAATTAAAAGTAAATTAAGTATGTTAAAAGATTTAGAGTCGATCAAATGACTTGACCACTTTATGGGTGACAGAGAGGTAGTCTCTAGGCTTGGGTTTGGAAAATCAATTGTCTGCCCTCCCTAGCTACCCAGACTGGTCCGACGGAAGTGATAGTAAAATTGATTTACTCGGATCAAAATTTCCCTAAGTATAAAAGGTATAATTTTCCAAATTCAAACAACTTGGATTGCATAGAAAAAATCTTCTTAAACTTGGTATTAAATTCCGAAGAGGGAATCCGTACTATCCATGAGAATTTAAAAGGTGATCTCACCGTTATTCGACGGTAGTAAATGTTGAATACAAAAATTGATATTTGTAGGATCGATTTCACCCTAGAGAGGGGGTGAATAGGGTGATACTAATAATAATAAAAATCAATGTGGAAATATATAAAATAATTCCAGCATAGATAATAGCAGAATAATAAAAGCAGAAATAGAACAACACAGATTTACCCAGCTTCGGCAAAACCCTGCCTACGTGTTGCCCCCAAGGTTTCTACTAGAAATTAAGTTGTCAGACGCTTACACACGTAAACTCACAACACCTGCTATCGACTAACCTAACTCTATGCTCAAAACCCTACCACAACTCAGCCACTGAGTTGCGAATTCTCGAACCACACCACCTTAGTTCGTCCCCTAGTCACACAACTTGAAAATTACAAAATTTTAAAAAGAAATTACAAATAAATAACAACTCAAAAACCCTATTTAGTAAATTAAGCCCAAAATGAATTATAAAGAAACGGGCCCAATATAAAATAAAGAGAAGTCCCCTTTTTTCTTGTTTATGTATTTGGCCCGTATCCTTTACTTGTGTCTGCTTCCTTTTCCTTTGCTCAAGAACGTTCGATCCTCTTTCGAAAATTTAAGGCTTTGATAAGAAGCCGCTGCTTTATGATTGATTGATTTGAGGAATTTTCTTTGCGTTGATTTGTCAATCGACTTCTGGCTTGAGTGTCTTCGGCTGTTCCAATTTGTCGAGTTCGATTGTTAAAATGGTATGCGATTTTTCCCTGTTTCGATATTCGATAATACTCGACTTTGATTCGAGTTATTAGCTTGTGATTTAGTACAATGCCTTACTCTGATAATTGCTTGAACTCGAATGATTTGATTGCCGATGATGTTAATGGTTTAAATAGGGAATAAAACCCTAAATTATCGTTCGAATATTTCGTTTGAATTCATTTGCTAATTTTGCTCGGCCGTTGATTTTTAATCGAATGTTGGTGATGTTTTATAACTTTTTCAATTCGTATATTTTCTCCAGTTATGCTTGCTTGGTCACCACGGCTTGCATTTGCTTTAGATTTGGTTCCCTTTTTTTGGGATTTGAATACATGTAACTGCATGAGTTTGAATTTCTTTGAGTCGGTTCCTTTCTTTGGTATTTGAATTGTGTGCTGTCCACCACTTTTTGTCTGGTTTACCACTTTGCTGTTGCTTTTGAAATGATGAACTCTGGTAGCTACAGTGTTATGTGGTCTTGTTCCTTGAGTTCATATTGTAACTGTTATATGTCACATGATGTCTATGTTGTGGTTGCGTCCATTCTTGTTTCGAGTGAGTTTGAAGCCAAATGTTGATGGAGTCCTTTTGCTGTCTTGAACATCAATGTTTGATCTGAAGCTTTGTTGAGTTCATGTGCTCATTGTTTTGTGATCTGGTCTAGTTTAGTTGAGTTGAAATGGTTCGATGTGTGTGTTCATAGTGTCTGGTTTCAAATATACTATGAACTTGTTCCACTTGAGTCTGGTTGTTTTGTTTGTTGGTTTGTATGTGGTTAGTGGTCTAGGCACAACTGTGTTCACACTTGAATTTGGTTTAGAGCTTGTTGCAGTCTCGGTTCACCTGAACTTTGAACTTGTGTATTATGGTCTGCACTTCAGTTAAAATGCCTCTGACCTGTTCATCGTGTTAGTGTATAGTTGTCCCCTGTTGATTTTTATCCGTGACTCATCGAACTTCGAGCATGTTCCCTGGTTTAAAAGTTTAAAACTGCTGTTGACCTTGGCAGCCTTGCATTCCATTGTGTGTAGAGCTGCTGTCCTATAGTTTTCATTGCTCTTATCTTCATGTTACCTTGATTTAATCTTGAAACTATATTCACTTATGTATATATGTGTATTCATGTATATATGTATGTTGAGTCTTTTCCATGATCTAATTGTCTTTGGTTTTGTTTTAGAGCTTTACTGCATTCTGTTTTTGCCTAATTGTTTCCAGTTGATAATGTTGCTTTGCACTGCACATGTCGTTTTGATTTTGGAACTAGTCTGGTTGTGGTGCACTTGTATATGTATTCATCAATTCACTATTGGTTTGTACATTTTATTCTGGTTGAAGTTGTTTCATGACTCCACTGTCGAGTCTATTCTCATGTGTACACATTTATGCACTTGTTAGCATGGTCTGGTTTTGGATTCTTATTGCATGAGAACTTGTACTCGACAATTTGTGATGCTTTTGTATTACACCTGAGTTTAATCCAGCTTATGGCTCGGGTTTGACCTTGTGCTCACCTGTCCCTGTAGTTTTATCAAGTGTATATCGGTGTGCACGGCCTTGTGGCATGTACAGTGATACGTTGTGCATGTCACAAGCTGTTCGTGTAAGATGAATTCAAAATAAATGATGACGAACAACCCAAATAACTGAGGCAAATAATATTTTCAAAATACACATTTTATTTTACACTGTAAAAAAGTATTTCTTTTTCAATTTTACCGCGTCAATGTTTATTTTGCAGATAACTCAGATGCTGGATTAGGGCTGGAGCAAAGTCAAAAATAAAATACGAGTGAATGAGTGATATGTAGTGAGGTGAACAATGTAAAGTGAAATTTGAGATGTAATCGAAATTGTATTGTAATTGAAAAATGTATATATGTAGTGAGAGCTCAAATTTGTACTATTCAAAATTGTAATAAAATATTTGTTTGAATAAAATATTTATTTAATTATGTGAAAATAAAATAGTACAATAACAAATAAATTTAAATGAATATATATATATATATATATATATATATATGTTTATTATCATCAAACAAAAATCATATACTAGCATATTCAACAATATTGAGTAGAATACGTATAATTTCCATGATCCTATTTACTCAGTAATGTTTCCTAAAATTATTTATGAAACTGATTTTGGTAATCCAATGTTAATGAGAAGTTTAATGATTCTATATATATCGAAAATAATGTTTTAAAGATATATATCTCTAGAAGATATTTTGATTAATCAATCAAAGAATAATTCCCTATTCACTAAACATCCTTTCTATCGATGATTGGTTCCGAAGGATCTGGGGTCAGATTTGAGTGATTCTTATCTGAAAACCACATGAGCCAATTTACGAGTTCGAAAGTGAAGACATATTAAGGACAATGAAGTTGAAGAGGGGATCTTTATAACAGAAGGACTGCTTGTTGATAATTTCGGAGTAGCTCCCAAGATAAATAAATAGCAGTGGTCCCTTCGTTCTAGGATCTTTGAAGGAAGGACTTCTCGCTATTAATCCTAGAGGTAACTTATAATAGGATGTGGTGGGAAAGTACCTTTGATTTATCTTGTTCCTGGATAACTTGCATTGACGAATGTCTGACATTGCATTTCTAAAACGCACGTACATTGATTTTTACAAACGTACATCTATTTGGTGGTGGAGAAGGCAACTTCTTTTTGCTTAACACCCTTCTCTAAGACATACGAGCTCAGAGGTTGTACATTTGTGGAAGTATGTTATGGAATTGGCAATATGGCATCGAAAATGGAATGTGCTAGGTTAAAGGTAATCGTTACCTTAGGCATCATCACTCGATAATGGCTTAAACAGGGTACGCCATAAGGCTATGTGGTTCGTAACTATTAGGGTATGATCATCACCTTTTTAGATTACTCTCTATATGCCGAGTATGTAGTATATGCTATGGGATCCCGGATAGGTCAGTTACGACCAGGATTATGTCATATTCGGTTTCTATCCAGGCCATGTCTGAGTGCCAAAAGGCATAGACCGGTCTTGCCAGATGTGGAAGGTTGTTTGTGCATCCTCGGTACATTCCTCTGGAGATGTACTGTATGGAAGGTAGTCCATTACCTTGCCATTGTATGGAATCCATTCCTCAATAAGTGCCTACGGACTTGTTTGTAGAGCCTAACATATTCAGAATTTAATAATGGTAACAATGTCGGCTAAGATTAATAAGTTTAATTGCAAGTTTTTAAAGAATGTCATTAAAAATAATATCCTTAGATTTTGTGTAGCAAATGTTTTCGTTATCATGAGGCAAAAACTCGTTCCGTGTTTATGTGCGGCGTGATCTTATGAGATACCTTTGTTTTCAAAAGGCGTATTTTGAGTTTCTCATACCAGTTCCGTAACTGACTTAGAGTTTTTTTCCCCTAAACTTTAGGTGTCCTATTTTTTTGGGCAGCCAAGTAATTAGATTGTTTGGAGCATTTTGGGATGCAACATGGAGCATTTTGGTTCTTTTGTTGAAGTTATCTATCACTTTCCATTGTGTTTGTATGATGTATATGTACCTTCCAGCACCTGTAAGGATAGGCCGTTATAACTATCCTAGTTGGGTTAGTACTTGCTATGACTCTGATATCTCATTTTGAGAGTGATTGTATGTACTATCTATATGTATAATTACAAGTTATTAAATATGATGTGAGATTCTATTATTGTCTTGTCTTCTATCTTTGTTTTCTTTTACCTCATGATAATCTTCTCTCCGACACTCAGATTTACGACACGTGAATACCGAGGAGGGGGTAAGAACAACATTCTGGTGACCGATAAATTATACACTTTGTACATAACACTAGTTTATCCAGATTGCTCCCCATCTCATGTTATGTCTGTTTACATTTTAACTAGTCATCTCAACTCCACCTTCGCATATAATTCGTTCCCGTCTACCCTATGTAGAATCATAGCTACGTGTGTGTGTCCGTGTCTATATATATATGTACCATGGTCCTCCAATGGACCTAGAACTATCCTTGCTAGTATATCTCAATCAACACTTTGTCAGGATCCATCGCCCTCGCCGTGTCACGATCTCGTTACCGTATAACTTGCGGGACTCCCATAGTGTCTAATGATGGCTTTTCGTACATTTTGCAGTACCCTATTTCGCTTTTTGGGGATTTACTACTTTGTCTTCTTCCGATCGTGTGGATCACCCCTACCATTTTTAAAAGAACTCCTTTTTGGGTTAACTTGCCTTGCCCTAACAAACAAACCAGCAAACAACTATGACGGTGCATAATCCAGCATAGCCCAACCTGGTAGGCGGCGAAGACCGGTTAGGTGTAACCCTGTCTTTCCCATTGACCGCTAAGGATAGATGACGATCTCGAGCTATGTAGCCTTACCCTTAATTTTTGGTACCAACCGTTGCTGCATAGTGCCTGATCCGGCTCATCATCCTATTTAAATTGCCTAATGCAATCAAGGCAATACCCCCCTAAATACCATATTTGAAGCAGATTACCATATCTACTGGGGGTATTCCTTTATCTATACACCGAAACGTATATACTCCATGTGTCCTATGGTTGGATATGTCTTACATCGGTAATATTACACAACTGCTAGTAGCCCCTTGCGGTGGGTAGTCTTTTATTATGTTACACTGCTGATCTCGCATTCCAACCTAAAAAAATGACCAAATGTCATATTATTCATTTAATTATAATAGTTCACACCTTCCATAAATGCATATTCGAGGCTGCTTAAATATATATATATATATATATATATATATATATATATATTCCTTCTTACTTTCTAAATTATCATGCCTCTACAGTTTTATAGTTAACCCTAAGTCTTCATTTCATTATGTGTTTCACCTCTTTCTTTACTTTAAGTTCATTTACCGCTTGTCTCTTATCAAGTTCATAATATCGTTGCACATTCTTTTTATCCGTTCTCTATTTTCCCCTCCATTCTCATGTTATCCTTTTATTCCTTCTTGCCCATCTTTCATATTTTCTTTTCATTTACTTCTAAATTTTATTTGTATTTCACATCATAAATCTTTAGGATCTTTTTACTTCATTAATTTCTTACCATTTAACTTTTGGGGCTTACTACATTTTAATGCGTTGGAACTATGTTTCTATTCCAAAAATGTAAACATCATAAATTCCTATGTCTTATCCAAAAAGAGAGAGTTGTATGGTGTTTGTCATTACAAGAAACTATCTTTTTATTTCTTGAAGTAGGCGATACAAAATATGGTAATTATCCCTATTTTGTACATCACTTTCTTTTTAGGTGTATTTCTTTTCATTTCAATCATCACACTATCAATTATTTAAACTTGATAATTCATAGAAATCTACTTGCAACATTCCAAATTCCAAATATCACTAAAACCCCTTAAATCTTAATAAGCTTTTATTTAATTTAATCCACATCTGTCGCATAAATACCAATTTCTAACCATTACGTAATACGTTAAAATTTATGCAATTCATATCCATCACGTAAAAACCAATTTCTAATCATTACGTAATTCATAATAAGAAAATATTCAATTCTTCAATAATATAATATATAGGCAAGTTTTCAACCTCACCATTGCATTTATAAAACTTTACTTACATTTCAAATTAAATTTCTCAGGCATATAGGAATAGACTTGTAACGATATAATCTAATATCATATAAAAGCATATAATATTATCACCCACCTTTCCAAGCATTCTCAAATCTCCAGATCTAATTCCATTTATCTGTATTTTCCACTATGACTCCCTATTTGGATTCACATATGACATATACATACCGATCTATAGACTATCGGATTAGAAAAGAGAGATTTAAGTTTATTACTCTTCAAATCTGGATTTATAGTTTACCTTGGTTGTAGCGACTTGATTTGAACCTGTTCTCTAACTCTATTATCTTCTACAAATCCTCCAATTGTGTATACGTGCTAACTAAAACTATTTCTATGAATTTAGAGTTTTGGAGGAGAAGAGAAAATGGCAGAGCTTCCGCGCCCATTAGAAATTATAAGTTAGAAGTAAAGGCCTAGGTCAATATTTATAAGGGTTTAAATCAATCCTAACCATTCGATTAAACCATATTAAATCCGGGCCGACAAGGCCAAACTAATATTCGATATTTACAAATCTCGGGTTGACCACCTAGTGTTGTAGGTCAACCGCTACCGGTCGACCTAACACTTCTTGGGTCGACCTGAGTAGTGTAACTTTTCCAAATAATTAATGTTAATTGATTTGGTTAATTTATTTCTGCTTTTAACAGACTAATGTTACCCCATTCTTTAATTCATTTGCTTACCATTTAAGTTACAGTTAAGTTTAAATTTTTTGATTTAACGTTAATTAATTGTTGATTATTTCTTTAATTACGTATATGATTATTTCCGACTCTAAAATTTCAAACGTTGATAACTTTTTTCATTTGCACTCCGATCAGAAAATTTTATGAAAATTAATCAGAAAAGTACTATGAATCTAATGGTGTAAGTTTCATGGCCAAATTTTAGCGTTTGCAAAAATTACATTTTCCACTATTTATTATTTATTAATTAATTTCTACTTAAATTAATCATCAAAAAAATCATGGGGCGTTACATTCTCCCCCAAAAGAATTTCTTCCCCGAAATTTCTCTAGGGTTCGATCGTGTAATCTAACATACATCCACTTTAAGCTAACAAATCAATTAGTGTGCAACAAATCATGTACAAGCGCACAGTTTATCACAAAATATATAATATGTATGCAAAACGATTCTATTTGGCGCCTCCTATATGAAGGCATTCTTTTAAATTAATTTCAAAAAATATGGTGCAAACACCCTAATTATATTGCCAATTCTATACGTATGTAAATTTTTGAAAAATAAAAAATCTTTTTTCATTCAAATTCTCTCACGCTTCTATAAATAGAAGTATAGTTCAACCATTTCATCCAATTCCCACCATCCAAAATCCTAGCACACCATTGCTAACATCATTATTTATAAAAAATCCAGTTTTCTAAACCTATTTTCTTATTCTTGAAAAGGGTCTAGATGGAAAACTCCATATTTCCATCCTTCTCCTATGTACCCTTTTTTCACTGTACGTTGGAATATTCACTTTTGCTCCCAATTCTCTTCCAACATTTCTAAATATAATCTGCATAAGTAAATTTCATTTTAAATCTTGAATATTTTAAAACAGAGTTATTTTAAAACTAGTTTAGTTCATCTATCGACAAGGTATGGAGGAAGTGACTCCATAGCTAAAATAGCTTTTCCCTTGTCCCTAACCATATTTTATTTTACTGCCACTTCTACTACATAGTAAAATCTACACTAACCAACATGTCGACTATTCCCCCATATCAAGTATGTGGCATTTTAAAATTTTGAAAATTCCTTCTTTTTCAATTCTAAAATATTTTTACACTACTTTCTAAAATATCCATAAAAATTTTAAACTTAAAAATCTTCTAAAACATTTTACAGAGATATTTTATTTTTCAAAAGTATACATATGTATAGGTTTTTCAAAACAAAATTTTCCACATCTCAAGAAATCAAGGTTTGGTCAATAGTCCAATGTCCATAGTCGGCATCTTTTAATTTATGCGATAAATTTTAAGTTTCAAAAATTTTTCTTTTATTTATAATAGCAACCAAGTTCAATTATAAATTCCAGCCTTTGAGATACAGGGACATTAATCCATGACTACGCAACATCCTTTCCCTGTCCTCCACTCGCTGAAATTTATTTCCTAAATTTTTTCGGGACTTATAATCTTATTTTATTACTATTTTAGTTGTCAATTAAATAAATTTTCTTAATTTATTTCTTAACTTCCTGCCTTTACTATTTTCTTTTATTTTGAATTAGTCGACTATATTTTCTAAAATTTCCTTATCTTGATTGTTTTCCCATAAGGTAGCGGTCAACAATGAAAACACATAAAAAAGATCATTTCCTATAATATTGTACGCGGTTTTATCCCAATAAAGACAACTAATGCTTACAACCCAACCTAAATGGAACAACTGCTGGAAGGTGCCCTTCAAAATTAAATAACACTAATGATGTTGTGGCTCTATCACTTCTAACTTGAATGGACCTTTTTAACATGCCAACCTTCTGCAATCCTCATACTTAACTTTGAATTTGCCAATATCCTCCATGTGTAGTCTCCATAATTTGGGAATAAATGTGAGTTTAACAATTGTGAAGATATTTAAATTGAAAAGTATTTAAAATTGGATTTAAAATAAGAGTAGTGAATATTTGAATTTAAATAAGATAAAATATGGGAAAACAAGTTCTAGAAATTTTATTGTAATAAGTAAATAATTGAGTGTTGTAAGTATAGATTTTTGTTTGAAAATTATTGAAATTTGTTTTAAAAGGAGAAATTAGTAATATAGGTCAAAGAAATAGGAAAGAAAAGAAATATATACACGTGGTTTAATTATTTAATACTTGCTAAAGCCCAAGAACCAAAACCAATGCTCCATCCCCCATTTCCAGATACTTCTTTATCCAAAGTTTTCATCGGTATATATAAATAAAACGAAAAATGAAAAACAG
This sequence comes from Allium fistulosum, assembly GCA_030737815.1. Taxonomy (NCBI): domain Eukaryota; kingdom Viridiplantae; phylum Streptophyta; class Magnoliopsida; order Asparagales; family Amaryllidaceae; genus Allium; species Allium fistulosum. The sequence goes on along the minus strand of CM060901.1, from coordinate 1,384,080,162 downwards.
AGAAGAACAAGAAATTAATCTCCTCTATAATTCAAATTGAATTCAAAATATATTCAATAAATTGTTAAAGATGGGCGTTAAGAAAATTAGCTATACAGTCGTTCGTTTAGGCGAGCAACTGAATTGGATGAATCAAGTTTCCATTGCTAGAGAGGGGAAACATTCTTTTGATGCTTGGTTCATTTCGAAAAGCAATTGAGCAATTTCAACATGCTTTGGAAAAAACGACCTCAAGATGCATCATCTGCTCAGTCTGGACTCACTTCTACTTTGCTTGAATTATCAAAAGAATGTACAAATATCAGAGCGTTTAGATGGGCAGCTATTCTTTTAGAGGAAACATCATATGTTGTAGAAGCTGGCACATGTCTGCATGGTAATATTTATTCAGCTTTGAAGTTGCATAAGGATATCAAGGTACATGCAGGTAATGATGTTCATCATTTTCTTATTTTTGACTAAGTTTTCTTCTTCCCGTGCCTGATACGTGCTTCTTATATATGACTGGGCAAGTGACATAAGTGGGTGTGCCTTGCGTGTGCACTTGAGTGTTGTATACATGATTGTGTAGTGTGTGCGCATGTTATATATATATATATTATTGAAATATTACAATGTTTTGGACATATATATTGTAACGACCGGGGTTTTCGACCCTCGAAAATCAACACTGATACATCCTTGGTATTCACGTGCCGCAAATCCAAGTGCCGAAAAACCCGATTGTTAGGAGAAAAAGTAAATAAAGATAGAACATAATCTCACCCGAATGGAATAACATATATTATTTAAATATAAAATCTTTACAGCGGAAAAATTTGAATACAATATCATAGTCTATCCAAGATTCACCTTGGACAGTTATAAATCCTCTGTCCTTACAAATGCTGACAAACAACAAAACAAATGCAGTATATGCAACGGATAATAGAATACGTCCATACATAGACGAAGATCTCTAGCTCTCCTCTGGAAACTCCAAGCATCTTCAACTAAACCTGAAACTACTCAGATCTGACCCGAGTATTAAAAATACCCGGATCAAGCTTGATAAACCAGCGTGAGATACTCGAAATTTTAAAAGCTGATGTAAATCTGAACCTTTGAAAAGAAGGGTATCTCATAAGACCATGTCCACACATAAATACGGATGGGTATTTATCTTATGATAACCAAAATACTTTGTGTCAAAACATTAGATATTATTCTTAATGACATTGGTTTGAAAACACTTTTCAAGTAATATAAATCAAAATAAAGTATCAATATCCAGACTATGTCTATGGTAATATATCAGGACTAGGTCAACTAATATACCAGACGGAATATATGATACCAAAGGGGTAGCTGAAATGTTTGCAAAGCATTACAACTATTTTGGGAAGACAATCAAAACCGTAAAGCTCGTATTGGAATTGGATTTCCAACTTGATAGAGAACTAGTGGCCTTTTCCTTCAATCCACGTATAGCACCATAGTTCCCACGGTGCCTTAATCGCTTTTCTCAAGCAAGTCACTTGGAACAACACTTGCTACACTACCAATATCGGTAGTCTTATCACTTTTCGCAAGCTAGCTACTATATTCAAATAAATAGGGCAATAAATGCTTTGAGGATCCAGATTCCACTGGACTCCTCCATACTCATACAACCGATAGCCTGAAATATATGTCCTACAGACCACATAATTACGCATATCATCTCCGGGATGTGAGGATCGTGAGGCTACGCTCAATTTTAACAAAGTCATGCTTTATTCTTTCATAAAGCACATTCCACTTAGAATGCCACACTGCCATTCCTTAATCACACAACTGATATCTACCAACGTATAACTCCTGAGCTCGTACGTCTCAGGAAAGGGTGTTAAGCTAAGAGAAGTCGCCTTCTCCACCACCAAGCAAATAATACGTTGATAGAGATCAGTTAATATGATCAGAAATGCACTGTCAGACATTCGTCCATACAAGTTCGTTCTGGGACTGAACGAAACCGAAGGCACTCCTCCTACTACCATTAGTAGTGAGTAGTCCTTATAATCCGAAGATTTCAAAACAGGATAGGACCACTGCTATAATAAATGTCTCTATATTGGGAGCTACCCAGAGAATGTCAATAAGCAGTCGTTTTGCTATGAAGATCTTCGGCCTTCAATAATTATCATCTTCAACATGTCTTCACTTCCGAATGTATACATTGGTTCGTAGTGGTTTTTGGATAGGAGTTACCCAAATCCGATCTCAGTTCCTCCGAACCAGTCATCGATAAAAAGGCATTTAGATATATAGGTCATTATCACACATCATTCAATTTATTAACCTTTTTATTTAAATCCAGTTTCTCTTAGAGATATATTCATTCAATTATTCCTTTAGCTTTCTCAGAGTATATGGAATCATTAAGCCTCGTTTATCAAATCATTTGGTTAATTTTATAACCTTTAATCTTGGAATAATTCCAAATCGTTTCACCTTTTATTTAGGAAAACATTTCACATTCATTTCTATGCAATCCAAGTTATTTAAAATTAGAAAATTTTATCTTTATACTTTGGGAAATTTCGATCCGAGTAAACCAACTTTACTATCCCATCCGTCGGGCCAGTCCGGATAGCCAGGGAGAGCAGGAAACTAGTTTTCCAAACTTAAGCCTAGACACTGTCTCTTTAACACTCATAAGGCGGCCAAGTTATTTGATCGACTCTAAATCATTTAACATATTTTACTAACTTTTAGTTATTAATTTAACCACTTCATAAATACTTCAAATCACTTTTAAACTACTTTGTTAATCGTTTAAAAACATTTACAAAAGATTTGGAAAAGAACAGTTGCATTTAAAATTATATTAAAAAAATTATAAAATAAAAGTGTTGTGGAAAGTGCTACGGAAAGTTCTTTTTAAGCTATCGAAACGACTTTTTATCATTTGAAAATTTATTTTTAAGACTCAAATCACTTTTAAAATACTTTAAATGATTTATAAGATTTATTCCATATTTTTAAACATTTTTTAAATATCATTTTCAAAGAAATCCTTTTTCGGATTCCGAACCGCAAAACAGCGATTTTTCCAAAAAATTGTTTTACTCATATTTCAAAATCTTCTTATCGAAATCTCAATTTTCTTTCTTTGTATGAAAACTACAGATATAATAGTTCAGAAAATTCTTATCTTGAAGAATTCCAAGCTATATTTCATTCTATACACTCATTTGACTTTTATGGCGCGAAATCGTGAACTGCCGTTACGTGACACGCCTATTTTTGACTCCAAATTCATTATTTGTTAAAACTTCTCAAAATTGAATTTTAATGTTTATAAAACATTTATAAACCATTTTCAAATATTTAAACCAATATTTTTCCATATTAAATCACTTTTTCACTTTTAAATTATTTCATAATATTATATTATTATAATATTCATTTTCAACCTTTTTATATTTTCAAAATCATTAAGAGGCTAAATAACTTCATATACCTATATTTATTATGGATTTTATTTTCATTATTTATTATGGTTAATTTACTGACTATTTCCGTTGTCATTTATCTACCAAGTTATCAACCATCTTAAGAATCATCTAATCAACCAAGTAATCATCCAAGTAATCAAATACTTAATCATCGAATACATTATACTTTCATATCATTAAACTTGAGAGATTAATTAGTAAATTTAAATATTAAGTACTTACTTCTTGTTCCACTCCACCAATCTTTTTCGTAGCTTCCCGAATTGATTCCGGCAGTAGTTCCTCCTCTTTTTCTTGCTACGGAGCTTCCCGAACTTGCTCTTTTCTTCCCATTGGGTCGGCCTATGCTAGAGTAGGCTCGATCATGCCTTTGAGTGGGTGGTGCTCTCGACTTTGAGGGTATGGGAGGAGGCCATGAGCTATGATGGGGTGGAGGAGGTGATTGGCTAGTGTTTTGAGGTGATTTGACTTTGTATGTGTAGGTATATAATTTTATTTTATTTTCTATTTAAATTTCTTCATAAATTTCCTAAAGAAGAAGCCATGGAAAAGCTTAGGAAAAGAGGAAGAAGAAGATGGTAGGATGTGTGAATGAATGAATGAAAGGGGTGCTTGTATTTATAGCCAAAATTTTGAAAAATATCCTACATCACTTCCTTCCCATCACATCACCCATGTGCCTCCTTTCACCTCCATCATTTCACATGACCACGCCCCTCTTCATCATCATTCATCACCTCAAATCACTTCATGTTCTAATTGTTGACTTTATGAAAGCTTAAGGGTGAAGTTTTCCTAAAATATCTTATATATTTTTAATATATGTATATATAAATGTATATATGTTATATGTATGTATATATGTGTTCATGTATATGTTAGTGGATGCATTTTTATGTTATATATGTGCACATGAAATATAAACAAGGTTGCAACAACTTACGAACAACTTCCATTCGTTAAACCGTTGAAAATCGGGAAACCGATTCCCGGTCACATTTTCACTTTTTTATTTAATATACATATATTTGTAAACAAAGTTTGAAAAAAATTCCTAATCATTTTTGATAAATAAAAGTGATCACATTTGAATTATAAAATCATATAATTCAATATTAGCAATTACTTACAAAATGTGCATTTATACCGATAAACAGATATTGATTTTCTTCATAATTTCAAATTGCTTAAATATCTTTATAAAACTATTATAAATCATTTATTATCACTTTATAACTATTTAAAATGAATTACTATCATTTAAAAAATAGTTATTTGAATAATTGTAATAAGTATTAAGTCATTAAATCTCAATTTAAATTCGTAAATCAATTATTAAATATAAGGGCAACACTACATATTCATTTAATTTCCAAAAATAAAATAAATAATTTTATTTCATATTCTTGTTCAATTATAAAAATAAGTTTATGTATCCAACTCTATGCACGATGTTTTACGATTATAGAGCTGTTTATCGATAAAATGGTTTTCGGTCATTTTATCGCTATTTTTCCAAAGTATATATTTTTGTAAATACTTATACAATTGTTATTTATTGTTTTAAAAAATCATAATCTTTGTTTATAAAAAATCTTATATTTGAGTATTTTAAAATAAATATAATTTATCAAATTGATAAATTTGCGGGTCGTTACAGACTTCCCCCTTTAACAGAATTTCGTCCCCGAAATTACATCAAAACAAAACCTAAAGGTATTTGCCCAAAATATTTATTTTTAAACTTACACTCATATGATGTATACAGATCATTCGTACGAAATACCTGATTTGATCTACTATCAGAATCCATAACTTTACTTTCGAAGTAGCATTGATCCTCCGATTCTCTATTGCAGACTCTGACCAGGCTTCTTGATCAAAAAACTTCATTTCCCTTACATAGCCTCAACTATGATAGAAAACTTAACTACCCAATCATGAACTTTCATCAAGGTTCGCCATCAAGAATCGAGTGATAAATCCTCTTTTGGACCAATGTAAACACCTCAAAGTTCCGTACTCGAATCTTAGATTCCTTTGAAATTTCTTTGTTAATAAATCTCATTATAAATTTAATTCCCAACTTATTTTATATTGCATAACTTTCTCTTTTATACTTTTTCAAAACATTAGGATATGAATTCTCAAATCCATCTTTCTCAAACATCTTTTACTTTTACACTTTATTCTATAAAATATATTCTTAAATAATTTCTTAATTAAATACTTTTTTTTAAAAACATTTCTAATATTCTTTTAAACTTTTTATTTCTATATATCTTATTAAACTGATTTGATGGAAGATAGAAGAAATGCATAGAGAGAATGATCAAAAGAGATTTATTAATTAACATTATTCTTATACATTCATTACAAACCCTAGCCTCTTTTACAAACTTTTAAAGATAAATCACTAGGGAATACAACCTATCATACACTACCATTATATAGGTACTTGAACTGCCATATATATTATTTTTGGATTCCTTTTGAGGTAGACGGTGTTTTATCTTGGAGGCCTAAGTTAACCACTTTCATTTTTAGACAGCCCTTCATTAAGTGTTTCCCTTGGAAAAACCAAATGCAAGTTCATTTAGGACAATCTTTGACTTCATGTCTTAGGTTCTTCCATCGGTAGTAGCCCATTATCTTCTTTTTAATCCTCGGTTTCTTCTTTGTTCTAGGACATTTATGTAGAAAATGTCCTCTCTCTTTACATTTGAAAAAGACTATATCATCCCGATCAGAATTTTTGTTTCCCTCCTCTGCTTCTTCCTTTGCTTATTTTCACACATAACTGCATAATGTCCTTTCTTACCGCAATAGTAACAGTCGATGTCAGCATAGGGTCCTATTTTGCTTTTTCTTCAGCTTCTTTTTATGCACGTACTCTATGTGCTTGCTTTGGATTAGCCCATAACTCATCACCCGACATATAATAAGATATCCTTACCTAAATGATATACTAAGTTATTATCAAAGGTTTCATACCATTAATCCAAATTACATGATTTAACTTGTTCGGCTTTGAACTTGCTTTGATTGTACAATGATAAGAAGAATAATATACTAAGTGTTTGATACCATTCGCCCAAGCCAACATATGATCGATACTTAGAAGATTATTCCCACCATCACTACACAGATCAAGACCTTATTCCTAGAACTTTCCAAATGGATAACATCTTATAAATTTTCCATATCACATAAATATTTATACTTTTGTATATATATAAAATATACTCCTTTTAAAATGGTGTGTCGATTTTCCTTGTTTAAGTGTTTAGAAACCCTTATCGATATCGTGGCATCCCACGTATCGACCAGAATCTATAAACCACTCAACAGATAAATCAACACAAAACATTTTTATATCAATTAACAAATACGGGCTCATATATATATATATATATATATATATATTACTATCATAATATTTAAAAAAAATCATGGTGAACCACGACCCAGTGGAGGGAACGGTTGATGTTCCCCCACCTCCGAAACCCCCTGATTCAATCACTTCTTCCACCACTGTGCAGGAAAACTGCACGTCCTCTTTGCCTGACAATGCTTCACATGAGATCGCTCAAGATAAAGCACATGCGGTTGAGAATACAAGCACTGTGACACATGACCACCGAACTGCTAATGATTTTAACGTTCAAACTTCTCAACACAGCCCTTCTACTTGGACCAAATCATGGGCAGCGACTATCAGAGAATGTTCGACAGATCGAGAATAGATATTATGGATTTGAGGTAATTCGCTCCAATTTCTGATTGTGATAAGATAAAAGGTATGATTCCAAAATCGGTGTTCACTGCTTCCGAAGAAAAATGGAAGAATACTTTAGTTGTCTATATTTTGGGAAGACGTCCTATTTATAGTAATTTTAAAAGTTTAGTTGATAAGATTTGGAAGCCAAATGGATCCTACGAACTGTTTTACAAGAAGAATGGTTTTATTTTTATGAAATTCCACAACACGGACGACTGCAGTAAAATCATTCGGTCAGGCCTTACACTATTGGATCTAGAATTTTCATTATCAAAAAATGGAAGCCTGGTATATCACTTACTAATAGTTCCTTCTCAACCATCCCAATATGGATCAGATTCACAGATCTGAAACTTGAATATTGGAATAATGAAGGTATAAGTAAAATAGCTAGTGTACTTGGCCGTCCAATTAGAATGGACTCTACAACGGCAATGGAAAACAAATTAAACTATGTGCGTGTATTAATTTAAGTTGACGTTCACTTTAGCAACCCATTGACAGTTCAAATGGAAATTTATAATGGTGATACTAATATAATTCCTATTGAATATGAACAAAAGATTTCTCCCTGCTCGATTTGCCATGTCTTTGGCCACACATATTCATATTGTAACAAAGTAATTAACAAGGAATGGAGATCGAAACAATAGACCACAAGTTCGACTACGACAACAAATTCAGATGGAATAAACGTAAAATCAACATCATACAGAGAGCCAAATAGAGATACATCAAATATATCAACAAATATACAAGCATCGGCTGAAACAAGTACAAGCACTGAACAACAACCATCAAATTTGGGTATTCCCCTTCACAATGCCTTCTCTTCCCTTATCGACATCCCTGAGAATTCAGAGGCCTTGCCATCAATGATTGATCCAGTTTCATCCTATCCTCAAGCTATGCTGAACCAAGCTTCTTCGACTAGTGATCTCACTTTTGGACATATTTCCCATACAGAAGCTCTGGAAAGTAAGGTGAATAACAGTAAAACGGAAACAGGGACTTTCATACAGAGTATTGGAAAACAAATCCAAGAAATAGGCAGCCCATCTACCACTACTATTGATGTCTCCCCCATGTTATCGAATAATCCTACATACATTAAAAGTCGTACGTCACCCGCAAATCCTACAACAGCAAATAAAGCTCCTCCTAAAAGAACTACAAGGAGCACTATGAAGGGTAAATGAACATCATGACATGGAATATTAGAGGTATGAATACCGACGATAAAGTCAGTCAGGTATTCACACTTCTAAAAACTCACCAGCTTACTTTGAGAAGCTTGGTTGAGACCAAACTATCTACTAAAAATATAGAGAAACTGCAGTTGAAACTACCCAAATGGAATATAGTCCACAGTAATGATGAAGGCAGCAAAGGTAGAGTTGTGATTATACTGGATACAACTGTGTGGGATCATGTTATATTCAGCAAATCACAACAACATATCAATCTACTGCTATCAAATAAAGGCAAACCGCAATGTTATTGTACATGTGTATTTGCTAGTAACTCGTTTTCAGAATGTCAAAAATTATGGGATTTGCTTCGACACGACGCTTCTAATATATGATCATCTTGGCTTGTTTTGGGGGATTTTAATAATGCTCTTAACCCGAAGGACGAAAAGGGAGGATTGCCAATCCCTTTCTCCTATTTAAATTCTGTTAAAAATTGTTTATTTAACTGCGGTTTGGTCGAATCTATTTTACAAAGGTGTAGATTCATGTGACGGCGTAGAGGAATTACAACAAACATAGACCAAGTTCTCGTCAATTATGATTTTATGTCTATGTTCCCACAATTCAGCACTATCGCCCTACCATCGTCTACCAGTGACCATACCCCTATTTTGATCTTTTTCGGCCCTTAAATTCGACACCAAAAAGAGCCCCTTTCAGATATATTAACAACTGGTGCTACAAAGAGGGATATGATCAGTGCATTATTACTAGGCTGTCAGTTACCATAGTGGGATCCCATGCCTACAGTCTGCTATCTAAACTAAAGGCCATCAGAAAAGAACTTAAGGCATGGCATAGGTTAAGAGCAAAGGACAATAACATTGCTTCTCTACAATCTGAATTTGACAGTATGTTTTACCTTGTAGATCAAGATCTTGAAAACTGCATTATTTATGACAACATGTTCCATATTGGTCAAAAACTAAATGATCAACTTATGAAGCATCAAGAATTTCTACGGCAACAAAGCAAGGTGCTGTGGGTTCAAGAGGGTGACAGTAATACAAAATATTTCTACGCCAAAATGTCAATGCGACGAAATAGAAACAAAATACAAGCTCTAATGATGCACAAGGCCACTACATATATGACAGAATTAGCATACAGGATAAAGCTTTAGCATACTACCAAATGATTTTTAATGGTGATTCTGGTACTTATTTCCCTTCTATAAGCACTAGAATGCAGATTAATGAATCAGGGAAAGCATACTTATCTTCTCCAATCACGATGGATGAGATTAAAAAGGCTCTCTTCTCAATTGATGAGGCAAAAATCCCCGGCCCTGATGGCTACACTTCCAAATTTTATAAACTGCACTGGATGGACCTGCAAGAAAACATTTTTAACACCGTATCAGAGATCTTTCATTCAAGGAAATTACCAAAGGGAGTAAACCATAACTTCATTACTTTAATACCTAAGAAAGACAAGCCACAAACAATTTCCGATTATCGACGTATTGCGTGTGCTAATGTCTTTTATAAAATTGTGTCCAAGATTCTCTGCAATCGAATTAAGTGGTTTCTACCCTTTTTAATTGCAGAAAATCAATCGTCGTTTATACCAGGGAAAATATTGGTGAAAACATTTTATTAGCCTATGAGCTTATACGGGATTTTTCCAAACGAGGTAAACAAAAAATATGCATTAAAATTGACCTTCAAAAAGCATACGACATGGTAAATCGGGAGTTTGTAATTCATATGCTTTTATCTATGGGTTTCCTTATTTCTAAAGTTGAACTTATTTATGAATGCATCTCTATGACTACTTTCTGTATTATGATTAATGGGAGGCCATAAGGCTTTATTCATTCAAACAGAAGGCTCCGGTAGGGAGACCCACTGTCGCCTTACTTATTTTACATAGCCATGGAATTTTTCACCTTGCTTTTGGAAGAGGGAGTAATAGACGGACATCTACAGCTTATATCTAATTTTCAACCTGCAGTCACTCATCTCCTATATGCAGATGATGTTATGGTTTTCCTATCAGCAACTATAATAAATGCTAACTACATGAATCATGTATTCACAACAATGGAGGACACAGTTGGATTGAAAATTAATCAATCGAAATCACAGATATTTTTCAGTTTGGGGCTCTTCATAAATCGGAAATTTCAAACATTTTAGGTATACCTAAACATGAATTACCTGTGAAATACCTTGGAGTGCCTTTGTCCGTGGATTATATCCATGCTAGACATTGCATGCCCCTGTTGCACAAATTAGCAGCAAATTAGAAGGCTGGGATTGCAAGTTATTAACCACAGCTGGAAGAGTAGGATTAATCCATAGTATAATAACTCCCATTGTACTATACTGATTGCTAATATATAATCTTCCAATTCCTGTGTTGAGCAAAATAGATAAACTATGTGCAAATTTTTTCTGGAAAGGGAAGTTTCACAAAATTTCATGGGATTCATTATGTCAGCCTAAGGCCGAAGGAGGAGTGGGACTTCGTAAGATCATAGATCTGAACAAAACTACCAGAATTAAACTATTATGGAATCTTTTAACAACTGACAGCTTATGGTCAAGATGGATGAGGAAAAGGTACATATCCAAGGCAAATTTTTGGGTTCTACCCATAGATAATTATTATTCAGGAACAATGAAATCGATTTTACGGCAACGTGATACAGCTGCATTGATTATGAATCAAGTTATTATCAATAGTGAAACCATAGATTTATGGTTTGACCCATGGATAAACCATAAATCTCTGGTTGACATAATAGGCTGGAACAAAATCTATTTACGTAACACAGCCAGCAGTACAGTTAGTCATATTATATGAGATGGGTTGTTTCAACCTCAACTTTTATCTGAAACAAGGGAGGTAGCAACACGAATTAAACAGGTTACAATTTCTACTGATCATGCTACTGATTACTGGACAATTTGTGATAAAAGGAAATATGTGTTTTGCACAGTCTAGAATGGAGTACGACTCCATACAGCTTGTGATGATAACCTTAAATTGATATGGAATAATAAAACGGCCAAAAATTTTTATTTCACTAGTTATATAGCCTATCTACAACGTTTACCAACTCCAGAAAGATTGTTAAACTAGGGGATTACAACTGATTCGACATGTGTGCTGTGTAATGACCACAATGAAAATCATCATCACTTATTTTCGAATTGCGCGTATAGTACTTATCTGTGGGATTCTCTGCTGCTTAAGCTTGCCATACAACCATCTTCATCCGGCTCGTTGCGAGATCGTTTTCCAATTTTCGACTCTATTTTCCAACAACACCACCGCTCAAAGATCTGGCCTTTGTGGCGGCGTCAACATTGATCCATCGCCTCTGGCTTGAGCGCACATGGCGACGTTTCGAAGGAAAGCCATGTTCGAAGGAAGCTAGGTTAAAATTATTGGAAATTGATGTTTGCCTACAGATATCTCGCAGACTTCGTTACCAACAAGCAAATTCGACAGAGATAATTATTTTGTTGAGATGGGGTATAGACTTGGGAGACAATGGTTAATAGCGGCATGAGCTGAAGCTCATTATGAGGCGATAGGGTTTTTTCTAGTGTTCGTGATTTGGGCTTGAATGGGTTGTTTTATTGTAGTAGTGGTGTTTGCTTTTCGGCTATGCTTTTGGGCTTGATTTTATTTCCACAACGTAACTTTTTTTTCTTTTGTAATGTATTTTTTTTTGTGTTTTCATTTTATAGCTGTATTGGAGCTTGTTTTAATAGATGATGTCGCATTCTTTTTCCTTACCACAATGGTAAGGTTTTTTAAGGAGGAAAATCCTGCAATTTGTAGGTTCTCATTGTGATTAATAAAGAACCTTTTTCCTTCAAAAAAAATATATTACTCTCAAACTCATTCTAGAGCGCTACTAACCCTATCTCTAATGAGTCACTCATTCTGGGGTATTACTAACCCTATCTATAATGAGTTTCACCCCACCAAAGCCTAGGTGTTCGCTCAACTTAAGCTCTGATGCCAAATGTAACGATCGGGGTTTTCGACCCTAAAAAATTGACACTAATACATCCTTGGTATTCACGTGCCGCAAATCCAAGTGCCGGAAAACCCGATTGTTAGGAGAAAAAGAAAATAAAGATAGAACAGAATCTCACCCAAATGGAATAACATATATTATTTCAATATAAAATCTTTTAAGTAGAAAAATTTGAATACAATATCGGAGTCTATCCTAGATTCAGTCTGGACAGTTATAAATCCTCTGTCCTTACAAATGCTGACAAACAACAAAACAAATGCAGTATATGCAACGGATAGTAGAATACGTCCATAAGTATATGAAGATCTCCAACTCTCCTCTGGAAACTCCAAGCATCTTCAACTAAACCTGAAACTACTCGGATCTGACCCGAGTATTAAAAATACCTGGTTCAGGCTTGATAAACTAGCGTGAGATACTCGAAATTTTAAATGCTGATGTAAATCAAAACCTTTGAAAAGAAGGGTATCTCATAAGACCACGCCCACACATAAATACGGTCGGGTTTTTATCCTATGATAACCAAAATACTTTTTATCAAAACATTTGATATTATTCTTAATGATATTGGTTTGAAAACACTTTTCAAGTAATATATATCAAAATAAAGTATCAATATCCGGACTAAGTCTATGGTAATATATCCGAACTAGGTCAACGGAATATATGATACCAAAGGGGTAGATGAAATGTTTGCAAAGCATTACAGCTATTTTGGGAAGGCAATGAAAACCGTAAAGCTCGTATTGGAATTGGATTTCCAACTTGATAGGGAACTAGTGGCCTTTTCCTTCGATCCACGTATAGCAACGTAGTTCCTACGGTGCCTTAATCGCTTTTCTCAAGCAAGTCACTTGGAACTGCACTTGCTACACTACCAATATCCGGTAACCTTATCACTTTTCGCAAGCTAGCTACAATATTCAAATAATAGGGCAATAAATGCCTTGAGGATCTAGATTCCACTAGACTCCTCCATACTCATACAACAAATATCCTAAAATATATGTCCTGTAGACCACATAACTACCCGTATCATCTCCGGGATGTGAGGCTAGTGAGGCTACGCTCAATTTTAACAAAGCCACGCTTTGCTATTCACAAAGCCATGCTTTATTCTTCCATAAAGCACATTCCACTTAGAATGCCACATTGCCATTCCTTAATCACACAACTGATTTCTACCAACGTATAACTCTTGAGCTCGTACGTCTCAGGAAAGGGTGTTAATCTAAGAGAAGTTACCTTCGTCGCCACCAAGCAGATAATACATTGATAGAGATCAATTAATATGATCAGAAATGCACTCTCAGACATTCGTCCATACAAGTTCGTTCTGGGACTGAACGAAACCTAAGGCATTGATCCTACTACCATTAGTAGTGAGTAGTCCTTGCAATCCGAAGATTTCAAAACACAATAGGACCACTGCTATAATAAATGTCTCTATATTGGGAGCTACCCAGAGAATGTCAACAAGCTGTATTTCGCTATGAAGATCTTTGGTCTACAATAATCATCATCTTCAACATGTCTTCACTTCCAAATGTATACATTAGTTCGAAGTGGTTTTCGAATAGGAGTTACCCAAATTCGACCCCTGTTCCTCCAAACCAATCATCAATAAAAAGGCATTTAGGTATATAGGTGATTATCACACATCATTCAATTTATTAACCTTTTTATTTAAATCTAATTTCTCTTAGAGATATATCCATTCAATCATTCCTTCAGCTATCTCAGAGTATATTGAATCATTAAGCCTCATTTATCAAATCATTTGGTTAATTTTAAAACCTTTTTAATCTTATCATAATTCCAAATCATTTCACCTATTATTTAGGAAAACATTTCCAAATCATTTCTACGCAATCCAAGTTATTTAAATTTGGAAAATTTTATCTTTATACTTTGGGAAATTTCGACCGAGTAAACCAACTTTACTATCCCATCCGTCGGGCCAGTCCGGATAGCCAGGGAGAGCAGGAAATTGGTTTTCCAAACTCAATCCTAAACACTATCTCTCTGACACCCATAAGGCGGTCAAGTTATTTGATCGACTCTAAATCATTTAACATACTTTACTAACTTTTAGTTATTTATTTAACCACTTAATAAATCCTTCAAATCACTTTTAAAATACTTTGTTAATCATTTAAAAATATTTACAAAATATTTGGAAAATAATGGTTGCATTTAAAATTATATTTCAAAAATTATAGAAAAAAAAGTGTTGTGGAAAGTGCTACGGAAAGTGCTTTTTAAGCTATCAAAACGACTTTTTATCATTTGAAAATTTATTTTTAAAACCCAAATCACTTTTAAAACACTTTAAATGATTTATAAGATTAATTCCATATTTTTAAACATTTTAAAAATATAATTTTCAAAGAAATCCTTTTCCGGATTCCGAACTGCAAAACCGCGATTTCTAAAAAATTGAGTTACTCATATTTCAAAATCTACTTATCAAAATCTCATTTTTTTTGTTTGAAAACTATGGATATAATAGTTCTGAAAATTCTTATCTCAAAGAATTTTGAGCTATATTCCATTTTATACATTCGTTTGACTTTTATGGTGCGAAATCGCGAACTTCCGTTACGTGACGTGCCTATTTTTGACTTCAAATTCATTATTTGTTAAAACTTCTCAAAATAGAAAATGTTTACAAAACATTTATAAACCATTTTCAAATATTTAAACCAATAATTTTCCATATTAAATCACTTTTTCACTTTTAAATTATTTCATAATATTATATTATTATAATATTCATTTTCAACCTTTTTACATTTTCAGAATCATTAAGAGGCTAAATAACTTCATATACCTATATTTATTATGGATTTTATTTCCATTATTTATTATGGTTAATTTACTAACCATTTCCATTGTCATTTATCTACCAAGTTATCAACCATCTTAAGAATCATCTAATCAACCAAGTAATCATCCAAGTAATCAAACACTTAATCATCTAATACATTATTCTTTCATATCATTAAACTTGAGAGATTAATTAGTAAATTTAAATATTGAGTACTCACTTCTTTCTACACTCCACCAATCTTTTTCGTAGCTTCCTGAATTGATTTCGGCAGCACTTCCTCATCTTTTTCTTGCTCCGGAGCTTCCCGAACTTGCTATTTTCTTCCCCTAGGGCTCGGCCTATGCTAGAGTAGGCTCGGCCATGCCTTTGAGTGGGTGGTGCTCTCGACTTTGAGGGTATGGGAGGAGGCCGTGAGCTATGGAGGGGTGGAGGAGATGATTGGCTAGTGTTTTGAGGTGATTCGACTTTGTATATGTAGGTATATAATTTTATTTTATTTTCTACTTAAATTTCTTCATAAATTTCCTAAAGAAGGAGTCATGGAAAATATTAGGAAAAGAGGAAGAAGAAGATGGTAGGATGTGTGAATGAATGAATGAAAGGGGTGCTTGTATTTATAGCCAAAATTTTGCAAAATATCCTACATCACTTCCTTCCCATCACATCACCCATGTGCCTCCTTTCACCTCCATCATTTCACATGACCACACCCCTCTTTATCATCATCCATCACCTCAAATCACTTCATGTCCTAATTATTGACTTTATGAAAGCTTAAGGATGAAGTTTTCCTAAAATATCTTAGATATTTTTAATATATGTATATATGTTATATGTATATATGTGTTCATGTATATGTTAGTGGATGCATTTGTATGTTATATATGTGCACATGACATAAAATCAAGGTAGCAACAACTTTCAAACCACTTCCGTTCGTTAAACTGTTGAAAATCGGGAAACCGATTCCCGGTCACATTTTCACTTTTCATTTAATATACATATATTTGTAAACAAAGTTGGAAAATAAATTCCAATTCATTTTTGATAAATAAAAGTGATCACATTTGAATTATAAAATCATATAAATCAATATTAGCAATTACTTACAAAAAGTGCATTTATACCGATAAACCGATATCGATTATCTTCATAATTTCAAATTGCTTAAATATCTTTATAAAACTATTATAAATCATTTATTATCACTTTATAACTATTTAAAATGAATTACTATCATTTAAAAAACAATTATTTGAATGATTATAATAATTATTAAATCATTAAATCTCAATTTAAATTCGTAAATCAATTATTAAATACAAGGGCATCACTACATGTTCATTTAATTTCCAAAAATAAAATAAATAATTTTATTTCATATTCTTGTTCAATTATAAAAATAAGTTTATGTATCCAGCTCTGTGCGCGATGTTTTACAATTATAGAGCTTTTTATCGATAAAATGGTTTTCGGTCATTTTATCGCTATTTTTCCAAAGTATATATTTTTGTAAATACTTATACAATTGTTATTTATTGTTTTAAAACATCATAATCTATGTTTAAAAAAAATCTTATATTTGAATATTTTAAAAATAAATATAATTTATCAAATTGATAAATTTGCGGGTCGTTACATATATTCTGGGTGTGAATGCATTGCGTGAATGCATTACATACAGGCCTTGTCCCCTTGGAATCAGGAGTTAAACTTGGACAAACAACTGTAGTGCCTTGTCAAGCTTTGAAATTTTCGTTTGAAGTTTGTTTTACTTGCATATTTGGTTTTTTTTCCTGTAAGCAAGTTGCAGTGGAGTTTAGTGTTATATGTGTGCGTGAGTATTTTTATATATTTGGGTGTGTGAGTTGTATAAAAATATATGGGTATTTGTGTGCGTCAGCATGTTTATAGGCATCAAGCTTTGCTCCAATTCATGTATGGGATGCAAGACTATACAGAGTTGCGTATTTCTGTGTTTTGGGTCTAGTTAGTTCACCTACTTACTATTATAAAACCTATTATATTATATTCGTTGTTCTTCTCATTGATTTAGTACTCATTACTTTAAGACATGTGCAAGCAATGTGCCTAGTTTGAGTAATTATATTTGTTGTTATGGGCCTTGTTAGTTGCTCTTATATATAAGTTAGTTTACTTATGATCTATCATTAATATATATATATATATATATATGTGTGTGTGTGTGTGTGTGTGTGTATGTATATATATATATATATTACACGCGCACACACTATACAAGCATGCATACAAAACTCAAGTTCACATGCAAGGCACACTCACTTATGTCACTTGTCCAGTCATATATAAGAAGCATGTATCGGGCATGGGAAGAAGAAAACTTAGTCAAAAATGAAAAAAATTAATGAACTTCATTACTTGCATGTAGCTTGATGTCCTCATCCAACTTCCAAGTAGAATAAATATTTCCATGCAGACATGTGTCAGCTTCTACAACATGTGATGTTTCCTCCGAAAGAATAACTGCCCATCTAAACGCTCCGACATTTGTACATTCTTTTGATAATTCAAGCAAAGCAGAAGTGAGTTCAAACTAAGCATATGATGCATCTTGAGGTCCTTTTCTTCCAAAGCATGTTGAAATTGCTCAATTGCTTTACGAAATGAACCAAGCATCAAAATAATGTTTCCGCTCTCTAGTAATGGAAACTTGATTCATTTAATTCAATTGCTCGCTCTAACAACTTTATAGCTAATTTTCTTAACGCCTAGCTTTAATAATTTATTGAATATGACAATTTTTGGTTTTAGGCTTCAGCAAATATCATATTTTGGTTTTAGGCTTCAGCAAAAACTAATTGTCAAAGTAGGCCTCGTTTCGGTTTCAACTTGCGCAAATATGGAGTGCACAAGTGTTAAATTTTTTTAACTATAACTTGCGCATTCCATAAATGCGCAAGCTATATTTAATGCTTGCGCACTTATGGAGTGCGCAAGCTCATTTTTGAGCATCAAATAGACAGAGAGCACATATCTGAGTTCATTTATCAATATTTCTACTTTCTTCCCCAAACCCTCCCCATTTCCCAATTCAAACCCATTTTTCTTCCATATCCAAATCCACAATCACCTTATTAACCAAATAGTTTCTAAACTATATATGGAGTCATCTTCTTCATCGTTACAAAACAAAGGTAATAATTCATGTTTTTGAAAATTAAGATGTAATTTTGCTATTGTTGATGTTGTTGAAAATGAAGAGTTATTGGTGGTAGTAGTGTTAATTATTAGACAATGGTGTTGTTGTTGAATTAGTTGTTAGTGTTTGATGAACTAGGAAATCCTATTTAAGTAGTAGTAAATTAAAAACCCTAATTTACACCTTAATTGTTTATTGTTTATTATGATGGTAGACATTAATGATTGGGAGATAGACGACGAAACATTGATGAAACATTTTGATGAGGTTGAATGGAAAATCGGAGTTGCAAGTTCAAGTCATATTGACTTTGATGTCGATCATGTTCTGGAAACACAGTTCGAACCAGTACCGCGTAAATTCCATTCAGGATCATCAACCTTACACGCTCGTTTATGTGAAGTTGTTTCTGCGGAAATGCCCGGTCATCAACATACAGTTGGCGGAAATTTGCTGACGCCTATACATCTTGTTGGTCCATCCATGCCAAGGGGACAACGACCATGTCCAAATTGTTATTGCGGAGATATGTGTGTAGTGGTTGTTTGCAGAAAGGAAAAGAATGTTGGACGAAGATTTTTCGGGTGTAGTTCGTACAGCGAACATAGATTGAATCCTCATGAATATGATTGTTGCAATTATTTTAATGGATTGATCAACCCCTGTGCGAAATGGCACTTGAGTATGCCCACGAACTGCAAGCCGAAATAAGTGATTTGGAAAGTGTGAATGAAGAACTAAGGACAAACAATGGAAGGCCTAGAATGTGGTAGATGTTTGGGACTTGGTTAAGTTGTCATATTTGGATTTTATGTTGAACCGTTGTATTTGTAATATGTTGTTGCGAAAATGTTTCTATTTGTTGTAACGCGTAACGTGTGCATGGTAGATAGTTTATTATGTTGTTGAAATTCATTTGATAGTGTTGACTTTAATGATGAAATATATTGGTTACGTTATTATATTGATTTGCTTGTTTGGGTTTTTTTTAAAGATTTAGTTGACTGCTTTTGTTTGAAGATTGCCTGCAGAAGCAAAATCTACTTAGAAAAAATAGGTAATAATTCATCAAATTGATGTTTATAGTTATGCCAGTGAACAAAAACTATGAATGTGGTATTGGAACTTATTTTGCAGATAATGTCAAAGGTTCCGACTATATTTTACTTTGATGGCGAATTGTTGGTTGATGATGAAGGTAAACCTAGATATGTGGGAGGGAAGCGAAAAGAATCGACAATAAAAAATCATTGTAGTTTCGAAGAGCTTAAACAAAGGGCATTTGAAGTGACAAAAGCAAATCCTGTGATATATGATTTAAAATTAGCGGTGAAACGTATTTGCATATGAAATGTATTTGTTTCCGGCCTCCATCTATCGCATAAAGTGGTAAGAAGGTGATGATCGAGCCGAATGTAGTCGATTTGCATAGCTTTCCAAAATCTGGAGATTCGTAGATTCGGTTCCAATCTTGGATCTTTATAATCGATCTCCTTGAGCTTGCTCGAATGATCGCATATCTTCACAGTTTCAACACCATGGAATGTATAATCAAATTAAAATTAGGGCTTCATATTTGCATTCCCCCGGTTTACCAATATCGAACATTTACCTCCATTAATGTGTCGTTTTGGCTCCTATGGTGTTCTTGAAGATAGAGAACACTTCTATCTTCGAGCCCAGGAGACAATTCTACAAACAACAACAACCGTTTATCAATACAAAAACTATGTACAAAGTTAGGGTTTTGGCTATATGGATACTTTAAATCCTTTTGCATTTTCAACAAAGAAACTAACAATATGAGTACATTCACATCGACATCATCAACACTACCTCTTTCGGTAACAACAACAATCATTTCTACAGTAGTAATCAAATTATAATTACCTCTAATCAATGTAGATGAAGAGCTTGCTTCCATTTTATGCGCAATCGAGTGGTTGTTTGAAGGAATGGATGAGGAATAATGTTTTTGAGTTAATATATTTGGATTTGGAATGGGTTTGAAGTTGGGAATGGGAAGGGTTTTGGGAAGAAAAGAGATAGGGGATGTAATGAGGTCAGATTCAGCTCGTTGTCTATTTGATGCCCGAAAATGAGCTTGCGCATTTCAAAAGTGCGCAAGCTTTAAATTAAAGCTTGCGTACTTATGGAATGTGCAAGCTCTATGTAAAAAATTTTTATGACTTGCGCATTCCAAAAATGCGCAAGTTATAAACTAAACGAGGCCTATTTTGGCAATTAGTTTTTGCTAAGGCCTAGCTCTATAATTTGCTTTTTTATGGTGCCTTGATCGAAAAATTGTCCTATTGAACATATTTTGAATTCAATTTGAATTATAGAGGAGATTAATTTCTTGTTCTTCTCTATTTTTTGTTTTTTGTTTTATTTATATATATACTGATGAAAACTCTGGAGAAAGAAGTATCTGGAAATGGAGGATGGAACATTAGTTTTGGTTCTTGGGCTTTGGGCTTTAGCAAGGATTAAATATTTAAACTACAGGTATATATTTCTTTTCTTTCCTATTTCTTTTACGTATATTACTAATTTCCCCTTTTAAAACAAATTACAATAATTTTCAAAAAAAAACTATACTCACAAAACTCAATTATTTACTTATTACAATAAAATTTCTAGAACTTGTTTTCCCATATTTTATCTTATTTAAATCCAAATATTCACTACTCTTATTTTAAATACTTTTCAATTTAATTATCTTCACAAATTTTAAACTCGCATTTATTCCCAATTATTTAATTTCATTCCAATAACTTTGTTCTAAAATCACAGTATTCTGAAATAAAATTCCTATTACTTATTTTGGATTTTAGGAATCTATCTTTAATTAATTAAATATTTATTAATAATTAACCCTAAAACGTGGGTTATTACAGACTCCTTCCCTTAACAAAACCGCGTCCTCGCAATTTCCTATAAGGAAGAATCTATAACAAAAAGTAATACCAAATTTAATCATACTATTTAAATTTATTTAACAACACATTAACCATGGACAAAAATTTGTATCTTCTCACAGCTCTTTATTTCAAATAATTTCCTTTTTCAGTTATCATATATATATATATATATAATTTTACTTTCATTTTAAATACTAAAATGTTTAATCAATGAAGATTTTTTTATAAAATCTCAAACCCCTCTTTTAAATAAATTTCCTTTTAACTATGATAGAATTTGCATATATATTCTCTAAATTCTATTTTATTTCCATACAAACACAATTCAAATCAGACTCCTTCTCAGATAATCTTTAAAATATTTTAACAAACATTCTAAATCTAATGAACAAAATTCCCACTAAAAGTAAAATTTTCCAAGTAATGAATTATTTTCTACATATTTCTTAATTTCAAAATATTTATATCCAAAAATTAAGTATAACTACTATTTTGAAAATTCTTTTCATAAATTAAATAAATATTTAACTCCTTTAAATCGAATCTACGAGGGAAAATTATAAGTTTGTTTCAAATTTTAACACTTTGAAAATTATAGTATATCCTTTGTCTAAATAATTCCCAATTTAATTAACTTATTACAAAACAAACCTTTAAATTATATAAACATACGTATTCACATCTTAAAATTCCCACAAGTCTATGGCATTTACTCATTATATATATATATAACATCATCAATCATCAAATACACGTATACTTATATTCACAAATTCTCAAATACTATAAAATAAAGTGATATTGCCTCGCCATTTAATATAGTGATTAATAATATCAATTGGGTGCAATACTGACCATATAATCAATAATGCCTCGCCAGTGACTCCAACTGTGCACTAATATCAAATGGCTGCAATTTTTCCTCTATAAATAGAGGGGCAGGGGTGTAGTGAAAAGGGACCTTTTTTTTAGAACTCCGGGGATACTCTGCCATTTTTGGTGCTCGCTTCTTTCAGTTCAAACTTGTATACGAGTTATTTGTTTACGAATTGTATCTGTATTCAAGTCTTTGAGAAAAGCAATAAAGATTACATTAACAGTGGACGTAGGCAGTTACGCCGAACCACTATAATTCTGGTGTTCTTGTTTTTGCAGTTAGTTTTGTATATTTTCCTCTGTTTTACTTTACCATCTTCATTAATCTCTCTACACAAAACTTTCCTTGGTTGTTAGTGACCAATTTTGGTGTTAACATTTTGGTGCTTTCACTGAGAAGCGTGTTCTCAGGCGGTTAGGATCTACTTTGTCGCTACTGGATTGAAGGAATTCCCCAAAGAAGATCCAAGTTCATTCACAAGAAGTTTACAGATTCTGCTAAGAGTTCCGACCGATAACTCTACAATGGGAAGACCACGTACTAGATCAGCCTCCCACAACGCGGATGTCAACGAGACCGCCAGCGTCCAACAAGTGGGACCTAGCAATCAACAAGCTATTCCGGGTGCAGGGACTGCCACCATCCTAAACCAAGCAGAAGTTGTCACCAGGACAGAGTTTAACGAGCTGATGAGAGAGCTCGTGGAAAGCAGGAGACAGCTTAACGACCAAATTCAAGCTAACGCCAATCTCATGACCCAGATTGCTCAGCAACAGCATCAGAATGCTGGATGAAGCCCCTATCCTACTCATCATCTTACAGCTCCACTTTGTTGGATGAGCATCACAAGCGTAGACGCCATAGGATTGAAGCGGCACAAACAGTTGCAGCAGAACAATCCAGTAGGACTAGTCCAGGCACTCTACCTGGAACCGCGGCCCCTCACTTGCTCCGGGAAAATCGCACTCAAACTGGAGTGGGAAACTTAAGATCTGGAGCACAAGTGGAATCTGGTGCACCACCACGCCAGGGTCGTAGCGAAGCAGGTCCTAGGGACATGCATTTTGGAGATCACTTACCAAGGAGGCACCGGCCGGAACAGTCACGCAGGACGGAGTCCAACCTGCCACCTCCCATTCAGACCCCGGATTTATCAACTATGGTCAAACAACTGATGAGAGAAAATCAGGGCTTATCTAACGATGATTGGGGTACAGCTAGGAGCCATACTCCGTTCATAGATGCTATCCTACAAGCTGAGTACCCTCGGAAGTTCAACATGTCGACTATTCCAGTCTTTGAGGGGAAGACTGATCCCCGACATCATGTAATGAGATACGAGTGGATGATGGACTCGGCTATGGAAAATGATGCGACTAAATGTAGGTGTTTCCCAATAACCTTATACGGAATCGTCACCATGTGGTTCACCAGACTTCCTCCGCGATCGATCTCCAGGTTTGATGAGTTAGCGGGGAAATTTGTGGAACAGTTCAGAATTCATACCACTCGCCCAAAGGACGCGATGTCTTTATCTAGCATGATCCAGGCTCCAGGGGAGTCGTTAAAGGAGTATTTACAGATATTTCATGTTGCTGCTAACGAAGTTAGCAACCCGAATGACCACGTTATTCTCATGGCCGTGATGCAAGGAGTAGATATGGACTCGGAGTTTGGTGATTAGCTGGCAGGAAAACCTCTGGCTACCTTGGAGCATTTTTATTCAAAGGCGCACCAATTCATGAGAAGGGAGGAAGCCAGGTGGACAAGGCATGGCAGTGGGCCAGGGCCTGGCAAGGAGACGGTGTAAAGCAATATTGCGGTAAAGCAATCTGGCGACAATTCTGGAAAGGTCCAAGTTAATGTTCAAAACAAGCCCGAGCAGTCTAAAGGATCCAGAGGAGGAAGTTCCGTTAAGAAGAGGAAGGTAGGAAAGTGGAAACCAAGGATCCCGACATACAACGAATACACTCCTCTGAACGCATCTCTGGAGAATATTTATTTGTCAACTTGTAATTCATTCCAATATCGAAAGCCGCGCCCAAAGGAATCCAATGAGGAACAAAAACAGACCGGGAAATACTGCCGGTTCCACAAGACCTACGGGCACGACACTGAGGAATGTAGACACCTCCATGATGCTATAGAAAAACTGATTCGGCAAAAGAAGTTACATCAATTTGTTAAGAATCTGCAGGAAGGCGAACAGGGGACATCCGGCCCCAATCGCGGGCAGTCTCCACATCGACCCGAGGAACCCGCTCGGATCGTAGGTAGATTGATCATAAACACGATAGTTGGTGGGCCCCACCCGGTAGACAAGAATTGGAAAGAAATGGAGCGTTATGCTAGTTCCCTAAAGCATGCGGATTTTGACTGTTGTTCAAACACAGAAGATGGGATCCCAGCGAAATAGCATCGAATGATGACGGATGATATAGTGTTCAGGAGCAGAGATGCCGATAAGGTGGAGGCACCTACCATAAACCCGATGTTCTTCTCGGCAACGATTGGGCCGGCGTTTGTGAGAAGGATACTGATTGATTGCGGGAGTTCTGTGAACATTATTTTCAAAAAGGCATACGACCAAATGAAGATGGAGGCAAAGGATTTGAAGCCATCTAAAGCCCACATTCACGGTTTTAATGGTGCAGCAACTGATGCGATATGTTTTGTTGAATTACCGGTTGAGTCAGGAGAAGGTGAACGTAGGAGGGTACAGATCCTATCGTTTATTGTTTTGGATGTTGATTCCCCGTATAATGTTTTTCTGGGATGATCGGCCCTAGCGGAGTTTAGGGTAGCTTTGGCCACATGGTGTTTGACTTTGAAATTTTCGATCGATAGAGGAGTTGGTGTAGTACATGGCGATCAAGCGACAGGTCGTGCATGTTATGTGGCTGAGCTGAGAGAGGCCCAGCGAAGAGAGAAGGGAAAGGTTGTGGACAACTCTGTCCGCATCCAGGTAGCGCAAAATTGACAAGTAGTGCCCGAGCCTTGGCTCGGGCAGCAGGGTTGGATCTACGGAGACATAGATCCAAGAGACGATTGACATTTCGGTCAGCCATGATGACCGTCACGGCTGCTTAAGATTGGATCACAACTCACTCCCTCGATGACTGAGGATCTAACTGGTTTCCTCTGAGTGAACTTGGATGTTTTCGCTTAGACCCACTCTGATATGTGCGGGATTTCTCCCGCCATCGCAAGTCATATGTTGAACATTGACCCAAAATATGTACCAGTAAAACAGAAAAGGAGAGGTATGGACCCAGAGAGGTCTGCTGCTCTCAGAGAGGAGGTGGACAAACTCAAAGCCGATGGGTTCGTCTATGATGACCTCTACCCTGACTGGGTTTCTAACCCCGTACTAGTGAGAAAAGAGAATGGTAAATGGAGGACTTGTGTTGATTACTCAGACCTGAACAAGGCATGCCCTAAGGATAGTTTCCATTTACCCAGAATTGACCAGCTGGTCGACTCAACAGCAGGACACGAATTATTGTCATTCATGGATGCGTTCAGGATACAATAAAATCCCGATGCATATCCCAGATTAGGAAAATAATAGTTTTGTCACAGACGTCGGACTGTATTGTTATGTGGTGATGCCTTTTGGGTTAAAGAACGCCGGAGCGACTTATCAGCGCTTGGTAAACCGAATGTTTAAAGACCAAATTGGTAGAACAATGGAAGTCTATGTGGATGACATGCTCGTTTTTTGCGCCAAAATTGGTCACAAACCCCAAATATTGTAAAAGCACCAGTATATGAACACAGATCAGTAGTATGTGATCACAAATCACAGATCTAAGTCATGTAGAGAATAAAAAATGAAGAAAAATAAACTTAAAATGGAAAGAAATAGAAAATGACACAAAATTTATAGTGCTTCGGCTATCTCCGGCCTACGTCCACTTCAAAAGATAATCTTTTATTGACTTTACTCGCTGGTCAGCAGATTACAGTAGTAATTTCCAAGTACAACAGTGAAGTTTGAATACAATGGTGATTTCGGCAGAGTCTGGACGTCGCAAGCAAAAAGTCCCTTTTCTATAGGCTTTTGGATGCTATTAATAGGCGTAGGCTGCAAATATCTCGCTCAGATCTCGGGAGACCTCTTCTGGCACGTGGGCAGGCCCACGCGATCGATCCCAGGTGATTCTGACTCGATCCGTGATCGATACAAACCAATTTCGTATCGATCAAGATTTTATCCAATCGAGTCGAAATTGAGCAAGAACATTCTTTAGGTTGTATGCAAGATCCTGTGAAAATATGGTGGCATTTGGACTTGTAGATTGTCAGTTATGATCGATGCTAATTCGAGTTTTCGGTAGGCTATGTAGTTCGAATCGATCCTTTCGTATCGCTCTGTTCGTATCGATCGGTCGCACTGCTTTGTTCGTATCGATCAAATGTGTTGCCTCGTTCATATCGAGTGTCGCGGCTCTGTTCGTATCGATCAAATGCGTTGCCTCGTTCGTATCGAGTGTCGTGGCTCTGTTCGTATCAACCTAAGTTGAACTGTTCTCATTGATTGTGTGGTTTTGTTTGTACCGATCGAAGTCGTTCCAACTTGATGGATACGAACGAATTAGGATGTGATGGATACGAACAGATAGCAGCCTTACTTGGCCTTGAATATGAACAATGGTTTCCTAGATACGAACTACTGAATCTTGATGGATTCGAACAAGGCTCTTCAGTGGATGGATACGAATAGATGGATGCATGATGATGGATACGAAATGATGCGATTGTGTTGATTTCCTTAGTTTACATCGATCATATCTTGAGCATACGAACTCTGATTGACTTGAAATTTGAAACGTAGCCTTTCTTAGCCTTATTCATCATTCCCAATCGATTCCGTCTTGATTGGAGCTCGGCCAAATTTTGACGACATCGATCACAGCCTTGTTTCCAATCGATCTCCAATCCTGATATCCGACCATTCCAGATAATCTGTTGATATTCCGGCCTTGACCAAAAGGTGGGATAACATTTGCCACCCAAAACATGCCTTGTGGTAAGAAGGTGTGTTTTGAATAGTTCTGAATCTGATATCCGAAGTCATATTCCATCCATAGTTATCCTATCCGAGTGCCTTAGCCATATCCTGATCCATTTCTGCGACTGTTCCGAGTCAATGTCCGATTTTGAATCCAGTAACCAAACCCTTAGCCAATTTCATATCCATTCGAACTCGACAACCGAGTTCTAATCCATCCATATCTGATAAGCAATAACCGAATCTAGGACCTGTCTGGGTTGACATCCAAATCCTTAGCTGTTCATAGCCGATATTCGTATCCATAACCTCTCCGGGTTCTTGCCAAGCGTAATCCACACCTGGCGACCTGTGCTAAGCAATGCCTTGGTATCTGTGGTTCAGTGTCCCTGAATGCTGAGTAATGCCATGGCTTAAGTCCTAAGCCGTATCCTGGTCGCTCCAGACCCTTGCTGAGCATAGTCCATACTCGACGACCTGAAATAGTAACCGATAATATATGGCCTAAGTCCTAGGTTGAATCCTGGTCTCTCCGGACCCTTGCCGAACATAGTCCATACTCGACGACCTGAATAAGTCGATTCGCCATGCTCGGACGAAACGACTTACCCCTTACCAGGCATAATCCATACCCGACGACCTTTTATTAAAAGCCACACAAAATATCCAATTGAAATCCAATCCAAAATCCAGATCAAATCGGAAAACCAAAAATCCATACCCGAAATCCAAACCAATATCCAAACCAGAAAACAAGCATCCAAACTAGAGTCCAAATCAGAAAATAAACAAGACCAGGAGTTCAAACCAAACTCCAAAACCAAACCAGAAAAAAGCAAATGTCCAAACCAAAAAAGAAAAAACAGATTTCACAAACTATAGCGCCATGGTTTATCATCATTTCAGAGCATGCCTAGGGGCTATCTCCGTCCCCGTCCATGAGTAAGTGACTTGGCCGCTCGCCTAAGTTTGCTACTTATTCCATATCCCTGTCAGTCGATAACCAATCGACCATCGTTCCTGGGCCTCAAGCCATCACCGTTTGAAGTAGACGGTGGCTGCTCCTGTTCCACCGCCGCATTCCGAGTTCTGATGTATTGTCGCAACTGGCCACTCCTTACATGCTCCTCGATTATATCCTTTAGATGCCTATAGCTGTTGGTATCATGTTCGTCCAAATCATGAAAGAGACAGTGCCTTCCTAATGTCTTTTCACGTTCCGATGGTTCTCTCCTTGTTGGCCTTCGGTAGGGAAGGCGATCCCGAGTTTCCATGAATATCCACTCCAAAGTTTCATTCAACCCTGTGTAAGTGGAGAATTTTGGCTCTCCCCAACGTTTCCTTGTTTGGCCAGAGTTGTCATCCGACTTCCATTTTCCTTTATCCTTATCCTTGCCCGAGCTTCCATCGGATGGCCATCCATCCTCAGCCGCGTTCACTTCCTTCAACTTCATATCCGAACATGCATCCTCCTGTTGAAGGAATCTCTCAGCCTCGTGAAAGAATTCCCCGATATCCATTGGTGGGTCCCGTATCAATGACACTTTGAAATCCGAGTTATCCCTGAATCCTGACACTGCTGCCATTAAAACCATTGATGGATCCGGTCGATCCACCGAAGCAACCGCTGCATTGAACCGAGTTAAGAAAATTCTGAGCGATTCTCCTATCCTCTGCTTCACCGATGTTAGCGTCATTACGTTCTTTGGCCTTTTGATATGAACCCGAAACTGCTTTAAAAACTTATCCACAAATTCTGTCCATATCCTGATAGATCCCTCTTCCAACTGCCTGAACCACATAGCAGCTATATTCGTTAAGTACAGGGGGAAACATCGGGCCATAACCTCCTCCGATGCCCTCCAGCACTTCCATGTGCCTCGTGTATCTCATCAAGTGATCGGTAGGATCAGCCTTGCCATTGTATACCTCCAACTTAGGTAGCTTGAACTCGGGTGGGTTCCGAGCCATTCTGATGTCACGGGTAAACGGACTCCTGTTTACTCCTTCCAGATCTCTCTTTGTTAAACCTCCGCGCATAGTTCGCTTGATAATCTCAGCCAACCCAGCGTTGTCCATCAAGGGTTGCCCCTCGAGTCCCAGAGGGAATTCTGGTACGTACTCTTCATCACGCGCTCCTGCATTCCTACCAACATCTTGTTGTGTGGTGTCACATGGAATTCCTCCATGAATTGGTCCATCGTTGCCAGGTGGTGTGCCTTCATGACTGGATCCATCCCGATTAACAGTGGTGTGCTGATTAGGGGTTGCGCCCTGTTGAGCTGCTCCGTCTGATTGCCTGTTGGGTCCTTCTGTTCCAGCTCTGTGGATCTGAACTCCAACAATTCCAGCTGTTCCTGCCTATCCAAACTGTCTGAGAAGGTTTTGCATCATTTCCTACTGTCTCTTTAGAAACTCTTCATGCATTGCTCCCATCATCATCTCCATCTCGTCTCTAGTAATGAAAGCTGAAGTCTGATTAGATCCTGAAGATGCCTCCTGGCTTCCTTTATGCTGACTTCTCTCCGCTCTTTGTCTCCTTGTCGATTGCTTTGTCATGGTTCCTTTTAGATCTGATCCTTTAGCCTTTCAAATCTGAACTTCAAATCCGATGTAGCGGGCGCTAGTCGTTCTCAGTGAAAGCACCAAAGTGTTTGCGCCAAAATTGGTCACAAACCCCAAATATTGTGAAAGCACCAGTATATGAACACAGATCAGCAGTATGTGATCACAAATCACAGATCTAAGTCGTGTAGAGAATAACAAATGAAGAATAATAAACTTAAAATGGAAAGAAGTAGACAAAGACACAAAATTTATAGTGGTTCGGCTATCTTCGGCCTACGTCCACTTCAAAAGATAATCTTTTATTGACTTTACTCGCTGGTTACAGCAGATTACAGTAGTAATTTCCGAGTACAACAGTGAAGTTTGAATACAATGGTGATTTTGGCAGAGTCTGGACGTCGCAGGCAAAAAGTCCCTTTTTTGTAGGCTTTTGGATGTTATTTATAGGCGTAGGCTGCAAATATCTCGCTCAGATCTCGGGAGACCTCTTTTGGCACGTGGGCGGGCCTACGCGATCGATCCTAGGTGATTCTGACTCGATCCGTGATCGATACGAACCAATTTCGTATCGATCAAGATTTTGTCCAATCGAGTCGAAATTGAGTAGGAACATTCTTTAGGTTGTACGCAAGCTCCTATGAAATCTGGTGGAATTTGGACTTGTAGATTGTCAGTTATGATCGATGCTAATTTGAGTTTTCGATAGGCTATGTAGTTCGAATTGATCCTTTCGTATCGCTCTATTCGTATCGATCGGTCGCACTGCTTTGTTCGTATTGATCAAATGTGTTGCCTCGTTTGTATCGAGTGCCGCGGCTCTGTTCGTATCGATCAAATGTGTTGCCTCGTTCGTATCGAGTGCCGTGGCTCTGTTTGTATCGATCTAAGTTGAACTGTTCGCATCGATTTTGTGGTTTTGTTCGTATCGATCGAAGTCGTTCCAACTTGATGGATACGAACGACTGAGGATGTGATGAACACGAACAGATAGCGGCCTTACTTGGCCTTGAATATGAACAGT
The DNA here is from genome assembly GCA_030737815.1 of Allium fistulosum. NCBI lineage: Eukaryota > Viridiplantae > Streptophyta > Magnoliopsida > Asparagales > Amaryllidaceae > Allium > Allium fistulosum. The sequence continues at coordinate 1,384,049,228 of CM060901.1, read as the reverse complement.
GGTTTCCTAGATACGACCGAAGCTTGTTGGATTCGAACAAGGCTCTTTAGTGGATGGATACAAACAGATGGATGCATGATGATGGATACGAAATGATGCGATTGTGTTGATTTCCTTAGTTTGCATCGATCATACCTTGAGCATACGAACTTTGATTGACTTGAAATTTGAAACGTAGCCTTTCTTAGCCTTATTCATCATTCCCAATCGATTCCGTCTTGATTGGAGCTCGGCCAAATTTTGACGACATCGATCACAGCCTTGTTTCCAATCGATCTCCAATCCTGATATCCGTCCTTTCCAGATAATCTGTTGATATTCCGGCCTTGACCAAAAGGTGGGATAACACTCGTGAAGTCACGATAGTCAAACAACCACATTCGAGACTTGGCGGAGATGTTTGATATACTTAGATACTATGGAATGAAAATCAATCCACTGAAGTGTTCCTTTGGTGTAGCGTCAGGAAAGTTTTTGGGTTTTATTGTCAATGCACGGGGAATTGAGGCTAACCCAGAAAAGATTCAGGCTATCTGAGACATATAGGCACCCAGTACTAAAAAGCAAGTGCAAATCCTGAATATAAAAGTCGTCGCGCTGAGTCGATTCATATCCAGAGCAACCGACAAATGCATTCATTTCTTCTATGTGATAAGGAAAGGGAAGAGGAATTTTGAATGGACGTCGGACTATGAAGATGCGTTTCGAGCTCTAGTGAGACACTTGGAGAGTCCCCCAGTTCTGTCAAAGCCTGTAGACCATGAATAGTTATATGCTTACTTGGCCGTGTCTCAACATGCTATCAGTACGGCATTGGTTCGTGAAGAGGACCAAAATTCAAAGGCCAGTGTACTATGTCAGTAAACACTTAACGGGGGCAGAAAGGAATTATCCTAAGATTGAGAAGCTAGCCTATTGCTTGGTGATTGCATTACGCAAGCTCCGTCCGTATTTTTAGGCACACCCGATCAGTGTCTATACTGACCAACCTTTGCGACAAGTGCTCCAACGACCAGAAACCGATGGAAGGTTACTCAAGTGGAACATTGAATTAAGTCAATTCAATATCACTTACTTGCCACGGAGGGCTATCCAAGGGCAAGCGCTAGCAGACTTCATTGTAGAATTCACCATATCAGACGAGCCAAGTGGCGTTGATGTCATTCCACCCATCCAATGGAAACTATACACCGATGGGGCATCCAACGACCGTTGTTCTGGGGCTGGTGTTATTCTAGTAACTCCTGAAAACTGATCAATTTATTATGCTTTGAAGCTCGATTTCCCAGCTACAAATAACGAAGCCGAATATGAAGCACTGATTGGCTTAAAACTTATCAGGGAACTCGGAGTGAAGTCGTTTGAAATCTTTTGTGACTCACAATTGGTGGTGTATCAAGTATGAGGAGACTACCAAGCAAAGGGGCAGAGACTTGCTCCATACCTTGCTCGGGTTCAAGAATTGTTGGCGGATCTTGAATATTATGATATTTCGCATATCCCGCGTGAACAAAATGGGGAAGTCGATTCATTGGCAAAATTCGCAAGTACCGATGATGCATAGCAGATGGGTTTGGTTCCCGTCGAAATCTTACATGCCCCGAGTATAAACGAGATGGAAGTAGACTATGTGCTAGAAACAGAAATTGAGAGGGAGTTATGGATAACCCCGTTCAAGCAATACCTGCTACATGGGACTTTGCCCGAGAGAAAGAACGAAAGACGACAAGTCATTCACAAGGCTTCATGGTATATAATGCATGATGGAATAATGTATCAGAAAGGATTCTCGGTTCCTTTCCTTCGGTGCATTGCCCACGATGAGAAAAAGCGGGTCTTGAAATAAGTTCATGAAGGAGAATGTAGCGACCATACTGGGGGGCAGACGCTAGCCAAGAAGATCCTCCGCTATGGATACTATTGGCCAACTGTGAATCGAGACGCCGCAGACTATGTAAGAAGATGCGAAAAATGTCAAAAGTATGCGAAGATCCCGAGAGGTCCGCCGACGAAACTCACGCAAATGGTTAGTCCTTGGCCAGTTGCAATATGGGGGATAAATATAATCGGCTCCTTGCCGATCTCTAAAGGTGGTGCAAAATATGCAATTGTCGCGGTCGACTACTTTTCCAAGTGGGCGGAAGCAGAGCCCTTAGCTACGATCACCACCAAAAAGGTCATTAATTTCGTTGTGCGAAACATCATATGCCGTTTTGGCCTCCCACGAACTATCATTACCGACAACGAAATTCAATTTGAGAGTAGGGAGTTCAATGAATTTTGCCAAAAATATTGCATTGAGAAAAGGTTTGCGGTAGTCGCTCACCCTAAAGCCAACGGACAAGTTGAAGCCATAAATAAAATAATAAAATCCATATTGAAAAAGCATTTGGAGAAGGCCAGTGGCAAGTGGGTGGATGAGCTTCTAACAGCGCTCTGGGCTTACAGAAAACCCACAAGTCCGCGACTGGTCATACTCCATTTACTTTGGCATACGACACTGAAGCTGTTATACCCGTGGAACTTGAAGTTCCCTCTCACCGGGTGACTCATTATGATCCTAGGATGAATCAGGATCTCTTACTGGAATCGCTGGACTTTGTCGATGAAAAACGTGAAGAGGCAGATTTAAGGGTGGCTGCATATAAGCACCGAGTCGCTCGATATTATAATGAAAAAGTTCGACCAAGAATCTTTGATGTGGGTGATCTCGTTTTGAAGTGAATTTTTCCGGTTCCATCACATATGAATCCCACATGGGAAGGTCCATACGTCATCGGACAGAAGCTTGGAGAAGGAACCTTCAAGCTAGCGACTGTCTATGGCATGACACTCCCCATAGCATGGAATAGCGAGCATTTGCATCGTTATTACACTTAGCCTATTTCTTTTGCACTTTAGTAGCAATTGTTTCCAGTATATGTTTCTTTTGTTGTCCTTTGTTTTCGGCATGTAATAAGACAACTCAGTTTGTTCCTATTTGTTATGATCAATAAAGGCTTGAAGCCATTTTTATATGGACTGTTGATGTTCCGTATGTTAAAATTCCATGGCAAAAAATTAAATTACATTATTCTGTCTGGCGTATGAACACACACACAAAATTAAAAGTCAATCAATAAAATAAAAGTCCCTAAGTCCCGGGAGCACGGACTAGAGTACTCTAAATCCTCGGAGTGCGGCCTAGAGTATAAACGACTCAAAAATCTCTAAGTCCCCGGAGCGCGGATTAGAGTACTCTGAGTCCCCAGAGTGCGGACTAGAGTATAATCGATTTAAAAATATCTAAGTTCCCGAAGCGCGGACTAGAGTACTCTGAGTCCCGGTAGTGCGGACTAGAGTATAAACGATTCAAAAATCTCTAAGTCCCTGGAGCGCGGATTAGAGTTCTCCGAGTCCCCGTAGTGCGGACTAGAGTATAAACGACTTAAAAATCTCTAAGTCCCCAAAGTGCGGACTAGAGTACTCTGAGTCCCCGAAGTGCGGACTAGAGTATAAACGATTCAAAAATCTCTAAGTCCCCAGAGCGCGGATTAGAGTACTCTGAGTCCCCGGAGTGTGTACTAGAGTGTAAATGATTTAAAAATCTCTACGTCCCCGGAGCATGGACTAGAGTACTCTGAGTCCTCGGAGTGCGGACTAGAGTATAAACGATTCAAAAATCTCTAAGTCCCCGGAGCGCGGATTAAAGTACTCTGAGTCCCCGGAGTGCGGACTAGAGTATAAACGACTTAAAAATCTCTAAATCCCCGAAGCGCGGACTAGAGTACTCAGAGCCCTCGGAGTGCGGACTAGCGTACAAACGATTCATAAAATCTATATGTCCCCGAAGCGCGGACTGAAGTATAAGCTGAATAGCGAAAATCATCGAAAACAATGAAACAAAATTTTATTTATTTACTAATCGAAGATTCAGTTCCATTACAACTCCTCCTAAACTCGGAGCAAAAAGTCTATTCACAACGACTATAAAAATAAATAGAAATAACTACATGACTTAGGCGGAGCGAGGTATGGCAAGAAGATAATTACTTCTTTGACTTCTTCTCTTTCTTCGGTTTCTCCGAAGGCTCCTCAGCCAAGTGCTTCTTCTTGGACCCTCTGTTTCCTAGCGAGGCGATATCCGGGGTAAGAGGAGGGACATCCAGAGGTGTGTTCCCCACGGGGAGGATTATCTTCAAGGGCCTATTTAAAGTATTATCGAGTTCCATCGCTTGAGGCTCAATCTTAATTTCGAATTTCCTTTTCTCCTCCTCCGCGATTCGTTCCCCCATACTAAGTTTTGAAGTAGATCCGGAGGCGCCAGTGATTTCAACCTCATCATGTTCATCCATAGGCGAGGGATCTTCGGCCTTGTCCTCATGAATGCTCCAATTACTTAGGCATCGGGTCCGGGAGCGTCCCCAGTGTGAAGCTCTTCCGCTATTTTCTCTTCCTTCTCCGTGGCGACATCGCTCCTCGGAGTAGGTTCAGGATCAGAATGACCTACATGGAGTCATAAAGGATAAGTGTTAGAATACATCTATTATTCATCAAAAGCAATGGTCCTTTCAACCCTAGAAAGAAAGATTACACACCGGCTTCCGGTTGACTCTCAGCTGTTTTAGGAGTCTCACCCTTAGGAATAGGGGAAAGAACATGAACATCAAGCCCGGGTTTCTCTGGGTCATATCCGACATGCTGCTCGAAAGGATCGAGTGATGAGCAACCAGCCAGCTGGGCGGAAGGAGGAACTGGAGACTTAGTTCCAGATGATCCAGCAACATCGTCCTTCCCTTTCGATGAGGGGGAATCTCTTCCGTAGAGGGCTTTGGCTGTGGATAAGTCTGAAGGCTCATCTCCTCGAAGCACTTCCTTCACAAGGGACTCCTCATCAATTTCTTCACTGCCCAACTCCACTCGCTTAATTTTTATTAGAGTATCCCATGCTTCGGCTAACGATTCGAGGTAACCCTCGCCCAGAAATGATAGATCTCGATGCATGAGAACTCGAGCATTGTATTCAGCAATAAGCATATTGAATAAGCATTTAATTTCTTCTCTCCTGGCTTCAGCAGCTCCCTCTAGGCGAGAATCCATTTCTGTCAATGCCATTTTTTTGCCCTCTTCATGGCCTGCATCCTTTAACGCTTCGGCATTAGAAAGTTCCTCATCGAGCTTCGTTTTTAAGAGCCGTGTTGTGACGATTCCTCGCAATATCATTACGACTCTTCCTGTGCAGTGGTTTTCTCTTCTTTTTCTTTAAGCAGCAGCTCCTCCAATTCTTTAACTCGCCGAGCGAGGACATCCTTTTCTTTCTGGATGGAGTCTTTTTCTAAGGCTAGAGCACCGCTACGTTGAATTGCCTCATCGATTTCCTTTTTGTGAGTGGCTTCCAGACGGCTGACTGCCTCAGTTGTATCTTTGGTGTTTTGCTGAGCGGCCTCAAGTTGAGATTTGTACGAGGAAAGCTCTTCGTCCTGGACTTTAATAATATCTTTATCATGAATGGCTTCAAGTTTCAGGCGATCAATTTCATGCTGGTAATCCATAAAAACTTCTGAAACTTTTTCTACCAAATGAACGAATGCATCGTGTTGGACATAGAATCATTGTTACAGGCGATGGCACTTTGTTTGACGTGCCCTGGAATAGGATGAATCACTGGAAGAAATTTCAATCCATCGAAGCATATTTTTAGAAATGTGGATTTAAGCTCAAATAATTTTTCAGCTGTCGATGGATCATGTGCAGGGATTGGAGGAGTATGCCTAGCCGAAGTCACAGACTTTTTATGAGGCTCATGAGATTGTTTGGTGCTGGACGAACCAGAGTGTTGGTCGCAAGGAGTTTCGAATTGAGGTCCTTTTGAGCAGATTTTTCTCTACTGTGCTCCGAATGAGGGGGAGGATCGTTGGGATATGAAGAATGGCTGTAAGTTCTTCTTCGGGAAGACGACGAGTCTCGGGGGCGGTAGTCCCTATCGCCTCTGTCATCTTTGTCTCGACATCTACCTGATCCCGAATCTCGACTGGAGTGGTGGAAAATAGAGGAGCCACGAAGGCGGTCGAAGCCGTGTGAGCGTCCCATATCACCTGCACAGAAACCAAGTGACGACAAGTTAGTGAGGATCACACGATGGCTAAAACATAAGTGTGGGGTGAAGTGTGAGTGTTCGTGTGTGTCCTAGTGTTTCCCCCCAACGGACCAGTTTCTTTTGCTTTACTTATTGGAGTTTTTTCTCCTTGATGATGAGCTTGTTCGCCGTCATCGCCTCTTGCGGGTGAATTCAATCCCATAGCCCCTGGATCATTGAAGCCGTAATTTAGCAAGTCGTCTTGAATGGTCAGGCCTGATAGACCTTTTAGCGAACCCTCTAAATGTTGGGGAGACGACTCTTTCTCGACTGGAGCAATTGTAACTTTTGAAGTTCTGTCCACCGATTTCTTTCTCAGTTTGTAGGCTGGGCCTTTTTTCCTCTTTGAAAAGGGGAGGTTCATCGATGCCGGGTGCGTCGATTACTGGTGCTGAGTCAGGACTTATATTCTCGTCGGTCTCTTCTGGCATCCCGGTCACCTTAATTTCACCTTCCTTCGTTGTATCGGGGGCCCCTTCTACAGGAGGCACCGAAGGTCCGGCCTGCTCTTTGCCTTTCTCTACAGTAGATCCGGTTGTAGCAATGCCAGTTGGGGGACCAGTTCGACGACCTTCCGCCAACAATCCAAACTTTAAAAAAGATTCATAGGAAATGACGGATTTGATCTCCCGGTCTTCCACGGGAATAGCTCGAATGGCCTCAACAGCCTCAGAATACCCAGTGCCTTCGGGACGTGGGCCGATGCCTGTAAAAGTCGAAATAAGTTTAGAAAGAATACCCTTCGTGCCTTAGACAAATATTGGCTCGAAAATAGAACTTACTCCCTTCCGGCCATCTTCTCGCAAAGCCAGGGGCAGCATACGTAAAACCATTCCTGCTTATATTAGGAGAATTTACTCCATGCCCCCATCCGGATATGACACTTGGAGTGTGGCTCAAGGAATATGAAGGATGGACTGTCAGACCGTCTTTTGAAGCGATAAATGTAGCGGATATCACCGGGAGTGGGGAGCCTGAATAAGATGCTCATGAAGAGAATATAGGTGCCATAGATGAATGCATGGTTATTAGGATGTAGCTGTGCCGGTGCGATCTCGATATACTATAACACTTCACGGAGAAAGGAGTTGAAAGGTGGCACGCTACCAACCCAGCACATGAATTTATTGCAAGTTGTATATCCAGCTGGGGGTAGGTGAGGCCAATCTTGCCCCGATGGAACTAAAACGTCGTCGAAAGGGATTCCATGAATTGTGCACAACCGATGAAGGTCGGCTTCGCCGATTTTTGAAGCTTGTGAATCAATAGGATTATCCAGAATAACTGCTCCGTCTATAACATCAGGGGCCGGGTCAATAACTGCAGCTGATGGATTTGGAATACCCTGTGGAGAAGTTGTCAATGGATTCGAAGTTCCTACTACCTCCTGCTGAGAACTTGGCTCAAGCTTGTCGGAAACTGTAGCAGAGCTCGATCTTTTAGACATCTTCAACGAGCATAGAGTATGGATAAATACCTGTTTGAAATATACTTGAAAGACAATCGATATCAGATATAACGATGATAATACATCCCCCCGTGTTGTGTGTGAACTAGTGCTACGACTTAAACATGAGTGCCAGAAAAGTTAAAAGTTTTAAACGCAGTTATGATGTGATAGAGTTTTAAGTAGTTGTCCTCGGAGACCGTCATTGTTGACTGTCTCCTGCAGTTTATCATACGATTGGCAGTAGAAGTTCTGGAATCAAGCATCCGCATCATAGAGTGTGAAGGCTATGTATCTGCATTTGATGGGTTAAGTTTGCATCGAATATTATTTAAGTTGTGGAGTAGTTAGTTTAAACTAAGTCACCAAGCTAATGTGCTTCATTACTGGTCGTTGTCCGTTATTCGATGCATGGTTGTGGAGGTGAATTGTACAAATGAATGTTATGTTTGAATTAAATTAAGTCTTGGTTATCAATACCGATCCCCTACCCTATAGAATGACCAAACCATCCAATCCTCTCTCTCTCTTTCTAACTACCGAACCAACTTCCTTAAACTATACCGAGCCTCTGTCCCTAAAAAACAAAAAGCCACTTTCCTAAACACATGTTGACCGGCCCAACTCTCTTATTCTAGGCCGAACGACATTCTCACTCTTGCACTACTCCCACCAAGAATTTACCAACTAACAGACTTCCACCCAAAATATCGACTCGGAGTTGTCACTCAGCCTATGCCTTCTAAACTTACAAACTCCTACCGACCCACTCACACTCTCTTCTCCTCGTTCCCTAATCGCCAAATGACTTCGTACCAGATCGCCAATTCATCCCTACTTCAATAACCAAACAACTACACTCCCTCGCTCGGTGGCCCAATAGGAACCTAAATCCTAGAAGTCAACGATATCCTTTTGTTTTTTCCTCTCCACCTCATTGGCCTCGAAATCTATTAAAACCATACTGATCTCCTAGCCTAAAGCGTGTTCCTATCTCCGATTCATCCTCCCTCATCTGCAACGACTCCTACTGATCATAATCTGAAGAAAATTCATGAACACGAGCTTCATACAAAACCCTAATTTGGGAAGATGGATCGAGTGAGTGATTCATACCTATAGGAATGAATCGAAGCTTATAGAAGCCGTTAGATTTAGGGTCAAAATTCGTTCAGGTTAATTGACAGAGGGAACTGCGGAGCAAACGTCCTGGATTAGGGAGGAGAAAGGAAAGTTGAAGTAGTTGCCGAAGTTCAAGGGGAGGTAGGTTAGAAGGTCTTATAGAGATAAAGTAAAGTGAAGGGAAGAAGAAAGAGAGAGCTTTTATATATGGAGCGAAGGGAAGGCGAACAGGCAGGTACCTTTAGAACCGGTCCATGCACTTTGGGTATGTTGTGGGGAGTAAGACATAGATCAGGCAGGTACCTTTAGAACCGGTCCATGCACTTTGGGTATGTCGTGGGGAGTAAGACATAGATCAGGCAGGCAGAGTGGGTCGGTGATGGCATGCTGAACCGCTTTTTACTGAGGATACTGGGAGAGTGGTTCAGTGTCTCACATACCGATCCACTCGTTATATATATAAAAGAAGGGAGAAAGAAAGATGAATAATAATAAATAAATAAAGATGCATGTATAGTATGTACAAGTATAATATTCGGAAAATCCCCCATGATTCGACCTTCAAGAGGTTATATTCACCCAATTTTTGAAAAGTTAGAAACGGGACTTAAATGAAAGATGGTTATCATTCCGAATGAGCTAGCTTTTGAAAGTAGGTCGTTGATCCAAAGCGTGTCGCGTTACTTCACACGACACACTTTGGGGGGCAAATGTTACCCGGCATTTTGGGCTGGCTACAAAACGATAGTTGAAGAGGTGATAATTATAAAGGCTTCGATTGAGTCTGGATAAGATTCGAGTTAGTTAGAGATTAGAGATGTAAGGGATTGATCCATTTTGGGTAGTCCAGCCTATGTGCATGGCTCGGTCTATGTGTGGGTCGGCATGCATGGCTCGGTCTAGGTTGGTCAGTAGACGCCGCTCAGTCAAGAACGAAGGTCACACATGGCTCGGTTGAGATGGCCAACATGGATCGCTCGGCCAATGAAGACAATGGCGGGACGGTTCGGTCTGGATGCTTGGGGAAGGATGGCTCGGCATTTTATGGATCAGCCAGTATAGAGAGACAAAGCAGTTCGGTCTGAAAGGTCCAGCAGATGCAGTTCGGCCTAGGCGAGGTAGCAGACATCGTTCAATTGCGGTTGGGAAGCCATTGTCGTTTGGTAGGGGGTGGTTCGACACAAGTGTTCGGTCTATCTGGTTCGGTGCAAGATGAAGGAGTTAGCATATTCTTGGAAGTCAACATCGAGGTGAGGAGGTCGGCATTGCTTCACTTCGAGATCCATTACGAGTTACTCCGAGTCCTTTGAGGTCTTACTTCGAGTCACTTGCTAAATGACCACCGGTCGGCCATGTTGGTTCAGTATTCCTCGATCGGCCGATAGTCGTTCGGAATGCTTGGGCCGACCGACTCAAGATTACCATCCATGGGCTGGTTGCGTTGGCCTTGGGCCTGCATAGAGCATCTAGCCTATTTTTGTCTAAAATAGAGGGGCAGGGGTGAAGTGAAAAGGGACCTTTCTTCGAGAACTCCAGGGATACTCTTCCATTTTTAGTGCTCGCTTCTTTCAGTTCAAACTTGTATACGAGTTATTTGTTTACGGATTGTATCTGTATTCAAGTCTTTGAGAAAAGCAATAAAGATTATATTAACAGTGGACGTAGGCAATTATGCCGAACCACTATAATTCTGGTGTTCTTGTTTTTGCAGTTAGTTTTGTATAATTTCCTCTGCTTTAATTTACCATCTTCATTAATCTCTACACAAATCTTTCCTTGGGTGTTAGTGACCAATTTTGGTGCTTTCACTGAGAAGCGCGTTCTCAGGCTGTTAGGATCTACTTTATCGCTACTGGATTGAAGGAATCCCCCAAAGAAGATGCAAGTTCATTAACAATAAGTTTACAGATTCTCCTAAGAGTTCCGACCGATAACTCTACAATGGGAAGACTAGGTACTAGATCAGCCTCCCACAACGCGGATGTGAACGAGACCGCCAGCGTCCAACAAGTGGGACCTAGCAATCAACAAGCTAATTCGGGTGCAGGACTGCCACCATTCTAAACCAAGCAGAAGTTGTCACCAGGACAGAGTTTAACAAGCTGATGAGAGAGCTCGTGGAAATCAGGAGACAGCTTAAAGACCAAATTCAAGCTAACGCCAATCTCATGACCTAGATTGCTCAGCAACAGCATCAGAATGCTGGAGGAAGCCCCGTTTCCTACTCATCATCTGACAGCTCCGCTTTGTTGGATGAGCATCACAAGTGTAGACGCCATAGGATTGAAGTGGCACAAACAGCTACAGCAGAACAATCCAACAGGACTGGTCCAAGCACTCTACCTGGAACCGCGGCCCCTCACTTGCTCCGGGAAAATCGCACTCAAACTGGAGTGGGAAACTTAAGGTCTGGAGCACAGGTGGAATCTGGTGCACCACCACACCAGGGTCGTAGCAAAGCGGGTCTCAAGGACATGCATTTTGGAGATCACTTACCAAAGAGGCACCGGCCGGAACGGTCACACAGGACGGAGTCCAACCTGCCACCTCCCATTCAGACCCCGGATTTATCAGCCATGGTCAGACAGCTGATGAGAGAAAATCAGGGCTTATCTAACGATGATTGGGGTACAGCTAGGAGTCATACTCCGTTCACAGATGCTATCCTACAAGCTGAGTACCCTCGAAAGTTCAACATGCCGACTATTCTAGCCTATGAGGGGAACATTGATCCCCGACGGCATGTAATGAGATATGAGTGGATGATGGACTCGGCCATGGCAAATGATGCGACTAAATGTAGGTGTTTCCTAATAACCTTATCTGGAATCGCCACCATGTGGTTCACCAGACTTCCTCCGCGATCGATCTCCAGGTTTGATGAGTTAGTAGGGAAATTTGTGGAATAGTTCAGAATTCATACCACTCGCCCAAAGGACGTTATGTCTTTATCCAGTGTGATCCATGCTCCAGGGGAGTCGTTAAAGGAGTATTTGCAGAGATTTCATGTTGCTGCTACCGAAGTTAGCAACCCGAATGACCACGCTATTCTCATAGCCGTGATACAAGGAGTAGATCCGGATTCGGAGTTTGGTGATTGGCTGGTAGGAAAACCTCCGGCTACCTTGGAGCATTTTTATTCAAAGGCGCACCAATTCATGAGAAGGGAGGAAGCCAGGTGGACGAGGCCTGGTAGTGCGCCAGGGCCTGGCAAGGAGACAGTGCAAAGCAATATTGCGGTAAAGCAATCTGGCGACAATTCTGGAAAGGTCCAGGTTAATGTTCAAAACAAGCTTGAGCAGTCTAAAGGATCTAGAGGAGGAAGTTCCGGTAAGAAGAGGGAGGTAGGAAAGTGGAAACCAAGGATCCTGACATACAACGAATACACTCCTCTGAACGCATCTCTGGAGAATATTTATTTGTCAACTTGTTATGCATTCCAATATCGAAAGCCGCGCCCAAAGCAATCCACTAAGGAACAAAAACAGACCGGGAAGTACTGCCGGTTCCACGAGACCTACGGACACAACACTGAGGAATGTAGAGACCTCCATGATGCTATAGAAAAATTGATTCGGAAAAAGAAGTTACAACAATTTGTTAAGAATCCGCAGGAAGGCGGATTGGGGACATCCAGCCCCAATCGCGGGCAGTCTCCACATCGACCTGAGGAACCCGCTCGGACCATAGGTAGATTGATCATAAACACGATAGTTGGTGGGCCCCACCCAGCAGACAAGAATTGGCAAGAAACGGAGCGTTATGCTAGTTCCCTAAAGCATGCGGATTTTGAATGTTGTTCAAACACAGAAGATGGGACCCCAGCGAAATAGCAGCAAATGATGACGGATGATATAATGTTCAGGAGCAAAGATGCCGATAAGGTGGAGGCACCTACCATAGACCCGATGGTCATCTCGGCAATGATTTAGCAGAATCAAACACCATTCTGCTATTATAGATTGAACAAATTGTTTTGGACATCTATTTAGCGGAATAAATCCTCATTCTACTATTATATAAATTTGTACCTTTATTTATATATACTAGTTAATTCTAATTTATGTGTTATTATTCAATTTGTTGAATTGTTGATAATAATGTGTTGATATGATTATGATTTGTTTGGTTGATTGAATTTGCTCGATCAGTTTATAAGCAATAACCTTTACTTTTGTTTTTCCATAGGGTGGATAGAAAATAATTGTAGGCTAACACATTGTGATTTATTTCATAGTTTGACTATAAGGTGCTCACCGATAATATTGGTTTACTTCAATTTAATGAAGTTGTTTTGAAATTGGTTTTTTCGTAAAGAATATATTATGAAATGTTAATGGAAAGAATTGTTTACAAACGGATTTTGGAAAGACAAGTTAAGGAATTAATTATAATAAAAGATGTTTATTATATTTTTAAAAGGAAAAGATATTTGTCTTTTGAAATGAAATGTTTTCCCTTAAAGGACTAAAAATATTTGGAAATAAAAATTTGTGAAGTCATTTTATATAAAAGAGATTTATATATAGATATTTATAAAAAGATGTTTTATTAATAAAGAGAATTTAGAGGACTAAAACCATATGGTTTTTAAAATGGCTTTTCTATGGTTTTTGGGAAAATAAACAATATATGTTTTGAAAGTATTTGTGATTATTAGTTCAAAATGTTTATCACTTCGGGGAATAAAATAATTTGTTATGTTACCGATGATTCGGGTAACCCGTAACTAAAAAGTGGGCAAAGAAGGATTATTTTAACCCATAATATAGTCCGCTCTTAGACAGAGGGATATACTTATTTATTGACTTTGTGAAGGCTAGGACCTAGTTGCCTTGTTATTGGGAGAAACCTCCCAATCTAGTTGCATATATTTTTGATATGCATTTATAGTAGTATTTTGAGATTTTCAAATAAATATATCAAGATACGCCACTATATTATTATAAAGAGTATTTGATACCATTTTCAAAAGTGATTTGTTTTAAAACCCCGAAGTAATGTATGATTTGATATAAAAGGATATATATTATTATTTCAAAAGGACTTGAAATAAAACCATAAATTTGGTCCGAAGAGATTATTTTCGAAAAAGATTATATTTTGAAAATAATAAAATTAATTAGATTTCAGAAATCTAAATTAAGCCTAAGTGGGCAGTCTAGGAAATGCATCTTTGTTTGTGCATCGTAGGCTCCTTGAGTCCTATTTGCGGTAGGAGAACTACGTTGGCTTGATCTTATCTCTAATTAGGTAACTAATTAGATAGGGGTATGTAAGCAGTCATAGGTGGTAGTGATGCAGCCCTAGTAATAATATAACCCTTTCCTGTTTATTGGTTGCTATTTGTCTTGGATTGTTGTATCTTTCATGCTTACTATTTTATTCCACATTTGACATGTTTATTGAGTTTTTAGGAAGTGCTGTTGTTGTATCTCTCATCAAAGTTGTGCAGCGTTAGATATTTGTATTTGTATTTGGTATGTACTAAAGCACACCAAGTAGATTAAGTTGATTACTCTGATAACTTGTACAATTGAAATTGTATCCTATGCATTTCATAATGTTGAATATTTATCAAATATTGTGTATTAAGTTGGTAGTTTTCATTCATAGTTTCAAGACGGATAAGTTTTCCACGATTTTGACTGGTCCGAAAGTCCAGATCATTACAAATAGTGAATAAAAATTGAATACATGTAGGAAATGAATCAGTTGATTTCTTTTTAATTAAAAGAATGAAAACCTTTCTTATTTTTTTAATTAAAACTTCCCTAATCAATTCCCATAATTCTCTCTCTCTCTCTCTTCATTCCTCTCTATTCGCATGGTATGGCTAAAATTACTTGCCATCAAATGGTAAAAAAAATTCTGTAAATCCCTTCATGTAATTGTCTCTTATTTAGACTTGTTTAAATTTACACAAACATCGTATATCGATGTGCACAAATATAACTTTTATATATGCATTCAAATAATTCCAAATAACTTCCAAACATTAAATAAATTAAATAATTATTATTATTTCTCAAATATTAATTAATTTACAACATTTTATAAATTGATTAATTCGTGTGATTTTTTAGAGAATTCACTAATATGGTTGTGTAGCTTAGAGGTGTGAATTCAATCAGGAATTAATATTGAACAATTCAAATATTAATGTTCACACGTCATGTTAGCTAATGATGTGATCGTTTGGCCTAATTCATTAGTTATAAACCTGTTAAGTAAAATCAAAATTTACATTTTCTAAAGAGGTACCTTTACGCAATGATTATTTTCACCAATTCTCTTCGTCAACAATATATCACACTAGGACTTATGGAATTTGGTTTTGGTCAAAATTTCAATATCATCCACATTCAACTTGGTTAGTACATGCACAAAGTCTTTGGTTTAATAATAACATTTATTATTAATCGCACTACTCTGGATAGAGATTTTGACTTTGAGTTGACCGAAGTTGACCGCGATACTAACCTCATATAACCAAGAAGATGAATTTTTTATTGTACAGTGTTTCAGTTCCAATGCTACCACTCTACCCAACTATAGTCATATGATGGACGCCATACCACAATTTAACTATAATCAAAGCGAAGTTTCCACATTGAAGCTCGACATTATTTTCAAGTTGAGGGAATCATGTAATACTATCACTTCGATATTCACTATTTGACATTAGTTATACTAATCAACATAAGACCATTGAGTGAGTCATTTCATAGTTATCCAAAAATTATTAGTATGTAATTCCTTGGTTCCCTCAGTAGTAATAAGTAATACACCGCTCAACTGTTGAAGAGCATTATGTACTCCAGTCTCAACTAATACATCGATATCCACTCTAGGTACATCTTGATTAGGAATATTTAAAACAGTGTGTTGATTATGTTGTGATTAATTTCTCATCATTACAACACCTTCTAATTACTATCGCAAAACACACCAATTATATGTTTTCTGTTAAATATACTTAAATTGAAAATCAATTATTTTTAACACATCATAACAAGCATATAACAAAAAGAAAACACTTTTTTATTTCGAACAAGATTGGTTATCGAGTTAGTTATATGTAACAAAGTATATAATTTCCCTTAGGGAATTTCCCTAACTCTATTGGTAATTTAATAAAATAATTATTGGAATATGGAAAATGATATATTAGCTTAATTCCTCTAACTTTATAAATATAAACCTTTATACGATAAAGTTTGGGTTGATTTGGATAAATGATCTTGAATTAATTATATAACTTGAAATATGCATAGAGTTTTGATTAAAAGTACATAGGTGGTTTACTGGAAAGTTATATATGATCATTGAGATTAATTAACTGAAGTTGCATGTGAACAAAAATAGAAATCATAACCAAATTACTGTTAAAATGAGCCTTTGCATCTACATTTGAAAACGTGTAGAAGATGAGATAAAACAAACTAGAAAATAGACCTAAAAACACTAATTTAGACATCTGAATTAATTTTCTAATGCCTGGATTTTAGGAAATGAGAAACTAAAAAGAATCGGTTTATTTCTAACCTTCTGACCTAACTCAGATGTCTGAATTTAATTCAAACATCTTAGATCAAAGTCAGATGTAGAAAAATACGGTCAGACATCCAAATACCTATACCTATTTTTTTCTACAGGAGTTTAGAAGTCTGAATTAAAATTTAGGCATTTGAATGGCTGGAAAAATGCCCAAGTCAAACATGGTGCAGGCCAAGTATGGAAAATTGAGGGACTCTGTTCCCTGTTCAGCGACTTCGGAGTGTCTACCTAACTGAATGAAGTCACGCAACAAGATGGAAAAGTATCTCACTTAGTGACTTCCCTGGTTTTCACTTTATGAATTTATTGATAGAGTTAGGGATATAACCTAGGGGCAATAATGTAATTGTTACATATATCTAACTCGATAACCAATCTTGTTCAAAATAAAAGGTGTTTTCTTTCTATTATAACTTGATATAATATGTTATATATTAATTAATTAAATTAAAAGAATATTTAATTGAAAATCCAAAAATGGTATGTTTTGTGATAGTTGTTACAATGCATTGTACCCATAAGTGATTTATCACAACAAAATAGACAAACCGTATTAAATATTCCTAGTCAAGGTGTATCGAGACAGGATATCGATGCATCCATTGAGACCAGATTACATAACGCTCTCTAAATGTTGGAAAATGTAATACTCATGACTGCTTGGGGCACCAAGGGGTTACGTATTGATAGTTATTGGATAACTATGGAATGACTCACTTGGTATTTTTTCTGTTGGTTAATATTACTAAGGTCAAACAGAAAATATCAATATGAAAAAATTACACGGTTCACTTAACTTGAGAATACTACTGATCTTTAATGTGGAAGCTCCACTTTGATTATAGTTAAATCGTGGCAGAGTGTCCATCAAACGGCTATAGTTGGATTGAGTGGAAGCATTGAAAGTGAAACACTATTCAAGAGAGGATTAATCTCCTCAATTATATGTGGTTAGTATCACAGTCAATTAAAGTCATCTCAAAGTCAAAGTCTTTGGCTAGCACAATTCGGTTAATAATTCTTATTATTGAACCAAGGACTTTGTGTTTAGACTATAAAGTTGAGTGGATGATACTTGAATTTTAACCATTACCAAATTACATAAGTCCAAAGTGATATAGTTTTGATAAAGAGAAATGGTGTAAATGATTGTCACAACCGGGTAGTGCTTAATAAAGTAAAATTGGATTTTATCAAAACCAAATAAGTAATAAATTTGGCTGTAATGTCACTTACGAGTCACACAACTTACGATATTAATCACTGACCAAATTTACACTTATGAGTCACACAACTTAAACGTTGAATACTCCTTTTACCACTCGATTTAATTAATTTGTAATAGTTATAAATTAATTAAATAAATAAATATTTATGAAATATTAATAGAAAAATTATTTGATGTGTTGAACAATATTAAATAGTGTGCTTATAATAGTTATAAACATTCTGATTGATATACGATATCGACATGCATTTAAATTGGATTTATCTACGACAAACATTATTCGGGCTTGAAATGATTTAAAGGCCCATAAGAGGGCTTGAATGTTGGGCTAGAACATGCAATGGTAAGCTGACAATAATGATGGCTAAGGAGGGGTCGGATTTGGATTAAAAGGAGGAGATTCCTAGTTTCAATATTCAATTTAGGGAGTTAGATTCTTACTTTCAAGGTGCAAATAATTAGGCTTTAATGAAAGGTAATATTACTTGTTTATATGTCTAATATTCTCAATCATGTCATATGCTAGCTTGGTTAAAAATTGATATAACGAATTTGCATACCAATGTATTGTCTACATTTGATGATGCACACGCATGCACATATGTATATTTCTATATGTATTTTAAAAAAGAACTTTTTTGTATATGTATATAATAACATATATTTCATGGCTAGTAATTTAAAAAATATGTACTTGAATAATATTAAAAAAATTAATCTTTTTAGAAAAGATTGATTTTAGAACGCATACGTGACTTTGTAAAATATTGTATATTTATTTTATTAATATATACATTGTGTTTTCGAAAATAAAATAAATCATATATATATATATACATTAAATCCATATATAGATATTACATATTTATAATTCATTTTAGTTATTATACTTAATTCTATATTATAAATATATATATATATACACACATTGTAAAATATATAAATATAAGTATTTAATAAAATTATAAATATGTATTAAATAGTTTTCAAAAAAATTAAATTTTATCAAGTTTTCCGTATGGAAATCTTAATAAAAACTAATATTTATTAATTCTAAAGCTTATTTCTTATATATTTGTATACATATTTCTACATATATGTATTTTCAAAAATATTAATACACACACATACAAAATATGTATATGAATTAAAATAATAATAATTATTTTGAAATATATATATATATTTGACATTAATATATTAAGAATTTGAAATATCTAGATATTTTATTATATAGATCTACATCTAATAAATTTAAAGTTGATTTTATATTCAAGTCACTTATAATAATATTTACAATTACTTTATATTACAATTTTAATTATGCACACACATATACATATATATAAACTTTCATATTTTACAATCGTCGTTTACTATTATTTATAAAACTATACACACACACACATATATATTTATTTTAGACAGCACATATCTATATGGAGGGCTAATATGTCCGTTGCAGTGTAAATCCCAATATCTATACACGGGCATGTCAAACCATGCACACGGCTTATGTAGCACATGCACGTACACACATATGTATATATGATACACATATTATACTATAAAATATACAAATATAAAAAATACTAAAACGTTATTTATAAATTAAATAGAATTTTGATTTTATTTAAAACAAATTTAGACTTCATAGGCCAAACAAGATCCAAATGGAATAAATTTTTAGAAATTTACCCATTTATCCCGCTGCATGCTGGCCAGTTCCAATAGTTATAAGGCGTGGAATGCGAAGTGGCATGCGGCTTAATCATGATTGAATGCTTTAGAGCATACGACATTGATGAATGTTACTCGATATTTTTGGAAGCAAAGGGGCCTAGACATTGTGTTCATGCCCAGTGTTGTGCATAGTTACGAGCACTAACAGGAGGTTACTCGATGCTTTTAGGGAAAATTGGTCTAGGCATTGTGTGTACGCCCGAGGTAGTGCACAAAAATTAGATATGGGCACTAGCGGGAGGTTATTCGATGTTTTTGGGGGCAATTGGGCCTAAACATTGTATGAATACCAGGTGCTAGGCACAAGATAAC
Source organism: Allium fistulosum (assembly GCA_030737815.1). Classification (NCBI taxonomy): domain Eukaryota; kingdom Viridiplantae; phylum Streptophyta; class Magnoliopsida; order Asparagales; family Amaryllidaceae; genus Allium; species Allium fistulosum. The sequence continues at coordinate 1,384,029,701 of CM060901.1, read as the reverse complement.
GAACGTTAACGAGAGGTTACACAATGCTTTTGGGGCAAGTGGGCCTAGGCACCGTGGAGTATACTTGGCAAGATATGTTGATTATCAAATCATATACTTGGGATTCGTATTGGATATTATCTACTTAGCGTGTTAGTTTAGTGGTTGATCACTAAGGATGTTTATTCGATGTTAAGTACACTTACGATGGCTGTTACATTTAGTATTAGGTTCATACACTTTAGTGTGTAGTTTTTTACGTTACACACACAGTCCACATAAACAAATGAAAACCCTAGGTCGTGTGGATTATAAGTGAGTTAATTAATTATGAACACTGTACACTGGTGGTTCAACTCATTCACCAGACTTTGTCTGATCTGTTACTTTTCTTCCCCTTTTATACCCAATAAAGGAGGACTTGGCAGCAAGTGAGTTGATTTGGGTAGGTGCATGGAGATGGCAACATGACATTGGAGATTTATCAATTTACAACCATTCTTCTATGTACTACATTAAATATTAGACATACATATGTATGATGTTATTTGGAGATTTTATTAATGTTAAACAGTCTATTTACCACGGTTATTATGAGATAGTATAAATTTTGATTATTTTCAATATTTTTATTTTATTTCCTTACGATGTGAGATCTGAAGGTGTGGAATGTTATAAAATTTATAATTGTCTTTGTATCATGAAAAGCTTAAAAACCTACAATCGTACTTCTTGGCATGACATAAGATTAAATGCCATTTTTGAGCTTTGGATCAATGTGCCTATAGGTGCGGGTTGTTCCAATTTGTACTGGAGCATTATTCATGATTTCATTGGGATTAGGCATGTATTGAGAGAGCGTACTTGTATATTTTTCAAAGATTTTACACACGTAGAAATATGGATATAAGTATAACATAAGCACAACCTTATATTCCAATAATGCTTAATACTGTCTGAGGAAAGTCGCTAATAATTCCTATTTACAAATTAGTGAGAATGAGCAATCAAACTAGAAATAGTTTTGGTGAAATAGTTGAGGTCCCAATCATAAACATCCCAGCATGGTTCCGTTGGTACCTTCAGACTAGACTAGAGGCTATGCTAAAATCAACCCCAATGGAGGACCTACAGCACAAACACATGAGGCAGCCCCATTTCCTCTACCCGCTTTGGATTTTCCAAAGTTTTGCCAGGATTTCCAAAGTTTTGGTGGAAAGAGTTATTTTGGGACTGAATCATTTGTTGAGACGTGGGCATGGATGAGGAATCTGGCAGAGTTAGAGGTATGCCATAGGGGCAATTCTGTAATCTATTGTACATTATTGACTCCACAATAAAATATCACTCGAAATAAAAAGTGTTTTTCTTTATGTTATATATTTGTTATAATGTGTAATATTAATTAATTATTTAATTTAAATATATTCAATAGAAATCTATAAATAGTTGTTTTTTAATAGTAATTATAAGTGTTGTAATCATGAGCAATTTATCACAATATATTATACACATCATTTGAAATATTCCTAGTCAAGGTGTATCAAAACTGGATATCGATCCATCCGTTTAGACTAGAGTACGAAACACTCTTCAAATGTTGGACAGTGTATTATTCATGGCTGCTAAGGGCACCAAGGGATTACATACTGATAGTTATTGGATAATAAAGGAATGACTCACTTGATAGTTTTTTGTTGGTTAATATAACTAAAGTCAAAAAGAAAATATCAATGTGACAACATCACACAATTCTCTCGACTAGAGAATACTATTAAACTTTAATGTGGATAGTCCACTTTGATTATAGTTAAATCATGGTGTCCATCGAATAACTATAGTTGGGTCTGAGTTGAAGCATTGAAAGTGAAACACTATTCAATAGAGAATTCATCTCCCCAGCTATATGATGTTAGTATCATGGTCAACTAAAGTCAACTTAAAGTCAAAGTTCCTAGGTGGAGTATTACGGTTAAAAATAATTATTATTATTGAACCAAGTACTTTGTGTTTGGACTATACAAGTTGAATTAGGACGATATTGGAACTTTGACCTATAGAAAATTGCATGTCTTAATATGATATAGTTTTGATGAAGAGAATTGGTGTAAATAATTGTCACTACCGTGGACCACTTAAAATAAGTAATATTAGATTTCATCGAAACTATTTAAGTGATAAATTTGGCCATAATATCACACCACTGGCTAAGGTGACATGTGAACGTTAATATTCAAATTATCCGATAATAATCGCTGACCGAATTTATAACTAAGAGTCATACAACCGAAATGTTGAATACTCTGACTACGACCTAATTTAATTAAATTATAATTGTTATAATTAATTAAATTAATGTTTGTGAAATATTAATCATAATTTTTTTATTTGATTCTTGTTGATTAGTATTGAAAATAGTGCGTATATAAAAGTTGTATATACACCTATCGATATGCGATATCAATGTACGTTTTAATTTAATTTAAATGTGAATTATCTAATGGGGGTTGAAGTGGAATGGAGGCTCATATAAGGGCATGGTATGGCTGATTATACATGGTAGGAGGAGGGATTGAATTTGATCTTTGTAGGGCTTAAATTGGTAGAGAAAATTGTGCATCCAGATCCACTTTTATCTCCTTCTTTCTTTTCTATTTGAACTCCTTTAACTCCTAACTATTTTCTCTCTTTTGCTCCCCACAATACCTCCTTTGGTCAAAAATACTAGCATCCCACCAAGATTATTTCAAATACAAGTTCGAATCAAATATCAAAAAGTTGCATATATCTTTCAATAGAGTAAAGCTTTCTGGAAGAGTTTGGATTTAGATCCAAAATGGCCCTTAGTGACAATGGTGGAAGTCGAGAAGAAGAAGTGAAGAGTATAGAGGCCAAAAAGTCTAAAAGTCCTCTCTAGGTTGTCATAATGCTTATATTTATAATATAATTTTCCATCCTAGTTGCCAAATCATGAAAGAACGGTAAAACATCAAATCCAAGAAAGTAGGAAGGGAGAACAAGTCTTCCTGAAGAAAGAAAAATACATGTCGATACCAACCATAATTATGGTCGGTATCGACCACAATGGTCCTTGTGATGGTTTTCATAGTGCTATGTTGGGGTTCACACTTCCTTTTGTTTTTATCCATATCTTCAACTCACCAAGCTTCATTCATAATTTTCCCATCAAATCATGTTGGTACTAATATGATTTGCCTCTTATGGGACATGTCTTCTCTTGTAAAGCTTTGGAATTACGATGAGATCTCTCAAGTACAATTGACTTATCACCGATATGGTTGCTCCATTATTCCACTCTGGATCATGCCACGAGCTAAACAAAAGTCCCTATTTATAAACATCTCAGTACCAACTACAATTGTGATCGGTACCGACCATAGTCTCTCTATGCTTCTTTCCTTCAAATCCTTTGAGTAACCTCCTATGGTCATTCCAAACTTCCCCCAAGTTCTCGAATCACTACACCTTCGTCTTGAAATCTAGATTCACATAGAAGCTTCTCAGTTCAAACACTAGGTAACACTTTCCCAATAAAGTATGATTCTATGAAAACAAAGCATGCTTTGGATCAAGAGAGGCGGTATCATCTTAGTTTCCTAAGGATCTCTAGGTAGCCAACAGTCATCTTTGAAGCATCATATCTATTTTCAAGATAACCGTTCATCACTTCAAATAGCTAGTGTACCATCTCTGTCCTTACCATCAAGTGAAGGCTCTCATCATCTCGGAGATCGTAGTACAACTTTATCAGGTATGACATCTACTTCATTTTCTTCTACTTTTTTTTAAATAACAATAGTTGAATCATGTTTGTACCAACAAATCATGTCGGTACCGATGTGATTTTTATTGTAATTTGGACTAATTTATAGGCTCGGACTTAGCATTTTCCTTCACTTTCAATTATTTTCAACCCTGAACATTTTTCTTTCTTATGACTTTAGCCACCAACTACCCCTGATCTTCTTGAGCGTACATTTAGCCACCGCCACCTCGATATTTGCTACCAATCCCAATGCCAGCACCTACCACATCAATAATCCTTTTCATTTTGAGATCTAGATTGAGTATTTGAAGGTGGGTCATCATTGATGTCATGGAGTATGTTTATGGCACCACCTTGATGTTCTCGTCACCACCATCTAATTGCGGTAAAAGGGAGATGCTCATAGTTTTCTATTCATGGTTTTCCACTAACCATCAATTCATAGGGCTTAGTCAAGGCTTGGACGATTATCGAATAAACTTGAGTTATGCTCAAGGTCGGTACCAAGAACTCACATGTTTCCGTTAAGTTTTTCATCTCCTTCAATACTTGGTGTTTGCTTTGAGTTCTTTTTGCTCAAGCTTTAGGTTTTTCTGAGGTTGTCACTTGCGTAGCACTAATGCCAAGTCTTTACACATGAAGCGTATTATGGGTAATCCTATCAGATCGTGGTTGAATATGAACCAATGGCCAAACTTCAGTGAGATGGTTCTAAGGAACGATCGCATCGAATGCACTTTGGCATCCACAATGGATATTCAAATTGATATCTTAAATTATACACGATGTTCTTGTGTACCTACAAAGAATGCTCTATGTCACTCCAGACAATTGTTTCATTATCGTTCACTCTGCGATAACGGATAAGATCCAACATAGAGTTTCATTGTGTGACAAGCTTGTTTGCCCACACAAACAGGTAATCTACTTAGAGTGATCCATACATCATCCAATTCACTATACTAAGCTAGATCAACTCTTGAAAAGCTCTATTCTTAGTGAAAGCACCAATAAGATTGAGTCAAAAGAGGGCATAACACCCCCAATCGAATGAAAATGGGATAGATCCAAGTAATATTACCAAAAATAGTAAGAACACAGAGAATCTTATAGTGATTCCCCAAACTTTATGGCCTAGGCCCACTTTAATGTTACTGGATTTAGTTTTGTAACAAGTATAAGAGCTTGCAAGTGATTACAGATCAAAATAGCAAGGATCTAGCCCTTAGCGACAATGGTTGAAATAGAGAAGAAGATGCAAAGAGTTAGGAGGCTAAAAAGTCAAAAATAACTCTCTAAGTTGTCATTATGCTTCTATTTATAGTAGAATCGTCTGTCCCAGTTTTCAAATCATGAAAGAATGGGTAAAACTTCAGATCAGAGAAAGTAGGAAGGAGAACAAGTCATCTTGAAGAAAAAATTCATGTTGGCACCAACCACAATAGTGGTCAGTTACGACCATAACAGTCCTCATAGTGGTATTTATGGTGTTATGTAGTAGTTCCTACTTCCTTTTGTTTTCATCCATATCTTCAATCACTAAGCTTCGTTCATAATTTTGCCCATCAGATCATGTTGGTACCAATATTATTTGCCTTATATGGGACATGTCTTCTCTTGTAAAGCTTTGGAGTTCCGATGAGATCTCTCAAATACAATTGACATATCATTGATTTGATTGCTCCATTGTTCCACCCCTTGATCATGCCACAAGCTAAACCAAAGGTCCCCTCTAAAAACATCTCGGTACCAACCACAATTGTGGTCATCACCGACCATAATTTCTCTACACTTCTTGACTTCAAGTCCTTTGAGCAGCCTTCCTTAGTCATTCCAAGCTTGCCCTAAGTTTTCAAATCACTACACCTTCATCTTGATGTCCAGATTCATGTAGAATCTGCTCGGTTCAGATACTGGATAACAAAAACTAACAAGAAAGAAATGATAACCTTTACCTCGCATCGACAACCTATTTGATCAGTTGGTCAAGGCTAAATTTTTCTCTCAGCTTGATCTAGATATAGGATTCCATCATTTAAGGGTTAGAGAAGATATTATTCAAAAGACTACATTTGGAACTCCTAATGAGTTGGTTAAATTGATAGCCATGTCATTTGTCTTAACTAATGCTCGTGCATATTTTATGGATTCGACTAGTAGAGGTTTCTAGGAGCAGTTGAATAAATTTTTCATGGTGTTTGTGGATGGTATTGTGGTATTCTCCAAAATCAAAGAAGGGCACATACATCATTTGAAGAAAGTATTAGAAATTTTAAGAAGGAATCAATTAAGAGCAGAATTCTCAAAATGTCATTTTAAGAAGAAGGAAGTTTAGTTCCTTGGGTGTATTGTTTCTAGTGAAGGATTAGTCATTGACCCAGGGAAAATAGAAGCCGTAAGAGACTGGAAGACACCAAAAAATACTTCGGAGGTTCATAACTTCTTAGGATTGGTTGGTTTCTACAAGAAATTTATTGTGAACTTTGCAAATATCTCGGCACCTCCAATTAAGCTTACTAAGAAGAATCTGGTGTTTTCCTATAATCTAGATTATGAGAAGGCATTCGTTAGTTTGAAGGAATTATTGATAAGCGCGGTTGTCTTAATACCCCCCCCCCTCGATGGTACCAAACTGTTTACCGTCACTGATGCTTGCAGAACCGGTCTTTGTCTGTCCAAATACAAGAAGGAAAGATGGTAGCATATACTAGTCAACAACTCAAGATACATGAGAAAAATTACCTGACTGACCTTGAGTTGGCTGCCATTGTGTTTGCATTAAAATCCTGGAGGCACTACTTGTTTGGAGAAGATTTGAGCTATTCACAGATCACAAGTCTCTTAAGTACTTATTTTCATGGAAGGATTTGAATTTGAGACAACAAATATGGATGCAACTCCTTTCATCATAGGATTTTGGGATTTCCTGTACTTCAGGAAAGGAGAACATGGTTGTTGGTGTATTGAGTAAAAAGCACACCATGAAAAACTATTTGTTGTTGGAATAGAAGAGCTTAGAGTTTATTTATGATTTTGACTTCCGATCTTCATCAAAATATACACTAAGTTTATTGGCTATGATGGAAGTTAGACCTGCATTAATGGATAGAATTGTATTAAGTTAGAGACAAGATGCAGAGTTAGTTAATAACTTGAATCGATTAGAACATGGTGAACGATCAAATCATTATGATCATTACTCCAAGGATCAGAAAGTATCTTACATGTGATGTTAGTTGTGTGTGCCTCAGGTCAAGGAACTCATAGAAGAAGTTTTAAAGGAGTGCCACCATTCTACGATAACCATTCATTCAGATGGAGATAATACATAGGGATACGAAGAGGACTTTCTACTGGTTAAATGAAGAGGCATGTGATAGAGTTTGTGGCTAAGTGTTTAACATGCCAAAGGGTAAAATATGAATAAAAAAAGCTGAGTGGGTTATTACTCTCGTTAGAGGTTGCACAATGAAAATGGTAGAACGTATCTATGGATTTTATCGATATATTGCTTCAAAGCAGAAGAGGTAATGAGAGTATTTGGGTAATTGTGGACCGACTAACTAAGATTACACACTTCAACCTAGTAAAGAGCACTAGGATTATAGCGGCATTGGTGACGTTGCGTATAAAGGAAATAGTTTGGCTACACTGAATTTTAATTAGTATAGTAAGTTATCAAGTCCATTCTTTACGAATGAATTCTTGATATTTCTATGGAATGCTTTCGAAATAAACTAAAATTTAGTGGTTTACATCAAAATTATTATATAAACTATTTGATCTTGTCTAATTCTAAGATAATTGTGGATTAGGGATAGAAATTGGGGTTATATGAATAATTACTAAAATATTATGGTAACTAAAAGAGATATAATCTAAAATTAAAATAAGATTTGGATGTATAATTAATATGGAATGGTAATTTAGTAGTGTTTAGCAAAACAATGAAATCTTTGGTATTATATTAGTTGTATAAAATTAATAATCATATGGAAATGCATAAGTGAATATGAATTGGAGATAATGATATAATATTTTGTGAAGCATAGAATATAAATTTGAAATTTAATGGATATATATATATATATATATAAGTATGTATGTATTATGTTTGTATGTATGTATATGTGTGTGTGTATGAGTACAAGTAAAGAGAGGCATTGGATGTGTATTTGAGACATATCTCTACTATTAATAATGAGAATTCCATGAATAGAATTCAATCGTGTCTTTTTGAATTTTCCAAAATTCCCTTTACATCTTCTTTTCGAATTTTCCAAAATACCCTTTACACCTTCTTTTCGAATTTCCCAAAATACCCTTTACATCTCCATAAAGAAACATAGCTAAAATTATTCGAACTATCTCTCAATTTGCATGTCATTTATTCATAGGTCATGCCATTAAACTTCATAGCAACATCAAGTCTCAATTAGATAATATTAAAACTACTTTCTTATTCATCCCTTAGCTTATATACAATAACAATTAATATGTTGTGGACGATGTGGGACTAATTAAGCAAAGAAATCAGATGGTTCTGCATTCTCCAATTAAGAAAAACGTTAGTTTCTCCCTTAATAATTATGACGGCGTTAAACTTTTATGCAAAAGTTAATTATAACCACTAACCCACAGTTAATACTACCCATGTTTTAATACATATTAATTCTTCTATCTCATCTCATCATTTCTTATCCCTAAAAATAACCACTCATGGCATTAGAAGTTTTCATATTATGGTATATTTCTTCTCTCTCGGTGCAGCAAAATTTCATCATCATTGTCGATTATAGTAATTAGCGAATTTTACATAAGCACTGATTTGGAGGCTACTACCATGCTCAGATTTAGGAATGTATAGTTTTAACGCTTTAGGCATCAAAATCTTCAGGTAATTTCTTCTTTTATTCCTTTATTATTACTTTTATTTTGCTAATATTCATTTCTATAACTTATTTTTTTTCATGATGAGAAATATGAAAAAGCCGACTATTAAATAAACCTACACTATTTATTTTATGTCGGGTTTAGTGAGTTTTTGGATAATTTTATTGAATGCATTTAGTTAATTTGTATAGTTAGTTTTATTGCTTTGTCATTGAAAAGGTCATTGGGAAGGTTAACTCGAGCAGTTAGCAAATTGTTTTATTTATTTTTAAGATACTAGGGTTCATACATATCATTCAATTTACACTGTATATTTTCAATGGAGAATGATGTTATATGACGAATCAACTCTAGCAGTTAATGAATAATGATTAATTTCATTTTGTGTTAAGGTTTGAACCTCTCCTCATAATAGATCATAGCTAAATACTAAGGATCTATCTAAAATAAAACTAGAACCCATGTTCAATATCACATCAGAAACTCATATATGTGGAAGTAGTATGCACATTTTCAAAATAAATTTTATATACTTACAGAGTAGAGTCTGGACTATTTCAATTATTTTAAGACATGTTCTTTTACCAATCTTATTTATATTCATGGCATAAACCATATTTTATATTGTTCAGATTAAACAATTAGCATATACATAAGTCTGTTTGCCCATTTGTAAATATGCTCCTACAATATCTGAATTTGCAGTACAACCATTTATAGTATATTTTGTTTACATGCCCATCTATAAGTAAATATTGCAATTTTGTCCCTTTTAATTTAATATCCACGTATAGAAAGTAAATATTATATATTCTCCATTATAAATTGTAGGTTGCTGGTTATAATTTAATATCCACAGATAAAAAAACCACAGGGAAAAAATTTCTTCTTTTATTATACATGGATTGGTAGTTGCTCTGTTCACAAGATAAATTGTATAACCTTTGGTTTTGCACTTTTATCACCATGCCTGAAATATGATTCAATCTAAAACAAGTCAAGCACATTTATGGTCACTTATCTCTCGCATGTCTTCATTTATTTTTTTGATTTTCCTTAACTAGCCTCCAACTTACAACCATGTGATGAAACGAAATATTATTTAAAAATATACCTTATCAAATGAATGGGAAATATTAAAACATGATTTCTTTTTCTTTTTAGAAATGAATTCTATCTTTAGCTATGATAAATACATAGCTAAGCAAATGATCGATCCTTTCATGTTTCTTTTACATGAAAGCATTAATAATTAGTTTTAATTTTTGTGTGCATTACATTGTACCATCCGCTTGCACATTTTGTCAATTTATTTATTTTATATAGTTTTTTTTGTTTTAGTTTTTGTGAACTCATATTTCCATATATTTTAAAAAAATTCCGTATAGTTAGGTTCTCTCTTATGTTTATATATGCAGCTAACATACTTGCTATATGTATAGTTACTGATAATTTATCTTTGAATAATCATAGTTGTATGCATATTGGATAGTAAATTGTAATGATCTGTTCAAATTCAGTATAAGTTATATGTATATGCCCATCCACTTAAAGGAAAAAACATTCTTTCACCTATAACTTGGTTGTAAGAGTCTTATTTCTTTTTTACTTTCCTGCCGAAGTAGAGGTCTATATCATCGTCTTTTGTTATTTGTTCATTAGTTCATTTTTTTACGATTAACTATTAACTATAAAAGCCCTTACACATATAGCATGTTCAATTATTAGGTTAATTGGGGAATTTGGATGAAAGTTAACCTAAGACAACATGTACCGTGCTGATTAGAGCCCAAACATTGTAGGTTTAATGACACTTGGTTTGTAGCTTCATTTGTTGAAGATTAGACCTCCCATTTTTCCTACTTTGATCATGCCAATTAATTGAATTATTAATTTTCACTTGAAAGATATCTCTTATATTTGGTTTTTTTCCACTCTAAATAAAAAGGTTAAGTTCTTGCTACATAATTTGACATAAATATTTATTAGTAACGTAAAAGGTTTGAATGACATATAATACTAAACACTACAATTGGATACGTAAGTATTTAGTGGGATCAATTATGGGAATGAACTAAATTTATTTCCTTTGAATTAATGTTCTCATTTGGAATTTTTAAAATACCATAAGGTTTTTATGGTATCTATGCAAAGTTTATGTTCTTCGTTGGTTTCTGTTAGAAAATTTTAGAAAGTACTCAAGCCACATTTACTTGCAGATTTGTGGACCATTGAACATCTCAATCTTTATACGGGGGATGATCCTCTTTTTCCCATTTTTGAGTGGGTTGTATTGAAAATGAGGAGAAATTATGGTGTAAAAGAGTAAGTAAATGAAGTGCATACATCGGCTATAAGTAATTTATGTAATTGGTTGACTTTATGCTAAATAGCATGGTTTTTTTGTCAAATTAGTTCTCATTAATTGAGACTATTGTGGTAATAATAGTGGAGGGGAAAAATAACAGCTATTCAAAATTACAGTTAATTTTTCAGTGCATCTATATATGATTAATTTATCTTATTAATATTTGACATTATCATATGTTTCTCTATGTTTAGATGACCTATTCTTTGCATAAACCAGATGAGATCAAGTGAGAAATTATTAATTAAATTAAGAATTAAATATAGGAATTTAGATGCATGTGCAATTTGTTGGGAAAAATCACTTCAGATGATCAGTCTAAGGGAATAAAAAACCCAACGCAGCGGAAAAAACAATGAACTGGATCGTGATTGTAATGAGACGGAACAAACAAAAGATGAACACCAGAACAGACAGTCACAGAACTATGCAATGCAGAAAAATAAATAACACCAGTATTTATAGTGGTTCCACTACCGCTAGGCAGTGTACGTCCACTTGGGGAGAGGAGATTTTATTAATCACTGAAAGATTAGAGTTACAAGATTGATTCACTTTTGGAGGCTATACAAAAGAAGAATTTACAATACAGACAAAATTCTGCAGAGTTTCAGCTCTCTACGATGGCTCTGAAATTGGCTGAAATTAGCTCTCAATTTCGGCTACCATTGTTGTCCAAAAGCTGCTTTATTTATAGAGTGAAGATATGAGGAGGGGTAGCTGCTATATGGAAGCTCAGGAATTGGTTCGGCATCGTGGTTCGACATGTTTGGTCCGACATATGACACTTCGCATTTGGTTCGGCATAGTATACTTCAAGTCTGGACCGGCATCTTCCAATTTCCGAACGAGAAATCTGGACCGGTCTTCCCCGTCACCTACTTGGTTCGGCAAATACCGAACAAAATATTTCGGTCAACATCACCAGATCACCGAATGACAAATTTGGTTCGGTCTTCCTTCACCGCTCCAAACCAATGCCGCTCCACTTCTCTTCTTTACCGAACAAAGTTTCTCGTTCGGTCTTCTTCAATCACTGAACAAAGTCGCCACCGCTCTAGAACTCTGGAGGGTAAAATCCAAGCAACACCGAACCACTGATTTGGTCCGGCAAATTAGCTTCCTCCACCGAACCACTTTGCTGGTTCGGTCTTTAGCTCCTACTCCTAGGGCTTCGGCTTCCTCCTCCATGAGCTTCTCCAATGGCCTCTTCCTGGATTCAGGTATCATCTCTAACACAATTGATTAAATGTATATTAATGAATACTTATGGTTGAAATATCATTTTCCAAACCAAAATTGAAATCTTACACCTGCCATATGAATATACTTATTATAGTTGTTGTTATCAGTCATTTGTATATATGCTTACTACTAATCATGATCCTAGGGGCATGATATTTCTTTCAGCGTAATTTGAAGTAAATTTTAGAAAGACTAATATATACGGGAGTGGTGAGCTTGAGCCAATTCTTAATAAATATGTTATTCTGGTGGTGGTCAAAACATAAAATAAAAGTTGATTGATGCCTTTATTTGTTCAGTTGATCGGAGTTTGCTTTCCCGCTAGAGGGTTTATTTAGAATGATAATGCATTAACAGTGATTTGTTTGAACAAGAAAACATGTTGGATTTTATTTGCTACCTATATGTGTTTTCCTTTATTAGGTAGCTCATATGGGAGTAGGTTGAATTGAAATATAATATACGATTACCAAGAATTAAATTTTACTTGGAGACGAGTTGATTTCATTAACTGCCTCAATCGAGTAGAGACATCATGTAAGATTATGGCATTATTTTTTTATATACTTATGCTTTAAATTCTATATTTGTTGTTCAGAATTGTCAATTTTTATGATCCACCTCCAGTCCGTCTTTTTTTCAAAAATGTAAATGTAACGTGCATATTTAAGGCAGTTCAATATTGCTACTCTTAAATAGGAATGTTAAAATATTCTTATTTAAAGAGATTTACTATATGATTTGTTAATAAGCATTAAATTTTTATCATGCCAGTTTGGTTAATACATGCAACAATAGTTGTTATATCATTATCATTGTTTTTCAATAAAAATTTATACCAACCAAATTACATATCTTCATATTTTCTATATTCGGAGAATTTTATATTGAGAAAAATTCTTATCCTTACAACATATAATGTCATATATTATAAATTAAATAAAGCTTTTACCTGTGCCATCGGCACGGGCTCCATACTATTAATTTGTTTGCTTTCATCTTACTTGCATCTATTTTACTTAGGTAGTTATGTTTGTATGTGACACATTGTTTGAAACTGTAATTATAGATTTTATGTTATTGTATTTCAAGGTCAAGTAACATGCAAACTAGACAGGGTAAAGAACAAAATTATATTTATGTTTGAAAGATTTATTTTCTCTTGCAAGGAAGAGTAGAAAACTGAGAGCTATGTTTCTATTATAAGTCTCCAAATTATTACAATGGGTCTATCATCTTCTAACCATTTTGTTTGCTTTGATATATCATTCTCAATATTACCAAATATACTAGATTATCATTCAACTATTTAGCATGAATGAATTTTTTGACAACCTTCTGCATGCTCCAAAAAAAACTAAATTGGATTAGTTTCCAAAAAAAACTAAACTGCTGAAGTTTCATTCTTGCAGTGGCCTCCATCATAGTAGAACTGAATGCTAATATATTCTTACCATTTTGAGTTCAGGGTTATATGCATAACGATTATCATGTAGTACCAATGATGATCCCTAGCAAAGATACTGAACTGTCGAAACTATTGCATGTAGTTATGCTAATTTTTTTACAATTGTACTTTCACATGTTCTAAATATATAGAGATGTAATAAAAAAGAACAACATCAATCAAAAACTGAAGTTACATGTTTTATGTATAGATTTGCCAATTATGAACTGAAAATGGACGTTGGCAATGAAGAAGTGGTTTTACTTCAGTTTGGGAAGGTTGGAAATGAACTATTTACTATACTATTTGGGAAAATTGGTGATCAAGAAGTGGTTTTACTTCAATTTGGGAAGGTTGGCAATTCTGAACTGAAACTGAAGGTTGGTTATCTGCATCACTAACTTTAGTACTAAATTTGGCTGTGAACAAAAAAAAGGAAAAAATGTATTTCGTTAAGTTATGCTTCTGTTGTGTTGTGTTTTATGTGTGAATGGAGTTTGCGTGTATCAAAGTTACTTAGCTTCATTGTTTTTTTCTGTTTTCTTTTTTGAATCTTATGCTTGCAAACCATGTATATGATGCATGTACTTCAATTTTCTAAAGCTATACATGTTCATCCACTTATGTTCTGCATAATCATGAGTGTGCAATTGGTCCATGTGAATAATATGCATGATTAATATGGAATAGACCTACAAATAATGTTAAAATTTATAGAATTAATGTCTTGAAGTCATTGAAGTGGCTTGCGCTTCATGTTAACATAGAATATTGGATTACTGTTTCTGTGAAAAATTTGTCATGTTTTCACTTGCATCCAATTTAAGTGCAATTGCAAGTTGTGCCTATATCTTTCTTTATGTTTTGAGCATAATTTGTTTGCAATCATTAGCGTGTGTGTGTGTGTGATTGAGCCATGTTAGGGCCATCGATTTGTGAACTTGATAAAGATAAGTAAACTGAAAATTGGTTCATTTCAAAAGATAACTGAGAATTTTACTAGCATGAATAGTTAGAGATGTCTAAGTTCTCCATCATTTATTACAGCTTTGACTAATCAAAACTCAAAAAACTATTGTAGTGCTAACATAATTGGTCTTTTAGTGCTACCGGGTGGTTCAAAAATTGATGTGAAATCTATTGCCTTATTATTTGGATTCAGTTGTTTTGTTTGAATATACTCTTTAATTATACAAAAAATGATGTTGATGTAGCAAGCTACATTGTTAAGGTCCTTAAGAATATTTGAAATAGTGAAAACGATCACTACACTTATTAACACTGTTTTTTCTGAAATGAACATGTTTGTACCAAAATTGGGCACAACACTCTTCGGAAGTTTGTGAAGAGATAAAGTGAAGAAATTAAATGGAAAAAGAGGATTATCTAACAAAAACTCCAAATTTCAGATATGAAAGCAATTAAAATGCAAGGAGACACAAGAATTTAGAGTGGTTCGGCGTATCGCCTACGTCCACTATGAAGTTGTTAGCTTTATTTATCTTTCTTTGAAGATTACAGGTGAATTCAGTAAGTTACAGCAGATGATTATGATTTGCAGCAATAAATCTCGTTGGTAGCAGCAGCAATGGAGTTTAGATCTGGATCCGGCAGAGTCTAGGCATTGGAGAGCTCAAAGAGGAAGAAGAACCCCTTTTCTGTTGGCTTTAGGGGTCTATTTATAGGTGTAGGAGGCTGATATTTCGCTCAGATATCGGGAGGCTCCTTCTGGCACGTGACCAGGCCCGCGCGCCCAAGCCCGCGAAGTTTCGGTCCGTTCTGTGATCGATACGAACGGCTTTCGTATCGATCAAGATTGCGTCCGATGGAGTCGAAATTTTGCATGGACATTCCTTAGCATGCACGTAGGCTTTTGTGAAATTTAATTGCATTTGGACTTGTAGATCAGGAGATATGATCAATACGAAATGGGATTCTCGGTTGGCTGTTTCGTTCGACTTGCTCTTATTCGACTCGCTCTCGTTCGACTCGGTGACGTGGCGCTTGAATCTCTAGATCACTCCGCCTTTGATGCTGTTTTGATCGAGTCGTTCTAGGACTTTTGCCCTATTCGTATCGATGGTATTGTTTTGTTTGCATCGATAAAAGATGTGCAGTTCGCATCGATGGAGGTAGAAGTCTTCGGATGGATGCGAAGTGGAGCGAGTCGAAATGTGGCTCTCCGATGGAATCGAACTAGATGGAGTCGAACAGTGGTCCTGCGAAGGAGTCGAACTAGATGAAGTCAAACAGAGGTTCTCTAGAGGATGCGGAGCGGGTCGAACAGAGGTTCTGAGATGGAGTCGAAGTGGAGCGAGTCGAACAGTGGTTCTGTGATGGGATGCGAAATGGAGCGAGTCGAACAGTGATTCTCTGATAGATGTGAAGCGGAGCGAGTCGAAGTAGGCACTCCTGATGGATTCGAACTGAGCGATTCGAACAGAGGCTGTTTTTATCCAATTTTGCATCGACCGTAACTTGAGCATACGAACTCGGATTGACCTAAAATTTGAAATGTTGACTCTCATAGCTTCGCTTGTTGTGTCATATCAATTTAAGCCCCGATCCGGACTCGAACAAAATTTGTCGATATCCATAGTGGGCCTGCGTATAATCGATCTCTAAGACGAACCGTCACTGGTTACTAGTCAGTTCCTTGGTGTCACGACCTTGCCAAAAGGCGGGATAACATTTGCCCCCCAAAGTACATCTTGTGGAAACATGATGTGCTTTGAAATGCTGCAATCTTCATTCTGAATAGTTATCGTCTTTTCGATGAAAGCTGTAGTCTTCGACTGATTTTCTCGAAAATGTAAAATGTTGACTATTAACTGCTGTACCCTGTATTGTTGCAACTGATTGCTGTATGCTAGTGATTAGCCGTTTGTTGTTGTTATTGTTATCAGACGAGTTTCCAATTCCTGTAAATCTGGAATATTGAATAATAGTCCGACATACATGCATATATGTCAATCTGACTCTCGTTGATGTTTGTACGTTCACAAGTCGTTGTCATTTTATTTTATATTGAATTCTGTATCGATCCTCTCCTGAACCGACGTGAAATTCGTTGTGACAACGCTCGATGGTTGTTTTTGAATGTTCCTTCATAACGATCCTCTCCTGAATCGATGTGAAGGGTTGAAACATTGAGGACGATTTTCATTGAATTTAGGGATGCGAAATGAGTATTTCGAATCGATATAGATGGAGTCACTGGATATGAACCGGCAATTCGTATCGATGGCGTTGGCCTCTGGAAGCCGTGATTCGATGGATTCGAACTGCATAGGAGATGGAGTCGAAGATGAGCGATACGAAGAGAGGCTTCGCATTGATGTAGACTCGAGCCTAGGGAGTCGAACAGCTTGTTCGAATCGATGCGAAGGCGACACGTTGTAACCGGTCGTGTTTACTGGAATGCGTATCATTTTTTTCACTTTTCCTTCGAATCCATATAAATATCGTGGACTTAGCCATTTTTTCACTTTTTTACTTTTCTACTCTTGCACTCTCGCTTTTGTATCGCTCTGAGACTCGGGAAAATAAAGAACTGTTCTTGCCTTTGAACCGATTCAGATCTTCAATTACTCGAACTAACTGCCAGATTTAGGTAATCCACTAAGCAAAGCAACGCGTAAACGATGAGACTCGATCTTTAACACCAAATCAACCAGAGTCGTGACCGATCGAAGATTCCTTGGCTTGAGCTTCACGTCGATCTGGAGTAGGGGCTTCGAGATGGTGAGCCGTAGGCCTTCGTATCGATCGATGGTTGAGCTTTGCATTCAAATCAAGTGCTTTGAATATGTGGATTGATACGAAGGGGTTGCGTCTGATCGATTCAAAATGATGGCCTTGGATCGAGTCGAAGTGGATGGCTTTGGATCGATTCGAAGCGGCGGCCTTGGATCGAGTCGAAGTGGATGGCTTTGGATCGATTCGAAGCGGTGGCCCTGGATCGAGTCGAAGTGGATGGCTTTGGATCGATTCGAACTGCGCAGCCCTTGGATCGATACGACAGTGTCCCTGAGTGGTCGATACGAAATCGAACCTGATCGATGCGAACTTGAACTTGAGCGACCGATTCGAACATGAGGTTTTGATGATTGACAATGAACCTAACTTCGGTGATATCGAAAAACCTTGTGTATTCGAACGTCTAACTCCGACGAGCTTCATTTTGGCGTAATTAGACTTGACCTTTGGACTGCATATTTGATTTCCCTTCGAAGCTCGTCGATGGAACTGCAATTTTAACAAAATTTTAACAGAATTTAACTTGGATTGGTTGATAATTTCTGGATGGCACGATTGTGACGGTCAGCTATGACAGTCATTCCGACTGAATTTCGAAGTCTCGTCGTTTTCATGTTTTCTTCAATCCTGTAGAATTTCTTAAGTGATATACAGTACTGCACTGCACAACACACTCACACACTTTACACTAGGGGATGCACGAGCGTTATTGTCTGTTTAATAATGGTTTTTCATAAGCTAGCTAGTCATGGAACCTTCAAGTTCTCAGCAGCAGGAACTCCCGAGTTCAACTCCTTCAACCATCGAAATACCGGTTATCAAAGTCGAAGTTATAGACCCAGCTCCGGACGAGCATCTAGGTGCTCGGCTCATTTGTCGTCCACAAGATTTTGTGCCGTCCGGTATCTCCGAAGATATGCTGGGACAGATTTGTTTAAGACACGGCTTGTCGCTCGATGACGTGCTACTGCCTAGGCCAAATGATAGGCCACATGATCCCCCGAAGGAGTTTACTGCTTTTAACCGTCATGCCTGTACGGCGGGAACGCTTCCTCCTTTCAACTAATATATAAGGGAGATGTTATCATTCCTTGGAATAGCTCCATCCCAGCTACATCCTAACGGATATGCCCTGCTGAATAGTACTTTCATTCTATTTATGGAGATCCTCTTTCGACCACCAAAGCCGATCGAGATCAGATATTTATTTAACGTTAAGAGCCGTGGAGACAGCCCTTCTTTCACCTTCTTGGAAGCGGTTAGGAACTGCCACATTGTAATGGGCTCCGGGGGAAGGCTAAGTTACTTCAAGACCGAATCGTTCTACGTTCGGTGCCCCCTTGGATTTGCTAGGCGGTGGTTGGATAGACGTAAGCGTTTTCTCTTGAATTATCAAGATAATAATAACTGACTTCAAAACTGACATACTTCTCTTCCTTTTACAACTACAATCTCTTGACCTGACGGCGCATACTTCAGAGAGCTAGTTCGGATTCTCCAAGCGGCTCCGGGCGAAGAGAGGCATATCGACTGGGTTCTGACCGACATAAACTTGAGGACTGTCGGGCTAATTGAACAGAGGCAGAGCATACGGCTGGAAGGGACACTTAGAGTGGTCTCGAAGAAACGGGTGAAGCGCAAAGCGCCCGTAGTTGTAATAGCCGAAGAAGTTGATCCGGAGAGAACACCTACCGATAATGAGCTCCCAACTGGGCCTTCTTCCGATGTCCAGGATTCAAGAGGAAGGAGAAAAGGCAAGGCAGCTGCTTATAAGCGTCCTAAATCCATGAGATTAAAATCCGTGGTTGTGTCCTTGCCCGTCCCGGGGGTTAGAATTTCGGAGGCTCTGCCCCCGCCAGTAGAGAATCGTTTTGAAGGGCTTGCTGATATTCCGATTCCGGATTATGTGTCGTCTCAACACGACACCGAGATGGAGGAGCTTGACAATGCTCTTGAGCTGAGCGGGTCGCTTGCTATGAGTGTGGCCGACATTTCTGGTTGGTCGGGGGGTTGCACATGCATACACTTCACTGCACTACATGATTCATAACTGTAAATCATCCAACTTGAGAAATCGCTAACTTTTCCTTCGTCTTTCATTTTCAGGTACGATGTCCGGAAGAGGGTCAATGCTCGGGAATCTTCGTTCAGCCCGAAAGGGTTCTTCTTATTATGACTCCCGTAGGAGAGACTCGAATAGAGACTGTGATCGCGAGTACTCTAATCAAGATAGATACGGGCATGACAGGGACAGAGAATACAGACATCGGTCAAGATCACGCTTGCCTCCTCTTAGACTTCCATCTCCACCCCCCGTTCTTGTTCCACATCCGCCAGAGCCTCCTCGTCACAGGCCAACTTCTCATACTTCTAGATCCGAGACTCATCTTCAGAGAGTTGAGACCACCGCCTCCATAATTGCAGAGTAGGTCCCCACTGAGCCCACAGGAGAAGGGGCCCTTAAATTGGCTCAGATGAGGAAGGATTTTTCGAATATTTGCTTCGATGGCTATGTCTTCCCACCACACCTAAAAAGAATTCCCTCTGGAGTGGAAAACACGATGCATGAGTACGTTCATGACATCTACACCCAGTACAGAGAGTGGGTAAAGGTTGCAGAGAAAGCTTCTAAGGTGGCCTTTGAGCGAGCCAAAGCACTTGAGAAAATGGAGACCGAACTTGCTCAAAGGGACCGGATCATTCAAGTGCTCACTGCTGAGTCCGAGTCTTCTCGGAAATCTTAAACTACGGCCACCAAGAAAGCTGATGAAGCGAATGTGGCCATGGAGAGGTTGAGGCAGACACATGTTGCCTTGGTGGAGGAGATGGGCCATCGGAATACTACAGTTACCGCCGAGCGGGATGCGGCAGTCAAGGAACTCAATGAGCTTAGAGCAGACCATGAGGCGTGCGAGCAGGCTGTTCTGCTTAGGGGTGAACGGGATGCGGCTGTGGCTAAAGTCTGCAAGGTGGAGACTGAGGTCGAGGAGAAAGTGAAGTCGGCCGAGTCTAGGCTAGAGGCTGATATCGAAGACCTTCTCGTTGTTTACAACGCTAATGTGTTGAGGCATAGGGGTCTAGCCTGGCTCGATGATTATCCAGCGCATCTATACAACGCCTGGGGCCGATTGGTTGAAGAAGAGAGGGAGGCACATCTGGGCGAGTCTGTAGATGAATTTGAACTCGAGAATCGTATTCTGACTGAAGATGAAAGGAAGATTCTTCACGAGTCAATGATTCTACATGAAAAGGAAAGACTCGGTGGTGCCCAGCACTTTGAAATAGGAGAGGGTTCAGGGGTTGAACATCATGAGGCGAGTCTTCAAGTTCCAGCGTCAACCCAGCTTGAATCCTCATCTGCGGTTGATCCCCAAGCTGTTCCTGCCTATAATCCGGATCAGCTGCAGATGTCTCCGGTTGTAGCTCAAGTTACTGAAGCCGCTCTGCCGCCTTCAAGTCAAACTGAGGAAGGTATTCTGAACATTCCACATATCTGCCTTAAGTCGGAATCTTTATCTGAATTAAATTCTGACAGTCTTCTTGTTTTTTGATCAGTGATTGATGCTGCATCGGCCATGCCTCGTGCTACTGAAGAATCATATCAAACAAGGGAGGCTATCGTGACCGAAGCAATCATCATAAGTACAGCTGCCCCACTTGACGATATGCAGGGGAATACGATTGTGTTTGATGAGCAGCTGATGAAAGAACTCTTTCGCTGTCACGGCGATCCTTTAGCTGATTTACCATTTGTCATGGGTGGAGGCGCTCCTGCTACAAGTTCTTCAATGCCGACTACTGTTGCCCCTAGCGGGGCTCGGGTAGTTACTGAAGAGGAGATGTTCGCCCAAATCGACGCTGAAATGGCAGCAGCTGCTCATGGTGGCAGCTCTGGAGGTGGGATGGCAATACCGGGACCAGCTCCGCTTAGGATGATATCTCCTGGTGGCACAGTTTTCATCACTAGCATGCCCATTCCACCTTCTGTACTTGATTCTTTTTCCCCCGACTCCGCCCGCAGGAAGCATCCCTATTCACTCGAGCTCGGAGGAGGATGTCGATATTATGCCATCGCCTGGAGACCGACCACCAAAAGGCAAAGGCTCAAAGAGGAAAAATAGTGGCGGCTCCAGCGGGTCTACACCGAGGAGGAAGCCAAGGAAGAAGAAAGATTAGACATGTTTTGACTTGCATTTTGTTGGTCGTGTATAGATGCGAGTTCGGCCCCTGCTAGTAGGAATTTTTTGGAACAAACTTGTACACGAACTTCTTTCACAAACAATAGAAATGAAACTTCTCTTTTTTGGTTTCTTTTCTGTCGTTGTGTATTTGTCTAAGTGTTTCAATATCTGAAGTGCAATTATGACGTTTTCGCTTCCGAATCAAGTTTGCTTTTGTTCGCCAAGTTCGGAAACTGGGGACATGGTTTGCGACCGGGAAGCGAGTTGAATTTTGACGTCGTATTGCTTCAATCAATGGTTGATGCTTAATTTCTGCCCCCTGTCTTGGGGATGAGTTGTAGAACACCAGTCGATGATCGCTTCTTACATATAGCATGCTGAGTCTGGTGCCACCGGACGGATGTTTGAGACAATCAGAGGTTGAGCGGTTTATCCACGCGTGTCCGATTGTCGATGGTCATATCCGCACTCTGGGGATCCTCTTTTGTTTATTGGTGGTTGGTCATGCTGGCTTAAGTTTAAATCATACACCCGCGCTCTGGGGACTTGGAATCGACTTTTGTACTCCGTCTCGCTCTCCGGGAGTTCAGAGTTGATATTGTACTTCGATTCACGCTCTGGGAACTCGAAGTTGATGTTTATACTCCGACTCACAATCTGGGAGTTCGAAGTTGGCGTTTATACTCCGA
The DNA here is from genome assembly GCA_030737815.1 of Allium fistulosum. Lineage (NCBI taxonomy): Eukaryota > Viridiplantae > Streptophyta > Magnoliopsida > Asparagales > Amaryllidaceae > Allium > Allium fistulosum. The sequence continues at coordinate 1,384,007,353 of CM060901.1, read as the reverse complement.
CTCGCACTTTGGGAGTTCGGAGTTGTTGTTTATACTCTGTTTCACACTCTGGGAACCCGGAGTTGATGTTTATACTCCGACTCGCACTCTGGGAGTTCAGAGTTGTTGTTTATACTCCGTTTCGCACTCTGGGAATCCGGAGTTAATGTTTATACTCCGATTCGCACTCTGGGAATTCGTAGTTGTTGTTTATACTCCGTTTCGCACTCTAGGAATCCGGAGTTGATGTTTATACTCTGATTCGCACTCTGGGATTCAGAGTTGATGTTTATACTCCGACTTGCACTCTGGGAGTTCGAAGTTGATGTTTATACTCCGACTCGCACTCTGGGAGTTCAGAATTGATGTTTATACTCCGACTCGCACTCTAGGAGTTCAGAGTTGATGTTTATACTCCGACTCGCACTCTGGGAGTTTGGAGTTGTTGTTTATACTCCGTTTCGCACTCTGGGAATCCGGAGTTGATGTTTATACTCCGACTCGCGCTCTGGGAGTTCGGAGTTGAATCAGGATCATGGATGGTTGGGTCACATCCACCCCGAGTTAACAAGTGAGGTCGTTAGATGGACGGGTCCACCCTCCTCAAACTTGGTTCAGATACGGACGAAGTCGTTAGGCGGACGGATCCACCCTCTTCGTAGACGCATTTTCAATACTCCAGTTCGCACTCTGGGAACCGGGAGTTAAGTGAGGGATTGTCGTGTATCAATCCGTTTTTGACCTTGATGTGATGGCTTGTCCCCGAGCTCGGGTATCACTTAGCGAGTGACCGGTTGCATCACAGTCACTCTCTATTTGAATAAATTCCACCATATGGTGAAACTTAGCTCTCCGTGCATAGTGATGATCATATGAAGCATTTCAAGTAAATCACAGCTCTAGCTCGAAGAGATTGCATTTTATTGCTGAAATAAGAAAATATGGAAAAGTCAGTTGCCTTATTACAAATTCTAATTTCGAAATGCAGAAACAAATTGCGAAATGGAAAATAAACTAAATGGATAAACATAGCCTGTCATGTGTAGTAGCGGCGAAGACTCTCGCTATTCAGGCTCTTGGCAAAGTAAGACCGTCAACGGTCGATATTTTGAATGTGCCATCTCCGAGCCTTCGTTCAATAACATACGGTCCTTCCCCTGTCGGCTTCATATGCGAAGGAACCAGATAAATTCTTTTTAGGACGAGATCGCCTAGTTCATAGGTTCGCGGGCGGACCTTGGCGTTGTACAATCGAGCGACTCGACTTCGATGCGCAGCTGCCCTCAAATCAGCCTCTTCACGCTTCTCATCCAGTAGATCGAGAGATTTAGCAAGTAATATAGCATTTGTCTTTGGATCGTAGTATGTCACACGATGAGAAGGGACTTCTAGCTCGACTGGAATAACGGCTTCTGAACCATAAGAGAGAGAGAATGGAGTGTGACCGGTCGCGGTCTTGTGGGTTGTTCGGTAAGCCCATAGAGCCATAGGAAGTTCATCGACCCACTTGCCCCCGACCTTTTCCAGTCATTTTTTTAGAATGGACTTTATAACTTTATTAACTGCCTCAACTTGTTCGTTTGCCTGATGGTGTGCAACTGCAGAGAATTTCATTTGGATGTGAAATCGTTTGCAGAAATCTTTAAATTCAGCACTGTCGAATTGGGTTCCGTTGTCCGTATAATGGTGTGTGGGAGACCGAATCGACAGATGATGTTGTGAACTACAAAGTTGATTACTTTCTTCGTTGTTATGGTAGCAAGAGCTTCGGCTTCAGCCCACTTTGTAAAGTAATCAACTGCAAACGATGGCGTATTTCGCACCACCTTTTGCCAGAGGTAGGGCACCAATGATGTCGATGCCCCACATTGCAAACGGCCATGAGCTGACCATTTGCGTTATCTCAGTAGGAGGAGCCCTAGGAATTCGGGCATATTATTGGCACCTATCACATTTCTTTGCATAATCCGACGCATCGCGATTCACGGTCGGCAAGTAATATCCGTATCGAAGTATTTTCTTGGCAAGTGCTTGCCCCCTGGAGTGATCGCCACATTCTACCTCGTGTACATCGTGCAATACTCGTTTAACTTCATCGTGAGAGATATACCGGAGTAGAGGGATTGAGTACCCTCTTCTGTACATGATTCCAATCTGGATGGTAAATCGTGAGGCCTTCCGAAGGACTTGTCCCTTTTCACTCCTGCGCTCCGGCAGGGTTCCGTGCTCAACGTAATTTCTGAGTGGAGTCATCCATGAATCCTTTTCGAGGATGGTTTCGCCTACCCGGTCTATTTCTGCCCGGTCAATGCTTAGGGAGGATAACGCTTCTACGGGAACGAGTCCTATTTGCTGGGCTTCGCCTGTGCTGGCTAGCTTGGCCAATGAATCGGCTTTTTGGTTGCGTTCTTGAGGTATACAGTAAATGGCATAATAATCAAACTGATTTAGTACTTCCTGAACTCGAGCTAAGTAAGCAGCCAACCTTCGATCTCTTGCTTGATACTCTCCCCGTACTTGACACACAACTAATTGTGAATCATAATAGATTTCCAGTGCGATATTCTCAAATCTCTAGCAAGTTTCAAGCCAGCTAAAAGGGCTTCATATTCAGCTTCATTATTAGTCGCATGAAAATGGAACTTCAGAGCATAACATATGGATCGGCCTTCGGGAGTTTCAAGTACAACACCAGCGCCCGAACACCAGTCGTTTGATGCACCGTCGGTATAAAGCTTCCAGACGTATTCGGGGGATTCACCGGTTTTGGGCAAGTCCTCTGGAACGGTAAATTCAGTGATGAAATCGGCTAGGACTTGTCCTTGTATTGCCCGTCTTGGAGTGTAAGTAATGTCAAACTGGCTCAGTTCGATGTTCCACTTGAGTAACCTACCAGACGTCTCAGGCCGCCAAAAGACCTGCCGTAATGGCTGGTCGGTGTAAACAATAATCGGATGTGCCTGGAAATACGGTTGGAGTTTTCTTGATGCAATAACAAGGCAATAAGCCAACTTCTCTAATTTCAGATAATTCCTTTCGGCCCCAGTCAATCGCTTGCTGACGTGGTATACTGGTTTCTGTATCTTGTCTTCTTCTCGAATTAATGCAGCGCTGATAGTGTTTTCTGATATTGCCAAATATACGAACAACTTCTCATGATCAATAGGCTTTGACAGGATAGGTGGTGTGGATAGATGTTGGACTAGTGCTTGGAAAGCGCCCTCACACTCCATGGTCCATTCAAAGTTTCGTTTCCCTTTTCGGATCAGATCGAAGAAGGGGATCCATTTGTCAGTGGACTTTGAAATGAACCTGCTCAATGCCGCTACTTTCCCATTGAGACTCTAGACCTGCTTTATGGTTTTCGGAGTTTCGAGATTCCTGATAGCCCAGATTTTTTCAGGATTAGCTTTGATCCCTCGAGCGTTGACGATGAACCCAAGGAATTTTCCGGATGCAACTCCAAAATGACATTTCAGTGGATTTAGCTTCATTTTGTATTCTCGAAGTATGTTGAACATAGTTTCCAGGTCTTGAATATGGTCGGTGGAGAGTCGTGACTTCACAAGCATGTCGTCTACATATACTTCCATTGTTTTCCCGATTTGATTGGCAAACATCCGATTGACCAATCGTTGATAAGTTGCCTCGGCATTCTTGAGTCCGAATGGCATAACTTTGTAACAGTAAAGTCCCAGATTGGTTACGAAGCTGGTATGTTCTTGATCGGGTAAATGCATCGGTATCAGATTGTAGCCAGAATACGCGTCCATGAAGGATAAGAGTTCATGCCCAACTGTCGAGTCTACTAGTTGATCAATCCTGGGAAGCGGGAAACTGTCTTTGGGACATGCTTTATTCAGATCGGAATAATCGACACATGTTCTCCATTTTCCGTTTGGCTTTCGGACGAGCACGGGATTCGACACCCATTCAGGATATAGGGCATCCCGAATGAACCCATTCGCTTTAAGCTTTTCTACTTCTTCTTTAAGGGCGGCAGATCTCTCTGGATCCATACCACGCCTTTTCTTTTTGACCGGGACATGCCGCGGGTCAATGTTCAGGGTGTGGCTTGCGATGTCCGGCGAGATCCCACACATGTCAGAATGCATCCAAGCGAATACGTCAAGATTCGCTCGTAGAAATTTAACCAATTCCTCTTGAGTTTGCTGGCTTAGCTGAGACCCAATCTTTAACATTTTTGAATCAACGTCATTGTCAATTGGGACATCAATCGTCAGTTCGGCCGGGGATGCTTGACTCTCTTTAGATTCTCCTTCGTCTTCAGTTTCTCTTGGGTCAAGATCCTTGAGGAATTGGCTGGAGTGCCCGGTCCTAGGCCCGGGCGTTAATTGCCAATTATCAGCAAAACAGACGCAGAGAGATTCCTCTACGCCCTTTCCATTCTCCTCTCGCTGCGCCTCCCACAGCTCAACAACATAATAGGCTCTGGCAGCAGCCTGATCTCCCTGAATGATTCCTACTCCATGATCAGTGGGAAACTTTAAAGTTAAACACCACGGGGCGATGGCTGCCCTGAATTCGACGAGGGCTGGTCGGCCCAAGAAAGCATTGTAAGGGGAGTCTATGTCCAAAACAATGAACTGTAACATCCGTACTCTCCGACGTTCTCCAACTCCCAACTCTACTGGCAGTTCCACCATTCCAGTGGGTATAGTAGCACTTCCGTTGAAACCGTGGATTCGGGATTGACAAGGTTTCAAGTCCGTGGCTTCCATTCTCATTTGATCATAGGCTCGCTTAAACAAAATATTCACGGAGCTTCCACTGTCAACTAAGATCCTCTTCATCCAAGCGGGACCTACTTGAGCCGAGATGACCAGTGGATCGATAGTGAGGGCTTCGACTTTATCAGCATCCCTATTTTTGAACACGATGTCATATGTCATCGTCTTCTGTTGCTTGGCCGGAGCCCCTTCATCAAGACTACTATAGCACTCGAAGTCCGCATGCCTGATAGAGCTGGCATACGACTCCATTTCCTTCCAACTTCGGTCTGCTGGATGAGGAATACCACTTATTGTATTAATAACCAACCTCCCGCCAGTTCGAGCGGGTTCCTCTTGCCTTTCTTGATTTGGCGCACGATTTTGATTTGATGGGCCCGCACCACCAGACTGCGGCGCCTGCACATACTGATCCAGCTTCCGTTCACGTATCAGTTTTTCAATGAGGTCTTGTAAGTGACGACACTCATTGGTGTTGTGGCCATAACTCTCATGGAATCTACAAAATTTTCCTGTTTGGATTTGTCTTTCCGTTGGTGGCTTCAGAGCAGGTTTCTTGTATTACATGGTATTGCAAGTCTGCAAATACACATTTTCCAATGACGTGTTCAATGGAGTGTAATTATCGTACATGGAAGCTCTACGCCGTGGACCACGATTCTGATCACGTTTTTTGCTTTGATTTTCATTGTCCCTCTGATGGTTCTGTTTATTTTGTACATTCAACTAAACTTTTCCAGAACTCTCTCCGGACTGTTTTACAGCGATGTTACTCTGGATTCCTTCGATGTTGGGCCCTGCATCATCCTGCTTCCTAGACTGTTTCGCATCCTCCCTTCTCAAGAATTGGGCTGCCTTGGAATAGAAACGGTCCAATGACGCAGGTGGTTTTCCAGCTAACCAATTTTCGAACTCGAAATCAGCATCAATCCACTTAGTCAATGCCATCAGGATAGAGTTATCATTGGGATTGCTTATCTCTGCACACGCAGCATGGAATCGCTCCAAATAACGTCTAAGCGTTTCTCCGGGAGCTTGAGTAACACTAGACAAAGTGTTAACATCTTTAGGCCTTGCCACGTGCATACAGAATTGTTCAACAAACTTGGTGGCCATCTGGTCAAAACTAGAGATGGATCGTGGTGGCAAACGAGTAAACCACATGGTAGCAATGCCTCTTAAGGAAATAGGGAAACTACGGCACTTTACTGCGTCATCAGCTCTCGCAGCATTCATTAGCCATTCATACTTCAGGATGTGTTGATTGGGATCAGAACTTCCTTCGTAAACTGGAAAAGTTGGCATCCTGAAGCGCCGAGGAGGTTCAGCATACAATATGTCATCGGTGAAAGGGGTATGACTCCGGGAGATTCCCCAGTCGTCATTAGAGAGACCCTGACTTTCGCGAATCATTTGTCGGATCATCGTTGGAATATCCGGCATACGGAAACTAGGAGCATGCTGTGCCAAGGTGTGGTCGGGTTCCACAGCGCGAGTCTGGACCGGACGCGGTCGACGGTCCGTGCCTCGCCTCCTTGGTTCAACATCCTCAGGGACATAAGGCTCAGGAGTATGCTCTCCTTGGCTACGATGAGGATCAGCTTGGTTTCTAGCATCAACTCCTTGTTCGGTAGCGGTGGTAGTAGCAATGTTGCCTGTGACATGATAAGGAGCAGCACCTCCTCGGGACGAAGGTCCGGTATGATGACTAGCGGTTGGCCCAGTTCTGGGTTGTCCAAGATTCGAAGCAGGTTGGTGCCCTGTGGCCTGGGTGTAGCTTACATCCAACCGTGGGCGTGTGGATCGGTGATGACCATCAGATGAGGCTGAACTCTCCGTGGAAGAATAGGAACCTTGGTCTCTTCTGGATCTTCTGCGCCTTTGGCGATTCAACTGGTTGGACAACTCTGTGTTGGTGCGTAGTTGTTCAGTTAGCTTTTGGCGACTCTGGGTCAATTCTTGAAGCAGCATCTGAAACTCTTGTTTGGTAACCGGGCCTGTTGGATCTGAAGGTCCGGCGGCATCTTGGTTTGATGAAGGCAATTGCGCGGGATTCTGTCAGTCCCGTCCTCCTTGATCAGCAGCTATAGAGGTAGTTCGTGTACTTACCATGGTGAATTAATGAAAGTCCTTTCCTAGATCTGATGCAGATCTGAATAGAATGGAAGGGCTTCAAAGTTCTAGATCTGGATCTTCTTCTTGGATTTATGCAATCCGATATAGATAGGAGATCCAAAGAGTAGGAGAAAAATTGGGTTTTCTCAGTGAAAGCACCAAAGTGTTTGTACCAAAATTGGGCACAACACTCTTCGGTAGTTTTTGAAGAGATAAAGTAAAGAAATTAAATGGAAAAAGAGGATTATCTAACAAAAACTCCAAATATCAGATATGAAAGTAATTAAAATGCAAGGAGACACAAGAATTTAGAGTGGTTCGGCGTATCGCCTACGTCCACTATGAAGTTGTTAGCTTTATTGAACTTTCTTTGAAGATTACATGTGAATTCAGTAAGTTACAGCAGATGATTATGATTTGAAGCAATAAATCTCATTGGTAGCAGCAGCAATGGAGTTTAGATCTGGATCCGGCAAAGTCTGGGCGTTGGAGAGCTCAAAGAGGAAGAAGAACCCCTTTTATGTTGGCTTTGGAGGTCTATTTAGAGGTGTAGGAGGCTGATATTTCGCTCATATCTCGGGAGGCTCCTTCTGGCACATGACTAGGCCCACGCGTTCAAGCCCGCGAAGTTTCGGTCCATTCCGTGATCGATACGAACGGATTTCGTATCGATCAAATTGCGTCCGATGGAGTCGAAATTTGGCGTGGACATTCCTTAGCATGCACGTAGGCTTCTGTGAAAATTTTATTGCATTTGGACTTGTAGATCAGGAGATATGATCGATACGAAATGGGATTCTCGGTTGGCTGTTTTGTTCGACTCGCTCTTATTCGACTCGCTCTTGTTCGACTCGGTGACGTGGCGCTTGAATCTCTGGATCACTCCGCCTTTGATGCTGTTTTGATCGAGTCGTTCTAGGACTTTCGCCCTGTTCGTATCGATGGTATTGTTTTGTTTGCATCGATAAAAGATGTGCAATTCGCATCGATGGAGGTAGAAGTCTTCGGATGGATGTGAAGTGGAGCGAGTCGAAATGTGGCTCTCCGATGGAATCGAACTAGATGGAGTCGAACTGTGGTCCTGCGAAGGAGTCGAACTAGATGGAGTCGAACAGAGGTTCTTTGGAGGATGCGGAGCGGGTCGAACAGAGGTTCTGAGATGGAGTCGAAGTGGAGCGAGTCGAACAGTGGTTCTGTGATGGGATGCGAAATGGAGCGAGTCGAACAGTGATTCTCTGATGGATGTGAAGCAGAGCGAGTCGAAGTAGGCACTCCTGATGGATTCGAACTGAGCGATTCGAACAGAGGCTGTTTTTATCCAATTTTGCATCGACCGTAACTTGAGCATACGAACTCGGATTGACCTAAAATTTGGAATGTTCACTCTCATAGCTTCGCTTGTTGTGTCATATGAATATAAGCTCGATCCAGACTCGGACAAAATTTGTCGATATCCATAGTGGGCATGCGTATAACCGATCTCTAAGACGAACCGTCACTGGTTACTAGTCAGTTCCTTGGTGTCACGGCCTTGCTAAAAGGCGGGATAACAGAACAAGGCATTGATGTTCTAGTTGAGCATGCACTGTTTCTGATTTTGCTGTGTGAACTTTATTTTAAGGTCCATGATTTATTAGTTCATGATGGGAAACTAAAAACGAAAGACATATACAACACATGATTTTTTTTGTGGGGTAATAGCATGTAAACAGATACTTTCGAAGGTGGATAGTATAATTACCACATCCGAAATCTTTTTCGGATATCAAATATTCATGGATACGAACGGATATCAGATAATAAGCATATTTGCGGAAAATCGATAAATCAAGAAACATAAATAATTTTTTTGATTTAATTTTTTTTCTAATCGCATTGATTATTAAAGTATTCAAAATCAACACATATAATGATAATAAACAGTTTGAATAGCATTAAATGCATATAATAATATATATAATATAATTTTGTCTACATGCACAGCTCAGTTGGTCAGGGCTGTCCAACGACCATGGAACAAAGTTCCTTGAGGTCGCGGGTTCGAGTCCTAGAAAGCTGCACTATATAACCCTTAAGACGCGAAGCGCTTATCCCCAACTACCTATTAATGGAATTTTACTACCAATTTGTCACTGCACTGCCAACAAAACAGCTTAAAATAAAAGTTTTGTGATTACCAAAACATTTACACTTACAACACACATCCGTTCACACTTTTTTAATTAAATAAAATGTAAATATTTCTAACTATTAGATGCACGTACGTACAGCTTATACTAAATATTTCTAAATATTTCCAACTGTTAAATAAAATAGTAATTTGAAAGCATAAAAATAGAAATGTACAAAATAGTGGTAAAAAAACAATTAATCACTGATGTATTTAGATACATTTTTGCTCACAGCCCCATTAACTAAAAAAGCATATGCATGTAAAAGTACAAGTATTATTTCAATTTCCAATATTATAAAATAAACTAAAACAAAAGAAACGAATGATAAAACTATGAATGCTTTCAAGTTACTGGTTCCATGAAAATTCTTCAGTTATCTCCTCTTTTCGGGCGTTGCTTCAGGTTTAGTTTATGCTTACAGTGGTACTGCCAAATCTACTTTCAAGGTACAACTATAAATGCATGACATTGTGATTAAATGCAAGCCCACCTAGGCGTGCATATATACTTGTAGTTATATAATTGTACTAAAAATACAATATCAAACCACATAAAAACCTTATGAAATTTTTTCAAAGGTACGTTTATACATTTCAGTGAATGTATATGAATTAAAATGGATTTCAAATGATATATTTCATGATAGTCAATAATATATTGAAAAACAATGTTTTTGGAAAAGAAATTAGTTTCTGTTGAAAATATGTATAAAATACAAACAAAAATTATGTAAAAATGCTTGTAAATTATCATAAGTTATTTCAAGCCATATTATAATTCTATTTTGAAACTATAATCAATTTTTAGGTGTACATTAAAGAGTGTGTGTCTGTGTGTATGTATGTGTGTGTGAAAAGTGTATTTATAAAAATTTGAAAACTAGTTTTACATACATACTTTTGGAGCAATTTCTCAAATGATTTCAACATGAGTCTTTAATGAATTTGAAGTAGATAGCTAGTTGAGAAGCATATTTTAATTTGAAAGAAAATAGATCAAAAATCAAATGGGAAATTCATAAGAAAAGATCATGTAAAAACCAAAAGAAGAAAATTATAGTTCTTCAGAAATTGACAAGAACTTTTGTTCTTACCAAAGTGCCTACCACCGGTCTATCGATGGTAGAACCATAATTTGATCGATGGCACCTGTAGATGCACAAGTTGACCTATGAACGATTTGTGCTTGTGTGATTTTTTGCCATACCGCTTAGGATATTCTCTTGGGTTTTAGGCAACGTTTCAGTGACATTTTGGTTGGATGTAGGACTTGATTGATTTGATGATTGGGCATATATATATATAGACACACACATATGGATAATAGATTTTTACTTGTGATTAATCTGACAACTGATTTGGGATCCTCTATTGGTTATCATGGTAACACAATCGCTCAGAGAGTGTTGAAATGCTGAGGTGCGTGTTACTGGAGGAAATGAGCCTATAAGTTATGCATGGAACCACGTCCATTCGGCGATCAATCATGTTTTAGTGCAATAGAGTGGGCTTGGCTTTATATATGGGTTGGACTGTATCATTGACCCTTTTATTTCTGTATAGGATTAAGACCTTGTTTCATCACTAGGTTGATGGACACTATGTGTTGTATTGAGTAACACTTAATGGTGCAGAAGATGAAGGTATTACTTATGTATATAAATAATCATCTGATATTGACACTGATTGTATGTGTGTAGTTGGGTTTGGTTTGGATTGGATTTGACTGCGTATATAATTTGAATCTATTGGTTATAGTGATATTTGGTTATATTATATGTCGTTACCTTCAGTTGCAAGTTCAAAAAGTGGTAGGTAGAATATATTTATTGTCTTGCCTCTTATTATCTTAACTTGACGACACGTCATTTTTGGCTTTTTGGTTTACACGGCATGGGTTGTGTTAAACCGAAAGGTCGAAAATGCTAGGTGGTTACACTCTATTTAATGGCTAATTAATTAATTAATTAAAAATCATTAAAAATTCAAAATGCATGAACCACACCTTTTAATATATCTTTGATGACTCACTATTTTTAAAATCTAAAATCATTTATAAACGACGTCAAAATACGCTTACAACCAATTTTAGATATTAAAAGAAGTGGACCGTGGATAAGTAAAATTTAAAAATTTAAAACAATGAGTAAAAAGAAAAAACCTTACAGGGGAATCAAACATCGATAGATATGAACATTATCTCAATAATACAATTACTTTACAACATTATCATGTCAACTTATATATCAGTACATCAATTGTTATTAACTCATAAATGATATGACCATGGTAAAAAAAAATATATCAAATCAGTTATTCGCAATATAGCCTTCATCCACCTTTCCATTCATTATTTTTCTCCTACCTAAAACTTCACACTTCTATAGAATTATATAATAGAAAGGGAAAAAGTTTCAACTATGTTTGGATTGCACCTAACCATATACACTGCGGCCACATGCTTGATAGCTAATGCATAGGTAAAGACTACCAACATACCCCTTTGTGGATCAAGTCCACATAGTTTTGTTTCATGCTCTTCTTTTGCATCCAAATACTTTTTAATACATAACAACCACAGCATCTATGCAACCATTGCAACCATTGCAAACAATGCAACCAGTGCAACCATTACAACCATCCCAACCAGTGCAACCATTCCAACCAATGGTAATAGTAGAAATAGAAAATAGTATTCTTACCTATCCATCATAATAAATCATCATACGTGGCAACATTAATAATACTACCCAACCATCAAATATTAATGATATTCAATGACAACACCAATCGTCAAACAAGGAAACAACAACATATATATTCTTACATACATTATTAATTATCAACTCTATAATAACAAATCATCCAGTGTATACTAATCACTCCACAATAGCAATACAATTATCAACATCATCAAATGTATACTAATCCAATCAATATTAGTAACACAACATCCATCATCAAATAACCATAATTAACTACCCATCTTTCAGTAGCAATAACAGTAAAATATCGCAAACTCATCCAACTGCGATTCCATCATCAAACATTAAATATATGTGATAATTACATCGACGTTAATCGATCATCCAAATAATATATTTGCACCTATTACCATTTTATGTAAAAAAAACCGTTTTATTATAGTTTATTTTAAAAGTGCCTTTCTATTTATCTCAAAACAGTAATAATTCTTCCAGAATGGTCATAAACTTCAAAATATTTCATTGTACCCTCACCACTTCACATCTCTCCAAACATCGTATTTTTATATCATAAATACCTCTCAAACCAAAAGTATTATTATTTTACGTCAAAATAATAATATACATATTAAATCTCTTTAATATTCTGCAAAATTAGTTTATTACTATTTATCTCAAAATAGTGCAATTTTCACAAAAATCATATGATCATTTATGAAATCTCATCTTATTTAAATAATAATAATAATAATAGTCTTGACAAGCTCCATTGTCCCCGTGGTTAAGTGATTCGACTTTGGTGCAAGAGGTTACAAGTTCGAAACTTGCATAGCGTGATTCGAACATATATTGATATGTGATTTGTGTTATGTTGTCCCAATGACATGTTGTATCTAAGTACCTTTTCAAAAAAATTTAATAATAATAGTCTTGCCGATTCTAGTTTAAAATATATTTTCCATTATTATTTATGAATTTCCCCAAAATATCAAAAATAATAAACTTATTAATTTCTTCACTAATCTCATGTAATTCATCAAACGGCGCTTATTTACAAACATCATACAAAAACTGTAAATGATCACATCTCTCATTTATCTATCTTATTTTTCCATTATTATCCATTTTATTTCAATTAATTATTTTCCCAATTTAATTTAAATAATTAATTCGATTAAACACCCAAAAATACAGCAATCAACGATAATTAACCAACAAGGCATAATACATACAAAATATCGTATCAACCAAACAGTCATGCACATAACACAACGTATATCAATTAAAATGATTTTTTATCTATAGATATCTATTTTATAATTTAAAATTCAATTAATTAAATTAAATAGTTCATATCGACGTGCTTTTTCCAATAGTCTCCAGACTTAGCAAACCCAATTCCATATCTTTAGGAATTTTAACACTAGGCCAATGGAAGAAACCGCACAAGAATCGAATTTTGTATGCATAATATATCACGATTAGATGATATGGGATTTTATTTATAATTTGATAATTAAAATGAAATAAAATACGTATATTATGACATATACATATCTTTCCCTACACTAGCATACCACGTGAACCCATGAAGCCACCACTTTGACCGCCTCCTCCGGCCACCTCTATCCACCTGAAGACAATGCACCACCACTATTGGACAACGCTCCACCTATGCCATCATTTGAGCCTGCCACTACCCCCTCCGACTCCCTACGGTTTCCACAAAATTCTAGCTGTCGGCCAAGTTCTTCGGCCAAATTTAGGCGCTTCGATCATCCATTCTTCAAATTGAAGCCGTTGTTCGATTTGTATGATCGAGCTCTACACGATTGCTTCCTCAATTTCTATAATTGATGCACGAATCAAAAACCCCTAATCTATGCCCTAGGGTTCCATGATTTCTAAATTTGATTAGCAATTTTGACCTCATCGAGCCTTTCCAAAAACAAACACTTACCATTGATTTGCCTCATCGAGAGCTTTAAAACAACATATAATTTGATAGGGTTTGGATACTCTAAATTTTTTAAACAATTTGAAATTAAAGATAATCATCTACCATTAGCAGGTGATTTTAGACAAAAAAGATTATGGTGAAAGCAAGTGTTCTATATCCTTACTTATATAGCCGCTTCAGCTAGATTATGGATCGTGTACATGATTTGGCCCAAAACAACTACATATGCTATTTTAACACTATATTGTCTCTATTTCACAAACAGTAACTCCAAATACATCAAAAAAAAATATCAAACTGATCAGCTCAAAAATATCTTTGCAAGGTTATAAATATGATACGTAATTCAACTTTTAATTAAAAATCCATTTTTAATTAGTTTAGTATTAACCACGTTAAATTTTCGGGTCGTTACAATCTCCCACCAAATGAATTGCGCCCTCGTAATTCTCCAAATACAATCGTCAATTAAATTAATAAAGCCTCATCATGGACTTAATTACAAAATGTAGGAAAACATATGATTACAAAATGTAGGAAAACATATCAATTATAAATTAACTACTTATAAAGATAACGCCATCAATCATGACACAATACAATGAATTCACGGCAATGGATTCAATTTTCTACATATACATACTATAATAAGACATGCATTTCCTCAATCGTATAGTCCAACTATAGTATGTAAAAATAACATACCATCAACAAAAGGTGAAACATTCTTAATCATAGATTAACCCATACTTCATGCATTTCAATAATTCAACCATAATCAACTATAATTAAAATCCACAACAAAACATAGGTTGATCCAAACATGCATGTGCAAATAAATTAATTAACGTAAATTAATATTTAGCATAGCTCATCCAAATAAACACACATATTCAAAATAATGTGGTAACGTTACCATACTAACTTATCGACCAATAACTTATGTGTGTTAATTTCTATGCAAACTATACACCCATCATAATATGCATACCTTCAAATTGTTGATGATCTTCCTCATAGTCTCATCCTCTAGAAAACTGGTGAACCATCTCATACCTATCCCATCCAAAATATAATTGTACCTACTTATAGCCACATCTTTAAGATATGTGTCTAGTCATGGCTACACATGGAAAATAATTTGGTCATCCACTTATGCTGCAACTGCTTCGATCCTTGCATCACTTGCTTGCATTGAATATATGATAACTTGTATGACCATTCCTCTGATTGGGATTAGTGGAATTTTTTTTGTTTTCTATATACCCAACAATAGCCAAAAGCTAACACTAGACCCCTTCCTCTATCCAAAGTGTACGGATCCCTTCAACGATCCGGGGTAGCCGTTCCAAGTACTCAATGAGTTTCCTTACAATACCCATACTTAGAGTACGCTAGAAAATGCTTTGATCTCAATGATCCCTTCGCACGTGTATCTGAGCCTTTCCTTGCTCCATTCATTTCCATTTCCCATAATAGAACGCTTCCTCGTTCTATTATCCATAGTAGAACCCTTCCTCCTTCCACTTTCCATGGTAGAACCTTTTCTCGTTCTACCCACGAGCTTCCTTCCTCGAACTCGTCCTCATTCCATTTTCTATAGTAGAACCCTTCCCCGTTCTACTCACGAGCTCCCTTCCTCGAACTCGTCCTCATTCCATTTTTATAGTGATTTCTCCATCTAATGACTGGGATAACCCACCCACAATACCAATGAGGGACGTGCTAGAAAGGAGAGTTCCAATACACCTAAAAAGCAAAACATTTACCAAAACACTTTTTTTCAAATCAAAGCTTCCATCTCCCTTTAAAACAAAAGATCTTTTTCTTCCTACAAATAGTACACCATTAGTTTATAAAACAAATTCTCAAAAAAAATTCATCATTTTAAACTAACTAAAAATAATTTTGAGAAAACATCGTTTTATATAAGAAATCAAAACTCTTTGTTTTAATATATTTGTAGAAGCCAAAAATAAGTTTCGAAATACACATATTTTTAAAATTCCGTATAATGAGCTTTCACTTATCCTTGATTCCTTGATGGTATCATTCAAGCCTTTCGTCACTAAAATCCTACAAACACGATTAGTCATCTTCATGGAACCTCTTCACATTTCTAAGCCAAACAGGTATATACAATTACAATATGTCAAATAACAAGCAAACAAGTAAACAACCAAACAAACAACAACCAATCAAAACAAACAAGTAACAAGCAAACAAACAATCAACAACAACCAATATAAGCGAAAGAGGTTAATCCAAACAAGAACAACATGAATTAATAGTTTAATATCAAACAAACAAGTAAACAAACAAATATTTAAAATCAATCACAGTAAAACAAGAAATCAACAACATGATATAATAATAAGAAATTAATCCAAACAGGCACAACAAATATTAAAAAGTCGACATGGGTAAATATGCAACAAAATTTTCTTAATTACAATTGCTTTTACAAATAAAACTGCAATACAAACAATTCATCCAAAGTCAACATATACGACCAACATGACAACCTCAAATATCAAAATTTGAAGTCCCTTTTTCATATCCCAACTCTGTCCAAGGAAAGAAATAACTACACATCCCTATAGCTCATTAGGAAAAATTGCACACAACAGCCATAAAGGTAACATCATCACAATGAGTGTCAGGCAAACTCAAAACTCGTCTTACCCTGTAATGACCCTAATTTTGATTAACATTATTTAGGACATTTAATTAGATAAATTAAATGAAATAATGTAAATGGTTAAGGGATTGAGATTTGTATAGTTAGAGGGTAGCCGTGCCTAATAAACTAATGAACAAAAGGGGAATTAAAATGAAATAAGTAAGGGTAATAGATAAGGGCAAAATAGGGATAGGTATATTCTATACCTTAAACCCTCATGCACTCTCATTTTACACATTCACAAATAAAAATTAAACCAAGTAAAGCCGGCCACCATTAGGAGAAAGCAAGAGGAAGATAAACTAAAATCAAGAGGAAGAAGCTTAATCAATTTAATTCAAGAGCAAACCTCAACTCCTTAACAACAAACTAAGGTGAATAATAGATTACATATCATATTTCTTATTTTCGGTTCTAGATTAGATCCGAATACGTTTGCAAAGTATATGCCATGTTTTGAATGTTAAATAGATATATATGCTTGTTGATAATTTTGTTTGTTCATATAGATTTTATGACAAGTTTTGATTTGAAAAACCTATCAAATGACAACCAAATACCTTGAGATTTTAATATAAGGTCATAAATATTATTTTGGAGATGAGTTTCAAGTTTCGTAATTTTTTGAATTAAAGTGGATTTTCTATGAACTTTCTAGTGAAGAAAATGGTTAAATTGGGTTTAAATTAATTACGGCTCTTATATGTTAGCTTTGGGTTAGAAATTTATATATGTTAGAAAACATATTAAAAGTGATTAATGGGAATTTTTGGAGAATTTTCCTAAGTGTTTTAATAAGTATATAAAATTATTTAAGGTATGAGAATTAAAAGTTTTATATATTTATAAAAGGAGAATAGGCAATTTGTAAATGTTTTAGATTGTTAATCTCTGAATTCGACAGCACTTTTAGAAAAGATTTTGTAAAAGTATTGGCAACCAATCACATGTAGACAAATATAGCAAGTTAGTTAGAAAGAAATTACTTTATAAAGTTAAAAATCGGTACTATAAGGATTTTCTATTTTTCCACTTATAGCAGCACCTTTCGACCTCATACTGCCTCCTCCATCTTAGTCAAAACCAATACACATGGTATTAGATTCAGTACGTAGTGGATTAGAGTTGGGCGAAAGGTATGGAGTCGAAACAAGGCTTTCGAAGGGGTTGAAGTAGCTTTTGAAAATTTAGAACTATTTTGGTTGTAAATGAGGCTTTCGAATAAGATAGCTTTTGACTTAGTCAATTGTTTTAAAGAAAGAGCTTTTGAAAGAGGTTTCCGCCTATGTTTTAAGAATACGCTTTCGAAGGGGTCGAAACCCCTACTGCCGCATTCTACCTTTCGAAGTAATGCCTTCGAAAGGGTTCTTTTGTTTTAAACACCGAAGCCACTTCTCCAATGCTTTCGAAGGGGTTGGTTTTGACACAATCCACTTCTTTTATTTAGGAAATGCTTTCGAAAGAGTTACTTTCATCCCAGTTCTTTTAAGGCCCTTTTAATATTTTGAATGCTATACCCAAAGGTTTCGAAAGGAATGGTTTTAAAGGTTTCGAAACTATGTTCCACACATTTTACCTTAACCCGATGCTTTCAAAAGGTTTGTTTTAGGTAAAGGACTCTAATACTTTCGAAAGATATCTAATGAAGATTTCGATGGGGAGCTTCCCCAATGTTTTCGAAAGGTTTACCTTTAGTGTTTGAATGGAAGGATTCCAATGTTTTTGAAAGGTAAATAGAAGTGTTTTGAAAGGAAGATGTCTAAGGTTTTATAAAGTTTTCGAAAGGACACTTTCAATGATTCGAAAGGTCTAATTTATTTGATAAGGTATGTTTTGGTCTTTCTGCCTAGAGTTCAAAGTAGAGTAGTTAACTGGTTTCGAAAGGGGTACTTTCAAAGGTTTCAAAATAGATTTTTTAAAGCTTTTAAACAAAGGTTTCGAATGTTTTCATCAACAATGTTTTATGTAAAGCATGTATCATGGCAAAGAGATTTGAGTAAAGTAAAAGTATATTTTCCTTGTTTAAGTATGATTTAAAGGGTTAAATCAATTTAAAAATGTTTTCAAGGAAAATTTGAAGGGTATTTAACCCTAAGTAAATGACTTGGATATTTGAATACCAGATGGGACTGGAATAGGGTCGTGCCCTACACATTAGCTACAGCCCCTTGCTAATTTAGTCCAAATTTTCAGTGTGTAGGGCTTAGTCACAAGTAAGACTTAAATGATTTTACACATAAAAAGGAATATACAGAGAAGGAGGATAGGTTATTGGTGAGCCTACAAAACCATTAGGATCAGTTGATCTTGGAGAAGTAAGTTAAGGATAGACCGTCCAGAAGTGTGTCTAACAGATGTTAGATTATTTATTTTGTCTGGTTGGCCCAATTCAGCCAATGGTTAGTATTTAGCCAAACAAAACTATATTGTTCAGACAGATTGTCAATTTGTTACCTGATTTAGGAGCATATATGCTATTGTTATTATTGTTTTAATTAGTTTCATTGCAGGATTCTGGTTTGCAAAAAGATATGTTTTAAAGGGATATTAGTGAGGGGAAACCCGTTCCACTAAGTGGCGTGGTCTCACTTTATATCAGTAAACCAAGATGTAGTAGTATTATTCAGACCATGCTTTATGTCTGACTCGAAGTTTATGTTTTCCCCTTAAACTCTCAGGTGCTCAAAATTAATTTGAGTAGATTGAGAGTTAAGGTTTTTCAAGTTTAGTAGGTTGGACGAATAAAGCTTCCAAAGACATGCAGGAGGCAAAGCTAGCTATATAGGAGCTATTTAGTTTTATTTCCACTTTGATGTATTAAGACTGATATGTCTATTTAGTCCTCTGATCATCCAAGTGGACATCTTCATATGTCGCTCTTGGCGTATTTTGTAATAAGTATATTTGATCAAAACTGAGGAATCGTTTTGCGATTATGTATCTGAATATGAAATATTGATTTGAAATATAATCAGAAAAGTTGTTTTAAATCTATGTTGTTTTTATTTCATATTCATGTGCTTATGATATTATGGATACCATTAACATTACCGTATTTTGTCACCGGAAGTTAATACTATGGATGACTGCAACATCAGTAGCGCTTAGCTTCAGGCCTCATGATAGGGGATGTTACAACTTGGTATCAGAGCATAGGTTTGTGAAAAAACTTAAAAGAAATTTTAAATTTTAAATGATTTTGAAAACATAATCCTAAGGAATTAGAGAAAAGATCGCGTATGGGATAATGCTATAGTAACGTATTTGTATTTGCTATATATAAGTATATGCTTTATCTCTCCCATCTCTCTTAGGCCATTCTTCTCTATCTTACAAAGGCTCGAATGCAGATTTTATGGACGTAAGATATGGATGCTAGAAGTGGAAGAGTTAACATTGGTGGGGGAAGCACCACAACCAATGGGAATGCTAGACCAAACACTAGAAGGAATCCAGGTCAGGCACAAGCTGGAAATGTGGATGCTGGAGTTCCGCAGGTCGATATGGGAGCAATGTATCAGTTTTTCGTTAACATGATGCAAGCAGGGTTGCTGCAGGGTTAGCTGGAGGAAATGCTGAAGGAGGAAATCATGGAGCTCCAGTGGTCTATAACTATGCAGTTTTGAGTAGAGATTATGCTCGGTTGGGAGGAAAGCCGTTTATTGGTACTGAAGACACAATTGAGGTGGAGAATTGGTTAATTCATTGCGAGAGGATTTTTGCTGATTTGGGACTCAATGATGAGCAGAAAAGGAGACTCCCTTTTAGATGGCTACAAGGATCAGCACTGTATTGGTGGAACAGTGTTACTATTGGAGTCAATGAGGAGACTATTACTTGGGCTGAGTTCAGGAGGAGGTTTGAAGAAAGATTTATGTCGGAGATTGCTAAGTCTACTCTGCTCAGGAAGTTTGCTGAGTTAAAGCAGTGAGATATGACAGTGTTGGAGTATGCAACCAGGTTTGGGGAGCTAGTGTTTGCACAGAAAATGGGCAAATGCCTCCAAGTCGTATGATTTAGTTGATTTTATGTTGTTTTTAGTGATCTGGGTGATTTATGCAAATATATAAAAAGTAGGGACTAAACTGTAAAAGACACACAGATTTATAGTGGTTCGGCCAGAATGTGCCTACGTCCACTTTATATGTTATTCTCTTTTACTATTCAGATTACAAGTACAAAGCTTTGATACAAGTATATGAAAGTTGTTTGAAAGTTCTATCCGTGCTTGAGCTCTCAAACTTGTCTGCCATTGTTGTACCCCTACCCCTCTATTTATAGAGTGAGGCTGGGGGTAGGAGTCTTGGACGTATGTAGCTGCTGGTGGGCCTAGGCTGATGTGATCTGGCCTGGCATTGTTGGTTCGGCAGTGGTTGGTCCGGTGGAGAGTGGTGAGTGCGAATTGGTTCGGTAGTGGTTGGTCCAGTAGTGGTTGCATTCTTCTGGTTCGGTGATGAGAGGGGTGTGGATTGGTTCGGTGATGAGAGGAGTTGGTCTGGTGGTGGTTGCATTCTTCTGGTTCGGTGATGAGAGGGGTGTGGATTGGTTCGGTGATGAGAGGAGTTGGTCCGGTGGTGGTTGCATTCTTCTGGTTCGATGATGAGAGGGGTGTGGATTGGTTCGGTGATGAGAGGAGTTGGGATTGATTCGGTGGTCTCGGTCCGGTGATGAGTGGGCTCAGTGCGGGCTTGGATCGGTGGTGAGAATTCGCCCAACATTTGCCCCCCAAAGTGGGGCATATGCCTGCATATGTCGTGCTTTGTTTATTTGGACACCCCCATTCGGCCCGAGTGTCGAACTAGTTGGTCCGGCTACCCTACTCTTGTCTATAAGTATGGGCTCCACGTCTTCGTCGTTTCTTACTGTTTGAAAGAGCCGATCCAGATTCTTAACTTCCGAATCAGGTGTGGTTCCCCTCTACCGAACGAACCTTATGCTAGAGCTACCGAATGAGTCTGGGGAGCATAAGCGCCGAATGAACTTTCGCCTCGTACTTCCGAATGACACTTTGGGGAGTACGAGTGCCGAATGGGCTTTCCGCCCCGAACCACCGAATGCACCTTGGGAAGTACGAGTGCCGAATGGCCCCTAGCCTCGAACTACCAAATGTCTCTTAGGGAACACGAGTGCCGAATGAACTCCAAGACTGGGACTACCGAATGGTACTTGGGGAACATGGATGCCGGATGAACTCTAAGACCCGGGATACCGAATGATGTTTTTTATGTGTTGAATTTGTCTATCTACATCCCTCGTTCTGACAATGTGTTTTCTCGTGTTGCAGATAATGTCTCATAAAGTAGAAACTCGTTCTGACAAGAAGAAATCCAAGGACAAAGGAAAGTCCTCCATAGTGCCCCCAGTTCAGGCAGAACCAGGACGACATGTACCAACCCCGAGATCGTTAGTAGACGGGTATGGTCCTCAAGAGCTCTTGAACTCACCGCCTGACTGCTTTCCCAGCTCCCTCAAAGATGAGCAGCTTGACGCTATATCTAGATCCTTTGGGATTGACATAGCGCATATGAGGTTGCCGGGGAACGGAGTGATGCCGTATAACCCCCCAGAAGGATATTTTGCTTACAGCAGGTATCATTGCATGTGCGGTGCTATCCCTCCGATCAACGCTTGGATAGTCAGCTTCATTACGTACTTGAAGGTGGTTCCTTTCCAGCTTCAGCCCAACTCCTATGCCATCTTGGTGAGTTTGTTCATCATCTTCCAGAGGAGATACGAGCATCCTCCTTCCAACCGGGAGATCCGATACCTGTACAACTTGAGAGGCTACAAGAAGGGATCTCCATATATTAGCTTAGAATCCGCCATGTCTTTCAAGCCAGTCCTGGACTTATATTCGAAATTTAGCATGTTCAAGAAGGAATGGTTCTTTGTCAAGGACGACTCTGTTTCTTTCCACCGCTTCACCTATGGCTGTAAGTTGAATCTTATTTATAATTTCCGTTCTGACTGCAATGTTCCTCCTTATGTGCTTTATTTCTTGCTAGCGACAGGTGGCTTTGCGGTTGTAGAGAATGATCGTCTGGTTCAGATGGCTGCGGAAATAGAAGCCATTCCGGAAGGCGAGAGGGCGGATTCTTATTTGAGCAGGAATGCTACTCTTTTGGGGCTCAACTTAATCCTGCCACGCCAGTCTGTGGTCAAGCAAAGAGACACAGCTGAGGAGAGGGCCGCCAAAGCTAAAGGAGGGGCTACGGCGAAGAGCAGTAAAAGGAAACCCTTCTTGAAGCATCCAATTGCCGGGGGGAAGAAACTTAAGAAGTCCGATGGACCCTCCCCCAGCACATGTCCAGATGTCCCGGAGGAGGAAGATGTGGAGGAGGAAAGAGGCGAGGATGAAGGAGGTGAGGCGGAGAGTGGAAGTGGTGGAGAAGGTGATGGTGATGGTCATATCGATGATGGTGGCGACGGACAGAGCGGTGGTGGTACTGGGGCTTTGTCTTCTAAGCAAGCAGGTGTGATCCAAGAGTGGACAGATGACGCTTTCCGCCTAGCTTTTGAAGGGTCGGAGGAAGGATCGGCTCTAGTGGAGAAGCCTAAGAAGGCTGACAAGGCCGAGATCGGTGCTGATTCTCCTAAGAGCGCTTCAGCTAAGGCAATTCATGCGATTCAAGGTGAATTTTTGACTCATACCGACTCCATTTATGATAAGGATTTAGGAATATTTTATGGCCTGCTCCCGTCCTGGAATGAGATTCAGGACATATTGCAGTATCCTACTCCTCCCTAGGTTTTTATCACAGAAGCGGGTAAGGTGGCCAAGACGTCGGATGTTTGGCACCGTCTTGAACAATACAAACTCCTCAAGGCTTCTACTAAACCAAAGCCTCCGACTAACCGCCCTGGAGACGTAGTCGGCTACCGTCCTCTTCTTGTAGTTATCGAAGAGGATATCCAAAAGAAGAAGAGGAGTCGCTCCTTGTTTGAATCTTCACCTGGTCCTCAGCCCCCAACTCAGCCTCTTCAGGATACCACGGAGGAGAATACTGAGTTTATACCTTCTCCGCACCCATCTGAAAATCCTACCGTTACCCCGATAGATCATCCCGGCTTGGCTCGTAACCCATTTGCGGGTCATCCGGATCTGGATCCTGGTTCTCATTATATTACCTTTGATAAGGCTACCGGTGAGCACCTTCTCCCTCGCAATCCTATGGTAAGAGTACTAGATGAAGCTAAGTCCCTGGACCTTGATTTGCTTAGCACTCGGGTTGTAACTTTGGGGGATGAAGCTAAGACAAACATTGACCAGGTTGCTGAGGAAACCAGGAAGCTGATGGGGCATCATGCTCGACTGGTCAAGGCCGGAGAAGAAATCGGCAGTGCTAACATTCGACTGCGGTTAATGGTTTCCGACCAGGCCAAAAAACTCGCTGATCAGGCCATCCAGATCTCTCAACATGAGGCCGCCTCTAGGCAATTAAAGAAGACCATGGAAGAGGCCAGCAGGGCAGAGTTACGGAAAATGGAGGCCGTCTGTAAGGAATGGATTGATATGGCTATTGCAACGGTGGATGAGGTTCGGCAAGCGGATCTCGAGCGGGTACATGAGTTATCCGAGAAACTTGAGGCCGCGGAGCTTGCTCAAACCAAGCTGAAGGAGGAGATAGATGCGATGAGGAAATCCTTTCAGGCCGACTACTCGCGATACCAATCGGAGAGGGATGCTGCCATTGCAAAGCTGTTGGCTTCTGAGGACCGAATAAGGGAGTTCGAGGAGAATGAGGGGATAATGTATGAGATGCTTCAGGATATATACTTTCGCACTTGGAAACAGGGCAACTTATCTTGGATGGATGATTACCCCAGAGTCATGGCCAGGATTTATCTCAGGGCCTTGGAGGAGGCTAAGGCCGATGCAGATAAGGAGGGTGGCGTGGCCTTTAGAATGGACGTGGTTACGGCTCAATTCTCCAAGGAGGAGAAAGCGGTGGTGAAGGAGGGTATGCGGCTGCTTACTGCTGAGGAGGTAGGTGTGCAGTTAGAGGATGATGATCAAGGAGCAGATGCTGGTAAGTCTTCCCATTTAGCTTTCCGTAACTTGGTTGCTTATTATTAATGAATTCTTTCCTTGATCGGACAGGCGGGACCTCCGGAGCACCAACTTCCTCTGGTCAACATGCTGAGAGTTCCCACTCCACAGTTGAAGAGATCCCGGAGGGCCAGCATGACAAGGGTACAGCTCCGATGCAGCCGACTCCATGACTTAACCTGGATATTCACTACAAGAAAGTATGCTATTAATAACGCCAACCGATAACACGTTAGTCTAATGTGTTATTGTTTACCCTCCACCATTTACTTTTTTTACTTTAGTTGTTCTCTTCTGTACACACGTAACACATAACACTTGGCCCCAGATCAAAAATATCCCTCCCAAAATTTTCATCTCCCTCTCAAAACACTTATTCTGTTCGTCTTCCTCCCAAAACCAAAATAACAGCTACACCTCCTTCCTAATCGCTCATCACTCGGCATCTCTGTTCTTCGATGCAGCTCGCCATCTCCTATCATCACTCTCAGCAGTTCTGAAGTCGACGCGTCATCTAGAACCCTAAATCATATGCTCGGATTTCTCGTATAGAACCCTAAAACATTTGCTCCGATTTCTAGGTTAGAAATTTACAAGTTACGTTTATTAACTATTTTATTTGGTTATGATTTTAGAATTTTTTTTATCGTTGGGTTATGATTTTATGGTTTGGTTATGTTTCTATGTCCTTGTCTCATTTTTAGATTTACAGTAAACATAGGTATCTTTTTAGATGTCTGCAAACTACTCTTCTGTATTTTGCAAGGCCCAAGCATGAGGATGAACTTGCGATCTGCATCGTCGATTTTGATTGCTTGATGAATAACTATTCCCAAACCAAATATTTTGTTTTATATGTAAAAAAAGGAGTATGATCACTAAGTGAGTGACTACCAAATGAATCTCAAATTCAGAACATTTGTTATCCCATAGATACTGTAAATGGAAAAATTCATACCTCGTCTCCATGTGATGAAATTTCCTAAGTGATTTGGTTCCATTAATTTAGTTTTAGCATTATATTTAGTGAAATCTTCATCCCCTGAGCTATTATAAAGGCCATTGTTAAGTTTCTCATTATTATGTAGAATGGAATTGAAGTTTCCAAGTATTATCCATGAAAGAATTGAGTTATTAGCTTGCATCCTAATATATTGCCAAAGAATTAAGTTTCTCATTATTATGTAGAAAGGCTATTTGGGCAATATAAAAAATTGAAATCTGTAGCTTTCCATTTAAGAGGCTGAATCATTGTATAAGTTGTAAAGCTATGCATGATACTTTACTACCAATTACATTTTACAACTCTGTTTCAGTTTTTGTTTACATTGCGTTATTTTTTTTGGATCAATACATATATCACTATACTTTTGTTAATATTAATATTCGGGTCTGTCCTTTTGTTTTCTTCCTGTAAAGTTTTTTTTTACATCTTACTTACGCAAATGTTGTCCGAAGAGTTTTTGTAGAGGAAATTAAAAGTAGAACTAATAATACCTATGTTCTGAAAGTAAATGAAAGTTATTAGATAAAATTTTCCATTCCCTAATGCGTTGATATCCTACAATGTTGTTCAACACTGTCTTTGCTATGGTCAGGCTTCACTTCAGTTCGGTACGTTATACGAAAGAATTAGTCAATTCCATATCTAAAAGGAGTAAGTTTGAAAGAAGTAGATACAACTATTAATTAGGATTCAACAAAGGATATCATAGAAGAATATTCCAGTAATACGAAGATAACATAGAAAAGCAATAAAAAGAAGACAACAGTTACCCCAGTTGATTTAACTTCCACCACTAACGCTAGGCCTTTTCAACTGATAAATAATCGGTTTGATAAAAGGTCTATCTACCCAAAAATAGATGCCAGATCTGCAACTAGAGGCAATTGACCATTTTTCCAAATAGGAAGAAGCCGACACTACAAAAAAAAATTAGCTTTTAGTAGCAAGTGGAAATAGCGTTGGAACCCATCTTGCTATATTTCAAGGTTAAGGTTTTAAATAAATAGCGCACTTATGCTGTCATATTGAATCCCGCCAATAAAAATAAAAGAGAACCAGAACGTAAGTGGCAAAACATTTTATTTCCCTCACATTTCTTATTCCACTGTTCTACCCCCAAACCCTCTTTATGACTTCCTAAAAAAGGCCCCTTTCTTCACGGATCAAACCTCTAGATCATCTGGGCTTCATGGTCTTCGGCCCATGGTGGTTTCTTGCATCTCCTTTCTTCATTGATCTAACCTCAAGATCCAACGATGACCTGTTGCGGGTGACTATAGATGCGTTATTTAGTGAAAAAAGAAAAATAAAAGAATATATTGAATTGGTGAAGGATGTCACAATAAAAACTAGTTTTCATAAATTTACTTGATAAACTTTTTACTGTAGATTTATGTAGCTTAGATGTGATTTTTACGTGAAATGAGGTTAATAATGATTTATTTAATGCGTAAATGACCCCACATCAAACGTTATATGTTGATATTCCATTATGTACCACTGAAATTTGTGATCTTATTTCTTTATGCTAATTAATACGATATTTTTGCTGCAGATAATCTTGTACTTGGAGCTTTATGTAAGTAAAAGTCCCAACAAGCTTTCTTTCATTGTTTGTGGTGTTCTGGTCTTGCGCCTTATAACACTTGATCACTTCTAATTTGCAGGTGATTTGTGTTGAATACATTACTCTTGTTGGAGATAGCTTAGCATCAATGTTTCCTAGTGCAAGTATGAATTTGATGGGGCTTCATATGGATAGCCATCAAACATTTGCAGTAACAACAGCTCTTGTAGTACTTCCTACTGTTTGGCTTCAAAACTTGAGCATGCTCTCATATCTTTCAGGCAACTGATTCTCACCTTTCTCTTACCATTTGATGCACAGAAAAAATAAATTTCACTGAATTATTAGTACATCATACATGACCTGTTGAATTAGCAGTTACAACAGCTCTTGCCGTTTTCTTTTTGACACATGATAATATGATATATACATCATACATGACCTGTCTCATGTAACTTCTTGGATCAGCTGTCTTCATATCAGTACATGCTAAAAACAGATTCTTGACAGTTCAAAGATTATTATGTTTTTGCACTTTTTATCAGCATCCCCATATCAAAAATCATTAGGTCCAAATTACTAGAATTTTTCCTAGGGATTATATGCGTACGTAAGCTGTATTCGTTGAGATAGTTGATTTAACCGGACTTATCCCTTATGTCCCTTATGTTATAAATTTAATCTCAAAGAACTATGTACTTTATCATTGATATAGTGTTTCTGAGTGTTTACTTTTTACTGTGCAGCTTTACAATATGCACAATTTTATATGCTGGGGTAGCTGCAACAAGGTTTCTAATGTTCGGTGAATCAACAAAATCATAGTTCACATTGAATTTGCCTAGTCAATATTGGAGTTCTATAATTGCAGTATGGACTACGGTAATATTACGGTTAAGTAGGATTTTATTATAAAGTAATGCTAAATGGCCCGGAAATGAAGGCCAGAAAATGGTGCGAAATGATCGTGGCCACAGAAATAATTATGCCCCCTGAATTTCACCGTCCGATTACAAATTCGCACATTTTGCCCTCTCCATTTTCGGGCTTTCTAGCAGTGTTCTTTATTATATCATTTTACCTCTAAACCAAACAGGGAGCAATTATTTCATGTCTAATTGCTTACATCTATCTACCTGATATCAATATAAGAATTCAACAAAATTATATCAGAAACTAAACTATTAATTCATAGTTCATGACTATTGCACGAACCTGATACTGCATATTGCAACAAGAATCAGTGAAACACCTTAATTTATTTATCTAAGGTGCTTGTGTATTTTAAAGCAATACTGCCAAACTCAAATTCAAATCAAACTAACTACATCTTCATCGTAGGTTTATAGTACACTTATGTTTACCTAATACAGTATATTTGTATGTTTTAGGTTGTGAATCCACTCACAAAGTATGCTTTGACAATGACTCCTGTTGCACTTAGCATAGAGGAGCTATTACCTCAAAGCAAACAGACTCATTCCACCGTTGCAATGATCAGAATAATGCTTGTTTGCTCAACTTTAAT
Organism: Allium fistulosum; assembly: GCA_030737815.1. NCBI lineage: Eukaryota > Viridiplantae > Streptophyta > Magnoliopsida > Asparagales > Amaryllidaceae > Allium > Allium fistulosum. Next base: position 1,383,978,836 of record CM060901.1, on the reverse strand, counting down.
TGTGTCGTTATCCTTTCCTTTTTTTGGTGAGTGCTTTCAAGGATCTTGCATTTTGATATTTACTGAATACGAACTATCTTGGGAATATGATTTATACGTTTACAGGTCTGGTAATGGCATTACTTGGATCCCTATTCACTATGCTTGTGGTAAGCCCTAACATCTTCTTTAAGGCGAATCAACAATTTATATCAGACTTTTTAGTTTGTAACATGATATACTATAAATATAACTATTATTGTTGGATTGTTTTTAATTTGATGTAAACTCGAATATAAAACCATAATAGGATTTGAATTGTCTGATTGCAAGCAACAGTGTAATATATATTAGCAGAACGTATTTTAATCAAACTAAGTTTTAAGTAGGTCAATAAATGCACCTAATGATTCCAAATGTATGTTCATATCCATAAACCAGTTATTCATTGGTATATATTTTATTATGGTTCACTAATAGATAGCTTGTTGGGTTTGTAAACATGTGGTTTGACCATATAGTAAAGTCTTAGTGTATGCTTCTATTCAATGTTGTACTTGGCAAATAAGCTAAAACATTCATTGATATTTGAAAAATATTGGTGTGAGCTGTACATGTAACTTATATCGAAATGTATGTAAACAACTGACAACTTTTGAGTAAATTCATTTTACAGATAGCCTTTTCCATCTCAGGACTTCGTCGCGTTGTACAAATATATGCAAAAAAAGTGCATAAAGCCCAAATCTGCCTTATGTATGAATCATATTTTGGTGAAATAAGTAAGGGGGCACGGTGGAATAAGGGGCACGTGAGAAGAAGGAGAGAATAAAAGGACACGTGACTGATGGAAGGATTGCTTTAATGTTCCACTCTGTAATGTTTGTACACTTATTAAATTGACATTATTTTCTGTTTCTCTGTGTTAACTTGGCTGCAGGCTTATGTTTTATTCAATGGTTATGCACTTGCTTTAATGTTTGTACACTATAATGAAAAATATATCACATTTCTTTCTGAGCATGCTCTTGTGTTATATTTGTTGATTATAATCTTTATTCGTTTATGAAGATTTAGTTTGATTGCTATTATTAAAATGTAATATATAGGCACAGCTCTTGAAAAGTGTATTATAGCGGCTATAATGAGCTATTGAATAAATATTTTATAGCGGCAAAATGGTGTTATAAAGATTTCCAGTTCCGTTGAGATTTAGCTGTATTATAGCGGCTATACTGAGCTATTGAATTAACGTACCATAGCGGCGAATTTGCGTTATAAAACTAAGCTCAACCATAGCGGCATATTTTGTGTTATAAATATTCAACAGTTTTTTATAACATGTCGATATACAGCGCTTATCAAACCGCTATGGTTGTGATTAATAGCGGCTATATGCCGCTATAAAAGACACTTTTTGTTGTAGTGATTTTTTGTTTACTTGACATTGCTGTCTATGTTAGTCTCAAATCAGCAACGTAACTTTTAGGCTGTAATTATGTTACTTGTAACAAATGACTTTATTCATGGCGTGTAATTTTTAACTTAGGCTGATTCTGTCGTATTTGAATTCTTTCGTTATTTTGATGTGTTGCATAAGAAGTATAGCTGTGCATATGCCTGTGATTCGATCGTGTTTGATGTCAAGTTCTGGCTTAAAATGTAATTTCATACCTTGCAATGTTAATGTGATGTGCGAATGAATTATAGCTACGTATTTATACACAAAAGAAGAAAGTACCACCCTTCATGTTTTAGTTGTAGACGGTTGCTTTGAATGTCTTATATGACTGAGTATGGAATGCAGTTGATTGACTCGTCATCCAATTGTGAGTTCTTAGTGAGCGTCTCCTATCTTGTGTCCTGTACTTTAGGGATTGTTATACAGGATAGGAGGAAAGTTTTTAAATAAAATAGAAATATAAGAAATAGTAAAACTTCCAATCACGGAAGGCCTTCGATGTGCTTAAGTTCGTGGCAAATGGGTTTTGCAGTCACTTTCCCTAGCTGTGGCTCTTGGAGACATTTGTCACCCATCTTACGCCTCCGCGGGGAGTTTATCTTTTTTTTTAACCACAGCCGTACTTAAGACACATCGGAGCCGAGATCGCGCACAGTAACTACCCGGGCCATTATGGCCCATAATCGTGGGTATTATTCGATTTACCGTGGCCGGCTAGCGTGGGTGTCGATCGTCAACCGTGAACTACCCCTGGCTGGCCACACCTTATGTTGGGGCTTAAAGTAGGTTCACGGCTGCCGGCGAGCCGAACGCCGTAATGAGCTGCCTCGGCTATAGTCAGCCTTCTCGGTGGCTTATAATCGGCTCATTACAGTTGGCTTTAAGGGCCGTCGCGAGCAATGAGTTAACCCACAGCAGAGGGATGCCGGAGCAAAAGTGTCTCATTGGCAAGGGCATAGATTCGCATAGTACCTGTTAGGTCTTGTCCAGGTGAAGTCGCACTGTGGAGTGCCTTGAATGGAAATGATATATGCATAGGATTTTGTTCAACAGAAAAGGATAAAGTTAACAAGTAGCCAAGACACAAAGGAACAAGTTAAAAAAGAAACAAGTTTTTAAAGTGGTTCGGCACGAAAAATGCCTACGTCCACTGATTCTCTTTGTTAATTCACTTCATATGGGCAGTACAAGTTAAGAAAAGTATCGACGAAGGTGTTGGATGTTCCATGCCCTCTGGAACACCTCTCCGTCCACTGTTGACAAAATATAAGCTCCGTTGTGGAAATCTTTATGAATTACATATGGTCCGTCCCAGATTGGATCTAGTGCTTCGGGGCGCGTGAAGATTCGCTTGAGGACAAGATCCCCCTCTTGTAAGCTACGATGCTTGACTTTGGAGTTGTATTGCGCTGCCACTTTTTGCTTGTGAGCTGCTGCTTTGAGGGCTGCATCATTTCTTCTTTCCTCAATTAGATCCAAAGACATGTGAAGGAGTTCCTCGTTCTCTTCTGGGTTATAGTGGATCCTACGGTGGGAAGGCACTATAGTTTCAACTGGGAGCATAGCTTCCGATCCGTATGCCAAAGAGAAAGGAGTATGCCCCGTTGATGTTCTGAAAGATATGCGATAGGCCCAAAGTGCCGTCGGAAGTTCATCCACCCAAGCGCCTTTTGACTTTTAAAGTTTCTTTTTGATTAGAGTTTTGAGAATTTTGTTGACAGCTTCGACTTGTCCGTTTGCCTAGGGATAAGCTACAGATGAGAAGCTTTTGTGAATTCCGTGCTCTTGGCACTAGTTGGCGAACTCCTCGCTGTCAAACTGAAGTCCGTTGTCAGATATGATTTTAAGTTGGACCCCGTACTTGCATAGAACATTTTTGATCAAGAAGTTAGCTGAAGATACTTTATTTAGGGGTTCTGCTTCCACCCATTTGGTGAAATAGTCGACTGCCACTATAGCATATTTGGCTCCGCCTCGGCCCATTGGCAGTTCGCCAATCAGGTCAATTCCCCATACTGCAAAGGGCCAAGGGCGGGTCATTTGGGTAATCTCAGTTGTGGGTAGCCGCGGAATCTTCGCAAATTTCTGACATCTATCACATTTTTTGACGAAATCTAAGGCGTCTTTGTTTAAGGTGGGCCAGAAGTATCCATATCGGAGTATTTTCTTTGCCAGAGCCTGCCCTCCAGTGTGCTCTCCGCAGCTTCCTTGATGGATGCTGGATAAGATTTCCTTTGCTTCCCTTTCAGCGACACACCTTAATAAGGGGTTAGAGAAGCCGCGCCGATAAAGGGTGCCTTCTTGTATTGTGTAGCGGGAAGCTCTCCTTAAGATTTTCTTGACTTCGTTACGCTTGTCGGGCAGTGTGCCGTCTTGTAAGTATTTTTGGATGGGAGTCATCCAAGTTTCGTCTTTGATTGTAGCTATCAGATTATCCTGCTCGAAACTTGGGGTCAGTTGCTTTGAGATGGCCACTGCTCCGGAAATAGTGCCGTCTCTCATGCTAGCTTGCTTCGCCAATTCGTCGGCCTCTTGGTTCTCTTCCCGAGGGATGTGTTTGATTAAATAGCGATCCAATTGATCGAGAAGCAACTTGGTCTTCTTTAGATATGCTATGAGTCGTTCTTCTCGAGCCTGAAATTCTCCTAGTATTTGATTTACAATAAGTTGAGAATCACTATGAAGACACAAAGAATTGGCTCCGATTTCTAAGGCAAGTTCTAATCCAGCTATCACTGCTTCATACTCTGCATCGTTGTTGGTGGCAGCGAATTCCAACCTTAGAGCATAGTGTAGCTTATTTCCCCTGGGAGTGATTATTACCACACCTGCCCCCGAGCCTTGTTCGTTTGACGCACCATCCACAAAGAGATTCCACTTGATGTCTTCTGCTATTTCCGATTGCTCCTTACCCTCGTTGGTAGTGAATTCGGCAATGAAATCGGCCATGGCTTGTCCCTTGATGGCGGTGCGAGGATGGTAGGTGATATCATATTGACTTAGTTCAATGCACCATTTAAGTAGTCGCCTAGAAGTGTCGGGACGATGGAGTACCTGCCTTAGCGGTTGATCGGTCAGAACTCTGATGGAATGAGATTGGAAATAGTGACGCAGTTTCCGTGACGTGATTAGTAAACAGTACGCTAGTTTCTCAAGTTTAGGATATCTGGATTCTGCCCCTGTAAACCTCTTTCTCACAAAGTATACTGGCCGCTGCGTGTGTTTGTCTTCTCTCACCAAGGCGGCGCTTAGAGCGTGAGATGACACAATAAGGTATAGGTATAGCTCTTCGCCTTTGTTCGGAGTTGAGAGTACCGGTGGTCTCTGGAGGTGTTCGATTAAGTTAAGGAAATCTGTTAAGCACTCGTTAGTCCATTCGAACTTTCCTTTGTCTTTCTTTAGAGCTTTGAAGAAGGGGATGCATTTGTCAGTTACTTTAGAGATGAATCTGCCCAGGGCGGTCACCTTCCCATTTAGGCTTTGCATTTCTTTTCGGATAGAAGGTATCCTGATATCTTTCAGAGCTCGGACTTGTTCAGGGTTTGCTTCAATTCCTCTGGCATGGACGATGAATCCCAGGAACTTCCCTGATGATACTCCGAAGGAGCACTTTAGAGGATTCAGCTTCATTCCATATTGGCGAAGTACTTGAAACATCTCGCCCAGGTGGCTTACGTGATCGTCATCTTTTCTTGACTTTACCAGCATGTCATCCACATAAACTTCCATAGTTTGTCCTATTAGCCCCGCAAACATCTTGTTGACAAGGCGCTGATAGGTGGCTCCTGCGTTTTTAAGTCCAAAAGGCATTACTTTGTAGCAGTACAATCCCCGGTCAGTGATGAAATTAGTGTGGTTTTGATCGAGAGCATGCATAGGAATTTGGTTATATCCTGAGTATGCGTCCATAAAAGATAAGAGTTCGTGCCCGGCCGTGCTGTCCACGAGCTGATCGATTTGGGGAAGTGGGAAGCAATCCTTCAGGCAGGCGTCATTTAAGTTGGAGAAGTCAATGCACATTCGCCACTTCCCGTTAGCCTTCTTTACCAGTACCGGATTAGCGATCCACTCTGGGTAAATGGATTCTCGTATGAAGTCATTGGCGAGTAGGTTTTTTACTTCTTCATCGAGGGCTGCTGATCGTTTTGCCCCCATACTTCTCTTTTTCTGTTTTACTGGCGCCTTGGTAGGATCGATGTTTAGTACGTGGCATGCTATGTCAGGGGAGATTCCAGTCATGTCAGCGTGTGACCATGCAAATACATCCAAGTTGTGGCGGAGAAAATCAATGAGTTGTTCCTTCAATTCTGCTTTTAGTTGGGACCCGACTTTCAATAGTCTACTCGAGTCGTGTTTGTCCACAGATACAAATTCCATAGCCTCTGCAGGCTCGGCGGTGGCCTCCTCCTCTTTATCCCTGGGGTCTAATTCATTGAAAGGGTCACTGGTATATCGAAGAGGAGGGGCTTTCTTTAGCTGCTATGCTTCCAAACTTTTCGTGCAGAGGGCAGTCTCTGCACTCTTCCCTATATCCTTCCTGCGGTTATTGCGAAGTTCAGTTACATAGCAATCTCGAGCGATGTCCTGGTCTCCCTCTACTTCCCCTATTCCATTGTTCATTGGAAATTTCATCTTCAGGCACCATGGGGCCAGGACAATTTGGAAGTCAGACAAGGCGGGTCTTCCTAAGAAGGCGTTGTAGGCCGAGTGGTTTTCTATTAACACAAATGTTTGTTTCCGCACAACGGAGCGGGGATGACTTCCAATTTCAACAAAGAGGTCCAGTCGCCCGAGGGGCATCTTCGCATTTCCAGTGAAACCGTGTAGTGGTTTATTGCAGGGGAAAACATCCTTTAATGATAGCTTCATTTTGTCGAATGCATGCTTGAATAGGATATTCACTGAGCTTCCAGTATCTACTAGAATTCGAAAAACTTCGGCTGCACCGAGTCGGGCAGAGATAACCATGGGATCCACGTGAGGGTACTGCCTTCCCTCCAGGTCACGCTTACTGAATGTGATGTCATCACTCTCTATCCGCTTCGGGTGGCGTTCTTCTATAATAGAGTTAACGCATTCTTCATCGTTCCTAAGTGACTTTCCGTACCTTTCCATCTCTGCCCAGCTTCCGTCGGCGATGTGTGGCTTTCCCGAGATGGTATGGACCACTATCTTCTCTTGACTGGAACCGCTGGTGTTGCAATTTCCTCTGCCTATTTCTGGGGAGGGTAACCTTGGGTTCTCATTGGCAGGAGCTGGAGTCCTGTTCTGACCTTTTACATAGCGTTCTAGTCTCCTTCTTCTACTGTGTTCTTCAATCAAGTCCCGGAGATGATGGCATTCATTGGTATCATGCCCATGGGATTCGTAGAAGCGGTAGAATTTTCCAGACTTAATTGCGTTATCTGATTCCTTCTTATGCGGGGGGCGTTTGTATTTAACTTCGTCTTGAGTGGCGAGGAAGATGTTTTCGATCGTTTCATTCAAAGGGGTGTAAGCGTCAAATCTCGGTCCCGGCCGATATAGACGCTTTTCTCCCTTCTTGCCCCCAGCATTGTCTCTAGAATCATTTCTTCGAACGTCCTTTGCTACAGCGGGCGTGTTGCCGTGAGCTGCCTTATTTTGTTGCCCTGACTGCCCCTCAGTGGCAGCGTCTTCAAGTCTCATATATTTCCCGGCTTCATGGAAGAAATCGGGTAAAGTAGCTGGTTTTTCTTTTGTCAATCTTCTAGCAAATTTAGTATCCGAATGCACACCACGTCAGAGGGCCATTAAGATAAGCTTCTCATCGGCATCTTGGACTGCGACCGCTACGGCATTGAATCGGGTTAGATATTGCTGCACCTTCTCTCCAGGTTTCTGTTTGATACTGGATAAGGAATAAGCGTCCTTGGGTTGCTCCACATGAATGCGGAACTGGCTGATGAACTTTTCTTTCAACATCTCCCATGAGCTGATGGATCCTTGGGGTAGATGGCAGAACCAGGAGGTAGCTAGATCTGATAAGAATAGTGGAAAGCATTTGCACAGCACTCCTTCTGTTGCTCCGCTCATGAGCATATGCTGTGTGTATCTCTGTAAGTGTACAACGGGGTCAGAGGTTCCCTTGTAAGGTTCCATTGTAGGCATTTTCCATTCTCGGGGGGTGATGGCAATTTCGATATTGCGGGCGAAAGGGCTGGTTACCCTAGCGCCTATCCCTCGATCTCTTTGATCCCGTTGGACGCACTCTCTGAACAAGCGTGCCATCCTTTCATCAGAATTTGGAGCAGATAGAAATGAGTTCGGTTCTGCTCTGTGGGATTGATTCCGTCCAGATGACCTGTAGGGATGGTATCGTCTATCATTCCTAATATTTTCCAATGGCTGTCTTTGGTCTTCTGGGAGCATGCTAGGGTCAGCTACAGTTGGCCCTTGCCTTGATCTTCCCCTGCTGGGTTCTGTTCTAAGCACTTCCTCGGGTCCACCTTCGGGTTGGACTCTAGCTCGGCCCCTTTCATTGGTGTTTCCGTGGTTAGGCAGCATGACAGGCTCAGCTATAGTTGACCTCCGCCCGGTACCTCCCCCGTTGGGTTCGGTTCCAAGCGTTTCCTCAGGTCCAACTTCGGGCTGAGCTCGGTCTCGGCTCCTACCATGGCCGCTTCTGTCGTTGGCTTCTTCGAAGAAGGAAGATCTTTGTCGCCTCTGAGATCCTCCAGACTGGGACTCACCCCATGATTCAGTGTTGCGGTTGGACACTTCAGCATCCCTTAAGCGTGACATGAGTTGGTTCACCAAGGCTTCCTGTTGGGATGTGAAGCGGTTAGTCACTTCAGCCACAAATTTGTCTAGATCTGCCCTAGTAATTGCTGTCGGCTGTTCCGTGGCAGGGTTTGTCGGATTTGCCTGACCTTCATTTGGTACTACTGTTGGAATGGGACGATTTACTTGATCTGTGACCACTGGATCTGGAATACTGCTGGTAGCGATGTTTTTTCCTTTGTTAACATCTTTCTTCTGCTTGGGAGGCATGTCTTCCAAGCAATAAGCGATGTTGTTAGGAAGAAGGTTAAGTGGGAGAAGCTGAAGTCCAGAGTTCACCCTCTCAATGAAAGCACCAGAGATGTTTGCACAAAAAATGGGCAAACACCTCCAAGTCGTATGATTTAGTTGATTTTATGTTGTTTTTAGTGATCTGGGTGATTTATGCAAATATATAAAAAGCAGGGACTAAACTGTAAAAGACACACAGATTTATAGTGGTTCGGCCAGAATGTGCCTACGTCCACTTTATATGTTATTCTCCTTTACTGTTCAGATTACAAGTACAAAGCTTTGATACAAGTATATGAAAGTTGTTTGAAAGTTCTATCCGTGCTTGAGCTCTCAAACTTGTCTGCCATTGTTGTACCCCTACCCCTCTATTTATAGAGTGAGGCTGGGGGTAGGTGTCCTGGACGTATGTAGCTGCTGGTGGGCCTGGGCTGATGTGATCTGGCCTGGCATTGTTGGTTCGGCGGTGGTTGGTCCGGTGGAGAGTGGTGAGTGCGAATTGGTTCGGTAGTGGTTGGTTCGGTAGTGGTTGCATTCTTCTGGTTCGGTGATGAGAGGGGTGTGGATTGGTTCGGTGATGAGAGGAGTTGGTCCTGTGGTGGTTGCATTCTTCTGGTTCGGTGATGAGAGGGGTGTGGATTGGTTCGGTGATGAGAGGAGTTGGTCCGGTGGTGGTTGCATTCTTCTGGTTCAGTGATAAGAGGGGTGTGGATTGGTTCGGTGATGAGAGGAGTTGGGATTGATTCGGTGGTCTCGGTCCGGTGATGAGTGGGCTTGGTGCGGGCTTGGATCGGTGGTGAGAATTCGCCCAACAGCTAGCAAGATATGGATATGCTACGGTTGATACCGTTATTAAGAGGAATGAGAAGTTCATTCGTGGGTTGAAGCCTAAACTTGATAAGACCACATTGTCGCATATTAGAGATCCGTGCGATGTAGTTGTTGAGATGGCTTTAAAACAGGAAGAGATGCTTGCTTATCTTGAAGGAAACAATGCAAGGGAATCTCAAGGAGGAGGGCGGAACCAAAATAGGAAGTTTATCCATAAGAAGGGAGCTCAGAAGAGTGGAGCTGCTAAGAAAGGAAAAGCAGAAATTGTATGTTATAAGTGTGATAAGAAAGGACACCATACTTATAAATGCTGAACAGGCAAAGGGAAGAAAGTTTCTAAGAAGATAGGAGTAAATTGTTTCAACTGTGATCAGATTGGGCACTAAAGAACCAGTGCAAGGAGCTAGCCAATGATGGAAAAATCAAGGTGTTTGCATTGGAACCCACTACCTCGAGACCAACAGCAGAGGTGAGGAGAAAAACAGCGTTGGGAGGTACGCTTTTGAGTTATGGTGTATCAGTCAGAGTTCTATTTGATACGGGTGCATCAAATTCTTTTATATCTCGTTGTTTGGTAGATAAGCTTAACCTAGAACCCTCATACCTAGTTACTTCCCTAAGGGTTGCAAATCTGATAGGAGGGTATGCGACACTTGGGATGAAGTGTGACCAGTTAGAGTTTGAGTTGTTAGGTCATACATTTGTTTGCAGTTTGCATGTGTTTGATTTCGTAGGGTTCGGAATTATTTTGGGTATGGATTGGTTAAGTAAATATGATGCTAGAATATTTTGCCATGATAGGAAAATATCACTTAGACACCCTGACTGTAGTAATCAGATTATATACACCATAGAAAACCCTAGTTTTGAGGTTAATGCTTTGTTGGGTGTTATGGAGGTAGAAGACGAGTTGAATCGAGTTTCCATTGTTAGATAATTCGCAGATGTGTTTGAACCTATAGTAGGATTGCCACCGAAACGAGCCATTGAGTTTTGGATAGATTTAGTACTAGGAGCAGATCCGGTGAGCAGACCACCAAGTAGAATGACACCTACCGAGATGAGGGAGCTAAAGGTGCAGTTGGTGGAGTTGGAAGGCAAGAATTTTATTTGACCAAGCAGTTTTCCTTGGGAAGCAACCATAGTGTTTGCAAAGAAACCGGATGGATCATTAAGGTTATGTATCGATTATCGTAAGTTGAATGAGAAGACGATAAATAATCGATATCCATTACCTAGAATTGACGATTTGTTCAACTAGTTAAGTGGAGCCAAAGTATTTTCCCAGTTGGATTTAGCAATAGGGTTCCATCAGCTTAGGGTGGTATAGGATAGGATTCCTACGTTTAGAACCAGATATGGATCATACGAATGGTTAGTAATGTCGTTCAGACTAACTAATGCGCTGGCATTCTTTGTAGATTTGATGAACCGGGTTTTTTGAGAGCACTTGGATAGGGTCATATTGGTATTCATAGATGATATTTTGATATACTCCGAAGATGAAAGAGAGCATGAAGTTCATCTTAGAGTGGTGCTTGAGACGTTGAGGCAGCGTCAGCTGAAAGCAAATTTTTGAAGTGTCTTTCTGGAAGAAGGAATTGAAGTTTCTTGGTCATGTAGTCTCAGAGAAAGGGTTGTCTGTAGATCCGGCTAAGATCGAGGTGGTGAATAATTGGAAGAGACCCGAGACAGTCACCGAGATAAAGAGTTTTCTTGGATTAGCTGGGTATTATCGGAGATTCATTAAGGATTTTTCGTGGATAGCGGCACCAATAGCCAAGCTTACGCGAATGGATGTAAAGTTCGTTTGGACCGATAAGTGTGAGGAAGCATTCTAGAGATTGAAACACTTATTAAATATTACACCTGTGTTAGTTGTTCCAGAAGGGAGTCAGGATGTAGTAGTGTGTACAGACGAATGTGGGACAATATTAGGAGCTGTGTTAATGCAAAGGGGTAAAGTAATTGCCTATGATTCTCGGCAGCTCAGACCGCATGAGGTTAGATATCCGACTCACTATTTGGAATTAGCTACAGTAATTTTTGCATTGAAGGTGTGGAGACATTACCCTATGGGAGAAAATTTTGAGTTATATACAGATCATAAGTCTCTGAGGTATTTATTCTCTCAAAAGGAGTTGAATATGAGACTGCAGAGGTGGTTAGAGTTTTTAGCCGCTTATGACTTTGGTATAGAGTACACACCAAGAAAAGGTAACAAGGTTGCAGATGCAGTTAGCAGAAAACATCAGAATGCAGTATTGGTAATGATGACCGAGTGGTAGTATTCAGAAGCATTGACTACATGCAGGATACAGTGGAGATCTGAAGCTAGGTATAGTAAGGAAACTGCTATGATGTCATGTTAGAAGTTCAACCGGTGATGATCGAAAAAGTTACTTCTAAGAAAAAGTAGGATCCATTATTAGCTGAACGGATCAGAAAGTTAAGTGATGGAATAGAGAGCGATGACTTGAAAGATTTCAGTCTAGACCAGAATGGATGGTTAAGGAAGAAAGGAAGACTATGTGTTCCGAATGTGGGAAACATTAGGAAGGAGGTTCTTGAAGAATGTCATCGTTCAAAGTTCACCATTCATCCGGGAGGAACTAAGTTGTATCAGGGTATGAAAAGAAGTTTCTTCTGGGAAGGTATGAAGAGGGATGTAGGCTTATGGGTGAAACTGTGATTGAACTGCCAACAGGTAAAAGCCGAACATCAAAAACCAAGTAAGTTACTTCAGCCTTTAGACGTTCTAGTATCGAAATGGGATTCTATCTCAATGGATTTTATAGACGGGTTGCCAAGTCAAACAGAGGAAATGAAAGTATATGGGTCGTAGTGGACAGGTTGACCAAGAGTGCCTGTTTCATTCCAGTTAAGCCAAACAGGACGGCACCTATTTTAGCTAAGTTGTTCATGAAGAAGGTAGTTAGACTGGATGGAATTCCTATTATTATAATAAGTGATAAATATTCCTTTTTCACTAGCGAGTTATGGAAAAGACTACAAGAGACTTTGGGTACCAAGCTCAAGGTGAGTACCACTTACCATCCGCAGACAGGTGGGCAAACGGAAAGGATTAACAAGGTTTTAGAAGATTTGTTACGAGCTTGTGTGCTAGATTTTGGAGGATCATGGGAAGACCATCTACACTTAGTCGAATTTTCGTATAACAACGGTTATCAGGCTAGTATAGGGATGGCACCGTTTGAAGCTTTGTATGGAAGGCAATGCAAATCTCCCGTTTGTTGGTTAGGGACCGGGGATAGGTTAGTTCTTGGTCCGGATTTGGTTAGAAAGCTGTAGAAAAGATTAAGCTCATTCAGGCTAGAATAAAGGAAGCTCAGTCTAGGCAGAAGAGCTATGCAGATAAGAGCGGAAAGAATTAGAGTTCTCAGTTAGAGATCATGTTTTCGTCAAGGTATCACCGATGAAAGGTGCAATCAGATTTGGAAAGTCGGGAAAATTGGCACCGAGATTTGTTGGACCATTTCCTATTGTAGAAAGGACTGAGAAACTCGCATATAGAGTGGAGTTACCAAGTAGTTTGGCAGGAGTCCATAATTTTTTTTCATATTTCTCATCTAAGGAAGTGTATTCGAGATCCAGAGACTACTATAGCACTGACTATGTTAGATGACTTAGTAGTGGAACCGAATTTGGCTATAGTTAGAAAACCAGTTCGTATAGTCACGAGAGATAAGAAGATGCTAAGGAACAAGACAGTCAGATAAGTCAAAGTCCAGTGGAGTGACGACGAGAGAGACTGTACTTGGGAAACTGAGAGAAGGTTTCAAGATACTTATCCTAACTTGTTTCATGGTATGTTTTACCTTTATGACTGATTTTGATGAGTTCTTTATCGTAATTTCGAGGACAAAATTCTTTAAGGAGGGGAGTCTGTAACGACCCTAATTTTGAATAAATTATTTAGGATATTTAATTAGATAAATTAAATGAAATAATGTAAATGGTTAAGGGATTGAGATTTGTATAATTAGAGGGTAGCCGTACCTAGTAAACTAATGAACAAAAGGGGAATTAAAATGAAATAAGTAAGGGTAATAGATAAGGGCAAAATAGGAATAGGTTATATCCTTATGCCTTAAACCCTCATGCACTCTCATTTTACACGTTCACAAATAAAAATTAAACCAAGTAAGGCTGGCCACCATTAGGAGAAAGCAAGAGGAAGATAAGCTAAAATCAAGAGAAAGAAGCTTAATCAATTTAATTCAAGAGCAAACCTCAACTCCTTAACAACAAGCTAAGGTGAATAACAAATTACATCTCATATTTCTTATTTTTGGTTCTAGATCAGATCCGAATATGTTTTGCAAAGTATATGCCATGTTTCGAATGTTAAATAGATATATATGCTTGTTGATGAATTTTGTTTATTCATATAGATTTCATGACAAGTTTTGATTTGAAAAACCTATCAAATGACATCCAAATGCCTTGCAATTTTGATATAAGGTCCGAAATATTAGTTTGGAGATGGGTTTCAAGTTTCATAATTTTATGAATTAAACAGGATTTATTATAAATTTTCTAGTGAAGAAAATGGTTAAATTGGGTTTAAATTAATTACGGCTATCTTATGTTAGCTTTGGGTCAAAAATTTATTTATGTTAGAAAACATATTAAAAGTGATTTTTGGGAATTTTCGAAGAATTTTCTTAAATGTTTTAATAAGTATATAAAATTATTTAAGGTATGGGACTTAAATGTTTTATATGTTTATAAAAGGAGAAGGGGCAATTTGTAAATGTTTTAAATTATTACTCTGAAATTCGACAGCACTTTTAGAAAAGATTTTGAAAAAAGTACTGGCAACCAATCACATGTTGACAAATATAGCAAGTTAGTTAGAAAGAAATTACTTTATAAATTTAAACATCAGTTTTATAAGGTTTTCTGCTTCGCCACTTATAGCAGGACCTTTCGACCTCATATTGCCGCATCCATCTAAGTCGAAACCAATACACATGGTATCAGCTTCGGTACGTACTAGATTGGAGTTGGGCGAAAGGCATGGAATCGAAACAAGGCTTTTGAAGGGGTTGATGTAGCTTCTGAAAACTTAGAACTATTTTGGTTGTAAATGAGGCTTTCGAATGAGATAGCTTTCGACTTGGTCAATTGTTTTAAAGAAAGAGCTTTCGAAAGAGGTTGCCGCCTTTGTTTTAAGAATACGCTTTTGAAGGGGTCAATACCCCTACTGCGGCATTCTACCTTTTGAAGCAATGCCTTCGAAAGGGTTCTTTTGTTTTAAACCCTAAAGCCACTTCACCAATGCTTTCGCAGGGATTGGTTTCGACACCATCCACTTCTTTTATTTAGGAAAATGCTTTCGAAAGAGTGGCATTCGTCCCAGTTCTTTTAAGACCCTTTTGATATTTTGAAAGCTAAACCCAAAGGTTTCAAAAGGAATGGTTTTAAAGGTTTCGAAACTATGTTCAACACATTTTTACTTGAACCCAATGCTTTCGAAAGGTTTGTTTTAAGTAAAAGACTTTAATACTTTCGAAAGGTATCTATGAAGGTTTCGAATGGAAGGTTCCCAATGTTTTCGAAAGGTTTACCTTTAGTGTTTGAATGGAAGGTTTCCAATGTTTTTGAAAGGCAAATAGAAGTGTTTTGAAAGGAGGATGTTAAGGTTTTATAAAGCTTTCGAAATGACACTTTCAATGGTTTCGAAAGGTCTAATTTATATGATTTCGAAAGGTATGTTTTGGCCTTTCAGCCTAGAGTTCAAAGTAGAGTAGTTAACTGGTTTCGTAAGGGGTACTTTCAAAAGTTTCGAAAGAGATTGTTTAAAGCTTTTAAACAAAGGTTTCGAATGTTTTCATCAAAAATGTTTTGTGTAATGCATGTATCATGGCAAAGAGATTTGAGTAAAGTAAAAGTATATTTCCTTTCTTAAGTATGATTTAAAGAGTTAAATCAATTTAAAAGGTTTTCAATGAAAATTTGAAGGGTGGTTAACCCTAAGTAAATGACTCG
Organism: Allium fistulosum; assembly: GCA_030737815.1. Taxonomy (NCBI): domain Eukaryota; kingdom Viridiplantae; phylum Streptophyta; class Magnoliopsida; order Asparagales; family Amaryllidaceae; genus Allium; species Allium fistulosum. Next base: position 1,383,963,517 of record CM060901.1, on the reverse strand, counting down.
GATATTTGAATACCAGATGGGACAGGTATAGGATCATGCCCTATACATTAGCCATAGCCCCTAGCTAATTTAGTCCAAAATACCAGTGTGTAGGGCTTAGTCACATGTAAGACTTAAATGATGTTACACACAGAAAGGACTATACAGAGAAGGAGAATAGGTTATTGGTGAGCCCGCATAACCATTAGGATCAGTTGACCCTAGGAGAAGTAAGTTAAGGACAGACCGTCTAGAAGTGAGACTAACAGATGTTAGATTATTTATTTTGTCTGGTAGGCCCGAGTCAGCAAATGGTTAGTAGTCGGCCAAACAAAACTATATTGTTCGGACAAATAGTCCATTTGTTACCTAATTTATGATCATATATGATATTGCTATTATTGTTTTAATCAATTTGATTGCAGGATTCTAATTTGCAAAAAGATATGTTTTAAAGTGATATTAGTGAGGGGAAACCTGTTCCACAAAGTGGTGTGGTCTCACTTAATATCAGTAAACCGAGATGTAATAGTATTATTCACACCAGGCTTTTTGTCTGACTCAAAGTTTATGTTTTCCTCTTAAACTCTCGGGTGCTCAAAATTAATTTGAGTAGATTGAGAGTTAAGGTTTTTCAGGTTTAGTAGGTTGGACGAATAAAGCTTCCGAAGACGTGCAGGAGGCAAAGCTAGCTGTATAGGAGCTATTTAGTTTTATTTCCGCTGTGATGTATTAAGACTGATATGTCTATTTAGTACTCTGATCATCCAAGGGGCATCTTCATTTGTCGCTCTTGGTGTATTTTGTAGTAATTATATTTGATCAAAACTTGGGAATCGTTTTGGGATTATGCATCTGAATATGAAATATTGATTTGAAATATAATCAGAAAAGTTGTTTTAAATATGTGTTGATTTTATTTCATATTCATGTGCTTCTGATATTATGGATACCATTAACATTACCGTATTTTGTCACCGGAAGTTAATACTATGGTTGACTGCAGCATCTGTAGTGCTTAGGTTCGGGTCTCAAGATAGGGGATATTACATACTCCATCGTCTTACATCCAATGTTACCAATTCTAGTTTTATAGTTCTCAGTTAAAATTCCCAAGTAAAACATCTTGTAATAAAATACCTTTTTAACTAACAATACTAAAGTTTGTTATTTAATTAAATATTTTATATTTTCAAACATTTATTTCCTAAATCAAATCATCCTTATCTTAGTAAAATATTTTACTTAAGGTATTGTGAGATTAGGTATTTTATAATACGTTATTTCTCGATAATATATATTCTCAATAAAATAATTTTCAAAATAGGTCTCCTTACAACCAAAATCTCCTTACCCAAAAATAATTTTCTTTTTAAAACTTTATATGTCAAATAGTACCTTTTTAAGTGAAAAACTTTTCCATAAAAATCAATTTTGAGACAAAAGTTTTCTAAAACTAAACGAACTCATTTGATAAAACTTTTCTTCTCAAATAAATATTTTATTACATTTTTAACCAAAACAATACTTTTCAATAAAGATACTTCTATCAATTATTTTCAAATATATCCACTAATAAAATATTTCCTAACTAAAAAATACTTACACTATATTATTTTCAAATTCTTCTTCTAAGAAAATAATTCCTTTAAAATAAAGTACCTTTTTATGGAAATAACTTTCCTGTAAAGTACCTTTAAAATAAACCTCCTCCAAATCGTATAATATTCATTGTAAAGAATGTTTCAACAAAATATTCCTTTCTTTAAAATACGGGTTCTCACTACATACTCCCTAAAAAAGTATTCTTAACAAAATCAATTTAAAACATTTTACTACTATTAAAATAGTTTTCTCCCTCAAAGCATCTTTCTAAATAGATATTCCTCAAACCTCTCGGTATGTATTTTGAAATGTCTATTAACTAAAAATATTCTTTTCTAAAATGTATCTCAATATAATATTTTTATACAGTATTCTAAATAAAAACGAGGTTGCAAAATACTTTTCAACATATACCCTTATTTTCTAAAATACATACCCAAATTAAAACAATTGTATCTTGATGTTCCCGTTAAAACATTTCTTTCAAAATAAAATGTTTTCAACCAAAATACAGTTTCCATAAAATATTTTCAAATAGAACACTTTTCAACAAAAATTTCTCTTTCCATAGGTAAAATCCCTATTTATTAACAAGGTGTTCCCAAACCATAATACCAATAAAAAAATACCTTCCTAATTTTTTTTGAAAAACCAAAATTTCCTATACTAAAAATGTTTCTTCACAAGCTAAATTTAACTTCCAATATTAATTATAACACTTTTTTATTAAAATACTTCTAAATAAAAAAAATTCAACATATTTACTCTTAACAAAGTATCTTCATAAAAATATCTTATTTAACCAAATTAAATACTTTATTTTAACAAATCACTTTATGTTAAAAATAGGCATTTTTTCCTTTTAAATAAAATATCTTTAAAAAATAAGAATTTATTCTTCATAATTTTTCCAAATAAATATTATTCACTTAAAAATAAAAGTGGCTCTATCTAACTAAAGGTCAAGTTTCAATTAATTTAACATCGGTTGTGTGTCGCTTGGGTTATAACCAATAATTGAACCCTCCTGCTTTATTTATTTTCCTACCCCACTTCTACTTTATTTATTTTCCAAACAAAGGTCATTACAAATAAAATCATTTAAGGGTGAGGTAATAGTGGTTAAAAAAACCCCTACACACAAAGCATATAATTTTTAATCAAACGCTCTCTCATATATATTTTAACCCAACCTAAGGTATAAAATAAACTACCTTAATTGGTTTAAACATAACCAAGGCATAGAGAATCGCTAAACCTGAGCTCTGATACCAAGGGTGATGACCCACTATTTTTAAAATCTAAAATCAATTATAAACAACTTCAAAATATGCTTACAACTAATTTCAGATACTAAAAGTAGTGGACCGTGAGTAGATAAAAATTAAAATTTCAAAAATAATAAATAAAAAGGGAAAACTTTACAGTGGAATCAAATATCAATGGAAATAAACATTATTTCAATAATACAATTATTTTACAACATCATCATATCAATTTATATTCATTACATTAATTATTCTTAACTCATAGACGGTGTAACCATGGTACAAAATAATATACCAAATCGGCTATCTGAGATATAGCCTTCATCCACCTTACCATTCACTCTTTTGCTTCTACCTTAAACTTCACACCTGCATAGATATTATATAACAAAAAGAAAAAAGGTTTCAACTATGTATGGACTGCGCCTAACCCTATATGCTATGGCCATATGCTTAATAGCTATTGCATAGGAAAAGACTGCTGACGTATCCATTTTGGTGGATCAAGCCCATATAGTTCTATTTCCTTCTCTTCTCATGCATCTAAATACTTGTTAGTACATAAAAACCATCAACTCCCATTCAACCATCGCAACCACTGCAACCAATGCAACCATTTCAACCATTGCAACCATTACAACTATCGCAACCATTTCAACCAATGGTAATATTAGAAGCAGAAAAAAGTATACCTACTTATCCATTATAACAAATCATCATATGGGGAAACATCAATAATTGTACACAACTATCTACCCTCAACAATATTAAATGACAACCTCAATCATCAAATAAGGAAACAATAACATAAATATACTTACATACATTGTTAATTATCAACTCTATACTAACACATCATTAATGTAAGTATAAACCACCCAATGTATACAAACCACTCCACAATAGCAACACAATCATCAATACCATCAAATGTGTAATAATCCAATCAATATTAGTAACACAACATCTATCACCAAATAACCATAATTAACTACCCACCATAATAGTAAAATATTCACACTCATCCAAATGCAATACCGTCATCAAACATCAATTATATATGATAATTACATCGATAATTAATCAATCATCCAAATAATATTTTTTCACCCATTATCCTTTTAAGTAAAAAACCGTTTTATTATAGTTTATTTTTAAAGCGCCATTTTATTTATTTTAAAACAATAATAATTTTTCAAAAATGGTTATATACTTCAAAATATATCGTTGTAATCTCATTACTTCAAATCTCTCCAAACGTCATATTTTTAAATCAAAAATACCTTTCAAACTCATAGTATTATTATTTTATGTCAAAACAATAATATACATGCTAAATCTCTTTAATATTCAACAAATTTATTGCCATCTATCTCAAAATACTGTAATTTTCACAAAAACCATATTATCATTTATGAAATCTCATTTTATTTAAATAATAATACTAGCGGTCTTTCCAATTTTAGTGTAAAATATATTTTCCGTTATAGTTTATGAATTTCTCTACAAATTCATAAATAATAACCCTATTAAATTTCTTCCATTAATCTCATTTAATTTACTAACCACTCTTATTTACAAACATCATACAAAAACTGTAAATAATCACATCTATCATTTATTTATCTTATTTTCCCATTACTATAAATTTTATTCCCATTAATTATTTTCCAATTTAATTTAAATATTTCATTCAATTTAACACCCATAAATACAATAATCAATGATAATTACAAAACCAAGGCACAATACATGCAGATTATCATATTAACCAAAGAGTCGTCCATAGAACACAACATATATCAATTATTATTATGATTATTCATCAACGGATATCTATTTCAAAATTTTAAAATTCAATTAATTAAATTAAATAGTTCATGTCAACATGCTTTTTCAAATACACTCCAAACTCAATGAACCTAGTGCCATATCGTCAGCAATTTCAGCATAAGTCGAAGGGAAGGAATCATGCATGAATCGAAGTTCGTATACATATGATATTGCGATAAGAAGATATAGTATTTTATTTATAATTTGATAATTAAAATAAAATACATATACTTATATTCCCCTACACTAGCATACACGTGAAACTTATGAAGTAGCCACTTTGATCGCCTCCCCTAACCACCTTCGGACACTTGAAGACACTGCACCAACAACATTGGACAACGCTTTGCCTACGCCACCATTTGAGCCTGCCACTACCACCTCCGACTCCTTATGGTTGCCATGAAATTCGAACTGCTGGTTGTCTTCTCCGGCTAATTTCAGGCATTCTGGTCATCCATTCGTCAAATTGAAGCCATTATTGGATTCGTATAATCAAGCTTTACATGATTGCATCTTCAATTTCATGAATTGGTTCATGAGTCAAAAACCCCTAATTTATGCCCTAGGGATTCTTGATTTGAAACTTTGACTATTAATTCTGATCGCCTTGAGCCCCCTTTCCAAAATGAATACTTGTTGTTGATTCTCCTCGTTGAGAGCTTTGCAACGACGTATAATCCGATATGGTTTGAACAGTTTGAATTTTTAAAACAATTTGTAATTGGAGATAATCATTTCCCATTAGTAGACGATTAATTAATTTTGGGAGTAAGATAGAAAAAATGAAGATTGAGGTGACAGCTATGGTTCCATAGCCTCACTTATTAGGTTATGATCCGTGTACCCAATTTGACCCAAAATAACTACGTACACTATTTAAATACTATATCACATTTATATTACAAACTGTAACCCTAAATATATCAAAATTATATATTAAACTGATCAGCTCAAAAAGATCTTCACAACGATTATAAATACGATACCTATTTCAACTTTTAATTAAAAATCCATTTTTTATTAGTTTAATATTAACAACGTCAAATTTTCGGTTCGTTACAGTATCGATTTAAAGCCCTCAATGAGCAAAAGAGGCGGTCTTTGTTCATTTTTGGAGATGGTGCTTGAGATGGATAGAAATTGATAAACTAGTCTCAATTGTCTATTTTTTGGTTTTTTTTATCAACGTTGAAATGGCAATAATTGACCGATCATAGGGCACAATCATGTAGAGACGTTGAGGTGAGTCGATCCATATGGTTGGATTGACGAGATCATCTTCAATTGCATCAAAATTTGCCCTAAAAGTCAGTGGCCAAGGCACGAAAATGGTGGACGGTAGGGTAGTGTAATGCAAAGACAAGCTTAGTCGTAGGGAAGTCAAATGCAGTGGTTCTGTGAATGGGTTGAGTCGGGGTTTGGTGGCCCCATGCAATGGTGGTGCAAGCATGAAGATGGGCGAGGATGGGTTACGGGGATTATGGTGTATTGTTGGAAGGATAAAACAGCTCTAGGTAAGTCCCTTTATTTTAATAATTGCATTTTAAACCCTATATCTTCTAATGATGATATCTTTTGCATACGAACTTCATTCATCTGTGGTTTGTACCATTGGACTTGTGGTGAAATTCTGAACGTTTTGACATTTGGTTTACTGAGTTTTGAAGCAATTTGAAAAAAGCATGTTAGTATGTTTTTTTAATTTTAATTAATTGAGTTTTAAAATATTAAAGTATATATCAATCAATGAAAATTGATATTTGTTGATATGTGTTATGTTCTATTGATAATTATTTGATTATTATAAAGTTTAGGATATGTTGTTCCATGGTTTTACGGCTTATTTTTTATTGTTGTATTATTGGATGTTTAGTTATAATCAATATTTGGATTTAAAATAAATAAAAATTAATTAGTAGATAATAGATGACTGTAATTTTGGAAACATAAATAAATAGATGATTGTTTACAAATTTTGAGTGGTATTTGTAAATAATGGTGATTTAATAAATTATACAAAAAATAACGTGAGAAATTTAATAAGGTTATTATTAATGAATTTCAAGGGAAATTCATAAATAATAACGACAATCTATTTTTAAACTAAAATTAGAGAATTTATTATTATTTATTGTAACGACCCAAGAATTTTAACGATTTTTATAACGTAATTAACTAAAATTTTGTGAAAATTTAAACTATAAAATTTAGCAATGAAAATTTGATATTTGGAATACGTCTATTTAAACATAACAAATGGTAAATTTTTATTGGAAAATATGTAATTTAGTTCTACTGTGTAATTTTCAATTTCAATTTGAAATCAATTAAATTGATGAAAATAAAATATTTTCAAAATCTGAATATTTTTATATGATAAAAATGTTTACCAATTTCTGAGTGAGACGTCATATTTCGTTTTGTCAAATTCGGACTACTCTAGCTCCGTTTATCTTATTTTCGCAGTTTTAGCAACATTTTCGGCAACGAATATCGATTTTTGATAGGATGGTCGTATCATTGATATATGTATACCATTCTGTTCGTCTCGTCGTGCTGATCTCCGTAGTATTCATTTGTCTGTTTCGGAGTCCGGTACGCCACAGAATTTATGAAACGGTTTGTCGTATCGGTACCCGTTTCGTTCCTTTTGGGTTCTTGTGTCCATTCAATTTCCACCGTATATTAACCCAATAGCCACTAGCATTTATATTTTCAACATATGACTATTACTATTCCACCTTTTCAAATTATATTGGCTATTTCATTTGTAATCTCTGGTTTGTTTCCCCAGCTTATTCTCATTTCACTTCCCTCTTCCATGTTCTGTCTTCTATTTTGAACCTGCTCCAATATAATAATATGCGACGTTTCAATATAATAATGTCAGTTAGCTTTTATATTTTGATTTGGATAATATTGCTCGTTTTCATTTTGCAATCTACAAAGCTTTTACTTCTTTTTAGCTGAAGCATTCGTTTATATTATAGCCTGCTCGCCTCCTTTCCTCTATCACCAGAAACTACCCACTACCTTCGACTGCCATGAACGCCCCCCATGCAAGTCAATCGCCTCCGCCTATCCACGCTTGAACCCATCACCGTGGTCCTTGCCACCACCGAAACCCAACAGGGCACGCCACAACTCCTCCTTCCCATGCCCGTCGTGCCGAGACCTACCCCACACGTGCCTCCTCCAATTTCCTGCTCATGGCCGATAACCACCATCGCCTATCCTTCTTTTTGCAGCCGACCAAGAAACAAAAATGGGAAAGCATGTATGCGGTTGCCTATATATTCTATGACCTGCACCCTTCCTCCACCATGCAACCTTCCATCTGTACCTTTCCACCTCCTCTCCGCTTACTAGCCGCCATGCAAGTCTTCAACTGGCCCCACCCAGAACCCAAGTCAGCCACTGCTCCTCCTTACAACTGTCCACCTTCCGCTCCTCCAAAGAACACAGCGAGCACCACCCTCTAGCTTCCCCTATCCTCCAAGTCCACCACTTTCTCCTCAGCCATACACTCATTCCCATCACCGAAGGTTGCTGCATCACCACCCACACGCACCATTGGTCCTCTCTCTTGCCTCAGTATATATATATATATATATATATATATATATATATATATATATATATATATTATAATAAAGTAAGTTTATATTGATTTTATAATAAATATTAATCTTAAGATATAATATGTATGTAAGTGTGTATGTTAGTTTATAGATTTGTCTATATAAATATAAGTATACAAGAGTTTTGGTGTTCAAATATAAATTAAGGGTTTTAATTTAAATTTTAATATGTGTTTAAGATGTAAGGAATATATATATATATATATATATATATATATATATAGATTTTATTTATATGGGTTTATATTAAATATTGATTTTAGAAAAAAATATAATATATATATATTTTGGTTCAATTTATTTCAAGCTAGTTTGATTGTTCATAAATTCCAAGCTATCAACTCTGCTCGTCGAATTCGTGTTCATCATGTCGTGCTTTGGAATTTGTGCTTGGATTCGTCGCATCTTGTTCTTGATATTTCTATAGCCTCGAAAGGTGAGCGATCACTTACAATTAACATTCTTAGATTTAGTAAATTGATTTCACATGAAATAACGATTGAAATATGTTGTTATAGTTGAATTTGTTAGTAATTAAATCATTTAAATATGTATGATATTCACTGCATTTGTTTACCTATTATAATTGCCATTTCTGACACCAATATCCTGTTAGTATGTGTATACCATATTTAATTTAACCATTTTGATCATATTTGTCACTGATATGCTATGTTATTATTGTCCCTACACTGCAAGTTCCCTGTTGTTAGGAATTCCTTATGGGTTGAAATGATACATACCCGAACGATATTATAGATTAGGGGAAAATCGTTATGGGTTGAAATGATAAACCTAAGTGATTTTCATTGATTGTGAAATTTTGGGATTGCGGGTTGAAATGATATATACCCATAAATATAAAATTTAAATTGTGGATTGAAATGATAAATATCTGTATCACTTGACCATATGATAGAAAATTATATACGGACATCGTGGTCTATTTTGATAAATGATTTCAAAGTTTGAAAGGAAATATATGGGTTTAATAAATATTGATTTTAAATCATAATATAAAGATTTTAATTTTTAATATATGTGTAAAAGTTAGATTTTTTTAAAATTATATGTTTTGGATATTTTAGAATGATAAGTTAAGTTTAAAAATGAAAATTATAAAATTTTACTTATAACTTTATTATTTTTAAAATATATAAAATAAGATTTAATTTAATAATAATTAATATAATAAAATTTAATAAGAATTTAATTTAACTAATATATATATAATATGTTTTAAATATTTATTTACAATTTATATTAATATTTTAAAATAGGTTTTTGTAATAACTTTTAGATATATATAATATGTTTAAATATTTATTTGAAATTATGTTATTATTTAAAAAAAATAGATTTTGAAATAACTTTGATTAAATTAAGGTTGGAAAGATAAATTAAGTTAATTTGTAATTGAATTTATTTAAGAATTGAATTTAAATAAGAGTTGATTTGAGATTTTAGAGAATATGGACTTATAACTTGATTTTGATTAAAGGTGACTAAATGAATAATTTCAAAGTTAAATAAAATTGAAATTGAATATTTAATAATGATTTAAATTTGTAATATGGGATTTTATTTTAATGTTATTAAAAATGATTATGTAAATATTTTGGAATTTAAATAAAATTAAAGTTGAATTCTGAAATATAAAAGAAATTTATCAAACTAAGTTATTATAAATTGTTGGATATTTAAAACTTTGAAACCTATTGAATTGGAAGTGGTTTTAAATTTGTAGTTCAAACCTGGATTTGAAATCGATATAAAATAAAAATGGTTTTAATGAGAATCGAATTGAACCTTTAACCTCTTTAATTGAAATTGTTGAACTAAGATTGATTTGAATTGAAGTTTGGAACTAAAGTCAATTTGAATTGATTTGTGAAGTTGGAAGGAAACAATTCTATATTGAAATAATTTTTAATATATAAACTATTTTTAATATATAAACTATTTTAATCTATAAACTATTTTAGATATAAACTTTTTTTTTGTAACTATTTCAATATTTATAAACTATTTTCAATATTTAAACAGTTTAAGTTGGAACTATTTTGATTTAGATTTAATGGATTTAAATGCGAATATTTTGATATGAAGATTTAAACTATTTTTTGGTTATGATTTTAGAAGCGAATATGATTTCGAAAGTGAATATGATTTTTGAAAGTGATATGATTTTGAAATGAATATGATATTTGATATGAAGTATGAACTGTTTGATTTTATAAGATGACCACGGTGTGAAATAAGCATTTGGTTGTTAAAGAGACCGTGATCGGATATTGTCATACTCTCTGCCAATACCGAAAACCACTTTAACAATTGTGTACGTGGTGGAGATTCCAGAACGAAGTAGGATGGTTTAGCGACGTCTATATGAGGTATGAACGCAGCCCTGACTCCCACAAGTTAGCTTGATGTGATTAAAACAGAAGCTATATCTGGGCCAAGTGAGGTCGCACCTCCGATCAAGCATGCCTCTTCGATACCATTCTATTACTTTGTGATTTGATTGGGTGCATCATTGATTTTGGGAGTGTGTCTCGAGGTGGGCGGTAGTGGCTGCTATGCGTTACCACCAGCCCGGTTCTGCAAAACGGTTGAATCCTACCCTAGGCATTGCCTCGCGTGCCTTGTCACATGCCTTATCGCGCCTTCTACGAGTTTGTTTTGTACCGTACCTATGGAGTGCTCCCTGAGTAAACCACCGGTTTGGTGGAGCTTACAGTATCTGTATAGACTATGGGAATATATAAAATGTGTTAAGGAGGATATGGGTAACACCTTAACGCTATTTTAATAGTTTAATTTACTATAGACATTATTATAATAGCATATTGTAATATGTATGTAAATAGTTTAACGGATCCTTAAAGGATGGGAATCCCAAACTTCCTTTAAGTTATTTTGTATTTCAGTTGACATTTCACTTGAGTTGAATTTACTTATATAAGAATGTTAATCCTGACTCAAGTGTTTTGTGTTTTGCTTTATGCTCGGGTCAGACTGAGTGTCACAACATTTGAGACTCACCTTTGAAGTTTGGAGCATTGCTTGAAGATCTGTCTCTTATCTATTTAGCTTTGCAGTTATCTCAGTTGTTCCCAGTTGTTTATAGTCAGACTTGTTATTTGCTTATGTATTAGAGATTCAATTGTATTTGAGATTTCTGTTGTATTTATTTCAGACTCTGATGTTTATATAGTAGCTTCATGAACTACCATTTATTTATTCTGCTGCTTATTGTTATAGTACTTTTTGTCTATGATTGATTTTATTTACTGTATATGCTAAGTTTGCCAAATATAAATTAACAATCTGTTGTTTTGAGCAATTCAAGTCTGACATGAGTGGATGATTGTCGATTTGAATGGTTCGAAATAGCAGGTCGTCACATTTATAAAATGAGGTTGGATTTAATAATAATAATATGACTTTTGGAAAGGTTGTATTGTTTTGAGTAAATAAAAATATTATTAATTTCATGGAGTTTAGGGAAGAAAATATTATTATTGTTGTTTGAATAGTAATAAAAGATGTTGTAACAACGCGCATATTTTTACGGTAATATATTTAAACGATTTATTTAAATATAGCATCGTTGGTTGAATTTAAAAGTCCAAAACACGACTTTTTGAAAACGGTCGAATCCGGACTCAAGACCACTTCCATTGAGTCCAAAATGGCGTTTGCGACCTTTTTGAGTATAAACATCGATATGTTTGGAGTTGAGTATAATTTTGCTATTTTTCTATTGGGCTTATGGGTTTGAGTTTCAGCCCACCAACTCATCTAATACCCTAACTCCTCCTCCAACTCCTCTTCATTCATTCTATTATTTTCTAACACTCAAGCTAAAGGAAAATGGGGGAAAGAAAGGGAAATCAAAATTCCTAAGCCCTAGTTTACTAGGAAATTCAAATTCAAGTTCTAGAAATCAAAGAGAAGCTTAGGTAAGCATCCTCTTCATCTTCTCCATCTCAATCTCTCTTCAATTTTTAGAAATTCCTAAACCCTAACTTAGAAAATATTTGCTTATGAGCTTAGATTGGAGCTTCTTGAGTTGAAGTTAAAGAGTGGTTGATCTTTCCTTTGTTTTAAAGCTTCCCACTTGTTGTTTTGGGTTTAAAGGTGAGTTCTTTAACTCACATCTATGTCTATAGCTATCATTGTTGTTAGGTATGAATTCCTAACATCTATTTCATGTCCAATTGCTTTTGAATTGAATTGGTTTGGTGAATTTTCCAAATTTTGGTGTTTTGAAGTCAAAATCTTTAAAAATCCTATCTTGGATGTTTGGACATGTTGTTTGGGGTGTATCGAAGAGCCTATAAGGCTGGGTTGTCGTTTGGCATAAGTCCCTAGTCTCCGTCGTTCGTCCGATCGCTTCCGAATCGTTTTGGCCATCATTGGCCTAGGAAAATTCTGCCTAGGTCCAGGTGACCAGACGTCTGGTTGAAGAACTCAGACGTCTGGTAGGGGTCCTTGGAAAAAAATTATATAACGAACCCAAAAAATAAAATGGCAGACAAAAGAACCAGACGTCTGGTTCAACCGGTCAGTCGTCTGGTTAGGAGTTCTGGGATTTTACAGAAAAGGAAAAATAAAAAGAAAAAGGCAGAACCCCAGGTCAGACGTCTGGCCGAACCAACCAGACTTCTGGTCCTGTTGGTTTTTGTCCATTTTGCCTATTTTGTGCGAATTTCCATTTTCTTATCGATTTTTGTTGATTCGATTAGTTGTTGTCGTTTATTATTGACTTTGATGACTTCTTTTCTGGATTTTTGGGAATGTCCATTTAATGGATTTGATATCGATTTCTATGGTTTTGATTCACGTCGTCGAATGTGAATTTTTGGTGATAGATTGTTTTTACAATCGTTTCTGTGATTTGTCACTTTAAAATACAAAAGTTTTTATACTAGTAGTAAATACTCAAACTCTTTCACATAAACGACTTCAACACTACTTTTAAATATAAAGCTCGTTTTTAAAACCGTTTTCCAATCTATTAGTATATACAAACCTTTACCTCATTCGTATGAGAAATCTAATTAAACGTCTTAGCAAAACAAGTGGTATGAAACGCTTACATTTACTTCGTCGGTTAATTTTTGAACTTGTTTGATTGAAATCTTGTGGCAATTTTCGAGTGGAAATCTACAATTTGTTCGTAAATATTTCAGTTAAGCCAGTGATTATGGGACATGAAACTAAACTCATTTATATACTAACTTAGTGTAATTCACACTTCTTATTGATCGATGGTAATCATTTTATGGATTTGACTAGCGATATGCGATGTCTCTTTGTCCACGTGGGGGACTGTACCCAGTTTTATGGAGCTTCGTCTCATTTTTAGGGGCTAGCAACCCCTGGTCTTTCTGACCGTTCGTGGAGCAATCGGCTCAATGAGTTCGGTACATGGGGCGTATCTTTCTAGGTGTGTCGATGTTCGGCTAAATAGGTATGTGCATGGGGCGTATTTTTTCAGGTGCGTCGATGTTCGACTGTGCATGGGGCGTATCTTTTTAGGTGCGTCGATGTTCGGCTTATCTGTCCCCAAGCGGGGACAGTACCCCATATTTTCATGGGATAGCGTCCCTTTTGTGATGCACGTGTTGGTGAGCTTTCATGCTCCTGTTTATGATAGGCCTCCCCCTTTTTGTGTTATGCTTATTTTATATTTGTTTCCGAAGGCCACATAGCCACTGTGTAGTAGTTTTGAGTTTGTATTGGATATGTCAGATTTCCTCTTGAAATGAAATGCATGATATACTATCTGACATATCGGTACTCGCACAAAGCAATTAGACAGATGGTGCTCCTCAACAGCCTTATTCTTCGTGCTAGTTGACGGCATTACCCCGTAGTGTCCTTGGCTAGTGTGAGTATAGAGGTGGGGCGTCACAGATGTTTTCTGAATAATAACAAAAATAATTATGAAGGTCTGTTTCCAAATGTATTTTGGGTTAAATTATTACTATTTTGAAACAAATAGCAATAAAAAGGGTTTTGGGGTTTAAAATAGAATATTTTTATTTTCGAGATAAATAGAAATAAATTAATTTTGAAAAATATTAAAATGGTTTTAGATATTATTATTTTATGTGAAATAATAATATTATTATTTGGAAAAGTAATTTGACGTAAATTACTATTTTGATCAAATTATAATATTTTGAGGTATTTGGAATAAAAAATGTGCAATAAAGGATTTTTGAAGTATATTACCATTTTTGAAGAATTATTATTGTTTTGAGACAGAATAAATAAATGTGTTTATATAATTAAAAATCATAGAATAATTTTATATATAAGAGGATGTGATAGGTATAAACACATTATTTTGGATAATAATAATAATATGTATAATTAATTATTGATTGAGATTATCATACATATTTGTTTTATGATAATAGAATGGCATTAGGATGAGTATGCGGTATTTTACCATTATTACGATAAGACGATGGGTAGTTAATTAAGGTTTCGGTTGTTTGGATGACATTGATGTTTGTGTTACTAATATGGAGTGGTTAGTACACGTTTTATGTTTTTGGTATTCTGTTGCCATTACAAAGTGATTAGTGCACATTTATTTGATTTATGTTTACATTGATGATGCATTATTAATAGTGGATAATGGGTACATATATGAGTGATTCTATTCCCTTGCTTTAAACGTTGATTTATGATTTTAATTACATTTTCAACTACTTTTAATGAGAAAATTTTGATTTTTACTAGATCTAAATCAGCCATATTTTATAAACGATTTATATAATTTAATATGGATTTCATTTGAATTTACATGTATGTTCATATTAATACCTCCTTTTGATAATTGGCAATAATTTGATGATATACTTTTTATTTTAGATTTTTTTTATATGGATGTATTGTATGATCATAATGTATGTATGTATGTATTATCTTGTTTGCATGTTTATATATATTTGTATGGATGTTTGGTTGAAAATGCCAACCGATGGCAAACTAGAGTTAGGATTATTCTAGAAGATTGGATCTCATGCATTTGGATTGGCTATAAGATGGGTCATCCAAGATGACTGCACAAATGATGGGAGATTCAAATCAATGGAACAAAGTTGTATGAGCCGACTTAATTGAATTTTAGGGTTGACATTTGTAATGACCCGCCTTTTGGACCCTCGAACGTCGACACTAATACATCCACGGTATATACATGCCAAGCACCCAAGTGCTGGAATGACAGATTATTAGGTTAAAAGAAAAGAAAAAGGAAATAGAATAAGAAAGAAGGAACGCAATATCAGAATCTCATGTTGGAACGATAACATATAATATCAAAAGATAGTACAAACTATCACTTTAAGATATAAAGCATTTCAGAGTTACAATTCTAAATACTATCATCAACCTAGATAGTTATAATAGCATGTCCTTACAAATGCTGATATGTAGAATATAGTAATGTAGTAGAAAAAAGAATATTAAAGTAGGTGAACATCCAGCTCATCTTCTCGAGCTCCAAAGAACATCAACGAAAACCTGCCTTTCTCAAACTACTCGAAAGAGCATACGAGGAATGTAGGGAAAACAAAAACCAAGCATTAGACATAAGTCTGGTATGAGAAACTTTAGAATTTTTTATTAGCATATAACAATACTTTTGAGACCGCACGGAATGCCATAATGATTATCCCCTCAAACGAACTACTCATCTAATAAGTGTATAAGGTGTTATAATAGATAATGTCTAGGGTGAAGAATATAAATCAAAAAATAGTTGTGATGCTTACATTAACCACACCATAACATATTGTGGTACAATCAAAACTGCTAAGGCACATTCACATAATGGATTTTTCCATGGAGATCCCTTGGTCATGCCGAAATCCAATCTCCATGCACAAGGATCAGAAGTCACCTTCTAAGCATCGTATATCTCTAGATAAAATATACCATAAGATAAACACAAAGGCCCATGCCCAAACATAAACATGAACCACGTGGAACCAAATATCATTAACTCCCTGTACCAACATCGATAAGCATAATCTAGATTCGGAGTTGATAATACCCTACCGCGGGTCAACCAAACCCCAAATTATGCATCCTACTCCGTCTTTAGCCATTTCCGATGTCGAGGTCTCGTTCGGAATCTCTCACACGAGTCTTCATCACTCGAACAGAACATGAATCTCCAAACTGATACCCACATCTCGAATAGATCTTAAAACTACACATGGATTTCACCATCTCGAACGAATCCACTTCCAAGAGATAGAACATGTATCTCAGTCTTGAAGTGGTTTTCGATAAGTAAAAACCTTACCGATCTCCGTCTCTTCAGGATTGAATCAACAAATTTGGTCATATCCAACAATAATGGGAACAGTCGCATATGGAAACTAAGTCTCGTATACTTATCATATTTCCAAACTTTTAGAGCTAAGCATATGGCTAAATACTTTCCATAAACGAGTAAACACATAAAATATGGTCAAGTCATACAAAGCACGATTAAGTCATATAAGCGACTTCTAATCCCATTTTTATTTAATTAATCTTTTATTAATTAAAAACTCTTTTAATAGTAAAACTTCTTTTATCTAATAAATCTTCATTTATCAATCTCTACTGCTTATTTGTACTCTTTCGATACTTCAATAAGTATTTATATACATACTTATCTCAAATGGTATAAGTATATTCACGAATCATTAACAAGATTTCTTACTTTAAACCATTACTTTTTCTATCTTTTTCCAAAAGATTCCATACTTATAAATTCCTTCAAAATATCCATTTTAAGGATCTGCTTTACAAATCCATTCAAAAAGGTTTAAGACTAATATTACTCAAACATTGTCACTACAAACCCAAAACCATTTCACTTATGCTTATCTTTAAAACATACATTTATAGATCTATTTACATTCATAAGTATATTAAAAAATGGGTTAAAGATAATGTTATTAACACATTGTCACAAAAACCCAAAACCATTTCATACTACATTATCTTTGAAAAATTCTTTTAAAGATCTAAGTTAATATTTGGCTGAGTTTGATAGTTGACTAATCGACTATCCAGTTAAAAACAATCGATTGTAGAAATCATGGTTCGTATACTTAACTCATTTTTGACATTCCAACTTATACTATCCCTCATACAAGAGTGAAGCTAGGTAATTTAGAGCATTGGTTGCGTATCAAAGCCTTGCCTAAATACACTTCATTCTTGAATCTCACAAATAGATAAGTCTACCTCGTCGATTTTTAGTGTTAAGTATAGTATTAATGATTGTGTAAAACAAGTAAGAAATCAACATGATTAACATGTTTTTAACATCATGACTTAAATATTCCTTGGTGAAGAGGGAAGCCGGTTGGTTAGAGCACTATTGCTTCTATCCATACTCGAACATCAATCTTAACACTCATAAATTAAGCACAATTAATTTCCTTCTTCAAAACTTATATGTATAATTACTTTAAAAATACTTATAAATATTTTTTAGATATCAATGTAAAGTATTACTTGAAAATAACTAATTTATAATTTGATGAAAATAATTAAAAACCATGTTTTATAATTTAAAACCCCTTTACTTCCAAAATTCATAAATATATATTAAAAATATATTTAAACTTCAAACCAACTTTAAAATATTGAAAAATATGTTAGAAAACATCCCTCAAAAGATTAGGAAAGTATACCAAATTTTAATATTATTTTTTAACATTTAAAACCATAAGCAACTGATTACAACATTTATAAATGCTGCTAAAAGTCCTTGTTAAAGAACAACATAGAAAAACACAAACTCTATGACCAGTTTTAACAACTTAAACAAATTATTTAAGCCTTGAAATTTTTACAATAAGTACTACCTTTAGGGTACTCAAATACCATGAAAAGAAACCCCTAAGCATATCTTTTAATTTTTTTTATAAAAATTCCCAAAAACAACGTATACTTACAAAGTGTATTTATAACTACCATTTTGCTCTAAGTTTAGCCACTTTGTTTGACCAGTTCTAAAAAAATTTAAACTTTGATTTTTCTTAATAATAAATACATATATAATACTTATTAAATATGCAAGGAAACACATAAGGATGTCTTTAAAATTAATTACAAAAATTCCTAAAAATAGGACATTTCCAAGTGCTCATATAGCGACCTTCTTCTTGCTGTAACATTTTGCTACTTTGTTTCACAAATTAATGAATGATTTTCATATTTTTCTAGTAATAATTACACTTACAGTACTTATCAAAAATGCAAATAAGCCCGTAGGATGTCTCTCAAAGTTGACTTTGAAAATTGCCAAACACAATGCATTTTCAAAGTGTATCCATAGCGACCTTTTCGCTTCTAACTTTCACAACTTTGGTTCAAAATTTCTATAACTTTCCAAACCATTTCTTTATTGTCACATACACCAAAATATGTGTAGAGAATAACCAAACCAAATTATCCCAAGTTAAAATTAAGGGATATCAAAGTGCACTTATAACGACGATTCTTGCTTCAAATACTTTCAAACATACTTCAATTCAACACATGAGCCAACCAAACATGTAAACACAAAGTCCAGGCCACGAGACAAGTTATAGAAGGTAATAAAAGTGATGTTACACAATATAAAGTTGTCATTTGCTTTTAAAAGCAAAAGGGGTCCAAAGTTTATAACTTTACTTAGTTAATGTAACTTTAACTTTACATTTCAAGCACATAACATATATACACAACATATAAATACAAGATAGTGAGATAACTCACTTAGATCCAAGGTAAACTCAATCACAAACCCTCACAAAGCCAAAAAACTTCGTACCATCACCAAACTCCTAAAGATCCAACTTTAGCTCCAAAACCCCAATACCATGCTCTCCTCCTCCATCTATGCTCATGGCCTACACAAGAAATCCCCTCTACTCTTTATTTCTTCCACTTTTGACTTGTATTCATGCTTCCTATGATGATTTAGGCCTATAGCCAAAGTTCGGTGAAGTTTGGACTTGATTTTCTTTGATTAGAAAAGGATTAGTGAAGATAGAAGTGGATTGGTACTAATTAATTTCTACCATTTTCTTAATTTGTAAAATTTGATTAGCCTTAACCTTAAGGGTGTATTTATAGGTTTGAACAAGAGGTCTTACCACCTTCTACCCTTTATGAAAGGTCACAAAGGTGCCTTCCCTCACATGCCACCTTTACACCTCGTTTCCTAAGGAAAATATCTCTTTAGTAAATTACCCATTTACCCTTACACATAAATATCTACTCGATGACATCACCAATGACATCATCAATAATTTATTTTCCACAAATAGAAAAATATTTTTATTTCATATTATTGATTTCCTAAGAAAATAAGTGTATGTAAAAAAGTTTGAACAACTTCCAATAAGCTGTTTATCGATAAAATGATTTTCGGTAACATTATCGATATTTCTTCAAAGTATTTTTTTATAAACATTTTTTCAACACAAGTTTACCATCATTGCTCATGATTAAAAAAGGGGTTAAAATGGCTACTAAAGTAATTTAATAACATTTAATCCAAGAGTCATATTTAAATAATTCAGATATTTAAATACGAAGTGTCCGAAATTTTGGGTCGTTACAACATTGAGTTTTGTCAAACTTGTATGATGTTTAATGATTATGTGTTGTTATTATTGTTTTTACCCCATATTATGATGATTGATTGTGATGGCTTAGTAGAAGTGGTTTTTCAACTTGCATTGGTTGCATGGTTATATGATTGTTATGTGCTAACAATTTTTGATGTAGAAAATAAAACTACATGGGCTTGATCCCTAGAAGGGTACGTAGGAAGCCTTTCCCTATGCTTTAACTATCGAGCCTCTAGCCATAGTGTATAGGATAAGGCGCAGTCCAAACATAGTTGAGCAATTTTTCCATGCATTTATGAAGTTTATAGGTGGAAGCAATGGAGAGAAAAAGAGGTCTGGATGCAAAAAACATCTCAAGTTGTTTGCCTAAGTTATTTCCCTTCTATTACTATTGTATTGCTTTGTAAATTGAATAATGATTGATGTATAGAAAGATAAAGGTGTTTTATTTATTGTATTGGACTTTGTATGGTTTATTGAGATATATGTATTCATCGTGTATATGTATGCACACTTTTATTAAAATTCCACTGTGAGATTTTCTCCATTTTGTCCATATAATGTTATACTTTAAATTATAAAACCAACGATCCACTGTTTTTTCAACGCCTAGGATAGTGTGCAAGCATTTGTTATGTTTAACCATTTAGGGTAGGTTAATTTACATCTTACTTTGGGTTAAAATATAGAATGAGAGGGCGCTCTTATTGGTAATTATATGTTTTGAGTGTATGAGTTATTTGTGTAACCTCCATTACCTCACCCTCAAACAATGTTTATTTATGATAATCTTTTTATGGAAGAAAATAAAGTAGAAGCGGAGTAGAATGAATAAGTATATAAGGGATTAAGTGTTTGTTATAACCTGAATGATTCACAAGTGATGTTAAATTATAATTGAAACCCAACCTCAATAAATGAAATTACACTTTATTATTGAGTTTTGAAATGAATTATAATTGTTAGGAAATGTTATACTAAAATTTACATATTTGATTTTAGAGATATTTTATTAAATAGGAAAAAACAAATATTTTTAGGCACAAGGTGATTTGTTGCAAATTTTCACATGAGTGAAAATAAATATTTAGTTTAGGAAATAAAATATTTTATGATGATTTTTTTCATAAGGAAAAGTGATTGTTGCAGAAGTAATTTTTTGAAAGCATTTTTGTGAAAGGTTGATTTATTTAAAATATTTGAAAAAAAGAAAAGTATTTTAGTAGAAAATAGTTTGATTGGAAGTTAGATTTGGTCTTTCGAGAAATAATTTTTAATGTAAACAATTTTTTTTTTTAAAAACATCCTTTGTAATGTATTTCTGCAAGAATATTATGATGTATAAATACCTTTCCAAAAGATTTTATCGATGGACGTTTGTAAAAATTCTTATTTAAGGAGAGTGAAATGTTTTGTTGAAAAATAATTTAAAATAAATACCATAAGATTTATGGAGTATTTATTTAAAGGATGTTTTGTGGAAAGACAATTTTGGTAATAGTATTGTTATTTAAAAATGTTTGCAAAACATACCTTGTTTGGATTATTTAGTGAAGATCTTTTAATGGAAGAGAAAGAAAAACCTTAATGTGTTTTTTGAAATAAATATCATATGATTTAAGGAGGATTTACTTTGAACGCATTTTACGGAAAAGCTATTTTTAAAAAAAAATATTTGATTCCCGAAGGAAATTTTGAGGAATTAAAGTTTTATCGAAAATATGTCTAAAAATATATTATTGAGAAAGGCTGTATTAAAATATCTGGTTTTCAAATGCTTTAAGAAAATATTTTACAAAGATGGGAATGATTTGAATAGGAAGTAAATAGTTGGAAAAGTAAGATATTTGATTTGAATAATAAACTTTTGAAGTGTTTGTTAATTTTTTTTAAAGATACAATATTTGGAAAACTTTATGTAAGGACTATATAGCATAAGGAGTGAGACGACCAAGCAAGATGAGGTTTGAGATTGCCCGACATCCATTATAATGATGTAACCTTGGCAGTTATGTGTGACCTTCCCTAATGAGTTGTAGGGATGTCCAATTATTCCCTTCCATGGAGTGAGAGTTGGGATATGATGTAGGGACTTCCTATTTTGGCATTGGGATAGTGACCTTTTTAGTTGAATTTGCTTATTTTGGTTGAATTTTCTGTATTGATATGTTGTTTGTTAAGTTATTACAATTAAGAAATAAAATAGTATCACTTGTTTTTTTTATGTTTTCTTATTAATTTATGTCATACTTGTTTGAATTAATTTCTTTTTCTTGTATTACGTTGTTGATTGCTTGTTTTACTATCATTAATTTTAATTGTTTATTTGTTTGCTTGTTTGTTTGGTTGCTTGCTATTTGCCTTGTTGTGATCGTTTATATTGTATACTAGGTTATATTGCTTATTGTATTTGATATTTTTTGAGGTAGTTATCCAATGTTCACCTTTAATGAGGTTTAAATTAGAGAGACAAGAGATATGTTAGGGACATATTTGGTTTTGTCACAGTGGGATGATATAGTTCCCTAACCTAAGGAATACTAGATATTCGAATTGACTACGAGATGTGAAGACATTCTTGGAAGATGAGTAATAGTGATTGGAGAATTTTGGTGGCTAAAGACATCATAGATACCACTGAGGAATCAAAAAGATGGGTTGAGGGTTCGTTGCATCTTTCCTAAAAAAATTAAGTTTTAACAAACACATTTCAAAAATCTATTTTTACTAGCAATTACTAGCTTCCATAGTTCTAATTGCAATAATGACTTCTATTTTGATTTATGAAAGAGATTATATGGCCTGGAACTTTATTAAAGTAGTGTTTTCTCAAAATCATTTTAGTTGATTTTTTTATAGAAAAAAATGATGTTTTAAAGAAGGTATGATTTGAAAAGTACATGGAAGATTTAATTTGAGAATGAAAATATTTCTGTAAATGTTTTGTTTGAAGATGTGTTAGAACCTTCACCGCTGGTGTTGGTTGGTAGAAACCTCCTTGGAATTTTGGCTGGGTTGTCCTTGTCATCAAACAAAGAAATTACCATGAATGGATTTTGGAACTAGATTTTTGACGTGATCTGAAGGTAGGGATAGGATGTGTTCTAATGTGGATATGTACTAAAGGATTTTTGATGACCAAAGGCTTCGACGGGTGCCTGAAAAGAGAGGGTGTAACGACCAGTAATTTCGCAACTTCAAAAAAAAGATATTTTATTAATTTTAAATTTAAAAAGGTTTAGAACTTAAGTAAATATGTTTTAAATAATGAATAAGGTTGAAGAAATTATTTATCTTATAGTTAATAATGGAAAAATAAAGATTTTGGATTTTCATCACAAAATCACCAAAAGTTAAGTTTTGTTAAAAATGAATAAATGCTTAAATAAATAGTTTTAAATATTTATTTGAAAGGTCAAATTATATCAAAATCACTTAATAATGATAATAGAAGTATGATAAAGGTTTGGAAAATATACTTATGATCGTTTTACAAAAATATTCTAACTTTGTTACATTTTGTCGATGCAACGTTGTATTTCAACAAATTGATATTAACACTAATGATATGGGTTTTTAACCAAAATAGACTTGTTTTAATTTATTAAATGTAGTAGAAAGTTCATTTTCTAAGTTGGTTTACATAAATGAACGGTTACGCGGAAACGTCAAATTTTGACTGTAAAATATTTCAATAAAAACACTGTTTTTGACTAAAACAAGTTATCACTACATTGTTGCAACATGATATGTTTCCTAACACATATATATATACATATGTACACATTTACAAACTATAAACACATATACATTTACCATATAAAAAAATTCATTTTGATTTAAATTAAGTTTAAAAAAACATGATTTGAGAATTTTAAATTTAAATAAAACTTTACAAACATCATCGTTACACTTATATCATATCTCATGAATGGATGTTATGTGTTTACATGGGAAACATGCAAATTTATATCTTTTAAATATTAGTAAGTAAGGAAATGGTGACACCTCTTATTACTAAACATATACACTTCTTAAACATCATTCCTAACATTAAATGCACATCCTAATATGTTAACAAGTGTGATGCAAATCAAATCAAAACAAAAGTCTTCTCTTTAAAATACAAAATTCAAGAAAACAAGTAATCATTCCATAAATACACATCACATTAATGAGCTATCTTATCCTTCCATAAATACATGTACTTAAGGGTTTAATTAAGGATTTAAAAATGGAAATAAAATTCAAAAGTGGAGAAGGTTAAAATGGTCATTAGCTAAGGAAGCTTCATGTATAAATAGAGGCCATAACCTTCACTTTCTCACAACAATTCACTTCCCATTTCCACCTTTTTCTTCACTTCCTTAAGCTCTTCTCCTTCATTATCTTCCTCCACCTCCAACAACCCTCCATCCAAACCCACACCTGAACCCTACCACCACACACGCACCCCTTACATGACAAACACCCTTCCACCAACCCATACCCGCCTCCATACACCTACTTGTGACCATACCCCTTCCTAGAAGCCGTACCCACCCCCTAGCCTCACACCCGAGCCGTGCCCTCCTCCCTAGGCCACACATCCCCCTAGCCGAGCATACACCCCTTCTCAAAGCTCATGCACAAAAAAAGGAAAATAAATGAAGGCGAGAATTTGTGACATTTGCAGAGGAGCACGCTAGTTCGTAGAAAAGTTTGACGAAGTGGAAATGAATGTGAGAAATTCTCACCGCTTTTTAAATCATCTTTTGTTATGTTATAATAATCATGATTTTCCCATTTATATGTTATGTTAATTATCACCATTTGATAGTATGGACGTTTGGCTGAAATTAATGTTTGAATACGTTGGTTGGATAGTTGAGTTGTGATAACATACTCAATAAATGTTAATCACTATGCTATGGGAATGGATGTTATGTTATTGATGAATATTGAAAGTGATTATGCTCAGTTGTGATTAAGTAATCCCCTTTGTTATAAATGACCAATTTTATAAATATGGTATACGTTAGAATTATCAAGCCTATCTTTAAATAGTGAAATTGAAATCGAAATTGAAAATGAAAATGATTTTGAAATTGAAATTGATTTTGAAATTGATATCGAAATTAAAGTTGAAATCGAAATTAGATGTGAAATTGGATTTGAAATTGAGTTTAATTTAAGAATAGAATTGAAATTGAATAGAAATTAGATTTGAAAATCTAATAATAAAATAATATGAATATAATAATATTATAATATGAGAACTGTGAAAAATATACTTTAACTACTTTAGTAAGTGAAAATATTGATTTAAAATGATTTATAATGATTTTATAAGTAATTAAGTTTAATTTGGAGAATTTATTTCAAGTTTTGAAAATCAAGTTAAAACTAGGCACGCCGCGCAACGGTAATTCGTGATTTTGCACCGAAAAGTACAAATAAGTGTACAGAGTGGAATATAACTCGGATTCCTTCGAAACAATAAATATCCGGACTATTATATCCATAGTTTTCAAATGGAAAAAGAAAATCAAGATTTCATCTTGTATATTTTGAACTATGTCCAAAACAAATTTTTAGAAAAATCGTGCTTTTGTAGTAAAGTGACCAAAGTTAGAAATTAATATTTTTAATATTTTAAAAATATGGAAAAATCTCTAAAAAAAAACCCTTTAAAATGTTTTAAAAGTGGTCTAAGTCGAAAAAATGGAATTTTAAATGATAGAAAAGTCAATTTGGTCAATATAGCTTTAAACACTATTTGTGGCAGTCTTGTGTAACATATGAAATAGACATTTTAACTTGGTGATTCTTTTTATAATCATTTTTACAAATATAATTAAGTGTTTTTAATGATGAATTGGGAACTTTATAATCGATTCTAAAATAAAAGTTAATCATTGAGTATGCGGAAACAACTAGTACATTTGTCCCGCTTGTGAGAGCTAAACGATAAAACAAGGTGTGTAACCAAGGTTAGAAATGGAGCAACCAGTGCCTGAACTTACCTAGCCTTCGCTTTATCTTTTAGACGAGGGGTGGAATAGATCAAAGGGAAAGTCCGGATGCTCTAAAAGATCATATTAAGTTTTTCCATAATAAAAAAGAATTAGTATTTTCTAGAAATTAAGCAATTTAAGTATAAAAAGGGTTAACCCCCAAAGTGAATAAACTACAACCTGGATTGCATAGAAATGATCTTGTTATACTTGGTATCAAAGTCTGAAGAGGGAACTCGTCCTATTCGTGGAATTTAAAAGGTGATTTCACCGTTATTCCACCCATAGCACTTGGAGAATACGGAAATTGATATTGAGGAAAATTTGAATGATTTTCATGATCCTATTTACTAATAACGTTTTCTAAGATTGATTTTTGGGTTTACAGTAAACGATGTCTTAAATAACATTGTTTTCGACCCGCTTAAAAGTTGAAGAAATTTGGATCGAATGTTAAGTAAGAAAATTGGAAATATTTTGCTAAGAGAAAGTGAATTAACTTAGAATTACTCTAAGAGTAAAAATAGGTTTTTGTAACTAACCGAGAGGATTAAATAGAAAAGAGGCTTAATAAATCTTGTGTACGCATATTCAATGTTTATCGATAATTGGATTTTAAAGGAACTGGGGTCGTATTTGGGTTATTCCTATATGTAGTCCACTTTGAACCAATCTACGTATTCGAAGTAAAAGATCAGAAGTTGAAGATATTGAGACAAATAGTGACAAAGGACTGCTTGTTGATTTGATTAGGGATAACTCTCGAAATACGTATAGTAGTGGTGGTCTCTTTGTTACGAAAAGTCTCAGAAACACAAGGACTATTCGCTACCAATCTTATAATGAGGTAGGAGAGTGCCTTCGGTTTGTCCTGTTCCTGGACAACTTGTATAGACGAGTATCTAACCTTGTTTTCTAAATCACAATGAGTGGTCTCTATATAATGTATATCAGCCTGTGGCGGAGAAGACACCTTCTCTTAGCTTAACACCCTTTCCCAAGACATTCAAGCTCAGGAAGTCATACATTTGTAGAAATCTGTCATGTGACTATGGAATGGCAATGTGGTATTCAAAATGGAAAGAGATGTGCTATGTGTAAAGGTAATCGTTACCTCAAGCCTCATCAATCAGGAAATGATCGAAACAGGGTTAGATGCGGCAAGGCTAAGTGGTTTGCAACTAATTAGGGTATGATCATCTCCTTCTAGATATAATTTTACTCGTTATGGAGCCCGGTTACTAATTAATGTGGTGTATGGAAATCGAGCGCTTAGATAAAGGTCGGTAACGACCGGGGGATGACATATTCGGTACTATCTAATTGTAGAGGTAGGCCGGTCTTATGTTGGTAGGGGAGCAGGTGTTTTATGGTCCTCGAGACATCCATCTAGAGGTGTACCTATCGGAAGGTAGCCCCTTCACCTGGTCATTTGTATGGAAATCCATTCTACAATAAGAACTTACGGTTTTGTCTGTAGAGCCTAGTATGATGGAATTTAATAATTGTAACAGTTTCAGCTACGATTAATAAGTTTATTTGCAAATGTTTTCAAAGCAATGTCATTCGAAATAATATCAAATGTTTTGGATATAAGTGTTTAAGTTATCATAAGGTAAGAACTCGTCTGTGTTTATGTGTGGGCGTGGTCATATGAGATACTCTTTCTTTTCAAAAGAATTATATTCCAATGGCTGATATATGACACTGTCATTCATTATATTACATTTTTCTCACATTGGTTTACCAAGCCTGATCCGGGTATTTTCAATACTCGGGTTAGATCCGAGTTGTTTCAAGTTTAGGTAATGACAGTTGGATTTTCCAGTGGAGAGCTAGAGATATTCACCTATGTATGGACGTATTCTATTATCCTCTACTATTCTGATTTGGTTGATGATTGTCAGCAATTGTAAGGACAGATGTTTATAACTATCCAAGCTGAATTTAGGTTAGACTTTGATATATGTATTTTAAAAGTTTTCCGCTGTAAAGACATTTGTTCAATATTATATGTTATTCCATTCGAGTGAGATTCTGTTCTGTTCTTCTTTTTTCTTTATTTTACCCTTAATGATCTGACTTTCTGTTCACTTTTGGTTCGACATGTGTGCTTTATTGTCGACTCAAAGGGTACGGAGATTCGGGCCTTCAAAGAGGGTATGCAAGGATGCTTACCAGGATTGATGTTATCATACATCGTTGACCAGATTCATGTACCTTGGACTTTGATGTTGAGTCTAGTTTCTAGGCCACCTAAGTAGTATGGATTTGGATCAACCACTATGCTCTTCGATGTTGAGTATTCGTTAACCTTACCCAAAGTACAAATCTCTTATAATATTTAGTATTCATTAACCATATGATGGTGGTAATTTGTACTTACGATGTAGGGTCTGAAAATATAGGATTGATGCAGCTACATCATGAGTAGATGGACATATTAATTTGAGGAAGTAGCCATGAGTGTGCACTTGTATTATTTTGAAAGGCGTAAAAATGAGATTGTACACCAATTGTTTTGAGGTTAAGACTATGAGAAAGTTCATCAACAGTTTTGAGGATACATATATTATGATGGATCTGTAGTTAGAATAGAGATTAACATACATGTGTTATTTGTTGGTGGTTCAGTGTGATGATGATACCATATTATTTTTAATATACGTGTTTATTTTGATAAGCTATCCTACTTTTTATTTATATATCTATATTGTGCATGCATGTTTAGATCAACCTAAATTTTGTTGTGTACTTTTGTTATAGGCAATTATAGTTGGATTGTTGAGATGCGTGATGTGACTTGCAGATGGAATTGATCTATGATTAAGATTTTTTGACCCTTAGTTAATGCAGTATTACTTTACATGCTATAATTTGGATTGCGTGATAGAGGGATTATATGTGTTACTATAGTATGTGTGTTGAATTTATTATTGTGAATGAATTGTAGTGTGTTATACTAATTTTGCTATGTGGTTGTCGTATACTACTTTATATGTAGATGATTTTTGGTGGGTGCACATCCCCATGTTTTGTGATTAAAACTAAGATGATGCTTTAATGATTTGGTTGAGTGTCGTACTAGGGAATTGCTAGGACGCAATTCCTTTTTGGAGTGAGAATGTAACAACTCGCAAATTTTTTGCACTACTTTTATTAATTTAGTTAAAAATGTATTTTTAATTATAGGGTGAATTGGGTATCATATTTATAACTATTGTACAAGCCTTTCCAAACTGATCCTTTTTTATTATAATTTTTCAAATTTGGAGTTACGGTTTGGGAGATAGGTGTTTTACAAGTTAGAAATGATATATGTAACTCTTTCAGGCCAAACTGGACACATAACCCATAACCTAGTCGAACGACTACAAATATAAGGCTATAGAACCTTAGTATCATCACCATCCTCATTTTCAACTTTAATCCTAAAATTCCTCTAATCTCTTTGAAACGGTGGATTAACCAACTAACTAAAATTCATTAAAAATTCAAAGTGCCCGAACGCCGCCTTTTAATATATAGATTCGAAGCTCTCAACGAGTAGAAGAGGTAGCAAATGTTCATTCATGGAGATGGTACTTGAGGTGGCTTGAAATTAACGAACTAGTCTCAATTGTCCATTTTGGGTTTTCAATCAACTATGAAATGGTAACAATTGATCGATCGGAGGGCACAATCATGTAGTGGATATTAAGGAGAGTCGAACAATATGGTTGGATCGACAAGCTCATTATTAAGTTTGCTAGAATTTTCTTTCAAAGTCGACGGCTAGGGCATGGAGTAGGGCATGTAGTGGCGAGCTCGATGATGGGGGAGTCTGGCGCGACGGTTCAGGTAAGGGTGTCAGATCGGGGTCCAGTGGCACCAATCAACGGAGATGCAAGTGTGAAGATGGACAAAACAGTTTTAAAGTTTTATGGGATCTATAGCAAGAAGGTAAAAAATTTGGTCAAATCCCTCCATTTTTAATAATTTAAAATTTTAACCATGGAACTTCTAATTATGATATCTTTTTCATACGTACTCTGATTCATGCGTTATTTGTTCCATTAGCCTCGTGGAGAAATTCTAGACAATTTGTCGTAGGATATGCTAAGTTTGGAGCTATTTTCAAGAGTTTGTTGATATAGTTAACTAACTTTAATTAATTGAATTTTAAAAATATTTAATACACTCCATCGATGATAATTAATATTTGTTGATATGTGTTAATTCTATTGATAATTGTTTTATTATTATGATATTTTGGACATTTTGTACCTTTGTTTGATTGCTTATTGTGTATTGTGTATTGTCGTATTATTAGATGTTTAGGTATAATCAAATTTTGAATTTAAAATGGAAAATGGTTAATTAATAGAAAATAGATGAAATTGTGTAATTTTGGAAAAGATAAATAAATAAATAATATAAGATTATTTATAGATTGTGGTAGGTATTTGTAAATAACGATAATTTAATAAATTATATTGAAATTAACATGAGAAATTAATAAGGTTATTATTCATCAATTTTGAGGAAATTCATAGGTAATGATGAAGAATCTATATTTAGATTGAAATTAGATAATTTATTATTATTTATAAATAAGATGAGTTTTGATAAATGATACAATTTTTGGAAAGGTTTTATCGTTTTGAGCAAACAACGATATTATTAAATTTATGAAGTTTAGGGAAGAAAATATTATTATTCTTGTTTGTATAAAATAAAAGATGATTTTGGAATAACAATAATAATAATAAAGATATGTTTCCAAAAGTATATTGGGTTAAATTATTACTACTTTAAAAACAATAGCAACGAAAAGGAGTCTTAAGGTTTAAAATATAATATTATTACTTTTGAGATAAATAGTAATAAACTGATTTTGGAAAATATTAAAATAATTTTAGTATATTATTATTTGTACATAAAATAATAATATTATTATTTTTGAAATTAATTTGACTTATATTACGAATTGTGATCAAATTACAATATTTTGAGGTAAAAATGTGCAATAAAGGATTTTTGAAGTATATTATCATTTTTGAAGAATAATTACTATTTTTTGGCAAAGCTAGCGGGCATTATAGTGGCGTCTACATGAATAAACAAATAAGAAACAGGTGTTCGGCGCATGCACCAGAATAACTCAAGAAAAAATAAAGTACAGGAGATTGACAAGAATACCAACCTACCGAAACCAAGACAATCCAATACTAGTCCACCTCGACAGAGGAAGATCCATTCCCATCATCCGAAGATTCTGGACCAATAACATGATAAAATTCCGAAAATAGAGTTCGCTAAGGAAGGAACAAAGTCCACCGAATCTACGCAGTAAAGATATTTCCTATCCCATGAATGATCCCCTAATACAGTTTAATTTATATCACCAAATTGACCAAGAACAAATAATTATTATTATTTTGAGATAGAATAAATAAATATGTTTTTATAATAAACAATAACAAAACGTTTTTATACTTAAGAGGAAGTAATAGGTACAAACACCCTATTTTGGATAGTAATAATGTATATAATTAATTGTTGATTGAAAATATCACATGTTTGTTTTATGATGATGGAATCACATTAGGATGAGTACGCGATTTTTACCATTACTACTACTAGAAAATGGTAGTTCATTATAGTTTTAATTGTTTGTAATATATTGATGTTTGTGTTACAAATATGGGGCAGTTAGTACACATTTTATAATTTTGGTATTATGTTACTATTACGAAGTGGTTAGTACATATTTGTTTGATTTATACTTGCATTAATGATGTATTATTGACAATGGATGATTCATACATATGTGAGTGATTATATTCCCTTACTATGCTTTAAAAATTGATATATTATTTTAGTTGTGTTTTAAACCACTTTTAATGATAAAAATGTGATTTTTACTATATCTAAAATGGCTCGTATTGTATAAATGAATTTTAAATAATTCAAAATGGATTTCAATTGAATTTTCGTATATGTTCATATTGATACCCCCCTTTTGATAATAGGTTAGATCTGGATGCTATAGTTGTTTAATTTAGATTTGTTTATATGGATGTATTGTGTAACAATCCCGATTTTAGAATCACTTTAAAAAATAAATAATGATTTAATTGGAGATTTAAATGTGAAATTTGAATTTTTTTCAAGTATTTAAATAAATACTATTGTTTCCTTTGTATTTATTATTAAAGAGGAGTTAAGAAGTGTTAAATTGCAAGTAATAAATTTTAAAAGAAATTGGGATTTAGTATTATTATAGAAAAGATAATATAATTTCTTAAAGATTTCAATTAAGGATTTTAGGATTTAAGTTGGAAGGAAACATTAATTAAGTTTAATCTTTTATTTAAAAACAAAAGTGAAATTTGAAAGAAATAAACCACTTAAAATATGGGATTTTTATATTTAAAATGATAATTGGGAATTCCTTAGTAAAGGTAGGATTGATTATTTTGACACTAAAGAAATTGTGGTTTGGAAGCCTATGTATTAAATAAATTAAAATAAGTATATATTAATTCTTGTTGAATTGTGAAGTGCAACCAAAAGCCTAAAGGAAGTTAACCAAAGAAAAATAATATCAAAAGCTAAGTCTGTACGATGTCGCATAGCTTCAGAAAAAGAAAAATACAAAACTTTGATTCCCTCTTTCTAAACCTAAAATAAAGCTCCAAATCTCTCCAAATTAGGTCAAATTAATCATCTTTGGAAGCTAATAATTTTTGGCAGTTACAAACTTGTATACATCTGACTAGAACTCTGGTTTCAGTTTTTATAGTTTGTTGAATTAGATTTTGTTGTTATTTTGATTGTGAACTGCTAGAGTTTACTGGTTGAGAAGAATAAGCTGTTGCGGTAGTTTAGCTACTAAATTAAGGAAGAAAGGTGAGTAATCATCAATTTTATCTCGATTTGAGTTGCATTCAGTTACTAACTGACTGTCTTAATTTTTGATGATCCCTAGATGATATAATGTCTGTCTGAATATATGAAGTAAACTGATTATAGGAAACCCAATAAATTTCTCATTGTTATTCTCATTTCATCTCTTATATGAATCATTGAAGTAGAGAGGATTGTATGTGTGTTAGATAATAGTATTTAGCTTCAATAGTCCAAGTTCAGTAGCCGGAGTTCAACCATCATTGCAGAGACGATGCCTGGAGCTTTCACGCTCTAGGCATACCAACCAGTCGACCTTTGCTTACCACCAGTTGAAGGGTGACGGTTGACCTGTGGTTCGACCGGTCGAAGCCTAGAGCTTGTGCTCTAGGTGAACTCTTTCCTGTGTATTCTTTTGTTGTATAGTTTTCCTTTGTTTGCCTATCTAATTTGATTTTTTGACGTTGTCATTTTGTGATATCAGAGAATTTTTATTTTATGGAAATATTACTGATGTATATACATATACATACATACACATACATACATATTAAATAAAGGGTTATTTTATAAAGAGTAATTTCTTTAGAATATTATATAGAAGAGATATCGTTTAAAAAACACTTTTATAAAGAAAATATATATAATATTTATAATACTAACTTCAAATTAAAAGTTTCAAATATGTAAATGGAATCATACATGTATATCTATCAATTTTATAGTCATTAGACTAATATTTAAATGATTTCAAAAGAAGTAATTTCAATACGAAAATATTACTTCAATTAGATGACAACTCTAAATAAACGGTTTAGTAGTACAAGTGGTATAAAACACTTGTATCACTTTATCGCTTAGTTATTTGACTCATTTGATATAATATTTTACTTGAGTGGAATCTACGATCTTTTAGTAAATATTCAAGTATTATGAGTGGTTATGGTACATTGTGGCGATACCCATTTTGATTACTAATTGAAAGTATTTAACACTTTTGATCAGCAATGATCACTTCGGCATAGCTTTCGGGTTTGTCTTCTGGTCGACATGGCTTTCGAGCTCGACTTATGGTCAGCGTAGCCTTCAAGCTCGTCTTTCAGTTCAACATTGCCTTCGGGCTCGTCTTTCAGTTTGGTGTAGCCTTTGGGCTCGTCTTTTGGTTTAGCGTAGTCGTCGGGCTAGTCTTATGGCCGGCTTAGCCTTCGTGCACGTCTTTTGGTGTGGCATGCCTCATGCTTGTCTTTTGGTTCGGTGTGCTTTATGCTGGTCTTATAGATGACTTGCTTTCATGCTAATCCTTTGATTTATGGTTCATTTCATGAGATTTTGATTTTTGACTCAATTTCGTGCTTGTCTTTTGTTTTGACTCACTTTCATACTTGTCTTTGGTTTGACTCGCTTTCATGCTCGTCTTTTCGGTTTTGACTTGTTTTCGTATTTACCTTTTGGTTATGACTCGCTTCATGCCTGTTTTATGGGTTTGACTTGCTTTCATGCTCATCTTTTGGTTCTGTTTTGTGAGATATTTTGGTTCATCATATTTGAGATGATTGCTTGTAACAAGCAGGATACATTTTTATACCATGGTGAATTATTTTGAGTTAGCAATTTATTATTGGATGTTAGCCAATCATATAGCTATGACTATACGTTGAACTATGTTTATGTTATACCTATGATCTCACATTTATTGAATTAGAAATAGTCCAACCCATTTATTATTTATTAATACTCGGGCCAAGCCAAAACATTTCAAGTATTGGGACTCATTGACCATCGATATGGAGCAAGATTATCGAGATATATATCTATAGAGATATACATATATGTCATTTAGATATGCATGTTGTATACTTTGTATGAGCTACTGACTTTTATAAGGTGTATGCTAAAATAAACTGTGTGTGATGCTTTTGATTGTTTGTGTATAACATATAGTTATTTAAATGAATGCTAAAATTTTATATATGTGTCCTAATTTAAAAGGAGTTGATTTATAAGATAATTGTGTTATAAAGGTTGTAAAGTAATTGTGTAACCAAATTTTGAAAATTGCAAAATAAGAAATACTTGAAGAAGTTGAAACTTTGTGTTTTGATGATCTAAAATCAGAAGGACAAATTATATTAATGAGTTTTATTACAGATGATAAATAAATAAGATTTGGTACAAATAAATACCACAAGAAGCAATTAAATTGTTTGTAAAATGTAGAGTTTAGAAAATTATTATTGGAAAAAAGATTTATTCAGAATCAGATAACTATAATTTAAAAAGCATTTTGAAGTTTTGTTGAGAAGTAAAAGTATGATAAATAAACCCTGAGAATAAATTAGAAATGAAGAAATTCTTTTAACCTTATAATTGTCTTTTCATTAAAAGGTTGAACTTTATAGATTTAGCTTTATATGATTGAAATAAGTTGTTAAATTTTTGGATACTTTAATTTTGGCAAATAAAGGATATATTTTGATTTCATATGACTTTATAAAATAATAATGATGTAGTGTAAGAGTTCTTTTATAAAGCAAAGAAAAGAAATTTGAAAATTGAGTTTTGAATTTTAGTATAAATATATGACATGTGCTAAAACAAGTTTTATGAGTATGAAAGGAAAGTTTTTCAAATGTATTTAAAATGAAATTTGATAAGATAAATATTTTGGTAAGAGAAAAGAAAATCCTATTAGGTTTTATAAATACAACTTCTTATTAGAAGTTTGCCTTACCAAATTTTGAATTTCAAATATATTAATTTAGCTTAAAAGGAATCAAAATGTTGAGTAATGATTATATTCTTATGATTTTAATATTATGGGAAATAATTCTTAGAGAAATGAATTTTTTTGATAAAATAAATTAAAACTATGAATTTATAATATTTAAACCAAGGGAAATCTTTAAATTATTTCACATCATATTTTAGACGATCAAATAAGTTGAATTTTTTAAACACCATAAAGTGTTTAGTACTTTAAATCGTAAAAGTTGTTTATATTGGAAAAAAGATGTAAAATATTTATGTAAACTAATTTTCAGATTAGTAAATAAGAAAATACATAAAGGAAAAATAATTTTGTAAATTGATATGATAAATTTGAAAGAAAGTTTTATATTAATGGAATCGATTTTAAAAAGTAAAGAATTATGGAGGATTTAGAAAAAATGAATTGTTGGAAACGAACAGATAATAAAGGATGAAAAAAACTAAATGATGAACTTCATATTGAAAGAATTTCTTAAAATAGAAAATATTTGTACCATTTAGAAAAGCTCAAACTTTTGAGAAAATTTTTTAGAAGAAGATGTTCAAGTTTAAGTGTTTTGAACCTAAGAAAAGCATTTTGAAATTTTTAACTGAAAGGCGTTGATTTTTGATAAAAGAAGATCTTGATATAAAAAATTAAGGATAAAGGAACACAATAAAGTATTAGTAATGTACACATTACTCCTTTAGTTTTTATAATTGGTTTCCACTAAAATTGATAAATCTTATAAATTATGAGTTTTTCAAGAGTAGTTTTGAAATTTTAAACATATTACGAATGAGTTTATTATTACACAATGTTAAGATTTTAAGGTAAGAAATTAATTGATCGAAATAAAATTCTTGGAAACATTTTGGAAATAAAAGGAGATTTATGAATCATTATACATCTACATTTTATAGGAAAGATATTTAAGTCAGATGTTTAATATTTCGAAAAGTAATTAAAAAACTTTATAAGTATAAGTGCAAAAATGATCATTGTGAGTGAATATACATATTTTAAGTGTTGTGAATCTTCGGAATGTACTTCGTACCAAAGAGATTTCTCCGGAGTTTTTTCGAAAATTCCAACATTTCGAAACTCTTAAAGTTTTGACTATTTGTGCTAGTAGTAGAAACTTCAGAAAGAATTTGTGTAAAACTCATAGTCCATGATAATTAACAATGGGCAGTGAAGTTAATTCTAAGTCTCAGGAAGTTATCGATAGAAAGGTCTAATAATTGTTTTTGGATTGCTCTACTTAGTACTTGACGAGTCAAAGCGGATCTCGATGCGTGATTTACCAAGATAGTAAATACAGAGTTTTCTGGGTTATGGTTTAAAATGATTCTATTTGAGAGATTGTTTTAAATGGTTGATTGTTGTGTATATATTATACCTTTTTAAAATGAGTATATTGCTAATAGTAATGTATATATTCTAAAATTTTATCTAAAATGGATTTATGGGCACGCAATTTCTTTAAGGGGGAGTTCACAACAACCGAGATTTTAAATTTACTTTAATAAAATAAATAATGATTTAAATTGAAGATTTAAATTAGAAATTTGATTTTTTTTTTCAAGTATTGAATTAAATAAATCTATCGTTGTGGAAAAATAGAAATATTATTTTGTTAAATCCTTTATATTTATTATTAAAGAGGAGTTAAGAAGTGTCAAATTGTAAGCAATCAACTTTAAAAGAAGTGGGGATTTGGATTTATTATGGAAAAGATAATAGAATTTCTTAAAGATTTTAATTAAGGGTTTTAGAATTTAAGTTGGAAGGAAACATTAATTAAATTTTATCTTTTATTTAAAAAAAGTAAAATTTGAAAGAAATAAACCAATTAAAATATGGGATTTGTAGATTTAAAATGATAGTTAGGAATTCCTTATTTCTAGTGAAGGTGGGATTGATTCTTTGGACCTTAAAGAAATTATGGTTTGGAAGCCCAAATCTTGAATAAATTAAAATAAGTAAATTTTAATTCTTATTGAATAGTGAAGTGAAACCTGAAGCCCAAAAGAAGTTAACCAAAGAAAAATAATATCAAAAGCTAAATCTTTACGATGTCTCATAACTTCAGAAAAAGAAAAATATATAACTTTACTTCTTTCTAAACTAAAAACAAAGCTCCCAATCTCTGCAAATCAGGTCAAATTAATCATCGCTGGAAGCTAATAATTTTAGATGGTTATCTCAAACACGTATACATCTTACTAGAACTCTTATTTCAGTTTTTACGCTTTGTTGAATTAGTTTTTGTTGTTATTTTGATTGTGAACTGCCAGGGTTTAAAGGTTGATAAGAATTAGTCGTTGTAGTTGTTTAGCTACTAATTAAAGAAGAAAGGTGAGTACTCCTCACCTCTATCTCTATATGAGTTACATGCAGTTACTAACTGGTTGTTTTGATTACTAACTGGTTGTTTTGATTTTTGGGATGATATAATGTCTATCTGAATATATGCAGTAAACTGAGTATAGTAAACCCTGTAAATTTCTTACTATTATTCTCACTTCATCCCTTGTATGTATCGTTGAAGTGGAGAGGACTACGTGCATGTTAGATTGTAGTATTTAGCTTCAATAATTCAAGTTCAGTAGACAGAGTTCAGCCATCATTGCCAGAGATGATGCCTGGAGCTTTGACACTATATTCGTACCAACATGTCGACCTTTTCTTACCACTGGTCGACTAGTGATAGTCAACCGATTGAAGCTTCGAGCGTGTACTCCACGCGATTTATTTCCTATGTATTCCTGTGTTGTTTTGTTTTCCTTTGTTTGCCTTTCTGATTTAATTTCTTGACTCTGTTATTTTGAGACATCGGAGAATTTTTATTCTATGGAAATATTAATAATGTGTGCGTGTGTGTGTTAAATAAAGGGTTATTTTATAAAGAGTAATTTCTTGAGAATATTATATAAAAGAGGTATTGTTTTAAAATCGCTTTTATAAAGCAAATATATATATATATATATTATATTTATAATACCATCTTCAAATTAATGGTTTCAAAATATGTAAATGGAATCATACATATATACCTATCAATTTTGTAGTCATTAGACTAATATTTAAATGATTTCAAAAGAAGTAATTTCAATATAAAAATATTACTTCTATTGGATGAGAACTCTAATTAAACAGTTTAGTAGTACAAGTGGCACAGAACACTTGTATCGCTTTATCACTTAATTCTTTGATTTGTTTGATAGAATATTTTACTTGAGTGGAATCTACGATCTTTTAGTAAATATGCAAGTATCACCTTATGGTTATGGGGCATTAGGGTGATACTCGTTTGATTACTAAATGAAAGTATTTAACACTTTATATCAACAATGATCACTTCGGCGTAGCTTTTGGGCTTGTCTTCTGGTCAGCATGGCTTTCGAGCTTGTCATATGGTCGGCGTAGCCTTCGGGCTCATCTTTCGGTTCAGCATAGCCTTTATGATCATCTTATGTTGGCATAGCCTTTGAGCTCATCTTTTGCTTTGGCATGCCTCATGCTTGTCTTTCGGTTTGGCGTGCTTTATGCTCGTCTTATAGATGACTTGTTTTCATGATAGTCCTTTGATTTATGATTCGTTTTGTGAGATTTTGATTTTTGACTCGCTTTCATGCTTGTCTTTTGGTTTTGACTCACTTTCATGCTTATCTTTGGTTTGACTCGCTTTCATGCTCGTCATTTGGGTTTTTGACTTTTTTTAAAACTTGTCTTTTTGTTATGACTCCCTTCATGCTTGTCTTATGGGTTTGACTTGCTTTCATGCTTGTCTTTTGGTTTTTTTGTAAGATATTACAATTCACCATATTTGAAATGATTGCTTATAATAAGCATGATATATTTTTATGCTATGGTGAATTATTTCGAGTTAGTCATTTATTATTGGATGTTAACCTATCATATAGCTATGGCTATATCATTGAAATGCAGGCCAAGACATTTCAGGTAGTGGGACTCATTGACCATGGATGTTGAGCTAGCTTATGGATATATATATATATATATATATATATCGTTTAGATATGCATGTTATATGCCTTGTATGAGCTACTACCTTTTTATGTCTTGCATATTTTGAGACATGTTGTAGCATATATCTATATCTTTATTATGTGAGTTTAGTACTTCACTTTTGTAGAGTCACTTATGTATGTATCTTAATATCTATATTATGTATTCTGCTGTGTTCTGTGATTCTGTATTCTCTATGATATATTATATATTATTCTATTCTTATTAGCAAACATGTTTATTACTCTGAGCTGATAACGTATATGTCATATGTGATTTATGTGGTAAAGTAAAACATGTCGGTATTAACTAAGAGAATATTCATGGTCAGTTGCTTCTATCCAGCCTTATTCTCCATATTAGTAGACGAGATTACCACGTAATGTCCTTTATTAATATGGGTAGAGAGGTGGGGCATTACATATTGTATGTATACATTGCCCTTTTGTATGTTTGTATGTGTTTATATGGATGTTTGATAAAACACCAACTGATGGCAAACTAGCGTTGGGATTGTTCTATAAGATTAGACCTCGTGGATATGGGTTAGCTATAATATGGGTCATCCAAGATGATTGCATAAATTATTGGAGATTTAAACCAGTGGAACAAAGTTGTATGAGTTGACTTATTTGATATTTGGGGTTGACCTCGAGTGTTGTCAAACTTGTGTAACGTTTAATGATTGTGTGTTGTTATTTTATTGTTACCCCATATTATGATGATTGATTGTGATAGTAGAAGTGATGTTTCTACTTGCACTGGTTGCATGGATGATGTGGTTGTCATAAGCTAACGGGTATTTGGTGCAGGAGAGGAATAACAAATTGAACTACGTGAGCTTAATCCCCAAAATGGTACATAGGCAGCCTTTTCCTATGCAATAGTTATCGAGCCTCCGGCCTTAATGTGTAGGATAAGACTATTCCAAGCATAGTTAAACAATTTTTTCATGCAGTTTTAAAGTTTGCAGGTGGAAGCAAAGGAGAGAAAAGGAGGTTTGAATGTAGAAAACATCTACATGTTGTTTAAATTATTTCCCTTATATTATTGTTGTATTGTTTATAAATTGAATAATTATATATGTATAAAAAGATAAGGGTGTTTTATTTATTATATTGTGCTTCGTACGATTTGTTGAGATATATGTGTTCATTGTTGTGATGTAGGCACACTTTTATTTAAATTCGTTGTGAGTTCTTTCCCTTTTAGCCCATGTTGATTTTAGATTAAAATTACAAAACCATTGGTCCAACATTCTGTTAATGCCAAGGATTAGTATGCAAGCGTAATCTGACCACGATTGTCACTAATCTTAGATGTTAGAAATAGTGGGTCATCATAAGATCTGTGCTTATAGTGGATTTGAAGAAAATCTCCAACCAGATTTGAAGGAATGACTCCTAGGAAGGTGCCAAAAATCTGGAACAATGTAACAACTCGCACCTCTGGACACACTGATCCAAATCCAAAGGTGACTTCCGGACTCGTGTCGTGTCAAAAAGTGCAAGCTGTCGGTTTTTAAAGCATTATAGGATATGGTTACAAGAATAAAATCTAAGACATTCTGCGCTTTCAGATCTCACAGCGGTAAATACAGAAAATAATCATCTCAGAAAATATCTCAGATAACACAGTCTCAAAATATACGTAATTAGAAATCCAGTGTTTACAAAATAACAGCATAAAGTCTGATAGGTACTAAATATAATATATAGTTACATGGAGAATAATAAAGAAAAATATGCAATACCAATGCCAAGCTTGCTTCTCCACGTACTAAAGCTGGGCCACTCACCTACTGCCATTTCCGCTTGTGGTGGAGGAAAAAGAAAAGGAGTGGGTTAGACAAAAGTCTGGTGAATGAGTTGTATTACTAATATATGGTGATCACATGCAATTGACTTCATTTATAATCTATGTGACCTAGGATGTCCTACTTGTGTTTGTAAATTACTTACTAGGGTTGGTCACATTACCCTAAGAAATATGGCTCCAAATGCACCTACACCCAAACATCTTGTGAGGTTTACATTTAGGGGTCGAACAACTAATCGACCACTAATCAATAAAG
The DNA here is from genome assembly GCA_030737815.1 of Allium fistulosum. Classification (NCBI taxonomy): domain Eukaryota; kingdom Viridiplantae; phylum Streptophyta; class Magnoliopsida; order Asparagales; family Amaryllidaceae; genus Allium; species Allium fistulosum. The sequence continues at coordinate 1,383,921,792 of CM060901.1, read as the reverse complement.
GATTGGACAACCGGTCAAAAACTAATCAAACTAATAATATCTAGGACTGCTCATAGCACATGATTGCATAAAATATCACCGTTGGGACTGCATTACCCAAACTACGATTACAACATATTGCACTTACATGTTGAGAGGATCCTGTAATGCCTAATCGCGTCAAAGATGACTTAGGGTCTACTGAAGCATCCTTGTCCAAAACTCAATGGTAACTCCACCTATTGCACTGCATCGGGCATCCACCAATAGTGTCACATCCTAATTATCATATGCATCGAGGAATCTCTAGTTAGTGTTGGACTATGCACCGCTCTAGGCATCCACCAAAAGTATCATGTACACCAAGGAACCTCCTATTGGTGTTGTGTGCTTAGCACACCCTTGCGATTGGACCACTTCGTATCGAATATCAAATTTGTATGATAAATTGGGTCTAGGCCTAGTTGCCCGCAAATACGCTTGTTCTAATCACATAGTATCCAAAAGTCAAGAATTTGGGAACTAACTTCCCTTACTTATATAATATAATGTATAATAATATATACTTAAGCCAGGGTTATTCAGCCTAAGCTAACTCTAGCTGGAAATGTTCGATCGGTTGATGCGGGTCAGTCGACCACTAGGGTCGGTCGGTCTCAATCATAGTGTCGACTAGTCAATGTTACTTAATTTAATATTACTTTCCTTTTTTATACATTTTAATAATTTCGATTTTAAATCTTTAAACTTTAATAACTCTTTCATACGAACTCTTATTAAAAAAATTATATATGAAAATTTTTCAGAAAATTGCCATGAACGCAATGGTAAAAGTTTCGTAGTCAAATTCTAATGTTTGTTCAAATTCCACTTTTATCCTTATTATTCATAAATTAACTTCTTTTTATAAATTTTTCAGTTATTTTTTTGGGGTATTACGTTCTCCTCCTTTAAAAGGATTTCGTCCCCGAAATCTCTAAGGACGGAAAAATACAACTCGTATATGCGAAAATCAATATCCACAACCATCTACTCAACCATCAACCACTAGCAACCATTTTTCTTAGTTTAAATTTCTAATGCAATATGTACGTATAGGCATGTAATTTATATGAACTTATAACTAATGCAAAAATTAGACGGCCTCTTGTAATGCAGGTGCTTATGCCATGTATCCAAATGTATGCAAAATCCTATATAAATATACTTGCAATTCTATATGTATGCACAACCATCAATACATATGCAAAAATGCAACAACCATATGCATATGACTGATAGAATAAGGTGAGTAAGGTGGAGGTGTGTGTAGGCTAAACTAAATATATCAGCCCATAATGTGCAATACCAACTAATAAAATACATCCATTAGCAACCATCATCCAAAACATGTCCTAGTGACACGTTCGCAACCATGCCTAGCATCCAAACATTCTTACCTATGGAATATACTAAGCTAAATACTACGTGCACAAGTGCTTATACTAAACTAAATAGAAACGTACTAGAAAAGTGATTTGGATCTGTAGCCTGGATATTCTCCTATGGATCCTATGTATTCTCAACTGGGTCGTCTCCTCACTAGACTCCAACCGATTTGATTACATTATTGCGAAGTTGCTTTTTTGTCCTATGCTCAATAATATGTTAGGTGCATGATGAACAAGTGATTCACTTTCTACTTCACATCTTCTAACTGATTCGGCTCGACCATGGTGGTTGAATTGTATAAACACCTCAAAGCAAGTGTGACAAATGAAAAACATTGTGAACTCCTGCCAACCCTTCAGGAAGCTCCGCTCTATAAGCTAACTCCATACTCTATCCAAAATTGGAAAAGGCCCTATAACTCTTGGTGCTAACTTTTTCGAACTACCAACCCAATAACGTATCTAAGCGACGAGATCCTCACACAGACGTTGTCGCCCACTACGGACTTCAACTCTATGTGTCTCCTATCATCCTATGTTTTCTACCTGTCTCTTGCAATCTCCCTCCGTCTATGGAAAAGTCTTTCAATAAAGAGTCGATATGAAAAGATTGGATTCTCTATGATGGATCATTCTTCCGACCTCACTTATCATCTTTACTACTGGCATGTAATTTCAACCCAAATGTATGTGCATAGGCCAACCTCTGCAATCCTTACTACCAACTCAAATAAAGTTATGTCTTAAATCATCCAGTAGTACACCAATTACTTCATCTTCTAGATACTAAGGTAAGACAACTCGAAAGTGGACGGTGTTCCCCCAGTATCTACTAATTAGCCCTTTTTGCTATTCCTCATTTTCCTCAAGGATATCCAAACCTAGCAACTTCTTAAACTATTAAAAATAGCATAATTTCTTTTCAAGTTTGATTCAACTTAAGCCACCTCATTTCAATTATAATTGGTTTCTCCAATCATTCAACAATCTTGGTACCTAGGTACCACATTTATAGTCTGCATGAATTTATCCTAAGTTATATAATATACAGGCAAGTAAATACTCAAGCATTCAAATAGGGTAATCCTAACCTATTCTCCTATTCAACCTTAACAATTAAAATCCTAAGTCTAAGTTAAGTCCAAAGTTTAAATGAAACTACAACCTAAAATTATTTTAGCCTCAAAGGTGATTGACTAGGTGATACATCGTTTGTTTGCAACTGTAGTGTAACACAAACTACACATTCCTAAATCCGTATTTCATGAACTTTCTTAAACAAATGGCCTCCTTCTAATCCGAGGGATGATTGAAAAGAATCATACTAGCCTTTCCTCCAATATTACTTTCTACGAGAATCGTCTCTGCCTACTCAATGCATGCAGACACAATATCTTTTTCTTAATTGAAACCCAAATCCTTGAATTAACCATCATTTGCACACTCTTAACTCCAACTTCATCTAGGATATCTTTTGTAGTTTGAATTTCCAAAATTTACCATTCCTCAATGCAATCCCATCAATGGGATCTTTCCACAAACATAACTTCTCACCAATTTATTCCAACTGTTTTATGATCGAGACAACTCGAGATGGAATAGTGCCTTGCCATTTTAATCCAATAGACATAATGTTCATAACTTATATAGCATCGTACCCAAAATCCATATAGGGACATCTAAAATGGATGATGCCCTATCCTAGTGAACATCTTATGAAACTCCTGTCACCTCGGCCCCAATAATATACTCGTAGTTGCAACAACAACTCAAGTATCAATGCTATAAAAAGTATGGCCATATAACGTATACTGTAAGACGACAATGTACTTGCCTGGTACTTATAACTTCCTAAGCCAAAAGCAACACATGTGGCGTAACATTACCCAAATTGGTGAATCAACGACACCTATCCACAAATAATCTAGATCATGTAGCTCCTTTGACGATTCTAAAACAACTAATACTTTAGGGACTTATAACTTAAATTACCTCCAAAACTTGAGAGCAAAATAGTAGATGCCATCTCAAGATAATGAGTTGGATAATCCTTCTCGTATACTTTCAACTGTGGGTAGTATAATAAACAACTCTACCCTCCTGCGTCAAAACAATGCCTCGTCCTGTAATGCAAGCATTGGTAAATGCAGCAAACGCCTTCGAACCATCAATGAGTACTAAAATAGGTGTACTAATCAATAACTCATTTAGCTTAATAAAAGCATGCTCACATTCTGAGTTCCATGAGAAAACTAAAATCTTCTTATAGTAGCCAGTAAAACCGAGAAAACTTCTTGCATCCATTGCATTCTTTGATAGAATAAAATATCTTGGCTTACTCTTTCTTTACTCTGAAATATGTTTTACCCAAATTAAACTTTTCAAATTTTCTTACGTAAAGATTCCAAAATTCAAACCATACTTGGGTAGAAATACACAAAGTGGTGTTCACCCTTCACTATTACAGGAAGTTGGATTTAGTACTCTACCCTTCCAATTCATATGTTGTTTGAAAGGTCACTAAATCTCCATTTTACTTCCTATCTCTACCTAAAATATTTCAATGTTTCAGAACTCCATAGTCAATTCATTCCTTGTAGGCTATGTAATCCTATTCATCCAACTCCAATTTAATTCTATGGTGCTTGATGATGAAATTACCTAAAGAAAATGGAGTGCCAGCAGTCCAAGGAAACCAAAGCATAGGTTGAGAGTGCTATGTTTTCCAAGTTCAAAGAAGTACGATGAAGGGAGAAAGGAAAAGATGCAGGGAAGCCTCTCTGCATTAAAAGCATAGATGCGTAGCAGTTACCGCTTGAACCTTGACTTTGGTTCATAAGCAAGTACTACAAAGTTACGGACCCATGGAAAGAGTTGGAAGAAGTAATGGAAAAACCGATGGAGCTGAAGTTTGAGGTTAAAGTGAAGGTAGATTATCTATAAAAGGTTATCAATATTCGATCTCAACTCAGCCTGAAGATGAGAAAAGAACTGATAATGTTTCTTTAAGCAACAAGGAAGTTTTTGCTTGAACACATTCCAATATGTATGGATTTTTCTTGATGTCGCATGCCACACACTGATGTGATTCTAATCTACCCTCCAATAGACAAAAACTACATATCATGGAACCAACGATCTGTAGTACTGAAGGAAGAATTGGATAAGCTGAAGGCAAATGGCTTTATCTACAATGCGTCATACCTAGAATGGGTATCAAATATAGTAACGGTCAAAAAGGAAAATGGGAAATGGCAAACATGTATAGACGTCTTAGATCTTAACAAAGCATGCCCTAAGTACTGCTTACCGCTACCATTAGTCGATCAATTAGTTGATGGAACTGTCGGACATGAACTACTGTCCTTTTTGGATGTGTATTCTGGCTATAATCATGTTGTGAACATCTATGATCAAGAGCATATAAACTTCATCATGGACTTGGGACTATATTGCTACAGAATGATGTTGTTTAGTCTGAAGAATGCTAGAGCTACATACTAGGGTTTGGTCAACAAGATGTTTAAAAAAAGATCGAGTGGACAATAGAGGTCCATGTTGATGATATGCTAGTGAAATAAAAGAAAACTACAGACCACATAGGTGACCTTTCAGAGATGTTTTATGTGCTATGGAAATATGAAATGAGATTTAATCCACTAAAGTATCCCTTTAGAGTCACTTTAGGCGAGTTTTTAGGATTCACCATGAGCTCTAGGGGCATTGAAGCTAATCCAGACCAGATTAAAGCTTGATAAGGAGGGAAATGCACAACTTGAATGGTCAAGTTGCCACTTGTAGTCGGTTCATCTCAAAGGAGACTGATAAATGTATACTATTCTTTAAATCACTAGAAAGAAAAAGGAAAATTCCAATGGATAAGCGAATGTAAAGATGCTTTTAAGAATCTATTAGAACATTTAAGGAAACCATTGATATTGTCCAAGCCTTTGGAAGGAGAAGATATTCATATCTATCTAGCAGTATCGACACATGCATTAAGTGCAGTTTTGATGCATTAAGAGTGTAAAATCCAAAGGCCAATCTATTATATCAGCAAGCGATTCAACAAAGTGGAGCAACAATATCCAAAGCCAGAGAAGTCGGTGCATTTCTTATTGATAGCATCAAGAAAGTTGATGCCTTACTTTCAGGCTCATTTGATAAGGGTGTTGGCAAATCAACCCTAAGGCAAGTATTGCATCGTCCCGAGACTTGGGAATGATTGTTAAAGTGGAATATCGAGATGAGTCAATATGAAATTACTCATCATCCTAGGAAGGAAATTCGAGTACAAGCATTAGCGAATTTCATTGTCGAATTCACCATTCGGGATGATGAGATGAAAGAAGAGTTAGTCGAACTTTCTTAATGGAAACTATATGTTGACGGAGCATCCATGATCATGATTCTGGGGCTGGAGTAGTTTTAATAAGCCCATAGGGTCGAACGATTTGTTATGAATTGAAGCTTGAGTTCTGTGCGACGAATAACAAAGCGGGATATAAAGCTCTGATAGTGGGATTCCATACGGCAAAGAAATTGGGGTGAGGACATTTCACATCTATAATGACTTCCAACTGGTGGTTTGCCAACTTAAAGGAATTTCAGGCTAAGGATGCAAGACTTGCCCCTTACTATCGAAGGTGTTAGAGTTGCTAAATGATATTAAGCACTACTTGATATCACACATCCATTGAGAGGAGAATATGAATGCTAATTTGTTAGCTAAATTTGCGAACTTGGATGATACATAGGAGTTGGGAATTATGTCAGTAGAGGTGTAAGTTTCTAACTATTAGCATGATGGATGTTGATTACATTAAGGAGGTTGAAGAAAAGGAGTCATGGATGACTCCAATCAAGAATTATTTGCTAAAGGATTATTAGCTAAGGTACGTTGACTAGGACAAAGCCAACAAGAACAAAGTCGATGTTTATGAAGGAAGCTATGGTGATTACACTGGGGGGCAAACTTTAGCAAAGAAGATTCTTCGCTCTGGATTATTCTAGAAAACTAGCAATCGGGATTTAGCTAAATATTCGAGGAAATGTGACAAGTGCCAGGAATTTGCGAAGATTTCAAGAACCTCATCCAACGAGCAAATGCAAATGGTTAGACTATAGTCATTTACAATTTGAGGAATTAACATCATAATACTGCTACAGATGCTACGTTAAGGAGCAAAATTTGTAATTGTTGTAGTGGACTACTTCATAAAATGGGCGGAGGCGGAGCCCCTCGCCACAATTACATTAGCAAAAGTGATCAAACTGTTTGTAAAGAACATTTTTTCCAAGTTTGGAGAGCCATGGAAAATCATAACGGATAATGGAGCCTAATTCGAAAGTGGGAATTCTATTATTTTTACCCTCGATGTCGAATTGGGAAGAGCTATTCAATGATAGAATATTCGTAAGCAAAAGAATGGGTGTAGGCGGTGAATAAAATCATTAAATCCATCATAAAGAAGCGCTTTAATGAGCTAAGAGCAATACGGTGGATGAGTTACCATTAGCTTTGTGGGCTTTTTAGACAACCCATAATTCTACAACGGAGATACTCCATTTGCATTTCCCTACAGAACTAAGGTCATGATTCCAACGGAAGCTGAAGTCCCTTCTCATAGATGGGTGCATTATGACCTCAAGGTAAACGAGGAAATTTTGTTGAAGGTATTCAACTTAGTGGAAGAAAAATGAGAAGAGGCTAATCTGAAGGTAGTTGCTTGCTAGCAAAGAGTAGCAAAGTGGTACATTGCCAAAGTCCAAAACTGTACCTTCAAGAGAGGTGACCTACTTTTGAAGTAGGCCTTTCCAAGTAGGTGGAACTTGGTTCAAATTCAAAAGGACCTTATTTGATACGGCTGAAGCTTGGAGATGGCACTTTCAAGTAATTAATAGTCCATAGGATCCCAATTCCGTAGGCATAGAATAACGAGCACTTATGCCACTACTTTGTTTGATTTCCTTTTTATTTAGGCATTTCTTTTCATTTCAATTAGCTATAATAAGGTTACATTTTCCATGTATTTATCAAAATAAAGTCAGCCTTTTGAATCAATGGAATCGTAAAGTCTTACTTTATGCTACCGAATCAGTAGCACAATCAAACATTCTGTGTTTTGAAAACCGGATGTCTAAGTACTCGAGATAGGTACCGACATACTCCTTTGATCCATGGTCGAATCATTAGAGTATCACCCGATTGGGGGAAGTTCAGATAATTTTCTCTTACACGTCTTACCTTTGACCAATGCTTAGAGATAGGAATTGTCATGGATAGATTTTAGGTGATAGTCATCATGGACACCAATACCTGGAGATAGGATCGGTGTATAATTAAATTCTACAGGTACAATAGGCGATTATATTGGTGCTAGTATAAGCATGGGAGGAAAGCCATAAAGTTTAGTCACAAAAAGGATACAGTTTTATTTATAGTTAAACAGGAATAGTTGATGGATAATAAATAAAACTAAGCGCTGGAACAACACTGGGAAATTGCATAAATTTATTTATATGCATAGGGTTACAGTTAATAAAAGCATTGAATAGGTCATAGACACGGTAAGGTATGATATATATAAGTATTTTGTTATGGATAACTATATATTTATTCATGCAAATAAGTACATAGGCAATGAAATAAAAATGTGATAACTTAAGTAAGACAAGATTGGACAAAACTAATTTTTATTTACTACGTCTTTGGATTACAAAAATCCAAAAGGAAGTGCAAAAGACAAAAAGAACATGTCTCTAGGAAGGTTACAGGACATATTACTTATTCTTCCCTCTCTTCCCTTCTCTAGCAGGCTTCTTGCCGCGGCACTTCCATTGTTTACCTTTCACTAGAGTGCTCTTGTCAAAATGCAAGACTTTATCTTTGGCAGTCAAATAGATAGGATTGTGATGGATAGAATGAGCTTCTTGAAGCATTTAAGAAACGCTGGTAGAAGGAGCAAAAGGTAACTTGATAGAAAGTGGAGGAATAGATGTAGCTATGAACACTGGCTTGGGAGGATTCTCCAAGCCTGGCTCAACCTTCACATTTTTAAGCTTCAAAGTATTAATGGCCTTCTTTGCCGCCATCGAAAATTTTAGTCCTATAATTAAGTAATCGTCAAGTCATCATCGTCATCAGAAAGGATGGAATCCACCAATTCTTCCTCCGAAACTTTTTTCATCTCAGCATCAGGGCCAAGACCAAACCCGTGGAGAAGGTATAGATTGGGACGGTAGTTTAGAAAACAACAGAGGTGGTGGTGGTAACCAGAGAAATATACCTTGGGAAATCGTTGGAAGAGCCGCTATTATAATTTGACTTGTAAGAAGTAAAACGAGATGATAAAGGTTAAATTCTTCTTTAGAAAACATTCAAAGCTTTTCAAAAATCGATGAAGTTAAAGATATACCTTCGGAAGCTAAAGTGAGTTCTTTGGTAGATTCCATGATCTTCCCATTTTTATGGATTGGCATAAGAGGAGGGAGTATAGGGGTAGTAGTGTGTATAGATAAGCATGGATCTTTAAGCTCTTTCCCCTCTGTAGTAGCGACAGTAGTGTCGAGCACGAATGATACATCGTAGAGGGTACAATAGCGTCAAAGCTAGCCGTTGAAGGAATGACGGTCTTCACTAGGGAATCTTCTTGAGTGCAGGCAATGTTTTCTACTAATTTTTTAAGCTAAACGCGGTAGGAGCTCGGGTGGGCGCCTATGTGGATGTTAAAGCTTTAGCAACCCATTCCACCTGACCCTTCATTAGGGCTTCCAAATTAAACACATTGAAAGAGCCACTTTAATCTCTTCTTTATGTGCCTCTTCATTTCTTGATCTCTCTTTCCATAGAGTCTCATCTTAGACTTTGACCAGAGTCTTGGGATATGCTTCATCTAACCAACTAATATTGCCCATCTTTACGATGTTTACATAGAAACATATCAAGGTGGTGTCAATGGTTTCAATCAGCTCTTCCTTTTCCTTTCAGCCTTGAGAGCACGAGCTTCGAGCTTTTCATCTTTTTCTCACATGCTCTCTGATGCTCCTTTGCATTGAGAACTTTCTGCATGTATGTCTTGGAAAGTGCCAGGGCATCACCTTTTTCATTCCTTTCATCACTTAAATTAAGTTCTAGGTCAGCAATCTTGGTATCCGTCATGGCGAGGCTCATGGTCAACGTTTTAATCTTAATTTCGAGTGCAACTTTCTCCCTCGCTAAATCACTGGAGTGAACATGGGTTATTTGAACTTTCTCATTTTGTAGCTTTGTTCTTTCCTTGAGAGCCTAGATCCTAAACTTGTGCATTTCTTCAGTCTCTTCGGTTGCCTTAACCATCATCGTCGTCACTTATCCTCCTCCTCATCCCCGGATCCTCCTCATCCCCGGATTAAGATGATTCATCTTATTTAAGTCAACTAGGGCCTTAGAAACCTTCCTCCATATGTTGTGTTGTTCCACTAGCTTCTAATAATGGGACGATCCCATGTCAAGTTCTTTAGAGGGTACTTCCTCCACATTATACATAGATTGAATCCTCATTCCATCCCAAGATGCATGAACTCTTTCTCCCCTAAAGCTTTAGCAGATAGAATTTCAAAGGCAGATAAGGAGGTGGTGATGGCGGTAAGATTGTCTTTTCTAAGCCTCTTTAATGGAGCAGTAGAAGAAGACTGGGCAGCTTTGGATTTGTGAATGGGAGCTATTACTAAAAAAGGTGGTGAACCCACAGACCATGCTTGGTCGGGATGTCGAATAAAAGATCATCTCCTTAACAAGGCAAGGGCACATTAACGGGTGCCTAGTCTATGTTTTGAATGTGAGAAGTGATGAAGTTTTTTATGTCGAAATCTTGAGTATTGAGATCCACTAGGTCCTCTAATGAGTTGTAGGTTTCATCAAGTATCGAAGTGGGGCTCACTCTCTAACCAAAATTTGATGTGGCTTGAGAACTAATCTAGACGAAGTTACCTTAATCCGTTTTGGCCTAAGGGCAGGAGCAAAATCCCTTTTCTCCAGTTGTTTCCCTAGTTGACTCCTATACACCCTCATTTTTATCTTCATTCTTACTCTCCTCTTCCTCATCTTCTTCTTCTTCGTATTCTTAGTTTCATTCATCCTCTTCCTCGTTAGTGCTAGGGACATCCTCTACAACATTTGGATCGTCGTGGTAGACTAAAACTAGAGGATCAATCTAAGCTTGCGGAGCAGCTTGACTAATATTTGATGTGGGGCATATATATTTTACCCTTTGTACATTATGCAATAGCTATAATTGGCGCAGGCAGAACTCAGTAAAAAAGTTACCATTTTCCTCTCATCCACTAGGACATCTTTTAGGCACTGGAGTGTCTGAACTAAAGAGGCATTGGTGTAACACCTCGTATTTTAAAGGGCCCATAATATAGGAAATTAAACTAGAATAATAATAAGAAATTATTAAAAGGTAAAGAAAATAGCTTAATAGCAAGAATTACCTAAGGGAGATTTAATTAATGAAGTGTGGGACACTTTAAAAAGTTAATTGAATGGACCAAGGTTAATTAGAGTAATTAAGGTTGGCCTTGTTAACGAAAATAAACAATTTGAATTTTAAATGGGAAGGATTGTTGTAAAGTAAGTGTAATGGTGTGACTAGGCTAGAATGAGATATTAGTCCAAGCCAAAAACACAAGCCCGCTTTCTTTCACCACTTCCACTCATTGCACAGTTGTCAGCTCCATTTGATATGGGGTGGAAGGGGCTGAACCATAAGGTTATTGCTCATCTATTAGCTTTAGTCCTATCGTTGTGGAAATGGCAAGGAGGTATGATCATTTGTTTCGGGAGAAGAAAGCTGATGTTAGACCTAAGGGTGGGTAGAAGAAATGATTCAATCCATGTTAAAAGGGAGGAAAGAATCGGAAGGAAGAAATTCTTCTGGAGGAAGGACATAGAAGCTAAATATAGCTGATGTAACTTATTTTAACTACGGTTTGAAGAGGCACTACACCACTAAGTGTATTTAGTCGGAAGGTTAGAACCAGACCTTTGTTTGAACCGACTATTGAGGAAGAAAGGAATGGGTATGCTTGGAGGTATGATTTCGATTTTCTAGTGTATCAATTAGAGTTTTGCTTGATGTTGTTTCTATTCACACTTCCATTATGAAAGATTTAGTTGATAGGTCAGAACCAGATGTTGCCTATTTGATTACGTTCTTACGTGTGATTAATCCGATTGGTGGGTATGCCACTCTCGGATTAAAGTTCTAAGCTTGAGTTTGACTTGTATGGACATTTGTTTGTTTGCAACCCATATGTGTTTGACTTCATAGGGTGAAGGGTGATTTTGGGTATGGACTGGTTAGTGCGTAATGATGCTAGGATTTATTGTATGAATAGGATTATCACCGTGCAAAATCTAAGAGATGGAGAAAGGGTTATGATAGCTTTGGATGAAATAATAGAGAAGTCGGACTTGATGATGTGTGCCATGGAAAATAGTGATGAGATTAATAGAGTAAAGGTGGTTAGGGAATTTGCAGATTTTTTTCGAACCTATAATAGGATTGCTGCCAAGAAGGCCAATAAAATTCCGAATAGACTTAATGTCGGGGGCACAACTTGTCGGTAGAACGTCTTGCAGAATGCCATCCAAGGAGATAGAGGAATTAAAAAAGTAGCTGGTGGAACTTGAGGATAAAAGTTTTCTTAGGCCCAGTAGTTCGCCATGGGGAGAGTTCGTGGTAGGCCTAAAGAAGTCAGACGAATCTTTGCAGATGTGCGTTGATTATTGAAAGCTAAATAAGCTAATAGTGAAGAATCGTTATCCTTTTCCTTGGATAGATGGCTTATTTGATCAGTTGAGTGAAGCTTGAGTGTTCTTACAGCTAGACTTGGCAACTGGTTTCCATCAACTAAGAGTGGCGAAAGATAGTATTCCATTGACCGTGTTTCGAACAATGTATTGTTCATATGAATGGTTATTGATGCCATTTGGACTGACCAATGCCCCTGCGTTCTTCGTTGATCTTATGAACCAAATCTTTTTCAATCAATTGGAGAGATTTGTGTTGGACTTCATTGATGATATCGTGGTGTATTCTAAAGATGAAGGATACCATGAAGTCCATTTGAGATTTTTGTTGGAGACCTTAAGACAACATAAGTTGGAGGCGATGTTTTCAAAGGGCCATTTTTTGAAATGGAAGTGAAGATTCTCGTGCACGTTGTTTTCGAAAATTGATTAGATGTGGATCTATTGAAGATAAAGACAATTAATGGTTGGAAGAGACAAGAGATAGTTATGGAGTGTTAGAACCTCTATTCTATGGTTTCAATGACAACCACTATACAATCATACACATACAATATATTCCATCTACTTGCAGGTAAAAGCTTTCAGATTCACAATATCGCAACTTGAAGACGACCAGCAGAGGAGAAGAATCATTGGTATTATAAAAGCTATTCTAGTGTGTTATATTCATAGATATATAGTTTGTCAAATCTCCTTTAGTAGTTTTTAACACAAACATTGCATGACAAAATTTTTATAAGTCTTCATTATCTCAAACAGGCTAACTGTAGAAAATAACATGAATCAGACGTTTGACGTCTGTCAATATATATCAGACGTCTGACTATAGTCTATGTTTAAAAAATTAATATGTATTAGATGTCTGTTAGTACATATCAGACGTTTGACTTTGACCTCTGTTTAAAAAAATATATATAAACAGACGTAAGAATATTATGGACAGACGTTTGTGCTGGGTAACGGGAAAAGTCAATGAACAGTCACTTGCTTCATTCTAATGGTTTCATCTGTATCTCTTCAACACACCATTTCCTCCTCAATGATTGCAACCCTTAGACTGAAATAAAACACACTAATGGATGCTACTCTTCAAGAAAACTCTTCAACATCTATAAATATGTAAAGATTCTAAGAAAAAACTTACTTGAATTTTCTGAATCTCATATGTATACTCTTTGCATACTCTGATTTCTAAAAGCAATAAATATATCAATTTTATCACTTCCTAAGAGCAAAGCTTCACATACACATACTACTCAAAGGAGATCATAGGAAGATTTGTACTGTGCAGTCAAAATCAGTGTTTCTCAGAACATATACATGTTTAAGAAAGATTTGTTGTATCAAACCTATTCCTCCGGGCAAAGCGAGGGTTGTTTACTAGTTAAGGCCGAAGAGGAGCTTCGGGACTGGATGTAGGACGGGAGGTCTGAACCAATATAAAAACTCTGGTGTGATTGTTTCTTTACTTTTATTTACTTTACTCTACTAGTTATAAGTCAGCTTTTTATTACACTTGCATATTAGATATAAATACACGATCCATACACTCTTTCATGGAAATGAGAAGTTTCTTGGAATTGGCCGGTTATTACTGCGGATTCATTAAGGATTTCTCATATATAGCAGCACCCTTGACTAAGTTGACCGAAAAAATGAGAAGTTTGTATGGACAGATAAATGTGAAGGATCATTTTAGGAGTTGAAAAGTTGTTGACGAACGTGCCTTTATTGATTGTGCTTGAAGGGAATCAAGAGTTAGTAGTGTATACTGATGCTTGTGGAATAAAATTTGAAGCGGTGTTGATGCAAAGAAGACGGGTGATAGCTTATGCATCAAGGCAGTTGAGACCGCATGAAGTTAGATATCTGACTCATTACTTGGAGTTGGCAGTAGTGGTGTTTGCCCTGAAGATTTAAAGACATTACTTTTTGGGAAAACAATTCAAGTTGTATATGGATCATAAATCCTTCAAATATCTATTCTCTCAGAAGGAGTTGAACATGAGGCAACATAGATGGTTGGCGTTTCTAGCGACAATGATTTCTGGATATAATATATGTTAGGAAAATGGAACAAGGCTGTCAACACTTGGAATAGAAAGCATCGGAATGGAGAATTAGCAATGATTGAAGAATGGAAGACCTTAGTGACTTTAGCCTCTTGCGGAGTACATTATAGGAAGAATACTAGATCGAGTATAGATTCGGTTTTGTTAGCAAGTTTGGAGGTACGTCTAGCACTTGTGGATAAGATTGCTACGAGGCAAAGAGAAGACCCACTAATTTCCGAAAGGAATAGGTGACTAGAGATGGGGGCAAAGGTTTAGGATTTTAAAGAATTCGAGATAGATTTGAAGGGATGGCTAAGAAAGAAAGGGTACTTGTGAGTCACAGATGTAGGCGACCTTCGTAAGGAATTCTTGAAGGAAAGTCATCGGTCGAAGTTTACTATTCATCGTAGGGGCACGATGATGTATCATGTTAACCACCTTTTGGCAAGGCAACAAACATGTGGATTTAACCCAATCGACTGCACGGTAATCGAGGCTGGAATACTATGGGTTTGATTCGACTGGATGAATGGACGATCAATCACAGATGATAAACATGATTATAAGGTCAAGATTCGGCATAGTCGATGGACAAAAAGCGCGAGATACTTGGAATATGGGTTTCGAGAAAGGTCGAGTCGCTTCGGGTTGTTTGGAGTTTGCTTCGAGTCACTTTTGAGGTTGCTTCGGGTTTTCAGGCAGGTTACTTCGGGTTAGAGAAGGGCTTGCTTCGGGTCTTTGAGGGATCGGCATATTTACAAGGGCTTCGCAACTACTTCGGGTAGGCATTATACTAACTTTGGGTCGGCATATGCTAATCTTCGGGTCGGCATTTCACTATGGGATCGGAATCATATTAGGGTCGGCATGTTTGAAGGACTTTGGGTTGGCACTCCCAGGTACTCGGGTCGGCATTAGGAATATGGGGTCGGCATGTTATGGCACTTCAAGGGGTCGGCATTGCTAGTTTGCTCCAGGTCGACATGCTTGATTCTTCAGGTCGGCGATGAGGAAATGTTGAGAAGGATTGGCATAGGCTAAGGGATGAGCTGCTTCGAGTCGCTAGGCAATCTGTTTTGGGTCAATAATAGGGTTGCTTCGGGCAAAACCCTAGTTGCTTCGGGTCTGCAAGATTTCAATATGGGGTCGGCATATTGATGGCTAGGGATCGGCTATATCTTACTTCGAGTCAAGTGTGGACTTGCTTCGGGTCATCAGTGTGTTTTCTACGAGTCATCCTAAAGGCAATGTCAGGTCGGCATATTATCTACTTGGTGTCGGAATCGATGAAGTTTATGGGCTCGACTATGTTTTTGGTAGGCCCATATCATTGAGGAAGCCTAGTAACCAGGGTTTTTCCTATAAATACAGCAGGCGGGGCTTCAGAAAAGAGAATCTCATTCTATTCTTCTTTAACTTCTTCTACAAAGGCTGCAAAAGTTACTTTGCCATTCTTGTTTCAAAAAAAACTCTGGATTGTAATTGTAATCAATTCTTTGATAATAAGAAAGGAAATTTATAGAGTGGATGTAGGCCAGAGTCAGCCGAACCACTATAAATCTCGTGTTTTTACTGCTTTCTTTCGATTTTTTGTTGTTCTTCATATTTATATCCACTTCATATATTCTATCTGTGATCCGTGAATGTGAATTGGTGCTTTCATTTGTGATTGGGTGTTTGTGACCATTTTTGGCGCAAACATTTTGGTGCTTTCACTGAGAAAGCTAGCACTCGAGGATTTTGAAGCTTGGATCTTGGATTTGAAAGCTTAGGAACTTGGATTTGGGAAGCTATTGTTAAGCAATCAACAAGGAGATAGATGACAGAGAGGAGCCAGCATAAAGGAATTCAGGATGCCTCCATATGAGCTAATCAGACCTCAATCTATATTACTAGAGATGAGATGGAAACGATGTTGAAAAGGCAAGAGGACATGATACAGAGCGTACTCCGACAGGTTGGACAAGCTAGATTGCAAAGTCAAGGGAATGGAGTTGCAGGGAATGCTGGAAATGAGGGTCATGAAGCTAGAGCAGCAGGAACAGAGGCAATCCAGAATCAGGACCGAGGAAACAAAGCAAACGAGATGCGGGACAGAGTGGAACCATCGGGAACAACTCCTGCACTCGAGGGCATACCCTCGGATCATGTTGACTCAATCCCAAGCAGGATGCCAGGCGGTGCTGTGCAGTTTGGCTTGATCGGGATATGGGTGCTCGTCCAGAAGGGCAGGTTTCGGGATTCCCTCGTAGACTCGGGGGGCAGGTTGGAGACAGCAGACAGAGGCTGCCACTTGGTGATAACGACAGGTTTGCGGACATAATCAGACGGGCTATGAGGGGAGGATTGGTGAATAGAGATTTGGAGGATGTGAACAGGAGCCCCTTCGCTCCTACGATTAGCAAGCTAGGAATCCACCAGATTTCAAGCTACCAACGCTGGAAATGTATGATGGGAGAACGAATACCGCTGTTCACTTAACAAGGTACATGAGGTACATGGAAGTACTGGGGGCATCGAAGGAAGTCATGGCGCGGTACTTCCTTTTGTATTTGATGGATATAGCAGCACTATGGTTCAGACAACTGGAAAGCGGCTCTATTGGCACATCGACGGAGTTGATCGAGAGATTTATGAGGCAATTTCGGGTCCACATCATGAGACCCAAGAATGTGATGACTTTAACATCGATGAAACAGTGGAAGGGAGAATCACTCAGTGATTTCTTAACCAGATTCAATGCGGCAGTGGCTTCGGTGGATCGACCCGATCCGTCGATGGTTTTGATGGCAGCGGTCTCCGGGATTGTGGATAATTCGGATTTCAAGATATCATTGGAGTAGGATCCACCGATGGATCTCAGGGAGTTTTACCATGAAGCGGAAAGGTTTCTACGATAGGAAGATGCGAAGGCTGAAAGAAAGGGAGAGAGGTTGAAGTTTATGTGGTAAAAGGTGGAGGTCCACCCGGGGTGGATTTGACTGAGACTCTAGAAAGGATTTATTTGGATACTCAAGGACGTCTCCAGTATCGAAGGCCGGCAAAAAGGGAACCCTCCGAATATGAGCGAGCATCGAGAAAGAATTGCCTATTCCATGAGCTAGATGGGCACAACACGAACGACTACATGCAAAGGATATCATTGAGGAGCATGTGAGGAATGGTCATTTGCAATAATATATAAGGAATCGAGATGTGGCAGTGGAACAGAAGCAGCCACCGCGTACCTCAAACGAAGATGGCACTGGATCTAGGCATCGTCTTCAGCTTATTATCAGCTGATTGGATTTATGGTATGGAATAAGTAATAAACCCCGAAGTAAGGCGGCTATGTCACCTACACATGTATGGGATCGAGGACGGTCCCTAGGCATGCACTGATATGATGATATACCGTGATGCTCGGGTTTATGAAATCTTGTTTTTTTTCTGTTTTCTGCGAACTCGAGTTTCTTTCTTGGTACTGTGGCTAATTAGTTTTCTTGGTTGTACAGACTTTTATTTTATCAATTGAACTTTTTGATGATTTGATTTGGATTAATGTAATAAATAATACAAGTCACACGATTACGGTCCCGACCAGAGAGACGGGGCAGTAACCGCGAGTTATGAGTCCCTTCGCCGGAGAGCGATGGAATGGACTCGAACATGGAATAAGTCCTCGACCGGAGAGTCGAGGCTGGAGAATAACAAGTCCTCGACCGAAGAGTCGAGGCTGGAGAATATAAGTCCTCGACCGGAGTGTCGAAGCTGGAAAATATAAGTCCTCGATCGGAGAATACAAGTCCTCGATCGGAGAGTCAAGGCCGGAGAAGATACCGCTCGATCGGAGAGTCGATGCCGGAGAAGATAAGTCCTCGACTGGGGATCGAGGCCGGAGAAGGATACCCCATGGATTAAGTCCTTGACCGGAGAGTCGAGGCCGGAGAAGAAAAACCATGGATAAGCCCTCATCCGGATAGTCGAGGCCGGAGTAGGATAAAAGGACCCGGAGAGGTCCTGGCTTGGATATGGACCCAGAGAGGTCCCGGCTTTGGATTTGGATCCGACGAGGTCCCGGATTTGGATTACAGGACCCGGAGAGGTCCTGGACTTGGGTAAAATGATTTGGAAAGATCGTGGATTCGTTTAATGGATTTGGAATGAATTCGGAATTGGATATCGACTCAGAACAGTCATGGATTTTGTTAATGATCCGGCAAGGAATTGGTTTGGAAATGGACTGGATCCAAGGTTGGATATGGCAATCAATGGATTATGGACTTCGGATTTTGGACTTATGGCAATACAAAACACACCTTCCTATCGCAAGGTATGTTTTGGGGGATAAAGTGTTAACCCGACTTTTGGCAAGGCAACATACTGGCGGATTTAACCCAATCGACTGCACGGTTATCGAGACTGAAATACTATGGGTTTGATTTGATTGGATGAATGGACGATCAATCGTGAATGATAAACAAGATTATGTGGCCGGGATTCGGCATAGTCGATGGACAAAAAGCGTGGGATACTTGGAATGTGGGTTTCAAGAAAGGACGTGTCGCTTTAGGTTGTTTGGAGTTTGCTTCGAGTCACTTTTGAGGTTGCTGCGGGTTTTTAGGTAGGTTAATTCGGGTAGAGAAGGGCTTGCTTCGGGTCTTTGAGTGATCGGCATATTTACAAGGGCTCCGCAACTACTTCAGGTCGACATTATACTAACTTCGGGTCGGCATATGCTAATCTTCTGGTCGGCATTTCACTCTGGGATCGGCATCATATTGGGGTCGGCATGTTTGAAGGACTTCGGATCGACACTTCCAGGTACTCGGGTCAGCATTAGGAATATGGGGTCGGCATGTTATGGCACTTCAAGGGGTCGGCATTGCAAGTTTGCTCTAGGTCGACATGCTTGATTCTTCGGGTCGGCGATGAGGAAATGTTGAGATGGATCGGCATAGGCTAGGGGATGAGCTACTTCGAGTCACTAGGCAATCTGCTTTGGGTCAATGATTGGGTTGCTTCGGGTCAAAACCCTAGTTGCTTCGGGTCGGCAAGATTTCAATATGGGGTCGGCATATTGATGTTTAGGGATCGGCTATATCTTACTTTGAGCCAGGTGTGGACTTACTTTGGGTCATCAGTGTGTTTTCTTCGGGTCATCCACAGGGCAATGTCAAGTCGGCATATTATCAACTTAGGGTCAGCATCGATGAAGTATATGGGCTCGACTATGTTTTTGGTGGGCCTGTATCATTGAGGAAGCCTAGTAACCAAGGTTTTGCCTATAAATACAGCATGCGGGGCTTCAGAAAAGGGATTCTCATTCTGTTCTTCTTTAACTTTTTCTACAAAGGCTGCAAAAGTTACTCTGCCATTCTTGTTTCAAAAAAAATCTGGATTGTAACTGTAATCAATTCTTTGATAATAAGAAAGGAAATTTCTAGAGTGGATGTAGGCCAGAGTCAGTCGGACCATTATAAATCTCGTCTGTTTACTGCTTCTTTTGAAGTTTTGTTGTTCTTTATATTTATATCCTCTTCATATATTCTATCTGTGATATGTGACTGTGAATTGGTGCTTTCATCTACGATTGGGTGTTTGTGACCATTTTTGGCGCAAACATATCATGACATGAAGAGTTTTCTTTTGGGAAGTGATGAAGAGAGATATAGGAGAATGTGTGGAGAAGTGCTTAACTTATCAACAAGCAAAGGCTGAGCATCAGAAGTTGAGCGGTACACTTCAACCTTTGGAATTACTAACTTGGAAGTGGAAGTCCATGTCTATGGACTTTATTGATGGATTTCCTAGGTCAAGGATGGAAAATGATATCATTTGGGTGATATTCGATAGATTGACTAAATCGACAAAAATCGAAAGCTAGCTGAGCAAAGCTATATATAAAGAATTTAGTAAGACTGCATGATATACTGAGTAGTATCGTTAGTGATAAAGACCTATTATTTACATGTGAGTTTTGGAGAAGTTTACAAAGTGCATTGGGTATGGAGTTGAACTTCAGCACGACTTACCACCTATAGATTAATGGTCAAACAGAGAGGGTGAACCATATACTCGAGGATTTACTGAAAGCACGTTTCTTGGATTTCGAAGGATCTTAGGAAGATCTTTTGCATCTAGTAGAGTTTTCCTACAATAATAGTTATCAGTCGAGTATTGGGATAGGACCATTTGGGACGTTGTATGGTTGACCGTGTAAGTCACCAGTTTGTTGGTTGGACAAAGAGATAGACTTGTATTGTGGTCTGATTTGGTAAGTGATGCTACTGTGAATGTAGAATTAATTCACACCAGGATGAAGGCAACATAGTTAAGGAAGAAGAATTATGTCGACAAGTGAAGCAAAGAGCTTGAGTTCGTTGTAGGCGATCACATGTTTGTGAAGGTTTCTCTGATGCGAGGAGTTATGGGCTTTGGGAGGTGAGGAAGTTGGCCTCTGGATATGTAGGACCATTTCCAATGATCGAGCAGATTAGTAAACTCACTTGTCGAGTCAAGTTACCAAGTAGTTTGGCAAGTGTGCATAATATTTTTCATATATTACATTTAAGGAAATGTGTGCACGATCCAAGTTCAGTGTTGAATCCTAGGGTGATAGAGGATTTATCCGTAGAGCCATATTTGACATATGTGAGACAGTCGAAGAGGATAGTATGTCATGATATGAAGGAGTTAAGGGACAAAGTTATCAGACTTGTTCACATCCAGTGGAGTGATGACAAAGAAGATTGTACTTGTAAGGTGGAGGATGAACATCCATCTCGGGTTGTTCTAGACATTCATGTATACAACAGGGTGCTTTGTTTGTCTATTGTATGGACTAGTAGGATACTAGTGAAATCTTTTGTACTTGTCTGTACTTATATGATGATGACTTTACACTTTCAAGGTGTTACTGTAAATCTTGTTTTCCTTATCGAAATTTCAAGGAAGTTTTTTTGTAAGGATGGGGGACTGTAACGTCTCATATATTAGAGTGTCCATAATATGGGAAGTTAAATTAGAATAATAAGAAGAAATTTTTAAAAGGTAAAGAAAATTGTTTAATTGCAAGAATTGTCTAAGGGAGATTTAATTAATTAAACATGGGACACTTTAAAAAGCACAGTGAATGGACCAAGGGTAATTAAAGCAATTAAGGTTGGCATTTTTCACGAAAATAAACAATTTAAATTTTAAATGGGAAGGAACGTGTTAAGAGAAGTGTGATGGTGTGACTAGGCTAGAATGGGAAATTAGTCCAAGCCAAAATATACACCCACTTTCTTTGGCCACATCCCCTCATTTCATTTTCACTTATTAAACAAAATTCCTATATTTGCAAGTCATGGCCAGCCACCATTTTCCTAAAGGGAAGAGGAAAATTTAAGCTAGAAGATTCAAACTATCAACTTTAAAGAAGATATAAAATTAAACAAGGTTTTCCTTAATCAAATATGAGTAAAAACTTTCCTTAAAACCTATCCCTACTATTTTGGGTTCGGATTTGATCTTCTATGAATGTTTTGATGATAGTAAACGTGTTTAAATGATTAAAACATTGTTTGGTTATGTTTGGAAATTTTAATAAAGCGAATTTAGTCATGTTTTAGGCTAAAACATGAAATAATCTAAGTTAAATGACTCAAAATTGAAATATAATGTTTATAATGATGAGATAAATATGAGTTTTAATTTCATTATTTTTGGAATTAGTTTGGAATAATTATGAATTTTTAAATTTTTGAAAATGGCTAATTTCTGGTAACTTAATTTTAAAGATAATAAAATTTATTGTTTTGAACTGAAATTTATGAATTTGATTTTTCATAAATTTTTTGGATTTTTATCATCAGTTTTCGATTTTATATGAATTTAGTAGTAAAGGAAATAATTGATTAATTGAGGAAAATTAATTAATTGGTATGTAGTTAGCCAACTCTAAAAAGTAAACAGTGAAGAAGGAAATTAACTAATGAAATCTCGACACCAAATGGATTTGTTGGAAAGCAAATACTTAATAAGGTAAGGAATCGATTTTCAATATAATTACAAATATGGTGTTTTAAACTCTCGAAAGCCTACATATTATCTACTCATGATGACTACTATAATTATAACATACCAAGGCTAGGGGAAACTATTATCTCACGATGGCTTTGAAGAAGGCATGAAGCAATGGCTCTTCGAGCTTAATCCTCGAAAGTCATCAATATGCGATAGCTTAAGGAAGCTTTTGAAAGAAAGTGCGGATTAAGGATCTTAAGGCTAATTTAACACTAGAGGGGGGTGAATAGTGTTTAATGGATTCTAAGACTTACATGGACTAAACTAAAATTATGACACAAACAAATGCAGAACATAATCACAGAACAATCATAGAATCAAACACAGATGCAGAAAGTAAATAAAAAGCAGTAAAAGGAAAGAACACACCGGATTTTATACTAGTTTGGAGTTACCCTACATCCAGTCCTGTACCAAGGCAGAACACCTCATACAGATTTTTATTATACCAAAGTCGAGATTACAATCCTCAATTTCTAAAGGCCTTGAGGTACCCTCCTGTCTCACGAGTCCGGGGCAAACTCTCTTGATTTACGGGCCACAAGATTACCCAATTGATTTCCAGGCACAACCACACCTTATAGAGAGACTCAATAAACTTTTGATTACAAATTGATCCTATAACTATGAATAGCACTTTTTATCTTCGAGAGAGGGTAGAGAACCAAACAAGAATGAGATTCTAATTTGATTCACTTGAGAATTCGACAAAATTTCAACACGATCTTAAAAATATGAAGATTTTAGAATATGGATTTGTGGAGAAGAAGGAGTGAAGAAAATAAGAAAATAGTTACTTAAAAAATTCGTTTGTGAAGGTTATTTATAGACCAGTAACAGTCATAACCATTCATGAAGAGATTTAAACGAATAGACACTTCTTTTGAAAATTGAAACTTTTGAACTTTAACGGCCACCATGTCGACATGGGGTATCCCATAATGTTGGCATCCCTAAGTTAAAAACAATGTAAAATTTGTTTTGAAAATGGTATTGAAAGGAAAACAAGATGAAATGATTCTGGAGTAAAATAAACTAATTTTCCTATGTTTTAAATAAAGAAGAGTAGAAAAATATATTTTTAGAATGTACATATAAATTTGATTTTAAATCTCAAGTATATATATATTAGAAAAGAATGTTTAAAAAACAGAAGATAGTTTTTTTAAAACAAACGAAGTTTAAAGTAAGAGTTTATTTAAAAACAAAAACAAAGAATATTTAAGGCTAAAACATCTTGAAAAGCAGTTTTGAAAAACCATTTTGAAGTAGTTTTGCAAGCTTCTTCCTGCAGAATATCTCATCACATCAAGACTCGAGAACTTTTACAAAACCAGGATGTTCGTGGGTTTGTAAGCCACTTGTCATAGGTTTGTAAGCTACTTTTCGTGGGTTTGTAAGCCACTAAGAAGATAGAAATGGGTTCCTTCCCAAATGAAATTTGGAATGAAGATTTCCGTGCTATTATGAAGTTTTAACAACAAACTAGACACATATCTTGGAATCTTGATCTTGATACTCTAGAGTCTTCAATCTTGATATCTCCATTCTGAATCTTGAGTCTTTATACTGATCAGTCTTCTGTAAACAATACCTGCATATATATATATATATATATATATATATATCTAGACGATAGTGTTAGTATATATTTTATAATAAGATAAGTTAAAAAGGTTGTTGTCATCAAAACTAACATCTCAGTTCCTAACAATCTCCCCCTTTTTGATGATGACAACCAGTATTTATAAAATATACTTACCATACCATAACTCCTATCATAACTCCCCCTTACTCCATGACTCCCCCTTACTCCAATCATGAATCCCCCTTACTCCAAGCCAACTACTATTTTATAACTTCTCACCCTTTGTCATCAACAAAAACTTCTTACTAATAAATTTCCTGAACTTGATATAAGATGATCAACCATAATACAAATAGAGTAATCCATATATAAGTGTAATAAATGCTAAGTGTGATCATAAGTATGAAATGTGATCATAAATGTGAAATGTGATCATGAGTGTGATCATAAGTGTAATCCAATAGTAAATCAATCATCATACAATCATATTTACAGTAATTATTCAATCAATCATATATACAAACCACACCAAATGTTTTAAATAAGTCAAGTCAATTAAGTTTAAAACACACCAATAACATACAGAATGACTAGACATTCCTTGGTACTTCCACCCATCCATCTTCTCCAAAGATAGGGTCTGCTTTGATGGCATCCCATTCTTCTTTATCTTTGTCAAGAGTGACTGGTGGATTTCCTTCAAGATCATCCTTATTCAGGGCTGAGATCATCCAACGAAGGGCATCGAATGTCTCTCTTGCTCCTTGATCATCTGCATTTGACTCAATTCTAAGTGACGCTGATTACGAAGTATGAATGTAAGGATATTCTTGAATGAAGTGAGAGTTTCCTCAAGATTATCACTTAGATTCTTAATCGGAGAGGCCATAATTCAAGAAGTAGGAAGAAATATGAAAGGGAGTGATTAGAAATGAAGTTTGATAAATTATTCTGGAAGAAACGGGTATAAATAAGGGTAGAAAGTCGTTTAAAATGAATAGACACAAGTTAGTTACAAGAAATAAAAATTTGAAAGTGTAACTACTTTCTTCCCGTTGTATGTCGACATGGGGGGATGGGGGATGTCGACATGCCTCTGTCTAAAGTGACAATTTGCTTTGTTTTTAATATTATGAACAAATCTATGCAACTTTAATTTGTATAATATAAAAACAAGCAATTACAGAGACAAGTGAAGTTGAATAAAAAATTTCATTAACGATTCTAGTCAACATTACATAAACTAATATAATATTAACTAAAATAATGGAAAATACATGGATATAACTTGAAACAAACAAGATAACATGAACTAAAACTAATTAGATGAAGATGAAGAAGATGATAGTCCAAGCTTTCTACTAACTTTCCCGAAGAACTTGTCGATTTTAGTGGAAATCTTATCCATTTTCTTACTCATTGATCTTTTGAGTGTCTTTTGATTTTCCACTATAATTCTTTGATTATTGATAATGGTCTTATTTGATGGATTAGCGGGATTAGTAGGATATTCAATACTTTCTAAGGAAGTTTCTTGATCTTCCTCTTCCTCCTCTTCAATTTCCATTCCTTCCTCTTCCTCTTCTTCTTCTTCTTCCTCCATTTCTTCCATCTCTTCGTGAGCAAGCCTTTCTTCCTTTTCCGTAAGTGTTTCATATGGTTGAAACACTAATGGAATTTGCATAAAGGAAATGTTTCCATGGTTGAACACTAATGGAATTTGCATAAAGGAAATGTTTCCATGGTTGAACACTTTTCTAGTTATAAATTCTTCCCTTTTGAAATCAACTCCAAAGTAATTAAAAATCCGAGTGAGATAAATTCCATGATATAATGTGTTTTCACCCATAGTAAAATTCTTGGGCCTTAGCTCATCCAAAATAACTTGAGCCCAATTGATATCATAATTTCCAAAAATTGCAAAAAGAGCTTTGCAAACTTTCAAAGTTGGGTTGTTGTAGTTTCCCGATCTTGGTATAAGGGTGTGTTGAATAAGAAGGTTAATAATTCTTGCTTTTGGACGAAAATAATGATTTTTGAATTCATAATTGTCATCCCCTTCAAAGATGTGATGAAATGTCTCTCGATCATTTTCATTTATTTGAAATTCCAAGAGATTCATTCCAGTATACTTGCATCCCAAAATATTTCCTAAAATTTCACAATCCAAAACTATTTGTGTTCCTTTAACACTACTCCAAATTTTTCCATCTTGCCCATCATAAAAACCACGATTTAAATTCGCATAAAACATCTTAACAAGGTTTGGAGAACATACAAAATCATTTTGTTTGTTATCTACTACACTAAGAATAGAACATTGTTGAAAAAGATTTTCAATTTCATAAGAAGGAAAATCTTCAAAAATAGCAAATTTCTCCGTATGATATTTCCACATATAAATTTTTCCTTAGTCGGATGGAAAGAATATATGGAAGTATTGTGTAACAATCAGAAGCACCAAGAAAAATCAACTAAACATGAGCTTGACTAAAATCGCTTCGCATGATCGATGAATAGACAAACTTATATTATATTTTACCCTTCTCATTTTTAGCCTTTATTCAAAATTCCATAATAATCAACCCATCCTATTTAATAAAATATTCAGACAATTGGTTCATGTCACAAAAAAATAAATGTAATTGTGAAACTGAAAATATATTGCATGCAAAAAACCTTAACCATAAGCATAAGAATAAATAGCTCATAGAAACACTTTGCATAGCTATTTTATAAAATAATAGTATTAACTGACATCACTTGTCTAATAGAATTCAAATATGGGATAGTAATGTTTGCACACATGATGGATGAATGTAGAGCACACCTGCTTTAGGATTCATTGCACATGGTATTCAGAAGTAATGTGCATTCAGAAGTTGTTCAATACATATAAAACCAACCGAAAAATGTATTGTAGACGTAGTATTTTGGTCACTTGCAGATGTAGTATGTTGAAATCCCTTGCAAAGTGGGAATTTTACTAAATTTCTCGAGTTTTTTCAGAAGCCTTTGATTTAGTTTTCGATACGGCAAGTCAACGGAACACTATTTAATGGTTTGTACCAAAAATAAAGCAGGATTTAGTAGTCACAGCTGATACAATTAGGGCTCGATGTCAGAGATAATATATGAAAGAAACCCATCTTAACATCAACAATGACTTAGCCTACCTTAAAATATTTGGAATAAGAAAAGTCATGTCCAGACTTCAAAGTTCAAAGATCGACACGGATACTTGATAAATTTCTTACAAACATCCAAGAAATCAATACACCTTCATCGTATAATTTTCCAATCTTTGTTAAAGATCTCCCCGGTCTAACTACTAAATAGAACACACTTCGTAACCATCTTCAACTATATTCCTACAAGTTTGACTTTTACTATTATCACTGCCATAACTGGAGCAGTACACTGATCTCCATGGAGCAATAGTGTCACATGTATTCAAGTACTTCAACTGTTTCTCCCTTATTTAAAATGCCATGGAAGTTGTGTTAATTTACCATCCTATATGCTGAAATTTTTATGTCAGTTCGTATCAACAATGACATTTTAGTTATAACTAAAACTATACCACAATGCTTAACTGTTCAATGTAGTGGTAGAAAGCAATGTTGATTTGAAGCTTTTTCTACAGACCCGCTCCTTTAACCATATTTACCATTGAATTACACAATATATTGGAAACATGTTTCACCTAGATATCTCTTGGCATCAGCCTAAATCATACTTCTATTTATTAAAAAAATTCTCAAGTTTATTGTTTATGGCTTTGGTTAATATAAATTATAAGTCACTTGGATAAATTTAACTTCTCACAACTTTCTGCAACAGAATTTCTTGTAGAGATCAATTAGTAAATTACTACATCAGCGACTACTGACTACGTACAATATTGCATGTAATTCTGATTAGATATGTTTTGTATTATGTATCGTATCTATGAACCTTGCAAAAAGTAAATGCAGCATATAATATATAGTCCACTACCAACCTCATAAAGAATTAACCTACAACGTCGCTACATTATTACAAGTACATAACGATCTATGTTGAAATTGTTATTATTGTACTTCTGCATTAATAATCACAACAATTACTTTGGACCACAACTCTAAAACACCTACCTTAGCAACTGGCGATAGAGGACTGTAGCCAGACATTATTAGTAGAGGTCCTATTATTTACCATTGTCGCCCACCTTTTTTCGACTTCAATAGAGTTTATTACCTAACCCCTAAACATGGACGGTTCTATAGTGAAACAATGTAAAACAAAGTATCGTTAACCTCAAATTAATGTATTTAAATTTTAATTAGAACGTTGGTTATTAAAAATTTACAATATATAATTCATGACTAAATTATCGATTTACAAAAATTATATAACAATTATCCCATGTAACTCGTTTTTAATAAGTTCCAACTTAAACAATAAAATAATTATTGAAATCAATTAGTCACAATCGTTAATTTCTTTTTTACAGATCTGACTCCCTTCTTTCCCCTTTTACTTCATCATTTCTATTGAAATCGCTCTAAAGAAAAAAGCTCGGTGTTACACAAAAATAATAATTAGGTAAAATGAAAAGGCTTCAGAAATAAATAACCTTTTAATCTCCTCTTTTGACGTTGAACGACTATTCCCTTTACTACCTGCACCGCCTCTATTCGAAAGCAAAGGAAGCAGCCTCCTTTCATTGTTTTAGATGCACCGTTGATTGTCTGGCAGTAGTAAACTTTTCCCTGTCGAAGATTTTTTAGCATTTTATTTCTTATTTTTATTTGATGAGTAATAAGATGATATTTGATAATGAAAGTGGAAAGGAGTTACGTTACAGTCGGTAGACGGAACGTGCTAAATCACGCGTGAAAGGAGAGATGAAATTGACCTCAAATTCCTACTGTCGCTTGATGCTAATAGGTATGGACAATGTCGTAGTTTCAAAAGCTTCAAAACCAAGTTAGATAGTATGTTAGGCACATCCGATGGAAATGTGCAAAGAAAATTGAATGCAAATACATTTTATTATGTAATAAAGGTCGTATACATAGATAGTACCCGATACAAATAATTTTGCGATCTAACTTTTTTATATCGTGAATAGTATGAACAAATAAGCACAAAACTCGATGTTACGGTTTTTGATATCAATTTGGTTTTCGTATGAATTTTAAATAAGAAAATATGAACTAAATTTTATAATTTATACTTTTTCAAAGAAATGTCCATAAGCTTGAAATACATATAAGCTTGATATATTCTCATAATCTTTCATGTCACAATTAATCTTATATAATCATATGCGATGATTTTTTATCATTGAATATGAAATATTGATCATGATAGCATATATTGACATAATTGTAAGATAAAATTTCAGTAAAACCGATCTTCAGCTTTGTACATGCAGCTAGTATGACGTGGGAATGGAGATCGATTCTCAAAGTCGTAATTCCATTGAATTGCTCATGTGTCTCAGGATAGGAGAAAATTAAATAATAATGTATACGCTATCCAATAAACTTGCCTAGTCATTTATTTAACAAAACTGTACACACTATCCCTTCACCTTAAATATTGCACTTCGAACAACTTTTACTATTTTATAGTTTTTATAAAACTTACAAAACAGAAAAAAATCAGGACCTGGTTTCATTTTTTAGTTGCATTTTATGTGCGATTTCTTTCGTGTTATTTTTCACTTATACTCAAATTTATTTTGATTTTAATTAATAAAAGGGAAACATTTGTCTTTTGAGTTTCTCTAAAACTATAATATTCGTATCAAAGAGCCTGCCAGTTTCATGATTTTATACGGAGCATAAAAATGAATTCTCCATAAACTTTTGATTTGAAGATTAAAGTAAAAAATAAAAATTACAGATCCCCAAATTTTTTTGTACTCTTTATTTTTACCCCGACCAACTGTGCAATTATTTTTCTCTCGTTGGAAGAAGTAGATTTTATTCTTTAGGCATTTCGTTTCGTCTTGCTTTTCCATTTAAATATTCTTTACAGCTGCATCTCATTCCTCTGCTCATGAGTCTTCTTTTCAGTAAAACGTAAAAAAAAGCTTGCCGAGACAACAATTTTATTTGTCCCGACTCTTGAAGCTGAATCTACATGTAGCTGAATTGCATCTCAAATCTGGCCAACATTGTAGGCCTCGTTTGTTTTTCTCCGCTCCATTTTCCTTTTTGTTGAATGTTGGCGCTATTGATTTCATTAATTGGTGAATGTTTGACCAACATTATTTTTATTATTAAAAATATAAGACTTGGGGAATGAAAATTTTGACCTAATAATTGTTATATCTTGAATTAATACTTTAACTAAAATTTTGAAGAAAGCAAATTTTCCATGCTAGGCAATATTAGCCTACTATTTGTCACATATAAATTTGTCTTCAGCCTGTGTATATAGTCGTGCACTATATATGCATGTGTAACAAAACAGTCGGTTAGCACACCATTATAATTCTCTTTTGTGCAATGTTTATCTTGGTACAAAATCCAGACATATATAACCCATATATATATATATATATTCTTTGTCCATATAGTTTCATACATTTTCATTTCTGTTTGTAGTCCTATCATATATAATTTTTCGGATTGCTTTTCCCAGATTTAAAGATAGCACGTAGTTTAAAATTTGTTTTTCGTGTGTCCACGTGTATAGGCTAAAACCTCTTTTCCAAGTAGTTCATACTAAATCACAAAATAAATAAGAAAACAATACAAAGAGGACCATCACAAAGTTTGAAATGGATGAAGATGCTCAAACAGTGATACTTGATATTGATTTGTGTGCTATTCTTGACGGAAGATGTCAAATTCATTGTGAAAATGAAGATGAAGGATATTCTAAATTCCACTCTAATGAAAATAGAGGTTACGATGTAAAATTAACATAACAGCTACTAAGTTTATGTATGGCATGTCCAACGGACGTGTGCAAAGAAAAATGCGTGTTAACTTCATTTTAGTACAAATAGTACGTACAAACACACACAAAAGTCAATGTATTCATTATACGCATAAATTTGATTATTCTATAAATTCCAAAGGGAAAAAATATACTGCATAAGATTCTTTAATAGGAATAACTAAACCAAGTATATCACCCTTCATTGTTACAGAATGCCCATGCACATCTACAAATACATTGTATACATCTGCTTTACCTATCTTAATTGAGGGTGTGCTTATCCATGAGTAAGTTCTTTTTTTGTAGTGTTTGCAAAATAAAATAAAAACTATTCATAATGGATACTTATTAAAGGATAATCATTCCCTAACTTAAAATTATTGAAAAATAGAATACTCAAAGTTGCTCCCCTTGAGAACTTACTGGAACAAATAATGATGACCACTTTTATAATATATTTTCCTTTTAAATCAAATTGTTTATACAAAACTGGGATCAACTTGAAACTGATCATGCCCCTTACATAATGTTTTAACAATAATCAATATATCATAAGATTAAACAAAGGCTAAACAACTAAAAATTTGGTTGTGTGAGGAATTGTATCAAACAACATACAGGGAGTGTTATAATACCAAGTCAAATTCATTCATATATTTCCCTTTGGAATTGTAACAACACCGACACTGGAAATTTGCATAATAACATTCAAAGTGAACAACTAATATCAAAGCCCAATAGTAAGCGACAAATTTTTAAGTATAGAGGTTGCTAGATACATGCAAAGTTGCAGGTAAACATATAAAGTAGAGACCAATTATTAAAACTTTAGTACATGACATTTTCAGACCTAAAGCTTGATCCATGTAGAAATCATCATCAGTCTTATGTAGATGTGATCGTAATCCTAAAGCTTTTTGACCGCACACCATTCCATAAACCCAAAGATGTGAGCTGTACCAATTTAGTAAGGTGGTAATTGATTAGTCTCGAAAATATTATATATACCTATTTTTAGCCATTGTTTACTGCCCACCAATGAAGTTCCTCTCCGGTTTGAGAGTATCGATGATCTCCCATGATTCTCTCAAGAAAGTACGTCCGTCATATAGAAATTTAGACCTTAAATATCCTACTTTTGGAGAATTTCCCACCGTTGTTGCCACTAAATTAATTCTTTTGCAACACATGCTGACGGTAGCTGCAACCGTTCATTCGAGACCCAATGGTGCTCGATAAGGCCATTATGCCAGTTGAGAAGCTTGTTTAAGATTGATAGCTCTCTTCCACCATTATCATTGTTCTGCTATTTAATTATTTGTTTTAATGAGCATAGTAATTATCATAAAGGGAATATGAAGCAAACCAAATAGGAGTGGAAATTGTAATGGGAGAAGTTTCAATGGACGTGCAGATAAAACATGACGAAGAAGAATGACCGAAAAACCCACATGAAATATTAGTTGTAATTGGATCTGAAGTAGGGCAATTTCGTAATATCAAAAGCTTCATTTAGAGGTTTCCTCATTATATAAAGATATATGTATTTTGACTTCAAGAGATGATGATTTTTGTTTTTCCATATGTATACGTTTTAAAAACTTATATTGATTTCCAAGCATATGTAGATTTGTTTAAATACGTGTTTATTTCATTTGTTTTGAAAGGAATAATAAAATAATAATATAATATACTCTTCGTTCCTATTATATCAAGATAGTTTTGATACGTTTCGTTAATTCTTTGTTATCAGCCGTATTCGTCAAATTCGTGCCCATCTTGTTTCGCTTTGGAATTCGTGCTTGGATTCATAACTCATCTCATCCTCATTCATCTCTAACCTCGAAAGGTGAGCAATCACTCATGATTAATGTTCTTATATTTATTAAATTTGATTTCAGTTGAAACGACAATTGAAATATGCTGTTGTTAGTTGTTTATATTGCTATATATAGGCCATTATCTGTATCTATTCACATGTGACATCTGACACCATTATCTGTTAATTATATTGCTATATATAAGCCATTATCTGTATCTGTTCACCTGTTACATCTAACACCATTATCTGTTATATTGCTATATATACCATTATCTACATCTGTTCACCTGTGACATCCGACACCATTATCTGTTATTTACATTGATGATATGCCTGTTATGTTATTATCATATCTGTTATCACCCTGCAAGTTCCCTGTTAGTATAGAATTCACTATGGTTGAAATGATACATACCCAAAAGATCTGTAGAATAGGAGAAAATCGTTATGGGTTGAAATGACAAACACAAGCGATTTTCATTGACATTGAATTTGGGATTGCGGGTTGAAAGGATATATACCCGTATATATATTTTAAATTACGGATTGAAATGTTAAATATCTGTATCACTTGACCATAGGGTAGAGAATTATATACAAACACCGTTGGTCTATATATAAATATTTTGAAAATGATTTCTATGGTTTTGGAAAGAAATATATGGTTTTATAAAGATATTGATTTTAGATATGATATAAAGTTATTTTATATATAGTTAAATTCTTGATTTTAAGCTATTTATAAATTTGTTTTAATATAAAATAAGTTTAATAATAAAGTTTGATTTTATTAAAATATAATATGGTTAAGTATTTATTTAAATTATATTTTTATATAGAGTTTGTAATGATTTAATAAATTAAGGTTGAGAAGACATATTTGAAATTGATTTGAAATTGCATTTAATTAAGAAATATATTTAATTAAATCGATCTGAACTTATGGAATTTGGGGTTTTAAACGATATGATTTTATAACTTGATTTCTTGTTTAAGATGATTTAAAATGGATATTTCAAGTTTAAATAAATTAAAGGAAATATTTAGCGATTTGAAATTTGGGCTTTTATATAAATGATATTGAATTTATTTAGTGAATATTGCAAAACTAAATAATAATGAAGTTAAATTAAGATATATATGAAATTATCAAATTTAGATTTGAAATGGTGGAATATATAAAGCTTTGAAGTATATTGAAATTAAAATGGTTTATTTTGAGGTTCAAATCTGTATTTGAAATCGATATAATTTGAAATGGTTTATTTAGAACTGAATTGAATTGAAATCGATGAATTGAGATTGAATTAAATGTGAATTTTGGAATTCGAGTTGATTTGAATTGATTTATGAAATTTGTGGAAACTATTTTATTTTATATAGTAATTTGAATTATATTTAAAACTATTTTTATATTATTTTATAAACCATTTTTAATATAACTATTTTTAATATAAACTATTTTAAATATACTAATTATTTTAATATAAACTGTTTTAACTTATAACTATTTTATTTTATATACTATTACTAATATCTAAACTGTTTGAAGGAACGTGTTATGATTTCCAAAATGCTATAATTTCAAAGTGTTATGATTTCCAAAATGCTATAATTTCAAAATGTGTGACTTCTAAAGTATTATAATTTTAAGTGTTTTGATTTCGAAAGTATTATAACTTTGAAAGTACTATGATTTTGGAAGTGAATATATTTGAAATGGAAATGATATCGTATTGATTTGGCTTTTGAAATGAATGATATTTTGGTTTTGAAGTATAAACTATTTTGAAATGACCGCGGTGTTATAATAACGTTTGTTTGTTAAAGAGACCGGGATCGGATATGGGCATACTCTCTGTCGATACCAAAAACCACTTTAACAACTGTGTACGCGGTGGAGATTCCAGAATGAAGTAGGATGGTGGTGACGATCCTATATGAGGTATATACGTGGACCCAACTCCCGTGAGTTGGCATAAGGTGGCTAAAACAGGAGCAATCGACGGGTTAATGAGGTAGCTCCTCTGATCGGACACACTCCATTGTATGCCATTCTACTACTTTGTGATTGATTTGGTGCACACCCTTGATTCGGGAGTGTGGCTCGAGGTAGGCGATTGTTGCGGCTCTGCGTTACCACCGACCCGGAAGTGTAATTGGTATATCTACCCCGGCATTGCCTAGTTGTGCCGTGTCACCTACCCTAGCGTGCTTTACTACGAGTTTGATTTGTGTCGTACCTATGGAGTATCCTCTGGTAGCTCTAGTTTACGGGGTATTACGGTACTGTATAGACTATTGGCACATCTAAAAATGTGTTAAGGTGGAAAATGTAAAGCCTTAACGCTGTTTTTAAATAGTATAGTTTACTGTAGACATTATTATATAACGTATATTACTACATAGTAGATAGTTTAACGGATCCTTAGAGGATGGTTATCCCAAACATCCTTTAAGTTACTGTATTTCAGTTGATATTTCACTTGAGTTGGATTTATTGATATAAGAATGTTATTCCTGACTCGAGTGTTTTGTGTTTTGCTTTACGCTTGGGTCAGACTGAGTGATACAGCATTTGAGACTCACCTTTGGAGTTGGAGCTTCGCTTGGAGATCCAGCTATCTATCCAGCTTTCAGTTATTCAGATGATTCCAGTGATATATTCAGATTTTGTATTTGACTATTATTGAGACATCTATGTATTCGAGACTCATGTTTTATCTTGTTTAACTCTGTTATATATACAGTAGCTTCATGAACTACTATTCTTTTGTTTCTGCTGCATTATTGTTATATTACTTTGTGTCTGTGATTCGGTGAATATTTATTTACTGTATATGCTGAGTTTTGCCAAATTTAAATTAACAATCTAATATTTTGAGCAATTCAAATCCGACATGTATTGATGCGAGTGGTTTAAAATTTCAGGATGTTACAGTTGGTATCAGAGCTCTGGTTTTAGGCAAAGCTTAGCATATATAGTAAATTTAATTATAGAATCACTTTCGTTCGAGCTTGAATCTCTTCCTCTTTGACTCAGTTTCCTTTGAGTTTTGGAACGTTCCCCTCGGTTCCAAAATCTATCCTTGTCTCTCCCTATTCGTGTTTTCTTGATTCTGGAGCACCCCATAGCTCCACTGAATGATTTGTAAAAGAGAGAAACTCCTTTACAACAGGCATCGATTCACCGAAGATTTTATATCCTCGGTTTATGATGCTGCTATCTTATGCAATACCCGAATTCTACCTCTGGTGATCGAATTTCGATTTGCTCCAGAATTCTACCTCGATCTTATTTTGAAGTCACGGTTGACCCGGTTAAGGTTGCCCGCGATTTATATAAGTTTATCCATTCGTTTCTCTCTTTGAAATCTATTTATCTTCCCAAAGAGCCTATCTTCTAGTTGAACTCTTTTGGTTAGGATCCCTCTATATTTGGATCTCTAACCCTGTTTTGAAATCCCTTCTTGTATCATCGAGTGAAGGAGTGTATTTGTAAATTATATAAAAATGTTTTATATGTTGTGTTGTTTGAGTTGTTGATGTTGATTTGGGTTTCCGATCGATCCGTCTGATCAGCGATATCGATAGGATTTCCAAAACACTTGAACAAAGCAAACTGACACAATTTTATTTTCAAATTTGGTAAATGAAATAAATTTGTATGATTATATTATATATATAAGTAAAAATTTTCTGTAATTTAATAAGTGAATTAAATTGGTTGTTTGAAATGATAATATTTGATTATTATTTATTGTTATATAAATGAATTTATAAACATGGTTTATAAATTGATTTGGAATTTAAATGAATTTAAATCAACAATTTGAGGATTTAAATTTCCAAAAATTTCAAACCTTGGTTTTAAAAGTTTTAAAGTGTATATTATTTAAAGTATTTTCGAATAGAAACCGTTTTCAAAGAATTTTAAATGTTTAAATCAATGCTCTTCTCTTTGTCGCTAGAAAATAATTTCGGTGATGGCAGCCGCATCATCGACATTCATTTGCGAGTTTCAGAGTAGAGAGACCTTCTATCGCTTTGCTATGGTTCTATTTTGGGAAATAAATTGATTTAAATTTCTAAATTATAACTTGATTTATAATATATATATTGCTATATGATTTTAGATCTGATTTGATATATATAGTGTATATATATATATTTATCTCTAAATGGTTTGAAGTGAATTGGAAATTTAATTCTTAAATTTTGTTAAAGGATGATTTTATTAAAGCCAAAATTTTGAATAGATAATTAAACTTGAAATAAGTTGAGAAAATTTTACTTGTATAATACTCAATTACATTTTTTAACTTCTGAATAATTTAGGTAGGTTATATTGAAATGTAATTGGATAATATACAATATAAAATGACTTTATAAGGAAAGATTTGAGTGTTATAATAAATGTTATACTAAAATTTTATCATAAAGATGTTAATAGAGATAAATAGAATAATAAGTTAATTGAATAATAGATGAGGCAAATAAATTTGTTTTGAAGGAATTAATAAATTGGAATTTAGATTAACTTATGGAAATATCTTGAATTTAAAATCAATTATTGAACATAAATTAATTGAAATTGAAATTTATATGGTTTAAAATAATTTATATGGTTGAAATATATGTGATAAGATATATTAAGTGGAATAAAGTTAATAATAATTTGGAATAAAAGAATTAAATTTGTTGAATAAAATATAAGTATAATAAATGATTATACAAATTGATGATTTAGAAATTATTAATTGGGGATGACTAGACAATAAGATAATGAATTTAGAAATAGATGGATTGATTTAACTAAAGTGAACGCAAGTGGATTAAATCAATTATTGAATATTAATTAATTTAAACTGAAATTTATCTGGTTTGAATTAATTGTTTTATTTTGTTTTCAATCTATTTTCTTTCTGGTAGTTCTATTCTCCTACCTCCTCCTTTTCGAGGACGAAAAGTTTTGAGTGTGGGAGTGTGTAACGACCCGTAAATTTTAGTAGTTTATTAATTTAATTTATTTAATTTTGTGAAATTTTAATGATAAAATTTTGAAATAAAACTTTAACATTTGGAATACGTCTATTTAAACATAGCAAATGGTAAATTCTCATCTAATAATATTGAAGTTTATTTTCTTGTGCAATTCAATTTCAATTTAAATCAGTTAAAATTGATGATAATAAAATGTTTTTCAAACCTGAATATTTTTCTGTAGAAAATTTGTAAATCATCTTCTGAGTGAGACGTCATATTTCGTTTCTTCAAATTTGGATTGTTATTGCTCCGTCGATCTTATTTTCAGCGAAATAGCAGCATTTTCGGTACCGATATCGACTTTTGATACGATGATCTTAAAACTGATATCTGTATACCATTTTGATCGTCTCGCTGTGTGGATCTTCGTGATATATTCAATTCTGTGTTTTGAAGTCCAGTACGTGGTGGAATCGGTGAAAACGGTAACCGTATCGTTACCTGTTTCGTGCTTTTTTGGTTTGCTTGTGCCTTTTCACTTTCCACCGTATAACCTAACAGCCATTTCCTTTTGTTTATTTCTAAAATCATTGTATGACTTGTCAACATTTCCATCGGTTATATTTATTGTCAAGCTGCCATTCCGGTTCTTTTCTCGGCTCATTTTGTTCTTACTTTAAACAAATAATATAAAAATAATTTGTGTTGCCTTATGAGCCGAAGGCTACTTATCTTCCTAAACATTTGAACTTCATTTCCAATAAAATATATTGAAAGCTACATTCATTATTCGTTTGGAACTCATGTCCATTGTTTTCCCTGACACTTCATTTCTCAAAAACCACCTGCGATTTCCCTAGTCCACTTATATACTTATATATTGATTTGTTCACTCATTTTCTATTCTTCCCTTTCCTTTTTTTTTCTCTTTTGTATCGGCCATGTTTTGGAAAAAAACAAACAAATTTAGTTTCAAAGGAAAGTGGCAGCGCACATGCCATAGCCCGAGCAACCGGCCTCCGACCACATTTGCGCCATCTCACCACTAGCCGTTCAACTTTGTTATATTTGAAAAGGTGAATATTTATATACGTTATGTTTTAGTCAATTGTTTAAAATGTATATACTTGTATAAAATACGCTTATTTAAAATTTTGAGATGTATATATATATATTTGTTCCATTGTTCTGTGCAGTCAGACTTAATACTTATCTTATTCTAAAATATAATATATGTAAGTAATACTCAGGTATATATATAGAGTATAGCATTGGAGTGGGTTTTGCTGTGAAGGAGAAAGAAAAAAAACAAGTATTTTATATATGTAAAGCTGGGGACCATTTTATCAACTTACTTTTACATATAGTGTAATTTGTATAAAGTTTAGGCTAGTGTACGGCCTCCTTTTTTTCTTTGCTGTATTAGATGTATATATCATATAGTGCTATATTATATTATAATATATTATATCATATCATAATACATTTTAGTATATTGCTAGTACTCTTAACGTGTATATACATATAAAAAAATATTAGTTTACAAAGTATATATATATATGCTTCGGTGTACTAGATTATAAAGGAAATATCATATAAGTGGTATTTGATATTGTTGTTACCCGTATAAAGGTTTCTCAAAACCATATTGTATTTAGTCCATATATATATAAATTATGCGAGTCATTTATGTTGTTAGTAAAGTACAGTGTTATTATATTATAAAGTAATATATATTTTTATATAAGGCTTTAAAATATAATATATTTATTCAATTATGTGTATCCTGTTATACTATTTATGAGTTTGCATTTTCAGTTTAAGATATAATATACTGTTTAAAAATGTATATATATATATATATATATTTGTATAATGGTTCATAGCCGGATATAGTTCATATACTGTAAAAGAAATAGGTATCTTATTATATAATTATATATTGGTGCTTTGATTTCAAAATGCCTATAGATTTCACATTATATTATATATATATATATATATATGTATTTTGACTTCAAGAGATAGTGATTTTTTTCCATATGTATATGTTTTAAAAACTGATATTGATTTCCAAGCATATATAGATTTGTTTAAATATGTGTTTATTTCATTTGTTTTGAAAGGAGTAATAAAATAAAAATATAATATACTCTTCATTCCTATTATATCAAGATAGTTCTAATACGTTTCGTAATTCTTTGTTATCAGCCTTATCCGTCAAATTCGTGCCCATCTTGTTTCGCTTTGGAATTCGTGCTAGGATTCATAACTCATCTCATCCTCGTTCATCTCTAACCTCGAAAGGTGAGCAATCACTCACGATTAATGTTCTTATATTTATTAAATTTGATTTCATTTGAAACGACAATTGAAATATGCTGTTGTTAGTTATTTATATTGCTATATATAGGTCATTATCTGTATTTGTTCACCTGTGACATCTGATACCATTATATGTTATTTATATTGCTATATATATGCCATTATCTACATCTGTTCACCTGTGACATCCGACACCATTATCTGTTATTTACGTTGATGATATGCCTGTTATGTTATTATCATATATGTTATCACGCTGCAAGTTCCCTGTTAGTATAGAATTCACTATGGGTTGAAATGATACATACCTGAATGATCTTTAGAATAGGAGAAAATCGTTATGGGTTGAAATGATAAACCCAAGCGATTTTCATTGACATTGAATTTGGGATTGCGGGTTGAATGGATATATACCCGTATATATATTTTAAATTACGGATTGAAATGATAAATATCTGTATCACTTGACCATAGGGTAGAGAATTATATACAGACACCTTTGGTCTATATATAAATATTTTGAAAATGATTTCTATGGTTTTGGAAAGAAATATAAGGTTTTATAAAAATATTGATTTTAGATATGATATAAATGTTATTTTATATATAGATAAATTCTTGATTTTAAGCTATGTATAAATTTGTTTTAATATAAAATAAGTTTAATAATAAAGTTTGATTTTATTAAAATATAATATGGTTAAGTATTTATTTAAATTATATTTTTATAAAGAGTTTGTAATGATTTAATAAATTAAGGTTGAGAAGACATATTTGAAATTGATTTGAAATTGCATTTAATTAAGAAATATATTAAATTAAATCGATCTGAACTTATGGAATTTGGGGTTTTAAACGATATGATTTTATAACTTGATTTCTGGTTTAAGATGATTTAAAATGGATATTTCAAGTTTAAATAAATTGAAGGAAATATTTAGCGATTTGAAATTTGGGCTTTTATATAAATGATATTGAATTTATTTAGTGAATATTGCAAAACTAAATAATAATGAAGTTAAATTAAGATATATATGAAATTATCAAATTTAGATTTGAAATGGTGGAATATATAAAGCTTTGAAGTATATTGAAATTAAATGGTTTATTTTGAGGTTCAAATTTGTATTTGAAATCGATATAGTTTGAAATGGTTTATTTAGAACTGAATTGAATTGAAATCGATGAATTGAGATTGAATTAAATGTGAATTTTGGAATTCGAGTTGATTTGAATTGATTTATGAAATTGGTGGAAACTATTTTATTTTATATAGTATTTTAAATTATATTTAAAACTATTTTTATATTATTTTATAAACCATTTTTAATATAACTATTTTTAATATAAACTATTTTAAATATACTAATTATTTTAATATAAATTGTTTTAACTTATAACTATTTTATATAAATTATTTTATTTTATATACTATTATTAATATCTAAACTGTTTGAAGGAAAGTGTTATGATTTCCAAAATGCTATAATTTCAAAGGTTATGATTTCCAAAATGCTATAATTTCAAAGTGTTATGATTTCCAAAATGCTATAATTTCAAAATGTGTGATTTCTAAAGTATTATAATTTTAAGTGTTTTGATTTCGAAAGTATTATAACTTTGAAAGTACTATGATTTTGGAAGTGAATATATTTTGAAATGGAAATGATATCGTATTGATTTGGCTTTTGAAATGAATGATATTTTGGTTTTGAAGTATAAACTACTTTGAAATGACCGCGGTGTTATAATAACGTTTGGTTGTTAAAGAGAACAGGATCGGATATGGGCATACTCTCTGTCGATATCGAAAACCACTTTAACAACTGTGTACGCGGTGGAGATTCCAGAATGAAGTAGGATGGTGGCGACGATCCTATATGAGGTATATACGTGGACCCAACTCCCGTGAGTTGGCATAAGGTGGCTAAAACAGGAGCAATCGATGGGTTAATGTGGTAGCTCCTCTGATCGGACATGCTCCATCGTATGCCATTCTATTACTTTGTGATTGATTTGGTGTGCACCCTTGATTCGGGAGTGTGGCTCGAGGTGGGCGATTGCTGCGGCTCTGCGTTACCACCGACCCGGAAGTGTAATTGGTATATCTACCCTAGCATTGCCTAATTGTGCCGTGTCACCTACCCTAGCGTGCTTTACTACGAGTTTGATTTGTGTCGTACCTATGGAGTATCCTCTGGTAGCTCCAGTTTACGGGGTATTACGTTACTGTATAGACTATTGGCACACCTAAAAATGTGTTAAGGTGGAAAATGTAAAGCCTTAACGCTATTTTTAAATAGTATACTTTACTATAGACATTATTATAATAGCGTATATTACTACATAGTAAATAGTTTAACGGATCCTTAGAGGATTTTTATCCCAAACATCCTTTAAGTTAATGTATTTCAGTTGATATTTCACTTGAGTTGGATTTATTGATATAAGAATGTAAATCCTAACTCGAGTGTTTTGTGTTTTGCTTTACTATCGGGTCAGACTGAGTGATACAGCATTTGAGACTCACCTTTGGAGTTGGAGCTTCGCTTGGAGATCCAGCTATCTATCCAGCTTTCAGTTATTCAGTTGATTCCAGTGATGTATTCAGATTTTGTATTTGACTATTATTGAGACATCTATGTATTCGAGACTCCTGTTGTATCTTGTTTAACTCTGTTATATATATAGTAGCTTCATGAACTACTATTCTTTTGTTTCCGCTGCATTATTGTTATATTACTCTGTGTCTGTGATTCTGTGATTATTTATTTATTGTGTATGCTGAGTTTTGCCAAAATTAAATTAACAATCTGATATTTTGAGCAATTCAAATCTGACATGTATGGATGCGAATGGTTGAAAATTTCAGGATGTTACAAAGGTGTTGTTTCTCGAAGATGAAGATGGAGTTGAACACCATATTACTATTATTTTTCCACTTCACTATTCATTCTATTGGTTAAAATGTATAACTTTGATGATATTGAAGACAATAAAATCAAATATTTATTGTAAAACAGCTTCATGGACTATTTATATATTTATTATATTTGTCATTTCGCTGTGAGATTTTGTATTTTTGTCCGTCTGTATCATATTTTTTTAGAATAAAACCCTTTGATACACCATCTTTTGAACGGTTTGAGTTGGACATGTGTGGTCTATTGTCGAGTTGAATCATTTAAAAGGTGGGTCGTCACATAAGATATATATATAGCCTCAAGTATGCGTTCATGAAAGGTGTGAACTATTAAATACAATAGATAATTGTATGAATAAAATGACAATAGTCATTAGAATATGTTTGAATGCGAGATCAGTAGTGTTACATAGTAGAGGTCTGCCCACCGCAAGGGGCCAGCAGCAGTTGTGTAGCATTATACGGATCTAGGACATATCCAACCAAAGGACCCGTGGAGAGTATATGCTTGCGTATAGATGAACGAATACCCCCAATAGATAGAGGAGTCTTCTTAAAAAATAGAAAAGAGGAAGGTATTGCCTTGATTGCAATAGGCAATCTAAATGGGGTGGCGAGCGGGATCAGGCACTATGCAGTATGTGTTGGTACCAAATCAAGGATAGGGCTATAGTAGAGCGGGAACGTCATCAGTCCTTAGTGGTTAATGGGAAAGACAAGGTTAATCATTACTGGTATTTGCCTCCTACCAGGGTAGGCCAAGTTGGGTAATGCACCGCCATTTATTTGCTAGTTTGTTTATTAGGGCAAGGATAGTTAACCTATAAAGAGATCTTTCAAAATGGATGGGGTGGTCCGGGGAGCCGAGTCCACAATAGGAAGCAAACAAAGTAGTAAATCTTCAAAGTGAGATGTAGTACGGCAAAATATTTGAAACGCTGTAATTAGGCACTACGGGAGTCCCTCAATATGCGTTGCAATGAGATCGTGATATGTCGAGGGCAATGGATCCTGATAGGGTGCTACAGAGAGATACTAGTGGGGATAGTATCTAGGTCAAGTGGGGGATCGTAGTACTTATATTTATATGTGTATATATATAGCTATAACCTACAATGGGTAGATGAGACGTATCGTA
Source organism: Allium fistulosum (assembly GCA_030737815.1). NCBI lineage: Eukaryota > Viridiplantae > Streptophyta > Magnoliopsida > Asparagales > Amaryllidaceae > Allium > Allium fistulosum. The sequence goes on along the minus strand of CM060901.1, from coordinate 1,383,877,755 downwards.
CGCGGACGTGGAGCCAAGACGACTAATTAAATATTAAAAGACATAACATGAGATAGAGAATAATCGGCATAAACTAGTATTATGTATAAAGTGTATAATTTGCCAGTCAGAACGTTGTTCTGAACCCCCTCCTCATTACAACCCACAAGATATCTTGGATGATATGTACTGGTACTAGGCATATTCGGTGCTGATAAGGACACTAGACCTTGGAAGTGTCAAATCTTGGTCGGTGGTTATGTGACTTATTATATTTTATTTATTCTATTGTAACTTATATCGTTAGTGCTCTAATTTACATTCATTGCTTTATTTGCAGGATACCAAACAAACGATCCGTAATTTGGTGGACTTAGGTTTTCGATTTAGCAGAAATTTAGTCCCACTGGGGTGCAGTTTGTTACATTTTGTATCAGAGCTTAAGTTATTCGATCAAGAAAAATTTAGGAAACGTTGAGTGAACGTATTTGTATATTGTCTAAATATAAATATATTATACGATTTATCCTAAGAATTCCAACTATATAGTAGTTGCACATAAAAGGTCCCTGAAGTCAGACAGTACATGACTCCCTAATCGTGCCTAGATAGCCCAATGATTGTAGATCCCCATATGATAGCTGATTGATGATATACAGTAGGTCCAGATAAGGGGAAAGTAAGAATCCATATATTGTAGATATCCGAAAGCGGTTGGTTTCCCAAAGGATGGTGCGAAGTAATCACTCCAAGTTAATAGCCGAATTTCTGATATTGGAAAGAAGATAAGTCAGTAAGTTAAAGAGTCGAAGTTCTAGAGAAAGAACAAATAGAAATCCGCTTTGAGTCCAACCCAATAGAAAATAGTTTTAAAAGTTGAGAAAAATATATAATTAATATATTTGAAAAAATAAGCAAATATTGGATTTTAAAATGTATATACAAATATAAAAATTTGTTAAATTGAAATTTTTTTCGTAAATAGGTTTTACAGAAGCTAGTGGTTGAAAAATTATAGAGCGTATATAACCCGCTAGTTTCTTTGTAAGGAAAGGAAAGTGTAAATACAAATTTCTAGTAGAAATTAAAACTTGTTAAAATTCAAAATTTCAATAAAGGAAATTTCATAAAAAACTATTCTTTTGAAAAAAAATAGTAGAGCAATATAGCTCGTGTGTTTCTATGTAATGAAAATATTTAAGCTATAAAAACATTTTTAGGGGTAGACAATAGGAAGTGGTACAAGTTTGAAATGGGGTACATAGCACGGGAAACAAGATTTAGAACTCTAAAAAATAAAGCTGTAGGCGAACGTACTACAATGGTCCAACTAAGAAGACATTTAATTGAGAGAAAAGAAATTAGAATTAGTGCAGTTTAGGTAGAGGAAGGTTGAATAGTAATACCATTGTAAAATTTAAAAACAATATTATGAATTATTATAAAATATTGTTAATAATTAGAAATAACATTAGGAGATCTAATTAGAGGCAACAAAGAAAATTAAAGGCAGAACTATGAAAATTGAACCTTTTCCATTGTTATGTGCATTTATTGCAAGTATTTTTTAGAAGCCCTCTTCACATTATATTAGACTCTGCCAAGGATTGGAAATGGAGGTAGTAGAAGTGATAAGGAAAAGGATAGAGTGAGAGATGTTCTTATATACCCCAGTTTTTATTTTATTTTATAATTTAAAATAAAAATCATAAAAGCTGTTTTAGAAATACTATAAGTGCAAAGAAATGGTTTGGTGTAACAAATGAGTTTTTAAAAGGAAAAGTTAATAAATAGTTTGAATTAAAAATCCCGATTTTTAAGAAGTTAGATAGATCTTTAAAATAAAATGTTGATTTGAAGAAAAAGGAAAGAAACTTTTTAAAATTAGATTTGCTAACAATTTCTTTTAGATTTAATGAATAAGCTAAATTCTAAAATTTTCGATTATAATTTTAAAAAGTTGAGACAGCAAGTGATTTTGAATTTAATAAATGGTTTCTAAGTTCTACATTTTAAAGACAGAGGTTTTGGGATTAGGTATTTCAAAAAAATTAAAGTTTTTGAAAATGGCAAGGACCAAAACAAAATTTTAAATATGGATTAGATAGGAATGAGTGCCTAGGTAAGATGGGGTGAAGGGTAAGGCTATGAAGAAGATAGCGATGATTACTCATGGAATAGTATTAAGGAATCCCAGTAGGGTGTAAAGAATAATGATGAGAACCTAGGAATATTTTGTTAGGCATGTGTGCAAGCCGTAAGAAGAACCTATGAAGGATTGATAAATGGTATTAAAGTATGCTTCTACGAGTTCTAGGATATGCTTGTATGAAGGATCAAAGGTAAACGAAATCAATTCCAAGATTTGAGAATACTATTAAGGAATTTGGATTAAAGGAAGATGGTAGCAAAGGATTATGAGGTGGTAAACACACATTGAGGATATTGGTAGACTCAAAGTTATGAAAGGCAAGATAAGGGTTGGAAAAGTTATTACGTTGAGCCAGTTGCAAATGAGTTATTCAAAATGTGCATACTTTATATTTCATGCCCACTACTGTATGGGAGTGCATAGCTTATTCCAAGATTAGGTGTAGTAATGGAAGTAATAAATAGACCTTATTCATCAGAAGCCATAAAGGAAAAGTTAAGATATGAGGATTACAGAAGGATGACACGAAGGAAAGGTCCATTCAAGTCAGAAGTGATAGAGCCACAACATCGTTAGTGTTACTTGATGTTGAAGGGTAGCTTCCAGTGGTTATTCTTTTTAGGTTAGGTTGTAAGCATCAGTTGTCTTTATTGGGGTGTAAAAGCGCGTACGATATTGCAGAAAATGTTCCTTTTTATGTGTTTTCGGTGTGGACTGCAATGTTATAGGAAAATAATAAGACAAGGAAATTTCAGGAAAGACGGTCAACTAATACAAATGCAAGAAAATAGTATAGACTGAAAGTTAAGAAATAAATTAAGAAAATTTATTTTATTGACTAAAAAAAAGACATGAAATAAGATTGTAAGTCCCGAAAAAAATTTAGGCAATAAATGTCAGTGAGTAGAGGACAGGGAAAGGATGTTGCATAGCCACGGGTCAATGTCCCTATACCTTAAAGGCTGAAATTTATAATTGAACTTGTGTGATGGTTGTTGTTATAAATAAAAGAAAATTTTTGAAACTAAAAATTTACAGCATAAATAGGTGAAGTCCACTAAGGACATTAGACTTTGACTAAACCCCGATCTCATGAGATGTGGCATAAGTTATTTGTAAGAAAATATATAATATGTATACTGTTTAGAATTTTTGTTCAAAATTCCATGTTTTGAAAAATAAAATAACTTTGTGAAATGTTTTTGAAAATTTTGTGATGAAATTTTTTAAAGCCTAAAGATTTTACCGATGCTTTAAAAGTAGTATAAAAATATGTTGATAGAAAAAGAACGAATTTTCAAATTTTGGAAATGCCATATGCTTGACATGGGGGAATAGTCGACAGGTTGGTTAGTATAGATTTTGCTATGTAGTAGAAGTGGCAGTAAAATAAAATACGGTTAAACAAGGAAGTTGTTTTAGCTAGGGAATATTTTCCTATACACCTTGTCGTTAGGCGAACAGAAAGATGATTTTTGAAATAAACTCTGTTTTAAAAAACTTAAAAAGAAATAGACTTATGCGAACTGTACTTGGAAAAGTTGGAGAAAATTTTGGAGGCAAAAGAGAAAGTTCCAAATTACAGTGAGAAGTTAGGTACCCTAAAGAAAAAGGATGAAAATATGGAATTTTCCATCTAAACCCTTTTCCCCGCATAAAGAAAATAAGTTTAGAAAACTAAATTTTTCTAAATTGGATGTTAGTAACGGTGTGCTAGGATTTTAGGTGGTAAGTGCGAAATTGGTTGAACTATACTTTTATTCATCGAAGTGTGGGAAAATTTGGATGCAAAAACAAGTTTTTGGTTTTCAAAAGTTGCATATATGTAGAACTGCTATTATATTTAGGGTGTTTGCATCACATTTTCAAAATTGATTTAAAAGAAAGAAATCACATATGAGACGTTGATTAGAATCTAAATACATATCATATGTATTGTGATACACCATGCACTTGCACATGATTGGTTGCCATATGTATTCAAATAATTGGTTTTATAATTAAAATATAACTCTTTTAAACAATAAAAAATGATAGTAAAATAGATTTTGTAACGACCCACTATTTTGGACCATTCAAATCGACAATAATCCACACATGTCCGACTTAAATAGTTCAAAATAACAGATTGTAATAAAATTTGGAGCAAATAAAATCAAATACAGAATCACAGACACAGAATATCAGAATAACTCGCAGCGGAAATAAAATACCATAGTAGTTCATGAAGCTACTATATACAAACTCTCAAAACATATACAAAATCTCATAGTCAAAATAGGTATAATAGAAGTTAGGATACATAAATCAATAATACAGAGACGATACCGAATAGAAATAACTGGATTAGAAGATAAGAAATAACAGATGGCCAGATAAGCTCCAGCAAATCTCTAGCTCCAGAAGATAAATTCCAAAGCTGTGATTCTCAAGCTGACCCGAGCGTAAAGCAAAACACAAAACACTCGAGTCAGGACATATATACTTATACAATGTAAACCAACTCAAGTGAACTGTAATAGCAATGCATAATAACTTAGACGATGCTTGGGATCGCCCATCCTTTAAGGATCCTAAAACCATCAAGTAAACAGTAATATCAATATCACAGAAATGTCCATGTCGAAATAAACCATGCAACTAACAGTGTTAATGTGCATCACAGCCATCATCAGGAAATCAAATGACATACAGAGAAGTATACCCGTGGTTATAGTATTTCAAAATTTAATATCATTTCAAATCCAAATCTTTATCAAAATAAAGATTAAATAATTTACAAACCATTTCAATATATTACAATATCATATCCTTTCAAAACTTCCTTTCAAATCATTATTTGAATTCAAATTCAATTATCAAATTTAATACCCTTTAAAATTCCAAAATATCATTCATTTATTATCTTATAAAATCACCCTTTAAATAGTTTCCTTTTAAAAGTGAAATTATTATTCTTTCAAGTCAAGTATTCAATTTCCAAAGTTTGAAATCATTCTGAGTTCATTTACTAGGTCAAAAATCCATAAACATTGAAAATTTCAGCCTTTCACAGCATCTAGAAAAGGCTGTTATAGGTTATACTTGAAAACATTTAATTCAGCAAAGACAGCACTTTAAAAACTGCTGTTATATCTCATTTTATTTGAAATTTAGTTTAAAACAGCAAAGACAGCATTTTCCAGAAATGCTTTAATAGCTTAAGTTCAAAATAAGGGTTTTATTAAATTTCAGCAAAGACAGCAGGCAGCTACAGCAGTTTACAGAACTGCTGTAATAGCCCTTTATTAAGTTCTTTAGCCTTTACATTTACTACAGCAACTACAGCATTTCAGAAATGCTGTAATAGCCTCTTTTTACTAAGTTTTAGTTAAGTTCTGACACCATAGCATTTCTGAATGCTATTAAAAGTCATTTCCAGGTTTTTGTGTATTTCCAGCCAATAATAAAATTCATTTTAAACCCTTTTAACATTTTAAATATCATGTTTTTATCATTCAAAAATATTTATATAATATATCATTTAACACATGATTTTTATTAAATAAATCCATTATAGTTAAATCAAATGTCAATGAATTATTTAACAAATTCAAGTGTAAATTTCCTTTCTTCACATTTTTAATAAATAAACTTAACACTTAAATTGTCCGCAAGTAGTGGCACAGTGGTTGAGACACTTGCCTCCTGTTAACGAGGTCGCGAGTTCAATACCCGTCTGCCCTACTCCCCTCAAGGCGCGGAGGTGGATTCCCAGATAACCGAAAAACATGGTTGGGAACATCAAACCTCTGTGCTGGGGCTGGCTTAAATCCCTCCTAGGGTTGGCGGACTCACTAGGTAGGGGCTTATCCCTTCGGGGTTGAGTTTATATAAAACTTAACACTTAAATTTTATTTCCATTTCACAAATTTAACTAAATTTTAAATTTTATTTAATTAACTTACCTTTAATAAAAACCAAATTCACATTTTCAAGTCAAGATATATTTTAAAATTGCACTTTTAAGCATTCATTTATTTAACCATTTTAATACATAGAAAAAATCAATAATACTTCATTAAATCATTTAAAACAAATTATCATATTTACCATTTTCCAAATATAATTAAATTTCCATTTTATTTATATAACTTAAATATCATTTTAAAACTAAAATTCCAAATTTCCAAACTTAAGTTATATTTCAAAAATTCACTTTTCCCATTTATTTAAATTACATTTTTAACTTCTAGAAAAATCCAAATTTCTTTATTTAAACATTAAAAATCCAATTTAAATAAAATTTTCATAATTTACACATTTGAAAATATTTAAAATATTCAAAATACTTTATAAAAATAACCACGGGCATGTATATAGTTTTCTAACCTAGGTCAAGTGATACGGATATGTATCATTTCAATCCGCAGTTTAAAAAGAAAAATCCGGGTTCTATCGTTTCAAACCCGCAATCCCGAGTTAAAATAAATAAATAAAAACCGTTCAGGCCTATCATTTCAGCCCATAACGATTTTTCCCTATTCTAAAGTCCGTTCGGGTATGTATCATTTCAACCCATAGTGAATCTAATCTACAGGGAACTTGCATTGTGATAAACATATATAAATTGAACAGTATACAATATATAACAGTAACAGATGAGATGACAAGTAAATTAACAGGTTTAACATCATATAATTAAATCATCACAGGCAGTTATAACATATCATAATATTCTACACATTCAATTGTTGTTGTTTCACATTAGTATAAGTATAAAATGTCGTGTGAGATTTACTCACCTCTTTTGTTGGAGATGCAAGTTCAAATGACACAACACAAACCAGAACATAATGACAAAGCTATGAACTTGAGTGGAGAGTGAGATCCAAGTTATAGATCTTGTGTTACAACCCAAATCAAAACCAAAATAATAGTTAAAAATCAATACGATTGAATTTGAATAACTTTGAAACAAAAAGCAGTTTGAATACGAAACTTTTTGCCTTGCTTTCTCTACTTGTTTGCATGGCCTAGGGGATCAATTAGGTCAGGTTTGTACTTGGTTTGGATCAGGTATGGGTCTAGAAAAGGTAAGCCTACAAGGTAGAACATGATGGAGGAAGTTACAACATAGAGTAAGTGAAGGGTTTCTAGGCAAATAGGTGGAAAATGGTCCAAACTAAGGCTCGACCATGGGCAATTTGGTTTGGCCAGAGGGTGTACATCTCAGGTCAGTAGCTGGAGTGATGAGGTAGGGTCTGGACAAGGTGGTGGTGGCGGCCAAAGGTGGTGGTGGTGGTGGAAAATGCAGTGGTGATCAAGGGGGTGCTCGGCTATGGTTGTTTTAAGGTGTTGTTTGCATTTTGGTGGAGTTTTGTCATCATGGAGGGTTCGGCCATGGATGGATCTGAAGTGGTAGGTGGTGATGATGCCAAGTAGGAGTGGTAGGAGGTGGTGGAGGGACTGCTGGTGGCGGCCAAGGAGGTGGTTTAGGTGAAAAATGAAGGGTATGTGCATAAAGGGTTCAGCTAAGCTAGTTTTAAGGTGATTTGTGAAGTTTTTGTGGTGCAAACAACTTAGGGGAGTCACGGCCTGGACAAGATAGAGGGAAAGGTAGATGAGATGGCTGTGGATGTGGTGGTGCTGGATGGTGGAGGTGGTGGAGGAGCTAAGGCCGAACAATTGCAAGAAGAGGCAAGACAAACTACAAAGGAAAAATCAATAAAATGAGAAGAAAAGAGTGGAAAAAGAAGACATTACCAAACTTTCTTCTTCAGATCTGAAACCATACATGAAAAGAGAAGTGAGAAGAGTGTTTTCACGTGAATTTCCAAAATGAAAAGTCACAGCTAAAGGAGTAATGGAGAGGTTATGGCAAGTGGAAGGACTTTAGGAGGTGAAAAGACTTAAGTTTCCAAGCTTTTAAAACCTTTCATATTTCCTTTACTTTAATTCAATTTAAAACAAAATAAAATCAGTAATTTACTTTTAAAACTGAAACAAAGTAATATAAAATAGAATTAAATAATTAAATTTAAAGAAAATAGAAAAAGAATTAAAGAAATTGCTTAAAAATTGGAAACAGGGTTCAAAAACTACAAATAAATTATCACTAGCCTTAGAAAAATTTCTACTTCGCTCTAAAACAAATAAAAGTCACATAAATAAGATAAATGAGGAACAAAACAAAGTGAGAATGAGAAAAAAAATAAGATCTTAAGGAAATAGAAAAATAAATAAAGAATTTCTTTAATTAATTGAACTAGGAATTAAAATTTGTAAACAAAATTACAGCTGACACTAGAAAATGTCAATTACACTTAAAATGTTTTAAAACAAAAATATATACATAACAGGTTATTTTACCCATATAAATATAAATTAGAACATTACATGACCAAATAATATATTATTTATATAATTTAAAATAAACAATTTTGTTAAATACAGCAAATTACACTTAATAGTTAAAAAGGCATAACTTTCACAATATTAATCAGATTTTTACGAAACGAAAAGCATTATTCTTAAAATTTTATTTACTTTCATAATAAAAGATAAAATTCAAAAATTCAAATTTTAAATTTTTAAATTAAAAGTCAAAGTTTGACCATATTGACCAAGATTCACATTTCTGGAAAATATCTTATTTAATCATGTTTGAAATTATAATTCACATAGAAATCAAAATTTATATTTAAAATAACAAAATTTATCCATTTTAATAAATAAAATAAAGTTTTCAAATCAGGAAATTTAATTTAAAATAATTAAAATAATCACAAAATACAAGGTTGTTACAGATTTGTAACAATCTAGGATTTTGCCACTTTGAAATATGCTATTTAAATATATTTTATATAATCAATAAATGGATTTTATTAGCAAATATACATATTTTAATTATTGAATAATGATGATAAAATATTTTTCAAAATTTTTTTACCAATACAGATAGTTCAAATAAAAATAGAAAATGTGAATGAAGATCGTTTTTCGAAATTTTTACTTTTCGACACCCGAAAGTCATCGAAAATATTGTGCGCATTTGTGTAACATACACACACACATATATATGTATCATACGATTAAAATGAGTTTATATAAAGTTAAAGAAGTATTAGATTAAGATAATGGTGATTTGACTTAAATTAATCAAGCATGGTGTGAATAGTGTCAAATAGTAATATAAGTACACTAAGTTAAGCTCATCCATTACCTAAATCAACCTAGGAAGTATACTAAAGCATGGCTAAGGGAGGGGAGCTGCTAGTGACATGGGGAACAAGGGGGTATGGGTGGGGATGGTGTGTTGTTTTCATGGAAAAAGAAATTATATTTTATGCAAAGGATATTTTAGTAATTCCCTATTATCTTCATGCCTACCACCTTACATATTCATTTCTCCTTTGTTCATCTCATTTCTATTTCTAAGTTCTTCCACCTTCATGTTCATGAAATGTTTCATGGCTTCCACACACTCAAAATCCTAAAACAAGTTGTAAAACATTAGTTTCTTCACTTCTAAACTCACTACATCCATTTACCTACCTCCTCTCAACAAAAACAAGCACCCCCACCCTAAAAAGCCCTTGGCCATGCCATTTTCCATCTAAGGCCGAGCCCATCTTGAGTACAAGGGTCCACAAAACTTCGTTTTTTCGAGCAAGGAGTCAAGTGCTAGGTTGTGTCTAGGTTCGAGAGGAAGTTAGCTTAGTTTCAAGCAAGTCCGGTGAGTAAAGTTTCACTTTAAAATCCAATTAGTTAACTACATAAAAGTTGTGTAAGTATTGTTGTATAATGATGTTTGGATGTGTGATTATGATTGGGTATTGGTAATGCATAAGCATGATTGAATATGGTAATGATTTGGGAGTATATAAGTGTGATGATGTAATGTTAGTAAATGTTTGGAAAATGGAAAGTTAGATAGTAAATGGAAAGTTAGTATATTGCTTATGATAGTGGGCTGGATGTAATGAGATGTTTGAGAATTTGATTATAATGTTGTTATGCTTAGTTCATGTTAAGGTAAGTTAGCGCTTGCTAACTCGAAAGCGAGACGGAAATCATTCTGTAAAAAGGTTTGAAATTTGAGTTTTAAAATCTAAAATATGGCAAGTATAATCTTTATTTTGGATTTCAAAAACATTTCTTTATGTTTTAAGGGTGATAAGTTTCCAGAATGTGTAAGTTTTTGAAAGTTAGAAAGTGAAGAATCAAGTTTTGATATTTAGGTCGTATAGCGATAGTCGCTATATGTGCAGTTCACAAAAACAAACTATAATTTCAAATCCAAACTTGTTTTAATTAGAAATCTTTTATAAAATGTTTTCTAACTTTAATTAAGTAATTAGGAAGCAATTATTTAATTATTTAATTAATTTTTTATTTAATGATTAATTAATTTTTTATTTAATGATTAATTAATTAATTAAGGTAATTAGTACTTAATCATTAGTTAATAATGGTTTTTAAACTTAAGTATTAATCAATTAAGTTAATCATGATTTGCTACTTAATTAAAAATAATTATTATTTAACTTGTAATTAATGATTAATTAATTATTACTTAATTACTTATTTAAGATAATTATTAATTAATTATTATTTTTAAAAAGGATTTTATTTAATTAATCTTTGATTAAAGTTAATTATGTTTTAATATGGTTTAATTAAGGTTTAATCACCTTTAACTAGAGTTTAATTACTATTTAACAAGGCAAGGGTTTTAATTTATTTTAAAATCGCTTTGAGTTTAGGTAATCAGTTTTGTTTTAAATTGATTTCTTTTTAAATTGTCTTAAATCAAGGGATTTCTGTGTCATTTACCCTTAAGTAACCCCATATTATTAGGAGGACTAAATGACATCTAATAACAGAACAAAAAAACCATTCTGCTATTACAATTAATTTGGACATTTACTTAAGTTGATTGATTGTTATGTGTTGATAACTTACATACCTGCTGTTATGTGGTGCCATGTTAAACTGGATAGGTAAAATCAAATTAAAAGCAACATTGTGGTCGCTAAGCCTCCGATTGATTTTTGGAAGGATAAATATTTCATTTCCTTTTTGAAATGGCTTTAAAGTTATTACATTTTGAACAAGATATTTAAACGATGAGTTAGCAAATGGTTTTATTAAAGATGTTTTAACTAATGGAAATGGTTTTCAGTGTTATAAAAAGAAATTTAAAAAGAGTTTTTCTAAATGATTTATATGTTTATAAAAAGAAGTTTTACAAAGAATTTTACAAAGGAATTTGGAAATTTATAAGGTGTTTTGGGTAAATGGATTTGAGTTTTTAAGCAAAGAAGATTTCATAAATAAAGGAGATTTATAAAATGGATTTTCTTATCAAGGGAGATAATTTGATTTAGAGTAATTTAAGAAGTTGTTTAAAACAGAAAACGTTTGTAGAGAAATTTATATCAATGATTTTGAATATTTATAAAAGGGTTTTATAAATGAATTTGGGAGTTGGAAAGCATTTTGAAATGGATTTGGATTTCAAGTAAAAGAGATTTCATGAATGAAATAGATTTGATTAAAAAGGATTTATTGAAAGAACTATAAAAAGAATTTGAGATCTATGTTTCTCTAAATTGACCTTTTAAAAATGGTGGTATGGAACATTCATTCCACACTTAACACCAAGGGGATAGTGTTTAGGGTTGTTTTTACCTCCAATTCAAACAAGATTTGTTTAATCCTTTTTAACAAGATTCGGAAGTAAGAAGTTATTTGCACATGTTTTGTGAGTATACTAATGTTAGAGAGATAAGTATATGAATGTTTTAGACAAACGTTTTGAAAAGAGATTTATTAAATAAATATTTATTTTGAGGCTTAGTGGTTGCTATGGACAAATAAATCCCAAATGGAATTAGTTGTTGTTTGTTTGTTTGATAGTTAAATAACTGACTATTAAATATGGACAAAGCGTAACTTTGGAAATATCTAGGAGAAACACGTGAGTTATATAGCACACATCTCCGATGATGCTATATTGTGCATATAAATCTCGTTTCGTTCTCTTAGGACAAATGATAAGGAAATCTGTCCACTAACGGTTAGGAGGTAATCTTCGCTCTTATCTTTGACTGCTTATTTCCTAAAGAACCGAGGTTGAGTTTATCGAAAGCCATCGAATGTTGTTTTAAAGAGACCGGGATCGAATATGTTATTCGAAAATCAATTCGATCCAACTCAGGCGTTTCAAAGTGAAGATATCTTGAAGATGATGGAATTAAAGACAGAGCTCTTTGAAGTGCAAGGCTTCTTGTTACTAATTTTGAAGGTGATTCCAAAATGGATGCAGTAGAAGTAGTGCTTTCAGTTCGTTCATCTCCTGAACGACTTGTATAGATGAATGCTGACATTGTGTCATCGACTGGAAGGCAATGTAGTACCAAGCGAGAAGTGCTATATGAAAGGTAAAACATAGCCTCAAGCCTTATCAACCAGGAAATGACAAAAATCGGGCATGCAAAAGGGCCATGTAGGTTGCTACCATTAGGATATGGTCATTCCAAATCTAAATTGATTACTATCTACTCATGAATGCTTCAGGGCCCAAATGGGGTGATCATATTCGGTACTACTAGTCAAGTGGCAGGCCTGTCTTGTGTGGCAGGGGTATAAGATGTTCTCGTTAGACCCAGTACATTTTATCTAGAGATGTATCATCGGAAGGTAATTCCTTACCTTGTCATGGTATGGAATCCATTCTCCAATACGAGCCTTTATGGTTTTGGTTGTATACCTATTATGCTGGAATTTAATTAATGTAACAATTTCAGCTATATTCATATTTTACTTTGACCCCTAGACATTATTATAATATCAATGGATTTTCTATAGAAACGTTTTGGTTATCGTAAGGTAAAAACTCATCCGTGTTTATGTGAGACATGGTCTTACGGGATGCCTTTGATTTAAAGGTTTTTTTATAAAGTTAAAGACTTGTGCTTTACTCACACTAGACCCTTGTCTGACCCAGAGTTTATTTCTCCCTTTTCCTAAACTCTTGGGTGCTCAAATTTGAATGGACAGCTAAGTTGTTCATATTTTTCCTCAGATTTACTTTAGAGGAGCTTGGAGCAGGTGGCTTCATCAATAGCTAGTTATTTTTCTTGTTTCCGCTGTATTATATGTATATTATATCGGTTAGGTAGAGACAGACTGTTATAACTATCCTAAGCTAGAATTTGTATTAGAATGACTCTGTTGTAACATTTTTTAAATGACTTTGTAATGTATTATGTTAAGTAATATATATTGTTCTGTTGCGTTGTGAGATTTTGTGTTTTTTATTTTCTTCTCTTCTTATCTTTCCTTTTCTTTTACCTTTAATAGCTCGTCTTTCAGAGTAAGAAAGGCGGTTCGTTATAGTTGCAGAATTGTTTGTACACTAATTGATTTGTTAGTTTAGAATGGTTGTATATTAGGTTACATTGTTCAGTCCTTAAGGAATTTCAAGGATGAAATTCTTTTAAGGGAGGAGAATGTAACACCACGTGATTTTATGACAATTAATTAAAAATATAGTAAATAAATAATAATGCTATAAAATTGAATTTGTTCAAACTTCAGAATTTAGCTACGAAATTTATACAGTAGGGTTCATTGCTATTTTCTGATCAATTTTCATATATAAAGATTTTCGATCAGAGTTCAAATGAAAAAGTTATAAGCATTTGAAGTTTCTGAATCGGAAATAATTATATATGTAATTATGGTAATAAGAATAAATTACAAGTTAATTAATAGTTAATGGAAACTTAAACCTTAAGAAAAGTTAATGTTAATCAAATCTGAGAAAATATAATTATAGTGGAAATAAATTATATTGGCCTATCAAAGAAGGAATGAAACTTAAACAAATCACGTAGCATTAGTTAACCAAATTTATCAACGTAGAAATAAGCAATAGGTCGACTTATAATATACCCACGTCAACCGGTAGCGGTCAACCATAAGCTATAAGCGGTCGACCCTTGCTAGTGTTAAATTGTGATTATAAAATAAAGAATTGATGAACATGATGCACTGTAATATTTTACTTGCACACAAAGTAATTGAGGGGCGTCCAGGATTAAACTAAAGATTTCCTAGGCTAATCTAATGCTCCAAATCAATCCCTAACTTCTATAAATTAACAGCTAACCTAACCCTTATTTTTTAGAAAACTTAATGCGTATTGACACTCTACCATTTCCTCTTCTCTTCCAAATTCTAAAAGTAGTAAAACTATTATAACATATGTATATAAGTAGAGAAAAGTGGAGAATAAGAGAAGAGAAGAACATGATCGATCCAGAACGTAGAAACAAAGGTAAATCAAGAACCTTAAATTCTAATACAAATTCAATTCAATCTTTCCCCAGATCTGTAATTCTAACAGGGATATACCATTTTATATTTTAAATTTAAAGTAAGAGGGAGTCAAATAAAAAGGGAATGAATATGGATCTGGAGAATTGGAGCTAAAAAGGTGAGTGAGAATATTATATGCTTTTATATAATATTAGATTATATCATGCAAATCTCTTCCTATATGCATGTAATGTTAATTGGAGTTGTAGGCTAAATTTATAAATATGAAAATGAAATTGGAAAACCCTGCATATATATTACGTATTTGTTAACTTGGTATATTTACATGTTATATGAATGTAAACCTGGAAAATGTTAGGATAATTACAGTTCCTAAATTCATTATTGAGAAATATGAAACTATGAATTTGTTTATGATATGATAATAATAGATTGGTATTTGAACGAATAATAAGAACGTAAAATAAAGAAATTATACTAAGCTTTTAGGGGTTTAGGTGGTATTTTATTTCGTTGGAATTTAGAATGTTGCAAGGTGAATTTCTATACATTATCAAATTTAAAACAAATAAAAATGTGTTGTTTGAAATGATAATAAATCCACCTAAAAAGAAAGAGATGTACAAAATAGAGACATTTACCATATTTTGTACTGTCTATTTCAAACAATGAAAAGATAATTCTTTGTGATTCCAAACATCATACAAATCTTTCTTTCTGGATAAGATATAATAATTTACAAAGTTAACATTTTTATGATAGAAACGTAGTTCCAACGCATTAAAATGCAAAGAACCCCAAAGCATTAAATAGAGAGATATGAATGCGGTAAGAACATTCTTAAATGAAAAGATACGTGATAATAAAAATGAAAATAAAATAAAAAGAAATTGAAGGATAGGTAAGAGTAAACAAAAGGGTAAAAAGGAATAGAGATGAAAAATGGGGGAAAAGTGTAAAAAGAATGGTACATGACATTATGAGTCTATTAAAAATGAAAGCGGTAAATAATCTTAAAGCAAGAAGAGTATAAACGCATAATGAAGTAAGACTTAGGGTCAACGTAAGCTTTAGAGGCAAGGTAATTAAGTAAGAATGAATTAATATATAGATATATAAGATATATATATACACACACGTAGCCTCAAGTATGCATTTATGATAGGTGTGAACTATTAAAGTCAATAGATAATTTCATAAATAGAATGATAGTAGTCATTAGAGTATGTTGGAATGCGAGGTTAGTTGTGTTATACAATGGAAGTCTGCCCACCGCAAGAGGCTACCTGCAGTTGTGTAGCATTATACTGATCTAGGACATATCCAGCCACACGATCCATGGGAGTATACGCTTGTATATAGATGAAGGAATACCCTCAATAGATAGAGAAGTTTACTTCAAAAATAGAAAAAAAGGGTATTGCCTTGATTGCAATAGGTAATCTAAATGGGATGGTAAGCAGGATCGGGCACTATGTAGCATGTGTTGGTACCAAATCAGGGGTAGCGCTGTCATAGGGCAAGAACATTATTAGTCCTTAGCAGTCAATTGGAAAGACAAGGTTATACCTAACTGGTCTTCGCCTGCTACTAGGGTAGGCCAAGTTGCGTAATGCACCACCACGGTTGTTTGCAAGTTTATTTGTTAGGGAAAGGCTAGTTAACCCATAAAGAGATCTTTTAAAATGGATAGGGTAGTTCGTGGAGTCGAGTCTACAATAGGAAGCAGACAAAGTAGTAAATCCCCAAAGCGAGATAGAGTACGGAAAAATATATGAAAAGCCATCATTTGGCACTACGGGAGTCCCTCGATATGCACGACAATGAGATCATGATATGCCGAGGGCGATGGATCCTAACGAGGTGCAGATAGAAAGATACTAGTGCGGATAATATCTAGGTCCAATGGGGGATTATGGTACTTATACTTATGTGTATGTACGTAGCTATAACCTACAACGGGTAGATGGGACGTGTCGCATGTGGACGTGGAGTCAAAACGCCTAATTAAATATTAAAAGGCATAACATGAGATAGAGAACAATCGGCATAACCTAGTTTTACTTATAAAGTGTGACGCCCCACCTCTATACCCACGCTAGCCAAGAACACTACGGTGTAATGCTGTCGGCTAACACGGAGAATAAGGCTGTTGAGGAGCGACCGTCCGTGTAACTTCTTTGTGCGAGCACCGATATGTCAGATAGTATAGAATGCATATCATTTAAGGAGGAAATCCGACATACTAATACAAACTCAAAGCTATCACATAGTGGCTATATATAATCTTCGGAAACAAACATAGAAATAATCATAACATAAATCAGTCACAGACATCCATATCACAAAGGCGGAAAAAGATATGAAAATATAACACATGAAAGTGTACATCAGAGTAGTGGTCAGAAAGATCCACGATAATACAAAAGAATAGCAACATGTGCTATACAAAAGAATACATCAAAGAGTCGATATCTCAAATGCGTACAACAAAAACTACTAATCTAAGTAGTTAGCCAAAAGTCAGAGTAATAGATCCCTAGAGAGAAGTCAAGCAGAAGCACCTGTAACATCTCGGTCTGACCGGAATATTATTTATAAGAAAATAATAAACGGATCAGTCTAGCTATAAATATCAGATGATATGGTACAAAATAAAAGACATGGCATGAACATGTAATAACCATAATGGCATACTGCTATAAGTATGTAATTGAAAATCAACATGAGATTAATCAATATCACAAGAATCTTCTCAAAGATAAAATAGGGTATCATACCCTAAACTTGTATTCATAACAAGTCAATGACACACAAATTCACCAATGCACAAAAATTGATAAAACTTATCAATAGAAATCACGAAAATTGGTGAAGCACAAAATTCCAGAAATCATCACAAGAAATCCATAAATCACAAGAAAGGGGGGAGGCCTATCACAAGACGGGAGTATGAAAACTCACCAACACGTCTAACACAAGATGAGACGCTATCTCATGGTAGCTAACCATTAATTTTGAACCGAAGCTCCACAAGAATGGCCCGAAGACCGTGGGGCGCTACCCCACATATGTGATGGTGAAACATCACACAAACGAGGTTTAGTCTCCCTCGTAGACAAAGAGACATCGCACAATTGCTAGTCTAAATCAAATCACAAAAATGATCGTCATGATCATCAAGAAGTGTCAATCACACCAAGCTAGTAAATATATGAGTTTAGCTTCATGTCCCATAACCACTAGCTTAACTTAAATATTTACGAACAAACTGTAGATCTTCACTCAAAAATTGTCACAAGAGTTTCAATCGAACAAGTCCAAAAATTAACCGACGAAGTAAACGCAAGCGTTTCATACCACTTGTTTTGCTAAGCCGTTTAATTATATTTTCTCACACGAATGAGGTAAAGGTTTGTATATACTAATAGATTGGAAAACGGTTTTGAAAACAAGCTTTATATTTAAAATAGAGTTGAAATCATCTTTGTAAAAGAGTTTGAATATTTACTACTAGTATAGAAACCTTTATATTTTTAAAGTGACAAATCATAGAAATGATTGTAGAAACAATCAATTACCAAAATCCACGTTCGAAGACGTGAATCAAATCCAAAGAAATCGATACTAATTCCATTAAAATGGACAATTCTCAAAACTCCCGAAAAAGAAGTCATCAAAGAAGAAAATAAATGATAACGACAAATCGGATAATCCTCGAATCGAAGGAAATTGAAATCCCAAGATAAATAGGCAAAAACAGTTAAAACAGAGCAGGTCACATACCCCAGACGTCTGAGGTAAATACTCAGACGTCTGCAGGAAGTTTCGGGAACTTCCTGAAACAGACCCCAGACGTCTGAGCTTACCTACAGACGTCTGGTGACGAGCTAAAATTGTTTTTCAGCCAAGTGGGAGAGCAATCTCCCACTCCTTTCACCCGGTCGAGCAATGGAATTCGGGGCTTTTGTCAATCGATAATTCGGCCCTATAGGCTCTCCGATTCACAACCAAAAACATGTTCACAATTCAAAGCAAGGAGTTTCAAAGTTTTGACTTCAAAACATCAAAAATTGAAATGTTCGCCAAATCAATTCAAACCAAAAGCAATTGAACATGAAATAGTGTTAGGAATTCATACCCAACATCAAAGATGGTTATAGTCATAGATGTGAGATAAAAATCTCACCTTTGAACCCAAAAACAATGAATGAGAAGCTTGAAGACAAGGGAAGATCAACCACACTTCAATCTCAACACAAGAAGCTTGAATCTAAGCTTAAAAAGGAAACACTTCCCAAATTAGGTTTAGGAATTTTCTAAAATCAAAGAGAGAATGAGTTGGAGAAGAATATGGAGATGCATACCTTAGCTTCTCTTTGGATTTGGAGCAAGAATTTGGATTTGCAAATGAAAACTAGGGTTTAGGATTTTAATTCTTTTTCTCTTCCTCCATTATTCTCTTTTAGAGCTGAAAAGGTAAAGAAATGGGAGTGGATGAAGAGAAGTGTTTCAGTTTGGCGTATTATGTGGACTAGTGGGCTGAACCCAAACCCAAACCCAAAGTGAAAAAGGTCAAAATTTTAGATAGCTCCAAACATATCAAAGTTTATACTCAAAAAGGTCGCAAACGTCATTTTGGACTCAATGGAAGTGGTCTCGAGTCCCAATTCAACAGTTTGCAAAATGTAGCTTTTCGGACTTTAATCCGATTAACGATGAAATATTTAAATAAATTACTTAAATACTCAATCGTTAAAATATGCGGGTTGTTACAGACTCCCCTCCTTAAAGAAATTGCGTCCTCGCAATCATAAGAAATATTTGAACCAAAAGTAACAACCATAAAAGCATATCAACACAAAAGAAGAGATTTGAAATAAGAAGTTCACCTCAAAGAGCTCAAGAGAGTAAGTCTGGATGTGTTCGCTCGATGAATTCTCTAGATTCCCAAGAGCAATCCTTAGGATTTGAGGACCATTGAACTTTCACAAGCGGAACATCCTTATTTCGAAGGCGCTTGACCTCCGAAGCAATAATACGAATAGGATGTTGCTCATATGTCAAATTTGGCGAAAGTTCAATTTCTTAGACAACACCGGGCTCAAGAATAGAATCGGAATCTCGAAGGCATTTCCGAAGTTGAGAAACGTGAAACACGTCATGAATAGCGGAAAATTGAGCCGGTAATAAGAGGCGATAAGCCATGGAACCAATACGTTCAGTGATAGGAAATGGCCCAATATATCGAGGCGCTAACTTTCCCAATCGACTGAAACGTACAACACCCTTCATAGGGGAAACACGAATAAATACAAGATCTCCAACAGAAATTCTAATTTCCTTCTTCGGTTATCGGCATAGGATTTTTGTCTACTTTGGGCTTCTTTCATCCTATGTCGAATAAGTTCAATCTTTTCTGTGGAATCACGAATAAAATCTGGACCTAAAACCAGCTTTTCACCGGCCTCAAGCCAACAAGAAGGAGATCGGCATGGCCTTCCATAGAGTGCCTCGAAAGGTGCCATACCAATACTAGCTTGGAAGCTGTTATTATAGGAAAATTCAACAAGTGAAATATGATCTTCCCAACTTCCACCGAAATCAAGCACACAAGAACGAAGAAGATCTTCAAGAGTTTGATTCACACGCTCAGTTTGTCCATCGGACTGGGGGTGATAAGCGGTGCTAAAATTAAGCTTCGTTCCCAAAGCTTTTTGAAGACTCTTCCAAAATCCACTAGTAAACAATGGATCACGATCACTAACAATAGAAGTAGGGACTCCATGAAATTTGACAATTTCCTTAATAAAGAGTTTGGCCAAAAGAGGAACGGTCTGATTAGACTGAACGGGAATAAAATGGGCGGATTTAGTAAGTCTATCAACAATCACCCATAAGCTATTATGACCCGAACGAGAACGAGGAAGGCCATTAATAAAATCCATGGAAATTTGATCCCACTTCCAAACTGGAATTTCCAAAGGTTGCAATAACCCACCGGGCCTTTGATGTTCGGCCTTGACTAGTTGGCAAGTCATGCAACACTTAAAAAAGTTAGCAATATCAGATTTCATTCCCTCCCAATAATAAAGTGGCTTCATATC
Source organism: Allium fistulosum (assembly GCA_030737815.1). Taxonomy (NCBI): domain Eukaryota; kingdom Viridiplantae; phylum Streptophyta; class Magnoliopsida; order Asparagales; family Amaryllidaceae; genus Allium; species Allium fistulosum. The sequence continues at coordinate 1,383,857,187 of CM060901.1, read as the reverse complement.
CGTGTACATTTTACTACTACCGGGATGAATGGAATATTTGGAACGATGAGAATCTTCTAGAATACCTTTACGAAGATCACTAATATTTGGTACGATAAGTCTACCAAATTTTCGAATGCCGCCACGAGAATCAATATCAAAGTCTTTCAAACCTTCAATATCAACTTTATCTTTAATATTTTGGCCAAGAAGAGCCAATTCGGGATCTAGCCTTTGAGCTTCAAGAATGTGGTCTAAAAGAGAAGGACGAGCCTCAAGACTACATAAAACAAGAGATGAACATAAATCGGAGACACGATCTCGAATTTCACAAGTGGATAAAACCTCGAGATCATGCCATTCAGAAATCATCAAAGAAACAATCGCTTGTTGCTTGCGACTAAGTGCATCGGCAACTCGATTTCCCTTTCCAGGAGTATAAAGGATATCAAGATCATAAGGGGCAAGGAATTCGAGCCAATGCTGTTGACGTAGATTAAGTTCCTTTTGAGAAAATAAATATTTCAAAGACTTATGATCGGTATAAAGTACAAATTTCTCTCCCAAAAGATAATGTCGCCAAATTCGAAGGGCGAAAACGATAGCCGCGAGTTCTAAATCATGTGTAACATATCTAGTCTCAGCCGGCTTCAATTGCCTGGAAGCATAAGCAATAACACGTTCTTTTTGCATAAGAACGGCACCCAAACCAACGCGACTAGCATCGGTATAAACAACAAAATCTTGATTCCCATCGGGAATAACAAGAATAGTAGCATCGGAAAGGAGTTCTTTTAATTTCTGAAAAGAAGTTTCACATTTGTCCGACCAAATGTATTTAATACCTTTCTTTGTTAAGCCAGTAAGAGGAACGGCAATTTCAGAAAAACCCTTGATAAAACGACGGTAATAGCCCGCCAATCTGAGAAAGCTACGGAAATCTGTTACACTTTCCGGTCTCTTCCAATCTTGAATCACTTCAATCTTTGAAGGATCCACTGATATTCCGGATTCGGAAATAATATGACCGAGAAACTTCACACTGGATTGCCAAAAGTGGCATTTAGAAAATTTTGCTTTTAATTGATTGCTCCTAAGAGTTTCCAATACAATCCGAAGATGCTTTTCATGTTCCTCCTCGGTTTTAGAATACACAAGGATATCATCAATAAAGATGAGTACAAATCAATCGAGGAAACCTTTAAAAACTCAATTCATGAGGTAAACGAAATAGGCCGGAGCATTCGTTAAACCAAATGGCATAACTAGCAATTCATAAGATCCATATCGAGTACGGAACGAAGTCAAAGGAATACTATCCTCTGCAATGCGAAGCTGATGAAAACCGGTAGCCAAGTCCAATTGTGAAAAGACTCTAGCACCACTAAGCTGATCAAATAGATCATCAATCCGAGGTAAAGGATATTTATTCTTAATAGTAAGATCATTAAGCTTGCGGTAGTCGACGCAAAGCCTAAGTGTACCATCGGATTTATTTACGAAAATTACTGAAGCTCCCCAAGGCGAGGAACTAGAGCGAATAAATTGCTTCGTCTCCAATTTAGATAATTGTTTGCGCATCTCTTCATTCTCTTTATTGGACATGCGATAAGGAGGACGAGTAATTGGTTGAGCTCCAGGTGTAAGATTAATTCTGAACCCAATTGCTCGCTTAGGCGGTAATCCTAAAACGGGCTCAAATATGTCGAAAAATTCACGAACGACGTGAATACGAGAAATGACATCTTCCTCATCATCATTATCATCATCTCAAGAATTTAAAGAATATAAAGATGCAGCCAAAGTGGAATCTGAATCTTTAAGACTAATAAAAATCTGCTTAACCGATAGTGGATGTCGAAGATAAATAGTCCGCTCAGGACATAGGATATGAACTTTATAACGGCTAAGCCAATCCATACCCAAAATCATTCCAAAGCCTAAATAATGCATGACATGCAAATCGGCTAGGAAAGGAAAATCACACAAAATAATCTCCACATCTTTACAAAGCAAACTAAGGGTTGCGGATCCACCAACCGGATTCGCAATTCTTAAAGAAGTCATTAAAGCAACAACACTTAAGGAAAAAGTATCGACAAGTTCCTTTGATATAAAAGAATGGGATGCACCCGTGTCAAAGAGAACTCTAATAGGTTAATCACGAAATATAATAATGCCATCAAGGACGGAATGAGACATACCTTGACCGCGAGATGTGCTGCCAGGGGCTTGAGCCACATTAAGCTTTCCCTCCTTATTGCCTTGACGTCTGGGGCATAAATGTATATAATGATCCGAGCTCTTACAATAGCGACAAGAACGTGGCTTTGAACACTTGTTCGCAAAATGGTCCTTAGAACCACAGTTATAGCATTGCCCGCTACTAGGGGTAGAAGTCTTTGCTGCCGGAGGTGCAGGTTTACCCTTTTTGTTGGGATAAGGACCTTTGAATTTTTTTGGCCTCTTCTTGTTGTTGAAGTTTGGTTTGGCACCCACCACTTCAACATCACTTTCCCTATCCGCCTCTTCAAGATGAAGAGCGATATCAACGAGTTGATCGAAAGAACCTTCCAATTTAAGAAGTAATGGCTTCTTGAGATTCTTGTTTAAGCCATAGACAAATCTTTAATTCTTCTTCAATGGGGTGTTGATGTATTCAACCCCATATTTAGACAGTGACTCGAAGGATGCGACATAATCTGTCATGGAAGATTCACCTTGAACAAGGTCTATGAAACGTCGAGCCAATGTCACTTTCTCTGCTTCTGGTACGACTTTTAATTTGAAGCGTTCCCGGAATTGCTCCCAGGTGAGATCCGCTTCATTAATTTCAGAAATAAGGAGTTCGTACCAGTCTAATGCTCTTTCTTGGAGCATATTGGAGGTCACCTGAACACGATGAAGATCGATAAGATTCATGCGAGAAAAGATTCGATCGCATGTTCTTAACCAAGCCTGGACCTCGATAATAGTTTCGGAACCTTTGAATGGTTTCCCTCCCAAGTTGGTATAATCATTGTATAAACGTGCAAATCCAGACTTAGGATGAGTAGGTTCCTGATTAGGACCAGCTGCTTGAGCATTCTTTACTAAATCAAGAAGCTGTTGAGCGGTCATAAAAACTCCATCCTGGGGAGTAACAGTAGATGGTCCAGCCCTGGGACGACCTGGTCTAGACATTCTCTTCTTTGAGAAAGAGAAAAGAATAAAAATTATTCTCCAAATAATTATCAAGCAAATCTTGATATATAAAACAAGGATACATAAAAGGAAATAGGATGAATCGGTACGAAGACTCGAATTAAATCCTAAGGCACGACTCCTAAGTTGGACTTAGGACGATGATCCTTGTTAAGTTAATCTACATTGTTCCAAAGTTTGGCTCTGATACCAAGCTGTGACGCCCCACCTCTATACCCACGCTAGCCAAGAACACTACGGTGTAATGCTGTCGGCTAACACGGAGAATAAGGCTGTTGAGGAGCGACCATCCGTGTAACTTCTTTGTGCGAGCACCGATATGTCAGATAGTATAGAATGCATATCATTTAAGGAGGAAATCCGACATACCGATACAAACCCAAAGCTATCACACAGTGGCTATATATAATCTTTGGAAACAAACATAGAAATAATCATAACATAAATCAGTCACAGACATCCATATCACAAAGGCGGAAAAAGATATGAATATATAACACATGAAAGTGTACATCAGAGTAGTGGTCAGAAAGATCCACGATAATACAAAAGAATAGCAACATGTGCTATACAAAAGAATACATCAAAGATTCGATATCTCAAATGCATACAACAAAAACTACTAATCTAAGTAGTTAGCCAAAAGTCAGAGTAATAGATCCCTGGAGAGAAGTCAAGCAGAAGCACCTGTAACATCTCGGTCTGACCCGAGTATTATTTATAAGAAAATAATAAACGGATCAGTCTAGCTATAAATATCAGATGATATGGTACAAAATAAAAGACATGGCATGAACATGTAATAACCATAATGGCATACTACTATAAGTATGTAATTGAAAGTCAACATGAGATTAATCAATATCACAAGAATCTTCTCAAAGATAAAATAGGGTATCATACCCTAAACTTGTATTCATAACAAGTCAATGACACACAAATTCACCAATGCACAAAAATTGATAAAACTTATCAATAGAAATCACGAAAATTGGTGAAGCACAAAATTCCAGAAATCATCACAAGAAATCCAGAAATCACAAGAAAGGGGGGAGGCCTATCACAAGACGGGAGTATGAAAACTCACCAACACGTCTAACACAAGATGAGACGCTATCTCATGGTAGCTAACCATTAATTTTGAACCGAAGCTCCACAAGAATGGCCCGAAGACCGTGGGGCGCTACCCCACATATGTGATGGTGAAACATCACACAAACGAGGTTTAGTCTCCCTCGTAGACAAAGAGACATCGCACAATTGCTAGTCTAAATCAAATCACAAAAATGATCGTCATGATCATCAAGAAGTGTCAATCACACCAAGCTAGTAAATATATGAGTTTAGCTTCATGTCCCATAACCACTAGCTTAACTTAAATATTTACGAACAAACTGTAGATATTCACTCAAAAATTGTCACAAGAGTTTCAATCGAACAAGTCCAAAAATTAACCGACGAAGTAAACGCAAGCGTTTCATACCACTTGTTTTGCTAAGCCGTTTAATTATATTTTCTCACACAAATGAGGTAAAGGTTTGTAAATACTAATAGATTGGAAAACGGTTTTGAAAACAAGCTTTATATTTAAAATAGAGTTGAAATCATCTTTGTAAAAGAGTTTGAATATTTACTACTAGTATAGAAACCTTTATATTTTTAAAGTGACAAATCACAGAAATGATTGTAGAAACAATCAATTACCAAAATCCACGTTCGAAGACGTGAATCAAATCCAAAGAAATTGATACTAATTCCATTAAAATGGACAATTCTCAAAACTCCCGAAAAAGAAGTCATCAAAGAAGAAAATAAATGATAACGACAAATCGGATAATCCTCGTCGATGGAAATTGAAATCCCGAGATAAATAGGCAAAAAAAATTAAAACAGAGCAGGTCACATACCCCAGACGTCTGAGGTAAATACTCAGACGTCTGCAAGAAGTTTCGGGAACTTCCTGAAACAAACCCCAGACGTCTGAGCTTACCTGCAGACGTCTGGTGACGAGCTGAAATTGTTTTTCAGCCAAGTGGGAGAGCAATCTCCCACTCCTTTCACCCGGTCGAGCAATGGAATTCGGGGCTTTTGTCAATCGATAATTCGGCCCTATAGGCTCTCCGATTCACAACCAAAAACATGTTCACAATTCAAAGCAAGGAGTTTCAAAGTTTTGACTTCAAAACATCAAAAATTGAAATGTTCGCCAAATCAATTCAAACCAAAAGCAATTGAACATGAAATAGTGTTAGGAATTCATACCCAACACCAAAGATGGTTATAGTCATAGATGTGAGATAAAAATCTCACCTTTGAACCCAAAAACACTGAATGAGAAGCTTGAAGATAAGGGAAGATCAACCACACTTCAATCTCAACACAAGAAGCTTGAATCTAAGCTTAAAAAGGAAACACTTCCCAAATTAGGTTTAGGAATTTTCTGAAATCAAAGAGAGAATGAGTTGGAGAAGAAGATGGAGATGCATACCTTAGCTTCTCTTTGGATTTGGAGCAAGAATTTGGATTTGCAAATGAAAACTAGGGTTTGGGATTTTAATTCTTTTTCTCTTCCTCCATTATTCTCTTTTTGAGCTGAAAAGGTAAAGAAATGGTAGTGGATGAAGAGAAGTGTTTCAGTTTGGGGTATTATGTGGACTAGTGGGCTGAACCCAAACCCAAAGTGAAAAAGGTCAAAATTTTAGCTAGATCCAAACATATCAAAGTTTATACTCAAAAAGGTCGCAAACGTCATTTTGGACTCAATGGAAGTGGTCTCAAGTCCCAATTCGACAGTTTGCAAAATGTAGCTTTTCGGACTTTAATCCGATTAACGATGAAATATTTAAATAAATTACTTAAATACTCAATCGTTAAAATATGCGGGTTGTTACATAAAGTGTATAATTTGCCAATCATAGAACATTGTTCTGACCCCCCTCCTTATTACAATCAATAGGATATCTAGAAGGACTGGTACTGGTACTATGTGTATTTGGTGCTGACAAGGACACTTGACCTTGGAAGTTTCAAATCATAGTCAGTAGTTATGTGACTTATTATATTTTATTTATTCCATTGTAACTTATATTGTTAGTGCTCTGATGTACATTCATTGCCTTATTTGTAGGGTATCAAACAAACGATCCGTACTTTGGTGGACTTGGATTTTTGATTTAGAGGAAATTAAGGCCTGTGCGGGTTGTTACAAGTAGATGGGGTGTATCATATGCGTACATGGAGTCGGGACGACTAAGTAAAATAAAAGGAAAATACATGTAACGGAAGGCAATCGGCATAAACTTGTATTATGTATAAAATGTGTAATTTTGCCAATCACAAGAATATTGTTCTGACCTCCCTCCTCATTACAACCCATATGACAGCTTTAAAGGGATAGGTACTAGTGCAAGGCAGGAACGACGGAAGGAAAGTTTTCCTTATGCATGCGCGACACTAACAAGGACACTAGATATTAGAAGTGTCAACCTTGGTCGGTAGCTATATGTTTTATTATACTTTACTATTCCGCTATGAGTTTATATCGGTAGTGCTCTAACATGCATTTATTTAGTTGTAGGATACCAAAACCAACAATCCGTACTTTGGTGAACTTGGGTTTTTGATTTAGCAAAAATTCAAGCCCGTTAAGGTGCGGATTTTCACATTTGGTATCAGAGCCAGGTTAGTCGATCTTAAAAATTAGGATACGTTGAGTGAACGAATTTGTATTTTTACTATAGTTATATATTATATATGCCAAACTCTACAGATTCCCAATAAAGAAATAGTTGCAACCATATTATTAAAAGACAGACAACGCGACTATGAGTTGAAACAATAGAGGAAGTTGAAGATATGCAGCTGCCCTGATTGCCCCATGGGAAGTAGGTCGTATTGGAAGGCATTGACTTAAGAAGAGCTTGAGGCGACATATGGAAAGGTCCCTGAAGCTGGATAGTATTTGACTCCCTTGTAAAGCACATATTGCTCTATGGTTGTAGATCCCCGTAGGATTGCCAATTGATAATGTACAGTCGGTCCAAATAAATGAAAAAGTAAGTATCTATATGTTACAGGTATTTGGAAGTAAAAATTAAATAAGTTCCCAAAAAAATGTGTGTAGTAATCACTCCAAGATGACGACCGGATTTTTATTATTTTGGAATAATTCAGTAAGTAAGTAGAAAAGGAGAAAAGTCCAATATATGGGACTAAAAATCCACTCTGAGCCTGACCCTATATGAAAGATTTAATATAACAGTTTTAGAAAATATATGAATAATATATTTGAAATTATTTTCAAGGGACTTATTTAAAAGTTTGAAAAAGAAATAGTATTTGAAATGGTTTTCAAAGGATTTACTTGAAAGTAGAGAAACCATATTTTGAAAAGTAAGGAAATATTAAATTTTCGAAGAAAATATAAATAAAATATATACATTATATTTATATAAAAAGTTTTGGAAGAAAATAAAATTAGTTAAATCGGACATTTCAGAAAATGGGTTTTTAATAAAAAGTTAATTCTTTTGAAAAAATAGTATAGCGTATATAACTCGTTGATTTTTCTAAGATGAAAAATTTTAATTTATTAAATTATTTTTGGGGGTAGACAATAAAAAGTGGTACAAGTTTATAATGGGATAAATAGAATGGAAAAAGAATATTAGAACCCAAAAATAAAGCAGTAGGCAAATACACTGCAATGTTTTAATAAAGAAGACAGTCAATTGAGAGGAAAGCTATATAAATAAAAGCAATCTAGATAAGAGCAATTTAGGTAAAAGATGGTTAAATAGTAGTAACATTATTAAATATAAATAGAAACAATATTATAAATTTATATAAAATAATGTTAGTGATTAGAAATAACATTAGGAGTTAATATTAAAAATAATGCTAGTAATCTAATTGAAGCAACATAGGAAATTAGAGGCAAAATAATGTAAAGTGGACATTTTCCATAATTGTGCACATTAATTGCACGTATCTTTTAAAAGTCCCCCTCACATGCTATTAGAGACTTTGCCAAGGATTGGAAGTGGAGATAGAATGAGTAATAAGAAAATAATTAGATGGAAGTGTCCCTGCCTACTCCAGCTTTATTGTTAAAATTATAAAAAAATGTTTTAAAAACATTATAAAAGTGTATTTTAAAACAAATGGGTTGAGTTAAAATCCTAATTTTAAGAAGAAAAATCTTCATTGTTAATAGGTTTTAATTGAAATTTTGATTTGAATGACAATTCATATAATAAATTTCGACCCTTATTTGAAAAGAAAGAAATGATCTTTGAAAATTTTAATAGGAAATATTTCCTTCTTAGACTTAAGAAATAAACTTAATTGATAAATTCGAAATTATAGTTTTAAAAGTTAAGATACCTACAATTAAAGTTGGTTAGAATGAAAAAAATTTCATTGCCCTTTTTGAAACCAAATTATTAAAGGATTTAAATAAAAGGTAACCAAGTTTATATTTTTAAAGATAAAAGTTTTGGGATTAAGTATTTTATAATTGTGAATTTTTAATTTTATAAAAAGTGACGAAGACCAAACCACATTTTTACTAGATACTTTATTCATTATACTATGTTGGCATATTTGGTTTGAGAGAAACCAGAGACTTTTTAATAATAATAATAATCATATTAATAGATTGATATTTATAATATCATCATTTTGTTTCAATTGGATCTCAAATCCTAAATGTAGATTAGCTAAAAATAATCATTTCAAAGAATATCTTAATAAGGTTAGAAATAGCATTAAGCAATTCAAACAAAAAATAATAATATTTTAACATTACTAATTATAGCATTAACATTTTCTCGAATTTGAATGATGATTTTGCTGATTATCATAATGTTCTTTTGATTAAAGGAGCCTATGGATATTTTTTTAGTTTTTATAGTTTAAAGGTTTTTAACTTCTTATTTTGTTAATTTTTTGCTTTTCTGATTTTGAAATCTCTTTTTCTCATCTTTAGAGTTAGTTAAGATGTTTCGTAATAAGCTTTGATCCTTTTTTAGTCTGTCTCTTATTTTAGTTTCTTTTCTATCTTTTTATTTTAGCTTTAATTTTATTACTTTTACTTCATTAATACATATATATGTGTGTGTGTGTGTGTGTGTATGTGTGTGTCTATAAATTTCATTTATATACATATATGTGTATTATACTTATATTTTTGTATAGTTCCATCTTCAAATACAGGTTTACGCTGGATATGGTGCTAGATTGTTATTTGCAGGTTTTCAGGGTTGTTGTCACCAAGATTGCAGTGAGGCGTTCATTCTGGATCTTCCGCGTTGGTAGTGAGACATTCTGTCCGGATCATTCGCGTTTGCAGTGAGGCATTCTTTCTCTGGTGGAGCTACTTGTTGATCTCATTTGTGCACTTGGTCACACCATGGATCATCCGTGTTGTAGTGAGAGTTTATTCTGGATCATCCGCATATGCAGTATGGCCTTCTTTCCGATTCATCTGCGTTTGTAGTGAGGCGTCCTTTCTCTGGTGGAGCTGCTTATAGATCTCTTTTGTTGATCTCATTTGGGTACTTCTAACACTTCATTATTAGGCAGTGGCCTTGACGGAGTTCGATATTGAGGTGTAATGGGCTGTGGCTTTGCCGGAGCTCATTCTAGAAGTTCCCTGAGTTTGTTTTCTTTGTTTTTTCTGTATTATGATTTGTCACATGTCAGGCATGTTGGCAGCTCCTTTATTATCGATGATATATATATGTACATGTGTGCTCTCCTCTACTTTAGAGGGTCACACGTTTCTCTCAAAAAAATACGAAGTAGATAGGGATGATTGTGTAGGTAAGACAAAATAAAAGTTAAGGCTATGAGTAAAATAGCAGTGAATGCTCGTAGAGTAGCAATAGTGGACCCCCGTTAGATACAAGGAATATTAGTTTGAGCTTTGAAATGTTTCATTAAACATGTATGAAGACCATAAAGAAGAACCCATAAGGACATAGAAAATGGTATCAAAGTTCATTTCTGCGAGTTCTAGGGTATACTCGCATAAAAAAGAAATAGAGGAAGCATATACCAAGATTGGAGAACACTATCAAGAGATTTGGATTAAGAAAAGATAGTAGTATAATTGGCTGTGATAATGGAAATATGGATGGACCTTATTTATTAGTAGCCAAAAAGAAAAGTTAAAATATGTAGGTTGCAGTAGAATGACATGTTAGAAAGGTTCATTTAATTTAAGTAAGAAGTGATAGGGTCACAACATCATTAATGTCAGTTGATGTTGAAGGGAAGCTTCCAGCAATTATTCCTTTTAGGTAAGTTGGGTTATAAGCAATGGTTATCTCTATTTGTATAAAAGGCATACGATATTACATTAGAAAAGTTCCTTTTTATTTCTGTATGGATTTTCAGGATGAACCGATGTATATTGGAAAGCAGAATAAATAAGGAAATCTCATGTAGACAATTAACTAGTGCAAAGTAAGGCTAGAAGTTTATAAAATAAATTAGAAAATTTATTAGCTACTAAAAGTAAAATAACGTTGTCCCAAAAGCCTTAAAATTTTGGTAAGATAAATTTTAGCAAGCGAAGGATCGAGAAAGGTTGTTGCGAAACCATGGGTCACTATCCCTACGCCTTAAAAGCTGACATTTATAAATCAACTTGTGTGCTGATTGTTGTTCTACAATAAAAGAAAACGTTTTAGAAATTTGAAATTTTACCATGTAGTAGAATGGAGACAATCATGGATGTAACTCATTGACTAAATTCCGACTATATAGGACGTAGCTTAGTTTGTTTTGAAAAGAAAAATAAATACTTTTGAAAAAAGTTCAAAAATCTTTGATTTTTAATAGAAAGTGTTTTTGTAAAAGTTTAAAAAAAAGTAAGTTCAAATTTTAAATTTTTTTACCATTTCTAAAATTTAATTGAAAACGAGGTAATTTCTGATTTTTTAAATGTCACGTGCTTAGCATAAAGAAAAAGTTGACGAGCTAGCAAGTATGAATATTACTGTGTAGTGGGAGAGATAGTAAAGTAATGGGTAGCTTGTGATAAGGAAAAAAGCTGTTTTAGCTTTGGGATTTCTTTTCCTATAGCTTGTAGGTAAGTGAACTAAAACTTGTTTTAAAATCATTCTGTTTTAACAGTTTAAAGATTTAAAAATTTAAAAGTAAATTTCCTTATGTGGATTATACTTGAAAAGGTTAAAAAAGAAAACTTGGAGGCAAAGGGGAAAGTTTCAAGATACAGGAGAATGGGTACACAAGATGGAAATATGGAATTCTCCATCTAAACTCTTTTCTAACACAAAGGATATAGGTTTAGAAAACTGAATTTTTTAAAATTTTAGATGTTAGCAATGGTGTGCTAGGATTTTGAATGGTAGGGATTGGATGAAATATTGGTTGAACCATACTTCTATTCGTAGAAATTTAGGAAAACTTGCAAAAATAAAGATTTTGATTTCTTAAATTTACATACATATAGAACTACTAGAAATTATAAGTTGTTTGCATCATAATTTCAAAATTATTTAAAAAATGCATTCATATAGGAGGCGCCAATTTAGTTAAGATACACTGTGCACTTATACACTATTGGTCGTAAAAATTGGTTGCACAGTAATAGGTTGGATAGCATAGAATGGTTGCGCATTATGTTACATGATTTAGCCCTTGAGGAATTTTGAGGACGAATTTCTTTTAAGTGAGGAGAATGTAAAACGCCGTAAAATAAAAAGGAAATTAACTAAAAAGTAATTATTAAAGCCTAAAATAGAATTTTTGTAAATCTCAAAAATTGGCTAGGAAACTTACGTCGTTGGATGCATTGCGGTTTCTGATCAATTTTCATATATAAAGTTTATGATCGATGTTCAAACGAAAAAGTTATTAACGTTTGAAATTTTCAGATCGGAAACAATTTAGAACCAATTAAGGAAGTAAATATTAATAACTTAACATTAAAATGGGCATTAAGTATACATGTTAATCAAGGGTGCTCAATCAAATTTAATTTAATCAAAAAAGTGTGTAAATAAATAAATTAGGCGCAGAAGTAAATGATTATCATTAACTTACATTAATGTAAACATTAGGTATAAATCTTACCATTTAAGTAATTGACTATGTCACGACCTAAATTTCAGCGTTCGAAAATCGACACCCGTACTTCACTTGTACTCGAATGCCGCGGATTCAATCGTTGAAATTCGAGTCGTGCCGGAGCTTATAACACAATAAGTATAACAACACAGCGGAATAAAGAAATAGATGATATCATATACAACTCCAATGAATACAATATCCAGAATGATATACAACAATGATAACAATATGATACAAGAATACCAGAGATAAATAATGATACAGCGGAAAACAGAAGTGATAACTCCAAATGATCCAACAAAAGAGAATAAGTCCAATAACTCCAACATCAGCTCGAACCACCATCATGATGCACCAAGAGAAGCAACGTCAGTCATGCGTGAACTCCAAAACTGAACTAGCTCCAGATAATCTACTAAACCTGACTATCCAAAAAAAAACCAACTCTAGACTGCCCGTGTGGAAAATTGTGGGCACCCAGAGTTTAGGAAGGGAACAATAAACTCTAAGTCAGTCATGGGACTAGTGTGAGTAACAAAAATAGTTTATCTTTAAAACAACAACAAAAGAATTTTAAACATTGAAATCCGTAATGCTTTTTGGAAAATGAAACTACCATAAGGCCTCCCGGCACACACACAATGCAATCGCACACATAGGGGATTTCTCCTTATGATAGTCAAACAACATGCTTACTACGCAAAATCATTTGATATTATTATTAGTGCATAGTGCAGAAAACATCCCGAAAGTATAATATTAATCTAAGCCAGCATAGGTACCATTATACTGTGCCTACTATAGCTACCATGTTAAATGGCAGGTTCTACAACTAAAACTGTACAGGGTTCGTATTGGGAATTGGATTTCCAACAAATGGTCAGGCTAAGGAACTTCCTATGCCACATGGGAACGCCTCTGGAGGGATGCCCCGAAAACCACCTGGCTCTCTGCCAATACAAGGCCGATTACCCCCTTCCTGGGTAGTAAACCTGAGATATGCCACCCCCGGTCCTTTGGGACCTTTATCTGAGAGCTCTCGATCACAAAGCACACAATCACACAGGAAATGAGATTGGAGCAACCACACAGGTAAATATCTGGGCTCCATACCATGATACCACCTTTTTCCAGAAGGAATGGACATACCCTAGGGGAGCTACCCCTGAAACCTTGCCGCATCTTTCCAGTTTCGACCATTACCGGTTTGTGAGGTCCGATGAGGTCTCGTCCACAAAGCTACGCTTTTTCAAAAAGCCATGCTTTGATCAACAACACACAACAGCACTTAGCATGCCACACTACCAAATTGGGAGTATATCACTGCTAACCTTCAACTACATAACTTCTGAGCTCGTACGTCTCAGAGAAGGGTGTTAAGCTAAGAGAATAAATCTCCGCCACCAAACAGAAATTTATTTGAAAGAAATCAGCTTTATATCTCAAAGTGTAGTGTCAGACATACAACCATACAATTCTGTCCCGGGTTCGAACAGAACCGAAGGCACTTCCAAAGAAGCCCTTGCAAATCCGGATAATATCTAATCACGTCCGGACTTCCCATCACAAAGGGTGCTAAAATCTCTATACTGGGGATCAGCCGATGCAGAGACAATCGATGGTAATCCTTTTGTTTTCGAAAGTATCTGGTCTTCACCACCGGTCTTCAAATGCTATCCATAACGTCGTATCATTATTCGGAATGGGTTATATGACACAAAGGTCCTCTCTCGGCTAAACCGAATAATGAGCGCAGTATTTCAAAACATATGGATATTGGGATTTCAGTTAAGTCACAACTTATTATCCAAAACTTTTCTTCAAATGGTTTAAACACATTGCCATTTTAATCTTTAACACAAAAAGATTCATCTCGCAAAGTTCACCCAGTTTCACAAAGATTTATTCACAAATTTCCAAATCGATTTCCATTTCAATTTGGATTTAAGTCGTCCAATCTTTAAAACAAAGATTTAACTCATAGCTTTCAAAACACGTTTCCAAAGATTTATTCGTAACTTGGAAAACCATTTTCAATTCAAACTTGAAATTCCTTTAATTCAAATTGGAATTTCATTTCTTATATGAAAGCTTTGATTATTTGAAAACAAATAGTTTTCATTTCGGAAAATCTGATTCATTTATACGAGTTAAAGTCTTTGGGTTAAATTCGAATTCTCAAAACCATACTTTTAAAATGGTTTAACTTCAAAAAAACACATTTATATCATCTTTAACCAAAATTTCCAAACATGGAATTCAATTCCAAATTTTGAATTCAAATTCAAATTAAATTATTTAAATTTGAAGCTTTACCAAGTTATTCAAAATAACTTTTATCTTAAAAATTCCTTTTCAAAAGCTTTAACATTTAACCCAAATCCATTTCCAAAATCGATTGAAATTAAAAATTTCAATTTCAAAAAAATATTAAATTTAAATCATCTTTGACTTAACCGATTTCCACGTGAAATCCATATTTGTGTGTGTATGGTGTAGTCCAGGGGTTTCACACAATAGTGCAACATCATCCAATCGTCACAGATCAGAATACAGAAATATAGTTGATAAGCGGTATAACTATAACGCTTATCTTTTATTCACAGATCACAGATATATATAAATATCACAAATAATAAATTACATCACAGATAATTAATTACAGATCACAACATAAATCAGGATATATCACAAAGCATCACATATCAGAAATGTCGAACAATTCAACATCCAATATAACCCAAACATCCATAAGTAGGATCAATTTAATTATCTGATTGATTTAAATCAGATAAATTCCTATGAATAAATTTGCTAGTTATGGTAATTAATAATCAATTAATTACACTCAATTAATTACACTGAATAATTAATTCCTTAATTATTTCCATTAAGTAATCACACTTCACAAATGATTATTATTAAATTAATTAATCTAAATTAATTATTAAAAATTAATCACATTAATTAATTATTAGATAATTCTAGTTAATGACCTTCATTAACTATTAACAATTCTTTAATTACTTTTCTAAAATGATTAACTAAGATTTATTCATTATTAATTACAAATTAATTTTATCTTTAATTATCCATAAATAAATCCTTAATTATTTAATTAATTAAGTGTTAACTGTAACTTAATTAATCCTTAACTATTTAACCCTTTTAAAGTTGTTACAAATAATTTAAATTTTAAAAACTTTATTTTATTTTAAACTGAGATTCAAACTGCATTATAAAACTTACAGGTTCACAACCTCTAAACAAAATCTACCCGAGCCATCTACATGCTGACTCGAGCCCAAAACCAGATTTCTTCGAGTCAATTACTCGAATCACTCGAGTTAAACTCGAGCAACTTCCCTGCTTTCACAACCTACCCCAACATCACCAGACAAACCACTACCCCATGCATATGCACGGTGGCTCCGGCTACCATTGATCGTCAACGATGATCGCAACACGTCAGAGGACAACTCAGAAACCCACCTTGACCATCAAATCGTGTCCAACACCCAGAAATCACCATCGAGCACCCAATTCCAAGACCTGGAACAACTGGACATCACCAACCCCAAAACCTGAAAACACCTCGTCTTCACGACTCCGACCATCGTTGGTACTAAAACTCCAGCATCGCCTACCTCTTCACGTCTACTTCCACCTCCCTGAAGCTCGCTGCACTCGATCGCCTACACAAATCACGGTGATCGAAACATTAAACACTACAAAAACTAGGGTTCCAGAAGAAAACCCATTGTCGTAACCTTCTTGGTGAATTTCATCACCATCATCCATTTTTCCACCAATCTCCAGTCATTCCTCCACCTCCAGGAGAAATCCTGACCCCCATATCCAAATAGGTCACCAGAAAATCACAAATTCCCATATTTTTTGTGAACCCAGAACTTCACCTTAACCTCTTTACTAAAAATTATAATTTTAGTTTTAAAAATCATATTTTGATTTTAGTATTCAATTTATATTCCTAAATAAATGAATTACAGTGTTTGAATTTTTACTAAAAACTAAAACTTCCCTGTTGTTCTTGTTTCCAAAGCAAATTACGATTTATTTTAACTTAAATACAATTTTAAAACTTTCTTTATAATCAAACAAACAGATATTATTTGGATCCTAAGTCTTAACAATCAGTGGATCAAGAGGAAATGATTTTAAATTGAAACTGGGGCTTGAAATTTAGAACAGAGATGTTCTACAGGCATTTACAAACATATATGCATCACACATCCACAAATACACAGGAATTTTCCAATATATATACACAAATACAAACTTATTTTAGGCATTAATCAAGCAACCAGATTTATACTTGTGTTTAAAAAAAATGTTACTCACCTGATCTCAAGAGGATGAACAGAGCTTCTCTTATGTTGAACAGGCTTGAATTCTTTTATTTACTGAAGCTTCCTTCTTTGATTCTCTGGCTTGGATCAGTTTGTATTGTTTGTTTTAACTTAAATTTTGTTTAATTTTTTGTTTTAGTTTAAGATGATAACTGCCTTAGATTTTCTCAACTTGAAATGTCGAACTGAAATGGAGAGAAGTTGATATTGTTGAGGAGGATAAGTATTTTTTTCTCAGCTGAAATGAAATGTACAGGGTGATAATTTATGTTGTACAAGTGATAAAATTTGTTGTACAAAAATTGAGCAGGGATATTTTTATTTGGAGGTTGCATTAATTATGTTGTACCATATGTTTATTTACAAAATTTCTTTCTTTCGGCTGTACATGATGAAGATGGTTGTGTTGCTTCCTTTACAAGCCTTTATACATGTATTTTTATTTTCTTTTGTTTTGTTTTATTTACTTGTTTTTATATTTGAATGTATCTTTATATTTAATATGTGGTTATAATTTATTTAATGTGTTTATAATTTATTTAATGTTGTTATAATTTATTTTATTTTATTATTTATAATTTTGTAATATATATGAATTTCTAGATTTAATATATTGTTTAATTTAACTAATTTGTCTACTATATATTTTTTTCTATAATTTATCTTATGTATTTTTATATTTATTTTGTATCTCAATCATTTATTTCTAAATTCAATACTAATTATTTTTATATTCATTTTGTAATATAGGTGAATTTCTAGATTTTAATTTGTTATTAGATTTTATCCAATGTATTTATTTTATACTTTTATATCTTATATATTTTCATTTTTAAACCATTTATATTAAGATTTAAATTCAATTATCAATATATATATATATCATTTCAAATCTATTCATATAGGCACAACTATATAGATTCACATATATATACAATTTCTAAATTTAAAATGATTTAACATATTTTTATTTGGATTCGGGGAAACTCGAATCAATTTATCAATTAATTTTACAATTTTAATTAAAAATTTAATTTTAATTATCAATTTAAATATATATAAAATCCGGGGTCGTTACAACCTTCCCCCTTAAGAAATTTCGTCCCCGAAATTTGCCAGGAAGACACAAGGATAGATGAAAAATGTTTCATCGAATCAATTGAATATCTATTCTTCATTTGGCTTACCAAATCAGAATATCAATAATAGATACAAGAACGAATCTTTTAAATTCTTCACATGATACTCGGTTATCCAGATCTACGAAATATGCAAGTGCATCGGTTAGTTCGAAGGGATAACTAACCATTCGTAGAACATATCCGGACCCAAAAATAGATAGATATATGGATACAATTTCAAAAATTTTAGTTTAAAAACTAAAGTATACCTATCAACCATAGCAACTAAAGCAACCAATTCATCCAAACAAACAATTCTGACTCAGTTGGAGTTTATGTCCCATATTAATATATCGAATCTCCTTCCTGGATCTTCCAAAAATCATCGAAAAGAGATGTTGAACAAAAGAGATTGATAGAGAAAATATTGCTTCCTTGTTGTTACAGGGTATTGACCATTTATAGTCGTATTCCCCTGTCCCCTATCTCATCCTCTTCTTGCACTCATACTTACTATCAGTGGATAGTAAGAGAATTTATAGAGGCGTACGGACAGATATCTTAAGGATTACTCATTCTAGGGTATACTTCACCCTATCTCTAATGAGCTACTTAATGTGTTATACTCCTGAGCTAAAGTTCAACCTTAGCTCTGATACCACGCTGTCACGACCTAAATTTCAGCGTTCGAAAATCGACACCCATACTTCACTTGTACTCGAATGCTGCAGATTCAATCGTTGAAATTCGAGTCGTACCGGAGCTTATAACACAATAAGTATAACAACACAGCAGAATAAAGAAATAAATGATATCATATACAACTCCAATGAATACAATATCCAGAATGATATACAACAATGATAACAATATGATACAAGAATAACAGAGATAAATAATGATACAGCGGAAAACAGAAGTGATAACTCCAAATGATCCGACAAAGGAGAATAAGTCCAATAACTCCAACATCAGCTCGAACCACCATCACGTTGCACCAAGAGAAGCAACGTCAGTCATGCGTGAACTCCAAAACTGAACTAGCTCCAGATAATCTACTAAACCTGACTATCTAAAAAAAACCCAACTCTAGACTGCCCGTGTGGAAAATTGTGGGCACCCAGAGTTTAGGAAGGGAACAATAAACTCCGAGTCAGTCATGGGACTGGTGTGAGTAACAAAAATAATTTATCTATAAAACAACAACAAAAGAATTTTAAACACTGAAATCGGCAATGATTTTTGGAAAATGAAACTTCCATAAGGCCTCCCGGTGCACACACAATGCAATCGCACACATGGGGGAGATTTCTCCATATGATAGTCAAACATGCTTACTACGCAAAATCATTTGATATCATTATTAGTGCATAGTGCAGAAAACATCCTGAAAGTATAATATTAATCTTAGCCAGCAAAGGTACCATTATACTGTGCCTACTATAGCTACCATGTTAAATGGCAGGTTCTACAACTAAAACCGTACAGGGTTCGTATTGGGAATTGGATTTCCAACAAATGGCCAGGCTAAGGAACTTCCTATGCCACATGGGAATGCCTCTGGAGGGACGCCCCGAGAACCACCTGGCTCTTTGCCAACACAAGGCCGATTACCCCCTTCCCGGGTAGTAAACCTGAGATATGCCACCCCCGGTCCTTTGGGACCTTTATCCGAGAGCTCTCGATCACAAAGCACACAATCACACAGGAAATGAGATTTAAGCAACCACACAGGTAAATATCTGGGCTCCATACCATGTTACCACCTTTTTCCAGAAGGAATGGACATACCATAGGGGAGCTACCCCTGAAAACTTGCCGCATCTTTCCTATTTCGACCATTACCGGTTTGTGAGGTCCGATGAGGTCTTGTCCACAAAGCTACGCTTTTTCACAAAGCCATGCTTTGATCAACAACACACAGCAGCACTTAGCATGCCACACTACCAAATTGGGAGTATATCACTGATAACCTTCAACTACATAACTTCTGAGCTCGTACGTCTCAGAGAAGGGTGTTAAGCTAAGAGAATAAATCTCCGCCACCAAACAGAAATGTATTTGAAAGAAATCAGCTTTATATCTCAAAGTGTAGTGTCAGACATACAACCATACAAGTTTGTCCCGCGTTCGAACAGAACCGAAGGCACTTCCAAAGAAGCCCTTGCAAATCTGGATAATTTCTAATCACGTCCGGACTTCCCATCACAAAGGGTGCTAAAATCTCTATACCGGGGATCAGCCGATGCAGAGACAATCAATGGTAATCCTTTCATTTTCGAAAGTATCTGGTCTTCACCACCGGTCTTCAAATGCTATCCATAACGTCGTATCATTATTCGGAATAGGTTATATGACACAAAGGTCCTCTCCCGGCTAAACCGAATAACGAGCGCAGTATTTCAAATCATATGGATATTGGGATTTCAGTTAAGTCACAACTTATTATCCAAAACTTTTCTTCAAATGGTTTAAACACATTGCCAATTTAATCTTTAACACAAAAAGATTCATCCTGCAAAGTTCACCCAGTTTCACAAAGATCTATTCAAAAATTTCCAAATCGATTTCCATTTCAATTTGGATTTAACTCGTCCAATCTTTAAAACAAAGATTTAACTCATAGCTTTCAAAACACGTTTCCAAAGATTTATTTGTAACTTGGAAAACCATTTTCAATTCAAACTTGAAATTCCTTTAATTCAAATTGGAATTTCATTTCTTATATGAAAGCTTTTATCATTTGAAAACAAATAGTTTTCATTTCGGAAAATCTGATTCATTTATACGAGTTAAAGTCTTTGGGTTAAATTCGAATTCTCAAAACCATACTTTTAAAATGGTTTAACTTCAAAAAAACACATTTATATCATCTTTAACCAAAATTTCCAAACATGGAATTCAATTCCAAATTTTGAATTCAAATTCAAATTAAATTATTTAAATTTGAAGCTTTACCAAGTTATTCAAAATAACTTTTATCTTAAAAATTCCTTTTCAAAAGCTTTAACATTTAACCCAAATCCATTTCCAAAATCAATTTAAATTAAAAATTTTAATATCAAAAAAATATTAAATTTAAATCATCTGTGACTTAACCGATTTCCACGTGAAATCCATATTTGTGTGTGTATGGTGTAGTCCAGGGGTTTCACACAATAGTGCAACATCATCCAATCATCACAGATCTGAATACAAAAATATAGTTGATAAGCGGTATAACTATAATGCTTATCTTTTATTCACAGATCATAGATATATAAATATCATAGATAATAAATTACATCACAGATAATTAATTACAGATCACAACATAAATCAGGATATATCACAAAGCATCACATATCAGAAATGTCGAACAATTCAACATCCAATATAACCCAAACATCCATAAGTAGGATCAATTTAATTATCTGATTGATTTAAATCAAATAAATTCCTATGAATAAATTTGCTAGTTATGGTAATTAATAATCAATTAATTACACTCAATTAATTACACTGAATAATTAATTCCTTAATTATTTCCATTAAGTAATCACACTTCACAAATGATTATTATTAAATTAATTAATCTAAATTAATTATTAAAAATTAATCACATTAATTAATTATTAGATAATTCTAGTTAATGACCTTCATTAACTATTAACAATTCTTTAATTACTTTTCTAAAATAATTAACTAAGATTTATTCATTATTAATTACAAATTAATTTTATCTTTAATTATCCATAAATAAATCCTTAATTATTTAATTAATTAAGTGTTAACTGTAACTTAATTAATCCTTAACTATTTAACCCTTTTAAAGTTGTTACAAATAATTTAAATTTTAAAAACTTTATTTTATTTTAAACTGAGATTCAAACTGCATTATAAAACTTACAGGTTCACAACCTGTAAACAAAATCTACCCGAGCCATCTACATGCTGACTCGAGCCCAAAACCAGATTTCTTCGAGTCGATTACTCGAATCACTCGAGTTAAACTCGAGCAACTTCCCTGCTTTCACAACCTACCCCAACATCACCAGACAAATCACTACCCCGTGCATACGCACGGTGGCTCTGGCCACCATTAATCGTCAATGATGATCGCAACACGTCAGAGGACAACTCAGAAACCCATCTTGACCATCAAATCATGTCCAACACCCAGAAATCACCATCGAGCACCAAATTCCAAGACTTGGAACAACTGGACATCACCAACCCCAAAACCTGAAAACACCTCGTCTTCACGACTCCGACCATCGTTGGTACTAAAACTCCGGCATCGCCTACCTCTTCACGTCTACTTCCACCTCCCTGAAGCTCGCTGCACTCGATCACCTGCACAAATCGCGGTGATCGAAACATTAAACACTGCAAAAACTAGGGTTCCAGAAGAAAACCCATTGCCGTAACCTCCTTGGTGAATTTCATCACCATCATCCATTTTTCCACCAATCTCCAGTCATTCCTCCACCTCCAGGAGAAATCCTGACCCCCATATCCAAATAGGTCACCAGAAAATCACAAATTCCCATTTTTTTGATGAACCCAGAACTTCACCTTAACCTCTTTACTAAAAATTATAATTTTAGTTTTAAAAATCATATTTTGATTTTAGTATTCAATTTATATTCCTAAATAAATGAATTACAGTGTTTGAATTTTTACTAAAAACTTAAACTTCCCTGTTGTTCTTGTTTCTAGAGCAAATTACAATTTATTTTAACTTAAATACAATTTTAAAACTTTCTTTATAATCAAATAAACAGATATTATTTGGATCCTAAGTCTTAACAATCAGTGGATCAAGAGGAAATGATTTTAAATTGAAACTAGGGCTTGAAATTTAGAACAAAGATGTTCTACAGGCATTTACAAACATATATGCATCACACATCCACAAATACACAGGAATTTTCCAATATATATACACAAATACAAACTTATTTTAGGCATTAATCAAGCAACCAGATTTATACTTGAGTTTTAAAAAAAATGTTACTCACCTGATCTCAAGAGGAAGAACAGAGCTTCTCTTATGTTGAACAGGCTTGAATTTCTTTTATTTACTGAAGCTTCCTTCTTTGATTCTCTGGTTTGGATCAGTTTGTATTGTTTGTTTTAACTTAAATTTTGTTTAAGTTTTTGTTTTAGTTTAAGATGATAACTGCCTTAGATTTTCTCAACTTGAAATGTCGAACTGAAATGGAGAGAAGTTGATATTGTTGAGGAGGATAAGTATTTTTTTCTCAGTTGAAATGAAATGTACAGGGTGATAATTTATGTTGTACAAGTGATAAAATTTGTTGTACAAAAATTGAGTAGGGATATTTTTATTTGGAGGTTGCATTAATTATGTTGTACCATATGTTTATTTACAAAATTTCTTTCTTTCGGCTGTACATGATGAAGATGGTTGTGTTGCTTCCTTTACAAGCCTTTATACATGTATTTTTATTTTCTTTTGTTTTTTTTTACTTGTTTTTATATTTGAATGTATCTTTATATTTAATATGTGGTTATAATTTATTTAATGTGTTTATAATTTATTTAATGTTGTTATAATTTATTTTATTTTATTATTTATAATTTTGTAATATATATGAATTTCTAAATTTAATATATTGTTTAATTTAACTAATTTGTCTACTATATATTTTTTTCTATAATTTATCTTATGTATTTTTATATTTATTTTGTATCTCAATCATTTATGTCTAAATTCAATACTAATTATTTTTATATTCATTTTGTAATATAGGTGAATTTCTAGATTTTAATTTGTTATTAGATTTTATCCAATGTATTTATTTTATACTTTTATATCTTATATATTTTTATTTTTAAACCATTTATATTAAGATTTAAATTCAATTATCAATATATATATATATATATCATTTCAAATCTATGCATATAGGCACAACTATATAGATTCACATATATATACAATTTCTAAATTTAAAATGATTTAATATTTTTTTTTTGGATTCGGGGAAACTCGAATCAATTTATCAATTAATTTTACAATTTTAATTCAATAATTAATTTTAATTACCAATTTAAATATATATAAAATCCGGGGTCGTTACAGACTATGTTAAATCTAATCAAATAAGAGATTAGAAGGAAATAAATGAATGAGGATTAATTAACATTAAAACAAACGTTAATAAATAAAAACGTTAACAAAGAAAATCAGGAAATAAGTGGTAATAAATTAATGTTAATTAATGCTAGCGAATACTTAATGTGTAAGCAAGATTAACTTTAATCAGATTAGAGCAAAATTGATATGAAATAAATGTAATTGATTGACATTAACTACACTTAACATTTACTTAATATGGAAGAAAATAAATTAATGTTAATTAATCAGGCGAAATTGATATTAAATGATGTATAAAAGGAATTAAAGTAACGCATAACAAAAATGCACAATCGGTTGACCCCTTACTGCAATCGATCGACCGCTATCGGTCGACGGATAAAGGGATGGTGGTTGAGCGCTTGTGTACTAGTGCTTGTAGTTTGAACCTAGGCCCAATGGTCCGGATTTAATAAATTAAAATCTAACGAATGAAATTGATTCGTGCGCCTATAAATACAGGCCTAACCCCTCACTTTTTCTCAAATTTTCTGAATAATAATGCGAAGCTCTTCCATTTTCTTCTCTCCACCAAATCTAGAAAATATAGAAATTATAAATTAGCATATTATATATATATATGGAGAATAGCGGAAAATAAAGGAGAATAAGAATAGAATCAATTCTATGAAGAAAAGGTAAACCCAAATCGAAATCTAAATTGAATTCAAATCTCTTCTCGGATCTAAATTTCTAATAAATATGTATATGCTAGCAATACATATTTCGATAAGGAGAAAAAGGGAATCAAACAAAAATAAAGGGTTTAGATCTAGAGATTTAGAAAGCTTAAAGGTGAGTCGAAACTTATATATTTTTATATAATATTAGATTTATATCGTTGTAAATATGTTCCTGTATGCCTAAATGTAATTTTGCAGTTGTAGGCCTAATTGTATATATATAATGAATTTATAAACTCTACATATATATTATATGATTGATAACTAGATTTAATATTGCATGTACTTGAATTTGGAAAGTATTGGGTAGTAGTAGTCCCGGAATTTGGTAAATCATATAGTAGTTCCAGATTTTTTGAAATGATTTATGCAAGTAAATGTAAATTAGAAGTTATCGTGATAAATTATTAGGGTTTAATTAGTATTTCAATTCATTGGAATGTGGGGCGATGCAATTTAAGTTTCTATAAATTATCAAGTTTAGATTTATGAACAAAAGTGTATTTTTTGAAATAATAAGAAATATGCCTAAAAGAAAGAGATATATAAAATTGGGATATTTACCATATTTTGTACTATTTATTTCTTTAAATACAAAATGGTAATTCTTTGTAATTCCAAATGCAGCACAAACCATTTAGATAAGTCATAGAAATTTACAGTGTTAATATTTCTTTGGGGGAAGATGTAATTCCAATGCAATAAAATGTAGAAATCCTTAGGTATGAATTAAAAGATTGTACTAGTGGTAAAACTAATGGTTTAATTGTAAAACTAATGTATATGCAACAAAGACAAGTTCGAATTAAATGATAAGCGATGAAAGGTAGGTAAAGTAATGAAATGAATAAAAAGGAAAGTTTAGTATCCAAAGAAGGATAATAAGAGTTAAAAAGAGCAATGATATAGGTTTAACAATAAAGAAGAGAAATAAGTAGTAAAAGATATTTAAATCTTTAAAGTTAAGTTATAAATGATAACAAATTGATATTAGTGAAATAATGGGTCAGTTAAATAGAAACAACTGAATATTAATAGTTGAACATTGGACACTACGCCATAAATGACCTTCTGCAACATTTTTGCAAGGTGTTTCCAGCTAAAATGTTGCGATAGATATAAAATTTTGGTCCTACTGCAACGTTGTATTTATGGTGTTACCTTAGCCATAAAAATGTGTTGCTCTAGCTAAAAAAGTGTAACACAATGCAACATTTTTATATAGTGTTGCTATAGATGTATTCAGATTAAAAAATTAATAAAATTAGCAATCCGCGTGAATACGATCCAATGGTCTACATTTAATCCGATTGTTAAACTGGATCACCGCTACCATTTGCTCCAAATTTTCGTTTTCCCGCTTTACTTTTCATATCATTTTCGTTCTCACCCCCAATTTCCAAATCCCTAATTTCCAAATCATATTTTCATTTCTTTTTTTTTCCAAAAAAAAAATCTTGTCCTTTTTTCAAAGTTTGGTAGTGATCTCAAACAAGCTTCGTTCCCATTTCGTTCTCACCTCCAATTTCGCTGCTGTTTGCCTACATGTCGAGCGTCGTTTGCTTTGTTGTCAAGATCTGGAAATGTCTGTTCGGCTTGTGAATCGGCGATTGTTGTTGGAGTTAGGTCATGATTGGACTGGGTTACGGCAGTGGGTGATTG
This sequence comes from Allium fistulosum, assembly GCA_030737815.1. Lineage (NCBI taxonomy): Eukaryota > Viridiplantae > Streptophyta > Magnoliopsida > Asparagales > Amaryllidaceae > Allium > Allium fistulosum. Next base: position 1,383,830,921 of record CM060901.1, on the reverse strand, counting down.
CGATTGAAATTTCAAGCGATGGAGGTGAGGCCAATGGTGATTTAAGGTAGTTCTGGTCGATGGGTTGCTGAAATTGCGGTTGGTGAATTTGATATGGGAGGCGCTGGTGGGTTCGCGATTTGGAGGAGTTTTTAATAGGTTGGTTTTCAGTTTGATTGGTGAGGAAGTTAGGGTGTAGGGGTAGTTCGGGTTGTCGGAGAAGGCAGGTAGGTGGTTGTTGTGATGGTGAAGGCATAGGGCTAGTGAGGAGATGCGAATTGGTTGTGACAGATTGTAGAGGAAGGGATTTGTTGTGCTATGTGTAGAAATGGTTCGAGTTCGTTAGGTGATAGGGACAGGAGTTTGTGGCTGATTGTAGCTGGATGGTGAATCTGGTTGTCGCAGTTTGTGGAAGTTGGATATGAAGGTGTGATGGAGGTTGAAGTATATGAAGTGATAGTTTAGAGCTTTGTTTGTTGTTGCGCGTTTGGGATGTTTTGGTTGTGAGATGGTAGTTTGGAAGAAAATGCAGTTTGCTGGTAGGGGTTTCGATAATGAAGTATGCAGTGGTAGCGGGTTGGTAATGAGGTTTGGTGAGTGTTTTGGCATAGGTTAAGGGCTGTAGGGGATGTAAGTTGCAGCAGTTTGGGGAGTGGATGGTGGCAGTGTAGAGGTTCGTGCTGCCGAATTCCGTGAGCTCATTCAGAAGCTTTCTCGTGATTCCAATTCAGAAGGGTAATGTTTTACTTATTAACACGCAACATGTTCGATGAAATGTCAATTTTTATTTATCATGGTTTCAGGTCTTTTACCAAGGCAGAGCTAAAAGCAAGGTTATTTCAGTTTTCACTCAACAATTTGCTAAGAATGATGGCTGGGAAAAGGTCGGATGATTCAGAAGAAGCCATGAAAGAGTTGCAAAAGTCAATCGAGGAGGTGTTCAAATTCGCAGGAGGTGTTCATTTGTGCATCATTTCTCGGCTCGCCTTCAGCTCGGCACTCGGCTCGCCTTCGGCTCGTCATATATTTGTTAGTGTCGGTGTCTGTATAAATTGAAACTGCATATGTAATGAGTGAACTGAGTGATGTAGTGAGGAATATCTGTATATGTGAATATCAGTGTTATATATCATTGAATTGTAAAATAGTGGAGTCAGGAATTTGTACTATTTCAAATGTTGAAATAAAATATTTATTTAAATAAATTAATGTTTAAATATCAAATTCTATGCAATAGCATTTTATTAAATAAAAATTTATTTTTATTAAAAAATCAAATATGCTCTACATTGTGGGCCCCACAAATTCAGAAAGTTAATATCTATAGCAACATTTTGGAATGTTGCTACAGATACCTATGGGTGTTGCCATAGACCCAAATAGGGTTCTATTGCAACAATATTACTTATGTTGCCTTAGATAGTCAAAATGTTGTCTTTGAGGTCTAAGGCAACGGCAAAAATTGCATCACCCTAAAAGTGTTGCCATAGACCTATGGCAACATTTTTCGGGCCTAAGACAACATTTTTTTTGTGTTGCAGTAGGCCATTTATGGCGTAGTGGGAGGTGTAGTAAATAAATAAGTATGAATATATACATAGCATCAAGTATGTGTTTACGATGGGTGTGAATTATTAAAGTTAGTTGATAACTTAGATTAAATAAGAATGACATAGTCGTTAAAAAGGGTTGGAATGCAAGGCCAGTAGTGTTACACAATAGAAGTCTGCCCACCGCAAGGGGCTACTAGTAGTTGTGTACACATTGTACTGATGTGGGACATATTCAACTGTAGGACCTATGGAATTATACGTTTGTGTATAGGTGAAGGAATGCATGAAGTAGAGTATGCTTCAACCTTTAGTGGGTACGTTTTAAGTATCCAAGTGGGTATTACCTTGATTGAATTAGGCAATCTAAATGGAATGGTGAACAAGGCTCGATCCTATGACAATGAGATTGGTACCATATACGGGAGTAAGAGCTGTTTTATAGGCCGAGAACATCATCGGTGCTGAGAGGTCAGCGGAAGGAAGAGGTTTACACCTAAACGGGCTACACCACCTACTAGTGTAGATCACGTGTAGGTCATGCACCACCACAGTTGTTTGCTGGTTTGTTTGTTAGGAGGCATGGATAGATAACCTTAATGGATGTCTTTCAAACGATTGGGGTAGTCAGAGAAGCTGAGTCCTCAATAGTTCGTAGAGCTGAGTCCATAATCTGAAGCATTTAGATAAATTCCCAAGATGAGATAGAATACGGGAAAACAATTGTGACACCGTTGTAGGCACTACTAGTGTTCCTTGATATGCATGGCGGCGATGTCATGATACTGCATTGATGATGGATCCTGATGAGGTGATGAGTTACGAATACTAGCTGTTCGTCGACGGAAATTCTATCGGTTTAGAAAACCGTCGAACGAATTTAAATTAAAAATAACCGCAAGCACACGGCGTACACTTTGTAGTACGTGGCGAATACGGGTCGATCCGCAGGGAATTGATGATTAGATTAAAAATCTATTCAATCAAATTAGACCAAAGTGATATGAAAGTTGTTAACTACAAAAAGAAGCTAAAGCTAGAATTAAAATGTGATTTAAAAACTATTGAACTAGAGAACAATTTAGAGGCAAATCCACTCTCATATTTTTGTAAATCAACAAACAAACAATTTGTGATCTCTAGCTTTGATATTAAGTGAAATATTGTTGTATTTATCATAAGTATGGTTTGTTTATATTATTAATTGACATAACTCAAACCATCAAACTATAATACAACAAATAAACCACTTATAATTCTCATGAAAGTGAAGCCAAAGCAAAAGCTATTTTAAGTATGATCTATTTACTATTGTAACTAGTAATATAGATCATCAAATTTCATTTTTACTTTAATTTCAAAATCAAAAATGGATTAGCAAATGATGATGCAAATTGTGTTTATGTTGAATAAGAATAGCTCATTCGCATAAACAATATAAGCTATCAAACCCACTTGTATAAACTTGCATCAAAACTCACTTCATGAAGCATAAACCAAATGAGATCATAAATCATAAAATGTTGAATTTATATAATATTTGAGAGCTTCATTACCCCTAAATTGAAGGGGTTGAGCTACTCATTTGTGGCATTGAAGCAACACAAGTAACTTTCAACATTAGAAAGAGAAGAAAGTAGAGAATAAGCAAAGAAGAGAATGTAATTAAACTACTTACAACAAAAGAAATTAAGCTACACTACTTGCATGAATGTAAAAACTATTCTACTAACAAAGAAAAGAAAAGAACATAAATAAAAGCAATAACATAAAAACAAAGAAAAGCATGTAGAAAAAGGAGAAGAAAAAGGCTTGGAAGCCATTTTTATTTCATAGAACATTGAGCTTACAATTTGATCTCTTAATTTCCTAAGTAAAATGAAAGAGTAGAAGATAGTTTCAAGTACATAAGAGGGTTATTTATACATGCATAAAACCCTAATTCTATTTTTAGGGGGCTTCCCAAAATGCCCTTTAGGAAGTGTGGTCACCAAGTAATCATTATCCCCTAATTAATCCATCATTTGATGTGCATGAAGCTTTAACCTCCTCTTAGTGGTCCATTAGCTCCTAATTGTACATGTAGGTAAGTGGGTGGGGTCCTCCATGATCTTAAACTTGAATTTTTTCCTCTTCATTCCTTTGTATTTCCTTGTGCATGCATATATCATTATGAATCCCACTTCCATATGCACCAAAGTATCCTATAAAAATCATAAAAATTATCCAAGTAAAAATTCTTAAATTAACACATGAACACAAATGACCATTTTGCCCCTGAATGAAGATGAAAATATGATGGTTTGAAAATAATTGAATTTTGGTTTTAACATGTAAAAATGCCCAAATATGATATTTATTTAAATAAAAAGAGATAAAATATGGATGTATATATATATATGCACATTTACGTGCACATCACTAGCGAGGAAAGTATCCTGGTCCAAAAGAGGACTGTGGTAATTATATTATATATATATATATATATATATATCTGTGTGTGGTTATTGTCTACCTCGAGTGGATGGGGCATATCGTATGCGTACGTGGAGTCGAGACGACTAAATAAAATAAAGGACATAACACGTAACGAAAGGTAATCGATATAAACTAGTGTTATGTATAAAATGTGTAATTTTCCAGTCACTAGAACGTTGTTTTGACCCCCCCTCCTCATTACAACCCACAGGATAGCTTTAAAGGGACATGTACTAGTGCAAGGCGTGAACGATGGAAGGACCGATTTCCTTATGCATGCTCGACACTAACAAGGACACTAGATATCAGAAGTGTCAACCTTGGTCAGTGCTATGTGTTTTATTATACTTTACTATCCCCCTATGAGTTTATATCGATAGTGCTCAGACATGCATTTGTTTACTTGTAAGATACCAAAACCAACGATCTGTACTTTGGCTGACTTAGGTTTTTTGATTTAGTGTTTGTTTTGGAGATAGTTATTGACTTTATAGATAGTTATAGAGTTTGTTTTGGAGATTGGAATGTATAAACTCTATTATTTTTGCTTTGTATAACTATGATGAATCGATGTTTTGCGCACTACACGTATATTGGGTGCCGGTGGTGTAGGGTGGTCGTCACATTTGGTATCAGAGTTTCAGTTGCGTAGACGACCTAACCTGATACTTAGATCCATTAGAGATAAGGAAGGTGCTATCGCCTTAGAATGGATAAATCGAAATATGAGAGAGTGTAGTTGTTATATTTTAGTTTTCAAAACTATATAGTAGTATATGTAGTAAGTCGCACTGCACACATGAGTACAATTGATGCAGTTTTTCCCTATGAGAGACTGATCATTCTTATTACAGTTTGTAAGAATGGATAGGCATACTGGGAATTCCATACCAGAAGCTAAGGATGGAAGGTTCACTGGGATAGCAAATGACCGGGAAGTGCGGGCAGCGTTCATTCGTATGATGGTGAGTGTAATGCAAGCAGCTCAAAGAGGAGCTATGGGGGCAGTGGCTAGTGGTGCTCAAATGGAAGCGCAATAGGTTGTTGTTCCTCAAGAGGAAGTTAAAGTGCAAGTAAAAGGAAATAGCGAGAGAATGACGGACAACGAAGGTGAAAGAAGTCCCAGAAGAAAGGTAAACAAAATAAAGTCAAGTGGGAGCCGATGTCCTTTAATTGTAACGAAAAGGGTCATATTAGTAAGTACTATAAGGATCCAAAGGGTGGTGAAAGGAAGTGCTTCAACTATGGTAGGACTGGGCAAGTTAAGATAGATTGTCTAGACCCGGTTAGGAAGCCACAGGCCCAAATGAAGAATGGTCCAAGGAAGAGTAAATGGAAGCCTACTTGCTATGATTGTGGGGGAGGCCATTTTGTTAAAGACTGTAATGCAGAAGGCAAAAAGTGCTACAATTACAACAAGCTTGGACACATCCAGAAGGATTGTCCAGAATGCTTAGGAACAAGCAGCTTGTATCTACTTACGCTTTGAACGATGTTCCAGCTTCGTCGAGCGCTCCATCAGCGAAGGAGAAAGGGAAGATCATCGTTATACAGGGTATGCTTTCTATTTTTGATACACATGTACATGTTTTATTCGATACTAGGGCTTTACATTCCTTCATATCTAGTGATTTAGTGGACATATTGGGATTGAAACCCGAGATAGTTGACCGATCTTTAATTGTTACCAATCCTATTGGAGGATCAAATAGCCTTTGCATTGTTTGTTAAGATTTACTTTATGGGGTCATGGACGTTTGCACATTTGTGATTGCTTTGTTTTGGGTTTCATGTGGTTCGGTATTATTCTAGGGATGGACTGGATGAGCAGGTACAAAGTAGTGGTGGATTGTGAGAGGCCATTGGTGACTATAGGAATGGACAATGGGCGTAGATTGGAGATAGGCTGCCTAACGATGAGGTGATGGTTAGAATTTTGTATTCACTCGAGATCCCTCATAGTGAGTTGTCATTTGTGCCTACAGCTTGGGGTTATCCGGACGTATTTGATGAGGTGGCCGGATTACCACCACATAGGGAGATAAAAGTCCGTATAGATTTGGTGAAGGATGCCAGATAGATTGTTATGCCATTGAGGCGTATGGAGCCCAAAAGGCAGAAGGAAATAGAGGTGCAAGTGAATGACCTATTGTGAAAAGGGTTCATTTGATGGATCATATCCGAGTGGGAAACACTTACAGTGTTTTCCACTAAGGCGGATAGCTCTTTGAGATTGTGCGTAGATTGCCGCGAGTTAAACAAGGTGACGAAGAAGAACAAGTATCAACTTCCGCGTATTGGTGACTTGTTCGATCAGCTACATGGTGCTATGGTGTTCTCTCAGGTTGGAAATTTCGACATGGTTTCATCAACTGAGAGTGGTGAAGGAGAGTGTGCCGATTAAAGCGTTTCATACGTTGTTTGGATTCTGTAAGTTGTTGGTTATGCCATTCAGGCTAACCAACGCACTGGCATACATTGTTAATCTTATGAACCATGCCTTCAAGAATAAACTAAATAAGTTTGTACTTATGCTAATGGATGATATCCTTACTTATTCGAGGATGGAGGAAGAACACAAGGAGCATTTAAAGATTGTGCTTGAGGTGTTGAGGAGGCATCGATTGAAGGCAAAGTTTTCAAAGTGTCACTTCTAGAGGAGGGAAGTGCGATTTTTGGGTCATGTCATTTCTGAGCAGGGCATTGTTGTAGATTCTACGAAGGTAGCAATAGTCCAGGATTGTGATCGACCCAAGACACCACTACAGATGTGAGAAGTTTCCTCAGACTGGGGAGATCTTATAGACGTTTTATCAAGGACTTCTCTAAGGTAGCAACGCCGTTAACCAACTTAACAAATAAGAATCATACTTTTGTTTGGGATGTGAGGTGCAAGAATGTTTTCGTGGGTCTAAAAGAGAGATTAACGAGTGCATCGGTGTTATTCATTCCAAGGGGGCATGACCAGTTGACAGTATACACAGGCACCTGTAGAACTGGACTAGGTGTGGTGTTGATGCAGAGGGGAATGATTGTCGCATATGTTAGTCGACAACTAAAACCGCACGAGGAAGTATCTGACTTGTGATTTGGAGTTGGCAGTGATATTATTCGCTTTAAAGATATGGACGTATTACTTGCTTGAAGAGAGGTCTATGTTGTATACGGACCACAAATCGTCGATGTATCTCTTTTGCTTGAAGGATATTAATCTTCATCAGCGGTGATGGTTAGGGTTCCTGGCCTTCTACGACGTTGATATTTCTTATACGCCTGGTAAGGGAAATGCAGTTGTTGATGCTTTGAGTAGGAAACATGCCAGCTTGGGAGTGATGTTCCTTGAGTGGAAGCATTTGGAATTTATCACTGGCTATGATTTTAGACCTCGATGTGAGCTGGAGCCTCAAGTGTTGGCTAGCCTGACGATCAAATCTACTTTGATAAAGCGGATTGGTACTAATCAAATGCAAGATGTTAAACTAGCGGAGATCATGGTAAAGATAGAGGAAGGGGTAGAGTCTAAAGAGATGAAGTAGTATAAGCTCGATGGTGATAGTTGGTTCATAAGGATGGGAGATTGTTTGTGCCTAATGTCGATGGATTGAGGACTGAGATGCTACGAGAGTGACACCATTCGAGATTGACTATACATTCTGATGGCAACAAAATGTACTATGATACAAGGCATACATTTTATTAGGATAGGATAAAGAAGGACGTTTGGGCATTCATCTCAAAGCGCATGAACTGTCAGTTGGTAAATGCAAAGCAGAAGAAGCCGAGTAGTTTGGAACAACTGCTCGAGATTCCCGAGTGGAAGTAGGAGCAAGTTTCGTTGGACTTCATCGATGGATTGTCGAGGACCAAAGGAGGGTATGATATCATCCGGGTCATAGTCAATAGATTTACGAAGAGTGCAAAATTTATACCCGTAAAGTCTAGTAGGACAACATCCAAATTGACCGAGTTGTATGTGAAATGGGTTGTGAGATTCCATGGTGTGCCGAAGAGCATAGTGAGCGACCGAGACTTTTGTTCACTAGTGGGTTTTGGAAGAGCTTACAAGCGGCATAGGGGATAAAGCTACATACTAGTATAGCTTGTCACCTACAAATTAATAGGCAGAGAGGGTGAATCGGATCTTGGAGGATCTCTTGGTAGCTTGAATTCTCGATTTTGATGGCTCATGGGGCGATCACTTACATTCGGTGGAGTTCGCATACAATAATAGTTATCAGTCCAACATCGATATAGCACCATTTGGTCGACCATGCAACGCTCCTTCGTGTTGGCGGGAAGCGGGCGAGAAACTGATAGTTTGGCTAGATATGTTCAAAGAGACTCTAGAGAAGATCGAGGTCATTCGAAAAAGAATGAAAGCTGCTCAGGATACACAGAAGAGTTATGTTGATAAGAGAAGATGAGATATAGAGTTCTTTATCAATGATATGGTGTTTGTCATTATCTCTCCACTAAAGAATGTTGTTCGATTCAGTATTAAGGGGAAGTTGGTGTTGAGGTTTGTTGGTCCTTTTCCTATACTCGAGAGGATTGGGAACCTAGCTTACAGGGTCGACTTAACTCAAAAGATGGCGGGTGTGCACAAAGTGTTCCACGTTTCTCACTTGCGAAAGTTTGTCCACGGCTCAGGCATGATAGTTGAACCGAATTAGCTTGATGATATCGAGATTGAACCAGAAGCTTCGAGACCTCATAGACCTATTTCTATCGTCGGACGTGATATGAAGTAGCTTAGGAGGAAGACGATAGAGCCGGTAAAGGTTCAGTAGAGAGTGAAAGCGATTATAATTGGAAAACCGAGGAGAGCATGAGGACCGCTTATCCAGAGCTTTTTACTTAGTGAGACTTTCTGTTTATTGCATTTACTTTCACTCTCGATATCATATAGGGTAGATTAGTATCTTGCATTCTAAGATAGGAGTAGATTATATCTCTTGCTTATGTGTGTGCATGTATGATGATTGATATGATTGCTCGTAGTTATTAGGTGTGCAGGATAGCTATGTTTGACTTTACCTTTTTGTGTTGGGGATTTTGAAAGCGAAATTCGTAAAGGGGAAAGTGTAACGACCCATATTTTATGTGTCAAAGAATTTTAAAATATTATTTTTAATTTTTTTTATTAAGTCGTATGACACTATAACTTTGGGGGATGTTGAGTAGTGACATTTTTGACCTCGTGAAATTTTATCGGACAATTTTATGCTTGAAAACATGCATCAGCTATAACATTTGACAGAAGCTGAACTAGAACTCAAGACCACTTCCATTGGAAATATATGATGGTTTCCCTTTTTGTAGAGTGGTCAGCATAGCGATTTGGACTTTCTGACTAGGAGATTTTGCTGTTTGAATTTTGGTAGTTTTTGGAGCAGCTTAATGGGTAATTACTAAGATTGGGGATAGGCCCACTAACCCATTTCGGGTTTGAGATTATTGGAGGCTGAAACCACCTTCCCCAAATCATTTTTCCCATTTCCCAAATAGATCTAAGCCTTCATTAACCCTTTCTTCACCAAAATCTTCACCTTTCTCCTTCAAATCAAGTCTAAAATAGATTAAGCATAGATTAGCAAGAGGATTGGTTAGAGATCTTCAACATTACATTTTTTGAGAAGAAAATTTGGGGTTTGGTTGTTCATTCTAGGATTTGCCTCGATTTGCGTGCAAAAATTGAATTTTAGAGGGTTAGGTGAGTGATTTATCAACTCACACCTTACTGTATATGCATCTATAGGTTTTAACATGTTTTGGACCCATATTTAAAATCAAAATTAAGTTTTATTGATGTTTTAAAATTCACCTATAGTAAAAACGTGAATAAATGAATTTTTGGTGTTCTAATCATGTCATTTGGATGTGTGATAGCCTTGATAGATGTTAGGCTATGTTGTAGATACATTACATGATGGTTGCAATGATTTTTTGTATGTTTTGCATGCTTGGATATTTATAGATATGTGTGTCTTTGGGGTGTTTGTGTGTATGCCTGAATTGTTGAAAATGCACATCGAAGAAAACTAGAGGTAGGGAGTATAGAACTAGACTTTGACGGATAGGCTCTAGAGTGTTTGGAGTCATATCATTGTCTAGACGATGCACGGGGGTCGAAGTGTTGAGTGTAGCGATGGAATCGGCGTGAACGATGATGAGTTGGAAATGCTACATGAATTCGTTTCGATGAAGCTTGGTTCAGTGGTTTTGGTCTGGCAAAGGCTTGCTTGGTGATTGGTCCATGATGGTTGGTCAGTGGTGATGGGATACCGATCAAGAAATGGTGTTCAATGATGGTGGACTTTTGGGTCGACATGAGCTTCGGTCCGATCCTAAAGGAATCAAGGAGCTCGCTTCGGTCCGGCTCTAGGATTATTCGGTGGGTGGATAATCCGGACATGAATTCTTATCCAGGGCCTTGCTTCATTTTGGTGGTTATGGGATTCCAATTTGAGCCCAGACAAAGCCAAGGCATGAGGTTGGGGCTTCAGGATGGCTTCGGGCATGACATGGTGGAGCTTCGGGGTTTTGGGTGACTTGTTTCAAAGGTCTCGTAAGTGGCATAGAGGGAGGAGGATGACTCCAAACGACTTAGAATGACATTATGTTTTGGAATCGCAACCAATGATGTGCAATGACTTCGACAAATCAATGTGGAGAGTGACTATAGCATGTGGTAATGAACCGAGAGGATGAGTTCTACATGATAGCTCGTGGAGTAGAACATGAGGTTGTCATGCTCATTTTTGGGATAGGGTATTCTATGTGTACCCATATTTTTGGAAGTCTGGGTGTGTCAAGTCCCTTGCCCTACGTTGGCATAAGTTCAGCATCTGTAAGGTAATTATATTGTCGGTATGTATGCTAAGGGATCGATGGGTAACTATGAGGCTGTGATACTCGTGGGACAGGGTAGTTTGCATGTGCCTTGGTAGTCTACATGTACCCATATTTTTGGACATTTACGTGTGTCTAGTCCCTAGCCAACTGCATGGGCAATGAGTTGAGCATATGTAAGAGTTATTGTATATCCAATACATTTGAGTGGAAGATGCAAGGTCGTGTGATGGTTGTTATGTTTGATGTGTGCTTGATATTCTATGTGATACCCCTATACCCCATATTTTCCACATGTGATAGTAGTGTTAAGCGAGTTTTTAACCAAGTAGAATTTAACCAAAGTGGAAGATTAAGACGAAGACGAAACGACTCGAGAACTTGAAAACGCACTTAGAAGAAGTGGAAAAGCATGTTAAAAAAAACCATCACTTTTGGAGCTAAGTTAACCAGTCGGTACTAAGAGGTTTCTCTCGACACCGAGAGGTTTTTCCTCCTATTTTGGCACTGTAAATCACATACACTTTATACTCTACTCCAACATCTCATGGTAAAGTGCTTCTTTCAGAGATTGGACTAGCAACTTCAAGCATTGATGAGAAGAAAGCAAAGAAAGCAGGATAGTACAGTATTATTAAAGGAATCATCGGGATCGCCTCAACCTCTATGGAAAAGAGTTTGGAATACATCAAATTGAAGTTAGAAGAGAAAAGCAAGTGAGAATAAGAAATTTTCAATAGAACAAACCTCTCGGCACCAAGAGAACCACTTTGTGCCAAGAGTTCTTTCTTGTAGAATGGGTTGGGGTGCTCTTTCCTTCACCTGTGGGCTTGCACCTGGACCTTGACTAACTAGAGCCTATAGACCAGTAGAGCAGTTTCTTTATAAATACTAGCCCTATTGCTACTAAAAAAGGATGTTGGACTCTGCTCTTTCTTCATCTCCTATCTCTCCCTTACAATAGTCACTTAGGTAGATATTATTGGCACTTCTAAGCTCTTGAACCTATCAATCCCTTGTACTAGTTACTTTAATTGTCTCAAACTCATAATAAATAAAAATATAAAGTGGACTTAGGCTAAAGATTGTTGAACCACTATAAAAAATTTGTGTCTTGCTATTTTTATTATTATCTTCTAGATCTAGGTCGCACGGGTTATGTACAGCATATCTTTGGGTGTTGATCCATTTTTGGCATCAATTTTTTAGTGCTTTTGCTGAGAAAACCGAACCCAAGGCTTAGATCTAGCTCTCTACTTTAGATTGGAAATATCTGAAATTTAGATCCGAAAAACTTGCTCGAACAATTTGAAGAATTTTCAATAGAAAGTCATGGCACCAAGAATGGAAGGTCATCAGGAGTTGTGACTAGTGGTGATGAACGGAATATTCGCCAAGTTAAAGTTAACAATCAATAGGTGTAACGACCCAGAATTTCTGTCATTCGAAATTCGTATATTTAATTAATTTTAAATATTCACAAGTAAAATTTATAAGCTGAATAACTTATATTTGAAATATCAGGATTTAATTGGATAATTAAATGGTTAATTTAATATTTGAAATTGTAGAAATAGTTTGAAATTGAATTTAATGGGAATAAAAATGATTTATAAAGTTGAATTAAATCTTATTTGAATTAGAATGATGTTAGAGAACTTTTGAAACTGAATTAAAAGTTAAATTACATAAATTGAATATTTTAATATTTAATTGACGAGTAAAAATAGTCATTTTTCAAACAGTCTCGGATTTTGACGAAACCAATTTCATTGTATCCGTAATGTTATATTATTGTAGGATTTCAAATTTCGTGTCAATCGGATTTCGGTTTGTCCGGGATAAGCTAAAACGCGTAGAAATCGGTTTAAGTAAATTTTAAATTAAAATAGTCGATTCGAAAACCTATCTTCCAAATACGAACGAATTGGCTCCCGGTACATATTCCATTGTGTTCGGAATAGGGGTAAAACATTGTAAACGCCAGGTGGCGCGTTTCGTTTCAAGTTCGAAAATTTTTCTAGATGAATAATGTTTTGAAATTTTCTATAAAAGGACGTGAATAATTTCATTTTACAAAACCCTAAAGAAAACTAGGGCAGGCCGCCACATACATTTCAATGGCCAGAAAATCGTCGTCTTCCCTCCTCGATTTCTTCCAATCCGTGAAATATTTCAACAAACCTCCAACTACAAAATTAAAGAGCACGACGAGAGCTAGGATATCAACGGTGATGATCGTCTGAAGCAAAGCAGAATGGCGGCAAATCGACGTCGAACGTCGCACGTTCACACACCGTTTTCGAGGAAAATGTGCAACCGAGCTTCAAGGCATTTAGGGTGGAGGAGTGTCGTGGCTAGGGCTTTCGAATGGAGGTGGTTGATCGTCTTCAAACGTCGAGATGTGGGTGCGAAAATTCAAGAAGCAAGGGCGGCTTTGGGTTCTTTGAACGTGAAATGAACGAAGGGGGAGAAGATAGAAGATGCGGCCTAGATTGGTTGAGGGTAGAACGTATGGCTGAGATGATTTAGGGTTTGAAAATAAATTCATTTTGTGAATTTATATATATATATATATATATATATTTAAATCGTATAAACTTTAAAACGCTGTAACTTATTCATACGAAGTCAAAAATTGACGAAACAAATGGCGTTGGGTCCGTATTGACGAGCACTGCATATTAAAGCTGGTTTGGAGTTGATTGGAGCTAGTGTGAATTTTGTGTAAAATTAAACGCTTGTTTAATTTTATTCGGAATAAAACACTACAACTGCTATTGGAACCAATGTGAGTACAACTCACTCTTTCTGACTCATTGATATTTTTATATAAGTAAGAATAAATATTATTTATGTTGATTGATGATTGTTTGGATGAGATATGATATATTATCTATATATTGATTGGTATTTGGATATATACCTGCCTATTGGAGCAGATGAGACCCTATACGTTCCTGTGTATGAGCGGATGACCCTTTGTACGCGCGTCTGCCTCGAAGCGGACATTGTACATATATTTCTAATATTTATATTTGTTGCAGGTGACAGGTTGGAGGGATCCAACTGGATTCCTCACCAGTATTGATTTATTTACAGATATTGTGATATATTCTGTTATCATGTGATATATAATGTTTGGTTGCCGTGATTGATGTATTTAGTGTTGTTGTAGCATTGGGCCAATTTTTGGAATAATAAAAATGTTTAAGTGATGAATTCGAATTTAAAAGGATTTTAAAAGTGATTATGGAAATATACGTTTTGTTGAATTTTGAATTGTTAAGGAAATTGATTTATTTTAAGTATATGGAAATTATAATTTTTATGTTATAAAAATTATGATTTTTGTGAAATATAGTCTGAATATGATTTTTGAAATATGAAGTTAACTATTTTGTGAAATGATTTAAATTAAGATTTTTGAGCTTATTATAATTGGTTTTATATAAAAGTTTATAAATTTTATATTTTTATAAATCGGAATAATGGAATTATAATGGAGTTTTTATATATGTTTAAGTGAAGTTATAAAATGAATGAATTTGTGAATAAATAGAATTATAAGTAATTTACTTATAATTTGGATTTTGGCTGTAAAAGAGACATATATATAGAATTGGTTAATAAAGGGATTTTATAACTTGAAGTTTTTATAATATATAAATGGAATTATAAACACTGTTATATAAATCCAAAACCAATTGATTTTGATAAATTAAATATAGAAGATTATTAAAGGTATTATATCCACGATTTTGGACAGTGGATTATCCTTTAATAAATGTTTAGAAATATTGGATTTGGTAAATGAAGTATATCCACGATTTTGGACAGTGGATAATCCTTTAATAAATAATTTGTAGAAGTATTGAATTTGGTTAGAGAGTTATATTCACGATTTTGGACAGCGAATAATATTTTAAATTAAATAAATGTTTTGGAAAGTGATATTTTAAATGGATTTAAATGTTTTAAAGATGTTTTAAAATGTGTTAAGTATCGAATACATAGATTTCAACATTCATTATTGAAATAGACATTTTCGAGGAGTAAGGAAATGATGGACTATAGCATTGTTGTTATAGTATTTGATTTTCGAAAGGAAATGTTTTGTATAATATTTGGGATCTATATATCTACCTTATTTTCGAATCCCTATACTGATGATTTTGGGTTGTCGTAACGATGTTTTACGCAACATTCGTTTTGACCCAAATAAATGTGTTTAATAAGTACGTTTTCCTTAAAGAATGAAATATATACTTAATCGTGATTTCAGTATATGTAATATTTTCTAAGTATTGAAAATAAAGAGATTTGTGAATTACTTATTATTAAATAAGTATATGGAAATGTTTTCCAATATTGAAATGGTTTTGAGATTATATCTTTTTAAAGATAATTTGAAGTGAATATTTGGCAAGTGAATTAATTAATAAAAGATTAATTAAAGGGCCCAGTGATTGTTATGGTGCTGAATATTTGTTTGTTTGTTTTGATAGTTAAAGAACCGACTATCAAACTTGGCCAAATTTTAGTTTCTCGACTTGATGTGGGAACAATTTAGTCGTACACTTAGTATGTAGCCTTCTGTGTAGGCTTGATATCGTTTGTGTTGAGGATGTTGATTCGTATAGTGCGGAGTATTACTCCAATCTATCGAGCTTCCTTCTTGGCCCGAAGGATAGCAAGTTGAAAGTTGGAGACGTGATAAGTCTATGAGACTTAGTTTTTGTGTGAGGTTGAGAAACGCTTTTGCATTGTTGGTGCGAAGAGACCGGGATCAGATTTATCTGAAAACCACTTCGGACCAACGTATATGCGACGATTGTGCAGGTTGCTTGTGATGATATTGATATTCCGGATTTTCATAGTGGGGGACTGCTTGTTGATCGTTTGGGGTTAAAATCCCAATATACATCCAGTAGCAGTAGTCTCTTCGTTATGAAATATTCAATGCAAGGACTATTCGCTACTAATCCTAGGGATTTCCCAACAGGATGTGGTAGGAAAGTACCTTCGTTTTGTCCTGTTCCTGGACAACTTGTATGGATGTTTGTCTGACATTGCATTTCTACAGATTACGTACATTGGTTTTTACAAACGTACATCAGTGGTGGTGGAGAAAGCCACTTCTCTTAGCTTAAAACCCTCCTTGAGACGTACGAGCTCAAGGGTTGTATTTTTGTGGAAGGAAATTAGTAGTCAACGGAAATGGCTGTGTGGCATTCAAAGTGATGTGATTGTGATTTGTGAAAGGTAATCGTTACCTCTCTGGCCTCATCAACTGGAAATGACTGAAACAGGGTTAGATGCAGCAGGGCTATGTGGGTCGCTCCCATTAGGGTATGATCATCCTCTTATAGATATATCTTTACACGCTATGATGTCGTGTATCTGATTATTATGGTTTGTATGCTAGAGGGCCCTCGGTAAAGGTCGGTAATGACCGGAGGAAGATATATTCGGTACCATCTAGTTATAGAGGTGGGCCAGTCTTGTGTTGGTAGAGGTATCCATGTGTGGTCCTCGGTACATTCTTCTAGAGATGTACTGCCGGAAGGTAGTCCCTTCACCTGGTCATTTGTATGGAAATCCAAACTCCACTACGAGCTGCGATTTTATTTGTAAAGGCGTAATGAATAACCTCGAAATGCTATATGGGTAACCATTTCGACTATGATTAATATTATTTGTATATACTAGACACAAGTATAATATAAGAGGAGTTGATATGACATGTTTTAGTTATCGTAAGGTAAAAACATGTCCGTGTTTATGTGTGGGCGTGTCTTACGAGATACTTTTGTTTTGATAAAGGAAAAGTTTTGGTAATCTAATAAATTCAGTTGAGTGTGTTTCTCACGCTGGTTTACCAGACTGATCCGGGCGTTCTTCCCTTTCAATGCTCGGGTCAGACCGAGTATATTTACAGGTTCAGATTGGTGCTATTGGAGCTTCAGCAGGAGAGCTGGAGATCTTCATTTCATATACACGTATCTATTTTGCTTGATTATCCGATGTGCCTTGTTGTTTTTGTTTATATTGTCGGCAATTATGAGGACAGGTTATTATAACTGTCTAGGCTGATAACTATTGATTGATTGTTGAACTCTGATTGATGTATGTATATACAGTTTCTGTTTTATAAAGATCATTGATATGATATTATATGTTTTCCGCTGCGATGTGAGATTCTGTAGTGTTCTGTTTAGTTCTATCTTCTGTCTTTCTTCTCTTCTCTTCTTCTCTCTTCTTTTCTTTCTATTGACTTTTCGTCAGTCTGTGCTTTTTGGGTCGGACATGTGTGGTTTATTGTCGATTCAGAGGGAGCGGTTCGTCACATTTGGTATCGGAGCTTAGATTTCCATTTTCCTAAGCTTTGATGTGTACTCGGTAGATAGGGACAGTAGCACCCTAGATTGAGTTGAGTGTATTATATATATGAGCACGTATTTGTTAGTGATTATAAAATGTTTTATATTGTGTTTGCTTATCCGTTGATTTTTTTGTGAATTCTGGTCGGTATGTGGGACGCCATATTATCGATAGGGATTTCCAAACGCTTAAACGAGGCAAGTTGACATAGTATTATTTTAAATTGGGTAAATGAAATAATTTTACCTCGATTATATTTTATATGTAAAGGAAATGATTTTTCAGAAATATTATAGTGTATATAAATGAATTGTTTGGTTGCTGAAAACGTAAATATATATAAGTTAATAAAAGTTTTTTGAATAATCCAAATAAAAGCAACAATTGTAAAAGAATAAATTATATAAGCAAATGAATTATAAGTATGGAATTATAATTAAAATGGTTTACAATTGTGAAATAATCTTATATATAAGAAGTGAAACTAAATGAGTATATTTATAAATATGAGTTATAAATAAAATTGGATTTAAACTAAGAATTTGAAAATTTGAATCCCGTTGAATTTGAAAGTTATTTTTCAAAAGTTAAAGAGATTATATTATTATAAATCTAAATAAGATAAAAGAATTTGGAACGAATCTTATATAAGTAAAGTAAAATAGTGAAATTATATAAGTAAAGATGTATAAATGTGATTTATAAATAAAAGGAAATTTTTGAAAGAATATAAAGCACTGAATTCACTACTGTTGCTAGGAAATAATAAGGGTGATGACTGCAGCATCATCAGTATCATTTTTGAGTTTCTATGTGATGGATTTGCTACAATAGTAAATTGAAATTGAAATTTTGTTTTGATAAACAAATTTGAATTTAAAAATTCAAGTTGAAATTAATAAATATAAGTGAATTGAGTTTTGGACTTATAATATGAAATAATAAATTTGAGTTAGCATAATAAATATATGATTTGAAATTTAACTAAAGGAAAGTTAAATAATTTAAACTGAATCAGATAAGCTATTGAAATGAAATTTAAACTTAAGATAGTAAAGTGCTTATATAATATGAATTCAGAAGTTTAAATAAACCTAAGTTGTAAAGTTACTATATAATTATGATTTGAAATTATAAAATGAGTTTGGTGAATGGAAGTGAACTTAGGTAGATGTTCATGGAAGTTTAAATAAACAAAATGGTTGGATAATTTATAAAATGGGAAAATGTAAGTAAAACCAATTATTAAAATGGTTAAACAATTTTGTTAAGCAAAACAAAATCTGAATTTGAATAAGTGATATGAAATTTGACTTAAGTAAAAGTTAAATAAAATGACGTTAGAAATGAAATCTAAGTTAAGTTAAATGAAATAGAATTTCAATTAAATTAGAGATGAACTTAAGTTGTATAGTGGAAGTAAATGCAAGTGAGAATTAAATGAAATATAACTTAAGTAATGATTGAATCAAGTTGATTTTGATAAATAAAATGAATATGCAAAGTAAAGTTGAATAATAAGAAGTTAATGAAATGAAGTAATTAAATGAATATGAATTTGAGTTATATAAATGAAATTCAACTTTAGTTGTTAAAGGAATTAGCATTAGAAATGTCGTTGTTAAGAATTGGATAAAACTTAAATTAAGAAGTTGGAAATTGAATAATTGAATTAATTGAATATTAAACCAATTGGAAGTAAAAGTTTTAAACCAAATTGAAGGTAAACAAAGTGAATATGAATGTTGAAAGTAAACTAAATAAATGGGTTATGTTGGATATGCATTGGTTGTTAGATGGCTGTTAGTTGATTGCATAGAAATTCATTAAGTGTTAATTGAATTAATGAAATTAAAAGCTATAAATAATTGAATCCAAAATGGAAGTAAGTAAAAGTAAATAGAATTGAATTTGATTTAATGTGGAAGCGAATTAACTTGAATATAAATTAGTGAATGTAAACTAATTGAATATGAATGAATGAATATTAGTAAAATCCAATGTTAATGAATCAAATGTGATTAAATTGAAAATCAAATCAATGAATATTAATGAGAAGTGAATGAATATTGATTTGATTATGGATCAATTGGATAGATATATGGATTTGTTGGATGTTTGTTTGATGATAGTTGTTTGATGGTTGGATTTGTTGTTTTGTTGCATTTGCTATATTGGCATATATAGTTGTATTGGTATATGTTGTATATTGATATTACTTTCATATATACATGTTTCTCATTGTTGATTGAGTTTAGTAGGTGCGGATAACGCTTGCTTCGTATTTGAGCTCGCTTTCGCGCTATATTAGCCGTATATGTGCGCTAATAATATATAAGGTACATATCTCGGATTACATATCGTACTTTTATACTTTTTTCCCTACGGGATGCCTCATCCTCGAAGATGAGATGTATATTTGTGATATATATATGTTGTGATCCTACTACGATCGAACCGCACAAAGGAGACTATGGCGAAATTTTTTGAAAATTTGAGGCGTTAGAAATTTTTTGAGAATTTTGGAAATTTTTGATAACTAAAGTTTTGATTTTTGAGTTAAAAGTTAAACGATGTTAGTTTGTTTTGAAAGGATAATTAAGTATGGATTTGAAAACTTAGAAAAGTTTTATAAGAAGTTTAACGAATGGATTTTGGAAAAAGTTAAAATGTTTAAATAGATTGGATATCTAATTGGAACAAATTGTTTTGAAAAGTTAATGGATTTTGTGACTTTTTCTTACTTGGTAATTTCGAGGACGAAATTCTTTTAAGTAGGGGAGAATGTAACGACCCAGAATTTCTGTCATTCGAAATTCGTATATTTAATTAATTTTAAATATTCACAAGTAAAATTTATAAGCTGAATAACTTATATTTGAAATATCATGATTTAATTGGATAATTGAATGGTTAATTTAATATTTGAAATTGTAGAAATAGTTGGAAATTGAATTTAATGGGAATAAAAATGATTTATAAAGTTGAATTAAATCTTACTTGAATTAGAATGATGTTAGAGAACTTTTAAAACTGAATTAAAAGTTAAATTACAGAAATTGAATATTTTATTATTTAATTGATGAGTAAAAATAGTCATTTTTCAAAAAGTCTCGGATTTCGACGAAACTGATTTCATTGGATCCATAATGTTATATTATTGTAGGATTTCAAATTTTGTGTCGATCGGATTTATGGTTTGTCCGAGGCAAACAAAAACGCATAGAAATCGGTTTAAGTAAATTTTAAATTTAAATAGTCGATTTGAAAACCTATCTTCCAAATACGAACGAATTGGCTCCCGATATATATTCCATTGTGTTCGGAATATGGGTAAAATATTATAAACGCCAGGCGGCACGTTTCATTTCGAGTTCGAAAAATTTTCCGGATGAATATTGTTTTGGAATTTTCTATAAAAGGACGTGAATATTTTCATTTTACAAAACCCTAAAGAAAACTAGGGCGGGCCGCCACATACATTTCAATGGCCAGAAAATCTTCATCTTCACTCCTCGATTTCTTCCAATCCGTGAAATATTTCAACAAACCTCCAACTACAAAATTAAAGAGCACGACGATAGCTAGGATATCAACGGTGATGATCGTCTGAAGCAAAGCAGATTGGCGGCAAATCGACGTCGAACGTCGCACGTTCACACACGGTTTTCGAGGCAAATGTGCAACCGAGCTTCAAGGTGTTTAGGGTGGAGGCGTGTCGTGGCTAGGGCTTTCGAATGGAGGTGGTTGATCGTCTTCAAACGTCGAGATGTGGGTGCGAAAATTCAAGAAGCAAGGGTGGCTTTGGGTTCTTTGAACGTGAAATGAACGAAGGGGGAGAAGATAGAAGATGCGGCCTAGATTGGTTGAGGGTAGAACGTACGGCCGAGATGATTAAGGGTTTAAAAATAAAATCAGTTTGTGAATTTTTATATATATATATATATATATATATATATATATCGTATAAACTTTAAAACGCTATAACTTCTTCATACGAGGTCGAAAATTGACGAAACAAATTGCGTTGGGTCCGTATTGACGAGCACTACATTTTAAATCTGGTTTAGAGTTGATTGGAGCTAGTGTGAATTTTGTGTAAAATTAAACGCTTGTTTAATTTTATTCGGAATAAAACACTACAACTGCTATTGGAACCAATGTGAGTACAACTCACTCTTTCTGACTCATTGATATTTTTATATAAGTAAGAATAAATATTATTTATGTTGATTGATGATTGTTTGGATGAGATATGATATATTATCTATATATTGATTGGTATTTGGATATATACCTGCCTATTGGAGCAGATGAGACCCTATACGTTCCTGTGTATGAGCGGATGACCCTTTGTACGCGCGTCTGCCTCGAAGCGGACATTGTACATATATTTCTAATATTTATATTTGTTGCAGGTGACAGGTTGGAGGGATCCAACTGGATTCCTCACCAGTATTGATTTATTTACAGATATTGTGATATATTCTGTTATCATGTGATATATAATGTTTGGTTGCCGTGATTGATGTATTTAGTGTTGTTGTAGCATTGGGCCAATTTTTGGAATAATAAAAATGTTTAAGTGATGAATCCGAATTTAAAAGGATTTTAAAAGTGATTATGGAAATATACGTTTTGTTGAATTTTGAATTGTTAAGGAAATTGATTTATTTTAAGTATATGGAAATTATAATTTTTATGTTATAAAAATTATGATTTTTGTGAAATATAGTCTGAATATGATTTTTGAAATATGAAGTTAACTATTTTGTGAAATGATTTAAATTGAGATTTTTGAGCTTATTATAATTGGTTTTATATAAAAGTTTATAAAATTTATATTTTTATAAATCGGAATAATGGAATTATAATGGAGTTTTTATATATGTTTAAGTGAAGTTATAAAATGAATGAATTTGTGAATAAATAGAATTATAAGTAATTTACTTATAATTTGGATTTTGGCTGTAAAAGAGACATATATATAGAATTGGTTAATAAAGCGATTTTATAACTTGAAGTTTTTATAATATATAAATGGAAATATAAACATTGTTATATAAATCCAAAACCAATTGATTTTGATAAATTAAATATAGAAGATTATTAAAGGTATTATATCCACGATTTTGGATAGTGGATTATCCTTTAATAAATGTTTAGAAATATTGGATTTGGTAAATGAAGTATATCCACATTTTTGGACAGTGGATAATCCTTTAATAAATAATGTGTAGAAGTATTGAATTTGGTTAGAGAGTTATATTCACGATTTTGGACAGTGAATAATATTTTAAATTAAATAAATGTTTTGGAAAGTGATATTTTAAATGGATTTAAATGTTTTAAAGATGTTTTAAAATGTGTTAAGTATCGAATACATAGATTTCAACATTCATTGTTGAAATAGACGTTTTGAGGAGTAAGGAAATGATGGACTATAACACTATTGTTATAGTAAATGATTTTCGAAAGGAAATGTTTTGTATAGTATTTGGGATTTATATATCTGTCTTATATTCGAATCCCTATACTGATGATTTTGGGTTGTCATAATGATGTTTTATGCAACATTCGTTTTGACCCAAATAAATGTGTTTAATAAGTACGTTTTCCTTAAAGAATGAAATATATACTTAATCGTGATTTAAGTATATGTAATATTTTCTAAGTATTGAAAATAAAGAGATTTGTGAGTTACTTATTATTAAATAAGTATATGGAAATGTTTTCCAATATTGAAATGGTTTTGAGATTATATCTTTTTAAAGATAATTTGAAGTGAATATTTGGCAAGTGAATTAATTAATAAAAGATTAATTAAAGGGCCCAGTGATTGTTATGGTGCTGAATATTTGTTTGTTTGTTTTGATAGTTAAAGAACCGACTATCAAACTTGGCCAAATTTTAGTTTCTCGACTTGATGTGGGAACAATTTAGTCGTACACTTAGTATGTAGCCTTCTGTGTAGGCTTGATATCGTTTGTGTTGAGGATGTTGATTCGTATAGTGCGGAGTATTACTCCAATCTATCGAGCTTCCTTCTTGGCCCGAAGGATAGCAAGTTGAAAGTTGGAGACGTGATAAGTCTATGAGACTTAGTTTTTGTGTGAGGGTGAGAAACGCTTTTGCGTTGTTGGTGCGAAGAGACCGGGATCAGATTTATCTGAAAACCACTTCGGACCAACGTATATGCGACGATTGTGCAGGTTGCTTGTGATGATATTGATATTCCGGATTTTCATAGTGGGGGACTGCTTGTTGATCGTTTGGGGTTAAAATCCCAATATACATCCAGTAGCAGTAGTCTCTTCGTTATGAAATATTCAATGCAAGGACTATTCGCTACTAATCCTAGGGATTTCCCAACAGGATGTGGTAGGAAAGTACCTTCGTTTTGTCCTGTTCCTGGACAACTTGTATGGATGTTTGTCTGACATTGCATTTCTACAGATTACGTACATTGGTTTTTACAAACGTACATCAGTGGTGGCGGAGAAAGCAACTTCTCTTAGCTTAACACCCTCCTTGAGATGTACGAGCTCAAGGGTTGTATTTTTGTGGAAGGCAATTATTAGTCAATGGAAATAGCCGTGTGGCATTAAAGTGATATGATTGTGATTTGTGAAAGGTAATCATTACCTCTCTGGCCTCATCAACTGGAAATGACCGAAACAGGCTTAGATGCAGCAGGGCTATGTGGGACGCTTCCATTAGGGTATGATCATCCTCTTCTAGATATATCTTTGCACGCTATGATGTCGTGTATCTGATTATTGTGGTTTGTATGCTAGAGGGCCCTCGGTAAATGTTGGTAACGACCGGAGGATGATATATTCGGTACCATCTAGTTATAGAGGTGGGCCGGTCTTGTGTTGGTAGAGGTATCCATGTGTGGTCCTCGGTACATTCTTTTAGAGATGTACCGTCGGAAGGTAGTCCCTTCACCTGGCCATTTGTATGGAAATCCAAACTCCACTACGAGCTGCGATTTTGTTAGTAAAGGCGTAATGAATAGCCTCGAAATGCTATATGGGTAACCATTTCGACTATGATTAATATTATTTGTATATACTAGACACTAGTATAATATAAGAGGATTTGATATGACATGTTTTAGTTATCGTAAGGTAAAAATATGTCCGTGTTTATGTGTGGGCGTGCCTTACGAGATACTTTTGTTTTGATAAAGGAAAAGTTTTGGTAATCTAATAAATTCAGTTGAGTGTGTTTCTCACGCTGGTTTACCAGACTGATCCGGGCGTTCTTCCCTTTCAATGATCGGGTCAGACCGAGTATATTTACAGGTTCAGATTGGTGCTATTGGAGCTTCAACAGGAGAGCTGGAGATCTTCATTTCGTATACACATATCTGTTTTGCTTGATTATCTGCTGTGCTTTGTTGTTGTTGTTTATATTGTCGGAAATTGTGAGGACAGGTTATTATAACTGTCTAGGCTGATAACTATGATTGATTGTTGAACTCTGATTGATGTATGTATATACAGTTTCTATTTTGTAAAGATCATTGATATGATATTATATGTATTCCGCTGCGATGTGAGAATCTGTATTGTTCTGTTTAGTTCTATCTTCTCTCTTTCTTCTCTTCTCTTCTTCTCTCTTCTTTTCTTTCTCTTGACTTTCTGTCAGTCTATGCTTTTTGGGTCGGATATGTGTGGTTTATTGTCGATTTAGAGGGTACAGATTAGCGGTTCGTCACAATAGGTAATTCCAAAATCCCTTGCTCAATGGGAGGTAGTTACCAGATGAGAGCTTGATAAAATACTGCAAGAGCTAAACCAGAAAATGGTGGATAGTCAAAAAGCTTTGATGGACAAGATGGGTGCTTTGCCGATCCAACAACCAAGGAGGACCAAAAGGAATAGAAGGGAAGCTTCATCTAGATCTGTAGAGGAAAACTCCTCTGTTTCTAGTGAAAACAAAAAAGATGGAAAGTAAAAGCTCAAGGAAGGAGTTGTTGGAGTTGTAGAAGAAGCTGTTAGAGGAAGTTAGAACGCTCCTCCCAAAAGAAATCCACTTGGTACCAAGAGGATTCAACTCGGTACCAAGAGGAATGCTAGAAATTTGGGGGACAAGGAGCAGAAGCCCTAGACCTATCTGATTTAGAAGATGACCTGCAGCTTGAAAATGGTGATTACGAGTTGGATGTTGGAGCAGATGGAGCTGGAGTTTAAACAACTGCCACGAAACTGACTGGACATCAATGGAAAACAAGAGGAGTGGTTCTCCTAGAGACAGGAGAACCTAAATATCAGTAGGCAAACTGAGATCATTTGCGGAGCTAAACATTCGGTGCTAAACACTCGGAGCAACCCCTGATAATCAACCTCTAGATTACCGAACCAGCGAGGAATATATCACAGACATGGTTAGATGGTTGGTAGAAGAAAGAAGAAAGAAGTGGCAGAAAGAATGAAGATTGGAGCTCCGCACTAAGTATGACTATGTTTACCGAAAATATTATGAGAGAAGAATACCCTAGAAAGTTTACGATGCCAACAATGAAATCATACAACAGAACTACTGAACCCAGACACACTGACTTAATTACGAATGGCATATGGATGGAGCTAGAGCTACAGATGTTGTTTATTATAGATGTTTCCCTATCTTCTTGGAAGGAGTTGCTTCGATGTGGTTCACTAGGCTCGCGTCAAGGTCTATATCTACTTTTAATGAATTAGCCAAGAAGTTTTTGGAGAAATTTAGGCTCCATGCTGCCCGACCGAAGGATTTGATGACTCTATCTAGCTTGTCTCAAGGACCCAAGGAGTCACTGAAGGGTTTCTTGAACTGATTCAACATCACTGTTACGGAGGTTAGAAATTCGAACGAAGATCTTGTATTCATGGCACTAGCCCGAGAAATTCACCTGGACACTGATTTTGGTAGGTGGCTGAAGATGAAATAACCAACTACTATGGAAGAATTCCATCGAAAGGAAAACCAATTTTTGTGGTTAGAAGAAGCAAACTTAGTTGAAGGAAAGGTTAGCGACGAATAGTTGAAGGAGGAAATTCAAAGCAATGTTGCAGTTAAATAGGATGGAGAAAACTCTGGTGGAGTTGCAGGAATTGCTGGAAGTTTTAGGAATCAGAAAAGGAGGAACCAAAACTCTATTGGCAGGTGTAATGAGAACAAGAAGCGCCTCAGGAATATGCAACCTGAAGATTATATATCTCTATATTACACACTAGAAAATATTTATCTTGCTGCTCAAGAGACTGAGCAATACAATAAACTTCCCAAGAGGGAGGCGACAAAGAAGGAGAAATATTCAAGAAAGTTCTGTCGTTTTCACCAAACTCATGGGCACAACACGAATGAATGCCTTCAATTGAAGGATTTGTGTAACACCCTGTAAATTTAATAGAAATTTAAATGGAAATATAAAAAGAAAAGTAAATTTAACTAAATCAAGGACTAATGAAAATTTTCATGGACGTCCAAATTTGGCTATGAAAGTGCATCATTGCGTTCTGGTGATTTTCTGGACGATTTTCATATATAACACTTCGAATCGGAGTTAGTACGAAGAATTTACAGGTGTTAAATGATTTTAAAAAAATAATAAAGTTAAAAAGGCAATACACACACATACACACAGACATTCGTAGGTCGACCCTTGGAATGGCATGGTCGACCGATAGTAGTTGACCAAGGCCCTAAGTGGTTGAAGGCAGCGACCTAGAGTGTGTTGTGCGGATGGCTATGATCATTACTTCATGGCTACAATTTTGATGACTGTGTGAGTTGTCAGCAAAATATTCTCCAACCCAAGTAAACGCCCCAAATTTATTACTAATCCCTGTAAATTCTAGCCTAACCTAACCCTAATTCACATATAATAGTTTACTGTAATGAAATTTTGCCCAATTCTAACATCTCCTCTAACCCTAAAATTCTTTCAAGATTAAAATAAAATCAACCTAGAAAAACACAATCGATTGGATCTAGAAGAAGTAAGTAGAGCTAGCATATAGAGGGACGATTCTTAAGCAAAACAAGTAGAAAGAGCTTAGGCTTAAGGTGAATGGAAACAATTTTAGTAAGATAACTGTTACGGTTAGTTTAATCTATTTTAACTAGTTTAGGGTGCTAGAAATCGAATTTGAATTATATAAACCCAAAATTGAAATATGTAAACTAGGCTAGAATGGAACCACATTAAACTATTAACTTGAAATTGATATGTACACCTCTTTTACAATTAGGTTTGAAAACCCTAAATTCACAAACACTAAATTGAATTGCAAATTGGTACTTAGACTGGTCATCTAGTAATTAGGGTTCATTGATTATTATTAACGAAGTGAATTAAATTATAAAATGATTGACATTAAAAATATGTAGAGACCCTAAATTTTGTTTGTGGACAGTCAACCTAGGACCCTCGACGGTCGATCAGTGGCAGTCGACTGGTTACGTCTAGCGGTCAACCGTTCAAAACAAAAGTTGCAGATGTTGAACCTCGACTTAAGGCCCAATTTTACTAATAAAAATATATATAAACATTAATTGTTGAGGGCCTATTTATAGGAAATTGGATGCATGTTAGTAGTACTTATAGGGAAGATAGTTCCCTAGGAGTCCCTAGGAGCGGACGCAAGGTCGTGGCGGTGTTGGGTAAATATTGTTTATCCAATTTAGGATAGAGTAATCTACTGGAGGCATGTATTTTTGCAAATGGCACTCACATAAGGTTCCACTGTGTGCGTGCAGCATTGATGAGAATGCTTGATGGAGTGGGTCTGACACAATGGGAAGTCCAGGTATGCATGATTTCTGATGCACATGATATAATTCAAATGAAGGACCCAAAGTGTGCAACGAGAGGCTAACAATACGATCAAGAAGTGGAAGCGAATGTAGATGATGAGATATACCGACAAATCGGCATCTTGGGTTCTTCCTCTCCGGGCGTAGTGAATGGAAATCGATTCCCAGTAGCCTAGTGGCAGTGATAGTAGTGGGATTTAGTCCCATAGTGGCCTAGTGGCGGTGATAATACAGTAGCCTAGTGTAACACCCTAGCGCTAGTGATTTAGTTAGTTAGTTAATTAATTAGTTAGGCTCCAAAAATTAAATCTGTGCAAACGAGGGAATTTGACCTTGACACTTGCACCATTGCGTTTGTGGCGAAATTCTGAGCAACTTTCACATTTGGAGTTTTGCGATCGGAGTCCAAACAAAGAAGTTACGGACGAAAGACGAATTCAAAACGGAAATAGTTCGATTGGAATTAATTAACATTTTATATTAATTAATCCAGGCCCATAGGTCGACCTACCACTATGAGCGATCGACCCCTAGGTAAGGGGCAGTTGACCACTCCTTGTGTGGTGGCTAAGGTTTATATGTATTTATGCGTTAATAAATAAGCACAGCGTTTATTCGTACGTTATTTATGTGTAACGTTCATTAGTTATTATTATATTTAAGGAAGCGAATAGGTAGAATTAGAAAATGTAGTAATTCTTATTAATAAGAAATAAATTATGAATTCCTATCAATTAATAAATAGAAAATGAAAGATTGTAACCTCAATTATTGGAAAATAATTGATAGGATTAGATTAGGGGTTACAATTGGTTAGTATGGGAATTAAGGACTATAACTCCAATTAATAGGCAATTAATGGAAATGAATTCGGGAGTTACAATTAATAGGGACAAATGGATAAAAAGGGAATGATAAAAATGGAATAGATATAAAAAGGTTACTAATTTGAAATTGGTAATCATACATAAATGTCTTAGGAAATGTCTGTTAGGTTTTTATGGACAAATTAACATTTATGATCATTAAAAAGGGATTTATGTGTAGATAAGTATTAAAGGTAAATCTTATTGCATTAAATAAAAAGGGAATTAGTAAGTTAAGTCTAATGTCAACATAAGATAGTATAAGTAAAGACTTAGGATAGTTAATTGGACTTAGTGGGCTGGTGATACGAGGTCAGTAGAGTCACTCGACGGAAGACTACCCTTCATTTTGAGGCTATCAATAGTCAGGTGCACTTATTACTAATGTAAGATATCACTAATCCTAGGACCTGTGACGGCGTGAGAGATTGGACCTGCTTTCTTAATTGAAAAGTATTAAATGGTCCAAATTTAGAATTAGGAGCGGTGAGGGATATCTCCATAAGGGTTCGCTTCTGGTTTGAGGTATTAAGTGGCTATAGTGTCTGCGTCTCTCCTAAAAGGAAGTATTAAGTAACCTAGTGAGATTCCAAATAAATAAGGATATCTCCAAAAAGGTTCACTTCAGTGTTGAGGTATTAAGTGGCTATTATAGGGCCCACCTCCCTACCAAAAGAAGTCACCTAATGAGATTCCATATTTATAATTAAGAGTGATGGTGGATATCTCAGGAAGGGTTCGCTTTGGGTTTAAGGTACTAAGTGACCGATCTAGGGTTCGACTCTCTACTGTAAAAGAAGTACTAAGTAGCCCAATGAGATTTCCAAGCAATGCCAATCAGATTGTACTGGTGAGAATTCTGCCTTAGGGTTAGGTATTAAATGGCAAAAGCCTACCTATAAGTAGGTGTTAAATGGTCAGAGGCATGCCTAGTCCTTGATAATAGGTTATTAAATGGCTTGGGTACAGTCTCTCAAATTACTAAGACTTTAATAACGTAGATGCGTTAGTGGTATGGCTATTATAAGTTATAAGGCCATAGATAGTGATCAAAGGTCTCTGTAGCTTGGACAAATAGACTAATAATGACGACGCTGGAAGTCCACCTTAGGAATAGGCCTTAAATGATGGAGTCTACCTCGATTGAGGTCTTAAATGGTAGAGTTTATATATTTCTCTTTTAAAGTATTATGTGGTGAAAGTAGAAGCCCACTTCATATTTAGAAGTATTAAGTGGCAAATGGATATGGAAGTGTTGGGTGGTTGATAAGGCATCGTTAGTATTTTGTACCTTGGGAATGGGTAGGTAAGTAATCGTGTGTGCAATGCAAGGTTAGATTAGAATTACTAACCTCAATAGACATAATAATTAAATGGAAACCAATTGGTATAAATTTATATTATGGACAGTTTATATATTTTCCAGTCACCAAAACATTGTTCTGACCCCCTCCTCATTACAACACACAGGATAGATTTAGAGGAACAGATCACTGAAGTTGGATGTGTTTAGTTGTTGGATGTCTTCTTTTCTCTCATGCTCGATGCTGATGTTACAATCTTCTATCCAAGGAATGCCATTAATTCCAAGGTAGTAGTCATAATCGGTATTCTTATCCTATTATTGTTTCCACTTTGAGTTTAGATTTCTCTCAATCTCTGATAATTCTCATGCTTATTTGCAGGTTCCAAATCCAAAGAGTTGTGCTTTAATGGACTTGGGTTCGGATTTTTGTCGAAATTTAGGCCCATTAAGGTATGTGTTGTTACATTTGGTATCAGATTCTAAGTTAGTAGATCAAAGGAATTAGGATAAATTGACAGAATGCATTCGTACTTTCTTATCCAGTATTATTATATTTTACGTTAGATTCTAAGAATTTCGACTATAGAATTAGTTGTAGTTTCACTCCGAAGGAATGGACAATGCAACTATGGGTTGGAAATATCTTAGAATTAAGATTTTCACGCCGACTCTAAAGTACCCCACAAAATGCTGCGGATGCATAAAGCGCTGTTGATAAAGAGCTTGAGTCTGACATATGGTAGAATCCCAGAGACTGGAGTTGTTTAACTTGATGGCTGAGATTCTAGCTACCATCTTATTTTAGATTTTTATGATGAGTCCAGTCGAAGACACACAGTTATGCTAGATGGACGGGAAATTAGAGTCTGTATGTCTTAATTGTTCGAAAGCTAGTTTTTGCTAGGGTACATTCATTGATCGCCTCTTTATTGGCGAACCGGATTTTTTTTGGATATTTAATGTTAATTCCTTAGTCTAAAATCTATGAGAGAATTTTATAAAGTATATTGTGGAAATGCCTTAGATTTGGAAAAAGGGTTTTCAAAGGATTTCTTTTTCCAAGGATTTATTTTGGAAACATTGTTTTGGGAAAGTTTTTGAAATTTTAATTTTCAAAGAAACAGGTATAACACTAAGTTGGTCGTGTTAAGAAATTTTTAGTTTATAAATGATTAATTCCTGAAATCCTTAAATATTATATGTATATATCGGTAAAGGCTTGGTTTTGATTTTTAGCAAGGAAATAGTATTCCAATTTGGGAAATTTGTGTTTAAAAAGATTTTTGGAAACACTGAAATATATAAATATATATAAGTTTTATTTTTAAGGGATGTTTTGTATGAAATAGTTTCTATTATATAGAAACAAGTATAAAGGAGCATATATTTATCTTGGTGATTTTTGGTTTATAAAATCATGGTTTTTAAAATCTTATCTCTAGGTACAGACAAAATAAGAATGACATTTAATTTTATTTGGGTATGTAGTTAGAAGTGTTGTTGTACCACCAGCTATTGGAAAAAATATTTCCATGCGAAGTAGGCAAGAAATAGAAGCTGCAATATTTTGGGTTTTTGGGAATTATTGTTGGTTGCAGCAGTTTTGTCAGGACTACTGTGAATTGCTGGAGCATGGTTCAGGACTAGGCGGTAGGCTTTGACACTACCGTGATGAGGACATGAATTTTTCGAATCGTGTTGAATCGAAGGAGATGGCGTGAAACGATTATTATTATTTAATCCAACACTAATTGGTTCTAGGCTCAACTAACATCCAAAGCCCATCTAGCGGTTGACCACCTAACGGTAAACCTAGAGTGGTCTGCCAAGTTTTGGGCCTTTTGGCACAACTTGAACCTGGAACGGGACTATAAAAGTCGCATCTAAATTCCCCCAATTGCCTTCTTTCGTTCCTCCTTCCTCAACAAGCCGAACCCAATCTACATCCTCCTCCTCTTTCAAGTATTAGCCTCTCTCTTCCGTTTCTCCCCAGGCGATGCCGTTTTTCCCTAGGAGTAGCAGCCTCGCCTTTTGCCCCCTCGCGTCGGTTTTTGCGCATTAGTTCTTGCCCCGCCACCACTCCAGATCTAAACCCTATTTTCTCCCTCCGACCACTTGTTAACCCAAGACACATTTTCACACTGTCGATTTTTCCTTGCACCATTATGGTCTCAACCCTCAAGAGGCCACTTGACTGGACCGGAATGAGCAAAAGGTTTCGCCGCTTTTGGGCTAGAAGAGATATTCATCGCGGTAGGATTTGCACCAATCCTCATCTTCGATACCTTTGAGCGAGAATGTTACCCCTATTGTATCTACCTTTCTGATGACCTATTGGCACGGAATTTCGATGGAGACAACAGTTTGATTCCTTCGGAGGTGAAGGGTGTCTTGATTGAGCTGACTAATGATGACCTTGCTTAGATTTTGTAGGCCTCCATAAAGGACGTAGAGTTGGATGATTTTGAAGTGACCGACTCAAAGATTTTGTAGTTAATCTTTTTCTAGGATGTTAGTGTTTGGAAGACGGGTAATCTACGTCTGACTACCTGTCAGGTTTTGCGCATCATTCAGCATAATGTTATCCCTAAGGTGGGAAGTTATGACCAGATTTATCCCATGGTGCGGAAGACTACCTTTGCTAGTATAGGTGGCATCGCCGTCAATTGGACCCACATCCTTATCATGCAATTTGTAGATCAAGGATTAGCACTCCACATAGTCACTTTCTATATTTTCACCTAGCCGCTCTCGTCTTTAGGTAATTCGAGTGAACCTTCGTAGAGAGGCAGTTTAGTAGAAGGTTCCTTCTACCATCATTAGATCCTTCCTTAGGAAGATGGCAATTCCGACCGTCAGCAACTCCAGCAGCACCAACAGCATGAGATTGGGTGTATAGCCACCATGCTATGACCATCCAAGGGTCGCAGCAAGGATTAGCTCCAGCCGTGGAGCAAGGCATCTCGTAGTCTACAGGCGTTACTTTAGAATTTAAAGTGTTGTTGTCTTTTCACTTCCAACATTTGTTCGTCTTTTTAGGTTGTTTGGGTTGTAACTGTTAGTTATCTCTTGTAAAAGGCACGCACAATACTATGAGTTTCTATTTATTTACTATGTTATTGTTTCTGGAAATACAAACTGCTCTTATATATGCATAGTAAAGAAGCAGTATAAATATGAGAATTTCATAAAGACACTTAATTAACGGTGAATGCAATATAAGACTGGAAATTTAGAATAGTTGGAAAATTTTAGCGAAGGACATGGTAAAGTTGTTTTGGTATCACAGGTCATTGCTCATGTTCCTTAAAAGTTAAAAATTTTAGGTAATTGGACATGATGACATTTTTAGATAAAATATCAAGTTTTATGGGTTAAGATTAGTTGTAGAATTTTAGAATTTGGTTTATGCGTTTAGCGCATAACCGACTTCCGACTACGTGGAAATTGTGGCTTAATTTATCAAAAATTTTGGAAAGGAAATATTTTGAAAAGCTTCTTTTTGAAAAAATAATATAGATTTTAGTTATTTTTGGCTAAATTATTTTTAGAATTTTTGTCCAAAAGTTTGATTTCAAGAAAAAAAACATGCGTCTAAATATTTTAGGATTTTATCTTGACTTACGAATTTGAAAAGTGGGAATGGTTTTTTTGAAATCTTTGATTTTGAAGGCCACATGTTAGGTGTAGGGAAGGAAAATAGATTTAGAATTTGCAGATTTAGCAGTGTCTTAGGATCGATGATGCAATAAATGCAAGCGGTAACAAGGGAA
This sequence comes from Allium fistulosum, assembly GCA_030737815.1. Taxonomy (NCBI): domain Eukaryota; kingdom Viridiplantae; phylum Streptophyta; class Magnoliopsida; order Asparagales; family Amaryllidaceae; genus Allium; species Allium fistulosum. Next base: position 1,383,796,927 of record CM060901.1, on the reverse strand, counting down.
AAACTGATTTATCCTTAGAATTTTTATTTCCATACTTTGTCGATGACGCACGCGATTCTACTTTTAGACTCAATTTTGTTTTAGATCTTGAAATAAACATCCTTATGCGTTTTGTACGTGGAAAATTTGGAGTAAATCCGAAACAGCGAGGAAATTTCTACTGTACTACGGGAATAGGAAGATTATAAAGTGGTAAGAATGTTAAATTATCCACCTAAATTCCTTTTTCCGGCATAGGAGTAAAGTTTAGGAAGCAATTTTTCGACGTGTTTGGTTTTTTGATGGTAGGAAATGGATGCAGAATTGGTTGCTTCATGCTTCTATTTATAGGAGTATGGGGGTTTTTGGTTGAAAAGATTTTTCAAAAACTGCATACATATAGAACTGCCAGTATACATAGGTTGTTTGCATCATATTTTTCAAAAATATTTTCAAAGAAATGCATTCATATAGGAGGATCTAATTTAGAATCATTCTGCATACATATTTTCTATATGGGGATACAGTATTACACTATGCACATGTGCACATTTGGTTGCAAAATTGGTTATACACTCATTGGTTGTGTAGTTAAGATAATTAGGAGCCAAAACTATGACTTAATCATTGGTGAAATTTCGAAGACGAAATTCCTTTTAAGGGGGAAGAATGTAACAACCCATAATTTGGTGTTAGTTATTTAATTAGTTAGTTAATTAGACTCCAAAAATGGAATTTATGCAAACGATGTAATTTGACCATGAAACTTACACCATTGCGTTCATGGAGAAATCCTGAGCAACTTTCATATTTAGAGTTTTGTGATAGGAGTCCAAGTGAAGAAGTTACGGATGAAAAACGAATTCGGAACGGTAATAATTCAATTGGAATTAATTAACATTTTATATTAATTAACCCGAGCACATAGGTCGACCTACCACTATGAGCAGTCGACCAAGGGCGATCGACCTCTAAGTAGGGGCAGTCGGGTGCTCCCACTGTGGCGGCTAGGGTTAGCCTAGGCCCAACAGCTGGGATTAATATATTTCGATCTGACGGTTGAGGTTGATTCTTATGCCTATAAATCAGGCCCAACCCTCCCTTTTCTTCTCATATTTTTCTGATATATTCATACATATTGGAGAAGAATAGAAATCTAATAAAAACGAGAAGAGAAGAGATAAACTATACATGTATTTGAGGTAATTTATATATATTTGTATATTTGTATCTATTTTCTCTTCCAATCACAAATCTCTTCTCAAATCTGAAATTTTGATATATATATATACCCTTTTTATACATATTTCTTGGATTAAAAAGGATTTGGAGATAAATTTAAGGTTCTACTTCAGATCTAGAGATTTGGATCGCTTTTAAAAGATTAGTGGGAAATTTTATATATTGTTTATGATTTTAAATCTATTATGTTGGCATACGTTTGATTTTTATGCCTAAATCAATTTTATTTATGAATTGTATGCTTAAATTAGCATAGAAAACTATTACCTATATATTCTTGTTTTAGAGTATATTTACACCTAGATCTGGAAATGTATCCCTAAGATTTTAGAATTTGAATGTTGTATATTTTTATTCCAGGTCTGTACTTGGGAGTAAAATATAATTTTTGGATTATTGCCCAATTTCTGGTAGGTTATAGGTTTTCCATAGTTTAATTTACGGGAAGAACATCCATTTGATTTTTGTAAATTTGTTTACTTTTTCCACTTTTTATTAAGAAGGGCAACGTTTGATTTAACAAGGAATAACCACAGATAAAAAGGGAAGAGATGTGTAAAGTACATATTTATTCTTCGTGGTTTGAACTATCTATTCCAATTAAAAAGAAATTATCCATTCCTTGTAATTTCAAATGGAGTCAATCTCCCTTTTGTGTTAAACCAATTTATGGAAATCATAGCGGAAAATCTTCCTAAGGAATCTAATTCTAGCAAATTAATTATGGAAAGCATATTCTAATTTAGTAATTATGACTAGAATATATTTGGTTAGTAATAGGTAGTTTTATTAGGTAGTTTATACGTACTTATTGCATTAATAAATAAGAATAGCGTTTAGTCGTGCGTTATTCATGCGTAACATTCGTTAGTTATTATTATATTTAGGGAAGCGAATAGGTAGAATTAGGAAATGTAGTAATTCCTACTGATGATAAATAAATTAGGAGTTCCTATTAATTAATTAATAGGAAATGAAGTATTATAACCCCAATTAAAGGGCAATTAATGGGAAATAACGGATAGGATTATATTAGGGTTTACCATTGGTTAGTATGGGAATTAAAGACTATAACTCCAATTAATGGGCAATTAATGGAAATGAATTTGGAAGTTATAATTAAGGGGCTTTGCACCGAAGGTCCCTATTTTTGATGTTGTTGTACGAAAAGTCCCTATGATAATGAGTATGTAAATTAAGTCCCTGTTTTTTTTAAATCAGAAAGTGCAAACTATCTTGCGCTTTTCAAAAATTTAAATTTTTTGAAATTTCAAGATTTTCAAAAAAATTTCAAACTCAAAAAGCGCAAACTAGCTTGCACTTTCCTAATAAAAAGTGCAAGTTAACTTGCGCTATCAAACATTTCAAAATTATCGAAAATTTTAAAATTTTCAAAATCAGAAAGCGCAAACTAGCTTGCGCTTTCCATCATAACTTGCATTTTTCAAAAATTTTAAATTTTTCAAAAATTTTAAATTTTTCAAAAATTTCAAACATTTCAAAAAAAATTCAAAATAAAAGCGCAAACTAGCTTGCGCTTTCTTGATAGAAAGCGCAAGTTATCTTGCGCTTTTTAAATTTTTCAAAAGTTTTAAAATTTTCAAAAATTTTCAAAAAAAATTCGTAGTCAAAATGTTGCAAGTTAGCTTGCATTTTCTGTCAGAAAAATGCAACACAACTTGCCTTTTCTATTTTTCAAAAAACAGGGACTAAATTTACATATTCATATCTACATGGACTTTTCTTATAACAACATCAAAAACAGGGACCTATCACACTTTTCTTGTACAATTAATAAGGACAAATGGATAAAAAGGGACTGATAAAAATGGAATAGATATAAAAAGGTTACTAATTTGAAATTAGTAATCATACATAAATGTCTTAGGAAATGTCCGTTAAGATTTTATGGACAAATTGACATTTATGAGCATTAAAAGGAGATTTATGAATAGATAAGTATTTAAGGTAAATCTTATTGCCTTAAATAAAATGGGAATTAGTAAGCTAAGTCCAATGTCAACCTAAGATAGTATAAGTAAAGACTTAGGATAGTTAATTGGACTTAGTGGGTTTGTGATGCGAGGTCGGTAGAGTCACTCAATGGAAGGTTGTCCTTAACTTTGAGGCTACCAATAGTAGGGTGCACTGATGTGAGATATCACTAATCCTAGGACCCATGGCTGCGTGAGAGAGTGGACCTGCTTTCTTAATTGAAAAGTATTAAATGGTCCAAATTTGAAATTAGGAGCGATGAGGGATATCTCCATTGGGGTTCCCTTCTAGTTTGAGGTATGAAGTGTTTGTAGGGTCCGCCTCTCTCCTAAAAGGAAGTTTTAAGTAACCTAGTGAGATTCCAAATAAATAAGGATATTTCCAAAAGGTTCACTTCAATGTTGAGGTATTAAGTGGCTATTGTAAGGCCCACCTCCCTACCGAAAGAAGTAACCTAATGAGACTGCATATTTATAATTAAGGGTGATGGTGAATATCTCAGGAAAGGTTCGTTTCGAGATTAAGGTACTAAGTGACTGATTTAGGGTTCGCCCCTCTCCTATAAAAGAAGTACTAAGTAGCCCAATAATAGTTCCAAGCAATGTCAGCTAAATAATACCAGTAAGGAGTCCGCCTTGGGGTCAGGTATTAAATGGCAAAGGCCTACCTATAAATTGGTGTTAAATGGTCAGAGGCCTACCTAGTCCTTATTAATGAGGTATTAAGTGGATTGGGTACAGTCTCTCACATTTCTAAGACTTTAATAATGGTAGATGTGCTAGTGGTATGGTTATTAAAAATTATAAGGCCATAGATAGTGGTCAAAGGTCTCTGTAGCTAGGACCAATAGACCAATAACGACATGCTAGAAGTCCACCTTGGGAATAGACCTTAAATGACGGAGTCCACCTCAATTGAGATCTTAAATAGCAGAGTCTTCCTATTCCTCTTTTAAAAGTATTATGTGGTGATAGTCGAAGCCCGGTTCATATTTAGAAGTATTAAGTGGCAAATGGGTATGGAAGTATTGGGTGGTTGATAAGGCTTCATCTGTATTTTGTACCTTGGGAATGAGTAGATAAGTAATCGTGTGTGCAATATAAGATTAGATTAGAATTACTAACCTTAATAGACATAACAGTTAAATGGAAACCAATCAGTATAAATTTATGTTATGGACAGTTTATAGATTTTCAAGTCACTGGAACGTTGTTTTGACCCTCTCCACATTACAACCCACATGATAGATTTAAAGGAACAAGTCACTGGAGTTGGATGTGTTTAGTTGTTGGAGAAGTCTTCTTTTCTCTCATGCTCGATGCTAATGTGATAATCTTCTATCCAAGGAATACCATTAATTCCAATGTAGTAGTCATAATCGGTATTCTTATTATATTATTGTTTCCGCTGTGAGTTTAGATTTCTATCAATCTCTGATAATGCTCATGCTTATTTGCAGGTACCAAATCCAACGATTTGTACTTTGATGGACTTGGGTTTCGATTTTTGTCGAAATTTAGGCCCATTAAGGTATGGGTTGTTACACCTTGTGGAGGTGTTTTCAAGGTTAGTAGCCAAGAGGCAGTGTTTCCACGTTTAGTAGCGTTGTGGCAGTGTTTACATATTTTAGCAGCCTAGCGGCATTGTTTATATTGGGTAGCTCTAGGAGCGGTGGCTTACACAAATTGTAGTGTATTTATGTATTAGACAAGAACCCTTAGGAAATGGACCTTAGGAATTCACGGACACTTGTAGTAAACCCTATATCATCTAGAGTAGTATTGAAGTAACTGCATACGATCATCACATATTAAACTTGTACTCATTCACCAGACTTATGTTTGACCCACTCCCACCTTTCCATATTTCCCCACCACAGTATGACAGGTTAGTAGATAATTGGACATAGTACGTGGAGGAAGGAGCTTCACATTGGAGTTCTTTTTCTTATATTTTTTGTTATCCATCATGTAGTTACTTACTGTATTAAAAGTTTATAAAATATATATTGTACATTGAAACAATGTACATGGAAAATAAAGTATTTTGGAGACTATTCCCTAAAATGTCAATTTTTCAGTACTTATATCTTAATTCCTTCTGCTATGAGATCTGAAAGTGTAGAATGTCTTAGAACTTACCCTTATAATTATGCTCTACAATGTTTAAAAACCCAACAGCTCGTACTTCTTGGCCTGAAGCGAGTCCGAAAGTCACCCTAGGCTTCGGATCGATGTATTGGAATGTGCCGGTTGTTACATTTGGTATCAGAGATTAGGTTTAAGATACCTTAGGATTTAGGTTCGTATTGAAAGAACGTACTTGAAAAGTTAAAAAGAAGAGTTTTCCGAAAAGGTTTTTCAAAATGGACTTTTGAAAGTATATTTGTTATCTATAGATAAAAGGTTTCAAAGGTTTTACATGTATATAAGTATAAAAAGAAAGAATGATATCAAGTATTCTTGCCAAGTACTATCTTTAGGAAAGTTGAAAATAATTCCCAATCATAGATAGGGAGGATGAGTATAATTTTTAGAGAAATGTCTCTAGAAAGGCAGCTAATATTCCGAGCCTAAACATCCTATATATTTTGAAGATAAGATGAGCCTAAACATCCTATATATTCTAAAGCGAGAAGATAAGATGAGCCTAATCCGACTAAGGGAGCGTAATTATAATTTTCTGATGTGTAATAATACACAACACCCTATATATTTTGAATCTATTATGTTGGCATATGTTTGATTTTAATGCCTAAATCAATTTTACTTATGAATTGTATGCTTAAATTAGCATAGAAAACTATTACCTATATATTCTTGTTTAGAGTATATTTACACCTAGATCTAGAAATCTATCCCAAAGATTTTAGAATTTGAATGTTGTATATTTTTATTCCAGGTCTGTACTTGGGAGTAAAATATAATTTTTGGATTATTGCCCAATTTGTGGTAGGTTATAGGTTTTCCATAGTTTAATTTATGGGAAGAACATCCATTTGATTTTTTTTAAAATTTGTTTACTTTTTCCACTTTTTATTAAGAAGGGCAACGTTTGATTTAACAAGGAATAACCACAAATAAAAAGGAAAGAGATGTGTAAAGTACATATTTATTCTTCATGGTTTGAACTATCTATTCCAATTAAAAAGAAATTATCCATTCCTTGTAATTTCAAATGGAGTCAATCTTTCCCTTTTGTGTTAAACCAATTTATGGAATTCATAGCGGAAAATCTTCCTAAGGAATCTAATTCTAGCAAATTAATTATGGAAAGCATATTCTAATTTAGTAATTATGACTAGAATATATTTGGTTAGTAATAGGTAGTTTTATTAGGTAGTTTATACGTACTTATTGCATTAATAAATAAGAATAGCGTTTAGTCGTGCGTTATTCATGCGTAACATTCGTTAGTTATTATTATATTTAGGGAAGCGAATAGGTAGAATTAGGAAATGTAGTAATTCCTACTGATGATGAATAAATTAGGAGTTCCTATTAATTAATTAATAGGAAATGAAGTATTATAACCCCAATTAAAGGGCAATTAATGGGAAATAACGGATAGGATTATATTAGGGTTTACAATTGGTTAGTATGGGAATTAAAGACTATAACTCCAATTAATGGGCAATTAATGGAAATGAATTTGGAAGTTACAATTAATAAGGACAAATGGATAAAAATGGACTGATAAAAATGGAATAGATATAAATGGTTACTAATTTGAAATTAGTAATCATACATAAATGTCTTAGGAAATGCTCGTTAAGATTTTATGGACAAATTGACATCTATGAGCATTAAAAGGGGATTTATGAATAGATAGGTATTTAAGGTAAATCTTATTGCCTTAAATAAAAAGGGAATTAGTAAGCTAAGTTCAATGTCAACCTAAGATAGTATAAGTAAAGACTTAGAATAGTTAATTGGACTTAGTGGGTTTGTGATGCGAGGTCAGTAGAGTCACTCAATGGAAGATTGTCCTTCACTTTGAGGCTACCAGCAGTTGGGTGCACTGATGTGAGATATCACTAATCCTAGGACCTGATGTGCACGTAAATGTGTATATTTTTACCACCATATTTAATCTATTTAAATTAAATAAATGATCATATTGGGTATTTTAACTTGTTTAAACCAAAATTCAAATTATTTCAAATTGTCACATATTCATCTTCATCCAAGGGCAAAATGGTCATTTTTGTGCATATATTAATTTTCTAAAATTTAATTGAAATTTTCTATATTATTTTGTAGGAATTTAAATTCATATACAAGTGGTTTCGTGATGATATATGCATGCACAAGAGTGAAGAGAACAAATGAAGATGGAAATAATTCAAAGTGAAGATAATGGAGGACCCCACCTATCCACCTACCTTAATGTACAAATTAGAGGCTAATGCACATGCTTATGGAATTAATGGCTTCATGTACATTTAAGTGAGGGATTATTGAAGCTAATGATAACTTGGCCTCCACACTTCCTAAGAGGGTATTTTGGGAATTCCCCAAAAATATGAATTAGGGTTTAACACATGTATAAAATCCCCTTATGTTTCATGTAACCCTCCTCCTTTTTTAGTCTCTCTTACTAAATTTTTAGCTTAGGAAATAAATCAAAGCTTTTCTCTCTTCTTTTTCCATGGCTACTTAGCCATTTTATTTCATGTAATTTTTCTTTCTTTTATGCAATGTTAATTCTCTTTTATTTACATGCTTCTTCTCTTCTTATGTTAGTAGTGTAGTTTACATTCATGCAAAGTAGATTAGTTTAATTCTTGTTAATTAGCTTCTCTTTTCCATTGGCTTTCATTTTGCTCTTCTTTTTGTTTTTGTTTATTTCATGTTGCAAGCTACAAGTGTTGATATGATAACACAAATGAGAGCCAATGACAATTTAGAGATAAATCCACTCTCTAGATCATGTAGTTCAACAAATTATGAAATTATTATCTCTCTTTTTTAGTCATAAGTTAGTTTAATTGATGTGCTTATCATAAGTATGGCCTATTTGTGCTATTAATTAGCTCAACATAAGCCGGCAAACTATAACACGCCATTTAAACTATTTTTCAACTCTCATGAAATATGACAACAAAGTTGAAAGCAAAATCTATTTTAAGTATGGTCTATTAACTATTAATTAGAAATATAGACCATCAAATTTCAATTTAAACATTCACTTCTTTGCCATAATCATATATAGATGAAGAGTCAATTTTTGTTTGTGATTGTTTAAGCATAGCCTATTTGTTTTAAACAACATAGACTATCAAATTCATCATGAAACAATAAATCACATCAATCATTCATTTAAGCACAAAAGAGAGCAATAATTATCAAAATGTTGAAGCTACATGATTAGAGGCTTCATTACCCCTAAATTGAAGGGATTAGCCTCTCATTTTTCAATCATTTTCTTTTTGTCATTTTTTCTACATTTTTAGCTTCACACTTTTCAACTTTGGTTAATTTGATTGAATAGAATTTTAAAATCATTAATTCCCTGTGGATCGACCTGTATTCGCCATGTTCTACATTCGTACACTTAATTTAAATTCGTTCGACGGTTTTCTAAACCGATAGAATTTCCGTCAACGAACAAGTTTTTGGCGCCGTTGCCGGGGAATTGTTTGATTTTAGTTTTCTATTCTTCGAATTATTTTTGGTTTAATTTTATTGTGTGTTTGTGTTGTGTGTTTGTTTTCATTTAAAAAAAATTACTTTTGGTTGTGTGTTTGTTTTGTGATTTTTGTGTTAATTGTGTTGTGTGTTTGTTTGTTTTCTAGTCTATTTGCATTTTTCTTCTTAAAAAAACAAAAACCAAAATACAAAAAACATACACAATTTCATTGCTAAATTACTTTCTCTATTTCACTTTGAAAATCATTTACAATTTTTCTGTTTACAAATTTCACTCCACACATTTCATTTCAAATACATTTCACACACTACAACATATCACTCTCTGCTGTTACTCTCTGTTGTGTGCCTCTGTTGTGTGCCTCTCTGTTCAGTACTACCTGGACCACAATTCCACCAACTATAACTACAACTACTCCTGCCACCAACCCCAACTACTACTGTGCTACTGTGCAACCCCCACTGCAACGCAGCATAACCATCGCCAACCCACAAGCAGTGACATACTTCATACTCCAGCCATTTACTATCGTCACCTTGCCTACGACATAACCAATTACTTCATTCAAAACTGTTGCCTCTTTACTCCTTAAGCATCAACTATTGTCACTTCAAAACAACCATCAGCAACCTTCATCATCTATACCAATCACACAGCAACTACTTCCCACTTCCACTATGCTTGCAACAAACAATTTACACCATCAAATTGCCACCAGAAACTGTCATCATCCACCTTAAACTTCTGTATCAAACCTGCACACTGTGCACACTGCCTGAATTCTCCACTGCCACAACACAAAATAAAGTTCAACCATAACCATCAAAAGTGCAAAGTAGTTCAATCATCCCCTTGTTCTACCAAAACTCCACAACCTTCCACCCACTGTTCTACCAAAACTGCTCCATACCATCAACTCAGACAGCCACTCACAGTACACACAACAATAACTTCTTCCATTCTTCCCACTGCTACACCTTCAATTGCCTCTGCATACTTTTGCATACCATCCACCATCACTTCTAGTTGCTATTCATCACTCAATGCCAAACTATATCACCGCATCACATCACCCCTCTGCGGCCATATCTCTCATCACTGCCTTCCACAGTTCTGCTCACCACCAACAAACATCCACTACAACCCACTGTGCTGCCACTAGTGCTATATCACATCCTCTTCTTACTATTCTGCCCTCTAATACAACATTTCAACCCATATTTCAGTGCATACCAGAGAACTGCAACACACTTGCCTACAACTTCAGCCACCACATCAACCATCTCCACACATCTCTGTCACTAGCTACTACAACATCACAACTTCGCTCCCCTGCCCCCATTACTCAACACACTCCCCTGCCTATCACCTACCTCCAACCAATGACATCTCCTCTGCCTTAAACTCCTCCACCGACTTGCAAACACTTGCTACATCAGACAACACCTGTAGCAAACTTCACCATCCTCTGCCAATATCATCTCCGACCATCCCCACAGTCATCATCATCACACCCAATACGAACTGCTGCAACCCTTAATCATCTACCACCAGCAATCGACTTCGCCTACGCCACGACAGTACAACAACAACTCCAGTGCAACCTCCCCTACCACCGCAGCCTCCAACAGCTTCGAACCATCCAACGACCACGACACTGCTTTGACAACACTTCAGACTACAAAGCCTACTCACCTGTTGAACACCAGAAGACTCACGATACCAGAAACGTCGAAGTCGACAACCAAAACCATCACCAAACCAAGCAATCACCTCTATCTTCAAGCTAAAATTCGAGCCAATCGAACCTCCAAATAATCATTCCTAATTCACATAGTTGACTCGAGATTTAATTCCATTCGATTTTTTTTATTGGGAAAAAGAGGACGTGGTATTTACAAGATTAATTTCTCTATTGAGTTTGCCTGAGAAATTGTAAATGAAAGTGAATTTAAACGGGTTTGGTAGTGGGCTGTAAATCATTGCTTGATGGGCTAAGCTTATTGTAGTTTTGTTTTATTTCACTTTAAAAAAAAAATTAAAGTAAAACGTCACTTTTAAGTTTCCTTTTCAAAAAAAAAATTAAAAAAACTTGTATATATATCTTGTTTTTATTTCAGGTTGCCGAAGCAGAAGGAGACAGCCCACTTGCCAAAAAAAAGGAGAAGAAAATAAACCGCTTGCTTGCTATATTTATTGTTTTTATTTATCTTGCATTGTTGTTTGCTTGCATTTGCATAAAAAAATTTCAAAAACCAAAATTCCATTCATAGTTGCATCGTTAGATTCACGTTTAATTTCTGCTTTGCATTTCATCCTAGAATTTGTTAATAATAACGGTTAGACATCGATAGCTCTTAATTGTATATTGACAAGTTGTCTTCTTTGAAAAATTTACTTTTTTGGTGTCTAGGATACGGCAGAGTAATAACCATTTATAAATATTATGGTGATTCGTAAATATTATAGTGGTTGTTCCTCTGAAGGTACTTAAACCTTCGGCTGCATTGCTACGGTGATTCGTGGTGCACCGATAAATCATGCCCGTTACCTGGCCGAGAACTATCTTGTTGATTTAAGACAATTTGTGATTATACAATTTTGGGTTAACTTAGGATAAATAATTTGTAATTAACTTTGCATTCATTTAGTTGCATTAGCTCATGCATATTTAAAAAAAATTCAAAATCCAAAACTAAAAAATTGTAAATATTCCTTTGAAATTTTTCCTTTGAAATTTTTAAATCCTTTTTCTTTGAAATTTCAAAAATCCAAAAAAAAATTAAAACTAAAATCCAAAAAAATTTACAAAATCTTTTCAAAAAAAATTGAAAAATCAAAAACAAAACAAAAATCAATTTTCCATTTTGAAAAAAATTAATTCTATTTCTAAATATTTTTCCTTTATAAAAAAAACCCAAAAACATTCTTGAAAATGTCCGAGTTTCCCTACTCACTAGAATTTTACAATAGTTGTGAAAATCAATATAATCCATATGATTTCACTCCAAATTCATATGGATATTTTAACGACAGCTATTCTTTAAACAATTCAAATTTTGAACAACAAAGTTTTCAAAACGATGACCAACCCTCGAATCTCGAAAGTAGCATTTCATCTCTACTTGAAATCTCTACACAACAAAATCAAATGATTAATGATTTGTGTAATTCATATTTGTGTAATAACTCGAGTCAAGGATTTCAAAATTTGAATTCAATTCAAAATTCAAATGGTTTCGAGTATAGCCCATGCCAATTCAATTTCGAACTTCAAAATGAATTTCAAAATCAAAATGAAAATGTGAACCAATTTTTAAATAATTTTGGCAATGGGAATAATCTCGACCACGATACAATTGAAAATTTGGTTATCAACAAATTCAAAGTGAAAATTTTCAAATTAATAATCACAAATTTGACTTTGTTGAACAAATGAATGAAATGTACAATGATCACATGGATTTGGTGTTCGAAACATATTTGAATCAACATGGTAAACATACTCAAATCCCAACATGTGACAAGTCAAACGATAATCCATCTTTTACCCAAATCGACGATTTTCAAGTAACAACTTTTGAAATGGAAGATAACAATCTTAATGAAGTTATTGAAACACGGTAATTGAGTTGGATTTCAATTCTTCTAAGGGTGAGAAACTCGATTTAAATTTCGATCTTCCTTTTTCTGAAAATTTGAATACAACAACTTTGGATTTTGAAATGGATATATGCGATGAAGTTGTTGATAATCCAACAAAGGAAGACGAATTTATTGAACACAAATTTTTTGGACTTTTGGATGACGAGTTGTTAAATTTCGATAGGGAAGATGTAAATCACCACTTTGATTTTGAATTCAATAATTTTGAAGAAGTTTTCAATGATAAATTTGAATCTCAATTTAGTGATAATAAATTTGAATTTCAATCAATTATTCTATCAACCTCGAAAATCATCGAAAAGGAAACAACTCGTACGGTTTTCAATAAAACGACATTTGTTTTTCCAAATCCAAATTCAACTTCGAAATCTTGTATGGTTTGGTTTTCCGAGCTTAAGCCATGTCTCGCATACTTGATGAGACAAATGAATCGGTCTTTGGAAGACCGTGTCATTTACTTTTTGACGATATACTTTCTCATCTCGTGTAAATATCGTTAGTTTTCATTTCAATAAGGTCATGTTTTCATTTTTATTTTTCTCCTTCCACTTGGGTTGATTGTGGGGACACAGTCAAAATCAAGTGTGGGGGGAGACTCATCATCATTTTTCAATTTTTCATGGTTTATTTTTAATTTTTCTTTCCAAAATTTTAAAAAAAATCTCAAAAACAAACCCAAAAAACAAAAAAAAATTGTTAAGCATTTTTTATTTATTTTTAAAGAAACACTATAGGATAAATAGATGGTTTTGGTTAATTAAATTGAATTTTTTGAAAATTTATTTGTCTTAACAAAAATAAAAATGAAGGTTGATTACAAATAATAATGGTTTAACTAGTATATAGGAAGATTCATACGTGTTAATTGTGAAATATATCCTAATTGAAAATCTATGTTTTAAAAAGTGGTGAATTTAAAGTAAAGGATATAACATTTTTTTTGTCTTCTAAGTTAAATGGTGCTAAGATGATTTTGCAAAACTCTCTCTTCGAAAAAAAAAAAAAACAAAAAGAAAAAAAATACAAAATACAAAAAATACTTCTTGTATATATGTGTGTTGTATATATATATATATATATATATTTTAAAAAAACACCTAGAGTCATATGTTCACACTCGTGTGTTCACTCGCCATGCTCTGTACCCTTCTCACGTAAGCCCGAAAGGCAGTGCACGATCGGTATATCTGGTCTCAGTTTATCTGAGTTAGGTGTGTGTATATAAAAATTATTTTACTAATAACGCCTACAGTCAATAAGTGTTCACACTTGTGTATTCACTCGCCACGCTCTGTATTCCCCTCACATCAGTCCGCAAGGCAGTGCACGGGTAATATATCTGGCCTCAGTTTACCCTAGTTAGGCATATGTAAATATTGTAAATATCAATAAAATTTTCAAAAAATGGAGAGAGTAAGCAAATGAAATCCAAGCACTATTTTAACTTATTTGATTTGATTTGTTATTGAAATGAAATAAAATACCACTTTAATAAACTTTGATAATCAACTAAGGACCTATTTCATGGTTACACTTTGTTATCAACTGAAACAACGAGTTAAACTATTGTCTATTGGTTATGATAACTTAATTTTTATCGGACATTTTGACAAGTAAATGACTTAAATTTCAAGATAATGACCAAACCTATATTTAACTTATTTGTGTTAATTTAAAAGTAAATCCTTCATTCGTAAATATTTTCAAAAACTTGCATTCACATCTTTGTAAATATATCTTGCATTTTTGTAAATATTTTCATCCTGCATTTGGATTTTTGTGGGTAGTATCCGCTGAAAACCCTCACGGGACAACACTCGTCCTACTGGGGACACCTAGAGGTTTAACGGCTTGTTGCATACGCTCAATGTAATCGTGCTCCCTATGAAAACGGATTTATCTTAGTTTTTCTTTATTCGAGGACAAATAAGAAGATAAGTGTGGGTGTATTTGATGTGCACGTAAATGTGTATATTTTTACCACCATATTTAATCTATTTAAATTAAACAAATGATCATATTGGGTATTTTAACTTCTTTAAACCAAAATTCAAATTGTCACATATTCATCTTCATCCAAGGGCAAAATGGTCATTTTTGTGCATATATTAATTTTCTAAAATTTAATTGAAAATTTATATATTATTTTGTAGGAATTTAAATTCATATACAAGTGGTTTTATGATGATATATGCATGCACAAGAGTGAAGAGAACAAATGAAGATGGAAATAATTCAAAGTGAAGATAATGGAGGACCCCACCTACCCATCTACCTTAATGTACAAATTAGAGGCTAATGCACATGCTTATGGAATTAATGGCTTCATGTACATTTAAGTGAGGGATTATTGAAGCTAATGATAACTTGGCCTCCACACTTCCTAAGAGGGTATTTTGGGCATTCCCCAAAAATATGAATTAGGGTTTAACACATGTATAAAATCCCTTTATGTTTCATGTAACCCTCCTCCTTTTTTAGTCTCTCTTACTTAGTTTTTAGCTTAGGAAATAAATCAAAGCTTTTCTCTCTTCTTTTTCCATGGCTACTTAACCATTTTATTTCATGTAATTTTTCTTTCTTTTATACAATGTTAATTCTCTTTTATTTACATGCTTCTTCTCTTCTTATGTTAGTAGTGTAGTTTACATTCATGCAAAGTAGATTAGTTTAATTCTTGTTAATTAGCTTCTCTTTTCCATTGGCTTTCATTTTCCTCTTCTTTTTGTTTTTGTTTATTTCATGTTGCAAGCTACAAGTGTTGATATGATAATAGGACCCGTGACTGCATGAGAGATTGGACCTGCTTTCTTAATTGAAAAGTATTAAATGGTCCAAATTTGAAATTAGGAGCGATGAGGGATATCTCCATTGAGGTTCCCTTCTAGTTTGAGGTATTAAGTGTTTGTAGGGTCCGCCTCTCTCCTAAAAGGAAGTATTAAGTAACCTAGTGAGATTCCAAATAAATTAGGATATTTCCAAAAGGTTCACTTCAGTGTTGAGGTATTAAGTGGCTGTTGTAAGGCCCACCTCCCTATCGAAAGAAGTAACCTAATGAGATTGCATATTTATAATTAAGGGTGATGGTGAATATCTCAGGAAAGGTTCGTTTCGAGATTAAGGTACTAAGTGACTGATCTAGGGTTCTCCCCTCTCCTATAAAAGAAGTACTAAGTAGCCCAATGAGAGTTCCAAGCAATGTTAGCTAAATAGTACCAGTAAGGAGTCCGCCTTGGGGTCAGGTATTAAATGGCAAAGGCCTACCTATAAATCGGTGTTAAATAGTCAGAGTCCTACCTAGTCCTTATTAATGAGGTATTAAGTGGCTTGGGTACAGTCACTCACATTGCTAAGACTTTAACAATGGTAGATGTGCTAGTGGTATGGCTATTATAAATTATAAGGCCATAGATAGTGGTCAAAAGTCTCTGTAGCTAGGACCAATAGACCAATAACGATGATGCTAGAAGTCCACCTTGGGAATAGACCTTAAATGACAGAGTCCACCTCAATTAAGATCTTAAATAGCAGAGTCTGCCTATTCCTCTTTTAAAAGTATTATGTGGTGATAGTCGAAGCCCGCTTCATATTTAGAAGTATTAAGTGGAAAATGGGTATGGAAGTATTGGGGGGTTGATAAGGCTTCGTCGGTATTTTGTACCTTGGGAATGAGTAGTTAAGTAATCATGTGTGCAATATAAGATTAGATTAGAATTACTAACCTTAATAGACATAACAGTTAAATGGAAACCAATCAGTATAAATTTATGTTATGGATAGTTTATAGATTTTCAAGTCACTGGAACGTTGTTTTGACCCTCTCCTCATTACAACCCACATGATAGATTTAAAGGAACAAGTCACTGGAGTTGGATGTGTTTAGTTGTTGGAGAAGTCTTCTTTTCTCTCATGCTCGATGCTAATGTGATAATCTTCTATCCAAGGAATACCATTAATTCCAAGGTAGTAGTCATAATCAGTATTCTTATTTTATTATTGTTTCCGCTGTGAGTTTAGATTTCTATCAATCTTTGATAATGCTCATGCTTATTTGCAGGTACCAAATCCAACGATTTGTACTTTGATGGACTTGGGTTTCGATTTTTGTCGAAATTTTGGCCCATTAAGGTATGGGTTGTTACACCTAGTGGAGGTGTTTTCATGGTTAGTAGCCAAGAGGCAGTGTTTTCACGTTTAGTTGCGTTGTGGCAGTGTTTACATATTTTAGAAGCCTAGCGGCATATTGTTTATATTGGGTAGCTCTAGGAGTGGTGGCTTACACAAATTGTAGTGTATTTATGTATTAGACAAGAACCCTTAGGAAATGGACCTTAGGAGTTCACGGACACTTGTAGTAAACCCTATATCATCTAGAGTAGTATTGAAGTAACTGCATACGATCATCACATATTAAACTTGTACTCATTCACCAGACTTATGTTTGACCCACTTCTACCTTTCCATTTTTCCCCACCACAGGATGACAGGTTAGTAGACAATTGGACATAGTACGTGGAGAAAGGAGCTTCACATTGGAGTTCTCATATTTTTGTTATCCATTATGTAGTTACTTACTGTATTAAAAGTCTATAAAATATATATTGTACATTGAAACAATGTACATGGAAAATAAAGTATTTTGGAGATTATTCCCTACAATGTCAATTTTTCAGTACTTATATCTTAATTCCTTCTGCTATGAGATCTGAAAGTGTAGAATGGCTTAGAACTTACCCTTATAATTATGCTCTATAATGTTTAAAAACCCAACAGCTCGTACTTCTTGGCCTGAAGCGTGTCCGAAAGTCACCCTAGGCTTCAGATCGGCGTATTGGAAAGTGCCGGTTGTTACATTTGGTATTAGAGATTAGGTTTAAGATCCCTTAGGGTTTAGGTTCGTATTGAAAGAACGTACTTGAAAAGTTAAAAAGAAGAGTTTTCCGAAAAGGTTTTTCAAAATGGACTTTTGAAAGTATATTTGTTATCTATAGATAAAAGGTTTCAAAGGTTTTACATGTATATAAGTATAAAAAGAAAGAATTATATCAAGTATTCTTGTCAAGTACTATCTTTAGGAAAGTTGGAAATAATTCCCAATCATAGATAGGGAGGATGAGTATAATTTTTAGAGAAATGGCTCTAGAACGGCAGCTAAGATTCCGAGCCTAAACATCCCTATATGGTTTCGTCGGTATCTAAAGCGAGAAGATAAGATGAGCCTAATCCGACTAAGGGAGCGTAATTATAATTTTCTGATGTGTACTAATACACAACACCCTGTATATTTTGAATCATATGGTAGTAATTGGCCTAAGGTTATAACAATTGAGGTGAAAAATAAACTTTTCATATTTATTGGAGTTTACCCCAAAAGGAAAGGCTAGTAGAGGGTTCAAATACCAACTAGTTGTAGCAAGTAAATTTTTGACTTAAGGGTAAGTAAAGAAGATTAGCACCATAGGACCCATATAATAGGAATATGATGTTGGTACCACAAGGAGGACTTTATAAATCAAAGGCAGATTTCCCAATTAAAGTAGAAACTCTATTCTTATATTGGTAGTAGACAAAGGACTCCAATTATTTAAAGGTATGGTAAGAGTATTTTCATATTTAGGTTGGACACTATATTGGAAAATAAACTTGAGTTAACCATCTTTGAAAGAATGATGGAAACCTTATGCACTTAAGTATTGTTAGGTATAAGTGGGCTTAGGTAATTAGGTTGCTATTGTCTACTCCGATTTAAGTGATAAACCAATGAAAATGTTTTCTAAAAGATAGAAACTATAGATGTCCGATATTTTAAAATGAAAGAGAAAGTTGGTTTATGATTTTATATAAAATACTCAGACAAACTTTATGGAAATTGTTTAAAAAGTAAAAGTGGAGAATTTGATAACAAAGAAATTTTTCAGTAATTGTTTTAAAGTTTTATTTTGTCTTTTAGGCACATTGTTTCGCTTACCCTCAATGTGCACATTGCTTTTAACAATAGAACTTTTGGAAAAAAATAAAAATTGAGAAGTATGTAAGATCAGACTTTTGAACTCCGTTATAAATAAGAAATTGATGGCATTAGAAAATGCCTTTTATCAATGTTTTTGTCAAACTCTAAAATAATAATAGTAATAAGTTAAAAATACCACATTTACTTTAAAAACGTATTTTTGGAAAATTTCTTATTTATGAAAGAAAATTTTAAAATGGTGTTTTATACACATTTTGCTAATTTAAGCTCAACCATTTTGATAATTTAATTAAAGAAAAATATCATGATCTTAGTAAGAAAGAAACACTTGGTAAAAATGAAAAGAGAGTTTTACAGTTTTAAAAACCTACTAGTTTTGTGGAATAGAGTTAAAAATCAAAGGTAGATTTAGAAGGGTAAAGAAAAATAGTATGACTATCACTTAAAACTAAAAAGAAAAGAAATAGATCGAAGGTAGATAAATAGGATTAAACAACCCACTAGGACAGAATTGACTATGGAATTTGGAAGCCTTGAAATGGTTGGGACTGAGATAAAAAGAAAACATGGGAATTTAGTGACATTTTCAGTCAACAGCTAAATTGGAAGGACAAACACTGTGTTAAACTTCTTGTAGTAGTGAAGGGTGAGTACCACCTTGGATCTTTTACCTAAGTATGGTTTGAATCGTAGGATAATGTGAAGAAGTTTGGAAAGTATGATTTCGATAAAACATATTTTCGAATAAGGATAGAGTAAGCTGAAACATTTTATTTTATTAAAGGATGTTGCTAATGAAAGAAGTTATTTGGTTTGAAGTGTAAAATGGGCCAAGTAGGGTCTACATCAATTCGGATATAGTAAGTTTGACAAAGGGTAATTCCAAGATTTCATTAGGCAATCTAAATTGGAATGTTAGACCCAGCGTTATAGCGGCAAGGTCGGTGCCATATAGGTGAGGATAGGATACCTGAAGGCTACGATGAACCAGGTGGACGTGAGTGGGAAGTCGTATTAGTAGGAAAGTAGTTCCCACAGTAGCATTATGCGATGATATTAGTGGAAATTGGTTTCCATAGTAGCCTACGGGTGGTGTTTCCTTATTAGGTTCTATCAATGTAGATATGTTCCGTGTATGCCTATGTAAATTTTGGAATTATAGGGTTAGAAATTTGCACATATTGGAACCTGGAAAATGGAGGGTAGTAGAAGTCCCTGAAACTTATAGATCGTGTGATAGTTCTAGATTTGTAGATTTGAATGACGTGTGCAAGTAAAATGTAGATTAAGTTACCATAGTAGATTGTTGGGATTTAGGTGATCGCGGATTTTGTTGGATAATTCGTATGGGATAGTAGACATAGTTGAAAGTAGTGATAAACTGGAAATGGGGTTTAAGTAGTGTTTTAAATCATTAGAATGTAGAGGGTTGCAATGTACATTACTATGGGTTATCAAGTTTAGATTTATAAATAAAAGTGTATAGTTTGAAATGACAAAGAATACACCCAAAAAGAAAAAGATGTATAAAATAGAGATATTTACCCTATTTTGTACTGTTTGTTTCAATAATTATGAGATACTTCATTGGTAATTTCAAACGTGACATGGTTTCTCCTTTTGAGATAAGACATAGAAATTTACAATGTTAACCTTTCCTTTAGGAGAGAAGTAATTCCAATGCATTAAATACAGAAACTCCTAAGTTTAAACCAAAGTCTTAATCATCATTCCTAATTGAGTTATCCCAACCATGAAATAATTGGAATGAAGTGATAAGATGCTATGTAGGTAAAAAAGTCTAATATATAGAGGACACTAAGAGATAGTAAAATTTTGGAAGTTCGGACCATAAAAGATATCCTAGATAAAATTTTAGCCAAGATTGCGTAAGGGGTGGTTAATTCAAGAATTTGGGTCTCCATCAAGAAAAAGATATTGTTGTTTGCACGCATTAGGGATGTAAAGGTGATTTTCATAGAAAAATAGATCAGGAAATTTTTAATAAGGTTCGAAAGAAGGGATAAAAAGGATTCTTCTCAATCATTCCTTGGATTGGAAGAAGACTATTTATTTAAGGAAATTTATGGAAGATAAGCTTAGAATACGCAGTTGTGTGCATGGTAGTCACACGCGAACAAAGTACCACTTAGGTGATTATTACCAATGCTAGAATGATTCTAAGTTATGACTTTAATTATTTTTAGGATTTTATTGTTAAGGTTGAATAGGAAGATAGACCAAACATTCATTAGTAGAACTTAAGATGGTTCCCTATAGACTCTAAACATGATAACTAGATACCATGACTTTTAAAGGACTGAAGAAATCATTTAGAAAAAAACGAGATGATTTAAATCGAATCAGAGAAGAAGTTTTGTTTTTTTCAACATTTTAAGAAATCACCAAGTTGGATACCCTTCAGAAAAGTGGAAAATTAGCAAAGAGCTATGTAGGAAGTACCATGGAAAGAGACACGTTCCATATTTGAGTTGTCTCACTTAATATCTAGAAGTTGAAGTGATAAGGTATACCACTAGATAAGTTAAGGTAGTATGTTGTGCACTGAAGATTTCATAGAGCTACAGTTTCGTAGGAGCATACTTATGCTCAAGTTATTTAGCGTGGTGCAAGTCGACACTATTTGAGTTAGTAGCAAGGATTACAGAGAATTACCTATGCACATACATTCAGATTAAAGGTTTATGATGGTGATAAAGAATGAGAAGTGCAGTTGAAAAATATGGATGGATTTATTTGATAGAGGGACAAGGACTGCACAAGGTAGGCAAGAAAGCATGTACCAACAAGTGGTACGAGGTAATCCGAGGAGCTAAATCCTCTATAGTCCATGGA
The DNA here is from genome assembly GCA_030737815.1 of Allium fistulosum. NCBI lineage: Eukaryota > Viridiplantae > Streptophyta > Magnoliopsida > Asparagales > Amaryllidaceae > Allium > Allium fistulosum. The sequence continues at coordinate 1,383,775,566 of CM060901.1, read as the reverse complement.
GTTGAGTCCACAATAGGAGGTAGACAAGTTGAAAATCCCCAAGGCAAGATAGAACATGGTTAAATTATGGTAAAACCATCATTAGGTTCTTGCGGAAGTGTCTATGCGATGCATTTACCAAGGTCAATTTGTGTCAATTATGGAAGTTAAAATGATAAGTGAGTCCCTTGTTTGCCACGCACCTACCCATAGTTTTGGGCATGGAACAAATCGACTCTATAATTAAATAATTAAACTTGTTAGTGTCCAGTGAGGAGACGATCTAGTTGAGAGTACATTGGAGCTTTAAGAGAAAGTCCAAGCTACCCATCCTAAACTTTTTTCTGGCACGTTTCCATTTTAGTTAGAAGATATTATTTTTGCAAATAGGTTCTAGCTTAGGTAGAGACCATTAGATGGTAGGAATGGTTGTAAACATGTCAGTAGGATGTGTTAGGATGATGGATGCTAGTGGATGTACTTGGGTGTATTGTTTCGATTGCTTGTTATACATGGTTAGGATGGTATATCCTTTAGGTAATACACACACATTCACAGTATCCCATATTATTGTCTAGCTTGTTTTATATGATACATATAGATGCTTGATTGTTGTTTATTGTGCATATGAATGTTGCATATGATGGAATGGTTGCACATACATGTAGAATTGTGACTATACTTATTTAGGATGTTACAAACATTTTGGATGCATGGCATGAGCACTTGCATGACAGGAGGTCGACTGGATCAGTAGACCGCCTACTTTCTACATTAGTATAGGTTCACGTGCATTTCATGTTGCACATATATGTACATATTGCATTAGAAAATTTCTAAGGACAAAGATTGCTTGTGGGTGTTGGATGAGTAGATGGTTGTAGCTATTGGTTGATGTGTGTATAAATTTGCATTTTTCTGTCCTTTAAGATTTTGGGGACGAAATCCTTTAAAGGGGGAGAATGTAACACCTTGGAAATTTGATGGAAGTTTAATAATAATGGTAAATTTAATTAAAACAAGGACTAAAAAAATTTACAAACATTCGAATTTGGCTATGAAACTTACACCATTGCATTCGTAGCAATTTTCTAGACGATTTTCATATATAACACTTTGAAACTGGAGTTAGTACGGAGAAGTAACGGGGTTAGAAGATTTGAAAAAAAAGTTAAAAAGAGAAAAAAAATACATATGTTGGTTGACCCTTGGCATGGCATGGCCAATAGTTAGCGTTCGACTATGGGCCCTAAGTGTTCGACCATGCATGAGTAAAGGCAAAGAACTGGAGCATGTTGTATGGACGGTTGTGATCGTTACTTCATGGCTACATTTTTTATGTCCGTATGAGATATTAGCAAAATTTCTCCAGTCCAAATCAACGTTCCAAATTCATTACTAACCTCCATAAATTCTAGCCTAACCTAACCCTAATTCACACAATAATTTATTACAATGAAACTCTACCCAATTCTAACATCTCCTCTAACCCTAAAAAATTTTCAAGATCAAAATAAAATCAACCTAGAAGAACACAATCAATTGGATCGAGAAGAAGCAAGTAGAGCTAGCATACGAAGGGGCTATTCTCAAGCAAAACACGTAGGAAGAGCTTAGGCTTGCGGTGAGTGGGAACAATTTTAGTAAGATGATTATTATAGTTATTTTAATATATTTTAATTGGTTTAAGGTGCTAGAAGTCTAATTTGAATTATATAAACCCTAAATTGGAATATGCAAACTAGGCTAGAATGGAACTGTAATGACCCTACCGTTGTACCCATATTATTAAAGAACATTATAAATAATGTTTCTAATAATAAAGAGAATGCGGCTTGTTAAAGGCGACCAAATGTGAATATATCTTTAAACTAACACTGACACGTCAAATTATTGTTTTTACTGAATATCTGGAATCAAATTTTTTGACATGTACAGTCTTAGTTCAAAGTAATAAACACATCGGTTTCTCAAAATTAGAACAATGTATCATATGAAATGATAATCACATATCACGGTGGAATAATATACATCATATATAATACATATTGTGAGTTTACAAAATATACAACTAGGATCACATAATACACATCCAAAATAAGTCACTATCTCAAATAATACATCCCATAATACAACATGCAAATATCTTATAGAAGATAAACTGAAATGTCAAAATGTCTATCATTTGGTAGCACACCTACCCAAAAGCCTGAGTGCCCTAAAACCTGAGAAGTCTTAGCCTGACCCGAGTATTATAAAAAAATAAATGGGTCAAACAATCTCTAACTATCAAAAAAAGTGAGAACAAGATATAACATAAAGGTATATGACATGATAAAAATACACTATTCACTGAAATAATTTAGCTTGTAATTTATCTCAAGGCACAGGAATATATGTATAGATTAAGAAACACAGGATAGTCACTAAACATAGAATTCCAGAATAGAGAACAATATTTCTAATACACAGTAACCAAATCCATACTAATCATCTTGATCGTCCATACCAATCTTAATGATTGTCCATACCGTGGTAAAAAAACAAGTTGGTATCTTCCGTACCGATCAGTTACAAAGGATCGTCCATGCTATAGAAACAGAATCACAGCCGATCTCAAGAATCATCCATACCAATCTAGGTGATCGTAGCAACCATGACTTGAAGATTCTAGATTATTCATTATTATATATTTTTACCTATATATATACATATATATATATATATAACTCATACCGATCAAGATGATCATAAAGAAATCCATGAGTATATTTCTTAAGGACCTATCAGCCCCCAGCCGAACACCAAAAGGAAATATATTCTAAAATGCCAAATACTATCACCTTCAGTAATCACTAGAACTTAACCAAAACGTCCCATACCGCTTAGTGAAATTCAAGTATTTACTAGAAGCTAGTAAATCTCACTCGTTACGGATACTACTGGAAACCTGAATTATATTCTCTTAAGGATCTATTGGCCCCCAACCGAACACCAAAAGAGAATACAACCCCAAAGTGTTAACTACTTACCTAAAAGCGATCACAAGAATCTAACCAAAGTATCCCATATTACTCTGTGGAGTTCAAGTATTCGCTAATGGGCTAGTAAGTACGATTCATATATTTTATTCAATGAATTGTACAATATTCGATGAAGCGTTACTTGAGATCATTTAAACCAATCGGTAATACTAAGTCAATTATTAGCACTCCTCATATTATAGAACTAAGGCTCTCAATATATTTACCTTATAAGATTTTATAATTTAGAATCCAATAATATAATTTTTCATATAGGAAATGATTTCTAAATACTTTATTTATCATTAAGTAAAATAACCCATATATTCCATTTGATCTCAATATATATATTTGTATGCTTATCTTAAATTCTATAAAGTTATATTATTCACAAACCACATTCCAAAGATCATATATATAGCCATTTATTTTATAAAACCATACTTATTACTCTTCCAAATCCATTTTGATATAAATAACCATTTATTAAGAAATAAATTATTTTTATATTTCCAAATACCATGTCCATTTTAATAACAATACATAATATATAAAATAATTTATTAAAATCATTTATAATAGAAATTAGATCGATTTAGAAACAATTTTGAGATTTCTCTTTTATAAAGCACTTATATGACAAAAAATATATAGAGTAAATAGACAGATATAAGTTTATAAATTTCCAACCCTTTTAAATCAAGGTGATTCCATGTCCATAACACAAGAGAATACACAACTATACATCACAAGATCATAACAACAAATTGGTCCATGGATTCAACTTCTATATCATCTCCTAACATATTATTAAAATAAATAATGAATAAGTTGAAATGGCTACCATAAGAGCTACAATAGGTCACTCATCACATAGAAACAATCCACAAAACAATTTAACAACGAGAGGAAAAACGGGCGAATCGGGGAGATTTCCTAGAGCTAGAACAACCCCAGGATACCCCCACCGGTGCACCGGTGGCGCACCACCGGTCCACCTGTGGGGACGAATTCTAGAGCTGTTCCAGCTCCAGAATCCCCTCTGGTCAATGCCTGGTAAAGGCAGTTTGGTCCTAGGTCTTGAGTGATTGTTCTAAGGTGAATTCTGAGTGCATGCATCCATATAAACAACTATAATTATCAATTAAATAAGATCATAAGACTAGAGTTTCAGCAGTTTAGAGTTGAGCTATATGAAATATGAACAATACCAAAAGGTTGAGATCAATACAATCATATATTCATTCAATTCAACCAAATAATGAACTATCATCTAGAGATATTTGTGTGAGGTAAACTCACCTATATAACTTGAATTGATGATTAAAACCCGGATTCTCCTAGGCTAGCGTTCTTGATAACTACTTAGTTATTTTCAGAAGTTACAACAAGAAAATTACAACAAAGAAATAAAACTGAGATTAATAACCCTAATTGATGTATTATGAGGTGTAGGAAATTACCTTCTTTTGGTTTCTACAAGAATTAGCTAAAAGCCCTATGTTTTGCAACTTGAATTGGGGATTATTGGAGCTAAGGTATTGAGAATAGGAGAAAGTTGATTACCAGATTTTTGGCCGAAGAATGAGAATGAGAATGCAACGTACAGATTTTGTTTCTCATTCCTTATTACTACTACTTGGGCCAAAAGGGTAAGATATGGACCCAATAAGAGAAGTGTTATTACTTCTTTTGCTTTTACTTATTATAAAAACTATTTTCTCCTTAAACAATGTTTTATTTATCCTATTTTGATTTTTTAAGTTTACCAAAACCAATCAACAGGCTAAAAATTCACATTTCTATTAGTATTGAAATATCTTGTAAAATTAAATTTAACTTTTGAAAATAAAAGTTATTCTCATTATTTTTAATAAAAAAATAAACTATAAATTATAAATTCTCATTTTAAACAATAACACTTCATATTTACATCTTATCCTAAATGCCAAATTTAAATAATTGATTTTAATAATATTTCAAATTTAAATCGGAATCCTCTTTAAGAAATAAAACTCATTTCTTAAAATAAATCAAATCAACAATTCTCAAAACCTAGATTTTATTTCATAATTAAATTTCAAAAACCACACTTTAAAATTAATTACTAATAATTAAATTAAATTAATTAGGTAATTAATAACATGCTTGTTACAGGAACCACAGTAAACTGTTTACTTGAAATTTCTAAACTAATCATCCAAATGATTTGATTTATATGAGTCGGTGCCAAACGGTTTGACTCGGCCAAAAATATGGCTGAGTCATTTCAAGACTCCCTGTTTTCTTTCTTTCCCTATCTAACCGCTTAATTTTTACTTTGGTCTCCTGATCTACATCGATATACCCTTTGCAGCTCTACACTAATCCATCCAAACCTTGCTCTATCGATATGTATCCTCATCATTTGTGCACTTCACCTTGAATGATCCATCCTATTGATTATCCTTGTACATAAGGCCAACATAGAACAAATCCCTAATTCTAATTCGCCCATCGATCGATATTTCATCCAATACATCCATATATAATACATTCATTCAAAGAAATACAATACATACAACATATATATACAATCAATTTCAAATTTTAACAACCAATTAACCTAAATCTAGCATATTTTCTAGAATGGATTATCCATAGAACATATGCATATAATCAATCACAATTCAATCTAAAACATTGGAAATTCATTCATAAATCACGTTAAGTTTAGATCTAGTCAAAATCACGGTATTTTCTTTGAAAACATTTTAGAATCATCATTTAAAACTTTGTTAATATCTATATTATAGTGAGAGATATAAACCACTCGCCAAGATGTCAAAATGCACTAAAATGAGATGAAATGAATCCAACCATCCAAGCACGAATCCCAAGAAGCTAATTTTTGAAATCCCAAGTGTTTTTTGCTAATCATTATGCTAATCACCCCCTAATTACTAGATTTGGTTAATTAAAGTAAGGATGTATGATGGTTTTGACTAAGAAGATGATTAATGGAAGTTTAGAGTAGTTTTTGGAAAGTGGGATAATGATTGGCAGATGTCCCATCAGGTTGGTTAGGCACAAATCCTGGGATGGGTTAATGGGCCTAATTCGGATGCAAGTTAATTATCACCTAATCTATCCAAAAGCTATCTAATTTCAAATTATTATGTCTTTTAAACCGTAAGACCATAAATCTATTTTGACCAAACTACGAAAAGAGAAATCATCATATCTTTTATCTGAAAGTGATTTCAAAATCTAATTCGGCTTCTATCAAAAGTTATAGCCCTTATAAGTTTCCAAGGTCAAAAACGTTTAATGAAAATTCTCAAGTTCAAAAATGTCAATACTCAACAATCCCCATGGTTATATTTAATTTAGACCCAATTCAATTATAAAAATAATATTTTTACGATCCGTCGATACGTAAAAAATGTGGATCGTTGCATTAATCTTAAATGGGGTTCTTATTTCTTTTCAGCATTCATCGCTCCCTTTCCTTTTGAACCCAAAATTCCTTTTCCAAGCTCATGATTTTCTAAAAGCACCGTATTGTTGCCTTTTAGGGGAGACTCTACATCTTCACCATTGTTTTTAATTACATGGGTTTTTAAGGCAGTTTTCTATGACATTAACATTTCAATCGGTTCATGCATAGTATCGAGTTATTTTTGCATCTTCTTCAAAGCTTGACTCTCATTTTCTATTAGGTCCGGCAAATATGCTTGTTTGATTTCTATGTTAGAGTTCTAAAACAACATCTTGTTCTTGTACATTGCTCTTCTTTGTTCTTACCATGCTAGCTCGAAACTTACTTCTGAGTAGCGAAAAGATGAGTGATTGACAGTTAAAGAGACTTGGATAGCCCACATAACGAAAGCACAAAAATGTTAAGCCGAAATTTCAACATAAACTTCCAGAATACAATGAGAGCTAGTGACAAATGCACACAAAGATATCCTCGTGATCAAATGTTCAAATATAATTTTTACGAGTCCTTGATTACAATTTAATGAATTAAATTTGGCCTAATTGGCCACTAATTCCCTAACTTAGCTTTCTATAAGTCTTTGGAATTAGTGAAGTTAAAAAAGAAGAAGGTTCAGGAAGATCCCTTTACGTACACCCTTATTTATAGTAAAATTGCACTTCATGTGGTTACTTGAACGGTTGAGAATTTTCTATTTGATGATGACGTGGTATGGGTACGAGGTGACATGTGGCATTGTTAATTTAATTTTCCAAAGCATTGCAATTTTTCCCCTTTCTGTTGACGTGACAAATGTTTTCTAATGATGTGCTGGCACGTGGCATGATTCATAGCTCTGATAGAACATTTTTTCAGTATCTTCGATAGTAATTCACGTCATATCCCTAATAACCACAATTCTCAATAACAATATCATACTTTTGATAGCAATTATGTCTCATACATCCGATAACAATTATGTTTGGTATGCTAGCAATTTTTCGTAGTATCCTCTGTTAGAAACCATGCTTCGTACCTTCAACGGCAATTATTATTCACATCTCCGGTAGCAATCACCTTTCATATATCTGATAGCAATCATGTTTCATATCTCCGATAGCAGTTATCATTCATGTCCACAATAGCAATTATCCTTCATACCTCCCATAGCAATCATGTTTCATATCTTCAATAGCAATTATCACTCTTAACTTTGATAGCTACCATGCTTCATACCTTCGATAACAACTATGTTTCATATTCCCTCCGATAGCTATTATCCTTAATATCTTTGACGGCGATTGTATTTCGTATGTCTGAGAGTAATTACCCTTTGTATCTCCAACATAAATTATGCTTCATGTCTCTAATAGCAATTATGTTTCATATCCCCGATAACGATTATCCTTCGCATCTTTGATAGTGACTTTACTTTTGTTACCCCATCATGCACTTAGTTTTTAAATCTTTGCTGAAAACCATTTTGTGTTTTAATAGCTCCATCAGTGTTCCTTTGGCTTCTATTTCAGAATCTTCTTTCTTTTGTCTTTTGAAAAAAATTGAATATAGCAAATTTGATGGAATGAGAGGGAACTTGTACTGGTGGGATCAAGCATTTCATGTGTATGCATTTCCGAAGAAGTTGAGGTTTGAAATGTATCGATTTGATGCATTTGTGCTACTGGTTGATTTTCATAACGTGTAAAGTATTGCTGCATTGCAACCTGATTTCTTTTGAACAGTTTCGGTAGTGTTTTGCACTTTAGTAACATCATGCTTTTCCTAAGCATTGTTGTTTGCGATTAGTTTTATAATTCCACCACATGCTACATTTTTGTAGAGCTGAACGCTCAGTTTTTCTAAGCATTGTGCGCTCAGTTGCAAAACTGAGTGCAGCGTCACTCAATTTTTCTGTGCATAGTTCGCTTGGTTATTCTAAGCGTTTTGCGCTCAATTCAAGTGAGTACTTCATCGCTCAATTGCAAAACTAAATGTAGCAGCACTTGCTTTTTTTCAAGCGCTGCGGCACTCGGTTGTACTAAGTGCTTCGGCGCTTGGCTTTTCTAAGAGCTATAGCACTCGGTTTTTTCGAGCACTTAAGCGCATAGATTTTCAACTAAGATATGTTGAAAAACTGAGCTGAAGCACTCGACTGCAAGTTGACAAACTAAGCCTGGGCAATTGAAAATTGTTATCTACTTGCTGAAATATCTCTATGTAGTCAAATTGTACCTAAAATATTTTTATTTGTGTAAATACAGAAAAAGGATGAAGTTACATCAAAGATTTTTGCAATAGCTTACATGATTTTACTTATTTTACTCTCGTGGTGTAAATTTTTATGTAAGTTTAAAATGTTGTCAATGAAATATTATGCATGAACAAAGGGAAAGTTATTTTTGAACAGTACAAATTTGAACAATATGCATGAAATATTATGTTTATGTGGAAACTCCATATTTTGTTTTTATTCGATTATGTCTATGTGAAAAGTTAATCTATTTATATGCAATGTAGAAATAAGTAAATGGAAGTAGCATAAGCTAATGCATTGAAACCTAAAATAACATATGCTATGGGAATGCATAAATTGGTATTATATCTTTTATAACGCTTATTGAAACATAAAATCTACGAGTATTTTCCATAATGTTATTAATAGATTTGTCAACGGATACTTTCAAATGCGGATAATGTCATATCCGTAATCACATTCGAAATCATTTTTTGATATCGGATAATTATCTTATTCACTAACGACCGATAAATCAAGAAACATAAATGAAAATTTTTAGTTTAACATAAACTTTTTTCAATCTCGTTGATTATTAAAGTGTTAAAAATAAACAAATATGATGATAATAAATAGATTGAGCGGTTAATAGGCATTTAGTGCATACAATATAAACTTCTAACTTAATAAAATAACAAATAAATATCTTTCTTTTTACTAATATAAACATAATTTAAACTATAATCTTAAAAAAACCGAATGGATAATTTTTGAATGTGAAAGTCTTCGTATCCACATTCGTTTTTTTCGAATATCGGTTATTTATCCCTTTTTCGAACATGGATTTCAGATTTTTTTAGGTATTCATTGACATCCCTAGTTATTAAAACATTACCTAAATATTGAGGATAAATGCTATCAAAACTCATTAATAACATGACATTGACCGAAAAAAGCGATAAATATAAAAAAATGGTGTAATAAATATACTGTTTGTACCAAAAATGGGCACAACACTCTTCGGGAGTTGTTTGAAGAGATAAAATGAAGATTATAAATGTAAACAGAGATTATCTAACAAAAACTCCAACAAATAGGAATATAAAGTGCACGGACAAGCAGTTTAGAGTGGTTCGGCGTATAGCCTACGTTCACTATGAAGTTTTGATGATTTTATTGATTCTCTTTCAATGGTTACAAGCGTTTACAGCAATGAACAGCGGATTACAGTTTAGAATTCGAAATTGACGGCGAAAGTAGGATGCAAGTCTCAATCCGGCAGAGTCTGGACGCTTCAGAGAAAAAAGGACCCCTTTTTCCGTTGATTCTGGGGCTCTATTTATAGGCGTAGGAGGCTTGGATTTCGCTCAAACTCCGGGAGACTTGGCCTGACACGTGAGGGGACCCATTCGACCACTTCCAGAGAGTTTCAAGCCAATCTGTGATCGATACGAAATCATTTCGTATCGATCGAGAATACTTCCAATTGAGCTCAAAATTGGTGGAGACGTTCCTTGTTATGTGTGCAACCTTCAGTTAAAATTTCGTCGTGTTTGGATCAGTGGATTGAGAGATATCATCGATACGAAACGATGTTCTTCGCTAGGCTGCCTGGTTCGAATCCATCTCTCTGAGCTGGGGGCTTCGGATCGATGGTGTCACGCGCCCCTGTGAAGACGTGGAACGCACACTTCGCCTCGATCCTGTTTCTACTCCGAGTCGACCGCGTCGACTCCATATATCTCGGCGCATTCGCATCGAGGGATGACGTAACGCGCGCGCTTCGTCTCGATCCGGTCTTTGTGCCGCATTGACTGTTTCGACTCCACATATCTTGCCTTGTTTTACTTTGATGGAAGACACGTCATCCCTGGTCAGTTGACTTGTTGGATACGAACAAGTCATTAGGCATGGATTCGAAGCGAGGTCCTCTGATGGATACGAAGAGCACTGGTCCAATGGATACGAAGCAAGCACCGAATGATGGATACGAAGTAGACGCTGAATGATGGATACGAAGCAGACGTTGGCTGAAGGATACGAGGTCCTTCAATTGTTGGTGTGTATGAAGTCCATCGATACGAGCTCGATGGATACGAAGGAAGTCGAGTCGAACCTGGGTACCTCGATGGATTCGGAGCTGATCGGTATGAAGCTTGATGGATTCGAACCAAGGCTTCGGCGATGGATACGAAGTTGCCCAGAGTGATGGATACGAAATCTGGGTTTTTCCCCCCAATTTGACTCGATCATAACTTGAGCGTACGAGTCCGGATTGACTTGAAATTTGAGGTGCTGATCTCTATGGCCTTTCTTGTCATGTCCTATCAATTGTAGCTCATTCTGGGCTCGGACAAAATTCAGTGATATCCATGGCGTGCTATCCTTGTTCTTTAGTCGGCTTCTTGGTGTCCTGGCCTTGCCAAAAGGCGGGATAACATTTGCCCCCCAAAGTACGTCTTGTGAAAACATGACGTGCTTTGAAAAGTTGTATGTCTTCTTTGGATAATTTTGAAAGTTGTACCCCTTAGCCATTCTCTCGTATCGGTCCTCTTATGAATCGATGCTGAAAGTCGAAAAGCCTTCTTTCGTATCGACGTGGGTCGACTTGATGGATATGAAAACGATCATTCGTATCGATGGTCACAAATCGCGGTGAATTCTGATTCGAATTGGTGATATCTGGTGGATACGAAATGGATGTTCGCATCGATAGATACTGATGGATACGAAAGCGACGCTCGTATTAACAGGCCTGCTCTGTTTCGAATCGATGGCTCAAAATTTGGATGTTTCGAAACGATGGTGTCTGGTGAACATTTCGCCTCGATGAATGCACAGCTTGATGGATTCGAATAGAGCGCTTGCATCGACCCATCGTATTCATGTGGCCTCCCTGTGCATTTCGAATCGATAAAGTCTGGTGGGTTCGAAACGAGTCTTCGTTTTGATGTGCCGTCTGACTGGTTGCGACCGGTCAGATTGACTGGGAGTCGAATCGACTCGGTTCCGTCCTAGGCTTCATATAAATATCTAGGACTTCGTCATTTCTCACTTTTTTACCTTTCTACTTTTTACTGCTGCCTTCTACTTCTCGCATCGATCCAGAAATTGTGAGAACGGAGAAGACTCGCAATTTGCTCTCGAATCGATCAGATCCATACCTCCAATCCTTCAAATCTTAACCTCAACCTAGGTAATTAACCTCGAATCTAAGCAACGAAATCATCTCAGATCTACTCCATCTTCACCAACCACCGATTCTGGTAATTGGCAAAACCAGATCTGGACCAAGGCTTGGTTTTGAATAACCATGTCGATGCTCCTGTGGATTGGCGAAGAAGAAGCGGAAAGAAACAAAACAGGAAAAGGATCGCTACGGAGGCTTGCATTCGAATCGAGGCAGGCCATTATCACGCCCTCATTGGATTTTTGTATCGATCCCTGGAAATTCGCCAACCATGGATCGGTGGCTTGACAGCCATGGATCTTTGAATGGTTGCTGCAAAGTTCTCGACCTCATATCGATGCGAAGTTTATCTTTACGTTTTACACGAAAAGCGCTGATTTGAACGTGATCGATGCGAAGCCGAGACCTCTCTGACCGATACGAATTTGACAACCACGGATCGGTTCGAATTGATCGATACGAACTCGCACCCTGGCTATCGATTCGACTCGTGCCCCCCGGGATTGATACGAACCCGTGTCCTGATGGATTCGAGCTAGCCTACCGCGATCGATTCGAACTTTCCTCTCGATGCACACAAAATTGTGAACTTTTAACAGCATAACTCCGACGAGCTTCTGCCTTGCATAAATGAACTTGATCACAGAACTGCATATTTGACTGACTTTCGGAGCTCGTCGATGGAACTGCCATTTGACAGAAAAAGTACAACGAACTCTTTAATCTTGAATCGATCGCTATCATCTGGAGGGCGCAGTCGTGACGGTCAGCGATGACGGTCATGCCTGTCCGACTTCCAGAATCTCGTCGCTTGCACATTTTCTTTAACTCTGCAGAATTTGCCCAAGTCACGCACAACACTCGCACTACACAACACATTCATGCACTTTACACTGGGGAATGCACGGGCTTTTTGTCATCTAATGATGGTTTCTCGTGAGTTAGCTAGTGATGGAACCGTCAAGTTCGCAGCAGCAAGAAACTCAGAACCCTATCCTTCCTAGAATTGAGATTCCGGTCATTGAGACCGAAGCTATTGGCCCAGCTCCGGACGAGTTGCCCAACGCTTCCTTCATTAACAGTCCACCTGATTCTGTCCCGTCCAATATTTCTGAAGACATGCTAGGGAGAATATGCTTAAGGCATGGCTTATCTTTGGATGAGGTATTGTTGCCTGGACCGGATGATAGGCCACATAATCCCCCGGAGGGGTATACTGCTTTTAACCGGCATGCGTGTGCAGCTGGCACACTTCCTCCATTCAACGACTATATAAGAGAAGTGTTGGCTTATCTGGACATCGCTCCGTCTCAATTGCATCCAAACGGATATGCCTCACTCAACAGCTTGTTCATTGTATTCATGGAGTACCTCCATCGTCCTCCCCGTATGACCGACATAAGATATTTGTTTAATTTCAAGAGTCGGACTGACAGCCCATCTTACACGTTCCTGGAGTCTGTAAGGAACTGCCAAGTTGTCGCGGGGTCGTGGACTAGGCTAAGCTACTTTAAGTCGGAGTGGTTTTATGTCCGATGTCCTCCGGGGTTTGCCAGGAGATGGCTATTCAGACGTGAGTATTGTCTCTTTTTTCCAAGTAATTGACAGGGCTATTTTCGGAGTGAAATTAAACTTACGTCTTCTTCTCTTTTTCTCTCAGCTATCATCCAGCGGCCTGAGGGTGGCTATTATAAAGAAATAGTTCGGGTCTTCCAAGAGATTCCTAGCGAAGAAAGGAATATTGAACTGTTATTGACAGATCGGAATCTCAGAGTCCTTGGGCTGATCGGTCGGAGGCAGAGCATAAGACTCGATGGTGCATTAAAGACCATCTCCAGGAAAAAGGTCAAGCGGATGAAGCCCAGGGTTGTGATAATCGAGGAACCCGATTTCGAGAAAACTCATACTGACGAGGAACCGTTGGTTGGACCTGCTAATGCAACCCCGGAGTCCGATGCAAAGAGGAAAGGCAAAGCAGTGGCCTCGAAACAGCCTAAGTCTGGGAGGCGGAAGTCTGTGGTTTTGCACCATCCTTCGCCAGGAGTTAAGATTATGGAGGCGTCCTCCCTGCAAGCTGGAGATCAATTCGAAGGGCCTGCTGACCCACCATTCCCGGACGTCGAGCCGGAGCAACACGACGTTGGATCGGGTGGACCGCGACATATCGTCGACGTTAGCGAGCCTGATCCCGCCAGTGCGACTGACACTTCTGGTTGGTCCGGGGGGTTACACATTCACACACTCTTCACGGCACAACACACTTTCCTACCCGTAAACAACACATCGCAAACGGTTACTGATTCTTTGTGGTTTTCTTTTCAGGTACGATGTCTGGGAAAGGTTCCGTGCTTGGTAGTTTGCGTAAGCGCCGTTATCACGAGCCACGCAGGAGAGAGGGCGAGAGGGATTATGACACGGGATACTCTGGTCAGGAGAAGTCTGACAGAGATAGGGGATATGTTCGCCGATCCCGATCTCGCTCTCCTCCCCCCAGGACCTCTGCACCTCCTACGGCCGCAGTTACTCCTCCTCCCGAAACTTCACGGCCTAGGCCGCCTTCTCAAGCTTTGAGGTCCGATCCTCCGCGCAGGACCGAAATAGCCACCTCTTCGGCTACTGTGCCGGTCCCGACCGAGGCGTCTAGCGAAGGAGCGCTTTAATTGGCACAGATGAGGAAGGAATTTCCTGACATTTGTTTTGATGGGTATGTCTTCCCCCCGCATCTGAAGAGAATCCCGCCAACCGCGGAAACCACCATCCACGACTATGTTGCGGACATCTTTTTCCAGTATAGGGAGTGGGGACGGGCCGCGAGGAAGGCATCTAAAGTGGCATTAGAGCGGGGCGTCACCATCGAGAAGCTCGAGAAGGAGCTGGGTCGCAACGACCAAATCATAAAAGCGCTCAACTCGGAGGCTGAGTCTTCTCGTAAGTCTGAAATGGAGGCTTTAAAGAAAGTTGATGAAGTGACCGCTGCCATGGCCAGGATGAAACAAGAACATTACACCGCCATCGAGGACATGGGTCACAGGAACACTTCTATTACTTCCGAGAGGGACGCCGCTCTCAAGGAGCTTAATGAGCTGAAGTCGAAGTTTTCAGAGATGGCTAAGGAAAAAGACGCAGCTAATGTCTCTGCGCAGGAGGCCTGTGATCAGGCGGTGACGCTTCGTAAGGAGAAAGACGTGGCTATACAATAAGCCCGTGAGGCTGAGGCTGGGGTTGATGAGAAAGTACGGCAGGCGGAGGCCAGGATCGAGGCCGAGGTGGAAGAGCTACTCGTCACTTATAACGCCAATGTGCTAAGGCACCGAGACTTGACATGGCTTGACGATTACCCCACACATCTCTATAACGCCTGGAACCTACTGGTTGATGAGGAGAGATCTGGGCACCCTGATGAAGCCCTTGATGAGTTCGAGCTGGAGAACCGCATCCTTAATGATGACGAAAAGAAGGTTCTCCATGACTCCATGATTTCCCACGACAAGGTGAGGCTTGGTGCCCAGATCCAGGAAGTCGGAGAGAGCTCTGGTGCAGAACACCATGTTACGAGTTCTGAGATAGTCGTGTCATCTCAGTCTGAACCAACTCCGATGATCTACTCCCAGCCTATCCCGGCGTATGACCCAGATCAACCGCATTTATCTCCTATTAAGGAACATCCTTCTGAAGTAGTTCAGATGACCTCGAGCCAAACCGAGGAAGGTACCTTGAACTAACTTCTAGTATGTTTGGATTGAAGAACCCGCGTTGAAATGTTGTTAATGACATGTCTTTTCCTTTGATCAGTGACAGGAGTTGCACCAGCCGCGCCCCTTACCACCCAAGAATCAGGTCAAGCGCCAGGAGCCATCATCTCTGAGGCGACCTCCGTCGCAGCAATGGCACCAGTTGGAGTGACGGAGGGGAGCTCACTTTCTTTCGACGAGCAGATGATAAACGAGCTCCTTGGCCGTCAAAGTGATCCTTTTGCGGACTTGCCATTTGGCTTGGGTGGATTCACGGCTACTTCTGACACCTTGTCTCAGACTACTACGGCTCCTAGCGAGGCCAGGGCACGGCGGGAAGCGGCGATGTTGGCCGAAATTAATGCCGAGATGGCGGCCGCGGCGCACGGTGGTGAAGTAGACGGCGGAGCAGCAGCACAGTGCCCTACTCCTCTTATGACTGTGTCTCCTGGGGGCACACTTACTGATACTGATGTGCCAGCTCCTCCTCCAGCTGCCGAGTCTGTTCCTCCCACTCCTCCTTCGGGAAGTATCCCTATAGAGTCCAGCTCAGACGAGGATGTTGACATTATGCCTCCCCCCGAAGGGAGCTTGCCTAAGGAGAAAGGCTCCAAGCGGAAGGGTACTGGTGGCTCCAGTAGCTCCTCGAGGAAGAAGAAGCTGAGGAAACAGAAGGATTAGACGTTCTTTTCATAGGCGGTTAGGGACTTTTGTTATTTTTTCTGCTTTTTCCCTTTTGTAGGCCGTGTTTAGATGCAGGTTCGGCCCCTGCTAGTAGGAATATTTTGCAAAAAACTCATGTATAAACCACTGTTCTTGAGTTAGTTGGAATAAAATTTTGTTTTTTGGCTTCAGCTTGTGTTCTTTTCTATGCTTGAATGTTGCAGTGTTCGGACTTCGGTCCAGTGTACTTGCATTATTTGATTGCTTCAAGAATAGCTCATTTTACTTGTAAAGTATG
Source organism: Allium fistulosum (assembly GCA_030737815.1). NCBI lineage: Eukaryota > Viridiplantae > Streptophyta > Magnoliopsida > Asparagales > Amaryllidaceae > Allium > Allium fistulosum. Next base: position 1,383,758,989 of record CM060901.1, on the reverse strand, counting down.
GGAATCTCAGACTTGAGTTGTGATAGGGAATCGCATCGGAGCTGAGCATCGCATAGTTTCGGGTAATGATTAACATTTGCCTCTGCCCCCAGTCCCGGGGTCAAGTTGTGATGATCAGCTCGTGATGGCACCAAGCGAGGACCGAGTGGTCGAACTACGCTTGTTCTCTTATGAATCGTTCCATCCACACTCCGGGGATATGCGTCATCTCGTAAGCGGTTGTTCGTACTTTGGGAACATGGAGTTGACTGACGTTTGTATTCTGCATCGCACTCTGGGAATGCGGAGTTGAATATTTATACTCCGCTTCGCACTCTGGGAATGCGGAGTTAAATGTTTATACTCCGTCTCGCGCTCTGGGAGGATGGAGTCAAATGTTTATACTCCACTTCGCACTCTGGGAATGCGGAGTCGACTGTTTATACTCCGCTTCGCACTCTAGGAATGCGGAGTCGAATGTTTATACTCCATTTCGCACTCCGGGAATATGGAGTTAAGTGTTTATACTCCGCTTCGCACTCTGGGAATACGGAGTTGAATGTTTATACTCCACTTCGTACTCTGGGAATGTGGAGTTAAATGTTTATACTCCATTTCGCACTCTGGGAATATGGAGTTGAATGTTTATATTCCGTTTCGCACTCTGGGAATACGGAGTTGGATGTTTATACTCCATTTCGCACTCCGGGAATATGGAGTTAAGTGTTTATACTCCGCTTCGCACTCTGGGAATACGGAGTTGAATGTTTATACTCCACTTCGCACTCTGGGAATGTGGAGTTAAATGTTTATACTCCATTTCGCACTCTGGGAATATGGAGTTGAATGTTTATATTCCGTTTCGCACTCTGGGAATACGGAGTTGGATGTTTATACTCCATTTCGCACTCCGGGAATATGGAGTTAAGTGTTTATACTCCGCTTCGCACTCTGGGAATACGGAGTTGAATGTTTATACTCCACTTCGCACTCTGGGAATGTGGAGTTAAGTGTAGGATTGTCGTGTGTCAACCCTATTAATATCGGTGTCATGGCTTGTCCCCGAGCTCGGGTTTCACCTAGTGAGTGGCCGGTCGTATCACAGCCACTCTCCATTTGAATAAGTCCCATTGCGTGATGGGATTTAGCTCTTCGTGCATCGTGATGTTGTATATCGTACATAATGAATCACAGCTCTGGCTCGAAGAAGTGGCATTTTATTGCTGAAATAAGAAAATGCGGCAAAGTCAGTTGCCTTATTACAAAATTCAAATTTCGAAATGCAGAAACAAATTGCTAAATAGAATGAAATAAATAAAGCCTGTCATATGTAGTAACGGCGGAGACTTTCGCTGTTCCAAGCCCTCGGTAAATCGAGACCGTCAACAGTCGACAGCTTGAATGTACCATCTCCGAGCTTTCGTGTAATTACATACGGCCCTCCCCAGTTCGGTTTCATGTGTGAAGGAACTGGGTAGATTCTCTTGAGCACGAGGTCGCCGAGTTCAAAGGTTCGAGGTCGAACTCTGGTGTTGTACAATCGGGCGACCTGGCTTCGATGTGCGGCTGCTCTCAAGTCAGCCTCTTCCCGTTTTTCATCCAATAGATCTAAAGACTCGGCTAGGAGTATAGCGTTTGTTTTTGGATCATAATAAGTCACGCGATGAGAGAGCACTTCTGTCTCGACCGGAATAACGGCCTCTGAGCCATAAGATAGGGAAAACGGAGTGTGTCCGGTCGCGGTTTTGTGGGTCGTTCGATAGGCCCATAACGCCATAGGAAGTTCATCGACCCACTTGCCCCCAGCCTTCTCTAATCGTTTCTTCAGGATCGATTTTATAACTTTGTTGACAGCTTCAACCTGTCCATTCGCTTGAGGGTGTGCGACAGCCGAGAACTTTTTGCGGATATAAAACCGTTGACAGAAATTCTTGAATTCCGCACTCTCGAATTGGGCTCCGTTATCAGTGATGATAGTATGCGGGAGTCCAAATCGACAGATGATGTTGCGAACCACGAAATTTATCACTTTCTTTGTCGTAATGGTCGCTAGGGCTTCGGCCTCAGCCCACTTTGTGAAGTAATCAACGGCGACGATGGCGTATTTCGCACCGCCTTTTGCTAAAGGTAGGGCGCCGATGATGTCAATGCCCCACATTGCGAATGGCCAGGGACTGACCATTTGGGTTATTTCGGTTGGCGGAGCTCTCGGAATTCGGGCATGTATCTGGCATTTATCGCACTTCCGGGCATAGTTTGCCGCATCTCGGTTCACTGTCGGCCAGTAGTACCCATATCGAAGTATCTTCTTAGCGAGAGCTTGCCCGCCGGTATGATCGCCGCACTCTCCTTCGTGCACGTCATGTAGCACTCGTTTGATTTCCTCGTGGGCGATACATCTGAGGAGAGGAACGGAATAACCTCTCCTGTACATGACTCCGTTTTGGATGACGAACCGCGAAGCTTTTCGCTGAATTTGCCTCTTCTCATTTCTAGGTTCAGGCAGCACCCCATTCTCAATGTAATTCCGATACGGAGTCATCCAAGATTCTCTACTAGGAGCGGTTTCAAATATAGAGTTCATTCCTATCCGATCGATGCTCGGAGTGGCCAAAGTTTCAACGGGGACAAGTCCCATTTGTTGCGCTTCGCCTGTGCTGGCTAACTTCGCCAGTGAATCGGCTTTCTGATTGTGTTCCCGAGGCACATAATAGATGGCATAATAATCAAACTGGTTTAGGATTTCTTGAACTCGTGCCAAGTAAGCGGCCAGTCTTCGGTCTCTTGCCTGGTACTCTCCTCGCACCTGGCATACCACTAACTGCGAATCGCAATAAATTTCTACAGCGATAATTCTCAAATCTCTGGCAAGCCTTAGGCCGGTTAGGAGGGCTTCATATTCGGCTTCATTATTAGTTGCACGAAAGTCGAATTTAAGAGCATAACATATGGATCGGCCCTCGGGAGTCTCAAGTACAACCCCAGCGCCCGAACACTGATCATTTGACGCGCCATCAGTATACAGCTTCCAGATGTATTCGGGAGATTCACTGGTTTCGGGTAAGTCTTCCGGAATGGTGAATTCGGCTATGAAATCAGCCAGGACTTGTCCTTGAATGGCCCTCCGCGGAGCGTATGCGATATCAAATTGGCTTAGCTCAATGTTCCACTTGAGTAACCTACCGGACGTCTCAGGCCGCGTAAGGACCTGTCGTAACGGCTGGTCGGTGTACACAGTAAGCGGATGAGCTTGGAAGTAAGGACGGAGCTTCCTTGAGGCAATAACCAAACAATAAGCCAGTTTCTCCAGCCTTGGATAATTTCTTTCAGCTCCTGTTAGTCGCTTACTAACATAGTAGACCGGGTTTTGCACTTTGTCTTCTTCCGGGACTAGAGCAGCACTGATCGCATGTTCTGATACTGCCAGGTAGAGATATAGTTGCTCGTGGTCAACCGGTTTTGACAAGATCGGAGGTGTGGAGAGATGTTGAACTAATGATCGGAACACGCCTTCACACTCCGTGGTCCATTCAAAGTTTCGTTTGCCCTTCCGGATCAGGTCGAAGAAAGGAATGCATTTGTCGGTAGACTTTGAAATGAACCTGCTCAATGCTGCGACCTTCCCGTTAAGACTCTGGACTTGTTTTATAGTTCTGGGGGTTTGCAAATTTCTAATAGCCCAGATCTTCTTAGGATTCGCCTCTATTCCTCGAGCGTTGACAATGAACCCAAGGAATTTTCCGGATGCAACGCCAAAGTGACATTTGAGTGGGTTGAGCTTCATTCCGTACTCCCGGAGGATGCTGAACATTGAATCCAAATCTCTGACGTGATCGGTGGAGAATCGGGACTTCACCAGCATGTCATCCACGTAAACCTCCATGGTCTTCCCAATCTGATCAGCGAACATTCGGTTGACTAAGCGTTGGTATGTTGCTCCAGCGTTCTTTAGACCAAACGGCATGACTTTGTAACAATAGAGTCCTAGGTCGGTCACGAAGCTGGTATGTTCCTGATCAGGCAAATGCATGGGTATCTGATTGTAGCCGGAATAAGCATCCATAAAGGATAGTAGTTCATGTCCGGCCGTCGAATCTACGAGCTGATCGATTCGTGGGAGTGGGAAGCTATCTTTTGGACAGGCCTTGTTTAGGTCAGAGTAATCAACACAGGTTCTCCACTTCCCGTTTGGTTTCCGAACTAGTACAGGGTTGGACACCCATTCTGGATACAAGGCATCTCGAATGAACCCATTCGATTGTAGTTTATCAACTTCCTCCTTAAGGGCGGCAGATCTCTCTGGATCCATACCGCGCCTTTTCTGTTTCACTGGGACAAGTCGCGGATCTATATTCAGGGAGTGACTTGCAATGCTCGGCGAGATCCCGCACATGTCAGAGTGTGTCCAGGCGAAGACGTCGAGATTCGCCCGAAGAAATTCGACCAACTCTTGCTGTGTCTGCTTGTTTAGTTGGGACCCAACTTTCAGCATCTTTGAATCGTCATCCTCACTGATTGGGACGTCCACAGTCAGTTCGGCTGGAGAGGCTTGACTTTCCGTTGATTCGTCTTTATCCTCGTTGTCCCTGGGGTCCAGGTCTTTCAGGAATTGGTCGTGGTGCCCAGGCCGAGGCCCAGGCATCAATTGTCAATTATCAATAGAACGGACGCAGAGAGATTCCTCTACGCCCTTCCCCTTCTCTTTACGTTGCACCCCGCGCAACTCAGCAACATAACAGGCCCTTCCTGAGGCCTGATCTCCTTGAACAACTCCAATCCCATGATCAGTGGGAAATTTCAGAGTCAGACACCATGGGGCGATTGCCGCCCTGAACTCGGCTAAAGCTGGTCGACCCAGAAACGCATTGTATGGCGAATCTATTTCCAGCACAACAAATTGTAACATGCGGACCCTCCGGCGTTCTCCAACGCCTAACTCGACTGGGAGTTCAGTTATTCCGATGGGTATCGTGGCACTTCCGTTGAAACCATGGATTCTGGATAAACAGGGTTTCAAATCCTTTGTCTCCATCTTCATTAGATCGTAAGCCCGTTTGAGCAAGATGTTTACAGAGCTCCCACTGTCAACCAGGATCCTCTTCATCCAAGCAGGGCCTACCTGGGCAGATATGACTAGTGGGTCGATAGTAGGGGCTTCGACTTTATCGGCGTCTCGGCTCCTGAACACGATATCATCGGACATTATCTTTTGTTGCTTTGCCGGGGTCCCATCCTCGCAATTACTATAACATTCGAAGTCCGCATGCCTGATAGAACTGGCATACGACTCCATTTCCCCCTAGCTTCTGTCTGCCGGATGGGGGCCACCACTTATTGTGTTGATAACTAATCTCCCGCCCGCACAAGCGGGTTCACCCTCTCTTTCCTGATTTTGTGAACGATTTTGGTTCGAGGAGCCCGCTCCGCCAGGCTACGGTGCCCGTACAAACTGATCTAGCTTCCTCTCTCTAATCAGCTTTTCGATGAGGTCCTGTAAGTGCCGACACTCATTGGTATTATGTCCATAGCTCTCATGGAACCTACAGAATTTCCCTGTCTGAATCTGTCTCTCCGATGAGGGCTTCGGAGCAGGCTTCTTATACTGTACAGTGTTGCAAGTCTGTAAGTATACGTTTTCCAATGACGTGTTTAGCGGTGTATAACTGTCAAACATCTGAGCTCTACGTCGTGGACCTCGGTTTTCGTCTCTCTTCTTATTCTGGCCATTGTTTCCTCTCTGCTGGGTTTGCTTGTTTTGTATATTCAGCTGAACTTTCCCGGAACTCTCGCCGGACTGTTTAACAGCCACATTGCTCTGTATTCCCTCAATGCTGGGTTTTGCATCGTCCTGCTTCCTAGACTGTTTTGCATCCTCCTGCCGCAGGAATTGAGCGGCCTTGGAGTAGAAACGGTCCAACGACGCGGGCGGTTTTCCAGCTAGCCAGTTTCCGAATTCGGAATCAGGATCAATCCCCTTGGTCAGAGCCATTAAAATTGAATTATCGTTGGGATTGGTGATCTCGACGCATGCTGCGTGGAATCTCTCCAGGTAACGCCTGAGAGTCTCTCCAGGAGCTTGAGTGACGCTGGACAAGGTGTTGACGTCTTTTGGCCTGGCAACATGCATCCGGAATTGTTCCACAAACCTCTTGGCCAATTGATCGAACGAAGAAATTGATCTAGGTGGTAGGCGGGTAAACCACATTGTCGCGATTCCCCCCAGAGAGATGGGGAAACTCCGACACTTCACTGCGTCGTCGGCCCTCGCAGCGCTCATCGACCATTCATACTTCAGAATATGCTGGTTGGGGTCACTATTCCCTTCATACATCGGGAGAGTCGGCATTCTGAATCGCCTAGGGGGTTCGGCATGCAACACTTCGTCTGTGAAAGGGGTATGACTACGGGAAATCCCCCAGTCATCATTAGTGAGCCCCTGACTCTCGCGGATCATTTGACGTATCATGGTTGATATATCCGAAACAGGCAGATTCGGAGCGTGATGAGCTAAGGCGTGGTCGGGTTCCACGGTGCGAGTAGGGAGCGGGCGCTGTCGACGATCCGTATCTCGCCTCCTTGGCTCAACGTCTTCTGGGACATAAGGTTCAGGAGTATGTCCTCGCTGTTGATTGATCGGCTCAGATTGATTTCGGGTATCGACCCTTGTCTCTGCTGCGGCGGTTGTGGCGCGGTTATCCGTGGTGTACTGTGGGGCAGTACCTCCTCGTGTTGAGGGACCGGTTTGGGAAACTGGTCGACGGTCCTACCCTCAGTTGCCCAACAGTTAAGGCGGGCTGATATTCAGCAGCTTGAGCGCGACTCCCCTCTAGTCGAGGACGGGTAGTTCGGTGGTGGTAATCAGATGAAGCTGAGCTTTCGGTAGACGCTCTGGAGACATCATCTCTCCTGGACCTTCTGTGCCCCCGGCGGTTTAGCTGGTTGGTCAGCTCGATATTGGCGCGTAACTGTTCTGCCAACTGCTGACGGCTTTGGGTCAGCTCCTGGAGCAATACTTGAAACTCCTGTCGGGTGACTAGCCCCGTTGAGTCTGAATGAGTGGCATTGTCTTGATTGGAAGAAGGCGGATGTGTTGGATTTTGCCTGTCTCTGCCTTCTTGCTCTGTAGCGGTGGCGCCAGTTCTTGTGCTGACCATTGTCGGTGGTGGAGTCCTTTCCTAGATTTTGAGCAAATCTGAATAGAATGGAAGGATTCCGGACTGAATATCTGGATCTTCCTCTTGGATTTGTGCAATCCGGTATCGACGACAGATCCAACGAGCAGGAGAAAAAGCTGGTTCTCTCAGTGAAAGCACCAAAGTGTTTGTACCAAAAATGGGCACAACACTCTTCGGGAGTTGTTTGAAGAGATAAAATGAAGATTATAAATGTAAACAGAGATTATCTAACAAAAACTCCAACAAATAGGAATATAAAGTGCACGGACAAGCAGTTTAGAGTGGTTCGGCGTATAGCCTACGTCCACTATGAAGTTTTGATGATTTTATTGATTCTCTTTCAATGGTTACAAGCATTTACAGCAATGAACAGCGGATTACAGTTTAGAATTCGAAATTGACGGCGAAAGTAGGATGCAAGTCTCAATCCGGCAGAGTCTGGACGCTTCAGAGAAAAAAGGACCCCTTTTTCCGTTGATTCTGGGGCTCTATTTATAGGCGTAGGAGGCTTGGATTTCGCTCAAACTCCGGGAGACTTGGCCTGACACGTGAGGGGACCCATTCGACCACTTCCAAAGAGTTTCAAGCCAATCTGTGATCGATACGAAATCATTTCGTATCGATCGAGAATACTTCCAATTGAGCTCAAAATTGGTGGAGACGTTCCTTGTTATGTGTGCAACCTTCAGTTAAAATTTCGTCGTGTTTGGATCAGTGGATTGAGAGATATCATCGATACGAGACGATGTTCTTCGCTAGGCTGCCTGGTTCGAATCCATCTCTCTGAGCTGGGGGCTTCGGATCGATGGTGTCACGCGCCCCTGTGAAGACGTGGAACGCACACTTCGCCTCGATCCTGTTTCTACTCCGAGTCGACCGCGTCGACTCCATATATCTCGGCGCATTCGCATCGAGGGATGACGTAACGCGCGCGCTTCGTCTCGATCCGGTCTTTGTGCCGCATTGACTGTTTCGACTCCACATATCTTGCCTTGTTTTACTTTGATGGAAGACACGTCATCCCTGGTCAGTTGACTTGTTGGATACGAACAAGTCATTAGGCATGGATTCGAAGCGAGGTCCTCTGATGGATACGAAGAGCACTGGTCCAATGGATACGAAGCAAGCACCGAATGATGGATACGAAGTAGACGCTGAATGATGGATACGAAGCAGACGTTGGCTGAAGGATACGAGGTCCTTCAATTGTTGGTGTGTATGAAGTCCATCGATACGAGCTCGATGGATACGAAGGAAGTCGAGTCGAACCTGGGTACCTCGATGGATTCGGAGCTGATCGGTATGAAGCTTGATGGATTCGAACCAAGGCTTCGGCGATGGATACGAAGTTGCCCAGAGTGATGGATACGAAATCTGGGTTTTTCCCCCCAATTTGACTCGATCATAACTTGAGCGTACGAGTCCGGATTGACTTGAAATTTGAGGTGCTGATCTCTATGGCCTTTCTTGTCATGTCCTATCAATTGTAGCTCATTCTGGGCTCGGACAAAATTCAGTGATATCCATGGCGTGCTATCCTTGTTCTTTAGTCGGCTTCTTGGTGTCCTGGCCTTGCCAAAAGGCGGGATAACATATACAACATTTTTAAAATGATGATAAAAATCAATAAAGAAATAGAAATGATGTAGAAAGTAAAACTAACAGAAAGTGAAAGCTGCAAATAATATAACATAATAAAATATAAAAGGCTGCAAAAACACTAACATGACATCGACAAAACAGTGTAATAGGATATTATTTTGCAACGTTTTAGAATTTGTTATTATGTGTTTCGGCCCTATTACAGCCCTATGTTAGACAACTCTCTTTGAAACGCTACTAAATGCTTTTGTAGCGTTTTAAAAAGAAAACGTAAAGGATTTTCCAGTTGCAGTGATCTTTTAACAACGATATAGTGTGCATGTTTTCTCTTTATCATCACTATATCATTTAGGTATCTAAAGTTCGATAAATAGTCAAAACTCTATTAATATTTGTATTTAGTTGCGAAGTCCAACATTAAAGTCTATGGTTCAACAATTACGATTAATCGATTTGCTTTGGACGAAGATTTTGACTTTAATTTGACTACCAATTACGATGATACTAACATTCTATTGGAAGAAGACGAATCCTCTCTTAAATAATATTTCACTTCCAACGGCTCAACTCATACCAACTATGACCTTTACATAATTGTCGTTGTCATGTGATTGACTATAATCAAATTATAGTTTATAAATTTAAGATTCAAGATATTCTTAAGTTAAAAAACTATTGCACTTCTTCGTATGTATGAGATCTTCTATTTGACTTTATAACTAACCCATTGAATATTTTCGACGAGTCTATTTATAATTGTTTCAAATAATACCCGTACCTAACCCTTTGTTATCTCCAATGGTCTAATTGATCATCCATCGTATGAAGAACATTACGAACACTAATTTCAGCAGATATAACAATATTTTGTTCTTGACCAAGAACATTTAAGGACAAGTATTTATTTAACACGATTCAATACTCATGAGTATGAAATCATTCGTAACTACAATCGATTGAATATTTTTTCTTAGAATTTTCTACTTGTAAATATGTTTAATGTATTCTAAAGCACACAATTAACTTCAAATCATATTTGGATGTGTGGTGACTTGTTCTATGCAATTTTTTAGTGAAGAAGGCACGCTTGGCTGTGCTCTAATAGCATGTTTCTCGTGGTAACTTTTTTACTTGTAGAATTAAAAAGGAAAAAAAGAAAGGTTATCCATATTGTTTCCCCATAAGCATGATCAAGTTTAAGCTTACTGGGTCTGAAATAAGATACCGATGGGCCTAAATAATCGTAATTATAAGACTGGTTATTTTTCAACATCATGTGGATTATTTGAGGTCATTTGGGTCATTTAAATTACAGATAACAGCCTTTTCATTTCACAATTTTATCAAAAATCGGTCAGAAAATCCTTCATAAACAACATCAGTTTGTTTATTCCACTCATAGACCAACAATCACACAACTTTACATCTCGAACACATCAACAATGTAACATATATGTACACAGAAGACAAGAAGACACTTACCATTATACATCCAAACTCTCATCATACACATCAAAATCAGGCTCAGTCGGCTTCCTAAGCAAACTCTGCTCCAATCCCAACCCTTTATTCCCACTCCTCCTCGCACTCTCAACCGACCTCCTCCTCTGGCAATGCCTTCTCCATGCCACCTGTATAAAACAAGCGGCCCAAGTCCTCCAATGCTGGGAATAAAACCTGAACTTATGCCTGATCCTCTTACTGTGCAGCCTCCTAAACTGTGCAGCCACAAACACCAAATCATCTGCTACAAGTGAGAACGCTTCCACTTCAGACACGGCCCTGACCGTGCGCGTGGACAGCGGATGGGCTGACGAGTTGCAGGCCCGTGGATCCAAGGCCCATGTCAGAAGCTCTTCACCGCAGAAGTCTCCTGGGCCGATTGTGCATGTGTTGAAAAAGTCCGTGCGGCCCCCGTTTGTGGTGTTGGACTCCAGGTGGCCCCGGATTATGAAGATCATTTCGGTTACCGGGTCAAGCTCACGGACTACGTGGGTTTCGGGTGTGTAGAGGGTTGGTTGGAGTCGCTCGCATATTGCGTCTAGCATTCTTTCGTCCATCTGGTCGAATAGTGGCACCTTTGGAAAAAATTAAGAGAAATTTATTATGGATTATGGTCATCTGCTCTAGTTGAAAAAACATAAGTTTAGCCAAAAAAATATTTCGAAGCTTCACCTGAAGCATAGAATGCTATGCTTCAGTAGTCCTTGTCATGTGTTCTATTTAGTTTATTTTGAATCTTATTGCTAAATTTTATGGTTTTTACGTGAATAATAATAATAATAACAACAACAATAACACACATGTGTGTGTCGTCTAGGATAGTATTTTTCATAAATTTTTGTCAAACTTCAAACCCGACGCATGTTGGCATAATTTTACGAATTTAAATGAATAGAAAATGTGAATGGTAGAAAATGATGTTTAGAAAATAAAAATCAAACTAATCAATGCATTGGATTTGAGAAAATTAATCAATTTCCATGCAATTACACAATTTTCTATGAGTTAATTGTGTGTCAAGTATGCACCCGTTAAATTACCCTTCAAATTTGAAGTACATGTGATAAATAAAAATTTATTTGGGTATATAATAGTGAATACTAATATCAAAGGGAATTTTCACTTAAACGGACTTCTCAATCCAAAATGATAAGTTTCTAGGATAGCACTTCAAAATAACTAATTTTAAAGATAAAAGAAATTATCATTTTACTGTTAAATGATAAATGGGAATGGTAAATTTTAGTTATAGGAAAAACATAATTTCTTTTATCATTTTCTTGCAAAATAATACATTTTTTATCTTTTGTCCTTTAATTTAATTATTCAAGTGCTATACTTATAATCTCATATTAACAAGTCATTCAGCCTAATTTCCAACATATTAAAATACCTTATTTTTTGCTATAAAAAAGCCAATAACTACTTTCTAACATAGTACAATGCCTTATTTTTTGCTATAAAATAGCCAATAACTACTACTGGATAGCAAGTGCTTACCTAATCTCCGTAGTATCATGCAAGTCAAAACATAAAAATAAAGTCGCCTCATTTGTCAACATTTTGATTGTTGTGGCGAGTCTGATAAAGTTTGTCGCCAACATATAAGTAAACATTCGGGTTTAATGTTTAATTTGATATACTACTCTGCTATGATTGGGTATTAGCTAGTTTCACTAAGAGACGTAAAATTGATACTATAATGGTTCCATAGAAGTTCTTATTAAAGTTGGTGTTGCTCTGACAACTGTTGTTGCAGTATCTTTTCCTGATATATTTTATTTTATTGCTATTTTTATTTTATTTTTTGCTTCGAGAAAGCATTCAAAAAAATTTATTGATGTGAACCTGTATTAGATATATAAAATTTCATATGTTGATAGAGTTAACTTTATCATTCACTATGTTATTATTGTAACACTGAGGGATGCGGTTTGATCAAAGAATTGAACGCAAAAATTCAAAAGAAGAAGGGGGGAAAATAGAAAAAAGCGAATACTCACTCTGCGAACAAGGTCTAGGCAGAGATGACGTTTAATATCTCTACGAAGATCCAAAGGAAGTCCTCTAAGCAACGCTTCTTCGTCCACACCTTGTGTTGCTACCCACTTGTACTGATCATACCTTCTAATGCATTGCTTTAGCTCTAATGGAAGCTGTCTGTGACTCATCCATCTCTCTGTGTCGGTTCTCTTGGTTCTCCATTCTTCTAATCTTGCAGCAGTTGATTGTAAATATGACTGTGGTATTTATTCAACAGGTTTAGTTAGTGTTATGAATGTTATAATGCCTAATTGATTTGCAGCGTTATTAATACAGGAACTGACTTGCATGTTTCCAATGAGTAGGCCAAACAGAACCAACCCAAGAATTGCTAGGACAATCGCGAACAAGTTTTCGCCAACGTATGTGCTGGTTTCAAAATCCTGTCCCAGAGAGCTGCAAAATTTTATTTCATTAGCATACAACAAACGGGTTTCAAAATTCAAAAAATTCGGTGAGGTATGTAATATGGACCATTACCTCAAGTTCTTAAGTCCCCACCAAAAACAATAAAAATACTTCTGGAAGAATGGTGAGGAAGTGATGCTGTTGCTGACTGCATCAGCATAGATGCCAAAATGATATATTTTAAAATCTGGATTGCATATGCCAGTTATATTGCTTGACTTGAACCATTCATTTCTGAAATGGTCTATGCTTTTGCAATCGAAGAATTCATAGTTGCATTGAGGTTCGAGAAAGCATGCTTCTCTCCAACATGAATCTTGGCGTTCGATAGCTAGGAGATACCAAGAAGCCCCAACAACCTGTAAATGATTCCAAATAATAATAATGCATATTCTTTTGAATGTTTATGAAAAAGTTGCTGAATACTTACATGGCTAACTAACATGTAGAGAACAAGATTATATGCTGCTCCTGCCCATGCAGTTTCCATCATAACTCCACTTGTTTTCACAATCTCCGAAGAAAGAGTAAATATCAAAAACAATCTCGGAAGATATTGAAGAATAATGCAAAATCTCAGCACGTTTTTCGTGTTTCTTGTTAGAGAACCATCCAAATTCGGTATCACAAACCATATCATAAACTGCAACCATCAAAGTAAAAAATCTTAAAACAATTTCATCATACATTTTCAAATTTAAAAAAAAAAAAAAAAAAAAAATTCATAAGAGCACCTGAGAAATTGGCAATGAAGCAATGAGATCGAGCGAAAATCCTCTAGACAAATATCGACTAGCGATTTTAGAAGGATCAATAACAAGTTCACCACGTCCAAAAACTCTAGAAGATGGGGCGACATAAGCAGTTCTGAACCTAAAAACAATCTGAACAACATAAAAAGCATCTGCAAGAGTTCGGACTAGAGTAAGTCCTAATTCTAAAGGACGGCTAATTTCTATACATTTTGTTTCTTCTCTTGTTCCAGGCAAATAAAAGAACAAGGGATCGACAAATAATGATACAATACATGCAACCAAAAAAATTCTATTCCATCTATGAATTATAGGGCCACGGGGATCGAATATTTTCTTCTTCTTCTCAACCCTTTCTGAAGCGTAATCTTCTGACAGAACACGAGACAGTACTTTTGCCTTGAATGACCTGCAAGGCTTTTCTGATACAAGTTCTGTTTCATTTTGAAACCTGAAAAAAAAAACACAATATAACTTCAGATAAATAAAAGTGGTGAGGTGAAATATAGTTAATTATAATACTCTAAGCTGAAAACTTTACCTGACAGATCTTGAACTAGAGAAGGCCATGGATTATTTTTTAAATTGAATCAATGGTTATAATCCATGAAAATTTGAAGAAGACTTTTGAAATTTTTATGCAAGGATCTTGTGAAATATACATGTGATTAGCACTAAAGAACACAAACACATTGGACACTTAAGGTTTATATTGTCTAGTAATATACTGTTTGGATTTTGACTGTTATGAGTGTTGTGAGAGAAACCATAATAAAATTAAATAGGCATAAAAATATAATATATATTCACCTTTTTTTTGTTTTGGAAACACTTGCAGTTGAAGTATCGGATACTGCTTTAAATTTTACCCAAAATTTGTAATATGTAAGACTCCACATCCTAAAACAAATAAAGTTCATTCATATGTTGGTTGCAAAGAGAGTTAGTACTTTCAACTTGGCATAACTGCTTTGGTCTTTTTTCGCTTAAAACAAATTAGTTTAAGAAAGGCTGTTTATGGGAACTTTTTTTTTATAAAAGCAAAACCCACAATTTGTGTGCTTTATTTTTTTAACTCGTGTAAGCCAAGACGGACTCGCAAAATCCTGAAAATGAATAATCATAGAACAGGTACTGCAGATAATTAGCAAAGAAACTAATAATTTCACTTCCATGCTTCAAATATGGCATCTTCCATTTTAATACTTTCAACAGACGGCCATCCTTTAATAATAAACGTCCTCTACTAGTATTGAATGAAGCATATGATAATTGGATAAATTTGATTCACATTCTTAATATTCAGACTTTTATATAATAATTAACCGAATAAAAATATATGCATTAACCTAAATATAATATAAGTATTAATTTTTCAAATTGCTGTTAAGATGAATATTCAGTCACAATTTGATGCATATTTTAATCATAACATTTGTGAAAGGTTTTGCTTACTCCAAAGAATCCATGTGCTGAAGTGTTAGTGCAGTCACAAGAAAATAACACTTGTTATTGTTACATTAATAGGGATGATTTTATTATAATAGATTTATTTTTGAATCCTCGGGCGTAGTATGACTTGATCAAATATATTTTAGTTTGCAGGTTAAAATGAGGTTGATTCAGTTGTGTCACTAGCTACAAGTGCAATTAACCACTGATATGCTGAGGTACTTTTTTAGATTTCATGTTGCATTCTACTAGGACACATGAAAAATGAGAGAAAAACGCTAAACCCAAAGTAATTTAATTAATAATAATAAAATATGTTTTGTGAATATATTACAGTAAGTAGCTGATTTAAATGCCTATTAATGGAGGATATATTTATGTGCATAAGATCCAGAGTATCCAGTTACTACTACAAGAGAAATAGAATAGTATGGTATTTTATAATAAAAAATCAAACTGGTTGGATCACCCAAATCAATTCAATGCAGCAATAATATACTTCTTAAAATTATATATAAATTGTTAGATGTCCTACTAATTTATTCCCATACTTCCCTCTTTGTTTTAATTTGAGACTTCAGGCCATGCTCTGTGCCAACCTGTCAGTACGTACTCCTTATCACTAATCTCTATGTATCTTGCACTCTCAACTACTTATATTTACTCCAACTGCAACTATGTTAATAATTATAAAGCATACAACTCATACCACTTGAATATAAGTGGAGTGACCTTAACTCTAAGGGTCTATGATTTGGGATTTGCGCTGAGATAAAAATCTAGGTAAGAATTGAAAAAAAAAAACATATTACCCACACCTTTCAAGGCTAATAGTTCATTTGATGTGTACGTACCTCGCTCCTGGCTTGTATGCAGACAACAGAAACATTTTTTACCATATAGTTAGTTGTTTACTCGAAAGTTTAATATCATCGAAACATGTCATAACGTAAGTTGGACATCATTTGCAGTTGACCTAGCATTATAATAATTTTTAGATTGATAAAGATTCCATTCTATTGACAACAAAATGTAATCTAATCGTAATCACATGATTATGTTATTGATACAATCAAGCAGGATTTAATATACACACATACATACATACATAGGAGGAGCGTTCGATGACATCCCAAACAGTGCAGCACCCCAGTTATCCCCCGATTTCCACCCGAAGTTTCTATTTAAATAATGTTTATTTCTCTCTTTTCACTCACTTCATTCTTTAACTAGAAACTTGAGGTGGAAATCGAATGGAAATTGGGGTGCTCCATTGGTTAGGGGTGTCATTGAATGCTCCTATATATATTAAACCGGTTAATGAGAAGCTAGATACACCGTACTAGCTATGTACTCATTAATAACAACTTGATTGAATACTTAGTGTTGTTAATATAATAATAAGATATAATAATGTAAATTGAATTACTTTAAGGAAGAGCGTATTGACATACTAAAGTAATTAGAACTGTAGGTTTTGTGAGTTAATAGCATTACTGGCACTAGCATAAACAAGATGGGATACCAGCCATTGTTTATATTTATATACTTATAAGTTATATTTGTTCCAACTCGATACGATTTATTATTATCTTTGTAGTTTGTCTCTTTCTTCCCATATACACGTGCATGCATCTTATTTATCTCCTAAAATCCCCTTTGTCTTTTATGTAAAAAAGTTTGCGGATATGTTATGTTCATTAGTGAGATCGTTTATACAAAGTTTGAATCCGTTTTAAAAAATTTAACTTCTTCTTGCAAGTCAATATGGACCATTGTAAATATTTATTTAACTATCGATTTGAAATATCATTTTGAATGAGTTATAAATCCCAAAATGATTTCAAATTCAGATGAGCTTAATAATGAACATGACACATGTAAAAAAATCAGTTTTGATCCGTAAACCTTTTACAAAAAAAACAAGGGAGATTTAGGAGATAAATAAAAAGGATACATACCACATCCCCACCCACCCCTCCAAAAAAACACACACGTGTGTGTACATGCACACATGCATGTGCATACATGGATACATACACATACATGCATGTGTGTGCGTGTACAAACACTACAAGAGAAACGGCTGTTTCCAACGGCGGGAAGCCGTTGGAGGCCGTTGGAAAGCCGTTGAAGACCGTTGAAAATGCCGTTGGTATACGTTTCAACGGCACCAACGGGGTTATACCAACGGCAAATTTGCCAACGTGGCAAATTCTGTTGACCAAACTGCCGTTGGAAAGCGTTGGAATTTGCCGTTGGAAACCGTTGGAAGTAAATGACCAGTTTGACGTTGGTCGCCGTTGGAAATCTGGGTATATTTTTTTAGATAAAATCAGCAGTGTTTGCTTTCAGCCACACACAACCACAATTATATCAAAACAGCTCAATTTCGAGCATATATATATATAACAACTATACCAAAACATATCCAAACATATAGATATCACCAAATCATGCATATTTTTCAACATAAACCAATATCCAAACATAACCAACATCAAAAAATCCAAACCAACATCCACAACCAAATCATCAGAATGTATCAAATCCAAATATACACAGGAACCATCAGAATGTATCAAATTCTCACCAACTCCAAAATATACATGCCAATAACAAAACATACCTAAATCACTCCGCACCAGAACCACTAGATGAAGGAGGCTGTCCATACTGTGCGATGAACTCCGCCATACGCCGGTTCATCTCCTCCGTCCTTGCTTCATGCAGCAAATTCTGTTATCGCATCTCGTCAAGCTCGGCTCGTAGCTGTGCAATCTCTTTCTTATTTTGAGCCTTTTGATACTCTCTTTGGGCTGTCTGAGCCTGTAAACAAATTTAAATTATCAACTACACTAAAAAAATTAGTATTAAAATAATTGCAAATTAACTAACCTATATATATTCACTAACAAATTCATAAAACAAACTACGGATATGGAAGCGTCTGCCGCGGGTATAAGGATAGTTCAAAATATGAATGGAATACACTAGTATAAGGATATTTACTAACTTAAAATTTAACTTAAAATTACCGATTGGCTTCCATATCCGTAGCGTCTGCCGCGGGTCACTGGATCTATGATAGACTCAAAAATGGCGTCCTCCTCATCGAGGGTCAAGTGAGCTCGTCCCGAATCCTCAAGTAAGGCTGTCTATGCTTCCTGGAACTTTTGTTGTCATGCAAAATATAATTAAATTTAGTTATCGTTATTTCAATTAACTTGTAAGTTTTAGTTACTTATGTTATACTTACATAGGCAGCACGCGCTTTGTCATCGTGATCCCAAGAGTAACAAACTGCGCCGGAATCATCGACCTGAGTCAAGGCATGTGTATGGGTAAACACATCCCAATAACTAACAGCCCCCCCCCCCCCCCCCCGCGTTGTCTCTCCTGAAATATGCACATATAAATTTACATTGTTTATATTTTAACAAATTAAAACTTAAAATAATTAACTATTTATCTTATTTAATAATTATACCAAATCTTCCCAGTGATGCTGGAAAGACTTGGAACCACCGCGATGTGTAACGGGGTTCCTGCTCTTGTTTGCAGAATTCCTCTCGGACTGCCTCTGCAAATTTAAATTGAAAACAAAAATTGTTTTGACAGTTTTAATTATTTATATATTATTTGCCTCAAACAATTTAAATTAAATATATGATAGATTTACCACAAAATCCTCATTGCTCCACCAGGTGGTGAACTCATCAAAGACGGCTTCACTCATCCAATGAGGCCTCTTTCCTGATGTTTTGACGTTGTTTATTGTTTCGCGATAGTTTTTTGCAATTTTGCTGCTCCAATGGCGTCGGATAACAGAAACATCAGCATCGGCAAGTCAACTTCCCCCTGCACGTTTGAAAAAATATGAGTTATACAGTTGCTACAAATAGTGCAAACATGAATTGACATAATGTACATGACTACATAATGCAATAATTGATATACCACACATACCAAAAAGTCCTGCCAGATAGCCTCCCGCACCCCCTCTGGTATCGCAGTCCACCTCAGCCAACACGAGGTCATACGAGCCATATACGCCCGTCGCGAGATCTTGAGCACTATGTTGGAAGGCTCCAACGTAAACCCACCGCTGTGTAAAACAGAAAAAAAACATTTAATATTCCGTTACCACTATATATATTTGATAAAAGATTGTATGGAATAAAATTTAATTTTGAAACTTTATACTTACCTGCCATCGGCTTTGGGTTTCAGCCATACCGTAGGCCGAACACCCGGCTGTGAAGGACTAGCATCATCACCTCTCTATGAGCTTGAAGATCTAGAGTGTGAACGTCTGCGTCCCGACATACCTATATGAAATCATAGTATAAAGCAAGAGTAACATTGATTAATTTAGTATGCAAATGGTGTCAGAATAATGAACATGGCGTAACATACATTATGGCGTAACAATAAATAGACTATGTGATACATATCATATAAAATTACTTTGGAAATAGAAAAATGAAAAAAAATTACCTTCTCAAAATATTGATTAGTGATCAATCCTCATCGCTTTCGGATTCAGACTCTTCTTCGCACTCTATATTTTGTTCCTCTATACTCTCAAATGCTTCAATTAATGCATTTGATTCATCGTTTAGAGGTCCAAAATCTGTTTGATCGTTGGTTACTATTATTCCTCTATTTTCCTCGATATCTGTTTGGTAAGCTTGTTGTTCAAGAATATTCCGTCCATCAAATGTAAACCTTGGTTTGGTTTTAAAAACAGCCGACCAATCTATTTTATCTCTTCTTAAAGATAGGTAAGAAGCATAATAAACTTGAAGAGCTTGTTTGGCAAGTACAAAATGATCGTACTTATAATACCTCGAAGTATGTTTTATTTCTATAAGATTATATCTTGGATCCATGTTTATTCCAGAACCTGGAACGTTGCTGAACCAGTTGCATTTAAACAAAAATACTTCTTCTGCGGATAGGGTGAAATATGTCAACTGCAAAATCTGGGTCAGCACGCCATAAAAGTCATTTATGTGATCATTTGGATCATCACTACCTTTGACAAATACACCAGTATTGTTAGTTGATTTTTCGGCACCGTATTCTTTGGTATTAAATTTATATCCGTTGACAAAGAATATTGGATATGTCTTGACTATCCTTTTTGGTCCCATAGCTAAATGTTTCAATCATTCATCTACAACACAATTTGTTGTATCAAAAACGTAGTTAGAAAACCAAGCAGCAAATTCTTTACCGATATCGTCGTTTGGATGTTGTGATTCGTAAATACTGCAATTATAGAACAAATGTTGCATTATGATTAAAATACATGTGTGCATATTTGTGTATACATATGTGTAGATGATATGCATGTGTAGACGTATGTGTATATATATTACCTAATAAATGGTGCAACTTCGGCACAGTTGAGAAGAATGTACGTGTGTGCTACTTGATAATCTCTATCACCCAACCATACTTCCACACATTTACCAGCAGACCGACCAGTTTTTTTAAAAATAGATAAAGTCGCTTGACAATCATCTTCATCAATGTCTTCATCATTACGCGTAGCACTTTCAAATAATATGTTCACATGGTCGCTGAAATAGTGAGAGAAAAAAACGAAGCTTCTTCTTCAATATACAATTTGCAAATCGAACCTTCAACTCGAGCTTTCTGTCTCACTTTTTTCTTTAGATGATTTAAATACCTAGCAAAAATTATTTTAAATTAATTTTTTATACATTTAATTAAACCAATATGTAATAAACTAAATATTAATATACCTTTCAAATGGATACATCCATCCATATTGCACAGGCCCTCGAAAACGTGCTTCAAATGGAAGATGAATAGGTAAATGCTCCATAACATTGAAAAAACCTGAAGGAAATATTTTTTCCAGTTTGCAAAGCAATATCGGGATTTCTTTCTCAAGTTTACGTAGACGGTCAACTTTTAATGTAGTTGAACAAATCTCTTTATAAAACAGACTAAGTTCTGTTACAACAGTCCAAACTTTTACGAGAAACAGTTCTTTAAAAGCGACGGGTAATAAATTTTTCATCATAACATGACAATCATGACTTTTCATCCTGCTAAGTTTATTGTTCTTATAGTCAACACATCTACGAAGATTAGAAGATATGCCATCTGGGAATCTTAATCCTTCCACCCATTTTAAAACTAATTTAACTTGATTATTGTCTAGCTCATAGCAAGCTTTTGGCTTTTTTGTGTCATTTGGTTTTATATGAAGCTCATGACGATTACATATTACTTCGATATCACGTCTTGATTTCAAATCATCTTTTGTCTTCCCTTTAACATTCAAAATTGTATTAAACAGATTATCAAACACGTTTTTCTCATTATGCATCACGTCAATATTATGATTAATCAAGAGATTTTCAATAAGGCAATTCCCAAAATATGCTCTGTTTGCACCAGTTATGAATCGATAATTTACCTTGAATTTCAATTTGTTCTCCGGTTTCATGTATCTTTGGATAATCCTTTACAAGTTCATAAATTTCTTCGCTTGACCAAACCGTAGGTGGTCTTCATGTCTATTAGCTGTAAAGTTTTTTTTATCTCTTCGAAAAGGATGATTAATATGCAGAAAACATCGATGACAGTCAAACCACGAAACTTTCTTTCCATGAGGTAAAAAAATTGCTCGTGTTTCTTCCATGCAATAAGGACAAGCTAGACGACCGGTCGTACTCCAACCTGAAAGCATTGCATATGTAGGAAAATCGCTGATTATCCACAATAAAGAAGCATACATGCGAAAGTTCTTTTATTGGAAAATATCATATGTCTCTACTCCCTCGTACCACAATTTTTTTAATTCATCAATCAATGGTTGTAAATAAACATCGATTCCTTGTGTCGGATCATCGGAACCAGGGACGACAACTGTAAGAAACATATATGGAGTTTTCATACACATCCAAGGAGGTAAATTATAAGGTGTGACAGTTATAGGCCATGACGAATATTTCGAACCAAATTGAGAGAATGGGGAAAATCCATCCGTACATAAACCAAGTCTAACATTACGAATTTCGGACGCAAAATCAGGATATTTCTGGTCAAAATGCTTACATGCTTCCCCATCAGCTGGATGTGTTAACGTACCTTCTTCCCTGTGTTCTCACACCGTGACATCTCATATGTTGCGCAGTTACAGAAGATGCATATAACATTTGAAGTCTAGGAGTAATTGGTAAATAATGCATACGCTTATACGGGATTTCCTTTCCCTTTTTCTTTCTTGGTTTGTATCTTTCCTGATTACATATTTTACAATTTCTAAGGTTGATATCTTCTTTCCAAAACAACATGCAACCCTTTAGACATGTATCTATTTTTTGATACGATAAACCGAAAGCCGACATTCGTTTTTTTACTTTGTAATGATTTTCGCACATTAGATTATTAGGAGGCATATGTCGTTTCGCAGCTTGTACAACAGCCGTAAATCCAGATTCTGTGAGGTTATATTTGGATTTCATCGCAATGTATTCAGCAGTTACTGATAATTGGGTTCCGCTTGTGCAGCCTTCCCAAAGGGGTTTTTTCGCGGCATCTAACAAATCATATATTTTTTTGCCCCAATATTTGGTTCTTCTTCAGCATTACCATCGTCATTAATTAATTGAGGAACATGAAACATTGAACTCACCACCTCCTCATCTTGTACAGGATTAGATGCTAACTGTTCCTCATGACGATCCCAAATCAAATAGTTCGACACGAAACCGTACTGACGCAAATGAACTCTAACCATTTGTGGTATCAAATGCTTTAACAGTTTGCATTTACTACATGGACAACGGATTTCTTTGTAGTTTCCGTTATTACGTAAAACAAAATCCATAAATACGCTAACACCATTATTAAAATGTTCACTTGTTGAGCCTTCAGTATCGACCCTTCGTTTTTTGTACATCCAACTCTGATCAGTAAAATAATTGTCCATTTACCTACGTATATAATTAAAAAGTACGATATAAATTTGCATTGACATTTTTTATTAAAACAATTTTATAAACATTCTTCTTGTTTGTGTTATATCTGTTAAAATAATACTTAAAGCTTATTTTGAAATGAACATTATATTCTATTTAAACAATTTTATTAGCGAATTTGATATTAATTGATCATTGACACTTTGTTGATGGGTCATCCTACCTCCCATTACAAATACAATAACGTAATTAAATCGCATAAATCATTTTAATTTAAACGATTCAACAAAATTTCGACAGCACTTCGCTTTAGTTCTCTGAACAGTACACAATTGCGTGTACACAGGGAACATAAAGGGAAGCGCTGCCGAAATTTTGCGAACCGTTTAAACTGAAATGATTTACGAGATTTAATTACGTTATTGTTTTTGTAACTTGTCCAATACAGGGACAAATCCAACAAATACTGTATACGATGAATATAGATGTCCGTTCTGTTAAAAAAACGAATATCCACACAACGATCATATACAATACTTATCAAACGGGGCCACAACCCTCTAAAGGTTTAAATTTTAAAAATTAGCGATATAAAAGTTTAAATTTTATTTTCATAAAATTTAAACTTTTATATCAATAAACAATATCACGTCTAGTCATGCACAAAATGTATCACGTATATATCGTATCATAACATGTCAAAAGTGAACAATTTATAGGTCAATATCATCACTTTCTACGTACGATTTTACGCAATTCAATCACCAATATAATAACAAGTGAGGTTCATGCTTAGGTTAGTAACAATTATTAAGTGTGACACTAATTTAATAATAAACCTAATTTAACAAATCATAGTTAAACATGCAATAATTAGTTTAATAACAATAATTAAGGTCCAATACACTACACTACACAAACAATAGCACAATGCATACACAAAAATTACCAATTTAACCTAAAATTAAAAATTTAACAAAATTAGGGTTTTAGCAAATAATACCTGATTTTGGAGGTTGTGGAGCTTGCAAACGAAGATGGGGATGCTAGAACGTGTAGAATGGGATAAAATGGGGTTAGAAATTTTTTAGGGGAGGGGAAATTGGGGAAATTGGGTTAGTTTTCGTGTAAAATGAGAATGAGGAAGAAGAAGCTGGAGCTGCAGGTTAGTCGCGGATTTCCAACGGCAAGCAACGGCCGCCAACGGTAATATTTCAACGGCTTCCAACGGCATGTGTTTTTTGTTATTAAAAAATTCCGGAAAAAAGCTTGTCGTTGCTCGCCGTCCGAAGCCGTTGGTCAATGGCCGTTGGCGGTCGTTGCCCCCCCGCTATAAACAGTAATTCTTGTAGTGAAATATATACTAGGAGTGAGCTATATCTCCACTATCTTAAGCTCCTTCATAACTCCTTCATAAATTAGATTTAATGAATGAGTGGATGGATTTGGTGATGATGGAAGGGAGGAAAAAGTGAAAGAATGAGACAGCTTTGAAATTTTCAAATTAAATATGCCGGCTTATCCACTAAATCAATGGTTAATATGAAGAAGCTAGAGATAGAGGGGAGTCACTTTGCATTTTCTTTTACCAATGTAATTGATTTGACCCTCCTTTCGATTCGAATGAAATGCAGATTCAATCTGTGTCAGCCACCCTTCCCCTCTTCACGTCATAGAAAAAGAGAGCTTTGCTACCTCGTCTATTACGAAACGGATAAATCAATAACAATGGAGGAAGCAAAATCCAAAGAATAAAAATCAAAAATCAAAATCTCTTTCATCAACTATTAGTTAACCATTGCATCCTTTGGATTAGAAGAAAAGAACTATCACATAGCAGCAAACCGTACAAGACGATACACATCATGCTAAGCAGTAGCATATTACATACATAATACTTGAAATTTCCAAACCGTTGTCTGTCTCTGTGTGTGTGTTTGTTTGTGTGTGTGTGTGTTTTTATATTTTTTTGTAGTTTTAAGATCTTACACATGATAGAATACATGTTAATTGTTAACTTCAGATTCTGTATATATTTATATGACATTTAACTTCAGATTCTGTATATATTTATATGACATTCTTGAGGTTGTATACGAAATTTGAGTTCCTATGAGTAAAGTCTCATAAAAAATTCAACTCTAATTTTTTGCGATAATCCTAAATAGATTCTGCATTATCTTGGTATATCAGAATTTTCATACACCAATTAGAAGATAAAGTATTGATACTTCTGTGGTTATGTGCCACTGCTAAACATGTCACTTGGCCAGAGTTTTTGTAAATTGGAACACTTGTAAACCGGAAGCATATTTTCTCATGGGGGTTTGAATATAAAACAATCAGTTGTGCAACTTGTGTAGAACTTTATCCACAAATTAGTGTTTAGTTCACCACACTGTTTGCCTGTAAAAATCAATTATTGAGCAATATTAAACAATTCTAGCTACAGAACAACATCCTACTAGAGATAAGACATGCATTGAAATAGAACTTGAAACGGCAATGAAAATTACGACTTAAGAAAAATCAAATCATCATTTCCTAGATGCCCCTAGCTCCTAACTGAATTTCACTAACCAGCACTAGTTTTTTGCAGCACCCTACAACACACATTTCCATCTTCTATCAGATGTCCAGCTAGACATTTGTCAGCCAACTTTGCAACCTTGTGGTCAGATCTCAGGAACACAAAAAAAGAAAATGTTAATAGAGTACAAAAATAAAGATATAATGATAAAAGTCCATTGAAAGCAGTCTTACCAGCAGCAAGTGTTCATCATTTGATGGTGGATATCCAAGGTTCTGTACATTACATTATAGAACTTCGATATAACAAAGGATGATGGAACAATGAAACTGTGGTAGAAGACAGAAAATTATCTGTGTTATACCTATTATGGATTCTGAGTTACAGGTTCGGTTTGCAGAAAATCTTTCTGGCCTATCGACACAAGCAACAACAAAATCAGTCGACTCATTATTAACTATGTGACTGATGTCCGGTAAAGGAACCGTTAAACCTTCTGTACAAAATAAAAATAAAGAACTGTAACCATTTAACGAAGACAACAGTTACTAGTAAAAAAATGACCGGAACTACTAATCCTGCATGCAAATGAGACAGGCTTTCAGCTGCATCCAAGCAATTTGCAACCTTAAATTCAATGATTAAATAGATGGTCTTCTAAGATCTTTATTTGACATGAATTTATTGATAGAACAGTGGCCTAACCGTTTAACTAAATTTAGGTTTCTACCTGTGATTTATGAGTAAGTGGCTGTAATTTATTCAAAACACGTGAATGGAACTGATTTATCAGCGTACCCCTGTATTAGAGCAGGGGATTCAAACCCCTGGCTACAGGATTGCCTCTCCTACTCTGAATCTTTTAGAGCAGGGTACACCGATAAATTAGATATCTCCGTCTTAACTTGAATAAACAACAATCATTTATCAGCGAGTGGCTGTGATTTATTCAGGACACGTGAATGGAACATATATATTGGTGGACACCTATTTTGGAAAATTCAGAGCAGAAGAGCCAAACCCCTAACTGCAGAATCAGTTCTCTGATGAATTTTTCAGAGTAGAGGTATATTGATAAATCAAATACCTTCATCTTGACTTGAATAAAGCAGAGTCATTTATCACTGAGCATCTGATGTATTCAAGACACAACCCACGGTTGTGCATAATGCAAAGGATATGAATGGATCTGATTTATTTAGACCTCTGCTTTGAAAAATCCAAAGGGAGCCTAACCCTTGAATACGGGATCGACTCCCCTGCTCTGCATTTTAGAGCAGGGATACACTAATAAATCAAATTTCTCCATTTGAACTAGTATCGGTGATTGGTTGTAATTTATTCAAGACAGGTGGATGAATCCGGTTTATCAGTGTACCACAAAGCAAGGAGTCAAACCCACTAACTACTTCAGAAGACGGAAGGTAAGCTCGGCTAGTAATCAAGTATGTTACTCGTTGTGATACTAGCAATCATGACTGACCAAATCTCACAACAAAGATAGTATTTGGTTTACCAGCTATAAACTTAGTGAGACCTTCATAAACCTTACCAAATTTGTATTCTCCAATTTAAAACCTGATGGTAGAAAGACCAGCCACAGTCCACAACTCACTCAGCGTAGCACAACTAACTCAACATGACAAGTGAAGACCCGATCAACATAAACCTTTTACAAAGCATGACGGCTCTGTTGTGATGAAGCTGAACCTGAGGACGACTTGAAGGTACCACAACAGTCCAAGATTTTGTTACAATTCAATTTTATCAGATGGAGGAAACTGGAATATATTGTTGAATTGTACTCACAAATAACGCATCAACTGATTACGTTTAATACTTCAAGAGTGCGTTTAATAATAGCTTGATTACACATACAAGTTAGTTAGAAATGAAGATTGGCTAGAGGTAGAAGTTGAGGTTTATGGTGTCTCTCAGTAATAGTTTGATTAAAGGTTGATCAGAGGTTGGATAGATTGTAAAATTAAAAGGTAACATTTTATAGTAAAAAAACGGCTTTCAATCGTTTCGGGTCAAACCGCTGACGAAAACGATACATCCGACGTAACTCTTTTACATTGAACGTGTTTTCACTAGCCACTAATTCTAGAGTGGAAATATGGTCCGGAAATGCATCCTTTATTATGTTTCATTGGCATCTGGTCTAATCACTCAACTTTTGAATGTTAGAGAAAACAAATTTGGCACCAAATACCTCCGATTAAGCATCTAACCAAGTGGATTTCAACGATGACAAATTTTAGTTTTTCAAGAGATAGCTGTGTTTCCTATAATTTTTCTATTATATTTATTTATTTGTATGATTTATTAACATCTGGTCGCATTTCCCATTTACCAGAAGAATGCATCCTTTCACATTGTTTAGTTCATTACTTTCTCTCCCATAATTCATTCAGAGAACAAGTTGAACCATCAGATTGATGAGAACATGTAATTCTAAACCTAAAATTGATTGATGTTGAACTGCATATGTGAGAATCTTATGCTACATATTATGTCACTACCAACAACTACAAGGGTATGTGCTTCAGTGTATAAACCCCAATAGAGGATGTGTGCACCTTAAAATGGCACAAAGGAACCTTTAGGATCCTCTGTTGGAAACTCCAGTTAAAACTTAATATGTTAATTTAATGAAGTAAACATGGAGTCCGCAGCAATAGAGGAGCTATGATTGGTTGTTAGGTTTTTGTAACACCCCGTACAAATTTATAATAAATAAATTAGATAAATTAATTAAATAAGTTAAGGTTAAAAATGGAAATTTAGCAAAACTCGTAATTTTACCACGAAAGTTATGTCGTCGCATTCGTGATGATTTTTTGATCAATTTCATGTATAATATGTTGAAAACGGAGCTCAAATGGAAAAGTTATGTATGTTTGAAGTTTTCGAATTCAAGATCATTTAAATACAATTCAAATTCAAATAATTAAATAATTCCTAAATTTAAAAGTTAACGGTAATTAGAGTTGGGAGTTACGTAATCGTTAAAATTAACGTTAACATTAAAAAGTAAATAAGGAATAAAATAAAATAAAAACGACAATAAAGCAACATTCCCAAAGAAGGATCACCCGTCAATCGTGTCAAAACTAGGTTGCCATTACTGAAATTAGGTAAAAACGAAGCTTCTCATTTTCTATCTCAACTTTACATCTTACAGCTGAAAAGAAAAGTCACAAAAAGAATAAAGAATACATCAGTTTTTATATAGCAGAAGGCCCAAACACTTGGCCCAATAACAATGAAAAAACTGAATGAATAATTGCAATCCAAAGTAACTCTCAACATCCCCCCTCAAGCTGGGGACTGGTATAAACCCAGCTTGGATAAAATGGTATTCTGATGATGAGATGGTAGAATTTTTGTAAAAACATCAGCTAACTGTTCTGAAGATGGAACATATGCAAGCTTTAACAATCCTTCCATAACCTTGTCTCTAGTAAAGTGGCAATCTACTTCTATGTGTTTAGTCCTTTCATGAAATACTGGGTTTTTCGCAATATGCATGGCAGAGTGATTATTACAAAACAAAGTGACTGGTTTAATTGGATTAACTTATAATTCTTGTAATAACCGAACTAACCACGTCACTTCAGTTGCAGCTTGTGCCATAGCTCTATATTCTGCCTCAGATGAACTCCTTGAAACTATTGCTTGTTTCTTCGATTTCCATGAAATGGGAGAAGAGCCAAGAAGTATAATATATCCATTAACAGATCTTCTCGTCATTGGGCAAGCTGCCCAATCAGAGTCAGAAAAAGCTTTTAACAATGGTTGATCACAACCATTAAGTAAAATTCCATTGCCTGCTGTACCTTTCACATATGAAAGTGTATGATTTAAAGCTTCAAGATGAGGAACTCTAGGGTGCTGCATGAACTGGCTTAGAGTTTGTACTGCAAAGCTTAAATCTGGTCTAGTATGTGTGAGATAATTCAATTTTCCAATCAGAATTCTATAAGAAGTAGGATCATGTAGAAGTTCACCATCCATTGCATTCAATTTCAGGTGTAGAGGTAAAGGTGTTACTGAACAAGTTGAAGAATTAACAACAGCAGCTTTTAGCAACTCAATAGTGAATTTGTGTTGAGTTACAGCAATTCTTGAATTAGTATAAGCAATTTCCAAACCCAGAAAATAATGAAGTAGACCCAAATCCTTGATGCTAAATGTACTATGTAGAAATGTTTTCAAATTCTTTATTTCCAGCAAATCAGAGCCTGTAACTAATAAATCATCTACATAGACAGCTAATATAGTTATCAAACCTGATTGCTTCTTGGTGAATAAAGAGTAATCATTCTTTGATTGACAATATCCACGAGAAAGTAAAGCAGAAGTAAGCTTATGAAACCATTGTCGTGATGCTTGTTTCAATCCATAAATGGACTTCTTAAGTCTGCAAACATAATGATTAGGGTTTGGGATCCCTTCAGGCATCAACATATAAACTTCTTCATACAAATCTCCATGAAGAAATGCATTATTTACATCGAATTGATGAATATGCCATTTCTTGGAAGCTGCAATAGCAAGAATAGTTCTAATAGTTGTCATTTTAATAACTGGAGAGAAGGTTTCATGAAAATCTATTCCTTCTTTTTGTGTGAAACCTTTAGCTACCAATCTAGCTTTATATCTCTCCAAAGAACCATCTGCTTTAAGCTTTACTTTAAAAACCCATTTACAACCAATTGGAGTTTTTTTTGCTGGTAGCTTTACCAGATCCCAAGTACCATTTGACTGAAGAGCATTTATTTCATTTTTCATAGCTAATACCCAGTTTGGATCAGTTGAAGCAGTAGAGTATGAGGATGGTTCATGATAAGATGATATATTAGAGAGAAATGCAAAATGAGAGGAAGGTAATGTGGAGGAAGAAATTAGTGAAGAATGTAGAAGATCAGAAAAGCCAATATTACATACATAGTCTTGAAGATAAGTAGGTTTTCTGTGTTCTCTGGAAGATTTTCTTTGAATTAATTCAGTGGGAACAATAGGTGATATATGTTGTGTATCATGAATAATTGAATTTGAATTTGGAGAAAATGATGTATCATGAAAATTATCAGTTTGAGGAGAAGAAGAATTAATTTGTGGACTGTTTGATTGAATTGGTGTGAAAATGAAATCTGAAAAATCAGATTGAACTGTAGGTAAAGTAATGGGTTGAGAATATGGTTTGAGGTGAAAAGGAAAATTAGATTCATGGAAAACAATATCTCTTGATTCAAAAATTTTATGTGTAGCAAGATCTAATGCTTTGTAGCTTTTCTTGCCAAAAGAATAACCAATGAATACACATGGTTTTGCTCTTGGCTGAAATTTATCTCTCCCTTGAGATATGGTGGAAATGAAGCAAAGACAACCAAATGTTCTTAAAAAAAATAATCTGGTCTTTTCTTAAAAAGCTGAAAGTAAGGGGAATTAAATTGAAGAGATGGCAATGGAGTTCGATTTATGAGATAAGTAGCAGTTAGAATGCATTCTCCCCAAAATTGTGAGGGTAAATTTGATTGAAAAAATAAAGATCTAGCTACTTCAAGAAGGTGCTTGTGTTTTCTCTCAACAACTCCATTTTGTTGGGGAGTGTATGCACATGAAGTTTGATGTATTATGCCATTTGCAGAATAAAATTTCAAAGCATTAGATCCACAAAACTCAGCTGCATTATCAGATCTTATGATTTTAATTTTGGATTGAAATTGTGTGAGGATAAGAGTATGAAACTTTTGCAAAATGGAGAGAGAATTAGTTTTAGAGGTCAAGAGAAAAGTCCATGTGCATCTAGTGTTATCATCTACAATGGTTAAGAAATATTTAAAACCATTGTGAGTAACATGTTTATAAGGACCCCAAGTATCAATATGTATGAGATCAAAAGGTTTTTCAGCTTTTGTGGTAGAAGTGGGAAAAGAATTTCTGTGTTGTTTAGCTTGTGGACAAATTTTACACAAGTGAGAAGGTTTGATATAAGAATCAAAAACATTAACATGCTTGAGTTGATTAAAAGGTATATGACCAAGTCTGCAATGCCACAATTTAGGAGTATTATTTTTGAGTATAACAAAAGAAGCAAATGGTAACATAATATCATTCATGTGAGTAGTTACATATGAATTTGTCAGTAAAGCATTTGTGGTAACACTATTGTCAGAAGATTTATTTGAATCTGAAGAAACAACAGTAACATGCTTACAGTGAAGATCAGTATTAATAATGAAAAGTCTTTAATCTCACTGCCAATCGCAATTTGCTTCTTCATCAAAGGGTCCTGGAGGAAGCAAGATTGTGGGGTGAAAAGAACATTAGTGTTTTGGTTTGTCATAAGTTTTCTGACAGAAACAAGATTGAAACAAAATTCGGGTACATGCAGGACATTGTATAAGGTTAAAGAAGGAGAAAGAACAATTGTACCAATATGTAAAACATTACACGTTTTACCATTTGGCACGGTAATAAGAATTGGTTTAGATAATGGAGTATAATGTGTGAAAAAATTAAGATGGGGGTCATATGGTCTGTTGCTCCACTATCAATGATCCAAATAGGTTTAGTTTCTGAAGAAATAAAACAAAAATTCTTACCAGCCAAAAAGGCAGTTGAATCAGATGTAGAAGGAACATTATTATTCTTCAACAGAGCTAGCAACTGATTATATTGCTCATTAGTAAATCCGGATGAGGTTGAAACTGATGATGAATCTTTTGAAGAAGAAGCTTTAGCTGCTGTGCGAGGTCCTTTGCCTAGTGGATATCCATTCTTCTTCCAGCATTTCTCTGCAGTATGACCACCAATCGAGCAATAATCACAGAACATAGTATGACCATGCAACTTCCAGCAAGTATCCATTACATGACCACCTATTTTGCAATGATCACAAAACAAAGATCCTCTACCACTCTTATTAATACCACCACGTCCTCGAGAAAAATTTTGATTGCCTCTATTTGAATTTTTAGGATCAGCAAAACGTTGAGAAGCTAGTGCAGAGCTGAGATCAGTTATAGAAGATTCAGATGAGATTTGTTTGTTTCCTAGTTCACGTTGTTCCTCTTCTTGCAGTAGCAGTTTATAAACTTCATTCAGAGTTGGTGGTGGTTGAATCATCAGTATTTGCGCACGAGCAGAATTATACGAGTCATTTAAACTTGCTAAAAACTGTACCACTTGTTGATCTTGAAGTATATCATGAATTAAAGCTCCAGATCCACATATACACACTCGATCTTCAAGCAACAAAGCATATTCATCCCATAGCGTCTTTGATTTAGTATAATGAGTAGTTATAGAAGAGGTATCTTGCGAAAGCGTGGACAAGGATCGTTGTATCTGAAAAAGACGGGTCCGATTAGATCGAGCAAATCGAACTGCAAGATCTGACCAGATAGCAGCAGCAGATCGATAATAGAGAACCGATTGAGCAATATCTTTCTCAACGGAATGTAATAACCACGAAATCACCATATTATTGCAACGGTCCCATTGTGATTCAAGAACTGGATTAGCAACTGGACGAAGACACTTACCAATGACGAAGCCTAATTTGTTCTTCGCCATCAGAGATACTTCAACTGAGCGTTTCCAGTGGCTGTAATTTCGATCGGAAAGAGGAACAGTGGAGAGAACATAATTTGGGTGATCTGAATGATGAAGGAAAAGTTCATCACTGGATGTAAGGGAAGTTAGATCGGAGAAATTTGAGGATGAGAATTGAGGTGGAGGTGGAGGAGGAGGAGGAGGTGATGGCTCTGATACCATGTCAAAACTAGGTTGCCATTACTGAAATTAGGTAAAAACGAAGCTTCTCATTTTCTATCTCAACTTTACATCTTACAACTGAAAAGAAAAGTCACAAAAAGAATAAAGAATACATCAGTTTTTATATAGCAGAAGGCCCAAACACTTGGCCCAATAACAATGAAAAAACTGAATGAATAATTGCAATCCAAAGTAACTCTCAACAAATCGCCAATATGGGCCGGTTGACCGGTAGCACAGGAGCGACCGACCGGTCTCTGTATTTGACGGCTAGGGTTTTATGCATTTTGAACGTATCAGATTATAATATTGTAAACCAACTTAAATTTGATGCTTCTGATGCATTCCAACACCTATAAATAAAAGCCTAGCCCTCTCACTTTTATTCACAGATTATTCTGAGAACCTAGCGAAGCTCTGTCAGTTCATCTCTGTCAAGATTTAGAAAACTTTTAAAGTTTCAAGTAAGAAATCCTATATGTTTTTTTATTGTTTATTTTCTAAACATATTCTCCTCCAAAACTCTAATTTTCTAAATCTAATGTATATACACATCCCTTGTTATATATCAAACAAAAATATCTGAAAAAGATCATTGAAGGTGTGTCAAATTCAAAAGAAGACAAAACTAAGGATCTACTGTGAGTGGAAATCTTAGTCTTTCTATTTTAATAATTGATTAGTGTAGTTTGAATTTGAATTATGCAGTGGGGAGTTTTGATTCAAGAAAACATCATATTAAAAATCTTTGAAATTCTCCCAAAATAAAATGTCAATTCTATGTTGGAATCTCAATTGTTTATATATATTAAAATAATGAGAATTGTATATATTTGCAATTTTAGTATTTTTGCTTTCTATTACACTTCTTTTTCTTTGGATTTGATTAAGGGTTTTGATTATGAAATGATGTGTAAGCTACAAATTCTTATTCATAGTTTGCACCGTTTATTTCCAAAATTGTAATAGAAATTCCTTTTGTCTTTTTTCATGAAAAAAAAGTTGAATAGAGCTTAAAAAGGAATTGAAATTGTAAATTTATTGATTTATTCTATTGTTTTAATATAATAGGTTGAGTTGCATTTTATTTTGTATATAAGTTTGTTGATTAGATTTACGGTATATAGATACTATGGAAATGAAACTTGTATAATTTTAAAAAAGTTGATATTTAAACATTAGTTTATGGCGTAAACTTCGCACACTTAGAAAGCCCTAGGTGTGCGCGCGTGCACACACATTAGCGTAAATGACGTATAATTATAACGTATTAATTACATAGTTAATAGATTGTTGATTCTTATTAAACCCCCTTTTAAAAAGAAGTTAATAATAAAAACAAAATAAGAGTTTTCTCATAAGGCTTGATATGGAATGCGGTGAGATGTATGATAATATATGTGGAGAGTGTTAGAGATTATGACTAAGTTATAAGAATGTGAGGCTAGTCAAAAAGCATACGGAAGTCTGCTTAGCTAATCTGGCTATCAACGGTATGACTTTGGAATTGATGCGAGACATCGTCTATAATAGGTAACCACGGATGACGCGAGGTTAGTGCCAAACTTTGTACGCTAAATCTGTCCAGCTAGTCTGGCTATCAGTATCTACGAATAGTCGGACTAATGTGAGACGTCGTTGTGGGGTACAGATCATAATAAAAAGGACCTACTTCAGGGATTGAAGATATGAAGTGGCTGTGTGAGGGCCCACCTCTTTCCTATGTAGAAGGTAGCAAACAGTCGGGGTTATGAGTTAGGCACGGTAGAAGATATCTCAGAAAAGGGCCCGCTTTGATATGAAGTATTAAGTGGATGAAAAGATTACGTGCAATGTCAACTAGATAGTTACTACTTACTATAGAGGAGTGAGTCCGCCTTGGGATAGGTATTAAAAGACGGGGACCTGCCTTAAAAAATGTATTAAATGGTCAGAGTCTGTTTGGTTTCTATTAAAAAGTATTAAGTGATTTGAGTATTATCTCTTAGATTGATAGGACATTATTGACGATAGATATGGGTTATTGAGTTGATAGCAAGATTTCAATGGGCTTATATTTGGAAAGCCTTTTTGACTTATATTTGGAAAACCCTAGGCTTATATTTGAAAATATTTAGGATGTAGACAAAATGTGAAAGACATATTCTTATTTAAATTATACTACTCAAATACTATTATAGTAAGGCTCGAGGTTTTTATTCACCAAACATATGTTGTTCTGACACCCTCCTCATTACAATACATGTTAGAAAAGATGATGATGTTGAAGGCGAAGATGTGAAAAGAAGCTTATGGCAGTCTATCTATTTATTTATTAATGTTATTTTCTGATGTACTCATTGGAAACCGTTATAATTTAAATATGATGTACCATAGATATGTATCATTGGTTTTTGGGTTACAGTTTTTGTAACATTTTGAATTTATAATAGAATAGGTACTGTTGATATTATTATATTTTATTATTCCGCTGTGAGATCTGAATGTATAGATAAATAGCTCTGTATTGTTCTTTATACCAACCAACTGCCAGCTTTGAAATGGATCTAAGTTTCGAAAGGCCTTTTTTGGATCGGAATTTAGATCTGTTTCAGAGCGAATTGTTGCATTTGTTATCAGAGCTAGGTTATCCGATTAACGGGGGCAAGTATACGTATAGAAGGCATACTTGTTATTTTTGAAAATGTTTTTCAAAATGCTACTATATATAAATATAAATATATATATATACACACACCTATTTTAAACGTACGCAAAAACATTAGGCAAATTTTTACTTCAACATATAATACTATCTTAGGAAATGCAGAAGGAAAATATTGTAACTCCAAAGTTAATAAGACAATAAATATGCAATAAAAAAGGAGTTACAGGAATTTAATAAGAATATAAATGGATCGATCAAAGAGATTATTATGACAATCATGGAGAGATAAGGAAGGCATAATAGGAAAAAAAATTGAATGAATAAATAAATGCATTTAAAAATTGTCCGTTAGAATAATAATCATTTATTACGGACAATTGACATTTATAGAAATAGCAAATAAATATGTTACATAGTAATTAAATTTTAAGGTAGTATAATTGTCATTATGGTAAATTATATAGCCTTAATTATATAAACGAATGTTAGTTAGCCTAGCTCAATACATAAAAATAGATGGAAGATAAGAATTTATGTATTGTAAACAACCAGAAGTAAGGAATGAAGTAAGATGTGAAGAAAAAGTAGAGCAAATTCCCATAAAAAGGTGTACATTAATCACCATAGGAAGATAATCGGATTTTTATAAAGATTGGGTTAGAAAAAAAGTAAGTTCAAAAGAAAGAACAATTAAAGTCAATTTTTAAATCCAACCTTACGGGAAAGAATATGATAAAAGATTTTTTTTGGAAAATTTGTTGAATTGTTTTGAATAAGTTTTGAATAAGTTTTTCAAAGGATTTATTGGGAACTTATTGTTTTAAAAAGGAAAATTAGAAAACTCATAATTTAAAATTTTTGTTGAGTCAAAAAATTTCTGATTAAAAGGGTTTTTGGTAAAGAGGATTTTTTATTTTTGAAATTCTAGTTTAAAATTGATCGAGTCGAAAAGTTTTTTATTTTTGGAGAAAGGGATTCTTCATTTTTAAAATAAACGTAAAATAGAACGTATGTTGGACTTGATCATTTTTCTTCTATTTCGTAAATTCGGAAGTTCCCTTTTTTTGAAAAAAATCTTTCTAAAATGGAATGCTAAATGAAAATGGAACTTATTTAAATTAAAGAATAGAGAATATAAGGATAAAAATAAGTTGAATAGGATGAACATTTCTGTATAAGGATATACGGAGAATAACAGCTAAAGTAGTAGCCAATTAGTTGGAAGAAATATAAATAGAGCCAATTTTGGAAGACTTGCATAGAAATAGTATTAGGAATTTATATAAAACAGGATCAGTAACCTAGTTAGAAATTAGTAGGACAGAAGTTATCCTTATCTACTCCACTTTTCATTATTTAAGGTTATAGAAGATGTTTTAAAAAAAAATTACAATTGGATGGAATTAAATGATGATAATTAATAAATGAGTTGGGATAATTTTGTGAATATTATAAGGAAAAGCATTTATGTAAGAATGGGAATTTTATATATACATTTTTCTATTTAGTGTTAGTCCATGAGTTGATGGTTTTGATGATAACAACCTTAGAATAAGATTATAAAATATAAATACTAACATTATAGTTTAGATATATATATATATATATATATATATATATATGCAGAATTTAACCATGCAGATACCAAGAATGAAGACTGTATAGTATAGAGATTCAAGATTGAAGACTCATGAGTATCAAGATTATCAAGAGTTCAAGATTTCAAGATAAGTATTGAGTCTAGAATTATGTTAAAACTTCACAATAGCACTGAAATCTTCACTCCATTTTTCTTTTGGGATGGAACCCATTTCTACCTTTTTAGTGGCGTACAAACTCACGACAAGTAGCTTACAAACCTACGACAAGTGGCTTACAAACCCACGAACATCCTGGTTTTGTACAAGTTCTCGAGTCCTGACATGATGAGATATTCTGCAGGAAGAAGCTTGCAAAACTACTTCAAAATAATTTTCAAAACTACTTCAGAATGATTTTCAAAATTGCTTTTCAAAATGTTTTAGCTTTAAAAATTATCTTTTCAAATGATTTTCAAAAAGATGTTTTAGCCTTAAAATATTCTTTGTCTTTGTTTTTAATAAACTCGTGTTTTTAAACTTCGTTTGTTTTAAACTATCTTTATACTTAGATTTAAATATAAAATTATAGTAAAATTTTATATATATTATTCTCTATATTTATCTATGTATTTTATCTATAGTCAAGTATATTTATAAAGTTTAAAATAGTTTTAATATAAAATAAAGGTTATTTTCAAAGAAAAACAAAACATCAAAATTTCCTTTGGGATGTCGACATGCCCTAGTACCCCATGTCGACATAGTGTCAATTAGATTCAAAAATTTGAATTTCAAAAGAAGTGTCTATTCACCATAACCTTTCACGAATGGACATGGCTGTTGTTCTTCTATAAATAGGGGTTGGTTTCAACGAATTTAACATCAGATTTTATGATTTTTCACTTCTCTTCTTCTTCTTCCACATTTTCTTATTCAAAATCCTATCATTACTCTGCCGAAATCAACATTGAATCTAACTAGATTATCTCTGGTTTGATTCTCTATCACTATCTCAACAAGATCCAAGTGCTATTCAGAGTTATAGGCTTCTTTGTAATCTATCTAGCGAGAAAAGGTGTGATTGTAGCCTTGGAAATCAATCAAGCAAGAAAAGGTGTGATTATAGCCTTGGAAATCAATTGGGTGAACTTGTTGCCCCGGAAATCAAGTATCTCTACCCAGAGGATTGTGATTCTGGAGGGTGTACCTCGTAGCCTTGAAACCGAGGGTTGTAATTGTTGAATTGCTTTTGAAAGGAAATCCGTACTTAGTTGTGCGGGACTGGATGTAAGGTAACCCCGAACCAGTATAAAATCCGGTGTGTTCTTTCCTTTACTGCATTTACTTTATTTATGCATCTGTGTTTGTTTCTGTGATTATATCTGTGTCTGAATATTGCATACATTTGTGTTCAAATTAACATAAACTCAAAAAGATTTAGTAATTTCTTAAAAACACTATTCACCCCCCCCTCTGGTGTTATTCTTAGCCTTAAGATCCATATTCCGCATCCCTCACATTTGGTATCAGAGCAAGGTTTTCAAAAGTTTCATAATCTGATTTTTGAAAAGTTTTCAGAATGGCTACCAACACTGGTACTGTTATTAACACTAGTATCCTTGTCACTAGTTCATTTGTAGAAGGTCAGTCTACTGCCAGACCACCACTTTTTAATGGCAGTAACTATGCATATTGGGCATGTAGGATGAAAATATATTTACAATCTGTAGGATTAGATACTTGGAATATCACACAAACTGAATATTCTAAACCCACAACTAATTTTGCACATTGGACCACTGAGCAAAAGACTGTTGCACAAAATAATTCTATAGCAATGAATATTCTGTTTTGTTCACTTGATAGAAATGAATTTAATAGAGTGTCAGTTTGTAAGTTTGCATATGAAATCTGGAAAACTTTGCAAGTAACTCACGAAGGAACAAGCAAAGTTAAGCAGACCAAAATTTTCATGCTCACAAATCAGTTTCAGTTATTTAAAATGAATACTAATGAGTCTATTTCAGATATGTATAGTCGATTTCAAGATATTGTGCATTCTTTAATATCCTTGGGAAAGGAATTTTCGGAAGAAGATCAAGTCAGAAAATTTTTAAATTCTCTCACTCCAAAATGGGATCAAAAGACACTTGCAATTGAAGAGGCAAATGACATCAGTACTTTAAAGATAGAAGAATTGATTGGAAATCTAATGTCGTTTGAAGTCCAAATGATCGGGAGAAGAGAAAGCAAAGCATTTGAAAAGAAATCAATGGCATTCAATGCATTAA
Organism: Allium fistulosum; assembly: GCA_030737815.1. Taxonomy (NCBI): domain Eukaryota; kingdom Viridiplantae; phylum Streptophyta; class Magnoliopsida; order Asparagales; family Amaryllidaceae; genus Allium; species Allium fistulosum. The sequence goes on along the minus strand of CM060901.1, from coordinate 1,383,719,272 downwards.
CCGATGGATCAGACTCAAACAGTGATAACGATGAAGAGATAGCATTTATGACCAGGAATTTTCGGAAATTCCTGAAATATAGAAAGATGAATAATCTCAACAGAAACAACTATAAGAATTCTGGAAGTCAGAATGCAGTGCCAAACAATGTCAAATGTGTCAACTGTGATGAACCAGGCCATATCAAAAGAGACTGTCCGTATCCAGAAAGGCAGAATCCTCCTATAAACAATGAATCAGTAAAGAAACGGAAGCGTGCATTTACTGCTACTCTAGATGACTCAGACTCGTCCTCAAGCGATGATGATCAGAAGACAGATAACTCAAATTTGTGTTTCACGGTAGTTCACGAGTTCAACAAATTCAAGGAAACGGACTCAGAAAAAGGTACACGTTTACAATACAATTGATTGAAATTGCATGCTTAGAGTTAGATGATTGATTGCTTGATTGATTGATTTTGAATTGGTGTGTTGATTGAATTTTAAATTTATTTTTTATATTTTATTATTATAGTTTTATTATTATTTGATTATTATTTTAATTTTTAATATAATAATATTTTCTGGAATATATCATAATTCTAATAATATTCCAGATATATATATATAGACATTAAAATAATATATATATTAGAATACTTAGGAAAAATAAATCATAGAAATTCACAGGCACATGTCGACATGGTCCCTACCATGATGTCGACATGGGTACAAATTTTGAAATTCAAAATTTGAATTCAAATGCTTGAATTTCCCTCCACCTTTTCACTTCATTCAATACTCTGAAAAGGCATATTTTGACTAGAGAACATGTCTTTCAAAAATCTATTTAGTCACTATCTTTTATCACAACTTTTCACTTTCATTTTCAAATTCAAACTCTCTCTTCAAAACTCCAAGCTCTCTACTCTCTACTTTAATGGCTTCTTCAAGCAACCCCTCCACCATGAAACTTTCCAGAAACTTGAAAGAGCAACTCCTTAATAATCCGGAGGCAATAAAAGCATACATCAATTATGCTAATTATGGAAAAGTCCATCCCTAAAAGTTTGCTATTTTTCAAGATTTTGCTTCTTATGAAATTGATACTCTTTTTGCAAACAATCAAATTCTTAGTCTTGTTGATTCTTCTCAAAACGATTTTGTTTGTTACCCAAATCTTGTTAAAATTTCTATGCAAATCTCAATCGAGAATTTTATGAAGGAAATGATAATGAAATTTGAAGTAGTGTCAAAGGCACTAGAATTGTTTTAAATTGTGATCTTTTGGGTACCATTCTCAATTGTAAGAATACGGGAATGGATCTTTCTAATTTTCAAATCGATGAACATGATCGTGAGACATTTCATCATATTTTTGAAGGAGATGAAAACTTTGAATTTAAAAACCGAAACTTTCGTCCTAAAGCAAGAATTGTCAATCTTCTTTTACAACATACCTTGACCCCAAGATCGGGAAATTTTAATAAGTGAAAATTAGGGTCACATCCCTAAAACCAAACGTAATACACAAAAACTCCTTCCGTTCGAAACTTTATAAATCCGATCCCTATTTTTGTTTCAGCTTAATTCTTTTCCATAAATACCCTCGTTTATTTGTCGCAGTTTTGTGATTGCAGCCAATATTTGAAATCTACGTTTCCATTTATCGATCTACTTTGTGAAATCATATTTTGCTGATAATTACATGAATAATTGTCGTAGTTTTCTTTTTTTATCAATTACATGAATAATTGCTGATAAGAATGAAACTATTTTGAATATTTGCAGAAATAAATGCAATATTTGATAATAGTTGCAGAAATTGTACGCAATAGTTGCAGAAATGTCTGCAACTATATGCAATAGTTGTAGACATTTCTGCAACTATTTGCAATAGTTGCATTTCTGCAACTATACCATATAGTTGCAGACATTTCTGCAACTATACCATATAGTTGCAGACATATCTGCAATTTTTTGCAAATTTTGTAAATTAAAAAAAAATTGAAAATGTTCAATATTTGCTGAATTGTCTGCAAATATTTGAAATAATTGCACCTTTAAAACAAATATAAATTTTTGGTATCAACAATGGATCTCATTTTAAAGATCATAAAATTTGTGATTTTTTGGTGAAAACGGTATGTTGATCCGGTTTTTGTAAATAAAGTTATACACGTTTGAAAAGTTAAAAACATAAAGGGTATTTGGGTCTTTTTGCGTGCGCGAATTTGAAAATAGGGAGCGGAAACGTAAGTGTTGGTTGTGAAGGATGTTTTCTCTATTTTAAAACTTGTTAGGGATGTGAGCCAAACTTACCCTTTTAATAATCCTACCTCAAAAGTGTGCAAAGCACTTTTTGCTATTTTCGGAAATTATGATATCAATTGGACGCAAGTTATTTTGGATGAACTTCGTCCTAAAAATTTTGAAATGGGAGAAAACACTTTATACCATGGAATTTATTTTACTCGAATTTTCAACTATTTTGGAGTAAATTTCAAAGGAGAAGAATTTATTTCAAGAAAAGTTTTTATTATCTCAAACATTTCTCTCATGAAAATCCCATATGTTTTTCAACCTTATGAAACTCTTGCCGAAAAGGAAGAGCGCTTGGCTCATGAAGAAATGGAAGAGGAAGAAGAAGAAGAAGAAGGGGATGAAATGGAAATAGAAGAAGAAGAAGAAGGAGAAACATCCCTAGAAAGTATTGAATATCCCTCTAATCCTACCAACAAAACCCTTCTCAAAAACCAAAAGATTATTGTTGAGAATCAACGAGTTCTTAAAAGATCCGTTAGTAAGAAGTTGGATAAAATATCATCCAAGATGAACAAGTTTTTCTCCAAAGTCAGCAAGAAACTTGGATTATCTTCATCTTCATCATCATCTAACTAGTTCTATATCTTCATATCATATCGAATTAGTTTAAGTTTGTTTTAATTTGAGTGTTTATGATTAATCATTGTATCACTCTTCTATGCAATGAAATTGAATTTCCTTTCTGTTATCTAGCTTATCTTATCTCTTGAATAAATGTTAGTATATTATATAAATATATATATATACACACACAATTATTCACAAAATCAAAATTACCATCAAATTTCACTGTCGTATGTCGACATACCCCCTTGACCATGTCGACATATACTGGTCAGAAATGACACTTCATTTTGAATTTGAAATTTGAATAACTACCATATGTCTATTCATTTCAAACGGATTTCTACACCTATAAATATCCATTTCTTCCAGAATTCATTACTGAATATTATTTCTTATCTATTCTATCTCTCATTCTTCTCACAATTTCAAAAATGGCTAATCCAATTCATAACTTATTCGAGAATCTTGAAGAAACTCTTAATTCATTCAAGAATATTCTCTCGTTCATTCTTCGTAACCAGCGACACTTAGAGTTGAGTCAAATGCAGATGATCAGGGAGCAAGAAAGGCATTTCGATGCAATTCGATGGATGATTTCTTCCCTGCACAAGGATGATAACGAAGCACATCCTCCTGTCTCTCTCACAAATGACAATGAAAATTGGGATTCCATCAAAGCAGACCCTATTTTCGGAGAAGAAGGATGGGTGGAAGTTCCCCGTAACGTTTAGTTTTTTTGCTTTATTACTTTGTCTGAATTGATTGTTTTGATTGAAATTGGTTGTTTTGATTGATTTGATTTATACATTGGTGTGGTTTGATGATTGTATAAATATACATTAATATATTTATAATCGTTGATTGAATATCATGTCTATAAGTATAGTTATTTCTTATATACTCTATTATATAGTTTATTAATGCAGGTACTTGAGTACAAGAATAAGGGGAGTTGTATAGTTTAGAGTTTGTTTGTTTTTATTAATGACAAAGAGGGAGAAATATAAAATAGGAGAGTTAGGCATAGATTAAGGGGGAGTTATTAGATTTAGGGGGAGTCAATAGGATAGAAGTAATATTTTATAAACAAAGGTTGTCATCATCAAAAAGGGGGAGATTGTTAGTCCATGAGTTGATGGTTTTGATGACAACAACCTTAGAATAAGATTATAAAATATAAATACTAACATTATAGTTTAGATATATATATATACATGATTTAACCATGCAGGTACCAAGAATGAAGACTGTATAGTATAGAGATTCAAGATATCAAGATTGAAGACTCATGAGTATCAAGATTATCAAGAGTTCAAGATTTCAAGATAAGTATTGAGTCTAGAATTATGTTAAAACTTCACAATAGCACTGAAATCTTCACTCCATTTTTCTTTTGGGATGGAACCCATTTCTACCTTTTTAGTGGCTTACAAACCCACGACAAGTAGCTTACAAACCTACGACAAGTGGCTTACAAACCCACGAACATCCTGGTTTTGTACATGTTCTCGAGTCCTGACATGATGAGATATTCTACAGGAAGAAGCTTGCAAAACTACTTCAAAATAATTTTCAAAACTACTTCAGAATGATTTTCAAAATTGCTTTTCAAACTGTTTTAGCTTTAAAAATTATCTTTTCAAATGATTTTCAAAAAGATGTTTTAGCCTTAAAATATTCTTTGTCTTTGTTTTTAATAAACTCGTGTTTTTAAACTTCGTTTGTTTTAAACTATCTTTATACTTAGATTTAAATATAAAATTATAGTAAAATTTTATATATATTATTCTCTATATTTATCTATGTATTTTATCTATAGTCAAGTATATTTATAAAGTTTAAAATAGTTTTAATATAAAATAAAGGTTATTTTCAAAGAAAAACAAAACATCAAAATTTCCTTTGGGATGTCGACATGCCCTAGTACCCCATGTCGACATAGTGTCAGTTAGATTCAAAAATTTGAATTTCAAAAGAAGTGTCTATTCGCCATAACCTTTCACGAATGGACATGGTTGTTGTTCTTCTATAAATAGGGGTTGGTTTCAACGAATTTAACATCAGATTTTCTGGTTTTTCACTTCTCTTCTTCTTCCACATTTTCTTATTCAAAATCCTATCATTACTTTGCCGAAATCAACATTAAATCTAACTAGATTATCTCTGGTTTGATTCTCTATCACTATCTCAACAAGATCCAATTGCTATTCAGAGTTATAGGCTTCTTTGTAATCTATCTAGCGAGAAAAGGTGTGATTGTAGCCTTGGAAATCAATTAAGTGAGAAAAGGTGTGATTGTAGCCTTGGAAATCAATTGGGTGAACTTGTTGCCCCGAAAATCAAGTATCTCTACCCAGAGGATTGTGATTTTGGAGGGTGTACCTCATAGCCTTGAAATTGAGGGCTGTAATTGTTGAATTGCTTTTGAAAGGAAATCCGTACTTAGTTGTGCGGGACTGGATGTATGGTAACCCCGAACCAGTATAAAATCCGGTGTGTTCTTTTCTTTACTGCATTTACTTTATTTCTGCATCTGTGTTTGTTTCTGTAATTATATCTGTGTCTGAATATTGCATACATTTGTGTTCAAATTAACATAAACTCAAAAAGATTTAGTAATTTCTTAAAAACACTATTCACCCCCCCTCTAGTGTTATTCTTAGCCTTAAGATCCATATTCGCATTCCTCACATTTAGAACTTGTTTGAATAAGAATAAAATATTATTGAATTTAAAATGGTACTGAAAAAAAATAATTTGGAATTGATAAGAAAATGATTGTGAACTTATAGGAGTTTAAATAAGACTTAAACAAAGTTATTAAAAGTATTTAGTTAAGTGACAGCACATTTTGAGTAATAAAGCAGCAGATGTTGATGTATATTTTTGAGATAAACTTGAAATTAGAAATTTGACATGCATATGGCTTATTAAAATAATTGTCTTGTAACTTGAAATATCTTTAATATAATGAACCTGTAATAATGGAAAACCTGTTATTTTGAAATGTTGTTGAAGATATAATCTTGTAATAAATTTAAAAGTAGCTAAATTTGGAAAATAATAATAATACATCCTTAAAATGGTAGTCAATGGACTTTTCATAAGTATAGGCCATAATTTCATGGAGTAATAAATGCTGATTTCGAATTTAATGTAATAAGTTTATTTGTATGAAAACAACTTATTGAAAATTATTTTGTATGTTGTAGAAAGTTTTTGAGAAGGAAAATTATTTTGCTCCTTTATATAATTAAGCAATTTTTGAATTTTTGATTTATTAATAGTTTGGTTTAATAATTGAGTTTTAAATGTTTTGAATTAAAAGTCTAACTTTAAAAGAAATAAATCTCTGTTGTAGAAAGTCCTTAAAAAGGAAAAGTTGGTTAGAAAAAGAAAAAAATTTCATGGCTTCTTTTGGAAACTATGCAATTTTTGAAAATTGACAAAAAAGATTTTCAATGTTATATTTTTAAAGATAAAGGTTTCAGATAAGATACTTTTTAATTGTGAAATTTTAGTTTTAAGAATGGTGAGGACTAAACCAAAAAAATTTATGGAGTAGATAGGGATCACCAACTAGGTAAGCAGTGTAAATGTTTTAAGATATAAATAAAATAGGAATGGTATGTACAACCTGATTTGGAAATTTGAAATCAGTCCCAAATATTTAATTGTAAAATGTTGGTAAAGTTGTGAAGGTGTTCCAGATTTATAATTGGATTGTAAGTTAGGTTACCCTAATTGACTTGGAATGTGAATTTCTATGTTTTGATTTATTTGGAGCAGTTTTCGTGCAACTTCCATAAATTTTCCAATTCCAAAACATGTATAAAGTATGGCGTTTGAATTAATAAGAAATATATCAAAAGGGGAAAGAGATTTCTTTTCTGTAGTTTACACTGTTTATTTCTTTAAAAGAAAATAAATAATTCGTTGTAATCTCAAACGAAGCAAAGATCTCACTTTGGTTAATTTATGTAAAATTATAACTTTAATTCTTTTTATAATGATAGCTTTGATAAATAGTATGTAGAAAGAAATGTTCTAGTTTAGAAATTAATGATTAAAAATAAGAAATATATATACACACGTATAACCGCGCTTAGCGTATAAAAATAGAAATATATAAATAGCATAATTTACGATTATATATGTACTGGTTAGTAATTAACGGATTAGGATTTATGAACATTAATTACAAAATTTAACGGGCAATAAATTTGTAATCAATGAAATGAATTAAATGAGGACTGATTAGGGAATTTAATATGGCATTTATGGAGAAGTAAATCGGTATAACAGAGGGATTTTAAAATTGGTAAAAAAAGCGATTAAATGTGGATTTATTAGAGATGGTCCAATTTTGACAATAATGATCAATTAGAAACCAAGAAGGAAAATTAAGGAAGATGTAGAATTAAGTGTAATGACATACTAATAATGTTCATCTTAATTTAGCAAAGAGTATTAAGACCCCAACATCATTAACACCAATTAATGACAAATGACGACTTCCAGCAAAATTTTCTTTTAGAGGTGTTATCGCTTGTTGTCTCTCTTAGGTTATTGGAAAAACGTATGATATGGTACAAGATATGTTCATTTTTTATCATTGGGTTGATTTTATGGATGGGATTAGATCACAGATAAATATAAAGGAACATCGTAAATAAGAAAATTTCATAAGGACACTTAACTAGCGATAAACTGTAGGTAAGACTAGAAGTTAATAAGGAAATTAGGTTAACGTTGAAAAGTAATTGAGGAATAAAATAAAATAAACAACGGCAATAAAATAATGTTCCCAGAGAAGGACTACCGGTCGACCGCCTATATGGGCCGATCGACCGATAGTATAGGGGCGGTCGATCAGTCCCTGCATATGGCAGCTAGGATTTTGTGCATTTTGAACGTATCAAATTATATTATTTTAAACTGACTTAAATTCGACGATTCTGGTGCTTTCCAACCACCTAGCGAAGCTCTGTCAGTTCATTTCTTTCAAGATTCAAAAAACTTTTGGGATTTCAAGTAAGAAATCCTATATGTTTTTTTGTTTATTGTTTATTTTCTAAACTTATTCTCCTCCAAACCTCTAATTTTCTAAATTTAACGTATATACACATCCCTTGTTGTATATATCAAAAAGAGGAGATTTGTAAGAGATCATTGAAGGTATGCCAAATCCAAAAGAAGGCAAAGCTATAACCTACTGTGAGTGGGAAATCTTAATCTTTCCATCTTAGTAATTGATTACTGTAGTTTGGATTTGAATTATGCTTCGAGGAGTTTTGGTTAACGAAAACATCATATTAAAAATCCTTGAAATTCTCCCAAAGCGAAATGTCAATTCTATGTTGGAATCTCAATTGTTTATATATTAAAATAATGGGAATTGTGTTGATTTGCAATTTAAGTGTTTTTACTTTCTATTTCACTTCTTTTTCTTTTTCTTTAGATTTGATTAAGGGTTTTGATTAGAAAATGGTGTGTAAGGTACGAATTCTTATTCGTAGTTTGCACCGCTTATTTTCAAAATTTTAATAGAAATTGCCTTTGTCTAGTTTCATGTAAGAAGAAGTTGGATAGAGCGTAAAAAGGAATTGAAATTGTAAGTTTATTGATTTATTCCGTTGTTTTAATATAATAGGTTGAGTTGAATTTTATTTTGTATACAAGTCTGTTGATTGGATTTTTGGATATTGGATTTATGGTATATTGATAATATGGAAATGAGATTTGTACAATTTTGAAAGGGTTGACATTTAAACGTTAGTTTAGGATGTAAACTTCACACACTTATCCCTAGACATGTACTTATATGTATAATTATAACGTATTAATTGTGTAGTTAATAGGTTATTAATTCTTATTAAACCTCCTTTAAAAAAAAGTTAATTATAAACATGAAATAAGAGTTTTCTTATAAGATCTTGATATGGAATGCGGTGGGATGTGTGATAATATATGTAGAGAGTATTATAGATTATGACTAAGTTATAAGGATGCGAGGTCAGTCCAAAGCACATAGAAGTCTGCCCAGCTAATCTGGCTAACAGCAGTGTGATGTTGGAACGGATGTGAGACATTGTCTATAATAAGTAACTACAGATGATGCGAGGTTAGTTCCAAATTTTGTAGGAAAATCTATCCAGGTAATTTGGCTACCAGTATCTACGAATAGTCGGATAAATGTGAGGCGTCATAGTATGGTACGAATCATAATATGAAGGACCTGCTTCAGGGATTTAAGGTATTATGTGGTTACATGAGGGCCCCTCTCTTCCCTATGTAGGAAGTAGTAAATGGTCGGGGTTATGGGTTAGGCGCGGTGGAGGATATCTCAGAAAAGGACCCGCTTCGATATGAAATATTAAGTGTGAAAAAATTCCGTGCAATGTCAGCTAGATAGTTACTATAGAGGAGTCCTCCTTGGGATAGATATTAAAGGACAAAGATCTTCCTTAAAAGAGGTATTAAATTGTCAAAGTCTTCCTAATTTCCATTAAAATGTATTAAGTGACTTGGTTACTATCTCTTACATTGATATGACATTATTGACGATATAAATGAGTTATTGGGTTGAAAGCGAGATGGTTGTGGACTTATATTTGAAAAGTCTTTTTAACTTATATTTGGAAAGCTATGGGTCTTATATTTGGAAAGACTTAGGATATAGACAAAATGCGAAAGACGTTCCTTTTTAAATTATATTGCTCAAGTACTACTATAGTAAGGCTCAAGATTTATATTCATCGGACATTTATTGTTCTGACTCCCTCCTCATTACAATACATGTTAGGAAAGATGATGATGTTGAAGGCGAACGCATGGAGAGAAGCTTGGGGTAGTCTATCTATTTATCTATTCATGGTATTTTCAGATGTACCCATTGGAAACTGTTGTATATTAAATATGATGTACCATAGATATGAAACGGCTATCATTGGTTTTTGTGTTATGGTTTTTATACAATTTGAATGTATAATAAAATGGGTACTATTGTTATTATTATATTTTATCTTTTCGCTGTGAGATATGAATGTGTAGATAAATAGCTTTGTATTTTCTTTATACCAACCAACAACCAGCTTTGGAATGAGTCTACATTTCGATGGAGCTTTTTGGGTCGGAATTTAGGTTCGCTTCAGAGCGGGTTATTACCGATTTACACGGCTTTAACAAAGATGTGTATCTTTTGAGAAATTCCATTAGGGGTCTGTTATCCACATTATTTCAATGCTGAAGGTGATGCTATAAGTGGTGGTGTCACAAAGAAACCAATGCCGAAAGTATGAAGATAGATCAATGTCGGAAGTCTACGGTTCGCATCTCATCAATAAAGGGCCATATACAATGCCGCATACCATCCATAGAGTTAGACGATGAATGAAAAATCTCTCACATCGCTAAGCAACACCGTGATTCATTAGTGTTATAGCGGTATAATCAATGTCGCATCTCCTACAACGTCGTAACTCAACCATGGCACATCTTATACAACGTCGCATATCATCTGTGTTGTTACTCCAAATATTCACCTTTCGATCAAGTCGAGACCTCTTTAAGCAAAGAGCAAGAGAGAAGAGCTCCAGTCAAACCTTTCAAAGGAGTCGAAGGGATGCTGCCATCAAAGTTTGGAAGCTTCAAAACCTTTCGAAGGCGTCGAAAGGTTTCTCCTATCAGTATCCAGAGAGTTCTTGTCTTTTGAAGAAGATGAAGGAGTCGAAAGCACCCTTCCGCCTTCATTAAAAATCCTTCGACTAGTTAAAGACCTTCCGATTAAGGTGAAGCCACACCTTCCGAAGACAATGAATAATAGCTCTTTGAATATACACCAAACCATTCGAAACCAATGGTTTCGCCTTCATTCAAACTGCTAGGAAGCAAGTATTACCTTGAGTAACCCCTTCGAAAGCTATAGTAAGCCATTCGAATTGATCGAAACCAATGTGGTCCAAGAAGGGTTCTGCATCAGATCAGAAACAAGAGAATGGGTGTAACCAACATCATCGAAACCAATGAACAAAAGCTAATGATAGAGTCGGACGCACTCACAAGACAACTCAAAGAAGAGGAGTGCCACCCTACCTTTCGACAAAGGCGGCAACATACTTAAGTCTCTCAACAGCCACCTTCCGACCCAGTTGAAAGCATCAGGGTCGAAAGGTTCCAAGCCGCATCTATAAATAAGATCCAAGGGGTCACATTTTGGGGATCTGATTCCTCTCATTCTCAACCTGTATACTCTTAAATAAAGTCTTGTAACCCTAATTTGTAAACCAATTTGGGAGTATGAAGAAATAAAGTCTTTTTAGCTGAACAAAGGGAAGTTTTGAACTCTTTAATCTACTTTACTGTTCCATTAATGATTTTGTTGGATTCACCTCTATATTTCAGGTTTTACTTTCATTGGAAGGCTACTATCGACATAGTCGAAACCCCAAAAAGTTCTAGTAACTTTTGTAACCAATTTAGGGCAATCTTCTCTCTGAGCTAGAGCCTTCAACAAGGTCGAAGCCCATCCTTTAAACACTGAAGCCTAAAATTACTGATTCGAACCCAAGGAGGTTATATCCACAACTTTCGACCAGGTCGAAACCCCTACCTATGGTCCCAATCCAAAGCTTAAACTACACTAAATCCCAAAGTCCTCAACAGGGTCGGAGCCCAGACCAATTTTTTTGATTCAAGTCTTATCATCAAGGTTACTACTCTTCCGCCAGGGTCGGAACCTCAATATCAGATTCTTGGAATAAGTTCTAGCTATACAACCCACAAGGCTTCTGACGGGTTCGAAACCTTTTAAAGGAAAACTTTCTAAGATACTTCTACCAATTCGAAAGAAAAGCCTTCAAAAGGAAGGTTAATCCAACCTAATAAAGCCAAAAGGTCACCAAGCACGGAACCTAGCCCTTTCGACACAGTCGAAAGGTCTGTTTGGATAATTCCTACTTGCTAAAGTCTATTCAAGAGGAAATTCTAAAAGGATTCACTCCTCTTCTGCTCTACTTGACTAAAGGATAATTCACATTCCTTAGCATAATTTTGGGGTGTTGACAAGAAATCTTATTAACATTATTGGCGCTAGAAGGAGGACTCGAACCTCCGACTTGGCTAAACCCCCAACACTGCTATTCTCTAACCCCACTCAACCCTATTTTAAGTTCATCTACTTTGGTTTGATCATGGCCATAAGGATAAAAAGATCTAAACAAGGGTCATCTGAACCCCATTTGGAAAGGTTCCCCCCAATGATCATCAAAGATTCCAACCAAGATGAAGAGCAAATATTAAGGCTAGAAGCTCTTAGAATTATAAACAAGAAAAAAGCGAAATCCTATGATCCTAAGAAATGGAGGCTAAATCCTTTTCATGTTGGCCCCACACCCATCTTTGCACTAGGGAAGAAAACAAATGGAAGTGACAATATCTTCAATCAAATGAGAAGAACAATCCAACATTTTTCCAAAGGCATCGTCTTTGGGAAAGAGATAATGGATGATTACAATGCCTTTGCACATAAGTGGCAACCAACTGCAGCAAAAGCACTTCCAACATAAGGAATTCAAAGGGTGGTAAAAAGAAAAGCAATCGAAGAATCTGAAATAATAAGGCCAAGAAATAAAAAGTCAAAAGCCTATCCGCAAGAATCAAGTTACAAGTCTAGACTTTCAAAAGAGTGCAATTCGACAACTTCCATAGAGAATGTCTACTTGCTTACAAAAGATTAGCTTAACTACTGGCCATCATAGAAAAGGAGGCCAAAACATGAAAGAAACCAGGGAGGATCCTATTGTCATTACCACATGATGAATGGTCATGAAACTAACCATTGCAGAGCCCCGGAGGGGATGATCATAAATTTCTTTCCAAAAGGAAAGATTAAAGAATATGTAAAGAAAAATTGAGAAAGAATCAATAAAGAGTTTCTTTTCATTTACACGGTTGGGAGTGAAATGCTCCTTATATTTGGATACTACCTAAGATAGTAGTCTACCTAAGATGATAGAAAAGCCTCTGTCCGCGCCGAGATGGCCAGGACGGAGCACCTCCTGGAGGGAGGGCAGGTAAGCCTTTAGCCGCGCCATAAGATGGCTAGGTTAAAGCACCGGACAAGCCCTTGGCCGCGCCTCTGGTCAGGTTAAGGCACCTCCTGGAGGGAAGATGGAGTAAGCCTTTATCCGCGCCATAATATGGCCAAGGTAAAGCACTGAACAAGCCCTTATCCGTTCCGCAAAAAGGTCAGGGTAAGGCACCTTTTAGAGGGAGGATGGAGTAAGCATTTATCCACGCCATAAGATGGCCAGGGTAGAGCATCGAACAAGCTCCTATCCGCACCGCAAAAGGGCCAGGGCAGGGCGCCTCTTGGAGGGAGGTCGGGTAAGTCCTTGGTTCCAGTTTCTAAGATGAGCTAACCAAGAGCACTGGACAACAATGGACTAAGATGTCCAGGCCCAAGAAGAGGCCCGCTAAACAATGGACTAAGATGTCCAAGCCTAAGAAGAGGCACATTTTATGATGGACTGAGACATCCAAAACCGAGTGGAGGCACATTCAATAATAGACTAAGATGACTAAACCCGAGAAGAGGCTCGTTAGATCATGGACTAAGACGTCCAAGCTTAAGAGGCAACTAGACAAATTATTTCTATACAAGACCTGAAGGGTTCATACGTCAAAGGAGTAGAACAGAACTCCACTTATAAATACTCGAATCTGGGTTTCAGGATTTTCATTTATAAACATCATCTGCTAATACCCAAATCCGGGCCTCGGGTCTTTGATGCTGGAAATTCATCTATTAATACCCGAATCTGGGTTTCAGGTCTTTCATATCTAAATGACATCAATTAATACGCGAATCTAGGTTTCGGGATATTTATTTCAGAACTTCACTATTTAATACCCGAATCTGGGTTTTGGGTCTCTACAAACCACTAATTATCTTAATATACCTGAATCTGGGTATCAAGATAATTACTTATTTGAGCCCTAATTTGGGCATGAAATTTTGATAATGAATTTCTATTTGTCTATCACAAATGCCCAAATCTGGGTCAAAAATACTCTCAATTAAATTATGGTTATAAGTCTTCACTGATACCCGAATCTGGCTCTCGGATTTTTCAAATTTCACTAAGTCCCAAGAAAGGGACTCCGGGATTTTATACAAATACGCAGGCAATGATTTCTAGATTCAATCCCTTATTAGCTATCTCTTGAAGAATTATTATCTAATACTCTTGAGATAAGGCGGGATTTCTTATCAACAAATTTCAAATATTTCATCCAAATGGTTGAAGTTAAATTCTCAAGCATTTTTCATCACAATTGAAGATGGGATTTAAATATTTGATATAGATTATCTCTCATGCAGTTAACAAGATGATTAGTTAATTTAAGCAAATAATATACATAGACTAGTATGTCAATTTCAAGCTAACAATTAGAAATGTTGTTTTCTTCATATTTTTCAAAGAAATTAACACAACAAAGAGAAATAAAAGATTCAGTAAATTTGGAAGTAATGAAGGAGCTATCAAAAAGCATTTTAGAAGTGACATCACAGAAAAGGATTGCAAATCAGGTGATATTTTCCAAATTCATATAATTTACATAAGTCATGAGATGATTTACAAAACTATGAAGATAGTCACGCCTTTATACAAAATAAGTTTATTCAAATTAAATATACAAATAAATTACAAGTCTTTGGCAGCCTTGTCAAGAGTCTCGACGGTTGAAGGATCCACTACATGACAAATCGCAGTGCTGAGAACCTCCTTGAGTTTCTTTTCTTTCTTCCTAGCTTTGTTTTCGTCATCGACCGCGTCAATGTTAGTCTTAAGAGCACGGTTAAAAGCTCTGTTCGTAGCCTTAAGAGTTTTGTTATTCCTTTCTAACTCTGCGACGCGCTTCAGAAGGGAATATTTATCGCGTTCAAGCTCTTGATTTTTAGCAGCATAGTCATTAATAGTTGGGAATATTTGGCTTTCTATTGCTCATCAAAATATTTGACTATTTCAAGCTTGACTCTCCTGCACTAGTTGCCCACGGCGTTCTTGTCTAAGCCCGGGGGAGGGTTGAGCATAGTAGGGAACTTTTGGGCCGCAAGAAGCTTCGACCTTGTGGGTTTAGTAGCCGTAGGAGTAGAGTGAGGGACCGACAAATCAATACTTGAAATTTTGTCCCCTATAATGAATTCCAAAGAAGCACACTGTGCCTGACTATCCTTTAATTTTAACTCCAAGTCACTTATTTGTTGAATAAGCTCTGACATCTTGTGATCAAAGTCAATTGAGGGATTTGTCTTCACTTGTTGCTTAAGCGCGGTAATCATTTCATCTTTACTTTTAATTTCAGCCTCGAGATGGGTGATGTGATCTTTTTGGCCGCTGGTGATGGTTTTCTGAATAACATATCTTTTATGCCATTTCATAGCCTCGATATTACCGCCAAAGCGTTCTAATAAGATGTCATCGCTAAGCACAATCCCTCCACTTCTTTGCAACAACTTCTCTCTAAGAGCATCAACGTGTGATGATAAATTATAAGGAAGAGAAGTTGTAGATAACTGTAGATCTTGTTTAAGCAAAAGAAATAAAACAGAATCAAAATCAGAATGAAAAATTTCTTTATTATTATAACAAAGGATTACAATTCAAACAACAACGAAGTCAAAAAATACAATAGATAATTGATTGACATCTAAAGCTTAGAAACAACATTTTTAACTTTGTTTAATGAATTAGCAGAAAGATTAACTATAGAATCAAAAGGAATATTTAGTCCTTCCGGGGTAAACATTGGGGGACATTTGCTATAATCCCACTTCCCAACTGGAGGACTATCACGGCTACAAATTAATTTTGTGTGAAATGTCCTGATTTCTTTAAGGAAAGTCCCTTTCTCATCACCAAGAAAATCAAATCGGAGTCGAGGATACTCCAAGTAAAGTCTTTGTAAATCTCAGAGGAAGCAATATCTTACTAATTTTGAAGATTTTAAAATCGATGCCTTTTCGAGATAAAATCGTCTTAATTTGACAAATTGGCTTAAATGGTCTCTAGAGACAAGGCGACCTAATGAACAGTCACTCTGAAATAATATAATAAAGCGATTCTAAACATAGGAAGTAAGGCTAAAACATATATTTATAAATCAATAAACTGTTACATATTTACAAGCACTCATCTGGTTCATACAAAATAGACTTAGAGAAAAACTCAAAGATAAATTTATCTTTGTAGTTCCTTTCAAAAAAAATTATCTTTCCAGTACTTAAGCTTTTCAGCATGGATATTTTAAGGAATTGACCTGACCCATGGTAAATTCCAACAAGCTTCAGGATGCGGATCAGATCCAAATTCGTCAAAGTATCTTTTGTGGAAACGTCTAAGTAAACCCCCGTAGAATTCGCCTAAGTATGAAAAATCTATAATCGAATGTCTACAATAAGCTTTATACAAAAAGTTAACTAAAATGTCTCTTTCTTCAATCATCATCCAAAATAAAGTAAGTAACTCTCGATTCTCCTTTAAGAGAACGTCGTATCAGAGGCGTGCTCTCTTTAATAAGGGGGCAGCCCTCTGGTATTTAAAAGACGCTGGTATAGAGGTACTCCTGTTGAGATTATGTTACTTTTCGGAAAGAACATTGTGCTCCTTTATCAGTGTCTAATTTCCTATATAACTTGTTAATTTCTGCTTGTTTTCTTTCAAGTTTTGCCCTATAGGGAAGGGTGGACTTCTTCCTTATCTAAAACAAATAATTTTGCACTAATTATTATCTTCGAAGTGAAAGATATTTAATCAGAGAATCTTATACCTGAGAAATTGGGATGGAAGCTTGGGAGGCCTGCTCTTTCCCTTTTGGATCTTCAGTATGAACAGGAGCAGACTCACCTTCTAGAGCAGCGGACGGCCCGGGGGATGCAGGTGAAACATCCTTCTGAGGAGATGGTTCTTTTTATGGAAATTCAGCGTTGTTGCCACCATCTTTCTCAGAAGTTCTAGAAGGACCCACTTTGTCTCCCTCAAAACCTTGGTCGCCGGCAAGGTCATCGTCATCGACACCATCGTTATCATCATCACCACCATCGCCATCATCGTCGCCTTCTTCCTCAACGGTGTCATCTTTGTCACCCTCCTCCTCAGAGTCTGATTCGATTTCGAAGGAGGGGATATCAAAAGAAAGAATCTCAGAAGCATTAATTTCTTTTTCATCCGCAGGCTCAATCTCCTGCTTCATTTGGTCAATTTTGCCCATCACTCTATGGACTAAGGCAGAATCAAGCGAAGGAAAGCCAAAGTCTGGGCATTTCTTATGTTTGTCGACATATGCAAGCATAAGGGCATCTTCATAAGTTTTCAGCATCATTTTCCCTAGAGTGGCGCCGACAAATTGGGACACTCGCTTCTTAACATCGGTAATGGTATGGACAACAAGTTTTAATGAAGCTCTGGTCTTATTGAATTTTTCCTTTAGAAAGATGTTCTTTGGACCAAGCGAGCCTTCTTATCTTCAGAATCTTTTAGAGTAAGCTCTACGGCAAGTTTCTCATCGGTAAGAAGTTGACGAACTTGCCTTTATGCTTCTAGATCAGTCTTAGCTTAGGCAAGAGAGGCTTTTACTCATTCCAACGATATTGAAGCGTCAATTTTAGCAGTAGATAGAGAAGACGCTTGATTTTTGAGCTCAGAATTTTCTTTCTGAAGTTTGGAAGATTCGACAGAGGACTTTGAAACATGTTCGTTCAAAGCTAACCAACTCTTTGAAATCTAAAAGGAGAAATGTAACACAAGTTAGTGATTTAGATAAAACCAATGATGATAAGGTCAATTGAAGAAGAGCTTACCAAAAGTTGTTGCTCCATTAAAGAGCGACAGTGCACAGCCAAATCTAGAGCAGAAGAAGGTGGACTAATAGAAACGAAAGATTCTGAGTGAAGGATAAACTCAATCATCTCTTCAAAATTGATGGTGGAAGGAGAAGAAGATTCCGGTAGAGAAGGAGCGTGCCTTGGGGTAGGAGGCATATTCAAGGCCAGCTGCATTTGGGCAAGAGCAGCTGGCGAATCAGAAACAGAAATACGAGTAATAGGACCAACTGCAGTTGGGGTTTGCGCTGGCTTATCTTTGGGAGCCTCCACAATTGGGCTCTTCAGAACCTTTTCAAGAGATAAGCGCTCCTCCTCTTTCTTCGAAGGCTCAACTTCAGAAGATTCCATTAACTTCCTTTTAAAAGCCGTCTTGGATTTAGCAAGTGATTCTATAACTGACGACACTCCGGAAGTAGGTGGAAGAGAGGCAGCACCGCTAACAGGTAATGTGACTTGAAAAGTAACTAGAAAATGTTCGAACAGATTAAAGTTAGTAAAATAATTCAAGAAGCAATAAAGATAGAAAGCAAATACTTGGCTTATGACATACCAAAGCGGTCGGCACAAATGGGTGACATGGGAGAAAAAGTGGACGAGTCTCCTAGGGAGAGAAAGCGTTTTCCACGAGAAGTATGTTGGACAGATGGCGGAGTTCCCAAGATCTTCTGACCTCCTGGCAAAAGAGAGTGTTTTCGTAGAATGGTGGGTGTCAGTAGCGTGAGTCTGCTCCCAACTTGTCTCGAGGCTGCAATTAAAGATTCAACTATTTTCTTATCGTCATCGTTAAGCTCTTTAGCGGGGACACCTGATAAAAGCAGAGAATAGGCGATATAAAATATTAAGTAAGGGAAAGTAACAAAAATCAATACTTACGTGGAGAAGCGAAAGTCTCGCGGATGTCAAAAGAGCACTTGACGAAGAAGAGCTGATTTTCCCAGTCCCTGAATTTATTAACCCCATCTGCAATCAACTTTTTCTGGGGGTTGGCTCTGTATATCTGATTATTAAGATTGCTCAACTTAACCAGTCGGGTCAAGTAATTCAATACTTCGGCATTGAGAGGTGGAAGGTCAGATTTCAATGCCATCATTTCTAAGGATAAGAGATAAGTATATACATTCGGTGACAACTGGAGTGGAGCAATCCCGACATTAGAAAGGAATGTAGATAAAAGTTCTGCGAAGGGCAAGAACCCACCATGCCATGTGGATGGCAGTATAAGAAAAAAAAATCCTTCATGAGGGTTGTTGATGGTGTCAGTCTCTTTTGGGGGAATAACTTCGATACTAGTGATGCCGAAGTTGTTAAGGAAGGCATCGACTTCATCTTGGGTTGAAATGAGAGAGTGCTTGGAGACGGCTTTAGCCTTCTTTGGGGAACTCATGACTCTGCCAGGTGAAAATGTTTCAGTTAAGATTTTTAAGTTTGATATGGATATAACATTCTTTTTGGAATTAAACAGAGAACCGATTCAAATAACTTAAACAAAAACAAAATATGAAACTTCAAATTTGTGTAAAAAGTTTAAGTAGAAAATCAAAGGCATTAGGCTTCCGACAAGGTCGAGAGGAAAGGGACATCAACATTTAACAAGTACATCTCGGCATTGTCGAAAGCCTAAGTAAATGTGTTCCCTGAGCAATCGACAAGGTCGAAAGCATAAGATAAAATATTTGTTCAACCGTCACTTTTCAACAATGTCGAAAGCTTCACAGGAATCAAATTGCTAAGGAAAGATATCTAGGATCAACCCAAAAACTTAAACAAAGATATGCACTACAAACATTTCATAAACCAAGCAACGAGACTTTTCGACACTATCCAAGCTAATAACTTAGGTTTCCTGAGAAAGATACTGATGTTGTCGAAACCTAGCATACTCATTGAAGTCGAAAGGTTCTAAGTTAAACTTATATGCACTTAGGACGTTTCGACGAAACTGAACAAAAACAGTTCTTGGGGGTTTGTTTCGACCTAGTAGGCAAAGGTAGTGTCGAAGGGGTCGAAGGGGTCTAATGATTCCAAGAATTAATTAAGGAAAATGAATTGTAATCGAAATAAAAGGTTTCGACTAAGTCAAAATGTTTTGCTATCGAAGGGGTTCCTATTCTCTACTTAATAGCATAACCTTTCGACAAGAATGATCTAATCGGCGTTACAACACCTTTCGACCCCATCGAAAGAGGTTAAGGAAGCAAAACCAATGTTCCGCCTCAATCTCTTTTGAAGGGGTAGAAAAGTCATTTTGTGGCGCCAATTTTTCATCCGTACTTGTGAAACTTCCGGGTAAGGAATCAGGTTCTACTATCCCCCAAACCCGATTGCAAATCCAGGTTCTCAAAGATTTCTTAAAGAACAAGAAAATCCAATCTGATAAGGAAATGAATTCAAACAAAATTCGACCTGTCTCAATTTCAAAAGTATTAAAATAGTTATCAAATTGAAAATCCAGATTTACTAACGATGAACAAAAATAGAAAATTTAGAAATGAAAAACCAAACCCGTTAATGGGATGGATTTCAGTGTCATCCACTATCAATTTCAAAATCATAAAAAAAACTCAAAAAATTCCTAAAACTGGATTAGAAAAGGCTTCTCGGTAAGCCAAACAAAATCTACCTTCAGAAAAGTCAAGATTCGAATATTCCAAAAGATCGAGTTTTAATTTTGAAATCTGGAAAGGTAGAATTATATTGAAACTAGCAAAGCAAAGTTAAAATTAGACTTACGAATAAGGTTTGAAGACTGCTTGGATTTCTGAAAATAAACTAGAAGTTTGAGAATTTTTTGGGTTATTTTACTCGCACTTAGAATTTTGATTACAGAAAAGTAAGAGAGAAAGAAGAAGGAAGGCGTACTTTATAAGAAAAGTCATCCAAAATTATTTGCCGCTAGATCTAATTTGAATGGATGGCCCAGATTTACGCGGGAAGACTAAAAGGCAGGAAGCTTCTGGGTTTCGACAAAGATGACTTCGAAAGTCAAGAGCATCCCTTCGCGGGAGGGAGGGGGCAAATGTTACTCCAAATATTCACCTTTCGATCAAGTCGAGACCTCTTTAAGCAAAGAGCAAGAGAGAAGAGCTCCAGTCAACCCTTTCGAAGGAGTCAAAGGGATGCTGCCATCAAAGTTTGGAAGCTTCAAGACCTTTCGAAGGCGTCGAAAGGTTTCTCCTATCAATATCCAAAGAGTTCTTGTCTTTCGAAGAAGATGAAGGAGTCGAAAGCACCCTTCTGCCTTCATTAAAAATCCTTCGACTAGTTAAAGACCTTCCGATTAAGGTGAAGCCACACCTTCCGAAGACAATGAATAATAGCTCTTTGAATATACACCAAACCATTCGAAACCAATGGTTTCGCCTTCATTCAAACTGCTAGGAAGCAAGTATTATCTTGAGCAACCCCTTCGAAAGCTATAGTAAGCCGTTCGAATTGGTCGAAACCAATGTGGTCCAAGAAGGGTTCCGCATCAGATCATAAAAAAGAGCATGGACGTAACCAACATCATCGAAACCAATGAACAAAGGCTAACGACAGAGTCGGAAGCACTCACAAGACAACTCAAAGAAGAGGAGCGCCACCCTACCTTTCGACAAAGGCGGCAAAATACTTAAGTCTCTCAGCAGCCACCTTCCGACCCAGTCGAAAGCATCAGGGTCGAAAGGTGCCAAGCCGCATCTATAAATAAGACCCAAGGGGTCACATTTTGGGGATCTGATTCCTCTCATTCTCAACCTGTATACTCTTAAATAAAGTCTTGTAACCCTAATTTGTAAACCAATCTTGGAGTATGAAGAAATAAAGTTTTTTTAGCTAAATAAAGGAAAGTTTCGAATTCTTTAATCTACTTTACTGTTCCATTAATGATTTTGTTGGATTCACCTCTATATTTCAGGTTTTTCTTTAATCGGAAGGCTACTATCGACATAGTCGAAACCCCTAAAAGTTCTAGTAACTTCTGTAACCAATTCAGGACAATCTTCTCTCTGAGCTAGAGCCTTCAACAAGGTCGAAGCCCATCCTTTAAACACTGAAGCCTGAAATTACTTATTTGAACCCAAGGAGGTTATATCCACAACTTTCGACCAGGTCAAAACCCCCACCTAGGATCCCAATCCAAAGCTTAAACTACTCTAAATCCCAAAGTCCTCGAAAGGGTCGGAGCCCAGACCAATTTTTTTGATTCAAGTCTTATCATCAAGGTTACTACGCTTCCGACAGGGCCGGAACCTCAATATCAGATTCTTGGAACAAGTCCTAGCTATACAACCCACAAGGATTCCGACGGGGTCGAAACCTTTTAAAGGAAAACTTTCTAAGATACTTCTACCAATTCGAAAGAAAGGCCTTCAAAGGGAAGGTTAATCCAACCCAACAAAGCCGAAAGGTCACCAAGCACGGAACCTAGCCCTTTCGACACAGTCGAAAGGTCTGTTTGGATAATTCCTACTTACTAAAGTCTAATCAAGAGGAAATTTTAAAAGTATTCACTCCTTCTCTTCTGCTCTACTTGACTAAAGGATAATCACATTCCTTAGCATAATTTTTGGGTGTTGACAAGAAATCTTGTTAACATGTGTCATGCTCCATTAATATAAAAACAAGAGAAGGTTTCTACACTTAACCACT
This sequence comes from Allium fistulosum, assembly GCA_030737815.1. Taxonomy (NCBI): domain Eukaryota; kingdom Viridiplantae; phylum Streptophyta; class Magnoliopsida; order Asparagales; family Amaryllidaceae; genus Allium; species Allium fistulosum. Next base: position 1,383,696,883 of record CM060901.1, on the reverse strand, counting down.
ATGAAAGCCTGCGATGATGCCGCATCGATCTCATGCCACACTCAATCAATACCACATTGATTGCATGCCGCCCTCAGTCAATGCCGCATTGATTCATCAATGTCATATACTATTAGAACTAGTACAATAACACTTGGAAACTGTCTTCTAAAATGCCCTAAATATATGTTATTTTAATTAGAAAAATATAGCTTTTCAACCTATCCCAATGTATTCTTTGTCATCGCATACTGGCTATCCCTTAGCCTTTGAACATTTTAGCCTAGCTATCATGGAATTACTATCCCATAGTCATCGTGAGTTATCTATCCTATGTCATCTTATATTATAAATATATAGATATCGTGGGTTAAAAACTTCCCATACTATATCGTATTTCACTTTAGAGAGTGGTGGTAGGGTATCTTCCATATAGCCATCATGTGATATTTCTTTCGAGTCATCGCACGTCATCTCTTTGCAGCAGTTGCATGAAATTTTATTTCACTGTTTGCCTTCGTGAAAAAAGAGCCATAGCATAGCATTTCGTGTGCTATAATTTTATTTCATTTTGTGCATTCCCAATTTGAGGCCATCTAGGCCTTATTATGGCCTACGCATGCATATATATATAACTGAAGTCTTCAAGTACCGTTGTTTGTTAATACTACACTCTATCAATGTCGCATTTTATCTATGAAGGAAAAATGAACGTCGCATATGTTATCCTGCCTTTTGGCAAGGCCGTGACACCAAGAAGTCGACTGGAAACCAAAGACAGTTCTTCCCCAATACCAGTTATATGCAGGTCCATTATGGATGCTGGTAAATTTTGTCCGAGTTCGTATCAAGGTACAATTGATATGACACGACAAGCAAAGCCATAAAAGCCAATGTTCCAAATTTCAATCGAAGTTCTTATGCTCAAGATATGATCGATACAAATCAAGCAATAATCTCGTTCGCATCCATCAAGCAATCATCAGATCATAACCACCCAGGCACACTCCACTTCATATCCATCAAAGAGAAACCTCATTCGTATCGATCTTGTTCGAAACCACCAAATGCGCATGGCTTTGTATCGATCAGGTGAGCACCAGTTCGTATCCATCAAATGCGCAGTGCTTCGTATCCATAATGTGAGCACTTGGTCGTATCCATCAAGTGCATGCCGCTTCGTATCCATCACGAGCACTTCAGTTCGTATCCATCGTATTTGCTTTATTTCGTATCCATCAACAAGTCACGTTTCGTATCGATCACACCAACTTAACTCGTATCGATCAGTTAACCTATCGATACGAGGCATACCATTAAAGAGAGCGATACGAAGAACGCATGCAGTGATCGATACGAAGCGCCTTCAAATCATCGATACGAATGAAGCCACACCTATGGATACGAAGCAATGTATGTGTGAAGCGATACGAATCAATGTGTATGTAAAGCGATACGAATCAATGTGTATGTGAAGCGATACGAAGTGAAGTACATGAGCGATACGAATGGAAAAGTAATGGATGGATACGAACAGGGCGCATTCAAGTGAGAGACTCGGTCACTCGGCATAAAAAGTGGATCGATCCAAAAGGTTAGCACCACGTCATCAGGCATCACGTGTCTAGAAGCGATGCGAACAGATCGATGCAAACAGAAGCGATGCGAACTCAGCAGCCTTCAACAAATTCAAACTTGCATCGATCATAACTCAAAATCTACAAGTCCAAATGCTACCAAATCACAGGAGCTTGCGTGCAACCTCAAGAATATTCATGATCGAACTCGGCTCGATTGGGCCAAATCTTGATCGATACGAATTTCATTCGTATCGATCACAGATCGAGTCCAAACAACTGGGGATCGATCACGCGGACCCACCCACATGGGAGAAGATGTCTTCCGAGATCTGAGCGAGATATCTGCTGCTTACGCCTATAAATAGCAGCCCAGAGCCTATTGAAAAGGGACTTTTGGCTCTTCTACGTCCAGACTCTGCCGAAATCACTATTGTACTTGAATTTTACTATTGTAACTCGTTGTAACCGGCAAGCAAAAATCAGTAAAAGTCAGCCATTTCATAGTGGACGTAGGCCATACATCGAACCACTCTAAATCTGTGTGTTTCTGTGTGATTTTCTTGTTTATCAATTGGTGTGTTTGTTAGAACTTCCTCATTTTCCATTTATATTCTTCATTTTATCTCTTCAAACACATCTGAAGAGTGTTGTGCCCAATTTTGATACAAACACTTTGGTACTTTCACTGAGAAAACCCAGTTTTCTCCTGCTCAGTGGATCTACTATCGATATCGGATTGCAAGAATCTAAGGAGAAGATCCAGATTTCAAGTCCAGAAGTTCTTCCATCCTATTCAGATTTGTATCAAGTCTAGGAGAAAGCTTCGCTATCCACCATGGTCAACACTAGGACTACTTCAACAGCTACAGATCTAGAAGGACGGGATAGACAGAACCCCGCGCAGCTTCCTCCTACCGACCAGAATGCTGCCGGACCTTCATATCCGCAAGGCCCTGTCACTAGGGAAGAGTTTCAACTGTTAATGCAAGAGCTGACACAAAGTCATCAACAGCTTACTCAACAACTCCTGCCAACGTGGAATTGACCAATCAACTGAATCGTCAGAGACGAAGGAGATCCAGAAGGGATCAGGCTTCCTATTCATCCACTGAAAGTTCAGCCTCTTCTGACTTTAATCATAGATCCACACGCCTACGGCTGGATGGAAGCTATACACAGGCTACTGGACATCAGCGCACCTTGAATCTTTGGCAACCGAGAGTTGGCCCGTCAACCAGCCATCAAACCGGACACTCCTCCCGAGGAGGTAATGTTCTTTATCATACTACTGATAGCCGCACTACCACCACTGCTACTGAGTTGGAAGTTGATGCTCGAAACCGAATGGATCCGACCCATCGTCAACGGAACTATACTCTAGAGCCTTATGTCCCAAAAGACCTAAAACCAAGGAGGAGAGACATGGACCGTCGACCGAAGTTTCCCGATCAGCATGCCCAAAACGTACAGATGCCGGATATCCCAATAATGATTCGCCAGATGATCCGCGAAAGTCAGGGCATTACCAATGACGACTAGGGAATCTCTCGAAGTCATGCCCTTTTCACTGATGACATCCTCTACGTTGAACCGCCTCGGCGATTCAGGATGCCGACTCTACCCGTTTATGAAGGGATCTATGATCCCAACCAGCACATTCTAAAGTAAGAATGGTTAATAAATGCCGCATGAGCTAATGATGCGGTCAACCGAAGTTTCCCGATCTCCCTAGGGGGCATAGCAACTATGTGGTTTACCCGTTTGCCATCTCGATCTATTTCATGTTTTGACCAGTTGGCAATGAAATTTGTTGAACAGTTCCGCATGCATGTCATAAGGCCGAAAGATGTCAATACCTTGTCTAACATCACTCAAGCTCCCGGAGAGACACTTAGACGTTATTTGGAGAGGTTTCATGCTGCATGCGCTAAGATTAGTAATCCTAATGATAACTCAATTTTGATGGCACTAACTAAGGGGATCAATCCCGATTCTGAATTTGGCAACTGGTTGGCCGTAAAACCTCCTACATCATTGGACCGTTTCTATTCCAAGGCAGCCCAGTTTTTGAGAAGGGAGGATGCGAAACAGTCTAGGAAAAAGGATGACGCAGGACCCAGCGTGGAAGGAATTCAAAGCAATGTCGTTGTTAAACAAACCGGGGAGAGTTCCGGAAAGGTGCAATTGAACATATAGAACAAACAAAATCAACAGAAAGGCATTGGAAATCAAAACAGGAAACGGAATCAGAATCGTGGGCCACGACGTAGGGCTCCTATCAACATATAGACAATTATACTCATTTGAATACATCGTTGGAGAATGTGTACTTGCAGAACTGCAATACTATTCAATATAAGAAACCTGCTCTGAAGCAATCATCAGAAAAACAGATTCAAACGGGAAAGTTTTGTAGATTTCATGATAGCTATGGTCACAACACAAACGAGTGCCGTCATTTGTAGGATATTATTAAGAAGTTGATACGAGAGAGAAAGTTGGAGCAGTTTGTGCGGGCGCCGTAGTCTGGAGGAGCGGGCCCATCGAATCAGAACCAAATACCAAATCAGGCGAGACCGGAGGAACCTGCTCGTACCGGCGGGAGGTTGGTGATTAATACTGTTAGTGGTGGTCCTTATCCAGCAGATCGAAGTTGGAAGGAAATGGAGTCGTATGCTAGTTCTATTAGGCATGCGAGCTTCGAATGTTGTAGTAATTTGGAAGACGGGACTCCGGCCAAGCAACTGAGAACGATGGAAGACGACATCGTATTTCGGAGCAGGGATGCCGACAGAGTTGAAGCCCCAACCATTGATCCACTTGTCATTTCAGCTCAGATAGGTCTTGCTTGGATGAAGAGGATCTTGGTAGACAGTGGAAGTTCAATGAACATATTGTTTAAGCGAGCTTATGATCAGATAAAGATGGAAGCAAAGGATTTGAAGCCTTGTCAATCTCGCATCCATGGCTTCAATGGAAGTGCAACTATACCCACTGGGATTGTGGAGCTACTAGTGGAATTGGGAATTGGATAACGCCGGAGAGTCCGGATATAACAGTTTGTTGTGTTGGATATAGACTCGCCGTACAATGCTTTCTTGGACCGACCGGCCCTAGCCGAGTTCAGAGCTGCCATTTCCCCTTGGTGTCTGACTTTAAAATTCCCTACTGACAACGGAGTTGGAGCCGTTCAGGGAGACCAGGCTACTGGACGAGCTTGTTATGTTGCCGAGCTGCGGGAGGCGCAGCGAAAAGAAAAAGGAAAGGGCGTAGAGGAATCTCTCTGCGTCCGCTCTGCGGAAAATTGACAGTTAACGCCTGGGCCTAGGCCCGAGCACTCCAACCAATTCCCAAGGGACCTTGACCCGAGAGATATCGAAAGTGAAGATGAAAGTAAAAACAGTCAAGCTTCCTCGGCCGAGCTGACGATCGATGTTCCGATTGATGATAATAACGATTCTAAAATGATAAAGATTGGATCTCAGCTAAGCCAACAGATGCAGGAGGAGTTGGTTGAATTTCTCCGGGCAAACCTCGATGTGTTTGCCTAGACGCATTCTGACATGTGTGGATTCTCCCCGGACATCACGAGCCACACATTGAATATTGACCCGCGGCACGTCCCGGTCAAGCAAAAAAGGCGTGGTATGGATCCCGAGAGATTTGCCGCCCTTAAGGAAGAGGTAGATAAACTCAAGTCGAACGGGTTTATCCGAGATGCATTATATCCGGAATGGGTATCCAATCCTGTACTTTTCAAAAAGCCTAACGGGAAATGGAGAACGTGCATTGACTACTCAGACTTGAATAAAGCTTGCTCCAAAGACAGTTTTCCACTTCCCCGAATTGATCAGCTCGTAGACTCAACAGCTGGACATGAACTCTTATCCTTCATGGATGCGTATTCTAGCAACAATCAAATACCCATGCACTTGCCCGATCAGGAGCATACCAGCTTCGTCACCGATCTGGGACTTTACTACTACAAGGTCATGCCATTTGGACTCAAGAATGCCGGAGCAACCTACCAACAGCTAGTTAATCGAATGTTCGCTAACCAAATCGGAAAATCCATGGAGGTATATGTGGACGACATGCTTGTGAAGTCACGGTTTTCCACTGATCATATCAAAGACCTGGAATCGATGTTCAACATCCTCCGAGAATATAGAATGAAACTCAATCCATTGAAATGTCACTTTGGGGTCACGTCTGGAAAATTCCTTGCATTTATCGTCAATGCTCGAGGAATTAAAGCCAATCCCGAGAAAATCTGGGCAATCGGAAATCTTGAGACTCCAAGGACTATAAAGTAGGTTCAAAGCCTCAACGGAAAAGTAGAAGCACTAAGCAGGTTCATTTCAAAATCCACCGACAAATGCATTCCCTTCTTTGATCTGATCAGGAAAGGGAAATGAAATTTTGAATGGACTACAGAATGCGAGGGCGCATTCCGAGCACTGGTTCAACACCTCTCCACACCACCCATTCTGTCAAAGCCTATTGATCACGAGAGATTGTACATCTACTTGGCGGTGTCAGAAAATGCAATCAGTGTTGCCCTAATTTGGGAGGAAGATCGGATACAATGACCAATATATTATATTAGCAAACGACTAACCGGAGCAGAGAGAAATTATCCAAAGCTGGAAAACCTGGCTTATTGTCTTGTCATTGCCTCAAGGAAGCTCCGTCCGTATTTCCAGGCTCATCCTATTACCGTTTACACCGACCAGCCATTACGATAGGTCCTTACGCGGCTTGAGATGTCTAGTAGGTTACTCAAATGGAATATCGAGCTGAGTCAGTTCGACATCGTTTACACACCAAGGCGAGCCATTCAAGGACAAGTCCTAGCAAATTTCATCGCTGAATTCACTATCCCGGAGGACTTGCCCAAAACTAGTGAATCTCTAAAATATATCTGGAAGCTACATACTGACGGTGCATCAATGACCGCTGCTCAGGCGCCGGAGTTGTACTTGAAACTCCTGAAGGTCGATCTATATGCTATGCTTTAAAGTTCGATTTCCGTGCAACTAACAACGAGGCTGAATATGAAGCCCTGCTTGCCGGATTGAGACTTGCCAGAGATTTGAGAATTATTGCTGTGGAGATTTATTGTGATTCATAATTGGTCGTGTGTCAAGTTCGGGGAGAGTACCAGGCCAAAGATTGAAGACTGGCTGCTTATCTTGCCCGAGTCCAAGAAGTATTGGATCAGTTCGATTATTATGCCATTTATTCCCAAGAACGCAATTAGAAGGCCGATTCCTTAGCAAAGTTAGCCAGTACAGGTGAGGCACAACAAATGGGAATCATTCCTGTAGAGATGTTATCTTTCCCGAGCATCGATCAGATGGAAACAGACTAGGTATTTGAAGTCATTCCCGATAAGGAATCATGGATGACTCCGTTCAGAAACTATCTCGAGCATGGGACCCTACCGGAGCGTGGGAGTGAAAAGAGACAAGTTCTTCGAAAGGCTTTGCGGTTCACTATTTAGAGTGGAGTCATGTATAGAAGAGGGTACTCTGTTCCTTTTCTTCGGTGTATCGCCCACGATGAAATCAAACGAGTATTGCATAATGTACATGAAGGAGAATGTGGCAATCACACTGGGGGGGCAAGCTCTTGCTAAGAAAGTGCTCCGATATGGACATTATTGGCCGACTATAAATCGCGATGCATCGGATTACACCAGAAAATGTGACAGATGTCAAAGACACGCTTGGATTCCAAGATCCCCGCCTACCGAAATAACTCAGATGGTCAGTCCATGGCCGTTTGCAGTATGGGGCATTGACATCATTGGTTCTCTACCTCTAGCCAAAGGTGGTGCGAAGTACGCCATCGTCGCAGTTGATTACTTTACCAAGTGGGCAGAAGCTGAACCCCTTGCTACAATCACGACAAAGAAAGTGATCAACTTTGTAGTACGCAACATTATCTATCGATTTGGTCTCCCACATACCATCATCATCGAGAACGGAGCCCAATTCGACAGTATTGAATTTAAGAATTTCTGTCAACGATTCCACATCCAGAAGAAGTTCTCCGCAGTTGCACACCCTCAAGCGAATCGACAAGTTGAAGCTGTTAATAAAGTTATAAAGTCCATTCTGAAGAAACGACTGGAAAAGGTCGGAGGCAAATGGGTCGATGGACTTCCTATGGCTTTATGGGCTTATCGGACAACCCACAAATCCGCAACCGACCACACTCCATTCTCTCTTTCCTACGGTTCAGAAGCCGTTATTCCAGTCGAGATGGAAATACCTTATCATCATGTGACATATTATGATCCAAAGACGAATGCTATATTACTTGCCGAATCTCTGGATTTATTGGATGAGAAGCATGAAGAGGCTGATTTGAGGGCAGCCGCATACCGAAGTCGAGTCGCCCGATTATACAATGCCAAGGTCCGACCCCGAACTTTCGAACTCGGCGATCTCGTCCTTAAGAGAATTTATCTGGTTCCTTCACATATGAAACCAACGTGGGAAGGGTCGTATGTCATCGAACGAAAGCTTGGAGATGGCACATTCAAATTATCGACCGTTGATGGACTTACTCTGAGACTTCGTCGCTACTACACATAACAAGCTCTATTTATTTACTCAGTCTACTTTTCATTTGCAATTTGTTTATGCATTTCGAAATCTGAATTTGTAATAAGGCAACTGACTTTGCCGTATTTTCTTATTTTAGCAATAAAGTGCAATCTCTTCGAGCCAGAGCAGTGATTTTTAAATGCGTCATACGACCGTCACAATGCACGGAGAGCTAAGTTCCATCCTACGGTGGGACTTATTCAAATAGGGAGTGACTATGATATGACCGGTCACTCGCTAAGTGAAGCCCGAGCTCGGGGGCAAGTCATCACACTGAAGCCAAAAAAGGATTGATACACGACAATCCTCTAGCTAACTCCAGATTTCCAGAGTGTGAACTGGAGTATAAACTTGCAAATGCGAACTCGAAGAGGGTGGATCCGTCCACCTAACGACTTTGCTTGTGTTTAGACCAAGTTCGAGGAGGATGGACATGTCCATCTAACGGCCTCGCTTGTTAGCTCAGCGTGGATGTGATCCGACCATCCACGATCCTGATACATTTGTCGTTCTCGAAGTGCGAACGACATTCTGAAACTCACAACAGATGTGACTGACCGTCTGTCAACTAACTCCAGATTCCCATAGTGTGAACTGGAGTATAAACGTCAACTAACTCTAAGTCCCCAGAGCATGGACTGGAATATAGACAATGACTAACGCTAAATCCCCGGAGTGCAGATTGGAGTATAGACGCAAACTGGATGTGAATCGACCACCCGTAAAACAACTCCTTGCCCCCGGAGTGCGGGCCGGAGTATAAATGCAAAGTAGGTGTGACTGACCACCCACGTACCAATCTAAGTCCCCAAACTGCGGACGAAGTCCTAAATATCAAACGGGTGTGGCTGACCACCCGTAAAATAACTAAAGTCCCCGAAGCATGAACATGTCTCAAAACCATAAGCAGGCATGACCGACCATCGACTTACAAGTGCAATTCCCAAAGTGTGGATGCAACCATCAATTAATGAGCGAGTGTGATTCGACCACCCGGACTCGTCTTGTTTCAGCTTCATTTCACAAAGTTAAGATCGGTGTATTGAAGGAAAAAAGTGATTGTTGATCGATCTTTTCAATTTGCCCTCGAAACTGGGGGCAGGACTTAAGTATCAGCCACTGATTGAGACAGTGCAATGTTGGAACTTGACTTAACAATTCGATCGTGACCCGAAGCCGTAGCTTCAGAACTTAACAACTAAACTCAGGTCCGATTCGAAGGCTAAGACTTCACAAGTACATGGAATGGAAGTTCGAACACTGAAATACATAAGCAAAATAATGCAATCTGTGCCAAAGACAAAATGAAATTTTATTTCAACTATTCTTTGAAAGAGAAGGATAAGTACAAAATTATTCCAAAAAATCCTACTAGCAGGGGCCGAACCCGCATCTATACACGGCCTACGAAAAGAAAAAAGAAATTCCTATCTGCCTACCAAAAATGAGGCGAAAAGAAATGCCTATTCTTTCACTTTCTTCTTCTTCCCCCTCGACGTTGACCCGTTGGAGCTACCGCTTGGATGCCTCTTTGAGCCCTTACCTTTTGGCGGTTGATCTCCAGCCGGGGGCATTATGGTAACCTCCTCCTCCGAACTCACATGGATTGGAATGCTTCCTAAAGGCGGAGTCGGAGGGACATGATCAATGTTAGAAGACGAAGGGGGCACACTGGTGTCAACGACCGTGCCACCAGGAGAAATCATTCGCAAAGGGGCTGGACCGGGTCCCGCCATTCCACCTCCAAAGCCAGTGGCCTGCGCGGCCGCTTCCATCTGAGCATTGATCTCAGCTATTATTTCTTCTTCATGAAGTGTTTGGGCATCTGCGAAGACGCTGGCAGTTGGGCCTGAGGAGCTGGTCATAGGTGCGCCTCCACCCATGACGAATGGCAGATCGGCAAAAGGGTCACTATGATGACCGAGAAGTTCCTCCCTCATCTGCTCATCAAAAGTAAGCATGCTCCCCTGTGTTCCGTCGGTTGGTGCAGTAGCCGTTGTAGTGGTCGCTTCTGTTATGATGGCCTCCTGCTCGTGATGCGGCTCTTGAGTTGCAGGAGGCGCGGCAGATGTAGCTCATATCACTGAATAGAGACAAAGAAAAAGAGTTAGCGATTACTTCAATCAACGTTTCCAGCTTCGAATGAACACAAAAAATGTTCAAAGTACCTTCCTCAGATTGACTCGCGGGTGGCGGAGCAGCTTCAGAAACATGCTCGCGAGCTAGAGACAACTGCGGTTGATCAAGATTATACGCAGGAACCGACTGAGGATCAACCGCAGGAATAGACTCAGGCAGGGTTGGCACATGAGTTTCGGAACCCGCATCATGGCGGTCAATGCCAGAACCCTCTCCAGTCTCCAAGTGTTGGGTACCAAGTTTTCATATGTAATAGTGATGTCATGGAGAACTCTTCTCTCATCTTCACCCAGCACCCGGTTCTCTAGTTCAAATGCATCAACAGATTCGGCTTGATGCTCAGCTTTCTCGTCTTCCACCAAGCGGCCCCAAGCATTATACAAGTGCGATGGATAGTTATCAAGCCATGTTAGGTTTCGGTGCTTCAACACTTTAGCGTTGTATGTGATAAGAAGATCTTTGATGTCAGTCTCTAACCTGGTCCCCGCTACTTTTACTTCATTCTCAACCCTGGCCTCGGTTTCTTGAATTTTAAGCGTTGTCGCGTCCCTCTCATCCCTAAGCATCACATCTTGTTCAGACGCTTCCTGGGCAGCTTTGTTTGCATCATCTTTTTCTTTGACAATTTCAGCAAATTTGGCCTTAAGCTCTTCAAGCTCCTTCAACGCAGCGTCCCTTTCGGCCATAACAGTGGTGTTTCGATGGCCCATCTCCTCAACCAAAGCAAAATGCGTCTGTCGCATCCTTTCCATAGACAGATTTGCCTCGTCGGCTTTCTTATTGGCCTCTATTTCTGATTTCCTGGAAGATTCGGCCTCATTGTTAAGCACTTGTAATATGCGGTCCTTTTAAGCGAGATCAGCTTCTAATTTTTCAATTATTTTTGCCCACTCATAGGCCACCGTTGATGCTTTGTCTACGGTCTTCATCCACTCCTGGTATTGGCTGTAAACGTCACGGATGTAATCGTGCATAGTTTGTTCCGCTTCAACTGGAATTCTCTTTAGATGCGGAGGAAAGATGAAGCCATCAAAGTAGATGTTTGGGAAATCCTGTTTCAGTTGGGCGATTTTGATCGCTCCCTCCCCAGTGGGTCCGGTGACAGCTTGCTCAGTAGTAGTGGAAGTTTCGACTTCAGTCCTCCGGCGCTGTGAATCAGACCTTTATACTTGAGAAGACGGCCTTTGGCGTGAAGGTTCCAAGGGTTGTTTGCCATGGCCGGAAGGTTGTGTTGGAGTTCAAAGAGGCGGAGAGCGTGACCGGGATCAATGTCTATATACTTTGTCTCTGTCCCTCTCCCTTTCATAGCACTCTTGACTAGAATAACCACGATCGCGATCTCTATCGGCTTCCCTTCTACGGGACTCGTAATATGAACTGGATGACTGGCATGCCGAGCGAAGGCTTCCTAGCATAGATTCTCGCCTTGTCATTGTACCTGTAAAATAGGAAGAAAAGCAGAATCGGTAATCTCCAAAAATGAACAACTTACGATTGGAAATCGTGTAGTGTCGTGAAGTGTATATATGCATGTGCTAAACCCCCCGACCAACCGGTTATGTCGGCCACACTCGTAGGAAGTGACTCGCTTAGATCTAAAGTGCTTTGAAGTCCTTCTAACCCAATGTCGTTTTGAAGCGACACATAGTCAGGAATTGGAATGTCGGCGAGTCCTTCGAAAGGATTCTCCATTTGTGCTGAAGGAGTTTCCAAAATTCTAAAACCAGCGGCTGGCAGGGACATCACCACGGATTTCCATCTTGTAGACTTATGAAGCTTATGAGCAACCGCCTTGCCTTTCCTCCTTCCCTCTAAATCCTGAGAACTGTCTGGAGCCCCGGCTACAGGCTCGTCTTCAGTGGGCATATCTTCTTCATCGCCCTCCTCAGCTATTACAACCCCAGGCACTTTACGCTTCACCCGCCTCGCCGAGGCTGTCCTAAGCGGTCCCTCAAGTCTTATGCTCTGGTCTTGGTCAATTAGCCCAACGACCCTCAAATTTTCATCTGTCAGTACCAAGTCAATCTCTCTCATCTCACCAGGCACCTCTTGAAGGATTCACACTATTTCTTTAAATTGGGCACCTTTGGGTTGCGGAATTGCGGCTGTAAAGGAAAGAAAATATTAGGTTCAATGTCGATTACAATTATCTCGTTAGTGACTAGAGAAATTGCGGCACTTACGTCTAACCAACCACTGTCTGGCAAACCTTGGAGGGCACCGAACGTAGAACCACTCCGTCTTGAAGTAGCTAAGCCTGGTCTAGGATCCAGCCACCACTTGACAATTCCTGACCGCCTCAAGGAATGTGAATGAAGGATTATCTCCTCGACTCTTGATATTAAACAAGAATCTGACTTCCTCTGGGGTCGGGGGCCGTAAGAGATGCTCCATAAAAACAATGAATAGACTGTTCAACAATGCATATCCGTTTGGATGCAACTGTGACGGAGCGATTCCAAAGTAAGATAACACCTCCCGGATGTATTGGTTAAATGGAGGGAGTGTTCCAGCTATGCACGAATGTCTGTTAAAGGCGGTGAACCCTTCCGGGGGAATATGTGGCCTATCATTCGGTCCTGGTAGCAGAACGTCATCTAATGATAGATCGTGTCTTAAGCAGATTCCCTCCAACAAATCTTCGGAGACATTAGATGGTGCAGAATGTTGAGGATTACCAACAAAGATTGCTCCCGGTAACTCTTCCGGAGCTGGGCCTATAACTTCGGCCGCAATAGCAGGCATCTCTATTATCGGAGGAGGTGAACTTTGAGCCTCCTGCTGCTGTGAACTTCCGGATTCCATAGCTAATCAACTCATCAAAAATCATCGTTAGATGATAGTAATACCGTGCATGCCCCAGTGTGAAGTGCATGAATGTGTTGTGTAATGCAATATTTTATGGTGCTTAAGAGTGTTCTACAAAAATTAACAAGGTGTTTAGACGACGAGACTTCGAAATCCCATCGGAATGACCGTCATCGCTGACCATCACAACCGTGCCATCCTGACTTCAGAAGTTAGGTCCAAGTTAAAGTTCGTCAAATTGGTTAAGTTACAGTTCCATCGACAAGCTTCGAAACGCAGTTAAATGTGTAGCGGAATGGTTAAGTCCAAAAGTGCAAAACAGAAGCTCGTCGGAGACAAGAGTTCGAATATGCATGAAGTTTCGTATCCATCCAAGTCCAAACTTGGATCATTCCTTGCAAAGGCCTTAACTTCGTATCGGTCTAAGAACCTTCATTTTGTATCGGTCAAATCATTTCGTATCGGTCAGAAACATTCATTTCGCATCGATCAGAAAACATCAACTTCGCATCGGTCGAGTGCATTAACTTCGTATCAATCAAGAAATCTCACTTCGCATCGATCGAACACCTCAGCTTCATATCGATCAAAGAGGCACCAACTTCGTACCGATCAAGATTTGTTAGCTTCGTATCCATATTGATTCAGAGCAATCAATACGAAGTTTAAGAACCCACAATCGATACGAAATTAGAGGCAAGCGACCGAAGCGAAGATGATCAATACAAAATCCAAGAACCAACAAGCGATACGAGATCAAAGGTAGGAGAACGATACGAAGTTCCCAGTTATGGATCGATACGAAATAAAGCATCTTCTTTCCCAATTCGTCGACACGAAATTAAGGCCAAACAATTGTCCACCAGCTCCTTCGTATCCCTCCTCACTCCTTCTTCTCCAATCAACATAAGCGCCAACCAACCTTCCATCAAACTCCAGCATCACTCCAACCAACCTCCGGCGTCAATGTCGCCGAAGACCGACCATGAATATGAATGGATTGGCATTCGAACTCGAGTCTCATCATTTTGATGTGGATTAACTAATCAATTACCTAGTTAAAGTATCGATGCAAAGGATTTAAATATTGTTTGGTTCGAAAGTGAGAACAGGGTTCCTCTTTCCTCAAGTTTTTAAGCGATACGAACGGGCTGGGAAATAAACAAATAAGCAGGTGAATTTGTCTAAGTGCAAGATGTCTTTTATATGGACACGGGGATTGAAGACAAATGACGATTTAGCCCCTAGGTTTTTGATCAGTTAGAACGGGCCTACTTCCTAACCGATACGAAGAACACAATTCGTATCCATCCCTTTGAAGCTGCAACTACCCATATCAATCGAGACGAAGGAGCTTGCTTTGCATCCATCCATCTTTCGTTTAGTACCATCAATTCGTATCTAATGACTAACTAAAGCAACGTCAACCACCATGGATATGAAAGCAAAGCCTTGTATCCCTCATCTCAAGTATATCCAACAAGTCGTATCCCTCGAATCTTATCGATACGAACCGAGATTTGTATCCATTGATACGAACTGCATTGAGACTCCAACCAAATTCGTGTCCATCAACGCGATATACTTTAAAAGGTCAACTAATTCGTGTCGATCACCATCGGTATGAAAACAAATTTTCAAATTCCTCACATCGATCCAGGAGAGGATCGATATGAAGAGAAACTCTAAAACAACCGTCAGGCATTGTTACAACTCAAATTTCACATCAATTCAGGAGAGGATTGATACGGAATTCGATACGAGAAAACTGACAATGACTCGTGAACGTACGAACGTTAATGGGAGTCAGGTTAACATATGTACATGTATGACGGACTAACATCCAATTTTTAAAATTCACAGGAGTCAGGTTAAAATAACGAGCAACAGTTTGCTATCATTCAATACACAGTTACAACAGTGCGCAGTACAACGATTGGCAGTCAACAATTCGATATTTATATTACTAAAGATCAATCAAACATTACATCTTTCGACGAAAAGACAACAACTACTCAACAGATCAGATAGAACTTTTCAGAATCAAACATTGCAGCTTTTCAAAGCACGTCATGTTCACACCAGACGTACTTTGGGGGGGCAAATGTTATCCCGCCTTTTGGCAAGGCCGTGACACCAAGAAGTCGACTGGAAACCAAAGACAGTTCTTCCCCAATACCAGTTATATGCAGGTCCACTATGGATGCTGGTAAATTTTGTCTGAGTCCGGATCAAGCTACAATTGATATGACACGACAAGCAATGCTATGAAAGTCAATGTTCCAAATTTCAATCGAAGTTCGTATGCTCAAGATATGATCGATGCAAATCAAGCAATAATCTCGTTCTCATCCATCAAGCAATCATCAGATCGTAACCACCCAGGCACACTCCACTTCGTATCCATCAAAGAGAAACCTCCTTCGTATCGATCTTGTTCGAATCCATCAAATGCGCATGGCTTTGTATCGATCAGGTGAGCACTAGTTCGTATCCATCAAATGCGCAGTGCTTCGTATCCATAATGTGAGCACTTGGTCGTATCCATCAAGTGCATGCCGCTTCGTATCCATCACGAGCACTTCAGTTCGTATCCATCGTATTTGCTTTATTTCGTATCCATCAACAAGTCACGTTTTGTATCGATCACACCAACTTAACTCGTATCGATCAGTTAACTTATCGATACGAGGCATACCATTAAAGAGAGCGATACAAAGAATGCATGCAGTGATCGATACGAAGCGCCTACAAATCATCGATACGAATGAAGCCACACCTATGGATATGAAGCAATGTATGTGTGAAGCGATACGAAGCAATGTGTATGTAAAGCGATACGAAGCAATGTATATGTGAAGCGATACGAAATGAAGTACAGGAGCGATACGAATGGAAAAGTAATGGATGGATACGAACAGGGCGCATTCAAGTGAGAGACTCAATCACTCGGCATAAAAAATGGATCGATCCAAAAAGTTAGAGCCACGTCATCAGGCATCACGTGTCCAGAAGCGATGCGAACAGATCGATGCGAATAGAAGCGATGCGAACAGAAGCGATGCGAACTCAGCAGCCTTCAACAAATTCAAACCTGCATTGATCATAACTCAAAATCTACAAGTCCAAATGCCACCAAATTTTCACAGGAGCTTGCGTGCAACCTCAAGAATATTCATGATCGATCTCGGCTCGAATGGGCTAAATCTTGATCGATACGAATTTCATTCGTATCGATCACGGATCGAGTCCAAACAATCGAGGATCGATCACGCGAGCCCATCCACATGGGAGAAGAGGTCTTCCGAGATCTGAGCGAGCTGTCGAAATCACTATTGTACTCGAATTTTACTGTTGTAACTCATTGTAACCAGCAAGCAAAAATCAATAAAAATCAGCCAATTCATAGTGGATGTAGGCCATACGTCGAACCACTCTAAATCTGTGTGTTTCTGTGTGATTTTCTTGTTTATCAATTGGTGTGTTTATTAGATCTTCCTCATTTTTCATTTATATTCTTCATTTTATCTCTTCAAACACATCCGAAGAGTGTTGTGTCCAATTTTGATACAAACAGCATATAGTCAATATCGCCTCAGACTGATACCACATTTCTTCAATATCGCTTTTCTTTGATGTCGCCTAATATCAATGCCGCTTGTCATCAATGCTGCTTATTGTCAATGCCACTAGTTATCAATGCCGCCTAATATCAGTGCCGCCATTCATTAATGCTGCACACCATTGATGTCGCACTTCTTCCATAGTGCGTTCAATTGATATCGCTCTTCAACTATATCGTGCTTCATTGATGTCAAATGCCAACAAATGAAAAAGAAATCGTAAATGATCAATAGACAAAAGAATATCAAAGGGTTATGATGAAGATTATTATATCGAAAGTCGCCTAGATAATCATAGACATCATATGTTAATCAATGCTGCATTTCATGAATATCGCATATTATTGATGTCGCACAACCTCAATAACGTGGGATATTAAAAGCCATACAATAAAGAAGGATTAAAGTCGTTCATGAAAGCAACTTCAAGTGAGATTAATGTATTCTTCTTCATAAAGCCTTAAAAGGTTTCATATTCATTCACAAGCTCCATATTTAAACCATCACCAAGATAGCAATCAAAGTCTCACATCGTCAGTCGGAGCAAGCCCACCTCCTTCTAACAACTACAAATAGAGATGTACCCCCTCATGGAAGAGGACCCTTCACCTCTTTCTCACTTTTATCACTTTTTCTAATTAGGATCATCTCCAAGTTCTCTTTATTGAGATGAAGTGAACTCGAGGACGAACTAATGACAAAAAGGATAATGAGGGAGAAGATGACATATTTGTAAACGAGGACTTGAAGAATTGAATAATTGTATATACGCATATTTTTGTAACATGCCTTATGATGGAATAAAGAGCATGGCTTGAGCACGTGATCTATTATTATTTTGATTTGTCTATTTCACTCCTTTTGCACTTCAAACAACTTGGTGAATAATCATAAAACGAAGGAATACTATTAGAATTTCTTCGAACATGCCAACTTATACAATCTTTTAGGAGTTCGAAAAAATTCGTTAACATTTTGATGATAAAAGGAGGGCTTGAACCTCCGCATGTTCGAAAAATGATCAAGATATCCTGGAATTTGAATTTTATAAAATTTTCAAATTTATTCCTTTGTTAAATTTTAAAACTCACTGCTGCTACTTTAAATACAAAGAAGCCAACAGCTTATTTACGACAATAATCTGTTATCTCACGTGCAATAACCATGTATTTGCAAACATCGCTTACGGCAACCCCTTTTTAACAGCATGACTTCGTCACGTGATTCTCCTTGTACTTTATCACATCCCCGCAGAAGCAATTTCATTTCTCTCTTCGCTGCTTTCAAATGCTAGTTCGACATCACTGATACCTCAATTAATTTTAGATCCAGACGTTATTGAGTTTATAGATCCAAACGATGTTGGGTTTGCAGACCTAAATAAAAGCAAAGAGTCTCGTATTTATAAGATGGAATAACGGAAGAGGCCGAAGTGTTGGTGACGAAAGTAGGCGATGCTAATACTGAGATTGTGGATGTGCGGTATTGACGCTGAACTAATCGATGTCGATGAGTTAGTGGTTCCGCAAGTGAACGATGTTCAAAGCATTGATAAAAGCTCAGGAAAATAATGACGGCCACATCCTAATGCCGCAAAAATCAATGCCGTAAGTGGCTGATGGCGTAAGGAATCAACACCGGAGAGTAATCGATGGCGCTGGGTTTCCTGATGGCATAGGATACCTGATTCCATAGATCATTAATGTCGTAATCAAGCTGTTCCGTGGATTATTAACGTTGAAAATGAACCAACCACATCTCAAAGGCGTAAGTAATTGAGGCCGGTCATATCTCAACGCCACAAACATTTGATGCCGGAAATGGATGATGTCACAAGTAGCTGACGTCCTAAGCATCCGATGCCGCAAATAGGTGGTATCGCCATCTAAGTTCAGAGTTCCATATCAAAGCTCAAATCTGTATTAAATCTTTGATCCATACAAACACCTAGCTTCATATCAGCAATTCGGGCCGAGGATTTACAAGTTACAAAAATTAATCATTTTGAGCTTCAAAAGGTGATTTTTGAAATAAGCATATCCGATCTCAATTGATTTAAAAAAGTATTCGATTTTGATCATTTCCAATTTATATTGATTTCAAAACCAAAAGATTTTAAGCTTTTCGATTTAGAAGAAATATGATGTTATGAACCATCAGAGCGTCATCCCTATCTAAGTTTTTGGTTATGAAAATTTCCTAATAAGTTTTGAGTATGAAAACATTCCTAGCATATCAAATTTCATAAGAAGGGATTTCAAAGATATTAGTATATAATATATGCATCTAATTTCAAATACATGCACTCTACATAAATGATTTTGAAAATAGTTAATGCTTTGATGCATCAGACGCATGTATTTTGGGAAATATCGGGATTTTGAAAGAGAAGACTTTAAATGCTTGCTTTGTTTTAATCCTGTTGGTGAGCTTTAAAGATATTAAGTTATGTACATACTTGAATTTCGAATACATGATGCATAAGCTTTGAAAATGTATAGATCTCAAGTATATAAGTTTTTAACGTATGTTGAAGGATTGAAAATATGTATTATCTAGTTTCAAGTCCCTATAGTTTCATATACGCATGAGTCCAAATATGAAAATGGTCTTGGGTTTGTCTGGTTCCAAGTATGCATCGGTTTTCAAATGAGTATAATGTCTCGTACGTATATGCAGTTTTATATATACATGATTCCAAAAAGCATACGGTTTCAAAAGTGTAATTTTTTGAATACATATCATTCCAAACATGTATGAAATTTCGCACAAATGGATTTCAAATATATGACTATCTTAAAAAGCTTTGAACATCATAAAGTTTCTTATGTTACAAATCTGCTATTAGAAACTGCAATCGTTTCATTTACTTTTACCGTTATGCAGTTTCTTATCTTAATGTGACCCTATTAATTAGGTCATAAATAGAACATTTTATTTATTTTTAACGTTATGCAGTTTCTAATTTTAATGTGACCCTATTAATTGTGTCATAAATAGAACGTTTCATTTACCTTTAACGTTATGCGGTTTCTAATATTAATGCGACCCGATTAATTAAGTCATAAATAGACCGTTCTATAATTAGAACATTAGGTCTGTGATTAATCTTAAGCGTTGAATTGATATATGATGGACGTACCAGATTTAGAGTTAAATGTTATATAAAGGATTGGGTCATCTCTCTCCCAGCATATAGATGTATTCTTCTCCATCAAGAAACACATAAAGAAATAGGGTTAGAGAGAGAAACCGAATTCTCAGAAGAAGAGTAATTATTAGAAGTCAGAAGAAGAAGGTGACAGCCATTACATCTTCCGCTGTTAATCAAGGTACGTCATCTTAAACAATAAATCATATTAAGTTTTGTTTGTAAAATATTCGATATTGGTAGATCCTTGGGCCATTACTTGAATTATTCATCATTAATCATGAAAGATCGAACAGTAAAGAGTTTCTAACATTTGGTATGAGAGCCACCAATCAATAACTGAATATTTCCTATGATTGCAATTGATCTATTCTATGCTTTACTCATGATGTTTAATCAAGTATGTGTTATAAGTCATTTATGCACATGAGATTTATGATTTTTCTAATCACCAAAGTGGTCAAAATCAGAATAATCATTTAGTGCATAAGTGACATAATGATTGTTGATAGAAATTGCCATTTATAATAATACCAATTAAAAACTGGCGTCACTAATGATAGAACCTGAGAACTTACCCAAACGAAAGTCTTGTTCTATAACTAGTTGACATGATGAGGTTTAATAGATATCTTGATTAAATAAATATTGATCATCCAAAGATGTCAGTTCTATTTAATTGAATATATTTATTACTTACTTATGTTTTGGTATTTAATTATGTTAAGTATAAGATAGTATCTACCCAAAGGAGTGCTATATTATACTATTATGTACATATCTGAATCGCGTTAGCTATGAGCTTATAGTTATTTCAAATTTTTTTTAATTTGCAGTAGTTTCCATGAATACACATGCTTCATCTGTTACATTGTTCACTGGTGTTAATTTTTCTGAATGGAGAGAACAAGTCAATTTCCATTTAGGTGTTCAGGATCTTGACTTGGCACTCCTTAAGGATAAACCTGTTGCTCTTACAACAGCTAGTACTGAGACAGAAAAATCACATCATAAAGCATGGAAACGCAGTAACAGATTGAGCCTTATGTTTATTAAGATGACTATTGCTAACAACATCAAGTCAACAATTCCGCAAACAGAAAGTGCTAAGGAATATATGTAGTTTGTGGAAGAGCGTTTTCGTTCAGCTGATAAGTCAGTCGCTGGTACTCTTATGGCAGAACTCACGACCATGAAGTTTGATGGGTCGCGAACTATGCAAGAGCACATTATAGAGATGACTAATCTTGCAGCAAGGTTAAACTCCCTTGGACTTACAGTAGAGGATTCTTTTCTTGTCCAGTTTATCCTAAACTCGCTACCTTCTGAATATGGACCTTTTCAAATTAACTATAACACTATAAAGGATAAGTGGAATGTTAATGAATTGACCGGTAGACTTGTTCAGGAAGAAGGACGTTTGAAAAATCAAGTGAATCACTCAGTAAGTTTTGTGAGTAATAAAGATGGTAAAGAAAAGAATAGAAAATCAATTCATTTCAAGAAGAAAACGACACCTGCTAAGAATGGGAAGGATAAGGAAAAGAAGGAACTAAAGGATGTTCGATGTCATTTCTGTAAAAGAAAAGGACATTATCAAAATGATTGTCCGAAAAGGATAGCTTGGATCGAAAAGAAAGGTAATCATCTATCTTTCGTATGTTTTGAATCAAATTTAGTTGAAGTTCCTATTAATACATGGTGGCTTGATACTGGTGCTACAACTCATGTCTCCAATAATATGCAGGGATTTCTTATGATCTGAACCATAAATCTAAATGAAGATCGTTTTCTCTTTATGGGAAACGGAATGAAATCCACAATAGAAGGCATTGGGACTTATCGTCTAATTCTAGAAAGTAGATATGTATTAGACTTATATAGTACCTTTTATGTACCTTCATTATCTAGAAACCTTATTTCCGTAAGTAAGTTGGATATTTCTGGTTTTAGTGGATCTGGTTGTTTTGATTTATATAAGAATACTGATAATGTTGGTTCTGGTATTCTAATTGATGGTTTATATAAATTGAAACTGAATGACACTTATGCGAATTCCTTGTTGAATGTAATAAATAATGTTGGATGCAAACGTAGCATGTTGAATGAAAATTCTGCTTTCTTATGGCATAAAAGACTAGATCACATATCCAAAGAAAGAATGATGAGATTAGTAAGTAATTAAATTTTATCAAATTTGAACTTTAGTGATCTAGAATTATGTGTGGATTTTATTAAAGGTAAACAAACCAAACATAATAAGAAAGGAGCCACTAGAAGCAGCCAGCTTCTTGAAATAATACACACTGATATTTGCAGACCTATGGACACTCCAGCTTTTAATGGAGAAAAGTATTTCATTACTTTTATTGACGATTTTTCCCGCTATGGTTATGTCTATTTGCTTCATGAAAAATCTCAATCTGTGAATGTCCTTGAGACGTTTGTAAAGGAAGTTGAGAGGCAATTAGATAAAAAAGGTAAAAATCATAAGGTCTGATAGAGGTGGTGAATATTATGGCAAATATAATTAGTCAGGCCAGTGTCCAGGTCCATTTGCAAAATTCCTCGAAAGTCATGGCATATGTGCACAATACACAATGTCAGGCACACCACAGCAAAATGGTGTAGTAGAAAGGCGCAATAGGACGTTAATAGATATGATTAAGAGTATGATGTCAGATTCTACACTATCTAAGAATTTGTGGTCGTATACTCTCAAAATCGCTAATTATTTGTGGAATAGGGTTTCAAGTAAAGTTGTTCAAAAGACTCCTTTTGAATTATGGACTAACAGGAAACCTAGCTTAAGACACCTGCATGTTTGGGGTTGTCCAGCGGAAGCGAGAATTTATAATCCACATGAAAAGAAATTAGATTCTCGAACGATTAGTGGGTATTTTTTAGGTTACCCTGAAAAATCTAAAGGATATGTGTTTTACTGTCCTATAGTCCAAGGATTGTAGAAACTGGTAATGCAAGATTCATTGATATTGGTGAAGTCAGTGGGAGTACTAGAAGAGAAATAGTGGAAATAAAGGAAACAAGGGTAAACGTTACATTGCCTAAAATAGTTCCTCCGTCTACTATTACTCCAAATGTTGTTCCAGCTATTGGAGAACATCATGATGATGAACAACATATAAATGAAGAAGTACTTCCTGAAGGAAATGACTTACATAATGCTGATATGCATGAACCACAACAAGTAGCATTAAGAAGATCTCAAAGAGATCGTAGGTCAGCTATTTCTAATGATTATATGGTTTATATGCAAGAATCAGATTATGATATAGGAATCAATAAGGACCCAGTTTCGTTTTCACATGCTGTAGAAAGTAAAGAGTCAAAGGAATGGATTAATGGCATGAAAGAAGAACTAAAATCCATGTAACAGAATGAAGTTTGGGATCTCGTTGAGTTACCACATGGCTGTAAAAGAGTCGGATGCAAATGAGTTTTTAAAACCAAATACGACTCTAGTGGTAATATCGAACTGTATAAAGCTAGACTTGTTGCTAAGGGTTACACTCAGAAAGATGGTATTGATTACAAGGAGACATTTTCTCCTGTTTCGAAAAAGGACTCACTAAGAATAATAATGTCATTAGTAGCACATTATGATTTGGAATTGCATCAAATGGATGTGAAAACAGCCTTTCTGAATGGAGATCTTGATGAGGATGTTTATATGGATCAACCTGAGGGTTTTTCTGTAAAAGGTAAAGAACAATTGGTGTGTAAACTTAAGAAGTCAATATATGGGCTTAAACAAGCATCTCGACAATGGTATATTAAGTTCAATACCATTATTACATCTTTTGGTTTTAAGAAAAATACGGTTGATCACTTACAAGGCACGAAAGGTTTTGCGGTCGGTATGTTAGGGAGGTATCAAAGTAATCCAGGAAGGGAACATTGGCAAGCTGCAAAGAAAGTGTTGAGATACTTACAAGGCACGAAAGGTTACATGCTCATGTATAGTAGATCCAATGAATTGAAGGTGATTGGATATAGCGATTCAAGTTTTGCTGGATGCATCGATACTAGAAAATCGAATTTTGGTTACCTGTTTATGTTTGCTCAAGGAGCCATATCATGGAAAAGTGTGAAACAAACTATCGTTGTTTCATCTACTATGGAGGCAGAATTTGTGGCATGTTATGAAGCCACAATTCATGCATTATGGTTGCGGAACTTTATTTCAGGACTTGCGGTTGTCGACACCATTAGCAAGCCGCTGAAAATTTATTGTGATAACTCTGCAGCAGTGTTTTTCTCAAAAAACGACAAGTACTCTAAAGGTGCCAAACATATGGAACTGAAGTATCTTGTTGTGAAAGATGAGGTTCAGAAACAAAGAGTATCAATCATGCACATCAGGACAGAACTTATGATTGCAGACCCTTTGAGGAAAGGGTTACAGCCAAGACAATTTAAGGAACATGTTCAAAGAATGGGTCTTGGTTGTATTAATAATAATTGATGTGTGACATTCTGAGCTCCTTTGTGTGTTTCTGATATACAATTATGTGTCTCTTGTTTTAATGTGGTAGTGCGTACTTTATGTAATTTTAAACAAGAAAGAGTCTTATACAGATATTATGTTTAATCATTATGATATAAGACATTATGTGGACCATTATGCTGTTTTATATAAATTATGAGTATAAAATGATGGATTGCTGGTATTGTAGTATATGGAAGGGAATGCATTGAATTAATAATGCACAACCGCCATAACTCTCAGCAATTTATCATAGTATGATGTTCAACACTTGATATTATGAATAATCGGGTCAAGTGGGAGAATGTTAGAAATCTGCTATTAGAAACTGCAATCGTTTCATTTACTTTTAACGTTATGCAATTTCTAATCTTAATGTGACCCTATTAATTAGGTCATAAATAGAACGTTTCATTTAGTTTTAACGTTATGCAGTTTCTAATCTTAATATGACCCTATTAATTAGGTCATAAATAGAACGTTTCATTTACCTTTAATGTTATGCAGTTTCTAATCTTAATGTGACCCTATTAATTAGGTCATAAATAGAACGTTTCATTTACCTTTAACGTTATGCAGTTTCTAATCTTAATGTGACCCGATTAATTAAGTCATAAATAGACCGTTCTATAATTAGAACATTAGGTCTGTGATTAATCTTAAGCGTTGAATTGGTATATGATGGACGTACCAGATTTAGAGTTAAATGTTATATAAAGGATTGGGTCCTCTCTCTCCCAGCATATAGATGTATTCTTCTCCATCAAGAAACATATAAAGAAATAGGTTTAGAGAGAGAAACCGAATTCTGAGAAGAAGAGTAATTATTAGAAGTCAGAAGAAGAAGAAGATGACAGCTATTACATCTTCCGTTGTTAATCAAGGTACGCCATCTTAAACAATAAATCAAATTATGTTTTGTTTGTGAAATATTCGGTATTGGTGATCCTTGGGCCATTACTTGAATTTTTCATCATTAATCATTAAAGATCGAACAGTAAAGAGTTTCTAACATCTTACATATGTGAATTTTAAGTAAGAAAGTAAATTTTTATATATATTTGGTTCCCAAAGTATAGATTTCAAAAGTATATGGGTTCCAGTATATATGTTCTATATGGGCCTGGAATATATTCACAGTTTTGATTATAACAAGTCTTGGAAATATGAATCATCGTTTTAGTTTCATGTATCCGAATTTACAAGTTTTCTATATGTTAATTTTTGAATATGCAAAAGAGTTGCTAAGTGTACCAGATTTTGTATAAGGATTTGAACATGTCAGATCTATAAATCTACGAAAATGTGTGCATATATATGTGATATCAAAAAGTAAATCTTATTTAAACTTTTGAATACACACAAAATTTCAAATATGATGGTTTCGAACATATATACCTTCAAACATATTCCTGAATTAGAATGTGATTTTGAATGGATCTAGTTTTATACATGATTTTGAATATGTATGATATATCTGTACCAAGGTTCAAAATTATGTTTTTCTTTTCCGTTCCGACCATCGGTGATTTTAAAATTTCTGGTTCCGTCCCGGAAATTCCGAAAGTTCCGCTTTAATTCCGGTACTTATTTTGCTTTAATTTTCTATATACATTAATAAATATCCAATACTTTCATAAATTTAAGGTACATTTTTTACATTACATATAAAATACACGCTTTAATTAAAAATCTATTGTGTAAGATTCTGTATTGTTCATTTGGGATTTTAAAATTTTGATCAATTTTAAAAATTTTGAATTTTTTATTATGATTCGATGTAAATTAACAAAAGTATAACAATTTTTTTTATGAAACTACTTGATTTCTTCTCCATTTATTTATTGTCTCGATTAATTTGTTTCCTTTTTTTAATTAATATATGTTTGTTGTATTTTTTAATTTTTTAAAAGTTTTTTCAATATTTTGACAAACAAATCCGAAGTTTAGAATGGAACCAGAATTTAGACCGGATTCCGTTCTGGTTATGAGCGGAACCGGAACGGAATCACTGGAATAACCGGAATTCCGCCGGAATTTTGAACCATGATCTGTACAGATTTAGTACCAGGCTTACCAAATATAACCGTTTTAAGTACAACAGGTTGCATACCTGGTTTTCGATCCGTCGAGTTCAATATATGTTTTTCAAAGGCAATAAATTTGGTGTACTCTTGAATGATGTATGGTTTATAAACATAAGTAATTTTAAAGATACAAAAGGTTTTACCTGTTCATTATTGGAATTCCTAATGTAAGTGTAAATGAAATACACTTGTCCCACATCGTCAAAACTAAAAAACAAAGCTAAGTATATAAATAGCATTCTCATGAGGAGGTTGGGGCCTTGGGGCTCCCAAATGTGTGCTTTGTTGTGAGGAGGGAAGTCATGCTTCACCACACGCGTGCGCCGCCGCCGTCCGTCCGACCGGGCGGGTTCGGGTCTAACATGATCCTATTTTTATTTAAAACTGGGCCGGGTTTTTAAAAAAAAAACAATATAAGGCTGTGCAAACGGGTGCAGATCTGTTGTGAGGATGCGGACACGATTTTTTGACTGAGAAGGTGCGACTTCCGAAGCGAGCGCGGGTTTTTTGGCGAACAGATGCATCCATTAGCAGACGGAAGTGGGTACAACCCGTTAGACGCGAGTGGGTGCGACTTATGGCAGCAACGGGTGCGGCCCGTTAACGAACAACAGCAATGAAAGGCAACTGGTGCAACCCGTCAGGCGGACGCGGCTGTTCGAAGGGGTGCAGACGAAAATATAAATAGGGGGAATACTGATCACATTCTCAATCGAATTGAATTCGGGTTTTCTTCTGCTTCTCTCTTCTACTGCTATCTTAATTATCAATCACAGAGTGACATACTCACCACAATCTCGAGCAGCTTACGTCTTTTGTATCTTGGGAGACTTTGAATAAAGTCTTTAAGGAAATTGTTACGACAAGCCTCAGATGAAATTTCCTTCTTTAATCGGTTAGATTTCTAGTTGATTTATATATATATATATATATATATCATTTTCGTTTCTACGTTGTATTATTACTTTAAATAGTATAATGTTTGATTTATCGCTATAGTTATTATTACTATAGTTGTTAGTTTGTTGTTGTAATTAATTATAACATATTTATTGTTAAAAATAGCTAATACAGAATTCCAAAGTAGTGGAAATCTGATTTGTAAACTTGTGAGACGAGTTTATTATTGATTAGTCTCTGTTTTGATATACTAGACGTATAACATCTTAAGACTTTCCTGTTTTCACTCAAACAGAGATGACAACAGTTGAACTATCAACAAAGGCTACTACTCACAACAAGCCTGATCCGTTCAAAGGAGATGGTGATGACTTCATAACATGGCAAAATCAAATGCTGTTTTATCTCACCACGCTAGGGCTGCAGAAGTGCATCGAGGAGGATGAACCAAAACCTAAAGATGGACAAACTAGAGAAAAAGATGCAGCTGTTTTTCTCGGAATTGACTCATGGAAGCATTCAGAATTCCTGTGCTGAAACTACATTCTGAATTGTCTGGATAAAGTACTATATAAAGTATATCAGCCACACCAGACATCAAAATCCTTATGGACTGCACTTGCACATAAATACAAAACGCAGAATGTCAGTTTGAAGAAGTTCATCATACATAAGTTTATGGAATACAAAATGGTTGATTCCAAATCCGTAACTAGTCAAGTGCAAGAACTCCAACTCATAATTCATGAACTTGAAGCAGAAGGGCAAAAAGTTGGAGAATCCTTCCTTGTTGAAGCAATAACAGGGAAATTACCACCATCCTGGAAAGACTACCGCAATTATCTGAAACATAAGAAAAAGGAGATTTCCTTAGAAGATCTTATTGTCTGACTAAAAATTAAGGCTGATAACCGCGGAGTGACAAAATCAAGCGAGGAGGCATTTGTGGCTGAAGGGTCAAAGGTCAAAAACGAAAAGAAGAATTTCCAGAAGAAAAGAAAAGCGCCTGAAAACAAACCCAAAGACAACAAACGAACCAAGAAGTTTAATGGCGAGTGTTGGGTTTGTGGAAAAGTAGGACACGTCGCTAGAGATTGCAGACGCAAGAAGGAACGCAACTCAGAGGAAAATATGGTGGATAACATGGAAGTAGACGAGTCTAATTTTTCAGCAGTTATATCTGAATGCAATTTGGTTCAGAACCCTAACCAATGGTGGGTGGACACAGGCGCTACTCGTCGTGTTTGCTCTGACAAATCCATGTTTTCTACATACCAGAAATTCGATCAGGAAGAAAAACTCTACATGGGTAATTCTGCAGTTTCCATGGTCGAAGGCAGTGGCACAGTAATTCTCAAGTTTACTTCTGGAAAAACTGTCAAGTTGAATGACGTGCTCCACGTTCCAGACATACGCAAGAATCTCATCTCTGGTCCACTACTATCAAAGAAAGGATTCAAAATGGTCTTTTAGTCAGACAAGATGGTTCTGTCCAAAGCTGGAATGTATATAGGAAGGGGATATTTATGTGATGGCCTATTTAAGGCAAATGTAGTCGTTGTCGGCAATAAAACTATGTATTCTAATTATGCTATTAATAAAATTGAAGTTTCTTATTTGCTTGAGCACGAAATTTTACTAACACATAAATTTCCGAAAAAAGGAAAAACTATCAAACTTGGGATTAATTCCAAAATTCCAAGTAGATAAAAACTACAAATGTGAGACATGCGTAGAAGCAAAAATTGTCAAAAAACCATTTCATACAGTTGATAGAAACACCGAACCACTAGGTTTGGTTCATACTGATTTATGTGATTTCAAATCATTACCTACAAGAGGTGGGGAAAGGTACTTTGTTACCTTTATTGATGATTATACACGATATTGCTATGTATATCTTTTAAATAGCAAGGATGAAGCAATTACATCGTTTATGAAGTACAAAGCTGAGGTAGAAAATCAGTTAAATAAAAAGATCAAGATATTGAGATCTGATCGAGGTGGAGAATATGAAACACCATTTGAATAATTCTGTGCCGAAAATGGTATAATTCATCAAACAACAGCACCATGTTCACCACAACAAAATGGTATAGCCGAGAGAAAGAATAGAACATTAAAAGATATGATTAATGCGATGCTCTTAACTTCTGGCCTACCGACGAACTTGTGGGGGGAAGCCTTAAATATGTCTAATCACATATTAAAAAATGTTCCTCACAATAAAATAGGAACAATTCCATATGAGTTATGAAAATGACATATACCAAGTTTTAAATACCTCAAAGTGTGGGGGTGCTTGGCAAAAGTTTCAGTTCCGTCTCTCAAGAAAGTCAAACTTGGACCAAAAACAGTAGATTGTTACTATTTAGGGCCAGCCCAAAATAGTAGTGCCTACAGATTTTTGGTATTCAAGTCTGATATAACTGATATTCATGTAAATACAATCATGGAATCAAGAGACGCCTCATTCTTTGAAGATGTATTTCCACACAAAAGAAATGAAGGAAATAATATTCCCAAAAGGACAAGAGAAGAATTGAGTAAATCACATAAAGATGAAACTCATCGTGAAACTGAGAAAGTTGAACCAAGAAGAAGCATAAGGGCAAGAACTTCCAAGACATTTGGTTCGGAATTTTTAACATATATGTTAGAACATGAACCTCAAACGTACAAGGAAGCAATGTCATCTTCAGAATCCTCATGTTGGAAAGAAGCAATCCAAAGTGAAATTGATTCAATTCTGAGTAATAAAAGTTGGGAAATAGTTGATCTTCCACCTGGAATAAAACCAATTGGTTGTAAATGGATCTTTAAAAAGAAGATGAAACCAGATGGCTCCATCGACAAATACAAAGCAAGATTGGTAGCCAAAGGATATCGTCAAAAAGAAGGTGTAGACTTCTTCGATACCTACTCACCAGTAACACGAATAACCTCTATAAGAATGTTAATAGCAATTGCATCCATCTATAATCTACAGATTCATCAAATGGATGTAAAGACGACATTCTTAAATGGAAATCTCGATAACCTGAGGGTTTTATATCCAAAGGGAATGAAAACAAAGTATGTAGATTAGTCAAATCATTATACCGACTAAAGCAAGCTCCAAAACAATGGCACGCAAAATTTGATAGTGTGATGAAAAATTGTTTTCGTATAAATGAATGTGATAAATGTGTTTATTACAAACAAATTGGACAATCATATGTGATGATTTGTCTATATGTAGACGATATGCTAATCTTCTGTCCAAATACTAAGGTAATAGAGACCACTAAGCAAATGTTAATCAACAATTTCGATATGAAAGACATAGGAGTTGCAGATGTTATTTTGGGAATCAAAATAATAAGAACACCTAATGGAATTGAATTATCTCAGTCACATTATGTAGAAAAATTGAAAAATTTCAAAATTTTGGAATTAAAGGAGTACGAACGCCGTATAATCCATCGGAAGTACTGCATAAAAACACTAATGAGAGTGTAATGCAACTGGAATACTCTCGTGTAATAGGATGTCTCATGTATCTCATGAATTGCACAAGACCAAATATAGCTTATGCAGTAAGTCGATTAAACAGGTATACAAGCAACCCAGGGAAGGAACACTGGAAAGCATTAATGAGAGTGCTTGGATATTTAAAAAATACCACAAACTATTCCTTACATTATGGAAAATATCATGCCGTCTTAGAAGGATATAGTGATGCAAACTGGATTGTTGATTCAGATGTATCAAAATCAACGAGTGGTTATGTATTTACCTTAGCAGGGGCAGTAGTGTCATGGAAATCTAATAAACAAACATGCATAGCTCGATCCACTATGGAATCAGAGTTCATCGCTTTAGATAAAGCAGACGAAGAAGCAGAATGGCTTCGTCATTTTTTAGAAGATATTTCGTTTTGGCCTAAACCTGTACCGGCCATATGCATACACTGTGATAACCAAGCAGCATTAAGCAGAGCGCAAAACTTTGTGTATAATGGAAAGTCACGACACATTCGTCGACGC
This sequence comes from Allium fistulosum, assembly GCA_030737815.1. NCBI lineage: Eukaryota > Viridiplantae > Streptophyta > Magnoliopsida > Asparagales > Amaryllidaceae > Allium > Allium fistulosum. The sequence goes on along the minus strand of CM060901.1, from coordinate 1,383,665,464 downwards.
CATAACACAGTTAGGCAGTTACTCTCAAATGGAACTATTTCCATAGATTATGTGCGAACAAATTATAACCTAGCGGATCCATTTACTAAAGGTTTATCAAGAGAGAAAATTAACTGCGCATCGAGGGGAATGGGTTTAAAAGCCTAAAACAACAAGAGTTATCTTATACGAAAACCTATCCTAGCGACTGGAGATCCCACGGACTAGGATCAATAGGCAAACCAGTTCTGAATAACTCAAGAGGTAATGCATTTGTTTGGACTTAGTCCTACTCCATTTCTATGGTGCACAATATAAATTCATGCCTACAGAAGTATTTAAAGGTTAAAACTATGTTTTTTTAATAATGATCATATCTTGAATATAACAAGTGGGGTATATGTAGGATACTCTTAATGGTTGCGATCACCTATGTTAGTGTGAGCTGGGTCGGCTCTATGAGAATATTAAAGGCTTTTATTCTCTATAAACACTCGCAGAATCAAAAATTGTTTAGGACCAAAATGAACACAACCAAGAGATTGGATGAGAAGGGAATCAATGCTTCGTAAAGCTTATTGTCTAGATATACAATAAAGATCGACGGTTCAAGATGAAATAATTCATCGATTAGCCAAGTAGATCCGATAAGTTTTAACTAGGGAAAGTTCAAAGTGAAATATCTACTTATCCACGATAAAGCATTATTCCATATATACTCTGTGATATTTCGCTTTGTGTGGGGAACAAAGTATATTATCATTTATGTGGGGGATTGTTGGAATTCCTAATGTAAGTGTAAATGAAATACACTTGTCCCATATCGCCAAAAATAAAAAACAAAGCTAAGTATATAAATAGCATTCTCATGAGGAGGTTGGGGCCTTGGGGCTTCCAAATGTGTGCTTTGTTGTGAGGAGGGAAGTCATGCTTCACCATGCGCGCGCGCCGCCGCCGCCGTCCGTCTGACCAACCTACCGACCTTTTGGGTTTGGGTCTAACATGATTCTATTTTTATTTAAAACTGGGCCGGGTTTAAAAAAAAAACAATATCAGGCTGTGCAAACGGGTGTAGATCTTTTGTGAGGATGCAGACACGATTTTTTGACTGAGGAGGTGCGACTTCCAGATGCATCCATTAGCAGACGGAAGCGGGTACAACCCGTTAGACGCGAGCGGATGCGACTTATGGCAGCAAAGGGTGCGGCCCGTCAGGCGAACGCGGCTGTTCCAAGGGGTGCAGACGAAATTATAAATAGGGGGAATACTGATCACATTCTCAATCGAATTGAATTCGGGTTTTCTTCTGCTTCTCTCTCCTACTGCTATCTTAATTATCAATCACAGAGTGACATACTCACCACAGTCTCGAGTAGCTTACGTCTGTTGTATCTTGGGAGACTTTAAATAAAGTCTTAAGGAAATTGTTACGACAAACCTCGGACGAAATTTCCTTCTTTAACCGGTTAGATTTCTAGTTGATTTATATATATATATATCATTTTCATTTCTACGTTCTACTATTTCTTTAAATTATATAACCTTTGATTTATCGCTATAGTTATTATTACTATAGTTGTTAGTTTGTTGTTGTAATTAATTACAACATATTTATTGTTAAAAATAGCTAATACAGAATTTCAAAGTAATGGAAATCTGATTTGTAAACTTGTGAGTCGAGTTTATTATTGATTAGTCTCTGTTTGGTATACTAGACGTATAACATTTATGACTTTGAAAGTCTATAACAGTTTCTGGAAATGCGAATTTCAATGTGCTTGTGTGTAAGTTTCGAATGCATAAAATAAAAGTCTTTGCATATTTCTTGCTTTTGAAAAATATTGAGTTTCATATGAGTTTTGGTTGAATATGCAGTTCTACATGTGTAAGTACATGTTTCCAAATGAGTACAACGTCACATATAAATTTTTAAATACATGCCAATTTCATATACATTGTTTTTAAACATATATAGATTTTGAGGTATATCATACACAGACTTTTGGGTTTCGTATACATGTGGTTTGCATGCAGGTTTTCAGAGCATACAAATCTCAACTGCATGTATTTTTGGATCTATATCAGTCTCACATGCCTTGATTTTGCAAAAGATTTGAGCAAAACTTAGCTTGGAAAATATAATTTTGAACACGTTGAGTTTCAAGCATATATAACTTCACATATGTATATAGTCTTGAGTTTACATGAGATTCAAATGTATGATGTATTTAGTTTTCAAGACAAGTCAGTTTTCCAGATATATAGAATTACTCATATATATGAGTTTCAAACAAATATGTCTCCAAAGTTCATATGTATAAGATTTCAGATCTGTTTTAAAAGGTTTTGAATATACACATATGCCCGTGTTTTGAAATATGCAAACATGAATGTGTAGCTTTGAACGTATATGTTAAGTTTCAAAAGTGAGAAGTGCGTAAAATTTCATTTATGATTTCAAAAATAGCAACAATTTACCAAACTAAATTTATTTCAAATATAGGCTTTGGGCAAAACAGCTTTGGATTTGTACGGTTTTCAAGCATATAAGTTTTATATTGTATATAATTCCAAATGGGCCAGGCGTACAAATATATATTAAGTTTTAATTAACTATTTTGGGAATACATATGCGGATTTAAAGAAATTTTTTTAAGTATAGAAGTAAAGTTTCATACAAGACACTACAAGGAAAAAGGCATTTTCCGATGGTAGAAAACCGTCGGCGGCCGTCGGAGGCCGTCGGAAGCCGTCGGAAAATGCCGTAGGAAAATAAGGCGTCGGCGTGCAGTGTTTTCGACGACTTCCGACACATCTCGCCGTTCGTATTTCCGACGGCTTCCGACAAGTGTCGGAATTCGTCGGAAGTCGTTGGAAAAATTGATCTGAAAGCAGTCGGAAGCCGTCGGAAAAATATAACCTGAAAGCCGTCGGAAGCCGACGGAAATCTGCTGCATTTTTTTTATATTTCTGCTGCAATATAGCCTTCCAACCACATTTTCCATACAAACACTATTTGAAGAATCCAATATATAATATTCCAACCAAATATCAAAAACCAAACTATACACAATTCATCAAACAAAAAAATACATAAAATTAAGTCAAAACACATAATCATCACCCAATATTCACATAATTATACAACAAAACAGCTAAGTGTATCATAACATAGTACATAAATCAACAACTACCTTCACCATCTACCAAATCATACAAAACAGAAAAAAACATACCGACCAAAGCAGTCAATCAATCTTCTCCAGAACCAGAGCCAATAGAGGAAGGGAAGCGGCCACCATACTGCTGCATGTACTCGGCGATACTGCTGCATTAACAAATTAATATCATCATATCTTATTTCATTATAGTTTAACAAGTAGAACAATTACTAATACTGCATAAAATGAAATATGCTTACATGGCTCTTGATAGATTTATCGTCGTGCCATGTATACGAAACTGTCCCGTCCGGATTTACATGCTCGACAACATGCGTACGAGTAAACACATCCATATAGCCCACGGGACCATGCGTCTCAGCTTCCTAAAATTAATTTTTACATACAATTATTGTACATTTAAAATTATATAGCACAAACTATTTACAATTTGCATTCAGTAAATTTACCAACTCCTGCCGATATTGCTGAAATGACTTCGACCCTACGCGATGAGTGACGAGATTTTTATTTCTGTTTGCAGAGTTTCTTTCTGACTCTGCATGTACATTCAAAATTTGATACATTATTTATCGATCATGTATTTTTTGATATTCACTACCAGTCAAATAATTTCAAAAAAATTAGTATACTTGCCTTCGCCTCGTTAGTTTCCCAGTATCCCAACCATGCTTGCCATAAGCTCTCCCCTATCCAACGTGGTTTCTTACCTGATTTCTTGATTTCAGATATTGAGTCCCTATAGTTTTTACGCATCTTCTTCATCCAATATTCTCATGCCAACTGCATATCGTCTGTCTGAATGTCTATCTCAGCCTGTGTTTCACGATAAAAAGCAAAAAGAATATTAAACTGTAAACGATAAACAGTAAAAAAATGACAAAAACGAATTAAAAATGGAAAACAGAAAAATATACTTACTAGGACATCCTGCCAAATACACTCTACTATATGGGGAGGGATGTTATCCCACTTCGGCCAACACGCACTCATCATACTTCGGTAAGAAGCTCTAGAAACATCCAACACAACCTTCGAGGGAAGTAGGTCGAACCCCCTATTTTTAAATATGATACAGATAAGTACATACGTATATCAAAAAAAATAAGATGCTGAATAAAATTTAATTCTTACCCTTCTGCTCTAGGTACTAAAGAAACTACAGGACGTTGTGATGCTTGCGATGGACCACTGCCATCGCCTCCTGAAGATCGGGAAGAGCTCCTACCTCTAGATGACATTACGATAAACCTGTGACATATATACACATCATTTCAAAAGAGAATAATAACATGATAATGAAATATATTTCATACGTAAATGACATCAACGGTATAAATTGCTAAATTAATGATTGAAATGGAAATAGAAATGGAAGTGTGTTATACCTGATTCATAATGGGTCTCATGTTCCGACGATAAGCAGATTACATTGCATTTTTAATAAAAATTGCTAAATAAATGACAAATGAAAATGACATAAAACATGTAAACAATGGTAAATATACAGATTTGGTTTCATAGTTACATCAATTTCATAATACATCAAGAATTCAACATAGTTACATCAATTGCAAAAAAATCAGATTCAGATTTTTATCAATCATCATCGCCTTCTGATTCAGATTCGGTCTCGTTTTCTATGATATTTTCCTCTGCACTGTCAAATGCTTCTACCAAAACATTTGATTCATCGATCAAAGAACCAAAATCTGTATGATCGTCTGTAATTATTATTTCGTTATTTTCCTCAAGATCTGCCTGATATGCTTGTTTGTTTGGAATATTCTTCCCATCGAATGTAAATCTGGCCTTTGTTTTAAAAACTACAGACCAATCTGCTTTATCTCTTTTTAGAGACAGATAAGGAGCGTAATAAACTTGCAATGCTTGTTTGGCTAGTACAAAAGGATCGTACTTGTGATAGTGCGATGTATGCTTTATTTCGATAAGATTATAATCCTTGTGCACATTAATTCCAGAACCTGGAACATTGCTAAACCAATTGCATCTAAATAGAAACACCTCCTCCGCGGGTCGTGAGAAAATGTCAGTTGCAAAATTTATGTTAGAACGCCATAAAAATCATTTATGTGATTTTCTGGATCGTCGTTACCTTTAACAAATACACCATTATTATTCGTTAATTTTTCTGCACCGTATTCTTTGGTGTAAAATTTATATCCATTGACAAAATATATTGGATATGTCTTGACCACTCTTTTTGGTCCCATCGCAAGATGTTTCAACCCTTCGTCAATAACACAATTTCTCGGCTCATAAACGTAATTTGAAAACCAACCGGAAAATTCTTTATTGAGATCTCCGTTTGGATGTTCACGTTTATAAACACTGTATATATAAACAAATTATTACATTGGGTTATACACGTGCATGCATTATAGAAAAGAATAAAACACAAATTATTATTTCAGATTACCTAACAAACGGTGCAACCTCGGCACAATTTAGAAGAATATAAGTGTGTGCTACATGAAGATCTCTATCGTCTAGCCATATTTCTACACATTTTCCAGAAGGCCGACCATGTTGTCTAAAAATAGATAACATTGCTTAAGAGGACTCTTGTTTGTCGCCTTCATCGTTACGAGGAACACTTTCAAATGATATATTCACATGGTCACTGAAATAGTGAGAGAAAAAGAACGAAGTTCTTCTTCGATGTAAGATTTACATATCGAACCTTCAACTCGTGCTTTTTGCCTCACTTTTTTCTTCAGATGATTTAGATATCTATGCAAAATTAATTTACATTAACTTCATCTTTCAAATGCAATTAAATTACGTGATAACATATTACATACCTCTCAAATGGATACATCCATCCATATTGGACAGGACCTCGAAGTCGTGCTTTAGATGGGAGATGAACAGGTAAATGTTCCATTACATTAAAAAAACCTGGCGGAAATATTTTCTCTAATTTGCAGAGCAATATAGGAATATCTACTTCAAGTTTACGTAAACGTTGCACTTTTAAAGTAGTCGAACAAAGCTCTTTGTAAAACATACTAAGCTCCGTTACTACCTTCCAAACTTTTAACGGTAGTAGTTCTTTGAACATAACGGGAAATAAATTTTCCATCATTATGTTACAGTTATGGCTTTTCATTCCGCTCAATCTACCGTTTTTAAAGTCAACACATCTACGAAGATTTGATGATATCCCATCAGGAAATCTTAACCCTTCCATCCATTTTAACACAACTTTAACTTGATTATTATCTAATTTGTAACATGCTTTGGGTTTTTTACTATCATTTGGTTTCATATGAAGCTCAGGACGTTTGCATAATTCTTCTATATCGCGTCTTGATTTCAAATCATCCTTCGTCTTCTCTTTCACATTCAAAATTGTGTTAAAAACATTATCAAATACATTTTTCTCATTGTGCATCACGTCTATATTATGACGAAGTAGAAGATGTTTCCAATACGGCAACTCCCAAAAAATAGTTTGTTTGCACCAGTTATGAACAATCGATTTGCCTTCAATTTCCGTTTGCACTCCAGTTTTATATATCTTTGGATAATCCCTAACAAGTTCATATATGTCTTCGCTTGACCATATCGTCGGTGGTTGTCTGGTTTCTACTCTATTAGTTAAAAAGTTTTTCTTGTCTCATCTGAAGGGATGATTTACATGGAGAAAATATCGATGACAGTCAAACCATGAAATTTTCTTACCATGAGGTAAAGAAAACGCTCGTGTTTCATCCATGCAATATGGACATGCTAGATGACCGGCAGTACTTCATCCTGAAAGCATTGCATAGGCAGGAAAATCATTTATAGTCCACAACAAATAAGCAAACATACGAAAAAATTTCTTCTTCGACACATCGTTTGTTTCTACTCCTTCGTTCCACGGTATTTTTAACTTCTCAATCAACGGTTGTAAATATACATCGATTCCTTGTGTCGGATCGTTGGGGCCAGGAACGACAACAGTAAGAAACATATATTGCGTTTTCATACACATCCATGGAAGTAAATTATACGGTGTGACGATAATGGGCTAGGATGAATATTTAGAACCAAATTGAGAAAATGGCGAAAAACCATCCGTACATAATCCTAATCTAACATTTTGACTCTCCGCCGCAAAATTTGGATTCGTTTTATCGAAATGCTTCCATGCTTCTCCATCGGCCGGATGTGTCAACGTCCCTCTTCCTCCGTTCTCACACTATGTCATCTCATATTAGATGCAGTTACAGAAAATGCATATAATCTTTGAAGCCTTGGAGTGATGGGTAAGTAATGCATACGCTTGTACGGAACTTCATTCCCCTTCTTTTTTCTTGGTTTGTATCTCTCCTGATTACAAATTTTACAATTTCTAAGGCTTGCGTCTTCTTTCCAAAACAACATGCAGCCTTTTAAACATGTATCTATTTTCTGATAAGGTAAACCAAAAGCCGACATAAGTTTTTTAACTTTATAGTGATTTTCACACATTAGATTGTCGGGCGGCATATGTCTTTATGTAGCTTGTACAACAGCCGTAAACCCAGCTTCAGTGATGTTGTATTTTGACTTCATCGTAATGTATTCTGCGATTACTGACAGTTGAGTGCCGCTTTTACAACCATCCCAAATAGGTTTCTTAGCAGCATCTAGTAAATCATAAAAAGAAATTGCTTCAATATTTGGTTCTTCAACATTTCCATCATCGTCGTCAACTTCAACCATAGGAAGCATTGATCGTGCTGCATCTTCGACCATATTTTCTATACGGGTCGTCGTAACTACTTCGTTAACGACACTTTCAGACTCTACAGAAGTATTTGCTACAACTTCTCCATGCCGATCCCAAACATAATACTCGGGTACGAAACCGTTTTGGCATAAATGAACTTTCACAATATCTGGTAACAAATACTTCAAATGTTTACACCTACTACACGGACAACGAACTTCTGGATCGTTTACGTTATTACTTAAAGAGAAGTCAACAAATACGTTTATACCATTATAAAAATCTTCTTTTATTGAGCCTCTCAGTCCTTTTCTTTGGTACATCCATCTCCTCCGATCAACAAAATAATCAATCATTTTTCCTATTTGAAAAAATGAGTCACAAGTTCAAAATTTAATATTTATTTTCAAGAATACAAATTCGAAAAAGATTATTTTCATGGTCGTATAATATTTGAATCTAAAGAACTATTTCACAAATTAAAAAATATTTTCAAATATGACACGTTTTATTTTTTAACGTATCGATACAAAATTTTGTACAAAAAGATTTTTTTTTTCATGGTCAAGCATCCTACTTCCCATTACAAACACAGTAAGCATTTACATTTCGTATATTACTTCGTCTCAAACGATTCAACAAAATTTTGACAGCATTTCCCTTTTGTTCCCTGCATTGTACACAAGTGCGTGTACGCAGGAAACAAAAAATAAAAGTTAGGCCGAAAATTTATGAACCGTTTGAGACGAAGTAGTATACAAAATGTAAATACTTACTGTGTTCATAACTTGTCCAATACATGGACAAATCCAACAAACATTGTACCATATGAATATAAATGGTCGTTTTTTGAAAAAAAAACGACTATTTATATAACGATCATGTACAACACTCATTAGACGGGGCCAAAAACTCTCTAAGGGACATTAGTTAATTAAATGTCCCGCGTATTTTATTAATACATTTTAAAAAATTATTAATATACCACATTTATTCCGCGTATTTTATCGAATAAGGTTGCTTTAATATTATTATGATTTTCCAATACAATCAAGTTCTTTTAGACTCGTGCATTCATTATTATTATACAAGTCAAGGTGTTATACAACTCATGTCTTATTCCAATTAACACAATAAAATGGTATAAACAACACATATACAATGGTTTACATATACACACAATCATAAATTATACGTACTCTTTAAAACTTCACGATAACATATGAAATAGGTATACCATGGGATGCTATAAACTGTTATTACGTTATTGGAAACAATTGCAATTACTAATTAATCCTAATTTATCAACTTATGCAAATCTAGATTTAGGATAAAAATTAGATTTTTGGCAAAAATAAGATATTATACCTGAGATTGAGAGCAATAGAGTTTGATTAGGCAGCCGTGGAGGATCCGAAAGCTCGAAATTAAAGATTGGAAGCTTGGAGAAGGGAATTGGGATTTTTAGCAAAATATTTTCGTGTTGAGAATGAGGAAGAAGAAGGCTCGGCTGAGCCCTGTAATTCGCGAATTTCCAATAGCTTCCGACGGCCACCGACGGCCCGTCGAACGCCGTCGGAAAAGAGCCGTCGGAAGTCGTCGCTCCTTGCTGTATAAATAAAAGCCTTTTCTAGCAGTGAGATTTTAGGTTCAGGAAAGACCTCAAGCTTTAGTAATGCAAAATGAATAAGTGATGTTGTATAGATCAAATGATGCCATAAGTATCAAGGATTTTGAGACGATGACAGATGATATTGGATGACGTCGGTAATGATCAGAGGTGTTACTCATGGATTAATATCGTAAGTGACATGTGACTTCGGCCATATCAGATAACATCAGAGGACATCGAGCCCATTAATGAATTTGTGTGCACATTAATTTTGTTTCTCATAGACAATTTTATAACATAATATTATTTACAAGTATGACTTCAAATTGTATAGTTCTATAAGTTAGACCTTTTCATACCAGTGAATTTTTGACGATGTATAAAATTTTGATTCTTCGTATGATAATATACTTCTTTGAGAAAGATTATTTCAAAAGTGGAGATTCTTATAGAAGAGTATGTTCTTGTCAATGGAGTCAACTAGTTCATGAATCATGACTTTTTAGACCTACAGACAAGATATTTCTTTTCAATAAGTGAAACTTAAGGTGGTACAATTTTACATTGTACAAAATATGAAATAATATACACAAATATTTATTTTAGCAAGCAATTTTATTTAAAAGGTTTTACTATGCACATCTCTTAAAAAATATTCTTTGTAAATCAAAGGAGATATTACTAATTACTCCATAGATTGGAAAAACATATGTCTATCTATTTCAGAAGAAATTTATAAATCTATAAAGTGAATACTATTGAAAGTCGTATCTTTCAGAAAAGTTTTTAAACCACCACTATCCATAGCAGAGTCTATAGTCTATAAATGACTATCGTTCATGAATCATGACCACTCAGTCTGTTATTCGAGATTTACATTTCTATTGTGAGATTATAATTTTTTTATAAAAAATAAGAAAAATTATTTGAACTTTAAACATTGGGAACAAAATCTCTTATCCAGACCTGAAAAATGCTCTAAAAAGCTTTCGAAGAATGGAAAAGCATTTATCAAGAATAATGCTCATGAGCAGTTAATAGGGAACAAATCCATCAAACCGGACTTATTAAGAAAGGAGAGATTTAAGAAAGGATTTTTGTATGGATTATTGTTAATCGAGTAGAGCAAAGCAAAAGATAAAAAATCATTAGTAAGATGATCGCTACATCAAGACAAAGCAAGGGAGAAACTCAGGAACTCAGAAGTAGAGTCATTATCCAATATTGAAATTTTCAACCTATAAAATTCAGACTAGATCTACAAAGATCATTCGAAAATAAGATAATAAGATTACAAAGTAGTAAATGATATCTCGAATTATGGTTTGTTTTGAGGTCCAAAGCACTCGTGATTTTTAATCACAACTTTGGTATTATGGACTTATAGAACTTCTACTAAAACAGCAACAGGACATACCCTGTATTCATTAACATATGGATATGAAGCAATACTTCCAGTTGAGGTGGAAGTGCCCTCTCATCGAAGAATTGCATATGCATTTAATCCGAGTCAAGAATTGAGGAAAGAATTCTTAAATCTAATAAATGAATTAAGAGATAAGGCAGTCATACGGACGGCTGAATACCAAAGAAGGATATCCAAATATTACAACTCAAAAGTAAAAACAAGGTCATTTCAATACAGGAGATTTGGTGCTCCGAAAAGTTAATGGAAAATACTAAAAATCAGGCAGATGGACCGCTTGGGCCAAATTGGGAGGACCCCTAATCATACACAAAGTAATCCCGTCTGAGGCCTACAGATTATGCCGACCTGATGGCAATGTGATGTTAAGAACACGAAATGTTAGGACTTTTGCGACCATATTTCCCAATAATATATGAATATAGAAGTTGAAATAAGAATGTCTATTAGATCAGGAGTAAGACTCTCCTCAAATAAATGGAAAATGCCTTTAGTCCCGTCATCAAAGACCACACCAAAGCGCCTCCTAGAGGAAGGTCGGATAAGTCCCTGGTTCTGCTTAAGATAGCTATCCAAAGTGTCGGACCAAGTCTTTAGTGTCGTCATCAAAGGCCTCACTAAAGCACCTCCTAGAGAGAGGTCGGGTAAGCATACGATTTAGCTTGATATAGCTAACTAAACGGACTGGACTAAGCATTTAGTGCCGTCATCAAATGCCTCACTAAAGCGCCTCCTAGAGGGAGGTCAGATAAGTCTATGGTTCTACTTGATATAGCTAACCAAACACACCGGAGAACAAAACCTAAATCATCACCTAAGACGGTGATAAAGGGTTCGATCCAAGTTGAGATCATCACCTAAGATGGTGCCAATCAAATTAATTCAAAATCCAGTCTAACTTTAGCCTAAAGAACGGACCAAAAACAATCTTCTAGAGGAAGATCTGTCACAAGCAAGCCATTTGTGCTCTGAAACAAAATCAATTAATCTTCCAGAGGAAGATCTATGAAATATGAACCATTTGTGCTCCAAAGCTAAAGCAACTTTCAAATACTAGATGAATTTTTGGTCCTCAATTATTGTCAGATGGATTTCTGGTCTTCTATTATTACTAGAAGGTTTTCTGGTCTTCTATTCAGATTATTATCACCAGATAGATTTCTGTTCTTCTGTTATTGCCAGCATCTGGCCTTTTATTATTACTAGAAGGTTTTTTGATCTTCTATTCATATTATTATTACCAGATGGATTTCTGATCTTTTATTATTGTCAAATGGATTTTTGGTCTTCTATCATTATCGGATGAATTTTCTGACCATAATGATGAATTTTCTGACCTTCTATTATTACCAAATGAATTTTTAGTTTTCTATTATTATCAAATGGATTTTTTGGCCTTCTATTATTGCCAGATGGATTTTCTGCTCTTCTATTATTGCTAGATGGATTTTCTGATCTTCTATTGTTACCAAATGGATTTTCAGATCTTCTATTATTATCAGATAGATTTCTGGTCTTCTATTGTTTTCAGATGGATTTTCTGGTCTTCTATTATTGTTAGATGGATTTCTAGTCTTCTGTTATTAACAAACAATTTTATGATCTTCTATTTGGATGGATTTTCTGGTCATCTTTTCAGATATTCTAGCTTTCTACATGGAATATTATTACTGGCACATAGATTTTCGGTTTTTATTTCATGGTATCGTCACCTCCGCCTGTGTAGTTTTCTATGCAGCTTGTCCCAAGCTTGGATAAAGGAGGAGGGTTATGATAGGTTTGGCGAGCCAACATAAAAACCATAGTCTCTCTTATGGAAATGGAGCCTTATTATATTTTGTTGGGGCGTAACCCTCTTAGCGACGCTCCATATCGAGGCTCGGGTATGGTGATAAGTGAGCAAGGGCTGGGTCGCCACTCCCTTAGTGGCGCACAATATCGAAGCTCGGGTATGGTGATAAATAGGTAAGGGCTGAGTCGTCACTTTCTTAGTGGCGCGCTACATCGACGCCTCGATGTAGTGATAAATGAGCATGGGTCTTCGCACTTTACTCGGTGGGTGCGAGGGGCAAGGAAGCTAGTCGATGAAAGCAGGATTCGGTTGGGTGGTTGGAATGTAGGATTCTTAATAAGAAAGCTAAGAGAGATATTGATACTATGACTAGGAAACGTGTAAATATCTTATGCATTCAGGAGACCAAATGGATGGGCCAAAAGGCGAAGGAGGTGGAGAACACAAACTTCAAGTTTTTGTACATAGGAAAAGAACGTAACAAGAACACGTAAGCATCTTAATTGATAAGAACCTTAAAAACAAAGTGGTCGACGTTATAAGACAAGGGGACAGGATCATCCTAGTCAAGCTGGTAGTTGGTGATATGGTATTGAATGTCATTAGTGCCTATGCCCCATAAGTAGGCCTAAGTGAAGCTGTCAAGAGGAATTTCTGGAAAGAGTTAGATGTCATGGTTAGAGATGTGCCTAGTAGCGAGAAACTTTTCATAGGAGGAGATTTCAACGACCATGTTGGTACAACTAGTGGGGAGGTTGAGAGAGTGCATGATAGTTTTGGATATAAAGATAGGAACCAAGAAGGAGAAAAAATATTGAATTTCGCTATTGCTTATGACCTCATGATAGCTAATACCTTCTTTAGAAAAAGACAATCGCACTTAGTTACTTTCAGTAGTGGCTGACACTCTAGCCAGATTGACTTTGTCCTTATTAGAAGAGATGACAAACGAACTTGTGTAGATTGCAAAGTCATACCTGGAGAATGTGTCGTTTCACAACATCAGCTTTTGATATCCGAGTTTCGTCTTTGAATACATGTTTGACAGAATAAATGAGCCAAGATTAGTCGAAGAAATGGTGGAGCCTCAAAGGAGATGCCTCATGGGTGTTTAAGGATAGAGTGATAGGAGAAGGAGCATGGAATATGAAAGGAGAAGCAAATGACATATGAGATGAGATGGCAACGCGCATTCGGAAAGTGGCTACTGAGGTATTTGGGACAACGAAAGGAAATAAATGTGAATCTAAAGATTCGTGGTAATGGAACTGATGTGCAAAATGCTATCAAAGAAAAGAATGAATGCTATAAGTGCTTACATCATCATAGGAGCGAGGACAACATGCAAAAGTACAAAGTGGTAAAGAATAACGCAAAGAGAGTGGTGAGTGAAGCAAGGGGTCGGACGTATGAAGATCTATATCAAAAGCTAAGTACGAAGGAGGGTGAAAAAACGTCTATAGGATAGCTAAGCTCTACGAAAGGAAGATGAGAGACTTCAATCAAGTTAAATGCATCAAGGATGACAATAATAAACTTTTGGTGAAGGACGATGAGATAGAAAATAGATGGAGAGATTACTTCGACAAGCTATTCAATGAAGAAGGTGATAGCACTACGATCGAGCTGGACGACTCTTTTGATGACACCAGTAGACATTTTGTTCGGAGAATTCAAGAGTTCGAGGTAAAGGAGGCGCTAAAACGTATGAAAGCAGGCAAGGCATTGAGACTTCATAACATTCCTATTAAGATGTGGAGATTCCTTAGAGATGCAGGGATAGCATGACTAACTAAGTTGTTCAATAATATTTTCAAATCAAACAAGATACCGGATGAGTGGAGGAGAAGCATATTAGTTCCAAATTTTAAGAATAAAGGAGATATTCACAAACTACAAAAGAATTAAGCTTATGAGTCATGAAACTTTGAGAGAAAGTCACTGAACATCGATTAAGAATGATGACAAGCGTTTCAAAAAAACCAATTTGGTTTTATGCCTGGGAGGTCAACCACAGAGGCAATTTTCTTGATAAGACAATTCATGGAGAGGTTTAAGGAGCAAAAGAAGGATCTACACATTGTATTTATTGATTTGGAGAAAGTTTATGAAAAAGTACCAAGAAAAATTATGTGGTGGGCTTTGGAAAAGAAGAGAGTCCTAACAAAGTACATTAGATATGTACGATGATGTTGTGACTAGTGTCAGAGCATGCGATGGTGAAACCAGTGACTTTCCCATTAACATAGGATTACATCAAGGGTTAGCTTTGAGCCTCTACATTTTTGTCCTAGTGACGGATGAGGTTACGAAGAGTATACAAGGTGAGATTCTTTGGTGTATGTTTTTTGCTGATAATATTGTGCTAATTAACGAAAGTAGGATTGGGGTTGATATACAACTGGAGCTGTGGAGGCAGATTATAGAATCAAAGGGTTTTAGGCTTAGCAAAACTAAAATAGAGTATATGAAGTGCGAGTTCAGCGGTGTCAGGTCAAAGAATGGAGATGTCACTCTGGCCGGACAAGTGGTGCCCAAGAAGGAATCCTTTCAATATTTAGGATTAATGTTGCAGCATGATGGTGAGATTAATGAAGATTTTAGTTTTAGAATTCGAGCGGGATGGGTGAAATGGCGACAAGCGTCTTACATTCTCTATGGTAGGAAGTTCCCACATAAGCTTAAAGGAAAGTTCTACAGAACGGCAATCAGGCCTGCAATATTGTATGGTGCAGAATGTTGGCCTACTAAAAGCCAACACATCCAGAAGATAAGTGTAGCAGAGATGCGTATGCTGCGATAGAGCTACGGTCATACAAAAAGAGACCGAATTAGAAATGATGATATACGTGATAAACTTGGAGTAGCACCAATTGAGGAGAAGCTAGTCCAACACCGCTTAAGATGGTTTAGACATCTCCAACGGAGGCCTCCCGAGGCACCTGTGCATGTTGGAATTATAGGTCGCGTCGAATTCTCAAAGTGAGGCAGGGGTCAACCAAGGTTGACATGGAAGGAAGTAGTGAAAGGGGACTTGAAGGATTGGAATATATCCGAAGACCCGGTGTTGGACGGGAACGTGTGAAAGTTAACGATTCACGTACCAAAACCATGAGCTATGAGTTTTTTTGCTTAGGGTTGGTATAGGGGTAATGTTATAAGTTTTAGATTATATGACTAGTGAATAGAAGCCTAAGACGTAGTGTTTGGTCTTCTGCCTATATTACTATTAGTACCATTATTACTATTAGTATTATTATTATCATCGTCATGTTTTTTTATTTCTTTATATATTTTTATTTTACTTAGTTGTTATTATTATTATTATTATTAGTTTACTTATTTGATTTTATTTTATTATTATTATCATGGTTTTTATTATTATTGTTATTGTTATTGTTATTATTATGATTTTTAAATTGACTTTGTCATTTAGTTTTGGGTTCCATCTCTATCCGACCCCAACTTGTTTGGGAATAATGGATTAGTTGTAATTTTATTTCATGATATTGTCAAAGGAAATTTCTGATGCTCCCCCCTATGATATTATCAGATAATCTTCTAGGCTTTCGTTTGAAAATTTATTTTTATTGATTTCTTAAAGCAAAATTATAATCATGACTCATACAGATAATACAGACAATATATACCTATTGATAGCTCGATCAAATCCAAAAGGGGATTGCTTGAAATTGAAATTGAGTTTAAGGTTAATAGCAAAAGTTATCATTCACTTTATGTTTCATAGGAAAAGGGTACTGAAAAGAAAATCACACAAGTAATTGAGAAAGCAAAGAAATTCTTGATTTTACACTAAAGTTTAAAAGGTTTCTTCTATACAAGGGGGGAAATGTTATCCACATAATTTCAATGTCGAAGGTGATGCTATAAGTCGTGGCGTTACAAAGAAACCAATGCCGAAAATATGAAGATAGATCAATGTCGAAAGCCTACGATGCCGCACCTCATCAATAAAGGGCTATATACAATGCCGCATTCCATCCATAGAGTTAGACGATGAATGACGTATCTCTCACATCGCTAAGCAACGCCGTGATTCATTAGTGTTATAGCGGTATAATCTATGCCGCATCTCCTACAACGTCGCAACTCAGTCATGGCGCATCTCATACAACATCGCATTTCATCCGTGTCATGCTCCATCAATATAAAAACAAGAGAAGGTTGCTGCACTTAATCACTATGGAAGACTGCGATAATGCCACATCGATCCCACGCCGCACTCAATCAATACGACAATGATTGCATGTCGCACTCAGTCAATGCTGCATTAATTCATCAATGTCGTATACTATTAGAACATTAATGATGTTATACAACAGCAGTGAATGACACCAAATGAAGTCGACACCGTTGCTTGTCAATACCGCACTCCATCAACGTCACACTTAATCTATGAAGGAAAAATGAATGCCGCATATAGTCAATATCGCCGCAGATTGATACCGCATTTATTCAATATCGCTTCTCTTTGATGCCGCCTAATATCAATGCCGTTTGTCATCAATGCTGTCTTTTATCAATGCCGCTATTTATCAATGCAGCCTAATATCAATGCCGCCCTTCATTAATGTTGCACACCATTGATACCACATTTCTTCCATATTGCGTTCAATTGATATTGCTTTTCAACCATATCGCGCTTCATTAATATCAAATGCCAATCAATGAGAAAGAAATCGTAAATGATCAATGGACAAAAGAATATCAAAGGGTTATGACGAAGATTATTATACCAAAAGTCGCCTACATAATCATAGGCATCAAATGTTAATCGATGCTGTATTTCATGAATATCGCGTATTATTGATGCCGCAGAACCTCAATAATGTGGAAGTATTAAAAGCCATACAAGAAAGGAGGATTAAAGTCGTTCATGAAATCAAGTTCAAGAGGGATTAATGTATCTCCTCCATAAAGCCTAAAAAATCTTCATATTCATTCACAAGGTCCATGTTGAAACCATCACGAAGATGGCAATCAAAGTCCCACATCGTCAGTCGGAGCAAGCTCACCTTTTTTTGATCACTATAAATAAAGATATACCCCCTCATGAAAGATGATCTTCAACCTCTTTCTCACTCTTATCACTTTTTCTAATTTGAATCTTCAAGTTATCTTTATGGGATGAAAGAAGCTCGAGGACAAATTAATGGAATAAAGGATAATGAGGGAAAAGATGATATATTTATAAACAAGGGCTTGAAAAATTAAACAATTGCATATATGCATATCTTTGTAACATGCCTTATGATGGAATAAAAAGCATGACTTGAGCACATGGCCTATTATTATTTTGATTTGTTTATTTTACTCCTTTTGCATTTCAAACAACTTCGTGAATAATCATAAAACCAAAAAGTATTATTGGAGTTTCTTCGAATATGACATTTTGTAACTTTTGGGTGTTGACGAAGAAATTCGTTATCAGGGTACTTTTGGGTTTGCTGTATATATGTTATATAACATTGGGGCCTCCGTTACCTGTTGGTAATGGTAGGGATGCTTCATAAATTTGATATCTTTATCTTTAAAACCAGCATTTTCTTTTATCTTACATGAAATATACACAATTAAAGCTTGCACTACATTTTCCCCCAATTATACAATTGGCACTTCGTGTAGCGCACTGTAAAAGCTGACTGCAATTTCAAAGGAAAAGAAGAAAGTTCATTCTGCAGCATTCAACATTGGCAGCCTCAAAACACGCCAAAAAAGTATTTAAGTTCATAAACATACCTTCACTGTGATCTACATCATGTTTGAACAAGGATTGCAACCGATCAAGGAGATATAGTACACCCACGGTTCATAATTCCAACAGCAAAAACTGCAAGAAAGTTCGGTATAAAGAAAATAGAAAAAGTATTAGAGAAATGAAATATAGAGATAGAACATCTGAATGCTGCTTAGTCATAAATACTGTAATGAACCGTCACAATTTGAAGCTCATCATTATAAGCAGAAACACAGAAATTTTAAAAGGAAAACATTATAAACAGAAACACAGAAATTTCAAGATACAAACAATGCAAATGAACACCATATCTTGAGTTCAATCGCAGAAAAATTTACACCAAGAACCTTACGAGAAATGAATTACCGAATACTTCAAAAGTTCGCAGAGCTTTCACCCCATTGTTTTCCAAGGTAAAACCATTATGTACAAACCAGAACTACAAGAGAAAAACTACGATTAAACTACATCAACAAACAAAAAAAAGCTAACCCCCTTCACATTTTTCCTCACCATTATACCCCTCCCCCAAAACGTTCGAATCTTGACGTTTTTTTTATTATCCGATATACCCCCATCACATATACCACCCAATTTAACCCCCCACCTCAAATTACAAGAGAGAAAAAGTACCAATGAACAAAATACTAATACTACTGATACTCAGCCTAACTCAATATTTTGTAGGCCTAATTGGTTGTCTAGGCCTCCAAGTCAGAGGAGAAAATATTTGTGATTTATTAACCATGTCGACCATTGATGGCGTTTGATATGCATGAACAAGGCTACCACTGTTAGTTGAGTCACCACGAGTTGTCGCTCTCTGCCATGAATGTGAGCTCAACCCTGATAAAACATAAGCCCTTCCAGAAGCTTCATAAAGCTTCTTAGTGGTCATTCTTTCTTGCATTTCTCTCATCTCTGCATCCAATGCCACGCATAGTTTATCACCAGCTTTCCCAGATACCGATTCTGCTATTAGCTTCCTTTCGGTTTCAAGGATTGAAACTGCTTCTGAAAGCGATCCTTGCTCAGCAAATGCCCTAGATTTGGCCATGGCTGCTGCTGCTCTAACTCTATTTCTCTCACGATCTACTTCAACAGACATTTCCATTGATTCAGCATAATCTGTTCTTTTGATTTTCAGTTCTTCTTCTAAAGATATCGATTCTTTGCTAACTGGGTTCCTGTAGGAGCAACTAACTTTTATCAACTCGGTATCAGAAGCAGAAGTGATTGGCACACTTACTGAAACCAAGAAATCTTTTTCTTCATCAGCATACAAATCACCCACATCTATAGATCCGATATTACCAGAAACTTGACTAGCATAGCTACCTGATTTAATGGGTGCAAGTTTGACTCCAGGGTGTATGCATTCAATACCGACTTTAAGTTCTTGAACCACCACACTTAATAACCCTCCTATGCACTGTGCAAATGCATCTTGTATCACATGTTCAGCCTCAATGAAAGAAAATGTCCCACCAGAAGTTTCTGATATATAGTGCATCAGAGCTGAATCATGATCTGCACCAAACCCAAAAGCATGTACAGGTATATGTTGAATCGAGGAAGACAAAATTGATCTATAATCATTACTAGTGGCTGCAACCGAATAGGTGTCTTGTCCATCAGAAAGGAGTATGATACTGCAGACTGGATTCTTCCATTTCCTCTCCTCAATTACTTTTGCTCCCTTTCTCAAGCCTTCTGCTATGTTTGTCCCACCAGTCGAAACTAAAGAGTTGACAGCTTGCAGTGCATATTGCCTTCCACTTTCAGTCATCTTACGTAGATGAAAGAGTCTGTGTGCGGTAGATGAAAATGCTATTACTGATAATCGATCAGATGGTCCAAGGTTCTGGATTACAAATCCCATTGCTCTCTTTAAAAGTGCAAGTTTTGTACCAGACATGCTTCCACTGGTGTCAAGAACTGTTACTAGATCGATTGGAGCACGAGAATTTTGATGTGTAGCGGAGCTTGTACTCTGTGGCATAGCTTTAGTGTCTGCAAGTGGGGCTTTTAAGTGTATAAGCACAGTGAAGTTGTCATTGGAGCTTGATTTTGGAATTGATGAATATTCTGGAAATGTTTTGATATCCAAGGTTGTGATGCATTGGAAGATGGTTTCTTTTGTATAATCGTAGTGGAAGTCTACAGGTTCATCATCATCGTACTTAGCAGGTTCTGCTTCTTGATACATGTTTGAAGAGTTGTTACGTGGAACACGGCGCAAGAGATTCATGTAACCTTCATCTTGAGTCCAGTTTATTGGGTTAATTTGAGGAGTTAAGGATACTTGGATAGGCATCTCATTCCACTTGGCTCTACAAATAGGGCATACTTTATTTCCATATTTGACATTTGAGGAGATGCATTGGAAGTGGAAGGTGTGTGAACACTCAGCAGTGAAGAGAGCTTGACCTTTACCAGCTTTCATGATGCAGAGACAAATTGCACATGTATTCTGCAAAGAAAAGACGCATGTTGATATCAAATTAAGGCGGACATTCAGGAGATAATATTGAATAACAAACAGCAACTAATTAATGGACTTATTATAACTCTACAGTCATCAAATTTTATCATGTGAATGGGAAAATCTATTCCATGAATCGTGCCTTAATTGTTAGGTTGATTATACCAAAATAATCAATAGTGTTACACCTATTGGTTATAATGCTTATTATAAGTTCTCCAAGCACTGTTAGATTACAAGTCTAGGTAGCAGCAGATGGATATGTAACCATATTTTGATGTTTGATGGTTGGTTAGATGCAAGGAGATTGCAAAGTCAACAAACATTTTACTGTAATGTGTCAACTTGACAGATAACATTCAAATACCTAATAGTTAGATGGATTATTTGTAAATTTACGTAGTATAATGAAATAGCATGAAGAAATACTAATCTCCAAATTTTGCAAATGAATCCAATTTTTTTTTAAAAAAAAATATACATTAGAATGGCTTTAAAACAAATGAGAACGTCAAGTGAGTTTAGAATATTGAAGTGTCTTCTGATGCTCAACTCGAAGCATAAAAAAGATTTCCTTAGTGAGATACACATTAAAAAAATAGTTTAAAGCGATCAAGGAAAATGAAATGTATTAAAAAAAGAAGAAAAATGAGTACATATCAATTATACACTATATGAAATACTCTCATAAATTTCAAGACAGAATTGACTAACAAATTAATCAATATCATCCTAATAAAATTTCCTATTGACCTAAATTAACACCTCCTTGAAAATGATTCAGGTTGTCGTAGTTACAAGCTACATTCACTTATTCTTGCATCCTGAAAACAAGACAGTCTACGGGAAGAATATGTTCAAGTCATGCTAGATTATAGCCCGGATGCAACTTTGAAATTATGGTACATACTATGCATAAGCTTCGTAACTGTATCACTATTCCAGGAGCATTGCATATAAGTTACACCCCTGGCCTAGGAAGTATGGATATATCAACAATTAGCCTAGGAAGCCAGGATGGTGGTATTTCCTAGTTCCGCCTTTGGCCACGGCCATTATCAAATTATGGAATTAGTGCATAACTTTGATACCTCTTAACTGTATCACTATTCCAGGAGCATTGCATAAAAGTTGGAAAACACTACTGTAACAAAAGGGCAGAATACAACATGTCTATCAACTTGTATTTATACACTGCAGCTTTCAACTTATTTACTGTGATGAAGCTAATCCAACTGCTTTCTTTATGAATGCAGGACACTCTTCATCAGTTAGTGGGAAAGTTGGTATAGAAATAGAAAGCGACCAAGTCAATCGCAAGTTCCATAGATGCTACGAGCATGTAGAATTAAGTACAAAATGGTCTTTGATGACAGTCAAATGGTTTGTGGTATTGGTCTCAAGTTGAAACTCGATTATTTACCACATCAGGATGTATGTTGAAGATACCAAATACGAATAAAAGTGTACAATATATTTAGTCATCTACAGTAATTTAGGGGGAAAAGGTATCATGACGGTTACACACAAAATATATTTATATGTTGCCTATGTCCGCCAGAGTTCAACTAAAATTTCCCTTAGGCATGAGTAAATTCAGGGGTTCAAAGACACCTCACATTTATGTCATGACACAAAATGATTTTCCTGTTTACACATTGAACGCAAAAAAAGGAAACTGCCAATACTAATTAGTCAATAAGACTACTAATTTGAATATAGCTATTGTATTGTGATCGTTTTCAAATATTCAACCAATCAAATTTACCAACATATGTCAAACAAAGTCAATAGAATTCAACAACAATTTCAAAAGGTATAAATAAAAAACCACAAACAATTGTACAATGAACAGTGCAATATCCTTGTCACTAAATTAATCTTTCCCTTTCAAGTACCATTGTAATTAACAAACTAAAACGTTGGTTTATAGTTCCCATCTCAAAAGAAGTCAAAATATCACTTCGATCAAAATCATCAACCACTTTAACACCCATGTTTAGAATTTACAGCTGTAAAGAAAATACTACCTTTTTATCGAAACAACAAAATAAAATAAAAAATACTACCTTTTTATACCAAACTCCTTCATAATTTCATTACTTACATAGAAAAAGTTCTTATTTCCAAAAAATGCTACCATGAGATCAGATTTAGTACTAGGCAATTTCTATAAATGGAGATAACCCAAAATGACTAAAGAATCTAAGTTAATTTCTCTAATAACATGCAAACATACTAATTACCTAGAATAAGAAGGCATATTAAAATAGGCATTTCAAAATAGCAAATTAAGAAATGAAAATTTCGGAAAAATCGCGGGAATTTATTTTCAATCAAAGCAAGTAAAGCACTGAAACAAGATCGAACCTTTGAGGATCTACTACCCGAACGAGACGGAGTCTTGAGCGGCGAGCTTACTGCTACTGAAGCATCAGAGAAATTCGGGGTAACGCCGCCTCCACGTTCATCACAATCCATGGTGAATGGATCGAAAACGCACGAATTACTAAACCCTAGCGCCACTTTGAGCTTCCTCCACCTGCTTCCCATTGTCGGAACTTAAATTTAAGATTCGATAAGCTTGAAGCACGATGTGACTTGAATAATAATTTGTTTATTATTATTTTGAGGTATGGGTTTACTACTCAGAGAATTCTATGCTCCATTAACGAAAAAGTAAGAATAAGCTTTGTTTTGGGTTTTGACCTTAGATTTATAAGGAGATAGTGACGAAAAGGCCCCTACTTGAAATTGCATACAAGCAATCTGGTGGTTGGTATTTGAGTGATATTTGAGAGCTTTGGAGGGTAGAGTGAAGATAAAATAGAAGGATAAAAGGAAAGTTAAATTTCAACTCTTAAATGAAGACAATGATTAGACAGCTAAATTTTTTAAGCTTTTGTTACTTTGACTAAATATAACCTTTTTTTTTTCCTTCTAATTATTAAAAGGGCATTCGAACATGGAGAAGGTGTGAAGCTGGGAGTTCAGTTAGTTTCATTAAAATAAGATGTCAAATTAGTTTACAAAATTACGTTAATTAATACAATGAAGGAAATCTTATCAAATAGATCCAATTGATTTGATTAATTTTGGTAATTAAACCAATAAAATATTTTATCATGTCCATAAATTTCGGTGATAACCACTGTTATTGCACCAATTTTGAACATAATCAAAACATCATATAATGACCGGTCATGTTAGAATTTTCCTTTTTCGATAAAATGGTGAATTTCTAAACAAGTACAACCGCATAACGGTGAAAACCGATGTTAGATTACATAATTAAAGAAAAATATTTAGTATGGTTTTCATTAATTTTAATTAAAGATCGAATGATAATATGGTATAAAAAAAATTAAACAGAGGAGATCTAAAAAGAAATTAGTGAAAAGAATAAAGTAAATATATAACGTTGAAGAGATTTAAGAAGACGTGTCCGAGACATGTTCCTTATTTTTTTTTGGCTTCACGCAATTTGATTTAACAAGCCTACAGTATACAAACCTCTCTAACGGTGTTTAATACGTAAACAGATTACTCATGATGCAAAACTTTTGCAGGACGATAGTCGTGAAAGTTAGATGCCGTTGAAATCCACGTTTACTAGAATAATGGACACTCCTTTTTTCTTATATACTTTTAGATGGTTAGGATGATTCGAAATGAAATCTAAAGGTTGCTCAGGTCTTCTTCCTTACACCAATAATAATTTAATTTATAAAAGTGTATGAACGACTATAAAAACCATCTTGTCTTGAAAAAAAGAGCTAAAAGCTATAATCAATATACAAATAAAAAAGATTATGTTTCAAAAATCTATTTAAAAAATGGTAAAGAGTTTATTAAAGTACTTTAAAAATACACATTAAAGTACAGTTAAACACCATTATGTGGTTTAAACACAATCCAAGAACCAAAACAATTACATATTAATATAAAACAATTGAATTCTCGAAATGACAAGATAGAAGCCCCACTTTGAGGTAAAATCATCACATTCAAAATCTTTTGAGCACAGATTATCATTGCACCTTACTCTTCACATCTACACTACAACAAAAATACCATTTTATAATACTGAATAAATATAGTCAATATATTTTAACAACATCTATCGTTATGTTGTTATATCCACGTTGTGAAAGATGATGTTTTTTTACAACATTTATTTAAATGTTGTATAAAACATTGTAGAAGAGTTGGCTATGACAAAACATAAATATAGTGAAAACAAAAAAATAAAAGCAAAACTATTTGCTACATTTAGGATAATATCTATATGTTATGAGACAGCCAATTACAACATATTTCAAGTTGTGACATGCTATTTTACGGTAATATCTATATGTTGTATATCTACTTTTAAATGATTTTTATATGTTGTAATTTAATTTCAGCAACGTTATTCATTTGTTATAGAACCATTATTCACGTCTTTGGTAAAAAAGGTGATTACTTTTATACAACTATTTTCGAATGTAATATTTTATATTTTCAATCATATTTAATCAACATTGTAAAAATAAGTTGGATAATGTTGTTTAAATGCTTATCAAACCTCATTTGCATCTATTTTCGAACATTGCAAAACAAAATTTGTACAGCTTTTTTCTGATGAAAGAGTGGTCCTCTGAAAGAGGAAAGCACTCATTTTTATTAATATGTAATTCAAAAAACCAGCCACAAGTGTTTGCAAGGTTGCATAAAAAACAAATACAAAGGAGATCATCACATAGATGACCTTATTATATTTAATACAAGCATATTTTAATGTAATTAAATTATTATTATGCGATGAAGTTATGATGTGGGAGAATTGTAGTGAGTGGCTAAATTGAGTTGGTACTGTAAATGCAGGGAAGCTACATGCCATAAGAAACTACGATGCTTGGATGAATTGCTTTCAGGCAAGACGTTGAATGCAAATATGATTGAACCGAAGCAGCGAGCGATGAGAGGACTACTATGCTTAAATATTTATGTGCTTAGGTACGTTGAAGATACGAATATGTTTACTCTGCAAAATGGAAGCACGTGGCATGTAGGGTGCTAATTATAGTAAGGAAAGGGCTAAATGGCTGAACCTAGAGGAAATAGCAGCTGTTAAAGATTACAAGTGTTGTCGATATGAACAAATGCTATGTTGCAATGAAGGTTGCAGGGATATGAGATGGTTCTGGTCATTTAAAAAAGGAGACAAAATTGAGGAATCAGTGGTTACGGTTCTAATTTGATGCGAGTCGGTTAATAGGTCAACCGACAGGTTGGCGTGAGTTGGTTGCAGCAACTATGCCAAGCGTGATGCAATGCATGAGTGTTACACAAGTTGCTGTGAAGGAGAGGCATCCTCTCCGGGGTTTCACTCGATTCTGTGTAAAAGGAGAACTTCGGTTCCCTTCTCTACCGCTTTGGTTCTCCAAAGTCATCATCCACCTTTCTTATCTTTGCCAAATCCTTCTCCAGACGGTCCTCCACCATCTGCAACATTGACTTCTGCTTTTTAGCTTCAGCATCCTCCTGATTCAAGTATCTCCCAACTTCATGGTAAAATTCAGTGAGATCCACCAGTGGATCCCTTTCCAAAACAATTTTAATATCTGTTTTACTAGAAACTCCTAAAACTGCAGCCATCAGAACCATTGATGGATCTGGTCTATGAACTAGAGCAGCTGCCGCGTTAAATTTAGTCAGGTAGCTCTTCAAGGTCTCTCTGACCCTCTACTTCACGCTTGATAACGTCATCACGTTTTTTGGTCGTGAAATACGAACTCTGAATTGCCTCATGAATCTATTTACTAGCTCGGTCCATATGTTAATGGAATTGTTCTCTAGCTGTCTAAACCACATCGTCGCTAAGTCTATTAAATACAAAGGGGAGCACCGTCCCATTACTCCCTCAGATGCACCCAACACCTCTATATATCCAATGTACCTCATTAGGTGAATTGCTTGATCGGTTTTTCCATCATACATTTCTAGCGTCGGTAGCTTGAAATCGGGCGGATTTCTCACATACTAGATGTTAGGAGTGAATGGATTTCTGGTCACGTCTTCCAAACTCTACTCTAGTGGTCCACCTCTCATTGCTCATCTAACTATCTCGGCGATTTTGTCATTCATCCAAGGGAAGTCTCTTTTCCATGTTTTCAATCTACCCCTACTCCGATAGGGAAATTCTGGCGTGTACTCTTCTGGTTGCGCATTTGCATTCTGATTCACGTTTTGGTGTTTGGCATCATTTCCTAGACGTGTACCGTCTCTATCCAAGTTCAAGTCAGCCATGCCCTAAGTCCTCTGGGATCGGTACCAAACCGTGCTCATGGATCGATGCCGATTCATGGCATTTCTTCGGTGATCGCCTAGCTTTGCTCCATTCTGTTTCCACGGGCATTTGTTTTGGTCTCTAGTTCTAATATGTAGGAACTCTAGCTGCTCTTAGTTGTCTCATTCTTCTGAAGAATCCCTCCATTATCACTTCTTGGAGAGCTATCATCTATTTTGTATTTCCGTCATCATCGTTTCCATCTTGTCTCTAGTTATGTAGATGAAATGGGGGTTAGATCCTGAGGACATCTCTTGGCTGCCCCCGCGTCCATGTTGGCTTTCTCCAGTAGTTCTTCTAGTTGATGATCTCGTCATCTTCTCCAATTTCACGTTTCAAGTTGATAAATTTGATTTTTCTCAATGAAAGTACCAAAATATTTACGCCAAAAATTGGCACAAACACCTAATAAAGTGATAAATATGAAAATTTCAAGAAAAGCAAGAAAAATAAAATAAGAAAACACAATTTTTATAGTGGTTTGGCGAATACTCTGGCCTACATCCACTTAAACTTTGTTATTCGGCTTTTGTTGGGTTTTAACAAAGCTATTCTTACAGATTGGTGATGATCCTTGAGATTATAGAAGAAATATAGAAATTTGTTAGAAGAGCCAATAAGATCAACAAAACAATGCCTCTCCTCTTCTATTTATAGCTGCAGGTCGCCGGAATTCCCTCCACTACGTTCCTTACGTCCAGAAGGAGTTATGCTGACAAGATCGTGGCTATATCATCAAGTTTCAAGGATCGGTACCGATCCATGAATATGGATTGGTATCGATCCATAAGATGGTTAGAAAATCTTCATTGACTTTTTGATATTGTTTGCATGTCTTGCATCTTAGTCCTTAGCATCTAGTTGTGTTGATGAGTTTGAATTTGAGTGAATACTTTGGCTCGAATGTTGGTTGACAACACTTGATTTGTCTATCAAGTGTTTGGGTTGTTTTGGTCTAGCGACCCACTCCATATGGCATGTATGATAGAGTTAGGAGCATACCCTAGGGGCAATTATGTAATTTGTTATATATATATATATATATCTAACATGTTTACCAATCTTATACGAAATAAAGGTATTTTCTTTCTATTATATACTTGATATAATGTGATTATATTAATTAATCAATTTAATTAAAAGTATATTTAATAGAAAATCCATAAATGGTATGTTTTGTGATAGTAGTTACAAAGTGTTATAACCGTGAGTAATTTATCGCAATGAAACAAATATACCATTTTAAATGTTCCTAGTCAAGATGCATCGAGACTGGATACTGATGTATCCATTGAGACTAGAGTAGATAAACGCTCTCCAAATGTTGGGCAGCATATTACTCATGACTGTTTGGAGGCACCAAGGTGTTACGTACTGATAGTTATTGGATAACTATGGAATGACTCGCTCGATAGTTTTCTATTAGTTAATATAACTAAGGTCAAGCAAAGAATAACGATGTGACTAATTTACACAGTTCTCTCGACTTGAAAATACTGTTGATCTTCAATGTAGAAGTTCGGCTTTGATTATAGTTAAATTGTGGCACGACATCCGTTGAACAACTATAGTTGGGTCGAGCGGAAGCATTGGAAGAGAAACACTATTCAAGAGAGGATTCATCTCCTTAGTTATATGAGGTTAGTATCACGGTCAACTGAGGTCAACTCAAAGTAAAAGACTCTGGCCAGAGCATTTTGGTTAATAATAATTATTATTATTGAACCAAGGACTTTGTGTTTGGACTATAAAGCTGAATGTGGATGATAGTGGAATTTATCATTACCAAATTCCATAAATCCAAAGTGATATAGTTTTGACGAAGAAAATTGGTATAAATAATTGTCACTATTAGGTACCGCTTATAATAAGTATAATTGGATTTTACCAAAAGATGTGTAAGTGATAATTCAGCCAAAATGTCACACCACCTGCTAAGGGACATGTGAACGTTAGTATTCGAATAGTTCGATATTAAACTCTGACTGAATTTACACCTATGAGTTGCACAACCGTAATGATGAATTCTCTGAAAACCCATATGATTTAATTAATTTATTAAATGTTGTAAATTGATTAAATTAATTGATATTTGAGAAATATTAATTATTATTTATTTGATGTTTGGAAGTCTTTTTGTAATTATTTTAATGCATTTATAAAAGTTATATTTGCGCGCATTGATATATGATATCGATGTGATTTAAAGATAATTGCATGAAATGATTTATGAAAATTTTATGTCATTTGATGACATGATTTATGGAAATTTTATGTCATTTGATGACATACGTGTAAAGAAAGGATTGGGGAAAGAGAAATAATCAAGGGAATTAATTAGAAAAGTTTTAATTAAAGGTGGGAAAATAAAACATATTCTCTAATTCATTCTGTACGTACAATTCATACTTTCTCATATTATTTTAATAAGTAACCGCTACACATGTGGGTGTATTAGATACACTCATTCAATTAAATTTATGTAGTATTCAAACCCATTTGAATTTTTTTTCACCAATTAAATAAAATATTGATTTTATTTAAAAGAAGATTTAGATAAGATCTAAAAGTATTTAGGCTTTATAGGCCATTAAAGATACAAAATGGCTAAATTTTTTGAAATTCACTCATTTCTTCCACTGCGGACTGGCCCAATTCCAACAATGGTATTAGAGCCCAATAGCCTATGCGGTCCAAAATACTCATGTTAGAGCTAACTAATTAAGCTTGCGCACTTAGTACGATGTCTAGAAAGGTGATGTCTAGGATTGAAATTGGGTAATCAAGTACCCTGTCCTACCTGGTTACCTACCTGGCCTGAAAGGTAAAGTGAGCCCAAAGGTTGCCCTTGATAGAATAAGCCCATATTGAATTGGGTCTTGGGCTGATTTTCAAAATAGTTTTGAAAATTAATACAAGATTTTAAATTTAAAAGTTAAATTTAAAATAATAACATGTTTATTATAATTTGTTATAATATAACATAAAATTTCAAAATGTTTGAAATTACATAAATATTAATTTCAAAATGTAAAATTTATTAATAAGATTAATAAAACAAATTAATTAATTGAGTTTATTAATTAATACTTATATGCATGTATTATATATGTCGATATTGTTATGTTATTTTAAAGTGTTTCAGATAACATAAGTATACATGTATGTACATAAGATAAATTTTGAAATTAATATAATTTAATTAATTGTTTAATTAAAGGTTAATTAATTAAATAAAAATATGCATATATAAGATATAGTGGAAAATAGGTAAAAGGATAAACTTTGAAAAAAAACTTAGGTTGAAGGACAACAAATTTCATTTTTGGACTGAAGGACAAACTTTGAAAAAAAATTAAGCTGAAGGACAATGCTAAGTATAACTAGCATGTTGTGCAGTGTAAAACTGAATATAATGCTAGTTATCACTAGCATTTTATATAGTGTAAAAATAGAATATAATGCTAGTTATAACTAGTATTGTCCTTTAACCTAATATTTTTTTTCAAAGTTTGTCCTTCAGCCCAAAAAGGAAACTTGGTGTCCTTCGGTCTAATTTTTTTTCCAAAGTTTGTCTTTCTCCTTAATTCCCTCATGTGTTATATAATAAAGGTTATGGTATACGCTATAAAGGTTATAGTAGTTATGTCCAATATAAATGTTGTATTGGAATACTAATATAAAATTAATTAAAGAGTTAATTAATTTAAATTAATTAAATAAAATATTATACATACAACTATCATATAAGAAATATGAAACATAAAAGTTATATAACAATAAAACTTATATGATATGAATGTCTAAACTAAAGGTGGAACATTAAAGAAACCCAAATAGACTTAAGGAATAAATACATATGTAAATGTACGTATACCGTGATTTCTGATGTGTCTGACACTTGAATCACTAGGATATTTCACAAGAAATACATTAGTCCATAAGTCGATATCACTCGATATAATATATTGAAAATTATGAATCTTCAATATAATTTTGTCCTTTGTCACATATATATATATATATATATTAATAAGTTACTTGCATACTCCTTAGTTATTGAGCAAACTCAAGCTAGGGATGTTATGTATAGTATTATTAATATATTGAATAGACGGAGCAAGATAACTATATGTATTTGTTGAGCAAACTTAAGGTACATATACTATACTTAGGCCGTCGCGATATGGTAGGTATGAGTGAATAATCTCTTACGATTTGTTAACAAACTCAAGGTCGAAATGAGATTAGGATAAGGAAACATGGGTTAGGAGTTGTATGTGATACAATCGATAAGGAGTTATCCATCGTTTGTGGGGCTATGATTTGTTGAGCAAACTCAAGGTCAGAATACCAAGACAAACAAGTCCTAACACCCACTAGTGAAGTAGAAAGACTTCTATGTTTCATCTTAGGGTTTGGAGAAACATAAAAGACTAGTGGGAGCCTTATTAGAAAAATAAAATGGTAACTGTTATCCCGCTTTTTGGTCAAAGCCGGAATATCAAACAAATCGACAAGAAAGGATGGATATCAGGATTGGAGTGCAATTGGAAACAAGGCTGCAATGGATAACGTCAAAATTTGACCGAGCTCCGATCGAGACGAAATCGATTGGAGATGATGATGAGGACTAGGAGAGGCTATGTTTCAATTTTCAGGCCCACAGGATCCAACGCAGAAGGACCTTTGGAAGGAGTTCAGCAGGCTAGAGCCAACGTTGCGGCTAATGAGCCACATGAAGAATATGTGCCGGAGTTCCCTCGGGAGCATGGGGGGCAACACCTAACAGGCAATGCTGGATTAATGGAAATCATTAGGAAGACTATGCGTGGAGGTTCGACCAATAGAGACTTGGAAGGGGTGAACAGGAGTCCGTTCGCTCGGGAAATCAGGATAGCTCAGAATCCACCTAAGTTCAAGTTACCTAGCGTGGAAGTATATAATGGCAAGGCTGAACCGACTGATCACTTGATGAGATACACTAGACACATGGAAGTGCTGGGGGCATCGGAGGAAGTGATGGCCAAATGTTTCCCGTTGTATTTGACTGATCTCGCTGCAATGTGGTTTAGGCAGCTGGAAGAAGGATCTATCAGGACTTGGAGGGAATTGGTGGATAGGTTTTTGGGACAGTTTCGGGTTCATATCAAAAGGCCTAAGAACGTGATGACGTTAACATCGATAAAGCAAAGAATGGATGAATCGCTTAGAGCATTTTTAACTCGATTTAATGCGGCGGTTTCTTCGGTGGATCGGCCGGATCCATCGATGGTTTTGATGGCGGCAGTGTCGAGAGTCAGAGAGGATTCAGATTTTAAGGTATCTTTAGTACGAGACCCACCACTGGATCTCGGGGAATTCTTTCACGAAGCTGAAAGATTTCTTCGGCAAGAAGACGCATGTATGGATTTAAAGTTAAAGGAGGTGAATGTGACTGGGGGTGGAGGACCATCCAACGGAAGCTCGGATAAAGACAAAGGAAAAAGGAAGCTAGACGACGATTCAGGAAAAGCCGGGAAGCGATGGAAGGATCCAAGGTTTTCCACATACACAGAATTAAACGAGACACTAGAGCGGATATACATGGAAACTCGGAATCGCCTTCCTTACCGGAGGCCGGCTAGGAGAGAACCATCCGAGCGGGAGAGGGCATCAGGAAAGCATTGTCTCTTCCACGATTTGGACGGGCATGATACCAACAGCTGCAGGCACCTAAAGGACATAATTGAGGAGCATGTGAGGAATGGACAGTTGAGGCAGTATGTTGGGGCTCGGAATGCTGCGGTGGAGCAGGAGCAACCACCGCCTACCTCAAACCACGAGGATATGAGGCACAGGAATAATGGTCGATTGGTCATCAATTGATCAGGATAATATGAAATAAGTAACAAACCATTGGCGAGCAACCGAGTCATTTACACATGTATGGGGACGGAGATAACCCCTAGGCATGCTCTGAGTGATGATAAACCGCAAAGCCATGGTTTGCGAAATCTGTCTTTTGTTTTTGGATTGGACACTTGGTTTTCTGGTTTGTTTTTTGGGGTTTGGATTGAACTCTTGATTTTGCTTGTTTTTCTGGTTTTCGCATTCATTCGGATGATTGTTCTCCGTTTTGGATGATGATTTTGATTTCTGGTATGGATTTCTGGCTTTCCGATTTGATTTGGATTTTGGATTGGATTCTGATTGGATTCTTTTTGGTTTTTGATAAACGATCATCAGGTGTGGATTACGCCTGGCAAGGGGTGAGTCCTTTTGCCCGAACGTGGTAAATTGACTCATTCAGGTCGTCGAGTATGGACTATGCTCGGCAAGGGTCCGGAGTGACCAGGATTCGGCCTAGGACTTAGGCCCCCTATTATCGATTATTGTTTTAGGTCGTTGAGTATGGACTATGCTCAACAAGGGTCCGGAGTGACCAGGATTCAGCTTAGGACTTAAGCCACGGCATTACTTACGCCCAGGGACACTGGGCCACGGTCGTCAGGTGTGGATTGCGCTTGGCAAGAACCCGGAGAGGTTAGCTCAACGTCCAGGGACACTGGACCACGGTCGTCAGGTGTGGATTGCGCTTGGCAAGAGCCCAGAGAGGTTATGGACTTGGATACCGACCCGGAGAGGTCTTGGATTCGGTTGTTGGATAAGGATGGACTAATAACTTAGCCTTCGAGTTTGGATGGGCACGGAATTGGCTATGGACTTTGGACATTGGATTTGGAAACTATTCAAAACACGCCTTCTTATCACAAGGCATGTCTTGGGGGGCAAATGTTATCCCGCTTTTTGGTCAAAGCCGGAATATCAAACAAATCGACAAGAAAGGATGGATATCAGGATTGGAGTGCAATTGGAAACAAGGCTGCAATGGATAACGTCAAAATTTGACCGGGCTCCGATCGAGACGAAATCGATTGGAGATGATGATGAGGACTAGGAGAGGCTATGTTTCAATTTTCAGGTCAATCGGAGTGCGTATGCACAAGATATGAATGAACCAAAATGCCCAAAGCAGCACGTTCGAATCCAACAAGTTTCCCTGATTGCTTCGAATCCACGAGGGGTACTTTAGCTTCGACTCCATCAAGCGAGGCCTAGTTCGAATCCATAAGGCCGTCCCTTCCTTCGAATCCACAGAGCTGCAGATATGAGTCCTTCGACTCCATCAAAGGAAGTTCCTTCGAATCCACAAAGGCTAATCAATTCGACTCCATCTTGTAAGAAACTTCGAGTCCACACTATTTGAGGCAACTTCGAATCGATCAACTTTAACGTACCTTGATCGATTCGAACAGACCTTCGCTCATTCGATTCGAAGAGGGATGTCTTCGAATCCACTACCACGAATCTACCCAGTCAAAGCGGCGAAGAACATGGAGTCGACCCAGTCAATCCGGAGTGAGAAGCGGATCGATATGAAGCATACGCACCACGTCACCATCTTCACATGCAGAAGCATCGAGTCGAACCTATGGATTCGAACCATATCGATTCGAACGAATCCATAGGGCGAAGAACGTCAACTTGAATCGATCATAACTTGAGATCTACAAGTCCAAATGCTATGAAATTTTCACAGTAGCTTGAGCACATGTTGAAGAATGTTCACGCCAAATTTCAGCTCGATTGGACAATTTTTTGATCGATT
Organism: Allium fistulosum; assembly: GCA_030737815.1. Taxonomy (NCBI): domain Eukaryota; kingdom Viridiplantae; phylum Streptophyta; class Magnoliopsida; order Asparagales; family Amaryllidaceae; genus Allium; species Allium fistulosum. The sequence continues at coordinate 1,383,630,525 of CM060901.1, read as the reverse complement.
CGAACATAGCTTCGAATCGATCCCAAAGTGGGCCCGGATTTCCAGAAAGCGGGCATGTGGCCCCCCTCACGTGCCAGAACTGGTCTCCCCTCAATTTAGGCGAAATATCAGCCTCCTACACCTATAAATAGAGCCCCTGGTCATTCAGAAAAGGGGTCGGACAATTTTGAGAGCTAAAGAGCGCCCGGACTCTGCCAGATTTACTCCAGATCACCATTGCTGCCTTAGATTCAGATTATAATCATAAAATCCGTTGTACTACGCGATAGGAAATTGTAATCTTCAAGCATCGATCAATAAAAGATAAAAACTTTGGAGTGGACGTAGGCCGGAGATAGCCGAACCACTATAAATCTCGTGTTTTTGTTCATTATTTCTGGATTGCTGTTTGTTGTTTGTTTAGATCTGAGATTTGTGTTTGAATATTGCTAATTTGTATTCATACACTGGTGCTTTCACAACATTCGGGGTTTGTGACCATTTTTGGCGCAAACAGTAACATTTAACCTTTCTAATATTGTAAGAACATATGCTAAATAATGTTATAATTATCTACAATGATAAATTTGTGCATTTAATAAGATTGGTAAAATGTTTATCAATTAAGATATACAAATGAATTAAAGATTGATAAATATAAATATAACATATACTTACCAATAAAATATTATTTCACGAAAACGTTTCAACACCCATGCAAGTGCCTGATTTTACAACTACCGAATACATTCGTGGTTAGGTCACTTACGCATTTATTTGTTCAAGAGCATGTATTGCATTCTATGAGTTTCGAACTCTAAAAGCAATACAAGACTATGGATCCATTTACAATTGCATATAAATGTTATATGGTGAACGGTCAAATTTTGTAATGTACAATATTTCGATGAAATTAGTTCATCCGAAAAAACCAAATAAACGTTAGTGCGAGATCGAGTATTCAATCTGATTCATTGCAAAAGGACATTATCGTGTTAAATGTAACACTAGACCAAAACAACAATATTAATCTAAGAACTCGATTGCTGAAATGTAAGTTTAATTAGTTTACGTAAAGAGAAACATATTTAATGTCCTTAAAAGCTAAGGATAATTGAATGTGCTTTTGTAAAGAGTTCGTTATGATAATGTGGTAAGGGTTTTGTTTTGAACGGTATAACCATTTAGAAAGAATAACGAATGTACAAGAGTAGATATGATTTACGGTATAGTTGGGATGAAGAGAATGAATAGTCATGTCTGCTTCATAAAGAAACAGTAGAGACGAGAATTGTAATAATAGTGATTGGTACTTAACATTGGAATTAGAGATGAGATTTTTGTTCTGAAATGTAATTTCGTATAGAGGTTTTCTATGAGATTTATTTCTTTGAGTTCAGGATAATTTATCAAAGAACTTTACGTTGTAAACTAGTTACAGTATACGAAATAAATAAACTATATTAAGTGAATGATGGACCTCCAAATTTAATACGCTATTATAGTAATGGCAGAAATAGTGGGAGCATGCCATATAGCACTTACTGATTGCATCATATTATGAAAATTGTTTTCGTAAAATGTATCGAACATTATTTATGAAATAATGACTAGTTTTCGGTATCGACTAAGAAATAGACATGGCTATATTTCAATATGAATATTATCAATATTCATTATGAATTAAAACTTTAATGTGGTATTATTTTTCATAATAAAAGTGACGCACTGAAAAATATAGAAGTATCTAATATTATTTACAATTATTTTGGAATTATAGACTAAGCCATAGTTCTGAGAAAATAATTTTATTATATGATTTTGAATCATATGATATTTGTTAATTATATCTCAAAAAATTAAGGGCTATGCACTCATTCAGTGGGAGCATTATAATAGTTGATGAACTCTTCGTGTTGATACATATAGATGTATACAATCGTAAGTCTATTGACACTAAAACGTTTCCATGTACTTTGTCATATTCACCGATGAGTTATCACAGACATGGACATGTGTATTTGATACACATGTAGTATGTCTATGGTAAACTCATAGAGTGTAAAACAGAAGTAAATAAAATAACATGCAATATAAATGATTCGATTTGATCGAATGAGTGAGTATATTGGAAAAAGTTCCAAATGTACCTAAAAAATGAATAAAGATTCAATCTCAAAAAAAATCACTCCTCCATGTGATACATAATGATGCATCGAAAAGGAGTAATCGAACATTGTTGGACAATGTACGATTAATTGTGAGTGAAGATGAGTTAGTTTCTTTCTATAAGGTCATGTATTTAAGAGTCATACATAAGATTAATATTATTTCATCTGAATAACAGTTTCAAAAATCACACAAGATAAGGGTTTATAAGAAACTCAGACGTATCCTAGGCCATAGAGTTGGTAGGTGTGCGAGCCGAAAGATTGCACGTAATAATTGTTCATGAAGGATCTTGTATGAATCTGCCCAAAAGGATTTTGGGAAAGACTGTCATTGGATGACATATTTATGTTTTGAACATAATTTTTATAAACTAAAACCAAATCAGTTTTATAAATAAACAAATTCATAAAATGTTTATAAATACATATTCTATTGCACTGAGAAACAATTGTTGTTTCAAGAAATACCAACTTCATTGTAAAGATATTTATTTAAGGAATTATTGGCAGTAAAATGGAATTGGATACGATCCATTTATATAATTGATTAGATGAGATGAAATGAAATTAACTAACCTAAACGAACACACTGTATTACAGTGTCTAATAAGTATTCTCACACATTGAAGAGAAACTATGAGTTTCTTATCAACGTTAATAATATATTATCCTCGGTTGTTTAATTAAACCATTAAGAGTGTTGACTCTATAATATGGTATGATGCGCAAATCCGAAAGAATTCCAAGTACGCTATCAAAATATGATTTTGATTGTTGTAATCAAAGGGATGTGATCCTACGGCCGTGATTGTGTCTTTATGAGCAAGACTAATGCAGTTGAAATTAAATGAGCAATGTTGATAAAAATAATATCGTAAAATTTTAATTGTTGAAATTAGCGTAATATATTTGGTGTTCAACGTGCTCTAGTTAATTTAGATTTATTCACAAAATTACCACTTGGTATGACTTTATGTTTGGTACGTATGTATTGAAACAGAAAATTCTAAATATGATTTGTGGTAAACTGTTTACACATAATAAGCAAAAATGTCTCGAAGTCAGTGACAGCGATATTGAGGTTGTGTGTCTTTGGATATGATCCAAGAAGTGGTAGAAAGTATCATTTTACAAGCATCAAAATTGGACAAATATTTTGATAGAAATATCAATCAAAATGCAAAGGAAGCGTGTGTTCATAAGAAAGAACGTTAAAAGGTACGTTGTTATTTCTAAAATAAGTGAACGACACTTCGTTGATTTTAACGATGTACTTGTGTTAATCAACCTTAGTTGTTTTAATACTCAACTTTGGATTGTAAATGATGTCTTTTATAATGAGTATAAAAGATATTGGGAATGTCCCAAATCGATGTGCAAAGACACCTTATTAAATTATTTAATACGGAACATGTGAGATGAGTTTCTTATGCATTGGCAATAGGAATTATCATACATGTCATCTCGTCTACGATATCGTGATTTGTTTATGTATTTGATACATGAAGCAAATATCAGATCCAAATTGATATCACTAAATGGTTGTTGGAAGTGTTATCGTGTATTTATGAAATACTAGGGAATTGTTTACAGAAACAAAAACTCCTTATGAAGGAGTGTTTGAACACAAACTTTATAAGTGATATTGAGTATAGTATGTCAATAATAAATTCAAGTTAAGAATCTTTAAGTTGAAAATATTGCAAACGAAAGACCATGTCTAATTGAATGAAAAAGGCTAAGTATATCACCTTGAATAGCTCCATAATAAAGACAATGTATATAAAAATATAAGTGCATAAATTTATAACTGAGCCGGTTCCAAATGTTGAAAATCTCATAACATTATTATATGATAACAACATTGCAATATAGTTCATAATAGAATTTAGAGCTCACTTGAAGTCAAGAGACATACTTTGAATTGTTCCACATGATAAAATAGTTTACAACCATCGGAGCGAGTTGATTGACATAGTAGATAATTAAATCATAATAACATACCCGTTCACAAAGGGACTGACCCAATTGGTTCTGAGAAAACTGATTGGAGAAGTTGGAATAAGATTCCATAATTGACCCCAAGTGCAAGTGGGGGATTGATAGGGTTAGGGGTATGCCTTAGGGGCAATTATGTAACTTGTTACATATATCTAACTCGTTGACCAACCTTGTTCGAAATAAATGCATTTTCTTTCTATTATATACTTGATATAATGTGATTATAATAATTAATCAATTTAATTAAAAGTATATTTAATAGAAAATCCATAAATGATATGTTTTGTGATAGTAGTTACAAAGTGTTGTAACCGTGAGTAATTTATCGCAATGAAACAAAAATACCATTTTAAATGTTCCTAGTCAAGATGTATCGAGACTGGATATCGATGTATCCGTTGAGACTAGAGTACGTAATGCTCTTCAAATATTGGGCAGTGTATTACTCATGACTGTTGGGAGAACCAAGGGGTTACGTACTGATAGTTATTGGATAACTATGGAATGACTCACTCGATAGTTTTCTATTGGTTAATATAACTAAGGTCAAGCAGTGAATATCGATGTGACTAATTTACACAGTTCTCTCGACTTAAGAATACTGTTGATCTTCAATGTGGAAGCTCCGCTTTGATTATAGTTAAATCATGGCTCGGCATCCATCAAACGACTATGGTTGGATAGAGCGGAAGCATTGTAAGTGAAACACTATTCAAGAGAGGATTCGTCTCCTCGGTTAAATGAGGTTAGTATCCCGGTCAACTGAAGTCAACTCAAAGTCAAAGTCTCTGGCCAGAGCATTTCGGTTAATAATAATTGTTATTATTGAACCAAAGACTTTGTGTTGGACTATAAAGTTGAATGTGGATGATATTGGAATTTTAACCATTACCAAATTCCATAAATCCAAAGTGATATAGTTTTGATGAAGAGAATGTGTGTAAATAATTGTCACTATTAGGTACCGCTTATAATAAGTGAAATTGAATTTTACCAAAAGACGTGTAAGCGATAAATTTGGCCAAAATGTTACACCACCTGCTAAGTGACGTGCGAATGTTAATATTCGAATGGTTCAATACTAATCGCTGACTGAATTTACACCTATGAGTCGCACAACCGTAATGATGAATTCTCTGAAAAACCACATGATTTAATAAATTTATAAAATGTTGTAAATTGATTAAATTAATTGATATTTGGGAAATATTAATTATTATTTATTAGATGTTTGGAAGTTTTTTTTTGTAATTATGTTAATTCATTTATAAAAGTTATATTTGCGCACATTGATATATGATATCTGTTTCCTGGAGATTTGACCAGGCAACTGAGTGCTCGGCATTGGCCACTACTCGGCATGAAGGACTGTTCGGCATCCAGGAGGACTCGGCGAAGCGCGCGGCATCCAGTGGGAGACGGCATCCATAGCGTTCGGCATCCGTAGTGCTCGGCGTCAGTTAGTGTCCGGCGATAACCAATGCTCGACGCTAGCGTTCGGCATCCAGGAGGAACTCGGCATCAAGAGTACTCGGCATCCCAAAGTACTCGGCGTCAAGTGGTGTTCGGCATCAGGAGTACTCGACATCCCAAGGTACTCGGCGTCAAGTGTTATCCGGCATCAACTGGCACTCGGCTGCAAGAGCGCTCGGCGTCCCCTGGCACTCGGTACCCAGAGGTACTCGGCGTAGTACTCGGCATCAAGAGTACTCGGCATCCCAAAGTACTCGGCATCGCAAGGTACTCGACATCAGTAGAACTCGGCGATAGGATAACTTGGCAACGAGAGCGCTCGACATTCAGAAGGCATTCAGTATGCACAACTTCACAAGGACCGTTCGGCATGGAAAGCATCGTTCGGCATGGGAAGGACTGCTCGGCATCAGAGCGTTCGGCATACCAGGATCGGCATGCAGCGACCACTGTACTGAGGCTTGACCGTTCGGCTATCCAGCCCATTTGGGAAGTCCAGCCCATATTTGCCTATAAATAGGGGGGCATGGTCACAGTGAAATGGATCCTTTTTTGGGAGAGAAAATACGGGGAGACTCTGCCATTTTCAAGACTCATCTTCTCTACTTAAACGACTTCATTCAAGCATTTGATTCACGAATTGTATTTGTAATCAACCATAAAGGAAATCAATAAAGTTGAGCAAAGTGGACGTAGGCAATTACGCCGAACCACTATAAATTTGGTGTTCTTACTTTCTGCATTTAAATTAGCATTGCCTTCTCTGTTTAATTTGCTTTCATCATTTATATCTCTACACAATCTTTCTGAACGAGGTTAGTGACCAATTTTGGTGCTAACACTTTGGTGCTTTCACTGAGAATCGAATTCTCAGACCTCAAGGATCTGCTTTGAAGCTACTGGGTTGAGCAAATCCCCCAAAGAAGATCCGACTTACTGATAGAACATCCGCTGATTCTACTCAGAGTTCATACCAATAACTCTACAATGGCAAGACCACGTACCATGTCAGCTTCTCTTAATGCGGATGCCCGAGAGACTGCTAGCGTGCAACAAGCAGGACCTAGCAATCAACCAGCGATCCCGAGTGCAGGGATTGCCGCTCAAGAACAGACTCCAGTTGTCACCAGAGGGGAGTTCAACGACTTGATGAGAGAACTTAGGGAAAGCAGGAGACAACTGGGAGAACAGATGCAAACTAATGCCAACCTGATGGCACAACTCACTCAACAGCAGCAACAGAATGCTGGGGGCAATCCAGCTGCTTATTCCTCTTCTGACAGCTCAACTTCTTCTGATGAGCCACCCAGGCGCAGACGCCGTAAGACTGAAGCTGCAAGGGCAGATGCTGCTGCTCGAACAGCGGGAGACCGCGACCAAGCCAGAACTGGAAACTTCCGAACCGGAGTACAGATGGAGGAGGGAGCTCCAGATCATCAAGATGTTAACAATGTTGAACCTCATGACGCACGATTGGAAGATCGCCAGGAAAGGAGGCATCAGCATGGACAGGCATGTAGAACTGACTCCAACCTCCCAGCTTCTATACAGACGCCCGATCTGACAGCCATGATCAGGCAACTGATGAAAGAAAATCAGGGCTTATCAAATGACGATTGGGGAGTGTCAAGAAGTCATACTCCATTCACGGATGTTGTGCTGCAAGCGTCCTACCCCAAGAAGTTTAGCATGCCAACCATTCCTGCATACGAAGGAAAGACTGACCCCAGACAACATGTAATGAGGTATGAATGGATGATGGATTCAGCCAGAGCAAATGATGCCACCAAGTGTAGGTGCTTTCGGATTACTCTATCTGGGATCGCTACTATGTGGTTCACCCGACTTCCTCCGCGATCCGTATCAAATTTCGAGGAGTTGGCAAAGAAGTTTATTGAGCAATTCAGGATACACACTACACGCCCGAAAGACGTGATGTCTCTGTCAAGTGTAATCCAAAATCCCGGAGAGTCGCTGAAGGAGTACTTACAAAGATTCCACGTTGCGGCAACTGAAGTCAATAATCCCAACAACCATGCAATTCTAATGGCTGTGATGAGAGGTGTAGATCCGGATTCTGAATTCGGAGATTGGCTGGCAGGAAAACCTCCGACTACGCTAGAGCGTTTCTACTCCAAGGCGCACCAGTTCATAAGAAGAGAGGAAGCTAGGTGGGTACGACGAGACAAGGCGCCGGGACCTGCCCAAGAGTCAATTAAGAGCAACATTGCTGTGAAGCAATCTGGAGACAATTCAGGAAAGGTCCAAGTCAACGTCCAGAATAAGCCTGTGCAACCCAAAGAGTCCGGAGGAAGGAGTCAAGGAAAGAGGAAAGAAGCGGGAATGTGGAAGTCGAGAATTCCAAGCTACAGCGAGTACACTCCGCTAAACGCCCCACTTGAGAACATTTACCTATCCACATGTAATACTTTTCAATACAGAAAACCACGTCCGAAAGAATCAACTGAAGAACAGAAACGGACTGGGAAATATTGCCGCTTCCATGAAACCTATGGACACAACACGGAAGAATGCAGACACCTGCATGACGCTATCGAGAAATTGATCAGACAAAAGAAGTTGCAAGAATTTGTGAAGGATCCGCAGGAAGGAGGACAGGGAACGTCCGACCCAGGTCATGCACCGGCTCCACGTCATCTAGAGGAACCTGCCCGGACTGTTGGAAGACTGGTTATAAATACAATTATCGGCGGACCTCATCCCGCAGATAAGAACTGGCAAGAGATGGAACGATATGCGAGCTCCTTGAAGCATGCAGATTTCGAGTGCTATTCGAACGTAGAGGACGGGGCCCCTGCTAAGCAGCAGCGCGTGATGACAGACGATATTGTGTTCAGAAACAGAGACGCTGATCAGGTAGAGGCTCCGACCATCGATCCCATGGTCATATCTGCAACAATCGGACCAGCATATGTAAAAAGAATTTTGATTGATTGTGGAAGTTCAGTCAACATCATCTTCAAGAAGGCATATGATCAGATGAAGCTAGAGACAAAAGACTTGAAACCATCCAAAGCTCGTATCCACGGCTTTAACGGCGCTGCGACTGATGCAGTAGGATATGTCGAGTTACCAGTTGAACTGGGACAAGGCGAGCGTCGGAGGGTACGAATTCTACCCTTTGTAGTTTTGGATGTGGACTCTCCATATAATGTCTTCTTGGGTCGGCCGGCCCTGGCTGAATTTAGGGCGGCACTAGCCCCGTGGTGCTTGACTTTGAAGTTCCCGACTGACAAAGGAGTAGGCATTGTTCACGGAGACCAAGCAGCTGGTCGTTCTTGTTATGTGACCGAGCTCTGAGAAGCCCACCGGAGGGAAAAAGGAAAGGGTGCGGACAATCCTGTCCGCATCCTCAACCCAAATAATTGACAAGTAGTGCCCGAGCCCTGGCTCGGGCATAGTTCTCGGATCTACGGAGATATAGATCCGAGAGACGACGATGAGAAACCCAGGGAAGAGAAGGTGGCACCGGCTGAATTAACAATTGACATTTCGGTTAGCCGTGACGACCCTTCGCGAATACTGACGATCGGATCACAGTTAGGCCCCGCAATGACAGAAGACCTTAGCGACTTCCTCCGAGCAAACCTTGATGTTTTTGCCTGGACGCATTCTGATATGTGTGGGATTTCTCCCGCCATCACAAGTCATATGTTGAACGTAGACCCGAAATACATCCCAGTCAAGCAAAAAAGGAGAGGAATGGATCCAGAGAGATCCGCCGCTCTCGGAGAGGAGGTGGACAAACTCAAAGCAAATGGGTTCGTCCGCGACGCCCTCTACCCGGAGTGGGTCTCCAACCCCGTGCTAGTAAAGAACGCAAATGGGAAATGGAGGACTTGCATAGATTATTCCGACTTGAACAAAGCATGCCCTAAGGACAGTTTCCCGTTGCCTAGGATCGATCAGTTGGTCGATTCCACAGCAGGACACGAATTATTGTCATTCATGGATGCGTACTCAGGATACAACCAAATCCCAATGCATATTCCAGACCAAGAACACACCAGCTTCGTTACAAATGTTGGGCTGTATTGCTATGTAGTGATGCCCTTTGGATTAAAGAATGCTGGAGCAACTTACCAACGTCTGGTAAATCGAATGTTCAAGGACCAGCTGGGCAAAACCATGGAAGTCTATGTGGATGACATGCTCGTGAAGTCACGGCAGTCAAACGACCACATTCAAGACTTAGCGGAAATGTTTAACATACTCAGGTCTTATGGAATGAAGATCAACCCGCTGAAGTGTTCTTTCGGCGTTGCATCAGGGAAGTTTTTAGGATTCATCGTCAACGCTAGGGGAATCGAAGCCAACCCAGAAAAGATCCAAGCCATTCGAGATGTACAAGCGCCCAGGACTATAAAGCAGGTACAGAGCTTGAACGGAAAAGTGGCTGCGCTGAGTCGATTTATATCCAAGGCAACTGACAAGTGCATCCCATTCTTCGACATAATAAAGAAAGGAAAGAGGAATTTTGAATGGACGTCTAGCTGCGAGGAAGCTTTCCAGAACCTGGTAAGGCATCTGGAGAGCCCACCAATGCTATCTAAACCAGTTGACCATGAGATGCTGTACGTTTACTTGGCTATATCCCCTCATGCGATAAGCGCAGCTTTGGTCCGTGAGGAGGATCGAGTCCAGAAGCCGGTATATTATGTTAGCAAGCGTTTAACGGGGGCAGAGAAGAATTACCCTAAAATTGAGAAATTGGCTTATTGCTTGGTGATTGCATCACGCAAGCTGCGCCCGTACTTTCAAGCGCATTCAATCGGCGTTTATACCGATCAACCCCTGAGGCAGGTACTTCAACGACCGGAAACTTCTGGAAGATTGCTAAAATGGAACATCGAGTTGAGCCAATTCGATATCGCGTACCTACCACGGAGAGCTATTCGAGGGCAAGCGTTAGCAGACTTCATCGCTGAATTTACCATACCCATCAAACCGGACGATCACGACATCATTCCCCCCATTCGATGGAAATTATACACGGACGGTGCATCAAACGACCGTTGCTCCGGCGCGGGCGTAGTTCTTATAACTCCGGAAAACCGATCAATCTGTTATGCCCTGAAGCTCGATTTTCCGGCTACGAACAACGAAGCTGAATATGAAGCATTGATCGCTGGCTTGAAGCTTATCAAAGAACTCGGAATCAAATCAGTCGAAATCTTTTGTGACTCGTAGTTAGTGGTTTACCAAGTACGAGGAGACTACCAAGCAAAAGGACGAAAGCTTGCTCCGTACCTCGTTCAGGTCCAGGAACTACTATCAAATCTTGAGCGTTATGACATTTCACACATCCCGCGAGAACAAAACAAAGAAGCCGACTTGTTGGCTAAGTTCGCAAGTACCAACGATGTTCAACAAATGGGATTGTATCCCGTGGAAGTCTTGCATGCCCCGAGTGCGGACGAGATGAAAATCGATCTTGTGTTGGAAACAGAGATCGAGAAGGACTCGTGGATAACCCCATTCAAACTGTACCTGACAACCGGGGCTTTACCAGAAAGGAGAAGCGAAAGACGACAGGTCCTTCGAAAGGTTGCGCGGTACGTAATGCAGGATGGATCCATGTACCGGAAAGGATTCTCAGTCCCATTGTTACGGTGCATCGCTCATGATGAAACAAAGCGAGTCTTGAGGGAAGTCCACGAAGGGGAATGCGGTGACCATACTGGGGGCCAAACGCTAGCAAAGAAGATCCTCCGCTATGGGTATTACTGGCCCACCGTAAACCGGGATGCCGCGGACTACGCAAGAAAATGCGACAAGTGTCAAAGATATGCAAAAATCCCGAGGGCTCCGTCAACGGAACTCACACAAATGATCAGCCCTTGGCCATTCGCGATCTGGGGAATCGACATAATCGGCTCTTTGCCTCTATCCAAAGGTGGTGCGAAATACGCGATAGTTGCAGTCGACTATTTCACGAAATGGGCTGAGGCAGAACCTTTGGCCACTATCACCTCTAAGAAAGTCATTAACTTCGTTGTACGAAACATTATATGCCGCTTTGGCCTTCCACGCACCATCATTACAGACAACGGAACGCAATTCGAAAGTAGAGAGTTCAAAGAGTTCTGTTTAAAGTACGGCATCGAGAAAAAGTTCGCTGCCGTTGCACACCCAAAAGCTAACGGACAAGTCGAGGCCGTTAACAAAATAATCAAGTCCATACTAAAGAAGCGTCTGGAGAAGGTTGGAGGCAAGTGGGTAGATGAACTCCCGACAGCATTATGGGCATATAGAACTACCCACAAGTCCGCGACCGGCCACACTCCGTTCGCCTTGGCATACGGCTCTGAAGCCGTAATACCCGTGGAACTTGAAGTTCCATCGCACCGAGTGACATACTATGACCCCAAGACGAACCAAAACCTCTTGCAGGAATCACTGGACTGCATCGACGAAAAACGTGAAGAAGCTGAGTTAAGGGCGGCGGCGCACAGACATCGAGTCAAGCGCTACTACGATGGCAGAGTCCGCCCAAGAATCTTTGATGTGGGTGATCTCGTTCTGAAACGAGTCTTCCCAGTACCATCACGCATGAATCCCAGCTGGGAAGGTCCATACGCCATTGAACGGAGGCTTGGAGAAGGAACATTCAAGCTAGCGACCGTTGATGGCACGACACTCCCCCGAGCATGGAACAGTGAACATTTGCGGCACTATTACATTTAGCATGTTTCCCTTTCTTGTTATAGGCACTATTGTTTTCTGCATGTTTCCATTCAATAATGACTTAGTTTCCTTTTGAAGCTGTAATCGAGCAATTTAGTTGATTTTCATTAATAAAGGCTTGAAGCCACATTTTCTATGAAATTTCTGTATCTCTTAATTGGATGATAAATTACATTATTCTGTGCGGCGTACAGACTAGTATAAACGATTTCCAATCTCCGAGTCCCCAGAGTGCGGAGCGGAGTACTCTAAGTCCCCAGAGCGCGGACTAGAGTATAAACGATTTCCAATCTCCGAGTCCCCAGAGTGCGGAGCGAAGTACTCAAAGTCCCCAGAGCGCGGACTAGAGTATAAACGATTTCCAATCTCCGAGTCCCCAGAGTGCGGAGCGGAGTACTCTAAGTCCCCAGAGCGCGGACTAGAGTATAAACGATTTCCAATCTCCGAGTCCCCAGAGTGCGGAGCGGAGTACTCTAAGTCCCCAGAGCGCGGACTAGAGTATAAACGATTTCCAATCTCCGAGTCCCCAGAGTGCGGAGCGGAGTACTCTAAGTCCCCAGAGCGCGGACTAGAGTATAAACGATTTCCAATCTCCGAGTCCCCAGAGTGCGGAGCGGAGTACTCAAAGTCCCCAGAGCGCGGACTAGAGTATAAACGATTTCCAATCTCCGAGTCCCCAGAGTGCGGAGCGGAGTACTCTAAGTCCCTAGAGCGCGGACTAGAGTATAAACGATTTCCAATCTCCGAGTCCCCAGAGTGCGGAGCGGAGTACTCAAAGTCCCCAGAGCGCGGACTAGAGTATAAACGATTTCCAATCTCCGAGTCCCCAGAGTGCGGAGCGGAGTACTCTAAGTCCCCAGAGCGCGGACTAGAGTATAAACGATTTCCAATCTCCGAGTCCCCAGAGTGCGGAGCGGAGTACTCTAAGTCCCCAGAGCGCGGACTAGAGTATAAACGATTTCCAATCTCCGAGTCCCCAGAGTGCGGAGCGGAGTACTCTAAGTCCCCAGAGCGCGGACTAGAGTATAAACGATTTCCAATCTCCGAGTCCCCAGAGTGCGGAGCGGAGTACTCTAAGTCCCCAGAGCGCGGACTAGAGTATAAACGATTTCCAATCTCTAAGTCCCCAGAGCGCGGACTAGAGTATGAACAGTCTCAAGTCTCCAAGTCCCCGGAGCACAGTGTCAGCAAACCAAATAAAGACAAGAGAATCATTCAAACAAGAAGAAACTAAAATTTTATTCGATAAGTCCAAAATAGGGATACAAGATCACTCCTACAAAATTCGGGCCTATACAAACTACAAGTTATGAAAGATAGAAACTGTTACAAACTTAAGCAAAAACTTGTTGAACAAGTGCATCGATCATTTCTTCGACTTCTTCTTCTTGTCTGCCTTCGGTGTTTCCGATGACTCCTCTCCCTCACGTTTCTTCTTGGACTTTTTGCTTGCTAGAGAGACGGAGTCAGGAGTAGGAGACGGAACATCTAATGGTTTGGACCTGCCCGGGAGAATGATTTTCAAAGGTCTATTCCGCGGGTCAGTAAGTTCCAGGACTTCAGATTCAACTTTGACTTTGACCTTTCTCTTCTCCTCGTCGGCAAGACGATCCTTCATGCTCATCTCTGAAGTATGTTCAGAGGCGCCAGTGATTTTAACTTCGTCGCTTCCTTCGGCAGGAGACGGGGTATCAAGTTTGTCATCGTCAAGCGCCCCGATCACTTGAGCGTCTGGGCCGGGAGTTACCCCTGCGTGAGCAACGTCGCTTGTTTTCCCCGCTTCCTCCTTGGCGTCATCGCTCCTCGGAGTTAGCTCAGTGTCAGAACAACCTGTGAGAAATATAAGAAGTGGGCATTAGAACGAATAACCACTGCTAAAAAATGACGGATCACTTCGACTTCTAGAGAAAGAAGAATCTCCTACCAGGATCAGGTTGGCTGTCGGTGGCGCGCGGGGTTTCACCCTCCAGGATAGGTGACAGCACATGAACGCCGAGCCCGGGATCTTCGGGGTCGTAGCTGGCATGCTGCTCGAATGGATCAAGCGTCGACCGACCAGCCGATTGAGCTGCATAAGGAGCGGCGATGTGAGGAGTAGTAGTGTCGGCTTCTGACGGGCCAGCCTCGTTATTCTTCTCTTTCGAAGGGGAAGAGCCTTTGCCATAGAGAGCCATTGCTACGGATAAATCCGATGGCTCATTCCCCCTCAGGAACTCCTTCACCAGTGCATCCTCGTCGATTTCTTCGGAGCCTGATTCGACCTTCTTGATCTTTATCAGAGTTTCCCACGCCTCGGCCAGAGATTCATGGTAGCCGTCTCCCAAGAATGTTAAGTCGCGGTGCATAAGGACGCGGGCTCCGTACTCGGCGATCAACGGGTCAAACATACTTTTGACTTCTTCCCTGCCGGTCTCTGCGGCCGCCTCCAGGCGAGAATCAAGCTCCTCCTCAGCCATTCTTTTGCCCTCCTCACGGGCCTCATCCTTCGTTTTCTCGACCCCGGCAAGTTCACCGTCGAGCTTTGCCTTCAGGAGCCGGGTAGCCACAATCTCATCACAATACCGCTGTGATTCTTCCTGAGCGGCTATCTTGTCTTCTTTCTCCTTGGAGAGTTGTTCTTTCAGCTCTTTGACTTGAGTAGCAAGCGCGTCCCTTTCTTTTTGGACAGAGTCTTTTTCTAGGGCAAGGGCGCCGCTGCGCTGAACTGCTTCGTCAAGCTCCTTTTTGTGAGCCACCTCTAAGCGAGTAACTGCCTCGGCAGTATCTTTTGCACCTTGTTCAGCGGCTTCTAGCTTTAACTTATAAGAGGCGAGTTCTTCGTCTTGGAGTTTGATGATTTTCTTATCGCTGTCAGCCTCCAGAGTCAGACGGTCAATCTCGTGTTGACGCTCAACAGATACTTCTGATACCTTCTCCACCAAGTGCACGAATGCGTCATGTTGAACATAGACGTCATTGTTGCATGCAATGGCACTTTGCTTCACGTGCCCAGGAATGTGATGGATGGCCGGGAGGAATTTCAAACCGTCAAAACAAATTTTCGGAAACTTGGCCTTAAGGTCGACCATCTTTTCTGCAACAGTCGGGTCCACGGCATGAGCAGGAGGAGGAGGCTTAGAGAATTCCGTTCTTTTACGCGGCTCTCGAACTTGCCTCGTACTCGATGAACTGGAATGTTGTTCTCGAGCAGCATCAGACTGATAACCCTTCTGCAAAGACTTCTCTTTATCCGGCTCAGCAGTAGGAGGAAGATCACGGGACTGAGAGGATTGATAGTGCGCTTTCTTGCGGTGAGACGACTCGCGAGGGCGATTGTCCCTATCTTCGTAATCACCTCGGTCCCGGCGTCTGCCTGAACCGGAATCCCGTCCGGAGTGATGAAATATTGAAGACCCCTGAAGGCGATCAAGTCCGTGGGAGCGGCCCATATCACCTGCAAAGAAGGAAGATAACAACGAATTAAGGAGAATTCGCGAATTAAAAAGACTTGAAGTATGTTATGGAATGCGCATGTGCGTGTGTGTCCTAAGTGTTCCCCCCGACGGACCCGTTCGTTTGTCTTTGCTAATCGGAGTATTGTCTCTGTGAGCCGGGAGTTGAACTCCTACATTGCCTCTAGCGGGCGAGGAGAATTTGAGAGCTTCAGGATCATCGAACCCGTAATTAAGTATGTCTTCGGGAATAGAGAGGTTCGAGAGACCCCTCAGAGAACTCTCCAGACGCTGCGAAGAAGCCTCTTTTTCAGGAGGGATAGGCGTAGATTTTGAGGTGTCGCCAACTTTCTCTTTCTGAACCGTATATTTCAGCTTTTTCTTTCCCTTCGAAGGGGAGGATGACGTCTCAATGTCCTGAACTTCGATTGCCGGATTCCAAGCAGGACCCACGTTCTCGCCCTGAGTGTCGGGTGCATCATCCTCTCTACGCTCGCCTTCTTCGTGCGCGTCGAGAGCGCGACGCGACGACGGGCCGGCAAGTTTTTTCCCTTTACCAGATGGAGGTTTGGGAATTGTAACACCTTCTGGAAGGCTGACCCGACGATCAGGAGCTAGCAAGCCGAACCCCGACAGCGATTCATTTGAAATGATAGCTCGAATATCTCGATCCTCGGCCGGAAGAGCTCTAATCGCGTCGACAGCATCAGAATATCCTCGGCCTTCCGGACGCGGGTTAATACCTGAAAAGATGAAATGAAGAGTTAAGAAAAACGTGACTCCCATTAAGTACGAGTAACGGTTCAGCAGAGAGACTTACTGCCTTCAACCCATCTCCTAGCAAAACCAAACGGGCATCGCACATAGAACCATTCCTGTTTGTACATGGCGAACTTGCTACAGGCCCCTGTCAAGATCTGGCACTTGTGGTACGGCTCGAGGAAAATGAAGGAAGGGCTATCTTTCCGTCTCTTGAACATATAAATGTATCGAATATCACCGGGGGTTGGAGGTCTGGAAAAGACAGCCATGAAGAGTAAGTAAGTCCCATATAGGAACGCATGACCATTCGGGTGCAGCTGCGACGGAGCGATGTCTATATACTGCAGCACATCCCGGAGAAATAGGTTAAACGGAGGCACGCTGCCCATCCAGCACATGAACTTGTTGCAGGCCGTGTACCCGACTGGGGGCAAATGAGGACGGTCGTGTCTCGAAGGAACTAACACGTCAGTAAAGGGAATTCCGTGAATGGAACATATCCGTCGCAGAGCGGCCTCATTGATCCTCGAGGCTTGAGAATCGACCGGATTGTCCAGTAAGATGGTTGACTCCAGAGCATCGGGCGCCAGATTACGAGCGGGAGAGATTGACGGGTCGGAAGCATCTGCGGCTCCTTGCTTTGCTGACGGCCCAGGCCTGTCAGATATGGTGGCAGAACTAGATTTTCCTGACATCCCGAATAAATAATGAACCTGGCTAAATGCTTGAGAAAGCTATACTTGAAAAACGTTGAGCGTTAGAATTAGCAACACGAGTTTTCCCCCCACGTGGTGTGTGAACTAGTGCAAGCAATTGTGTACAGACAATAAGAAGGTTTAAAAGATATAATAATTAGCTTCGAATCATCGCCTTCGAAGACCGTCATCGCTGACCGTCTCAAAAAGCTTGCCTTGAGGTGATTACAGTTCAAGATTCAGAAAACATGTAATTTATGAAGTATCCGGCTTAAGTCTAATTTGACATTTATATCGTTCGGCATTTAAATGTCGTTCGGCGGTTACATTGTTCGTCCTAAGAAGAGTTCGGCATGTATCTTGGTTCGGTTAAGTCATTGTCAAGTGTTCGGCATTGAAATTGTTCGGCATATATATGTTCGTTCGGCATTTGAATGTTGTTCGGCTTGAATTATTGTGCGACAATTGTATTGTTCGTCCTAAGTATAGTTCGGCACGTATATGGTTCGGCCTAGGTATTTATATTGTTCGGCATTTTTGATGTTCGGCGAATATAATGTTCGGCAGTTATATTGTTCGGCAGGTATGTAGCTGTTCGGCATGACAGTTGTTCGGTAATTATGTCATTCGGTCTAGATGCTACTCGGCATATATGTCTATTCGGCATAAGGGTAGTGTTCGGCCTTAGTTCGTTCGGCTAAGGCAGCACTCCGCCCTGCTCTTTCTCCATTTACGACAAACGACAGAGACAAGATCGCCCGGCGAAGGTTGCGCCGTTCGACACACCATCTTCCTTTTTCTCCCAATCTTGATCAGCACAAAGGAGCTAGGTCTAACTACCATGCACCGTTCGGCGACTCCGAACGTGCGAACCACTTCTACTAACCACACATTGTACAATCCCATGTGATGAACCTAAAGTTGAAGTAATGTAATCGTGGAGGGAATGATACCTAGTTCGACGATCGAGGTTGAGGAAGGATCAACTAGACTTTATATTTGATCGAGTGGCAAGAATTGCAAATCTCTGGGAATAATAGAAGAGAAAGCGTAAAGAGAAAATGGTGGAAGGGCGCCTGGTTATATAGAGGGAATTAGAAGTCGAAAAGGCCATGACCGGTAGAACCGGTCAAGGTCGTAGCGTTCGGCCTCGGCGCATAACGGTTCGGCGCTGAAGCATCACTCGGCGAGGAAGCACCGTTCGAACGCGCATGTCTCGTTCGGCATTTGGAGCACGTCCGGCACGCATCGATCCCACAAAAGGGGCGTCTCCGTTCAAGGTTAGCCAAGGGTTTAAGACGTGACGAAAAGGTTGCACGGTTCAAAGCGTACCACGTTCGGCCACGCGATACACTTTGGGGGGCAAGTGTTTCCTGGAGATTTGACCAGGCAACTGAGTGCTCGGCATTGGCCACTACTCGGCATGAAGGACTGTTCGGCATCCAGGAGGACTCGGCGAAGCGCGCGGCATCCAGTGGGAGACGGCATCCATAGCGTTCGGCATCCGTAGTGCTCGGCGTCAGTTAGTGTCCGGCGATAACCAATGCTCGGCGCTAGCGTTCGGCATCCAGGAGGAACTCGGCATCAAGAGTACTCGGCATCCCAAAGTACTCGGCGTCAAGTGGTGTTCGGCATCAGGAGTACTCGGCATCCCAAGGTACTCGGCGTCAAGTGTTATCCGGCATCAACTGGCACTCGGCTGCAAGAGCGCTCGGCATCCCCTGGCACTCGGTACCCAGAGGTACTCGGCGTAGTACTCGGCATCAAGAGTACTCGGCATCCCAAAGTACTCGGCATCGCAAGGTACTCGACATCAGTAGAACTCGGCGATAGGATAACTTGGCAACGAGAGCGCTCGACATTCAGAAGGCATTCAGTATGCACAACTTCACAAGGACCGTTCGGCATGGAAAGCATCGTTCGGCATGGGAAGGACTGCTCGGCATCAGAGCGTTCGGCATACCAGGATCGGCATGCAGCGACCACTGTACTGAGGCTTGACCGTTCGGCTATCCAGCCCATTTGGGAAGTCCAGCCCATATTTGCCTATAAATAGGGGGGCAGGGTCACAGTGAAATGGATCCTTTTTTGGGAGAGAAAATACGGGGAGACTCTGCCATTTTCAAGACTCATCTTCTCTACTTAAACGACTTCATTCAAGCATTTGATTCACGAATTGTATTTGTAATCAACCATAAAGGAAATCAATAGAGTTGAGCAAAGTGGACGTAGGCAATTACGCCGAACCACTATAAATTTGGTGTTCTTACTTTCTGCATTTAAATTAGCATTGCCTTCTCTGTTTAATTTGCTTTCATCATTTATATCTCTACACAATCTTTCTGAACGAGGTTAGTGACCAATTTTGGTGCTAACAATATCGATATAATTTAAAGATAATTGCATGAAATGGTTAATGAAAATTTTATGTCATTTGATGACATGATTTATGAAAATTTTATGTCATTTGATGAAATGATTTATGGAATTGTATGTCATTTGATGACATACGTGTAAAGAAAGGATTGGAGAGAGAGAAACAATCAACGGAATTAATTAGGGAAGTTTTAATTAAAGAATGGGAAAAGTTTCATTCTTTCAAATAAAACATACTCTCTAATTCATTTTGTAGGTGCAATTCATTCTTTCTCCTATTATTTTAATAAGTAACTGCTACATATGTAGGTGTATTTGATACACTCATTCAATCAAATTTACATAATATTCAAACCCTTTTGAAATTTTTTCACCAAATAAAATAAAATATTGATTTTATATAAAATAATATTTAGATAATATCTAAATGTATTTAAACTTCATCCGCCCATTAAAGATCCAAAATGGCTAAAAGTTTTGAAATTCACTCATTTCTTCCGTTGCTGGCTGGCCCAGTTCCAACAATGTACTAGTTCATAAGCACTTTAACTTCACGTGGTGTGAAATATTAATGAATTTGAAGAGAAGTTGGGGATCGGTACCGATCCCTAATCATGGATCGGTACCGATTCATGCATTGGCATTGATCTTGGACTTCGACCTTGTAATTGAAGTAGGTTGATGTCATGAAACTTCTTGGCAAGTTTTATGACTTCACATCTTGATCTTGTTCGATGTTGAAGTTTGGCAATTATCATTTCGGATTATCCTTTAGTTATTTTTTAGTTCGATTGTTCTAACTTGTCCAGATGTGACTTGGTCACAAAGTTGGATAACAATTACCCAATTAGGGAATTAGTAGTAGGACATTCAATAAACCAGTATAGCAGATAATACCGAGTTAATCAAGACTACCCTACCCGCTTTAGACAGCCAGTTAGCTTTCCAAGCAGACGGTTGACTATTAAATTTTATCAACGATTATTTCCAATCTTCTTTTTTTGGTTTTGTTTAACTTACTATTATACCCAAGTAGTTAAAAGGAAAGCTTATGGTTTTACAGTTAAGAGTGTTGGCCACATCAGCCATGCAAATTTGATGTGTCATTAAGAACTAGGGCCGAACTTTTATGGAAGTTGATTTTTAAACCCGATAAGAGCTCAAAATTATATAACATAGGTTTAAGAATAGCTATATGATGGGGGAGATGGGAGCAGAATAAGAGGGTGACATCTGCATATTGCGGGGTAGTTACCCCATCTACAGTAATTTTACTTCCTATACTACGTAGAATGTTGTTTCTTAATGCAAGGAAGGAGACTCTATATAAATCATCAGCTACGGGTTGAACAAAAGGGGTGATTAGGGGTCACTCTGTCAAAGACCTCTCTTCGACCAAACTTTGTTTCCTTTGATGTCATTCACTAGAATAGAAGACGCATTAGTCTTGAGGACCAAGCTAATCCAAGAGATCCATTTGTTTGTGAATCCTCTGGCTTTAAGAACATCGAGTAAGAAACTCAGTCAATCGAGTTAAAGGCTTTGGCAAAGTCTAATTTAAAAATAACACATGGAATTTTTTCTTTTTGGCGGTAATTGATAAATTCTTAGGCCGTAGCGATCTCATCCGTAATGTATTTGCCTTGAATGAAAGTTGTTTGTGTTTTTTCAAATAAGTTACCCATTTTATGTCTTAGTCTGTTTGTAAGAACTTTATTAGTAATTTTAACCGAATAGTTAATCAAAGAGATGGGCCAAAAATTGAATGGTTCTTTAGAATTCTCCCTTTTAGGGATTGAAATAACGTCTTCTTGATTAAATCTACCTAATTTGGAATTCATCAAAAAGTTGCATAATGTCTCATTTAATAAGAGACCAGAATTTTTGGTATAAAAACATCAGAAAACCATCAGGGCCCGTAGCTTTGTCGCTAGCTAGACCCTTAATTACTGACCAGACCTCCTCCTTAATGAATGGGGAGTCTAGCGCAGTTAGGAAATAGTCCAAGTTAGGATAAAGATCCTGCCAGTTTGCTCGAATTCTATGTCTACATCTATTACCATAAATCTCCATATAATGATTGGTAAAATTGTTGTTTAAATCACTCTGTTCTTTATATTCAATTTCATTAACTTTGATTAATTTTATGAAAAACCTATCAAGTAAACCCTTCGAAGAGAAATATGTGGTATTCCTTCCTACAAGTGGTATTTCAATATGACTATTTTGGTTGATGAAATAGTTAAATTCTTCAATGTCAATGAAATTTCCCTCTTTAAGTGTACGCTCTCCAATGTATCTGGTCACATTATAGTCTCCTCTAATGAGCCAAGGTTCGTGGGAGAGATTAAATCTATACATTCAGCTGAAAGAAGTTGTCTTTGGGTTCTATTATTAGGTTCATAAACATTGGTGATGTTAACAATTTGGTTATTTTGAAAGTCTTGCAGAATTATGTGAAGTGAGTGATAATTAGTTATCGTTTGTAGAAGTTTAAATTTATCCTTCCGCCACATCGAAATATCCCCCGGAACTGCCATAGGCTGGGGCAAACTCGTATTTAGAAAGTAGGTTGCCTCTAATTGACATAAATAATTTGCAGTTGGGCGGTTCAGTTTTAGATTCTTGAATTAACATTATATCTATCCTACCGTTTATCAAAAATCTTTTAATTTTAGATCTTTTCACAATCGAGCCTATGCCCCTCACGTTCCAACTTAAAACTTTCATATATGAGTGTTGTTGGCCCTTTCTATTTCTAAATTTATGATATATTCAACATCAGTGTCTAATTGGTTATAAATGATGCTGGCATTCTTAGTTATATGATATGCCTGGCTGGGACTAAACGAGTTTAATACAAGTGTAAAAGTACTTCCTAAAAGAACGCGTTCACCTGATACTATCGAGTCTAAAGCTAGATCTGGGCGGAGGTGCCTCGCGCTTCTATGTACAAATTCAGTAGATTTGCTCCTGCCTTTGTAATTTTGCCTAGTGCTAGAAGATCTCTGGAAATACGAGGTTGACACAGAATCACAAGGATGATTAAGACTACGCTCAATCAATAAGGTGGTAACTGGAACAGGAGAAATACATGCTTCCTGAGCATATGAATCAGCTTGAAAGGAAGAGGCTTGAAAGGCAGTAACTGTTATATTGTATTACAACCATGATTATGAATCATTGTAAATATGTTTTACACAACTTTACTTTAACATAAATAAAAATACATTTATTTCATACAATAAACATTACTCATAATTTTTTTACAATTAATGAAAAACATTATATGTAAAATTATGCCAACATTTTTCACATGTTGTATCTTATGTTTTAATAATATTTATAAAGTATCTAGTAATATTTTTTATTAAAATGTTATTAAATACCCAAGCACAATTGTGCACAAACATTATATATATATATACACATATATATGCATGCACATACACACATGACAAAATTGATTAATTTATTAAATTCAATGAGAAGCACGTACATGATACATAGGACAATATGTTGGAACAACTAATGATTTACTAATAGAAAAAGGATTACATAAGTCATCAAAAAGCATTTTTTGGTTTGGAAGACATACGTTACAAACGGGTACCTATATATAAATTAGAACAAAAATGCAACTACTTCAAACAAAAATATGATGGCAGTAAAAGCCTTCTTCCTAGAAGCAACTTTATTACTGCATTATGTGCAACGTAAAAATTTAATTAAATGCTAGTTAGTGCAAAGTACCGTGATAATAAAAAAAGGAGATAAACAAGAGAAAAAACAAGGTGGCTATTAATAATATCTAACAGTATGTTAACTTGGCATGTTCTACTAGCTTAGTCATGGATAACATTTCTAATACGTTTGGCAAAATATATCACTATGTGAAAAATAGTTTCCATGTTTGAATTTTGCTTCATACATAATTTTATTTAAAAATTTATAATATTGAATACTAGTTTAGTATTTTATGGGTTGCACTAACTTAGCATTGTTATATTGAAAACCACATTGTATTGTTTGTACTTTTAATTGTATATATAATAATCTTTGTGATTGGAATTTTTTGTTCATGCTATAACTATATAATTCTCTTATTAATTACGATATGCAGAACACAACTTCCCCTTGTTAGAATCAAAGTACTGACTCTCTATTCATCGAAAGTCATAACGTTTATTATAGTTCTTATTTTCCTACATAAAAAATCGGTGTCGTCCCTTGCCCAAAGCAATTGAAGCAGCTGCTTTGGGCCTCTAAATTTCTAGGGCACAAAATTTGCCGCTGCATCATAGATATAACAAAATACGTAAAGAAAAAACGACGCCGTATAAGAAAAATCACAAAGCATAGACAAAAGCGCCGAAGTAAAAGAGGCCGGAGGTAAAGGCAAGCAATCTCCAATGACCAATCCCCTTCTCAATGCCTTGATTTCTAATTTCTCTCTCAATTTCCTTCAATTTTCCTTTGTTTGAATAATGGATCAAAGTTTAAAGGTTTTACCTTTGTTTTGGTTAAGTTGATAATTGATTTTGTGCTATGAATCTCTTAAAATTAGTATTGATAGAATGCAAAACAACATTGTTTGGTTAGAAATTTAATGATTTTCATTTTTCTCAAATTAATTCAAGAAAATAGTTTTTGCTTCAAATTATTTTATGTATATATTTTTGATAAATTATTGTTTATAGTATTTTTGTAGATACTTAGTTCATTTCAATTATTAATTTTTGAACTGGTAACGATTATGACAAATTGATTTTGTTCTATGTAGATTACTTTCATTTTGGATTCATTTTCAGTGTAATTTTTAGATAATTTTATTGTTTATGGATTAAAAAATTACTTTTGTCAATTGGTTAACAAAATTTTAATTTATATTTGTGTTAATTATGTAAATGATTATTTATGATATTATATTTAGTGTCTTTTGAAGTATATGTAATTAAAAAATAGACACTATCTTAGTTTTATGTTCATTATTATTAATACGGTATATTTTCTATATTTCTATTGCTTTGTAATGTTTAGAGTTGCACAAATAAGAATCGAGACACACTAAATTAGTACATATTTTATGATCTTGGTTTACAATTGGCTTTGGGTACTAAAACTTCTATGACCGTCCCTGTAAAAAAAATTGATAGTTCTTATTAACTATTGTTATTTTAATTTTATGGAGTTAAATATGTAGTGCAAGATTAACAAATAAATCATAATACATGTGTTTGCAAGCTATATATCAAATGACTTTGCTACACTATCCTATGATATATAGTTGCATTCACTATATTAGGTTGGCCATCAATGTGCATGATATAATATATAATATATAATATTATGTTATGGATGTTATTACTACTATTTTTATGTCTAAAATTTTTCAATATACATTGGCTTCTTGAGAAGTTTTATACATCGACTTCCTAATAAGTTTTAGCATCTAGTTTATAGGCTCTAAAATGATAGAAATTGAATAAGTATACTAAGAATTGCAAAGTTACTCGAACCTTTTTCAAATTTTAATAGTACGCCATAACATTTTGCATCTTATGAAGCATGGAATAATTTGCTCAATAGCTAAAGTAAGTTTATCTCCTTACTAAGTTTATTAACGTGTAAAATGTTCCTATCAAAGAGTTTGTTGTAGGGATATGAATTCACACAAGTGTAAGAACTTTGAAGTGTAGTTGTATGTTTCTTACGACTTCCTTTTCCATTGTATATACATGCTTATAAAAGTTGTTTATCACCTGTCAATGCATGCATACACGATGCTATGGTGTGTTTACAACTTTTAATCATGCATGTGCATGTCTTTTTTGCAATCTAAATATATTATATATAAATCAATAAGCATCTCTTTCATGCACCCACTAGTCTTGAAATAAGTATACACCCTTCCAAGATAACTACATTTTTAGGCCAACAAGGTTGGCTCTATTGGATGATAGTTTAGACCACGAGATTAAAGGTCACGAGTTCGATTCCTAAGTTCGGCACATGTTGGCATTAATGAACCATATTAAAAAATACAAAAACTACAATTTTACAACGAAAGTCTAACAACTAAACTTTATATTTTATTTAAATCATTTTATAACTTAATATGTTATTTTTAAATGAATTCATTTAAAGCTAATTCTCACATATATAGTTTAATGCAGCCAAAATAATTCTAAGTACAACAATGTTTGGAAAAAAGCGACAGTCTCCTTTGTATGGAATCTCTCGACAAAATTCAATCACAAAATATATATGTGCACAATCAAAACACAATTGGATTCACAATAAATACCAATATATAATACCCCATGGGTATAGTACCATATATATTCGATATAAGCGTAAAAAGGCACCTTCGTTGCAATTTCAGCGACCTTACTAAATTTTAGTGCAAATGCAAGCGACTAGCGTCATAGAATAAATCAAAAGTTCTCATGTACCTATACTTTCTTTAAACATGGGTATAAGTTCATAAATAAAAGCACAACGGTATAGTTCGTACAATAAATTATGTTCTGGTTGGTTTTAATATGTTGAAATTACAATATCTCATATTTATTCATACCTAATTTTGATCATTGATCCAATATTTGTCTTACTTTTGTACTATTGTGTGTAGATATGATTTGGAAGACATCTCCATTATGTTAATTATAAAATTTATGGCGGTTGATATACTTATTATATAATTGGATAGAAGAAAAATAGTTTTATGGGAATTAAAAATAGATTAGTGGTTATAAGAACATAAAATATAGAGATCTCCAACTTATATCGTATCCAGTTTTCCATTTGTCTAGTACCGAGATACTACAAGCCTACAAACATAAAACAAGGAATGCATTAGTATAATCAATAATTATTATTATTGCTACATATAGGAAATAAAAAACTTAGCAATAAAAGATCATATAGTCCAACTTTCACTTGTAATTTTTATTCTTACTTGCCTTTTATGAGATAATAAAAGAGAGCCATAAGAATAAGTCCACTAAAAGATACAAATGCAAAAAATCAAAACCAAAGTTCTTCTTATAATCATAGCTTTCCAAAAAGCACAAATTCATTGAAAACAGATATTGTGGTTAAAAGTTATGATCAAATCCACTTAATGTTTCAACCAAGAAAATTGGGCAGAGGTAGACTTCTACTCAAAATTGAGTTTTTACCTTATAAAACTTTAAATTTTCAAAAAGTTCTTCATGATAAAGTTCTTCCCTAAAGATATACCATTTAAAATAAAGAAAATTCACCAACATATGATCATAGAGAAAAAAGTTATGGTTGTTTTGGTATAGCCATTTCAAAATTCTCCAAAATTCCTGTCCAAAAATTTTGTGTTCATTCAAATCAACTTTTTTGTTAGGGAAAAACACCCTACACCAAAGTTGTCTACTTTCAAATCCACTTTCTGAAAATTAAAAATTACAAACATCTAACATTTTAGTAAAAGGTTGTGTATATGATACAAAGCGAGCCTTCTCATTCTTTAATTCAAAACACTTCATCTTATATAAATCTCATTTTAAATAAAGTTCTCCAAAATACCCACTTTCTTCTAAATAAATTTCCAAAACAACCCCAATATATACCTTTGAAAAATTCTTTTTAATCCCATGATATCAAATTCACAAAATTACTTTCTAGCTTTATAAAAACATTTTAAAATTTCAGTCATCATTAATATATATACAATTATTTTTCCTTGAAAATTTTTCCTTCAAAAAATATATGTTGTTCACATAAACGACTTTTCAAAAATATATATTTTACTCAAGATATTCGAATTTTATATGTTATCAACATATTTTTCGACTATCAAATATGCTTGAGAAGTTAGCAAAAGAATATGAAGCGACTAGGTCCATGGGAAGATATGAGAACATTCCGAAAGGCAGGTATCGAGCCTATAAGTGTACGATGATCTGACGAACCAATAAATCTATTATGTTATTGGGCTTTGAGTCAATAATGTAATGAGCCTGTAATAATGCTCCATCAATAAGGTGGCATCGAGCATCTAATATGAAGGGATGTCAAACTTGAGCACAATAAAGTTGTCAAACCTTTATAATTATAAAAAGTGATGTCGAGCTTCTACATCAATAGGGATGGCGAGCACCTCTAAACAACACATGAGGATTTTTTGAGCGCCTAATAACAAGAAGATGTCGAGTTTCTGCAAGGCAATAGAGATATCCAACAACTACAACATAGAATGCTATAGTATAAAATAAAGGAAGGATGCCACACCACTGAAAGATGTTGAGCATCTAGTTACAAGGGGAGGATATCGAGCCTCTATGGAAAACAAACCTTAGATGCGATGATTATTATCGAGCCTTTACAATAGTAATTGCTGTAAAGCATATTTAAGCAGCAAGTAATATCGAACTTCTACAAGAATGATGAGCTTCGACACTAGCAAGGAATTTCGAGCTTTTACAAGCGGCAAGAGATGCCAAACCTCAAAAGACGTAGAGGATATCACGTATCTACAGTTGTACAGATTGTCGAGTATCTACCATCATGAAGGTTATTGAGTAACTACCATGGTGTGGGATGTTGAGTATCAACAATCATAAAGGGTGTCGAATATCTACTATGCAAAGAGATGGAGATTACGTAGCTAGATGGACACGTATCAACCACCCCACCTATTGCTACCTCTATAAATAGATCCCTTCGGCCCTTTAGAAGGGGCGAATCATTTCTTTATTTACTTCTCAATTATATGCTGTAAAACCTAAATCGATTTAGGGATTTTTGGAGCTGATTTCAACTCTTGTAACCTTTGGCATATAAGGACTTGGGCAATAAACTTTGCATAGCATAATCCTCTCGAATGTGTATCTTTGACTATCATTGAATGATGGACATGCATATGACCTTATCTTTGGACTCAGACTTGAACTCAGACTTGCATATTATTTTGCATAAGGCTACTTAAGCCCTTGTTTAAATTGAACTTTGTCTCGCATATCACCAATTGTGCCTATTGACATATGAACAAGGGATATAGCATATGTGAATTGCCTATTTTTCCTCTTACCGTACAAATAAAGAACAATTGCATGTTTATGTAATTCACCTATTTTACTCTTGGATGCATGACTTGAACTTTTGAACAAAACCAAAAGGGTGTAATAGGAACATTTTCAAATAATACCGCTTTGTACAACGTCTTGGGTGTTGAGCCAATTTTTGGTTTAACATTATAAATTTCAAAAATTATTTCAAATTGAAAACTTATATTTACACCTTTTTATATCTCAATGTATTTTATTACAAATATAATTACAACATCCATTCAACACACAACAAAATCATACAACATGCCATATGCACAATTCACACCATCACATACCACACATTTTCAAATTCGCAAACATTCAAAAATATAACAACATTGCCTTGCCACATGTATTAACATCTTTCTTAACTGATTAACTATAGTGTTGATCGTGTAATCAACATTATCGCGCCATCCATTCCATTATCCACCAACACTCGTTGGTTGCAAACGTCGTTTAAAAATTTTAAACTTATAAATTATTCTTATTAATTTCAAAAAAATAATTCATTACTTTACCAAAATAATATATATATATATATATATATATATATATATTCATGTCAAGACTTTTCCTAAAACATCATTTATAGCCTTTCTCAAAATATTATATTCTTTTCAAATATAGTATTATTAACAATCCAAATTATTACACTCTTCCGAAATATAACTTAACCCGTCTCAAATATTTTCTTTTCCAAAATATCATTTAGTTTTCCTTAACCATTTTTGCACTTTATAAAATATTGTACTACCTTTAAATGTTACATCTTTTTCAAATATTGATTTTAATATTTTTCAAAATATTGTTTTCATTTTAAAACAATTTTCCTTGAAATATTACCTATAACTTTTCCTCAAAATATTTACTTCTTTCAAAATACTATTTAACTTACCTCAAAATATTTTTTCCCAAAATATTATTCATATCACTTTCCAAAATAATAATATTTTTGAAAATAATGGTTTTACATTTTCTAAAACATTTTACTCATTTAAAAATATCCCTCAAAACATTCTCCTTTTCAAAATAGTATTTATAACATTCTGTAAAATATTGTTTAATTTTACTCGAAATAATTTTCTCCTTCCAAAGCAATGTATACATACTCCAAAACATTATATCCACTTCAAAATATTGTTAAATTTTCCAAAAGCACTTTACTCTTCATAAAATATTACAATTCTTTCAAATATTATATTATTTATAGGATATTGTATTCTTCCCAACCCACTATGTCCAAATCCTTCGTCCTAGTGTTTAGGAATCTTTATCGATACGTTGGCTAGGCGCATTGGTCAAAATTCTAGCACCACTTAACAAACTAATTAACACAAAATCAACTTCAAAAATTTATTAAATATTTAAACAATTATACATGTATATATATATATATATTCTTTAATAAACTTTCTTTATGAGAATAATTTCTTGCTTGTATTAAAAAAAATTCAAATGATCTCTATAAATACAATCAAATAATTGATCACCACACTCATCAACCATCCAAGCATACAAATAAGCGGGTATTAAATTTTAATTTTATCTCAACACATTTTAATTATGTGTGTGAGTGTGTATTATTTTCACTTATATGAAGAATAAATAGTTTTCCTTATCGCATGCGGTTACCTCAGAGATGAAAGATAATTTTGGGTTAAAATATTAGTCTTGAGTGGGTTTCTATCTTTGAGTGATAATCTCCTACTTAATACCACACTCAAAACTGATCCCAACAATTCTTTCCAACTACTATTACAACAAAGCGACAATCAATCAAATCAAACACATAAAGAAATCAAAACACCAATGCGCTTTGTGAAAAACTATCCATTGGCTTATGCTACACCACTCTAATCGCCATTGGATTATGTTACTCCAACTCGCATCGTTGTAACTTATTGTTGTGATGAATTCTAGACATAAGATTAGATTAGTGTCTTCTTCTGAAGCTTCCCTAACCAGATATCTGTCTATTCCATTCAAAACCATAGAGAGGTCTACTATTCATCATCAATGTTGACACTATTGGTCGAGACTTCTACTCTCTGCCCTCGTCAACTACTTTATATCTCATATAGAGACTTACACTCAAAAAGATGCAGACGTAAAGATATCATATAATAAAATAACAAATATGTCCCCAAATAATTACCCCAATAGTAAAACCATGTAAATTTAGGTTAATAATTTAATAACTAATTAGGCCCCGAAAATGAAATTTGAGAAAACGAGTGAATTTGGCCACAAAACTTGCACCGGTGCTTATGGTGATTTTCTAAGCAACTTTCAAATTTGGAGTTTTGCAATCGGAGTTCAAATAAAGAAGTTATGAGTGTTTAAAGAACACACATTGAAAATAATTAAACAATAATTAACTAACATTTGTAATAAATTAACCGGGACCCACCGATCGACCTTCTCTATGGGTCGGTTGACCAGTAGTGGTCGACCACTCATAAGGGTACGGTCGATCGGTCGAGGGTTTTCAGCATGATCTGAACCTCGGCCAACAACCCGGATTTAATATTTTTAACCTAACGGTTATGACTGATTCGAGAGCCTATAAATACGGGCAAAACCCTTCCCTTCTCTTCTCATATTTTCATATCTAGGGTAGTGAAGCTCTGCCATTTCCTCTTCTCCACTATTCCTCCTAACCTTAAAATAGTTTGTATTTATAGAAATTGGAGAAGAGTATAAAAAGTAAAAGAAGAGAAGGAGCGAATCAGCGTTGCGCAAACAATAATGTAAATTTCAATATTGTAAATTAATATTTCCCTTCAACCCTACATCTCTTCTTAGATCTAAAATTCTAATATATATATATATACCCTTTTTATACATATTTCTTGGATTAAGAAAGAGATAAAGTGGAATCAAAGAATTAGATTAAGATCTGAAGATTTGGAACGCTCTAAAAGGTGAGCGAGAAATTATGTAAATTGTTTATAACATTGAAATTTATTAGAATAATTATTGCCGGTAGTTATTTTAATAAAAACAAGTAATTCATATGTGGCCCCATATAGCCCTTCGACTATGCTTATTTTCTTTCAAAAATAAATAAACTTGTCTCTAATGATCTGTGTAAAATTAATCATTCTTAGTTTCTGCGTTTTTCTCAAGCATCCTATTTTTTATCCATTTTTCATATTTTATGGCCTTATAATAATACATAATGCTTTATTTTCTATGGAAAAAATTCTATGAATCAAAACCTACTTCAAACAATTTGTTTCTGTCATCATATTAAATTCTTAGTTCTTAAAGTTTACAAGAAGCATGAAAATTGTCCAATTATTAACTTGGCCGTCAGAGAATTAAAGAAGAAAGTGGGATTATGGAACATACTACTCACCTAGATTCCTTTGTTAATCAAGTCTCTAGTTCCCTTAGCTTCTAATCATCTTGTTTAGGCCACAAGTACCATTAAAGAGCTCAAGCTTTTGTTTTAAGATTTGAATTCAGAATGAAATGAAAAGAGAGGAAAGTGGTTATTCTTATTCCAATGAATAATTAGGCCATTAGCCTACCATTTCCCTTTCCTTCTTTAATCAATTAAAGTTAGGATTATTTGATAAGGTACTATTGGTTATCATTTAATTTCTCATTCATCTTAGACTTTGAAATAAGATTTTCCTTAGCATCCCTTGATTCACCCAAGCATAATACATAAACAAAACATCCCATGAATATTTACTCCTTTTCATTATTTCAATATCTTTATCCTCTTAATTAATTATTTAATTAATATTTATTAATTTATGGGGTGACACCGAACATATGTATATTATTGTAACAACCTGCATATTTTACGATTATATATTTAAATGTTTTATTTAAATAAAGCATCGTTAGTTGAATTTAAAGTCCTAAATGTGACTTTTTGTAAACAGTCGAATTTGGACTCAAGACCATTTCCATTGATCTTAAAATGATGTTTACAACTTGTTTAAGTATAAACATTGATATGTTTGGAGTTGATTAGGATTTTGGTATTTAGTTTGGGCCTTGGGTTGTGTTCTAGCCCACTAACCCAACAAGAGAACCCAAACTCTTCTACCTAATATCCATCCCACTCCACTCCTCTTCATTCACTCATTCCACTCATAATTTCCTAACACTCAAGCCCTAGGAAGAATGGTGGGAAGAGGAAATTAAAATACCTAAGCCCTAATTTCTCATAGGAATTTAAGTTCTAGTTCCAAAATCAAGGAGAAGCTTAGGTAAGCATCCTCTTCATCTTTTCCATCTTAATCCCTCTCCAATTTTCATAATTTCCTATAACCTAACTTAGGAAATATTTGTATATGACCATTGATTGGAGCTTCCAGAGTTGGGATTGAAGTGGAGTTGATCTTTCCTTGTTTAGAGCTTCTCATTCCTTGTTTTGAGTTTAAAGATGAGTTCTTGAACTCACATCCATGTCTATAGCTTTCATTGTTGTTAGGTATGAATTCCTAACATCTATTTCATGTTCAATTGCTTTTGATTTGAATTAGTTTGGTGAATTTTTCCAATTTTGGTTTTGAAGTCAAAAATATTTAAAGATCCTATCTTGGATGTTTGGACATGTTATTTGGGGTGTATCGAAGAGCCTATAGTGCTGGGTTGTCGCTTGGCATAAATCCCTAGCCTCCATCGCTCATTCCATCGCTTTCGGTTTGGATTTTCCCTCTTTGGGCTAGGCAAATTGTTGCCCAGCTGAACCAACCAGACATCTAGTTGGTAATTTCAGACGTCTGGTTAGGGCACCAGAAGAAAAAAAAAGATACGGCAGAAAAATAAAATGGCAGAGCCCAGAACCAGACGTATGGTTAAACCATTCCAAACGTTTGGTAGGCTTCAGAAAAAAAAAGGAGAAAAAATATGAAATCTCCAGAACCCAGGGTCAAACGTCTGGTTAAACCGGTCAAACGTCTGGTCCTGTTGAATTTTGCCTATTTTTGAGTGGATTTTCAATTTTTGTCGATTTTTGTTGATCTGGTTAGTTGTTGTCATTTATTATCGACTTTGATGACTTCTTTTCTGGATTTTTGGGGGTATCCATTCGATGGATTGATATTGATTTTTATGGTTTTAATTCACGTCGTCGAATGTGGATTTTTGGTGATAGATTGTTTTTACAATCATTTCTGTGATTTGTCACTTTAAAGTACAAAGGTTTTTATACTAGTAGTAAATATTCAAACTCTTTCACAAAAATAATTTCAACATTTCTTTTAATACAAAGCCCGTTTTTAAAACCGTTTTCCAATCTATTGGTATATACAAACCTTTACCTCATTCGTATGAGAAATCCAATTAAATGACTTAGCAAAAAGGATGGTATGAAACGCTTGTGTTTACTTCGTCGGTTAATTCTTAGACTTGTTCGATTGAAATCTTGTGACAATTTTCGAGTGGAAATCTACAATTTGTTCGTAAATATTTAAGTTAAGCCAGTGGTTATGGAACATGAAGCTAAACTTATTTATTTACTAGCTTGATGTAATTTACACTTATTGATCTATGACGATCATTTTGTGGTTTAGACTAGCGATATGTGATGTCTCTTTGTCCGCGTGGGGGACTGTACCCCGTTCTGTTGAGCTTCGTCTCATTTTTAAGGGCTAGCGACATATGGGTTTATTTTAACCGTTTTATGGAGTTCGGTTCATCGGGTGTATCGTTGTACTACGTCGTTGTTCCGGCTTATTTGAGTTCAGGTTCCTCGGGCGCACCGTTGTACTACGTCGTTGCACCGGCTCTATGGGTTAGCGACCCGTGGGATAGCGTCCCGTTTGTGATATACTTGTTGGTGATTTTTCATGCTCCCGTTTGTGGTAGGCCTCCCCCTTTTGTGTTTTCTGGATTTCTAATTAATGATTTTCGGAATTTGTGTTTCACCAATTTTTCCGATTGGCATTAATACGTTTTGTCAATATTTGAGGCTTGGTGAATAAGCTAAAGGATATGATATTCTTTTTGGGTGTTTGAGAAAATTTAAGATATTATATAATTTTCATTGTTATCAAATATATACTTGACATAATATGGTATTATTATTATCATATGTTTTTGTCATATCGCTTATCCTTTCTCATCTTACATGATAATTATAGCTAGACTGATCCGTTTATATTTTTTCTTCTTAAATAATACTCGGGCCAGACCGAGGTGTTTCAGGTGCTTCCACTTGACTTCTTAGCAAAGACTAGCTTCTAACTTTTGGATAACTACTTTAGCTCAGTAATTTTTGTTTTTTTATACATTCGAGATAAAGACTCCTTGATGTATACATATTCTTTTGTCTAGCACTTGTACCTATTTTTTTATGATGTAGTGGATCTTGTATGACCACTACTTTGATGTTCACTTCTATGTGTTATATTCATATATGTTTCCGCCTTGGTGATATGAATATCTATGACTGATTTTGTGTTATGCTTATTTTATATTTGTTTCCGAAGGCCACATAGCCACTGTGTAGTAGCTTTGAGTTTGTATTTGATATGTCAGATTTCCTCTTGAAATGAAATGCATGACCTTCTATCTGGCATATCGGTACTCGCACAAATCAATTACGCAGATGGTCGCTCTTCAACAGCTTATTCTTCGTGTTAGTCGACGGCATTACCCCGTAGTGTTCTTGGCTACTGTGAGTATAGAGGTGGGGCGTCACAGCTTGGTATCAAAGCCAAACTTTGGAACAATGTATAATAATCTAGCAAGGATCATTGTCCTAAGTCTGTCTTAGAAATCATGCCTTAGGATTTTATTCGAGTCATAGGACCCGTTCTGTCCTATTTTCTTTTATGATGCATTGTTTTATCGATCAAGTTTGTTTGATATTCATTCTGAGAATAACCTTTTTCCTCTTCTTTCTTTCTTTCTTTCTTAAAGAAGAGAAATGGTTAGACCTGGTCGTCCCAGCGTCGATCAATCCAGTGCTACTCCTTAGGATGGCGTATTCATGTCTGCCCAACAGCTTTTGGATCTTGTAAAGAATGCCCAAGCTGCTGGACCCATTCAAGAGCCTACTCATCCTAAATCCGGGTTTGCACGCTTGTGTAGTGATTATACCAATTTGGGTGGAAGGCCATTCAAGGGTTCTGAAAGCATTATAGAAGTCCAAGCTTGGCTTAGAACATGCGATCGCATCTTTTCTCGCATGAATCTTGTGAATCTACATCGAGTCCAAGTGGCTTCTAGCATGCTCCAGGAGAGAGCATTAGATTGGTATGAGCTTTTGATTTCGGAAATCGTTAAAGCAGATCTTACTTGGGAGCAATTCCGAGAAAGGTTTGAGTTAAAGTTTGTGCCGGAAGCTAAAAAAGTAACTTTAGCCCGACGCTTTATTGACCTTGTTCAAGGTGAATCTTCTGTGACAAAGTCTGTCGCATCTTTTGAATCCCTCTCGAAATATGGGGTCGAGTATATTAATATCCCATTGAAGAAAAATCAAAGGTTTATCTATGGGTTGAATAAGAATCTCAAAAAGGCTTTACTTCTGAAACTAGAAGTTTCTTTTGATCAGCTTGTAGATATCGCTCTTCGACTTGAAGAGGTCGATAAAGAAAGCGATGTTGAAGTTGTCGGTGCCAAGAAGAACTTCAACAACAATAAAAAGAGGCAACTCGACAGTAAGTTCAAAGGACCTAATCCCAACAAGAAAGGGAAGCAAGCAACTTCAGTAGCAAAGACTCCTACCTCTAGTCGTGGAGAATGCTACAATTGTGGTTCTAAGGACCATTATGCAAATAGGTGTCCGAAACCCCTTTATTATCGCTATTGCAAAAGTTCGATTCATCTTATATCTTCATGTCCCAAACTTCAAAGCAAGAAAGAGGGAAAGCTGAATGTTGTGCAAGCCCCTAGTAACACTTCTCTTGGTCAAGGTATTTCTCATTCTGTCCTTGATGGAATCATTATGTTTCATGATCATCCTATTCGAGTTCTTTTTTATACGGGTGCATCTCACTCTTTGATATCAATGGAACTTGTTGATACTTTGTCTTTAAATGTTATGGGCTTGATGACGTCATTGAGAATTGCAAATCCAGTTGGTGGATCCACAACACTCAGTTTGTTTTGTAAAGATGTCGAGATTATTTTATGTGATTATGCTTTCCTAGCCGATTTGCATGTTATGAGCTACCTAGGTTTCGAAATGATTTTGGGAATGGATTGGCTTAACCATTATGAAGCCCACATCCTATGTCCCGAGAGGACTATCCATCTTCGACATCCTCAATCTGTTAAGCAGAATTCTATTGTTCTTAAAGATTTGGATTCCAATTCGGTAGCATCCTTATATTCTCTAAATCCACATGATGACGATAATGATGATGAGGAAGATGTCATTTCCCTCATTCACGTTGTTCGTGAATTTCCCCATATATTTGAGCCCGTTTTAGGATTACCCCCTAAGCGAGCAATTGAGTTCAGAATTAATCTAATCCCTAGAGCTCTTCCTATCACTCGTCCTCCTTATCGTATGTCCAATAAGGAAAATGAGGAGATGCGTAAACAATTATCTGAATTGGAAGCAAAACAGTTTATTTGTTCTAATTCCTCTCCTTGGGGAGCTTCAGCTATCTTTGTGAAGAAATCCGATGGTACACTTAGGCTTTGCGTTGACTACCGCAAGCTTAATGATCTTACTATTAAGAATAAATATCCCTTACCTCGGATTGATGATCTATTCGATCAACTTAGCAGTGCTAGAGTCTTTTCACAGTTAGACTTAGCAACTGGTTTTCATCAGCTTCGTATTGCAGAGGATAGCATTCCTTTGACATTGTTCCGTACTCGTAATGGATCTTATGAATGGCTTGTTATGCCATTTAGTTTTACGAATGATCCAGCTTATTTCGTTAACCTTATGAATCGAGTTTTCAAAGACTTCCTCGATCGATTTGTTCTCATCTTTATCGATGATATTCTTGTTTATTCTAAAACCAAGGAAGAGCATGAAAAACATCTTCGGATTGTGTTAGAAACTCTTAGAGGCAATCAATTGAAAGAAAAAATTTCTAAGTGCCACTTTTGGCAATCCCATGTGAAATTTTTAGGACATATTATTTCTAAATCCAGAATTTCCATGGATCTTTCAAAGATTGAGGCAATTCAAAATTGGAAGAGACCAGAGAGTGTGACAGAAATTCATAGCTTTCTTGGATTG
The DNA here is from genome assembly GCA_030737815.1 of Allium fistulosum. NCBI lineage: Eukaryota > Viridiplantae > Streptophyta > Magnoliopsida > Asparagales > Amaryllidaceae > Allium > Allium fistulosum. The sequence goes on along the minus strand of CM060901.1, from coordinate 1,383,592,671 downwards.
GCGGGCTATTACCGTTGGTTCATAAAAGAATTTTCTAAAATTTCCGTACCTCTTACTAGTTTGACAAAGAAGGGAGTTAAGTACATTAGGTCAGACAAATGTGAAGCTTCTTTTCAGAAATTAAAAGAACTCCTTTCCGATGCTCCTATTCTTGTGATTCCCGAAGGGAACCAAGACATGATTGTTTATACCGATGCTAGTCGTATTGGTTTGGGAGCCATTCTCATGCAAAGGGAATGTGTTATCGCTTATGCTTCTAGGCAATTAAAGCCTACCGAGACTATATATGCCACTCATGATTTAGAGTTCGCGGCCATTGTTTTCACCCTTAGTATTTGGCGTCATTATCTATTGGGAGAGAAATTTGTTCTCTACAACGATCATAAATCTTTAAACTATTTGTTTTCTCAAAAGGAACTTAATTTGCATCAACAACGTTGGCTCGAATTCCTTGCATCTTATGATCTTGATATTCTCTATACTCCCGGAAAGGGAAATCGTCTTGCTAATGCCCTTAGTCGAAAGTAACAAGCGGTTGTTTCCATGATGATATCCGAATGGAATGATCTCAAGACTTTGTCCACTTGTGAGATTCGAGATAGTGAATCCGATTTGTGTTCATCTCTTGTTTTATGTAGCCTTGAGGCTCATCCATCTCTTTTAGACCGCATTCTTGAAGCTCAAAAGCATGATCTCGAATTGGCTCATCTTAGCAAAAGTTGTAGGGATAGAAATATTGATGGTTTGAAAGACTTTGAAATCGATGCTCGTGGAGGCATTCGAAAATTTGGTAGACTTATTGTGCCAAATATTAGTGATCTTCGTAAAGACATTTTAGAAGATTCTCATCGTTCTAAATTTACCATTCATCCCGGTAGTAGTAAAATGTACCCGAACATGAAACGACTTTATTATTGTGATGGAATGAAATCTGATATTGCTAACTTCATTAAGCGTTGCATGACTTGCCAACTCGTTAAGGCCGAGCATCAAAGGCCCGGTGGGTTATTGCAACCTTTAGAATTCCCGTTTGGAAGTGGGATCAAATTCCCATGGACTTTATTGACGGTCTTCCCCGTTATCGTTCGGGTCATGACAGTTTATGGGTGATTGTAGATAGACTTACAAAATCCGCCCATTTTCTTCCCGTTAGGTCCAACCGGACCGTACCTCTTTTGGCCAAACTCTATGTTAAAGAAATTGTTAAAATGCAAGGAGTTCCTACTTCTATTGTTAGCGATCGTGATCCATTATTTACTAGTGGATTTTGGAAGGGTCTTCAAAAAGCTTTGGAAACGAAGCTTAATTTTAGCACCGCTTATCATCCTCAGTCCGATGGACAAACCGAGCGTGTGGATCAAACTCTTGAAGATCTCCTTTGTGCATGTGTTCTTGATTTTGGTGGAAGTTGGGAAGGTCATATTTCTCTTGTTGAGTTTTCTTACAATAATAACTTCCAATTTAGTATTGGTATGGCACCTTTCGAGGCACTCTACGGAAGGCCATGCCGATCTCCTTCGTGTTGGCTTGAAGCCGGTGAGAATATGGTTTTAGGTCCAGATTTTATTTGTGAGGCCACAGAAAAGATAGACCTTATTCATCATAGGATGAAAGAAGCTCAAAGTAGACAAAAATCCTATACCGATAACCGAAGAAGGAATTTGGAATTTTCTGTGGGAGATTTGGTATTCATTCGTGTTTCACCTATGAAGGGTGTTGTGCGTTTCAGTCGATCGGGAAAATTAGCACCTCGATATATTGGCCCATTTCTCATCACCGAAAGCATTGGTTCCGTGGCTTATCGTCTTTTATTACCTGCTCAATTTTCTGCTATTCATGACGTATTTCACGTTTCTCAACTACGGAAATGCCTTAGAGATTCCGATTCTATTCTTGAGCCCGGTGTTATTGAAGAAATTGAGGTTTCACCTAATTTGACTTATGAGCAACATCCTATTCGTATTATTGCTATGGAGGTTAAACGCCTTCGTAATAAAGATGTTTCGCTTGTGAAAGTTCAATGGTCCGCAAATCCTAAGGATTGTTCTTGGGAATCCAGAGAATTCATCGAACGAACACATCCAGACTTACTCTCTCGTGCTCCTTAAGGTGAACTTCTCACTTCAAAATTTTATTTTGTGTTGTTATGCCTTAGAGTGGTTGTTACCTTTTATTTTCTTCTAAATTATTGTGAGGACGCAATTTCTTTAAGGAGGGGAGTCTGTAACAACCCGCATATTTTACGATTATATATTTAAATGTTTTATTTAAATATAACATCGTTAGTTGAATTTAAAGTCCAAAATGTGGCTTTTTGTAAACAGTCAAATTTGGACTCGAGACCACTTCCATTGATCTTAAAATGACGTTTACAACTTGTTTAAGTATAAACATTGATATGTTTGGAATTGATTAGGATTTTGGTATTTTGTTTGGGCTTTGGGTTGTGTTCTAGCCCACTAACCCAACAAGAGAACTCAAACTCTTCTACCTAATAACTTTCACTCCACTCCTCTTCATTTACTCATTCCACTCATAATTTCCTAACACTCAAGCCCTAGGAAGAATAGTGGGAAGAGGAAATTAAAATTCCTAAGCACTAGTTTCTCTTAGGAATTCAAGTTCTAGTTCCAAAATCAAGGAGAAGCTTAGGTAAGCATCCTCTTCATCTTCTCCATCTCAATCCCTCTCTAATTTTCATAATTTCCTATAACCTAACTTAGGAAATATTTGTATATAATCATAGATTGGAGCTTCTAGAGTTGGGATTGAAGTGGAGTTGATCTTCCCTTGTTTAGAGCTTCTCATTCCTTGCTTTGAGTTTCAAGGCGAGTTCTTGAACTCACATCTATGTCTATAGCTTTCATTGTTGTTAGGTATGAATTCCTAACATCTATTTCATGTTCAATTACTTTTGAGTTGAATTGGTTTGGTGAATTTTTCCAATTTTAGTTTTGAAGTCAAAAATCTTTAAAGATCCTATCTTGGATGTTTGGACATGTTATTTGGGGTGTATCGAAGAGCCTATAGTGCTAGGTTGTCACTTGGCATAAATCCCTAGCCTCCATCGCTCGTTCGATCATTTTCGGTTTGGATTTGCCCTCTTTGGGCTAGGCAAATTGTTGCCCAGCTGAACCAACCAAACGTTTGGTTGGTAATCTCAGACGTCTGGTTAGGGCACTAGAAGAAAAGAAAAAAAGATACAGAAGAAAAATAAAATGGCAGAGCCCAGAACCAGACGTCTGGTTAAAACATTCCAGACGTCTGGTAGGCTTCAGAAAAAAAAGGAGAAAAAATATGAAATCTCCAGAACCCAGGGTTAGACGTCTGGTTAAACCGGTCAGACATCTGGTCCTGTTGAATTTTGCCTATTTTGCCTTTTTTTGAGTGGTTCCGATTTTTATTGGTTTTTGTTGATCCGGTTAGTTGTTGTCATTTATTATCGACTTTGATGACTTCTTTTTTGGATTTTTGGGGGTATCCATTCGGTGGATTGGTATCGATTTTTATGGTTTTAATTCACGTCGTCGAATGTGGATTTTTGGTGATAGATTGTTTTTACAATCATTTCTGTGATTTGTCACTTTAAAATACAAAGGTTTTTATACTAGTAGTAAATATTCAAACTCTTCCACAGAAATGATTTCAACATTTCTTTTAATACAAAGCCCGTTTTTAAAACCGTTTTCCAATCTATTAGTATATACAAACGTTTACCTCATTCGTATGAGAAATCCAATTAAACGACTTAGCAAAACAAGTGGTATGAAACGCTTGTGTTTACTTCGTCGGTTAATTCTTAGACTTCTTCGATTGAAATCTTGTGACAATATTCGAGTGGAAATCTACAATTTGTTCGTAAATATTTAAGTTAAGCCAGTGGTTATGGGACATGAAGCTAAACTCATTTATTTACTAGCTTGATGTAATTTACACTTATTGATCTATGCCGATCATTTTAAGGTTCAGACTAGCGATATGCGATGTCTCTTTGTCCGCGTGGGGGACTGTACCCCGTTCTATTGAGCTTCGTCCCATTTTTATGGGCTAGCGATCTATGGGTTTATTTTAACTGTTTTATGGAGTTTGGTTCATCGGGCGTATCGTTGTACTACGTCGTTGTTCCGGCTTATTTGAGTTTCAAGTTCCTCGGGTGTACCGTTGTACTACATCGTTGCACCGGCTCTATGGGTTAGCGACCCATGGGATAGCGTCCCGTTTGTGATACACGTGTTGGTGAGGTTTCACGCTCCCGTTTGTGATAGGCCTCCCCCTTTTGTGTTTTCTGGATTTCTAGTTGATTATTTCTGGAATTTGTGTTTCACCAATTTTTATGATTGGCATTAATACGTTTTGTCAATATTTGAGGTTTGGTGAATAAGCTAAAGGATATGATATTCTTTTTGGGTGTTTGAGAAAATTTGAGATATTGTATGATTTTCGTTGTTATCAAATATATACTTGACACAATATGGTATTATTATCATATGTTTTTTGTTATATCTCTTATCCTATCTCATCTTACATGATATTTATAGCTGGACTGATCCGTTTATTATTTTTCTTCTTAAATAATACTCGGGTCAGACCGAGGTGTTTCAGGTGCTTCCACTTGACTTCTTAGCAGGGACTAGCTTCTGACTTTTGGCTAACTACTTTAGCTCAGTAGTTTTTGTTTTTTATACATTCGAGATAGAGACTCCTTGATGTGTACATATTCTTTTGTCTAGCACTTGTACCTATTTTTTTGTGATGTAGTGGATCTTGTATGACCACTACTTTGATGTTCACTTCTATGTGTTATATTCATATCTGTTTCCGCCTTAGTGATATGAATATTTGTGACTGATTTTGTGTTATGCTTATTTTATATTTGTTTCCGAAGGCCACATAGCCACTGTGTAGTAGCTTTGAGTTTGTATTTTATATGTCATATGAAATGCATGACCTTCTATCTGGCATATCGGTACTCGCACAAATCAATTACACAGATGGTCGCTTCTTAACAGCCTTATTCTTCGTGCTAGTCGACGGCATTACCCTGTAGTGTTCTTGGCTAGTGTGAGTATAGAGGTGGGGCGTCACAATTATATTATTACTTAAGGATACAACTTAAGTTGATATAAAATATGATTTTACCATAAAAGTCCATAAGCAATAAATTAAGCCAATATACCACATCATTGGCTAAGGTGATGTGTGGACGTTAATACTAATCGCTAATTGAATTCACACTTATGAGTTGCACAACCATATCAACGTAGACTTTAAAATATCACATGATTTAATTAGTTTATAATGTGTTATAAATAAAGTAAATTGGCTAAAATTTAAGAATATTAATTATAAGCGTATATAATTTATGGGGTGCATTTAGTATTTAAGGTTAACACTTAAAAAAATTTGGGTGCCCTTAGTACTTATTTGGGTGTATATATAATGTAATTTGTGCATGTATTGATGTATATTTAATAAGAATTAAGTATGTCAATGATTACTTATTAGACTGAAATTTTTTAGGCGCATGAAATGTCGATATAGGGGTTAGCCATATGATGGAAGAGGGGGAGTTTGAATGAGTTGTTGGAGATTGAGTTAAAGGAGCGTGATATTTTCTTTTTGGCTCTATCTATAAATACTCATACAAATTCATTCTTGTCCAAACTTTTGAAAACCCTAGCCGCCTATACTTAGATCTGACCTCATTGCCATCTCCTTCAAATCAAAGCACTACATCAGTGGTTTAACTCATTTCCTTCCATGTTCGAGTGGTGGATCAGAATTCAAGGAGATAGACGTAGATCAATGTGTAATAAGCAGTAGTTTCTTCGCAGTTAATCTTTATTTTTAGACCTATTCATATGAGTATGCCTTATCCTTCATATATAATAATACTGCCATATGTATATATTTTAAGTAATAATTTTAGAATTAATAAATAATTAATATGGATTTTATATGAATTGGTATATATTAAATTTGAAATCAACAAAATAAAATTATTTATTTTCGGCCTATAATGTAAATTTATTGGTAAACTTATTTAATATTAAAATATATTTCTTTGGCAAAGCCAAAGTTTTATAGTGCTCATCCACTTTTTATTGAAATAAAACAAAATTACAACAAAGCACCCAAAAAACAACAACCAACATCCAAGTAAAGACAAGGGTAAAAACCTTAACCAAACATAAAAAACACCCCCACTACCAACCATACCCCTTAGATGATTTCACATGTGATAAGTAGCTTCTTTTCTTCCTGGCCAATCGATTTATCGACATACTTCTTTTTAACACTCTCCTCGATTTCCATTATACTTTTTTTGTCCAGCTCCCTCTTATCTTGCTTTCTACGGTTGAATATCCTACCATTTATTTCCTTCCAAACCACTCCACACACTTTTTTCAATGCAGTGATAACCACATAGCTATTTAAGAATCTCCACCTCATTCTCTCGTGAATCTCGAACTAGATTATCTCACTCTCTTTGGCTTGGAAATTAGCGTAGAAAACCAAAATTATACCTTCCCAAAAGCTCTTCACAAAGAGACATTAAAAGAAAAGACGAGAGTTTGTTTTTCATTATCCTCTCCACAAAGACAATATAACGAAGAAGATAGCATATCACTATGACACAACTTGTCTTGAGTTAATAGCACATTATTGATCACTCTTCATAAAAAGAAATTATCCCTAGCATTGCCATCTTCATTCCAAATACGCCTGAACCAAGGGCAAGAGTAATAATTGTTTTGCATAGCTTTATATGCTGATCCTACACTATGCTTGATGTTCTTTGGACCCCATTCACAAACACCACTATTAGATGAGTATTTAAAGCCCATGGTGATGTCGCTCCACACAACCTTCACCTCTTGATTGTTGCAATAAGGTAACTCTAACTTCTTATATTGAATATAATCTAACACCTTAGAATTAAGAGGGATACCAAATTGTAATATTTGGTTATACAACAGAATATTAGAAAGAATAAAACCATACGAATGCCAAGGATCATGCCAAAAGGAAACCGAAGAAGAAGGCCTGATGTTATATCTAAAAATAGGAAGAAGTTTACTTCTCGCACTCTAGCATTCACCAGAATGTCCATAGTCCAAAAATGCCTATTGCCAGTCAGAATAGATAGGACCCAGGATTTCCAAGGACTTCTTTCCTCTCTAATATTCTGGTTGATAAGCATAGAGCAAGCGGCTATGTTCCATTAAAGCAGGTTAAACAAGCTAAGACCCCCTCGATCAATTGGTTTAGATACTTTGGATAATGAAATAGGGACCGTTTTCTTAGGGTAAGGGTTGCCTGACCAAAGAAAAAGCTTTTCAATCATTTTCAAAAGGTATTTTAGTAGCTTAAACATCCTGGCATAATACACATGCAAAGAGAAGGCAATAAGACTTGATGATAGTATGTCAACCGGCATGAGATAGAAATCTATTGTGTCAACTATTCAGTGTACGAGTTATCTTGTCATACTACTGAAGGCATTGGGCTATATTAATTCTAGAAGATAAGAGAAGTAACCCTAGATAGGACATACCTTTGTCCAGGAGTTTGAAATTGAATAAGGAGATAATTCTATTTTGTTGTTCACTGTCCATACCAGCAATAAGAAGGCTGGTTTTGTTGTTATTAATATTCAATCCTGAAAATTCATGGAAGGTCATGAGCACATTAACCATGGCATAACTAGAAAAGAGGGTAGGCTTTGTAAATATCATAAGATCATCTTCCAAAAGCAAGCTGGATATAGCCATGGATTTGCACTTATGATGGTACTCAATGCATTTCAACTAGAACTGTTTAGCAATGAGAGAGGCAAACACTTCCATTACCATTAAGAACAAGTAAGGGCTTAATGGGTCCCCTTGACGAAGCCCTCACTACTACAAAACAGGCCATTTGCATCGGTTGTTTACCCCCCTTTTGCATCAGTTCAACAACCGATGCATATGCAACCGATGCAACAGGCTTAACACTTTTGCATCAGTTCTGAAACCGATGCAAAAAGGTCCTTTTTGCATCGGTTGTTACTAACAACTGGTGCAAAATATCATGGTTGGTTACTTGGACACAGCCCCCACGTTGCATCGGTTTTTTATAACAACCGATGCAAACTAATCCCTCTATTGCATCAGCTATTTATACCTGATGCAAAAAAGCGATTCTCAGAAATCATTATTACAGTACTCAAATAGACAATATATATATATATATATATATTATTGATTATAACAAACAATTATTGCATGCAATATTACAATCATTCAAAATTAAATTTGGTGGAAAATACAAACTGAATAACATAATACCAAAATAAGCATATATCAATTACAGTGTTAATAATCTATACAAAATAAGTGTGGATACATCAAACTGTGCAACCATCTAGTTACATCAAATAACAATCACCACTGCCACAACTCCTTACTTCCTCATCATTGCCTACTTCACACCTCTAACCAACAACTTCAAACTGCATACATACATCAGCCTTCCCAAACAACTGTTGTACCACTAGGTCCACTACCATCCATCTTCCCTCAACAAACCACCAACAAGCAACCTGAACAATCAACCACGTGCAGACTTCACAAACTTCACATCTACTCTGCAAATATCTGTATACATCTCCGCAATATCATATTAAACTTCATTTACACTGTCAATACTTCATCTACCTATGCAAATATCTAGTGCACATCAGTGCACACCACTGCAACACCACTAAACCAAACTACCACAATACAATCTTCCTACAACAACGTCCAAACTACTACACTGCCATACAACCCCTTTGCCATATCAACTCCCCTGCCATCTACTCTATCAATCAACCACATACCTGAATTACATTCCTCCCATCACTCATTACCATACCATTACTACAACCCTTCTCTATACATCTATTGCTTGCTCAACCACGGTCCGACACATCACTGACCATCTCCTCCTCTTACACTTGCCCTGACTAACAACTTCTGCTCGTCATTCAACAACTTCATATCAATAGCAGCTCCACTGTTGCCACTACAACATCATCACAGATCCAAACTGCTGCACACACCTGACCTTCCTCTACCAGACTTCAATAAGTTCAGCCGCTCTGCCATACATCATATCTGACCACTAGAACTCCACACAGTCAACAACTATCTCAAAATCGACCGCAACTTCAACTGCGAATCAACCAATCCCTCAATCGCCTCGAAGATCACCAGAAACTGAAACCACCTGCAATCGCGATCAAACCCATGCCTCCCATCAATCGAACATCCCAATCAAAATCGCCACCATCTTCGAATCACTCCTTCCCACCGAACTCCACCTCATTGTTACTCAACACTACTCTCTATTACAAAACTGCCTTCTCTATACAAGCTCACCGAAACCACTCCTCTTTCAACAGCACCAACAACTTCATATCACTATCACCATAACTTCACATCACTAGTACCAACAGTAGTGTCAAACTGATCCAACCCAGAAAACCACCACACTGCATTCTTCCCTCCTATGACTGCCATAACATCATCAACCTTCAACCATTGCCATACAACATCATCACTACTACTGCACCATATTCATCCCCAAGCAAACATCGACTTTCACCCTCCTCGTAACCATCAATATTCCCTGCTTCTAGCTTCATTTCCTTCGACCATTCCATCCATCACCAAACGCAGCCTTCCACTGCCTCCTACCATACTTCGACACAACAAGCTTCATAAGACATCGACCTGTCACTGCCTATACAACCATATACTGCACTTCACAAAACATTCTACAAACATTTCACAAAACATTCACCTCCCTGCCACGTCAATCTACAGAGATACAAGCACAGTCAAACCGTCACCCCTCTCTATCCACCATCAATAACCAAACCTCTGCAAAACAAACAACATCTCCAGTTGGCAACCTCAATCAACCTCCGACAACCCAAACCTATCACCACAAATCAACCTGAAACAAACTGCTCCTCTGTTGCCAGTTCATCATTGCATCCACCCATTGCCTTGTACTGCCTTAACTCCACCCCCAATCACCATTGCCTGAACTTCCCACTGCCCAAACCACCTCTGCAGTCAATATAAAACAACAACCATAACAGCAAACCCATTTTCCATCAGCCTCATCTATAATAATAACCAACCACCACATTCTCTGCTCTCTGCTTCAGCATCAGCAAACTGCAGCACTTCAGTACTGTCACTTCACCCACCTGAACAAGCGCCAATCCCACCTCTCTCCTTCAACACTCCACCACCCCTCTCCAATCCTACATCCAAAAACTGCTGCCAAATTACAAATCAATTCTCATTTCTACAATATTTCTCACACTTAGCCATCATTACATTTGTGTCCTGTTTGTTGAGTCCAATAGCTGTTGAAGGTAGGCCATCGGTAACCAAATTCACCCAAAGCAGCTGTACCTATAAATTTTGAAGGTTGTTAGTTATGATACAGATGAAACACTCCACGCAAATATGAAATCGGACAGAGAAGAATACAGAACAAGAGCTTGTAAATCCATTTTTTTTTCTGAGACTAAAAAACCAGTAATTACGTATTCACAATAATGGAAAATAGTGCCCTGTCAAAACTTCAAAGCATCCCTTTCTGGTCGGCACAAGCGCTGTAAGTCTTGGATAGATTGCTTGATTTTATTTGAAATATGAAACAAATTAGCCAAAATAATTACAAAATAATTACAACATAGGGGATCTAACGGTTTTAATGCTTTACATGGTTTCTGAAGCCAAATAAAGATGGAAGATAAATTAATTTGCAATAAATAGAGTATCATGTGATGAACATTGCACAACAGAGTCGATTAATAACAGCAATAGATAAGTAACATAATAAAAGATATACATATTTTATTTTAGGGCATAGCAGGCATAAGGTTGACTTGATATCATTAAAATTGTGCATGCTCATTCAGCTAAGGTACTTATTTCTTCCCTTGTAAGTGTAGTGCACACCGTGTTGGAGCTATAAAATTAATAACCTTTAAAACTCTCTGATTTAAAAAAGAATTAAAACAAACTCACAGGCACTAGAGTATCAGGCATCCCAAGCTCTACAGCCTTAAAAATACAAACTACTTCTCCATTATTAGATGACATCATGCATCTGATGAATTGCTGTGTACTGTTGTATATATCTCTTCCCTCCGCAGCAGCCTATCAGAAATATGATGAGGAAACACAAAACGTAAGTGGAAGATATATTCACAGAATTTTGGTAGACATGCAAAAGGTACATCAGTTTAACTCCACAAATCACCGCAGCATCAATCGCCTCAATCAAACCTCGACTACCCAAACTAAGTTGCTATCAACTTCCCACCGAACTCCATCCGTAACCACTAGATGATAAGTGTGCATCACGCCATACCTGTTTGGTTATAACAAAAAAAATTCTTTAGACACTGACTTTAGTTATAGTGGTTAAGATGGTACCTTAGTCATAATTTTTTCCTCATCCATTCTACAATTGAAAGCTTTTTTTCGTTATCATTGGTCTGCATATCCAGTTGGGTCGTACTCTGTTCGGTTGATGGAGTATCCTACAGCAGAATACATATGAATATATTATGTATTTGTAAATGTTGTTCTAATCAGGTGTTTGCTTTAGTAAATGAAACAATTTGTAATTAAGAATCAACTACAACGGGGGTGTCCATATTGATCAGGTGTACCAATAATAAAAGGGTTAAATGCTAGTTGAACTAATTGTTTTCATTACTTATGTTATTAAAATTTTGTAAGTTTTTAGTGTAGTTACTTTTGAATAAAAATAATAATCTTCACATCAGTAAATTTATTAAATTATGTTTTAACTAAGAAACATCTTATGTATAACCTAAGTAAAATGGTTATATGGAACCATATCATATTATGGAAGTTTCATTTTATGTATAAACCAAGTAACAGTTATTTAGACATATTCAGGGAAAAAACATTACCCTTCATGTTTGTTTATTTTGTAGTTGCTTGGCCTGAACTCAAACAAAGCCTCAACACCTATCAATTTCTAGTGTATGATATCTAATTTTGATGCTCTATTGTTCTGCAAATAAACATTGTGTAATACGAATTTATATTTGTCAAGCATTATATAATTTAGACTTAAACATGATCTTTTTCACCCTTTTCACCGTTTACCTTGTTAATTTTTAAATTTTTTTTAGTTTTTACTACATTTCAACTGCTGTATGCATGTTTGTAATGTCCATTTCTATAGATACTTTTCAACACAGATTCCTTTTAGTTCCAAATATGATTACATATACGCTTTAACAGAAAGTGGAGAAAATTTTGGTATTAAACTGACCATTCTGGATATTGCAAGCATTCTGTTGACATCCTAACCTATAAGACCTTCAACATACTTGTTAAAGGGACATCCCATACTTGTTAAAGTGCAATAAACATGGAACAGATAGTGGGTGCTTTTGGACTGAAAGTAAAAATCAAATCTTTTTTAATGGAAGCAAAAATGTTAAAATCATGGTATGCATGAGCATTTATAATTTAGTTAAAAATTTGATGATTAAATCGAAAAAACAGGCAAGTGACATCAATGAGTTTAATAAAATCATGAAAAACTAGGATCCATCTTTACAAATACCTCAACCTCCTCCACAATCTTCTCCTCGAACTGACCAACCCTAATGTTCTCGGATTATTATGAGTGCGAACAACGAACTATTGAGATCAGCCACGCAATATTCACTGCAATCTGAAAGCCAAGGAATTACATGATAGCCAAAAAAAACGAAGTTTAGCAATTTCAAAATATATTCCAATTCATCAAATAATATTTAAAATCAAACCGAACAATGAAACAAAAACATAACGTAAAAAATCAATCTAAAAAACCAAGGCAAATATACTCAAGAAATCGATGTCAAGAGCTTCAGAATCAAACTGAACAATGAAACAAAAACATAAAAATTAGTTGTACCTTTTACTTTTGTAAAGGTTGTATATTAACTTTAATAACCAGAGGGCTTACCATAATATGCCAATGAAAGTCCTAATGAGCCATCCTGATAAAAAAAATTAGAAAATATAATTTTACTACATTGGTTTTTTTCTTCAGCAATGCCTAAGTGGAAGTGATCTTAGAAACCTCCCACTGCAATTTAGAAGCAGCAGTATGTTCCTGCAAACAAAAAGAATATTATACTCCATGATTACATTTACTCTTACTTAATAACAATTATATTTTAGGAAAAATTATACAGCATAAAATTTTGACATAATATTATACACTGTTAGATTATCACACTTTTTTTTAAGCAAGCATCGATTAAGATTCCCACTGCAATTCAGATGCATTTCTTACATAACAGAATGTATAGCTTCTCAGAGGCTAAGCATCTTAAAGTTCCAGGGACATTTTCTTTTTAGCATGCAGTGAACCAAAGCTAATAAGAAAATGTGTATCAATTTCAAAGTAAGGGCAGGGACGCATTCAATTCAATGCTACAAAATCTTCAAACAACACACACAATTTAACAATCAAGTCCAAGCAATTACAGTAACAATTCACCTTGAAACCAAATTCACAAATTTAGAGATAGATTTGTGAGAAATTACTCACCTTAAATCCTTAATTAAATAGCAACGCTAAATAATTGCATCACCAACGGACGCCTAGCCTAGCCCGCCATCACCTGAATGCAGCCGCCACCAACGCCCACACCTTCGACCATGCAGCTCAACCTCCGCCACATCACTACTCTAATCTGCGATGGCTCCAATAGCTTTAGGTTCGAATGAATTTTCAATTTGAGATTTACCAGTTTCTTGCTTTGTTTAGATTTCCAGAATTTGTTAACCCTCTCTTTTAGTTGTTGTCCTTTGTTTAAACAATGAGGAGAAGAATTTTTTTTCGGAGTGGGTTATTGAGGAGGAAGGAGTACGTTTGTCCAAAGTAGTAACTTTGGAGCCAATTTTTCATTATTTCCCACCTAAATTTCATATCTTTGCCATCAACATGTAGTTGCATCGGTTGGTTTTAAAACCGATGCAACTAAAACTATTTGCATCAGTTCTATCTTAATAACCGATGCAAATTTGATTTTTTATTACCTATTGCTTTTCACGTACCAATTGCATCGGTTATTAAGATAGAACTGATGCAAATAGTTCTATTTGCATCAGTTTTTACTTCAACCGATGCAAATGAGACGAAGCAATATGCACTTTTTGTACTAGTGCCTCTTTTACCTTTGAAGTACCCCACTAAGTAGCCATTAATTTTTATAGAGTACTGAGAAGAAGAAATGCAAGATATTATCCTGGTAGAAAATTTAGTTGGAAAATGTGACGGCCGCCTAAACCATCGGTACCAATATACATAAGATAGCGCGCTGCTGACAGACCTGGCCAATGCACGACGATCATCAAGGGTTGTAAATGAAATAAATCATCACAAAACCTGTCGTATATCTTACAGTGCATGGAATAAAATATAATATACATCATAGATAAAAAATAAGAGACATTAATAACTAAGTAATCCAAATATCAAAGTACAGATTCATAGAGTTATAAATCAAGTAATGGAGTTTATACAAATGGAAATAAACTCAAATAGCTATCTTGTAGTAATAATAGTAAGCAAGCACTGTCAAGGCTCTATAGCGTTTCACATTGAAATAAGCACAATATCCATATAATATGAGACAGCTCCATCTAGCCCATCTTCTGCACAACGACTTCATCGCACCTAGACCTACTATCTAGTCTACTCATTTAAGAGTATCCGAGATAATAAGAAGCAAAGCATAAAACCTCAAGTCTGAGCGGTAAATGAATCTCAAAATACTATACAAGTTGATATAGTAAGGAATAAGGATATACGAACCATATCTTACATGTCCCTACAACTAAAGAGTTGACACATAATGAATATAATATGCTGCTCTACGAATATCATAAAGGTATACTGCAAACTAAGTATGATGACGGGTATCCAGGTATCCCTATACCCAATACCTATCTCGAATGACATTCCTAGAGCAATAGACTATGGAAGAAAATAACCAAAGCAACCATAGCATCCATCAAACAATCCTCACCAACACTCAAAGCGCTCTAGATATATTGTAACTCATATAGCCTTTTCCATGCTAGGGACTAATGGAAATCTTGGTTTTCAGTGTACTCGTCTTTAGTCAAAAGCTGATACTGGACCCTTTTCCCATGGTCCAGGGTATACGGATCCTTTCCAATGATACAAGGTAGCCTTTCTAAGTACCTATGAGTGCACTCATAATACCTATACTTTCGAGTACATCAGAAAACACTCTGAGTATCAACGACCTCTTAGCATGCGTATCCGAGCCCCTTCCTTGCTCCATCTAATTTCCATTATTCTCAAGGAACTATTTCAAATTCTTCCATTCCATGATAAAATCGTTCTCACATTCTACCCATGGGTTACAGGTCCTAGAACTCGCCCTTTGTGGACAAACGTTCTCACGATTCCCTTTCATATCGAGCCCCCATCATCGGAATCTAACTCCATTCACCATCAAGTTGTCATCATCGAAAGCCCGAAACTATCATCGTGCTACTAAATCTCCATTAAACCCCAAGCGAACAAATAAACACTTTCAGCATGAATTGTAGAGCTTAAGCTTCCCCTTCTAGAAGTTCCGCCCTGTTTCTGGCAAGGACCGACCTCTCGGTAGTGATAATAAACTCTCTGTACCGATAGTTATACTTAGTCATTTTTGGCTAAGTTCTGCCCCCTTCCTTTAGAGCTCCATCTTCTAAGTGCTTGGACCCCAACCAATCCTCCTGAAAACTCTCGGCATCAACTCTAAAAGACTTGGTACTAAATCCAAAAGATCTCGTTTCCATGTCCTCAAAAGCTCTTGCTGTTAAGTCTAGTATTTTTATTTAATTATTATGCCTAAATAAAGATCTAAGAGTTGTAGGCAAGAATTAAACGTATAAAACATTGCCTACATATTCTACAACTTAGGAAATTTGATTAGAAAATCGTTTACACCCAGATCTAGAAATCGATCCCCAAGATATTAAGAGTTGAATGCTGATAAGATATGGAATTTATTCTAGATCTACAATTAGGTTATAAAGATGCTACTATAATCTAGATTTATACCCTAATTCTGTTGGAATGTGGATTTTCCATATTTCAATTGTTTGGAATATTATCGGTTTAATTTTTATAAAATTTTCTAATATTTTTAATTACATCGAAAAGTGCAGCATTTGATTTAACAAAGAATATGTGTAAACGGAGAAAAGAGATGTGTAAATCATGGATTTGTCTTCCATAGTTTATACTGCCTATTTAAATAAAACGAAAACAAATAATTCCTTGTAATTTCGAACGAAGCAAATCTCTTAATTTGGGCTGATTTGTGGAAATTATAACGGAAAACCTTTTTAGAAATATAGTTCTAACAAATTAAAATATAGAAAAGATTATTCTAGTTAGGGATTAATAACTAGAGATATAATTGATTAATAGACACACACACATACGTATTTAACCGCGCCATTTGATTAAAATGAAAACTTAACTACTACGACGATGTACGAGTAATATTCGCGTTAGGTATAATTAGAACATTAGAATAAATCATGCCTTGAATAATAGTAGAGATGGAATATTGTTACTCCAAACAAACATGTAATAAGCGTGAAATAAATTTGGGAGTTAAATTTTTTTAAATAAGGTATATATGGAGTAAGGGGACTGATTAATGAGATTGTTGGAATATTAAATATGGTGAGATAAAGAAGGAATACTAGGCAAAATTTGAATAAGTAAATAAACGTCTTTAGAAAACGTTCATTGAAATAATAATAATTTATTTTAGAAAAAGTGACATTTATGGAAAAGTAAAAAAAAATGTTAGGGAGCAATAGAATATTTTAAGTCCGTATAATTATCATTAGAGTAAATTATATAAACTTAAAAATGCAAATAGAGATTAGTGGGCTTTACCCAATATTAAACTTTACAGTAATTAATTTGATTTAGTGGGTTGGGATGCGAGGTCAATAGAGTTACACAACAGAAGTCTGTCCGTGACTCAGAGGCTACCAGTAGTTGTGTACACTTACTACTGATGTGGAACATCTCCAATCTTAGGACCCGTGGAAAAGAGATTTGCATTATGGATAGGTTAGGGGAAAGTATGCCCGGGGGTTCACCTTGGATTTGAAGTATTAAATAGTTCAGTACCTTTTGGAAAATAGGGTCCGCTTCCTCTCCAATAAGAGGTAGTAAGTAACCCAAAGGGGTATTTTCCTTGACTACTTAGATTAGTCTAAATGGAGATGTCAGCAATGGAGGGTTAGTAGGCTATGTTAGTAGTTGTTACCAATATTTAGTAGCAGGTCTGGCATATAGGCTTGGACGCCTAGTGATCCTAAACGAGCGGTAGTAAAGACTTGGGTTACGTCCTAATAGATTTCACTTCCTACTAGTGTAGAATCCATATGGGATATGCATGGACCTCATGATAGTGATAGTTGGAAATTAGTTTTGTGGAGGTGGGCTAATTAACCCTTAGATAAGTCTTTGAGTTAAGGCAGTAGTAAGACAAATAAATTATACATTATTAGTAAAGCCATATATATGAGTAATTGGTCTCTGTAGCTAAGACCGATAGACTAGCGATGATGATGCGCAAGGCCTGCTTTATAATTAAGAAGTATTAACTGACTAGGGTTCTGGGTAGAGAATGGTTAGAATGTATATATACATAGTTATATATATGTATAGTATACCTTAGAGAAGGTTAGGATAGTTAGATCATACGCACATACATTAAATTAAATGGGCTAGCCGGTAATAGCAGACATAACATTTAAATGGAAACCAAATGGTGTAAATTTATGTTATGGATAAATTATACAATTTTTCAATCACTAGAACGTTGTTTTGACCGCCTCCTTATTACAACCTATGGGATAGATTTAGAGGAATGGGTCACTAGAGGAAGATGGAACGGTTGATGGAGAAGTCTTCTTATCACTGCTCGGTACTGACAAGGTGATTGGATGTCCAAGAAATACCACTGAGTCTGAGGTGGTTGCTTCAGTCGGTATTTATATCCTATTATATTTTTATATTCCAATGTAAGTTTAGTTTGATCGACCTTTGATATACTTATGTTTATTACAGGTTACCAAAACTAATGATCCATACTTCAATGGTTTGGGTTTCGATTTTTGTCGAAATTTGGGCTCAGTAAGGTGTAGGTTTTTACATTTGGTATCAGAGCCTAGGTTAGTCGAGGCAACTGTGAGTAAGAATTTTTTTAATAAACTTCAAAATTTTCACACCTACTTCGATTACCCCACGGAGCATTGGCTGCACGTAAGGCTTCAACCTAGGAGAGCATGAGCACGATGTATGGAATATCCCGAAGGTTTGACGGCATTTGACTTGATTGTTGAGACATAACTACCATATAAAAATGGATTTTAATGGATTGGCTGTGGAAGATGCACATTTTATCCAGGCAAGTGGCAAATAGAGTCTATATGTCGCAAACATCCGAAGGTAAGTTCTCGTAGAGAATGTCCATCAATTACGACAAGATGACGAACTAGATTTTTATTGAAAAAGAGTAAAGTCCATTTCTCAATCTAACCCTAAATGAGAGAATTTGACAAAATATTTCGAAAAATGCCTCGAAATGTTTGAATGGGATTTTCAAAGGATTTTTCCAAAGGGTCTATTTGAAAACTGTTGTTTTGAAAAATAAGAAAATTTTGGAATTTTATTTGCTTGTGCTGAAAAGTCTTGATTTTAAAAGAGCATGTCTTGAGATTCTTAAAATTATATATTAAAATAAAATCTTTATTTTGGTTCAAAAAGATTTTGTGTGGAAAAGAGTTTCTCATTTTTGAAATAAATTAAAATGAGCATATGTATAGCTCGACAATTTTTCCTATTTATAAAAATTGGAAGTTTAAAAATTCTCTTCTTTTTAAAGGGGCGGATAAAGTAGAAATGATACTTAACTTAGTCGGGGTATGTAGCTAGGAAGTGTGTTGAATGCCCGCCGGCGAATAAGAGGTATATTCTAGTATAAATATAATACAAGGAATAGTATCCAGAATATATTTGGGTTTTAGAAGTTGTTGATGGAAGAAATAGTACGAATAATTGAGGAGAAGGTTCAAAGCTCTAGACAGTAAGCTAGGGCACCATCATGAAGAGGACAAGAATTTTTGGGATTATGTCGGATCGAATAAAACGACATGAAATGATTATTATTGTTATTATTATTAGTTAAGCTAGCCCGAATAGGGTCCAAGTTCAACCTGCGCCTACAACTCGATGATCGATCGACCCATAGCGGTCGATCATTTGCCCTAAGGCGATCGATCGGTTAATAGGTTGAGGCGCGACCCGAACCTATAATGCAACTTATAAGTCGCGTTCATTCACTTCAGCCGCCTCATTTAGTTGAGCCTCCCCCCTCTTCACTTGCCGAACCCACTTCACCCTCCTCCAAATAAGTGCTGCTGCCTCCTGTCCTCCGCTTACAGCAGACCCTTCAGCTGCAGCAACAGCTCCCCCATCCGCGTGCCAATTTTTGCATGCCAGATCTAGCCCTGCCACCTCTCTAGATTTGAACCCAATCACCCCTCTCCGACCTCTACTCAGTCCATGGCACCGCCTCAAAATTCAGGCTCTTCCTCATGTCATTCAGGTCTCACCCCTCAAGAGATCGCTTGGTTCAACTGGAGCAACCAGAAAACCTCCATTTACTTGGCCTCAGTAGATTTCACCTTTCCAAGGACGGCTAGTCAAATTTGAAGATTTTGCCGCCTTTGGACTCGAGGATTTATTCATGGCGGTAGGATTAGCATCGATCCTCCTCTACGATACTTTTGAGCAGGAATGCTACTCATGCTGCATGCTTCTATTTGATGCAAATTTGGCATACAACTTTGATGAAGGTGCCGACAATCTTCGGTCAGAAGTAAAGGGTGCCAAGATTGATCTATCTGACGATGATATCGGTGAAATTTTTGGGATAGCCACAGAGGGAGCAGATTTAGATGAGGTGGAAATGACTAATTCAAAGATTTTGCAGCGGATCTTTTCTGGAGCTATCGGTGTTTGGAAGTTAGACAATTTACGACCTATAGCTCACCTCATTGTTTGCATAGTTTAGCAGAACGTCATTCCGAGGATGGGAAGCTTTGGTAATATTTATTCGCTGGTTTAGAAGGCCACCTATGTCATCATAGCTGGTATAGCTATCAATTGGGCTCGTGCTACCATGAGCAACTGCATTAGTCCTGGAGTTGGTACTCCCTGGAGCTACTTTCCGTATTGCCATCTCTTCACTCGTATCTTTAGGCAGTACGAAGTGAACCTCTTTGAAGAGCCAGTCCAAAAGAAGGTCCCTCCTACATTCAACAGTGCCTCTCTTAGGAAGATGGGAATACCATAGCCACCAGTAGTAGGAGAGCAGCCACAGCAGGAGGCATAGTAAGGGCATAGTGTAGGAGGATGCCAGAGCCCCGAGCTAGTTGTTATTCGTCAAGTCCAGGCAAAGATCCGAGAGATTCAGGTTGGACAGCAGCACCAGAGCTGCAAGATTGGGTGCATAGCCACTATGCTATGCCCATTGTAAGGTGACAGGAATGGCTCGAGCTCCCACGAAGGATCAGGGCCATCTCATAGTTTGTAGTTAGTATCTTAGGTATGATAGTGTTGTTGCTGTCATTTCCCTTCCAACGTTTATTCTTTTTTCAGGTGTTTGGGTTGTAACCGTTGGTTGTCTCTTGTATAAAAAATGCATACAATACTATGAGAAATATTCTTATTTATTCACTGTGCTATTGTTTCTATATATGTAGACCGCTTGTGTATGTGTATTTGAAAGAAATAGTATAAATATGAAAATCTCATAAAGAAACTTAACTAACTATAAATGCAATGTAGGACTACAAGTTTATAAATAGTAAGTTTAAGCAAGCGAAGGACATGCTAAGGTTGTTTTGAAATCATGGGTCACTATTACTGTTCCGTAAAAAGGTAAAATTTACAAATAAGTTAGTTTATCGTCATTTTAAACAAATGAATCAATTAAGGTAAGGAAGTAAGTTTTAAAGTTCTAAGATTAACTGTGGAATGCTAGAATTGAGCATATGCGTTAACTCATAACTGAATTCCAATTACGTTGAAATGTGTCTTGATTTATTAAAAACAGAAAAGGCGAATGTTTGAAAAATTTTAGGGTCGAAAAAAAAGTTTTGACATTCAAATATTTTTTTGGAATTTTTTCCCAAATTGTTTATGGGAATTAGCATTTAAATGTTTTGGAAGTTGACTTTTCAAATCATGTGCAAATTTGATTGAAAAATGAAAATGATTTTTATGGAATTTTTGATTTTAAAATGCCACATACTATGCGCAGGAAGATAAATGAGTTAACAAATATGAATTTAGCGGTGCATTAAGGATGAGGTTAGGACAAAGCGCGGACGATAACAAAGGAAAAACTATTTTAGCCTTGGAATTTCTATTTTCATACCTTGTCAGCAAAGTATGAGAGTCCATTTATTCATTTCACTTTTAGAGCTTGAAAACAAGCCTTCTTATGCATACTATACATGGGAAAATTTGAACAAAATCCGGGGTAGCGAGGAAATTTCCAATGTACAATGAGATTGGTACCAAATAAAGTAGTAAGAATGTAAAATTTTCCATCTAAATTCCTTTTCACAGCATAAGAGTGGACATTTAGGAAGCAATAATTTGACGCGTTAGATTTTTGGATGGTAGGAATTGGATGCAAAATTGGTTGCATGCTTTTATTCGTAGGAGTATAGAATTTTTATGTGAATTTTTTTAAAACCCGCATACATATTGAACCGCCAATATATGTAGGTTGTTTGCATCATATTTTCAAAAATGCTTTTAAAAGAATACATTCATACAGGAGGGCCCAATTTAGAATCATTATGCATACATGTTTCTATGTTGTGATATATTATGCACTTGTGCACGTTTGGTTGCAAAATTGGTTGTATACTAATTGATTGATTAGTTTAGGATGGTTACTGCATTAATGCATGATTTAATTAATGGAGTAATTTCAGAGACAAATTTTTTTTAAGGGGGAAGAATGTAACACCCTGTAAATTTAGGTTAATTATTGATAATTAAATAGGCCCTAAAAACGGAATTTGAGCAAACAATGGAATTTGGCCACAAAACTTACACCATCGCGTTTGAAGCGATTTTCTGAGCAACTTTCTTATTTGGAGTTTTGCGATCGGAGTTCAAACAAAGAAGTTACGAGCGTTTAAAGAATACGGAACGAAAATAATTAAACAACAATTAATTAACATTTGTAATAAATTAACCGAGACCACAGTCGACCCCCCTCTAGGGTCGGTCGACCAGTAGCGGTCAATCGCTCATAGGGGTACAGTTAACCGATCGAGGTATTTCAGTGTGATATGAACCTCATCCAATGGCCCAGATTTAATATTTTTATTTTAACATTTACGACTGATTCGAGAGTCTATAAATATAGACCTAACCATTCCCTTCTCTTCTCATATTCTCTGATCTAGTGTAGTGAAGCTTTACCATTTCCTCTTCTCCACTATCCCTCCTAACTTTAAATTGTTTGTATTTATAAAAATAGGAGAAGAGCAGAAAATAAATAGAAGAAGAGAACGTATGGATCAGCGTTGTACAAACAACAAGGTAATTTGTTTATAACATTTAAATTTATTTCTTTGGATTTTTATTTGATTATTCTGAATAAACAAAGATCTAAGAGTTGTAGGCTCGAATTAAACGTATAAAACATTGCCTACATATTATTCAGCTTAGGAAATTTGGTTTGAAATACCGTTTACACCCTGGTCTAGAAATCGGTCCTAATATTAAGAGTTGAATGTTGATAAGATGTAGAATTTATTCTAGATCCACAATTGGGTTGTAAAGATGTTAATATAATCTAGATTTATACCCTAATTCTATTGGAATGTGGACTTTCTATATTTTAACTATTGGAAATATTATCCGTTTAATTTTTATAAATTTGCCTAATGCTCTTAGTTACATAAAAAGTGTAGCATTTGATTTAACAAGGAATATGTGTAAATAAAGGAAAGAGATATGTAAAGTATGGATTTATCTTCCACTATTTACTATGTTTATTTCAATATAAAGAAAATAAATCATTCCTTGTAATTTCAAAAGAAGCAAATCTGTTAATTTGGGCTAATTTATGAAAATTATAGTGGAAAATCCTTTGTAGAAATATAGTTCCAACAAATTAAAATATGAAAAAGAATATGTTAGTCAGGGATTGATAACTAGAAATATAATTATTAAAAAAATAAATATGTATTCAACCGCGCTAATCATTTAAATTGAAAACTTAACTAATAAGACGATTTACACGTAACATTCGCATTAGGCATAATTAGAATGCTAGAATAAATTGCGTCCTGAATAATAGAATTATGAAATAGAGATGTAATATTGTTACTCCAAATAATAAGTAATAAAAGTGGAATAAAGTAGGGAGTTATAAGATTTTAAATAGGGTATAAATGGAGTAATGAGACTGATTAATGAGATTGTTAGAATAATAAATATGGAGAGATAAAGAAGGAATACTAGGCTGAATAAGTAAATAAATGATTTTAAGAAACATTCATTGAGATAATAATCATTTATTTCAGACAAAGTAACATTTATAGAAGTAAATAAAAATGTTAGGTAGCGTTGACGCAAAAAATGGGCATCAACACCCAATAGAATCTAGTAGAGATTAAATGAAGAATGAAATTAAAACAGAGCAAATACCATGAATGAACACGCAGATTTTTGTAGTGGTTCAGCAATCTTGGCCTACGTCCACTTAATATTTTTATCGATCTTCCACTTGATTATCATTACAAGAATGTTTCGATCAGCTAGGATCCATTAGAACAAAAGTGAAGAATAAAAATGGCAGAGCCTCGACGGAGAAAGCAGGATCCATTTTCTGACGCCATGCATGCTGTATTTATAGGGGAAAACGTGCACGGATAGGACTGAAATTTTGGCAGAAGGTTTGGGAGACCAAGACGAGGCTACCCAAAAATATGCAGGCC
Source organism: Allium fistulosum (assembly GCA_030737815.1). Taxonomy (NCBI): domain Eukaryota; kingdom Viridiplantae; phylum Streptophyta; class Magnoliopsida; order Asparagales; family Amaryllidaceae; genus Allium; species Allium fistulosum. The sequence goes on along the minus strand of CM060901.1, from coordinate 1,383,568,501 downwards.
TCGGTACCAATCCCTACTAATGCATCCAAATGGTCTACGATCCCTATGAGGGATGCCCGATGATGTTAGCTACTCGCTCCCCAAATTTCGTGCAATTTCGACTTACGGTTTGTGTGATATCGTATTTTCTACGAAGTAATGTTGCTTGAATTCCGATTTCTGCCGATCCCTCCAAAGGGAGATATGCCGATCACTCCAATTTCCTCCAATTGGAATGAAATCCCTAAGGGGTGTTCCACATATTGTAGTAAGCTTGTACACCAAGTTTCATGTTGATGGCATGTGTAGATTTTGAGTTATTGACCGATCATCGCTGCAAAATTAAATTGTGGAATCGATACGATATGATCCATAGTGTTGAATATGGATCATACCTGATCCATCTTCGGGAAGTAGTGAGCTTTCATGCTTATGCTTCATATTATCATCTATGCTTGATTTTTGGACCCTACAATCATCGCTCTGGGCTACTGGCCTTGATTACAGTCGAATCTAACTTGTCCAGTCGGTTCGGATATAGCCGGGTCAAAATGCCGGATAACATTTGCCTACCAAAGTACATCTTGTTGCGTACATGACATGCTTTGCTCAAAGCAAGTTATAGTCGCCAGAAAGAAATCCATCCAGTTTCCTGAATAGTCGTTATTCTTCTGTTTTATCTCCCTAAAGTGTTGTATCCCTCTTTGGTCGTCATGACGCTTGGTCGATTTCCAATAGTATAAATTCAGGATTATATTCCACTAGTTGCTATCTGTGTTCGGTTCTACAGGGCTAGTAAGCTTTGGCTATCTGATCAAGTCTTTTTTTAGCAAATCCAGGTGAAAATTCAACTTTTGTTGATTTTAAGAAGTCGAATTTTTGAATATACATTTGCATGCTTAGGTACACGTTCTTGTCATTGGCTTCCGGATGCGTTTGTACGCTCACATGTCGTCACCAATTCCTTCTAGTTTAATTGCAATTGGATTGCAATTCCTTGTTTATATATTATTTTGTAATGAAATAGGGGTTGTAATAAGTTATTCGATGAGAGGGGACTTCAAGTTCTACAGGGATAACGGCCTCGGAGCCGTAATCAAGGGAGAATAGAGTATGGCCAGTCGTGGACTTGTGGTGGTTCAGTATGCCCATAATGCTGATGAGAGTTCTTCAATCCACTTGCCTCTAGCCTTTTCGAAATTCTTCTTCGGAATGGACTTTATGATTTTTATAATAGCTTCGACTTGTCCATTATCTTGAGGGTGAGCAATTTCCGCAAATCTCTTTTTAATATGATGTCGTCGGCAGTAGTTTTTGGACTTAACGCTGTCGAATTGGGTTCCATTATCGGTTACAATGGTTCATGGAAGGCCAAAACGACAGATGATGTTCCAGGCAATGAAGTTGATTACTTTTTTTGTTGTGATCGCGGCTAAAGGTTCAACTTCAACCTATTTGGTGAAGTAATCCACTGCTATGATGGCGTATTTCGCACCACCTTTAGAAATCAGCAAGGAGCAGATGATGTCAATACACCAAGTGGCAAACGGCTATGGAGTGACCATTTGAGTAATTTTCGTCGGTGGGGCCCTTGAAATTTTTGCAAACATCTGGCGCTCGTTGCATTAAATAGCGTGATCAGTTGCATCTCGATTGACAGTTGGCATGTAATACCCGTAGCGGAGTATTTTCTTTGTCAATGTTTGCCCCCTGGTGTGATCGCCGCATTCTTCTTCATGGACTTCTCTCAAGACTCGTTTAATATAATCATGGGTGATACACCGAAGCAGGGGAATGGAGAAAGCCCTTTCTATACATGAATCCTTCTTGGAGATGCAGCGTGAAGTTTTAAGGAGGATCTGTCGTTTTTCATTCCTCCGTTCAGGAAAAATTCCCCATTGTAGATAGTCTTTAATAGGAGTCATAGATGACTCCTTTTCTGGCTCTGTCTCCAAGATCTAGTCGATCTCCATCAATCAATGCTTGAAATGTTAAGTACTTCAACTGAAACAAAGTCTACTTGGTGCACATCCCCAAAACTAGCCAGCTTGGCCAATGTCATTTCGTTCTCTGAGGATGTGTGTAATGGTGCAATACTCGAAGTCGGCTAGTAGCTCTTAGACCCGATCGAGATAAGGAGCAAGACGCTGCCCCCTAGCAAGATTAACTTCCGTGACTTTGCATACTACTAACCAGGAATCACAAAAGATATGTAAAGTTTCCACTCCCAGTTCTCTAGAAAGTTTGAGCCTGGCGATCAAGGCTTCATACTTAGCTTCGTTATTTGTTGTAGGGAAGTCGAGTTTTAGGGCATAGCAGATCGACCGTTCCTCAGGAGTCATTAACGCAACTCCAACGCAAGAACACCGATCATTGGAAGTTCCATCCATGTACATTTTCCATCGGTTGGTCGGTTCTCCACTTCTCTTTGGATAGTCATCTGATGCAGTAATTCAGATATGAAGTCTGCTAATGTTTGTCCATGGATAGCTCTCCGAGGGAGATAAGTGATCGAATTGGCTTAGCACGATATTCCATTTGAGTAACCTTCCAGACGTTTAAAGTTGTTGTAGGGCCTGTCGTAATGGCTGGTCGATATATTGGTCTTTAGATCCGTTTCTCTACGCATAGCATTGCGGTGCTTATAGCGTGTACCGACGTAGCTAAATAGATGTATAAGTCTTCATGATCCAGTAGCTTGATAGGATGGGAGGTCTCTCTAAGTGATCTACTGGAGCTTGAAACACATCTATGAAATCCTGCATCCATTCAAAATTCCTTTTCCCTCTCCTGATCAAGTCAAAGAAAGGAATACCCTTGTCGGTGGCCTTGGATATGAAGCGGCTTAGGGCGGCAACCTTTTCATTTAAGCTCTTTTCCTACTTAATCATCTTCGGTACCAAGATGTTTTGAATTGCTTGAATTTTCTTGGGATCAACTTCAATTCCACGAGAGTTGACGATGAAACCCCAAAATTTCCTTGACGCAACGTCGAAAGAGCATTTCAAGGGATTTAGTTGCATTCCATATTTTTGGAGAAACTGAACATCTCCGCTAATTTACCAATGTGGTCATTTGATCATCATGACTTCACTAGCATATCATCCACATATACTTCCGTCGATTGCACGATCTAATCTTTGAACATCCGGTTGACTAGTCTCTGGTAAGTAGCATCAGCATTATTTAGTTCAAATGGCATCACAACATAATGATATAACCCTAGATCGCTAATGAAGTTGGTGTGCTACGGGTCGAGGACGTGCATCAGGATCTGGTTGCATCCGGAGTACACATCTATCTAACGGTTGAGTCTACCAGCTGGTTGATCCTCGAAAGTGGAAAGCTGTCTTCCAGACATGCCTTGTTTAGGTCAGAGTAGTCAACGTATGTCCGTCGGTTTCCATCAACTTTTTTTGATGAACTGGATTGGATACCCATTTTGGGTAGAGGGCGTCGCAGATAAATCCATTGTTTTTAAGTTTATCCACCTCCTTTTTAAGTGCAGCAAATCTTTCCTAATCCATGCCACGTTGCTTTTGTTTCACTGAGACATGCCTCAGATCGATATTCAATGCATGGCTCGCGATAATTGGTGAGATCACATACATGTTAGAATGGGTCCAAGTGAACACATCAAGACTCGTTCGGAGAAAGCCATCTAATTCCTTTGTCATCGTTGCACTGAGCTATGATCCGATCTTTAGTACCCGTAATAGGTCGCCATGGCTGACCGTAATGTTGATCATCAGCTCAACGGGTGCGGCCTTGGATTCCTTGAATTCAAACGTAACTATTTCACGTAACAATCAACGTGAAATCTGGTTGGGACGTTGAATGATGACGGTTACTCCGGTCGAATCCCAGAGTCTTGTCATGAGATATTGAGTCTGATAGTGAAAGACTCTATATTCTTTGAGCGATTATCTGCAAATGGCCGAAGATCAGGCTTAGAAGCACGTTGAATCAAATGTCGAGTATGGTTCAGCCTCGTGTTGCGCGCAACCGCATAGCTGGATCTTGCTTTGAGTTTGAATCTGCTTGTATATTCGAGTAACGTGCTTTCCATTCAACGTACTCATGATCTGTTACTTGTCATTCGGGTTGGAGAGATGATCAGTTGACCATGAGCTTGGGCATTGATTTGATGATTCTGTCTCTAGGCATCCTTTCGGTCGTAGCCTTGAGTTGTTGTAAACATTAGGTATAAATCATAGTATTAAACTATCACCGTCAGTCTTTGGATGATCACACTTCTACCCCCAGTCTCGAGTTGATAAATATACTGCATGGACGGTCGAGTCTCGTCCTAGTCGTGTTTATACTCCCACCTAAGCTCCAAAGACTCAGAGTTGATCGATGAATGATCGGTTCACATTCATCTTGTTTCTCACTCGTGCCCCCAAGTTTGGGGCATACGTCGATAAGTAGGAAGGCAAGTCATGTCCATTCAGTGATTGATGCTTTCCCTACCGGAACAAGGGCAAGGATCAGTGTGTGGATGGTCGAACCATGTCCGTTTCATATTGCTCTTCCAGTTGGATCATGGTAAGAGTCAACGAATGAATGGTTGTGTCACATTCATTTGGAGCTAGACGGTCAGACGTGTCCATTCTGATTCATATTCCCTCGCCAGATGTAGGTATGAATTGGCTCAAATGCAGTCAGGTCATGCTCATCCGGTTTCATACTCCTCCCAACGGATCGAAGGAGGGTGCTAGATAATTAACGATCAAGTCACATTCATTCGTGGTTTATTCTCTTATCCATGCTCTGGTGACCGGAGTTATTCGATGGTTGTTCGGGTCACATCCATTTGTGGTTGGTGCGGATCGATATTGACCATCGATCTGATGGTACGATATAGTCGGTCACCCGTAACTTTGGATGTCATTCTGATTGGTTTTATATTAAAGCCTCCTTGAACGTTGCTTTAAGCCGTAAAGAACACTACACCGAAGCTATAGTGAGCTTTCATATTCAGCTTTTAGTTATTTGTACTCCTGCCCCAGTCTTAGGTTAGTGGAGTTAGCTCGTGGATGGTCGATTTCCATCCGTAGTGAATTTATACTCCTCCCATCGGTTTTAGGCTGGAGTTTATGGAATAGAGAACAGTCGAACTCCACTCATCTATTCATTCATGTTTGTATCCATACTTTGGGGATAATATTTAGTTGATGGGTGGTCGGATCACACCCAATTTATGTTTATACTCAAGTCCACACTCTGGGGACTTAGAGTTGTTACGTGGGCGGTCGATCTCCACCCGATTTATGTTTATACTCCAGTATGCACTCTGGGGATTTAGGGTTATTTTGCAGGCGGTCGGTCTCCACCCGATATATATTTACACTCCAATACGCACTCTGGGGACTTAGAGTTGTTTCGCGGGTGGTCGGTCTCCACCCGATTTATATTAATACTCCAGTCAGCACTCTGGGAACTTAGAGCTATTTCGTAGGTGGTCAATCTCCACCCAATTTATGTTTATACTCTAAACTGCACTCTATGGACTTAGAGTTATTTGATGGGTGGTCAATCACACCTTTTTGATTTATACTCCATCTGCCAAGTTGAGGTAAGAGTTATCGAATGAACAGTTGAATCACGTTCATTCATGGAATGGAATTCTGCTCCCAGCATCAAGGACAGAACTTGACAAGTGAGACGATCAATTCGTATCCACTTGGTGATTGTAGCTCCTCTTGTTAAGTCAAGGAAGGGAGTAGGCGATGGATTGTCAAATCACATCCATGCTTGGGTTGGACGATCAGGTCACATCCACCTCAAGCTGCAGTTGTGTCCACGTGTTAAGGGCGGTGGTTGATGAGTAGGCAATCAGTCACGCCTACTTTAAGTCGAGCTTTCAAACTGCCTCCTATGTTCCGGGTAGGAGTTGATGTGTAGATGGTCGAATCACGTCCACTTTAGTTGGACCTCGGTCATGCTGAGCTTCAGGAGGGGCATAAGTATTTTGGTGAACTTTAAGTATGAGCTGAGGAGTGGAAGGTTGGGTTGCATCTACTCTAAGTCTTTATTTGTCTCCAAATCAGGCTGGAAGTTGATGAGTAGACGATAAGTGGTGTCCAGTTTTTGCTAGATCCCGACCTTGTCAGGCTTTTCCATTTCAAGTCATTGGCCCTAAGTCAGAGGCATATGGTAGCTGATGAGCGGTTGAATCACGCTTATCTTAATGAAACTCCAAAGGTTCGATCATGGTTCGCGGAGATTGGATGGCGCCCAACTCTAAGTACTTGGTCACCTACATCATTTGGAAGTAGTTTAGTTCAAGTTGGTCGTAGTTCACAACACAATTGAAATTAAAATATAAATAATTCAAATAAGATCGGAATAAATCTCATTGATAAGTGAAGTAGCATCGTGTGCTCACTATTCCACTTTTCCCCTAGCTCCTTTCAGCGGGATGTCGACCGTCAACGGTCCAATTGATAATCAGAGTTCTTTATTGATAGGATTCAGATGTTCCTTGCCCGCCATTCTACAAGGCTTGCACATATTGTTGAAGCTTTCTTTTCCCAATCAGCTTTACGATCACATCTCGGACGTGTTTTCGATCGCAAGTGTGAGGACCGTGTGCATCTTGGAATATTGTGATAACCCTGATTTTGTGAGCAGATTCATGATTTAATGTAGTTTGTATTTGTTTTAAAGTTGCATTTAAAAGATAGGATTAGGAAACTGATTTGCAGATATATGGTCTAAAACATGTACATGTGCACAAGACAGTGCACAAACATGCACACATTTCTCTGTGTGATAAAATAGGCAACAGTTAAAATATATGATGGGATAAATAAATTATAAAAATATATAAAATAGGCAGAAATCAATATAAATTAGAAACAACTAATTTAGAAATACATATGTATGAAGATAGGATTTTTTGTCTCTAAACAAATCTGGCACAGGGAAAAAAAAAGGAAAACTAGGCAGAAATAAACTTAAAAATCATTTAAAGAAAGAAAGGAAAATATAAAGACTTAGGTATGCATATGTTATACATGTATACGGTCAAACATTGCAGGTAGAAAACAAGGCTTGCATGGAAATGGTATGAACCTTTAAATAGGCACTTTATCCATTTCCAGCAATTCTTTTGCTTAGGAAAATTAAAGTCATGAAGATAACATGACCCGGTGTAAGATTAAAAGAATGAAGTTATTTTCTGGAAAAATATATATCAAGGACCACATACCCTTTTCTTGTATATATGAATCAAGTGTAGGGCAGATCACCTTATGGGGCAAAACTGACATTGAGTAATTCCCTAAAACCCTAGTGACAGTCAGGATTTATATAAGGAGGCTTAGTATAGTGAGATCATACATTTTGCTCTTCATAACCTAAAGGAAAAATAAGAACATAAGCCAGAGAAGATAAGAATTACTAGCCATTGGAGTTAGAGGAAGGCAGAGGATCAAAAGAAGAGTAAGGCTTAGGAAAAAAGGAATTAAGGGTGAGTAACCTCACTGAAAACTTTGGCATTAAGTCCTGAATATTGAAGCAGCCTATTTGAACTAATCATTCATTTTCTTTTACAAGTTATGTTTTATGATTTGATGACTTTGGTTTGTTAATGATCTGTTTAAGTGTAAAACCCCTCACTGTGATTTACCCAGAAAGATAAGAGTCATGAATTCATGTTTTAAAATGTTTATCTATGATATGGGTTAACTTTGAGATGGAGTGATTTCTTTTATAAGTTTTCTTTATAAAGTTGTTTATAAAAATCCCCGGATTCATGTGGTAGACATATGGTCTGAAGATAGGGAGAAATATGGGGCTGCAACATTGTGTTGTTGCTTATGTCTCATATTAATTAAAACAAAAGAAAATGTAGGAGTGCAATGTTGTACATGTGCTGAGCTCCTATGTTTTATGAATTACCCAAATCAAAATATACTTATGGTTTAGCCAGATCTCCAAGATTAATATGAATCTGATTGAACCAGAGGTAAGAAAAGATTACTAGTAAATTACTTAGGACCATATGTGTACAACTAGATCCATTGTAACCCACAGGAAAAATGATATACTAAGAAATCACATCTGTTTTCATGATTAAATGTTTACTTCTGAGAATATGACTTACCCATCTCTGGATGAATACTTGTTGGTTGAGTTGTTTATATTCTTCTGATTGAAAAGTGAGATACAGAAGGGGTTAGCACAATTATGAAAAGGGAAATTAACACTTATTAATTTAACTAAGGATTTTGGATCTTAGGGCTACAAAATATAGCTTGGCAAGGTGAACATTGCAAGCTCACACATGGTATGTTTATACCTAGGGGCCTGAGTGTGCTGGGTTAACAGAGAGAGATGTCCCAGGCAGTGTGTGTTAAAAAGAGAAAGTAGCTAAAGACCATATAACATTTGATAGTGAACAATAGAAGTAGGTTCAGGTGAGGCTTGGGTAAAGTCCCTGATGGCCAGTAAATTTGTAAAGGGGGTTTGATGACTGAAGTGATGATTGCATTGATTGGTTTATGATATTTTATTGGTGAATCTTATGATTGCTTTTTTTGAACTAAACCACTTGAATCATACATGACTTGTTTTGCACTGACATGAATACACATACCACACAGAAAACATGCACAGGGATGATACTGAGTTCCTTAATTCATTCAAAGTATTTGAATATAAGTAAAAGTTAATATAAAATCATGTTTTCAGGTAGATTACTCATACCAGACATTAGTCTGACCCTTTTGTGTTTGTGCACCATTGGGTGTCTCATATTTGTATGAGGCAGTTCATGGTGATTATGCAGGTAAATAGGAATTTGGTTGATCAGGCTTTGGATGAGTTAACTGCTTAGAGATTGGATGCTATTTTTAAAGACTTTGCTGAAGTTAAATTAAATATTCATGTTGAACTATGTTAAGATATTTTGTTTAAGTTGCTTAGAAAAACCAATGTATTGTCATTGACTGTTTTGTAAGTGTTGAACTTATATGTATCAGCTGGTACTTATGTATTTTGCTTTGCAAGAATGCTTTGCTAAGAAAATGAATTTTAAGCTTCAAGAACAGTTAGGCTATAATGGTAGAAAAATCTGAGAATAAAGGATTTATGGATTGAATGTATATCCAGAGAACTGACCTAAGAAAATCCATATTTAAGTAAAGAAAAATCTGGCAATAAGATTATGAGCTGCCTTAGAGAAGAAACCAAAATAAAATGTGTTTTGTTGAGATATAGTGCAAACTGAATAGGGCTAACATAGCCATTTTCTTGAGCCTGGGTTAAGCCAGCACTAAAGAGTTTTGAGTCAAGTTTTTAGCTCTGTTTTATAACACAAGTATAGGGTAGACTCAGACATTTTGTTAACAAGAAGGAAAAATATAAAGCATCTGAATTTCCCACAGACACACATGCACAGAAACATGCACACACACATGCACAAGTAAAGGCACAGTTTATACAGCAATAAAATTATGGAAATTTATGAAAATTGATAAGTTTTGAGACATAAAATCAATAGTCACACATTAACCCAAGTGTACTTTGAAAATCTAGTTTCAGAAACACTATTGCTATGTAGAGAGTATTTCCTTTAAGAAATACTCAAATAGATTTCTACTTTCAAATCTTTGTACTCTGATTCAAGTAGGAAGTAGCTTATATATCCTCACATATGTAAGTTTAAGATGATGTAAACAAACCAATATTCTTATTGGCATAAAGATCCTGGATAGAAGAAAATTGCAATGAAATATTTTCTTGTTTAAATGGCCACTGTATATAAAAAAAATTAAGTAGGGTTTAAGTGGGTCATTTCAAATATATAACATTCCCCGGATTTTCTCTGGGCTTTGTTGGACTCTCTCGAGGCTGGTTTTTAGTACTGCTCTGAGTCATGAGTCTCCAATTTGATGTTATCGATTGAATCATTCAAAAGAGTATATGAGTAGAATTTTGAGATTTTGGGTCATCCTCTGGAATTTGAGTCCTTAGCCAACAGGCCTGTATTATTCTTTCTACTAGTCTTCTCTACCTCCTTCTTGTTTATGTTCTGATTCACTTTGTAATAGAAACGATCCAAGGTCGTAGGAGGCTCTCCAGCTAACTAGTTGCCAAAATCTGTCCGGGGGTTGATTCCCCTCATCAATGCCATTAGCGTGATATCCTCGTTGGAATTGCTCGCTTTAGTGACGACGACGACATTGAATCTCTATAGGAAATCTTTGAGTGGCTCACCTAGCATCTGGAATAAATTGGATAATGACATCACATCCTTGATGTGAGTCGCATGCATTTTGAACTGCTCGACAAACTTCTAATCCGGTTGATTGAATGAGGAGATGGATTTGGGCGATAATTGCATAAACCACATAATCGATACACCTTCGAGGAATATAGGAAAGCGTCTGCATTCGATAGCACATATCACTCCGGAGGAATTCATATCCCACTCGAATTTCATAAGGTGTAGTCCAGGGTTGGTTTTCCCTGAGTAAACCGATGTGATTGGTACATCGAATCTCCTCGGATATTCTGCACACTGAACGACTTTAGTGAATAGGGTTCGACTTGGGGAGATGCTTCAGTCATCATCAATCCGATTCATTTTCAAGTTACAACTACTTGTTATGCTTGTGAATGATGTATGCATGCCTGAGATATGAGCAAAGCAAGATGGATAGGTATTGATGGATCAGTGGTAAGTTACTTGGAGTCGGACCCGAGAAAATCTGCTATTTGCTTGGAGTCAGCAATTGGTTTTCTTGGAGAAAATCTTGGTTTTACCCGAGTTTGGCTTTGGGCCAAAGTTTCTTGGGTCTGCTTAGAGTCACATCACCTATGTTCTCCAACCTTTGGGTGTGTCGTTTGAGTAGCAGTTTCTTGTCCATTCTTTGGTTGCAATTCAAAAGCCGTCGCTTGATCCTCTATGCCCCGGTCAGTCACAAGACATAAGGGAACTGGATAGAATGCACCGTCTTTAAGTTGAGTTCCGATTCTTTTTCTTTTTCTTGGTGTTTGGATTGTAACCGTTGGTTGTTTCTTGTAAAAAAATGCATACAATACTATGAGAAATATTCATATTTATTCACTGTGCTGTTGTTTCTAGATATGTAGACCACTCATGTATGTGTATTTGAAAGAAACCGTATAAGTATAAAAATCTCATAAAGACACTTAACTAACTATAAATGCATTTTAGGACTCTAAGTTTATAAATAGTAAGTTTAAGCAAGCGAAGGACATGCTAAGGTTGTTTTGAAATCACGGGTCACTATTACTGTTTCGTAAAAAAGTAAAATTTTCAAATAGGTTAGTTTATCGTCATTTAAACAAATGAATCAATTAAGTTAAGGAAGTAAGTTTTAAAGTTCTAAGATTAATTGTGGAATGCTAGAATTGAGCATATGCATTAACTCATAACTAAATTCCAATGGCTTGATTTATTAAAAATAGAAAGGCGAATGTTTGAAAAATTTTAGGCTCGAAAAAAAAGTTTTGACATTTAAATATTTTTTGCCCAAATTGTTTTTATAGGAACTGGCGTAAATGTTTTGGAAGTTGACTTTTCAAATCATGTGCAAATTTGATTGAAAAATGAAAAGGGTTTTTATGGAAATTTTGATTTTAAAATGCTACATACTAAGCGTAGGAAGATAGATGAGTTAAGAAATATGAATTTAGCGGTGCACTAAGGATGAGGTTAGGATAAAGCACGGACGATAAAAAAGGAAAAACTATTTTAGCCTTGAAATTTCTATTTTCATACCTTGTCAACGAAGTATGAGAGTCCATTTATTCATTTCCCTTTTAGAGCATGAAAACAAGCCTTCTTACGCATACTGTACATGGGAAAATTTGAAGAAAATCCGGGGCAGCGAGGAAATTTCCAATATACAATGAGATTGGTACCAAACAAAGTAGTAAGAATGTAAAATTTTCCATCTAAATTCCTCTTCCCAGCATAGGAGTGGACGTTTAGGAAGCAATAATTCAACGCTTTAGATTTTTGGATGGTAGAAATCGGATGCAAAATTGGTTGCATGCTTTATTCATAGGAGTATAGAATTTTTATGGGAATTTTTTTAAAACCCGCATACATATTGAACTGCCAATATATGTAGGTTGTTTGCATCATATTTTCAAAAATGTTTTTAAAAGAATACATTCATACAGGAGGGCCCAATTTAGAATCATTTTGCATACATGTTTCTATACTGTGATATACAATGCACTTGTGCACGTTTTGTTGCAAAATTGGTTGTATACTAATTGATTGATTAGTTTAGGATGGTTACTGCATTACTTAATGATTTAATCATTAGAGTAATTTCAGGGACAAAATTCTTTTAAGGGGGAAGATGTAATACCTCGTAAATTTAGGTTAATTATTGATAATTAATTTGACCCTAAAAATGAAATTTGAGCAAATAATGGAATTTGGCCACAAAACTTACATCATTGCGTTTGTAGCGATTTCCTGAGCAACTTTCATACTTGAAGTTTTGCGATCGGAGTTCAAACGAACAAGTTACAACCGTCCAAAGAATACGGAACAAAAATAATTAAACAACAATTAATTACCATTTATAATAAATTAATCGAGACCACAGTCGACCCCCCTATATGGGTCGATCGACCAATAGTGATCGATCGCTCATAGGGGTACAGTCAACCAATCGAGGTATTTCAGTGTGATCTGAACCTCGGCCAACGGTCCGGATTTAATATTTTTATTTTAACGGTTACGACTGATTCGAGAGTCTATAATTATAGACCTAACCATTCCCTTCTCTTCTCATATTTTCTAATCTAGAGTAGTGAAGCTCTATCATTTCCTCTTCTCCACTATTCCTCCTAACTTTAAATTGTTTGTATTGATAGAAATTGGAGAAGAGCAGAAAATAAATAGAAGAAGAGAAGATGTGGATTAGCGTTGCACTTAAACAAGGTAATCTGTTTATAACATTTAAATTTATTTCATTGGATTTTAATTTAATTAATTATTCTATCTAAAAAAGGATCTAAGAGTTGTAGGCTCGAATTAAACGTATAAAACATTGCCTATATATTCTGCAGCTTAGGAAATTTGATTTGAAATATCGTTTACACCTAGGTCTGGAAATCGGTCCTGATATTAAGAGTTAAATGTTGATAAGATATAGAATTTATTCTAGATCTACAATTAGGTTGTAAAGATGTTAGTATAATCTAGATTTATACCCTAATTCTTTGGAATGTGGACTTTCTATATTTTAACTGTTGGGAATATTATGCGTTTAATTTTTATGAATTTTCCTAACACTCTTAGTTACATAAAAAGTGCAGCGTTTGATTTAACCAGAAATATGCGTAAATAGTTGAAATAGATATGTAAAGTATGGAATTATCTTCCACTGTTTATTGTGTTTATTTCAATAAAAAGAAAATAAATCATTCCTTGTAATTTCAAACGAAGCAAATCTGTTAATTTGGGCTAATTTATGGAAATTATAATCGAAAATCTTTTTAGAAATATAGTTCCAACAAATTAAAATATGAAAAAGAATATGTTAGTTAGGGATTGATAACTAGAAATATAATTATTAAAAAAATACATATGTATTCAACCGCACTAATCATTTAAATTGAAAACTTAACTAATAAGACGATATACGCATAACATTCGCATTAGGCATAATTAGAACGTTAGAATAAATTGCGTCCTGAATAATAGAATTAGGAAATAGAGATGTAATATTGTTACTCCAAATAATAAGTAATAAATTTGGGAGTTACAAAATTTTAAATAGGGTATACATGGAGTAATGAGACTGATTAATGAGATTGTTAGAATAATAAATATGGAGAGATAAAGAAGGAATACTAGGCTGAATAAGTAAATAAATGTCTTTAGGAAACATTCATTGAGATAATAATCATTTATTTCAGACAAAGTAACATTTATAGAAGTAAATAAAAATGTTAGGCAGCGTTGACGAAAAAAATGGGCATCAACACCCAATAGAATCTAGTAGAGATTAAATGAAGAATGGAATTAAAACAGAGCAAATACCATGAATTAACATGCATATTTTTATAGTGGTTCGGCAATCTTGGCCTACGTCCACTTCATATTTTTATCGATCTTCCACTTGATTATCATTACAAGAATGTTTGGATCAGCTAGGATCCATTAGTACAAAAGTGAAGAATAAAAATTGCAGAACCTCGGCGAAGAAAGTAGGATCCATTTTATGATGCCATGCATGTTTTATTTATAGGGGAAGACGTGCACGGATAGGACTGAAATTTTGGCAGAAGGTTTGGGAGACCAAGACGAGGCTACCCAAAAATTTGCAGGCCCATCGGGGCCCACAATAGGAATCGGTACCAATCCCAATTAATGCATCCAAATGGGTTGTGTTCCCTATGAGAGATGCCCCATGATGTTAGCTACTTTCTCCCCAAATTTCGTGCAATTCTGACGTACGGTTTGTGATACATCACATTTTACGTGAAGTAGTGTTGCTTGAATTCTGATTTCTACCGATCCCTCCAGGGAGTTATGCCGATCGGTCCAATTTCCTATAATTGGTATGAAATCCCTAAGAGGTGTTCCACATGTTGTAGTAAGCTTGTACTCCAAGTTTCATGTTGATGGCATGTGTATATTTTCAGTTATGACCGATCATTGCTGCAAAATTAAGTTGTGGAATCGATACGATATTATCCATAGTGTTGAATATGGATCGTACCTAATCCATCTTCGAGGAGTAGTGAGATTTCATACATCTGCTTCATACTATCATTTATGCTTGATTTTTGGACCCTACAACCATCGCTCTGGGCTACTGGCCTTGATGACAACCGAGTCTAACTTGTCCAGTCAGTTCGGATATAGCCGGATAACAGGGAGTAATTGAATATTTTAAGGCAATATAATCATCATTAGAGTAAATTATATAGCCTTAGAAATGCAAATAGAGATTACTGGGCTTTGCCCAATATTAAAGTTTAAGGTAATTAATTTGATTTAGTGGGTTAGGATGCGAGGTCAGTAAAGCCATACAATAGAAGTTTGCCCTTCACTCAGAGGCTACCAGCTTTACTAATGTGGGACATCTCCAACCTTAGGACCCGTGGGAAAGGGATTTACATTGCAGATAGGTTAGGGAAAAGTATGCCTGAGGGTTTACCTCAGATTTGAAGTATTAAATGGCCTAGTACCTTTGGGGAAATGGGATCTTCTTCCTATCCAATAAGAAGTAGTAAGTAACCAAAGGAGGTATTTTCCTTGACTACTCAGATTAGTCTAAATGGGGGTGTTAGCCATGGAGGGTTAACAGGCTATGTCGGTAGTTGGTACCAATATTTAGTAGTATGTTTGGGATATAGGCTTGGACGTCCAGTGGTCCCAAACGAGCGATAGCAAAGACTTGGGTTATGCCCTGATAGATTTCTCTTTCTACTAGTATATAATCCGTATGGGATACTTATGGACCTCATGATAGAGATAGTTGGAAATTGGTTTAGTGGAGGTGGTCTAGTTAACCATAGATAAGTCTTTGAGTTATGGTAGTAGTATGGCTAATAAATTATAAATTATTAGTAAAGCGATATATAGGATCCATCAGTCTCTGTAGCTAGGACTAGATACTGGTGATGATGATGCATAAGGCCCACTTCATAATTAAGAAGTACTAAGTGGCCATGGTTTTAGGTAAAGAATGGTTAGAAGTATAAATATACATATGTAGTATACCTTAATCAAAATTAGGATAGATATATCACACACACATATATTAAATTAAACGGGTTATCTACTAATAGTAGACATAACATTAAAGTGGAAACCAAACGGTGTAAATTTATGTTATGGATAAAGTATATAATTTTCCAATCACCAAAACATTGTTCTGATTCCCTACTCATTACAACCCACAGATTTAGAGGAACATGTCACTAGAGCAGGATGGAATGGTTGATGGAGAAGTTTTTTAATTTATGCTCGGTAATGACATGGTGATCGGATATCTAAGGAATACCATTGATTCCGAGGTAGTAACCTCAGTCAGTATTTATATCCTATTATATTTTTCTATTCCGCTATGGGTTTAGTTTGATCGATCTCTGATATTCTTATGTTTATTATAGGTTACTATAACCAACGCCCTGTACTCTAATGGACTTGGGCTTTGATTTTTATTGAAATCTAGGTCCATCAGAGTGCGGGTGGTTACACCAATAATCATTGTATACTCCTGCTATCCATTACTATAGGGTAACTGCCCAACACATCTAAGGGGATAAGGACACTAAGTCTCATCTAAGGCCAAGACTCGTGTCTCTTATATAATGTACTATTTTGAACCTCACTCTGATACCAACTGTAATGTCTTTCATGGCTATTAGTTTTACGGCCAGCCTCTTGACTGTCCAACCAACCCTTACTCATGGGCGTGTAGGAGTAAAATTCAAAGCAGCATCACCACTGATCACAGTGCGATAATCCCCTATCACGTGCGCATAACAAACTACTTTGATACTAACTGTAACACTCCACCTCTATACACATACTACCAAAGAGTGTTACTAGGTAATATTGTCCGATAATACGGAGAAAAATGCGATACTGGGCTATCACACACGAATATTCCCTTAGGCTAACATCGATACATATTTCAAAATCATAAACTACTCACCTATACATAATTGGTATCGGCACAAAGCAATAAACATGGGAGTTTCTAAGATAGAACAATACAAAATATAAAGTAAACAATAGAGATCATAGAGTCATCAAATGCAATGATAAAATATAATAAATGAAGTATACAATTACAAGAGGGTCTGCATAAATGGTCAGTAAGGGATCGGGTACTAAACTAAGGAGGGGTTGAAAGGGATGAATGAAGTGAGCACTCTAGCCACATTTATTGAAGAATTTTTTTTCTTTTTAGATTTTTATTTTCAATGTGCGTAGGCCATGTTTGTGCTTGTCCGGGCCCTACACATTGTACATAAAGAATGAAGTAAATAATTTTTTTTTGTTCAAATCTTGTCTTCTTTACTTTTACCGCATCTGTTATATTTTACACCTAAGTACAGTCCCTGCGTGTAATAATATATATTTTCCTGTAATAAATTACTTATATGTCATACATGCGTATGTCTGTGATATATGTAATTCATTTATCTATTGTAACTCTATACATGTAAACAAACTAACACAATTATGCATGTTGTTTTTGTTACTTAGATTTATTTGTTATGGGTCAAACATATCCCGTTCAACTATAAATCAAATTGTACTATATCGCTGCGACTAAAATTACATGGCTTTCCTCTCGTATCCACATGATCACCAACATAACTCAGCTTCTGTACCTGTAAAATACAAAATTTACACCAATACCTATCTCCGGGTATCAGTGTCCACGATGCTTGTCTCTGGGAATCTATCTCTGTAACGCCCTATAAAGTTAACGGTAATTAATATATAATTAACAAGGCTCCAAAAATGGAATTTGAGAAAGTGATGGAATTTGGTCATGAAACTTGTACCATTGCGTTTGTAGCGATTTTATGAGCAACTTTCATATTTGGAGTATCGCAATCAGAGCTCAAATGCAAAAGTTATTAACGTTTGAAGTTTTCAGATCGAAAATAATTCATAACTAATTAACAAAGTAAATATTAACAATTTAACATTAAATTGGGTATTAAGTATAAATGTTAACGTTAAATATAAATGTTGATTAAGGGAGTTCAATCAAATTAAATCTAATTAAGAAAGATTATAAGTAAATAAATTGGATATTAAAGTAAATAAGCATTAACAATTTACATTAATGTAAACATTAGACGTAAATCTTAACACTTAATTAATTGGCTATGCTAAGTCTAATCAAATCATAGATTAGAAGGAAGTAATCAAATGAGACGTTAAATCAAAGTAAATTAGCGCTGAAAAGAAAATAAATAAATGAGAATTGATTAACATTAAAACAAATGTTAGTAAGAAATATCGTTAACATTTAAGGGAAGGAAATATATGTAATAAATGTCATTGATTGATGTTAACTATATTAATGTTTACTTAATGTGGAAGAAAGAAATTAACGTTAACCAATCAAGCAAAAATGGTAACAAATTAATGTTATTTAACGTTAGTGGCTACTTAACTTATAAGCAAAGTTAACATTAATCAGATTAGAACAAAAATGGTATGAAACAAACAAAAAAAGAATTAAAGAAAAGAATATGCATTAATTAACATAAATGCTTAACATATATAAAATAAGATGTAATGGATTCGTGCGTCTATAAATACTGGCCTAATCCCTCACTTTTCTTCTCATATTTTCTAAATCAAGGAGCAAAGCTCCACCATTTTTCTCTCTCCATAAATTCTAAGAAATATAGACATTATAAAATATTATAAAATATAAATATTTATATGGAGAATGGCGGAAAATAAAAGAGAAGAAGAATAAGAGGTGAATTAATTCTAGGAAGAAGAGGAAAATTTCAATCTATATTCTTCGTAACCTCCAATCTCTTCTCGGATCAATAGTTCTAATAATATGTATATACCTTGTTGTACATATTCTTTTGAACTAGAATAAAAAAAGAGTCAAGTAAAGGATTTGGATTCAGATCTGGAGATTTGGAAAGCTTCTAAATGTGAGTAGGAAATTATGTAATTTATTTATAACATCGGAATTTACTTCGTTGGATTTTTATTTAATATTTATGCCTAAATAAGGATTTAACGAGCTGTAGGCTTGAATTAAACGCATAAAACACCGCCTACATATTCTGTAAATGAATAGGAATATTGTTTACAACCAGAATTGGAAATCAGTCCCCAAGTTATTAAAAGTTGAATATAGATAAAGATGTAGAATTTGTTCCAATTTTACAAATGCATTGTAAAGATATTAGTATAATTTAGATTTGCCCTAACTCTATTGGAACGTGTATTTCTATATTTTAATTTGTTGGAAATATTATCCATGTAACCTCCATAAATATGTCTAATTTCTTTAATACATAAAAAATTGCATCGTTTGAAGTGACAAGGAATATACACAAGAAGAAGAAAGAGATGTGTAAAGTATGAATTTTCTTTCTATGATTTACACTATCTATTTCAATAAAAAGGAAACAAATAATTCCTTGTAATTTCAAACAGAGAAAATCTCTTATTTTAGGTTAATTTATGGAAGGTTATAATGGAAAACCTTTTTGGAAGGAAAATTGTAACGGAATGAAATATGGAATGAAATATTCTAGTTAGGGATCAATAACTAGAAACATAATAATAAATTTGTAAACATTTATAACCATGCTAAACATTCAAAATAAGAGCATAATTAATATATCGTAATATACATTAATATTTGCATTAGATGTGATCAGAATGTTAGAATCAATTGTGTAATAAATGGTAGGATTAGAAAATAAAGATGGAAACATTATAACCCCAAAAATGAATAGACAATTAATGTGAAATAAATAGGGAGTTACAAAAATTTAAATAGGTTATAAGTGGATTAAATGAGACTGATTGATGAAATTGGTTGTTTACTTATGGAGGGATAAGGAAGGAATAATAGGTAAAGTTGAAATGAATGAATAAATGTTCTTGGAAATGTCCATTTATGATAGCAATCATTTATTTCGGACAAACTGACATTTACAGAAAAAGTAAATAATTATTTTGGTAGTAGTTTAATATTATAAGGCAGTACAATTGTCATTAGTTTAAATAATATAGGCTTAAATATGAAAATAGAGATTAGTGGGCTTTGCCCAATATTAAAACTAGGATAACTGATTTGATTTAGTGGGTGGGGTTGCAAGGTCAATAGAGTTATACAACATAAGTATGTCCTTCACTAAGAGGCTGTGCAGTTAATGCCCCGCTGTATCCTCGCTATAACTCCGATATATCTTATAGCGGATTCCTACCGCTACGATTTTTCCATATATCCCCAACATATAGCCTTTCCGCTTTAATCCCCGCTATTTCCGCTATATCCCATTATTTCCGCTATATTCCGCTATTTCTGCTATATCTTCTATAAAAAATTGGATTGAAAAATGATATTTATACGCTATAAAAATTATGAAATTAATTAATTTCATTGAATTTTTGATATATGTTTAGAAATGATAATACTCTAATATTCTACTAAACTAAATTAAGTTATATAACAGTTTTATGTTCATTTACAATACATTTGCACATATTTTTATTTAAAATTATTTTTGTATTAATTATAATTCAATTGAATGTTAATTTTTCACATAATTACTATCTATATATTTGTAAAAACAACAAGTATGGGATTTATATGCTATTTTAGAGTAATCCGATATATCCCGCTATATCTTCGCTACATCCCCGCTATGACTTTTTGCACCTCTACCGCATTGAATCCACCGAGCGCTTTAACTGCACAGCTAAGAGGCTACCAGCAGTTGTGTACACTTACCATTGATGTGGGGCATCCCCAACCATAGGACTCGTGGGAAAGGGATCTATAGTGCATATAGATTTGGGGAAAATATGTCTGGTGGTTCACCTCGGATTTGAAGTATTAAATATCTCAATACCTTCTTGGGAAATGGGGTATTCTTCTTATCCAAAAGAGAGGCAGTAAGTAACTAAAAGGGGTATTTTTCTAGACTGACTTAGTCTAAATAAGGATGTCAATTGTGGAGAGTCGGCGGGCTATGTCAGTAGTTGGTACTAGTATTGTTGTAGTAGGTTTTTCATATAAGCTTTGACATCCAGCCGTCCTACGTGAGCAGAAGCAAAGACTTGGTTATGCCCTGACAAATTACTTCCTACCAGTGTAGAATCGGCATGGGGTACGCGCGAACCTCATAGTTAGATTAAAAATTAGTTTAGTGGAGGTGGGCTAGTTTACCCTTAGATGAGTCTTTGAGTTGCGATGATAGTACGGCAATTAAATCATATATTATGTTATAAAGACATATATATGGGTCATCAGTCTCTGTAGCTAGAATTGATAGACTAGCGTTTATGATGCGAAGTGCCCGCTTTATATTTAAGAAGTATTATGTGGTCGGGGATATTTGGTAGTATAATTTAAATGTATATATTCACATAGGCGTATTTATATGTATGTATATATATGTATATGTATATTTATAGTATACCTTAGAGAAGGCTAGGAAAAGCATATCGTACGTACACATAAGATTTAACAGATTAGCCGTAATTAATAGACATAACATTTAAATGAGAATCAATCAGCATGAATTAATGGAATGCGTAAAGTATGTAATATTCCAATCACCAGGACGTTATTCTGACCCCCTCCTCGTAACAACCCATAGGTTAGGTTTAGAAGGACAAGCTATTGGTGCAAGACGGGAACAACAGATGATGAAGTCTTCTCTTTCATGCTTAGTGCTGATAAGGCAATTAAATATCCAAAGAATTATATTCCAAGGTAGTAGCCTTAGCTAGTACGTATGTTATATTATATTTTTCAATTCCGCTGTGAGTTTATATTAATCGCACTCTGATATACCTGTGTTTATTATAGGTTACCAAAACCAACGATCCATACCCTAATGGACCTGGGTTTTGATTTTTGTCGAAATTTGGGCCCATTAAGTTGTGGGTTATTACAATCTCTGATCCCACCTATCTTTGGGAATTGATCATGGTTCAATTTACTCCAGACTCCAAAGAACCAATTATGGTTCAAAGGAGTTTGTTGGTTATTTTTGAGGAAACAAACATCCGGTTTTCAAAACACAAAATGTCTGATCGTGTTATTGATCCGGTAACCCAAGTATGACTTAATTAATATGGTTCCATTGATTCAAAATATAACTTTATTTCAATATCCAAGAGCAAAAGCTGCTTTATTACATCCAATCTAAATGAATACAAATCCTATAAATGTAAGAAATAAGGTGAAATAGCGATACAAATGCTCACTGTTCCATGCTTGTAGAATTAGGTCCCTATCGATTGTCGATAACTTGAAAGTACCATATCCAAGATTATATCCTATCACATAAGGCCCTTTCTGATTTAGACCAAGATCGCCCGTACTTAGAAAGACCTATTTCCAAATGAGGTCACCTATCTCGAAAGTATGGTTTCAGACTTTGGTGTTAAAGTGTCATGCTATTCTTTGCTACTAAGCAACGACCCTTGTATTAGTCTCTTCTCACTTTTCCTCCGCTAATCGAGGGATGATAATATAATTCCTCGTTCACCTTTGGGTTATAATGCATCCGTTGATAAGAAGGATCTTCCACTTCTATCAGCATCATAGCTTTAGTTCCATAGGTTAATGCGAATGAAGTATGTCTGGTTGTTAAGTTCTAGGTAGTCTGATACGCCCATAATGCCAAAGGTAACTCATCCACCGGTTGCCTTTAGCCAGTTTAGTAACTTCTTTATGATAGATTGATGACCTTATTCACCGCCTGCACCTGCCCGTTCGCCTATATATGTGCTACATCTTAAAAGCTCCTCCTAATTAAATATCAAGCACGGAAATAATAGTATTTCACACTTTCGAATATAGTTCCATTTTCTATTATAATCTTTTATGGCACCCCGAAGCTATACAAAATGTTCTTTACTACGAAATTGATCATTTTCGCTGAAGTGATCATGGTAAAGGGCTCTACCAAAGCTTGTTTTATGAAGTAGTTCTATAACGACCTGTAATTTACGTATGAAAGGGTCATAAAATTGTGTTATTAAATTTGTATTGGGTTGTATGACACTTTAACTTTAGGGGATATTGAGTAGTGATATTTTTTATCTCGAGAAATTCCATCAGACGATTCTACCCATGAAAAACATTGTATCGACTATAACTTTTGATAGAAGCCGAATTAGCATTCAAGGCCATTTCTATTGGAAAGATATGATGGTTTCCCTTTTTATAGAGTGATCATACCAGCAATTTGGACTTTTTGGCTAGGAGATATAGCAGTTTGAAATTTGATAGTTTTTGGAGCAACTTAGTGGGAATTAGTGAGAGTAGGGATAGGCCCAATAACCCTTTCGAGTCTAGAGGTTATAGTGGCTGAAATAAACATCACCAAGTCATTCCCACCTTCTTCCAAATAGATCTAAGCCTCCATTGACCAATTTTTCACCCAACACTTTCTTTTTTCATCTCCTAGTCAATTCTAAATCATAGAATTATGGTAGGTTAGGAAGGGGAGTAATTAGAGATCTTCAAATATATATTTTTGGGGAAGAAAAAAAATAGTCCTTAACTATTCATTTTTGGAATTATCTCGATTTGCGTGCAAAGCTTGGATTTTAGAGGGTTTGGTGAGCGACTTATCGTCTCTCATAATATTATATATGTATCTATAGGTTTTAACATGTTTTAAATCCATTTTTAAAGTTAAAATTAAGTTATTATATTTCATTTAAGACCCTACCTGTAGCAAAAACATGTATAAATGGAATTTTGGTTTTCTAAACATGTTATTAAGATGTGTGGTTGCCTTGATATATGTTAGGCTATATTGTTGATACATAGTATGATGATTTCTATGATTGGTTATGTGATTTGCATGCTTGAATGTTGGTTGATGCATGTGCGGTGTTTATGTGTATGCTTGAATGGTTGAAAATTCTCGTTGGAGCGAATTAGAAGTAGGAACGTGAAATTGTACTTCAACGGATAGAATCTAGGATGTTGGAAGTTGCATCAATGTGTATGGAATGCATGCAGGTCGAAGAACAAAGCGTAGTAATGAAATCAGTGCAAAATTGGAAATATGACCTACTTCATCATTTTTGGCGGGTGGTGCTTGGAGTCGCGCTTCGATCCGGTCGTAGGTTTGGTCGGGTCTTGCTTCGGGTTAGCATAGGGAAGAACCAGACAACAGACGTTATTTGGTAATGCTATCGTTTGGTGTTCGAGCAAGAAAAGTGGTTCGGTGGTTGTTCCACATCATGCTCGGGTATTTGGGGTGGTTGCTTCGGGTCGGCACCTGAGCAAGAAATTGGGGTCGAAGGTCTTGGAGCCACTACAAGCCTTGCTTTAGGATTTTGCTAGGGTGACTTCAGGCTTAACTTCGGGCTGGGCTAGAGAATTACCCAGGCAGAATTTGTGGTTTGGAAAGTTTTTGGTCGTTGTGCGGATAACGTTCAGGATTTCTTCAGGACTTGTTCGAGAGTCTAGTGGGTGATGTAGAGTGAAGTAGATGACTCCAAACCACCTAAGATGACCTTGGATTTCGTGTCGCGACCAATGAGGCGACGACATAACGCTTCGACATGATGACTACGACGATGATTTTAGAACTTTGGTATGATGACTCAATGACTTACGATGGGTGTCTAGAGGCATTTCAAAGATGACGACTCAATGTGGCGAGTGACTATAGCACTTGGTGATGGCTCATGGAGTAGAACATGAGGTTGTGATGCTCGTGAGTAGGACAAGGTAGTATGTGTATACCTAGGGTAGTCTGTTTGTAATCATGTTATTGGACTTCTACATATGTCCAGTCCCTAGCCATCTTTGTGGGCATGAGTTGAGTGTCTACTAGGTAGTTCTACCATCTGTTCATATACTAAGGGATCAACGGATAACTTTGAGGTTGTAATGCAGATTAGTGTGACAGGGTAGTCTGTGTGTACTCAAGGTAGTCTGTGTATACCTGTATTGTTGGATATCTATGTGTGTCGAATCCCTAGCCATCTACGTGGGCAATGAGTTGAGCATCTGTAAGAGTTATCACATATCAGAAGCACTAGAGTGATAGATGCAAGGCCGTGTGATGAATGCTATGTTTGATTTGTGCTTGATATGCTGTGTGATACCCCTATACCCTATATTTCCCACGTGTGATAGTAGTTTCGCATATACTGTGTTTATGTGCCGACTCTTTGGATATAGGGACATGTCAGGTATGGCCATTCATACCCTATGCCCCTATTAATTATGTACGAATTTTATAGTATTTGAGATGATGTATCATTCACACCAGACTGTTGTCTTGTCTGATTTTATGCTTTGCTTCTCATTATTTCAGGTACTCTTAAATGAGTAGATTAGGGACGGTAGGTCTGGATAGCGCATGGAACTATATGGAGTGTGAGCAAAAGGCTACGCTTTCATATATCTTACTTTGGAGCTTACTACCACCTATATTTCACTGTGCAGTACCGTGGAGCTATGTTATGTCAGTACTTGTATTAGAGACAGTTATAGAGTTTATTTTGGATATTGGGATGTATTAACTCTATTAGTTTTGTTTAGTATAACTATGATGAACTGATGTACTCTAATTGTTCTGGTTCACTTAGTTATATTTTGTTCTAGCCATTATTACATCTATTTGATTACTATATTTTGTCTATGCGTAGTGAGATGTTCTGGAAGTTCTATATCTAGATTTTCTCTACTTTACACCCTTAGCTGTCATCTTACATTGGTCGGGTACCTCCATAGTGCACTCTACATGTATATTGGGTACCGGAGGTTTAGTGCGGTCATCACATTTGGTATCAGATCTTAGCTTGCTTAAACGAACTATGTTGATACTTGGATCCATTAGAGAAAAGGAAGGAGTTATCGCCTTAGAATGGATCGAGTGATATATGAGAAAGCGTATCTCTTATATTTTGGTTTTCGAAACTTTATAGTAGTATAATATATAAGTCGCATTGCATTCATAGACACCAATTTTAGAGAGACTGATCATTCTTATTATTGCTTGTAAGAATGAGCCAGCTAAGGAGGAATGCTGCCAGGCACTCTATCTCTGGAGTTAAGGAGGGGACGGGATCGGGGGTTGCTAACCTCGACTTGCAAAACATGTTTGCTGAGATGGTGTGAATCATGGTTCAAAATGCCCAAGTTGCTCCTAGTGTAGCCACTGGTGGTGATTCTTCAGTGCAAGCGCCGAGGGCCGACTTTGCCAAACTGGGCAAGGATTATCTTACACCAGGTGGCATACCATTTCTTAGAATGGAATCAACCGTTGAAGTGCAGAATAAGTTGCATAATTGCGAACGCATCTTCGAGGACATGAAGTTAGAATATGTGATGAAGAGGAAGTTGTCCTCTAAACTGCTTTTGGGACGAGCTATGAGGTGGTGAATGACATTAAGATTACTACTCCTGAGGATCAAATAACTTCGGAGTAGATTAAGGTGAGGTTCGAGGAGAAGTATACACCGGTCTCTCGAAAACTGGTTCTTTTCTAAAAATTTGCTAATTTGAAGTAGGCGGATATATTTGCGTTGGAGTACAAGCTGAGTTCGACATGCTATCGAAGACGGTCTATCATTTAGTGATACTCCAGTTAAGAAGAACGAGAAGTTTATTATTGGCTTAGACGGTTATCCTTGAGAAAAGCTACTGGGCATATTGATGAGACCTTTGAGAAGTTAGCGAAAAAGGCTCTCTCCTGTATAAGGGTCTGTATTCTAAGCATAAGTAATTGTTGCTCCCAAGGATGATCCAAAGTCGCAAGTTAGCGGGGGAGGCAAGAGGAAGTGGGACAACAACAAGAAAAGGCAGCTTCAGAAGGGTGGCCAGAAGAAGGGCAAGTGGGAGCCTACTTGCTATAACTGTGGACAGAGGGGTTATCTCAGCAAAAGTTGCAGAAACAAAAAGAAAGTATGTTTTAACTGTAATAAGTCAAGGCATATCAAGAAAGATTGCCAAGAACCACTAAAAAACCAGCTGATTATGTCTTAGGCTTTAAACGCTATTCCAGCTTCATCGAGTGCTCCATCAACGAAGGGGAAGGAAAAGAGCGTTGTTATACAGGGTGTGCTTTCTATTTCTGATACACCTATACGTGTTTTATTCGATACCGGGGCTTAACTTTCCTTCATATCTAGTGATTTGGTAGATAGTTTTGGATTGGAACCGAAGATAGTTGACTGACCTTTGATTGTTACAAACCCCATTGGAGGATCGACTAGTCTTTTCATGGTTTATCAAGACTTAGCCTTATCGACCCATGGATGTTTGTTTGCTTGTGATTGCTTTGTTTCGAGTTTCGTGAGGTTCTATATTATATTGGGGATGGACTGGTTGCAGAAGTATAAAGTAGTGGTGAATTGTGAGAGGTCGTTGGTGACAATAGGGATTGATGATGGGCTTAGGTTGGAGATAGGCTGCCTACCTGACAATAGGTAGTGGTTAGCTGTCGGTACTCACATGAGATCCCACATGATGAGTTGTCATCTGTGCCTATAATGAGGGAGTATGCTGACATATTTGAGGAGGTGATCAGATTACCACCACATAGAGAGATCGAGTTCCGTATAGATTTGGTGAAGGATGTTAGACTTATTGTTATGCCATTAAGGTGTATGATGTCGAGAGAGTAGAAGGATCTAGATGTGCAAGTGAATGACCTATTAGGGTGAGGGTTCATTTGACGTAGTATATCTAAGTGGGGAGCACTTGTGTTCGCCACTAAGGCGGACGACTCTATGAGATTGTGTGTAGACTACCATGAGTTGAATAAGGTGACGAAGAAGAAAAAGTATCCACTCCCAAGTACTAATGACTTATTCGATCAACATCATGGTGCTAGGATATTCTCTTAGTTGAACCTTGAGACAGGGTTTCATTAGCCGAGAGTAACGAAGAAGAGTGCATTGATCACAATGTTTCGTATGCCGTCTGGATTTTATGAGTAGTGAGTTATACCGTTCGGGCTAACCAACGCACTGATGTACTTTGTTGACCTTATGAAGCGTGTTTTCAAGGATCAGTTGAATAAGTTTGCACTTGTGTTTGTGGATGATATCCTTTTATTCGAGGATGTAGGAAGAACACAGGAGAATTTAAGGACAGTGCTCGAGGTGTTGAGAAGACACCGATTGAAGGTGAAGTTTTCGAAGTCACTTCTAGACGAGGGAAGTGTGATTCTTGGGTCACGTAGTTTCTAAGTAAGGCATTGTTGTAGATCCTGGGAAGGTAGCAGCAATGCAGGATTGAGATCGACCCAACACTGCAACGTACATGAGGAGTTTCCTTAGACTGATGGGACACTATAGATGTTTTATCCAGGACTTCTCTAAGGTAGCAGCGCCATTAACGAACTTGATGAAAAAGAATCGGACTTTTATATGGGACGCGAGGTGTAAGCACACACTCGTGAGTCTGAAGAATAAGTTGATGAGCGCACTAGCATTAGCCATTTCAAGTGTGAATAAGGAGCCGACAGTATACATAGATGCCTATGGTATTGTGCTAGGTGCGGTTTTGATGCAGAAAGGAAAAGTTGTCACTTACTATAGTTGACAACTGAAAGCCTATGAGAGAAAGCTTCTGACTCATGATTTGGAGTTTATGGCGATAGCATTCACTTTGAAGATATGGAGGCATTATATGCTTGGAGAGAGGTTCGATTTTAAAAAGGACCACAAATTGTTGAAATATCTCTTCTCTCAAAAGGATCTTAACCTTCGTCACAGTGATGGTTTGAGTTCTCAGTCTCCTACGACTTTGACATTTCCTATACGCTCGATAAGGAATGCAGTTACTGATGCTTTAAGTAGGAGACATGCCAGCTTAGAAGCAATGTTCTTATAGTGGAAGTAGTTGGAGTTTATCGCTAGCTATGATTTTATACCTCGATGTGATTTAGATCCGAAAGTAATGGTTTGTTTGACGATAAGAACTTTTCTGGTTGATCGGATCGATACTAGTTAGATGCGAGATGCTAGACTAGCGGAGATCATAATGAAGAAAGAGGAAGGAGTAGAGTTCTAAGAGATGAAGTAGTATGGGCTCGGCCGTGATGGTTGGATCCGTAAGGATAAGAGGTTGTTTGTTCCTGATGTCGATGGATTGACGGATGAGGTGCTATGAGTGTCCATCATTCAAGTTTAATTATACATCTTAGCAGCAATAAATGTACCATGATATGAGGTAGATATTTTATTGGTAAGAGATGAATATATTAAGGGTAGGTTAGCAAGTATTCTCCTAAAATCTTATGAGGCAGACATTTTATTCGAGTTCTAAGCCTCCTTTAACCTATTCTTCACCTAAAATCTTCTCTTTTCTCCTCCAAATCAAGCCTAAATCATAGATTAAGGGTAGGTTAGCAAGTGGATTAATTAGATTTTCAAATCCATATTTTTGGGGAAGAAAAATTAGGCCTTTGCTGTTCATTTTCAGTATTTTCTCGATTTGCATGAGAAACTTAGATTTTGGAGGGTTTGGTGAGTGATTTATCATCTCTCACTTTATTGTATATGTATCTATAGGTTTTAACATATTATGGATCCACTTTTAATGTCAAAATTAAGTTTTGATACTGTTCAAAAATCATACATGTAGTAAAAACGTGAATAAATAAATTTTTGGTGTTTTATACATGT
The DNA here is from genome assembly GCA_030737815.1 of Allium fistulosum. Lineage (NCBI taxonomy): Eukaryota > Viridiplantae > Streptophyta > Magnoliopsida > Asparagales > Amaryllidaceae > Allium > Allium fistulosum. The sequence continues at coordinate 1,383,539,163 of CM060901.1, read as the reverse complement.
TATTTGGATGTGTGGTTGCCTTGATATATGTTAGGCTATGTTTTAGATATATGATATGATGATTGCTATGGTTGGTTGTGTAATTTTCAAGCTTGAATGTTGTTTGATGCATGTGTGGTGACTATGTGTACGCTTGAATGGTTAAAAACACTCATCGGAGCGAATTAGAGGTAGGAACCATGAAACTAGACTTTGACGGATAGACTCTAGGATGTTGGGAGTTGCATCAATGTATGTGGAATGCATGCAGGTCGAGGAACAAAGCATAGCGGTGAAATCAACGCGAAATTGGAAATTTGACCTACTACAGCATTTCTGTCTGATGCTGCTTGGAGTCGTGCTTGGGTCCTATGGGAGGTTTGCTCGGGTCGTACTTTGGATCAGCATAGGGAAGAACTGGACAACAAATGATGTTCTGTAGTGTTATCATTCAGTGCACGAGCAAGAAATGTGGTTCGGTGGTTGCTTCGTGCCATGCTTGAGGATTCAGGGGAGTAGCTTCGGGTCGGCACTCGAGCAAGAAATTGGGTTTCGCGGTCATGGATCTGCTTCAAGCCTTGCTTTGGGGTTTTGTTAGGGTGACTAAGGTTAGGCTAGAGAATTACCAAGAAGAACTTATGGTTTGGAAATTTTTTGGTCCTAGTAAAGCGAAACTTTGGATTTCTTTGGGACTTGTTCCGAGGGTCTATTAAGTGATGTAGAGTGAAGTAGATGACTTCAAACGACCCAGGATGACCTTGGATTTTTTATGGCAACTAGTGAAGCGATGGCATGGTGCTCCGATAGGATGATGACCATTTTAGAACTTTGGTATGATGGCTCAATGACTTACGATGGATGTATAGAGACGTTCTGAAAATAACGACTCGATGTGGGGAGTGACTATGGTATCTAGCGATGGACCGAGAGGACGAGTTCTTTGTGATAGCTCATGGAGTAGAACATGAGGTTGTGATGCTCGTGAGTAGGACATTGTAATCTGCGTGTTTCCAGGGCAGTCTATGTGTACCCATATTATTGGATGTTCGCATCTATCCAGCCCTTAGCCATCTATATGCGCATGAATCGAGCATCCACATGGTCGTTCTACTATCGATAAGTGTGATAAGGGATCAATGGATAAATCTGAGGTTGTGATGCTTATTAGTGGGACAAGGTAGTCCATGTGTATCCATGGTAGTCTTTGTGTACCCATATTGTTGGACATCTATCTGTGGCTAATCCCTAACCATCTACATGGGTAATGACTTAAGCATCTCTAAGAGTTATCGTATATCTAAAGCACTTGAGTGAGGGAAGCAAGGCTGTGTGATGGATTTTACGTTTGCTATGGGATTGATATGTCGTGTGATACCCCTATACCCCATAGTTTCTACTTGTGATAGTAGTTTAGTATATACTGTGTTTATGTGATGGCTTTTTGGGTGTAGGGACATGTCAGGTATGGCTATTCATACCCTATGCCCTTATTTACTATATACGATTTTATAGTATTTTGAGATAATGTATCGCTCATTCCAGACTATTGTCTGACCTAAGGTTTTATGCATTACTTCTTACTATCTCGGGTGCTCTTAAATGAGTAAATTAGGGATAGCGGGTGTGGATAACGCATGGAGCTTGATGGAGTGCGAGCAGGAGGCTACGCTTTCATATATCATATATTGGAGCTTACCATCGCTTATATTTTGCTATGTAGTACTATAGATCTATGTTAGTACTTGTATTTGGGATATTTATAGAGTTTATTTTGGATATTAGGATGTATAAACTTTATAATTTTTGTTTAGTATAACTATGATGAACCGACATACTCTAACTATTATGGTTCACTTAGTTATATTCTATCTCGTCTGCTTTACATCTATTTGATTATTATATTTTGTCTATGCGATATGAGATGTTTTACAGGTTCTATTTTTGGATTTTCTCTACTTTACACCTTGGTTGTCGCCTTACATTGGCCAAGTACCTCCATAGCGCACTCTACAGGTATACTGGGTACTGGAGGTGTAGGGCGATCCTCACAAGTTCATTGCAACATATTTTGTTCCTCCATGTGACATCAAAAGCACTCTAATGGTATTAGTTTCCAAAACCACAATTGGTCATGGGCTAAACATCTACATAAGCTCATTGGATGGTGCTCTTGGAACCTTCGCAAATCTCTGGCACTTATCTCATTTATTTGAGTATTTTATTGCATCTCGGTTGATGGTTATCCATAGCAAAGAACCTTCTTTGCTAAGTTCTCCCCCGATGTAATCACCACATGTTCCTTCATAACATCTGCTTGGATCTTCTTAGCTTTATCCTTATCGACACATCTTAACTAGAAGTTAGAGAATCCTCTCCGAATAAAGACTCTGTCTTACATAATATTACGCGGTACTATGCGCAAGAGCATTCTCTTTTCATTCTGGCTTTTCTGAAGAGATCCCTTCAAAAAATATTATTCTTAAATGAAGTCATTTACAACTCCTTCTCAACAATCTGCATGATGTAATCAATATCCATCTCATCTATACGTGGAGATTTCAATACCTCTATTGGCATGATTCCCAATAGCTACGCAACATCATAGCTTATCAATTTGGCTAATGAATTAGCGTTTGTGTTCTCCTCTCTAAGGATGTGCATTACTGTATAGTGCTCAATATCATCCAATAGTTCCAACACTTTTGACGAGTATGTGGTAAGTCTTGTACCCTTATCCAAAAATTCATTCTTCACTTGATAAACCAACAATAGGGAGTCACTGCAGATATGTAGTTTCCTCACCCCTAATTCTTTTTCAATCTTAGGTCCCACTATGTTGATGCCAAAATGGGCATCAACACCCAATTGAATCTAGTAGAGATTAAATGAAGAATGAAATAAAAACAAAGTAAAAATCATAAAGGAACACACAGATTTTTATAGTAGTTCGACAATCTTGGCCTACGGCCACTTCATATTTTTATTGATCTTCCACTTGATTATGATTACACGAATGTTTGGATCAGCTGGGATCCATTATTACAAAAGCGAAGAATAAAAATGGCAGAGCCTCAGCAGAGAAAGTAGGATCCTTTTTTTGATGCCATGCCTGCTGTATTTATAGGGGAAGACGTGCACGGATCGGGCTGAAATTTGGTCAGAAGGTTCGGGAGACCAAGATGAGGCTACCCAAAAATTTACAAGCCCATCGAAGCTTACAATAGGGATCAGTACCGGTCCCTATTAATGCATCCAAATGGGCTGCGATCCTTATGAGGGATGCCCCATGATGTTAGCTACTTGCTCCCTAAATTTCGAAGTACGGTTTGTGAGATGTCGCATTTTCCATGAAGTAGTGTTACTTGAATTATGATTTCTACCAATCCCTCTAGTGGGATAGGTACCAATCCCTCCAACTTGCTCCAAATGCCATGCGATCGCTATGGGGTGTTCCACCTGTTCTAATTAGCATATACTTCAAGTTTCATGTTGATAGCATCTGTAGATTTTGAGTTATTGACCTATCATTGTTGCAATATGTAATGAAAGCTGAATATGGACGATCCCTTTTATACCGATCCCTTTTAATAGGTGAAGTAATTTTCCCATAACTTGAGCATACGAATTCCAAATGACTTGAAACTTAAAATGTAGCCTCATGGGGCCTTCCTCATCACTCTTTATCGATCTTACCAAGTTTGGGACAATAATTGAAGATATGTACCGATCCCCTAGGGAAAGGGATATGCACTAATCCCCCGCCTAGGGGAGGCATTATTCCATACTTAGAATATTCTGAAGAGTCTATCTCTTGGCTTCGGTTGATCATCACTTCATATCATTGCCTGTGCTTGATCTCTGAGCCTAATAATCATCTCTTCGAGTTGTCTTCCTCGATGGTCATCTAGTCTAACTGGTCTAGTCAGTTTGAATATAGCCGGGGCAAAAGGCCAGATAACACACTATGAATGTCTGGAACTTAGCATCGTTATCCATTGCATAGAACTCGAGCTTTAATGCATAACACATCCTTCTACCTTCCAATGTTACTAGAACTACTCTAAATTTGGAATTGTGGTCATTGGATGCTCCATCTATATACAATTTCCATTTAGAAAGCTCGACCAAATCTTCTTCTATTTCGTCATCTTGTATGGTGAATTCGGCAAAGAAATCTTCTACACCTTTCCTTGTATTGCCTTCCTAGGATGATAAGCAATTTTGTATTGACTCGTCTCGATGTTCCATTTTAATAAATATTATAAAGTCTCAAGGCGATGTATTACTTTCCTAAAGGGTGATCCATCAACTCCCTAATCGGATGGGCCTGAAAATATGGTTTCAACTTTCTCGATGCTATCAATAAGTAGTATGCCAACTTCTCTAGCTTTAGATATCTCTTTTCTACTCTAATGATCCGCTTTCTAGTGTATTATACCAGCTTTGGATTTTGCACCCCTCACGCACTAAGGTTGCATTCAATGTGTGATTCAATGTCACTCGATAGATGTAAAGATCTTATCCTTCCATAGGATTTGATATAGTATGTTGTTAGTAATACCTGTAGCAGAGTATCTTCTTTGTCAAGGTTTGCCCTCGGATGTGATCGTCATGTTCTTCTTCATGGACTTCTCTCAAGACTCGTTTGATTTCATCATGGGCGATACACCAAAGCAAGGGAACGAAGAAACCCTTTTTATACCCGACTCCTTCTTGGATGATGCAATATGAAGCTTTAGGGAGTATCTGTCCTTTTTCGTTCCTTCTTCTAGAAAGGATCCCCCATTGCAGATAGTCTTTGATAGGAGTCACCCATGACTCCTTTTCTGACTCCATCTCCAAGATCTAGTCGATCTTCATCTATCAATGCTGGGAATGTTAAGTATTTCAACCGGGAATAAGTCTATTTGTTGCGTGTCCTTAGAACTTGCCAGCATGGCCAATGACTCAGCTTTTTCATTTTGTTCTCTGAGGATGTGTATAATAGTGTAATACTTGAAGTCGACCAGTAGCTTTTGGACCCAGCCGAGATAAAGAGCAAGACGCTGCCCTCTAGTAAGATAATCTTCCCTGACTTGGCATACTACTAATCAGAAATCACAAAAGATATGTAAAATTTACACTCCCAGTTCTCTAGCAAGTTTGAGCATGACGATCAAGGCTTCATACTTAGCTTCGTTATTTGTTGCAGGGAAGTCGAGTTTTAAGGCGTAGCAGATCGATCGTTTCTCGGGAGTCATTAACGCAACTTCGACCCCAAAACACCGATCATTAGAAGTTCCATTGGTGTACATTTTCCATCGGTTGGTCGGTTCACTGCTCTTTGGATAGTCATCCGATGCAGTGAATTTAGATATGAAGTATGCTAATGTTTGTCCATGGATAGCTCTCTGAGAGAGATAAGTGATATCGAATTGGCTTAGCTCGATATTCCATTTGAGTAACGTTCCAGACGTCTAAGGTTGCTGTAGGACCTGTCGTAACGGCTGGTCAAGATAGGCGTTAATGGGGTGAGCCTGTCAATCGTTTGCTTACATCATATACTGGTCTTTGGATGCATTTCTCTTCGCATAGCATTGCGGTGCTTATGGCGTGTATCGACATAGCTAAATAGATGTATAAATCCTTGTGATCCTGCAGCTTGGATAGGATGAGAGGTCTCTATAAGTGATCTACTAGAGCATAAAATGCGTTAATGCCGCCTTGCATCCATTCGAAGTTTCTTTTTCATCTCTTGATTAGGTCGAAGATAGTACACTTGTTGGTGGCCCCAGAGATGAATCGGCTTAGGGCGATGACCTCCCATTTAGACTCTATACCTGCGTGATTGTCTTCGGTACCTAGATGTCTTTGATTGCCTGAATATTCTTAAGCTTGGCTTCAATTCTGCGAGAGTTGATCATTAAACCCAGGAACTTCCCTGACGCAATGTCGAAATAGCATTTCAAGGGACTGAGTTTCATTCCATATCTTCGAATTGAACTGAATATCTCCACTAAGTCATCGATGTGGTCGATTGATCGTCGTGACTTCACAAGCGTATCATCCACATATACTTTCGTTGATCGCCCGGTCCAGTCTTTGAACATCCTGGTGATCAATCTCTGGTAAGTAGCTTCAGCATTATTTAGTTTAAACGACAACACAACATAACAATATAGCCTTAGATCGGTAATGAAGCTGATGTGCTTCTGGTCGAGGACGTGCATCAGGATCTGGTTGTACCCAGAGTACATATCCGTGAATGAAAGCAGTTCATATCCAGCGGTTGAGTCTACCAGCTGGTCGATCCTTGAAAGTGGAAAGCTGTCTTTCAGGCATGCCTTGTTCAGGTTTGAGTAGTCGATGCATGACCGCTACTTTCCATTAGCTTTTCTCACAAAAACTGGATTGGATACCCATTTCGGGCAGAGGGTGTCATGGATAAACTAGTTGTTTTTTAGTTTATCCACTTCCACTTTAAGTACAACGGACCTCTCCAGATCCATGATGCGTTGCTTTTGTCTCACCAGGACATGCCTCGGGTCGAAATTCAATGCATGGCTTGCGATAATCGGTGAGATCACATGCATGTCAGAATGGGTCCAAGCGAACACATCAAGATTCATTCAGAGAAAGCCAGCTAATTCCTTCATCATCGTTGCTCTGAGCTGTGATCCGATCTTCAGTACCCGCGGTTGGTTGCCATGGATGACCGTAATGTCGACTATCAGCTCAGCAGGTGCAGTCTTGGATTCTTTGAGTTCAAATGTAACTATTTCGTGTAACAACCAACATGGAATCTGGTTAGGACGGTCAATGATGACAGTTACTCCGATCGAATCCTAGAGTCTTATCATGAGTTATTAAGTCTAATAGTGAAGGGCTCTAAATGCTTTGAGCGATTATCTGCAAATGGCCAAAGGTCAGGCTTAGAAGCATGTTGAAGCAAATGTCGAGTAGGGGTCAGCCTCGAGTTGTGTGCAGCTGCATAGCTAACACTTGCTTTGAGTTTGAATCTGCTTGTGTATACGAGTAACGTGCTTTCCATTCAATGTACTGGCGATCTGTTGCTCGTCGTTTAGGTGGGAATGATAGTCAGTTGCCCATGAGCTTGGGCATCGATTCGATGATTCTATCTCTAGGCATCCTTTCGGTCCTAGCCTCGAGTCATTGTAAACACTATATATAAGTCACAATATTGAGCTATTGTAGCCAGCCTTTGGATGATAACACTTCTACTCCCAGTCTTGGGTTGATAATTGTACTGCATGGACGGTCGAGTCTCATTGTAGCTATGTTTATACTCCCACCTAAGCTCCAAAGACATAGAGTTAATCGATGAATTATCACTTTACGTTCATCTTGTTTCTCGCTCGTGCCCTCAAGTCTGGGGCACACATCGATAAGTAGGAAGGAGCCCTGTCCACTTTAGCTCTACACTCTTTCTCGCTGAATCACGGGATCAGGTTAGTTGATGGAAGGCCGAGCCTCGCCTATCCTAGATTGTATTTTGGTTTTTCCTTCCAGGGGGAATACTTTGATGCTCCATCGGATTTCGGGCATGAGTTGGGTACTAGACGGTCAATCACGTCCAATTTGATTTATATTCTCTAATCAGATCTAGGGGTAGAGTTAGCTCAGGTGCAGTCGGGTCATGCTCATCCGGTCTCATACTGCTCCTGACGGATCAAAGGAGGGTGCTGGAGAATTAATGATCAAGTCTTCGTGGTTTATTCTCCTATCTGCACTCTGGTGATCATAGTTTTTCGAGGGACATATGGGTCACATCTGTTTGTGTTTACTGTGGATCGATATTGATCATCGACCCAACGGCATAATATTGTCATTCACCCGTAACATCAGACGTCGTTCTGATTCGTTTCGTATTAAGGCCTCCTTGCGGTCGTTGCCTTAAGTCGTAAGGAACACTAAGCCGGAGCTATAGTGAGCTGTTGTATTCAGCTTTTAGCGATTTGTACTCCTGCCCTCAGCATTGATTTTGCAAAGCCATAAGTCGGACGGTCGAATACCATCCTTAGCGAGTTTATACTCCTCCTGTCGATTTTAGGCTGAAGTTTGTGGAATAGAGAATAGTCGAAATCCACTCATCTATTCTTTCATGTTTATACTCCAGTCCGCACTCTGGGGACTTAGAGTTATTTTACGGAATAGAGAATGGTCGAAATCCACTCATCTATCCACTCATGTTTATACTCCAATCCACACTACGGGGACATAGAGTTATTTTGCGAAATAGAGAATGGTCAAAATCCACTCATCTATTCATTCATGTTTATACTCCAGTCCGCACTCTGGGGACTTAGAGTTGTTTTATAGGCAGTCGGTATCCGCCCGATTTATGTCTATACTCCAGTCCGCACAGGGGACTTTGAGTTGTTTCGTGGGTAGTCGGTATCTGCCTGATTTATGTTTATACCCCAGTCCGCACTCTAGGGACTTAGAGTCATTTCGTGTGCAGTCGGTATTCGCCTGATTTATGTTTATACTCCAGTCCGCACTCTAGGGACTTACAGCTGTTTCGTGGGCAGTCGGTATCCACCCGATTTATGTTTATACTCCAGTGCGCACTTTGGGGACTTAGAGTTGTTTCATGGGCAGTCAGTATTCGCCCGATTTATGTTTATAATCCAATCCGCACTTTGGGGACTTAGAGTTGTTTCTCGGGAAGTTTGTATCCGCCCGATTTATGTTTATACTCCAGTCCGCACTCTGGGGATTTAGAGTTGTTTAATGGGTGGTCAATCGCACCTGATTTCTACCAAGTCGACGTAAGAGTTATCGAATGAACGGTCGAATCACATTCATTCATGGAATGGAATTCTTCCCCTAGCATGAAGGACAGAACTTGGAAAGTGAGACGATCGATTCGTATACGCTTGGTGGTTGTAGCTCCTCTTGTCAAGTTAAGGAAGGGAGTAGGTGATGGATTGTCAGATCACATCCCTGCTTGGGTTGGACGGTCAGGTCACATCCACCACAAGCTGTAGTCGTGTCCACGTTTTGAGGGAGGTGGTAGATGAGTAGGTCGTCGGTCATGCCTACTTTGAGTCAAGCTTTCGAACTGCCTCTTGTGTTCAGGGTAGGAGTTAATCTGTGGACGGTCGAATCGCGTCCGCTTTAGTTGGATCTCGGTCATGCTGAGCTTCGGGAGAGGCATAAGTATTTTGACGAACTTTAATTATGAGCTGGGGAGTGGATGGTTGGGTTGCATCCACTCCAAGTCTTTCTTTGGTCTCCAACTCAGGCGCGAAAGTTGATGAGTGGACGATCAGTCGTGTCCACTTTTTGTTGGATCTTGACCTTGTTAGGTTTTTTCATTTCGAGTCCTTGGCCCAAAGTCAGGGGCATATGGTAGCTGATGAGCGGTTGAATCACGCTTATCATGATGAAACTCTAAAGATCTGATCATGGTCCGCGGAGATTGGTTGGTGCCAACTCTAAGTACTTGGTCACCTACATCGTTTGGAAGTAGTTTAGTTCAAGTTGGTAGTAGTTCACAACACAATTGAAATTGAAATAGAAATAATTTATAGAAGATCGGAATAAATCTCATTGATAAGTGAAGCAATGTTGTATGCTCGGTATTCCACTTTGTCCATGCCCTTCTTAGTTGGAAGTCGACCGTCAGCGGTCCAATTGATAATCAAAATTCTTTATTGGTATGCATCAGATGTTCCCTGATTTCTTTTGGGTTTCAGTGGACTCTCTCGAGGCTGGTTTCTAGTACTGCTTTGAGTCATGAGTCTCCAAGTAGATTATTTGATTGAATCTTTCAAAGGAGTATATGAGTCGAATTTTGAGATTCTGGGTCATCTCCTCGAATCCGAGTCCTTAGCCAATGGGCTTGTATTGTTCTTTCTCCTAGTCTGCTCTACCTCCACATTGCTTAGGTTCTGATTCACTTTGTAACAGAAACGATCCAAGGTCGTAGGAGGTTCTCCAGCTAACTAGCTTCCAAAATCTGACTAGCGGTCGATTCCCCTCATCAACTCCAATAGTATGATATGCTTGCTAGCATCTAGAATAAATTGGATAATGACATCACATCCTTGGTGTGAGTCGCATGCATTCTGAAATGCTCAATGAACTTCAGATCTGGTTGATTGAACAAGGAGATGGATTTAGGCGATAATCGCATAAATCACATGATTGATACACCTTCGGGGAATATAGGAAAGCGTCTGCATTCGATAGCACATATCGCTCTGGCGGAATTCACATGCCATTCGAATTCATGAGATGTAGTCCAGGGTCAGTTTTCACTGTGTAAACCGATATGATTGGTACATTGAATCTCCTCTGATATTTTGCACGCTGAACGGCTTCAATGAATAGGCTTCGACTGGGAGAGATGCTTCAGTCATCATCAATCCGGTTCATTTTTAAGTTACAGCTACTTGTTATGCTTATGAATGATGTATGCATGCTCGAGATATGAGCAAAGCAAGATGGACCGGTATTGATGGATCGGTGGTAAGTTACTTGGAGTTGGACCCGAGAAAATCTGCTATTTGCTTGAAGTCAGCAATTGGTTTGCTTGGAGTCACTGAATTCAAAGTGTCGGGTCAGTGAAGAATGGTGCTTGGAGTCATCTTGGCATTTGCTAGGAGAAAATCTTGGTTTTACCCGAGTTTGGCTTTAGGCCAAAGTTTCTTCGGTTTGCTTAGTGTCACATCACCTATGTTCTCCACCTTTGGGAGTATCGTTTGAGTAACGGTTGCTTGTTCGTTTTTTGGTTGCAATTCAGAAGTTGCTGCTTAATCCTCTATGCCCCGGTCAACCACATGACATAAGGGAAGTGGATAGAATACAATGTGTTTAAGTTGAGTTCTGAATCCAAAATGCGAGGGCACTGCGCTGCGGCATATGTTATTTAGATGTGTGGTTGCCTTGATATATGTTAGGCTATGTTGTAGATATATGATATGATGATTGTTATGATTGGTTGTGTAATTTTCATGCTTGAATGTTGTTTGATGCATGTGTGGTGTTTATGTGTACGCGTGAATGGATGAAAACACTCATTGGAGTGAATTAGAGGTAGGAACCATGAAACTAGACTTTGGCGGATAGACTTTAGGATGTTGGGAGTTGCATCAATGTATGTGGAATGCATGCAGCTCGAAAAATGAAACATAGCGGTGAAATCAACCCGAAATTGGAAATTTGACCTACTACAACATTTTTGTCCGATGGTACTTGGAGTCGTGTTTGGGTCCTATGGGAGGTTTGCTTGGGTCGTACTTTCAGTTGGCATAGGGAAGAACTGGACAACAAATGATGTTCAGTAGTGTTATCATTTGGTTCCCGAGCAAGAGAAGTGGTTCGGTGGTGGCTTCGTGCCATGCTCGGGGATTCAAGGGAGTAGCTTCGGGTCGGCACCTAAGCAAGAAATTGGGTTTGGCGGTCATGGATCTACTTTAGGCCTTGCTTTGGGATTTTGCTAGGGTGACTCGGACTTGGCTAGAGAATTACTGGGAAGAACTTATGGTTTGGAAAAAATTTGGTCCTAGCGAAGCGAAACTTTGGGATTTCTTTTGGACTTGGTCCGGGGGTCAATTAGGTGATGTAGAGTGAAGTAGATGACTCCAAACGACCCAAGATGACCTTGGATTTTGTACGGCAACTAGTAAAGCGATGGCCCGGTGCTTCGACAGGATGATGACCATTTTAGAACTTTTGTATGATGGTTCAATGACTTACTATGGATGTATAGAGACATTCTAAACATAACGACTCGATGTGGGGAGTGACTATGGCATCTGGTGATGGACCGAGAGGACGAGTTCTTTGTGATAGCTCATGGAGTAGAACATGGGCTTGTGATGCTCGTGAGTGGGACATTGTAATCTGCATGTATCCAGGGTAGTCTATGTGTACCCATATTGTTGGATGTCCGCATCTATTTAGCCCTTAGCCATCTATATAGGCATGAGTCGAGCATCTACAAGGTCGTTCTAATATCGGTAAGTGTGATAAAGGATCAATGGATAACTCTGAGGTTGTGATGCTTGTTAGTGGGACAAGGTAGTCTGTGTGTATCCATGGTAGTTTGTGTGTACCCATATTGTTGGACATCTATTTGTGGCCAATCCCTAACCATCTACATGGGCAATGAGTTGAGCATCTCTAAGAGCTATCGTATATCTAAAGCAGTGGAGTGATGGATGCAAGGCTGTATGATGGATTTTATGTTTGCTATGGGCTTGATATGTCGTGTGATACCCCTATACCCCATATTTTCCACTTGTGATAGTAGTTTAGTATATATTGTGTTTATTTGCTGGCTTCTAGGATGTAGGGACATGCCAGGTATGGCTATTCATACCCTATGCCCTTATTTACTATATATGATTTTATAGTATTTTGAGATAATGTATCGCTCATTCCAGACTGTTGTCTGACCTAATGTTTTATGCTTTGCTTCTTACTATCTTAGGTGCTCTTAAATGAGTAAATTAGGGATAGCGGGTGTGGATAACGCATGGAGCTTGATGGAGTGCGAGCAGAAGGCTACGCTTTCATATAGAGCTTGATGGAGTGCGAGCAGGAGGCTACGCTTTCATATATCATACTTTGGAGCTTACTATCTGATGCAGCCCACTATGGGTTAAGACACAACAGGGTACAAACAGCACATCAAGTTTTAGGTCGAAGGTCGCGTGCCCCAAGTAGCCAGCGATCTAGTGGGTTACGGCCTAGAGAAATACGAGAGATGGATAATGAAGAGTTCCATGATGAGTCGCCGAAGCGACCTAACCATCTTATGCCGCTCCTTCTTAAGACGTTCCAGTGGGTATGTCGCAAGTTCATGAAGTTTAAGTCGTTAAGTTTTAGATCGCTCAAGCGACTTAGCGAGTTAAAGGCCATTTCCTTAGGTCGCTCACGACCTAGTGAGTCACGAGATAAGGACTTGCGACCTAACAAGGAAGATAACAAGCGAAGTCAGTACGATAAGTCGTTGGAACGACCTAACGACCTAAGCCAATATGATAAGTCGTTGGAACGACCTAACGACCTAAGCCAATATGATAAGTCGCTGGAACGACCTAGCAAGTTAAGTCGTAGTTTTATACCACCATGATAGGTCGTTGACTTAAGTCGCTCATCCAAGGCCACATTCTTCTCTAAGTCGTTCATCTCTTAGGTCGCTACCGCATTCTGCTCTAAACCGTTGCTTTCTTAAGTCGCTCCTGGAGGGGTTTCTTAGGTCGCTCAATGTTGTTAAGTCGTTCACTATTATGTCATTATGTGTATATGTTGAGTCATTATTTGTTAAGTCGTGTACTGTGTTGTATGTACTAGGTCGTTTACTTGTTGTAACTTGTATTTTGTTAAGTCGTTTAATCTGTTAAGTCGTTAACGACCTATGTTAGGTCGGTCGTATGTGTAAATATGTTAGGTCGTGAAGGCCTTGTAACGTGTTGTGCTTTGTGATGTAAGTGTTGTGTTGTGTTGTAAGCCTATAAATAGGCGAGTCGTGTCATTTGTAAAAGTTAGTTGATTTTGAATAAAACTTTGTTTGTGTGCTTTGTGCCACTTTGAAATTGGTAGTTGAGTGTTATCTCCTATCTCCACTTTCGGCATTCGAGTGTGCTCGAATCAATGATTGTTCAAGCCAATTCACGGTATCAAGTGCGCTTGATCAACGTTCTAAGAATTGTAGATCTTCTTTCACGGCATCGTGCGCGATCAACGTGACGAAGATAGCTAGAATCCGGTATCTTTGAGATCAACGGATTTGGGCATTTGGTATTTTCAATCCACCGATTGCTACTTTCATCATTGTATTCATTTCTGATATTTTCTGCTGAATCATTTGGTATCAGAGCTAGACTTAGCCAATCATAGCTAAGCCGAGTCTTTGGAGCCAATTCTTATTGAAGAATTCAAGCCGAGCCTGTTAGAGCAAGTGAAGTGTTGAAGTTCATTTTTGTAGACCAAGGCCGAGAGTTTAAGTGTTGGAGTTGTGAAGTTTTAACAATGCCGCCGAGAAGAGCTAATCGCCATCAGAATGTTGAAGGGTTGTATAGAAGAGAAGAAGCCGAGCAAAAGGAACAACGCATCAATGAAAAGTTTGATGAAGGCATTGGGAAGTTAGAGAAACTGATGAATGACATGAATCAAGGTCAAAGAAGAAGGTCGCCAGTCTCGAACCATGGAGGAAACAGAGTTTCACCATCGGTTACGGAAGCGAGAAGGGTGTCGCCGCAATCTTACCGAGAAAGAAGAGAATCTTCAGTTTCATTGAGAAGAGAACATCATGAGTATAGAAATGAAGAAAGAAGAACTCCACGTGAGTTTGAACATGAGCCATATCGTGATGATGAAAGACAAAGTAGAAGAGATATGCGTGATCATAGAGATGTGGATGGTCGAGATCGTTATCGAAGTACATCTGTTTTTGATGAAGATGGTGGTAGATGTAGTGTTCATTCTCGAGATCGAGACCAAGTACGGAATGCATATCGGGATGTAGAAGACGATCGTCGATGGGAATCGAGGATGAAAATGGAAATTCCAGAATTCAAGGGTGGAATGGTAGTAGAAGAATTCTTGGATTGGTTATCTAATGTTGAAGAAATTTTTGACTTCAAAGAAGTTCCTGAGGATCGAAGAGTGAAGTTGGTTGCTACGAGATTAAGAGGGAGAGCTATGGCATGGTGGTAGTAAACTAAGCTAACACGAGAGAGAATGGGAAAATCTAAAGTTGTCACTTGGGAGAAGATGAGTAAGATGATGAAAGCAACTTTCTTGCCGCACAATTATCAATCTCTTATGTATCAACGATTGGAAAATTTGAGACAAGGGACGAGGACAGTGAATGATTATGCAGATGAATTCTATTCATTGATTGCGAGGAATGACATTATGGAAACAGAGGAACAACTAACAGCTAGGTATGTTGGAGGGTTGCGAACGCAGATTCAAGACATGGTGAATATGTTTAATCCAATGTTTGTGGCTGAAGCGCACCAGAAAGCGTTAGCATGGGAAAAGCAAGGGAGACGAGGAGGTGGTGTATTTGCGAATTCCAACAACCAGAACAAGGATGTTAGTAGCAGTGCGGATGTTTCCAAAGTCGTCAGTAAGCTGATTGTGAATGAAGCCAACAAAGCAAAGGTCAATAGTAGTCTCAAATGCTTTAATTGTCAAGAGTTGGGCCATAAAAGCAATGAATGTACAAAGCCAAAGAAGCGAGCAATGATTGCGGAGATTGAGAATGAAGATGCAGAGTTAGAGTGTGTCAATTCACTACCAGTTGAAGAAGAAGAATTATTGACAGGAGATGAGGGTTGTAGTTTGTTGGTGAGGAGATCCTGTTTAACGCCAAAGCAAGAAGATGATTCTAGTTGGTTGAGGAGCAATATTTTCCAGTCAACATGCACTATTCTGGGGAAGGTTTGTAAATTTTTCATCGATGCAGGAAGCTGTGATAATATCATTTCTTCAGAAGCTGTAAAGAAGTTATCATTGAAAACAGAGAAGCATCCAAACCCCTACAAATTAGCTTGGTTGAGGAAAGGAGGGGAAGTGAAGGTTAATCGAAGAGCTTGTGTTAATTTTTCCATTGGGAAGAAATACAAAGACGAAATTTGGTGTGATGTGGTTGATATGGATGTATGCCATCTGTTGTTGGGGAGACCATGGCAATATGATAGAGCTGTGCAACATGATGGTCGAACCAACAGCTACAGTTTTATGTTCGACGGTACACGAATCACGTTAGTTCCTAAAAGGCGACAACAGAGTGAAAACAAACTGGAGGAAATCGAGGAACTAAAGACTTTGTTGTCTTTAAAGGAATTTGTTGATGTGGAAGACGAAATCGAAAATTCACAACCAGCAAAGTTTGATAAAGATGAAGTTGATGATTTTCAACCAACGAAATCTGATGAACACGAGGTTGAAAATTCACAATCAGCAAAGTTGGATGAGGATGAAGAAAGTAAGTCAGGAGATGAAGAGGGTAATTTCTTGGTGAAGAAGGTGGATTCGACTAGTCTACAATCTACAAGAGAGCTTGTTAAAGAAGTGGAGTATAGTGCAGAAGTATTCCTGTTGAATGAAAATGAAACCAGTGAAAGTATTAAAATTCTCGAAGAGGTTAAGCCAATGGTGAATGAATGTGAAGATGTAGTTCCTGCAGAGTTGTCCAAGGAATTAATGCCACTAAGGGACGTACGACATCATGTTGACCAAGTACCAGGTGCTATTGTACCGCATATGCCACTTAATCATATGTGTCCAACAGAGTAGGTAGAGTTGAGAAGACTGGTTGATGGGTCTCTGTACGAAGGAAGGCAATTGTATACTCCTGATTGCAGTTGGCGAATAAGAGTTATCAAAGACTTACATGCAGAAAGACACGAGGACTGTGATCGTAGCATGCAGTTGATTGCATCGTCTTATTTTGGGCCGTCAATAAGGAAGGAGGTTGAAAGGTTTGTTCAGAGGAGCCATAATTATCAAATTTCAAAAGAGACCGCGACGAAGTCAGGATTATGTATGTCATTACCTATACATACTAGATTATGGGTGGAGGTAAGTATGGACTCTGTATTGGGTTTGATGAAGACGCAATGTGGCAACAAATCTATCCACATGATGGTTGTATGATTTCTTGTTGGTGCTTATAACAAGCTAGGAGCTAGAAGGATTGATCGTTTGGAAGTTGTGAAGGAAATTATTGAGAATACCTGTAAGTTGAACTTGCCGGATCATTTTCCTACCGCTAATGTTGTCGGCGTCAAACATTTGATTCCGTACCATGAACATAAACTTTTTGGAGAAGAAGAAACTGTAAATTTGAGGACGAATTTCTTTCAACAGAGGGAGGATGATGCAGCCCACTATGGGTTAAGACACAACAGGGTACAAACATCACATCAAGTTTTAGGTCGAAGGTCGCGTGCCCCAAGTCGCCAGCGATCTAGTGGGTTACGGCCTAGAGAAATACGAGAGATGGATAATGAAGAGTTCCATGATGAGTCGCCGAAGCGACCTAACCATCTTATGCCGCTCCTTCTTAAGACGTTCCAGTGGGTATGTCGCAAGTTCATGAAGTTTAAGTCGTTAAGTTTTAGATCGCTCAAGCGACTTAGCGAGTTAAAGGCCATTTCCTTAGGTCGCTCACGACCTAGTGAGTCACGAGATAAGGACTTGCGACCTAACGAGGAAGATAACAAGCGAAGTCAGTACGATAAGTCGTTGGAACGACCTAACGACCTAAGCCAATATGATAAGTCGTTGGAACGACCTAACGACCTAAGCCAATATGATAAGTCGTTGGAACGACCTAACGACCTAAGCCAATATGATAAGTCGCTGGAACGACCTAGCAAGTTAAGCCGCAGTTTTATACCACCATGATAGGTCGCTGACTTAAGTCGCTCATCCAAGGCCACATTCTTCTCTAAGTCGTTCATCTCTTAGGTCGCTGCCGCATTCTGCTCTAAACCGTTGCTTTCTTAAGTCGCTCCTGGAGGGGTTTCTTAGGTCGCTCAATGTTGTTAAGTCGTTCACTGTTATGTCGTTATGTGTATATGTTGAGTCGTTATTTGTTAATTCGTTATCTGTTAAGTCGTTATCTGTTAAGTCGTGTACTGTGTTGTATGTACTAGGTTGTTTACTTGTTGTAACTTGTATTTTGTTAAGTCGTTTAATCTGTTAAGTCGTAAATGACCTATGTTAGGTCGGTCGTATGTGTAAATATGTAAGGTCGTGAAGGCCTTGTAATGTGTTGTGCTTTGTGATGTAAGTGTTGTGTTGTGTTGTAAGCCTATAAATAGGCGAGTCATGTCATTTGTAAAAGTTAGTTGATTTTGAATAAAACTTTGTTTGTGTGCTTTGTGCCACTTAGAAATTGGTAGTTGAGTGTTATCTCCTACCTCCACTTTCGGCATTCGAGTGCGCTCGAATCAACGATTGTTGAAGCCAATTCACGGTATCAAGTGCGCTTGATCAACGTTCGAAGAATTGTAGATCTTCTTTCATGGCATCGTGCGCGATCAACGTGACGAAGATAGCTAGAATCCGGTATCTTTGAGATCAACGGATTTGGGCATTTGGTATTTTCAATCCACCGATTGCTGCTTTCATCGTTGTATTCATTTCTGATATTTTCCGCTGCATCATTCGCTTATATTTTGCTATGTAGTAGTGTAGATCTGTGTTAGTACTTGTATTTGGGATATTTATAGAGTTTATTTTAAAGATTGGGATGTATAAACTTTATAATTTTTGTTTAGTATAACTATGATAAACCGACATACTCTGATTGTAATGGTTCACTTAGTTATATTCTATCTTGTCTGCTTTACATCTATTTGATTATTATATTTTGTCTATGCGATATGAGATGTTCTACAGGTTCATTGCAAGTTCATTGCAACATATTTTGTTCCTCCATGTGACATCGAAAGCACTCTAACGGTATTAGTTTCCCAAGCCACAATTGGTCATGGGCTAAACATCTACGTAAGCTCATTGGATGGTGCTCTTGGAACCTTCACAAATCTCTGGAACTTATCACATTTATTTGAGTATTCTATTGCATCTCGGCTGATGGTTGTCCATATGAAAGAACCTTCTTTGCTAAGTTCACCTCCAATGTAATCACCACATGTTCCTTCATAACATCTGCTTGGATCTTCTTAACTTTATCCTTGTCGGCACATCTTAACCGGATGTTAGAGAATCCTCTCCAAATAAAGACCGTGTATTACATAATATTACATGGTACTTTGCGCTAGAGCATTCTTTTTTTATTGTGGCTTTTCGAAGGAGCTCCCTTCAGCAAATATTATTCTTAAATGAAGTCTTTTATGACTCCTTCTCCACAATCTGCATGATGTAATCAATATCCATCTCATCTATACGTGGAGATTTCAATACCTCTATTGGCATGATTCCCAATAGCTACGCAACATCATAGCTTATCAATTTGGCTAATGAATTAGCGTTTGTGTTCTCCTCTCTAAGGATGTGCATTACTGTATAGTGCTCAATATCATCCAATAGTTCCAACACTTTTGACGAGTATGTGGTAAGTCTTGTACCCTTATCCAAAAATTCATTCTTCACTTGGTAAACCAACAATAGGGAGTCACTTTAGATATGTAGTTTCCTCACCCCTAATTCTTTCACTATCTTTGGTTCCACTATGTTGATGCCAAAAATGGGCATCAACACCCAATAGAATTTAGTAGAAATTAAATGAAGAATGAAATAAAAACAATGTAAAAATCATAAAGGAACACACAGATTTTTATAGTGGTTCGGCAATCTTGGCCTACGTCCACTTCATATTTTTATTGATCTTCCATTTGATTATGATTACAAGAATGTTTGGATCAGTTGGGATCCATTATTACAAAAGGGAAGAATAAAAATGGCAGAGCCTCGACAGAGAAAGTCGGATCCCTTTTTTGATGCCATGCCTGCTTTTTTTTATAAGGGAAGACATGCATGGATCGGGCTGAAATTCTGGCAGAAGGTTAGGGAGACTAAGATGAGGCTACCCAAAAATTTGCAGACCCATCGAGGCCCACAATAGGAATCGGTACTGATCCCTATTAATGCATCCAAATGGGCTGCCATCCCTATGAGGGATGCCCATGATGTTAGCTACTTGCTACCCAAATTTCGTGCAATTCGGACGTACGGTTTGTGAGATATCACATTTTCCATAAACTAGTGCTGCTTGAATTCTGATTTATGCCGATCCCTCTAGAGGGATAGGTACCAATCCCTCCAACTTGCTCCAAATGCCATGTGATCCCTATGAGGTGTTCCACATGTTCCAATTAGCTTATACTCCAAGTTTCATGTTGATAGCATCTGCAAATTTTGAGTTATTGACCGATCATTGTTGCAATATGTAGTGAATGTTGAATATGGACGATCCCTTTTAATATGTGAAGTAATTTTCCCATAACTTGAGCATACAAACTCCCAATAACTTGAAACTTGAAATGTAGCCTCATGGGGCCTTCCTTGTTACTCTATATTGATCTTACCAAGTTTGGGATAAAAATTGATGATATACACCGATCCCCTAGGGAAAGGGATAAGCACTAATCCCCCGCCTAGGAGAGGCATTATTCCTTACTTAGAATATTCTAGAGAGTCTATCTCTCGGCCTTGGTTGATTGTCGCTTCATATCATTGCCTGCGCTTGATCTCTGAGCCTAATAATCATCTCTCTGGGCTGTCTTCCTCGATGGCCGTCTAGCCTAACTTGCCTAGTCAGTCTGAATATAGCCGGGCCAAAAGGTCGGATAACACACTATGAATGCCCGGTACTCAGCATCGTTATCCATTGCATAGAACTCAAGCTTTAATGCATAGCACATCCTTTTACCTTCCAAGGTTACTAGAACTACTATGAATTGGGAATTATGGTCATTGGATGCTCCATCTATATACAACTTCCATTTAGAAAGCTTGACCAAATCTTCTTCTATTTTGTTATCCCGTATGGTGAATTCGGTAAAGAAATCTGCGACACCTTTCCTTGTATCGCCTTCCTACGATAATAAGTGATTTTGTATTGACTAGTCTCGATGTTCCATTTTAATAAATATTATGAAGTCTCGAAGCAATGTATTACTTTCCTAAAGGGTGATCCGTCAACTCCCTAATCGGATAGGCCTGAAAATAAGGTCTCAACTTTCTCGATGCTATCAATAAGTGGTATGCCAACTTCTCTAGCTTCAGATATCTCTTTTTTGCTTTAGTGTTCCACTTTCTAGTGTATTATACCAGCTTTGGATTTTGCACCCATCACGCACTAAGGTTGCATTCAATGCGTGATTTAATGTCACTCGATCGATGTAAAGATCTTCTCCTTCCAAAGGCTTTGATAAAACCCATGGTTTCCGAAGATGTTCTAATAGATTCTAAAAAGTTGCCTCACATTCGCTCGTCCATCAAAACTTCCCCTTTTATGTTTTAATGGCATTAAAGAATGGTATGCACTTATTGGTCACGTTTTATATGAACCGACTCAAAGCAGTGACTTTACCCATTCGAGCTCTGCATTTCCCTCCTTGTCCATAGGGCTGTAACCTTGTTTAAGGCTTTGGTTTGATCCATATTAGCCTCAATACCCCTTTAGCTCACAATGAACCCCAAACATTTTTCTGAAGCGACTCTAAAAGAATACTTTAGTGGAATCAACTTCATTCCATACTTCCGAAGCACATCAAACATTTCTAAAAGATCGCCTATGTGGTCCATGGATTTTTGTGGCTATACTAACATATATCCCACGTCGACTTCCATCGTTCGTCCGATATGTTTTGCAAACATCTTGTTGACCAAATACAAGTAAGTAGGTCCAGTATCCCTTAGATCGAATGACTTCACTTTATAGCAATATGTCCTAAGTCCATGTTAAAGCTCGTATGCTCTTGGATGGAGACGTGCATTGCAATCTGATTGTACTTGAAGTAAGCACCAATGAATGATGGAAGCTCATGTTCGGTCGTTCCATTCACTAATTAGTCAATATGAGGTAGCGAAAAGCAGACCTTTAGGCATGCTTTGTTTAACTCAAAATAGTTGATGTATGTCGGCTGCTTTCCATTTTCCTTCTTGATCATCACTAGATTTGATACCCATTTTGGGTACAATGCATAGCGGATAAAATTGATTGCCTTCCACATATCCATTGCTTCCTTCAATGCAGAAGATCACTCTAGTTCAAAGCTACATCATTTATACTTTATTAGAGGAGAGACCAGTTTCACATTCAGCATAAGAAACGCGAATTAAGGCAAAATCCTACACATATCGAAACATGCCCAACCGAACGCCTCCTTTCTCGCCTGGA
Source organism: Allium fistulosum (assembly GCA_030737815.1). Taxonomy (NCBI): domain Eukaryota; kingdom Viridiplantae; phylum Streptophyta; class Magnoliopsida; order Asparagales; family Amaryllidaceae; genus Allium; species Allium fistulosum. The sequence goes on along the minus strand of CM060901.1, from coordinate 1,383,517,343 downwards.
GAAACCTTACATATTCCTTTTTTATCCATAAGATGAGCTATGATCTTATTTTCATAACCTTTGTCGTATCATCTTCATCCACTTGAACCTCATCCATCAGCTCCACCAGTCCAGCCCTCGCATCATCCAACTCTTTCCTTTGGTTCATAGCTTTGTGCCGATCACTAGGGTACTCGAGCCGAGGCTTGGACGGTAATTTTTATATGTCAGATGTTTTGATGTAGAAAGCCTTTCTTGCATACTTTCCTTTCTCTTTTTGTTGCACCTCTCCGAGCTCCGCGACGTAGCACTCTTATCTTCTTGAATATCCCTACTCTGTTATCCATGAGAGATTTCATCATTGAGCACCATGGAGCAAGCATAATTCTAAACAGTTTTGGACTTTGGCCCAAGAATGCATTGTAGGTGGAAAATGCATCCACCACAACGGTGTTTTGAACCCATACCGCCTTATGGGTATCATCTCCAAGCTACATAGGCAGTTTGATGCACCTAATAGGAGATATTGCCTTTGCGGTAAATCCCTAAAGTGGGATTTATAGGGTAGCGGGTCCTTTTCATTGAGCTGCATCTTATAGAATGTCCATTTAAAGAGAATGTTCACTGATCTTCTGCTATCCTCTAGAACTCGATGAACAATTGTCGGCTCGATCATTTCATTATCACCGTTGGGTCGAGTGTTGGTGGTTGAATCCCATCTACATCCTTGTTATGGAAGACGATTTAGTCATTGGTCCTCCATTGATGTTCAGATGGAGCTCTTTCCCCAATTTCATAACACATCCCTAGAGGAAAATGCTTTAGCCAACTCTGACCTCTCCATCTCATTCAAACATCTCTCCATGGGATGTGCACCTCAAGAAATTATATTTACTACCAAGCTCCGACTTGGTGGTCTTATGCTCTCTCCACCGATCCCTTCTCCATTACCTCTTGGCGGCTACCTTGGAGGTCGAGTATTTTCTTGCCCAACATCCTGTTGGTTTCTAATGTACCATTGGAGCTGGTTTTTCCATATAAGCTCCTTTATATGTCTCTTTGATGACGACACTTATTTGTATTGTGTCCATGTAGTCTAATAGAATCTGCAATACTTTCCTGAGTGCTTTTCTTCTTTAGCAGCCTCACTGTACCTAGCGTCACATATTAAATATTCTCAACAAAGTCTGCCAACTATGTATACATTTCATCATGCTTAAAACTGAACCACTTCCTCTAGTATTGCTTCTATCCACCAACGTTTGGGTTCTTCTGCTTGTTGCCTCCATTTCCATAATTGTTGTTACCGGTGTCGCCATCCTTCTTAAAAGCCACGTTTCTCTTCACGATGCTACTCGGTCTAGCCTGACTGCCAGTGCCCATGTCTTCCTCTATATCTCCCTCTTCCAAGCATAGAAACTGGTTTGCCTTTCTATAAATTTCCTTCAAGGTAGTAGGTTTCTTAATCTTCAACCATCTACTAAATTTTTTACCTTTGTTCACTCAACATATCAAAGCCATAAGCACAATATCATATCTTGGGTTCTTCACCTCTGTAAATACACTATTGAACCATTTTAGAAAGTTTTTCAAGGCCTCATCAGACTTTGGTGCAGATTAGCTAAGGACATAGGCTAAACCGAGTGTACTCAGAAATTTTTCAAAATTTATTAACTAAATTGTCATAAGACGATATGGATCAAAGTTCCAACCTTTAGAAATACATCCTAGGCAATCCCTTGAAAAAGAGGGGGAAATATCTACATTTAACTTCATCATCTGCTCTGACACCATTTATATGACAGTCACACTTCTTCAGATTCTGCATTGGGTCTGTCAACTATTATAGCTAAGCATTGTTGGCATGAAAAACTTCTTTGGATATCAAGCCACCCTAATCTCCTCAGCAAAGAGATTCAAACTAGCGATGGTTTTCCAACTACTGTCTTATCGTTGATCTGTTATACAGTGTTCCGATCATTTCCATGATCAATTCGTAATTGCTTCCATTCACCCTGAACGACAGCCACATCATGCTTCATCAAGCCCAATAAAAGGTCACGGCTAGCACAACGATGCCTTGGACCCCCCTATTTCTGGGAAGTCCATTCGTTAAGTTCTCCAGCGGTTTCCTTGCAAACAAGTTTTTTTAGGATTCCCTACCGTATTTCCTCCAGCAACTCCATCCCAAGGACCATCACCCAGTCTATCCTCATCAACATCGTAATCTGAACCATTCCCAAGATCCACTTGGGCTTTTGATGGATCATTACCCACTTTTAATGGGTCGGTACTGACCTGACCATGAGATGGAGCTTCTTCTCCTGTTTGTCTCCACTGACTCCTTGAAGCTCCTGCACCCCTTTTTTCGTGCTTTCTACTTTCTGCCTCTATATCGATCTATTGAGCTTTCCTTACTTGACTTAGATGATGAGTCACTCTTATTATTGTGACACCTACGAGATCCTTCTCTTTAATGGGGTTACATTATCGAAGAAAATTTCTTCTTCATTTCTTTCATGATGGAAAGTTGAGACATTTGCAATTTTCGATCTATATTTACCATCATCCTATCCGACTCTTGCTCCGACACAACTTCTAGTTGCGTTGAAGTTTCTTCTTGATTCTGTTGATCTACTTCATTCTCCAAACCCTCTTGTTCTTCTATAATCACTTGTCAACTCATAGTTTTCTTTGGAGACATTTCTTTTAGATTTTTTTGGAGATTTTATTCAAATCCTTTAGCAATCAAAAATCCGTTCCTAAGTTCAGTTCTAAGTGAATGCATCAAAAAATGTTAACCAAAAAATTGGTCTAAACACCCAAAAATAAAAGTAAATCAAAAGTGAGATAGTAAGAATATAATAGTAATGAGAGAGCATGCATGATCATTATAGTGGTTCGGCAAAGAATATGGCCTGCGTCCACTTTATAACCTTTTCTTGATGAACTCACTATTTCAACTAGATTATAAGTCGATTCCATGAGCACAATTGATTGATTTTGAATTCAACAAAGGTTCCACATGAAAATCGGTCAAAAGTCCTTTCCTAAAGGTCGAGGTTGGCTATTTATAGATGAATCCATGCACCATAGCCAGATCTCATTTTGAATTGCTTAGGTAGTAATATTCACGAAGATAGGAAGAAGATTGTTCAAATTGGCACATTTCCCAAGATTTGATGGATCGGTACTGATCCATCCATGGATCGGTTTCGATCGATGGTTGTGACTAATTTTTCTCATTTTCTTCAATTATGCTTAAGTCTTCTAACTTAGCATCCTCGGGGGTTTTAATTTTGATGGATGGGTACCGATCCATCCCCTATCTTCAAAACTTGTCTTTTCCCTTGCAACCACACTAGAAGCAAAAAGAAGCACAAATTCACACTTTAATGGATTGGTACCAATCCATAAAGGTAACTTTAAACTTCATGTATTCTTTGGTTTCCATCTTTGATCTCTTCCAAGCTTTTTGATCCATTGCTTCATCATAGTCCAATTCCATCGAAATGTTAGTTGGACCAAATATCAAGTAACAATATATAATATAGATTTTAAATTATGATTATATTTATGAAAATATGGCTGAAATAACGATGATATATATAGTACAAATATTTATATAATAAATATGTACATAAAACCATATGCATATATATTGATATACATATACATGTGTGTAAGTCTATATATATATATATATATGACACTCATATGTTTATGAAGGACCTCATATATATATATATATGTGTGTGTGTATGTATGTATGTATCTTAGCATATTATATGTATGTACCTTAGTATGTTATATGTATGTATACACTAGTTATAAATCCCAATAACAAATTATGTGTGTGTGTGTGTGTCTATTAAACTCATGGTAATAGAATATATGTGGTAACGAAATAAATAGCGGATAAGGCAAATTGACCGGAAACAGTTACAATGGAAGAGATCCCTTCAAAACCACTAGATCCACGGTCCTATATGGTTACTTCTCTAACATCTCACAATTCATCATTGACGTGGAGCTGATCTTGAGCGGAGGTAGTTAAGGGGATCAAGGAAGACAACTATCAAGTGAATGATACAAATATGCAATTTGTCAAACTTATTCAAAAAGATGGTAAACGAGTCTTTCTCATTCCTGAATCAAATTTGTATGTAGCACAATCAAATTAAAAGAACTCTTTTGTAGCTTATATGATTGGGAGTATTGTAAATATGTGGAAAATGTGTGGAAACTAGTGGAATGTTTTAAAATTTTCTACAAGAGAAACGGTATCATCGTCATCAGATTTGCAAATGAGGAGTACACTAGAATCATTAAAAGTGGTCCATATTCCTTCAACTCATAAATCATCATTTTAAAGATATGAGAATCATGTATTTTACTCGCTTGAGAATATTTTTCCACCATTCCAATTGGATCAAATTGCTGGATTTAAATTTGGAACCGTGGAACTAGGACGTAATAAGTAGAATGGCCACTTCTTAGAAAAACCAATTCGAATAGACAAAACATTGCAAAGGAAATTAGATTAAACTTCGCAAGAAACCTTACCGAAGTTGATCTTGATTTCAAATATCCATAAACTACACGAGGTTACGATTATGATGGTCAAGCATTGAAGTTCAAGTAGCATATGAATACAAACAAAACCATGTGATAATTGCCATATTTTTTGTCATTGTTCAAGGAATTGCATTGCAAATTTTAGAAAAACAAGGAAATCTAAAAAGCACGAATCGGCTAGTTCAGCAAGTCCAAATATTAATACAATAGAGACACCAAAGTCCCATAGGGATTCCACATCTTCCTTTAGACATGTAGATACAAATAAAGTGCACATAGTGCTGAAGATAATGGAGATCATAATATAAATAGAGCACATAACAAACAAAAATTAAATAAAGGCAAAGTTGCATGTACCTTGCCACTGCAAACAAGTTTGAATTACTAGCAACCAAAGATAAGGGCCCTTCGACCAATAAAATTCTCCAATGGATGAACCATAACATACTTCACCTCCAACAATTCCTACTGAACAATTCTCATAATCAAATAAAGTTGCAGAACATGCAAATATGGGGAGTAAAATTATAGAAAGTGAACCAAGACTAAAGAAAATATGCCAAATGCATCGAAGGAATTACTTTAGCTCATGAACTATTAGATGATCAACATCAATTTAGTAAAGAAGTGGTGCAACATGTTGAATAAGTTGATAGACCAGATGAAGTTAGTAAAATTGTACCCCACTTGGTTAAGTCTAATGTGAATATCAGATAAGAATGAGATGAAACAGATATCCCTAATAACTCTTCCTAAAAGGCCAACTAGGAGCTCAACTAAGGGTAGATGAATGTTATTTCATGGAAATCAAGTGGTATAAATATAGATAGCAAAATGGAATATGTATTCGCACTTCTCTAGTCTCACATCAAACTATTGTAAGTCCACTTGAGACAAAATTAACCATAAGAGGCATTAAAAAATCTATGATAAAATTTCAACTAGTTGGACTTGCTTTCACAATAATGACATGGGAACAAAAGGAATGATAGTTATTATCAGCGATGCTAATATTTAGAATATGTGCATCTCTGGTATGATTTCTCAGCATATTACTTCTGGTCTTTTAATAGTGGAGGTTTCCCATGCACCATGACCTTTGTTTATGCAAGTAATTCATAAACAGAGAAGGAAAAGCTATGGAGTGCTCTCATACTCAATGCTTCATCGAGTCACATGCCCTGGCTAGCTTGTGGGGATTTTAATAATGTTTAAAACCCTAAAGAAAAGGATTCCCTATTTCATTTTCTTATCTTAACGGTTTCAAAAATTGTATATTACAATATAGACTTGTTGAATCTTCTTTGCAAGGGTGTAAATACACTTGGAGAAGAAGAGGAATGGCAAGCAATATTGATAAAGTACCACTTAATCATGATTTCATGTATACATTTCTAGACCTTACAACTATTGACTAGACTACTACACTAAGTGATCACACCCCCATTCTTATTAAGTTCAAAAAGCAAACACAAAGAGAGAAAAATGAGCTTCTTAGATATGTAAATACTTGGTGCAAATTGATGGATATTTACAATGAGTTGTGGAGGGCCTTAAAAATACTACATGGGTAGATTACACACATAACTTCATTACTAAACTATAACAAGTTAAACATAATCTCAAGCGGTGCTATAAGACTATTCATAAAAGTGATGCTGTTAAAAGCATGCAAGAAGAGTACAACCGAGCTTTTTTGAAAACTGATGAGCAACTAGAAGAAACACATCTGTACGATAATATGATGCAAATTAATTTGGCTTTGAAAGAACAAATTAAGATGAAACATGAGCAACTGATAAAAAAAGAAAAATATTATGGCTATAGGAAGGAGATATTAATTCAATTTTTTATGCCAAAATGTCAATGAAAATGTCATAATCCTGATTTCTACGAAAGATAAATAAACTTAGACAAAATTAAATCGTTTGAATTCAATATATGATAATTATTAATTTTTAAAAGTAAATATTTATTTAATTGAAGTTTACTTAATAAAAGATTCTTTTGGTTAAATAAATTTAATTAAATTACTAAATCAACTTTGCATAATATGTTGGAATTGAATAAAATTGTCCAGTTATCGAAATATAGTTTGTAGAACGAAATGTAACTAATTTAAATTAAATTGAAACTTGATTACAAATAAATACAAGATTTATTTGAATGAAAATAAAATTTGATTTGATTTTAACTAGAGTCCAAAGTCTTGGACAAGCTCATTCTTTCTTTCCTTGTTCTAGATAACTCCTTTGCCTCATCATTCAAAGCAAATATGCTCATTCTGTTTGAATAAGGACCCTGAACCAAATTCTAGCCCTAATTCATATTCAAATAAAAAATCATGATGGGTATTAAAAATGGAAGTCAAGAACATGCTCACTTCTTTTCGAACGAGAACGTGCTCAAGTCGAGACTGCCGATGGCAATCGACGTTGCTGAATTTCACGGTGAAAGTTAAGATGCTCGCGCACGTGAATGGAGGAGGCCGCGATTGATCTGATGGAGATGAGTGATGTGATGAGAGATGGAAGTCGCGTGCAATTGTTATGGCAGAGGGTCGCATCTAGTGATGAGCCGCAATGGTGAAGCAAGGTGATGTGTCGAGTCGTGATATGGTGTGTTGTCATGGTAGAGCTGCCGCTGTTGATGGCAGCAATAGTGATGTCGTCAAGTCATGGTAGCTGGCAACGGCTTCAGGCAATGGGTAAACATCGATCTAAGTGATGGCTGGCGATCGTAGGTGGGTCGATTTAGGAGTTGCTGCTCACGACGGTGTTGCTAAGGGAGTGTAGGCTAAAGCATTTACAAAGGAACTTCGCCAAGAAATCGCTTGAGATGAGTTTTACACTTACATCTATGTTTATTTCCTATTGCTATTTATATATATTTATCCTACTTATTGAATGAATAGCTTTCTTGAATTGGTTTTTGATGATATTGGATATGATATTTGATTAATTGTTGTGTTATTGGTTGTGAGTTTGATGTGTGATAGTAGGATTTTGTGTATGTTGGATTGTCTAAAATTCAAAGGAGATGCTATCTGAATGCATTTTGATTTGTATATTTTTACATCTCTTAGGACCATTCAGTTGAGAGTAATTCCTCTCATTAGAACTGTTGGTCGAGATGGATCGTAAAGTTTTATTAGTTGTGTGTATATTTATAGATGATTGGAATTCAATGTATTTCGATCGGGTCAAACGATAAAATCTTTAATGAGGATTTTAGAGAATTTCGCTCCATGATTTTTATTTTGGATGTTCGATTGATTTTCTAGTTTTTAAATATTCTTGTAGGCTTCGACAATTTATTTCTGGTGTTTTAAAATTTAATTGAAGTACTATTTATATATAAATAAAAGTGGTTGGAAAAATAAAATTATTTATTGCAAGTTATTTGGATATAAAAGCTATTTGAAAATAAAAATAGAGATTTTTCAATATATTGGAATGTATGGGATTTTTATCAGTATAGATAAGGGATTTTTAATAATATTTTCAGTAAATGGAATATTTAGAAAAAAGGATTACAAGAAAAATTAAAAAGGGAATTTTTTGTTATAAAAGTCTATTTTAAGAATTTTAAAGTATATTCCCCCTTTTTATATGTTTAATGGTTCGAAATTGGTTTATTTGATTTGATTTGATAAAATGATTCAAGAAATATTTCTGGAAGGGATTTTTAAATATATGTTTTATTTTGAAGATAAATTAAATTGTAAAATATTTAAATGGATTTGAGAGTTTTGAGTGATAATTCCCTTTCATAAATAATTTGATTTGAAATGACTTATATTGTTGTTTATTGTGTTTAATTCTAATAATGAGGATATTGAATAAATGGATTAGTAATACCGTCTAGGATGGGACATTCGGTAATATTTTTTCGGTTATTCTATTAACTTATATTATAGAATATTTATTGTTAGACGATTGTAGTTTACTAACTTCTAGTAAACGATCCAGTAATACTGAGTGGTATGGGATGCTCAAGAAATACTTGTTTAATAACTATTAGTGAGTAGATGTCAATTATATTTTGAAGATGGGTTAGGAATTTTTTGATATTGTCTAAAGATGACTTCTTAGAGCTTAGTAGTCGAGAGTTATATTATTCTCCACGGGCTACAAACTGAAGATATGTTGGTATTTATAAATTTACCCTCTTAGACTAACCAGCTGAGCTATATTATTATTTACTCTTAGAGCAGTAGTCTAGGAATTGTTATGCAATACGCTCTCATTAGGACATGTAAAGTCGAGAGTACTTACTATTATTACTCTCATTAGGACTCATCTCATCGAGATACATATTGTTACATCCTTTAAGGACTAATTAGTCATATCTACTCTTAGGACTACTAGTCGAGGCTAGTAGTCAAGGATTTTTTATATTGATATGCTCTTACCTGGACTCATATAGTCGAGAGCAGTTATTGTCACTCACATCAGAACTCCTAGAGTCGATAGTATAAGTTATATCTCTCATTAAGACTTATATAGTCGAGAGTATTTATTTGAAATCTACAGCATAGGGTTTATGCCACTATGGAGAGAGTGAGAAATAGACCCACCAGATAGGCTAGTTATCCATCCTAGCGGTCTTGATTGTGAGGTTACGTCCCGAATCTATGATGTCACCTTGTTAAGTTTGTAGGTTTAGAATTATTTCTCTCATTATAGCCATTGCCCTGACGTCACTTAAGGACCAACAGTCCATTATCAAGGGCAAGTAGGAATTGTGACCAATGCTTGGCATAGTCCGACAGTGTGTTTACGACATGTGATGGATACAAGTGTCACAATTCTGGGAGTAACTTAGGGACCGTAGGAAATAGGCTACGATCATAAGCATTTCATGAAGCTGTACTATGGTATTTTAGTCTTCCATCTAGATGATTAAGGTAGATCCATTATATTTGAGATATTTGATATTAGCACCTTATTAGAGACGATGATCATTGACATTAGAGCCTGGCTGCGTGTTAATCTGTCATTTGAGATACCCTAACCTGAGAAAGTTGCATGTTGTCTATTTATGACATTAGAGACATGCCACAAGCTTGTCTATCATTCTCTCATAAGAGCGTATGGCTGAGAGATCTTCTTCTTGTTTTATTTGTTATTTCTATCTCCTAGGACCATTCAGTCGGGAGTTTTTCCTCTATAAGGACTGGGGGTCGAGATATATGATTTTGTATACTGAGTTTTTGATTAGCTTTGATATTGATTTGAGTTTATATTTCTTGATATCTTTGGGAGCCCAACAGTCGGAAGATATCACTTCCATTAGGACTGTAGGTCGAGATAATTAGTTGGATATTGCTTTCGATATTTTGTATGAATTGTGTTTACTTGGGATTTATATTTCTTGCTACCTCCTTCGACTAACAGTCGAAAGCCTTCACTTTCTTCAGGATTGCAAGTTACGACAGATATTTTGGTCGTTGACCTTTGGATTTGGTTTGATTTGGGATCCATTCCTTTACTATGGATTATATAGATATGTTATTTGCTTATCCCTAGTATTTTGGGATTTTTATAGATTGGATTGTTAATACTCGATTTATAGATTTCATAATTCTTGTTTGTATGTATTCCTTGGGTGATATTTGAGAATGTGTGGTATGGATTATTATTATGATGTTTATGTTGGATGTTACTTTGAGTTGTATTCATGCTTTTCTTTATAATACCATGCTTTATGTTCTCATCTTGGATTTAGGTATAATCTGCCTATTTATTATGTATATAATACTCGGGTCAGTTTGAGACATTACAAGTTCTGGGACAGACGACCATTATGTGAATTATGAGCATAGATGGAGGATAGGATACTATAGTATATCACTGTGTATATATTACCTCATGATTGTATGACATTGTGTTCATGACATTGTGTTGTATTGGATATACATTGTACAGTTTTTAGATAGTGGGTGATTGACCTATTTTATATCCCACTTAGATTTGTATATATTTGTATCATATATGTTATTGTTGCGTTATTGACTTCGTATTCTCTGTGGTTTATTTTATATTATGTATTGTTCTATCTTAAAGACATACATGTTTATTGTTTTATGCCAATACCGTGTATGTATATGAGTGTTTATGATTTTTTGAAATATGTATTGGTGTTAGCCCAAGAGAATATTCACATGTGTACCCTATACAGCCTCATTCTTTGTATTAACTGACATATTACCCAATAATACTCTTGAATAGTATGGGTATAGAGATGGGGTGTTATAGAGAAAGAATAAAAACCTAATTCAAGCTTTTCTAAATGTAAACGAGGATTACCTTTATGGTAAGGAAGCCAGAGTTCATGAATCTCTGAACTATTACCATCACTGTTTAATGGTTCCAATGCATATTACTTTCCCACAGTTATGACAAGAATGAAGATTAATGCTATTGGAAAACAAACTTATTTGCACCAGTGGACAATGCAGCGATAAAAGCAGCATTAGATTCAACTCATGATGCAAAGAGTCCAAGACATGGTGTATTTTCATCAAAATTCTTCAAATTATAGTGGGACTTATTAAAAGATGTTTTGTTTATGGTTATAAAAGAGATATTTCAACAAGGAATGCTTGCAAAGGGGTTGAATCATACCTTCATAACATTGATCCCAAAAAATATAAGCCATAAATTATTTCTGACTACAGACCCATATCATGTGTTAATGTAGTGCATAAAATAGTTTCAAAAATTATTAGTTGTAGAGAATCAGTCGTCTTTTATTCCTAGAAGAAGTATTGGGGAGAATATCTTGCTAGCACATGAACAGGGACTTCAAAAAACCAGGCAAAGCAACTATGTGTATTAAACTTGACTTGTAGAAAGCATATGACATGGGGAATAGAGAATTTATATGCTATATGCTTCAAGTAATGAGATTATAATCATCAATCATTCTTCTTATATATGAATGTATTAGTACCCCAATTTTTTTCTATCTTAATTGAGGGCATACTACATTGGCTTGTTGATTCAAATAAAGGATGAGGCAGGCTGACGGGCTATCCCCTTATCTGTTTGCTTGGCAATGGAATACTTCTCATTAAGAATGGAAGATGTGATTTATCAAGGGTTACTAAATCCTATTAACAGAAATTATCTTACTGTTTCACATGAATTATATGCTGATGATGTGGTGATCTTCTTTGGAGCTAATATAGGCAATGCACAAGCTATCGGAAATATACTTGATGAACAAAATGACATAACTGGTTTGTAAATCGACCAAATAAAATCGAAAGTGTACTTCAATCGAACTACCCCAAGTACGAAAGATATTTTACAAGCACTTGGAATGGTGGAAGTGAGTTTATCTGTAAAGTATTTAGGAGTAGCTTTGTCCTCAAATTATCTTAATGCGTCCAATGTGTTCCATTATTACAAGAATAACAAAAAAAATTAAGAAAGGAGGAATAACAATTTATTATCAATAGCACTCTACTGGTTACTCATATATCACTTACCCACTTCTATACTTAATAAAATTGGATCTTTATGTGCTAAGTTCTTTTGGTCTGGAAAATTACAAAGATTGCCTGGTAACCACTGTGTGCATCAAAAAAGGAAGGTTGACTTTGTTTGAGAAGATTTGCTGATTTGAGGAAAACAACTGTTCTCAAATTATCATGGAATCTATTAACCAAAAAGTGCCCGTGGTCTACATAAATGAAAGGCAAGTATTTAAATGGTAAAAAAAATTTGTCTCTACCTATTAATACCAATTTCTTGATTGCTATGAAACATACATTAAGAAACAAAGAAATTGTAATTAAATTATTACGTAGAGTTATTATAGATGGTGCTAAAACATCCTTATGTTTGGTTCTTGGATCAATCATAAGTCATTAGTGGATTTTCTTGGATGGGACAGAGTGGAAAATTTAACAACTACTACATATATTATTTCTACATAGACATCATATTAACCTAGATTCACTTTCTTAAAAAATTTCTACTGATTACTAGGTGATTAAAGGGAAGTAATCATTTTATTTTTCTGATGTCTTGAAAAAATTTTGTGTTAAACATCCTCTAGTGGACTAGTATCAAGTAATTTGGCATAAATCAGATGCTAAGTAAATATCCGTGTGTGCATACAAAACAATATATAAGAAACTTCCTACTCTGGATCGGTTAATAAATTGGGGACTGCTAATGTAAACTCGGAGTACATTGTGTGATAAAGAAGACAAAAATAATGAACATCTATTTTTCAGATGTGAGTATAGAGAAAATCTCCTTGCATGCATTCAATTCAAATTAGGTCTCAAACAACATAGCTCAAGTGATCTTGCCAATTAAATTCAGAAATTAATACATGCTTTAAATGGAAAAACATTAAACAAGCATTGGCTTTTGTCACTCTTGTCATAATGGTCTACCATGTATGGTCGGGAAGTAATAAACGCATCTTCGAGAGGAAGGAAAGTTCTAGACTGTAAAGACCAAAGATGACAGAAAAGGAGGTGATGTGTTTGGTGATGAGATCGTTTAAAAGAGGACATCATAGTGATGAAGAAAAGGAGATGATGAGGAGGAGGGGGAAAAGAGGTGATTGATAGTGGATGAAGGTGTGTTGACTTTTGGATTAGGGTTTGTTTATGAGTGATTTGAGCCGAATAGGCTGGTCTTGTAGATGGTGCGGTGGAATTATTTTGTATTTGACTTATACAATTTGTATACTGGTGATTTGGACGTGTGCTACATTGTATTTATCATTGGTCATTGCATTCATTTTCCTTATACTCTAGTAAGGTTTTTTAAGGAGGAAGGTCCAATGAAGTTCTTTATACGTCATTAATAAAGAACCCGTTTTCTAATATGTGTGTGTGTAGGTGTGTTATACTCATGTGTTATACACACTAATGTATAACTAATATATGTCAATGTATATGCGTGTGTGTGTATTTCAATGAAATGAAATAATATCAAATTTGATTTAATATAAAATCAAATTACTTCTGTAAGCTAAACAAAAATTCATTAAGGAAGTTTTTTTTAAAATCTACCTAATTTACCCACTACATCCCATGGTTAAGGAGAAAGGACTAGAAGTTCAGAGAAGGAAAACGACCAGCAACCAAGGTGTTCAACAATCGACGGAGTTAGAAAAGGGTAATAATCATTTTTTTATCATTTCATAAATATATATTTTTTGATTACATGCTTGCTCTATATTAATACTGGCCAAAATTAAATATATAAAAAAACTTCAAAACTAAGTATGTATATATTATTTTAAATCATTAAATGATGTAAAAGTTAAATACCCATTTTCTTGTTCGGATTTAATCAAAAAAATTATGTATTGCTCAGGCTTAAAAAAAGTTTTTATAAATATATATATGGTAATTTCTAATTAAAATATATTCGTCATTTAAATTTAAAAAAATTATTTTTAGTTTTCTTATTTGAAGACAAAAAAATAATTTTTTATATATACATACATTTTCGAAGTATTATGTTACTTATATGTATCTAAATTATAGTTTGGCTTAATAAAAAATTAAATAAATATTAAATTTTTTGTCAACATTGTTTTAAACGTTTTTCTGCATAAGTTAAATTATATTAATACACAAATACTCAAACGTACTTTAATTTCGAATTTAGAACGAAATGTCTTTATAATACACACACACACAAATACATACGTACATATATGAGAATTTCTTTGGAAAACCGAATATAAAATTTACATTTAAATATATATATAATATAAAAAATTATAAAACTATTTTTATTGGAAGAATTGATTAAATTGACAAAATATAATTACATCCATATTTATACATATTCTTCTTTTGTTGGAATTTAAGGATAATTTTTATTTAGGACCCTTACCCCATTCTATTAAAAAATAAAGTCTAGTACAATGCTTGATTAGATACAAAACTCAAGCCAATGGTCAAAAATACATTTGTCATTATCACTGCTGAACCCATTAGAGCTCGAGGATATAATTCTTCTTATGATCTTGCCAATGCATTCTAGAATCACTTCCTTCTTTGTTTCTTTTTTAGTGATTCAAAAAACCTTAGGTTCCTTTCTTTCCATATCTCAGTTTCTACCACCTTTAGAGACAGAAGTAATACAGTGCTAGACAATAATTCCATCTTGTTGCTTTAAAGAAAGTGTGCTATTCCACCTGGCCAACATTTGTGGGATTATGAAACCCTGCAATTTGCATAACTTTACTCCACACTTCAAGAGTTGCTGGGCACTCAAAATAGAGGTGAGTGTTGTTTTTGTTTGCGTCTTCGCGCCATAGACATAGGGAGGTGTTTATAAACCAATATGTATACATATTCATTCGTTATACGTGTGTATTTCTTCTTATTGAAATGATTATTACATTAACACCATACTTATTAACCAAAAATCGCAATTGTTGATTATACACCTATGACATCTATTCATTATGTGTACCCTAGGTTAGATCCTCATATTTAACATTGTTATAATGTTTGTATTGTGAATAAAAAAATTATAAATTAAATTAAAATGAAATAAAATGATAATATATATATATATTATAACCAATTATAAAATAAAACAAAAATGCTTTAATACATAAATCAATTAAATTACAATTAAACCCCCAAACTTTTTTATTGATCACTCCTAAATATGACTTGGTATAAAATATTTATTTTGTAAACACAAAATACAGTCTTGTGCAAACTAATATAAGGACTTTTTTTAAATTTCCCCATTTTACATTGTTGCCAATGCACCCGACAACGATGGTATTCGAGCTTGCATTGAGTTCACATGAATAATTAACCAACATGTGGGGTAGTCACTTGGAAAACCAATTAGATGAGTGTCAAAGGAAAAGGTGCTTTAATTAACGAGAGGTTACTCGAATTGAGGAGCATTCTTACGAACCTCCCGATTTCATGGTCTTTACTTGGCTCGTTGAAGTAATTTATTTCAAGGTTATGCACTTATGGAAGGCTCAATGGTGTTTTGAGCCTCAGGTTGATTCTAATAAGTGTATGTAATAAACTTAAATATTACAACATTTTAAAAAGATTTACAGAATGCATTTTTTTAAATTTATGTAAATATAAATTTTATATTTATAATTGATTAAAATATTTAATTAATTAAAGGATACATATGAATATATATATATAACTTAATAAATTACAAATGTTATAATAAACTAATATATATATATATTAATGTATATGTATGTATGTATGAATAAAACGAGAGGTTTAAATGACTTTTTACTCATATAGATTTAAAGGAGTATACATTGGATGTGAAGACATAAGGTGACATGGGTATATACTCATTTCCCTTATAATGTTTTTTTTTGAAACCAGGGAAACCTATTCAATCACTATCGACAAAGTGATTCCTGAACGGTAAACCTAGGGAATAAACGGTTGGCCCGCCACAACCGCTATTCCAGGCTAGCCAGACCTTTCGGTTGATCCATGGTGCAGGAGGTGGGAATATTTCCCTTATTATGTTGATAATACTTAGTTAATATTATTTTAAATTATGAATGTAAAATGGTTGCTCTCCATTATTTATAATATAAATAGAGTACTTTACAAACCTATGGTTGTTGATCACCCTAAAGCCATATAATATCTAAAGTAATGTTTATATTGTCATTGGATAGGTAAGAATATCATGTAACTTTTTGAGTACCTTCAAGGGTTACATAACTACCCTTAAGCTATCACAAAATGATGAGACAATTTGTTAAGCACCATAAAGGTCATAAATAAGATCAGTAGTAAACAAAAGTAAGATTAGGAATTATACATGAGATATAATTAGTGAAGAGTCGCTTGCCATTTATAGGGACCATAATTTGTTGAGCACATTCAAGGTTGTGGTAGCATGATAAATGGATCCTAACACCACTAAATGAATTTACGAAATCCCTTACAACTTTTAATATTTTTGAGAGATGCATATTTTAGTGGGAGCCTTATTAGAAAAATATAATAAACCAATCTAATAATTATAAAACAATATGTAATGTTACTAATTTACCTACTGAATTTGCGTAGATCAAATAACAACTATAAAGATATTTCTTGAAAAGAACACATTAAATGGCGCAGAGTACAAATATTTGTTAGGAATGAGAAAATTGCACTGATCTATAAAAACTTTTGTATATTCTTACCAACGAGCCAATAGCTAAACCCGATAAGGATGTTATACCCAAACGATGTAAGCCCTCTGAAAAGTGGTTATTAGACTATATGCTTGCCTAATGCTATGTGTTGTCAACTATGAGCATCGAGCTCTAAATACAACATCAAAATATGAATGTAAAATACATACTCAAACACCTACAAAAGTTGTATGGTGAGGCATCCCGTAGGACAAGGTAAGTGATCCAATGGAAATTGTTCTATGCAGAGATGAGCAAAGGCACTCCAGTTCAAGGTCACGTCCTCGGTATGATTAGGTACATTGAGTGGTTGGGCGAGTTACGAACAACTCTTGACATCGAGCTACAAACTGATTTGATTCTAGGATCATTAAATCCGCAGTTTGATCCGTTCATATTGAACTTTAATATGAATCCACTGAAGTGTACTTTTGTAGGCCTCTTTAATATGTTAGGGACAGTCGAGAGTATGTTCACGAAGGAATCGAGTATAATGCTTGCTATGAAGGGTACCTCTTCCTCGAATAGTTCAAAGAAGGGAAAGCATAGGATGAAGTGTAGCAAGGGTAAAGCCAAGGCCAATCAAGAGAAATGTGAATGTCACTTTTGCTTGAAGAAGGGACAATGGAAGAGGAACCATTCAGATTTTCTAAAGACACTTAAGGAAAATAAAGGTATTTTTATTGTAGGAAATTGTTTATCTACAAGTGCTTCTAGTTGGGTTTTAGACACAAGATCTAAAAATCATATCTGTAATTCGTTATGTGGACCTAGGAGCAAGAGTCCTGTGGCATGAGGAAGCAGGAATTCCAAGTTGCAAATGGAGCTACTGTAGCTATTATCGTAGTAAGAGATTACCATGTTAGACTTGCTAGTGGACATGTTTTTATTTTATATAGTAGTTATTATGTACCACTTTTTGTTAGTGGGATGATACTTGTTTCTCATTCATTAGAAAACATATATAGTTTTATTTGTAATGATAGTAATATGAATATTTGGTATAATAATAAAACAAATTGTTTTGTTACTTTATGTAATGACATTTACATACTTAATCATAATCATGTATTTGCAAATGAAAATAATAATGCATGTAAAATAAAGGGTAGTTACCTTTTGCATTACAAACTAGGCCGTATTAGCAAGATACAATTGAAAGAGTTAAAAAACTAAGGGTTTCTACCATCATTTGAGTCTGAATCATTTGATACTTCTACATTATGTCTTAAAGGTAAAATGGCAAACCATCGACAAAGTGGGAGAAATAAAAGAGTTGATGAACTCTTAGGACAAGTACATACCAATGAATAGGGTCCTACATCTATCACTAGTGCAAGTGAATCCTCTTAGTTCATTATATTCATAGATGATTTATCTATATACGGATATGTGTATCTCTGATAAATTCATAGAATATAATAATAAAGTAGAAAACAAAACGAATAAGAAAATTGAGATACTTCAATCTGATCGTTGTGGTGAGCACATTGGACAAGAGCTCCAAGAGTACCTAAAAAGAATGGGATTCTCTCCCAAGTCACTCCTCTATGTATTCTCAACACAGTGGTATTTCAGAAAGGAGGAATCAAATTTTGTTAGACACGGTTCAATTGATGAAGAATGACATTGAGTTGCTTGTTTCATTATGGATATACTCTAGAAACCACAACATATATATTGAATAACATACCATTAATTATCCCTAAGACCCCATACGAGTTATGGATCGGTAAGAAACCCTCACCAAAATTACTTTAAGGTACGGTGTTGTCCGACTTACATTTAGAATGTAAACCACAGTAAACTTGAGGGAAGATCGGCGTTATGTAAGTTTATAGGGTATATAAGAAATTCTCATGGATACATATTCTATAATGCCAAAGAAAAAAGTATGAGTTTCAGGACATCCCACCTTTTGGAAAAGGAATTACTTTCATGAGAAATTAGTGGCAGTAAGATAGACTTGGATGAGATCAAAGAAACTTCTATAGAAACCAAATATTTAGATGATAATTCAACGCCCATAAAAATACATAACTTATTAGAAGTTCTATGGGGGTCCTATATGCCAAAGAGATACTATGGTTTTCTCATTGATGGAGAGAACACAGATTGTGTTATTCATAACGAGGATCCCCTCATATACTAACAAACCTTAGAGGGTAAGGACCCCACCTATTGGCCTGATGAGATGAAATCCAAAATGGATTCCATGTACAAAAGCAATAATGAGGATCCCCTCATATACTAACAAGCCTTAGAGGATGAAGACCCCACCTATTGGCCTAATGACATGAAATCCAAAATGGATTCCATGTACAAAAGTAAAGTTTGAACTTTGGAGAATGTACTCAAAGGGATGAATCCCATCGATTGTAAGTGGATCTTTAAGAAAAAGACCAGCATAGATGGAAAGGTAGAGACCTATAAAGCAAGGTTGGTGGTGAAAGGTTTCCATTAAATTCAAGATGTTGATTATGGCGAGAAATATTCACCAGTTGCCTTGCTTAAATCAATTTGGATTTTACTTGCAGTCGCTCATTATGACTTCAAAAATATGGAAGATGGATGTTAAAACAACGTTCCCAAAAGTTGATTTAGAAGAAATTGTCTGTATGTCGCAGCCAGATGGTTTCGAGGTCAGTGGGAATAACAACTAGGCATATAGCTTTGTAAGATCAATCTATGGTCTTAAGAAAGTATCTAAGAGCTGGAACCAATGTTTCAAAAACATAATCAAATAGTTTGGTTTCAGATAAAACAAAGGCAAAGCATGCATATATAGGAAAGAACATAATAGCACTACAACATTCCTAGTTTTATATGTTGACGATTTACTGCTGATTGGTAATGATGTATTTATGTTACAATCAGTTGAAGCTTGGTTGTCCAATAATTTCTCAATGAAGATTTAGGAGAGGCATCCTTCATACTAGGTATTGATATATATATATATATATATATATATATGTAGATGGATCGAGAAGGTTATTGGGATTTTCCTAATCAATGTATATAGATACCGTACCAATACATTTTAGTATGGAAATTTTCAAGCATGAAAATGTTCCAATGCAACATGGAATTGTCCTTTCTAAAAAGGACTCGCCATCCATGAATAAGAAAAGATAATGCATGTTGAATTCCTTATGCTTCGACAATAGGATCCGTCATGCATGTTATGCTATGTACTAGGCTAGACATCGCTTCTGCTCTAGGTGCAGTTAGCTGATATTAGTCAAATCTAGAAGAAAATCATTAGACGACAGTTAAGGTCATCCTAAAGTATTTAAAAAATACTGCAGATTTATTTCTAATATATGGAAACAACTAACTCCTTATGAAAGGGTAGTTGGATTTGAGCTTTCAAAATGATATTGATGACTACAAATCAATCTCACGTTTTGTGTTTACCCTCAATGGAGGGGCCTTCGGTCGAAAAAGTTCCAAGAAAGAAGTTATGGCCGATTAAACTATGGAGGCTTAGTACATCGCCTTAAACAATACCGCAAAAGAATCAGTGTGGATGTGCAAATTTCATTAAAGAGCTAAGTGTAATCACAAGCACTACAGGTCCAATGTTGTTGACTTGCGATAATAATGCTGTAACATAGGTTGATATGGAACCGTGAACTCTCAAGAAGTTAAGACACGTCTTCCGCAAGTTCCACTTGATAAGGAAGTTTACCAATGAAGGAGAGATCGTATTCAAGAGAGTAGATACTAAAGATAACATTGCAGATCCATTGTCTAGGGAATTTTCTCGGTCTAATTTAGGTTAACTGATTGAAGGCATATGCATGAGGCTCCTTGATTAGCCCTAAGCCCAAATGGAAGTTTGATAGAGTTAAGGTGTACCCTAGGTGCAATTATGTAAATAGTCGTGTAACTTAACTCTTGTAAATAATCATATTCGAAAAGTATGCTTTTACTATTATTTTCTTTTATACGTGTTGTTATATAAAGATATAAATAATGGAATAAGTACATTAAGCGTATAAAATATGAAAATCCTTAGGATAAGGTTTTATTGATTGCGGGTATGAATGTATAAGTAACCATAAGCATTGAATCAATATCTGAATACTTACTTCTTAAATATTCCAAGTTAAGATGTACCGAGAAAATGATATCCATACATAAATTGAGACAAGCACACGTGATGCTCTCCATACAATGGATGGTGAACTGCTCATGACCACTGGGGGCACCAAGAGGTTACGTACTTGTGGTTGTTTAACAATCACAAAATGACTCAAAGAGAATCTTTTATAGGTTAATACAACTGAGTAAAAATAGAAGATCTCTATGTAATAACATGCAGTAGTCTTCAGACTTGACAGTGTTATGGATCTTAAATAACTAGGTTGTACTTTGATTACAGTCAAGCACATGATATAGTGACCATGTTACAAATATAGTTAGGTACACGTTGCAATATTTGAACTGAAACACTACTCAAGATTCGATTTGTCTCCTTTATTATAGAAGGTTAGTATCACCATAGTTAATAGTCAACTTAAAGTCAAAATTTATAGCTAGAGTATATTGTTCAATCAATAAATGTTCTCGGATTGAACCAAGGACTTTAATGTAGTTCATGCAATTACCTAAATATATTAATAGAATGTTTAACCTTAGACCAAACTTTAGATATCTTAGTAATATAACAATGACAAAAGAATATGCATATATTATCGTTACAAGGTGCTGCTTAATAAATATTATAAATTGGATTTCACATAAATGCTATAAGAGATTGAAATCACACTCAATATTGTATATCGACAAAGTCTGTACATACTTCACTATTTAAATTGCTTAAATACTGACAGAGGACCGAGGACACACTAGAGAGTTAACACAACCGTGTTGTTAGATAATTTCCAACTTCAACTAATTTATAATTAATACATAAATGTTATAAATCAATAGTGAAATTAATACGAATATTGTATTAAATTTTTATGACATCTTAAATTACTTATTCGAAGCCTAAACATTAATTAAAATGATGTATAAAGGTTATATATTGACGTAATTAAGGAACGTGGTTAGATAAAGTAATTAAAAAATTAATTTAATTGTTAAATCAATTATTCCCGAAATCTAGAAGCCCATACTAGGGTATGGTCCAGTAATTTGGAGGGAGGGAGAACTTTTCTTTATATTTGGAGAGAAGGGTGCTAGATGTTTATAACTTAAACAGCCATAAATAGCCACCCCATTCATTCACTCTAGACATAAAAAACCTTAACCTCAACTTTATTAAACTGGTGACACTACGTAGAAAGGTTTGCTTCCCATAATCAAGAAGAAAGGAAAAAAGTTCGAAGAAGGAAATAACTTGCAAAAAAGGCGTTCGAGATTTGATGAGATCACAAAAATGCAATAAACTTTTTTTAATCATTTCATACATAAATATAGCGTTTACATACTTGCTCTCCGGTTAATACATTCGATCAAAACTAAATTTATACATAAATTTTTTGAAACTATATATATATATGTATGTATATTAAATAATTAAATGACACACATACACACATATACTATTAAATACACATATGGTTTTATTATGATATAATTGAAAACTAATAATTTTTTATCTACTACTCATGTCTTAATACATACATACATACATACATATATATACATATATATATTTATTCGCCTTTTAAATTAACAAAAACTGTTTCTAGTTTTCTTGTTTTCAAAAGAATAAATATAATCAAACTTTTATATGCATGTATTATACATAAATACATCTTTAGATTATTACAATACTAATGCACACATTTAAATTATACTTCCAGTTTAATAAAAAATCAAATAAATATTTTATTTGTTGTCTATTGTGTTATAAAAAGAGTTACTTTAAAAAAAGTTAAATTATATTAAATATATAACTAGTCAAACATATTTAGACTTTGAATTTAAAATAAGATATTTTTGCAATATATATTTATGTATATATATATATGTATATGTATATGTTTCGACAATTATTTTACACACCGAGCATAAATATATAATTATAAAACTATTTTGAAAATAAATTCATAGCCGATTTGATTATATAGACAAAATAGAATTACAACTATATGTATACATATTCGTTCGTTATATATGGGATATACATCCTTGTTGAATTGATTATTACGTAGATACTACACTTATTAACCATAAATCTTAATGGTTAATTATATGCTTATGACATATGTTTATCATATATACCCTAGATTAGATCATCATACTCATTTTGTATTATGAATACTAACAAAAATTTAATTAAATATAAAATTAGATTAAATTAAGTTAAAACAAAATAAGATGGTTATATATATTATAACTATATTATAACTCCATTATAAAATGTAGACATAAAAGTTTTAATTCATAAATCGGTTAAATTACACCTAAAACCGCGAAATCTTTTATCAATCACTACTAAATACGATTTAGCATAAAATGTTAATCATGTGAATAAAAAATAAGATCTTAAGCAAATTAATAAAAGAATTTTTTTTATTATTTCCCTTTTTACCCTACTACTAATGCACCTGATCCAACAATCTAGTATATCTCTTTGTTATGGGAAGTAAAGAAATCATCATAAAATAATTAGGACACTTGAATAGAAGAAGAATTTTTAAGTTTTATATTGTTTAAAAATCCTTTCTACAACGTTTATCCCTATACAGTAAGATAAAAATTCGATAATGCGATTGAACCGTGTTATGTTTTTTAACAACATTTCTCCATAAGGGCTTCTTATTCCTCCCCTCTTTGAGCTTGAGATATGGAAGGAGAAGAGAAGGTTATATCGGTAACAACATGTTTTATTAAAGGGCCACTCATTATGTTCAAATTAATCTATTATGCGCCTCTACATCTAGTATTAGGTAGATCTCATACAATAACCACCCTAGTTCTACCATATCCTTTTCGTTTCTTTTGGAACAATCACAATTTTTTATTATTATGGATTTACCTAATATTTATATGTTTCAATTTACTTATTTAAAAATTCCATTTTAACAATTTTTTATTATAGATCCACTACATCTAACATTGGATAAAACTCATATTTTATATTCAAAAGTTCCATTTCGCCAAGTTCAGCATTTACCAGATTACCAAACATTTATATGTTTAATGCAACAATAAAATGCTATTATAACAAATAGTTTTTTCGGTTGATTAAATGGTCATAATGTTGGAACTGGGCCAAACCACAGTGAAAGAAATGAGTGAATTTTAAATAAAAATCATTTTGGGTTTTTATTGGGACTATGAAGTCTAATTCATTTAGAACTTTTTCAAATTCCTTTTTAATAAAATCGTTATTTGATTTAATTTTATAAATAAATTTGTACTTTATATTATTTTATATTATGTTTGAATATTTGTATCATACATACATATGTGTGTGCATGCATGTGCAACATAATAAAGTGTGCATGGTTTGATATGTTCATGTATAGGTGTTGGGATTTACATTGCAAAGGACATATTAGCCCATCTAATATTCTATGTGGTGTCTAAATGTATATACGAGTGTGTGTCTTGGGGGGAATGGGGTGCGCGTATGCACGCATCAAAAGTTATATATATATATATATATATATATATATATATATATATATATATATATATATATGTACACACATAAAATAATACATTTATGAAATACAATCAGACATTTATATATAAATACGTGGACATAATAAGTATAATAATTTATATAAAATATTTAATATGTATTTGTACAAATGGTCATTTATATTAAATAACAAAGTCATTTAATAATTAATAAAATAATTTTTAATTTTTTAAATTGCTGCTGCAAGCTCGAGAACAAAATTAAATTTTTATTTATTTTAATTAATAAATAATTATAAATATATAAGCATAAATTCACAAATATATATATATATATTATAAAAGTGATGCTAGCTGACTTGGAGCTCACGACAAAAAAAATAATTTTTTTTTGGATTTATGAAATAATTTTAGGATAAGAAATTACAAAATAATTTAAAAACCGATCGAAACAAATTATTAAAATTAAAATTATTAATAAATTATTTTCAAAATATAAAAATTAGGTAGTGTTATAAATAAAATTTTATAATTAGTTTCAAATTATATTAATATATATATAATCAATTTCTAGTTAAATAAATAGTTATAATAATATCTAAATATATAATAAAGTTAAATATATATAAAAATAAAGTTAAATTTTTTTCCAAATTATTATTGTGAAAAATCAAAATTTTAGAGATTTTAAAATAATTATTGTAAGATTTTAATCTTTAGGTTATAATTTATTAATTGATAAAATCATATATAATATTATTTAATTAAAAAATTGTTTTTATATTTTTCTTATTTTTAGATTGCAAGTTTAATGCCAGCAAACATACATAATAATTTTTAAATTTTAATTTTTTTATGTATAGATGTAACAATATATTCAACCATCCAATATTTGACAGAACATCGATATACTAGATTCGTAATATAATCTGATAACCTACAATATATTACAATAATAGATAATAATATTAAATTAATAAGTAAACTTGTTGAATACCTTTCACCAAGGCTTAGAGATCTCATAAATGGCTCCTTCAACCAAATTCTATGTGCTAGAGTTGTTAGCTCCCGAACCGCTATACTACCGACGATCGAATCGAAGAATTTTGATGTGATTTGAGCTTGGATTTTTTTTGAGTTTAAATAGGGGTTTACTGGTTAAAATTTTCAAGAGGAAGGAGAGAAATACATCTCCAAATAAATGGTGTAGAGAGTGGCATATAAATAGGAACTCAAATAGAGAGAAAAGTGGATCACATCCTTAACTCTCTCTTACCAATTCAACTCTTTTAAACCATTCAAAAGCCTCTCTCCTTTGCCAACATTTGGCTAGCCTATCCAAGCTATTTTGACCAAAATTTTCATGCCCCATATGGGCCTCAAAACCAATTCTATCTCGAATAATGTCTGTTGCATTTAAATCTAAATTTAAACGCGTACCGATATCATATATCGATTAATATATTTGTAACTATTATAAATATATTGTTTAACATTGTCCAACACATTAAAAGCAAAAATTTGTAATTAATATTTCATAAATATTAATTAATTAAATTAATTGTAACAATTACAAATTAATTAAATCAGGAGATAAAAGGAGTGTTCATCATTTCGGTTGTGTGACTCTTAGGTGTAAATTTGGTCAGCGATTAATACCGAACAATTTGAATATTAACATTCATATGTCACTTGGTAGGTGGTATGATATTATGATAAAATTTATCGCTTATTTGGTTTCGGTAAAATCCAATTTTACTTTATTAAGCGTTTATGACAATTATTTACACCAATTATCTTCATCAAAACTATATCCCTTTGGACATATGGAATTTGGTAATGGTCAAAATTCCAATGTCATCCATATTAAACTCTATAGTCCAAACATAAGTCCTTGGTTCAATGATAATAATTATTATTAACCGTACTGCTCCGGTCAAAGACTTTGACTTCGAGTAGACTTCAATTGAACGTGATACTAACCTCATACAATTGAGAAGACAAATCCTCTCTTGAATAGTGTTTCATGTCCAATGTTCCACTAGTCCTAACTGTAGTCATTTGATGGACATCGTGCCTGGATTTAACTATAATCAAAGTGGAGCTTCCACATCAAAAATCGACAGTATTCTCTAGTTAAGAGAATTGTGTAATTTTTGTCACATCGATATTATCTGTTTGACCTTGGTTATATTAACCAACAGAAAACTATCAAGTGAGTCATTCCATGGTTATCCAATAACTATTATTACGTAACCCTTTGATGCCTCCAGCAGTCATGTGTAATATATTGTCCAATATTTGGAGAGCGTTAGGTACTATAGTTTCAACGGCTATATCGATATCCAGTCTCGATACATCTTAACTAGAAATATTTAAAATGGTATGTTTATTTTGTTGTGATAAATCACTCATGATTACAACGCATCGTAGGTACTAACACAAAACATACAACTTATGGATTTTGTATTAAATATACCTTTAAATAAATTAATCAATTAATATATAACACATTATATCAAGTATATAATAGAAAGAAAACACCTTTTAGTTCGAACAAAATTGGTTATCGAGTTAGATATATGTAACAATTACATTATTGCCCCTATAGCATACCCCTAACTCTATCAATCTCCCACTTGCACTTGGGGCCCATTATGGAATATCAATCCCATGCCTTCAATCGATCAGTTTGATAAGAACTGAGTGAGTCAGACCTTTGGTGAATGGATCTGCTATGTAGTTTAATTATCTACTATGCCAACCAACTCTCTTCGGTGTTGATAAACTACCTTTATCATATGGAACTATTTGAAGTATGTTTCTCAACCTCTAGTGAGCTCTTATTATTACATAGTTATCTAGCAAAATTAATTATTTAAATCTAATAGATATGATATATTCGAGAGCCTATAAATGCAAGCCCGTCCGTTCGCTTTCCTTATCATATTTTCTAATCAAAACAGCAAAGCTGTGCAATTTTCCCTTCTTCAATATTTCTAGAAATTATAAAATATTTTATGTGTATACAAATCAAATAACGGTGGAAAATAAAAGAGAGGAAGAGAAGAAGCAGATCAATGTTGCGTAAGAAAAAGATAATTTCTATAATTATAAATCTATATTCCCCTTAACCCTAAATCTCTTCACAGATATGTAATTCGAATTGTATGTATATACCTTGTTATACATATTCTTTTGGATCAGAATGGAAAAGGAGCCAATTAAAGGGATGAATTTGGATTTGGGAGATTTGGAATGCTTGAAAGGTGAGTGCGAAATTATATGATTTATTTATAACATTAAAAATTTTATTATTGAATTTTATTTACTTGTTATGCATATATAAGATCTGATGAGTTGTAGGCTTCAAACGAACGCATAGGAATATCACATATATATTCTGTAAGATAGGTAATTGGAATAGGAATGGTATTTTCACCCTAGTTGGGAAATCAATCCCTAAATTTTTTAAAGTAGAATGTTGATAAAGTTGCAAAGTTTATTTCAGATTTATAGTTGGGTTGTAAAATGTTAGTTTTAGTTTAGATTGCCTCACTTTGACATGGAATGTGAATTTCTATGTTTTAACTTATTGGGAGTAGGGTACAATTTAGTTGTATCTATTTTCATGTAATTTCCATAATTATCTAATCACACAAATGTATAAAAAGTGTGTCCTTTAAAATATAAGAAATATACCAAAAATGAAAGAGATGCGTAAAGTACGGATGTTCTTCTCTATAGTTTGCACTGTCTATTTAAATAAAAGAAAAGAGATAATTTTTTGTAATTTTAGACGAAGCAAAGTCTTACTTTTGGTTAATTTATGGAAGGTTAAAAAGTTAATCCTTTTTGGAAAGATGCATTGATAAATTAAAACGTGGAAATGAATGTTGTTGTTTAGGAATTAATAGTTAGAAATAGGAATATATATATATATACACATATACATATATAACCGCGCTTACAGATTAAAATTAAAAATATATTTATATAGCATAATATATGTCAATATTCGCATTAGTTATAATTAGGACGTCTAGTTATAAATAGCATAACAAATTATAGGTTTAGGAGTTATAGGTGGAAAAGAGATAGTAACTCAAAAATTAATAGAGCAATAAATGTGCAGTTTATAGAGAGTTATAGGAATGAAATGAGGACATAAATGTGTTTAATGGGACTAGTAAAAGGATTTAATATGACATTTATGGAGAAATGAAATAGGCACAATAGGTTGAATTAGAATGAATAAATTAATGTTATCAGAGATTGTCTAATTTATATAATGTTAGCACCAAAATTGGTCACTAACACCCTAGAGTAGATTTTTGTAGCGAGATAAATGAAGAAAGTAAATGGAAAAAGAGGAATAACACAATATAATGCAAAAAGAACAGTAAACGACAAAAATAACATAATTATAGTGGTTCGGCGTAACTGCTTACGTCCACTTTGAATGTAATCTTTATTGCTTTTTCAACTGTTTAAATACAGATACAATTCACAAAGAGAAGCTTGAATTCAATTTGGAATAAAAAGAAATGAGTACAGAAAATGGCAGAGTCTCCTCCTCGTTTTTCCAAAAAGAGGTCCTCTAAAATGGAACCATTCCCCTGTATTTGTAGATGGAGATAGCACGGCTTCTTTGAGCTTGCATCTCTTCCCAGTCCTTCAGGCCCACGACTAAGAGAGTTCGGCCCACAACTGATAAGCTAGGAAGAACGACATGAGCATGCTGACCCCTCAAAGCCGACCCAGGGTTTCCTGGGTGTTGACTCTAAGCAGGCCCAACTCTGGCTCGAAGCAACTTGGACTGCGACTCGAAGTAACTCACTTCCTTGCTTATGCCGATCCACTCCTCCTTTCCATAATGCCGATCCGAGTTAGCCGACCCGAAGTGATCGAACTGAAGTGGTTGACCTGAAATAGCCAACCCAAAGTGACCGATCCGAAGTGACCGATCCGAAGTTACCGATCCAAAGTAGCCGACCCGAGGTAACCGACCCGATCCAAAAGTACCGACCCCAGACATAAGTGCTACCTCTAAATGATTATGCCGACCTGAAATCTTCCTCCAATGTTGACCCCTTTTTTACATCGAGCCCTTGCAAACATGTCGACGTCATGCTAAACGATCCATAGGCCTAAATCAATACTGATGTCATCCGTGTACCGACCTCTAGTAGGTGATTCTCATTGACTCGAAGTCGATGATGAGACAACCCGGAGTAAACACTCTTGTGACTCGAAGTAAACTCCTCCATGACCTGAAGTAGATTAACCCTTGACCCTACTCCCATCAACGTTCAACCATAGCTTTTGCAACTACCGTTTTGTAGCCAGGCCAAGGTACCAGGTAACATTTGCCCCCCCAAAGTATGTCTTGTTGCGTACATGACGTGCTTTGAATCGAAGCAAGTTAGAGTCTCCAGAAAGAAATCCTTCATGTTTCCTGAATAGTCATTATCCTTCAATTTTATCACACCAAAGTTTTGTATCCCTCTTTGGTCGTCATGACGCTTGGTCGATTCCCAATAGTATAAATTCAGGATTGTATTCCATCAGTGGCCATCTGTGTCCGGTTCTACAAGACCAGTAAGCTTCCGCTATCTGATCCAGTCTTTTCTTTAATAACTCCAAGTGAAAATTCAATTTCTTTCGATTTCAAGAAGTTGAAATTTTTGAATATACACGTGCACATTCTGGTACATGTTCATGCCATTGGCTGCTGAATGCGTTTTATATGTTCATGAGTCGTCACCAATTCCTTCTAGTTTAATTGCAATTCCTTATTTATATTTTTTGTGAAATAGGGGTTGTAATCAGCCATTCAATGAGAGGGGACTTCAAGCTCTATAGGGATGACAGCCTCGGAGTTGTAAGCAAGGGCGAATGGTGTATGGCCAGTCGTGGGTGGTTCTGTAAACCCATAATGCTATTGGGAGTTCATTCACCCATTTACCTCTAGCCTTTTCCAAACATCTCTCCTGGATGGAATTTATGATTTTGTTCACCGCTTCAACTTGCCCATTTACTTGAGGACGAGCAACTACCGCAAATCTCTTTTCAATATGATGTCGAGGGTAGAAGTTTTCAAATTTTGCGCTGTCGAATTGGGATTCATTACCAGTTATAATGGTTCGTGGAAGGTCATAACGACATATGACGTTCCGAATAATGAAGTTGATTATTTTCTTCGTCTTGGTCGCGGTTAAAAGTTCTGCTTCTGCCCATTTTGTGAAGTAATCAACTGCCACGATGGAGTATTTTGCACCTACTTTAGGATCGGCTAGAAGACGATGATGTCAATGCCCCCAAGTGGAAAACGGCTATGGACTAGCCATTTGAGTAATTTCCATCGGTAGGGTCTCGAAATTTTTGCAAACATGTGCACTTGTCGCATTGTTTAGCGTAATCAGCTGCATCTTGATTGACACATGGCCAGTAATACCCGTAACGGAGTATTTTCTTTATCAGGGTTTGCCCCCTGGTGTGATCGCCGCATTTTTCTTCATGGACTTCTCTCAAGACTTGTTTGATTTCATCATGAGTGGTAATCCAAAGCAGGGGAATGGAGAAAGCCCTTTCTATACACGACTCCATTTTGGATAATGTAGCGATAAGCTTTGAGGAGGATCTGTCGTTCCCCATCGGTTGGACGGTTCTCCACTGCTCTTCGGATAGTCGTCTGATGCAGTGAATTCAAATATGAAGTATGCTAATGTTGACCATGGATAGCTCTCCGAGCGAGATAAGTGATATCGAATTGGCTTAGCTTGATATTCCATTTGAGTAACCTTTCAGACATCTAAGGTTGCTATAGGACCTGTCGTAACGGTTGGTCGGTATAGACGTTAACGGGGTGACCCTGTCAATAGCTTGCTTACATCATATACTGGTCTTTGGATCCATTTCTCTTCGCATAGCATTGCGATACTTATGGCGTGAATCGACATAGCTAAATAGATGTATAAGTCTTCATGATCCAGTGGCCCGGATAGGACGGGAGGTCTCTCTAAATGATGCACTAGAGCTTGAAACGCATCTATGCAATTCGGTGGCCCTCGAGATGAATCAACATTGGACGGTAACTGTCCTATTTAGGCTCTATACCTGCTTGACGGTCTTTGGTATTTGGATGTTTCGAATTGCTTGAATCTTCTCGGAATCGGCTTCGATTCCGTGAGAGCCAACGATGAAAACCTGGAATTCCCCTAACGCAATGTCGAAAGAGCATTTCAAGGGATTCAATTTCATTTCATATTTTTGTAGAATATTGAATATCTCCGCTAGGTCATCGATGTGGTCATTTGATCATCGTGACTTCATAAGCATATCATCCACATATACTTCCGTCGATTTCCTGATCTTGTCTTTGAACATCCTGTTGACCAGTCTCTGGTGAGTAGCTTCAGCATTATTTAGATCAAATGGCATCACATCATAATGATATAATCCTGGATCACTAATGAATTTGGTGTGCTTCTGGTCAAGGACGTGCACCAGGATCTGGTTGTACTCGGAGTACACATCCATAAATGAAGTAGTTCATATCCAGCGGTTAAGTCTACCAGCTGGTCGATCCTCGAAAGTGGAAAGTTGTCTTTTGGGCATGCCTTGTTTAGGTCTGAGTAGTTGACGCACCGCTACTTTCCATTAGCTTTTCTCATAAGAACTGGATTTTATACCCATTTCGAGCAGAGGGTGTCGCGAGTAAACTTATTGTTTTTGAGTTTATCCACCTTCTCTTTAAGTGCAGCAAATCCCTCTGGATCCATGTCGCATCACTTTTGTCTCACCGGGACATGCCTCAGGTCGATATTCAATGCACAGCTCGCGATAGTTGGTGAGATCACACACATGTATGAATGGGTCCAATCGAACACATCAAGATTCATTCGGAGAAAACCAACTAATTCCTTCATCCTCGTTGCACTGAGCTGTGATCCGATCTTTAGTACCCGTGTTGGATCACCATGATTGTCTGTAATGTCGATTGTCAACTTAGCGGGTGTAACTTTAGATTCCTTGAGTTCAAATGTAACTATTTTGGGTAACAACCAATGTGAAATCTGGTTGGTATGGTCAATGATAACGGTTAATCAGGTCGAATCCTAGAGTCTTGTCATGAGTTATTAAGTCTGATAGCGAAGGGTTGTAAATGCTATGAGAAATTATCTCCAAATGGCTAAAGACCAGGCTTAGAAGCACATTAAAGAAAATGTCGAGTAGAGGTCAGCCTCGAGTTGCGTGCAGCTGCATAGCTGGGTCTTGCTTTGAGCTTGAATCTACTTGTGTATTCGAGTAACGTGCTTTCCATTCACTGTACTGGTGACCTACCGCTCGTCGTTCAGGTTAGAATGATAGTTAGTTACCCATGAGCTTGGGCATCGATTCAATGATTCTATCTCTAGGCATCTTTTCGGTCGTAGCCTCGAGTGGTTGTAAACACTATATATAAGTTACAATATTGAGCTATTGAAGCCAGTCTTTGGATGATCACACTTCTACTCCCGGTCTTGGGTTGATAAATGTACTACATTGACGGTCGAGTCACGTCCTAGCTATGTTTATACTCCCACCAAAGCTCCAAAGTCATAGAGTTGATCGTTGAATGGTTGGTTCACATTCATCTTCTTTCTTGCTCGTGCCCCCAAGCTAGGGGCATACATCGATAAGTAGGTAGGCAAATCATGTTCACTTTAGCTTTACACTCTTTCCTATTGAATCGTGGGATCAGGTTAGTTGATGGAAGGCTGAGTCTCGCTTATCCTGGATTGTATTCTAGTTTTTCATTCCAGGGGGAATACTTTAATGTTTTGTCAGATTCCGGGCATAAGTTGGGTACTGGCCAGTCAACCACGTCCACTTTGATTCATGTTCTGTAATCAGATCTATGGGTAAAATCGGCTCAAGTGTAGTCGGGTCATGCTCATCCAGTTTCATACTCCTCCTGACGGATTGAAGGAGGGTTCTGGAGAATTAATGATCAAGTCTTCGTGGTTTATTCTCCTTTCCACACTCTGGTGGTCAGAGGTTTTCGAGGGACATCCGGGTCACATCTGTTTGTGTTTTGTGCAGATCTATATTGACCCTCGATCTGATGGTACGATATAGTCGGTCACCCATAACTTTGGTTGACGTTTCAATTGGTTTTGTATTGAGGCCTCCTTGCAGTCGTCGCCTTAAGTTGTAAAGAACACCAAGCTATAGCTATAATGAGCTTTTATAGTCATCTTTTAGTGATTTGTACTCTTGCCCCCAGCATTGATTTGGCGAGGCCATAAGTAGGACGGTCGAATTCAATCCTAAGCGAGTTTATAATCCTCTTGTCGATTTCAGGTTGGAGTTTGTGGAATAGAGAACGGTCGAAATCCACTCATCTATTCATCCATGTTTATACACCAGTCTGCATTTTGGGGACTTAGAGTTATTCTGCGAGCGGTCGACTCGTGCCCAATCTGTGTTCATACTCCAGTCCGCACTCTACTTAAAGTTTTCTCGTGGTCAGTCGTTTTTTCGCCGAATGTTTATACTCTAGTCTGCAGTCAGGGACTTGGAGTACTCTAGTCCACAGTCGGGGACTTAGAGATTTTTGTTGAATCATTTATACTCTAGTCCGCGCTCGGGGGACTTAGAGTACCATAGTCCACACTCCGGGGACTTAGAGATTTTTGTTGAATCGTTTATACTCTAGCCCGTGCTCCGGGGACTTAGAGTACCCTAGTCCGTGCTCATGGGACTTAGAGATTTTTGTTGAATCGTTTATACTCCAGTCCGCGCTCCGGGAACATAGAGTACTCTAGTCTGCGCCCCGGGGACTTACAGATTTTTCTCAAGTCGTTTATACTCTAGTCCACGCTTTAGGGACTCAGAGTACTCCAGTCCGCTTCAGGGACTTAGATATTTTTGTCAACTCGTTTATACTCTAGTCCACGCTCTAGGGACTCAGATACTCCAGTCCACTTCAGGAACTTAGAGATTTTTATCAAGTCGTTTATACTCTAGTCCGCACTATGGGGACTCAGAGTAATCCAGTCCACTTCAGGGACTTAGAGATTTTTGTCAACTCGTTTATACTCTAGTCCGCGCTCTGGGGACTCAGAGTACTCTAGTCCGCTACAGGGACTTAGAGATTTTGACGCGCTCATAGGGGAAAATTTCAAATTTGAGGTGGTGCTTCTTCGTTCGGGCTACGTTGCACCCGAAGTTAGTCCTATTCCTTCCGCGACGCCTGCTCAATCCGGTTAGTGACGTCGTTTTAGGCTCTCCTCCCAAACACATCACATTTTTAGGTTCAAAAAGCGAATCAATTTTATTAAGGAGGGCAGATTTTGCCTATTTACAATGCCCCCGGCATCCCAGGATAGCTTATTTGCTGAAAAATAGAAAGTACATAAGGTAGTTTTCAGACGAAGTAATGACGGAGCGATTCGCTATTCCATGCCCTGGGAATTTGGATTCCGTCGACGGTTGCTAGTTTGAAAGTTCCATCCCTTAGCTTTTGATGGATGACATATGGCTCTTCCCAGTTCGATCCGAAGGCCTCGGGAATGGGGTAGACTCGCTTGACACGAGATCTCCCACTTCGAAGGTTTGGTTGTGAACTCTGGAGTTAAAGTATCGCGCGATCCTTTTTTGGTGGGCAACGGTTCTCAACTCAGCCTCTTCCCTTCTTTCGTCAATCATATCTAGTGATTCAAGTAGGAGCTGCTCGTTTTGTTTTTGATTAAAATTTTGCCTTTGGTGCGAGGTGACTTCTAACTCAACAGGAATCATTGCTTCTGAGCCAATGACAAGGCAAACGGAGTGTGGCCGGTTGCCGCTTTGTGGGAAGTTCTATAAGCCCATAGTGCGAGTGGAAGTTTATCAACCCAGTTTCCTTTTGCCTTAGTTAGTCGCTTTTTGATAATGGACTTGATGATCTTGTTTATTGCTTCTAGTTGCCCGTTTGCTTGCGGATAAGCTACCGCGGAGAAGCACTTCTTAATTCGAAAGCGTTTGCAGAAGTTTTTAAACTCGGTGCTTTCGAATTGAGTTCCATCGTTAGTGATGATTTTCTGCGGCACACCAAACCTGTAAATAATGTTTTTAGTAACAAAATTACTGAATTTCTTTGTGGTTATGGTGGCCAGTGGTTCCGCTTCGGCCCATTTCGTGAAATAATCAACGGCAACTATAGCATATTTAGCCCCTCCTTTTGCTATTGGCAGGACACCAATCAAGTCGATTCCCCATATTGCAAATGGCTACGGGCTGACCATTTGTGTTATCTCTGTTGAAGGAGTCCTTTTAATTTTACTGAATCCTTGGCAACGATCACATCTTCTGGCGTATTCTTTAGCATCGCGGTTAATCATTGGCCAGAAATATCCATACCAAAGGACTTTTTTCGCAAGGGTCTACCCCCCAGTGTGGTCTCTGCATTCGCTTTCGTGCACTTCCTTTAAGATCCGTCGGGCTTCATCATCGGAAACACATCTAAGAAGGGGGGTTGAGAATCCCCTTCGATTGAGTATTCCATCTTGTATCATGAATCGTGGTGCCTTTCGGAGTAGCTTTTTCCATTGATTCCGGTCAGTTGGAAGGGTCCCTGCAAGTAAATAGTCCTTTATCGGTGTTATCCACGTCTCTGGTTCAACGGTGATCTTGAGGATCCAGTCACATCCATTTCGTCTATGCTCGGGGTGGTTATAGTTTCAACTGGGACTAGTCCCAACGACTGAGCTTCCCCGAAGCTTGTTAGCTTAGTCAGATAGTCCACCTTGGTGTTTTGCTTCCGTGGAATGTGGGTTATGGTGTAATGTTCGATGTCACTTAGCAACTCTTGCACTTTAGATAGATACGGCGCAAGGTTCTCCCCTAGAGCTTGGTATTCTCCTTTTACTTGGAAGACAACTAGCTGGGAGTCACTGTAGATGTGAACAGATTTTATCTTGAGCTCTTTCACAACTTTTAGTCCTGCTATTAATGCTTCATATTCCACTTCGTTATTTGTAGTAGGGAATTCCAAGCGTAAAGCATAGCAAATGGCTCATCCTTCGGGGGTTTCAAGCACTACTCCTGCCCCCGAACAGAGGTTGTTAGATGCACCGTCAACAAAGAGTCTCCATTGCGTTTCGACTTCCGAAAGTGTTTCTTCCTCGTCATCCCATATAGTAAATTCAACGATGAAATCCGCTAGTGCTTTCCCATTGATGGCCTTCCTTGGATGCTATGTGATATCATATTGACTCAGTTCGGTGTTCCACTTGAGAAGTCGTCCAAAAGTTTCAGGTCGATACAAGGTTTTAAATCTCGGATTTCGGTCATGTTTCGTCTCGAAGATTTTAGAGACTTGATCTCATATTGGGGGAGATCTCGGACGAGATGAGTCCATCTCGGTCGTCTATATCGAATTTACATCTCGGTTCCTAAAATTTATTTCGGAGTAATCTCGGAGTATATGTCATGTCGAAAATTAGTCTTCATACACCGAAACTTATAAATAGTAGTCACTACCTAAATGAAAATTTTACACATTTACTTTGAATTTATCACATGCTTATCATTAGTAATTTACTCATATTAATGCAAATAAATAATGAGAATTTGGGAATAATGTTCAATATAATATTATATGTGGAAATATACATGAAGCAAACCATCACAAAGCGAGTTACATCTTTTTTTTACGGGAAAAATGACTAGATGTAAAAATGAACAAATTAACAAACATTCAAATAATATACATGCAAAAAAGACACACGTATAAGACCATGATACTTGGTTAAAACCAGACCAAGTTTGCCACAAATTATAATTTAGACTTTTAATTACAAAATCTTCTAAACAAGTAGAATTTAAAGTTATATTTTACATACAAAAGCCTCTAAAAGAGTAGAAATCATAGTTATATCATAGTTACAAAAGCTTCTAAATAAGTGGAAGTCAAAGTTATATTTTAGCTACAAAAGCTTATATATAGGTAGAAGTCGAAGAGTTAATTTAACAAAATTCTAAAAATCAGCCGATATCTTGTAATCAAATCTCGTCCGAGATGTCAAACGAGATGCCATATTATCGGCCGAGATATACGTTAGGCGAGATTACAATGAAACAACTAGTTTCGAATGGCTCAGGCTTGAAAATGAGATCTCGGCCGAGATCTCGGACGAGACGAGCGAGATTTAAAACCTTGGGTCGATACAACACTTGCTTCAGGGGTTGATCGGTCAATACTTTGATTGAATGTGCCTGAAAGTATGGTCGTAACTTCCCAGACGCGATCAAGAGGCAATACGCTAGCTTTTCCAGCTTCGGGTAATTTTTCTCGGCTTCGGTAAACTGCTTTCTAATGTAATACACGGGTCATTGGATCTTCGCTTCTTCACACACAAGGGCGACGCTCAATGCATGAGGCGAGATTGTTAAGTAAATAAACAGGTCTTCTCCATGCACAGGCTTTGACAGGATTGGCGGAGCTTCCATGTGCCACAATAATTCTTCAAATGTTGTTTGACAAGCTTCACTCCATTCAAAGATTTTCTTTCCTTTCTTCAGTGCGTCGAAGAATGGTATACACTTGTCGGTAGCTTTCGAGATAAATTGACTTAATGCTGCGACCTTTCCATTCAGGTTTTGCAGTTCCTTCTTATTCTTCGGAGCTTGGACTTCTCATAGTTTCGTTATTTGTTCTGGATTTGCTTCAATGCCCCTGGCACTTACGATGAATCCTAAGAATTTTTCGGAGGCTACTCCGAAGTGACATTTAAGTGGATTGAGTTTCATTCTGTACTTTCGTAGTATATCGAACATTTCAGCCAGATTATCCAGATGGTTGGCAGCTGCTCATGATTTGACCAACATGTCATCCACATAAACCTCTATAGTTTTCTCGATTTGGCGCTTGAACATGGTATTTACCAACCTTTGATAAGTTGCCCCGGCGTTCTTCAAACCGAATGGCATCACCTTGTTGCAGTATAGTCCTAGGTCGGTGATGAAGTTGGTGTTTTTTTGATCAGGATCATGCACCAAGATTTAGTTGTACCAGGAGTATGCGTCCATGAATGATAGCAGCTCATGTCCTGCCGTTCCGTCTATAAGCTGGTCTATTATAGGGAGAGGGAAGCTGTCTTTCGGGTAAGCTTTGTTTAAGTCCGAGTAATCGATATAGGTTCGCCACTTCCCATTGGAAATTTTGACTAGGACCGGGTTTGATACCCATTCAGGATAAGTTGCATCACGGATAAAACCGTTGGCCATTAACTTGTCCACCTCTTCACTTAACGCCTTGGACCATTCAGGAGCCAGGCTGTGCCTCTTTTGCTTTGTTGGTGTGAACTTGGGGTCAATATTGAGCGCGTAGCATGCGATTTCTGGTGACACCCCACACATATCGGAATGCATCCATGTGAACACATCCAAGTTGGCATGAAGAAATTTAGTAAGTTCCAACCTCATCTTGTTTCCAAGGTGCGGTCTAATTTTCAAGACTTTAGTTGGGTCTTCCATATCGACCGGGACAAACACCGTCAATTCTGCCGGTGCTGCCCGTTTCTCCCTTAAATTCTTCTTTCTAGGGTCCAAAGCCTTGTCGAATCGGCTATGGTCCCCAAGCCAGGGGCGGCTCCGTAGTTGCTATTCAAAAGTTTCACGGATGTGGAGAGTTCTCTCCACATCCTTCCCTTTTTTCCCTTCCTCTGGATTCACGTAATTCTGCAATGTAGCATTCCCTGGCGGCGCACCGATCTCCTT
Source organism: Allium fistulosum (assembly GCA_030737815.1). NCBI lineage: Eukaryota > Viridiplantae > Streptophyta > Magnoliopsida > Asparagales > Amaryllidaceae > Allium > Allium fistulosum. The sequence goes on along the minus strand of CM060901.1, from coordinate 1,383,478,250 downwards.
TCACCACTCCGATTCCGTTTACAGTAGGGAACTTCATGGTCAGGCACCATTCGGCTGGGCTTATTCTAAAATCCGCTAGTGCGGGCCATCCCAAAAAGGCGTTATATGCGGACATTTCATCCACGATTACGAAAGTCTGAATGAGGGTGACTCTTCGATCACCCTCTCCGAGTTCCACTGGCGGGTCGATCGTCCCCACAGGTTGCTTGGGTTCGCCAGTGAACCCTTGGATCTCTGTTTGGCATGCTGACATGCTTTTCATGATGATCTTCATTTGATCAAAAGTACGTTTGAAAGTATATTAATAGAGCTGCCACTATCGGCCAACACTCGTCGAACAACGGCGGGACCTCCCACCGTTACCACCATTGGATCGTAAGTCGGGGCTTTGATCCCTTCGGTGTCCCTACTTCGGAACACTATATTGTCACTTAAAACTTTCTGCAGCTTGGCTGGAGTTTCATCTTCTATTGCGAGACATGATTCCTTTGGAGAACGCTTCAACGAACTTGCATACTGCTCCATTTCACCCCAACTTCTTTGTGCGGGGTGTGGTCCCCCAGATATTATTTCAATAATAAGTCTTTGGTCAGTTCATTTGGACCCTTCTTCACTAGTTCCGGCTTGATTCATTCGTTCTCTAAGAGGCTGAGGAGCCGCGGGTTGATCGATGTTTTATAATTTTCTCACGTACTGCTGGAGTTTGTTTTCCTGGATCAACTCTTTAATGAGATTCTTCATATGATGGCATTCGTTTGTGTTATTACCATGAGCCTCGTGGAAGCGGCAGAACTTTTCTGAGCGTTTTTGCTGCTCAGTTGCTTCCTTCCTGGGGGTTTTTTTGTATTCCTCAATCCCCTATGTTGCGAGGTAAATATTTTTCGGAGTGTTGTTTAGAGGGGTATAGTCTTCGTGCCTGAACCCTTTAAGCCTTTTATTGTTTCCATTACCATTTCTTTTTGTGGAGTTTTGATTTTTCCTCTTTTGATTTCCATCTTTCCCTATGAATCCTTCAGTAGTTCCAGAAGCGTGCGCGTTTTGATTCATTGCCATTTCACTCTGTCCGATGATCATCGGTTGCACTCCAGTAGATTCCCTCTCCAGCTCCTGCGCTTCCTCCAACCTTAAGTATTGACTTGCTTTACGATTGAAGTCTTTCCTTATAATGGGTTGCTTCACCTTAATCCACTTTCCGAATTCAGTCTCCGGGTGAATGGCACGGACTAATGCCATAAAAACCATGTCCTCATTGGGGTTGCTTATTTCCGTCACTGCGGTATTGAACCGGTTCATGAAAGATTTCAACGATTCGTTGCGTCCCTGGAAAAATCCGAATAAGGACATGATATCTTTTGGTTGCACAGTATGAAGCCTGAACTGATCGAGGAATCTTGTTGCTAATTGGTCAAAAGTAGAGATAGATCTCGGTGGAAGCCTGGTGAACCACATAGACGCAATTCCTTCCAGAAAGATAGGAAAACACCTGCACCGAACAACTTCAGAGGCATTAGCTCCATCCTTGTACCAACTGTACTTGTACAGATGGGGCTTTGGGTCCTTTGTCCCATCATAGGACGGAATAGTTGGCATTGTGAATTTTTCCAGATACTTCTCATTTAAGATTTCATCAGTAAAGGGAGTTCGACTTGGTGCAGATCCCCATTCATCGTCTCTCCTATTTGATTCAAGTTCAGAATTGGTTGCCTCGCGGCAAGCGGGGTACTCGAATTTCCTTCCACGTTGAGACCCATGGTTCCTATTGTCACCCCTTTTTGCGGCTATTTTTGTTTCTTTAGGTTAGACCAGAAACGGAAGAATTTTCTTGTTCTACAACAGCCGCGGGTTCAGGCATAGTTCTTGGAGCAGGATTTGTCTATAAGGTTAAGAGAGCGTTAACCTTATCCATCAGAGCCTTCTGGCTACTTTCCATTTTTTGGTTGATTTCATCAACCATCTTATTCAACTCATCCCTAGTAACAACTTCGTGCTGATCGGAGGATGTTGGCGCCTGATTTCCCAAGTTAGCACCATTTACTTCAGTTTGTTGAGGATTAACATCTTCTCTAGCTATCACTGCCCCTATGGACCTTCCAAAGGCAGTTTTCCTTCTTTCAGGAGCCACTGATTCCAAGCGGTAGATTTTTCAAGCAAAGATTGAGGATCTAACTTCTAGACCTATCTGATCCAAAGTAGACAGCTAGATCTGGATCCTGAGTTGGATTCTCAGTGAAAGCACTAAAATGTTAACCCAAAAAATGGATCAACACCCTGGTTTGAGTGTGAAAGCACTAACCTTGTTCTCACGGAGCAATAATATAGATAATAGATATAGAAAAAAGCAGTAAGAGAAAGAAGACAAGAAGATTTTTATAGTGGTTCAGCTGTTAACGAAGCCTACGTCCACTTTATAATTTCTATTATAAACTGATTTATGTTACAAGAAGTGTTTGATTACAAAACTCTTAATTATCTTTAGCTAGACTGAATCTCCAAGGTTGGAATCCACTGGAGAATCATGGTGAAGCCCTTTGGAGATTGTTATGAGAGAGGTGAAGAGTGAAGAAAGCTTCTAGCAGAGTTTCAGTAACTAGTCCGGAGAAGATCCCGTTTATGTTGCAGGTGGGACGGAATTTATAGAGATTGGAGAGTTATTGGGCCCTAGCCTGTTCGTTAATTGCCTGCAGATGGACACAAGAAGACGTAACGGAGATTAGTACGCGACCCGAGCCAAAATCATGGATCGCTAGCGATCCATGGTCTATGGATCGATGGACACAAGAAGACGTAGCGGAGATTAGTACGCGACCCGAGCCAAAATCATGGATCGCTAGCGATCCATGGTCTATGGATCGCAAGCGATCCATAGCTTTAGGTCGGGTGCGAGCTAACTTCTCGGCCCTTTTTCCTCTGCTTTGCTTGGTTTAGGTCCCACTGATTCCATGATCAAGTATGGATCGCTGGCGATCCATGGTGTATGGATCACTAGCGATCCATACACTTAGCATGTTTCTGGACTTTGGCTTTTGAACTTTCTTCGTCATCTTGTGTCGACGTTGTTCATGTAGTTTCATTGCACATTGCCTTATTTTGATGACGATTTACTTGCTAGTTGTACTAGCTACTGATTGGACTGGACGGATGCTTGTCTCTTGGTTTAGCTAACTCGAAATCTCATCGAATTCAGTCACCGCTTCAGTAATATGGATTGGATCACGATGCAAGAGATTCGGTTGTAAACTGAAGCTCCAATGGATAGCTAGCGATCCATGTCCTTAGAAGATTTTTCATTCTTTCACCTTGGCTCTTTTTAGCTTGTTATTCTATCTCTCTTGGTTGACTTCTGAGCTATTCTGGCTCCATCATGTTGTTTCGTCTTCTCTTGGATCCTGCTGAGTTAAAAACCCGGATAACGACAATGTAAGTGGGAGTAATGTAAATAGAACAGTAAACCTCAAAGAAAATTGAACTTATTTTTTAATTCTGATAATTCGAAAGATTACAAATTCTATACCTTTTGTTCAAGAGGCTAATGAAGAAACTCATGTTCATGGTGTTCATAATGTTGATGAAGCTCCTATGCAGCCACAAGAACCCTTATGAATATCAAAAGGAGAGAAAAAGATCTGCCATACCTAGTGAGTATATCGTATACCTTACTGAGAAAGGATGTGATATCAGTAATGGATATGATCCTATCTCATTCATGCAAGCTAATATGAGTGATACATCATCTTAATGGTTAGAAGCCATGGATAATGAGTTGAAATCTATGGAAATTAATTAAGTTTGGTATCTTGTTGAGTTACCCGTCGAGGTTAAACCTATAGGCTGTAAATGAATCTATAAAACTAAAGCCGACTCCAAAAGTAACATTGAAAGGTTTAAGGTCTTACTAGTCACTAAAGGGTTTACATAACACGGTGTACATTTTGATCATACATTTTCTCCTGTCTTAAAGAAAGATTTATTAAGAATTGTTTTATCCCTTGTAGCTCATTATGATTTAGAACTACATCAAATGGATGTGAAAACTGGATTTCTAAATAATAATTTGCACGAAGAAGTTTTTTATGAAACAGTTGAAGGATTTGTTGTAGAAGGTAATAAACATATGACATGTAGGTTAAATTGTTCAATATATGGGTTAAAACAAGCTTCACGACAGTGGTATCTCAAGTTTGATGAGGATGACCAAATTTGGATTTAAAGAAAATGCAATAGATCAATGCATATACCGCAAGATTAGTAGGAGTAAATTTATCTTTCTCATTTTGTACATGAATGATATTTTATTAATAAGTAGTGATTTAGACATGTTATACGAGACAAAACAATTTCTATCAACTAAGTTTGAAATGAAGGGTTTTAGTGAAGCCTCTTATGCTATAGGAATTGAAATTTACGGAGATCAGTCTCGTGGGATCTTAGGCTTATCTCAAAAAGCGTATATTGAGAAAATGCTTAAAAGATATAACATACACAATTGCTCTTCTAGTGTTGCTCTTATTGTCAAGGGTGAGAAATTCAGCAAGTTTCAATATCCTAAAAATGAAATAGAACATGCTCAAATGAAGCGAATTATTTATGCTTTGGTAGTAGAGAGTCTTATATATGCTCAAGTTTGTACACGTCTTGATATTGCATTTGCAGTTGGTATGCTTGGTCGATATCAAACTAATCTGGGAATGGAACATTGGAAAGCCGCCAAGAAAGTTTTATGCTATTTGCAAGGGACAAAAGATTTTATGCTTACGTATAAAAGGTCAAATAACCTTGAAGTTATTGGTTATTCTGATTCAGATTTTTCTGGATGTGTCCGCAATAAGAAATCCACATCAGGTTATATATTTATGCTTTCAAGGGGACCAATTTCATGGAAGAGTGCTACGCAGTCTATAAGGGCATCTTCCATTATACAAGTAGAATTTGTGGCATGTTATCATATTGCTATCAAGCAGTTTGGTTAAAGAATTTTACAACAGGACTTCAAGTAATTGACAGTATTGCGAGGTCACTCATCTTATTTTGCGATAACGAAGTCGTTGTTTTCTTCTCTAAGAAAAAATCAAGTGATGCATCTAAGTGGTTGACATCAAATATCTTGTTGTTAGAGATAGTGTCAAAGATGATACTATTATGAAACAACATATTAGTATAAGAGCTATGTTAGCCGATTCTCTAACAAAAACGATTTCACCTACTCTTTACAAAGAGTACGTTGCTGACATGGGTTTGGTTAATGTATATAATTTTTGTGTTGCAAACTATATATATATATAATGCAATGTACTAAGTCCTTAATTATTTATTGATTTTGTATTTATAAGTTTGCTTAATATGATGCGCATAATTTTATTTAATCTAAGCAAATTATTTATAAAGACTGAATGAAAATTATAACCATCATTGGAAAGAGTACCAATGTGGATCAAATAACGACATTTGTTATTCAGATTACATTAGTTTGGTTTGGTATTTCTAACCGAACAAGTCTAGAATTAGTGAAACCTATATTCGCCAATTTTAAATGTGTGCTTTACTATGTTATAACATTACGACCAAGTGGGACAATGTTAGTTTATTTATTATGGAGTCTATGTTGTTATTGTGCACTAATTTCATTTAAAGAATTAATTAAAAAACATCTGAATTTTTGATGGAAAAATTCAGATTGTTATTAATAATTATACTGGTCTCAAATGTTGATTAAGAATATATATAAACCCATTCTATATTTGGACTGATGATATTCCAAAATTAAAACGTTCTTATGCCCATTTTATATTTAGGGGATCATTTTTTGAAATGTTTTTTAAGTCGAATAAGTTTATAAAAGGAAAGAGGAAAAGAAAATGCAAAAGGGTCTCTATTATCAAATCCGAAGAAAACATTAAAAATAAGTATTAACGCTTCCGCCTAAATATATCTTGACTTCAAAACTATAAGATTTAAATTCATTTACTATTTTACTTTGGATTTATGGATTCTGAATTGACTGCGTTCTAACTGTAAAACATATTACGATCTTGTTAATCTCTTTCATATTGTTGATAGATAAACATACATGGTTCTAAATACTTTTTTTGCAGATTGCTTTGCTCACATCTTGTTACGGTAAGAAGACATGTGTTATAAGTGAATATGTTTGTTTCATAACTTAAATCCATAAAACGCATAAATTTTTATGAAACAACACCTAAAAAATCATGTATGATTAATATGGGTTTACTGCATTTATTAAAATTTTAATCGTTACGATCACCATTGTATATAATAACCTAAGAAACGATTGGGTAAAGTTGGGTGGATGTCATCACCACTACATATAATAACCATATAAACGATTGGATATGGCTGAGCGGATTATCAAACGATATACGAAACCTCATGAGATAGTAGCATAGTCTTATCATGTGTAAATAAAAGGACTGCTAAATACATTGTACCTAAAGGGAGTGTGGCTGTACTTATCATGTGATTGGTGGATATATATATATATATATATATATATATATATATATATATATATATATATAGGGCCGGCCTTTGGGCAAAGCGGGAGAAGCAATCGCTTTGGGCCACGCAAATTCTGGGGCACCATTATATATCAGAAATCATACGCAGGCCAGAGAAAAAAATTGCGCTCGAATCCAAATCGCGCATCCAAATAGGGCAGTCTCCAAATCAGGCGACTCCAACTCTAGGGCTGGTGGCGACTCCAAGCTTCGAAGTTCGATCAACAACTCCAGCATAGCACAGATTGAAAGGCGCACAACATAGCATAGAGCGACGACTCTAGCATAGCGTTTGATTGAAGGTTCTGAATAATCACTGATTCAGACGGCGAAAGGTACTAAATTTGGGGTTTTTGGTTTTGGTTTTGATTTTGCAATCAAATTAATTTGTTGGATTGGTATTAGCAATTGAATTGTTGGGGGCTTACTGTCTTGTTGATTCTTGAACTCGACTGTTGCATAAATCTTATTGCTGAGCAAGTTAAATTAACTAGAATAAAGTTTCCTATGAATTACTTTGCAACAACCAAGTTAAATTGAATTACTATGCAATTGTGTAGATATAATCGAATTACTTTGAACTACCGTGCAAATTTAATTACAGGAAATGTTATGCCGCAATTTCCTGTGAATTAGTTCATTATTAGTATAATTTCAAATTGAATTACTGGGCACAAATCAAATTACTATTTAAATTAACTAGATAGACTGTATGGTACTTGCACAATTTCAAATTAAACTCCTGTTCAATTGAAAATTTTGTGTGTTTTAGTTTGAAGTTAATTTGTTATTTGGAATAATTGTATAATAAGGATTGATTTGGATCTTTGGTAATGGTTAATGGATTTTTTTAATGGTTAGTTAATGTAAAAAATAATTAATGGTTAGTCAATGAGATTTAATATGAAAATATTATTAGTAGTTTTGCAAGTCAAAAAACTAGAAAAATGTTCATAAGCGAATAATATTAATTTTGCTGTATAAATTGTTATTATTACAAATAAAATTATTTCCTTTTGTTTTGTTGCTCTTCTCATTATTTATAAACCACATAAATTATTTTGATGATTTGATTAACGGTAATAACATTAGTTTTTGTACAAGGGTCTTTGTTTTGCAGTTGGCTTTAGATATCAAAACTCCTAGAACCGGCTCTGTATATATACATACATACACACACATATATGTGTGTGTATGTATGTATGTATGTATGTATAAATCATTAGTTGCATGTTGTTATGATTGTCAAGCACAATCCATCCAACCCCCTCGAGATACTACAACCATGCCTAATGAATTAAATGAGTTCAAATTTCAAAAGATAACACAAATCTCATTGTTTAAATTTTTGAAGTCCCAACAAAGTTAATCAAGTTTGGTAGTACGGCTGGCTACATACTGCCATCCTGAAAAGGTTAAAAAAAAAAAACTTGGGAAACTCACGTTGGTAGCCGAGAAGAAAGTCAAACGATGCGGCATTCTATGTCGCTCAATTCAAATTTTATATCTGACGTACGTTGCAAACTTCGACACATAAACTCCTATTTGACTTGCTGAAATTTGGCAGCATTCAAAGGCGATGAATTTATAAATGTTATTATACGGTGTATATCGTATCCGAATTCGCAGATCCCTGTCATATTTTTGAGTTGATGATGGGGAACCTCGATATTTTTGCGGATGACGATGATGCGTCTGAACTTAAAATTGACTCACGTGTACACCATCATTTTTTGTCTCTTTATACTCACTTTGGTTGGGCCCAACGATGACGATGTTTCAGAACACTCATCAAGGCAAACACGGTTGAGCATATACAGAATGTGATCACTTCTTTTTATCGGTTATTCGTATGTTAAACTCTACTGTATTCTATTGCATATTTTTTATATTTTAAACTAGTGTTTTGTTCAAGTTCAGGAGCGTGTATATATATGAATGAAATTATGCATGGCTATCTCGCTACTGTGCACTTACTAGGCGATCCAATGAAATTAGTTAATATATAAACAAAAACAAAGGCATGCATCCTTAATGTGTAGTTCAGTTGAACAGAACATGTACAAGTCATTAAGAATTAAAATGACAATACTAAATTGCTTTGCCTTCCCTAGTCTATTGTGAGATCGATACAATTTTCATCTTCTTCGAGATATTCGATATTTCTTCATATTTTCAAGTGTTTTAAAATACTTCCATTTTTCCTTTACAGTTTATTTTTAATATTTGAGATTTCAATTTTTTTTTCCTTTTTATTTTTGCAAATAAGTCTCTCAATGAATACCTTAAATACATCCGTATTCATGTTTCAAAAAACGGATACAGATGCGGATATAATATTGTCTTCAAGATTATACTTTATGTTTGTGTATTTTATTATGGTGAATGATATATTTATTATTTTATTAAAATACAAGTTTATATATATGTATGTATAAATGAGTTTTTAGATTTTATCGTTTTAAGCCTGCATGTAGTTCTTTTATCCGACAAACGAGGGTTTTTTTTAAATGGTACATAGATACAACAAATCATATGTCAATATATGTGTTCGAATCACGCTACGTAAGTTTCAAATTTGTGACCTCTCGCACCAGAGTCGAAGCACTTAACCACTTAGACGATGGTGCTTTTAAAAGAACAATTTTGATATGGTTTCACTGTATATTGTTAAATAATACATTATCGGTAGGTTTTTGAGAAAAGCAAAAGAAATTCTATAGGTTTTAAAAATATTGAAAAGTCAAATAAATCGTGAAAGATGGAAAAAAAGTCGGAAAATTTGACCATTTTACAAAAACTGAAATATAAAAACTTAAAAGAGATTATTATATAAAGAACCTTTAAAAGATGCAAATATATCAAATCAAGTCAAAGAAAATTCAAAACGTGCAAAGAATATATAAAAACATGAAAAATTGCAAAAAAAATCAAGAGAAAAAATTAGATGAACTCGTCCACAAAAAAAGTATTTATGATAAAGTCAATACAGTTGAAAGGAATAATGAAAATAGAAATCCAGAAATAATAAAATAACTCAAAAACTAAAAAGAAGATCACAAATTAAGTATTTCAAAACTGCTTAAATAAAAAACTGAAAAATCAAGAAAAAGTCAGAAATGAGAAAAAGTGAAAAAATTGAAAGCTTTTAAAATTCTAAAGAAGATCCAAAACAATAGAAAATATACGTGTGTGTTCATAAGTTCAAAAGTTTGAATCTTATATTGTTTTATATTTAAAAAAAAATCAAACATATTCAATTTTCTTTGAATTTCTAAAATTTTATAATTTGTATTTTTCTTTCTTCAAATTCTTCAAACTTTCATCAAAAAATGGTAAATGAATTGAGTTTTAAAATTTATTTGGTTTATTCAAAAAAATTAACATTTTTTAAAGAGTTTGAAGAATTACATATCCTGAGAATGTTTCAAACTCGTTGAAATTTTAAGTTTTCTTAACTTTTTCATATTTTTGAACATTTCAAGTACTTTGTAGATTTGAATTTCTATATAGATTTTCATAATCTCTAAACTTTATTTTGCTTTCTGAATTTAACCGGTGTTATGGAATTTGCGACCATTTTATTTTCTAATTTCTTTGATTTATTTCAAATAAATTATAATTCATTTTTTAATCTCCTCAAATCTTTCAAATATATATTAGTTAGTTTCAAGCTTTTTTAATACAATTTTAGTATTCAATTTTTTAACGATTTAAAATGTTCCATCTTCTTTGAGATTTATTGAAATTTTAGTTTGTTTAAGTTGTCACATTTTCTGAATAGTTTCTAGTGTTTCTAAGATTTGAAATTACTATATTTTGATTTCAAAATTAATTTATCATCTTTAATATAATATTTTCAAGGTTTTTTTTTGAAATTTTCATTTTTTTTATTTGAATTTGTTTGAACCTTTCGTGCTTTTTTATATTTCCTAAATTTCTTAAACTCTTTGGTTCCTTTAAGTTCCATATTTATTGATCTCTTTTGGATTTCGTATATTCTTTTAATATTTCAAATATATTATTTTTTCTTGAATATATTCAGTTTTTAAAGTGATATCATGATGACAGACCTTTTTGTAAGATTTCATACTTTAGTTATTATTTTTCAACTTTTAGTATTTCTTTCATATGCACAAATTCTTTGATATTTTATTACAAATTTTCAAACCATTTTAACGATCTTAAAAGAATTCTTGTAAAACCAACAAGAAATGTTAAGATAATGCTCAAAATAAAAAATCTTAAGCATATGCATTTTGAAAACAATCGACTAACTGAAGTCTATATATGGTAGTGAAAACTCAAACTCAAAATTAAATACCAAGACGTCATGCCCGTTAGGGTATTCTCACATGTTGGCAAATGAAATGACGGTTTGGAATTAGAATAATTCTACATCGCTAATTAAATAACTTGTAGACATGGTGTATAAATATGAGTTGGTAGGCACGTAACATTATGAACCCATTTTACACCAGTGTATGACAACTCATATGCATATGCCACATGTAGGAGATTGAGGAGCCAGGTTCGACCGTTGAAGCTTAACATGATATCAAAGGCGAATATTATGAACTAGGCCATGCGGACGAAAGAACATTGCTGTCAAAATGCTCGAAGGGGATGCGAATTTAGGGGAGATTGTAAGGTTGTCTCGCATGATGCAAAATGGAATGGCAGTTTGGAATGACATAATCTCATATCGCAAAAAATTGATGGAGACGTGGTGTATAAATATGGGTTGGTAGGCACGTAACATTCGGGATTCCTTTTGTTACGTTATTGCGTGTCAACTCATATGCGTACGCTACATGTAGGAGATGTGGAGCTTGGTCTGAACGTCGAAAATCAACATGATATAAAAGCCAATGGTTATGAACTAGACTATGCGACTAAGAAAATATTAATCTCAAAATTCTCGAAGGGGATGTGGGTCAAATGGAAGATTGTTAGGATTGTCTCGCATGTTGCGAACTAAAATGATGGTGCGAAAATGGAATAGTCCCACATTGCAAAATAAATTAGAGATATGGTGTATAAATATGAGTTGGTAGACACGTAATATTAGAAATTACATTTGTTACATTAGCGCTTGCCAACTCATATGCATACGCCATGTACAGGAGATGAGGAAGCTTGGTTCAACTAGCGAAACTCAACATGATATTAGAGCCGAAGGTTATGAAATAGGCCATGCGAACAAGAAAATAGTGCTCTCAAAATACTTAAAGGTATGTGAATCTGAGGAAGATTGTCAGGGATGTCTCGCATGTTGGTAATTGGAATGATGATTTAGAATTGAAATAGTCTCACATTGCTAAATAACTTGGAGATGTGGTGTGTAAAAAGGAGTGGTAGGCATGTAATGCTCGGGGTTTCTTTTGCTACACTAGCGTTTGCCATCTCATATGTGTATGTCATGTGTAGGAGATGGCGGAATTTGGTCCTACCATCACACACTAAGGAAATTATTAGACTGGATAAAAAACATGGAATTGGAAGACTAGCAGTCATGTTAGGAATTTTAATGAGTACACGAAAATTCAAAAACTTGTTTGTATACGAATAAAAAACTAAAACAATACATGATGTTCGAGAATTAAATACGAATATGATGGTACATGCATGCGAACAATTAATGTACGTTATTTATAAAGATTATATGTGTGTGTAGTGTATTTGCTAAATTTGATGATTAGGAAATGTGTTATTTCATTATGGGTTATTTATCGCCAAAGGTTAATTTTATTATCATATTATTATTTCTTTTATGTTTTTAAGAATTAACGTCGAAACTTTTTTCACGGAGTTGTTAGCGGACAAATGAAAATGTAATATTCATTTGGTAACCATGGGTAAGGTATAAGACAATGTTAAAAATATATATGGTTTTTCCTATGCCATCCCTACAGATGTCGACGATGCATAGACAACATGTAGGGATACCTACAAACAACAAAAGCTTGCACCTGAATTTTTTTTAGAAAAAAATTTTAGTTGTTTTGGCAAGGATGTCAATAAGGCATAGGAAACCCATACGCCTTACCAACGCTTTTTTCTTTCCTTTTTCAAAATAATATAAAGTAAGGGGCATGGGGTATAGAGGTTCCCTACGTTGTCCTAATGCTCACATTTGTTTTTTTGTTTATGAAAACAACAAGGGTATCGATGGGGCATGGGGAAGCTCTATGTCTTGTCGGTGCCCTCTTTACTCTTTATACCATAAAAAAGGTTGGGCATGGACATTACATATGATTCCCTACGCCTTCCTTGTGCACTATCCATGTTTTCTTTTTCTTATTATCAAAAAAGATTGTATTTTCTTATGACATATGATTCCCTATGACACATGATTCCTTATGCCTTGTTGATACACTATTTGTATTTTCTTATCTTAAAACTATTAATACTTTTATCATTTTTTTAATATTATAGTTTCAATGCTATGAGTTTATTTGTTTAATTAGTATATGATAATTCTATCACACTACAATTTTAATGATATGAATTCTTTTAAATATTATAATTTTATTATAAGAATAATCACTTATACTTTAATATAAAAATTATGGTAATATATAGTTTGTAATTTGTTATTTTATCCATATTTTTGAATTGAACATATATAAGTTTTAGCCTTTATTTTTAGAATAAGAGTGGTACTTCATTTGAGTAGAGCAATTATTTTGGTTCTCGAGAGTTCGAATCCATGACTTCTAGAACCTTGGTCTAGATCATCATACGACTTGTCACTTGAGTTAGTGACCCTTGACATGTTTTAGTTTTTTTTAATTTTCATAAATATTTGGAATTTAATAATTCACTTTTCATATTGTTCCTATTGTAAATGAAGCGATTATGGCGAAAATTGGTGAACACCAACTACCATTAAGAAATTTGTCATTTGACCAAAAACAAGCAAAAGATGGAATATCACAAAGAGAAAGTGAACCTAATAAAATAATAATTCTTGTAGTCAAAATATATCTTGTTAGCCTACCATAAGAACCATATTTTGGATATCCAAAGGGAGGGCAAGGTTGTTCCACCTCAATATCCCTTTGCGTGTTTGATTGACGACAAGGCCAATTATCTAATTATTTGTCAAATTGTGAATCCGGGTGATGCAAATCTAGAAAGATTGTTACTGAAAGAGTTAATGGTATGCCTTAGGGGCAATTATGTAATTTGTTACATATATCTAACTCTGTAGTCAATCTTGTCCGTAATAAAGATGTTTGTTTTCTTTTATATACGTTGTTATATCGTGATATAATTAATTTATAGTATATTAATAAGAAAAACCTTATATAAAATGTTATGTGATTGTTGTTGCAAATAGCTGCAATTGTAAGTAATTAATCATAAAATAAAATAGCATTTTAATTTATAGTATATTAATAAGAAAGATTGTTATTGAAAGGATATCGATACATTTGTTGAGACCAAAGTGCATTTGTTAGGCAGTGGATTACTTATGGCTATTGGAAGCACCGAGGGGTTACGTACTTGTAATTGGATAACTATGAAAGACTCGTCTGAGAATTTCTTATTGGTCAATAATAACTAGGTTAAACATGAAATCTCAAGGTGACGATGTTACACGGTTCCCTTGACTTGGGAATACTGTGGAACTTCAATGTGAATATTCCACTTTGATTATAGTTAAATCGTGGCATACGATCCATGAAGCGACTATATTTTGGTCTGAGATGAAGCATTGGGAGTGAAGGATTATTCAATTGAAAATTCATCTCCTCGGTTGTATGAGATTAGTATTACGGTCAACTATAGTACCGATCAGATTAGTATTACTTAAAGTCAAAATCTCTGGTCAGGGTAGAACGATGGATAATAATGTTATTACTGAACCAAGGACTTTGTTTTTGGACAGATCAAGTTGAATGTGGATGATATTGGTTTTTTGACTAATACCAAATTCTATATATCCTAAAGTGATATAGTTTTGACAAAGAGAACGTATGTAATTTATAATTACTGATAGGTACCACTTATGAAAATGTGAAATTAAATTTTACCACTCTGTAAGAAAAAAATTCGACCAAACTGTCACACCACTAGCTTAGGTGGCGTGTAAGCGTCAATATTTGAAATATTCAAAATTAATTGCTGACTGAATTCGCACCTCTGAGTCTCACAACCTTATTTTTGAATTCCCCCGAAAACCACATGATTTAATTAGTTTCAAACTATAAATGCCTAACTCTTTCGATATCTGCAACTTTATTTCCTTTCCCTAGGGTATTCTCCATCCCAAAGTCATCAAACACCAAAAACTCTAACCACCTCTACTACCTCATGTCCAACTCCTTCTGAGTGAACAATTATCTTAAGGATCCATCGTCAGTAAATTTCACAAACCTTTCTCCTAAAAGGTAATGTCTTCAAATCATCAACGCAAAGATATCAGCTACCAACTCAAATTCATGTATCTGATATCGAACATCATTAGGTCGCAACTACCGAGATGCATAAGCTATTATCTTGCCTCTTTGCATCAACGCTGTTCCTGACCTCGAACATGAAGCAATTGTATAAATAATCATATCTTTATTTCTCTCTGGTATAACTAAAACCAGAGCATTCATCAATCGAAGCTTCAACTCTCGGAATAACGTCTCACATTCCTCAGTCCACATATACTTCTTGTTCTTCTGAGTATGTCTCGTTATTGGCGCTACTAACTGGGAGAAGTCCTTAATAAATCTTCGGTGGTAGTCTACCAAACCTAAGAAACTCCGAACCTCTGTAACAGTCTTTGATCTCTTTCATTTATTATCAGCATCTACTTTTGAAGGGTCTATGGCCAGGCCTCCCTCCATAACCACACAGCCTAAGAACTTACTTTCCTTCTTCAAAAATGACACTTAGAAAATTTCAACTTTGACATATGTTGCCTTAACGTCTCCAACACAAGCCTTAGGTAAACCCTTATGCTCTTTCTCAACTTTTGAGTATACCAAGATGTTATCTATAAATGTCAACACATATCGGTCTACTCAGTCTTAGAACATCCGATTCATCAAGTCTACAAAGAATGTAGGTGCATTAGTTAGTCCAAACGGCATCATTAGCCACTCATATGAACCATATCTCATTCTAAAAGTAGTCAACGGAACACTTTCCTCGGCAATCCTTAGTTGACGGAACCTTGAAGCCAAATTAAACTATGAAAACACCTTAGCTACATTCAACTGATCGAACAAATCATCAATTCTATGTAAAGGACATTTGTTCTTTACCCATCGTCCTCTCACTAATCTTTATGTAGTCAATACAAGGTCTTAATGAACCATTTGAATTTTTTACAAACACGGCCGAAGCTCCCTATGGTGAACTATTTGGCCTTACGAAGCTCTTACTTTCCAACTTCACTAGTTGCTTCTTTAACTACTGCATCCCCTTCGAAGGAATTCTACTAGTGGGTCGACTAAATGGTTCAGTCCCCAATATCAACTCAATACGAAACTCTACCGCTTTTAGAGGTCGCGATCCCAAAATGGATTCAAAAACATCTGGAAAGTCTCTCGCTACTAGCACTTCTCCTATACTTCCTTCCTCCGAAGCTAATGCAAACTATACACCTTTGCATCCAGGTTTAGGATTCTCCAAAACAACAAGTACCTTTTATTTCGGTCTGAGCAACTTAGTGTTATGATACTTTCATCATAATATATTCTAACGCCACAATGCTCCAGCAAATCTTTCCCTAAAATAACTCTGAAACTATGAAATCAAACACGTAGGGATCACATAAGAATTTACACCCACCCAACTCAATCTAAGTTAGTGAACCTAAAATCGAGAGTGGCATATCCGCCTATCAGATTTACTACATAAATGAAAAAAACTAAAGAGATAATGTCTAACCTAAGTCTATCAACCAAGGCTTTAACTTTGAAACTCCGGTATCAAATGGTACCCTAACTGAAGCACCTAAAATCAAAATCATACCTTCTAAAAAATTTCACTTTCCTTTCTCTTTGGTAGATGGTCCTTCTTTTGCTCCCTCCCAAGCAAACACTCTAGCTCGCAACATTGGACAGTCCTTCTTTTGATGCCCTATCTTGTTGCATAAAAAACACTATTTCTTTCCATGGGCTCTTGGCGTCGTACGCTTATAGACTCAGAGTGCTTATTTAAACCACATTTAAAGCAAAAAACCTCAGCAACAACACTCTTTGCATTCCAGTCCTTCGACGTAGTATTCTTTCCCTTAGTATAAAAAGTGAACTTTTATTTTGCACTACCTTAAGCTTCGTCTCAACTCTTCTCTTTTCCTAATACATCCCATCATACATTCGGGTCATATCCACAATGAATTCAAAAGGAGATGCCAAGTGCACCATCACCTTATGCTCTTGACCCCACCTCAAACCACGGATAAACTTCTCATTTACTTTAGTACTACCTTCGGTTATGTTAAGCCTTGTGTCTTGGTATTAGCTTTCCTCTAAAAGCTAATAGGTCTCGTTATTGACTTTCCTCGAAAGTCAATAGTCTCGGCTATCGAATCATTACCCTAAGGTTTTTTCCTAGGGAAGCCAGGTTTATTTACCCTTGTTGGGAATGCCTTCATCCGACATTCACATCTGGAACTTCCAACTGTCTCCATTGGCTATCACCACATTCTTAGTTCATTCACTTAGAACTTATTTCAGCATTTTTTAATTCATTTTAGGTTTCGGTGTTATACCTTCGGCTTAGTCATTTTCTTTTGTACATGTAATAAAGCCTGCATAACCAACTGCACACGTCGACAAATTTGAGCATGTCTCTGTATATATTTCCACGTGTCGCCTGGTTATTCGTCTCGCCTCCAGTTTTAGTTAGTAGCAGTGTCCTTTATTTATTTTTACATCACTTTTATAGATCTTGTCCCCTTATTACTTAATAACATAACTTGCATGCATTATTAGGTCTCGGTTATCTTATTATCTAGTGTCGGCATCCTAATTTAACTTTAGAAAATGATTACTCAAATACTTATAAATTACTAGAAATTCATAGATAAAAATTTAACACATTTTACCCATGTTTACATATTTTAAGCCATTTTCTCTTATTTAATTATTACACGGGTTCCTTCAAAAGTTCAAAATTCTACAAATCAAAAACCCATCTCTAAAAATTCATTCCTAACCACTATTAAATTTTCACTTCAATTCAAAAATGTTTAAGGTAGGGAACATAGCTAAACGCCATCTAGTTTAGCTATTATAACCAAAACATTCATTAAATTAAAGACTACCATTTGAAACACATATCATATTAACTCTGTTATATATAAATAAAGCCATGTTCAGCATAGATGAAAATGGCCCTAAAAGAAATGATATTCCCACCTAAGTCCTTAGATTTACTCGATCCGTTGTTTCCTTAGATCCTTTATTTTTCTTCTTATTTTTCTCCTTTTCTTCCTTAGACCACTATTAACAAGTTTCCAAGATTATATATATAATGTAAAATAAGAATGCATGAATAATGTGAGCATTTCTTAATTTATTATATCCACTCTTCATAGTTAGTTTGGTCACTGACCTTATGGCCCTTAGTTTAATTCATTCCTAAGCCATGTTTAGACCTATACCATAATAAGCAAACGTACAACCAAATAATCATTATAATAAGCTACTTGTTTAGTTTAAACTTTAATGACACAAGTGAATAAATGTCCCCCAATTATTTATCTTGTCCAAAAACCCATATTTTCTAAATTAATTACTTTAATTATTCATTAAAATTTATGGTGTTACAGCCATCATTGTCGCGGTACACTGAAAATCCATGCTGATATTCGATCATCGTGCAACCCTTGTTTGGATTTTTATCAATGAAGCTCGACTTGGTCCACATCTCAAACGTGGGCGACGTTGATGAGTGATGGTGTGCATGCATTGTGTGCATGGACATAGAAGAAAAAATTCCCTTTTTAACTAAAAATAGAATTTTAAAACAAAATTAATTTATAAATCAATAAAAAAATTAAAAATAAAAATAATTTTAAATTTCTTATATAATCCCGCCAACTGATTACGTGTTGAACCATCAACTTCACCTTTGAGAGGTCATATCTCAAACTCAATGGTGGAGTAGCAAAGTCCCTTACTAAGATATAATTTATTTTATAGAGATAAAATAAATTTCCATATCTATAGAATGACGCATCTAAGTATATTTATAGAAGCACTAATGGACTATGTAAAATATCTTACCCAGTTCCACCATTTAAGGTATGATCCATTATAAGTGAGATCTTATCTCACTTAGTTAATTAAACCCATTTCAATTCATACACACATATATTTTGGCTCACCTTATTTTGAAATAATATTCAAAAAATTCAACTGCTAAACATATATATATTATTTATTATAATTAATTTATTATATTTGTTCAAAAATTATTAAATAAATATATAAAATTTATGTAGTTTATTAATTAATTTTGGACCCTCTAATAATAATTAAAAATAATAAAAAATTAATTAATATAACCATTATATTAATTTATCCATAATAATAATTTGTAACTTTTATAAACTATTCTAATGAATTATTTTCGATCAAAAATTAAAAGTTGTGGTTATGTGAATCCCAGATGTGAACTCGGCCAACAGTAATATTTAAATAATTTAGATATTAATGCATGTGTGCACTTTAATAAAGTATAGTAGTTTGACAAGAGTTCATTATATAATGGATAGCCTACTGTATGTAATACTCTTTATACGGTGGATGGTGCTAACCCCCATAAATTTATAAAAAATTAATTAATTAATAATAACGCTAAAAATGAGAATTTTACAAACATCAAAATTTTGCCATGAAAGTTACAACATTATATTTGTAGTGATTTTCTGAGCAACTTTCATACATAAAGTTTCATGATCGGAGTTCAAATGAAGAAGTTATTGATGTTTGAAAATTTCAAATCAAAAATAATTCAAATTAAATATTTTAAAATTAAACGTTGAAATTAATGTTTAAAAACCATTAACATTAACATACAAAACAACTAATAAATATAAATCAATAATATGTCAATGTATTTAACGTCGATCGAAAGGACCGGTCGACCGCTAGCGGTTGACCGGCCAGTAGGGATCCTTTGATCGGTTGTTAACTAGCGGCTAGGGTTTGCCTAAGCCAAAACGGCCCGGATGTAATTTAAATAAAAGATTCCCGATCTAACGGTTTTAATGCGTTTTAACCATTATGAATAAGAGGCTAGCCCCCTCAATTTTATTCACAAGAAAAATAAACACGCCGATGGGACTCTACCGGTTTCCTTCCTCTCCAATAAAAGGTTCAAGCTTCAGGGAAGCAATCAATCTGATTAAAGGGAAAAGGTAATGAATTTTAGATATATGTATATTTATCTATTTCAATTCTTCCTTAATCTTTGAATTTTGAATCTAATATACATATAAATGAATTGTACAATTAAAAAAAGATAATTGAAGGAGGAAATAAGCGAAGGCATGGAATCATATCCAAAAGAGTTCGGGGAAAACAATATGTGAGTTGAAATCTTAGTTTTTTTTTATTTTTAGTAATTTGTGCACTTAATATTTGAATTTGTTTTATGCTTTAGGGAATTTTGTATGCGAAAACTTTAATGCTAAAACCATAAAATTTTCCCTTAAAATGTTAATTCTAGAATTGGTTGGAACCTTATTGTGATATGTTAATATGGTTGGATTAAATCTGTTATTATTTGCAATATAAATAATTTATGTTCTATTCAACTTCCACTTCCCAATTTGTGTTTGTGATGATGAAGGATTCTAAAAAGAATTAGGAAAAGACGTGTAAAGCATGGATTTTTATTCCATTCGTAGTTTGCACCACCTACTTCCATAATGAAAATGAATATAAATCCTTTTAACCTTATCCATTTAAAAATCAAATGGAATATAAAGAATTTAAATTGTAAAGTTTTGCTCCATTGAAATAAAGGCATCAATTTCGCTATGTAAATGTAAAACAAGTTGGATCTTTTGATTCCATTTTTTTGAATATATATACAAGTATAATTTGTTTAGCTAATTTAGATTATAATATTTGCTATTGTGAAAATTATTGTATTGGACTGGAGACTTGTATATATCGAGAAATTGTGACATTTAAATTATCTTAACAACCCAAATAAAAAGCTAAAACTTAGTATAGAAATATTTTTATAAACGCCTAGGAATATTAATAAAACTAGTTAGCTAGAAATTAACATTTAGTATAAGTATAATAATAATGTATAAGACGTAAAAAATAAATAAATTAATAACAACAAACCATATAAAAAGAAAGTTAAGAGAAATTATGGAAATTAATCCATAACTGAAAGGCGACATAAGGAGTTTCCCTTATATGGCCTTAATGCGTAAATGTAGATGAGGTATATCATGTATATTTATATATTATACATATATGTTAGTATAATTTCATAAGGTTGGAGAGCGGAAATATGACTAAGTTATTAGGATGCAAGGTCGGTTAAAAGTACACAGAAGCCTGCCTAGCTAATCTGACTACCAGTAGCGTGACTTTGGAATTGATGTGAGATATCGTTTATAATAAGTGTCTACGGTGAATGCAAGGTTAGTCCCAATTCTGCAAGATAAGTCTTCCTAGCTAATCTGGCTACCATCACGTACGAATAGTTGGACTAATGTGAGACGTCACAGTTTGGGTTAAGGGTCATAGAACAAATATCCCAGGATGGGCCTACTATGGGGTTAGAGGTATTAAATGGCTACCGTAGGGTTTGCCTCCTTCCTATTCAAGAAGTATTAAATGGTCGAGATTATCTTTTAGGTGTGGTGGTGGAAATCTCTAGAGGGGGTCCGCTTCGGGGTTGAGGTAATAAATGGCTATTAGAGGGCCTGACTCTTCCTTTTTTAAGAAGTATTAAGTGTCCTTATGGGAATTCTTAAGATGTAAGCTAGGAAGTACCAGAGAGAGGTTAACCTTGGGTCTAGGTATTAATGATGGAGATATGCCTAGAATCAAGGTATTAAATGGTCGAAGTCTTCCTATTTCCCATTAAAAAGGTCTTAAGTAACTCGAGTAATTCCTCTCGCATCATTAGGATATGATTGACAGAGATGGGTCGTTGGACCCCAATATAAATTCCATAGTTGCATTGCACCCGCATTATACTTATGAAGTTAGACTGGAAAGGGTCATTGGCATACAGTTGGAGATAAATTATGGAGCTAGACTAGAAGAGCTGTTGGCTTACAGTTAGTGGTATACTCAGGAAGGTACAGTTAGAGACTACATAAGACATAATACTTATCTGAATCCTACTACCCAAATACTATTATAGTAAGGCTTGAGATTTCCATTCACTAGATATTCTTGTTCTGACCCCCCTCATTACAACCCATAGGTTAGGGGGAATGGTGCAGATAATGAAGCATGAAGGAGGCAACAAAGACTAGTGGTAGTGTAGCTATTTATTTATGTTTATGGTTTGTTTTGTTATACCCATATTTTAGACTTATTGATGTTCTATAATGAGGCATTATGGATATTTGGAATAATAATATTTGTGAGATTTGGAAATTTTGAAATAGTGCTTACTTTATTATTATATTTTATCCTTTACGCTGTGAGATTCTGAAAGCATAAATAGATAGCTCTATATATTGATTTGATAGATTTTACCAACCAACAACCAGCTCTGGAATAGACCTAAGGTTCGATGGGCTTTTATTGGGTCGGAAATTAGGCTTGTTTTGTAGAGGGTTGTTACACTAGTAGTTTGACACAATTTGAATATTAAAGCATAATAGCCTTACATACTAGTGTAAGTAATGCTCTCTATAAAATGGATGATATATTACTAATGGTACTTTGGGAACACCAATCGATTACGTATTTGTAATTGTTTGGAACAATCATAGATTACCTTAATAAGAGTCTTCTACTGTACAACTAAGTCAAAATTGAAGAACTTGTGTAACAATGTGTAGTATTCTTCAGACTTGAGAGTACTATTAATTTAAAGTATCTAAACTGTACTTTGATTAATCCAATCACGTGACATCATGATCAAGTTACAGCTATAGTTGGGTACACGTTGAACTACTAGAAGTGAAACACTACTTAAAAAAGAATTTGTGTCCTTCGTTGTGGAAGGTTAGTATCACCGTGATTGGTAATCAACTTAAATTTAAAATCTCTAGCCAGGGTAAAATAGTTAATCAGTAAATGTTATTGGAATAAACCAAGGGATTTAAAGTAGCACTATGTAATTAACTGTGGATATTATTGGAGTTTTTGACCACTGACCATACCTCGGATATCTTAGTGACACGGTGATGATGAAAAGAAAACTATATAAATATCGTTACAAAGGTATAGCTTAATAAAGATTAAAAATTGGATATCGCCTAAATGATTTATAAGCAATTGAACTCGTGCATGATACTATACTTCAGCAAAGTCCATACATACTTTAGTATTAAAATTATTAAATATTACGAAGGACCGAGTTCACACCAGAGAGTCAACACAAAACTGCTGTTAACTATTTCCCAAGTTCAACTAGTTTCATTTATAAAGGTCATAAATTAAAGGTAAAAATTAATACAAATGTTGTGTTAAATTTTTGTGGCAGTTAATTACTTATTTAAAGCCTTAAAATTATTTATAATAATACATAATTGTTATGTATTAGTTTGATTAAATATAGGGGCTTAAACAATTAATTAATCAATATTGTTGATTAAAAATTTAGCATACCCCAGAATTATGGTTGAGAATTGATATTAGCAATGGTATGCACTAATACCTTGATTTAAAAATGAAAAATAAGGAAGTAAATGCATAATAAGTAAAAAGATACAATATTCAGAGCGGTTCGATCAAAGTTGATCTATGTCCACTTTGGGAATTTTCTTATTACTTTGGTTCTCTTACAATAGCTTAGATTACAAGAGATAATAACAAGAAAATAAGTGCTCGAAAGCTTGCAAAGTTCGGCTCTTGTAAAAAAAAGCATGTTTAGTTGTATTTATGGAGGCTGGAATTTGAGTCGAACAACTGAGATTACAGTGCAAAGGCCCAGGAATCACTCTCGGTGGTTGATTTGGTTGTTTGATCCATATGTATGCCTACTAGGATGCTAGCTGGTTTATAGGGCTCGGATATTTGCCAATTGTCTATCCGTGCCTGAGCATGCCTTGGTCGGGTGAAGGCGATATGGGATCAAGGAGTGGTAGTGCAGACACACTTTATCAGTGTGGCAACAAAGGACAAGGAATGGTTATCGTAGAGTGCCGCTTTTGTTAGATGAACAGTGTCATTTGTACCAGTCTTTTTAGAGAAACTGTGTGGTCATAGCTTCTTCTCACAGGGGCAGTTAGACATATGCAGTCAATGCCTGTCATGTCAAGCCAAGAGGACCTCAGAAGGTGGGGGCGATCGAGGTAGAACAGAAGCGAGGGGCCTGAGCGAAGGACCTTAGTGAGGAAAAAGGGGAAGAACTGTTTGAGTTGATCGATACACGAGTGAGGACATTGTCTGGGCTGCTCAACTATTAAGGTCCATATAGCATGTCAAGCAGCTACTGTTGTCGTCACCTGGTGATGATTGTATGTGCCCTTGATGATTTGTGTGTACATTGGAGTGCGGTAGGCCGCTTTTTTAGGGGAACTAATTAGCTCAAGTTGGGTGTGAGCTTCTGGAAACATATAGGCCAATATGTGGGCTGAGATGTAACACCCTGTAAAAAAATAATAATAAAATCAATTTATTTAATAATAAGGTTAAAATGGAAATTTTGCAAATGTTGGAATTTGACCACGAAAGTTAGACCGTTACATTCGTGGCGCTTTCCTGATCAAATTTCATATATAAAATTTTGTAATCGAAACTTAAACAGAAAAAATAATGACATTTGAAGTTTTCAAATTTAAAATAATTCAAAGGAGTTAGTAGTTTTCAAATTTAAAATAATTTAAATGAGTCCAAATTTTAAATTTAAATAACGTTAAAGTGGGAATTAAAACGGGTAATAAATAGTTTTACTTTATGGCAAGTTAACGTTGGGAAAAACATTAATGTTAGCGGTTAAAAGAGGAAAGGAATAAAAACAGATGGCAGAAAATAAATATATGCCAAAAGTAATGTGCCGGTCGACCGCGAGGTAGGAGCGGTTGACCGGTTAATTAAAGGCAGCAAGGGTTAGGTCAGGACACAAACGACCTAGATTTTATTATTTTAAACCGACTTAAATCCTATGGTATAGATGCGTTCTAACCACTATAAATAGGAGGCTAGCTCCCTCACTTGTATTCACAAAATAATTGGAATGCTAGCGAAACTCCATCATTTTTCTTCCTCGATTAAATTCAAGAATTCAAATCAAATTCCAAAGGTAAAAAGGTAATAGGTTTATATATGTTTACGTATTTATATTCTTATTCTTTACTGAACACTGAATTCTGAATCTATTTTTTGTATAATTAAATGGTTGTATATTTCAAAAAGAAGATATCTGAAGGAATAGTTAGGTAATGGCGTGAATAAGAGCAGGAAAATATTTGTGAGTGGAAATCTTTGTTTTTCACATTTTAATAGTTTGTATAGTAAAATTTGAATTTGTTTTATGCTTTGGGGAATATTGTATATGAAAACCCTAAACCCCAAAATTCTCAAAATAAAATGTTAATGTTTGGATTTGTTGGAATTTCAATTATTTTATGTTAAACTAGTAGAATTTAATTTGTTGTTTGCAATTTGAATAATTTACTTCTATTCAACTTCTACTTCTAATTTCTGTTGTTACAATAAAGGGTTCAAAAAGGAAATTTTTAGCAAATGGTGTGCGAAGTATGGATTTTTCTATTTGTAGTTTGAACCGCCTATTTCCGTAGTTTAGACAAATATGAATTCCTTTTTCCACTTCAGGTTTGTATACGTAAAAGTTGAATAAAATATAAATGGTTTAAATTGTAAGTTTTGTTTCCATGAAATAGAAGCGGTAATTTTATTATTATATGTTAATAAGTTTGGTATTATCCATTTTTGAATACACACACACACACACACACACACACATACATATAAGTATGTTTTGTCTAGCAAAGTGTTTGCACAAAAAATGGACAAACACCTCAAAGTTGTATGATTTAGTAGAGCTTATGTTGTTCTTAGCGATTTGGGTGATTTATGCGAATATATGAAAAGCAGGGACTAAACTGTAAAAAGACACGCAAGTTTATAGTGGTTCAGCCAGAATGTGCCTACGTCCACTTTATATGTTATTTCACTTCTTTAGTTTTGATTACAAGTACAAAGCTTTGATACGAGTAAAAGAAAGTTGTTTTAAGAGTTCCTTCCGTGCTTGAGCTCTCAAAACTTGTCCCCATTGTTGTACCCCTGCCCCTCTATTTATAGAGTGAGGTTGGGAGTAGGGGTCTTGGATGTATATAGCTGCTGGTGGGCCTGGGCTGACGTGATCTGGCCTGGCACGTCTTGGTCCGGCAGCGTTTGGTCCGGTGGTAGGAGGTTGGTTCGGCATGGTCTGAAGGAGGTTGGTTCGGCAGTCTGGAATGAGGGTTGGTTCGGCAGTCTGGAATGAGAGTTGGTTCGGTAGTCTCGAGTGGAGGTTGGTTCGGCAGTCTGGAATGAGAGTTGGTTCGGCAGTCTCGAGTGGAGGTTGGTTCGGCAGTCTGGAATGAGAGTTGGTTCGGCAGTCTCGAGTGGAGGTTGGTTCGGCAGTCTGGAATGAGAGTTGGTTCGGCAGTCTCGAGTGGAGGTTGGTTCGGCAGTCTGGAATGAGAGTTGGTTCGGCAGTCTCGAGTGGAGGTTGGTTCGGCAGTCTGGAATAGGGTCGAAACGTACCCAACATTTGCCCCCCAAAGCGGGGCGTATGACGGCATACGTTGTGCTTTGTTTTGTCTCGAGTGACCGTATTCGGTACCTGAGCCGAACCGGCTAGTCCGGTCATTCATTCTTCCCTTATAAATAGGGGGCTTAGCCCATCGCTTTTCCTATCAAGTGATTTAGCCGAACCAAGTTATTAAATAAATTAAGCATTCTAGCCGGACCAAGTGATTTAGCCGAACCAGGTACGATTATTTCTACCGAATGAACTGTTGAGTTGTACTACCGAATGAACCATTGATTTGTGCCACCGAATGAAACTATTGAGTTAGACGACCGAATGAACTATTGAGTTATACGACCGAATGAACCATTGATTTGTGCCACCGAATGAAACTATTGAGTTATACGACCGAATGAACTATTGAGTTATACGACCGAATGAACTATTGAGTTATACGACCGAATGAACCATTGATTTGTGCCACCGAATGAAACTATTGAGTTATACGACCGAATGAACTATTGAGTTATACGACCGAATGAACTATTGTCTTGTTGCATCTGCTCGCCGAATGAACTGTTGTATCGAGTGAACATGTGTTTCATACTTCGAATTTTTAAGCGAAATTCCAGATTACGCTTGCTTGTATATTCTAACGATATACTTTTCCCATGTTTGCAGATAAATGTCTCGAAAAGTTGAAACCAGGTCAGATAAGAAGAAGTCTGGGGGCGAAGGAGAGTCCTCGGCCGTGCCCCCAGCTCAACCAGGATCGGAGCGTCATGGGCCCGCCCCAAGGTCATTAGTGGATGGACATGGTCCCCAGGAGCTGCTGGATTCCCCGCCTGACTGCTTTCCTAGCTCTCTCAAAGAGGAGCAGCTCGATGTTATATCTCGTTCCTTTGGGATCGATAGAGCCCTCATGCTGTTGCCGGGCCCAGGAGTCATGCCATACAATCCTCCCGAAGGGTACTTTGCTTTTAGTAGGTACCATTGTATGTGTGGTGCTATCCCGCCTCTCAATGCTTGGGTAGTCAGCTTCCTCACGTATCTAAAGGTGGCCCCATTCCAGCTTCAGCCCAACTCTTATGCCATACTGGCGAGCCTTTTCGTCATCTTTCAGAGGAAGTACGGGCGCCCTCCTTCCAACCGGGAGATCCGGTACTTATATAATTTGAGAGGCTACAAGAAAGGATCCCCATACATTAGCTTGGAGTCAGCCGTGACCTTCAAACCGGTCTTGGATCTGTACTCTAAATTCAGCATGTTCAAGAAAGAGTGGTTCTTTGTTAGGGACGAATCCGTTTCTATCCGGCGCTTTACCTCCGGATGTAAGTTGATGCTTTTACTTATAATTTCTATTCCGATTGCGATGCTTCTTCTCATACTTTCTCATTTTTGCTAGCAACAGGTGGCTTTCCGGTTGTGGAGACCGACCGCCTGGTTCAGACGGCGGTTGAGATAGAAGCCATTCTTGGGAAATATAGATCATCTGCCTTCTTGATTAGAAATGCGATTCTTCTGGAATATAACCTAATCCTTCCGCAGCAGTCTGTAGTTAAGTTGAGGGAAACGGCGGAGGAGAGGGCGGCTGCTCAGACCAAGGAGAGGGTTACGGCAGAGGGTAGCAAGAGGAAACCTTTCACAAAACCTCCAGCTGTCGGAGGTAAGAAACTCAAGAAATCGGACGGTCCTTCCCCCAGCAATTGTCCACTTACCCGGGAGGAGGAAGACATAGAGGAGGAACGAGGCGAGGGTGGAGATGGTCGGGATGGTGACAAAGGTGGCGATGGCGTCGGGGCCCTACTTCCTGGGCAAGCGGGCGAGATTCAGGAGTGGACGGATGATGCGTTCCACCAGGCTTTTGAGGGGTTGGATGAGGATCTGGCTTTGGCAGAGAAGACCGGGAAGGCGGACAAAGCCGGGACTGGTGCAAGTGAGTCTTCTCCGACCATTCCAGCCAAGGTGGCTCCGACGACTCAAGGTGAACTCTTGACTCCTGCATGCTTCATTAATGATAGGGACTTAGGAATATTTTATGACCCGCTCCCATCCTGGAATGAAATCCAGGACTTATTGCAGTATCCCACTCCTCCCCAGGGTTTGTACAACCACAGCTGTGTTTCTTTTCCTTCTTTGACTTGTAATTTACCGCGTTTCTCGAATCGTATAGTAATGTAAGATTGTGACACTTGTTCTTTATATCAGGAGCAGGCAAGACGCCCAAAGCTTCAGACCTCCGACATAGGCTTGAGCAATATAAACTTTACAAAATTTCTGCTAAGCCGAAGCCCTCAACCCAACGCTCCGGGGATGTAGTCGGATACCGTCCTCTTCTTGGGGTCATCGAAGAGGGTATTCAGCAGAGGAAGAGGAGTCATCCTTTATCCGAAACTTCGCCCATTCCTCAGCCTCCGGCTCAGCCTATTCATGATATTACTGAGGAGGGTAGCGAGTTTGTACCTTCTCCGCACCCGTCCGGAAACCCTTCTGTTATTCATATCGACCGTCCCGACTTGGCCCGTAATCCATTTGCGGGTCATCCTGATCTGGATCCAGGTTCTCATGATATTACTTTTGACGAAGTCACTGGCGAACACCTTCTCCCCCGTAACCCCATGGTACGAGTACTTGATGAAGCCAAGTCCTTAGATCTCGATCTACTCACTACTCGTATAGTCACTATGGGAGACGAGGCCAAAGCTAATATTGATCGGGTGGCAGAGGAGACCAAGAAGCTGATGGGGCATCATGCTCGGCTGGTTAAGGCCGGAGAGGAGATTGGGAGCGCCAATATCCGACTTCGATTGGTGGTTTCGAATCAGGCCAAACAGCTTGCGGATCAGGCTATCCAGATTTCTCAGCATGAGGCTGGTACTGGGCGACTAAGGAAAACCATGGAAGAGGCCAGTCGGGCCGAATTGCGGAAAATGGAAGCTGCTTGCAAAGAGCGGATTGACATGGCTATTGCCACGGTGGATGAGGTTCGGAGAGCGGATCTCGAGCAGGTGGAGGAATTGTCCGAGAAACTTGAGGCTGCAGAGTTTGCTCAAGCTAAGTTGAGGGAAGAGATGGAGGTGATGCGGAGGTCCCTTCAGGCTGATTGCTCGAGATACAGATTGGAGAGAGATGCTGCCGTCGAAAGGTTGTCGGCTTCCGATGCCCGGATGAGGGAGTTTGAGGAGAATGAGGGAATGATGGATGACATGCTCCAGGACATGTACTTCCGAACTTGGAAGCAGGGCAATCTCTCTTGGATGGATGATTACCCCAGGGTCATGGCCAAGATCTATCTTCGGGCTTTGGAGGAGGCTAAGGCTGATGCAGATAAAGAGGGTGGAACGGTCTTCAGTATGGATGTGGTCACTGCCCAGTTCACCAAGGAGGAGAAAGTGGCGGTAAAGGAGGGTATGCGGTTGCTTGCTGCTGAAGAGGCAGGTGTGCAGGTAGAGGATGACGACCAGGACGGTCAAGAAGCAGGTGCTGGTAAGTCTTCCTTTCTAGTCTTTCCGTTAACTTGGTTACTCATCACTAATGAATCCTTTTTATGACCAGACAGGCGGGCAAAAGAGCAAGGACAAGACTTCGACGCAACCGGCTCCCTGATTGGACCTGGAAAATTCTTTTTGTAGGCTTGGCACTGTTGTATCTGTTAGTCTTAAGACAGTAGAGTAACTTCTAAGTTGTAATTCTTGCTACTTGTAATAATCAACATTATTCTTGATGTGTAATTTTTTAACTTAAGCTGATTTTGTCATTTCTTGAATATTTGTTGCTATTTCGACACATCGTATGAGAAATGTGGCTATGTATATTCTTGTAATTAAATTGTGTTTGCTGTTAGACTCTGGTTCTACACCATGATTTTATGACTTGCAATATTAGCGTGTGGTGTGAACAAATTATAGTCATGTATTTGTACATAAAAGAAGAAAATACCGCCTTTATGTTTTAATCGTAGATGGCAGTCTTGAATATCCTGTAGGACCGAGCATGGAATGTAGTCGAATGTCCTGCCACTGTGAGTCCCTACACCCATTGGCGAGTATCCCCTACTCTGTATCATGTACTTTAGGGATTGTTATGGGGGATAGAGAAAGTAAAAAGTAAAATTGAAATACGTGAAATAGTAAAACTTCCAATCACGGAAGGCCTTCGATGTGCTTAAGTTCGTGGCAAACGGGTTTTGTAGTCACTTTCCCTAGCTGTGGGTCTTGGAGACATTTGTCACCCATCTTACGCCTCCGCGGGGAGTTAATTCTTTTTTACCACAGCCGCACTTAAGACACATCGGAGCCGAGATCGCGCACAGTAACTACCCGGGCCATTATGGCCCGTAATCGTGGGTATTATTCGATTTACTGTGGCCGGCTAGCGTGGGTGCCGATCGTCAACTGTGAACTGCCCCTGGCTGGCCACACCTTATGTTGGGGCTTATAGTCGGTTCACAGTTGCCGGCGAGCCTAACGCCGTAATGAGCTGCCTCGGCTATAGTCGGCCTTCTCGGTGGCTTATAATCGGCTCATTACAGTTGGCTTTAAGGGCCGTTGCGAGCAATGAGTTAACCCGCAGCAGAGGGATGCTGGAGCAAAAGTGTCTCATTGGCGAGGGCATAGATTCGCATAGTACCTGTTAGGTCTTGTCCTGGTGAAGTTGCGTCGTGGAGTGCTTTGAATAGAAATGCTGTATACTCAGGATTTTGTTCAACAGAAAAGGATAAAGCTAACAAGCAGCCAAGATACAAAGGAACAAAAAAAAGAGACAAGGTTTTTTAAAGTGGTTCGGCACGAAA
Source organism: Allium fistulosum (assembly GCA_030737815.1). NCBI lineage: Eukaryota > Viridiplantae > Streptophyta > Magnoliopsida > Asparagales > Amaryllidaceae > Allium > Allium fistulosum. Next base: position 1,383,447,077 of record CM060901.1, on the reverse strand, counting down.
AGGCCTACGTCCACTGATTCTCTTTGTTAATTCACTTCATATGGGCAATACAAGTTAAGAAAAGTATCGACGGAGGTGTTGGATGTTCCATGCCCTCTGGAACACCTCTCCGTCCACTGTTGACAAAATATAGGCTCCGTTGTGGAGATCTTTATGAATTACATATGGTCCATCCCAGATTGGGTCTAGTGCTCCGGTGCGAGGGAAGATTCTCTTGAGGACAAGATCCCCTTCCTGCAAGGTACGATGCTTGACTTTGGAGTTGTATTGTGCTGCCACTTTTTGCTTGTGGGCTGCTGTTTTGAGGATTGCATCGTTTCTTCTCTCCTCGATTAGATCCAAAGACATGTGAAGGAGTTCTTCGTTCTCTTCTGGGTTATAGTGGATCCGACGATGGGAAGGCACAATAGTTTCAACTGGGAGCATAGCCTCCGATCCGTATGCCAAAGAGAAAGGAGTGTGCCCTGTCGATGTTCTGAAAGATGTGCGATAGGCCCATAGTACCGTAGGAAGTTCATCCACCCAAGCGCCCTTTGACTTTTCGAGCTTCTTTTTTATTAGAGTTTTCAGAATTTTGTTGACCGCTTCGACTTGTCCGTTTGCCTGGGGATATGCTACGGATGAGAAGCTTTTATGAATTCTGTGTTCTTGGCACCAGTTGGCGAATTCCTCGCTGTCAAATTGAAGTCCATTGTCTGATATGATTTTGAGTGGGACTCCGTACCTGCATAGAACATTTTTGATCAAGAAGTTAATAACTTTTGCTGAAGATACTTTATTTAGAGGTTCCGCTTCCACCCATTTGGTGGAATAATCAACTGCCACTATAGCATATTTGGCCCCTGCTCCCTGATTGGACCTGGAAAATTCTTTTTGTAGGCTTGGCACTGTTGTATCTGTTAGTCTTAAGACAGTAGAGTAACTTCTAAGTTGTAATTCTTGCTACTTGTAATAATCAACATTATTCTTGACGTGTAATTTTTTAACTTAAGCTGATTTTGTCATTTCTTGAATATTTGTTGCTATTTCGACACATCGTATGAGAAATGTGGCTATGTATATTCTTGTAATTAAATTGTGTTTGCTGTTAGACTTTGGTTCTACACCATGATTTTATGACTTGCAATATTAGCGTGTGGTGTGAACAAATTATAGTCATGTATTTGTACATAAAAGAAGAAAATACCGCCTTTCATGTTTTAATCGTAGATGGCAGTCTTGAATATCCTGTAGGACCGAGCATGGAATGTAGTCGAATGTCCTACCACTGTGAGTCCCTACACCCATTGGCGAGTATCCCCTACTCTGTATCATGTACTTTAGGGATTGTTATGGGGGATAGAGAAAGAAAAAAGTAAAATTGAAATACGTGAAATAGTAAAACTTCCAATCACGGAAAGCCTTCGATGTGCTTAAGTTCGTGGCAAACGGGTTTTGTAGTCACTTTCCCTAGCTGTGGGTCTTGGAGACATTTGTCACCCATCTTACGCCTCCGCGGGGAGTTAATCCTTTTTTACCACAGCCGCACTTAAGACACATCGGAGCCGAGATCGCGCACAGTAACTACCCGGGCCATTATGGCCCGTAATCGTGGGTATTATTCGATTTACTGTGGCCGGCTAGCGTGGGTGCCGATCGTCAACTGTGAACTGCCCCTGGCTGGCCACACCTTATGTTGGGGCTTATAGTCGGTTCACAGTTGTCGGCGAGCCTAACGCCGTAATGAGCTGCCTCGGCTATAGTCGGCCTTCTCGGTGGCTTATAATCGGCTCATTACAGTTGGCTTTAAGGGCCGTTGCGAGCAATGAGTTAACCCGCAGCAGAGGGATGCTGGAGCAAAAGTGTCTCATTGGCGAGGGCATAGATTCGCATAGTACCTGTTAGGTCTTGTCCTGGTGAAGTTGCATCGTGGAGTGCTTTGAATAGAAATGCTGTATACTCAGGATTTTGTTCAACAGAAAAGGATAAAGCTAACAAGCAGCCAAGATACAAAGGAACAAAAAAAAAGAGACAAGGTTTTTTAAAGTGGTTCGGCACGAAAAGGCCTATGTCCACTGATTCTCTTTGTTAATTCACTTCATATGGGCAATACAAGTTAAGAAAAGTATCGACGGAGGTGTTGGATGTTCCATGCCCTCTAGAACACCTCTCCGTCCACTGTTGACAAAATATAGGCTCCGTTGTGGAGATCTTTATGAATTACATATGGTCCATCCCAGATTGGGTCTAGTGCTCCGGTGCGAGGGAAGATTCTCTTGAGGACAAGATCCCCTTCCTGCAAGGTACGATGCTTGACTTTGGAGTTGTATTGTGCTGCCACTTTTTGCTTGTGGGCTGCTATTTTGAGGATTGCATCGTTTCTTCTCTCCTCGATTAGATCCAAAGACATGTGAAGGAGTTCTTCGTTCTCTTCTGGGTTATAGTGGATCCGACGATGGGAAGGCACAATAGTTTCAACTGGGAGCATAGCCTTCGATCCGTATGCCAAAGAGAAAGGAGTGTGCCCTGTCGATGTTCTGAAAGATGTGCGATAGGCCCATAGTGCCGTAGGAAGTTCATCCACCCAAGCGCCCTTTGACTTTTCGAGCTTCTTTTTGATTAGAGTTTTCAGAATTTTGTTGACCGCTTCGACTTGTCCGTTTGCCTGGGGATATGCTACGGATGAGAAGCTTTTATGAATTCTGTGTTCTTGGCACCAGTTGGCGAATTCCTCGCTGTCAAATTGAAGTCCATTGTCTGATATGATTTTGAGTGGGACTCCGTACCTGCATAGAACATTTTTGATCAAGAAGTTAATAACTTTTGCTGAAGATACTTTATTTAGAGGTTCCGCTTCCACCCATTTGGTGGAATAATCAACTTCCACTATAGCATATTTGGCCCCGCCTCGGCCCATTGGTAGCTCGCCGATTAAGTCAATTCCCCATATCGCGAAGGGCCAAGGGCTGGTCATCTGAGTAATCTCGGTTGTTGGTAGCCGAGGGATCTTAGCAAATTTTTGGCATCTGTCACACTTCTTGACGAAATCTAAGGCGTCCTTGCTTAAGGTGGGCCAGAAATATCCGTATCGGAGTATCTTTTTTGCTAATGTTTGCCCCCCGGTGTGATCTCCACAGCTCCCCTGATGGATGTTGGATAAGATTTCCTTGGCTTCCCTTCCGGCGACACACCTTAATAATGGGTTAGAGAAACCGCGCCGATAGAGGATGTTTTCTTGTATTGTATAGCGGGATGCTTTCCTCAATATTTTCTTGACTTCATTACGCCCGTTGGGTAGTGTGCCACTTTGTAGGTAGTCTCGGATGGGAGTCATCCAAGTTGCTTCTTCGGCTGCGGCTATCAGATTCACTTGCTCAAAACTTGGGACCATTTGCTTTGAGATGGTTACTGCCCCGAAGATGGTGATGTCTCTCATACTCGCTTGCTTTGCCAATTCGTCGGCCTCTTGGTTCTCTTCCCGAGAGATGTGTTTGACTAAGTACTGATCCAATCGGCTGAGAAGCAACCTGGTCTTCTTTAGATATGCTATGAGTCGTTCCTCTCGAGCTTGGAATTCTCCTAGTATTTGATTAACAATAAGTTGAGAATCGCTGTGAAGACACAAAGAATTGGCTCCGATTTCTATGGCAATTTCTAGTCCAGCTATCACTGCTTCATATTCTGCATCGTTGTTGGTGGCAGCGAAATCCAACCTTATAGCATAGTGCAGTTTATTTCCCTTGGGAGTGATTATTACCACTCCTGCCCCCGAGCCTTGTTCGTTAGATGCACCGTCCACAAAGAGATTCCACTTGATATCTTCTGATATTTCCAGTTGCTCCTTATCCTCGTTGGTAGTGAACTCTGCAATGAAATCAGCCATGGCTTGTCCCTTGATGGCGGTGCGAGGGTGATAGGTGATATCATATTGACTCAGCTCAATACACCATTTAAGTAGTCGCCCGGAAGTGTCGGGACGATGGAGTACCTGCCTTAGTGGCTGATCGGTCAGAACTTTGATGGAATGGGATTGGAAGTAGTGACGTAGTTTTCGTGAGGCGATTAGTAAACAGTATGCTAACTTTTCAAGTTTAGGGTATCTGACTTCTGCCCCAGTAAACCTTTTACTGACGAAGTAAACTGGTCGCTGCGTGCGGTTGTCTTCCCTTACCAAGGCAGCGCTTAAAGCGTGAGATGATACAGCAAGGTATAAGTATAATTCTTCGCCTTCGCTTGGGGTCGAGAGCACCGGTGGTTTCTGGAGGTGTTCGATTAGGTTAAGGAAAGCGGTTAAGCACTCGTTCGTCCATTCGAACTTTCCTTTATCTTTCTTTAGAGCTTCGAAAAAGGGGACGCACTTGTCCGTCACTTTGGAGATGAATCGGCTTAGGGCGGCCACTTTTCCATTTAGGCTTTGCATTTCCTTTCGGGTGGAAGGTATCTTGATATCCCTTAGCGCTCGGACTTGTTCAGGGTTTGCTTCAATCCCTCGGGCATGGACGATGAACCCTAAGAATTTTCCCGATGACACTCCGAAGGAGCACTTTAGTGGATTCAACTTCATTCCATACTATCGAAGTACCTGGAACATCTCGCCTAGGTGGCTTACGTGATCCTTGGCCTTCCTCGACTTTACCAGCATGTCATCCACATATACTTCCATAGTTTGTCCTATTAGCCCGGCAAACATCTTGTTGACGAGGCGCTGGTAGGTGGCTCCTGCATTTTTAAGTCCGAAGGGCATCACTTTGTAGCAGTATAAACCCCGGTCAGTGATGAAACTAGTGTGGTCTTGGTCGGGAGCATGCATAGGAATTTGGTTATATCCTGAGTATGCATCCATAAAAGATAGGAGTTCGTGCCCGGCTGTGCTGTCTACAAGTTGGTCGATTCTGGGAAGCGGGAAACAATCCTTTGGGCAGACGTCGTTTAGGTTGGAGAAGTCAATGCAGGTCCGCCACTTCCCATTAGCCTTCTTTACTAGTACCGGGTTGGCGACCCATTCTGGGTACACAGCTTCTCGTATGAAGTCATTGGCGAGTAGATTCTTTACTTCTTCATCGAGGGCTGCTGATCTCTCTGCCCCCATACTTCTCTTTTTTTGTTTTACAGGCGCCTTGGTAGGATCAATGTTTAATACGTGGCATGCTATGTCGGGGGAGATTCCGGTCATGTCAGCGTGTGACCAAGCGAACACATCCAAGTTGTGGCGGAGAAAATCAATGAGTTGTTCCTTCAATTCAGCTTTCAGCTGCGACCCAATTTTCAGTAGCCTACTTGAGTCATGCTTGTCTACAGATATAAATTCCATAGCCTCTGCAGGCTCGGCGGTGGCCTCCTCCTCTTTGTCCCTAGGGTCTAATTCATTGAAAGGGTCGCTGGTGTATCGAAGAGGAGGGGCTTTCTTTAGTTGCTATGCTTCAAGGCTTTTTGTGCAGAGGGCAATCTCTACACCTTTCCCTTTATCTTTCCTATGGTTGTTGCGAAGTTCGGTTACATAGCAGTCTCGTGCAATATCCTAGTCTCCTTCCACTTCCCCTACCCCATTGTCTGTTGGAAACTTCATTTTCAGGCACCATGGGGCTAGGACAATCTGGAAGTCAGACAAGGCTGGTCTTCCTAAGAAGGCGTTGTAGGCCGAATGGTTTTCTATCAGCACAAACGTCTGTTTCCTTACAACGGAGCGGGGATGGCTTCCAATCTCAACAAAGAGGTTCAGCTGCCCGAGGGGCATCTTCGCATCTCCAGTGAAACCGTGCAGTGGTTTATCGCAGGGAGATACATCCTTCATTGATAGCTTCATTTTGTCGAATGCGTGTTTGAACAGGATATTTACAGAGCTTCCAGTGTCTACCAGGATTCGGTAAACTTCGGCGGGACCGAGTCGGGCAGAGATAACCATGGGATCCATGTGAGGGTACTGTCTTCCTTCTAGGTCGCGTTTACTGAATATGATGTTATCGCTTTCTTTCCGCTTTGGGTGGCGCTCTTCTATAACCGTATTGACACAGTCTTTATTGTCTCTAAGCGACTTCCCATATCTTTCCATCTCTCTCCAACTTCTGTCTGCGATGTGCGGACCTCCTGAGATGGTATGGACCACTATCTTCTCCTGACTAGAGCTGCTAGCATTAAGGTTTCCTCTGTCGGTCCCTGGTGAGGGTAGCCTCGGGTTTTCATTGGCCGGGGCTGAAGTCCTGTCTTGACTTTTTACATAACGTTCCAGTTTCTTCCTTCTGATGTGTTCCTCAATCAGATCTCGGAGATGATGGCATTCATTGGTATCATGTCCGTGAGATTCGTGGAAGCGGCAGAATTTTCCAGACTTCTGTGCGTTATCTGATTCCTTCTTGTATGGTGGGCGTTTGTATCTAACTTCGCCTTGGGTGGCAAGGAAGATATTTTCGACGGTCTCGTTCAAAGGGGTGTAAGTGTCGAATCTTGGTCCTGGCCGATATAGGCGCTTTTCTACCTTCTTGCCCCCAGCATTGTCTCTGGAATCATTTCTTCGAACGTCCCTCGCCACAGCAGGGGCGTTGCCATGGGTCGTCTTACTTTGCTGTCCTGACTGCTCCTCAATGGCAGCATCCTCAAGCCTCATGTATTTCCCGGCTTCATGGAAGAAATCGGGTAAAGTGGCTGGTTTTTCTTTTGTCAATCTTCTAGCAAATTTAGTGTCTGGATGCACCCCACTGCAGAGGGCCATTAGGATAAGCTTCTCATCGGCATCTTGAACTACGGCTGCTGCGGCGTTGAATCTGGTTAGGTATTGCTGCAGCTTTTCTCCAGGTTTCTGTTTGACGCTGGATAAGGAATAAGCGTCCTTAGGTTGCTCCACATGGATGCGGAACTGACTGATAAATTTTTCTTTCAACATCTCCCATGAGCTGATGGATCCTTAGGGTAGATGACAGAACCAGGAGGTAGCAAGATCTGCTAAGAAGAGCGGAAAGCATTTGCATAGTACTCCCTCTGTTGCTCCACTCATGAGCATATGCTGCGTGTACCTCTGTAAGTGTACAACGGGATCAGAGGTTCCTTTGTAGGGTTCCATTGTTGGCATCTTCCATTCTCGGGGGGTGATAGCAACTTCGATATTGCGGGCGAAAGGGCTGGTTACCCTAGCGCCTATCCCTCGATCTCTTTGCTCCCGTTGGACACACTCTCTGAATAAGCGTGCCATCCTTTCATCCGAACTTGGAGCGGATAAAAATGAGTTTGGTTCTGTTCTGTGGGATTGATTCCGTCCAGACGACCTGTAGGGATGGTACCGTCTATCATTCCTCATATTTTCCAATGGCTGCCTTTGATCTTCTGGGAGCATGCTTGGGTCAGCTATAGTTGGCCCTTGCCTTGATCTTCCCCTGTTGGGTTCTGATCTAAGCACTTCCTCGGGTTCAACTTCGGGCTGAACTCTAGCTCGGCCCCGTTCACTGGTGTTTCTGTGGTTAGGCAGCATGACAGGCTCAGCTACAGTTGACCTTCGCCCGGTACCTTCCCTGTTGGGTTCGGTACCAAACGTTTCCTCAGGCCTAACTTCGGGCTGTGCTCGGTCTCGGCTCCTACCACGGCTACTTCTGCCGTTAGCTCCTTCGAAGAAGGATGATCTTTGCTGTCTCTGAGATCCTCCAGACTGGGACTCGCCCCATGATTCAGTGTTGCGGTTGGATTCTTCAGCGTCCCTCAAGCGTGACATGAGATGGTCCACCAAGGCTTCCTGCTGGGACGTGAAGCGGTTAGTTACTTCAACAACAACTCTGTCCAAATCTGCCCTAGTGATTGCTGCAGGCTGTTCTGTGGCAGGAGTGGTTGGGTTAGCCTGTCCTGCATTTGTTACCGTTGTTGGAGGAGGACGATTCACTTGATTCGTGACAACTGGATCTGGAAGACTGCTGGATGCTGTTAGGAAAACTCGTTAAGTAGACGAAGCTGAAGCTTCGAGTTTCTATTCTCAGTGAAAGCACTAAAAATGTTTGCACAAAAAATGGACAAACACCTCAAAGTTGTATAATTTAGTAGATCTTATGTTGTTTTTAGTGATTTTGGAGATTTATGCAAATATATGAAAAACAAGGGCTTAATTGTAAAAAGACACGCAGATTTAGAGTGGTTCAGCCAGAATGTGCCTACGTCCACTTTATATGTTATTTCACTTCTTTAGTTTTGATTACAAGTACAAAGCTTTGATACGAGTAAAAGAAAGTTGTTTTAAGAGTTCCTTCCGTGCTTGAGCTCTCAAAACTTGTCCCCATTGTTGTACCCCTGCCCCTCTATTTATAGAGTGAGGTTGGGAGTAGGGGTCTTGGATGTATATAGCTGCTGGTGGGCCTGGGCTGACGTGATCTGGCCTGGCACGTCTTGGTCCGGCAGCGTTTGGTCCGGTGGTAGGAGGTTGGTTCGGCATGGTCTGAAGGAGGTTGGTTCGACAGTCTGGAATGAGGGTTGGTTCGGCAGTCTGGAATGAGGGTTGGTTCGGCAGTCTCGAGTGGAGGTTGGTTCGGCAGTCTGGAATGAGAGTTGGTTCGGCAGTCTCGAGTGGAGGTTGGTTCGGTAGTCTGGAATGAGAGTTGGTTCGGCAGTCTCGAGTGGAGGTTGGTTCGGCAGTCTGGAATGAGAGTTGGTTCGGCAGTCTCGAGTGGAGGTTGGTTCGGCAGTCTGGAATAGGGTCGAAACGTACCCAACACAAAGGATATTAGCTATTTTGTAAATTATATTATGGAACTTGGACTTGTATGGATATGGAAGTTTAGACATTTTAACAATTAGTATAGGAAGCGTTAATCTTAGAATATGAATATTTCTACGCACGCTTAGGAATATTTAGTTAGTTAAAGTACTACTACGTATAAATACAATTAATAGTGTATGAATAGAAACATATAATCCGTATCGTATAGAATAAATAGGTTAGTAATTAGTATTAAATCCTATAGAAAGGAAATTAAAGATAATTATGGAAATCAATCTATAATTAAAGGTGAAATAAGAAGGTTTTCTTAAAACACCTTGAATCATAAATGTGGTAAGATATTAAATATATGTATGTATATATATACTATATATATATGTATATATATATGTATATATATAGAAGTATGTTAGGAGAGCGGAAATATGACTAAGTTATGGGGATGCAAGGTCAGTCAAGAGCACATTGAAGTCTATTTAACTAATATAGTTAACAATAGTGTAACTTTGGGACTGATGTAGGACATTGCCGATAATAACTACCTACGGTGGATGTGAGGTTAGTCTCAATTCTATAGGGAAAGTCTGCCCAGCTAATCTGGCTACCAGCACCTAAGAATAGTCAAACTAACGCGAGACATCACGGTTTTGGTTATGGGTCATACGACGGATATCACAGTAAAGGTCTACTTCTGGGTTGAAGGTATTAAGTGCCTTTTCTAAGGTTCACCTTCTTTCCACACAAAAAGTATTAAATGGTTGGGATTATCTTTTAGGTATGGTAGTGAGAAAGCTTTGATAGGGGTCCACTTTGGGGTTGAGGTATTAAGTGGCTATTATAGGGTCCGCCTCTTCCCATAAAATAAGTATTGAATGGTCTAATGGGATTTTTTACGATGTCAATTAGGAAGTACCAGAGAGGGGTCCATCTTAGGTTTAAGTATTAAATGATGGGGATCTGCCTAGGATATATGTATTAAATGGTTAGATTCTGCCAAATTCCCTTTAAATATGTACTAAGTGGCTAAGGTGCTTTCTCTCGCAATGTTAGGGCACAATTGATGGTAGTTGCATTGCACCATGGTTAGAGTTATGGAGTTGGACTAGAAGAGCCTTGGGCTTACAATTGGAAGTATCCTTGATAGGATATAGTATAGGATGAGCAAGATAATTACTTATCTAAATTATACTGCTCAAATGCTATCATGGTAAGGCTTGAGATTTTCATTCATCAGACATAGTTGTACCGACTCCCTCCTCATTACAACCCATAGGTTAGGGGAATTAGATGCTGATGGAGAAGACAAGGGCGGAGGTGAAGATTTGTGGAAGTTTATCCATTTTTTTAGGTTTTTGATATATTCTGATGTACCCAGTTTCAGACATGTTGATGTTATTTTGAGATTTGTATTATGAATATTTTAGGATGATATATTGTATTTCCGTGATTTGAATTTGTAGGAAATGGGTACTTATTTCTGTTATTATATTTTATCCCTTCCATTGTGAGATTCTTAAAGCATAGATAGATAGCTCTGTATATTGTTCATTGTATTAATTTTACCAATCACCAGCTAGCTTTGGAATGGGCCTAAGGTTTGATGGGCTTTTTGTGGGTCGAAAATTAGGCCCGTTTTGGAGAGGGTTATTACATGAGATGTTGGCTTTTGGAATAATGAGGCTAATGTGCGATCCAAGATGGCGGCCAAGATGTTGGCTCTTGGAACCATACGGGTCGACCCATATTATACTTATGGGAAACTTGAACAATATTATTCCCCCAAGTTCATGCCTACACGCAGGGGCAGACTTGTCATTTGTGCATGTAATGCAGCTGACACTATTTTGTATTATTGGCATTAGAGGTTATTTTCTCAAGGCATTGATGTGGCGGTTCAGAGACGTGACAGTCGATTTAACAATAATGATAAAACCAATATAGTCTAGATTGTCTCCCGCTTAGTTAATCTAACGGCTCCAATCAGCTATCAGTGTCTATAAATACCCATCTTCTTCTCCTCTTCAATCGTTATCGAGTTTGCAAATTTTTGCCATTGAATAGAATTTCAAGCTCTCTTGACTTCTGTGTCTTCACTCATCTATTATAATCTTTGATCTTAATCGATAAGTAAATTTTATCTCGACCATTTATGCTTTTCCTTTTATATCGACATTTGCTGAACACTTATCCATGATAGGATGTCAAGTTGATTCACCGTTTAGATGTCATTTTGGTTTTGCTATTGATTTCTTTTTCATTATTGCTTTTTCTTTATTGATCTAAACTTCACCATTACACCGATGAACTTTCTCTAAGCTTGGCGTCGAACGATCGCTGTTGTGTAATCAACATCGAACGATCGACGTTGAACACTAGAAAACTTACATAAGTGTTAATCTCATTGAATTTCCCTACCAATTAGAGTAAGAAGATGGTACATTGAGCATTGGCCTGTGATTGGTATTAAGCAATAAACTAACAATGGATATGGGCCACACAACCCCCTTGGAATTAGAACTAGAGTTTGAATGAATTTGAGTCATGCAAGTCACTTTTCATAGAGTTTAAGTGGTTTCCAAGCCAGTCAGGGTGGTTTAGTAATTAGGTTATTTGTTAATTGCACATGAATATATTTGCGTCAAAAAGCAAGCAAACCTCTCAACTGTGCTCCTCAAAGTTCCAAGGAACTGGGTTGACCTGGACACGGACCACACAGCCTGCTTGGAATTAAAGCTAGAGTTTAAATGAATTTGAGTTGTGCTAGTCACTTTTCCTAGAGTTTAGGTGGCCCACTATGGATCAAATGGGATAGTTCCCATTTACCCTTTAGATGCTGACAAAGCCAACCAATCACTAGCGGGCTATTTTACATGGTCGCTTGCTTACATCCGGAGAGGGCTAACGCTCCCCCACCATACTTTCTTTGTCTAGTTCCTAAACATTTACCAAATGGCTCCAGGGAAGCTCTCCCCTAATAGCTACAGCCTTTTAGATGGGTTGTTCATAGTTTTCTATGACGTGGGCATCCCGAAGCTGGACACGACTTTTTTTTACGTAAGACTTTAGATTATACAAGTAGGAAAACACCCTATCAAGCCATTATTATCATCTCCAAAGGATTGACAAGCTTCCACTGTTTTACGGTCTTCCAGGTAAGGTGTTGGGCTATCAAGACTATTTCTTTTATGTGCCTGCAACTGTTAATCTCAACCTCATGACGCGGGACTTCAATGCACCAAGTACGTTCCATTTCTATATCACCTCAGATTTTTGATAACATTATTTAGAAGATTTGGTTAGATAAACTAAATAAAATAATGTGTTGATAAGGGGATTGAGATTTGATTTACTTAAAGTAGCCGTGCCTTTTAACTAATAAATCAAAAGAAGGGTTTAAAATGAATTAGAGGAGGGGTATTATGGGAAAGAGGCCATTCCTATATTGTCTTCCTTAGGCCGTGTATTTCAAAACACACGTTCATTCTCATTTTCAAAAATTTAAAAGCTTGGCCGGACACCATTAACGAAGGAAGAAGAAGAGGAAACAAAAGAAAAGCTTAAGGAAAGCAAATTCAAATCAAACTCATTCAAATCTCAAGCTCCTTAATCATTAAAACAAAAGGTGAATAATGCTTACATCTCTAAATAATTTTGGTTTCGGTTTTAAGGTTAATTCCGAATGATTTTGCAAAGATTTGCCACGTGTTTGAATGATAAAAAGATTATATATACATGTTGATGATTTATATATGTTCATATAGATTTTATGACATGTTTTGAGATAAAACCCTATTAAATGACATCCATTAGCCTTGCGAATTTTTATGATGATCTAAAAAGTTATTTTAGAGATGTGTTTCAATTTTCAGAATTTTTGTGGAATTGTTATGAATTTTCTAAGGAAGAAAAGGTTAATTTGGATTATAAAATTATTTACGGGAATAATTATAGTTTGGATTTGAAAATTATATATGTTAAAGAGAACATATTATTTGATTTTTTGGAATTTTTCTAGGATTTTTAGGTGTTTTAATAGTTATATAAAATCATTTAAGGTATGGGACTTAAATGTTTTTTATAATTATGAAGGAGAAAGGGGATTTTTCAAAATTATTCAAATTTCCAAATAAGGAAAGTCAGCAGCACTTTTGAATATAAAATTTTGGCAACCAATCAAATTTAGACAAACAAGGCAGGTTGGGTACAAAAGAACTATTTTAAAGTACAAATAAATAGTCTTTCTTCTATTTCAACCCTTTCGGCAGAGCTTCCGCCTTCATTCCAGACCTTCTGACAAGGTCGAAAGGTATCAAACCTTTCGGCTAGGTCAAATACCAATGCACATGGTGTTAGGCAATCGGTACGTAGTGAATTGGATGGAGTCAAAAGGTTTAGGGACGAAAGGTTATAGCTTTCGAAAGAGATGAAGTTTTGTTTTGGTTTAAAGAAAATACGCCTGCTAGTTTACGACAAAGACTTTCGACATTATCAAAGGGTTTAAAAGAAAAAGGTTTAAATTGGTTTGCTTTCTTGTTTTAAATGAAACCTTCTGACAAAGTCGAAAGGTATAGCTTTTGACAAGGCCGAAAGCATAGTTAAAGCTTCCTAACCTTTTGACACAGATGGAGTCAAAGGTTATCTTCTGTTTTCTAAAACTTGTCGTCTCTCTCCATTGATTTCAAAGGGTTGGTTCCAACACCAACACTTCATTGTCTTCGAATGATTTTGAAAGGTTTTATAAAGATTTCGAAGCAGTTGCTTTCGTCTCCAATGTTTTTTTGATCCTTTTGCATAATCCAAATGTTTTAAGTCGAAACGTTTTTAAGGTTTCAAAGTAGTTAACTTTGATTGGTTTCGAAAGGTTTTCCACCTGTTTTAAATTAAACCCAATGTCTTCGAAAGGTTTTGAGTTATATTGCTTTCGAAAGATTTATTATATATGGGAGGTACCCCAGGCTTTCGACAAAGTCGAAAGGTGAAACCTTTCGACTAGGTCAAAAGGTTTTCGTCCGACAAGGTCGAAAGGTAGGACCTTCCGACAAGGTCGAAAGGTATGGTTTTGCAATGTTTTCGAAAGGCTAAGATTTAAAGGATTTAAAAGGCGGATGTCATATGTTTTAAAGCTTATGAAAGGAAGGCTTTTAAAAGGTTTAGAAGGAGTTACCTTCAATGATTTCGAAAGGTTTATTAAAGGATATGAAGGAGTTACCTTCAATACTTTCGAAGGGTTTTATAAATAGTTTTGAGGGAGTTACCTTCTATGTTTTCGAAAGGTTGTTTAAAGGTTTTAAACAAAGGTTTCGAATAAAAAAACTAGCAGATAGCCTAAGTGTTTTAAGTTATAAAGGACATTAACTTATTTTAAAGGATAGACAATCCCAATGAAACATCATCAATATTATTTTGCGTAAAGTACATATAACATGGCAAAAAATAGCTTAGAGTAAAGCTAAAGAGATATTTTCCTTGTATACATATATGATTTGACGAACTAAATCATTCTGAAAAAGTTTTCAAGGAAAATTTGAAGAGCAGTTAGCTCAGATATTTTGAAGAGCAGTTAGCTCAGATATTTTGTAGAGCAGTTAGCTCAGATATTTTGAAGGGTAGTTAACCCAAAAGAAAATTCGGTCAGTCAGCTTATTTTAAATTCGGGCAGTTAGTCCATTTTGAGGGCAGTTAGTCCAGAAAGAGCAGTCATCTCTAATATGAACAAATAGTTCATTTATTAGCATAACGGACCTTGCTAAATTTTTAAGGACAGTTAGTCCACCCTTTTTACCTGTTTTGGGCAGATGGCCCATTATCTAGCATAAAAGATATTGCTATAATCAATTTTAGGACAGATAGTCCAGAAAAGAGCAGATAGCTTAGAATTTAGAATAGATGGTTTAGATTTTAGACAGATAGTCTATTTCATTTCCTGTTTTAGCATAATGGATATTGCTATATTATTATTATTATCAGTTGATTAACCAGTTTGGTTGCAGGAAAGGATTTGCAAAATATATGTTTTGAAAAGAGATATTAGTGAAGGAAAACCGTTCCGCTAAGCGGTATGGTCTCACTATTTATCAGTAAACTGAGATGTAACAGAAAGTATTCATACCAGGCTTTAAGTCTGACTCGAAGTTTTTGTTTCCCCTTAAACTCTCGAGTGCCCAAAATTTGATTTGAGTAGGCTGAGGGTTTAGGTTTTCAGGTTTTAGCTGATTTTGGCGAATAAAACATCCGAAGACGAGCAGGTGGCTGATGGATAGCTAATTTAGGAATTCTGTTTTAAAAATTGTGTCCGTTGTGTATTAAGACAACTATGTCTATATTGCTTTGATCATCCAAGAGACATCTTCATATGTCGCTCTTGGCGTATTGTTGTAATTTTGTAATAATCAATGCCTGGGATTACGTTTGGGATTTTTGTAACTTAGATATGATTTATTTGAAATACAAACATTGAAATTATTGTTTTTGGAAATATGTGATTTTGTTCGTATTCAAGTGCTTCTTATATTATGGATACCTTTAACACTGCTGTATTTCATCACCAGAAGTTAATAATGTGGATGACTGCAGCATCCATAGCGCTTAGCTTTTGGCCTTCAGATATGGGATGTTACAGCTGAAAGTGTGTTATGGATCGTGTAATATGGATATACGATAATACAAAGTATAGTGATGATAGCTATACAGTAAATATTGCGGAATATAAAAGAGTATAATAAAAATAACACCAGAGATTTTTATACTGGTTCGGAGCTCCGTCCTACGTCCAGTCCCAGACTCCTTCTGGAATTTCACTAAAACAACAATCCTCACTTAACCCGGAGGAACTGGTCTATACAACCCCTGAGCAGTCGAACAGGGACCTGAGCAGCGGAACAGGATTTTGCCTCAGCAGCCGAAGAGAACTTCATACGCCTGAGCAACAGAACAGGACTTCAACAAATACAAAAGATTGTTTGACTTTTTGTGTTCTGATAACACGGATAAGTCTGTTTATAGTACACCCTTCATATGATCTTCTCCTCGAATATAAATATGTATATTTGAAGTTTATGAAGATTAGAAAGGAATAGTATTGCTTAGAATATGATATATAAATCTAATTCAAGCAAGTATAGTTGCAAGAATATTCAAAAGAGTTAGATAAGAGAGATAAGCAGATTAAGTAATTTGGAATGAAGTTAGGATATGTATTTATAGTTGTTAAATAGCAGCGACCATTGGCGAAGAGTTCCGGTTGAAGCGTCGCGTCCAAATCTCTTCGTAGAGATTTGTAACTCTTCACGGATGATCTATCCGACACCACTTCGATTTGAAATCTTCTATAATTCTTTATAGATTGATATGTGAAATCAATAGACTGAGATTTTACAAGTGCTTCTTCATGACTTCCTATCTGGAACCATCATCTGACTTTTGGCTAACTACTCTAGTTTAGTAGTTTTTTGTTGTATACATTTGAGATTAGATTCCTTGATGTATACATATTCTTTTGCCTTGCACTTGTATCTATTCTTTTGTGTTATTGTGGATCTTATTTGACCACTACTCTGATGTACACTTTCATGTGTTATATTCATATCTATTTCCGCCTTTGTGATATGAATTGTCTGTGACTGATTTTGGTTATGTTTATTTCTATATTTGTTTCCGAAGTCCATATAGCCACTGTGTAGTAGCTTTGAGTTTGTATCGGTATGTCGGATTTCCTTTTGAGATGAAAAGTTATATTTTTATCTGGCATATCGGTACTCGCACAAAGAAATTACATGGATGGTCGCTCCTCAACAGCCTTATTCTCCGTGCTAGTTGACGGCATTACCCCGTAGTGTCCTTGGCTGGCGTGGGTATAGAGGTGGGGCGTCACAGCTTGGTGTCTTTTCAGAAAATATAGCTGTTATAGAAATTCAGTCAACTGAGCCTCTGGGTCAGTCGACTAAATATTCAAACGATTTTTATTATATATTATATATATACTTGTGCACCTGTGCATGTTGCACAGATACTAGCAGGTCAGTCGACTGACCTGGTATTATCTATGCAATTTGCACAGTTTACACAAGTATATGTAATATATATATATATATTATGATTCTAACTTTAAAACTTTGATAATATATATATTATATGCTTATATATGTATAAATCATCTGAAAATAAGAAGAATATATATATAAGCTAATATATACGTAAACGGGGAGAGATCTTAACAATATTGACTTAAGACTAAAAACAAAATAATACAAAAGTTGATGCACCGATTTTGATGTCTTGTCTCTATGTAGTATATATTCTCTTTTTGTCGTAACAGTCGTCGAATTTGTATGTTGCAGTGATAGCTTCGTGTCATGAATCAAAACCAAGTCTCAACATTCTCCCCCTTTTTGATTGATGACAACCTGTAAATAGATATAGATTTCGACTGTATATAATATAATATGAATACTTACTCCCCTTGAATCTTTGGCGATATATATCCTGCATTCTTAATGCTAGTGATAATTTTCTCCCCCTTTGTCATCGACAAAAAGGAATAAATAACATGAATAATCATATGATGCATGTGTTGATATTCAAATCATAGCAATAAAAGAAACAAGCATTCACATGTCTGAGTTATGATTAACTTTCATATTTAAAACGTAAATTTTTTATCTCTATCTCCTTCGAAAATAAGATTCTGATTTTGATCGAAGATACTACATTTATTTTTAGAGAAAGATATTTTAAATCCTTTATCGCATAATTGACTTATACTTAATAGATTATGTTTTAGATTCTTAACTAATAAAACGTTAGTAATAAGAAGTAAATTAGATGTACCGTAATTGCTCACATCGCCTTTGCCGATGATATATCCCTTGGAATTATCTCCAAAAGTGACAGAACCTCCATCTGAGTATGTAATGTTTGTCAGCATATCTTTGTCTCCTGTTATGTGTTTTGAGCAACCACTGTCGAGTATCCATTTTCCTCTTTTCTTGAGTGGGACCTGCAAAAATATGATATGACGTTGGTACCAACCTTTTTAATAGGGTCCTAAGAGTTAGAACTTAGGAAACCAAACCCAAGTGGGTTCAGTATCCCTTTTATAAATATAATTCTTATTATTATGAACGTTTTCTATGAATGATCTAATATACTTATTCCTTATTAACTTGTTATTTCTTTTAGGAACCCATATGTTGATAGTTTTAGAATCTGATCTTTTTGAAGATATGGGTGTTTTATTAGACTTAACATTGTTTAAATTACTGGACTGTGAATTCTTGACTTTCCTCTTATAACCTAGTCCATTTTTATTGTTAGCAGGTTGTGAATTTTCAATAATTCTAGATAAATTCTCTCTGCCTTTACTTAGCAATAGAACTCAGGACTGCAGCTTATTTAGCCAATTTTATCGGATATGTCGATCCACTTGAGATAGAAAAAATATATATGGCATTTGTCGACGTATTCAATAGATATTTAAGACAAGACTATAGATGGTCGCTCCTATCCATCCCTATTCTCTGCATTAGCATACAGTATTACCTAGTAATACTCTTTGTTAATGTAGGTCTCAGGGTGGGGTGTCACAGCTTGGAATTAAAATTCGAGACATTTTTAGTGATTCTTCTAGTTTGGTCTTTAGACTTGAATTTTCTAGTTCTACCATTTTGATATTAGTTTTCAAATCATGATTTTCAGAAACAAGAACATCATTCTTTTCTTTTTGAGTCTCAATTTCTTGACTCAATAATATCAGTTGAGAATTAACATTTGAAAGCGATTCTTGAATTTTCTCAAGTTCTTCTTCCAATATTTTCTTCTCGTCTTTAAGCATATCTCTTTCGAATTCTGCCTTGTTTTGATTTTCAACAGCCTCTTTATATTTTCTTTTGAGGCTTTCTAATGTATCAAACAATTCTGAGTTTATCTTTATTATATCATCAAAAGTTAAATCACTAACCTCATAATCTTTGGCCATAAAGCATACGTTGGCTTGTTCATTATCGCCGTCACTCTCGCTTTCTGAGGAGGAGGAGGAGTCTGAATCATCCCATGTAATTGAGAAAGCTTTCCTTCTGAATTTGTCCTTCCTTTTATTGCAATATTCTTTCTTTTGATCTGGACAATCCTACTATATATGCCCCTTTTTGTGACAGTTAAAGCACTCCAGAACTGATGAAGACGGTGGTTTATTGCTGTTTGAGCTTCTCTTGCCATTATTTATGTTTCCTTTTCTATACTTCAAGAATTTCTTGAAGTTTTTGGCAATAAAGGCTAGGTCGTCTTTGTCTGAATCCGATTCTTCTTGTTCTGCATGGAATGCTATATTCTTTTTATCTTGAGCTTGAATTCATTTAGCCTGCAAATTCACTTCATAGGACATTAGATTTCCTATTTACTCTTCCAGAGTTATTTTGGAAATATCGTTCGCTTCTTCAATAGCGAGAACTTTTCTTTCCCATTCTTCCGTTAAAGAGTTAATGATTTTGGATACGATATCAAAATCTGAATATTTTACTCCTAGTCCTACTAATAAATGATAGATATCCTGAAATCTTGAATACATATTGTTTATAGATTCATTGTCTTTCATTCTAAAGCTTTGAAACTGACTTTTGAGCATGGATATCTTTCTTTGTTTGACCTTGCTAATTCCTTCGTGTGTAACTTTGAGTGTACGCCATATTTCATATGCAGTGTTGCACATGCTAACACGGTTAAACTCATTTTTATCTAAGGCACAAAACAACATATTCATGGCTTTTGCATTTGCTGTGGCATCTAGTTTCTGTGTATTTGTCCAAGCAGAATACTCCTCGGTAGGAATAGTGTATTCTTTCTGAGTAATAATCCATGAATCAAAATCATTTGCTTGCATATATATTCTCATTCGTGTGGTCCAATAGTTATAGTTCATGCCATTGAATAATGGTGGATATGTAGTGGATTGTCCTTCTATGAAGCTAGTGTTAACGCTAATGCTAGTGTTAGTTTCCATATTATTAGAGTATCAGATAACTATGTTACGGTTATATGAAGATCCTGCTCTGATACCAAATGAAAGTGTGTTATGGATCGTGTAATATGGATATACGATAATACAGAGTATAGTGATGATAGCTATACAGTAAATATTGCGGAATATAAAAGCAGTATAATAAAAATAACACCAGAGATTTTTATACTGGTTCGGAGCTCCATCCTACGCCAGTCCCAGAATCCTTCTGGAATTTCACTAAAACAACAACCCTCACTTAACCGGAGGAACAGGTCTATACAACCCCTGAGCAGCCGAACAGAGACCTGAGTAGCGGAACAGGATTTCACCTCAGCAGCCGAAGAGGACTTCACACGCCTGAGCAGCAGAACATGACTTCAACAAATACAAAAGATTGTTTGACTTTTTGTGTTTTGATAACACTGATAAGTCTGTTTATAGTACAACCTTCCTATGATCTTCTCCTCGAGTATAAATATGTATATTCGAAGTTTATGAAGATTAGAAAGGAATAGTATTGCTTAGAATATGATATATAAATCTAATTCAAGCAAGTATAGTTGCAAGAATATTCAAGAGAGTTAGATAAGAGAGATAAGCAGATTAAGTAATTTGGAATGAAGTTAGGATATGTATTTATAGTTGTTAAATAGCAACGACCATTGGCAAAGAGTTTCGGTTGAAGCGTCGCGTCCAAATCTCTTCGTAAAGATTTGTAACTCTTCACGAATGATCGTGTCTTTTCAGAAAATATAGCTGTTATAGAAATTCAATCAACTGAGCCTCTAGGTCAGTCAACTAAATATTCAAACAATTTTTATTATATATTATATATATACTTGTGCACCTGTGCATGTTGCACAGATACTAGCACGTCAGTCGACTGACATGGTATTATCTGTGCAATTTGCACAATTTACACAGGTATATGTAATATATATATATATATATATATATTATATGATTCTAACTTTAAAACTTTGATAATATATATATATTATATGCTTATATATGTATAAATCATTTGAAAATAAGAAGATTATATATATAAGCTAATATATATACGTAAACGAGGAGAGATCTTAACAATATTGACTTAAGACTAAAAACAAAATAATATAAAAGTTGATGCACCGATTTTGATGTCTTGTCTCCATGTAGTATATATTCTCTTTTTGTCGTAACAGTTGTCGAATCTGTATGTTACAGTGATAGCTTCGTGTCATGAATCAAAACCAAGTCTCAACAACAGCTTGGTATCAGAGCATAGGTTTATGAAAAATTTAACTAAAAATTGGTTTTGAAAACAAATATCCGAGGAAATTAGAGTAAGATTTGGGGTTGGGTTAACGCTATAGTAACGTACTTGTATTTGTTATATATAAGTATGCGCTTTATCTCCATTCATCTATCTTTGAGTAGGTTATCTTTCTGTATCTCATGAGGTTTGAATACAAATATGGAGTGTAGAAAAAGCAGAGTTAACCAAGGAAGGGGAAGCACCGAAAGGAATGCTGGACCTAATGAAGGGAGAGGCCAAGGTCAGGTAGAGAATGCTGGTGTAGAATCCTGCAGGTCGGAATTGAAGCCATGTATCAGTTTTTCAGGAATATGATGCAGGCAGGAGTTGCAGCCGAAGTGGTAGGAGGAATTGCCGCAAGAGCAGGGGTTCTAGAAGTTTTGATAGTTAATCATTTCGCTAAGATGAGTGGTGATTATGTGAAGCTAGGAGGGAAGCCATTTATAGGAACAGAGGATGCTATTGAAGTAGAGAATTGGTTGTTGCACTACGAAAGGATTTTTGTAGATTTTGGGCTCAACGACGAACAGAAGAGGAGGTTGGCGTCCAAGCAACTTCAGAGGACTGCATTGTTCTGGTGGAACAGTGTAGCAGCGACAGTTGATGAGGAGACAGTAACATAGGAGGATTTCAAGAGGAGATTTCAGGAGAGGTTTATGTCAGTAATGGCACAGTCATCTTTGATTAGGCAATTCACTAAGCTGGTGCAGGGAGAGATGTCTGTTGTTGAGTATGCCAGGAAGATCGAAGAGTTGACCCGGTATGGGTATACTTCTATAGATACCGTGTTGAAACGGAATGAGAAGTTTATCAGGGGATGGAAGCCAGAATTGGCTAGTGCTACTTTATCTCATCTTAGAGATCCTTCTAATATTGTTATAGAGATGGCTTTGAGGTAGAAAGAAGTCCTTGAGTCTCTAGAGAAGAGCGAAGCAAAAGTGGTCCAGGATGGGCTGAGCCATAAGAGGAAGTTCTTTCCCAAGAAAGGTGCTCAGAAGGGTGGAGCAGCCAAGAAAGCGAAGTCTAAAGTTGTCTGCTATAAATGCGACAAGAAAGGGCACTTTGCTAATGAGTGTCGCTCAGGGAAAGTGAAGGATGTGGCTAAGGGGAAGAATATAAGGTGTTTTAACTATGACGAGATAGGCCATTATAAGAACCAGTGCAAGGAGCCCATTAGAGATGGTAACGGCAAGGTGTATGCATTGGAGCCTACCGCTTCCAAGCCAATAGCCCAGGAGAAGGGAAAGTCAGTTCTTGGGGAACGCTTTAGGTTCATGGTATGTCTGTTGGCGTTTTATTTGATACTGGTGCATCGCATTCTTTTATATTTAGATGTTTGATAGATAAGCTTAACCTTGAACCCATATATTTAGTTACTTCCTTACGGGTTGCGAATCCAATAGGAGGGTATGCAACTCTAGGGTTGAGGTGTGACCAGTTTGAGTTTGACCTGTTAGGTTGTACTTTTGAGTGCAGTTTGCATGTGTTTGATTTTGTGGGGTTTGGGATCATCCTAGGTATGTATTGGTTAAGTGAGTACGATGCTAAGATATTTTGCCAGGGTAGGAAGATATCCGTTAGTCACCCAGATTGTAGCGATCTGATTGTTTTCACCATAGGAGGTTCTAGCGGTGCAGTGTTTGCTTTGTTAGGTGCATTGGATTCAGATGATGAGTTGAGTTTTCGTGGTTAGAGAATTCACAGATGTGTTTGAGCCTATAGTTGGATGGCCGCCGAAATGAGCCATTGAGTTTCATATAGATTTTGTTCCAGGAGCAGAACCGGTGAGTAGACCGCCAAGCAGGATGACCCCTTCAGAGATGAGGGAGTTGAAGGTGCAGTTGGTGGACTTAGAGGGAAAGAGTTTTGTCAGGCCGAGTAGTTTGCCGTGGGGTGCAACGGTAGTGTTGGCTAAGAAGCCGGATGGATCATTGAGGCTATGTATCGATTATCGTAAGTTGAATGAGAGGACGATAAAGAATCGATATCCATTGCCCAGGATTGACGATTTGTTCGACCAACTAAGTGGAGCGAAGGTATTTTCTCAGTTGGATTTGGCAACGGGTTTCCATCAGCTTAGAGTAGCAGAGGATACTATACCATTGACATCATTTAGAACCAGATATGGATCGTACGAATGGTTAGTTATGTCATTCGGACTGACGAATGCTCCAGCTTTCTTTGTGGATTTGATGAACCGAATTTTCCGATAGCACTTGGATAGGTTCTTGCTGGTTTACATAGATGATATCTTGATTTACTATAAGGATGAAAGAGAGCATGAAGTTCATCTTAGAGTAGTGCTTGAGACGCTGAGGCAGCATCAGCTGAAAGCTAAGTTTTTGAAGTGTCACTTCTGGAAGGAGGTGAAGTTTCTTGGTCATGTCATCTCAGAGGAAGGGTTATTAGTAGATCTGACTTAGATCGAGGTAGTGAATAGTTGGAAGAGACTCGAGACAGTAACCGAGATTAAGAGTTTCCTTGGGTTGGCTGGTTATTATTGGAGATTCATTAAGGATTTCTCGCGGATAGTAGCACCGATGACCAAACTGACGAGGAAGGATGTGAAGTTTGTGTGGACCGATAAGTGTGAGGAAGCATTCTAGAGTTTGAAATATTTATTGACCCATGCACCTGTGTTGGTAGTTCCAGAGGGGAATTAGGATTTGGTAGTCTATACCGATGCGTGTGGAACAGGATTAGGAGCTGTGCTGATGCAGAGAGGTAAAGTGATTGCTTATGCTTCTAGACAGCTTAAACCGCATGAGGTCAAATATCCAACACATGATTTAGAGTTGGCTGCTATGATTTTTGCTTCGAAGGTGTGGAGATATTACCTTTTGGGAGAAAGGTTTAAGCTGTTTACAGATCATAAGTCGCTGAAGTATTTGTTCTCTCAAAAGGAGTTGAACATGAGACAACAGAGATGGTTAGAATTCATAGCCGCTTATGATTTTGGGATTGAGTACACACCAGGGAAAGGCAACAGAGTTGCAGATGAACTTAGCAGGAAACTTTAGAATGCAGTGTTGGCAATGATGGCAGAGTGGAAAGATTTAGAAGCATTAGCAGATTGCAGAGTGCAGTGGAGATCCAAGGCATGGTCTAGTGGTGATACAGTTGTATTGTCTTGTTTGGAAGTTCGACCAGTTTTGATCAAACGGATTGCTTCTAAGAAGATAGAGGATCCAGTGTTAGCTATACGGATTAGTAAGCTAAAGGAAGGAACCAAGAGCGATGACTTGAAAGATTTCAGTCTTGACCTAAATGGGTGGTTGAGAAAGAAAGGAAGATTATGTGTTCCGAGTGTAGGAAACATAAGAAAGGAAGTCTTGGATGAATGCCATTGTTCAAAGTTCACTATACATTCCGGAGGTACCAAGATGTATCAGGATATGAAGAGGAGTTTCTTCTGAAAGGAATGAAATGGGATATTGGTTTGTGTGTAAGGTAGTGCTTGAATTGCCAGCAGGCAAAGGCCGAACATCAGAAACCAAGTGGTTTGCTTCAGCCGTTAGATATTCCAGTGTGGAAGTGAGATTCTATTTCTATGGACTTTATAGACGGGTTGCCAAGGTCGAATAGGAGAAATGAAAGTATACGGGTTATAGTGGACAGATTGACCAAGAGTGACCATTTCATTTCAGTTAAGTCAACCAGGACGGCACCTGTTTTAGCAAGGTTGTTCATGAAGAATGTGACTAGACTGCATGGAGTTCCCAGCAGCATAGTTAGTGATAGAGTTTCCTTGTTCACTAGCGATTTTTGGAAGAGTCTGCAGGAAGTTTTGGGAACCAAGCTTATGATGAGTACCGCTTACCATCCGCAGATAGATGGGCAAACGGAAAGAGTTAACAAGATCTTAGAAGATCTGTTGAGAGATTGTGTTCCGGACTTTGGAGGATCATGGAAGGACCATCCGCATCTAGTCGAGTTTTTGTATAACAACTGTTATCAGACTAGTATTGGGATGGCACCAGTTGAAGCTTTGTATGGAAGGCCATGCAAATCCCCTATTTTTTAGTTGGAGACCGGGGATAGGTTGATTCTTGGTCCAGATTTGGTTAGAGAAACTGTAGAAAAGAATGAGGCCATTCGAGATAGGATGAAGGAGGCTCGGTCTAGGCAGAAAAGTTATGCAGATAAGAGACATAAAGATTTGGAGTTCTCAGTTGGGGACCAGGTTTTCGTCAAAATATCTCTGATGAAAGGTGTGCTTAGATTTGGAAAGTCGGGGAAGTTATCTCCTAGGTTTATAGGACCTTTTCCTATTCTTGAGAGGATCGGAAAGCTCGCGTACAGACTTGAGTTACCGAGCTGTTTGGCAGGTGTCCATGATGTTTTTCATATTTCTCGTCTCAAAAAGTGTGTTAGAGACCCGAAGACTGCTATTGCACTGACAGTGCTAGATGATTTAGTGGTAGAAGCAGACTTGACCGTAGTGAGAAAGCCAGTTCACATAGTTGCGAGAGATGAAAAGAGGCTTAGAACTAAGAAGGTCAGATTAGTCAAAGTCCAGTGGAGTGGCGATGACAAAGACTGTACTTGGGAAGTTGAGAGCAGGATTTGGGATACATATCCTGACTTGTATGATGGTATGTTTTACCTTCTTATTTGTTTTGAGCCTTATTGTAATTTCGAGGATGAAGTTCTTTATGGAGGGGAATCTGTAACACTCTAGATTTATGATAATATTATTTAGGAGATTTAGTTAGATAAAATAAATAAAATAATGCGTTGATAAGGGGATTGAGATTTGATTTAATTAAGGCAGTCGTGCCTTTTAACTAATAAATTAAAAGAAAGGTTTAAAATGAATTAGAGGTGGGGTATTATGGGAAAGAAGCCATTCCTATATTGTCTTCCTTAGGCCGTGTATTTCAAAACACATGTTCATTCTCATTTTTAGAAATTTAAAAGCTTGACCGACCACCATTAACAAAGGAAGAAGAAGAGGAAACAAAAGAAAAGCTTAAGGAAAGAAAATTCAAATCAAACTCATTCAAATCTCAAGCTCCTTAATCATTAAAGCAAAAGGTGAATAATGCTTACATCTCTAAATAATTTTGGTTTCGGTTTTAAGGTTAATTCCAAATGATTTTGCAAAGATTTTCCACGTGTTTGAATGATAAAAAGATTATATATACATGTTGATGATTTATATATGTTCATATAGATTTTATGACATGTTTTGTGATAAAACCCTATTAAATGACATCCGTTAGCCTTGCGAATTTTCATGATGGTCAAAAAAGTTATTTTAGAGATGAGTTTCGATTTTCAGAATTTTCTGAATTTTTGTGGAATTGTTATGAATTTTTTAAGGAAGAAAAGGTTAATTTAGATTATAAAATTGTTTACGGGAAAAATAATTATAGTTTGGATTCGAAAATTATATAGGTTAAACAGAACATAATATTTGATTTTTTGGAATTTTTCCAGGATTTTTAGGTGTTTTAATAGTTATATAAAATCATTTAAGGTATGGAATTTAAATGTTTTATATAATTATTATGAAGGAGAAAGGGGCTTTTTCATAGTTGTTCAAATTTCCAAATAAGGAATGTCAGCAGCACTTTTGAATATAAAATTCTAGCAACCAATCAAATTTAGACAAACAAGGCAGGTTGGGTACAAAAGAACTGTATTAAAGTACAAATAAATAGTCTTTCTTCTATTTCAACCCTTTCGGCAGAGCTTCCGCCTTCATTCCAGACTTCCCGACAAAGTCGAAAGATATCAAACCTTTTAACTAGGTCAAATACCAATGCACATTGTGTTTTCTAAAACTTGTCGTCTCTCTCCATTGATTTCGAAGGTTGGTTCCAACACCAACACTTCATTGTCTTCGAATGGTTTCGAAAGGTTTTATAAAGGTGTTGAAGCAGTTGCTTTCGACTCCAATGTTTTTCTAATCCTTTTGCATAATCCATATGTTTCAAGTTGAAACGTTTTTAAGGTTTCGAAGTAGTTAACTTTGATTGGTTTCGAAAGGTTTTCCACCTGTTTTAAATTGAACTCAATGTCTTCGAAAGGTTTTGAGATACATTGCTTTCGAAAGGTTTATTATATAGGGGAGGTACCCCAGGCTTTCAATAAAGTCATAAGGTGAAACCTTTCGACTAGGTCGAAAAGAAACTTTCCGACAAGGTCGAAAGGTGGACCTTCCGACAAAGTCGAAAGGTATGGTTTTGCAATGTTTTTGAAAAGCTAAGGTTTAAAGGATTTAAAAGGCGGATGTCATATGTTTTAAAGCTTATGAAAGGAAGGCTTTTAAAAGGTTTAGAAGAAGTTAACTTCAATGATTTCGAAAGGTTTATTAAAGGATATGGAGGAGTTACCTTCAATTCTTTCGAAGGGTTTTATGAATAGTTTTGAGGGAGTTACCTTCTATGTTTTCGAAAGGTTGTTTAAAGGTTTTAAACAAAGGTTTTGAATAAAAGAACTAGGCAGATAGCCTAAGTGTTTTAAGTTATAAAGGACATTAACTTATTTTAAAGGATAAACAATCCTAATGAAACATCATCAACATTATTTTGAGTAAAGTATATATAACATGACAAAAAATAGCTTAGAGTAAAGCTAAAGATATATTTTCCTTGTATACATATATGATTTAACGGACTAAATCATTTTGAAAAAGTTTTCAAGGAAAATTTGAAGAGCAGTTAGCTCATATATTTTGAAGAGCGGTTCGGTCAGATATTTTGTAGAGCAGTTAGCTTAGATATTTAAAGGGTAGTTAACCCAAAAGAAAATTCGGGCAGTCAGCTCATTTTAAATTCGGGCAGTTAGTCCATTTTGAGGGCAGCTAGCCCAAAGGACAGTTAGTCCAGAAAGAGTGGTCAGCTCTAATATGGACAAATAGTTCATTTATTAGCATAACAGACCTTGCTAAATTTTTAAGGACAGTTAGTCCACCCTTTTTACCTGTTTTGGGCAAATAGCCCATTATCTAGCATAAAAGATATTGCTATAATCAATTTTAGGACAGATAGTCCAGAAAAGAGTAGATAGCTCAGAATTTAGAACAGATAGTTCAGATTTTAGACGGATAGTCTATTTCATTTCCTGTTTTAGCATAATGGATATTGCTATATTATTATTACTATCAGTTGATTAACCAGTTTGGTTGCAGGAAAGGAATTGCAAAATATATGTTTTGAAAAGAGATATTAGTGAGGGAAAACCATTCCGCTAAGCGACATGGTCTCACTATTTATCAGTAAACTGAGATGTAACAGAAATTATTCATACTAGGCTTTAAGTCTGACTCGAAGTTTTTGTTTCCCCTTAAACTCTCGAGTGCTCAAAATTTAGGAATTCGGTTTTAAAATTTGTATCCGTTGTGTATTAAGACAACTATGTCTATATTGCTTCGATCATCCAAGGGGGCATCTTCATATGTCGCTCTTGGCGTATTGTTGTAAATTTATAATTGATCAATGCTTGGGATTACGTTTGTGATTTTTGTTACTTAGATTGATTTATTTGAAATACAATCACTGAAAATTATTGTTTTTGGAAATTTGTGATTTTTTTCATATTCAAGTGCTTCTGATATCATGGATACCATTAACACTATTGTATTTCGTCACCAAAAGTTAATACTGTGGATGACTTCAGCATCCATAGCACTTAGTTTTTGGCATCCAGATACGGGATGTTACAATTTCCAAATCTTTCTTTCAGTCTGAACTTTCCCATTATTGATATTGTCCTTTTGTTGTAGTGGCTCCTACCAATGTCGGAATGGACATAGCTACTTATGAGGATTACCTTCAATGGGTCAGGGAGACACCTGAAGAGGCCAGGAATTTGGCCAGGATCTTGATATACAAGAACCTCCAGCACGGGGGGCTATTCGGGCAAACCATACTTTAGTAAGGGTGAAGTTATGGTTTGACCCTTAGCCCGAAGACCGACTAGGCCCGCGGTGGTGGTTATTAGGGAACTGATGTTTCTAGGGCCAGTAGTGGATATCGAGGATGAGGAGGCTACTGAACCTAACTTGGGCCACCATGTAGGTGAGTGAGAGGCTTATGATTAAAGAATTTGGAGGACGAGGTGGTCCTTGACCGCAATGTATCATGGTCTTCAAGTTATTCTAGCACCCTTGAGGCGTTAGAGGTAATAAGAATGGGCACGTGAACAAGGGAGCCAGATACGTTGATAAGTAAGGGATCCTCCTCCGAAGCTCCCCTCCCACCCGAGGGTCTCCAAACCAAGTATGATACATCGGCCTCCCGACACACAATCTTCGGATGGAGCATGATCTGGTAGTAGCAACACGTAGTCCAATTACTTGCCTATGCTTACGAGGCGATGGGGGAGCCAGTCTAATAACAATATCTTTAATTTGTGTAGCATTATATGTTGTTTTTTGAATTCTTGCTAACTCTCCTTTTGCTTTTTATTTCGTAGTGGTTCGCTTAAATTTCGCACAACTGGTTGATACAGCTGGCTCCAAGGGAGCTTCCCAACCGAAACCACTTACAATATCAAGGTGATGCCACTACTAGTCAACAGACAACCCCGACCTTACAACTGGGCCATTCCGGGGATGGTGTTTTCCCCATAACTGATCTCACGCTGTAGCAACAGCCTTCGGAAAATGTCACCTTCCCTTTGGGGGCCATCACGGGCTTAGATAGGGTGTAGTCTAAGAGGCCCGGCATAGAGGAAGTGGACAGTTCCGGCGATGGTCCGTCCTTCAAATTTTCTAGGGAGCCAGATGTGATCGGGCCCTTGCCGAGGGCACTCGGTTCGAGTTTGTAGGTTCATTCGTTCCGAAGACGATCGAGGAAGGGGATGAGGCCAATATGTAGATGCTCGTGTAGTCAGTAGCCAGGGTGGGCTCGAAGGCCTTGGTTAATATGGGCCAACCCAGGTTTGGCTGGGGCCCTCACTCCTCGGAGATAGTGGTGGATGCCTAATTAAAGAACACCTATCTGGTAAGGGTTCTCAGACTTAGCAATTTGTTTGGTACTCACACTTGGTTCGTTGTGCAGGCCGGACCTCGCATCCTCCGCTTCACATGGGCCTACAATTTTTGAGAAAGAGGATCAAGGATGAGTCGACGGCTCGCCAATGGGTGGAGGAAAGGATTGCGAAGTTTGAGAGGCAAGCTCTTGAGGCTTAAAGGGTGAGGCACATGGAGGGGACGGTCAAAGAATATACCACCAGAGAGTAGGTAAGGGAGAAAGAGAAGCTCGAGGGGAGATTGGTTGATTGTGAGCAGATCTAGAGGCTAAACGCAAGGAGGTGGATGAGATGAGGGTTGCATTATAGTAGCATCTTCATTGTGTGACTCAAGGGGAGCGGGAGCGGGGGAGGACGAAAGCTACCCGGGAGGAAGAGTGGAATTGCAGGCTGACGACCATGTTAAAGATGATTTTTGATGCTAACTTCCACCTCCCCTTGGTCATAAGCTTCCTCCCCTTAGAACACCATTCTAAAGTCCAACAAGAGGTGGCCATGGAGATGGCAACGGCTAGTCGAACTCCCTCCTTGGTTCTGACCTCAGAATATATTGCTTCGTTAACTGGCACCCTCACTGGGTCGCTTGCTAACATGGTTCCGAATATGAAGAAAGAGATGATGCACGACAATGACTGCAAAGTAATCAGATATATCCAACCTCTTTGAACCGAGAAGGAGATAGCCCACTTTTTTTCTCTTTTTGTTGTAGTTTGAAGATCGGACGAGGTCCAACTTTATCATGATAAACTAATGTAATGAAAATTGTGATTTGACTCGACTATTTCAATTTCTATGTTCTTTGTTGACCTTTCACTTTTCTGCTAATATTATGCATGTATGTATGTCTGTCGTGTTAACTTCTATTTATTAATATATTTTGTTCTGTGATGGGTGGCTCCACCGGCCCCCGACTTTGTTAAGAAAACATGTAGACTTAGGCATCTATGCACAATATAACAAACAAGTAAAAAAACAAAGTACAAGTAAACAAATAACAAGCTTATCTTTTGTAAAGGTTGCATCTCCCTAGTTAACATACATAGGTGGAGATGAGTCTTTGACGAGGCGTCCTTTAGTGGTCACAGGGCCCTCATTTCATTGATTCACCTATTATGTATTTTTGGGTCACTGAGGAGCCTGGCTTTGCTGTGATAAGGCCACTGTGAGTGTTCGGGATAGCCAGCACTATGAGTGACAAAGTTAGGGCTATAATGTGGGTAACCGCGCCCATCTTGGTATCAGTGCCCTATCCGGTTAGAAGGATGGACAACATTACAGGCGAACAAATTGGGACCACAACATGGGTGGTCACGACATATATTCATCAATGCCTTTGAAACAAAGGAGCATTGATTAGCTCATGTATCCTCACAGTGCAGCACTACAGATACCAAATTCGAGATTATTTTATGGGTAATCACGATAACCTTGGCACTAGTGCCCCGCCCCGTTAAAAGACGGGCGGCATCACGAGCGAACAAATTGAGACAATGACTTAGGGGTAGCACCAACTATTCATCGATGCCTTTGGCATGAAAGGGAGCGTTGATTAGCTCGTGCATCTTCACAAAGCAACTCTATGGATCTATGTTATATTAAGTGCTAAGCAAGGCGAGGCGATAGAAGTGTCGCTTCGCTTAATGTCACTTAAGCGCCGCTCAAGCATTGCTTAAGCGCTGCTTAATTTTATAGCATAATTTATCTGTATCTATGTAAATCCATTTACAAGAGATTATATTAGGTGTATTATATGTGTACTATTGCACTGTATGTGTACACACAAATTCATTAAAAAGAACTAAAGTTTAACTTTGAAATTAACTTATAAATTTATAGGTTTCAAAAGTTGGATTTGATTTTCTCTATTCATTAAAAGTTAGCATCCTCGAACAGAGTACAAACTATGCACATTTGTTAAATAAAATAATCATATCTTAATGAAAATCGATCTATATCATAGAAAATAAGAAACTTTTATTAGGAATATGGTTTTTGCTATAATCCTAATATGTTTTATTTTAAAAATAATTATTTTTTTAGCTAAGTATTGCTTAAATTTAAGCAAAGTGCATATAAGCGCCAATTAAGAGCGCTTGAGCGCTCATCGCTTAATCGTTTTGCTTTTTCAAAAAGTTAAGCATTGTGGATGCATTTAGTGCTTAGGCGATGCTTAAGCGCGCTTTTCATAACATAGCTATGGATACCAAATTCGGGATTAATTCGTGGGTAATCACACCCATCTTCTCATTAGTTCCCGCCCCATTAGCGGGACGTGCATCATCATAGGCAGAGACCACGGTGTGGGTGGTCACACCATTTATTCGCCTATTCCTCTTACATGGAAGGGAGTGTTGATTGGGTCATGCATCCTCGTGGAGTAGCATCACAGTTGATAGATTCAGAATTGCTGTATGGTTAACCGTGCCTATCTTCGCACCATTTCCTTACTTCATTGGAGGAATAGGTAGCATTGTTGGAGAACAAATCGGAACCGCGATGTGGGTGGTCGTGCTATCTGTTTGCCGATGCCTCTTGCCCGTATGGGAGCATTGATTTGCTCATGCATCCTCACGGGGCTGTTTTTTACATTCCCAGTGCAGAAGAGAGCCTTTTATAGCTCATCTTTGCCAAATAGCCTTGTTACTATTACTGAAATTATGCGATGGTTTCCTTAGGATGCTTTGTTTTCATTTCAAAGAATAGGTATTACAAAAAGTCGTTCGCCTTATAATTGTAGCTTACAAAATTTCATACATGGTATGCTCTAAGGTGATCTAGACTCCAAGTTCGAGGCACATGGGTGTCGTCCGGGTGTGTGAGGCGGTACGCTCTGCTGGCAATCGTGACACTAATTATGTACGATCCTTCCCAGTTTGAGCCAGTACTCCTTCGATCGTATTTTTGTATTTATGAAGACCAGCGTAGAACTATGTCTCCAACGATGAATTAGCAGAGCTTTACTCTAGCGTTGTAGTGCTTGGCTATCTTTCTCTTGTATGCCTCAGTGTAGAGCTCTGCCTCTAATCTTCTTTTTTTAAAGCATCAAGCCTGAACCTTAATAATCCATTATTTTTCTTGGGATCATAAGTGAGGCATCGAGGGGATGGGATTTCAACTTCGATGGGCAGTTAGCTTCATATCCATAGGCTAAGGAGAATGAGGAGTGCTCAATTGAGGTTCGCTCAAGGTCCGGTATGACCAAAGCATAAGCGGGAGGTCTTTGGCCTAATTTCCTTTTGCTTTGGTGATGCGCTCCTTTAATATTGACTTGATGGTTTTATTAACAGCCTCTACCGACCCATTTGCTTGCGGATAGGTGACCGAGGAGAAGCACTTCTAAATCTCATTCCTCTCGTAGAAACCTTGAAACAACCCACTCTCAAACTGCACGTCATTGCCTATGATGATCTTCTTTGGAAGTCCAAAGCAGCAGACAATGTTCTTGATTATGAAATTCAGTACTTTGGATGAGGCGACCATAGTGACGGGATATGCCTCAACCTACTTTGTGAAGTAGTTGATGGCGACGACGATATGATTACACCCCCCTTCCTTAGCATTGGGAAGCTTTCCGATGAAGCTAAACCCTTAGGTGTCGAATGACCAAGGGAATGTCATGGTTTTTAGAATTTTTAGAGAAGCTATAGGGATATTAGAGAACCGCTGACATCGGTTGCACTACTTGACATAGTCAATTGCATCTTTGATCATAATCGGCATATAGCAGCCTTGGCGAGCAGCCTTCTTTGTTAGGCTTTGCCCACTAGCTAGATACCTTCAGAAGCCTTCATGTAGCTCTTCCAGTATTAGGCTGCTTCTTTATTCGTTACACATTAATGTAGGGGAGTGGAGTACCCCTGCAGGCATAGCTTCCTATCCATTAATGTGGTGCCAAGGAAAAAACTTTTCGGGCCACTTTCTTGTCCGAGGGTAATTTACCCTCATCGGATATTTTACCATTGGGGTCATCCAATTTTGGCCCCAGAATCATCAATTCCCACAGTGGTTGCCCTTAACTCAAAGAAAGGGATGGTCCACAACTCTAATGGGCCGAAGGATACTCTCCTTGGGGTCGCTTGCCACTTTGGCTAGTTGGTTGACCTTGGCATACTTTTTTCACAGAATTTTCTCCAGCTTGATATTTGAGAACGTGTTAATGAGTTTCCTAACTTTTGTAACATATAGGGCCAATGTCTTACCTTTCACCTAGAACCTCTCGCTGATTCGGTTGATTATTAGTGATGAGTCAAAAAACTCCTATAGAGATTCTATTCGCAAATCTTAAGCCATCTTAAGACCGGCTAGGAAAAATTCAAATTCAGCTTCATTATTGGTGGCCTTGAAGCTAAGGCGGACGACAAAGTAGAGTGCCTTTCCTTCTAGCATGACTAGTACCATATTGACCTCATCCCTTTTCTCGTAAATGCATAATCTACATACAACTACCATGCTTGTTGGCCGATGGTTATTTCTACTTCACCGCTGTCTGGGCTTGAGCACTTAGGTTTGAAGTCGGACATAACTTAACCTTTGATTGAAGTGCAAGGATGGAATGTGATGTGGTGTTTTCCCAGCTCTACAGACCACTTCAATAGTCAACCCGTTGTGTTATGCCTTCTCAGTACTTGCTTCAGCAGCTGGTTGGTGAGGACTTTGAATGGATGGGCCTAGAAATAAGGCCAAAGCCATCGTGTCGCCATTATAAGGAAAAGGTTGCTTTTCCAACATGGCGTATCTTGTCTTTGGGCCGATAACCTCTTGTTGATATAATATATCAACTGCTGAATTA
This sequence comes from Allium fistulosum, assembly GCA_030737815.1. Taxonomy (NCBI): domain Eukaryota; kingdom Viridiplantae; phylum Streptophyta; class Magnoliopsida; order Asparagales; family Amaryllidaceae; genus Allium; species Allium fistulosum. Next base: position 1,383,412,345 of record CM060901.1, on the reverse strand, counting down.
TCTCTTTATCCCGGACTAGGGCAGCACTGATCGTGTGGTCAGTAACTGTGAGGTACAAGTACAGGTCTTCCCTGTCCATGGGCTTGGAAAGTATAGGGGTTTCGCCAGATGTCGCTTTAAGTGCCTTAGTGTGTTCTTTGTTCTAAATAAACGACTTGCCCTTCTTGATGAGGTCAAAGAAGGGTACACATCGATCAGTTGCTTTTGACACAAAATGGCAAAGTGCCGCAATCATCTCATTCAGGCTCTACACTTGTTTGACTGCGCATGAGATTTTCATATCTTGGATTACCTAAATCTTATCGAGGTTCGCTTCAATTATTTTGGCGCTCACCACGAATCCAAGGAACTTCCATGATCCGATGATGAACGAGCAGTTCTTGGGGTTGAGATTCATGTTGTACCAGCGAAGGATATTAAAAGTCTCAAGAAGGTTCTTTATATGCTCCCTTTCCTTCTTAGACTTCATAAGCATGTCGTCCATGTAAACTTCCATGAACCGGCTAATCTGGTCGGAGAACTTTATGTTAACAAGCCGCTGATAGGTAGCACCCGTGTTACGGGCCCAAATGGCATGATCTTAAAGTAGCAAAGCAATGCATTTGTGATGAAAGATGTGTGATCTTGGTCCAGACAATGCATGGCGATCTTATTGTATCTGGAAGAGCGTTTATGAATGTAAGAAGCTCATGCCCGTTGGTCACATCCACAAGTTGATCAATGCGAGGCAGAGGGAAACTATCTTTAAGCAAGCCTTGTTAAGGTCTGAAAAATTGATGCATGTCCTCCAGACCCCACTCAGTTTGCAAACCAGTATGAGGTTGGCCACCCATATCGAATATTTTGCCTCACAAATGAAATCATTGGAGAGGAGATTTTCTTCCTTTTCTTTGAGCGTTCTATATCTTTGTGGTTTAAGCGGTCTTCTCTTTTGTTGGACATGATGAGCTTTTGGATTGATGTTCCGTACATGGTAGAAGATACAGATGTCTATGTTGTCATGTCGTGGTGCCCCTAAATGAACACATCCTTGCTTTTCTTTAGGATACATATTAGCTCGCCCGTCATTTTTGGACTTAATTATGTTCCAATCTGGACAATCATACTGGGATCATCATTTATCAAGTAATACTGCTTATAGCGGAGTTGTTGGCCTGCCCTCGGGGTATGCATCTCCCGTACGGGGATCGAGTGGGTCATCATCATTTTCTTCCACACTTATCTCCAGATCACATTGATCCGTCGTAAGTATCACGTGTTCAATGAATTCCTCGGATGGGACATACGTCCATGCCCAAACCTGGGGCTATGGTTGCGCCTGACTCTTACACATGAGTTCGGCAGGGTTGAGAGGGGAATTGTGGTGTCTTCTGCTCCTACTTGCGAGTTTGGGTGAACCTCCTCGTTCCATGTTTTTATGAACTCCTTTGTCTTGCGCGAGATGGTCAAGGAAAGTTGGTCCCTGACAACCTTATTATCTTTATAGCCCTCGACAAGAATGGAAGCATTGAGTGGCTCGCTCATTCTCTTAGGGAGCTTCGATGGCCATGCTACAGGTAGTTCAACATGAACGGAAGTGCTATATAGCTCTCGCTTTCTCTTGGGTTCACCACCGTTGAGCTTGGCTTGCTGTAATGGAAACGCTTTTCCTGCTTTCTCTTGTGATATGTTGTAGTAGTCTCTAACAGCTTGTTGGTTACTATAGACCCACCCTTTCCCTTGATCGAGAATTTCATCATGAACCCCTGGTAGGCTAAGATAACAACCAGGTCCGCCAATGCCAGTCTACCAATCAAGATATTATAAGAAGATGGGCAGTCTACTAACACGACGTTTACCTGAATTTCGACCATAAGAGGTTCTTGTTCGAAGGTCTACATGCGAGGTGGTCCCCAAGGGTTCTATGCCAACACCCATGAACCCATAAATGAGCAATGTACAAGGTGTGATGCTGGAGTAAGGAGCTTCATTTTGTTGAATAGATGCTTGAACATCACATTGACTGAACCTCCCCCATCGACGAAGTCCCGATGCACTTTTTTACTAGCCATGTTTACTAAGATGACCATTAGGTCGTCATGGGTGAATCCTACCCCCGTCCCACTCTTATCCTCGATGGTGAAGGTGATGTCTATTTCTTTTGTCTAACCATGGGAGCCTTTGGAGCTTGGAGTTCGAACGAGTATATCTGGTGGGTTGGCCCGAGTTCTCTCCTATAACGGGCTTGGTCCCTTCTACTACTTTCAACCACATGCAAGCCTCCATAAATGGACAATATTTTTGTGTTGATGGAGACTATGTTTTTTTCATCTACCTATTGTGATCGGGTAGGTTGATTAGCTCGGGCCACTCTTTGCTTAACTTGACTAAAATGCCTTCGTAGATCAACTGCTCTACTTCATCCTTGAGATGCCGGCTTTCTTTGATGGAGTGGCCATCGAGCTAATGGAATTCACAACATTTTCCATTACTCCTATGTTCCTCCCTCTACCCAGATACGTGATCTCACATGGCAAGATGGGCTGTTTTTAAGTCATGATTCAAGGTGGCATAATTTTCGTACTTGGAGTTGAAGTGCGAGCCATCTTCAGAGCGCTTCTTGCTATTTTCCTGATGGCCATTCTTTTAATGGTTATTCTCTTCGCTTGGGCGAGCTTTGTTGTTTATCTTGCTCCTCTCATCACTGTCAAAGAGTTCATCCTCTTCCACCCATATAATGTCGTTTTCCCTTCGGAGGAAGTCGTTTAAGGACAATGCGGGTTGTTTATGTAGTTCTTTCCACAGTCGAGGTCGGTACCTCACCCCAAACAAAGGGAGACTACTAGGCTATTCTTGTATGCTCAATTATCATGGGTTGACTCTTTGTTGAATCGGTTTACATATGAGCAGATAGTTTCATTTGGGACTTGACCGATGTTGCTTTGTTCACTTGCCTTTATGATCATAGTTTTTGATACGAAGAAGCGAGTTATAAAGTCTGCACATAACCGAGTCCATGATTGGATATTACCGGTTTGGAATGAAGGAACCAACAGGAGGCCTACCCGGTTAGGGCGGAAGGAAACTAAAGGTACAAGGGATCGCCAGAAAGCTAGTGGGCATAAGTAGTTGAGTTGAAGGCTATAATATGGTCAGATGGGCAGGTACTCCCATCGTTCTTGTCAGTGGGACGGAGAGAATACCTTTAGTGTATATGGTTATTTAGAATTTATGTGGACAAGGGCTCTCCATTTTTGTCATTTGACTGACATTCATCATCAACGTTTTGGCTTAGATTCTACACATTTACCGGCGTAAGGATGCTATTTCTTCTTAGAGGCCAGCCTCTACGAGCTGCAGGTGGCATGGGCCCATAGCCAGGGATGGGCCCCTAGTTCTTGCTAGTGACTGGGATCTATAGCGATGGTAAAGCAGGGGGAACGATGATGATAAACCAGCGTAAAGGGTCTATTTCTGTTGATTGAGGGTGATACAAACATACGGGCCTGCCTCTCATGTGACCTAGGTTAAAGAACCTCTTTTTGGTACCAGAAGTGGATCGATGGTTCTATATTTTCAGGATTTCTAGCTTGACCATTGCTGCTTAGGCAGTCAAAATGCAGGTCGCATGCCCATCCATTGCCCGAAGGTGTTCAAATGCGGATAGTCTTTCTATAGAAAGGGAGCGGCGGTCTGCTTGGGCCTCTTCATACATAACTGGTTTTGGTTCTCGGACGTTGTGGGCAATCCCCTGCTTGTGGTAGCTTGAACGTCTTTGTTTTTTGTAGGAGCACTTCCAGTGAAAGTCAACAACACGGCCATCTTATGGGCGTCATGCATTATATTGTATGTGCTGGACAAAATAGGGTGGATAGGGGTCTAACTAGTCGCTTATGGGACTACCGGGTTGAAATCCATAGTTTGAACATCCATCCTAGACCTAAGGTCATTCAAGTCATGAGCAATTTGTCTGTTTATCATACCGAGCCACATATCATTGCTCAGCCTTGAGATGGGGCGGGTAGTGCTAGCCCTAGTAGCTCCGTTAGTGTTATGACCATTGAAGTTGTTAGCTTTGTTCTCACCATTGTCTTGCACGGTGCAAATGTGAGAGAAATTTGTAGAGAAGAATGATGAAGAAAAAAGAGAGCTTTTCAGGGAGGCCCTCCTTTTAGCCCTCCTTCTAGCATTAAAATAATGACTAAAATTTTAGTCAACCCTAGAATTATGGTTGAGATTTGATATTAGTAAAGGTTACTAATATCTCAATTTAAAATTGAAAACTAAGGAAGTAAATGTGTAATAAGTTGATCTATGTCCAATATAAGGGATTTTCTATTATTTTGCTTCTCTTACAATAACATGGATTACGAGAGACAATTAAAGAGAAAAAATGCTTAGCTTACGATGTTCAACCCTTACAAAAATGCATGTTTGGCTATATCTATTGAGGCTAGAATTTGAGTTGGACGGCCTAGATTGCGCTGTAAAGGCTTAGGAATCACTCTCGGCCATTGATTTGGCTGTTCATCTGATATGTGTTGAAACTGGGCCAGCCCGCAGTGGAAGTTATGCATAGATTTTAAATTTGTTTACCATATTGGATCTTAGTTAGGCCTATGAAGTCTAATTTATTTAGAACATTTCTAAATTTCTATCAAATAAATTTATTTTATAAAAATAACATGTTACTTATTTAATGTTATATAATATATATATATATATATATACATGTATCATATACATATATATGTGTGTGTATGCTTATGTAACATATCAATCCGTGTAAGGTATAACATACCCGTGTACAGCTGCTAGAATTTATACCGTAACAGACACGTTAGCTTATCTGATACACAGATATATTGTCCAAATGTATGTCCATATGTAAGGGCTTCTCATCTATTAAGTCTAAAGATTCTAAAAGGAGATCTCTATTTCTTCTGGGATCGTAATAGGTTACTCGATGAGAAGGGACTTGGAGTTCAACAGGAATGACGGCTTCAGAGCCGTAAGCAAAGGCAAATGGAGTATGGCCAGTCGCAGACTTGTGGGTGGTTCTGTAAGCCCACAATGCTGTTGGGAGTTTATCCACCCACTTGCCTCTAGCCTTTTCCAAACGCTTCTTTAGAATGAACTTTATGATTTTGTTCACAGCTTCGACTTGTCTATTTGCTTAAGGGTGAGCAACTGTCGCAAGTCTCTTCTCAATATGATACCGATGGCAGAAGTCTTTGAATTTAGCGCTATCGAATTGGGTTCCATTATCAGTTCTAATGGTTCATAGAAGGCCAAAATGACAGATGATGTTCCGGACGATGAAGTTGATTACTTTCTTTGTTGTGATCATAGCTAAAGGTTCCACTTCGGCCCATTTAGTGAAGTAATCAACTACTACGATGGCGTACCACCTTTTGAGATCGGTAAGGAACCGATAATATCTATGCCCTATATGGAAAACGGCCATGGACTGACCATTTATGTGATTTCTATCGACGGAGCTCTCGAAAATTTTGAATACATATGGCATTTGTCACATCGCCTAGCATAATCGGCAGCATCTTGATTGACAGTCGGCCAATAATACCCATAATGGAGTATTTTCTTTACTAGATTCTGCTCCCAATGTGATCACCACATTTCCCTTCATGAACTTCTTTTAGGACTCATTTTATTTCATCATGAGTAATACACCGGAGCAGGGAAATGGAAAAACCCTTTCTATACATGACTCCTTCCCGAATGATATATCGTGAAGCTTTGCAGAGGACTTCTCGCCTTTCATTTTTTCGTTCGGGAAGGATTCCCTATAGCAAATAGTCATTAATCGGAGTCATCCACGACTCCTTTTCAGGCTCCGCCTCTAGTACCCAGTCGATTTCAATTTGATTTATGCTCAGAGCGTCTAGTACTTCGACTGGAACTAAGCCCATTTGTTGCGCATCACCAGTGCTAGCAAACTTTGCTAATGAGTTAGCCTCTTTGTTTTGATCTCAGGGAATGTGCGTGATGTCATAATACTCAAAGCTGGTCAATAGATCTTGGACTTGGATAAGGTATGGAGCGAGTCGTTGTCCTTTAGCTTGGTAATCTCCTTTGAATTGGTATACTACAATTATGAATCGTAAAAGATTTCAAGAGATTTTATCCCCAGTTCTCTAACAAGTTTGAGTCCAACAATCAGAGCTTCATACTCAGCTTCGTTGTTCATTACAGGAAAGTTAAGCTTCAAAGCGTAGCAAATCGATCGATCATTTCGGAGTTACTAGCACAATTTCGACTCTAGAACAACGATCATTGGATACTCCATTCGTATACATTTTCCACCGAATGGTAGGGGCTCCACCGCTCTCTGGGAGATCATCCTATGCAGTGAATTATACTACAAAGTCCCCCAGTGCCTGTCCCTAGATGGCTCTTCAAGGGAGATAAGTGATGTCGAATTGGCTCGGTTCGATGTTCCACTTGAGTAACCTTCCAAATGTCTTAGGTCGGTGCAAGACTTGTCGTAGCAGTTGATCGGTGTAAACGTTAATGGGATCAGCCTGAAAATAGAGGCGGAGCTTTCATGAAGCAATCAACAAGTAGTACGCCAATTTCTCTATTTTCAGATAGTTCCTTTCGACCCATGTTAATCGCTTACTAACATAATAGATCAGTCTCTAGATCCGATTCTCCTCGCGAAGCAGTGCGACACTTATAACATGTACCGACATGACTAAGTAGATATATAAGTCTTTGTGATCCACCGCCTTTGACAAGATGGGAGGCCTCTCTAAGTGTTTTACCAAAGCTTAGAATGCGTCTTCACAATCCTTTGTCCATTCAAAGTTCATTTTCTCTCTCCTAATCAAATTGAAGAAAGGAATACATTTATCGATAGCTCTGGAAATAAATCGACTTAAGGCGGCAACCTTCCCACTTAGGCTATGTACTTGTTTGATGGTCTTTGGCATTTGGATTTTGTGAATTGCTCGAATCTTCTAGGGATTAGCTTCAATTCCACGAGTATTGACGGTGAAACCAAAGAACTTTCCTGATGCAACACTAAAAGAAAATTTCAGAGGATTGATCTTTATTTTGTAATGTCGAAGGATGTTGAACATTTCTGCCAAGTCTCTAATGTGGTTGCTTGATCGTCGTGACTTTATGAGCATATTATCCACATACACCTCCATTGTCTTTCCAATCTGATCTTTAAAGATTCTGGTGACTAGGCGTTGATAGGTTGCTCCAGCATTCTTCAATCCAAATGGCATTACCACTTAGCAATACAATCCGACGCCGGCAATAAAGCTGGTTTGTTCCTGGTCAGGGATGTGCATTGGAATTTGGTTATAGCCAGAGTATGCATCAATGAAAGATAGAACTCATGTCCTGTAGTTTAATCTACCAACTGGTCGATCCTTGGAAGGGAAATAATGTCTTTTGGACACACCTTGTTTAAGTCCAAGTAGTCAAAGCATTTCCGCCACCTTCCACTCGCTTTTCTCACAAGTACAGGATTAGATACCCATTTAGGGTAGAGGGTGTTGCGGATAAACCCATTGTTTTTTAGCTATCCACCTCCTCTTTAAGAGCAGCAGATCTCTTCGGATCCATGCCACCCCTTTTCTGCTTCACCGGGACATGCCTTGGGTCGATATTTAATGCATGGCTGCAATGGCAAGCAAGATCCCACACATGTCAAAATGGGTACAAACAAACACATCAAGATTCGGTCGGAGAAAACAAGCAAGTTCTTTCATCATAAGGGGGTTGTGCTGTGATCCGATCTTTAGACCCGTGACGGATTGTCGTGGCTAACTGCGATGTCAATCATCAACTCAACCGGTGCAGCCTTGGTTTCTTTGGGCTCTTCCTCGTTATCCCTCGGATCTATATCTTTATAGAACCGACTGTGGCGCTCGAGCCAAGGCCCAGGCGCTGGTTGTCAATCTTCAGTGGCTTAGATGCGGAAAGTCTTGTCCACACCCTTGCCTTTCTCTTTTCGCCAAGCGTTTCTCAATTCAACTATGTAGCAGGCACGTCCGGTCACTTGACCACCATGCACAACTCCAACACTGTTACAAGTTGGGAAGTTCAAAGTCAAACACCATGGGGCAAGAGCTGCCCAGAATTCAACTAAGCCTGGTCGGCCCAGAAAAGCATTGTACGGAGAGTCAATGTGACGCCCCACCTCTATGGTCATAATAACCAAGAGTATTAAAAGAAATACTGTCTGTTATTACGAAGAATAAGGCTGGATAGGAGCGGCCATCCGTAGTTGGGCCTTACACTAGTATTGGTTACCTCGATAGCAGTGGTATATATTTTTATTTTTCATCTCTTATTTATTTACTCCCATCGACATACCCAATTACAGTATAAAACGAACTACGATGGTTCATAATAGTTTAGGACAATATATATAATAATAACACAGATAAGCTAAATGCGGAACACTGATAATAAAAGTCTTATATATATATATATATAACTGATGTCAGTTAAAATACATGTGATACAATACATATGATACAACTACAACTGTCGACACTAGAAGTTACATATACAAATACATTATTGACAATAATATACATGAATACATATCAACCTAGATCAGATACACTGACTACTCCAAAAGATATGAAGAGACTTCATAGCTCAAGCAGCAACCCAAAGCAAGATATCTACAACCTATAATAACTCGGTCTGACACGAGTATTAAATTCAAAAGAAAATAATACACGGGTCAGTCTAATTCAAACTCAGTTATTAATGCACAGAAGCAATAATAATTAAATAATCAATAGACGACAGTCACAATGAATCTCGTATATCCACTCTTCAATATGACAATCGGATAACGGTAGATATAACACGAAACAACAATAAACAGCGAATCGGCAAATTCAAATCATCAACAAAGATAAATGAAAGAGTTATCAATGATGATAATTTAGAAAACAACAGAATTGCCTAAACAGCAATTAACAGCAAGATAATCAATACTGTTTGGCTGCAGTACACGCTCGCGTGCACTGCCTCGCCACTACAGTGATGAAATACACAAAAGCTCAATGAATCAGAAACAAATGCCATCAAATCAAATCAAAATGAACCAGATGGAACTGCAATAGCATCCACCCAGTAACCATCAAATGAACGAAGTGCACACGAATGCACAATGAAAACTCCCAATCGAGCACGAGGTCAAACCCGAGAGTTTAAGCTGGGTTCAACTCAGGTGAAATTTCCAAAAAAGCAAACCCAAATGTACAAGTATAAACTCAATACAAATCAGAAATGGGCTTAAAGCAAAACCAGACAGCATGTAAAAGTCAAGCTACAAAATGAGCACGACCAGTGAACAATCAGATGACATGTAACCGTCAAGATGAACCAGTAACTTCATAGGCAACTGCACAAGTAAAAAAGAAGTGGAACAGTGATGTGCACAGGGCAGTTGTACAGGCTACGACTTCGAGCATGCGAACAGAAAAACCAAAACAATGCCTAACTCAAATGGACACAGCAAAATGCACAAAGGCATAGCAACTGCACCAAGACCAACCAAGACCCAACCAAGACTACAATGTACACAAGTGGATGAATACATATGGTTTCAGTTGCAACCTAAGTACGCACACATGAAGTAATGAACCAAACAGGCTGCAGAGAAAAATTCAATGGCCGCAGTCATGAAACAACAAGTAAAATCGAACAAGGTCGAAAGTCAACAAATTCAACATCGTAAAATCAAGTGAAAGCCGAAGCCATCAAAATTCATGAACTCAGAGAACGAAGTTAGAAATCATCAAATACAGTTTCATGAAATCAAATGGCCAAGACAGCTACAATCAAGCTGCAGTATCTCGAAACAATTAATCGACACAAATCAATCAAAATGAACCAGTGGCTACAACCATGACAAAAATGCACAGATCACACTCGAGTACGCTGACTCGAAGCAATGCTCAGTGCTCAGCTTACATATGAACCAAGTTCATATATACAACAAACCCAAAATCAATAGCAATACAAAGAGGTCATAAAAACCGAGACACAACCGAGATGAACAATCACAGTGCAAACTCATGTTCAGAGCTGAGATGTACACATGCACAAAATGAAATTATATACAGTATCATAATTAAATTCCAGAAAACCAAGAAATCACCCTAGGTCAGGTCTGGGCCAGATAGAAGCCCAACTGAGTACACTTGAACCACATAAACAAATGCATCGGAGATGAGCTAATGGCCAGAGCTCGAGCACAACTGCACAATGCAAATGAACTCGACCAAGTACACAAACATGACCACAAAAGTAAAGTTCAAAACTGAACCAAGACATGGTCAGAACCAAGACAACAATTGTACAACCAGAACCATGAAATGTCCAGACCAGGCTACACAATGAACATACAGTGAACAGTGAAGTGAAACAAGACCGGAGAATATGCAGTAAACAAACATGTATTAATATATTGTGATATATATGCAACAAGTTAAAGACTGCAACACTACAGGCAAACACACGTGAATGGTTAACAAAGGCAATGGTCAAGAGCAAGACTCAAGTTTGCAACATATAACAACACTGCAATACTACCAGAATTCAAGAAAGCCCTAATTTTGTCAAGAAATCAAAGCAATGTCGAAGTCAATTTGCAAATTCAAGTCAAGGCTGAGAGACCGAAGTCAACAGAGAAAAGCACGGAGCAAGTTCGAACTCGTCAAAACAGTGATAGCCAAAAAGCAATGGCCAAAACAAAATAATTGACGAATTCAAAAATATCAGATGAACGAAAATAAAGGGATAAACTCATATAAACGAAATCAAGATCTCGAATTATATATAACAGAAGGCCGAATTAGATGTGAGTGAAAATATCACTCACCTTGTCTCAAAGCAAAGATGAACTCAATCGGAAATTGGGGGAGCCGTGGTCCTTAAGCAATCGATCGGAGCAAGAAAACGAAACCCTAGTAGCCATTAATTCTTTTTTTCCGTTTGTTTAGTTTAGGGTTCCGAAAAATGAAAATGAAAATGGGGAACGGGTTATACACTTTTGATAACACAGCACCAATAAACAAAAATAAAGCATGGGCTAGAATTAATTTTAAAGCCCGCACAATATTATGAATTATCAAAAGAATTTTTAACCCCATTAAAAACTCCAAATATCCATTAGCTATCAACATTAATCGTTTAACAACGATATTTAATTGTTATAAAACTCCGGGTTGTTACAGACTCCCCTCGTTATAAAAATTGCTTCCCTGCAATTTTCATAATTAAAGTTGCCTATAACAATTATTTTTCTAACATAAACTGGTTAAGCTAGAAAAATAAAGGTCAAGAACACAAACGCCAAAGAAATCTTTTAATCTCATAAAAGAAATTCACAAATTCTCAACACAATCTAATTATCAAATAGATAATCAGAAAACAGCAAAACTGAATAAATACAATTATCAGCAATATTCAATTATCAATTAGATAATCAGGATACAGAAAGCACAAACAGCAATATCTAATTATCAATAGGATAATTAGAAAACAACAAAATCTAATTACCAACAAAGACAATTAGAAAACACAAATCACAAATCGCAAAACCGCAAATATCTAGTTATCCAACAAATAACTAGAAAACACGAACTTCATAATCAGCAAACTCTAACTATCAACAGAGATAGATAGGAAACAACAATTCAATATAATCAACATAATCTAGAATCAATTAGAGACTAGAAAATCTCATAATCAGCAAAACTAGCAAATATCCAATTATCAAAAACGATAACCAGAAAACACAAATATCTAATTATCAAAAACGATAATCAGAAAACATCAGATAATCAGAAATCTCAAATCAACAAATATCTAATTACCAAAAACGATAATCAGAAATCAACAAATATCTAATTATCAAAAACGATAATCAGAAATCTCAAATATCTAATTATCAAAAACGATAATCAGAAATCTACAAATATCTAATTATCAAAAACGATAATCAGAAATCAACAAATATCTAATTATCAAAAACGATAATCAGAAATCTCAAATATCTAATTATCAAAAACGATAATCAGAAATCAACAAATATCTAATTATCAAAAACGATAATCAGAAATCAACAAATATCTAATTATCAAAAACGATAATCAGAAATCTCAAATATCTAATTATCAAAAACGATAATAAAAAATCTACAAATATCTAATTATCAAAAACGATAATCAGAAATCAACAAATATCTAATTATCAAAAACGATAATCAGAAATCTCAAATATCTAATTATCAAAAACGATAATCAGAAATCTACAAATATCTAATTATCAAAAACGATAATCAGAAATCAACAAATATCTAATTATCAAAAACGATAATCAGAAATCTCAAATATCTAATTATCAAAAAACGATAATCAGAAAACAACAAATATCTAATTATCAAAAACGATAATCAAAAGTCACAAATCAACAAATATCAAATTATCAAAAAAGATAATCAGAAAACAACAAATATCTAATTATCAAAAACGATAATCAGAAGTCACAATTCAACAAATATCGAATTATCAAAAATGATAATCAGAAATCTCAAATATCTAATTATCAAAAACGATAATCAGAAACAACAAATATCTAATTATCAAAAACGATAATCAGAAATCTCAAATATCTAATTATCAAAAACGATAATCAGAAATCACAAATATCTAATTATCAAAAACGATAATCAGAAATCACAAATCAACAAATATCTAATTATCAAAAACGATAATTAGAAATCTCAAATATCTAATTATCAAAAATGATAATCAGAAACAACAAATATCTAATTATCAAGAACGATAATCAGAAATCTCAAATCAACAAATATCTAATTATCAAAAACGATAATAAAAAATCTCAAATATCTAGAAATCAATTAAGATACTCTAGAAAATCAACATAAAAGGTTGGATCGATCCCATCAGATGGCGAGTTTTAGCTACGCCGCACGTGCATCAACAAATGGCCGAAGCCTACCAAGTACTATAAATTTTTGGCGCCCATCAGATGACCCGAAGGTCCGCAGAGTGACCCGAAGGTCTAGTACTGGTATTTGACCCGAAGGTCCTCAGAGTGGCCCGAAAGCCCAACAAATGACCCGAAGGTCCAGCAGAGTGGCCCGAAAGCCCAACAAATGACCCGAAGGTCCAGCAGATGACCCGAAGGTCCAACATAGTGGCTCCAAAGCACACAAAATCATCAGAATCATCAAACAACAGATGTTTCAATTAACGAGTCCAGAATTAACCGAAATAGCAAACGCACATGTCCCATACCACGTGTTTTACTAAATCATTTGATTCTCTTCATCGTTTCCTTGAAAATGCAAAATTGTGTATTTTAAATAAATACATTTTACGTTCTCAAACGGACAAGTCCAGAATTAAGCGAATCAGTAAAAGTGAGGGTTCATAGTCCTCAATTTTGCTGAAGCGTTTAAATCACTTCCTCATTCTTTCGAAAGCGCAAACTGTAAATTTTTTAAAAACAATTTTATTTTAAAAACAATTTTCAAACACGTGATTAAAATAGCAATATCAGTAGCAATTTCGAAAAGGAAATTGTACTTCCCAAAACACCGTAAAATCGGATCTCCAAAACAGCATTGTGGAATAACCGCTTGAAAATCCACTTTAAATTTGACGGTTACTAAAGTCAAAGCGATAGTAGTTTTTAAACATCAAAATCTCATCAAAATAATTCGCATCAAAATATAATACTAGTGAATTTTCATTCATTACAAATGTCAACAAAACACCGTGCTTCAAAATTTAGCACTGATGTAAAAATCCCGTTATAAAAATAACGGCAACAAAATACGTTTAAAACCAAACACCGGTTCAACGTAAAATTAATGCAGCAACGTGCAACTTAAATCTGCACGTACACTACAAAATGAACAAAGAAATCACTAGATTATATCTTCAATGAAGATATATTTGAAACATCAAAATCTAATCAATATATGATTAGCATAAAAGAAAACCAGCAAAAATCTCAACAAAATCAAGACCACCGGTTAAACAACACAATGAAACTAATTTCATTTTAAAATTTTGATTTTTAAATCAAAAGATTATCAGCTGTACTCAGCGAAGACAGTCTCACTGTTTTCGCTGCGCACTCTGATAAACATAGCACAAATCGATCAAATCATCAGAACACAATTTCACTTTTATTTTTAAATAAGGATATTTAAAATTTTCATCATAATTTCAAAACTTTAGTTTTGACTCAAAACACAACTAAAAACATCAACAAATAGTTGTAACACATGTTCCATCTAAGTTATGTTTTATATTATGTCCATAAACCTCAAGCTCTGATACCAACTGTGACACCCCACCTCTATGCTCATAATAACAAAGAGTATTAAAAGAAATATTGTCTGTTATTACGAAGAATAAGGCTGGATAGGAGCGGCCATCCGTAGTTGGGCCTTACACTAGTATGGTTACCTCAATAGGAGTGGTATATATTTTTATTTTTCATCTCTTATTTATTTACTCCCATCGACATACCCAATTCCAGTATAAAACGAACTACGATGGTTCATAATAGTTTAGGACAATATATATAATAATAACACAGATAAGCTAAATGCGGAACATAGATAATAAAAGTCTTATATATATATATATATATATATAACTGATGTCAGTTACAATACATGTGATACAATACATATGATACAACTACAACTGTCGACACTAGAAGTTACATATACAAGTACATTATTGACAATAATATACATGAATACATATCAACCTAGATCAGATACACTGACTACTACAAAATGACGACGACTACTCCAAAAGATATGAAGAGACTTCATATCTCAAGCAGCAACCCAAAGCAAGATATCTACAACCTGTAATAACTCGGTCTGACCCGAATATTAAATTCAAAAGAAAATAATACACGGGTCGGTCTAATTCAAACTCAGTTATTAATGCACATAAGCAATAATAATTAAATAATCAATAGACGACAGTCACAATGAATCTCGTATATCCACTCTTCAATATGAGAATCGGATAACGGTAGATATAACACGAAACAGCAATAAACAACGAATCAGCAAATTCAAATCATCAACAAAGATAAATGAAAGAGTTATCAATGATGATAATTTAGAAAACAACAGAATTGCCTAAACAGCAATTAACAGCAAGATAATCAATACTGTTTGGCTGCAGTACACGCTCGCGTGCACTGCCTCGCCACTACAGTGATGAAATACACAAAAGCTCAATGAATCAGAAACAAATGGTATCAAATCAAATCAAAATGAACCAGATGGAACTGCAACAGCATCCACCCAGTAACCATCAAATGAACGAAGTGCACACGAATGCACAATGAAAACTCCCAATCGAGCACGAGGTCAAACCCGAGCGTTTAAGCTGGGTTCAACTCAGGTGAAATTTCCAAAAATGCAAACCCAAATGTACAAGTATAAACTCAATACAAATCAGAAATGGGCTTAAAGAAAAATCAGACAGCATGTAAAAGTCAAGCTACAAAATGAGCACGACCAGTGAACAATCAGATGACATGTAACCGTCAAGATGAACCAGTAACTTCATAGGCAACTGCACAAGTAAACAGAAGTGGAACAGTGATGTGCACAGGGCAGTTGTACAGGCTACGACTTCGAGCATGCGAACAGAAAAACCAAAACAATGCCTAACTCAAATGGACACAGCAAAATGCACAAAGGCATAGCAACTGCACCAAGACCAACCAAGACTACAATGTACACAAGTGGATGAATACATATGGTTTCAGTTGCAACCTAAGTATGCACACATGAAGCAATGAACCAAACAGGCTGCAGAGAAAAATTCAATGGCCGCAGTCATGAAACAACAAGTAAAATCGAACAAGGTCGAAAGTCAACAAATTCAACATCGTAAAATCAAGTGAAAGCCGAAGCCATCAAAATTCATGAAATAAGAGAACGAAGTCAGAAATCATCAAATACAGTTTCATGAAATCAAATGGCCAAGACAACTACAATGAAGCTGCAGTATCTCGAAACAATTAATCGACACAAATCAATCAAAATGAACCAGTGGCTACAACCATGACAAAAATGCACAGATCACACTCGAGTACACTGACTCGAAGCAATGCTCAGTGCTCAGCTTACATATGAACCAAGTTCATATATACAACAAACCCAAAATCAACAGCAATACAAAGAGGTCATCAAAAACCGAGACACAGCCGAGATGAACAATCACAGTGCAAACTCATGTTCAGAGCTGAGATGTACACATGCACAAAATGAAATTATATACAGTATCATAATTAAATTCCAGAAAACCAAGAAATCACCATAAGTCAGGTCTGGGCCAGATAAAAGCCCAACTGAGTACACTTGAACCACATAAACAAATGCATCGGAGATAAGCTAATGGCCAGAGCTCGAGCACAACTGCACAATGCAAATGAACTCGACCAAGTACACAAACATGACCACAAAAGTCAAGTTCAAAACTGAACCAAGACATGGTCAGAACCAAGACAACAATTGTACAACCAGAACCATGAAATGTCCAGACCAGGCTACACAATGAACATACAGTGAACAGTGAAGTGAAACAAGACTGGAGAATATGCAGTAAACAAACATGTATTAATATATTGTGATATTTATGCAACAAGTTAAAGACTGCAACACTACAGGTAAACACACGTGAATGGTTAACAAAGGCAATGGTCAAGAGCAAGACTCAAGTTTGCAACATATAACAACACTGCAATACTACCAGAATTCAAGAAAGCCCTAATTTTGTCAAGAAATCAAAGCAATGTCGAAGTCAATTTGCAAATTCAAGTCAAGGCTGTGAGACCGAAGTCAACAGAGAAAAGCACGGAGCAAGTTCGAACTCGTCAAAACAGTGATAGCCAAAAAGCAATGGCCAAAACAAAATAATTGACGAATTCAAAAATATCAGATGAACGAAAATAAAGGGATAAACTCGTATAAACGAAATCAAGATCTCGAATCATATATAACAGAAGGCTGAATTAGATGTGAGTGAAAATATCACTCACCTTGTCTCAAAGCAAATATGAACTCAATCGGAAATTGGGGGAGCCGTGGTCCTCAAGCAATCGATCGGAGCAAGAAAACGAAACCCTAGCAGCCATTAATTCTTTTTTTCCGTTTGTTTAGTTTAGGGTTGCGAAAAAGGAAAATGAAAATGGGGAACGGGTTATACACTTTTGATAACACAACACCAATAAACAAAAATAAAGCATGGGCTAGAATTAATTTTAAAGCCCGCACAATATTATGAATTATCAAAAGAATTTTTAACCCAATTAAAAACTCCAAATAGCCATTAGCTATCAACATTAATCGTTTAACAACGATAATTAATTGTTATAAAACTCCGGGTTGTTACAGTCAACATCCAAAACAACAAATGGAAACATCTACACTCTCCTGTGATAACCTTCTCCCAATTCCACAAGCAATTTGACATATCCGACAGCTTCGATCGCAGCACCATTAAAGCCATGAATGTGGACTTTAGACGGTTTCAAGTCCCCGGTTTCAATCCTCATTTGATCATAAGCTTTTTTGAAAATTATATTTATGGAACTTCCATAGTCAACTAAGATACTCCTCACTAAGGCGGAGCCGATCGTGGCCGAAATGACCATCTGGTCGATCGTTGACGCCTCCACATTGTCTGCATCTCTATCTCTAAATTCAATATCGGCTGTCATTGTACGCTGCTGTTTTTTCGGAGTCCCATCTTCTGTACTCGAACAACACTCAAAATTCATATGCTTGATCGTGCTAGCATAGCGCTCCATCTCGTGCAAGCTCTTATCAGCTGGATGAGGTCCTCCGACTATTGTATTGATCACTAATCTTCCACCAGTCCGTGCGAGCTCCTCAGGCCTGTGTAGAGCTTGTCCTCGGTTGGGGTCTGATGTTCCCTACCCATAATCCTACATGGCTTTAACAAACTACTATAATTTTCTTTCCCGAATCAGTTTCTCGATAAAATCCTGGAGATGCCTACACTTATTTGTGTTGTGACCATAGCATTCGTGGAACCGACAATATTTTCTAGTTTTTTTCTCTAGAGATGTATTCAGTGGTGTGTAGGTATCATACATTGGATTCCTAGGTTTTTCTCTCCTGGAATCCCTCTTTGATTCACGGTTCTTATCACCGCCTTTCTTTTGCTAATTCGGTTTATTTTGGACATTTACTTGAACTTTTCCGAAACTCTCCCCTCACTGTTTCACTGCAATTTTACTCTGCACTCCCTCCCCATTTGGTCCCACAAAGTTCTTCCTAGATCATCTAGCTTTCTCTTTCCTCAAATACTGAGCTGCTTTTGCATAAAAACGTTCCAATGTTGTGGGTGCTTTGCCAGCTAACCAATCGCCAAAGTCAAACTCTGGGTCAATCCCCCTTATTACCGCCATCCATATTAAATGGTCTTTCGGATTACTGACTTCTGTGACGGCCGTATGGAATCTCTCCAAATAGTTTTTTAGCAATTCTCCCAGAGCTTGGATCACACTGGATAGAGACATTACATCTTTGGGGCGAGTTGCATGCATACGGATCTGCTCCACAAACTTTGTTACTAAATTATCAAATCTAAAGATCAACCATGAGGGTAATCTCATAAACCATATCATTGCTATTCCAGAGAGAGTAATAGAAAAACATCTGCATTTTGTTTCGTCATCAGCTTATGCAGAATCCATCAGCCATTCATATCTCATGATGTATTGCCTGGGGTCGGTTTTCCCGCTTACAAGCATCGACGACATGCTGAACCTCCTTAGATACTTAGCATGTAAGACATTGTCAATGAACGGGGTATGGCTTCTAGATCCCCCAATTATCATTGGTTAAGCCTTAGCTCTCCCTCACTAGCTGCAAAACCATAGCCCACAAGTTTGGCGTTTGGATAGTTGGAGCCAAGCAATAGTTGTGCTCCACCTCATGTGAATGGTCTGGTCGATGTTTACGGGCCATTCCACGCCTTCTTGGCTCAACATCCTCTCGATGTATATGACATACGTTCACTTCATTGTTATTCCGGAAACGTAATTGGTCTGCATCCACCTGAACTGCAGCATCTAAATCAATTGCAGCAGCTCCAGCTTGTGCTCCAACATGAAGAGGCAAGCTTCCTCCTTTGGAGGAGGGATCGACCCCGATCTCTATAGAGGGATCGACACAGATCGTTCTCGGCAAGCTAGGTTGGTTTGCCTGTTGATGTCCAGAAGCTTCTGTGTGATATTCGTCAATTCTGCAACGCCTACGTCTGTGATAATCATCTGATGAACTAGAACTCTCTGATGTAGAATAAGAGGTTGGCTCCTTCCTAGCTTTCCCGCATTGTTGATCTCTGAGTTGATTCATTAGATCGATATTGGCTTAAATCTGCTGGTTCAACTGTCGACGGCTATCCACTAGATCTTTCATCATATTTTGGAAATTAGCTCTTGTGATGGAATCAGCCGGATTCTGGACATCAACTGGATAGGCGGCATCTACATCTACTGGTAGATTGCTCGGGCGACCTTACTGTATGCTAGCATTCTCGTTTCCTTCTGTGTTTTGAGAAGTAGATCGGGTGTTCCTAACCATTAATGATAGTTTTTCTTAGACTTCTGAAAATATGAATAGAACGAGTAAGCTTCTTGAAGACAACTATGGATCTCTTCGGGGGATTTATACAATCCAGCAGCAGCAAAGGGATCCAAATAAAGCCGAGAATCTCTTCCCTCAATGAAAGCACCAAAATGTTTGCACTAAAAATTGGCGTAAGCACCCAATAGAGATTTTTCATAGAAATAAATGAAGAATACAAAATGAAAACATAGGGAACAAACAATTAGATGACATAAAATAAAATCAATAATAAGAACACAATGATTTATAGTGGTTCGGCGTTGTTTGTGTACATCCACTTTGAATATATAGTTTTATTAATCACTTTGTAAACTAAATAAAATAGGGATGATCTGAAAATCCTTAGTTACAATAGAGTACAAAGTAATAAGCAGTGTAAAAGTCCCAAAAACGAATAATCAAGCTTGTATTTATATAGGAAGATGGTGAAATATCTCTCTGAAAATTCGACAGAAGGATATCCAAAACCATATGGACCCATAAGAGGAATCACATGGCCCAATCCCAAGGAATAGGGATTGATGCCGACCCCTATTTCGGAGGAATTTGGGAGTGCGATCCTTATGGGAGCTTTTCCATGTTGTAATATGCTTAGCCTCCAAGTTTCATGCCAATTGGATTAGTAGAACTTTAGTTATTGCTTAATCTTTGCTGCAATGTAAGTTGCTACCTGATTCTAGCCGATCCCTATTGAGGGAAGAGGGTCGATCCCTCTTTCTTAGTCCTTTTAGGTGCATTTGTTTGGCTAAAATAGGCTGATCCCTATGATTGAGAATGATTATAGCTGATCCTCTTTCCATATTAAACTATATTCCATACTTTGAACATTATGCATTGCATATCTCTCGATTCCGTTTGATCACAGCTTCATATTATCATCTGTACTTGATCTTTGGCTTTCACAATCATCGCTCTGGACTTACTGGCCTTGACGATAATCAAATCTAACTTGTCCAATCAGTTCGGATATAGCCAGGTCAAAATGCTAGATAATAGTGACGCTTTCTCATATTTATATTTTGGGCTTATTATTGTTTATTCTGCTGTATGACACTGTGAAGCCTTGACAATTTTGACTTACTATTATTGGAGATAGTTTATCGGTTGAGTTTATTTATCATTTGTATAAACTCTATTACTATTTTTTATAACTGTATGAGCATGTGTACTCTGATTCCGTGGTTCATGTAGTTATTAGTGCCTCGCCTGTTTTATATCTGTGATGATTATTACATTTTAACTGATGCGCTGTGAGATATACGACATGTTATGTGATTGTGTGATGTTTTCTTTCTCCTCTCTTTTATTCTCTTCTCCTTTTTTTCAATTCCTCTTTTTTACTTCTATTTTTTCCATTGACAATCATCCTAGATCGTCGGATGCTCCAGCAGCGCACTGTTTAATTATATGAGCATCGGAGGCATAAGGCGGTCGTCACAAAACCCTAAGTCGAAACATAGAAGTCTTTTGACTTCACTAGTGGGTGTTAGGACTCGTCCGTCTTGGAATTCTGACCTTTAAGTTTGCTTAACAAGTCATAGCCCCACGAATGATAGATAACTCCTTATCGGTTGTATCATATACAACTCCTAACCCTTAGTACCTTGTCCTTATTTCACTTTGTCCTTGAGTTTGCTCAACAAATCGAAACGAAATTATTTGCTCGTACCTACCATATCGTGACGGCTTATGTATAGTATATGTACCTTGAGTTTGCTCAACAAATAAATATAGTTAAGTTACCCCGTCTATTAAATATATTAATAATACTACACATAACATCCCTAGCTTGAGTTTGCTCAACAACTAAGGAGTATGCAAGTAATTTATTAGTATATATATACATATGGTAGAGGACAACACTATATTGAAGATTCATAATCTTCAGTATATTATATTGAGTGATATCGACTTAGGAATAATGTATTTTTTTAGAAAAACCCTTGTGATTCAAGTGTCGGACACATCGAAAATCATGGAATACGTACATTTACATATGCATTTATTACTTAAGTCTATTTAGGGTTTTTTTAATGCTCCACTTCAATTTATACATTCATATTATATAAGTTTTATTATTATATTACTTTTATATTTCATGTTACTTATATAATAGCCTTATGTATAATATTATATTAACTAAATTAATTTTAATTAATTAACATTTTAATAAATTTTATATTAATTTAATATAACCTTTATATTGAATATTTATTATATACTATAACCTTTATAGTGTACCACATATATCACATATATGTGTATATTATTTAATTAATTAACCTTTAAATTAATTTATTTAATTAAACAATTTTAGTTAAAATATATTAATTTCAAAAAATCATTTTATATACATACATGTATACTTATGGTATCATAAACATTTTCAAATATCGTAGCAAATTTTCATTGAGGGAGCAAACTTTCATCAATGGGACTAGGGCTTTCTATTCCGCTGCCACCCTCATTTTCCTTTCTCCCAACTTCGTCCCTTCCCTCCGCTTTTCAACGCTAATATCTCCCCTAAGTCTTAGCTTTTCTCGTTGTTGTTCTCTTTGCTCCTTTAACCCCTCATTTGATCCCTTTTGAGACAATTCTTTCCCCTTATAGATCTACATCTTTCCCACGTCATTTTCTCGGATCTGGCGTTACTAGGACTTCGCCTCCCCTGTGCCCCTTCCAGTATCATTGGAATCTCTTATTGGGTTTCAGACTTAGCATTTGAAGTGGCAATTCGAACTTCAGCGCCTCCTCTATTTCCGATGTGGTGGCATAGGCATTCTAGATGGTTTTTCTTTAGGATGTAATGTGTGGGCTGTGGATATGGCAGGTTGCTCTTTCATTTCTGGAGCCTTATAGTTTAGCCAGTAGGCTGCATCCCGCCTTGCCGATTTCCCACAACCTCATTTCTTAGCCTTGACGATTGCTCTGTAACGGGGGTTAGTTTTTTTGTCGTTGGTTGTCATGTTAGGCGATCGGGCATGATGAAACCTATTTGTGCTTGCTTTGGTGCTATTTTGCCTTGAGGATCCTAGGCTTTTGGAAGTTTTATTCACTGGCATTCTCTTTTATGCTACTGTTGCAGCTACATGCTATAATTCTATGCACCTTCACGCTACTGTCTTTCTAGGCAGTTATTGTTCTGTTTTGGCTATGTTATTGTTGGTTTTGTGGCATGCATTTTCTTTATGTTTGTCTATGCTGTCCGTATTTTGATGCCTCTTGGTTAGGCTGCTGGTCTTGTTTCCTTCCTTGCCGTATTATTATCTTCAAACTTTGGTGTCTATGGCAATTGCTTGCAACATTGGCTCTCATTTTTTGGTAGATTGTCTATCTTTTAGTAGGCTGTTTGGGTTGGTATTCGATTCCAGTTTTCCTTTAAATTTTCGCACTAATTTTCTTTACTAACGTTAACCACACGGTTGAAATTTATTTCTTCTTATGGATTAGTATTTTATCTTGGAATCTATTGTCATTTTTGCATGTATGCAAGTTTCTTTGGTTATTTGTTGTTGTGCCCACTTTGTTATCTGCTTCACTTTAGTATATGTTATCACTGTTGCTTTGCTGCGTAGTGGTTAAGAAATCTGGTTTCTTTTTAGAGTGCAAGCATATCTCTGGGTAATATTTACAGCTTGTGCTGTCTTGAAAACTACGTCGTGTTACTATCTGATGGAAGTGCATGTGATAATGGCTAGTTTTTTCTTTTGATAGATTTAAATGTTATGCGATGCTCCCTGCATGGAGGTTATATGTGTTTGTAACCAAATTGATCACAAGCACCCAAGAATAGATTTATGTACAGAAGTAAATGAAGAAAGTAAAATTAAAACAGAGGAATAGAATAAACTAACAAGCAAACCAAAGCAATAATCAAGAACAAAAGAATTTATAGTGGTTCGGCGTTGTATGCCTATGTCCGCTTTGAAGATTATCTTTATTGATTCACTAATAGTTTGATTACAGCAGCAAATAACAATAAATTAGGAAAAAACTTGGTTACAATAAAGGCTAATGTAACCAGCAGCGTAAAGATCCTCAGAATGACCCCCTAGGCCAGTATTTATAGGTGAAGGTGACCACCAATCTCTCTGAAACTTCGGCTATAGGACCTTCTTATCCATATGGGCCCACCATAGGGGTTGCTAGTCCTAAATCCTAATAAAGAGGGTTTGGTATCGATCCCTTCATTGATCGATTCTTGGGCAGCAATCCCTATGGTGGCTTCTTCATGCTTAGATATATTGGCTCTTTAAATATCAAGTCATTTGAACTAGTGGAGCTCATGCTTTTGATTGATCTTTGGCTAAACTTCCCTTGTAAGCTATTTTCTGCTGAACCCTTCAAGTAGCTATGTGCCGATCCTTCATAGTAGACTCCAGTATGCCGATCCTCTACTACCTATCAAACTCTACCGATCCCTCTTACATTCTATGCCGATCCATCTGCATATCCAATCATGTCGATCCATACACTTCCATCTATGCTGATCCATACACTTCCATCTATGCCAATCCCTCTTTTGCTTCGACCATGCTGATCCCTCGTATAACCAACCATGCTGATCCCTGGGGTTCCACCAA
The DNA here is from genome assembly GCA_030737815.1 of Allium fistulosum. Taxonomy (NCBI): domain Eukaryota; kingdom Viridiplantae; phylum Streptophyta; class Magnoliopsida; order Asparagales; family Amaryllidaceae; genus Allium; species Allium fistulosum. Next base: position 1,383,388,045 of record CM060901.1, on the reverse strand, counting down.
GTCATGCTGATCCCTTGTTTGTCCAAGCTAATATCCATATTTCAAGCATCCTACATCGTTTATCTACCAATTCCGTTCATTTTTGACTTCATATAGCCATTTGTACTTTACTTCCAGATCGTACAGCCATAGCCCCGTGGTCATCGTTCTTGATAACAGTCGAATCTATCTTGTGCAACCAGAACAATATAGCCAGGTCAAGATACCGGGTAACACTTGCCCTCCAAAGTACGACTTGTGAATAACATGACGTGCTTTGAACCGAAACAAGTATGAATTATCGAAAAGAAGTCCATCTAGCTTCCTGATTATTTGCTATTCCTTTAACGAATCATTTTCCCAAGGCATTGAATTCTTCATTGATTGCCATGATGCTTGGTTGATTCCCAATAACTTAAATCCAGCGCTATACTTCATCAACATATATAAATCTGATTACGCGAGACTTATAAACTTTTATTATTTGGTCTAGCCTCGAACTTGAAGGTTTCAGGTTTGATTGCAATTTCTGTTGATCTCAAAAAGTTGAACTTTTAAACCATTTTTGTGCATATTCATATACATTTTTCTGTTGTTGGCTCCCGGACGTGTTCGAACGCTCATGGCTCGTTGCCAATTTCTATAATATTGTGTACGCTTACTTTTATAACCAAGCCTTCACGATCATTCATCATTCATATTTTTTTATCTATAGGGATCGTCATTCATTATGCCGATAAATCTTTACGGCTACGCAAATAAGGTTCGGCAAATTTCTATGCCGACCCCTTTTCGTTTATGACTCATTCAACATCCTTGTTACTGAACCCTCTCCCATTCATATATATATATACAAGCCTTACTTTCTTCCTTCCTCACTTTTTCTATCTCCCATGCCTTTACCCAGAATTTTCTTGCCAAACCCAAGGTTCCCAACCTTAGATCATAAATCTAACCATAAACTCGCTTTTCCATCATCTTCAATTCAACAATCCTCGAACGTTCATCTCTAACTTAACTCGAACCTTCACGTTTTCGTATAGGTATGAATTTGTATTACTCCCTCCAATTACATGATTAGATTATTAGCCTCAAGTTGCTGGTGCATTTATAAGGTAGCGAACGATCTTAGGGTGGTTAATGATTGCTGGAACAAAGGTTTCATAGGTTGAATTATGCATAGGAAGAAGGGACGAGGAGATAGAGCGAGAGTTCGACAAGGGATTCTAGGGAAGAAGAGTTAAGGGTAGATAAATGAAGGGTTCAGTGGTGTTGGTGACTCTGGGTGAGGGATCAGTAGGATAGGCTTCGATGGAGGGATCGGTAGTTGATTCTAGAGTTGAGAGGGGAGAAGGATAAAGAAAGTGAGGGTTCAGCGAAGGGTCTTGATAGAGGAAAGGCTAGAGGTTGAGTGACATATGGATCGGTAGATTGTGACACCGTAGTGATAGGGGTCGGTTGCTTTAGTTGTGGAGAGGGATCAGTGAGAAAGGTTTAGGAAATGGATCGACATTGGGTAGTGATATAAGGATCGGCATTCCCTACTCTGGAATAGGGTTCGGTATAAAGGCCTTTGATGGAGGGATCGGTGGTTGTGGTTAAGTAGAGGGACTGGCGTAGGAGCTCTTAGGAAAGGGATCGATACTTGAATCCTAGGGATCGGCATGCACCCTATAAATTAATTCCAACTTAACTTGTTCGAACAGTCACCACTAGTTTGCCTTGCTGACCTTGAACATATGATGAAAATGGACAATCTAACATGCATACTTAAATTGTCGAACTTGAGATTGAACAATCAAATTTTTGGGACTTTCAATATGGACTAAGTGACAAACTTGCAAATGAACTTAAGTAACAGACTTCATACTTCGATATGCCGATAGTCGATTCCGAAGTTTTCACAATCGATCGATCCTTTTTATCAGTTGAGACGGTCAGCGATGATGGTCTCTCTGAGCAAACTCCTAAGTCTCGTCGAATTATTTCATTTTTTCGATTTCTAGCTGTTTATCTTTGTTATAACTGCACTGCACTACACTAGTTCACACTTAGCAAAGGGGAAACATGTTATTTTTTCTAATCTCGATTGTCTACTGAGTATAGCTGATACAGATTCCAATCGCTTGAAGCATTTAGCTGACATGTCTCCGGATTCGGCGATGCAACACCTTGATTTTGAAGCGAAGTCAAGTTCCACGACTATATCTGAAAGGCCTTCTCCAAGCCATCATGCAGAACAAATAGAGGTTTTTGACCTACAAGCGTATCTTTTTCCGATGTTCCAGTCCTTCCAACGTTCTTGATGCTGTAAAGGGCACCATTCTTCAAAATAATCTAGTGGATTCGCAGGCTTCTCGAATTGGAGAGGCTGCTCTTCGCCGGCTATGCTCCATTCACTGAATTTCGTTTGGGGACATCCTGGTCCCTTCAAGACAAGATAGACCTCACTTGCCCCCAACAGGGTATACAACATGCAATAATTTTATGTGTTAGGTTGGATGCGTACCTCCCTTCAATTTGTTTGTTTGAGAAATGTTGAGATATCTTGGGATCGCCCCTACACAACTTCATCCCAATAGTTATGCATTTATTCATGGAACCTTCTTGCTATTCATGAATGTTTTATTCCGTCCGCCTGCTCCCGAAGATATAAGATTTATCTATAACTTCAAATGACGATCGGGAAGCCCTTCTTATGTCTTTCTTGAACCTTCGCCAAATTGCCAAGTTTTGACGGGCGCTTGGAATTAACTCTAACTGTTTAAGCATGAATGGTTCTACGTGCGTTTCCCTCCTAGATTTGCAAGATGATGGTTAGAAGGACATAAGTATTACCTTCACTTCTCTCTCAAGTTCTCTAATTCAAGTCATAACTTTTCCTTTGAATCCATTAACATCCGGAGTTCTTTCAGTTGTTCGCGCATGTCCTGAAGGCCGTGACTTTTCAAGAGCCATCGCTGCTATCCGCGCTACCCCGTTGAGGATAGGGACATCAACTCCTTGTAACTGACGAGTTACTATCCTTGTTCGGGCTGTTGGAAGATGGTTGTAGTATCGAACTTCCTGGAAGTGCGGCATTATTAAGGAATGTTGTGGAACGAAAGAGGGATACTGTCAACCCCATCGTGCCCCCTACCGAGGGTACTCGGGATGATATCGAGGAGGGCTAGATTAAGGATTCTCAAGCAGAGAAACCAGGAGATGTCGATGCAGGCCTCGGAAAAGCGCCAATGGTTGAACCGTCCCAAGTCGGACAATCTCAAACACCTACAAAGAGAAAAAAGAGGTTGGTGTACAGGCTTCATAGAAGAAAAATTGCCTCGGATCCAGAGTTTGTATTACTCTGGTTGAAGAGGAATCGTCCTCTCAGCACTTGGGAAGCTCGTTAAAGGGATTTTCTAATCTTCAAATTCTGGACGACATTATGCCCTATGACTTTCCAAACATTAACATTGAAGGACTCAACTCTCCCACCAGAAGTGGTGAAGGCATCTAACCTTCTGATAAAGGAGATAAAACGTCGAGGAGTAAATCTACCATTACCGGTCCATTGGGGGGAACACTAGGACACTCATAACCACACGCACATCACTATACACATTTTTTTGAGCTTTCGTGCGACAATTATTAATACGCTCCCATTTGGTCTTTACAGGTGCAATGTCTCAATCAAGAGCCATCGATCGCATCAGAAGTTCTTCTGCATACCATCGATCAAGCCGGGATTTAAAGTCTACTCAACGCAGGGAGAAGGATGAGGGATGGGATAAGAATTATCATTTAAGGGAATCCTCTTCCTCTTCCAAACGCAAATCCAATCCCAGACATCTCGTCAAGGCGAACAGTCTGACTTTCCTACTCAAAGTAGAGACCAACCTTTCTATTGTGGTCCTCATATCACTGCGTCTTATGAGCAGCATTCCGGCTATTCAAGCTCCAAACAATCTCGTGAGCGTCGATCACGCAGACATCCACTTGCTGCCTCTGATCCGCCTTTGCCGGCCACTGCTCCCGACATTTCCACAGCAGAGAAGTTGGCTGAGCTCAAGGCTACTTTTCCAAAGATTTGCTTTGATGGTCTCAAATTCCTTCCTTCCATTCATATTGTTCCGGGGCATGCCAAGGAAAGTTCTCTCGCGTGCGTGAACGATGTATTTGTGCAGCACGAATCATTTATACACTTGGCAGAAAAAGTCTTCGAAGTTTCTATTGAGCAACAACACGAGATAGACCATCTCAAGTTGGAAGCTATACACGACAAAGATATAATCAAGCATCATGATGTTGAATTGTTAGAATTTAAAACCCAACTTGCTGAACCGGAGAAGAACGCCAAGGAAACGGCAGAGGCGGTAAGCCGTCTAGAAGCTACTCATAAAAAGGAACTCGATGCGGCACATCATCGTAGCCAGACACTTGCTTTAGAAATGCACTCCTTGCACAAGGAGAAAGATGCTCCGGCTCGCCGCGTCGAGGAACTTGAAGAACTTTTAAAGAAGGAGAGGGAGGAAAAAATCGAAGCTCAAGAGGAATCACACAAATACTATGAGAAAGTTGTTGAGGCTAGAAGCTTAAAGGCTAAACTCGACGAGCAATTCGCCAGAATTGAAGCTCTTAAAGAAGAAGCTCCCAAGTGGAAGCTGCCATGGAGTCCAGTAGGAATGAGATTAAGGACTTATTCATTCCGTTGATTATTGAATACAATGCCAAAATCCTAATCCATCGCGACTTAAACTTTCTCGGTGAGGGTTACATTGAATCGCTCGCCGAAGCTTGGGAGCACATTGTCGAGATGAAGAAGAAAGAGCTTGGTGAAGCCGAACTCAACGAGGAAGAATTAGTGAGGGAAATTCTTCGTGGAAACGAGCCTTCAGATCTAGCTGCCGCAAAACTTTGATTTTCAAGGCTTCTGTACCAACTGAAGGAGGAGAGAATATTGTCGGGTCTTCAAGGACTGATCCTAAAGGTCCTTCTCCATACCAAGTAGCCGGAACGTCAATTTCTCTTGATACGGAGTAGGATCTTGGATATGATCCGGACAGGCCCGGCTTCGAATCCAAGATGTTATCCCCTATTTTAGAAGGAGGAACCCTGGCAACGACGGAGAGTCAACCAGATGCTGGTATTTCGCTTTACTCCTTAGTATATGAAAAGTTTTTGTTCTTCACGTGCAATGGCTTTGAGCTAGTCTCCCTATTTTATCACATTTTCTAGGTCTTCCAGGCCCCAGTGAAACTCCCAGAAGTGGTGCTGTTGTAGAACAACACGAGGAAATGGATGAAGACCCGGTTGCTGCTAATGTTCCAGGACCCGATGCTTAAGTCATCGGTGCCCTTGATGAAGATAAGACCGAGGATCCACTCCCGACCGAAGAATCTGATGACGTAATAGTTATTGGTGCCTCGAAGCACACTAATATGACTAGCATGAAGGAGCAGATCGAAAAAGAGGAACTGTTGAAAAGAAAGGTTAAAATTGAATCCGCCGAGGTGGACGTCGATGATCCTCATCTTGTGCCATTTAAAATTATTCCACCGGGTGGGTCGATCCCTAATGAACTTCCTCCTACCTCTTTAAGCTCCCTGACCAAAGGCGGCAATGGGTCCCGAAAGAGAAGCATGAGTGGTTCTACCCCCGACAAATCCAAAAGAGAGAGGAAGTCGAAGAAGTAGTTGTTGCTTCAGCACAATGTTTATAGTTTGCATAGTCTTTTCTTTCACTAGTCGTAGTTGTTCGGGTATAAATCCCGATCTTTTGGGATAATTTGTACAAAAATTTCGACATCTGTTATGTAAATAAAACCTTTTGTTTTCTGTTGTGCTTCACGTGAATTGTTATTTATGTAGTTGAACGATTACTTTCCATTCAATGTACTTGTAATTTTTTGCTTGTATATTTGGGTAACAATTCACCAACTCCATCCCAAGGCCTTCAAGTGGTCATGGCCTCGAGTCGTATCGAATACCAGACTCGGGCCTTAGTGTTACGCTGTCGGACTTAGCGGTTTTTTGAATGACTATGCTTCTGCCTCCGGCATTGATTTGGCGAGGCCAGAAGTCGGACGGTCGAATTCCATCCTTAGCGAGTATATACTCCTCCAATCGGTTACAGGCCACAGTTTATGGAATAGAGAACGGTCGAAATCCACTCATCTATTCATTCATGATTATATCCACACTCTGGGGATAAGGTTCGGTTTATGGGTTGTCGGTTCGCACCTAGTTTATGTTTGTACTCTAGTCCACACTCTGGAGACTTAGAGTTATCTTGCGGGTAGTCGGTCTCCATCCGATTTATGTTTATACTCCAGTCTGCACTCTGGGGACTCGGAGTTGTTTCACGTGTAGTCGATCTCCACATTGTTTATACTCCAATCAGCACTCTGGCGACTTAGAGTTGTTTCGTGGGCAGTCAGTCTCCACCCGATTTATGTTTATACTCAAGTCCACACTCTGGGAACTTAGGGTTGTTTCGCGGGCAGTCGGTCTCCACCCGATTTATGTTTATACCCCAGTTCGCACTCTAGGGACTTAGAGTTGTTTCGAAGAGCAGTCAAGTCGCACTCTTTTTTGGTTGATTAATTTGCCTCCCAGAATTTGGGGTTTTGATTTAGCACGCGACCAGTCGTATCTCGGTCGCTTTGATTTTTGTTTCAATCTCACAGTCCAGGTAGAAAATTTTCAATTTCTAGTTTGTCAGCCATGTTCGTTCCTTATTATGTATCCCATTCTTCGGATTGTGAATGGGAATTATTAAACAAACAAGTTGACTGAGCTCATCTTGTTTAATCCCAGCAGGAGTTAGCACGATTGGTTGATTCCAAACTCTGGGAGCCTGTTCGTACACATCGATATCAATCAGTTTCGCTATGTAATTATCATGTAACGCAATAGCAAACATAAATATAGAGGAAGCCTAAAACTTTATTCATTAAATGGAAGGGAACAACATAAACTATCTGATTACATATTGGAAAAATCAAATGCTAAAGCAAATTATGAAAATAAGTACAACTGAAATGTAAAGGAAACAAGCTAAGTGAAATAGCATCGTAAGTGTTCGCTATTCCACGCTCTTGGAATTGTAATGCCATCGACAGTCGCTAGCTTGAAAGTTCCTTTTCCAAGCCTCTGCTCAACGACATATGGTCCTTCCCAAATCGGATTCATGTGTGACGGGGTAGGAAAAACCCATTTTAGGACGAGATCGCCAATTTCGAAGGTTCTTGATCGTACTATAGTGTTGTAATACCGGGCAACTCGATGTCGGTGTGCGGCTGCCCTCGGATCAGCTTCCTCGCGCTTCCCGTCTATAAAGTCCAGAGATTCCAAAAGGAGGTCTTGATTTGCTTTGGGATCATAGTAAGTCACTCGATGAGAAGGGACTTCGAGTTCAACAGGAATAACGGCTTCGGAACCGTAAGCACGGGCGAATAGAGTATGACCAATCGTGGACTTGTGAGTGGTTCTGTAGGCCAAAAGTGTCATGGAGAATTCATCCACCCACTTGCCTCTAGCCTTCTCCAAAAGCTTCTACAGAATAGACTTGATGATTTTATTTACAGCTTCAATCTGTCCATTTGCCTGAGGGTGAGCGACCGCTGCAAATCTCTTTTCAGTATGGTATCTTCGACAAAAGTCTTTAAACTCAGCACTATCGAATTGAGTCCCACTATCTGTTACAAAAGTCCGTGGAAGACTGAAGCGACATATGATGTTTCAGACAATAAAGTTGATTACTTTCTTGGTCGTGATTGTAGCTAAAAGCTCCGCCTCGGCCCATTTGGTGAAGTAATCAACTGCAACAATAGCGTACTTCGCGCCACCTTTAGGGATTAGTAATGAACCGATAATATCTATACCTCACATGGCGAACGGCCAAGGGCTGACTATTTACGTCATTTCTGTTGGCAGAGCTCTCGAAACTTTTTCATATATCCGGCATTTATCAGATTGTCTTACACAATCAACAGCGTCTCAATTTATGGTTGGCCAATAACACCCGTAACGGAGTATCTTCTTTGCCAGAGTTTGCCTCCCAGTTTGATCGCCGCATTCTCTTTCATGAACTTCTTTTAAAACACGTTTTATCTCATCATGAGCAATACACCGGAGTAGAAGGACTAAGAAACCTCTCCTATACATGACTACTTCTTGCATAATATATCGTGAAGTTTTGCGAAGGACCTATCGCTTTTCATTTCTTTTATCATGCAGGACCTCGTGCAATAAATAATCTTTAATTGGAGTCATCCACGATTCCCTCTCAGATTCCGCCTTCAGTATTTGATCGATTTCCCTCATGTTTATACTTAGGGATCTAATACTTCGACCGGTACCAAACCCGTCGGCTATGCATCGCCGGTACTAGTGAACTTTGCCAACGAATCAACCTCTCTGTTTTAATCGCGTGGAATATGTGAAATGTCATAGTATTGGAATTCTGTCAACAACTACTGAACTCGGGTAAGATAAGGGGCAAGCCGTTGTCCCTTAGCCTGATAGTTTTCTCTAACTTGATACACTACCAATTGCGAATCACAAAAGATTCCAAGAGATTTAACTTCAAGTTCTTTAGTGAGTTTAAGTCCAGCAATCAAGGTTTCATACTCAGCCTCAATGTTTGTTGCTGGGAAATCAAGCTTCAAAGCATAACAAATCAACCGGTTTTCAGGAGTTACAAGCACGATCCCAGCTACAGAACAATGATCATTAGATGCTCCATCGGTATATAATTTCCATCGTACAGTAGGGATTTCACTTTCTTTTGGAAGATCATCCTGCACAGTAAACTCTGCTATAAAGTTCGCCAAAGCCTATCCCTGGATAGCTCTTCAAGGGAGATAAGTAATGTCAAATTGGCTGAGCTCAATGTTCCATTTGAGTAACCTCCCAGACATCTCAGGTCGCTGCAGGACCTGTCGTAATGGCTGATCATTGTAAAAACTGATCGGATGTGCCTGAAAGTAGGGACGAAGCTTCCGTGATGCAATTAGCAAGCAGTACGCTAATTTTTATATTTTTGGATAATTCTTTTCTACTCTTGTCAATCGTTTACTAATTTAATACACCAGCCTCTAGATTTGATTCTCCATGCAAAACAAGATGGCACTTATAGCGTTGCTGATACAGCCAAATAAACGTACAACTCCTCATGATCTACCAGCTCTGACAAGATAAGAGGTCTCTCCAAATGATTCACCAGATCTTGGAACGCGTTTTTACAATCCTGCGTCCATTTAGAGTTCCTTTTTCCCTTCTTAATCAAATCAAAGAAAGGAACGCATTTGTCGGTAGCTCTAGAGATAAACTGACTTAAAACGGCAACCTTCCCATTCAGACTCCACACTTGTTAAATGGTTCTTGGCGCCTGGATAGCCTAAATCTTCTCTGGATTAGCCTCTATTCCACGGGCATTGACAATAAAGCCCAGGAACTTCCCTGAAGCAACACCAAATGAACACTTCAAAGGATTGATTTTCATCTTGTAATATCGAAGAATGTCAAACATTTCTGCCAAGTCTCTAATGTGGTCGCTTGATCATCGTGACTTCACGAGCATATCATCCACATACACTTCCATTGTCTTTCCAATCTGATCTTTAAACATCCTGTTAACCAAGCGCTGATAGGTTGCTCTGGCATTCTTCAATCCAAACGGCATTACTATGTAACAATACAACCCAACATCTGTAACAAAACTGGTGTGCTCCTGATCGGGGATATGCATCGGGATTTGGTTATATACCAAATACGCATCCATAAACGATAACAATTCGTGTCCTGCAGTTGAATCAACTAGCCGGTCAATCATTGGAAGGGGAAAACTATCTTTTGGGCACGCTTTGTTCAAATCTGAATAATCAATGAACGTTCTCCATTTTCCATTCGCCTTCTTCACAAGTACGGGATTAGATACCCGTTCAGGATAAAGGGCGTCGCAGATAAACCCGTTGACTTTTAGTTTATCCACCTCCTCTTTAAGAGCGACGGATCTCTTCAGATCCATGCCTCATCTTTTTTGCTTCACCAGAACATACTTCAGATCAATATTCAATGCATGGCTCGCAATAGCATGTGAGATTCCACACATGTCAGAGTGAGTCCAAACGAATACATCTAGATTCGCTCGGAAAAAACCAGCAAGTTCTTTCATCATCGGGGGGCTGAGCCGTGACCCATTCTTCAAGACTCGTGATTGGTCATCGTGGCTGACCGTGATATCAATCTTCGGCTTAGCCGGTGCAGCCTTGGTCTCTTTGAACTCCTATTCATCATCTATCGGATCTATATCTCTATAGAACTGACTGTGGTGCCCGAGCCAAGGCTCAGGCACTGGTTGTCAATCTTCAGTAGTTTGGATGCGGACGGCTTTGTCCACACCCTTTCCCTTCTCCTTACGTTGAGCTTCCCTCAACTCAGCTACATAACAGGCACATCCAGTTGCCTGACCGCCATGAACAACTCCTACACCATTATTCGTCGGAAACTTCAGAGTTAAACACCATGGGGAAAGAGCTGCCCTGAATTCAGCCAGGGCTGGTCGGCCCAGAAAATCATTGTACAGAGAGTCAACATCCAAAAAAATAAACGGTAAGGTTCACACTCTCCTTCGTTCACCTTCTCCCAATTCAACAGGTAATTCTACGTATCCTACCGCCTCGGTCGCCATGCCATTAAAACCATGAATACAAGCTTTAGATGGTTTTAAGTCTTTAGCTTCCATTCTCATCTGATCATATGCCTTTTCGAAGATTATATTCACCGAACTTCCACAATCAATCAAAATCCTTCTTACCAACGCAGGACCAATCATAGCTGAAATGACCATTGGGTCAATTGTTGGAGCATCTACCTTGTCTGCATCCTTTTTTCTAAACACAATATCATCCGCCATGGTGCGCTGCTGTTTTGCCAGAGTACCATCTTCCGTATTCGAACAGCATTCAAAATCTACATGCTTATCACACTAGCATAGCGCTCCATCTCTTGCCAACTCATGTCCGCAGGGTGTGGTCCCCCAACTATTGTATTTATCACTAGTCTTCCACCGGTCCGTGCAGGCTCCTCAGCCCTACGCGAAGCTTGTCCTCGATTGGGGTCAGATGTCCCCTGTCCACCATCCTGTGGAGTTTTCACAAACTGTTGCGGCTTCTTTTCCCAAATCATTTTTTCTATAACATCCTGGAGATGCCTACATTCATTTGTATTGTGCCCATAACATTTGTGAAACAGACAATATTTCCCAGTCTGCTTCTGTCTCTCTGACGACACTTTTGGAGGCAGCTTCCTGTACTGCATGGTATTGCAAGTGGATAGATAAATGTTCTCCATGGACGTGTTTAGCGGCGTATAATTGTCATACATTGGAATCCTAGGCTTTAGTCTCCCAAAATCCCTCTTCCGCTCTAGATTCCTATCTCCGTCTTTCTTTTGTTGATCGGCTTATTCTGAACATTCACCTGAACTTTTTCGAAACTGTCATCAGACTATTTTATTGTAATATTACTCTGTACTGCTTCTCCACTCGGTCCTGCAACGTTCTATTTCGTGGAGGACCTGGCTTACTCCTTCCTCAGAAACTGAGTTGCCTTTGAATAGAAGCGCTCCAACGTGGCAGGCGGTTTTCCAACCAGCCAGCCACCAAACTCAGATTCCGGATCAATCCCTCTCATCACGGCCATAAGTATAGCATGATCATTTGGGTTACTAACCTCCGTGGTGGCGATATGAAATCTCTCCAAGTAATCTTTCAACGATACCCCTAGGGCCTGGATCATACTGGAAAGGGACATCACGTCTTTAGGACGAGTCGCGTGCATTCGGAATTGCTCTACGAACTGGATTGCCAACTCATTGAATCTCAAAATTGACCGTGGAGATAGTCTCGTGAACCACATCATTGCTATCCCAGAAAGAGTTACGGGAAAGCATCTGCACTTGGTTGCATCGTTAGCTCTCGCAGAATCCATCAGCCATTCGTATCTCATGATATGCTGCCTGGGGTCGCTTTTTCCCTCGTAGGAAGACATTGATGACATGTTGAACCTTCTTGAGTATTCTGCATGCAGAATGTTATCAGTAAACGGGGTATGGCTTCTTGAGATTCCCTATTCATCATTAGTCAAGCCTTGCTTCTCTCTCACCAACTGTCTGACCATTGCTGATAAGTTCGGTGTTTGGATGGATGGTGCCATGCGGTGGTCACGCTCCACCTCACGTGTATGGTTCGGTCGATGTCTACGGGCCGTTTCACGCCTTCTTGGTTCACCATCCCCTTGATGCGCACCTTGAACATTTATCTCGTTGTCATTTCGGCAGGGTACCTGGTCCGCATTCGATCGAACTCCAGCATCCAAGCTTCCGGGAAGAACTCCAGCATGATTCCCTAAGTGTAGAGAGGGAATCCGCCTCTGGAGGAGGGATCGATACCAATCCCTAGGGAGGGATCGGCACCGATTGGTTTTGGCAGACCATATTGGTCTACCAAGTCACGCTCCGATGCTTCTGCGTGATCTCCTTCAAGCCTGCGGTATTTATCCGATGAGCTTAAACTTTCCAACGCTGAGTAAGGAGTGGGATCTCTTTTGGCCTTCCCACACTGTTGTTGAGTAATCTGGTTCATCAGGCTAATATTGGTCTGAATCTGCTCATTTAGTTGTCGATGGCTTTCCATCAACTCTCCCATTAGATTATGAAATTCATCTCGGGTTATAGACTCAGTAGGGTTCTGAACTTCAACTGGATCAGCATTCAAATTTGCAGGTTGGTTGCTTGGGCCTCCTTGTTGAATGCTAGCAGTCTCATTTCATCAACATTCTGAGAAGTAGATCTGGTATGTCTCACCATTATCAGTCTCCTTGTTTAGATTTTAGCAAATCTGAGTAGTGTAAGTAACTTTATGAAGATAGCTATGGATCTCCTTCGGGGGATTTGCCCAATCCAGTAGCAACAAAAGGGATCCTATTAGGTTGAGAATTAGTTTCTCAGTGAAACCACCAAAATATTTGCAACCATATTGGTCACAAGCACCCAAGAATAGATTTATGTAGAGAAGTAAATGAAGAAAGTAAAATTAAAACAGAGGAATAAAATAAACTAATAAGAAAATCAAAGCAATAATCAAGAACATAAGAATTTATAGTAGTTCAGCATTGTATGCCTACGCACACTTTGAAGATTATCTTCATTGATTCACTAATAGTTTGGTTACAACAGCAAACAACAAGAAATTAGTAGAAAACTTGATTACAATAAAGACTAATGTAACCAGCAGAGTAAAGATCCTCAAAATGACCCCCTAGGCTAGTATTTATAGGTGAAGGTGACCACATATCTCTCTGAAACTTCGACTATAGGACCTTCTTATCCATATGGACCCACCATAGAGGTCGCTTGGCCCAAATTCCAATGAAGAGGGTTTGGTACCGATCCCTTCATTGGTCGATTCTTGAACAGCGATCCCTATGGTGGCTTCTTCATGCTTAGATATGTTGACTCTTCAAATATCAATTCATTTGAACTAGTGGAGCTCATGCTTTTGATTGATCTTTGGCTCAACTTCCCTTGTAAGATATTTTCTATCGAACCCTTCAAGTAGCTATGTGCCGATCCCTCATAGTAGACTCCAGTACGCCGATCCCCTACTACCTATTAAACTTTGTCGATCCCTCTTACATGTATTGTGATCCATCTTGCCTTGACCATGTCGATCCATCTATTTATCCAATCATGCCGATCCATACACTTCCATCTATGTCGATCCCTCTGATCCCTCGTATAACCAACCATGCTAATCCCTGGGGTTCCACCAAGTTATGCCGATCCTTTGTTTGTCCAAGCTATTCCGTATTTCAAGCATCCTACATCCTTTATCTACCAATTTCATTCATTTCTGGCTTCATATAGCAATCTATACTTTACTTCCGGTCCTACAGCCATAGCCCCATGGTCATTGTTCTTGATAATAGTCGAATCTGTCTTGTTCAACCAGAATAATATAGCCGGGTCAGGATACCGGGTAACAATATGTGACTGCTTGTGCAGCATGTATTAGTAGTTTAGGCATGTTGCATAACTCCTGTGCTATAGCGATTTTAGTTGTTTCTATTAGTTGCTGAGACATCTTAGTGTCAAACCTGTATTTCATTTGTAAAATGGTATGGGCACTATAAAAACAGCTTGCCTGTGCAAAATAATAATACTTTGTTTTACCTGCAAAAAATATCATAACATATATCAAAATATATAATACATGTACATATATTTCATTAATTAACTTATTTGATTAATTTACATATTTTATTAATCTTATTAATAAATTTAAAATTTTGAAATTAATTTATATTATTTTTCAAAATTTTGAAATTTTTTAACATGTTATAACTTTTATAATATATGTATATCTTATTTTAAATTTAAAATCTTATATTTTCAATTTTCAAACAATTTTGAAACTTAGCCCAATGCCTAATTCAAATTGGGCCTTATCTATTAGTTGCAACCTTTGGGCTCATATATTTGTTTGGGCTGGACCGGTAGTCAGCTAGGGAAAAGTACTTGATTACCCAAATCCAATCCTTTGACACTGCCTTTCTTAGACATCCTACTATCTGGGATGTAATCCTATTAGTTAGCCCCAACGTGACTTAGACTGCATAGGCTATTGGGCTTTAATACCATTGTTGGAACTATGTCAGCCTGTAGTGGAAGCTATGGGAGAATTCCAATTTCTTTTACCATATTGGATCTTAGTTGGGCCTATGAAGTCTAATTTATTTAGAACATTTTGAAATTTCTTTTAAATAAAAATCTTTATTTATTTAAATTTACAAAATAATATTATATTATTTATTTAATGTTATATTATATATATACGTGTATCATATACATATATATGTGTGTGTGCATGTGTAACATATCAATCCGTGCAAGGTATAACATGCATGTGTACAGGTGTTGGGATTAACACCGTAATGGACACGTTAGCTCATCTAATATATAAATATATTGTCCAAATGTATGTCCATATACTTTTATTTACATATATATAATGTTACAAATATATTTATATATATAAACTACATTTTTTTATTTAAATACTTTTATGTATATATATAATAAATTGACATTGTAAATATTTTTAACTATATGAATTTATATTTAAATCATTTATAAAATATATAAAATATTTTTTTATATAAATTCGAAAACAGTTTATACATACATACATATATATATATATATTAAATAGTTATATATAATAATATAATATAAATAATTATTAATACTTACAATATACATAAAATATATTTTAAATAAACATATTATCGCCCGGTCATGCGCACAACTCAAAATAAAAAAAGCGATTTCAAAATATGTTTTACTAAATATCCATATGTATGTATATAAAATATTAATAAAAGAAATTATTTTCAAAACTAATTTTAAATTTTAAATTTCCAACAAAATTATAAAAGATATTTTGTACTTCGAATATTTATTATTATTTTTATAATTAAAAACTAATTTTTAATTCTAGGCTTTAATTTAAATAATTTTAAATTATAAAAAAATGTTTTTTTAATTTACAACCGAGAGTGTGTTATCATTAAGCTTAATTTTATAAAATATAAAATATAATTCATATATAATATACATTGATATAATTAATTTATGCAATTAATTGATTTAAATAATATATACTGGTGTAACTCGCACGACGTGCATCTTTAGAAATATTTCAATTTTATGTAATAAAAATTTAATGAATGCATGTGTATTATAAGTGCAAAAGCTTTGGTGGTCACACTACTTTTATTTCAAACAGTTTTGTGTTGGTTGCAAATTGATAGTGAAATTTCGTTGATGGATGGTCGAAAAGGGAATGGTAGGTAATGTTGCAAATGGATGTTAAGATTTCGTTAATGGGTGTAGAGTATTTTTGGAATTTCAAAAGGACGCTGTGGATATCATATTCATTTAATTCTCTTTATTAATAGTGTGTGTATATATAAATTATATTACTGCTGAAAATAGTATATCTATAATACTATGTATACAAAATTATACAGCCATATTTGTATGGTGTAATATTTATTTGTAAACTATATATGTATATTTAAATATTATATATTAAATTTAAAAAATGTTTAATTTTTATTGTTGAGCTGTACCATTATAGGTATGTACATGATAATTTTTTTTAATATACAAGTATATGCAAACATACAACCAATCCAATTGTGACAATATATCGAATCGTCACATAACTAATAATATATATATAATATAAACATTATATCCAAAAATTAATAATTATATATTGATTAGAAATGTACCTTACATCCAATGCTTGAAAGTACACCTTGAAATGATGAAATTTACTCCTTGAACTGATTTCCAATCCAGTAAAGTGCTAGTCCCCAAACAGATGACCATCGACCATTGAATAGCACTTAGTTTGATTAGATTTTAACTTAAAAAATTAGAGAGATGGTTTGCGAGTTTGGTTGGATCTAAGGGGGATATGGAGGCTAAAAAAGATCACAAACTAGTGTGGTAAGAGATGCTTATATACATGAGAATTTAGAGATATTTTAGGATCAATATCCAACATCATCTCTTACCACTTCTCTTCCATCTTAGCACTCAATCTCAAAACCTCTATTGCACCATCTCATGACTGCACCAAGCCCCTATAATGGATGAATATGATTAGCCCCTATATAAGCTTTAAACTCATTTAAAGCGCGAACAAATATTTTGCATTTAAATCCAGTTTAAACGCGTATCGATATCGCATATTGATTAATATATTTATAACTATTATAAATACATTTAATAATATTTGTTTATCAAACCAAAATCAAATTCATAACTAATATTTCACAAATATTTATTAATTTAATTCATTTATAACAATTATAAAATAATTAAATCATTTGGTCAAAGGAGTATTCATCGTTTCAATTGTCTAACTCATTATGTGTAAATTTGGTTAGTGGTTAATATCAAACTATTTAAATATTAACGTTCACATGTCACTTAGCTGGTGGTGGGACATTTTTGCCAAATTTATCGTTTACTTGATTTCGGTAAAATCCAATTTTGCTTTATTAAGCATTACCCGGTTGTGATAATTATTTTACACCAATTCTCTTTGTCAGAACTATATCACTTTGGACTTATGAAATTTGGTTATGGTCAAAATTCCAATATCATCAACATTTAACTCTATAGTCAAAATGTAAAGTCTTTGGTTCAATAATAACGATTATTATTAATCAAAATGTTCTGGCTAGAGACACTGGCTTTGAGTTGACTTCAGTTGACCGTGATACTAACCTCATATAACTGGGGAGAGGAATGCTCTCTTAAATAGTGTTTCACTTCCAATTCTTCCAATCGACCCAACTATAGTAGTTCGATGGACCATGCCATGATTTAACTATAATCAAAGCGGAGCTTCCACAATAAAGATCAACAATATTCTCAAATCAAGAAAACTGGAATTTGGTCACATCAATATTTTCTATTTGACCTTAGTTATATTAACCAACAGAAAACTATCGAGTGGGTCATTCCATAGTTATCCAATAACTATCAGTACGTAACCCCTTGATACCCCTAGCAGCCATGAGTAATACACTGCCCAACATCTGGAGAGCGTTACATACTCTAGTTTCAACGGATGTATCGATATCCAGTCACCATACATCTTGACTAGGAATATTTAAAATGGTATATTTATTTTCATTGTGATAAATTACTTACGGTTACGACACTTTGTAACTACTTCACAAAACATACCATTTATGGATTTTCTATTAAATATACTTTTAATTAAATTAATTAATCAATTAATATAACAAATTATATCAAGCATATAATAGAAATAAAACACCTTTTATTTCGAACAAGATTAGTTATCGAGTTAGATATATGTAATGAATTACATAATTTCCCTTAAGGCATACCCCTAACTCTATTAATATGTATGTCAACTGGGACGCCGGCTGGTTTGTATGGCTCAGATTTTTGCCAACTATTGCTCTGTACCTTTGCATGCCTTGGTCCGAATAAGGCAGCATTGGATCGGGGAGTGGTTGTGCAAACATGTGCTGCCAATGTGGCAGCAAAGGAGAAGGAGTGGTTATCGCACAGTGCCGCTTTTGTCGGATGAACAGTGTCATATATGCCCTTATTTTTTAAAGAAACTGCACGGTCGTAGCTTCTTTTTGTAGGGGCAATTAGGTGTCTACTACCAAAGCCTACCATGTCAAGACAAGAGGGTTTCAAAAGGTGTTGGTGGTCGAGGTGGAAGACGAGTGGGGGACCTTGATGAGGAAAAATGGAGGAAAGCATTGTTTGAGTTACTCGATGCACGAGTGAGGTAATTGTCAAGGCCGCTCGAATGTTGAGGTACATATTGCATGTCGGGCCGCTACTGTTGTCATCGCCTGGTAATGACGGTGTGTGCCTTGGATGGTTCGTGTGTGCATCGAAGTGGGGAGGGCCACTTTGTTGTGGGAACTGATTGGCTCGACTTGGGTGCGAGCTTCTAGCACCATGCAGGCTGAGATGTTGGTTGAGATATTGGTTGTTGGAACAATACGGACCGATGTGCGTGCGATGATGCGGGCTAAGATGTTGACCGTTGAAAACATGCAGGCTGACCCAAATCATACCCATGAAAAAATTGAGCAACAAATATAGTGTATTAATTAGGCCCAACATCATGGAGTGTCCATGAAGGAAGGCGTATGCTTAGGAGGAAGTTTCAATG
The DNA here is from genome assembly GCA_030737815.1 of Allium fistulosum. Taxonomy (NCBI): domain Eukaryota; kingdom Viridiplantae; phylum Streptophyta; class Magnoliopsida; order Asparagales; family Amaryllidaceae; genus Allium; species Allium fistulosum. The sequence goes on along the minus strand of CM060901.1, from coordinate 1,383,369,277 downwards.
GTACTTTTAATCTAGATTAGATCTAGATTTAAAAGAGAGGAAAGGTAAATTTATTTTACATTTCTGGTAGCCATAAATAGCCCCACCTTCTCTCATTCAAAACACACAAAACTAATACAACCCCGACCTTCAGTAAAAATTAGTTGGAGCCTTGAAGTTAAGATTTGCACACTAAATGTAAAGGAGAAAGGAACTGCAGTTTGAGGAGAATGAGCTAACATCACAACATATCGACAACTAGCAAATCCGAGGTATTTTATAATTCAAATATTTTTATACAAATATCTTCGGTTATTATTTTTGGCCATAAACAAAAATATATTTTTCAACGATAGATAAATATTTATGAATATATATTTGCATACATATAATATATATATATATATATATGTTTCGTAAACAAAAATTTTAACCTATGTAACTAAATATATTATTCATATGGATAAATAAATATATATGTATATAATATTCACGGGAAAAAATAATAATTCTTCTTAGGTTTTAAAATAATAAGTCTTTTCAGATTCAAAAGGTATTATATATATATATATCTTAATACATCTGAGTTGATCAAATTTAAGATTCAAATTTCCAACTTTAAAATATATCAATAATATATATATATATATATATATATATCGAAAATAAATGTATATATTTCGACCAAAGCATAAAAGACATAAATATTTGTTTTAAAATGTGTATATATTGCTAATTTTATAAAAATATTCATTTAAAATTATTGTTGAGAGTTTATAAAAAAATATTTTTTTATACAGCCGAAGAAAAATTATAATATATTAGTATGTCCAATATATATATATATATATATTGTTTTTTAGTAAAATACACAAAAGTGGTATTCTTGATATTGCATGCTTATTTTATAACCATAAATCACAATGGTTATACACACACGCGTGCACACACGCACACAATTCTATGTTGCCATTCACATAATGTCTTGGGTTGGTTTATACAACTTATGATGTTCACGTTGTGTATATGAATTTCCATTAGATAAAATATAACAAATTAAATTAAAGTTGAATTAGAAATTATAATATACATATAAGTAACTTTAAGTTATAATATATAATTAAAGCATTAAAGAAAAAATTAAATTAAATTCAAATAATAAACTCATCATTTATTAATGTTCACTAAATATGATTTAGTGCAAAGAAATTATTCATGTAAACACAAAATAAGGTTTAGTACAAAATTAATGAAAGGATTCTTTTTTGAAATTTCCCTTTTTACCTCGCGACCAATGCACCTGATTAAACATCATTGGCACATATTGGATAGCTTTGGCAGACCAAAACTAGCTTGTGATATCAAGAATAAGTATACAACATGAACATTATAGGAAGAATCTTGATTGTGTTCGCTTAAGGAGGTATTCCAACAATTTTTAAACCATCATATTAGCTAAAAGTGCAACGACTTGCTACAACAAGTCCCTTAAGAACAAACATGAACCTTGGGTTGTATTAGTTCGAAATCGATTATCTATTATTGGAATCTGTTAGTAAAGTTGGATATTATAACATAATGAACATATATTGATAATTTTATAATCTATTTTAGCTAGATAAGCTTCATAGAGAGTCCACTACAATAAAGGTGTATGATAGGATCCACAAGGTCGATGGGGAGGGTGGTTCGATCAGCTTTAGCTGGGCCGACGATAACTTAAAACAATATGTAGAAAGTCAGATGTATAGAACTTAGAACAATATGTAGAAAGTCGGATGTATAGATTGAGTATTTGATTTATATATTTCTCTATATATGTTAATAAATTTGGAAATATGTATAACATGACAAGTACAATGCCAATGTCTACGAGTTGCATAACCTAGGCATTATCACTACTTTTAATGTACTCAAAGACTCTCTATTGGTGAGAAAATGCGTTAACATGGTTATTACACCCTTCCCGGGGTAATTATTTCAAACTTGATTAAATATATTCATACACATGCCATTTAATCATAATTTGACTTAATAGTATAAACGAATGAATAACGCTCTAATTACTATACGCAAAAACGCAGACACTGCCAATAGTCTAGTAGCAATGACGCACATGAAAGATTGGGAGTGCAGGAGGAGCTACGGCTAGTTCGCTGCTGAAGTAGGAGTTTCCACTGCTAGAGAAGAAGCTATGTACGAATATACTCAATAAGATAAGAGAATCAACTACTTTGATATTCGATCAAAGCTCTTACAGACCTGGTGAAATAGAAATCAGGTGGTGATGGTTGAGGTGATTCAAGCTGAACATAAGAGGTACTTCTATAATGTGTGTTTTTGTGTGTGTGCATATAAGTCTTATTGATTCGAACTTATGGATTTATTGAGCATTTTGATTTTGGATTTTTTTTCTTAGTATTTGAACTTGTTGATGTACTATATGAACTTGATTGTTTTTTCCCATATCTTACTTAGTATAAAACTGCATTGATGATATATAATTGTCTATGATGATGTATAATTTCTTTTGATGATACACATTGATATGTTGCTTAGTTGACACATTTTATTTGCATACACGCGCGCGCGCCTGTGTGTCTATATATATCATATTTGGTAATTTTTGATGGATAAAGGAAAACCAATCAAAATCTAGTGAAAATTATCAAAAAATGCACAAGGAAGGTTAGGAAATACATTGGGAAATTAATTTTATTTTTTAAGTACAATCGTAGGGAAAGCATCGATGAAGCATAGGAAACCGTGGTTGTTGGAAATGCATCGACAGGTAGACGTATAACTTATTTAACTATTTTAAAAAACATTCAAAAATGCATGTATTGCGTAAGGAGGACACTGAGAATAAGGGAGTATGCAGAACATTGAAAGATTTGAGTGTAAAGAGGACATAGTGAAGAGGACCACACGAAATGCAGATGAGCCATTGATAAAACTTTTCCTGCATTCAAATTTTTGAAACCCCCTTGGCGTCAACAAGGTGCCGCCAATCAAAGTTTGACACGCCGTCGACACCCAACGTGCGTCGAGAATGTCATTTTCTTCCTTGTATTTATATCAGATCTCTATAAGCCTCAGATACAAATACAGATGTAGAACTATTCATTCGAAAGTATCTGATGATAGATCCAAACCATGTGACCATTTAAGCTAACATGGAAATAGTTGAGTGCATTTATTGCACATCAAATAAAGAGGAAAAAAAGCTATTATTAAAATAATGCATAAAGCTTACTTGTTTGATTATACGAAAAACAAGCACGCTTAATTAGTCAAAATGGAAGCATTGCGTCATTATGCTTATGTTTCATTTTAAAATGAATGTTGTTGTGAATTCAACAACTATTCCTAATATCCAATTGGTGATTGCACCCACTCTTATCAATAAAAAAAAATTTGGAAACTTAACAACAAACAATTGAAATCTAATAATCTAAAACGAGAGATGCGTGTGTGTGTACAGTCAAAATGGACAACCAAAGTGTTCATGGACAAAAAATGTAGTAGATCTAAGAATAATAATGTTTCTACATTTTATCATTTTCTACGAAAATGGAAGATACAATGCTATTGTCTATGCAGTCAAGGGCATCGTCGATGCATGGTGGAGCACCATGCAAACACTACTTTGTAATTTTACGCCATAAATTTATAGTTTGATGCTTTATTCCAGCCCTTGTCTAAGCATTGTTTGAGCCCTAAGCTCTTTTGGGACACTAAGAAAATATACGTTCGTTATATGAATTTATTTTACTTTGAATTATATATGTATACACACACACATGCACGCACGCACGCACACAATAAATACATCCAATTAATTTGTTTATTTACTGAAGCTTTTCATCTTCTAATAGAATTGCATATTTAGTTCAACTTTTTATATTTCATTCAAATTATAAGGAAAAATAATCGATAACTATTCTTCTCCATAACTAAAACAAAGGTAATGCAAAAGTTACCCATTATTTTCTTATTTCTTCGAGATTTGATTTTAACAAGTTATTCATTTTTTCTGTCATATTTCTATTTATTTTCAATATAAAAAAATCATGTTTTATTAATATAACCAAAAGCAATCAACTATAAAAAGAAAATTGAATTGTTACTATCTAACCTAAGCAATTCATTTTTATATATTATGCTATTATTATTTTCGGAGTTATTCAATGCTTTGCATTAATTTTATGTTGTGAGCACCTATTTCACCCGGGCTCGGTCTAGACTTCGCCTATATTATGGTTGTTCCTGACGCCTAGCGCTCTCCTTCGCCTCGGACGACATAAACTATAATGTAGTGTGAATCGACTGATATACTTTTTTTCATTTAATCTAATGCACTAAATAAGTAAAGAAATGTAATTCCTATAACTAGTTGATTTTTATGTAAGTGAACACTTTTGAAAATTTTGGATTCTGACTCTACAAATAAAGGCCATATTTCAGAAATTTTCTTATATTTTTTTCCTAAAGCTTCTCGATTTTTTGAAAAATACGACATTCCTTTAATTTTTATGTTTTATAAAAGTTTTTATTTTGTCGTGAAGTTTTTTTTGATAACATGAGTAAAACTCTATTCAAGCAGAACTCTCTTGTTGATGTCTCGGGGTTCTAACCCATGACCTTTAGAACCTCTGTCTAAAGCGTCACATCCTAACCACTTGAGCTAAATGTCCTTGACTTCATGAAGTTTAAATTATTTTGACCTTTTTGAAAAATTGAGAATATTCTTATATTTATTAACTATTTAAGCTTATTGAATTTTATTGATACTTACTTAATCTAAAGAATTTTTTTTCACTTTTTAATTGTCACTTTTGTTGTATGAAAATTCGAGAATTTATTGGAATAAAACTAGCTTGGTTAATTTTTAGATTTAAAAAAAAGCAGTACTTTCCGAAAGCTTTTAGAGTGTTTATAAAGTAGTTCCATTTTCTTTTCTTCTTCTCCTTTTTATTTTGAAATGGCAAGGTAGTGTTTACTTTGAAAATGAGTTTTGTGTTTTAAGTTTTCTACGCGTACTTTGAAAATGCACGGAAGAGAAGAAGACAGTGAAAGACATTTGATTTGCAAAAATTTTTTAGCATATTAAATTAAGAACAATTTTTTTTGCTTTGCGTCTTTTGTGAAATATCATAAACTATCTTCTTCTTTCCCCTTGCTTCTTTGTTGGAATGATTGGGATCTTCAACTCCCCTTACACGACATTTGACATACATATTAAAAACGAAAAACAAAAAACTTGTTTTCAAGTCAAACACTACTTAAGTTACTTGAAACTTTATTTTTTATGATTTCTTATGAAATTATCTGAGTTTTCAAAATTTCTTGAATGAGACACCTTTATTGGTTTTGAAGTTTTGAATAATTTTGACTAATCTCCAAAAAAATGTTGAACTTTCTAGAAGGTTTAATCTTTCTTTCCTTCTTTTTTCTTTTCTGGAAAATTTAACTTTTTCAGTTATTTATTTAATTTTTCAAGAACTCCTACATTATTGTAAATTTGTAATTCTTTGATAAATGTTAATAGTTTTGAACAATTTTTAAGTTTTCCAAGACACTTTAATATAATTAAAATGAAATTTCTTTGATAAATGACAGTTTTGATTTTTCTTTAAATAGGATGTTTTTTGAAAATTTTGACTTTATCTTACAAAAACCACATTTCTGAAATTTTATTTTTTCCGAATAGCTGTTTCTAAATATCACGCTCTTTAGAAGATCTAAATTTTTGAAGAAATATGAATTTTCTTCGTGAACTCGATTTCCTAAACAGGGTCGGTCCTAGGGATAGGCTGGCCAGACAGTCGAATCACGCTACCCCCCTAGGTCGGGCAACCACCATCAAAGAAAGTGAAGACAACTGACAAAAATTAGGGATAAGATAGTATTACTGTTACATGAAAATTTACTATTGGTTTGTTGTTGTAATTGGTTGTGTGATATGATTCTTACATTGAGATCAAGGGTTCAATTCTGGGTTGCTATAATTAAGTTCAATTTTTCTTAAATTGATATCTATTAGGTTTTGCACAAAACCTTCCTTTATCCTTATGTTTAGGTAAAATTCACTACATATTGTTATCATTATCTTTAAATTTTTAGTTTATACAATGCATATTTGTTAAGACGGTAATATCTTTTATGTTTATATTTTATTTTGTTATGTATTTGCATCTTATAAAATGAAAAGAAAGTTTAATCTAATAGAAAAAGGAAAACAGGGGCAATAAAAACGATCTCGTTTAGGGCAACCCAAACCTCGGGACCAGCCCTATCCCTAAATATATCTAAAATTTTAGAAAAAACCTTGTTTTTATGTAGAAAACTAGATATTTTGAAATTTAGAAATATTATTCCCTGGAATAATAAGTAAATATTTTTGCAAATTTTTTAAATCCCCATAAGAATTTGAAATTTTAAGAGTAAACTGAATTTTGTTTTCTGACACTTCAACTATTTCATTGTTTACTGAAAAATTATTACGAGATAAAAAAATTTGTTTAGGAGTCAACTTGATTAAGCAAGTTCCAAGTTATGCTCCATGAAACATATTTTGGAGCATCCTAAAAATGCAGAGGTAACGGCTACTCTCTACCCTAAGTAGCATAAAAAATATACTCTAAGTCGTCCACAAGATGATCAAAGTTTCACTGCTGTTAAAAAATATAGTAAAACTAAATATACATTGCCCACACAAATATACCTGCATACCCCATCCGCTGCCAAAACCAATCACATTGGTTGCCTTGCGCAAAATTTGGAAGAAAATGAAAGGGAAAAAAAGTAGATAAACTGTAGATTTTGGGACTTCAACCTCAATGGATTCATGAATCAACACTGAAATACTACACTTTTAATTTTTATATTTTTACCTCTCTACTTTAATAGATCAATATTTTCAAAGCACACACAACATTTTGTTGCCCTTTTCGATATTTTGATGGTGTTGCGGTGCCTTGTGTAAATGTTTTTACTGTTTTACTTTTGGTCGGGCCTAACCCCATCTACTATGTCAAGGTAAATTACCATTGGTTCATTTACTAGAATTTTAGGATCTAAAGGTTCCCATTTGTTACAAAAATACAAACTATATAATATGTCCGACGATTTGAACATTGGACAAAACGTAAATGATCGGGTAATTGAATTTAGCTAACGGTGGTATTTTTTTAATATAACACAAGTGATACTTATTCAGACGGATCACACTTTTTGAAGTGTCCATGGTTCGAATTCATGACAATTAAAACCTTTGTTTAAAACGCAAACCCTAATCACTTGAATTAGAGATCCTGAACGAATTTAGCTAACGTTAGTGAAAACGAGGTATTGTCGGGAAATTACAAAGAAACTCTTCAAGTTAATTAACCCCTGACCTTTTATTTGCATATAAGTGTATTTTTGGAATTTCACGATCGGATCAAAAAAGTTATGTTTTCATTCAACTATTACTAAAGATATCTCAACAATCTCCATGGCTCCATCTTGCCAATACCTACATTCATATATACTATATTACCATAGGCAAATTCTATTTCAACCCGTATTTTCACTTAGTAGCCCCCTCTTTAAAAAATAAAATTTCAAAGACAAAAATACCCTTAAGAAGCTTTATTCTCAATTCCTTTATTTCTTACGTAAGTTTTTACTGTCTAAACCACAGAATCTCCAAAACCCTAATTTCCAAATCACTAAAGAAAAAATTCTTTTTAAACTACTAGATGATGGATTTTGAAAAGTAGAACGAACTTTGGTCGCAATCACAGCAGGTAATTCAGAAGAAAAAAAATTGAAAAGTTTTTAATTTTTTCCAAATACAATCATAGGCTGTCGATTACGGGGATTAGTAATAATCCACGCCGGGGTACTACTAGGTTCCTAGCTTAATCGCGCACAGTAACTACGTGAATCTGTACACAACCACGTATAACGGCTGCGTGTATTGACACTAACCACGCAGTGACCCTGCGTGGTAGTTCATTTTGTATTTTTTTAACTTTTTAGCGTTTGATACTTGTTTTCTTCATATTGTACCATTTTCCAATGATGAAGAAATGTGCGACGAAATAGTATTGGATTATTCAAATGAGTTTACGACTTATGATGTAAGTTTACTTTGATTAACTTTCGAATAAATCCATATTAATTACATTTTATTTAACATTTTTAATGCAGATATTTCCTCCGAGAAAAAAATTGGTTGATTGGGTTTGTGATACGGGAAAACGTCTTGGTTTTGTTATCATAATAATGAAATCAGATACTGGTGCTTCAAGCAAAAAAACCAAAATTATGTTTGCTTGTGAACGAAGTGGTGTGTACAATAAGCGAAAAGAAAAAAGCCCGAAGAACCTCCGAATGACCGGTACAAAAAAAATGCAATTGCCCGTTTAGACTTAAAGGTGAGAAACTTCCTACTTTAAATGATTGGTGATTGCATGTTGTGAATGGTGTTCATAATCATTCAGAATTAAAAAATACTGAAGGACGTTCGTATATTGGTCGACTAAGTGAAGATGAGACCAAGTTAGTTATTGAGATGTATAGGAACATGGTAAAAGCAAAAGAAATTTTACACACCATTAAAAGAAATGATCCTACAAATCATACCACCATCAAAACAATTTACAATGTTATACGAGCACAAAATTCTACTGAGCGAGCAAGGCGTTCTCAAGTTCAATATTTGCTTAGTAAATTGAAAGAGTTTTTACTTTGAATGGCACCGTAAAACATTAGATGTAACTGATATTATTAAAGACATTTTTTGGACGCATCCTACCAGTTTGGATTTACTACGTATATTTCCCCGAGTTATCATATTAGATTGCACATATAAAACCAATAGGTACAGAATGCCTTTACTTGAGGTTGTTGGCGTTACTTGCACAGATCTTACATTCTGTATCACGATTGCGTACTTAGTTACTGAAACTGAGGAAAATTATATATGGGCCTTATAACGGTTGAAATCTGTTTTGGTTGACTGTGAAGTGGAATTGCCATCAGTCTTCATTTCTGATAGGGAGACGGCTCTAGATAATGCTATTGGATTTGTTTTGCCAAACTCTGCACATATGTTATGCACATGGCACATTAAAAATAACGTTCTAACGTATATGCTAAAAAAGTGAAAGGAATGGAAGTTGAAGAGAAGAAGTCATTTTTATTTGATTGGAATGAACATGTTTGTTCAAAAAATTTAGTTGTATATGTTGGAATAATTCAACATAATGAGGCCACATATTTTAATGTATGAATGTGTGGGCTATCTTGTAATTAAGTCTTTGTGATCTATTTTTAGAATAAACATATTAAGGCTTAAAGGGTATATTCATCATGTAAAATTATAATGCGTGGATACCGGAGTGACAATTTTAGTTTGTTGAGGGGCCGAACTGAAAAATGTCACACACTATATATATGGGGTTATGGTCCCCAAATTACATAAGTCTTATCATATTCTCTCTACCCTCTTTTAAAGAGAATTCACAGATCTAAGCTTGTGTCAATTTGGAAGCTCTAATCCAAATTAATCTTCACGTCAATTAAGAATCGATGGATTCAGATACGCCTTCCGCTGTTAATTTCATATACTTGTTTCTCAATTGAATCAATATGGGTTATATGTATTCAGATTTAATATAGATTAATCACCAACAAGTGGTATCAGAGCCACCCATCATTGATTTTGTCGGTATTCGTGATTTTAAGTATATATGAAATTAGGGTTCTAAGATTTACAATTTTAGTTGATTCATCTGATGCCTTTATTTCAGATCAATGAGATTTGCTCTTTTCTTATTGATTCATCTGATGCCTTTGTTTCAGATCTACATAAATAATTCATGAATTAATTCCGCTTGTTCGGATCCGATGCCTTTAATTGTTGCTACACATATTATTCATATTTTATTGTTGGTAGTATTGCGACTGTAGGTATTTTTTATTAATGCTATAGATGGTTGCCATGTTAAGTTTTGTTTCATTCACACATATGGAAGCATCTTCATGCCTTTTAAGGTTCATGTAATGCATATTGGACCACACGACGATCAATTGCATTTATTTTTATCATAATTGCATTAAATGTGGTTGTTATAGTAATAAATAAATAAATTTATTATCATAAATGCAGTAAATGCGTTAGTTGCAATAAATTTAACGATGTAGCATGTTTGTATTTGGAATAAGAAAAGACATATTGTTTATTATTATATGCATTTTATATTTTATAGATACATATATTTTATATGTATGGCCCGCTCATTAAAAATAAGTTTCACTTTCTGTAATATTATAACACATGTATTCATATTTGCTTATTCAAATAAGCTTTCATCGAAAGCTAATCACCTACCTCACTGATATAATAAGCTATTTTGACATGGACTGTTTATTTTCGTTGCTTCCCACTATGTTTGGGATCAACCACAGCTACAGTTTTCAGCTATTCATTTTCTTGCAATATCACATGTATGGACAATGCTATGTTAAAATTTGTTTTTATCTTCTGTCTTGAATATTGAAAGTTAAATAAAGTATGCAATATTTTATCATTAATTGTTATTGCAAATACCATTTGTTATGTATTGTTACAGTTTTAGTTGATGTCAAAAAAATTTATTATGGCTATGAAACCATATTTTCAATATGTATAAAATTAAAAAAAATTGAAATTTATGGAATACGCATAAATAAATGAGTTAAAATAAACCAATTCAAATATTATTTGGTATCTCTTTTTAATCTAATTGTAAATATCCTACATTACAAGTGAACTAATTGAAATAACATGCCACCAAAGTGACCTCTTTTATTTAAGTTATTCACGAAAAATGTTTGATGTTTGTGTGTAATTATTCATGCGGATATTAGCTAGCCCAAGGGAAGACTAATATTTGGTCGAATCATTTATACATGTGTGATGATAAATATGTGACAATCATATAGTTTTGCAAGTGAATATCTAATCGACCCAAAGGAAGATTGATATTTGACTTGAATTTATTGTCAATGTTTGATCATTACAACAAGAGTACCACTTATAATTAATATTATTGTCCAAAGACTTGATATTGATGTTTTGCTAGGTATCTTGAGAACAGACTTACCAATTATTTGAATTTACTACGGTTTTTTTTACAACGTGAGCATATTTGGTTGATTTTTATGTTAAAATTACAGCTAATTTAACTACGGTATCTACCAATATTAACAACATTCATATTCTGACTGGAACAAACTTTAAGGATTGGAAAGATAACATATTGTTTGTTCTTGGCTGCATGGATCTTGACCTTGCACTTAGGATGGATGCACCCACCCCTCTTACGGATGAAAGTTCTTCTGATGTTATAAAGAACTTTGAGAGGTGGGATCATTCAAATCGCAAGAGTCTAATGATCATAAAGCGCGGCATTCTAGAGGCATTTAGGGGTGCGGTATCTGAAAAGATAACCAATGCTAAAGATTTCCATGTTGAGATTGAAAAACGTTTTGCTAAAAACGATAAGGCGGAAACAAGCACGCTTTTGTAGCGCTTGATTTCCATGAAGTATCAAAGCAAAAGGAACATAAGGGAGTAGATTATGAAAATGTCTAATGTTGCTTCAAAATACTGACTCTCTTCCTTCACAATACAACCAGTTTAAGATCAGTTATAATTGTCAAAAAGAGAAATGGACTCTTAATGAGCTCATTTCGTATTGTGTACAAGAAGAAGAGAGATTGAAGCATGATAAGACTGAAAGTGCTCATTTGGCATACACTCCTAAGGGAAAAGACAAAAAGAGAAAGAAGGATAAGGAAACTGCTAAGGGTCCAATGGAAAAGAAACAACATAAGGAGGCAGATGGTTGTTACTTTTGTAAGAAGGCTGGACATTTAAAGAAAGATTGTACCAAATATCACGCATGGCGTGTTAAGAAAGGTACATCTTTTGCTTTGGTCTATTCTGAAGTAAATTTAGATACAGTGCCTAGAAACACTTGGCGGTTATATTCCGGTGCTTCTACTCACATAAGTGTTTCTATGCAGGGTTACATGAGCTACCGAAATCCAACTGATGCTGAAAGATACATCTATGTGGGTGATGGAAAATCGGCTAAAGTCGAGGCTATTAGGCATTTTAAGTTGTTATTAAGAACTCAGTTTTATTTTTATTTATTTCATACTTTTGTTATACCGTCATTTAGACCGAATTTGATTTCTATTTCTAAGTTGGACAAATCTGGTTATTCTTGTTCATTTGGGAATGGTATTTTTAGTTTATCAATAAATTCAAATCTTATTGGAACTGGTTCTCTCAATGTTTATGTTTGATGTTAATACCTCTTATTATGAAGCCTTGCATGTGGAATCGCGTGGTACTAAAAGAAAAGCTAATAAGGAAAATTCAGCCACATTGTGGCACAAGCGCTTAGGTCATATATCTAAAACTAGAATTCAAAGCTTGTGTCAGATGGCATTTTGAAATCTATTGATTTTTCAAACTTCGATGTCTGTGTAGAGTGCATCAAGGGAGAACAGACCAAACATAAGAAAATAGGTGCCAATAGAGCAACCGACGTTTTAGAATTGATACATACGGACATTTGTGGACCATTCCCTATGACATCATGGAATGGTCAACAATATTTTATCACATTCATAGACGACTACTCAAGATATGGCTATCTATATCTTATACATGATAAATCAAAATCCTTAGACATGTTCAAGAAATTTAAGGTAGAAGTTGAGAACTAACTCAACGAAAGAATTAAAGCTGTCAGATCTGACCATGGAGGTGAACATTATGGTAAATCTGCTGGATCGGGTGAACAATGTCTAGGACCATTTGCCCAATTCCTAGAGGAATGTGGAATAGTCCCATAGTACACCATGTCAGGTTCACTTAGCATGAATGGTGTTGCTGAGAGACGAAACAGAACTCTTAAAGACATGGTGAGAAGTATGATTAGTCATTCTACCTTACCAAAATCACTCTAGGGGAGGCATTAAAAATAGCAGTTTATATCCTTAACAGAGTACCCACTAAAGCAGCTGCCAAGACACCTTATGAGCTTTGTACAGGCAAATAGCCCACTCTAAAGCATTTTCATATTTGGGGATGTCCAGCCGAGGCGACAGAAAATTGGACTCTAAAACAGTGAGCAGCTACTTTATTGGTTATTCTGAGCGATCTAGGGGCTATAAATTTTCTGATCCCACGCTAAAGAAAATTTTTGAGACGGAAACTGCAACATTTTTTGAGGATGTTGAGTTAGAGGGGAGAAATGAAGTAAGGAACATTGTTTTTGAGGAGGAATCATCATCTATGATTCCTACTACAGTTACTTCTTCTGACAATGTACAAATTATCATTCTTATCATCAATGAAGAAGTTGATCCAGAACCACAACAAAACAATGTTGAAGAAAACCCTCTTCAAGATGAGGACAATGTTCCATAAGAACAAACTCAATAACCTCAAAATGAATTGCCACTAAGGAGATCCACCAGAGAGAGAAAAGATGTCATTCCGGATGATTATATGGTATTTCTTTAATAAATAGAGGATAATAATGGATTGGTGGAAAATGATCCTATCAACTTTCACCAAGCCTTGCAAGATGCTAATTCTCAAAAGTGGATTGAAGCTATGAACGAAGAGTATAAATCCATGCAAGACAATAAAGTTTGGGATCTTGTCTCTTTACCCGAAGGTAAGAAACCTATTGGTTGTAAATGGATATTTAAAACCAAGAGGGATGCAAAAGGTAATATGGAAAGATACAAGGCTCGTCTTGTAGCAAAAGATTTTACTCAGAAGGAAGGCATCGATTTTAAAGAGACTTTCTCTCCGGTTTCATCGAAAGACTCTTTTAGAATAATTTTGGCGCTTGTTGCACATTTTGATCTTGAGTTACATCAAATGGATGTTAAAACTGTGTTTCTCAATGGAGATATTGAGGAAACAATTTATATGCTGCAATCGGAAAACTTTGTGTTTGAAGATCCAAAGAATATGGTTTGCAAACTAAAGAAATCCAATATATGGGCTCAAACAAGCTTCTCGTCAATGGTACCAATAGTTTCATAGAGTAGTTACCTCATTTGGTTTCGAGGCAAACATAATTGATAATTGTGTGTATCACAAGTTTAATGGGAGCAAATTCATATTTTTTATTTTATATGTTGATGATATATTGCTTGCTTGTAATAATTTACATATTTTGCATGAAACCAAGAAATTTCTTTTAGATAATTTTGAAATGAAAGATCTTGGGGATGCTTCTTTTGTATTAGGAATCCAAATATATCGTGATCGCTCACGGAGTATTCTTGGATTGTCACAGAAGAAATATATAGAAACGGTGCTTAAAAGGTTTGGCATGCAAGATTGTAAAATGGGTGATACCCCTGTCGCTAAAGGAGATAAATTTTGTCTCAAACAATGCCCTAATAACATCATTGAAGCTAAAGAAATGCAGAAGATCCCTTATGCATCTGCTATAGGGAGTCTAATGTATGCTCAAGTGTGTACGCATCTGGATATTGCGTATATTATAGGAGTGTTAGGCAGGTATCTTAGTAACCCTGGAATGGATCATTGGAAAGCAGCAAAAAGGGTTATGAGGTATCTTCAGAGAACAAAGGACTATATGCTTACATATAGAAGATCAGATCAGTTGGAGATCATTGGGTATTCTGATTCTGATTTTGCCGGATGCCCGGATAGCAGAAAATCCACTTCAGGCTACATATTTCTATTAAGTGAAGGGGCTATATCATGGAAAAGCGTTAAACAAACGCTCATAGCTTCTTCCACCATGGAAGCAGAGTTTGTGGCTTGTTATGAGGTATCTAACCATGCAAAATGGCCGCGGAATTTCATCATTGAGCTGTGCATTATTGTTAATATTGAAAGATCATTAAAGTTATATTGTGACAATAGATCTGTAGTATTATATTCTAATAGCAATAGAAGCTCAAGCAAGTCAAATTACATTGACATCAAGTTTCTAGTTGTAAAGGAGAGAGTGCAGAATGGGTTAATATCCATAGAGCATATTGGGACAAGTTTCATGCTAGCAGATCCGCTTACAAAAGGAGTACCACCCAAGGACTTTCATGAGCATGTTGCTAAAATGGGTGTATTTTTTATATAAGGATATTTTGGTTTAGGGGAAGTTTGTACTTAGTCACTTATTTCGCGACACTGTTCTATATTTTGATTATGGACATGCTTTGGTTTTTCTGATCAGAAATAAAGTTTTCTTTTGCACTTCAATTATTTATATATATTATTTGGAATTTTGATCTCATTAAAGTAAAGTAGGACTAGTTGGGAATAGACATGTAAAGATCGCATTTCATGTAATTTCCATGCTACACATACATGATTGATCTATGTCGTTTGATTGTATTGATACCTGTGACCGTTGATGGGTTTAGTTACAAAAACAGTAATGAAAGCCACTTTGGTTCTATGTTAACACAATCAATGGACGAGATTGTTTTGAATATACCATATTATCAAGATAGCAATTTAAGAGCTCATAAAGTTGAATACATTCTATAAAGTTAAATATGTGGCCCGGGGGAGATTGTTGGAATAATTCAACATAATGGGGCCACATATTTTAATGTTTGAATGCATGGGCTATCTTGTAATTAAGTCTAATTACGTGATTTATTTTTGGAATAAACATATTAAGACTTAAGAGGTATATTCGTCATGTAAAATTATAATGTGTGGATACCGGAGTGACAATTTTAGTTTATCGAAGGGCCGAACTAAAAAATATCACACATTATATATATGGGGTTATGGTCCCCAAATTACATAAGTCTTATCATATTCTCTCTACCATCTTCTAAAGAGAATTTACAGATCTAAGCTTGTGTCAATTTGGAAGATCTAATCCAAATTAATTTTCACATCAATTAAGAATCGATGGATTTAGGTATGCCTTCCGTTGTTAATTTCATATACTTGTTTCTCAATTGAATCAATATGGGTTATATGTATTCAGATCTAATATAGATTAATCACCAACAGTATACAATAAGAATCTGCAAGTGTTACATGAAAAGTATGCAAAGCATGCTTCACTCTTGAAGTATATTCACGAGCAATGGTTGGATACATACAAAGACCGATTTGTTCAAGCATGGACGGATGATTATAAGCATTTCGAAAATTATACTTCTAATAGGTAATTATCTTTAATAATCATGTTAATATTTATTCCAACTAGTAATTATTTTTTTAGTAATCATATGTTTGTGTCATATACAGGGCCGAGTCCGCTCATTCAAAATTGTAGAAACATTTAGCTAGTTGTCAATGTAATTTCGAACAAGCTTGGACGAAGATGCATTCATTATTGGAGCTCTCGTTTACTGAACTTAAAGCATCAGTTGAGCAAAGTTTGACAAAAGTGAAGCACATATTTCATATATGAGAGTTTAGAAATTTACGAGGCTTTGTTTCCACCAAGGCACTTGATTTGATTCATTCAGAAATACTTTGAATAAAAGATGTTGGTGAGGAAGAATTGTTATGTGGATGTGTCATTCGTGAAAGTGACGTGTAGTACTAAGGATCGTGTAATATGGTATGTTAATGCGGAAACTGGTAATAACAGTAAAGTACAAATTAAAGTAAGCACACCAGGAATTTTTATACTGGTTCGAACTTCCCGTTCTACGTCCAGTCCCAGAATACCCTCTGGATTTAAACTAAACCCCTCACTTAACCTGGAGGAATAGGTATACGACACCTGAGCAGCCGAACAGGAATTTTTTCGCCTCAACAGCCGAAGAGGACTTCAACTTAATACAAATAGTTTGTTGACGAATGTGTTCTGAATAACACTGATTGTCTTTTGATAGTACAACTTTCCTATAATCAAATCCTCAAGAGTATATATGTGTGTGAAGATTTAGAAGGAAGATAATCACGTAGAATCGAAGTATATGAATAAATTCAAGGATTCTAGTGATATTAAATAGGAATGAATGCTTTTATTTGCAGAAATGAATAGAGATTAGATTTCAGAAATATAAACAAGAATCGGTGATTGTAAAAGTGAATTGAATATGTTTATATAGTTGTAGAAGAGTTGTAATCTTTCATGAAGAGTTTTAGTTAACAGTTGTGTCCATACCTCTTGAAATAGAGGACATTCCTCTTCATGAAATGATCGCGTCTCTTCAGAAAACTAACCGTTTTTCTCTGGTCGGTCGACCGGAAAACCTGGCCGGTCAGCTGAGTTTAAAAACGTATACAAAACAGAAAGTCACTGTGCACATGATACAGGGTCGGTCGACCGAGGATCCTGGTCGGTCGGCCGACCTGATGTTATATGCACAGTGAACACTATTTTGATAAAAAATGTTTTGTGTGCTTGTGTAACTATTTGAGGAATGATTTTAACATTATTCTAAGACTCAATAAAAATAAAATATCCATACTAATCTCTGGATTGTAAGATTATCTCCTTTGTAGTGCACGGTATGCACTTATTCTCTTTTTGTCGCTTTCATATACTATTCTCGTCATATGATCTCTGAAGCTTGTGTCATGAATCAAAACTCATGAATCAACATTCTCCCCCTTTTTGATTGATGACAATACTTATGTGACGAAGTAATATTGACATATATATTATAGTTCTCCCCCTGAATATATGGCGACTTTTCTGCAAAAATTCGTTAGTTTACATACATTTCTCCCCCTTTGTCATCGACAAAAAGGAATACTTATAACAAATTAAAGTAATGCAAAACATTTAAATTTACATGGTACATTCTTGAGCTTAATTAGAAATAATTTAAAGATGTTTGCTTAGAACATAACATAACAATAATTAAGAAACAAATAAAGTACAAGAAATTCTTGAAAGTAAGTAAATTGTAAACATACTACAATTACTCCTCATCATCGTCGGTATCCCACTGTTCTGGATGAAGATTTTCATCGAGAGGAGCCGGTTCCTTACCCCGTCTTTGAGTAGTAGGTGCGGGAGTTGCCGATGTGCTGGAACTTGTGTTATCGGATGTAGACCAAGAGAAATTTGGTGCTGGTCTTTTTCCAGGAGCAACAAATGAAGCACCGGCTTCAGAAGTACACGATAAGGCAGCCCATAAATTTACGAAGAAGCCTTTGATTTTCTTGAAACGCCCATCAATTTTTCGAAGGCGAGAATCCAAAGCTAGTAGATTTTGGGCCAAAATATCAATGGCAGCCGCTGTGCTAGTACCGGGAGGTGGTCTTTGGATAGAGGTTTGACGAGTTATACGTTCTGTAGAATGAGTGGATGGTTGAGGTGTAGAATAGCTGCGACGTAGTTGTTCTCGTGGAATGTTACGCCATTGCTGAAAGGTTGTAATTTGGGATGGTGCATCGGGTAACTTCATTAATTTTATTGTTCGTGAGTCAAAGGTACGAACTTTGGATGTTTCTGATTCTGGAGCATGGGTGACAAAGTTATTAATCAACCGCATTATGTATTCTCCATAATAAATATGGAGCATTTTCCCTTGGTTGAACGTAAGGAATTCATCCATAATAAGTTGTGTCCAATTTACCTGAATATTTCCACACATAGCATATAATGCGTTGAAGTTTTCGGGATATACTAAGTGGTATGACCCTCCTCTTGGAACAATAGACTTCATCATGAATCGATGAAAAAGTCGTGTTTTAGGTCGGAGAGATGAAGTTTGCCTTAAATCGGTAGCATCATCTTCAAAGAATAGGTGACTTAGTCGGTCACGAGTTGATGGATTACAGTCTACATCATGTAACGAGATTCCACCCGGTCGAGCATTTAAAATATGATTCATTCGATCAATGGAGAGAAACATCGAAGTGCCACAAACCGATGTCCAAACACAGTTTTTAGTGTTTCTCGGTGGATTTACAAGATTGAGATTTGCTAGGAATAACTTGACCATTATATGATTATTTTTCAAGTTGTTTTTCCTATGGTCAAGAAAAGCATCAAGACCACTTTCAGGAGCGGCATTTTCAACACCGTAGGCGGTAAAATCGGGATAACTTACAAAAGACTCCTCAAAGATTTTTGCATCTTGAAGCCTTATCCATCTTTCTAAAGCTTTTTCACTTACTAGCCAAGAAGCAATTTGAGAGTCTACAGGAGTTGAGGAAGATTGGCCAGCAGTAGTCTTAGATTTCTTCTTGGGTGCCATTTTTTTTTTGAAGAATTTGAAGAAATTTAGGAAGATTGTAATGGGGGCTAGGGTTAAAATCTGTTGTGGGAGAGTAAAGTGAAGAGGTGAGATAAAAAGGTGAATGGTTGGGTTAAAATATATAGGCAATTTCAGCAGAAAAGTTCGTTCGGTCGGCTGAAATTCCTGGTTCGGTCGACCGAGTTGAGGTTCAGAATAGTGTTGAAACTTTCGGGAAGAGCTTCGGTCGACTGGTGCAGGGTATTCGGTTGACCGACTTTAAAAATGTTCTAATATCATTCGGGAAACAAGTTCGGCTGACCGAGTCAGGTTGTTCGGTCGATCGACTTGTAAGAAATCTGTTTTTTTTAAAACTTCTCGGTACAGCTTCGGTTGACCGATTCAGACTTTTCGGTCGACCGAGGCATGTGAACAGACAAGTTTATGCTGTTTTTCAAACAAGAATTATAGAAATATAATTATATTATTGCATCATATATATCTATACATCTTATTAAAAAAATAACATATATATATTAAATTATAGCCATGGTGCATCAGCATCGACGTTCCCATGAATTTGGAGATGGAACATTTTCTACCGGTGACCATATTGGAGCTATTGGAGTTTGAACATGGTCAGAAGGAGATGGAGTTCTGTAAGAAGGTTCAGCAACATCATCCTTCTTAGATGAACAAAATTTCATGGCAATCTTTTCAAGGAAACTTAAACGTCTTGCCGTGACTTTTTGTTCGTAATAAAGTTCCCGTTGCATATTCATTTGTTGTTGTTGGTAGTGATGAATTTCATCAATCTTTTGTTTGGTTGATGGAGATACTACCATTTCCTTTTTCCCTTTCTTTTTATCAGGTGTATAACCTGTATGGGAGTCTTCCCATGGTTTTCACCTGTGTCGGGGGTCATTATCTGGGGAGGAGAATTCTAAAACACGATTAGGCATTGGAAAAGTAGGATGGGGACCATTTTCGGGGATGCGATCAGAATAGTCGTCATCCGGGGATGTGTATGAAAGATGAGAATTTTCAGAATTGTAGACGTCATCGTTAGAAGACATTTTTGTCTCAAGTTTTGTTTTGTAAGAAGATTTTTGTATTTTATGTTCTATTCAATAAACATGTGTACGTATATATAACCATTTATTTTCTAAAAAAATAGTGGTTTAAAAAACAAATTTTAGTTTTAATCACGGAACTTTTTAAACAAAAACTGTTTGTAAATGAATGATATATAATGCTTTAGAGTCAAAAATAGTTTATTCTGAAATTAAGTTTTAATGGTACAAATTATAACCAGAGCTGGAACAAGAAACACCCATAGCCCAAGTGGCTATACTACAACATTTAACATATAAGTCAGAAGTCATGAGTTCGAGTGCCGCCTTGGTCAAAAATAAAATAATTTTTGTTTTTTCATATTTTTGCATATTTTTATTCATAAGTCTTTAAACGACATTATACCTAAATCTCGTCTTAGTTTTATAAAAGTATTTTCATTTAGTGGTTTAGTAAAAATGTCAGCTATTTGATTTTCAGTGTTGATAAATTCTAGATTTATTAATCCTTTTTCCAAACAATCACGAAGAAAATGATGACGAATATCAATGTGTTTTGTTCGTGAGTGATTGACTGGATTTTTAGAAACATTTATTGCACTGGTATTATCATAATAAATTATTGATTTTTCAAGATGACAATTAAAATCTTGTAATGTCTGTTGCATATATATGACTTGTGCACATGCCAAAGCAGCAGATATATATTCTGCTTCACATGTTGATAAAGAAACACAGTTTTGTTTCTTACTAAATCAAGAAACTAAGGAACGTCCAATGAAGTGACACGTTCCGCTAGTACTTTTTCGATCCATCCGACTTCCTCCAAAATCAGCATCACTATAGGAAACTAATTCGAAAGGACATTCTTTCGGATAAAATAGTCCGAAATCTTTGGTTTTAGTTAGATAGCGAATAATGCGTTTAACTGCTCTCATATGTGATTCTTTGGGATTTGCTTGAAATCGAGCACACAAACAGACACTCATCATAATATCGGGGCGACTCGCTGTTAAATAAAGTAAAGAACCTATCATACTACGATATAACTTTTGATCAACACTTTTGCCATCTTCATCTCTATCGAGATGAATCGTTGTACTCATAGGAGTTGGTTTGGCAGCAGTGTTTTCCAGACCAAAACGTTTGATTAAATTATAACAATATTTTTCTTGATTAATAAAAATTCCATTTTCAATTTGTTTAATTTGTAGTCCAAGAAAATATGATAATTCTCCCATATGAGACATTTCAAATTCATTTGTCATTATAGTTGAAAATTCTTGACATAATTTTTTATTTGTCGAGCCGAAAATAATATCGTCAACATATATTTGAATTATTAAAATATCTTTATTAGTTTTCTTAATAAAAAGTGTTTGATCTACTTTACCAATTTCAAAGCCAGATTCTAATAAATAACCTTTAAGACGATCATACCAAGCACGTGGTGCTTGTTTTAGACCATATAACGCCTTTTTAAGTTTATATACATGATCTGGAAATTTTTCATGATTGAACAAAGGTGGTTGTTCAACAAAAACATTTTCTTTTATGAATCCATTTAAAATGCACTTTTAACATCCATTTGATATAGTTTAAAATTATGAAAACACGCATAAGCTAATAATATTCGTATTGCTTCAAGTCGAGCGACTGGAGCAAACGTCTCTTCGTAATCAATTCCTTCTTCTTGATTATATCCTTGCGCAACTAATCTAGCTTTATTCCTTGTTATATTTCCTAGTTCATCTGCTTTATTTTTAAAAACCCATTTAGTACCGATGACTGATTGGTCACTGGGTCTAGGAACGAGTTCCCAAACTTCGTTTCGTTCGAATTGATTTAATTCTTCTTGAATGGCAAGTATCCAGTAGTCATCAGTTGAAGCTTCTTTTATATTCTTAGGTTCTATGTTAGAAAGAAAAGCAACATGACCAACTTGATTTAATTGATGTCTGGTTTTAACATTCGTATTAACTTCTCCAATTATATTTTACACAGGATGATCTCTTAAAATTCTAGGTGGAGATTTTATTATATTAGAAGTCACGTTTGTATTAGTTTCATGAATATCAAGATTTTCATTTGTATTATTATTTTCATTCTGAGTAGATTCATCAT
This sequence comes from Allium fistulosum, assembly GCA_030737815.1. Taxonomy (NCBI): domain Eukaryota; kingdom Viridiplantae; phylum Streptophyta; class Magnoliopsida; order Asparagales; family Amaryllidaceae; genus Allium; species Allium fistulosum. Next base: position 1,383,346,892 of record CM060901.1, on the reverse strand, counting down.
CAGAATCAATAGTAACACTTGGATTTATATTTTTAAAATTTTCGTTGAAAGAAACATGTAAACTTTCTTCAATAATTTGAGTTCGTTTATTATAAATTCGATAAGCCTTGCTTCGTTCCGAATATCCAACGAATATACCTTCATCGGATTTTGGATCGAATTTGCCTAGTTGATCTTTAGTATTTAAAATAAAACATTTGGAACCAAAAACTTTTAGATATGAAATATTTGGTTTTCTTCCATTTAGAAGTTCATATGGTGTATTTTTAGTTAATGGTCGAATAGAAACGCGATTTAGTACGTAACAAGCAGTAGCTACAGCTTCTGCCCAAAAATGTTTCGATAAAGTTGTTCCATTTAGTAAAGTTCTTGCACATTCTTGTAACGTTCTATTTTTCCTTTCTACAACTCCATTTTGTTGTGGTGTTCTAGGAAAAGAGAAATTATGGTTAATACCTTTCTTGTTACAAAATTGTTCAAAAACTTCATTTTCAAATTCGCCTCCATGATCACTTCTTATATTTTTAATTTTCAATGTTTTAATATTTTGAATTCTTTTAACAAAAACTTTAAAATTATCAAAAGTATCACTTTTATTTTTCAAAAAGAAAATCCAAGTATATCTAGAGAAATCATCTACAATAACAAAAACATATCTATTATGATTAATAGATTGCACTTGAGTTGGACCAAAAAGATCCATGTGTAAAAGTTCAAGTGGTTGTTCTGTAGATATTACTTTCTTTGATTTAAAAGAAGATTTCGTTAATTTTCCTAATTTACATGCATCACAAAATATCTTAGTTTCGAATTTTATATTGGGTAACCCTTTAACTAATTTATTTTTAGCAAGTTTGTTGATGGTATTAAAATTGATGTGACAAAATCTTTTGTGCCAAAGACAAGAATCGTTTTCTTTAGCTACTAGACACAAATTTGAATCATTATTAACATTCATATTTAGGATATAAATATTTTTATCTCTATTTCCTTCGAAAATAATGTTGTGATTTTTATCAAAAATGTTACATTTATTTTCTGAAAAAGTTATATTAAAACCTTTATCGCATAGTTGACTAATACTTAATAAATTATGTTTTAAATTTTTAACTAATAAAACATCAGTAATGAGAGGTAAATTAGATGTACCGTTGCTATTGACATTGCTTTTGCCGATGATATATCCTTTTGAGTTATCTCCAAAGGTGATTGCTCCTCCATTTGAGTATATAATGTTTGACAACATTTCTTTGTTTCCAGTCATGTGTTTTGAGCAACCGCTATCTAAAATCCATTTTCCTCTCTTCTTATGTGGTACCTGCAAAAAATTTATAAAAAGTTGGTACCCAATCTTTTTAGGGTCCTAAGAGTTAGATCTTAGGAAGCCAAACCCATACGGGTTCAGAATTCCCTTTATAGACATAATTTTTGTTATTATGAACAGTTTCCGTAAAACTTTTGATACGTTTCTTCCTTATCAATATATTATTTGTTTTTGGAATCCATATCTTAATAGTTTTAGTATTTGAATAAACTGTTTTCCTAATATCTTTCTTAATTTTATTATTAATTTTACTTTTAGCAAAATTATTTTGTTTCTTAAATCCTAGTCCAGATTTATTGTTAGAAGTTTGAGAGTTTTCTAGTATACTAGAAAGATTTTCTCTTCCTTTATTGAAATTAGAAACATTTTTAGAAATATCATTATATTTTATTTTAAGACTAGATTTTTCTAACTCTAAATCCTTAATCTTAGATATTAAACTATTATTTTCAAAAAGTAAAACATCATTTTTATTTTTCTGAATTTTTAGTTCCTCAGATATTGACGTAATTTGAGAAGATAAGTTAGAATTCGATTGTTGACAGATTTCAAGTTCTTCTTCTAATATTACCTTCTCATCTTTTAACATATCTACTTCTAAAACTGTTCTATCTAACTTTCTTTGCAACTCCTTATTTTTCTTTTTAAGTTGTTTTGTTAAATTTACTAATTCAGAATTTATTTCAATTAAATCTTCAAAAGTAAAATTACTTACATCGTCTGACGAAGCCATGAAGCATACATTTGCTTGTTCATTATCACTTTCACTCTCTGATGAGGATGATGAGTCAGTGTCGTCCCAAGTGACTGAAAAAGCCTTTCTTTTGGTTTTATCCTTCTTGAAGTTATTCTTTTTACGATCTGGACAATCTTTCTTCATGTGTCCTTTCTTATGACATTCATAACATTCCATTGTTGAAGATGATGGTTTGCTGCTATTGGAATTGTTGTTGGAATTATTTTTGTTTCCCTTGAATTTGTTTCTGTTGAATTTCAAAAACTTTTTGAAATTTTTAGCGATCATTGCCATATCTTCATTATCTGAGTCGGAATCATCTTTTTCTGCTTGGAATGCTACATTTTTCTTTTCTTGTGCTCCATTTCGTTTTGCCTGCAAATTTACTTCGTAGGACATTAAATTACCTATCAACTCTTCTGGTTTTAATGTTGACAAATCAGTTGCTTCTTCAATAGCTAGGACTTTTCGTTCCCATTCGTCCGTTAAAGAATTCAAGATTTTTGTAACAACATCAAAATCAGTAAACTTTTGTTCTAGTGATAATAAAGCATGATAAATATCCTGAAATCTAGAGTACATGTCATTTATAGATTCATTTGGCCTCATTTTAAAATTTTCAAATTGATGTTTCAGCATAGAAATTTTGCTCAATTTAACTTTGTTCGTTCCTTCATGTGAAACTTTAAGAGTTCTCCAAATTTCATAGCCGGAGGTGCACATGCTAACTCTATTGAATTCATTTCTATCTAATGCACAAAATAAAATATTCATAGCCTTAGCATTTGATGTATCATCTAGTTTTTGTGTGTTACTCCAAGTCGAGTATTCTCCAGTAGGAATTATGTATTCTCTTTGTATAATATTCCAGATATCAAATCCACTTGATTGCATATAGATTCTCATTCTAGTTGACCAATAATTGTAATTTATACCATTGAAAAGTGGAGGTCGTGAAGTCGATTGACCTTCTGTGAAACTAGAATTAGTGTGAGTGTTAACATCGTTAATTTGTGTGGTTGCCATATTACTAGAATAAGTAAAAATCAAATAACTTTGTGATGGTTATAAGATGACCTTGCTCTGATACCAAATGAAAGTGCACGTGTAGTACTAAGGATCGTGTAATATGGTATGTTAATGCGGAAACTGGTAATAACAGTAAAGTACAAATTAAAGTAAGCACACCAGGAATTTTTATACTGGTTCGAACTTCCCGTTCTACGTCTAGTTCCAGAATACCCTCTTGATTTAAACTAAATCCCTCACTTAACCCGGAGGAATAGGTATACGACACCTGAGCAGCCGAACAGGAATTTTTCCGCCTCAACAGCCGAAGAGGACTTCAACTTAATACAAATAGTTTGTTGACGAATGTGTTTTGAATAACACTGATTGTCTTTTGATAGTACAACTTTCCTATAATCAAATCCTCAAGAGTATATATGTGTGTGAAGATTTAGAAGGAAGATAATCACGTAGAATCGAAGTATATGAATAAATTCAAGGATTCTAGTGATATTAAATAGGAATGAATGCTTTTATTTGCAGAAATGAATAGAGATTAGATTTCAGAAATATAAACAAGAATCGGTGATTGTAAAAGTGAATTGAATATGTTTATATAGTTGTAGAAGAGTTGTAATCTTTCATGAAGAGTTTTAGTTAACAGTTGTGTCCATACCTCTTGAAATAGAGGACATTCCTCTTCATGAAATGATCGCGTCTCTTCAGAAAACTAGCCGTTTTTCTCTGGTCGGTCGACCGGAAAACCTGGCCGGTCAGCTGAGTTTAAAAAAGTATACAAAACAGAAAGTCACTGTGCACATGATACAGGGTCGGTCGACCGAGGATCCTGGTCGGTCGGTCGGCCGACCTGATGTTATATGCACAGTGAACACTATTTTGATAAAAAATGTTTTGTGTGATTGTGTAACTATTTGAGGAATGATTTTAACATTATTCTAAGACTCAATAAAAATAAAATATCCATACTAATCTCTGGATTGTAAGATTATCTCCTTTGTAGTGCACGGTATGCACTTATTCTCTTTTTGTCGCTTTCATATAGTATTCTCGTCATATGATCTCTGAAGCTTGTGTCATGAATCAAAACTCATGAATCAACAATTCGTAGAACACATGGACTACCTTGTGCGGATCAGTTAGCTCATCTTGGGCCTGGTACCGCAATATCGCTTGGTTTGATTGATGTTCATTGGACAAGACTTCATCTTGTTGTAATAAGTGGAAAGAAAGATGTGCGGGTAGTAGAAAAAATGGAACTACTATTAAATGATGTGAAAATTTTGGATACTCCTTACCAAATGCAAATTTATAAGAAGATGTTGGAAGTTGTTGAACCACGTACATCATCTCTCGCATCTCCAAAAAGCAAAATAAAAATACGTGGAAGAGAAAGCAAAAAAAAGTGCTAACATTTCAATTAAAAGAATGCCTTCGTCGTTTGAGCTTGTCGAAAGTGTTTACTCTCAAAGTTCGTGTACTACAAAAAAGGCTCGTACCGATAAACTTCCTATTCGTAAACCAAAAAAGGTATGTATAATAAATATTATTTGCATACACATATAAGTACTATATTAACTTACTATATCATACTTTTTTCAGTTGGAAGAACTAACTATAAGCATGAGAACTTATTTGCATCAAATACCATTGGAGTTGAAAGCATTTGTTACTGATATTATTGACGTTCGATCAGATAGTAACTGTGGATATCGGTGTGTGGCGGCTTTGCTTGGTTTGGGAGAATCAAGCTAGAGTCAAATTAGGAGGGAGTTATATGAAGAATTATATGAAAATCAGGCTTTATACGATCGCGTTTTCATAGAGCACGATAGAAGTACTATTCTTCTCAAAAGCCTTATGCATGAAGAAGAAGGGTTTGCGCCGAAGGAAAAGTGTATGTCAATGCCCGATATTGGTTATATTATTGCAACTAGATATAACGTTGTATTATTCAACATTAGTGAAAGACTTTTGTTGATAATACCTCCATTGAAAGGAAAAGTGCCTCCACCGATACAGCGTACTAAAATTGGAATAGCTTTTGTTAACCAAGATCATTTTGTCCAGGTACGGAACTTACAGATTATAAAATTTCAAAATTATTTCATTTCTTTTCATTCAAACTGAAATACACATTACCAATCACAGGTAAAACTAGAGCCTAAACATTCGATACTACCAATTTATTCAAAATGGTTCACAGCTCGTGATACGGATGCAAGTAAATGGGAATACATTTACACCGATCGAATACAAGCTTGGGATGAAAGAAATGAATACGCTGAATGGAAGTAGTCGTGGCACCATTTTGGAGTTGTTAAATTGTATGTTTAACTTGAATGATTGCTTGCAAATTATTGCTACTTAGTAACTAGAATTTACTTTGTTCGCAAATTGTTGGATTAAAATGTGCATCATTTTTTTAAATTTCCTTGAATGAAATGTGGATTAAAATGTGCATCATATAGTTAAACTGTTTGTTTGAGACGATGAAGAACAAGTAATTTTTTTCAAGTTTTAGGAGTACCACGTAGGGAAAAAACGTGAATTTCGTTCCAGTTCGGGGAAAGGCTACGTGGTCAGTAAACTAACCCCGTTTTAATCCTACGCGGTGTAAAGATAAACCACGTAGTATCACTACGTTGTAACTCCAGAAACCAAAAAGATAAAATGAAGAAAATTATTATGACTGCAAACTATTACGTATACAACAGGAGAACTAATTTTTTTTCCAGGTTCACACCAACCACGCATGGATTCAACGTGGATTATGTCCCAGTTCGTTTACATCTGACGTGGTTTGTCCAATAACCACGTAGGAACCCTACTTCTTTTTCTGCCTTTTCTCACAGTGACTACGTGGTTAGCTAGTTAACCACGTCTTGTCAGTGCGTGGTAAACTCAAAAACAAAAAAAAAACAAAAGAAAAATACAGAAGCCAGTATGCAACGGAGACAACCAACATAGACAAAATAACATATGATGTTAACAAATATTACATTAACATAGCCATACATGAATAACCATTACATTAACGAAGTCAAGCATCAAACCAAAATACCATATGATGTTTCAAACATACTAGATACACCAAAAAAACATGCAGTTACATAATGTTACATTAACAAACTTCAACGACGAGTTACTTAAACTACAGTTGACGACGGATGTAGCGTCCACTAGCAACTCTGGCACTAGCAACTTGTGTGTTAGCTTCATCCAAAAGGCCATGCACATCATGTAGAGTCTGAAAAAAAAAATTAAGCTTACTGGTTTGTTGAAAATGAAACTTCATCCTAATTTATAGTGAAATAAAATGTGAAAAAATAAATAGAACATACCGAGTACAGTTGGTCATAGGTGGGCTGAAAATGAGATGCTCCAATCATTATATTGGCAGGTAAGCTTACTGGATTATGAACCCGTAAAACACTATGATCCATGTACCACTCCATATAATCATCCGTGCAACTCAGAAAAGACTGATTGAGTGGTATTGATCTACGCCCTTCTGCAGTTACATGATGGTACCAGTTCTCCCATATACTTTCAAAAAATTGATAAAGCACCCGAGTGTACGTAGTTGAAGTTGTACCTCGACATGCATTTGTTGCAATTGGAGGAAAGACATGCATTTGTTGCAATTGGAGAAACAGGAGCTATGGGAATGTTCTGAACTCTGCCAAACTGCCTAAGTACTCTATCAGGATGATACGGCTCCACAACGTTGAGGCAGAAAATGCAACCGCTATACCAAGATATAGCATGAAATGGATGATAATGACGTGCAAAGATGCAAGGATCAAAAATAACCTGTTCAAAGATGTAAGAAATCAAAATTAGTGCTATTAAATGGACTGATTACTCATGGCGTACAACTATTCAAAATTAGTGCTATTAAATAGTAAATGAAGATAATTACATGTTCAATCTGAATAGTATCAAGGAATATACGTAGATCGATGACTGATGCAGCACTATCTGAAGATGGATTCCATCAAGCAGCACAGAGTAAATTCTCGTAGTACAGATTTGTGGAAGGATGAAAGCATAGAAAATGCTCAAATATCCATGACTCAAGTAAGCAAAGAAATCCTGCAATCTGCCTCACACCCATACGGGTCGCTAATCCAAGCTGCCTGTAGAGAAATGCAAGTGCTGCTGAACCCCAAGAGTAAGTGTTGAGAATGTCCAAAAAAATTAATGGATCCAAAAGAGATATGTGCACATGAGATTTGCTTTTGTCAACAAACAATGTGTTGCCAAGCAAGAATAAAAGATAAGCACGAGCGGCACGCCTAATTGCCCGATCAGTCCAATCATCGCTCACGTCTTTAAATTTATCAACTAACGTAGACAAACTTAATTTATATCCAACCCTTTCATTCATTTCCAACCTAGCTTATGCTTTAGTAACTGCTTATTCCATTTCATATGACATACTTTGTACAAGTTTACCTTCGACTGGAATGGGTAATAAAGAAGCTACATCATTAAGGGTAATAATCATCTCACCGAATGGTAAATGGAAGGTATTAGTCTCAGGATACCAGCGTTCCACAAAAGCTGATATCAAATTCTTGTTAACACTCTTGTAGCAAGTGCTAACAATGGGAAACAAGCCAGACGATTCAATAATGGCTTTGAATCTAGTAGCATTATCTGGTACCTTCTATGCATGATTGACACATGTGAGCAGTGATCGTTCCTACACAAATAAAATTTACATTTAGTAAACACAGTAATTCCAAATCAATTGTTTAGAATAATAATAGTTACATACCTGGCCAATCCATATCAAAGAAGCAACATGAGTATCAAACTCTCTAATCACATCACTGATTTTTGGTCCACTATTCTCGTTTACATCTTCTTCGGCTTCACCTTCTACCTCGGGCTCATCATGTCTCGTCGCCATCATCCGTCTCTGAATCATTATGTGTCATCTCCATCTTCTCCCGATGAGTCTGAACCATCTCCATGTATGTTCCTCATCTTCTTCTTCATGTTGTTCCTCATCTTGCCTTACAACAATCTCAAAGTTAGCCTTGTCTGTCTCATGTTGCCCCTCATTCATATCGTCTTGCCTTGCAGCTACATCAGTCCTATCCTCGTTCATGTCTGAACTAGTACCTTCTACTGCTTTCTCCATTCTCCGTTTTCTTTCAGAAGCCGTCATTCAAGTTCGACACATCTGCAAATAATCGGAGGAAAAAACAGTTAGCACGACAGTACAAATAAAAAAACACTGACTAAACCAAAAAAAATTTGTTGCTGCCAAGGTTGTTGCTGAGACTAGCAACAAACCCTAAATCATCTGCACGTGGAATAACACTTCGATTCACCATTTCATTTCGAATAACACTTCGATTTTTGCACTCGACGTAATCGACTAATGACTATCAAAAATAAGGTTTTAAATATCGGATTTCGATCACGTTTCGTCTCGAAATTTTTACACAAGTTATCTCGTATCGGGGGAGATCTCGGACGAGAATGACATCTCGGGTCTTATAATGCATCTCGGGAATATCTCGGATGTACTTATATGTCTAAAATTGATGTGTCAAAAATTTATTTAACGGTTATAACTTTCTTAGTAAAAATAAAAATGGTAACATACTTGATTTACATGGAAAAATGAATATTTTTAGAAGAGTAGTAGCTTGATTAGCTTAATTGATTTGGTAATGATTGAATAATATCTTTTTATTTGAACATAATAAAGAAATGAAACCTTTCGCTATGACTCATTAAGATAAAAAGTAAAGAATATGTTCAAGAGGTTGGTAATTTATAATTGGATTGAGTAGTTTCTTTTGAATCAATATGAAAATAAAAAATATTATGAAAAACAAGAAAAATGTATAATTTCGGGTGAGATCTTGGATTAAGATTTTGATCCATATCTCGAGTGAGATTTGAATATCTCGGACGAGATGAGTGTCGAGGGAGATATGGAGGAGATTTGATGTCTCGTCTCGTTTAAGTGTGAAAAGGAGATCTCGGAGGAGATCTCGGGCGATATATAGGAGATTTAAAACCATGATCAAAATAACAATCGAATTAAAAAATTGCTTACATTGATTGCTTACTATTATCCCACCCTTTGGTCAAGGCTGGAATATCAACAAATTAGCTGGAAAAAGATGGATATCAGGATTGGAAATTGAGTGGTAACAAGGCTGTGATCGATGTCGTCAAAATTTGACGAGCTCCAATCAAGGCGGGATCGATTGGGAACGATGATCAAGGCTAGGAGAGGCTACGCTTTAAATTTCAGGTCAATCGGAGTTCGTATGCTCGAGATATGGATGGGTTAAAATACGTGAATAATGGTTTGTATCGATACATTTTGTATCGATCGGCAGACAGCACTTCGAACCGATGTTGTTCGTATCGGTCCGGCATAGGTACAAACGTGTTATTCGTATCGATCAGCATGGATACGAACAGTGTGTTCGTATCAATTAGGTAGGAAGGCTAGATGGATTTCGACTTGATGGTAGTAGACCCTGATCGGATAGGTAAGAGTGTGATGGTTTGTTCGACTCGATCAGTTCGTACCGATCAGGGTGGAAAGTTGGAGCTTACTTCGAATTGATATACTTCACATCGATGCAGTGCGAATCGGTCGGATAGATGCACAAGTGTATTTCGTATCGATCGATGTTGGATCGATACGAAGGGGAGACAATGGTTTCAAGACTCTGATTGGACATTTCGTATTGATCGCTTGTAGATCGATATGAAGAGGGCGCTTGGGAAGGATACGAAGAAGGTCGGCTTTGTGGATGCGAAGTAACAGACATGAACAGGTGGATGGGAAGCCAAACAGCAAATTGGATACGAACGTACCAATGCGAAATTATGGATACGAATGAGCACGAAGCATGGATACGAACGAAGAATGTGCACGATTCGAAGGAAGAAATGTTCAACACGACATGGAAGTGGATCGAACCTTGAAGATAGGGCCACGTCATCAACAAGCGCGTGCATCGTATCAATACGATCCAGTGTCGATACGAAATTAACCGATACGAACAAAATACCACACGAACACTACATTTCGTATCGATCATATCTCGAGATCTACAAGTCCAAATGCTATGAAATTTTCACAGAAGCTTACGAACAAGCTAAAGAAGGTTCACGCCAAATTTCGACTCCATTGGACAAAATCTTGATCGATACGAATTACGTTCGTATCGATCATGGATCGAGCCGAAACTTCATGGGATCGATCGCGTAGGCCCACTCACGTGCCAGAAGAAGTCTCCCGAAGTTTGAGCGAGATATTTGCAGCCTGCACCTATAAATAGCACCCCAGAGCCTACAGAAAAAGGGATCTTTTGGCTATCCAACGTCCAGACTCTGCCGGAAACACCTTGGCATTACTAAGCTACTGTTGTACTCGAATTTCTTCATTGTAATCCACTGTAATCAGCTGTAACCAGCAAGGAAAGTCAATAAAAGATTAATTTTTGGAGTGGGCGTAGGCCGAAGATAGTCGAACCACTATAAATCTTGTCTCTGTCTGTTTCTTTCCGTTTTAAGTTTATTATTCGTCATTTTTATCCTCTACATCACTTAGATATGTGATTTGTGATCATATACTGTTGATTTGTGTTCATACACTGGTGCTTTCACGACATTTGGGGTTTGTGGCCAATTTTGGCGCAAACACTTTGGTGCTTTCACTGAGAATTGAACTCAGGACCCGCTATATCAGATTTGGAGTTCGGATTTGAAGGCTTAAGGGCTCAGATCTAAAGAGCTATGACAAGGCAATCAAGTAGAAGACAAAGAGCCGAGAGAAGTCAGCATGAAGGGAGCCAGGAGGCATCATCAGGGGCTAATCAAACTTCAGCTTTCATCACCAGAGACGAGATGGAGATGATGATGGGAGCTATGCATGAAGAGTTTCTGAAAAGGCAGGAGGAGATGATGCAGAACCTCCTCAGACAGTTTGGGCGAGCAGGAACAGCTGGAGCTTCAGGAGTTCAGATCCACGGAGCTGGAGCAGAAGGACCAAACATGCAATGGAATGGAGCAGCTCAACAAGGCACAACCCCTGATCAGCACACAACTGCTAATCTGAATGGATCCAGGCTCGGGGGCACACCGCCCGGCAACGATGGACCAGTTCATGGAGGAATTCCAGTTGATGCCACACAACAAGATGCTGGAAGGAATGTAGGAGCGCGGGATGAAGAGTATGTACCAGAATTCCCTCGGGGACTCGGAGGACAACCCTTGACGGACAACGCTGGATTGGCTGAGATTATCAGACGAACTATGCGCGAAGGTTTGACAAACAGGGATCTGGAAGGAGTAAACAGGAGTCCGTTTACTCGTGAAATCAGAATGGCTCGGAACCCATCAGAGTTCAAGCTACCCACGCTAGAGGTGTACAATGGCAAGGCTGATCCGACTGACCACTTGATGAGGTACACAAGGCATATGGAAGTGCTGGAGGCATTGGAGGAAGTTATGGCCCGATGTTTCCCTCTGTACTTGACGGATATAGCTGCTATGTGGTTCAGACAGCTGGAAGAAGGATCTATTAGGACATGGACAGAATTGGTGGACAGGTTTCTGAAGCAGTTTCGGGTTCATATTAAAAGACCAAAGAATGTGATGACGCTAACATCAGTAAAGCAAAGGACAGACGAATCGCTCAGAGCTTTCTTAACTCGGTTCAATGCAGCGGTTGCTTCGGTGGATCGACCAGATCTATCAATGGTTTTAATGGCGGCAGTATCAGGAGTCAGAGAGAATTCGGATTTCAAAGTGTCACTGATACGGGACCCCCCAATGGATCTCGGGGAATTCTTTCACGAAGCTGAGAGATTCCTTCGGCAGGAAGATGCATGTTCAGATATGAAGTTAAAGGAGGTGAACACAACTGAGGATGGTGGACCATCCAGCGGAGGCTCGAATAAAGATAAAGATAAAGCAAAAAGGAAGCTGGACAACGAATCAGGAAAAGCTAGAAAGCGATGGAGGAAACCAAAGTTTTCCACTTACACAGGATTAAACGAGACGTTGGAACGGATATTCATGGAGACTCGGAATCGCCTTCCCTACCGAATGTCAGCTAGGAGAGAACCGTCGGAACGTGGAAGGGCATCAGGGAGGCACTGTCTTTTTCACGATTTAGACGGACATGATACCAACAGTTGCAGGCATCTAAAGGACATAATTGAGGAGCATGTAAGGAATGGACAGTTGCGACAATATGTCGAGGCTCGAAATGCGGCGGTAGAGCAGAAGCAACCACCGTCTACCTCAAACAACGATGGCGCGAGGTCCAGGAATGATGGTCGATTGGTTATCAATTGACATGGATGATATGAAATAAGTGGCAAACTGCTGACAAACGACCAAATCATTTACTCATGTACGGGGACGGAGATGGCCCCTAGGCATGCTCTGAATGATGATAAACCGCGACGCTATGGTTTACAAAATCTGCTTTTTCTTTTGGTTTGGACATTTGTCTTTTCTGGCTTGGTTTTGGAGTTTGGTTTGAACTCCTGATGCTGTTTGTTTTCTGGTTTGGACTTTCATTTGGATGATTGTTTTCATGTTTGGATATTGGTTTTGATTTCGGATGTGGATTTTTGGTTTCCCGATTTGATTTGGATTTTGAATTGGATTTTGATTAGATTTTTATCTGGTTTTTGGTAAATGATCGCCGGGTATGGATTATGTCTGGCAAGGGGTAAGTCTCTTCTTCCGAACGTGGCGAATTGGCTTATTCAGGTCGTCAAGTATGGACTATGCTCGGCAAGGGTCCGGAGCGACCAGGATTCGACCTAAGACTGAGACCCTATATTATCGGTTGCTATTTCAGATCGTCGAATATGGACTATGCTCGACAAGGGTCCGGAGCGACCAGGATTCGGCTTAGGACTTAAGCCATGGCATTACTCAGCGTCCTTGGACACTGGACCACGGTCATCAAGTGTGGATTGCGCTTGACAAGAACCCGGAGAGGTTACGGATTTGGATATCGACCTGGAGAGGTCCTGGATTCGGTTATTGGTTATTGGATAAGGATGGATTAGAACTCGGATATCGAGTACGGATGGATATGGAATTGGCTAAGGCTTTGGTTACTGGATTTGGAATCAGACATCGACTCGGAGCAGTCAAGAATGATGCACTTGGATGATATGGCTATGGACTTTGGATATCAGATTCCGAACCATTCAAAACACACCTTTTTATCACAAGGCAATGCATTTCTTACATAGCCTGTTAAATTCTAAAGAGAGGCAACAGGAAACGCCATCAGACATCTTAATTGTATGCCTACAGGCTACATCTACATATATCGTCTAGGATAATATAAACCTACTATTGTCGTTTGTCAGTTAAAAAAGAACGACTATTATATTACGCACTAATGTACCACATTATATTATACTTTTGTTTGCACAATCACCTGTAAATTTGTAAACAATTTACATCAAAAAATTTAAAAAATGCACTCAGGCCATAACAAAGGACGATATGCACCACTAGGTTAACGACAGCATAACATGCAACTTTTATATACACAGCATGGACCTTTTATATAATTAAATACACACATGCATGCATGCAACATCAATGATATGTTGTATTTTTAGATGTGTCTTTCTTTCTAGAATGATTCATGCATGGTTTGGGCAATAATTTAATGCACCTGCATCCACGAAAAGCTATACTTACATAGGTTAAAATATTCATCATATCAATGCAGTTTGTGGATGCAAAACACAAACCCATTTTTTAAAGATAGATACTCAACTCCATTATACTCATAAAAGAACAAAGCTTTTCATGCTTAAGAGATTCTCACATGCAACTAAGTAAACACTACATGGTTATATTATTACCTGCACCATCCATGCACTTTCTTACGCTGCTTTTTGCACTGCACTTTTAGATATGGATGCTTGAACTAAACTGATATTTCCAAGAGCAAGATCCTAAAAAGTCCCCTATTAAAATTTTCAACAGAAAAATATACATAAAAGAAATAAATATACATCAGAAAATTGCATCGAATTGGCAAATCAGTTAGAGAAGGCCAAAATGTTCTATTTTAGGACCGAACAAGAAAATAGTAAACTGAAATAACAAACATACAGATAGCCCTCAGTATTATTTTTTCTTGCATCGGTTGAGTGAAATAAAGTCTCTAACTTTGTAAAAGCTCATGTTATCAATAAAAGCTTGATTCAGCTTTTAAATATATTATTTGTTGACTTGCTCCATAAAGCCTGACAATGCAGTTCTTTTCACAAAATTAGTACTCTTTATCTCCAAAACAAAGGTATGCATGAGGCTCTCCCACATCATTAAATGTTGCATTATAGATGATAATAATCAAGTTGTGGAGAGAGCAAACATGCTCAAAAAAGGAGGGTTGAGATGAAAAGTGATCAAGTCATTGGCATCTTACCTGTGTTTTGTATATGACAGGAGAATAACTTTTCCCTACAAAAAATAAAAAGACTTGACCTTTTTCTTTTTGAAAAAGGAGTCTTTATAATGGAGCCTTAAACTTAGTGGGAACAGTAATCTCCACTTGGAGTAGTGAATGTCTTGTGCTGCGCATAATCAAGTTACAAGATTACATAGTACATACCCATGAGCATTACCAAATTTTGCAAGGGCTAACAGCAATATCACTATAGAAAGAGTTCTCAAATTCAATTTTCTCCATTTGTGCAAGGACAGCAACTGGAATATTTACCACCAAGGGCGACCCCCCTTAGTAACTATTTCATGAAACACAAAAAAGATGGATTTATGTTTTGGTACACTAAATTTCAGTTATTGGATTAGGCAGAAGCCCATGATACAATCAATATGGATTTGGACTTCCACAAATTCATTTTGAACCTAAGAATTCGCTGAGTTCACCCGACTTTAAAAAAAGAATAACATAACCCAATTTCCCTTATAGCTAGTTCCTTTTCATTATAGTTTTACAATGTCTTTCAAATTCTCCTTAAATCTTAGACAAAAATATTTTAGGGTACAACTTAAAATATTATTGAGTTCAAACAAAAATTGCCTTGCACTTGATGGATTAATCCATCACACGAGGAATGGACATGTTCCATGGAAAGATGAACATAAACCTTAGATTACTAGTTAGTCCTATATTACAAATTTTTCTATTCGAAACTAAAAATCCATTAATGCTGATTTGAATTCCTGGTTTGTTGTCCAATATTGCAATCAAAAATACCTTAGGAAATTGTTTGAAATTCCTAATAAACGAATCATTGTCAACTTCGAAATGCCAGAAATCAATTATATATTTATATCAAACTACAGTGATGCTAAATCAAAATAGGTAAAGATTAACAATAAATCCAAATTAAATCTCAAGGTTATAAAGTTAACGAGTTCAAAGTAAAGCCTGCCATATACTAGGCTACTTAGCTAGCTAGCTTCACTTGATGGTTTCATGCAATTGGATCCAGATGTAAGCATATAATACTATTAGTCATTGGATCCAGATGTAAGCATATAACACTATTAGTCACAAATACGTGGTATACAGTTAATCAAACTATTGCTTTCATGTTATTGTACAGTGTTTAACCCTTTTTAAGCTATATTACTGTTCAGAGAACGGTATGGTGTATATATGCAATGTTTCAAGTGTTTGTACATACACAAAATCTAAGGATCCATTGTCGAACACGGCAAATGCTCATTATTCAGTAAATGCTCATTATTCAGTATTTGACGTTTCTTATGTCTTGCCGTAAGAGACGTTACGTCGGACATAAGAATTATGTCAGCATTTTAGGAAAGAGCGTTTGGTCTCTCAAATTGTAAGAGTTTTTTTATCGGCATGTCATATGACCCTTTTTTTTTTTTTTTACATTGTTCTCTTCACTCCAAATATCTTTCTTCACCATCTAATATTCCTGAAAATGTCAAAATGTGATTTCGAGTATTCTCTTTCCAAAGACGATCATCCCTTCAATCCGGAATTGATAGCGAGGGCATTTCCAATGAGTACGACAATGATCTTGAAGCTAAATTATGTGCACAATTAACGTGAACAAGATCAACAAATGCACAGTGTGTTAGATTTTTGTGATACAATATTACATATTTAAGCATATTCTGAAGATATTCGAGTCAATGTGGAATTGTAACTCAAATACATTGTCTCTTTTATATATTTTGTACATTTTAAAAAGTGATTAATTGTTTTTTAAATTGCATTAAAGAAGGCAAAGAATTATCTACATGAGAATGATTTAT
The DNA here is from genome assembly GCA_030737815.1 of Allium fistulosum. Classification (NCBI taxonomy): domain Eukaryota; kingdom Viridiplantae; phylum Streptophyta; class Magnoliopsida; order Asparagales; family Amaryllidaceae; genus Allium; species Allium fistulosum. Next base: position 1,383,330,513 of record CM060901.1, on the reverse strand, counting down.
TTTACGAGATGGAAATAATCAATGACTTATTAAAGAAGACATTTTATCGTGACTACTATAAATAGACAAGTATATGGTTCATTAGATGTGAGTGGAAAAAAAATTATTTTCAATCTTCTCAATTTTTAGGTTTTTTCCTGTAATCATTTGGTTTATTAATAAAGATTTTGTTTAGAGTAATTTGTTTTTCATTTTTTTTTAAATCTAATTGTGCAGTGATCCTAAAAAAACCATAACAGTTGGTATCGGAGCCTACTACATAATTTTTTTAAAAGGTTTAGTTTTGAAGAAGATAAGTATTGAAAAGCTTAGGAGAAATTGGGGGTTATGAAAGATGAAGATGGAGGACTTTCTATATCTTAATAATCTTCACCAACCATTGAAGAACAAAAGGGGAAAAACCTAGTAATATATCTAAGGCAAAGTGGAAAACTTTGGATATAAAGGTTGTTGTGGTTATTCGGTGTTTTCTGGAAAATACGATGTTTCATATGTTGCTAATGAAACATTTGCTTTTGAAATTTGAAAGAAATCAAAAGGAATTTATGCAAGAATTCTGCAACAAACAAGGCACTTCCAATGAGAAGATTGGTAAATTTGAAGATTAAGGAATGTGAGGCGATTAGAGAGCATCTCAATGATTTTTAGGCAATTGTGAATTGTGAATCAATTGACGACCGTAAATTACAAGGTAGATGATGAGACGCAGACCTTAATGTTAATGAGTTCATTACCTAAGAGTTGGAAAACGCTTGTGGTTACGTTGAACAACTCAAATTCGGATCGAGTTGTTTCGATGACATCGGTGGTTAGTAGTCTGCTTAATGAGGAGGTGTGAATGATAAATCTAATGGAAGAAAAAAATAAGGGAAAAGAGAAAATTGAAAATCCAATTGGAGATGTGTATCTTGCAAAGAGAGATAACCGACCAAATATGAAAAGACGATTAAATAGATCAAACATGGAGAGGGATTTCATCTGCTATTACTGTGAAAAACCTGGTCATCGGCTGAGATTTTAGAATAAGCTTAAAAAAGACAAGGAGATGATGAAGACATTGCAAGAAGACAAAAAGGAATAAAAACATAATAGCGACGGTGAGATGCATTTTGGTGAGGAATTTAATGACAACGTTCTATGTGTGGATAAAGATAAAAACAAAAATTAGGTGCTTGATTCGAGTGCTTGTTTCCACATATGCAATCAAAAGGAAAAGTTTATCAATTATGAAGAGCAAGATACTATGGTGGAATTTACCAATGGAAGAGACTTGCACGTAAAGGGGATGGGTTCAGTTAGGTTGAAATGCATGATGAAAGATTGGCGAAGTTTACAGGAGTTAGGCATATCCCAGAAATTACAAAGAATCTTGTTTCTGTAGAACAGTTGAAGATAAAAGGCTTCAATTTTTTGACTTGAGATAGAGTAGGCAGAATTTGAAAGGGTAACAAGGAGGTGTTGCGCGCAAAAGAAGAAGCAACAATGTATACAAATTGCATGGAAAAACGGTGGAGAACGAATGAACTTCTCAAGTTGTGTTGGAGAGACAAATTTGTTTGAATCAAGATAGAGCCAACAACGAATAGCCGCAAAGACCGTATGAAGGCCATTGTGGTATTACAAACAGTTATGATTTATTGATGATATGCATGTTCAATTGGGGGACATGCATAATTAGACGGTTGGAAGGTTGACCAGTTTTTGGAATGGAAACATTTGTTTCCATGGTAATATTGGAGATTGTTTGGAGTTTGAGATTTAGATGGAGCTTGGATGACATTTATGTAATATCGTATCAAGGTGGATATTGTTAGATTTTGATGATGCAATATTTTATATTTAAGTAGATTTTAAAGATATTTGAGTCAATGTGGAATTATGACTCAAATACATTCCATCTTTTATTGATTTTGTTGATTTTGAAGAGTAATTAATTGTCTCTTTTATTATATTTAAAAGAAGGCAAAAAATTATCTACATGGAAATGATTTATTTCGGGAGATGAAAATAATCAACAACTGATTAAAAAAGGCACTTTTCAAGACTAGTATAAGTAGTCATGTATATGATTCATTATATGTGTGAAAAAAAAGTTATTTTTTTTTGTTTTGAGGATTGAGATATCTTCTCAATTTTTAGATTTCTCTTGTAATCATTTGATGGATTAATAAAGGTTTTGTTCATTATTTTTCTTCACTTCTTATCTTTTTTAAAATCTAATTGTGTATGAATCCTAGAAAAAATCCTAACATGGTGGTACAAGTTCAATAATGGACAATAGATTATTGAAACGCTTGATGAGATTAGAAAGGCTTTGGTTAATACAGGACGACATTGACCTATATTTGTATTTGAATTGAGTAGTCCTTGCATTTTGATTGAGATTTCATTTGTTTATTTACTTGAACAGGTAGTTCTTTCCTCGTGAAAGTTGCATTAATTAAATAGTTTATTAAATAACTGTTTAAGGGTGTTACTGACACTACAAAAGTGGATATGAAAGGCACAGTCCAAAAAATAAAAATTCGACGTACTACCATCGAAAATAATTTTGTACACTACGTTCGGTGCACCCCATCGAATTTCAGATTTAAATTCGACACAACTCCACCGAATTTCAATCTGAAATCCCCTTATATTCAAATTTGAAGTCTTGGTAACAATGCCCTTGTTTAATTAATAATAACTAATCGAATTAATAAAAATAAACAAAGCCTTATATCCAAATTTAACTCTTGCCGAACTCTTGTGCGAGAACGCTAATTCAAAAAAATCCAACATTCGCTGAAATCTTATCTGAGAATGCACCTAAATTCAAATAACCAACGCTCAACACACAGAAATATGAATTTGAAGGAAATTTTTGGAACAACTTTTCATTTAAATAAGAACTTCTGGTAGGGTTCAAATTAAAGCAATTTATTTTGATACTATTTGCATAATATTATCATATGCATCCATGCTTATTCCCGTTGTAATTTCACAAAAAATGACTTTGGCTGCTGATCCTTATTATATGATCTTCTCATATAAATTGCTTTCAGAATTCTTTTTAAATTCCTTTATGAACTGAGAATCGAAAAGTTAACTTACTATCGAAGACCTTCTGAGTGCTTTTTAACCTTCCGAACTTTGTAAAAACAGAAGACCAATAATGAAACCCAAGTCTCGGTCATTAATATAAAACCTTTGGCAAACTAGAGGTATGATTTACACGCCATTTCTTTACTACAGATACAATATTTTAAATATTAACAATTAAGTTGATGGTAATTTGCACATTATATTCCTCTCTTCAATGCGCAATATAGTAATAATAGAGTAATTATTGCTGTATAATATCTATTATGAAATGCCCAGTATCATAGAAAGAATGTTTATATGTGAAGGAAAAATGAACAGCACAACTTACAAAACTTTCAAAAACTGGCCCGCCTTATGCCAATTTTTTCTCCCTTTCGGTGAATAATAAGATAATACTCATCGATACATATGTTATTAAAACATCAGCCAAAATGTATCTGCATGCCCTCAAAGATTCCTACAATACAAGGGAAAAGAAAAACTTGTTATCTACCAAAACAAGTATTTGATTTTCATATATGAAAAGTTCTCGAAATGGCCAGTTTTGAGAGAGCACTGATACAACCGTACTAGGCCTAAAAAATGCATGCACGACCGTTTCTTTACATAAAGAACTACATTAAACTTTAGAAACGAGCTGATAAAAAGTTAAAATATGATCCATCGTTAGCTGAAAAAATATTATTCAACGGTGATCTTTTTTGATTTGGATGATGTAATTTCCATACTTTGCCTTTTTGATAAAATATGATCCCATTTTGATAGTTCTTTTAAGAACTAAGAATTAATCATATCACATATAAATTGAGTTCTAAAGGGTTACTGAATATCAAATATCATATGCGTTATTTTTAACCTTGTGAGCTTAGTAAAAGCAAATACCAAGAATAAGACCGAACTTTCAACGGTTAATATAAAATCTCTGATAAACTAGAATCATAGTTTGCATGCCTTTTTTCAATACAGATGCCAAATTGCGAAACAATTAGGGATATTTGCACATTGTTTTCCTTTCTTCAAGACACATTAGAGTAATAATTTTTGTATAATCTCTATTTTGAAATGCTCGTTGCGATAGAAAGAATGTTTATATGTTAAGGAAAAATGTACAATTCTTGTATAACAATTAAGTTGAGGGCAATTTGCACAACATTGCTTTCCTCTCTTCAAGACACATTAGAGTAATAATTCTTGTATTATCTCTGTTATGAAATTCCCGTTGCTAGAGAAAGAATGTTTATATGTTAAGGAAAAAAATATAGCACAACTTACCAAACTTCCAAACCCTGGTCTGCCTAATCCCAAATTTATTTATCTTCTCCGCCAATACATGAGATAATGCTAGTTGATACATACGTTTTTTGGAACATCAGCCAATGTCTGATCTGAATACTCCAAAGATTCCTACAACACATGGTAATCAAAATAATTTGTTATCCACAAAAGAAGTGTTTGATTTTCGTAACTATACAAAAAGTTCTCAATGTATCAACCATATACAAAAAGTTCTCAATGTATCAACCATAGATAAGTGAGAACACTTTATGCTACGATAACTAGATATTGGTTGTGAAGTTTGTGAAACTAGTAAGGGAGAAATCCATCCCGCTCAATAGCATGATCCCACTAGTAATCATTGCGTTTTGCAAGGAATAATATTATTCACATCAGACTAAAAGAAATCATATATTTAAGATATAATATATCATCCCATTCATAAGATTAGTCATTCAAATTGGTTATTTGATACTCTTTCTTAAATTAATATTATTGTTTTTCCTTCTAATTCTTCACCGTAACAATTTGTTCGAACTTATGCAGTTAAAGCCTCGTATAATCCCCGCTATAGTGCATAGCGGTGCGTTACGCTATTTCAATTTAACGCTATTAAACAGTAGATCCGCTTAAGCTCTGCTATTTTCTGCTACACCTGCTAAATCAAGGCATTTTAGCACCCGTTTTAGCAACATTAACATACAAAAGTTGATTTGACTAGTTCTCTTTTAAACCAAATCAACAAAGTTAGGGTAAAGACCAAATTTTAAGGTATAAATGCTCAATATAAGTTAAAGTCACCAAACCTAGTCTGCGTAAATCATGATATTCTTTAATTTTGTTATATACGGTTAAACAATATATTTTTTTCCTATACAAATGATCTGAGAATAAGAATAATTAACTTTCAATATTTGGTTTTATATCTAATGAAGCTTTTTGTCCCTCTGCTTTTTTGCGTTATATCACCACATTATCTCCGCTATAACTTTTTGCACCACCGTTATAGAACCGCTAAGCGCTTTAACTGTACAGGTTCGAACCAACCCCAAAAAAATCGCTTTGTTTTTACTTAAAAATCATTCTTCAAATTTTTGAGTTGGGCCCTTGCCAATCTCCATTGCAAGTCCCAAAAATTTTTAATACCCTCGTGTTTGAATCAGATGATATAGAGGATCTACATATATTAAAAGCTGAGACATGTTATATCAAAGTTTGATACAATAAGGTTGTACCATAATTTTTTTCCTTGAATGATAATTTCTTTGGATTTGGCTAATATAATTTCCACATTTCTCTTTTCGACAAAGAAAAACATAACTAATGTTAATAGGTCTTCATTTATTTCCCACATTGGGCTTCATCATCAAAGATAAATGTCAGCTCCAAGTCACCATTATAAAAATCCGTCTAGGCCCTGTCTAGACGCTAGGTGAAACTTACCGCCTAGCGATTCATCTATACCAGCCTAGACAAGGTTTACCGTCCCATGTAAGAATCGAAACATGTATTTAGGTATTGATTGAGAATTATTTAAGATTTAATGTCATGTATAAACATCAATTTGATAGATTTGGGTGCTCTTGTCTCCTTGGCTACTCGTAAGCAAATCCAAAATCCCAAAATTTCATTTTATATCAGTTGACACTAAATAAAACAGTAAAATTTATCCAAAATGCATGAGTCGTTAAAACGCCTAGTTCTGATTAATTCCCGCCTAGACGATTAATCTCTAGTCCACACTTACTATCTAACATCCGCCTAGTGATTTACCTTGGCTCCAATGCCCTGCAGAACAAGAAATGTTGTCACTTGTCACTCGCATTAAACCCATACATAATATGTTATATTTTGTCTCGCAAACTTAAGGGGGGAAAACACCTTAAATTGTTCATCTGTTGAATGTAATTTTTTTTCATTTGCTAGACTTCTTCCAATACGACCTTCACTGCCAATTATTTGTTTACAGAACACTGGTTTCGCTTCTTGAAAATTTTCAAAATAGGTAAAAACATCTCTATCAATAAAATCTTTTAAATTACACTCGTTATTTTTAAAACACGTCTAAATCATATTAAAAAAATGTCGAATGTCAACATGCCTTACCACTAATGTCCTCAATTCATTTTTCTCTTCACATATATACTCAACTAAATGTTTAAAAAGAAATCATATCGACTATAATAATTCCAGTGCATTACTACAAATATTTGGAAAAGAACGAATTTTCCATCAAATTTCGTACGGAAATGATCGAGTTTTATTCGATCTCACTGATAAAAGAAAAAACTACCCAAAATAATTTTATGGGTAATTCACAAAATTTTAACGGAAGGGGGTTTTCACCTAAGTTTGGAAGTAAGGGGGTATCCTCATTTCTGCTATTTTCTAGCTCTAGCTTGATATGTATTGTTGCTATTTTCACATAAACTGTGGAATAAATATTAAACATGAAGGCTTTTCATCAGGCCATTCAGCTTATAAAAATTAAAAGGGTAAACTTAAAATCACAGTTAGGTGGACAAATGTGTTCCTGTCTGCCATGCATTCAAGTCCAGAGTTGATTTTTTTAAATATTCATTCAAGAATGAGGCACTGTTTCATAGTGACACTTCAAAGAACCTTGGATAGTTCTAAGTCTGCAGTGGTTGCATCATTTTTCATCTCATGACCAAATTTGATGATTCACCAATCAAATCTGCATGTGTATGTCAATAGACACAATACCAAATTACATAAACACAGAAATCAATCATACTTTCCAACAGATGTCTACTGAAAAATGAGTTATATGTACAAGATCTTCTTATGGCTAAACACGCAGAAAACTGATATTCAATAAGATTGTTTGTTTAAACTACAAGTTGCAAACTTATGCACAGAAGTTATCACGATTTTAGAACATATTTTTTAAATAGAAACATGCATGTGCATGCACACACATAAAAGTCATAGCTGCGCACACGTAGAAGTAGCAAAAACACATATTTGCATGCACGGACATACACGCACACACAGTCACACACATAAACCACATATACACATTAGTAATAGCTGACACTGCAAACAGTGAGAATTGCTAAATATTGTTGTAATTAGTATTTGTTTAGGAAAACTACACTGAAGAACGCCGATACTTCCCCATGTGCAGAGTTATTACAGGTTAGGAGCTTTATATACAGATTAAGCACATATGTACGAACTTGCAAGCAAATGCAAACAAAGGATAAATTTCCAAGACAAAATTATTGTTATCATAACCCTACAAAATTGCCAAACGCGGCAGCTTCACAATTGAAAGGCTAACCTCAATAACACGCACAACTAATGAGCTTTTGCATCCCTTTTGAATAATTGAATTGATGCATACACCATGAATTTCCTGTACACAAAAAATGATCAATGGCTTCTTTTTCAGTTTTCAGATTTACCAATTCAAATGTCAAATACTCTTGAAACCTCTTTTTACTTACCAAGCATTCAGCAAGCAGATCAACTATGTAAAAAGTAAAAACATTGAAGGGAACCACCATGTTAAAATGTCTTTCTAACGCAGTAAACAATAAACATATGATTAACAAAGAAAGCATTAAAAACATGGTGAAGCATAAATCAATTCTATATTAGATCCTGTGATATGTGAATTAAGTTATTCAATTACAATGACAAGGAGCAAAATTATTGTTGAAAATTTGGATTTTGAGAAGCAACATGCATTTATGCTCATAAATCATAAATTAAGTGAATACATATAAATAATTGCAGTCACTCGATAAAGTAGAACAAATACAGGATAAAATGCCAGATCAACTTGATATACATAACTAATGTGTATGACATGCTTCCGCGTTAATTTTAAAATAGAGTGACTAAGTAGGTATTAAAGACTCGATAACCATGTCAATATTAAAATATTAAATTGACAAGCTTAAAATTTTAATTGTATACCCAAGTTAATAATATAGTATTGTTAAGTTCAAATTGAAATCTCTAACTTAATACACCGGTAGGCTGTTGTGCAGTGTACGTTCACTCATATAGAGCAACCAAATACAGTGAATATTCAAGATGTCAAATTACCTTCAAGGTGATGTACATATAAGCCAAGTCAAAGATTTCAACCAATCAAGATGCAAAAAAATTAAATGTGGTATATATAACCCAATAAGTACATACAAGTATTATTATCAACATGTATAAACATACTTTACAGATGAATTCAGTATGTAAAGGTACCCAGCCTTGTAAACGCATTACACTGTAGTCTACACTCTGTAGGCCGCTATTCAAGGCTGTATTAATATTCACACTAGCATAAAGGGTCAGAATATTTAAACTGTGCATATACATCATCGTATTCGATCAAATTTTAGGTTTTCCTTCGAAACTTTTAAGGATTTTCTTTACAAAACTTTTTTGTTTCAAAATACAAATCCATGACACCAGAAGAACATATGTATGAGAATGAACACAAAATAATACTCCATGCTTTCTGTTTGAATTACAACACAGTGTATCTGAAGAACAAACATCAGTCATAACAATAAAACATAAATTATACACATGTTAAATACAATTGATAAATAAATAACAACCAAATCTTTAAAAGAACACAATGTATAAAGCAAATGGATACTTAAATCACTAGCAAAAACTAAAACCCATAAAATATACAGACACCCATAACAATCAATTGAGCAGCAAAAAAAATTAAAAAGAGTACACATATCCACAAAAAGCCCGACATCTTAATGCCTCTTGTTTCTCTGAGGCTGTTTATCAGTGGAAAGCTTGTAAATCCAGAAAATCTGATCAAAAATTATAGTGCATCAGAAAAAATCAGTATTGGGGTTTAACGACAATAGTATGAAATTGAGGAGGCGAATAGTATAAGTTACCAAAGCGAAGACGTGGGCAGCTATCAAGAAGACGACTAAGAAAGGGACGAGGTTCAGAATCCACGGCCGAGGAATTGGCATCTCTCTTCCCATTAATTTTGAGTTTCGATAGGCGCACCTGAAAATAGGTTTTACGGATTTGAGATATTTAACTGAAAATGAATTTGATATTTTTAAATATTTTTCCTTAAAATGGTCTCTTTTTTTCCCGAGAACAGCCTATGATTTCAAAACCATTTTTTTTTTTACTTTTGAAAATAATTAAAAAGAGGCCCAAGCCTACATGGACCGGACATTTGAATGAAGACTATTACCCGGTCCAAACAAACTCATAACCTTAGCTAATTAGTAGGACCGTTTCATTTACTCTATCCAGAACCTAATTCAAAAATGATGGCGGCTTAAAAAAAAACTAATGTCATTAATTCTGTCCCCACCGACCGACACCTTGGTGGAGCGAGTGGACTGCTCTACACTACTGGTCGACCGGTCAGTTTAAGGCTGACACGCCTTGAACCTTGGCCGAACGACCAAAAATTGATTTGAGCGTCCATAAATATAGGTCTGACCTGTCACCTATTTTCTCATATTTTCTGCACTAAGCAGTGGAGCTCTACCATTTCTCATTCTTCATTCCTTCTAAAAAATTTAAAAGTACTATACAGATACACAAATACTGGAGAATGGCAGAAAATAAAAGAGAAAAGAAAAGGAGCGAATCAATTTTACGAAGGAGGTAAGTTTAGAAATTATAAATTTAAATTTCCACTTAAATTCAAATCTCCTCTCAGATCTTAAATTCTAATAGGTATGTATACACTTTTGAATACATTTTTTTGTTGGAAAGAAAAGGAGTCAAGTAAGAAGAATGAGTCTGTATCTGGAGATTTGAAAGTCATAAGATGAGTGTAAAATTACATAATTTGCATAATGCTAAATTTATATCATTAGAATTCTATTTTTGTTATTATGTCTATATGAAAACTGTTGAATTGTGGTCTTAATTGAATAAATCTGAATTGAAACCTTTGTCTACATATTTAGACAAATTTATTTAACTTTGAAGAAATGACATATACATCCTAGATTTGGAATTTAGGGAGAATAATCCCTAAAATGAAATATGGTATTTATAGAATTGTGTAGTCATTTTCGGATTTTTGTTATTTGGGTTGTAAACTGTTAAACTTATTAATCATTTAATTGGAATGTTTTAATTTGATTTGGGATTAAAATTTTCTATATTTTAATTCATTAGAATTATATAATGCAAAATCTAGTTGTATTGACCTCCATATGATTTCCATAAACTGTCAAACTTCAGCGTTTATATATGAAAAGTGCATCATTTGAAATAACAAGGCATGTTCATATATCCAAAGGAAATAGATGTGCAAAGTGGAGATGTTTTTTCGTAGTTTGCACTTTCTATTTCAATAAAAATAGAAAGAGATAATTTCTTGTAATTACAAACATATCACGACCCCACTTTTTGGTCGATTATAGAAAGTTACAATGGTAACATTTCCTTTTTGGAAATATATGGTTCTAATGCATTAAAATGCAGAAATATATATTTTTGTGGAATTTACAAATAAGCGTATATTCAAAACCTAAATGTAGAAACTAAAAAGTCATAATAAAGAAATATAAATAACTCATTACAATAATATCAATCAAATATGTGTATATATATAGTAAAGTATAAGTTTAAGAAATAGAAACACCGTCTATCATATTAATTATGTGTAAAATGTTAAAATACTAATAATCAAGGAATTATGGGGTCACAATGTTAATAGGCATTAATTACACGGTTAATGGGAAGTTATAATAAGCAAATATGGATGTAAATTCGTTTAATGGATTTAATTGCAGAATTAACTATGACATGTATGAAGGAAATTAAAAAGGAATGATAAATTATTTCTGAAACGGATAAATAAATGTCATTACTAATTGTCAAGTTTGAATATAATTTTTTTTTATGAGGGACATTCATTGGGGGTAAAGGAAGTAGTAAATGACATTTAATAACATTAATGAAAATAGAAGTTAAAGATAGTAAATGTATAAAATAAAAAGAAGTTCTTAACAAGTAAATAAAGAATACTAATAAATGAACTTAGAAGGCATAATAATTTCAACGGTTAAAATTATATTGCCTAAATAATACGTCTGCAACGGGTGTGAATTAGTAGGCCTAGCTCAATATTTAGATTAATTATAAATGACTTAATTTAGAATAGGTTGGGATGCAAGGTCAGTAGAGTTACACAACGAAGTCTGTCATTCTCAAGGGGCTACCAACAGTTGCGTATATGTACTACTTATGTGGGACATCTCCAACTGTAGAACCCGTTGGGGATATACGTTTGGGTATATGTTTGGGGGAAATATACCAAGGGTTTGCCTTGGAGCTGAAGTGTTAAATGGCTATGTATCTTTAGGGTGGTCAAGGGGTTTACTTTGAGATTGAGGTATTAAATGGCCATTGGATCCCCCTCTTTTCTATTTAAGAAGTCTTAAATATTAGTATTTGGTTCAGAGGTCGATGTTATACCAGCGTTGTTGGTAAACCAGTATTTGTGGAGTAGGGTTGTGCTTAGGTCTGACCACCAGTGATTCCGAGAGGTTGATATCAAAGACTTGGGTTATGCCCTGACAGATTACATTTCCTACTAGTGTAGAGTCCAGATGGCACACGCATAGACCTCAGATTTTGTTGCTTGTTTGTTTGGTTGGAGGTGAGCTAGTTAACCATTAGATATGTCTTTGAGATGCGTTAGTAATATGGCTCATTAAATTGTAAAGTCGTATATAGGAATCATCAGCCTTCGTAGTTAGGGTCGATTGACCATCGATTACGTTATGAAGGGGCCTGCTTCGGGGCAAGGTATTAAATGGCCGTTAGGTCTGCCTCCTCCCTATCTTAGAAGTATTAAATGGCCATTATGGAGGGCCTGCTTCGGGATTGAGGTATTAAATGGCTGTTGGATCTGCCTCTTCTCTATTTAAGAAGTATTAAGTGCTTGGGGTTTCTTTTTGGGAGTACAATGATGCTTATATATACATAATTTTCAAACACACACACACACATACCTCGAAGTATGTTGGATATATCGTATGCACATAAGGAGTTAAATGAATAATCCATGAATAGTAGACATAACACTTAAATGGGAATTAATCGGTATAAACTAATGGTATGGATAGAGTATGTAATTTACTAGTTACTGGAATATTGTTCTGACCCCTCCTCATTACAACCCACATGATAGATTTAAAGGAATATGATACTGTACAAGACGGGAATGATAGGTGGATAGGTCTTCTCATTCATGTTTGGCACTTACAAGGCTACTAAATATCCAAGGAATAATATTAGTTCCAAGGCAGTAGCCTTAGTCTGTATATATGTTTTATTATATCTTACTATTCCACTGTGGGTTCGTGTAGATAGTTCTTTAATATACTTATGTTTATTACAGGTTACAAAAACCAACGTCAGTACCCTAATGGATTTGGATTTTCGATTTAGCCAAAAATCGAGCCCGTTAAGGCGTCGGTTGTTACATTGGGTATCAAAGTCTAGGTTAGTCGATCATATAATTTAAACGAATTTTTTTTAAAAAAAAATTTTATACAATTTCGAAATATTGATTTAAATATAAAGTGTAGTAATTTGTGTGAAATAAAAAATTTTAACTTTACATTTCGTTACGTATATTTATGTCCGTTCTTAACTTTATATTAGAATCAATTTTATTTATGATGATAATAGCTATTTTAATTTTGGTTTAAAATGATACGTTATATTTTAAGAAACCGTTAACATTTTTAAATTTATTTATAAAAGAAACAAGTAACGGTTGTACGTTACTTCGGGCGTTGCACTTTACATTCGTCGTTCTTTGTTCGTTTGATCTTTTCTTGCGTTAACAGTGCTATTTCAGCTGTATGTTTCAGTTTGAAAATTTCAATAGAATCTTGCTCAAATCTAGCCTTAAATCGTGCACGTGAGAGTCATTCCAATTCCTTTTACCTTCCTTACGTTTCGTTCAAACATTTATTATTGCCTTTATTTCCTCTAATCGATCCAGACTTTTCTTTGCCTTCTCTCTGTAAATTTGTGAGCATTTGATATTTTACTCTGCGTTCAAACAAATTGCCATACCACAAAATCTCACTTTTGCTTCCTTCACAAATCTGTGTGAACTTTCTTCCATCAGGTAAAGGACCGCATCTTCTTCCCTTTCTATTTTTTTTGTATTTCAATGTTTACCTGTCCCCTGTTTTGTTTATTATTTTTTTTACCTACTCCACTGTCACCCAACCCAGATCTACCCCATGCCTCCATCCACCAGACCAGTCCACCACCACGCCGATCCCTACGACCCCACGCCTTCAACCGAACCCAGACCACCCACCTTCCTCCACCAGACCTTCGCCAGATCTACTCCACCAATCCCAAGCCCAGTCACCAACCGAGCCGCCCATTCACCCAGGACGAGATCCAGCCTACCACCATGACCCTACGCCTGCCACCACCACGACCCACCACCGCCTCCAACCCCAAACCAGGCGTGACAGCCCAACGCCCTGCCAGCCACCGTACCTTGACCACAACTCCACGAGAACCCAACCCACATCCCTACCGTGCCGGACGCACGAACCCAGGCAGACCGGCCACGCCTCCAACACCATGTCTCCACCACGTCAGCCCCTCCACGAACCATCACGCCACCTATCCCATTCACCGAGAACCCCTGAACCCATACTCCGCCGTGACGAGAACCGCCACATCACCCCGCGCCTGCCACCACGACCTATTCTATTCGCCACCAGCCACCACCGCGAGACCAGGCCGAACCCCAGACGTCACCAAACCCCTGCTGAGACCTCAGCCGTTACCACGACCGAGACCACCCCAGACCGAACCCATCACGTCTCCAACCCCACGCCGAGCCTTCGCCAACTCCACGTGCCAAGCCCTGTGCGTGAACATGAAAATGATGCAAACTGGTTTTGTCATTTTGGTATTTTGATATTGAGTATATTTTAGCCTGGGATTTTGTTGAAAAAAAATATACTTCGGTCTCACTGTTTTTATATGCCAACCTGTCGAACAAAATTCCATTTCATATTTTATTTTGGTTGCCGTATTGCCTCTAGCATCTGTTTGGAAAGAATGGACAAGTTTTGTTGTGTCACCTTTTGTCTGAAGTTTTAGTTATATTTTATCGAGCCCTGGCATTAGAAAGAAAAAAAAAAGTGTTTTGTCACTTTGCAAATTTTAAAGTTATAATCAAATTCCAGTAGTAGTCGTGCTATTGTTTTCGATTTGTCAACTTGGTTCTTTTTCGTTTGTTTGCTTATTTGAATTTCGTTATTCGTGAAATCTTAGAGTTGGTTATTTATTGTGCTTTTGGTTTGAATCCAGTTGGCGCATCCGCTAACGATTGATCGTGCTATCCGCGTGACTTCGATTTACATTGTATTTCTTTTTCGAATCTCCAGCTCCGTAGAGGTGAGTAAATCTCACACGAATATTCATACTTATATAATTGTGAAACGACCGCAACTGAATGTGTAGAAATAAATAAATAAATAAATAAATGATGTTATAATTACCTGTGATTTATTTATAGTTGATGTTAATTGTTAAAACTGCATATCGTATCATCTGTTATATCTGTTCTTATTTTACTGTTATTCTATTCTGTTAAATCACACTGCAAGTTCCCTGTAGAATAGAATCACTATGGGTTGAAATGATACATACCCGAACGGACTTTAGAATAAGGGAAGGTCGTTATGGGCTGAAATGATAGGCCTGAGCGATTTTCAATTAAATTTTATTTACTTGGGATTGCGGGTTTGAAATGATAACACCCGGATTTTTCTTTGTAAATTACGGATTGAAATGATATAGTATCCGTATCACTTGAATTAGGCTAGAAAATATTATACAGACCCGTGGTTATTTTTATGTATTTTCTGAATATTTTTAGATAATTTAAAAATTGTAATAATATTTAATTTGATTTAAACCGAATTTTTTTAATGATTTATTTAACATAGAAATGATTTTTCTATGTGATAAATATAAATAAATGGAGGAATATTAATTTTAAAACGAAACTTAAATTTGAAATTTTGATTAAAAGAAGATGGAAACTTAAGTTAATTTAATTAAAATGAAATTTAGTTTTAAATTGGTGAAAAAAATGGAGTTTAAGTTTAAATGTTGAAAATGAATGTAATAAGCAAATTTGCAAGTATTGGTTTTTAACTTGTAAAATCTCTCTTTAAAACAAATTAGTTAAAGGAATGAAAATGAACATTTTTAATGTATGATTTTATAAGTTTTAAACTAGGTAGAATCCGTAGCACTTGTTAAGTGTTGTGGATTGTATAAGTGAACCAAAAGACTAAAATGAACTAAAGCTATGATAGTACTTGGTAAGTGCTGTTATAGCAGAAACTAAAATTGAACCTGAACTAATAAAAGGGCTACTGTAGCACTTGTTAAGGACTGCAGTAGACTGAAATATGATTTTGTTTAAACTGAACTGTTATAGCAGTTTATAAATGTTGTTTTGTTGAATAAAACTGTGTTCAAATATAACCTATAGCAGTTGTTTTTAAATGTTGTGAAATGCTGAAATTTTAATAATTAGGGTTTTTAACTTAGTAAACGAACACAGAATGGTTTGAAACTTTGGAAATTGAATACTTGATTTGGAAATATAATAATTACACTTTTAAAAGGTTAAATGAATTATTTAATTGGAATATAAACTATTCAAAAGGTGACTTGAAATGATAATAAATGAACGATATCTTTGAATTTAAAAGGTATTTAAAGTTGAATATTTAGATTTGAACTCAAATGATATTTGGAATATTAAAATGATGTGAAATGAAGTTTTGAAATGATATGATATTTTAAAAATATGGAAATGGTTTAGAATTGATTTAATCTTTATTTTGATAAAGATTTGGATTTGAAATGATATTCTATTTTGAAGTATAAACTGTTTTAAACTTATAACCACAGGTTATAATAACGTTGGGTTGTTAAAGAGACCGGGATCGGATATGGACATACTCTCTGTCTTACCGAAAACCACTTTGACAACCGTGTACGCGGTGGATATTCCAGAATGAAGTAGGATGGTGGCGACGTTCTTAAGGTATGTTACGTGGACCCAACTCCCGTGAGTTGGCATAAGGTGGCTAAAACAGGAGCGATCTCGGACCAGTGAGGTAGCACCTCTTCTCGGACGCATTTCTTCGATATTATACTCTTACTTGTGATTTGACTAGATGGCCATCCTCCGATTTGGGAATGTTGTCCGAGGTGGAACGGTAGTGGCTGCTATGCGTATCCATCAGTCCGTGTGCGTAATTGGTATATCTACCCTGGCATTGCCTAGTTGTGCCGTGTCACCTACCATATCGAGCTTTACTACGATTATGATTTTAAGATCCGACCGCGTTAAGGTTCTACATCCCCTTAACGCTATTTTCCGATATGATTATACTTTACTTATTTAGACACTATTATAATAGCGAATATTACTACATAGTAGATAGTTTAACGGATCCTTAGAGGATGGGCGGTCCCAAGCATCTTCTAAGTTACTTGTACCTTTACTACAGTTCATTTGAGTTGGTTTACATTGTATAAGTATGTATATCCTGACTCGAGTGTTTATGTTTTATTTTACGCTCGGGTCAGCCTGAGTATCAGTTGGACTTCATCTTCACGGAGCTAGGACTACTGGAGATCATCCTTATCCAGCTATTATCTGGTTTTATCTGTTCAGTCTGTTGTTCTATTTAAGCTCTTGTATTAGTAGACTTCTATGTCTTGAGACTTCTGTTGTACTCTATGTGGAATATGCGATTATATGATCGTTATATAGTTTTTGTTTGATGATAATAAACATATATATTCATACAAATGTATTTGATATTGTACTATTTCATACTTCACAGAATAAATGACAATATACTGAATAAAATTAAATAACAACGGAATTTGGAATTCAAAAAGAAATTTTATTCATATCATTGTCATTACAAAGTTTTTGAATAGTACACACTCACACTCTCACAATAACTGTACAATTTTCTAAATACATCACAACTCGATTTTACATCATTTCCTCACTACATTTCGCTCACACTCATATTTGATCTTCAACTATATTCCAGTCCGGATTCCAGCATTTGAGCAATCTACAAAAATAGTTTCAAACGCAGTAAAATTGAAAAAGAAATATTTTTGCAAATTCAATTTGAAAGAAACGATGATTTTGAAAATATTGTTTGCCTCAGTTATTTGGGTTGTTCGTCATCATTTTTGACTGTGCAATATATGTGCATATCAGTTTTTTTTTTTCAGGGACAGTCTCGAGTGGCTGCGATACACACGCATACATTTGTACACGTGTGCACCGCCTCGCCAACTCGAGTGCACAAGGTCAAACCTCGACAGGTTCAACTCAAGTTCATCATCACATAATCAAACTGCAACAAGACAAGGCACTATCACTCAAGACCAAATCCAACTCAAACAAGTA
Organism: Allium fistulosum; assembly: GCA_030737815.1. Classification (NCBI taxonomy): domain Eukaryota; kingdom Viridiplantae; phylum Streptophyta; class Magnoliopsida; order Asparagales; family Amaryllidaceae; genus Allium; species Allium fistulosum. The sequence goes on along the minus strand of CM060901.1, from coordinate 1,383,312,662 downwards.
AACTGGCCATGACAGTGAAACAGACGCAAATGCCAAATCAAAGAACTCGAGAGACACAGCATGAATCAAAGGCAAAGCAGATACACAATGCACCAAATCAGACTAGAGAAAAATGTACAAAACCAATGAAAACAAGCTCAAAACAGTCTACAAGATTGTACATGCCACTCAGTAAAGCTACAACAAGCTATGGTGCATTTACAACTACAATATGGACACAACAACAACTACAACAGTGAATGCAAATGGGGTGCAGACCCGAACCAGATGAACATCAACAAAGCCACTGCAACCATGTGCAAGTACATAGTGTACAACAGGTGATATTACAAGAATGAACAATATCAGAGAAGAATATCACAGAGAAAATAATTCACAGAGAAGAGGATAGCAATGTCGAAGAGTATGCTACAGAAAAAAAGTCAAAGCCAATAATCTCAAAATCAAGTCAGCCCGGAAAATATATACGAGTATATACGCATATGGAACAGGTCAGAGACGTGGTGAATGACTCAAATTCAACACCGTGGAGATCAAGCAAATATATACGAAAAATATACGTATATGAACAAGTCAAGGAAAATCGCAATCATCCAACAATGATCAAACGGCCAAAGCACATATTTTGAAACAATCAGACGAACGAAAATTATGGAGTTCGACTCCTATATAAACCAACATCATCATCGGCAAAAAGGTATGAGCTTCAACGACAAATCATACAAACGCAAAATAACCCCAATCATCATCGGCATATCCATAGGAGTTCGAATAAAAAAATTGAAGAGCAACAGTGATAAAAAATCTAACCTGAAGCAATTATCGAACTCATCGAAGCTACGGAAGACAGCATCTCAAAATCGATCGAACCAGGCAACCTTGCAAATATCCAACAACGATCGAAATAGTATCGAAGCTTCGAAAAGCCCTAACAAATCTCACAATCGAACGAAAGCCCTCTTCTCGCAAGCCCTAATTTCCAGATTGAAGGAACGAACGATTCTCAGTAATCCCAAGGAGCGTGCAAGGCCGAAGCAAGCACGAATCACATTCTCAAGTAAAGCCGAGCACTCACAAGGGTGAAAAATACCCAAATCATCAAGTCTGGAGAATAGGGATCGAAGCCCTAAATTGCACAAAACCCTCATAAATCTCAAAGAAGCAAGGCCGAAACTCTAGCAAGCATCAAAGGAACGAACGCAATTTAATTGATCAGAGGAAGTCGCCATTTTTATTTTTCCAGAAGAGAAAAGAATCGCGTGAAAGAATGAATAAAGGCGGCCGGTTTTCTATTGGGCTTAGTTGGTTAGGTTAAGTTTTTTTTTAAAGGGTTAATTAATTAAAGTTTTTAAAAGGGGTTTGATTTAAAAAAAAAAAGGTTTTAAAAGCTTTTCTTTATTAGTTTTTTAAATTTTTAAAAAGCTTTTAAACTTAGGATTTGAAAATTTTGATTAATATTTTTCATTACTTTTAAATTTTCAAATCGAATTTTTATCGAGCAAAAAATTGTTTAATCAAGTCTATATTTAAATTTTTGCTCCGGTTTTAAATCAGCAGTTTGTTTTTAATTTTCAAATCAAAAGCAGGGTTAATCACCACCTAGGGTTTAGGTGTTGTCAGATTGTCTAGTTAGAATTAGTTCAGTGAGCAGGGGTTGCGAGTTTGCAAAATTCTACAGGCGGGAGCAGAGTGCGGGAGCAGAGTTCGCGAGTAAGCGAAGCTCTATAGGCGGGAGCAGAGTTCGCGAGTAAACGAAGCTCTATAGGCGGGAGCAGGGGTTGCGAGTCTATTAGAGTGTTTGTGAGCGGGAGCGAGTGTTTGCGAGTCTAGTAGAGTGTTTGTGAGCGGGAGCGTGTCCGTGAGTGTCTGCGAGTCTGTGAGAGTGTTTGTAAGCGTGAGACTGTTTAATTCTAATAGAAATCTGGGAATGCAGCAGTAGGCAGGGTTTGCCGAAGCTGGGTAAATTTTGTGTGTGATTTACTTTTCTGCATATTTACTTATCTGCTATTTGTTTCTGTGATTGAATCTGTTTAATTTGAGAAAATTTGCGATAACCCTATTCACCCCCCCCCCTCTAGGGTTAATCTAGATCCTACAAGTGGTATCAGAGCCCGGTATTTTTTCTTTAACTCTAGAGTCATGAATCTATCAAATAATGCTTTTTCGGAGGGGCAATCTATTGTTAGGCCACCAATGTTTAATGGGGATGATTATGCTTATTGGAAAGTTAGGATGGGTATTTATCTTAGTTCTGTTGATTATGATGTTTGGGATATTATTGAAACTGGCTATACACCTCCCACTATAACTATTGGTGATACTGAGATTCCTAAACCGAGAGATAGGTGGGATGCTAATGATAAGAAGTTGAAAACCACTAATGCTAAGGCCATGAATGCTCTTATCTGTGCTCTTGATAAAACTGAATTTAATAGAATTTCTCATTGTAAAACAGCACAGGAAATTTGGCATACTTTGGAGGTGACACACGAAGGAACTTCTCAAGTCAAAGAGTCTCGTCTAGCCCTGTTCAGCAATGAATACGAGAACTTTGTGATGGACAAAGGCGAGAGCATAAAGGATATGTTTGGACGCTTCTCAACCTTGGTGTACAATGCTAGAGCGCTTGGAAAGGTATTCTCTGAAGTAGAGCTGGTGAGGAAGATTCTACGAGTCTTACCAATGAACTTTGAGGCAAAAGTCACGGCAATACAAGAATCAAAAGATTTGAGTAAACTACGCATGGAGGATTTGATCGGAAATTTGATGACGTATGAGCTTGAGTTGAAAGCAAAGGAGGAACGCATCAATTCCGAACCAAAGAAGAAGACGATTGCCTTAAAGAGCAGAGAAGAGAGCGATGAAGAAGAAGTTGATCCAATTGAAGGACTTACAGTGGCTGTCAATAATTTCAGAAGGTGGTCGAAATACAAGCCACGAAAGAAGAAGACCAGTAGTAATACATCTAAAGATTCTGACAACTCTGAAAACGAACTAATCTGTTATAACTGCAACAAGCCTGGTCACTTCAAACAAAACTGTCCACTTCTCAAAAACAACAAAGGAAAGAAAAAGAAGAAAAAGGCCTTCGCAGCAACTTGGGATGATGAGGAAGGAGAGGAAGTTTCAACTGATAGCTCAAAGGAGGCTAATCTATGTCTTACGGTAAGATCAGATTCAGAAGCAAGCTCAAAGGAATCAAGATCAAATTCAGAAGCAAGCTCAGAGGAATCCAATGAGGTAAAAAACTACTCTTATAAAGATCTTGTTTATTTGTGCCTCGATCTTACTAAAACTGTTGAAACTCTTGATTCTAAAAATGAAAAACTGAAATCTGATAGGAAAGAACTTGCCCATGAAAATTTTAGGTTAGAATCTGAACTTGAAAAAATTCAAAACCTAGAATGTAAAAACTGTAAAGCTTTAGATTCAGAATTATCTAAACTGAAAAATAGCTTCGAGGATCTTGAAAAAGAAAATCTGAATCTAAAGGAAATTATTGAGACTAGGAAAAAGGATTTTATAAATAGATGCACTACACTTGTGTCTGAAAACTCAACACTGAAAACCAAAGTCCTAGATCTTGAGAAATCACTGAATAACTTTTCTAGAGGAGAAAAATCATTCAATATGTTATTAGGCAATCAACTGTTTGCTAACAACCGAAAAGGGCTAGGTTTTGGTAAATCACAGGTTGACGATAGTGCAAAAGGAAAGGGCATCTTTACTGAATGTGAAATAATTGGACATCATATTGAAAATTGTAGTCATAGGAACAAGAACACAAAATTTATACAAGTTTGGGTTCCTAAGAATTTTACAAACAAACTCAATATCTATTGGAACAAGAATAAAAATACAAAACAAGTTTGGATTCCAAAGGGAGTGTATATTCACAATGCTTCTGTTACTAATGTAATTGGACCTACGAGTTACTCTAGGTCCTCCCTCCCTCTCTCTATATAGATTTGTTGGCAGGCTAGGGAGTAACTAGAATGGTTTCAAGTTTTTGGCTGTTCTAGACATATAACAGGTGATAATTTGAAGCTCCTTAGCCTAGAGAATTTTAGAGAATTGAATTGTGATCATGGAAGACAACCGCAAGTATAATTGATAAAGACTTTGCTAGCACATCAAGGGTCCTTGAGTCAATTCACATAGATTTACTTGAACCAAATGAATTTGCAAGCTTGAATGGAATTCGTTATTGTTGATTGATGATTCTTCTTGATTTACATAGGTTTATCTCTTAACCAAAAAGTCTGAATTTTTGATTATTCAAAGAGTACAAAACTTGTTAAAATGGGTCTCCACAAAACTATTCGTTATTTTTCTGCCACTAACAATCATGGACCTATATAGGTCACATAAATCTTTTCGTGCAGGTGAGATGGCAAGCAGAGGAACAATAATAGTGTTACTCGGACTCAGACTGTTCTAAGGACACAACGGATGACTAAGCGAGATTCTCAGCCCAACGTAAAGGTGACAGAATCACCATGAACAACTTTGAGAAATATCGTAAAGGTAAAACAGGTATTGGTATATTTGAACGGTATATCAAAGGTGATTATCTGCACCATAATATTGAATCAAAATCATGTCAATAACACTATGCTTGAAAATCCTTTCCGAATTATTATTTTTTTTGGATGATAATACTTTTGATTTTGGCTTTACTCACGAGTTTCGATTATTTACACTGCTTCAATTCAAATTCAAAAATGTTGCTAACTCTGTTTATGGTACTCACTTCATGGTCTGATCTATCAAAGTGAATTTGTGATAATTTGGAATAAAATTGAAAAACTCGGATGAGGATCACTGGTAATCTAGTTGATAGAAAAAGTAAGAGTTGAAAGTGATTCTTATTAATTGCATCATTTCTTTCATAGAAAATATCTGCATATTTTTCACTTGAAATAATTTTTATTTTAGCAGATTTTCCTCTTATAAAACCCCTTTGAGAAAATCATCTCTTTTTCATATTTTCAGAGCAGACATTTTGAAAATTTGATTTTATAATCATTCTTGAATTTGATTTTAAATGACTATGTTGACTTATCAAACTCCCTAATGGTTATCGAAAAGATCAATAGTGAATAGAAAAAGTGATGAGTGTCGATATTTTTCATACATTACTCAAGACAGTATATTTAGAAGAATTTCTTTAGAATTTCATAACAAGAGTTATAAAAAATTTTCGTTGGGTAAAAATTCCATGACCATTTCTATTTCTATCATCTTTTCTACCGACCATAACTCATCAAAACTTCATATAGTATGTAAATTTGTGGTAGTTTACAAAGGAGATCATTTGTTCTTCAATTTACAATATCTTCAGATTTGTGAAAGAAGTCATTTGTGCTTTAATAAAAATAATATCCAAAGTATTCACTCTCATTTAAAAGTCCTCACGGTCATGCATGGGTGAATTACTTGGATTTTTGATTATGTGCTTCCATACTCATTTAAAAGTCCTCACGGTTATGCATGTATGGAACGCGTATCAAAATTAAGTTTTTAAACTAACAAGTTGATTCTAATCCCATTTAAAAGTCCTCACGGTTATGCGTGGTTAGAAGATACTTGCATTTTTTTTTAAAAATGTGAATACTACTAATCTCATTTAAAAGTCCTAACGGTTATGCATGGTTAGTAGATATTCAAATTTCCTGAAATAAATATACCGCAAATAGACAAAACTGTATGATTTTTTTTGATGATTTTATCTCCACCATTTCTGAAAGTGGAATATGCGTCTAACGAGAATAATTATGATTTTTGTTTGATTTTTATTGAAATTTGATATTTATATTCAATTGATGTTAATGTTAGATTTATGTCTGTCACTTCATCTCTATTTTTATAACACTGTTATTCTTTTGCTGATAACAAAAGGGGGAGAGAAAAGTTAAGATTTTGTCAAATAAAATCAAGCAAAGAAGTCAAATTTTATTTGTCTATTTATTTGACTATGCATTGATGAAGGGGGAGCTTCTATGCGTTTATAAAGGGGGAGTTTTTGAGAAAATAGGAAGCATTCAAATAGGGGGAGCAAAATTAAATGATCAAATACATTTCACATGTTCAAAATCTTAAATATATGTTTGTTATCATCAAAAGGGGGAGATTGTGGAATATGCGATTATATGATCGTTATATAGTTTTTGTTTGATGATAATAAACATATATATTCATACAAATGTATTTGATATTGTACTATTTCATACTTCACAGAATAAATGACAATATACTGAATAAAATTAAATAACAACGGAATTTGGAATTCAAAAAGAAATTTTATTCATATCATTGTCATTACAAAGTTTTTGAATAGTACACACTCACACTCTCACAATAACTGTACAATTTTCTGAATACATCACAACTCGATTTTACATCATTTCCTCACTACATTTCGCTCACACTCATATTTGATCTTCAACTATATTCCAGTCCGGATTCCAGCATTTGAGCAATCTACAAAAATAGTTTCAAACGCAGTAAAATTGAAAAAGAAATATTTTTGCAAATTCAATTTGAAAGAAACGATGATTTTGAAAATATTGTTTGCCTCAGTTATTTGGGTTGTTCGTCATCATTTTTGACTGTGCAATATATGTGCATATCAGTTTTTTTTTTTTCAGGGACAGTCTCGAGTGGCTGCGATACACACGCATACATTTGTACACGTGTGCACCGCCTCGCCAACTCGAGTGCACAAGGTCAAACCTCGACAGGTTCAACTCAAGTTCATCATCACATAATCAAACTGCAACAAGACAAGGCACTATCACTCAAGACCAAATCCAACTCAAACAAGTAAACTGGCCATGACAGTGAAACAGACGCAAATGCCAAATCAAAGAACTCGAGAGACACAGCATGAATCAAAGGCAAAGCAGATACACAATGCACCAAATCAGACTAGAGAAAAATGTACAAAACCAATGAAAACAAGCTCAAAACAGTCTACAAGATTGTACATGCCACTCAGTAAAGCTACAACAAGCTATGGTGCATTTACAACTACAATATGGACACAACAACAACTACAACAGTGAATGCAAATGGGGTGCAGACCCGAACCAGATGAACATCAACAAAGCCACTGCAACCATGTGCAAGTACATAGTGTACAACAGGTGATATTACAAGAATGAACAATATCAGAGAAGAATATCACAGAGAAAATAATTCACAGAGAAGAGGATAGCAATGTCGAAGAGTATGCTACAGAAAAAAAGTCAAAGCCAATAATCTCAAAATCAAGTCAGCCCGGAAAATATATACGAGTATATACGCATATGGAACAGGTCAGAGACGTGGTGAATGACTCAAATTCAACACCGTGGAGATCAAGCAAATATATACGAAAAATATACGTATATGAACAAGTCAAGGAAAATCGCAATCATCCAACAATGATCAAACGGCCAAAGCACATATTTTGAAACAATCAGACGAACGAAAATTATGGAGTTCGACTCCTATATAAACCAACATCATCATCGGCAAAAAGGTATGAGCTTCAACGACAAATCATACAAACGCAAAATAACCCCAATCATCATCGGCATATCCATAGGAGTTCGAATAAAAAAATTGAAGAGCAACAGTGATAAAAAATCTAACCTGAAGCAATTATCGAACTCATCGAAGCTACGGAAGACAGCATCTCAAAATCGATCGAACCAGGCAACCTTGCAAATATCCAACAACGATCGAAATAGTATCGAAGCTTCGAAAAGCCCTAACAAATCTCACAATCGAACGAAAGCCCTCTTCTCGCAAGCCCTAATTTCCAGATTGAAGGAACGAACGATTCTCAGTAATCCCAAGGAGCGTGCAAGGCCGAAGCAAGCACGAATCACATTCTCAAGTAAAGCCGAGCACTCACAAGGGTGAAAAATACCCAAATCATCAAGTCTGGAGAATAGGGATCGAAGCCCTAAATTGCACAAAACCCTCATAAATCTCAAAGAAGCAAGGCCGAAACTCTAGCAAGCATCAAAGGAACGAACGCAATTTAATTGATCAGAGGAAGTCGCCATTTTTATTTTTCCAGAAGAGAAAAGAATCGCGTGAAAGAATGAATAAAGGCGGCCGGTTTTCTATTGGGCTTAGTTGGTTAGGTTAAGTTTTTTTTTTTAAAGGGTTAATTAATTAAAGTTTTTAAAAGGGGTTTGATTTTAAAAAAAAAAGGTTTTAAAAGCTTTTCTTTATTAGTTTTTTAAATTTTTAAAAAGCTTTTAAACTTAGGATTTGAAAATTTTGATTAATATTTTTCATTACTTTTAAATTTTCAAATCGAATTTTTATCGAGCAAAAAATTGTTTAATCAAGTCTATATTTAAATTTTTGCTCCGGTTTTAAATCAGCAGTTTGTTTTTAATTTTCAAATCAAAAGCAGGGTTAATCACCACCTAGGGTTTAGGTGTTGTCAGATTGTCTAGTTAGAATTAGTTCAGTGAGCAGGGGTTGCGAGTTTGCAAAATTCTACAGGCGGGAGCAGAGTGCGGGAGCAGAGTTCGCGAGTAAGCGAAGCTCTATAGGCGGGAGCAGAGTTCGCGAGTAAACGAAGCTCTATAGGAGGGAGCAGGGGTTGCGAGTCTATTAGAGTGTTTGTGAGCGGGAGCGAGTGTTTGCGAGTCTAGTAGAGTGTTTGTGAGCGGGAGCGTGTCTGCGAGTGTCTGCGAGTCTGTGAGAGTGTTTGTAAGCGTGAGACTGTTTAATTCTAATAGAAATCTGGGAATGCAGCAGTAGGCAGGGTTTGCCGAAGCTGGGTAAATTTTGTGTGTGATTTACTTTTCTGCATATTTACTTATCTGCTATTTGTTTCTGTGATTGAATCTGTTTAATTTGAGAAAATTTGCGATAACCCTATTCATCCCCCCCCCCTCTAGGGTTAATCTAGATCCTACACTCTATTCCTTCTGTTGTATCTTATGTAACTTTGTTATATTTATATAGTAGCTTCATGAACTACTATCTCTTTTTACTTCCGCTGCATTATTTTACTCTGTGTCTATGATCTGTGCTTATATTTATTTACTGTATATTCTGAGATTTGCCAAATTTTAATTACAACGCGGTATTTTGAGCAATTCAACTCCGGCATGAGTGTCTACCTATACACTTATAATGGATGCGAATGGTTGAAAATATCGGGTCGTTACAGGTCTTCTCATTCATGTTTGGCACTTACAAGGCTACTAAATATCCAAGGAATAATATTGGTTCCAAGGCAGTAGCCTTAGTCTGTATATATGTTTTATTATATCTTACTATTCCACTGTGGGTTCGTGTAGATAGTTCTTTAATATACTTATGTTTATTACAGGTTACAAAAACCAACGTCATTACCCTAATGGATTTGGATTTTCGATTTAGCCAAAAATCGAGCCCGTTAAGGCGTCGGTTGTTACATTGGGTATCAAAGTCTAGGTTAGTCGATCATATAATTTAAAATACACTGAGTAAACATATATGTATTTTTACTTTTATATATATATATATATCACGCCAAACTCTGCAAATCCTGACTATAGAAGTAGTTGCGACCATATTCTGAAAAGATGGATAAGGCCACTATGAGTTGGAACAATAAATTGAGTTAAATTTATACACCTACCTCGATTACCACAAGGGATGTGGACCGTATCGTAAGGCATTAACTTAAGAATAGCATGAGCATAACATATAGAAGGATCCCTAAAGTTGGATAGTACTTGACTTCTTTATTAATCCTATACTGCCATATGATTATGGATTTCGTTGAATTGTTGAAGACTTACATTTCATCCAGATAAATGGAAAGTAAGAACCTATGTGTTGCAAGCATCCAAAAGAAAGGTACAAAAAGGTTGAGTAAGTTCCCGCAAGAACCTCGGAAAGGTAGCCGGATTCTTAATATATTCTTAATGAAGACAAGTCAAAAATGAGTGGAAATAAAGAAAGGTCCAGAAAAAGACAATTAAAATACATTTCTGAGTCTGATCCCATGGAAAGAATCTAATAAAAGATTTTAAATTTTCTAAAAATATTTGAAGTAGTTTTAAAAGAATCTATTTAAAAATAAAAAGGACCCTATCACTAAAAAGTAGTTATTTTTGAAAAGCTAGTAAATACTAAATTTTTCGCCATATAAAATATCCTTTAAAAATAGATTCTTGAACAATTATAAAATTTAGGAAAATTTTAATTAAATGAGCTATTTAAAATTTTCTAAGCGAAACTAAAACTGACTATATTAAAAATTCCAATTAAAGGGTTTTTGATAAAGGAGCCTTTCCTTTTTTGAAATAAATGGAAAATAGAGCATATGTTTGGCTCAATGATTTTTCTAATTCTATAAACTTATAAATTTTAAAATTCTTTTTAAAGGGTGGATAAATGGAAATGGTACTTATTTAAATGAAGTAAAGACAATGAAATGGTAAGAACACCCGATAGTAAAGATAGGAATAATACTCCCATATAAGGAAAATATAGAGAAAACAACTGAAATAGATTTATACATAAAAAGTAAACGGTTTCATGTTAATTGAGAAAAAGAGCTATATAAGGAGAAGTTATTTTAAATAAGAGAAATTAGGTAGAAGAAATTTAAATAATAGCAACATTAGGAAATTTAAAGAGAAACGACATTAGGAATTTATATTAAAATAATGTTAGTAATCTACTTAGGAACAATATGGGAAAAGACAAAGAAAAAATGGACAATTTCCATAAATATATGCAGTTATTGCATGTATCTTTTAAAAGCCCCCCTTATATGCTATTAGAGTATTCGCTAAGGTTAAAAGTGGAAATAGCATGAATGATAGGAAAACAATAGGATGAAAGTTTTCATTGTCTACTCTAGTTCTTATTGTTTAAAGTAATAAAAGATGTTTCAAAAACACTATAGCATTACTTTTTGAAAAATGGTTTGGTATAACAATTGAGTTTTTAAATGCAAAACTTAATAAATGGTTTGAGTTAAAAATCATACCTTTTAAGAAGTAAATCTCTATTGCAAAAGTCCTTAAAGGGAGAATTGATCCAATGACTATTCATGCAATAAGACCTTGACTCTTAGTATTTGAAAAGAAGGAAATAATGTTGTTTAAAAGAAATGATCCTTTTAAATTAAATTTCTAACATCGACTTTTGAACTTAACAAATAAACTTACTTTATAAACCTAAATTATAGTTTTAAAAGTCATGACATCTGCAGTTAAAGTTGGTTCAAATGAGAAGTTTTTCATGGTCCCTTTTCGGAAACCAAGCAATTTTTGAATTTAATAAAAAAGTTTCTAAGTTTATGTTTTCAAATATAATAATGTGGGTAAGTGCTTCATGAAGTTTAATAAATTTATGAAGAGTGGTGAAAACCAAACCAAATTTGATATGGAGTAGATATGGATAACTACGATGGGATAAAAGTTAAAGCTATGAATAAAATAGCTACGAATGCTCGTAGACTAGCAACAAGGATTCCTCATTAAATATAAGGAATATTAGTATGGACCTAAGAATGTTTTATTACACATGTGTGAAAGCCATAAGAGGAACCTACAAAGGAATGAGGAGTGATATAAAAAGGCACTTTTGCTAGTTCTAGAGTATGCTCACATGAAAGATCAAAGGTAAAGAAAATAAATACCAAAATTTGAGACCATCAAAAGATTTTGATTAAAAGAAAGTACTAATATAATTAGAGAGGAGGGTAGTGAGATAGCGAACACATGTAAAGGATGTTGGTTGACTCAGGATTAGAGAAGGAAAGATAGGTGGTAGGAAAGTTATTCCGTCAAGCCAATTTTCCGATAAGTTATTCTAAATGTGCATAGTTATATTTCTTACCCAACGTAGTGTGAAAATGCACAGTTTATCCTATATTTGATTGTAATAATTGAAGTGATGGATGGAGTTTGTTTATTATGAACCAAAAAGGTAAGTTAAGGCATGTAGGTTATAGTAGAATGACATGCTAAAAATGTCTATTTTCTTTAAGTAAGAAGTGATGGGGCCACAACATCATTAATGCCGGTTAATGTTGGAGGGCAGCTTCCAGTAGCTGTTTCTATTAGGTTATTTGAGTTGTAATAGCTAATTATCTCTTTTTAGGAATTGAAAATGCATACGATATGATATGTGATATGTTCCTATTTTATTAATGTGTTGATTTTCTGAATGAACTTTGACTGCTATATATATTGGCAAACAGTGTAGATAAGAAAATATCATAAGGATACTTAACTGGTGATGAACGTAAAGTAAGGCTAGAAGTTTATAAATTAAATTAGGAAATTAATTAAATTAGCAAGTAGAAATAAAGAATACTTAAATACCAAAAACTTTAGAATTTTGTGAAAAATAATTTTTAGCAAACGAAATACAGGGAATGTTTGTTGCGAAACTCACGAGTCACTATCCCTATGCCTTAAAAGCTAAAATTTATAAATATACTTGTGTGTTAATCGTTGTTCTGAAATAAAAAAAACTTTACATAATCTAATATTAACCATGTGTAACGACCCAGAAGTTTAATGATTTTAATAACGAAATTTAACTAAATTTTTCTTGAAATTTAAACAATAAAATTTTGAAATGAAAATTTGATATTTGTAATACATCTGTTTAAACATAGCAAATGGTGAATTTTTATTTGAAAATTTGAAAGTTTGTTCGATTGTGAAATTTCAATTTAAATCAATTGAATTTGATGAAGATTAAATATTTTCGAAACCTGAATATTTTTATATAATAAAAATGTAAATCATTTTCTGAGTGAGACGTCGCATTTCGTTTCGCTAAATTTGAACTATTATAGCTTCGTTTATCTTATTTTTGGCGTTTTAGCAGTATTTTGTTCAGCTAAAAATCATATTTTGATAGCTTGATCGTATCGTTGATATCTGTGTACCATTCTATTCGTTTCGTCGTGCTGATCTTCGCAGTATATTCATCCATGTAATTCGGTGTCCGATACGCGACGAAATCGAATAAACAACTTACCGTATCGGTTCCGTATTCGAGCTTTTGTTTTTCTTTGCCTTTTCAATTGCCAGCTGGGTAACCTATAGCCATTTTCCTTTTATTAATTTCTGAAATTCAACCGGTGTCCTTTGCTATTTCCTTTGATTTTGATATTTATATTGCATGTCCCTTATCATTCCTCCTTCTATCTGAATTTTTTTTAAGCAATATACATCAGTCCATCTTGCTTCGAGAAATTGTTCGGCTCCCCCCAGGTTAATTCTATTTTCTTTGTGAAATTTATATAACTAGCAATATATTTTCTTATGTTGCTCATTTTTGCTCAAGAAAGAACCATGCCGTACCCGTGCTCCTCTCACTCTTGCCCGAAGCAAGCCCATCATCATCTGCTTATCCATTTGCATGTAACCTATTCTTTTTCACGAACCCATCCCCTTCACCAAGTAACTCCCACGTCAACAACCAACCCATCCCCACTTGACACCGCTCCCTCTGGCCCCATCTGCTCCGACCGCCGCCTCATCCACTTCCTCCCTCCGAGCTTCAGCCACTCCACCATCAATATCACCGAGACCACCACCCTGTCACCGAGATCACTCCAGATCCGAGCCAACCCACAGCGCCACATCCCCACCTTTCCAATCGTCACCCATATCATCACTCCCCTCGCCGACCACAACCACCCCTCCATGCCTTGTCCTCCTCCCTGCTGACTCGCCACCACCCCCTCCACAGTCGTACACGTTCAGCCTCCTCAAACAAACAACGGCCGAAGCAGCTCACCCATCGACCCAAGCTCAGCCTGAGCCACCGGCTACCCTTGCTCCGACCATCCTCCGTTGGAACCCCTGCCTTTGCCTTCCTCCATCGGACGCGGCAACTCCTTGTCGAACCCCGACAGCCCCTTTTCTTCTTATTTATATATATGTTGTATTTATAGCATGTCAGAAAGTTATATATATTGATATATATGTTGTTACACTCAGAACATGTACCGTCATGTATATATATATATATTGTTTATATATATGGGTCGGCATAAGCTATATACTTGCTCATTTAAATCTAAGCTTATTTATGTCATATATATATTGCATATATATATATATGTTTGTCGACAGAAAGTCATATTTGTTTATTAAGTCCAAGCTTATATATGTTTTGTCGGCATAAGTTATATATGTTGCATATATATTATTTTGTTCTTTTAATATCTATATAAAACAAATGTATATATATTTCACACGTATGTGTATATATTTATTTTCATCGAATTCTCAAGCTAAATCTGCTTTTGTACTTGTCGCAGCTCTTTGACGTGTCGTGCCCATATCCTTGTGCGTGTCTGTGTCATCTTCTTGTTTCCATAGCCACGAAAGGTGAGCGATCACTCACGATTGACATTCTTATATTCAGTAAATTAATTTCATATGAAATGACGATTGAAATGTGTTGTTAATTTTTAATTTGTTAGTAATTAAATTGTTGAATATGATATGTGTTATCCCGCCTTTTGGCAAGGCCGTGACACCAAAAAGTCGACTGGAAAACAAAAGACAGTTCGTCGTAAAAGTTCGTTATACACTGTTTCACCATGAATATCGATGAATTTTGTCCGAGCCCGGATCAGGCTACATTTGATAAGACATGACAAGCAAAGCCATGAAAGCCAGCGTTTCAAATTTCAGGTTAATCGGAGTTCGTATGAATGAAATATGATCGATACAAGTTAGAGAAAATACATTGTTCGTATCCATGGAGGAAGGTTGGATTTCGAATCGATCTAGCTCGACTCGATCAGCAGCATGATGACGATCTGTTCGAATCGATCTGGTTCAAGTCAAACCTTGGCCATGCTATTCGAATCCATCGGATTCGTGTCGGTTAGTGTGGAGATATTCATCGAAGGATTGAGGCGGTGGACTATTCGAATCCATCAGGTTCGTATCCATCGGAATAACATCGCCTTAATCCATTCGAACCCAGTTTTGTATAGTTCGAATCCATCAAGTTCGTATCCCCCTTCATATCCTCGTTCGTACCGATCAGTTCCCCAAGTACTGCTTCGTATCGATCAGTTTCGTATCCATCTTCAACCACTGTTTCGAATCGATCAACTCCGCGCCCATGCATACTGCAAATCAATACGAGGCGCATGTAGTTGATTGATTCAAACCCGGGAAAGCGTGGCGAAACTCATGGATACGACGCGGCCAACTCGGAGAGAAAAGAGGATCGACACAAGGAGGGCGCGCCACATCACCGCATTATCACATGCGCGATCGATTCGACATGGACCGATTCGAACTAATGGATTCGAACCAGACAACCATCGAGCAATTTGAACTCGTATCGATCATATCTCCCAAACCAAAGATCCAAATGTAACGAATTTTTCATAGAAGCTTGTGCACAAGGTAAAGAATGTTTCTGCCAAGTTTCAGCTCGATTGGACTAATTCTTGATGGATACGAAATCAACTCGTATCGATCACAACTCGAGTCGAAACTTGGTGGGACCGGTCACGTGGGCCCTCTCACGTGCCTGAAGAAGTCTTCCGAAGTTTGAGCGCGATCTCAGCCTCTTACGCCTATAAATAGCCCTCTGAAGCCAACAGAAAGGGGATCTTTTGGCCATTCAGCATCCAGACTCTGCCGGATTCAATCTTACACTTCATCACCACTGTTGTATTCGAATTTCAAAGCATTAATCCACTGCAACCTGCTGTAATCAGTTGTAATCATCAAGTGAATATCAATAAAGTTATCAGCTTCAGAGTGGACGTAGGCAAGATCGCCGAACCACTATAAATCCTGTGTCATTTACCGTTTTTATTGAGTTTCCTGAGTGATTTGCATACTTATTTTTCTACATATTTGATATCTGTGATCTGTGATTGCGAACTGGTGCTTTCAACGACTATCGGGTGTTTGTGACCAATTTTGGTGCAAACATTTTGGTGCTCTCACTGAGAACGCTAATTTAGGAGTTCTATCATTTAGAAGTTGAATTTGAAGACTTAAGAGCTCAGATCTGAGAAGATATGACAAGGCAAACTAGTAAAAAGGCAAAGGCCAGAGCAAAGTCAGCATGAGGGGAGTCAAGAGGCTTCCTCGGGGCAAACCAAGCATCGATTTTCATCACCAGGGATGAGATGGAGACAATGATGAAGAGACAGGAGGAAATGATCCAGAATTTGCTTCAACAGATTGGACAACTTGGAGCGCAAAATCAAGGAGCAACCAGAGTCCAGAACGGAGCAGGACCATCTAGCGCAGTGCCGGAGCTGGGGGGCACACACTTAGAGCATGTTGATCCAATCCCGGGAAGAGATTCAGGAACATCCAAGCAACCTGGTGGAAATAGAGGGATGAACGCTTTGCCAGGGGGCAGAACGAAGGTGACACTCAAAGATCACAGCCTGACGACAACGACAGGTTGACAGAGATGGTCAGACGGGCCATGAGAGGCGGACTAGTCAATAGAGATCTGGAGGATGTACATAGGAGTCCCTTTACTCCTATGATCAGGCAGGCCAGGAATCCACCAAACTTCAAGCTACCATCGGTGGAAATGTATGATGGGCGGACAGATCCAGCGGTCCATCTAACGAAGTATATGAGGCACATGGAAGTGTTGGGGGCATCACGGGAAGTCATGGCCCAGTGCTTTCCATTGTATTTGTCGGACATTGCAGCGCTATGGTTTAGACAACTGGAGAGTGGCTCCATTGGGACTTGGACAGATTTGACAGAAAGGTTTATGAGACAATTCAGGGTTCATATTTCGAGACCCAAGAACGTGATGAGTTTGGCGACTCTAAAGCAGAAAGCTGGGGAGTCTTTGAGGAATTTTCTGACGCGATTCAATGCGGCAGCAGCGTCAGTGGATCGACCAGATCCATCTATGGTCATGATGGCAGCTGTATCTGGAATATTTGATGGCACGGAGTTCAAGAATTCACTAACTAAGGATCCACCTACGGGCCTGGGAGAATTTTATCATGAAGCCGAAAAGTTTTTGCGATTAGAGGATGCTCGTACGGAGAGAGAAGAAGAAATCGATGTTTATGCAGTTAGAGGCGGTAATTCACCTGGAAAAGGTGCAGAGACTGGTAAAGGGAAGCGAAAGGCTGAAGAAAATGATGACAGATCAAAGCGGCAACGGAGGGAGCCACGATTTACCACCTATTCAGAACTGAACGAGGGTTTGGAGCGAATCTACCAAGACGCCCAAGAGCAAGTTGCCTATCGTAGACCCATGCGACGGGATCCAACTACCGACGAGAGAAAATCAGACAAATATTGCTTATTCCACGAGCTGAATGGACATAGCACAAATGATTGTAGACACCTGAAGGATGAGGTAGAAGGGCATATCAGGAACGGTAGGCTACTTCAGTATGTGAGAAGGCGAGCTCCAATGGTGGAACCAGAGCGGCCACCATCTACATCAGCTAGGGGTAACCCCGAGCGGGGGCACCGTATGGTTATCAATTGATTTAAATAACGATGAACGAGTCGTAAACTTCTCACTGACACTATCAAACCATTTACACATGTATGAGATCGCAAACGATCCACAGGCATGCTCTGAATGATTATTGACCGTCTCGTAGTGAGAATTTACACTTTGACATCTTTGCTTTGCTATTGTTTTGTTTTGATTCGAACGTTTGGACTTAGTTTGTTTGGACATTTCTGTTATCGAATTCATGTGAACGTTAATTTGATATTTGTAATTCTATAGAAGAAGTTACTCGCGTATGCTTTGGATCGCGAACGGTCCACAAGCACACCTTGTATGGCGACGAACCGCCACGATCGCTGGTTCAGAAATTCACCCGAATGTGAACCTGGTATTGATAATACTAAGTCCCCCCGGGCACACTCATTTGCCTCGAACGGCACCCGACCGCGAACGGTCACACTTCATTTAGTATAACATTCGATCGCGAACGATCACACTCTGCCTCGCGCGGCACCCGACCACGAACGGTCACGATTCACCCAGTATCACATCCTGCCTCGTGCGGCATCCGATCGCGAACGATCACATTTTATCTCGTGCACCATACGACCACAAACGGTCACAATCCATCACAATTCGTCTAGAACGACACTCGATCGTGAACGATCACATTTTTCTTTCCACGCCACCCGATCGCGAACGGTCACAACTCGTCTAGAACGACATCCGACCGCGAACGGTCCCATTTCTTTATTTGCCGCGAACGACCTCCGACCGCGAACGGTCCCATTTCTTTATTTGCCGCGAACGGCCTCCGACCGCGAACGGTCCCATTTCTTTATTTCCCACGAACGGCACCCGACCGCGAACGGTCCCCTTCCTTTATTTGCCGCGAACGGCATCCGACCACGAACAGTCCCATTTTTTTGTTTGTCGTGAATGGCATCCGACCTCGAAAGGTCACATATCACCTCAAATGACATACGGTCGCGAACGATCGTCATTCATGGTCAGGAAAGACTATCAAGTTCTTTACATGACGATGACAGGATATGAACATCCAGCTTATGGAACTACAAAACACACCTTCCTATCGCAAGGCATGTTTGGGGGGCAAATGTTATCCCGCCTTTCAAGGCCGTGACACCAAAAAGTCGACTGGAAAACAAAAGACAGTTCGTCGTAAAAGTTCGTTATACACTGTTTCACCATGAATATCGATGAATTTTGTCCGAGCCCGGATCAAGCTACATTTGATAAGACATGACAAGCAAAGCCATGAAAGCCAGCGTTTCAAATTTCAGGTTAATCGGAGTTCGTATGAATGAGATATGATCGATACAAGTTAGAGAAAATACACTGTTCATATCCATGGAGGAAGGTTGGATTTCGACTCGATCAGCAGCATGATGATGATCTGTTCGAATCGATCTGGTTCAAGTCGAAACTTGGCCGTGCTATTCGAATCCATCGGATTCGTGTCGGTCAGTGTGGAGATATTCATCGAAGGATTGAGGCGGTGGACTATTCGAATCCATCAGGTTCGTATCCATCGGAATAACATCGCCTTAATCCATTCGAACCCAGTTTTGTATAGTTCGAATCCATCAAGTTCGTATCCCCCTTCATATCCTCGTTCGTACCGATCAGTTCCCCAAGTACTGCTTCGTATCGATCAGTTTCGTATCCATCTTCAACCACTATTTTGAATCGATCAACTCTGCGCCCATGCATACTGCAAATCAATACGAGGCGCATGTAGTTGATTGATTCAAACCCGGGAAAGCGTGGCGAAACTCATGGATACGACGCGGCCAACTCGGAGAGAAAAGAGGATCGGCACAAGGAGGGCGCGCCATATCACCGCATTGTCACATGCGCGATCGATTCGACATGGACCGATTCGAACTAATGGATTCGAACCAGACAGCCATCGAGCAATTTGAACTCGTATCGATCATATCTCCCAAACCAAAGATCCAAATGTAACGAAATTTTCATAGAAGCTTGTGCACAAGGTAAAGAATGTTTCTGCCAAGTTTCAGCTCGATTGGACTAATTCTTGATGGATACGAAATCAACTCGTATCGATCACAGATCGAGTCGAAACTTGGTGCGACCGGTCGCGTGGGCCCCCTCACGTGCCTGAAGAAGTCTCCCGAAGTTTGAGCGCGATCTCAGCCTCCTACACCTATAAATAGCCCTCTGAAGCCAACAGAAAGGGGATCTTTTGGCCATTCAGCATCCAGACTCTGCCGGATTCAATCCTACACTTCATCACCACTGTTGTATTCAAATTTCAAAGCATTAATCCACTGCAACCTGCTGTAATCAGGTGTAATCATCAAGTGAATATCAATAAAGTTATCAGCTTCAGAGTGGACGTAGGCAAGATCGTCGAACCGCTATAAATCCTGTGTCATTTACCGTTTTTATTGAGTTTCCTGAGTGATTTGCATACTTATTTTTCTACATATTTGATATCTGTGATATGTGATTGCGAACTGGTGCTTTCAACGACTATCGGGTGTTTGTGACCAATTTTGGTGCAAACACACTCACGATTGACATTCTTATATTCAGTAAATTAATTTCATATGAAATGACGATTGAAATGTGTTGTTAATTTTTAATTTGTTAGTAATTAAATTGTTGAATATGATATGTTATTTACATTGTTCACCTATGACTGATATATGACACCATAACATTGTTGTATATACATATGATATTTAAATTGTTAATTATGATCCATGTTGAAACTGATATGTTATGCTACTGTATATTATTATTCTATTGTTTTCACTCTGCAAGTTCCTTGTTAGTTTAGAAATCCCTATGGGTTGAAATGAAACATACCCAAACGATATTCTAGGTTAGGGAAAATTCATTATGGGTTGAAATGATAGACCCAAGCGATTTTATTGAATTGAATTTTGGGATTGTAGGTTGAAATGATATATACCCGTAAATATTAAATTATTGCGGATTGAAATGATAAATATCTGTATCACTTGACCATAGGATAGAAAATTGTATACGGACACCGTTGGTCTATTTTTGAAATTGATTTCCAAAGTTTTGAAAGGAAATATATGGATTTTAATAAATATTGGTTTTTTAAAAATATAATATAAAGATATTTAAATTCTAATATATGTGTAAAATTTAGATTTTTAAATTATATGTTTGAAAATTTTAAATTTATAAGTTAAGTTTTGGAAAATATAAATTTTTAGACTATACTTATAATTTTATTATTTTTAAATATATAAAATAAGAATTTATACAATATAATTAGTAAAATAAAAATTTATACAATATAATTAGTAAAATAATATTTAATTTAATAATAATTAATTTAATTAAGTTTAATAAGAATTTAATCTAACTAATATATATATATATATAATATGTTTTAAATATCTATTTACAATTTATATTAATATTTTGAAAATAGATTTTGTAATAACTTTAAGCTAATGGAAGTTGGAAAGATAAATTAAATAAGAATTGATTTGTAATTTCATTTGTTAAGAATTGAATTTAAATAAGAATTGATTTATAATTAAATTTGTTTAGGATTGAATTTAAATAAGGTTTGATTTGGACTTAGTGATTTTTTGAGATTTTGAAAGGTATGATTTTATAACTTGATTTGATAAAAAGTGATTTAAATGAATATTTTCAACTTTAAATAAATTGAAATTGAATATTTAATATTAAATTAAATTTGTAATTTGAGATTTTATTTAAATGTTTATAAAAAGTGGTTAGGTGAATATTTTAGAATTATATATAATTGAAGTTAGATGTTTAATTATTGATTTTATTTAAATTTGTAATTTGAGATTTTATTTAAATGTTATTAAAAATGATTAAGTGAATAGTTTCAAATTTAATAAAATTAAAAGTTAAAGTTTTGAAATATAAATGAGATTTATCAAATTGAGTTATTGTAAATTGTTTGGATATTTAAACTTTGAAACTTATTGAATTGGGAATGGTTAAATTTGTAATTCAAACCTGAATTTGAAATCGATATAAATTAAAATGGTTTAATGAGAATTTGAATTGAACCTTTAACCTTTTCAATTGAAATTTTTAAACTGAAATTGATTTAAATTGAATTGTGAAATTAAAGTTGATTTGAATTAATTTGTAAAGTTGGAAGAAACAATTCTACTTTGAAACTATTTTTAATATATAAACTATTTTTAAGATATAAACTATTTTTAATATATAAACTATTTTAATCTATAAACTATTTTAAATATAATCTATTTTTAATTTATAACTATTTCAATATATATAAATTATTTTCAATATTTAAACTGTTTAAGTTGGAACTGTTATGATTTAGATTTAATGGATTTAAATGCGAATATTTTGATATGAAGGTTTAAACTATTTTGTGGTTATGATTTTAGAAGCGAATATGATTTTGAAAGTGAATATGATTTTGAAAGTGATATGATTTCTATTGTGATATGACTTTGAAATGAATATGATATTTTGATAATGAACTGTTTGAAATATAAACTGACCACGGTGTGAAATAAGCGTTTGGTTGTTAAAGAGACTGGGATCGGATATTGTCATACTCTCTTCCAATACCAAAAACCACTTTAACAATGCATTCACGTGGTGGAGTTTCCAGAATGAAATAGGATGGTTTGGCGAACGAGTCTATATGAGGTATTAACGCATCCCTGACTCCCGTGAGTCAGCTTGATGTGGTTAAAATAGGAGCTATACCGGGCCAACTGAGGTCGCACCTTCGATCGAGCATGCTTCTTCGATACCATTCTATTACTTTGTGATTTGATTGGGTGCACCTTTGATTTGGGAGTGTGTCTCGAGTTGGATAGTAGTAGCTGGTATGCGTTACCACCAGTTTGGGAGTGCAAACGGTAGAATCCTACACTGGCATTGCCTCGCGTGCCTTGCCACATGCCTTATCGTGCCCTCTACGACTTTGGTTTGTACCGTACCTATGGAGTGCTCCCTGGGTAAATCACCGGTTTGGTGGAGCTTACAGTATCTGTATAGACTACGGGAATATATAAAAATGTGTTAAGGGGGATATGGGTAACGCCTTAACGCTATTTTAATATTTTACTTTACTGTAAACATTATCTATGTAGCGTATTGTATTATGTATGTAAATAGTTTAACGGATCCTTAAAGGATGGGAATCCCAAACATCCTTTAAGTTAATTTGTATTTCACTTGAGTTGATTTACTGGTATAAGAATGTTAATCCTGACTGGAGTGTTTTGTGTTTTGCTTTATGCTCGGGTCAGACTGAGTGTCACGACATTTGAGACTCACCTTTGGAGCTTGGAGCTTTGATCGGAGATCTATTCATCTATTCAGCTTTCAGTTATTTCCAGTTATTTATGTTCTGACTTGTCAGATGCTATTGTATTGGTGACTTCTATGTTTTTGAGATCTCTGTTGTATTTTGTTTATACTCTGATGTTGTACTAGCTTCATAAACTATCATTTATCTATTCCACTGCTTATTGTTATATTACTATGTGCCTGTGATTTTGCGATTGATTTATTTACTGTATATGCTGAGTTTTGCCAAATATAAATTAATAATATGTTGTTTTGAGCAATTCATGTCCGACATGTATGGTTATTGGCGATTTGAATGGTTCGAAATGGCGGGTCGTTACAGTTGGTATCAGAGCTCTAATTTAGGCAAAACTTAGCATATGAGTAAAAACTCATTAGAGATAGGGTAGTGATACCCAAGAATGAGTAAAATTAATTACAGAATCATCTTCGTTCGAGCTTGAAATTCTTTGTTAGGATCCTCTTTGATTTGGATTTCTTTTGAAATTTGGAACTTTCCCTTTGTTCTGAAATCCATTCTTATCTTTTCCTGTTCATGTTCATCTTGATACTGAAGCATCCCATAGCTTCATTTTTGTTGGTCTCTGTAATAAATTTGAGCACATCTTACAATCTCAATTGGTAACTTCATCCTTATGTTGGAATAATCCCATCGGCGATCCCGCCAACCTTTGTATGATTTGTAAAGGGATGAAACTCCTTTACAACAAGCATCGATTCATCAGAGATTTCTACGTCCTCGGTTTTGATGCTGTTATTTCTTGCAAAGCCCAAACCGTTTCTCTGGTAGACGACTAGGGTAATTCTCTTATGATCGAATGTCGAATGCCTCAGGATTATGCAGGCAGTTTTATCTTCCCGCTTGATTCTCGGTCTAGTGATCTTGACTCCACCCCAATAGTCAGGGAATATCCTGATGTTTTGGTGAAGTCACATCTCTCCCATATAAGTGAGAATTTGAATTCCGCATCGATCTTGTTCCTGGAGCTCGATCTGTTGTCCTTCCTCCGGAGAATGGTTTCTACGAATGGTTAGTCATGCTCTTTGGATTAACCAATGCTCCTGCCTTCTTCGTTGATCTCATGAATCGCGTTTTCCGCGATGTTCTCAGCAAGTTTGTCCTAGTTTCCATTGATGATATTCTCGTCTTTTCTAAGTCTCGGTTGACCCAGTCAAGGTCGTCGAGATTAATATAAGTCTATCCATCTTTCCTCTTTTAATTATCTTATCTTCCTTTCGAGCCTACCTTCTTAGTTAGAATTCTCTTTGATTAAGATCCCTCTAAATTTGAATTTCTATCCTTGTTCTAAAATCCATTCTTGAATCATCCTATGAGGGAGTGTATTTGTAATTAATATAAAAATGTTTTATATTGTGTTGTTTGAATTGTTAAGTTTGAATTTTGGGTTTCGATCGATTCGTCTAGCCAACGCTATCGATAGGAATTCCAAAACACTTGAACAGAGAAAATTGACACGATATTGTTTTCGAAATTGGTAAATGAAATAATTTTTATGTATGGTTATATTTTATAGATAAAGGTATAATTTTCTATAATTAGATAGTTAAATGAATTGGTTGTTATAAATGATAATACTAGATTTTTACTTATTGTTTTGTCAACATCCCTAAACCATCAACTTTTATTGTCTGTTAAGGAGATGAAATTTTGAAACATGGTTTATAAATCTGATTTGCAAATGAAATGGATTTAAATTAAGGATTTGAGAATAAAAGTTCCGATGCTTTTCAAAATTTGGTTTTCAAAGTTTTGAAAAATATGTATATATTATTTGAAAGTATTTTCGAATGGAAATTATTTCCAAAGAATTTTAAAAGGAAGTAAGTCGGTATTCTCCTCTTTGTCGATGGAAAATAATTTTGATGATGATTGCAGCATCATCGATATTCATTTTCGAGTCTCAAAGTGGAGAGACCACTTAGTAGCTTTGCTACACTTTTGTTTTGGAAAATGAATTTGATTTGAATTTCTTGAGTATGATTTGATGTATAAAATATATATATATATATATGTATGTATATATATTTATTCAAAATGGTTTGTAGGGAAGCCGAAAATCAAACTCTTAAATTCTGTGTTAAGTAATGGTTTCTAATAATTGAAATGAAGCAAAAAAAATTTGAATGATCGGAGTGTCTAAAGTGAGAAACGAAGTTGAAACCATTTGAAACAGTTGAATTAGGATAAAATTTATTAGTATAATACTCAATAGTATTCTATAACATATATAACTTACATGAAATATTCAAAAAGTTAAAATAGTAACGTGGATATGTAATTGAAGGTTATACAAGAGAAAACTTAAGTAAATAAAAATGTTCAAACTAAATCTTGCATAATAGAAATGTTGTAAATAAAAGGTAAATTTGTATAGTGCTCAATTACACTCAAAACATTAATAAAACTTACCCTGGAAAAGTTTGAATGTAATGAGAACATGTAATTGAATAATTTACAATATAATATAAGTAATAAGATATCCAAAAATGAATTTTTGATAAGAGAATTTATAAATAAATTTGGGTTGTTATAATGAATGTTTATACATTTAATTTGTAAGAAATGCAAGTGAAATAAATTGAATAATAAAAAGAGAATGAGTTAAATAAAATAAATTTTGTTTTGAAGGGATTTTTTTGTAACAAATGTTAATGGTTGAAAGCAAATCAATTGAATGTAAATACATTGAATTGAATACAATGAATATTTATTGATTGAATAAAATGGATTGAAACCAAATTTGTTGAATATAAATCAATTTAAAAACTAATGAAATTTATATGGTTTTGAGTTAATTGTTGTATCCGATACTTCGTATTTCGAATCTATCTCTCCTTTCTATTGCTTTTATTCTTCTATCTCGTTCCTTTTCGGGGATGAAAAGTTTGAGTGGGGGAGAGACGACCCAGAAGTTTAACGATTTTAATAACGAAATTTAACTAAATTTTTCTTGAAATTTAAACAGTAAAATTTTGAAATGAAAATTTGATATTTGTAATACGCCTGTTAAACATAGAAAATGGTGAATTTTTATTTGAAAATTTGAACGTTTGTTCAATTGTGAAATTTCAATTTAAATCAGTTGAATTTGATGAAGGTTAAATATTTTTGAAACATGAATATTTTTATATAATAGAAATGTAAATCATTTTTTGAGTGAGATGTCGCATTTCGTTTCGCCAAATTTGGACTGCTATAGCCCCGTTTATCTTATTTTCGGCGTTTTAGCGGCATTTTCGGCAGCGAAAAATTGAGTTTTGATAGCTTGATCGTATCGCTGATATCTATGTACCATTCTGTTCGTCTCGTCATACTGATCTTCGCAGTATGTTCATTCCTGTAATTCGGTGTCCGGTACACGGCGAAATCGAATAAACGACTTACCGTATTGGTTCCATATTCGAGCTTTTGTTTTCCTTTGCCTTTTCAATTGCCAGCTAGGTAACCAATAGCCATTTTCCCTTTATTAATTTTTGAAATTCAACCGGTGTCCTTTGCTATTTCCTTTGATTTTGATATTTATATTGCGTGTCCCTTCATTATCATTCCTTTTCTTCTATCTGAATTTTTTTTAAGAAATATACATATGTCCATCTTGCTTCGAGAAATTGTTCGGCTCCCCCCAGGTTAATTCTATTTGCTTTGTGAAATTTATATAACTAACAATATATTTTCTTTTGTTGCTCATTTTTGCTCAAGAAAGAACCATGTCGTACCCGTGCTCCTCTCACTCTTGCCCGAAGTAAGCCTATTACCATCTGCTTATCCATTTGCCTGTAGCCTATTCTTTTTCACGAACCCATCCCTTTCACCAAGTAACGCCCACGTCAACAACCAACCCATCCCCACTTGACACCGCTCCCTCTGGCCCCATCTGCTTTGACTACCGCCTCATCCACTTCCTCCCTCTAAGCTTCAGCCACTCCACCATCAATATCACCGAGACCACCACCCTGTCACCGAGATCACTCCAGATCCGAGCCAACCCACAGCGCCCCAATCGTCACCCATATCATCGCTCCCCTTGCCGACCACAACCTCCCCTCCATGCCTTGTCCTCCTCTCTGCTGACTCGCCACCACCCCCTCCACAGCCGTACACGTTCAGCCTCCTCAAACAAACAACAGCCGAAGCAGCTTGCCTATCGACCCAAGCTCAGCCCGAGCCACCGGCCACCCTTGCTCCGACCATCCTCCGTTGGAACCCCTGCCTTTGCCTCCCTCCATCGGCCGTAGCAACTCCTTGCCGAACCCTGACAACCCCTTTTCTTCTTATCTATATATATGTTGTATTTATAGCATGTCAGAAAGTTATATATATTGATATATATGTTGTTGCACTCAAAACATGTACTGTCGTATACATATATTGTTTATATATATGGGTCGGCAAAAGCTATATACTTTCTCATTTAAATCTAAGCTTATTTATGTCATATATATATTGCATATATATATATATGTTTGTCGACTGATAGTCATATTTGTTTATTAAGTCCAAGCTTATATATGTTTTGTCGGTAGAAGTTATATAAGTTGCATATATATTATTTTGTTCCTTCAATATCTATATAAAACAAATGTATATATATATATCACATGTATGTATATATACTTTTTTTCATCGAATTTTCAAGCTAAATCTGCTTTTGTGCTTGTCGCGGCTCTTTGACGTGTCATAACTACCCCAACCACTAAGAAACAATTTTAGAGCTTGAATAGAAAGTTCGCTACTTTGAGTTGATTCATCTCAATGGTGACAGATAAATGCATACCTTTCTTCGATGCCCTCAAGAAAGGAAAAAAGAATTTTGAATGGAACTGGGATTGCTAGAATGCTTTCGAAGAGTTATTGAAGCACATGGAGATGATTTAAAGACCGGTCTACTACATCAACAAGCGATTTACAAGAGCTGGAAAGAATTACTCAATGTGGAAGAAACTCATGTATTGCCCACTGATTGCATCAAGGAAGTCGCGACAGTATTTTCGAGCTCATCCAATCAAGGTGCTGACAGATCAACCTCTGAAATAGGTATTGTACTGACCTGAGACTTCAGGATGGTTGCTGAAATGGAATATCGAGTTAAGTCAGCATGATATTACCTACCATCCAAGGAGAGCGATAAATCGGCAAGCACTGGAAAAATTCATTGTCGAGTTTAATATGCATGATGATGAAAAGGAAGAGGATGTTGTGGTCGTAGCTCCTCGTTGGAAATTGTTCGTAGATGGTGCTTCGAATGAACTTAGCTCGGGGGCAGGATTAGTGTCTGAAATGTCAAAAGGACGATCAATCTGTTACACGCTGAAGCTGGAAATTCCTACAACTAATAATAAAGCTAAATACGGGCATTAATAGCAGGATCGAGGATAGCAAAGGAACTAGGGATAAAGATGCTACACATATTTAGCGACTCCCGGCTGGTGATTTGCCAAATTGGGAAGGAGTATCAGGCCAAGGGTGCATGACTAGCCCCTTACATGTCAAAAGCACTAGAACTGCTTTAAGACAAAGAGCGTTATCTGATAATGCACATCCCTAGAGAGGTAAACTTGAAGGCTGATTCACTAGCTAAGCTAGCTCTAGGGAAGAGCAGTTAATGGGATTCATTCCAGTAGAGGTTTTAACATCTCCAAGCATTGATCAGATGGACGTCGACTGGATTCTGGAGACCATAGAAGAGGAGGAGTCATGGATGACTCTGATCAAAGGCTACCTAATTAATGGAACTCTCTCGAAAGATAGGAATGAACGAAAGAAACTACTCTAAAAAGCGCCACGGTTCTTGATGCAAGACGAAGTATTATACATAAAAGGATTTTCAACACCCCTACTTCGGTGTGTAGCCAAGGATGAGGGTAGGAAGACCCTCATGGAAATCCATAAGGGCGGCTGTGGTAATCACACCAGACGTAGCCTTTAACAAAGTAGATATTTTGCTATGAATATTTCTGGCCAACAATAAACCGAGACGCAGCTGACTACACCAAACAGTGAGATCGATGCCAGAGATTTGCGAAGACTCCAAGAGCCCCACCTTCAGAACTTACACAGATGGCCAGCCCATGGCCATTTGCGATTTAGGGAATTGACATCATCGGTGTGCTTCTGATAGCAAAGGAGGAGCCAAATGTGTTATCATTGTGGTAGATTACTTTAAGAAATGGGGTGAAGTGGAAACGCTTGCCACGATTACAACAAAAAAGGTGATCAATTTGGTAACAAAAAATATTATTTGCAGATTTGGAGTGCACCAGAAAATCATCATGGATTATGGAATTTAGTCCAAGAGTAACGAGTTCAAGGATTTCTGCAAGCACTACCAAATCGAGAAGAGCTTCTCCACGATGGCACATCCACAGGCAAACAGGCAAGTGGAAGTAATGAACAAGATCATCAATTCCACCTTGGAAAAGCGACCGACTAAAGTTAAAGGCAATTGGGTTGATGAGCTTCCACTAGCACTTTAGGCTTATAGAACAACACATAAGTTAGCAACTGGGCACATTGTGTTACACCAAAAATCAACCTTTCGACTAAGTCGAAGGTCTTTTAATAAAGACAAAAGAAAAGAAGGACAGCCCAAACCTTTTGAAGGAGTCGAAGGGATGCAGTCATCAGAGTTTAACAATCACAAACCTTTCGAAGGAGTCAAAAGGTTCCATCTCTTAGTATCCAAGGAGTTCTTACCTTTCGAAGAAGATGAAGAAGTCAAAGCAAGTGTGAGCAACTCCATAATGACCTTTTCGAAAGCATAGCAAGCTTTTCGAACCGGTCGAAGCACATCCAAGATACCTTTCGACGATGTCGAAAGGTTTTATGAAGAAAGCAACACTCATAAATCAGCAAAGAATGGAGGACAACCTTTCGACAACATTTAAGGGAAGCATAGCTCCCGACAACAATCAAGTGAAGAGCAACCTTCCGACAAAGCCGAAGGGTTCACAACAATTAAGTAAAGAGCAATCTTCCGACAAGGTCGAAGGGTTCACAAAAGTATAAGAAGGCAAACCCTTCGACAAAGTCGAAAGGTTCATGAAGGCATAAAGAAAAGCAGACCTTTCAACAATGTCGAAAGGTCCATAATAGCAGATGAAAGGTAAACCTTTCGACAAAGTCGAAAGGTTCACAGCTGCATATAAAAGGGAGACTTTCCGACCCAGTTGAGAGCATGGAGTCGAAAGGGGGGCCGCCTGCATCTATAAATAAGGCCCAAGGGGTCATGTTTTGAGGATCTGATTTCTCTCATTCTAATCTTGTAACTTCTTAATAAAAGCATTGTAACCCTAATTGAGTGTTGATTTGGGGAATTTAATAAAATAAAGATTTTTCTTGGAAAAAGAGGGAAGTCCTAAGCTTTGTTAATTACTTTACTGTTACTTAAATCTTTGTTGACTCCTATTTTCAGGTTCATCCCCATCGAAAGGTTCTTGTCGATAAAGTCGACAACACTCCTGCATAAACAACTACTGCAACCCTTCGAAGCCTACAACTCTACAATCTGTACCCTTCGACAAGGTCGACAACTTAATTGGTTTAATATTCATTAAAACCTTCTGAGATCATTGGCCCTGTGGTCTAAACCTTTCGACAAGGTTGGTAGTTCTCTATACTCAATCAACACCTGTACCTTCCGAAGCTACATACTAAGTGACCTTACCTTTCGACAAGGTCAAAATCTAGATTAGTAAGGTTCAATTCAAAGGAGGACATTCTCATACCTTTCGACAAGGTTAAAACCAACTTGATATAAGTGATCAAACCTTTCAACAAGGTCAAAAGCTATTACATATCCACCAAGGAATTTGTTATCCTACTTGAACCCAAAGAGGGCAATCACCCTAGCCTTTCTACGAGATTAAAATCAACCTTAAAAGGAAAAACTTAGGGAATTTCAACCTAACCAAAAGGTAAACTCTATGTAAAGGACCTCATATTAGATCAACTTAGACGAAAGGTTATCTAATCCAAGGACTATACCTTTCGACGACGTCGAAAGGTCTGACCCAAGATTAAGCAACAAGTGAAGTTAAATTTAAAGACAATTCTTAAGGGTATCACGCCCTTCATTCAAACAAGTCTATCCATTTTTCTTTGAATTACATTGGGGTGTTGACAAGAAATCTTGTTAACATTTTTTACGCTAGAAGGAGGGCTCGAACCTCCGACTTGGTTAACCCCCTAACAATATAATTCTCTAACCCCCCGATCAATCCTACATCAAGTTATCCACTTGGTTTGATCATGGCTATAAGATTTAAAAGATTTGAACAAGGGTCTTCTGAACCATACTTGACAAGATTCTCCCAAGTAGATGTCAAAAGCTCCAATCAAGATGAAGAGCAAAGACTAAGGCTCGAAGCCATAAGGATTATAAACAAAAAGAAAGCAGAATCTTACGATCCTAAGAAATGGAGTCTAAACCCCTTTCATGTAGGAC
The DNA here is from genome assembly GCA_030737815.1 of Allium fistulosum. Taxonomy (NCBI): domain Eukaryota; kingdom Viridiplantae; phylum Streptophyta; class Magnoliopsida; order Asparagales; family Amaryllidaceae; genus Allium; species Allium fistulosum. The sequence continues at coordinate 1,383,281,370 of CM060901.1, read as the reverse complement.
CTACCCCAATCTTTGCACTGGGAAAGAGAATAAATGGAAGTGATAATATCTTTAATCAAATGAGAAGAACAATTCAACATTATTCCAAGGGCACAATCTTTAAGAAAGTGATAATGAATGATTACAACGTCTTTGCACACAAATGGCAACCAAATGTAACAAGAGCACTTCCAACCAATGAGGCTCAAAGGGTAGCAAAAAGAAAAATGATTAAAGAGCATGAAATGATAAGGTTGAAAAATAAAAAGTCAAAGCGCCATCATCAAGAGTCAAGTTTCAAGTCTAGACTTCCAAAAGAGTGCAACTTAACAACATTAATGGAAAACGTCTACTTGCTTACAAAGGATGAACTTAACTATTGGCCATCACAAAAGAAAAGGCCAAAACGTGAAAGAAACATGGGAGGATTCTTCTGCCACTATCATCTGATGAATGGTCATGAAACTGACCATTGCAAAGCTCCAAAGGGGATGATCATCAACTTCTTTAGACAAGGAAAGATCAGTGAATTTGTAAAAAGAACTTGAAAAAGATTAATGAAGATCAACTTTTTGTAAAGAGAAAGTCTACATGGTTGGGAGTGAAATGCTCCTCAAATTTGGATACTACCTAAGATGGTAGTCTACCTAAGATGGTAGTCTACCTAGGATGGTAGAAAAGCCTCTGTCCGCGCCGAGATGGCTAGGGTAGAGTGCCTCCTAGAGGGAGGACGAAGTAAGCCTCTATCCGCGCCTAAGATGGCCAGGGTAGAGCACCGAACAAGCCCTTATCCGTGCCACGCTATGGCCAGGTTAAGGCACCTCCTGGAAGAAGGATGGAGTAAGCCTCTATTCGTGCCTAAGATGGCCAGGGTAGAGCACCAAACAAGCCCCTTGTCCATGCCGCAAAAGGGCCAGGGGGAGGTCGGGTAAGTCCTTGGTTTCAGCCTCTAATATGAGCTAACCAAGAGTACCGGACAATGGACTAAGATGTCCAGGCCCAAGAAGAGGCCCATCAAACAGTGGACTAAGACGTCCAAACCCAAGAAGAGGCTCAATCAATAATGGACTAAGATGTCCAATCCCGAGGCACAATCAACTAAGGACCAAGATGTTCTAGTTCAGATAAAGGCGGCATATCTAATTATGGACTAAGACATCCAAGCTCAAGAGGTAGCTAATCGAATTATTTCTATGCGGAACCTGAAGGGTTCTTATATGTCGGAAAGGACAAAAGCAAAGGAGTGAGACGAATCTCCATTGATTATTACCCAAATATGGGTTTTGGGACATTCCTGACATCGTCTATTAATGCCCGAATCTGGGCTTCAGGATTCTCGTATATGAATTTCAAAATCTAATATCCGAATATGGGTTTCTGAATATTCATTTCAGAACTCCACTATATAATACTCGAATCTGGGTTTCGAGTCTCTATCAACTACTGATTATCTTGATGTACCCGAATCTGAGTTTCGAGATTTCTATTTATAAACATCAGCTATCAATACCTGAACTAGGGTTTCGAGTCTTTCATAAAAAGATTTCATCATCTAACACCCGAATCTGGGTTTCGAGTCATTATCAATCACTAACTTATTATACCTGAATCTGAGTATCAAGACCGCTGTTTATTTAAACCCTAATCTAGGTACAAGATCCTCGGATTTCTATTCATCTCAAATGCCCGAATATGGACCAGAGAATATTATCAAAAAGATCGCTATTAAGAGCCTCCAAATGGGAGTTGTGGGCTTCTAAATTTTTAAATCCCATTAATGTTAAGGAATGGGTGAGAAAGTTACTACTTCAAAACTTCAGACATAGACTCTTGAATCAAGTTCTTTATTGAATAAAAGTTACATTCTAATATTCATGACCTAATGATAAGGCGGAATCTACTACCTACAAGTTTTGTGCATTCTAAACAAGAGGAAGGAGCTGAGTCCTTAATCATTTCTCATCATGGTTAAAGAGGAGATCTTAACATTTTGAATAAATCACTTCTCATACAATTGGCAAGATGATTTGCTAATCTAGGAAAATGATATAGATAGATAAATATGTCAATTTCAAGCTAACAATTAAAGATATTATTTGCTACATGTTTCTCGGGAAAATCAAAATGACAAGGAGTAACAAAAGATCCAGCAAGCATAAAAGTCGCTGAATGAGCAATTCAAAGGCATATCAAAGGTTACAGTACAGAAAAGGATTACAAATCAGGTGATATTTACAAAATTTATATAATTTACATAAGTTATGAAGTCATTTACAAACGACAAAATTATGTACAAGATATATTTACATGGCTCAAATACATAAATAAATTACAAATCTTGAGCTGCTTTATTAAGAGTCTCCACCATCGAAGGATTTACGACATGATTGATTGTCGTATGGAGAACTTCCTTAAGCTTCTTTTCTTTTCTTCTTATACTGCTCTCATCATCAAAAGCATCAATGTTGGTTTTCAAGGCGAGATTAAAGGCCCTGTTTGCATCCCTAAGGGTTTGGTTTTCCCTTTCTAACTCTGCAACCTGCTTGTTGAGCAAGTAATTATCATGCCCTAGCTTCTGATTTTAGCAGTGTAATCATTGATAGTCTGAGAATACTTTATCTTCTGCTTCTCATTAAATATTTGGCGATTTCAAATTTTACCCTCCGACACCAGTTCCCACTACATTATCGTCTAAGCCTGGGGGAGGGTTGAGCACAGTGGGAAATTTTTGAGCTGCAAGAAGTTTTGGCCTAGTAGGCTTGGCAGTTGAAGGAGTTGCTTGTAGGGCCGGAAGCCCAATCTTTGGAGTCTTATCTCCCAAGATGAATTCTAAAGAGGCACATTGAACCTGACTATCTTTCAATTTTAACTCTAAATCACTTATTTGATGAATGAGTTCTGACATCTTTTCATCGAAGTCGATTGTGGGATTCGACTTCACTTGTCGTTTGATCATAGTAATCACTTCATCTTTTTTCTTAATTTCAGCTTCAAGATAGTTAATGTGATCCTTATGATTACTAGCGATAGTTTTTTTGGATAAGTTGTCTTTTGTGCCATTTTACGGCTCCAACGTTGCCACCAAAACATTCTAATAATACTTCATCCTGAACCACAATTGCTCCACTCTCTAATAATCATCTCTTTCTGATTGCATCGATGTAGGATATTAAATTTTGAGCGAGAGAGGTTGTAGATGGTTGTGGCTCCTATTTAAATAAAAAGAAATGAGAGAAAGTCAAAATTAGGATAAAAGATATCTTTATTATTACAGAAATGGATTACAACTCAAATAACCACAAAGTTAAAAGGTACAACTAACACTTTCATCACATCTAAAGTTGAGAGACCGCAAATTAGTTTAGAATCAAAGGGTATAGCGACTTCTTTAGGAGTAATTACTGGCAGACATATGCTATAGTCCCATTTCCCAGCCGGTGGACTATCCCGACCGCAAATTAGTTTAGAATGAAATGTCCTAATCTCTTTAAGGCATTTTTCCTTCTCGCTGCCAAGGAAGTCAAAACGGAGACGGGGATATTCCAAGTATAATTTTAGTAAATCTCGAAGAAAACAATATTTTGCTAACTTCGAAGTCTTTAAGATCGATGCATTTTCAGAGTAAAATTTCCTCATTTTAACATACTGGCTTAAGTGGTCCCTTGGGATGACTCAACCTAAAGAGCTGATATTCTGGAATAGCACGGTAAAAAGAAGCTAAGCATAGAAAACATAACAAAAACATATATTCATAAATCGATTACTTGTTACATATTTACAATTATTCATTTGGTTCATACAAAATAGACTTAGAGAAAAACTCAGAAACAAATTTATCCTTATAATACTTAAGCTTTTCAGGGAGGAAATCTTGAGGAATCGAACCGACCCGCGGTAAATTCCAGCAGGCCCTAGGATGCAGGTCAGATTCGAATTCATCTAAGTATCTTTTATGAAAACGTCTAAGGAGACCCCCACTGAATTCACCTAAGTAAGAAAAATCTATGATATAGTGTCTACAATATGCTTTATACAAAAAATTAATTAAAATGTCTCTCTCTTCCATCATCATCCGGAATAGAGTTATTAACTCTCTATTTTCCTTCAAGAGAGCGTTGTACCGGAGACGCACTTTCTTTAGTAAAGAGCCGCCCTCTGATATTTAAAAGATGATAAAACGGAGGTACTCCTATCCAGACTGTGATATTTCTCAGGTAGAGCATTATGTTCTTTTATTAATTTGTCCAACTCCCTATATAACTTGTTAATTTTCACCTGTTTGCTCCCAAGTTTCGTTCTATAGGGAAATTTTGATGTCTTCTTTATCTAAGACAAATGGTTTATCACTAATTATTACCTTCGAAGTGTAAGACATGAAAACAACCCATACCTGTGAAACTAGAATAGAAACCTGTGGGACTTGTTCTTTCTCTTGTGGATCCTCGGTATGAGTGGGAGCAGTTTCCTCTTCTGGAGGAGCAGATGGACCAGGGGATGTTGGTGGCATATCTTTTTAAGGGGATTGCCCTTTCTCAGGAGCTTCGACTTGATTACCACTGTCCATTCCTGAAGCACCGGAAGGCTCCCCTTATCTCCACTAAGACCTTGAGCTCCGGAGTGGTTATCATCATTATCATCTCATAATCACTGTCCCAATCAAGGCCATCATCGTCATCGCCTTTTTCCTCGGGGTCATTATCTTTATCACCCTCGTCTTCAGAATCAGATTCAATGTCAAAGGAGTGGATATCGAAAGAATGAGCTTCCAATATATTAGGTATCTCCTTCTCGCCTTCAGGTCCGATACTCTGTCTAATTTGACTGATTTTGTCCACAACTCTTTCGGCTAAACCTGGATCGAGAGAGGGAAAGCCAAAGTCGGGACATTTCTCATGATTATTGGCATAGGCAAGCATGAGGGCATCTTCATAATGTTTCGGCATCATGGGCCCCAGGGTGGATTCAGGAAACTCAAAGGCTTGCTTTTTGACATCGGAGAGAGTTTGGGCAGCTAGTTTGAGCGAAGCTCTGGTCCTTTTGAGTTTGTCTTTCAGCAGAGTATTCTTGGAAACCAAGTGAGCTTTCTCATCTTCTGAGTCTTTCAAAGCTAGCTCTATTGCAAATTTTTCATCAGAGGAGAGTGTATGAGCTTACCTCACTACCTCTAGATCAGGTTTAGCCCTGGTGAGGGAAGCTTGACTCACTCCAACTCAGAGGAAGTGTCATTCTGAACGGCAGTCAAAGAAGATAGTTGATTTTTGAGTTCGGCGTTTTCCTCCTATAGCCAAGAGGATCCAATAGAAAGTCTTGAAACATGTCCATTTAAAGAAATCCAGTTCCAAGAAATCTACAACAAAAGAAGAGAAACATAAGTTAGCAATTAGAAAGATCCAATGATGATAGGATTAATGGGGTGAAAGCTTACCAAAAGTTGTTGCTCCATCAGAGAGCGATGATTTTCTGCCAAGTCTGAACTAAACGACGACGGAGAAGAAGAAGTGAAAGATTCTGAATGAAGGATAAGCTTGACCAGTTCGTCAAAATTGGTCGATGAAGGAACAGAAGATGACGGCTCCGGCGGAATTCGCGTCTTAGAAGGAGTCTCTAGAAGGGCAAGCTGCATTTGCGCAAGTTCAATTAGGGAGTCGGTGATAGTAATATGTGGAAAGGGTGCCAGAGTAAGTGGAGTTTGCTCTGTTGTATCTTTAAAGACTTTAATCGTGGGGCTCTTTGAAACTTTCTCAGGAGATGTGCGCTTTTCTTCCTCCTCCACATCAGTAATTTTTTCCATTTTCGTCGGAGGAGCGTCTTTAGGAGGCACTGTTAATTTCCTTTTGAGAGATATTTTGGATCTTGCGAAAGACTCCAAGATTGATGTCACCTCAGAAGATGATGAAGGAGGGACGACTCCATTGGAAGATACGATGGCCTTGGAGGGAGCTAAATTTTTTTCAAGAGGATACAAAGTCGGTTAAAGTAATTTTAAAGGTTCCAGAGACAAGGAGGAAAATACTAAGCTAATAACATACCTGAAGTGTCAGCACAGATGGGGGACATTAAAGTAAAGTGCTCAGCATCACCTAAGGAAAAGAAACGTTTGCCATGAGAGGTGTGTATAATGGCGGGCGGAGTGCTTAGGATCCTTTGGCCAAGCAACAGCAAAGAGTGTTGTTGACCTAAAAATGGACCAACACCCTGGTTTGAGTTTGAAAGCACCAGCCCTGCCCTATTCTGACAGAGCAATATCACAGATAACAGGTATAGAAATAGAACAGTAAAAGAAAGAAGACAAAGAATTTTATAGTGGTTCGGCTGTTAATGAAGCCTGCGTTCACTTTATAGCTTTACTATAGACTGATTGTTGTTACAAGAGCTGTTTGATTACAAGGCTTTGATTGTTTCCTAGCTAGATTGGATCTCTAGATTAGGAATCAACTGGGGAATCACAGTGTATTCCTTTGGAGATTGTTGTGAGGAGGTAGAGAGCGAAGAATAATTCCAATAGAGCTTCGACAACCAATCTGGAGAAGATCCTCTTTATGTTGCAGGTAGGACGCTATTTATAAAGACTGGAGAGCTTCTGGGCTAGGCCTGTCTTTATCAGCTTGCAGGTAGGTCACAGGCGACCTAGGGGTCTTTGGCTCGCAAAACGAGCCAAAACTATGGGTCGCTGGCGACCCATGGACTTGGTTCATTTTGCGGACCAAATCTTGCCTCTTTTTGATAGTGTTCCATATATGGTTTGTTTGAACAGAGGCATGAGTCGCTGATGTGCTATGCACTTAGGATTTTTCTGGAGTCTGGGCCCAAAGATGTTCCTATAGCCTTTTATCGTTGCTCTTACGTTTTGACAACAATTCACTAGCTGTTTACGTTCAGCTACTGATTGGATTATAGGAATGCTGATCTCTCGGCTCCGTTGATCTAAGTTGCTGTCTTTGTCGTATCGCTTAGACCTTGTTGATCCCTTGTCTTGATTTTTCTAGTTAAGTCCTGAATCATCCTATCCTTGCAAGATTGTTCTGTTCTCTATTGGTTTTTGCTGGGTTAAAATCCCAGATAATATTTGCGCCCCAGAGTATGTCTTCGTTATAAACAAGGTATGCTCTGGAAGTTATCGTTTTCAATATCCATTTGTTGATTTCCAAGTGATTGCATTAGAGCTCTACGAATACGTTAGCCCGACGTCATTGGTTATCTTTCTTTGGTTCCGACTGCTACTACTTGCCATGATGTATCACACTCCCGCTTGTAGCTTTCCTACATGCCTTGGAATGACAAACAGTTGCAATTGATCGAGTTTGAGATGGATGTACGAAGCTTTCTTTCTCCTTTTCCTTTGAATGTATTTATGGATCTTTTATCATCATCACCATATTTTTTCTAAGGCTAGGTCGGGTCGCTGGCGACCCATGATGGGTTGGGGCGCTAGCGACCCGATTGCTTAGCAAAAAATTCAGGCACGCTCTCCCGGCGTACTTATACTCGAGATGACCCCTTTTCCTTCATTCGACCCGAGCGATTTCAACTCCTTCAAGCGACCAATTCATATGGCGATTCGACCTAGGCAATCAACTCTATTTGCTACCTTATCTCGTTCGATCCACGCACTGCTAATTCATCCAAGCATCTGCCTTCCTCATGAAATCCTAGCCATCCATCATCGTGCTTGAATCTAAACCCTAGTCCACTGTTGATCTATAGCCGACCCATCCTTAGCTCGCTCACGATCCAATCCATAGCTCACCGAGTTTGATTCGTGATTCTTCTTGTGCTTTTTAATCAGGTTAAGGTGGGCTTGCTTAATTGATTCGTTAATTGTTATATTGGTACAATGATTGATGTCTGGTCTTCGCTTGCGACGTTGATTACAAGAAGTTCGAGTTGATTGTGGTTTAATGGAGGAAGATAGTAAATCGAGTCTCGGGTTGTGTTTGTGCCAAAATTGGTCACAAACACCCAATTGTCAATGAAAGCACCAATTCACAATCACAGATAACAAGTATGTAGAAAATTGAAAATGAAGAACACTTAGAAAATTAAAAGGAAAGCGGTAAAGAACACAGAATTTATAGTGGTTCGGCGATCCGGCCTACATCCACTTTGAAGTTTGATGACTTTACTGATATTCACTTGCAGGTTACAACTGATTTCAATGGGTTACAACGAATTAAAGTGTTGAAATTCGAGTACAACAGTAGCATGGAGTGCAAAGTTGGATTCGGCAGAGTCTGGACGTCAAGGAGCAAAAAGATCCTCCTTCTGTAGGCCCTGGGGCTCTATTTATAGGCGTAGGAGGCTGATATCTCGCTCAGATCTCGGGAGACTTCTTCTGGCATGTGAGTGGGCCCACGCGATCGATCCCATGAAGTTTCGGCTCGATCCGTGATCGATACGAACGAATTTCGTATCGATCAAGATTCGATCCAATCGAGTCGAAATTTGGCAGGAACGTTCTTTAGGTTGTACGTAAGCTCCCGTGAAAATTTCATAGCATTTGGACTTGTGGATTACGAGATATGATCGATGCAAATTTGCATTTTGATGGAGGTTGTCGCGTTCGAATCGATGCTCTCGTATCCATCAATTCGAATCGATCCAGGCGCGTGCTAGTAGGTTAACGTGGCGCGCACTCTTCGGATCGATCCACTTTTTATGCCGAGTTGGTCGAGTCGTTTCAAGGCTTTTGCCTCGTTCGTATCGAAGACCGTTGCAAAGTTTGAATCGATGGAGATGGCTTAATTCGTATCGATTGAATTGATTATGTTCGTATCGAAGGAAATGACTTCGCTCGTATCGATTCACAATGCACGGCGCGTATCGATCGTACGGTTCTGTTCGTATCGATAGACTTAGTCTTGTTCGCATCGATCGGAATTAACTACAGTGGACCGATGCGAAGTTGAAGCCATAGGATGGATACGAATAGTGCAATACTCGATGGATACGAGTCAGTGCAATGCTTGATGGATACGAATAGTGCAATACTCGATTGATACGAATCAGTGCAATGCTCGATGGATACGAACAGAGGTCCCACGATGGATACGAAGTAGCGGTCGTCTGATGGATACGAACAGAGGGTTGCTGATCGATACGAACGAAACATACTCCCCTGATGGATATGAACCACTGGAACTTGATGGATTCGAACAACTGCTCGCCGATGGATTCGAATGAGATCGATGCGAAATGATGGGTTGCGAATATGTTGATTTCCTTGACTTGTATCGATCATATCTTGAACATACGAACTCGGATTGACTTGAAATTTAGAACGCTGGCTTCTATGACTTTTCTCGTCGTGTCATATCAATTGTAGCTTGATCCGGACTCGGACAAAATTCGTCGATATCCATAGCGAGCCTGCGTACAATCAATCTTCGGGATGAACTATCTTTGGTTTATAGTCAATTCCTTGGTGTCATGGCCTTGCTAAAAGACGGGATAACAGGTTGTCTCTTGGAATGAAATTCGGGCTTTGGCCCAAGGCTTGACGCGTTTTGCTATCTTTGTCCATTAGACCAGAATTGACTTGTCTCCAGTTTTGCATATGCTACTTGCATGACGTATTACCAATCTATCCCGATTCTTCCAGAGAACTTGGGCTTTTCCTACTTGATTATTCGACATTCATTACTCCTGTGATGGGAAGAGTTTTCTACATCGCTTTAGATGACGGATTCGTTATCGATCATTGATCGATAACGTGTAAGTGTACAAGAAGTAAACAAAAATTGAAAAACGAACTGACATAGGAAGTTCTTCTCTTTTTCCACTGTGAGCGAACTATCTATATAGGATAGAGCATTTGCAGTGCACCGAGTTTATCCCATATAGACAGTACACTGCACTTGCACACTTGCCCCAGTTCGTACTTGAAGTCTGACATGTCGATTACAAGTTAACGTTATTCAGAATTCAGGTGTGATTGAGGAAACTTATTAATTTAGGATAGAGTTACCTGACCATTTTCGAACGCGAGTTCTGTTATATAGAATGAAGCAGCCTTCTACACGTCGTAAGTCAAGCGGACGAAGCCCGGTGCTCTTCGAAGCTGAATCATCGTCCACCTCACAAGCCTAGTACGGTCAGTTAGTTCCGGTCAGACCCATTGTGGACTGCACGCCTCCCAACTTTTGAGTTTGCCTCAATCCACCTGAACGAGCCTCGTCGGTGGTCTCCGCTAAGCTTCTTCATAATATATGTATGCAGCATGGGATTCCCGAGTGTAACGACCCGGAAATTTTTGTCGTCTTGAGTTTTGAATATTAATTTTTAATATTCAATAATACGGTGTTTTTAATCAAAATAAATTCCCGTTAAATACAATTGGTGATAATATATAGCTTTTAAGCCAACGTAATATTTTGAATTTCCAGATTTTTATTTATAAAATAGATAATTGATTTATTGGGAATTTCTTATATATATATATATTCAGGACAACAGAAATTATATGTAATTTAAGAAAAACAAATTCAGAAGAATAAAAAGAAAATATTATAAATGCAAATGAGTATGGTTTATGAACAATACATTGTATTATAAATAGAAAGAGTTTAAAATTAGATTTTCCTATGCACATATATACATATTAGTTGAGGAGAATGTGTGTGTATATATATATATATATATATATTAGTTCAAAAAGGAAAATTAGAGTACTTATAAACAAATAAATATTGTATGCTAAAAACTAAATAAAAATAGTATGTGAAAACAATATATGTAATGGTAAGTAATATATATATATATATGAACTAAATAAATATAGTTTATTAAAAATAATATATATTTATATATATTAAAAAAAATGAAAGAAGAGATATATATGAAAATATATGATGATAGAAATGAGAGATGTACATTTTTAAAATATAAAAGAAATGTAAAACATAAAAGTTTTTTTTTTTAAAATAGAATGACAAGACTTGAAATGCCTTGAGTTATATGTTTAATAAAAATGTATATATGTATGTATATATATATATGAAGACTTAAATGGTTTATTCAAAACCACCTTACATCTTGTTTTCAAAATATACATATGAAAGCATATTAAAATCAAATGAAAGTAAAAATTAAATAAAGAGTAAAAGCATGAAGATAACAAATAAAAGTTAAACTAGTAAAAAGGTCAAACAAAGCTATAATAAAGATTTGCCTGGTAAGAAAGAAAAATATTATATGCAACCAAAAACAAGAACAAGTATATACATTACTTAGCAACAAAATGTACAAATAAAAGTGAAAACATATATATGCACACATAAGCATTGTCTGATCAAAAATAGCAAAGACCAAAGCATTGGTTTTAACTTCTTTTCAAACCAAAGCAACATATCACTCCAAAATCATTTCAATCCATCCATCATAAAACATTGTACAAATGCATCATCACATACTGGTATAAACGTGTATTTATATAGGCTGGTATGTATGTGTGTTTATCTTCAGTTTTCATAAAGCCTATAAATATACTCTGTAAGCAAAACAAAAATACTCTGTAAACCAAAACAGTTCTATTCTTATAAAATCCAAGCAAGGCAAGGTTTCAAAGCATCCAGATCGAAGACTAAAGTTTCAACTTGAAGTTTCAAAGGCTCTTATCATTGTTTAAGGTGAGGATTTAAATGTAAATGCCTGAAATGTTCAAATCCTTCTCTGTCATGTTCAACAGAGGAAAATTTATATATATGACTAGACTCCAAAAATCAATATCTCCCTTCACAAATCGAATTAGTTAATGATGTGAACTGAAGAAAGTTTTGTTTTCAAGTATATGTTTTGCTAAAAATAGTTTGAAGATTGTTTGTTTTGTATATTGAGTGAAATTGTAGAAATACAGTAAGCAACCCAGTTTTCGACCAAATTTAATATGTTCAAATCATCGAATCAAGCATGCAGTCCTGATCGACGTAGAAAAAGATGATTTTTAGCAAGGAAATTACAATTTTTAATAGCCTAGATTCCGGGAATTGTTGAGATGATCAATTTTCACTAAAAAATTAAATTCCGGCTATGGCATCGTCTACGAGGGGTACGACTTGGCCGAGGAGGAGCAGCAGAGGTACATGGGTGAGGCGTTCACTATGGCCAAATGTGGATTTTGGGTTTGATTTGGAGTAGCGAGGCGATTTTAGGGTTTAAGGAGCAGGGTTGGTGGTGCTCGGTTCGGCGATTGTGGCAAGGAGAGATGACCGGATGTTTTGACTTTTGGCAGAAAGGAGGCGGTGTGGGTGAGCTTTCAAATGGGGGTGGTGGCCGGCGAAACGTTGAGAAGTATAGTGAGCAGTTAAAATTTTTTGTGGCATTGGTTTTCTTGGTTGGTTGCGGCGAGGAGGTCCAATCCTTGATCGTGAGCGCTGGAATGTCGACGAGGTGATGAGTGAGTTTAGGGCTTGGAGTGGAGTGGATTAGGGGTGTCGCGTGATGATGCCGGTGTCAAAACGAACATGCACGTGCACAACGTGCGCATGAAGATCGGCCATGGAAACTGGAAATTGGAGAAGAAGAGTTTGGGTTCGGTCTAGGCAAGGAAGAGTGGGTGCGCATAGGTGAGTCGAGTGTGTGGTGGATTGGGTCAAGTCGAATTGAATTGGGTTGGATTCCTGCATTCTTGTTTAACTGGTAATTGGGAAGGAGGAGGGAAGGAGAAGAAAAGGGGTAGCAGGTCTTTTTTTTTCTTCTGGTATTTGAATTGGGCTTCGGCCCAAACAAAATTGTGAAAAGGGGTTTTAAAATTTAAATGTTTTAAATGTATATATATTGTGTGGATTTTAAAATGACATAGTCAATGCATACGAAACCCGTTCGACGCAAAATTTATTGCGATGGGTTCGTATCGACGAACGCTACGTCGTCATACGACTTGTTGCAGAATTTGAACTAGTGGAATTTTACGGTATTCTGAAACGGACAGATTTTAAATACCGATTAAAAACAAATATCGACGTTAAATTTATACGACCATATATTGAAGATATTTTCCTGATAAAAATAACGACGAGTTAAATCAATTAAATTACGGTGTATTGACATCTGTTTAGAGGAATAAAACACCATTTCGCCAATTGTATTGTAATGGACCCCTGTTGGCAGAATAAAACACCATTCTGCCATTATTATTGAATATATCTGTTTTGGACATTTACTAGCAGAAATAAAACCCAGTTCTGCTATTATATTCGTACGGACATCTATTTATTCTCCCGATAAATTATATTGGTAATATGATGTTGAATTGATTGTTAAAAGCAGATTGATGTGAATATATGTATCTGTTATTCTTGACTATTATGGATGAATGGTTATTTGATTAAGTACCATTGAAAATTTATAAATCTCTTCCGATTTGGGGTTGACTTTTTGAACCAAAATTGTTTAAGGATGATTATTATTTATAAATGATATTTTAAAGCTAATTGGTAAATATTTTGATAATGATATAAAGTAATTATTTTATTATTCTTAAAAACTATATAAAAATTATTAATTATTGTTTCAGAGCTATTTAATTATTTATATTGTTTAAAGTATTTAATTATTAATTAAAGTATTTTATAGTGAATGTTTAAAGTTAATTATTGCTTAAGGGTTAATTAGTAATAAAATGTATATTTATTCCAAAGATAAATTTATTATAATATTAATAATGTTTTAAAAATAATATATTATATAGTAAACTTTTATAAAAGAGTATTTTACTTAATTAGAGCTTGGAAAATTTATATTGTAACTTTATAAGTATTATTTTGAAAATTATTCAATAAAGTTTTCGGAGAGTAATGGTATACTTTCATGGTGAAATCAGAGGCAGAGGTGCCTGCAGTTAAGTTTTGGATTTCTTTGGGATAGAAACGTAACCATTGAGCTATGAATCCATGGTTGATACCGCAGTGGTGCTTTCCGTATTTATTTTAAATGGGTTTCAAATATTTTGAAATAAATGGTTTGAGAATATACTTATCCGGTGAAATAAGCATATGCTGTTTTGATTAAGTAATTTGAATTTATTAAAATTTAAATTAATAAGGCTTAAGATTTTTTTCAATGGTAAATGAAACCTTTGATTGGATTATTGTAAATTTGATAGTTAAATAACCGACTATCAAATTTGGACCCAAAACCATAACTTTGGGAATATCTAGAAGAAACACGAGAATTATGTGGTACAGTTACCGTTCAAGGTGCTATACTGTGCGTATAAACTCGTTTCGTTCTTCTAGGACGATGGTAAGGAAATCCGTCCACTAACGGTTAGGAGGTGATCTTCGATCTTATTTTTGTTTGTTTATTTCCTAAAGAACCGGCTTTGTGTTTACCGGAAAATATCGAACTTTGTTTTCGAAGAGACCGAGATCAGATAAGTTATCAGAAAACCACTTCGATCCAACGAGTACGTTTTCGAATAAAGACAAGAGCATGGAGTCGAAGATGGAGCAGTGAAGTGCAAGGGCTAATCGCTACTAATCCTAAGGATGATTCCAAAACGGATGTAGTAGGAATAGTGCCTTCGGTTCCGTTCGGACCCATAACAGACTTGTATGGATGAATGCTATCAGTACATTGTCATTGGAGGACAATGAGCATTCTAAGTGAAAATTCCTTTAAAAGGTAATCATAGCCTCTAGCCTCATCAACCGGGAATGAATGAAAATCAGGGGGATGTAGCAAGGCTAAGTGGGTCACACCCAATTAGGGTATGTTTATCACCTTTCTAGATACCCTCGGATATTATTACTACGATACATGGAAGGATCTCAGTAAGGGTAGGAACACCCGGGGTGATAGCATATTCGGTCTATCCAGGTTAGGGGTAGTCCGGTCTTGTGTTGCAGGGGATCTCAGTGTGGTCCTTGGTACATTTTTATAGACGTGCACTGTGGTAGGTGGTACCCCAGTGCCTAGTCATTCGTATGGAATCCATTCTCCAATACGTGCCTTTACGGTTTTGGTTGTTGAGCCTAGTATGCTGGAATTTAATTAATGTAACAATTTCAGCTATTTGAGTAAGTATTTGTACTTAGACACTATTATAATATCATTGGATTTTCTATAAAGGTGTTTTGGTTACCGTAAGGGAAAAACCCATCGTGTTTATTTGTGGCGTGGTCTTACGGGATACCTTTGATTTTAAAAGGATTTTGGAAGTTATAATGAATAAAATTTCTTCTGATTTAAATTCTCACGCTGGTTTTACCAGACTGACCCGGGCGTGGTTTTTCCTATATGCTCGGGTCAGACCGAGCATATTTGCAGGTTTAGCTGGAAGATTGGAGCTTCAGGAGAGGATTTGGAGCCCAGAGTCGTATTCACGTAGATGATTATATTATGTTGCATTTAGTTGTATATATCAACAATTGTAAGGACAAGATGTTATAACTGTTTGTGCTGAATAGGTTGTATACTCTGATTGATGTCTGTATATGCTTAAGTTACAGTTTTCGTTTATGTAAGACTTGTTCTATATTATAGATTGTTCGTTTCCGCTGTGAGATTCTGTGTTGTTCTATTTTCTTTCTATATTCTTTCTACTTTACTTACTATCCGCTTTTCTGTTCAATTTGGACTGGACAAGTGTGGTAAAGTGTCAGTTCGAACTGTACGGAAAAGTGGGTCGTGACATCGAGGAAGATGTGCATCTAGCTACGAATGACGAGTTTGCTCATATGCCTCCCCTGAGGTACATCGCTTGCCGTAGATACATGTGTTTGAACGGAACCGTGCCTCCCTTCAACGATTTCCTGTGCGAAATGCTCTCGGACTTGGGGATTTCCCCATTCCAGCTTCATCCAAATTGTTACGCCATTTTTACTTGCTTGCACGTCCTCTTTATGCGGACATTCCACTGTGCTTCGAGTTTTGATGAGTTGCAGTATTTCCTGGCATTCAAAAGGAGAGATGACTGTCCCTCTTTGATCATAATCGAAGCCCAGAGGAACCGGAAGATCGTCTTGCGGTTGCAAAGCAATCTATTACAGTTTAAGACGCAATACTTCTTCGTTAGGTGCCCAGAGGAGTTCAATCGCCGATGGACGACAGAGGGTAAGCTTCTCTTTTCTACTTGTCGAGCTCCAAAACGTCGTGATGGAGTCTCTAATTAACTATACGTCTCTTGCAGTTATCCCAAGGCCAAATAGAGATGTGACACTTAATGAAGTTTGTGAGACTTTAAAGGCCATCAGTCCTGAGGAAAGAAGCGTTAAAGTTCTACAGACCGATGAGAACTTGCGTCGGTATAGAATGTTAGCTCCCTCTCCCAGTCGAGCCAGAGTTCACACAAGATCCTCTTCTTTGTCCCATAATTCTAAGGAAGGTCAGGAGATAGCTAGCCTACCCAGAGGATCGCTTGATGAAGCTCATGAGAAGGAAAAGCCGTTGCGACTAGCCTAAGCAGTTCAGCTAGAATCCCCTTGATTTCGGAGGAGGCGGAAGAAGAGTTTGAACACAGAGAAGGCAAGACCATGGTTGATTCGGAAAAGGAAGAGGGAGAGTTTGAAAGTAGCAGCGATGAAAGCACTATCAGTGATTACTGTCATCAGAATCTGATGGTGACGATTCAGAGTCCTGTGACAAGACTCCGGGAATGAGTCCCATTCCCCTGAGTCCATCTCTTCCCGATATAGGCGGTGAAGGCAAAATCCCTGAGACCAAAAGTCATCCAGACTCTCCGAGTAAGAATGTCAGAGCGGGGCTCAGAGTTTTCAGCGATGTTTTTGTTGATTTCGATGCACTCATGAAAGGAGATTTTAAATTCGACTCAACTCCTCCCTGCTCAGGCGATATTACGCCCTCAGTTAGCTCAACCCCGCTTATAACGACCAAAGTCAGTCTGCTCCTACCTTCAACAGCCGTTTGTTTCGATTCGTGACACGCTTTAGGCAATATTAGAAACACAACACTTTGCACTAGGATTACACTTGTTTCCATTTTTTCGTTCCTTCATATATTTGCTTAACTTATGTTATGCTTCTAAAACTTTTCATGTATGCCCTCTTCTAGGCATGACGAGAGGACAAGGCTTCTATGACGACTTCGAGGACTATACTGATTCACAGTGGTACCTCAAGCGTTCCTACAACCGACATCAAGTCCGGGAGACAGAAGAAGAGTACCGACGGAGGAAAGAACTCAAAGTCAAAACCCGTCGCCAGGAGGAGAGAGATAGAGCTCGTTCATACAAAGGTGGGTATGAGAAAAGAAGATCTCATGAGGACAAAGATGAGCCATCTCAGAAATCAAAGTTTGACTATCGCTCCCATCCTTCGAAGCTTTCTTCGAAACACACTTCCATGGGCCAGGAAATTCCTATCACTTCTGTCGCAATTCTGCCCCCAACTCATGTTTCGTCTTCTTCCATTGTCACTGCTGCACTTGACACATCTCATCCCCACCGGAGGCCGGCCTATACTCTTCCTTCGGGTCCCTCTAAACTTGAGGTCGTACTTTCGGATTGGATCTTAAGATGGGTTAAGTTCGACATGGACCTTCATCCCATTCGCAGGGATTATTCCATGCCGCATCTCCAAGTTATCCAAAGCGAACTAGAGCAGGCCGAGAAATGGAAGAAGCTCTACAAGCAGCTGGCGGACACCAACAAGAATAATTACCAAGAGATCCTCTCCTTCGAAAATGAGAAAGATGATTTTGAAAGGGCGTTGGCCGATCGGGACGCTAAAATTAAACAATTGGAGGAGGAGAAGGAAACAGCACTCCGGGATAGTGAGAGAACTGCCAGCCTGATGAAGGAGCTGAAGGAGGCGCATGAGAAGGGTGAGATCATCTGGAGAGACGAAATCAAAAGGACTCATGCGGAGGAGGAGAAATTGAAGGAGGAAGTGATTGCTTGCAATGCTACCATCGAAGCTCAACGGAAGACAATCGCCGACCATGATTTAATTATCGAGGGGCACAATAAAATGATCTCTGACCAAGCCGAGACCATCGCAAAGTTGCAGGCTCAGGTTGCATAGCTCAGTGCCGACAAAACTGCTGTTGAGATTAAGAAGGCTGCGGTGACGGTAGATTATTTGGACCTTCAACACGCTTTTGATCGGAAAATGGAGAAGCTGGACACAACAATTTCAAAATTTTACGTGAAGTCCCTGTTGCATCATGGGAGCCTTAGCTACCTCGGCCCGAAGTACCTGCGCACTCTTGCCCTTGTTTGGGAGGAGATCTTATCCTGCTTTGCTGAGAGTGGCGACGCTTACACGGATCAAGAGTTGCGGGATGCTTATCTCAATGAGGAGTCCAAGAAGGCACTTCTTGAAGGCCAGGAGATCCTTTGGGTCGAACCAAAGAAGGAGGCCACTGAAGCCGCTTTGATGACTGCCACCAGTGAGCTTACCAAGCCTTCTATTTCTTGCTTGGGCGGACCGTCGGAGCAGCTCCACGACCAGCCGATGAGCTCGGGGCTCGATTTTGTTCCTCATGTGGTGGAGCCCTCCAAAGAAGGTGAAGGCGATGAGTTCGAGGTTGCCATTCATGATCCTTCCTCTAGTGCAGGTAAAGCCCATGTTTCTCTCGAATTCGGGAGTCTCCATCTTACACCACAGGAGTAAGAGGCGTTTAACGCTTTCCTTTTTGATCTTATAGGTCCATCCACCTTTCCTGTTGATGCATCAACTACTTCAGTGCCTACGCCTGCTTCCATTTTCACATCCTTTGAGATTGTATCAGTTCCTGCTCCAGTTCTCACATCCACCTCCAGTTCACAGCCGGGGCTAGAGGCCGAGAAAATAGCAGCGCTCCACGACTTGGACGACCCCTCAGCATCTTTGGAAGGTGATATAACTACTGCAGAGGCTAAGGAGCAGGAGACGCAGATGGAGCAGCCGCAGAGGACTCAACATGATTTGGTTGCCGTCAAGAAGGAAAATATGGAGGCAGTTAAAGCTTCAAAGAGCTCCCGGAAGTCACGAAAACGCAAAGGAAAGGGAAGCTCTTCTGAAAAACATTTGGAGGAGGAGGAGGAGATTGCCACCGAAGTGCATGTTGACATTACTGGCAGCGATACCTCTCCTGAAAAGAAGCAGAAGATGCAAACCAGATGTGGAAAGGGAAGCGGTGGCAAGAAGCGTTGAGTGGTTGGCATGAGGATGGACTTGATTTTGGCTAACAGTGCGCAAGAAGATTGACTTGTTTTGGTTTCTTTTCGAGTCATTTTGTTCAAGTGTAGAGTCTGCACCTTGTGTTCGTACTGTAGAGTCTGTATTTTCTCTTTGTTGGCCGTTGTTGTGTGAGTACGACCCCCACATTTTGATCCTATGTATAGAAAATCACAAGCAATACAATGATGTTTTGACTGTATTTTTATCCATCTATTCATATATGCTTTGTGTACTTGTGCTTGTTTCATTTCATACTTTGCTAGTTCTGTGATTATAGCCAAAGTCCTTCATTCGAAGTAATAGAACTTAGAAATTAACAGCACTTAGAGAGTTTCTGTTTAAAAATTCACAAAAAAGACTTAGAAATTTTTGTTGAATTTTTGTTTGGTAATTCACACCACTTTGAGATAGAACTTGTGAATTTATTGTTGTTTGGGGTGACAAAACTTGTGAACTTATTGCATTTGTGCGATTCTGTCTCAGTGCAGGTGTATGTCCCCCAGTTCATAGGAATGTTTACTTCAGATAACTTTCAAGTAGCTGATAGCTTGGGGTTTAGATGATCTCTATTGAAAATCTGTCTAAGCCATGACCTGATTTTCGATTCTTCGGAAGTTTTGCGACCATAGCATATACTCTCAGTTTCCGGTAGCACTCAAGTAAGTATGCAATTTACGCGTAGGTATGTATTATCAATCATTGAGTGCCTCCCTTCTATCACCAATTATTCCTGATTGTATGCATGAGGGGCTATTATATTGAGATTTAGCGCTCCGCTTGTGTTGTGTGCGACTTTGGATGCTCCTCGGCGTTCCCTATATCCGGGCAACGTGAGGAGTTTGTTTTTGGTGCTCCTCGGAGTTGCCTAACTCTGGGAAACGTGAGAAGTTTGTTCTTAGTGTTCCCCGACATTGCCTATCTCCGGGCAATGGGAGGAGTTTGAATTTGGTGCTCCTCGGCGTTGCCTATCTCCGGGCAGCTCGAGGAGTTTATTCTTGAGTGCGCGACTTACGAGATGCACAGCTTTTGATACTCCTCAGCGTTGCCTATCTCCGGACAATGCGAGGAGTTAGCTTTCGATGTTTCTCGGTGTTGCCAATCTCCGGGCAACGTGAGGAAGTCAGTTTCCAATGCTCCTCAGCGTTGCCTATCTCCGGGCAATGCGAGGAGTTAGTTTTCAACTTTCTCGGCGTTGCTTATCTCCGGGCAACGTGAGGAAGTAAGTTTTCAATGCTCCTCAGCGTTGCCTATCCCCGGGCAACACGAGGAGTTTGTTTTCGACGTTCCTCAGCGTTGCCTATCTCTGGGCAACGTGAGGAAGTTAGTTTTCGATGCTCCTCGGCGTTGCCTATCTCCGGGTAACGCGAGGAGTTTGTTTTCGACGTTCCTTGGCGTTGCCTTTCTTCGGACAATGCGAGGAAGTTAGTTTTCAATGCTCCTCAGCGTTGCCTATCTCTGGGAAACGCAAAGAGTTGGTTTTCGATGTTCCTCGGCGTTGCCTATCTTCGAGCAATGCGAGGAAGTCAGTTTTTGATGCTCCTCGGCGTTGCCTATCTCAGGGCAATGCGAGGAGTTTGTTTTCGACGATCCTTGGCTTTGCCTATCTCCGGGCAACGCGAGAAAGTTAGTTTTCGATGATCCTCGGCGTTGCCTATCTCCGGGTAATGCGAGGAGTTTGTTTTCGACGTTCCCCGGCTTTGCCTATCTCCGGGCAACGCGAGGAAGTTAGTTTTTGATGCTCCTCGGTGTTGCCTATCTCCGGGCAATGCGAGGAGTTTGTTTTCGATGTTCCACCATGTTGCCTATCTCCGGGCATCGTGAGGAAGTTAGTATTCGATGCTCCTCGGTGTTGCCTATCTCCGGGCAACGCGAGGAGTTAGTTTTTTTTATATACCTCCCGGGGTTGCCGGGGCAACACCGGTTTTTCTTTCGAGAGGCAAGGATCGAGTTCCGCCGATCCAACGGTTTAAGTCGATTCGCTTCCATTTGGTTGTTTCAAGAAACAAATTTTATTAAGGAAAGCATGGTAGATTCTTTGCCTATTTACAATGCCATCGGTATTTCCGGGATGGGTTATTTGCTGAAAAATAGAAAATAGAAGATACATAAAATAGTTTTTTAGATGAAGTAATGGTGAAGCGATTTGTTATTACAGGCTCTGGGAACTGCGACCCCGTCGACGGTTGTCAGCTTGAAAGTCCCGTCGCTGAGCTTTTGATAAACAACATACGGTCCTTCCCAGTTTGGTCTGAAGGTTCCCGGTACAGGGTAAACTCACTTGAGCAGAAGATCTCCAACCTCGATGGTCTGACTATACACTTTGGAGTTGAAGTACCGCGCAACCCTTTTTTGGTGGGTGGCTGTTCTCAACTCTGCTTCTTCTCTTTTTTCATCGATCATGTCTAGCGATTCGAGTAGGAGTTGCTCATTTTACGCTTGATTAAAATTCTGCCTTCGGTGCAAGGAGACCTCTGATTCAACAGGAATCATTGCTTCTGAACCATATGCTAATGCGAATGGAGTGTGGCCAGTTGCCGCTTTGTGTGTTGTCCTGTATGCTCATAGTGCAAGTGGAAGTTCATCAACCCAATTTCCGTTCGCCTTGGCTAATCGTTTTTGATGGCGGATTTGATGATCTTGTTTATTGATTCCACTTGCCCATTTGCTTGTGGATGAGCCATTGCAGAAAAGCTTTTCCCGATTCGAAAGCGCCTGTAGAAGTCTTTGAACTTGACACTCTCGAATTGGGTTCCGTTGTCAGTGATGATTTTTTGCGTCACACCAAACGTGCAATGATGTTTTTAGTGACAAAGTTAATAACTTTCTTTATGGTTATGGTGGCCAGCGGTTCTGCTTCGGCCCATTTTGTGAATAATCTACGGCCACTATAGCATATTTGGCTCCTCCTTTAGCTATTGGAAGGACACCAATCAGATCGATCCCTCATATCACAAATGGCCAAGGGATGACCATTTGTGTCAGTTCCGTTGAAGGAGTTCTCTTAATTTTTCTGAATCTTTGACAGCGATCGCATCTTCTGGCGTGATATGCGGCGTCGTGATTTATTGTTCGCCAAAAGTATCTGTATCGAAGGACTTTCTTTGCTAGCCTCTGCCCTCCAGTGTGGTCTCCGCATTCGCCTTCATGTACTTCCTTCAAGATTTGTAGTGCTTCATCATCGGTCACACACCTAAGAAGAAGGGTCGAGAATCCCCTTCGATGGAGTATCCCATCCTGTATCATGAACCTTGGCGCCTTACGGAGGAGCCTCTTCCGCTGATTTCAGCCAGTTGGTAGGGTTCCTTCTAGTAGATAGTCTTTATCGGTGTCATCCATGTATCTGGCTCGACAGTGGTTTCTAGAATCCAGTCTATTTCATCTATGCTCGGGTTGGTTAGCATTTCAACTAGAACCAATCCCAATGACTAGGCTTCCCCGGAGCTTACTAGCTTGGCCAAATAGTTTGCTTTAGTGTTTTGCTCTCGTGGGATGTGAGTTATGGTGTAGTGCTCGATATCACTTAACAGCTCTTGTACTTTGGATAGGTACGGGGCGAGATTTTCTCCACGCGCTTGGTATTCCCCTTTCACTTGACAAACAACCAGCTGGGAGTCGTTGTATATGTGAATAGATTTTATCCCGTGTTCCTTCACAACCTTTAGTCCAGTGATCAAGGCCTCATATTTTGCTTCGTTATTTGTTGCTGGGAATTCCAAGCGCAAAGCATAGCTAATGGCTCGCCCCTCGGGGGTTTCAAGCACTACCCCTGCTCCTAAACAGAGGTTGTTTGATGCACCATCAACGAAGAGCTTCCATTGCGCGCCTGCTTCTGGCTAAATTTCCTCCTCTTCGTTCCTTACGATAACTTCGGTAATGAAGTCGGCCAACGCTTGCCCGTTGATTGCTTTCCTTGGATGGTATGTGATGTCGTATTGGCTTAACTCTATATTCCACTTAAGTAATCATCCGGAAGTTTCTGGCCGGTATAAAACTTGCTTTAGGGGCTGGTCAGTCAATACTTTAATCAGATGAACCTGGAAGTACGATCGTAATTTCCGGGATGCGATAAAAAGGCAATACGCTAGCCTGTTCAACTTTGGGTAATTCTTCTCAACTCCGGTGAATCGTTTGCTAATGTAGTACATAGGTCACTGGATTCTCGCTTCTTCTCGCACGAGAGCCGCGCTCAGTGCATGCAGGGAAATAGCTAAATAAATGAATAGGTCTTCTCCATCCACTGGCTTTGATAAAATCGGGGGAGCTTCCATGTGCCGTAACAGTTCCTCGAAAGCTGTCTAGCAAGCTTCAATCCATTCGAAGTTTTTCCTTCCTTTCTTCAGTGCGTCGAAGAACGATATGCACTTGTCTGTAGCTTTAGAAATGAACCGACTCAGTGCTGCAACCTTTCCATTCAAGCTTTGAAGCTCTCTCTTATTTTTAGGGGCTTGGACTTCCCGTAATGCTGTTATTTGCTTCGGATTTGCTTCAATTCCCCGGGCACTTACTATGAATCCCAGGAATTTCCCAAAGGCTGCTCTGAAGTGACATTTAACTGGGTTGAACTTCATTCCGTATTTGCAGAGTATTTCGAATATTTCAGCGAGATTATCCAGATGGTTAGCATCTACTCGGGATTTGACTAACATATCGTCCACGTAAACCTCCACAGTCTTCCCAATCTGGCGTTTGAACATAGCATTCACTAGCCTTTGGTATGTTGCCCCCCATTTTTTAAGCCGAATGGCATTACTCTATAGCAGTACAGTCCCAAATTGGTGATGAAGCTGGTGTTCTCTTGGTCTGGTTCATGCATCATGATCTGGTTATAGCCTGAGTATGCATCAGGATCTGGTTGATCAATCCTCGGGAGCAGAAAGCTATCCTTCGGACAGGCTTTGTTGAGGTCCGAGAAATCAGTACAGTTCGCCATTTTCCATTAGACTTTTTGACTAGGACCGGATTTGATACCCATTCAAGGTAAGTTGCATCTTGGATGAAGCCGTTAGCCATCAGTTTATCTACTTCCTCCCTCGGTGCTTTAGACCACTTGGGGCCCAAGCTGCGCCTTTTCTACTTTACTGTTGTGAATCTGGGGTCAATATTGAGCGCATGGCAGGCAATTTCAGTTGACACCCCCACACATATCGGAGTGCATCCAAGCAAACACGTCCAAATTGGCACGGCGGAATTTGGTTAACTCTGATCACATCTTGTTTCCCAGGTTCGACCCAATTTTTAGGACCTGTGTTGGGTCATCCATACGGATTGGGACAGACATCGTTAACTCTGCCAGTGCTGCCCGATCCTCCCTTAAGCTCTTCTTCCTAGGGTCTAAGGCCTTGTCGAATCGCTATGGTCCCCAAGCCAGGGGCGACTCTGTAGTTGCTATTCGGAGGGCTCTCGGATGTGGAGGGCCCTCTCCACATCCTTTCCTTTTTCCTTTCTTCTTGACTCATGCAACTCTACGATGTAGCATTCCCGGGCAATGCTTTGGTCTCCTTTCACTATTCCGATTCCATGCTCGGTAGGGAACTTCATTGTAAGGCACCATTGGGCCAATGCTATTCTGAAGTCGGCTAATGCGGGCCATCCCAAGAATGTATTGTATGCTGACATTTCATCCATGATCACAAAAGTTTGAATGAGGGTGCCTCGTCGCCTACCCTCTCCAAGCTCCACAGGTAGGTCGATTGTTCCCACCGGTTGTTTGGGTTCTCTGGTAAACCCCTGAATCTTAGTTTGGTGCGCGGATACGCTTTTCATGCCAATCTTCAATTAGTCAAAAGTTCGCTTGAAAAGTATGTTAACTGAACTGCCACTATCAATCAACACTCGTCGGACTACGATGGGACCGATTCCTACTGTCACCACCATTGGGTCGAGAGTTGGAGCTTCAACCCCTTCGGTGTCCCGATTACGGAACACAATGTCATCGCTCATAACCTTCTACTGCTTGGCCGAAGTTTCATCATCTACCGCTAAACACGATTCCTTTGGAGCATGCTTTAATGAACTTGCATATCGCTCCATCTCTCCCCAACTTCTTTACGCGGGGTATGGTCCCCCAGATATTGTCCCAATAGTAAGCCTTTGGTCAGTTCGTTTCGACCCTTCTTCGCTGGTTCCAGCTTGATTTCTTTGCTCTCTAGGAGGTTGATGGACCATAGGTTGATTGGGTTTTTGTGGCTTCTTCTCATATTGTTGAAGTTTGTTGTCTCGGATTAACCCTTCGATGAGGTCCTTAAGGTGGCGGCATTCATTTGTATTATGCCCGTGTGTCTCGTGAAAGCAGCAGAATTTCCCTGAGCATTTTTGCTATTCCGTTGCCTCCTTTCTAAGAGGTTTTCTATACTCTTCAGTTTCTTGTGTTGCGAGATAAATATTCTCTAGAGTGTCATTCAGGAGTGTATAGTCTCCTTGTCTAAATCTTTTGTTACTACCACTACTGTTTCTCTTGTCGGAATCTGATTTCTTCTCTTCTGGTGCCCACTCTTCCCTGCGACTCCCTGGTTATTTCCAGGATCGTGTGTGCATTGATTTGCCGTCATGCCATTCTGTCTGATATTCATCTGTTGTACTCCAGCAGCCTTTCTTTCCAGCTCCTGTGCTTCTTCCAACCTCAAGTACTGGCTTGCTTTGCGATTGAAGTCTTTCTTATTGGTTGGTTGCTTCATCTTGATCCATTTCCCGAATTCTATTTCCGGATGGATAGCGTGCACTAACGCCATAAAAACCATGTCCTCGTTGGGTTGCTCACTTCTATCACAGTAGTGTTAAACCTGCTCATGAATGATCTCAATGATGTTGCACCCTTGAACTAGCCCGGATAGGAACATGACGTCTTTTGTTTGCACGGTATGGAGCCTGAATTGGTCAAGGAATTTCGTTGCAAGTTGGTCAAAGGTAGAGATAGATCTTGGGGGAAGTCTGGTGAACCACATAGACGCAACTCCTTCTAGAAAAATAGGGAAACATCGGCAGTGGACGGCCTATGGAGCATTGGCTCCGTCCATGTACTAGTTGTACTTGTACAAATGGGGTTTTGGGTCCTTTGTTCCGTCGTAGGAGGGGATAGTTGGCATAGTGAATTTGTTCGGGTATCTTACATTCAAGATCTCGTCGGTAAAAGGGGTTCGACTCGGGGCAGATCCCTATTCATCATCCTTTTGTCCTTACTCTCGTCCATCAGTTGTTTGACCATGTCTGCTATGTATGCCTCTGATGTCTGGTAGCCCTGGGGACGACAATCACTCACTGCGCCGAGTGTTTGGTTCTCAAATAGTCTTGGTGTGTGGCCTGAAGCCTAGGCCCTCCTGTCTCCAGGAGAGCTACTAACGTGGGACCCCGTTGGCTTGCCGTTGGCCTAACTGGGGTAGTTTGGACGTTTCTAGCATCATCGAGCACATTGACGTTCTTTTTCATCTGCTTACCTTGGTCTCCATCTTCTGAATCAGGGAGATTGACAGCTATATCTTCCTGCGCGGTTTTGGCCCCTTGATTCAAATTCAGGATTAGTTGCCTTGTGCCGGGCGGAGTATTCTCATTCTCCTCCAAGCCGCATCATGTTATTAACCTTCTTTGTGGCTGCTTTCCGTTCCTTCTATGCATGCCGGAAATAGAGGAATTCTCTTGTTCTACAGCAGTTATTGGTTCAGGCACAGCACTTGGAGCAGGGTTTGGTTGTAGGGTCAACAGAGCATTGAGCTTCTCCATCAAATCCTTTTGACTATTTTCCATTTTCTAATTGATCTCCTCAGCCATCTTATTCAGCTCATCTTTGGTGACAACTTCATGCTGACTAGAGGATGCTGGTGCCTGGTTTCGTAACTTAGCACCATTTACTTCAGCTTGTTGGAGACTAGTTCCTTCTCTAGCTATTACTGCCCCTATGGATCTTCCAGAGGCAGTTCTTCTTCTTCCAGGAGCCATTGGCTCTAAAATAGCAAGTTCTTCAAGCAAAAATTAGGGATCTAACTTCTAGACCCATGAGACCCAAAGTAGATAGGTAGATTTGGATCTTGAGTTGGAGTTCTCAGTGAAAGCACCAAAATGTTGACCCAAAAAATGGACCAACATCTTGGTTTGAGTTTGAAAGCACCAGCCATGTTCTGACAGAGCAATATCACAGATAACAGGTATAGAAATAGAATAATAAAAGAAAGAAGACAGAGAATTTTTATAGTGGTTCGGCTGTTAATGAAGCCTACGTCCACTTTATAGCTTTATTATAGACTGATTGTTGTTACAAGAGTTGTTTGATTACAAGGCTTTGATTGTTTCCTAACTAGATTGGATCTCCAGAGTAGGAATCCACTGGAGAATCATAGTGTATTCCTTTGGGGATTGTTAAGAGGGAGGTAGAGAGTGAAGAATAATTCTAGCAGAGCTTCAGCAACCAGTCCGGAGAAGATCCTCTTTATGTTGAAGGTGGGAAGCTATTTATAGAGATCAGAGAGCTTTTGGGCCAGGCCTGTCTTCATCAGCTTGCAGGTAGGTCACATGCGACCTAGGGGGCTTTGGCTCGCAAAACGAGCCAAAACCATGGGTCGTTGGCGACCCATAGACTTGGTTCGTTTTACGGACCAAATCTTGCCTCTTCTTGATAGTGTTCCATATCTAGTTTTTTTGATTGTTTGAGTAGAGGCATGAGTCGCTGATGAGCTATGCACTTAGGATTTTTCTGGAGTCTAGACCCAGAAATGTTCCTATACCCTTTTATTGTTGCTCTTACGCTTTGACGACAATTCACTAGCTGTTTACATTCAGCTACGATTGGATTATAAGAATGCTGATCTCTCGGCTCCGTTGATTTCAGTCATTGTCTTAGTCGTTGTCTTAGTCGTGTCGCTTAGCCCTTGTTGATCACTTGTTCGGTTTTTCTAGTTAAGTCCTGCACCATCCCGTCCTTGCAAGATTGTTCGGTTCTCTATTGATTTTTGCTGGGTTAAAAACCCGAATAACAAGTGTTTCCTTAGATTCGAAGGGGTTAGGAGCCTCAGCCTGCTTCCAAGTTGTTCTGAAGCTGTGGTTAAAGAGTCGATGGTTTTCTTGTCAACATCACCGAGTTTCTTGGAAGTTTCACCTAAAAGGTCAAAGATTAGTTAACAGAAAACATAGAGAAAAGCAAAGGAAACATTAAAATAAACTTACGGGGGGAGGCAAAAGTCCCGTGAACATCCGCAAAGCACTTGACAAAGAAAAATTGATTTTCCCAATCCTTGAACTTATTGATGCCATCTGGTATAAGCTTCTTATACACATTTACTTTGCAAATCTGCTTGTTAAGATTGCTTAACCTTGCCAACTTGGTCAAGGAGTTTAGAACTTCTGCATTAAGCGAAGGAAGTCCGGATTCCAACGTCAGTATTTCCAGGGATAGAAGATATGTGTAAATATTTGGAGATAGTTGTATTGGAGCAACTCCAACATGAGACAAGTAGGAGAGCAGGAACTCGGGGAATGGAAGGAATCCACCGTGCCATATGTGGATGGCCGTGTAAGCAAAATACCCTTCTGGAGGATTGTCAACGGTATCAATTGGTTGGGGAGGGTGGCTTCGATCCCAGTGATGCCGAAATATTTGAGAATAGCATTAACTTCACTTTGAGTTCGATGAAGGAATGCTTAGCGATGGCTTCAACCTTTGGAGAGCTCATGATTCTGCCAGGTAAAAACGTTTTAGTTAAACCTCTTATCTATTTATGAGTTTAGAAAGCAATCAAGAATTCAAAAGCAAATAAGTATACTTAGATAGCTCAAATATGAAAACATACACAAATTTTTAAGAATGGTGTGAAAAGCTTTAAGTCAAAAAACTTGATAGTTTAAGCTTTCGACAAAGTCGAAAGGTTATAGTAAAAGCTTCCGACAAAATTGAAAGATTTATAGATCAAGCTTTCGACAATGTCGAAAGGGTAGCAATTCAAGCTTTCGACAATTTCAGAAGGACAATAACATCAACCTTGACCATCATACTTAAACATTATTAAAAACCTAGAAAGTGAACAAATAATAATATGAATTCTTTAAGTTATCGACAAAGTCGAAAGGAAGAGATGAAATGTTAACCCAATTATCATCTTTCGACAATATCGAAAGCTCTATGGAAACCTGGATATACTTCAAGTGTAGCATGAAGTTAAATGGAAAGACCGTTCGACATGGTCAAAATCAAAACCTTAAAATTCCTAAGTTAAAAATATTAACATTGTTGATGTTGTCGAAAGGTCTGGTCAAAGCTGTCAAAACATGTTATACCCATTCAAGTCGAAAGGTTTCAGGTTCAACTCATGTGTGCTTTAAACATTTCAACAAAGATGGGCAGAGACAACTCTAAGGTCAAATAATTTCAACCTTGTTGAAAGCTAGTAGTCGAAAGGTTTGAAATTTTTTAACCTTATCAAGAGCTCGTTGTCGAAAGGTCACACCATTTAATTATCTAACCTTTTGACAACAATGGTAAAGTTGGCTTCACAATACCTTTCGACCCCATCGAAAGGTACAAAGAGGGCAAATCCATTACTGTCGCCTCGGTCTCTTTCGAAGGGATAGAAAGGTCATTTTGTGTCGCTAATTTGTACACAAGAGGTTTCAAGGTTATCATATCGGGTTTAACCAAACCCAAACCCAATTATAAATGCAGTTTTCAAATTTTTCTTGAAGAACAAGCAAATCTAACCAATTAACAAAATAGATCTAAATTGAAATCGCTTCAACTCGATTTCAAAAGAAGAATAAAGGTTTTCAATAAATCAACAGCCCAAGTTAAAAACAAAAGGCAAGAACTTTGGATTAAAAGCTAAACTCGATAGGGAAATTATCTTTATCAAACACCATCAACCTTAAAATCCAAAGCCAAAGATGAATTTTGTTAGATTAAAAAACTGGTTTAGGAGGGAAATTTCTTAGAAAACCAAATAAAATTGAATTTCAATTTTGGGAATTCGAGAAACTGGAAACAAAAAAAGAAAACTAGTAAGAGCAAAGATTAATCCAAGGCACATGAATCGAATTTGAGAAATTACCTTATTGTTTTAGAGCGAGATTCAAGAAGTATTGGGAGAATTCTTTTACATGTACACGATAATTTTGTTTGCAGGTAAAAGAGGAAGAAAGAAAAGAAGCGTACTATATAAGGAAAGTCGCCTAAATTTTCAACCATTGGATCGGATTTAAATGGACGTCCCAGATCAATGCGGGAAGGCCAAGAGGCGGGAAGTTTATAGCTTTCGACAAAGATGACTTGGAAAGTCAAGAGCATCCCTTCGAATTGGGAGGGGCAAATGTTACACCAAAAATCAACCTTTCGACTAAGTCGAAAGGTCTTTCAATAAAGACAAAAGAAAAGAAGCACAGCCCAAACCTTTCGAAGGAGTCGAAGGGATGAAGTCATCAGAGTTTAACAGTCCCAAACCTTTCAAAGGAGTCGAAAGGTTCCATCTCTTAGTATCCAAGGAATTCTTACCTTTCGAAGAAGATGAAGAAGTCAAAGCAAGTGTGAGCAACTCCATAATGACCTTTTCGAAAGCATAGCAAGCCTTTCGAACCGGTCGAAGCACATCCAGGATACCTTTCGACAACGTCGAAAGATTTTATGAAGAAAGCAACACTCATAAATCAGCAAAGAATGGAGGACAACCTTTCAACAACATTGAAGGGAAGCATAGCTCTCGACAACAATCAAGTGAAGAGCAACCTTCCGACAAGGCCGAAGGGTTCACAACAATCAAGTAAAGAGCAACCTTCCGACAAGATCGAAGGGTTTAAAACAGTATAAAGAAGGCAAACCCTTCGACAAAGTCGAAAGGTTCATAAAGGCATAAAGAAAAGCAGATCTTTTGACAATATTGAAAGGTCCATAATAGCAGATGAAAGGCAAACCTTTCGACAAAGTCGAAAGATTCACAGCTGCATATAAAATGGAGACCTTCTGACCCAGTTGAGAGCATGGAGTCGAAAGGGGAGCCGCCTGCATCTATAAATAAGACCCAAGGGGTCATGTTTTGGGGATCCGATTTTTCTCATTCTAATCTTGTAACTTCTTAATAAAAAAATTGTAACCCTAATTGAGTGTTGATTTGGGGAATTTAATAAAATAGAGCTTTTTCTTGGAAAAAGAGGGAAGTCCTAAGCTTTGTTAATTACTTTACTGTTACTTAAATCTTTGTTGGTTTAACTCCAATTTTCATGTTCAACTCCATCGAAAGGTTCTTGTCGACAAAGTCGACAACACTCTTGCATAAACAACTACTACAACCCTTTGAAGCCTACAACTCTACAATCTATACCCTTCGGCAAGGTCTACAACTTAATTGGTTCTCCCAGGTAAGGAAGTGCTTGGACCGAACTGGGAGGGACCCTACGCAATTGATCAAAAGTTTGGAGACCTAGCAACCGTTGATGAAATCTTGGTACCGCATGCTTGGAATAGAAACTTGTTACAGCACTACTACACTTAGTTCCTTCTCTAATTGTTTTCACAACTAAGCCACCTTGGTACGCTGGTGGCAATGTAATAAGGCAAGACTTTCCACTTTTTCCATTTGTAAATAAACTAGCTTCTTGAACCAATGAAACCATGTTTTGATAAGCAAAACTCTTGTACCACATGATTAGCAGAACAGTCAAGGAAATGCTCATCTATCCTAGGACAATGGATGGAAAGTGTGGACTTAAACAACTGGGTCGATTGGGAAAATCGACTCAAATTGCTGGGTCGACGAGGAAAATTGACGCAATGTTCTGAGAACCAATTTCCCAAAGATAGGCAATGTCGGGAAGGTCCTAAACCACCGGGTCGACGGGGAAATTCGACCACAACCTTTTGAGAACTAGCATTGCCCGAATATAGGCGACGCTAGGAAGGTCCAAACTGCCGGATCAATGAGGAAAATCGACCCTTAACCTTCTGAGAACCGACGTTGTCTAGAGATAGGCGATGTTAGAAAAGGCTAAGCCTTAATCTCCAAGAATCTAGCATTACCGAAGATAGGCGATGTTAGGGAGAAGAACCAAAAGCCTTTCGAAATTCGTCATTGTCCAGAGATAGGTGATGATGAAAAGGCTTGTCAATTTAACTAATCTTCGGGAATCTATCATTACCCAAAGATTGGCGACAACGTGAAGGATCGTCGACCTAATACAGGAGACAATCGACACTTAGCTCCAGCCTTCAAGAATTCGTCGTTACTTGGAGATAGGGAACATAAAAGAGAGAATTCTCAAAATTGGACCGCTAGTGTGCTGGCATTGGGAGATAGAAACAAGTGCGCAGCTGGATTTCCGACTTTGAACTTAAAGTAATTCAGGTGCAACCTGGATATTAGCGGCATCGAGGGTATAACGCTTGGAATCGTGTGATCAAAATGCAAGTTCCTAGAAATAGGAACTTGCATATAAAGAGGACTTTTGCAATGTCACTAACGACTGAGCGGGCCATGCTCGGTCGAGGATAGGCGAGGATGGTTGTAAGGAACCAAAAGCCGGACGTACTCAATCTCGGAGTGGGATTGAGGACCGGACTAGGGGTAATCAGATTAATTTCCTACAATATGTAATCCCTTATAAGTGCCTGGACTCTGACACTTAGAATAACCCTGTGAACATAGGCATACATACAAGCACTTGGCTTCAAAGAACTCGACCAAGCCCAAACAGGAGTAGCCGCAGAGTTGGCTAAACACTATTCTGTTTTGCCAAATAGAGCATTTTGGCAGTTATGAACAGGGCTAATTAACAGGATATCATTAAAGCGATAGCAGGAAAATTATTTATATGGGCGGAGTTGAAGTAAGTAAGCATATTGCACGGCAGCAGACATATAGAATTGCAGTACATGCAGTTATATCATATACATAGGTAATCGTATACAAACAATATAGTACATAAAGGTACAGAAAGGTAAACAAGAGAAAGATTACAGGACAAAAGTCAATCTTTCATTGCCACAACTTTTATGTACATCATGAAGCAGGGGCCGTGCAGGCACAATCTTAGCCTTTTCAAAATCAAAAAGCAAAACGATATAGACTCTATGACATAAAATACACAACACTCATTCGGCAAACTCCAAGCACTATCTAGTTAGTCTTCCCTTTCTTGCCACCTTTTCCCCCTCTGCCACTACCTCCTCGAGGATAAGTCTTGTGTTTTTTCTTCTTATCTTTAATAATCTTGCCTAGGGGAGTATCGCCCTCTGAATGAGTAGACTCTTCACCGATCGCATTATGAGGATCGTCAGATTTGCCGGTAGGAGCTTTACTGGACTTAGTCTAGGGAGGCCTGATCTTGAGCATGGGAAGTTTGGCGGGGCTTATTACGGTAGAATCAGCAGGCTTTGCGATACCTGGCTCTGACTTTACATGGATCTCCACGAAGTCAACCCTCAATCTCTCTGCCATCGTGTGATCGATGGGGTCTACAACACCTGTAATAATGACGTCTTCTTCTTCTTGAGACATAGAAATGTCCTCCATCCCGTCCAAAACCGCAATCTTCTAGGAGCCAGAACTGCGCCCAGAACCGGAGAGTAGAATAAGAGCGAAAAATCCTATAGTGACAGAGGTTGACTCCAAGAATATAGCAGCGGCGCCTGAACCCTGAGTAGCTAGGGGCGGAGGAGGAAGGTGTAGTTGACCTACAAGTTGGAAGACAGACTAGTAAAGTTTAGAAATAGACTTAGGAGAGAACTGATGCTTCTCGAAGATCGGTGAAACGGGAGAAATACCTGAGCCTGGGCTTCCACCCCTAACGGAAATCACGAATTCCCTCTCTTCAGCTCGTGCTCCTTTGTTTAGCCTACAGAGGAAGGAACATATGGCTCATGAGAAGTGACTGCTATAGAAGTTGGGGTCACACAGGCGATTTCGGAGCTAACCCCTATGGAGGCAGAAATAATCATCGCCGGCTCTTCGGATTTTGGGGTGGTAACTTCATGCTAACCAATGAGCTTGGGCCAGTGAGAGCTTAAGCCGAGGCAATAGTAGTAGCATTGGCATCCTCTTTGGTAAGGATGGCTTTTTCCATCATGAGCATGTTAATGTCCTCAACATCGAGGTATTGTGCCATCAGCTCTTCCTCAAGCGGTTATATCTAGCACACATAGCTCGGCTTAGCAACTCTTTCCAGGCATATGCAAGAGTCGTATGATAGTCTTTTCCTAGCCACTTTAAGTTTTTGTACATGACGATGCAAGCATAGAAGTGTTGGAGATTCAAGTTTAACTCTTCTCTTTCATGAGCCCTTTCTTCCTAGAGGTCTTTGACTTCCCCCTGAGCAAAGGCAAGCTCTATCTCATTACTAAGCTTATCAGTTGTCAACTGCTCTAGGCTTGCAGCTAGCTTATCATTCTCTTCACAAAACTTTTGATTCTCCTTTCGAAGCCTTTCGAGCTCGGCTGCCTTTCCCGAAATGTTTGGTCCCTAGCCTTTATAATCTTATCTTGTTGACTGAGAGCCTAGGCTTTCTCATATATTTGCTTCTTAAACTCGACACCCTCAGAAGGGTAGCCTTTAATCCATTCCTCATCATGAGCTCACGATGGCTTGAGCATGCTTTATCTCTTCCTTTAAGCTATCAGACTTAGCCTTTGCGTAAAGGATTTCATCCCTCTCTCTGGTGACCTTTATCCGGTCCTCTTCCCTTTCCTTTAAAATCCTCTCAAAAGTTGCTTTCTTGGAAAGTATAATTTACTGTATTCACGTCCGAGAGGGCCTTGCATAGCCTCTCCACTTGTACCCTTCGTCAATGTGCATTTAGACACTTCGAACATCCCTATCTGCCACTTCCTTTGGGATGTCCTCGATGTCTTGGTCAAATTTAACACTGTACAAGAAGAGGTCGAGAAATGCGGCATGTGGGTATGAAGGACTAGCCAAAAGGGTAACAAGGAGGCAAAGGCTCCCCTGGAAAGGTGATACTGTTGTAATAAGAGCATGGGAAGTGGAAACTTGTTGTTGAGAAGTGGTCTAAGCTTCGAAGCGCAGAGGAACAACGCCGAAAAAAGTTCTCTCCCTCTCTCTTTCCTTCTCCTTCTCACTTTCACGATCCTTGTCAGCCCGGCGATCTTCGTCGGCCTCCCGGTCTTTCCTCCTCCTCCTTTCCTCGTCGATCTCACGCAACCCTGATAATTGGAGCAAGGCAGATAAGGATCGGGTGTCTTACCTCTATAATCATTTCCACTACATGAAAGTGCTTCGTATTAGTCATGACCCATGGAACTTGAAACAAGAAAAGGATGGTATAAGAATTGGGACTTCAGAAAATGAGGGAATGCAAAATGCATGTGTTTGACCCTAGTAAAGTGTATGATAGTATCGATGACCCCCTAAGTGATTTACAGACCGTGTTAGCAAGGAACTAAAGACAAAATCTGACCACCTTTGCTTACAAATCCTCCAGGCAAGAAGGTGAAGCCAAAGCTTGCCTCGTTCAGAATGTCATGAATTGAGATGTCGATCTCACTAATATCGCTCAAACCAAAAAAAATGTCACCAAAGGAGCAGGATTGGAGCGAAATCTCTCCTGAGGGCAACACAGTTTAATCTCCAGCTGCTTCAGAAGTTTCTATGGCAATGTGCTCTGAATGAGGCGAGCTAGTGAGAGCAGGACTCATATAGGGCGTCTCTCTGAATAATTTCCCTCTCCTTCACTGACGTGATAATCCCTATCGTTATCCACGATGCCCTCTCCATCCTCTTTAACCATAAGCTCATTTCCCACTCTCCTTTCGGCACCCTCATCTTCTTTAGGAATTGGAGACATTCTAGCATCTTCATCCCCATCTCTTGGAATATCACCACCAACGGGCTCTTTATTCCTTCTCTTAATGGGATCCTCTATGTGAGCTACGCCAAATAGACCCTTAACTTCCCCTGAAAGATTCTCGTCGGAGCTACAAGTGGAGATGGAAGAACATGTATGAACTCTAAAGCCACTTGATGTAGGTGACTTAGTGATAGCAAATCTATCGGAATGTAGCAAGTTGCACCACCGTAGGTTTACATTCGTCAAGAGGAATGCGAGGGTTTGATGTTGGAATCTAACTTCTCTCAGGCTATTAAGCGTAGCCACCTGCTCCACATGATCATCTCGATCCGAAATGCCTATGAAGAATAAATGTTAGGTTGATAACTAGAGTCAAAGAATCTAGGTATGGAAGGGGCAGATAAAAGAAAACCTACTTTCAAAAAGCCAAAATCGGTTGAAGTCGTACGGGCATCGTACAAAGAAGTTCTCATTTTCTAAGTATGAGCATTTATTGTGAAGCTTTTCGATGACCTTGCGCCAACATCAGGCTTCATTGATCATGTAAGAAGGAGAGTCCTATCTTTGCTTGAAGTAAAATAGATAAGAAACTTCGTTGAAAGTAGGAGCTCAGTTGAACTGATTTATGAAAAGAACATAAGAGAATGTAGAAGAGCATATCCATTTGGATAAATTTGAGATGGAGCTAGCCCAAGTTCTTGTAGAACCGTCCGGAGAAAAAGATTGAAAGGCGCGATGGGACTGCCTAAGCACATATATCGATTGCACATCGTGTATCCTTGTGGGGGGTTGTGTGTAAACCTGGCCCTCAATGGGAGATGAACATCATCTTCGAGAATCCTGTGCCGATGACAAATGTTTTACAGCATTCTATAAGTCAGTATTGTGAGCACTTGCTCTGGCGGAATATCCACACTCTCAAACCTATAAACTCATTCAAAGGAGGCGGTTGGTCTACTACAGGCTCTACTGAAATCATTGAGCCTTTCAATTCTGATGTAACTGGATGACCCGACCTAGCAGGAATGGTTGGCGAAGCCTGAGCTATAGAAGATCCAGCTTCAGGAGGGATAGACGTGCCCTCATCGGACTTGAATCATGGAGATCGGTGAGTCAATCTAGACAATGAAAGTTGGCATTCAACACAGTCAGGTATGTTTTAATTTGAATAATAAGCTCGATTGATCAATGCCCAAAATCCAAAGGATGTCGATGTGTGTTGACCAATAGGATTCCGAGCATTGACCGGGGAAAGCGAGAGGTGTTAATCTATGAAGTGTGAGTCGTGTCTCCCATACGCGAGGAACAGAATATCCTGTATAGATAGCTCACTCGTGCCATAAAAACGAGCGGCGCCATATGATGAAACTATATCAGAATATTTCCACTATCGACGAATAATCGATGATGGAGTCGCTATCCGAGGCGACATAGAAGCTTTTCTTTTTAGGAATACAAGAAGCACTATAATAAGAAAAGCGGTGCGATGGAATCAACCGGTATGACTGTTCTTGAAGTAAACCATCCTATTGGAACTCAAATGATGACAAGAGCATAGCCGAGTATTGATAAGAGATAGCCAAAGTCGGAGAGTCAGACTTATCTCTGGAATGACATATACACGACCAAGGCAAAACCCTAGTTCACCATAGATTGTGCACAACCAAAATTCCAACCATTTCTTATCAATTGGCCATACCCCAACCATCACCATCACTATGTCGACCACCAACCGCCAACCTTAAGTAATTGAGAGTTTAGATCGGTGAATTGAAGTTTTGGAGACCTCGGGCCCGAATACTTTTGGTAGCGATTTATAGCACGGCGGTGGCGGGGACTTGATGGCGGCGTTCATGAAGGACGATGGCGGCTGGGGTAGTCAAGGGGCACTGGAGGGATAGACGGTGGTAGTTGAATCTCAAAGACTTGAAGGGATCGGTGGTGGAAGGCAAAAAGGTCTAGGGTCCAAGGAATCAGCACGAAGAGCAAGGGCACGAGTGAAATGAAGCATGAAAATATTCCGAGTCCCAAGCCTTATATGTAGCATTGGGGGAAGGTGAAAGGTCTCAGTATTGAGAGTTTTCTCTCGGTACCGAGAGTTTTTTCTTCCCCAAAAAATACGTAGAATGCATAGCACAAGGAAAACGTACTCGTCTGGGGGTGTGAAGCAATCTCCAGAGAATAGGTCACGTCCTCAATGTAGAAGAATGGAATTCTAACTATGCAAAATGGTTGAAGGAATATCTACCAAATGAAAGCAATGCATCTAAGCAGTACTTGAACAGTCACCTGGAATTTAAGAGATAGCAATCTGAAACTTGTCTCGATCCAGAGCACACTTTGTTTTCAATGAAAGCATAGTATGTGGGGCAAGAGTTAACCAGGTCTTTAACCAAGCAGAATTCAACTGGAAGTGGAGGGTCGGGACGAATCATCAAACACCATCTAGATGTTTAATTAACCAAGCAACAAATACGAATTGGTTAATGGATGAAAACTTAAACTAAATAGAAAATATACTGGTGGAACTCTTTTAGCCATTATATATATGTATGATGAAACTTTTTATTCTGTGGAAGTAACCACAAACAAAGATGCATATGGAGCAAAAACAATAATGATGATTAAAGGCAAAAGATAATGATGACATAGTAATAACTATTTTTAGAGATTCATAACGTGATATGATTAATAGTACTATATGCCAAACTCTTTAAAAAATATATGATAATGATATTATAAATGCACACATAGATTAACTTTTAAAGCATTATGCAACTAAGATAGCGCAACCTCGTCATTTTGTTGCTTTTTGGTTGCACTAGAATCAATATAACGCAATATAAAATGAAGGTGTGATAGAGATCCATATAAAACCACAAATTAATAAGAGTAGGATGTAAATCATCAAATATATGGTCAAAGTAGATTATTATGCAACTTTAAACAATTATATGCAATTTAATAGGCCTTGTTATTTAAACAAGTTCAAATTACATGGTTATGTACCGAAAGCATTAATCCAGTAACATGCAACTAAATTAACAGAAATTATAGATTAAGCATACCTAGCAGTACTTCATCAACCGTCATAAATCTAGGGTAAAAGAAATGATTTTTGTCAACATCTATGCAATAGTATTGCAAACCAGCCCCAAATTTGATGAGGACTAAAAAACATCAAAAGGTTTGATAATAAATATCCATAATTGATGAATTTTCCACATAGGAACATGTTATAGAGTTGATAGCACAATTTAAATCTGATAATTTGTGAGATAAGTAGCTTTTGTATATGTAAGGGGAAAACTTAATTACCTATAAAGTGGAATTCACTATGGAGCTTCTTCGTCATGATACTGCTCTTTCTATGTTAGCATTGTTGGGATACGTATTTAAATATGAATGATCTGAAAATTGCAAGTAAGTTGAAATAACTATTATTATAATAGACAATTCGAGTAGAGGCAGAACGATTTTGAGAGAGTAGGAAAAAGAAATGGTAAAGAAAAGATGTCGAAAACTATGCCGAAATGTGGGAGATGGAAGAAGAATGACGTCTGGGGTTTCAGTTAGTGTAATTTGGGAAGACGTGGGGGTAAATTATATTTTTATTTTGGAAGACGTGGGGGTAAAAAAAAAATTTAAGTCTAGAGAAAAGAGATTGAATGCAGATCAATAATGTCAAAATATTAAGAAACCTACAATGACACATAACCAAATTTTGTTCCAAGTTGTTATGTTAAAGTAATATATTAACTTTCAACTAATTACTTATTTAATTAATCAAATTAATTAAATGCTTATAAATTTTATGAAAAACACTAAATTAATTTCTCAAAAAAAAAATTGAAACTTTATTTTATAACATTTATAAAAGTTCCATTTATGTTTTAAACTTAACATTTAAATTTAAAATAAATATTAAACTATTAAATGTTAATTTGAAAATTAGACCAAGGACTAAAATAAATCCAAGTCTTACATTAGAGCCAACCTTTTAGACCTACTGCACC
Source organism: Allium fistulosum (assembly GCA_030737815.1). Classification (NCBI taxonomy): domain Eukaryota; kingdom Viridiplantae; phylum Streptophyta; class Magnoliopsida; order Asparagales; family Amaryllidaceae; genus Allium; species Allium fistulosum. Next base: position 1,383,241,493 of record CM060901.1, on the reverse strand, counting down.
ATTGTGCCAGACTAGTAGCTAGGGAGGGGAAAATATTTTTTATCCAAGCTAAGCCTCAAAACTACTATTCAAGGCACCTATTAGGTAGAAAAGTTTATTAGTTGGCCTCTAATGCTCGCTAATTAGAGTGCATAGACCATACGTGCTTTGATGTCATTGTTGGGCCTAACCCATCTTGACGGCGGATGAAATAGGTAAATTTCAATTTTCACCATATATTGCATACATATATTACCATATAAATTAAATTTAGATAAATATTAATCAAGAAACAATCAATGAAATAAATTTCAAATTTGTTTCTTTGACTAAGGAACTTTCTAATTAGTATCTAAAGAAAAGGGAAAGCACTTCCACCTTCCTCTCTTCTAAACTCCTAATTAAAAATAGTTTCAAATCATACATTGTACTTATATATATCATATATGGTTGTAACCTAAATTAAGTGATAAGAGGATTTGATATCACACACTTTGTGACTTGCATAAAATTATCAAACGAGTACACACACACAAACTATAAATAGATGTAACATATTATTATACACATATGTGTTTGATTTTAACTTTATAAATAAGACAACACACAAACATATATATATATATATGTATGTATATGTATGTGTGTGTGTATATAATGTAAACCAACTTCCATATAATTATAAATTATGTTATATATATATAATCCAAAATAATTAACTGAATAAATTTTAAATTTTATTTTGATGAAATAGACAACAAAATATCATAATTAAAACAAATCCTAGATAATAGTTTTTAGATCATATTAACTATTGACGCCAAAAATGGGCGTCAACACCCAATAGGATCTAGTAGTGATTAAATGAAGAATGAAATTAAAACAAAGCAAAATCATAAAGGAACACAAAGATTTTTATAGTGGTTCAGCAATCTTGGCCTACGTCTACTTCATATTTTTATTGATCTTCCACTTGATTATGAATACAAGAATGTTTGGATCAGCTGGGATCTATTAGTATAAAAGTGAAGAATAAAAATGGCAGAGCCTCGACAGAGAAAGCAGGATCTCTTTTCTGACGCCATGCCTGCTATATTTATAGGGAAAGACGTGCCCGGATCGGACTGAAATTTTGGCAGAAGGTTCGGGAGACCAAGACGAGGCTACCTAAAAATTTGCAAGCCCATCGGGACCCACAATAGGGATCGGTACCGATCCCTATTAATGCATCCAATGGGCTGCGATCCCTATGAGGGATGCCCCATGATGTTAGCTACTTGCTTCCCAAATTTTGTGCAATTCCGATGTACGATTTGTGAGATATCGCATTTTTCGTGAAGTAGTGTTGCTTGAATTTTGATTTCTGTCGATCCCTCTAGAGGGATAGGTACCGATCCCTCCAATCTCTTCCAAATGTCATGCGATCCCTATGGGGTGTTCCATATACTCCAAGTTTCATGTTGATAGCATATGTAAATTTTGGGTTATTGACCGATCATTGTTGCAATATGTAGTGAAAGCTGAATATGGACGATCCCTTTTTATATCGATCCCTTTTATACCGATCCCTTTTAATTGGTGAAGTAATTTGCCCATAACTTGAGCATACGAACTCCAAATGACTTAAAACTTGAAATGTAGCCTCATGGGGCTATCCTTGTCACTCTATATCGATTTTACCAAGTTTGGGATAAAAATTGAGGATATGTACCGATCCACTAGGGAAAGGGATAGACATTGATCCCCCACCTAGGGGAGGCATTATTCCATACTTAGAATGTTCTGGAGAGTCTATCTCTTAGTCTCGGTTGATCATCGCTTCGTATCATTAACTGCACTTGATGTCTGAGCCTAATAATCATCTCTTCGAGCAGTCTTCCTCGATGATTGTCCAGTCTAACTTGTCCAGTCAGTCAGAATATAGCGGGCCAAAAGGCCGGATAACATTAACATACATGCTTGATTGTAGGCAAAGTAAATGATCGTTGTATATAATTATGTATACATATAATTAAATCATTAAATAATATATAGAAAAACATTTGAAAAGATTAATTCACAAATACGTAAAATAAATTAAATAAACCAAAGTTCAAGTTTGGTTTTCCCATTTTGAATTTTACTTATAAACAACATATGTATAATAAATCAAACTTCAATAAAATTCAATAGTAATTAATTATATGTTTCATACACAAATTTGCATCAGGTGTGATCATGTGTAAGCATATAAATTAAATATATATTTATCTTTACAGATCAAACCCTTCATGACGCTTTGATTTGTAAGTCAAATCCTAGACTCTTTGATTCAATACTCGATCTTGTTAGAATCAAATGAACCACTTTATTTTATTTAATCTGACATTATTTTGGTGAAATGTTTTAGCCATAGGGAGGTAAGGCATGGAAGTGGAGCTATGAAAGGAGAGGAGAGGAAGAAGGAATCATTGAAAAATGAATTAATGAAGGAGATTTTGTTTTATTAAGAGAATTAAATCCTTTCTTATTTCTCTCTTTTTAAACCTTCCTTATTAATTCCAATTAGATCTAAATCAATTATCAAGACCATGATTCTCCTTTTATCACTAGCCATAATTGGCTCCCTAAATAGACCCAAAAAATCCCAAGGTCCGTTGATTAATTAATTATATTTAAAACTCATTTAAATATATACCGGGTTCGTATATCGATATTGCAAATATAACTTTTATACGCACACATCCCAAATAATGACTAATAAGACCCAAACATCAAATACTTAATTATTATTATTATTTCTTTAATACTAATTAATTTAATTAATTTATAACACTTTATAAACTAATTTAACCATGCGGTTTTTCAAAGAATTCACAAATGCTGTTGTAAGACTTAAAGTTGTGAATTTAGTCGGCGATTAATATTGAAAAATTCAAATATTCATGTTCACATATCATGTAGCTTGTTGTGTGATAGTTTGGTTGAATTCATTACTTACACATCTTTTTGGAAAATCATAATTTATATTATCTCAAGTGTTACCAAGTCATAATAATTTACACACGTTCTCCTCGTCATTACTATATCACTTTAGGACATATGGAGTTTGGAATTGGTCAAACTCCAATATTACCCACATTCAACATGATTAATCCATAAACAAAGTTCGCGATTCAATAATAATATTTATTATTAGTCGTTTTACTTTGGCTAGAGATTTTAAATTTGAGTTGACTACGGTTGACTATGACATTAATCTCATACAACCATGGAAACAAAATTTTCCATTGAATAACACTTCACTTCCAATTCTTCAACTCATACCTAACTATAGTTGTTCGATGAACATCACACCATGATTTACTATAATCTAAGTGGAGTATTCACATTAAAGTTCCATAATATTTCAAGTTGGGAGAGCTGCGTAACACTGTCATATTTAGATTCCCCATTTGACCTAGTTGTTATCAACCAATAGGAAATTCTCGGACGAGTCATTCCATGGTTTCCAATAACTACGAGTACATAACCCCTTGGTTCCTCCAACAACCATGAGTAATACACTGCCTAAATTTGGAGATCGTTATGCACTATCCTCTCAAAAGATGAATCAATATCCTTTTCTCGAAACATCTTGACTAGGAATATCTAAAATAAATTGTTATTTTATTTGTGATTAATTACCACGATTGCAACTATATGCAACTACAATTACATGTTTATTTAAGGATTTTCTTATCAATATATATTAAATTAATTACTCAATTAATTATGTCACAATATAATGAAGTATATAACAGAAAAAACACCTTTGTTACGAATAAGATTGATTTCATAGTTAGATATATGTAACAAAATTGCATAATTGCCCCTAGGGCTTACCGCTAACTTCCTCAAAATCGAAGGTGTATTTTAGTAAATCTATAGCGTATAAAAAGAGAAATTCTAAATATTTTGGTTATGATAGAAGATTAATTTTCAGTAGAGTATTTGGGGGTACCACTGTCTTCGGTATACATAACTACCGACCAATGTATACCTTTACTTCATAAAGTCAATGGGAAAATTAAAGGGTAGGATATTTCTCTTCTATCTATAGCAGTGGGAAAATTCAAGGGTGGGATATTTCTCTTCTATCTATAGTAGAAAGAGGAGAACTAGTACAAAGTACTATTACCCATACAATACTATATTAATTATAATATAGCATCTTCCTACATTTGTTCTAGAAAAAATTTAATCTTTGTGTTTAAATTTCTTTTGATCCGGTAAAATGCACAAAATATCATAGGAGAATTTATGTAGATCCAAGAAAGAAGAGGGGGGATTAACTTGAGGAGGTTAGTTGAGTTGATACAAACAAATATCAAGATAACATGGTTTTGTTAACTAAAATACTTTACAGGAAAGATGTATGACACAGAAATATGTGGGAAGCAAATTGTAACGACCCGTATTTTACGCATCAGAGGATCGTAAAATATTATTTTTAAATTCATGTCAGGTCGTATAACTCTATAAATTTGGGAAATGCTTATTAGTGACATTTCCTATATTTAGAATTTTTCCGAACGATTTTACCCTTGAAAACTTGTAACAGTTATAATTTTTGATAAAAGCCGATTAGCATTCAAGACCGCTTTCATTAGAAGGATATGATGGTTTCTCTTTCCGTGGAGTGGTCATGATAGCGATTTGGACTTTCTATCTAGGAGATATGGTCGTTTGAAGTTTGGCTGTTTTTAGAGTAGCTTAGTGGGTAATTAGCGAATTGGAGAGAGGCCCAACCACTCATGTCGGGTTTTACACCTACATTGGCTAAAACAAACATACCCAAATCATTTTTACCATTTCTCAAGTAGATCTGAGCCTATATTAACCCATTCTCCATCCAAAACCTTCTCTTTCTCCTCCAAATCAAGTCTAAATCATAGACTAAGGTTAGATTAGTAAGGTAATTCATTAAAGATCTTCAAATCCATATTTTTGGGAGGGAAAATTACACATTTACTGTTTATTTTTAAAGATCTTCAAGTCCATATTTTTGGGAGGGAAAATTACACATTTACTATTTATTTTCAGATTTGTCTTGATTTGCGTGCAAAACATAGATTTTAGAGGTTTGGTAAGTGATTTATCATCTCTCACTTTACTATATGTGTACCTATAGGTTTTGGCATGTTTTAAACTGATTTTTAAAGTCAAAATCATGTTTTGGGACTGTTGTAAAGTGAAATCTAAAGCAAAAATGAATTTAGAATGGTTTAAAGTGTTATAATCATGTTAATTTGATGAATAATTGTTTTGATGTGTGTTAGGCCATGATAGAGACATATTATAGGATGATTTGTCATGAATTGTTGTATGTTTGCATGTTTGAATTGTTTGGTGTATGCATCTACTTGCTTGTATACTTGTATTGTTGAAAACGCTCATCAGAGCGACTTTGAGTTAGGCACTGTGAAACCGGGCCTCGATGGATTGACTTGGGGGTTGTTAAAAGTCGTATCGGTGCATACAAAATGCAAAAGGTTCGAAGAACGGAGCGTAGCGGTGAAATTGGTGCGAAATTGGAAATTGGAGATGCTATAATGTTTTGGTCCGATATGGGATGACTCGATGGTTGGCTTCAGGAAGGGGAAGTATTATTTTGGATCTTAGTTGGCTCGACAGTGGAAGACCAGACAGGAATTCTTGTTCATTAGGTGCTTTGCTCGACAAGGGAGAAGCAGATAGGAAATCATATTCGGTAGCTAGTTAAATCAGCAGTGGAGTACCAGACAGAAAGTCCTATTTGGTATCTACTTGGTTCGGTAGTGGGGTACCGAATAGGAGATCATGTTTGGTAGTTTTCTCGGACCAATTGTCGGACATGAGTTGTAGTTTGACAACCTTGGTTCAGTGGTAGGAGAAAGTTCGAATAGAGCATGAAATAGGAACTTGGGTGTTAGCTTCAGGATTGACAGGAAGGGGGCTTCTAGGCAGGACTTAGGCCACTTGGTGGTTTTCGGGAGCTGGCTTGGAGTAAGGGCGGATGACTTAATATGGCCTTGGATATCATGTTGCGATTAGTGAAGTGATGGCATAATGCTTCGACATGACGATGCTGACAATGACGACGACTTCAGTACCTTGGTATGATGGACCTAGGACTTCCAATGGGTGTCTAAAGGCATTCCGAAGATGATGACTTACCGATGGGAGACATAACGGTGATCCACATGGGCAAGTTCAATGATGAGGCTTGCGAGTAGAATTTGTGATTGTGTTCTACTATGGAGATTTGCGGGATGGAATAATGATTGAGTTCCATTATGAAAACGCATGCAAAGGGATTGTTGATAACTCGGAGGTTTCTAGTGTGCTCGTAAAGAAGGGGTATGTAGGTAGCTCCTACCTAGATTTGCGATGGTGTCCGGATCTTATGATAGTAGATTACCATGGGCTTTGTGATCATGTGCTTGGTTCCTAACCTTCCGGAGAGGCATGGATTTGAGCATCAATGAAGTCGAGATTTCAATTGAGTCCCTGATCTATGATTGTACCATATGAGAACGTACACGAGTGATGGTGAGGAATGTTTGATGGATGCTATGTTTTCCATAGTTTTTTATCCCTCTAGGGTGTCACACGGCGTAGGTATTTTTGATCGAATACATAAACACTGGACATTGTACTTCTATTGTAGTACACTTATATGACTATGATAGTAGATTAGCATATATCGATTATTATGTGCTAACTCTTTGGATGCAGGGACATGTTAGGTATGGTTCTCATACCCTATGTCCCTATTTACTATATACGATTTTTATAGTATTTTGAGATGATGTATCATTCACACCAGACTATTGTCTGACCCGAAGTTTTATGCTTTGCTTCTTATTATCTCAGGTACTCTTAAATGAGTAGATTAGGGATAACTGGTCTGGATAGCATATGGAGCTGTCTAGAGTACGAGCAGGAGGCTACGCTTTCATATATCAAACTTTGGAGCTTACTATCACTTATATTCCGTTGTGTAGTACTGTGAAGCTATACCAGTATGTGTATTACTTTAGTGATAGTTTGGAGATTATTATGGTGATGTATAAACTTTGTTATTTTGGTTTTTGTATAATCTGTGAACCTGTTGCACTCAGATGTTCTTAATGGTTCATTTGATTATATCACTGTCTCAGTTTTTTTACACCTATGTTATCGTATAATATTTTTTCTATGCATTGTGAGATATTCTATAGGTTATGTGTGCTTGGTTTCTTATTTCGTTATATCTTTGACTACTCTCCTTCATCGTCCGGGTACCTCTATGGTGCATTATACAGGTATATTGGGTATCGGGGGTGTATGGCGGTCGTCAAACATTTTTGGGTTATCCATATGAATAACAACTTTTCATGCTCCATGAAACATATACTTAGAGCCATAGATGCAGCAGCAAAATGATGACTAGAGTTATAGTTGATGGACATACAACCTCTCTTTGGTTTGATCCTTGGTTGAATCATAATTCGATGGTGGATGTTTTGGGGTGGGACATAGTTCATGTTAGCTAGCATGACCATCTAAAGTTAGCAGTATCATTTGAAATCAACAATTTCATCCAGAATTATTTCAAGAAATAAGAGAGTTAGCTCAATTAATTAGGAATGTTCATCATATTGCAAACATGACTGTTGGAAATTACTAATAAAAATACATTTAAATTTTCTGCATTGTGGAACAAAATTAGGCAACAACATCAAAAAATTAACTGGCATATAGTTATATGGCATAATTTAAATGCAAGGAAAATGTTGGTATTTGCATATAATGCAATTCTAAACATATTACTAACCAAATTAAAGACAGACTATTTTCTTAGGGTGTCAAACCAGAAAATGATGTGTGCTCTATAATTAAGTAGATGAAAAGCATAACCATTTGCATTTCAACTCTTATTCCCAATACTTGATCGTGCTTATAAAGTTAAAGCTCAACTTACAAGGGATGATTGAAACTTGGCTGTAGAGGCAACGATGATTCAGACTGCCTTTTCCACTACTAGCATCATTAGAGACCTCATCTGAATTGCCTTCATGATCACCATGTTTCATATTTGGAAAGAACGAAATAGCTAGATGTAGATTTGAGGGGAAGAGTAGCAGTAAAGTACAAAGAGCAAAATCGATCTAAGTGGATGTTATATACTTAGAAGGGTGAAATAGAAGCTTGGTTTTCTTCCTTTTTACTCTGATTGTGATAGTATGATGATAAGTTAAAGCATTCTTGGGTTTGTTGGGAAGTTAGGTGAATTATCTGAGCTAACAAATAACATGACTACGCTCTATCCCATATCGAAGAGGATGGTCGAAGCACATCAGCATGGAGAAATCATGGAGAGATGAAGGATTGAGCTTTCACATCCAGGATAAGTAAAGAGAAATGATGGTTGATTCGAATGTGATTATATTCTAAGGTTTTGTTTTGTAAACAGGTTAGGCCGGATGTTTTGATAGAGTTAGGAGCATGCCCTAGGAGCAATTATGTAATTTGTTACATATACCTAACTCGATAACCAATCTAGTTTGAAATAAAAGGTGTTTTCTTTCCATTATATACTTAATATAATGTGTAATATTAATTAATCAATTTAATTAAAAGTATATTTAATAAAAAATCCATTAATAGTATGTTTTGTGATAGTAGCTACAAAGTGTTGTAATCGTGATTATTTATCATAATGAAAACAAATATACCATTTTAAATGTTCTTAGTCAAGGTGCATTGAGACTGAATATCGATGTATCCGTTGAGACTAGAGTACGTAATGCTCTCCAAATATTGGGTAGTGTATTACTCATGACTGTTGCAGGCACCTAGGGGTTACGTATTGATAGTTATTAGATAACTATGGAATGACTTACTCGATAGTTTTCTATTGGTTAATATAACTAGGGTCAAACAGAAAATATCGATGTGACTGATTTATACAGTTCCCTCGACTTGAGAATACCACGGATCTTCAATATGAAAGTTCTGCTTTGATTATAGTCAAATTATAGCACAACATCCATCAAGTGACTATAGTTGGGTCGAGCGGAAGAATTGGAAGTGAAGCACTATTCAAGAGAGGATTCGTCTTCTCGACTATATGGGGTTAGTACCATGATCGACTCAAGTCAAAGCAAAGTCGAAACCTCTAGGCAGAGTAGTTCGATTAATAATAATTGTTATTATTAAACCAAGGACTTTGTGTTTGGACTATAGAGTTGAATATAAATTATATTGGAATTTTGAGCATAACCAAATTCCATAAGTCCAAAGTGTATAGTTTTAACAAAGATAATTGGTATAAATAAAAGTCACAAAAGGGTAACACTTAATAAAGAAAAATTGGATTTTACCAAAACCAAGCAAGCGATAAATTTGGCTAAAATGTCACACTTCTTGCTAAGTGACGTATGAACGATAATATTCGAATAGTTCGACATTAATGCAGACCAAATTTACACCTGACGAGTCACACAACCGAAACGATAAATTCTCCTTTGACCAAATGATTTGAATTAATTTATACTTGTTATAAATTAATAAAGTTGATTAATATTTATGAAATATTAATTATAAAATTCGATTATGATTTGATGAAAATATATTATTAAATATATTTATAATAGTTATAAATATATCAATTGATATATGATACCAATAAGCGACTAAATTGGATTTAATTACATAATATTTTATTTGGGCTTAAATGAATTTAATGCCCATCATAGGGCTTGTTATTTTTGACAGAAATTATGTGTAGAGGGAGGCTAAAATTATCTTAGAAAGGGCTTAATTTTGGATGGCTCGGACTAATGGAGTAGTATGAGATGAGATCCACACTTTTCTCCTCTCTATCCACTATATAAGCATCTCTAACCTAATTTGATTTGGATCTTTTGCTGCCTCCACCTCTATTCCTTGCTAGCCAAAAATTATCTCTAGTCCCTCCATCTTATCAAGCTCAAATCAAGTAAAATTCGATTGGTATCCGATAGTTGGTGGTCAACAATTCAAGAACTAGCTCACCGTTGAATTGGAAACAGTTTCAGGGAAGAAATCATCTTTTCAAGGTGTAGTTCAGGGCATTAGGATTCAGGTATGTTTCTAATCAAAATATAGTTATTAATTCTCAATTATAATGTTTTATAATATATATGTGTGTGTGTATTATTATTAGTTAAGTGATGGTTCTGATATGCAAGTAATGTTGTCAAAAAGTTATTTAGTTATATGCATGTATATATAAATTTATATATATATATATATATCAAATATACATCAGGTCGGTATGGCTTTGAATAAAAAATATAATTTCTATATTTTATTAAGTTAATATATATCATTATATATATATAGTTTATAATTAATTACACATTCGTAATTTAATCAAAAATAGTCATATAATTTAATATGTAAAGAAATAAGGCGATGATAATTTTCAACAGTGAGAAAATATTTTTATTAATAGTTTATTAATGTTTAATATTATTTAAATGAATTTATCACATAAATAAATCATATTAATTCAGATACACTATGAAAGTTATATTTTATATTTTATGAAATAATATAAATAGTAAAGAAGCACTCGACAGAAAAATACAAAAATAAATTTTTATTTTTAGATTAATTATCAAATTTCCGTGGAAAAAGGAAAAATTATTTCAGAATTATTTTAAACCGAAAAAATTGTGAAAATTTATTTCAAACCATAAAATACCATTTAGGATTTTCTATAAATTTAAAATTTGAAATAAAGTTTGGAAATTAATATTTTTTAATGGATATTTAATTAAAATGTATTTTAAAGTTAAAAAATATATTTTTTGAGCTATGCGCAAGACTTCGTCTTTTATATTTGAAAAAATTATTTTATTAATTTATATATATGGGGAATTAAAGAAAAGGACAAACTTTGAAAAAAAAATTAGGCTGAAGGACGTCAAGATCTATTTTAAGCTGAAAGACAAATGCTAATTATATTTAGCAATATATTCAAATTTTACACAATACAAAATGTTAATTATAACAAGTATTATATTCGATTTTACACAATATAAAATGCTATTTATAACTAGCTTTTTCCTTCAGCCAAAAAACTAAACTTGATGTCCATCAGCCTAAAAAAATTTCTAAGTTTGCCCTTGGGCCTATTGTTCGTATATATACACACATACATTTTTAAGTATATGTACATTTAAGTAAAAAAAATTAATATCTATACATGTATTACTCACAGTTTAAAAAATAATAATTTAATTTTTATAAATAATTTATTTATATTTAAATAAATCTATTATAATATTATGTATATAATAATAATATTTTATTCTTATGATTATATATATATACATCTTCACCACTAATAAAGAGAATTCATTGAATAGCTTTACTCGGTGTCCTTTTGAAATTCCAAATATACCCTTTTACATCTCATGGAGAAATAGTATTCAAATATGAGGATATAGCCTGTTATTTTCTAAGTAAAACTATTAACCACCATGGAGAAATAAAGTATACGTTCATAAGCTGAAGTATACGAGTCTTCCATATTGTCTGTAATTTAGGTGGGAGTTCATCAGTCGAAGTCTCACCTGATCCCGAGATAGTATGAAGAAATTATTGCAGTTTGAACAAAAAATAGCGGCTTCTGCCTAGGCGGAGTTCAAATATAGGGATGTAGCATATTATTTTATAAGTACAACTGTTAGTCACCATTGAGAACTACAGTGTGCACTCAAGAGATAAAGTATCCAAGTGTTATATATTGTCCATAATTTAGGCAGGAGTTCATCGGTCGAAATCTCGCTTGATTCTGAGTTAGTATGAAGAAGTTATTACAGTATAAAAAAATAGCGGCTTCTGCCTAGGCGGAGTTCAAATATGGGGATGTGGCCTGTTATTTTCTAAGTACAACTGTTAATCACCATGGAAAACTATGGTATACGTTTATAAGCTGAAGTATCCGAGTGTTCTGTATTGTCAGTAATTTATGTGGGAGTTCATCGTTCGAAGTCTCGCCCGATCCCGAGTTCATATGAAGAAGTTACTACAGTTTGAACAAAAAATAGTGGCTTCTGCCTCGGCGGAGTTCAAATATGAGGATGTAGCCTATTATTTTCTAAGTACAACTGGTAGTCACCATGGAGAATTACATTGTGCATTCACGAGATGAAGTATCAAAGTATTCCATATTGACCGTAATTTAGATAGGAATTCATCGTTCGAAGTCTCACTTGATTCCGAGTTAGTATGAAGAAGTTATTGCAGTATGAACGAAAAAAATAAGGGCTTCTGCCTAGGCGAAGTTCAAATATGGGGATGTAGCCTGTTATTTTCTAAGTACAACTTTTAATCACCCCGGAGAACTATGGTATACGTTCATAAGCTGAAATATCCGAGTGTTCCATATTGTCCGTAATTTAGATGGGAGTTCATCGGTCGAAGTCTCGCCTGATTCTGAGTTATTATGAGGAAGTTATTGCAGTTTGAATAAAAAAATAGCGGCTTATGTCTAGGTGGAGTTCAAATATGGAGACGTAGCCTGTTATTTTCTAAGTACAACTGTTAATCACCATGGAGAACTATGGTATACGTTTATAAGCTGAAGTATTCGAGTGTTTCATATTGTCCGTAATTTAGGTGGGAGTTCATCGGTAGAAGTCTCACCTGATCCGAGTTAGTATAAAGAAGTTACTGTAGTTTGAACAAAAAATAGCGGCTTCTGCCTAGGCGAAGTTCAAATATAGGGATGTAGCCTGTTATATTCTAAGTACAACTGTTAGTCATCATGGAGAACTATAGTATGCGTTCGAGAGATGAAGTATCCAAGTGTTACATATTGTCCGTAATTTAGGTTAAAGTTCATCGGTCGAAGTCTCGTCTGATTTCGAGTTAGTATGAAGAAGTTATTGCAGTATGAACAAAAAAATAGCGGCTTCTGTCTAAGCGGAGTTCAAATATGGGGATGTAGCCTGTTATTTTCTAAGTACAACATCTAATCACCATGGAGAATTACGGTATACATTCATAAGCTGAAGTATCCGAGTGTTCCACATTGTCTGTAATTTAGGTGGTAGTTCATCGGTCGAAATCTCACCTGATTTCGAGTCATTATGAAGAAGTTATTGCAGTCTGAACAAAAAAATAGCAGCTTCTGCCTAGGCGGAGTTCAAATATGGAGATGTAGCCTGTTATTTTCCAAGTACAACTGTTAATTACCATGGAGAACTACAATATACGTTCATAAGTTGAAGTATTCGAGTCTTCCATATTGTCCGTAATTTAGGTGGGAGCTCATCGGTCGAAGTTTCGCTTGATTCTAAATTAGTATGAAGAAGTTATTGCAGTCTTAACAAAAAAATAGTGGATTCTGCCTAGGCGGAGTTCAAATATGGGGATGTAGCCTGTTATTTTCAAAGTACAACTGTTAGCCACCACGGAGAACTACAGTGTGCATTCAAGAGATGAATTATTCAAATGTTCCATATTGTCCGTAATTTAGGTGGGAGTTAAGCGGTCGAAGCCTCGCATGATCCCGAGTTAGTATGAAGAAATTATTGCAGTTTGAACAAAAAAATAGCAGCTTCTGCCTAGGTAAAGTTCAAATATGAGGATGTAGCATATTATTTTCTAAGTACAACTATTAGTCACTATAGAGAACTACAGTGTGCATTCAAGAGATATAGTATCCAAGTGTTACACATTGTCCGTAATTTAGGTGGTAGTACATCGGTCGAAGTCTCGCCTGATTCCGAGTTAGTATGAAGAAGTTATTGCAGTCTGAGCAAAAAAATATCGGCTTTTGTCTAGGCAGAGTTCAAATATGGGGATGTAGCCTTTTATTTCTAAGTACAACTATTAGTCACCATGAAGAACTACAGTGTGTGTTTAAGATATGAAGTATCCAAGTGTTCCATATTGTCCGTAATTTAGGTGGAAGTTCATCGGTCGAAGCCTCAATTGATTTCGAGTCAGTATGAAGAACTTATTGCAGTATGAACAAAAAAAATAGCGCCTTGTGCTTAGGTGGAGTTCAAATACGGGGATGTAGCCTGGTATTTTCTAAGTACAACTGTTAACATCATGGATAACTATGGTATACGTTCATAAGCTCAAACATCCGAGTGTTCCATATTGTCCGTAATTTAGGAGGGAGTTTATCGGTCGAAGTCTCGTTTGATTTCAGTTAGTATGAAGAAGTTATTACAGTATGAACAATAAATAGTGGCTTCTGCCTAGGTGGAGTTCAAATATGGGGATGTAGCCTATTATTTTCTAAGTACAACTGTTAGTCACCATGGTGAACTACGGGATACGTTCATAAGCTGAATTATCCGAGTGTTCCATATTTGTCCATAATTTAGGTAGGAGTTCATCCGTCGAAGTCTCACCTGATTCCGAGTTAGTATGAAGAAGTTACTGCAGTCTGAACAAAAAAAATAGCAACTTCTGCTTAGGCGGAGTTCAAATATGGAGATGTAGACTGTTATTTTCTAAGTACAACTGTTAGTCACCATGGAGAACTACAGTGTGCGTTCACAAGATGAAGTATCTGAGTATTCCATACTGTCGGTAATTTAGGTGGGAGTTCATCGATCTAAGTCTCGCTTGATTCCGAGTTATTATAAAGAAGTTACTGCAGTCTGAACAAAAAAAAGTGGGTTCTGCCTAGGCGGAGTTCAAATATGAGAATATAGTCTGTTATTTTCTTAGTACAACTGTTAGTCACCTTGGATAACTACAGTGTGCGTACAAGAGATGGAGTATCCAAGTGTTCCATATTGTCCGTAATTTAGGTTGGAGTTCATCGTTCGAAGTCTTGCCTGATTCCGAATTCGTACAAAGAAGCTACTGCGGTCTGAATAAAAAAATAGTGGATTCTACCTAGACGGAGTTTAAATACCAGGTCTGCATGTACAAATCAATAATTCTTTTATACTTCTTTTTCTGATTCTTTTCATGTCTATTCTTTGAGGTTCATGTTTCCTTTCTTGAATGCCGGAACAAATGAAGAAAAAAAGCATTAAAATGGAAGTAAAATATAAGGATTTTGCTCAGGCAATTAACCCTGTTAAAATAAGCAGTACAAACTTAAGAAAGACAAATACGAAATTACTGGTTTCCAAAAGAAAAAATAGCAATTTAAAAGCTGGTTTCCAAAACAGTAACTTGAAAGCATAAAAAACAAAAATCTACAAAATAGTGGTAAAGAAACAATTAATCGTTGATATATTTTGATACATTTTTGCTCACAGCTCACATTAGTTAAAAGAGCATAAGCATGTAAAAGTGCAAATATTATTTCTATTTCTAGTATTATAAAATAAACTAAAACAAAAGAAAGGAATGCTAAAACTACGAATGTTTTCAGGTTATTGGTTCTATGAATGTTCTTTGGTTGTCTCAGTCTTCTTGGTCGTTGCCTCGGGTTCAATTTATGCTGGCAATGCTACTGTCAAATCTACTTCCACAGGTGTAACTAAAAATGCATGCACATTGTGATTAATTATAGGTCCACCTGAACGTGCATATATACTTGTATATATAAATATACTTATATACTTATATAAATTTATTTAAACAAAACTTAATATATATGTGTATATATAATACTTATATATCAATAATAATATATACATAGATATATTATATATACTTGCATATTGGATAAACTAACGTGTCTGTTGCGATGTAAATCCCAACATCTATACATGGACTTGTTATACCTTGCACGGGTTGATATGTTACACATGCACGCACACACGTGCGCACGCACACTTATGTGTGTGTGTGTGTAATACACATATATATATACATATATATCAAGACATAAATTAAATTAAATATATAATTTATAAATTTAAATAATATAAAATATTTTATTTAAATAAAATTTAGAGAATGTTTAAATGAATTAGACTTCATAGGCCCAATAAAGATCTAATAGGGTAAATAAATTGAAATTTACTCATAACTTCCGCTGCGGGCTAGCCCTGATCAACAATGGTACTAGAGCGCAATAGCCTATGCGGCCTAAATTAGTCGTGTTAGAGTTAACTATTAAGCTCACATCCCAGATAGTATCGTGTCTAGAAGGTAGTGTCTAGGATTGGGTTTGGATAATCAAGTACTCTGCCGTATCTAGCTACCAGCCTGGCCCGAACAGACTTGTGAGTCCAAAGGTTATCCCTAATAGAAAAAGCCTAATTTGAATTGGTGTTGGGCTAATTTTCAAAATTGTTTGAAAACTAAAAACATAATATTTTAAATTTAAAAGTTAACTTTAAAATAAGATATACATATATTATAAAAGTTATAATATAATAAAAAAATTCAAAATGATTGAAAATAATATAAATTAATTTTGAAAATTTAAATTTATTAATAAGACTAATAAAATAAATAAATTAATTAAACAAGTTAATTAATGAAAAATATATATACATGTATTATATATTTTTGATATATGTTATGATATTTTAAAATGTTTAAGATTCATAAGTGTACATATATGTATATTATATGATTTTTGAAATTAATATAATTTAATTAAAAAAATTTAATTAAATAAATTAATTAAAGGTTAATTAATTAAATAAATAAATTAAAGGTTAATTAATTAAATAAATTATTTAAAAGGTTAATTGATTAAATAATGTACACATGTACATATGATATATGATATATGATATATGTAGAAAGTAGTATATAGTAAATATTTAATATAAATGTTATATTAAATTAACACATTAAAGAAAAGTTTAATTAATAAAGTAATTAAATAGGATTTAATTAATATAATATTATACATAAGACTATTATATAAGTAATATAAAATATAAAAGTTATATAATAATAAAACTTATATAATATGAATGTATAAACTAAAGGTGGAACATTAAGAAATCCTAAATAGACATAAAGAATAAATACATACATAAATGTACATATACCATGATTTTTGATACGTCCAACACTTGAATAACGAGGGTACACATTATTTCATAAGTCGATATCACTCAATATAATATATATTGAAGATTATGACTCTTCAATATAAATGTTGTCCTCTACCGTATATATACATACATACATAGATATATATCTATACTATAAAGCAAAACCCTGGTCAAAATGGTCAAAGTGAAGCCTTTTTGGAATTTCCATTAATACCCAAACTGTGAACTCACACCAACGCTCCAAAAGAGGCTATTTTCGTCCTGTTTTACCCTGTACTGTTGTTTGTTTCAGCGTCTGATAGTTGCTCCACGAAGCCGCCCACGTTGTCCATGTCTTTCACCTCTCCTGACTCCAGCAATAACTTTTCTTCTTCCTACAGTTTAAACAACGATTTTGGAAAAACGGAAAAATCCTTCAACCGACACGTCTTCTAATCGACCATCAGGAGGAACCTCGACCTTTTCTTCTTTAGTTAATCTTGATTATGCAAACTACGTTACTCCACTCTAATCACAGATCAACTTTAGGTATGTATGAATTTTGTTTTGCTTGCTTTTCGCTTTAAATTTGCCTTTTTTATGCTGATGTATAGGAAGAAGAGAGGATTTTCGTCATGTTTTTACCCTGGATTGTTGTTTGTTTCAGCATCCGATAGTTGCTCCATGAAGCTGCCCACGTTGTCCATGTCTTTCAACTATTAATTACCATAGGATTCTTTTCTCCTTTTCCTTTAATTTCAACTATTATTTTCTTTTATTGATGGATTTGCGACAAAATTACCATAGGGCTAAACACACACAATGCCCTAGGGAGACGAAGTTGGAAAAGGATTCATGCTTGCATACAGTGGTTGGGTTTAACTGTGGCAGTGGAGGGTTTGAGTAAGCTTTATCTACCTTTTATTGTTTAACCCATAATTTATGTTTCTTTCTGAAGCTATTGGCACTGTATGGCTTCATAGAAAACTATCGTTGATGTGATTTGGTGATTTTATGCCCATATATTCTCTTATCTTCCTACGAGTTTGTGTCATATGATTTTGTTTTCAATTTTTTACGTTCAGTTTAGATGATTATCTTGCTTTCAAGACCATTTAAGAAAATGGAGATAAGTTGTTTGATTGTTGAAGAACATTAATTAGCTTATGGCGTAAATTTCTTGTTTGGGTTGTAGAGTTTTTGGGTGTAAGTTTTGATTTAAGAAGTTAATAAATACAGTTTCTGATTACAGGCTTTGAATGTTGAATAGCAGCGTAGCAAAAGGAAACACCAGGTATGTTAATCATGTACCGATGCTAAAATTAATTGAATTCATTAAATGTGTAATTGAATATTTTTAACCGCAATTGAATGTTTGAGTTCCTAAGTATATTAACTTTTATAAAAAAATGTTAGCTTCATTAATGTTTTAATGGATACTAGTCATTTGGAAATGGAGCCGATTCCTCTATAGAATTTCACTATAGTGGATCTAAGAATTTGCAAATTCAAATTCATGAATATTAATAATCTTCGGTTTTTGAAGAATTTCTCAAATTTGTTTTGTGATGTCCATTTTCTATTTTTATGTTACTCAACCTTATGGTAAATTATTAATTTAATTGGAGATCAATTGGTATTTGTTTCCGAATAAGTAATTTGAAGCGAACTAGGAGTTTCTAATACGAAGTGGAAATCTTTTTATGTATTTCTCATTTGCATTGATAAACACGGTCCTACCACGTTTCAGTAACCACAACCATACACCACGTTTTCTGATATTTTCACTGTAATGCTTCTTTTAAAATAACTGACTCACTTATTTTTAGTTTTCAGTCTCTGGATCACCGCTCTATATTCAATTGGAACCAGCATCAAAATATTTCAATTAAATAAAAAGATTTTCCAATTACATAGAACTTTGTACAACATAGACGTGCAGCCCTGCAGGAATTCCATTTGAGGAGGTTGAACGATGATCAACATGGATGTTGTTTCCAGGTTTGCTTTGTTTCGAATGTGTTGCTATTGTAGTTGATACATTTGTACTTTTTAATTTGTGTGTGATAATAAATATGTATTATCTTGAAAATGTATTTTATCTACTTACTGTTTTCACATTTTAAGCTATTGGATGCGTAACATGTTGAAAAGAATGGAAAGTAGTGACTAATTTAAAAATTAAATACATGGATATGATTAACTGAAGCCGAATCTAAATCACTTTTAATGTCACCCATGTTTTTTTAATATGCTTTTGATATTTTAGAATTTACTCATGATATTTTGTTTTTCATCTTTTGGCTAATTTGTTAGAAGAAAGTCAGAAACATTAGATGCTTTCTTTATTATGGTAGTAGGATTTAGGTTTTAGAGTGTTTTAAGTGAAAATTTTATGTGATTTTATTTCTATGGTGACTTACATGCAATATTCAGTAATTTTTCTTAATGTTCCAAATAGCTCATAATACTTTCCATAGATGCACGAATGATGTTTGGTATATTGCCTAATCAACTTGATTACTTTGTGAGGTTGTTTCATCCCGGTTGTTACTTTGTAGGCTTATTTGATTTAAAAATGGACATCAGTAATGGAAACTATGCAGGATTTAAATATCACAACTCTAATTAAACTTCACTGAACCGTGCATAATTATATGTTTAGGTAAAGCTCCTAAAAGTGAGATTGAGCTTAGTTAGTATAAAAATAATTATGGTTAATAAGTTGCAACCAATCGCTTCATTTCCAGATATGAATTTTGTGAAAGATTTTAATACTGAGACAATTGAGTTACTTATGGCAGATATCCTCTTTACTGTATTTGTCTGCAATAGAGTTTGTTATTTGTTAGTGTATTTGTATTATGTTGTCGACTGGGTTATTAAATTGAGTTGCTTATGTTTGTTAATCGTAAGTGGAAATGTTTAAATTGTGATATCTGAATAGATTCATTTATACAGTTGTCGACTGATTGATTAAAGTTTCCCTTTTAGATTATTGAAGATGTTAAACAACGAGTTATATGGTTGATGACTGAATTCTCAAAAGGTGAAATAGATCACAGATTTTTCTATTAAGTGTAGAATGTTGCATTCTATTATGCCATGGTTTATTATATTTTTGTTACAACTGCTCAGTTGCATTCTATAGATGTCATTATGTATTATTTATTTAAGCTATACCATCATCATAGTGGTGTATTTCACTATTTATTTTGCATTAGAACAATTTGCAGACAGCTTTCTTCATGGATGTGCAATGTATTGCATGGGAGGCATTTGCATGAGCAGGTAGCTCACTAAGCACATTAGGAATATGTGCATGTGCTGCGCACATCACAATAGTGTGAGTGGTAGAAGCCTGCAGGTTCAGAGGTATGCATTGGAGCACCCTTAGGAGCAGCATAGGTAGGATCTAGGGCTGCATTCAGATCAACAGAGACAAAACGAGGCTGCACTGACTCAGGCATTATGCCCTTGGAACTGAAATGATTAACCACATCTTGATGCTGGGCATTGGAATAAGCAGCGACAACTATATCAGCATTGGAATTGGAAACCACTTTTGAGGCCCAAATAACATTTTTCATGCACGACTTGATATGTACCTCATGATTTCAGTAAAACATTTAATGTAGTAGTTTATTGTTCAATATTTATCTTTTAGAAGTTATTTTATATTTTTGTAGCCTAAAGATGTTGAGGAACAAATTTATCCTATTGGAATATAATTTGTTATGCACTCATAATCTATTAAATTTTGTTGATATCTAATTATTTATTCACTATTAATCTACTACATTTTGTCAACATTAACTGATTTTAAGAAGATTCAAATAACTGAAATGCCAACTACAAATGCTCGCAGTTTCATTCAGTATTACTTATGTTAAAGTTAAACAACAAACATGGGATCATAGTATGGTGGATCATTTACTTTTGAAATTGTAGGTTTGTTTATCACTTCATTTTCCTCATTTCTTTTGACTTTTGGATAATTCTAATATATTATTGTTGTTGTTCAGCTTGACTTGCAACATGTTAATAGTTATGTGGTTGTTAGTTCTACCATGTTCATTAAGCCTATTCCGTTAATGGAATTTTCAACATCAACGTTAACTAAGAAAATCACTTTTGATGTAGGGGTAGGTTTGGCAGCACTTCTGTGTCTTTTAATAAATACAAACTGACATAATATTAAATAAATCAAACCGCATCCCTAATAGTAAATGCTTCTATTTAACGTATATTTTTGCTTTATTATATATTATACAATGACTTCACTTGCTTTCATTACTAAATTAGTAACTGGAAAATTTATTTCTGTTTCATAACAACCTCACCTTTTATTATAGGACAATAAAAGAAGAAACACTAAAAGCCTCATATATATGCATTTAGTGAATCCAGTTAGTGGATATGTAGTGTCTACTGCAGTGGTCTGAAGGTTTAACGTCTTTGAAATTTGCACGAGTCCAACTCATTTAGAATTTGTTGAGTTTATCATTTATTACTTACATACTTAAAGCTTGCAATATAATTATATATTTTTCAATTAGAATTACACGTATTAAAAATCTTTGAATTGTTTTTTAATTAAACATCCTATTCTCAAGCACCTGCGCTTTGTTCAATTGGTTCATTTACCTAAAGTAAAAAAACAGGACTAATCTCAAAAATCAACAGCTCCTTCATTATGACCAATTGTCGTGTATTCTATTTATTATCGAATATGAATATGAATATATATTAGTTTACATGCATAACAATCAGATTGGATTACAGACGCTATATTGTGTCGATATGTTGAAGTACACACAAAAAATCTTACAAACATTCATGCTAATGTTGGATTAATACTCCATAAAAAATTCATGTCCAGTGTTTGGTTGGACCTTGAAAGAGAACTCATGGTTAAGGTTTGGTGTTGTTTATATTATTTTCAATTCTATGCGTACCCATGTTATTTGCAACAAACACAGGTTAAGTAACATTCTTATCTGCGCACGTCCATCGAACGTGCCTTAGTACTTGTATAATTAATAAATTACTTGCATCTCCTTAGTTGTTGAGCAAACTCAAGCTAGGGATGTTATGTGTAGTATTATTAATATCCTGAATAGATGAGGTAAGATAACTCTATGTATTTGTTGAACAAACTCAAGGTACATATACTATACTTAGGTCTTTGTGATATGGTAGGTACGAGTGAATAATTTCATTTCGATTTGTTAAGCTAATTCAAGGTCAAAGTGAAATCAAGACAAGGTACCAAAGGTTAGGAGTTATATGCGATACAACTAATAAGGAGTTATCCATCGTCTGTGGAGCTATGAATTGTTGAGCAAACTCAAGGTTAGAATTTCAAGACGAATGAGTCTTAACACCCACTAGTGAAGTCGAAAGACTTCTATGTTTCGACTTAGGGTTTGGTAAAACATGAAAGATGGCTAGGAGCCTTATTAGAAATATGAAATGATAACATTTAACCTTTCTAATATTGTAAGAACATATGCTATATAATGTTATAGTAATATATATTGATAAATTTGTGCATTTAATACGATTGATAAAACGTTTATCAATTAAGATATACAAATGAACTGAATTGAAGATTGATAAGTAGAAATATAACGTATATTTAAGTGCTTCTTGCATGTTAATGTTTCAATACTCATGTAAGTGTCTGATTTTTCAACTACTAAATGCATTCATAATTTGATCACTTATGCATTTATTTGGTCGAGACCGTGTATTACATTCACGAGTTCCGAATGTAAAAGCAATATGAGACTATGGATATTTGATCCATATACTATCACATATAAGTGTTATATGGTGAATGGTCACGGTTCGTAATATACAATACTTAGATGAAGTAAGTACATTCGAAATAAGCTAATAAACAGTACTGTGAGATCATGTATTCAATTTGATTTATCATAGTAAAGATCATATTGTGTTAAATGTAACACTAGACCAAAACTATAGATAAACCTAAGAACTCGATCGCTAAAATGTTAGTTTGATCATTTTACACAAGGTGCAACATATTTGATGTAACGACCCACTTTTCTGTACAGTTTAAGTTGGCAATAAACCACACATGTCAACTCAAATTGAACAAAAAGGCGGATTGTTAGGGGAATGAAAGGAGGTAGAAGTTTGAAGAAACTAAACAATCACAGAATCTCACAGCGCAACGGAATAAAATATATTAATCAACATAATTCTTTACAAAGTCATTTCAAAAATGATACATCAAAGTTACACTAATACAATTTCTAACTTAGGATAGTTATAACAGCCTGTCCTTATACATCAGATATAAAGTATATAATATACATCGAAAGCAAGTAATAACTATCTATCGATGAAGCCTCATGCTCCAAGCTCCTCCAAATGCATCCATAGAAAACCTGGACTACTTGGTTGTTCATCAAAGTTTGAGCACCCAAGAGTTTTACGGAAAGATAATAAAACTCCGGGTCATGGGTCTGGTGTGAGTAAACTCAAACAGCTTGATTATTACATTTCAAAAACTTTTAAAAATCAAAGGTATCTCATGAGACCACACCGCACATAAACAAGGATGGGTTTTTACCTTACGATAACCAAAACACTTTTATACAAAATCCAGTGATATTATAATAATGTCTAAAGTACAAATACTTGTTAATCTTAGCCGAAATTGTTACATTAATTAAATTTCAGCATACTAGACCTAACAATCAAAACCGTAAAGGCATGTATTGGAGAATGGATTCCATATTATGACTAGGTAAGGAACTACCTATGATGTGTACATCTCTAGAAAAATGCACCCGGGTTTGACAAGAACATCTTGTACCCTGCCACACAGAACCGGCCTACCACTTGACTAGTAGTACCGAATATGTCATCATCCCGGTCTTCCAACCTTAATCGAGATCTCTCATGCACATACCAATTCATAATAATAGGGTAATCTAGAAAGATGATGACATACCCTGATGGGAGCGACCCACTTAGCCCTGCTGCATGCTCTGTTTTAGCCATTTTCCGGTTGATGAGGCTTGAGGTTGTGTTTTACCTTTTATATAGCAAACCAACTTGGAATGCTAACAATACCCTCCAGGCAGTAGTGCAGTGCCAACATTCATCCATACAAGTTATCCAGGATAAGGACAAACCGAAAGCACTACTTCCACTACATCCATTTTGGAATCACCCTCGGGACTAGTAGCAAGCAGCCCTTGCACTTCAATGCTCCATCTTCGATTCCATATTCTTCAAGATGTCTTCAGTTTGAAATGCTTGAGTTGGATCAAAGTGGTTTTCAAATAACAGATCCGATCCCGGTCTCTTCGAAACAACTTTAGATAATTTCCGATAAACTCAACCCCGGTTCTTTATGAAATAAGCAGATAAAAGATAAGAGCGGAGTTCACCTCCTAACCGTTAGTGGACGGATTTTCTTATCATTTATCCTAGAAGAACGAAACGAATTTATACGTATAGTATAGCACCACCGACGATAACTGTACCATATAATTTCTGTGTTTCACCTAGATATTTCCAAAGTTACGTTTTGGTCCAGATTTGATAGTCGATTATTTAACTATCAAATAAACAAACAATCAAACATTGATTAAATTCCATAAGGGATCCTCTAAGCCTTTATTAATTAATCTTTAATTAATAAAATCACTTTATAAAACTTTATCAAAGGATCTTTTCTAAAACACTTTTCCCAAACCCCTTACATCCCTTTTACCTGGAAAACCATATAAACATTTACCAAAAACATTTGGAAAATTCTCTCACATTCCATATTAAATGGCGAAACCAATCCCTTTCAAAACATCACTTACTATAAAACTCGTTCACTTAATAAAACCCATTCACTTATTCCTTATAAAATTCTTTCATAAGTTCACTTCACATTTCAAACCTCTTTACAATTTTTCACACTTGATTTAAAACGTCTTTCAAAATAGCTAAAATGATTTATAAAATCTCTTTCTATTTTTACAACTATTTAAAAATCTTCCTTCATAATTTCTTTATAGAATCTCCTTTATAAAATATCATTTCCAATATATCATTTGTAAATCACTTTAGGTAAAACCTTTTATTTAATAAACCCCTTTTTTAAAAATAAGATATTATTTAAAAATAACATTATAAAATATTAATAAAATTTTAAAACCATTTATAACCTTTAAACCCAAATGGATTAAAAAATTAAAGCTAATTCAAAACATATTTAGTAATTCGAAAAGAGGCTTAGTAATACCAATGGTACTAATTTAAGTTAAAATTCAATTTCAATTTCCATTCACTTAATGGTTATTTACATAAGTCAACATATATGTAAGTACAACTCATATCCAAATCAGGGAATAACATGTCAATATGAACTAACTAGCATATACATGTTCAAATAACATAATAGCAGGGTGGTGATTTGTCCTACTAAACAGATGCCCAAACAATTCAATCAATTTATAGCAGAACGGAGATTTTTTTTGCTAACACATGTCCATACAAACAAATAAACACAAACTACATTATAACTCAATCATAGTTATATGGTTTCTTAATGGTATCAACACTTGAATCACTTGTATTCAAAACCATCTTTGGAAAAGAAGTACACTTAAACAATTTTACTTTTGAAATCCAAGTATTTAAAAATAAAAAATAAAAATTTAAAAATAATTAATTATAACTTAAATCTTTACTTAAATCATAATTAATTTTAATTGAATCTTAACTCAATTTAATTAAATAGTTAAATAATAATTAACTATTAATTAAACCCAAATTAATCCTTTATTAATTATTAAATAATTAATTAAACCTTCATTAATAATTAAATATTAATTAATCTCAATTAATTAATTGAATAATCTTTAATTAAACTTTAATAATAAATTAAACTTTAATAAATAATTTATTAAAAGTTAAACCTTAATCAAATAATTAAACCCTTGATTAATAATTAATCGTATATTTAATTAATGATAAATTAAATATAAATAATTTACTTAACCCATACTTAATTAACTTAATTAGTAATTAATTAAAATAAATCTTAACTTTATAAGATAATTAATTAGAACTAATCTTTATTTAATTAAAGTTAATAAACCTCGTTAACATTTAATTAATTATCAATTACTAAAAACTAATTAATTAACAATTAATTATTAAATCCTTTATTAACTTTTTAAAACATTACTATTTAGTTTATAAAATATTCATAAAACAATTTGAAGTATAAAAACCAAACTTTGCAAAAATCAAAATTTTAAGCGAACTGCATCCACAGCGACTATCGCTATGGATACCCATAAGATTTAACTTGTTTCTATCCTTCTTTTGAACACTTTACCTTAAAGCTCACTAACTTTCTAAAAACAAAAATAAGTATTAAAAACTAAAACAAGTTTAAATCTAACCAAATATTCGATTTTTAAAAACTAAAACCATAACTTTCTTACACAAGATTCCAAATTCTCCAATACCCTACAAAGATACCAACTTCTTCTTAGCTTATACATTACATACCCAAGTACATACACAACCATAACATCCAAGATAACATCATGCCACAAATATGAGCAAGATCTAATCTTTAACCATTTAGACTTCACATTCAAGTCTAATGTCCTTACATGTCCAAGCAACAAGTATATACATACATACATACGTGTATATATATATATATAACCATCACATGATAAATTAACCAATACTAACCATCACATCACACAATATATTAACTAACATAAAAGTAAAAACCTTCCCAAAAATTCATAGTTTACTGACTGAAAATTCTTTGAAAACTTGACACACTTTGAAATCCGGGAAGCTTGGAAAACTACAAACTCTACTCAAAAAATAGGTCATCTTGCACTCGACCTTTGGACTCTTGCTTCTCGGATTTTGGAAAATTGGTTAATAAGAAAGTTTTAGATTATTCTTTCCTCTATCATTTAAAAAAAGAATTAATCAAAAAAGTTAAATTTTGAGGAAGTTATGGCCAAAACAGTGAGGGGTATTTTCGGACATCAAAATCTATGTTCAAAAACACTCTTTCAAAACAATGAATCTTGGAGCATCTAAGCTCGAAATCAGAAAAAGTGGTAAACAACAAAGTTGTAGCCCTTAGAAATATACATTGTTTTAGGAAAAGAAAATCTTGATTTGGAGAAGTATGTAGGAAGTTATGTCCGAATTAAGTTGGAGGAAATGGAGAAAGAAAAAAATTTAAAACTAAGTTTTTAAAACTTTTAAAAAGAAGTAAAAATTCAAATTTAAATTCTTTAGAATTCTAAAGGAAAGCCATGGAAGTGGATTATGAAGAAGATGGAATCTTGGTGGAGTTTGAAAATGAAAGTATGAAATGAGAAAAATATGAAAAGGAATTTAGGAAAATGTATATATACAAATAGATATGCTAAATTACTAAAATGCCCACCTTCCACAAACTATGTGCCACGTCACCACCCCCACCTCACCATGTACCTCATGCCACCCTTATGTCCCCCTCCCCATCACATCAAAGGCAACATGTCCTTTAGTTGCCATTAAGTCTAATTGTGTCTCCCCTGATGTGACTATTTTCTCTTTATTTTTTTAGTTGCCAAAGTGTCACATCATGATTATCTTAACTTAATTAACAGTAATTATAATATCTTAAACCATATTATATAATTAGTCTATGCGTGCATATATATAACAAAGTGTGCACAACATTTCAAACAACTTTTACACAATGAAACGTCGAAAATTCGGAAAACAGTTTCCGGTTACATTTTCTGTTTTTCATCGAACTATATATTTTTATAAACAAAATTTAAAAACTATTTCACCATTATTATTTATTATTAAAAGAGTTTTATTTTCATTATAAACCCATTTATTTTAATATTTAAAATTAATTAAATATTCGCAAATCAAAGCAGTGAAATTCTGGGTCGTTACATTTGATGTCATTATATGTTAAGTATGATCGAGTGCGCTTTTGTAAAGAGTTCGTTATGATGTTGTAGTAAGGCTATTCTTTTGAATGGTTTGACCATTTAGAAAGAAAAACAAGTGTAGAAGAATAGATGTAATTTAAGGTACAGTTGGGATGAAGAGAGTAAATAGTCCTTCTGCTTCATAAAGAAACGGAGAAAATGAGATTTTTAATAATAAAGATTGATACTTAACATTGGAATAAGAAATATGATTTCTATTCTGAAATGTATTTTACGGTAGAAAATTGTTTTTTATGAGATTTATTTCTTTGATTTTATGATATTTGATCAAAGAAGTTACCACTGTAAACTAGTTGCAGTATATGAAATAAATAATCTATATTAAATGAATAACGGACCTTCAAATTCCGTATGTTATTATAGTAATGGCAGAAATAGTAGGAGCATGCCATATAACACTCATTGATTGCATTAAGTTACGAAAATTGTTTTCGTAAAACATATGGTACATTATTTATGAAATTATGACTATTTTTCGGTGTTGATTGAAAAATAGACACGGTTATATTTCAGTGTGAATATTATGAATATTTGTTATGAAATAAAACTATACTATGGTATTTATTGTGAAGTATATGTCTTATTTTATGATAACAAATATATTTTTATATTTGTTTTTGTTTTCAAAGTGTGTTATACTTAAAAAATCATAAAAGCACAATTTTATTTTTCAATCAACGCATCACGCATCTATTTTTTGTTTGTCAACTGTAGCATATGTTTCTTATTGTCAAAAAGAAGAAATTGTAGCATATGTTTAACGATATGAATTTACAGATTTTGATTTTTATTCAAGGGATTTAATTCCATTCATTTGCATATCTCATTATTTCAAAGCAAATCTTCTATATATAGTACAAAAATCTCTCAAAGAGCAATGCATGGAATATTTCACAATTAAAAATAGGAAATTAAATCATTTATAAAGGAAGGAAATTTCATTTGGTGTCAATAACAACAAAAGAACAAAAAATTATTCCACAATCTTTTCAAAAAGAGAAATATATCATATTTAGATTCATTCACATGCTCAATTATCTAGACCAAGATTCTCAAGCAAATATTCTTGCCATCTTGAAGTTTCTTATGTATATTACCTTTCATAATTTTCTTTTTGTTCATCGGGTACAACAACAAAAAGAAAGGAGAAAAACTTCGTTACACAATTTTTATATTAACCAAATTGTGTTGCTAAAAGCTCCTAGAAAAATGCTTACCAATACCATTTCTAAAAATGCTTACTAATACCATTTCTAAATATTATCATACTTAGTCACCATACACGCTATTTCATACTGTCAAATAAATGAAATATGCTACCATTCCATATAACCCTAACATCCCTCCTTTTTCTTTGTCGTCTTGAGTAAAGTAGCTTTTCCTCACTTCGCAACAATGGGAAAGTTAACAAGAGTCACCATGAAAAAGCAAGCATCTTAACAAAACACTAATGGTCATTTTAAAAACAAGAAAACTAGTTGAACAATCCCTAAAGAACATATAAACATTACAAAATAAAATTAAAAAAACTACAAGACACGTGCGTTTACTAAATCGTTTAATTCCCTTTCTCATACGCTCGAATAGTGCAAAAAATATGTATTTTATATTTAAAATAATTTACTTTAGAAAATAAGCTTTTAAAACCAATTTACGAAATCAGTTTTGAAAACCGTATTTAGAATTTCCCTTATTATAGAAAATAATTATTATATAATATTTTAAAAGTATTTTTAAAATATAAAAATCTACTTATTCTCTATAATAAGGGAAATTCTAAATATGGTTTTCAAAACTGATTTCGTAAATTGGTTTTAAAAGCTTATTTTCTAAAGTAAATTACTTTAAATATAAAAATATATATTTTTGCACTATTCGAGCGTATGAGAAAGAGAATTAAACGATTTAGAAATTAATTTAAATCAAAATCGCCTCGTTTTCTTCCTTAGAACATTGATTATCACTAAGTCGTCTTTTTCCTTAGAAAGTTCTCTTCCTTCATGAGTTAGCAATCCAAAATTAAAAATATAATGGATTTTAATAATATGATTTTGAACTTTGGAGATTTTAGGTAGTTAGAATTAGATAGTAATGAAAATGGTGGAGGATGATGAAGGAAGAAAATGACGTGATGAAGCTAAGTATTAATGACTTTAGGTTTTAGACGTGGTGAAGAAGAGAATGCACACAAGGTATTAAGCTCGGTGATTAATGTCTGGATGAAGAAATAAAAGTGGTATTAGGAAGCACCAAACAAATTGAGGTTAATTTAAAAAAAATTATGGTATGAGTCACCATTTTTCTAGATGCTTTTAGCAGCACGCTAAACAAAACTTCCAATCCGATCAAACAAAATACACAGCTCCTCTTTCTTCATCAATATCTCAACATCCATCTTCTTGGAGCATCAAAGAGGCCAACAACAAGCACCATCTTATTTCCGAACCTAAAGTTCAACATCAGTGACAACATCATCTTTGTAGCATCTCTCACACAATAACTGTCTACTCCAATATACAATCCAAACAGAAGATTCAGACAAACAACAAATCAAACCAAGGCAGATAACTCAACTTCACAGTTCAGTGTCAGACATCGTATACAAACTTCACTCTATTTCCAGAAACAACGCATCATGACCAGATTCAAGATCGAATTCTTCACTATATGCTTCCAGATCCAGTTAACTATAGAATAGGTAATACCATATCTCTTTTAGAAATAACCACTAAAATGTGATACAAGCAACCATAAACAGCCGAATTCAAAATCAATATCACATGTAGCCTATTCGTTCGAGCACCATACCGGAGCCAAGCCCATAAAACTCAAATCAAACGACTGTTACCAACATCTCAAAATTCAGCCATTAGTGAATACTGACACAAGCGTCTACCACCGTGAGTTTTTAGACGAGAACACAGCAGCAATGACGCATCTCTAGTTCAAAGCATTCGATCGCGATTTGAATATTGAGCTTCTCTGAAACACATGACAGTTTCGAGTCAGATCTGTTGACGTCGAGCTCCTCTTATCCACTCTTCCAGGCAAGCATGGCAACGTGAATCGTTGGCGGTACTCAAGAGTTCAGATCCAGGCACGTGAATTTTTGACCTTCACAAGAGGCAAGAAGAAGATCAATTTGGAAGAGCATTTTTTCAATGCGACTGAAAAATCAATCTTAAGTGGAAGAATATGTTTTTGGAGAAAGGAAGGATATTTCATTCTAACGTGAAGGCACATTGGTCAAAGCTTATTAAAAGGGAAAATTTATTTTTATCCCCTCATGTTTTAAAATTCATGCTGAGTAATTTTTAGGGACGTTTGTTTGTTAGGTTTTGTTTTTTATTTTCTATTTTTAAATTTTGAACTTTAGATATTTTTAAGGATTGAGATACGTGCTGTGTTTTAGGGATTCTGAGCTTACGGGATTGAGTTTGGATAGAGTTATTAGACATAGAATTAGTATGTTCAAGTTAGTAGGGGATGTGAGTTTACAGGTGTTGAAAGTTAGAATATATAACTATAGAAGTAATTTTGCGGGCAGTAGTATGCATTAGGCTGAAGCTGTGTATATGTGTGTGTTATTTACTTTTCGCATTTACATTTCCACATTATTTATTTGTTTATCTATGAATTATTTTAAATACCCTATACACCCTCCTCCAGAGTATATTGCGCGATCCTAATAAGTGGAATCAAAGCAGGTTGTTAGGAAAAACCTGATATAATGTCTTACCTTAGCTGTCGTAGTTTTAGCGAGAGTAAGTCCATTTCTAGTCCATCTATTTTTAATGGAACAAAATTTTCAAATTGGAAATTTAAAGTGGAACTTTATTTAAAATCTGTTAATTTTAAAAAGTCGGATATCATTGAAAATGGTTGTGATATGCTACATAAGAATAATATTTCATTTAATGTTAAAGTTATGAATATTCTTATCTCTCTTATTAGTAGAGCCAAATTTAACCATACCTCTCGTTGTTTAACTGAACGGGAAATTTAGAGCCCTCTCGATGCAAAATATGTAAGAAAATTCAACAACTCCCCAAAGCAGATACGATGATAGAGTTAGGGTATGCCCTAGGGGCAATTATGTAATTTGTTACATATATCTAACTCGTTGACCAATCTTGTTCGAAATAAAGGTGTTTTCTTTCTATTAAATACTTGATATAACGTGGTTATTAATTAATCAATTTAATTAAAAGTATATTTAATAGAAAATCCATAAATGGTATGTTTTGTGATAGTAGTTACAAAGTGTTGTAACCATGAGTAATTTATCACGATGAAACAAATATACCATTTTAAATATTCCTAGTCAAGATGCATCGAGACTGGATATCGATGTATCCGTTGAGGCTAGAGTACATAAGGCTCTCCAAATGTTGGGCAGTGTATTACCCATGACCGTTGGAGGCACCAAGGGGTTGCGTACTGATAGTTCTTAGATAACCATGGAATAACTCGCTAGATAGTTTTCTGTTGGTTAATATAACTAAGGTCAAGTAGAGAATATCGATGTGACTAATATACACAGTTCTCTCGACTTGAGAATACTGTTGATCTTCAATGTGGAAGCTCCTCTTTAATTATAGTTAAATCGTGGCACGACGTCCATCGAACGACTATAGTTGGGTCGATTGGAAGCATTGGAAGTGAAACACTATTCAAGAGAGGATTCGTCTCCTCAGTTATATGAGGTTAGTATCACGGTCAACTGAAGTCAAGTCAAAGTCTTTGGCCAGATTCAGTTAATAATAATTGTTATTATTGAACCAAAGACTTTGTGTTTGGATTATAAAGTTGAATGTGGATGATTTTGGAATTTTGACCATTACCAAATTCCATAAATCCAAAGTGATATAGTTTTGACGAAGATAATTGGTGGAAATAATTATCACTATTAGGTACCGCTTATAATAAGTAAAATTGGATTTTACCAAAAAATATGTAAGCAATGAATTCAGCCAAAATGTCACACCACATGCTAAGTGACGTGTGAACGTTAATATTTGAATTGTTCGATATTAATCGTTGACTGAATTTACACCTTTGAGTCGCACAACCGTAATGATGAATTCTCCGAAAAACCACATGATTTAATTAATTTATAAAAAGTTGTAAATTAATTAGTATTTGAATTATTATTTATTTTATTTGATGTTTGGGAGTTATTTGTAATTATTTGAATGCATTTATAAAAGTTATATTTGCACACATTGATATATGATATCATTGTAATTAAATAAAAGATAATTATATGCGCTTTATGGAATCTTATGTCATTTGATGGCACGTAATTTTCAGCCATACCATATAAAGAAAAAATTAAAAAAAGAAAGTTAATCAAGAGAATTAATTAGAGAAGTTTTAATTAAAGAATGGAAAATATTTCCTTCTTTCAAATAAAACATATTCTTTAATTCATCCTTACGTACAATTGAGTTTCTCATTTTTCATTCTTCTTTATGTAACTTTTCTGGTTCTCTCCTTCTCTAATGGCTGAAAATATGAGATCTTTCATGGCTTCAATTATTCCTAAAATCAAATACAAATAAAATCAATTATGAAAAGTGGTTTATTCCTCTTGATCCTTGCAACATATGGAGGTTGATTTCTGAATCTAGGAAATTTTGATTCATCATTCAAGGTACGATTCATTGGCAGCATCTAGAGGAAAATTTTAATGTTTCAAGGTGTACTTCAAGGCTTTGAAATTAAGGTATGATCTTTTTATTCTAATAATTTTGATATAATGTTTTAATGAACAAAATTGAATACCTTAATTTATATGTGTATTATATTGTCTTATTTGATTTGAAAATGGTTTATGTATTTCAAATTGTTTATTATATGAGTTGATTGGTTTTTTTTATTTAGATAAATCAAAACCGAAACTTGTATATGATTAGACAATATTTTAATTTTAGATCTATGTTTAAACATTCAAATCAAAACGTAATTTTTTTGGATTTGAATGTTTACATGTTCTTATTGTTTGCATTTTTACTATAATAGAAACTTACATATGATTAAGTAATGTTTTGATAATCAATTGATTACAATTAATTTCTAATTTTGTTATCCTATTTGACATCACAATTATCCTTCTTTAACTATTCAAAGGATTTTAACATATTGCTTAGTTCAGTATGTATCACCTTTTGTTTTATAATTATTTATCCATATAGGTTGAATCTCCTTAAATTTGTAAGTTTATTTGCTCTTATTATCTGCATCTTATTGTAATTGAAACTGATACATGATTAAAGGATGTTTGGATAATAAATTGATTACATTAAATTTATAAATTTGTTACCCTATTTGACATGACTAATATTTTTCTTTAAGTATTCAAAGGATTGTTAATATATTTCTCGGTTTAGTGTGTTTCACTTTTGTTTGAAAAAAAAATTATTCAGATAGGTTGAATCTCTTTAGATTTGGAAGTTTATTTATTCTTATTATCTACATTTTATTGTAATTGAAACCCACACATGATTAAAGGATGTTTTAGTAATAAATTGATTACAATAAACTTATAAATTTGTTACCCTATTTGACATGACTTATACTTTTTAAGTATTCAAAGGATTTCCTCAGTTTAGTATGTTTCACTTTTGTAAAAAAAAATATTTCATATAGGTTGAATCTCTTGATTTAATTGTATACATATATATTTTGTTAACTAATTTAAGTTTATATAAGTTCATAAATACATCAGAAAATTTAAATGTTATATGGTTTATTTTGAATTAATTAAGAAGTTTTGGGTTAATCTTTACATAGAAATAATTATATATATATATATGTATATATGTACATATAAAACTTAATGTTTATATTTCAAATTGTATAGTTTAAATGCTTTATTAATATCGTATAATTTTAAACGAGGCAGTAGTTTATGCATATGAATTATTGTTGGCTATTCCTAATCTTATGTCATAATGATTCATTGATTGCTAATTGAATGCTGCATAAATCAAGTTTGTCAAAAAAGGGGAAGATGAATCATTCATCATTGTCATCTTTTATCTCTTTCCTTTATGTGATTGCCTTTAAACTTATTCATATTTATTCATATACATTATGTTATCAATTGATCATACTTGCCTTATGTTTAACTATTTTGTCACACAATTAAGCAAACCTTATTTTTATATCTCATTCTTTATTGTTTTAGAATTAAATTAATAAAATAAAATATGGTATTAAATAAAATACTGATTTCATTTAGAAGAAATTTAGATAAGATCTAAATACATTTAGACTTCATAGGCCCATTAAAGATCCAAAATGGCTAATTTTTTTGAAATTCACTCATTTTTTCTGCTGCGGGTTGGCCCAGTTCCTTCAATGTTATCAAAGCTCAATAGCCTATGCGGTCTAAATTAGTCATGTTAGGGCTAACTAATTAAGCTTGTGCACTTAGTACGGTGTCTAGAAAGGTGATGTCTAGGATTGGAATTGGGTAATCAAGTACTCTGTCCTACCTGGTTACCTGCCTAGCCTGAAAGGTGATGTGAGCCCAAAGGTTGCACCTAATAATAAAAGGCCCAATTTGAATTGGGCCTTGGGCTAATTTTCAAAATAGTTTTGAAAATTAAGACATGATTTTAAATTTAAAAGTTAAAATTTAAAATAAAAACATGTTTATTATAAAAGGTTATAATATAACATAAATTTTCAAAATGTTTGAAAATGTAATGAAAATTTCAAAATATTTGAAACTGTTAATTTCAAAATTTAAAATTTATTAATAAGATTAATAAAATAAATTAATAAAATGAGTTAATTAATTAATACTTATATGCATGTATTATATATGTTATTATATGTTATGTTATTTTAAAGTGTTAAGATAACATAAGTATACATGTATGTAAGATAAATTTTGAAATTGATATAATTTAATTAAAATTGTTTAATTAAATAAAAAAATACGCATATATAAGATATATGTGTTATACTATAAAAGTTGTAGTATCACTATAAAAGTTATAATAGATATGTCCAATATAAAAGTTGTATTGAAATACTAATTTAAAATTAATTACAGAGTTAATTAATTAAATAAGATTTAATTAATAAAATATCATACATAAGACTATCGTATAAGTAATATGAAATATAAAAGTTATATAACAATAAAACTTATATGGTATGAATATATAAACTAAAGATGGAACATTAAAGAAACCCAAATAGACTTAAGGAATAAATACATACGTAAATGTACGTATACTATGATTTATGATGTGTTTGACACTTGAATCACGAGGGTATTTCATAAGAAATACATTATTCCATAAGTCGATACCACTCAATACAATATATTGAAGATTATGAACCTTCAATATAATGTTGTCATCTACCATATATATATTAATAAATTACTTGCATACTTGTAACGGTTGAGATCTTTCGACGCTCGAAAGTCGACATTAATACGTCCACTATATCAAATGCCGCGCAATCGAATGCCGGAAAACCGAACCATTAGGGTTAAAAAGAAGAGGTATAAGAAGACAGAAGAAAAGAAAGAACAGAAAAACAGAAACAGAAACAATATCAGAATCTCACATTCGCAGCGGAACAATATATAATAGATAATCACTAGTCTTTTAAACAAAGAACTATATCAGTCTATACAATTCAACAATGAGAGTCAATATACAACTCAATACAACAATGGACAGTTATATAAACTTGTCCCCATACAGAATACATAGCGGAATAAATAAATAAGTACGAGTGTACGTCTCGTCATCCAGCTCGTCTCCAAAGCTCCAGAATATCCTGATAACATAACTCTAGGCTGCCCGTGTGGAAAATTATGGGCACCCAGAGTTTAGAAAACAATAAACTCCGAGTCAGTCATGGTGACTGGTGTGAGATCGTAAAACAGTTATTTTCACAAAGAAAATAAAAGAAATTTGCAATGCTTTTGGAAAATGAAACTCATAAGGCCTCCCGCCACACACACAATGCAAACGCAGAATTGGAGGAGATTTCTCCTTATGATAGTCAAAGATGCTTACTACGAAAAATCAGTTGATATTATTATTAATGTCTAGTGTGGAAAACATTTCGAAAGTATAATATTAATCTTAGCCAACATACAACCATTATTGTATGCCTACTATAGCTACCATCTAAACAGTGGTGACCACCATAAGTAAATGGCAGGTTCTACAACTAAAACCGTACAAGATTCGTATTGGGAATTGGATTTCCAAAAAATGGTCAGGCTAAGGAACTTCCTACTGCCACATGGGTACGCCTCTGGATGGACGTCCCGAGAACTAACTAGCTCTCTGCCAACACAAGGCCGGGTTACCCCTTACACTAGGTAACTACTACACGAATATGCCACCCCCCGGTCCTTTGGGACCTTTATCCGAGGGCCCTCGATCATAAAGCAACAATCACATAGTAAATGAGATTGGAGAAACCACACAGGTAAATATCTGGGCTCCATTCCATAATATCACCTTTTTCCAGAAGGAAATGACATACCCTAAAGGGCGTGACCCTCATAACCTTACCGCATCTTTCCTGTTTCGACCATTTTCGGGTTGTGAGGTCCGATGAGGTCTCGTCCACAAAGCTACGCTTTTTCACAAAGCCATGCTTTGATCAACGAATGATCATCAACACACAGCAACACTTAGCATGCCACACTACCAAATTGGGAGTATATCACTGATAACCTTCAACTACATAACCTCTGAGCTCGTACGTCTCAGAGAAGGGTGTTAAGCTAAGAGAATAAATTCTCCGCCACCAACAGAAATGTATTTGAAAGAAATCAGCTTTATATCTCAAAGTGTAATGTCAAACAAACAACCATACAAGTCTGTTCCAGGTTCGAACAGAACCGAAGGCACTTCCAAAGAAGCCCTTGTAATCCGGATATTCACTAATCACGTCCGGACTTCCCATCACAGGAAGAGTGATATAAATCTCTATACCGGAGCAACTCGGTGCAGAGACATTCGACGGGTTGTCCTTTCATTTTCGAAAATACCCGGTCTTCACACCGGTCTTCAAATGCATTCCATTTTGCCGTATCATTATTCGGAATGGGTTTTATGACACAAAGTCCTCTCCCGGCTAAACCGAATAATGAGCGCTTATTTTAAAAACAAATTCAAGTGCCATTTCAAAGGCAAATATTGATAGTCGGTTATGTAACTATCAACAACATTCACAACAATCAACCAATTTAAATAATTCTTCCAAATTATTAAATTTCAAATATCTTCGCGAGATATGGTTTAACACTTCAACCATTTGAAAACAAATTTCAAATCACTTTTCACCTTTCAAACTTTTGAAAACAAATTTCAAATCAATTTCCCTACACGGGATATATTTCCAAATATTTATTCATTTCCACTGGAAATCTGCCGAGTTCAAATACTTTATCTCCAAAATATTCCTTAAAATCCAATTTCAGAATTTCTTCATTTATAATTTAAAACTACTTTGGAAATATACTCGGCTTTTCAAGGAAAATACACTTCCATTTCAAAATGGTCCATTTAAACCAATTAAATAAATCCTTATCGATTTATTTCAAATTTACATTCCAAATTTGTAAATTACTTCCACACTTTAAAAATAAATCAGTGTTTATTTTTAAAACAATTTTCCCTTTCCTTTATAAATTCCATTTTGAACTTACATTCCCAAATATTCACTTTTTATACGATTTTCAAATCGATTTCTCAAATATTCACTTTCAACTCCAAATCAACTTTCAAATGGATTTCCAAATTTATTTCCCTTTTTAAAATAAATTCCTTTTAAAGAAAACAAATTCTTTTATCTCTTCCAATCTCTTTAAAAATCCAAATTTTAAATAAATTCTTCAACTTATAAACAATATTACTCGAAATCCACTTATTAAGCCTTTTTCCATATTTGGAATTTTATTCAATATGATTCAAAAAAATAAAACTTTATCTTTTTCAAACTTCTTTTAAATTAATCCAATTCTTTCAAAAGGAATTTTTTTTCTATAAATCTTCTAACTTGAATTTAAAAAAAATTCCAATTTTATCTATTTCTGGTATCCTACGATACCAAAAATATATTCGGCTAAATTATAGCCTTCAACAATTTCAATCACAAAGATAATCACACGGAGATTATAAATAATCAACACACAACATATGAAACAAATTCAAATGTTTTGAGGAATCCTGTTGGATCCCTCCTACCTGTTTCCCTGCATCCACAGATGTTAGCACAACAATTAAACACCCATTCCACTTCGAGGTGGAATATCGCGGTATATGGGATTTATAAAATATCATCCGCTATTATGCGGCGCATAGGGTCTCTTCCGCTATATAATGCGGGAAATCAACAACTCCAAATATATATATATATATATATATATATCCTACTATATACACTATCGCATCCAAACAGTCAATCAATAACTGCAATTCAAATTTTTATTTTAGTGAGAAGATCTCACCTTGCTTTTTATTTTGCAATCCATTTCCATCACGACTTGTTCTCTTTACAGATTTTGACCTAGTATAAACAATTTATACGGTTTTATTAATATTGAACAAATCAAACAATCAATTTTCCTCTTTAATAAATTATTTTACTCAAAATTCTCTACTTTAATTTCCCTTCATAATCAATTTTTTTTTAATAAATTCTTCGAACAATTTATAACCCTTATATTTTTTTCAAAATCCGATCTATGTATATTTACTGTTATACATTAAAACATGTGTGGATATACATATATATTTAACCATACTGACTATTTTAAAATTTAACAATAGAAATTTTAAGTGTGTATAGAATCAATATATATTTTTCTTTCAAGTAATAACAGTAAGGACGAACCCATACCCTAGATGTCGAAGCCCAGAACCCACTGCCTCCGCCTTCGCAAGTACGAACCAACCCCAAATCGATCGCCGATGCCCCGAAGCGCTCGCGAAAGAGCCTCGACTTCGCAACCCACTGCGATCATCACGACGCGACATCGTCGCCTGTCGCCTGAACTCGAATCTGAAGCCCTAGATCGCTCTGCCGCACGCCTCGCTCGAACTCGGTTCACGCCCCCAGCCTACAGCGCTGCCACGCCTTCGAAGAACGCCATCCCTTCGATTCGCCCAGACATCGCCTTTGCTTGCGAGCAACACTGCTCCCCCCAGCTTCGATCGAGACGAAGCCAAAATTGATTGCGTTCGATTTATCTACGAACGAGAAAATTTGGGTAGAACGAAAGATTGTTTTCGTTTGTTTTTTTTTCTTTTGAATTTTGATTTTTATCTAGATTTGATTTTTAGAGGAGCGTCCATTTGATTTCGTGAATTCGAGCAGAGGATTTCAAATTTAAGATGAAGGAGTTTGTTTTTCTTTGATCGGCCATTTTTATTTTCTTTTGAACGATAAAGAACTGCTCGCGTGATAAAAGAAAACAAAGGGGACAAGATGTGATGTCGATCAGAAGATGGCTTGCAAAAGAAGGCTACAGTGACAGCAAAAAGTTTAGATGTAGATATAATTTCAGCTGATGTTGACCAATATTCAAATATGTATTTAAATTTAAATTCAAATCATCTCGATAAATTCATCTTAAAATTTCGAATCCCTATCGAGGCGTGCCGCCAGACATTTATAATGTTATACGCCTATTACGAACGCAATGGAAAAGGTTTCGAGTCCAAATTCGATCGTATGGAGAAGATAGCTTTTTTGGACCAGTTATTAAATTGAATTTCGATAAAATTTCAGCGTGTTTACATATCGTACGCTCACACAACAACTCCAAACACTACAAAAATTGAAATCCGATAATAATACACTATTATGGATCCAATGGAACTGGTTTCGTCGAATTCCGAGACTGTGCCTCGGAAGGCTATTTTTAAATATCGATTTAAACGATAAAATTTCAAAACTGAACAAAACAGTTTCAAATTCAATTCTGAAAGTTCCAATACCTTCAGAATTATCAATATAGATTTTCTAAGCCTCGAAAATATTTTTAACAAGCTTAAAACTGAAGATAATTTTTTTTTACCCAGTTTTAGTAATTAAATTCGATAATTAAATCACCAAATTCATTCTGATATTTGAATTTCAAATCAAACTAACTTTCAAATATTTAAAATCAATTAAATATCCTGATTTCAAATGTCAAAAATTCAGGGTCGTTACAATACTCCTTAGTTGTTGAGCAAACTCAAGTTGGGGATGTTATGTGTAGTATTATTAATATATTAAACATACGAGGTAAGATAACTATATCTATTTGTTGAGCAAACTCAAGTACATATCTATACTTAGGCCATCACCATATGGTAGGTATGAGTGAATAATCTCTTTCGATTTGTTGAGCAAAATCAAGGTTGAAATGAGATTAGGACAAGGAAAATTGGGTCAGGAGTCATATGTGATACAACCGATAAGGAGTTATCCATCGCTTGTAGGGCTATGATTTGCTGAGCAAACTCAAGGTCAGAATACCAAGACAAATGAGTCATAACACCCACTAGTGAAGTCGAAAGACTTCTATGTTTCATCTTAGGGTTTGGAGAAACATAAAAGACTAGTGGGAGCCTTATTAGAAAAATGAAATGATAACATTTAACCTTTCTAATATTGTAAGAACATATGCTAACTAATGTTACAATTATCTATAATGATAAATTTATGCATTTAATATGATTGATAGAATGTTTATCAATTAACATATACAAACGAACTGAATTGAAAGTTGACAAATGGAAATATAATGCCCACTATTAAATTCTTATTATATGTTAATGTTTCAACACCCATGCAAGTGCCTGATTTTACAACTACTGAATACATTCGTGGTTTGTTCACTTATGCATTTATTTGGTCAAGATCATGTATTGCATTCTATGAGTTTCGAACTCTAAAACCAATACAGGACTATGGATATTTGATCCATATAAGATTTCATATAAATGTTATATAGTGAATGGTCAAAGTTTGTAATGTGCAATATTTCGATGAAATTAGTTCATCCGAAAAACCAAATAAACCTTAGTTTGAGATCGAGTATTCAATCTGATTGATTACAAAAGGGATCATATTGTGTTAATGTAACACAAGACCAAAAACTACAAGATAGATATAAGAACTCGATCACTAAAATGTCATTTTGATTGGTTTACATAAAGTGCAGCATATTTGATGCCCTTAAATGTTAATGATAATCGAATGTGCTTTTGTAAAGAGTTTGTTATGATATTGTAGTATGGTTTTCTTTTGAATAGTTTGATCATTTGTAAGGAAAATAAATGTATAAGAATAGATGTAATTTAAGGTATAGTTGGGATAAAGAGGATGAATAGTCACTTCTACTTCATAGAGAAACATTGGAAATGAGAATTGTAATAATAATTGATACTTAATATTGGAATAAGAAATATGATTTCTATTTTGAGATGTATTTTCATATATAAAATTGTTTTCTATGAGATTTATTTCTTTGAGCTCAAGATTTTTGATCAACGAACTCTCCACTGTAAATAGTTGCAGTGCATGAAATAAACAAATTGTATTAAGTGAATGATGGACCTTCGAATTTAGTATGCTATTATAGTAATGGTGGAAATAGTGGGAGCATGCCATATAGCACTTATTAATTACATCATAGTACGAAAATTGTTTTCGTATAACTTACCATACATTATTTATGAAATAATGATTATTTTCCGGTATCGGCTGAAAAAAATAGACATAGCTATATTTCAATATGAATATTATGAATATCCTTTGTGAAATAAAACTATAATGTCGTATTTTTTTATAACAAAAGTGATGCATTGGAAAATACAGTGGTATTTAATATTATTTACAGTTGTTTTGGAATTATAGACTAAGCCGTAGTTTTGAGAAATAATTTTATCGTATGATTTTGAATCATATGATACTTGTTAACTATATCTCAAACAATAAAGGGCTATGCACCCATTTAGTGGAAGTATCATAAGAGTTGATAAACTCTTCGGATTGATACATATAGATGTATGCAATCGTAATTCTATAAATACCAAAATGATTCCACATACTTCGTCATATTCACCGATGAGTTATCGTCGACATGGACATGTGTATTTGATACACATGTATTATGTATATGGTAAACTTATAGAATATAAAATAGAAGTAAATAAAATAACATGCAATAGAAATGATTTGATCTGATCGAATGAGTGAGTATATTGGAAAATGTTCCGAACGTACCCAAAATGAATAAAGATTCAATCTCAAAATTACTCATCCATGTGATACATAATGATGCATCGATATGGAGTAATCGAATTTTGTTGGACAATGTACGATTAATTGTGAGTGAAGTTGAGTTAGTTTCTTTCTATAAGGTAATGTACTTAAGGGTAGTACACAAGGTTAATATTATTTCATCAAAATAACAGTTTACAAAATTTTACAAGACAAGGGTTTATAAGAAACTCCAACATATCCTAGGCCAAGGAGTTGGCAGGTTGTGTGAGTCGAAAGATTGCATGTAATAATTGTTCGTAAGGGATCTTTTATGAATCTCCCCAAAAGAGATTTTGGAAGACTGTCATTGGATGACATGTTTATGTTTTGAACATAAGTTTTGTAAACTAAAACCAAATCAATTTTTAAATAAAGAAATTCATGAAACATTTGTGAATACCTATTTTGTTGCACTGAGAAACAATTGTTCTTTCAAGATATACCAACTCATTGTGAAGAAATTTCTTTGCGGAGTTATTGGTAGTAAAATGGAATTGGATACGATCCATGGATAAAACTGATTATATGAGATGAAATGAAATTAACTAACCTAAACAAACACAACACATTAGAGTGCCTAATAAGTATTCTCGCACATTGAAGAGAAACTATGAGTTTCTTATCAATGTCAAAAATATATAATCCTCAGTTGTTTAATTAAACCATTAAGAGTGTTAACTCTATGATATGATGCGCAAATCTAAAAGAATTCCAAGTATGCTATCAAAATATGATTTTGGTAGTCGTAGCCGAAGGGATGTGATCCATCGGTCGCGATTGTGTCTTTATGAGTAAGACTAATGCAGTTGGAATTAAATAAGCAACGTTGATAAGAATAATATCACAATTTTCAATTGTTGAAATTAGCGTAATAGATTCGGTATTCAACGTGCTCAAGTTAATTTGGATTTACTCACAAAACTACCACTTAGTATGACTTTATGTTTGGTAC
This sequence comes from Allium fistulosum, assembly GCA_030737815.1. Classification (NCBI taxonomy): domain Eukaryota; kingdom Viridiplantae; phylum Streptophyta; class Magnoliopsida; order Asparagales; family Amaryllidaceae; genus Allium; species Allium fistulosum. The sequence goes on along the minus strand of CM060901.1, from coordinate 1,383,197,265 downwards.
ATATGCATTGAAACATAAAATTCTAAATAATGATTTAGAGTATACTGTTTACACATAATAACCAAAATGTCTCAAAGTCAGTGGGAGCGATATTGAGTTTGTGAGTCTTTGGATATGATCCAAGAAATGGTAGAAAGTATCATTTTATAAGCATCAAAATTGAAAAAACTATTTTGATAGAAATATCAAATAGTTTGATTATCAATCAAAATGCAGAGGAAGCGTGTGTTCATAGGAAAGAACGGTAAAAGGTACATTGATATTTCTACGCTATAACAACATGTTGTTGATTTTAACGATGTACTTGTGTTAAAATCAACCTTAGTTGTTTTAATACTAAGCTTTGGATTGTAAATGAAGTCTTTTATAGTGAGTATAAAAGATATTGGGAATATCCCAAATCGATATGCAAAGACACCTTATTAAAAATGTTTAATACGGAACATGTGAGATTAGTTCCTTATGCATTGGCAATAAGAATTATCATACATATTATGTTATCTACGATAACGTGATTTGTTTATGTATTTGGTACATGAAGCAAATATCAAATCCAAATTACTATCACTAAATGATTATTTGAAGTGTTCTCATGTATTTATAAAATACTAGAGAATTGTTTACAGAAATAAAAACTCCTTATTAGGGAGTGTTCGGACTCAAACTTCATAAGTGATATTGAGTATAGCATGTTAATAATAAATTCAAGGTAAGAATCTTTAAGTTGGAAAAGTTCCAAATGAAAGACCGTGGCTGATTCAATGAAAAGGCTAAGTACATCGTCTTGAATATTGCCGCAATAAAAATAATGTAAATAAAATTATAAGTGCACAAATTTATAACTGAGCCGATTTCAAATGTTGAGAATCTCGTAACATTATCATATGATAACAATGTCACGATATAGTTTATAACGGAACTTATAGCTCACTAGATATCAAGAGACATACTTCGAATTGTTCCACATGATAAAGTAGTTTATCACCGTCGGAGAGAGTAGATTGACAGAGTAGATAATTAAACCATAATAGCATACCCGTTCACAAAGGGACTGACCTAATTGGTTTTGAGAAAAATGATTAGAGAAGTTGGAATAAGAATCCATAATTGATCCCAAGTGCATGTGGGAGATTGATAGAGTTAAGGTATGCCAAAAGGGCAATTATGTAATTTGTTACATATATCTAACTCGCTGACCAATCTTGTTCGAAATAAAGGTGTTTTCTTTCTATTAAATGCTTGATATAATGTGGTTATATTATTTAATTAAAAGTATATTTAATAGAAAATCCATAAATCGTATGTTTTGTGGTAGTAGTTACAAAGTGTTGTAACCATGATTAATTTATCACGATGAAACAAATATACCATTTTAAATGTTCCTAGTCAAGATGCATCGAGACTGGATATCGATATATCCATTGAGACTAGAGTACGTAACGCTCTCCAAATGTTGGGCGGTGTATTACTCATGACCGTTGGGGGAACCAAGGGGTTACGTACTAATAGTTATTGGATAACTATAGAATGACTCGCTAGATAGTTTTTTGTTGGTTAATATAACTAAGGTCAAGCAGAGAATATCGATGTGACTAATTTACACAGTTCTCTCGACTTGAGAATACTGTTGATCTTCAAAGTGGAAGCTACGCTTTGATTATAGTTAAATCGTGATCCATCGAACGACTATAGTTGGGTCGAGTGGAAGTATTGGAAGTGAAACACTATTCAAGAGAGAATTCGTCTCCTCATTTATATGAGGTTAGTATCACAGTCAAATAAAGTCAATTCAAAGTCAAAGTCTCTGGCTAGAGCATTTCGGTTAATAATAATTGTTATTATTAAACCAAAGACTTTGTGTTTGGACTATAAAGTTGAACGTGGATGATATTATAATTTTGACCCTTACCAAATTCCATAAATCCAAAGTGATATAGTTTTTACAAAGAGAATTGGTGTAAATAATTGTCACTATCAGGTACCACTTATAATAAGTAAAATTGGATTTTACCAAAGATGTGTAAGCGATGAATTCAGCCAAAATGTCACACCACCTGCTAAGTGATGTGCGAACGTTAATATTTGAATTGTTCAATATTAATCGCTGACTCAATTTACACCTTTGAGTCGCACAACCGTAATGATGAATTCACCAAAAAACCACATGATTTAATTAATTTATAAAAAGTTGTAAGTTAATTAAATTAATTAGTATTTAATAAATATTAATTATTATTTATTTTATTTGATGTTTGGTAATTATTTGTAATTATTTGAATGCATTTATAAAAGTTATATTTGCGTGCATTGACATATGATATCATTGTAATTAAATAAAAGATAATTACATGCATTAATTTATGGAATCTTATAACATTTGACGGAACGTAATTTTCAGCCATACCATGTAAAGAAATAGGAGTAAAAAGAGAATGTTAACCAAGAGAATTAATTAGATTAGTTTTAATTAAAGAATGGGAAAGGTTTCCTTCTTTCAAAGAAAACATATTCTCTAATTCATTATGTACGTCCGATTGAATTTCTCATTTTTCATTCTTCTTTCTGTAACTTTTCTAGTTCTCTCCTTCTCTAATAGCTAAAAATATGAGATCTTCCACAGCTTCAATTATTTCTAAAATCAAATACAAATAAATCAATGATGAAAAGTGGTTTATTGCTCTTGATCCTTGCAATATCTAGAGGCTGATTTCTAAATCTAGGAGATTTGATTCATCATTCAAGGTACGATCCATTGTTTACATCTAGAGGAAAAATTTGATGTTTCAAGGTGTACTTCAAGGCTTTGGAATTAAGGTATGATCTTTTTATTCTAATAATTTTGGTATAATGTTTTAGTGAACACAATTGAATACCTTAATTTATATGTGTATTATATTGTCTCATTTGATTTGAAAATGGTTTATGTATTTCAAATTGTTTATTATATGAATTGATTGGTTTATTTTTAATTTAGATAAATCAAAACTGAAACTTGTATATGATTAGAAAATATTTTAATTTTAGATCTATGTTTAAACATTCAAATCAAAACGTAATTTTTTTGGATTTGAATGTTTACATGTTCTTATTGTTTGTATTTTTACTGTAATAGAAACTTATATATGATTAAATGATGTTTTGATAATAAATTGATTACAATTAATTTCTAAATTTGTTACCCTATTTGACATCACAATTATCCTTAACATATTGCTTAGTTCAGTATGTATCATCTTTTGTTTTATAATTATTTATTCATATAGGTTGAACCTCCTTAGATTTGTAAGTTTATTTTCTCTTATTATCTGCATCTTATTGTAATTGAAACTCACACATGATTAAAGGATGTATAATAAATTGATTACAATAAATTTATAAATTTGTTACCCTATTTGATATGACTAATATCTTTCTTTAAGTATTCAAAGGATTGTTTATATATTGCTCAGTTTAGTGTGTTTCACTTTTGTTTGGAAAAAAATATATTCAAATAGGTCGAATCTCTTCAGATTTGGAAGTTTGTTTGTTCTTATTATCTGCATTTTATTGTAATTGAAACCCACACATGATTAAAGGATGTTTTAGTATAAACCGATTACAATAAACTCATAAATTTGTTACCCTATTTGACATGACTTATACTTTTTAAGTATTCAAAGGATTTGCTCAGTTTAGTTTGTTTCACTTTTGTAAAAAAAATATTTCATATAGGTTGAATCTCTTGATTTAATCGTATACATATATATTTTGTTAACTAATTTAAATTTATAGAAGTTCATAAATACATCAGAAAATTTAAATGTTATATGGTTTATTTTGAATTGATTAAGAAGTTTTGGGTTAATCTTTATATAAAAATAATTATATATATATATGTACATATAAAACTTAATGTTTATATTTCAAATTGTATAGTTTAAATGCTTTATTAATATCATACAATTTTAAATGAGGCAATAGTTTATGCATATGAATTATTGTTGGCTATTCTTAATCTTATGTCATAATGATTCATTGACTGCTAATTGAATGTTGCATAAATCAAGTTTGTCAAAAAGGGGAAGATGTATCATTCATCTTTGTCATCCTTTATCTCTTTTCTTTTTGTCCCTTATGTGATTGCCTTTAAACTTATTCTTATTTATTCATATACCTCATGTTATCAATTGATCATACTTGCCTTATGTTTAACTATTCTGTCACACAATTAAGGAATGAATATATTTGATATATTCAAACCTTATTTTTATATCTCATTCTTTATTGTTTTAGAATCAAATTAATAAAACAAAATATGGTATTAAATAAAATACTGATTTTATTTAAAAGAAATTTAGATAAAAACTAAATATATTTAGACTCTATAGGCCCATTAAAGATCCAAAATGGCTAAAATGTTTGAAATTCACCGATTTCTTCCGCTGCGAGTTGGCCCGGTTGCTTCATATGAGAGTAGAACTTTGTTTGATAGAGATGACTCTGACGATGACAATGAAGACGGCAATGATAGTGACTCAATAGATGAAGAGATAAATGATTTTTCTTTATAAGATTTACTTTACTTGTGTCATTAATTAAATAGAACTATTGATAGTCTCAAGCTGAAAAATAACAAATTGAAATCTAAAAAGTTTGTATTGCATCAAAAAAATAATAAATTGGAAAAAGAGCTTGAAGACGCTAAGAAATTTGAACATTTTGATTGCGAAAAATGTTTCAAATATGAAAAAGAATTTATTCGCTTCAATAAAAAATTTCAAAAGCTTGAAAATGAAATTCTGTTTTTGGATGAAAAATGAAAGAGAGTTGATTTGCGAATACAACATTGTACAAAAGGAGTTGAAAATTTTTAAGATGTCTGAAAATTCCAAACGTGCAATTTTTGAAAAAAATAATTTGGTGAAAACAGAAATGGTTCTAGATGGGCTTGAAAATGAAATTGAAAAGATCAGAAATCTTAAATGTGATAAACGAACTTTCAAAAAGATTTAAAATATATTAAAGGAAATATCAAAACTCTTGAAAATGAAAAGGTGATTTTGAAAAATAGCAAAACTGAAATTATTCGAATAAATAACGAATTGAAAAAAGAGATTGATTAACTCAAGGATTTTGAAAACTTGAATTTGAGAAATGCTAGCTTTTTGAAAGTGAGATGCTTGAAGTTAAGACCATAATAAAAGTGCTCGAAAATGAAAATACGGCCTTAAAGCAGGATGATTTTGAAAAGAGAGATATTGCTATTAATCGTTGTTCTAAGCTAATAAATGAGAATAATCTTTTAAAATCCAAAGTTAATGAACTCAAGTTAATAATTCAAAAAATTTCCACAGGAGAAAAATCTTTTAATATGTTATTAGGAAACCAGCTCTTTGCGAATAAATAAAAAGTACTTGGATTTCAAAGGTGCCAATTTAATGACTAATAACACCGCTGGGGGAGAAGTGTGTTTCCTAAATGTTTGAAATGTGGCAATATCAGACATAGTTATAAAAATTGTCAAAATAGGAACATAATTAAATGAGTTAAACAAATTTTGGTTCCTAAGGGTACAGTTGTTAATATTAACGGTAAACTATACAAGCAAATTTGGGTACCAAAGATTCAAACATAACCAAAAGTGGTCATACATCTCTTTCTAGGCTACTCGTTCCTTCTTATAATATGTAGGTACAAAGACGGGGTAAGGAGAAACTATGATAGGGGTAGATTTTGAGTTATTCTACACATTTGATGAGCAATAATTGCAAAGTTCCTTATCCTAGGAAAATGAAGCAGAGATCCGCACTTTGGATAAAAATGGTGAATGCAAATGTAACTTCAAAGGTATGCAAAGGTCAAGGGTAAAACCAATGTCTAAGATGTCCTTGTTTGCCATCATGGGCAACCCACTTAATAAGTAGTATCAGATATCATTGCATGTCATCATAGGCAGCCTAAAGTAATATCATTGTACGCCACCACTGACATGTAAGAGTACAGGTGATGCCATTGTTCACCACTATAGGTAGCCCAAACAAGTGGTATCCTAAAAGCGTAATTTGTTCTTTCATATGAGGACATCAGATATGATTTTTAACATCTATGATTGCTCCACTCTGATATTTTTGATAGTTCATATGCCTCACGGATGGATTGATGTTTCATACATTTTATTTCATGCGCATGAAATAAGCTTGCATTTTTGCTTTTATTTTTATTTTATTTTTCAAAAATCCAAAAAACATGTTTTTCCTTTTAGAAATTTTTTATTTTTGTAAAGTCGAAAAACCCAAAAATATGTTTTTTCTTTCGTATGATTCTTTGTTTTGCTCTCCATATTTATTCATGAAGTGAAATTTTTTTAAATGAGACATTTTGGATATGAGCTTTTTTTCGATGAGAAATTTCATCTGGTGAGTAGAGTTCTTTGACTAGAAAATTTTCACATGAAACGTCTTGTGAGATGAGCTTTGATATTCTACACTTGACATGACTTTTGAAAATGATTTTGCGAGATGAAAATTTTGAACTTCCCAATGAAGTCATTGAGATGGGTTTGTGATATTCAAAACTTGAGATGATTGTTGGGGGTGAATCTTTCTGAAATTTTTTAGCCTTGTGATGAAATCTGGTAAGATGAGCCTTTAATATTTTTTTGAAATGGTACATAGATACAACATGTCACTAGGACAACAAACCAAAAATCATGTGTCAATAAATGTTCAAATCACGCTACGCAAGTTTCGAACTTTAACCTCTCGCACCAAAGTCGAATCACTTAACCACTAGGACAATGGTGCTTGTCATGAGCCTTTAATTTTGTTTTGATATATTAATGTGTATACCCTTAGACCATATGCTTACCTCTTTACTCAAATAGCTCTAAAAACCAATTCATATTACTTGTTCAATGATAGAATATAAAACTGAAAACATTTTTGAGATATTTACATAGAATTTACTTTTGAAATCATATCACGATCGATTGAACTTTCTTATGTGATTTTCAAAAGTATTTATATTGATTACATAGATGATTAACAATATTGCATTTTGTACTTGATTAAATAATGACTTTATGATATTTTTGATAATCAAGCATAAGTTAAAAAAATAATATTTTGATTATTGCATATCCCACATCATCTCTGAATCTATCATTTTACCATCATATTCTATCGATTAAACTTGCTTTATTTCTTTTCACTATTATTCTTGTTCTTATATGAGTTGACTAAATTGGCATACCCAGAATTTATTATTAAAAGACCATGAAAAGTGATTTTTTTACACATATATCATATAATGGACTCCCTAAGCCCCAACATATCTATAAAATAGGTGTGTTGATACTCATCAAGTAACGACCGTCATCATCTAAAAGACATCGCGGCAATGCATGGATGGAAGATTCTTAATCTCATCTATGATGAGTTAAGGATAAGTCATTTTGACTTAAATAATATTTGTTGGTCACATTCAATCTCATCTAAGAGACCTCATAGCAATGCATGGATTAAAGTGACTTGATTTCACGATGAATTAAAAATAAGCTATTTATTACATAACATCTTATGGGCTATGTCATTTGAAACCTACTGCATATAACTACACTTAATTTGTCACCCTTTTTCCACTCATGGGATATGACTATGATCAATATAGTTGCAAGTGATGTATGGTTGCTTTTTCATTAAATATATAGTAGTCATATTTTGATTGAGTTTCATCATACGATATCACTTTCTCAATATGATAATTTGGTATTTATACTTTTGATGAAAACAAAAGGGGGAGAGAGCGGTTAAGATTTGGTGACATTTTAAATTCATTGTTAATATTGAAAGAAATGTTAATGGTTTAATATTTATTGTCGAACACATATGCCATATATGTAGGGGAAGCATATCAATAGGAGGAGCATATTATATATATTGAAAAACTGTGCTATGATTTCATTTTTATGATATTGAGTATTTTGATCAAGTTTCATCATACGTATCACTTTCTCAATATGCTAATTTGATTTTTTTTTTTGATGAAAACGAAAGAGAGATAGAGCGGTTAAGATTTGGTGACATTTTAAATTCATTGTTAATATTGAAAGTAATATTATTGGCTTAATATTTTATTTTCGAACACATATGCCACATATGTAGGAGGAGCATATGAATAGGCGAAGCATGTTATATATATATTTAAACACTCTGCTATGATTTTGTTTTTATGATATTGAATACACACTCAACATACATTATACTTGTCAAATCTTAACTTATTGTTTGTTATCGTCAAAAGGAGGAGATTGTGGAGTATATGTCTTGTTTGATGATAACAAATATATTTATTTTATTTTTGTTTTTAGAATGTGTTATAGTTAACAAATTATAAAAGCACAATTTTGTTTTTCAATCAACGCATCACACATCTACTTTTTATTTGTTAACTGTAGCATATGTTTCTTATTGTCAAAAAGAAGAAATTTGTAGCATATGTTTAATGATATGTATTTACAAGCTTTTGTTTTTAGTCGAGAGATTTAATTTTATTCATTTGCATATCTCGTTATTTCAAAGCAAATCTTCTATATATAGTATAAAAATATCTCAAAGAGCAATGCATATAATATTTCACAATTCAAAATGGAAAACTAAATCATTTACAAAGGAAGGAGATTTCATTTAGTGTCAATAACAACAAAAGAACAAAAAAATATTTCATAATCTTTTCAAAAAGAGCAATATATCACGTTTAGATTCATTCACATGCTCAATTATTCAAACCAAGATTCTCAAGCAAATCTTCTTGCCAGCTTGAAGTTTCTTATATATATTACCTTTCATATTTTACTTTTTGTTCATCAGATATAACAACAAAAAGAAAAGAGAAAAACTTCATTGCATAATTTTAATATTAAACAAAAACTTTCTATCCAACTAAACGAGATACACAGCTCCTCTTTCTTCATCAATATCTCAACTACCCATCATCTTGGAGCATCAAAGAGGTCGACAACCAGCACCATCTTATTTCCAAACCTAAAGTTCAACATCAGTGACAAACATCATCTTTGTAGTATCTCTCAACTATAGACGATCTTAACCATCACCATCTCCAAACATCTCAAAGTCCGAACAAAGTTTCAATATGTCATTGCATCACCATATCATACAACATGCCTACTCCAATATACAAGCCAAACAAAAGATTTAGACGAAAAACAAATCAAACCAAGGCAGATAACTCAACTTCGCAGTTCAGTGTCAGGCATCGTGGACAAACCTCACTCTACTTCCAAAAACAACGCATCGCGACCAGATCCAAGATCGATTTCTTCACTGTATACTTCCAGATCAAGTTAACTACAGAATAGGCGATACCACATCTCAACTTTCAGCATAACCACTGCAATGTGATAAAAGCAACCATAAACAGCCGAATTCAAAATCAATATCACTTGTAGCCTATTTATCCGAGCACCATCCCAAAGCCAAACACATAAAGCTCAAATCAAATGACTGTTACCAACATCTCAGAATTCAACCGTCAATGATTTCTAACACAGGCATCTACCACCATGAGTTTTTGGATGAGAACACAGCAGTAACATGCATCTCTAGTTAAAAGCATTCAGTCACGATATGAATATCGAACTTGTCTGAAACGCACGACGGTTTGGAGTCAGATCTGGTGACGTCTGGCTCCTCTTATCCATTATTCCAGGCAAGCATGGCAATGTGAATCGTTGGCAGTAGTCGACAGTTCAGATCCAGGTACGCGAAGCTTCAACCTTCACAAGATGCGAGAAGAAGGAGATTGATTTGGAAGGGAGTTTTTTTTTCAATGCGATCAAAAAATCAATTTTAATTGGGAGAATCTATTTCTGGAGAAAGGGACGATATTTCATTCTAACATGAAGGCACATTGGTCAAAGCCTATCAAATGAGAGAACTTATTTCTAGCCCCTCTTGTTTTAAAATTCACGTTTTAAAATTCACGTTGAGTAATTTTTAGGGGTGTTTGTTTATTAGGTTTTGTCTAGTATTTTCTGTTTTTAAATTTTGAACTCTGGAATTTTTCGGGATTAAGCTATGTGCTGTAGTTCGAGGATTTTGATCTTAGGGGATTGAGTTTAGGCAGAGTTGCTAGACATAGATTAATTTATTCAGTTTAGCCGAGAGTGCGAGTTTATAGGTGTTATAAGCGTTCGAATATATATAATTGTAGTAGTAACTTTGAGTGCAATAGTAGGTATTAGGCTGAAGCTGAGTATACCTACATTATTTACTTTTCGCAATTACGATTCTACATTATTTATTAGTTTATTTGCGGATTATTTTAAATACCCTATTCATCTTTTTTCTAGGGTACATTGCATGATCCAAACATTTGTTTACATAACAAAATGATGTATTGAAAAATACCGAAGTATCTAAAATTATTTACAATTATTTTGGAGTTATTGATTAAGCCATAGTTTTGAGAAATAGTTTTATCATATGATTATGAATCATATGATACTTGTTAATTATATCTCGAACAACTGAGGGCTATGCACCCATTTAGTGGCAGCGTCATAAGAGTTGATGAACTTTTTGGACTGATACATAAAGATGTATGCAAACATGAGTCTATTAATGCCAAAACAATTCCATATACTTCATCGTATTCACCGATGAGTTATCACGGACATGGACATATGTATTTGATACACATGTATAAGTCTATGATAAGCTCATAGAATATAAAACGGAAGAAAATAAAATAACATGCGACAAAAATGATTTGATTTGATTGAATGAGTGAGTATATTGGAAAGAGTTCCGTATGTACCTAAAAATGAATAAAGATTCAACCTCAAAAGTCATTCCTCCCTATAATACATAATGATGTATTGATAAGGAGTAATCGAACTTTGTTGGAAAAACACGATTAACAGTGAGTGAACTTGAGTTAAATTCTTTTTATAAAATGTGTACTTAAGAGTGGTACGCTAGGTTAAAATTAATATCATTCAAAGAATAGTATACAAACCATATAAGAGAAGGGTTTATAAGAAACCCCTACATTTTCTAGGCCAAGGAGTTGGCAGGTTGTGCGAGTCGAAAGACTGCACGTAATAATTGTATGTAAGAGATCGTGTATGAATCGTCCTTAGAAAATTTTGGGAACAATAGTCATTAGATGACTAACTTATGTTGTGAACATAAATATATTATGAACTAATGTAAAATCAGTTTTATATAAAGCAATTTATAAGATGTTAATGAATGCATGTTTCGTATACTGAGGAAGAACTGTTGTTTCAAGAAAAATACAGCTGCGTAGTAAAGGAATTTCTTTGAGAAACTATCGGTATAAAGTGAATTTGGATATTTGTAACAACCCTCGTTAGAATAGGCCTAAATTCAGACCTAGGAAAGACCTGTCGAAATGTAGATTCATTCTAAAGCTAGATGTTGGTTGGTAAAAATAACAAAACAGAGCTATCTATCTATTCTTTTAGAACTCACAGAGGAAGGAATAAAATATAATAACAATAGTAGTACCAATTTATTTTAAATCATTTCATATTTCATGAAACATTACATAATGTCAACCGTTACAACATTTGTTCAAAAATATATTTCATGGGTATAATAGAAAATAACACTAAAAAGATAAATAGTAACTGCCACAAGCTTCACTCTCACCATCATCAACCATCGTCAACTCCTTCTCTAACCTGTGTCGAAATGAGGAGGGAGTCAGAACAACAAGCGTCTAGTAAATAGAAATCTCGAGCCTTACTATTTCAGTACTTGGGAAGTATAATTCAAATAAGAATATGCCTTACGTGTTTACAACCATTTAATACCTCATATAAGGAAAGGATGCGAGTCCTTAATCAACCACTTAATACCTTCCATTCTCGAAGCACGTTCTTAATCCCATAACCTATAACCAACGTCATAAATGTCTAACAATGTGAGAGATAGTACCCAAGCCACTTAATACCTTTTGTTGGAAAATAGAAAGACTTTGGCCATTTAAGACCTCAATTGAGGCAGACCCCATCGTTTAATACCTATTCCCAAGGCGAACTCCTCAATGGTGACTATCTAGCTAACATCGCATGGAAGGTAACGACTCGAAAATTCACCAATTTAGTAAGATTTCAAAATATTCAAATATAAGGTTTTTAACATAAATAATGATGTTTTGAACAATAAATAATATTGGTAATCTTATTTTGAATTAATATTTATAAAAATATATACTTTGGAAGATATATCGATAAAATGACCGAAAACCATTTTATCGATATATAGCTCTTTGGACATCCGACATCGTGCACGGAGCAGGATACATCAATCATTTATCTATATAAGTGAGAATATGTAATAAATTAATTCATTTTATGTTGGATAATAAAAGTATAAATGACATCGTTAATAATGTCCCTATTTTCGAATAATTGATTTTTGAATTTAAATTGAGTTTAAATGATTTAATAATTATTTTAATTATTAAATGCGCCCTTTTAATAATTATATAATAATAGAAATGTTATTATCAAATTTTTTTTACAAATATATGTATATTAATTAAGAAGTGAAAATATGATCGGAAATCGAAATCGGAATTCGTAAGATTCAACGTATAGAAGTAGTGCAACATTGTGGATTATATGTGACATACAAATGCATATATACATATACACATACATGAAGACATTCATATGCACATGGACACACACATATACATATACATGTTTATACAAAATAACCAAAAATATTAAGACATTTTCTCGTTTCCTTAACCCTTAAGCATCCCAAAGTCAACATTTACAATCACAAGTACATGCATATGTCCAAGCACATGGGGAGGGGCTTGGTTCGGCCGAGCATGGATATTTTAGTCCTTCCATTTGCCTATAAATACCCACCATCCTACTTCACTTGCATTCACTCATTCTTCTTCGTTTTCTAAGCTTTTTTATCTACTTTCATGTCTTCCATGCTTAGACAAATAATGGAAAAATATAGTTCAAAAATAAATTAAATTATATAGTTATGTGTGTGTGTATCAAAACACTTCAAAACTCAAAGCAAACTCTTCCTCTCCACCTAAATACCCCACGGCCACACCGTCCATCCTCTCCTAGCCAAGGCTGTGAGCACCTACCACCATCCCAAGCAAGGCCGAGCCATCTAGAGGCATTAGTGCAAGGGTTCGTGAGCTTAAAGTTCGAGTTAGCGAAGCTATAACCATTTTTAAGTTAACCATTTAATCCGAGATGAGAAAACTCCACTTATATATATATAATTTAGATGATGATATGATATGTTGTTTGGTTGCTATGTTTGATCATCAAGTTTGGATGTTGATTATATGTGTATTTGATATTGAAACAAGTCGCGTTTAAATACACTTCAAAATATCACAATGCAAATCGCTTTCTTTTTTATAAATGAAATGGTATATATGAGTTGTTAAACTCTTTGAAAACGGTATAAAATGACTTAATAATGTTTTATAACCATTTCAAAGTGTTTCGATGAAGTTTGAACGTAAATAGAAAATTGTCAAAATATGCGCGTCGCGTAACGGTAGTTCACGATTTTGCGTCGTCGAAAGTTAGATCCATTTATATGATGGATTCGGAGTCGGAATTCTTTATAATAAGAATTTGTCAAACCTTTATAATCATAGTTTTCAAACAAAAGAAAAGGATCGAGATTTCGTTTAGTAGATTTTGAAATATGAGCAAAACAAATTTTCGAAATAATCGCGGTTTTGCAGTTCGAAATCCAAAAGGAGATTCTTTAAATTATATATTTTTAAATTCTTTAAAAATGTGGAATTTTTTTTATAAATATATTAAAATGTTCTAAAAGAGATTTGAGGTATAAATATGGACTTCCAAATGAGAGAAAAATTGTTTTAACCAAATAAGCTTTTAAAACACTATTTGCAATACTTTTTCACACTTTTTAATAACTTTTGCAAACAATGGTTTTAACTTAATTATTCTTTCCCGAATCTTTTGTGAACCTTTTCAAATAAGTAATTAAGTAATTTAAAGATGATTAAGAGGTTTAAAAATGAGTATGCAGAAACAATAGTACATTTGTTCCATTTGTGAGTGTCATAGAAAATCCGACCAATGGATGGAACATATCGAAGGGAAAGCCCGAATGCTCTAAAATAATTAAAATTAAATTGAGTATGTTAAAAGATTTAGAGTTGATCAAATAACTTGACCACCTTATGGGTGATAGAGTGGTATTCTCTAGGCTTGGGTTCGGGAAACCAGTTGCCTATCCCCCCAAGCTACCCGGACTGGCCCGACGGAAGGATAGTAAATTTGATTTACTCGGATCAAAATTTTCCAGTATAAAAGATATAATTTTTCAAATTCAAACAACTTGGATTGCATAGAAATAATCTTCTTATACTTGGTATTAAATTCCAAGGAGGGAATCTGTAATATCCGTGAGAATTCAAAAGGTGATTTCACCGTTATTCGACGGGTAGTAAAGATTAAATACGAAAATTAATATTGAGTAGAATTGGTATAATTTCCATAATCTTATTTACTCAATAATATTTTCTAAAATGATTTTGATTTGGTATTTCCAAAGTTAAAGAGAGGTTTAATGATTCCATATATACCGAAAAGAAATTCTTAAACATATATATCTCTAGAAGATATTATTTTTGATAAAAAGAAAGTAATTAATCAAATGATAAGCACCTATTTACTTAATATCTTTTTATCGATGATTGGTTCGAAGTAACCGGGGTCGGATTTGAGTGATTCTTATCCGAAAACCACTTCGAACCAATTTACGTATTCTTCGAAGTGAAGACATGGAATGATAATAAATAGAATGAAGGGCTGCTTGTATAGACGAATGTCCGACGTTGCATTTCGAGATCACATTGATTGATCTCTATAAACATATCATCTGTTTGGTGGCGGAGAAGGCAACTTATGTAGCTTAACACCCTTTCCTGAGACGTATAAGCTCAGGAGTTATATGTTTGTAAAAATCAGTTGTGTGATTGTGGAATGCAATGTGGCATTCAAAGTGAAATGTGTGCTATTAAAGGTAAACGTTGCCTTAAGCCTCGGATCTCGGAAATAACAAAAATAGGGTAGAAGCAGTAGGGCTATGTGGGTCGCGCCCATTAGGAGATGTCGTCACCTTTGTAGATCACTTTATATATGTCGAGTATGTTGTGTATGCTATGGGTTCCCGGATAGTTGGGAATAACCGAGGTGATGACATATCTGGTACTATCAAGGAAGTGGTAGACTGGTCCTATATTGATTTAGGCGCCCAATATCTGGACCCTAGGTGTATCCCTCTAGAGGTGTAGTACGGAAGGTAATCCCTTATCTTGTCGTTGTATGAAATCCATTCTCCAATAAGTGCCTTCGGACTTGATTGTAGAACCTAGTATGCTGAATTTAATAATGTAACAATTTCGGCTAAGATTATGTATATTTATTTGAAAAGTGTTTTCAAAAGATAGCCGGTAAAAATAATATCCCCAGATTTTGCACAGTAAAGATTTTGGTTATCATAAGGTAAAAACTCGTTCCGTGTTTATGTGTGGTGTGGTCTTATGAGATACCCTTTGTTTTCAAATATCTGTATTTTGAGTCATCCCAGCCCCATAACTGACCAAAGTTTAGTTTCTATTCCCCTTAAACTCTGGGTGCCCTATTTTTCCAAGCAGCCAAGTAGTTAGGTAATCATGGAGCATTTTGGATGGAGCATGGAGCCTGGAGCTAGAGTGTCTTCTTTAGATTATTATATGTTTTCAAATTTCCGCTGTATTAAGTATCTACCAGCACCTGTAGGGATATGCCATTATAACTATCCTGGTTGGATTAGTACTTACCATAACTTTGATATGTCATTTTGAGAGTGGTTGTACATATTATCTTTATGTAAAATTTTATGCTGAATACGATGTGAGATTCTGTTGTTATTCTATCTTCTATCTTTATTTTCTTTTTACCCTTAATGATCGGGTTCTCGCACTCGAGTTAGCAGTACGTGAATACCAAGGATGTATTAGTGTCGATTTTCGAGGGTTGAAAACCCCGTTCATCACATTTGGTATCAGAGTGAAGGTTAGCGAATACCTAAGCCTTGATGGGATCGACTCATTAGAAATATGGTTAGTAATACCTTAGAATGAGTTCAGTCAATGAGAGTGCATAATCAAAATCTTTATCCATCCAAATTATTCTATGCTTAATACCCATTCACCAAGATAACCTCGTCTATATATTCTAAAGATGTTCCCTTACTATATTTAGGTAGTAGGAAGTGAGTAACTGTCGTGGACGAGGAAGGGGAGGATCTCAGGTTGATCTTGCTACTTTCTACAAGAATTATACCAACTTAGGAGGAAAACCATTTAGGGGCACAGAATCTGTTATTGAGGTTCAAGCTTGGCTCCGCTCATATGAGAGAATCTTTAAGGGATTAGGCATTAATGATGAAAAGAAGCGCTTCCTGACATCTTGGCAATTACAGGAAGGGGCCCTAACTTGGTGGGAGTCAATTACCATCAACGAGTCAGAAGATAATTTTTCATAGGAAAGATTTAAAGAAGTTTTTGAAGAGCAGTATATACCCGCTGTAAGAAAATCATGTCTCTATAAAAGCTTTATGGATTTAATATAGGGAGAAATGTCGGTGGAAGAATATTCAAGAAAGTTTAACGAATTATCTCTCTTTGGTCCTGGACTGATAGATACTTCACTTAAGAACAACGAATGTTTGTGGCTGGGATGAGAGAAGAGTTTCATGATAGAATGACTGCTCACCTAAAGGGATCATTCGTGAACCTAGTAGATATGGGTTTGTGATATGAAATTCTTGACAGGGAGAAGCCAGCATCGGCAGCAAATATTAGTAGTAGTAGCAACAACCCTAGCAAAAAGGAGCTAAATCCAGAGGAAAAGAAGCAATAGGGAAGGAAGAAGAGAAATAATTCAAAACGTGTCACTTGTGGATATTGTGAGAATAAACGACATATAGCTGAGAACTATAGAAAGAAGCAGCAAACAAGTACTATTTCTTCTATGACACTCTGTTCTAATTGCCACCAACAAAGGCATATGATGATGGGTTGTCCATTTATGAAGATAGTCCAAACAGCTGAGGCCTATACCATGGAAGAAGAACCATTAACTTCGGAAGAGAGCAAGGAAAGAGGAGTTTTGGAAGGTACTATTTGTGTTGAGGATAGTGTGGTTAAAGTATTATTTGATACTGGGGCTTCCCGCGGTTTGATTTCCAAAGAATTGGTTGAAAATTTGAAGCTTACTACAAAAATAGTGGATACCCCTATTTGTGTGTTATATCCCGTAGGTGGTATAGCAAACCTTTGTATGATTTGTAGAAATGTCCAAGTTACCTACATTTCCCATTATTTGTCATGTTACATGTTTGTCCTTGATTTTATCGGATATGAAGTTCTGCTCGGTATGGATTGGCTATTTATGTATGAAGCTATTCTTGATTGTGTTAAGAGGACAGTATCTGTAAAATCAAGTTGGGAAATATGATTGAAATATGTTTTAAAGATCCTGGTCCAGTAAGGGATATTTTCCAGTATACACTTGATTCATCCAAAAAGATTTGGGAACAACACCAATTGTTAAGGAATTTCAAGATGTTTTTGACGAAGTTGAGAATTTGCCCCCACACTAGGAAATTGAGTTCTGTATCGGCTTAATTCCTAATGCAAGGACTGTTATTCACCCTGTTCAAGGGATGGCCCCAAAAGAGAAGGATGAATTGAGAAATCAAACAAATGACTTGTTAAAGAAAGGATTGATAAGACCAAGTCGCTCAAGTTGGGGCGCAATAGTGGTATTTGTCTCAAAGTTCAATGGCTCACTTAGGCTGTGTGTAGATTACCGAGACCTAAATAAACGAACAATTAAAAAAAGTATCCTCTACCCTGTATAGATGACTTGTTTGATCAGCTTCATGGTGCCAGGTATTCTCAAAAATGGATCTGGTCACAGGATTCCATCAGTTAAGAATAGCAGAAGATTGCATCTCCTTGACTGCATTGAGAGGGCCAGAAAGCTTTTATGAATGGTTGGTTATGCCATTTGGGCTAACCAATGTGCCCGCCTACTTTATGGACCTTATGGATAGAGTATTTAGAGACGTACTCAACAAATTCGTATTGGTCATCATCGATGACATTCTTATATATTCAAAGATAGAGGAAGAGAACGAAAAGCATCTAGAGAAAAAGCAAAATTTTCAAAATGTCACTTTTGGAAAATAGAGGTAAGATTCCTTAGGCATATTGTGTCAGGGGATGGAGTTTTGGTAGATCCAACCAAGATTTCAACTATCCAAGATTGGAGGCAACCACAGATTCCGAAGGACGTCCATAGTTTCTTGGGATCAATCGGATATTACCAGAGGTTTATTCAGGATTTCTCCAAAATTTCCTCTCACTTAACAAAGCTGACTATGAAAGATGTAAGTTTGAGTGGACACAGAAATGAGAAAGCATTTCAGGAGTTCAAGAAAAGGTTAAATGCTGCTCCCGTGTTAGGAATTGCTGATGAAAGCAGCGGATTAACCGTATATACTGATGCTTGTGGGGAAGGAGTAGGTGTTGTTCTGATACAACATGGAAAGGTCATCGCTTATGCAAGCAGACAATTGAAGATGTAACAACCCTGTTTCTAATTACCTGATTAATAAATGATTAATTAATTTTAAATGGTAATTTGGGGATTTAATTGAGGAATTAAATTTGTATTCGGGTGATTGATTTGAAAATATCAATAAAATGTTTAAATTTATTTCAATTCAATGGACAATCAAATAGAGTGAATAATACTGGATTGAATGAAATTGTACGGTTGTCAAAATACATACATACATACATACATACATACATATATATATATATATATATATATATATATATATATATATATATATCGTAAAATGAAGTACAAAGTTCAAATTAAATTGAAATATACTTTTAAATAAAGTATAAGAGTTACTCGCCGTTCGTAGCTCGATTGGTTTGGGAGCTGGGAGATGGGAACCAAAGGACTGTGTCCGGGCAGGTTCGAATTTCAGTGCCAAACCATCAGTGGGAGTTTCAACGTTAAGCATCTGTGTGCGACGACTAAATAAAAGCGGGGTAGACACACGGCGTGTGGTTTACTTAACTGAGTATCAATGAATACCATGATCTTAAGGTTCCCCGTGATCTAAAAAAAAAAAGTATAAGAGTTTAAATTAAAAAGAAAAAAAAACATTATTTGTACATTTTAAGGCCCAATCCCATGGAAACTCAAACCTACACCTCCCTGTTTCCCAAAACCCATATACCCCTACTTTCTTTGTTACCAAGTGCAAAATTAAAAATCAAAATCACTTAAAAAGAAAAGAAATAAACGCTCGATCTAAAAAAAATCAAAAATCACAACCAGAGATCGGCGAATGGAATCTCGTTCAACGCAAGGGTAGGCGCGAATTGCGGGCGAGAGGGTGAGCGCGATCTGGTGGCACGCTCGTGCTGGTGACTTCGGCGATCGATAGAGAGGCACGACGATGTACCGCAACGATATGGGCAAAGCAGTGACTGACGTGAATATCCTAGGGCAATGGGGAAGCCATTGCGTGACGAGGTAGCGAACAATGCAAGGACCTACGTCTTGAAGACGATTTCATTTTCATTGGTGATGATTTTAGTGAGTTAACTCTCACAAGTACTATCTCTAAAACAAATTACATGTCCATGATGTTGAGCCTATCGCTTTTTTATGGATGATCTGGTTGTTTAAATGAATTAGGAGTTTGCTACCTTTAGCTATTTTAGTTTTAGTTTGTATAACCATGCTATAAACTAATTCATGGAAATCAATAGTTGAAACTTGTTATCATTTTGGATGATTTGTGCACTACCATGGCTGTTGTTCTCTTTTTAAGTAGAAATGAATTTACATACATATGTGTTTTGCTTCATTTGAGGTTGCATTCTTAGGTGCTAGGGCTGACAAAGGAATGAATGTGATATGGTTTTATGAATCTCCATTTGAGTATTACTAAGTATGATTTGTAAATATATCAAAAAGGAATCTGATTATAAAACTTTAAAGGGATTCGGTTTTGTTTAGCTTTATATATATAAACATATGTTCTTATATACTCTTAGCTATCAAATTATTGCCTTAAAAATATGGTCAGGCGCTCTTACACTTTGCATTAATTTTCGTATAAACTGCATTGACTTGTTAACCCGAACATTCTTGTTGCTTCACATGTCCCTGTCCATTAATGAACTGCTGCTTGCGTTGCTTGCGTGTCTTTCTTTTCTTGGCTATGTGAGTACTTTTGTGTGTTACTATGTTGTTTTCAAATCCTATTTAATAAAGCTTGTAGTTCTAAAATTTCTTTTGGGAAATGAACAATTGAACTATATATATATATATATATATATATTTACACACACACACACATATATATTTATAATTTTTTTGAGAAAAAATGAGTGATTCTCACAAGGAGGAGGACACTCATCTAATTTTATTCTACACTATAGAGGAGCTGCCAACAAACCTGACAGATAGCAAAAACCCCTCGTACAAATAAAATAAAAGGGAAAAGAACCCACCCAATAACCTATATAACTAAGGTAAAAAATAAAGTACAAAAAAATACTAAAAAACAAAAATCCAAATCTTCTATATCAGCAATAACTCGCTAGTCCAATATCAACACCAGTAGATGCTAAGAATAACTAAACAAAGATTGTGAATTGAATACAAATATATATATATATATATATAATATATGTATATATATTAATTTTATATATATGCAAAGTAAACTACAAAATCTAATAAAAAAAGAAGCTATGACTGATGTGTATAAATGCTAAAGCACTAATGTCCGTCAAATAGAAAAAAACTATATAATAACAGACTTGCGATAAATCATTGAATATACAAAAGTATATATGATAGACGTATGCCGGTACAACTTAAAAAACAAGCAAAACAACTAACATAAAAATGTATGAGTCATACGCCATAATTCCACTACTACATTTTGAATTGAAAAAGCCACAGCAAACAATTCTAACTCTAACAGTATAACGTTATATGAGTCAATTTAATAAACTACAGACCTGCAAATCAAAACAGTTACAAGACAAAACCAACTAATCAATGAGTATGATAGAGTTATAATAATAGCATACACAAAAATAAAGAAAACTGGTGCTGACAATTAAAAATACAGTAGAAATATACTTACCAAAAATATAGATGATCTATGCGTGTTTATACAATTTAACATAAACAAGTAAACAGTTTAAAAAAGACACAACAAACATTAAATCCCCTATAGTTTAACATTATATAATCCAACAATATAAACTGAAAGCCTGCAAACCAAAAATGATTCAAGTCAAAACAAAATTTCTCTTCAACCAAATCTTTTCTGCAGAACTAACCATGCATTCCACAGCCTATGTGCACTGCAGAATAAGATAGATATATACACCTGGATTTAAATTGCCTACAACACAAAGATTATGTTAAATGCTGAAGAATGAAGATAATTTTTTATGCATATGTACGAAAGGCAGATATTAATCATTTATGGACAGTTGCTAGAACTCCATCTGTAGAGAAAAATGCAAAGTGAACAATTTAATAATTAATAAAATAACACATGCAAGCTCACTTTTTCAGGATAAACACACAATAGTCCTACAGTGTTCCTGAAATATCAAAAAAATATACTTAATAAAGTTTTAAGTTTTGTAGATTCTTGTTTTCTTCTTTGAATTTCTATAAGCTTGATCCATAATTTCTTCAATAATGAAAGCTAAGAGCTATTAGTATACAAATGAAAGTTAACTAAAAGTCAGTAAAAACATTATCTTGTAAAGTTTGAATTGTAATCAAAAACATATCAACTAAACCATAAGTTAAAGAGTTATACAACATAAAATGTGGTAGATCTTTTTAAAATAAGCATGAACTTCAAAGTAATATAAAACATGATAGAGCCATAATGAATAGCAACTTTTACTATGTGATAAAAAAACCATAAGTTTCTAACTTAAAAACTAAATGAAAATATAAATACTATATTACAATCACCAAGAAGTCTAAAAACAGTAAAAGATATATTATTACAATATATATGGAAATTTCCACTCGAATAAAGGAACACCTCTAACAAATTATAGATATAATATCATATACTTATATACCATATGCTAAAATCTATAAAGTATGATGCTTAAAAGATAAAATATACATGCAATGAAGAATATAATAAACAAGGCACTAAAAGTAAAATGTATACAACAAATTATACAAAATTAATATTCTAATAAAGGCAAAATATTAAAAGAATTACTAGAATGCATATCTAAATAATCTAAATTTAGATTTTTATTATTATTATTATTAGAAAAAATTGATTTCCTAAAAGAATCTATACGAAATTTTGCTTTTCTAAGAAACTTTTTTTTTTAATTTATAACTAGGATTTGAAATCCAATTTAAACTAAATATAGAAATAGCATATATTACTTGATTCAAACTTAAATTAGAATTATTAAAAATACGTTGATTTCTATCAAACCAAATATACCAACAAATAATGGTGAAAATAGTATCTAGTAAAAATCTATTCAAACCCATGTAAAGAAATCTAATATTATTCCAATATAACTCACTAGTTATATATATAAGTAAAATTTATATTAAAATTGAATAAATTTAAAGTTTTTATAAGAATATACTCAGTGTTATTACATTTAAAATATAAATGCAAAATATCTTCCTTTTTATTATTACAAAAATAACACTTTTTATCATTAAAAATATTTTTATTTTTTAACATTTCAATAGTATTCAACTTTTTATGTAAAATTAATATGCACCTTGGCTTTAGGTGGAGCATTAGTTTTCCAAATGTATTTAAATATATTCATTCTAATTCCTGCAAAATTAATATATTTGTAAAAAGAATTAGAAGTGTATTTTTTACTATTATCCCAACACCAGTTTACAATATCTTTATCATTATCAATATTATATAATTCTAATTTAGCATATAATAGTGCAAATTGAACAAAAGTACTACCACTTAAAGTACGATTAAAATTAAATTCCCAAGGAAAATTTAACTCAGGTCTATAAATATCAGAAATTAGAACATATTTAAAATTACAAATTTCATATAATTCATCAAATTCCACTTTAAGAGGAATATTCGATAACCAACAATCATGCCAAAACAAGGTATTATTACCAGAATGTACAATATTGTTAATTCCTAGTTTATATATGTTAAGATTTAAAATTACCGGTTTCCAAAAATGAGATATATTATTTGTGTTATTTATACACATATGAGACAAATTAAAGGTACCTCCATACCATTGGTTCGATATTAGTTATTTCCATAAAAAGTTTCACTATTATCCTTAAATTTCCAAATCCATTTTCCTAAAAGAGAAATATTTAAGTTGTGCAAATTTATAATCCCTAGACCTCCTTCATTTTTAGACTTACAAACCAATTCCCAGTTTACAAGACATTTAGTGCTACTATTTAAATTATCACCACTCTATAAAAAGCCCCTTCTCAATTTATCAATTTTATTTATTACCCAAATAGGAAAGCGATAAAAAGGCATCCAATAAATAGGTAATGCAGATAAAACCGAATTAATAAGAACAATTCTACCCGCTCTCGAAAAGAATTTACCATTCCAATTAGATAGTCTTTTATTAATTTTATCAATGATGGTATTCCAATCATCATGTTTAAGTTTTTGCGGTCTAATTAGGAAACCTAAATATTCAATAGGAAATTTCATTGTATTATAATTTAAAGTGAGTGCTACTTGATTTTCAAAATTATCTATATCATTTAATACTAAAACTCAACTTTTGTCAAAATTAATCTTTAAACCCGATAGAAGTTAAAAACTATATAAAATAAATTTAAGTGCAATAATATGTTTAGGTAAATGAGACATGAAAATCATGGTATCATCTGCAAATTGTAAAACATAAAGATCATTGCTAGTAATCTCATTACCAACACAATCTAATAGTCTATTATTGGTAGCTAATTTAATGATTCTAGAAAAAACATCAGTAGCTAGATTAAATAATAGCGGCGAAAGAGGATCCCCTTGCATGAGTCCACGTCTAGATTGAATTTTATCTTCTAGTATTCCATTAACCATAATACTAGAGTTACCTGTATAAAGCAATGACATAATAATCCAACTAATCCATCTAGTACTAAATCCCCTAGCTATTAATACCTCTTTAAGAAAATCCCAATTAATAGAATCAAATGCTTTAGCAAAATCTAGTTTTAAAAGAGAACAGGTGATATTATTTTTGCAATAGTAATTAATATATTCTTGGACTATTGCTATCATCCGTTGTATTCCTACCTTTTATGAAGGCAGTTTGAGAGCTGTCAATTAATGCATTCATTTTAGTATTTAACTGTTAGCTAGAACCTTAGATATAATTTTAAAAGAACAATTTAATAAAGAAATAGGCCGGAAATCTTTTAATTGATTGGCACCTAATTTTTTATGCACGTAATTAAATCTCCTTAACGATAAGGAACCTACATAAAATTCATTAAACATTTTTATTATTTCATCTTTAAGTATATTCCAAAAATTATCGTAAAATAAAATAGGAAAACCATTCGGTCTGGGAGCTTTATCATTTGGCATATCTTTAATAGCCTTTAAAATTTCCTCCTCCTTAAATGGATCATCTAAGCCCACTAAGTCTACCCTAGAGTCATCATTGTAAAGCATATCCCAGTTAGCTTTAATCCTATGCCTATTTTTGGTACTAAAAATATTTTTATAATAATTAGTAAATTCCTTATTAAGTTCTACTTGATCAAAAATCTCTACATCATTAGTAAGAATGGAATTACTACATTTTCTACCATTAGCTGTTTTATGAAAAAAATTTAGTATTCATACCTCCTTCATCCATCCATTGAATTCTAGACCTTTGCTTCCACATTATTTCTTCTTGAACAAATTTTTTATTTAATTCTTCTTTTAAATTATATAGAATATTTTTTTCTGAAATATTTAAATTTCTCATTTCTTCAATTATATTTAATTTTAGAGTATCATTTATTAATTTTTCCTTTTTGATTCTAATGCTACCAAAACTTCTTTATTCCATTTTTTGAGAAAAAACCTTAAATCCCTAAGTTTCCTAACCCAAACTTTAGCAATATTACCTTGAAATTTGGTAATAGAAAGCCATTTATTTACCACTAAATCTTTAAAGTTATTTTCCATTAACCACATTTTTTTCAAATCTAAAAATGTTATTACCAAAGTTCACATTGTAACAAAATAAAACAATTGGACAATGGTCCAGAAAAATATATGGGAGCCCTACAACCTTACAAGAAGGAAATTTGTCCTCAATTTCATTGCTATCAAAAAACTTGTCTAACAAAGCCATAAAAGGAATTTCTTTATTATTTAACCAAGTAAATTGTCTATTACTTAATTTAATTTCAATTGGATTACAATTAATAATAAAACTATCAAATTCATCCATAGCCTCTAAATCACCTTCCCTAGGGGATCTCTCACCTAGAAATCTAGTTACATTGAAATCTCCTCCTATAATCCATAGACTAGGAGCCAATGTTCTAAAATCTAAACACTCAGACCATAGTACCCTACGACCTATTTTTGAGTTAGGCCCGTACGCATTAGTAATATTAAGGGTAGAGTCATCATTAATGTTAGAAAAAATTAAATGCATCGAATGTTCTTTAATTATAGATGGTAAAAGTCTAACATAATTATCTTTCCAACCTATCATAAGACCTCCCGCACTACTTTTAGTAGGAAGATAAGCCCAATGATCCAAAAAAATGACCCCCTGGGCTTTTAAAAATACGATAGTCAGGAATCTCTATTTTAGTTTCTTGAAGTAAAACCATATCAATATTATTATAAATGAATACAGATTTGATTTTTCTACATTTCCCTAAATCATACAATCCTCTAATATTCCAATTAATCAATTTCATTTATCTAGTGATCTAACCCGTTCTAATTCATTATTTTTGATATAATCACTATCTAATTGACTATCATCAAAAATTAAACCTGAATTCTTTGCTAGGTAATCATTTCATTAGTAGACAATTTATTCAATGCCCATGCACTATAAGTACTACCCATAGGAAAATTCATACCTGGGCTAGAGCTATTTGTAGCTCTAGAATCCACTCTAACAAGACGTGCACTTCTTCTAATAGTTTTCGAATAGTTCTTAAGGTAATCCTATATGCACTGCTGAAAATTTCAAATTGTCTTTTTCATTATTAAACCAGTACTAACTAACGATAAGAAACAAAATTTGGCCTACACTTCACAGTACGGTCTAATTATTTAGCATTCAATACGTGCTGAATAACCATAAAACTAAACCAAGAGCTTTCTATTCATCCGTTATTATTATTAATTTATTCGAAATGTATCGTTGTTTTATTATTATTACTGCCGAAGTGCCGATGCTGCTATGTTAACTGTATTTCAAATATGGTCATTGTGAATATATAGTTTTTGTTTTTATTGGGACTATTATCGTACCCGATATAAATAAAATATAACATAAATTAAGACTTGACGATGTTGATGACGTGCTTTCAAAGTGGGCTGTTCCATTATTAGTTTGCGAAATGGAAACGAAAATGAAATGAAAATGAAAATGATGCAGGAAATGGTATAACGTCCTAGTCCAATTTGTCATAATCCAAGACTACCGTGTTAAAATTTGTGCATTCCAGAGTCAAATTAAGGTGGTATAAGAAGGCCAAGTCAAATTAAGGTGGTATTAAGTGTACATGAAAATCAGCAAAATGTGTAGAATATTAATTACTAAATTCATCTTACCCACTAAAACATGCACAAGCTCCGGGTATTCAAAACTTTTCATAGATGACCAATATTTATCTTAAATAGCCTAAAAGAGACAAGATAAACGTCAGAAAGATTTAAAAAATTATCACTGCCCAGAACTCTATGAGTTGGTTCTCAAACTATATTCTAGCCAACTTCATAACCAATATTTATCTATAAAACAATGATTATCTAAACTTTCTGGACTAGTGACTATATTTATCGTAAATGACAACCATGAGCTGGTATACCAATGACAAACGCAAAAGAAATGAATCACTCGTAGCAATAAAAGCAACCGAAAATACAATGGCCACAAATGACAAGATAATATAGAGTTTCAATAATTTATGTAATTAAGTTGGCGAAAAAAATGAATATAACTTTCATGGTAGTTGGTTTACCAACCAAATACACCGATCAGAAGTGACATGAAACCAACGGAGCTTGAAATTACAGCGAATTTATTACGGTTCTTCTGTTCTTTTGCACACCGTGACTATATCTTTGTTGCATTCTTCAGGTATTCCTACGGCTGAGTTGATTTCAACAAGTCGTGTGGTTGCTTCTCTGTATGTGTCAGATGTCTTATGTAGTACTCTTTTGGCTTCAGCTATTCTTCCTTGCATGACTAGCCAACGTGGAGACTCTGGCATGGCGAGAATGTCCAGTGCTAATAATGCCTAAAGTTAAAGTTCGCTTTTTTTACATGTTGTCATATATGCAATGCTAAAAGAAAAGGAGAAAGTTGGTTACTAAAGGAACTGCTCCTATGCCAAGCATGACTCTCCATCCATAATGCTGAGGCAGCCCAGCTAACGCTTAGTTTGAAACATACCCTGGGCTTTTAAACAAGTAACTATACTGCTCTTAGAGATGCTCCTTTTCACCCTTTTATTGTTCCTGATTCTATGCCTGAACAACCAGAACCTGAAACTGCAGCAACCTCATTTATGCCACCAAAGTTATTTGAACAAGACAAAATTGAATCTCTAGCCCAAGAAATAATATTATCCTGCCACTCTTTCAAATTAGTAAACAGAATAATCTGATTATTATTTGTATCCTCTATATTTCTTATATCTCTGCCAACCTCAACAGTAAAATCTCCATCCATGCAGTTAGTTTCTACCTCATCCATGGTTTTAAAATTTGTGGTATCCATGTCAACATTATTACTGTTACATCCAATGTCACTGTGTTCCTTAATCCCAAAAAAAAACTGACTATCAACATGGCAATATGAATAAATAAATATATTTATATTTATATAGTAGTAGTCTAGGGTGTCAGGTTATAATTATATGTACAAGTGGCCTACGCAATAATAGGAAGTGTCATGCAACGAATGAAAACACATTTACATAGTGGAAGAATGATTTTCAGGTTATAATGGTAGTAAATGTATTCATATAACAAAGCAGTTTTTATATAACAGCTAGTGTGTGTGTGTGTTGGTTTGTAATTATAAGTTACACTTAGTCTTCTATTTTAATTCATGAATACTTAAGAAACTAACATGTAAACTTTGTAAACTAGGCTTTATGTAAAATTGCATACATAAATATATATAAGAAGTATATTTAGTGAACTCCGTTTTTGTTCAAAAAGCATACATATAGTTTCGAAATTTTTATGTCATAGTATAAGAATAGGTTTTGAAATTTACCAGTTCATTGCATAAGTAGTCTATGTATATATATATTGTTTAGACTTGGTGCATGCCCCACTTTTCTGCAAATTCTAAAAAGACATGTTTTGTCCATGTTGTATTGTATAGTTATAGCCTACTTTTGTATGCATTAATAACCTGTGCCATCTTGCTTTTAAAAACTATAACTTTGTCTTGTACGTATATAGCCTAACCTCTTTTATAGGCAAGTTTTATTTTATAAAAGTATAGCTTGCTTTGTTTTCCAAAAAACTCAAACTAGTGGCATATAAATCTTTCGAAACTTGCATGTGTACTCTTTTTGTAGTGTTAGTCTATAATTTATACAAATTTATCTTCTTAATGTACTCTTCTTGATTTAACAGTTTTATGGAAATAAAAGGATACTTGTAGAAATGTTTTATAAGTCTAATGATATCTAACAATTCGAATTAATAGAACATTTTAAATTATGATAAATCAAATAAATGTTTTGAGAAACTTAATTCTATAATTTAGGAAGTGCTAATAATCGACTTAGTATTATCGATTGTTTTAAATGCTTTCAAATAACGCTTCGTCGAATATGGTATAACTCATTAAATAGAATGTTTGAGTAGAGTTTACTAACCCATTAGTGAATACATGAATTTCATCGGGTAGTATGGGATGCTTTGGTTAAATTCATGCGATCACTATAGGGAAGTAACTAACACTTTAGAGTTGTGTTCTCTTCAGGTGTGCCACAAGTGGTTGCGAGATCAGGAAGAGATTGTAATTTAGGTTTTCCGGTGGTATCCGTAATGAGTGAAATTTACTAGCTTCTAGTAAATACTTCAATTTCACCGGCAGTATGGGACGTCTATGTTAAATTCTGGTAATTACTGAAAGTGATAGTATTTTGCACTTTTGAGTTCATTCTCTTTTGGTATACGGCGGGAGGCTGCTAGATCCTTAAAAAGTTTACTCCTGGAGTTGTTTTCGAACATAGAAATATAATAATAAATAAATAATCTGGATTTCTTTTCAAGTGAAATAATATAAGATAAATCCTAGAATTTTTGAGTCATGGTTGCTACGATCATCTTGATCGTCCTGGATTATCCTTGAGATCACCTTATGATCTTGTGATTTCTCGTCCTGAGTAGGATCCTCGATATCAGATCGGTTTGAGTGATACCAAATTGTTTATTTGTTTGCTATGGGGCCTGAGTATAATCATTATGATTGTCTTGAGTATAGATCTCTTGGATTTTGAAAAACTGGATTTTGTAACTAGTCTGTGTTTGTGAATTAAATATATATTCTTGGATCTTGGTATGGATGCTAAGTTTAGTCAATCTTGCGAATCATGTGTTTAGTGACTAATTCGTGTTTTATGACTTAAACTTATAATCCTGTTTTGAGTTAAACTAATCTTGCGAATTTTGATATCTTGGAAATCTGGGTTGAATCATGTATTTAGTGATTAGCCATGTACATCTTGGATACCTGTATTGGATATCTGGATTCAGTTATGTATTATTTATTCTTGTGTTATATCTTGTTCTCGCCCTATTGAATATTTAAAGATAGTTTGATCCGGGTGTTATTTTTCTTGGGTCAGGTCGAGACTTTTCAAGTTACAAGATAGGTTGACTTTTGGATATTGGGCTAGCAAGGAGATAAACACTTTTGACTTTTAATTTATCTCATTTAGGAATTTGTGATTATGTTTATAAAATGCATAACTGAGATTAGAGAATTATAAAACTTGTATATTATGTGACTTTTGTGTTTTATTTTGTAGACTCACAATTTGTTATGTATAAGTTGAGAGTTACTCCGTTGTGATCCGTGACTGTTATTTATATTATATTTTGTTTTGATTCTGAGAAATCGATGTGTCTATTACTTTATATTAACACTGTACAACTCAATTTCAGTTCAGATATTAAGTGAAAAAGGTATAAATGACTCGTCGGTGCTAGTAAAAAGATATATTCACATTCGATCGCTCTTAACAAGCTGTATTCTCCGGATTAGCAGATGACATTATTTGTAATATTCTTTGCTAAACTAGGTATCGCAGTGGAGTCATTGCAGAAGATCCATGAAAGGAATTATGCAACACACGACTTGCAGCTGTTAGCCGTTGTGTTCGCACTAAAAATGTGGAGACATTATCTATTGGGTAAGAATTCCTTATAGTTTATTTTAAATAAACTTTGATTGACCTTAGTAAATAATATTCCTTCTTTAAATAGGTGAAAAGTTTGAGCTCTTCACAAACCACAAATCTTTGAAATATCTTTTCACTCAAAAGGACTTGAATATGAGGTAACAACGTTGGTTGGAATTCCTCGCATCATATGATTTGGATATTCTATATACACCCGGAAAAGCTAACGTAGTAGCTAATGCATTAAGAAGAAGGTGTGCCGTTATAGCTTATTTTATAGTACATCCAACTTTGATTAACCGTATAAAAGAGAACCAGCTCAGAGATCTGTTTATTCCAAAGATGGTCAAGGCAGTGGAAAAAAACACAGTACCAGGAAGATGGATAGGATTCAAGATGGATGATCAAGGAATATTAAGGATGAATGGAAGTGTATGGGTCCCAAATGTCGATGGGATAAGGCAAGAAGTTTTAACAGAATGTCACAATTCTCGATTTTCTATACATCTCAGAGTTACCAAAATGTATCGAGATATGAAGAAGACTTTTTGGTTGTATGAAGAGCGATATCTCTATCAATATCAGCAGATGTGAAAATCGTCAACAGATCAAGAGTGATTAAAAAAAAGACTGTTGGATTACTCTAACCTCTTGAAATTCTAACTTGGAAATGGGACCAAATATCGATGGATTTCATCGATGTCTTACCATGATCAAGAAAAGGAAATGAAGGCATTTAGGTTATCATAGATCGACTAACCAAGAGCGCACACTTTATCTCAGTAAAACCAACGAGAACTGCTGCAAGTCTGGTAGAGATATACATGAGGGAAATCATTCGATTGCATGGTGTCCCAAGCAGTAAAGTTAGTGATCGAGACCCAATCTTTACTAGTAAGTTCTGGGAGGCATTGCAAGCAGCTTTGGGAACGAAGCTGAGTATCAACACCGCATATCATTCCCAGACCGACCGACGGACTGAAAGGGTAAACCTAGTATTAGAAGATCTTCTAAGAGCTTGTATCTTAGATTTTGGAGGTTTTGGGAAAATTACCTTCATCTTGTTGAGTTCTCCTATAACAACAGCTATCCGCCTAGTATTGGCATGGCACCGTACGAAGCTTTATATGGTCATCCATGTAGATCCCTAGCATGTTGGATCAAGACCGGAGATCAGTTTTTACTAGGTCCTGATACGATTCGAGAAGCTTCAGAAAAGGTTGATATGATCAGAAAGAAGATGAAAGAAGCCCAGAGTAGGCAGAAAAGTTACGCAGATAAACAGCGTAGAAATTTGGAATTCATAGTTGGAAATTTCGTATTCTTGAAAGTCTCTCTGATGAGAAGAGTGGTAAGATTTGGACGGGCAGGGAAGTTAGCACCTAGATTTATTGGAGCTTTTCCCATTCTAGAGCGAATTGGCCCATTAGCTTATCGTGTGGAATTGCTCGAGAGGTTGTCTAGCATGCATAATGTCTTTCACGTATCTCATCTAAGGAAATATGTACATGATCCAGAGCAGATTATAGAAACGGGTGCCTTAGAAGATCTAGAAGTTGAACCAAATTTGGCAGTTATTAGACGACTAGTTCAAATCATGGATCACGATGAGAAATGACTGAGAAGGAAAGTTGCGAGATTGGTAAAAGTCCAATGGAGTGGTGATGTAGAAGACTACACGTGGGAAACAGAAGGCAGAATGAGGAAAGCATATCCTGAGTTTAGGATTAATGTGGTATCGAGGTAGTGTACTCACCGCTTGTGGTGTAGTCACTTATCAGATCTTGTATACATTTCATTTTGTTAAATATATATTCATTTCGAGTCAATTTCTTCTTATCCTTAATTTTGAGGATGAATTCTTTTAAGAGGGAGAAGTATGTAACGACCCGAAAATTCATCACTTCGGTAAAATTTCAAAATATTCAAATATAATATTTTTAACATAAATAATGATGTTTTGAACATTAAATAATACTGGTAATCTTATTTTGAATAAATATTTATAAAAATATATACTTTGGAAGATATATCGATAAAATGACCGAAAATCGTTTTATCGATGAACAACTCTTTGGCCAACCGACATCGTGCTCGGTGCTGGATACAACACTCATTTATCTATATAAGTAAGACTATGTAATAAATTAATTTATTTTATTTTGGAAAATAAAAGTATATGTGACATCGTTAATAATGTCGCTATTTTCAAATAATTGATTTTTGAATTTAAATTAAGTTTAAATGATTTAATAATTATTTTAATTATTAAATGAGCCCTTTTAATAATTATATAATAATAGAAGTACTATTATCAAATTTCGTTATCAATATATGTCTATTAACTAAGAAGTGAAAATATGACCGGAAATCGAAAGCGGAATTCATAACGATTCAACATGTAGAAGTTGTGCAACGTTGTGAATTTTATGTGACATACATATACACTATACATGTACACATACATGAAGACATTCATATGCACATGGATACACACATATATACATATACATGTTTATATACAAAACCAAAAATATTAAGATATTTTCTCTTTTCCGTAACCCTTAAGCATCCCAAAGTCAACACTTACACTCATAAGTGCATGCACATGGCCAAACACATGGGAGGCATGGTTCTGCCGAGCATGATGATGATGGAGGGAGGTGTGGTGGTGGTGATGTAATGATGAATATGCACTTAAAATTGGTATTTTACTCCTTCCATTTGCCTATAAATACCCACCATCCTACTTCACTTCCATTCACTTCTTCTTCTTTATTTTCCTAAACTTTTTTTATCTACTTTCATGTCTTCCATACTTCGAGAAATAATGGCAAAATATAGTTCAAAAATAAATTAAATTATAGTGTGTGTGTGTATCAAAACACTTCAAAACTCAAAGCAAACTTCTCCTCTCCACCTAAACACCCCATGGCCACACCCTCCATGCTCTCTTAGCCAAGGCCGTGAGCACCTACCACCATCCCAAGCAAAGGCCGAGCCATCTAGAGGCATTAATGCAAGGGTTTGTGAGCCTAAAGTTTGAGTTAGCGAAGCTATAGCCATTTTTAAGTTAAACGTTTAATCCGAGGTGAGAAAACTCCACTTATATTTATATATATACTTTGGATGATGATATGATATGTTGTTTGGTTTCTATGTTTGATCATCAAGTTTGGATGTTGATTATATGTTTATTTGATATTGAAACAAGTCACATTTAAATACACTTCGAAATATCACAAAGGAAATCAGTTCCTTTTTTATAAATGAAATGGTATTATGAGTTGTTAAACCTCTTTGAAAATGGTTTAAAATAGTTTAATATTGTTTTATAAATATTTAGAAGTGTTTTGATGAAGTTTGAAAGTAATATAGAAAACTGGTTAAAATAGAAGCATCGCGTAACGGTAGTTCACGACTTTGCGCCGTCTAAAGTTAAATCCATTTATACGATGGATTCGGAGTCGGAATTCTTTGTAATAAGAATTTTCCAAACCCTTATAATCATAGTTTTCAAACAAAAGAAAATGTTTGAGATTTCATTTAGTAGATTTTGAAATATGAGCAAAATAAGTTTTTGAAATAATCGTGGTTTTGCAATGGCTGCTCGCTACTAATCCTAGAGATGATTCCAATATGATGTGGCAGGAGATTTCCTTCGGTTAGTCCTGTCATTGGACAATTTGTATGGATGAATGTCTGACATTGCATTTCGAGATCACATTGATTGATCTCTATAAACGTATCATCTATTTGGTGGCGGAGAAGGCAACTTCTCTTAGCTTAACACCCTTTCCTGAGATGTACGAGCTCAGGATTTATACGTTTATAGAAATCTATTGTGTGATTGTGGAATGGCAATGTGACATTCAAAGTGAAGTGTGTGATATGAAAGGTAAACGTTGCCTTAAGCCTCGCACCTCAGAAATGACAAAAACAGGGTAGAAGCAGCATGGCTATGAGGGTCGTGCCCACTAGGAGATATCGTCACCTTTCTAGATTACTCTATATATGTCGAGCATGTTGTGTATGCTATGGGATCCTGGATAGGTCAGGAACGACCAGGGTGATGACATATTCGGTACTATCATGGAAGTGGTAGGGCGGTCCTATGTTGGTTTAGGTGCCCAGTATCTAGACCCTAGGTACATCCCTCTAGAGGTGTATTGTACGGAAGATGGTCCTTTACCTTGTCATTGTATGGAATCCATTCTCCAGTAAGTTCCTTTGGACTTGATTGTAGAAAAGTACAACAAAGAGGACCTTTCGCAGCGTTTTAAAAGTGTTGCCATAATCATTAGCAGCGTTTCGAAGAACACTCCTAATATTATACTGTAAAAGTGTTAGGGAATTCCGCAGCGTTTCTGAAATGTTGCTAAATAAATGGCTATCGAAGCATTTAAAAAACGCTGCAATGGATTAATTTTGTAGCGTTAATTACATAATGCTAACTCATTTAGCAGCGTTTTGGCAAGGCAGTCTAACTCATTACTTAGGAGAACCAGTAATATAGCAGCAGTTTTGAAACGCTGCCAGTAAGTAATGCAGCATTTTTGAAATGCTGCAGTATATCAACGTTTTTGCTACATTTTACAACTAATGCAGCAATTTTAAAACAATCATATAAACCATGAATAATGTATTAAAAAAAACGGCTCAATTTATAAAACAATAATATATATAATATGATATTTTAAGCAGTTATAAAGAATAAACATAATCAAAACTACATCAATTTCATACACCATAAAATTTAGTATATACAACATTTCATGAACAATGTTTTAAGCACAAATGTTAACGACATAAAATCTTAAAAAAAGAGCTTGCTAAAAGAGAAAATATAAATCATGGAAAGTCCAAGCCCATCTCCTTCAAAATTCCAATATGCATATAAGAAAAAAAAAGACAATTAGAGATCAGCGGTAGAAGAGAACAAATATGATTTATTATGTAAAAGCCAAAAAGGAAGTGAGATACAGACAGTGATCCTATATCATGTCAGTTTTCACATATTCCATTATCATCTCTCCTTCTACTTTTCATTTACTACTAACTCAAAAAACCCAAGCATTTGATCCGATTAAAAAAAGAGTTGACTTAAAAACTCAAATTCAAGTGTAAAATAGTGTGCGATTAGTTAAAAAGACAAGATTATCATTCACTTCACTCTGTATTACCAATATAACATCCCAAATTCACCTAAAGTTCTTATCCAAAGCAAAATACCCTAAATTTAGTTCGGATTCATCAAGAGACACCAGGTGGGTATGGCTTAGCAAACTGTGATCGGTGTGATGGCAGGAATCCTCTAGTAGTGCAGATGTATTCTATGTTCAAAAAATAGTTGATGTGAATATTCTTCAGAGAGTGACTATGTACAAACTAATTGTAATAAAACAAACCGGTAATATTAATTAAGTTTATCTATCTAATTTGTATGTGTTATGGCTTATCTGTAGATTAAATAATACATTTTCATAGAATATAGTTAAGATTACATCTAGTAATTATCCTTAACATACTATATATTATTTATGAACATGAATGAAATATATTTTATCATATATCAATGTAATAAACATTTTATTATCTTCATAAGAAAAATAGTTCCACATCGAGTAAACTAATTCTTATATCAAGAAAAACGTTCAAATGCTTTAACCAAATTGAAATTATTAGAGTCATAGACTTGTAATTGTTGCTGTTCTTGTTATAAACTTAGATAATATTTATAAAACTTAGTTAATTTATTATTATTATTATTATTTATAAAACTTAGTTAACTTAGTTAACTTAGTTAAATTATTATTCTTATTATTATAAATAAATTTAGTTAATTTTTATAAAACTTAGTTAACTTGGCTAATATTTTATAATTTATTATTATTATAAACTTAGTTAATTTTTATAAAACTTAGTTAACTTATTATTATTATTATTATTATTTATAGAACTTAGTTAACTTAGTTGAATTATTATTGTTATTATAAATTTAGTTAATTTTTATAAAACTTATTTAACTTTGTTAATATTTTATAACTTATTGTTATTATTATTATTATTAACTTAGCTAATTTATTATTATTATTATTTATAAAACTTAATTGACTTAGTTAAATTATTATTATCATTATTATAAATTTAGTTAATTTTTATAAAACTTAGTTAACTTAGTTAATATTTTATAATTTATTATTATTATTAGTAACATATTTAATTTTTTATTATTAACATATTTACTTTATTATTTATAAAACTTAATTGACTTAGTTAAATTATTATTATCATTATTATAAATTTAGTTAATTTTTATAAAACTTAGTTAACTTGGTTAATATTTTATAATTTATTATTATTATTATTTATAAAACTTAAATGACTTAGTTAAATTATTATTATCATTATTATAAATTTAGTTAATTTTTATAAAACTTAGTTAACATGGTTAATATTTTATAATTTATTATTATTATTATTAACTTAGTTAATTTATTATTATTATTATCATTTCTAAAACTTAATTAACTTAGTTAAATTATTATTATCATTATTATAAATTTAGTTAATTTTTATAAAATTTAGTTAACTTGGTTAATGTTCTATAATTTATTATTATTATTATTAACTTAGTTAATTTATTATTATTATTTATAAAACTTAATTGACATAGTTAAATTATTGTTATCATTATTATAAATTTAGTAAATTTTTAGAAAACTTAGTTAACTTCGGTAATATTTTATAATTTATTATTATTATTCAAAATCTGACAGCACCTCCTTTGCGCGGTTAGTGCTTTCCCACACACCCAATTCAATATATATACATGATCAAAACAAGATCGGATTCATATCGTATATCATAATATATACTCCAAGGTATCATACACACACACATTTTAAAGCATAAAAACATACCTTTTAATAACAAAAGTTAGTAAGCAATATTCTATATGCTTTGTGCATGTTCAGCTTTCGTACCTCCCATCAGTAGGCTTTATCATGTTTTAACTGTTTCGGTATTCATTTGCATGTTCCGCTTTTCCATGTCCATGTTGCAGCATACTCCAAATTTTAGCGCACCTAACATTCTGATGTTTCAACATATTCTTTCATCTTGCAACAGTCAAGTCTGTTACTGTTTCAGCATGTTCATTCACCAAGCAACAGTTTGCTTGTAGCAGCCTAGTCAGTACCTGTATCACCGATTCACCATGCAGTAGTCGACTCATTAACAACGCTTCAGCTCAATTACAAGTCTATGCTTCAGTTCATTACAATGCAATACCCATCAGCTCTTTCAAACAACCACCATTATTAAAAACTCATTCAGTATAAAGAAAACTATTAGCATTTAGTATTTCTATATGGATTTCTTTAGTATATTTGTAAAGAAAAACATGATGATGTTTAACAAGTAAACATTTCTTAAATGCCTTTTTAAACAGCTTTAATAATAAATGCAAAAAACTGCATGATTCAATTATATTGTATTAATTGATATTCACACAACAAAAGACTGGTTTTGATAGTATAGTGCTCCAAACCAACAACAACTACTTCTCGAGAATTTTAGCCATATTTTAAAGTGGATTTCCAGTTGAATGAATCATATACAACCATGTATATATGTCATTACAAGCCAAATAGTCCCTACTTAAGCTCAAACATATCCATTTACTTATAACTTTATATAAAACTTTAAACATAAATAACGAAAATAATACACTGCTT
The DNA here is from genome assembly GCA_030737815.1 of Allium fistulosum. Lineage (NCBI taxonomy): Eukaryota > Viridiplantae > Streptophyta > Magnoliopsida > Asparagales > Amaryllidaceae > Allium > Allium fistulosum. The sequence goes on along the minus strand of CM060901.1, from coordinate 1,383,158,733 downwards.
CAGAATCAAATCAAAATAGTAGCATCCACAGTTCCAATTTATTTATCAGGAATAAATGAATAATGCAGGGAAAATGGGTATAAACAAGAAGATTAGCCATGACTAATAAATTTTCAATCGAATGAAAATAAGTTTACCTATTATTATCATCAAGAGTCTTAAAATAGTTAGGCTTTGATCCAAGCTTCATATACTTCAATGTAGTAGTTGAAAAATCTTCTATTTTAGTTTATCCTTTATTCTGAAAGTTAAATAACAAATACTTTAGTATAATTTTGGACATGGTTAAAAAGTAGCATATATATTCTCATATAACTATAAGAGTCTTACGAGTAAAGGATAAGGGAATGACAGCTTTTAAGCTAGAAGGCAACATGAGCAGATTGACCTCAAAATAAGTAAACAATAAACAATATGAGAAACATAATACAAGCACTAACTTATTAATACACAAAGGCTTTATTGCTATATATGAATACATGTATAGTATTCACTAGTGACCTATGTCTAATTAAAATTTGCATATAGCACCATAGCATGCCACAACACATGTTGTTGACATAGTAGGGCGGGTTATCATTATGAAATGCATTGGAAAATTTTACAGAACATAAACGTCATGTTTAAATGGACTAGCATATTGATATTATAGAATTGAGTTATCACCTACCATGTATTAGTAATGTTTATATGAGGCATAAGTTGAGTAATCCTAAGTACCTGAACTGTCAGTTTTAAGAAAGAAAAAAGAAAAGTCATTTTCATAAAGCAATAAAATGTAACATACAATGTTCTGCTGGTGTCACGGAAGATGGGTTCATGTGTATCAAAAAGGGGTTTAGAACACAACTGCTCCAACCGGCAGGTTGTAGCCCTTCATATGCAAGTAGACTGTTCAAATGTGCTAGGGGTTATATGCCAGTTGAATAGTGTATAGCCAGATTGTAGTAGGAAACGATCAGGTGAGCATAAAGAAGTATTAACCTGAATAGGGGGAAAGAACTAGGAATTAGCTTTGACTCCATACCATGTAATGTTTTAAATATATTTATGTAATAACTACGTAAGCATTTCCTTTTGAATTTATTTGGACCATGCTAATGCATGCATAGATAAAAATATTATTTCCACATCAACTAAATGTGTACGTATTGTGAAAGTCATGTTATTTGATTTATTCCTATACAAAGGTTCTACATAAGTGACATAGCCTTTATTAATATATTATCTAACTAGTCTTTTACTTGGTGATAGAAATCTTAAACATTTTTTTCATGACTAAAGATCCTAAACTAAAAATAATTGTGTTTCTTCAATAAACAGTCACTGCATGTTCTTAGTTTCTAAATAAGATGCAACAACTAAATGGAAACTTTTTTGATTAACAATAGAATTAGTACACATTATACACCTTCAATAGCTCATCCAAAATAATCAATAAATAAATGCCAAGGCTATTACAATTTCTCAATCCATACAATACAGAGTCCATTCATTCGTAACTTAATACAACGCAGGGTGCATAAATAAGGACTCTCTCGGCATTAGATTTTCAAGTGAAGTAATTATTTTCACTGATAAAACATTATTGAGCACTTTAAGTTTTTGGATCTTATGGCCATAGTCGATATTTTTGGATATTGTGGACTGCACTGCCAAAGAAAGGCGTTCAACATATTGCTTTGAACATTTCAACATTTTGAGCAATGTATAAATAAAATTAAGGGTTTTGGAGATGCTAAAAAAATTCATTTGGCATTATTCCTTAGTGTTAGCACATGACTAAACTATAATTAATGGTTGATTGAGTTGAGTGGACATAACATATCACACTATACTACCCATGGTTTTATCAGTTGCAGCCTATGGATCATCAATATTAATGGTTTTTATACGATCACTGTTTTTGATATAAAAATAAAAACAAAATGGTAGATTCAACAACCCTAACACTATCTAAATTTTAGAAGAAAGAAAACCAAATATTAACCTTCCTCGTCGGGAATTTAGCTACTAATAAAAGTTATATTGAATCCAACAAAGTTATATCAAACAATATTCTTAGTAGTTCATCTGAAAATGGTTCTACTAAACACAAGTAAAGGAAACACAATCAACTCCAATTAAGACTCCTTAAAAACAAATACAAAAAATAACTTTGAATGATTAAATCTTTCAAATACCATGTTATGGAAATTTTTTGTACAAAAACCCAAGCAGAAGGGAGAGAAAGTAAAGACTGGTTTATTACTGGGAATTATTCATTAATGGAACAAATATTGCTCACTTTACATATGTTGACGCAACAGAAAGAGCAAATGCATTTCAAGTATGGATGCAACATGAAGAGCATATGCACTACAGTCTATAGATTTGGATAATTATCTGCAGTACAGGTTTAAAAGGCAATAATATCAGTAGTTATTATCAAACATAAATGATTCAATCATTAATAATAGGCGCAAAAATAATTGCTATAACAAGACATTTATTGCATTCAAATGATTTATGAACCACCTATATATTTTCTTCAAACTAAAGCTGTTGATTCTACCAATGAGATCATATATTTGGTAAAATAATTTTTGAAGAATGAAAGAGTTGGTACTGAAGGAAAATTTTAATCATTAAGAAGCAATATAGCATGCTGCGCACTTTGGAACAGAACAAAATAACATGTTACGACTAGAGGAGAATCATAGCTTAATTATGCAACTACATCACAACGACATATGTGAAACCAATAAGATTAACTATATAACTTATTTTTGTTTAGTGGCTCGATAATTTTAAATACATCAAGAGCTAAAAACTATGTTAAAAATAGAGAAAATTATTCATCGGGACAACAATTTTCGAACTTAAAAGTATGGCAGTTGTTGGTAGCATGTTAATGTTCCAAGAACTAATATGCTTTATAACATGGATACTGTACAGCAAACAAATCACCAAATACGTTTTATTTCAGTACTACACGTAAAATTTGACAACCCTAGTCAACAATAATAGACATGAATGTATTATTATAAGCACATTTACACTGAGTAAAATCCAAGGTTATATATTTTATATTTCAAAACTATTTCTACACATATGAGTTAGTTATAACTCCTTTTTAGGATGCATAGCAAAACAAGGTGATAGTACCAATGATATGTTTGATCGTCAGATAGACAATCCCTGGTAGGATAGATGTCATCATGCAAAAAAGGAGCTAAACCACTGTTTTTAATATTGTTTATTAACACAAAAAGTGTTACTCTGTCATATTCACCTACATGTATGATATTTTATTTTATGGCATAACTGCCTATGTATCATAATCTGTTTATAAAGAAGGCAATCTAACTTCATTTCAAAAATAATAATAGAAGATAGTCAAAACACATTGGCTTTAGAAGGACAGTGAAGCAAAGCTCGCTTAAGTCTAGCGATGTGTTTCCTTGTTAGAAAATTGTTGTGCTATTTTCTTAAGAACATATGGTAAATACTAAGAGATGATTATTCACATCACAAATTTGATTTGTGGTGGTTATTGAATGTTGTAATTTGACGAAGGTATAATCATAGTGTCAGGTTCTAAGTTTTGTGGAAGAGAGCTTGTGTATCATAGAATGAATTCATTGATTATGGAGACCTAAGTGGATTCCATTTGAAGCGCATGTTTAAGAGTCTTCATATATGTAAGATAAAGTCCTCCCCGTGTATAAGATTGAGCAACTACCATATGTAACTGGTTGAAGTTAGAGTGTTACTACAAGTATAAGCAAAAACACCATCACATATATAAAACAAATATCATTGTAGGTATAAAAGTTTAAGGTCACTACAAGTATAAAGCAATAAGGCTATCACAAGAGCAAACACTGGTGTAATTATAAAAAAATGTAGGCTACCACATTTACGAGATTGAAGACGGCTATCGTATTTATAAGTATTTACAAGATTGGAGATGGCTAACACAGGTGTAAGGCAAAAAGTCCATCCCATATACAAAATAGTGGTTATCACAAGTGTAAACAATGTCAACACAAGTATAAAAATGGGAAAGCCACCATAAGAATAAAAACTATAGTTATTGTAAGTACGAAATAAAGAGCTATCCCGTGTTTAAGATGAGCGGTACCTGTGGAGCCGGTTTAAAGCCAAGCGTTGTTTATATGAATTTGATATCAATGTTTACTGTTCCAGTAGCTTCTGTACTTCGGTATTTTTCTATCTCCTCGCACTCTTCCAGACTAACTGGCAGGTACGGCCGGTTGAAATACTTAGAGAATAGAAATTGTCCCTTATCCATTGCGAAAATCGCTCCTTTTGCTCCTGATTTGTCGACCACCGTCACTTGATGAGTATCCAATCCATTACCAATGGAACAAATACAAATTTACCAAGAACTTCACTTGGAATAAGGTAGTTGTATGTCCCTTTATTGTAATTGTCAGCGCCAAAATAGAAAGAAGCGTTCGAAATGAGAAAATTATGTGGGAAAATTGACCGTCCGCTGAAATAAATACCAAATGCACCATCCCCTAAATGAACAGCAGTGGTGTTGTCTCTGTCGATGGTTCCTGAACCGACTGAAGTGAAGGAGTATTGTTGATGACAGTGTAGGCCCGGACTCCTCTGCTGCTGGCAGAGACAGAGACAAAAATGCTCTTCTTCATCGCTGTAGAAGCTTCGATGGCTACGACGTCTTCGTAGAAGGGTGATGCGTTGAATCCTAACGATATTGACATGATGTCGACTCCATCTTCTATTGCTTGGTCCATGGCTGCTAAAACATCACTTGTTGTTTAGTTGGAATCTGAATCGTAGTAGAACAATGCCTTGTACATTGCTACATGTGCCTTGGGTGCGATTCCTATCGCATATCAAAGTATTAAATTTTCTAAAAATGAATTCTTTTTGAATTTAAGACCTTATATTGTATATACCTGTCACGGTTCCTTCAGCATAGCCAAAATAACTAGCATCGCGAATAGGACTACCGACTACTATAGATGATGTATTAGTACCATGACCGAAGAAATCCCTAGATAAATCATAATCTCTGGCAGTGGATATATTATTGCCAGACTGACGAATGCTTTTACTGAAACTTCTTGCTCCAATGAGTTTTCTATTATAGAGGCTGGAAGTGAAATTGGCACCTTCTTCGCATTTGCCTTTCCATTTGGAAGGAACAGGCGCCATGCCTTTATCTAGAAAACTCTTACTCTCTGGTGAAATCAAACGAGGACTCGACTGGTGAGAAGGATGAACAAGACCAGGCAACTCAAATCAAAGATTAAGGGAAGGCGGTAGTGTTCGTAAGTGGAGGAAGAGAGGAATATCATTGAGTGGAGGAAAAAGGGACTGACATCGTAAGTTTTAGGGAAAGAAATTAAGGTATTTGAGAGGAAAAAGAAATTTGGAAAAAAGAGGAAGTGAGCATGGGTATAGAGAAAAAAACGTGGGGGTGAGATATTTTGGATGAGATAGCGTTTTAGGTATATTTAATCGTGTTTTGAGATATAATAAACAACATTTTGTATAAAACGCTGCAATTTAATGCTACTAATAATGAATTTTCTTGTAGTGGAACCTAGTATGCTGGAATTTAATAATGTAACAATTTTGGCTAAGATTATATATATTTACTAGAAAAGTGTTTTCAAAAGAAAGTCATTAAAAATAATATCCCTAGATTTTGCATAGTAAAGATTTTGGTTATCATAAGGTAGAAACATGTTCGGTGTTTATGTGTGGCGTGGTCTTATGAGATACACTTTGTTTTCAAATACTGTATTTTGAGTTTCTCATACCAGTCCAATGATTGACCTGGAATTTATTTTCTATTCCTCTTAAACTCTAGGTGCCCTATTTTTCGGGATGCTAAGTAGTTAGGTAATCTTGGAGCATTTTGGATGGAGCATGGAGCCTGGAGCTGGAGTGTCTTCTATAGATAGTTATCTATTTTCGAATTTTCGCCGTATTAAGTATTTACCAACACCTGTAGGGATAGGCCGTTATAACTATCCTGGCTAGATTAGCACTTACCATAAGTTTGATACATCACTTTGAGAGCGATTGTATGTACCATCTTCATGTATAATTTTGTGTTGAATGCGATGTGATATTCTGTTGTTTTTCTATCTTCTACCTTTATTTTCTTTTTACCCCTAACGATCGGGATTCTGGCACTTTAGTTTGCGGAACGTGGATACCAAGGATGTATTAGTGTCGATTTTCGAGGGTCGAAAACCCAGTTCATCACATGGAATCTCTTGAGCTACTTGATGCTTCTTTATGGAAAGACGGACCATCAATCAGTCACTTAATCCTTTATCCTAAAGCGGACCCCTATTGAGATACCACCTATCGTGCCTAATGACCAATCTCTTGGCCATTTACTACTTCATTTGAGGAAAAGAGGCGGGCCCTCAAACAACCACTTAATACCTCATGAACTCGAAGTAGGCCCTTCATGTTATGACCCATACTCATAACGACGTCTCACATTAGTCTGACTATTCATAGGAACTGATAGCCAGATTAGCCGGGCAAATTTACCCTACAGAATTTGGGACTAACCTCGCGTCATTATAAATACTTATCATAGAAGATGTCTCACATCAACCCCAAAGTCACACTGCTAGTAGTCAGATAGGCTGAGCAGACTTCTATGTACTTTTTGACTGATCTCGCATCCCTATGACTTATCCATAATTTAAATAATCTCCATATATATAATACTCATCTCACCATTCCATAATTAAGGCCTAATAAGGAATCTTCCTTATTGTGCCTTAAAATATTAATTACTTTCCTAAGGTGGATTTAATGACAATTATTACCTAATTAACTATGCAATTATACGTTGTAATTATACATTTATTACGCTAATTAAGATATAAATAAATATGCACTAATTATTCTATGTGTGCGGAGATTGCGCCCTAACTAACGTTAAATGTCAATTCCTTTTTATCCGTAATATTACAAGTCTTTCCTTTTTCCATTTTACCAATAATGTCCAAATTCTGATATCCTTAACAACGGATTCTAATATCCATAACAAGATATTCAATGCTCATATCCAAAATTGCAATAAATAGACTTGTATATAGAATCTATGTCTAACTTATCTCATATTAAAACAATGGAATAAACCAAAAATGAAAAATTACAATTTGATCAATTCTATGCTCTATTGAACTTCTTTTACATGAGTTTAGACAAGAGAAATATTAAATTTTAGTTACATGAATTATCATTTCTAATGTTTTTCCTCGATTATCAATTCAAAATAACGGTATATCATTCTAAAATAATAAATTAATTTCTATTGCCTTATTACTCAAAATATACTATTATTTGACAAAATACCTTCTGTAACTTTGTTCAAAACTCTTAAAATCACTTACAATCCTTTTCTTATCAATTCCAATAATATTTCTTATTCAAACAAGTTCTGAATTTGATTAAGAAAAATTGCATGTATAAAATTCTCATCTTTACACAATTTCTTTTCCAAAAATACCCAACTCATTTATTAATTCAAATCCGTTAAACTATCAAAGATACCTTTTATAACTTTAAATGATGGAAAAAAATGATGTGGGCAAAGATAATTCCTATTACTCCTCTTCTATATCATTTATTACTAGATTAAAATTCTTGCTTCTTTCACTACCTAAACTCTGTTATCATTCTTCGCATTTCCTTATACGGGAATGTTCCTCATATCTACGTTATTGCACATTCTTATACTTCTATTATTTCTATCCTATGCCAATCAAGCACCTTTTGCATTTGTACACCCTTCCAAAGAAATTTAAGGAAAAACCTCTAATTTTATAAGGTAGGGAAAATCATGCATTTCACAAAAGAAATATATTTGGACCAAAACACTTTTGGCTCAATAAATTTAAACTAAGAATTGTAAGAATGTAAAATCCTTTTTAAGTTAGAACATGTTAACTCAACTATTTATAAATTATAAATCTCTAAATTTTCTTGCTTAAAATAACAGCTTCCGGATTTATAAAGTAGAAGAAATCACTAAAAAAAATAGAAGAATCCAAAAATGAAGAATCCAAAAGTTGAAAACTTTTAATTCAACAAATTTTAAATTGAGAAGTTAACAAATGAAAACCTTTTCTTTTTATAAAAATCACTCACCATTCTCTTTCAAAAACTTCCAACTTATAATACATAAGTTCTTTACTTAATAATCTTTTAGAAAAGCTCGTTCAAAACTTGTAACGACCCGAAATTTTCGACCCCGAAAATTCGACATAAATACATTCACTGTAGAAATGCCGAGCAATCGAACGCCGGAAATTTCAGATTGTTAGGGTAAAGAAGAAAAGAGGTAGAAGAAGAAACAGAAAACAAAACATAGAATCTCACATTCGAAGCGGATCAAAATATAATATCAAATAATAGCATTTATACAAAGAAAAGTTGTATCTGCTAATTTACAATCAATACATCAGAGTTACAACCACACACAATAAACTGGACAGTTATAATTAACTTGTCCCAGATAATCAAAAATATATCACAGCGGAATACACTCCATACATTCCTGCCATCCAGCTCGCCTCCTGAGCTCCAGAACGTCCTAACCTGGAAATCTGTAATACTCGGTCTGACCCGAGCATTACAACAAAGTAACACCTGAGTCAGGCTGGAAACCAGGGTGAGTAAATCCATAACTTGAAATACTAAGGCTGTAAAACTTCTTTGAAAAGCCAGGGTAACTCGTACCTCACTACGAGTCCTTATCTTGTTATAGTCAAACACTTGTTTCACAAAATAATATCTAAGTATCGTTTCTTAGTTTCAATGGTCCAGTTACTTAATTTATTCCATTCCAGCCTATTCGATTTACAAATCAAATCTATAATGAATTTTAAATTACTAATCGAAGTGGTTCCGGATATCGCTGATATCTGATCCCGGTCTCTTCGAATCAAATGTCATCTTTTTAAGCCAAGATGTTTAAGTTAAACAATTTAATTTAAATTTAGGATATCATATTCACATAGCAATTATATCACAGATAGATAACTTACATTATCAAAATTCATCCAAAGCATCTCATATCACAGAGCATCACAATCACATATCAGATATATCAAATAATCCAAGGCATTCAATATTATTCAATCATCCATAAGCAAAATTAATTAGATGTACAATTCCTAGTTAATTTAACTTAATCTCCAAATAAATTAAATTAATTACTTTAATTACTTTTAAATCCTGCTTACTTAACATTAATTAATTACAGACCAATTAATTAATCATCCTTTAATTATTCATCTTAATTAATTATCCTTAATCAATTATTTCTTAATTACATTAAGTAATTAGCCTTTAATTAATTACATAAATTAATTATCCTTTAACCATCCACATTAATTAACCTTTAATTACCCTCATTAATTAATTATACCATAATTAATTACATTCAGAAATTATCCATAAATTACTTACATTAAGTAACCTTAATTTATTAATTACCATAAGTAATTACCCTTAATTAATTTCATTAACTAATTACCCCTTAATTACTCACCCTTTAATTAATTAATTAATGACCCTTTAATTAAATCAAGACCCAAATAAATTAAAGATAAACTCTTTATCTTAATTAATTACATCATTTAAATCTTATTAAATTAATTACTTGAAATTAATTATACAGAAAATCACTTGAAACTCTTTTAAAATTCAATACATTCATATTCATTACTTACTTAATTACATCACTTTATTTTCCTGAAAAACTTACGGATTTAATTACGTAATTATCCACATATATAATTTATTTAAAACCAAACCAATTAATCTTAAAAACAATTAACTTTAAAATTCTAACCTTTGAAACTTCCTTGATAACTTGATCAATACCTTCGTTTGAAACCTTTTAAAACTTGTTTAATAAATTTACTTTAAAAACTTGATTTATATTGCTTTGAAAACTTATTCAATTTAATATACTTTAAAACTTGGTTAACTTTTATTTGAAAACTTATTGAATCATCCAGTTCAAGAAAACCCGAGCCAAACACAACCTTTCCCCAAACCAAACCCGAGAAATCACTCGAGTCACTCGTGCTCTTTCTTCTTCGCGACAACCCGCCATCTCCTTCGATCCAGACCCAAGAAACTTCCTTTCTTCCCCCAATGCCCAAAACAACACTAGACACAAGGGATACTCATGCACGTGTACGCCATGCCTAACCCTCTCCGACCATCGTTCCGATCACCAACATGTCGACGATGCTCCACCCAAACGACTCGACCACCCAGGACTTGGATTCTGACTTCAAATCGAAATCGATAAGAACGAGCATCACCTGGAACAAACTCAGTCACCCAAACCACCTCGCATCGCCTAACTCTGACCATCGTAGACCAAGTCATCACGCCTGGAGACTCGCCAGAGCATCCTCTTCCTAATCCTCCTACACCGGTCACCTCCGGTGCCTCGACGACGCCGCAAAAACCATCCAAACCTGGTCGACTAAAACAGGTTGCAAAACCCTAAATCGACGCCGTGCCTCCACTCCGATCATCTAAAAAAATCTCCGAGCATTTTTCCTGAGTTCCCCCGACTTCTAGCTGCCTCCAGCTATGATCGCGACGATCATCACCACGTTGATCGTCGGAAATCGACAAAAGTACCAATATCGTTCAACTCGACGAATCTCATAACTTACAATACTAAAAATCATGAAATTTCTTTTAAAAATACCATTTGTTAGCACGAACCTAATTATGGGATCAAAACATGAAATTAAGTTCATTCATTTTCTGACTTGAAAATGATTTCCACTGTAATATCCTATTTTTCAAAATATTTTCTAAATATTTCTACTTGAAACAATTTTTAAAAATGAAATTACATTATTACAAACATTTTTCATTTAGAAATCATAGCTTAAAGTTGATTAGATGATGAGCAGTTGAATTTATTAAGTGGATTTGTGCCTGTAGTTTTAACAGAGACATATATATTACATATACAGACATGCACACCATATATACAGAGAAGTTCAACCATTTTTCAGATAAAAACATTCATGCAAACCATTTTTCACAACTTAACTTCAAGTATTAATCACAGATATCAAGATTTAAACAGATTCAAGTTTTCCAGCATCTGTTTCAAAGCTCTATCCTCTGTTATCCAAATACAGGTGAGTAAACTAACACATTAGAATCTGTGTAACCCTAAATTACATCATTAAGGCTGGGTTGATCGCAAAAGTAACTTGCGATAGTTGAGTGTTCTCTTGAGTTATTGGAGATTTTTCCGGATGTCTTCAGGAAAGCCAGAGGTTTGCCTTAGCATCTGGAGATTGAGTTTTCGTATCGACTAGGATTCCAGGAGTGATACCAGTGGTTCAGCTAGTAGAAGGATGGTTCCTAGAGAGAGAGTGTGGTAAAGCAACTCAGGGTTTGGTGGAACTTCTGAGTTTTATTTTTATGGATCTGTTGAACCAGATTTCTGAGATGTGCTGTCTAGTCTGTGCTTGTGTTCATCATCAGCATTCTCATCTACTTCAGATCAGAGTTGTGCATCGGAAGCAAGTTTGGCAAGTGCACCTGTTTTGTCTTTTCCAGTTAGGAGAAGTTTATAGTCTACTGATGTTTGTGGATAAGAGACGGAGGAATTTGGATTTCGAAATCGGAGATTTGATTTTGGATAAGTTTTCTCCGATCTAAAGGAGCAATAAAATTTGGTAAGACTAGGTAGCTAGCTCTGAGATATATTGGATCTTTCTGTGTTCTTGAGAGGATTAGTGCTTTGGTCTTCAGAGTTGAATTGTCAATTTAAAGGACTGGAATTCAATGTATTTTACGTATCTCTGAGGGAGTGCGTGTATGATCCATCACTGGTTGTGGAACCAGCAGCTCAAGAAGATTTGGTAGTTGAGTCAGACTTGTCTGTGGTCTGATATTCTATTCAGTTTTGATCTAGAAGAGTAGGAGCTCTGTAAGTAGTATTGATTGTTTGGATTCAGTAGAGCGAGTATCCCGATGTCTGTACCTGGGAAACTCTAGGAAGTTCTATCCAGAATTTTGTCTGGATAGTTAGATTTGTTTGATTGAGTGAATTGGTTGCTATGGTTGTTAGCATATGATTGATAATATATGCTTGTGGTTTAAAATTAAAATCTTTAATGGGTTATTAAATTATCTTTGTTTTAAATTTCGGGGACGAAATTCTTTTAAGGGGGGAGGAATGTGATATCTCGGAATTTTGGGCAATATTTATTTGATAATCTTTGTTAATAAAAATTTAAATTGGTTTAATAAAGTTCTTTTATAAATATTTAATTGGTAAATATTTACCTTTTAAAGCTAATAAAATGATTTCTATTTATAATGTATATATATATATATATATATTTGTATATATTGTAGATAGAAAAGCTTTGGTTTGAATTTAACAAATAAAAACATGTTTTTCAAATTCTAATATATTTGGTAAATTGGGAATTTATGATTAAATCTAATATAAATCTTTCCAAAGATTATTTAAATAGTTAACTATATAGTTTTAAAATACTTAAGGTAAATGTTTAATTGTTTAAAATATATTTTTAAGCTTAAGTTTAAATTTAAATAAGATTAGAAAAAGGTTTGTTTTATTTCTTTTTAAATATTGTTTGATAATAAGATAATCTCTTTTATAAATTATTTAAAATTGACCAAATTGATATTTTTTTAAACAATATTAATAATGTATTGTTTTATATATAGATATGAATAGATTTTAAAGAAATAGAATTGTTATTATCTAATTGAATGTGTACTTATATATGTATATATATAAGTTGATTTTAAATTGATTTTTCTTTGATTTGAATTTGAATTTGGATTTAATTTTGGAATTCAAAGGATAGATATTTTGAAATATTTGGTTTTAAAAATGTTTGTTTAAGCTTTTGTTTATATATATGATTGGCTTTATAATATTTTCTTTAAAGTAATTCATATATGTATTTAAATAAGGATTTATAAATTAGTATAAAAGCTTTTATTAACATTTTAAAATAAATAAAAATAAGTATTAATTACTTAAAGGACAAGTGTAATAAAATTAAGACACCTTAATAACAAGTGTAAACTAATAACACAATATTAATGGCAAATGTTGATAATTTGGGCAAGTGTCATTCTTTTATTTTTCATTTTCTTTAATTTTAAATAAATCCTAATAAATCTATATAAACATACATCTCCCCTCTCTTCTATTTCTTTTCTTATCTTCTCATTTTCAAAGTAAGAAATCTTCAGCCTGTACAAAACTCAAATCCTATTACTCCAAAACAAATCTGTAATCAAACCTTCCACAAACCAGAAACTTTCAAAATCAATAACCTGTAATTCATTTTCCAAAATCAAACAAAAGCCTGCATCTTCTTCAAAGTCTGAAAGCAAGCTCAAAGGAAAAAATCAAAAGCAAGTAAACCTGAGATCTAAACAACAAAGCATTTCAGTTTCAAAATCTAGAGCAATTCAAGTTTAAAATCAAGTAGCATTTTCCAGCATTCATGTTCTAAAGTTTTCAAAATCAAAATTGGTTTCAAAAGAGGGCTCTGTTATTCATTTTTAAACAGGTGAGTAACATTTTTACTAAAAGCTTAAATATGAAGTCTGGTTGCATGTTAATATCTAGAAATAAGTATGATTGTGTGAATATATATAAGTGAGTTTCTGTGTGTATATATATGGATGTATAAATGTGTGTGCATGTCTGTTACCTGTGATATCTCTGTTCCTAGTTTCAAGCTCAAGTTTTGATTTAAAATTCTGTATCTCTTGACCTATTCACTATTATGATTTAAGTTATAAACAATAATTGCTTGTATTATCATAAATTAGAGTTTAAAATTTTATTTAAGTTAAAATAAATTGAGATTTCTCTGGAAATCAAAAAGAGCAGGCAAACTTAAATTATGTTAAAAATTCAAACACTCTAATTCATTAATTCAGGGTTATAGACTAAATGCTTATCCAGAAACATGAATTTTAAAAATGAAATCATAATTTTTAACATTGAATTGAGGGAGCAGTTCGAGGTTGATTGGAATTGGATTTTTAGGTTGTCTCTGGTGATCTACTTGCTCGGAATTGTTGTGGTCACCTCTGGTGGTAGCGCAGTGATCACGGAATTTGGGAAAATTGTCAGGATGGTAATCAAGGGACGGTGGTGGCGGCTTTGATCGATTTAAGTTCGTAACCCTAGTTTTTACTAGGTTGGGTATTTCGATTGGCACGATTCCTCTGGATGATCGAGTTCAACAGAACTCAGGGAGATGATAGCATGGTGGTTGTCGAAGTCGTGGCCGGAATTTCTGGTGCTCTGGTGGTCGGAGATCGGAGATTTAGGTTGTTCCAGGTTTTGGTCTGTTGTTCCAGGTTTGGGTTAGTAAGCTCGAATTCGGTTTCGAGATGGAATCGAAGTTCCGATGAACGGGGTTTGGTTCGAGGGTGGTTGCCGATGTGGGTAGGTCATCGGGGGTGACTGGAGTTGGTCGGAGCCACGGTGCATGTGCACGGTGCATTCTTGTTGTCTGGTGAAGTATGGGTTGAGCAGGTTTGGGTACTCGGGGTTTTTCTCGAGTCGATTGGGTTTTTGCTCGAAATTTTTGGAGTTTGACTCGAAGCATTTTAAGGGTTGTAAGTTGATTTATTTAAAGGTTAATTAATTTGAAATCAAGGATCATTAATTAGATAAGATTAGATTATAAATTAATGGTTAGAAATTAATTAATCAAATAATTAAAGATTAATTAAGTTACAACTATGCACTTAATTAATTAAATAATTAGAGATTGATTAATTGGTTATTAAAGATAAATTAATTTGTAATTAATAATGATTAATCTAAGTTTAGTTACTTAAGAGAAGTAATTAAGAATTGTTCATAGTTAATGAAGATCATTAATTTGGGATTAATATATAATTAATTCATGTAATTAATTTTATTTATTAATTAGATTAATTAATTAAGGATAATCAATTATGGAATTGGTTAAGTATAATTACTTAATGAAAGTAAATTAAAGGAATTAATTACTAAATGTAATTAATTAAATAAATGTGATTAGTTTAAGTTAATTAATTAATTAGTTTAATTAATTTAAGATAATCACTTGATGTTTTGATAAGTATAATTACTTAATGAAATTAATAAAGTATAATTACTTAGTGAAGTAATTAGTGAATAATTACTGGTTGAGATTAATTGGAGAATAGAAGTAATTAAGGATTAATTATTTGGTGTAATTAATTAATGTAAGTAAGTAATTAAGGGTAGATAATTACTGGATGACATTAATCAAGGGTGATTAATGAATAATTAATTAAAGATTAATTATTAAATGTAATTAATTTAAATAGAGTAATTAATTAAGAAGTAATTAGAGGATCATTAATTAATGTAATTAATGATAGTAATTAAGGTTAATTAACAAGATTAATTAAGAATAATTAATCAATGAAGTGATTATAGAAATTAATTAATGTAATTAATTAAGGATTAATGTAATTAATTATAGTTAATTAATTAATGAAGTAATTAAAGGTTAATTACTGTAAATGGTTAAGTATAATTAATTTGTGTAATTAATTAAAAGGTTAATTACTTAATGTAATTAAAGAATAATTAATCAAGGTTGATTAATTAAGATGAATAATTGAAGTATAATTAATTAATTGGTTTGTAATTAATTAATGGTTAAGTAAGCAAGATTTATAGTGATGGAAGTAATTAATTTAATTTATTTTAAATTAATTAGAGATAATGTGATTGATTAATCTTTGATTATAAATGATTGAATAAGGTTGGATGCCTTAGATTGTTTGATATCTCTAATATGAGATTTGTACTTATCTGTGATATGAGATGCTTTGGTTGAATTGTGATGATATGGATTATCTATCTATGAATATGTGAATTATCTATCTGTGTGAATATAGATAATGAATTGAATTGTTTTAACTTTAAAACAACTTGGCCTTTAAGAAACGTTTGGATTTCGATGAGACCGGGATCGGGTATCAAATTTGAATATCCGAAAACCACATTGATCCAAGTTAAACGATATGTCGTGACATCTCAAAGTGAAGACCGAGATGGAGATTCAGAGTGCAAGGGTTATGGTCGTTAACTCTGAGGGTGATTCCAAAATGAGTGTAACGAGATAATGCCTTCGGTTTCGTTCGAACCCGGAACGAACTTGTATGGATTGAATGCTTTCAGAACATCGTCAGGTGGACGATGAGCATTCTAAGATAGATGTGTTCTATAAAGGTAATCGTAGCCTCAAGCCTCATCAACCGGGAATGGCTAAAACAGGGGAGGTGCAGCAAAGTTAAGTGGGTCGCGCTCAAGTAGGACAAGATTTTCCCCTGTCTAGAGGTTCCTTTTTATTCGGCTTAGTGGGCAGTTGGCGACGGCCACCTGCGGGGTTGTCTTGTTCGGGACTATCCAGTAAGGGATGGTTCCGGCCTTGTGTTGCAGGGGATCGGGAGGGATCCTCGGTACGGTGATCTAGGCCCCGTACTGTGATGGGCGGTACCCTAGTAGCCCTGCCATTGTATGGAATCCAATCTCCAATAAGTGCCGTACGTATTGATTGTGCCCAACTATGTTGGAACATGTGATGTAAGCATTCCAGCTATTTCTGTATTTTATATTGAAAACCCTAGACACTATTATAATATAACTGGATTTCCTAATAAATGTTTTTGGTTATCGTAAGGTAAAAACTTTTCCGTATTTATGTGTGGGAAGTCTTACGAGATACCTTTTATTTTCAAAGGTTTTTCAAAGTTAAGCAACTTTAACCTGTTACTCACACCAGACCCATGTCTTGTCCGGAGTTTATTTTCTGTTTTTCTTAAACTCTTGGGTACTCAAATTTTTACGAGTAGCCAAGGGATTCAGGTTAGCTTTGACGAATTTTGGAGGAGTATGTAGCAGGAGGCTTCAGCGTATAGATATGTTATGGTTCCGTTGTGCTAGTGTATATGTATCTCTGTGTTGTATTTGAGTTGTAATAACTAGACAGATGTTTATAACTGTCTAGTATGTGATGTATAAGCTGTGTAACTCTGATAATTGTTGTATGCTATGTAATAGCTTATGTGATTAATATAATTTATTCGTTCCGCTGTGAGATTCTGATGTTTTTTAGTTCTTTCTTCTCTATCTTTTCTTTTTTCTATCCCTTTCTTTCTTATTAATGATGCGTCATTCTGTGTTATGAATGGCGGGTCGTTACAGTGGTATTCGTTCCACCTGTGACGACCTGACTTTCATCGACCAGAAAGTCGTATCATCTTGAAGAAAGAAAGGGATAGAAAAGAGAAAAGAAGACAAGAAAGAAAGAAACAACAACATAATCTAAACAGCGGAACGAATAAATTATATTAATCACATAAGTATTACATAATATACAACATCAATCAGAGTTACACAGATTATACATCACATACTAGACAGTTATAAACACCTGTCTAGTTATTACAACTCAATACAATACAGAGAAACTACACAGAGATACCAACACAGCGGAACACTATATATATCTATAACGCTGAAGCCTCCTGCTCCATTGCTCCTCCACAATTCGTCAAAGCTAACCTGAATCCCTTGGCTACTCGTAAAAATTTGAGTACCCAAGAGTTTAAGAAAAATAGAAATAAACTCCGGGTCAGACATGGGTCTGGTGTGAGTAACAGGTTAAAGTTGCTTAACTTTGAAAATCCTTTGAAAACAAAAGGTATCATGTAAGACTCCCCACAAATAAACATGGGTAAGTTTTTACCTTACGCTAACCAAAACATTTGATAGGAAATCCAGTTATATTATAATAGGGTCTAGGGTTTTCAAGTAAAATACAGAAATAGCTGGAATGCTTACATCTCACGTTCCAACATAGTTGGGCACAATCAAAACATATGGCGCTTATTGGAGATTGGATTCCATACAATGGCAGGGCTACTGGGATATCGCCCGTCACAGTACGGGGCCTAGATCACCGTACCGAGGATTACTCCCAATCCCCTGCAACACAAGGCCGAAACCATCCCTTACTGGATAGTCTCGAACAAGACAACCCCGCAGATGGCCGTCGCCAACTGCCCACTAAGCCGAATAAAAGGAACCTCTAGACAGGGGTAAATATCGTCCTACTTGGGTGCTACCCACTTAACCTTGCTGCACCTCCCCTGTTTTAGCCATTCCTGGTTGATGAGGCTTGAGGCTACGATTACCTTTAATCAGAACACATCACTTAGAATGCTCATCATCCACCTGACGATGTGCTGAAAGCATTCAATCCATACAAGTTCGTTCCGGGTTTGAACGAAACCGAAGGCATTATGTCGTTACACTCATTTTGGAATCACCCTAAGAGTTAACGACAATAACCCTTGCACTCTGAATCTTCATCTTCACTTGAGATTCACGACCTATCGTTAATTTGGATCGATGTGGTTTTCGGATATCCAAATCTGGAAACCCGATCCCGGCCTCATCGAAATCCAAAACGTATCTTAAAGGCCAAGTTGTTTTAAAGTTTAAAACAATTCAATTCTATTATCTATATACACACAGATAGATAATTCACAGATTCACAATAGAAAATCAACATTATTATCACAAACAGATAATCCATATTATCATTATAAACAGATAATCTATACTATCATCAGAAATAGATAATCCACATTATAATTATACTTTAATCAAAGTATCCATATCACACAACATTACTTATCTCATATCTGAGATTTCAAACCATTCAAGGAAATCAATATCATTCATCCATATATAAGCAATGATTAATAATCACACCAAATATAATTAATTTAAAATGAATTAAATTAATTACTTGCATCTCTAATTAATTTAAAGTGAACTAAATTAATTACTTCATCATTAAAAATCTTGCTTACTTAAACATTAATTAATTACAAATCAATTAATTAATCATCCTCTAATTATCCACCTTAATTAATCACCCTTGATTAATTATCCTTTAATTACATTCAAGTAATTATCCTTTAATTAATTTCACAAATTAATTACTCTTAATCAAATACAGTAATTAACCTTTAATTACTTCATTAATTAATTAACTATAATTAATTACATTAATCCTTAATTAATTACATTAATTAATTACTTAATCACTTATTATTGATGAATAAATCTTAATTAATCAACCCTAAATTACATCATTAATTATTAATTAATGATCCCTAATTACATTTTAATTAATTACCCTGGTTTTCAAAGAAGTTTTACAACCTTAGCATTTCAATTTAAAAAATGTAACGACCCGAAATTTTCGATCCCGAAAATTCCAGATAGTTAGGAAAAGAAGAAAAGAGGTAGAAGAAGAAACAGAAAACAAGTCATAGAATCTTACATTCGCAGCGGATCAAAATATAATATCAAATAATAGCAGTTATACAAAGGAAAACTATATCAGTTAATTTACATCAATATATCAGAGTTACAGCCAATCACAGACAAACTGGACAGTTAAATCACATGTTCCAGATATACAACAATATATCACAGCGGATACACTCCATACGTTCCCGCCATCCAGCTCGCCTCTTGAGCTCCAAAACGTCCTTACCTGGAAATCTATAATACTCGGTCTGACCCGAGCATTACAATAAAGTAACACCCGAGTCAGGCTGGAAACCAGCGTGAGTAAACCCATCTAACATGAAATACTAAAACAATAAACTTATTTAAAACCCGGGGTAACTCGTTCCTTACTACGAGTTCTTAACTTGCCATAGTCAATTACACATCTTTTAATCATATCTAAGCATTATTACACAGATTAAATGGCCAAGTTTACATCATTTATTCCATTCCAGCCTATTTATTCCAAAGGCAAATTCATAAGTAGATTCCAAATCGAAGTGGTTTCGGGTATGTACTGATACCCGACCCCGGTCTCTTCGAATCCAATGCCATCTTAACTCAAGTTATTCAAGTGAAAACAATTCAAATTTTAAATACAGGATGTCACTTTTACATAGCAATTCATCATCAATAGATAACCACATTATCACTGTTTAACCCATACATATCATATCACAAACATTTCATATCAGAAATATCAACCAATCATTCTTAAGCAAGATTAATTAGTCACACCGTTTTTAATTAAATCAAATTAATTACTTTGACCACTTTTAATCTTGCTTACTTAATAGTAATTAATTACAAACCATTAATTAATCATCCCTTAATTATCCTCTCTAATTACATTAAGTAATTAGCCTTTAATTAATTACCCAAATTAATTTAACTTTCACCCATTCACATTAATTACATTTATCCTCAATTAATTACTCAAATTAATCATTCGATAATCACTTACATTGATTAATTAAGGATTGATCAATTAAGGAAATTAATTAAGGATTAGATAATTAATGAGTGTGATTAATTAACTGTAACGACCTAGAATTTTCGATCCCGAAAATTTCAGATAGTTAGGGAAAAGAAGAAAAGAGGTAGAAGAAGAAGAAGAAGAAAACCAAACTCAGAATCTAACATTCGCAGCGGATAAAATATAATATCAAATAATATTCTTTACAAAGAAAGCTGTATCAGTCAATTACATTTGAATACATCAGAGTTACAACATTTCACAATCACTGGACAGTTAAAATAACTTGTCCTAGATAAATAACAATATAACACAGCGGAATACACTCCATACGTTCCTGCCATCCAGCTCGCCTCCTGAGCTCCAGAATGTCCCTACCTGAAAATCTGTAATACTCGGTCTGACCCGAGCATTACAATAAAGTACACCCGAGTCAGGCTGGAAACCAGCGTGAGTAAACCCATTTAAATTGAAATACTAAGGTTGTAAAACTTCTTTGAAAACCAGGGTAACTCGTTCATCATTATGAGTTTTAATCATTCTGTAGCCAAACACTTATTTCACAAAATAATGCCTAAGTACCATTACTTAGTTTCAATGGTCCAATTACTTAATTTATTCCATTCCAGCCCATTTGATTCCATAATCAAATCTATAAAGAATTTTAGATTACTAATCGAAGTGGTTCCGGATATCACTGATATCCAATCCCGGTCTCTTCGAATTCAATACCATCTTTTTAAGCCAAAATGTTTAAGTTTAAACAATACAATTTATACACAACAATTCATCTCAAATCACAAAGCAGCACATATCGGAGATATCATATAATTCAAGGCATACAATTATCCATAAGCAAGATTAATCAACCAAACCATCTCTAATTAATTTAATTTACCACCAATGAATTAAATTAATTACTTTAATTACTTTTAAATCCTGCATACTTAACATTAATTAATTACAAACTAATTAATTAATCATCCCTTAACTATCCATCTTAATTAATCATCCTTGATTAATTATTCTTTAATTACATTAAGTAATTAACCTTCAATTAATTAGATAAATTAATTATTCTTTAACCATTTAATCATTCACATTAATTAATTAACCTTTAATTACTTACATTAATTAACGATCCTTTAATTACTTACATTAATTAATGATCCTTTAATTACTTACATTAATTAATTATCCTTTAATTACTTAAGTAAATTAATTAACCCTTAATTACTTAAGTCCTTAATTAATCTAAGATAACCATTATCTTAATCATTTACTTTAATTTTTATTTAAACCTTTATTAATAAACCTTGTAATTAATTATCATTAACCAATTAACTTAGACCTTTAAGTTAATTAACTTTTAAAAACATCTCTTCTTAATTAATTGTTTAATTACAGTAATTAATTAATCATCCTTTAATACAAACCCAAGCCATTACTTGTTTTTCCCCGAGCCCGGCAGCTAAATTCCCCGAGCAACTCACAGTCAAATTTTCTTCGAGTCAAACTCCCATTTACCCGAGCTAATACCCGAGGCAACTACCTTCTTCCCAAATTTTCAACAACACCAGACATCAACGGTACCTCGTGCACGTGCACGAGAGTTCGCCAGCGCTCATACCACGTCGACGCCTTCGACAAGTCGATGACGACCATCCCAAATCCTCAGACCACCCAGCACCGACTATCACGACCGGAATCAAAATCGAGCCACTCGATGAACACTGGAACCCAACCTTGATCGGAAAAAAACCCACCATTGCCGACGATCCTGATCACCTGCATCCACGCTACCACGACCAAAACTTCGTCATCGACCCACGCAATGTTTCCAATCCTCACGATCATCTCGAATGATCCAACGACGACACACGAACCCCATTCACCTCGACGTCCCAAGCAGGTCTTTAAACCCTAGATTACCTTCCCCTGACCACCACGGCCATCGATAAATCACCTGGCCATTTTTCCAGAGATCGTCAACACACCGGCCACCTCCAGACCAAACCCCGACACACCACTTGCCGCCGATCATCGAAATTTACCCAAAACAAGTTTTCTGTTCAACTCGTGAATGCTCGAGATTTCCCAATTTAAAAATCACAAATTTATTATCAAAAATCATAAATTTGAAATACGAATCCATTCTTATGATCAAACCTTAAAATCCAGACATTCGATTTTGGGCTTATTTTTAATCATCACTGTTATATATCATTTTTGAAATAAGTACTTAATTCAAATACTTGAATTTATTTTTAAAACTGATGTTACTGCCTTACCATCATTTTTTATTCAGAGATCGTAGCCTAAAAAAAATTTAGGGGAGGAGATTTTTAAATTTTGAGATAGGTTGAAAACTTGAAACCTATCAGAGAATAGATGAAGAGATTTGGGATGTTAATCTAAATTTTTACCCTATAACTTAAAACAGAGATGAACACAGATATATCCAGACATGCACACTTATATCACTTCATATTTATAACATGCAGGTCTAATTTCACTCATGCAAACAATTTACCACATCACTATTTCATAAAATCATCACATGCACTAAGTTAAACAAGATGTTGTTTAGTTTACTCACCTTTTTGATGAACAAAAAGACTTTTTGGAACAGGAACTTGCAAATGCTTGAAAACTGAGATGATTTTTGAAACTGGAAAACTGGTTGTTGAAATGATCTAGCTTGAAACTTGATTATGAACTGGAAACCACTTTTGTTGTTGAGAAGATTCAAGCTTTGAAAACAGAGATGATCTTGGCTTGATGATTGCTTGTATAAATTTTCTGGTTTGAGTTTTGTTACAGGCTTTGAGTTTTGATTTTCAAATGTGTACAGGCTACAGGTTTGTTCTTGAGTTTGTATAATGTTTACAGGGTTTGAGTTTCTTTGTTTTTGAAATGAAAATAGGAAAAAGAAATGAAGATAGAAGATGTATGTTTATATAGATTTAATTTTGATTTACTAAAATTAAAGAAAATAAAATGAAAAATGTGACACTTGTTAATAGAATTAACACTTGTCTCTAACCTTATTTAATTTGTTAACACATGTTATTAGAGAGGTTTAAATCTTAACACATGTAAATTTGCATGCATAAATAGATTTTTAAATGTTTTATAAAGCTTTTATAATTAATTTTATAATTTATAAATACATATTTTAATTTATATAAATAAAATTCTTTAAAAAGAAAATAATATAAAACAATTTATGTTCTAAATAAAATCAAATAAAATACATTTTAAAACCAAAGTATAATTTAAGATATATATATCTATCTTTTGAATTTCAAATTTAAATATCCAAATTCAAATTCAATTTCAAATCCAATTTGAAAAATCAATTTGATATATACATATATTTAAACGAACACAAATTTAATTTGTATATAATAATTCTATTTAAAATCTATATATATATATATATACAACACAATTACAAATATAAATATTTATTTGATCAGATTCATTTGTTCAATCTATAATTCAGTATTTCTATTAATTAACCCAATTATTATATCAATTACAGATGTCCAAAAATCCGAGTTATCACATTCCTCCCCCCTTAGAATCTTTTCGTCCTCGAAAAGGAACGAAGCCAGAATTTATTCAATACTTATTATCAGATAAATTACTCTTTGAACATTTTAAAACAATTTAAAATCTATTTAATATTGCCAAAATAGTTTTATAAAAAATAATTTTTATAACTCAATGTTTCAACAAGTCCATCTTCATTCTCAAAGAAATTCGGTCATACGTTGATCAGGCGTATGACTGAAAATCTATAAGTACTTGGTAAACCCGTTTTCAACACCCAATGAAAATACTTGGAAAATAATTTTATTGAAAATATAGAAAACATTTTGAAAATAGAGGGAATATCTTTGGTGAGAATGCTTTGAAAATCATCACCCCCATCCATGGTCGTAGTTAACCCGATGGTTACGTTGCCATCCCGGGAAAATCCATAGATAACTGTAGGCCTCCGCGCCCCTCGATTACACCATGGAACCTGCTACAGATTGCAGTTATACCCGGGCTTTACGTTGCTATCACAGCAAAAACCCATATAACTGTAGGCATCAGCGCCCTCGAATTTCACTGCCAAAAGAATGAAACTCCTCCACTCGACCATAGATCGCAGCCTACCGATGTTACGTTGTCGTCCCGGCAAAATCAAGTGTAGACTGTTGGCACTCATCCTCCACACGATTTTCGCTATGGTCCACACAGTAGATCGCAGCGACATCGAGTTACATTGTCGTCACAGCATAACCCAAATGCCCCTGTAGGCATTAGCGCCCTCGACTTTCGCTATCAACAATCCTCGGGAACTAGTTTGTCCGAACTCCTCACATGATCAACTTTAGAACCCCCCTTAGGGTTCAAGGCAGTACCACCATGTGGCACTCCTGAGAAGTTCATTTCAAGGGAGCGCCTTTTTCTCCAAAGCCATTCTCAAAACACTTTATACTATAAACTTATAGTATCTTAAAATCATACCCTTTATGATTTATATCAAAATCTTCTTTACACAAAATCGATATCCCAAATCGATAGTTCCAAACTTGGCTTTCCAAATTCCCAAAACTGATTTTTCTCAAAAATCAAAAGCCCTTCCAAAATCCATAGGTTCCAAAACCTTTTCCAAAATCATTCTCATAAAATCCCTTATATATATATAGATATAGATATATATAACTTTGAAAATCTTTGGATCACTTCATACTTGTATACATTCCCTTTTTATACTTCAAATACTTTCAAAAACCCTTTTCTCCTGGCAATAGATTCATTAAGGGAAGTTTACCATATATAACAAAGATATATAACTTTGTTTATTCCAAATCAAATATTCAAATTTGATTACTCTTTTATAAAGTTATTAACCACATTACCTTTCTTCATAAAGTGAATCTTAAATCATAGAAATTTCCAATTTCCATTTTACCTCATCATATATTCCACAAAATATACTTTTCATTTCAAAGACCATTTACAGTTCTTATCCATAAATTTTCAATATCAATTTCATTCAAACCCGTACGATGTACACATATCATCCGTACGCAATATCAATCTAATCGCTTACTCGATCACACAATTTCTCTTCCGAACTAGTATCGTCCACCTGACTTCCTAGTGCGGACTCAGATATGGTTTCCTGATCAGAAACCATCATTCTCCTTGCATAGCCATAACTATGATAGAGAATATCCAAAACCAATCAAAAATCCATATCCAGGTTCGCCGTCGAAAATCGAGTGAAAAATCCCAACTCGGATCGATATACTATCTCGAAATTCTGTGCTCGAATCTGGATCAAATCACTATGCGAATAGAATAATATACGTACATCCTACGTATTTATCTTCATTGATTATCAGTTAAATCAATTTCCTTTCTATTCATCCTTACTTTGATTTTATTCACTTATTCACATTTGCCTTAATCCCTATTTGGATTATCACTTCAATTCTTATCTCAGTTGGGTATTTAATCAATAACAGTTTGAACTAATTCAATTTAAATCTCAATTTTAAACCATCTCGAATTATATAAATTCGAGTTAAATTTTTAAATGTTGATTTAATCCCTTTAAATCAAATTAACCCTTATTTTTAAATCAACAATCTAAATCTTTAAACAATTAAATTTTGAGTCCAAATTTCAAAACTCCATTTAAAATTTTCTTCATAATAATAGATATATCCAATTTATTTCCCAATTTCAATTTTGAAACCAATACTTAACAATTTAAATTTCCAAGTTCTTTTTGAACATTTAAATCTTAAATTCAAAGTGGTTTCATCTCCTTAATTTCAAAATTTAATTTCCCTTTTTATCTAAATAATGGATATATCACCACAATCCATTTCCTCATTCATTTAAACTAATCCAATCCACAATCTAAAGATTATTAATAATAATAGGATAATATTATCCAAATTATTTTAAAACATCCATTTTCAATTTCCAGATCTCAAACCCATTTTGAGATCTCACAAACTCCCCATTCAAATCAACCATTTAACCTTCCAATTAAATCCCAATTTTATTTTGAAATTTCCAATTCAGGTTGCTTGTTAACTTATTTAACTTTCCCAAAGTTAAATTCAATTTACTTAATCTAGCCAACCTTACCCAATTTGAATTCCCATTTCAAAATTTAAACTTCACATTAATAATCTTATAAGTTCAAAAACTTATCACCTTGGATATCACATCTCATTTCAAATTTAAAACTCAACATTTAGAGTTTATTTCAAACCATTTTTGATATTATGTATATTCCTTATATATACATATTATTTCCTTTACACACTAAGTTATCCTTAAATTTTAAATCACCTTTGGTTTTTAATTCAAAATAAATTTTCAAACAACCCTTGTTTGCAACAAGTCCCTTTTATTCCAATAATACTTATTTATTATTTCTTTTAGCACTTTGAAACAAATTCCAAATTTTCTGGCTTAGATTTAAAACTTCACAATCTAGATCATCTTCGGTTCCAATTTATAAGTCATACTTATCTAAAACATTTCATTTTGCTTACTCATTAATACACATCTTATTATTAAACACAACAATCATTTATGATAATAACCAAGATTATCATATCTGGAAACCAATTCATTATTATCTTATTCTGAAACTTTTCTCCAAATTCAAGATTTAATTTCAGTTTGAATCCATTTTAAACTTACCTTTATTTAATTTCAATTTGGTTGTATTTCTATTACCTCTTAATTTAATTCCAATAATTTAACAACCAGTTACCTTAACATTTATTGGTTAAGGAATATTGCTTTATATATATCAAAATATAAGCTTGTATAAGAATCATTCATTTTAAAACCATTTTAAAACCTTTATATAAAAAAAATAACAAGTACGCTCTCATATATACATACACTCAACTCATTCTAGGGTACTATTGACCCTATCCTTAATGAGTAAACCCACCAGAGCCAAGGTTCTCGCTTAACCTTCAGCTCTGATACCAACTGTGACGGTCGGTAGGCTTTTCAAAGTCCCAACAGCGGCCACTTTCCGCCGTGGTACCACATTGGTACCTCAAATTTGCTTTTACGGTCAGCCTCTCGACTCGCAACCAACCCATCAAGGCCTTATACTACCTCTCAAGGACATGTAGGGGTAAGAGTCTCCTGCTCGCCACCAAACACGAAGCGAGAACCCCCTATCATGCTGTAATATGCTTTGAGATTTCACTGTATTTCTTCTTTTTAGTTAAGACTACCTTCAGATCTTTCTTGAAAATATTTTTAGAACCTATATCTTGTTATTTCATACAATTTTTGTTTAAACATCAGAGCCTAAAATAATTTAGGAGATGAGATTTTAAATTTTGAATAAGTTTTTTTTTAACCCTGTATACTTAGAATAGAGGCAAATCTACTTGTTCACTGACATGCATAATAAAACCTTCATTCATATATACATGCAAGCATACTTCACTTTCATACAACACACTTCACATCATAAGTTCAATGATCATCACAAGCATCAGGTTATATAAACAGATTTAGCTTTGCAAAATTAAGTTTACTCACCTGCCATGAAACAGAGAAGCAAGCCTGGAAGTGTTTTTAGCTTGAAAACTGGAACTTGATGTTGATCTGTTACTGATTTATTTAGAGATGCTACATGATTTGTCTTTGAGTTAAATCTGCTCTTTGAATTTGAATTTGTTGCTCCAGGTTGAACTTGAAGCTGTTTGCTTTTTAGTTTTGATTTTTCTTTTCTAGTTTCTTGCTTGATGTTTGCTTGCTTGTTTGATCTAAGATGATCAGATCTTTGCTTTGGTTTTATTCTTGAATCGGGTTGAAAACTGTTTGATTTAGTTTGATTTCAAGTTTTTTTGATTTTCTTTTGATTACTTAAAGCTTTGAATTGCATATGTTTAAAATTTAAAATAGCTGAAGTTGTTGTTTTGATTCAGTCTTTATTTTCTTTTGTTTCAAGAAGAAAGAGAGGAAGAGGATTGAGAAAAGGATGTTGAGCTGAAATGAAGTAACCAGATTTCTCCAAAAATACTTAATATATATAAAATTAAATTTTAAAGAAACAATTCTTTCCACTTGTTAATGCATGATACTCCTTAATTTACACTTGTTTTATGCATTTATTTTTCTTCTTACAAATGTCATTTGTGATTAAATTGTGTTTTAAACCCTTTCATTCAATAATTTGTGAATCATATTTTGTCTTATACATGTATATACTTTTAATTTATACTTATACAACTTAATAAGAAAATGATTTGAAATCCAAATTATACATTACTAATAAATATTCATATATATTAGTTCCTTGGAAATATAAAGTTAATAAATTCAATTTTATTTCTTGAATTTCAAAAACCAAAACTCTATTTAAAATATATTTTATTTTTAAATTTCCAATCCAAATCTATTAACAATCTACTTTCATATGTATAACAAATACACAATTTATTTGTTCCTGGAAAATTTCAAATTAATTTACCAATTAATTCACAAATAAAATCCAAATTATAACTTCAAATTTATTGTAATGCTCGGGCTAGACCGAGTATTACAGATTTTCAGGTTAGGACGTTCTAGAGTTCAGGAGACGAGCTGGATGGCAGGAACGTATCGAGTATATTCCGCTGTGTATTTGAGAGTGTATTGATAGTAGTCTGGGACAAGTTATTATAACTGTCCAGTTTTATTTGTGATGGTTGTACTCTGATATAGTGTATGTAAATTAACATTTACAGCTTTTCTTGTGTAAATGCTGTTATTTAATATTATATTTTGTTCCGCTGCGATTGTGAGATTCTGTGCTATTGTTTTCAGTTTCTTCTTCTACCTCTTTTTCTTCTTTACCCTAACAATCTGGGATTTCCGGCGTTCGATTGCTCGACACTTCTACAGTGAACGTATTAGTGTCGAATTTTCGGGGTCGAAAATTCCGGGTCGTTACATTTCGAGGATCCCTCCCGACCCCCTGCAACACAAGGCCGGAACCATCCCTTACTGGATAGTCCCGAACAAGACAACCCCGTGGTTGCGGCCAAACAACCACCACACAGCCGAATAAAAAGGGACCTCTAGACAGGGGAAAATCTCGTCCTACTTGAGCGCGACACACTTAGCCTTGCTGCACCTCCCCTGTTTTAGCCATTCCCGGTTGATGAGGCTTGAGGCTACGATTACCTTTTAAAGAACATATCTTAGAATGCTCATCGTCCTCCATCGTGTGAGAAATGCGGATTAAGGATCTTAAGGCTAGAATTAACACTAGAGGGGGGGTGAATAGTGTTTTAAGAAATTTGTTAATCTTTTTGAGTTTATCTTACTTTGTTAACAATGTATACACTAATCAGACACAGATATGAACACAGAATCAAACACAGATGCAAATATAAAGTAAAAGCAGTAAAGGAAAGAACACATCGGATTTTATACTGGTGCGGAGTTACCCTACATCCAGTCCCGCACAACTAAGTACGGATTTCCTTTCAAAATCAATTCAACAATTACAACCCTCGGTTTCAAGGCTACGAGGTACACCCTCCAGAATAACAATCCTCTGGGTAGAGATACTTGATTTTCGGGGCAACAAGTTCACCCAATTGATTTCCAGGGCTACAATCACACCTTCTCTCGCTCAATTGATTACAAAAAGTCTATAACTCAAATTAGCACTTGGATCTTGTAGAGATAGTGGAGAGAATCAAAACCAGAAATTATCTAGTTAGATTCGATATTGATTTCGGTAGAGTAATGGTGTAATTTGTAAATAAGAAAGTGGAGAAGAAGAAGAGAAGTTAAATCGGAGAAAAGTTTTATTAAATTCGTTGAAACTGACCCCTATTTATAGAAGAACAACAGCCATGACCATTCATGAAAAGTTATGGCGAATAGACACTTCTTTTGAAATTTGAATTTTGAATTAAACTGTCACCATGTCGACATGGTGCCTATGGGCATGTCGACATCCCTCAGCCAAATTTGATGTTTTGAATTTCTATAAAAATAATATTTATCTTATATTAAAACTTTATAAATATACTTGAATATAGTTGAAATTCATAAGCAAATATAAAGAACAATATATATATATATTATTTAACTATAATTTAAATCAAAGTATAAATAATTTAAAAGTTAAATATATTATTTGGAAAGATAGTTTAAAATCAGGAGAAATTTTGACTCTGAAAATAAAGATGTTTTGAGGCTAAAATTATTTTAAAAACAAAATCGAGGGTTTTGAATCTTTTTAAAAGGAAAGTTTTGAAATCATTTCGAAAACAAGATAATTTTGAAAAATCATTTGAATTAAGCTTAGTGGATACAAAAGAATGTCCCACTAGATTTTCGTAGGTTCCATCCTACTTAGGGTTCCATCCCTTTAACGGGCTCGAAGTGGATTCCATTCCACGAATAAATTGGATATTAAGATGTCAGTGCTTTTCTACGAGTTTTAACAAATATTCCTAATAAAACAAACTTAACCTTGAAATCTTGAACTCTTGATAATCTTGATACTCATGAGTCTTCTATCTCTATATCTTGAATCTCTATACTGTACAGTCTTCATTCTTGATACCTGCATGGTTAGATCCTGCATATACATATATATCTAAACTTGTAATGTTAGAATTTATATTTTATAATCTATTATAAGGTTGTTGTCATCAAACCCATCATTTCATGGACTAACAATCTTCCCCTTTTTGATGATGACAACCTTTGTTTATAAAATATTCCTTGTATCCTAATAACTCCCCCTAAAACTAACAACTCCCCCTTAATCTATGCCTAACTACCCTATTTTATATTTCTCCCCCTTTGTCATCAACAAAAAACTTACTCCCCCTTATTCTTGGACTTCAGTACCTGCATTGATAAACTATACAACGTAATATATAATATATAGATTAAGAAATAATGATACTTATGAGCATAATAACTTAATTAAAGACTATATTCATTTCAGTGTATATATATATGTTTCACACACCAAACTTCAAACCAAATAAAATCAATCCACACAAAGTATCAATTCAAACCAAATTAAATCAAACAAATTAATTCAAACAAATCAAACAAAGAAAGAAAATTAAACGTTACGAGGAACATCTACCCGTCCATCTTCTCCAAATATAGGGTCTGCTTTGATTGCATCCCAATTCTCATTGTCATTGGTGAGAGTGACAGGAGGATGTGCTTCATTATCATCCTTGTGTAGAGAGGAGATCATTCATCGTACTGCATCGAAGTGTCTCTCTTGTTCCTTGATCATCTGTATTTGACTCAATTCTAAGTGACGCTGGTTTCGTAGAATAAAAGAGAGAATATTCTTGAATGAATTGAGTGTTTCTTCAAGATTTTCAGATAGATTGTTAATAGGATTGGCCATAATTGAATTAGAGAAAGAAATGAAGGATATAGATAATGAGAAATAAATTTCAGTGAAGATTTCTGGAAGAAAAAGGTATATATAGGTGTAGAAATTCGTTTGAAATGAATAGACATTTGGTAGTTATTCAAATTTCAAATTCAAAATCAATAATCACTTCTGACCAGTACATGTCAACATGGTCTTCTAGGGGATGTCAACATGAGTTAGTGAAAATTTATGACAACTTTGATTTTGTGAATAATTGTGTATATGTATATATTTATATAATATACTAACATTTATTCTAGAGATAAGATAAGATAGATAACAGAAAGGAAATTTCATTTCATTACGATAATACAAAGATTAAGCATAATGAACTACACGAACATTCGAAAAAAACAAACTAAGACAAATACAATAAGATACTAAAAGATAAAACTAGTTAGAAGATGAAGATGATGAAGATAGTCCAAGTTTCTTGCTGACTTTTGAAAAGAACTTGTTCATCTTCGAAGAAATGTTATCCAACTTCTTACTAACGGATCGTTTTAAAATCCGTTGATTTTCCACAATTATCTTTTGGTTTCTGAGAAGGGTTTTGTTGGATGGATTGGAAGGATATTCGATGCTTTCCAAAGAGGTTTCACCTTCTTCTTCTTCTTCAATTTCCATTTCATCCCTTTCTTCTTCTTCTTCCTCTTCCATTTCTTCATGAGCCAAACGCTCTTCCTTTTCGGTGAGAGTCTCATAAGGTTGAAAAACATATGGGATTTTCATGAGAGAAATGTTTAAGATATTAAAAACTTTTCTTGAAATAAATTCTTCTCCTTTGAAATTTACTCCAAAATAGTTGAAAATCCGAGTAAGGTAAATTCCATGATATAAAGTGTTTTCTCCCATTTCAAAATTTTTAGGACGAAGTTCATCCAAAATAACTTGCGCCCAATTGATATCATAATTTCCGAAAATAGCAAAAAGTGCTTTGCACACTTTTTAAGTAGGATTGTTAAAATTTCCCGATCTTGGGGTCAAAGTATGTTGTAGGAGAAGATTGACAATTCTTGCTTTAGGACGAAAGTTTCGGTTTTTAAATTCAAAGTTTTCATCTCCTTCAAAAATATGATGAAATGTCTCACGATCATGTTCACTGATTTGAAAACTAGAAAGATCCATTCCCGTGCTTTTGCAATTGAGAATGGTACCCAAAAGATCACAATTCAAAACAATTTGAGTGCCTTTGACACTACTCCAAATTTCATTCTCATTTCCAATATAAAAACCACGGTTTAAATTAGCATAGAAGATTTTGACAAGATTAGGATAGCAAACAAAATCATTTTGAGAAGAGTCAATAAGACTTAAAACACCATTGTTTGCAAAAAGAGAATCAATTTCATAAGAAGAAAAATCTTAAAAAATAGCAAATTTTCCGGAATGGACTTTGGCATAATTAGCATAATTGATGTATGCTTTAATTGCCTCCGGATCATTGAATAATTGCTCTTTGATTTTTCTAGAAATTCTCATGGTTGAGGGATTGCTTGAAGAAGCCATTAGAGTAGAGAGTAGAGAGCTTGAAGATATGAAGAGAGAGTTTGAATTTGAAAATGAAAGTGAAAAGATATGATAAAAGATAGTGAATAAATAGACTTTCAAAGGACATATTCTCTGGTCAGAAGGTATCTTTTCAGAGAAATAAATGAAGTGAAAAGGTGGAGGGAAATTCAAACATTTGAATTCAAAATTTGAAATTCAAATTCAGGTAGGCATGTCGACATCATGGTAGGGGCCATGTCGACATGTGGCTTTGAATTTTCATGACATGATTTTTCCTAAGTTATCTAATATACATATATATAAATATTATTATTAATGTCTATATTTCTGAAATATTATTGTACTTATAATATATTTCAGAATGTGTCAAAAATAATAAAAATAATAATAAAATAATAGTAAAAAATAGAAAATAAATTTTAAAATTCAAACAACATATCAATTCAAAATCAATCAATCAATCAATTCAAAAACAACCAATCAATCAATCAATTCAAGCATGCAATTTCAGCCAATGTATTATAAACGTGTACCTTTTCAGATTCAGTGTCTTTGGTATTGACTAAATCGAGAATTGCTGTGAAACACAGATTTGAATTATCTTTCTTCTGTTCATCGTCGCTGGAGGATGAGTCAGAGTCATCTAGAGTAGCAGTGAATGCACGTTTCCGTTTCTTTGCAGAATCATTGTTTGTAGGAGGGTTTTGCTTATCTAAATGCGGACAGTCTCTTTTGATATGACCTGGTTCATCACAATTGAAGCATTTGATAAAGTTTGGTACTGTAGTCTGATTACCGGAATTCTTAAAGTTGTTTCTCTTGGAACTATTCAATTTTCTGTACTTCAGGAATTTCCGAAAATTCCTGGTCATAAATGCTATCTCTTCATCATTATCACTGTTTGAGTCTGATCCGTCGATTAATGCATTGAATGCCATTGATTTCTTTTCAGATGCTTTGCTTTCTCTTCTCCCGATCATTTGTACTTCAAACGACATTAGATTTCCAATCAATTCTTCTATCTTTAAAGTACTGATGTCATTTGCCTCTTCAATTGCAAGTGTCTTTTGATCCCATTCTGGAGTGAGAGAATTTAAAATTTTTCTGACTTGATCTTCTTCTGAAAATTCCTTTCCCAAAGATATTAAAGAATGCAAAATATCTTGAAATCGACTATACATATCTGAAATAGACTCATTAGTATTCATTTTAAATAACTGAAACTGATTCGTGAGCATGGAAATTTTGGTCTGTTTAACTTTGCTTGTTCCTTCGTGAGTTACTTGCAAAGTTTTCCAGATTTCATATGCAGACTTACAAACTGACACTCTATTAAATTCCTTTCTTTCAAGTGAACAAAACAGAATATTCATTGCTTTAGAATTATTTTGTGCAACAGTCTTTTGCTCAGTGGTCCACTGTGCAAAATTAGTTGTGGGTTCAGAATATTCAGTTTGTGTGATGTTCCAAGTATCTAATCCTACATATTTTAAATATATTTTCATCCTACATGCCCAATATGCATAGTTACTGCTATTAAAAAGTGGTGGTCTGGCAGTAGACTGACCTTCTACAAATGAACTAGTGTTGGTGGTAATAGCAGTACTAGTGTTAGTAGCCATTTTGAAAATTTTCAAAATTCAAATAATGAAACTTTTGAAAACAAGGCTCTGATACCAAATGTGAGAAATGCGGATTAAGGATCTTAAGGCTAGAATTAACACTAGAGGGGGGGTGAATAGTGTTTTAAGAAATTTGTTAATCTTTTTGAGTTTATCTTACTTTGTTAACAATGTATACACTAATCAGACACAGATATGAACACAGAATCAAACACAGGTGCAAATATAAAGTAAAAGCAGTAAAGGAAAGAACACACCGGATTTTATACTGGTGCGGAGTTACCCTACATCCAGTCCCGCACAACTAAGTACGGATTTCCTTTCAAAATTAATTCAACAATTACAACCCTCGGTTTCAAGGCTACGAGGTACACCCTCCAGAATAACAATCCTCTAGGTAGAGATACTTGATTTCCGGGGCAACAAGTTCACCCAATTGATTTCCAAGGCTACAATCACACCTTCTCTCGCTCAATTGATTACAAAAAGTCTATAACTCAGATTAGCACTTGGATCTTGTAGAGATAGTGGAGAGAATCAAAACCAGAAATTATCTAGTTAGATTCGATATTGATTTCGGTAGAGTAATGGTGTAATTGTAAATAAGAAAGTGGAGAAGAAGAAGAGAAGTTAAATCGGAGAAAAGTTTTATTAAATTCGTTGAAACTGACCCATATTTATAGAAGAACAACAGCCATGACCATTCATGAAAAGTTATGGCGAATAGACACTTCTTTTGAAATTTGAATTTTGAATTAAACTGTCACCATGTCGACATGGTGCCTATGGGCATGTCGACATCCCTTAGCCAAATTTGATGTTTTGAATTTCTATAAAAATAATATTTATCTTATATTAAAACTTTATAAATATACTTGAATATAGTTGAAATTCATAAGTAAATATAAATATATATATATATATATATATTATTTAACTATAATTTAAATCAAAGTATAAATAATTTAAAAGTTAAATATATTATTTGAAAAGATAGTTTAAAATCAGGAGAAATTTTGACTCTGAAAATAAAGATGTTTTGAGGCTAAAATTATTTTAAAAACGGAATCGAGGGTTTTGAATCTTTTTAAAAGGAAAGTTTTGAAATCATTTCGAAAACAAGATAATTTTGAAAAATCATTTGAATTAAGCTTAGTGGATACAAAAGAATGTCCCACTAGATTTTCGTAGGTTCCATCCTACTTAGGGTTCCATCCCTTTAACGGGCTCGAAGTGGATTCCATTCCACGAATAAATTGGATATTAAGATGCCAGTGCTTTTCTACGAGTTTTAACAAATATTCCTAATAAAACAAACTTAACCTTGAAATCTTGAACTCTTGATAATCTTGATACTCATGAGTCTTCTATCTCTATATCTTGAATCTCTATACTGTACAGTCTTCATTCTTGATACCTGCATGGTTAGATCCTGCATATACATATATATCTAAACTTGTAATGTTAGTATTTATATTTTATAATCTATTCTAAGGTTGTTGTCATCAAAACAATCATCTCATGGACTAACACATCGACGATGGTCTGATAGCATTCATCCATACAAGTTCGTTCCGGGTTCGAACGAAACCGAAGGCATTATCTCGTTACACTCATTTTGGAATCACCCTCAGAGTTAACGACAATAACCCTTGCACTCTGAAACTCCATCTCGATCTTCACTTTGAGATTTCACGACCTATCGTTTAACTTGGATCGATGTGGTTTTCGAATTCCAAATTTGGAAATCCGATCCCGGTCTCACCGAAATCCAAACGTATCTTTTAAGGTCAAGTTGTTTAAGGTTTAAAAAATTTAATTCAATTTAATACTTTGAATTCACACAGCATTTATCCCAGATAAATATCACACATTCATCACAGATATATTCAATAACTTATCACAGAATATCACAGATTATCATCCACTAGATATCAACAAATCCAGACATTCTATTCAAACAATTATCCAAAACAGGAATTATTAATCCATATTATAATTAATCACTTAATCCTGCTTAATTAATCATTAATTAATTAATTACAAACCATTTAATTAATTAATCGTTTCTTAATTACCTTTATAATCAATTAATTAATCTTAATCAGAGATTAATTATCCTTTAACTATTAATTAATAAACCTTAATTATTAATTAATAAAACTTAATTACAAATTAATTAATTCTTAATTACTTATTTAATTAATCCTTAATTACAAATTAATTATCTCTAATTACTTAATTAATTAGTCACTAATTACAACTTAATTACTTAATTAATTAATCACTAATTATTAATTAATTATATCTAATTATCTAATTAATAATTCTTAATTACAAATTAATTAACCTCTTAACTAATTAATTTATAATTCTTAACTATTAATTAATTAATTTCTAAATCAATAATTAATATAATTAATAACACTTTAATTACTTCATTTAATTATCAAAATTTAATTACTTTTAAGATAAATCATCATCTTTATTAATTACTTAATCATATTATTTAAAAACATTTAATCTTTAATTATCACTTAATTATATTTATAAAAATAATTAAGTTTAAAATATCTTAAAGTTTAATTTAACAAACTTAAATTGAACAAACATATAATTTCCTAATTAAAGGTTTAAGAAAACATTTATTATGGAAAAGAAATTATTTAAGAAAAGTTTTCAAACAAATTTCATTTAAAATTTCAAAACTTTGCTTTTAAAAACTTTTTTAAACATGATTAAAATCTGCTTATCACCTACTTCGGGTTCAACCCGATCCCTACTCGAGTATCTCTTCGAGTCGCTCACGAACCCGAACACCCAGACACGAATATGACGCCGTGCACATGCACCAATGATCAACGCCACCTTGACCATCGCCGACACCTCCAACCCAATGACGTTCATCCCTACTAACGATCCCGACCACCAATTCTTCACTACAAAGCCTAAATCGAAAATGAGCTACTCAGGTCAAACCTGGAAACCAACCCTTCGCCTGAATCTTCCTCGAACCCACGACGCCAATCACCAGAGGTCGTGCAACCACGGCCACACACTCACAGGCCTTCCACGCTACTTCTCCCCAAGTCCTGTGCAACTCGAACCACAAGAGACGCCACAGTAGCCTAGACTACAACCCTGACCAAAACTGGGTGCTAAACTCTACTTCGATCCAACTCCGCCGCCACGGTGCTCTATTCACCCATCAAATATTTTTGCCTGGACCACAAGGCTCTCCTCCACCTCCAGTGAAGTTCCCGACCAACCCGAGGCCACCTATCGCCAGAAAACCCCCAAAACCCAATTTCTGGTCAAACCCCAAATGCTCTCTCAATACAATTCTAAAAATTGTGATTCAGTTCTTAAAAATCATGGATTAAGACAATGATTCAAATTATCTAAGTAGATCAAAGGATTATGCTACTTGAATACAACATGTTTGTAAATTTTTACTGTAATTCTTGATTTCCAGATAATATATATACCAAACATATTTAAAACTATTTTTAAATCCTAGTTTATGTTTAAACAAACTTAAATTGTTGGAAAACTAGAACCTAACAGAGAACAGAAGAAGAGATTTTGGAATTTTTATCAAATCTAAACTCTGTAACATGAAACAGAGATACACACGGATATATCAGACATGCATACTTCAATGCATTCATATACACAGAGATATCACTTATATATACACATGCAAAGCATAGTTCATTTCAGCAGATCACATGCAACAGATTTTCACTTAATTAAGCTTTTTAAAAAGGATGTTTACTCACCTATTTGATGTATAGAGAGCTTTAAACAGTTTGAAACTGGGAACTTTGAAATCTGAAGCTTAGTTGTTGTTGAGAAAGTTTAATCTTTGAAACAGAGATGATCTAGCTTGATTTTTCCTGAGTTTGCTTGTTTTGGTGATTTCAGATTTTGAAAAATATGTTACAGGCTTTAGGTTTTTCTCTTTAGTTTGAAAATGGTTTACAGGCTTTAGTTTGATCTGGTAATTTGTTTTATAGGTTTTGATTTTGAGTTTTCTTTGTTTTTAGAAATGAGAATAGGAAAAGAATTGAAGAGAGGAGATATATGTTTATATAGACTAAATTATGATTTATTAAAATTTAAAGAAAATAAAACAAATGGTTGACACTTGTTAAATTACTTAACATTTGTCATTTACACAATTAAATCACATTACACATGTTACTAACATGATTTAATTTATTAACACTTGTCATTAAGTATTTTTAATTATTTTTAAATGTTAAATAAAAGCTTTTGTATTTATTTACTAATTTATA
This sequence comes from Allium fistulosum, assembly GCA_030737815.1. Lineage (NCBI taxonomy): Eukaryota > Viridiplantae > Streptophyta > Magnoliopsida > Asparagales > Amaryllidaceae > Allium > Allium fistulosum. Next base: position 1,383,119,393 of record CM060901.1, on the reverse strand, counting down.
AATACTTTTCTAAATCTATATAAAAAAAATTCTTTTAAAGAAAATAATATAAAACAAATCTTATATTAATAAAAATCTTATACATATATTTTAAATCCAAAACATTTTAAGATAATTATCTTTTAAATCTCAAATTCAAATTCAAATTCAAATTCAAATATAAATTCAATGTCAATTTAAAATCCAATTTAAAATCAACATATATATATATTTATTTATTTATTTAAACAATCACAAATTCAATTTGTAAATAATAATTCTATTTGAAATTTATTTATCTATATTTAAAAACAACATATTTATTATAATTGTTATGAAAATAACAAATTTACTAATTTTTAAAAAATAAATAAAGGGAATTATCACATTTTAAATTGCTTGAAATTCCGGGATATCACATTACTCCCCCTTTAAAAGAATTTCGTCCCCGAAATTAAAAACAAAAGATAATTCAAAATTTTTATTTCATTTCAACCATTTCAAGCATACATATCAACCATACACTATCAACCAAACAAACAATTTCCATTTCTATTTAAATTGATTCAATTTCAATTCAATTTAAATTAACTTCAATTCCTATCCAAATTCAAATCAACTCCCATTTGTGTTTCAAACTTATTCAACTTCAATTTCACTTCAAATTAATTCAATTCAAATTTTCCATTTGAATTTTATACTTATCCATCTTCAATCACAACTCCAATTAATTCAAATCAAATTCAGTTTGAACTTATTTAATTCAAATCTCAACTTAAAACCATTTCGAATTTCATAAATTCGAGTTAATTTCTTAAATGTTGATTTAATCCTTTAAATCATTCCAACCTTTATTTTTAAATTAACAACTTAATTTTTTTTTAAACCATTTAATTCTGAGTCCAAATTTCAAAATTCCATTTTAAATTACCTTTACTTAACTTATTTCAAAGTTCAAATAAGAGTTCAAAAATTCTTTAAACAATTTAATTTTCAGAATCCAAATTATTACCCCATTTTATCTTCAAAACCAATTCTTAACAAATTTCTGGACTTAGATTTAAAACTTCACAATTTAAATTATCTTCAATTCCAATTTATAAGTCATACTCACCTAAATGTTTACTTCCCTAAAACATTCCTTTTTGCTTTATCATTATCTATCTTATAAAGATAAACATCCTCTTAATAAGATACAACAAACATTTTATTATTAAACACAACTACCGTTTATGATAATAACCAAGATTATCATATCTGGAAACCAATTCATTATTATCTCAATCTGAAAACACTTCTACAAATTCAGGGTTTTATTTTCTAGTTTGAATCCATTTCCATTTGGTTGTATTTCTATTACCACTTAATTCTTATTATTATTTTGTTTAATTCAAATAATACAACAACCAATTACCTTTATATATATAGAAAAACTATTGCTTTATATATCAAAATATAAACTTGTATAAAAACTAATTTTTAAAACCGTTTTAAAATCTTTTTATAAGAAAATAACAAATACGCCCTCATATATATATACACTCAACTCATTATAGGGTATCACTGACCCTATCCTTAATGAGTAAACCCTCAGTGCCAAGGTTCTCGCTTAACCTTCAGCTCTGATACCAACTGTCACAACCCGTCTTTCAATCCATAGAAAAACGCATCATGAGTAAGAAAGAAAGGGATAGAAAAGAGAAAAGATAGAGAAAGAACTAAACAATATCAGAATCTCACAGCGGAAACGGAACAAAATATAATATATCACATAACTATTACATAGTCTTTACATAATCAGAGTTACACAGCTTATACAACACAATACATTAGACTGTTATAAAACCTGGCTATCATACAACATAGAGATCAACACAGCGGAACCACTATATATCTACATATGCTGAAGCCTCCTGCTCCATATCTCCTCCAGAAACTCGTCAAAGCCAAACCTGAATCCCTTGGCTACTCGTAAAAATTTGGGTACCCAATAGTTTAATAAAACAAAAAATAAACTCTGGGTCAGACATGGGTCTGGTGTGAGTAAACGGGTTAAAGTTGTTTAACTTTGAAAATCATTTGGAAAGAAAAGGTATCTCGTAATACTTCCCATACATAAACATGGAAAAGTTTTTACCTTACGATAACCAAAACATTTGATAGGAAATCTGGTTATATTATAATAGGGTCTAGGGTTTTCAAATAAATATTCACATAGCTGAAATTGTTACATGATTAAATTCCAGCATACTAGCCACAAAGTGGGTTATACAATCAAGTCCGCGATCACTTATTGGAGTTTGGATTCCATACAATGGCAGGGCTACTATGGTACCGTCCATTACAGTATGGGGCCTAGATCACCGTACCGAGGATCCCTCCCGACCCCCTGCAACACAAGGCCGAAACCATCCCTTACTGGATAGTCCCGAACAAGACAACCGGGGTAAGCTTTTAAATTATTTTCACGGACTTAGGCAAGGAGATCAGTTGGCGGATGATACCATGCTATTTTCATCTCATTAACCAAGATGTATCGTAGCTTTTAAATTTATTTTATATAGTTTTGAGTTGCTCTCAGGTCTAAAATAAATTTTGGTAAGGGTTCTATGTTAGTTTTGAATGATATTGATAAGATCGAAAATCAAGTCGCTTGTACATTAAATTGTAAAATTATGAAATTCCCTATAGAATATCTATGGTTATTTTAATAAGACCAACTTAACTCAACCATGATGATTGATTATTAATTATTGATAAAATTAACAATAAATTAACTAAATGGAATAGTATATATTTATCTAATGCAGGTAGGATAGTCCTTATTAACTCTATTTTATCAGTATCACCAATATACTGGATGTCCTTTTTATCATTTTTCAGAATGGATAATTGATAATATAGATAAAATTAGAAGAGATTTTCTATGGAGTGGTGATAATTCCAAAATTAGTTCAAAACTTTTAGTTAATTGGGAAATAATATGTAAATCTAAAGGCGAGGGAGGGTCGGGTATTATAAATTTATATAATTTTAACATATCCTTATCTGGTAAATGGATATGGAAATTTATTGATAATAATGAGAATTTAATCTGGAAGGAAATAATATCAAATCAATGGTATAATGGTACATATAGTATACAACATAATTTACTAATAACATAAATAACATTTCTCATTTTTGGAAATCTATTATAAATAATTATAATATTTATAAATTAGGAATTAATAATGTGGTACATTCGGAGAATTATACCTCTTTTTGGCATGACAATTGGATATCAGTAATTCCGTTTGGAGTAGAATTTAATGAACTTTGTGAAATTTGTAATTTTAAGAATGTGTTGATCTCATAAATATATAGACCAAATTTATATTTTCCATGGAAATTTAATCTTAGTCGTACTGGAAATACATTATCTAAATTTGCCTTACTTTGTGCTAAATTAGAATTATATAATATTGATAATAGAAACGACATTAAATCTTGGTGTTGGGATAATAATAAAATTTATACAATGCAATCTTTTTATAAATTTCTTAATTTTTAGGTACAAAGTTGAATATATTTAGGTGTATTTGGAAAGGTAATATGCCACCCAAAGCCAAAATACATATGTGGTTAATTATACATGGTAAATTAAATACTATAGAACTATTAAAGAAGAAAAATATAACTTTTGGTAATAAATATTTTTTCCTGTAATATAGGAGTAGAAAATATATCGCATTTATATCTTGAATGTCTTATCATTAAGTATATTTTTATGAAGTGCCTTAATACTTTTTACTTTAACATAACTAAGAATGAAATTAATTGTGAATTATTTTGGGATAATCTTAACTTTCGATATAATGGATTTCATAGATTAGTAATAGATATTATTTTTACTATAATATGTTGGTATATATGACATGAAAGGAATCCAAAGGGTTTTTAATAATATAATTTCTCTAACATAATTTAATATATATAATTGTGTTATTTTATTTTAACTAGATTTTAAAACCTAGTTATAATAAAGATCGTATTAGTTTCAATGAATACCTTAATAAAGTTAAACCTCATATTGATATAGTTAAGAATAATGTAGTATTAAGAAATAGAAATAACAATAGTACTTTAAATACTTTTTTAATTGACATGTATGCCAATAGGTCCAATGTTATTTTATATTTAGGTAATTAGTTAGATTCTAGAGTATTATAATTTTGAACATAACATTCATCTCAAAAACTATGATGTTTAGAAATTGTCATTTTACTTCCCATTGTTTAGTTGATTGTATTCATAAAAATATTTTTCTACAATCTAGTTTGAGCTATATGTTGGTTATATCTAGATTACTATTTCTCGTAATTGGGTTTACATCGTAACTCTTGTTGCCTCTTATTTAGCCTGTTCATTATATTGCTTGTTTTTTTAGCAAAGCTACCAGGGATTTATACTGACCCTTCTAGTATTATTAACACACAAACAAAAAAGGGGACTATAAACAGCCTTATAGTCCCAAAGTAGAACTACGAAAACAAAGGAAAAAACATAAAGCAAAATAGAAGAAAAAAAGGACAACAAGCATAACACAAATAAAGAGAATATAGAAACTATTTGATCCAAAGATCAATAGTGTCTCTACTGAATTCAAAAGAGGAATTCAGAAGAGCTCTTATAAAATCAGACTTCATGATAGAAAATAATTGAATTGAATTCATTTCCTTAGAAGAAAAGCATCTGTAATTGCGCTCCATCTAAATTGAAAAGATAAACACCTTCAAAATAACCAGCAAGGAGCTACCTGTGTCATCCCTCCGACGTGTAGCTTTAAATATATAATTCCACTCAAGTTTGATGTCCTACAATAGAGTGTGCAGGCACCCCATAACCAAGACCTGATTCCAGAGATGATGAATGATAGGACAGTTGAAAAATAAGTGTAAAATATCCTCCATATTAAATTTACAAAACCAGCAGCAGTTGAGAATAGGCATTCCTTTCAACATCAGGTTGTATTGAGTGTGCAAGGCATTTTTTATCACTTTCCATAACATAAGATTCAATTTGTGAGAAGTAGATGATTTCCAAATTCTTTTGAACCACCGGAAAGAACCACCAGTAGAAGCATTTTCCAAAACCTTATACATAAGATTTATAGAGTGTGGTTTGCGCCTAGCTGTCCATACATATTTTACTTGCAGAGGAGAAATGCTTTGAATTAGAAATAATAGACCATATCCCCTTCACACTAGGATTATTACAATAAGGTAGAATATCATCACCGTTATGGATGAAATCATTAGCTTTAGCTTGAGCAGGAATACCAGATTGGATCATTTTATTATAAGATAGGAGAGTAGAGAGGATCACTCCCTGAAGAGCCCATGGTTCATACCAAAAGGAGACATCATTTTTGTCTATAGCACAACGTGATATATAAGGTTAAAAAAGGTCTTGAAGCTTCATCATACTTCTCCAAATCCAACCACAAAGAGGTGAAGCCTGCATCACCCAGAAATTACCGTTACCAAAGTGATACTTCCTATCCCAATTTGCCCAGACATTATCCTTGAATTTAAAAGATTGTCAAAGTGCTTAGAAAGTCCACTTTATTCCACAGAGCAATGTTCTTGATCCCCAGGCCTCCATATTTTAAGCTTGTCTCTCCACTTTAGAAAAGGCAATAGGAACTAATTTCTTAGAAAACATGTCACCAGTCTAAATAAAATGGTTTAATGCCTTTTTAATTTGATTAATAAGCTTAATGGGAAGTTGAAAAATTCTACACCAGTAAACTGTCATGGAGTGTGAATGGAATTGATAAGTGTCAGTCTACCGGCCTTACTTATGTTCCTAGTAGAAAACAATAGACATTCTCGAAGTTACTCTCTCAAATAAAGGAAGATGGTTGGAGTAGTTTGGCTTTGGGGCAGATAATGGAATACCCAATAAGACATGTCATTACTAAATGGTTGGAACTTAGAAATATGTATGATACTAGAATGAAGATGCAGAGGCACTCCAACAAAATGGATATTGGATTTTTCATAATCAACAAGCAAGCCTGTAGAGGAATGGAATTGAACCAATAGACTGTTGATAGTAGTCAAGGATTGAATAGGCTTAGTAAAGACTATTAAGTCATCGGAAAACATCAAAGAAGTAATCAGAGGATTCATGCATTAGGGATGAACTTCAAATTGCTTGTTAAGAGTAGCCATGTTTATCATTTGAGTTAGCACTTCCATAATTAAGATAAACAAGTAAGAAGACATTGGGTCCCCTTGCCGAATGCCTTTAACACCTAGGAAGTATCCAACTGTATTGGAATGGATGCTCAAAGAGTAAGATGCTGAAGAAATACAAGAATATACCCAGGCAACAAAAATGTCTAGGAAAATTCATATTTGCCATAATTCTAACCAAGGAAATCCAACTGACAGAATCATAAGCCTTTTTGATGTCTAACTTAAGCAAAGCTCTAGGAGAGATATTTGTTCTATTGTATCCATTAAGCAACTCATGGGTTACTAACACATTGTCAATAATGCTTCTATTAGGTAAAAAACCAACCTGATTAGGAGAAATAAGATTCGGAAGTACCTGTTGTTGAATGTGTGGTTTCATGTCTTCGAAACTGTTCTATGGTTGGCCTTGGTTCTGGTTACATGTGCACTGCCCTTTTTCTTTGCATTGGATGTCTTGTCTGAGAACTTGTTTCTACTGTTAGTAACAGTGCACATACAAACATGTATATACATACATACATATGTATGTATGTATGTGTATAATTATTGTGCCTATCCACTCATGTACATGTTGTGGTCATTCCTAGTTGCAATCAAGTCTTCATTGATCACTTATTGTTAATTTGTGTCTTCGTGTTGACTGGTCTGGTTCAAAGTTTGGTTTCCTTGCAATGCTTTGAGTCTATTTATATAGACTTGTACATGTCTTGTATACTTGGTTCTGTGATTACTTGAGTCTGATACACTCCACTGGTTTCATGTGCAGTTTAGTCAGACTTTTTTTCTGTTTGTTTGTATATTTCTGGTTTCACTTGAATTTTCATATTGCTTTGAGTTGAAATCCAGTTGCTTGCCTCTAAACTATTGTGTTACTGCCTTTAGTTCGGCCTTAGTTTGTAGTTTGATTGCCACTTTCTCTAACCTGGTCTGCATTGGCTTCGAGTCTAGTCTTCAAGTGTCTTTGAGTCTGTACTGTTTTGTGTTTTCATGTTGGTCGAGACTCATATGCGTCTGAACTGATATATGTGTGTTCATGCATGTATGCTGGTGCCTTGTTGAGTGCACTTGTATTTGAACCTATCTTATAGTCTGGTTTCATTTTAGATCATGTTGACTAACCATTGAAACTTGTACTTGTTTTCGTATTTCACCTGAGTTGAATCCAGCCTCGGCTTGGGTTTGACCTTGTGCACACCTGTCCTTGCAATTTTATCAAGTGTATATCGGCATGCACGGCCTTGTGACATGTACAGTGATACACTGTGCATGTTACAAGTTGTTCGTTTAAGATGAATTCAAAATAAATATGATGACGAACAACTCAAATAACTGAGGCAAATAACATTTTGAAAAACACACACTTCATTTTGAACTGCAAAATATTTCTTTTTCAATTTTACTGCATTAGTGTTTATTTTGCAGATAATTCAGATGCTGGATATAAACTGAAATACAGTTGAAGAACAAATACGAGTGAATGAGTGATATATAGTGAGGTGAACATTGTAAAGTGAAATTTGTGATGTAATCGAAATTGTATTGTAATCGAAAATGTATATATGTAGTGAGAGCTCAAATTTGTACTATTTGAATTTGTAATAAAATATTTGTTTGAATAAAATATGTTTCAGAGAATCAGACTCACAAATGTACAACCCAATACACACACACAAATGAACACATGATGAACACAAATGCAACAACAAGTAAGAGCATCAAACAGTGATGAACCAGACTACAATAACCAGAGGAAAGCAGGTCAACCAAACTTCAATGGAGTCAAGGCATAAAGCCACAACAAAGTGCTCACAAATCCAAATGAACTCAACAAAGACCGACAATACAAGGAGAACATCTCCAGTTAAATAAAATGACAAATATACAAAGCTTGAATGGTTCGGTTTACAAATCAGTAAAGCAGTAGTGTGAATATAGTCACAGAAAAAATCAAGTCCAAAGAAACGATTTGCAACTGTTTTAACAAAGTCAAGGCCGAGATAAAATTTAATCAGAGGTCATATGGAACAGCGAATGAAATATTAAACAAGTTGCTGGCAGTAAAGAACAGAGGAATTCAAATGTGTTTAAGCAAATCCAAATATATCGGAAACATATTCAACCGGTGATAAAATGAACAAATCAAAAAAATATTCAACTATTGAACAAGTCAGTGCAATCATTATCATTTAAGCAAAATCGAACGACCAAGCAAGAATTATGAAGAATTAAAACATATTTAGATAAACGAAAATATAGGGTGTTCGATCCCTATAAAATCCCAATTATCATCATCGGCAGTAATCATTCGAGTTAAAAACAGATACCAGAGCTAGCAACTCACGAACAAATATATAACTCGAATCGAGTTCAAGCAAATCAACAGTGAAATTAAGCAAAAATTACATACCAATTTCTGTTCACTCGAACTAAAAAATTAAAGCGACTGCAAGCTATAAAAGCCAAAGAATCAATAGACCAAGCCAAACAAAGCAAAATAATCACTGTAATTGATCGAATACAAGCGACGTCTTCAATTTCACAAAGCCCTAGTTTTTGGAAGAGGAATGAGAAGAAACAAAGTAGCCGATAATAAAAAAGAAGAGGAGATATCTTTTGTTTTAAGTTTTAATTATTTTGGGTCGGCTTTCTATTGTTTGGGCTTATCGTTTTAGGGTTTTAATTGTTTTAGTTTTAGCTTTTATTTTGAATTCCTTTTAAAATTGTGTAATATTATAGTCGTGTGACTACAATTACGGGGCATAGTTTGAGAATTCGCAACTCAGTGGCTGAGTTATGGCAGGGTTTTGAGCGTAGAGTTAGGTTAGTTGATAGTGGGTGTCGCAAGTTTACGTGTGTAAGCGTCTGACTACTTAATTTCTAGTAGAAACCTTGGGGGCAGCATGTAGGCAGGGTTTTGCCGAAGCTGGGTAAATCTGTGTTGTTCTATTTCTGCTTTTATTATTCTGCTATTATCTATGCTGGAATTATTTTATATATTTCCGATTTTTATTATTATTAGTATCACCCTATCACCCATTCCTTCCTTAATTTTTTCTTGTTCATTTTACGTTCTAAAGTAATAGCATTGTCAAGTTTATCAGTGAGTATGTGCTCTAAATCTAAAAGGTTAGAGTTGCCAACATCTTGCAAATTGGATGTCTTGAAGTTGCTTGGTAAACTTGGTAGAAAGCCTATTCCCATTTCCAAATTTGTTTTACGCCCATTTCTAAAGAGAGATTTTGGTTGCTTTGAGCTTTTGTTGAAAAACATACATATCATTACCAAAAAAAAGATTAGTCCAAGCAAATTCCACAATGTTAAGAAAGTCGTGATCATTGATCCAGGAGTTAAATTTTTTAAAAGGAGGACTTCTTTTCATAGGCAGATCTCCAACAGAACGAGAAATGTGGGAGTGATCAGAAAGAAAAAATGGATGAACATGGTTACATAAGGAAGACCATGTAAGGAAGGTAGTTGAATTTACAAAAGTGTGGTCTATTCTACTAAAGTTTTATGTCCAGATCTACTTTTGTTGTTCCATGTGAATAAAGGACCAGAAGAAGGTATTTCAAGCAAATTAGAATTGCATAATGAAGTGTTAAAAGGAGCAATATCCTTTAAATTCAAAGGCAGCCCACCAGATCTGTCATTAGCTTTAAGCATATAGTCAAAATCACCCTGGACAATCTAAGGGTGTGATTCTTGTCTAAAATGAGGTAAGTAATCAAGGAAAACTTGTCTTGAGGAAGGGGAGTTGTCAGCATACAAAAAAGTGAGGTAGAAGGAAGTGAAGGATGGAAGATGAGTAGCTTGAAAGTGGATAATTCCTTGTGAGAAATAATGGCGTTCAGCTTGAAAATTTATGGATTGGACAAGATAAGATTTCTACTATAAGGAGCTTGATCTAGATTGTGAAAAGAATCCCATGTAGGGTTGATGAAGAAAGCAGAAGAAGTAGTTAAAAAAAGATTCAGTTTTGTTTTAATGATTGAAATAATATTGAGATTATTACTAGAAATAAATTGCTTGACTAACTGTAACTTAGATTTTTTGTGGGTCCCTATATATTCCAAGAACAGATTTTGTCTTGCATTAACAAAGATCGAGATTAGAGTTACTTCTATACACCTAAGTGGTGTGGTAGTGGAATAAGGTAGATCTGGGTAGGTGTCTTCAAGGATTGAAACCAGACCCCATTTAGATCAGTATTATGACTTTTAGCACTTTTTTCCAGGAGTTTTCTTTTTGGAGGTGACAAATGGAAGATGAATGGTAGAGGGAGAAGGAGCAGTGAGGGGAGATCATAAATGGAAGATGAGATAGAGGGGGATTGCAAGTGGTCAGGCCAACCAGGTAGATAATTAATATGAGAATAAGGATCAGGAATATCCAGATTTTGATTGGATAAGGCAGAAGAAAGGTTGGTTTGGTTGAGGTTAAGGTTTGGTTCATGGGGTTAGAATTTGGAGTGAAGTCCTAATTGCTTAAGGAAGTTAAAACAATAACTTCCTCATGCACAGAAGCATGCACGTGCAACTCAGTTTGCATGTTAAGAGGAGATGAGTTATTGCACATACTATCAGGCTGTATTGACTCAACAAGTTACACCATAACATGTTCCTAGATAGGTTCAGAAGGAGAAAGATGATTAAAACTTTCCCTAATAACCGGTTGAACCACATCAATTTGGGAAAGTAGTCGAACGACTTATTCTTGTTCACTTACCACCTTCATTTGTTCACAAAGGGTATTTGAATGGATTCAACATGTTCCTGACCAACAAAATTGTCATTATCCAATCCTTAAAGAACTTCAAAATTGTTGTTAATTTTCAAAGCATCAAAATCTGCATTGTGCCTTTCCTCAACTACATTGACAACAATATTGTTAATATATACTCTTTGATCATTCACAACTATTTCTCCTTCCTCCACTTCCACTGTGTTGATCTTATTCTTAATCACAGTTTTCCTAAAATTAGTATCTACACTGGCCCTTCCTTAACTCTATAAACCTTCTTAGCATACTCCACTTTCTTCCAATTATTCCTTGGCAAATCATTTTTCTTTCTAGCATCATGCTTACCCAGTATAAAAGATTCAGGCTCCTTATCTTTTGTATATGTTACCTTCTTGTTTTTTCCAATACTGGTTGTATTCAAGCAATAATCAGCAGAATGACCAAAGACAACACGAGTTTCACAAATTTTTGGCTTCCATTGATACTCAACTTGAATCATTTGCTCTGATCCATCTACAAGTTTAAATAGAAAAGAATGAACCAGATCTGAACTAGGAGCTACTTCAATGAGGCATTTAGCATAAGACAATCTATTTAACGTTTCAATCTTGTCATCCAAACATAAAACCTTTCCAATCCTACTAGCAAGCCAATTAATTCCCAGAGGAGATCACGCTATCAAAGGAATATTAGAAAATTGCACCCAAATAGGAACCTTCTTGACTGAACCACAAACGTTACTATTAATAGGATCCCATTCCTTCATAGTAAACATTTTGTTCCTCATTATGATTGGATCTGCTTCTACAATTCTTTTATTATCTTCAGCACTGGAAAACTGAAACGAGAACACTGTGCCACCTGATCGAACCTTAATACTTTCTTTTAACTTCCAAATCCTTTGTAAGTGCTTGACTACCACAGTGTATGAAAGAGGTTTATCAAGAAAAAACCTACCACAAAATCGCTCCAAACATTTTTACCTGCTTCAACCATGCAAGGAGGAAGCACCATCACATTGCCTGCAAAGGATGAAACCATATCAATAGGCATGTACTTGCCAGCATTACGTGGTTTTCTCTTGAACAAAGAAGTCCATACTTGTTGACCATGGAAAGAGCAAGACAAGGGGACATATATGGCAGGTTGAGAGGAGGAAGGAGAGACAAAAAGTGGAGAAGGAGGAGATGGAACAGGAGAAATGATAGGGTCGGGAGGGAAGACTGGATGAGGTATGGTAGGAGGAATGGTTGGTTCAGAGGATGTACGCGAGGAAAGAGAAGGGGAATGTGGTCTACCATGAATGAAAAAGATAATAGTTATATTGCTTGTTTTATTTTTATTGCATATATATGTATATAAATATATAAAAATATATTTGTATACATATATATGTATTAATCTTACGTTTTTGTATAGTCTTTTTTGCAGCTTTAGATATGCTTAAGATCAGGATGGATTCAATTGGTTCAAATCTATAATTACTTATCTTTTTAGTGGATTTTAGTGTTTTTTTATTTTTATTATGGACCTTAGGCTTCTAGGATTGGTTTTTTAGGGTATTGTTACCGACACTCCACTTTTGGTTAAGAGGGAGCCACTTTAAAAAAAATGTTTTTTTTACTATGAGGGGTACCAACAAAAATAGCCCACTCATATTATTATGTTGTAAATTGACCAATTTATCCCTTTATTTTTTACCCTAATTTCCTTTAATCTTCACTGTTTTTCTTCTTTAGTCTGTAATTCAAATCAATAATCAATGGAGAAATTAAACTTATCTGCAGATGAAATTCCAAAAGAGAAAGAAACAAGATTAATTTTTGCCCGAGAAAGCATATGTAATGTAGATTTTGTTCAACAAGAAAACGGGTATTTTTAAAAAAAAATTATATTGTTTTACACGTTAATTTGGTTGTCAACCATTCTAATTCGAATTAACGGATGGGTAAAATAGAAGGTTTTTTGGTCTGGACGCAGAAGGTTGGTTCTCACTATTACTGAAAGCTTAATTGAACTTAGTAAAATAGGAAGTGAAGAAGAAGAAAATTAGTTAAAAATAAATAATGGGTAAAATAGGAAAAGATATATATTATTTGTACAGCATGAGTACCCCTCATAACAATTTTAAATTTAGTGGAGTGCAAATAAAATTTGGCCCCCTCTTAACTAAAAGTGGAATGTCAGTAACATTGCCTTTTATTATCATTATTGTTTATATTATATAGGGCAGGTATAGCTATCTGTCAGGCACATTGACAACTATATTTTTTAGTGTAGAATAAAATTACATGAATGCACTCTTCTTATAATAGCGGATGTAACATCCCCCTACTTGGAGGCCCAAAAATAATGGCTACGGATGCTGCAGTCATCCATAGTTATTAATCCTCGGCGGCCAAATACGACAATGTTAGTATATTGATACACAGAAACACATGAATATGAAAAAAAATTAAAACTGCAAACAAAGTCCACATTATATTTTAAAATATTTCAAATTCATTACATAATCCCAGAGCGCAGACCACATTTAGACAAAATATACTTATTACAAAATACACCAAGAGCAACATATGAAGATGTCAGCTTGGATGATCAGAGTATATAATATGGCAATAAAACAAGTTTGCCTTTACAACCAAACACAACAAAAATAAAAGAACTCTAAGTAGCTAACATGCCTCCTACACGTCACCGGAATCTTTAATCGTCTAAAAGACCACCTAAAAACCCTAAACCTCAAACTACCCAAAATCAATTGAGTACCCAAGAGTTTAAGGGGAAAACAAAAACTTCGAGTCAGACATAAATCCCGGTATGAATAATAATCTACCATCTCAAATTATTTAGATATCTAGTGAGACCACGCCGCTTAGCGGAATGGGTTTTCCCCTCACTGGTATCTTAAAACCTTTATAAAACCATATATTGTGCTCCTGCATCCACAATGGTTAAAACAATTCAAAATAATATTATGATATGCAAACAAGTAAGTTAATTCTGGATTACCCATCCCCATTCATTCTGACTATCTGTCTTGATTATAGTTTCTAGGATTACTACTAACCTATTAGCTTTTATGGGCTCACTAAAAACCGGTTAAATGTTTATGGACTATTTGCACGAAGAACCTGTTGATAACTCCAATATCTTTTCTCTTATCCTAGTTTTCATGGGCTGACTAGGAACCTATTGACTAATTGTCAATATCTAAATCCGGATATAGTTTTCATGGACTAACTATAAACCTATTGGCCCCTGCCAATATCAAATCATAGTTTTCATGGGCTGACTATGAACCTATTGGCACCTGCCAATATCTTTCCCTTACATGGTTTTAATGGGCTTACTGTGAACCTATTGGCCTCTGCCAATATCTTTAATTAAGATTTTAACATTTCTTAAGTTGTATTCACTACTGGGTCAACCTACCTGGTTATTCTGCCCTTTCCCAAGTACCGTTATGGGTTAATTACAATGTGAATAAATATATAAAGAAGTAATTAATACAACAAAGTAATACTCTCAAAAATATTTATTTATGCCATGGTATTTCCTTTAAAATGAGAGTGGGTTATTTGTTTTGAAACCTTAAAACATCACTTTCAAAACCAAATCATACCTTTCGAATGTTTCAAAACATTGCTAAATAATCTATAGAAATATGGCTTCGAAACCAATGAAAGTACCCCTTTTGAAAACATTGGGTTTTACTCTTTAAAAACATCTTTTGGATAAAAGTGGTTGCACACAAAAGTATCTCTTTTGAAACCTTTAATAAAATATTTTTGGGGAAAAATTGATGGTGTCGGAACCATCTATTCAAAAGCTCAAAACCCTGGAGTAAAACTTCGAAGGATAGCATTGAAACCCACTTTCGACACCATTGCCTTCGAAACCCTTGAACCCCTTTGAAAGCATATAAGAAGTGACTTAGCTTAAGTTTAGAACAAAGAGAACCCTTCAAAAGCATTGATAGCTGCAATACATCCGAAAGGTAAAAGAATAGTGGCTGGGTTTCGACCAGGTCGGAACCACTTCTTTCGAAAGCATTATATAAAAACAAAGGAACCCACTCGAAAGCTCCTACTTAAAACATGATATGGAAACCTATTTAGAAAGCTATTTAGAAAAACCCCTTTCGAAAACATAGGTTTCGACTACGTCAAAATCTTTAGGTAAAACAAAGTAGGCACTTAACATTTGAAAACAGAACTAAGGTTTCGACCCCATCGAAAGCATCACTTTCGACACCATAGCTTCCACCTTTCCTCCAATCCACTGCGTACCATCTAAGTGATACCTTGTGTATTGGTTTCAACTAGGTGGGTTTCGGTTGGGTTGGTTTTGACTGAGTTGGAGCGGAAGCATTGGAGTCGAAAGGTACTACTAAAGGTGGCGGAACCCTCTTTTCTGATTAAAGGCTGAAATCATGCTCATTTTTAGTAATTGCTTTAACTAACCTGCCTATGTGCAATCTTTTAATTGGTTGCCTTAAAACTTTTCAAATACTTTACAAAATAACTGCCGCATTTATCAGATCTAAATCAAAGGAAAAATTAACGTTTTAACCCTTCCATTAAGCAAAACCAATATTGTAAATAAGTCCTTCTTTTAAAATAATTTATTTTCCATAGCAAATCAATTAGGAAAAATCCCCAAAAATCACAGAAATTCAATTTCATCATGTTATCTAACATATTAAAATTTCAGACCCGATTTCTTTCTGAAATAATCGAAATAAATTTTAAACCCAAATATATCATATTTTGCTTTAGAAATTCATAATAAATTTTCCATAGCTTGGAAAATTATGAAAATTGAAACCCATCTCTAAAATCATGTTTTACCTAACATATAATTTTTCCATGGCATTCTAAATTCAATAACAATCGGTTTTGCCCTAAAACCGTGCAAATTCATATGTAAATGAATTGGTTTAAATCAAACATATAATAATTCAAGCATATCATCATTCAAAACATCATAAAAATGAATTTAATCTTTAATCCGAAAACATATGATTATAAAAACAAAATAGAGATGGAATGAATTATTATTCACCTTAAATATGATAAGAGCTTTGAGATTTGATTTGAAATTAGTTTCCTAGCTTTAATTCCTTAGCTTGATTGAATTTCTCTTCCTCTTCTTCCTTGTTAATGGCCGGCTCTTCTTAGGTTTAATTTGGGTTTTTGAGTTTTTGAGAAAATAAACGTGAATGGGCGAATAGAAGTGTATGGCTGTAAATAATAAGATGCAGCTATATTTACTAATATGCCCATTATTACTCAGTAAATTCACCTCCCCCTTAAGCCATAAGGTCTCAAACAGAGGATAGAAGGAAAAGAATCTGGATCAGACCTCCCGAAGAGATCGAAGGGATGCAGTCAATAATATGAAGCAGTTCAAGACCTTTCGCAAAAGACGGAGGGTATCATTCTACAATATTCAAGAAGCTCTTACCCTTCGGAGTAAGCAAACAAGCAGAAACAAGGGCATACGACCCTACGACAACCTTTCCGAAAGCGCAATAAGCCTTTTAGGCTAGATAATACACCTGCAGGATACCTTCCGATGATACCGAAAGGTTTAGGTAAAAGCGACATCCATAAGTCATCGGAAAGCAACCTTCCGACAAAGCCAAAAGGTTCACAAAAGCTAGAAACCCTTCAATACCTTCGTAAGGTTCATATGTCGTACATATGAAAAAAATTCGGCAAGGGCGACAGGTTCCTAAAGACAAATGATGGAAAAGACCCTTCGGCAGCATTCAGCAATCCATGATGATGTACAATAAACAAACCTTCCGTTAATAACGAGAGGCCTACAACCGTATACAAGAAGCAATCTTCCGGAAAGACCGAAAGGTTTGCAACTGCATACAAGGGGCAACCTTCCGTACCAGAAGAAGGCAGAAGGCCGGAGGGAGTGCCACCTACATCTATAAATAAGACCCAAGGGGTCCTGTTTCAGGGACGAATTTTCTTTCATTCAAAAAACTTGTAACTTCTTAATCATAATTATGTAACCCTAATTGGAGATCAAATTGGGGAAATTTAATAAAGTGAAGTCCTATTATGAATTGTAAGGGAAGTCTTTTGATTTGTGAATCATTTTATTGATTACTTGACTCTTTGCTGTCATAACATCAATTTTCAGGGTTAACTCCTTCGAAAAGTTCTTACTAATAAAGTATGAAGATCGATTGGTTAAAGCTACAACTTCAAGCTACGAAAGACGTTGATTTTTCTACTCTCACCCTTCGGTAGGGCCGACAGCCGAACTGGTCTAACATGAGCAGTAACCTTCCAAAGTTACTGACATTACGATTGGAATCCTTCAAATAAAATTAGTAGATACTCATATTTTAGCAGCAACCAAACCATCCGCAGTTATTAATCAATCATTCAAACCCTTTGGGATAGTCTAAGTACAGGAGAATAAAGCTTGATCCAACAGTTGAAACTCTAACACCTCTCGGCCAAGCTAAAACCAACTTCCTAAAAGTGACCAAACCTTACGGCAAGGTCAAAGGTTCTTATACAGCACCCAGGAAGTAAATATCTGACCTATTTCCAAGGAGATTAATCACTCAAAACTTTCAGAAGTATTTGAGCTTGGCTTTAAAGGGATACATTTGGTTAATAACCATTCGTGTCATAAAGAAAAGCTCCACGAAACTCTTAATAAGCTTTACCTTTGGTACTAAGTCTTCTACTTGAAAGATTAAACCTCTCGACTACGTCGAGAAATCTAAATCAAAAGTCAACGATTATTGAAATAAAGTGCAGAGACTATTATTAGGGATATCTTACCCTTCTATTCAAATTACCTTCCCTTTCTTGTTGAAGCACTACTTGTGGTGTTGACCAAAAATTTGGTTAACATTTGGCGCTAGAAGGAGGGCTTGAACCTCCAACTTGATTGATTTCTTTACACTACAATTCTTTGATTCTCATCGAACTAGTTCTGCATCAAATTCACTTATTACGGATTAGATCATGGCTAAAAGATTCAAGAGGTCTGAGTAAGAGTCTTCCGAACCACACTTGGTAAGGCGTTCCTATGTAAGAATCAAAGACTCTAATCAAGATGATGAACAAAGGTTAAGGCTTGAAGCCTTGAACATTATAAACAAAAAGAAGGCAGAATCTTATGACCTTGAAAAATGGATCTTGAACCTCTTTCATGTGGGACCGACCCCGATTATTGCACTTGGAAAAAGAATAAACGGAAGTGACAACATTTTTAATCGAATGAGAAGAACTATCCATTCATATTCCCAGGGAACTATCTTTAAAAAAGAGATGATAAAGGATTATGATAATTTCACAAAAAAATGGAGTAAGATCATAAGTAAGGCCCGCCACCCAAGGGAAAACTATGAGCATCTGGGAAAATCCGCGACTGAAGAAATAAGACAGATAAAAGAATTGCTCGGCGGAAATATAAGAATTACCAAGGAGTTTCCAACCGAAATCCTAAGACTAAAAGGAAAACCTTTGAAAGAGAACCAACGGGCAATGAAAAGGAAACCTATCCCTTTTGAGGAAGTATTTGAACCAGGCTACAAAAGAGTTAGACGCCAGTCAAAGACGTCTCAAAAATCAATACTTCTTGGAGAATACAATCTTACAACGTTAATCGAGGACATTTATATTAGAACAAAGAGGAACTGAACTATTGGCCCTCTCAAAAGAAAAAGGCAGGGTTTGAGAGAAGGTCTAATGAAGCATATTACAACTTCCATCTCATGAACAGACATGATACTAACCAATGTAAAGTACTTGGAAAAATGGTCCTGCACTTTCTAAAACAAGGAAAGTTGAAACAATTTGTAAAGGATTAATCAAGCCATGAAATAAAGGCTCTATTCTCAAAATAAGAAAAGTCTACATGATCGGGAGAGGAATTCTCCTTAAATTTGGAATACCTAAAAAGGTAGGCTACCAATAATGGTAGAAAGCCCTTGGTCGCGCCAAGATGGCCAGGTCAAGGCACCTCTTGGAGGGAGGGCATAAGCCTTTATTCATGCCAAAACCAGAAATGGCCAGGTTAAAGCAGCACAAGCCCTTATCCGCGTCACGCTATGGCCAGGATAAGGCACCTCCTGGAGGGAGGACGGGTAATCCCTTGGTCCCGCCATGCTATAGTCTGGCTAAGGTACCGAACAAGCTCTTAACCGCTTACGCTATGGATAGGTTAAGGCGCCTCTTGAAGGGAGGTCGGGTAAGTCCTCGGGCCTTGCTTCAGAATAAGCTAGTTGAGCATACCGAAAACCCGGATGAAATGTCCGGCAGACTAAGAAAAGTCCATGCCTGAAATAGGTACCGCTAGAAATTGGCATCGCTTAAAATAACAACCACCGAAAAGGTCGGTAGTGTCAAATATGACAAACAACCTGAAATAGGCTCTACTTAAATAAGCCAAAAATCGGACAAAAGAGTCCCCGCCTGAAATAGGCTAAAACAAATGACAAATGGACAAATAAAAACTCGGGCTCGAGAAAGCAAAAGCATGCAAGACATCCTCAAAGCCTAAAGATGACACATTCAATAGATAGAATCAGAAAGAATTCTTGAACTTCTGCCAAACGGGTATTTTGGTCTTCTATTACTTATTACCAGAAATGGTATTCTGGTCTTCTATTATTAATTTCCAAGAATGTTATTATGGTATTCTATTTCTTATTACTAGAAATGATATTCTGGTCTTCTATTACTTATTACCAAAAATGGTATTCTGCTCTTCCATTGCTAATTATCAGAAGCGGTATTCTGGCCTTCTATTATTAACGGTACCTTGGACTTTTGTTACCAGAAATGAAATTTTGAAAGCTGCATTCTAGTCTTCTATCACATATTACCGAGAATGGTAGTTCGGTCTTTTATTACTCATTGTCGGGCTAAGTTCATGATCCTTCACTGTTAACTGCTAAATATGGTATTCTAAACTTTTATTACCTAAATTCCAAGATGGGTTTCCTGGTCTTTTGATACTAAATACCAGGGTGAATTCTTGGTCTTCTACTAATTATCAAGTGCCGCATCAGATTAAAGATCCTAGTATCTTATCAGCAAATATGAATGTCTATCCTTATGATGACCATCACTGGAAATGATACGGCAGGGTTCTATTGCTTATTATCAAGGAAAGGCATTTCGATATTCTAACTCTTCATCGCCTATTATCATAGTATACCAAAAAGCGACTGCCAAATTATTTCAATATTTTCTAATACCCGAATCTGGGTCCGGTGATATCTCATAAAACTTCATCATTAATGATGCTAAGACTACTAATTATTGAAAGTCCCAATCTGGGTACACAATCTTTGGGTTTTTATTTATCTCAAGTAATTTGACCCGAATTAAGGAATATTATTGGAAGAAGATTACTGCCAAAAGAGTCTCCTAATGGGAACTTCCGACCTTCTCATTCTTAGATTCCCTTAATAATGAGGAATGAATCAAAAAAAACTACTATATCAAGATCTCAGTCATAAATGTCCCGTCAGGGTCTTTATTGAGTAAATGTTATATTTTGATAATTATATACAGCCTAACATTCACTATTCTTAGTGTATGATCGTTTTCACCCTAGAGGGGGGATGAATAGGGTGATACTAATAATAATAAAAATTAATGCAGAAATAAAAATAATAACAGAAAGTAAAGCAGAAGAGATCACACACAAATTTACCCAGTTTCGGCAAAACCATGCCAACGTGCCACCCCCAAGGTTTCTACTAGAAATTAAGTAGTCTGACGCTTACACATGTAAAATTGAGACACCCGCTAATGACTAACCTAACTCTATGCTCAAAACCCTGCCACAACTCAGCCATCGAGTTGCGAATTCTCAAACTACACCACCGTAGTTTGTAACCTAGTCACACGATTAGAAATTCACCAAATTTAAAAGTAAATTAGAAAACTAAAACAAAATAAAACCCTAATTAAAAACCTAAGCCTAATACAAGAATGACCAACCCAATTAAAATAATAAAGATGACTTCCTATTTTCTTTTGTTTTCATGGCCGTTCTTTCTTCGTTCCTCTTCTGATTTTAGGGTTTCTTTCAAATTGAGGCGTCACTTGATTTTCGATCGATTGAGGTAATTAATTTGCTTTGCTTTGCTTTGTCAATTGTCTCCTGGCTTTGAATGGCTTTCGGCTGCTTTAATTTGATGAGTTCGAATAATTATTATTGGTATGCAATTTCCTTTTATTTATTCTTGTTGATATGCACAACCTCTATTTTCTACCGATGATGATATGGGAATTTATATATGGAACGAAATCCTATTATTTCATTCGTATGATTTGATTTAAATTCTTTAAATAATTTTGTTCGGCCATTCGATTTTGCTTGTATGCTTGAGATATATTCTGACTTGTTCATCTCACATGTATAATCCATGAATTTGAATTTAGCTCCGTTCTTTTCTCTTTTGACTTCGGCATTTAAAATTTTTGAGATAAATTTTTTTTGCGACTTCGTTTATTTCTCCGGTATTTGAATTTGCTGACTTTGACTTGTTCATTTTTGAAATCTTATTCAAACTGCTGCTTTTATCTTGTTCTGTTTTGGGTCCTCTTGCATTGATTTGTGATTGAATGTGTGCTGTGGTCTTTGACTTGATTTCATTGGCTTGTTGTATATTTGTGTATGTGTCATGCTCTATCCACTTCACTCTGGTTCACTTGAGCGAAATATACTACTTTTGGGACAACCACTATAACCACTACATGTTACCCACAACATATCACTTCCTGTGTCTATCTGAACATAGAATTCTTTTTATTGAGTTATCTTGAAATGTTTGCTGGTCGTCTCCTTTCTCTGGCCCGGTATCATTCTTTTTCGGCTTGATAATTTCTTTTTCAAAACTGCTCCTTGCTTGTGTACACTGCTGCTTCACTGTTTTGACCATTGCTATGTTGGTTGAAGTCTAATTCAATATGTTTTGTTGTTTTATTGCTTGTAGTTGCATATACACATGTCTGCACTTGGTTCGAGCATACTGATGTGTTCTTGTTATTGTGTTCTGGTTTGGTTCATCTGAGTGTTGTATGCAGTCTTGTTAGCCTACTTCATGTAGCTTTCATACCTGAACTGTTGTTGTAGTCATGCCATTTTAAATCTTTGTCTGGTGGTAGCTCTGAATGTTCATGCTTGTGTAGTTCATGTTGTATATCGATGTATTCGTGTAAGTGTTGCATATTGAACTGAGTTTGATTTCTGGTTTTTACTTGAAGTTTTAAACTTGATGCCTGAACTGCCTTGGTCCCATTTTGTGTTCATGCTTGAAATGTTGTTGAGTTCATACCTTTGCTCTGGTGTACTTGTTGCACTACTTCTGAACTGTTGTGAGTATGTTGTTTTATGTATTTGCCTTCAACCGTGTCTTGTTTGGTTTCATTTGAGAGTGTCGAGCTTTTCACTTGTGTCTGCTGCCTTCAACCATTCACTTGTTCATGTCTGATTTTGGTATTGATATCTCTGTTCTTTAATTCTGTGTTGTACATTTTGATTTTTTGACCATATGTGCTTGATGCACCTTGTTCCACTTTGTGTTGGCTTGACATGCTCTCTGGTTTTACTGATGCTGGTGCACTTTGATTTCATATTCACTCTGAATTGGTGCATACTTTATGTTGTTGTCATGTTGATGCTCCTATGCTACTTGATTCATACTCTCTGGTCTTAGCGATTGTTGTAATCTCCTTGGCCATTTCCCCTGATTTCTTGATGTCCATTCACTTGTTCAATTTCTGAATTGATACTGCCTTGGTTCTGTCATGGAACTGATTTAGTGCACTTGATGCTGCCTGACCCATTCACTTGTTCACTGGTCCTGTGCACTTGCCTTCATTTGGGTCCATGGTACTAGTGCCTTTTGTTGTTTACTGGTCTGTCCATTTTCCTATTTGCTTTGGTGCACATTTTGCTGACCTGATTTGATGTTCATGTGTACTGATGTCTCTTGGCTGAAATTTGAGATGCTGAGGCAATGCACATGTGCACGTGTACACATGTTTATATGCAGGCTCTTGTGCTCATGTTGTGACTTTATTTGTATTGCACCTGAATATTTGCACTTGAGTTGAATCCATTTTTTGCTTTGGTTTGACCTTGTGCTCACCTGTCCTTGTAGTTTTAACAAGCAAGTGTATATCGGTGTGCATGGCCTTGTAACATGTACCGTGATACACTGTGCATGTCATAAGTTGATCATATACGATGAATTCAAAAGAAATCAATGATGACGAACAACCCAAATAACTGAGGCAAATAATATTTTCAAAACACACACTTCATTGTACACTGCAAAAATATTTCTTTTTCAATTTTACTACGTCAGTGTTTATTTTACAGATAATTTAGATGTTGGATACAAACTGGAATAGAGTTGAAGATCAAATATGAGTGTTGAGTGAATATATGTAGTAAGGTCAAAATTGTAAATTGAAATTTGTGATGTAATCGAAATAGTAATGTAATTGAAAATGTATATATGTAGTGAGAGCTCAAATTTATACTATTTGAATTTGTAATAAAATATTTGTTTGAATAAAATATTTGTTTGAATATAAATTCTGTGTTATTTATTTTATTCAACAAATATTTATTTAATTATGTGAAAAATAAAATAGTACAATAACAAATACATTTAAACGAATATATATATGTTTATTATCATCAAACAAAAATCATAGGCTATTGTATTCTACAATCTCCCCCTTTTGATGTTAACGAACATATATTAAGATTTTGACTCTATTAAATGTATTTGGTCTTGATAAATTCTATTAGCTCCCCTTATTTGAATGCTCCTCTTACAACCAAACTCCCCCTTCACATATGCATGAAAAATAAACAAAAATATGCAATGAAACATGGGAATATGCAAATAAAAATATGATTTGACTTTTTTGCCAAAATCTTAACTTCTCTCTTCCCCTTTTGTTATCAACAAAAGAGTAATAGTGTTAGAAAATAGAGATAAAGTGATAGACCTTAATACCTAATCTAGTATATATATATATATATTAAATTTCAATAAAACATCAAACAAAAATCATAAATACTCTATTAGGCGCATAATCCATTTTTAGAGTGATAGGGGTGATGTCGGCATATAAAACCATATAGTTGTATCTATTTGTGGTATATTTATGACATGAATTTGAATACTTACTAACCATGCATAATCGTTAGGACTTTTAAATGAGATTAGTAGTATTCCCATTTTTTTTAAAAAATTGAATTTCAAGTATCTTCTAACCACGCATAACCGTAAGGACTTTTAAATGGGATTAGAATCAACTTGTCTATTTAATAATCAATTTTGATATGTGTTCCATACATGCATAACCGTGAGGACCTTTAAATGAGCTTGAAAGCACATAATCAAAGATTCTAAGTAGTTCACCCCTGCATAACCGTGAGGACTTTTAAATGAGAGCGACTACTTTTGGATAATTTTATTGCTAATTTAAAAAAAATCCTGTTTAAATACCACATTTTGACATACTATATTAGATTTTGACGAGTGATGGTCATTATAAATACGATAGAAATAGAGATGGTCATGGAATTTTTAACAATCAAAGTCATTACAAATTTTGTTAAATTTTTTAAAGAAATTTACTACATATATACTGTCTCAAGTTATAATGTATGATTAATATCAACACTCATCACATTTTTTCAGTCACTATTTTCCTTTTCGATAATCTAAAGGGAGTCAGATTAGTTTATATAGGCATTTAAGATCAAATATAAAATCAAATTTCTGAAATGCCTAAAATGAGATGAAGTCAATAAAAACTATTTTCTGAAAGGGGTTTTGTAAAAAATGTCTTTCAATTGAAAATCAGCTGAAATGAAAATTATGCCGATATTTTCTTTGAAAAAATGTGAAGCAACTAAAAAATGTCTCAACATAAAACACGTTCCACTGGTACTTTTTCTATCAACTAGGCTACCAGTGTAATCTGCATCTGAATTCCCCTTTGACTCAAAGTTATCATTAGAGACCAAACCATGAGGTGTACAACAAATACCTAATAATCAATTTACAACTTTTAAAATGAGATTCATTTGGATTTGATTGAACCCGTGTACACAACTAAGCAGAGAAGACAATGTCTAGAAGTAGTAATATGAAGAAGTGATCAATCATACCTCGATGTCTCTTTTGATCAACTACCTTACCAATTTCATCCTTGACAATTTAATTGCGGTGCTAAAATTTTCTCAATTAATCGCCGGTTGATTGAAATCTGATTATGGTGCAGATTTTCAACATATAATACATCGTTTGACCCATTTTTGCCCTGCCACCTTTGTACTTCTCTAGGCTAAGGAACTTTGATTTGTCGCCCGTTGTGTGCCTGGAACTGCCAGAATCCAGGTACCACTCTTGTTGTTTCTTAGCCTGCCACCACACCTACACGAGGAAAGATTTTTGTGACCTATTTGTTTTTATAGTTCCATGATTGTTAGTGACAGATGATTTTGAAAAACAAGTTTGCATAGAACCAAAACAGTCTATATTTGTTCCTTTTGGAATCCAGATTTGTTTGATTTTAAGGGATTTTACATTCGTGCCTTTAGGAACCCAAATTGGAATGGTTTTCACGTGTTTGGGTCTATACCAGCATTGTTGTGATTGTGTCCAATTTTCCCATAAATCATGCACTTGAAATTGACTTTATTAATTTCGCTTCTAACACGTTCATATTGAGTATACCCAAATCCTTGTCTAACAGTATTGACAGTTTGTTTCCCTAATAGCATATTTAGTGATTTTTCTCCTTTA
This sequence comes from Allium fistulosum, assembly GCA_030737815.1. Taxonomy (NCBI): domain Eukaryota; kingdom Viridiplantae; phylum Streptophyta; class Magnoliopsida; order Asparagales; family Amaryllidaceae; genus Allium; species Allium fistulosum. Next base: position 1,383,093,593 of record CM060901.1, on the reverse strand, counting down.
GAGAATTTCCCTAAAGCTGTAGACAATTGTTGGACTTGTGTTTTGAGAGATTCATTTTCATTCAATAATAGAGTGCACTTTCTAATAGAATTTTCTCTCCTAGTATTTTCACTTTCTTTCAAAATCAGAATTTCATTTTCAAGTGATTTAATTTTAATTTCTGATTTTTTAATCTCTTCTTCAAATGATGGACACTTATCACACTTAGGGCTCTTATTTTGATAGTTTTTAACCAATTGATCAAGCTGTTTATTTAGTTCTATCAAACTATCTCTTTGTGATTCAATTATAGCGTACTTCTCCCTAAGTCATTCAAAACAGCCATTTACCTCATGAAAATATATAAGTAATTCCGAATGAGTAAGTTTTGATACCTCGCTTGGCTCGTCGTCATCACTGTCAGTTGTTTCTCCTTGAAGACACAGATTTCCTTTTTCACTATCACTGCTGGTGCTTTTATCAGCTTCATCAGTTTCATCCCAAGTAGTTGCAAAACTTCTCATTTTTGGTTTCTTTCCTTGGCTGAGTCGATTCTGAGGACAATTTGGCTTGATATGACCGGGTTTATTGCAGTTGTGACAAATGATCTTCTAATCTTCTGAGTTGTCTAGAATTTTGACGATTCCGCTCTTTAGTTTTTGATTTAGGGCAGGATTTCCATATTTGCGGTTCCACCTTTGGAATCTCTTTATTATCAGTGCCAATTCAGCTGCTCCATCGTCGTCGTCGTCATCACTTTCCGTTGTTCCTTTGAGAGCTATTGATTTCTTTCGCGTATCACCTCCTTCGCGTTCTTCCTTGAATTTGATTTCTAGCTCATAAGTGGTAAGATTTCCGATGAGTTCTTCAACTTTGATTTGTTTCAGATCTTTTGATTCTTGAATGGCAGTGACTTTTGCTTCAAAATTTCGTGGTAGTATTCTGAGGATTTTTTGGACTATTTCCAATTCTGTGTATGGTTTTCTGAGAGCTTTTGATTTGTATACGAGATCAGAAAGTTGTCCATACATTTTTTTGACACTTTCATCCTTTGCTATTGTGAAGTTCTCGTATTCGCTGCTGAGCATGGCAAGGCGAGTTCCTTTGACTTGGGAGGTTCCTTCGTGAGTCACTTCAAGTGTGTGCTAGATTTCCTGCGCAGTTAGACAATGTGAGACATGGTTAAATTCAATTTGATCTAATGAACAAATAATAGAATTCATAGCTCTAGCGTTAGCATTCTGCAGTTTATTTTCAAGATCTATCCATTTGTAACAGCCCGCAAACCCGTACCCCTTGAATCGACACTATTCTCCATCATATCAACTCAAAGTGAACGGAAATACGAACCATTAAGGTTAAAGAAGAAGGGGGTAGAAGAAGAAATAGAAAACAACATCAGAATCTCACAAACGCAGCAGAACAATATATAATAGATAAATGACAAATCTTTTAAACCAAAGAATTATATCTGTTTATACATTACATCATCAGAGTACAACAAAATTCATAGCACACAACTGGACAGTTATCATAACCTGTCCTGACAAAACTGAATACACAACGGAATAATAATCAAGTACGGAAGTACGTCTCGTCATCCAGCTCATCTCCTGAGCTCCACAGCATCTTTTCCTATATCTATAATACTCGGTCTGACCCGAGCATCATAATAAAACAATACCCGAGTCAGTCTAGAAAACCAGCGTGAGAAAACACACTCAATTGGATTATTAAAGTTTTCAAAATCCTTTTGAAATCAAAGGCATATCATAAGACCACGCCACAAATAAACATGTCGGGTTTTTACCTTACGATAGCCAAAACATTTCTTATCAAAATCCTCTGATATTATAATAGTGTCTAAGTACAAATACTTATTCAAATAGCCGAAATTGTTACATTAATTAAATTCCAGCATAATAGGTATACAAACAAAACCGTAAAAGCACGTAGGGAGAATGGATTTCCAACTAATGACTAGGCACCGGGGTACCACCTGTCACAGTACCTGGTCTAGATCAGCGTACCGAGGACCCCTCCGTTCCCCTGCAACACAAGACCGGACTACCCCTTACTGGATAGCCCGAATAAGATCACCCCGCGGTTGGGATCAGCAACCGCCCACTAAGCCAAATAAAAAGGAACATCTAGACAGGGATGACCTTACCCTAATTGGGTGCTACCCACTTAGCCTTGCTGCATAACCCTTGATTTTCAATCATTCCCGGTTGATGAGGCTCGAGGCTAAGCGTTACCTTTTTAGAACACATTTCACTTAGAATGCTCACCGTCCCCCTAACGACGTTCTGATAGCATTCATCCATACAAGTCCGTTCCGGGTTCGAATGGAACCGAAGGCACTACTCATACTACATCCATTTTGGAATCACCCTCAGGATTAGTAGCGATTTGCCCTTGCACTTTACTGCTCCATCTTCGACTCCAAGCTCTTGTCTTCCTCACGAAAACGTTCAAACCGAATCAAAGTGGTTTTCGGGAAATTAATCCTGATCCCGATCTCTTCGAAACGATCAGCGCATTGGCCAATATTGATAGTCGGTTATTTAACTATCAAATAACATTCACAAACAACCATCAGACCTTTAGATAATTTTCCAAATTATTTATTTCAAAATATCTTCGCAAGATATTTTTCCACACTTCACCCTTTCGAAAATAGTTTTCAAATTACTTTTCTCTCGCGGAATAAATTCCAATTATTGTTTATTCCCACTGAAATCACCAAGTCTAAATTCCTTTAGATTTTAAAACAATTTAAATCACTTTATCCAAAAATATATACTTTAAAATACTTAAAATAAAAACTATTTAAAATACTTATTTAAAATACTAAATATGAAATTTCCTAAAAATTCTCAAGTAAAACATAAGCCAAACAAATTTTAAAATAAAAATAAAAATAAAAATAATGAAATTCTATACAAGTTTTCAAATAAAAACTTTAGCCTACTATCTTTGAAATAAAACTACTTTATAAAATATAAATATTAATAATTTCTCTTAAAATCATAATACCAATTAACCTTTCAAAATAATTACTACTATAACTAATTTAATAAATGTTTACCTTTAAATATTTTAAAACAACTTAAATAATTATTACTCAAAAACATTCTTTTAAAACAACTTTATTTTTTAACTTATACTTAAAAATCTGCTTTGAAAACGTACTTGGCTTTCAGAGAAATACACTATACTTTCACACCATTTAAAAATACCACTATTTATTTTTAAAACAAATTACCCATTCCTCTATAAATTCCCATCGTGAATTTATACTTCCAAATATCCACTGATATCTTATTTCACTTTATAAACCCAGTTTATAAATTCCATAGTCTCATATTCCTTTTAAAACATAGTTTCAAATACTAAATCAATTCCCAAATCGATTTCCAAAATCAACTCCATTTTAAAATAAGTTCCTTTATTTACTCAAATTTATTTTAAAATCCATAAATTCCATATTTAACTTCTTTATTAGGATTTAAAATCTTATTTAAACTGAAAATACCAATTTCATAAAAAATCCTTTTTATTTCTTCCTTGACCATTTTAAATTCTGAATTTAAAATATGAATCTTTTATTCCTTTAATTAATATTACTTAAGTCTTAAAATTCATTTATTCCCATTTATTCACAAATCTCCTTTCTCATACTTGGAATTTATTTATTAGAATTTAAAAATCAACTTTTATCCTTTTCCACTTCATTTATCCAAACCTCTATAATTATTTACTTAAGAATTCTCCTTTTATTTCCCTTCAAAAATCCAATATATATATATATATATTTGATAACTCGGTATATCCAATATATTCAATCAAACCATAGCATCCAATATTTTCAATTACCAATATAATTTATCACAGATTATCAAATAATCATATCACAGAATATCAAAATAATCTAAATAATTTTGAGGAATCCAGTTGGATCCCTCCAACCTGTTTCCCTGCATCCACAGATGTTAGCATAACAATTTAAAATACCAATTCCACTTCAAGGTGGAATATCGCGGTATATGGGTTTATATAATATCATCCACTATTATGCGGCGCATAGGGTCTCATCCGCTATATAATGCGGGAAATCAATCACTCCAATATATATATATATATATATACTATCATATATAATATCACATCCAGTCAATTTAATCATTCAACCAATAATTTAAATTTAACTATTTAAATTTAAATGGAAATCCAAATGAGTGAGATGAACTCACCTTTGATTTTATTTGCAGTCCGATCCAAACCGGCTTGTTTTTCTTCATGTTTTCAGACCTTGAGTCAACATTATAAGGTTTGTTAATATTTGAATTGATTGAACAATTAATTACTATTTATTTACTTTAAACTAATGATTTGGTTTTAACTTAATAATTTATTAACTACAAATTTTAATCTTAACTAATAATTAAATTTTAAATTAATTTTCCCTTTTTAAAAATCTTATAATAACTAAAAAAAATTAAATGAATTAATTAAACCATCTTTCACTAAATCCATTGTTTAAAATAAACTTGCAGATTAAAATAGGTATATGAATATTTATATTTCTTATGAAGCTACATATATGCTTATGAAAATATTCTATATAGGTTCATAAAAACTAAGTTATATAAATTCAAAATCTTATGTGTATGTGTATATATATATATATATATTCATATATTTACTATTTCACTTATCTATATTAACTTAAATTTAAAAACTGCTTAACAGGTCCAAATTCTTTTACTGTAAAAACTTCTCCTATAATATACATATATATATTACTAAATCAAAAACATAAATTTATACCTATATTCTTTTTCTGTTTAACATATATATAAAATACTAAATTTATTATGAAACAGAAAAAGACTGGATATACCTCTCTGCAAAACTCAAACTCAGGCTACCATAACCAAGCCCTAAATGCTTCAACGAGCTCGAATGCTCCACCCATAGACAACACGCGACTCTCTGTCCTTCGGCCTTTCACGACATCGTTGAAACCTAGGTCCTCGATCGTGACTCGCTTCGATCTTCACGTCGCTCGCCCCGCCTCTGCTTTCCATGGCATGCCATTGACAACGAACTCGTCTGCCAGCAATTCGACCCAAAAACATCCCTATTGAAGTCGAAATCCTCACGGTGATTCACGCGATTTGATTTCGTAAGAATTCGTTCGATTCCAAAGAGAAAGACTCGATGCTTGAACCGAAAAGATGGAGGAGGGGACGGGATTTCGATTTGAAAAGAGGCGATAGAGTACGCGACATTATTTTTATTTTCTATTCTCGGCCATTATTTTTGATTGAACAAAAAAGGGTTTTCGTTTTAAAAATGAATTAGATTTTCACCTCAAAAATGCTCGACTATGATTTTAAGGGAAGAAGGAGACGCGTGTCTCAGGGAGGGACAAGTGTTAGAAAAAAAAAGGCTACGTGTTGAATCACAGTAATTTGACTTTGACTGGTCACAATATATAAATTTAATTTTAAACTTGAATTTAAACGTCTCGAAATCGAGCCAAAAATCTCGACCTCTTATCGAGGCATGCCGCTAGGCGTTTATAATGTTAAACCCCTATTTCAAACACAATGGAAAAGGTTTCGAGTCCTAATTCGATCGTATGGAAAAGATAGCTTTTTGGACTCAGTTATAATATTAAATTTTCAATATAAATTTCAGCGCGTTTACCTCTCGTATGGCTACACGATAACTCAAAATGCTCCGAAACTTGAAATTCGATAATAATACACTATTACGGATCCAATGGAACTAGTTTTGTCGAATTCCGAGACTGTGCCTCGGAAGGCTATTTTTAAACATCAATTTAAACTATATATTTTAAGACTGAACAAAGCACCTTTAAATTCAAATTTAAAACTTCTATTATTTCCAGTATTATCAATATAAATTTTATAGGCTTCTGAAATATTTGTATCAAGCATAAAAATCAAGATTCAATATTTTACCCAATTTCCACTTATAAAATTCAATAATTTAATTACCCAAATAAACAGTGGTATTTGAAATTCAAATTAAACTAACTTCAAATATTTAAAATCAATTAAATATCCCAATTTCAAATATCCAGAAATTCCGGGTCGTCACACCATTGATCCATCGGTTTTTCAATTTCTTGATTATCTACCACTATAGTTGGTGTCCTATATCCCATTTCAACAATATTCCATACACCAATGGTTTTCAGAAAAAATTTCATTCTATTTTTCCAATATGTGTATTCACCATTGAACATAGGTGGCCTAACTATGGACTGACCCTCATCAAAAGCATTATTTAAAAGAAGCCATTTAAAAAAATCAAAATTTTAATTTAAAGAAATTTTTTTAATTCCTAGCTCTAATACCACTTGTAGGATCGTTTTCACACTAGAGGGGTGGGGGGAATAAGGTGATACTAATAATAATAAAAATTAATGCAGAAATACAAATAATAACAGAAAGTAAAGCAGAAGAGATCACAAACAAATTTACCCAGCTTCGGCAAAACCCTGCCTACGTGCTGCCCCCAAGGTTTCTACTAGAAATTAAGTAGTCAGACGCATACACATGTAAACTTGCGACACCCGCTAATGACTAACCTAACTCTACGCTCAAAACCCTACCACAACTCAGCCACTGAGTTGCAAATTCTCGAACTACACCACCGTAGTTCGTAACCTAGTCACACGACTAGAAATTCACCAAATTTTAAAAGTAAATTACAAAACTAAAACAAAATAAAACCCTAATTAAAAATCTAAGCCTAATACAAGAATGAAGACCGGCCCAATTAAAATAATAAAGATGACTACCAATTTTCTTTTGTTTTCGTGGCCGTTCTTTCTTCGTTCCTCTTCTGATTTTAGGATTCTTCCAAATTGAGGCGCCGCTTGATTTTCGATCGGTTGAGGTGATTAATTTGCTTTGCTTTGCTTCGTCAATCGTCTCCTGGCTTTGATTGGCTTTCGGCTGCTTCAATTTGATGAGTTCGAATAATTATTACTAGTATGCGATTTCCTTTTATTTATTCTTGTTAATATGCACGAACTCTATTTTCTACCGATGATGATATGGGAATTTATTCTTGTTAATAATTTATTCTTGTTAATATGCACGAACTCTATTTTTATAGGTCCATGATCGTTAGAGAATTTTGTTCGTATGATTTGATTTAAATTCTTTAAATAATTTTGTTCGGCCATTCGATTTTGCTTGTATGCTTGAGATATATTCTGACTTGTTCATCTCACACGTATACTCCATGAATTTGAATTTAGCTCTGTTCTTTTCTCTTTTGACTTCGGCATTTAAAATTTTGAGATAAATTTTTTTGCGACTTCGTTTATTTCTCCGGTATTTGAATTTGCTGACTTTGACTTGTTCAATTTTGAAATCTTATTCAAACTGCTGCTTTTATCTTGTTCTGGTTTGGGTTCTCTTGCGTTGATTTGTGATTGAATGTGTGTTGTGATCTCTGACTTGATTTCACTGGCTTGTTGTATATTTGTGTGTGTGTCATGCTCTGTCCACTTCACTCTGATTCACTTGAGCGAAATATACTACTTTTGGGACAACCACTATAACCACTACATGTTACCCACAACATATCACTTCCTGTGTCTATCTAAAGATAGAATTCTTTTTATTGAGTTCTCTTGAAATGTTTGCTGGTCGTCTCCTTTCCCTGGTCTGGTATCATTCTTTTTCGGCTTGATAATTTCTTTTTCAAAACTGCTCCTTGCTTGTGTACACTGCTACTTCACTGTTTTGACCATTGCTATGTTGGTTGAAGTCTAATTCAATATGTTTTGCTGTTTTATTTCTTGTAGTTGCATATACACATGTCTGCACTTGGTTCGAGCATACTGGTGTGTTCTTGTTATTGTGTTCTGTTTGGTTCATCTGAGTGTTGTATGCAGTCTTGTTAGCCTACTTCATGTAGCTTTCATACCTGAACTGTTGTTGTAGTCATGCCATTTGAAATCTTTGTCTGGTGGTAGCTCTGAATGTTCATGCTTGTGTAGTTCATGTTGTATATCGATGTATTCGTGTAAGTGTTGCATATTGAACTGAGTCTGATTTCTGGTTTTTACTTGAAGTTTTAAACTTGATGCCTGTACTGCTTTGGTCCCATTTTGTGTTCATGCTTGAAATGTTGTTGAGTTCATACCTTTTGCTCTGGTGTACTTGTTGCACTACTTCTGAACTGTTGTGAGTATGCTGTTTTATGTATTTGCCTTCAACCGTGTCTTGTTTGGTTTCATTTGAGAGTGTCGAGCTTTTCACTTGTGTCTGCTGCCTTCAACCATTCACTTGTTCATGTCTGATTTTGGTATTGATATATCTGTTCTTTAATTCTGTGTTGTACATTTTGATTTTTTGACCATATGTGCTTGATGCACCTTGCTCCACTTTGTGTTGGCTTGACATGCTCTCTGGTTTTACTGATGCTGGTGCACTTTGATTTCATATTCACTCTGAATTGGTGCATACTTTATGCTGTTGTCATGTTGATGCTCCTATGTTGCTTGATTCATACTCTCTGGTCTTGGTGATTGTTGTAATCTCCTTGGCCATTTCCCCTGATTTCTTGATGTCCCTTCACTTGTTCAATTTCTGAACTGATAATGCCTTTGTTCTGTCATGGAACTGATTTAGTGCACTTGATGCTGCCCGACCCATTCACTTGTTCACTGGTCCTGTGCACTTGCCTTCATTTGGGTCCATGGTACTAGTGCCTTTTGTTGTTTGCTGGTCTGTCCATTTTTCTATTTGCTTTGGTGCACATTTTGCTGATCTGATTTGATGTTCATGTGTACTGATGTCTCTTGGCTGAAATTTGAGATGCTGAGGCAATGCACATGTGCACGTGTACACATGTTTATATGCAGGCTCTTGTGCTCATGTTGTGACTTTATTTGTATTGCACCTGAATATTTGCACTTGAGTTGAATCCAGCTTTTGCTTGGGTTTGGCCTTGTGCTCACCTGTCCCTGTAGTTTTAACAAGCAAGTGCATATCGGTGTGCACGGCCTTGTGGCATGTACAGTGATACACTGTGCATGTCACAAGTTGTTCATGTATGATGAATTCAAAAGAAATAAATGATGATGAACAACCAAAATAACTAAGGCAAATAATATTTTCAAAACACACACTTCATTGTACACTGCAAAAATATTTCTTTTTCAATTTTACTGCGTCAGTGTTTATTTTACAGATAATTCAGATGCTGGATACAAACTGGAATAGAGTTGTAGATCAAATATGAGTGTTGAGTGAATATATGTAGTGAGGTCAAAATTGTAAATTGAAATTTGTGATGTAATCGAAATTGTAATGTAATTGAAAATGTATATATGTAATCGGAGCTCAAATTTGTACTATTTGAATTTGTAATAAAATATTTGTTTGAATAAAATATTTGTTTGAATACGAATTCTATGTTATTTATTTTATTCAACAAATATTTATTTAATTATGTGAAAAATAAAATAGTACAATAACAACTACATTTAAACTTATATATATATATATATATGTTTATTATCATCAAACAAAAATCATAGGCTATTGTATTCTACACTTAGGAATGCCAAACAAGTGAAAGGAGCTAAATCGGTGTTCATCCCTCATTATGGATAAAGATGAGACTTTGACATTTTTAATGAATCACTTTTCATATAATTGCCATAATGATTTGCTAATCTAGGCAACTGAGGCCTTCTAGATTAAATTGTCAATTTCAAGCTAATAATTAAAGTGTACTATGTGCTACATGTTTTGCAGGAAAGATAGGGTGACAAAGAATCTAGATTCACTTAATCAAAAGATGAGTCATGGATTGAAACGAAAAGCTTGGAGACACATCAATCTCCAAGAGGCATATCCGAATCAAAGATGAACAAGGTGCGAATGAAAAGCAGCAAAACAGGTAGTATTTACAATATTTTATACATCACATTGCATTATGCTACATGGCATTACTAAGGTATGAAGAATATATCATATATATTGAGATACTTGTGATTTGGTCAACCGTTTGTATAAAACCAATAGATATCATGAAATCGGTACTCTAAACAGAATTACCGATTACAGATTCTAGAGATTTGTGGTGCCAGGCTAACTTTTAAATTTTTGTTTCCAAGATGGTTACCTTCTCATAAAGCTTGGTCATTCCAAGTTGAAAATTGATGCAAGTATCTCCACCAGTGAAATGCTTTAAAACTTCGATATCTCAGTTCCCCTTTGTTCTTAAAAATCTAATTTGAAAAAAATCTCGATTTCCTTGAAGAATTTTAAAATGGTGTAGCATTTTAGCTTAGAATCTAGAGGATTTTGTGAAAATTAGCCTTAATTGAACTCTACTCTTAGCCTATCCTAAATCATTGTAAGTTCTGAAATGAGGACTTTGAAAGGTAGAGCAAGCCTTATTCGAGCCCCCCTATATCAACAAATGAAACAGAAATCAAATTTCTTTATTTTAGTAATAAGAACACATAATAAAATGTATTTCTTATTGAGACTTGCTGTTGATAATAAAATATTCCGATCTCCTTTAAGAGAGATTTCTCTTCTACCTTCAAAAGAAGCCGGTTGAGAGGTGAGAATGTTCTGCATATGGGATAGGTAATCTGGGAAAACATAGTACAAACAAGCTAAATATAAGATACGTAACGAGAAACGTGTATTCATGAGAAAAACTGCATGTCACATGTTTATAATCGTCCCTCTGGTTCATACGAAATGGACCTAGGGAGAAATTCGAAAACAAGCCTATACTTATAACACCTGAACCATTTAAGGAAAACTTTAATAAATGATTTTATTCAAAGAAACTTTCAACGTGCACTAAGATTTAGGTCGAGTCCTAATTTACAAAAGAAATATGTCAAATTAGAGCTGTCGTTTGCAGAATTTCATCAAATAAGGCTTAACCAACAATTGTTTTCAAATTAAAGATAAAACAATAATCATACAAAAAGACAAAAACCATTAATGAAGATTTCTAGAGAGTAGAAGAATGTCTTATTTTTTGCACCAGAATCACTGACACGATCCGTTCATCTTCCTCCCTCTTTCTCTTCTAATTTTCATTATATAGGCATTTATTTCTTAAAAAAACAACAAAAAAAGAGAAAAAAGAATCGATGGCCGCTTGCAACCTCCATCAGATTCATCCTGATTTTATCAATGCGGAAGCACCCCAGTGTTGTTGCTGCTTTGCGTTAAGCATATTAAACCCTCCGCAAGAGGCGGAAGAGGTCGATAGTGCACAGTCTAGTAATGTGGTTCACCAGCAACCTAATTTCCTTATCCACATATAAAAGCAACGTACTATATGCTTTTTGACCTGGCCACAAACACATTTTGGATGGATTTAGCCATCGGGGATGTTTCAGGAGAAAACCCTGCACTGATAACCTACTCTCTGTATCAGCCGATATGGGTTGAACCCATCGTCATCAATCCCATCGATTTAGATCCGAACCTTCCGCCTTTTCCAGATGGGCTGTAGGAAAAAGGGAATAAATCATCTTGCTACTTTTGGTCACCTTCAATGTTTAATTCTAGGATGATAGTGTAATTTTGAATATGTGTATATTGACAGATCATTTTGAAAAGTGTAATGTGGAGTAATATATATATGTGTGGATATTTAGATATTTTAGTTGAATTTCTTAAGTTATATTATACAGCTGAAAATGTGCTTATGTATTTGTTACTTGGTTATATGGTGTTCTGATGAACAAAAAGGAATCGGAAGGTTTAGGACTTCTAAATTCCAACGAAGGCTTGTTGTCGGAAGGACCAACCATTACTTAAACCATCCGACGGTAAGGTAAAATTGAGGTTGGAATACCTTCCGGTCCCATCAGAAGATTTAGTGCTGCAACTTCAATTCCCTTCAGAGGGGCAAAAAGAACACTCTGGGTTACCAAAATGGTATTTAAATGGATCTCAGATCATATTATTAACTTGATGTTAAGAGCAGTTTTAAACCTTGCAAAAAAAGGGAAATGAATGATGAATGAAGGAGTAGGAAAGATAACCTAAAAGTTTTAAATCAGGTCTGGAAAATGACCTCCTTGTTTTGAGGAAGGTCAAGTTGTTTAAAAGAGCTCCTTTACTTGTACTTGGAACTTACATTTGCAGGAAAATGAAGTTGAAAATTCTATAATTCTTAGAGAGGGTGACTTGGAAAGTCAAGAGCATCCCTTCGCTTGGGGGGGGGGGGTAAATGTTACTTAGTAAATTCACCTTCTGCTTAAGCCATATGGTCTCAAACAGAGGATAGAAGGAAAAGAATCTGGATCAGAACTCCCGAAGAGATCGAAGGGATACAGTTAACAATATGAAGCAGTTCAAGACCTTTCGCAAAAGACGAAGGGTGTCGTTCTACAATATTCAAGAAGCTCTTACCCTCCGAAGTAGGCAAACAAGCGAAAACAAGGGCATACGATCCTACGACAACCTTTCCAAAAGCGCAATAAGCCTTTCAGGCCAAATAATACACCTGCAGCATACCTTTCGATGATATCGAAAGGTTTAGGTAAAAGCGACATCCATAAGTCATCGGAAAGCAACCTTCTGACAAAGCCAAAAGGTTCATAAAAGCTAGAAACCCTTTGTGACGACCCATAAATTTTAATGGTTTTAATAACGTAATTTAACTGACTTTTTTTCTGAAATTTTAAATAATAAAATTTGGAAATAAAAAATTTGATATTTGGAATGCGTCTATATAAACATAGCAAATGGTAAATTTTCATCAGAAAATATGGAAGTTTATTTTATTGTGTAATTTTATTTAAATTTAAATCGGTTAATATCTGATAATAATAAATTATTTTCCAAACCTAAATATTTTTATATAATAAATTTGTAAATCATCTTCTGAGTGAGACGTCATATTTCGTTTCTCAAAATTTGGACTGTTATTGCTCCGTTTATCGTAATTCCGGCGTTTTAGCAGCATTTTCGGTACCGAATATCGACTTTTGATGGGATGGTCCTATCACCAATATCTGTGTACCGTTTTGATTATCTTGTCGTACTGATCTCCACAGTATATTCATCTCTGTATTTCGGTGTCCATTACGTGACGGAAACCGCGAAACGGATAGCCGTATCGGTTACGAAATTTTAACCTTTTTGATCCATGTGTCCATTCAAATCTTTCCAACAGTTGAAAAGAAACAGCCAATTGCTTTAATGATTCCCTGAATTCTCGTGCTTGACTATTTCTATTCCCACTTTCCAATAAATGTAGCCCTTTCAATTCATTTTCGGTTCGTTTTTTTTTCAAAAGAAAATATATATAGGCTGTTGCTGTAGCTTGCTTTATCTTCCTTCCACCTTGTTTCATTTATATGTTGATGCTCATTTCCAGAACCCATTATCCTCTCCTCCCCCTTGCCTTTCTACCTCTTCTTTCACCTTGCAACCAACCCCACGCATGCCCTCCATCAAACTTCCCTCGCGCACAGCCGAGATCACCGCCCACGCAACCCGAGACCTTCCTCTCCCTTTAGCCTAACCCAGTCTGCACGCAACATCACCTCGGCCCATGCCAAGCACAAGCGTTCACCTCCCCTCCTCCGCATGAGCCATCTCCCGCCGACAAACCCAAACACCTCCAGCATCTCGTTCACCTCCAACCTACCCTTTCTCTCTTCCATGCGAACCCCGACCGTGACCACTGCCATGCCGCCACCTTCCCTTCTCCTTCCCACCATCTACCTTGCCGAGCACCCCCCTGACCATCGAACCCTCTCTCCCTCCCAAGCCTCCACTGAATTCCCCGCTCTCCCTCTCCTCCCACTTCGGCCAGCAAGCGCCAGCCCGAGTCCACCATCTCCACCTCCTACCGGACCTCCGACCACCCACAACCAAAGCACCCTCCTCCACGTGAAGAGCACAATCACCTACGGCCGAAGCTTCCTCTGCCATCTCACTTGCCGCCCCTTTTATTATTATATAAAGGTATTTATATGATTGAGGTAATATATTATATGTTAACTATATATATATGTTTACAGTTTTCAGTATAAAATTTGATGTGTTTAAATTTATATGGTTATATATGTTGGCATACTTGTTTCGTTATATATATATATATGTCCTCTGTTATACAGTTTATAAAGTTATAAAGTTTATACGGTTTATATATATAAAGGTATACATGCTGCTGTATATAATTAATTACTATATTATGTGATAAAAGAAGTTATAGATTTATATATAAGTTTATTTTTCATAGTTGAAATTGATGTTCGTATAAAATTATAAATGAAATAATGTTTACAGTATATTATATTATAAAGGAAGTCATATAGTTATGTGTGTATATATTAATCTATATGTAAGTTATGTTGCGGGTACATAGTTTATTAAGTTCAGATTTGCATATGTTAGTTTATACTGATATATCAATAGTTTATATATATATATATATATAGATTTATGTAAGTTTACATATATGCAGTATTATATATGTGCTTTATATGTATTATGTCAACTTATATATGTTGTTTAAGTAAGTTATATAATGTATTATACATTGATTTAAAAACCTTTCGTTACTATTAAGTTTTACACATAGTATAATAAATTGTTTATAGTGATTTGATAATAAACATTGATTTTAATTATAACATGTATGTAAGTTTGTATATGTGTGTATATACATTAGTTTTTATTTATTTATTATATGTGAATGTGGTTTTCAATTATATATATAGAGAGATTGTATGTGTTGGGATTTAATATTGATTTTGAAATACATATATATTTAATTTAATATGTGTTTGAATTTAGAATATGATTTTTTTTAAATATATATATATAGTTACATACAGTCATATATATATATAAGTTCACTTATAACCGATCTTCATCGATCTATTTCTGATTTGATTGGTTTCATCGATCCATGTTATCAGCTCTGTTCGTCGAATTCGTGCCAATCTTGCTTTGCTTTGGAATTCGTGTTTAGATTCGTAACTCATTTTCGTACATCTCTAGCCTCGAAAGGTGAGCAATCACTCACGATTAACGTTCTTATATTTATCAAATTTGATTTCAATTGAAACGACAATTGAAATATGCTGCTATTAGTTGTTTAATTGTTATATATCTGTCATTATCTGTATCTGTTCACCTGTGACATTTGACACCATGATATGTTACTTATTTTTTTATCTGTTATTGATGATATATGTCTGTTGTTGATATGTTATATTATTATCATATCTGTTCTCACTCTGCAAGTTCCTTGTTAGATTAGAATTCCTTATGGGTTGAAATGATACATACCCGAACGATTCTGTAGAATAGGAGAAAATCGTTATGGGTTGATATGATAAACCCAAGCGATTTTCATTGAATTGAATTTGGGATTGCGGGTTGAAATGATATATACCCGTAAATATTTAAATTGCGGATTGAAATGATAAATATCCGTATCACTTGACCATAGGATAGAAAATTATATACGGACACCGTAGGTCTATATTTTGAAAATGACTTCCAAAGTTTTGAAAGGAGATATACGGTTTTAAATAAATATTGATTTTTAAAATATAATATATATATATATATAAATGTTATTTTATATGTCTAAATTGTAGATTTTAAAAATTATATGTTTTGGAATTTTAAATTTATAAGTTATAAGTTATATTGAAATTATAAATTTTAAGATTTTTCTTATAATTTTATTTTCTTAAAAATATATATAATAAGATTTAATTTAATAAAATTTAATTTAATCAGTATATAATATGTTTTAAAATATTTATTTAAAATTTATATTAGTATTTTTAAATAGATTTATAACTTTAATAATAAAGGTTGGAAAAATAAATTAATGTTGACTTGGAATTTAAATTGGTTAATAATTGAATTTAAGAAAGAATTGATTTAAACTTATTAGTCTTGAGATTTTGAAAAGATATGATTATAACTTGATTTGATAAAAAGTGATTAAATGAGTATTCTCGATTTTGAATAAAATTGAGATTGAATATTTAATATTGATTTAAATATATAAATTGGGATTTAAATAAATTATTATAAAAATAGTTAAGGGAATAATTTCCAATTTGAATAAATTTAAAGTTAAATGTTGAAATATAAATAAAATTTATATTGTAAATGTTTGAATGTATAAACTTGAATCTTTAACTTTAAATTTGAAATGGTTAAACTGGAGTTGATTTAAATTGAATTTTGGAATTTAAATGATTTGAATCGATTTGTGAACTTTGAGGAAACTATTTTATTATATAAAATATTTTAAATATATATATAAATATTTTACTTTATAAATTATATTAATATATAATTATTTAATATAAACTATTTTAAATAAAATTATTTTTAATATATTAATTACTTTAATATAAACTATTTTAATTTATACCTATTTATTTTATATACTATTTTCAATATCTAAACCGTTTAAATCGAAAGCGTTGTGATTTCCAAAGTGTTATGATTTTAGAGTGCCATGATTTCTAATGTGCTATGGTTTCGAAAGTGTTATGATTTCGAAAGTGTTACGATTTTGGAATGAATATGATTTAAAGTTCATAATGATACCTAAATTGATATGGTTTGAAATGATATGATATTTTGATATGAATTATTTGAAATGAAATAACCACGGTGTGAAATAAGCGTTCGGTTGTTAAAGAGACCGGGATCGGATATTGTCATACTCTCTGCCAATACCGGAAACCACTTTAACAACTGTGTACATGGTAGAGATTCCAGAATGAGGTAGGATGGTTTGGTAACGATTCTCTATGGTATTTACGTAGCCCTGACTCCCGTGAGTCAGCTTGATGCGGCTAAAACAGGAGCCATGCCGGGCCAAGTGAGGTCATTCCTCCGATCGAGCACATTTCTTCGATACCATTCTATTGCTTTTATGATTTGATTGGGTGCACCCTTTGATTTGGGAGTGTGTCACGAGGTGGGTGGTAGTAGCTGCTATACGTTACCACCAATCCGGATCCGCAAACGGTATATCTACCCTGGCATTGCCTCGAGTGCCTTGTCGCATGACCTATCGCGCCTTCTACGAGTTTGGTTTGTACCATACCATGGAGTGCCCTCTGATAGCCCTCCAGTTTACGGAGGAATTACGGTACTATATAGACTATGGGAATATATAAAAATGTGTTAAGGGGGATTTGGGTAACGCTTTAACGCAATTTTAATAGTTTACTTTACTATAGACATATTATAATAGCGTATTGTACTACATAGTAGATAGTTCCACGGATCCTTAGAGGATGGGTATCCCAAACATCCTTTAAGTTACTTGTATTTCAGTTGATATTTCACTTGAGTTGGATTTATTGATATAAGAATGTTAATTTTGACTCGAGTGTTTTGTGTTTTGCGTTATGCTCGGGTCAGACTGAGTGTCACATCATTTGAGACTCACCTTTGGAGTTGGAGCTTCACTTGGAGATCCATCTATATCTATTCAGCTTTCAGCTATCCAGTTGTTTGGTTCAGACTTGTCATCTGTTTGTATTCGAGACTACATTGTATTTGAGATATTCTGTTGTATTTTATTTCAAATTCTGTTGTTTATATAGTAGCTTCATGAACTACTATTTATCGTTTCCGCTGCTTATTGTTACATTACTCTATGTCTATGATTCTGTGATTGATTTATTTACTGTATATGCTGAGTTTTTGCCAAATATAAATTAACAATCTGACATTTTGAGAAATTCAAGTTCGACATGTGCGGATGCGAATGGCATGAAATATCGGATCGTTACAGTTGGTATCAGATCTCAAGTTTTAGGCAAAACTTAACATATATAGTAAAATTTGATTACAGAATCTCCTTCGTTCAAGCTTGAATATTTTCCTCTTGGACTCAATTTCCTTTGAATTTTGGAACTTCGCCCTTCGCTCTGAAATTCATTCTTGTCCCTCCCTATTCGAGTTTTCTTGATTCTGGAGCATCCCATAGCTCCACTGAATGACTTGTAAAGGGGTGAAACTCCTTTACAACAGGCATTGATTCACCAGAGATTTATGTATCCTCGGTTTAGATGCTGTTACCTCTTGTTATACCCAAATTCTATTCTCTTATGATCGAATGTCGATTTGCCTCAGAATTCTACATCGATCTTATTCTTGAAGTCACGGTTGACCCAGCTAAGGTCGCCCGCGATTTATATAAGTCTATCCATCTTTTCTCTTCTTTTATTTAATCATCTTATCCTCATTTCAAGTCTATCTTCTTAGTTAGAATTTTATTTGATTAGGGCTCCCTTGAATTTGAATCTCAAACCTTGTTTTGAAATCCATTCTGGAATCACCGTGTGAGGGAGTGTATTTGTAATTAATATTAAAATGTTTTATATAGTGTTGTTTGAGTTGATAAGGATGATTTGGGGTTTCGATCGATTCGTCTGACCAACGCTATCGATAGGAATTCCAAAACACTTGAACAAAGCAAACTAACACAATATTGTTTTCAAATTTGGTAAATGAAATAAATTTTGTATGATTATTATATATATATATATATAAGTATAATTTTTTGAAATTATACAGTTAAATGAATTGGTTATTTGAAATGATAATACTAGATTATCATTTATTATTTTATTCAACATTCCTTAAACTATTAACTTTTGTGGTAAATTATAAGGAAATGGAAATTTTAAATATAGCTTATAAATCTGATTTGCAAATGATATAAACTTAAATTAGGAATTTGAGAAATTAATTTATGGTGCTTTTCAATTTGGTTTTCAAAGTTTTGATATATATATATATATATTATTCGGAAGTATTTTCGAATGGAAATTGTTTTCAAAAGAATTTTAAAGGAATTAAGTTTGTACTCTCTTCGTTTTTCGTTGGAAATAATTTTCGATGATGACTGCAGCATCATCGACATTCATTTTCGAGTCTCGAAGTGGAGAGACCACGTAGCAGCTTCGCTACACTTTGTTTTGGACAATGAATTTTGTTTGAATTTCTTGTGTATAAATTTATTTATATAATATATATGTATATAATAATTTCAAAATAGTTTGAAGTGAAACCGGAAACTTGAACCTTAAGTTTTATATTAAGAAATAGTTTCAATTATTTAAATAAAGTGAAATGTTTGAATAATTGGAATATCTGAAATGATAAATGGAATTAAACCAACCTAAAATAATGAATTTGAACAAACTTATTTGTATAACACTAAATTACATTCTAATATATAACTTGCCTAGGATATTCAAAAAGTCAAAATGTTGGGGGTATAGTAAAGGGTTGTACAAGAAGAAAACTTAAGTAATAATTGTTCAAACTAAAATCTGGCTTAATATAAATGTTGTAAATAAAGGAAATTTGTATAGTATTTAATTACACCCAAAACCTTAATATAACTTACCTAGAAATAGTTAAATGTGAATAGGTAACTGAATAATATACAAAAATAAATGTGAGCGATAGGATATCAAAATGATATTTTGTTAAGGGAATTTATAAATAATAATTGAATAATGAATTGAACAATAAAAAGAGAATTAATTGGTTGAATAATATATGGTTATAATATGTTTATTACACTTAGTATATGTGGAAAAATATGTTAAGTGAAATAAATTTAATAAATAAAGGAGAATGCTAGTTAAGAGAACAAATATAGACTTAAGGATAGTTGAAAGTGAATTTTTGTGGAATCAACTTAGCTGAAGATAAATGGATAAAATAAATAAGTTAATTTAAAAATGAGTTTGTTTAAAAGGAATGTTGATAAAATGAAAGAAAATCAATTTTAAATTGAATGACCATATATTAGTTGAATAAAATGGATTAAACCAAATTTGTTGAATATTAATTGAAATCTAGATGGTTTTGAATAGTTGAAGTTGAATGTTGAGGTGGAATTAACTATGGTTGATCAAATAGATTTAATAGATGAGTAAAATAAAACAAATTTTGTTGTGAAAGTTTTTGTAATAAATGTTAAAAAATGGGGAACAAATCAATTGAATGAAAATATATGGAATTGAAATCAATTAAATGTGAACACAATAAATTTAATTAATTAAATAAAATGAATTGGAATCAACTAGTTAAATATAAACCAATTTTAAAATAAATGTAGTTTATATGGTTTT
The DNA here is from genome assembly GCA_030737815.1 of Allium fistulosum. Lineage (NCBI taxonomy): Eukaryota > Viridiplantae > Streptophyta > Magnoliopsida > Asparagales > Amaryllidaceae > Allium > Allium fistulosum. The sequence goes on along the minus strand of CM060901.1, from coordinate 1,383,073,420 downwards.
AAATGAATTGTTTTATTTTATATTTCAAATCTATTTTTCTTTTTGCTTGTTCATATTCTCCTACCTCCTTCCTTTTCGGGGACGAAAAGTTTTGAGTGGGGGAGAGTATGACGACACATAAATTTTAATGGTTTTAATAACGTAATTTAACTGAATTTTTGTGAAATTTTAAATAATAAAATTTGAAAATAAAAAAGTTGATATTTGGAATGCGTCTATATAAACATAGCAAATGGTAAATTTTCATCAGAAAATATGGAAGTTTATTTTATTGTTTAATTTTATTTAAATTTAAATCAGTTAATATCTGATAATAATAAATTATTTTTCAAACCTGAATATTTTTATACAATAAATTTGTAAATCATCTTCTGAGTGAGACGTCATATTTCGTTTCTCAAAATTTGGACTGCTATTGCTCCGTTTATCTTAATTCCGGCATTTTAGCAGCATTTTCGGTACCAAATATTGACTTTTGATGGGATGGTCCTATCACCAATATATGTGTACCGTTTTGATCATCTTTTCGTACTGATCTCCACAGTATATTCATCTCTGTATTTCGGTGTCCGTTACGTGACGGAAACCGCGAAATGGATAGCCGTATCAGTTACGAAATTTTAACCTTTTGATCCCTGTGTCCATTCAAATCTTTCCAATAGTTGAAAAGAAACAGCCAATTGCTTTAATGAATCCCTGAATTCTCATGCTTGACTATTTCTATTCCCACTTTCCAATAAATGTGGCCCTTTCAATTCATTTTCGGTTCGTTTTTTTTTCAAAAGAAAAAATATATAGGCTGTTGTTGTAGCTTGCTTTATCTTCCTTCCACCTTGTTTCATTTGTATGTTGATGCTCATTTCCAGAACCTGTTATCCTCTCCTCCCCCTTGCCTTTCTACCTCTTCTTTCACCTTGCAACCAACCCCACGCATGCCCTCCATCAAACTTCCCTCGCGCACAGCCGAGATCACCGCCCACGCAACCCGAGACCTTCCTCTCCCTTTAGCCTAACCCAGTTTGCACGCAACATCACCTCGGCCCATGCCAAGCACAAGCGTTCACCTCCCCTCCTCCGCGTGAGCCATCTCCCGCCGACAAACCCAAACACCTCCAGCATATCGTTCACCTCCAACCTACCCTTTCTCTCTTCCATGCGAACCCCGACCGTAACCACTGCCATGCCGCCACCTTCCCTTCTCCTTCCCACCATCTACCTTGTCGAGCACCCCCCTGACCACCGAACCCTCTCTCCCTCCCAAGCCTCCACTGACTTCCCCGCTCTCCCTCTCCTCCCACTTCGGCTAGCAAACGCCAGCCTGAGTCCACCATCTCCACCTTCTACCGGACCTCCGACCACCCACAACCAAAGCACCCTCCTCCACGTGAAGAGCATAACCACCTACGGCTGAAGCTTCCTCCGCCATCTCACTTGCCGCCCCTTTTATTATTATATAAAGGTATTTATATGATTGAGGTAATATATTATATGTTAACTATATATATATGTTTACAGTTTTCAGTATAAAATTTGATGTGTTTAAATTTATATGGTTATATATGTTGGCATACTTGTTTCGTTATATATATATATATATGTGTGACCTCTGTTATACAGTTTATAAAGTTATAAAGTTTATACAGTTTATATATATAAAGGTATGCATGCTGCTGTATATAATTAATTACTATATTATGTGATAAAAGAAGTTATAGATTTATATATAAGTTTATTTTGCATAGTTGAAATTGCTATTCGTATGTAAATTATAAATGAAATAATGTTTACAGTATATTATATTATAAAGGAAGTCATATAGTTATGTGTATATATATTAATCTATATGTAAGTTATGTTGCTGGTACATATTTTATTAAGTTCAGATTTGCATATGTTAGTTTATACTGATATATCAATAGTTTATATATATATATTTATGTAAGTTTACATATATGCAGTATTATATATGTGCTTTATATGTATTATGTCAACTTATATATGTTGTTTAAGTAAGTTATATAATATATTATACATTGATTTTAAAACCTTTCGTTACTGTTAAGTTTTACACATAGTATAATAAATTGTTTATAGTGATTTGATAATAAACATTGATTTTAATTATAACCTGTATGTAAGTTTGTATATATGTGTATATACATTAGTTTTTATTTATTTATTATATGTGAATTTGGTTTTTAATTATATATATATAGAGATTGTATGTGTTGGGATTTAATATTGATTTTGAAATACATATATATTTAATTTAATATGTGTTTGAATTTAGAATATGATATATATATATATATATATATAGTTACATACAGTTATATATATAAGTTCACTTATAACCGATCTTCATCGATCCAGTTCTGATTTGATTGGTTTCATCGATCACTGTTATCAGCTCTATTAGTCGAATTCGTGCCAATCTTGCTTTGCTTTGGAATTCGTGTTTAGATTCGTAACTCATCTCATTTTCGTCCGTCTCTAGCCTCGAAAGGTGAGCAATCACTCACGATTAACATTCTTATATTTATTAAATTTGATTTCAATTGAAACGACAATTGAAATATGCTGTTGTTAGTTGTTTAATTGTTATATATCTGCCATTATCTGTATTTGTTCACCTGTGACATTTGACACCATGATATGTTACTTATATTTTATTTGTTATTGATGATATATGCCTACTGTTGATATGTTATATTATTATCATATCCGTCTCACTCTGTAAGTTCCCTGTTAGTTTAGAATTCCCTATGGGTTGAAATGATACATACCCGAACGATTTTGTAGAATAGGAGAAAATCGTTATGGGTTGAAATAATAAACCAAAGCAATTTTCATTGAATTGAATTTGGGATTGCGGGTTGAAATGATATATACCCATAAATATTTAAATTGCGGATTGAAATGATAAATATCCGTATCACTTTACCATAGAATAGAAAATTATATACGGACAGCGTGGGTCTATATTTTGAAAATGACTTCCAAAGTTTTGAAAGGAGATATATGGTTTTAAATAAATATTGATTTTAAAAATATAATATATATAAATGTTATTTTATATATGTTTAAATTGTAGATTTTAAAAATTATATGTTTTGGAATTTTAAATTTATAAGTTAGTTTTGAAATTATAAATTTTAAGATTTTTCTTATAATTTTATTTTCTTAAATATATATATAATAAGATTTAATTTAATTAGTATATAATATGTTTTAAAATATTTATTTAAAATTTATATTAATATTTTAAATAGATTTATAACTTTAATAGTAAAGGTTGGAAAGATAAATTAATGTTGACTTGGAATTTAAATTGGTTAATAATTGAATTTAAGAAAGAATTGATTTAAACTTATTAGTCTTGAGATTTTGAAAAGATATGATTATAATTTGATTTGATAAAAAGTGATTAAATGAATATTCTCGATTTTGAATAAAATTGAGATTGAATATTTAATATTGATTTAAATATATAAATTGGGATTTAAATATATTATTATAAAAATGGTTAAGGGAATAATTTCTAATATGAATAAATTTAAAGTTAAATGTTGAAATATAAATGAAATTTATATTGTAAATGTTTGAATGTATAAACTTGAATCTTTAACTTTAAATTTGAAATGGTTAAACTGGAGTTGATTTAAATTGAATTTTGAAATTTAAATGATTTGAATCAATTTGTGAACTTTGAGGAAACTATTTTATTATATAAAATATTTTAAATATATATATAAATATTTTAATGTATAAATTTTTTCAATATATTATTATTTTAATATAAACTATTTTTAATATAAACTATTTTAAATAAAACTATTTTTAATATATTAATTACTTTAATATAAACTATTTTAATTTATAACTATTTATTTTATATACTATTTTCAATATCTAAACTGTTTAAATCGAAAGTGTTGTGATTTCCAAAGTGTTATGATTTCACAGTGTTATGATTTCTAAAGTGCTATGATTTCGAAAGTGTTATGATTTCGAAAGTGTTATGATTTTGAAAGTGTTACGATTTTGGAAATGAATATGATTTAAAGTGCATAATGATACCAAAATTGATATGGTTTGAAATGATATGATATTTTGATATGAATTATGAATTATTTGAAATGAAATAACCACGGTGTGAAATAAGCGTTCGGTTGTTAAAGAGACCGGGATCGGATATTGTCATACTCTCTGCCAATACCGGAAACCACTTTAACAACTGTGTACATGGTAGAGATTCCAGAATGAGGTAGGATGGTTTGGTAACGATTCTCTATGGTATTTACGTAGCCCTGACTCCCGTGAGTCAGCTTGATGCGGCTAAAACAGGAGCCATGCCGGGCCAAGTGAGGTTATTCCTCCGATCGAGCACATTTCTTCGATACCATTCTATTGCTTTTATGATTTGATTGGGTGCACCCTTTGATTTGGGAGTGTGTCACGAGGTGGGCGGTAGTAGCTGCTATACGTTACCACCAATCCGGATCCGCAAACGGTATATCTACCCTGGCATTGCCTCGAGTGCCTTGTCGCATGCCCTATCGCGCCTTCTACGAGTTTGGTTTGTACCATACCATGGAGTGCCCTCTAATAGCCCTCCAGTTTACGGAGGAATTACGGTACTATATAGACTATGGGAATATATAAAAATGTGTTAAGGGGGACATGGGTAACGCTTTAACGCAATTTTAATAGTTTACTTTACTATAGACATATTATAATAGCGTATTGTACTACATAGTAGATAGTTCCATGGATCCTTAGAGGATGGGTATCCCAAACATCCTTTAAGTTACTTGTATTTCAGTTGATATTTCACTTGAGTTGGATTTATTGATATAAGAATGTTAATCCTGACTCGAGTGTTTTGTGTTTTGCGTTATGCTCGGGTCAGACTGAGTGTCACATCATTTGAGACTCACTTTTGGAGTTGGAGCTTCACTTGGAGATCCATCTATATCTATTCAGCTTTCAGCTATCCAGTTGTTTGGTTCAGACTTGTCATCTGTTTGTATTCGAGACTACATTGTATTTGAGATATTCTGTTGTATTTTATTTCAAACTCTGTTGTTTATATAGTAGCTTCATGAACTACTATTTATCGTTTCCGCTGCTTATTGTTACATTACTCTGTGTCTATGATTGATTTATTTACTGTATATGCTGAGTTTTTGCCAAATATAAATTAACAATCTGACATTTTAAGAAATTCAAGTCCGACATGCGCAGATACGAATGACACGAAATATCGGGTCGTTACACCCTTCGATACCTTCGTAAGGTTCATATGTCGTACATATGACAAATCTTCCGGCAAGGGCAACAGGTTCCTAAAGACAAATGAAGGAAAAGACCCTTTGCCAGCATTTAGCAGTCTATGATGATGTACAATAAACAAACCTTCCGTTAATAACGAGAGGCCTACAACCGTGTACAAGAAGCAATCTTTCGGCAAGACCGAAAGGTTTGCAACTGCATACAAGAGACAACCTTCTGTACCAGACGAAGGCAGAAGGCCGGAGGGAGTGCCACCTACATCTATAAATAGGACCCAAGGGGTCCTGTTTCAGGGACGAATTTTCTTTCATTCAAAAAACTTGTAACTTCTTAATCATAATTCTGTAACCCTAATTGGAGATCAAATTGGGGAAATTTAATAAAGTGAAGTCCTATTATGAATTGCAAGGGAAGTCTTTTAATTTGTGAATCATTTTTTTGATTACTTGACTCTTCGCTGTCATAACATCAATTTTCAGGGTTAACTCCTCCGAAAGGTTCTTACTGATAAAGTCTGAAGATCGATTGGTTAAAGCTACAACTTCAAGCTACGAAAGACGTTGATTTTTCTACTCTCACCCTTCGGTAGGGCCGACAGCCGAACTGGTCTAACATGAGCAGTAACCTTCCGAAGTTACTGACATTACGATTGGAACCCTTCAAATAAAATTAGTAGATACTCATATTTTAGCAGCAACCAAACCATCCGCAATTATTAATCAATCATTCAAACCCTTCGGGATAGTCTAAGTACAGGAGAATAAAGCTTGATCCAACAGTTGAAACTCTAACACCTCTCGGCCAAGCTAAAACCAACTTCCTAAAAGTGACCAAACCTTACGGCAAGGTCAAAGGTTCTTATACACCACCCAGGAAGTAATTATCTGACCTATTGCCAAGGAGATTAATCACTCAAACCTTTCGGAAGTATTAGAGCTTGGCTTTAAAGGGGTACATTTGGTTAATAACCATTCGTGTCATAAAGAAAAGCTCCATAAAACTCCTAATAAGCTTTACCATTGGTACTAAGTCTTCTACTTGAAAGATTAAACCTCTCGACTACGTCGAGAGATCTAAATCAAAAGTCAACGATTATTGAAACAAAGTGCAGAGACTATTATTAGGGATATCTTACCCTTCTAGTCAAATCACCTTCCCTTTCTTGTTGAAGCACCACTTGGGGTGTTGACCAAAAATTTGGTTAACACCCATGTGTTAATTAATAATTTAAAAGCCATTTTAAGCCCATTTAAGGTAAATTAAGCACGACCTTCTTATAGCTTTATTCAAATCTCAATCCCCTTATCATCATTATTCTATTTAATTTATCTAATTAAATCTCTTGAATAATGTTATAAAAAATTAAGGGTGTTACAAAGGATCACTCACTTCTCTCAAAAAAATTATAAAAAAATATTTATATTTAAATAAATCTATTATAATATAATATGTATGTAATAATAATATTTTATTCATATGATGATAATATATATAAACACACACACACACATATACATATATACTTTTATACTTACATAAAATTATTTAAACAGAACTTAATGTGTGTGTGTGTATTTGTAATACTTATATATAAATAATCATATATACATACATATATTTGGACAATATATATATATATTTGCATATTGGATGAGCTAACGTGTCCATTGCGATGTAAATCGCAGCATTTATACATGGATATGTTATCCCTTATATGGGTTGATATGTTACACATGCACATATGTATACATATGTATATAATACACACATATACATATATATCAAGACATAAATTAAATATATAATCTATAAATTTAAATGAAATAAAAGATTTTATTTAAACAAAATTTAGAAAATGTTCTAAATGAATTAGACTTCATAGGCCTAATAAAGATCAAATATGGTGTTTTTTTTAAATTCACTCATAACTTCCGCTGTGGATTGACCCAGTTCCAATAGTTTTGTTGTATTGTCGATGGAGTTTGGGCTATGTATTTGTTTTGTATTATATGGTGAGATTATTTGCTGCAAACATTGTAATTTAGGGACTTCTGTGCTCTTTCTCTTTAGTACACTAGTAAGATTTTTTAACGGGGCGGAACTCTTAAGTGCACGCGCGTGTGTGTCAATAAGATTTTGTTGTTGCTTACTAAGTTAAGAAAAATATGATGCACTCCAAAAATAACATAGGTTACATCGATGCAGTCCAAAAATAACATAGGTTAAAGCAATAGGATCCATTTAAATTATTTAAATAAATTATATATTTTTTCAAGGTTTAGAAATGGGTCCATCCAATAGAAGGGAGAATTAACTCTATTGAAAAATGGTCGGGATCTAACTTCTAAATAAACAAATTTATTTTTAAGCACAAAAAGTCAAGTTTTAGTTGTAAACTCTAAATATACATTGAACACACAACACATACCATGCTACTCACAAACAGATATGTGATTGATGAGAACTAAATTATTGATTTTTGCATGTAAGTATCGTATATCCTAACCAAACGCGTTGTTTTTAAAGTTAATTTTCTATGTTATTTTCAGATTGAAGTGCAATGTTTGAAACTAAGTTATTTCAATTGATGGGTAAAACAAAGATACTTTTATCAACTCTGATAACACTTTAATCAGCCAATTCTATTAACACCCCTACTCTTCCTTTTCCATCCCACTAAAACTTTAAAAAATAAAATGATTAATTTACCTTTGTACAAAATTCTTCCAAACCATTATGTTTTTAGACTTTCCATATTCTAATTTACTTTTCAATTCTATTCTGTTTTGTAACCATGGAAAAATACGATAAAAGAAATATATTTGAAGAAGGCAATGGTTTTGAAGAAGATAATATTGGCATCGAAGAAGATGATGCTGTTTTATCTCATGTTTGTCTTTTTCTTTTTTTTTTGAATCCTTTTGTTGTTTGATTTTAGGGTTTATTTTTTTTTAAATGATATGTTATTTCTTCCATTGTTAACTATAGTATAACTTGTTTTATTTTTGCTGACCGCACTATTGATGAGAAGAAGGAAGAAATAATTATGGATCATACCATTTTTTATCTCATTCCTTTTCGTCTTATTCCTTCATTTTTAATATTAGGCTTTTGTTTCTATACTATAAGAGTAAAGCAACAACATTGGTATATTAAAAAGAGGGGGTAGTTTTGGTATGTTTTAGGATGGAAAAGCTATGGGATGTGATATTTTTTGTCAGTGGGACGGAATTTCATTGTATGTACATAGAATTAACCCCTTTAATTAGGGAATTATGTGAACCCAATTCAGAAAATTCAACACCGAAGCTTTTTAAATGGAACAAGTAGGTGCAGAAAGAGACCCTAACCAAATTCTCATTTCCTGCTATAAATACACCCCTCCTCTCGTCACTCTGAGATCTCATTGTGCCATCTCCTCTTGGAAAACACTTCCCCTCTCTACCCTAGATCTTAACATTTTAGAACAATGGTGAGTGAAGGCATATTGTTGGGAATGGGAAACCCACTGCTCGACATTTCTGCAGTCGTTGACGATGAGTTTCTCAAAAAGTAATTTTCATTCTGCTATAGATCTGGTCTTTTAATTTTCGAGCTTACTGTTTAGATCTGAATCTGTTTGTTGTTTGATTAGTTGTAGATCTGGCTAATAGATCTGTTTTGTTGGTAGATCTATCTTGTTTTATATAGTTTAGCATCACACGATATGCTATTGTTCTCCTGTTTATTCACTTGACATACAAGGTTATTGCTACCGTGCTAAAGCTTAGAGTTCAAATCATTATGCTAATTTTTATTATTTTTTAGGTAATAAATGCTTATTTGTTGTTTCCGTGTCACATATCTTTGCAAGCTTGCAAAGAAAAGTCGAGATCTGTACAGAGAAAATGTGGGGATATTTTTTTAAGAATGTGTATGACTAGTTATGTTTCAAAAGAAAAGTATGCTAAACATATCTCCATAGGTAGCATTAGGTTTGCGATTCAGTGGATTAATGAGATGTTCATAAGAAACTATTATGAGCGGATCACAAATCTAGTATGTCTTTTGAGTGTAGCATCCATTTTTATGTGCAAAATGGTGTAATATATGTTAATCATACTCATGATAATGTCATATTAGACTAGTGATTGTTGGGTTATCCACAATGAGTTAGTATGACGCATTTTGTGGTAAATGCAGCATTGTCCTTCAGAAATAAAATACAATACAATAGTCATGCATTTTATCACACCAAACCATTCATAGTCAAGTATGATATACAGTGACATGTAGCATTGTTCTTCAGGGAATAAAATTGTTAATTAGGATTTAACAATAGATGGTTATAAATGATTTTAATTTTTTTTATTAATCTTGTTTGCATTTTCATAGAAGAGTTGATTTAGACCCTAGTTCTTTGTTACAACATTGTTACATGCGTTTGGGCATAAAGAGTGGAAGCAGCTTCTTTCAATTATTGGGTAAAACATTTCCTTCATCTTCTTCTTAGTCTTCTTCATCTTCTTCTTCTTCGTCTTATCATCATCATCATTGTCATTGTTATTTTTATTCTCTCTTCATCGTAAGTGGACGTACCTAACGTTTATTTAGCATACTGTAAAACAATATTTCTGACGTTGTACACAAGAAATTTTTATAGGTAAAAGCAAGAAATTAAACTGCTTACCTAGAATGCATAAATGGAAAACTTTTTGGATGTGCAAGATCAGTGTAGGAGGATAGCTGCTTTGCTGGCTTTCATATTTTCTGACTACTCAAGTTCCTTCTATGATTTGCTGCATCTGTTAACATTACTATTTCTGAATTTCAAGCCATGTTTCTTTAAAAAAATCTACAAGGAAAAAGGAGATGAAATCGAGATAATTATTGCCGTACTTTTTTGGTCTAGTAAGAAATGTAGAAAACATTAACATCAAGAGCCTTTTTTCTATGTTTATTCATTTATCCTCTTTTCATATATTTGCAAGATCAATCAAAAAGGATAGCTGTGTTATTGGCTTTCATATTTTCCAACCAATTACATCGTGAAGTTATATCCACGACTTGCTGATATACCTCAATACCCAGTAGGCATTACTATTTCTGGAATTTAAGCACGTATTCATAAAATTTGTAAAGGAGAAAGATGTGAAGAGAAATTTTCCTTTTGTACTTTAGGTCGGTGATGGAAAAAAACTTTGTAGAAAACTGAATCGTCAAGTGCCTTTTCCATATGTGGATTTGTTAAGCTACTCTTCATTTTTCCCCTAACCATCTATTATTAGGTAACAAGTAAATTGCAATGATTTTGATTAAATTCAGTTCTACTTACCTAAATGCGCTCTCGCGCGCACGTGCACACACACACATATATGTATATAGTGCATAATAGTATTTTTATTAGCCTTATGCACTTGAATTCCTAATGTTCTACGTGGGAAGCCAAGAGAACATATAATTGATGAATTGTTTTGTCAGACTTTAATGATAGCATAGCTTTATTATATTCCTAGCGAACTTGAACATTAGCACAATAAATTACTAACAGGATTCATCATAATGGGTTAATTAGTTGTAGAATAAGCTTGTAAAATACGAAGGTTATCTAGAATCGACATTTGGATACTATTATATATTGGCTTATCATAAAGTAAAATGGATTTATGCCGAAGTAGATATAAAATTTTGTTTTAAGTTTGCGAAGAGAAATTGTTGACAAAATAGCAAATTTAAAGTTAGGAGTTTGGCTAAATAGATAGAACAATTATTTGTTGTATACAAAGTATAGATAGAAACATCCAATTATATATCATGGACCGCTTAGCAAGATTAGATAAAATAATGTAAGCAAGAAAACTTCTCCATTTCGGTACTTAAATTTTTTTTTAACGCTTGCCGCCCATATCAACTTATGGTTCCGAGCACCCAGCTTTATTGGATGTGGACATCTGATTAAATTGGATTCTTGGAAGTTCAATCCGATACAGGTGGCTAATGTTATAATTTTTAAGGTGCCGAAACATGATGTTGCAGTTTAGTATTAGAGTCAGGTTTCAGTCCTGTGGGTTATGGGCTTGTCATCATCAATATTCGGTTGCCTTTCATATATAGTCGCAATGATAAGGTAGTACAAGATGTAAACAAGTGAGAGAAATGGTTTACACATTTACTTAACTGAATTGATGCCTACTTCACACATGGTTAGAGTGAAGCATATACATGATACGGCTCAATCAACTTAGATGATGAAGCTCGAGCTCTAGCTGTAGTGTCTTTAACTAATCAGCCTAATATTCTATTTCTAGGAGCATGTATTAGCTTTGATTAGTGTAGCCGTTATAAGTGTATGCATATAGTTAGTTTTAAACTGGTTGTATGGGACAATTGATTATGATCAAGTTTATGCGCAAACTACCTTTTTAGCAACTATCAAAAATAGGAAGAATACCACTTAATTAGAAGTCCTCATTTTCATTATAAATTCAAATTGGAGGTGCACACGTTAGTGAGTGTTAAATGCTTATCTGCCTTGTACAGTATGAAAACCCTTATTAACTTCTTAGCCTTCTTACTAGCATGAAGTAAGCAAAGCCTGTTGATATTTTCATACCTAAGGCTCTTTACCTCTAGAATTGAAACATCCCCTATTTTCACATGGAGATGGAATATGGATTTTTTTTTTGCCTAATCTTCAGTTACACAAACCCTTATCATTTGCTTTTCCACATACAGACTGATAGATGCGGGTCACGTCTCTTTAGCTTCTCTTCTTCCTTTTTTCCTTACTGTTTGCCAGACTCAGAAAGTTGTTTTGTCACTTTAAATTATTCCCTAGCATAATACCTAATGATCATGTATTTTTTTGAACTTGCGCATTGATTAATGAACAGTTTTTGATTATAAATGTAAACTATTTCAGTTAGCTCTCCTACATCATTTGGTTTGTGTGTAGAAGAAATTTTATGTTCTCATTGTTATTTTCTGATTGATGAAGTAAAAGTTCATCTGATATACATGAAACAAATTTGGGTAAAACTATGAGAATGTTTGCTTTTGCAACTGATTTTGTGTAATCTAGTTATGCAACTGTATCGAATGACATACAAGTTTCTTTTGGCATGTGCATGCTTGCTATTCTGAAGAAAAGCTGTCCGATTTCTTACTTGTAGACATAGGGGTTATGGATTCTCAACTTCTTAAGTTGGAATCAAACAGTTTAATGGAAATCTTTAATAATAGTTGTAATATCTTTGGTGTCACGCGTGAACTACCAAAAATGTCTCTACAGTATTAACAAATCTTAATATTTCTTAAAAATAGGATCTAACGGTTAAACTTGCCTGATATTAACAAATCTTAATATCCCTTAAAAATAGGATCTAACAGTTAAACTTATTTACAAATTTAAAATGTCCATCTATGCTTAAAAATGGGATCTAACAAATAAACATTTTCTTTAAATAAATACAAATTCATTGTTTATTAATTAATAATACAAATAAAATTCAAACTAACAAAAAATTAGATGTTGCAACATAGAAATAAAAGTTTAAATTAACTACACATTATTTCAACGTAAAAACATGGCTAAATATGTGTACAAACCATTTTTTTCTTGAACGTGTTAATTATATATAATCTGTAGAAAAATAATTCATGCGTGAGGCACATGCCATTATCACGCCCGAAGCGCGTGCCCTAACGCTCGTAATAATAATTAGTTAGATAAAGCTTGAGAATTACAGGGATTGGCCATATGGTGCATGTTTTCCCCAAGTTTTTCTGTCCAAATTTTGCTATGTTTCCTTTAAGTTCTTATTTTATTTTGAGGCCATCTAAAATTTATAATATATCAACATATAAAAGCAACTTTGAAGTCCAAAGCTCCTTTGACTGTAAAAGCAACTTTAAAGTCCGGAGTTGACAACATCTTACGTTGTGCCAGATCATATCTTTTTCTTCAGAACTTAACTAAATTTGCTAAAGAACATAAAGATGGCTTTTATGGATTTTCCTTCCAAACTTCTGTACATTTCATACTTAACCTTGAACCTTTTAGTTATTTTGGCCCACTTGAAACTTGTTTAATATTTATTTTCATTGTTAACATTAAAGTTCAAAGTTGACCCGTGATACCATTTGCAGACGTGCCAAAAGATATGTACTTATTCTTTTATACATTGATTAAGTTACATGATTCTGACATCAAATTTTATAATTGGTTGTTTGAGCACTTTCCATCTTTTAAACTTCTCTTAGTGGAAGAATTTATTCTTTTGGTGATTGACAATAGTGATGCAATTTTCTTTGTGTAATTTTTTTATGTTGTATTGACATGAGTTTTTTCTGTCTATTTCAGATACGATATTAAGACGAATAATGCAATTCTTGCTGAGGAGAAGCATTTGTCCATGTATGTTTACATTTACTGCTTCAGGGAACATTTGGAATTCTTTTTTGCTAATGTTGATTAGTACAAGTAGTATGTATTTCTTCCTGTAGGATTTTGGTAAATATGGTAGTTAAGAGAAATGGTACCCACCCCTTAGGGAGAGTGTGGATGTGCACTTCCTCTAATTGGTCGGTAGCATGGACAATAATTGCTAACACTAGGCACAATCCTTAGTGGGCCTACTCTCTCAACCAATCCTAAGGAGAGTATGATGACACTTTCCCTAAGAGAGAGTGTTGCCAGCAAAGCTCTGTAAATAATTTGGACAATAATCATATGTTAGAAGTTCCATCTAATTGCACATTAGCATATAATGCGTGCCTAGATGAGCTAATAAAAGTTATAGGTGCATGCAATAATAATTTGGGCAGTGCTTGTTGTAATGAAGCATCTTAATGTCTCCCTATTTAGGTACGATGACATGGCTTCAAAATACAACGTTGAGTATATCGCAGGAGGTATTAGTTTGGTTTTAGTCAAATAATTTCATTCAAAATTCTCATAAAATTACCTTTTTTGCTTATTCTTTTGGCTTATATGTTCAGGCGCTACTCAAAACTCAATCAGGGTTGCTCAGGTATTTTAATATATAGCCGTGATTATTTTATGATCATAACATTTTCATTTGTTTTCTAATAACTGATGCAACTCTTGCTTATCTTTCCAGTGGATGCTTCAATGTCCTGGTGCAACTAGTTACATTGGTTGCATTGGAAAGGACAAGTTTGGGGAAGAAATGAAAAAAAATGCAACAGCTGCAGGTGTTAACGTAAGCGATTAGATTACTGTTTCTCACAGTTTATTCTGTTATTGCCTTTTTCTTGGCAATAAGTTATTCACCCATGTAATTTAACAGGCTCATTACCGTGAGGATGAGACTGCTGCAACTGGTACATGTGCTGTCTGTGTTGTTGGAGGTGAAAGGTAAATTGAATAACATATCTGAAATTTTTGCACATGCTATGTCTGGTTGGAGTTTCAATTCTTATTTTGCACAATTTTTAGCTTCTTATATATGAATATCTAGGTGTATATGTTTTATTGTTAGATGCAGCAAAGCCTCTATATGTAAGTGTGACTTAATAGCAGTGGTCAATTTTTTCCAGTTCGGCTACTTTGTATGCATAAATTAATTTTGATATAAATGTCAATTTAATCAAGTTTAACCTTCAGAATACTAGAAAATTTTAATAATTCACATAACACTCTCCTATCTCTGTCTGTACTTTAACAGATCATTGATTGCCAATTTATCTGCTGCAAACTGCTACAAAGTGGATCATTTAAAGAAACCTGAAAATTGGGCGCTTGGTAATTTCAGCATCCCCTCACTTCTCATTAAAATTATTTTATATGTATTTTGTGAATAAAATTAAGTCCATATGTACTATGTAATATCATATTATCAAGGTGAGTAGAAGTGTTAGAAGTCTCTCGTTAGTTGATTGTGCTTAAGCAGCACTTGATTTTTTAAGCTAAATTTTTGTTTCTACGAATATTGTTTAAATATTTTGAGTTTTGGAGTTAAAATTAACCATTTTTTGAAGAATGTTGGGCTTTTTTCAGTGCACTGGTTATTTATGCAATAAAATGAAGTCCATTTCATTCTTTTCCATGAATCAACAGGAATTTTTTCACTTGATCTCGCTTAGAACTTTGCTCCATTTTAGGTGAAGATCAAAAACAGTGCTTAGAAGTGCTTGAGTGCTAATCGCTTAACACTGTCGATGTTTCAAAATATTATAGTGCTGAACAAGTATTTTGCGCTTAAGCACATTTTCGTAACAAAGATTTTGTGTACCTTTATGGTTTGGTGTTTTGACCGGATCTCTAAAATTGTGACCATTCCAGTTTGATTCGGCCATGTTTAGTACAAAATTATGTTATAAATCTGGTTTCGGGTATGAGATGTAAAAATGTATCAGTTTTTTGATATAAATCTGAAAATAAATCAATAAAACCAGTAAAGAAATAAAATTGAAAAAATGGTCTATTACACTTATCCTGACATTCTCAAGATTCATAGTTTTTATGTTATCAAGTGTCTTGTTTCATATTTTTCTTGCTTGTGAAAATTCCATTATAATTATTAATATCCTGTGTTGTTTTCATTTGCTTTGTTGACATGAAAAAAAAGTTGTTATTAATAATGTATTTTCTTCTCCACAGTTGAGAAGGCAAAATATATCTATATTGCTGGATTTTTCCTCACAGTATCTCCAGAATCTATTTTGCTTGTAGCTGAGCACGCAGCTGCAAATAACAAGGTATTGGTTCATTTTTCCGTTTATGTATTTTTCACCCCAGATATAATTAGTTTCATTATCATTTACTGTGTCAGGTGTTCTTGCATAATCTATCTGCTCCTTTCATCTGTGAGTTTTTCAAGGATGCTCAAGACAAAGTTATGCCGTATGTTCTTACTTCTCTCTTTCTGAGTTTCTTCCATGAATTTTTAGTCCTGAAAATAAATTGAGGTAGACTATCTTTTATGATCATCTTCAGATACTGCGACTATATTTTTGGAAATGAGACCGAAGCAGTAGCCTATTCCAAAGCGCATGGTTGGGAGGTATACATAGTTGATTATAGTGAAACTTTGTTCAAAAAGAGGTGAGAGATAGTAGTATTTAATTGTTCATGTATCTATATTGCAGACTGAGAACATCGAAGAGATAGCACTTAAAATATCAGCATTACCCAAGGTATCGGAAGCTCGCAAAAGAACTGTGATTATCACCCAAGGTGCTGATCCTGTTATCGTTGCTCATGACGGAAAGGTAAGTATAACACAACATTTAATCTCATCCAAAAAAAAAACCCACCGTTTTTTAATTTTTTATGCATACAATAATTCCCTTGCTGTTTTCTGTCAATCGCATTCACATCCCTCAAACCATTTTCTTAATACAAATAAAGAAGAGGAATGGAATTTGTAATAAATTCATTATAGATTTGTATAACAAACCCTTTATACATATGCAGGTTGCAAAATATCCTGTAATTGGACTGCCTAAGGAGAAGCTAGTTGATACCAATGGAGCAGGTATAGACAACTTAGATATGTATATTTGTACAATGATTATATATGCCTACAGTAATGTATTTGTACTGATTTGAGCTATCGTTTTGCATATAAAAGGTGATGCATTTGTGGGAGGATTTCTGTCACAGTTAGTTAAAGAGAAGAGCATTGAGGATTGCGTTAAAGGAGGGTGCTATGCTGCAAATGTTGTTATCCAGAGGTCAGGATGCACCTATCCTGAGAAGCCTGATTTTGAGTAAGATTATTAGTAGCAGTGTAATCAATAAGGGTGTAGCATATTAAATCACCATTGAGAATTTATTATTTGATATATGATCATTGTTCGTCAGCATGAAAGTGATGACGTGCTATTTTTTGTAGCCTTATGATCTAAGTTATATTTGTGTACCACCGACTGAATTCTTAGTAATTTTATCCTGTTGAGTATCATTTGTTTTCACATTTCAAGTATCTAGTATCTGCTTTTGCTTAATTTTTTTAAAGAATTATTATCATTCTGCAATCGGGTCGTGCTTCAAACTATAATAACGCTACGTTTGCTTAATATGATATAATTTTTTGGTGTGTTAATATGTGAGAATCAGTGGAAACCTTTTTCTGGTATGGATAAGTAACACGATGTATTCAGATGATAAACAACTGATGCAAATTATATAAACGAGCAAGTGCATTGTTAATGGGGAGAACCCCAAATGAGGGTAGCCTCTAGTTATTTTACAACATCATTTTATTATCAAGCAGCAAACAACCAAAATAACATGGGGTAAGCCGTTCCCTTCACCCACTTACAGTATATACATATGTTTATCGTGTGTGTGTCTATACGTGCGCGTGCATACATAGCGTGCACATATACATAATATAAAGACATAAAACTAAACGATTTTAGCATACCATATTTTAACTGTTGGATCTCATTGTGTTTACATAAATAGTTGAATTCAAGAGTAGATATTTAAATATGCTATATTATAAATTGTTTTACCAACTTGTATGTCAATTGACGTTCGTGTGGATTAGACATTCCAAAAGTTACATTTGCTCTGGAATAGTCTAGCATTGAAAACTCTAGATGTATAGAATGAGGTGCAGCAAAAGAAAGGTATAGCGCCCCCACCCCCCTACCTCCTGCACACACAGGCTAGAATCAACTACACCTCTAATCCCTTGATTTCTACCACATATTTCGAATTAAATAATACTACTTTCTCTCTCTTTCCATTAACTACAAGATTTGCCATAACAAACCTCAATCTGGCTACATCTCTAATCCCCTGATTTCCACCACACATTCCGAATTAAATAATACCACTTACTATCTTTTTCAATTAACTATATTATTTAATTCGGAATGTGTGATGAAAATCAAGAAGGATTAGGGATGTAGCCAAATTGAGATTAGGATGTATGCATGCATGCATGCATGGACATAAAATGCTGACACAAGATTTGACATAACAAACCTTAGTTATTAGATTTCTTTCCTTGATTTCAATCTTCCATGTGTCATAAGAAAGAGATCCAATGGTTAAGATTTATTGCGTCAAATCTTGTGTTATATTTTGTATCTTAATAGTCGCTACACACATAGAGATATATAATGATTATGTTTATTGATCCTTCGCCCTCCCTATTCACAACCCTCTAATTCTATGTTCAAATTGACATTCAAATCCCAAAGATTGTAAACGGTGGATCGTTAGGGTAAAATATGATATAAACAATACACGGAGCTATTTATTTTAACTATACTTCCTAAACTCACAGCAGAAGGAATAAAATATAATAAAACACATTGTATACATATCTGAAGTAAATTGGAAATAATCATAGATGTCATTACATTGGTTCAAATAATACTTCTGAATACGCGGTTCTACATAACACAAAATATTGAATAGATATCAAATAAGTAAATGAACCATGTAGCTTCAGCGTTCACCATTTGCCGTCTCAGGCCTTGTATTTCCTAACCCTATTAACCTATCACATATAGCAAAAATGGGAATATAAAGGAGGTTTGACATATGTTTAGTGAGTGAGAAAATATTTCAAAGTATATGGTACTATCATGCAGATAAAGCATCACTAAAAGTTAAAAGCTAATACCACTCTTACCATTTTGGAGTACTTGTTCAAATGTTTTAACTTACTTTCATCACATGTCAACTCTAGCCATTTTGTAACTTTATTATAAGGCATTAAGAAATAGGAATAACTACAAGGTCAATTAATATTCCCTATCTATCTTTTGGGCAACAATCGTATGGCACACACACCTTAGGGTATACCATTGAATTAGCGACCGTATGTCAAATTCACCTCCCGATCTCCGAATAAGGCAACGATCGTAAGTCGCATACACCATCCAATCTATTGATAAGGCAACAACCATATGTCATATACACCACACAACCAATGACTGTATGTCGTATAAACCATACCGTGGACCGTTAAGGCAGTGAGTGTTAACCCGCCTTTTGGCAAGGTAGCATACAAGCGGATTCAACCCAATCGACTACACGGTTATCGAGGCTGGAATGCCATGGACTTGGTTCAGATGAATGGATAGACGATCGATTACGGATAGTAAACATGAATATGTATTATGTATCCGAGAATCAGCACCATCGATGGATAAACGACGCAGGGTTCTTGGAGTATGGATTTTTGACAAAGGTCGAGTTGTTTTCGGGATGTCCATGGGTTTACTTCGGGTTTTCATGAGGTTTTCTTCGAGTCAAAGAAGTGCTGACTTCGGGTCGGCAAAGGAGGGATCAGTATATGGAGGGGTCGGCATGTGCTTCGGGTCGGCGTAGCTCTAACCTCGGGTCGGCGTTGCATTGACTTCGGGTCGGCAAGGGGTTGGATAGGTCAGGTCGGCATGTAGGAGTTCTTCGGGTCGGCACTTGAATAGCTTGGGGTCGGCAATGAGAAGGCTTCGGGTCGGCATATGGAGCTTGGGGTTGGCATATGGTGGAGGTCGTTACTTGGAGGGATCGACATATGGAGATGGCTCCGGGTCAGCACAAGCAAGGACTCGGGTCGGCATAAGAATGTCTAGGGGTTGACATGACTTTGGAATGGGATCGGCACAAGGAAGTGAACAAGGGATCGGCATTGGCTTTGCTCCGGGTCGGCTACGAGGTGGACTTCGGGTCGGCAAAGCTCCAACTCCGGGTCGGCATTGAGAGGAGCTAGGATGGGATCGGCCTAGGCTATAGATTGTGCTGCTTCGGGTCACTACAGAGATTGCTTCGGGTCAACACACTTCAAACTTCGGGTTCGACTTTGGGTCAGGATAGGATGGACGAGTTGGGCTCGACGGTCACGATGGTGGGCCCATGTAGGCGAGGAGGCCTTGTAGCCGAGATTTCGTCTATAAATACAGCAGGCGGGGCTTCAAAAAAAGGGAGGTTCATTTCTGCTCTTCATCTTCTTCTACAAAAAGCTACCCTGCCATTTTTGTTTCAGAAATTCTGGATTGTAACTGTAATCAGATTTCAGTATAATAAAAGGAAATTTCTGGAGTGGACGTAGGCCGAAGTTAGCTGAACCACTATAAATCTTGTCTTTTTTACCGCTTTCATTTTAATTTTGATTATTCTTCATATTATTTCCACTACATATGCTCTATCTGTGATCTATGACTGGATATTGGTGCTTTCACTCGTAATTGGGTGTTTGTGACCAATTTTGGCGTAAACAGCGACCATACGCTGTATATGCCAGACATCCTACGAAAAAGAGGCAACGACTATATTTCATATACTCCTAACTAGTATCAGTACCTTAATTGGTGCTAATGGGCTGTTAGATCTAACAAGTCCAATTACACTTAGTTTATTCTTTTGTTCATAACTTCCACTCCATGCATCCCCTTTTAATGTTTTTATAATGAAATTTGACTAGAAAATTATGCTCGGCTATAAAAAGATATTTTCTTATTTGGTTTAAAATTCATACATATATATATATGTGCGTGTCTATATATGCGTCTATATAATTATTACAATTTTAATACACACACATAATATATGTGCGTAGGATCACATTAGGTTCGGCTATGAAAAGATATTTTCTTATTCGATTTAAAGTTCATATATATATATATATTTACATACATACATACAAACAAACATACATACATACATACATATATATGTATGTGTATACACACACATTAGGTTGGGCTATAAAAAGATATTTTCTTATTTGGTTTAAAATTCATATACATACACACACACACATACATACATACATACATACATATGCAATATGTTTAAACATAAATTTTAAATTTAAAACTTAGTAACATTACTAAATTAGTAGTATATGTGAGTACATATAATCTAAGATGAAAAGAAACATATATTTTTAGGCCAAAATAAAAAACTAATTTTTAATATTAAAGATTATTAATATATATAATATTATTATATATGTTATGTAAACTATATATATAACTCCTTTTATTTAGTGTCATTTGTAGTTCTCCGATATCAGCCACACGTTTATATTTAAATATTTGGTCCATGTGACAGTAAATAGAAACTTGTGGCTGATATCAAGGGCTTCAAAATGGTGCTAGATAACGGGGACTATTGATCCTAGTTGTGTATGTGTTTATATATATATATATATATATATATGATTTTCAAATTTAAATCAAGAATTTCTTTTCTTTTTCCTTTAGATCTGAACGGTTGTTGACATATCGTATTGCTAGAATTTCCTCTTTGGAGTGTGGCTCCATCTACCTCCTAGCTTGTTTTGCAACCCCAAATATAGGATTTATCTTGTAGGCATTGCAGTCTAGGGGCTTTGAGTTTTGATTGTGTGTATAAAATGAGAGAGAGATGTGATACTTATGGCCATTAGAATATTCAAGATATCTTATATTTCTTCGATCTTTATCTATATTTGATCTTTTCAAAAGAGATAGTCAACCCCCTATCTTCCCATCCGTGGACAACCCTCTTAGGCTAAACTTAGTCTAAATCTTGGGCCCAATTAATGTTCCAAATTCATTAAATATTTATCCATTTAGGCCCATTTAATTGCATTAAATATAACTTCTACATACTCTTTTAATTAATTCTAAGGCCTCAAATTAATAAATGAAAACCAAGTTAAATTAATACAACATTCATACTAATTTCCTTCATTAATTTATAACATTTAAAAACTAATTCGATCAAGTTGAAATCAAAAATATGCTAACAGTACTGTTGTGTTGACCCCTTGGCGTGAGCTCAGTCCTCGTTTATAATTAAAAAAAATTAAATATTAAAGTCTGTGCTGACTTTGTGAAAGTGCAACATCGGACATTAGTTTAATTCTTACATATCATTTAGGTGAAACTCAATTTCTATTCTTTATTAAGCTACACCCTAAGTAACGATATTTTGTGCATATTTTCTTTTTGTCATCAACGTATCACTAAGATATCTAAAGTTTGGTCAATAATTAAAAAATCCAATAATATCCATAGTTAATTACATAGTGCTACTTTAAAGCCCTTGGTTCAATCCAATAAAATTCATCGATTAACTGAATTACTCTGACAGACATTTTGACTTTAAGCTGACTACCAATTATAGTGATACTGAGCACTTACAATGAAGGAGACAAATCCTACCTTGAGTAATGTTTCATTTCAAGTAGTTCAACATGCACCACCTATGGTCGTAAGATCATCACAAGATCATATGGTTGACCATAATCAAAGTACAGTGTAGATACTTAAGATCAACAACCCTATCAAGTTTGAAGAATACTGCACATCATTATTTGCGATCGTTTATTTTAACTTAGTTGTGTTAATCCATAGAAGACACTCGTTGAGTCTTTCTGTGATTGTTCCAAACAACCATAATTATGTAATCCTTTGATGTCTCCAACTATCATAAGTAATTCACTGTCCATCATATGGAGAACATTACACTTACAAATGTATCGATATTATTTTCTTGATGCATCTATTCAATACTCATGGTTACAAACACATTCACAACTGCAATTAATTAAATACGTTTCCTAAGGAATTTTTATTTGTATACATCTAATGTTTTCAGATCATTATATATGTTACCATATAATAATACAAACAATAAGAAACAAAAATCAAAAGCGTACTTTATTTCGAACAAGATTCTCATATAAGAGTTAAATTATGTGCCAAAATTTATAATTGCACCTAAATTTATCATGTATAAATATAGGAATATTCAGTTTGAGTCCCAGATTCATAATATAAATGTAAAGTGGGTCCATGCTATCATAATTAATTTATATAAATGAGGTCTCTCCCACTTCATTCTCAACCTTCGTTTATTTTAACCCATTTATTCTCAATCTTTCAAATGCAACAACTACTTATAGAAAAGTCAGTTAAAAATCATTTTTACTATTAAATCACAATTTTTGCGAAGTGTCTAATAATATTCATTGTTAATATACAAAAAATATTAATTAAAATAATATTATTTTCTATTGCAGATTTAACTGTCTTTAGGAAAGGTGTTAAAGTTTTAACTTTTGAATAAGTTTTCAAGTGTTTTATTCACAATAAAACAATATCGTATTTTAAAAAGTCATATTTAAAAAAAAGGGCGGTACTTTCAAATAGAGCATTCATTTTAATGTCTCATAGGTTCGAATGCAAAACTCCTAGAGCCTCAGTCTAAAACACCTTACCACTTGTTACTTGAGCTAATGATCCTTGACTGAAAATTGTACATATATATAGTAAAAATATGATTAACAAAAATTACGTTGGACCAGCAGAATCACACAACGGAGTCAAAGAGGTGATTTTTGAAAAAAATTCCTTTTATTAATTTTACAAAAGGAACTTTTATGTTATTACGAACAATCATTTTATTATATCAAACCATATTTGATATAATTTTCAACTTATATTTAATTTGAATTTTTTTGTGAATAATCTAATTATTTAGATATGAGTAATATTATATCGACATTTATATGTGATGCTTATAAGGTAACACAGTAATAAATGAAATTATGTGCATGTATATTATAGAAGATATAATGTGCGCACATACACACAATCATTTGGATCTATGTTGAAAAGTGGTAATATTATTGGTAAAATCAATCATATACTTGATTTTCTTATTCCATATCTGCATTCGAGTCTTCATAAGGTTTAGAAGAATAGCCTAATAGAGATGGGAGAATAGAGATAAAGCGTATACTTATATATAGCAAATACAAGTACGTTACTATAGCGTTACCCCATACCCCGATCTTTTTTTCTTATTCCTTAGGATTATGTTTTCAAAATCATTTTAGTTAAAGTTTTTCATAAACCAATGCTCTGATACCAAGTAGTAACATCCCTCTGGAGGCTAGAAGCTAAGCGCTACAGATGCTGCAGTCATCTATAGTATTAACTTCCGGTGACCACATACGGTAATGTTAATGGTATCTATAATATCATAAGCATTTGAATATGAAATAAAATCATCACATATTAAAACACTTTTCTGATTACATTTAAAAACAACATTTCATATCCAAGTTACATAATCCCAAACGTTTCCCAGGTTCAGATCAAATATAACTATTACAAAACACGCCAAGAGCGACATATGAAGATGTTCCCTTGGATGATGAAAGTACTAAATAGACATATAAGTCTTAATACAACAGAGTGGAAATAAAACTAAATAGCAACTCGTAAAAGCTAACTTTGCCTCCTGTACGTCTTCAGAAGCTTTATCCGTCCACCCACTAAACCCATAAAACCTTAACTCTCGATCTACTCAAATTAAATTTGAGCACCCGAGAGTTTAAGGGGAAAAACATAAACTTCGAGTCAGACATAAAGCCTGGTGTGAATAGTACTATTACATCTCGGTTTACTGATATTAAGTGAAATCACGCCGCTTAGCGGGATGGGTTTCCCTTCACTAATATCCCTTTAAAACATATCTTTTTGCAAATTAAAACCCTACAACCAAACTGGTTAATCAAACTAATATATCAGTAATAGCAAATATCATATATGCTCAAAAATAGGTAATAAATGGTCCATCTGTCTGAAACAATGAAGTTTTTTTGGCTAACTACTAACCTTTGGTCAATTCGGGCCTACCAGACAAACTAAATAAATTATCTAACAACTGTTAGACTTACATCTAGATGATCTGTCCTTAACTTACTTCTCCAAGGGTCACCTGATCATAATGGTTTTTCAGGCTTACCAATAACCCATCCTTCTTCTCTGTACATATATATATATATTCCTTTCTGTGTGTAACCATCATTTATGTCTTACCGGTGACTAAGCCCTACACACTAGAATTTTGGACTAAATTAGCTAGGGGCTAATACCTAATGTACAGGGCGTGACCCTATACCAGTCCCATCTGGTATACAAATATCCGAGTCATTTTACTTAGGGTTAACTACCCTTTAAATTTTCCTTGAAAACCTTTTCACATTGATTTAACTCTTTAAATAATCTTAAACAAGGAAAACATACTATTTTCTTTACTCAAATATCTTTGCCATGATATATGCTTTACTCAAAATATTGTTGATGAAAACATTCGAAACCTTTGTTTAAACCTTTAAACAATCTCTTTCGAAACATTTAAAAGTACCCCTTTTGATACAAGTAAATTACTTTACTTTATAATCTTAGGCCAAAAGGCCAAAACATACCTTTCGAAACCTTTTACCATAGTTCTTTCGAAAACATTGAAAACATCTCTTTCGAAAGCTTTATAAACCTTAGACATCCTCTTTAAAACACCTTATGTAACACCCCACACCCCTTAGTATACCCAAAAGGGCACACTAAAAGATGTGGTGCGTTGTAGGTATAACTAAAACCACCAGAGACTAAGATTCACAAGAAAAAATAGATAAAAACAGCGAAACAATTAAAATAATAATTTGTAGAAGTCAAACTGCATAATATAGAATTATAAAACCAAATACATCATATGTCTCAAAATACCAATATATGTCTCATGAAATCAGAACCCCAGTCTCATAAATATCAGAGTACAAACTATCCCTCACAAAGTGCCAGTACATGGAATAAGCTAAAAGCTGAAAAGAAATACATAAGAAATCTCTGCCAAATAAGTCTCAAAGTGTCTGCAATCTATTGTCCTTGCTCTTGCTAGCCTATGGGAGAAAAATGGGAAAATGGAGGAGTGGGTCAGACTAAAAGTCTGGTGAATGATAGTAATTACTAGAATCTTTAAGTAAAGCAAAAGTAATAGACTTTACAACAGTTTTAGTATATAAAAGGAAAGAAAGGAAATAGAGAGAAGGAATAAGCTGGAAATAAATACAATTTAACCAAATTAACACAATTGATTAACTTTGATTGTTTTCACTTGTCTTTGATAGCTTCTTTGATTAGGCTGAATTCCTAATCCTATAATTAGGCTGAAATCCTAATTCTACCCTTTGATCGGCCTGCTACTCCATAGACCTTACTGCAGACTAGACGCTATATAGCTCCCTACACAGAAATGGTGTCTACAAATGACACACAAAGTATCTACTGTGGACTAGACGTTATATAGCTCCCTACACAGAAGGCAATGGTGTCTACGAAAGACACACATACTAAGCGCTTGGAACTCAATAACGACTTATCTCCCCTAATCGATGTCGCACGCTCGGTCACCATCGGTTCACACTATCTGTTGCTCCCTCTTTTGACCTTTTATTTACCCTAGACAACATAAGCGTGCCCTCGTCTCACTTCAGGCTATTGTGAGACACCATGTCCATAGAAAATAGGGAATGCTGTTGGTACTGGTCCCTGTTAAACAAAATCTAGTTGCGTCCCTTGTCCAAATCCCCATGATTTAGTCTTTTAATTATTGACCTCTTATTTACCCTAAACAACATAAGCGTGTCCCAAGGGAAATGCTGCCGGTACGGATCTTTTCTTTTAACTATTAACCACTTATCTACCCTAACAGCTTAAGAGAAATGCTGCCGGTACAGATCTTTTTTTAACTATAGACTACTTATCTACCCTAAACAGCATAAGGGAAATGCTATCGGTACGGATCCTACTTTCATCTTTGCTTATTAACTTAGATAAATTATTTTGAATAAGCCTTTGTTATTATTCTTACTATCTGTGCTTATTAATTTATCCTAAGTCTTAAAGTAAGCCTCATTTTGTATTGTTTTCTTACCATAACCTACGTTATAATCATGCTTATTACTTAACCTAAGGTCTAAGTGTGAAAATAAGCTTCTTTCATCTTTTACTCTTTTTAGTTATAATTCTAAGTTGTAACTAGGCCAATCTCTTTAATTTAGTCTAATTCTAATATTTACATCACAATTTCAGTCCAATTCCATTTTTATTACAGTCTTTACAATTTACATCTTATCTTCCGTTATTTCAGTATCCTTATAATTTTAATCCATATCCGCGTTTAGTCTATTCTAATTCATACGCGAAGAAGAAGGAGAAATAAAAGAAAACTGAAAATAGAAGAAAATCCAAAGCGTAGGAAAAAAGATGTAAATAATGCATAAATAACAATAAATAAATTAAAATACTGTAAATAAACGGTAAATAAATGAAAAGCTATAATTAACAGAAATAAACTAAAATTAACTGAAAAGAATAACTAAAAGAAATAGACTGAAAATAATTCTAAAAAGTGTAAATAAACTACTAAAAAGGTTATTCCAAAAGTCGTAGTGAATCTACAACTATTGGAAACCCTATTATTTTAAATTACTTAAAGAAATCTAAAATAATTACAATCACTCACCCGTGGTCCTATGCTCTTCCCTTTTGGTCTTCCCGGATCCACTTGAGGGTATTAAAATATTTTTATTAAAAAGATTCTCTCATTGGAAAATTATTCCTTTTAGGGTCCTTTCTAAAAAGGTGAACCCAAGCGGAGAAAATCTAGAATGAGAAAAAGTGTTAGGCCTAGGGTCTTATTTATAGGGGTAGAAGTGGATCTCAGACCGTTGGATTTGGAGATTGAATAGGATGCAACCACATCATAGGCTGAATAGGAGCCGTCGGATGGAAGCACGAAGGGACCAGATTGAGCAAAATAGGGAAATTGACGTGTTAAAATCGCATAGGACGAAGGAAGAATTCCTTCGCCTCAAACCGGTAGGCAGGTCGACCTATAGGTCGACCGCCCATAGTGCCAGGTTAACCGGCCGGTCGACCTAGGCCTTGGGATGGTCGACCTCCCTGCATATTCTTTTTTTTCCTGTTGATTCTTGTTTGCTTTGTATTTCGCTCATATTAACTCGGATTCTAACGTTCTATATATGGAAATTGACCAGAAAATTACCACGGACACAATGGTGCAACTCACATGGCTCAATTATGATGATTTCACAAAGTTATTTTATCATTTAATTAATTCGTTAATTAATTATTATAGTTTAATTTTCTGGGTTGTTACATTCTCCCCTCCTTAAGGGATTTCGTCCCCCCAATCTCTAAGGATAAAAGAATGAACTAAATGTTTTCATCCAATATCTACAACCAACTACTCAATCATCAACCATTCATCCATTGTCCTTAAGTTTTCTAATGCGATTTATGACACTTATATAATTAGTGTAGTGTTAATGTCCCTAATCTAATGCAATGATTAGGCGGTCCACTGATTCAGTTGACCTCTTTTATGAAATCATGTCCGTGCTATGTATCTAAATGAATGCAAAAATTCCTAATGATAACTGATAGTTCTATATGTGTGCTTCAAACATCATCCAAATGCAACAATCATGTGATAATCATCCATTTATAGCAATCATGGAAAATAAAATAAAATGCGCACACATCCATATGCATATGCTCTTGTGTCCTAGTTAGGCCGATCCCTAAGAGGTAATAGTGCCTATTGTAAGTATATGCATCCATTAGCATCCACTAGCAAACACTTGCAACCACGGGCATACATCATTCATAACATGTTCTATTAACATGTTTACATCAAATCCTATCATCCATAGGTTAAATCCTAAGTTCTACCCTCTCAAAGGATAATAAAGGAAAGAACCTATTCAAAATTAAAGATGGAAAATAGGAAATTCAAAAACTTACTATCGAAAAGATGTGGATAAGAAGTACGAATCTTCTCTTCAGTCTCCCACGAAGCGTCTGCAACACTGTCTCCCCATTGCACCTTTACTAACGGAACTTCTTTATTCCTAAGTCGCTTGATGTCTCGTCCAATGATCTTGGTAGGAATACACTGAACCAATGCTTCCCTTTCTACTTCCACCTCCTCTAACTGACTAGGCTCTACAACCTCCACTGAGTCATGTAAGCACTTCTGCAAGTGAGAAACATGGAAAACGTCGTGCCCTCCTGCGAGCCTCTCCGATAGCTTCACTCGGTATGCCATCTTTCCAATTCTCTCTAAGATAGGAAATGGTCCTACAAATCTGGGGGCTAACTTTCCATTCGACCCAAACCTTACCACCTTCCTAAGCGGGGATACTTTAATAAAAACTAAGTGTCCAACCTCAAACTCGATGTCTCTCCTCCGCTTGTCCGCATAAGATTTCTGCCTGTCTTGAGCTGTCTTCATCCTTCGTCGAATCAAATCCACTTTCTCCGATGTCTCCCTAACCATGTCAGGCCCAAGTAGCAACTTCTTCATAGACTCCACCCAATATGAAGGTGACTTACAAGGTCTCCCATATAAAGCCTCGAATGGTGCCATTCCTATGCTTGCTTGGTAATTGTTATTGTACGCGAACTCCACCAACGGAAGATGATCCTCCCAAGCTCCTCCAAAATCCAAAATGCCATTCGCAATAAGTCTTCAAACACTCTATTAACTCTCTCCGTTTGGCCATCGATCTGAGGGTGATAGGCCGTACTCAATCTAAGCTGCGTCACTAAAGCCTCTTGCAAGCTTCTCCAAAACTCGCTAGTAAAAATAAGGTCTCTATTGCTCACTATGCTAGAGGGAATTCCATGAAATCGGACTATCTCACGAACATATAGGGATGCCAAATATGATGCCGTCCTCTTGCTCTTAACAGGAATGAAGTGGGTACTTTTGGTCAAATGGTCTACGATTACCCAAATGCTAGTATTCCCCTTTCTAGAACGGGGTAAACCATCTATGAAATCCATCGAAACGTTGTCCCACTTCCACTCTGGCACATCTAAAGTCTGAAGTAATCCACCGGGTTTCTGCTGCTCCGCCTTAACCCTTTGGCATATAAGACACTTAGCTACGAACTCCGCCACATCCTTCTTCATGACATTCCAGTAAAACATCCTCTTCAGTCCCTATACATTTTGTCACCACCCAGATGAATAGTCATACGGGAATGGTGTGCTTCCTCTAAAACTGCTCTCAACAAGTCACTGGTGCGGGGAACACAAAGCCTTCCATCTCTCCTAAGCCACCCTCTTCCATCTATGGAATAACGTTGGAGATGTCTAGAGACCGCTCCTCGGCTAATCCTATCCATAATGTCCATGAGCTTTGAATCCTCTCGCTGCCTCAAGCCAATCTAATCCATAAGGGTAGGCTCTACTTCAGGCATAGCTAACAATCCAGGGTAATGTCCATAGTGGGCTTAAAATCAAAAGTAGAAATAAACTCCAAGCTCTTTCACTCTACGAACAAAGGACTAAGGGCTGCTTTCTTCCTACTAATGCATCCCCAACCACATTACCTTTGCCAGGGGTATAAGCTATCTCAAAATCGTACGACGCCAAAAACTCCATCCACCGCTGCTGCCTCAAGTTCAAGTCATTCTGCGAGAATAGGTACTTCAATGACTTGTGGTCGGTGAAAAGCTCAAACCTCCCTCCAAGCAAATAGTGCTTCCAAGACTTGAGTGCAAAAACTATAGCAGCTAACTCCAAATCATGGGTAGGGTAGTTCTTCTCATGCATCCTCAACTGCCTACTACCATAACATACTACCCTTCCTTCTTGCATCAACATCGCTCCTAAACCCATCCCACATGCATCAGTGTATACAGTAAAAGGCTTAGCTCCATCAGGTAAAACTAACACTGGTGCACTCGCAAGGGCTCTCTTAAGCTTCGTGAAGGAATCCTTACAATCTACGTCCTACACGAATGCTTTATTATTCTTAGTAAGGCGTGTGAGTGGTACCAAAATCTTAGTAAAGTCTCTAATGAACTTCCTATAGTAGTCCGCCAATCCTAGGAAGCTCCTAACTTCGGTGACATTCTTGGGGGCCTTCCAATCTTGCTCTGCAATCACCTTAGCGGGGTCAACATCCAAACCTTCCTTCGAGACCACGTGCCCCAAGAAACATACCTTCTCTCTCCAACAATGACACTTCGAAAACTTAGCTCTCAAATGATGACTACGAAGTGTGCTAAGAACCTCCTCTAAATGAACAACATGCTCCTCTCTATTCTTGAAAAACATCAAGATGTCATCCACGAATACCACCACAAACTTATTTAGGACCTCACTAAAGACGCGGCTCATCAAATCAACAAAGTAGGCTGGGGCATTGGTTAGCCCAAAAGGCATAACCAACCACTCGAAGAATCCGTCTGGTGTCCTAAATGCGGTCTTATCTATGCTGTCATCGGCGACCCTAAGCTGATGGAATCCTGTGGCTAAATCAAGCTGAGAGAATACCGAAGAGCCAACTAGCTGGTAAAAAAGATCATCTATCCTAGGGAGTGGATATCGGTTCTTCTTCGTGAGCTTATTCAATTCTCTATAATCTACGCAAAGTCGAAGGGAATCATTCGCCTTAGTAGCGAAGACGACTGGCGCTCCCCACTCCGATATGCTCCTTCTTATAAATCCTTTCTCCAAAAGCTCACGGATCTGCTTGCTCAATTCCTTCCTCTCCCTAGGTGCCATGTGCCTCATGGGTAATGCTACTGGCTTAGCATTATCAGTCAAATAAATCCCAAAGTCAATCTCTCTCTTAGGGGGTAGTCCCCTAACCTCCTCAAAGACGTCTGGAAAATCTCTGACGACAGGAACCGAATCTTACTCTGATGATGATGAATCGAGGGAATAAAGGAAACTTAACATAACCGACCCTTGCGGGTCGCAAGAAACCTCGAGAGTCCTACCGCTGCATGTCTTTAGTCTAACGACTCTCCTCTCGCAGTCTAATATAGCTCCATATGTGGATAGCCAATCCATTCCTAAAATCATTCCATACCCCGAAAATCCCAATACATAGGCGTCACAATCAAATTCCACGCCTAGGATAAAAATTTTCAAACCCCTACAAACCATAGACAAGTGTGCCGATCCTCATATGGGGTTTGAAACAATAATGGGGGTCTAATACTAAAGAGATGTCTAAGTGCAAACAATCTAGCAAGGAACTCGTAATGAAAGGGTGTGATGCTCCAAAATTGAAAAGAGTTCAAATGGGAAAATCAGAAATAGAAATCAATCCTTCAACGTGACTTTCCTACCTCTATCCGGAATGCTGCCTGAAGGTGTTGCGTCTAACACCTGAATCTGTGCTACCGCTGTACTAGCTCCCTGTCCCGTCTTCTGGGGACAATTCCTACTCAAGTGACCGGGCTGCCCGCAATTAAAGCACTTTCCCTTCATCTTCTCCCTCTTGCGATCCCTGGCGATATGTCCCATAACTCCACAGCTACCACACTTCAATCATTTCTTAACCTGCTTCTGAGGGCCATCGCCTTTCTTCTTCTCTTTATTGTTCCTCCACCATTTCTTCTTTGGACCTTCCGACTTAACAACTTCCTTTGACTCTCCTTCCTTGACTGCATCAGACATAAGCGCCATCTCCACCAAAGACTCATAAGTAGCTCCCATCGGCACGTGAGTCAACAACAATCCCTGAAGGGGCCGATTCAATCCCTTCGCAAACTTCATAACTTTCATGTGCGGCGTATTCACCAACTCCATTTTGGACCGCGATAATTCATTGGATTGATTGATGTAGTCCTTCACCGACAAACTTCCTTGCTTCAAATTAATAAACCGCTCTAACTGAACACTCTCCTCTGCTTGAGACAAAAACATCCTATCAAATCACTCCCAGAATCTATTCTAAGTCAACTCTCTTCCTTCTAACTCAATGACCTCCCACCAATATGAAGCCTCCTCTTTCAGCTGCTAAGATGCTAGCTGAACTCGCTACTGATCATCCAATCCCAATAGTCCACTCTGTGTCTCTAAGCCAAGCTCTCACCTCCATAAAAGTCTCCTTACTAGAAAAAGTCTTTCCACCCAAACTCGAGAAATCCTTACAAAGCTTAGAGAAATTGACGGCGGCAGGTGGGTTGATGGGATTCCCACCCGCTGGTGCTGGGTTGGGCACTTGCCCATGCCCCTCTGGAGTTGTAGCTTGTAGATACCTACGAAACCAGGCTGGGACTAGAATGCCCTCGGGAAGGTTCGAGGCATCCGCCATTCTACGAAAAGAAAAGGATAGTTTAGGAAAGAGTTGAAGGGAGATTGAACTAGATTTTTTAGATGATTTTTATAAAAACTCTTTTATACTTAAAAACTAATTCTAAGAGTTCTTTTCTAAAAACTATTTTTAAAACAAGTTACTATCATTTTTGAAAAATACTTTACTTAAAAATTTTAGGAATCCTGTAACCTTGGCTCTGATACCATATGTAACACCCCAAACCTCTTAGTATACCCAAAAGGGCACACTAAAAGATGTGGTGCATTTTAGGTATAACTAAAAATGGCAGAGACTAAGATTCACAAGACAAAATAGATAAAAACAGCGGAAACAATTAAAATAATAAGTTGCTAAAAGTCAAACTGCATAATATAGAATTATAAAACCAAATACATCATATGTCTCAAAATACCAATATATGCCTCATGAAATCAAAACCCCAGTCTTATAAATATCAGAGTACAAACTATCCCCCATAAAGTTCTAGTACATGGAATAAGCTAAAAACTGAAAATAAAGAAGAGAAATACATAAGAAATCTCTGCCAAAGAAGTCTCCAAGTGTCTGCAATCTATCGTCCTTGCTCTTGCTAGCCTATGGGGGAAAAGGGGAAAATGGACGAGTGGGTCAGACTAAAGGTCTGGTGAATGATAGTAATTACTAGAATCTTTAAGCAAAGTAAAAGTAATAGATTTTACAACAGTTCTAGTATATAAAAGGAAAGAAAGGAAATAAAGAGAAGGAATAAGCTGGAAATAAATACGATTTAACCAAATTAACACAATTGATTAACTTTGATTGTTTGCACTTGTCTCTGATAGCTTCTTTGATTAGGCTGAATTCCTAATCCTATAATTAGACTAAAATCCTAATTCTACCCTTTGATCGACCTGCTACTCCATTGACCTTACTGCGGACTAGACGCTATATAGCTCCCTACACAAGAATGGTGTCTACGAATGACACGCAAAGTATCTACTGTCTAGACGTTATATAGCTCCATACACAGAAGGCAATGGTGTTAACGAAAGACACACATACTAAGTGCTTGAAACTCAATAGCGACTTATCTCCTCTAATCGATGCCGCACGCTCGGTCACCGCCGGTTCACACTATCTATTGCTCCCTCTTTTGACCTTTTATTTACCCTAGACAGCATAAGCGTGCCCTCGTCTCACTTCAGGCTATTGTGAGACACCGTGTCCATAGAAAATAGGGAATGCAGTTGGTACTGGTCCCTTTTAAACAAAATCTAGTTACGTCCCTTGTCCAAATCCCCATGATTTAGTCTTTTAATTATTGACCTCTTATCTACCAGAAACATCATAAGCATGTTCCAAGGTAAATGTTGCCGATACAGATTTTTTCTTTTAACTATTGACCACTTATCTACCCTAAACAGCATAAGGGAAATGCTGCCAGTACAGATCTTTTCTTTTAACTATTGACCACTTATCTACCCTAAACAGCATAAGGGAAAGGCTGTTGGTACGGATCCTACTTTCATCTTTTCTTATTAACTTAGATAAATTATTTTAAATAAGCCTTTATTATTATTCTTACTATGTGTGCTTATTAATTTATCCTAAGTCTTAAAATAAGCCTCATTCTGTTCTGTTTTCTTATTATAACGTACGTTATAATCATGCTTATTACTTAACCCAAGGTCTAAGTATGAAAATAAGCTTCTTTCATCTTTTACTCTTTTTAGTTATAATTCTAAGTTATAACTAGGCCAATCTCTTTAATTTAGTCTAATTCTAATATTTACATCACAATTTCAGTCCAATTCCATTTTTATTACAGTCTTTACAATTTACATCTTATCTTCCGTTATTTCAGTATTCTTATAATTTTAATCCATATCCGTGTTTAGTCTATTCTAATCGATACGCGAAGAAGAAGGAGAAATAAAAGAAAACTGAAAATAGAAGAAAACCCAATGCGTAGGGAAAAAAAAGATGTAAATAACACATAAATAACAGTAAATAAATTAAAATATTGTAAATAAACTGTAAATAAATGAAAAACTATAATTTACAGAAATAAACTAAAATTAACAGAAAAGAATAGCTAAAAGAAATAGACTGGAAATAATTCTAAAATGTGTAAATAAACTACTAAAAAGGTTATTCCAAAAATCGTAGTGAATCTACAACTATTAGAAACCCTATTATTTTAAATTACTGAAAAAAAACTAAAATAATTACAATCACTCACCTGTGGTCCTAAGCTCTTCCCTTTCGGTCTTCCCGGATCCACTTAAGGGAATTAAAATATTTTTAAAAAAGATTCTTTCCTTGGAAAATTATTCCCTTTAGGGTCCTTCCTAAAAAGGTGAACCCAAGCGTAGAAAATCTAGAATGAGAAAAAGTGTTAGGCCTAGGGTCTTATTTATAAGGGTAGAAGTGGATCTTAGACCGTTGGATTTGGAGATTGAATAGGATGCAACCACGTCATAAGCTCAATAGGAGCCATCAGATGGAAGCACGAAGGGACCATATTGAGCAAAATAGGGAAATTGACGTTGTAAGTCTACGGGGTGGATCGTGTAGTGTATATGCAAGTATATGTGACAAAATATATGATGCAACTAAAATAATATTAATCTAACTAAATATAGAATAAGCACACCAGAATTTTATAATGGTTCGGACCTCCCGTCCTACATCCAGTCCCGAAGCTCCTCTTCGGAATTCGACTATCAAAAACCCTCGCTTCGCCCGGAGAAATAGGCTTGGTTACAATGAGTTGTTCTTGCCAAATGTGTGTTCTAGTATAACACGGATGTTGACTGATTAGTACAATTGCTTCCAATATATCTCTCAAGAATATTGTCTATGAAGAACTGAGTATATGGAAGAGTGAATACAAGTAAAGATTGCTAGAGTGCAGAGATCAAGAATATAATATAGAATTAGAAAGCGTAAGTATGTAAGGTAGTCAGGTTAGTTCTTTCTCTTGATTCCTGATGCTATATATAGTTGTAGATAGGTATGTTGAGTAGTTGCACCCATTAATGAGTGTTCTATAGTTGCTTCTGTTGATGATGAAGAGTTGCAGCGAAGAGAAGCGGAGATGTTTATTCGAATGTGATAGTTGAAGTTCTTATTTGAAATCCGAGTTTGAAATCAGACGTCTGGTATTTGTATCAGACGTCTGATACTATATATTTTTTGAACATAGTAGGTTTTCAGACGTCTGAGTGCTATTACCAGACGTCTGGTTTAGCCTGTTTGTTATTCCAGAGGACTTTTCCAGACGTTTGGCTTGTGCACCCAGACGTCCGATACTTGTGCATGTCTGTTTTATGCATCTTTTCTTTTGCTTCTTTGTACCTATCGACTTGTAGTCCCTTATAGTGTCCTTTAAGCCTTGGTCTTGTCTTTCTAGTGATGTTGTTCTAGCAAGTTCCTGTATATATAAATATATATGTACATTTGATTTCCATTGTATAGTTGTTGTCATTAAAACCATGGATTTGATTTCCTAATAATCTCCCCCTTTTTGATGATGACAACTATACGATGTACTTGTATATAATTTTATAAATCTCCCCCTGAATATGTGCTTACCATTATTTCTCCCTCTTTGGCATTGTCAAAAAGCATTAATACAAGAATATGTATGATATAATCAATATGCATATGAATTTCTCCCCTTTTGTCATTATAAAAAAGAATGAGGGAATATAATAAAATATCTTGTAAATAGCGGGATAAACTCAATATTAATTATGGAAAAAATAGATTTTACCATATTTGCTGAAGTCCATATTTCATTGTAAGCACGTAATTCTATTAAACGTATGGAACATCATTTAAAATTCCAAAATCTATCCTTTTTCATTTGTTTCTCCAAGTACCTGCAATAAATAATAATCATTTTCGGTACCCACTTACTATGTTAGGGTCCGGGGGGTTAGGTCTTGGAAAACCATACCCATTTGGGTGTGGTTGAACTTTTATAAATATAATTTTCATTATTAACTACCATATCAAAATAATCATCAATGTATTTTTCTCTATTTTTCCAATTAACTGGAACCCAAATACTTAGATAATTTTTATTCATATTTCCGGTCAATGATTTTGTACTTCTAGAGAAATTATAAACATTATTGGTCATAGCAGTATTTGAATTTCTATAAAAATTGGATTTAGACTTTACTCGAAATTTAGTACTAGCACTAACATTTTTTCTATACATGAAAGCGTATCTAGTGCTATTTCTACGATTAGTTTTATTATATCCTAAACCACTTTTGTCATGTAAAGGTCTAGAACTAGATAAAATCATGTTTAAATCGTTTTGACCTTTATTAAATTTTGTGACTTCAGTGTTAAGTTTATCAAATTTAGATTTGAAGTCAAAATTATTATTTTCAAAAGAAATATTACTATTTTTCAAAATATCAATTTGCTTGTTTAATTCAGAATTCTCCTTTTTATCGTACAGTTCTCATTTTCGAGAAGAAAAATTCGAGAGTCTGAATTATCTAAAGATGATTGTAATAAATCATTTTGTCTTTTCAAATCCGTAATTTATTTTGAAAAAAAATCATTTTCTTTTTGAAACATAGTATTTTTATTTTGCAAAACATTAATTTCCTCCAAAAGATCATTGTTTTTATCTTCTAACTACTCATTTTCTTTTTGTAGGAAATCTTTTTGTGAAACAAGTTCTTCTACGGTATTACAAAACGTTTAGTTTGTTTTATCAAAAATTTATTTTCCTCTTTTAAACTGGAAATTTCTTGCTCACAATCTTTCAACTTAGCTAAAGCAATTGTATTAACTTTATTCAAGGTTTTACAATCTTTTAATAATTCATCATGTGCTAACAGAAGATCTTTATATAAAGAATCTAAGCATACCGATTGTGATCTGAGTTTAGCCATGAAGCATTTGTTTGTCTTCTCCTTTGATTCTTCTTTATTGTTCTTCCTCTTCCTATTGCCTTGACTAGATCTCTTTATAGCCATTTATTCTAGGATGTTGTTACGATCTCTAGAATCCCAGGCTCTGATACCAATTGTAAGTCTACGGGGTGGATCGTGTAGTGTATATGCAAGTATATGTGACAAAATATATGATGCAACTAAAATAATATTAATCTAAGTAAATATAGAATAAGCACACCAGGATTTTATACTGGTTCGGACCTCCCGTCCTACGTCCAGTCCCGAAGCTCCCATTCGGAATTCGACTATCAAAAACCCTCGCTTTGCCCGGAGGAATAGGCTTGGTTACAATGAGTTATTCTTGCCAAATGGGTGTTCTAGTATAACACGGATGTTGACTAATTAGTACAATTGCTTCCAATATATCTCTCAAGAATATTGTCTATGAAGAACTGAGTATATGGAAGAGTGAATACAAGTAAAGATTGCTAGAGTGCAGAGATCAATAATATAGTATAGAATTAGAAAGCGTAAGTATGTAAGGTAGTCAGGTTAGTTCTTTCTCTTGATTCCTGATGCTATATATAGTTGTAGATAGGTATGTTGAGTAGTTGCATCCATTAATGAGTGCTCTATAGTTGCTTCTGTTGATGATGAAGAGTTGCAGCGAAGAGAAGCGGAGATGTCTATTCGAATGTGACAGTTGAAGTTCTTATTTGAAATCCGAGTTTGAAATCAGACGTCTGGTATTTGTATAAGACGTCTGATACTATATATTTTTTGAACATAGTAGGTTTTCAGACGTCTGAGTGCTATTACCAGACGTCTGGTTTAGCCTATTTGTTATTCCAGAGGACTTTTCCAAACGTCTGGCTTGTGCACCCAGACGTCAAATACTTGTGCATGTCTGTTTTGTGCATCTTTTCTTTTGCTTCTTTATACCTATCGGCTTGTAGTCTCTTGTAGTGTCCTTTGAGCCTCGTTCTTGTCTTTCTAGTGATGTTGTTCTAGCAAGTCCCTGTATATATAAATATATATGTACATTTGATTTCCATTGTATAGTTGTTGTCATTAAAACCATGGATTTGATTTCCTAACAGACGTGTTAAAATCGCACAGGACGAAGGAGGAATTCCTTCGCCTCAAACCCGTAAGCGGATCGACCTACAGGTCGACCGCCCATAGTGCCAGGTCAACTGGCCAGTCGACCTAGGCCTTGGGATTGTCTACCTCTAGGTCGACCTCCCTGTATATATATATTATTTTCGTTGATTCTTTTTTGCATTGTATCTCGCTCATATTAACTCGGATTTTGACGTTCTATATATGTAAATTGACCAGAAAATTACCACGGACACAATGGTGCAACTACCATGGCTTAATTATAAGGATTTCACAAAGTTATTTTATCATTTAATTAATTCATTAATTAATTATTATAGTTTAATTTTCCGGGTTGTAACACCTTAATCATGCCTTCTGAAACTTTGGAAACCTTCCATTTAAAATACTTTAAGTACCTTTCGAAAACATTGGGGAATCATCCCTTTGAACTGCCTTCGAAACCTTTATCGTATACCTTTCGAAAATACTAGGGAGCTTCCCCTTCGAGACCTTTATTAGCTACCTTTCGAAAGCATTTAAGTACACTACTTAAAACAAACCTTTCGAAAGCATTGAGTTCAAGTTAAAATCTGTGGAAGGACCTTTCGAAACCATCTGAAATCATTCTTTTCGAAACCTTTTGGTTTAATTTTCAAAACATCAAAAAGGGTCTTAAAACAAATAATTTGAAAGCAACTCTTTTGAAAGCATTTCCTAGTAAAGAAGTGGATGGTGTAGAAACCAATCCCTTCGAAAGCATTGGAGAAGCGGCTCAACTTTTTTAAAACAAAGGGACGCTTTCGGAGGCACTACTTCAAAAGGTAAAAAGGCGGCAGGTGGGGTTTCGACCCCTTCGAAAGCATCTATTTAAAACAAAAGTGCAACCTATTTCGAAAGCCTCTTTTTTAAAACAATTTGGCCAAGTCGTAAGCTGACCAAGTCGAAAGCCATCTTATTCGAAAGCAAAGCAGGCGCATTTTCTTTAGAAAGCAAAGCAAGGCTTCGACCCCTTCGAAACCCCTTGTTACGACCCAATACCTTCAACCTTTGTCCAATTCACTACGTACCAAGTCTTTTATACCATGCGCATTGGTTTCGATGAAGATGAAGGCGGAAGTACCTAGTCGAAAGGTTGGTGCCGAAAGTGGCGAAACAGCAGAAATAAAGTAAAACTGATTTTTTTCTTTTAAGGGTAATTCTTTTCCAACTAACTTGCTTTGTTTGTCAACATATGATTGATTGCTAATTTCTTTTCTAAATTCTTTTCTAAAAGTGCCACCGAAATTTCAGAGATAAGCAATTTAAAATATTTACAAAATGCCCCTTCTCCTTTTATAAACATATAAAATATTTAAGTCTCATACCTTAAATAACTTTATACATTTATTAAAACACTTAGAAAAATTCTACAAAAATTCACATAAATCACTTTTAATATGTTTTCTAACATATTTAAATTTCTGATCCAAAACATATATATATAATTGCCGCAATTAATTTTAAATCCAAACAATCATTTTCTTCACTAGAAAATTAATAATAAATCCACATTAATTCAGAAAATTATAAAACTTGAAACCGTTCTCTAAAATATCATTTCTAACTAGATATTAAAATCACAAGGCATTTGAATGTCATTTTGATAGGTTTTCCAATTCAAAACATGTCATAAAATCAATGTGAATAAGCATAATTCATCAACAAGCATATATATATATATATATATATCTAACATTCAAAACATGGCAATATACTTGCAAAAACATTCGGATCTTATTCTAGAAATCGAAACATCAAATATATGAGATGTAACAATTATTCACCTTAGCTTTGTTGTTAAGGAGTTGAGATTTGATCTTGGATTGAATTTGATTAAGCTTTTCCTCTTAATTCTTGCTTATCTTCCCCTCACTTCTCTCTACTGGTGGTCGGCCTTTGGTTTAGCTTTAATTTGCTTGTGAACGTGAGAATGATATGGTATGAGGGTTTAGGGTATAAGAATATAGCTTATTCCTATATTGCCCTTATGTAATTTTCCTTTTCCATTTCATTTTAATTCCATTTACTTCATTAGTTTAACTAGGCATGGCTACCCTTTAAATTATATAAATCTCAATCCCTTAACCAACTTACATTATTTCATTTAGTTCAACTAATTAAATATCCTAAATAATGTTACTCAAAATTATGATCGTTACATCATATCTAGCCCAAGTATCAGTTTCTCATCTGCTTCCCACCAACATGAAGGAGCATTGCATAGTTGGCCATATAACGCCTCAATTGGTGCCATACCGATGTTGGACTGATAGCAGTTGTATGCGAACTCTACTAAGTGTAGTTGGTCATCTAACAAGCCACCAAAATCGAGAATGCATGCTCGCAAGAGATCTCTAGAATACGATTCACCCTCTCGGTCTTCCCATCTGTTTGTGGTTGATAAGCTGTATTGAGATGTAGCTCTATCTCAAACTTCTCTTGTAAAATCTTCCAAAATCCGCTAGTGAACAAATGGCCTCGGTCGCTCACAATGCTCTTCGGCACACCATGGAAGCGCACAACCCATTTCACATACAACTCGGCCAACTTGGATGCCGTTCTACTTGACTTGACGGGTATGAATCAGGCACTCTTCATCAATCTATCAACTATGACCCAAATGCTATCATACCTTCCTCTTGTCCTCAGCAATCCATCGATGAAGTCCATCGAAACTTGTTCCCATTTCCACTTGGGAATCTCGAGCAGTTGCAGCAAACCACTTGGCTTCTTCTGCTCTGCCTTTACCAATTGACAGTTCATGCACTTCAAGATGAATGTCCTAACATCCTTCTTCATCCCTTTCCAATAAAATGTCTTCCTCATATCGCGATATTTTGTTGTCACCGGGATGTATAGTCAATCTCGAATGATGGCACTTGCGTAGCACCTCATCCCTTAACCCATTGACCTCAGGAACAAACAATCTCCCATCCTTACGTAGCCAAACATCATGGTCAAGCCTGTACCTCTTCCTCTCCTCAGACTCTACCCCACCCTCTATCTTCCCCATGATCTCCGCTAGTCTAGCATCTCGCCTCTGACCAGTACTGATCCACTAGATCATGGTCGGTTTAATCGTCGGGCTTGCCAACACTTCCGGCTCTAGCTCACATCGAGGTCTAAAATCATTGCCAGCAATAAACTCCAACTACATCCACTCTAGGAACATCGCTCCTAAGCTACCATGTCTTCTACTCAATGCGTCAACAACTGCATTTCCCTTACTAGGCGTATAGGAAGTATCACTACATCATGATGAAAATCTCTAACTTTCATTTTCGGTTCGGTTATACCTGAGTCGAGCCTTAAGAAGACCTTCCCATGGCTCTAAGTAGCACTATTCCCATAAAAGGCTAAGCTGGCTCATAAAACCACCTGGTCCAACTCCAAGCACCGGTCAGGAAATCTAGCTCGGGCGCCAATCCAAGCCGACTCACAAAATCGTCTGGCCTAACTCCAAGCAACCACCGACCCATGAAACCTAGTCGGCCACCAACCCGACACCAACCCAACCCACAAAATCTCAACGCATGACTCCAAGCAACTACCAATCCATGAAACCTAGTTGGCCATCGACCCGACACCAAGCCGACCTACAAAATTTCCACGGTCGACTCCAAGCAATTACCGATTCATGAAACCTGGTTGGCTACCGACCTGGCCATAAGCTGGCCCACAAAATCTCCACGCACGACTCTAAGCAACCACCGACCCAAAATGTTGTGATTTCTCCAAACTCCAATTTTGCTCTGATTTCATCTCTACGCTTCGTACTTCGACCCGTGTGCCTTCCGTATGCATCGATACAACTCCTAACATCCTCGAGCCTATCCATCAAAGTTCGGTTTCATTGTTCCTAACTTTAAATCGCTCCGATGACCATTTCAACTATACAAGCATTTACACAAACATAACACACACATAATCACATCCAATCATCCAAACATCCAAATACACATCAGACCATATCAAATCATCATGTAATTACATCCCTAATGTAGCCTATCACATATAAAGGTAACCATACTTCAAAACGGCATGATTAAAGTGCTTAAAACATTTTAAATTTCTTTTTTCCATATGTTTGACATTGAAAACAGTTTTAAAATCTTATTTTGACTTCAAAAATGAGTTTAAAACATATCAAAACATATATATACATATATAGTAAGGTGGTAGATGATAAATCACTCACCAAAACACCAAAAATCCAATTTTTGCACGCAAATTAGTATAATCCGAAAATGAACAGCAAATCTGAGATTTTCTCTTCTCTAAAATGTAGATGAAAAGATCTCCAACGAATCTACTTGTTATTCTAATCCTACTATATGATTTAGACTTGATATGGATGAGAAAGAAGAAGGTTTTTTGTAGAGAATGGGTTAATGAAGATTTGAATCTACGAGAGAAGATGTAAAAGTGGTTTGGAGATGATGGTTCGGTCCTGTATACTTTCTAATCCCGAAATGGGTTAGTAGGCTTGACACCAAACTCAATAATTACCCACTAAGCTACTACAAAAACTGTCAATCTTCAAATAGTCATATCTCCTGTTCAGAAAGCCCAAATCGCTATTATAACCACTCTACGAAAATGGAAACCATCATATCTTTCCAATGAAAGTGGTCTCAAGTTTAATTCGGCTCCTATCAAAAGTTATGGATAATACAAGTTTTCAGGGGTAAAATCGTTCGGAAAAATTGTAAATACAGGAAATGTCTCTAATAGGTATTTTGCAAGATTATAGTCATACGACCTTATATGAATTTAAAAATATTACGATCTTCTGATACGTAAAATAAAGGTCATTACACTCTCCCCTCTTTAGTAATTTCGCCCCTAAAATCCCCAATACAACCAAGGTAAATCAAACATAGCTACCCCACATGCCTATTATCCATGAGCAAACATGTCAAACATCAAACATGCACACAAAAGTAATAAATAGTATCTATGCCTACCCTAGCATGTAGGATACCAAACTACCCTATATGACATCGAAAGTGAAAGTAAGTGCGATTAAATAAAGTCTGACCAAGTAAAGAGCTCTGGATAAGTGGTCCTCGTGCCCTCCTCGGTCTCCCAAGTACAATCACCTTTGATCTCACTCCACTGAACCTTCCCCAGCTCTAATATCTTCCTCCTGAGCTGCTTTTTATCATGTTCGACGATACGAATCAGCTTACGAGGTCTCGATGCTTCTGGTTCAATCTCGATATCATCAAGCTGATTTGGTTCGACTATGACACTTGAGCCATGCACAGACTTCCACAAGTGAGATACATGGAACACATTGTGCATGCCTACCATCTTCTAAG
This sequence comes from Allium fistulosum, assembly GCA_030737815.1. Taxonomy (NCBI): domain Eukaryota; kingdom Viridiplantae; phylum Streptophyta; class Magnoliopsida; order Asparagales; family Amaryllidaceae; genus Allium; species Allium fistulosum. The sequence continues at coordinate 1,383,028,856 of CM060901.1, read as the reverse complement.
GCAAGTCGTCCTTATATGCTAGATTCTCGATCTTCTCAAGTATTGAAAAAAGGCCAATGAACCGTGGTGCCAATTTCTCCTTAGTACCGAATTGAACAACATTCTTCAACGGAGATCTTGACAAACACCATGTCATCGATAGAGAACTCTAAATCACATCTTCTCCATCAGCGTAACTCTTCTATCCGTCCTGGGCAACTTTAATTCATTACCGAATAATCTCGATCTTCTTCGAAGTCTCTCTAATCATATCTGGCCCAAGTATCAGTTTCTCGCCTGCTTCTCACTAACATGAAGGAGCGTTGCATGGTCAGCCATTTAACGCCTCAAATGGTACCATGCCGATGCTGGACCGATTACTATTATTGTATGCGAACTCTACTAAGTGCAAACGGTTATCCCACGAGCCACTAAAATCGATAATGCAAGCTAATACATTTCTTGAGTATTTGTCAAATACTTCAGTATACATTTTACAACCTTCCTATGCTTTCTCCAGGATTAGACTGGTATTAGCTTATGCATCCTAATGCTTATGCCATATCTGATCTAGTACATACATAGCGTACATTATGGACGATTTACGTCTATGCATAGCACAACATAGCATAGTACATAGCATAACGTACATCTGATCAGTATGAGGAGCCTCTTTAGAAAAGAACATTTCCATGCTTGGAATTCTCCATACTAAACCTCTTCAATATGGTGTGTGTGTATATATATATACAAGGATTGTAACAATCCCAACGGCCTCTTAGATCCATCTCTATAGATCTTTATACATAGTATATAGGCCGCTTTTCCCAAATCATTCATAGAGAAGTTCTTAGAAAGCCAAGCTTTAGGTGACTGCAATAACGAAATATCATTTCCAATTAATAAAAGATCGTAGACGTGTAGCACTAAAAATACGATAGCATTGCCCTATTCCTTTCTATATACGCACGCTTCCACTGTGTTCTGATAAAACCAAACTGTTTATTTATCCTATCAAAACACTTGTTCCAACTTCTTGAAGCTTGTTTAAGTCCATAAATGGACATCAACAACTTGCAAGCCTTGCCCTTACTCACACTGACCACAAAACCCTCGGGCTATGACATATAGATGCTTTCTTATAAATCACTATTTAGAAATGCCATCTTTATATCCATTTGTAAAATTTCATTATCATGGAATGTAAAAATGACCATCATAATCCAAATGGACTTAAGCATGGCAATAGGCGAAAAGGTCATAGTCAACACCTTGAATTTGATGAAATCCTTTTTCAACTAGCCTAGCCTTATAGGTCTCTGCTTGTCCATCTGCATTTAGTTTTTTTAAAAGTCCATTTGCAACAAATGAGTTTTATCCTTTCGGGTACATCAAATAAAGTTCGTACTTTGTTTTCGTACATGGAATCCATCTCCGATTTCATTGCTCCAAGCCATAGTCTAGAGTCTTGACTCTGCAGTGCTTATGGGAAAGATAAAGGAGTGTCTTCATCTAAGACAGAGTCCTCCTTCTCATCATCCATAAGAAAACCATAGTATCTCTCTAGTGCATGAGATTCCCTACCAAACCTTCTAACTGGTTGCGTATTTTTGTATATTGGTGATCTTGGTTCTCCCACCAGTTCGGTCTCAGTATTTACTTCTTAGATCTCATCCAAGTCTACACCCTCCCTATTAATTTCCTTTAATAAAAATTCCTTTTCCAAAAAGATAGCATGTTAATAAACAATAATCTTTTTTTCCTGGGTATTGTAGAATATTTATCCCATTGAGTTTTTAGGATATCCTATAAATTTATACAGCATCGATCTTGCCTTTAGTTTATTCGGACCAACATTCTTAACATAGGCAGGATAACCCGAAACCTTCAAATACTCGAGTTGAGGTTTCTAACCACACCGCCTCATATGGTGTTTTAGGAATGGATTTTGTGCGCAATAAGGTCAATATATGCACTGTGGTTTCCTATGCATATCCCCAATAGGACAGATGTAACTCAGCTTTACTCATCATGGAACGAACCGTATCTAATAGGGTTTACTTCCTTCATTCCAACACACAATTGTGTTGCAGAGTATAGGGTGGAATAATCTAACAGATAATCCCATTATCTTTTAAGTATTGTTGAATTTCTTGTCCAACTTACTCACCTCCTCGATAAGATCGAAGAATTTTAATCTTACGATTAGTTTTTTTTGCTACCACATTCTTATAGTCAACAAATTTCTCATAAACATCGTATTTGTTCTTCATAAGATACACATATCCCAGTCTTAAGAAATTAGCAATAAAGGTAATAAAGTAAGAACATTATCTTTGGTGATTACAGGCATTGGACCACATACTTCACTATGTATGAACCCTAAGAGTTCATCAACTCTTCCATTGTTCCCGCTGAAGGCATGCTTGGTCATTTTATATTTTGAGACACGACTCACACGTGTTAAATGATTCATAATCAAGTGGCGATAGAAAACCTTTGGTTTTCAATTTGTGTAGTTGTTTCTCACTAATATGACCTAACCTACAATGCCAAAGATAACTATCATTTATATATTTAGAAGAGCTACTCACAGAACACACATAATTAATATTGATCACAGAAATGCCATTTTCAAGAATACCGTCGCAAACTTTATTTCCATTCAAACTAATGTTCTTAATATTATTCACACAATGAAATATATATCAAGTCTCAAACAAATCTATAAACATATACAATTCCACAAATAAAGTCTTTTACAAAATATCATTATTTAATATCAATCCTACTCCACTAGGCAAACATAAATGATAATCTCCCACCGTCATATCATCTACGATAGATCCATCAACAACTTGGAGCCTCATCTCTCCTTTTGCCATGCGGTGCCAATTCCTTAGCCCTTATAACGAATTATATATATGAGTTCCAGATCCAGTAGCTAAAACCTAAGACATTTTGTTGATTGCAAAGCAATTTCGAATCGTAATTGTACCTAATGGAGCTATAGGACCGTTCTGCTTCCTTTCTCTTATAATATTTAGGTTTTCAGGATAGTTCCTTTTCCAATGACCTTTCTTGAGGTAGTAATGACATTCAACCTTGTCATTGGTATTCTTACTTTTCTTTTTCTTTTTACCTTCTCTTTTTCGCTTCTTTGAAACTTTCAAAGATGATGCACCACCCTTTACAGCAAGCACAAGATTTTGATCTTTGGATGTAGACTCGACCAACCTCAAGAAATTAAGAAGCTCCACGAGATTCATATTCAACCGGTTCATATTGTAATTCAATATGAATGGTTCATACTAAGGTGTAAGAGAACCAAGGATCAAATCAACTTGTAAATCATTGCTTATCTGTATGTCCAACTGTGAAAGCCTATCAATATAGCCCTTCATCATCAGTAGTAATCGTCCACTTTCTGTCCTTTAGTCATTTTGGTATTGAATAGGTTCTTCGTAAAATCGTACCCTATGGAACATGATTGTTCACTAACTAGGGCCTTGACATTATTAAATATCTCATGAACAGGCATGTTTTCATGCTGCCTCTACAACCACTTGTCTAACGTAGACAACACAAAAACCTAAGCGATCTCTAGGTCTGAAACCCATTTCTCATAAGCAAGTCTAAGCTCAGGATTCACATCCTCAGCATGTTGTTCTTTAGGATCGTTTATAATAGTCAACCAAAGATGCTCATAAGTCAATGCTATCTTAATTGCTTTAGCCAATCGAATAGTTATGTCCGGTAAGCTTGTCACTTTCAGAAAATAGTTCCGAAGTTGACATTTTCTTCAAGTTTTAAGTGGTAGATTATTAGGAAAATATCGTAGTAGATGTTTTTATAATACTAGTATGGTCAAACTTTATGTTTCATTTTACTAATAAGCTCCTGCTAGTCTTTTAAGTTCGCCAAACAATAAGCCAAAATATAGATGTCTTTCAAGTAAACTAGTAGGTGTTAAGACTCGCCTATCTTGGAATTTTGACCTTGAGTTTGCTCAATATTGGATGCATTTTCATCCAATAAGATAGCACTAGATGGGGACTATTAAGGAGCAAGAATCAAAAAAAAAGAACTAAAAATCCTCCCCTACACTTGGTACCCCATAGGCGGCAAGCAGAATCCTTGGGCCGGTACCCAGGGGTACCGACTGTAACGGCTAAATTTCTTAGACCGGTACCAAAGGGTACCGACCAAGATTCTTGGGTCAGTACCAAAGGGTACCGACCAAGTTTGTTGGACTAGTACCCTAAGGTACCGACCAAGATTCTTAGGTCGGTGCCCAAGGGCACTGACCAAGTCATTTGGTACAGTACCCTATGGTACCGACCAAGATTTTGGGTGGTCCTTAGTGCATCCAGCACTATGCGTTCATGGAGCCTGAACCAAGGGAAGGAGGAGCCGGTCCAGCCAACCATCTGACCCGTCGACCACAGGGGTGCTGAGCTAAGCTAAAGCAAAGGAACTTAGACTATAACCTGTCCACATCCTTTCAAACCAAGCCAATGCCTCCTAAACAAAACTTCCACCAGGGTCTAGCAGCGTAAATAAGGAAGGAAATTAACATATATCAAGAAACAAATCACTACAAATGGCATATCCAGGAATATTCCCTACAACCAAGATATACAAGGAAACATCATAAGTTACCATATTAAACATACCTCAAATCTACCCCTATAAATACAAGACCTTTGGCATCATAAATCACAAATGTTTTTAAATCTACACCGCTCTAAGAAACGAGATTAACCACGCAGAGCATCCGGATCATCATATTTTCTTATAAATCATTGTACACCATGGCATTTACTTGTATATCGGAAATATAAATGAAGGGAATGAAAAAACAGTGGATGTAGGCCTATTATGGTTGAACCATTATAAATTCTTATGTTCTTTACCTTTTTCTGCTTTTCTTTCATTTAATCTATTCCAAAAAATAGATCAGAGGTGTTTGCCCATTTTTTATGCAAACATTTTTGATGCTTTCACTGAGAGATAGAAGATTTCTCAACATGCCTCTTAAGTCCAAGAGCAAGACCGGCAGTCCCAGTAGGAATGCCAATCCGGTTTCAGACAATCAGGACATCCAGTCATCCAACACATTGGGACTGGATGTTATCACCAAGGTTGATCTAGATAGAGCTGTAGCACACCTTGATACTCACTTTGCCGCCTAACAACATGCCATTATGGATGAAAACATGACATGCTTGGGGCAAGTGCAGCCAGCCATGCACAACGTTAAGACTAGAGGAAGATACCTTTCTTGAAGATTTAGGAGACGAAGACGATCATAATTCGATGGTGGATCAGACCAAGAGAATCAGGGAGCTGGGAAAGTGAATGCCGTGGATACAGGACGGCCTGGACATCAGCCCTACGCCATACCTGAGGAATAGCCCGACGCCAAACCAAACATGGGAGGCAATGGACCAGGGGTGGCTACAGCTAAACCTCCCCGACCTAGACAACACTCCTCACTCCTACTAGAAGCAGTAAATGATGGAAGGAGAGCTTATCGTCATGAGCGATCCTGGAGTAGGGAGCAAAGTTAGGATCATAGAGCCCATCACCATAAAAGGAGTAGGAGAAGCCCCTCGCTTCAACAGGAGAAGTCAATTCAACTCCATTCATCCCCTGAGTGGGAAGCTGATCACTTGGAGGGCTTATAAGGGAATGCGTTCACCGTGAACAAGTGGAACTTGGAATTAGGGAATGGGTTGGTAGCCCGTTCTCTATGGAAATTAAAACCGCTCAAAATTCTAGGAGTTTCAAGATGCCCACTATGGAACCTTATCAGGGCGTGATCAATCCTATAGTACATCTACAACGGTACACACAACATATGCTGATAAGCGGGGCAGTGGAGGAAGATATGTGCAAATGCTTTCCCCTTTTCTTGATAGATCTAGCAACCATGTGGTTCTATTGCCTTCCTAATGGTACAATCCGATCATGGGAAATATTGAAAGAAAGGTTCATCGGCTAGTTTCAAGTTCATGTAGAGAAGCCCAAGGATCCGTACTCCTTATCAGATGTTAAGCAAAGAGTGGATGAGACTTTGCAGCAATACTTGACCCGCTTCAACGCTGCCACCACCCACGTTCAAATGCTAACGAGAACCTTACTCTTATGGCTTTGTGTTGTGGCGTTCATCCAAACACAAAGATAGCCCGGAGGTAACCATGTAAAAGCCTACTACTTTGCAAGATTTCTTCTATGAAGCCGCAAAATACATGTGACTTAAGGAAGTTGTAGCAGGAAGGCAGATTAGATACCAAGTCATCAAAAACTTCCAGCAGTGTGAAGGTAATGATTAAGAATGATAAAGGAGAAGCTATAGAGAAAAAGAAAAATGGCAATCTTGGCAACCCTAATGGAAGGAGGAACGATCGGAAGAGGTTCAAACCTGACTATAAGTTTGAAACCTATACAGATTTGAACGATACCATTGAAAATATCTATTTGGCCACTCAGGCCGAGATCAAATATAATAAGCCAACCCCAAGAAAGGAAATCAAGGATGAGAAGAACATAGGAAATACTATAGATTTCATGAGACTCGTGGTCATAACACTAATGAGTATCACCATTTACGAGATGTGATTGAGGAGCATATCAGAAGATAGAAACTGGAACGGTATGTCAAAAGTTCGGAGGTACTTCCTACTCCCCAGGACCAGCCACAAAGGCAGCCTCCGTATGGGAATGGTAGTGAAGGGCCTAATGCCAACCATGGGAAAGATGAGAGATTGGTGATCAATACCATAACAGGTGGACCCATGCGACGAAAATAAGTTGGGAAGAGATGGAGAAAATATGCAAAATATTTAAAAAACGGAGATGCCTATGTATGTGCAATAGACGAGGAGCAAAGAGCTAAGACTCCCCGTCGAGAGTAGGAGGTGATAGACTTTGATGACAACGACTTGCGAGGAAAGTAGTATATGTATACGGACCCGATGGTGATTACGGCCATGCTTGGCCTAGCAGAAGTACACAGGATTCTGATAGATAGTGGAAGTTCCATCAACATCCTTTTCAATGATGCATTCGATAAGACGGGCTTATCCATGGAGGATGTCTCGCCTTTCCACCAACAGCTGCATGATTTCATAGGAGAGGGTACTATGCCCTCTGGAAAAGTGGATTTGTTTATGGAGATAGGAACTCGTCCCCGATCAGCCATACGAAAGCAAACTTTCATACCGGTGGATGGATTCTCGACTTACAATGCTTTCTTGGGACGTCCAACTCTATTTGATTTTCAAGCGGTAACACCCCCTCCTCGGTGCTTGACGATGAAATTCCTAACTACCAATGGAATAGGGGTGGTGGAAAGAAACCAAGACATGGCCGGAGAATGTTACATTACGAGCTAATAGAGAACGGACAAAAAAAGAAAGGGAAAGGTGTAGAAGTTACCTTCTGCGCTAAAAAATCCCATGCATAGCAATTAGGAAAAGGACCATCTCTCAAGTTCATAAGCATTCCTTATAATGAGCTTGACCCAAGAGATGGAGGAGAGGGGGCCATAGCCAAGCCTGGGAAGATTCTAGAATTTGTAGAAGTTGTTAAGAAAGTCCCTACGAAACTTATGAAAATCGGATCCGGTTTGGAGAGAGATCTCAAGATACAGCTAATTGGTTTTCCATGGGACAACCAGGATGTGTTCGCCTGGTCTCATGTAGACATGTGCGGAATTTCTCCCTTGGTCGCTTGTCAAGCTTTGAACATCAACCCAAACAAACACCCCATGAAACAAAAGAAGAGGAGTATGGGTCTAAAATGATCCACGGTGCTGAATGAAGAAGTGAAAACCTTACCATAAACAATTTTATTCAGGCATCGCTTTATCCAGAATGGATAGCGAACCCGATCCTCGTCAAGAAGTCTAGTGGAAAATAGCAAACCTATATTGACTTTTCTAACTTAAATGACGCATGTACAAAGGATAGTTTCCCACTCCCCAAGATCGATCAATTGGTAGATGGAACCGTAGGGCATGAGCTTTTGTCCTTTATGGATGCTCACTCGGGGTACAACCAAATCGCCATGCATGTTCCCAACCAGGAACACACTAGCTTTACCGCAGACCTAGGACTCTACTACTACAGGGTCATGCCTTTTGGACTTAAAAACATAGGAGAAACCTACCGACATTTGGTGAATAAGATGTTCACCGAACAGATTGGCAAAACTATGAAGGTATATGTTGATGACATGTTGGTAGAGTCTAGGAAGGCCAGAGACAACGTGTCACACTTAAAGTAAATGTTTCAAATTCTAATGAGTTATGTGATAAAGCTAAACCCACTTAAATGTTCTTTTGGAGTGGCTTCTGGAAATATTTTAGGCTTTATCGTGCATGCAATGGGGATAAAGGCTAATCCGGAATAGGTTCGGGCGTTGTAAGACACCAAAATCCCTGTGACCCGAAGAGAAATGCATAGTTTGAATATAAAAGTAGCAGCCCTGAGAAGGTTTATATCTAAGGCCACAGGCAAATGCATCCCATTCTTTGAGGCATTCAAGAAGGAGAAAGGCAATTTCAGGTGGATGGATGATTGCTTAGTCGCGTTTTTAAATCTACTGGAGCAGTTACAGAAGCCACCGGCCTTGTCTACACTAATTGAAGGAGAGGACCTTTACATTTATCTGCCAGTTTTGGATCATGCCTTGAGTACAGCTCTAGTAAGGGAAGAGGATCGGGTACATTTCCCTGTGTACTACATAAGCAAGTGTTTCACTGGGCCAGAGTCTAGGTACCCCAAGCTAGAGAAGCTAGCATACACTTTACCGATCACATCCAAGAAGTGGAGGCCACATATACCTCCATGGTTTTTCCGATCTGGTTAGCGAACATTCGATTAACTAATCGTTGGTAAGTTGCCCCGGCGTTCTTGAGTCCGAACGTCATGACTTTGTAGCAGTAAAGTCCTAGATCGGTTACGAAACTGGTATGCTCCTGATCGAGTAAGTGCATAGGTATCTGATTGTAGCCAGAATACGCATCCATGAAGGATAAGAGTTCGTGTCCAACTGTTGAGTCTACGAGCTGATCGATTCGGGGAAGTGGAAAACTGTCTTTAGGGCAAGCTTTATTCAAGTCTGAGTAATCAATGCATGTTCTCCCGCTTATCGATCGAACAAACAGGGCTTTCTATCGGTTACTCGATGAGGAAATATGCACCCAGTATAAACATTGGCGATCTATTAGATTGTCGAGGTGCCTAGTATACCAAGTCCCAAACTATTATAAACATTCGGGGAGTATTAATAGGGATCACAGAGGCATGGAAGAGTTACCTGACCTATGCTAACAGCGAAACGAGGATCTCCCGTTTGGCTTTCGGACAAGTACAGGATTTGACACCCATTCCGGATATAATGCATCTCAGATAAACCCATTCGACTTGAGTTTATCTACCTCTTCCTTAAGGACATCATATCTCTTTGGATCAATACCACGCCTTTTTTTATTGACCGGGGCGTGCCGCGGGTCAATATTCAATGTGTGGCTCGTGATGTCCGGTGAGATCCCACACATGTCAAAGTGCATCCAGGCAAACACGTCGAGGTTTGCCTGGAGAAATTCAACCAATTCCTGCTGCATCTGTTGGCTTAGCTGAGATCCAATTTTTATCATTTTAGAATCGTCATTATCGTCAATTAGAACATCGATCGTCATCTCGGCCGGGGAAGCTTGACTATCTTTACTTTCATCTTCACTTTCAGTATCTCTTGGGTCAAGATCCCTTGGGAATTGGTTGGGGTGCCCGGGCCTAGGCCCAAGCGTTAGCTGTCAATTTTCCGCAAAGCGGACGCAGTGAGATTCCTCTACGCCCTTTCCGATTTCTTTTTGCTGCGCTTCCCGTAGCTCAGCAACATAACAGGCTCGTCCAGCAGCCTGGTCTCCCTGAACAACTTCGACTTCGTTGTCGGTAGGGAATTTTAAAGTCAGGCACCAAGGGGCAATAGCAGCCCTGAACTCAGCTAGGGCCGGTCGGCCCAAAAAGGCATTGTATGGCGAGTCTATGTACAATACAACAAACTATAATATCCGGACTCTCCGACGTTCTCCAATTCCCAATTCCACTGGTAGCTCCACCATCCCAGTGGGTATAGTCGCACTTCCATTGAAGCCATGGATGCGGGACTGACAAGGCTTCAGATCTTTCTCCTCCATTTTCATCTTATCATAACCTCGCTTAAACAATATATTCATCGAGCTTCCACTGTCCACTAGGATCCTCTTCATCCAAGCAGGACCTATTAGAGCTAAAATGACAAGTGGATCAATGTTTGGGGATTCGACTCTGTCGGCATCCCTGTCTCGAAACTCAATGTCGTCAGTCATCGTCTTCTGTTGTTTGGCCGGAGCCCCATCTTCCAAATTACTACAACATTCAAAGCCTACATGCCTGATAGAGCTGGCATACGACTCCATTTCCCTCCAGCTCCGATCTGCTAGATGTGGACCACCACTAACAGTATTAATCACTAACCTCCCACTGGTACGAGCGTGTTCCTCCGGTCTCGTCTGATTTGGTATCTGGTTCTGATTTTATGGGTCCGCACCTCTAGACTGCGGCGCCCGCACAAACTGCTCCAACTTTCTCTCTCGTATCAACTTTTCAATAATGTCCTGTAAATGACGGCACTCATTCGTATTATGGCCATAGCTATCGTGAAATCTACAAAAATTTCCTGTTTGAATCTGTTTTTCTGATGATTGCTTCGGAGCAGGTTTCTTATACTGGATAGTATTGCAGGTCTACAAGTACACATTCTCCAACGACGTATACAAAGAGGTATAATTGTCAAACATAGGATCCCTACGTCGCGGCCCACGATTCCGATCCCGTTTCCTTTTTTATTTCCATTGCTTTTCTGTTTATTCTGTATATTCAATTGCACCTTTCCGGAACTCTCTTCGGTTTGTTTAACAACAACATTGCTTTGGATTCCTTCCACACTAGGCCCTGCTTCATCCTTTTTCCTATACTGTTTCGCATCCTCCTTTCTCAAGAACTGGGCTGCCTTGGAATAGAAACAGTCCAATGATGCAGGGGGTTTTCCAGCTAACTAGTTGCCAAATTTAGAATCGGGATCGATCCCCTTAGTTAATGCCATCAGAATCGAGTTATCATTGGGATTACTTATCTCAGTGCAAGCAGTGTGAAACCTCTCCAAATAACGTCTAAGTGTCTCTCCGGGAGCTTAAGTGACACTAGACAAGGTATTAACATCTTTCAGCCTTATGACATGCATGCGGAACTGTTCAACAAACTTTGTGGCCAACTGATCAAAACACGAGATAGACCGAGGTGGTAAATGGGTAAACCACATAGTTGCTATGCCCCCTAGGGAAATCGAGAAACTTTGACACTTGACCGCATCATCAGCTCGTGCGACATTCATTAACCATTCGTACTTTAAGATATACTGATTAGGATCAGAGCTCCATTCATAAATGGGCAGAGTTGGCATCCTAAATCGCCGAGGTGGTTCAGCATAGAGTATATCATCAGTGAAAGGGGTATGACTCCGGGAGATTCCCCAGTCGTCGTTAGTAAGGCCCTGACTTTCGCGAATCATCTGACGGATCATTATCGGGATATCCGGCATTCGGATGTTCTGGGAATGCTGAGCCAAGGTGTGGTCGGGTTCCACAATGCGAGGAGGGGCCAGTTGCGATCGATGGTCCATGTCTCGCCTCCTTTGTTCTATGTCTTTAGGGACATAAGGCTTAGGAGTATGATTGCGTTTGCGGTAGGTCGGATCCGTTCGGTTCCGAGCATCAACTCCCAATTCAGTAGTAGTGGTAGTGCAGTTGTCGATAATGTGATATGGGGCAGTACCTCCTCGGGAGGAGGGTCCGGTCTGATGGCTAGTTGACGGGTAAACTCTCGGTAACCTAAGACTCAAGGTGCGCTGATGCCCAGTAGCCCGTGTGTAACTTCCGTCCAGCCGTGGGCACGTGGATCTATGATAAAAGTCAGAAGAGGCTAAACTTTCAGTGGATGAATAGGAAGCATGATCCCTTCTGGATCTCCTTCGTCTTTGACAGTTTAGTTGATTGGTTAATTCCGCGGTAGCACAGAGTTGCTGAGTAAGCTGTTAACGACTCTATGTCAGCTCTTGCATTAACAGTTGGAATTCTTCCCTGGTGACAGGGCCTTGCGGATCTGAAGGTCCGACAACAGTCTGATTGGCGGGAGGAAGTTGCACGGGGTTCTGTCTGTCCCATCCTTCTGGATCTGCAACCATTGAAGTAGTCCTGGTGTTAACCATGGTGGATAACGAAGCTCTCTCCTAGACTTGGTACAAATCTGAATAGGATGAAGAACTTCTGAACTTGAAATTTGGATCTTCTCCTTAGATTTTCACAATCCAATATCGGCAGTAAATCCAATGAGCAGGAGAAAAGCTGGGTTCTCTCAATGAAAGCACCAAAGTGTTTGTACCAAAATTGGTTACAACACTCTTCGGATGTGTTTGAAGAGATAAAATGAAGAATATAAATGGAAAAGAGGAAGATCTAACAAACACACCAATGATAAACAAGAAAAACGCACAGAAACACACAGATTTAGAGTGGTTCGGCGTATGGCCTACATCCATTATGAAATGGCTGATTTTTATTGATTTTGCTTCCTGTTTACAACGAGTTACAACAGTAAAATTCGAGTACAATGGTGATTTCGGTAGAGTCTGGATGTAGAAGAGCCAAAAGTCCTTTTTCAGTAGGTCCTCGGCTGCTATTTATAGGCGTAGGCAGCAAATATCTCGCTCAGATCTCGGAAGACCTCTTCTCCCACGTGGGCGGGCCCACGCGATCGATCCTCGGTCGTTTGGACTCGATTCGTGATCGATGCGAATGAAATTCGTATTGATCAAGATTTAGTCCAATCGAGTCGAGATCGATCATGAAGATTCCTGAGGTTGAACGCAAGCTCTTGTGAAAATTTGGTGGCATTTGGACTTGTAGATTTTGAGTTATGATCGATGCAAGTTTGAATTTGTTGAAGGCTACTGAAATCGCATCACTTCTGTTAGCATTGTTCTGTTCGCATCGATCAGTTCACATCGTTCCCAGGAACGTGCTTGCTAGGTGACATGGCGCTAACTATTAGGATCGATCCACTTTCCATGCCGAGTGACCGAGTCTTCCACTTGGATGTGCCTCGTTCGTATCAACCCAGGATATTCCCTGCGTATCGCTTTATAACACTCAACTTCGCATCAATCCCTCGCACCCAACTTCGTATCGATCCTTTACAGTTTGCTTCGTATCGATACGAACTTATGTTCTTCGTATCGATAGTTCAAAGGCCAATTCGCATCGCTTATTGATTGGTTTCGTATCGATGGGTGGTGTCGATTTCGTATCGATCTGTGGCCGATCGATACGAAGCATGTTTGATAGTGGATCAATACGAAATGGACTCTCGTGTCACTGCCGATGGATACGAAGCGGGTGAACGTGAATGGATACGAAGTGGGTTTGCCTGGATGTATACGAAGAGAGGCTTGTCTCTCGATGGATATGAAATGGACCGATGCGAAATAGGTGGAACGATGGATACGAATGAGTGGATTTCCTTGGTTTGCATCGATCGTAACTTGAGCATACAAACTCCGATTGACTTGAAATTTGGAATGTTGGCTTTCATGGCTTTGCTTGTCGTGTCATATCATTTGTAGCTTGATCCGGACTCGGACAAAATTTACCAGCATCCATAGCGAACCTGCGTACATCCATTCTTCGGGATGATCTGTCTTTAATTTCCATTCAACTTCTTGGTGTCACGGCCTTGCCAAAAGGCGGGATAACATATGTATATATGTATACTTATATTGTCTTAAACATTTCAAGACAACATACTATATATCATTATATATTATATATGCAAATATTTTTTATTTAATTAACTTATTTAGTTAATTTATTTCTTTTATTAATCTTATTATTAAAATTTAATTTCGAAATTAACTTTTATTTATTTTTAAACATTTTGAAATTTTTTATTATATTATAAATTTTATAATATATATAACTTATTTTAAATTAAACTTCTAAATTTAAAATCAATATTTTTAGCCTTTCAAACAATTTTAAAAATTAGTCCAAGGTCCAATTCAAATTGGGCCTTTTCTATTAGGGCAACCTTTGGCTCATATATTTGTTTGGGTTAGGCCGTTAGCCAGGTAGGGCAGAGTACTTAATTATCCAAACCCAATCCTTGGGCACTACCTTTCTAGACATCTTACTATATAGGTCGTAAGCTTAATTAGTTAACCCAAACATGGCTAATTTAGACCACATAGGCTATTGGGCTCCGATTCCATTGTTGGAACGGACCAGCTCGCAGTTGAGTAATTGGGTAAATTTCATTTTTTTTACCTATTTAGATCTTTAATGGGTCCGTGAGTCTAATTCATTTGGAACTTTTCTAAAGGTTCTATAAATAAAGTGTTTTATTGTAATTTTGTACTTGGATATTGAGGCTTAGAGAGGGGGAGTGCTGGCCAAAAATATCAGAGAGAATGGTGAGAAAAAGTGTCTAAATAAACAATGTAAAAGGTGGCTTATAAAGGAAGTCAAGAGAGTGAAAAGTGGATCACATCCTAGTATCTCTCTCTTACCATTTCCACCCTTCTATCCATTCGAAGTCCCCTCTATTTGCCATCATATGGCTGGCGTAATCATGCTTCCTACAACTAAAATTAACATACCTATATGAGCCTCAAATCTAATCCAAGTTTGAACAATATTCAATGCAATTTTAAATCTTATTTAAACGCATACCGATATCGTATATCGATCAGTATATTTATGTCTATTATGAACACACTATTTAATATTATTCAACATACATCAAATAAAGTTTTATAATTAATATTTCATAAATATTAATTAATTATATTAATTTATAACAATTTATAAATTAATTAAATTGGGTGGTAAAAGGATTATTCAACGTTTCGACTGTGTCACTCTTAGGTGTAAATTTGGTTGGCGATTAATATTGAAAAATTCAAATATTAACATTCACACATAACTTAGCAGGTGGTCTAACATTATGACCAAATTTATCTCTTATTTGGTTTCGATAAAATCCAATTTTACTTTATTAAGCGTCTCCCATTAGACAATTATTTACACCAATTATTTTCGTCAAAACTATATCACTTTGGACTTATGGAATTTGGTAATGGTCAAAATTCCAATATTATCCATATTCGACTCTATATTCCAAATACAAAGTCCTTGGTTCAATAATATGAATCATTATTAATTGAACTAGTCTGACCAGAGATTTTGGCTTCGAGTTGACTTTAGTTAACCGTGTACTAACCACATATAACCGAGGAGATGAATCCTCTCTTGAATAGTGTTTCACTTCCAATACATCCACTCTACCCAACTATAGTCATTCGATGGACCTATGCCATGATTTGACTATAATCAAAGCGGAGTGTTTATATTGAATATCGACGGTATTCTTAAGTCAAGAAAATATGTAAATTAGTCACATTGATATTTTCTATTTGACCTTAGTTATATTAACCAACATAAAACTATCGAGTGATTCATTCAGTTATCCAATAACTATCAGTACATAACCTCTTGGTGCCCCCAGCAATCAATAGTAATACACTACCTAACATTTGGAGAGCATTACATATTCTAGATTCAATAGTTGCATCGATATCTAGTCTCGATGCATTTTGACAAGGAATATTTAAAACAATGTGTTTGTTATATTATGATACAATACTCATGATTACAACTATTTGTAATTACTATCCCAAACACACCATTAATGGATTTTCTGTTAAGTATATTTTAATTAAACATTTAACTATTTATAACACATTATAACAAATATATAACAGAAAGAAAACACCTTTATTATGAAGGAGAATTGATTACAAAGTTAATAATTTATAAAAAATTATAGAATTTCCCCTATGACATACATTAACTCTATCTTCTATAAGCTTTATTACTTCTCCCACTAAGCCCGAGAACCTTTGGCTGCAATGTTTCAATAGTTTCTTCTAGATCATTTTCCATTCACCCTTGCTGTGCAAGTCTATTTTCCATTTGCACCAATCCTCTAAATGAATATCCATTGCAATCTATAGGTATCATCCATTTGAGCACAGTTTCAAAGTCCAAACTTTTTAATGTACACGAAATCCACTTTGGATTTCATAACATAAAGCCAGAAGGCAAAGCCTATGCCCTCCATGGTTTGTGGGTAAACAAGGTGTTATCATCATAAATGATACAATCCTCTTCTAGGCCATTGATGAATAAATCGTATTTTTTTCCAATGTGTAAGATAATTATTAGACCTTCTGATATAGTATGTCTCTTAGGGTATAGTTGAATTTGTATCATCCCCTTGATTAGCTTCCATGTTAGATTATTAGATCTTATCCAAGTTTATCATACTACCACTAGTTTCTTTAGGGAAAAAATTCTTCTTTTAAGAAGGTGGCTTTGCCTTAGAACAACAACTTTTATCCCTTAATACAATAAGATATATAAACAAGTATAGCTTATAACGTTACGTAAAACTAATTTGCTTCAAATATTCTAGGCTTTACATTCTTCAACTTAGACTAGACAACCTATATCTTAAACGCTTTAAGTATGATTTCTTCCTAGTCCACATTTAATATGAATTTGTAACATATATTAAATAACACTATATTCCATTGCAAATAGAATTATGTCTAACAAAGTTCGGTTTCTCCATTTTAAAACAAGTTGTGTTATGTAGCATGGGAATGAGTGACTTGAGAGAGAATTTTAGAGCAACTTGAGAGAGAATTTTAGTCTCTTTTAGGTACTCTTAGAGTTATATTCAATATACTTACTTCTTTGAGCCAATCAAAGTATTTTATTCCTCTCTATGTTTTATTTTTCTATTTCTATCTAATATTTTCAAATTTCTCATAAATCACTATTTTGTGTTTCATAAGATGTGACACCCCATAAAAATTAATAAGAAATTAATTATAAGGCTGAAAAAGGAAAATTTTTAAGTGTCGGAATTTGGCTACAGAAGTTACACTATTGCATTCGTGGTGCTTTTCTAATCAACTTTCAAATATAAAGTTTTATAATCGGAGCTCAAATGGAAAATTTATTAAGGTTTAAAGTTTTCGAATTTAAAATAATTCAATTGGAATTCAAATTCATATTTTAAATTAATGCTAACGTTTGAAATTTAAAATATTAATAAATATGTTAATGTTAATTAGAAACTTGGGGGTTAAGTAAACATTAACGGTTATAGAATAAATAAGTAATTAAATAATAATAACAACAACAAATTTTAATGTTCCAAATATAGGCTATAGGTTGACCGCCGTCGTTGGGTCGGTCAACCGATTGAGGAAGGGCGATTGACTGGTGTAGTTGAGGCGGCTAGGGTTATTTTAAGCAAGGAATGGCTTAAATTTTATTAATTTAAACTAACTTAAATTCGACAGTTCCGGTACCTTCCAACCACTATAATAAGAGACTAGCCCCCTCATTTTTATTCACAAGTTATTTGGGAACTTAAGTGGAACTCCATCAGTTTCTTCTATATAATTTACAATTTCTTAGGAATTTTAGGTTAGGGATTTTGGATATTCACTATTCAATTTATAATTCTATTCGTCTCCAATCCCTGAAATTCTTAATCTAATCCATATACAATCCAAGTGTTGTATATTTCAAAAAGGAAGAAGTTTAAAAAGAGATTAGAAGTAGGTGTAATCAAATCCAAGAGAAAACAGGGAACCATCTATGAGTGGGAATCTTAGGTTTTTCTCATTTTAGTATTTATATAGTTGAATTTGGATTTCTTTTATGTCTTGGGGAATTTTGTTCATGAAAACATTAAATTCAAATTAAAACCCTAAAATTTCCCTTAGATAAATGTCAATTCTTATTGGAATTTCAATTGTTTTATATTAAAATAATAGAGTTTATTTTGATATTGCAATTTGGGTATTTTATATTCTATTCCACTTCTAATTCTTCTTTATCGATGTGTTAAAGAATTCAAAACGGAATTTTTTTAGGAAATGGTGTGTAAGGTATGAATCCCCTTATCTGTAGTTTGCCCTGCCTATTTCCTTTATTTAAATATGAATTTCTTTTCACGTTAGATTCGTTCGCATAAAAGTTGAATAGAGTATAATGATTTAGATTATAAATATTATTCCTTAAAATAGAAGCATTGATTCAACAATTTCAATTTAGAATAAGTTCGGTCTAAGATTCTATTTTATTTTATGCAAGTTTATTATTTTGGCTAAGGATATTAACTATTTTGTAAGTTATTGTTTAGAGTCGGACATGTATAATTTAGGAGTTTTGACATTTAAAAAATTAATATAGGACGCAATATCTTCGCATGCTTAGGAGTATTTAGTTACATGTGTGTCTATATATATATCTATGTGTGTGTGTTTATATATATATATATATATTAGCATATGAACAATGTATAATTAATAACGTATTAATCGCGTAGTATAAATAAGTTAGTATATTAGTATTAAACCCCCTTAGGACGGAAATTAAGGGTGAAATATGGAGTTTTCCTCATATAGCCTTAATGGGAAATGCAGTGAGATATTGTAACATCCCCTATCTAGATGCCCGAAGCTAAGCGCTACAGATGTGCAGTCATCCATAATATTAACTTCCGGTGACCAAATACGGTAATTTAAGTGTATCCATAATATCAGAAGCACATGAATATGAAAAAAAATCACAGATTTCAAAAACAACTTTTCTGATTACATTTCACAAAACATGTTTCATATTCCATTAAATAATCCCATTCGTTTCCCAGGTTCAGATTAAATATAATTATTACAAAATGCGCCAAGAGCGACATATGAAGATGCCCCCTTGGTTGACCAGAGTACTATATAGTCATAATAGACATAATAAAACATAACAGAATCAAACAAAATAAAACAACAACTCTTAAATAGCTATCTGTCAGCCACCTACTCGTCTCTGGAAGCTTTATTCGCCAACCTACTAAAAACCTGAAAAAATCCTCAAACCTCAGCCTACTCAAATCAATTTTGAGCACCCGAGAGTTTAAGGGAAAAACATAAACTTCGAGTCAGACATAAAACCTGGTGCGAATAATACTATACATCTCGGTTATTTGATATTAAGTGAGACCATGCCACTTAGCGGAACGGGATTCCCCTTACTAATATCCTTTTAAAACATATCTTTTGCAAATCATAATCCTGCAACTAAAACTGGTTAAAACTGTAAACCATTATCATGTAAACATACATATCAGGTAACAAATGGACTATCTGTTTGAACACTATAGTTTTATTTGGCTAACTACTAACCTTTGGCTGACTCGGGCCTACCAGACAGTATAAACAAATAATCTAACATCTATTAGATACTCCTCTTCTGGATGGTCTGTCCCTAACTTACTTTCTCCAGGTCAACTGATCCTAATGGTTTTGCGGGCTCACCAATAACCTATCTCTGTACAATATATTCCCTTCTGTGTGTAACATCATTTTAGTCTTACCTGTGACAAAGCCCTACACACTGGAATTTTGGACTAAATTAGCTAGAGGCTAATAGCTAATGTATAGGGCGTGACCCTATACCAGTCCCATCTGGTATTTTAATATCTGAGTCATTTTACTTAGGGTTAACCACCCATAAATTTTCCTTGAAAACCATTTATTTTAAATTTATTTAAACCTTTAAATCATTCTTTAAACAAGGAAATTATACTCTATGCTTTACTCAAATCATCTTTCCATGTTATATATATATAATTCACACAAATCTTTGTTGATGAAAACATTTAAACCTTTGAAAGTACCCATTTCGAATCCCTTGAAAGTACCCCTTTCGAAACCAAGTAAACCCTTATTATAACCTAGGCCGAAAGGATAAAACATTCCTTTCGAACCCATTCATATAAACATTTCGGAACCATTGAAAAACCTTCCCTTCGAAAGCTTTAAAACCTTAGACATCCTATCTTTAAAACACTTAAATATTGCCTTTCGAAAATATTGGAAAACTTTTCCTTTCAAACCTCTCAAAACCATTGGGGATCCACCCCTTCGAAACCTGCATTAAAAACCTTTCGAAAGCGTTAAAACATCAAACCTATCGAAAGCATTTGGGTTCAAGTGAAATACGTGGAACAACCTCTCGAAACCATTCAAAACTATATCTTTCGAAACCTTTGGGTTTATCTTTAAAATCTCAAAGGGTCATAAAACATTTAAGTCAAAAGCACTCTTTCGAAAGCATTTCCTAAGTAAAGAAGTGATGGTGTCGAAACCAACCTTCCGAAAGCATTGGAGAAGCGGCTTGGGTTTTATAAAACAAAATAACCCTTTCGAAGGCAATGCTTGAAAGGTAGAAAGCGGCAGCAAAAAGGAGTTTCGACCTAACGAAAGCATTTACTTAAACAAAGGCGCAACCTCTTAGAAACCATCCCTTTAAATCATTTGACCCAATCGAAAGCCAACCAATTCGAATGCCTTCCTTTCGAAAGCAAAGCAGGCACAATTTCATTTAAAAGCAAAGCAACGTTTCGACCCTCTCAGAACCCATAGCTTCGATCCAGCACCTTCTGCCTAAGTCCAATTCACTATGTACTAAGTCTTTGATACTATGTGCATTGGTTTCGATGGTGATGGAGGCAGAACTACTAAGTCGGAACCCCAGGTGCCGAAAGTGGTGAACCAGGTAAAAAGCCTGTTTAAACTGAATTTTATCTTTTTAAGGTAATCTTTTCAACTA
This sequence comes from Allium fistulosum, assembly GCA_030737815.1. Classification (NCBI taxonomy): domain Eukaryota; kingdom Viridiplantae; phylum Streptophyta; class Magnoliopsida; order Asparagales; family Amaryllidaceae; genus Allium; species Allium fistulosum. The sequence goes on along the minus strand of CM060901.1, from coordinate 1,383,008,029 downwards.
ATCTACCTGGTTTGTTAAAATATGATTGGTTGCAAATTTTCTTTTCCAAAAACACTGCCGAAATTTTAGAATTAAACAATTTAAATAATTTACGAAATACCCCTTCTCCTTTTATAAATATATAAAACATTTAAGTCCCATACCTTAAATAATTTTATATATCTATTAAAACACTTAGGAAAATTCTACAAAAATCCCAAAAAATAATTTTTAATATGGTCTCTAACATATATAAATTTCAGACCCAAAACATATATAATTTAACCGTAAATTATTTTAAACCCAAATAATCATTTCCTTCACTAGAAAATTAATATTAAATCCACATAAATTCAGAAAATTAAGAAAATTGAAACCCATCTATAAAATATCGTTTCTGATCTAAATCTAAAATCGCAAGGTATTTGGATGTCATTTAATAAGGTTTTCACATCAAAATGTATCATAAAAGCTATATGAATAAGCATAAATCATCAACAAACATATATAAACATTTAATCATTCAAAAACTTTGCATAACCTTGCAAAATAATTCGAATTAACCTTAAAACCGAAAACAATAGAAAATATGTGATGTAGTCATTATTCACCTTAGCTTTGAAATTAAGGATTTGAGATTTGATCTTGATTAAGTTGCTTAAGTATTTCCTTTGAAATCTTGCTTATCTTCTCTTTTCTTCCCTTAATGATGGTCGACCTCAAGTTTGTTTTTCTTTTGTGAATATAGAAATGAATGTGTGAATGATGGGGTTAAGGGTTTAGGGTATAAGGATGTGTCCTATTCCTATATTGCCCCTTTATCTATTTACCTTAAAATTTTAATTCTTTAGTTCATTTGTATATGGCACGACTACCCTTACTAATCACAAATCTCAATCCTTTAACCATTTTACATTATTTCATTTAATTTACCTAATTAAATATTCCTAAATAATGTTACTAAAAATTAAGGTCATTATAGACTCCCATCCTTAAAGAATTTCGTCCTCGAAATTATGATAAGGTACACAACAAATCAATCATAAAGTAAAACATACCATCAAACAAATCAAGATAAGCATCTCTAATCCCGCTCTCAGTCTACCAAGTACAATCTCTCTCATCGTCGCTCCACTGGACTTTCACTAATATGACTATCTTATTTCTAAGCCTTTTCTCATCTCTCGCAACTATCCGAACTAGATTTCTATCTATAGTCAAGTCTGGTTCTACTACCAAGTCATCTAACACAGTCGGTGCTATGGTAGACTCCGGGTCTCAAACACACTTCCTTAGATGAGAAACATGGAAAACATCATGGACTTCTGCCAAACTATTCAGTAACTCTACTCTATATGCAAGTTTCCCGATCCTCTCTACAATAGGAAATGGTCCTACGAATCTCAATGCCAATTCCCTGATTTCCCACATCGAATTACACCTTTCATTGGTGACACCTTAATAAAAACATGATCTCCATCAGAGAACTCTAAGTCTTTCCGTCTTCTATCTGCATAGCTCTTCTGCCTAGACCGAGCTTCCTTCATCCTAGCTCGAATCAACTCAATCTTTTCTGCAGCTTCTCTAACCAAATCTGGACCAAGAACCAACCTATCCCTAGTCTCTAACCAACAAACGAGAGATTTGCATGGCCTTCCATACAAAGCTTCAAACGGTGCCATCCCTATACTAGTCTGATAACTATTGTTATACAAAAACTCGACTAAGTGTAGATGGTCTTCCCATAATCCCCCAAAATCTAACACACAAGCTCTTAATAGATCCTCCAAGAATTTGTTAACCCTTTCTGTTTGCCCATCGGTCTGTGGATGGTAAGCGGTACTCATCTTGAGTTTGGTTCCTAAAGAATCCTGTAGACTCTTCCAGAACTCACTAGTGAACAATGAATCTGTATCATTTACGATACTACTAGGAATTTCATGAAGTCTAACTATATTCTTCATAAATAACTTAGCTAAAACATGTGTCGTCCTAGTTGACTTAACTGGAATGAAATGGGCACTCTTGGTCAACCTGTCGACTATGACCCATATACTTTCATTTCCTCTATTAGATGTTGGCAACCCATCTATAAAATCCATAGAAATAGAATCCCACTTCCAAACTGGAATATCTAATGGCTGGAGCAACCCACTTGGCTTCTGATGTTCAGCTTTTACCTGTTGGCAGTTTAGACACTGCTACACCCATACGCCTACATCCTTCTTCATACCTTCCTAAAAGAAACTCCTCTTCATGTCTTGATACATCTTAGTTCCTCCTAGATGAATAGTGAACTTCAAACAATGGCATTCCTCCAAAACTTCCTTCCTAATGCTTCCTACATTCAGAATGCACAATCTTCCTTTCTTTCTCAACCACCCGTTCTGGTCAAGACTAAAATCCTTCAAGTCATCGCTCTCTGTTCCATCCCTTACTTCTTGATCCGTTCAACTAATACTGGATCCTCTATCTGTTTAGAAGCAACCTTTTCGATCATCACGGTCGAACTTCCAAACATGACAACATAGCAGTTTCCTTGCTAGATCTAATTTCAGGTCTCTGCTGCACTCTATATGTCGTCAACGTTTCCAAATCTTTCCACTCAACTACCATTGCCAACACTGCATTCTGATGCTTTCTGCTAAGTGCGTCCGCAACCTTATCACCTTTCCTTAGTGTGTACTCAATTCCAAAATCATAAGCAGCTATAAATTCCAACCATCTCTGCTATTTCATGTTTAGCTCCTTTTGAGAGAACAAATACTTCAATGACTTATGATCCATATAAAGCTCAAGCCTCTCTCCCAAAAAGTAATGTATCCACACCTTCAATGCAAATATCACCGTAGCTAATTTCAGATCATGCGTTGGATATCTAACCTCATGCGTTCTAAGATGTTGAGAAGCATAAGCAATCACTTTACCTCTCTGCATTAACACAGCTCCTAATCCAGTTTCACACGCATCAGTATATACTACCAAATCCCGATTCTCTTCTAGAACAACTAGTACACGTGCATTAGTCAATAAGTGTTTCAGCTTCTAAAATGCTTCCTCGCACTTATCGATCCAAACAAACTTCACATCCTTTCGCGTTAGCTTGGTCATCGGTGCTGCTATCTGCAAAAAATCCTTAATGAACCTCCTACAATATCCAGCTAATCCAAGAAAACTCTTTATCTCAGTCACTGTCTCGGGTCTCTTCCAATTATTCACCGCTTTGATCTTAGTTGGATCTATGGACAACCCTTTCCCTGAGACTACATGACCAAGAAACTTCACTTCCTTCCTTCAGAAATGACACTTTGAAAACTTCGCCTTCCGCTTCCTCAGCATCTCAAGCACCACTTTAAGATGAACTCCATGCTCTCTTTCATCCTTAGAGTATATCAAAATATCATCTAAGAACACTAATACGAACCTATCCAAGTGCTCTCGAAAAACTCGGTTCATCAAATCTATAAAGAATGCTGGTGCATTAGTTAGTCCGAACGGCATCACTGACCATTCGTACGATCCATATCTAGTTCTAAATGCTATCAAAGGAATACTATCATTTGCTACTCTAAGCTGATGAAAACCTGTTGCTAAATTCAATTGAGAAAATACCTTGGCTCCACTCAACTGATCGAACAAATCATCAATTCTAGACAACGGATATCGATTCTTTATCGTCTTCTCATTCAACTTACGATAATCAATACATAACCTCAACGATCCATCCGGCTTCTTAGCAAACACTACGGCTGCTCCCCAAGGTGAACTACTTGGCCTAATAAAACTCTTGCCTTCCAATTCTACTAACTGCACCTTTAGCTCCCTCATCTCAGTAGGTGTCATCCTACTTGGCGCCTACTCACTGGTTCTACTCCAGGCACCAAATCTATCCGAAACTCAATGGCTCGTTTCGGTGGCAATCCTATTACAGGTTCAAAAACATCCGTGAATTCTCTAACAACGAAAACGTCTGTTTCCTGGAGATTTGACCAGGCAACTAGTACTCGGCATCCAGTTCAACTCGGCATCAGAGAGTGTCCGGCATCAGAGAGTGACCGGCATCCAGGAGTGTTCGGCGAAGCGCTTGACATCCAGGAGTACTCGGTGTAGCACTCGGCATCCCAATGGAACTCGGCGTCAACTGGCACTCGGCGACAACCAATGCACGGCGCTAGCGTTCGGCATATAAGGGTGCTCGGCATCAAGGCTGCTCGGCATACAAGAGCGCTCGGCATCGAGACTGCTCGGCATCGAGACTGCTCGACATACAGGAGCACTCGGCATCGAGACTACTCGGCATACAAGAGCACTCGGCATCGAGACTGCTCGGCATACAAGAGCCTTCGGCATACAGGAGTACTCGGCGTAGTACTTGGCAACAAGAGTACTCGGTGTCTAGCAGAGCGTTCGACTTCGACTGGCTAACATCCTGCACTTCCCAAACCTCAAACCACATCGTTCGGCATCAGAGCGTTCGGCGTACCTGGTTCGGCATACAGCGACCACTGTACTAGGGCTAGAGCGTTTGGCTATCCAGCCCACTTGGGAAGTCCAGCCCATATTTGCCTATAAATAGAGGGGCAGGGTCATAGTGAAATGGATCCTTTTTTGGAGAGAAAACACCGGGGAGACTCTGCCATTTTCAAGACTCATCTTCTCTACTTAACAACTTCACTCAAGCATTTGATTCACGAATTGTATTTGTAATCAACTATAAAGGAAATCAATAAAGTTGAACAAAGTGGACGTAGGCAATTACGCTGAACCACTATAAATTTGGTGTTCTTACTTTCTGCATTTAAATTAGCATTGTCTTCTCTGTTTAATTTACTTTCATCACTTATATCTCTACACAATCTTTCTGAACGAGGTTAGTGACCAATTTTGGTGCTAACACTTTGGTGCTTTCACTGAGAATTGAATTCTCAGACCTCAAGGATCTGCTTTGAAGCTACTGGATTGAACAAATCCCCCAAAGAAGATCCGACTCACTGATAGGACATCCGTTGATTCTACTCAGAGTTCATACCAATAACTCTACAATGGCAAGACCACGTACTAGGTCAGCTTCTCACAATGCGGATGCCCACGAGACTGCTAGCGTGCAACAAGCAGGGCCTAGCAATCAACCAGCAATTCCAAATACAGGAGTTGCCACTCAGGACCAAACTCCAGTTGTCACCAGAATAGAGTTCAACGACTTGATGAGAGAGCTCAGGGAAAGTAGGAGACAACTAGGAGAGCAGATGCAAGCCAATGCCAACCTGATGGCATAACTTACTCAACAGCAGCAACAGAATGCTGGGGGCAATCCCGCTGCTTACTCCTCATCTGACAGCTCTACTTCCTCTAATGAACCTCCTAGGCGCAGACGCCGTAAGATTGATGCTGCGCGAGCAGATGCTGCTATTCGAACAGCTGGAGACCGCGACCAAGCAAGAGCTGGAAGCTTCAGGACCGAGATATAGATGGAAGATAGAGGCCCAGATCATCAAAATGCTAACGATGTCGAACCTCAAGATGCACGATTGGCAGATTGCCAAGAGAGGAGGCATCAGCATGGACAGGCGCGTAGAACAGACTCCAACCTTCCGCCTTCCATACAGACACCCGATCTGACAGCCATGATCAGGCAACTGATGAAAGAGAATCAGGGCTTATCAAATGATGACTGGGGAGTGTCAAGAAGTCATACTCCGTTCACGGATGTTGTGTTGCAAGCGGCGTACCCCAGGAAGTTTAGTATGCCTACTATTCCTACATATGAAGGAAAGACTGACCCTAGACAACATGTCATGAGGTATGAATGGATGATGGATTCAGCCAGAGCGAATGATGTCACCAAGTGTAGGTGCTTTCCGATTACTCTATCTGGGATCACTACTTTGTGGTTCACCCGACTTCCTCCGCGATCCGTATCAAATTTCGAGGAGTTGGCAAAGAAGTTTATTGAGCAGTTCAGGATACACACTACGCGCCCAAAGGACGTGATGTCTCTGTCAAGTGTAATCCAAAATCCTGGGGAATCGTTGAAGGAATACTTGCAAAGATTCCACGTAGCAGCAACTGAAGTCAGTAATCCCAATGACCATGCAATTCTGATGGCTGTAATGAGAGGTGTGGATCCAGACTCTGAGTTTGGAGACTGGCTGGCAGGAAAACCTCCAGCTACGCTAGAGCGTTTCTACTCTAAGGCACACCAGTTCATAATAAGAGAGGAAGCTAGGTGGGTACGACGAGATAAGGCGCCAGGGCCTGTCCAAGAGTCAATAAAGAGCAACATCGCTGTGAAGCAATCGGGAGACAGCTCGGGAAAGGTCCAAGTCAATGTCCAGAACAAGCCTGGGCAGCCCAAGGAGTCCGAAGGAAGGAGTCAAGGGAAAAGAAAAGAAGCAGGAAAGTGGAAGTCGAGAATTCCAAGCTATAGCGAGTACACTCCGCTAAACGCCCCACTTGAAAACATTTACCTATCCACCTACAATACTTTTCAGTACAGAAAACCACGTCCAAAAGAATCAACCGAAGAACAGAAGCGGACCGGGAAATATTGTCGCTTCCATGAGACTTATGGACACAATATGGAAGAATGTAGACACTTGCACGACGCTATCGAGAAGTTGATCAGGCAGAAGAAATTGCAAGAATTTGTGAAGGATCCACAAGAAGGAGGACAGGGAACGTCCAACCCAGGTCGTGCACCAGCTCCACGTCATCCCGAGGAGCCTGCCCGGACCGTTGGTAGACTGGTCATAAATACAATTATCGACGGGCCTCACCCCGCGGACAAGAATTGGTAGGAGATGGAGCGATATGCAAGTTCCTTGAAGCATGCAGATTTTGAGTGTTGTTCGAACATGGAGGACGGAGCCCCTGCTAAGCAGCAGCGCGTAATGACAGACGATATTGTGTTCAGAAGCAGAGACGCTGATCAGGTAGAGGCTCCGACCATCGACCCCATGGTCATATCTGCAACGATCGGACCAGCATATGTAAAAAGGATTCTGATTGATTCTGGAAGTTCAGTCAACATCATCTTCAAGAAGGCCTACGATCAAATGAAGCTAGAAACAAAAGACTTGAAACCATCCAAAGCTCGTATTCACGGCTTTAACGGCGCTGCAACTGATGCAGTGGGATATGTCGAGTTACCAGTTGAACTGGGACAAGGCGAGCGTCGGAGAGTGCGAATTCTACCCTTTGTAGTTTTGGATGTGGACTCTTCGTATAACGTTTTCTTGGGCCGGCCGGCCCTGGCGGAGTTTAGGGCAGCGTTAGCCCCGTGGTGTTTAACTTTGAAGTTCCCGACTGACAAAGGAGTAGGCATTGTTCACGGCGACCAAGCAGCTGGTCATTCCTGTTATGTGGCCGAGCTCCGAGAGGCCCACCGGAGGGAGAAGGGAAAGATTGCGGACAATTCCGTCCGCATCCTCAATGCGGATAATTAACAAGTAGTGCCCGAGCCCTGGCTCGGGCATAGTTCTCGGATCTACGAAGATATAGATCCGAGAGACGACGATGAGAAACCCAGGGAAGAGAAGGCGGCACCGGCTGAATTAACAATTGACATTTCAGTTAGCCGTGACGACCCTTCGCGAATACTGAAGATCGGATCACAGCTAGGCCCCGCGATGACTGAAGACCTTAGCGACTTCCTCCGGGCGAACCTTGATGTTTTCGCCTGGACGCATTCTGATATGTGTGGGATTTCTCCCGCCATCACGAGTCATATGTTGAACATAGACCCGAAATACGTCCCAGTCAAGCAAAAAAGGAGAGGAATGGATCCGGAGAGATCCGCCGCTCTTGGAGAGGAGGTGGACAAACTCAAAGCAAATGGGTTCGTCCGCGACGCCCTCTACCCTGAATGGGTCTCCAACCCCGTGCTAGTAAAGAAGGCGAATGGGAAATGGAGGACTTGCGTAGATTATTCCGACTTGAACAAAGCATGCCCTAAGGACAGTTTCCCGTTGCCTAGGATCGATCAGTTGGTCGATTCCACCGCAGGACACGAGTTACTGTCATTCATGGATGCATACTCAGGATACAACCAAATCCCAATGCATATTCCGGACCAAGAACACACCAGCTTCGTTACAAATGTCGGACTGTATTGCTATGTAGTGATGCCCTTTGGATTGAAGAATGCTGGAGCAACTTACCAACGTCTGGTGAATCGAATGTTCAAATACCAGCTGGGTAAAACTATGGAATTCTATGTGGATGACATGCTCGTGAAGTCACGACGGTCAAACGACCACATTCAAGACTTGGCTGAAATGTTCGACATACTCAGGTTTTATGGCATGAAGATCAACCCGTTGAAGTGTTCTTTCGGCGTTGCATCAGGGAAGTTTTTGGGATTCATCGTCAACGCTAGGGGAATCGAAGCCAACCCAGAAAAGATCCAAGCTATTCGAGATGTACAAGCGCCCAGGACTATAAAGCAGGTACAGAGCTTGAACGGAAGAGTAGCTGCGCTGAGTCGATTTATATCCAAGGCAACTGACAAGTGCATCCCGTTCTTTGACATAATAAAGAAAGGAAAGAGAAATTTTGAATGGACGTCTAGCTGTGAGGAAGCATTCCGGAATCTGGTGAGGCATCTGGAGAGCCCACCAATGCTATCAAAACCAGTTGACCATGAGATGTTGTACGTATACTTGGCTGTATCCCCACATGCGATAAGTGCGGCTTTGGTACGAGAGGAGGATCGAGTCCAAAAGCTGGTGTATTATGTTAGCAAACGTTTAACAGGGGCCGAGAGGAATTACCCTAAAATAGAGAAATTGGCTTATTGCTTGGTGATTTCATCACGAAAGCTTCGCCCGTACTTTCAAGCACATTCAGTCGGTGTTTATTCCGATCAACCCCTGAGGCAGGTACTCCAACGGCCGGAAACTTCTGGAAGATTGCTAAGATGGAACATCGAGTTGAGCCAATTCGATATCGCGTACTTGACATGGAGAGCCATCCGAGGGCAAGCATTAGCAGACTTCATCGCTGAGTTTACCATACCCATCAAACCGGACGATCACGACATCATTCCCCCCGTGTGATGGAAATTATACACTGACGGCGCATCAAACGACCGTTGCTCCGGCGCGGGCATAGTTCTTGTAACTCCGGAAAATCGATCGATCTGTTATGCCCTGAAGCTCGATTTCCCGGCTACAAATAATGAAGCCGAATATGAAGCACTGATCGTTGGCTTGAAGCTCATCAGGGAACTCGGGATCGAATCAGTCGAAATCTTTTGTGACTCGCAGTTGGTGGTTTACCAAGTACGGGGAGACTACCAAGCAAAGGGACGAAAGCTTGCTCCGTACCTCATTCAGGTCCAAGAACTACTATTAAATCTTGAGCGTTATGACATCTCACATATCCCGCGCGAACAGAACAAAGAAGCCGACTTATTGGCTAAGTTTGCGAGTACCGACGATACGCAACAAATGGGATTGTATCCCGTCGAAGTCTTGCATGCCCCGAGCATAGACGAAATGAAAGTCGATCGCGTGTTGGGAACAGAAATCGAGAAGGAATCGTGGATAACCCCATTAAATCTATACCTGACGACCGGGGCTTTACCAATAAAAAGAAGCGAAAGATGGCAGGTCCTTCGAAAGGCCGCGCGATACATAATGCAGGATGGATCAATGTATCGAAAAGGATTCTCAGTCCCGTTATTACGATGCATCGCTCATGATGAAACAAAGCGAGTCTTGAGAGAGGTTCACGAAAGGGAATGTGGCGACCATATTGGGGGGCAAACGCTAGCAAAGAAGATCCTCCGCTATGGATATTACTGGCCCACCGTAAACTGGGATGCCGCGGACTACGCAAAAAAATGCGACAAGTGTCAAAGATATGCGAAAATCCCGAGGGCTCCATCAACGAAACTCACACAAATGATCAGTCCTTGGCCACTTGCGATCTGGGGAATCGACATAATCGGCTCTTTACCTCTATCCAAAGGTGGTGCGAAATACGCAATAGTTGCAGTCGACTATTTCACGAAATGGGCTGAGGCAGAACCTTTGGCCACTATCACCTCTAAGAAGGTCATTAACTTCGTTGTACGAAACATTATATACCGCTTTGGCCTTCCACACACCATCATTACAGACAACGGAACGCAATTCGAAAGTAGAGAGTTCAAAGAGTTCTGTTTAAAGTACGGCATCGAGAAAAAGTTCGCCGCCGTTGCACACCCAAAAGCTAACGGACAAGTCGAGGCCGTTAACAAAATAATCAAGTCCATACTGAAGAAGCGTCTGGAGAAGGATGGAGGAAAGTGGGTAGATGAACTCCCGACAGCATTATGGGCGTATAGAACTACCCACAAGTCCGCGACCGGCCACACTCCATTCGCCTTGGCATACGGCTCTGAAGCCGTTATACCCGTGGAACTTGAAGTTCCATCGCACCGAGTGACATACTATGATGCCAAGACGAACCAAAACCTCTTGCTGGAATCACTGGACTGCATCGATGAAAAGCGTGAAGAAGCTGAATTAAGGGCGGCGGCGCACAGACATCGAGTCAAGCGTTACTACGACGGCAGAGTCCGCCCAAGAATCTTTGATGTGGGTGATCTCGTTCTGAAACGAGTCTTCCCGGTACCATCACGCATGAATCCCAGCTGGGAAGGTCCATACGCCATTGAACGGAAGCTTGGAGAAGGAACATTCAAGCTAGCGACCGTTGATGGCGCGACACTCCCCCAAGCATGGAACAATGAACATTTGCAGCACTATTACATTTAGCATGTTTTCCTTTCTTGTTGTAGGCACTGTTATTTCCTGCATGTTTCCATTCAATAATGACTTAGTTTCCTTTTAAAAGTTGTAATCAAGCAATTTAGTTGATTTTCATTAATAAAGGCTTGAAGCCATATTTTCTATAAAGTTTCTATATCTCTTAATTGGATGATAAATTACATTATCCTGCACGACATACAGACTCGTACGAACGATTTCAAATCTCCGAATCCCCAAAGTGCGGAGCGGAGTACTCTAAGTCCCTAGAGCGCGGACTAGAGTATAAACGACTTCAAATATCCGAATCCCCAGAGTGCGGAGCGGAGTACTCTTAGTTCCCAGAGCGCGGACTAGAGTATAAACGACTTCAAATCTTCAAATCCCCAGAGTGCGGAGCGGAGTACTCTAAGTCCCCAGAGCGCGGACTAGAGTATAAACGACTTCAAATCTCCGAATCCCCAGAGTGCGGAGCGGAGTACTCTAAGTCCCCAGAGCGCGGACTAGAGTATAAACGACTTCAAATCTCCGAATCCCCAGAGTGCGGAGCGAAGTACTCTAAGTCCCCAGAGCGCGGACTAGAGTATAAACGACTTCAAATCTCCGAATCCCCAGAGTGCGGAGCGGAGTACTCTAAGTCCCCAGAGCGCGGACTAGAGTATAAACGACTTTCAAATCTCCAAATCCCCAGAGTGCGGAGCGGAGTACTCTAAGTCCCCAGAGCGCGGACTAGAGTATAAACGACTTCAAATCTCCGAATCCCCAGAGTGCGGAGCGGAGTACTCTAAGTCCCCAGAGCGCGGACTAGAGTATAAACGACTTCAAATCTCCGAATCCCCAGAGTGTGGAGCGGAGTACTCTAAGTCCCCAGAGAGCGGACTAGAGTATAAACGAATACGAATCTCCGAATCCCCAGAGTGCGGAGCGGAGTACTTTAATTCCCCAGAGCGTGGACTAGAATATAAACGATTTCAAATCTCCGAATCCCCAAAGCGCGGATCGGAGTACTCCAAGCCCCCGGAGCGCGGACTAGAGTATAAACAGTCTCAAGTCTCCAAGTCCCCGGAGCACAGTGTCAGTAAACCAAATAAAGACAAGAGAACCATTCAAGCGAAAAAGAAGCTAAAAACTTTATTCAATAAGTCCAAAATGGGGATACATGATCACTCCTACAAAATTCAGACCTCTCTATACAAACTACAAGTTGTGGAAGATAAAAACAATTACAAAACTTAAGCAGGAAACTTGTTGAACAAGTGCATCGATTATTTCTTCGACTTCTTCTTCTTGTCTTCCTTTGGTGTTTCCGACGACTCCTCTCCCTCACGCTTTTTCTTGGACTTTTTGCTTGCTAGAGAAACGGAGTCAGGAGTAGGAGACGGAACATCTAGTGGTTTGGACCTGCCCGGGAGAATGATTTTCAAAGGTCTGTTCCGCGGGTCAGTGAGTTCCAGTATTTCAGACTCAACTTTGACTTTGACTTTTTTCTTCTCCTCGTCGGCGAGACGGTCCTTCATGCTCATCTCTGAAGTATGCTCAGAGGCGCCAGTGATTTCAATTTCATCGCTTCCTTCGGCAGGAGACGAAGTATCAAGTTTGTCATCATCTAGCGCCCCGATCACTTGAGCGTCTGGACCGGGAGTTACTCCTGCGTGAGCAACGTCGCTTGTTTTCTCTGCTTCCTCCTTGGCGTCATCGCTCCTCGGAGTTGGCTCGGCGTCAGAGCAACCTGCACGAAAACATAAGGAATGAGCATTAGAACAAATAGCCACTGCTGAAAAATGACGGGATCTCTTCAACTTCTAGAGAAAGAAGAATTTCCTACCAGGGTCCGGTTGGCTATCGGTGGCGCGAAGGGTTTCACCCTCCAGGATAGGTGACAGCACATGAACACCAAGCCCGGGATCTTCGGGATCATAACTAGCATGTTGCTCGAATGGATCAAGTGTTGGCCGACCGACCGATTGAGCAGCGTAAGGAGCGGCAATGTGAGGAGTAGTAGTATCGGCCCCAGACGGGCCAGCTTCGTCATTCTTCTCTTTCGGAGGGGAAGAGCCTTTGCTATAAAGTGCCAATGCTGCGGATAAGTCCGATGGCTCATTCCCCCTTAGGAACTCCTTCACCAAGACATCCTCATCGACCTCGTTGGAGCCCGACTCGACCTTCCTGATCCTTATCAGAGTTTCTCATGCCTCAGCCAGGGATTCGAGGTAGCCGTCACCCAGAAATGTTAAGTCGCGGTGCATAAGGACGCGGGCTCCATACTCGGCGATCAACGGGTCAAACATACTTTTGACCTCTTCCCTGCCGGCTTCTGCGGCCGCCTCGAGGCGAGAATCAAGCTCTTCCACAGCTATTCTTTTGCCCTCCTCACGGGCCTCGTCCTTCATTTTCTCGACCCCGGCGAGTTCGTCATCGAGCTTTGTCTTCAGGAGTCGGGTAGCAACAATCTCATCACAGTATCGCTGTGATTCTTCTTGAGCAGCTACTTTGTCTTCCTTCTCCTTGGAGAGTAATTCCTTCAGCTCTTTGACTTGAGTAGCGAGTGCATCCCTTTCCTTTTGGACAGAGTCTTTTTCTAGGGCAAATGCACCGCTGCGCTGGACTGCTTCGTCAAGCTCTTTTTTGTGAGCCGCCTCTAAATGAGTAAATGCCTCGGTAGTATTTTTTGCGCTTTGTTCAGCGGCTTCTAGCTTTGACTTATACGAAGCAAGCTCTTCATCTTGGAGTTTGATGATTTTCTTATCGCTGTCAGCCTCTAGATTCAGACGGTCAATCTCGTGTTGACGCTCAACAGATACTTCCGAGACCTTCTCCACCAAGTGCACAAACGCGTCATGTTGAACATAGACGTCGTTATTGCAGGCAATGGCACTCTGCTTCACATGCCCGGGAATATGATGAATGGCCGGGAGGAACTTCAGACCATCGAAGCAAATTTTTGGAAACTTGGCCTTAAGGTCGACCATCTTTTCCACAACAGTTGGGTCCACCGCAGGAGTAGGAGGAGGAGGCTTTGAAAACTTCGTTCTTTTACGTTGCTCTCGAACTTGCCTTGTACTCGATGAACTGGAATGTTGTTCTCGAGGAGCATCAGACTGGTAACCCTTCTGTAAGGATTTCTCTCTATCTGGCTCAGTTGGAGGAGGAAGATCACGGGACTGAGAAGATTGAGAATGTGCTTTCTTGCGGTGAGACGACTCTCGGGGACGATTATCCCTATCTTCATACTCGCCTTGGTCCCTGCGTCTGCTTGAACCGGAATCCCGTCCAGAGTGATGGAATATAGAAGACCCCTGAAGGCGATCAAGTCCGTGAGAGCGGCCCATATCACCTGCAAAGAATGGAGATAACAACGAGTTAAGGAGAATTCACGAGTTAAAAAGACTTGAAGTATATTATGGAATGCGCATGTGCGTGTGTGTCCTAGTGTTCCCCCCGACGGACCCGTTCGTTTATCTTTGCTAATCGGAGTGTTGTCTCCTTGAGCCGGGAGTTGAACTCCTACATTGCCTCTAGCGGGCGAAGAGAATTTGAGAGCTTCAGGATCATCGAACCCGTAATTAAGTAAATCATCGGGGATGGACAGGTTGGACAGACCCCTCAGAGAACTTTCCAGATGCTGTGAGGAAGCCTCTTTCTCAGGCGGAATAAGCGTAACTTTTGAAGTGCCACCAACTTTCTCCTTTTGAACTTTATGTTTTAACTTCTTCTTTCCCTTCGAAGGGGAGGACGACGTCTCAATGTCGTGAACTTCGACTGTCGGATTCTGAGCGGGACCCGCATTCTCACCCTGAGTTTCAGGGGCATCATCCTCTTTGTGCTCGCCTTCTTCGTGCGTGTCGGGAGCACGGCGCGACGACGATCCGGCAAGTTTTTTCCCTTTACCGGACGGAGGTTTGGGAATGGTAACACCTTCTAGAAGGCTGATCCGATGACCAGGAGCCAGCAAGCCGAACCCCGACAGTGATTCATTTGAAATGATAACTCGGATGTCTCGATCCTCGGCAGGAAGAACTCTAATGGCATCGACAGCCTCAGAATATCCTCGGCCTTCCGGGCGCGGGTTGATACCTGAAAAGATGAAATGAAGAGTTAGGAAAAGCATAACTCCGATCAAATACGAATAGCGACTCGGCGGAGAGACTTACTGCCTTCAACCCATCTCCTAGCGAAACCAGAAGGGCAGCGCACATAGAACCATTCCTGTTTGTACAGGGCGAATTTGCTACAGGCCCCTGTCAAGATCTGGCATTTGTGGTATGGCTCGAGGAACATAAAAGAAGGACTGTCTTTCCGTCTCTTGAACATGTAAATATATCTGATATCACCGGCGGTTGGAGGTCTGGAGAAGACAGCCATGAAAAGTAGGTACATCCCATATAGAAATGCATGGCCGTTCGGGTGCAGCTGCGACGGAGCTATGTTTATGTACTGCAGTACATCCCGGAGAAATAAGTTGAATGGAGGCACGCTGCCCATCCAACACATGAACTTGTTGCAGGTAGTGTACCCGACTAGGGGCAGATGAGGGCGATCGTGTCTTGAAGGAACTAACACGTCGGTAAAAGGAATCCCGTGAATGGAGCATATCCGTCGCAGAGCAGCTTCGTTGATCTTCGAGGCTTGTGAATCGATCGGATTGTCTAGTAAGATTGTTGCCTCCAGAGCATCAGGTGCCAAGTTACGAGCAGGAGAAGTCGACGGATTAGAAGTATCAGCGTCTCCTTGCCTTGATGACGGCCCAGGCCTGTCGGATATGGTGGCAGAGCTAGATTTTCTTGACATCCCCAATGAATAACGAACCTGGCTAAGTGCTTGAGAAAACTATACTTAAAAAAAACGTTGAACGTTAGAATTAGCAACACGAGTTTTCCCCCCACGTGGTGTGTGAACTAGTGCAAGCAATTGTGTACAAGCGATAAGAATCTAAAGATTTTAAAGATATAAAAATTAGCTTCGAATCGTCGCCTTCGAAGACCGTCATCGCTGACCGTCTAAAAAAGCTCGCCTTGAGGTGAGTACAGTTCCAGATGCAGGAAACATATGATTTATAAAGTGACCGGCCTAAGTGTAGTCTGACATTTATACTGTTCGGCATTTGAATGTTGTTCGGCATTGAAATTGTTCGACCTAAGTTCTGTTCGGCATGTATGTGTTTGTTCGGCATTTGAATGTTGTTCGGCATTGAAATTGTTCGACCTAAGTTCTGTTCGGCATGCATGTGTTTGTTCGGCATTTGAATGTTGTTCGGCATTGAAATTGTTCGACCTAAGTTCTGTTCGGCATGTATGTGTTTGTTCGGCATTTGAATGTTGTTCGGCGTTGAAATTGTTCGGTCTAAGAATGTTCGGCTTGGGTTTTGATCGGCTAAGTTATTGTTCGGCATTTTAGTAAGTGTTCGGTTTTAGTTCGTTCGGCTAAGTTGTTGTTCGGCGTTCTAGCGAGTGTTCGGCCACATTCAGACGAAATACTATTTGGCAGCCTCTATCGTTCGGCGAATGACAACATACGCCGAACCATAGCTATGCCATCCAACACCCTTACAACCTCCAACGTTTTCCTTTTCCTTCATTTTTGACTTTGGTTCGACGCGATGGAGCTAAGTACAATAGCCACATGTGCAAACACCTCGAATCCTTCCTCCTCGCCTCGCATTATCGTTCGGCAATGAGGACAACCTACTCGAAAACTTCCTACAGGACACACTTGACTCATTTGAAACTTATTCAAGTTATACGAGGAGCGGTACCTAGATTGCAGTTAGGAGCTTAGGAAGAAATGTTCAAGTTGTAAATCTGTTCGACTAGAGAAGGTTAGAAATCTTGGAAGAATGGCAGAAACGAAAAGGTAAAGGAGAAGGGACGGGAAGGACCTGGTTATATAGAGGGAGGTAGAAGTTGAAAAGGCTATACCCGGTAGAACCGGTCAATACCGGAGTGTTCGGCATCATAGCAGAGTGACGTTCGACACACGAGGTACGTTCGGCTTCGAACGTATTGTTCGACATCCATACCTTGTTCGTCTTGCACCTCCTTCGCTAACATTCTCGAGAAGGCACCTCTGAGGTAAATTGTACCAGATTCAAAGCGCATCACGTTCGGCCACGCGATACACTTTGGGGGGCAAGTGTTTCCTGGAGATTTGACCAGGCAACTAGTACTCGTCATCCAGTTCAACTCGGCATCAGAGAGTGACCGGCATCAGAGAGTGTCCGGCATCAGAGAGTGACCGGCATCCAGGAGTGTTCGGCGAAGCGCTTGACATCCAGGAGTACTCGGCGTAGCACTCGGCATCCCAATGGAACTCGGCGTCAACTGGCACTCGGCGACAACCAATGCACGGCGCTAGCGTTCGGCATACAAGGGTGCTCGGCATCAAGGCTGCTCGGCATACAAGAGCGCTCGGCATCGAGACTGCTCGGCATACAGGAGCACTCGGCATCGAGACTACTCGGCATACAAGAGCACTCGGCATCGAGACTGCTCGGCATACAAGAGCCTTCGGCATACAGGAGTACTCGGCGTAGTACTCGGCAACAAGAGTACTCGGCGTCTAGCAGAGCGTTCGGCTTCGACTGGCTAACATCCTGCACTTCCCAAACCTCAAACCACATCGTTCGGCATCAGAGCGTTCGGCGTACCTGGTTCGGCATACAGCGACCACTGTACTGGGGCTAGAGCGTTCGGCTATCCAGCCCACTTGGGAAGTCCAACCCATATTTGCCTATAAATAGAGGGGCAGGGTCACAGTGAAATGGATCCTTTTTGGGAGAGAAAACACCGGGGAGACTCTGCCATTTTCAAGACTCATCTTCTCTACTTAACAACTTCACTCAAGCATTTGATTCACGAATTGTATTTGTAATCAACTATAAAGGAAATCAATAAAGTTGAACAAAGTGGACGTAGGCAATTACGCTGAACCACTATAAATTTGGTGTTCTTACTTTCTGCATTTAAATTAGCATTGTCTTCTCTGTTTAATTTACTTTCATCACTTATATCTCTACACAATCTTTCTGAACGAGGTTAGTGATCAATTTTGGTGCTAACAACGTCATTCAGCTCGTCCTCTACCTCCACAACACACAACAAAGCATTTACCTCACAGCTAGGGTATTCTACGGTATATACTATCCGCTCACTACTGTCAGGGTGTCTAAGTGATATTTCCTATCATGGAAAAATATCCTTACATCGTACTTACTTAACCAATCCATACCCAAAATAATTCCAAACCCTATGAAATCAAACACATGCAAACTGCAGTCAATGGTATGACCTAACAAATCAAACTCTAGGTGGTCACACTTCATCCCAAGTGTCGCATACCCTCCTATCGAATTCGCAACCCTTAAGGAAGTAACTAAATAAGAGGGTTCTAGGTTAAGCTTATCTACCAAACAACAAGATACAAAAGAATGCGATGCACCAGTATCAAACAGAATGCTAACAGACATACCATGGATATGAAGCGTACCTCCTAGCACAGCCTTTCCTCTCTCCTCTGCTGTTGGCTTTATGGTAGCTGGCTCCAATGCATACACTTTGCCCTTCCCATCCTTAATAGGCTCCTTGCATTGGTTCTTATAATGACCAATCTGATCGCAGTTGAAACACCCCACCTCTTTCTTCTCCGCAGTTTTCTTTCCTTTGCCTGTCCGGCACTCATGGAATAGTGTCCCTTCTTGTCACACTTGTAACAGACCACTTCTGCCTTCCCCTTCTTAGTAGCTCCACCCTTCTGAGCTCCTTTCTTGTGGAAAAACGTTTTTTCTAACTCTACCCCACCTGGACTTCCTTTGCCTTGCCCTTCTCCAAAGAAGCAAGTATCTCCTCATGTCTCAACGCCATCTCTACTACAACATCACAAGGATCCCTAATATGAGGTAATGTATCCCTTGCCAACTCAGGTTTCAACCCCCTAATGAACTTCTCATTTCTCTTCATCATAGTATCCACAGTGGCATATCCATACCTAGCCAACTCCTCAAACCATCTAGCATACTCCTACACAGTCATCTCCCCCGCTCCAACTCAGAAAACTTTCTGAGCTAGGTAGACTTCGCCATCACAGACATGAACCTCTCCTCGAATCTCCTCCTAAACTCAGCCCATGTCATCGTTTCTTCATTCACTCGAACTGTCACACCATTCCACCAGAATAAAGCTGCTCCCTAAAGCTGTCTTGATGCAAGCCTTCTCTTCTGCTCGTCATTGAGCCCCAAATCTGCAAAGATCCTCTCATAATGCAGCAACCATTTCTCCACCTTAATAGCATCTTCAATTCCGATAAATGGCTTTCCTCCCAGCCTAGCATAGTCTCTACTCAAAATAGCATAATTGTTGACCACCAGAGCTTCCTGATTCCCTACTCTAGCATTTCCTCCAACCGCTCCAGCAGCAACACTTGCCTGCATCGTGTTGATAAAGAACTGATACATAGCTCCCATGTCAACTTGCGGGACTCCAGCACCCACCACTACCAAAAAATCATCCTTTGGTTGTAGAAATTTGTGGCGTTTATATGCAAGTGCAACCAATAATATTTCACCCTTTATTATAAACGTAACAAAAAATACACTATCCCACCTTAACTAAAAAATTTCCGCCTAAACTTAATAAACGTAGCTAAATTTTTTACACTATCCCGCCTTAACTAAAATTTCTCCTCTACATTGTAACATAACAAACGTAACACATAAATTTCCTTTTTTCACTTCAACAAAATCACATCGACCATCATTTTCGATTCAACCATTTCTTCATTTTCATCATCGTTGTAGCACTCCCTCATCTACTCCTCTCCACATCTTCATAGTTGCCCTCCAGCAAGAGTTATTCCTTGCAGTATCATATTTATATATGAATTTTATAAATCAATTTGGTGATTGTATTTGGATTTTATATGAATTTGTATGCGTTTTATTTTTGGATTTCTACATAAACCCTAACTTGAACAGTTGATTTAACCCTAATTGGAATAATCTAGGAATAGTTGATTTTATACGATTTAGTGGTCCTACGGCCTGTTCTTTGAAGCAAGCTAATGCAGCATGGAAGTGCAGCAATCCTATGTAGTACCCTATTTAGTGCTGTGGGTAGGATTTAATTATACCCAAGTTTGTTTATGTATGGACTATAATGGAATAAGTATCTTTTATGTACTATGAGTCCAGTTGATTATATGTTGGGATTTATGTTGAAGATGATGATGGGTAATGAGGTTGTGTTGTTGCATATCTAATTTTGTTTCATCTGTAACTTTGGTTTGTATAGATCTTATGTTGTTTTAATTTTTGGACTTTCCAAATGAAATTGTTTTGAGGTAAGAAAAACAGGAAAGAAGATTGTCAGGTTCATTTGGTCATATTTCTCATTAATTTTGATTTGGGTATGCTTAGTGAATTGTAGAATATATTACATATTCTCACATAAGAAACAAGGATCCTGTTTTCAAAAAAGAAGATATAGCAACCTTAATATTAAAAACTGCTAATAATTTTACTCTATAATTTAATAATTGAAGCCATAATGATATGAGAACAATGGTGCAAGGTGTTTCGATGGGCTCCAATTCAAATCTAATGAAATTTATGGCATAGAAACTTAAAATTACAATAAACAAGAAGATGAAAGCGTATTTCATAGATGAACCGTTTGTGAAAATGAATGTGAAGCTCAATGGAAATTTCACTTAGGAATGCGCATGAGTTATATATTTTGAAGATGAACCATTTTAGTAATTGTAGCAACCGTGTCTTTAATGTTATATACACACCTTACTTCTCTTATAATTCATTATTACTGCTATTTTAATTTTATCTTGCCTATTCGTATATACACCATATTCTAGTAAAAGTATAGGAGTAAGATCGATGTTCATACAATTTGTATGTATGTATGTTGAGTTACAGGTGTACTTGCTATTTTAATTTTATCTTGCTTATTCGTATATATATATTTGTCACTGTGCTTTTGTGTGAGATTGGGTGCTTGATATATATGTGTTAGGTAGTGAAGAGTGTATGTGTTCTCTGGTAGTGGAGCTCCCTGAGCTTGCTTGTTTGATGTAGTGCTGCTTTGTGTTCATCAGTGGGTGATTTTGTATATGAGTGTGTGCTACCTTGTATGATTTACTGGTGCGTTCTAGGAGGGTGAGTAAGCATGTTTGTGTGAGTATGTGAACATTTTTGTGTGTGCGTACAAGTGCAATATGAGATGGATCTGGTCATACAATGAAGGCATACATGATCTGGATAGGGATGTGCAAATGCAAGTCAGTAGTAGCATGTGATGATGCATGGAGTGGCATCTGATAATCCATGGAACAAGCTGAGATTTTTGGTATGTTACCTTCTTGTCAGTTTGGGAAGTTTGCTGTACAGAAATATTTAACAATAGTGCATCTGAGAGGGGAGGAATCCTTGTTTGGTTCTTTGGAGCAAACAAGACAATTATTATCAAACTTATTATTTTCTAGCCTTGGTGAAACTAAGTTCTTTGGTCTGTTGCTTTGCGATTTTTCATTAGATAATGATCCATAGGTACTTCATTTGGACTATTACTTCAATGTTCTGTTGGCTTTTCTACTGCTAAGTGATGGCTAGTTAACATAAGCGCTAAAATTTTATGTTATATACACAAATATCAAGTTGTAGTTTGTAAAATGAGAAGCATAACATTCACCGGTGACTACTTTAGCTCTAAAATGTTTCGTTTGGTATAACATTTTACATTACGTCAATATTTATTATACATGTACACAAATATTCTCAAACTCCAATCATATAATTTCACCATTATTTTTAACAACGATCAATGGTAAATACATCTCTCACATCATATACCCAAACTAATTCAATGTCGTATAATTGCAAAATTCTATACACATTGATTCCAGTTCTAGTTAACATCCAGTGGGTATTCGTATTTTACAAATAATTTGTTCTCTAATCTGTCCTCTCGGCTTCTTTAATGCAGTCAGCCTCCGCTCCAAGCTCGTAGCACAGGGGACAAAACTGGCATTACATTTTATGAAATGGAAAGTGGCAACTTTGAAAAATCCACACCAAGATTACATTACAAAAGCCTTTGCTAAAGTATTCTGGAATAGCCAACACTCGATTTAGATGAGTCAAGCAACAACTCATCAATAGCAACATCAACCACATACATCTTTACAATAAGAACATCTGTGATGTTAATAATCGTTAAAAATAGGTCGATATTTATGCATAAGTTATTCCTAGTGTAGAAATTTCTATACATCAATATGTTACTCTCAATACATAATATATATACGAGTTTTAGAAAGTGGGGTACCTCACTTCCAAGACAAGTACTCAACTCTGAGTTGCTTCAGCAAAGCGACCCATGGTTGTTGAAACAACTCAGAGTTAAATGGTCAATAAATTGTTTGGCTCAGGTAGGTGTTACACTGTCTAGGGGAATTGTTAGTAGTTGATGCTCGTGTAGTCTTGATAACCATCAGATTTTGACAACTGCTTTCATTTATTCCTTACTAGCTGTTCTTTTTACATCAAATTTGGCTCATTAAACCTATTGGTGTGTAAGTGAGAAATAGTAATAAATTAATAATAATAATAATAAATTAACCAAGCTAATAAAAATTAACTAAGTTTTGTTAAAATTAAATAACTTTTATAAAATTAACTAATTTTGAGTTAACTAAAATTTATAAATAACAATAATATAACTAATTTAACATAGTTTTATAAATGATGATGATGATGAATTAACTAAGTTTATAAAAATTAACTAAGTTTATAATAATAATTATATAACTAAGTTTATGTTAACTAAATTTTATAAATAATAATACTATAACTAATTTAACAAAGTTTTATAAATAATAGTGATGACAACGATGATGAATTAACTAAGTTTATAAAATTAACCAAGTTTATATTAATAATGATAATACTAATAATACAATTAAATTAACCTTGTTTTTTATAATAATAATAAATTAACTAAGTTAACCAAGTTAATAAAAATTAACTAAGTTTTGTTAAAATTAAACAAGTTTTATAAAATTAGTTAAGTTTAAGCTAACTAAATTTTATAAATAATAATATAACTAATTTAACAAAGTTTTATAAATAAACAATGATTATGATGATGATGAATTAACCGTGTTTATAAAAATTAACTAAGTTTATAATAATAATATAATAAAATTAACCGAGTTTTAGTAATAATAATAATAACTTAACTAAGTTAACGGAGTTAATAAAAATTAACTATGTTTTGTTAAAATTAATTAAGTTTAAGTTAACTAAATTTTATAAATAATAATAATATAACTAATTTAACAAAGATTTATAAATAACGACGATGATGGTAAATTAACTTAGTTTATAAAATTTAACTAAGTTTATAATAATAATAATAATATAATTAAGTTAACTGAGTTTGAACAATAATAATAATAAATTAAGTTAACCAAGTTAATAAAAATTAACCAGGCTTTGTTAAAATTAAACAAGTTTTATAAAATTAACCGAGTTTAAGTTAACTGAATTTTATAAATAATAATAATATAACTAATTTAACAACATTTTATATATAACTGTAAGATTGGACTTTATTTATTTCATTTCATTTATAACTTTGATTATTTATATGACATTATTTATAATATGATATACTCGAACAATGTTGTAGATGTTTGATATTAGATTTGAAGTCCTACGAATTAACATAATTGTTTGACTATATGTTGTGCTTTCACTTGTGCAGGCATTGGATTTCCGAAGAGAGCAAGGTTGGACTTTTATGGTGCTAGCTTTCACTTGTGCATGCAACAAAGAATTATGGTTAATCAAGCGTTTTGTTAGCACTAGTTTGGTATAACATTTTATTGGTACTAGGTGTGTAAATTTGTATACGAATGGTTATTGTATGTGAGTTTGGTCATTTTATCAAAAAACTATTGTATTAGAATGGTTATGGATATCTTATTTGATTATATGATTAATATTTTTTTTAATTGTTTGAATATGATGATTATGTGAGTGATTGTTGATTGATATAGTAGAAACAAAATAGACCATCAACAGGAAACAATAGCATGACAAAATGGTGCAAAATGATCAACAACTTTTAGTAGCGTTTCAAAAACGCTACAAAAATACATACACTGGCGTTGAGTAAACGCAACCGTAAAGTAGGGGTAAAGTTGGAAACTCTATTGGTAGCACCAAAAAACCTTTTGGTGGCGTTTTTAAAATGCTACAAAAAGATTTATGGCGGCGTATGAGAAATGCTGCAATAAAAGGATTTATAGTGGCGTTGAAATAAATGCAACTTATAATCATGGATTTTTAGCTGTGGGCTTTATCGCGGCATTTATCAAAACGCTACCATAAGTTTTGGTAGCGTTTTTTGTGCACCACCAAAAATAAAATTTCTTGTAGTGCACATTTCCACCTTGTGCCTGACCTGGATTTTTCCTGGTATTTGGTCTGGCATTTCCATTTGTTGTGGTGCTTCCCCCTCCAAGGTTAACTCTTCCACTTCTAGCATCCAAATCTATATTCGAGCCTCGTGAGATATAGAAGAATAGCCTAAGACAGATAAGAGAATAGAGATATAGCGTATACTTATATTTAGCAAATACAAGTACGTTACTATAGTGTTATCCCATACCCCGATCTTTTCTCTAATTCCTTAGGATTATGTTTTCAAAAATCATTTTAGTTTAAAGTGTTTCATAAAACTATGCTTCGATACCAAGTTGTAACATCTCCTATCTAGAAGCCCGAAGCTAAGTGCTACAGATGCTGCAGCCATCCATAGTATTAACTTATACTGACCAAATACGGTGATGTTAATGGTATTCATAATATCAGAAGCACATGAATATGAAACAAAATCACAGATTACAAAAACAACTTTTCTGATTACATTTCACAAAACATGTTCATATTCCATTACATAATCCCAATCGTTTCCCAAGTTCAGATAAAATATAATTATTACAAAATACGCCAAGAGCGACATATGAAGATGCCCCATTGGTTGACCAGAGTACTATATAGTCATAACTGACATAATACAACACAGCGAAATCAAACAAAATAAAACAACAACTCCTAAATAACTATCTATCAGCCATAGCTTCGACCCAACACCTTCCGCCTAAGTCCAATTCACTATGTACCAAGTCTTTGATACTATGTGCATTGGTTTCGATGGTGATGGAGGCAGAACTACTAAGTCGGAACCTCGGGTGCCGAAAGTGGCGAAATAGGTAAAAAGCCCGTTTAAACTGAATTTTATCCTTTTAAAGTAATCTTTTCAACTAACCTGCTTTATTTGTTAAAATATGATTGGTTGCAAATTTTCTTTTCCAAAAACACTGCCGAAATTTTAGAATTAAACAATTTAAATAATTTGCAAAATACCCCTTCTCCTTGTATAAATATATAAAACATTTAAGTCCCATACCTTAAATAATTTTATATATCTATTAAAACACTTAGTAAAATTCTAAAAATTCCAGAAAATCATTTTTAATATGTTCTCTAACATATATAAATTTCATATCCAAAACATATATAATTTAACCGTAAATTATTTTAAACCCAAATAATCATTTTCTTCACTAGAAAATTAATATTAAATCCACATAAATTCAAAAAATTATGAAAATTGAAACTCATCTTTAAAATATCATTTCTGATCTAAATCTAAAATTGCAAGGCATTTGGATGTCATTTAATTGGGTTTTCACATCAAAACATATCATAATAGCTATATGTATAAGCGTAGATCATCAACAAGCATATATAAACATTTAATCATTCAAAAACATGGCATAACATTGCAAAATAATTGGATTAACCTTAAAACTTAAAACAATAGAAAATATGAGATGTAATTTGTTGGGTGAATTCTCACCACCGGTCCAAGCTTCGCCGAACCAACCATCTCCAAGCTTCGCCGAACCAACCATCTCCAAGCTTCGCCGAACCAACCCACCTCCAAGCTTCGCCGAACCAAGCTGCTCACTCACCACCGGACCAAGCTGCTCAGTCACCACCGAACCAAGCACCTTACTCAACATACCACACCGGACCAACCTCACCATCCCACCACTGGTCCAAGCAACTACCGGTCCAAACTGCACTCCTCATGTTCCTACCGAACAACCCTCTCAAGCTCCTACCGGACCAACTCCAAACCGGACCAAGGTACTACCACATAGCACCGAATCACCTACAACCGATCCACTCTACACTCCAACCATCTCCGAACCAAGCGATGCCGAACCAAGACGTACCAGGCCAGATCACGTCAGCCCAGGCCCATCAGCAACTATACACATCCTAGACCCCTACCCCCAGCCTCACTCTATAAATAGAGGGGCAGGGGTACAACAATGGAAAAAAGTTTGAGAGCTCAAGCACGGAGAGAACTTTCAAATAACTTTCTTTTACTTGTATCAAAGCTTTGTACTTGTAATCAAAACGAGAGAAGAGAAATAACATATAAAGTGGACGTAGGCACATTCTGGCTGAACCACTATAAATCTGCGTGTCTTTTTTACAGTTTAGCCCCTGCTTTTCATATATTTGCATAAATCTCCAAAATCACTAAGAACAACATAAGATCTACTAAATCATACGACTTTGAGGTGTTTGTACATTTTTTGTGCAAACATTTTTGGTGCTTTCACTGAGAAGGTAGAAGCTCGAAGCTTCAGCTTCATCCACTTAACAAGTTTTCCTAACAGCATCGTCCGCCACTTGGAAAACATGCCTCCCAAACAGAGAAAAGATGTTAACAAAGAAAAAAACATCGCATCCAGCAGTCTTCCAGATCCAGCTGTCACGAATCAAGTAAATCGTCCTCCTCCAACAGTAGTAACAAATGAAGGACAGTCTAACCCAACCACTCCTGCCACAGAACAGCCTGCAGCAATTACTAGGGCAGATTTGGACAGAGTTGTGATTGAAGTAACTAACCGCTTCACGTCCCAGCAGGAAGCCTTGGTGGACCATCTCATGTCACGCTTAAGGGATGCTGAAGAATCCAACCGCAACACTGAAACATGGGGCGAGTCCCAGTCTGGAGGATCTCAGAGACAACAAAGATCTTCCTTCTTCGAAGGAGCTAACGGCAGAAGTAGCCATGGTAGGAGCCGAGACCGAGCACAGCCCGAAGTTAGGCCTGAGGAAACGTTTGGTACCGAACCCAACGGGGGAGGTACCGGACGGAGGTCAACTGTAGCTGAGGCTGTCATACTGCCTAACCACGGAAACGCCGGTGAACGGGGCCGAGCTAGAGTCCAGCCCGAAGTTGGACCTGAGGAAGTGCTTAGATCAGAACCCAGCAGGGGAAGATCAAGGCAAGGGCCAACTGTAGCTGACCCTAGCATGCTCCCAGAAGATCAAAGGCAGCCGCTGGAAAATATAAGGAACGATAGACGATACCATCCCTACAGGTCATCTGGACGGAATCAATCCCACAGAACAGAACCAAACTCATTTCTATCTGCTCCAAATTCTGATGAAAGGATGGCACGCTTATTCAGAGAGTGTGTCCAACGGGAGCAAAGAGATCGAGGGATAGGTGCTAGGGTAACCAGCCCTTTCGCCCGCAATATCGAAATTGCTATCACCCCCCGAGAATGGAAGATGCCGACAATGGAACCTTACAAAGAAACCTCCGACCCCGTTGTACACTTACAGAGGTACACGCAACATATGCTCATGAGTGGAGCAACAGAGGGAGTACTATGCAAATGCTTTCCGCTCTTCTTAGCAGATCTCGCTACCTCCTGGTTCTGTCATCTACCCCAGGGATCCATCAGCTCGTGGGAAATGTTGAAAGAAAAGTTTATCAGTCAGTTCCGCATCCATGTGGAACAACCTAAGGACGCTTATTCCTTATCCAGCGTCAAACATAAACCTGGAGAAAAACTGCAACAATACCTAACCCGATTCAATGCCGCAGCAGCCGCAGTCCAAGATGCCGATGAGAAGCTTATCCTAATGGCCCTCTGTAGTGGTGTGCATCCGGACACTAAATTTGCTAGAAGGTTGACGAAAGAAAAACCAGCTACTTTACCCGATTTCTTCCATGAAGCCGGGAAATACATGAGGCTTGAGGATGCTGCCGTTGAGGGGCAGTCAGGATAGCAAAATAAGGCAACTCACAGCAACGCCCCCACTGTGGCAAGGGACGTTCGAAGAAATGATTCCAAAGACAATGCTGGGGGCAAGAAGGGAGAAAAGCGCCTATATCGGCCTGGGCCGAGATTCGACACTTACACTCCTTTGAACGAGACCGTCGAAAATATCTTCCTTGCCACCTAAGGCGAAGTTAGATACAAACGCCCACCATACAAAAAGGAATCAGATAATGCGTAGAAATCTGGAAAGTTCTGCCGCTTCCACGAATCTCACGGGCATGATACCAATGAATACCATCATCTCCGGGATCTGATTGAGGAACACATCAGAAGGAAGAAACTGGAACGTTATGTAAAAAGTCAGGATAGGACTCCAGCTCCTACCAATGAAAACCCAAGGCTACCCTCACCGGACACCGGCAGAGGAAACCGCAACGCTAGCAGCTCTAGTCAAGAGAAAATAGTGGTCCATACCATCTCAGGAGGACCGCACATCGCGGACAGAAGCTGGAAAGAGATGGAAAGGTATGGAAAGTCGCTTAGAGACAATAAAGACTGTGTCAATTCGGTTATAGAAGAGCGCCACCCGAAGCGGAAAGAAAGTAATGACATCACATTCGGTAAGCGTGACCTAGAAGGAAGGCAGTACCCTCACATGGATCCCATGGTCATCTCTGCCCGACTCGGTCCCGCCGAAGTTTACCGAATCCTGGTAGACACTGGAAGCTCAGTAAACATCCTGTTCAAACACGCATTCGACAAAATGAAGCTATCAATGAAGGATGTATCTCTCTGCGATAAACCACTACACAGTTTCACTGGGGATGCTAAGATGCCCCTCGGGCAACTGGACCTCTTTGTTGAGATTGGAAGCCATCCCCGCTCCATTGTACGGAAGCAGACGTTCGTGCTAATAGAAAACCATTCGGCCTACAACGCCTTCTTAGGAAGACCATCCTTGTCTGACTTCCAAATTGTCCTAGCCCCATGGTGCCTAAAGATGAAGTTTCCAACGGATAATGGAATAGGGGAAGTAGAAGGAGACCAGGACATTGCTCGAGACTGCTATGTGACTGAACTTCGCAACAACCATAGGAAGGATAAAGGGAAGGGTGTAGAGATTGCCCTCTGCATGAAAAGTCTAGAAGCATAGCAACTAAAGAAAGCCCCTTCTCTTCGATATACCAGCGACCCTTTCAATGAATTAGACCCTAGGGACAAAGAGGAGGAGGCCACCGCTGAGCCTGCAGAGGCTATGGAGTTTATATCTATAGACAAGCACGACTCAAGTAGACTATTGAAAATTAGGTCCCAACTAAAAGCCGAATTGAAGGAACAACTCATCGATTTTCTCTGCCATAACTTGGATGTATTCGCATGGTCACACGCTGACATGACCGGAATCTCCCCCGACATAGCATGCCACGTATTAAACATTGATCCTACCAAGGCGCCCATAAAACAAAGAAAGAGAAGTATGGGGGCAGAACGATCAGCAGCCCTCGATGAAGAAGTAAAGAATCTACTCGCCAATGACTTCATACGAGAAGCTATCTACCCGGAATGGATCGCCAACCCGGTACTGGTAAAGAAGGCTAATGGGAAGTGGCGAACCTGCATTGACTTTTCCAACCTAAACGACGCCTGCCCAAAGGATTGCTTCCCACTTCCCCGAATCGACCAACTTGTAGACAGCACAGCCGGGCACGAGCTCCTATCTTTTATGGACGCATACTCATGATATAACCAAATTCCTATGCATGCTCCCGACCAAGACCACACTAGTTTCATCACCGACCGGGGTTTATACTGCTATAAGGTAATGCCTTTCGGACTTAAAAATGCAGGAGCCACATACCAGCGCCTCATCAACAAGATGTTTGCAGGGCTAATAGGACAAACTATGGAAGTATATGTGGATGACATGCTGGTAAAGTCAAGGAAAGCCAAAGATCACGTAAGCCACCTAGGCGAGATGTTCCAGGTACTTCGACGGTATGGAATGAAGTTGAATCCACTAAAGTGCTCCTTCGGAGTGTCATCAGGAAAGTTCTTAGGATTCATCGTACATGCCAGAGGGATTGAAGCAAACCCTGAACAAGTCCGAGCGCTAAGGGATATCAAGATACCTTCCACTCGGAAGGAAATGCAAAGTTTGAATGGAAAAGTGGCCGCCCTAAGCCGATTCATCTCCAAGGCAACAAACAAGTGCGTTCCCTTTTTCGAAGTTCTAAAGAAAGACAAAGGAAAGTTCGAATGGACTGACGAATGCTTAACCGCTTTCCTTAACTTAATCGAACACCTCCAGAAACCACCGGTACTCTCGACTCCAAGCGAAGGCGAAGAATTATACCTATACCTTGCTGTGTCATCTCATGCCCTAAGCGCTGCCTTGGTAAGGGAAGACAACCGCATGCAGCGGCCAGTATGATATCACCTATCACCCTCGCACCGCCATCAAGGGACAAGCCATGGCTGATTTCATTGCAGAATTC
Organism: Allium fistulosum; assembly: GCA_030737815.1. Lineage (NCBI taxonomy): Eukaryota > Viridiplantae > Streptophyta > Magnoliopsida > Asparagales > Amaryllidaceae > Allium > Allium fistulosum. The sequence continues at coordinate 1,382,977,635 of CM060901.1, read as the reverse complement.
ACTACCAACGAAGATAAGGAGCAATTGGAAATAGCAAAAGACATCAAGTGGAATCTCTTTGTGGATGGCGCATCGAACGAACAAGGCTCGGGGGCAGGTGTGGTAATAATCACTCCCAGGGGGAATAAGCTGCACTATGCTATAAGGTTGGAGTTCGCTGCCACCAACAACGATGCAGAATATGAAGCGGTGATAGCTGGATTAGAACTTGCCATAGAAATCGGAGCCAATTCTTTGTGTCTTCATAGCGATTCCCAACTTATTGTTAACCAGATACTAGGAGAATTCCAAGCTCGAGACGAATGACTCATAGCATATCTAAAGAAGACCAAGTTACTTCTCAGCCGATTGGACCACTACCTAGTCAAACACATCCCTCGGGAAGATAACCAAGAGGCCAACGAATTGGCGAAGCAAGCAAGTGTGAGAGACATCGCCATCTTCGGGGCAGTAACCATCTCGAAGCAACTGGCCCCAAGTTTTGAGCAAGTGAATCTGATAGCTATAACCGAAGAAGCAACTTGGATGACTCCCATCCGAGACTACCTACAAAGCGGCACGCTACTGAACGGGCGTAACGAAGTCAAGAAAATCTTGAGGAAAGCATCCCGCTACAGAATACAAGAAGACGTCCTCTATCGGCGCGGATTCTCTAACCCGTTATTAAGGTGTGTCGCTGGGAGGGAAGCCAAGGAAATCTTATCTAACATCCATCAGGGAAGCTGCGGAGATCACACCGGAGGGCAAACTTTAGCAAAGAAGACACTCCGATATGGATATTTCTGGCCTACCTTAAGCAAGGACGCCTTAAATTTCATCAAAAAGTGTGACAGATGCTAGAAGTTTGCTAAGATTCCGCGGCTACCAACAACTGAAATTACTCAAATGACCAGCCCTTGGCCCTTCGCAATATGGGGAATCGACTTAATCGGCGAACTGCCAATGGGCCGAGGCGGGGCCAAATATGCTATAGTGGCAGTCGACTATTTCACCAAATGGGCAGAAGCGGAACCTTTGAATAAAGTATCTTCAACAAAAGTTATCAACTTCTTGATCAAAAATGTTCTGTGCAGGTACGGAGTCCCACTCAAAATCATATCAGACAATGGACTTCAATTTGACAGCGAGGAATTCGCCAACTGGTGCCAAGAACACGGAATTCACAAAAGCTTCTCATCCGTAGCGTATCCCCAGGCAAATGGACAAGTCGAAGCAGTCAACAAAATTCTGAAAACTCTAATAAAAAAGAAGCTCGAAAAGTCAAAGGGCGCTTGGGTGGATGAACTCCCTACGGCACTATAGGCCTATCGCACATCTTTCAGAACATCGACGGGGCACACTCCTTTCTCTTTGGCATACGGATCGGAGGCTATGCTCCCAGTTGAAACCTTTGTGCCTTCCCACCGTAGGGTCAACTATAACCCAGAAGAGAACGAAGAACTCTTTCACATGTCTTTGGATCTAGTTGAGGAGAGAAGAAATGATGCAATCCTTAAAGCAGCAGCCCACAAACAGAAAGTGGCAGCACAATACAACTCCAAAGTCAAGCATCGTACCTTACAAGAAGGGGATCTCGTCCTCAAGCGAATCTTTCCTCGCCCCGGAGCACTAGACCCAATCTGGGATGGACCATATGTAATCCATAAAGATCTCCACAACGGAGCTTATATTTTGTCAACAGTGGACGGAGAAGTGTTCCAGAGGGCATGGAACATCCAACACCTCCATCGATACTTTTCTTAACTTGTATTGCCCATATGAAGTGAATTAACAAAGAGAATCAGTGGACGTAGGCATTTTCGTGCCGAACCACTTTAAAAAAACTTTGTCTCTTTTTTTAACTTGTTCCTTTATATCTTGGCTGCATGTTAACTTTATCCTTTTCTGTTGGACAAAATCCTATGCATACAGCATTTCAATTCGAGGCACTCCACAGCACAACTTCATCTGGACAAGACCTAACAGGTACTATGCGAATCTATGCCCTCGCCAATGAGACACTTTCACTCCAGCATCCCTCTGCTACAGGTTAACTCATTGCTCGCGACGGCCCTTAAAGCCAACTGTAATGAGCCGATTATAAGCCACCGAGAAGGCCGACTATAGCCGAGGCAGCTCATTACGGCGTTCGGCTCGCCGGCAACTGTGAACCGATTATAAGCCCCAACATAAGGTGTGGCCAGCCAGGGGCAGTTCACGGTTGACGATCGGCACCCACGCTAGCCGGCCATAGTAAATCGAATAATACCCATGATTACGGGCCATAATGGCCCGGGTAGTTACTGTGCGCGATCTCGGCTCCGATGTGTCTTAAGTACGGCTGTGGTAAAAAAGAATTAACTCCCCGCGGAGGCGTAAGATGGATGACAAATGTCTCCAAGACCCACAGCTAGGGAAAGTGACTACAAAGCCCGTTTGCCACGAACTTAAGCACATCGAAGGCCTTCCGTGATTGGAAGTTTTACTATTTCACATATTTCAATTTTACTTAAGAAACTTTTCTCCTATCCTCTGTAACAATCCCTGAAGTGCAGGACACAAAACAGGAGACACTCACTAATAGAAGCGGATACTCACAGCAAGATACTGGACTGCATCCCTTACTCGGTCACACAGGATATTCAAAGTTGCCATCTACAAGTAAAATATAAGGGGCGATATTTCCTTCTTTCATATATGCCTATAATTTGTTCACACCCCACGCTAACACTGCAAGTCATGAAATTATGTTTTAAACAAGAACCTGACACCAAACACAATTTAATTACAAGAATATGCATAGCTATATTTCTTAGGCAACGTGTCAAAATAGCAAAAACATTCAAAAGACGACAAGATCAGCTTAAGTTAAAGGATTGCACATCAAGAATAGAGCTATTTATTACAAGTAGCAAGAATTACAACCTAAAAGTTACTCTACTGTTTTAAGACTAACATATACTGCCATGGCAAATCCACAAAAAGAATTTTCCAGGTCTAATCAGGGAGCCGGCTGCATTGGAGTCTTGTCCTTGTCCTGTTGCCCACCTGTCCAGTCAGAAAAAGAAATCATTAGTGATAAGCAATAGAGTTAAAAAAAGAAGAAACTAATGAAGTAGAGATTACCAGCAACTTCCCCTTGATCGTCTTGGTCATCATCCCCTACTTCCACACCTGCCTCCTCAATAGCGAACAACCGCATCCCCTCTTTCACCGCTGTCTTCTCCTCCTTGGTAAACTGAGCGGTGACCACATCCATCCTAAAAGCCGCTCCACCCTCCTTATCCGCCTCAGCCTTGGCCTCCTCTAGAGCCCTGAGGTAAATCCTAGCCATAACCCGGGGGTAGTCGTCCATCCAAGATAAGCTGCCCTGCTTCCAAGTGCGAAAGTACATGTCCTGCAGCATATCGTCCATCATCCCCTCATTTTCCTCAAACTCCCTCATACGGGCCTCAGAAACCGATAGCCTTGCAATGGCAGCATCCCTTTCCAGTCGGTATCGCGAGCAGTCAGCCTGAATGGACCTCCTCATCACCTCCATCTCCTCCTTTAGCCTGACCTGAGTAAGCTCTGCGGCTTCAAGCTTCCCCGACAGCTCCTCTACCTGCTCAAGATCCGCCCTCCGAACCTCGTCCACTGTCGAGATGGCCATATTTATCTGCTCCTTGCAAGCAGCCTCCATCTTCCGCAATTCCGCCTTACTAGCCTCCTCCATAGTCTTCCTCAACCGCCCGGAGGCAGCCTCATGCTGAGAAATCTGAATGGCCTGATCAGCAAGCTGTTTGGCCTGATCCGAAACCATCAATCGTAGTCGGATGTTGGCACTCCCAATCTCCTCTCTAGCCTTAACCAGTCGGGCATGATGCCCCATCAGCTTCCTAGTCTCCTCCGCCACCCGATCAATATTAGCCTTGGCCTCGTCTCCCATGGTAATTACCCGAGTGGTAAGTAAATCGAGATCTAAGGACTTAGCCTCATCAAGCACCCGTACCATGGGATTGCGGGGAAGAAGGTGCTCACCGGTAACCTCGTCAAAGGTAATATCATGAGAACTTGGATCCAGATCAGGGTGACCCGCAAATGGATTACGAGCCAAACCAGGATGATCAATCTGCGTAACGGTAGGATTTTCAGACAGGTACGGAGAGAGTGCGAACTCAGTATCCTCCTCTGTGATATCATGAAGGGGCTGAATTGGGGGCTGGGGACCGAGTGAAGGTTCGGATAAGGGATGACTCTTCTTTCTCTTCTGAATACCCTCTTCAATAACCCCGAGAAGAGGACGGTAGTCGACTACATCCCCGGAACGGTGGGTCGGAGTCTTCGGCTTGGCGGAAGCTTTGGAGAGCTTGTATTGTTCAAGCCTGTGCCAAAGATCTGAGGCCTTGGCCATTTTATCTGCTCCTGATATAAAGAACAAGTGTCACAAGCTCACATTGATCCATAATTCAAGAAACGCGGTAAATTAAAAGTTAAAAGAAGAAAGGAAACACATCTGTTATACAAACCCTGGGGAGGAGTAGGATACTGCAATGAGTCCTGGATTTCATTCCAGGATGGGAGCGGATCATAAAATATTCCTAAGTCCCTATCATAAATGGAGCCTGCAGGAGTCAAAAGTTCACCTTGAGTCGTCAGAGCCACCTTGGCTGGAGTAGTCTGAGAAGATTTGCTTGCACCGGTCCCGGCCTTGTCGGCTTTCCCGGATTTCTCTACCAAAGCCGTTTCTCCATCCAGCCCCTCAAAAAGCCTGACGAAATGCATCATCCGTCCACTCCTGAATCTCGCCCGCCTGCCCAGGAAGCAAGGCCCCGATGCCATCGCCACCATCATCACCTTCCCGACCATCTCCACCCTCACCTCTTTCCTCCTCTACGTCTTCCTCCCCCTGGGTAAGTGGATAATTGCTGGGGGAAGGACCGTCCGACTTTTTAAGTTTCTTACATCCGACAGCTGGAGGTTTCGTGAAAGGTTTCCTCTTGCCACTCTCTACCGTGACACCTCCCTTAGCCTGAGCAGCCGCCCTCTCCTCCGGCATTTCCCTCAGCTTGACTACTGACTGCTGTGGGAGGATCAAGTTATACTCCAGAAGGGTCGCATTTCTGATCAGGTAGGCAGCTGATCTATCTCTCCCGGGGATAGCTTCTATCTCAGCCGCCGTCTGAACCAGGCGATCAGTCTCCACAACCGCAAAGCCACCTGTCGCTAGCAAAAATGGAAACGTATGAGAAGAAGCATCGCAACCCGAATGGAAATTATAAATAAAGCATCGACTTACATCCAGAGGTGAAACGTCGAATATAAACAGAGTCGTCCCTGATGAAGAACCACTCCTTCTTGAACATGCTGAACTTAGAATACAGATCCAAGACCGGCTTGAAGGTTACAACTGACTCCAAGCTGATATATGGGGACCCCTTCTTATAGCCCCTCAGATTATATAAGTACCGGATCTCCCGGTTGGAAGGAGCACGCCCATACTTCCTCTGGAAGATGACGAAGAGGCTCACCAGTATAGCATAGGAGTTGGGTTGAAGCTGGAATGGGGCCACCTTTAGATAGGTAAGGAAGCTGGCTACCCAAGCATTAAGAGGCGGGATGGCACCACACATACAGTGGTATCTGCTATAGGCAAAGTATCCTTCGGGAGGGTCGTATGGCATAACTTCTCTCCCTGGAAACAGCATGCGCGTTCTATCGATTCCGAAAGAACGGGAGATAACATCAAGCTGCTCCTCCTTGAGGGAGCTGGGAAAGCAATCGGGCGGGGAGTTCAGAAGCTCCTGAGGGCCGTACCCGTCCACCAGTGATCTTGGAGCAGTTCCGTGACGTTCCAGTCCTGGCTGAGCAGGGGGCACTGCGGAAGATCCTCCTTCGCCCTGGGACTTCTTTTTATCCGATCGAGTTTCTGCTTTTCGAGACATTTATCTGCAAACACAAAGAAGTGTGTCATTAGAATAAAGGAAGTAAAGGAGCGAGTGTGTGCAGTCTGGAATTTCACTCATAAAATCAAAATGCTCAAATTCCTATTGTCATTCGGTAAGGTGAAGGTTAAATTTCATTCGGTATTCAGAGTCTCAAGGTTCATTCGGCATTCCCCGCATAGGGTTCATTCGGTGATCCAAATGAGAATACTCATTCGGTATTTGGAGTCTCGAGGTTCATTCGGCATTCCCCTATAGGGTTCATTCGGCATGAGAATGCTGGTCCGGTACTCAGGATCCACGAACTCATCCGGTAATCCAAGGACGATAGTTCATTCGGCACTCGAAATACCCGGATTCGTTCGGTTGTCTAAAAGGGCTATTCGGCGAGAGAAGGCTGTATCACCTGATTCGATCCGGTATGAATGTCTGGTTCGGTTGTCTTGGGTTGGAAGGGAATAATGAAAGTATACAGCCCCAACTTATAGGCAAATATAGGATGCCGGACCAGTTGGATCGGCACTCAGCGATCGAATGGAAGGAAACAAAGTAGACCATATGCCAGCATATACCCCACTTTGGGGGGCAAATGTTGGGTGAATTCTCACCACCGGTCCAAGCTTCGCCGAACCAACCATCTCCAAGCTTCGCCGAACCAACCATCTCCAAGCTTCGCCGAACCAACCCACCTCCAAGCTTCGCCGGACCAAGCTGCTCACTCACCACCGGACCAAGCTGCTCACTCACCACCGAACCAAGCACCTTACTCAACATACCACACCGGACCAACCTCACCATCCCACCACCGGTCCAAGCAACTACCGGTCCAAACTGCACTCCTCATGTTCCTACCAAACAACCCTCTCAAGCTCCTACCGGACCAACTCCAAACCGGACCAAGGTACTACCACATAGCATCGAATCACCTACAACCGGTCCACTCTACACTCCAACCATCTCCGAACCAAGCGATGCCGAACCAAGACGTACCAGGCCAGATCACGTCAGCCCAGGCCCATCAGCAACTATACACATCCTAGACCCCTACCCCCAGCCTCACTCTATAAATAGAGGGGCAGGGGTACAACAATGGAAAAAAGTTTGAGAGCTCAAGCACGGAGAGAACTTTCAAATAACTTTCTTTTACTTGTATCAAAGCTTTGTACTTGTAATCAAAACAAGAGAAGAGAAATAACATATAAAGTGGACGTAGGCACATTCTGGCTGAACCACTATAAATCTGCGTGTCTTTTTTACAGTTTAGCCCCTGCTTTTCATATATTTGCATAAATCTCCAAAATCACTAAGAACAACATAAGATCTACTAAATCATACGACTTTGAGGTGTTTGTCCATTTTTTGTGCAAACATAATCATTATTCACCTTAGCTTTGAAATTAAGGATTTGAGATTTGATCTTGATTAAGTTGCTTAAGCTTTTCCATTGAAATCTTGCTTATCTTCTCTTTTCTTCCCTTAATCATGGCCGACCTTAAGTTTTTTTTCTTTTGTGAATATAGAAATGAATATGTGAATGATGGGGTTAAAGGTTTAGGGTATAAGGATGTGTCCTATTCCTATATTGCCTCTTTATCTATTTGCCTTAACATTTTAATTCTTTAGTTCATTTGTATATGGCATGGCTACCCTTACTAATCACAAATCTCAATCCTTTAACCATTTTACATTATTTCATTTAATTTACCTAATTAAATGTTCCTAAATAATGTTACTAAAAAATTAGGGTTATTACAGATAAATATGGTAGTATGTTAGGAGAGCACAATTTATAGGGATGCTAGGTCAGTTAAAAGCATATAGAATTCTGCCCAGCTAATCCGGCTACCAATAGTGTGACTTTAGAACTAATGTGAGACATCGTCTATAGTAAGTACCCACGAAGGACACGAGATTAGTCTCAATTATATAGGGTAAGTCTGCCAGCTAGTCTAGCTAACATCACCTATAAATAGACGAACTAATGTGAGACAACATAATTTGTGTTACGGGTTATATTATGTTGGACCTGCTTCAGGGTTGGGGATATTAAGTATTTGTTGGAGGGTCCGCCTCCTTTCTACTTAAGAAGTATTAAATGGTCGGGGTTATCGATTAGGCACGGTAGAGGGAAATCTCAAAAAGAGTCCGCTTTAAGGCTGAGGTATTAAGTTGATATTGAAGGGTCTGCCTCTCCCATAAAGAAGTATTAAGTGGCCTAATGAGATTTCATGCAATGTCAACTAGTGAGTACCAAAAAGGGGTCCGCCTTGGGTTAGGTATTAAATGGCAGGGACCTGCCTAAAGTATATGTATTAGAATAGCCAAAGTCTACCTAATTCCTATTGAAAAGGTATTATCTGTCTTAGGTACTTTCTTTCATATTGTTAGGACATGATTGATGGTAGTTGCATGGGATTGGGAAAGGCCTTTGGCCTGGAGTTGATGGTAAGTTATGGAGTTGGACTGAGAGAGTGTAAGTTATAGTGTTAGGCTGGAAAGGCCTTCGGGCTTACAATAGTAGGTATTCTTGTCAGGATATAGTTAGAATACAGAGACATATTACTTATTTAAATAATACTGCCCAAATACTATTATGGTAAGATTTTAGTTTTTCATTCAGCATGCTTTATTATTCCAACCCCCTTCTCATTACAGCACAAAGGTTAGGTGAGACGATGATGATTTAGAGGATAAAGGAGAGGCGATGACTTATAGGAGTTATCTATCTACTTATGTTTTTATATATTTTGATATACCTATCTCAGACATGATGTTGTTGTACTTTGAGATATTATATTTTGGATATTGGGATGTTATATTTTTTAAGATATTTGAACTTTTATAAAATGGCTACTATTTCTAATTTTTTTATCCTTTCTGCTGTGAGATTCTGAAAGTATAGATAGCTCTGTGTATTGTTTATTTTATCAAATTTTCAACCAACAACTAGCTTTAGAATGGCCCTAAGGTTCGATGGGCTTTTATTGGATCAAAAATCAGGCCAGTTTCAAGGCGGGTTGTTACATTTGGTATCAGAGCTTAAGTTACCTGATCAAAGGGAATGGGTATATGAAGAGGGCGTACTTGTTATCTTTGAAAGTATTTTTCAAAACCCCACTATATCATATACACACACACAAATATATGTTATATGTGTGTGTATATATACTTATTTGAACATACGTGAACACACTAGGTAAATCTTTTATTGCAGTAAATAATACTATCTTAGGAAGTTGTAACTAAAAGCTTAAACCTACAAATAGTTGATAATGGTTGAAAATCATTGTTCTGAGACTGGGAACCCCTCTACCGAAGAGATACCCACTATCCGAGTTATGCCTGAATGGTTTAAGAAACACCTAAGGTATGGATGAAAAATTCCCATTCCTCAACAAGCTGCATCGGCGACACCCATTGCTCATCCGCTAAAGCGGTACCTCGCCCTATAGACTTTCCCAAGATGTATAAGGACTTTCGGAATATGGAAGGAAAGGTGTATATGGAATTAAAGGTTTTGTTGAGATAAAGGCTCGGATTAACAATTATAAGCGTATATTTCAAAAGCTTGGATGTGAAGACCAAATCAAGAAGAGAATGGGGGCATGACCGCTTTGAGTCGCAATTCCTGTCAAGGGCTGAGGTGAATTTGCAATTGGAAAGGTTTATACAACTTTGTTAGAACCTCCAGTGTATGTTTCAATGATAACAACTATACAATCATATATATAGACACACACACACACACTTTATCAAGATTACAGATATATGCTACAAGAAGACACCATGCTCGAAGCTATCGAGACTCAAAGAGAAATGAAGATCTATCGACCATACTATAGTTAGTAAGGTTATTCTACTATAAAAGAGTCTTAGATAAAATATTATTAAGGTCTCCTTGAGTATATATGCATACACAATTACACACTATTTCATATGCACTGAAATTAAGTTGAAAAATTATTTTTACTACTCGCAGACATCTGAGGTAAAATCACAGACATCTGTGACAATTCTTGAATTGTTTTCTGAATTCATAGACGTCTTAGATTTTACCACAGGCGTCTTTCGTATGAAGAATTGCAAATTATGAACAGACACTTTTATTGAGACAAAAAGAAATTACTCTTCATCAAAAGGTTGCAGCCATTAAAGTGAATAGAACTTTTCTAATAGTAACAACTCTTCATCTACATCCTTTTGAATCTATAAATACTACTTTAATTAAGATGTAGAGACTAACGAATTTGAATTAATGAAAATCTTTTCTCTCTTGACTTCTTAAAACTACCTTGTGCATACATTGCTTACATACTCTCAATCTATTATAACCAAAATATAATTTTGGTTAAACCACTTCCTACAATTCAGAGCAATCACATTTACACACTCAAAGGATATCATATGAAGATTTGTTTTATCGATCAAAAACCGTGTTATTTGGAACATAAGATTGTCAAAGATATACTTTTGAATTAGCCTATTCCTCCAGGCGAAGCGAGTGTCAGTTGGTTAAAGAAAATACCGAAGGAGAGCTTCGGGACTGAACGTAAGATGGGAGGTCCGAACCAGTATAAAATATCTGGTGTGATCGTTTCTATTATTTATCTTACATTCAATAATTATACTCTGCTTATCATATTTAGTAATATAAATTCATACATACATACATATATATATATATAAGTTGCATTATTTATAAAGGTCCTATAGACTTTCAAACTTAGGCAGGGAGACTCCACTTTGAAGGAATATATCAGTAGGTTTATAGGACTAGCTAAGTTCAAAATGAGTTTGATTGACATCTCGATGAAGAAGGCCATGAAGTTTCTTAAAGGCCTGAATTCCCCACTTAGAGAGTTTCTCTTAACCTAAGTATCCACGGGTGCCACTCATGAGATGTTAGTTAAGATGGCTTTACTTCAGAGCGTTGGCTTAGAGGAGAAGGAGAAAGAGAAGGAAAAGGTGGCACCAGTGCAGAACCAAGGTGGAACAAGATCAAGGAGGGTATAACTTGCCGAAGATGCCAAAAGAAAGGACACATTACTAAAAACTATAAAGTGAGTTTAATGAAGGAGGAGTTCAAAGGGAAAAGCTATTGCTGCCATGAAGAGCGACACTATAATAATTAATGTCCAAAGCTGGCTAAGTAAGGATAGAGTGGGCAAGCTTATGCCATTGAGGTTGTACCTATCTCTAGTAGACCACCCTTAGGGATCAAGGAAAAGCTGCAATTGAAGATACAACTATCATTTTTAGGAATGGACTTATCTTAGGGTGGATTGGTTATCCTACCATGAGGCTATCTTAGATTGTGATTGGAGGAATATATGGTTAAGGAGTTGTAAGGTGCGAGATATAGATGTTCGTTGTACACCCTAAAACTCAGTCGAGTTAAACTGCTTATACTCGCTGAGCCTATCATAAGGTGAGCTCTCATCTGTCCTCATAGTTTGAGAATTTCCTGACGTATTTAAAGAAATCTCGAGTCTCCCTCCCCAAAGAGAGATCAAGTTTAGGATCGATTTAGAGAAGAACACTAGACCCATCTCTTTACCACTGAGACACATGGCCCCCAAAGAAAGGCAAGTGTTGGATAAGAAAATTTTGAAGCTATTGCAGAAAGGATTCATCCACCATAGTACTTCTGAATGGGAAGCACCTGCTGCCTTTGCCACCAAGGCAGACGACTCATTAAAGCTATATGCTGACTACCGAGAACTCAACAAGTTGACCCTGCCTATCACAAATTATCCCTTACCTAGAATAGATGATTTATTTGATCAACTTGTTGGAGCTAAAATCTTTTCCCAATTGGACTTAATAATTTGATTTCATCAATTGTGGATAGTTGAGGATAGCAAGCAAAAGACCACATTTGGCACTTCAGACGAACTATATGAATGATAAGTGATTCCTATCGGATTAACGAATGCCCCCCGCAAACTTTGTAAATTTGATGAGTAGTGTGTTTAGGGGACAACTGAATAAATTTGTCATAGTGTTTATATATGATATTATAGTATACTCTAAAGGTGAGGATGAGCATGAAAATCACATAAGGGAGGTACTAGGGACTTTGAGAAGGCATCAACCTAAAGCCAAATTCTCAAAATTTCACTTTTGGAAGAAGGAGGTGAGATTCCTTAGACATATTGTTTCCAAGAAGGGACTGTCTGCAGACCCTGCAAAGGTGGAAGCTATTCAAGATTGGAAGATTCCAAAGAACTCTATGGAGGATAAGAGTTTTCTTGGGTTGGCGGGTTATTATAAGAAATTCATCAAGGACTTTGCGAAGATAGCAGTCTCACTAACTCGCTTAACCAAGAAAAATCTAGTGTTTGTATAACATGAAAAATGCATGAAAGCTTTCGAGATGCTGAAGGATTTGTTGACTTGTGCGCTAGTACTTACCATTCCTGATGGAACGAAGCCTTTCATGGTTTACATCGACACGTATGGTATAGGATTAGGAGTTGTTCTTGTGCAAAAAGGTAGAGTTATAGCTAATGTAGGTAGATAGTCGAAGGACCATGAGAAGAGATACCCAACTCACAACTTGGAGTCAGCAACTATCGTCTTTGCTTTGAAGATGTGGAGGCACTATCTTTTGGAACAAAGGTTTAAGTTGTTCACTAACCACAAATCCCTCAAATATCTATATTCCTTAAAAAAATCCGAATCTTAGGCAGCAGAATTAGATAAAATTTATAGCATCATATGACTTTGAGGTACAGTTTACCTCTAGAAAAGGGAATGTTTTCGCCGATGCCCTTAGCCGGAGGCATGCTACTCTAGGTGCTACATATTAGTGGAGGAAGTTGAATTTCCTCTCGAATTTCAATCTCCGACTGAACCAATGCTAGCTGCTTGGTAGCAATGGAAGTTAGTTTAGCATTAATGGACCGCATTGGGCAAGACAAGTGGAAGGATGTGACAGTTATAGATATTATGGGAAAGCTTAGTAGAGGGGAGTGTTTTCCCCATAGTGGTAGGTATGTAATTGATCAAAGACGGCATTTTAGGAGAGATGAACGCCTTTGTATTCCTATGGTTGAGGATGTTTTAGAGGAAGTGCTAGTGGAGTGTCACCATTCCAGGATGACCATTCACCCCAAAGGAGATAAGATGTATAAGGATATAAAGCAAATTTTCTATTGGGTGGGGATGAATAAAAAGTTAGCAGAATTTGTTCTAGGTGTTTGACATTCCAAAAGATAAAGTAGAGCAAGGGAAGCCCAAAGGGTTGTTATTACTGTTGGAAGTGCCGACTTGAAAGTGAGAGCATGTATCGATAGATTTTATAGATGGATTGCCTAGGAGTCATTGAGGCAATGAAGCTATATTGGTTATAGTAGATTGACTCGCTAAAAGCGTCCATTTTATCCCGTTAAAAATCATAGGACTGCATCATCCCTTGCGCAAATTTATATCAAGGAGGTAGTACGACTCCACGGAGTTCTAATTAGCATTGTTAGTGATAGGGACTCTTTATTTACTAGCAAATTTTTGAGGAGCTTGCATTTAGCCTTGGGAACCACATTGAATCTTAACACTGGTTATCACCTGTAGACCAATGGCCAGATGGGAAAAGTGAATAGGGTTTTGGAAGATTTGTTGTGGGCTTGCATCACGGACTTTAGAGGACATTCGGAACAATATTTATCCTTAGTAGAATTCACGTACAATAATAGTTATCAAGCGACAATTGGCATGACACCCTTTGAAGTGCTATAAGGAAGGCCATGTAAATCACCAAACCGTTGGTGGAAAACCATCGACAAAATCCTACTTGGACTAGATTTGATTCGCGGAACCTCAAAAAAGATAGAGATAATTAGGAAACGATTGAAGGCCACACTGGATCATCAGAAGTCCTATGTGGACAAGCGAAGGAATTAGAGTTTGAGGTAGGAGACATGGTGTTCGTTAAGGTTTCCCCTCTTATGGAGGTTGTGAGATTTGGTAAGTCGGGGAAGTTAGCGCCAAGGTTTGTTGGCCCTTTCCCAATCTTGGAAAGAATAGGGAAACTTGCATATTGAGTGAAGCTACCGGATAAGTTGGTAGGAGTTCATAACGTTTTTCATGTTTCACACTTGAGGAAATGCCTGCATGACACTGCCACTATAGTAGAGCCTAATCTATTAGTAGACATTGAGACGGAGCCGATAGTACCCCATGCCATGTCGTGCATAGTGGAGCACAAAACTAGGAAGTCCCGCAACAGAGAAATTAGGCTGGTCCAAGTGCAATGAGGAGATAATCTGGTGAAAGCACATGGGAAACTGAAGAGAAGACGAAGGCTTCTCATCCTGAGCTTTTCTATGGTAAATTTTATCTCTCCAAAATTAGGTTTTTTGGTTGCGTCGTGGTTGCTATATTGGATGGTAGGGGATGGATGTCATATTTTTTCTTTTATTTGTGCATATATAGAAATTTTATGCGTATTTAGGATGTTTGCGCACATGTCTATATGTCATGATCTAGCATTCACTCTAGGACTAAGCTCACCTATAGTATGTCTGCATACATAATCACATTGCACTTTTGGTTGAGTAGATGGTTGTGTGGATAACTTAATTGTATAACATGGATGTTGAGTGCGCGTTACACTCTCTATCCCTTAGGGATTTCAGGATGAAATCCTTTTTAATGGGAGAATGTAACACCCCGTAAAAATTAATAAGAAATTAATTAATTAATTATAAGGCTAAAATTAGAAATTTGTAAGTGTCAAAATTTGGCCATGGAAGTTATACCATTGCATTTGTGGCGATTTTCTGATCAACTTTCATACATAAAGTTGTGTAATCGGCGCTTAAACGGAAAAGTTATTGACGTTTGAATTTTTCAAATTTAAATAATTCAAATGGAATTCAAATTCAAATTTTGAATTAATGTTAACATTTGAAATTTAATATATTAATAATTATGTTAATGGTAATTTGAAACTTAGGGGTTAAGTAAACGTTAAAATAAACGTTAATGGTAATATAAATAAATAAGGAATTAAATAAATAATAATGATAACGAATAAGAACGTTCCAAATATAGGCAACCGATCGACCGCCTTCCTTGGGCCAGTCGACCGCTTGAGGAAGGGCAATCGATCAATGTAGTTGAGGCGGCTAGGGTTATTTTAGACTAGGAACGGCCCAGATTTTATTATTTCGAACCGAATTAAATCCGACGGTTCTAGTAACTCCTAATCACTAAAAATAAGAGGCTAGTCCCCTCACTTTTATTCACAAATTATTTGAAAACGCAAGCGAAACTCTGTCAGTTTCTTCTATAAAATTCAAAATTTCTTATAATTTTCAGGTAAAGGATTTCAGATATTCAATATTCAATTTCCAATTCGATTCTTCTCCAATCCTTGAAATTCTAAGTCTAATTCATATACAATCCAATTGTTGGGTATTTCAAAAAGGAAGAAGTCTAAAAAGATATTAGAAGCATGCATAATCAAATCCAAGAGAAAGCTGGGAACCATCTGTGAGTGGGAATCTTATGTTTCTCTCATTTTAGTATTTGTATAGTTGAATTTGGATTTGTTTTATGCCTTAGGAAATTTTGTTCATGAAAACATTAAATTTAAATTAAAACCCTGAAATTCCCCTCAGCGAAGTGTTAATTCTTATTGGAATATCAATTGCTTTATATTAAAATAGTAGAGTTTGTTTGGATATTGCAATTCGTGTATTTTAAATTTAAATTAAAACCCCAAAATTCCACTTAGCGAAAAGTTAATTCTTATTGGAATCTCAATTGCTTTATATTAAAATAGTATAGTTTGTTCGGATATTGCAATTTGTGTATTTTATATTCTATTCCACTTCTAATTCTTCTTTATTGATGTGTTAAAGGATTCAGAAAGGAAATATAGTTAGGAAATGGCGTGTAAGGTACAAATTCCCTTATTCGTAGTTTGCGCTGCCTATTTCCATGATTTAAATATGAATTCCAATTCACTTCAGATTTGTTTACATAAAAGTTGAATATAGTATAAAAGATTTAAATTGTAAATGTTATTCGTTAAAATAGAAGCATTGATTCTATATTTTAATATAGAATAATTTTGGTATAAGATTCTATTTTTTAATGCAAGTCTATTGGTTTGGCTAAGGATATTAGCTATTTTGTAATTTATTGTTTGGAGACGGACTTATATAATTTGGAAGTTTTGACATTTAAATGATTAGTATATGACGCAAAATCTTCGCACAGTTAGTAGTATTTAGTTATGTACGTGTGTGTATATATTATATTAGCATACAAACAACATATAATTAATAATGTATTAATCGTGTTGTATAAATAGGTTAGTAAATTAGAATTAAACCCCCTTAGGAAGAAATTTAAGGATGAAATAAGGGGTTTTTCCATATATAGCCTTAATGTGAAATGTGGTGAGATAAATATGGTAATATGTTAGAAGAGTGGAAATTATGACTTAGTTATAGGGGATGCGAGATCAGCTAAAAGCACACGGAAGTTTACACAGCTAATCTGGCTACCATCAGTCTAACTTTGGAACTGACGTAAGACATCGCCTATAATGAGTACCCATGGAGGTCATGAGGTTAGTTTCAATTCTGTAGGGTAAATCTACCCAGCTAATCTAGCTATTAGCACGTATGAATAGTTAGACCAATGTGAGAGGTCACATTTTGGGTTATGGGTCATAATACGTAGGACCTGCTTTAAGGTTAGGGGTATTAAGTGGTCGTTGTAGGGTCTGCCTCCTTCCTACTTAAGAAGTATTAAATGGTCAGGGTTATCGTTTAGGCATGGTAGTGGGAAATCTCGGGAAGGGCCCACTTCGGGGCTGTGGTATTAGTGACTATTGTAGGGTCCGCCTCTTCCATGAAGATGTATTAAGTGGCCTGCTGAGATTCCATACAATGTCAACTAGAGAGGGGTAGAAAGGAGTTCGCCTTGGCTTAGGTATTAAATGATGGGGACCTGCCTAAAATATAGGTATTAAATGGTCAGATTCAGCCTAATTCCTATTGAATAGGTATTAAGTGGCTCAGGTACTTTCTCTCACATTGTTAGGACATGATTGACACTAGTTGCATGGGACTGGAAAGGACCTTTGGGCTGTTGTTGATGGTAAGTTTTGGAGTTCGATCGAGAGAGGGTAAGTTATAGTATTGGGTTGGAAAGGCCTTTAGGCTTATAGCAGTAGGTATTCTTGTCAGGATATAGTTAGAATGCGGAGACATATTACTTATCTAAATAATACTGCCCAAATACTGTTAGAGTAACATTTGAGATTTTCATTCATCAGACTTTGCTGTTCTGACCTCCTCCTCATTACAACACACAAGTTAGGTGTGCCGATGATGATTTAGAGGATGAAGGCGAAGGCGAGGACTTATGGCAGTTATCTATCTACTTATGTTTTTATATATTTTGATGTACTCATCTCAGACATGATGCTGTTGTACTTTGAGATATTATATTTCTAATATTGATATTTTATTTTTTGTTATGAGATTTAAATTTTATAAATTGGGTTCTATTTCTGATATTTATTTTATCTTTCCACTATGAGATTCTGAAAGTATAGAAAGCTATGTGTATTATTTATTTTATCAATTTTTCCAACCAACCGCCAGCTTTGGAATGGGCCTAAGGTTCGATGGGCTTTTATTGGATTGACAACTAGGCTCATTTCGAGGCGGGTTCTTACATAAGATATACATGACTACATCTTGGAGAAATGTAGTTAAATGTGATGAAGTAAATGGATCCGCTATTGTTACTAATGGACTTTGGACTATACAACTATATGAATTAGTCCTATGAATTTAATAACTCATTCGTTTCTCCCATTGAATGGGCGCTTATTTGCATCCCTTTCGAGACACGAGTTACAAGTATCACATGATTCATAATCAAATGAAGGGAGATAACTTTCGTTTCCTTACTTGTATAATGATTTCTCAATGATATGGTCTAGTATATAGAATCAAAAGTAATTGTCATTTATTTTGGATGCTTTTCTATTTTCAATAGCTTACGCATCATTATTATTTAGATGGAAATGTCATTATTTAAGTGTACCAAAATAGTTTTATTCTAAAATGAATGTTTATAATTTTCATATTAAAATAAACTATATACATATTTTATTAAACACAAAATGGATATTAGTTTACAAATAATTTTGGCACATAATGACAATTATTCAAAATTTAGATGTGTTTATTAGAAAGTGGTTCATGGTACTCTCCCTTCTAGATTCCTATATTAGAGCTATTTGCAAAGCGAAGTTCCAATAAACCACTTGTATCAATGTATGTACTTCCACACTTATATAACAATTACGAAAGTGAGTTATAGATCTATTATCTGAAACTCAATGAGTGTAACTCATAGAAAGACAATCTTCTATAAGAAAATACTTTTAGAAGGGGAATCAAATTCCAACTTCTCCTTAAGCGTCTTTAAATATTTTGGACAATTCCACTTCCTTTGTCCCTTTTCGAGCAATGGTGATAACCACCATTCTCATTCTTCCCTACTATACCTATCTTTTTTCACTCTTAAACTTCCACATTCTCATCTTGAAGGTTAAACGCTTTGAAGAAGATAAGCATTAGACAGAACTTCTTTCATAAAAGCGCCATTGATGGTCCTTAATAATTTAAGGGGATTAATTACATTACACTTTAGTGAGTTCAGCGATATGAACGGATCGTACCAAACCATTAGTGATCCAAGGACGAGATCTATCTATAGATTTTGGTCTAGAGTCATCCTCAACTTAGCAAGGTTCATAATGTAATCAATCATGTCGAGCATTTGAACTTGCACTATGATTTATACACCATGTTCAAATGAAATAATTTATTCATACTCTCGTACTTTGAGGAACATGATAGTTCACCATATAATTATTATAAGGTGGTATAATAAGGAATAAATATCCATATTCCCGTGATGTCTCATGGTAGTCAACACTAAGATTGGGCAAGTTTGCAATCGAGTGACCAAGACTCAAAATTTATAATTTTGTAATTTATGATCATATTATCGATCTCTAATGGAAATTGAAGCGACAACACACTAAAGTTTAATTATAATCTGCTATTTTACATTTCTTAGCTAATCTATTATTTTTTAGTACATTTAGTGTGTTATCATTCAAGAAACGATTTCTTGCAAAGTTATTAGCAGACTGGATAATAATTACATACATTTTTACAATTATTAGAGTGGTTTAATGTATTTATCTAGAAAGATTTACACTAGATTTTCCACATATTCCTAAATTTGGGGAAGTTACAAGAATTTTTTATGTTCCACTAGTGGTGTTAGGACTTACTTATCATATTTTCCATGATCTTGAGTGTTCTCAATAAACCATGTTGTCTATAACGGTGAATAACGATTTATTGCTTTTATCATATACAACTCCTAACATATAATATTTTCTCATAATCATCTCCATGACCTTGAGTTTTCTCAATAAACTATAAAGTACATTAAACATTCATGACCTACCACTTCACAATGCATAAATACAAGTATAAACCCGCAAGTGTGCTCAACATAGCGATATAGCATGTCTTCTCTACCTAAACGATGTACAAAGCTTCGCTAGGACATATAAGCAACTTGAGTGTGCTATCAATATGTCCTAGTATAAGACTTTGCATGTAAATGATAGGAAGTAACCTTTATTCCCAAATTCATAAGTTATAAAAATTAATCGAGTGTTGTAGATTATAATGGATGATGTGTATGTAGTATTCAATGATAAGTCATTCTAAAATAGGATATATGCATCCCTTATATCTTATTGTGTTTATTATTTTGTATTTTTTTAGTTCTAATGTTAACTATTAAAATTATTGATTTCTAAATTCAAGTTATAACATTTATAATTTTATTTTTATTTTAAAATATTTGAAATCATTTCTGTAATATTAATAGGTACAACTCATATTAATTTAAAATAAATTTCAATTCATTTTTATTCTAATTGAAACACTTTAAAAATTTAATTTTTTTGAATTAAAACATATAAAATTCAATTTAAATTAAAAAATTTTTTAGTTATAACATTCATAAAATTTTTGTTGTTTCAAATTTAAAACAATTTTGAATTTCTATTTATAACATTTATAAATTTCACACTAAATTAGAAATTTTTTTTGTAGTTTATTTATACTCAGTTCAAATTTGCATTGAATCAACCTAAGGCCCAAACAATTTTTGGGCCTTAAACTTAAGGCATACCTTAGAGACAGACCATCTTGATGAGCCAGGCAAAGATCATGAATAGAGGGGTTTATCATTTGTAAGAATGATCCATAACTAGAGTAACATTCACCTTAGTCAAACACCATTTAGACACCCAACTTAATGGACTTCCTTTAAGGAACGCCCTATGTATTGGTCAATTATTCATAATAATTACTTTGATACCATTAATGGATAGAAGGATCACATAGTAAATTCAAAGGGGTGATTTTGAAAATTTTTCTATTTTTTACTTTTACAAAAGTACCTTTTGTGTTATTATGAATATATATTTTGTATATTAAATCATATTTAATATAATTCTCAATTTTTATTTAATTCTAAGCTTACTTTGTAAATAATTTAATTACTTAAGTGTGAGTAACAATATACTCAACATTCATAAAGTGTGATGTGTATGAGATAACATCGTAATAAATGACACCATGTCCATATATACACTATAGATTATAATACACACAAACACACAAACATATAGGTTAATAATTGAGCATTATATGCATTTGTATTGGTATCTGATAAAATGGGCATTATAAGGCAATATATAAATATACATGTAATAATATATACAATTATTTTCGACCTATTATCATATATTATTTATCATAAATGATAACACGTGCATTTTTTTAATCAAATTTGAATGTACATACATACGTACGTACATACATCCATATAAACATACATACATACATACATACATACATATATATATATATATATCTGTGTGTATTTATGTTTATATATATACATACATAAACTTGTTTAGATGTATATGCAAACATATAAAATTTCATATATATATATATTTCATTATTTAAATGTATATACAATACACACACATGAATTATAAATATTAAATTAATTTCTAAAATTTTCAAAATAATTTAGTCCAAAATGTTTTTTAGCTGATTGTGTGTGTGTGTATTTATTTATTTGTATTTATATATATATACACACACACACACATGTATTATTTAGGGAAGGTAACATATTTAAAAACACTGATCAAGATTACCTTGATGATGTCGTCTATTTCATGCATATCTGAAATGCAGTTCAAGATTTGAGCCTTTCTTCTTAACTTGAACTGTAGTTTGCAACTCTATAACTCAAAGAATTTTAATGGGGGAAATGATAAATTTTTTTTCGAAATTGAATATATATAGATGAGACCCCTTAGGTCTTATTTATAGTGGAGAGATCATATAGTAAATATCTTGGTATTTCCCAATACACTGTTATATGTTATTAGAACTAAGTGACATCTCGATGGATCTGGAACTCGAAATGATGAATAAATGAATCAAGAAGTTAGAAGATGTCAAGATTTAAGGATGAAGCAAACTTAAGAAATTTGGCAAGTATTTGACATGCAAATCGATCGATGCATAGCGGTACAAAGGGATCGATACCAATCGGTCCAAAACCAAGTGAGGACCTACTCTACAGCATAGATGGTTCTACATTCAAGTTTGAAAAGAAGGAAAAGTTTTAGAAGAGCAAAACTAGTTGGTACTGAAAGGTCCTTGATGGGTAATTTTGTCAGCGAAGACCCAAATCTTAAAGACTTAATCTAATATAGAGAATCACTGAAGAATTGGGCAAGTAAAATCGATCGTCATCGATCAAAGCCAATTGGAGCCGAACCGTTCTACTATTGAAAGTTGTCGATTTTAACATCTCTTTATTGCTAAAATTATGGATCTGAATGTTTAACTGTTCAAATCTGTTTTGGCAATTATGGTAGAGGGATTCGCCTATAAATGTTTTTATCTTTCACTTAGAAAAGGGACTTTTTAAGAATTGACTTTTTAATTTCTTAATCTTTTTTCGGACTTTGCACGAAATTGTTTCCATTTGCAAAATCAACTTTATTCCAAAATGAAAATTATTGTAAAACCAATTATAATAGCAAAAGTAATCCAAAATACAATTTGTAGTAAACTAGGCTTCAAATTCATGTCAAACTACTATAGAAGCCTCATGTATACTATTTTGATTTTCGATTATTAGTTCTATAGTCTCATTTTCATTTGAATTGGGAGTGTTTACCCATTTTTTAAGAAAACATTTTTTTGGTGCAAACATTTAGTCCCTCTTCATTAATCTCTTAGACTTGTTCCTTAGCTCATCTAAAAATCTCTTCCTAGGCCTTGGCAAGAGTAAGTGGATAGCTCTCTCCAAGCCACTTAAGGCTTTTTATCTCGATAACATTAGCAAAAAATGTAAGGAGAGTGGCATTGATCTCTTCAGATCTCTTTTCAAACTTCTCCTTGGCTTAGGCAAGAGAGGCGTGCAAGTCGACTATCTTTTTCTCAAAGTTGGTAAGCTTGATTCTCAAGTATCCAATCTCTTTTGTGCTAGTCTAGGTTCTTGAGCATCCTCTCTTCTACAAGCTCTTGCCTTAGTTTTCTTGCTTGTATTTCCGCTTTCTAAGCCTTTACAAGCTTGACATACTTTTCTAATCCTTCACTCATGATATGCTCTGATTTACTTGGCCATTAAGCATGTCATGTTGAATCTTGTGAATGGCAGCCTCATCTTAAATTCTCTCATTGGCTACTTTGAGGGCTTTGTGTTTCGCTTCTATTTCGATTTTAAGCTTGGACATCTCACTCTTGTAATATTCACACATTCTCATGTACTCGTTCGTCCCTATGTCAAATCCTTTTATGCTCAGTTGGTTTGTTTGGTTGACATCAAAGAATCCATTTGCCAGCTTTCTCCATTGAATCACTACCTTATTGCATCGGGATACACCCTCTATTAGATAGGGGATGTCTTTAATAGCATAGGTTAATTTGACCCCCTCTAATGAAAGGTCTGGATATGCAGCTTATATCCTCAAAATGGGGATGAGAGATGGGCCTTAATGGGGAGGCGTTGGAACATTCTAGCCAATAGATATATCTTTTCCAGCTCAATGAGATTGTTGGGAAACCGAGGAGTTAGAAGCTTTGGATTGGTAGGGAGGAGCGATATGATCCTTGGAATACTCAGTAAGAGAAGTCACTAATGCGTGTGAAGATAGAGGAATTTCCAACTAAGAAGCTTGGCGGTCTTGAGAGTGTTGTGTAAGGGGACGTCCACAACAAGGGGAGTTAGGGTGTTGCCTAGAACAAGACAGGTCGTGGGAATCCCAATGTTTAATAGAGTGCAGGCGCCTCAGCTTCATGCCTCTCTATTTCCCTCCTTCTTACTCTCTCACTCTCCAACTCCTAGAAAGGGTCCCGATAAGTGTGTGAACCTCCTTGAGGCTGAGAGCAATATTGGCCAATCCCTTGTGGATTCAATCTAAGTGGCCCTATCAATCCATAATACCTGAAAAGAAGAATGATTTGGATTAGAATCGATGAAATGGATTATGAATGTGCGAAGAGTTGTTGTGCTCGTGATCCTAAAAAGTGTATAAAGTGCTGAATGTCCAAAGTAATCTACAAATCATGTTCTTGAGGTCGAAGAGTAGCAACCCCCTCAAATGCTGGGGCATGTTGATGGGAGTAATGTTGAAGTCAAGCAGATTAGTAGTAAGTAGGTTGTCCAAGTTTAGATCTTCAGAAGTGATGTTTGGAAAACTCCCAATGTCACCTGGCATGACGAAGATAGTAACAGCTTTATCTAGAGGGCTTAGCTCCTCGGTAGAATCCTAGATCGCTCAGGTGCTAGGAGCGAAGTCATAATCGTGAATTGTTTAAGTCTAAGGACAGGAGTAGCCGGAGTACCTTCAGGAGATCTATCCCTAGTCAATTTAGATTCTTCATCATCTTCTTCCATATCTTCTTCCCCCTCATATTCTTCCTCCTCTTCTTCTACTTCTTCTTCCTCCATCTCTTCTTCCTCTACTTTTTCTTCCTCCTGCTCTCCATCCTTAGAGCTTAGAACTTATTCAACTTCTACAAAGACCCCTTAAGGATCTAGAGGATCGCCAATAGCTTAAAGCCCTAGTAGAGTTGGTTTAGGTTGGATTCTCCTACCATTGTTGTCGCTGATATTGGTGCATCTTAGCATTAACGAGAAGAAATGAAGTTTACCTCTGTTCTATGTTGACTCCTTTGAGAAATTGCAATGTATCGTTGTAGACAGGAGTCATAGTATTTGGATGGATATTTATAGGAGGTGTAAATGGAGGTTTGTGACTTAGGCAAAGAAAGCTTAAGCAAGAAGAAGCCATTATACATAGAACCTACGTCCTGAAATCCATTTTCGGTAGAAGCCACCATGGTTTGGATGAAGAAATATTCATCTTTGCAGTAGCTTCATTTGTTGTGCAACCCTCCTATGACTTTGTATCTATTGAAAGACTCAAGAAATAAGAGTGAAGGGTGGTCAGATCTCTTCTTGAAGTGGAATTAGAAATATATCCCTCAGAAGGTTAGCGACCTGCTTAGATGCATTGAAAAAATTACGAAGATAGAATTCAGAGAAGCGAAGCCATATAGGTGGAGTTAGGTTGGAGTTGGTGTAGAGCAAGTCTCAACATTTGCAAAATGTATCTCAAGAAGTTGTTAAAAGTAGGGATATCCCCAATAAGCATATATGCCAATTACAAGCAGCGTAGCCTTCAGGAGGGTTTTGAACTCTATGATTGGGAAAGGAAGAAGCACTTGATCTTCAAGAATTCCGTTCTATTCACATATCCACATTAACTCAGTAGTTGTTAACTTAGATGTTGGAGAATCCAGATGGTTATCAAGAATTATTATGCTAGGCTAATCCGCTTATAGGGCTATGGGGCCTTCAGGTTCCACAACATGAGTGATTTTATAGTTGTTATTATCGGGTGATTGAACGCCTAACTCTAATAAGAGTCGAAGAAGTAGTTTGGGTGGAAGACGAGCCTGCTTTCGGAGAAGTGGTTAACCGGTAGAAAGGCAAAGAGATCATCCATGGTCAGCTATCTTATACTGAAATCTTGAAAGTCGAGCTTGGTTAAATATGATCTATTTTAGTGTTTTAATTTGATTAAAACCCATATGGTTGATATAGAGGATCCAATGGATCTCGATCTATGTTGACCAATTAGATTCTGTGATTCGACTGGGGCAATGCAATGGGTCAACCTATGCAGTGTGTGTCCTATGTCGCTATTATAGTGTATGGAAGTACTCTTTGTAGACAACCCACTTATGTTGGAAAACGAGCTCTGGCATGCAATGGAAGTGTTAGATTTTATCCATTATCATAGAGTCTACTATAACATCCTACCTATATATCCATACTACCAAAGAGTATTACTAGGTAATTCTATTTGATAATATGGAGAATGAGACGATATTGGGGTATCACATGCTGTGCAGTTAATGCCCCGCTCTTACCCCGCTATATCTCATAGCGGATTTCTACGATTTTTCCATATAGCCCCAAATATAGCCTTTCCGCTTTAAGCCCCGTAATTTCCGCTATATCCCGTTATTCCCGCTATATTCTGCTATATCTGCTATATCTTCTTTAAAAGAAATGAATTGAAAAATGACATTTAAACATTATAAAAATTATGAAATTAATTTATTTAATTGAACTTTTAATATATTTTTAGAAATGAAAATACTCTAATATTCTACTAAATTCAATTATGTCATATAACAGTTTTACGTTTATTTATAGTATATTCGCATATGTTTTTATTCAAAATTATTTATGTATTAATTATAATTCAATTGAATGTTAATATTTCATTTAATTACCATATATATTTGTAAAAACATTAAGTATGGGTTTTATATGCTATTTTAGAGTCATCCGCTATATCCCGCTATATCCTCGTTGTATCCCCGCTATGACTTTTTGCACCTTCGCCACATTGAATCCGTCGAGCGCTTTAACTGCATAGATCACATGTGAATATTTCCTTAGGCTAATACCGGTACATATTTCAAAAATCATAAACAACTCATTTATACATACATTGTATTGGCACAAAGCAATAAGCACATGCGTTTCCAGGATAGAAAATACACGATATAAAATAAATCTCAGAGAACACAGAGTTAACAATGCGGTGATAAAATATGATATAAAATATACATAAGTCAGTGGGTCTACGAAAATAGACAAATGCCCACTATCAACAATATATACATCTCAACATCATCAATATACATGTGGCTACAATAATAAATAATGATATACTACTCAACTAATAATCTAGCCTCCATCTATTCCCAACAATCACACCCTGGTTTCTTCGTCCTTGAGCTTGTAATGTCTTGGACTGGCTTGAGTATTATATAAATAACACACAAGTCAGACTATATCTAGAAAGAAGGGGCCAAAATATAGCAACAACTATATATCCCAATGTGGCATGCAGACAACTCAATACACACACACACACATACACATATATATATATATATGACCCTATACTATATACCATGCATATATCATCACCCGGTCACTAAGTAATAACACATCAAGAAGTATATTAATAAAATGGGTGAAATATCAAACACATCCAACAATCATCAATACACAAAATCATCAAGTACCATATGGGAAAGCTCACATCTATGCCTATGATTATCTCTTAGATAATCATAAAGTTGACATTCCCAAGGTCCATCTTACTTAACATATGTAAAAACACATAACAATCACCCAAATCAAACATACACGAAATATAATTATGGCATACCCTCGGTAGCCAGGGCCATCTCTCATATAACTATATAAAAGATGATTACATGGTCCAACTCCATGCTCTTAGCACCTCTAGGTATCCTTGATAGAGGTATATTCGATGTGTACTGGGTTACACAACTTATAGACTCACAGTCTAATGAGCAATCCAAGCGATCGATAATCACATGTTAATCATATAGACTTTTAACCTCATAGCAATCAACTTGACTCTCAGCTAATGAAATAAACATATGTTTCTCAGACCTTTACTAATCCACTTAACTCTCAGCTTCATGGGTAGTCATTTGGACTCTCAGTCTTATGTGCTCTCAGCATCATAAGTAGCTAGTTCGGCATCGGTCTCAACAAATGATATAATCGACACTCAACGGTAAACACTATGATCTCATATAGGTGAATAAGTAGGTGTCTATAGCATCTCATGCTATCTCATCAATAATAACCAGACGGGAGACTGATAGCTCTTAACCTACTCCGGGAGCCTTCCTCACATGCTCTCAGTGCTACTCCTACAATCTTAAGTACCTCGACGGCCATCGTGACTCAATATCCATCAAGTGTAAGACTACTCTATGCATTGGTCACGACCCTACAAGTGCCCTAAATAGGAACAGATTGCTTGCCTATGTAACACAGAGGCATTGGCTCTCAACCATATACAACAACAAGTGTGCCACAGATTCGGGGAGCGACCTTGCAATCAGGTAGCTTGGATGGACACTGGCCAATTTGGTTTATTCCCTGACGTATAATAGGAGCACACACAATAGATAGACACACTATGGCTCTCAACCTACACACTCTCAGTTCGCATCACCATAAATATATCGCGCCATATACTCAACCCTGTTAGAGTGATATCTACTTACATAAAGTAATCGAAAAAATATCAACTCAGGCGTCCTATACCACATGATATTACTCGTCCATTTACTCAATGCTTATAAGTTGCACTCATCATCATGCAATTATTCTATATAACAATCCCAAAGAATAACTAGAGAAACATTACCGAAAGTCTTATATCAAATGGTACTATAACTCCATCTATTTTAATACTCGTTACACAGAATTAATATAAATAAAACTCACATATTTATTTAGAAAGAAATATATTTATTTATAAAAATGTATTATGATTAATAAAACCCTTTATAAATTTCAAATAGTTAAACACTTATTTTATAAATTTTACAAATCAAAATAAGTATTTTTAATGTTCACAAATAACGTTTAACAATTTATTCTTTATTTTAAAATCTAAAAGTTATCTTATAAAACTAGTTATTACTCATAAAATCATTTATTAATTTTCTATACTCAAATATGATTTTTGAAAAAATTTCATAACTCCAAATAAATTCCAAACCAAACTATATATATATATATATAAGACATATGTAACAACCACCCCATACCTTAGATGTAGAACAGTTGTCAAAGGAACGAAAAAGAATTAAGGAAGAGAAATAAAAGAGAATAGAATGGAAAATAAGAAAAAAGAAACATCAAATAATCACATAACATGTCGTATATCTTACATCGCATCAGAGTAAATATAATAGTCATCATAGATATAAAATAGTCTAACAATGTGAACTAATCATCAGAGTATAAGATCCACAAAGTTATACGACACATCAATAGAGTTATACAGCTGATATATAAACTCAACAAATAAACTGTCTCTAATAATAGTTGTCAAATATTGTCAAGGCTCCACAGTGTCATACAACAAAATATACATTACCAACTCAAATATAAGTATAAGTAAACATCATCTCCTGCTAGTCCATCTGCAGAACTCCATATGCCATCCACACCGGCTCTCTAGCCTACCGATTTAAGAGTACCCGAGATAATAAGAAGCAAAGCATAAAACCATGGGTCAGACAATAGTCCGGTGTGAGCGATAAACGATCTCAAAATATTATTAAAGTCGAAATAGTATATGGAACAGAGGGTATATGTTAACCTGCCATTTGGCAAGGCCGCGGACAGACGGGTTTAACCTAATCAACTGCATGTTCGTCGAGGCTAGAGTACAATGGATTCAGTTGATTGGATGGATGGATGACGCAACATGCTTGGAAGATGGAAATATGGTTGGATAAAGGTTGATCAATGGTTCGGCTTGATGGAGGTTCGGCATTGGGATCGTTCGGCATAGAGGAATGTTCGGCACTGGACGAGCATTCGGCATAGAGAGATCGTCGTTCGACATAGAGGGATCGTTTGGCACTGAACGAGTGCTCGGCATTAGAAGGATCGTTCGGCATAGAGGAATGTTCGGCACTGGACGAGCGTTCGGCATAGAGAGATCGTCGTTCGACACAGAGGGATCGTTCGGCACTGAACGAGTGCTCGGCATTAGAAGGATCGTTCGGCATAGAGGAATGTTCAGCACTGGACGAGCGTTCGGCATAGAGAGATCGTTGTTCGGCATTGGATGGAGCGCTCGGTATAAATCTCGTTCGGCATCTGGAGACGTTCTGCATTGGATGGATCGTTCGGCATCAAGGAGCGTTCGGCATTGGATGGGTCGTTCGACATACCTCACCTCGCTCGGCATTGCACCTCGCACCTCCATACCTCACACCTCCATATCTTGGTACCTCGCACCTCCATACCTCAGTACCTCGCACCTCCATACCTCGGTACCTCGCACCTCGATACCTCTGTACCTCGCACCTCCCAACGTTCGGCATGAGGAGATCGTTCGGCATTCACACCTTGTTCGGCATTCAGCGTTCGGCATCTATGGTTCGGCATATGGAGACCACTCCATTTGGGCTGAGGTACTCGGCTACCAGGCCCACCAGGGAAGTCCAACCCATCTTTGTCTATAAATAGAGAGGCAGGGGCACAGTAAAAGGGGATCTTCTTTCTGCTCTCTCACTTTCTCTTTTCTAAGGCTAAGGCAACTCTGCCATTTTGTAACTGTAATCGATTATTACAGCAATAAAAAGTAAACTTCTGGAGTGGACGTAGGTCGGAGTTAGCCGAACCACTATAAAATCTGTTGTTCTTTACTGCTTTCATTTTAGTTTTAACTGTTCTTCACATTATTACTCTCTACATACATTCTATCTCTGAGCTGTGACTGGTATTTGGTGCTTTCATTTGGATTTGGGGGTTAGTGACCAATTTTGGCGCTAACACTTTGGTGCTTTCACTGAGAACTGAAACACTCAGGAATTTTGGAGTTAGGAACTTGGATCTTAGAAAGCAATGGCAAGACCACCAACGAGGAAGCAAGCAGTGGAAAGGAGCAATCAGGAAGGAAGTCAAGCGGCATCTTCTGGAGCTAGAGAGGGTCATGCATCCGTCTACATAACTCGGGATGAGATGCAAGTGATGATGAATTCTATGCAAGAGCAGATGATGAAACGGCAAGAGGAGATGATGCAGGCTCTTCTTAGGCAATTTGGACAACCAGGAACTGCAGTTGCTCAAGATCGTGGAGCTGGACCAGAGGAACTCAATCAACAAACAGTTAACAATCTAGATGGACCTAGACTCGGGGGCACACCAACAGGTGATGCTGGACCAGTTCATGGAGGGATACCGGATAACGCTACGCGGCCTGGCATCGATAGGAATACAGGAGTACGTGATGAAGAATATGTGCCAGAATTTCCTCGGGGACTTGGGGGGCAGTCTGGATTGGTTGGAAACACTGGATTGGCTGACATTATCAGGCGGACTATTCGCGGAGGTCTGACAAACAGGGATTCAGAGGGAGTTAACAAAAGTCCGTTTACCCGGAACATCAGGACAGCTAGGAATCCATCCGATTTCAAACTACCCACTCTGGAAGTATACAACGGGAAGACGGATCCCACCGACCACTTGATGAGATACACTAGGCATATGGAAGTGCTGGGGGTAGCGGAGGAGGTTATGGCCCGATGTTTCCCCCTGTACTTGACTGAAATTGCTGCTATGTGGTTTAGACAGCTGGAGGATGGATCCATTGGAACATGGACAGAACTGGTGCACAAGTTCTTAAGTCAGTTTCGAGTTCACATAAAAAGGCCAAAGAACGTGATGACGCTAACGTCAGTCAAACAGGGGGCAGATGAATCGCTCAGGACATTCTTAACTCGATTTAATGCAGCAGTTGCTTCGGTGGATCGGCCAGATCCATCAATGGTTCTGATGGCTGCGGTATCAGGAGTCAGAGATAACTCGGATTTCAAAGTATCATTGGTACGGGACCCACCGTTGGATCTTGGGGAATTCTTTCATGAAGCTGAAAGATTTCTTCGACAAGAGGATGCATGTTTGGACATGAGGTCAAAGGAAGTAAACATGACTAAGGATGGAGGACTACCCGACGAAAGCTCGGGTGGGGGCAAGGATAAAGGGAAAAGGAAGCGCTGGGGAGAACCAAAGTTCTCCACTTACACAGGATTGAACGCAACGTTAGAGCGGATTTTCTTAGATACTCGAGATCGCCTTTCTTATCGAAGGCCAGTAAGGAGGGAACCCTCAGAACGAGAAAGGGCGTCAGGAAGGCACTGTCTTTTTCATGACCTGGACGGGCATGACACTAACAGCTGCCGGCATTTGAAGGACATAATCGAGGAGCATATAAGGAATGGTCAGTTGTGACAGTATGTCGGAACTCGGAATGCGGCGGTGGAACAGGAGCAGCCACCGCCTGCCTTGAACGACGGGGGCATGAGGCCCAGGAATGATGGCCGATTGGTCATCAACTAATCTTGATGGTTTGGAATAAGTAACAAACTCCGGGCAAACGGTTAAATCACTTACTCATGTACGGGGTCGGAGATAACCCTCAGGCATGCTCTGAGATGATGGCTTACCGAGACGCCCGGGTTTGCGAAATCTGTTTTTTCCTTTGACTTGGACATTTGCTTTTTCTGGTTTGGTTTTGGAGTTTGGTTTGAACTCCCTGTTTTGCTCATTTTCTGGTTTGGATTCTGGTTTGGATGTTTGTTTTTTGGTATGGATTTTCGATATGGGTTTCTGGTTTTCTATTTTGGATTTGGATTTCGGATCGGATTTTGATTGGATTTTCTCTGGATTTTGGCTAAAAGGTCGTCGAGTATGGACTATGCTCGA
The DNA here is from genome assembly GCA_030737815.1 of Allium fistulosum. Taxonomy (NCBI): domain Eukaryota; kingdom Viridiplantae; phylum Streptophyta; class Magnoliopsida; order Asparagales; family Amaryllidaceae; genus Allium; species Allium fistulosum. The sequence continues at coordinate 1,382,945,719 of CM060901.1, read as the reverse complement.
CAAGGGTCCGAAGAAACCAGGATTCGGCCTAGGACTTAGGCCATATATTATCGGTTACTATTTTAGATCGTCGAGTATGGACTATGCTCGACAAGGGTCCGGAGTGACCAGGATTCGGCTTAGGACTTAAGCCACGGCATTCTTCGACGTTCAGGGACACTGAACCATGAACACCATGGAATTACTTAACGTAGGTCGTCAAGTGTGGATTGCGCTTGGCAAGAACCCGGAGAGGTTATGGATTTGGATATTGGCTATGAATAGCTAAGGATTCGGACAAGGACCCGGAGCGGTCCCGGATTTGGATATCGACCCGGAGAGGTTACGGATATGGTTATAGGTTATTGGATATGGATGGATTGGAACTCGGTAGTCGGGTTCCGATGGGTGTGGAATTGGATAAGGACTTGGTCACAGGATAAGAATCAGACATCGACTCGGAACTGTCGCGGAAATGGATCAGGATATGGACGTGGCACTCGGATAAGATGGCTTGGTAATGGATTGGATTATGAATCAGAAAATATGGATGTGGATAACATACATACTTGGGATATTGGACTTGAGGCTATTCAAAACACACCTTTCACAGCAAGGCATGTTTTGGGGGGCAAGTGTTAACCCGCCATTTGGCAAGGCCACGGACAGACGGGTTTAACCTAATCAACTGCATGTTCGTCGAGGCTAGAGTACGATGGATTCAGTTGATTGGATGGATGGATGACGCAACATGCTTGGAAGATGGAAATATGTTTGGATAAAGGTTGATCAATGGTTCGGCTTGATGGAGGTTCGGCATTGGGATCGTTCGGCATAGAGGAATGTTCGGCACTGGACGAGCGTTCGGCATAGAGAGATCGTCGTTCGACATAGAGGGATCGTTCGACACTGAACGAGTGCTCGGCATTAGAAGGATCGTTCGGCATAGAGGAATGTTCGGCACTGGGCGAGCGTTCGGCATAGAGAGATCGTCGTTCGACATAGAGGGATCATTCGGCACTGAACGAGTACTCGGCATTAGGAGGATCGTTCGGCATAGAGGAATGTTCGGCACTGGACGAGCATTCGGCATAGAGAGATCGTTGTTCGACATTGGATGGAGCGCTCGGTATAAATCTCGTTCGGCATCTGGAGACGTTCGACATTGGATGGATCGTTCGGCATCAAGGAGCGTTCGGCATTGGATGGGTCGTTCGACATACCTCACCTCGCTCGGCATTGCACCTCGCACCTCCATACCTCACACCTCCATATCTTGGTACCTCGCACCTCCATACCTCAGTACCTCGCACCTCCATACCTCGGTACCTCGCACCTCGATACCTCTGTACCTCACACCTCCCAACGTTCGGCATGAGGAGATCGTTCGGCATTCACACCTTGTTCGGCATTCAGCGTTCGACATCTATGGTTCGGCATATGGAGACCACTCCATTTGGGCTGAGGTACTCGGCTACCAGGCCCACCAGGGAAGTCCAACCCATCTTTGTCTATAAATAGAGAGGCAGTGGCACAGTAAAAGGGGATCTTCTTTCTGCTCTCTCACTTTCTCTTTTCTAAGGCTAAGGCAACTCTGCCATTTTGTAACTGTAATCGATTATTACAGCAATAAAAAGTAAACTTCTGGAGTGGACGTAGGCCGGAGTTAGCCGAACCACTATAAAATCTGTTGTTCTTTACTGCTTTCATTTTAGTTTTAACTGTTCTTCACATTATTACTCTCTACATACATTCTATCTTTGAGCTGTGACTGGTATTTGGTGCTTTCATCTGGATTTGGGGGTTAGTGACCAATTTTGGCGCTAACAGTATATAAATCATACTTGAACAATTCTTGCAACCATAGAGTTAGTACATAACAGCGATACTATGCTACTCTACAACATCATAAAAGGGGTACTCCATACTCAGCAAACTATCGAGTTGCCTAGGTATCTCCATCCATAATACCTACTCCATACTTAGTAAACTTTGGGGTGTCTAGGTATCCCTATGCACAATACCTACCTTATGTGACATCCCTAGGGTGACAAGTGGCTAGTGAAGTAACCATAACAAACATAACATCCATCAAACAACACTCACCGTCACCCAGTGTGCTCTAGACATATGATAACTCGTATGGCCTCCATACTATCAGGGACTAACAGAAATCCTGGTTCTCCGTTGTACATTCTTATCTCATAGCCGAAAGCTGGATACATGTCTCGCAGCCCAAAGCTGGAAACTAGACCCAAAGCCAAAGGTCCAGGGTATACGGATCCTCGCTACCAATCCATGGGCATCCCCACTATACAATACCCCTGCTTCGAGTACAACTTCGAGTCACAACGATCCCTTAGCACATGCACATCCATCCGAGCCCTATTAGATCAATACAATTTCCACTATCTGGAACCTACCATGTTCCTTCACTCCAAGGCTCCCAACACGAGCCTCTTCAGTACCTACTCCCTACTTGAGTCACAAACCAAAGATACAAAGGGTCTAATCTTTGGTTCCTACTCCCACGACAAGTCACAAACCGAAAATACAAGGCTTTTATCATGCTATTACATCGCCATCCACCCCTGATGTGAATGACCAAACACCTCCAGCACGATATACAGAGTCTTGAAACTATTAACCTCGGAACCTACTCCATACACCATCGACTCATAATCCAAAGTATCGACTCTCATGTCGAAGCATCATATCATTGCCTCACCATCGAAATCGCTCGCTATAGCGCAACAACATTAAGGCTCTAATCGACCGCACGAACAAACCATCAAATCGCATACCATGAAATCTCCTCAACGTATAAGCCAAAGATCGGTCAAATCGCCAGTCAACAACAGTAATGGACACTGACCACTCTACGGTGGTCAATACCAACCACTTTGTTCGTGTACTTAACCAAAACTGATAAGTACAAACCAAATGGAAACGTACCGCATCCATCCTGAAGTCTGAAGCCTCGTCTTCCACCTTCAGACCAGTCGGCACGTATCCTAACCCTCCTCTGCAACTTATCTCATTCACTGGATTTTCGTGTGTACGAAGTCTCAACTCATGAGATATTCCCTAACACTCAATTGCCGCTAAATCGGCGTTTTCAGCCAAAAACAAGCAAACATGCATCCAACAAGCATACATAAAACATGTATAATGCATCCATACCAACCAATGGGGAAATCATATCAAAAATAGCCCAATCTAATAATTCCCTAAAAATGGCATGTCGATGGAAAAATATGTTATCCAATGTAAAACCATTTAAAATAATTTTATTTTCTTTTATAAAAATCTAGCAGGCGTCTAAATATAGGAAAATCACATTTTAAAACCAAAAAATATTCGAGAACGTTGATCTAATACTATACAAACAATCATAGTATGGTGAGAGACAATATCACTCACCATTACAAATGCTGACCAAACCACACCCAAAATGTAGATCTCTCCATCATGAGCGCAACGTAAGAAACCGCAATCAAAACGGACCTCGTATGCAAAAGATATGAACAATATAAGAAAAGAGATTATCGATTAATTAACTAATTATAATTAAACCCTTAATTACCTTAATTAGTTTTAATTCTTCTTCTTCCTCACTCTCCAATGCATGTATCAGTGCGCGCGCACACACACACATTCCCTCTTCCTTCTTTCTTCCATTTCTCAGCCAAACTCGACGAAATCATGATACGTCTTCGCCAACAAATCACACTACGCAAGAGCTTCGCCCTGGAATCAATAGAATGCCATACGATCAGGCCTAGAGGAAACCGACCTGACACCATTCTCTTGACCTTGAAATGAACACAAATTGCAAATGACGATCGGATCAGCCAAGTTTTGGCGGAGAGATGCTATTCGCCAAGAGAAATCCAACGACGATCTCCGTTTCGCCTATCGTCGCCCGTATTTCCAGTTGTATCAAACCCTATGTCCGCCAAGAAGAGGTCTATGTCGCAAATCATAATGGATCCAAATTCCTCCATGGTCATCGCAAGCTCTCATCCATACGAGCTCATCGGATTTGGTTTTGGCATTTTTAGTTGAGCGGGTCTCTCGATTTTAATTTTTTGAAGAAGATTTAAAGGAGCGGCCATTGTTTTCCGATGCAACAGTGATTAGGAAATGAAATTAGAGAGGGAAAAGGGTGGGTTTAATTTATATTAAAATTTTATTCTATTTATTTATTTTTCCAAGTAAATGGTCATATGTTTCGAGTCTGTATGATCGCACGATGCATCTGATCGCAACGAAACTCGTCTGCATAAATCACCTCATTTTTTTGAATCCAACGGTATAAATCTCATCGCTATTTGAGACTGTGCCCTGGAATGCTAATTTTGCACATTTTGAGATTGTTTCGACCATCGGATCACCCGATCTCCAAATATAGCGACACTTATATACATTTTATTTCGCAATGTTAATACGAACTCAATGGAAGTGGTCTTGAGTCCTAATTCGACTATATGCGAAGAATCATATTTTTGGACCTTCATTTAATTAACGATTGAAAATTTAAATCAATTATTTAAATATCCTATCACTAAAAATACTGGTTGTTACATTCTCCCCTTCTTAAAAGATTTCGTCCCTAAAATCACAAATTAAGGAGAACATCTTCTCACCCATAAGCCTTCAAAGACTCTCAGATTTCGAATAAATTCGAAAGCACCTCCTTTGCATGGCTAATTCCAGGAAAAATCATAACACAATACATACATACATACATACATATATACACACACACACAGACACACAGACACACACTTCTCATATCTAAGGACAACCAAGCATACATCAAGAAATCTACACTACGAATGTCACATACCTCTTATATAGTAAGTGCATATCATTTAGATGCTAATATTAGCGGATAAGCATCCAAATAGCCAACACTCGCTTCCACGTACCTAAATATGTAGTCAATCAAAGAGGATCAAACACAAGTATAACATCATCGTGTACTTAAATGTACTAGATCATATATAGCAATCATCTCAAATAAATATGCTATATCAAACCATAACTATCTCGCATTCCTAACAATCATATAAGCATAAGCTATCATATCAAATGCCAATAATCAACATCAACCACGCATACATAAGATCAAACATCAATAAGTAACATCCATGCTTATCCTAGCTTGCGGAATACTAAACTATCTAGTATAAACATCGAATATGATATCCAATATGAAAGCCGACAATAAATATGAAATCTCACCAAGCGAAGATCTACGGACAAGCGGTCCTCATGCTCCCCTCGGTCTCCCATATACAGTCGCCTTCGCTTTCACTCCACTAAACCTCTACTACTCTACTGCCCTCCTCCTAACCTGTTTCGTAACACATCTATCGGTACAAATAGGCCTGTGAGGTTTCAAAATCCTTGGTTCAGTCTCGATATCATCTACTCAATTTGGTGCCAAATTTTCAAATGCCTCTTCTAAGTTCTCCCAAAAGCCACTATTGAACAACGGGTTTCGACCACTTACAATGCTCTTGGCACATAACGGATCACACAATCCATCCCACATATAGGTCGACAAATACGAATGCCATTCTACTATACTTAAGGAATACATATCTAGCATTCATCGTCAATCAATCGACTACGACTCAAATGGTACCATACCATCCTCAATCCTCGGCAATTCATCGGTGCAGCCTATAGATATATGTTCCCACTACTCAAGAACAAGCAATCTCTCATCTCTACAGAACCAATAGTCTCGGTTGGGTCCGCACTGCATCATCTCTATAGACACTACACATTCTTCTAACTTAGCTATGATCTCCACTAGTCTAGCTTAACACCTCTGACTAACACCAATCCGCTAAATCAAAGTAGGTCTGATGGTCAAACTAGCCATCACCTTTGGCCATAGCTTATCGAGTTCTAAAGTCATAACCTATGATAAACTCGAGCAATGCCCACTCTAGGAATATTGCTCCCACACTGGTATATCTTCCACTCAAAGCATCAACGATTGCATTTACCTTATGAACATATAGAAAATGTTAAATCCATAGGTGGCTAAGAACTTTAACCATCGCTGCTGGCGAAGGTCAAGATCCTTCTCGGAGAAGAGATACTTCAATGATATGTAATCACTGAACAACTTGAACTCCTTCCCTAATAGATAATGCCTCCAACTCTCCAAAGCAAACTCTATCGCCGCTAACTCCGAATCAAAAGCTAGTGGTTTCAGTTGTTGAATAACGTGCAACAACCTTACCTTCTGGTGTTAATACCGCACCTAGTTAAGTACCATAGGTATGCGTGTGCTATCGACTTCTCATTCTCGCACAAAATGAGTAACATCGGTGCACTCTTCAACCTATCGGACAGATTCACTAACACATGCTCGCACCTCGCGTCTCAAATAAAAGCCCAATCCTCTCTCATCAAATAGTTTAACGATATTATTACCTTGGGTCTATAAAAATTCTGGACTTCCATAACCATAGGATCTACAACAACATCCTACTCTGAAACAATGTGACCCAAGCATCTCACTTCTCTCCTCTAGAAGTGATACTTCAAAAATTCCATCATCAATCAGTGTATTCTCAACACCTACAATACAATCATTAATCGTGTCTTATGCACTTCTTTTATCTATGAGTAGACGAAAGTATCATCCATGAGCACAAGCACAACTTACTCAAGTGACCCCTCAAAACATGATCCATAAGATCACAAGGTATGCCGATAAGTCGGTTAGCCCGAACGGCATAACCAACCAATCAAAAATCAAGGTTGCATACAAAACATTATAATCGGCACACACACTCTCTCTAAATACTCTAAGTTAGTGAAACTTCATCACAAGCTCCAACTAGGAGAACATCCTCACATTACAGAGCTGATCGAACAAGCTATCAATAAATGGGAGTAAAAACTTGTTCGTCATCTCATTCTACTCATGACAACCAACAAAGAACCCTAAAGAGCCATCTGCTCTAATGACGAACACTATTGGTGCATCCTACCCAAATATGCTCCTACGAATGAATGATCATCTCAATAGGTCATCCGCTTGCACCTTTAACTTCCCCGACTCTTTAGGCATCATATGCCTTAAAGGCATAACTACTAGTCCAGTACCTCTAATTAGATCAATACAGGACTCAATCCCTATACGGTGGTAACCCGATCACCTTATCGAGTCCGAACACTCTCTAGCTATAGGCATAGATGATAACTTGTTATGTGCAATATCGAGCGAATATATAAAGCTAACCAAAACTCCATCCTTTGTAGAAAGTCAATCACTACCATTCGCTCCTCCACAATCTCAATCGTCACCAATGGCCTCTCTCAATCGTCACCAACGACCTCTTCCAATCCACCACTATTCCGTACCCCTTCAGCCAGTCCATTCCCTAGCTATAATACCGAACCTAATCAAACTCCAAAATTGATCAATAACAAACAAACAAACATCCATGACTCATTAAGATAAGGTCTCAACAAACCATGTATAGGCTAGCTGATCCCCTAACTAGGTCCATCAAAATTAAAGGTCGGTTAACCATCTCGAGTCTCAATCCCAATCTATCTATCTATCAAATCACTAGATATGAAGGAATATGAAATCTCGAAGTCAAATAAAACACGTACGGAAACACCATAAGTGGATAGCATATCTCAAACGATAATGCAGTCTCCCTTCTCTTTCGCCGATGTAGCACTCGATAAAATCAGAACGACAATCAATGCATATGCTTCAATGGTTTATCCCTACTTAGCTGGTTAGAGACAAGCCTCCTACACTAGGTACAGGCTCTTTCATCATAAAGCGCTCTCGATCATTTTCTCGAAGCCCTCGTCAATATGACCAATCAATCGCTTCCCAAGACGATCACTCAACCCAACGACAAATTCTTCATTCTTCAAAGCAAACAATGAACTAATCCTAAGTAAAGCGATCCTCACGAACCGAAGCTATAGATGCACTCCACTAGTTCATCGTTCATCTCTAGAGTCATCTAGAGGTCAACTTCTACCTCATGGCATCATCTAACTCCAAGTCATCGAAGATTCTTTTGCAAGTAACCATCCAATCTTGCCTTTCAATCACCGACTCTGTTTCAAGGAACGGTATGCCTCCTAGACTCCTATAGTATTTATACAGCTTGGCAAAGTCAACTCTAACCATTTGCACTTGAGCACCATAATCATCCAAAACAAATTGGGCATTCCAAAAAATGATTTCGCACCATCTTTGTGAACATATCCTATCAATCAGGGTTAATAACCTCGAACTTTCCCAATCTTCAACTTTGAAGATGGAATCAATAGTAGTACTTCCCATATGTTCGATCATTCCTACTTTATAACAAGGATGATCTGTCTCTCATAAAGAAAACTACATCAGTAGTGCCCGTGTGTGCAACACAACTATATACTATATATACTACTATATAGCTTTTAAAACTAAATATATAGCAAATATGAACTCTCTCATTCATATATACACTCTAAATCCAGTCCAAGATGATAATTCCTACCCTATCTCTACTGAGTCATAGTATTAACTCAGGTTAATCATTCGACCTAAGCTCTGATAACAAATATAATGATCGCCCCACAACTTGGATGTAGAATGGTTGTCAAAGGAAAGAAAAATAAGTAAGGAAGATAAATAAAAGAGAATAGAATGGAAAAGAAGAAAAAGGAAACTTAAAATAATCACATAACCTATCATATATCTCACATTGCAATAGAGTAAATATAATAGTCAACACAGATATAAAATAGTCGAGACAGTAATAACAAATTGAACTAATCATCAAAGTATAAGATCCACAGAGTTATACAACATAGTAATAGAGTTTATACAACTGATACATAAACTCAACCGATAAACTGTCTCTAATAATAGTGAGTCAAACACTATCAAGGCTCCACAGTGTCATACAACGAAATATACAATAATAACTCAAATATAAGTATGAGTAAACGTCACCTCCTGCTAGTCCATCTACAGAACTCCATATTCCATCCACACCTGCTCTTTAACCTACTCATTTAAGTGTACTCAAGATAATAAGAAGCAAAACATAAAACCTTTGGGTCAGACATCAGTATGGTGTGAGCGATAAACAATCTTAAAATACTATAAAAGTCAAAATAGTATATGGAGCGGAGGGTATACGAATCATACCTGACATGTCCCTACAACCAAAGAGTCAGCACATAATAGAGATAATATGCTACTCCACTACATCATAAAAGGGGTACTCCATACTCGGTAAATTTTCGGGGTGCGTAGGTATCTCCATCCATAATACATACTCTATACTAAGTAAACTGTCGGGGTGTCTAGGTATCCTTATGCACACTACCTACCTCGTGTGACATCCCTAGAGTGACAGGTGGCTAGTGAAACAACCATAAAAAACATAGCATCCATCAAACTATACTAGATGGAACTTGGTGTGTTCTAGATATATGATAACTCGTATGGCCTCCATACTACCAGGGACTAGTGGAAATCCTAGTTCCTCGTTGAACTCTCACATCTTGTAGCCTAAAGCTGTATACGTGTCTCATAGCCCAAAGCCGGACACAAGAACTAAAGCCATAGGTCTATGGTATACAGATCCTCGCTACCAATCCATGGCTGTCCTCACTATACAATACTCTTGCTTACAATACAACAGAAAACAGTCTGAGTCATTAACAATCCCTTAGCACATGCACATCCATCCGAGCCCTACTAGCTCAATATAATTTCCACTATCTGGAACCCACCACGTTCCTCCACTCCACGGCTTCCAACACGAGCCTCTTTGATACAAACTCCCTACTCGAGTCATAATTCAAAGATACAAAGTGTCCAATCTTCGGTACCTACTCCCACAATGAGTCACACACCGAAAATACAAGGATTTTATCATGTTGTTACATTTCCATCCACCTTCAGATTAGTCGGCATGTATCCTAACCCTCCTCTATAACTTATTTCATTCATTGGATTTTCACATGTATGAAATCCCAACTCACAAGACATTCCCTAACACTCAATCACCGCTAAATCGACGTTTTCAATCAAAAACAACCAAAAAAGCAAACATGCATCCAACAAGCATATATTCATCCAATATAGCATACATACAACATGTATAATGCATCCATATCAACCAATGGGGAAATCATATCAAAAATACCCCAAGTCTAATAATTCCCTAAAAATGGCACATCAATGGAAAATTATTATATCTGATATAAAACCATTTAAAATAATTTTATTTTCTTTTATAAAAATCTAGTACGTATGTAAGTATAGGAAAATCACATTTTAAAACAAAAAACCATTCCAAAATGTTGACCTAATACTATGCAAACATTCATAGTATGGTGAGAGACGATATCACTCACCATAACAAAATCAATCCACAGTACTTTCAAAATGTAGATCTCTCCATCATGAGTGCAACGCAAAAAACCGCATTCAAAACGGACCTCGTATGCAAAAGTTATGACCAATATAAGAAAAGAGATTATCAATTAATTAACAAATTATAATTAAACCCTTAGTTACCTTAATTAGTTTTAATTCTTCTTCTTCCTCACTCACTCGTGCAAGTATTAGTGCGTACACACCCATTCCCGCTTCCTTCTTTCTTCGATTTCTTAGTCAATACTCGACGAAATCGTGATCCACCTTCGCCAATGAATCATACTACGTAAGAGCTTCGCCGTGGAATGAACATAATGCCAGTCGATCAGGCCCAAAGGAGACCGACCCGATGCCATGCTCTCGATTTGGAAATAAATGCAAATTTAAAATGGCGATCGTATCTGATGATTTTTGGCGAAGGGATGCTATTCACCAAGAGAAATCCAACGGTAATCTTTGTTTCGCCTATCGTCCCCCGTAGTTCCGGCAATATCAAAGCGTTGATCCGCTAAGAAGAGGTCCATGTCGCAAATCACAATCGATGCAAATTTCGCTATTGTCATCGCAAAGCTCTCATCCATACGAGCTCATCAGATCTGGTTTCGCTATTTTCAGTGGAACAGATCTCTCGATTTTATTTTTTGAAGAAGTTTAAGAGGAGCGGCCATTGTTTCTAATGCAACAGTGAGATAGGAAATGAAACTAAAGAACGAAAGGGGTGGGTTTAACTTATATTAATACTTTATTCCATTTATTTATTTTCTCAAATAATTTGTCGTTCATTTTAAGTCTGTACGATCGCACGACACGTCCAACCACAACGAAACACATCTACGTACATCACCTCATTTTTACAGATCCAACGGTGTAAATCTTATCACTATCTAAGACTGCGCCCCGGGATGCTAATTTCACGCATTTTAGAATCATTTCTACGATCGGATCACCCGATCTCCAAATATAGCGATGCTTATATTCATTTTAGTTCTCAACATCAATACGATCTCAATGGAAGTGGTCTCGAGGCCTGATTCAACCGTATGCGAAAAATCATATTTTTGGGCATTTATTGATTAACGATTAAATATTTAAATTAATTATTTAAATATCTCATCGTTAAAAATACGGGTCGTTACAACATATATTCCAAAATTCTTTAAAATGAATTTTGATAATCAAAAATCCCTTCTTTTTTTTTGGCATAGCCGACGGGGTTGAGTGGACCCCTACCACTTTATTAATGCACTGAATAGAAAACATACAAAGGAAAAACAACAGGCCACACACACAGGCGAACAACAAAGCAAAATACAGAGACAACATAGTGCACCAATATAGGGAAAGAGAGAGAAAAAGGAAAAAAACATAAACAGCAACACATTGGAGGGAGAAGAGGACCGATCAAAGAGCAGCTAGTATCCCCGGGTCAATGGCATACTTCGCAGTGCGCAACCCCGCTTTAATGTCGAAGGAGAGTTGACAAAAGATTAGTTCTTCATCACGCACACTCTCCGGCTGGAGTATACGCTGGTTTCTTTCCTTCCAGAGAAAAGTTAGGAATTTCTTTAAAACAAAGAAGAGAAGCCTATTCTTGCAATCTTTCATGTCAGAAACTTTGAGAAGAGCATTCCAAATATTTCCACTCCAAAACTGGTCATCCGAGTAACCTAACCTTTTTAATAACTTAGTCCACATCCCTAAGACGAAAAAACAGTCGAAAAATAAATGTTCTCGAGTTTCAGGTTCAGTGCAGCAGAAAGTGCAGTGGATCGGCACGTCCATCCCTCGGGAAAACAGCTTAACGCGAGTATGCAAAGCGTTATTGATTACTTTCCAGAGCAAGAGGTTTTCTCTAGAGTTATTATCCCTGTACCAAACTCTTTTATGCCATTTACAATCAACCAGATTGTCAAGGCCATTCATGTACATGTACATAGGCTTGTTTTTGAGAAGGTTGCCTATTCCTTTCCAGTGGATGGTATGGTTGTGGACAAGGGGGACCTCAGAGGCTAAGATCTGATTCCATGTGCAACGAACAGCCTGATTCGAAGTGTTAGGTAGCATAAAACGACCGTTGCTATACACGTCCACAACTTTGGAATCTGGGAGAATGCCTGATTGTATGTTGTCGCTATACGTTAGCTTCGTACGAAGGATACAACCATGTTCAAGCCACGGGTCATTCCAGAATTGAGCACTGCTTGTTATGCCGCATTGGACATAGGGAAGGAAACAATTTCGCAACTTAAAGATAGATCTCCAAGTCCAGCTTATGTTTTGCGGGGGTTGCATACTCCAGAAATTCCTACTTTTAATAACATTATTCTTTGACCAGAGGACCCATAGACTGTTCCGATTGTTTATGAAGTTATCAAAGTGTTTTATTAGCGCAACCTTATTCCAAACTGCGATGTTATAGATACCTAGGCCACCTTTGCGCAGGGGTTTCTCAATAAGCTTGTATGATATCGGGGTAGTGAACCGCCCGTGGATGGAGCCTTTCCATATGAATCTCATGGCTGCAGTTCTGATCATGTTGATAAGTTTCATCGGAAGAATGAAGGTCTTAGACCAATAGACTTGCATTGCGAAAATCACCGATTTGACTAAGGTTGCACGGCCCGCTTGACTCAAAAATCTGGAGGTCCAACACTCAAGTTTAAACATGATTTTAGCAAAAAGAGGGGAGCATTGACTGGAAGTAATCCGGGAAGTAGCAAGAGGGATACCGAGATAGGTTGCCGTGTTATCATTGGGCTGCAATCCCGTGGAGTTGATAATGGAAAGAGTTTGCTCGTCGTTAAGGCCAGCTAGCATAATCTCAGATTTGACCAAGTTAATTTTCAAACCAGTTTGTTTATAGAAAGCTTCCAAGGCATGCATAATGGAATGAATGGTAATAGGATCGGGTTTGCAAAAGACGACGAGATCATCGGCGAACATGAGGGAGGTTATGCGTGGGTTTCTACATTTAGGATGAAGGTGTAGCAATCCTGAGGTAACTAAGTTATCAAGCATACGGGTTAGAAGTTCCATAACTGTAATAAAAAGATATGCGGACATCGGATCGCCTTGACGAACGCCCTGCTTTCCTTTGAAATAACCTTTCGCAGAACCGTTAATAACGATGGAGTAGTTAACTGTAGATCGGGTTAAAAATCCCTTTTATAATTACCTTTAAATCCTTTTTCTTAAATATTCACTTTACAAAGGAATTCTTTCTCGAAATATTACTAAAATCCTTCATTGTACTAGTAAAAATTCCATATATTCGAATACTATTGAAATTCCCTATTTTCAATTTTAGAAACAACTATTATATCCAAAACAATTTCCGATCAATCATTTTATTTTCCAGCCATTTTTATTTATTTAAAAATATACTTCAATCTAATTTTAAAATCGTATAAATAATTTTTCCATAGCTATTCAAATTCTTTTGAAATGAGAAAATAAATAAATCCAGAAATATAAACCATGGAGCAAAAATTCTCTATATATCAACCAATCATCAATATAAATTTTCCCATGTGGTCATAGTCAAATTACACCAAATTACGACCATTCATAAAATGCACATATATAAATAAACTACACAAATAAAAATGTAATTGGACAGAGTCTCCTTTCCATTTTAACAATCCAACAAACAAAAAATCTCAACATCAAATCCAAATTCATACCGAATATCGCACAACCAATCACATTTCTCAAACAACTGTTTCAACCAAATTATTCCATAAATAGTCAAGATAGTCCATATATAAGATGCAAGAGAGAATAAATATAGTTGTGAGCATAAAGATCATCAAATTGCCAAACGAAGACTTTACTACCATTAATGTCGATGCTTCCACCTTTAGCCACTCCTTGCAATGCCATAATCATCGCTAGCATATGCACCTCGAAGCTCACACATAGCCCCAAATTGATGCCTTCGGCCCATAAGTTGTCACGCCCGAGTCAGTTTCGCCAGCACCAACACCAGCACCATTTCACTGCACCCCATCGCCAGAATCCCACTTCACTTGAGCACCACCAACCGCGGTTACACACGCACAAATCCCTACTTGGTCGTGGCTCCAACCCCTATCTCAATGATGTGCATGTAAAAGTGTATATTTTTACCCCCATGTTTAATCTACTTTTATTTAAATAAATAAGCATATTAGGGTATTTTACATGTTTAAACAAAAATTTAAATTGTTTTCAAATCATCATTTATTTATCTTCATTTAGGGAATGGTAATTTGTGTATGATTTAATTTGATAAAATTTATTTTCACATTTTGATTTGTATTTGTTGGAAATGGAGTGCAAATACGAAGAGGTTTCATGGATGGATGCATGCACATATGTTGAAAGCGAATGAAGAATGGAAATAAAAGAATTCATGCAACATGGAGGAGCTCACATACCCACTAACATATGATCCATAATTAAAAGCATATGCACATGTTAATAGAGGCTTAAAGGCATGTTAGTGGGGATTAATTATTTCCCTAAAGATTACTTGGAGGTTACACTTTCTCAAGGGAATTTTATGTAATACCTTAAAAATGGATTAGGGTTTTAAGAATGTACAAATACTCCTTATGTTTCATGTAATCATCTTCTTCTTTTTAGGCAATATTGTAGCCACAAATCAAAGTTAAATAAAAATTGCTTTAATGGCTTCTTAGCCTTGTTTTTACTTTCATGCAATTTTTATTTTATGCTTTCTTTTCATGCTATTTTTATTTCACGCTCTCCTACTTAGTTTATGCTTCTCATGTTTAATGTTAGTAGCAAAGATTTAATTCTTGTAATTAGTTCAGTTTTATTCCATGCAATTAGTTAGCTCTCTTTTCTTTTAATTAGCTCTCATTTTCCTTTTTTTATGTTGAAATCATTTTATGTTAACATGTTTTCAAATATGAGCAGCTAAACCCTTTCTGTTAGCACCAAAATTGGTCACTAACCTCGTAGAGAAAGATTATGTAGAGAAATAAGTGATGAAGGTAAATTAAACAGAGAAGACAATGCTAATTTAAATGCAGAAAGTAAGAACACCAAATTTATAGTGGTTCAGCGTAATTGCCTACGTCCACTTTGAGGTTAAACTTTATTGATCTTCTTAATGATTGATTACAAATACAATTCGTAGGTCAAATGCTTGAATGAAGTTGCTAAATAAAGAAGATGGATCTGAAAAATGGCAGAGTCTCCCCAGTGTTCTCCCAAAAAAGGTCCTCTTCACTGTGCCCCTGCCCCTCTATTTATAGACAAAGATGGGTTGGACTTCCCAGGTGGGCTCGGCAGCCGAACATTCTGGCCCATATACGGTGGTCACCATATTCCGAACGATATAGGCCGAACACAATGATGCCGAACCACCCTCTCAATGCCGAACGATATGCCTGCTGCGTGGGAAGAGTGGAATGAATGTCAGTCGAAGCCGAACATGCCTCTGGCCGAACGAAGCGCTTGTTCGACCATTATTTCTGGTCGAACGTAGGTGCTGGTCGAACGATAGCTTTAACCAAACAATGCTTCTGGCTGAACGATGTCCCTGGCCGAACGTTAGCCTTTAGCTGATCGTTGTCTCTGGACGAACGATACTTTAGCCGAACGACAGTTATGGCCGGACGTTGCCTTTAGCCGAGTAGTACAGTCATGCCGAGTTTCCCAAGATGTCGAGCGTTCCTGAATGCCTAGTACTCCTAGATGCCGAGTACTCCCCAATGCGAGTACTCCTGGATGCCGAATGTTCCTGTATGCCGAGTGACCCTGGATGCCGAGTGCTTCCGAATGCCGAGTACTCATGGAAGCTGAGTACTCCTGGAAGCCGAGTTCTACTGAATGCCGAGTAGTCCTGGAAGCCGAGTACTATCCAATGCCGAGCACTCAGTTGCCTGGTCAAATCTCCAGGAAACACTTGCCCTCCAAAGTGTATTACGTGACTGAACGTGATATGCTTTGAGTTGTATAACCTCCACGTTTCGTTTTAAATCCTTGGCTAACTTCGAATGGAGATGCCTTTTTTAGAATATCAGCAGTTGAGGCGTGTGCTGAGCGTGTTATAAGTGCCGAACGATGCACCAGAAGCCGAGCGCTCTTCAATTGCCAAACGTTATTGTATGCCGATGCCGATCGCTGTGACTTTGACCGGTTCCACCGGATGTAGCCTTTTCGACTTCTTCTTCTTCCCTATAAAAGCCGGCACCTCCTTCCTTCTTTCCCTTTTCACACTTCTAACATCTCTGCCTTGCACCTGCCGAAGCTACCAGCCAACATACAACTCGCCGATTCTTCCCAAGTCCTCACCTTACCAACTAGGTACCGATCCTTTCGCCTAAATACAGCCTTTATGCTCGAACTCCCTTAATTGATGGGATAAATCGAGCTTTGACTAAAGTGTCGAGTCACGCGACGAGGGTGGTAGGAAGAGTAAATAGAGATGGGTTTTCTAGGAGATCATTGGTAGGCACACTGTGGTTCGGCATAAGTATTTTATGCCGGACCAGATTGGTGGAAAGAGAAACATGAAGGAAGTAGGAGATGATTGGGGGTATCGAGCGGTATGGCCTGGTACGACTTGCCGAACGATGTGCCCTCGTGGTTCGGTGTGGATGGAGGAAGATACGAGGCCAATGTTGAGGACAGCGTGCCGATGATCATCTCAGCCGAACAGTCACAAACACCGTACCATACTTAGGCCAAAACATGCCGAACAAAACAAGGTCGAAAACGACTTACATGCCGAATAACAACTTAGCCGAACCAAAATTTAGCCGAACACAGGCTTAGCCGAACAATGACTTAGCCGAACAAAGACTTAACTGAACAATGACCTAGCCGGACAAAGACTTAGCCGGACAATGACCTAGCCGGACAATGACCTAGCCGAACAATGACCTAGCCGAACAATGACCTAGCCGAACAATGACTTAGCCGAACAATAGACTTAGCCGAACAATGACCTAGCCGAACAATGACCTAGCCAAACTAGCCGAACAATGACTTAGCCGAATAATAGACTTAGCCGAACAATGACCTAGCCGAACAATGACGTAGCCGAACAATGACTTAGCCGAACAATAGACTTAGCCGAATAGTCGCAAACGCCGAACATTTATTAACTATATCTACCCGTATAGCAAAACAAGAAAGAGGGCCCAAGCACTCTAGCATATATGAAGCCGACCTGGATCACCAACTTCTTAGCTTCCGTAAACGTAAATCTGAATCTTAGATTACCATACGTTTTCTGGATCTGGAATTGTAATCGCCAAAAGGCAGGCTTCTGGGGACGGTCAGCGATGACGGTCCCCGAAGGCGATGACTTGATGCTCAGTTTTATAGCAACAACTTTGCGACCTTCAAACTTTCAACGCTTTTACACGATTGCTTGCACTAGATCACACACCACATGGGGGGGGGATATTCGTGTTGTTAACTCTAACGTTCAACGTTTTTCAAGTATAGTTTTCGCAGGCACTTAAAAAGATTCATTATTTATTGGGGATGTCTAAGAAGTCTAGCTCCGCCACCATATCTGACAGGCCTGGGCCATCATCAAGGCAAGAAGCCGCTGATACTTCAAATCCATCGACTTCCCCTGCCCATAACTTAGCACCCGATGCCCTGGAGGCAACAATTCTTTTAGACAACCCGATCGATTCACAAGCTTCGAAGATCAATGAAGCTGCACTTCGACGGATATGCTCCATTCATGGGATTCCTTTCGCCGATGTGTTAGTCCCTTCGCGACACGATCGTCCTCACCTGCCCCCAGT
The DNA here is from genome assembly GCA_030737815.1 of Allium fistulosum. Classification (NCBI taxonomy): domain Eukaryota; kingdom Viridiplantae; phylum Streptophyta; class Magnoliopsida; order Asparagales; family Amaryllidaceae; genus Allium; species Allium fistulosum. The sequence goes on along the minus strand of CM060901.1, from coordinate 1,382,927,524 downwards.
CGGATATACCACATGCAACAAGTTCATGTGTTGGATGGGCAGTGTGCCTCCGTTTAATTTATTCCTTCGGGACGTGTTGCAGTACATCGACATTGCTCCGTCGCAGCTGCATCCGAACGGTCACGCGTTTCTATATGGGACCTATCTACTCTTCATGGCCGTCTTCTCTAGACCTCCAACCTCTGGCGACATCAGATACATCTATATGATCAAGAAACGGAAAGACAGCCCTTCCTTCATGTTCCTCGAGCCGTACCACATATGCCAAATCTTGACAGGGGCGTGTAGTAAATTCGCCCTGTACAAACAAGAATGGTTCTACGTGCGTTGCCCTCCTGGTTTTGCGAGGAGATGGGTTGAAGGCAGTAAGTCTCTTCGCTAAGTCATCATTCGCGATTAATTGGAGTCATGCTTTTTCTAACTCCTCGTTTCATCTTTTCAGGTATCAACCCGCGTCCGGAGGGCCGAGGATATTCTGAGGTCGTTGAGGCCATTAGATCTCTTCCTACCGAGGAACGGGACATTCGAACCATTATTTCAAACGAATCATTGTCGAGGTTCGACTTGCTAGCCTCTGGTCGTCGAATTAGCCTCCCGGAGGGCGTCTCTATTCCCAAGCCAGCATCCGATAAAGGGAAAAAACAAGCTGGATCGTCATCACGCCACACTCCCGATGCGCACGGAGAAGGTGAGCACAAAGAGGATGAAGCTCCTGAGACCCAAGGCAAGAATGTAGGTCCTGCTTGGAATCCGGCGGTCGAAGTTCATGACATTGAAACGTCATCCTCCCCTTCGAAGGGAAAGAAGAGGTTAAAATACAAGATTCGGAAGGAGAAAGTTGGTGGAACTTCAAAAGTTACGCCTATCCCGCCAGAGAAGGAGGCTTCCTCACAGCACCTGAAAAGTTCTCTAAGGGGTTTGTCGAATCTCTCCATCCCTAACGATATACTTAATTACGGGTTTGACGATCCTGAAGCCCTCAAGTTTTCTTCGCCCGCTAGTGGCAATGCAGGAGTTCAACTCCCAGTCCAGGGAGACAATACTCCAATTAGTAAAGACAAAAGAACTGGTCCGTCGGGGGGAACACTAGGACACACACGCACATTCGCATTCCATCATACACTTCAATTTTTTCTTATTTCCCGGATTTTTCTTAACTCGTTGTTACCTCTATTCTTTGTAGGTGACATGGGGCGCTCTCACGGACTCGATCGCCTTCACGGCTCTTCCATATTTCATCATTCCGAATGGGATTCAGGTTCAGGCAGATGCAGGGACAGAGATGATTATGAAGATAGAGACAACCGTCCCCGCGATTCGTCTTATCATAAGAAGGCGTATTCCCAATCTTCATAGTCCTGTGATCCTCTTCCTCCAACTGAGCCGGATAGAGAGAAATCTTCATAGAAGGGGTACCAACCCGATGCTCCTCGAGAACAACACTTCGGTTCATCGAGTACAAGGCAAATTCGGGAGCAACGAAAAAGAGCAGAACTTCCAAAGCCTCCTCCCCCCACTCCTGCGGTTGACCCAACTGTAGCGGAAAAGTTGGTCGATCTTAAGGCCAAATTTCCAAAAATTTGCTTCGATGGTCTGAAGTTCCTCCTAGCTATTCATCATATCCCTGGGCACGTGAAGCAGAGTGCCATTGCTTGCAACAACGACGTCTATGTTCAACATGACGCGTTTGTACACTTGGTTGAAAAGATCTCGGAGGTGTCTGTTGAGCGACAATATGAGATTGATCGTCTGAAATTGGAGGCTGGCTGTGACAAGAACATCATCAAGCATCAAGACGAAGAGCTCGCTTCGTATAAGTCGAAGCTGGAAGCCGTTGAGTAAAGTGCAAAAGATACTGCTGAGGCAGTTACTCGTTTAGAGATGGCTCACAAGAAGGAACTTGATGAAGCGGTCCAGCGTAGCGGTGCCCTTGCTTTAGAAAAAGATTCTATCCAAAAAGAAAGGGATGCACTTGCCACACAAGTCAGAGAGTTGAAAGAATTACTCTCCAAGGAGAAAGAGGATAAAGTAGCTGCTCAAGAAGAGTCACAACGATATTGTGATGAAATCGTTGCTACTCGGCTTCTGAAAACGAAACTCGATGACGAACTTGCTGGGGTTGAAAAAATGAAAGACGAAGCCCGTGAGGAGGGCAAAAGAAAATCTGCGGAGGAGATGGACTCTCGCCTCGAGGCGGCCGTAGAAGCCGGCAGGGAAGAGGTCAAATGCATGTTTGACCCGTTGATTGCTGAGTATGGAGCCCGCGTCCTTATGCATCGTGACTTAACATTCTTGGGCGAGGGCTATCTCGAATCCCTAGCTGAGGCCTGGGAAACCTTGGTGAAGATTAGGAAAATCGAGTCGGGCTCTGAAGAGGTCAACGAGGATGCCTTGGTGAAGGAGTTTCTTAGGGTGAATGAGCCAGCGGATTTATCCGCAGCTTTGGCGCTTTACAGCAAAGGCTCGCCCCTTCCAAAAGAGAAAAGTGATGAAGCTGGCCCATCTAGGGCTGAGACTATGGCTCCTCATATTGCTGCTCCTCCCGCTGCTCAACTGGCCGGTCGGCTGACACTTGACCCATTCGAGCAGCACGCCGGCTATGATCCTGAAGATCTCGGGCTTGGCGTTCATGTCCTATCTCCTATTCTGGAGGGTGAAACCCCACGCGCAACCGATAGCCAACCAGAACCCGGTAGGAAACTCTTCTTTTCTAGAAGTTGAAAGACCTTGTCATTTCCCAGCAGTGGTTATTTGTTCTAACGCTCATTCTCTACGTTTTCATGCAGGCTGCTCTGACCCCGAACCGACTCCGAGGATCGATGACGCCAAGGAGGAGGCGGAGAAAACAAGCGATGTTGCTCATGCGGGAGTAACTCCTGGCCCTGACGCTCAAGTGATCGGGGCGTTAGCTGATGATAAGCTTGACACTTCGTCTCCTGCCGAAGGGAGTGATGAAATAAAAATCACTGGCGCCTCTGAGCTTACCTCAAAGATGAGCATGAAGGAACGCCTCGCCGAAGAGGAGAAGAAAAAGGTCGAGGTCAAAGTTGAGCCTGAAATATTGGAACTTACCGACCCGCGGAACAGACCTTTGAAAATCATTCTCTCGGGCAGGTCCAAACCACTGGATGTTCCGTCTCCTACTCCTGACTCCGCTTCTTTAGTGAGCAAGAAATCCAAGAAAAAGCATGAGGGAGAGGAGTCGTCGGAAAAAACAAAAGAAGACAAGAAGAAGAAACCAAAGAAATAATTGCTACACTCGTTCAACGAGTTCCTTGCTTAAGTCTTGTAATTACTTTTATCTTTTGCCTCTATAGTTTGTATAGTTAGGTTTTTGACTTCAAGTTTCGGAGGAGTAACTGTGTAACCCCATTTTGAACTATTGAATGAAGTTTATTCTCTTTTTTGCTTGAATGATTCTCTTGCTTTTCTTCGGTTTGCTGATTAACTGTGGTCATAACTCAAGTTCTTATGAGTTGCATTACTTCTCAGTCCATTCTCGCGTTGTTCGAACATTTCCAGACGTGGCATACTTCTTGTTCCACATTTCTTGAGTACTTGGACTTTTTTCCAAATCTGTGCTCCAGGGATTTAGAGTAAGTTGATCCGTGTTCCGGGGATTCGGAGGTTTGCATCGTTTACACTCTAGTCCGCGCTCTGGGGACTTAGAGTACTCCGGTCCACGCTCTGGGGATTCGGAGATTTGAAATCGTTTATACTCTAGTCCACGCTCTGGGGACTTAGAGTACTCCAGTCCGCGCTATGGGGATTCGGAGATTTGAAATCGTTTATACTCTAGTCCGTGCTCTGGGGACTTAGAGTACTCCATTCCGCGCTCTGGGGATTCGGAGATTTGAAATCGTTTATACTCTAGTCCGCGCTCTGGGGACTTAGAGTACTCCGGTCCGCGCTCTTGGGATTCGGAGATTTGAAATCGTTTATACTCCAGTCCGCGCTCCGGGGACTTAGAGTACTCCGTTCCGCGCTCTGGGGATTCGGAGATTTGAGTCGCTTATACTCTAGTCCGCGCTCTGGGGACTTAGAGTACTCCGGTCCGCGCTTTGGGGATTCGGAGATTTGAAATCGTTTATACTCTAGTCCACGCTCCGGGGACTTAGAGTACTCCGGTCCGCGCTCTGGGGATTTAGAGATTTGAAATCGTTTATACTCTAGTCCGCACTCTGGGGACTTAGAGTACTCCGTTCCGCGCTCTGGGGATTTAGAGATTTGAAATCGTTTATACTCTAGTCCACGCTCTGGGGACTTAGAGTACTCCGTTCCGCGCTCGGGGGATTTAGAGATTTGAAATCATTTATACTCTAGTCCGCGCTCTGGGGACTTAAAGTACTCCGTTCCGCGCTCTGGGGATTTGGATATTTGAAATCATTTATACTCTAGTCCGCACTCCGGGGACTTAGAGTACTCCGTTCCGTGCTCTGGGGATTCGGAGATTTGAGGTCGTTTATACGAGTCCGTACATCATACAGGATAATGTGGTTCGTCATCCTATTATGAGATATAGAAACACTAGTGATTCGTGGAAAACACGGCTTCAAGCATTTATTAATGAAAAACAACTAAACTGCTTGATTACATTTAAAAAGAAACTAAGTTACGACTGAACGAAAACATACAGGAAATAACAGTGCCTAAAACAAGAAAGAAAACATGCTAAATGTAATAATGCCGCAAATGTTCACTGTTCCATGCTCGGGGGAGTGTCGTGCCATCAACGGTCGCTAGCTTGAATGTTCCCTCTCCAAGCTTCCATTCAATGACGTATGGACCTTCCCAGTTGGGATTCATACGTGATGGTACCGGGAAAACTCGTTTCAGAACGAGGTCACCCACATCAAAAGTCCTTGGGAGGACTCTGCCGTCGTAGTAACGCTTGACTCGGTGTCTATGCGTTGTCGCCCTTAATTCGGCCTCTTCACACTTTTCATCGATGCAGTCCAGCGATTCCAACAAGAGGTCCTGGTTCGTCTTGGGATCATAATATGTCACTCGGTGTGATGGAACTTCAAGTTCCACGGGTATAACGGCTTCCGAGCCGTATGCCAAGGTGAACGGAGTGTGGCCGGTCGCGGACTTGTGGGTAGTTCTATAAGCCCATAGTGCTGTCGGGAGTTCATCTACCCACTTGCCTCCAACCTTCTCCAAACGCTTCTTCAGTATGGACTTGATTATTTTGTTAACGGCCTCGACTTGTCCGTTAGCTTTTGGGTGTGCAACGGCGGCGAACTTCTTCTCAATGCCATACTTTATACAGAACTCTTTGAACTCTCTTCTTTCAAACTACGTCCCGTTGTCCATAATGATGGTGCGAGGGAGGCCAAAGCGGCATATAATGTTTCGTACAACGAAATTAATGACCTTCTTAGAGGTGATCGTGGCTAAAGGTTCTGCCTCAGCCCATTTTGTGAAATAGTCGACTGCAACTATCGCATATTTCGCACCTCCTTTGGATATAGGCAAAGAGCCGATTATATCGATTCCCCAGATCGCAAATGGCCAGGGACTAACCATTTGTGTGAGTTCAGTTGATGGAGTCCTCGGGATTTTCGCATATCTTTGACATTTGTCACATTTCCTTGCATAGTCTGCAGCGTCCCGATTTACGGTCGGCCAGTAATATCAATAGCGGAGGATCTTTTTTGCTAACGTTTGCCCCCCAGTATGGTTGCCGCATTCCCCTTCGTGAACCTCTCTTAAGACCCGCTTTGTCTCGTCATGAGCGATGCACCGTAATAATGGGACTGAGAACCCTTTTCGATACATTAATCCATCCTGCATCACGTATCGCGCGGCCTTTCGAAGGACCTGCCATCTTTCGCTCCTTTCTTCTGGTAAAGTCCCGGTCGTCAGGTACAGTTTGAATAGGGTTATCCACGATTCCTTCTCGATTTCTGTTTCCAATACACAATCAACCTTCATCTCATCTATGCTCGGGGCGTGCAAGGCCTCAACGGGATACAATCCCATTTGTTGCGCATCGCCTGTGCTCGCAAACTTAGCCAACAAGTCGGCTTCTTTATTCTGTTCGTGCGGAACATGCGAAATGTCATAATGCTCAAGATTTGACAGTAGTTCTTGGACCTGAACAAGGTACGGAGCAAGCTTTTGTCCCTTTGCTTGATAATCTCCCCGCACTTGGTAAACCACCAATTGTGAGTCGCAAAAGATTTCAACTGATTTGATCCCGAGTTCCCCGATGAGTTTCAAGCCAGCAATCAGTGCTTCATATTCTGCTTCGTTATTTGTAGCTGAGAAATCAAGCTTTAAAGCATAACAGATCGATCGATTCTCCGAAGTTATAAGAACTACACCCGCGCCGGAGCAACGGTCGTTTAATGCCCCATCAGTGTATAATTTCCATCGAACGGGGGGAATGACGTCATGATTATCTGGTTCTATGGGTATAGTAAACTCAGCGATGAAATCTGCTAATGCTTGCCCTTGTATGGCTCTCCGTGGCAAGTAGGCAATATCGAACTGGCTCAACTCGATGTTCCATTTTAGCAATCTTCCAGAAGTTTCTGGTCGTTGGAGTACTTGCCGCAAGGGTTGATCGATATAAACACTGATTGAGTGTGCTTGAAAATACGGGCGTAGCTTACGTGATGCAATCACCAAGCAATAGGCCAATTTATCGATTTTAGGGTAATTTCTTTCTGCCCCCGTTAAACGCTTGCTAACATAATACACCGGCTTCTGGATCCGGTCCTCCTCGTGAACTAAAGCCGCACTTATCGCATGCGGGGATACAGCCAAGTATACGTACAACATCTCGTGGACTACTGGTTTTGACAGCACCGGTGGGCTCTCCAGATGCCTCACCAGATCCCGAAATGCTTCCTCACAACTAGACGTCCATTCGAAATTCCTCTTCCCTTTCTTTATTATATCAAAGAAAGGGATGCACTTGTCGGTTGCCCTGGATATGAATCGACTTAGCGCAGCTACTTTTCCATTCAGGCTCTGTACCTGCTTTATAGTCTTAGGCACTTGCACATCTCGAATAGCTTGGATCTTTTCTAGGTTAGCTTCAATTCCCCTTGCGTTGACGATGAATCCCAAAAACTTCCCCGACGCAACGCCGAAGGAACACTTCAGAGGGTTGATCTTCATCCCGTAATACCTGAGTATGTCGAACATTTCAGCCAAGTCTCGAATTTGGTCATTTGACTGTCGTGACTTCACGAGCATGTCATCCACATAGACTTCCATCGTCCTACCAAGCTGGTTCTTGAACATTCGATTCACCAAACGCTGATAAGTCGCTCCTGCGTTCTTCAGTCCGAAGGGCATTACTACATAGCAATATAGCCCGACATCTGTAACGAAGCTGGTGTGTTTTTGGTCCGGAATATGCATCGGGATTTGGTTGTATCCCGAGTATGCATCCATGAATGATAACAGCTCATGTCCTGCGGTGGAGTCGACCAACTGATCGATCCTTGGTAACGGGAAACTGTCATTGGGGCATGCTTTGTTCAAGTCGGAATAATCTACGCAAGTTCTTCATGTCCCATTCGCCTTTTTTACCAGCACGGGGTTGGATGCCCATTCAGGATAGAGGGCGTCGCGGACGAACCCATTGGCTTTGAGTTTGTCCACCTCCTCTCTAAGAGCAGCGGACCTCTCCGGGTCCATTCCTCTTCTCTTTTGTTTAACCGGGATGTATTTCGGGTCTATGTTCAACATATGACTCGTGATGGCGGGAGAAATCCCACACATATCAGAATGCGTCCAGGCGAAAACATCAAGATTCGCCCGGAGGAAGTCACTAAGGTCTTCAGTCATTGCAGGGCCAAGCTGTGATCCGATCTTCAGTATTCGCGAAGGGTCATTTCGGCTGACTGAAATGTCAACCGTTAGTTCAGCCGGCGCTGCCTTTTCTTCCCTGGGTTTCTCATCGTCGTCTCTCGGATCTATGTCTCTAAAGATCCAAGAATTATGCCCGAGACAGGGCTCGGGCACTACTTGTCAATTATCCGTGTTAAGGATGCGGACGGGATTGTCCGCAACCTTTCCTTTCTCCCTCCGATGGGCCTCCCGGAGCTCAGCCACATAACATGAACGACCAGCTGCTTGGTCGCCATGAACAATACCTACCCCTTTGTCAGTTGGGAACTTTAAAGTTAAGCACCACGGGGCTAATGCTGCCCTAAACTCAGCCAGGGCCGGTCGGCCCAAGAAAACATTATACGGAGAGTCCACATCCAAAACTACGAAGGGTAGGATTCGCACCCTCCGACGCTCGCCTTGTCCCAGTTCAACTGGTAACTCAACATACCCCACTGCATCGGTCGCTGCGCCATTAAAGCCGTGTATACGAGCTTTGGATGGTTTCAAGTCCTTGATTTCCATCTTCATTTGGTCATAAGCCTTCTTGAAGATGATGTTGACAGAACTTCCACAATCAATCAGAATTCTTTTGACATAAGCTGGTCCGATCGTCGCAGATATGACCATCGGGTCGATGGTTGGAGCCTCTACTTGGTCAGCATCTTTGTTCCTGAACACTATATCGTCTGTCATTACGCGCTGCTGCTTAGCAGGGGTCCCATCCTCCACGTTCGAACAACACTCAAAATCTGCATGCTTCAGGGGACTTGCGTACCGCTCCATCTCTTGCCAATTCTTATCCGCGGGGTGAGGTCCGCCGATGATTGTATTTATGACTAGTCTACCCACAGTTCGGGCAGGCTCCTCGGGATGACGCGGAGCCGGTGCACGACCTGGGTTGGACGTTCCCTGTCCTCCTTCCTGTGGATCCTTCACAAATTCTTGCAACTTCTTTTGCCTAATCAACTTCTCGATAGCATCGTGCAGGTGTCTGCACTCTTCTGTATTGTGCCCATAAGTCTCGTGGAAGCGGCAATATTTCTCGGTCCGTTTCTGTTCCTCGGTTGATTCTTTTGAACGTGGCTTCCTGTACTGAAAGGCATTGCAGGTTGATAGGTAAATGTTCTCAAGAGACGCAGTCAGCGGGGTATACTCGTTGTAGCTTGGAATTCTCGATTTCCACTTCCCCGCTTCTCTCTTCTTCCCTTGATTTCTTCCTCCGGACTCCTTAGGCTGCCCAGACTTATTCTGGACATTGACTTGGACCTTTCCTGAGTTGTCCCCGGACTGTTTCACAGCAACGTTGCTTTTCATGGACTCTTGGACAGGTCCTGGTGCCTTATCTCGTCTTACCCACCTAGCTTCCTCTCTCCTTATGAACTAGTGTGCCTTTGAGTAGAAACGCTCTAGCGTAGTCGGAGGTTTTCCTGCCAACCAGTCTCCAAACTTAGAATCCGGATCCACACCTCTCATCACAGCCATTAGGATTGCATGATCGTTGGGAATACTTACTTCAGTTGCCGCAACATGGAACCTTTGTAAATATTCCTTCAATGACTCCCCAATACTTTGGATTACACTTGACAGAGACATTACGTCCTTTGGACGAGTAGTATGTATCCTGAACTTCTCAATAAACTTCTTTGCCAACTCCTCGAAATTGGATACAGACCGCGGAGGAAGTCGGGTAAACCACATAGTAGTGATCCCAGATAGAGTAATTGGAAAGCATCTACACTTGGTGGCATCATTTGCTCTAGCTGAATGCATCATCCATTCATACCTCATGACATGCTGTCTGGGGTCAGTCTTTCCCTCATACGCAGGGATAGTTGGCATACTAAACTTTCTGGGGTACGCCGCCTATAACACAACATCTGTGAACGAAGTGTGACTCCTTGATACTCCCCAATCGTCATTCGACAAGCCCTGATTTTCTTTCATCAATTGCCTGACCATGGCTGTCAGGTCTGGTGTCTGTATGGAAGGTGGAAGGTTAGAGTCCATTCTACGTGACTGTCCATGTTGATGCCTCCTCTCCTGGCGATCTGCCAATCGTGCGTCTTGAGGTTCGACATCATTAGCGTTTTGATGGTCTGGGCCTCCAGCCTCCATCTGTACTCTAGTTCCTAAGTTTCCAGCTCCGACTTGGTCACGGTTTCCAGCTGTTTGAACAGCAGCACCCGTCCGCGCAGCTTCAGTCTTACGGCACCTGCACCTGGGAGGTTCATCATAGGAAGTTGAGCTGTCGGATGAGGAATAGGGGGCGGGATTGCCCCCAGCATTCTGTTGCTGCTGTTGGGTGAGTTGTGCCATCAGGTTGGCGTTAGCTTGCATCTGCTCTCCTAGTTGTCTCCTGCTTTCCCTAAGTTCTCCTCATCAAGTCGTTGAACTCTATTCTGGTGACAACTGGAGTTTGGTCCTGGGTGGCAATTCCTACACCCGGAATCGCTGGTTGATTGCTAGGTCCTGCTTGTTGTACGCTAGCAGTTTCATGGGCATCCGCATTATGAGAAGCTGACCTGGTACGTGGTCTCGCCATTGTAGAGTTATTGGTTGGAACTCTGAGTAGAATCAACGTATGTCCTATCAATGAGTTGGATCTTCTTTGGGGGATTTGTTCAATCCAGTAGCTTCAAAGCAGATCCTTAAGGTCTGAGAATTCATTTCTCAGTGAAAGCACTAAAGTGTTAGCACCAAAATTGGTCACTAACCTCGTAGAGAAAGATTATGTAGAGAAATAAGTGATGAAGGTAAATTAAACAGAGAAGACAATGCTAATTTAAATGCAGAAAGTAAGAACACCAAATTTATAGTGGTTCAGCGTAATTGCCTACGTCCACTTTGAGGTTAAACTTTATTGATCTTCTTAATGATTGATTACAAATACAATTCGTAGGTCAAATGCTTGAATGAAGTTGCTAAGTAAAGAAGATGGATCTGAAAAATGGCAGAGTCTCCCCAGTGTTCTCCCAAAAAAGGTCCTCTTCACTGTGCCCCTGCCCCTCTATTTATAGACAAAGATGGGTTGGACTTCCCAGGTGGGCTCGGCAGCTGAACACTCTGGCCCATATATGGTGGTCGCCATATGCCGAACGATACAGGCCGAACACAATGATGTCGAACCACCCTCTCAGTGCCGAACGATATGCCTGCTGCGTGGGAAGAGTGGAATGAATGTCAGTCGAAGCCGAACATGCCTCTGGCCGAACGAAGCGCTTGTTCGACCGTTATTTCTGGCCGACCGTAGGTGCTAGCCGAACGATAGCTTTAACCAAACAATGCTTCTGGCTGAACGATGTCCCTGGCCGAACGTTAGCCTTTAGCTGATCGTTGTCTCTGGACGAACGATACTTTAGCCGAACGACAGTTATGGCCGGACGTTGCCTTTAGCCGAGTAGTACAGTCATGCCGAGTTTCCCAAGATGTCGAGCGTTCCTGAATGCCGAGTACTCCTAGATGCTGAGTACTCCTAGATGCCGAGTACTCCCCAATGCGAGTACTCCTGGATGCCGAATGTTCCTGTATGCCGAGTGCCCCTGGATGCCGAGTGCTTCCGAATGCCGAGTACTTATGGAAGCCGAGTACTCCTGGAAGCCGAGTTCTACTGAATGCCGAGTAGTCCTGGAAGCCGAGTACTATCCAATGCCGAGCACTCAGTTGCCTGGTCAAATCTCCAGGAAACACTTTCAATTTAGGGGTAATGAAGCTCTGATAAAACATATTAAATTAACATAATGATTTCATTTGTGATCTCTCTTTTGTGCTAAATGGAAATTTTGAATGATGGTGGTTTATGTCTTTTTTTAATGAATTTGATAGTCTATGTTGACGTCTCAAATAGGCTATGCTTATTCTATTGTAAACATAAATTATCTGATCATTTGCCTAAATAATTTTGATGATGATAGTTATGCTAGAATCAAAGTTTGATGGTCTATATTACTAATTCATAGTAAACAAATCATACTTAAAAGAGATCTTATTTTTAATTTCATTTCATTTTCGTGAATGTTGATAAGTGGGTTTAAATGGTGTGTTAGAGTTTGATGATTTAAGTTGTGCTAATTATTAGCACAAATAAATCATACTTATAATAAGCACATCTATCATTTCTACTTAATATTTTAATGAGATATTATAAATGAATTTTGTCTTGATTTATATGAATGATTGGAGGTGGATTTGCCTCTAAATTGTTCCTTAATTACATAGTTTTATTCACCTTTGCTCTACTTTATTTTCTACAATTTTTCTTAGTTTAAAACCACTTCAAAACTTCGGGCTAATTTGATTGAGTAATATTGAAATTTAATTCTTTCCCTATGGATCGACCCGTACTCACATACGTACTACGATTGTACACCGTGCGCTTGCGGTTTTTATAACGATTATATTTTTCGACAGTTCTCTAATCAATAGAAATTTCATCAAATTAACAAGTTTTTGGAGCTGTTGTAGGGGATTGATTTTAATTTTAATTTTACTCTTCGAATTAAAAAAAAATTCACATCAATATTTCACTTATAGTTTGCATTTGTTACTGTTCATCCCTGTGCATTTTGATCATTTGTTACATTTTATTTTTTTTGTTCACTGTGCATTTTTTGTGCATTTGAATTTGCAATTTCAGTGTTACTGTTATAGTTGCATTCCATTTGAATTTGCATTTCAATTTCATTTCAAGTAAAAAAAACTATTGTTACACATTTGCATTTGTACAAACTCTTCTCTGTTTTCATACATTTCAATTATGTTCTCATTTAAATATTACACTGCATTATCATTACATTCTCTGTTTTACCAAATCTCACCATCTCTTATTTACATTCCTGAACAAACAAACCCAACATCAACCTCCAAACTGCCATTGCCTACAACCAAAGTACCACCTTCCTTCCACAAACACACGTGATTCATCCACTGCATAACTACAATCCAATACTTCACCTCCTACACCGCTGCCACAAGCACTTCAATACATTCACAAATCCCCACTTCGTAACACCCACCGCTCCTCCTTACATCAACCTGTCCTGCAACTGCCTGAAACTACTCAAAACAGAGTCATCAATCTCCTGCTCCACCACCTTACAAGCATCGACAACCATTTCTTCCTCTCCTCTCATCACCACTTGACTGCCATCTACCTGACTAACTCACAACTAACAAGCACTTCCCCTATTCCTCCAAACAAACAACCTCTCAGCTTACTGCTTCTTTAATTGCAAAATCCCTTTGCCTGCATTCAACCATCATCATCAACTTCCCTACTTCAACACCTCTGCTGCCACGATCTCCCTCCACTGCAAACAACCCAAACTTCTCACCACAAAAAAACAGCAACTCCTCCTCCTAACTGCCACTACAACTCGCATCATCCACCAAGCAAACCAGAAACATCAGTTCATCACAATACTCCACCTGCCACAAACTTCCCTCACATCACCACAACAGATAGAACTACCCACGATCAAATAACCCAAAATCGTCCTTCTTTCCACTCCTACAATCCCACTACACATAACCGCAAACATCACTTCCACGACCACCCACCACCAAGCAACCAGCCACTGTCCAATACCCAATACCTCAAACTCCACCCCATTACTGTAGTACATCTAATCCACTTATCAACAAATTCCACACAGTTCCACTGTTCCACAACCTTACTACAACAAATTGCGCCTCAATCACCAACTTAAACCATCACCGATTAACAACCCACACCGATTCTTACAATCACGAACTCTACGAACCACTTCCTCCTCTACAATGCACTATCCAAACTCCAACCACTTCCCCTTACAACTCCTCTCTTAATCACAATACACACTTCACCCAAACCTGAAAACTATCAAAACCCACTGCCTATAGACAAATAGCGACCTCGTCTTTTCTCTACATTCAATTCCTACTCACTCCACCATCCCGTACAGACCCGAAACCAAACATCTACCCACGCCACTACAACCGCACCTAACATGACCTCAACCGAATCGCCTTCAAATCTATTGCCATTTCTTTTTAATTTTATTTTGAATTTTGATTTGGGATTTTTTTAATTGAGAAACTGACTTGCTTTACTTTGATTTTGTGAAATATAGTGTACTGGTTATTGGGCTTGGGGTATTTAATTTTTTTTTAGTGTATTGGGCTTGGGGTATTTGGGCTGTGTTTTAATAGCTTTTTTCTTTCTTCTTGATTTTTACTTTAAAAAAAAAGAAAAAAAAAGAAGACATTAGTTTTGTTTTTAGAAATTTTGTTCCGCCTTGGGTAATTTGGTTTATAGTGGGTGGTTTTTAAGTTATTATTTAATTAATTTATGTTGTGTGAATTGTTTTTCTCTCTTCTTCAAAAAAACAAAAAAGCAGAAAAAAAGGAATTCGCTTTTGTTTTCGTTCTTTCTTTATAAATTTTTTTGTTTTCAATGCTTTTTCAAGTTGCAAAAGCAGAAAAGAAGAAGAACTGCTTGCTAAATAACTGCTCTAATTGCTTGCTTATAAAAAAATCGCTGCTTTAAAATAAAATTGCTAATAATTCTGCACGCTCTGGTATCGTGCTCTTATCACTTGTTTTTATTTTCATTGCATTGTTGGTTGCTTGCATTTTTTTATTTTTTTTCAAAAACAAAATCAAATTTCTTTCTTAGTTGCATTGTTAATACACGTTTAATTTATGTTTCGCATTCATTTCATTTTGTTTTTCTTTTCTAAGGACAACACCCAAATCCACATAAGCTGGGGGATTTCATCACCCTTTGGAATTAAGGGTGTTGCAAGCTCACCTAGGGCTTAATTGTATCTTAATAAGTTATCTTCTTTTGAAAATCTAACTTCTTGGTGTCTAGGCTATGGCAGAGCAATAATCAGTTATAAATATTACAGTGATTCATAAATACTATAGCAATTGTTTCTCTAAAGGTACTTAAACCTTCGGTTGCATTGCTACGGTAAATTGTGGTGCACCAATAACTTATGTACGTTACCTGACTAAGAACTATTTTATTGGATTAATTCAAAGTATGAATATACAATTTTGGGTTAGGGGCTACTAAGGATAGAAAATTTGTAATTAAGTCCTTGCATTCATTTAGTTGCATTAGTTCATGCATATATAAAAAAACAAGAAAAAAAGACAAAATCCAAATTTTTTTTTTACATTTTACTTAACTTAGTTCTTTTTAAAAAAAACAAAAAAATATTTTCAAATCTTTTCCTTTGAAAAAAAAATCAAAAAAAAACAAAAATCCAAAAACAAGCATTTTACTCTAGTTAGTTTTTTTTAGAAAAACAAAAATCCAAAAAATAATAATAATTTTTTCAAAAACAAAAACATATAAAAACTTTTAAAATCTAAAAAAAAATCAAATCTCCCTTTTGAAAAATAAATTCTTTTTGGTAAATATTTTTCCTTTAAAATAAATATAAGAAAAACCATTTTTTCACTTCATTTTATCTTCTAGACCTTGTTTCATTCCCTTTAACTTGATTCTCACTTCTTTATCTTCTTGACTTTTTCACTTGTGCATGAGTACTTGGACTCGTGACACAATAACAAATCGTATAACTTGAACGAACAATCCTCCAACGATGGCGAACGAAAACGCTCCACGAACTCTAATGGATAGAATCTTTTTCGATAGAGTTTCTATTCTTTCTTGTATCACATTACCCGCCCCAACGGGTAATCACTTCGAAATTAATTGAAATCACATTGTCACGCTTCCAAAATTTGGTCATTTTGAACACGATGACTCATGCATCTTCTTAACAAAATTTGAATAAGTATGTGAAACCATTAATTTCAACAATTATGTGATGATGGAATCAAACTTCGGTTAATTCCATTCACCCTTACTGATTACGCTGAAAAATGGTTGTATAGCATACCGTCGAACTCAATCAAAACTTAGGAAGAATTTATTAAAGTTTTCTTAAAAAAATTCTACTCCTTGGAAAAAACAACAAAATTCCAAAACGAAATTGTCAATTTTCGTTAATTCAGGGGTGAACTTTTCGAAAAACATTTTGAAAGATTTAAAGAGCTTTTGATAAAATGTTCAAACCATAATTTTGAAAAATGGACTCTTTGCCAAATCTTATATCATGGATTTGAAAATAGTTCACAAACCATGCTTGAATCGATGTGCCAAGGTAGTTTTCTTGCCCAACATCACCACGATGCTTGGAAATTCCTTGAGAACTTGGCTGAAAAGTCATCCCAATGGAAACGTTCTAACGAAAAATCAATTTATTCACGATCGAGCGCACACTCAATAGGATCATCGTTGGCTTTGGAAGCTAAAATCGATGCAAGGATCAATAAATTCGACAACGTTTTCTCATCCAACCAAATGAACAAAGCTTCCCAACCAATGTGTTATAATGCAATGATCTGAACCACATAGCGGACCAGTGTCCTAATTCGATAGAACAACTCAATGCTTTTAACAAGGTTAAGAATGACCCGTTTTCTCCAACGTACAGTCCTAGTTGGAGAAATCATCCTAATTTTGCATGGAACCAAAATAATTCCAACACGAATTTGGTTCGTCCCAATTTTCAAGCATTTCCAAACAATGCTTCAAATCCTCCCTTTCAGCCCAACCATTTTCAACAAAATTTTATGGGTCCATCTCAAAATCAACCACAACAAACTTTTGCTCCCCAAGACGATAAACGATTGACTTCACTTGAAAATAGCCTTGAAACTTTGGCTAAAGCAACCACTCAAAAACTCCACTCAAATAGCAATTTGCAAAATTTGTTAACCTCGTACATGCAGAATAGGAGTCAATCGATTGCTAAACTTTAAATGAAAATGAGTCAATTAGCCACTTCTATGAGTGAACGTGAACGAGGCACATTCCTAAATCAGCCAGTTTCGAATCAAGAATTCAAAACACGAATTCGAATCAAGCCGTGTTGTTTAGGATAGCAATGTGAACCAAATGAATGCTATCACGACTTTGCGTTCTGGTAAAAAAAATCGATAACCAAGTTGATAATCCAAATGATTTACCGAAAGATCCTCTTGATACTTTGAAAATGACAAGCGATTCTGAAAAAAACACTGAGCCAAATATCAAATCAAATCCTAATCCAAATTCTTCTTCTACTCAAGTAAACCGACCTACTGAGTATCGAATTCCATTCCCACATCACCTTCGACCCAAGAAACATTCTGGTCAAATGGAAAAGATGTTGGAAATTTTTAAACAAGTCAAAGTTAACATCCCTCTCCTTGATATCATTCAACAAGTCTCGACTTATGATAAGTTTATAAAGGACTTGTGTACTCAAAAATGACACACTCATGTACCCAAGAAAGTTTCTTAGCTGCCAGTCTTAGCGATGTTTTGTCCCAATCAATCACCGTTAAATACAAAGATCCAAGATGTCTGATGATCTCGTGCACGATAGGAGACACAACGATGGATAAGTGCTTACTAGATTTGGGTGCGAGTGTCAATTTGATTCCTTATTCAATTTACCACCAACTTGGCTTGGGTGAACTTAAACCGATGAAAGTAACTCTTTAATTTGCCGATCGTTCCATAAAGAAACATATGGGAGAAATTAAGGACATACTCATCAAAATTGGTCAATTTATATTCCCTGTCGATTTCACTGTTTTAGAGACACAACCCGTGAACAATCCGACGAATCAAATTCCATTGATTTTAGGCCGACCTTTCTTGGCTACTTCTAACGCACTAATCAATTGTCAAAATGGTTCGATGAAAATTTCTTTTGGAAAAATGACTTTGGATCTTAACATCTTCAATCCTGAAAATCAATCGAACGAACCACTAAACCAAACATTGGAATTTTGCTCCATTATAGAAAATTTTGACAATGAAACAGTTGACTTTAACAACAAACGCGAGACTGAATACGAACAACTGTTTCAAAACGAGCCTAACGAAATTGAAAACGCGCTTCCATTTGAACCCCTTACTGTTGAGTCAAAACTTCAACCAAATTCTTTGATTAAGCGACCCCCAAGGTTGGAACTCAAACCCCTTCCTGATCTCCTTAATTATGCATACTTAGGTGACAACGAAATGTTTCCTGTCATAATCTCTTCAACTCTTTCTCTTGATTAAGAAGCTTCCCTTCTTTCAATTCTGTCGAAAAACAAAGAGGCAATTGGATGGTCAATTACTGATAAAGGGAATTAGTCCCGCTCTTGTTCAACATCACACACTTAGTTGACGAATCCAAGTCGGTTCGTGACGTGTAACGAAGGCTTAACCCAAAAATGAAGGATGCGGTTCGAGATGAAATTCTTAAACTCCTCGATAACGGAATCATATACCCAATTTCCGATAGTTCGTGGGTTTGCTCAATCCATGTCGTGCCTAAAAAGTCTAGACTTACCGTTATCAAGAACGACTCTAACAAACTCATTCCAACTCGGACACAAATAGGTTGGCGTGTTTGCAATGATTATCGAAAATTAAATGCTGCAACACGTAAGGATCACTTTCCTCTTCCTTTAATCGACCAAATGCTTGAACGATTGGCCAGCCACAAATTCTATTGCTTTCTTGATGGCTATTCCGGTTATAACCAAATTCCAATCGTTCCCGAAGATCAAGAGAAAACGACTTTCACATGTCCCTTTGGCACCTTTGCGTATCGACGTATGCCATTTGGCCTTTGCAATGCTCCTACTACTTTCCAAAGATGCATGATCAGCATCTTTTCCGACATTATCGAACGCCTTTTGGAAGTGTTTATGGACAATTTCTCCATCTTTGGAAACTCTTTTTTCGAATGCTTACACCATCTCGAGTTGGTTTTGAATCGATGCAAGGACAAACACTTAACGTTAAATTGGGAAAAATGTCATTTTATGGTCAAACATTGAATTGTCCTTGGACATGTCATTTCAAACAAAGGCATTGAGGTAGATAAAGCTAGAGTTGACGTAATTGCGAAACTACCCATCCCCAAATCCATCAAGGACATTCGTTCATTTCTTGGACATGCTGATTTTTATCGATGCTTTGTGAAAGACTTTTGCAAAATTGCTCGACGTTTGACGACTCTTCTTAGAAAAGACATTTCATTTGAATTTAATTCTGACCGTGTTTCGCTTTCGAACATCTCAAAAATGGACTCATTTCCGCTCCCATCATTTTTTCACCCAATTGGGATCTTCCTTTGAAAATAATGTGCGCTACCTCTTACTTTACAGTTGGTGTTGTCTTAGGACAGCACATCAATGAAATTCTTCATGTCATCTACTATGCTAGTATGACTGTAAATGATGCTCAACCCAATTACACATCCACCAAAAAGGGCTTCTAGCGGTAGTTTTTGCACTTGAAAAGTTCCGACCTTAATTGATTGGCTCACACATTACGGTTTTGCACTGACCACTCCGCTCTAAAATACCATTTCACTAAAAAGGATGCTAAGTTTCGTTTGATCCGATGGATCCTTTTGCTCTAAGAATTTGACCTTACGATCAATGACAAAAAAGGATCCAACAATATCATTGCTGACCATTTGTCGCATATTCTAAATGCACCATCTTCTTTACTAATCAATGAGAATTTTCTTGATGAATAACTCCTTTCCATTTCCATCGATCCATGGTATGCTGACATAGTGAACCATTTGGTCACTAAGGAAACTCCTTCATTTTGGTCGAAACAAGATAAATACAAATTTCTTTCCCAAGTCAAGTACTTCGATTAGGATGATCCATAATTGTTTAAGTATTGTTCCGACCAAATCATTCGATGTTGCATTAAAGATTGCGAAATTAAGAGTGTCCTTTCGTTTTGCCATGACCAAGCTTGTGGTGGTCATTTCGGCCCGAAGAAAACAGCGAAAAAGGTGCTTCAATGTGGTTTTTATCGGCCTACACTTTTAAAAGATGCATTTGAGTTTTGTAAAACTTGTGATCGCTGCCAAATGTTAGGAAAAATCTCTCGACGAAACATGACTCCTTTGAACCCAATTCTTACGATTGGAATTTTTGATGTTTGGGGTATTGATTTTATGGGACCATTTCCTAACTCTTTTGGAAATTTGTACATTTTTATTACTGTTGATTACGTCTCTAAATGGGTTGAAGCCATTCCTTGTAAAACAAATGACCACAATATTATTGTGAAATTTATAAAAGAAAACATCTTTTCGAGGTTTGGAGCACTTGATCTCACAATAATAAGCGATAATGGAACCCATTTCTGTAATCGTTTATTTGAAACTCTAATAAAGAAATACTTGATAACCCACAAGTTATCCACTCCTTATCATCCTCAAACTTGTGGTCAAGTTGAAGTTTCAAATCACCAAATCAAGCAAATTTTGGAGAAAACCGTGAATAAAAATCGAAAAGATTGGTCATAAAAAATAACAGATGCGCTTTGGGCTTACAGAACTGCGTATAAAACCGATCTTGGGATGTCTCCTTTTAGGCTAGTATATGGCAAAGAGTGCCATTTACCCATCGAAATTGAGCATAAAGCATTGTGGGCAATTAAGAACATAAACTTTAATCTTGAAAAAGCTGGCGAAAATAGAAAATTGCAACTCAATGAATTAGGGGAGATTAGGAATGATGCGTATGAAAATGAGAAAATTTACAAAGAAAGAACAAAAGTTTTTCATGACAAGTTAAACCTAAGGAAAACATTTTCACCTAATCAAAAAGTTCTTTGTATGACTCTCGTCTTCGTTTGTACCCTGGGAAATAAAAATCAAGGTGGACAGGACCATACGTTATACATACCGTTTTTTCACACGGTGCTATAGAAATAGAAACCCTAGGGATGGTTCGATATTTAAAGTCAATTGTCATCATTTAAAACCTTACTTGGAGTTGGCAAGTGATCGAGAGGAGGAGCTCATGATTCTTCATGAGCCACACTACGTCTAGTATGAAATTTTAACCCTCTCTTGTAAATATGAACATATTTTTTCTCCTTTACACTCATTATATCATGCGTTGACTGTGGGGACACAGTCAAAATCAAGTGTAGGGGGAGTCTCATGTTTATTTTGATTTTTCATGGTTTATTTTTTGCATTCTCTTTCCAAAAAAAAAACAAATTTTTTTCCAGAATAAACTTTTCTTTTTACCAATATTGATTTACTTTTGAAGAAACACGATATGATAAGTATACATTTTTTGTTATTAAATTGAAATTTTGAACAATTACTTGTCTCAACAAAAATAAAAATAAAAGCTTGATTACAAGTAACTATGGTTTAACCAATATATAGGAATGTTCATAGGTGATAATTATGAAGCATATCCTAATTGTAATTTTTGTTTAAAAGAGTGATTAATTTAAAGTAAAGGCGATAACATTTTTTGATCTTCTAAGTTAAGTGGTGCTAAGATGATTTTGCATAACTCTCTCTTTTCAAAAAAAATTATAAAAATAAGAAACACATGTTCACACGTAAGTGTGTGCACTCACCATGCTCTGGACCCTTCACACGTAAGCCCGAAAGGCAGTGCATGATCGGTATATCCGGCCTCAGTTAATTGAGTTAGCTGTGTGTAAATAATAACTAAAATAATAATAAACACCTAGAGTCATGTGTTCATATGCAAGTGTGTACACTCACCACGCTCTGTACTCTTCCCACTTAAGCCCGAAAGGCAGTCCATGATCGGTATATCTGGCCTCAGTTTATCTGAGTTAGGTGTGTAAATAATAATAATGTTAATATTTTTCAAAGTAGAGAGAGCAAGCAATTGAAATCCAAGCACTATTTTCACTTATTTGATTCCACTTGTTATTCAAAAGAAATAAAAATACCACTTTGCAAAACTTTGATAATCAACTAAAGGATCCATTTCATAGTTGCACTATATTATCAACCGAAACAACTAGCCAAACTAGAGTCTAATTACGATGATAACTTAATTTTTGTTAGAAGTTTTGATGAGTAAAAGGACAAAAATTTCTTGATAATGACCAAAACTTATATTTAACTTACTCGTGTCAATTTAAAAGTAAATTCTTTATTCGTAAATATTTTTGAAAACTTGCATCATGTAGTCGCATTAGAATCTGCATATCACAATTGGATTTTATGGGTAGTATCGGCTGAAAACCCTCATGAGACAACACTTGTCCTACTAGAGACACCTAAAGGTTTAACGGCTTGTTACATACGCTCAAAGCAATCGTGTTTCATAAGAAAATGAATTTATCCTAGTTTTAGTTTATTCAAGGACGAATAAAAAGATAAGTGTGGGGGTATTTGATGTGCATGTAAAAGTGTATATTTTTACTCCCATATTTAATCTACTTTTATTTAAATAAATAAGCATATTAGGGTATTTTACATGTTTAAACCAAAATTTAAATTATTTTCAAATCATCATTTATTCATCTTCATTTGGGGATGGTAATTTATGTATGATTTAATTTGAGAAAATTTATTTTCACATTTTGATTTGTATTTGTAGGAAATGGAGTGCAAATATGAAGAGGTTTCATGGATGGATGCATGCACATATGTTGAAAGCAAATGAAGAATGGAAATAAATAAATTCATGCAACATGGAGGAGCCCACATTACCCACTAACATATAATCCATAATTAAAAGCACATGCACATGTTAATGGAGGCTTAAAGGCATATTAGTGGGGATTAATTATTTCCCTAATGATTACTTGGAGGTTACACTTTCTCAAGGGCATTTTAGGTAATACCCTAAAAATGGATTAGGGTTTTAAGCAAGCACAAATACTTCTTATGTTTCATGTAATCATCTTCTTCTTTTCAGGCAATATTGTAGCCACAAATCAAAGTTAAATAAAAATTGCTTTAATGGCTTCTTAGCCTTGTTTTTACTTTCATGCAATTTTTATTTTATGCTTTCTTTTCATGCTCTTTTTATTTCATGCTCTCCTACTTAGTTTATGCTTCTCTTGTTTAATGTTAGTAGCCAAGATTTAATTCTTGTAATTAGTTTAGTTTTATTCCATGCAAGTAGTTAGCTCTCTTTTCTTTTAATTATCTCTCATATTCCTTTTTTATGTTGAAATCATTTTATGTTAACATGTTTTCAAATATGAGCAGCTAAACCCTTTCAACTTAAGGGTAATGAAGCTCTGATAAAACATATTAAATTAACATAATGATTTCATTTGTGATCTCTCTTTTGTGCTAAATGGAAATTTTGAATGATGGTGGTTTATGTCTTATTTTAATGAATTTGATAGTCTATGTTGACGTCTCAAATAGGCTATGTTTATTCCATTGTAAACATAAACTATTTGATTATTTACCTAAGTGATTTTGATGATGAAAGTTAAGCTAGAATCAAAATTTGGTCTATATTACAAATTCATAGTAAATAGATCATACTTAAAATAAATTTTATTTTTAATTTCATGTCATTTTCGTGAATGTTGATAAGTGGGTTTGAATGGTGTGTTAGAGTTTGATGATTTAAGTTGTGCTAATTAATAGCACAAATAAATCATACTTATAATAAGCACATCTATCATTTCTACTTAATATTTTAATGAGGGATTATAAATGAATTTTGTGTTGATTTATATGAATGATTGGAGGTGGATTTGCCTCTAAATTGTTCCTTAATTACATAGTTTTATTCACCTTTGCTCTACTTTATTTTCTACAATTTTTCTTAGTTTAAAACCACTTCAAAACTTCGGGCTAATTTGATTGAGTAATATTGAAATTTAATTCTTTCCCTGTGGATCGACCCGTACTCACATACGTACTACGATTGTACACCGTGCGCTTGCGGTTTTTATAACGATTATATTTTTCGACGGTTCTCTAATCAATAGAAATTTCATCAAATTAACAAGTTTTTGGAGCTGTTGGAAGTGGATTTGCCTCTAAATTGTTTCTTAATCACATAGTTTTATTCACCTTTGCTGTAGTTTATTTTCTATAATTTTTCTTAGTTTAAAACCACTTCAAAACTTTGGGCTAATTTGATTGAGTAATATTGAAATTTAATTTTTTTTCCCCGTGGATCGACCCGTACTCGCATACGTACTATGATTGTACGTCGTGCGCTTGCAGTTTTTGTAACAATTATATTTTTCAAAAGTTCTCTAATCGATAGAAAATCTGTCGAATTAACACTCAACCAACCTGCAATAGCCTCTCCTTTTCCAACGTCGTCTAACCAGATGGCGACACCCTAAGTCATAGTTGCTCCTTCCCCTTCGCTACCGTCGATGTCGCCAGCAATTGAGTTCGTGTGCATGCCATTTTGTTTTTTTTTGTTTTTTTGTTTTTTTAAAAGATCACGATTTAAGTTCAAGAAAGATCTAAAGGGGGGTTAGGGTAACAAAGGGAGTGGGTTTAATTTTGTACTAGGTTGGGTTTAGAAACAAAGGAGGATGGATTTTGTAATTGAGCATGGGCTTGAAGTAAATAAAGGAGAGGGAGAAAGAAGAGAGTAGGCTTGATAATTCTTGGGCTTTAGTTTATTAAGGAATAGTTTTAGATTTGTATTTTTCCCATTTATTCACACTTTCCTTTTTTTTAACAACTCTTTTAATCTATCTATAAATTTATTTCAGTTTAATTTTACTTGATTTACACTTCTTTGGACAAATTATATTCCAATAACAACACGATTTCTTCGACTCAATATTTGTTCATTTTAATTAATTACCCATTGTTCCAATGTAAAATAAATTTATTTTTCAACTATTTCAGTCATATAGAAATTATTTACACTTTAAAATATTTATATCGATTAAAACATTTCATTCGATTTCAATATATTTTTGAAATGAATTTGTTAATTTAATTCAATTTATCAAAAAAACTTTTATTAAATAGACTTCAAATAAATAAGAATTTATTTTCAAATTAATAATTATAAAATATAGAATTCGAATATTTTATTTTAATTAAAATTTAATTTAATTTTACAACGTAGAAATTAGGGTTGTCACATCTACGATAACGAAACCATTGTTCGAAAGTGGAATAAAGCTTTTCTTTATAGGACGGTAGGATTGTAATATTAGATTTCAGGTGTCAATGGGATGAAAATCCCAATATCGACATTCAAATTCGTTAGGCGATGAAGTGTGTTCAACAAGGCAGTTTCTTGGTAAATCTTGGTTAATTGTTAGCGTGCCAAACCATATTCAAGGACAACCTAAAGAATTCTAATTCAGCATCTTGGCTAGGTGAAGGAGGAAATTGGGTTGAACTTGATGAGGGATCAGTGGAACTAACCGCGACCTCAATGATTAGAGAGTGGTAGTGAAGAAAAATCGATGGCAACGGTCCAACTTTGGCATTTAGATCTGAAAATAAGCATCAAAGTTTGAAGAGCGATGATTGGAGATGGTCGAGATTAAAATCAATAATAATTAGTTTGATCATGATTTGGTCAAACCATGGAAGTGGAGGAAGCTTGAAATGGTCGAGGGCTTGTATCACGAGAAAGGAAAATGTACTGGCTCAAGAACTTGTAGGTTGAAAATAAAAGCGAATACCAAACTTTTTCTAAGTGTTGATTATACACAACATGTGGAAAATAGATTGGTGCCACTCAAAACTAATCGATACCGATGTGTATGAACATCCATTTCCAAAAAAGGGAAAAAGAGGAAAGAAAAAGAAAGAAGAAATATACTTGACTAGAGAATGGACTAGTTTTCAGAATATTCTCAACAACGGTCAAAGACTTCAGGTAGAAGAGTTTGACTTTTATATCTACAGAAAGGATGTGATTCATCAACTATATAAAGCGTTTTGTTGATATTCTCAAAGTATATGCAATGTTTTACGACAATAGTTCCAATGATGAAGGCATCATTGCAGATTGAATTCGGTTGCTTATCTTAATCAAAAACATGCTTTATGGTCACAAATGTATTCTTTGAGGGGCAAATGTTATATGATATTTGAACTAAGCGACATCTCGATGGACCTAGACTTCAAAATGATGAAAATATGGATCAAGAAGCTTAAAAGATGTGAAGATTGAAGAATGAAGGGAACTCAAGAAATTCAGCAAAGTAATGGATATGAAAAACCATCGATATCGAATGGTATAAAGGGATCAGTACTGATTGAACCAAAGCTAAGGGGTACCCACTCTAAATATGTTTGGTTCTACATTCAATTTTGAAGAGAAAGACAAGTTTTGGAGGAGCAAAATCTATCAGTATCGAATAGTCCTTTCAACAACCCATCCTTCGTAATACCAAAAAATCAACATCTCATGTAAACGCCTGACTACCTAATATCACAAAAGACATATTGGCGGGGAAAATAAAAAACAAACACTATACCAAGGCATAAAGGTATAATATCATAGTAGAATGGTAACGTATAATATACTAAATATAGAGGAACAATATATAAGAGATTGCATTGGCGGAAGTAACTGGTAAGTAAATATCGATACATGAACCATATACACTTCAACGCTATGCTGTTAAAGCCCCACTAAAGCCTTGGTAATGCCCCGCTAAATCACTTAGCACACTTTGACCGCTATGCTTTTAGTTTAGCGCTATTAAATAGTAAAACCGCTTAAAGCCCCGATATTGTATACTGTACCAGCTAAATCAAGGGTTTTACAAAAGCTTTTGCCACTTCAATATGAAAATGTTTAACCCGATCAGTTCTCTTATAAATTAAATAACAAATTTAGGGTATAGGTCTAAGTTTAAGTCCTAGATGCTCAACATAAAGTAGAACTCTATTTTATTCACCAAATCTAAACCGCATGGATCCTGATATTCTTTGGTTTTGTTATGTAGGAGTGAAAAATATTTCTTTTTCTATACAAATAATACGGGAAAAAGAAATTAGCTTTGGAGATTTGATTTTATCTCCAATAAATTTTTTGTACCTTCGTTATTTTTAGGTATATCCTTGCTATAATTTTTGCTCATATACCAATATTGAACCGCAAAGCGATTTAACTACACATCTTCAACACATGCTTATAAATGTTCATAACTCAAACCTATAACAAGTAAAACTTCCGTAATCAAAGTAAAGAATCCGTGTAAAAGATATATAGTACTCTCAAGTCGAAAGACTATCGCACACCATCATGTGAAAACTTATATTTGACTTAGATATGGTTAACCTATAAAAGACTTCTTGGTGAGTCATTTTGTAGTTGATTCACAATAACTACAAGTACATAACCTCTTGGCATCCCCAATGATCATGATAAAATCACTGTCTAACATTTGGATAGCATTACATATACTAATCTCACAGGTTCATTGATATCCTTGTCTCGAAACACCTTAACCAGGGACATTTAAGAATATTTATTTATTTATTAAATCGATTCAGTACCTATAATAAAATGCCATTAACGACCCTTTGACGTCCAAATCAATTCTCAAATCCAAGGACCGTAAATGGTAGATCATTAGGGTAAAACATGATAAAAAAATAGTAAACAAAGCTATCTACTTTAACATACACTTTATGAATTTACTATAGAAGGGATAAAATATGATAGAACACATAACATAAATATTTGAAGTAAAATAGAAAAAACCATATATTTCGTTGCATTGGTTCAAATAACACTTCAGAATACTTAGTTCTACATAACATAAAGTATTGATATATAGATTGCAAATAAATAAGTAACTATTTAACTCCAGTATTCTTTATTGGCTCTGTAACGACCCACTTTTTTGGACGGTTTAAACCGACAATAAACCACACATGTCAACTCAAACCATTTAAAAGGGAGGATTGTTAATGGGGTAAATAAGAAAATAAGAATCTCATAGCGGAATGACAAAATATAATAATCAAACAAACAGTTCATGAAGCTGTTTTACAAATAACATTTGATTACATGATTACAATAAATCAGAGTTATACATACAGCAGGTATAAATAGGATAATGCAGCGGAACAACATAATGTAGTGTAATGATTCTGATAATATAATACTAAACTCCGTCTTTGTCCTCCAGAAATAATGTCTTCAATGCTGAAATGCTCAGGCTGACCCGAGCATAATGAAAAGACAAAACACTCGAGCCAGAACTAAAAGATCTTATGTAAGTTAAATCAACAGTAAATAAATATGAGTGTAATGGCTTCAGAGATGTTTACGGGATTTTACATCTCTATCCATTGTATAACATGCATGCAGTAACTTAAGAGATGTTCGGGATTTCCATCTCCTAAGGATCCATTAAAATATTTATATGTAATAATATACGCTATATATATAATGTCTATCAGTAAAGTAAAGTATTAAAATAGCGTTAAGGCATTACCCATATCCCCCTTAACACATTTTATAAATGTCGTTGTCTATACAGTACTATAAACTCCACCAAACCGGCGGGCTATCAGGGAGCACTCCATAGGTACGACCAAAACAAAATCGTAGTGGGCTCGCTAGGGAAGATGACAAGGCAAGCGAGGCTATACCTTGGGTAGGATTCTACCATTTTGCGGCACCAGGCTTGTGGTAACGCATAACAGCTACTACCACCAACCTCGGAACAACACTCCCATAATCAAATAGCAGGTGGCCACCAAACCAATCACAAAGTAATAGATATGGTATCGAAGAAGCATGTTCGATAGGAGGAGCAACCTCATTTGGCCTGGTGATGGCTCCCGTTTTAGTCATCCAAGCTGACCAGGGGGTCAGGGCTGCGTTTCTTACCTCATACCAGAAGCGTTCGCCAAACCATCCTACTTCGTTCTGGATTCTCCACCACATGCACAGTTGTTAAAGTTGTTTTAGAATTGGCATCGATAATCTGATGACGGAGTTGAAGCGCTTTCATGAGAAAAATGAAATGGTAACTCGCAATAATTTAAATATCGCATATGAGGAGGGTGCTGAGCTAAAAATGCAACTTTTCGCTAAGGACCAGACCATCCAGGCCCTGGATTTGACCATTGCTAAGCAAGCCGTTAAACTCACTAGACTTCGCAAGGAGAAATCAAAAGCTTATTGATGAAAAGAAGAAACTCTCTGAGGTGATGGACGAGCTGTCCATGGCAAAGCTCGGCGGTGACTTTGAGCTTGAAATTTCAACATAAGAGCTTAAAGGGCTTCAGGATGAGAAGTCCAAGATCCTGGCTAAGCTTGATGCCAACATGCTATACTTTTATAATAATGTAGTCATGTTCAAAATTCTGAGATAGTTGAAGAACGACTATCCCAAGGCACTTGCTGGTGCTTGGGAGGAAGTGCTATGCAGATCTGCGTAGGCTGAAGACAATCACTCCGTAGAGGAGCTGATGGCCACGTACATTGACTCTAAAGATATTGAATCTCTTTTCATCGGAAAGGCTATCTTTTCTAAAGATGTTGCCGATGCTTCCAAAGCTCTCGTTGGTCAAAGCTCTTTGGGTTAGAGGAAACATCCACTTCCAAATCCCAAGAGTCGGCAGTCACTATCCCTGTGTGTTCTTCAAGCTTCATTA
This sequence comes from Allium fistulosum, assembly GCA_030737815.1. Taxonomy (NCBI): domain Eukaryota; kingdom Viridiplantae; phylum Streptophyta; class Magnoliopsida; order Asparagales; family Amaryllidaceae; genus Allium; species Allium fistulosum. The sequence continues at coordinate 1,382,898,242 of CM060901.1, read as the reverse complement.
ACAGGTGTCCCTCACATGCAATACATTCCTCCCATTGTGGTCTAGCTTGGGAAGCATAGGACCAAAGAAGGCAAGTTTATCGTATCCCAGCGGGATCCTGCTATAGGTATGTCTCTTGTTTCACCACTCTTTGAGAAGCTTTAATTCTCATAAGAATCCGTCATTAAACTTTATCACTCCGTTTGCTAACATGTAGGTCAACCTCACTTGCTCCTCCGCCTCTAGCTGCGCATGGTTCAGGGACCAAGCAATCTATACTACATAAACCACCATCTCCACATGGTTTTCTTCATCGTTTCTTGTTTTCATTTTTGGCCCAGGTCTTGATTTTGAGAAGACCGCCGCTTTAGGGAGCTTGGATGACATTTTTGTCTCTTAGGAAGATGATTTTTTTATTACGAGCGCTTCTGACCTACCAAATACCAAACAATGGCTGAGAGGTTGAAGAAGGACATGGAGAAAAATCAATTAAAGAAAGAGTCTAGGACCACCAAGCCTGCATTTTCGAAACCGACAAGCTCTCATCCGAAAGTTCCCGCTTTCAAGATCAGGCCGCCGAAGCACACTGATGATCCCACCGTCAAGTCTAGGGAGCCCGATACTACTGCTGGTGAAGGGTCCACTCATTCATAAGGTAGCACTTCCCCTAGTATGGAACCCAAAGGGAGAAGTAAGCTCACAACCCCTTTGGGTAAGGATGTAAAGGCCGCCAAGGCGGCAAGAAGTAAATACTCAATGGTCAGCTGATTGAGCGTTTGGTTTTTGTGTTTTGCTTGGATTGAGTCTGTGTTTTGTTTTTGCGTCTGAAATATGCCGATATTGTACGAGCACAACCCCTGCAGTTTGTCCTATACATAAAAATATTTTAGTAGAATGAAAGATCTACTTTATCTTTGTAATCTCTCTTGTATACGTTCTGCATGTTATGTACTGCATCCGTTTATGTTTGACTGTCTGTGTATATAATATGATTGCTTATGCTACAATTTTCTATATTTTACACTTCTGTTTATGTGCAATATGCTTATTTACTGCAACCTTGTGCATGTAAATAATGTTCCTAAAATTGCTCTAGTATATTCCGTTACTCAGCTCTGTTTTTGATCACTAAAATACTCTATTTGCTAAATAGAATTGTGTTTTTAGCTAATACTACAGTTATTCTTGTTCGGACTCGGTCGAATTCTTTTCGACCAAGTGTTGGTGTGCATTCCCCCATCCATAGGGCCGAATGTTAAGATGCAGACATCTTACGAGAGATTGAACATCTTGGGTAATTCGTTCGGTTTTCCCTAGTCTGGTTCGCATGATATTTCCCATCTCCAGGAACTGTTGACTCCATTGCTTGATTCCAAGCATTATATATTTAATGCTACCAGTTCCTTCACTTTATTCGAATTCTTCAAAGTTGACATCATTAGCCAATGTCATTCTGGATGTGTGTATCATAATGATGCACCATCGTCATCATTCATCATAACAAATTCTTCCAAGTTCAGTGTTGAGATCCCAGCCGTGCACTAGTTTCTATATCTAGAAACTTATACATGAACACCTCAACTCCTAGAATTTTCTGTGATGTTGCTTATCTTTGGACTTTGGTTAATTCCTTTTGTTATTGCTCATCTTTGAATGATGTCAAGTCCTAAAAGGTTTGAGTCAGTTTTTCAGTGGACTCGGTGGTTTGGAGTTCCCAGGGATTACCGAGGCAACACCGATACTTAAAAAGCAAGGATCAATTTACACCGTCGATAAGACAGTTTGAGTCGATTCTCCCTGTCGATTCAGCAGCTTTGAACCTTCCCGATGTTGCTGGAGCAATGCCAGTTAAGGGTGGGATCAATTTTCCATATGGATTCGATGGTTTGAGTTGATTTTCCTGGTCGACTCGGTGGTTTGGACTTTCACGACGTTGCCGGAGCAACGCTGGTTCTTAGAAGGTTGGAGTTAATTTTCCCCGTTAATTCAATGGTTTGAGTCGATTTTCCCCATCGATTCGGTGGTTTGGATCTTCCCGACGTTGCTAGAGAAATACCGGCTCTCAAAAGGTTGGGATCGATTTTCCTGTCAACTCGGTAGTTTGGACCTTCCCAGCAACGTCGGTTCTTAGAAGGTTGGGATCAATTTTCTCATCGATCCGGCGATTTGAGTCGATTTCCAACATCGACTCGGCGTTTTGGACCTTCCCTACCTTGCCGGAGCAACGTCGGTTCTCAGATGGTTGGGATCAATTTTCACCATCGACCCGACTATTTTGCTTACGAGAACACGATTCCATTAGTTCAAGATGGTTACTTTATTGATAAATGGAAGAGATGACAAGTCCTGCCTATTTACAATGCCTCTAGTGTACTTGGATGGCTTATTTGTGAATAAAAGGAAAACTAGATACAGTGGTGCCACAACTAGTCACTTTTCCAGGCACGTGGGATGAGAACTCCATCTACTGTAGCTAGCTTGAATGTATGTCTCAAAGCTTCTAGTCGATCACATACGGTCATTTCCAATTTGGGCCAAGTGCTCCTGTACATGGGAAGATTCATTTCAGGATGAGATCTCCCATTTTGAAGGTACGATTGCGAACCTTGGCATTGAAGTGGCGCGCTACTCTTTTCTAGTGTGCAGCGACCCTCGGTTCGGCTTTTTCCCGCTTATCATCGATTTTTTTAAGGGACTTGAGTAGTAGTTGTTTGTTCTCTCTGATTGAAGTGTCTTCTGCGATTAAAGAGGACTTCCAGTTCCACTAGGATCATAGCATCTGAGCCATATGCCAAGTGATGCGCATGTATAAGTGTATATTTAAACTCTCATATTTAATCTTCTTTTGTTAAATAAAAGGCATATTAAGGTGATTTTACATGTCTAAACCAAAAATACAAATTCAAATCATCATTCATACATCAACATGTGCACGAAATGGTAATTTTTATGTAAATTAATTTGAAGAAAATTTACTTGCACATTTTTATTTTGTTTTGTAGGAATTTTGGACTCAAAATGAAAGAGGCTTACACATGCATATGCATGGGAAATCAAAAGAATGAGAAGAGGATGGAAATAATGCAACATGGAGGAGCCCACATGCCCACTTACTTATGGACCACAATTAAAAGCAAACGCATATATTAGTGGAGGTTAAAGGCAAAAGCAAATGTTAGTGGGATTAATTAATTTCTTAATGATTACTTGGAGGCTACACAAACTAAAGGGTTTTAGCATTTATAAATACCCCTTTATGTTTCATGTAATATTCTTCTTCTTATGCATGGTTGTAGCACAAATCAATGTTAAATAAAGTGTCTCTTTAATGGCTTCTTAGCCTTGTTCTTTTTTTAGTGCAATTTTTTAGGGTGCTTTTGGCACAGGTCCTTGTTAGGTTTCAAAATTCACAAAAACCTCAGTGAAAAAAAGTATGTAAATTAGGTCCTTATTTTTCGAAAATCATCAAAAACATATAAAAAAACAAAAAAACTTTCAAATTTTAAAACTTATTCAATTAATATTTATCTTCGTATTCATGTCAAAAAACCAAAAAAAAGGATGAAAAGTGAAAAAAATGACACACAGTATGTTTCAGGAATACTTGCAGATATGTATGCAATTTTAGAGAATAATTGCAGACATGTCTGCACTTATTCTGGATAACATGTCTTTGCAACTAAAAATTGCAGATATGTCTGCAATTTTAAGGAATAAGTGTAGATATTTACTTAAATATCCTGATTGGTAAATCAAGGTGTTATTATTCAGTGAATAATTGCGTACATGTCTACAAATATATGGAATAATTGCAGACATGTCTACAATTATATAGATTTTTATTCAACGCAATTATTCAGTGAATAATTGCAGACATGTCTACAATTATATGGAATAATTGCATACATATCTGCAATTATTCAGATGTTTATCGAATACAATTATTCAGTGAATAATTGCAGACATATCTGCAATTCTTTTTTGGCAGAAACCTAATTAAAATATTTACAATTTTTTTGAAATTATTTCTAAGCACTGGCGCAAAAAAACACAAAAAATACATGCTACTACAGTAAAATAATTATAGGGACCCGCTTTACAATTTTTTTTAGGGAGGATGCCGTTTGAATTAACTTTGGTTTTAGGGATGCGTGACTAATATTCACTTTTTATGCTCTTTTACTTTATGTTATCTTATGCTCTTTTTTTAATTCTTGCAATTAGTTTAGATTTATTTTATGCAAGTAGTTAGTTCTCTTTTCTTTTAATTAGCTCTTATTTTCCTTACTTTTTTTGCTTAAATCATTTTGTGTTGACATGAATTCAATTATGAGAAGCTAAACCCCTTCAATTTAGGGGTAGTGAAGCTCTCATGAATCATACTAAATCAACATAGAATAGTTGCATTTGTAATCTCTTGTTTGGTGCTCAATGGAAATTAATAATGATGGTAGTTTATGTTTTTAGTGAATATGCTAGCTTATGCTGAAAACTCAAATAGGCTATGCTTAATCCAATATAAACATAAACTATTTGATCATTTGCCTAAGTTATTTTGATCATGAAATTAAAAGTAGAGTCAATATTTGATATTTGATATTATTATTCTCAAAATAGTAAATAGATCATGCTTAAACTAGATTTTATTTTTAATTACATGTTCATTTTCATGAGATTTTAGAAGGGTTTGAATGGTGTGTTATGGTTTGATGGTTTAAGTTGTGCTAATTAATATCACAAATAAGCCATGCTTATAATAAATACATCAGCCAATTCTACTTAAAATTAAAAGTGAGAGATTATAGATTAATTTTGTGTTGATTTATGTGAATGATTGGAAGTGGATTTACCTCTAAATTGCCCCTTAATCACATAGTTTTATTCTGGCTTTTACTCTCATTTTTCTAAATTTTCTTTAATTAAATATTCTCTTAATTTTTGGGCTAATTTGATTGACTAATCTTAGAATTTTATTCTTTCCCTATGGATCGACTCGTACTCGCATACGTACTACGATTGTATGTCGTGCACTTGCGGTTTTTATTATTACATTCTCGACAATATTCTAATCGATAGAATTTTCCATCACGAACAAATTTTTGGCACCGTTGTTCAGGGAAAGACAATTTAATTTTAATTTTATTCTTCGAATTATTTTTATATCCTTTTGTTATTAAGAAAAAAAGGAAAAAAGCACTGTTTTGTGCATTTTGTGTTTTATTTTGTTCCTTTTCACTTGTTTTCACTTTTCTTGTTGTGCATTTATTTTTGGTTTCTCGGTTTTCATTTGCACGGTCTTTTCTATTAAAAAGGAAAAAAAAGCATTTAGTTTTCCAAGTTTCTCATATTAATTTTCTGCTACAACACTATCAATTGTGCATATCAGTTTGTGCATTTTTCTATTTTCATTTGCCTCTGTTGCCAATTAGTTTCATCAGTCTCTCTGTTTCATTATTTTGCATTTGTGCATTAACAGTTTGCAATTGACACTGTTGGTTACTGTCTATTACAATACACAGTCCATTAAAAAATAAATAAATCACATTGCATTTCATTGTTTCATTTTGCTTTCATTATAACTGTGTCTTCATTTTGTTGTTTCTTACATTTTTGCATTGCACTTTGTATTGCATTACATTGTGCAAACAGAACTCAAGCAAACAGTGTTTACATTCCTGTTTTCATTCCTCTGTTACATCTCTGTTGCATTTGTTTACAAGCATTTGTGAAATTATGTTCTTGTTACATTTTGTTTCTGTTGCTTTGGTTACCTTTTTTGTGCAATTTGAACCTCCTCCTTCCATCAACACTCTCCACAGCCAAACTCCAATCATCATCGCCCTCATGCACCCCAACCAACCACCACAACTTCACACCCGCCACCATCTCCCTAACTACTATCAGTAAAATCCAACCACTCACCTCTATCATCTACTTTTAGTAATACCACCTAACCAAAACCAACCCACAACCTATTCCCCTTATCAAACGTCCAACAAAACCCACTGTACAAACTGCAAATATCGAACCTCCCTACAAATTCAACAACCCAGACCTCCTCACCTCGTCGTTGCCCGCCTCATTCCATAAACTTCCAGCACTTCACTCCAGAACACTCCATCACACACTTCAGCCTACTACCACCTCATCAGAAACAGCCACAGCGAACCCCAATCTCCTACCACCAAACATCAATCACATTTCCCACTGCAACTTGAACACCCGAACACCCATAAACAGCCTGTAATCACTTCGTACCCAAAACCGCCTCCTCTTTAAACTGCAACGCCTCATCACCAAAACCACGACACCAAATACCCAAATTGCAAATCGACCGCGCCTTCACCCACGACTAATCCCAAGTCAAATCGTCGTCTAGCTCCCTGCCATCAACCACGACTCGAACACCCCGAAAACCAAAAGTCTCGAATCGAGAATCCCCTAAACACGAAATCACCAATCCAATCTTCTCCATAATCGCGAACCCAAATCCACTGACTCCGACTTCCGACCCCAACCGCGATTTCAAAATTTCCAAATCGTATTTCCGTTTTTTATTTGTATTTCACGATTTTTGTTTATCAGAGAAGAAGATTAGCGTATTAGTAAATTTTTTGTCGTGGGCTTTTGTTTTTTGGGCTTGTGTGAGTCGTGTTGCCTATGGGTGTGGATTTCATTTTAATTTTTGATCTCAACTTATTTGAAAAAAACTTGCTTTAGTTTGGGTAATTTAGGCGATTCGGGTTTTGTTTAGTTTATTGTGTGTTTTCGACTTTAAAAAAATAATAATAAATAAAAATAATAAAAAATTAGTTTTTTCACTTGGGTGAACAGTACAAAAAATGCTTGCACTACTTTTTAGGTTGCAAATAGAAGAAAAGTAGGCAAGGATTGCTAGCTAAATAATTACGTTGCTCTGCTTTGCTTGCTTTCTTAAAAAAATCGATGCTTTAAAAAAATGCTAATAATTCCGCATGCTCTGGTATCATGTCCTTATCTCCCTTTTTAATTTTAATTGCATTGTTGATTGCTTGCATTAAGAAAACAAATAAAAATTTCATTCGTAGTTGCATTACTAATGCACATTTAATTTCAATTTTGCATTATTTCATATTGCTTATTTTCTAAGGGCAATACCCAACTTCACATAATGTGAGGGATTTCATCACTCCTTCTTTGACCCACAATCATCTTAGAATTTGACAAATAATAACGGTTAGACGTGGGACTTAAGGGAGTCATGATCTCATCTAGGGAAAAAAATTGTATCTTGACAAGTTGATTTCTTTTAACAATTTATTTCTTGGTGTTTAGGCTACAATTTATTTTTTGGTGTCTAGGCTACGGTAGAGCAATAATCATTTATAAATATTACGGTGATTCATAAATATTATAGTGATTGTTTCTCTAAAGGTACTTAAACCTTCGGCTACATTGCTACGATGATTCGTGGTGCACCGATAATTCTTGTCCATTACCTGGCTAAGAACTATTTTGTTGAATTAAGTCAATGTGTGATTATACAGTTTTGGGTTAGGAGCTACTAAGGACAGAAAATTTATAGTTAAGTCGTTGCATTCATTTAGTTGCATTAATTCATGCATATATAAAAAAACAAAAAATCCAAATGTAAAAAAATAACATTTTCCTTAACTTAGCTTTTAAAAAAAATCCAAAAAAAAACTAAGAAAAAAACAAAAACATTTTAAAAAGGTAAAAAAAATTAAAATCCAAAAAAAACAAAACAAAAATAAATCTTCCTTTTGAAAATAATTTTTTTTAGGAAATATTTTTCTTTTAAAAAAACAAAAGAAAAGAATTTTTCACTCACTTCATTCTCTTAACCTTGATTTTCAGGCTTTCTCTCCTTGATCTTTTCACTTGTGCATGAGTGCCTGAACTCGTGACACAACGATGAATTGTTTAACCCGGACGAACGAACCTCCAATGATGGCTAATGAAAACCCTCCATGAACTCTCATGGACAGAATTTTTCCTGACAGAGTCTCTATTCCTTCCTGTATCACCTTATCCGCCCCAATAGGTAATCACTTTGAAATTCATTCAAATCATATTGCCACACTCCCGAAATTTGGCAATTTTGAACACAATGGCCTATACATCTTCTTAACAAAATTTGAACAAATCTGTGCAACCATTAAAATTTAACAATTATGTGATGATGGAAGTATAGCTTGCCTTCGAATTCAATCAAAACTTGGGACGAATTCGTTAAAGTTTTCTTAAAAAAGCTCTACCACTTGGAAAAAATGACCAAAATACAAAACGAAATTGTAAACTTTCATCAATTCAGGGGTGAACATTTCAGAAAATACTTTGAAAGATTTAAAGAGCTTTTGATAAAATGTCCAAATCATAATTTTGAAAAATGGAGTCTTTGCCAAATCTTCCATGATGGACTTGAAAATAGTTCACGAACCATGTTTGAATCGATGTGCCAAGGCAATTTTCTCGCTTGACATCACGACGATGCTTGGCAATTCCTTGAGAACTTGGCCGAAAAATCATCCCAATGGGAACGTTCTAACGAGAAATCCATCTACTCACGATCGAGCGTACACTCAATGGATTATCGTTGACTTTGGAAGCAAAAATCGATGCGATGATCAATAAATTCAACAACATTTTCTCATCCAATCAAATGAACCGAGCTTCCCAACCATTGTGTTATAAATGTAACGATCCGAATCACATTGTCGATCAATGCCCTCAATCGTTAGAACAACTCAATGCTTTTAACAAAGTTAAGGATGACCCATTTTCTCCAACGTACAATCCTGGTTGGAGAAATCATCCTAACTTTACCTGGAATCAAAATAATTCTAACACGAATTTGGTTTGACCCAATTGTCAAGCATTTCCAAACAATGCTTCGAATCCTCCTTTTCAGCCTAACCCCTTTCAACAAAATCTTGCACCTCCATCCCAAAATCAACCGCAATAATATTTCGCTCCCCAAGACGATAAACGAATCACTTCACTTGAGAAAAGTCTTGAAACTTTGGCTAAAACAACAACTCAAAACCTCCAATCAAATAGCAATTTGCAAAATTTTTTAACCTCGTACATGCAAAATACGAGTCAATCAATTGCTAAACTCGAAATGCAAATGAGTCAATTAGCCACTTTTGTGAGTGAACGTGAACGAGGCACGTTCCCAAGTCAGCCAGTTTCGAACCCTTGAAATCAAAACATGAACTCGAATCAAGCTCATGTCATTCAAGATAGCAATGTGAACCAAATGAATTCTATCTCGACTTTGCATTTTGGTAAACTAATCAATAACCAAGTTGTCAATCCAAATGATTTACCAAAAGCTCCTCTTAACACTTTGAAAACGACAAGCGATTCTGAATAAAACATCGAGTCAAATATCGAATCAAATTCCAATCCAAATTCTTCTTCTACTCAAGTAGACCGACCTACTGAGTATCGAATTCCATTTCCACATCGAATTCGACCTAAGAAACATTTCGATCAAAGGAAAAGACGTTGGAAATTTTCAAACAAGTCAAAGTGAACATCCCTCTCCTTGATATCGTTCAACAAGTCCCAACTTATGCTAAGTTTCTAAAGGACTTGTGTACTCAAAAACGACACACTCATGTACCCAAGAAAGTTTTCTTAGCTGTCGGTCCTAGCGAAGTCTTGTCTCAATCATTTCCCGTAAAATACAATGATCCTGGATGTCCGACGATCTCTTGCACAATAGGAGATAAAACGATTAATAAATGCTTATTAGACAGGGGTGCGAGTATCAATTGGATTCCTTATTCCGTTTACCAGCAACTTAGCTTGGGTGAAGTAACTCTTCAATTTGCTGATTGTTCGATAAAAAAACCTGCGGGAGAAATCGAGGATGTACTTATAAAAAAGTCGATCAATTCATATTCCCCGTCGATTTCATCGTCTTAGAGACACAACCTGTGAATAATCCGATGAGTCAAATTCCACTTATCGTAGGACAACCTTTCTTAGCCACTTCGAATGCTCTAATAAATTGTTGAAATGGTTCGATGAAATTTCTTTTGGTAACATGATTTTGGATCTTAACATCTTCAATCTCGAAAATCAATCGAATGAACCACTTGACCAAACGTTGGAAGTTAGCTCCATTCAAGAAAATTTGACAACGAAACAGTTGACCTTAACAACAAATGCGAGACCGAATATGAACAACTATTTCAAGATGAACCTAATGAGATCTAAAGAGCGCTTCCGTTTAAACCCCTCACGTTTGAGTCAGGACTTCAACCAAATCCTTTGATTGAGCAACCTCATAGGTTGGAACTCAAACCTCTTCATGATCACCTTAAGTACGCATACTTAGGAGATAATGAAATGTTTCCTATCATAATCTCTCAAATCTTTCTTTTGATCAAGAAGCCTCCCTTCTTTCAATTCTATGGAAAAACAAAGAGGCAATAGTATGGTCAATTATCGATATTAAGGAATTGGTCCCGCTCTTGTTCAACATTGCATCCACTTAGTTGACGAAGCCAAGCCTGTTCGTGACGCGCAACGTAGGCTTAACCCAAAAATGGAGGATGCAATTCGAGACAAATTCTTAAGCTCCTCGATAATGGAATCATATATCCTATCTCTGATAGTTTGTGGGTTAGTCCAATTCATGTCGTGCCTAAAAAGTCCGGAATTAACGTTATCACGAACGGTGCTAATGAACTCATTCCAACTCGTACTCAAACGGGTTGGCATGTCTGCATTGATTATAAAAAATTAAATGATGCAACATGTAAAAATCACTTTCCTCTTCCTTTCATTGACCAAATTCTAGAACGTTTAGCTGAGCATGAATTCTATTGCTTTCTTGATGGTTATTCTGGCTATAACCAAATTCCGATTGCTCCCGAAGATCAAGAGAGAACGACTTTCACATGTCCCTTTGGCACCTTTGCATATCGACGTATGCCATTTGGCCTTTAAAACGCTCCTGCTACTTTCCAAAGATGCATGGTCAGCATCTTTCCCGACATGATCGAACATTTTCTGGAAGTGTTTATGGATTATTTTTCCATCTTTGGAAACGCTTTTTCTGAGTGCTTACACCATCTCGAGATGGTTCTAAGTCAATGCAAAGAAAAACACTTAACATTAAATTAGGAAAAATGTCATTTCATAGCCAAGCATGGCATTGTCCTCGGACATGTCATTTCAAACTTAGGCATTGAAGTAGATAAAGCGAAAGTTGACGTAATTGCAAATCTACCCATTCCCAAATCTGTCAAGGACATTCGTTCGTTTCTTGGGTACGCTGGCTTCTATTAATGTTTTAAAATGGATTTTGGTAAAATTGCTCGACCTCTAACTGCTCTTCTTGGAAACGATATTTCATTTAACTTTAATTCTAACTGTCTTTCGACTTTTGAACGTCTCAAAAATGAACTCATTTCCGCTCTCATCATTTGCTCACCCAACTGGGACCTTCCTTTTAAAATAATGTGTGACGCCTCTAACTTCGCGGCTGGTGCTGGCTTAGGACAACACATGAACAAAATTCTTCATGTCATTTACTACGTTAGTATGACTTTAAACGATGCTCAACTCAATTACACGACCTTTGAAAAAGAGCTTTTAGCGATAATCTTCACGCTCGAAAATTTCCGACCTTATTTGATTGGCTCACACATTATGGTTTACACTGACCACTCCACTCTTGGGTACCTTTTCACTAAAAAGGATGCTAAGTCTTGTTTGATCCGTTAGATCCTTTTACTCCAAGAATTTGACCATAATATCAAAGGCAAAAAAGGATCCGTCGTCATCATTGCTGATCATTTGTCGCGTCTTCCAAACATACCATCTTCTTTACCAATCAACAAGAACATTCTTGATGAACAACTCCTTTCCGTTTCCATCAATCCATGGTATGCCGATATAGTGAACCATTTATCACTAAGGAAACTCCTTCATTTTGGTAGAAACAAGATAAATACAAATTTCTTTCCCAAGTGAGATATTTCTAATGCAATGATCCATACTTGTTTAAGTACTGTTCCGACAAAATCATTCGATGTTACGTCCCAAATTGTGAAATTAAGAGTGTCCCTTTGTTTTGTCATGACCAAACTTGTGGTGGTCATTTCGGTCCTAAGAAAACAGCAGAAAAGGTGCTCCAATGTGGTTATTACTGGTATACACTTTTCAAAAATACATTCAAGTTCTGTAAAACTTGTGATCGCTGCCAAATGTTAGGAAAAATATCCTAACGAAACATGATGCCTTTGAACCCCATTCTTACGATAGGAAACTTTAACGTTTGGGGTATTGACTTTATGGGAGCGTTTTCCAACTCTTTCGGAAATCTGTACATTCTTCTTGCTGTTGGTTACGTCACTAAATGGGTCGAAGCCATTCCATGTAAAAAAAATGACCACAAAGTCGTTGTGAAATTCATAAAAGAAAACATCTTTTCGAGATTCAGAACAGCTCGCACAATAAAAAGCGATAATGGAATCCATTTCTGTATTCGAACATTTGAAACTCTAATGAAGAAATACTCGATAACCCACAAGTTATCCACTCCTTATCATCCTCAAACTTGTGGTCAAGTTTAAGTTTAAAATCACCAAATCAAGCAAATTTTAGAGAAAACTATAAATAAAAATCGAAAAGATTGGTCACAAAAATTGACAAATGCGCTTTGGGCTTATAGAATTGCATATAAAACTAATCTAGGGATGTCTCCTTTTAGGTCATATATGGTAAAGCGTGCCATTTACCTATCGAACTTGAACATAAAGAGTTGTTTGCGATTAAGAACATAAACTTTGATCTTGAAAAAGCCGGCGAAACCAGGAAATTACGAATCAACGAGTTAGAGGAAATTAGGAACGACGCATATGAAAATGAGAAAATTTACAAAGAAAAAACAAAAGTTTTTTCATGACAAGTCAATCCTAAGAAAAACATTTTTGCTAAATCAAAGAGTTGTTTTGTATGACTCTCAACTTCGTTTGTTACCTAGGAAATAAAATCAAGGTGTACAGGACTAAAGGTGGTACGTACTGTTTTTCCACACAGTGCCATAGAATAAGAAAACCCTAGGGATGGATCGATTTTTAAAGCCAATGGTCATCGTTTAAAACCTTACTTGGAGTTGGCAAGTGATCGAGAGGAGGAGCTCATGATTCTTCATGAGCCACACAACGTGTAGTAAAGAATTTTAACCCTCTCTTGTAAATATATACATATCTTTCTCCGTTACACTCATTATATCATGCACTGATTGTGGGGACACAGTCAAAATCAAGTGTGGGAGAAAGTCTCATATTTATTTTGATTTTTCATGGTTTCTTTTTTGCATTTCTTTCCAAAAACAAAAAAGAAAAATAACCCAATTTTTTTTATTATTATTTAGCATATGGATATATTTTTGAAGAAAAACGATAGAATAAGTATATGTTTTTAGTTATTAAATTGAAATTTTTGAAAAATTACTTGTCTCAACAAAAATAAAAGGAAACGTTTGATTACAAATAACTATGGTGTAACTAGTATATAGGAAGGTTCATAGGTGATAATTATGAAGTATATCCTAATTGCAATCTTCATTTAAAAGAGTGGTTGATTTAAAGTAAAGGCGACAACATTTTTGATCTTTTAAGTTAAGTGGCGCTAAGATGATTTTGCATAACTCTCTCTTTTCGAAAAAAAGAGAAAGAAAAGAAAAAAAAGAAAAAAAATCATAATAATAAGAAACACCTAGAGTCATGTGTTCATACGTAAGTATGTACACTCGCCATGCTCTGTACACTTCTCACATAAGCCCGAAAGGCGGTGCATGATCGGTATTTGGCCTCAGTATATTCGAGTTAGGTGTATGTAAATAAAATAAAAATAATAAAATAAACACCTAGAATCATGTGTTTATACGCAAGTGTGTATACTCGCCACACTCTATACTCTTCTCACGTAAGCCCGAAAGGTAGTGCATGATCGGTATATTTAGCCTCGGTATATCGGAGTTAGGTATGTAAACAATAATAATCTTACTATTTTTATTAATAGAGAGAGGAAGCAATTGAAACCCACGCACTATCTTCACTTCATTGATTTGACTTGTTATTCTAAAGAAATAAAAATGCCACTTTGCAAAACTTTGATTATCAACTAAAGGATTCATTTCATAGTTGCACTATGTTATCAACCGAAACAACTAGCCAAACTAGAGTCCAATTGTGATTATAACTTAATTTTTGTTGGAAGTATTGATGAGTAAAATGGCTAAAATTTCTTTATAATAACCAAAACTTATATCTACCTTACTCGTGTCAATTTAAAAGTAAATTCTTCGTTTGTAAATATTTTCAAAAACTTGCATCATGTAGTCGCATTAGAATTTGCATATCGCATTTGGATTTTGTGGGTAGTATCCGCTGAAAACCCTCATGAGACAACACTCGTCCTACTAGGGACACCTATAGGTCTAACGGCTTGTTGCATACGCTCAATGCAATCGTGTTTCCAATGAAAATGGATTTATCCTACTTTTAGTTTATTGAGGTCGAGTAAAAAGATAAGTATGGGGTAATCATGTGCATGTAAAAGTGTATATTTATACTCTCATAATTAATCTTCTTTTGTTAAAATAAAAGGCATATTAGGGTGATTTTACATGTCTAAACCAAAAATACAAAGGGATATTCAAATCATCATTCATACATTAACATGTGGGCGAAATGGTAATTTTTATGTAAATAATTTGAAGCAAATTTACTTGCACATTTTTATTTTGTTTTGTAGGAATTTTGGACTCAAAATGGAAGAGGCTTATGCATGCATATGCATGGGAAATCAAAAGAATGAGAAGAGGATGGAAATAAAGCAACATGGAGGAGCCCACATGCCCACTTACTTATGGACCATAATTAAAATCAAACGCATATGTTATTGGAGATTAAAGGCAAAAGCAAATGTTAGTAGGATTTATTAATTCCTTAATGATTACTTGGAGGCTACATAAACTAAAAGGTATTTTTTGGTAGCTCCATAAAAATGAAATTAAGGTTTTAAACATGTATAAATACCCCTTTATGTTTCATGTAATCTTCTTCTTCTTATGCATGGTTGTAGCACAAAATCAATGTTAAATAAAATGTCTCTTTAATGGCTTCTTAGCCTTGTTCTTTTTTTAGTGCAACTTTTTTATGCTCTTTTACCTTTTGTTATCTTATACTCTCTTTTTTAGTTCATGTAATTAGTTTAGATTTATTTTATGCAAGTAGTTAGTTCTCTTTTCTTTTAATTAGCTCTTATTTTCCTTGCTTTTTATGTTTAAATCATTTAGTGTTGACATGAATTCAATTATGAGAAGCTAAACTGTAACATCCTGAAATTTTCAGCCATACGCATCCACACATGACGTAATTGAATTGCTCAAAATATCAGATTGTTAATTTATATTTGGCAAAACTCAGCATATACAATAAACAAAGATCACAGAATCACAGACACAGAGTAATATAACAATAATGCAGCGGAAACAAAAGAATAGTAGTTCATGAAGCTACTATATATATAATATAACAGAGTTAAATAAGATACAACAGAGGTCTTGAATACATAGAAGTCTCAATACAATAATCAAATACAAGATCAGAATATATCTCTGGAGTCAACTGAATCACCGAAAGCTGAATAGATATAGCTGGATCTCCAAGCGAAGCTCCAACTCCAAAGGTGAGTCTTGAACACTGAGCCACTCAGTCTGACCCGAGCGTAAAGCAAAACACAAAACACTCGAGTCAGGATTAACATTCTTATATCAATAAATCCAACTCAAGTGAAATATCAACTGAAATACAAGTAACTCAAAGGATGTTTGGGATAACCATCCTCTAAGGATACGTTAAACTATCTACTTTGTAGTAATATACGCTATTATAATAATGTCTAAAGTAAAGTAAACTATTAAAATAGCGTTAAGGCGTTACCCATATCCCCCTTAACACATTTTATATATTCCCATAGTCTATACAGTACCGTAATCTCCCCCGTACTGGGCATCGTCAAAGGGCACTCCATAGGTATGGTACAAAACAAACTCGTATAAGGCGGGATAGGGTAGGTGACACGGCACAACTAGGCAATGCCAGGGTAGATATACCAATTACACTTCCGGACTGGTGGTAACGCATAGCAGCCACTACCGCCCACCTCGAGCCACACTCCCAAAAATCCAAGGGGTGCACCCAATCAATCACAAAGTAATAGAATGATATCGAAGGAGTGTGTCCGATCAGAGGAGCTACCTTATTGGCCCGTCAATTGCTCCTGTTTTAGCCACCTTATGCCAACTCACGGGAGTTGGGTCCATGTATATAGCTCAAGAACGTCGCCACCATCCTACTTCATTCTGGAATCTCCACCGCGTACATAGTTGTTAAAGTGGTTTTCGGTATTGACAGAGAGTATGACAATATCCGATCCCGGTCTCTTTAACAACCAAACGTTATTATAACACAGCGGTCATTGCAAAATAGTTTATACTTCAAAACCAAAATATCATTTCCATTTCAAAAACCATATCAATACGATATCATTTCTGTTTCAAAACCAAATCAATACGATATCATTTCCATTACCATAACACTTCCAAAGTTATAACATTTTCGAAAACATAACACTTTGGAAAACCATAACACTTCCCTTTAAACAGTTTAGATATTAATAATAATATATAAAATAAAATAGTATATAAAATAAAATAGTTTATAAAATAAAATAGTTTATATAAAATAGTTATAAGTTAAAATAGTTTGTTATAAAATAATTTATACTGAAAATGATTTACATTAAAATAGTTTATATTAAAATAATTTATAAAGCAAAATAAAAAATAGTTTTGATATAGTTAAAAATACTTTATATATAATAAAATAGCTTCCTCAAATTTCACAAATCGATTCAAATCAACTCGAATTCCAAAAATTCAATTTTAATTAAATCTCAATTCATAAATTTCAACTCAATTTAGTTTCTCAATAAACCGTTTCAAATTATCGATTTCAAATACATATTTGAACCATAAAATAAGTCATTTCAATTTCAATATATTTTAAAGATTTAAATATTCAACATTTTTAAAACTAAATTCGATAATTTCATATATATATATATCAAATTCACTTTACTATTATTTAGTTTTCAAATATTTACTTAATCATTTCAATAACATCTAAATACAACTTCAATTTACAAATTTTAAACAAACAAAATATCCCTTTTAAATTTATATAAATTTGAAATATTCAATTAAGTCACTTTTAATCAAATCCAAGTTATAAAATCATATCTTAAAATTTCAATTTTAATAAATTTCAAATCAAACTTATTTAAGTATAGTTCTTAAATAAATATAATTTCAACCCTATTTCTATTCCTCTTTCCAACTTGAATTTATAAAAAAAAATCATTGTAAACTCTATATTTGAAATATAAATTTTAAATAAGTACTTAAACAATATTATATATTAATCTATTTATATATTTAAAAAAATAGAAAAATTATAAATAAATTCTTAAAATTTATAATTAAAAAATTAACTTATAACCATATAATTTTCAAAACATATATTTTAGAAAATCTAAATTTTAAACTTTATAAAATACATTTATATATAATATCTTAAAAATCAATATTTAATAAACCTTGCATATACTCCTTTCCAAAACC
Source organism: Allium fistulosum (assembly GCA_030737815.1). Lineage (NCBI taxonomy): Eukaryota > Viridiplantae > Streptophyta > Magnoliopsida > Asparagales > Amaryllidaceae > Allium > Allium fistulosum. The sequence continues at coordinate 1,382,880,547 of CM060901.1, read as the reverse complement.
ATAGAAATCATTTTCAAAATATTTATAGATAGACCAACGGTGTCTGTATATAATTTTCTATCCTATGGTCAAGTGATATAGATATTTATCATTTCAATTGCAATTTAAATATAAACGGGTATATATCTTTTTAACCCGCAATCCCAAATTCAGTTCAATGAAAATCGCTTGGGTTTATCATTTCAACCCATAACGATTTTCTCCTATTCTACAAGATCGTACGAGTATGTATCATTTCAACCCATAGGGAATTCTATACTAACAGGGAACTTGCAGAGTGATAACAAATATGATAATAATATAACAGGCATATATCATCAATATAAATAACAGGAAATGGTGTCAGATGTCATAGGTGAACAGATACAGATAACAGCATATGTATAACAATGTAAATAACTAACAACAGCATATTTCAATTGTCGTTTCAATTGAAATCAAATTTAATAAATATAAGAACGTTAATCATGAGTGATTGCTCACCTTTCGAGTCTAGAGATAGTCGACAATAGAATGGGTTACGAATCCAGGCACGAATTCCAAACAAAGTAAGATTGGAACGAATTCGACGAACAGATCTGATTATAGGAATAGACTATATCAAATTAGAACTGGATCGATGAAGATAATTTGTATAAGTGAACTCATATGTATATAGCTATATAAAACTATATATATATATCATAATTTAAATTCCAAACCATATTAAATTAAATGTATATGTATTTCAAAATCCTTATTTTAAATAAACACATAGAATAAAACAAACATATCTTCATAATAAAATTTGAAATAAATAAATATATATACTTAATAAAATACGAAATACTTGCATATATTGTTTGTTCATTTGAAAAAATATATGTACACTATAATGAAAATCCATATAATGGAACAACTTAACTTTAAAATTTATATGACAAACAACTTATATACATATATATATATATATATGAATAAATTTAATATAATGAAAACCCATATAACAGTATAATCATATATATACAAACACAGACTCTAACTTTAAAATATAATATACCATATATCGTAACAATATTGGCTACTAAATGTATATATAAAATCCTAATATACTGTATATAAATAACATATGTAGAGAATATATCATTATACATATACAAACCTATATACCCATATATATATAAAATTGTTTCAAACAAGATACAATACTGTAACAATTGTTAATATAAAATATATACACTGTATAAACTAACATATGTAGAGAATATATGACTAACATAATATATTATTATATACGTATAGAGTATATATATAGATATATATGCTAGATAAAATCATATTTCAACAATTTCTCTGATGCACTATATATATTCATTACATTCCAAAACTTCATAAAGTTTGAAAGCACAACAGATTATAAAACATTTCCTTCAGAATTGCAAGATAGAAAAGCAAAGCAAATATATGCTTCAACCAGCAGCCTTTGTATTTAATATACATAACATGAATTTTCAAATATAACCAAGCTATTCAATACAGGCATGATGACTTACAACACACATAAACTAGTTTATAAAATAATTTTTTATATTAAACTAAATATACCAAAAATATATACGAAACTATTATATATACTTATCTATAAAAGAAATCTACAAACAAAAATTATATAAACTATATACATATACTCACTGACAAAATCAGAGGGCTGCAAGGGAAGGGCGAAGCGGGAAGTGGCGGCAGCGGGAGAGGTTGCGCATGGGTTGCTCGGCCTAAGGAAGGAACAGTGGGCATGCGCGGTGCTTGATTCGAAGAGGGAGGGCGAGAGGGTAGGCAACAGGGACGAGCCGCTGGTGATTTTCGTGGTGGGAAGGGTGCTTTACGGTAAGGAGGTTCGAGTGGCGGTCTGGGGTTGCATCTGGTAGGAGATTGGCTGTGAGGTCGAGGAAAGCGAGACTGACAGGGCAGAGGCGGCGGTGGAGCACAAGGCGGAGGTCGGTTGCTAGAAGAAAGGGTTAGCTCTGGGTTAAGCAAAAAGATGATGTGGGGAAAGTATGCCTACTTCGAGTGAGGAGGCCACACAGCTCGGGCACGAGCAAAAATTGACTCGAGAAAAAAAAATGAAGCACAGATCCCATTTTTTTTTATTTCTTCAAATGAATGGACAGACAAGAAGGAAGAGAGATAACACAGTAACCAATTGGGAAATGAACGAACCAAATAAAAATGAACCGAGCAAAATATTGAGATATTGGAAATATAAAAGTCCAAAAGTTGAATTGGTGGAAATATTAATGGCCATTGACTGTTGGTTTACAGAGTGGATGACGAATCATTAAGGAATTCAAAAGGTTCAAAAATGCGGAACCGATACGGAAATCATTCCGCAGATTTCGTTGTCTTCCTGACTCCGAAACACACAACGAATATGCTGCGGAGATCAGCTCGACGAGACAATCAAAACGGTATACAGATCTTAATGGTAATAGTCGATAGTCGGTACCAGAAATGCTGCTAAAATGTCAGAAATAAGATGAACATAGCAATGAAGTCTAAATTTGACGAAATAAAATATGACGTCTCACTCAGAAGATAATTTACAAATTTTCTATATAAAAATATTCAGGTTTGGAAATTTTTTTATTATCATCAATTTTTAACTGATTTAAATTGAAATAAAATTACACAAGAAAATAAACTTCCATATTTTTAGATGAAAATTTACCATTTGCTATGTTCAAATAGACGTATTCCAAATATTAAATTTTTATTTTAAAATTTTATTGTTTAAAATTTCAAAAAATTCAATTAATTAAATAAATAAAACCATTAAAATTTACGGGTCGTTACATAAACCCCTTCAATTTAGGGGCAGTGAAGCTCTCATAAATCATACTAAATCAATATAGAATGGTTGCATTTGCAGTCTCTTGTTTGGTGCTTAATGGAAATTAATAATGATGGTAGTTTATGTTTTTAGTGAATTCGATAGCCTATGTTGACAACTCAAATAGGCTATGCTTAATCCAATTTAAACATAAACTATTTGATCGTTTGCCTATGTGATTTTGGTCATGAAATTAAAGGTAGAATCAATATTTGGTGTTCTATATTACTAATCTCAAAATAGTAAATAGATCATGCTTAAATTAGATTTTATTTTTAATTACATTTTCATTTTCATGAGATTTTAGAAGTGGGTTTGAATGGTGTGTTATAGTTTGATGATTTAAGTTGTGCTAACAAATAGCACAAATAGGCCATGCTTATAATAAACACATGAATCATTTCTACTTAAAATTAAAAATGAGAGATTATAGATTAATTTTGTGTTGATTTATATTAATGATTGGAAGTGGATTCACCTCTAATTTGTCCCTTAATCTTATAGTTTTATTCTCATTTTTATTCTAGCTTTTACTCTCATTTTTTTCTAAATTTTCTTTAGTTAAAAATTCTCTTAATTTTTGGGCTAATTTGATTGAGTAGTCTTAGAATTTTATTCTTTGCCTATGGACTGATTCGTACTCGCATACGTACTATGATTGTACGCCGTGTGCTTGCGGTTTTTATTATTACATTTTTGACAGTATTTTAATCGATAGAATTTTTCATCGCGAACACCAAGGAAAATGGTGACTGCCCGGTCGCAAATTTGTGCGTTGTCCTGTAAGCCCATAGTGCGAGTGGAAGCCCAGCAATCCAATTGCCTTTAGCTCTAGTTAGCCGCTTCTTTATGGTAGTTTTGATGATTTTTTTCACTGCTTACACTTGCTCATTGGGTGCGCTATTATAGAAAAGCTCTTCTCGTTCCGGTAATGCTTGCAAAATTTCTTGAACTTAGTGCTCTCAAACTGAGTCCCGTTGTCCGTGATAATTTTCTATGATACTCCAAACCTAAACTAATATTTTTTGTTATAAAATTAATTACTTTCTTAGTAGTAATCATGGCATGCAGTTTCACTTCGGTCCATTTCATAAAGTAATGAACCGCAACGATAGTGTATTTTACTCCTCCTTTTACTATTGGTAGTACGTTAATTATATCGATTGTCTAGATCACAAATGGCAGGGACTGACCATATGCATAAGTACTGAAGATGGGGCTCTTGGAATATTTAAGAATCTCTAGCATTCGTAGCACCGTCTGGTGTAGTCCGCTGCATTTCAGTTTATTGTTGGCCAGAAATATCCATAGCGACGTGTCTTCTTTGCCAATGTCTGCCCCCCGGTGTGGTCATTGCAAGTGCTTTCGTGAATTTCAATGAGGATTTTCCTAGCTTATTCTTTGATTACACACCTGAGCAAGGGGGAGGAGAATCCTCCCCGATATAGCGCTCTGTTTGGTATTAAGAATCGTGGTGCCTTTCGAAGAAGCTTCTTTCGTTTGTTCTGGTCTTTGGGAAGTATTCCCCTAAATAAGTAGTCCTTTATCGGCGTCATCCACGACTCTTTCTCATCTGCAGTCTCCAGAAACAAATCGGTGTCCATCTGATCTATGGTAGGAACAGTCAATACTTCTACTGGAACCAACCCCATTAGCTATGCTTCTCCGGAACTGGCTAGCTTGGCTAATGAATTGGCCTTGATGTTGTCCTCTCTGGGAATGTGAGATATCGTATAGTATTCAATTTCATTAAGTAACTCCCAAGCTTTCGACAAGTAAGGTGCAAGCTTCACACCCTTAGCTTGATACTCCCTTCTGACCTGGTGGACGACTAGTTCGGAGTCATTATAGATACGCAGAGTCTTTACTCCCAACTCCTTTGCAATCTTCAATCCCACTATCAACGCCTTGTATTCTGCCTTGTTGTTAGTACCAGGAAATTCCAGCTTGAGGACATAGAAAATTGATCATCCTTCGGTAGTTTCAAGCACAACTCTTGGTCCTAAGAAGAATTCTATTGACGCACCATCAACGACAATTTCCAGTGGACTACAGTGATTGTTGTGCCTTCCTCCTCATCAACCCTAAAAGTAAACTCGATGATGAAGTCAGCCACTGCAAGTCCATTAATCGCTCTTGGTGGATGATATGTCACATCATACTGGCTCAACATGATATTCCACTTTAGAAGTCGTCCCGAAGTCTCAGGTCGATACAATAGCTGTTTCAAGGGCTAATCTATCAATACCTTCATCAGGTGTGCCTGGAAATTTGATCATAGTTTCCTAGATTCTATTAGCAAGTAGTATGCTAGCTTTTCCAACTTCGGGTAGTTCCGCTCAGCTCTGGTGAATCGATTGCTGATGTAGTAAATAGGTCGTTAGACCTTAGCTTTCTCATGCACAAACGTTGCGCTTATTGCGTGGGCAAATACCGCTAGATAAATGATTAAGTCCTTTCAGTCCACTGGTTTATACAGGACTGGTGGTGTCTCCATATGTCGCAGCAATTCTTTAAAAGTTGTCTGGCAGTCCTGATTCCATTCAAAGTTCTTTTACCCTTCTTCAATGCATCAAAGAATGGTATACACTTATCCGTCGCTCTAGAGATGAATCTTCTCAATGCAGCAATATTTTCATTTAAGCTTTGTAATTCTTTCTTCATGGTTGGGGCGCTGACATTTCATAAGTCGTCAATCTGCTCCAAATTGGCCTCAATGCCCCTTGTATTTACACTAAAACCAAGAAACTTTCCTAAAGCGACTCCAAATGAACATTTAAGTCGGTACGATTCCATTCCGTACTTTCATAGGATCGAATACATCATTGAGAGATCTTCCAGATGATTTCTAGTCACTTGCAACTTCAGCAGCATTGCATCCACAAACACTTCCTCGTTCATTCGATCTGCTTCATGAACATTGTAGTTACCAGTCTTTGGTAAGTAGCTTCAGCATTCTTTAAACCGAATGACATACGCGATAACAATATAATCCCAAGTCAGCAATGAAACCGGTTTTCTCTTGATCTGGTTCATGCATCTTAATTTTGTTGTACCCTGAGTAGGCATCCATGAACGAGAGTTGTTCATGCCCTATAGTTCCATCAACAAGCTGATCGATTCTAGGCAACGGAAAGCTATCATGTGAGTAGGTTTTGTTCAAATCTAAGTAGTCAATACAAGTTCGCCACTTCGTATTCGATTTTCGGACCAACATAGGGTTTGACACCCACTCAGGATATGTTGCATCATGGATGAAGCCGTTAGCCTACGGCTTATCCACTTTTTCATTTAGTGAAACGGATAGCTTCGGACCCAGGCCCATCTCTTCTGCCTCACTAGCGTGAACTTCGGATCAATGTTAAGTGCATGACACACTATCTCCGGCGATATTCCACACATATCAGAATGTGTCCAAACGAACACGTCTAGATTGGCATGAAGAAAATTTATCCAGCAAACCTACTTTCAGGACCCAAGTAGGCTTATCCATGCCAATAGGGACAACCACTGTAATCTCCGCCGGTGCTGCCCGGACTTCCCTTGAACTCTTCTTCCTAGGCTACACAGCCTTGTCGAATCGACTAAGGTCCCCAAGCCAGGGGCACTTCTATAATTGCTATACTTGCTGTTCCTGAATGTGGAGAGTCTTCCCAACGTTCTTTCCCTTTTCATGGCATTTAGCTTCACATAATTCAGCAACATAGCATTCCCTTATAGCACTTTGGTCTCCTTTTACCATTCATATCCCATTATCCATTAGGAATTTTATCATCAGACACCATGAAGCCAAAGCGATTCTGAAATCGATAGCGGTCGGTCGGCCCAATGAAGCATTATAAGCAGAATACTCATCAACGATCATAAAGTTTTGGATGAGGATCGGCCTCCCTTCTCTTTTCCCGAGTTCTACAGGTAGTTCGATCGTTCCAACCAATTATTTAGGTTCAGCTGTAAATCCCTGAATCTTTATTCTATAGTTGGTCACATCCTTCATGCTAATCTTCGTTTGGTCAAACGTCTTCAGCAATAGGATGTTGATCGAACTTCCGTTGTCAATCAAAACTTGATGCATAACTGCCGGTCCAATTCCAAATGTTATCACCATTAGGTCAGGAGTTGGCAACTTTATGCCTTTATTATCCCGATTCTAGAACACAATATCGTCGGCAATCATCCTTTATTGCATAGTTGCAGCTTCGCCTTTGATGGCTTAGCAACTCTCCTATGGTGCATGCTTCAAAGAACTAGCATATCGTTCTGTCTCGCCCCAACTCTTCTATGCTAGATGAGGACCTCCAATAATTGTGCTTATAAGAAGTCTCATATTAGTTCGCTTGGGCCTTTCTCCGTTGGGTCCAGGCTGATTTCCTTGTGCATTCGGCGCTTGGGGTCTAGCAGGTTGATTAGGGTTTTGCGATTTCTTCATAGACTGCTGGAGCCTGTTGTTTCTTATCAATTCTTCAACTAAATACTTTAGATGCTGACATTCATTTGTGTTGTGCCCGTAAGTCTTGTAGAAGCGGCAGAACTTTCTCGATCTCTTTTGTTGCTCGGTCGCTTCCCTCTTGGGCGGTTTATTATTCCGCTCAGTTCCCTAAGTGGCAAGATAAATGTTCTTCAGACTGTCATTCAATGGTGTATAGTCCTCGGATCTTAGATTCCTTAGGCATTTCCCATTCTCGTCACGCCTACTAGTATTATGACTCCTCTTCTTCTGATTCATCGTTTTCCCTGCATTTTTTGTAGCAGTTCCGAAATTATTTCCATCTTGTTTAACTGCAACATTACTCTGAATCTCCTCCCTCAACTGCTCCTCAGTGGGCTTGCCCTCAACCATATTTTCTTCTTCTTGTCTCAAAAATAGATTTGCCTTTTAGTGGAATTCATCAATGGTAGTTGGTTACTTCAATTTTATCCATCTATCGAAATCTATGACCGGATGAATACCTAGACCAATGCTATGAAGACAAGATCTTTATTCTTATTGCTAACCTCTATAACAACAATATTAAACTGATTCAGGATGGCTTTCAATGACTTCTTAGCCCCTTAAGAAAAGCCCGATAAGGATAACATGTCTTCTAGTTATGCAGTGTGGAGTCTGAACTATTCCAAAAACTTCTTTTCCAATTCGTCAAAAGTTGAAATAGACTTCGGTGCGAGCTTAGTAAACCACATGGAAGCGGCGTCTTCTAAGAGGATAGGGAAACACCTACAACAAATAGCATCCGTAGCACTAGCTCCATCCATATGCCATTCTATTTGAGTAAGTGTTGTTTGGGATCAGTAGTTCCATTATAGGATGGCATTGTTGGCATGGTGAACTTCTGAGGATATTCTTCTCTTAGAACATTTTCAGTAAATAGAGTCCGACTTGGTATGAAACCCCAGTCTTTATTCTTCCTGCCTCTACTTACCTCTACTAACCATTTGACCATGTGAGCAATGTACTCTTCACTGCCACTGTAATCCACGGGTCAACTATCACAGGCTGCACCGAGTGTTTGACTTAGCAAAAGATCTCGACTTGCCGGCTGAAGTCTAGGTTCTCCATTCTATGGGAGAACCATTCTTGCAGAGTTCTATTGGCATCCGGTTGGTCTTGCCATGGCAGTTTGAACTCTAGTTCCAACGTTTTGTCTGTTAGCACCAGTATTCGACCCATTATCACCATCATCCAACTGCATATCGTCATCGGATTCAAAAACCAACAACGCATCTCCATCATGAGCATCGTAAAGTGGGACATTTAGGTCGGTACCGAGCTATTTTGGCTTAGTACCAAGTTCTTTTCTTGCAGGTTGAGCGCTTCTGCTTTCCCCTATAAGTCCTTCGATAGCTCTGGTTATACCGACCGTTTATTTTTACTTTCCATCTCTTCTACTTAAGCTGGAAAATAAAGAGTTCTCTTGTTCTATTATAGGAGAAGTTTCTCTTCTAACTCTTCTTATCATTGGCGGCCGTAAGGTTAGCAGCGCGTCTATCTTATCCATGAGAGATTTGTGACTATCAGCTAACTTTTGGTTAAGTTCATGGATCATCTTATTAAACTCTTCTCTAATTACTACTTCATGCTAAGCAGAGAATCTTGGAATTGCTTGTTAATTGTTTACTTCAGTTTGGTGAACATTCCCTTTATCACCACCAGCCACAACGCCCGAGGATCTATGCCATGACTTTTGTTAGCAATTCTTCAAGTTCTTCAAGCAAGTTTTCTAGATCTAACTTCTAGATCTATCCAATCTAAAGTAGAGAGCTAGATCTAATCCTAGATTCAGCTTTCCTAGTGAAAGCATCAAAATGTTGACGCCAAAAATGGTTTAACATCCAAGATTGAGTTGTAGGGAACCTGTGAAACCTAGTCTAGAAGATAACAGTAGAAATTAAAGAAAAATAATAGGGAGACATAAGATTTTTATAGTGGTTCGACAATCTTTAACCTATGTTCACCTTATAGTTTTATTGATAAGGGATCTGACATAGTTTGTATGAGATTACAAGGAGTTAGAGAGAGTATAAGTTATCTAGTGTAAGGGTTTGACAAGTTCTATAGCTAAGAACTGCCATAAATAGCTGCCTATATGACTATTGTGTGGAGGTAGGAGATGAAGAAGAGGTAGAGCTTCCACGTATGGAGTTAGCAGAAACTAGATCTTTCTTTAGTTGCAGTTAGGTTGGTATTTATGGGCAAAACAGAGGTAATAATTCAGAAGCTTGCTTGCACCGCAGTCTAGATAAAGGCTTGTGTTGTACAAGAGAAACAAGAACACCACAACCCAATATGATAGGTCGGTACTGATCTATGTAGCCTGCTACCAAGCTATAAATGTTAGTGCAAATCCAACTTAGACTCTTGCTTAGCTCTTCTGTATTCTAGTTGATAGGTTCCAAACCCTTTTGATTGACTTTTGGTTGATTCTAGTAATCATTACTCTATCACTTAAGTTACCATGCTTTATTGGTTTTCTTCTCATCAACCGTGGAGTTGGTCATCCACGCTCTGGGAAAATCACTTGATCATGAGCAATTGGAGAAGTGTATAAGAAGTATGGAGTTTAGGAGGTGACCCAGAAGGGATTTACATGTCAGTACCGACTTACATAGCTCTATTCCTTCTAAGTATGTTTCCAAGTTTCCAAGTCATTTCATCTTCATCTTGGCGTTCTAACTTCTGCTGACTTATGCTTGGTTAAATACCCGATTAACATACACTAATACCCAAATCAGACTACATCATATTTATCAAAGGTAGATCATACCTCTATTCAATTCCACAGCAATACAGCGGTGCTTGTGGCCCGCTACAATGCTGCGAGCAAACAACGTAGTAACCAATAGGCTAATAAACGCTTAAGGGCCCATAAGCCAAGCACAACATTCAGTTTAAATCCAGAAGCTAACCTCACACACCGAAATTCCTATCTCTCACCTAAGTTCAAATTCAAAATTCTCCTCTTCAGCCAAACCATTTTGCCTAAAGAAATTGCCAAAGCCTCCTGCCACATTAGCAATCCGTGCATAAAACAATGCACAACATGATGAATGACACGTGGAAGGATCGAACGGCTAAGAGGAAATTCTAGATTAGGTAATTGGTAATCCGTTTGATGTTATAGTACTATAAATAGAAAGGTACTATAGCAGAGAAAGAGACTTTTGACTAAATTCTCTGAATTATATCATGAAATTACCTATACTTTCTGCCATTAAAAGTTTGTATCGAAAGAAGAATATAAGAAAAGTATTGATACGTGAACGCAGGATTCTTTAAAATTTAACCATGTAAATTTCTATGTCCTTACCTTTTCTGCACTTTTTATTCATTATTTTATTGCTAGATTCTCTTTATTTTACTTAAATTGGGTATATGTTGGACTTGACATTTTAACAAATAGTTAAAGTGTAACTCCATAATTGTATGAGCGTACACCAACGTAAATACCACCCATAAAGCGAATTTAATACTACTTAAATTTGTTAATTCCCATTTATGGAAGCGCACAACTCTGTAATTGCTTCATAATTAGTTTGATGTTTTGAGATGAAAAATCGCACTAACATTTTGGCGCAAGAAGGAGGGCCGACCCCCAGCAAAGTTTACCCACATCCTTGATTTTCGCAACTTCCCAAAATTTGAATGCTTCCTAAAAACTCCCTTACCCTCCCCAACAAGAGTCTGACACCTAGCTGCAAAAATAGGGAGCATACCCTTCACTTCCTTATCAAACCTAGATGTCCACCATAAAAAATAGCTAATGAATCAATACTTGATTCCCTCAACACCTTTGTTACCCAATGATCAGGATTGAAAAGCTAGTACCCCCAAAAACCCCCATTAAGGCCATCAAATTCACACGGCTCTACAGCTCACTACCAGCGTTCGCCTATTGCACAACAAGTGCAAGTAGGGGACAAATACAACAATCTAGCTAATGTGAATGGTGATACTGGATTGTTAAGGTTTGGAATAAAAGCTAAGAATAAGACTTAAATAAACTTGAAAATAAATATAAGCCTGCTAATATCAACCCTTTGCTATTATAAAAGCACAATAACCATGTTGCGCAAAATGCTGATGATATTTCAATCTGTAGAGATGGCTCATCATAAAGAGTGCTAAGGACGAGGTGATATGAGAACTCAAAGCCCATGCAGAGAAGTTAGCCAAACCGTGTGGACAAAATAACAAGGAAGGGAGAAGGGAATAATGTTCTTCTCTATTCAGCGAGGCAATTTTTGAGTCGTACTTCCCCGATAGCTTTAGAGCCTTGATGATTAAGAAATATGATGGATTGTCTAACCAAAATGACCACCTATGTACGTTTGAATACCATATGGACATATTAAAGGTGGGAAGACTAGCCCATTGCAATTTGTTCCTGGTCTACCTTGTGGGGGCAGCTTTTAGATGGTTCCAGAGGTATCCACTAGGAGGAATTCACTCTTGGAAATAATTGCCAGCGGATTTTCACAAATATTTTCCGATAGGACGGAAGTCTCTCTAAACCCTAGTACCATGTCCTACATCAAACAAAGAGACAATAAGAGCTTACATAGTTAAATGAAATGCTTCAAGGCAGACGTAATGAGAATACGAGTTACAAGCGAGGAGGCATTACTTATGGTGACTCACTCAAGAATGAAGAAGAATATAGATGTATTGGACAAGAATAGTAGAAAACCATTCATCGGTATAAAGCTTTTCATGAAAGTGCTACTGGATGTATACATATAGAGGAGGAAAGAGTAGTTGGAGGGAACCTTATGGAAAAAGTAGCTCAAGCTTAGAATATGAAGAAGCAGGGTGTAGAAAATTATATCAACCCACCACCGAAAAGGGAAAAGATTTCGATTATGCGATGAAAACTCTACTGACCCATACTCAAGGACAGTTTTATGAAACGACCCAGGCTGAATTAGCATACAATGTCCCAAATAAAGGAAAGAAGCTTGAGGAAAATAATTTGGTGCATACTGCAGGTTCCTTAGGGTGAACAGTCACTACACTAAAAATTATCACCACTTGGAAAATGAAATTGAATGGCTAATACAAAAGCTATACTTAGGCATGTATTAGAAATATAATGTTATTATTCCTATGCAAAACTAGTCACCCGATCCTTATGAAGATCTGGTGGGGAACCCCAACACTCTCATTGCTTCTATTCATGGAGTACCCTGCCTTTTAGGCAAAAACAAGAAGGCACATGAGATATACATCCAAGAGTCATGCTCTGAGCATAGAACCTTATTCCCGATCAAATAGAAGCCCATGCCAAATATTACATTAACCTTAACAAACTCTTCAAGAATTACGTTCCTACATCTGGATACTGGTGATAGCTATACAGATCTGAAATTGCACTATGAAGAAAGTTTTTCTTTATTCAGGGAGTTCTACGAATGTCATATTTGGAACTGCATATGATAAAATGGGGCTTCCAACTGAAGTCCTGAAATCAAGTCTGGAATATATATATGGTTTCAACAATATAGGAACTGTTCTTGAGGGAATAGTCCAACTCCTTGTTACCGTAGGAACAACATTACTGCAAAAATTCTTCTATATTAGTTTCCTAGTTATAGATCAACAATCCCCATATAAAGCTTTCTTGGGAATACCTAGGTTTATAGGGATTAGAGCAATTATCACATAGAAAGACTTACATGTAAAGTTGCATACCGCCACGGAGGTAGGAAGCATGAGAGAAGAGCAGTTGTTAGTTGGGGAATTATATAATGTAACTTTGAATCCTAACAATAAAATTGTTTAAAATTATACTGTTGCCTTTTCTAATTTATGTAAAGACAAAAATATAATTGTAAGCCAGTTTAAAGAACTAAAGTGGAACAAGGTTCCAAGGCAGATACTAAAAGGGTCAACTTAAGATCATAGTATCTGCAAGAAAACTAAAACGGGACTACCTGCACATGATATGGATGGATGAATGCAACTCAGTATTTGCACATTTTATCTTTGATGCACCCACATACCTAGAAAACATAGTTTCGTCAAGGCTACAGGAAGTAGAGGTCGAAGTGGATCCAGATCTAGGAATGAAATGAAAAGATCTAAAGCTAATCGATGACTTGGAAGACGTCCAAATAGACCCTTTAGATCCGACCAAAATTGTGAAAATTGAATGAATCTAATAGTGAACAGTATACAAAGTTGATTGATTTTGTATAAAGATCCTGTGATGTCTTTGCTTGGACCAACTAAAATATGAAGGGAATCGACCCAACCATAATCTTCGTTGCCCTCAACATAGACCTCGATACACACTCTATAAGGCAAAAATAGAGTATACCAGATCAAGAAAGATACAATGCTCTTCATGAAGAGGTTAAAAAGTTAAAGGAGAATGGGTTTATCCATGTAGTGTACCACCCAAAGTTGGTAGCGAACCCGGTTTTGGTAAAGAATTCGAATGGGAAGTGTAGAACTTGCATATATTTCACTAACCTCAACAAAACCCGACCCAAGGATAGTTCCCATTATCTAGAATCGAGTTGGTTAATGCAACTAGTGGACAAGAACTACTAAAATTCATGGATGCATATTCAACATATAACCAAATAGCCATATTCAAACCAGATCAAGAGCATACAAGCCATATTACTGATAAAGGATTGTACTGCTATAGAGTTATGTCGTTTAGATTATAGAATGTAGGAGAAACATATCAACGGCTAGCCAATATGATGCTAGCTGATCCGATTGGAAAGAATGTTGAAGTTTATGTCGATGACATGTTAGTAAAATAAAAAGAAGCTTCTAACCATATGCACAATTTGGAAGAGACTTTCGCCACCCGAAGGCAGTATAGAATGAATTGAACCCATTAAAGTGTATCTTTGCAATTTAGTTGGGAAAATTTCTAGGATATATAGTAAGTGCAAGGAGAATAGAGGCCAATTCAAAGAAGATCGAAGCCATAAGGAATATGGAAATCTCTAAAAATCCCAAAGATATAACGAGTCTGAATGGTAAGGTAGCAACCTTGAGAAGGTTCATTTCTAAAGCTACTGATAAATGCCTCCCTTTCATTGATCAAATCAAGTGGGATAGAAGCTTTGAATGGACGGAAGCATGCAAGGTAGCATTCAAAGTGCTAAAGGATCACTTAGCCAACCCACCTGCGCTTTCAAAGCCAGTCCCAAGTGAGGATCATTTGTATACTTAGCTATAACTAATCAAGCTATGAGTGCAGTAGTAGTATGGGAAGAAGCAGGTGTACAAAGGCCAATTTATTTCAATAGTAAGGGTTTAAAGGGAGCAGAATTAAAAAACTCCATGATATAAAAGTTGGATTATAATCTATTTCTTAAAGCAGAAAAGCTGAGACCAAATTTCTAGATGCATCCCATCCTGTGTAGTTAAAGCGTTTAGCGGTTTTATAGTGGTGGTCATACAAAAAGTTATAACGGTGATAAAACGGGGATATAGCTAAAATATTGGATTTGTAAAATGTTTCATTAGACATAAAACTAAATATTTAAAGTTAAGTTATTCTCATTCTCACATCATTTCTATAGGAAAAGGAAACACTGTTTAATCTTATATTAAAAGACCGAAGAATACCATGGTTTATGCAGACTAAATTGGGTGGCTATAATAGATTTCTAACTTATATTGAGCACTTATGGCTTAAAATTAGGTCTTTACCTTAACTTTATTGATTTTGTTTAAAAGAAAACCAGTTAAATCAACCTATATATATCAATGTTGCTAAAGTAGGTGATAAAAAGCCTTAATTTAGTGGGTGTAGCAAAAAATGGTAGGGCTTAAAGCGGATCTACTGTTTAATAGTGCTAAATTGAAATAGCGCAGTGGCTGAAGGGCGCTATGTGCTATAGCGAGGATTTTATGGGGCTTTTAGAGGGGCTTTAACTGCACGGATCCCATCAAAGTACTGATGGACAAGCCATTAAATCAAATATTACAAAAGCCTAAAACATTTGGTTGTCTCTTAAAGTGGGCCATCGAGCTAAGGTAGTACAACATCTATTACTACCATAGAAATGCCATGAAAGGTCAGGCCTTATCAGAGATTATAGTGGAATGCATAGCTCCAATAACGCAACCAGAAGAAGATAGCACATCACATGAATAAGAAGCTTGAATTGGATAGGTTACTCCAAATAAGTAGAAGTTATATGGGGCGGTTTAGCTAGAATTTAATATGACGAATAATGTCGTAGTATATGAGGCGCTCATTATTGGGCTCAAAATGGCATAGGTAATGAAGGTAACTCACTTAAAAGTCCATAGTGATTCACAACTTGTTGTTAATCAAATGCAGGGAAATTACCACACTAAAGAACCACCCTAGGCAAGTACGTGGAACTATCCATAGAGTTAGTAGCTCAATTCGAATAATTTGATATAGAGCAAATTCATAGGGAGGAAAATCCATCAATGGATTCTTTTGCTAAGTTGGCAAGCACTTAGGTTTCATAGGAAATGAAGGCAATTCCCATAGGATATTTAACCGAGCCTAGTATTTCTAAAACACATGAGATTTTAGTACTGGCGCAAGCTGAGCGAGCAATGGGTCAGGGGAACGTAAGTCAAGAGGAAACAGGTTGGATTCAATATAATCACGCCCGCTAATAATTCATTAGCAAGAGGTGGAATCTTGGATGACACCTGTCAAGCGTTCTTGTTGGAAGAAACCTTACCAAAAGATAGAAATTCTGCAATGAAGATTAGATACCAGGCTCTCTACTTCACATTCTCTAATAGGATACTCTATAAAAGCGGCTACTCAACTCCCAATATAAAATGTGTAATAAAAGAAGAAGGAACTAGGTTCATGAGAGAAGTTCATGAAGGTTACCATTGAGGAACGAAATTAGCTAAGAAAATATTAAGACATGGTTACATCTAGCCAACTGCACTAAGCAATATGTAGGATTCTGTTTGAAGATGAGATAGGTTTCAAAGGTTCACTAGTATCTCAAGACTGCCTCCTATGAACTTACCCCCCATGACCATCCTATGGCCGTTGGACACATGGTGAATTGATAGGCCTATTCCCAATGTCCAAAGAGGGGAGTCAAGATATGCAATAGTAGCGGTGTATTATTTTACCAAATGGGTGGAAGCCGAACCACTTGCAACCATAACTTCAAAGAAGATAGTCACCTTTGTGGTTGGGAATATCATCACCAGATTTAGGAACCACACAAGATAATCTCCGATAACGAAATGCTATTCGAAAGCAAAGAATTCTCTAACCTTTGTGAGAAAAATGGCCCAACCAAAAGCTTCTCCTCGGTAACTCACCTACAACCAAATGGGCAGGTCGAAGCAACGAACAAAATGATAAAGAAGCTGCTAAAAAAGAGACTCACGAAAGCTAAGTGGAAATGGGCAGAGGAATTGCCCCTAGTTTCATAGGCATATAGAACATCCGCTAGGTCACATATGGGTCATACCCCATTCTCTCTAACATATAGTTATAAACTATGGTGCCAATGGAAGTAGATGTGCCATTGCATCGGTGTTTATCATATATGGCCAAACAAAATTCTCATCGAAAGTAGATGCATTAGATCTATACAACAAAGAAGAGATGAAGCATTGGTTAGGTTAGCGGTCTATAGGAAAAGAGTGGTCAAACGTTATAATTCATGACTCAGAGAAAGAAAGTTCTATAAGGGAGAATTAGTCCTAAGAAAGGTAATGGCTAACACAAAAGACCCCACATGGGGAGCGCTTTGACCAAATTGGAAGGAACCCTTGATAGTTACCGAAACACTCTCAAATGACGCATACAGCCTCTCTAGACCTGATAGGAACCTTGTCCCAAGAACATGGAATTTAGAACACCTTCGACCTACTTTATTTAATAATTATTTTCTTTTAGTAAAATGCAATGTACAAAGTTGTAACTGAAAGAGATTACTAATATAATAAACTGGATGTTGGGATATTAGACGGTCCAAACTATATGATAATTTGCTTGTCAATTTATGTGCTTGCATACCAAACAAGAGTTGTAACAACTTTTCTTTTCATCCAAATATTTAATTGGACATCGGGATATTAGACTGCCTGAACTAGTACAAAAAATCATGCACATGAATTAGGGTTGTAAACAAGTGACCTAATTTCACAGTCAAAATATAATAATAATCTGCATCCCAGGCAGGGAAGATCTTTCCAAGTATATGACCAAAATGGAAAGCTTGCACAAAGCTCAAAAAATTCACATTCAAAACTAAGAGTTGCTATGAAGAAAAGAAAAGGAAGTTCATGTAGTATGACCCAAGGAAAAGCTCAAAGATCAATACAAAGTTCAAAGAGGTAAACATGAAAAAATTTAATTCATTACAAACCATTATAAAGTGCTAAGCCTGTACAAATACACATCGTAAAACCCATGAAGTTTCTAAAGCACATCCTAGTCAGATTCTGAAACCTCCGCCATTAAAACTTTTTTTTCTTGGAAATTAAGCAATATGAGATAGGAGTATTTCAGTTATAACAACTGAAGAATGATGAAGCACGTTGACAGTTGGGAGCCTCGGGTCATAGAAGTACTGGGCTAAGGATTCCCGAGTTCTTGCCTCTTAAAAACATAGTCGGTTCAATTATAAAAGAAATTTAAATCTAATTTTGGTAAGAAATGGTTACACACATCAATCGCGTACTGAGCTGCTATATCTGCCACAACGCGCCTGACCTTTCTCTGTTTGATCTTTTCTACTAAATCAGACTGCGTAGAGTTAAGAATCATAGGCGTTAAAGAGTGTGAACTGAAGAAGTCATGGTAAAGGACCGCGTAGTTGGAGCCGATCTAGATAGAGTATCTTCAAGCTCATTGATACTTTCGATAGCTATGCATCGCATATGTTTTAAATCATCCAAAATTTCTAGCTTTGTCTTCTTGATTTTCTTTGAGAATGCACCAAACAATTTATAAGCAGATGAGTGCACCTCCACCTTTGTCTCTCTTTTAGGATCCCCAACCTTTATTCATAGAGAACCTTTAACTCGTCAACTTTGTACAATAATAGGTAGCCAATTCTTTTTTCCATTGTAAGGCCCTTTCACCATCCAGGCCGGAAGAAGGAGCTAGAACTACCTCAGAGAAAGATATCATAGGATGAGAAATATCAGAGGAAGGATTGCCTTCTTTGACTAGCTGATGTGAAACTTGTTAGGATAGCTCATCGATGGTTTTTTAAGCTTCTTAGTCTCATTATCATAAGAAACACTGTACAACCCCTCAACATCTTTTAACAACTTTTATGGCGACCCACCTTTCTGACCCTTGAGAACGACACTAAACACATCCTTGGTGTTCGTGTGCCATTGCCCAAGCATCCGAAAGACAAGTTGTCATGGGGTAACATAATAGAAAATCTGATAACGGAACAGTTAAATATAATATAGTACATAAAGTTACTCTTTAACATGGAGTTAGTAGAGTCGCACAAAAGTACTACCACTATCAACCTTGGCAATTATATACCTGGCCTTTACATATGCTGATCCAAAACACACACATAATTAATATAACAGCGAAAAAAGATAACTAAATAGATAAGGAGCCTCCTGCTCATCCATCATCTTCAAAGAGCCTAAAGAAACTTGCTACTCTCGAACTACTCAAAATAATTGAGTACCCAAGAATTTAGGAAAAACGAATAACTCAGGTCATACAATACGTCTGGTATAAGTAAAACTCTAAATAAAGGGTGGAAATAAGCAACAATAAGTAAGACCATTCCACCAAATGCGGAAGGGTTTCCCCTCATAATAACAACACCCAAACACAGGTAATGGGTACAAATAATTAAACATCACGAAGTGTGCAAGACACTTCCCAATGCAATTAAGAAAGAACTAAATTCAAAGGTTTTCAATCAGAGGGAAGGAAAGGAAAATTTTCCAACAATGACTAGAAGGGTACGCCTCTGTTGTGGGCATCTTCGCCCACTACATGGTGAATATGAGGAGTCAGAGGCAGAATCGTCATTGTTTTGGAATATATTCAAACTAGTTTGGAGGTATTCTCGAGATCAAGATATGGAAATAGGTCGAAATCGCGTCTCGATCCGAGCTACAGATTGAGAGATATGATCATCTTAAGATTTGTCCACCACCGTCTCGTGGGGCCGATACCGAGACGCTCTACCGCCATTCAAGGTCGACAGTCCAACAGTAATACAGGATCCCCGATCCGATGACCGAACCAAAAATTTGGTTCGGCGCTTGCTTGGAATCGAGGCTTGAAAATCTCGAGTCTGCTTGGAGTCGGCGTGATGACCAAACCAAAACTTTGGTGCGGCGCTTGCTTGGAGTCGGACCTTGAAAATCTGGAGTCTGCTTGGAGTCGGTTGGAATACCGAACCAAATCTTTAGTTTGGCGCTTGCTTGGAGTCGGGCTTGAAAATCTCGAATTTGCTTGGAGTCGGCGCGATGACCGAACCGAAACTTTGGTTCGGTGCTTGCTTGGAGTTGGGCCTTGAAAATCTAAAGTCTGCTTGGAGTCGGTTGGATTACCGAACCAAAACTTTGGTTCGGCGGTCGCTTGGAATCAGGGCTTGAAAATCTCGAGTCTGCTTAGAGTCGGGGCAATGACCGAACCAAAACATTGGTTCAGCGCTTGCTTGGAGTCGGGCCTTGAAAATCTGGAGTCTGCTTGGAGTCGGTCCGATGACCGAACCAAAACTTTTGTTCGGCGGTTGCTTGGAGTCGGACTTTGAAATTATGGATTCTGCTTGGAATCTGTCCGGTGACCGAACCAAATTTTTGGTTCGGTGGTTGCTTGGAGTCAGACATGAGAAATTTAAGGGTTTACTTGGAGTCAGCTAGGAGTAATGCTGCTTGAAGTCGGGTGAAGGTTTGCTTGGGGCTCAATCCGGGTATAACTGATCTAAAAAAAAGTTGAAAATTTTCGTCATGGCACGGCGATACTTCGAGGATTTCTTCATGAAGCGTTCCGAGGGTTCTTGGAGGTGTATGGCGGTCATCACAAGTGTAATAGCTTGACAATCATGTAAGGAAGGTTGAACCAAATCTTGGAGGAAAGAAGGTTGAACATAATTCCAAATACTATATACTCAGCTGCCTTTCCTCATATCTTCATTCTATAAATACCAAGCACATGGCATCATAAAAAAGGAGGATGCTGAAGAGCGAACCTTTCAGCAAAAATGATAGACAACTTCAAGAGGGAAAAATCTTAGTTCTAATAGCATGTTTACTCGTATTCAAAGCTTGTACTTGTAATCAAAAATGAAAGGGATAATAAAAGGGGAACAGTGAACGTAGGCACATTCAGACCGAGCCACTATAAATTTTGTGTCTTTTTACATTTAAGTCTTTTGCTAATTCTTTATTGCAAATTACTGATTTTCTACCTTAAACATCCGCAACTAATTTTCATCAAACAATAGCTATATACTACAAATAATGTTTACAGCTCTACAACAACGATTTGAGTGTTTGCCCATTTTTTGTACAAACATTTGGTGCTTTCACTAAGAACTGAACTTTCCTTTTTCAAAAGGAAATTCTCTCTTTCTTACTTTTATTTTTATTTTGAAACCTACTATTTCTAATCTTCTGACTTTAGATTATCGTTTCTTCTCTTAAGAAACTCTCTCCCCTTTTCTAAGATCTGAAATCTATGTTTCTTTTCAAATCTACCATAACTATTTTACATAAAACAAAAAATCCTCCTTTTCTCTTCAGATCTGAACATCCATTTTACTACATAGAGAAATTCTCTTGTCCACTTTTAGATCTTACTTTTACTATCCACGGACACTGTTTATTAGCCAAAAAATGTAATCTCTTAGATCTGAAATCCTTAGATATTCCTTTAACTATTTCGGATCCACAAACACATGTCCCTTAACCAAAAAGAAATATGTACTCATTCTTTGGATCTGAAATCAAGCCACCTCTCTTTTATCATTTGGAATCCAAAAACATGGTTTCTTGGCATAAGAAACCCCTTTTTCCCTCTGTTTAGATCTGGATCATTATTTTCTTTCACAAAAGAAATCCTGTTTCTAATCTTAAGATCTAAAATTTCATTTTTAATACAATCTATAACCTTTTCTTTTCAGATCTAAAGTCACTGTCTCCTTGGAATGATAGATTCTCTTTTTCTCACTTTCCCAGTTTGAGATCACTGTTTCTTGGATTAAAATACTCTATATCTCCCTGATCTAAATCCATTACTTTAGGAAAATCTATTTCCCTTTTAGAATCTGCAATCACTATTCCTTGGAGGTAAAAAAATATTTTGTCTTTCTTTTCTCTTATTTTAGATCTACAAACGCTTTTCCTTAACCAACAAGAAACATGTATTCACTTCTTAGATCTGAAATCACCGTATCTCCTTTTAGATCCGCAAACACTATTTCTTAAGCAAAAAGAAACATGTATTCATTTCTTAGATCTGAAATCGTTATTTCTTCTTTTTCTTATTTCAAATCAAAAAACATTGTTTTTGACCAAAAGAAACACTTAGTCATTTTTTTGATCTAAAATCATTATAGATCTTATTCTCTTTCCATCTGGAAGCATTGCTTCTTTAAAATAAGAAAACTATCTTCCTCTTTTGTATAAGAGGAATCTATTCCCCTAGTAAAATATAAAATTACGGTTCTAAGAAAATCCTTTTCTCCATCCAAACTCGAAATCCTTTCTCTTGATCTAAAGTCATTGTCTCTTTAAAATTAGAGTTTTTCTCTTTTTCTTTTTTTAAGTTTGTAATCACCATTCCTCGAATTGAGAAGCTATATCTCCTATCTTAAGATTCTCTCTTTATTTTAAGAGTTGGACCATCAACCCTTCGAAGCTACAAAACCTCCCAATCCTTTCCGAAAATTAAATCATCTCTCTCGAAAATTACAAACTATCAAGGAAGGGAAGGAGAACAACTTCTCGATATGCTGCCTAAAGTGAGAGAACTCTGCTGCAAAGAATGCAACAGCTATCCGGATGTGAAAAAGCAGGAAGACTAGTCCAATAACCTCCTGGTACTAAAAATTATCGGACGTAAATTCGACATGGTTGTGATTGAAATCAGTAAACACTTTACTGCTTAACATAAAGCTTTGGTGGATAAACTCTTGACACGCTTAGGGCAAACAGAAATATTCGACCTCAACATCATAATACAAGGGAAGTCCCGGTCTAGAGAACACGGGGCATTCCACATAACCAAATGAACCCCAAGCACAGCCCATTTTCCATCTAGCATCAAATCAAAGTACTACAATTGGGATCTCACTATTGGATCAAAATATCACAAATTGAAGACCGAAGTCATGATGATTGAATAATCAAAGTCTAGATATGACAAGCATGACACTTCGTCACTCCTATCATGCACGAAGGCATCGCCAATCCAACGCATACCAGACATGATTCAAATAATATCAATAGCTCTCCTTACCTAGGGATATGTTAAATAAATATGAAAAGAGAAGGAGATAAGACCAAGCGTTACTAGTACACCCTCTAAAAAAACCAAAAACTTTTGAGTGCCCACTACAAACCTTTATAAGGGGCTAACCCGACCCCCTAGGCACTTGCCAAGATCTCCACACTTGTTAATAAATGGGAGGCACAAAGGAGGTACTATATAATTACTTTTCTTTCATTCTAATCAATCTTAAGCTATTGCAGGGCTCTACCGTCTACTCTTGGATCTCCATCCTTGGAAAAAGGTGAAGGAAGGACTCGTAAATCCGTTGCATGTGCTGATCGACCCGAGGGTGCTTACACGCTACACGATGTAAAGACAAAAAATCAAACTAGCCCCTACAACTATGCATGACCTCTCCTTTGGGTCAACAAGGCACATAAAGATGAGAAAACATCACTTTCAGGAGTTCAGATAGATGGTCACCCAGGGACGCTAGCACAGCTTGCAACGTAAATGCTATAGCAAAATGGAAGAAATACAACTCTCTCCCTCCGGAGCTCGAATGATCAATGATCAGAGAGAAGCCATCCATTTGAGTATGGTGTTACCTCAAATTATAAGGAAGAGGACACGATGGAAACGACATCTACCAAGAACTTAGATAACATAATAGTTTATACAGAAAGGCTTTGAAAGATGGAGTTCCAGCCATTCCAACATATTTGGCCCGCATCAGAAAGGTGAGAGATATCCAGAACCACCACTACTCCTTATATCACAATTCAACACGAATCAACAATATATATAGTAAACCACTATGACATTGCAGTCACCAATCAAGATACTAGCTTCACCACTCCATCATGATCCAATAATCAAAAAATACAATTCAAATTGATTGAGAACTAAGGATATCAGGATGCACACTGGGGACATCCACTATAAGTCCACCAAACTAGCCGGAATTAACTTGACAAAATAACTAGACCAATGACTGCTAGGAGGCAGCACTAAAATGCCAAACTAGAATCTTGGCCTAGTAAAACCCCCGTTATCAAATAGAGTACTTGTAGAAAATCCTTATGAGGAGCTCTCCGATCACACAATATGCTCGCATAAACATGTCATACGCATGACAATAGATGGTCCTGCAAAGGAGGTACCATAACAAACCTCTTGTTTTGTTTTTATCTAACTCGGTTGTAGTCATTTCAGGACAATGCCATCGGCTCCTAGGTTCTATAGAGTCTTATAAAAATACCAAGCGAGACTTCCTATCCAAGAGAACATCTTAAACCAGACATACTACACAACCTGGTACTTTGCGCTTCTTTCGAAAGGGGTAGGTTTGGTCTAAACTACTCTTTCCCTTTGACCGAGACAAGAGACTAATGCATTCACTTAACACATATGTAGTTATATTCACTTAACACCTATGCTGTTATAACCACTACTTCTTTTGTGATTAGCAACCCTGATCACAAGCTTGTGTTGGCAGCAGTGAAAATAAGATAGCCATGACTAAAGGCGCTAGCCTGGGTAGTTCACTGCTGACGACCGCCCATTTCCCTGGCAATGACATACCAGTCGGGCATCCAAGCACAAAAATAGCTTGAGTAACTCAAAGAATAATGCATTTGAAGCCTATTGTGGATTGACTCATGACAGGAGTTGCCCTAGGCTAATGGGTAGGTTGAAGCTGTCAATAAAGTCTTGCAAACACTAATTAAGGAAAAACTAGATAAATCCAAAGGAGTGTGAGTTGATGAACTACCCACGGCACTGTGGGCCTACCAAGCCTCCTACAAAACAGCAACAGGACATATTCTATTTGCTCTAAGAATGCGGGGCTGAGGCCATGATTCCGGTCGAAACAGTTCTCCCTTCACATCGTAGGGCGGAAAACGAGGAGCTTCTCAACATGTCCTTTGACCTTATTGAAGAAAGAAGGAATAACACCACTCTCAAGTTCGCCGCATACAGATGGAAAGTGGCAAAACAATATATATCTAAGGTGAAGCCCCAAGAGTTACAGGAGGGAGATATTGTTCTCAAGCAAGCCTTTCCCTGTCCAGGCACACTAGATCCAGTTTGGGAAGGACCATTTGTTGTTCATAAGGATCTCCACAATGAAGCTTACATTCCGTCGACAGTTGACGGAAAAGGTGTTTGGGAAAGGAAGGAATCTCGAGCATCTCCGCCATTACTTCTCTTATTTTGTAAAAAGCATGTATCACTTGAAGCAATAAAAGAATGACAGTGGACGTAGGCATGTTCTCGCCAAACCACTGTAAAATTGATATTTTGCTCGATTGTTTGTCTGATATTTTTCCTATTGCGATCAATCATAATCGTCGGCAGTAGTGAAAGCAAGATAACCATGACTAAAGGCATGAAAATAGCCTTGTTAGTTCACTGCTGACGATCGGCCCCCCAACCAGCAATGATAAACCTACTATCAGCCACAGATTAGGCACGATTATAGCCTAAGCAGTTTACCATTGGCATTCAGCTCGCCGGCAACTGCGAACCGATAATAAATCCCACGATTAAGGCATGGCTGCAACCAGGGATAGTTCGTAGTTGATGATCGGCACCCACGCTAGCCGGGCCACAGTAAATCGAATAATACTCACGATACATGCCATAATAGCCCGGGTAGTTACTGTGTGCGAATCCCGACTCTAAATCTTAAGTACGGCAGTCACAAAAGTTACACTCCCTTGGAACATAGGTTGGGCTGACAAACCATATGTCACCAAAATCCACAATCAGGGCAAGTAATTTACATGCCACATATCTTAAGTTTAGAAGGACTATCTTGATGGAAAATATAGTTCATTGTACTTAAATTAGGAGCTTCTAACAATTTCCTTTAGTCTTGTGGCATTACATACAGATAGTAGAAATATGAATTCCACTCTGCCAACCACAGCAGGATATTCATTCGCTTCCACTCCACTAGAGGAAACGGAGCATCGACTCAACTCCGTCAGAGATAGCGGAACATCAATCCAACATTGCGACAAGAATTAGAATATCCCTTCCAGCCAACTTTGCTCAAGAAACTGTAAGGATTCTCCCAAAGCTGAGCACACTTATGGAACCTGAGAAAAAATCAATGCAAAGGTATGACTAACTTTTGTAAGATAAGCTAAATTCGATAAAAAAATACTTGGGGGCATAGCACCACCTCACCCCTTGATTATAGACATGCACTACCACTCAGCTTGGTAATAGCACATTGGAATCATGACCTTAAGTTTGCAAGTTTAAAACATATTCATGATACAAGGCAGCATGTTGTGAGCAGCAACCAAGTGCACTATACTGGGGGCAAACCTAGACAAATAATGAGCGCTCTCGGCCGACTTTTGACAACGTCGCTAGAGGGTGCTCTGGAGGATGTGATGAGTATTTGAGGACTGCCATGTCCCCAAAAGTACTCTCTAAACCTTAGTAATAGGGAATCACTTCGAATGATAAGGACCTCTTTAAATAGAAGTGATTCGATCTCTAACCTTCCGAATGTAATTAATTCATATCAAAGTCTATTTTAACACAAATAGCTTAATACCTTTACCTAATAAATCAGTCCGAGGACACGTAGGATGACTCTAACACATATCTATGATAAAATTCCAAATAAAAATTTATTAATAGTCTGTAACTAATTCTAAGGCAAGGATGAAAGTCCTTGACCACACTAGGCCCGAAAGGACCCTAAACTTGTAGGTAAAGTCAGCAGAATAGGACGATCCTCTACCGCCAAAGCCAACGGGCCATTTGAATTAAAAGATTGATTCTACCTAATCAACAGGAAATAATAAACCGATACTAATCAAGGTGTTAACGTTAAAATATGAACGATAACACCCGGTGTGTGTAATAAGATCGTGAAAGCACCACCCGTGTGACGGGAACAGAAATTAAGCAGGAAAAATAGCAGAAATGCAGTAAATTAACAACATATTTATAGTGGTTCGGCCCGTAATTGAGCCTACGTCCACTTTATAGTCTCTTATTGCTGATTCGGTAACAATTTGATACAAATCTCTTCAGGAAACAGTACAATTCGATCACAAGAAACAATCTAGACTACTAGCTCAATCTTCGACGGTGAAACTCGATGAATCCATGTCGGATGTGAGGAATTTCTCTCGAAGCTTGTTGTAGTGTCGCGAATGCTTGAAGGATCCTTGATTACTGAATGAATGAAGAGTTCGACGGAGTAACAGCGCTGTAGAAATGATTTGCCAAAAGTCCGCTCCATGTTGGAAGTGATGTCCTATTTATAGAAGTTGATTTCTGGGCAGGAAATTTGCCTAAGTCTTAGGTCGCGCACGACCTTAGTTAAGTCGTAGGTCGCGAGCGACCTAAGCTAGGTCGCTGTCCCCTTGCGGCTTCAGGAGTTAGCTAGTAAAACTGTACTTGGCTTCATTTGATCAAGTAATAGGTCGCACGCGAGTTACAGAATAGCTGTGGGAGCTCTAGGTCGTAGGGCGCTGGACCTGCTTTAATAGTTAGGTCGCTAACCTCTTTAGGTCGTCAAGTCCCTTAGGTCGCTAACTACCTTAGGTTGTTAAGTCCTTTAGGTCGCTAGCTACCTTAGGTCGTTGAGTTCCATAGGTCGCAATCCTTTCTGCTGCAAGGTCGCAAGGCCTTCTGGATCTTAGGTCGCAAGGTCTGCTGCAGCCTTAGGTCGCAAACCCTTCTGGATCTTAGGTCGCGAAGAAGTTAGGTCGCTAACTTCTTATCTTGATAAGTCGTGGACTTTCTCAGTTAGATCGCTATGTAGTTAGGTCGTAGGTTTTTCTTAGGTCGCAGGCTCCTTTAGGTCGCAGAGCCTCTTAAGTCGTAGCCTTTCCTTAGGTCGCAACATTCTTAGGTCGCAGCTTTCTTAGGTCGTAGAGTTTTAGGTCGCAAGCTCCTTTAGGTCGCAGAGCCTCTTAAGCCGTAGCCTTTCCTTAGGTCGCAACATTCTTAGGTCGCAGCTTTCTTAGGTCGTAGAGTTTTAGGTCGCTGAAATAAAGGAGTTAACATTTGCCCCTCGAAGTATATGACTATACTTTAGGTCGTATGCTTCGACTCAACTTTGCTAGGTCGCGAATCGACTTAAAACTTGCACGCCTGTTCACCTCCCTCCTTCAGTCCCATATAAATTAGTTAGGTCGCACCTTCTTCCTTACCCTACTGTCTTGAGCCTCCATCGCCATTAACAGTTTTTTCGAGCTTCCAGAGACAAATTTGACTCAATCAGCCAACGATTCTTCCTCGCCGATCATAATTCGTAAGTGGATCAGCTTATACTTGCCCATAGTCACTGCTTTGATCACGAATCGTTGTTGCTCATCCTAAGCCCAATTCCATGCATCATGCTTTTTGTACGGTAGTCTCAATTGACTTTCATTCGTCATTTGTCGTGTCGGGGTGATTTGCGATCATACGAAAGCTTTTGCCACGGATCTGTAGGGTTTGCCATTGATTCGCTAGTTAATCGGTGGTACGTTGAGGTAGGATGAAGGGGATGATGAATCCTTTTTTGAACTGGTGGTATTGGGTTATTGGACCCAATATGATGTTGCTTGGAGAGGAAGTCAACAACCTATCAGATTTGAACGTCCTAAGAGTTAGGTCGCGTGGGAACGCTTAACGACCTTAGCCTTTGTGACCTGACGACATTTGCGACCTAGAGAATCTCCAACCTAAAAACAATTGTGCACGACCTAGGACTTAAAGAAAATTGCCCCACCTTAATCCATTCAGTTGCAACATGCGACCTACAGAAATCCTGACTCATGATAGGTCGCTGAACGACCTAATACTTAGACAATTTTTCACAGTCTTGAACTTTCAATCTGAACAACATAGCATAAGAACACTGCAACCTGTGTTAGGTCGTAAGCGACCTAACACTTAGAACTTTGAACAGCTTTTGACTGATTTTCTGAACTTGAATTATTTTGGGTTTTGCACTTCTTCTCGGATTGCCTCAACTTTAATGCTAATAACCTGTTTAGAAGCAACATTCATAGAAAAATGGGACGAATATACTGCTATTGATTGCCCACATCAAACAACAGATTAGTTGTCAAAGAAAATCAAACTTAAATGAACTTTGTGAATGAAATGCTATGAACTAACAAATCTAAGTGAAGTATTAAAGCAAAATTGAAGTGATCAACTAAAGCTGATTTATTTGCATTAACGCAACACTATTCCTGGACTTAAAATATTAAGCCCTGAAACTTTATAATTGACAAGTATCAATTAGTTTAGTTTCATTTACATTTGCTCGTTATTGTATTAGTTTTGCACAACACTTCACTCTTTTTAGGAAACGTGCACCTTAATATTTGATCGTCCAGTTCCTTGTGTAGAATGGAATCTCAATAGGAAGACTTGGAAATAGCCGGAGAAGCTTTTCCAATTGCTACTCCACTAAACGATCCTCCGGAAAGGACTTCTACTACTCTAAGTCATAAAGTCTTCCGACAACTGTGCATCCAATTTGGCATTGCCGAAGCAGATGCTTTACTTCCTGGGCCAAGCGACACTGCTGACAGGCCGCCTCTTGGCTTCGTTGCTGTGAACCGGCAGATGTGTTCAAGTGGAGCCATTCCTCCATTTAACGACTGTCTTCGGGAACTCCTCCTTCGGCTAACTATTTCTCCCTTTCAACTACACCCTAACGGATACTCCATCCTGCTGGGATTGTGTGTGCTTTTCAGGAGAACGTTGAACCATTTTCCCTCTTTTGATGAAATTCGCTTCTTGTGCACATTTGCAAAGAACAAGGACCATCCTTCTATCATACTTGTGAGGAGTGCTAGGAATCGCAAACTAATTCTGGACTTGCCTGAAAGTGCCCACGGATTCTTGACTCAATTCTTTTATGTTCGTTGTCCTCCGGGATTTTATGCTATTTGGAGAGTCGGAAGTAAGATTACCTCTTACCGATTCATTTTTCTAGATTTTTCATAATTCGAACCATCAAATGCTTAATTCCATTCTTTCTTCGTGCAGCACTTCCTTCTCTTCTTCGAGATACCAACCGTAAGTCGATTTTAGATACTTTGAGTGCTGTTGACGCTGAAGAGAGGAGCGCCAAATTCTTGCTGAAAGATGAATTTCTGCACCAGTTCGGCCTTTTACATCCTTCTAGATCGACTCAGATTCATGAAATTTCTAGTTCTGATGCGTAAACGTTAGTTGCTTCAGATTCCCAAGCAGAGGCCTCGAATGCCCCAGCTTCTGTAGAAGAAACTGCATCAGAAGCACCCGTCGTGGAGGCTGCTTTGGTAAAATGTTCCGCATCCATCGATGTCGTAGGGTTAGTCAGCAAGTCGATGCTTACCCCAATTACTGAGGGGGAAGAGAATCCTCGAGTTCCTGAGAAATCCATTGATACAGAGGTTGAAAAAGAGAAGTCCGCTGAACTCCTGGGTGATGACACCTTTGATGGCTTGAGCGATATCATGATAACTTCTCAAGAGCTTTTTGGGGATAACAATCCAAAAGAAACTTCTCCCGTTGTCGAGGCGACTTCTACCTTTAAACAAACCCGGACGCCTACTACGCCAGTCGTCTCTGTTTCCACACTAAAGCGTGGTCTGTAGTTTGACGCATGTAGCTTGCACGCCACACACACTTAGGATTTTTCAGCACTTATAAACATTTATCCTCTTTCTCCTGGAAATTTCTAAACTTTACTCCTTTTTTGCTCTCAGGTTCTCCAATGGGACGTACAGGTTCATATTATGACTCATTCAAGTACCGTGGAGGCCGCGGCACCTATGACTTTAGGAAGTACCTTGATACCCCAAAAGAAACAGATGAAGAGAGGGCTCGAAGGAAAGCCCAGGAGAAGCGGGATTACGATCAGTGGCAAAGAAGGAAAGATGCCGAGCGATATGACTCTTCGCATAGGAGTGACTACTCTCATAAGCGGAAGTCTTACGATGATAAGGGAAAAACTCAGATTGCCGATGAACCGAGCAAACGATCTAAACCGATTGACGCGTCTGAAATTTCTGAAAAGACTGACGCTCCCATTCCTTCCGATATTCTGGCCAGCTCTCCTCCTCTGAAGAAATCTGACATTCAGACTATCATTAACAGACCGCAATATCAAGTCAAGGACGGCCCCCCAACACTTCAGAGTCGTTTTCCGAATTGGTGCCTAAAAGGGGTGCGTTTTGACTTGGACCTAGTTCCGATTGATAAGTCAGACATGCTTAGCAGTCTTGACGCAGTCAGGCTTAATATCGAGAGGATGTCGCAGTGGCAGAAGCTTGTCGATGAACTCCAAAGGGTTAATCGTGCAAACCTTGAGGCAATGCTGACTATGGAAAACGACAAGGCGGAGTGGGACAAAATTTGCAAACAACATAATCTCGAGATGACAAATATTGCTGATGGTTATGCAAAACTTGAGTCCGAGGTTAAAAAACTTAAGGAAGATCTTGCCACTTCTTCTGCATCTCATACTCAAAAAGAAGAAGTCTTTCAAAAACAAGTGCGGGATGCACATGCTGCACAAAGAGATGTTGAAATGAAGCTTGCCGCTGAACGGCATATTACTGAGAAATACCGCACAGAAAACACCGATTTGCGGGAAAAAGTCACCTCTCAGAACGTAGAGATTGAGTTACTAAAGTCTCGACTTGCTAAAGTTGAGGCAGAGCGTGATGAGGCTACTGCTGGCCGGGTTGCTGCCGTTGCCGAAAAGGAAGCGGCTGAGCAATCACATGAGGCGACGAAAGCAGACATCAGCTCTACCTTATTCGACTTTTATTTACACAGCGTTCTGGGTCGTGGGAGCCTCTCTTTTCTTGGTCCCGATTATGAAATTACATTGGCTGAAGTGTGGGAAGTCGCAATGGATATGCTTGGCGGGGCCGGCTATAATGAGTTGGAACTTGAAGAGCGCTATCTCAATGATGAGGATCGTGCCGCTCTTGTTAAGGGGAGGGAGCAGCTTGCCAAAGTACGAGCTGAAACGACGGGAGAAGAGCCTCCAAAAGAAGAAGCTCCTTTAACTGCCCCCGTTCATACTTCCACTTCAGCCGACGTTAATATTATGGATTCCAGCTCTCATTCTTTACATCTAGCTAAAGTTGCCCAAGAAACTGCAACTACTCCTACTGAAGATGAGGCACTGGATGATATTGAAGCCGAGAAGTTTGAGGTGGATCTTGCAAAACCAACTCCTCCAGGTACTTTTGGCGTCGTCTCGGGTCTAATGAACCAGTCATTTGACTTAGCCGAATTCGATGACCTTCTTACTTGTTACTTAAACTTTGGTGAACCGATGCCTTCTTTATTTTCGGGGGATGTTGATTTTAACTTCTTTTCTTCTACAGCGGAGGCACCAAGCACTACACAAGCTTTCACTCCTTCGGTTGCCGTTCCTCCATCTTCCCAAATTACTCCTCCTTCTGCTTCTCAACCGGGATCACAGGCAGAGAAAATCGAAGCTCTTCAAGGCTTGGATGATCCGGCTGCTTCTCAGGAACAGAAGGCGGAGGATTTTGAAGACATTGAGAAGACCCCGGAGCGGTCTCTTGATGACGACACGAAGCTTTCAACACTGCTTGCTACTCCGGGGAGCGAGTCTTCTTCAAAGAGGAAGGGGAAGCGCGCTGTAAGGAAGAAGAAGAAGACTTCCACTGAAGAGGAAGCAGTAGTTGATCTGGCCGTACCGCTTTCTCCTTCTGCCCCTACCCGTTTACAAAGACTTCAAAAGCTAATCATTAGGCCGGGAAAGAGCTCCAAGGGTGGTGAGAAGAAGGAATAATCAAGCTGGATTTTCTACTTATTATTTTTGCTCTTTGCATGTATTGACCGGGGATTGTGCGGGTACCGGTTCCCGCTTTTGCTTTTTGAGATATCTGCACATGTAAAGAATTTTCATAGTACTAAATAAAACAATTATTTTACTTGTACAAACTCTTGTGTATGTGAGAATGATCTATCTTTTATTTCTAGTGTAGAACAAATCATTCTTCTTACTTGTGCAAACTTTTTGTCTGCGTTTGAGAATGCATTTATTCCACATCTGTTTTCCGTGATATTGCAACGAACTTGTGGCATGTTGCTTTTATTAATATAATTGAATTGTATAGTATTGCCCCCATGCCGTAAGTGCATTGCAATATTCCTAGCTTCTTCAAGACTAATACTCTTATTTCAGAGGACAATTATTCCGCTTTTAAGGGGAAAATTATTCTGCTTTTAATAGAGTATATCCAGTCTTTAGAAGAATTTTTATTTTCTCTTTCTGAAGAACGCTTCAACTCTCGGGGATAATCACTTTTATTTATTAAGAAGTGAATTTCCCTATGAAGTGAAATGAACTTTTCTGAAAGAATTTTGTAGCATTTTCAACTTTTTTTTTTAGGAGGAACTTTTCGAAATGAACAAGTTAATCCTTCCTTTGAGAGTTGAACTGTGCTTCTGGACGATGCTTTTTGTTTAAGCATTTTATTTTGGGACATGCCTCCGGAGAGGGCTCCTCTTAAAGAGTTGTGCCTCCGAAGAGGTCTTATGCCTTTGAAAAGGGCTTATGCCTCCGAGGAGGGCTTGTGCCTCCGAAGAGGGCTTGCGGTGCCTTGGGAAAGGGCTTTTGCCTCCGAAGAGGTCATGTGCCTTCGAAGAGGGCTTGTGGTGCCTTGGGAAAGGGCTTTTGCCTTCGAAAAGGTCATGTGCCTCCGAAGAGGGCTTGTGCCTCCGAAAAGGGCTTTTGAGTGCCTGGGAGTTACTTTCTCATGGTCGGATGGGTTCGCGGGGCAGGCGTAAGTTGCTTGATTGGATGTTTGTTTGCACAAACGACCGCAATCAATTAACAAGATGCCCCTTCGGTGGTCCCACCGATCTTTTTGATTGAGGAAAGCACCCCCATTTATTGGCATGCCTCGTTAGAGGGCTTTGGTTGATTGGTGTGCCGGGTAGGTTGCGTCTCAGGAGCGAGTGGATCCACGGGACGGACGTAAGCTATCTGATCGGATGCATCACGACCAGTTAGCGAGGGTCCTGTTACTTCCGCTTGGGAAGGCGTCCCTTTAGTGGATCTTCTGGCCTTCCTGTTGAGATGCATACCTCCCTTTGTCTGCTCCTTTGTTTGCTTGGCAACTTTCTCTCATCATCTGCCTGTTAGCGATCTCTTACTATCGTTCCCAAGCACATCTTCTTCTTTTCCTCTTACAAGTAAATTGCTTTATCCGAAGGAGTGGACTTCACTGTTGAATGACTCCACGAGACAAACGCTAGTTATCTAGTTGGATGTCTGTTCATAGCGACAATCTCGACTAGTGAACGAAGGTTTGTCACAATGGAGTCGCCAACTTTTTATGTGAAGTTTTCCTTGCTTGGGATTTGAGTTTGGAAAAAAATTTGGTGGCTTGGTTTTTGTGTAATAGCTGATTTATGGAGGTCGCTTAGCTTTGTGATGAGCAAGCCTTGTTATAATGTCCTGCAATTTTGAATCGATATTTTAGCGATACATTTAGAGTATTTACATATCAAAATAAAACAGGCATCATGAAATAGTAAAGAACACAAGATTTATAGTGGTTCGGCCAAGAATTGGGCCTACGTCCACTTTATAGCTTTCATTCATTTACACTGATTTACAATGTTTCACAATACAACTGATACATTCATCATCATTTTACAATTTTGAGCAGAGCTCTTTTCAAGTAAAGTAAGGGCGCAAATGGTTGCTGTTCCAGGCCCTTGGAATTGGATCTCCTTCAACAGTTATGAGTTTGAAAGTGCCATCAAGAAGTTTAGTGCCTATGACATATGGCCCTTCCCAGTTTGGCCCAAACACACCAGTTGCTGTCATGATCCTTTTCAAAACCAAGTCTCCGATTTCAAAGCTGCGTTGGCGAACTTTGGAATTGAAATGCCTGGCTATTCTCTGCTGATGAGCTGAAACTCTGAGCCTAGCTTCCTCTCTTTTTTCATCAAGAAAATCAAGTGCTTCAAGTTGCAGTTTTTCATTTTCGGTTTCATTGAAATGAACTCTTCTATGTGAAGGAACCTCTACTTCTACTGGAATCATTGCCTCAGATCCGTATGCCAGTGAAAACGGAGTGTGCCCAGTCGCAGTTTTGTGAGTAGTTCTGTACGCCCATAGTGCTAATGGAAGCTTATCAACCCAACCACCTTTTGCTTTTTCAAGTTGCTTTTTGATAGTTGACTTGATGATCTTGTTAACTGCTTCCACTTGCCCATTTGCCTGCGGATGAGCTACTGCTGAGAAGCTTTTTCGAATTCTGAACCGTTTGCAAAAATCCTGGAATTCTTCACTTTCAAATTGAGTGCCATTGTCGGTGATTATCTTCTGTGGCACACCATATCTGCAAATGATATTCTTCGTTACAAAATTTATCATCTTTTTAGAAGTGATGGTGGCCAAAGGTTCAGCTTCAGCCCACTTGGTGAAATAATCAACGGCAACAATAGCATATTTAATCCCTGATTTGGCGATCGGTAATGGTCCAATTAGGTCTATCCCCCAAATGGCAAATGGCCATGGACTGACCATTTGTGTGAGTTCAGTGGAGGGTGCTCTTGGGATTTTTGCAAATCGTTGGCATTTGTCACATTGCCTGGAAAAAGTTGCAGCATCTCGATTGATATCCGGCCAGAAGTATCCATATCGGAGAATTTTCTTTGCAAGTGTTTGACCACCTGAATGGTCTCCACATTCTCCTCCGTGCACCTCTGTTAAGATTGTCTTGGCTTCTTCCTTAGTTACACATCGGAGTAGTGGGGTTGAAAATCCCCGCCTGTATAATCGGCCATCTTGAATTATATACCTCGATGCTTTTCTTAATAATTTTCGACGTTCCTTAGAACTCTCTGGCAGGGAACCACTGAGTAAGTATTCTTTGATTGGAGTCATCCATGATTCATGCTCTTGAGATGTAGTCATAATCCAATCAACATCCATTTCATCAATGCTTGGAGCTGACAAAACTTCTACAGGAACTAATCCTAGTAATTGAGCTTCTCCGGAACTTGAGTACTTTGCTAAAGAATCCGCCTTCATATTTTCCTCTCGGGGTATGTGGCTTATTGAGTAGTGATCTAAATCATTGAGGAGTTCGGAAGTTTTTGTCAAATATGCAGGCAAATTTCCTCCTTTGGCTTGAAATTCTTTCTTCACCTGGCAAACAATGAGCTGAGAATCGCTGAAAATCTGTATCACTTTGATATTTAATTCCTTGGCGATTTTCAATCCGGCAATAAGGGCTTCATATTCTGCTTCATTGTTTGTCGAAGGAAATTCCAGTCTCAATGCATAACATAGTGATCGTCCTTCGGGAGTTTCGAGCACAACTCCTGCCCCAGAACAATAATCATTTCTCGAGCCATCAACATACAACTTCCACTGTATCGGAATGCAGTCAGTTGTTTCTTCCTTACTGTCACCTTTGTCAGTGGATTCTGCAATGAAATCTGCTAAAGCTTGTCCGTTAATTGCTCTTCGGGGATGGTAAGTGATGTCATATTGGCTGAGTTCTATGTTCCACTTCAAGAGACGACCCGAAGTTTCAGGACGATACAGGACTTGCTTCAAAGGTTGATCAGTCAGGACCTTGATAGGATGAGATTGAAAATAGGGTCTCAACTTCCTGGAAGCGATTAGCAGACAATAAGCAAGTTTTTCTATCTTTGAATAATTCATTTCAGCCCCAGCGAACCGTTTGCTGATGTAGTAAACCGGACGTTGTATTTTCATATCTTCTCGTACGAGTGATGCACTTAAAGCATGGGATGAAATTGCCAAATAGATGAAGAGGTCTTCACCATCACTAGGCTTGGAGAGGACCGGAGGAGTTCTCATATGATGAATCAGTTGATCGAAAGCATTCTGACATTCAGGAGTCCATTCGAAATTTTTCTTTCCTTTCTTTAAAGCATCAAAGAAGGGAATGCATTTGTCTGTGGCCTTGGAAATGAAGCGACTAAGAGCGGCAACCTTTCCATTGAGACTTTGTAGTTCTTTCTTTGTTCTAGGGGCTTTAACTTCTCTTAGAGCTGTGATTTGAGCAGGATTGGCCTCGATGCCCCTAGCGCTTACGATGAAACCCAGGAATTTTCCAGACTCTACTCCGAATGAACATTTCAATGGATTGAGCTTCATTCCGTACTTCCGAAGAATTGAGAACATTTCTGCCAGGTGATCCATGTGATCTACTGCTTTCTTTGACTTTACTAACATATCATCAACATAGACTTCCATCGTTTTGCCAATCTGAGGCTTGAACATAGCGTTGACAAGTCTTTGGTATGTTGCCCCAGCATTCTTTAACCCGAATGGCATGACTTTGTAACAGTAGAGTCCCACATCTGTAATAAAGCTTGTGTCCTCCTGATCTGGTTCATTCATCATAATCTGATTATATCCGGAATAGGCATCCATAAAAGATAACAACTCATGTCCAGCCGTCCCATCTACTAGTTGATCGATTCTAGGCAACGGGAAGCAGTCTTTGGGGCAAGCTTTGTTCAGATCTGAGAAATCAATGCATACTCTCCACTTTCCATTTGCCTTCTTAACCAGTACTGGATTTGAAACCCAATTTGGATAAGTGGATTCTTTGATGAAATTATTCTCTAAGAGACGATCTACCTCTTCCTTTAAAGCTGCTGACCTTTCTGGACCTTGAGTTCTTCTTTTCTGTTTTACTGGTGTGAATTTCGGATCGACATTCAGGGTGTGAACAGCAATTGTTGAAGAGATTCCGCACATATCAGCATGACACCAAGCGAACACATCTAGATTGGCTTTTAAGAATGATATCAGTGTGTTTTGAACTGTTATACTTAGCTGTGAACCCACATTGAGTACTTTATTTGGGTCTTTCGGGTCTACAGATACTGGAACCGTTACCTCCACGGGTACCACTCTATTCTCCCCTGTACTGGCTTTCCTAGGATCCATTTCTTTTCTTGCATTGCTGTGTTCGCCAGTACAGGGGCCGCTCCGTAGTTGCTACAGGGTCGGTTCCTTGATGCGGAGCGGAGCTGCCGCATCTTTCCCCATTTCTTTTCTCCTGGCCTCTCGGAGTTCTACAAGATAACATTCTCGTCCTGCGTTTTGATCGCCTTTAATAACAGCAATCCCATTATCAGTAGGAAATTTCATTGTTAATCACCAAGGAGCGAGGACGGCCCTGAAAGCAGCAAGAGTAGGCCCGCCCAAGAAAGCATTATAGGCGGAGAATCCATCCACAATTACAAAAGTTTGCTTCCGAACCAATTTCTTGTGTCCTTCGCCCATTTCAACAAACAAGTCCACTGTTCCAATCGGCTGTTTCAGCTCTCCTGTAAATCCGGCGATCTTGTGTGAAGAAGCATGTACATCAGTCATCGGAATTTTCATTTGGTCAAATGTCCTTTTAAAGAGGATGTTGCATGAGGCACCAATATCAACTAACACTCTTCTGACAATAGCCGGCCCAATACCGACAGAGACAACCATAGGGTCCTCAGTAGGAGCTTCCACATTAACAGAATCCCTAGCTCTGAACATAATATCATCATGGAAAGTTTTTTGCTGCTTTAGAGGTGAAGCATCTTCCAGGATTAAGACACTTTCTTCGGTTGGTGCATACTTCAAAGCTTTTGCATACCTTTCCATTTCACCCCAACTCCTGCCAGCCGGGTGAGGTCCCCCTGTGATCACATTAATAACAGGTCTTTCCTTTCCAGCAGGCCTCTCTCCTGAATCAGATGAATTAGTTGGAGGTAATTGCCCTTGGCTGGATGAAGATGGGTCCTTTCTATTCCTCTTGACGTATTGCTGCAACTTATTCTCTCTTAGCAATTCTTCAATCAGACTTTTCAAATGGCGGCACTCATTAGTATCATGCCCTGGTTGGTTGTGAAACTTGCAAAATCTTCCGCTTTGAACAGCATTCTTCCCAACTTTCACGGCCGGTGGTTTTGGAAATTCAACAGCATCCTTAGTGGCGATGAAGATATTTTCCGGGGTATCGGTCAGAGGAGTAAAGTCTGATGGTTTAAGGAAGCGGGGCTTTTTGAAGTCTTTTTGCCTTTTCCCACCATTACTTTCCCTTTTCTGATCTGCCGGTTCTTTCTTGCTTTGAGTAGTAGCATTATTTTCCGCCACCGTTGTCACAACTTTAGCTGGTGCAGAAAGATTCTCTAAGCGTATAAATTCGTCAGCCTTTTTGTAGAATTTCTCGAGCGAATTTGGTTCCTTCATTTTCAGCCATTTTCCAAATTCGCTCGATTTGTCAATAGCACGCATCAAATAGGTCAAGATCATTCGTGGCTCTGCATTATCGACTTCTGCCAGAGCTAAGTTGAAGCGGTTCAAGAATGACTTAATAGGCTCTCCCGGATTCTGTTCAAGACTGGACAGTGACATTATATCTTTTGCCTTTGAAGCGTATAGCCTGAATTGCTCTTTGAATTTTCGGGTCAGATCAGAAAACTGATCTACAGATCGGACAGGAAGCTTGGTGAACCAGAGAAGTGCCACTCCTTCTAAATAAACTGGGAAATATTGGCACTTTATCTCGTCGGTTGCTCTTGTGCCGGTCATATGCCAGTCGTATTTATACAAGAACTGATTTGGATCACTTGTCCCCCGATAAGCAGGAATAGTGGGGGGAACAAACTTTCTAGGAAATTCAGCTTTCAGAATCTTCTCGGTAAACGGAGTTCTACTTGGTGCGAATCCCCATTCGCTTTCGTCTTCATCTCTTTGCATGCTCTCTTTCATTATTTGCTTGATCATACCAGAGAGATATTCTTCATTGTTCAGAGATTTCGCAGAGTAGACCTCAGCCATCTTTTCGGGAGTTTGCCCAGGTAAATGCTCATGAAGAACTGGTGACGGCCTGGATCCTTCGGCCTGGAGGGGTGCCCCTTCGGCAGCACCTGATCCCCCATGAGGAATATTTCTTCCCTCGGAATTGGGAGCAGCATTAGCAAAGTTTCCCTCATTATTTACTGGTCTTTGACTCGTACCAAATAGAGCATTCAGCCTTTCCATCATCAGGTTATTCTGAGTTTCAATCTTCTGGTACAGTCCGGATACAGCAGCATCTAACTCCTGTCGCGTAACACCGACGCTTGGAGCTGCCTGATTTGGAGAGAGAGAAGTGGCAGTATTGTCACGGTCATCGTCAGTTCTGACAGACTTTCGTTTCCTTCCAGGAGCCATTATGTCTGATAAATTTCTGGTTTTGTAGGAAGTTCTTTCAGCAAACTTCCGAGAAGCAATGGTGAATGGTAGCCTGAGTTGGGTTCTCAGTGAAAGCACCAAAATGTTAACGTTAAAATATGAACGATAACACCCGGTGTGTGTAATAAGATCGTGAAAGCACCACCCGTGTGACGGGAACAGAAATTAAGCAGGAAAAATAGCAGAAATGCAGTAAATTAACAACATATTTATAGTGGTTCGGCCCGTAATTGAGCCTACGTCCACTTTATAGTCTCTTATTGCTGATTCGGTAACAATTTGATACAAATCTCTTCAGGAAACAGTACAATTCGATCACAAGAAACAATCTAGACTACTAGCTCAATCTTCGACGGTGAAACTCGATGAATCCATGTCGGATGTGAGGAATTTCTCTCGAAGCTTGTTGTAGTGTCGCGAATGCTTGAAGGATCCTTGATTACTGAATGAATGAAGAGTTCGACGGAGTAACAGCGCTGTAGAAATGATTTGCCAAAAGTCCGCTCCATGTTGGAAGTGATGTCCTATTTATAGAAGTTGATTTCTGGGCAGGAAATTTGCCTAAGTCTTAGGTCGCGCACGACCTTAGTTAAGTCGTAGGTCGCGAGCGACCTAAGCTAGGTCGCTGTCCCCTTGCGGCTTCAGGAGTTAGCTAGTAAAACTGTACTTGGCTTCATTTGATCAAGTAATAGGTCGCACGCGAGTTACAGAATAGCTGTGGGAGCTCTAGGTCGTAGGGCGCTGGACCTGCTTTAATAGTTAGGTCGCTAACCTCTTTAGGTCGTCAAGTCCCTTAGGTCGCTAACTACCTTAGGTTGTTAAGTCCTTTAGGTCGCTAGCTACCTTAGGTCGTTGAGTTCCATAGGTCGCAATCCTTTCTGCTGCAAGGTCGCAAGGCCTTCTGGATCTTAGGTCGCAAGGTCTGCTGCAGCCTTAGGTCGCAAACCCTTCTGGATCTTAGGTCGCGAAGAAGTTAGGTCGCTAACTTCTTATCTTGATAAGTCGTGGACTTTCTCAGTTAGATCGCTATGTAGTTAGGTCGTAGGTTTTTCTTAGGTCGCAGGCTCCTTTAGGTCGCAGAGCCTCTTAAGTCGTAGCCTTTCCTTAGGTCGCAACATTCTTAGGTCGCAGCTTTCTTAGGTCGTAGAGTTTTAGGTCGCAAGCTCCTTTAGGTCGCAGAGCCTCTTAAGCCGTAGCCTTTCCTTAGGTCGCAACATTCTTAGGTCGCAGCTTTCTTAGGTCGTAGAGTTTTAGGTCGCTTAAATAAAGGAGTTAACACAAGGTTTCCAATGTCCAAAGATTATTCCATCTAAACACCACATACTGGAGGCATCCAACATCAGTACTTGGCATAACTCAAACCAGCAATAATGAATCACTCTTACCCACAATTAGAATATGCTTTCCAATCGAGCCATCCATAACTCACACTTTTCTACGACCATGACTTCACACGATAATAATGAAGTACTCCTAATATGGACAATTGCTCACAGACCCTAGACAGAAAAGCCAATGCCGCTCTCTCAAAGATTGGTTTA
This sequence comes from Allium fistulosum, assembly GCA_030737815.1. Taxonomy (NCBI): domain Eukaryota; kingdom Viridiplantae; phylum Streptophyta; class Magnoliopsida; order Asparagales; family Amaryllidaceae; genus Allium; species Allium fistulosum. The sequence goes on along the minus strand of CM060901.1, from coordinate 1,382,839,000 downwards.
GTTATAGTCTTGTGTTAGTGCCAAACCAGAATTTTGACTCAGTCACAATCGCTAGACACCAAACACAAGCTTATAATTAGGACAGGTAGTACACTAGATCATTGTTTCGACCTTGGACCATGCAACCTACCAACACTTTCGTCCGGCCTCGTTTTGCACCTCGGCCTGACCTCTTTTCATGTACCAGACCAAGTGGTTCGGCTATCATCTTCCACTCTCAAACCAAATTGTTTCGGTCCAATAAACTCCACCAACCCAATTTCGTGGTCCGACTATCCTTGCTCCTTCACCAAGCTTCTCAATAATCCAACACTTATCCGTCAAAACTTACCAGCAATCTAGTCTGTACAAGTAAACTGAGAATTACCAAACCAAGCTATTGAAGAAGTTTGTAAAACTGATCATCACTTTACCATACTGTATGCCGGACAAACCAATTACACCTTATCAGGTATGAGGATTCTAATCAAAATTTATATAAAATATACATATCTTTGTACAAATGTCCAGGCAGAAGATACAAAACATGGGCTATGGAAGTCATAACCAACATTCACTCGATAACACTCTGCATCATCATCTACATACAAAGTCCCTTCAATAGAGATTCTTACTCTATCAGATTCATCAATGATCGATCTTGTCAAAGTATGCACAAGAGTGGAGAAAGGACTAGTAGAGAAACACACAAACTTGGTGATCACATGAGATGGTCAAGATAGCTTGACTCAACCACACAATGAACATAACCGGAGTACCACATCACAGATCCAAAGTCGATAATGCAAAGTATACATTAGTTGGTCTGCATACTACATGAAGCCTCAACGTAGGAAACCGAAAGTCCAAGAAAAATGGCATCTTGTCAGATGAAGACTAATCAAAGACGACTTTAAAAATTTAGCAAGTCCTCCTTAGAATGAACAAAGTCCCAAATCAAACTAGCAAAAGGAGGCTCATTGAAAAATCAGAGGCGAAGATGAGACATAGATATTCAGACAATATAAACATTGCAGACTAAGAAGACGGTCTTGGATTAAACAAAGCATTCTTTGTATTCACGAAAGTATGCTTTTGAGGGCAAATGTTGTGGGCATTTTCGCCCACTACATGGTGAATATGAGGAGTCAAGGGCAAAATCGCCATTATTCTGGAACAGACCCAAATTAGTTTGGAGGTATTCTCGAGATCAAGATATGGACATAGGTCGAAATCGCGTCTCAATCCGAGCTACGGATTGAGAGATATGATCATCTTAAGATTTTTCCACCACCGTCTCGTGGGGCCGATACCGAGACGCTCTACTTCCATTCAAGGTCAATAGTCTAACAGCAAGCCAGGATCTCCGGTCTGAAGACCGAACCAAAACTTTGGTTCGACGCTTGCTTGGAGTCGGGGCTTGAAAATCTCTAGTCTACTTGGAGTCGGCGCGATGACCGAACCAAAACTTTGGTTCGGCGCTTGCTTGGAGTCGGACCTTGAAAATCTGGAGTCTGCTTAGAGTCGGTTGGATTACCGAACCAAATCTTTGGTTTGGCGCTTGCTTGGAGTCGAGGCTTGAAAATCTCGAATCTGCTTGGAGTCTGTGCGATGACCGAACCGAAACTTTGGTTCGGCGCTTGCTTGGAGTCGGGGCAATGACCAAACCAAAACATTGGTTCGGCGCTTGCTTGGAGTCGGGCCTTGAAAATATGGAGTCTGCTTTGAGTCGGTCTGTTTACCGAACCAAAACTTTTTTTCGGCAGTTGCTTGGAGTCGGACTTTGAAAATATGGATTCTGCTTGGAGTCTGTCCGGTGACCGAACCAAATCTTTGGTTTGGTGGTTACTTGGAGTCAGGCATGAGAAATTTAAGGGTTTACTTGGAGTCAGCTAGGAGTAATGCTGCTTGGAGTCGGGTGAAGGTTTGCTTGGGGCTCAATCCGGGTATAACTGATCTAAAAAAAAGTTGAAAATTTTCGTCGTGACACGACGATACTTCGGGGATTCCTTCATGACGCGTTCCGGGGTTTTTGGAGGTGTATGGCGGTCGTCACAAGTGTAATAGGTTGACAATCATGTAAGGAAGGTTGAACCAAATCTTGGAGGAAAGAAGGTTGAACCAAATTCCAAATAATATATACTTAGCTGCCTCTCCTTATATCTTCATTCTATAAATACCAAGCACATGGCATCATAAAAAAGGAGGATGCTAAAGAGCGAAGCTTTCAGCAACAATGGCAGACAACTTCGAGAGGGAAAAATCTTAGTTCTAATAGCATGTTTACTCGTATTCAAAGCTTGTACTTGTAATCAAAAATGAAAGGGATAATAAAAGAGGAACAGTTGACGTAGGCACATTAAGGCCGAACCACTTTAAATTCTGTATCTTTTTACATTTAAGTCCTTTGCATATTCTTTATTGCAAATTACTGGTTTTCTACCTTAAACATCCACAACTAATTTTCATCAAACAATAGCTATATACTACAAACAATATTTACATCTCTACAACAACGATTTGAGTGTTTACCTATTTTTTGTGCAAACAGCCCCTTTACCAAAAGTATACCTCTGGACAATATACACGAGAGGGTCATTTTCTCTGTGACTCTCTTGGAAATGTATAAGCCGAACCCCACCAACCTTACCGAGAAGAGTATTTCACATCTTAGTACGCATATAACTGAAACCAATCTAGAGTAGATGTGATAATACCCTAATGGGGGCAACCCCACATAGCTTAACATCCATTCGCTCTTTGGTTTGATCATTTCCGATAAAGGATATCAATGCTCAAATGAGCAACAAATCGTCTAAGGTTGAGGATACACAAAGAAGAAAGCTTAATTGATAGTCAACACATCAACTATCTAGAATATTTAAAATGATCGTATATGGAAATTAAATTATATATTCTTATCACTACTTATCGATTTTAAACATGTATGTTGAAAATGAAGTCGGGTAAGTAATGGTAGTGTTACCTCTAGACATTTTCTTGACGACATTTTTAACTTTCAATATAGGGACAAGTTTCCATACCTCGACATCTAGTGCTAAGAGTATGATTAATTCTTTTCATATAAGCGATATCCTTTACAGAAATTAAATTTCTTATCTTTTCCATAACCGAATCAAACTTCTTAACTTTTAAAACTAGACTTGTGCTGGGATTTCTTTAAACAACATTATCAAAATATTTAATTAATTTTTAAAAGTGATAAATTTCTTCAATATCATTTTAAAATGGTTTATCAACTTTAATAAATAATTAACTACTTTAACATCTTTACATTATTGAAGTGATTAATTAAGATTAAAACATCATTTGTAACGATCCGGGATTTTTGACGTCTCAAGTTTTGAATATTTATTTTTAACATTCAATAATACGGTATTTTAATCAAAAAAAAATCCCCATTAAATAACAATTGGCAATAATATAAAGTTTTCAAACTAAGATAATATTTTGAATTTCCATATTTTTATTTATAAAATAGGAAGTTAATTTAGAATAGATCTTTGTTTGGGTTAGTCGGAGTAGGGGAGAGCGGGTTCATCGTGATGAGGGTGGAGAGGTGAGTTTGTTGGTGGTCTTCGTGGGTTGAACCACAGCGTGGTGGGCTGGTGCACGTACATGCGTATCACACATGTACAGGTGGTTTCAAGCGGTGATGTGATGGGCCGTGGAGGGTGGTTCGTGTGTGGCTAGCTCAGGGTCGGTCTCGAGTAGCATTCGAGTGGGTGGTATCGGTGAGGCAGGAGTTGATCGAGAATTTGGGGAACTTGGATTGGGTTCATGGGTTTTGAACTGGAAAAAAAAGAAGTCAGAGAGAAGGGGAGGAGAAGAGAAGGGTAGCTGGTCTTTTTTTTCTATTGGTATATGAATTGGGCTTCGGCTCAAACAAAATTGTGAAGAGGTTTTAAAATTAAAATGTTTAAATATATATATATATAGTGAGAATTTTAAAATGATATAGTCGATGCATACGAAACCCGTTCGACGCAAACTGATTGCGATGGGTTCGTATTGACGAACACTACATCGTCGTACGACTTGCTGCAGAATTTGAACCAGTGGAATTTTACGTTATTTTGAAAACGGACAGATTTTAAATACGGATTTAAAAATAAATATCGACGTTAAATTTATATGACCATATATTGAATATATTTTCGTGATAAAAAATAATGACGAGTTAAATTAATTAAATTACGATGTTTTGACATCTGTTTAGTGGAATAAAACACTGTTCCGCTAATTGTATTAAAATGGACCCCTGTTGGCAGAATAAAACACCATTCTGCCATTATTACTGGATATATCTGTTTGTGGACATTTACTAGTAGAAATAAAACCCTGTTCTGCTATTTTATTCGTACGGACATCTATTCAATTTCCTGATAAAATATATTGGCAATATGATGTTGAATTGATTGATGTGAATATCTGCATCTGTTATTCTGGACTGTTATGGAACGAATGGTAATTTGATTAATTACCATTGAAATTTGTAAGTCCTTTTCCGTTTAGAGGTTGAATTTTGAACCGAAATTGTTTAAAGATGATTATCATTTATAAATAATATTTTAATGTAAATTGGTAAATATTTTGATAATGAATTAAAGTAATTATTTTATTATTCTTAAAAATTATTTAAAAAAAATATTAATTATTGTTTCAGAGCTATTTGATTATTTAAATTGTTTAAAGTATATAAATTATTAATTAAAGTTATTTCATAGTGATTGTTTAAAGTTAATTATTACTTAAGGGTTAACTAATATTAAAGTATATTTATTTCAAGGATAAATTTATTAAATATTAATAATATTTTAAAAATAATATATTATATAGTAAACTTTTATAAAAAGAGTATTTTACTTAATTAGAACTTGGAAATTTTATATTGAAACATTATAAGTATTATTTTGGAAATTGTTAAATAAAGTTTTCGAAAAGTAATGGTATACTTTCATGGTGAAATCGGAGGCAGGGAGTGCCTGCAGTTAAGTTTTGGATTTCTCTGGGATAGAGACGTAACCATTGAGCTGTGAATCCATGGTTGATACCGCAGTGGTGCTTTCCATATTTATTTTAAAAGGGTTTTCAAATATTTTGAAATGAATGGTTTGTGAATATACTTATCCTGTGAGATAAGCATATGCTGTTTTAATTAAGTAATTTAAATTTATCGAAATTTAAATTTAATAAGGCTTAATGTTTTCAGTGGGAAATGAAAACCTTTGATTGGACGATTTTATAGTTGATAGTTAAATAACCGACTATCAAGAGAATAGTTACAAAACCAATATCTAGATATTGGTTTTGTAACTATTCTGGTGTGGAAGAAAACGGTTTGTGACGCTGAAATGCACTCCCGAGAATAGTTACAAAACCAATATCTAGATATTGCATCTGGACCCAAAAATATAACTTTGGAAATATCTATAAGAAACACGGGAATTGTGTGGTACATTTACTGTTCGAGGTGTTATACTGTACGTATAAACTCGTTTCGTTCTTCTAGGACGATGGTAAGAAAATCCATCCACTAACGGTTAGGAGGTGATCTCCAATCTTATTTTCGTCTGTTTATTTCCTAAAGAACCGAGGTTGAGTTTACTAGAAATATCGGACGTTGTTTCGAAGAGACCAGATCGAATAAGTTATCCATAAACCATTTCGATCCAACAAGTACATTTTCGAAGGAAAAACAAGAGCATGAAGTCGAAGATGGAGCAGTGAGGTGCAAGGGCTAAACGCTACTAATCCTGAGGATGATTCCAAAATGGATGTAGTAGGAATAGTGCCTTCGGTTCCGATCGAACCCAGAACGAACTTGTATGGACGAATGCTATCGGTACATTGTCAATGGAGGACAATGAGCATTCTAAGTGAAAATTCCTTAAAAGATAAATCGTAGCCTCAAGCCTCATCAACCGGGAATGACTGAAAATCGGAGGGAAGGCGGCAAGGCTAAGTGGGTCACACTCAATTAGGGTATGTTTATCACCTTTCTAGATACCCTCGGATGTTATTACTACGATACATGGAAGGAGCTCAGGAAGGGTGGGAACACCCAGGGTGATAGCGTATTCAGTCTATCTAGGTTAGGGGTAGTTCGGTCTTGTGTTGCAGGGGATCCCGACATGGTCCTCGGTACATTTTTCTAGACTGACCCGGGCGTGGTTTTTCCTATATGCTCGGGTCAGACCGAGCATATTTCCAGGTTTAGCTGGAAGATTGGAGCTTCAGGAGAGGAGTTAGAGCCCAGATTCATATTCACGTAGATGATTATATTCCGTTGCATTTAGTTGTGTATATTAGCAACTGTAAGGACATGTTGTTATAACTGTCCATGTTGAATAGGTTGTATACTCTGATTGATGTCTGTATATGCTTAAGTTACAGTTTTGTTTATGTAAAGACTTGTTCTATATTATAGATTATTCGTTTCCGCTGTGAGATTCTGTGTTGTTCTATTTACTTTCCATTTCCTTTATATCTTCTTTCTATTTTCTTTTCTTACCATCCGCCTTTCTGTTCAATTTGGACTGGACAAGCATGGTAAAGTGTCTGTTCGAACTATACGGAAAAGTGGGTCGTGACATCGTGGTATCAGAGCTTAGGTGGAGCGAATACCTAGGCTTTGGTGGGGTTATTCATTAGAGATAAGGTCAGTAGTACCCTAGAATGAGTCTAAATGTATATATATACGAGAGCGCGTATTTGTTAGTGATATAAAATGTTTTATATTGTGTTAATTGATCTGTTGAGTGGCTTATGGATTCTGGTCAATACGAGTAGCAAACGTTATTGATAGGGATCTCTAAACACTTGAGCAAGGCCAATGGACACAATAATTGTTTTAAGTGGGTAAATGAATTAATTTTACCCAAAATATATTTTATATATTAAAGGCACGATTTTCAAAATGTATAGTATTTTGAGGTGTTATTTGATAAGTTATGATAATATTTTATCATCTTGAATTGAGTGGTCGTAGCCGTTAGCTTTGAGTATCCTCTATTGCCGGTCCTTTTGACTTGAGTATTTCCTTAGTGATCTGAGTCCTATAAGGTGGGAACTTTGGGAAATCTGGATTTTTAGTAAATTTTGTTAACTAAAGGAATTTGGATTTTTTAGTAAATTTTGTTTACCAAAGGAATTTGGAATATTTTAATTAAATATTTTAGGAAGATTTTTCATAGACAAAGGTTAATTTTATAATAATTGATTTATAAAAGAGATATCTGAGAATTAAAAACTCCGGTGATTTCGGAAAATTTGTTTAAAACAAATTTTTGAGGAAAATGATTTTGGTATTGCTTTAGTAAAGTTTTGAATGGTAGCAATTTAAAAAGGAAAAGTTATTTGAAGTGTGTATCTATATATGTACTCTTTAGCATATATGAATTCCTGAAACCTTAGGATCTCATTCTTGGTTTTGTTAATTGATTGTAGGGAACCCGTAGTATCGTTCGAGGAGGAGCACTTTCGAAGGCTAAGAGAGATGGCGATAGTGACTTAGTTAGAAGGATTCTGAAGGATCTTAACGAGTCATCGATATATGAGGAGGAGTGAGAGGAGGAAATAGTGCCTATCGAGCAGCCATCGCATCAAGAAGAGGAGCCCGAGGAAGAAGCAGAAGAGGAATTCGAGGAAGAATTCGAGGATGAAGAGGAAGAATTCGAGGATGAGGAGGAATTTGAGGATAAGGAGGAATTTGAAGCAGAGGAAGAACCCGAATCGGAAAATGATTACGCTATCATATGGGAAATGGGCGAGGTTGAAAATGAGCCAATTGCAGATGGGGATAACCGTCAGAGGGAACCAAGCTCGATGTTTGCATGGGTTTCGGATAACGATGTTGAATCTATGGAGTTGAAAGGACCCGAAGTGGAGGACTCTGATGGGGAGAGTCCGCAGTGAGTGTCGGTTTAGGATGAGTGGTCTCTTGGTAGTGTATACCCTATTAGTATGTATTAGTAACCTATAGATGTCATGTTTGTTGGATTGTAGTCCAGTAAAGTATCTCGGTAGATGTTTGGTATGACCATATATATATGTGTGTGTGTGTGTATGTGTATATGATAACAGTAACTGTGAAAGTATTCTAGTTGATACTAGGTGTAACTGATATTTGGGAATATATATAAATATATATATTAACTTGTGTGATATGGGTTTTTATTAATTCGTTAATAAATTAAAATCCGGTTAGTTTTATTTACTAGCCAGGTTATGGAAATTTCGGGGACGAAATTCCTTTTAGGGGGGAGGAATGTAATGACCCGGGATTTTTGACGTCTCGAGTTTTTGAATATTTATTTTAATATTCAATAATACGGTATTTTAATCAAATAAAAATCCCCGTTAAATAACAATTGGCAATAATATACAGTTTTCAAACCAAGATAATATTTTGAATTTCCAGATTTTTATTTATAAAATAGGAAATTGATTTAGAATGGAATTCCTTATATATATATATTCAGGACAACAAAATTTATATATAATTTGGAAACAGATTCATAGCAAATAAATATAGATGAAAAAGGAAAGAAAATATTTTTAAATAGAAATGGTATGACTTATGGAAAATACAATGTATTATAAATAGAAAGAGTTTAAAATTGGATTTTCTTATAGATATATATACACATACTAGTTAAGAAGGATGTATACATATATATAAGTTCAAAAGGGAAAATTATAGTATTTATAAACAAATAAATATTGTATGCTAGAAAAAACAGTATAAATAGTATGTTAAAAGAAGTAAATATATAAGAAGATATATATATATATATATATGAATATATATATATATGAATATATATATATGAATATATACATATATGAATATATATATATATGAATATATACATATATATATGAAAGAAATGAGGAAAACTATATAAAATCATTTTAAATCATCTTTGAAAGGGATATTTTACAAAACAATGTTTTGACAAAAATGTTATTTTATACACTTAAAATAAAGTAACAAAATTTTCATTTTTGCCTTGAGTTATATATTTAATAGAAGTATATATATATATGAACACTTAGAATTGTTTTATTTAATACCACTTTATATCTCTTGTTTCCAAAACGTGTGTGTGTGTACATGAAAGCATGTTAAAAATAAAGTAAAAAGTAAATAACCAAAAAGTAAATTATGCAAAAATAAATCAAAGTGGTATAAACAATTGCTTGGTAACAAAAAGAACAAGTAAATAACATAGGTAAACATTTGCTTGGTTATTTCACTTTGTATTAACTCAAAACAAGCCTATATGTCTATTTCCAATATAAACATTTGCCTGGTCTAAAACAATAAAGACCAAAACATTAGTTTTAACTTCTTTTCAACTCAAAAATATATCACTTCATCCGCTTTTCAATCCATCAACCCATCAAGATTTTTGTACAGCATATCAAATCCCTTTTGAGCCCAAAAACCTGTTAAACTTGAATACCATTCCACGTCCAAAGTTGTATAAATATATGCATACAGACTTGTGTTTGTGTGTTTGCTTCAATGTTCAAGCCTGTAAACAAAAAAATAAATATAACTTTCTTTGTAAACCAAAATCGTTAAATAAAAGAAAGAAAAACATCCTTTGTTCAAATCAAAACCAAAAGCAAAGCAAGTCCTTTTCAAGATTTCAAGAGTTCAAATCTAAAAACTTGGATTCAACTTGAAGATTTAAAAGATCAAAGCAATGTGGAAGGTGATGATTTAAAATTGAATACTTGGAATGATTAAAACATTGCTCTATCATGTATAACAGCGATGAATATTTACGCATGCTCTGACTTCAAAAATCATTATCTCTCAAACTAATTCGAATTTGCTAATGTCGTAAACTAGAAAAATGTTTGTTTCTAAATATAGGTTACACTAAAAATCATTTGAGGTTGATTCATGCTATGTATTTTATGAAATGTTAAATTTACAGTAAATAACAAAGTTTTTGGCAAATTTCAACATTTTAAAAATAGTGATTCAAGTATATAATCAATATCGTTATGTGAAGATTGGATTTTTAGTGAAAGTTTCATGATTTTAAAGGGTCTATGTTGTGAGTAATTTGGAGATGATCAGATTTCGTTCGAAAATTAATTTCTGGCAAAGCAATCGTCGACGGGAGAAGCGGTTGATTCGAGGAGGAGCATGGTGAAATGGAGAAGAGGTTCACCATGGCCAAATGTCGATTTTCGTTTTGATTAGGAGTAGCATGGGAATTCTAGGGAACTGGGGAAAGAGTGAGTGGCCGAAGGACAAGGGACTTGACATGGTGAAGGCGATGGGAACGAGGCTTCGTATGGTGGTGGTGGTTTGACTCTAGTGGTGGGAGCAGGCGAGAGATGGTAGATTTCGGTGGTGATGTCGAAAACTGATAGGCTCGACTTAAAGTGGGAGGGTCAATCTTTGTTTGGGTTGGCCGGAGTAGGGGAGAGCGGGTTCATCATGATGAGGGTAGAGAGGTGAGTTTGTTGGTGGTCTTCGTGGGTTGAACCACGACATGGTGGGCTGGTGCACGTACACACGTATCACGCGTGTACAGATGGTTTCAGGCGGTGATGTGATGGGCCATGGGGGGTGGTGCGTGAGTGTCTAGCTCAGGGTCGGTCTCGAATAGCATTCGAGTGGGTGGTATCGGTGAGGCAGGAGTTGATCGAGAATTTAGGGAACTTGGATTGGGTTCGTGGGTTTTGAACTGGAAAGAAAAAAAAGAAGTCAGAGAGAAGGGGAGGAGAAGAGAAGGGTAGTGGGTCTTGTTTTTCTTTTGGAATTTTGTTTGGGCTTCGGCCCAAACAAAATTGTGAAGAGGTTTTAAAATTAAAATGTTTAAATATATATATATATATATATATATATATTGTGTGTGAATTTTAAAATGATATAGTCGATGCATACGAAACCCGTTCGACGCAAAACTGATTGCGATGGGTTCCCATCGACGAACGCTACGTCATTGTACGACTTGTTGCAGAATTTGATGTTAGTCCATGAGTTGATGGTTTTGATGACAATAACCTTAGAATAAGATTATAAAATATAATTACTAACATTATAGTTTAGATATATATATGTATATGCAGGATTTAACCATGCAGGTACAAAGAATGAAGACTGTACAATATAGAGATTCAAGATATCAAGATTGAAGACTCATGAGTATCAAGAATATCAAGATTATCAAGAGTTCAAGATTTCAAGATAAGTATTGAGTCTAGAATTATGTTAAAACTTCATAATAGCACTGAAATCTTCACTCCATTTTTCTTTTGGGATAGAACCCATTTCTACCTTTTTAGTGGCTTACAAACCCACAACAAGTAGCTTACAAACCTACGACAAGTGGCTTACAAACCCACAAACATCCTGGTTTTGTACAAGTTCTCAAGTCCTGATATGATGAGATATTCTGCAGGAAGAAGCTTGCAAAACTACTTCAAAATGATTTTCAAAACTACTTCAGAATGATTTTCAAAATTGCTTTTCAAAATGTTTTAGCCTTAAAAATTATCTTTTCAAATGATTTTCAAAAAGATGTTTTAGCCTTAATATGTTCTTTGTTTTTGTTTTTAATAAACTCGTGTTTTTAAACTTCGTTTGTTTTAAACTACCTTTATACTTAGATTTAAATATAAAATTATAGTAAAATTTTATATATATTATTCTCTATATTTATCTATGTATTTTATCTATAGTCAAGTATATTTATAAAGTTTAAAATAGTTTTAATATAAGATAAAAGTTATTTTCAAAGAAAAACAAAACATCAAAATTTCCTTTGGGATGTCGACATGCCCTAGTACCCCATGTTGACATAGTGTCAGTTAGGACCAAAAATTTGAATTTCAAAAGAAGTGTCTATTCGCCATAACCTTTCACGAATGGACATGACTGTTGTTCTTCTATAAATAGGGGTTAGTTTCAAAGAATTTTATATCAGATTTTCTGGTTTTTCACTTCTCTTCTTCTTCCACATTTTCTTATTCAAAATCATATCATTACTCTGCCGAAATTAACATTGAATCTAACTAGATAATCTCTGGTTTGATTCTCTATCACTATCCCAACAAGATCCAAGTGCTATTCAGAGTTATAGGCTTCTTTGTAATCTATCTAGCGAGAAAAGGTGTGATTGTAGCCTTGGAAATCAATCAAGCGAGAAAAGGTGTGATTGTAGCCTTGGAAATCAATTGGGTGAACTTGTTGCCCCGGAAATCAAGTATCTCTACCCATAGGATTGTGATTCTGGAGGGTGTACCTCGTAGCCTTGAAACCGAGGGTTGTAATTGTTGAATTTCTTTTGAAAGGAAATCCGTACTTAGTTGTGCGGGACTGGATGTAGGGTAACTCCGAACCAGTATAAAATCTGGTGTGTTCTTTCTTTTACTGCATTTACTTTATTTCTGCATCTGTGTTTGTTTCTATGATTATATCTGTGTCTGAATATTACATACATTTGTGTTCAAATTAACATAAACTCAAAAAGATTTAGTAATTTCTTGTAAACACTATTCACCCCCCCCTCTAGTGTTATTTCTAGCCTTAAGATCCATATTCCGCATTCCTCACATTTGAACCAGTGGAATTTTACGGTATTTTGAAAACGGACAGATTTTAAATACCGATTTAAAAACAAATATCGACGTTAAATTTATATGACCATATATTGAAGATATTTTCCTGATAAAAATAACGACGAGTTAAATTAATTAAATTACGATGTTTTGACATCTGTTTAGCGGAATAAAACACCGTTCTGCTAATTGTATTAAAATGGACCCTGTTGGCAGAATAAAACACCGTTCTACCATTATTACTGGATATATCTGTTTGTGGACATTTACTAGCAGAAATAAAACCCTGTTCTGAAATTTTATTCGTACGGACATCTATTCAATTTCATGATAAAATATATTGGCAATATGATGTTGAATTGATTGATGTGAATATCTGTATCTGTTATTCTGGACTGTTATGGAACGAATGGTAATTTGATTAATTACCATTGAAATTTGTTAGTCTTTTTCCGTTTGGAGGTTGACTTTTGAACCAAAATTGTTTAAAGATGATTATCATTTATAAATAATATTTTAATGTTAATTGGTAAATATATTAATAATGATTTAAAGTAATTATTTTATTATTCTTAAAAATTATTTAATAAATATATTAATTATTGTTTCAGAGCTATTTAATTATTTAAATTGTTTAAAGTATATAAATTATTAATTAAAGTTATTTTATAGTGATTGTTTAAAGTTAATTATTACTTAAGGGTTAATTAATATTAAAGTATATTTATTTCAAGGATAAATTTATTAAATATTAATAATGTTTTAAAAATAATATATTATATAGTAAACTTTTATAAAAAGAGTATTTTACTTAATTAGAACTTGGAAAATTTATATTGAAACTTTATAAGTATTATTTTGGAAATTGTTAAATAAAGTTTTCGGAAAGTAATGGTATACTTTCATGGAGAAATCGGAGGCAGAGAGTGCCTGTAGTTAAGTTTTGGATTTCTCTGGGATAGAGACGTAACCATTGAGCTGTGAATCCATGGTAGATACCACAGTGGTGCTTTCCATATTTATTTTAAAAGGGTTTTAAATATTTTGAAATGAATGGTTTGTGAATATACTTATCCGGTGAGATAAGCATATGTTGTTTTGATTAAGTAATTTAAATTTATCGAAATTTAAATTTAATAAGGCTTAATGTTTTCAGTGGGAAATGAAAACCTTTGATTGGATGATTTTATATTTGATAGTTAAATAACCGACTATCAAATCTGGACCGAAAAATATAACTTTGGAAATATTTAGAAGAAACACGGGAATTGTGTGGTACAGTTACTGTTCGAGGTGCTATACTGTACGTATAAACTCGTTTCGTTCTTCTAGGACGATGGTAAGGAAATCCGTCCACTAACGATTAGGAGGTGATCTCCGATCTTATTTTCGTATGTTTATTTCCTAAAGAACCGGGGTTGAGTTTACCGGAAATATCGGACGTTGTTTCGAAGAGACCGGGATCAGATAAGTTATCCGAAAACCGCTTCAATCAGACGAGTATGTTTTCGAAGGGAAAACAAGTGCATGGAGTCGAAGATGGAGCAGTGAAGTGCAAGGGCTAATCGCTACTAATCTTGAGGATGATTCCAAAATGGATGTAGTAGGAATAGTGCCTTCGGTTCCGTTCGGACCCAGAACAGACTTGTATGGACGAATGCTATCAGTACATTATCAATGGAGGATAATGAGCATTCTAAGTGAAAATTCCTTAAAAGGTAAATCGTAGCCTCAAGCCTCATCAACCGAGAATGACTGAAAATCAGGGGGAATGGAGCAAGGCTAAGTGGGTCGCACCCAATTAGGGTATGTTTATCACCTTTCTAAATACCCTCAGATATTTTTACTACGATACATGGAAGGAGCTCAGGAAGGGTAGGAACACCCAGGGTGATAGCATATTCGGTCTATCCATGTTAGGGGTAGTCCGGTCTTGTGTTGCAGGGGATCCCAGCGTGGTCCTCGGTACATTTTTCTAGACGTGTACTATGGTAGGTGGTACCCCAGTGCCTAGTCATTCGTATGGAATCTATTCCCAATACGTACCTTTACGGTTTTGGTTGTAGAGCCTAGTATGCTGGAATTTAATTAATGTAACAATTTCAGCTATTTGAATAAGTATTTGTACTTAGACACTATTATAATATCATTGGATTTTCTATAAAAGTGTTTTGGTTACCGTAAGGGAAAAACCCGTCGTGTTTATGTGTGGCATGGTCTTACGGGATATCTTAGATTTTAAAAGGATTTTGAAGTTATAACAAATAAAATTCTTTGTGATTTAAATTCTCACGCTGGTTTTACCAGATTGACCCGGGCATGGTTTTTCCTATATGCTTGGGTCAGACCGAGCATATTTCCAGGTTTAGCTGGAAGATTGGAGCTTCAGGAGAGGAGTTAGAGCCCAGAGTCATATTCACATAGATGATTATATTCCGTTGCATTTAGTTGTGTATATCAGCAATTGTAAGGACAGGTTGTTATAACTGTCCGTGCTGAATAGGTTGTATACTCTGATTGATGTCTGTATATGCTTAAGTTACAGTTTTGTTTATGTAAAGACTTGTTCTATATTATAGATTATTCATTTCCGCTGTGAGATTCTGTGTTGTCTATTTTCTTTCCATTTCCTTTCTATCTTCTTTCTATTTTCTTTTCTTACCATCTGCCTTTCTGTTGAATTTGGACTGGACAAGCGTGGTAAAGTGTCTGTTCGAACTGTACGGAAAAGTGGGTCGTGACATCTTGGTATCAGAGCTTAGGTGGAGCGAATACCTAGGCCTTGGTGGGGTTATTCATTAGAGATATGGTCAGTAGTACCCTAGAATGAGTCTAAGTGTATATATATACGAGAGCGCGTATTTGTTAGTAATATAAAATGTTTTATATTGTGTTAATTGATCTGTTGAGTGGCTTATGGATTCTGGTCAATACGAGTAGCTAACGTTATTGATAGGGATCTCTAAACACTTGAATAAGGCCAAAGGAAATAATAATTGTTTTAAGTGGGTAAATGAAATAATTTTACCCAAATATATTTTATATATTAAAGGCATGATTTTCAAACTATATAGTATTTTGATGTGTTGTTTGATAAGTGATGATAATATTTTATCATCTAGGAATTGAGTGGTCATAACCGTTAGCTTTAAGTAACCTCTATTGCTGGTCCTTTTGACTTAAGTATTTCCTTAGTGATCTGAGTCTTGTAAGGTAGGAATGTTGGGAAATTTGGATTTTCAGTAAATTTTGTTTACTAAAGGAATTTGGAATATTTTAATTAAATATTTTAGGAAGATTTTTCATAGACAAAGGTTAATTTTATAATAATTGATTTATAAAAGAGATATTTGAGAACTAAAAAACTCCGGTGATTTCGGAAAATTTGTTTAAAACAAATTTTTGAGGAAAATGATTTGGTATTGCTTTAGTAAAGTTTTTGAATGGTAGAAATTTAAAAAGGAATTGAAGTCTGTACCTATATATGTACTCTTTAGCATAAATGAATTCCTGAAACCTTAGGATCTCATTCTTGGTTTTGTTAATTGATTGTAGAGAACCCGTAGTATCGTTCGAGGAATAGCACTTTCGAAGGCTAAGAGAGATAGCGATCATGACTTAGTTAGAAGGATTCTGAAGGATCTTAAAGAGCCATCGATATATGAGGAGGAGTTAGAGGAGGAAATAGTGCTTGTCGAGCAGCCATCGCATCAAGAAGAGGAGCCCGAGGAAGAAGTAGAAGAGGAATTCGAGGAAGAATTCGAGGATGAAGAGGAAGAATTCAAGGATGAGGAGGAATTTGAGGATAAGGAGGAATTAGAGGATGAAGAGGAATTTGAAGCAGAGGAAGAACCCGAATCGGAAAATGATGACGCTGTCATCTGGGAAATGGGCGAGGTTGAAAATGAGCCAATTGCAGATGGGGATAACTGTCAGAGGGAACCAAGCCCGGTGTTAGCATGGGTTTCAGATAACGATGTTGGAGGACTCTGATGGGGTGAGTCGACAGTGAGTGTCGGTTTAGGATGAGTGGTCTCTTGGTAGTGTATACCCTATTAGTATGTATTAGTAACCTATAGACATCATGTTTGTTGGATTGTAGTCCAGTAAAGTATCTCAGTAGATGTTTTGTATGACTATATGTATATGTGTATGTGTATGTGTATGTGTATATGATGATGGTAACTGTGAAAGTATTCTAGTTGATACTGGGTGCAGCTGATATTTGGTATTATATCTATATATATATATATATATATTGACTTGTGTGATATGGTTTTTATTAATTCGTTAATAAATTAAAATTCGGTTAGTTTTATTTACTAGCCTGGTTATGGAAATTTCGGGGATGAAATTCTTTTAAGGGGGAGGAATGTAACGACCCGGGATTTTTGATGTCTCGAGTTTGGAATATTTATTTTTAAATACAATATTTTAATCAAATAAAAATCCCCGTTAAATAACAATTGGCAATAATATACAGTTTTAAAACCAAGATAATATTTTGAATTTTCAGATTTTTATTTTATAAAATAGGAAATTGATTTAGAATGGAATTTCTTATATATATATATTCAGGACAACAAAATTTATATATAATTTGGAAACAAATTCATAGCAAATAAATATAGATGAAAAAGGAAAGAAAATATTTTTAAATAGAAATGGTATGACTTATGGAAAATACAATGTATTATAAATAGAAAGAGTTTAAAATTGGATTTTCTTATAGATATATACACATACTAGTTAAGAAGGATGTATACATATATATATATAAGTTCAAAATGCAAAATTACAATATTTATAAACAAATAAATATTGTATGCTAAAAAAACAATATAAATAGTATGTTAAAAGAAGTAAATATATAAGAAGATATATATATATATATATATATGAATATATATATATATATATATATATATGATGGAAATGAGGAAAACTAAATAAAATCATTTTAAATCATTTTTAAAAGGGATCTTTTACAAAAACAATGTTTTGACAAAAATGTTATTTTATACACTTAAAATAAAATTGCAAAATTTTCATTTTGGCCTTGAGTTATATATTTAATAGAAGTATATATATATAAATATGAACACTTAGAATTGTTTTATTTAATACCACTTTATATCTCTTGTTTCCAAAACATATATATATATATAAGCATGTTAAAAATCAAGTAAAAAAATAACCAAAAAGGTAAATTATGCAAAAATAAATCAAAGTGGTATAAACAATTGCCTGGTAACAAAAAGAACAAGTAAATAACATAGGTAAACATTTGCCTGGTTATTTCAAATATTAACCCAAAACAAGCCTATATGTCTATTTCCAATATAAACATTTGCCTGGTCTAAAACAGTAAAGACCAAAACATTAGTTTTAACCTCTTTTCAACTCAAAAATATATCACTTCATCCTCTTTTCAATCCATCAATCCATCAAGATTTTTGTACAGCATATCAAATCCCTTTTGAGCCCAAAAACCTGTTAAACTTGAATACCATTCCACGTCCAGACTTGTATTTGTGTGTTTGCTTCAGTGTTCAAGCCTGTAAACAAAAAAATAAATATAACTTGCTCTGTAAACCAAAACTGTTAAATAAAAGAAAGAAAAACGTCCTCTGTTCAAATCAAAACCAAAGCAAAGCAAGTCCTTTTCAAGATTTCAAGAGTTTAGATTTAAAAATTAGGATTCAACTTGAAGTTTTCAAAGATCAAAGCAATGTGGAAGGTGAGGATTTAAAATTGAATACCTGGAATGATTAAAACATTTCTCTGTCATGTATAACAGAGATGAATATTTATGCACGCTCTGACTTCAAAAATCATTATCTTTCAAACTAATTCGAATTTGCTAATGTCGTAAACTAGAAAAATGTTTGTTTCTGAATATAGGTTACACTAAAAATAGTTTAAGGTTGATTCATGCTATGTATTTTATGAAATGTTAAATTTACAGTAAGTAACCAAGTTTTTGGTAAATTTCAACATTTTAAAAACAGTGATTCATGTATATAATCCTGATCGTTATGTGAATATAGGATTTTTAGTGAAAGTTTCATGATTTTAAAGGGTCTATGTTGTGAGTAATTTGGAGATGATCAGATTTCATTCGAAAATTAATTTCTGGCAAAGCAGTCGTCGAGGGGAGAAGCGGTTGATTCGAGGAGGAGCATGGTGACATGAGAAAGAGGTTCACCATGGCCTAATGTCGATTTTCATTTTGATTGGGGGTAGCATGGGAATTCTAGGGTATTGGGTGATCTGGAATAGGCTCTGGGACGCGAGGGAACTGGGGAAAGAAGGAGTGGCCGGAGGACAGGGGACTTGGCATGGTGAAGGCGATGGGAACGAGGCTTCGTATGGTGGTGGTGGCTTGAACTCTAGTGGTGGGAGCAGGCGAAGGATGATAGATTTCGTTGGTGATGTCGAAAATTGGTAGGCTCAGCTTAAAGTGGGAGGGTCGATCTTTGTTTGGGTTGGCCGGAGTAGGGGAGAGCGGGTTCATTGTGATGAGGGTGGAGAGGTGAGTTTGTTGGTGGTCTTCGTGGGTTTAACCACGGCGTGGTGGGCTGGTGCACGTACACGCGTATCATGCGTGTACATATGGTTTCAGACAGTGATGTGATGGGCCATGGGGGGTGGTGCGTGCGTGGCTAGCTCAGGGTCGGTCTCGAGTAGCATTCGAGTGGGTGGTATCGGTGAGGCAGGAGTTGATCGAGAATATAGGGGACTTGGATTGGGTTCGTGGGTTTTGAACTGGAAAGAAAAAAAAGAAGTCGGAGAGAAAGGGGAGGAGAAGAGAAGGGTAGCGGGTCTTTTTTTTCTCTTGGTAAATGAATTGGGCTTCGGCCCAAACAAAATTGTGAAGAGATTTGAAAATTAAAATGTTTGAATATATATATATATATATATATATATATATATATATATATATATATAGTGTGAATTTTAAAATGATATAGTCGATGCATACGAAACCCGTTTGATGCAAAACTGATTGCAATGGGTTCGTATCGACGAACGCTACGTCGTCGTACGACTTGTTGCAGAATTTGAACCAGTGGAATTTTATGGTATTTTGAAAACGGATAGATTTTAAATACCGATTTAAAAACAAATATCGACGTTAAATTTATATGACCATATATTGAAGATATTTTTGTGATAAAAATAATGATGAGTTAAATTAATCAAATTACGATGTTTTGACATTTGTTTAGTGGAATAAAACACCGTTCCGCTAATTATATTAAAATGGACCCTGTTGGCAGAATAAAACACCGTTCTACCATTATTACTGGATATATCTGTTTATGGACATTTACTAGCAGAAATAAAACCCTGTTCTGGTATTTTATTTGTATGGACATCTATTCAATTTCCTGATAAAATATATTGGCAATATGATGTTGAATTGATTGATGTGAATATCTGCATCTGTTATTCTGGACTGTTATGGAACGAATGGTAATTTGATTAATTACCATTGAAATTTGTAAGTGTTTTTCCGTTTGGAGGTTGACTTTTGAACCAAAATTGTTTAAAGATGATTATCATTTATAAATAATATTTTAATGTAAATTGGTAAATATTTTGATAATGAATTAAAGTAATTATTTTATTGTTCTTAAAAATTATTTTTAAAAAATATTAATTATTGTTTCAGAGCTATTTGATTATTTAAATTGTTTAAAGTATATAAATTATTAATTAAAGTTATTTCATAGTGATTGTTTAAAGTTAATTATTACTTAAGGGTTAACTAATATTAAAGTATATTTATTTCAAGGATAAATTTATTAAATATTAATAATATTTTAAAAATAATATATTATATAGTAAACTTTTATAAAAAGAGTATTTTACTTAATTAGAACTTGGAAAATTTATATTGAAACTTTATAAGTATTATTTTGGAAATTGTTAAATAAAGTTTTCGGAAAGTAATGGTATACTTTCATGGCGAAATCGGAGGCAGGGAGTGCCTACAGTTAAGTTTTGGATTTCTCTGGGATAGAGACGTAACCATTGAGCTGTGAATCCATGGTTGATACCGCAGTGGTGCTTTCCATATTTATTTTAAAAGGGTTTTCAAATATTTTGAAATGAATGGTTTGTGAATATACTTATCCGGTGAGATAAGCATATGTTGTTTTGATTAAGTAATTTAAATTGAACAAAATTTAAATTTAATAAGGCTTAAAGTTTTTCAGTGGGAAATGAAAACCTTTGATTGGACGATTTTATATTTGATAGTTAAATAACCGACTATCAAATCTAGACCCAAAAATATAACTTTGGAAATATCTAGAAGAAACACGGCAATTGTGTGGTACAGTTACCGTTCGAGGTGCTATATTGTACGTATAAACTCGTTTCGTTCTTCTAGGACGATGGTAAGAAAATCCATCCACTGACGGTTAGGAGGTGATCTCCTTAATCATCATTAATTATCCTTAATTGAATGCTAAATTAAACTAAAGTGATTTATAACCTTTAAAAATCATTACTAAAGTGATAATTAGTCTTAAAATATATTAATAGAATGATTAATTAAACTTAAAACATCATTAATTATCCTTAACCATCATTATTTAAAATAATTAATTAATTTTAAATATCATTTGATTAATTATATTTGTAAACACCCAAGCATAAGATTTAACCAAGACATTTCCAAAAGAGGTGATAATTTTCAAATTGTCGATATAGCGATAGTCGCTATACGGACACTTCCATAAACACTTTCATATGTCACTTATTCATCCAAGAATCACATAACATAAGTATGAACACAAATACAAAGGCAAGTAACAACTATACAACATGTAGAGAGCATCGCTTATGCTATTTACTCGAACTTTTTTCGACTAATTCCAAGTCACTTACTAAATACCAAGATGTCTTCTTATTAAAGCAGAAACCATGTTGACCATCATTACTTTATAATACATATAAACAAGTAATTAGAAACCACTATTATAAACTATACCATAGCTAATAACTTTAATTTATAAAGGTGAGATTTTTACTCACCAAAAGCAACCAAATCAAGTCAAACTAACACCACGCCTTATACTAACACCCAGTCTTTGTTTTTCTTTGAAAAAGTTTGAATTTTTGAGGCCTAAAGGGCTGGATGGACTTGGCCTTGCTTAAATGGTGGAGATGGATCTTGTTTGGGTTAGTTAGGAGGTGTAGAGGCGAAAGAAATGAACTTTAATGATTTTTTTAAGAAAGAAGCGAAGAAGAATGGATTTTTTAAATTTGAAAACTGGGGAAGCCATTAAAAAGTTTTCAAAAGCTTAAGAAATGTGATGGAGTTTTTGACAAATAAGAAATGAATGAAAAAAAATGAGAAGGAACAATAAAAGATTTGTTTTAATAGAAAGTGGAATATGTGGATTACTAAAATGCCCATCCTTACATGCCCTCCACTCATTTTGCTTTACATCATCACATCTCCCCCTCTCCCTTAACCCACACGCAAGGAATTTGTACCCTCCCCTTTGTTCATTATATAATCCACTTCCTTGTACCATGATGTGTAAGTGATAATGTGACATTTCAGTCTTAAATTTATTTTTATTTAAATTTTTGAAAAGATGTCACATCTTCTTATATTTACTTAAGTAAATATATTTTCACTATATTATTTACCTTATCCATACTTATGTTAGTATAAATATGTGTGTATATGTTTAATAAAATGTACACAATATTACCAACAACTTTTAGACGACGAAAAATCAAAAAATCAGAAATTGATTTTCGACCACATTTTCCATTTTTCTTTGAACTAATTATTTGTGTATAGAAATTTGAAAATAATACCACTATCACTAGTTATTATTAAAAGGGTATTTATTTGAGTTATAAAATTCACCCTTTAAATATTTAAAAAATATTTTAAATATCCAAATTCAAAGTGATTAAATTACGAGTCGTTGTAACTTATCCATATCAGCCGCCTTCCCTTTTGAAGATTTTAACTCAACCTCAGTTCTTTTTTCTTGCAACGTCCAGATCTGGACGCTGCTTATTGATGCAATCATGTTTCTTAAGTAAAGCTTTCTTTCCTTCATCGAGCTCATTTTAAAAATTCTAAATACCATTTTTCAATCCTCTCTTTATCCATGACAAATTGAATAATATTGTCGTATGCAACCTCCTAGTCACCTCGAACGTCTCCACACTCCTCAGAAACGTTAACTAAAGTCAGATCAGATATCAAGATGGAATACTAAGCTATGCATCACACAAAAGTTAAAGTAATTAACAAAGAAAGTAAGCGCATAGACAAACAAAAGAAGTTTTTATCAAAAACGGTGTTATATAATACATGTCATACATATTGTCATGACTACCTACGACTATGTTTGTTCTTAAACCATAACTAGTGAGGATGCCGTAAAGGGAGTAATCCATCCCCTAAGGAAGGACCATATTTCTATAGTACATAATCATAAAGTGCATCCCTCTCATGAATAACTTGTTTGATTTTGAACAAGAGTCCCTGAGATTCCCTCGTTAGCTGCGTAATAGACATTTCCATCTCAATTTCACTCCTACAAACAAAAACAATTCTCCTTGATAATCTTTCAATAGCTAATTTTTCTAAACTTTTCACATACCCCTTTAAATGATGAACTAGATTATCTTCTTTGAATGGGTCTAATAAAAGAGGTTTATTAACACTAACAATTCTTACCTAAAGGGAAAAGAATAGTAATATAAACATGCTGCCACATCCAGCAAGAACGTCAAGAAAATAGAAATTATAGTAATGTGCAAATAGTAAAAATAAGGTTAAATATTTAGGTACCTAAAATCCATTCATTAATCACAAATTTTCAAAAAGACATCCCAACAATTACTAAAAATATGATAGTATCTGTAACACCTCGTAAAATCAACTATAAATTAATTGAGTGAATTAAATTAAATAAGATAGGGTTGAAAATGGAAATTTTGTAAAAAATTGGAATTTGACTACGAAAGTTAGTCCGTTGAGTTCATGGTGAAATTTTTATCTATTTTTGTATGTAATATGCTGAAAACAAAGCTCAAACGAAGATGTTATGAGGGTTTGAAGTTTTCAAATTTAAATTAATTTAGTTTGAATTCAAATTCAAATGAACATTTAAATTAGGGTTTGAATTTAAAAAATTAACTATAGGTTTAGCTGGGGGTTAAATAAACATTAAGTTAAACAATTAATGTTAAAGTTAATTAGGGAGTAAAATAAATGAGCAACGGAAACAAATCATTGCTCATGAAAATGGCTAAGGTTTGTGATGCTAAATGGTCCAGATTTATCCATTTTTGATCTAATTTCATCATACGGTCCTGGTATGTTTCAACTCTTATAAATAGGACACTATCCTCTCCACTTTTTATTCATAAATATTCAGGAACTCCGTGAACCTCTGCCATTTTCTCTCTTCAGTTAGGTTCAAAAATTCTATCATGGATTCAGGTAAGAATTCTAGCCCTTTTCTAATTATTCTTTTAATCTAGTTCTTCTCCTCCAACCTCTCTGAATCTAATAAAATTAAATATATACCTATCCTTCACTGTGTATATATCAAAAGAAAGAGATCTGGAAAAGAGTTGCTTTGGTGTTGCAAATCCATATAAGAAAAACTAAGGGTAAGCTATGAGTGGAAACCTTAGTATTTTTATTTCAATAACTAATCAGTATATATCTATAGATTTGAATATGCCTTAAGGATTTTGGGATTGTGAAAACAAAAAAGACAAAATTCCTAAAATTCCCTTTTTATATCGAAATGTCAATTTTAGATGTATATTCTCAATTATTTATATTAATTTGATGGAATTTATATTGTTTCTGTTATTTTTGATAATTTCATAGTCTATTCCACTTCTTTTCCTTTTTTGTTTCAAATTGTGAGTTTTTAATAATGAAATGAGGATGTAGTGCACGAATCTCATTCGTAGTTTACACCACTTATTCCACACAAAATTCCTTTATTTATTTATGTGTAAAAGAGGAGTTGAATAGAATACGAAGTTAGAATTGCAATTCCTATTGTTTAGGATATTCCATTGGATTGACGTAATAAATTGGCTTTCTATTTCTATTTACAAGTCTATTTAATGCACCTTTGGATATGAATATTTAATCCTTGTTATGGATATTGAAATCTTGGAAATCTAAAGGGAAAAGACTTATATTAGTATTATGGTTAAAGGAATTGACATACGCTAGTTTTAGGGTGCATGAACTACACGCTTAGAAGTTATTAGGCGCTATTATATATATTTATTTCTATTAGCATAATAAATGTATAATTATAGCATATAATTGTGTGGTTAGTTAGGTAATAATTGTCATTGATTTCCCTTAAGAAGGTAATTAATATTTAAAGGCGTAATAAGAAGATTCCTTGTAAGGCCTTAATTATGAAACAGTGAGATAAGTATTATATATGGATAGTATTTAAATTATGGCTAAGTCACAGGGATACTTCCTATTGATGTGAGACATCTCCTATGATTAATATTTGTAATAACGCGGGGTTAGTCCTAAATTCTATAGTGTAAATTTATCCAGCCAATCTGGCTACCAGTTTCTATGAATAGTCGAACTAATGTTAGACGTCATTATGAGTATAGGCCATAATAAGAAGGGCCTGCTTCGGGGTCTTAAGGTATTAAGTGGTTGCTTGAGGGCCCGCCTCTTTTTCTCAAATGGAGTATTAAATGGCCAAGGCTAGTTATCAGGCATGATATGTGATATCTCGATAGGAGTCTGCTTCGAGATAAGGTATTAAGTGACTGATTGAGGGTCCGCCTTTCCATAAAGAAGTATTAAGTGACTGAAGAGATTCCATGCAATATTAGCTAGATAGTTACCATTGAGGGGTCCACTTTAGGAATAGATATTAAATGACGGAGACTGCCTCAATTGAGGTCTTAAATGGCCAGAGTTTGCATATTTTTCAATAAAAGGTATTAAGTGGCTTGAGTAGTATCTCTCTCATTGTTAGATATTTATGACGTGGGATTTGGGTTATAGGATTTAAAACTTGCTTTAGGAATGGAAGGTATTAAGTGGCTGATTGTGGACACGCCTCCTTTCCTTATGAGAAGTATTAAATGGTTTTATGTATGCAAGACATATTCTTATTTTGAAAATATACGGCCTAAGTGCTGAAATGGTAAGACTCGAGGTTTTTATTCATCAGACATTTGTTGTTCTGACTCCCTCCTCATTACAACATAGGTTAAGGATGAAATGATGACGATGATGATGCCTGAAGATGGAGTTGATTAAGCTTGTGGTAGTTATTATTATCTTTTATGATGTTTTATGTTGTACCCATGTATTTTGGATAAATGATGTAGCATATTTTACTTGACAGTTTGATGATGTTTTGTATTATGACATTTCAAATGGTTTGGAAATAAATGGGTAAAATTTGCTATTATATTTTATTCCATCCCTTTGTGAGTTCTGAAAGAATAATTTTTGCTTTGTACTAATACTTCTTTTTATATCCAACAACCAGCCTTAGAATGGATATAAGTTTCGATGGGCCTTCTATGGGTCGAAAATTAGGCCTTTTCCGAGGTGGGTTGTTACATTTGGTATCAGAGCATAGGTTACCTGATCAATGGGGAAACAATACGCATGAGTGGCATACTTGTTATTTTTGAAAAGTTTTTTCAAAAAGGATTTTCAAAAATTCTTACTATACACACACACAACCCTATTTCTTTGAACATATGCATACACACTAGGAAACCCTTTTCTTTTAGCATATAATAATATCTTAGGAAATCGTCACTGAAGATTCAACCTATAGATAGTTGATATGGTTGATAATCAAGCTTCTTCTAAAACTGGGATCCCCGCCCACGGAAGGCCTCCCGTTCATGGACTGCCTGAATGGTTTAAACAATATTTTAGGACTGTCGAGCAATTTCCTATTCCTCTAGCTGCACCAGTGGCACCTACTGCCCCGCCTGCCGATGCAGCACCTAGTCCTATTGACTTTCCTAAATTGTGTAAGGACTTTCTTAATATGGGAGGGAAGACATCTTTGGAACCGAGGGATATCCAAAAGCTAAAGCATAGGTTAATGACTGTGAGAAAATATTTAAAGAGCTAAGTTGGGAAGATCAGCTAAAGAGGAGGATGACAGCTAGGCACTTCAAAGGAGAGCTTTAAATTGATGGAATTTGTTGACCGAGGAAAACACTGGAAGAATTTTCTCAGGGGATGAATTCAAAAATAGATTTGATATCAGGTTTATTTCTAAGGTAGAAGTAAGTCTACAACTAGAGAAATTCATTCAGCTTAGGCAAGGAGATTCCACTCTAAAGGAGTACATAGCTAAGTTCATAGAGCTCGCTAAATTAGGGATGAGCTTGATAGATACACCTATGAAAAATGCCAGGAAGCTCATGAAGGGGCTAAATTCTCCGCTGAGAGAAATGTTGTTAAACCGAGTACCCATTGGTGCCACGTATAAGATGGTGGTGGAGATGGCAATGCTATACATGGCCAATGTGGACAATAAGGAGACATAAAAGGAGAAGGCTGCACGTTCCCAAAAGCAAGGAGGGTCCGGGAAGGAAAGCTTTTGGGCTAAAAAGAAGTCGAAGAGGAAGTTTAAGAATGATGGTAAGGTGTGCAAGTGATGCCAAAAGAAAGGTCATGAGGCTAAAGATAGTTGGCTGAGTCTGATGAAGAAAGCTTTTAAAGGGAATTTCTTTAATTACCATAAGGAAGGGAACTTCAAGAATCAATGCCCTAAGTTGACAAAGGGAGGATCAAGCGGACAAGCTTATGCATCGATGCCGTCCATATTGCAAGTAGACCACTGAGAGACCAAGGGAAGGCAACATTAGAAGGCATAACTCTTATTTTAGGGGTTACAATTTGTACCATATTTGATTCAGGGGCATCACATTCCTTTATAGCTAGGTATATAGTAAACTTCCTAAACCTTCAGACCCAGATTGTCACCATCCAATAGTGGTATCTAATGCTATTGGTTGCTTGACACGTCTCTTTTTTAATTGCAGAGACCTAGTGTTGAACATATGAAATGTTGATTTCATATGTATACGTTCTAAATTTTGAAGGGTATGGACTTATCTTGGGTATGAATTGGTTAGCATATCATGGAGCAATTCTTGATTGCGATAGGAGGGTTGTAGATTAAGAAGTTGTAGCAGTCGTGACCTACAAATTTTGTGTACATCCTAAGATTTGGTTGAGTTAAGCCATCTATACTCACTAAGTTTATCTGTTGGAGAGCTATAATCCGTACCCATAGTTTGTGAATTTCCCGATGTCTTTGAGGAAGTCTCGGGTCTCCCACCCTAAAGGGAGATCGAGTTCTGAATAGATTTGGAGAAAGACGAAAGGCCAGTCGCGCTTCCTTTAAGACACATGGCCCCTAAAGAAAGAAGAGAAGTGGATAAGCAAATCTCTGAGCTATTAAAGAAAGGATTCATCCGTTGGAGTACATCGGAGTAGGGAGCCCATGCAATTTTCACCACTAAGGCAGACGGTTCGTTGACATTTTGCATCGATTATAGGGAATTAAACAAGCTAACAAGGAAAGAATAGGCACCCTTTACCTAGGATAGACGATTTGTTCGATCAGCATGGAGTCATTTCTCAAATAGACTTAGCAAATGATTCCATTAGTTGAGGACTACAGAAGAAAGCAAGTCGAAGATTGCATTTCACACCAGATGGACTCTATGAGTGGGAAGTGTTATCTTTCAGATTGACGAATGCCCCTGCATACTATGGATTTGATGAGTAGAGTATTCAGGGGCACCTTAATAAATTCATTGTTGTATTCGTAGATGATGTTTTGGTTTTCTCCAAGGGAAGAAAGAAGCATGAGGACCACCTAAGAGATGTTTTAGGAACCTTAACAAGGCACCAGCTTAAGGTTAAATTTTGTAAATGCCACTTCTGAAGAAAAAAGTTAGATTCCTTAGGCATATTGTTTCCGAGCAAGGACTGGTAGTAGACCCCACTAAAGTGGAAGCTGTTCAAGGATGGAAGATTCCTAGAAGTGCATTGGAGGTTAGAAGTTTTCTCGGATTAGCAGGCTACTATAGAAAGTTCATCAAAAACTTTGCAAGAATAGTAGCCCCCTTAACCCATTTGACTAAGAAGAGCATAGTCTCTTCTTAGGACGATAAATGCACTAAGGCATTTAAGAAGCTTAAGGAGTTATTGACTAGTGTACCTATGCTCACTATTACAGATGGAACCAAACCATTTATGGTTTTCACAGATACTTGTGGCATAGGGTTGAAAGCAGTTCTAATGCAAGAAGGAAAAGTATTTGCTTATGCTAGTAGCCAATTGAAGGATTATGAGAAAAGATATCCAGTTCACGACTTGGAGTTGCCAACTATCATCTTTGCCTTGAAGATGTGGAGACATTATCTCTTTGGAGAAAGGTTTGAGTTATTCACTGACCATAAATCATTCAAATACCTGTTTTCCAAAAAATATTTAAATCTTAGGCAGCAGGGATGGATGGAATATATAGCATCATTCGACTTTAGTATTCGATATACCCCTAGAAAAAGGAATGTAGTCGCCGACGCCCTTAGTCGGAGGCACGCTACACTAAGTTCTATAAACGAATGGAGGCAGTTGGAGTTCCTCTCAAATTTTAACTTCCAACTGCCAACAGAACGCATCTAAGGGTTTTTAGCAGTTATGAAGATATACCGGCCTTAATAGTCTAGTTAAGGCTTGAGCAAGCGAAGGATGATAAGTTCGTAGAGATTTTGGAGAAGTTGGGGAAGGGAGAGCATTTTTCCTATGCTAGTAGGTACTCAGTTGTTGAGAAAGGAAGCTTAAGAAGAGATGGACACCTTTGTACCCCAATGGTTCATAATTTATTGAGAGAGGTGCTTATGGAATGTCATCACTCAAAGATGAGCATTCACCTCGGAGGAGATAAGATATACAAGGATATGAAGAGGATTTTCTTTTGGCTTGGAATGAAGAAGAGTGTAGCCGAGTTTGTTGCTAAGTGCTTGACATGTCAAAGGGTAAAAGCTAAGCAAGGGAAGCCTAGAGGGTTACTATTACCATTAGAAATTCAGACTTTGAAGTGGGAGCACATTTCTATGGATTTTGTGGAATGATTTCCTATAAGCCAGAGGGGTAATGAAGCTATTTAGTTTGTTTTGAATAGACTCACTAAGAGTGCCCATTTTATTCTGGTTAGGAACAATAGAATTGCCACTTCTCTCATGTATGTCTACATCAATGAGGTATTTCAATTACATGGAATTCCTATAAGCATAGTTAGTGATAGAGACCCTTTGTTCACCAATGAGTTTTGGAGGAGCCTACAAGCAGCTTTGGGAACTTCTTTGAATCTTAGTACTGCATATCACCCACAAACCGATAATCAAATAGAGAGGGTGAATGAATTTGGAAGACTTATTAAGGGCTTGTGTTTTGAATTGCGGAGGACATTGGGAGCAACATCTACCTTTAGTTGAGTTTGCGTATAATAAGAGCTATTAAGGGACGATTGATATGGCCCCTTTTGAAGCACTTTATGGGAGGCCATGCAAATCGCCAGGTTGTTGGTGGGAAAAAGCAGATTTTATCAGGCAAAAAAAGAAGGCAGCGCAAGACCGTCAGAAATCTTATGCAGATAGAAGAAGAAAAGAGCTTGAGTTTGAGGTTGGAGATATGGTATTTGTCAAAGTCTCATCTCTTAAAAAAGTGGTTAGGTTTGGAAAGTCTGGAAAATTGACGCATAGATTCGTTAGGCCATTCAGAGTTTCGGAAAGGGTAGGAAAACTTGCTTATCGCATGGAGCTTTCTGACAGATTGGCAGAAGTCCACAAAGTTTTCCACGTTTCTCACCTTAGAAAATGCCTTCATGACACCACTATTAGAGTTGAGCCTAATCACTTAGGCGAATTAGAGATGGAGCCAACAGTGCTTCATGCCACCGCTTGCGTTGTAGTGCATGGAACTTGGAGACTCCACAATAAAATAATTAGGCTAGTTCGAGTGCAATGGGGAGACGACCCGGTGAAAGCACATAGGAAACAAAGGAGGAGATGAAGATCACTCATCCAGAGCTTTTCACTGGTAAATTTTCTCTCTAAAATTAGAATTTTGGTTGCATCGTGGTTGCTAGATTCGATGGTAGGCGATAGTTTCCACACTTTTTCATAATCACTTTACACTCATGTAGAAAATTTTATGCATGTTTAGTGTATTTGCATACATACTTGCATGACACGATTTACACACTCACGCTAGGATTGAATTCATTTTAGTATGTTTACAGTACATAATCACATTGCACATTGGTTGAGTAGATGTTGTGTAGATAGCTTGGTTGTGTAACATGATTGTTATTGCGCATTATGTTGTTTGCCCCTTGAAAGATTTCAGGTCGAATTCCTTTTTAAGGAAGGAAGAATTTAACACCCCGTAAAATCAACCATAAATGAATTGAGTAAATCAAAATAAATTAAGGTAGCGTTGAAAATGGAAATTTATAAAATTTGGAACTTGACATCGAAAGTCATTTCTTGCGTTCGTGGAAAAATTCGGATATGTTTGCATATATAATATGATGAAAAACGGAGCTCAAACGAAGAAGTTATGAGCATTTGAAGTTTTCGGCTTTAAATTAATCTAGATTTGAATTCAAATTCAAATGGCTATTTAAATTTAGGGTTTGAGTTTCAAAAATTAACTGTAGGTTTAGTTGGGGGTTAAGTTAAACATTAAGTGAAACAATTAACATTAAAGTTAGTTAGGGAATATAATAAACGAGCAATGGAAACAAATCAATACTCCCGAAATAAGGGGAGCAGTCGACCTATAAGGCTCAACCGGTCGACCCCTAGCGGTAGACCAGTCGAGCATAGGCGGCGACTACTGCCTCACAGTAGCAGCTAGGGTTTGTGATGTTAAACGATCCAGGTTTATCCGTTTCTGATTTCATCCCATGGTTCTGGTATGTTTCAACTCCTATAAATAGGACCCTATCCTCCCAACTTTTTATTCATAAATATTCGAAAACTCTGCGAACCTTTGTCATTTTCTATCTTCAGTTAGATTTAAAAAATTTATTAAGGATTCGGGTAAGGATTCTAATCCTTTTATAATTATTCTTTTAATCTTATTTCTTCTACTCCAACATCTTTGAATCTAACAAAATTATACACACACCTATCCTTCGCTGTGTATATATATCAAAAAAAGAAGATCTAGAAAAGAGTTTCTTTGGCGTTGCAAATCCATACAAGAAAATCTAAGTATAAGTTGTGAGTGTAAACCTTAGTATTTTTATTTTGGTACTTGATTAGAATATTTTTATGGATTTGAACATGGATTTTGGAATTGCAAAAACAAAATAGACAAAATCCCTAAAATTCCTTTTTATTTCGAAATGTCAATTTTAGACGGCGGTTCTCGATTATTTATGTTAATGGTGGAATTTATATTGTTTCTGCAATTTTGATAATCATAGTCTATTCCACTACTGTAACGACCCGAAATTTAACCACCTCAAAATATAACATTTAAAGTGATTTTAAATATAAAATGTTTTATGATATAAATAATATTAGATTGGATTTGAAAATAGAAATATACATAAAAATAGTGACATTTACTTATATCGACAAAAGTGACAAAATCTTGATTTCAGAAAAGTAAGTTTAAATGATTTAATAAATTATTTTAATTTATTTATGAGTGTTTATATTTTTAAATAACATTAAACAAATTTATTTTTAAATTTGGTTTAGACAAAATAAATAGTTTAACTAAAACGTTAAAATATGACGTAAAACATTTTGTCAAAAATCAACATTTTGACAGTCTAAAAGTTGTCGCAACGTCGTTGCACCTTTATGTACACAATTTAATAAACATGTTAGCATATAAAGGTAGTTAACAATTAACTAAACAAGGTTACTTTTAATAATCACACTTAGAAAAGTTCTAGAAACAATTAGCAAAAGTAAACTAAATAAGACAAAACACATGTCACATCACATGTGACATAAAGTAAAGTAATCATTCTTATTCTTTACTTAACTCTTAAGTGTTTGAATTTTAAAAGTGTGATGTGATGTGGATGGTAAGTGTTGAATTAAATAAGTTTACTTAATTCTTAAGGAATGTTATTTAAGTAAAAACACAAATCTATATTTTAATCTCAAATATTTTCTATAAATACCCATCCTCTTCTTCTTCGCTTTTACACCATTTCTTCTCTACTTTCTCAAGCTCTCTTACATCCATTAATGGCTATTCACCTTAACAAAGTTATGCCAAAATATTCCAAAAATTAAATCACAAAGCAAAACTCATCAAAACCACTCGAACTCCACTTCAAACTCCTCATCCCCCCTCTTATTACTCACGCCCCCCTTTCTCCATTTGGCCGAGCACATCTTCCCCTTCAACCTTGACCGTGGCCTCCCAAGGCAAGTATGAGGAAGTTTAGCAAGTTCTAAGAGCATAAGGCAAAGTATAGCAAAGTTAGAAAAGTTTAAAACTTTGAAAGTAACAAAAGGTGAGAACTCTAAATTGTTAAGTAGGAAATGTTTATATGATGTTTTGCAAGTTATAAGCATTGTTTGGATGTTAATAATAATGTTTGATAAGTGTTTTAAAAAGAAAGCAACCTTTTTAAGTCATTTGCAAAAGTTAGTTAGCAAATATGTACATAAATCACAATCATGTGACATTGTAATGAAAAAGTTGTTAGATTGATATGCAAGTTCATATGACATGTTAGGATATGTTAAAATAGTTATAAACATTGTTTTGGAAGTTTATTAGTTGTATATTGAATATATATGTTGAAACAAGTCATGGACTTACACGACATATAATCACATGGAAATCACTTTCCAAAGGAAATGAAATGTGATATGGAATCATTTATACCTTTGAAAAAATGTTTGAATATGCTTTAGACATGATTCATAAGTGTTTAAACTTGTCTCGATAAAGTTTTTGGATATGAATCTCAAAATACGCCTAAAATTTGACGCGTCACGTAATGGTAGTTCGTGTTTTCACGTCAAAAGTTCAAATGAACATAAGAAGTGGAACATAGTTCGGAATTCTTCGAAGTAAGAATTTTCCGAATCCTTATATCCATATCTTTCAAATGAAACAATAAAATCAAGATTTCATCTTGTATATTTTGAAATATGGTAAAATCAATTTTCAAGAAAAATCCAGTTTTTGCACTAAATGACCAAAGTTAGAAATTGATAAAATAATCATTTTAAAAATATGAAATAAATTCTAAAAATCTTTTAAAATCTTTTAAAAGTTATTTAAGTTGAAAAGATGGGGTTTCTAAATGATATAAAAGTCGTTTTAAAGAATATAGCTTTTAAAATACTATTTGCAACACTTTTTCTCAAACACTTTTCAATAACTTTGAAATAAAGGTTGGAACTAAACAATTCTTTCCCAAGTCTTATGTAAACATTTTTAAGTAAATAATAAATTATTTAAATAAAAGAGGTTTGAACAATTCAAAATTATTTCAAAGGTGGTTAAACAAATAGTTAAGTGATTTAAAAAGGGAAAATGAGTATGCGGAAACGACTAGTACATTTGTCTCGTCCATGAGATCTAAAAGTGAAAACAAGGTGTGTAACTAAGGTTAGGGATGGAGCAACCACTGCCCTGAACTTACCTAGCCTCAGTTTTCTCTTTCAGGCGAGGGGTACAAAATATCAAAAGGAAAGCCCAGATGCTCAACTTGGATTTTACAGAAATAATCTTCTTATACTCATTATTAAAATCCGAAAAGGGAACTTGTCCTATTCGTGGAATTTAAAAGGTGATCTCACCGTTATTCCTCCCATAGCACTTGTTGAATACGGAAGTTGATATTGAATAAAAGTAGAGTGATTTCTGTAATCCTATTTTCTGAAAGATACTCTTTAAAAATGATTTGAGAAATATTCAAAAAGATGTTTAACTAATTCCGTATTCACTAAAAGAATATTTTTAAAATATATATCTCCCGAAGAAATTTTGGTAAAGAAAAATGAATGAATCGAAAAATAATCACCTAATTACATCATTTTTTATCGATGATTGAATTTCGAAGGAACCGGGGTTGGATTTGGTTGATTCCTATCCGAAAACCACTTCGAACCAGTTTATATGTTGGAAGAATGAAGATGTTTGAAGACGGGGATATTAATACGAATAATAACGAGGGACTACTTGTCGATTAATTGGCGATAAACTCCCGATTCACTATATTGTAGCAGTGGTCTCTTTGTTATGAAAAATCTCAGAACCACAAGGACTTCTCGCCTAGTAATGGACGAGGAAAGTACCTTCGGTTTCGTTCTGTCCTAGAACGAACTTGTATGGATGAGTGTTTGACCTTGCATTCTAAATCACAACGAGTGATCTCTATAAATGTATATCAGTCGGTGGCGGCGAAGACACCTTCTCTTAGCTTAACGCTCTTTCCTGAAATATACGAGCTCAAGAAGTTATACGTTTGTAGAAATCAGTCGTGTGAATGTGGAATGGCAATGCGGCATTCAAAGTAAAAGAAGATGTGCTAGGTGAAAAGGTAATCGTTGCCTCGAGCCTCATCAACCGAAAATGACCGAAATAGGGTTAGATGCGACAAGGCTAAGTGGGTTATTCCCAATTTGGTATATCATTTCCTTCTCGATATATTTCTTCCCGATATGACGTTCGAGATGTAAATTAATGTGAATGTATGCGAAGAGAGCTCTCGGATAAAGGTCGTTAACGACCAGGGGATGACATATTCGGTACTATCTAGTTATAGAGGTAGGCTTGTCTTGTGTTGGTAAAGGAGCTTTGTGATGGTTCCTTAGGACATCCATTTAGAGGTGTACCCATCGGAAGGTAGTCCCTTCACCTGGTCATTTGTATGGAAATCCATTCTCAAATAAGAACTTGCAGTTTTTTTGTAGAACCTAGTATGCTAGAATTTAATAATGGTTACAATTTCGGCTAATATTAATTAGTTTATTTGAAAATGTTTTCGGAGAAAGTCATTAAAAATAATATCCCTAAATTTTACGTAATAAAGAGTTTTGGTTATCATAAGGTAAAAACTCATTCCGTGTTTATGTGCGGCGTGGTCATATGAGATACCTTTTTGTTTTCAAAACATCGTACTTTGAGTTCTCACACCAGTCCCATGATTGACTCAGAGTTTGTTTTTCCCTTTAAACTCTAGGTGCCCTATTTTTCAGGCAGCCAAGTAGTCAGGATACCTTAGGAGAATTTTGGACCATGTTGGGCAGCATTTTGGAGAAGTCTTTTGAAGCTATTAAGCTGAAGTACCTTATGTAGATATCTACCCATTTTCCGCTGTGTTATGTAGTATGTATTTTCCAGCATATGTACGGATAGATAGTTATAACTATCCCGCTGGATTTGTATTTGACTCTGATCATTTATTTATAATTAAAATGTTGAATGTGATGTGAGATACTATTATTTTGTTATCTTCTATCTTTATTTTCTTTTACACCCCTGATAATCTTCCTCTCCGACACTTGGATTTACGGCACGTGAATACCATGGATGTATTAGTGTCGATTTCTGAGGGTCGAGGAGATGGGTCGTCACATTTGGTATCAGAGCTGAAGGTTAAGCGAGACCTTAGCTTTGTTGGGGTATGACTCATTAGAGATAGGTTTAGTAACGCCCTAGAATGAGTTTAGTCTGAGAGAGCGCATAATTAAAACTTTTAACTTAAATAAGTATATTCATATTGTATAGCTTTCCCTAAGATATATCCTAAAGATCTTTTTCTTACTATATACAGATAGTAGAAAATAGGTGGAAGAAGAGGATGAGGTAGGGGAGGAATTAATACCACAAATGGTCAAATTCCCGTAGCTACAGTAGTCGAGGAAGTAGTAGTTCCAGTACAGCCCCAAATTAACTTTGCAACTTTGTGCAAGAATTATACCAGCCTTGGTGGTAAACCTTTCAAAGAAATGGAAACCATCATTGAAGTACAAGCTTGGATCCGCTCTTTTGAAAGAATTTTCAATGGACTGAATATTGGAGATGAGAAGAAGAAATTCCTAGCTTCTTGGCAACTACAAGATGGAGCTCTAGTTTGGTGGGAATCTATTAAGCAGAATGAGTCAGAAGATAATTTCTTATGGGAACGATTCAAAGAAGTTCGGAGGAGTAGTATATGTCGGAAGCAGGAAAGTCCCATCTTTACCGAAATTTTATGGATTTTAAACAGGAGGAGGAGATGTCGTTTGAAGAGTATGCTAACAAGTTTAACGAATTATCTTGTTTTGGGCCTGGATTGATAGATACGCCCCTCAAAAAGAATGAAAAGTTTATTTATGGAATGAAGAAGCAATACCATGTCAGAATGACTGGGCATGTGAAAGAACCATTTGTAGACTTAATAGATATGGGATACATATATGAAGCTGTGGATAAGATAGATCCACCCGTAATACAAGAAGGCAACAACAATAGTTGGAAGAAGAGGAAGTTCAATGGCAAGAAGCCATGGCAGGGAAAACCCAAAGGAGGATCTCAGGATAACCGCTTTAAAGATGTCACTTGTTACAATTGCCAACAAAAGGGCCACCTAGAAAACCCAGAACTCAAAATCAGCACCAAGAAGCTGCTTTAATTATCATCAATCAGGACACATGATAAAGGATTGTCCCCTAATGAAGAAAGGAGAACAAGCCAAAGTTTATGCTATCAAGGATGAGCCTTCAACCTCCCAAGATGTGAAGGGCAAAGGAGTGTTAGAAGGTAATATTTTTTCAAAGATGTTTTAGTTAGAGTATTAATTGATACATGAGCTTCTCGTAGTTTTATTTCTAAAAAACTGTAGAAGAATTGAAACTTAAACCTAAAATTGTTGACGACCCTATCTGCGTGACGAATCCTATAGGAGGTTCCACTAATCTTTGTATGCACTGTGAAAAAGTCCCAATTTCCTATCCTCCCCATCACTTTCCTTTTCACCTTTTTGTCTTAGATTTTTTTGGATTTGAAATTTTACTCGGTATGGATTGGTTGGCTAAGTACAAAGCTGTGCTCGATTGCGAAAAACGATATCTTTATGGACCGTCTTTGGGACATAGAAATATCTTGTGAAGGTCCTAATCCAAGAAGGGATAGTTTTCTTTATGCTTTAGATACATCCCAGACAGGATTAGAAACAATACCCATTGTTAAAGAATTTGCATATGTCTTTGAGGAAGTAAAAAGTTTGCCCCTACATCGAGAAATCGAATTCCGTATCTATTTAGTTCCTGGTGCGATGCCAATTAAACAACGAGATAAAAGAATGGCTCCGAAAGAAAGGGATGAGTTGAATAACCAAACCCAAGAGCTATTAAAGAAAGGATTGATAAGACCCAACCGTTCAAGTTGGAGATCAGCAGTAGTTTTTGTTGCTAAGTCAGACGGATCTTTGAGATTGTGTGTTGACTTTCGAGATCTAAATAAACAAACCATTAAGAACAAGTATCCTCTACCCCGAATAGATGACTTGTTTTACCAGTTACATGGAGCTCGAGTTTTCTATAAAATGGACCTAGCTACAGGATTCCATCAGTTAAGGATCGCATAATATTGCATCCATCTAACTACATTCAAAGGTCAGAATACTTTCTATGAGTGGTTGGTTATGCTTTTGGGCTGACTAATGCGCCCGCTTATTTTGTTGACCTTATGAATAGAGTGTCTAGAGATGTGATAAACAAATTCGTGTTAGTCTTTATTGATGATATCCTCATCTACTCAAAGACAGAAGAAGAACACGCAAGGCATCTAGAAGCTTTGTTGGAGATATTGAGGAATAATGTGCTTAAAGACAAATTCTCAAAGTGGCATTTTTGGAAGAAGGAGGTAAGATTCCTTGGACATATAATATCAATGGATTGAATTTCAGTGGATCCAGGGAAAGTTGCATCTATTCAAGATTGGAAGCAGCCACAAACTCCTAAAGAGATTCGTAGCTTCTTAGGTTTGGCAAGATACTACAGAAGATTCGTTCAAGACTTATCTAAGATTGCTTATCACCTAACGAAGTTGACAATGAAGGATGCTAAATTTGTTTGGACTCCAAAATGTGAAGAAGCATTCCAAGAACTAAAGAAGAGGTTGACAACCACTCCAGTTTTAGCAATTATAAATGGAAATAGTGAATTGACCGTTTATATAGATGCTTGTGGAGAAGGAGTTCGTGCAGTTTTAATGCAAGATGGGAAGGTGATTGCTTACGCTAGTAGACAGCTGAAGACGCATGAGAAGAATTACGCAACACACGCCTTAGAATTATTAGCCGTTGTGTTCGCTCTAAAGGTATGGAGGCATTATTTGATGGGTAAGAATTCTTCATAGTTTATTTTAAAATAAAACTTTGAATTGACCTTAGTAAATAATATTCCATCCTTTAGGTGAAAAATTCAAACTATTCACGGACCACAAATATTTGAAGTATCTTTTCATCCAGAAGGATTTAAATATGAGACAACAACGTTGGTAAGAATTTCTCGCATCTTACGATCTAGATATTCTATATACACCCAGGAAAGCCAACATAGTAGCTGAGTAGGAAGTTAGCTACTATTTCTTATTTGGTAGTAACTCCAACTCTTCTGGAAAGAATTGCCAGTAAACAGGGAGAAGATAAACGGTTTGAGAAATACATTAAAGCAGCTGAAGAAGGAAGAAATTCAAGCTTTAAAATAGATAACCTTGGAGTATTGCGGTTAAATGGAAGAATTTGTGTTCTATATATTGGAAATCTTAGGCAAGAAGTATTAGCTGAATGCCACACAGCCCAACTTAGCATTCATATGGGAATTCATAAGATGTAAAGGACATGAAGCG
Organism: Allium fistulosum; assembly: GCA_030737815.1. Classification (NCBI taxonomy): domain Eukaryota; kingdom Viridiplantae; phylum Streptophyta; class Magnoliopsida; order Asparagales; family Amaryllidaceae; genus Allium; species Allium fistulosum. The sequence continues at coordinate 1,382,799,480 of CM060901.1, read as the reverse complement.
TACATTTTGGTGGAGAAGCACGAAGAGGGACGTATCTATCTATGTCAGCTGTTGTGAAAATTGCCAAAGAATCAAAAGCAACCAACAAAAGACGGCAAGATTACTTCAACCTTTGGAGATTCCAGCTTGGAAGTGGGATCAAATGTCCATGGATTTCATTGATGGCTTACCCCAAACAAGGAAAGGAAATGATGGCATTTGGGTTATCATAGACCGATTAACCAAAAGTGCACACTTTATTCTAGTTAAGCCAACAAGAAAGGCCGCAAGCCTTGCAGATATATATATATATATATATATATATGATGGAGATTGTCCGATTGCATGGAGTTCGGAGCAGTATAGTAAGCGATCGTGATCCAATCTTCACTATTCAGTTTTGGGACGCACTACAGACGGCTTTGGGAATGAAGCTGAGTATAAGCACTGCATATCACCCCCAAACTGATGGATAGACAAAAAGAGTCAACCGCATTTTAGAAGATCTTTTAAGAGCATGTATTCTAGACTTTGGAGGCTCGTGGGAGATTCATTTACATTTAGTGGAGTTCTCTTATAATAACAGCTATCAAGCTAGTATCGGTATGGCACCGTATTAAGCTCTATATGGTCGTCCATGTAAATCGCCAGCATGTTTGATAGAATCTGGAGATTGGTTAGTGCTTCGCCCAGATATGATACGAGAAGCTTGAGAGAAAGTTGATATGATTAGAAAGAAGCTAAAAGAAGCCCAAAGTAGACAGAAAAGTTATGCAGACCGAAGGCGTAGAAATCTGGAATTTTCAATTGGAGATTTAGTCTTTTGAAAGTCTCTCCAATGAAAGGAGTAGTAAGATTTGGAAGAGCTGGGAAGTTAGCACATCGATATATTGGACCTTTTCCCATTCTCGAACGAATCGGCCCACTAGCTTATCGAGTACAATTTCCTGAAAGATTGTCTGGTGTACACAATATTTTTCACGTATCACATTTACGGAAGCATGTATATGACCTAGAACAAATCATAGAAATGGCTGCTCATGATGACTTGGAGATAAAACCAAACTTAGCGGTTATTAGAAGGCCCGTTCGAATCGTGGGTCAAGATGAGAAATGATCAAGAAGGAAGGTTGTAAGGTTGGTAAAAATTCAATGGAGCGGGGATACCGATGATTGCGCATGGGAAACAGAAGATAGAATGAGAAAAGCATATCCCAAGTTTAGGATCGATGTATAGACTTTATCTATCGTTTGAGTGTACTCACCTCATGTGGTATAATCAATTATTTTATATATTCCATCTTATTGAATATATATTTCCTTTTGAGCTATTTTCTTCTTATCTAATTTCGAGGACGAAATTCTTTTAAGTAGGGGAGAATGTAACGACCCGAAATTTAACCACCTCAAAATATAACATTTAAAGCGATTTTAAATATAAAATATAAAATATTTTATGATTTAAATAATATTAGATAGGATTTAGAAATTGAAATATACATAAAAATAGTGACATTTGCTTATACCGACAAAAGTAACAAAATCTTGATTTTAGAAAAGTAAGTTTAAATGATTTAATAAATTATTTTAATTTATTTATGAATGTTTATATTTTTAAATAACATTATATAAATTTATTTTTAAATTTGATTTACACAAAATAAATAGTTTAACAAAAACGTCAAAATATGACCGTAAAACATTTTGTAAAAAATCGGCATTTTGGCAGTCTAAAAGTTGTCACAACGTCGTTGCACCTTTATGTACACAATTTAATAAACATGTGAACATATAAAGGTGGTTAACAATTAACTAAACAAGGTTACTTTTAATAATCATACTTAGAAAACTTCTTGAAACAATTAGCAAAAGTAAACTAAATAAGACAAAACACATGTCACATCACATGTGACATAAAGTAAAGTAATCATTCTTATTCTTTACTTAACTCTTAAGTGTTTGGATTTTAAAAGTGTGATGTGATGTGGATGGTAAGTGTTGAATTAAATAAGTTTACTTAATTCTTAAGGAATGTTATTTAAGTAAAAACACAAATCTATATTTTAATATCAAATATTTTCTATAAATACACATCCTCTTCTTCTTTGCTTTTACACCATTTCTTCTCTACTTTCTCAAGCTCTCTTACATCCATTAATGCCTATTCACCTTAACAAAATTATGCCATAATATTCCAAGAATTAAATCACAAAGCAAAACTCATCAAAATCACTCAAACTCCACTTCAAACTCCCCCTTCCCCCTCTTATTACTCATGGCCCCCTCTTTTCTCCATTTGGCCGAGCACATCTTCCCCTTCAAGCATGGCCATGGCCTCCTAAGGCAAGTACGAGGAAGTTTAGAAAGTTCTAAGAGCTTAAGGAAAAGTTTAGCAAGTTATAAGAGCTTAAGGAAAAGTTTAGCAAAGTTAGAAAAGTTTAAATGTAGTTTGAAAGCAACAAAAGGTGAGAACTCTAAATTGTTAAGAAGGAAATGTTTATATGATGTTTTGCAAGTTATAAATGTTGTTTGGAAGTTAATAACGATGTTTGATAAGTGTTTGAAAAAGAAAGCAACCACCTTTAAGTCATTTCCAAAAGTTATGAAACACCCCACACCCCTTAATATACCCAAAAGGACACATTAAAAGGCGTGGTGCGTTGTAGGTATAACTAAAACTAACAAAGACTAAGATTCATAAGACAAAAATAGGTAAAAACAGCGTAAACTAAAATAATAACTTAATTAAAACAAAGCTTCATGGTTACTTCATAAATAATTCATATACTAAATACAACATCCATATCTCAAAACCCATCATGTCTTATGAAATAAAAATTCATAGTCTCAAAATCAAAGTATATAATGTCCCTCGTAATAAGCCAGTACACGAAGAGAACTAAAGCTGAAATAAAAGAAATACATAGTAGAGAACTCCTCTAGGAAACTTCCAACTAACAGCAATCTACCGACTTCTTTCTTGATTGCCTATGGGGGGGAAAGGGGAAATAGAGGAGTGGGTCAGACTAAAAGTCTGGTGAATGATAGTAATTACTAGTCTTTAAGCAAGATAAAAGTAATAGACTCTACAACAGTTCTAGCATAAATAAGGGTAACAAAGGAAATAGGAAAGAGATAAACTGAAAATAAATACGATTAAATATTGCTTAATTTATAAGATAGGTTAACTTTGATTGCTTGTAGTTGTCCTTGATTTCTGCTTTAATTAAGCTGAATTCCTAATCCTGTAATTAGGATGTGACCCTAATTCTACCCTTTTTGATCGGCCTGCTACTCCATAGACCTTACTACGAACCATCCGCTATATAACTCCCTACACATCAGCCAATGGTATCTACGAAAGATGCATAAAGCAACTATTGTGGATCCGGATGACATATATAGCTCCTTACACAGAACGCAATGATGTCTACGAAAGACACTCATACTAAGCGCTTGGAACTCATAACCATTACTGAGCACCCGAATGGAAGTCGCACGCGTAATTGCCACCATGCCCATGCTACCTTTTGCTCCACCTATTCGGTCTTCTTATTACCTCAAGCATAAGCGTGCCCCTCATCCCACTTAAGGCTAACGTGAGATCACCGTGTGTCCATAAAATCTATAGGGGAAATGCTGTTGGTACTGGCCTTTCATCCAAACAATATCTAGCTGCGCCCCTTATCCAAATCCCTCGTGATTTGGACTTCTATTTGACCAATTACTACCATTCTTAGCATAAGCGTGCCCTAGGCTCACCTTTTTGTCTAATAGGGAATGCTATTTGGTACGGGTCCTACTTTCATCTTTGCTTATTAACTTAGATAAATTATTTTAAATAAGCCTTTACAATTTATCCCTACTATCTTTGCTTATTAATTTATCCTAAGTCTTAAAATAAGCCTCATTCTGTTCCATTTCTTATTATAACCTACGTTATAATCATGCTTATTACTTAACCCATGGTCTAAGTGTGAAAATAAGCTTCTTAAATCTTTTACTCTATTTAGTTATATTTCTAAGTTATAACTATGCCAAGTATCTTTAATTAGTCCAATTCTAATTATAGTTAGACATAATTTTAGTCCAATTCCTTTATTCATTACAGTCCAATTTCATTATTTATTGAAGTCTTTATAATTTACATCTTATTTTCTTCATTCAATATTCTTACTTATATAATCCATATTCGCGTTTAATTTATTCTAATCCATAGGCGAAGTAAAGGGGGATGAAGAGAATAGACGCTTGCATAAAATCCAAAACGTCGAAAAAGATGTAAATAACAGTAAATAAACTTAAATACTGTGAATAAACTGTAAATCAATAAAAAGCTATGCTTAGCAAAAATAAACCAAAATTACTGAAAAGAATAGCCGAAAGGAAATAGACTGAAAATAATTCTAAAAACTGTAAATAAACTGCTGAAAAGGCTATTCCAGAAATCGTAGTAAAACTACAACTATTGGAAACCCAATTATTTTAAATTACTTAAAGAAATCTTAAATTAATTACAATCACTCACCTCCGGTCCTAAGCTTTTCCTTTGGTCTTCCCGGATCCACTTGGAGTTGTAAAATAATTTAATTTATAATGATTTTCACCTTTGGAAAAATTATTCCGTTTAAGGTCCTTCCTAGAAAGGTGAACCCAATTGGAGAAAACATAGAATGAGAAAAAGTGTTAGGTCTAGGGTTCTATTTATAGGTGTGGAAGTGGATCTCGGACCGTTGGATTTGGAGATTGAATAGGATGCATCCACATCATAGGATGAATAAGGGTCATCGGATGTAGAAACGGAGGGACCAGATCGGTTTAAACGATGCAAAACACGTCACTAGAGGCTCTGGAACGTTCGAACGAATGAACATTCGTTTGTTTGCAAATTGCAAAGGCGGGTCGACCGCCTTGGTGCCCAGGTCGACCGGCCGGTCGACCTGCATATATATATATATATATATATATATATATATATTTCATTTCTTTGATTATTTCGTTATTTGCTCAAATTAACTCGGATTCTGACGTTCTATATATGGAAATTGACCAGAAAATTACCACGGACACAATGGTGCAACTTCTGCGGCTTTATTTTGATAATCTCACAAAGTTATTTTATTATTTAATTAATAAACAAATTAATTATTATTGGTTAAATTTTGGGTTGTTACATTCTCCCCTCCTTAAGGGATTTCGTCCCTGAAATCTCTAAGGATAAAAGAATGTACTAAATGTTTTCATCTAATTCTACAACCAACTACTCAATCATCAACCATTCATCCATTGTCCTTAAGTTTTTCTAATGCAATTTATGATACTTATTCAATTAGTGTAGTGTAAATGTTCCTAACTAATGCAAAAGATTAGGCGATCCACTGATTCAGTTGACCTCCTTTTATGTAATTATGTCCGTGTCATGTATCCAAATGAATGCAAAAATTTCCTAATGATAACTGATAGTTCTATATGCGTGTTACAAACATCACCCAAATGCAACAATCAAGTTATAAACATCCATTTATAGCAACCATGGAAATAAAATAAAAATGCGCACACATCCATATGTATATGCTCTAGTGTCCTAGTTAGGCCGATCCCTAAGGAATAATAGTGCCTAGTGTACCTATATGCTTCCATAGCATCCACTAGCAAACAGTTGCAGCCGCTAGCATACATCATTCATAACATGTTTACATCAAATCCTACCATCCATTGGTTAAATCCTAATTCCTACCCTCCCAAAGGATAACAAAGAAAAGAACCTATTCAAATCTAAAGATGGAAAAAGAAATTCTAAAACTTACTATAAAAAAGATGAGGATGGAAAGTATGAATCTTCTCTTCTGCTTCCCAAGTGGCGTCTGCAACATCATCTCCCCATTGCACCTTCACCAGTGGAACCTCCTTATTCCTTAGTCGCCTAATGTCTCTTCCAACAATCTTCATGGGGATATGCCGAATAGAAGCTTCCCTTTCTACCTCCACCTCATCTAACTGACAAGGCTCTACAACCTCCCCCGAGTCATGTAAGCACTTTCGCAAGTGCGAAACATGGAAAACGTCATGCACTCCTGCGAGCCTATCAGGTAGCCTTACATGGTAACCAATCTTCCCAACTCTCTCTGTGATAGGAAATGGTCCAATAAATCTAGGGGCTAACTTTCCATTTGATCCGAATCTTACCACCTTCCTAAGCGGGGATACTTTGATAAAAAATAAGTCTCCAACCTCAAACTCTAAGTCTCTTCTCTGCTTATATGCATACGACTTATGTCTGTCTTGAGCCAGCAGATTTGTAACGTATCGGGTTTTGCCCGCTCGAAAATCAACATCCGTACTTTACATTGTACTAGAATGCCGCAGATTCGACCGTTCAAATCCGATTCGCCGGAGCTATAACACAATTAAGTAAATAACACAGCGGAAGGAAAGAATAATACATTGATATACAATATCTGATACAACAGAGTGATACAATGAATATCAATATACATCAGAGATATGATACAAGAAATAGCAGCGGAAAAGAAAAGATAACAACAGCAGCGGAACAATATCAATAGGAATGATAACTCCAAAATGATCTTCAGACAAGAATGAATCCACAACTCCAAGATAAGCAACTCCGATGAATGAACTAGCTCCAGATAATCTACTAAATCTGAATATCTGAAAAGAAACCCAACTCTAGACTGCTCGTGTGGAAAATTATGAGCACCCAGAGTTTAGGGAAGGAACAATAAACTCCGGATCAGTCATGGGACTGGTGTGAGCAACAAAAACAGTTTATCTTTAAACAAACACAAAAGGTTTTGAACATTGAAATCCGCAATGCTTTTGGAAAATGAAACTACCATAAGACCTCCCGCCACACACACAATGCAAACGCAGAATTGGAGGAGATTTCTTCTTATGATAGTCAAACATGCTTACTACGCAAATCATTGGATATTATCATTAGTGCATAGTGTAGAAAAACATTTTGAAAGTATAATATTAATCTTAGCCAACATACGACCAGTATCGTATGCCTACTATAGCTACCATCTAAACAGTGGTGACCACCGTACGTAAATGGCAGGTTCTACAACTAAAACCGTACAAGTTCCGTATTGGAGAAATGGATTTCCAACAAATGATCAGGCTAAGGAACTTCCTTCCGCCGCATGGGAACGCCTCTGGCGGGACGCCCCGAGAGACAAACTGCTCTCTGCCAACACAAGGACGGGTTACCCCTGTAACAGGTAACTCACGAATATGCCACCTCCCGGTCCTTTGGGACCTTTATCCGAGGCCTCGATAACCAACATCACACATAATAAAGTGTATCCACATGAGTAAGTATCTGGGCTCCATACCATGACACCACCCTTTTCCAGAAGGAAATGACATACCCTAAAGGGCGCGACCCTCATAACCTTGCTGCAACATTCCTGTTTCGACCATTTCCGGGTTGTGAGGCCCTGACGAAGTCTCGTCCACAAAGCTACGCTTTGTCACAAAGCCATGCTTTGGGTCAACAGATGATCAACCTATGATCACAAAGATATAAGATCAAACAAATGATCATATCACAAATGATCAAACACTGATCATCACACAACAACACTCAGCATGCCACATTACCAAATTGGGAATATATCGCTGATAACCTTCAACTACATAACCTCTGAGCTCGTACGTCTCAGAGAAGGGTGTTAAGCTAAGAGAATAAATTCTCCGCCACCAACAGAAATGTATTTGAAAGAAATCTTCTTTATATCTCAAAGTGTAATGTCAGACATGTAACCATACAAGTCTGTTCCGGGTTCGAACAGAACCGAAGGCACTTCTCACGAAGCCCTTGCAATTCCGGGTAATTTCCAATCACATCCGGACTTCCCATCACAAAGGGTGCTAAAATCTCTATACCGGGGACCAGTCGATGCAGAGACATTCGACGAGTTGTCCTTTCGTTTTCGAAAATATCCGGTCTTCACCACCGGTCTTCAAATGCTATCCATATACGACGTATCAGTATTCGGAACGGGTTATATGACACAAAGGTCCTCTCCCGGCTAAACCGAATAGTGAGCGCGATATTTAAAAACATATGGATATTGGGATTTCAATTAAGTCACAACTTATTACCCAAAACTGTTCATTCGAATGGTTATAACAATTTACCATTTCCAATCTTTTAAACAAAAAGATTCATTTCAAAAACCTTCGATGGTTTAAACAAATTTCCACACTTTTAATCTTTTAAACAAAAAGATTCAATTCACAAAGTTAACCCCATTCACAAAGATTCATTCATAGATTTTCAAATCGATTTCCATTTCAATTTGGTTAACTCGTTAAATCTTTAAATCAAGATTTAACTTATAGCTTTCAAAACTCGTTTCCAAAGATTCATTCATAGCCTTTCAAAAAGATGCATTCATAACTTAGAAAACCATTTTTCAATTCAATCTTCAAATTCCTTTAATTAAACTGGAATTTCTTCTTTTATCTGAAAGCTTTTATTCTTTTAAAATAAACAGTTTTCATTTTGGAAATCTGATTCATTTATACGAGTTAAAATCCTTGGGTTAAATTCAAATTCTTAAATCAATATTTTAAAACGGTTCCAATTCATATAAACTCATAAATAAGTTGAACAGCCTTTTTAAACCCTAGTTTCCAAATCATAGAATTCAATTTCAAATATTGCATTCAAATTTAAATCAACTTATTTAATTTTCAAACTCGATTAAGTTATTCGAAATAACTTTAATCTTTGAAATCCCATTTCAAAAGCTTTTCACACTAAACCCAAATTTCTAATTTCAAATTCAATTAAAATTAAAATTTCAAAATCATCAAATTTAAATTATCTGTGACTTAACCGATTTCCACGTGAAATCCATATTTGTGTGTGTAAAAGTGTGGTCCGGGGTTTAACACAATAGTGCAACATCATACAATCATCACAGATCAGAATACAGAAATATAGTTGATAAGCGATATAAACTATAATGCTCATCTTCATTCACAGATCACAGATATATATCACAGATAAGTAAATTACAGATCACAACATAAATTAGGGTATATCACAAAGCATCTCAAATCACGGATATCAAACAATCAAATCATCCAATAGAATCCAAACATTCATAAGTAAGATCAGTTAATTGTCTGATTAATTCAAATCAGATTTATTACTTAGGAATAAATTACCGATCCTAGTTAATTAACATTAATTAACTACGAATTATTTTAAATTAATTAACCTTTAATAATTAATTACCCTTTTATTTTAATTCATCAACCTTTAATTATTAAATAATTAAACATTAATCATTTAATTCACCACTTAATAAATTATCTTAAATCAATGATTAATTTCTCTCTAATTACATCAAGTAATTTCCTTTAATTAATTACACAAATTAATTATTTTTAACCAATTACAGTAATTACCCTTTAATTACTTCATTAATTTATTAACTAAAATTAACTACATTAATCCTTAATTACAATTTAATTATCTCCAATTACTTAATTAATTAATCACTAATTACAACTTAGTAACTTAATTAATTAATCACTAATTATTAATTAATTATCTTTAATTTACTACTTAATTAAAATAAATATTAATCAAGATTTAAAAATATCTTAAGTATTAACTTTGATTAAATCAAAATATCCAAATTTAATTATAAGAAGTAATTAATCCTTAATTTCTTCCATGGAATAATTTCATTTAAACCATTTATAATTGATTATTTAAATTACTAAATCCTTAGTTAATTTTCTTCATTAACTAATAACTTTTCTCTAATTATAAATAAGTCCAAATCATTAATATATATATACACACACTTTCAAATTACTTAACCATTTCTAATTTAAATTTAAAACTTTTATTTTCCCAAACTAAGATCTAACATAAGCCAAAATTTATACTTAAACTTTAACTTTAAAAACTCAGTTTTAACCTGACTTTAAACTTGAACTTCAGTTTAAATGTTTGAAAGAAAACAGAACAGGGTTCTGTTTAAACCTGGAAATCAGGTTGTAGCCAAGCTACCCCCGTATCTCCTTCGAGTCCAACCCCTCAAAACTCCGACCCAATCACCAAATTACTCGAGACAAACCCGAGTACTCCAACACAACCATCCAATCCAGATTCGACGTGCACACTGTGCACGTGCCCAACGTCGCCGCCTTCAGATGAACATCGCGACATCGCTCGACGATCCCTCGAACCCATACGAACTCGCATATACACTCCAATCGAACGAATCCTCCTCGAATTCGAAAACGAGTTTGAACTTCCAGATCTGAACATAGACGAAAACTTTCATCAATCCTGGCAATGCATCGCTCTCGATGCCTCGACCACCGGAGGTCCTGAAACTCCGGTCGTCTGCTCATCATCACTCCTCCTACCATCACCGAAAAGCACGAACAGCTCGATCACGCGTAGATGATGAACCCATCACGTTTACTGACATGTGCAAAAACTTGACAAAAACCCTAGTTCGGCCTCGTTTTTCAAATTCACACAATATAAAAATTATTTCACATTTTTCTCAATATCATAGATGATCATATTATCTTCATACCAAATTTCAACCTTTATTAATGGATCATTCAACAGTAATTGATAATAATGCAATTTTTGTTCATATTTAAACTGCTCCGGAAATACCAAGCTAAAAATCTTCATTTTAGTTTTAAAAGTCGCAACTTGCAGTAATAATTCAATATATAAACTTGAATTAGCATTTTATAGCATTCAAATTTATCAAAGAAGTGTTTGATTTACCTGTAGAACAAGTTACAGTAGTCTCTTACAATCATAGTTTTAATTAGCCTTTAAAATCTTAAAATTAGTTTAAACATATTGTTTTAGTTAACAACTTACAGATTAAAATTGTTTGTTTGAACAAAAACATGATTCATGTATCAAGTGATAGGGAGATATATGTACAGAGCAACATATACATATGCACAGAATCATATTCCAACTGAAATATTCACAAACCAGATTATAAATGAATCTTGATCTATTTTTAAAATAACTTAAAGCTTTTGAAATTAAATGTTACTCACCTGACTATAAAACAGAGAGCTTTATTCTTCTTTTGTTTGAAACATGAAACTTGAAAGCTGGAATTTGAACTTGCATATTTTTTTTTGTTGATTCCAGGTTGCAAATTTTTGAAAAGAACTACAGGTTTTGATATAAATTCTGGTTTTGCTGTGTTGTGATAGACAAATGAAACAAGGAGAGATATATAGAAAGAAGTTTCACAGGGTTTGCATTAGCTAGTACAAACAATTTCTGTTCGTTCAGAGATTTTTTCTTTACTTTCTATTTATTTATTTGGCCAGGGAAGATTTGTTATGGAGGCTGAATTTATCTTTTGAACAATTCGAATTGACTGTTTGCTGCTTAGAGGTAGAGGCATTAAATGCTTAAGTACTATATGTCTCAACCTTAACTTATTTTAGTACATAGATATTTTTATAGATATCCTTATTTTACTTGTTTATGTTTTGCATATCTACTCTCAGGTTTCATTCATATTCCATTTGCCTAGTTTGTATTTATCTCTAGTACAAATATACTTGCTTGCATACTTTATTTACAGCTACAAATATACAAAGCCTGGCACATCTCCCATTTATTTTATAAGCATATTTTATATGCCTGCATTCTAAATCTTACAGTCTCATTCACTTTCTTTTGCCTGGCTTATTACTTTACATAACTATGTGTTTGTGGATATAAAGCTATTTTTTTAGTTATGTTGGTATACTTTATTTACAATTTAAATCCAAATCAAATATATATCTATATATATTATTTCAAATTTAGTCAGATATGTCCAAATACAGATATATATTCTCATATATACAATATTTTTAAATTTTTAAACGATTTATACAAATATACTTGGATATCGGGGAAACTCGCATTGCCTTATCGATTTATTCCACAAATATTAATTCAAAAATAAATAAATTATCATTTTAAATTTATATAAAATCCGGGGTCGTTACAGACTTCCCCCCTTAAAAGAATTTCGTCCTCGAAATTACCAAGGAGATAAAAAGATAGATGAAGAATATTTCATCAACTGAACATCTACTCTGCATTTGGCTTACCAAATCAGAATATCAATAACAGATACAAGAACAAATCTGTTTAACACTTCAGAAGATACTCGGGTAGTCGGGTTATCCAGATCTACGAAATATGCAGTGGCATTGGTCAGTTCAAAAGGATAACTAACCATTCGTAGAATATATCCGGACCCAAAGAATAGATAGGTGTATGGATACCATTTCAAAACTTTCAGTTTAAAAACCAAAATGTACCTATCAACTATAGCAATCAAAGCAACCAAGGCATCCAATACATCCAAACAAACAAGTCTGGCCTATCTGGAGTTTATGTCCCATTTTAATATGTCGAATTCCTTCCTGGATCTACCAGAAACTATCGAAGAATTGATAAAAGATGACGAACAAAAGAGATTGATAGAGGAAAGATTGTTTCCACTATTGTTACAGGATATTGACCATTTCTAGTCGTATTCCCCTGTCCCCTATCTCATCCTCTTCTTGCACTCATACTCACAATCAGTGGATAGTAAGAGAATTTACTGAGGCATACGGACGGATATCTGAGAATTACTCATTCTAGGGTATACTTCACCCTATCTCTAATGAGCTACTTAATGTGTTATACTCCTGAGCTAAAGTTCAACCTTAGCTCTGATACCACATGTAACGTCTCGGCATTTCCGGCAGCAGCGACCGGTAGGCTTTGCAACCATCCCGGCCCCACCGTGGCTCACACTGGCACCTCGCAGTTGCTTTTACGGCCAGCCTCTCGACTGTCACAACCAACCCATCCCTCTCAGGGACATGTAGGGGTAAGAGTCTCCCGTTCGCCACCAAACCGCGAAGCGAGAACCCCCTATCATGCTGTAATATAGCAAATGCGATCCATATACGACGTATCAGTATTCGGAACGGGTTATATGACACAAAGGTCCTCTCCCGGCTAAACCGAATAGTGAGCGCGATATTTAAAAACATATGGATATTGGGATTTCAATTAAGTCACAACTTATTACCCAAAACTGTTCATTCGAATGGTTATAACAATTTACCATTTCCAATCTTTTAAACAAAAAGATTCATTTCAAAAACCTTCGATGGTTTAAACAAATTTCCACACTTTTAATCTTTTAAACAAAAAGATTCAATTCACAAAGTTAACCCCATTCACAAAGATTCATTCATAGATTTTCAAATCGATTTCCATTTCAATTTGGTTAACTCGTTAAATCTTTAAATCAAGATTTAACTTATAGCTTTCAAAACTCGTTTCCAAAGATTCATTCATAGCCTTTCAAAAAGATGCATTCATAACTTAGAAAACCATTTTTCAATTCAATCTTCAAATTCCTTTAATTAAACTGGAATTTCTTCTTTTATCTGAAAGCTTTTATTCTTTTAAAATAAACAGTTTTCATTTTGGAAATCTGATTCATTTATACGAGTTAAAATCCTTGGGTTAAATTCAAATTCTTAAATCAATATTTTAAAACGGTTCCAATTCATATAAACTCATAAATAAGTTGAACAGCCTTTTTAAACCCTAGTTTCCAAATCATAGAATTCAATTTCAAATATTGCATTCAAATTTAAATCAACTTATTGAATTTTCAAACTCGATTAAGTTATTCGAAATAACTTTAATCTTTGAAATCCCATTTCAAAAGCTTTTCACACTAAACCCAAATTTCTAATTTCAAATTCAATTAAAATTAAAATTTCAAAATCATCAAATTTAAATTATCTGTGACTTAACCGATTTCCACGTGAAATCCATATTTGTGTGTGTAAAAGTGTGGTCCGGGGTTTAACACAATAGTGCAACATCATACAATCATCACAGATCAGAATACAGAAATATAGTTGATAAGCGATATAAACTATAACGCTCATCTTCATTCACAGATCACAGATATATATCACAGATAAGTAAATTACAGATCACAACATAAATCAGGGTATATCACAAAGCATCTCAAATCACGGATATCAAACAATCAAATCATCCAATAGAATCCAAACATTCATAAGTAAGATCAGTTAATTGTCTGATTAATTCAAATCAGATTTATTACTTAGGAATAAATTACTGATCCTAGTTAATTAACATTAATTAACTACGAATTATTTTAAATTAATTAACCTTTAATAATTAATTACCCTTTTATTTTAATTCATCAACCTTTAATTATTAAATAATTAAACATTAATCATTTAATTCACCACTTAATAAATTATCTTAAATCAATGATTAATTTCTCTCTAATTACATCAAGTAATTTCCTTTAATTAATTACACAAATTAATTATTTTTAACCAATTACAGTAATTACCCTTTAATTACTTCATTAATTTATTAACTAAAATTAACTACATTAATCCTTAATTACAATTTAATTATCTCCAATTACTTAATTAATTAATCACTAATTACAACTTAGTAACTTAATTAATTAATCACTAATTATTAATTAATTATCTTTAATTTACTACTTAATTAAAATAAATATTAATCAAGATTTAAAAATATCTTAAGTATTAACTTTGATTAAATCAAAATATCCAAATTTAATTATAAGAAGTAATTAATCCTTAATTTCTTCCATGGAATAATTTCATTTAAACCATTTATAATTGATTATTTAAATTACTAAATCCTTAGTTAATTTTCTTCATTAACTAATAACTTTTCTCTAATTATAAATAAGTCCAAATCATTAATATATATATACACACACTTTCAAATTACTTAACCATTTCTAATTTAAATTTAAAACTTTTATTTTCCCAAACTAAGATCTAACATAAGCCAAAATTTATACTTAAACTTTAACTTTAAAAACTCAGTTTTAACCTGACTTTAAACTTGAACTTCAGTTTAAATGTTTGAAAGAAAACAGAACAGGGTTCTGTTTAAACCTGGAAATCAGGTTGTAGCCAAGCTACCCCCGTATCTCCTTCGAGTCCAACCCCTCAAAACTCCGACCCAATCACCAAATTACTCGAGACAAACCCGAGTACTCCAACACAACCATCCAATCCAGATTCGACGTGCACACTATGCACGTGCCCAACGTCGCCGCCTTCAGATGAACGTCGCGACATCGCTCGACGATCCCTCGAACCCATACGAACTCGCATATACACTCCAATCGAACGAATCCTCCTCGAATTCGAAAACGAGTTTGAACTTCCAGATCTGAACATAGACGAAAACTTTCATCAATCCTGGCAATGCATCGCTCTCGATGCCTCGACCACCGGAGGTCCTGAAACTCCGGTCGTCTGCTCATCATCACTCCTCCTACCATCACCGAAAAGCACGAACAGCTCGATCACGCGTAGATGATGAACCCATCACGTTTACTGACATGTGCAAAAACTTGACAAAAACCCTAGTTCGGCCTCGTTTTTCAAATTCACACAATATAAAAATTATTTCACATTTTTCTCAATATCATAGATGATCATATTATCTTCATACCAAATTTCAACCTTTATTAATGGATCATTCAACAGTAATTGATAATAATGCAATTTTTGTTCATATTTAAACTGCTCCGGAAATACCAAGCTAAAAATCTTCATTTTAGTTTTAAAAGTCGCAACTTGCAGTAATAATTCAATATATAAACTTGAATTAGCATTTTATAGCATTCAAATTTATCAAAGAAGTGTTTGATTTACCTGTAGAACAAGTTACAGTAGTCTCTTACAATCATAGTTTTAATTAGCCTTTAAAATCTTAAAATTAGTTTAAACATATTGTTTTAGTTAACAACTTACAGATTAAAATTGTTTGTTTGAACAAAAACATGATTCATGTATCAAGTGATAGGGAGATATATGTACAGAGCAACATATACATATGCACAGAATCATATTCCAACTGAAATATTCACAAACCAGATTATAAATGAATCTTGATCTATTTTTAAAATAACTTAAAGCTTTTGAAATTAAATGTTACTCACCTGACTATAAAACAGAGAGCTTTATTCTTCTTTTGTTTGAAACATGAAACTTGAAAGCTGGAATTTGAACTTGCATATTTTTTTTTGTTGATTCCAGGTTGCAAATTTTTGAAAAGAACTACAGGTTTTGATATAAATTCTGGTTTTGCTGTGTTGTGATAGACAAATGAAACAAGGAGAGATATATAGAAAGAAGTTTCACAGGGTTTGCATTAGCTAGTACAAACAATTTCTGTTCGTTCAGAGATTTTTTCTTTACTTTCTATTTATTTATTTGGCCAGGGAAGATTTGTTATGGAGGCTGAATTTATCTTTTGAACAATTCGAATTGACTGTTTGCTGCTTAGAGGAAGAGGCATTAAATGCTTAAGTACTATATGTCTCAACCTTAACTTATTTTAGTACATAGATATTTTTATAGATATCCTTATTTTACTTGTTTATGTTTTGCATATCTACTCTCAGGTTTCATTCATATTCCATTTGCCTAGTTTGTATTTATCTCTAGTACAAATATACTTGCTTGCATACTTTATTTACAGCTACAAATATACAAAGCCTGGCACATCTCCCATTTATTTTATAAGCATATTTTATATGCCTGCATTCTAAATCTTACAGTCTCATTCACTTTCTTTTGCCTGGCTTATTACTTTACATAACTATGTGTTTGTGGATATAAAGCTATTTTTTTAGTTATGTTGGTATACTTTATTTACAATTTAAATCCAAATCAAATATATATCTATATATACTATTTCAAATTTAGTCAGATATGTCCAAATACAGATATATATTCTCATATATACAATATTTTTAAATTTTTAAACGATTTATACAAATATACTTGGATATCGGGGAAACTCGCATTGCCTTATCGATTTATTCCACAAATATTAATTCAAAAATAAATAAATTATCATTTTAAATTTATATAAAATCCGGGGTCGTTACAAGATTCGTGAGCTTTTGGAGAAGGGATTCATAAGAAGGATCATATCTGAGTGGGGAGCACTAGTCGTCTTCGCCACTAAGGCGGATGGTTCTCTCCGACTTTGCGTGGATAATAGAGAAATAAATAAACTCACCAAGAAAAAATGATATCCACTCCCTAGGATTGATGATATTTTTGACCAGTTGGTAGGTTCTTCGGTTTTCTCTCAGCTTGATTTAGCCATAGGATTCCATCAGCCTAGAGTCGCAGATGACAGCATAGATAAGACTGCCTTTAGGACACCAGACGGATTCTTCGAGTGGTTGGTTATGCCTTTTGGGCTAACCAATGCTCCAACCTATTTCGTTGATTTGATGAGCCGTGTCTTTAGGGATGTCCTAAAGAAGTTTTTGGTGGTATTTGTGGATGATATCTTGGTATTTTCCAAGAATATGGAGGAGCATGCTGTTCATTTGGAAGAAGTTCTTCGCACACTTCGTAGTCATTATTTGAGAGCTAAGTTTTCGAAGTGTCGTTTTTGGAGAGAGGTAGTTCGTTTCTTGGGGCACGTAGTCTCGAAGGAAGGTTTGGCTGTTGACCGTGCCAAGGTTATTGCGATGCAAGATTGGAAGGCCCCCAAGAACATTACTGAGGTTAGGAGCTTCCTAGGATTGGCTGGCTACTATAGGAAGTTCATTATAGACTTTGCCAAGATTTCGGCACCACTCATGCGCCTTACTAAGAAGAATAAAACTTCCGTGTGGGACGTGGATTGTGAGGATTCCTTCACGAAGCTTAAGAGAGCCCTTACTAGTGCACCAGTGTTAGTTTTACCCGACGGATGGCCAAACGGAGAGGGTAAATAGGGTGCTTGAGGATTTGCTGCAGATGTGCATTTTGGACTTTGGAGGAACTTGGGAGGAGAATCTTTCGTTGGTTGAGTTTGCGTACAATAATAGTTACCAAATAAGTATAGGAATGGCACCATTTGAGGCTTTATATGGGAGACCTTGAAAGTCCCCATCATGTTGGGTAGAGTATATGGAGAATTTATTACTTGGACCCGATATGGTTAGGGCTCTCTTAAGCTTCGTGAAGGAATCCTCACAATCCACATCCCACACGGAAGTTTTATTCTTCTTAGTAAGGCGCGTGAGTGGTGCCGAAATCTTTGTAAAGTCGATAATGAACTTCCTATAGTAGCCAGCCAATCCTAGGAAGCTCCTAACCTCGGTAACGTTCTTGGGGGCCTTCCAATCTTGCATCGCAATAACCTTGGCACGATCAACAGCCAAACCTTCCTTCGAGACTACGTGCCCCAAGAAACGAACTACCTCTCTCCAAAAATGACACTTCGAAAACTTAGCTTTCAAATAATGACTACGAAGTGTGCGAAGAACTTCTTCCAAATGAACAGCATGCTCCTCCATATTCTTGGAAAATACCAAGATATCATCCACAAATACCACCAAAAACTTATTTAGGACATCCCTAAAGACACGGCTCATCAAATCAACGAAATAGGTTGGAGCATTGGTTAGCCCAAAAGGCATAACCAACCACTCGAAGAATCCGTCTGGTGTCCTAAAGGCAGTCTTATCTATGCTGTCATCTGCGACTCTAGGCTAATGGAATCCTATAGCTAAATCAAGCTGAGAGAAAACCGAAGAACCTACCAACTGGTCAAAAAGATCATCAATCCTAGGGAGTGGATATCATTTTTTCTTGGTGAGCTTATTTATTTCTCTATAATCCACGCAAAGTCGGAGAGAACCATCCGCCTTAGTGGCGAAGACGACTAGTGCTCCTCACTCCGATATGCTCCTTCTTATGAATCCCTTCTCCAAAAGCTCACGAATCTGCTTACTCGATTCTTTCCTCTCCCTAGGTGCCATGTGCCTTAGAGGTAATGCTACTGGCTTAGCATTCTCAGTCAAATAAATCTTGATGTCAATCTCTCTCTTAGGGGGCAGTCCCTTAACCTCCTCAAAGACGTCTGCAAAATCTCTAACGACAGGAACCAAATGCAACTCTGATGACGATGAATCGAGGGAATAGAGAAAACTCAACATGACTGACCATTGCGGGTCACAAGATACCTCTAGAGTCCTACCACTGCAAGTCTCAAGTCTAGCGACTCTCCTCTCGCAGTCTAAGATAGCTCCATATGTGGATAGCCAATCCATCTCTAAGATCATCCCATACCCCGAGAATCCCAAAACATAGGCGTCGCAGTCAAATTCTATGCCTAGGATAAAGATTTTCAAACCCCTACAAACCATAGATAAGTGTGCCGATCCTCCTATGAGGTTTGAAACAATAATGGGGTCTACTACTAATGATATGTCCAAGTGCAAACAATCTACTAGAGAGCTAGAGATAAAAGAGTGTGATGCTCCAGAATCAAATAAAGTCCGAATGGGAAAATGGGATATAGAAATCAAACCTTCAACTGTGACTTTTCTACCTCTATTTGGAATGCTACCGGAAGGTGCTGTGTCTAATGCCTAAATCTGCGCAGCTGGTGCACTCACTCCCTGGGGACAACTCCTACTCATATGACCGGGTTGCCCGCAAGTATAACACTTACTCTTCACTTCTCCTTCCAGCAATCCTTGGCCATATGTCCAACCTTCCCACAACCATGGCACTTTATCCTTTCTCAATATGCTTCTGAGGAGCATCACCTTTCTTCTTCTTCTTATTCTTTTACCACCACTTCTTCTTTGGACCTTCTAACTTAACCTCCTCTTTAGACTCTCCCTCCTTGACCGTATCCAACATAAGTGCCATCTTAACCAAATACTCATAAGTAGCTCCCATCGGTACATGAGTCAGCAATAATCCCTGAAGGGGTTGATTCAATTCCTTCATAAACTTCATAGCTTTCTTATGCTGTGTGTTTACCAAATCCATACCAAACCGCGATAGCTCATTGTATTGATTGATGTATTCCTTAAAGGACAAACTCCTTTGCTTCAAATTGATGAACCTCTCCAACTGAACACTCTCTTCCGCCTGAGATAGAAACTTCCTATCGAATCGCTCCCGGAATCTATCCTAAGTAATATTCCTTCCCTCCAACTCGTTCACTTCCACAATAAGATGCTTCCTCCTTTAGCTGCCAAGCGGCTAGCTGAACTCGATGCTGACCATCCAATCCAAAAAGACCAAAAATCCTCTCTAGTCTCTATGCCATGCTCTCGCCTCCACAAAAGTCTCCTTGCCAAATAAAGTCTTCCCGCCCAAACTCGCAAAATCTTTACAAAGCTTAGAGAAATTGATGGCGGCAGGTGGGTTGATGGGATTCCCACCCATTGGTGTAGGATTGGGCACAGGCCTGTGCACCTCTAGAGTCGTGGCTTGTAAGTACCTAGGAAACCAGGCTGGGATTGGAATACCCTCGAGAAGGTTCGAGGCATCAGCCATTCTACGGAAAGAAAAGGGTAGTTTAGGAGATAGTCAAAGGGAAATTGAACAGGACTTATGAGGGGATTTTTTTTATAAAAATTGTTTTATACTTAAAAATCATTCCTAAAAGTTCTTTTCTGAAAAATACCTTTAAAATAAGTTATTTTGAAAAATACTTTACTTTTAAAAAAATTGGAACCTTGTAACCTTAGGCTCTGATACCAAGAGAAACACCCCACACCCCTTAATATACCCAAAAGGACACATTAAAAGGCGTGGTGCTTTGTAGGTATAACTGAAACTAACAGAGACTAAGATTCACAAGATAAAAATAGGTAAAAACAGCGAAAACTAAAATAATAACTTAATTAAAACAAAGCTTCATGGTTACTTCATTAATAATTCAAATACTAAATACAACATCCATATGTAAAAACCCATCATGTCTTATGAAATAAAAATTCATAGTCTCAAATTCAGAGTATATAATATCCCTCGTAATAAGACAGTACATGAAGAGAACTAAAGCTGAAATAAAAGAAATACATAGTAGAGAACTCCTTCAGGAAACCTCCAACCAACAGCAATCTACTGACTTCTTTCTTGATTGCCTATAGGGGGAAGGGGGAAATAGAGGAGTGGGTCAGACTAAAAGTTTGGTGAATGGTAGTAATTACTAGAGTCTTTAAGCAAGATAAAAGTAATAGACTCTACAACAGTTCTAGCATAAATAAGGGTAACAAAGGAAATAGGAAAGAGATAAACTAAAAATAAATAAGATTAAATATTACTTAATTTATAAGATAGGTTAACTTAGATTGCTTGCACTTGTCCTTGATTTCTTCTTTAATTAGGCTGAATTCCTAATCCTGTAATTATGATATGACCCTAATTCTACCCTTTTTGATCGGCCTGCTACCCCCATAGACCTTACCGCGGACCAGCCGCTATAAAATTCCCTACACAGCAACCAATGGTATCTACGAAAGATGCACACAGCAACTACTATGGATCCGGACGACATATATAGCTCCCTACAAAGAAGGCAATGATGTCTACGAAGGACACTCATACTAAGCGCTTTGAACTCATAGCTATTACTGAGCACCCGAATGGAAGTCGTACGCGTAACTGCCACCATGCCCATGCTACCTTTTGCTCCACCTATTGGGTCTTCTAATTACCTCAACATCCAGCATAAGCGTGCCCCTCATCCCACTTCAGGCTAATGTGAGATCACTGTGTATCCATAAAATCTATAGGGGAAATGCTGTTAGTATTGGCCCTTCATCCAAACAATATCTAGTTGCGTCCCTTATCCAAATCCCCTATGATTTAAACTTCTATTTGACCAATTACTACCATTCTTAGTATAAGCGTGCCCTAGGCTCACCTTTTTGTCTAATAGGGAATGTTATTTGGTACATGTCCTACTTTAATCTTTGCTTATTAACTTATATAAATTATTTTAAATTAGCCTTTACAATTTATCCATACTATCTTTGCTTATTAATTTATCCTAAGTCTTAAAGTAAGCCTTATTATGTTCCATTTCTTATTATAACCTACGTTATAATCATGCTTATTACTTAACCCAAGGTCTAAGTGTGAAAATAAGCTTCTTTCCTCTTTTACTCTATTTAGTTATAATTCTAAGTTATAACTATACCAATTATCTTTAATTAGTCCAATTCTAATTATAATTAGGCGTAATTTCAGGTCCAATTCCATTATTCACTACAGTCCATAATTAGGCGTATATGTTGAAACAAGTCACGGATTTACACGACATATAATCACATGGAAATCACTTTCGAAAAGAAATGAAATGTGATATGGAATCATTATACCTTTGAAAAAAGTTTAAATATTCTTTAGAAATAATTCCTAAGTGTTTAAACTTGTCTCGATAAATTTTTTGGATATGAATCTCAAAATATGCCTAAAATTTGACGCGTCATGTAACGGTAGTTCTTGTTTTCACGTCAAAATTTCAAATGAACATACGAAGTGGAATATAGTTTGGAATTCTTCGAAGTAAGAAATTTCTAAATCCTTATATCCATAGCTTTCAAATGAAACAAGAAAATCAAGATTTCGTCTTGTATATTTTGAAATATGGTAAAATCAATTTTTAAGAAAAATCCAGTTTTTGCACTAAATGAGAAAGTTGGAAATTGATAAAATAATCGTTTTAAAAATATGAAATAAATTATAAAAATCTTTTATAATGTTTTAAAAGTTATTTATGTTGAAAAGATGGGTTTCTAAATGATATAAAAGTCGTTTTAAAGAATATAGCTTTTAAAACACTATTTGCAACACTTTTTTGCAAACGCTTTTCAATAACTTTTGAAATAAAGGTTGGAACTAAACAATTCTTTCCCAAGTCTTATGTAAATTTTTTTAAGTAAATAATAAAGTAATTAAAAAAGAGATTTGAACAATTCAAAATTATTTCAAAGGTGGTTAAACAAATAGTTAAGTGATTTAAAAAGGGAAAATGAGTATGCGGAAACGACTAGTACATTTGTCTCGCCCGTGAGATCTAAAAGTGAAAACAAGGTGTGTAACTAAGGTTAGGGATGGAGCAACTAGTGCCCTGAACTTACCTGGCCTCGGTTTTCTCTTTTAGGCGAGGGGTGGAACATATCGAAAGGAAAGCCCATATTGTAACGACCCCAATTTTTAATTTAATTTAAATTTATATTTAATGTAAATTTTGAACAAATTTTGAAATAAAATTTGAATTCGACTTTGGAGTTTGACTTTGGATTCTTGAAATTGAAATACGAATTGTAAATTAAAATGATTAGCATTAAAGTTAAAACAAATACTTAAGCTAGAAAATGAATTTGACAAATTCAAATAGATATATATTTGACTTGAATTGTAAATAAATGGTTTAAAAATATAAAAATAACCCGATAGCTAAATTCCTAACAACAAACAAAAATAGAAATTATTTATATTACAAGGCTAAAAGTATTTGAGTTTAAAATCTCAAGTAAATGGTTTGATAATAATTTGAGTTTATAAAAATATATTTATAGAATTCAAATAAGTGTTGATGTTAAACATATATGTACAAACAAATAAAGAAAGCATATTAACTCGAATCTAACATTATGTTATAAAGTCAATACACATTGATAAGACAAAATACAAGCAAGATATATATGTAGAAGCAATGTCTACCAGCACACAAGAAGAAAGTATAGGCTGGAAACAAAGTACATAGAAAAGAAAAAAAAAGTATGCAGCCACCATAACAAAATAATATCTCAGCCGAAAAGTAATAGCTTGTAAATGAATGTATAAGTATGAACTGTAAAACATGCAAGTAAAATAAATATAAAACAAGACAAAAGATAAAATAAAATATGTTCAAACACATACCAAAACAAAGCTCTCAGCCGAGTTAAAGCAAGAGTAGGAAAGAAGAAAAGAAAAATAAATATCATAAGGGAACAACAAGGTACCAAAGCATTTAATGCTAGCTCAAAGCAAAGTCAATTCAAGAACACTTCAGCCTCCATATACAAGAGAAAAATCTCTGAATGATTGTACAACAGAAATGATACCCTGTAACTTGCTTTCTTTTATACATCAACTTCTCATTTTTCAACTCAGTTTCGTTCATTTCAAACTAAGTAAAAACTGAAACAAATACCATTTAAACTCCAACAAGAATTCAACTTAAAACACCAAAACAAATTAGAGAAGGAAGCTTCAGTTAAAAGCATTCTCAGTTTTCAAATGCAAAGCCAGTTTTCAAAAATCTGGGTGCTCTGTTCTTTTCTGGAAAATAATGTGAGCAAATCTTCTTTAAACTAGCCTTCTTTAAATCTTTTATCTATGAGTAACTTTTCTATTTAAAATTTTAAAACTTGATTATGTTGCAAGTGTTGTGATAAATATGTTTGTATATGTGTATATCCTCTGTGTATACATGAGTGATGGATGAATTTATGTGCACAGCTATCTCCTGTATCATCCCTGTTCTTAGTTTCAAGCTCAAGACTTGATCAAAGATTATATTCTCTTAAACTAATGGCTGTTAAAACATGGATTTTAGATGAGAGTTGTTTATTGGATCATAGACTAATGTTTTAAAATTTTAATTAAGTTAAAATGTAACTTGAATGTCTCTGGAAACTCAAATAACAGGGTAAGCTTAAGGTAACTAAAAATTCAAACATGTTAATTTACTGATTCAATCATATAATCTGAGAACCTATCTAAAAGCTTAATTTTTAAAACTAAAATTATCAATTTTAGTGATAAGTTGAGGATGTAATTTTGGTTTGACCAGAAAAGGGTAATTGAGTGATCTCTGGTGATCTACTACGTTGTAGAGGTCGGGATCTTTACTGGTGATAGAGGGATGATCGGGGATTCGAAGAAAAATGGTGCGGTGGTGGTCAGAGGGTTGTGGAGGCGGCGGCGAACTCGTAAAGTCTCTAGACCTAATTTTGTCAAAGCTAAGCGATCTGTCTCGTTCGTAGTCTAGGATTGATCGAGTGTTTCGGGGTCTTGGGAAATGGTAGTTTTGTCGTTGACGAAGTCGTAGCCGAAGGAGTGAATTTTCTGGTGATCGGTGGTGGCGTCGCGAGAGATGTTTTCCGATGAGGTATCATTCCAGGGTTGGGTTGCGAGGCTCGATCTCGATTTAGCATTCGATTCGAAGTTTGGTTAGTCGTAATCGAGTAGGGGGGTCGGGGTGGACTCGCTGGCGATGATGGGGTTGATCGGAGTCGCTCCGATATCGTGTACATGTGCACGAGTATCTTCGGTATCAGGTGGTTGTCGAAGTTTTGGGGAAGAAGGGGAGAACTTGAAGACGTGCTCGAGTAAAGTTGTGCTGGGCTCGAAGTAGATGAGATCGTGATTTTGCCTGGGGATAAGCTCGGGTAGAACATGTTGTTGCTCGGGTTTATAGATGTGTTTCAGGAAGACAGTTTTCAAACATAAAGAAAAAATCAAGTTTTAAAATTTAACTTGTTTTAAATCAATTTTCCTTCAATATTCGAGGTTATCTAAGTTTTAAAACAAGTTAAGAAAGGATTTCTAAATAAATTGTTTTAAATTTACCAAGTTTTGAAAAGGTTTAAAATAAATAAAACCTTTATTTCGAAAAGTCATTTTTACTTAATATTAAAGGTTAGATAGTTGATGTTTTAATGGTTAATAAAATTTGTTGTTAAAAGGGAATTCATTACTTGAAGTAAATTACTTAATGACAGTAATTAATATAGAGGTAAATGTACAATTCAAGTTTAATTAATCAAGAAATTAAGGTATGATTACCTTAATATAATTAAATGTTGATAAATTGATAAAGATAAGGAATTTTTTAAAAGTAATTACTTAATGAAAATAATTAAGGTAAATTAATTTATGTAATCAATTTAAAGGATTAATTAATGTGATAAATTGATAAATGTGATTAATTTAAAGATAATAAATTTATGTAATTGATTGAAGGTTAATTACTTAATGTAAGAAATTAAGGGAAATAATTTATCTTAAAAACTTATTATAAGTTGATAATAAATGGAATAATTAAAGAGTGATTTGTTAATTGAATAAATTAATGATTAATGATTTATAAATTAACAATTTTAGTTTTCAAAGGGATTTATTAACTTTGAATTAAGAATTAATTAATTTCATAAATCAATATAAAAATGGATTGTGATTTATTAATGATAATTAAACCAGGATTAGTGTCAAATCTAATCTAATTTAATCAGATAATTAATTGACCTTACTTATGGATGATTGGATTTGACTGAATGATTGATTGTTTGATATCCCTGATTTGAGATGCTTTGTGATATACCCTGATTTATGTTGTGATCTGTAATTTACTTATCTGTGATATATATCTGTGATCTGTGAATGAAGATGAGTGTTATAGTTTATATCCCTTATCAACTATATTTCTGTATTTTAAATCTGTGATGATTGAATGATGTTGCACTTCTGTGTAAAACCCCTGGACCACACTCTTACACACACAAATATGGATTTCACGTGGAAATCGGTTAAGTCACAGATAATTTAAATTTGATGTTTTTGAAATTGAAATTTTAATTTCAATTGATTTTGAAATTGGAAATTTGGGTTTAAAGTGAAAAGTTTTTGAAATAGAATTTCAAAGATAAAAGTTGTTTTGAATAACTTAATCGAGTTTGAAAATTTAAATAATTTGATTTAAATTTGAATTCGAGTTTGAAATTGAATTCTATGATTTGAAAACTAGGGATTGAAGATGTTGTATAAGTTATATATGGGTTGAACCATTTTAAAAGTTTTGATTTGGGAATGTGAATATAATTCAAAGGTTTTAACTCGTGTAAATATAATTGGATTTTTCTGAAAAGAAAACTATTTGTTTTCAAATGATTAAAGCTTTCATTTTAAGAAATGAATTTCCAAATTGTGTTGAAAGGTTTCAAGTTTGAAATAAAAATTGAAATGTTTTGAAAACTGTGAAAAGAGTCTTTGATTCAAAGACCGAATGAGTTAATCCAACTTGAAATAAAAATTGTTTTGAAAGGCTATGAATGAATCTTTGGAAACGAGTTTTGAAAGCTATAAGTTAAATCTTGATTTAAAGATTTAACGAGTTAATCCAAGTTAAATGGAAATTGTTTTGAAATATATGAATGAATCTTTGTGAATGGGGTTAACTTTGTGAATTGAATCTTTTTGTTTAAAAGAATGAAAATGGTAATTTGTTAAACCATTTGAAAAGAAAAGTTTTGGGTTTTAAGCTGTGACTTAATTGAAATCCCATATCCATATGATTTTTAATTGCGCTCACTATTCGGGTTAGCCGGGAAAGGACCTTTGGGTCATATAACCCATTTCGAATATGTGATACGTCGTATATGGATCGCATTTGATGACCGGCGTTGAAGACCGGATATTTTTGAAAACGGAAGGATTACCGTCGAGTTACTCTGCATCGGCTGATCCCCGATATAGAGGTTTTATCACCCTTAGTGACGGGAAGTCCGGACGTGATTGGAAATTATCCGGAATTGCAAGGGCTTCGTGAGAAGTGCCTTCGGTTCTGTTCGAGCCCGGAACAGACTTGTATGGATACATGTCTGACATTACACTTTGAGATATAAAGCCGATTTCTTTCAAATACATCTCTATTGGTGGCGGAGAATTTATTCTCTTAGCTTAACACCCTTCTCTGAGACGTACGAGCTCAGAGGTTATGTAGTTGAAATTTATCAGCGATATATTCCCAATTTGGTAATGTGGCATGCTGAGTGTTGCTGTGTAATGATCATTGTTTGATCATTTGTGATATGATCATTCGTTTGATCTTATATCTTTGTGATCATTTCTTTGATCATTTGTTTGACCCGAAGCATGGCTTTGTGACAAAGCGTAGCTTTGTGGACGAGACTTCGTCGGACCTCACACCCCGGAAATGGTCAAAACAGGAAGGATGCAGCAAGGTTCTAGGGAGTAGCGCCCCTTAGTGTATGTCATTCCTTCTGGATAGAGGTGGTATCATGGTATGGAGCCCAGATACTTAACCTATGTTGATACTGCTTATTATGTGGTTTGTTGCGAATCGGGGATCCTCGGGAAGATCGGTTACGATCGGGGGATGGCATACGCGTGTCAGTAGTTACCTATTTTTGCAGAGGTAACCCAGCCTTGTGTTGGCAGAGATCCGGTTAGGTTCTCGGGACGTCATTCCAGAGGCGTTCCTTCGTGGAATAGGAAGTTCCTTAGCCTGACCATTTGTTGGAAATCCAAAGAAACAATACGAGCCTTTACGATTTCAATTGTATAACTTGTCTCCTCAGGAGGCAGCTATAGCAGGCATAATATAATGGTACCTATGCTGGCTAAGATTTATATTCTACTTTCGAAATGTTTTCCACTATGCACTAATAATAATATCCAAAATGATTTGATTTTTGCGTAGTAAGCATCTTTGACTAACATAAGAAGAAATCTCCTCCAAGTCTGCGTTTGCATTGTGTGTGTGGTAGGAGGTCTTATGGTAGTTACATTTTCAAAAAGCATTGCGAATTGACTTTAAAATTCTCTGCTATTTGTTTTAAAGATAAACTGTTTTTGTTGCTCACACCAGTCTCATGACTGATCCGGAGTTTATTGTTTCTTTCCTAAACTCTGGATGCTCAAAAAATTTCTACACGAGCAGTCTAGAGTTTGGTTTTTCAGATAGTCAGGATTAGTAGATTTTCTGGAGCTAGTTCAGTCTTTGGATATGGACTGCACTTGCTTATCTTTGTGTATCGTTATTGGGAGTTCAAGCTATTTTTGGATTGGTGCTTTGGAGATGGAGATTATCCGCTGCTGATGTTATCGTTTTCTTTTCCGCTGCTATTTGTTGTATCATATCTCTGATGTATATAGATATTCATTGTATCATCGTTGTATCTGGATATTGTATCAGATGTTGTATATCTATATTCTTTTTCCTTTTCCGCTGTGTTATTTACTTAATGTTGTTATAAGCTCCGGCGACTCGGATTTGAACGGTCGAATCTACGGCATTCGAGTACGATGTAAAGTATGGATGTCGATTTTCGAGTGCGAAAATTTCAAATCGTTACATTTGGTATCAGAGCTAAGGTTGAACTTTAGCTCAGGAGTATAACACGTTAAGTAGCTCATTAGAGATAGAGTGAAGTAAACTCTAGAATGAGTGTATCCTTAAGATATCTGTTCGAACGTTTCAGTAAATTCTCTTACTATCCACTAATAGTGAGTATGAGTGCAAGAAGAGGACGAGATAGGGGACATGGAATACGACTATAAATGGTCAATACCCTGCAACAGTGGAAACAACTTTCTATCAATATTCTTTGATTCGATTCCAAATTCTTTTCATTTCTTCGTGCCAGCTACAGGAAGTAGTTTCGGTGTGATGATGGCCCTACGAATCGTTGTAGGAAATTTTTACTTCGTATCTTGAGTTTGAGGAACTATAGGAGATCAAATCTGTCTATATCTGTGTTATTTTTCGTGCCTGCGAATTTCGAGGACGAAATTCTTTTAAGGGGGGAAGTTTGTAACGACCCCAATTTTTAATTTAATTTAAATTTATAGTTAATGTAAATTTTGAACAAATTTTGGAATAAAATTTGAATTCGACTTTGGAGTTTGACTTTGGATTCTTGAAATTGAAATACGAATTGTAAATTAAAATGATTAGCATTAAAGTTAAAACAAATACTTAAGCTAGAAAATGAATTTGACAAATTCAAATAGATATATATTTGACTTGAATTTTAAATTGTAAATAAATGGTTTAAAAATATAAAAATAACCCGATAGCTAAATTCCTAACAACAAACAAAAATAGAAATTATTTATATTACAAGGCTAAAAGTATTTGAGTTTAAAATCTCAAGTAAATGGTTTGATAATAATTTGAGTTTATAAAAATATATTTATAGAATTCAAATAAGTGTTGATGTTAAACATATATGTACAAACAAATAAAGAAAGCATATTAACTCGAATCTAACATTATGTTATAAAGTCAATACACATTGATAAGACAAAATACAAGCAAGATATATATGTAGAAGCAATGTCTACCAGCACACAAGAAGAAAGTATAGGCTGGAAACAAAGTACATAGAAAAGAAAAAAAAGTATGCAGCCACCATAACAAAATAATATCTCAGCCGAAAAGTAATAGCTTGTAAATGAATGTATAAGTATGAACTGTAAAACATGCAAGTAAAATAAATATAAAACAAGACAAAAGATAAAATAAAATATGTTCAAACACATACCAAAACAAAGCTCTCAGCCGAGTTAAAGCAAGAGTAGGCACGAAGAAAAGAAAAATAAATATCATAAGGGAACAACAAGGTACCAAAGCATTTAATGCTAGCTCAAAGCAAAGTCAATTCAAGAACACTTCAGCCTCCATATACAAGAGAAAAATCTCTAAATGATTGTACAACGGAAATGATACCCTGTAACTTGCTTTCTTTTATACATCAACTTCTCATTTTTCAACTCAGTTTCGTTCATTTCAAACTAAGTAAAAACTGAAACAAATACCATTTAAACTCCAACAAGAATTCAACTTAAAACACCAAAACAAATCAGAGAAGGAAGCTTCAGTTAAAAGCATTCTCAGTTTTCAAATGCAAAGCCTGTTTTCAAAAATCTGGGTGCTCTGTTCTTTTCTGGAAAATAATGTGAGCAAATCTTCTTTTAAACTAGCCTTCTTTAAATCTTTTATCTGTGAGTAACTTTTCTATTTAAAATTTTAAAACTTGATTCTGTTGCAAGTGTTGTGATAAATATGTTTGTATATGTGTATATCCTCTGTGTATACATGAGTGATGGATGAATTTATGTGCACATCTATCTCTTGTATCATCCCTGTTCTTAGTTTCAAGCTCAAGACTTGATCAAAGATTATATTCTCTTAAACTAATGGCTGTTAAAACATGGATTTTAGATGAGAGTTGTTTATTGGATCATAGACTAATGTTTTAAAATTTTAATTAAGTTAAAATGTAACTTGAATGTCTCTGGAAACTCAAATAACAGGGTAAGCTTAAGGTAACTAAAAATTCAAACATGTTAATTTACTGATTCAATCATATAATCTGAGAACCTATCTAAAAGCTTAATTTTTAAAACTAAAATTATCAATTTTAGTGATAAGTTGAGGATGTAATTCTGGTTTGACCAGAAAAGGGTAATTGAGTGATCTCTGGTGATCTACTACGTTGTAGAGGTCGGGATCTTTACCGGTGATAGAGGGATGATCGGGGATTCGAAGAAAAATGGTGCGGTGGTGGTCAGAGGGTTGTGGAGGCGGCGGCGAACTCGTAAAGTCTCTAGACCTAATTTTGTCAAAGCTAAGCGATCTGTCTCGTTCGTAGTCTAGGATTGATCGAGTGTTTCGGGGTCTTGGGAAATGGTAGTTTTGTCGTTGACGAAGTCGTAGCCGAAGGAGTGAATTTTCTGGTGATCGGTGGTGGTGTCGCGAGAGATGTTTTCCGGTGAGGTATCATTCCAGGGTTGGGTTGCGAGGCTCGATCTCGATTTAGCGTTCGATTCGAAGTTTGGTTAGTCGTAATCGAGTAGGGGGGTCGGGGTGGACTCGCTGGCGATGATGGGGTTGATCGGAGTCGCTCCGATATCGTGTACATGTGCACGAGTATCTTCGGTATCAGGTGGTTGTCGAAGTTTTGGGGAAGAAGGGGGGAACTCGAAGACGTGCTCGAGTAAAGTTGTGCTGGGCTCGAAGTAGATGAGATCGTGATTTTGCCTGGGGATAAGCTCGGGTAGAACGTGTTGTTGCTCGGGTTTATAGATGTGTTTCAGGAAGACAGTTTTCAAACATAAAGAAAAAATCAAGTTTTAAAATTTAATTTGTTTTAAATCAATTTTCCTTCAATATTCGAGGTTATCTAAGTTTTAAAACAAGTTAAGAAAGGATTTCTAAATAAATTGTTTTAAATTTACCAAGTTTTGAAAAGGTTTAAAATAAATAAAACCTTTATTTCGAAAAGTCATTTTTACTTAATATTAAAGGTTAGATAGTTGATGTTTTAATGGTTAATAAAATTTGTTGTTAAAAGGGAATTCATTACTTGAAGTAAATTACTTAATGACAGTAATTAATATAGAGGTAAATGTACAATTCAAGTTTAATTAATCAAGAAATTAAGGTATGATTACCTTAATATAATTAAATGTTGATAAATTGATAAAGATAAGGAATTATTTAAAAGTAATTACTTAATGAAAATAATTAAGGTAAATTAATTTATGTAATCAATTTAAAGGATTAATTAATGTGATAAATTGATAAATGTGATTAATTTAAAGATAATAAATTTATGTAATTGATTGAAGGTTAATTACTTAATGTAAGAAATTAAGGGAAATAATTTATCTTAAAAACTTATTATAAGTTGATAATAAATGGAATAATTAAAGAGTGATTTGTTAATTGAATAAATTAATGATTAATGATTTATAAATTAACAATTTTAGTTTTCAAAGGGATTTATTAACTTGGAATTAAGAATTAATTAATTTCATAAATCAATATAAAAATGGATTGTGATTTATTAATGATAATTAAACCAGGATTAGTGTCTAATCTAATCTAATTTAATCAGATAATTAATTGACCTTACTTATGGATGATTGGATTTGACTGAATGATTGATTGTTTGATATCCCTGATTTGAGATGCTTTGTGATATACCCTGATTTATGTTGTGATCTGTAATTTACTTATCTGTGATATATATCTGTGATCTGTGAATGAAGATGAGCGTTATAGTTTATATCGCTTATCAACTATATTTCTGTATTTTAAATCTGTGATAATTGAATGATGTTGCACTTCTGTGTAAAACCCCTGGACCACACTCTTACACACACAAATATGGATTTCACGTGGAAATCGGTTAAGTCACAGATAATTTAAATTTGATGTTTTTGAAATTGAAATTTTAATTTCAATTGATTTTGAAATTGGAAATTTGGGTTTAAAGTGAAAAGTTTTTGAAATAGAATTTCAAAGATAAAAGTTATTTTGAATAACTTAATCGAGTTTGAAAATTTAAATAATTTGATTTAAATTTGAATTCGAGTTTGAAATTGAATTCTATGATTTGAAAACTAGGGATTGAAGATGCTGTATAAGTTATATATGGGTTGAACCATTTTAAAAGTTTTGATTTGGGAATGTGAATATAATTCAAAGGTTTTAACTCGTGTAAATATAATTGGATTTTTCTGAAAAGAAAACTATTTGTTTTCAAATGATTAAAGCTTTCATTTTAAGAAATGAATTTCCAAATTGTGTTGAAAGGTTTCAAGTTTGAAATAAAAATTGAAATGTTTTGAAAACTGTGAAAAGAGTCTTTGATTCAAAGACCGAATGAGTTAATCCAACTTGAAATA
This sequence comes from Allium fistulosum, assembly GCA_030737815.1. Classification (NCBI taxonomy): domain Eukaryota; kingdom Viridiplantae; phylum Streptophyta; class Magnoliopsida; order Asparagales; family Amaryllidaceae; genus Allium; species Allium fistulosum. Next base: position 1,382,766,111 of record CM060901.1, on the reverse strand, counting down.
AAAATTGTTTTGAAAGCCTATGAATGAATCTTTGGAAACGAGTTTTGAGAGCTATAAGTTAAATCTTGATTTAAAGATTTAACGAGTTAATCCAAGTTAAATGGAAATTGTTTTGAAATATATGAATGAATCTTTGTGAATGGGGTTAACTTTGTGAATTGAATCTTTTTGTTTAAAAGAATGAAAATGGTAATTTGTTAAACCATTTGAAAAGAAAATTTTTTGGTTTTAAGCCGTGACTTAATTGAAATCCCATATCCATATGATTTTTAATTGCGCTCACTGTTCGGGTTAGTCGGGAAAGGACCTTTGGGTCGTATAACCCATTCCGAATATGTGATACGTCGTATATGGATCGCATTTGATGACCGGCGTTGAAGACCGGATATTTTTGAAAACTGAAGGATTACCGTCGAGTTACTCTGCATCGGCTGATCCCCGATATAGAGGTTTTATCACCCTTAGTGACGGGAAGTCCGGACGTGATTGGAAATTATCCGGAATTGCAAGGGCTTCGTGAGAAGTGCCTTCGGTTCTGTTTGAGCCCGGAACAGACTTGTATGGATACATGTCTGACATTACACTTTGAGATATAAAGCCGATTTCTTTCAAATACATCTCTGTTGGTGGCGGAGAATTTATTCTCTTAGCTTAACACCCTTCTCTGAGACGTACGAGCTCAGAGGTTATGTAGTTGAAATTTATCAGCGATATATTCCCAATTTGGTAATGTGGCATGCTGAGTGTTGCTGTGTAATGATCATTGTTTGATCATTTGTGATATGATCATTCGTTTGATCTTATATCTTTGTGATCATTTCTTTGATCATTTGTTTGACCCGAAGCATGGCTTTGTGACAAAGCGTAGCTTTGTGGACGAGACTTCGTCGGACCTCACACCCCGGAAATGGTCAAAACAGGAAGGATGCAGCAAGGTTCTAGGGAGTAGCGCCCCTTAGTGTATGTCATTCCTTCTGGATAGAGGTGGTATCATGGTATGGAGCCCAGATACTTAACCTATGTTGATACTGCTTATTATGTGGTTTGTTGTGAATCGGGGATCCTCGGGAAGATCGGTTACGATCGGGGGATGGCATACGCGTGTCTGTAGTTACCTATTTTTGCAGAGGTAACCCGGCCTTGTGTTGGCAGAGATCCGGTTAGGTTCTCGAGACGTCATTCCAGAGGCGTTCCTTCGTGGAATAGGAAGTTCCTTAGCCTGACCATTTGTTGGAAATCCAAAGAAACAATACGAGCCTTTACGATTTCAATTGTATAACTTGTCTCCTCAGGAGGCAGCTATAGCAGGCATAATATAATGATACCTATGCTGGCTAAATTTATATTCTACTTTCGAAATGTTTTCCACTATGCACTAAAAATAATATCCAAAATGATTTGATTTTTGCATAGTAAGCATCTTTGACTAACATAAGAAGAAATCTCCTCCAAGTCTGCGTTTGCATTGTGTGTGTGGTGGGAGGTCTTATGGTAGTTATATTTTCAAAAATTATTGCGAATTGACTTTAAAATTCTCTGCTATTTGTTTTAAAGATAAACTGTTTTTGTTGCTCACACCAGTCCCATGACTGATCCGGAGTTTATTGTTTCTTTCCTAAACTCTGGATGCTCAAAAAATTTCTACACGAGCAGTCTAGAGTTTGGTTTTTCAGATAGTCAGGATTAGTAGATTTTCTGGAGCTAGTTCAGTCTTTGGATATGGACTGCACTTGCTTATCTTTGTGTATCGTTATTGGGAGTTCAAGCTATTTTTGGATTGGTGCTTCGGAGATGGAGATTATCCGCTGCTGATGTTATCGTTTTCTTTTCCGCTGCTATTTGTTGTATCATATCTCTGATGTATATAGATATTCATTGTATCATCGTTGTATCTGGATATTGTATCAGATGTTGTATATCTATATTCTTTTTCCTTTTCCGCTGTGTTATTTACTTTATGTTGTTATAAGCTCCGGCGACTCGGATTTGAACGGTCGAATCTACGGCATTCGAGTACGATGTAAAGTATGGATGTCGATTTTCGAGCGCGAAAATTTCAAATCGTTACATTTGGTATCAGAGCTAAGGTTGAACTTTAGCTCAGGAGTATAACACGTTAAGTAGCTCATTAGAGATAGAGTGAAGTAAACTCTAGAATGAGTGTATCCTTAAGATATCTGTTCGAACGTCTCAGTAAATTCTCTTACTATCCACTAATAGTGAGTATGAGTGCAAGAAGAGGACGAGATAGGGGACATAGAATACGACTATAAATGGTCAATACCCTGCAACAGTGGAAACAACTTTCTATCAATATTCTTTGATTCGATTCCAAATTCTTTTCATTTCTTCGTGCCAGCTACAGGAAGTAGTTTCGGTGTGATGATGGCCCTACGAATCGTTGTAGGAAATTTTTACTTCGTATCTTGAGTTTGAGGAACTATAGGAGATCAAATCTGTCTATATCTGTGTTATTTTTCGTGCCTGCGAATTTCGAGGATGAAATTCTTTTAAGGGGGGAAGTTTGTAACGACCCCAATTTTTAATTTAATTTAAATTTATAGTTAATGTAAATTTTGAACAAATTTTGGAATAAAATTTGAATTCGACTTTGGAGTTTGACTTTGGATTCTTGAAATTGAAATACGAATTGTAAATTAAAATGATTAGCATTAAAGTTAAAACAAATACTTAAGCTAGAAAATGAATTTGACAAATTCAAATAGATATATATTTGACTTGAATTTTAAATTGTAAATAAATGGTTTAAAAATATAAAAATAACCCGATAGCTAAATTCCTAACAACAAACAAAAATAGAAATTATTTATATTACAAGGCTAAAAGTATTTGAGTTTAAAATCTCAAGTAAATGGTTTGATAATAATTTGAGTTTATAAAAATATATTTATAGAATTCAAATAAGTGTTGATGTTAAACATATATGTACAAACAAATAAAGAAAGCATATTAACTCGAATCTAACATTATGTTATAAAGTCAATACACATTGATAAGACAAAATACAAGCAAGATATATATGTAGAAGCAATGTCTACCAGCACACAAGAAGAAAGTATAGGCTGGAAACAAAGTACATAGAAAAGAAAAAAAAAGTATGCAGCCACCATAACAAAATAATATCTCAGCCGAAAAGTAATAGCTTGTAAATGAATGTATAAGTATGAACTGTAAAACATGCAAGTAAAATAAATATAAAACAAGACAAAAGATAAAATAAAATATGTTCAAACACATACCAAAACAAAGCTCTCAGCCGAGTTAAAGCAAGAGTAGGCAAGAAGAAAAGAAAAATAATATCATAAGGGAACAACAAGGTACCAAAGCATTTAATGCTAGCTCAAAGCAAAGTCAATTCAAGAACACTTCAGCCTCCATATACAAGAGAAAAATCTCTTAATGATTGTACAACGGAATTGATACCCTGTAACCATCTTTCTTTTATACATCAACTTCTCATTTTTCAACTCAGTTTCGTTCATTTCAAACTAAGTAAAAACTGAAACAAATACCATTTAAACTCCAACAAGAATTCAACTTAAAACACCAAAACAAATCAGAGAAGGAAGCTTCAGTTAAAAGCATTCTCAGTTTTCAAATGCAAAGCCTGTTTTCAAAAATTTGGGTGCTTTGTTCTTTTCTAGAAAATAATGTGAGCAAATCTTCTTTTAAACTAGCCTTCTTTAAATCTTTTATCTATGAGTAACTTTTCTATTTAAAATTTTAAAACTTGATTCTGTTGCAAGTGTTGTGATAAATATGTTTGTATATGTGTATATCCTCTGTGTATACATGAGTGATGGATGAATTTATGTGCACAGCTATCTCCTGTATCATCCCTGTTCTTAGTTTCAAGCTCAAGGCTTGATCAAAGATTATATTCTCTTAAACTAATGGCTGTTAAAACATGGATTTTAGATGAGAGTTGTTTATTGGATCATAAACTAATGTTTTAAAATTTTAATTAAGTTAAAATGTAACTTGAATGTCTCTGGAAACTCAAATAACAGGGTAAGCTTAAGGTAACTAAAAATTCAAACATGTTAATTTACTGATTCAATCATATAATCTGAGAACCTATCTAAAAGCTTAATTTTTAAAACTAAAATTATCAATTTTAGTGATAAGTTGAGGATGTAATTCTGGTTTGACCAGAAAAGGGTAATTGAGTGATCTCTGGTGATCTACTACGTTGTAGAGGTCGGGATCTTTACTGGTGATAGAGGGATGATCGGGGATTCGAAGAAAAATGGTGCGGTGGTGGTCAGAGGGTTTTGGAGGCGGCGGCGAACTCGTAAAGTCTCTAGACCTAATTTTGTCAAAGCTAAGCGATATGTCTCGTTCGTAGTCTAGGATTGATCGAGTGTTTCGGGGTCTTAGGAAATGGTAGTTTTGTCGTTGACGAAGTCATAGCCGAAGGAGTGAATTTTCTGGTGATCGGTGGTGGCGTCGCGAGAGATGTTTTCCGGTGAGGTATCATTCCAGGGTTGGGTTGCGAGGCTCGATCTCGATTTAGCGTTCGATTCGAAGTTTGGTTAGTCGTAATCGAGTAGGGGGGTCGGGGTGGACTCGCTGGCGATGATAGGGTTGATCGGAGTCGCTCCGATATCGTGTACATGTGCACGAGTATCTTCGGTATCAGGTGGTTGTCGAAGTTTTGGGGAAGAAGGGGGGTACTCGAAGACGTGCTCGAGTAAAGTTGTGCTGGGCTCGAAGTAGATGAGATCGTGATTTTGCCTGGGGATAAGCTCGGGTAGAACGTGTTGTTGCTCGGGTTTATAGATGTGTTTCAGGAAGACAGTTTTTAAACATAAAGAAAAAATCAAGTTTTAAAATTTAATTTGTTTTAAATCAATTTTCCTTCAATATTCGAGGTTATCTAAGTTTTAAAACAAGTTAAGAAAGGATTTCTAAATAAATTGTTTTAAATTTACCAAGTTTTGAAAAGGTTTAAAATAAATAAAACCTTTATTTCGAAAAGTCATTTTTACTTAATATTAAAGGTTAGATAGTTGATGTTTTAATGGTTAATAAAATTTGTTGTTAAAAGGGAATTCATTACTTGAAGTAAATTACTTAATGACAGTAATTAATATAGAGGTAAATGTACAATTCAAGTTTAATTAATCAAGAAATTAAGGTATGATTACCTTAATATAATTAAATGTTGATAAATTGATAAAGATAAGGAATTATTTAAAAGTAATTACTTAATGAAAATAATTAAGGTAAATTAATTTATGTAATCAATTTAAAGGATTAATTAATGTGATAAATTGATAAATGTGATTAATTTAAAGATAATAAATTTATGTAATTGATTGAAGGTTAATTACTTAATGTAAGAAATTAAGGGAAATAATTTATCTTAAAAACTTATTATAAGTTGATAATAAATGGAATAATTAAAGAGTGATTTGTTAATTGAATAAATTAATTATTAATGATTTATAAATTAACAATTTTAGTTTTCAAAGGGATTTATTAACTTGGAATTAAGAATTAATTAATTTCTTAAATCAATATAAAAATGGATTGTGATTTATTAATGATAATTAAACCAGGATTAGTGTCTAATCTAATTTAATCAGATAATTAATTGACCTTACTTATGGATGATTGGATTTGACTGAATGATTGATTGTTTGATATCCCTGATTTGAGATGCTTTGTGATATACCCTGATTTATGTTGTGATCTGTAATTTACTTATCTGTGATATATATCTGTGATCTGTGAATGAAGATGAGCGTTATAGTTTATATCACTTATCAACTATATTTCTGTATTTTAAATCTGTGATGATTGAATGATGTTGCACTTCTGTGTAAAACCCCTGGACCACACTCTTACACACACAAATATGGATTTCACGTGGAAATCGGTTAAGTCACAGATAATTTAAATTTGATGTTTTTGAAATTGAAATTTTAATTTCAATTGATTTTGAAATTGGAAATTTGGGTTGAAAGTGAAAAGTTTTTGAAATAGAATTTCAAAGATAAAAGTTATTTTGAATAACTTAATCGAGTTTGAAAATTTAAATAATTTGATTTAAATTTGAATTCGAGTTTGAAAATGAATTCTATGATTTGAAAACTAGGGACTGAAGAAGCTGTATAAGTTATATATGGGTTGAACCATTTTAAAAGTTTTGATTTGGGAATGTGAATATAATTCAAAGGTTTTAACTCGTGTAAATATAATTGGATTTTTCTGAAAAGAAAACTATTTGTTTTCAAATGATTAAAGCTTTCATTTTAAGAAATAAATTTCCAAATGTGTTGAAAGGTTTCAAGTTTGAAATAAAAATTGAAATGTTTTGAAAACTGTGAAAAGAGTCTTTGATTCAAAGACCGAATGAGTTAATCCAACTTGAAATAAAAATTGTTTTGAAAGCCTATGAATGAATCTTTGGAAACGAGTTTTGAAAGCTATAAGTTAAATCTTGATTTAAAGATTTAACGAGTTAATCCAAGTTAAATGGAAATTGTTTTGAAATATATGAATGAATCTTTGTGAATGGGGTTAACTTTGTGAATTGAATCTTTTTGTTTAAAAGAATGAAAATGGTAATTTGTTAAACCATTTGAAAAGAAACGTTTTGGGTTTTAAGCTGTGACTTAATTGAAATCCCATATCCATATGATTTTTAATTGCGCTCACTGTTCGGGTTAGTCGGGAAAGGACCTTTGGGTCGTATAACCCATTCCGAATATGTGATACGTCGTATATGGATCGCATTTGATGACCAGCGTTGAAGACCGGATATTTTTGAAAACGGAAGGATTACCGTCGAGTTACTCTGCATCGGCTGATCCCCGATATAGAGGTTTTATCACCCTTAGTGACGGGAAGTCCGGACGTGATTGGAAATTATCCGGAATTGCAAGGGCTTCGTGAGAAGTGCCTTCGGTTTTGTTCGAGCCCGGAACAGACTTGTATGGATACATGTCTGACATTACACTTTGAGATATAAAGCCGATTTCTTTCAAATACATCTCTGTTGGTGGCGGAGAATTTATTCTCTTAGCTTAACACCCTTCTCTGAGACGTACGAGCTCAGAGGTTATGTAGTTGAAATTTATCAGCGTTATATTCCCAATTTGGTAATGTGGCATGCTGAGTGTTGCTGTGTAATGATCATTGTTTGATCATTTGTGATATGATCATTCGTTTGATCTTATATCTTTGTGATCATTTCTTTGATCATTTGTTTGACCCGAAGCATGGCTTTGTGACAAAGCGTAGCTTTGTGGACGAGACTTCGTCGGACCTCACACCCCGGAAATGGTCAAAACAGGAAGGATGCAGCAAGGTTCTAGGGAGTAGCGCCCCTTAGTGTATGTCATTCCTTCTGGATAGAGGTGGTATCATGGTATGGAGCCCAGATACTTAACCTATGTTGATACTTCTTATTATGTGGTTTGTTGCGAATCGGGGATCCTCGGGAAGATCGGTTACGATCGGGGGATGGCATACGCGTGTCAGTAGTTACCTATTTTTGCAGAGGTAACCCGGCCTTGTGTTGGCAGAGATCCGGTTAGGTTCTCGGGACGTCATTCCAGAGGCGTTCCTTCGTGGAATAGGAAGTTCCTTAGCCTGACCATTTGTTGGAAATCCAAAGAAACAATACGAGCCTTTACGATTTCAATTGTATAACTTGTCTCCTCAGGAGGCAGCTATAGCAGGCATAATATAATGATACCTATGCTGGCTAAGATTTATATTCTACTTTCGAAATGTTTTCCACTATGCACTAATAATAATATCCAAAATGATTTGATTTTTGCATAGTAAGCATCTTTGACTAACATAAGAAGAAATCTCCTCCAAGTCTGCGTTTGCATTGTGTGTGTGGTGGGAGGTCTTATGGTAGTTACATTTTCAAAAATTATTGCGAATTGACTTTAAAATTCTCTGCTATTTGTTTTAAAGATAAACTGTTTTTGTTGCTCACACCAGTCCCATGACTGATCCGGAGTTTATTGTTTCTTTCCTAAACTCTGGATGCTCAAAAAATTTCTACACGAGCAGTCTAGAGTTTAGTTTTTCAGATAGTCAGGATTAGTAGATTTTCTGGAGCTAGTTCAGTCTTTGGATATGGACTGCACTTGCTTATCTTTGTGTATCGTTATTGGGAGTTCAAGCTATTTTTGGATTGGTGCTTTGGAGATGGAGATTATCCGCTGCTGATGTTATCGTTTTCTTTTCCGCTGCTATTTGTTGTATCATATCTCTGATGTATATAGATATTCATTGTATCATCGTTGTATCTGGATATTGTATCAGATGTTGTATATCTATATTCTTTTTCCTTTTCCGCTGTGTTATTTACTTAATGTTGTTATAAGCTCCGGCGACTCGGATTTGAATGTTCGAATCTACGGCATTCGAGTACGATGTAAAGTATGGATGTCCATTTTCGAGCGCGAAAATTTCAAATCGTTACATTTGGTATCAGAGCTAAGGTTGAACTTTAGCTCAGGAGTATAACACGTTAAGTAGCTCATTAGAGATAGAGTGAAGTAAACTCTAGAATGAGTGTATCCTTAAGATATCTGTTCGAACGTCTCAGTAAATTCTCTTACTATCCACTAATAGTGAGTATGAGTGCAAGAAGAGGACGAGATAGGGGACATGGAATACGACTATAAATGGTCAATACCCTGCAACAGTGGAAACAACTTTCTATCAATATTCTTTGATTCGATTCCAAATTCTTTTCATTTCTTCGTGCCAGCTACAGGAAGTAGTTTCGGTGTGATGATGGCCCTACGAATCGTTGTAGGAAATTTTTACTTCGTATCTTGAGTTTGAGGAACTATAGGAGATCAAATCTGTCTATATCTGTGTTATTTTTCGTGCCTGCGAATTTCGAGGACGAAATTCTTTTAAGGGGGGAAGTTTGTAACGACCCCAATTTTTAATTTAATTTAAATTTATAGTTAATGTAAATTTTGAACAAATTTTGGAATAAAATTTGAATTCGACTTTGGAGTTTGACTTTGGATTCTTGAAATTGAAATACGAATTGTAAATTAAAATGATTAGCATTAAAGTTAAAACAAATACTTAAGCTAGAAAATGAATTTGACAAATTCAAATAGATATATATTTGACTTGAATTTTAAATTGTAAATAAATGGTTTAAAAATATAAAAATAACCCGATAGCTAAATTCCTAACAACAAACAAAAATAGAAATTATTTATATTACAAGGCTAAAAGTATTTGAGTTTAAAATCTCAAGTAAATGGTTTGATAATAATTTGAGTTTATAAAAATATATTTATAGAATTCAAATAAGTGTTGATGTTAAACATATATGTACAAACAAATAAAGAAAGCATATTAACTCGAATCTAACATTATGTTATAAAGTCAATACACATTGATAAGACAAAATACAAGCAAGATATATATGTAGAAGCAATGTCTACCAGCACACAAGAAGAAAGTATAGGCTGGAAACAAAGTACATAGAAAAGAAAAAAAAAGTATGCAGCCACCATAACAAAATAATATCTCAGCCGAAAAGTAATAGCTTGTAAATGAATGTATAAGTATGAACTGTAAAACATGCAAGTAAAATAAATATAAAACAAGACAAAAGATAAAATAAAATATGTTCAAACACATACCAAAACAAAGCTCTCAGCCGAGTTAAAGCAAGAGTAGGCAAGAAGAAAAGAAAAATAAATATCATAAGGGAACAACAAGGTACCAAAGCATTTAATGCTAGCTCAAAGCAAAGTCAATTCAAGAACACTTCAGCCTCCATATACAAGAGAAAAATCTCTAAATGATTGTACAACGGAAATGATACCCTGTAACTTGCTTTCTTTTATACATCAACTTCTCATTTTTCAACTCAGTTTCGTTCATTTCAAACTAAGTAAAAACTGAAACAAATACCATTTAAACTCCAACAAGAATTCAACTTAAAACACCAAAACAAATCAGAGAAGGAAGCTTCAGTTAAAATCATTCTCAGTTTTCAAATGCAAAGCCTGTTTTCAAAAATCTGGGTGCTCTGTTCTTTTCTGGAAAATAATGTGAGCAAATCTTCTTTTAAACTAGCCTTCTTTAAATCTTTTATCTGTGAGTAACTTTTCTATTTAAAATTTTAAAACTTGATTCTGTTGCAAGTGTTGTGATAAATATGTTTGTATATGTGTATATCCTCTGTGTATACATGAGTGATGGATGAATTTATGTGCACAGCTATCTCCTGTATCATCCCTGTTCTTAGTTTCAAGCTCAAGACTTGATCAAAGATTATATTCTCTTAAACTAATGGCTGTTAAAACATGGATTTTAGATGAGAGTTGTTTATTGGATCATAGACTAATGTTTTAAAATTTTAATTAAGTTAAAATGTAACTTGAATGTCTCTGGAAACTCAAATAACAGGGTAAGCTTAAGGTAACTAAAAATTCAAACATGTTAATTTACTGATTCAATCATATAATCTGAGAACCTATCTAAAAGCTTAATTTTTAAAACTAAAATTATCAATTTTAGTGATAAGTTGAGGATGTAATTCTGGTTTGACCAGAAAAGGGTAATTGAGTGATCTCTGGTGATCTACTACGTTGTAGAGGTCGGGATCTTTACCGGTGATAGAGGGATGATCGGGGATTCGAAGAAAAATGGTGCGGTGGTGGTCAGAGGGTTGTGGAGACGGCGGCGAACTCGTAAAGTCTCTAGACCTAATTTTGTCAAAGCTAAGCGATCTGTCTCGTTCGTAGTCTAGGATTGATCGAGTGTTTCGGGGTCTTGGGAAATGGTAGTTTTGTCGTTGACGAAGTCGTAGCCGAAGGAGTGAATTTTCTGGTGATCGGTGGTGGCGTCGCGAGAGATGTTTTCCGGTGAGGTATCATTCCAGGGTTGGGTTGCGAGGCTCGATCTCGATTTAGCGTTCGATTCGAAGTTTGGTTAGTCGTAATCGAGTAGGGGGGTCGGGGTGGACTCGCTGGCGATGATGGGGTTGATCGGAGTCGCTCCGATATCGTGTACATGTGCACGAGTATCTTCGGTATCAGGTGGTTGTCGAAGTTTTGGGGAAGAAGGGGGGAACTCGAAGACGTGCTCGAGTAAAGTTGTGCTGGGCTCGAAGTAGATGAGATCGTGATTTTGCCTGGGGATAAGCTCGGGTAGAACGTGTTGTTGCTCGGGTTTATAGATGTGTTTCAGGAAGACAGTTTTCAAACATAAAGAAAAAATCAAGTTTTAAAATTTAATTTGTTTTAAATCAATTTTCCTTCAATATTCGAGGTTATCTAAGTTTTAAAACAAGTTAACAAAGGATTTCAAAATAAATTGTTTTAAATTTACCAAGTTTTGAAAAGGTTTAAAATAAATAAAACCTTTATTTCGAAAAGTCATTTTTACTTAATATTAAAGGTTAGATAGTTGATGTTTTAATGGTTAATAAAATTTGTTGTTAAAAGGGAATTCATTACTTGAAGTAAATTACTTAATGACAGTAATTAATATAGAGGTAAATGTACAATTCAAGTTTAATTAATCAAGAAATTAAGGTATGATTACCTTAATATAATTAAATGTTGATAAATTGATAAAGATAAGGAATTATTTAAAAGTAATTACTTAATGAAAATAATTAAGGTAAATTAATTTATGTAATCAATTTAAAGGATTAATTAATGTGATAAATTGATAAATGTGATTAATTTAAAGATAATAAATTTATGTAATTGATTGAAGGTTAATTACTTAATGTAAGAAATTAAGGGAAATAATTTATCTTAAAAACTTATTATAAGTTGATAATAAATGGAATAATTAAAGAGTGATTTGTTAATTGAATAAATTAATGATTAATGATTTATAAATTAACAATTTTAGTTTTCAAAGGGATTTATTAACTTGGAATTAAGAATTAATTAATTTCATAAATCAATATAAAAATGGATTGTGATTTATTAATGATAATTAAACCAGGATTAGTGTCTAATCTAATCTAATTTAATCAGATAATTAATTGACCTTACTTATGGATGATTGGATTTGACTGAATGATTGATTGTTTGATATCCCTGATTTGAGATGCTTTGTGATATACCCTGATTTATGTTGTGATCTGTAATTTACTTATCTGTGATATATATCTGTGATCTGTGAATGAAGATGAGCGTTATAGTTTATATCGCTTATCAACTATATTTCTGTATTTTAAATCTGTGATGATTGAATGATGTTGCACTTCTGTGTAAAACCCCTGGACCACACTCTTACACACACAAATATGGATTTCACATGGAAATCGGTTAAGTCACAGATAATTTAAATTTGATGTTTTTGAAATTGAAATTTTAATTTCAATTGATTTTGAAATTGGAAATTTGGGTTTAAAGTGAAAAGTTTTTGAAATAGAATTTCAAAGATAAAAGTTATTTTGAATAACTTAATCGAGTTTGAAAATTTAAATAATTTGATTTAAATTTGAATTCGAGTTTGAAATTGAATTCTATGATTTGAAAACTAGGGATTGAAGATGCTGTATAAGTTATATATGGGTTGAACCATTTTAAAAGTTTTGATTTGGGAATGTGAATATAATTCAAAGGTTTTAACTCGTGTAAATATAATTGGATTTTTCTGAAAAGAAAACTATTTGTTTTCAAATGATTAAAGCTTTCATTTTAAGAAATGAATTTCCAAATTGTGTTGAAAGGTTTCAAGTTTGAAATAAAAATTGAAATGTTTTGAAAACTGTGAAAAGAGTCTTTGATTCAAAGACCGAATGAGTTAATCCAACTTGAAATAAAAATTGTTTTGAAAGGCTATGAATGAATCTTTGGAAACGAGTTTTCAAAGCTATAAGTTAAATCTTGATTTAAAGATTTAACGAGTTAATCCAAGTTAAATGGAAATTGTTTTGAAATATATGAATGAATCTTTGTGAATGGGGTTAATTTAGTGAATTGAATCTTTTTGTTTAAAAGAATGAAAATGGTAATTTGTTAAACCATTCAAAAAGAAAAGTTTTGGATTTTAAGCTGTGACTTAATTGAAATCCCATATCCATATGATTTTTAATTGCGCTCACAATTCGGGTTAGCCGGGAAAGGACCTTTGGGTCGTATAACCCATTCCGAATATGTGATACGTCGTATATGGATCGCATTTGATGACCGGCGTTGAAGACCGGATATTTTTGAAAACGGAAGGATTACCGTCGAGTTACTCTGCATCGGCTGATCCCCGATATAGAGGTTTTATCACCCTTAGAGACGGGAAGTCCGGACGTGATTGGAAATTATCCGGAATTGCAAGGGCTTCGTGAGAAGTGCCTTCGGTTCTGTTCGAGCCCGGAACAGACTTGTATGGATACATGTCTGACATTACACTTTGAGATATAAAGCCGATTTCTTTCAAATACATCTCTGTTGGTGGTGGAGAATTTATTCTCTTAGCTTAACACCCTTCTCTGAGACGTACGAGCTCAGGGTTTATGTAGTTGAAATTTATCAGCGATATATTCCCAATTTGGTAATGTGGCATGCTGAGTGTTGCTGTGTAATGATCATTGTTTGATCATTTGTGATATGATCATTCGTTTGATCTTATATCTTTGTGATCATTTCTTTGATCATTTGTTTGACCCGAAGCATGGCTTTGTGACAAAGCGTAGCTTTGTGGACGAGACTTCGTCGGACCTCACACCCCGGAAATGGTCAAAACAGGAAGGATGCAGCAAGGTTCTAGGGAGTAGCGCCCCTTAGTGTATGTCATTCCTTCTGGATAGAGGTGGTATCATGGTATGGAGCCCAGATACTTAACCTATGTTGATACTGCTTATTATGTGGTTTGTTGCGAATCGGGGATCCTCGGGAAGATCGGTTACGATCGGGGGATGGCATATGCGTGTCAGTAGTTACCTATTTTTGCAGAGGTAACCCGGCCTTGTGTTGGCAGAGATCCGGTTAGGTTCTCGGGACGTCATTCCAGAGGCGTTCCTTCGTGGAATAGGAAGTTCCTTAGCCTGACCATTTGTTGGAAATCCAAAGAAACAATACGAGCCTTTACGATTTCAATTGTATAACTTGTCTCCTCAGGAGGCAGCTATAGCAGGCATAATATAATGGTACCTATGCTGGCTAAGATTTATATTCTACTTTCGAAATGTTTTCCACTATGCACTAATAATAATATCCAAAATGATTTGATTTTTGCATAGTAAGCATCTTTGACTAACATAAGAAGAAATCTCCTCCAAGTCTGCGTTTGCATTGTGTGTGTGGTGGGAGGTCTTATGGTAGTTACATTTTCAAAAAGCATTGCGAATTGACTTTAAAATTCTCTGCTATTTGTTTTAAAGATAAACTGTTTTTGTTGCTCACACCAGTCCCATGACTGATCCGGAGTTTATTGTTTCTTTCCTAAACTCTGGATGCTCAAAAAATTTCTACATGAGCAGTCTAGAGTTTGGTTTTTCAGATAGTCAGGATTAGTAGATTTTCTGGAGCTAGTTCAGTCTTTGGATATGGACTGCACTTGCTTATCTTTGTGTATCATTATTGGGAGTTCAAGCTATTTTCGGATTGGTGCTTTGGAGATGGAGATTATCCGCTGCTGATGTTATCGTTTTCTTTTCCGCTGCTATTTGTTGTATCATATCTCTGATGTATATAGATATTCATTGTATCATCGTTGTATCTGGATATTGTTCAGATGTTGTATATCTATATTCTTTTTCCTTTTCCGCTGTGTTATTTACTTAATGTTGTTATAAGATCCGGCGACTCGGATTTGAACGGTCGAATCTACGGCATTCGAGTACGATGTAAAGTATGGATGTCGATTTTCGAGCGTGAAAATATGGGACGTTACACGTATGCTCAACTTGGATTTTATAGAAATAATCTTCTTATACTCATTATTAAAATCCGAAAAGGGAACTTATCCTATTCGTGGAATTTAAAAGGTGATCTCACCATTATTCCGCCTATAGCACTTGTTGAATATGGAAGTTGATATTAAATAAAAGTAGAGTGATTTCTGTAATCCTATTTTCTCAAAAGATACTCTTTAAAAATGATTTGAGAAATATTCAAAAGGATGTTTAATTGATTCTGTATTCACTAAAAGAATATTTTGAAACTATATATCTCTCGAAGATATTTTGGTAAAGAAAAATGAATGAATCGAAAAACAATCACCTAATTACATCATTATTTTTTATCGATGATTGGATTTCAAAGGAACCGGGGTCGAATTTGGTTGATTCCTATCCAAAAACCACTTCGAACTAGTTTATGTGTTAGAAGAATGAAGATGTTTGAAGATGGAGATATTGAGACGAATAATAATGAGGGACTACTTGTTGATTAATTGGGGATAAACTCCCGATTCACTATATTATAGCAGTGGTCTCTTTGTTATGAAAAATCTCAGAACCACAAGGACTTCTCGCCTAGTAATGGCCGAGGAAAGTACCTTCGGTTTCGTTCAGTCCTAGAACGAACTTGTATGGACGAGTGTCTGACCTTGCATTCTAAATCACGATGAGTGATCTATATAAATGTATATCAGTCGGTGGCGGTGAAAACACCTTCTCTTAGCTTAACACTCTTTCCTAAAATATATGAGCTCGGGAAGTTATACGTTTGTAGAAATCAGTCCTGTGAATGTGGAATGGCAATGCGGCATTCAAAGTGAAAGAAGATGTGCTATGTGAAAAGGTAATCATTGCCTTGAGCCTCATCAACCGGAAATGACCGAAACATGGTTAGATGCGGCAAGGCTAAGTGGGTCATTCCCAATTAAGGTATGATCATTCCCTTCTAGATATATTTCTTCCCGCTATGATGTTCGAGATGTAAATTATTGTGGATGTATGCGAAGAGAGCTCTCGGATAAAGGTTGGTAACGACCAGGGGATGACATAATCGGTACTATCTAGTTATAGAGGTAGGCTGGTCTTGTGTTGGTAGAGGAGCTTTGTGATGGTTCCACGGGACATCCATCTAGAGGTGTACCCATCGGAAGGTAGTCCCTTCACCTGGTCATTTATATGGAAATCCATTCTCCAATAAGAACTTGCAGTTTTGTTGTAGAACCTAGTATGCTGAAATTTAATAATGGTAACAATTTCGGCTAAGATTAATTAGTTTATTTGCAAATGGTTTCAAAGAAAGTCTTTAAACTCTAGGTACCCTTTTTGTTTTCAAAACATCGTACTTTGAGTTCTCACACCAGTCCCATGACTGACCCGGAGTTTGTTTTTCCCTTTAAACCCTAGGTGCCCTATTTTTCGGGCAGCTAAGTAGTCAGGATACCATAGAAGCATTTTGGACCATGTTGGGGAGCATTTTGGAGAAGTCTTTTAGAGCTATGAAGCTGAAGTACCTTATGTAGATATCTACCCATTTTCCGCTATGTTATCTAGTATGTATTTTCCAGTATATGTATGGATAGACAGTTATAACTATCCCGCTGGATTTGTATTTAACTCTGATCATTTATGTATAATTAAAATGTTGAATGCGATGTGAGATACTATTATTGTGTTATTTTCTATCTTTATTTTCTATCTTTATTTTCTTTTACACCCCGGATAATATGCCTCCCCGGCACTTGGATTTACGGCACGTGAATACCGTGGATGTATTAGTGTCAATTTCTGAGGGTCGAGGAGATGGGTCGTCACAACTTCTCCTCCTTATTTGATTCAAATTATGAGTATTCAGTAAATAATTAAGGGTGTAGAGCATGAATCCTATTCGTATTTTATACCACTTATTCCACACAAAATTCCTTTATTTATTTCTATGTAAAAGAGGAGTTGATTAGAATATGAAGTTAGGATTGCAATTCCAATTATTTAGGTTATTCCATTGGATTGGCGTAATAAATTGGTTTTCTATTTCTATTTACAAGTATATTTATTGCACTTTTGAATATGAATATTTAATCCTTGTTATGGATATTGGAATTATGGAAATCTGAAGGGAAAATACTTGTATGTATTATGGTTAAAGGGATTGACATTTAATGCTAGTTTAGGGCATATGAATCACACGCTTAGAAGTTATTAGGTGTGAATATATATATTTATTTCTGTTAGGATAATAAACCTATAATTATAACGTATAATTGCGTAGTTTTCATTGATTCCCACTTTCGAAGGTAATTAATAGTGTGAGGCGTAATAAGGAAGATTCCTTGTAAGGACTTAATTATGAAATGGTAAGATGAGTATTATTCATGGAGCGTATTTAAATTATAGCTAAATCATAGGAATGTGAGGTCAGTATAGTGGCATGATAGAAGTATGCCCTTCATTTTGAGGCTACCAACAGTTGTGTACACTTCCTATTGATGTCAGATATCTCCTATGATAATTATTTGTGATGACCCGAGGTTAGTCCTAAATTCTATAGGGTAAATATGCCCAGCTAATATGGCTACCAGTTCCTACGAACAGTGGAACTAATGTGAGATGCCATTATAAGTATGTGCCATAATACGAATGGCTTGCTTCGGGGTCTTGAGGTATTAAGTGGTTGGTTGAGGGCCCACCTCTTTTCACCAAATGAAGAATTAAATGACTAAGGGGCTAGTTATTAGGAATGATAGGTGGTATCTTGATAGGGGTCCGCTTCGAGATAAGGTATTAAGTGACTGATCGAGGGTCCACCTTTCCATAAAAAAGTATTAAGTATCTTAAGAGATTCCATGCGATGTCAGCTAGATAGTCACCATTGAGGGGTCCGCCTTGGGATAGGTATTAAATGATGGGGTCTGCCACAGTTGAGGTCTTAAATGGCCAGAGTCTGCCTATTTTACACTAAAAGGTATTAAATGTCTTGGGTATTATCTCTCACATTGTTAGATATTTATGACATGTGATTTGGGTTACGGGATTTAGAAACCTTCTTCAGGAATGGAAGGTATTAAGTGGTTGATTGTGAACCCACCTCCTTTCCTTATAAGAATTATTGAATGGTTTTATGTATGCAAGGCATATTCTTATTTTAAAAATATAGTACCCAAGTATTGAAATGGTAAGGCTCGAGCTTTTTATTCACCAGACATTTGTTATTCTTACTCCCTCCTTCTTACAACACAGATTAAGGACGGAAGGATGGTGATGCCTGAAGATGAAGTGGCTTAAGCTAGTGGCAGTTATTATTATCTTTTATGATGTTTTATGTTGTACCCATGTATTTTGGATAAATTATGTAATTGATTTTACTTGACGGTTTGATGATGTTTTGTATTATGACATTTCAAATGGTTTTGAAATAAATGGGTACAATTTGATATTATATTTTAGTCCATCTATCGTGAGTTCTCAAAAAGTAGTTATTTCTATG
The DNA here is from genome assembly GCA_030737815.1 of Allium fistulosum. Taxonomy (NCBI): domain Eukaryota; kingdom Viridiplantae; phylum Streptophyta; class Magnoliopsida; order Asparagales; family Amaryllidaceae; genus Allium; species Allium fistulosum. The sequence continues at coordinate 1,382,747,740 of CM060901.1, read as the reverse complement.
TACTATTACTTCTTTTTCTGTCCAACAGCTAGTTTTAGAATGGAACTAAGTTTCAGTGGGCCTTTTCTGGACTGAAATTTAGGCATGTTCCGAGGTGGGTTATTACAGTATCAAACTAAATTATTACAAATCTCAAAAACCTGAAAAACAACTAAAAATAACAAAGCCAGAGTTTAAGGATTTACTTCAACAAAATGGATGGCCTTATTGGCATGATCAGCACTAGCATTAAGCGTAGGATTAGAGTTATCCTCAGAATCAAAATTGTTTGATAAATCTTGCATATAAGCTAAAGGGGAAATTCCACAGCGCTCCTTAGCCAACAACTTACAAGAATACTCTTGATTCGACTTAACAAGCTCAGGGGTAGGCAAAACTCTAAGCTCACTTCTACATTAGGATATTCGAGACGTTTCGTGAAAAACTGTCTCTTGATCTATTCATAAAACTTTATAAAGTATATTGTAAGCAGTGGCTTCGACATTTATTGTCACTTTGGCCATTTTCTTTTCCACTTGTTACGCCCCTTCTCTGCTTTCGTAAGCGCATCCTTTGCATTTGTTGCACGTGACTCCATCTCCTTGTATTTTTCATTGATCTCTTCATGATTTGTCATATAACCCTCTTCTCTTTGATGCCTAGTCTCGATATCAAGTGCAGCAACATTTAATTCTTCTTTCAGCCTTTGTACATCAGTTAGCACACTAATCAAGGTAGGTTAAGAAGTTTCTCTCTGACGGTGTAATTCCATGCTAGAGCATATCCCTTCAAAAAATTTGACAACAATGAATAATTGATATATACAATAAACACCACACATAAAACTTAACTATAATTCCAATAACACTAAATCAAATCGGTATGTGGGACAAGCTCCTATGGAGATTCTAGAAGCCCTCCGAAGTGGGCGACTTTGAGGCCGGAATAGGTATAGGAGATGGCAGAGCAGAGATGAGAACTAAGACATCATCGATCATATGATGACCCATCTGCTCAACTAGAGTGGATGCAACATCATCTTTTAGTAGAGGTAAAGCATTGAGAAGCTGGGATAATTTTGAGAGGAGGCACAAATAAGGAAGCAGTATTAGTAGAAGACATGGGAGGAGGAAGATCAACTCTAAGAAATTCACTCCTACTACCATGTGTTGGAGTATTGCCCTTCCTTTTCTTGTGCGACTTCTTTGGTTTAAAAGAGTCGACAAACTTAGACATTGTACCTACACAATTCAAATAACAATGCATTTAATTATTCATGTAACTACAAATGAGTAGTAGCTAGAATAGGATCGACCATTGCTCAAACATATATAAAAGTACGCATGTATCACAATACGTATGCAATGATATGTTCATGTAAAAAATACATACCATGTGGCACAAAGGAATTAAAAATATAAATGAACACATAGCGTGAAAACTAATGTTACAAAGAAACCGTGATTGTGCAACAAAGCTTTAGTAAAAATGTAGAACCTTTGTGAGTGTCTTTATCAAGCCTAACACGTTCACACTATAATGCCCTTGAATTTTAATTAACATTATTTGAGATATTTAATTAGATAAATTAAATAGAATAATGTGAATAATTAGGGAGATGAGGTTAATAAATCCAATGGCCGTGTCTTAATGAATGAACTAAAATAAGACTTAACTAAATTAAGAAGGAGGAATTTTCCTAAGTGGTAAACTTAGGAAGGGGCTACATTTCTTAATATAAATCTCTTCCTCCATCTTAAAGAACTTTTACTTTCTCATTCATAACTCCCTATATTTTGGTCGGCCATTAAAAGCTCCAGGAAGAGCAATAAATTGAAGATAAAACTAAGGAATTAAAGCTAGGAAATTATCTCATTCTCCAGTTAACTAATCAAGGTGAATAATCATGTTTATCATCTCATATTTCTATGTTTGGATTGGTTATGGGTTATACCTGATTCATGTTTGTAATTTTGGTTAGAATATAACCATTTAAACCTTTGTTGGATAAGACATAGGTGTTTTAAATGTTAATGGGCTAATTAACACGTTTTTATTCAGTTTTGGTTAAATTCCGAGTTGTTTTGATCTTCATATGCTTTGAAATTTTAATGTGTTGAAGTATATGATTTATCAAATTTTTGGTGATTTTTGGGGATTTTCCTTAGTGATTTACTAAGGTAATTAAATTATTTAAGCTTAAGGCCTAAACTGCAAAATTGCCTTCGAATTAGCCAATTCCGAGGGAAGGCTGCAATTCGAAAATTTAATTGGAGAAAAAGAATAGTGTTTAAGAAAAAGGTTAACTTTGTATACTTTTTACTATTTGGAAGTATAGGAGAAGGCTCCTTAGCCAATCAAAATTAGACAAGCAAGATAAAACATCACTTCAGTAGGCCCAGTTCTGCCTTCGACTCCAACAAGCCCGCTTTTACCCTTTCGTCTAAGACGGAAGGTAAATAATTACCCTTCGCCTAAGTTGAAAGGTAGGCACGGTGTCGAAGTAATAAGAGGCGAAGGGATGTTTAGGCTGCTTCCGTTGCTTTCGAATAGAAACATAATTGCTTTTGAATAAGTTGAAGGGGGATCCTTCGACTCTATCATTTTATAAAAGACTAAAAATTTTATATATTCAAGAAGGGGTTTCGAAGAGGATCTTCAAAAGGTTAAACCTTCAAGAGAATTGTTTTAAATATGTTTTCAAAAAAGGTGTTTTAATCCTTTTGACTAAGTCGAAGGGATGCCTTTGACAAAGCTGAAGGGAAAGAAGGGAAAGAAGAAGGGGTTACTGAAAGAGGGGTATGCGGTAGGATCGTATAATATGGAATAGTGGAATGGTCTAGGTAGATAGCAATAAGCAGTAAGTAAAGTAGACACCAAGACTTTATACTGGTTCGGACCTCTTGTCCTACGTCCAATCCCTAAGCTCCTCTTAGGAATTCAACTAACCAACAACCCTCACTTAACCCGGAGGAATAGGTTTACAACTTACCCGAACAACCGAACGGGATTTCTTGCCTCAACTACCGAAGAGGACTTCAACTAGATACAAAGAGTATTTCTGACTTGTTGTGTTCTTGATAACACTAATGAGTCTAATTGTAGTATAATTTTCTTATAATCTTATCCTCGAGAGTATGCAAAGTGTTTGTGAAGATTTAGGAAATGTGAATTGCTATGAATCAAAAGAGTGTTATAGACAAAACAGGGATTCAAGCAAATGGCTTGTGATTGCTTTAAAAACTTTAGAAAATCTGAAAGTATGTTCAAGATAATAGAGAGATTAAAGCAATTAGAATTCGTGATTTGCAAATGATAGAAACATGTATTTATAGGTGTAGAAGAGGTGTATCTATTTGCAAAAGATTCAGGCAAGAGATGCATCCATTACCATTGGAGAATGGTTTCAACTCTTGGGAAGAAGAAGGTGTCTTTTCATTAAAAATTCGCAGGTTCGAATTCAGTCGACTGAACAGGGAATTTCAGTCGACTAAAACTGTGCATGTTGTAATTCTGTAACAAGTTCAGTCGACTGAAATTTCCTGTTCAGTTGACTGAACTGGTAGTTTCTACACAGTGAACACTTAACTAAAAATTAAGTTATGAAATGTGTTCTTGTGTTTGTGCAAGCTTCTTGAGGATAGATTTTAACAATGAATCTAAACTAAGACCTATATTTAAATCATACTTATGGTATCTTTGGTCTTCATAGTTATCCCTTTAGCTTTGCACATATCTCTTCCTTTTTGTTGAAGCACATTGTCATTGATCAAAATATAGCGTATCAACATTCTCCCCCTTTTTGATTGATGACAATACTTATGTGTGTAATTATTTCCTCCCCCTGAATATATGCACTGTCTTTCCTACAAAACAAGGTTAGTAACATAGATTTCTCCCCCTTTGTCATCGACAAAAAGGAAGTAATAATTGCAGAAGTATATTATCAAGAAAAAGACAATCTTTGATATGCATAACTATAGTTTAAACAACGCAAAATGTAGCATAAAAGAAAGAAGGCTATTTATACAGGCCGTTGTAGTAGTGTAAAAAACAATCAAACCATAAGTGATCAATCTTTATCCCAATCATAGGAGCCTTCTCGTTCTGAGTATCCGTAATTGCTCACATCTCCTTTGCCAATGATATAGCCTTTTGAATTGTCTCTGAAGGTAACCGAGCCACCATCAAAGTATGTGATGTTTGTAAGCATATCTTTGTCGCCGGTCATGTGTTTTGAGCAACCACTGTCTAGTATCCATTTCTTCTTTTTGAGTGGGACCTGAAAATAAATACAATATTGGTACCCACCTTTCAATAGGGTCCTAAAAGTTAGAACTTAGGAAACCAAACCCAATTTGGTTCAGTATCCTTTTTATAAATATAATTTTTATTATTATGAACACTATCCATAAATGCTTTAATATATTTATTCCTAATTAAAATATTGTTAGTCTTTGGAACCCAAATTTTAACTATCTTAGTTTCTTCTTTTGTTCTAATAGGTTCACTTAATAACATTTGTTGTTTTGAATCAATATTCCTCTTAAAATTTGTATTTTTCTTTTTAGGAATTTTTGACTCCTTTTTATATCCTAATCCATGTTTATTTGAGGAGGATTGAGAATTTTCTAAAATATTAGATAAATTTTCTCTTCCTTTGTTAAAATTAGAGACATTTTTAGTGATGTTATCTAATCTAGCTTGAAGACTATTATTTTCTAACTCAACTTGTCTAATCTTAGTTTTTAACTCATGATTTTCAGAAACAATTATATCATTCTTTGTCTTTTGAGTTTCAATTTCTTGACTTAAAAGTGATAATTGAGTTTCCGAATTTGAAAGAGACTCTTGAACTTTTTCAAGTTCTTCTTCTATAATTTTCTTTTCATCATTTAACATATCTCTTTCAAATTCAGCTTTGTTTTGATTTTCACGAGTTTCCTTGAGTTTCCTTTTAAGAGTTTTTATTGTGCTCAAAAGTTCAGTGTTTACATCAATTAAATCATCATAAGATAAATCACTAACCTCAGATTCTTGAGCCATGAAGCACACATTTGCTTGTTCATTGTTGCTATCACTATCACTATCTTATGAATCTGAATCGTCCCATGAGACAGAAAAAGCCTTCTTTTTAAATTTGTCTTTCTTGTTCTTGTTGTTGAAGTTTTTCTGATTCTCCTTCTTTAGCTCCGGACAGTCTTTTATCATATGACCTTTCTTGTGACGATTAAAACATTCCATATTTGAGGATGAAGGTTTGTTCAAGAAATTCTTTTTGAAACCGTTTTCATTTCCTTTTCTATATTTTAAGAATTTCTTGAAATTTTTGGCAATAAATTCTAGATCCTCATCTTCAGACTCTGATTCTTCCTTTTCTACGTGAAAAGCCACATTTTTTCTTTCCTGTGCTTGATCTTTCTTAGCTTGCATGTTAACTTCATAAGACATAAGGTTTCCAATTAATTCTTCTGGTTTCATTGTAGATAGATCGTTTGCTTCCTCGATTGCTAAGACTTTTCTCTCCCATTCATCAATGAGTGAATTTAGAACTTTAGATACAATATCAAAATCCGTGTATTTTTCTCCTAGTCCTATTAAGGCATGATGAATGTCTTGAAATCTCGAGTACATGTCATTGATGGATTCATTCTGTCGCATTCTAAAGTTTTGGAACTGGTTCTTTAGCATGGAGATCTTTGTTTGTTTGACCTTGTTTGTGCCTTCATGTATGGTTCTAAGTGTATCCCATATCTGATGTGCAGTAGTACAAATGCTAACACGATTGAACTCATTTCTATCCAAAGCGCAAAATAGCATATTCATAGCTTTGGCATTTGCACTAGCTTCATTCTTCTGAGTTTGTGTCCATGTAGGGTAATTAGTTATGGGTACAACAAACTCTGCTTGAGTTGCATTCCAGGCTTCAAAGCTTGTTGCTTGCATATAAATCCTCATCCTTGTAGCCCAATAATTATAGTTTAGTCCATTGAATAGTAGGGGTTGTTAGTCCCTGAGGAGTTGGTTTTGATGACAACAACCTTAGAATAGATTATAAAATATAAATACTAACATTACAAGTTTAGATATATATGTATATGTAGGATCTAACCATGCAGGTATCAAGAATGAAGACTGTACAGTATAGAGATTCAAGATATAGAGATAGAAGACTCGTGAGTATCAAGATTATCAAGAGTTCAAGTTTCCAAGATAAGTTATATAGTTAGGAATATTGTTAAAACTTGTAAAAAAGCACTGGCATCTTAATATCCAATTTATTCGTGGAATGGAATCCACTTCGAGCCCGTTAAAGGGATGGAACCCTAAGTAGGATGGAACCTACGAAAATCTAGTGGGACATTGTTTTGTATCCACTAATTTTAATTCAAATGATTTTACAAAATTATCTTGTTTTCAAAATGATTTCAAAACTTTCCTTTTAAAAGATTCAAACTATCTATCCTGATTTTAAATAATTTTAGCCTCAAAAACATCTTTAATTTCAAAGTCAAATTACTCCTGATTTTAAACTATCTTTTCAAATAATATATTTAACTTTTAAATATTTATACTTAGATTTAAATATAAAATTATAGTTAAATTATGTATATATTGTTCTTTATATTTACTTATGTATTTTAACTATAGTTAAGTATATTTATAAAGTTTAAAATAATTTTAATATAAGATAGAGGTTATTTTCAAAGAAAATCAAAACACCAAAAATCCCTTTGGGATGTCGACATGCCCAAGTACCCCATGTCGACATAGTGTCAGTTGGTTTCAAAATTCAAATTTCAAAAGAAGCGTCTATTCTCCATAACTCTTCATGAATGGTCATGGTTGTTGCTCTTCTATAAATAGGGGTCAGTTTCAACGAATTTTTAATCACTTTTTTCTGGTTTTCACTCCTCTTCTTCTTCCACATTTCTTAATACAAAATCATACCATTACTCTGCCGAAATCAACATCGAATCATACTCGATTACTTCTAGTGTGATTCTCCATCACTATCTCTACAAGATCCAAGTGCTAATCTGAGTTATAGACTTTATGTAATCAATCGAGCGAGTGAAGGTGTGATTGTAGCCCTGGAAATCAATTGGGTGAACTTGTTGCCCCGGAAATCAAGTATCTCTACCCAGAGGATTGTTATTCTGGAGGGTGTATCTCGTAGCCTTGAAATCGAGGATTGTAATTGTTGAATTGGTTTTGAAAGGAAATCCGTACTTAGTTGTACGGGACTGGATGTAGGGTAACTCCGAACCAGTATAAAATCCGGTGTGTTCTTTCCTTTACTGCTTTTACTTTATATTTGCATCTGTGTTTGAATCTGTGTTCATATCTGTGTCTGATTAGTGCATACTTTGTTAACAAATTTAGATAAACTCAAAAAGATTAACAAACTTTTTAAAACACTATTCACCCCCCTCTAGTGTTAATTCTAGCCTTAAGATCCTTAATCCGCATTTCTCACATTTGGTATCAGAGCTTTGTTTTCAAAAGTTTCATAATCTGAATTTTGAAAAGTTTTAGAATGGCTATTTTTGAAAAATCGGTTAAAACTAGTTTAGAATTGTTTAAATCATCATTGTTCCATGAGTCTGCATATGAATGTTACTCAAATTCTAGTTGTCTACCCAAATATTATAATGTGCAGGAAAGATGCTTTATGGGTATTAAGGAATCAATCCACAATGGCAATCTGTGCAGATCAAAAGTAATAAGTGGATACTTGATAGTGGATGCTCTAGACACATGACTGGTAATCCGGATATGCTGAATAATATTATATACAAAGATGGAGGACTAGTTAACTTTGGAGACAACTTGAAAGGATACATGATTGGCATCGGCAATGTCGGTAACTCTGAAACTCCTATTATTACTAATGTTTTGCTAGTTAAGAATCTGAAACACAATCTGCTAAGTATAAGTCAACTATGTGATAAAGGATATAAAATTAAATTTGAAAAGGATAAATGTCATATTGAAGATAATAACTTAACCATAATATTTGAGGGAACTAGGAAAAAGAATATTTATATTCTTAGTATGAAAGTTTCAAATGATAACTTATGTCTTTTGGCAAATAAAAGTGACCCATGGATTTGGCATAAGAGATTTGGACATTTGAATTTCAAACTCTTATCTAGACTATCAAAACATGATCTAGTAAGAGGTCTCCCTAAAATGAATTTTAAAGTAGATAGTTTATGTGATGCATGTCAATTAGGAAAGCTTAGAAAAAGTTCCTTTAAATTAAAAGATATGATTTCAACTTCAAAACCCCTTGAGTTACTTCATCTTGATTTATTTGGTCCATCTCAAATTCAGTCAATAAATCATAATAAATATGTTTTTGTAATTGTAGATGATTATTCTAGATTTACAAGGACAATATTTTTGAAACATAAAAGTGATACTTTTGAATAATTTAAGAACTTTTCAAAAAGGATTCAAAATCAATTTTCTTTAAAAATTATAACTATTCGTAGTGATCACGGTGGTGAATTTGAAAATGAAAAGTTTGAGGAATTCTGCAATAAGAAGGGAATAACTCACAATTTCTCATTTCCAAGAACTCCACAACAAAACGGAGTAGTTGAACGTAAAAATAGAACGATACAAGAGTGTGCGAGAACTATGCTTTTAGATAGTAATTTACCAAAACACTTTTGGGCAGAAGCTGTTGCTACCGCCTGTTATATTTTGAATAGAATTTTAATTAGACCTTTAACTAATAAGACACCTTACGAACTTCTTCATGGAAAGAAACCTAAGGTATCATACTTCAGAATTTTTTAAATGCTTTATTTTAAATACAAAAGATAATTTGGATAAATTTGATCCTAAATCCGACAAAGGAATCTTTATCGGATATTCTAATAGAAGTAAAGCTTATAGAGTTTTTAATTTAAGATCTAACACCATCAAAGAAACAATGCAGGTTTCGTTTGATGAAAATTTAAAAGATTTTGAAATTATAAATGATGAAGAAGATTTAGTTACTCAAAATCAGGAATCAACCGAAATTAATAATGAAATTGACCATCCTAATAAAAGGATTAAACTTTTAAAAGATCATCCTATTGAAAATATAATAGGAGATATGCAATCTATTGTTACAACTAGAAATCAACTAAGTAAAATGAGTAATGTAGCATTTATATCATCTATTGAACCCAAAAATCCTAAAGAAGCATCAACTGATGATTCATGGATTTTGGCTATGCAAGAAGAATTAAATCAATTCACTAGAAATGAAGTTTGGGAACTTGTTCCTAGACCTGAAGATAAAACTATAATTGGAACTAAATGGGTCTATAAAAATAAAATGAATGAACAAGGTGAGGTCGTTAGAAATAAAGCACGATTAGTCGCCCAAGGTTATTGTCAAGAAGAAGGTATAGATTGTGACGAAACCTTTGCTCCTGTAGCAAGATTAGAAGCCATTAGGATTCTACTTGCTTTCGCAAATCATAATAATTTAAAATTATTTCAAATGGATGTTAAAAGTGCATTTTTAAATGGTTTTGTAAAAGAAGAAGTATATGTTGAACAACCACCACTTTTTGAAGATGAAAATTTTCCAAACCATGTGTACAAACTTAAGAAAGCTTTATATGGTCTAAAACAAGCTCCTAGAGCCTGGTATGATAGACTAAGATCTTATTTATTATAATCAAATTTTGAAATTGGTAAAATAGATAATACTCTTTTTATTAAAAGAAATAAGAATGATATTCAACTAGTACAAGTTTACATAAATGATATCATTTTTGGATCAACTAATTTTGAAATGAATAAAGAATTTTCTGAAATAATGACAAAAGAGTTTGAGATGAGTCATATGGGTGAATTAAATTTCTTTTTAGGATTGCAAATAAAACAGTTAGATAATGGTATTTTTATTAGTTAAGAAAAATATGCTAAAGAACTAGTTAATAAATTTGGTTTGACTACTGCGAGTGGAAAACCTACTCCCATGGCAACCAATGAATATCTAAGTAAAGAAGATTTCTCGAAAGATGTAGATCAAAAGTTGTATAGAGGAATGATCGGATCATTGCTCTATATCACTGCTAGTAGACCTGATATCATGCATAGTGTATGTCTCTGTTCAAGATATTAATCTCATCCTAAAGAAACTCACTTAAAAGCTGTAAAATGTATCATAAGATATATTAAACACACCTCTGATTATGGCTTATTTTATCCTAAAAATGATTCATTTGATTTAATATCATATTGTGATGCTGACTATGCTGGATGTAAATCAGACCGAAAAAGTACAAGTGGAACTTGCCACTTTTTGGGACATTCTCTGGTTTCCTGGTTTAGTAAAGAGCAAAATACAGTTTCTCTATCAACAACCGAAGCAGAGTATATTTCTGCTGCTTTGGCTTGTTCTCTAGTAATGTATATGCAACAAACCTTAAGAGATTTTGGATTAAATATCTCAAAATCGCCAATTTATTGTGATAATACTAGTGCAATAAATTTATCTAAAAATCCTACTCAACATGCTCGAACTAAACATATTGATATTCGACATCATTTTCTTAGAGATAATATAACTAAAGAAGTAATAACTCTCGAATATATAAACTCTGAGAATCAAATCGCTGATATTTTAACAAAACCATTAAATGAATCTATATTTACTAAATTAAGCAGAGAATTAGGTATTTGTTCTATAACTGAAATATAAAATATAAATAACAAGTATAATTAATAGTTAATATTAAAATAAATCATAGAGTTAAAATATAAGGACCATGTCGACATCCCCTAGGAAGACATGTCGACATATAACGTTTTTATTTTTTTTTATTTTTCCCACCAAATTTCAAAAATTTAGTTATATATTCTTCCCTATTTCGAATTCTTATTCATTCTTTCTGTTTTCTCTTCACTTTCTATTCTGAAATATATAAAATAATGGCATCTTCCTCTAAATCAAACCTAAAATCAACTTTCTCATTCCCCTCTCCTACTTCTGGTCCATTTCAATGCACTACTCTCGCACGTGTAACTAAGTTGGAGGAGTCTATGAAGGATACTCTTCAGATGTTGACTGAAATTCAAGTAACTCAACTTCGTATGGTGAAAGAGCAAGAGAGGCAAGGCAAGATTCTTAGGAATTTACAAAAATTCCTAATGGATAACCATGCCAACCCTATCTTGATCGATGAAGACTCTTCACTCAATCAAGAACATGAGGTCAGCGACGAAGAAGAAGAAGAACCAATAGAAGAAGCACACGAGGAGAATGATGACCAAGTAGTATGCGTTGGAGAAGTGTGTTTCGACAAAAATGGGAATCTTGTTGAACAACGTGGAAATTTCTGTTTCCACTATCCAAACTGTTCAATTCATAAATCTCCTATGTTCAGAAACACACATTAGTTTATTCTCTTTCTTTCCGTTGTTATTTGTGTTTTTATGTATTTTAAAACGCAAATGTAAATACAACTATACTCATAATAAATAAACTCGTGTTCTTATATGTGTTAGTATTATTGTGAATTCTTAGTTAGGATAGTTAATAGTTTAGGATTATATTTTAGTTAAGTATTGATTATGTATGATAACACTATCATTATAATCACAAGTAATGTAGTCTTAGTTTCAGGGGGAGTTATATAGAGTTATATAGTTTGGAGTTATCTAGTTTAGAGTAAAGTTTTTGTTGATGACAAAGGGGGATAAGTATAAAATAAGATAGTTAGGCATAGATTAAGGGGGAGTTATTAGAGTTATTAGGATAGAAGGAATATTTTATAAACAAAGGTTGTCATCATCAAAAAGTAGGTGATTGTTTGTCCCTGAGGAATTGGTTTTGATGACAACAACCTTAGAATAGATTATAAAATATAAATACTAACATTACAAGTTTAGATATATATGTATATGCAGGATCTAACCATGCAGGTATCAAGAATGAAGACTGTACAGTATAGAGATTCAAGATATAGAGATAGAAGACTCATGAGTATCAAGATTATCAAGAGTTCAAGTTTCCAAGATAAGTTATATAGTTAGTAATATTGTTAAAACTTGTAGAAAAGCACTGGCATCTTAATATCCAATTTATTCGTGGAATGGAATCCACTTCGAGCCCGTTAAAGGGATGGAACCCTAAGTAGGATGGAACCTACGAAAATCTAGTGGGACATTGTTTTGTATCCACTAATTTTAATTCAAATGATTTTACAAAATTATCTTGTTTTCAAAATGATTTCAAAACTTTCCTTTTAAAAGATTCAAAACTCTCTATCCTAATTTTAAATAATTTTAGCCTCAAAAACATCTTTAATTTCAAAGTCAAATTACTCCTGATTTTAAACTATCTTTTCAAATAATATATTTAACTTTTAAATATTTATACTTAGATTTAAATATAAAATTATAGTTAAATTATGTATATATTGTTCTTTATATTTACTTATGTATTTTAACTATAGTTAAGTATATTTATAAAGTTTAAAATAATTTTAATATAAGATAGAGGTTATTTTCAAAGAAAATCAAAACACCAAAAATCCCTTTGGGATGTTGACATGCCCAAGTACCCCATGTCGACATAGTGTCAGTTGGTTTCAAAATTCAAATTTCAAAAGAAGTGTCTATTCGCCATAACTCTTTATGAATGGTCATGGTTGTTGCTCTTCTATAAATAGGGGTCAGTTTCAATGAATTTTTAATCACTTTTTTCTGGTTTTCACTCCTCTTCTTCTTCCACATTTCTTAATACAAAATCATACCATTACTCTGCCGAAATCAACATCGAATCATACTCGATTACTTCTAGTGTGATTCTCCATCACTATCTCTACAAGATCCAAGTGCTAATCTGAGATAGACTTTCTGTAATCAATCGAGCGAGAGAAGGTGTGATTGTAGCCCTGGAAATCAATTGGGTGAACTTGTTGCCCCGGAAATCAAGTATCTCTACCCAGAGGATTGTTATTCTGGAGGGTGTATCTCGTAGCCTTGAAATCGAGGATTGTAATTGTTGAATTGGTTTTGAAAGGAAATCCGTACTTAGTTGTGCGGGACTGGATGTAGGGTAACTCCGAACCAGTATAAAATCCGGTGTGTTCTTTCCTTTACTGCTTTTACTTTATATTTGCATCTGTGTTTGAATCTGTGTTCATATCTGTGTCTGATTAGTGCATACATTGTTAACAAATTTAGATAAAATCAAAAAGATTAACAAACTTTTTAAAACACTATTCACTCTCCCTTTAGTGTTAATTCTAGCCTTAAGATCCTTAATCCACATTTCTCACAGGGGTCTTTGGGTAGATTGTCCTTCCGCAAATATAGAGTTATAGGCAGTTGTTGTTCTTGTGTTATTTTCCATATTATCAATATGTCAAATAACGGTGTTATGGTTATAAGACAACCTTGCTCTGATACCAATTGAAAGAGGGGTATGCGGTAGGATCGTATAATATGGAATAGTGGAATGGTCTAGGTAGATAGCAATAAGCAGTAAGTAAAGTAGACCAAGACTTTATACTGGTTCGGACCTCTTGTCCTACATCCAGTACCTAAGCTCCTCTTAGGAATTCAACTAACCAACCCTCACTTAACCCAGAGGAATAGGTTTACAACTTACCCGAACAACCGAACGGGATTTCTTGCCTCAACTACCGAAGAGGACTTCAACTAGATACAAAGAGTATTTCTGACTTGTTGTGTTCTTGATAACACTAATGAGTCTAATTGTACAATCTTCCTATAATCTTATCCTCGAGAGTATGCAAAGTGTTTGTGAGGATTTAGGAAATGTGAATTGCTATGAATCAAAAGAGTGTTATAGACAAAACAGGGATTCAAGCAAATGGCTTGTGATTGCTTTGAAAACTTTAGAAAATATGAAAGTATGTTCAAGATAATAGAGAGATTAAAGCAATTAGAATTCATGATTTGCAAATGATAGAAACATGTATTTATAGGTGTAGAAGAGGTGTATCTATTTGCAAAAGTTTCAGGCAAGAGATGCATCCATTACCATTGGAGAATGGTTGCAACTCTTGGGAAGAAGAAGGTGTCTTTTCATTAAAAATTCGCAGGTTCGAATTCAGTCGACTGAACAGGGAATTTCAGTCGACTAAAACTGTGCATGTTGTAATTCTGTAACAGGTTCAGTCGACTGAAATTTCCTGTTCAATTGACTGAACTGGTAGTTTCTGCACAGAGAACACTTAACTAAAAATTAAGTTATGAAATGTGTTCTTGTGTTTGTGCAAGCTTCTTGAGGATAGATTTTAACAATGAATCTAAACTAAGACCTATATTTAAATCATACTTATGGTATCTTTGGTCTTTATAGTTCTCCCTTTAGCTTTGCACATATCTCTTCCTTTTTGTTGAAGCACATTGTCATTGATCAAAATATAGCGTATCAACAGTTACTTCTGAACCTCTCATTGTTTTTAAAGTAAAAGTTAAAATACCTTTCGACAAAGTCGAAGGGTAAACCTTCCGACAAAGTCAGAAGTTTACTTTTGAAGGGTTGGTTCCAACACCAATACTTTGTTGTTTTTGAATGGTTTCGAAAGGTTTGATTTCGAAAGGTTTTGAAGGGGTTGCCTTCAATGATTGTGAAAGGTTTTGAGTTTCATTGCTTTCGAAAGGTTTATAAATGGTTTTATAAGGGGGGATACCCCCAGGCTTTCGACAAGGTCGAAAGGTAGAACCTTTCGACTAGGTCGAAAAGTAACCTTCCGACAAGGTCGAAAGGTATGATTTTGAGATGCTTTCCAAAGAAAGGTTTCCGAAAGGGCTAACTTTGGATGTTTATTTGCTTTCGAATGGTACTTCATTCGAAGGGTTTTAAAGGGCTGTTTTTAGCCATTTTTCTTAAGAAAAATTTTGCTAAGTCGAAGGGGTTAATTCAAAGGGTTATAGCATAAAATACTAATCTTTGTTCGAATATGTAAGGGGGATCCTTATATAAAATGAATGTTATAAAACCTTAGGGACACCGGGGTGAGTTTAATGTTTTCGATACATAGTTTGGGGTTATAAGCAGGAATGTGCTTTTGAAAATATACATTGGGCCTATCAATGTGTTTTTATTTAATTTAACCTAATTGGGGCTATCAACGAGAATAGGTTAAATAGGTGGTATACCTATGGATCATGAATTTTTATAAATAATCATGGGGATCATGATATTTTAATTGGCCAAGTGTTGGGTTCTTGCTTAACCTAGGAAAACCATGGAATGTGCGGTAAATAGCCCACATCAAATTTCTAAAGTAAAGAATGTTTTGCCAGAGGTGGTTAGCCTCGAAATTTGGCACCCAAGGGTTCATAGTCATCCTAGGAAAACTATGGAGTGTGCGGTGGATAGCCCACAACAATTTTATAAAACAATGCATGATGGATAATCTGCATTTATTTTGATGAATTTGGGATGGATAGTCCTATTTAAGTTTTAACGTATAGTCATTTTTAAGATTCTAGAGGGGAACTCTAATAAATGGATTTTAGATGGGAAATCTAATAAATTGCTTTTAGATGGCATATCTAATGAATGGGTGGATGGGATATCCAATATATATGATTTATGGCTTTATTTCATATTATGTTAAGACTAATCATCTTGGGTGCAGGAGCATAGTAAATGATTTGCATGTTTTGTTTTAGATACTAGTGAGGGGGAAAACCCATTCCGCCAAGCGGCGTGGTCTCACTAGATATCTAATTATGATAAGAGATGATAGGGGATTATTTAAACCAGACTTATTGTCTGACTCGAAGTTTGTGTTTCTCTACAAACTCTCGGGTACTCAAAATTAATTTGAGTAGTCTGAGAGTGGGAGACTTTTAGGTTTTTGGATGAATAAGCTTCCAGAGACGTGCATGAGGCAGTGTTAGCTATATAGGAGCTATTTTGTGTTTTCCGTTGTGATGTGCTAACAACTGTAAAGTTCATATTTATTAGTTCTTTGATCATTATAAGGGGACATCTTCATATGTCGCTCTTATCGTATTTTGTACATGTATATGTGATCTGAACGTGGTTAACGTCTGGGATTATGTAATTAAATCTTAAATTGAAATTCATAAGAAATGAGAAATTCTATTTCGTTTAAGTTTAAAAATTTTCATATTCTTGTGTTTCTGTGTTGCCAATAGTTTCAAGATTCCGATTTCGGTCACTCAGAAATAACACCTATGGATGACTGCAGCATTCGTAGCAGTTAGTTTTGAGCCTCCGGAAGCGGGATGTTACACACACTACGTATCGAAAATCATTCTCGGTTAGCACTGGATAAGTTAGGATGTTTAACTTAAAAAAAGAGAAAGGCGAGAAAGAATACGAGAATCGATGCAGTAAAAAACTATAAAAAATGGAGATAATACCTAGAGATTGAAAGGAAGAATAATACTATCTCGATTAGAAACATAGAATGATGGGTCTGCCCACCTCTAGTTCTCGCGAGGAGAAATTGAAAAAATAGATTTCATAGCTTGAATATAATGAAACAATCTTAATCGAGTGCATCATTTTTGCGAACCTAAAAAGGGCAACTCTCGATAAGTAGATGCCATCAAGTGCACGGCATACAAGATGAAGGTACAGGTTAGCAGATAATAAGGGACATGAGACAACCGAATTAGAGACAAGTTTATAGTGGTTATCCAATCCTTAATAATGGGACGAATTGGAAGATAGAGCCCATATCTGATATCTTTGGGCATTATAGAAACAAACCCTTCTGGGGTTAGATGGACGCAACCAAAAGGGGTGGGAATGCTAAATGCATAGTCCTTAAATCCAAAGTGGTTGAGAATCCTATCTAACTAGCTTTCTTCATAGATGGTCGAAGATAGTTCAGTAAAAGGGGCTGAATTCTGACCCGAAGTACTGGGAAGATCGTCAGTAGCTATGAATGACTAAAAGAAAAATGAAATACATGGGAGGGATGCTTTAAAATCAATAACCTAAATACAAAAAAAATTATTTCAACATTGAATTCATGAAGAAATTAACCCTACTCAAAAATAAATAAAAAAGGAAACCATCTTGATGAAAAATAGATGGAACGATCCACATAAACATTTCACCAAACTCATTAAGGCATGAATACGCATACCGGTGAACATAAGGGAGAGCATATAAAAATAAGAAAAGGAATAGGAAAAACAATAATTGTAGAGAAACTTTGAACTTACATTTTAAGGTGGATCATAAGTCGAAAACAAGAAAGCGATGTAAAGGAAAGAAAACCACAGTGACTCGAATGAATGAGTAAAAAGGGAAATAGGAAGGAGTAGAAACTTATATAGGTTTCTGCAAAAGAATCTAAACCCTAAAATTCAAACGGCATGATAATCAATAACTATTAGATATCGATAATGACAACCCCAAATACACAAAAAAATGAAGTGCAAATGATTTTTGTGCAAACAATCAGAAAAAGTGGCCATTCACAATGAGACATGTGTAAGGAGAATTAAATTTGAAGTAATTGGCCAAACAACTGGAAAAACCAAGTACGAATATGACAATCTACCCAAATATACATTAACGTAGACTTGGGGGGTAATTATTATACCCATTTTTCTTCTATAAACATATATGGTGCAGTTCTTGAATTTAAGCGTGCGAAGTAAATAGACTGCACTGGTAAAAGAAGAAGGCAAGATGGACCACAGCCTCATTAAAAGGAACTGCATAAAGCATGATACAGGAAGCCCAATAGATTATGTTCAAATACACTAAATGGTTCGTAGTTTATACATAGCCAGTGGTGTGGCAATGTAGTCGAGTCAAAGGCACTGCAAGGATTTATTTAAATCAAAAGCAAACCAAACAACCTCTATAGACCAAACTGCATAAATGCCATAACAGTATACAACAAGGAGCAATTTAAGAGACCATCCCTTCACAAAGCAACAAAATCGAATATTGTATACAACATAGCCAAACCCAAAGGATGCCTTTACCAAAAGGATATAAAGGGCGGCACTACCATGAAAACTTTTTAGGGTCTATGCCGCCTCCTTCCTAGAGTCTGTATAAACATCTGTTTTAGGGTCTGCATCACAACCTTCCAAGGGTCTGCATTGACATCTATACACGAGCTGCATCACCATCTACAAAGTAACTAAATTGATACCCAAATCGGACTGCACCACATTTATCGAGGCAGAACACACCTTTATTATAGTCCATTGTAATACAGAAGTGCCTAAGGCCCACTATAAAGCTATGAGCAAAACATGCAGTAACCAACAGACTAACAAATGCCTAAGGGCCTATGAGCCAAGCACAACATTCAGATCAAATCCAGAAACTAACATCACACACCAAAATTCAATTTTCTCACCTAATCTTAAATTCAAAATTCCAGCCTTTAGCCAAATTCTCCTACCTAAAGAAGTTGCCTAAGCCTCCAGCCACATTAGTAATCCGTGCACAAAAACAACAAGCAATGCAATGAATGACATGTTGAAGGATCAAACTGTTGAGAAGAAATACTGGATTAGGGAATTGGTAATTCATGTAATGTCATAGTAGTATAAATAGAAGGGTATTATAACAGAGAAATGGGATTTTGCAAATTATATAATGAAATTACTTGTACCTTCTACCATTAAAAGCTTGTACCAAAAGAGGAATATAAGAAAAGCATTAATCTATGGACATAGGATTCTTAAAATCTGAACCACATAAATTCATGTGTCCTTTACTTTTCTGCACTTTTTATTCATTATTTCAATACCAGATTCTCTTTGATTTACTTAAATTGGGTATAAGTTAGACTTGACATTTTAAGAAATAGTTAAAGTGCAACTACATAATTGTGTAAGCTTATAGCAACATATATACCAACCTTAAGGCGAATTTAATACTACTTAAAGTTGATAATTCCCAATTATAGAAGCACATAGCACCATAATTGCTTCATAATTATTTTGGTGTTGTTAGGCGAGCACACAATACATAGTACCAAAATTTTCCTAGGTAACCTAACCTTAGCTTCGAACACTACAAAGTTCGACCAATCTTGTACATAAGATCGTACAATCAATCTAATCAATCCAAGAAAATCATATAAAGCAACCAATCATCCAAAAGCAATTACCTAACCTATATAATATAAAATAAATTGGAAAATGCACTAGTAAGGAGTTTAAGATGAGAAGCACGAATCTTCTCTTTTGGTTCCCAAGTGCTCTCCATTGGGTCATTTCCCCACAATACTCGAATCAACTTCACTTCTTTATTTTGAAATCTTTTCAATCCATGCTCTACTAGACGAATAGGTCTAAGCAGGTGTAATAGACTCTGACTCCACTTCCATAACCTCTAGCTGATCTGGCTCAACCATAATAGCAGGATCATGAACATACTTCAACAGATGTGACATATGAAGAAGTTGTGAATACCCGCTAACTTTTCAGTAAGCTTCGCTCTACAAGCTAACTTCTCTACTATCTCTAATATCGGAAAATGCCCTATAAAGTGAGGAGCTAGCTTTTTGGAGTTAACAAATCTCATAACATGCTTTAGTGGCATATGAATTCTTCCTATCCTAATATCGTTTCACAAACACCATGCACCTACTATGAACTCTAACTCTGAACATTTCTTATCAGCATATGAATTCTTCCTATCCTGTTCACTTTTCATCCTTTTTCATTATAGCACTACTTTTTCGAAATTGTACCTAATCAAATATGGTCGACGTATACCTCTATCAGTCACCTCCTACCAACAAGATGAGGATTTGCATGGTTGTCCATTTTAAGCCTTGAACAGTGTCATGCCTTTGCATTTTGACTGCTATTACTATAGGTAAACTATACTTATGGAAAATGATCTTCCTATGCCCCATGAAATTCCAGAATGCAAGATCTTAAGTCCTCCAATACCCTATTCATCCTCTCGATCTGTTCATTTGTCTATGGGTGAGTTGTAGTGCTTAGATTCACCTCAGTCTCTAAAGCATCCTAAAGGCTCCTATGAAACTCGCTAGTGAAAAGCGGATCTTTATCATTGATTATACTTACAGGAACTCTATGCAACTTAATCATCTCCCTAACATATAATGTAGCCAATGACGATGTTGTCCGCCTACTTCGTATAGGAATGAAATGAGAGGATTTTGGTATACGGTGAACAATGACCCAAATACTCTCATTTACCCTTCTGCACATAGGTAAGCCGTCTACAAAATCCATCAATATGTCCTCACTTCCACTATGGAGCATTTAGGGGAAGTAACGGTCCGCTTGGTTTTTCTACTCCACCTTGGCTCTTTGATAAATAAAGCATCTAGCAACATATTCTACCACTTGCCTCTTCAACCTTGACCAATAAAATACTCTCTTTGTATCCCTATACATCTTGTCTCCACTAGGATGAATAGTCATCTTAGAACTGTGAGATTTTGATAGGATCTCATCAACCAACCCTACAATCCCCAGTGCATATAATCAACCATCTCAGCTTAGATACCCCTTTGAGTCAATAGAGTATCTATCCACTTCTCTCCTTTCTCCAAGTTCTCTAGAAACCAATGTCCCATCAATTCTCTGGCTAGAAACGATGGCCTAACTTTTATAGTTGGTAACAAACCATGAACTAACTCCGGCATTGGTCAAAAATCAAATCCATAAATAAACTCTAAATGTCTCCACTCTAATGACAAGGAATTCAGTGCCGCATGCTCCCTACTCAAAGCACCTACCACTACATTTTCTTTAACTAGAGTCTATCAAACACAAAAATCATATGAAGCTAGAAACTCCATCCACCTCTACTACCTCATATTCAAATCCATTTGATAAAAATAACTATTTGAGAGATTTATGATCTATATACAATTCAAATCTCCCTCCTAATAAATAATATCTCTAAGACCTAAGTGCAAAATCTATCACTGCCAACTAAAAAATATCATGAGTAAGATAGTTTCTATATAGGGTCATTAATTATCTACTAGCATATGCTACTGCTATGCCTCTCTGCATCAATACAGCTCCGAGCACAGTACAACAAGCATCAGTGTATAGAGTAAAAGGCTTAGTAACATCTAGAATTATCAACACATGTGCACTATTTAGTAACTCTTTCAATCAAACATACACATTCCCGCATTCGCCGCTCCATGAGAAAACATGATTCTCCTTAGTAACATACATCAATGGTGATGAAACTTTAGCAAAGTCCTTAATGAACTTCCTATAAGATCTAGCTACACCAAGAAAACTCTAAACCACATAGCATTCTTTGGTACACACCAATCTTGTACCACCGCTACTTTACTCGGATAAAAAATAATCTATGTTCAAAAATGACATGGTCTAGAAAGCGAACTTCTCTTCTCCAAAAATGACACTTGTAGAATTTCACCTTTAATTGATGCATTATTAACACATCAAGTTCAATCCTCAAACGATGCTTATGTTATTCTTCAAATTTTGAATAAATAATAATATCATTAATAAAATAACTATGAATATATTCACCTTCTCCATGAATACTCTTCTCATCAAGCTAGCAAAATAAGCAGGAATATTGGTTAGTCCAAAAGGCATAGCTAACCACTTAAATATTTTGTTTGGTGTACAAGAAGCAGTCTTAGTAATACGATCATTCACCACTCTCAATTGATGAAAACTCATGGCCAAGTCAAGTTGAGAAAAAACTTTCGCTCCCACTGACTGATCAAATAAATCATATATCCAAGGAAAAGTGTAGTGATTCTTCTTTGTTTGCTTATTCAAATCTCTATAATTGATGCAAAGCCTCAAAAACCATTCGCCTTAGTGACAAAGACTGCTGGTGCTCCCCACTCCGAAATACTTCTATGAATAAAGCCTATCTGTAATAGTTTTGAAACTTGCTTCTCTAACTCTCTTCTTTCTTTAGGAGCCATATTTCTATATAGCATAACAATAGGCCTAGCATCCTTCTTGAGATCAATACAAAATTTAGTTTCTCTTTGGGGTGGTAACCTGGAACTTCTCGAATTCCATGACTATTAGGACAAAAGCTTACTCATCATGTGATATGTCTAGGGAATACAAATAACTCAACATCATTGAGCTATGGGCTCACAATATACATCTTAGTCATGACCTCCACCACTCTCAAATTAATCATCCTACTACCACAATCTTACATTATACCATAAAGATACATCCAGTCCATCCTATATAACGGCCCATACCCCGAAAAATCATGTACATATACATCACAAAGATAATCCACACTATATATAACTAATTTCAAGTTTTGGAAATTCATGGTTAAGTAGGTCGATCCCCTAACAGGGTTTGATGCTGCTATAGAATCATGCACAATGTGAGTCTCTAACTGGAAATCATCACTTACTTTACTAGGTATAAAGGTATGAGATGCTCTCGTATCAAATCGAGTATGATGTTGAAATTCAAAAGTAGGCAGTATACCTTCCATGACGACCTTCTTCCCTCTATCCACTTTTACTGGTAGTTTTCTAGCACTAGGAACCACCTCAAGTGTATAACCTTACACGACCAGTCCATTCTTACTTAAAGTTAGGAACTGATGCTTCATGTGTCCATGGTGGTTGTAGTTAAAACACTTTATCTTTCCCATATTAACTTTGGTCACATGTCTCTTCTTGTGGCATTTCTTTCATACTAGATTTTGTCCCTTAAAATTTTCTTATCCTCCTTTGAATCCCAACCCTTTGCGCTTCTTCGACTAGTTTTCAATGTCGCACTCCTTTCTTTAGCTCCTCTTTGGTTATATCTTTAGAAAAAATATTTAGAAAAACATCTCTACTAGATTTGCAAATGCAGCTCCCATGGGAATTTGACAAAGAGTCAATCCTGAAGTGGTTACCTCAGCCCCTTAGTGAACTTCATAGCCTTCTTTGCTGGAGTATTCACAAGCTCAAACAAAAACTTAGCTAGCTTGTAAATTGGTTCACATAATCCTTCACAGATTTGTCTCCTTAATGTAGATGTATAAACTTCTCCAACTGAACTGCTTGTTTGAAAATCGCCCTACACCTCTAATACCCAACATACGTGTACAGTGCATTGCAATGTTACCTGGAAGATGCAAAGTAATGGTCAAAGGTAAAGTAACCAATATAAATTAGAAGTTATCATATATCTCACAACATAGAGGATAAAGTATGATGATCAATATAGATATAAAACATGCGATACAGATATGTACAACCAAAATGAACCTAAATATAATATCATAATGCATTAGGTTCATAGCAGTTATGTAAAGCAAATGGAATAGAGTTTGTGCATCATCAAAATAAACTCAAAGGAAATCTGTCTCTAATAATAATCAGCACTGATAAAAGCTCCATAATAGTGCACGATAGAGTAACAACTAGCATCCTGCTTATCTATTGAATAGCTCCATGCACTAATCTCATACTTGGTATCTAGTCTACTCATTTGAGAATATCAGACATAATAAGAAGCAACGCAATATAGTAAAAGAATATCTCAGAATCATAAGAAGCAACACAATATAGTAAAAGAATATCCGACATAATAAGAATATCTAGTATGGTGTGAGTGACATATACATCTCAAAATACTATAAAAGTCAATAAAGTAAAAGAATAATCGAGTATAAAGGATCAACCTTCCTTATCCCTGCATCCAACAAGTTAGCATGTAACATCGATACATCATATACTATCATCATGGGATGTACTACAAGCCAAAGTACAACATGGGGTGGTTAGGTCACTAACATCGATAGTAACTACATCATATGACATCCGTAGCAAACATGGTGGCCATCAAGCCATCTCACATCCTTCATCGTGCCTTGGGTATGTGTTAACTCGCATGACCACGTTGTACGGTTACAGATTACTCAACATCTTGGTTTCCCTTATGCTCAAATCCATGTCACTTTGTAAGGACAATATACTAGACTTAAGTTTTATGAGTCTAGGGAAGATCACCATCATAAGATCTAGAGTCATGTCGTACGATTCAAGTGTGCATCCTCACAAAACCCCTTCTTTAAGAGCACACATCGAAACCTCTACATTATCAACAATCCATTAGCGCTTGTACAATAGAACACGTCGTGCATTCTACTCTACAAGCTCTCATCATCTAACTTGTTTCATTAGACTATTTTCATAACTCCCATCTTCGAGTTGTCAATATTTAGAACTTCTCCGGACTATCATCAAAGGTCATAAAACTCTGTCGTGTCGGTCTCGAAGTAATCTCTCTACTTCCCCTGCATCGTCCTTGAAGTAGATCTAGTGTTTCTCTATATGAAACTCCCTTCATTTTCTTCATCACCAAATCCATCATCATCAGCCATATGCATCAAAATAGGCATCCATAACTTCAGTTTGTAGATCACCGCATATGCCTTGAAAAAATTGCTAAATTTTGATATAAATGGTGATCGGCACTGACCACACTAGAATGGCCAGCACCGGCTGCTTTGGCTAAGCAGTTAGCCAAATTTAGCTAAGTGCTAGAGTAGCTAAAATTGGCTTGTCGCACTATGAAGCCAGGGGTTCCATCAGTTTTAGCCCGGAGTACATGCCGTCGTCCACCGAAGCCTCCAAGCCCATAGCTTAAATCGTTTGAAGTAAAACCTCTCGGTTCCGAGAATGTTTCCTTATGTTTTCTCACTCATGCCCAAAGTCCTCCTTTCTCTGCCTGAAGTAGCACTCCAAGTCTACCTCCTTACATCAATGTGCACACTTGTGCATTTCACAACACCATAGCCATTCATCATTGAATGTTCTTGACAGTTTGGTGTTGAACGGTTGTACTTGACCAAATTTTGGCCATGTTTCCACAACAACTTCTAGCAACTTTTATCCATATTTTCTTAGCTCCATTTTTCATTCAAATTTCCAAATCTGAAATGGTTTTTCATTCTTCAATCTTTGATAGAAGTTGTTCTAGATCACACTTAATCAACATGAATCTCCATCATTTTGTGCATCCAACTTCGATGATCTAATAGCTCGATCATCACAATGCATAAGATCCTTAATTCGCCTCTGATCTACGTTCTCACTCATACAATTAAACAATCAATTTTACATGAAAACAACATATGTTTTCATCCTACAATAATCAAACAAGCATTATTGCACATGAATGACTCGAAGTTCAAGAAAGACAACATCAAAAATCAAGCATACACAAAATGGCGAATGATACAGAAATAGTGATAAGCAGTACAACAGAATGAAATGGAATAAAATCCTTCTAAATCTATTAATCTCATGTCAAAGCATAGTTGGGTTTAAGTCAACCATAAAACATTCCTAAATGCTTAAAACCCAATTAAAATAGTCATTATTACCAAAACAATAATTATTGAAAAGTGAGGAATATATATCACTCACCTAACATCTGATTTGATTGAAAAGAGGTGAAAATGTTCCAAATAGCAACTCCCGAATCTCGATGCAGCAAATCTCAAAATCCACTTGATCCTCTTGTTAATCACTCACTAATCACTCGATTTGGAAAAATAAAATGGGGGTATGATGGTATTTTGGTCTAATCTGGATTATTGGAGGTTTGGAGGTAATTAGAAATGAGAAATTTTGATTAGTGGCTACTACGCTATTCTTAACCCTAGTTTTAAAAGGATTAATGAGCCACATCAATAACCTCTCAATTACCCACTAACTAGCCTAAAAATAGTCCAAACTTCAAATGGCCATATCCCCTAAATCGTAAGTCAAACGTTTGTTATAACCACTATGTGGGATAGGAAACCAACATAACTTTCATTTGGAAGCGGTTTCAAGAGCTAATTCAGCTCTTATTAAAAGTTTAGACCTCTCAATATTTTTACAGTCAAAAGCGTCCAAAAAAATTTTAACAGTGAAAAATATCATTACTTAACATTACATAAAATTATAGCCTTGTATGACATAGTTTGGATTTTAAAATAATATTTTATGATCATCTAATACGTAAAATATAGTCCATTACACTCTCCCTATTTAGGAACTTCACCCCAAAAATCCCGTTAAACAAGGTAAGGTCAAACTATATTGGCAGTCTGCGTGCCTAGCAATCATAAGCAAGCATAATCCATCAAACATGCACACACAAGAAAGTAAATATCATTTGTGCCTACCCAACATGCAAGGTACTAAATTACTCTATATGATACCAAAAGTGTAGGTAAATGCAATAAACAAAAAGTCTTACCAAGTCAAGAGCTTCGGATAAGTGGTCCTCATGCTCTCCTCGATCTCCAAAGTTCTATCACTCTTGCTTTCACCCCAGTGAAACTTCACTAACATCATCGTTCTCCTCCTAAGCTGCTTCGTAGCATGTATGGTTATGCAAATAGGTCTACGAGGTCTCAAAACTTCTTGTTTAATCTTGTTATCATCTAGTCGATCCAGTGTCACCATTACACTTGAGTTGTGCACAAACTTTCGCAAATGAGAAATGTGGAACATATTGTGCCCGCCCGCTATCCCTTGAGGTAAATCGACCCTATAAGCTAGGTTTCAGATCCCCACGAGTATTAGAAAATGACCTAAAATCTCATGCCAACTTCCATTTCCTACCAAATCAAAGTGTACTCTTTAATGGAGAAATCTTGATAAACACATAATCGCTGATAGAGAACTCCAAACCTGGTTTTCTCTTAACATCGTAGCTCTTTTTTCTATTTTGGGCAGCTTCCAATTATTACCGAATGATCTCAATCTTCACCGTCGTCACCCAAATCATTTCTGGCCCTAATATGAGTTTCTCCTCTGCTTACCACCAACCTAAAAGGGCCTTGCATGGTCGACCATATAATGCCTCGAATGGTGCCATACCAATGCTAGAACTGATAACTATTATTGTATGCAAATTCAAATAGATGTAAATGATCATCCTACGAGCAGCCAAAGTCAAGTATGCAAGCTCATAATAGATCCTCAAGTATACAATTCACCCTCCTAGTCTGCCCATCAATTTGTGGCTGATAAGTTATACTTAAATGCAGCTCCATCTCCAATGCCTCCTATAAGCTCTTCGAAAATCCACTCATGACTAATGGATATCTATTGCTTACATCTCTCTTCAGTGCACCATAGGTTCGCACAACCAGCCTCACATACAACACTATCAGTTTCCTTGTTGTTCTACTAGATTTCATGGGTAAAAATCTAGCACTCTTCATCAATCTATCGACTATGACCCAAATGATATCAAACTCTCCTCTGGTCTTTGGCAATCCATTAATAAAATCCATCGATACTTGTTTCCAATAGGGAATTTCTAATAGTTGCAATGTATCATAGCCTTCTTCTGCTCGGCTTTCACCAACTGACAGCTCATACACTTTGAATTGAATGCCTCTGCATCCTTCTTCATTCCTTCCCAATAAAATATATTTTTTATACCTTTATCCATTTTACTATCCTAGGATGTATAGTCAATCTCAAATGACGGTGCTCTCGTAGCATCTTATCCTTAATCCATCAACGTCAGGTACAAATAATCCACCACCTTTACGGAGCCAACCATCTTGGTCGAGTGCAATTCCAACATAGGTCTAATCATCAAGCTTGCGAACATTTTTGGCACTAGCTCGCATCTAGGTTGAAAACCATAACAAGTAATATACTCAAGCGATTTCCACTCTAAGAACATCACTCCTATGTTGGAATGTGTCCTACCTAAAGAATCAACGACTGCAATTCCCTTACCTAACATATAGGAAATGTCAAAGTCATAGGAGACCAGGAACTCTTACCATCGCCGGTAGCGAAGGTTAAGATCATTGTATGAGAAGAGGTGTTTCAACAATTTATGGTCGATGAGTAACCTAAACCTCTCTCCAAATAAGTAATGTCTTCAAATCTTCAGTGCAAATCATTCGCTGCTAACTCTAAATTATGAGTCAGGTATTTTGCTCATACAGCTTTAGTTATCTACTTGCGTAACCGACAACCTAAACCCTTCTACATCAATACCGCACCCAATCTGGTACCACAATCATCTGTGCATACTACCATCTACTCTTTCTCATTGAGAATGGTCAACACTGGTGCATTTGTCAACCTCTCCACTAGCCTCATGAACGCCTGATTGCATCTTGCTTCCTAGGTAAAAGTCCTATTCTTGTTCGTTAAACTGGTCAACAACGCTGCTATCTTAGAAAAGTCTTTGATAGAACATCTATAGTATCCCTCTAGTCCAAGGAAACTCCTCAAGTATGTAGCATTCTTAGGTCGCTCCCAGTCCTAAACTACTACAACTTTCGTAGGATCTATGATAATGCTCTGCTCGTAAAAACATGGCATAAGAATCTCATTCCGTCCCCTAGAAGTGATAATACAAAAATTTAGCCAATAAATGGTCTTTTCCTAAAACCTCTAGCACAACCCTCAAGTCCTCCTTGTGTTCTTCTTCCATCCTCGAATAGATAATGACATCATCCATGGACACAAGCATAAACTTATACAGTTGGTCCTTGAAAACATAGTTTGTAAGATCCATAAAGTATGTCGACGCATTCATTAGCCTGAACGGCATAACTAACCGCTTATAAAATCTTGATGGAGTATGAAACGCTATGATCAATACACCATCCTTTGCTACCCTCGGTTAATGGAATCCCATCGCAAGGTCCAACCGAGAGAACACCTTTGCATCATGGAACAGATTGAACAAGTAATCAATTCGTGGGAGTGGATACATGTTCTTCTTTGTCACCTTATTTAACTCAAGATAATCCACATATAACCTCAAAGAGCCATCCACTTTCGCCGCAAACACTACATCTGCTCCCCACTTTGAAATGCTCCTTCAAACGAATTGTCGTCATAATAGGTCACTCAATTGCACCTCTAGTTCCTTCTGCTCTTTGGACGTCATATGTCAAGGAATCACAACTAGTCTGACATCTTTCACCAAATCAATAAGGAACTCGATCTCGCTTTTTGGTCGTATCTTGGTCATCTCCTTGAATATGTCAGGATACTCCTTCGCTAACAGTACTAACGATAACTCATCATGTGGGATGTTGAGCGAATATAGAAAGCTAACAATCACCTCATCATTCATAATGCAACCCAACTCTACCTTTTGCTCTCCATCCATCCCAATCATCACCAACAACCTCTCACAATCCAATATGGCCCCACACCTCTAAAGCCATTCCATCTCCAGAATAAAATTGAACCCCACAAAACCCAAAAAAGAAATAACAAACAAACATGCATCCACTCTCGATAAGACCAAACCATGACAAACCATACATGGGCTAGTCGAGCCTCCAACAAGTTTTGTCACAATCAAAGGTCGATCCATTGTCTTGTGTTTCAATCCAAACCTGTCTACAAATCACTAGATATAAAGGAACATGAAGCCCCTATATCAAACCAAACATGAATAGGAACATCACAAATAGAAAGCATACATTGAATCACAATGCCCTTCCCACCACCACCACCACCTTACGGTTTGGGTTCTTGTTTAGGAGAAACACATCCTTCTGCATAGAGTATAGGCTCTCATGACTTAAAGCCCTTTCCACAACCTACTTAAAGGTCTCATCAATGTGGTTAACCATCTACTCACCAAAATAATCATTTAGACTAGTAATGAACTTCTCGTTCTTCTTTAATGGAATATCAATAAAGACATCCCATACTTTGAAAGCATATCAAACTCAAGCGTGTATTTCAAGACAAATAGGTCTCCTTGCTTTAGGACAACAAATCTCTTGAAATGTTCCAACTTATGAGCTATCAGTATGAATGTAACATCCCCCTTTTGGAGGCCCAAAATTAAGCACTGCAGATGCTACAGTCATCCATAGTATTAATTTCCGGTGACAAAATAAGATTATTTATAACATCAAGAGCATATAAATATTAAAATTTTCAAATCTCATTTCATTAAATACATTCATATTCATTACATCCCGTTTCATAATCCTTTCGATTCCACATTCAAAGAAAATATAATAAATACAATTATACTCCAAGAGCGACATATGAAGATGCCACCTTAGGTGATTAGAGTCTAACTACTTAACAGTTATAAATCATGTCATTACATCCATTTAAGAAAGCAAAGACTATAAACAACCCAACGAAAATAAACTCTAATATTAACTAGCTTGCCTCATGCACGTCTCCAGAAGCTTATTCGTCTAACCTGAAATTCCCTACTCCCGATCTACTCAAATAAGTACCCGAGAGTTTAGGAGGAAAACAAAAACTTTAGGTCAGACAAAAGTCTGGTGTGAATAATAATATGTCATCTCAAATCAAAATAGATATCTAGTGAGACTACGCTGCTGAGCGAAACGAGTTTTCTCCTCACTAATATCTTATCCAAAATATATTAATCATAAATCATGCACCTACAACCACATTTATTATAATATTATAATGTAATCATATGTAGACCTGCAATCTGGGTAAGTCTAACTAATCTGTCTTCTTAAGATTACGCCCTCCCATAATTTTCCCAATTTCGTAAATAGGAGTACCTGTCCCTAATTTTTGGACTATCTGTCTCAAATTAAATGGGTTATCCGTCTAAAGTCATGTGGACTATCCATCACACATATCATAGTTTTCCTAAGGTTACAATGAACCTATCAACAACCATATTGACTATCGGTCTCATATATTATATGGACTATCCATTGCACATATCATAGTTACCCTAAAATTACTATGAACCAATCAAGGATCATATATTATTGATCAGTTCAAGATATCCTAATACAATTGATCTATTTGATCTCATGGATGCAATTCTACTCACCCAAGAGTTAAGACTGACCATACTCACTACTGGGACAACCTAACCGGTAGTTCTTCCCTTATACCCTAAGATATAATATTAGGTCACGACGATGTGAGTATGGCAATGCAAATCAAGTAAATATAACTTATCATATGGTAACAAGAACATATAACATTATTTATTCAAATATGTTTAATCAATAGTCGTTGGCATCACAAAATTACTTAATCTTAAGTAATAATTTCCTTTGGCTAATTTATATAAAACTTTAGGCTAAAATACCATTTTATTTCCTTGAAACATTTATCTTTATAAATGATTAATCCAAAAAGTCATTCTTTAAAACAAGGAAAACTTAGCTCCTTTTTGCTTAACCAAAATCTTATGCCAAAATATACTAATCTTTCAAGATAACTTTTTATTCATTTGGTATCATAAACGAGGTTGTCGCACCTCTACAATAATTGGTTATCATGCTAGTTAGTAAAGGTATCCAAATTGGTAACATACGACACTTATGCTGCTAAATTACGGTACCATGCCTCTATATTGAATCTCTAAAACAATCATTTTGTTTTGTAAAACATATGGTTATAATGCCGAAATATATGGTTATCGAATTTCTAACTCGCATAAGCTATCGTGACTTTAAAATATAGCTTTTGGTTTGCAAAATATATATGGCTATCTTACCTATAAGACATAAGTGTTGGATTTATAAACATATGACATCAGTGCCACAAAACATATATGTAAAGTAAATAGGTGACAGGAGGTGCCAGGTTTAAAACATTTAGCGATGTCGAACCTTTATATCCTAGAGGGTGCCGGACCCTTAAAACTTAGCGTGCATAACTTTAAAAATATTGAGGGTTACCGAACCCTTAAAGAAAAATGAAATCGCCGCACTTTTAAAAACAATGTAGAGTCCCAAAACCCTAGGGTTTCGTGCCTCTACAAACTAGAGATATCAGACTCCTACAGTAACTAATGTTGGACTTCTATATAAATAGATACATCACATATCTACATAGTATATATCACATGTGTCACCCCATTTAGATGTCGAACCTATAAATCTAATACCTCCTATAACTATCGTATAGTTATTCCAGGTATCGGCTTTTCATAGATGTCTCATAACAAAGGGATGGGGGTGCTACATATCTACAATGGCGTTTTCTTAAATAATTATAAAACTGATTTGTTTCTTTTTAAAGCTAATTCTTTCCACCAACTCTTACCTCTTGTCAAAATATTATTGGTTAACAAAAACCTTTCCATAAAATTTTCTAAAATTTACGGGAATATCACTTTCTACCTTCCTAAAATAATTAGCAAACCTTTGAGATTAATATCCTTAATTAGTATTAATTAATAACCTTTCTACCATGAATAATTCATATAAATTCATAACCACTTGGAAAAAATCCCCAAAAATCAGAATTTTAATCTTCTTTCACATATAAAAGTTTCAGGGTCAAAATATTTATCTAATTATTTTCAATAATTAAAAACTAAAATAAGCTCCTTTTCTATGATAGGAAATTCATAAAATATTCATGTAAACTTAGAAAATTATGAAATTAAAACCCATATCCAAAATAATGTTTTGTACGTCATATAAAAATTTCAAGTCGATTAGAGATTGAAATTAGGTTTCTACCTTCTAAAACGCATAAGAATAATTCCATGACAACTCCAGTAAATCATCATTCAACCAAACAATGATATAATTAACCATGGCATGACATATTATAATAAAACAATTTGGAAATCATGCTAGATCAAAAATCAAGCATAAATAAGTGAGATGGGTACAATTATTCACCTTAGATTGGATAAGAGCGATTGAGATTTGTTGTTGATTAATTCCCCTTAGCATAAATAAGTGAGATGGTAATGGACGGCCTTTTATGTTGGTTTTGGAGTTTTTAAAATGAAAAATGAGAATGAATAAGGGAGGAAAGGATTTTAGGAATGAAGTAAGGAACTATTTCGAATTTGCCCCTCTTATTAATTCCCTTCTATTCTATGTTTAAATCAATCTTATTAATTGATTAATTAAAGTCCAACCTAATTAATTATAAAATCTCATTCTAGCTATCCCCACACATCTCATTATTCTATTTAATTTATCTAATTAAATCTACTAAATAATATTACACAACAATTAGGGGTGTTACAACAAACTTTTCTTCAAATCTAGCTTTGAACTAGTCCCAAGCAAAGTGATCTTCGGGAGAAGCCACCTTCACCGCAGTCCACCAGTTTACTGCCCTTCCTTGAAGTTGCCGAGAAGCCAACTTCCTTTTTATAGCATCCTCCAACTCATATCCTCAAAAGTCCTATCACAAGCACTAACAAAGTCTTGCACTTAAAGCTGACTTCATTACAAGAAACAGTTTGCTCTGTAGACTCACGTTATCTTTGTTCAGCTTGGCAAAATCGACCCTTGGCGCTTGCATCTGAGAACCACCACCCACAACAGATGGTGCAACACCTTGGGAATTTCGAAGAATGCTCGTCCATACTTCATTGAACATAGCTTGTAGTTTATGGTTATCATCTACCTCGTTGCCTGCTCTTACTTCTCTTGCTATGACCCTTGTATGCCTACTCATTCTTTCAGTCTGTAATAAGAATGATCAGTCTCTTATAACAAGGATAAAGTGGTACATGTGTGTGCAATGCAACTTCACTATGTGTATACACACATACACACACACATATACTAATAATATATAGTTTTGAATACCTTAATATATAAGAAGTACGTTCTAGTCATATATCATCAACCTTCAGCTTTAATATCAAATGTGAAGGTTGTCCTACATCTCCAATACCCAACGTACCTATAAAATGCGCCATAATGGTACCCGACCAATGCATAGTGATAGTCAAGGGTAAAGTAACCAACATAAATCAGAACCTGACGTATATCTCATAGTGCATAGGATAAAGTATAATAACCAAAATAGATATAAAATAGGCGAAACAAATATGTATAGCCAAAATGAACCAAAATAGAATATCAGATTGCATTAGGTTCACATCAGTTATACAAAGCAAATAAGATAGAGTTTATACATCAACAAAATAAATTTAAAGGAAATATGTCTCTAATAATAGTCAAGCGTTGATAAAAGCTTAACACATTGCACAGCAGAATAACAATAGCTCAAAATAGAAGTATAGATAGGCACTTGCTTCCTGCTCATCCACTGAACAACTTCATGTGCTAATCTCAGACTTGATATCTAGTTTATTCATTTAAGAGTAACCGAGATACTAAGAAGTAAAGATTAAAACCTTGAGTTAAACATTATCTAGTGTGAGTAAAATAGATATATCTCAAAATATTATAAAAGTCGATATGGTAAAGGAACAACTAAGTATGAAGGATCATACTTGCCCATTGACTGCATTCAACAAGTTAGCACATATTTTCGATATATGTTATACTATCATCATAGGATGTACTACAAGTCAAAGTACAATAAGAAGTGTCTATGTCACTAATATTAATGATACAACCAACGTATGACAACTATAGCAAACATAAGAATCACAACAACCATCAAGCCATCTCACATCACTCGTCGTGCCTTGAATATATGATAACTTGTATGACTATGTCGTATGGTCTAAGACTACTCAACATCTCAGTTTCCCATGTATTTGAATTCAGGCCACTCTCGAAGGCTAGGATAATAGACTCACGCCTTATGAGACTAGGGCAGATCACTGTCTAAGATCTGAAGTCATGTTGTATGACTCAAGTGAGTGTCCTCACAAATCCCCTTCTCTAAGTGCATATGTTAAAACCTTCGAGTTATCAATGATCCCTTAGCACACATCCAATAGAACATGTCATACATTCCACTCCAAGCTATCTTCATTGAAATTGTCTCCTTGGACCATCTTTATAACTCCCATCGTTGAGTTGTCATCATTCGGAACTTCCCTGGACTACCATCAAAAGACCCAAAACTCCATTTCATTAGTCTACGGTAGAACTAGAGCTTCTCCATTTAAAACTAACTTCATTTTTCTCATCACAAAATCAACCATCGTCGGCCTTATGCATCAAAATAGGCCTCCAGAACATCGGTTGATTAATCATCAGAAGAACCCCAAAAAACAAGCTAGAATTCCATATCAATTACGGTTATCACTGACCACACTAGAGTGGTCGGGGCTGACCACTTTGGCTAAGAACTTAGCTAAATTTGGATAAGTGATGGAGTAGCCAAAAATGGTTCATCCTGCTATGAAGCCCCGGATTCTTTCTATTTTAACCCATAGCCCATGTTGTCACATCCTAAAGCTTCCACATTCACACCTTAAACCATTTGGGGTTGAAACCCCTTGACGAGCTTTTTTCCCTACGTTTTTCACTTAGGCCTGAAGTCCTTCCTTCCGCTGCCCGATGTACCAAACCAAGTCCACCTCCTCACAGCAATATGCATATATGTGCATTGCACCACACCACTACCGTTTGTCATCGAACGATTTTTATCATTAGGTACCAAATGGTTGTACTTAGCCAAATTTTGGCTAAGTTTCTACAACAACTTCCAAAAACTTTTGTCCACGTTTCCTTAGTTCCCTTTGGCATGTAAATTTCCATATCTAAAATAGTTCATCATTCGTTAACCTTTGGCATACCGGTTCACGATCTCACTCCACCAAAGTGAATCTCCATCATTTTATGCATCCAATTTTACACACAAATAACATTTGTCTTTATCCATAAACAATCAACAAAGAATTATTACATATATATGAATCGCAATTAAAGAAAGAGAACATCAAAAATCAAGCCATACACAAAATGACAAATGATATGAAAATACCAATACGAACGGTACAACAAAATGGTGAAAAACGAACTAAAATCCTTTTTAATTCTTTTAATCTCATTTTAAAATCATAATTGGGTTTAAATCTGTCATAAAACATGTTTAAATACTTAAAAACCAATTAAAATCATCATATATTACTAAACCAACAATTATAGCAAAGTAACAAACATAAATCATTCGCCTAATATCTTGATCTGATAAAAAATGAGGTGAAAAGGTTTTAAACAACAATTCTCGATTCCTAATGTAGCAAATCGTAATCCCCATGATCCCCTCTTTTCTAATCACACGATAGTCACTCGATTTGGCTAATTAAAATGAGGATTTTCTGGCATTTTGGTCCAATTTGGATTAATGGAGGTATGAAGGTAATTAGAAATGAGAAATTATGATTAGCGATTATTGTAGAGGATATCCTTAACCCTAATCCCGAAATGGATTAATGGGCCACACTAATCATCTATTCATTACCTACTAATAGCCTAAAAAGGCGAAAGCTTCAAACAGAAATGTCTCTTAAACCGTAAGTTCAAAAGTCTAATATAACCACTCTACAAAATGTGAAACCATCGATATTTTAATTTGCTAGTAATTTCAAGCCCAATTCCTATCATAAGTTGTAGGTCTTACAAGACTTTCTGGGTCAAGATTGTCTAATAAAAACAAGGGTAAAAAATGTTAGTACTTAACATTATCTAAAGTTTTAGCCTCGTATGACCCAATTTGGATTTCAGAATAATATTTTACGATCTCTGATACGTAAAATATGGATCGTAATAAGTTGCTCAGCCACAAACAAGAACTTGATGTTCGTGCCAAAACTGGAACAAACACCCAACTAAGTAATAAAAATGTAAAATATCAAAGAAAATAAAGAAAGAGCAAAAAGAGAACATGAGATTTTTATAGTGGTTTGGCGAATAATCTGGCCTACGTCCACTTAGTCGGTTTTTAATAATTATTCTCTGTTTTTACAAAGCCGTTTTCACAACTTGGTAGTCACAACTTTGTAGGAATCCAAATCAGTAATTTTCAGAGTTATGATTTTACAACTCTTCATTGTTAGAAGTCCAAAATAGAGAAGAGAATGAAAAGTCAATTTCTAAGTGCTCTCCACCTCTATTTATAGACGAAACCTCTGAGATAATCTCCAAAAATTGCTCCACACATTCACCATGTCATGCACGTTCTTCCCTGAGAGTAGCTCGACCGATTTCCGACCCAACTACCATGGTTTGGTACCGAAACATAAGGCATGGGTTGGTGCTGATCTGGCCCAGAGTGCACTTCCAGTCACCCTTTCACTTGCTCTAGTTTTATTCATTCCTTTCTTTGAGTTTGCTTTGTGGCTTCCTTCGCACTTTTTGCCTTCAACTGCTTTGAGTTCAATCCGAGTTTTTGCCCACTTTTCTCGAGTTATAACTTGGGTCCGAACTGGCTAGGCTGAGTTATGAAATTGAGTTAATTTTTCTTCTCCCATTTCTTGTTATCTCCACTATCTTTCCTTCATATGTATTTCCCAAGTCTTCAAGTTTATTCTTCATTGTCTGTTCATCCAATTCTATTGTTTGAGTTTGTTCGAAGACTGCGGATAATTCAGCCATAACACTTGCCCTTTAAAGTATGCTTGTGAATGGAAGGTATGCTTTGCTCAAGAACCAAAATTGAAGTCGGCAAATCACTAGTGGTTAAAATCTCTGGCTATCGATTGATCAAATCATGACAAATCGTCTGGTTCCTTTGGATTTACCTGTAAATCAAAGGTCGTTTAAGACCATTATAACTAAGGAGTTGGGTCCTCGCTTAAATGTTAGTCACAAATCATTATTATTCCATGTTCCTTTGGAATTATCATATCATGTATCATAAATCAAAGTCGCTCCATGTTCGCTCGGGAGTTAACTATCATATATCAAAATCAATGACATCCCGTGTTCGTCCGGGATTTAAGTCATCTTGGGTTGATCATTTGTCGAGTAATCAAAAGTCGATAATTGTGCAAGTTTACCGCCACCGGTCAGAACGTTCGTTATAAATCGCCTAGTATCCCATTATAATAATTCCCAGCTGAATCGAAGCAATGACTTTCATCAATCACTTTGATTTCATAAGTTATCAATCACGGTAGTGCATTGCCACCGATCAAAACATCATTTAGAAATAATCTAAAATTTCTTACCATCCCATCATAAATGAGTCCGATCGAACCAAAGCAATGATGTAATTTGGTAATCATCATCAAATCATTTCAAAGTGAGGTGGCGCTCAAATCCAAAGTCTAGTTTTCGATCTTTCTGAATCACACAATCAATGTCCAACCTAGGATCCGATCTCTCTAGTTCGCACGATCAATATCTAATCTAATTTTTGATCTCTTTGGATCATTAATCTCGTATATGGTCTCTCCAGATCGCATATCCTATCTCTGATCTCTCTGGATCATTAATTCATGCTGAGTCCAATCCACTCCCTCTCCGACGAGGGGACTCAAATGACCAAGCAAGTCCATCCGTTCACTCTTCGATAAGGGGACTCACTATCTTGTACAGGTCCAATCTTCGATAAGGGGACTCAATATCAAGTTCGTCGCCCCATCTTTCCATTCAAGAGAACCATGTTTAGTTGGTTCATAAATTAATATCAACCAATAACCAATCTTCGTGGGTATTTTGCATTCAATATCAGTCATCATATTTAAATTATTTTCAAAATCATACATTCATTCATAATATCTACATCACAGCAACGGACATACATCCAAAACATCCATCCTACCGAGCACTGCTACCAGACATCTAACTCAGAGCATGCCTAGGGACCGATCGAGGTCCCGTGCATGAGTAACTGGCCTAATAACAATACAGTATCATCTATTTGCCAACAAAGCATGAATCGAACCTAACTCCCTGTCATTTTGATCATGGAATAACCTTTCTCGACCAATATCCAAGGCCACTTCCAGATGCATTTGCTGTAGACGACGGCTGCTCCTTCTGCACCACTATAGTTTGATTTCTCGCATATTGCTGTAGCTAATTATTCCAAACCTACTCTTCAACCAGATCTTGTGGGTGCTTGCACTCATTCGTTTCATG
This sequence comes from Allium fistulosum, assembly GCA_030737815.1. NCBI lineage: Eukaryota > Viridiplantae > Streptophyta > Magnoliopsida > Asparagales > Amaryllidaceae > Allium > Allium fistulosum. The sequence continues at coordinate 1,382,709,024 of CM060901.1, read as the reverse complement.
CCTATCCACCTCACGGAACAGGCAAAATTTTCAAGACCTCTTCTCTCGATGTGTGGGTTCTCCCTTCACTGGTTTTTGATAGGGAATTTGCCCTCGGTATTCGAGTAAATACTCATTAGGGTTTTAGTAAATACAATATCATAGGAGAACTTCAGTTCCCTCTTCCATTCAATTTGGTCCTCTAAATCCATACTTAGCTTCCCGCTTTCCTTCATCTTTTCCATATCCTGCTTCAGACGATCCTCCGTCATCCACAGCATTAACCTCCGCATTCTTTGCTTCAGCATCTTCCTGATGCAAGTATGCTTCAACTTCATGGTAAAACTCTGTAAGATCCATCGGTGGATCCCTTTCAAAGCCACTTTAAAATTTGTTTCATTCACAACTCCAGACGCTACCGCTATCAGTACGATCGAATGATCTGGCTTATGAACTATAGCGACTGCCACGTTAAATCTAGTTAAATAATTCTTATGGTCTCTCTGGACCTCTGATTTACACTCGAAAGCATCATCACATTCTTCAATCATGAAATGTGAACTCTAAACTATCTCATGAATTTATCCACTAATTCAGTCCACATACTGATGGACCCATTTTTCAGCTATCTAAACCACATTGCTACTAAATCTATTAAATATAACAGGAAACATAATCCCACTATCTCCTTAGAAGCACCCAACACCTTCATATATTGGATATATCCCATCACATAGATGATTGGATCTGTCTTTCCATCGTACATTTCCAACATCGGCAGCTTGAAATCAGGTGGACTTCTTGCATACCGGATGTTAGGGGTGAATGTATTTCTATTCATATCTTCACAACTCTGGTCTGGTGGTCTATCTCTCAGTGCTCATCTAACCATTTCAGCAATTCTTTCATCATCACTCAATGGAAGTCTCTGACCTAAATCTTTATTCTACCCATTGTTCCTACAGTGAGCGTCTGGTTCCAACTCCTGTTGTTGTACATTCGCGTTTTGATCTTCGATCTACGGCTCAACATCATTTCTAGGACGTGCCCTATCCTGTCTCAAGTTAACATCAACCATGTCCCCTACCTGGACAACTCGAGACAAAACTTGTAAAGTTGGTTGGGCACTGAGTTATGAGGTCTCCAATGGGTTGGCACCACTATGTTTTTCTCTGTTTCCAAGTGCGCTCATTCTGCCTTTTGGTCTCAAGTTTTGGATTCTGGCGACTCCAGTCGTTCCCACCTGTTCTATTCTTGCGAGTAATCCATTTAGCATTTCTTATTGGAGAGCTATCATTCTATGTTGCATCACCCTCATCGTTCTCTCTATCTCATCTCTAGTTACATGAATGGAAGGGGAGTTTGATCCTAAGGACACCTCCTGGCTGCCCTCTTATTCTTGTTAGCTTCCTCCAACAACAGATCTTGTGTTAGGCCTCCTCATCTTCTTCAAATTCAAGTTTCAATTTGTTAAATCCTAGTCTTTCTCAGTGAAAGCATCAAAACGTTCATGCCAAAATTGTCACAAACACCCAACCGAGTAATAAAAATGAAAAATATCAAAGAAAAGAAATAGCAAAAAGAGAACACGAGAGTTTATAGTGGTTCGGCGAATACTCTAACTTACGTCCACTTAGACAAATTTTATTAATAATTCTTTGATTTTATAAAGCTATTTTTACAACTCGGTAGTCACAACTTGGTGGTCACAACTCGATAGGTATCCAGCTCAATAATTTTCAAAGCTATGATTTTACAACTCATTGCTGTTGGAAGTCCAAAATAGATAAGAGAATGAAAGTCCATTTCTAAGTGTTCTCTACCTCTATTAATAGGCGAAAACCCGGTAATCTTTGACAATTGATCCATGTGTTCATCATATTATGCACGTTCTTCCATAATTGTAGCTCAAGCAACCTCCGACCCAACCACCATTCTTAGATACCGAACAATGAGGCATTGGTATCGATCTAGCCCAGAGTGCACTTTAAGTCAGCCATTCCCTTGCTTCGGGTTTCTTCGGTCCTTGTCTCGAGTTTGCTTTGTTCCCTTCCTTCCCACTTTTTGCCTTTAGTTCTTCGGTTTCAACTCCAGTTGTGCCCACTTTTCTCGAGCTACAACTTGGGTCCGAATTGGCTAGGCCGAGTTGTGGACATGAGTTAATTTTTATTCTCTCGTTTCTTGTTATCTCCATTATCTTGTCTTCATTTGTATTTCCTAGGTCTTTGAGTTCATTCTTCGTTGTCTGTTTGTCTAATTCGATTGTTTAAGTTCATTCGAAGGCTGCGAAAAATTCGATCGTAAAACTTAGCATCAAAACGCATCTTGAAATCACCCTAAATTATTTCCTCTTCATTAGTTTTAGCCAATACAACATCCCACCAATTTAAAGCTTCTCTATGTAGATGTCGTAAAACAAGGTGCCTCCAAATAGCATTATCCTTGCCTATCCCACCAAAGATCCACTCACATGTTGCGTGGCCATGTACCATCCCTCATTTAAAGACTCAAAAATGAAGTCGATGATGCTGCAATCGTCACCAGAATTATTCTCAAGGGAAAAAAATGAGATCGGGTTTTTTTCCAATAACATTAAGTAAACAGAGCAGCTAGACAAATTTTCATTACACAAATTGTCTTTTCTTTTTACATATCCCAAAACATGTCCAAGTAGGGGTAAATATAATAAAACATTGATAATAATGTCGTGCCCAACATATAAAGATGCCAACATGAACACTTAACAAGTTATACAATGTGGTTTTACACAGTGGAATCAAAAAAACTTTATTATCTACTACTCATACTTCGTCTTTAGAGTCTTTATTCGTCGTTAAGCAATTTTGTCTATACCTGTAAACTCAACTTACTCAAATGAGTGCATGTGAGTTTATGGACAAAACAATAATAAAAACATGGAGTAGACATAAAGTCTGGTATGGTAATACATTTCCTTAACATAACATATAGTGAGACCACACCTCCTAGCGGAATAAGTTTTCTCCTCACTAATTTAGCATCAGCGATTTAGTCATAACATGTAGATTGAACATCATAGCATGAATAATAATCACAAAACAATATCTCTCTCCTAAGTGGTCCCTACACTTAATATCATATCTTGCCAAGGTTTTATAGTCATTTCTTTTAGGTTGCCACTCGGGCCTTACTTCATTACTCCTAATAAACATCGACTTTTAACATTTAGGTTACCACCCAAGTCTTACCATCGCATCCAAAGAATGTCATGAACATACATTTAGGTCGCCACTCAGGCCCTACATCATAGTTATCAAATATTGTACTGAACATACAATTGTTTTCCAGTAAAGCCTTACATCATTGCTTTGAAAAATAGTGATGTGTTTAAACATTAACGGTTGCTACTTAGGCCTAGACCTCCTGCACCATTATCAGTCTAGATCATTAAAGTTCGAATTCTTTAGCTAAAACATTTTTTATCTTTTCTTTTTAAATGATACAACTTATCATTCCTTAACTTTTCTAAGCTCATTCCTTTTCTCATTTTCACACAAGTTATTACATTTTAAGTTATCATTTCTCTTCATAATTTCGTTACTATGAAATTTAAATTTAACATCTTGGAAAATGTCTTCCAAAATGCTTCACCAAATACACATACTATAAATAAAGTGTTTGTTACCTTTTTCCATCGCATGTCTAGTTTAATAGCTATCACATGTATAACATTTGGGTACCGCATATTTAACTCCTTTAGCTACTGTATGTTTAGTTTAATAGATATCACATATATGACTCTATAGCTACCTCATATCTAAAGAAATTGCTACCGTAGATCTCATTTAATAGCTATCACATATCTAACTTAATAGCTATCGCATGTCTCATTCAATAGTTATTGCATATTTAATTCAAAGCTAAACATGTCCCATTCAATAGTTATCACGTATCTAACATTGGTTCTATCATCCTTCGAAAGCAATCACACTTCCCTTCCTGTTTAATTTATCAAATTATAAGATCCGATATTATTTAATTTTTGGATTGCAGGATGTTATTCATACTATAGTTTAAAGACTATGGCTAATCATTAACTGATTTCAACCAAGCTCAGGAAATATGGTATGAAATTGGTTTGATCAAGTTTCTTACCGATATTTATGTACATGAATAGAAGTTAATTATATGCTCTTAGTTTAAACTGGAAAAAACTGGTATTCTACATGTCTGTGTCCATATATTAACAAGTCTGTAACTATAGTTTAAGTTGTACCAGATGTTGATTCGATCATAAAAATTTATTTGGAGTAATTTTCCACGTTACCACCGATGTTTTTTCATTTTGTTTTTGCATCCTCATGTTCCACCTTTAGTTTAAATCAAGGTAATGTTGTTTAGATATTATACTTTGGTTGTAGACAATAATAGAATGCTTTGTACTACCACCCTACTTGGGCTTAAGCACAACTAGGCATGATTATTGATAAATTAAATTGACCAACCTATGCATTCAACAAGAGAAAGTACATTGCTGGGGCATGTATGTTATTCAATCTATTGATTATGTTATGCAAAAAAAATTTGCAACGTGAATTTATATGCATATGAGCTTACAAGTATACTTGAGAAATACAAGTAATTTTATATTCGAGAAAAAGGCGACGTTTGCTAAATATCAGCATAGGTAATATTTTTTTCCTGAACATTTATGAGACAGTATTATGTCCCTATTACTACCTTGTACATGTTATATTACCATGTATGAAATCTGTATTAATATTATTTTCATAAACTGATATTGCCAGTACTGCATATTTGCCAACTTCTAATATTGTTAAAATATTGTGTCTGATGCAATTCACTTTTTTCTTCTATCATAGTTCCTTCTGTCAACAGTGCATTAAAGATGAGTGAACATTTTTCTTTATTTTCATTTTTCCTTATACGATACAAATGCATGGATCCATGATATATGTATCTTATTAGATTTTATTCACACAATTTTTGGAATCATTTTTATCGCATTCGTATAGATACATGACGTAAATACAAACCATTTTTTCTATTGCAAATGGTAATGATATGTTAGGAATTAAAATAATTTTAATAGACCATGTGATCAAATTATGATTGTTACTATATCATTAATTTCGATATTCAAATGTACTAAATTATACACGAAATTTTGTCATTGGTGCAAAAATTATATATCCAGTTTCTATAAAATTTCATATGTATTACTGCACAAATTAATGTTATTACTGAAATTTTATATATCTAATTTCATATGTATTCAAAGAATAAATATTCCATAATTTACCATACAAGTTAAGTCCGTAAAATATGCTCGCGAAGTGAAAACAAAAATATTAACTAAATAGTTGTAATAAGAAATAAACATATTATATTGGCAGCAAATCATATATGTGTGTGTGAAGACTTTTAATTGCTTTTGCTGATGCATCTATATATTGTTGATGCATCTGTATATAGTACATTATTACACCAAATATTTTGTAAAACTTAACACTTTTTCCTTTTTGGCTGCATGTACAAATACCTTCATTGCTAAAAAAATTGGTTGCTGTAATGCATTAGTTAGGAGCAGGAAAACATCTGCTACTTGTTCTCGGGCCTAATTTTTCTACGCAGGCAATTATAGTTTTTTCTAACACTGAAAAAAAAATCAAACTTATCACAATAGGTATTTTCTATCTATGTTATAAAATTTCAAAAATATTGGTTATTGTGACATCTAATATGTCATATTTTGTACCCTGCAATGACTAGAATTATGTTCAATGAACAATAGCGATCTATAATGGAACCCTTATTATTTTTCATATTACATCTGCATTCCTAATTCAAATAAAATCTTGCATTTCACTACTTGCTCGCTTGTACTACATCTACTGCTTTTTCGTTTTTTCCCAACTATTGACAAATATGATACATGGCTACTCAAAGCTTTTGTTCCTACTATTAAATTGCTGCACACCACAAAAGGCTTTTGGTTCTCTTAATATTAACTAAGTTATCTACTAGTGCAGAACATAAATATAAAAGTGAATAATAAAGTAAATGACGCCATAGATTTTTATACTGGTTCGAACTTTTCATTTTATGTCCAGTCACAAACTCCTTCTGGAATTAAACTATAAACCCTCACTTAACCCGAAGGAACATGTATTATACCGCCTGAGCAACCGAACATGACTTCTACCATCTAAGCAACAGAATAGGACTTCAACCGCCTGAGAAACCGAATTGGACTTCGAACACAAATAGTAAACTTGTTTTCGATTGAGTATGCTCTTGAGTAGCACTGATAAGTCAATAACGTACACCCTTCCTATAATCTTCTTATTTGTGGTATATAGTGTAATTCGTGAAAATAGGAAGTTTATTTAATCACAATGAAGTTTGATTGAATGAACAAGTGATTTGAAAGAAAATATTTATGGCAAGATTGTTTAGACAATAAGAATGAGAATTAGAATCAAATTTCAGTGATTAAAACAATTGATTTCATGGCTATATATAGTGATTAAGAGTTGCAATCATTCGTGAAAAGTAGGCATGAAAGAATATGGAAGCAACTCTTGAATCAAGAGTTGTTTCTAATTACTGAAATGAAGTGTTTTTTTCTAAATATAGCTGTTATAAAGATTCAGCCGTCTGAGTGGAATAATTCAGCCAGTTGAATCGATTGAAAATCGAATCAGAAAGAAAATAGTGGAAAAGTTACGCAATTCAGCCGGTTGAATCATAAACTTCAGCCATCTGAATATTCAAGTTTAGTTGTGCACGTGCAAAAAAATTCAGTAGGTTGAACTATATGGTTCAGTCGGTTGAACTACATGGTTCAGTCGGCTGAATTGCCTGTTTTTTGCCATAACAAAGATTTTTTCAGAAACGTTTCTGTATATGAACTATGTTATGCAATCTTTAGCATATGAACTATTTTTTTTAAATACTTTAGATTGTGTGTGCATGCATATACCATTTCGGAGAGATTTTAACATGTATTAACTACTAGACATAGACCGTAACTAAATATATTACTGAAGCTTCTACCTGGAATCTGGTCTGCAATCTATTAGCTTATTTCTCAAGTAAAACAGTATCTTCTCCTGCAAATATGGTTAGTTCATATAATATTTACTTATATAGTTGTCACAACCAAAAATAAAAATTTAAGGTTCTAACATTCTCCCCATTTTTTATGATGACAACTATGTAAGTTTGTAAAATATAAAAGTAATTATTCCCCCTGACTGAATACTCCCCTAACCAATCATATTCTCCCCTAACAAATAATTGATATGAGAAATATAGACATATAAGCACATAAATATCACAAACATCATAGACATCAAGCAAATATGAGCATATAGAAATGATAAATAAGTGGCCATCTTACCTAGGAATTTCAAAGTACAACAAATAGACAAGAATATGTTTTAAATGAAATAATTGTACTATAAGTTTTTTATGAGTGAAATAGCAACGAAAAGAAAAGAGACTAGAAACCCTCACTATCTTGTACTTCTTCTTCTTCTTCCGAAGTCGTCCAAGAGAAAGGGGCCGGATTTTCAGCAACACCGGTCGATGTGGACCCGGAACAAGAGACTTTTTATCAAATCTTATTTAAAAAGCCTTGGACTGAGTTTGGCTTTTTGTTCATTTTAGACACGTTCTTTTCTACGTTAGCTAAATGTCGACCAAGTTTTCTTTGATTCCGTGATAATGTCATAAGAGCTTGCTGCGAAGGCACGGCAACATGAAGTTCTTGAATTTCGTCGTCCTCTTCTTCTTCTTCGTGTTAAGGAACTTGAGAGGAGGAAGAAGCGATATTTGTGTCTCTCGGTTAAGGGATTCCTTGGTTTCGATTAGCGGCCCATTGTTGAAAGCTATGATTTGTTGATGTTCGAGATGCTTAAGAAGACCCGTTATACTTAGAGTCTTCAATTTAATCTCTCCAATGGTCATGAAATCGGAATCGGGCAATGGAACTCCAAAATTTTGTAGAATCCTCATAATACAAGATCCATAGTGAATTGTTTTGTAGCTTCTCTTGTGATTGACGGTGAGAAATTCATCCAATATAATTTTCTCCAATTTACTTGTTGGGACGAGTAAATATCATATAGGGCTTGAAAATATCGTTTGTAGACCTTTTCGTAGCTTTTGGTCTGAGGTTGTAACGATCGAATAAGTGCATGGTGGATGATTCATGCCTTCGAACGTAAGGCGCTAGATTTTAAAATGGTTAAATCGTCCGATAAAAAGAGATGTGATACTTCATAATGATTATACATATCCACCTCAACATCATCAACATCCAACCCTTCGGATGAACATCTTAGTATATGGCCTAATCGTTGAAGAGGTAAATAAATCTTTACTCCACACACCAAGGTCCATATGCAGTCATCTTTGTTTCAGGGATCTTGGTGGTCGAGATTCATATTTGCAAAGAAAAGCTTAATTAAGAGAGGGTAGATTTTGACATTGTTGGAATCATACCCAATAAGCGAATCGAAGCCGTGAGCTTCGGCTATTTCTCTAATTGTGTAGCCGTTGAAGTCGAAGAACTTTATGAAAGCTCCTTTTAATAACTTTGAATTTCTCATGGTGTTGAATGTATTGACTGCCATTTCGTTATGTAACCAAGCGATAAGTTGGCTCCTGGATGGTCCGGTTGTTGATTCACAAGCTTATTTTGATCTTGGTGCCATTTGGTTGATGAAATTTTGAAGGAAAATTGAAGTTTTTAAGGAGGCTAGAGTTTGTATTGAGTTTATTTTGAAATAGAGAGTGTTTAGGTAAGGTAAGAATGAAGGGGTTGATAGGAGTTATTTAAAGTTTGAGTGAATAGGTGTGTTAGAGAATGTGCAGATCTATTTTAAAAATAGAAAACTAATGGGTCAGTCGGCTGAAAGGGTGCAAACAGTCGGCTGGTATGCAGAGTATTTGATCTCGCAAGTTACGGTGAAAAAATGCTATAATTCAGTCGGTTGAGAAATGGTGGTCAGTCGGCTGAATTCTGGGTTGTATGATGTAATTTTGAATATTCAGTCAGCTGCTATGTGGAGTCACCCGACTGATGTGCAGAAAATTTCAACCCATAGAAATACAATGCAAATTTGATACAATTCAGTCGGCTGAAGGGTGGGGGTCAGTCGGTTGGGTTTTGGAAGAATTTTAAATTTCTATGAATGTTCAGTCGGCTCAGTCTCTATGATCAGCCGGCTGAAACTGTTGTTTTTGCTGAGGTCAAGCTTCTTTTTAGTTTATTCTGAAATTAGTTAATTTACAAACTATATATATATATTTTTCGAGCTTTATTCTCATGTTAAAATAAATATAATTATTACTTCAGTAAACACATTACTTATCCATATTACAATATTAAATTTATAAACATAAAATATAGATTTTAATTTCCCGAAGTCTTAGAGTCGTCTGAGCTTGGTTCAACTTTGGTGATTTCATGTAATGGATGTATAGGAGACCAAACATTACATTGAGCACCTTGTTCCCAAGACTTCGGAGGCACGTGAGGTCGTTGAGGTGACGGATTGTGCGCACTTTGCTTTGGAGACGTTCCACGGGATTTGAGAGCAAATTGTTCAAGGAAATTTAATCGTCTTCCATGGTGTTTTTGTTCATAATACATTTCACGTTGTAATCCTAAGTCTCACGTTGATGGTGATGGATTTCACCAATTTTTTCTTTGGTAGATGGTGAACCGAAGTCTAAGTTTTTCTTAGCTCGCTTCCCGTTCGGTGTATATCCAGTATGATGAGTCGGAGATGGATTAATCTTCACTGGAATATATACTGAAGTAGATTTGTTTGATGAATCCGTAGAAGGAGTGCTGAAAACGATCGATGAGAGATTGAGCTTTCTTGAGATGACATTGTAAAGAGAATGTTTATTTTTTTTAAAGTTTGTATATGAGTTTAAGAAAATTGTGTTCGCATATATATATTGAGTTGATTATCTATTTAAGGTTATTATTTTATGGTTAATATTCTTTAGAAACCTTCAGCCAAGTGAAAATGTAAGGTTAAGAAATATAAAAGAATGTTAGCTGTATAAAAAATAAAAGAAATGAATGGTCTTAAATCAAGTAACACAATAGAACATTGGAAAGATATGTGTCTTCCTCCCATGAGTGCAGAGTTCGAGGGCCATCATCTCCAATTTTTGTTCAATTAAATTTTTATTTATTTTATAATTTTTTTTATACTTTAATATCGAATTATAAATCATGTAACGACATAATTCCTAATTCATGTCTTAGTTTTAGAAAAATATTTTCATTTAAAGGTTTAGTAAATATATCTGCAACTTAATTTTCTGATGGTACAAAATCAAGTGTAATGTTACCTTTTTCTATATTATCATGAAGATAATGATGTCGAATATCAATATGTTTAGTTCTGGAGTGATTTATAGGATTTTTTGACAAATTTATAGCACTTGTATTATCACAATAAATTTTTGATTTAGATAGATTTATACCAAATTTTTTTAGTGTTTGTTGCATGTATATTACTCGAGCACATGCCAAAGCAGCATAAATATATTATACTTCATACGTCGAAAGTGAAACACAATTTTGTTTCTTACTAAACCAAGATTCTAAATATTGTCTAATGAAATGACAAGTACCACTTGTACTCTTTCGATCCGTCCGACATCCTCCAAAATCAGCATCACTATATGATACTAACTCAAAAGGACATTTTTTGGGGTAAAAGAGACCGTAGTCTTTAGTCTTGCTTAAGTAGTGCAAAATTCGTTTCACTACCCACAAATGTGATTCTTTGGGATTTGCTTGATATCGTGTGCACAAGCATACACTCATCGTTATATCTGGACAACTAGTAGTTAAATAAAGTAAGGATCCGATCATACTTTGATATAGTTTTTGCTCAACACTTTTTCCATTCTCATCTCGATCGAGATGTACCGTAGTGCTAATAGGAGTTAGTTTAGCAGAAGTGTTTTCCATACTAAAATGTTTTATAAGATTATTACAATATTTTTCTTGATTAATAAAAATTACATTATTTAATTGTTTAATTTGTAATCTAAGAAAATATGAAATTTCTCTCATATGAGACATTTCAAATTCTTTTGTCATCATATTCAAAAAATTCTTGACACAATTTTTCGTTCGTGGAACTGATGTGCACGTAAATGTGCATATTTTTACCACCATATTTAATCTAATTAATTCAAATAAATGATCATATTGGGTATTTTAACTTGTTTTAACCAAAATCCATATTAATTCCAAATTGTCACATATTCATCTTCATCCAAGGGCAAAATAGTCATTCTTTGTGCATAAATTAACTTGAAAAAATTTAATTAGAAATTTCCATACTATTTTGTAGGAATTTGATTTCCATTACAAGTGGTTTAATGAAGAAGATATGCATGCACAAAAAGAACACAAAGGAATGAAGATGGAAATAATTCAATGTGAAGATCATGGAGGACCCCACCTACCCACCTACCTTAATGTACACATTAGAGGCTAATGCACATGCTTATGGAATTAATGGCTTCATGTACACTTAAATGATGATTAATGGATGCTAATGGTTTCTTGGCCACCACACTTCCTAAGGGGTAGTTTGGGCATTCCCCAAATTATGGATTAGGGTTTCATGCTTGTATAAATAACCCATTATGTTCATGTAACCCACCCTCTCCCTTAGTCTCTCTTTAGTTTAGTTTAGGCTCAAAAATAAATCAAGTTCTCTTCTTTCTTTTCATGGCTACTTAGCCATTTCTAGTTCATGTAACTTTCCTTTTTTTTATGCAATGTAAATATTGTTTCCTTTTAATTACATGTTCATTTTCTTTCATGCTAGTAGTGTAGATTTTCTTTTATGCAATTAGAATAGTTTTCTTTCATTTAGCTCTCTTTTCCTCTTTGTTTTGTTATATGTTGCAAGCTATATTTGTTGTTTTGATAACAAATATGAGAGGCTAATCCCTTCAATTTAGGGGTAATGAAGCCTCTAATCATAGAGCTTCAACATTTTGATAATTATAGCTCTCTTTTTGTGCTTAATGGCAATGCTTGAAGTGGTTTAATTTGTTGTTTTTGTTTTGAATTTGATAGCCTATATTGTTGACACCAAATAGGTTATGCTTAAACAATCACTAACACAAATGCCTCTTCATAAAAATATGATTACGGCAAAAGAAAGTGATTTGAAATTAAAATTTGATGGTCTACATATCTAATCAATAGTTAATAGGCCATACTTAAAATAGATTTCATTTTCATTGTCAAGTTTCATGAAAGTTAGTAAGTGATTTAAGGGGTGTGTCAAAGTTTGATGGCTTATGTTGGCTAACTAATAGCACAAATATGCCATACTTATGATAGGCACATCAATTAAAGCACTAATGACCATAAAAGAGAGATCATGATTTCATATGTGTTGAACTACATGATCTAGAGAGTGGATTTATTCTCTAAATTGTCATTTAACTCTTATATTTGCATTTCTTTTCTTTTAGTTAGTTAGTTAATTCTCTAATTCACTAGCTTAACTTTCACTCGACTTTGGTTTAATTTGATTGAATAGATTTTTAAAATCATCAATTCCCTGCGGATCGACCCGTATTCGCCACGCGCTACATTTGTACACCGTGCGCTAGCGGTTATTTTTAATTTAAATTCGTTCGACGGTTTTCTAAATTGATAGAATTTCCATCGTCGAACAAGAACCAAAAATGATGTTATCTACATAAATTTGTATTATTAAAATATCATTTTTATCTTGTTTTATAAACAAAGTTTGATCTACTTTTTCAATTTTAAAACCAGAATTTATAAGATAACCTTTAAGACGATCATACTAAGCACGAGGTGCTTGTTTTAAACCGTACAAAGCTTTCTTTAGTTTATAAACATGGTCTGGAAAATTTTCATGCGCAAATAAAGGTAGTTGTTCTACATATATATTTTCTTTTATAAAACCATTTAGAAAAGCACTTTTTACGTCCATTTGATATAGTTTAAAGTTATGAAAACAAGCAAAAGCTAAAAAAAATGTATTGCTTCCAATCGAGCTACAGGCGCAAATTTTTCTTCATAGTCTATTCCTTCTTCTTGATTGTAAACTTGAGCGACTAATCTAGCTTGGTTTCGAATAATATTTCCTTGCTCGTCGGTTTTATTTTTGTAAACCCACTTAGTACCGATGACTGTTTGATCACTAGGTCTAGGAACTAAGTTCCAAACTTTGTTTCGTTCAAATTGATTTAGTTCTTCTTGCATAGCTATAATCCAGTAATCATCAGTTGAGGCTTCTTTAGCATTTTTGGGTTCAATATTCGATAGGAAAGCTACATGACCCATTTGATTCAATTGATTTCGAGTTCTTACGTTAGTATTTACTTCTCCAATGACATTTTCAATTGGGTGATTTCTTAGAAGTCTTGGTGGAGTTCGAATTTCATTTTCATTTTCATTTGGTAAATTGTTATTTTCATTTTCAATATTTTCAATATCATCTTCTGTGATATTTGATTTAGGAATTATTTCTTCATCTTCATTTTTATTATTAAATTTGAAATTTTCATCGAATGACACATGAAGTATTTCTTCGGTTATTTTAGTTCTTTTACTGTAAATTCCGAATGTCTTGCTTTGTTCCGAGTATCCAACGAATATTCCTTCATCGGATTTTGGATCAATTTTATCAAGTTGGTCTTTTGTATTTAACAGAAAACATTTTGAACCAAAAACTTTAAAATATGATATACTAGTTTTTCTTCCATTAAAAAGTTCATGTGGGGTATGTTTTGTTAATAGTCTAATGGAGACTTGTTTTAAAACATAACAAGCAGTTGCTACAGCTTCTGCCCAGAAAATTTTAGGTAGAGTGCTTCCATTTAATAAGGTTCTAGCGCATTCTTGAAGTGTTCTATTTTTTCTTTCTACAACTCCGTTTTGTTGTGGAGTTTTAGTAAATGAAAAATTACGAACAATTCCTTTCTTATTACAATATTTTTCAAAAATATCATTATCGAATTCGCCACTGTGATTGCTTCGAATGTTTTTAATTTTTATATTCTTAATATTTTGAATTCTCTTAGCAAAGATTTTAAAATTCTCAAAAGTATCACTTTTGTTTTTCATAAATATTGTCCAGGTGTATCTTGAAAAATCATCTACAATTACAAAAACATATCTATTATGATTTATAGATTGAACTTGAGTTGGTCCAAAAAGATCTAAATGTAATAACTCAAGTGGTTGTAATGTAGAAATTATTTTCTTTGATTTAAAAGAAGATTTGGTTAATTTTCCTAACCGACGAGCATCACAAATAATATTTACTTTAAAATTGATTTTCTGTAATCCTTTTACTAAATTATTCTTAGATATTTTGCTTATTGCTTTAAAGTTTATATGACAAAATCTTTTGTGCCATAACCAAGGATCATTTCTTTGGCTACTAGACACATATTTGTGTTATGATTAACTTTCATATTTAATATGTATATATTTCGTTCTCTAGTTCCTTCAAAGATTAGATTCCTGTTTTGATCAAATATATTACATTTATTTTCAGAAAAAGAAATATTAAAACCTTTATCGCATAGTTGACTTATACTACGCAAATTATGTTTTAAATTTTTAACTAGTAAAACATTTGTAATAAGTGGTAAGTTAGATGTGCTGTCATTGCTCACATCGCCTTTGCCGATGATATAACCTTTGGAATTATCTCCAAATGTGACCGATCCTCCATCTGAGTAGATAATTTTAGTCAGCATATCTTTGTTTACTGTCATATGTTTTGAGTAACCATTATCAAGTATCAACTTTCCTCTTTTCTTAGTTGGTACCTGCAAAAAATATAAAGATGAAGTTGGTACCCACTTTTTATTAGGGTCCTAAGAGTTAGATCTTAGGAAGCCAAACCTAAGAGGGTTTAGAATTCCCTTGATAAGTAAAATTGTCATTTTTATGAACATAATTTATAAAAGACTTAATATACTTATTTTTGATTGAATTATCATTAGTTTTTGATACCCAAATTTTTATAGTATTTGTGTTGCAAATATCCTTATTTTGAGTGAAAACCTTTGGTTTTGGTTTTCCTTTTATAAAATTCTTATGTATATTAAAAAACTTATATGGTGAAATATTCCTCTTTGAACTAGATTTTAAGGAATTTGTATATCCTAACCCTTTCTTATTAAAAGTAGTTTAAGAGTTATTAATAATCTTAGAAAGATTTTCTCTACTTTTATTAAAGTTAGAAACATTTTTAGTAATATTTTCTAACTTGGTTTTTAGACTAGCATTGTTTAATTCACGAATTTTGACATTCGATTTTAAATCGTGATTTTCTGAAGCTAATGTCATATTCTTTTCTTTTTGAACTTCAATTTCATTTGATAGCATAGTGAGTTGAGAAGATACATTAGGCAAAGATTCTTGTGTTTAACAAGTTCTTCTTCTAGGAGTTTCTTTTCATCTCTGAGAAAATCGACTTCTATTTCGCTTCTATTTAGTTTTTCTAAAGCATCTTTACAAAAGTTAGATCACTTACATCGTTAGTCGAAGCCATAAAGCAGATGTCTGAACAAGCCAATGTCTGCTTCAAAGAGGAATATTTCACCGTCAGTGTCACTATCAGATGATGAGGACGATTTTGAATCATCCCACGTAACAGAGAATGCTTGCTTCTTCTTAAACTTGTCCTTTTTATTCTTGTATCTGTCTTTCTTTCGATCAGGACAGTCCTTCTTTATGTGACCATTCTTATGACATTCATAACATTCGAGATTTGAAGTTGGTGGTTTATTGGTATTGTCTCTCCTATTGTTTTCGAATTTCTTGTTCTTTCTAAATTTCAAAAACTTTTTGAAGTTTTTTGCTATAAATGCCATGTCGTCTGAATCTGAATCTGAATCTTCTTGTTCAGCTTGGAAGGCTATATACTTTATATCTTGAGCTTGATCTCGTTTTGACTGCAAATTTACTTCATATGACATGAGATTTTCTATTAACTCTTCAGGTTTGATGGTAGAAATATCGTTAGCTTCTTCAATAACTAAGATTTTTCATTCCCATTCACTCGTTAAAGAGTTTAGGATTTTTGAAACAATATCAAAATCAGCTTATTTTTCTCCTAATGCTAATAGTGAATGACATATGTCTTGGAATCTAAAATACATTTCATTTATAGTCTCAACCAGTTTCATTCTGAAATTTCGGAACTAATTTTTAAGCATAGAAATCTTGCTTTGTTTAACTTTGTTTGTTCCTTCATGTGTAACTTTAAGAGTTTGCCAAATTTCATAAGTCATTCTACACATGCTAACTCTATTAAATTTATTCTTATCTAAAGCACAAAATAACATATTCATGGCTTTTGCATTTGAGGTAGCATCTATCTTTTGTGTGTTTGACCATTGTGCATATGGTGTAGTAGGTATAGTGTATTCATTCTGAGTGATATTCCAAGTATCATATCCATTTGCTTACATATAAATTCTCATGCGAGTTGACTAATAATTGTAATTCAAACCGTTAAATAGTGGTGGTCGTGTAGTGGATTGACCTTCAGTAAAACTTGTGCTAGTGTTATTTTCCATATTAACTGAATATCAAATAACTGTGTTATGGTTATATGATGACCTTGCTCCGATACCAATTGAAAGTGACTAAGGATCGTATAATATTGAATATTAACTAAGTTATCTACAAGTGTGAAATATAAATATAAAAGTAAATAATAAAGTAAATGACACCAGAGATTTTTATACTGGTTTGAACTTCCTGTTCTACGTCTAGTCCCAGACTCCTTCTGGAATTAAACTATAAACCCTCACTTGACCCGGAGGAATAGGTATTACACCGCCTAAGCAACCGAACGGGATTTCTACCTCCTAAGCAACAGAATAGGACTTCAACTTCCTGAGCAACCGAACAGGACTTCCAATACAAATAGTAAAATTGTTTCTGACTGAGTATTCTCTTGAGTAGCACTGATAAGTCAATAACGTACACCCTTCCTATAATCTTCTCATTTGTGGTATATCATGTAATTCTTGAAGATATGCAGTTCATTTAATCACTAATGAAGTTTGATTGAATGAACAAGTGATTTGAACGAAAATATTGAATGCAAATGGCAAAATTGTTTAGACAATAAGAATGAGAATTAGAATCAAAATTAAATGATTAAAACAATTGATTTCATGGCTATATATAGTAATTAAGAGTTGCAATCATTCGTGAAAAGTAGCCATGAAAGAATATGGAAGCAACTCTTGAATCAAGAGTTGTTTCTATTCGCTGAAATGAAGTGCCTTTTCAAAATATAGTCATTATGAAGATTCAGCCGTCTGAGTGGAATAATTCAGCAGCTGAATCCACTGAAAATCGAATCAGAAAGAAAATAGTGCAAAAGTCATGCAATTCAGCCGGCTGAATCATAAACTTCAGCCCTTTAAATATTCAAGTTTAGTTGTACACGTGCACAGGCATTTAGTCGGCTGAACTATATGGTTCGGTCAGCTGAATTGCCTATATTTTGCCATATCAAAGATTTTTTCAGAAAAGTTTTTGTATATGAACTATCTTATGCAATCTTTAGCATATGAACTATTTTTCTAAAATACTTTAGATTGTGTGTGCGTGCGGATACCACTTAGGAGAGATTTTAGCATGTATTAACTACTAGACTCAGACCGTAGACTAAATTTATTATTGAAGCTTCTATTTAGAATCTGGTCTGCAATCTGTTAGATTATTTCTCAAGTAAAATGGTATCTTCTCCTGCAAATATGGTTAGTTCATATAATATTTACTTATATAGTTGTCACAATAAAAACATCAAAATTCAAGGTTTTAACGTCTTTTTTTATTGAATCAAATTGTAATGTGTATTTAAGTCTGCATTTCATAGTGGGTACATCAAATATATCTATGTACATTGAGGTTGTTGTATAATTGTGATACCTATATATAACAGAGGGCATTTTTTTTCAACTTTCAAGTCATAGTGATATTATAAGAAAATTATCAGTTGGCACCCATGTTTCACAGTTAATTCTACTACTACATATTTGATGGATGTGTTACTTGGATTGCTTTTAAACTATTTATGACTTCATATCTTTAAACAACTGATAATTTTTCTTATTATTTCTTTTTTATAGTAATGCCAATATTCTTTCCTGAGACAAGACTATCTCTATGATTTTATTGGTAATTAAACTACCAACAACATCATGTACTTATCTGAAAACAATGCTCTCTATTAGGCTGTATTTTTATTTGTTGTTGGGTTACATGTCTTACGCTTGAGATATCAATCTCTGTCTACTATATATATATATTCATAGAGGCTTTGCACTTTAATTCTGCTATAAGTTTGAAATTAGTTCGACTATTAAAATAATCAATCTCCTGTGTTAAAGATATAAATAAATTGATATATTTTCATATATTACAAGGAAAAATATTTGATCGGATTTCTTTGGAGAACAATAGGATAAAAGATAGTAGATGACATAATAAGAATGCATTACCACATCGAATAATCTCATGCCTCTTGAGTACATCCTCTTGACAATTTAATGATGAATGTTCGATTATTAATTATGTTTGAGAACCATTGTATTTTCGGTCATTTGAGACTTTTTGGTCAAAAGTCCAAAGCAACACAAGTTCTTCATTCAGCGTTTCCTTTCATCATTAGCTGTAGGATTGTCATCTTATCCATCTTGATTCAAATTTTTCAGTGCGTTTTAATTATGATTATAACAAATCAAATATATCTATGCATTCTTTATCATTGCACATTGTTGTTAACGATGCGACACTACCGTTAAAAAATGTTTTTTCATTACAAGATTTTAGAATTCTTATACATTTGTATATGGCTTATGCAACTACAATATTTTTGCTATGCCCGTGTGCGAAGCATAGGTTTGCACTAGTTATATTAGGTTTCTTGCTTTACTCAAAGCTTTCGTCCATAAATATATGCACGTGCATATGTGTACTTTGTGTTCCTTTTGCATGCCAACCACATATTTATATTTATTTAATTCTTTTGTTTACTCCAACCACATATTTATATTTGTTTCACTCTTTTGTCTACTTAAGTTATCGCGATAACAAGCACCCACTGACCATTGTTTTCTTATCACTCGATATGCTCCTACCAGTAGTTGTGTTTCTATCATCAGATATGTTCCTATCACTAGCTATGTTCCTATCATTGGTTATGTTCCTATCACCGGGTAAATTCCTATTACTTGACCAATAAGGATCCATTGACAATCCTGTAAATAAATTAAGAACTGATTTATTCCTTAAAGTAACTATTTTATATCTAACACCATTTGTTGTTGATTTTCTATTAACCAATTTCATTTTTTTCAGTTTTCTTTTAGTAAAATGTTAACCATCCAAATTAATTAACTAATTTTTTCAATTAATTCCCTTTAATTAATTAGTGTTTTTTTTCATTAAGTAATTCATATAAAATAAAAAATTTATGGTAAAATTCCCAAAAATTTACCAAAATTCTATTTCATCATATTTTACCTCATGTAAATATTTTAGATCAAAATAATTATATTTATTAGTTTTAAAATTTTATTAACCCAAAATTAACCACTTCCCCAACTTAGGAAATTCATAAAATAATCATATTAACTCCAAAAATTATGAAATTAAAAAATCATCTTTATTTAATCATTGAACATGTCATATCAAAATTTCGTTGAATTTAGAGGTGATTTACCCTAAAACATCAACTAATTCAACTTAATTAAGTTTTAAATCATAATTAAAATCATATTCAAACATCCAAACATGTTTAACGTAATCAAAACATTCATATGAAAATCACTTTGATGCTCTGGCTTCATTGATCGAAATATCAAAGGAAGTTTACCATCCAATAGCTCAAATCAATGGGTATGGAAGGAGCGATCTCTCATATACACTTCTTTGGGTCAACAAGGATACGTTTCAATGTTGGATCATAGGTTTTGATTGCTGACATGAAACAACAATTAATGAATCTACCACTACGACTACGACAACATCCGGACTTAACGACTCAAAGTATGGTTCATATAGTTATATATTTTAACAAGAGTCATCAAATGTGTATATAAAGTCTAATTTAGTGCTTTGTTAAAATATTTTCTCAAGAATCATCATTGACATTCAAATAAACTTGCATGCATATTTTAATCAAAATCAAGTTTTCGAAAAATGCATGGAGCAGGGCTCGAACTTGGGTCACTAGTTTAGAAGACAAGTGCTCCAACCAAATGAGCTATGGTTATTTTTGTTTATCA
This sequence comes from Allium fistulosum, assembly GCA_030737815.1. Taxonomy (NCBI): domain Eukaryota; kingdom Viridiplantae; phylum Streptophyta; class Magnoliopsida; order Asparagales; family Amaryllidaceae; genus Allium; species Allium fistulosum. The sequence goes on along the minus strand of CM060901.1, from coordinate 1,382,688,681 downwards.
ATAGAATTTAGTCGACTGAACAAGGTCATTCAGTCGACTGAATCTCTATAGGCAGCTTATTGAACTTGTGCACATATGTATGCACGTTTATATTTTCAAATTCAGTCGACTGAAGTTCATAGACCAGTCGAATGACCTGGTTCCAAAAGTTATTTTCTGAATAGGCTCTTCCATTCATGAACGGTTTTCTTCTTCGTAGAAGGTATGATCATTGTTGTTCGATAACATCTTTTCACCAGAAGTTGTAACTTTCTATCTACTATATATATGCATGAATTTCAAGAACAAATAACTTCACTTACTTGATTTTACTTGAATCATATTTTCTGAATTAACCGCTCTCTTGAATTCGTATATTCATCGCTTATGGTCACAATTCTATATTTCAAAATGCAATCTGAAATTTCATATTCTTCATATACACACAACTATAAACATCATACTTGAGGAAAAGATTATAGGAATGGTGTACTACAAGTGACAAATCCGTGTTATTAGAAAACACGGAGTCAAGACAATCTACTTTGTATTCAAGTCCTGTTCGGTTATTCGGGCGGTCAAGTCCTATTCGGTTGCTCAGACGTCGAGTCTTGTTCAGTTGCTCAAGCGATGTAAACCTATTCCTTCGTGTTAAGTGAGGTTTGCTAGCTTTAATTCCAGAAGGAGTCTGGGACTGGACGTAGAACGGGATTTTGAACCAGTATAAAAATTTCTGGTGTCATTAACTTTACTATTTACTTCTTATACTCATATTCCACATCAGCAGATAACTTAGTTTATATCGCACTACCACTGTATTTACATCGTTTACAACTGTTAGCCATTTCGATCCTATAGCATAGTTACTTTCATTTGGTATCAGAGCTTGGAATTCTATCGATGGTCACAACATCATAGAATAATGGCTAGAAAACGATCCAATCGAAATACAACAAGCAAAATCCCTGTCAAAGCCACCAGTGAGGACTACAAAAAGGTACTTTCTGCTTTACAAATTTCAGTAAATGGTAACAATGAATTAGTTAGTATATGCGAAAAAATCTCAAAGCATGATTTTCTTATTTTAGAAAAGATGAAATCAATCAAAATTGAAAATGAGAAATTGAAAAATGAGAAATTAGATTTAGAAAATCAACATGGTGTTTTGAAAAATAATTTTGAGGCTCTTAAAGATTTTCTAGATGAACAAAATACTACGTTTAAAAAAGAAAAAGAAATTTTTTCAAAAGAAATTACGGATTTGAAAAGGCAAAATTATTTATTACAATCATCTTTAGATAATTCAGAATCTCGAATTTTTCTTCTCGAAAATGAGAACTGTACGTTAAAAAAGGAGAATTCTGAATTAAACAAGCAAATTGATATTTTTAAAAACAATAGTATTTCTTTTGAAAATAATAAATGTGACTTTAAAGCTAAATTTGATAAACTTAACACTGAAGTCACAAAATTTAATAAAGGTCAAAACGATTTAAACATGATGTTATCTAGTTCTAGACCTTTACATGATAAAAGTGGTTTAGGATATAATAAAACTAATCGTAGAAATAGCACTAGATACGCTTTCATGTATAGTAAAAATGTTAGTGCTAGTACTAAATTTCGAGTAAAGTCTAAATCCAATTTTAATAAAAATTCAAATACTTCTATGACCAATAATGTTTATAATTTCTTTAGAAGTACAAACTCATTGACGAGAAATATGAATAAAAATTATCTAAGTATTTGGGTTCCTGTTAATTGGAAAAATAGAGAAAAATACATTGATGATTATTTTGATATGGTAGTTAATAATGAAAATTATATTTATAAAGGTTCAACCATACCCAAATGGGTATGGTTTCCTAAAAATTAGGAAATTATAAGAACTTTGGGTATTGCATGCTTTAAATGTTATTTTTTTTGATACCTTACATTATAAGTAGTAGTTATTTTGTTCTTATTGTTCTATTTTAACACTTATGTGGAATATAATTTATGTCATCATATAAACTTTCCTTTGTGTTGATGACAAAAGGGAAGAAAGATATTGCTCTAACACTATTTGCAGGAATAAACGATGCAAGCATATATTAAGGGGGAGAAAAGATTAATTATTTACAGAAATATATAGCATAGATTTGGGGGGAGAAATCTATAGCACAATTACAAGAATAAATTCAGGGGGAGAGATAAGTCAATAAACCTTGTCGAAGATTCGCCCGTAGGAAATGAAGTTGTCATCATCAAAAAGGGGGAGAACGTTCGATCATAGGTTTTGATTGCTGACATGAAACAACAATTCACGAATCTATGACTATGACAACATCCGGACTTAATGACTCAAAGTATGGTTCGTATAGTTATATATTTTAACAAGAGTCATCAAATGTGTATATAGTAGTTTAGTGCTTTGTTAAAACAAAACAAGGAACGGCTGCCAAGTCCCTAGAATTAGAAGATGACGGAAGAAAAGTCCCTCCCGAAAAAGTTATGAAAATTTGGTCCCTATTTTTAGTTTTTGACTAATTTATGCTACTTTTGCCTCTGATTTCAATTCTGAGTCGATTTTCTAGAAGGGGACAATTTGGTAAAAAATAACAAAATAGGGACCTAATTTACATGAGTTTAATAGTAGGGACTTTTTGTGCATGGGCTTTGAGAATAGGGACCTTTGGTCCAAAACCCCTTGTTAAAATCTTTCCTCAAGGATCATCATTCACATTCAAATAAACTTGCATGCATATTTTAATCAAAATCAAGTTTTCAAAAAATGCATGGAGCAGGGCTCGAACCTGGGTCACTAGTTTAGAAGACAAGTGCTCCATCCAAATGAGCTACGGTTATTTTTGTTTATCAATAGAATTTAGTTGACTGAACAAGGTCATTCAGTCGACTGAATATCTATAGGCAGCCTATTGAACTTGTGCACATATGTATGCACGTTTCTATTTTCAAATTCAGTCGACTGAAGTTCATAGACCAGTCGAATGACCTAGTTCCAACTGCTATTTTCTGAATAGACACTTCCTTTCATGAACGGTTTTCTTCTTCGTAGAAGGTTATGACCATTGCTGTTCGATAACATCTTTTCACCAGAAGTTGTAACTTTCTATCTACTATATATATGCATGAATTTCAAGAACAGATAACTTCACTTACTTGGTTTTACTTGAATCATATTTTCTGAATTAACTGCTCTCTTGAATTCATATATTCATTGCTTACAATCACAATTCTATATTTCTAAAAGCAATCTGAAATTTCCTATTCTTCATATACACACAACTACAAACATCATAATTAAGGAAAAGACTATAGGAAGGGTGTACTACAAGTGACAAATCAATGTTATTAGAACACACATGGTCAAGACAATCTACTTTGTATTCAAGTCCTGTTTGGTTGCTCAGGCGGTCAAGTCCTGTTCGGTTGCTCAGGCGGTCAAGTCCTGTTCGGTTGCTCAAGCGGTGTAAACCTGTTCCTTTGGGTTAAGTGAGGGTTGCTAGCTTTAATTCTAGAAGGAGTCTGGGACTAGACGTAGAACAGGAGTTTGAACCAGTATAAAAATTTCTGGTGTCATTTACTTTACTATTTACTTTTTATACTCATATTCCACATCAGCAGATAACTTAGTTTATATCGCACTACCACTGCATTTACATTGTTTACAACTGTTGGCCATTCGATCCTATAGCACAGTCACTTTCACTCGATACATAAATACATATAAAATAATAGGTATCTCGTCTCGACGCAAGCCAATGTACACGAGTTATAGACTTGAATAATATAGTATTAGAGACAGATAAAAATTTCCTAACTAACAAAATCGGACTGAATAAAAATGACGAATTTCATATCATATCTGAAAATTTGATACATCATCTCTTACACACACACATATTCAACTCATCACATCATATCGATCAATATAATGACAATTCAAATAAAGTAAATACCCATCATTGTCATCTATTTCAATTCTATGTTGTAGCCCACAAAGCATATGCAGTCATATCAAACCTGTAGAACAACCTCAGTCTAACCCGAGGAGACGTTACAAAAAACCTCAAGTTATGCTAGACTCTAGCTGTGAGATATTCGTGTAGTAGAATGTAAATGATGTGTCGTGTCGGGTTCTTTGGGGGCATATAAGTTACACACAGGGTCACACATGCCAAACAAATCCCCATTTTCACAAATCGTTATAACATGCATTTTCATAGCACTGTTCAATATAATATACACAATTGCAACACTAATCAACTAGGATATTATTTGTACCAAAATTGGGCACAACACTCTTTGGACGTATTTGAAGAGATTAAAATGAGGAATATGAATGAAAACGGAGGTAATCTAACAAACACGCCAAAACAGACAAACAGAAATGTAAGAACACAAGAATTTAGAGTGGTTCGGCGTTGTAGCCTACGTCCACTATGAAAAGTTTGCTGTTTTATTAAAGTTTATAATCTGATTACAACAGTACACTCTCAAGCACTCGAGTTACAATGAGTCTCCGGCAGAGTATCAGCGGGGAAGCATCCAAAAGTCCATTTTCTGGAGGCATATGGCTGTTATTTATAGGCGTAGGCTGAAAATATCTGGCTTGGATCTTGGAAAACTCCTTCTCCCACGTGGGTCGGCCCACCAGATCGATCCATGGTTATTTGGAATCGATCCATGATTGATACGTGTACCATTCGTATTGATCAAGATGAGGTCTTTTTGGGCTGAGATCGATCATGGACACTCTTGAGATGGTACGCAAGCTTCTGTGAAAATTTGGTGGCATTTGGACTTGTAGATTTTGAGTGATCGATCCAAGTTTGGATTTACAAAAAGGCCGGTGTCTTCGTATCGATCACATACGTATCGATTAGCTGCACTTCGATGACGTGGAGCTATAATGTAGGAGCGATCCACTTTTCATGACGAGAGATTGCTTCTTCCACTTTTCCATGCTTACTTCGTATCAGTCTGGGCACTCTCTTTTCGTATCGATGACCTACACTTCATTTTGTATTGATGTTTACTTATGTTCTTCGTATCGATGATAAAAGCCGCTTCGTATAAATGGCTTTTACTTCAGTTTGCATCGATACGTACTTATTCCTTTTGTATCGATATGCGCTTATACGTTTTGTATCGATCACTGGGTAGTTAGCTTCATATCAATGTTTTTATGTGCTACTGCGTATCGATTTCTTGGTAGCATATCTCGTATCGATCGTTGGCCGATCGATACGAACTGCGTTGATGGATGATCGATATGCAATGTGTAGGAGAGGAACCGATATGAAATATCTTCAACTGATGGATACAAAGTGGAAAATACATGATGGATACGAAGAGGAGTAGGCCCTGAGGGATACGAACTGATGTTTATTTCTTGATCTTGATCGATCCATATCTTGAGCATACGGACTCCGATTGACTTGAAATTTGGAACGTTGGCTTTCATAGCTTTGCTTATCGTACCATGTTAATTGTAGCTCGATTCGAACTTAGACAAAATTTGCCAGTACCCATAGCGAACATGTGTATAGTCGATCATCGGGACAGATTGTCTTTTGGTTTCCAATCAATTCATTAGTGTCACGGCCTTGCCAAAAGGCGGGATAACATTTGCCCCCAAAGTACATATTGTGAGAACATGACGTGCTTTGAAAAGCTGCAATCTTCATTCTGAAAAGTCCTATCTGATTCGTTGAACAGTTGTTGCCTTTTCGTCAAAAGGTGTAACCTTCGATCGATTTCCAGTAATATAAATGTTGAACTGTTGCCTGCCAATGATTATGCAGTGTATTGTTGTAACTGAGTGTCAAGTGTTAGCAATTTGTTGTTCACAGTTGTAATTGTCACCAGGTGAGCATTCAACTCTTTTTAATTTTGAAAATTGAATGTTAGTTCGCCATACATGCACGTTTGTTAACCCGACTCCCGTTAACGTTTGCACATCCACGAGTCATTGTCAAGTTTTTTTTTGAATCGAGTTTCGTGTCGATCCTCTCCTGGATCGATGTAAAATTCGAGTTGTAACAACGCTTGATGGTTGTTTTAGAGTATCCCTTCGTATCGATCCTCTCCTAGATCGATTTGAGAAGTTGGGATAGGCATTTCATATCAATGGCCATAGATATGAATTAGTGGTCCTCTGAAATGATGCTTATCGATGGATACGAATCCCAGTGGTCTTCAAAGTGATGGATACAAAATTGTCGTTTTGTATCGATGGATTTAAGTAGCTTCAATAGGCCTTTGCTGTGTCTTTTGTATCGATGGCTTGATGGATACGAAAAGCTTGCTCTGGACCGATTTGAGTTGATGGCTACGAACAGTTGCTGCTTTAGTTCGATGGTGGATGGATACAAAGTATGATTCGTATAGATGACATGGGATACTGATTTTTACCGATTAACATAACTGGGAGGCGAATCGTTTCCTTTCCTTGGTTTCGTATCCATATAAATACTTTTAGGACTTAGAATTTTTTTTTACTTTTCTTCACTTTTCTCTTGCTTTCGTATCGATTGAAAAACCGAGCAATAGGAATTGCCTTCATCGCCAAATCAACTCAACTCTTTTATCACTCGACCCAAAACTTTAAATTAGGTAATTGATCAATAACTTCACATTAAAAATGATGAGACTCGAGTTTGACTGTTAATCCAATCATGGCCGTGGCCAGTTCTAGTGATGAGGAGGCTGTAAATGGGTCAGAGCAAGGTCGTGGGAGGTTGGAATGACATTTGTGTTGTTTGGAGAAGAAGGAGTGCAGAGGGATATGAAGGAAGGACATGTACTGATGATGGATGATGGGTGAGTTCGAATCGATCGGGATATGACGAAACTTCGTATCAAATGAATGAATCGCTTCGTATCGATAGTTGGTGGATATATGTGTTGATCAATTAACGATGGTCATTCGTATCGATACGTAGTGGTCGATACGAATCCTAGACCTAGCAATCGATACGAATTAGAGGACTTCGATCGATACGAATTGATCTTTGGGTGACCGATACGAAATGTTGTTCCATGATCGATATGAATTGATCTTTGGTGATCGATCCAAGTACAAACCACGATGGATACGAAACCTTAGTTTAATCGAATATTTGACTCCGATGAGCTTCTGCCTTGCATAATTGGACTCAACCGTTTCACTGCATATTTTACTGCCCAGCTTGTCGATGGAACTGTAACTTGACAAACCTGACGAACTTTAACTTGGATTGTTCGTTGAAATCTGGATGGCACGGTTGTAACGGTCATCGATGACGGTCACTCCGGTTGAATCTCGAAGTCTTGTTGCTTGAACATCTCACAAATTCCGTAGAATTTCTTAAGTATTATGTAGCACTGCATTGCACAACACATTCACGCACTTCACACTGGGGGGAACACGAGTTTATTGTCATCTAATGATGATTTTTACTGAGTTCAATAGCTATGGAACCCGGGAGTTCACAGTCGCAAGATGTTCAGAGTCTACCTTTCCCTGTAATTGAAATGCCGGCTACAGTAGCTAAAGAATTTAGCCCTGCTCCGGATGAACTGCCGGGAACAGTCTTTATTATGAACTCGCAGGATTCTGTCCGCTCTAATATCTCCAAAGATATGTTAGGTAGGATATGCCTTAGACAAGGGTTACCACTGAACGATGTCTTACTGCCGGGACCAGAAGATAGAGCCCATAACCCCCCAGAAGGGTACACAGCTTGCAACAGGTTCATGTGTGTAGCCAGGACACTTCCTCCCATCAATCAGTTCACTCGGGAAGTTTTACTTTTCTCAAGGATTTCTCCATCTCAGTTGCACCCGAACGGGTATGCCTTGCTCAATAGTCTGTTTGTCATCTTCATGGAGCACCTCTTCCGATCCTCGACAGTAGAAGAGATCGGATACTTATTCAATATAAAGGGTCGCGGGGACAATCCTTCCTTCACTTTCCTAGAAGCGGTTAGGAACTATCAAGTCATGGCCGGAGCTTGGAGCAAGTTGAGTTGCTTCAAAACCGAATGGTTTTTCGTCCGGTGTCCACTGAGATTTGCCAGGAGGTGGCTAGTCAGACGTAAGTGCTTCAACTTCTTTATTGATTAATAGGACGATATTAATTGATGCAGAGTCTAACACTTTACTTCTTATACAGCTTCAATTCTGCTACCTGAAGGAGCTCGATTTAAAGAAATAGTAAGGGTTCTTCAAGAGGTGCTCGCCGCGCAAAGAGAAATCGATGAAGTCCTCACAGACGAAAATCTGATTGTCGTGGGGCTAATTGATAGAGATCGGAGCATCGGACTTGTAGGAGTTCTTAGAACGGCTCCAGCGAGGCAAATAAGAAGGAGAGCTCCCGAAACTGTTATAACCGAACAAGGCGATGACAAGAGCTCGCCAGCTAGAGACGAGCCGATGGTTGTGCCTTCGCAGGACTCTCAAGCATCGGGAAAAAGAAAAGGCAAGGCTGTTGTCCGCAAATCTCTAAGACGCAAAACCATCGTAGTGTCTTTGCTTGCTACTAGTCAAGAGATTCCTCCTCCACAAATGGAGAGCTCATTGGAAGGACTGGCGGATGTCCCAATCTCATACGATCTAACTTCATTTCAAGACTTCGGGTTTGAAACCGAGGCAGGCTAGAGCGCTTTAGATGTAGGGGAGCTGACTCCTACAGGCAGAGCCGCCACAATCGGTCGGTTGGGGGATTTGCACATACATGCACACACTTCACGGCACCACACAATCTCTAATCACAAGCTATTAATCTCTGGAGATTACCAACTCTGTTTCTCTTTTCATTTTACAGATACGATGTCGAGGCGGGGATCTATGCTCGGTAGTCTCCGTTCTACGCGCCATTCATCGAGCTCATATTTCGAGTCTCGCAGGCTTAAGGCCGAAAGAGAACGCGATCGCGACTACTCCAGTCAAGAGAGGGAGCGTTACGAGAGGGATAGAGATAGGGAGAGGGAGAGGCAGTATAGGCGCCATTCTCGGTCGCGCTCTCCGCCACCTAAAGGCCCAATGCAACCCTCCGGCTCTGGAAAACAAACTATTGAAACCTCATGCCAATTAGTGCCTCCACAAACTTCGAGATCTGGCGAGCAGCGCCGTAGAAATGGGACAGATGTTCCTATCATCACACATCAGCGGCTATGGAGCCTATAGGAGAGGGAGCCATCCGAATAGCACAGTTGAAAATGGATTTCCCTAATATTTGCTTTGATGGCTTTCACTTTCACCCGAACTTGAAGCAAATTCCTGATGGGGCTGAACAAACTATGCATGATTATGTATATGATAACTACAACCAGTATCGAGAGTGGATGAAGGCTGCAGAGAAAGCTTCAACGGTGGCTTTTGATAGGGCGAAGACAATTGAAAATCTAGAGAAATATCTCGCCTAAAAAGATCGCATAGTGCAAGTGCTTACCACTGAGAATGACACTTTAAGGAACTCGAAAACGGAGGCCCTTAGAAAAGTTGACGAGACAAGCAAGAAGATAGAACAGATGCGACAGGAGCATCTACCCTTGGTCAAGGAGATGAGCCACAGAACCGCCACTGTCACGGCGGAAAGAGATGTCGTGCTCAAAGAGCTTGAGGAGCTTAAAACCAAATTTACTGAAGTCGTCAAAGAGAAAGACGATGCTAACAAAGTTGCCCAAGAGGAATGTGAGCAGGCTGTGGTACTCAGGGGTGAGCGAGATGCGGCCAAGTTAAAGGTCCAAGAAACCGAGGCCAAAATCGAAATCGATGTTAGACCGGCAGAGGCTAGGTTGGAAGGTGACATCGAAGACCTCCTGGTCACTTATAATGTCAATGTCCTGAAACACCACAACCTAAGCTGGCTCGATGACTACCCACTTTATCAATACAACGCCTGGTGCTGCTTGATAGAGGATGAAAAGGCGGACCACCACACTACATCTATCAATGACTTTGAGTTGGAGAACCAGATATTAACTGAAGATGAGAGAAAAGTTCTTCATGACGCCATTATCACTTTTGAAAAGGAAAAACTTGTCGTCCAGTATCCGTACGTTGGAGAGGGGTCTGGAGTTGAACACCACGAAGCAAGCTTTCAAATGCCTACAGAAACTCAACCCGAGCTTACTTCTACAATAGACCCTCCAGTTGTTCCTGCTTATGACCCTGATCAGCCGCGTTTGTCTCCATTACGCGAGCATGGATCCGAAGGTGCGTCGGCCCCGCACGTGAGCCAATCTGAGGACGGTACTCTGAACACTTCTGGTATCCATTCAAAGTGGAGAATGCTATCAGAAGATGTCACTAATGTTTTCTCTTATCTTTATTCAGCTATAGAATCTGTACCGGCTGAGCCTCCTGCAATCCAAGAGCTGCATCATGAGCAGGAGGCTATTACGACGGAGGCAACCACGACAACGGCCGATACATCAACCGAGGAAGTGCACGAGAGCGCTTTCATTTTTGATGAACAGATGATGGAAGAACTCCTTGGTCATCAAAGTGATCCACTTACCGACTTGCCATTCGTCATGGGTGAAGGTGTGTTTACGCCTAGCTCTTCGGGCCCAACTAGCAGCATTCCCGTGGAAGCCCAAGCAGTTCGGGAGGAAGAGATAATAGCAGAGATCAATGCTAAAATGGAAAGAGCCACGTAGGCTAGTAGTATTGGAGGTGGCATAGCGGGTCCTGGTCTGGTCCCCATGCGTATGATTTCTCCTGGTAGCACAATCGTTGACACTGGCGTGTCTCCCTCGTTCTCTCACATTAAAAATGCCATCGTCCCTTCGGCTCTGCATTCAGAAAGTATCCCACTCCCCGTTAGTTTGGAGGAAGAGACCTCTCTAACCTCCCCGACCAGTGACCAACTAGCAAAACTGAAAAGCTCGAAGAGGCATCCGAGCGGTAGCTCTAGTGGGTCGACGCCGAGGAAGAAGAAGAAGAAGCCGAGGGAGTAGACGTGTCTTCTTATTTCTTCTTTTGGTAGATAGATAGGAATTTCATAAAGTGTTTCCTTTTGCTTCTGTAGGCCATGTATAGATGCGGGTACGGCCCCTGTCTATAGGAATTCTTGAAATAATTTTTGTACCTATCCTTTTCTTTCAAAGAATAGTTGAAATGAAATTCCATTTTGTTTACAGCATAACTCTATGTTTATTTGCTTAAGTGTTTTAGCGCTCGAATTTCCATTCAACATACTCGTGAGGCTTTTAATTTTTTGAATCAGACTTGAGTTCGGTTGTTAAGTCCCGAAGTCATGGCTTCGGGTCATAACCAAATGTTAAGCCGAGTCCCAATGTTGTACTGTCTCGATCAGCAGCTGGTACTTGAGTTTTGCCCCCGGTCTTGGGGATGGATTGGAGTGGTCGATCGACGGTCACTTTCTACCTTCGATAAATTGAACTTAACTTAGTCGGAACAAAGTTGAAGTGAGACGAGTTCGAGTGGTCATATCACACTCGCTCATCTATTGGTACTTGCATCCGCACTCTGGGGATTGAGCTCAAGTGCTGGCGGTCGGTTACGCCTGCTCGTCATTTAGGATCACGTCCACGTTCCGGGAACATGGGATAATTCATGGGTGGTTAGTCACACCTGTTTAGTACTTGGATTCATATCCACGCTCCAGGGATAAGAGTTGTTTTATGGGCGGTCATTCATGCCCGCTTTATGTTTTATACTCCAGTTCGCGCTTCGAGAATCTGGAGTTGGTTGATGGGCGGTCAGTCACACCCATTTAGAGTTTAGAATTATGTCCACGCTCCGGGGACTTAAGTTGTTTTACGGGCGGTCAGTCACACCCATTTAGTACTTAGAATTACATTCACACTATGGGGACTTAGGTTGATTTGTGGGTGGTTAGTCACACCCAATTTATGTTAGTACTCTAGTCCGCACTCTGGGGACTTGGACTCGTCTCGCGGGCGGTCGGTTCACACCCGGTTTGCTTTTATACTCCAGCCCGCGCTCTGGGGACTTAGAGTTAGTCGGTGGGTGGTCAGTCACACCCATTTTGATGTTTATACTCCAGTTCGCACTTCGGGAATCTGGAGTTGATTGGCAGACGGTCAGTCACATCTGCCTAGGTATTGGGATCTCGTTCACACTCCGAGAATGAGAAGCTGATCGGGAACATGGACGGTCGGATCACATCCACCCTGAGTAGGCAAGTGAAGTCGTAGATGGATGAATCCATCCTCCTCAAGTTTAGATTGTACATGGGCAAAGTTGTGGGTGGACAGATCCACCCTCCTCGAGCCCACGTTTTGGATTTGAAGTTTATACTCCAGCTCGCACTCTGGGAACCGGAGTTCGTTGGAGGATTGTCGTGTATCAATCCTTTTTGGCTTCAGTGTAGTTGCTTGCCCCCGAGCTCGGATTTCACTTAACGAGTGACCGGTCGTATCACAGTCACTCCCTATTTGAATAAGCCCCACCGTAGGATGGAACTTAGCTCTCCGTGCATTGTGATGGTCGCATGACGCATTTCAAGAATCGCCACTCTGGTTTGACGAGTTTGCATTTTATTGCTAAAATAAGAAAGTACGGAAAAGTCAGTTGCCTTATTACAAGTTCAAATTTCAAAATGCATGAACAAATTTCAAATGAAAAGCAGACTAAATGAATAAACAAAGTCTGTTATGTGTAGTATTGACGGAGACTCTCGCTATTCCAAGCTCTTGGCAAAGTGAGACCATCAACAGTTGATAACTTGAATGTGCCATCTCCAAGTCTCCGTTCGATGACATACGGTCCTTCCCATGTTGGTTTCATATGCGAAGGGACCGAATAGATTCTCTTGAGTATGAGATCGCCAAGTTCAAAGGTTCTGGGTCGGACCTTAGCATTGTATAATCGGGCGACTCGGCTTTGGTGTGCGGCTGCCCTCAAATCAACCTCTTCACGCTTCTTTTCCAATAAATCCAGAGATTCAGCAAGTAATATGGCATTCGTCTTCGGATCATGATATGTCACACGATGAGAAGGTACTTCCAGTTCAACTGGAATAACGGCCTCAGAGCTGTAGGAAAGTGAAAATGGAGTGTGGCCGGTTGCGGACTTGTGGGTGGTTCAATATGCCCATAAGGCCATGGGAAGTTCATCAACCCATATGTCTCCAGCCTTCTCTAGTTGTTTCTTCAGAATGGACTTAATAACTTTATTAACAGCTTCGACCTATCCATTTGCTTGAGGGTGAGCAACTGTCGAGAACTTCTTCTGGATGTGAAGACGTTGACAGAAATTCTTGAACTCGACACCATCGAATTGGGCTCCGTTGTTAGTGATAATTGTATGTGGGAGGCCAAATCGACAGATAATGTTGCGTACAATAAAGTTGATTACTTTCTTCATCGTAAAAGTAGCAAGGGACTCGGCTTCCGCCCACTTGGTAAAGTAGTCAACTACAATGATAGCGTATTTCGCACCACCTTTAGCCCGAGGTAAAGATCCAACTATATCGATGCCCCATGTGGCGAACGGCCATGGACTGGCCATCTGAGTAATTTCGGTAGGAGGGGTTCTTGGAATTTGAGCATGTTTTTGGTACCTATCACATTTCTTGGCGTAATCCAATGCATCTCGGTTCACCGTTGGCCAATAGTACCCATATCGGAGTATCTTCTTAGCAAAGGCTTGTCCTCCAGTGTGATCGTCACATTCTCCCTCGTGCACATCATGTAACACTCATTTTATCTCATCATGGGCGATACACCGGAGTAAAGGAATCGAGTATCCTCTCCTATACATGACTCCATTCTGGATAATGAATCGCGAAGCTTTCTGGAGAACTTGTCTTTTCTCACTTCTGAGCTCAGGCAAAGCTCCATGTTAGATATACTTTCTAAACGAGGTCATCCATGACTCCTTCTCGGGTGTTACCTCAAGCACCCAGTCTGTCTCCATCTGATCGATACTCGGAGAGGTAAGTGTCTCAATGGGGACGAGTCCCATTTGCAGTGCTTCACTGGTGCTGGCCAGTTTTGCTAAAGAATCGGCCTTCTGATTGTGTTCCCGGGGTATACAGAGGATGGCATAGTAGTCGAACTGATTCAACACTTCCTAGACCCGGGCAAGATAAGCGGCCAACCTCCGGTTTCTTGCTTGGTATTCTTCCCGAACCTGGCATACGACCAATTGCGAGTCGTACTAGATCTTCACAGTAATAATTCTCAAGTCTCTAGCAAGTCTGAGTCCGGCAAGTAAAGCTTCATATTCGGCCTTGTTTTTAGTCGCGTAGAAGTCAAACTTCAAAGCATAATATATGGATCGACCTTCTGGGGTTTCGAGTACAACTCCAGCGCCTGAGCAGCGGTTGTTTGATGCACTGTCAGTGTATAGCTTCAATATGTATTTGGGAGATTCACTGGTTTCAGGCAAGTCCTCCGGCATAGTAAATTCAGCTGTAAAGTCTGCTAGAACTTGTCCTTGGATGTTCATCTCAGTGTATAAGTAATATCAAACTGACTCAACTTGATGTTCCACTTGAGCAACCTAACAGACGTCTTAGGCCGCGTAAGGACCTGTCGTAACGGATGATCGGTGTAGACTGTGATCGGATGGGCCTGAAAATATGGACGGAGCTCTCTCGAGGTGATGACAAGGCAATAAGCCAGCTTCTCCAACTTTGGGTAGTTTCTCTCCGCCCCTGTCAATCACTTGCTTATATAATAGACTGGTCGTTGTATCCGATCTTCTTCCCAGATCAATGCAGCGTTGATCGCATTTGCCGAAACCGCCTGATAGATATACAATCTTTCATGATCAACTGGCTTTGACAGAATAGGTAGCGTTGCTAGATGTTGAACCAATGCTTAGAATGCGCCTTCGCACTCCACCATCCATTCGAAATTGCGCTTTCCTTTCCTGATCAGGTCGAAGAAGGGAATGCACTTTTCTGTGGATTTGGAGATGAATTTACTCAAGGCTGCCACCTTCCCGTTGAGGCTTTGTACTTGCTTTATAGTTCTGGGAGTCTCGAGATTTCGAATTACCCAGATTTTCTCAAGATTGGCTTCAATTCTCGAGCATTGACAATGAATCCAAGGAATTTTCCGGACGTGACTCCGAAGTGACATTTCGGGTTGAGCTTCATTCGGTACTGTCGAAGGATGTTCATTATTTCCAAGTCTTTGACATGATTAACGGACCGCCGTGACTTTACAAGCATATCGTCCACGTACACCTCCATGGTTTTCCCGATCTAGTTAGCAAACATTCGGTTCACAAGCCTTTGGTAAGTTGCCCCAGCGTTCTTGAGTCCGAACGACATCACTTTATAGCAATAGAGTCCCAGATCGGTAACAAAGCTGGTATGCTCCTGATCAGGTAGGTGCATCGGTATTTGATTGTAACCGGAATATGCGTCCATGAAAGATAAGAGTTCATGTTCGGCCGTTGAATCTACTAGCTGATCAATTCTGGAAAGTGGAAAATTGTCTTTAGGGTAGGCTTTATTCAAATCTGATTGGTCCACACAAGTCCTCCATTTCCCATTGGATTTCCTGACAAGCACCGGGTTGGATACCCACTTAAGATACAATGCATCTCGAATAAACCCGTTCGACTTGAGTTTATCTACCTCTTCCTTCAGGACAGCAGATCTCTCTGGATCCATACCGTGCCTTTTTTGTTTGACTAGGACATGCCGCGGGTCAATATTCAATGCATGGCTCGTGATGTCTAGCAAGATCCCACACATGTCTGAGTGCGTCCAAGCAAACACGTCGAGGTTTGCCCAGAGAAATTCAACCAATTCCTCTCTCATCTATTGGCTTAGCTGAGATCTGACCTTTATCATTCTGGAGTCATCATCATTATTGATCGAAACATCAATCGTCAACTCTATCGGGGAAGCTGATTGTCTTTGACTTCCTTTTCATTATCGTCATCTCATGGATCAAGATCTTTCAGGAATTGGTTGTGGCGCCCGGGCCTAGGCCCAAGCATTAGTTGTCAATTTTTAGTGAAACGGACATCGAGAGATTCCTCTACGTCCTTGCCCTTCTCTTTCCGCTGCGCCTCCCGCAGCTCAGCAATATAACAGGCGCGTCTAGCTGCCTGATCCCCTTGAACAACTCCAACTCCGTTATCTATGGGGAACTTTAGAGCTAAGAACCATGGAGCAATGGCTGCCCTAAATTCGGCAAGGGCCGGTTGGCCCAAGAAAGCATTATACGGAGAGTTGATGTCCAACACAACGAATTGTAACATCCAAACTCTCCAACGATCTCTGATTCCCAACTCAACTGGCAACTCCACCATCCCAGAGGGTATCGTTGCACTCCCATTAAAGCCATGTATGTGAGACTGACACGGCTTCAAGTCCTTCGCTTCCATTTTCATCTGGTCATAAGCTCGTTTGAAAAGAATATTCACGGAGCTTCCACTATCTACCAAGATCCTCTTCACCAAGCATGACCTATTTGAGCTGATATAACTAGTGGATCGATAGTGGGGACTTCGACTTTATCAGCGTCTCTGTTTCGGAAAACGATGTCGTCTGTCATCATCTTTTGTTGTTTCGCCGGAGCCCCATCATCAACATTACTGCAACATTCTAAGTCCGCATGCCTAATCGAACTGGCATACGACTCCATTTCCCTCCAGCTCCGATCAGCTGGATGAGGACCACCACTAACTGCATTAATAACCAATCTCCCGCCAGTACGCGTGGGTTCCTCCGATCTAACCTGGTTTTGACCTTGATTCTGATTTGATGGGCCTGCGGCGCCCGAACAAATTGTTCCAACTTTCTCTCTCGGATTAACTTCTCAATGATGTCTTGTAAATGGCGACACTCATTAGTATTGTGACCATAGCAATCGTGGAATCTACAGAATTTCCCAGTCTGAATCTGCTTCTCAGACGACTGTTTCGGAGCTGGTTTCTTATACTGTCCAGTATTACAGGTTTGCAAATAAACATTCTCCAGGGATGTATTCAATGGGGTATACTGGTCAAACATGGGAGCTCTGCGTCGCGGTTCGCGATTTTGATCTCGCTTCTTACCCTGACCTCCATCGCCTTTCTGTTGACTCTGCTTATTCTATATATTCAATTGCACTTTACCGAAACTCTCACCGGTTTGTTTCACAAGAACGTTACTTTGGATGCCTTCGACATTGGGCCCCGCCTCATCCTGCTATCTAGATTGTCTAGCGTCTTCTCTCCTAAGGAACCGGGCTGCCTTAGCATAGAAACGGTCCAATGACACGGGGGGTTTCCCAGCCAACCAATTGCCGAACTCGGAATCGAGATCAATTTCCTTAGTTAGTGCCATCAATATAGAATTGTCATTGGGGTTACTGATTTTCGCACAAGCGGCATGAAATCTTTCCAAATAATGCCTGAGCGTCTCTCCCGGAGCTAGTGTAACACTGGATAGGGTGTTAACATCTTTCGGTCTCGTAACATGCATACGAAACTGTTCGACGAACTTAGTGGCCAACTGATCAAAGCATGAAATGGATCGGGGTAGTAGACGAGTAAACCACATGGTTGCGATGCCCTCTAGGGAAATAGGAAAACTTCTACATTTAACTGCATCGTCAGCTCGAGCGGTGTTCAAGAGCCATTCATACTTCAGGATGTGTTGGTTAGGATCTGAACTCCCTTCGTAAACAAGTATTACCGGTATTCTGAATCGACGGGGCGGTTCAGCGTAAAGAATGTCGTTAGTGAATGGCATATGACTCCGGGAGATTCCCCAGTCGTCATTGGTGAGGCCTTGACTTTCATGGATCATCTGACGGATCATGGTTAGGATGTCGGGCACTTGGACATTTTGGGCCAAGGCGTGGTCGGGTTCCACGTTGCGAGGACGGTCCGGGCACGGTCGACGGTCTGTGCCTCGCCTCCTTGGCTCCAGATCTTTGGGCACATAGGGTTCAAGAACATGATTGTGTTGATGAAAGGCGGGGTTTGGTTGATTCTGAAGTTGAGCTTCCATATTTGCCGCGGCAGTAGCTGCATAGCTATCAGTAGTGTGATAAGGAGGTGCCCCTCCTCGGAAGGAGTGTCCGGCCTGGTGCCCTGTAGAGGGACCAGCTCCAGCTTGTCCGAGATTCAGAACACGTTGATGCCCGGAGGCTTGCACATAGCCTCCATCCAGCCATGGACGTGTAGATCTATGGTTGAAATCAGAAGAAGCTGAGCTTTCGGTGGATGAATAGGAAGCACGATCCCTTCTGGATCTCCTTCGTCTCTCCTCGTTCATTCGGTGGGCTAGCTCCGTGTTAGCACGGATCTGTTGCGTAAGCTCCTGACGGCTTTGGGTAAGCTCTTGCATAAGGATCTGGAACTCCTCCCTGGTGATAGGGTCTTGTGGATCTGAAGGTCCAGCAGAAGTCTGACTTGTAGCGGGCAGTTGCACGGCATTCTGCCTATCTCATCCTTCTGGATTAGCAGCAGTAGAAGTAGTCCTTTGTGTTAACCATGGCAGATGCAGTTCCTTCCTAGATCTGATGCAATCTGAATAGTATGGAATAAACTCCTTGATGGTAGATTTGGATCTCCTCCTTAGATTCTTGCAATCCAACGACGACAGTAGATCTGATGAGCAGGAGAAAAACTGGGTTTTCTCAGTAAAAGCACCAAAGTGTTTGTACCAAAATTGGGCACAACACTCTTCGGACGTATTTGAAGAGATTAAAATGAGGAATATGAATGAAAAAGGAGGTTAATCTAACAAACATGCCAAAACAGACAAACAGAAATGTAAGAACACAAGAATTTAGAGTGGTTCGGCGTTGTAGCCTACGTCCACTATGGAAAGTTTGTTGTTTTATTGAAGTTTATAATCTGATTACAACAGTACACTCTCAAGCACTCGAGTTACAATGGGTCTCCGGTAGAGTATCGACGTGGAAGCATCCAAAAGTCCATTTTCTAGAGGCATATGGCTACTATTTATAGGCGTAGGCTGAAAATATCTAGCTCGGATCTTGGAAAACTCCTTGTCTCACGTGGGTGGGCCCACCAGTCGATCCATGGTCATTTGGGATCGATCCATGATCGATACATATACCATTCGTATCAATCAAGATGAGGTCTTTTTGGCTGAGATCGATCATGGACATTCTTGAGATGGTATGCAAGCTCCTATGAAAATTTGATGGCATTTGGACTTGTAGATTTTGAGTTATGATTGATCCAAGTTTGGATTTGTAAAAAGGCTTGCTTCTTCGTATCGATCACATACATATCGATTAGCTGCACTTCGATGATGTGGAGCTATAATGTAGGAGCGGTCCACTTTTCATGCCGAGTGACTGCTTCTTCCACTTTTCCATGCTTACTTCGTATCGGGTCTGGTCACTCTCTTTTCGTATCGATGACCTGCACTTCATTTCGTATCGATTTTTGCTTATGTTCTTCGTATCGATGATCAAAGTCGCTTCGTATCGATGGCTTTTACTTTAGTTTGCATCGATACGTACTTATTCCTTTCGTATCGATATGAGCTTATACGTTTCATATCGATCACTGGGTAGTTAGTTTCGTATCGATGTTTTTAGGTGCTACTGTGTATCGATTGCTTGGTAGCATATCTCGTATCGATCATTGGCCGATCGATACGAACTGCGTTGATGGATGATCAATACGCAATGTGTAGGAGTGGAATCGATATGAAATATCTTCAACTGATGGATACGAAGCGGAAAATACATGATGGATATGAAGAGGAGTAGGCACTGAGGGATACGAACTGATGTTTTATTTCTTGATCTTGATTGATCCATATCTTGAGCATACAGACTCCGATTGACTTGAAATTTAGAACGTTGGCTTTCATAGCTTTGCTTATCGTACCATATTAATTGTAGCTCGATCCGTACTTGGACAAAATTTGCTAGTACCCATAGCGAACCTGTGTATAACCGATCATTGGGATAGATTGTCTTTGGTTTCTAGTCAATTCCTTGGTGTCACGGCCTTGCCAAAAGGCGGGATAACAGATATCATATCGTATCATTTTACTTATGAGTTGCCTTATGTTGTATAAATTCAAATCAATATTCAAAAATGCTAATTTTTCGAGTTAAACGGCAATTCTATTAATACTTATGAGAATGCTTAAATCATATTCTCGTCTTGTGAATCCTATGTGGATTGCACGTTGATAAATCTGATCTGTTGATTTACCCTCTACATAGACCAATCTGCCCTGGTAAGTCATCCCAGTCTATTTCACAAGTACACTTCCGGTCAGTTGTGATGTGCACTTCACATAATCCCTAAGTTGTTGTACCCTTCAGGTATCTGGAGGCGTGATAAATCTTACCTATGCTATAGTCCACTGCATCATATCTCCATCGGTGGCGTTACTTCTCTTCGTTTGCACTATGTCTCCGACAATCTTCAATATTCTTGATAGCTTTAATGTCCTAGAAACAGGTCATTTGGACATAGTGATGGGCGACAAGGTCATCACGATTCAAGTTGCGATCCTCGAATCAGTCCGTTATGAAGGATACTAGCAGTCTAGTAGTCAACATCTTATGCCAAACTCGAGAAATGTTAAACTTATTACTTTTAAAATCATTTATTCATCCCAAATGACATTCATTCCCAAATGTCGTTTTAAACCCATCTTATAGCCCATTTGATTTGTCTTGTTCGTGTAATATGGTTTTACTTGTAGATAATAGCATTATTTATAACAACGACAATTTAAAACACAACATTGAATATGAATAATTGGGCTAAAATAAAATAATTAACTTAAATGATGGAATTTAAACTAAATAAGGATGTATCATATCGTCTAAGCAAATGTATAATAACACAAGATCAAATTATTTCAATCAAGGTGAATTTTAAATTATTTAACTAGGATTTATTCTTTTAATCAAGTTTAATTTCAAAATAGTATTAAATAATTCAAATTTAAACTTTAAAGATATGAATTTCATCTCAAACTATTTCAATTATGTACTTATGAATTTTCAAAAGAATAAACTTGAATTGATTTATTTTCTCATCCTTTAAAATTATTTTATGCCTTTTAATTCAATTTTGAATTCAAAATAAATCAAATAACTCAAATTTAATCCTTAAAAATCCAAATTTTATCTCAAAATAATTTAAATATGATTTTGGGATTTTCAAACTAATATACTTGAATTTTTCCTAAATTTTCATTTTTAATATATTTATACTTTGAAAAATATCCCTTTTTTAAGTAAATATAGAATAGACTAAAATCTCTTAAACTTTCCTAGTTTAGTATTTTCAAAATATCATTTATAGATGAAAGTTATTTTTAAAAATTACAGTAGTTTCAAAACTCAAAATTTTGATTTTTAAACGAGCTTTAAAATCACTTAACATTTTCTGGAAATAAAAAGGAATTTCCAGTGAATGAAAAATGCTTTCCAAATAAAATTTGCACTTTTATTTACTTTTGAAATCGATATATAAATACATACACATAGTTTTATCTATATAAAGCAATTAAAATTCCTTTATAATACAAGATAAATTCACACTACAATTCATATTTAATCCACACACACAGACAAATATATATATATATATATATGTGTATATATGTATGTATGTATGTATGTATGTATCAACTTTCTTTTTAATAAATCGATTTCAACTTCTTTCAAAATTAAATTCAAATATATTTCAAATAATTCTTTTAAAACAGCATACTTGTTTTAAATATTCATATCATATTCTCATTTTGTTCAAATCTATCACAATATATTTATATATTATGCACTATTTATTTATTTTTCGCACTACAACAAAATACTCATTTCACAACTGGCAATCGTCAGTCTTGATATATGAAGTTGTAATATGGTCGGAGCTTTTTACAGCTGGTTTTGACTATTGTAGGTGTCTGTTGTAATAAAATCTTTTATAACTGATTTTGGTTGTTGTAGTAGGCCTTTTACAACTAATAATGCCCGTTGTAAGAAGTTATTTACAACTTTTTATGCCATTTGTTAAAAAAAGGCAGAACAAGAAGAAAAAAAAGTAAGTACTTAAGCAGCATACACCCATATATTTAATATCATTTTATAGCTGAAATCAACATTGTACTAATAACAATCGAAATCATTCGTATTTATCAAAAACAACATATCTCCCAGTCTACTGTTTTGAGCTTTCCTTTGGGTTGAAAATTAATTTTAGCAAGAGCGTTGTATTCATATCTGATCCTCCCCATCCAGTAGGCTAGAGGTGGCTTCTGCCTTAAACTGTCCAATTCAAGCTTTCCCAATCCCTTATCTTAGACTTACATTGAGACCCTCTAAGCTTAAGCATGAGAAATGATCTTCTGTTCTCCAAAAACTAACTTCGAGACTCTCTAGCTGGAAGGGCTTCTCCCTGTCCCGTACTGGTAAAATCACTCTCGTCAATTCAATTCTCAACAACATTCCAACCTATTAGCTCTTATTCTACAAAGCCTCGAATTGGGTAATACAAAGAATTGATGCTATTCGTAGGGCTTTTCTCTGGAAAGGAACTCCCAATGTCTCTTCTACCAATTGTTTAGTTTCCTGGGATAAGTTTCGTAGGCCGAAGAAATATAGAGGACTTAAGGTCATTAACATTAACCAATTCAACAAAGCTCTTCTTGGCAAATGGAGTTGGGCGTTACTTTCTAGTTGCATTAAACCTTGGGCCTTGTGGATCACTAATCGTTACTACAATGGGGACTTCAGTCTTGCTGATTGCTCTGCTCCCCCTTCTTCTACAGCATCTGCATTTTGGAGGGATATTCTTTCTTGTTGTGGAGAGCTTCGCATAAACACAATAGTTCAAGTTGGCAATGGTTCACGCATATCTTTTTGGAAGGATTCATGGCTTAATGGTGTCCCCCTCTAATCTCTCTTCCCTAACTTGTTTGACTTGGCAACTATTAAAGACACTTCGATGAACGAAGCCTTCCAGCATAGCGATTGCATTATTGAATTCAATAACATTATCACTGGTTCTAATCTAGCTGCAATCATTGAACTGCTCCGCCTCACCAGCTTTGTCACTCTTAGTTCCCAGGTAGACACTTTTAAATGGGGCCTCTCCAGCTCAGGCTTGTATTCGGTGAAATCTCAGTATTGCTTTTACAACTTTTCCGGCATGTTTCTCAATTTTACTCATCTCTAGAAGCTTAACACTCCTCCTAAGTATAAGGTGCATCAGTGGCTAGTAATGCTAAACAAGCTTAACTAAACTGATAATCTTACCCACAAGCACATAGGATCAGCCCAATGCTGCTCCCTATGCTCAGAATACATGGACTACCACACAAATTTTCTATTCTTGTGATTTCTTCTTCCAGTTTGGATTATTTGTACCATAAATTTAAACATTGACTTCATTAATTCTGAGCAGGCTTGGTTTAAGATCTGGGAATCCTGTAATTCATCCTCGCATGCAGGCCTTCTACTCTTGGCCTTTGCCTGGACTATTTCAGTGGAAAGAAATGCTCGTTGCGTCAATTTCAACTATAGTAATTTTTGTCTGTGGCTAACAAAATAATGTATCTATACTCATATTGGATAGGGACTCCGGTTGGCACACTGCAATTTTTTCTGAGAAGCATAGAAGCTCAGGAATCCACGGGTAGTAACAATGCACTTGGCTGATGCTTGCATCTTTATGTGTTTCTGTTACCAATGTTATGTAAATTATGTTTGTATATTTGGTTGTACTGCTCTTCCTTTTGTGTGTTTATGTGGATGTTTCTGCCTGTATTACTATTGATAAACCTTGTGGGCTACCGACTAGGCCTATTAGTCGGATATTTCTACTTTATATGCATGTACGGTTATGTAACTCTGGTCCCATATCCTTTTAGTCAAAAATAACTATGATAGCAGGTATAAAAGTAAAAAAAGGCTACAAGTTCACAGGCAATGTGTTATTCCTTGCCATAAACCAATCTTCAAATGTTTTGCCTTCATATGTGAAACCATCGGCCGATATATAAAGGATCATATATGTGGATCCTTCATAATATTCTGTAACAAACAACAATATCAGCATCTATAACATCAACTATTCACAAGATAGAAAAGAAAAATCACCTACACTGTAACAACTCGCATATTTTACGATTGCATATTTAAATGTTTTATTTAAATATAGCATCGTTAATCGGATTAAAGTCCGAAAAGCTACTTTTGTAAACAGTCGAATTGGGACTCGAGACCACTTCCATTGAGTCCAAAATGGCGTATACAACTTTTTTGAGTATAAACATCGATATGTTTGGAGTTGAGTAGAATTTGCTATTTTTCACTTTGGGCTTGGGTTTAGGTTTCAGCCCATTAACCCAACTCATCTTGTATCCTAACTCCACCCCCTCTCCTCTTCCTTCATTCTATTATTTTCCTAACACTTCAAGCTTTAGAAAAATGGGGGAAGAGATTGGAAACTAAAATCCTAAGCCCTAGTTTCCTTTGCAAATTCAAGTTCTAGCTCCAAAATCCAAGAGAAGCTTAGATTGAAGCTCCTTGGGTTAAAATTGAAGAGTGATTGTTCTTGCCTTGCTCTATAGCTTCTCTCTTGTGTTTTTGGGTTTAAAGGTGAGTTTTGAACTCACATCTATGTCTATATCTTTGATAGTTGTTAGGTAGTGATTCCTAACATCTATTTCTTGTCCATTTGCTTTGGATTGAATTGGTTTTACGAATATTCCAATTTTTGGCGTTTTGAAGTTAAATCTTTAAAAATCTTAGCTTTGATGTTTGATCATGCTTTTGGTGGCGTATCGAAGAGCCTATTGGGCTGGGTTGCCGATTAGCGTAAACCCCTAGCGCCCATCGCTCGACCGATCGCAAATTGTTTGGGATTTTGCCCCTTGGGGGCTAGGCTGAGAATACTGGAATTTCCAGTTCAGTCGACTGAACTAGAGGGTCAGTCGACTGAACCGAACCCAGGAAATTTCCTGGGCCGGTATCAGTCGACTGACCACTTTGAGTCAGTCGACTGATCCTGGAAACCAAAAGTTTCCAGGCATGATTCAGTCGACTGACCACCCAGGTTCAGTCGACTGACCACCCAGGTTCAGTCGACTGACCACCCAGGTTCAGTCGACTGAACCTGGAAACAGAAAGTTTCCAGGATTTGTGTCAGTCGGCTGACCACCCTGGTCCAATCGACTGAATCTGTTGTCTCTGCCTATTTTGCCTTTTGTGTTTGAGTTTCCAATTTTTAATCGATTCTTGTTTCTCCAATTTGTTGTTATCACCTTTGTCGACTTTGATAACTTCTTTTTCGGGATTTTTGGGGAATATCCATTTTTATGGATTCGGTATCGATTTCTATGGATTTCATTCACGTCTTCGTATGTGAATTTTTGGTGATTGATTGTTTCTACAATCAATTTTGTGATTTGTCACTTTAAAATACAAAGGTTTCTATACTAGTAGTAAATCTTCAAATCTTTCATCAAAACGATTTCAACATTTACTTTCAATGTCAAACTTGCTTTTAAAACCGTTTTCCCAATCTATTAGTATATACAAACCTTTACCTCATTCGTATGAGAAATCTAATTAAACGACTTAGTAAAACAAGTGGTATGAAACGCTTGCGTTTACTTCATCGGTTAATTTTAGGACTTGTTCGATTGAACTCTTGTGACAATTTTCTAGTGGAAATCTACAATTTGTTCGTAAATATTTAAGTTAAGCTAGTGGTTATGGGACATGAAGCTAAACTCGTCTATTTACTAGCTTAGTGTAATCGACACTTCTTATTGATCGATGATGATCATTTTGTGATTTAGACTAGCGATGTGCGATGTCTATTTGTTTGTGTGGGGACTAAAAACCTTGTTTGTGGAGCTTCGGCTCAAATTTGGCGGGGTAGCGACCCGTGGTCTTCGGACCGTTTGTGCAGCTTCGGCTCAAAATTTATGGTTAGCGACCATGGAATAGCGTTCCGTTTGTGATACACGTGTTGGTGAGTTTTCATGCTCCCGTTTTTGATAGGCCTCCTCCCCCCTTTGTGATTTCTTGATTTCTAGTTGATGATTTCTAGAATTTGTGTTTCACCTCTTTTTGTGATTAGCAATGATATGTTTGTCAATATTTGGGGTTTCGTGAATAAAATAAATAATATGACATTCTTTTTGGTGCTTTGAGATTCTTGAGATATTGTATGATTTTGTTGTTGTTTAAAGTATATTTGTCACAGTTTGACATTATTGTTATCATACGTTTTTGTTATATCTCTACTCATATCTCATTTTATATATGATAATTATAGCTAGACTGATCCGTTTATTATTTTCTTCTTAAATAATACTCGGGTCAGACCGAGATGTTACAGGTGCTTCTGCTTGACTCCTTATCTGGGATCATCTTCTGACTTTTGTCTAACTAAATTAGATTGGTAGTTTTTGTTGTTATACATTTGAGATAGAGACTCCCTGATGTATACATATTCTTTTGTCTAGCACTTGTATCTATTCTTTTGTAATGTAGTGGATCTTATATGACCACTATTCTGATGTACACTTTTATGACCTATATTCATATCTGATTCCACCTTTGTGATATGAATGTCTGTGACTGATTTGTGTTATGTTTATTTCTATATTTGTTTCTGAAGGCCTCATAGCCACTGTGTGGTAGCTTTGAGTTTGTATTTGATATGTCGGATTTCCTCTTGAAATGAAATGTAAGTTATATTATCTGACATATCGGTACTCGCATAAAGCAATTACACAGATGGTCGCTCCTCAACAGCCTTATTCTTCGTGCTAGTCGACAACATTACCCAGTAGTGTTCTTGGCTAGCGTGAGTATAGAGGTGGGGCATCACAGCTTGGTATCAGAGCCAAACTTTGGAACAATGTAGAATAATCTAGCAAGGATCATTGTCCTAAGTCTTTCTTAGGATTCATGCCATAGGATTTAATTCGAGTCTTCGTACCGTTTTATCCTATTTCTTTTTATAATGCCTTGTTTTATCAAACAAGTTTGTTTGATATTCATTCTATGAATGACCTTTTTCTTCTTCTTTCTTTCTTATAGAAGAGAAATGGTTAGACCAGGCCATCCCAGCGCCGGTCAATCTAGTGCTACTCCTCAGGATGGGGTATTTATGTCAGCTTAACAACTTTTAGATCTTGTGAGCAATGCCCAAGCTGCCGGACCCGTTCCAGCGCCTACTCACCCCAAATCCAGGTTTGCATGCTTGTGCAAAGATTAATTCGATACTGGGGCGTCGCATTCTTTTGTTTGTAATGAACTTGTAGGCCGGTTGGGTTTAGAACCGGATATTGTTGATAGGCCATTGGTTGTGACTAATCCAATTGGGGGTTCGTCTTGTCTGTGTATGCTATGCCGTGGTCTGATTGTATCGAGTCATGATTGCTCTTTTGTTTGTGATTGTTTTGTTCCGAACTTTGCGGGGTTCGGAATTATTTTGGGTATGGACTGGCTTAGGAAGTATGCGGCAAAGGTTGATTGTGAAAGGTTGGAGGTGACAGTCGAGAATGTGGAAGGGCGAAGGGTTGTGATACGATGTAAGCATGAGGAAGGCGTCTTCATGAGCTTCATGTATTCGCTGGTTGTTCCACGGGATGGACTGTCATCGCTGCCAATTGCTAATGGATTCGAGGATGTCTTTGATGAGGTCAAAGGGTTACCGCCGCATAGAGAGATCGAGTTTCGTATCGATCTAGTTGAAGGAGCCAGACCTGTTGTAATGCCTCTTAGGCGGATGGCGCCTAGGGAACAGCAGGAGTTGAAGGTGCAGGTTGATGATCTCTTACAGAAAGGATTCATTCGGCGTAGTGTGTCCGAATGGGATGCACCAATTGTGTTTGTAACCAAAGCGGATGGATCGTTGAGGTTGTGTGTGGATTATCGTGAGCTGAATAAAGTAACTAAGAAGAACAAGTATCCATTGCCGAGAATAGATGACTTGTTTGATCAGCTTCACGAAGCTAAGGTATTTTCTCAGATGGATTTGGCAATGGGATTTCACCAGTTAAGAGTGGCCAAGGATAGTGTGTCGAAGACTGCTTTCAGGACACCATCCGGTTTCTTTGAGTGGCTGGTAATGCCGTTTGGATTGACCAATGCGCCAGCATATTTTGTGGATCTTATGAATAGAGTGTTCAGAGATCAGTTGAACAAGTTCGTACTAGTGTTCGTGGATGATATTTTGATTTATTCCAGAACTGAAGAAGAGCACAAGACGCACTTGCGTATTGTTTTGGAAATCTTACGGAAACATCAGCTGAAGGCTAAGTTTTCGAAGTGTCACTTCTGGAAGAGCGAAGTGAGGTTCTTAGGCCATATTATCTCTAGAAGCGGAATAGCAGTTGATCCCGCTAAGGTGGCAGCAATTCAGGATTGGGTTAGACCTAAGAATGCATCTAATGTGAGAAGTTTTCTTGGATTAGCAGGATATTATCGCCGATTTATCAAAGACTTTTCCAAGGTAGCTGCACCATTAATAGGATTGACGAAAAAGAATCAAGTATTCAGATGGGATGCTAAGTGTGAGCAAGCTTTCGGAATTCTGAAAGAGCGATTAACAAGTGCTCCTGTTTTGACTATTCCAAGTGGAAATGATGAGATGGTGGTTTACACCGACGCATGTGGTACTAGACTTGGAGCAGTGCTGATGCAGAAGGGTAAAGTTGTTGCGTATGCAAGTCGACAACTGAAGCTGCATGAAAGGAATTATCCGACTCATGATTTGGAGTTAGCGGCGATTGTTTTTGCTCTGAAGATGTGGAGACATTATCTATTGGGAGTTCGATTCGAGTTGTTTACAGATCATAAGTCATTGAAGTATCTTTTCTCCCAAAAGGATTTGAATCTTCGGCAGCAACGATGGCTAGAGTTTTTGGCATCATATGATTTTAGTATAGCCTATACTCCGGGAAAGGGTAACGCAGTGGCAGATGCGTTAAGTCGAAGACATGCAGGATTGGGAGCCATGTTTTCAGAATGGAAGAATCTCGAGTATTTGGCTGGATTTGACTTCAGGCCTAGATGTGAATTGGAACCTGAGATGTTGGCAAACTTATCGATAAGACCTACTCTTGTGGAAAGAATTGGCGAGAGCCAAAAGCGAGACGATAAGCTTGTCAAGATTATCCGTGATTTGGAATCTGGATTGGACCTAGAAAAGGATAAAGGATTCGAGGTCGATCGAGAGGGTTGGCTTCGAAAACAAGGACGACTAGTTGTTCCCGATATAGATGAATTGAGAAATGAAGTTCTGAAGGAAAGTCATCACTCGAAGCTGACAATTCATCCAGGTGGAAATAAGATGTATCGGGATATGAAGAGAACCTATTATTGGGAAGGTATGAAGAAGGATGTTGGGAATTTTATTTCCAAGTGCATGAACTGCCAATTGGTAAAAGCCGAACAGAAGAAGCCAAGCGGATTGCTTCAACCATTAGAAGTTCCTACATGGAAGTGGGAGCAAATATCGATGGATTTTATCGATGGGTTACCTAGAACAAGAGCGGGAAATGAAGGGATTTGGGTCATCGTAGATCGTTTGACTAAGAGTGCAAGATTCATTCCTGTTCGATCAACTAGGACTGCATCAAAGTTGGCCGAGTTGTATGTTAAGTGGATAGTTTGATTCCATGGTATTCCGAAGAGTATAGTGAGCGATCGAGACCCATTGTTCACTAGTGGATTTTGGAAGAGCTTTCAGGAAGTTCTGGGAACCGAGTTGTGTTTGAGTACAGCTTATCACCCCCAAACAGATGGTCAGACCGAGAGAGTCAAACGAGTTTTGGAAGATCTCCTTAGAGCTTGTGTTTTAGATTTCGGAGGATCATGGGAAGATCATCTTCATTTGGTGGAATTTTCGTATAATAACAGTTACCAGTCAAGCATTGGTATGGCACCGTATGAGGCATTGTATGGAAGACCGTGTAACTCTCCGACATGTTGGTTAGAAACAGGAGAAAAGCTGATACTTGGGCCATAAATGATTCGACAGACTTCAGATTGCATAGAGATCATTCGGCAACGAATGAAGGCAGCCCAAGACCGTCAGGAAAGTTATGCCGATAAGCATCGTAAAGATTTGGAGTTCGACATAGGTGATATGGTTTTTGTGAAGATTTCTCCACTGAAGAATGTTATTCGATTCGAGAAGAAAGGAAAATTGACTCCGAGATTTGTTGGACCATTCCCGATTATCGAGCGAATTGGAAAGCTCGCCTACAAATTGGAGTTATCAGAAAAGATGTCGAATGTGCACAATGTTTTTCATATATCATATCTACGGAAGTATGTGCACGACTCGAATACGGTGGTTTCTGAAGATTTTGAGGTAGATCCAGTTGTTGAGAGACCTCGTAAGCCGCTTCGTGTTGTGGAAACTGACACGAAACAGCTTAGGAGGAAGGTAGTTAGGTTGCTCAAGATACAATGGAGTGATGATGTTAACGACTGTACATGGGAGGTGGAAGAGAGGATGAAGGCAGCTCATCCTGAACTCTTCAAGGTATGGCCATAAGGTGTCGTGGCATCTCACGACATTGTAACTTGTTCTAGTTTATAATTCTGCATGCTAGGCTAGAATTGGATGCATGGTTTGTTGATTGCTATGGATGGTAGGCATGTAGAATAGTTTTGATTGCTCTTGTTTGTTTGGAATTTCGGGGGCGAAATTCCTAAGGGAGAGAGAATGTAACGACCCGTATTTTTACGGATCGAAACATCGTAAAACTATTGTCATTAGGTAGTATTGTTGATAGGTCGGTTAGTGTTGTTAAGTCGACCAAAGTCTAAGTCGTCCAGAGTTAGGTCGTGTGGTAGGTTGGGTTATGGAGCGACTTAGTGGCTTAGGTGAGCGACCTAAGGAAGTTGACGACCTAAGGAGTAGACGACTTAAGGGTTTGGAACGACCTAAGGAGTTAGGTCGTGTGATAGTTAGGACGTGTTATAGTTTAGGTCGGTCGAGCGACCTAAGGAAGTTGGTAGCATTAGTGAGCGACTTAAGGATTTCAGTTGTTGTAGTTTAGGTCGTAAGCGACCTATGTAGCCCTGTAATGAAGTTAGGTCGTATGCGACCTAAGGTAGATTTTGTGTATAGTTGGGTCGTGAGCGACCTATGATTTAGTTAGGTCGTGAGCGACCTATATCAGGTTGCTATATGCTAGTTAGGTCGCGTAAAGGCTAAGTCGTTAGGTCGGCATCTCAGTTAGGTCGCGCATTTGCGTGAGTGTTAGGTCGTAGGTCGCGGAAGGGCTTATGAAGTTAAGTCGTAGTATCTACTAACTCGTTAGGTCGTGGATGCGCATAGGCTTGGGTCGTTAGGTCGTGGATGCACATAGCCTTGGGTCGTTAGGTCGTTAGGTCGGGGTTTTTAGGTCGGTAATTTTTAGGTCGTGGACGACCTAAGGGCGAACGACCTAAGGAACTGCCTATAAATACGTGGGATATCTTCATTTTTTGGAGCGGGATTTTTGAAGCGACGAAGTGCTGCCATTTTGAGAGCTCGAGAACTACACTTCTTCACTTCTTTTCTCCACTTTAACTTTGTGCTTCCTTCCATCCAAATCGAAGATCCAAGAGCTTAGATTGAAGATCTACAACCATCGAAGGGAGATTTCATCGTTTGAAGCAGAATTTTGGAGAATCGAGCTAGATCCTTCGCTGTCCAGATCTGAAGTGTGTTGCTTTTAAGGTGTTTAGGTGATTCGGTGAGTGGTGATTATCTCTCACACGGATCCAAAGGAGTATATCGGATTGATGGCTTGATTTGGTGTTAAAATAGTGATTTCCATGCATTTTCATAAACTTAAGTGTAGATCTATTGTTCATGATGATTTGACATCCATTTTACTATATGTTAACCTATGCAAGTTCATTCATCAAGTTGTAGAGATATTGCTCATGATTCATGCTTGTTAGATTTAGTCTCTTTAATTACAAGATTGCCATTATTGTTAAAATTGTTTATTTGATCATGTTTGAATGCTTGATTACTTGGATTAATGTTTGCCTTGATTGATTGTTGTAAATTAGTTGATTGATGAATTGATTTGGACAAGTTAGTCGAAGATGATTCAAAAGCTAAGGGAAAGGCTCTTGAATTGGAAAAGCTGCTCGTGGCATATGTGGCGGATGATGAAGCTCATATGGATAGATTTGATGATGTTGATGTTGAGATGAGGCTTTGCTATGATGAGATGAAGCGAGGCATGGTATGAGATAGCCTTGGTTTAATCCAGACGGGATCATTCCAAGCATGTTGATAACTCGGTGAAATGGTTCGAGTTGAGGATAATGGTTGGCTCGAGAGGCGCTTGGGCTAGTATGGAAATAGTCGTCGAGGAGGATGACTAGAAGGCTGAGATTTCATCGTTGTTGAAGGTTCTAGCAGGCTCAAAGGAAGAGTACGCTGGGCAGATTCGATAGTCCCTAAAGACTATGATTGTAGTCGAGTACTCTGGGCAGATTCGATAGTCCTAGGCACGGGCTACGACGACGTGCGGAGTTCTGTCTAGAACCGGGGTTGCCATTAACCCTTGACGGACGGCTGAAAGAATGTGCCGGTCATTCAATTAACGATGGTATCGAAGCAAAGATAACAGTGATAGCCAGAGTCATGGATGTTTGGTTGTATCGTCATTCGGTCTCAAGAGCGATGTTTTCTGGGTGCTTATCTGATCTTGGTTTAGGTCTTGGGGGTTTGTACTTGGAAAACACCGACCTTGACTCGAGTGATAATTGCTTTACTTTAATTGTCTGATTGCTATGTTTACTTCTGCTTAGTGTGTCTGGGGGCTATCACTGTAGAAAGAGGTGGAGTGGGAGGGTTGGATTCCTATTCCTTTTTCCTTTATGCTCTTTTGGTATGTTGTTAGTTAATTTACCGCTCACTAAGACTGTTGTCTGACTCAAGGTTTTATGTTTCACTCTTATTACCTTGGGTTGTTCATCCATTTTGGGATGAGCAGACTAGGTAGCAGGTGACAGGTGCTGTTTTAGTGACCGACGATGCTGATGACGAAGACGAGCTGGAGGCTTGCGTATTAGTTTCTTACTATATGTACTGGATGTTCCGCTGCTTGTATATTCTCTGAGTGATATGTAGTGAGGCTTGATGTATTGACCATTCAGATGTTGTACCAAACTATTATGAGGTTTAATAGAGATTATGTTCTGTAAAGCTTCACTATATATACTTTCTATTGTATTTTATCCATGCGCTGTGAGTTATACGATAGATTCTACTGTTTTAACTTAACCTTGGCAATCGTCCATGGCTGCCTGGCACACTTTACAGCGCACCATTTCTATGTTCAGTGCAGGGGTCATGGGCGGTCGTCACATAATCTAAGCAAGGGTGCCAGGTTACCATGTATAATGATAATCAGGTTATGATCTATACTATACTATTATTGCTGAGTTGGATTTCAAGAGCACACAGGTCTCCTTCATATTTTGTGAAATGAAAAGTCACGTTTTTAATTTCTTTCTATTCGTAACCAGTTATGCACTTTCTTCTTTATCCTCCAAACCCTAGATATTAACGTCCCTCAAAATTGTGCCTTTTCCCATTTGGAGACGTTGACCTCCCGTCCTATGCCGTCGCCACCTCTTCAACTCCAAATATTCGCTTGAACGACAGCCAATCGATTTTTGATTTTGTTTCATTTTCCCTCTTTTGGATATTAAATCGGAATTAGAGAGCAGCTACAATCTAGGTATACTTTTTCAATTTCCTTACAAATTTAATCTTAGGCATTTTTTAGTTATGATTCTCATTGAATTTACGAGAATATTTCAGTTTTATTATATTTACTTTCTTGGTGACGACCGAGTCCCAGCCAACTACAAGAATTTCAATTTTTAACTATACTTCATAGACTATTATTTATTTTGGCTTGGTTACTGAAACATAAATATATTTTGATTTTTGGTTACTTTTATATCCATAAATTACAACAGCATACTGCATTGAGTACGTTCTAATGGCACGTTATGGTGCTCTTGTTATTTTTTATTCACAATATAATCTTTTATAAGAGCCATTTACATAGTCGAGTTTACATTTATTTTTGTACTTTAGATTGTGAATTAAATCGGCAAAAGAAACGTAGAAGAATGCAAATTCGATCAAGCTCCTAAAACTATTTCAAATGATACTTTGAAGGTTTGTTTCAGATTTCATTAAGAGTTTTATTTTGCATCAAACATATCAACATTTTGGTATATAAACATCTTTTATAATGTTGCAAAATATTGAATGTCGAGCTATAAAATTCTTATACAAAAAATATACGTTGTGAACTTAAGTTTTTGTTTGTTTGTTTACATTTACTGGCTTTATTTAAAAACATTGGCTATCCCTACGTATAGAATATATAATGTTTAACTCAAAACACTGGTTATCCCTATGTATTCTTGAGATTGCTTTTCGTGTATTCTTGAGATAGTTCAGCTTCATAGTATATACTTGATCATGCAACCATTTATTTATTAATATACTATAAAATTATTGTACAACAATTGGTGGTGTGGTATATTATTGTGTACGGTATGGGTACTAAACATAAATTTAGAATATAGGCTTCACAATAGGTTATGTACTCAATTGTTTCCACTATTTTATTATTGATAAACCTTGAAATTGTAATAACTTGGTAGTTTATGCATTTTAACATTGTAAGCCATTTGGGTATTTAACTGTTATAAGTATTTGGCAACTATTATTGACCCACGATTATTTAACTGCCTTTTCTTCTTCTTCTAAATGATCTTACATAACTCTAAAGCTATTGTTAATCTTACATTTACTTGAAAATAAGAAAACAAACCGGGTAAGTTAACATTGCATCCCATATATAGTTAAGTTGTTTCAAATTTCAATTCTGGCCATAATTCAACGATAATTTATTTGTTTTCCATTTTTTTTCAAGTTTAATCACTATATTTGATCTTATCTTTTCTCTATTTAGGAATTTAAACACTTTCCCTTTTCAGTTATTTTATTCAAATCCACCGTCTAAGCACCCTTTATTAATAAGTGAATGTTTTGGGAAAAATTAATTACCTTGATCAAGATTCTTTTGTTCCATCTCTTTGTCCCTCACTAGCTATCCAAATCGTTATTCTTTCTTGGATTCCAAATTTGAACATTTCTCATTTTATTTTTTTCTAAAATTTCCCACTTCCAATTTTCCTTGCCTCTTTAAGTATGGAGTCATGGCAAAGTGAGTATATCTACCTACATTATTTTTTTTTAGCAAGCTTTGACTTCAAACATCTAATTGCAAATGCAAAGAAATTCCCTTGCTCAATCTGAAAGTACTGTTTTTATTTATTAGCAATTTGCATTAATGAGCTCAAATTATTTTTAGTGGACTTATACAGATAATTAACATTTTTTTTCAAACTTTTCTACCTTTGAATTAGCAACTCTTTTCTGTTTTGATTTTTGCACCGTTCTTTTCTTCCAATTTCTCTATCATCGCTTTTTTGACATTCAGGTAACATTGGTTATTCTATTTTTTTATTAGGGTTCAGGTTTTCTTTTATGATTATAAACTTTAAGCTTTTACTCTCTTGAATTCTGGAATTTTTTTAAAACCAAGTATATTGGATGTTCTCCCAAATCCAAGCTCAAACTATTTTATATTCATATGACTACAGTGTTCATCTTCGTATTTTTGAATTTGTTATTACTACAATTTTACAATTGGATACAATACCGTTTGATTTTGGTTTTCATTTGTAAATAGGATAATTTCCAATAATATTAGTTTGGACATTTAGCATGATTTCTCATGTTATGGTGACTTTTTGTGGGTTAACTGATAGTTATTTTTTAGAACTGTTTACTTGCAAATATAACTGATAAATTTGCAACCGATAGTTATAAATTCATCTTGAAGACATTATGTTTATTTAAAAATACAATCGTAAAACGAACTTAATATTTATGATAAAATTAATTCTAAAATTGAGTAGAAAGTTAGAGTACCATGTTATGAAAAGAAAACATTGAGTGTTATTATTTTGGCTACTCTTACAACAACATTTTTACTACAAAGAATCAATGATACTACTACATGAACGGTTTAGTTTTATTTTGATGGTAAGGCAGTTGCGAAAACCATGAAAGTCATGAAAACTTGAAAGGTATGCACTTAAATGGTTTCTTTTCTTTGTTATTGTTTTATAGAAAAAGTTTGGTAAACTTA
Source organism: Allium fistulosum (assembly GCA_030737815.1). NCBI lineage: Eukaryota > Viridiplantae > Streptophyta > Magnoliopsida > Asparagales > Amaryllidaceae > Allium > Allium fistulosum. The sequence goes on along the minus strand of CM060901.1, from coordinate 1,382,652,533 downwards.
GTAAGCATGTGTTAGGCATAAGATTGTTTATTTAATGAATTTTTAAAATTTTGAATTTGTGTTATAATCAAAATCATGAACTTAACCATTATTGTAATACACGAATGACTGAAATTATGAATTTACCGGCCAAATTATGATATACTCCATAAACGTATGTTTCATATAATATATTGATATAGCATTGAAAGCTACCAAATATTTCTAATCACTCAATAAATGGTAAGAAATATTCTTTGCCAACATGTTGTAGTGTTGCCAAAAATACTAAGTTCAATACTGGATTTAAACGGGAATCGTTGCTTGCTCTTTTCCCTTTATAGTATGAAAATATTTTTCATGAGACATATAATATAAATACTTATCTTTTACCATTAGTCTTTAAATTTGCAGTTAACTCTAGATTTATTGCTCGACCACCGGGTTTGATGGAAATTATGAATATATGTTAGTTAATTTTGGATAATTGACACTCATATGCGTAAATCTCTACCAATGAAGTTACTGGAAAATTCTCACCCTTGAGATAATTAATGCTAGGTCGATTGTGTTTGTGTGAAGGTTGGTGTCCCTAGAGCTATATTGAGGTTAGCATGTTTAGTTCAGTAGCTTTGTTAGATTATGCTCATGACGATCACACGTGTTTTTCGTCAACATACCTTTTTAATTAAAAATTAAATACCTATATATCATAATAAATGAATTAATTTCAAATCATTGCAATGAAACTATAAATTGTAAATTGATAGTTGAAAAGAATTATGGGGTTTTGTACTATACTGGGGTTAAAGAGCAGCAGAAAGAAGTATGTTTGAGTTAAACAAATGCCTTATTGGATTCCTACTTTCCTTGATAATATTTAGCAAGTTTACATATTTATCATAGCTGAGTGTACATATTTTCAATGTCTAGGTTCGAATATTCTCCATGTTTGAGCATGAATGTTTCCATTTACACAATATAGGATGCATTAACTCATCACTCAACATGTGGCATAATCACATAATTTTGTATTTTCCTCATATAATTTTGAAGCAGCAATGGTTACTCCAATATCTCTCTCTACTTTATAATTAAGAAAAAGAAACCAAATCAAGTAAGTATTTAAGACCTGATCTTATTATCATAATCTTCTTGAAATGCTAAATATATAGGTATCGTTTTACAGTTGTCTTACTTTGACGAGTCAAATACATTATAAGTCCTCTTTTTATTGAGTTAAAACCATCAAGTTGCTAGTATAAAATGCCACCATATTTCCATTATATCGTTCAACTAATAAGCCTTAATTAGCATAAATTACAACATAAGACTCTATTTATGAGACTACGATGTGAAATATAATGTTTATTGTCTATATTATGGTATCCACATACAAACTAGTATTAATTAAGGGACAATTTAAAGACATGCAATTTTAAAAATCTTATACCATATATGATAAAGATTTATTGTATCTCTAAGTAAACAAATAGGCTGTTCTAAAATTATATTCTATGTTAATTAAAAGGCAAACTACAAATGTAGAAGTCAACTTTGTTGAAAATTTAACTAAATCATATAATAGACATGTTAGGATATATGGTTGACATAGGAGTATGAAAATCATCAGGTGAAGTTGAATTTTATTTTTATTCTATGAGTTTACTTTTTCATATATGTGCGCTAGGGTATCAATAACATCAATGCACATTGAGTTGGCTCATGTCCGCTATATCTAGGCCTGGCAATGGGTACCCGAAAAATCCGATATCCGTCCGCATCCGTATCCAAAAATATGAAATATATCTGAAAATATGAAATATATCCGAAAAGCGGATACGGATATCCGATATCCGAAAAGCTTTCCGGATACGGATATGGTTATAGTGGTATCCGTATTCGAAAAATATCTGTCCGATTGTTTAACATGAAAATACATACATACATACATATATACACACACATATATAAAAATTTTAATTAAACTATTAGGGAAATGGGCCTTGAGAACAAATAGGGTTTGAGCCGCACTTGATTTATACTTACCAATTACACAGTTGACAGTCCGCATTTCTCTCTGCAGTATATACGTATACCTAATTACCTTTACCTATACACAACACACCACGCACCAAAACCCTAACATTTTACTAAAGCAAAAATTTCCAGCCGCCATCACTTCGTCTTCACACAAATTAGAGATTGATCGAACGTTGGTCTCTCGATTTGAAGCTCGTCCCTCGATTGGAAGCTCCATCTCTCGCGAGTCGCGGCGAGGCGGCGGCTATCAATTAATCGCTCGATTGGATCACGCTCTTTCTCTCGATTTGAATGATAGCTTGGAAATCTTAACTCGGTATAATTTCTAAACTTAATTAGGTGATTTTTGAAAACTAATTTGCATTTAGTTGATTTACAGTTAGTTGATTTAAGAAATTAACCAGTTAGTTGATTTGTAGTTAGAAGATACTCATTTCCAGTCAGTTAATTTGTAGTTAGTTGATTTAGGATTTTAACCAGTTAGTTGATTACCTGATTTGCAGTTTAATACCTTATGCAAAAAACATTGAGCTGAACTGTTTTTATTAGTTGATTACTTGATTACTTGATTTGCAATTTAATACCCTATGCAAAAAACATTGAACTGAACTGTTTTTATTAGTTGATTACTTGATTTGCAGTTTAATTGTTATGTTGAATGCAAAAATAATTGAGCTGCTTTTACGTTGAATGCAAAAATAATCTATTGAACTTTTTTTGTTTTGAATGCAAATATAATTTATTGAACAATATTCTTATTTTGAATGCAAAAATAATTGAACTGTTTTTATGTTGAATGCAAAAGTAATTGAACTGTTTTTATGTTGAATGCAAAAATAATTTATTGAACTGCATTTTTATCTTGAATGCAAAAATAATTGAACTGTTTTTAATTTTTATGTTGAAAGCAAAAATAATTTATTGAACTGTTTTTTATGTTGAATGCAGAAATAATTTATTGAACTGTTTTTAATGTTGAATGCAAAAATAATTGAGCTGTTTTTACGTTGAATGCAAAAATAATTTATTGAATTGTTTTATGTTGAATGCAAATATAATTTATTGAACTGTTTTCTTATTTTGAATGCAAAAATAATTGGACTGTTTTTATGTTGAATGTAAAAATAATTTATCCGGTTCATCTGAGCTAAGCTTCAGTTATGCTACCTTGCCATGGTCATCTCAACTTCAGAAATACATAAGAATTTGAATAATGTTTTTAGTCTTTAGTTAGTGTACAATCCTTAGTTGGTCAGGCATTAATTTTAATGATTCATTCATTCTGGTACTTAGGCATTAAGCCTCAGACGTTTTCATTTTTCTTGCATTTAGGCTTTAGGATGAATTCAATTTACATATGACTTTACATGTTTCAGTGATTAACTAAGATTAGCTTACCATTCACACTTATATTACCTTGTATGTGTGTGCTATCCTTAGTTGTTCAGGTATTAAATTTGATGATTCATACTTTCAGACATTAAGCTTCGGTTGCTTGCATTCAGGCTCTATGTAGAACAATGTACATAAGACTTCAATGTTCAGTGTTTGCTTGCATATTCCAGCCAATAATTATGATTTATATACATATTCGAAAGTTACTTGCATTCAGCCTGTCTATTGTTTACATTTGACTATACTCCATTATATACAGTACGGTACTATTAAACTAATGTGATATTTTATTTGCATGAGCATGACTGTTGTTTCAATCTATATACATTAGTTTGTACATGTACTACATATTAAATGTAAGGATTAAATTAGGACTTTGAACTGTACATGTACTACATATTAGTTAGCATACCTACAGTTCAGTGGTGCACATGCTTGTTTCAATGGTTTAAACAAGCAAAACTTGTAAGTAAGCCTGGTATATTAATAATCCAATTAGATTTACATTTCACATCATAGTAGAAATCTTGAAATGGTTAAGCAGTCAATGTAAACTTGTATTTTTGATATATAATCCTTCCAGAACTTTTATACCGAGACATTGACTGTCAGAAGTTAGCTGGTTTGATCAAAGCATAGAAATGTTATTTAAATATTTTAATTTTGAGTCTTAAAAATGATATTGCTGTATTAAAAAGGAAAAAAAGAAAGAAAAAAAAACTTTGCTGGAGCTAACGAATCTTCAAAGTAAATGCTAGAAGAAATGTCATTAAAAATGAAGATACAAACGGTATGATGTAATGACAAGTTAGCTGTTAATTGTCAATGATAAAGTTAGTTCAAAATACGGTAGCTTGATTGCAAGTGAAGATAATGGTGATGAATGAGTGCACAAGTACTTCATTTTAGTTTTGTTTTATTACTAACTGAGTCTATTACAATTTACAGGGGTAAACTTTTGAAGCATCGACTAGCCGCTACTTCGTGGAAAAATGGAAAAAGAATGCAATATATTAAATTATATGTGTGCTTTGTAGATGATTTTTGGTATTTGCTACAATTTATGACATGTATGATGTATTTGCTTTTATGATTTATGTTGTTTTAGGTTATGACATGTATGATGTATTTGCTTTTATGACATGTATGATGTATTTGCTGTAATTTATGTATTTGCTTTTGTGATGAATTTGCTACTGTATTTGCTGCAATTTATGTATTTGCTTTTATTATGAATTTGCTACAATTATATGTTGTATTTGCTGCAATTTATGCATTATGCATTTTCGGATATGCATTTTGAAATTCGGATACGGATATTTTCGGATATTCGAAAATATCCGTATTCACTGAGCCGGATACAGATATTTTCGGAATATCCGCGGATACGGATACGGATATTCTTAAACTGGTATCCGCGGATATCGGATACGGATTCGGATACAGATTTTTATTTTCGGATACGGATTCGGATACAGCACTATCCGTATCCGATTGTATCCGTTGACAGGCCTAGCTATATCTTTCTAGGCATGCGCACGTATATGCATATGTGTGTGTGTGTATAATTTCATTTCAATCTCTTCATTACATGGCTTATATTGTATATGTTATCAAATACGATCAATTTTTGTCATTTTTCAACAATATGTAATGAAAATTTTCCAAATTATTTTGTATGGTAGCATTGTTTTGTGCAACAGGTTAGAAATGTTATTCACTCTTTTTCTTTGTAATCTGGATGCTTCTACAAACTTTGATGCTGCTAAATTCTTCGATGCTAATAAAATATTTTCGCTGATCCGTATCTTCATGGCCAATTTATTAACACGTTTTAGGTTTGTTTTATACTTTTGTTAATGTTTTATTTAATTCCAAAAAATAAACAAAATGATAACATATGTGAAATAATAGTAGTGAACCTCTCCCGACTTGATCATCACTCATGTTTGCATACCATTTTCTACGACATATATGATATCTGTAATTGTTATTCCCCCATTTAACCCATAACTCAATTTACGATGTTTTAGCAGTGTCGAGAGGAATACATAAACACACACGCAGATATATATATATATATATATATGTTTGTATGTGTATATATGTCTATGTGTGTATGTGTGTATGTGTGTGTGTATAACACAAAGACATATGGACTCATACTTCATTTATAATCACTTCATTATATTGTATCTCAAAATTTCAATAAGATAAAAATAAGTTTATTAACATATACAAAATGTTATAGAGTTATACCATAATTGTAATCTCAATTCTTTCTATAACAATATGCATAGTGCATATCGTTGTAATTTGCTTTATTCTAAATAAAAATTTAAATTGTTCAACTGTTTTACTTTTTACTTCTCTTCAACATTATTCGCTTAAAAACTTATTTCAAGCAACATTAAAGGTAAGCAATAATTAAATATAAACTATAGTAGCATAACAAGGTACAAACAAGAGAGAAATCAATCTTTTTTATACATATTATTAACGTTATTCATACGTGCAAACTTGATAGTCAGATAATAGCAAGTATAACTATCAAAAAAGAAAGATCTAGATTTTATAATATAATGACAAAAAAATTAAAATCAACGAACAATTTCAGGTGTATAACTCATTTTCTTACTATATGCATGAATTGATATAATATGCTAAACAAAATATATTACATCCCAAGTGCTCAAAATGTATCAAATATATGCTTGATTTATAAAAAAACAGACATTTAATGTTGTACATGGTTTAAGGAGATATAATTGGTCTGCTTTGCATTTACATTGGAACTCATTCCATCTTGGCACCAAATTCTTTCATTGATATGGTTTTTTTCATTAAGCATGATAGATTGATTAATCTATGATGTTGCGGGGACTACAATAAACTTTATTTTCTTAAAATTATTGGTAAAAAATATAGGTTGGAATGCTTAAACCCATTTGCCGAGAAGTGAATCAAATGAAAGGTTAAGTTTAATTATCGTCAAACTAATATTCTTGTAAGAAATGAAACAAAAACACAATGATAATTGCAAAACGATATGATTGTAGTTTTTTCTTTCCAATTATCATGCAAGATTGGTTAATGTAGTTTCATATACAGTTGTGATTATACAACCATTATTCTACTACATATTGTCTCATATTATTATCTATTACTATTTATGAAATGAAAAATCTATCTCTCATTTTGACAAGATGCGGTAAATTCAAGCTACGTGAAGGGATGAGTGGTGCTTGAAATGTCAATTGTTATTAGAGAGGTATTTATTAGTTTTTTGATATATTCTTCTCTTTGTAACACACACACACGAGGTTTAGAACTAATTGCATTTAAGTATCTATACCTCCCCTTTCTTCAAACCACATTTTGAAATTAAACTAATTTTCTTATGTTGTGTGAGCATGATTTTTCGTGAAAAACACATTTTTTAAAGTCTACTTATCTTCATTTTGCTGTTTGAGCGTGATCGTGACTTTATTTGGTATTTTATAGCATTATTCTATGTTTGATTACTCACTAATCTAAACTAAACTATGCCTTAACTTTGAGTTGAATTTTTTTCATTTGTACCATCTAATTTTATAGTTTATAGATTTGTAATTGAGTATTTTCTTATTATCGTGACATTGAAACACATTTAAGTTGATTTATTAATAATTATTTTTCCTAGTACCTTGATCTGTCAATGGTTATTGTTGCATTCAAACAACTTTATAGCTGCATTTCAGTAATAAACAAGGATGATGCAAGCTTTTTAAATATAAGAGAAAACATGTATTTTGTTATCCATGTTTAAGTTTTATGACTCCAAATAGGACAATACTAACAAATATAGTATGGACTAAAGGATCAATTTCTTCAACTGAAGGCTCGGTTTGTTTAATAAAGTTTTATATGCATTCCAGTATATTTCATATTATAGGTTTGCATGGTGCAACCTGAATCAAAAATGAATATTCAGATTATGCTAAAATAATCGATTATTACATAAGGATGCACTTGTGTATTTTTATGCCACTTTAGGGATGATAGTTTTGATGATCAGATTTTTTTTTCCTAAATAATGTGTTATACATGATGGTTATGTTGCCACTGTTCTCCCTTTCTTTATAAGCACACTCTCAATTTTATGGGTGTTGAAGTTTGTATGCTACACACACTTGCTCAATAGTTTACTTCATGTCACAACATTGGAATTGAACTATTTTACTGAAGTGTATGATAACCTTAATTTGTGGTTTTCTAGCTCTATTGTAGTATACGGTAGTCAGATGGTTTCCTGGACCATAATGGAGATGGATTTATATTAAAAAACCAAAAAATATTGTAAGGCCACATTTTCAAGGTGATCGTATGAAACACACAGTGGATGCATCTTAGTTTTCGCTAGAAAATTTGTATTTACTAGATCTTGAAACTATAAGCTTAAGATGTTAATTTTAGTATTTTCAAACTTTTTCCAAATGAAGATATTATTTATGTTTTGATGTTTCCTCATTTTTTTTAAATAATATTACATGTGCACTTGTATCATTAAATGTAATGTACCATGTATATATCATGATTAAAATCTAAATTCACGATAATCTATATTTAGAGATGGGGTGCAAAAGAGACCTAGAATGATGGTGACTATGTAGGAAGTTGTGGCAGCCATAAGCCTTGCAACGACAGTGAGACGATGTTACAAAAGCATGCTGATGGACTCTAATACTCTTGATTTCCTTCATAACAATGATATTAATGGGCCTTAAAACTCTTCAACTTTCTGTATAAAGGGCATTTACTTGGATAAAGAAACATCTCGACATTACATTTAGTGAAAAATGTATTAAATTTGTATATCATATGAAACAGTTATCGTGTGAAGCCCATGAAATTTGCGAAAACAAACACTTATGTATATATATTATAATAACACTTTATGTATTGTTGCTATATTTGAGCATTTACAGAGAAAGACAATTCTGAACAACTTCAGGTTTATATACTTGATAAAGGAACTCTTGAAGGTAATAGGTAAACCAAATTTATTTCTCCATTTACAGGTCTATAATTGCAAAGATGAATCCGTAGTCTAAAATACAAGTTACATTAGCAAGGCCTAAATACAAATCTTTTGAAGGACTCAAATTTAGTGCATTTCATAAGAAAATTCATCATTATAGTTAGGATCTATGATCTAATAGAGAGATTTGAAATGAAGGGATGCTTTTTATAGCAGTTAGAATAATCAATTCAGTGCAAACATTCACCATTGTAGTTCATGTAATTTATTATACTTACAAATTCTTTTATTATCATGTTCAAATTATGTCTACTGCACAAAGAAAAAGGATATGTGCATAACTTATTAACATTAAAATATTATAGAAGATAAAAACAAATTAAATGATAATTGCAGAAAATATAGTGTTAGCATCAAAATTGGTCACTAACCTCGTAGAGAAAGATTGTGTAGAGATATAAGTGATGAAGATAAATTAAACAGAGAAGACAATGCTAATTTAAATGCAGAAAGTAAGAACACCAAATTTATAGTGGTTCAGCGTAATTGCCTACGTCCACTTTGAGATTAAACTTTATTGATCTTTCTTCTTGTTGATTACAAATACAATTCGTGAATCAAATGCTTGAATGAAGTTGTTAAGTAGAGAAGATGAGTCTCAAAAATGGCAGTCTCCCCGGTGTTCTCTCCCGAAAAAAGGATCCTCTTCACTGTGACCCTGCCCCTCTATTTATAGACAAAGATGGGCTGGACTTCCCAAGTGGGCTTGGTAGCCGATCGCTCTAGCCCAGGTGTAGTGTTCGCTGCTTGCCGAACCAGGCATGTCGAACGCCATAATGCCGAACGGTCCTCCCTATGCCGAACGGTCCTTTCTATGCCGAATTGTATGTCCGATGTGTGGAGAGTGCAAGGTGGTTGCAGTTGGAGCCGAACGTAACTCTGTTTGAAGCTCTTGACCGAACAATGCTCCCTGACCGAACGATAGTGTCATGTTGAATGATTAGGTACACCGAGCGTCTCCCGGATGCTGAGTACTTCCGTTGCCGAGTACTCCTGTTGGATGTCGGGTGCTCTCGTTTCTCGGATGCCGAGTACTCCCATTGCCGAGTACTCCTGTTACGCCGAACACTCCCGTTGCCGAGTTCTATTGATGCCGAGCGCTTGCTGACGTCGAGCAGTCTTGTATGTCGAGCAGTCTTGTATGCCGAGTACTATCTGACGCCGAACAATATGGATGCTGAGTACTTCGCCGAGTACTCCTAGATGCCGGATATTCTATGACGCTGAGTTCCACTAGGAAGCCGGGTACTTTGCCGAACACTCCTAGATGCCGAGCACTTTCTGATGCCGAGTGCTACCTGATGCCGAGCACTAGTTGCCTGGTCAAATCTCCAGGAAACACTTGCCCCCTAAAGTGTATCGCGTGGCCGAACGTGATGCGCTTTGAATCTAGTTCAACTTTCCTTGGTAATGCCTTCTCGAGAATGCCTGTGACGGAGGTGTGTGACGAGCGTGGCCTGGATGCCGAACTATACGTTCGAAGCCGAACAATCCACATGTGCCGAACGTCACTTTGCTCTGATGCCGAACACTCTGGCATTGACCGGTTCTACCGGGTATAGCCCCTTCGACTTCCACCTCCCTTCTCTATAAAACCAGGCCTTTTCCTTCTTCTCCCCTTTACTTTTTTACTTCTGCCGTTCCTCGAAGATTTTCAATTCTATTCAGTCGTCCGGATTTAAAGCTTAACTACTCCATCCCAATCTCCATTCTGCAAACTAGGTACCTTTTCTCGTACGATAGTAGTAGATTTCAAACGAGGTGGTCGAGTGTGTCACGTAGAAGGCCTTTGAGTAGGTTGTCTCTATCGCGTCTTTATTGTCGAACGATGAGGCGAGGGGGAGTGATTAGGAGTATGTCCACCTATGGTCTTAGTTTCTTCGTGTCGAACTGTGGCTAAAGGGAAGAGGAAAGAATGAAGGTGATGGAGGAGGTAAGGGTGTTGTTTGGCGTAGCGCTGCTCCGGCGTATGTCGTCATGCGCCGGATGGAGGAATGAAAGGCTGCCGAATACTCCCTTGGCCGAACAATGACTTCAGCCGAACGAAGCTTTTAGCCGAACAATGACTTAGCCGAACATAGTTTCTAACTGGACAATGTCTTAGCCGAACAATGCCTTTAGCCGAACAATGACTTAGCCGAACAAAGCTTTTAACTGGACAATGACTTAGCCGAACAATGCCTTTAGCCGAACAATGACTTAGCCGAACAAAGCTTTTAACTGGACAATGACTTAGCCGAACAATGCCTTTAGCCGAACAATGCCTTTAGCCGAACAATGACTTAGCCGAACAAAGCTTTTAACTGGAAAATTACTTAGCCGAACAATGTCTTTAGCCGAACAATGACTTAGCCGAACAAAGCTTTTAACTGGACAATGACTTAGCCGAATGAGGCTTTTAGCCGAACACTTGACATGCCGAACAAACATACATGTTGACCTGTACTTAGGCCGAACAATACAATTGCCGAACAAAGCTTAAATGCCGAACAGTATAAATGTCAAACTACACTTAGGCCGGTCACTTTATAAATTATATGTTTTCTGAATCTGGAACTGTAATCACCACCAGGCGGGCTCTTTGAGACGGTCAGCAATGACGGTCTTCGAAGGCGATGATTCGAAGCTCATTCTTATATCTTTGAAATCTTTAGATTCTTATTGCTTGTACACAATTGCTTGCACTAGTTCACACACCACATGGGGGGAAACTCGTGTTGTTAATTCTAACGTCCAACGTTTTTTAAGTATAGTTTTCTCAAGCACTTAGCCAGGTTCGTTATTTATTGAGGATGTCAAGAAAGTCTAGCTCCGCTACTATATCCGACAGGCCTGGGCCGTCATCAAGGCCAGGAGCTGCTGATACTTCTAATCCGTCGACTTCTCCTGCTCACAACTTAGCACCTGATGCCTTGGAGGCAGCAATTCTTCTAGACAATCCGATCGATTCACAAGCTTCGAAGATCAACGAAGCCGCTCTTCGACAAATATGCTCCATTCATGGGATCCCTTTCGCCGACGTGTTGGTCCCTTCGCGACACGATCGCCCTCATCTGCCCCCAGTCAGGTATACCGCCTGTAACAAGTTCATGTATTGGATGGGCAGCGTGCCTCCGTTCAATTTATTTCTCCGGGATGTATTGCAATATGTTGACATAGCTCCGTCGCAGCTGCACCCGAACGGCCATGCATTTCTATACGGGACCTACTTACTTTTCATGGTCGTCTTCTCCAGACCTCCAACCGCTGGCGATATCAGATACATCTATATGATCAAGAGACGGAAAGACAGTCCTTCCTTTATGTTCCTCGAGCCGTACCACAAATGCCAAATCTTGACAGGGGCATGCAGTAAATTCGCCCTGTACAAACAGGAATGGTTCTATGTGCGCTGCCCTCCTGGCTTCGCGAGGAGATGGGTTGAAGGCAGTAAGTCTCTCTGCCGAGTCACTATTCGCATTTAACCGGAGTCATGCTTTTCCTAACTCTTCGTTTCGTCTTTTCAGGTATCAACCCGCGTCCGGAAGGCCGAGGATATTCTGAGGCTGTTGAAGCCATTAGAGCTCTTCCTGCCGAGGAACGAGACATCCGGACTATCATTTCAAATGACTCACTGTTGGGGTTTGGCTTGCTAGCCCCTGGTCGCCGGATCAGCCTTCCAGAAGGTGCCACCATTCCTAAACCTCTGTCCGGTAAAGGGAAAAAACAGGCCGGATCGTCGTCGTGCCGCACTCCCGATACACATGAAGAGGGTGAGCGCAAAGAAGACGAAGCTCTTGAGACTCAAGGCGAGAATGTGGGTCCCGCTTGGAATCCGGCAGTCGAAGTCCAAGACATTGAAACGTCATCCTCCCCTTCGAAGGGAAATAAGAAGTTAAAATATAAAGTTTAGAAGGAGAAAGTTGGTGGCACTTCAAAAGTCATGCCTATCCCGCCTGAGAAAGAGGCTTCCTCGCAACACCTGGAAAGTTCCCTGAGGGCCCTGTCGAACCTGTCTATTCCCGATGATATTCTTAATTACGGGTTTGACGATCCTGAAGTCCTCAAGTTTTCTTCGCCTGCTAAAGGCAACGCGGGAGTTCAACTCCCGACTCAAGGAGACAATACTCCAATTAGCAAAGACAAAAGAACTGGTCTGTCGGGGGAAACACTAGGACACACACACACATACGCATTCCATCATACACTTCAAGTTTTTTTTTTCTTATCTCGCGGATTTTTCTTAACTCGTTGTTATCTCCATTCTTTGCAGGTGATATGGGGCGTTCTCACGGACTCGATCGTCTTCATGGATCTTCCATACTTCATCACTCTGGTCAGGACTCTGGTTCAGGCAGACGCAGGGGCAAAGACGATTATGAAGATAGAGACAATCGTCCCCGTGAGTCGTCTCACCGCAAGAAGGCATATTCTCAATCTTCGCAGTCCCGTGATCCTCTTCCTCCAACTGTGCCGGATAAAGAGAAAACTTCACAGAAGGGTTACCACTCTGATGCTCCTCGAGAACAACACTCCGGTTCATCGAGTACAAGGCAAGTTCGGGAACAACGAAAAAGAGCGGAACTTTCAAAGCCTCCTCCTCCTACTCCTGCGGTGGACCCAACTGTTGCGGAAAAAATGGTCGATCTTAAGGCCAAGTTTTCAAAAATTTGCTTCGACGGTCTGAAGTTCCTCCCGGCCATTCATCATATTCGCGGGCATGTGAAGCAGAGTGCCATTGCCTGCAATAACGACGTCTATGTTCAACATGATGCGTTTGTGCACTTGGTGGAGAAGATCTTAGAGGTATCCGTTGAGCGTCAACATGAGATTGATCGCCTGAAACTGGAGGCTGGCTGCGACAAAAACATCATCGAGCACCAAGACGTAGAGCTCGCTTCGTATAAGTCGAAGCTGGAAGCCGTTGAACAAAGCGCAAAAGATACTGCTGAGGTAGTTACTCGTTTAGAGGCGGCTCACAAAAAAGAGCTTGACGAAGCAGTCCAGCGCAGCGGTGCCCTTGCCCTAGAGAAAGACTCTGTCCAAAAAGAGAGGGATGCGCTCGTCGTGCAAGTCAGAGAGCTGAAAGAATTACTCTCCAAGGAGAAGGAGGACAAGGTAGCTGCTCAAGAAGAATCGCAGCGATACTGTGATGAAATCGTCGCTACTCGTCTCCTGAAAACGAAGCTCGATGACGAACTTACCGGGGTTGAGAAAATGAAGGATGAGGCCCGTGAGGAGGGCAAAAGAGTGGCTGCGGAGGAGATTGATTCTCGCCTCGAGGCGGCCGTAGAAGCCGGCAGGGAAGAGGTCAAATGCATGTTTGACCCGTTGATTGCTGAATACGGAGCTCGCGTCCTCATGCATCGCGACTTAACGTTCTTGGGCGACGGCTATCTCGAATCCCTAGCTGAGGCCTGGGAAACTTTGATAAGGATCAGGAAGATCGAGTCGGGCTCCGAAGAGGTCGATGAGGAGGCCTTGGTGAAGGAGTTCCTTAGGGGGAATGAGCCATCGGATTTATCCGCAGCATTGGCACTTTACAGCAAAGGCTCTCCCCTTCCAAAAGAGAAAAATGATGAAGCCGGCCCGTCCGGGGTCAATACTTCTGCTCCTCATATTGCTGCTCCTCCCGCTGCTCAATCGGTCGGTCGGCCGACACTTGACCCATTCGAGCAGCATGCTGGTTATGACCCCGAAGATCTCGGGCTTGGTGCTCATGTGCTATCCCATATCCTGGAGGGTGAAACCCCACGCGCCACCGATAGTCAACCGGAACCTGGTAGGAAATTCTCCTTTCTCTAAAAGTTGAAAGATCCCGTCATTTTTCAGCGGTGGTTACTCGTTCTAACGCCCATCCTTTATGTTTTCATGTAGGTTGTTCTGACGCCGAGCCAACTCCGAGGAGCGATGACGCCAAGGAGGAGGCAGAGAAAACTAGCGATGCTGTCCACGCGGGAGTGATTCCTGGTCCCGATGCTCAAGTGATTGGGGCGCTAGATGACGATAAGCTTGACACTTCATCTCCTGCCGAAGGTAGTGATGAAATTGAAATCACTGGCGCCTCGGAGCATACTTCACATATGAGCATGAAGGACCGCCTCGCCGCAGAGGAGAAGAAAAAGGCCAAGGTCAAGGTTGAACCTGGAATCCTGGAACTTACCGACCCGCGGAACAGACCTTTGAAAATCATTCTCCCGGGCAGGTCCAAACCACTAGATGTTCCGTCTCCTACTCCTGACTCCGCTTCTTTAGCAAGCAAGAAATCCAAGAAAAAGCGTGAGGGAGAGGAGTCATCGGACAAGACAAAGGAAGACAAGAAGAAGAAATCGAAGAAATAATCGATACACTCGTTCAACAAGCTTCTTGTTTAAGTCTTGTAGCTGCTTTTATCTTTCGTAGCTTGTAGTGTATAGTCAGGTCTGAGTTTTGTAGGAGTGATCATGTGATCCCATTTTGAACTTATCGAATAAAGTTTAGTTTCTTTTTGTTTGAATGATTCTCTTGTCTTTCTTTGGTTTGCTGACTAATTGTAGCCATAACTCAAGTTCTTATGAGTTGCATTATCTCCCGGTCCATTCTCGTGTTGTTCAAACATTTTTGGACATGGTTTACCTCTCGTCCCACATCTCTCGAGTACTTTGGACTTTTTGCTGACTCTGTGCTCCGGGGACTTGGAGACTTGAAACCGTTTATACCCTAGTCCGTGCTCCAGGGACTCAGAGTACTCCGCTCCGCACTCTGGAGATTCGGAGATTCGTATTCGTTTATACTCTAGTCCGCGCTCCAGGGACTTAGAGTACTCCGTTCCGCACTCTTGGGATTCAGAGGTTCGTATTCGTTTATACTCTAGTCCGCGCTCCGGGGACTTAGAGTACTCCGTTCCGCACTCTGGGGATTCAGAGGTTCGTATTCGTTTATACTCTAGTCCGTGCTCCGGGGACTTAGAGTACTCCGCTCCGCACTTTGGGGATTCGGAGATCTGAAATTGTTTATACTCTAGTCCGCGCTCTGGGGATTTAGAGTACTCCGCTCCGCACTCTGGGGATTCGGAGGTTCGTATTCGTTTATACTCTAGTCCGCGCTCCGGGGACTTAGAGTACTCTGTTCCGCACTCTGGGGATTCGGAGGTTCGTATTCATTTATACTCTAGTCCGCGCTCCGGGGACTTAGAGTACTCCGCTCCGCACTCTGGGGATTCGAAGATTTGAAATCGTTTATACTCTAGTCCGCGCTCTGGGGACTTAGAGTACTCCGCTCCGCACTTTGGGGATTCGGAGATTTGAAATCGTTTATACTCTAGTCCGCGCTCTGGGGACTTAGAGTACTCCACTCCGCACTCTAGGGATTCAGAGATTTGAAATCGTTTATACTCTAGTCCACGCTCTGGGGACTTAGAGTACTCCGCTCCGCACTTTGGGGATTCGGAGATTTGTAATCGTTTATATGAGTCCGTACGTCGTACAAGATAATGTAGTTCGTCATTTAATTACGAGATATAGAAACGTTAGTGATTCATGGAAGGTACGGCTTCAAGCCTTTATTAATGAAAATCAACTAAACTGCTCGATTACAACTTTTAAAAAGAAACTAAGTTATTGCTGAATGGAAAGATGCAGGAAATAACAGTGCCTAAAACAAGAAAGGAAACATGCTAAATGTAATAGTGCCGCAGATGTTCACTGTTCCATGCTCGGGGGAGTGTCGTGCCATCAACGGTCGCTAGCTTGAATGTTCCCTCTCCAAGCTTTCGTTCAATGGCGTACGGACCTTCCCAGCTGGGATTCATACGTGATGGTACCGGGAAAACTCGTTTCAGAACGAGATCACCCATATCAAAGATCCTTAGGCGGACTCTGTCGTCGTAGTAGCGCTTGACTCGGTGCCTATGCGCTGCCGCCCTTAATTCGGCTTCTTCATGCTTTTCATCGATGCAGTCCAGTGATTCCAACAAGAGATTCTGGTTCGTCTTGGGATCATAGTATGTCACTCGGTGTGATGGAACTTCAAGTTCCACGGGTATAACGGCTTCGGAGCCGTATGCCAAGGCGAATGGAGTGTGGCCGGTCGCGGACTTGTGGGTAGTTCTATATGCCCATAATGCTGTCGGGAGTTCATCTACCCACTTGCCTCCAACCTTCTCCAGACGCTTCTTCAGTATGGACTTGATTATTTTGTTGACGGCCTCGACTTGCCCGTTAGCTTTCGGGTGTGCCACGGCGGCGAACTTCTTCTCGATGCCATACTTTAAACAGAACTCTTTGAACTCTCTGCTTTCAAATTGCGTCCCATTGTCCGTAATGATGGTGCGTGGAAGGCCAAAGCGGCATATAATGTTTCGTACAACGAAGTTAATGACCTTCTTAGAGGTGATTGTGGCCAAAGGTTCTTCCTCGGCCCATTTTGTGAAATAGTCGACTGCAACTATCGCATATTTCGCGCCACCTTTGGATATAGGCAAAGAGCCGATTATGTCGATTCCCCAGATCGCAAATGGCCAGGGACTAATCATTTGTGTGAGTTCCGTTGATGGAGCCCTCGGGATTTTCGCATATCTTTGATACTTGTCGCATTTTCTTGCGTAGTCCGCGGCGTTCCGGTTTACGGTGGGCCAGTAATATCCATAGCGGAGGATCTTCTTTGCTAGCGTTTGCCCCCCAGTATGGTCGCCACATTCCCCTTCGTGAACCTCTCTTAAGACCCGCTTTGTCTCATCATGAGCGATGCATCGCAATAATGGGACTGAGAATCCTTTTCGATACATTGACCCATCCTGCATTACGTATCGCGCGGCCTTTCGAAGGACCTGCCGTCTTTCGCTCCTTTTTTCTGGTAAAGCCCCGGTCGTCAGGTACAGTTTGAATGGGGTTATCCACGATTCCTTCTCGATCTCCGTTTCCAACACACGATCGACTTTTATCTCGTCTATGCTCGGGGCATGCAAGGCTTCAACGGGATACAATCCCATTTGCTGCGCATCGCCGGTACTCGCAAACTTAGCCAACAAGTCGGCTTCTTTGTTCTGTTCGTGCGGGACATGTGAAATGTCATAACGTTCGAGATTCGAGAGTAGTTCTTGGACCTGAACAAGGTACGGAGCGAGCTTTCGTCCCTTTGCTTGGTAGTCTCCCCGTACTTGGTAAACCACCAACTATGAGTCACAAAAGATTTCGATTGATTTGATCCCGAGTTCCCTGATGAGCTTCAAGCCAGCGATCAGTGCCTCATATTCTGCTTCATTATTTGTAGCCGGGAAATCAAGCTTCAGGGCATAACAGATTGATCGATTTTCCGAAGTTATAAGAACTATGCCCGCGCCGGAGCAACGGTCGTTTGATGCACCATCAGTGTATAATTTCCATCGAACGGGGGGAATGATGTCGTGATCATCCGGTTTGACGGGTATGGTAAACTCAGCGATGAAATCTGCTAACGCTTGCCCACGGATGGCTCTCCATGGTAGGTAGGCGATATCGAATTGGCTCAACTCGATGTTCCATTTTAGCAACCTTCCAGAAGTTTCCGGCCGTTGGAGTACTTGCCTCAGGGGTTGATCGGTATAAACACCGATTGAATGTGCTTGAAAGTATGGGCGTAGCTTACGTGATGCAATCACCAAGAAATAAGCCAATTTCTCGATCTTAGGGTAATTCCTCTCTGCCCCCGTTAAACGCTTGCTAACATAATACACTGGCTTCTGGACTCGATCCTCCTCACGAACCAAAGCCGCACTTATCGCATGTGGGGATACAGCCAAGTATACATATAACATTTTGTGGTCAACTGGTTTTGACAGCATTGGTGGACTCTCCAGATGCCTCACCAGATTCTGGAATGCTTCCTCACAACTAGCCGTCCATTCAAAATTTCTCTTCCCTTTCTTTATTATATCAAAGAATGGGATGCACTTGTCAGTTGCCCTGGATATAAATCGACTTAGCGCAGCTACTTTTCCATTCAAGCTCTGTACTTGTTTTATAGTCCTGGGCGCTTGCACATCTCGAATAGCTTGGATCTTTTCTGGGTTGGCTTCAATTCTCCTAGCATTGACGATGAATCCCAAAAACTTCCCCGATGCAACACCGAAGGAACACTTCAAAGGGTTGATCTTCATCCCGTAATACCTGAGTATGTCGAACATTTCAGCCAAGTCTCGAATGTGGTCGTTTGACTATCGTGACTTCACGAGCATGTCATCCACATAGACTTCCATCGTTCTACCCAGCTGGTTCTTGAACATTCGATTCACTAAACGCTGGTAAGTTGCTCCTGCATTCTTCAATCCAAAGGGCATCACTACATAGCAATACAGTCCGACATTTGTAACGAAGCCGGTGTGTTCTTGGTCCGAAATATGCATCGGGATTTGGTTGTACCCTGAGTACGCATCCATGAATGACAGCAGCTCGTGTCCCGCGGTGGAGTCGACCAACTGATCGATCCTAGGCAACGGGAAACTGTCCTTAGGGCATGCTTTGTTCAAGTCGGAATAATCTACGCAAGTCCTCCATTTCCCATTCGCCTTTTTTACCAGCACGGGGTTGGATACCCATTCAGGGTAGAGGGCGTCGCGGACGAACCCATTTGCTTTGAGTTTGTCCACCTCCTCTCCGAGAGCGGCGGACCTCTCCGGGTCCATTCCTCTCCTTTTTTGTTTAACTGGAACGTATTTCGGGTCTATGTTCAACATATGACTCGTGATGGCGGGGGAAATCCCACACATATCAGAATGCGTCCAGGCGAAAACATCAAGATTCGCCCGGAGGAAGTCGCTAAGGTCTTCAGTCATCTCGGGGCCAAGCTGTGATCCGATCTTTAGTATTCGCGAAGGGTCGTCATGGCTAACTGAAATGTCAATTGTTAATTCAGCCGGTGCCGCCTTCTCTTCCCTGGGTTTCTCATCATCGTCTCTCGGATCTATATCTCCGAAGATCCGAGAACTATGCCCGAGCCAGGGCTCGGGCACTACTTTTCAATTATCTGCATTAAGGATGCGGACGAGACTGTCCGCAACCTTTCCCTTCTCCCTCCGATGGGCCTCTCGGAGCTCAGCCACATAACAGGAACGACCAGCTGCTTGGTCGCCATGAACAATACCTACTCCTTTATCCGTTGGGAACTTCAAAGTTAAACACCACGGGGCTAATGCTGCCCTAAACTCAGCCAGGGCCGGCCGGCCCAAGAAAACGTTATATGGAGAATCCACATCCAGAACTACGAAGAGTAGAATTCGCACCCTCCGATGCTCGCCTTGTCCCAGTTCGACTGGTAACTCAACATACCCTACGGCATCGGTCGCTGCGCCGTTAAAGCCATGTATACGAGCCTTGGACGGTTTCAGGTCCTTTGTTTCCAGTTTCATCTGGTCATAAGCCTTCTTGAAGATGATATTGACTGAACTTCCACAATCAATCAGAATTCTTTTTACATATGCTGGTCCGATCGTCGCAGATATGACCATCGGGTCGATGGACGGAGCCTCCACCTGATCAGCGTCTCTGTTTCTGAACACTATATCGTCTGTCATTACGCGCTGCTGCTTAGCAGGGGTCCCGTCCTCCACGTTAGAACAGCACTCAAAATCTGCATGCTTCAGGGAGCTTGCATATCGCTCCATCTCTTGCCAATTCTTATCTGCGGGGTGAGGTCCGCCGATAATTGTATTTATGACTAGTCTACCTACGGTTCGGGCAGGCTCCTCGGGATGACGCGGAGCTGGTGCACGACCTGGGTTGGACGTTCCCTGTCCTCCTTCCTGTGGGTCCTTCACAAATTCTTGCAACTTCTTTTGCCTGATCAACTTCTCGATAGCGTTGTGCAGGTGTCTGCACTCTTCCGTATTGTGCCCATAAGTCTCATGGAAGCGACAATATTTCCCGGTCCGCTTCTGTTCCTCGGTTGATTCTTTTGGATGTGGCTTTCTGTATTGAAAAGTATTGCAGGTGGATAGGTAAATGTTCTCAAGTGGTGCATTCAGCGGAGTATATTCGCTGTAGCTTGGAATTCTCGACTTCCACTTCCCCGCTTCTCTCTTCTTCCCATGATTCCTTCCTCCGGACTCCTTAGACTGCCCAGGCTTATTCTGGACATTGACTTGGACCTTTCCCGAGCTGTCTCCGGACTGCTTCACAGCAATGTTGCTCTTCATAGATTCTTGGACAGGTCCTGGTGCCTTATCTCGTCGTACCCACCTAGCTTCCTCTCTTCTTATGAACTGGTGTGCCTTTGAGTAGAAACTCTCTAGCGTAGTCGGGGGTTTTCCTGCCAACCAGTCTCCAAACTCAGAATCTGGATCCACACCTCTCATTACAGCCATCAGAATTGCATGGTCATTGGTATTACTAACTTCAGTTGCCGCAACATGGAATCTCTGTAAATATTCCTTCAACGACTCCCCGGGATTTTGGATTACACTTGACAGAGACATTACGTCTTTTGGGCGTGTAGTGTGTATTCTGAACTACTCAATAAACTTCCTTGCCAACTCTTCGAAATTCGATACGGACCGCGGAGGAAGTCGGGTGAACCACATAGTAGCGATCCCAGAGAGAGTAATCGGAAAGCATCTACATTTGGTGGCATCATTTGCTCTAGCTGAATCCATCATCCATTCGTACCTCATGACATGCTGTCTGGGGTCAGTCTTCCCTTCATACGCAGGGATAGTAGGCATACTAAACTTCCTGGGGTACGCCGCCTGCAACACAACATCCGTGAATGGAGTATGACTTCTTGACACTCCCCAGTCATCATTCGATAACCCCTGATTTTCTTTTATCAATTGCCTGATCATGACTGTCAGATCTGGTGTCTGTATGGAAGGCGGGAGGTTAAGGTCTGTTCTACGTGCCTGTCCATGCTGATGCCTTCTCTCTTGGTGATCTGACAGTCGCGCGTCTTGGGGTTCGACATCGTTAGCGTTTTGATGGCCTGGGCCTCCATCCTCCGTTTGCACTCCGGTCCTAAAGTTTCCAGCTCTTGCTTGGTTACGGTCTCCAGCTGTTTGAACATCAGCTTCTGCTCGTGCAGCTTCAGTCTTACATCGTCTGCACCTGGGAGGTTCATCAGAGGAAGTTGAGCTGTCAGATGAAGAGTAAGGAACGGGATTGCCCCCAGCATTCTGTTGTTGCCGTTGAGTGAGTTGTGCCATCGGGTTGGCGTTAGCTTGCATCTGCTCTCCTAGTTGTCTCCTGCTTTCCGTGAGTTCTCTCATCAAGTCATTGAACTCTATTCTGGTGACAACTGGAGTCTGTTCTTGAGCGGCAATTCCTGCACTCGGAATCGCTGGTTGATTGCTAGGTCCTGCTTGTTGCACGCTAGCAGTCTCGTGGGCATCCGCATTATGAGAAGCTGACCTGGTACATGGTCTTGCCATTGTAGAGTTATCGGTATGAACTCTGAGTAGAATCAATGGATGTCCTATCAGTGAGTTGGATCTTCTTTGGGGGATTTGTTCAATCCAGTAGCTTCAAAGCAGATCCTTGAGGTCTGAGAATTCAATTCTC
This sequence comes from Allium fistulosum, assembly GCA_030737815.1. Taxonomy (NCBI): domain Eukaryota; kingdom Viridiplantae; phylum Streptophyta; class Magnoliopsida; order Asparagales; family Amaryllidaceae; genus Allium; species Allium fistulosum. The sequence continues at coordinate 1,382,630,552 of CM060901.1, read as the reverse complement.
AGTGAAAGCACCAAAGTGTTAGCACCAAAATTGGTCACTAACCTCGTAGAGAAATATTGTGTAGAGATATAAGTGATGAAGATAAATTAAACAGAGAAGACAATGCTAATTTAAATGCAGAAAGTAAGAACACCAAATTTATAGTGGTTCAGCGTAATTGCCTACGTCCACTTTGAGATTAAACTTTATTGATCTTTCTTCTTGTTGATTACAAATATAATTCGTGAATCAAATGCTTGAATGAAGTTGTTAAGTAGAGAAGATGAGTCTCAAAAATGGCAGAGTCTCCCCGGTGTTCTCTCCCGAAAAAAGGATCCTCTTCATTGTGACCCTGCCCCTCTATTTATAGACAAAGATGGGTTGGACTTCCCAAGTGGGCTTGGTAGCCGATCGCTCTAGCCTAGGTGTAGTGTTCGCTGCTTGCCAAACTAGGCATGCCGAACGCCATAATGTCGAACGGTCCTCCCTATGCCGAACGGTCCTTTCTATGCCGAATGGTATGTCTGATGTGTGGAGAGTGCAAGGTGGTTGCAGTTGGAGCCGAACGTAACTCTGTTTGAAGCTCTTGACCGAACAATGCTCCCTGACCGAACGATAGTGTCATGTTGAATGATTAGGTACACCGAGCGTCTCCCGGATGCTGAGTACTTCCGTTGCCGAGTACTCCTGTTGGATGCCGGGTGCTCTCGTTTCTCGGATGCCGAGTACTCCCATTGCCGAGTACTCCTGTTACGCCGAACACTCCCGTTGCCGAGTTCTATTGATGCCGAGCGCTTGCTGACGCCGAGCAGTCTTGTATGCCGAGCAGTCTTGTATGCCGAGTACTATCTGACGCCGAACAATATGGATGCTGAGTACTTCGCCGAGTACTTCTAGATGCCGGACATTCTATGACGCTGAGTTCCACTAGGAAGTCGGGTACTTCGCCGAACACTCCTAGATGCCGAGCACTTTCTGATGTCGAGTGCTACCTGATGCCGAGCACTAGTTGCCTAGTCAAATCTCCAGGAAACATATAGCTACGATCTATGTGCGTAGCACGGGTTCGCACTAGTTACATAAAATAATTCAGATTTAAAGCTAATCTAAGTAATAAAATAGACCAAAAATCAATTAAGTATACCTTCTTTTCATGAACAACTGCTCCATGTCTCTTTGAATTATCATGTATGTTGTACCATGAAGAACCAAATCAGCTGGTGCAAGAATGACAGGTCTGTTAGATCATTCAAGATTTAAGTAGTCTACACAACCAAGGTGTCAGCCACTGAGATAATAATCAATAAAAAACAATGCAATATAACAAGGTTCGGTATAGCAATGATCTGAACAACTAAAAAGGCCAAGGCACGAGTGAAGAAAATGATAAGTAACTGGAATCACATCTTAGCTCGACCAAATTACAAAAGAGATTCATAAATATACATAAAAACATATTTAAAAAATAGGATATAACTAATTTGAACTCGTGCTTTGCACAAAACTATTATATAATGTTCTATAAGAAATATCTGAGGAATGATAGGCAAAGTGACAGCTGAATTTATAAGATTAAAATTAACAAAATACCCAAATAACATGTATAACAAATTTTGTTGCTCTTCCAGCTTCATCGACAAGATTATCTTTTGCTTCCAACCTAAATTACCGAGCTTCCATCCCTACTAAATAAAAAGTTTATACTATAATATCAATTTAATAATGTCAGTCAGTTCATTTTATGTAATTACAACATGACAGAACATTATCCTGATTACTCAGCATAAAGAGAAGCGAGTTAAGTCATGCTACGTTTGAGATCAAGAATCACATCCATGCTTGTTATCCCTGACATAGGAACCAAAATGGGTATGCACCAATTCAATTTATTTTATAACAGAGTTTTGCACTCAGTAGATAAGAAAGCACACCAGTATCTAGATATGAGTAGTTACAAAACATATATCATCAACCTTTTTTTAATCTTATTTTCAGTTAAAATTTGGTTATAATAAATTTATCATTTCAATGAAGATTCAAAAACATATACATCCACACATAAAATCTGAATTCATAAGAAACAAAGAAATACTAAAAATTTATATAGAAAACTGTGCAATACTTGGTTATATAATTTGAATCCACAATAGGAATTCAAGTCAAAAGCGGATTCCACCAATTGTAAAATGGAAGAATAAATGATTTTCCCATTGAATCAATATCTTGGATTCTTCTAACTGTGTCACATTTTTGCTAACCTTTTTATGAAAAGTTGTTTTAAGTTAGAAAGTCTATAAACTAAGTACTCATTTACCATTGAACTCTTTAGATGACCAAGAAATCTTAGTAGGGAATCTTTACTAAATTAACCAAATTATGGAAGAGTACTAGATAGACATCACAGAGATGCCACATCGACATAAGTGGGTAAACTTTTGACAACCCAAAAGGTAATAGATTCTAGCTAATAGTTTTGAAATAAAAATATATATGACAAATAAACTTACACCAACATGAAAATTCAAACCCAGGTTATTAGAATAAATGAAACATAAGCTAAGCTAATTTCCGTTGCACTTTTTTTTCTGTTTTTCTTTGGCTGTTCTTTCGGAATTTGGAGAAACTGAATTGAATATTCATAACAATTAATTCTATTTATAGTGTATATTATATGGTTTTGATTATTAAGCAGCCTACAAATCCGTATTTTATTGAGGATTACCTTTCTTAAACGTTAACAATTTATTGGGGTTTTAAATGTCATTAAAGAAAAATTAAGTTTTAAAGAAATTACCACTCTTAAAGACTATGTGACAAAGGTCTGTAATAAACACGTAATTAATTATTAATGAAAATTGATAAATTTTGCTGATTTCTTAAATATTTATACAATCTTTTAGATATAAGATAAAATGTCATAAATGGAGTATTTGATTTAATTAATATATATTTGGTAAGGCATTTGTAATTCTCAAAGTTCTAACCTTTAGTTGTTGAAAAGTTTTGATCAAATCTTATCTTGCACCTCCAACTATACATAATTGATTTATATAAGATAATGACATAAGCGTATATATATAAAAAAATAAAAAGATTGGTTAGAAGTGTAGTGGCATGTGTTAAATTTTGGTGATACAAAATCATAAATAGAAGGAAACAAATATGCAATAAAGAAAGTAATCACGTTTGTTCATTATGAAAATGCATAAATCATTGGATTGCATTTGAATGAGATGGAAAGGAAATATATGCATGCGCACGTTATGGAATAATATACATGCAAAAAGATATGCATATTATTTCTTTCTTCGTAATCGCATTGCTTTGGGATTATTTTCTTCCATCTTTGGAATGAGTGAATTACTTGCTATGTTTGCACGATTTGTTACCATTGTAATTTGCCTCCATTATCTTCTTATCATATCTTGGTAATTTGATTGATGACTCACATGAATTTACATTGACTATAAATTGAGGGTAGACTTAATTGTAAATCTATCCTGGCATTCAGCCAGCAATCTCCAGATAGAGTGTCTCTTCTTATTATCCCTAATTCAGGGCTTTGATATGTAAACTCTTATCTTGTAATCTTTTGTAACTCTCTCATGTGGAATAAAATCTCTCTCCTTTGGACTGGACGTACACTATCCTGATGATAGTGGAACCAGTATAAATATTGTGCGTCTCTTTCTTCTTTATAGTTATTTGCTATTTATTTGGAGTAATAGAATAATTGATGCTAGATTAAATGATGTTCAAATTGGCAAATCTAGATCATGTTTATTGTTTTTCCGCATTTGTGCAATTTTTGCACAACAAATTGGTATCGGAGCAAGGCGATTTGTTTAAATTTGTGTATCAATGGCTTCTAGAAAGAGCGGTAGATCCGATGGTGATTATGCTATTACTCATTTGGATGGAAAAGTCGATTTTGTGCAATATGGAAGTTATAGATGGAGGAGATTATGTTGAGGGAGAGGAGCGTTTCAGTCTTGGAAATTTGGTGATAAGGAGTTTACTGTGTTGAGGGGACATCTGGATTTGGTAACCTGTATCTGCTTCATGGCTCAATGTTGATGTGAGTCTTATGTTGATTTTCATGGGAAATTTATTGTTTGCAGATAAGGTATGTGGAAGGAGAGAGATTTGTCTTGCATACAGAGATTTGGATTAGCCTTGTTATGTCCATTGGCTTTTGTTTTTTGGCTCTGTATTTGGGTTGGTGATTGAGAGTATTTTTTGGCCCTGGTGGCTTTGAGATTATTTTGGTATCTACCTTCTTTTGATTTTGGATATTTGCAACATTTTGTTGGCGGGCGGGGACATAATTTGAGCTCGTTAGCAAGGTGTGATGGGGGGTGACCTTGCCGGAACTCATTGGGTAAATATTCATTTTTGGTCTATATCTCGTTAAGAGATTTTGGTTGAAGGTGAAGTTTATTTTTAAGAGTTTTATGTTGAAAAGAGAATTTGACTCGAGGTGGAGTGTTGGAGATATGTGATTTTGCATCAAGGTGGAGTGTTAAATTTTGGTGGTACAAAATCACAAATAGAAGGAAACAAATATGCAAGAAGGAAAGTAATCACGTTTGTTCATTATGGAAATGCATAAATCATTGGATTGCATTTGAATGAGATGGCAAGAAAATATATGCATGCGCACGTTATGGAATAATATACATGCAAAAAGATATGCATATTATTTCTTTCTTCGTAATCGCATTGCTTTGGGATTATTTTCTTCCATCTTTGGAATGAGTGAATTACTTGCTATGTTTGCACGATTTGTTACCGTTGTAATTTGCCCCCATTATCTTCTTACCATATCTTGGTAATTTGATTGATGACTCACATGAATTTACATTGACTATAAATTGAGGGTAGACTTAATTGTAAATCTATCATGGCATTCGGTCATCGATCTTCAAATAGAGTATCTCTTCTAGTTATCCCTAATTTAGGGCTTTGGTATGTAAACTCTTATCTTGTAATCTCTTGTAACTCTCTCATGTGGAATAAAATCTCTCTTCTTCGGACTGGACGTACACTATCCTGATGATAGTGGAACCAGTATAAATATTGTACGTCTCTTTCTTCTTTATAGTTATTTGTTATTTATTTGAAGTAATAGAATAATTGCTGCTAGATTAAGTGACATTCAAATTGGCAAATCTAGATCATATTTATTATTTTTCCGCATTTGTACAATTTTTGCACAACAGCATGTGCATATATACCACACATAAATACACGCACGGTATGCATTTACTTTAAGTGATGTTCAAATTAGCAAATCTAGATCCTATTTATTATTTTTCCGCATTTGTATAATTTTTGCACAACAGCATGTGCATATACCACACATAAATACACGCACAATATGCCTTTACTTTTTTACTAAAGAAACCATTGGTCCAGTTTAAATCATTTAAAAGGGAAACAATTCTAACATCAATTATAGCCAAGAACCATTAATTTGGTACATATAGTTGATGACTCTTTAGTTACAATAAGGAAATTGGTTCGAGCCAAGAGCTATTAATGATTAATGAAAAAGAAACCACCTATGAAATAATATCTTCAGTTAACAAAGCAAATGGTTTGATACAATAAAGCAACAATGAATGAGTACTTGTTGTAAGCTACCATGAGCTTTAGCAACATTGTTAATAAGTTCCATCATAAGCATAGTTTTCCCACACCACCAAGCAACCCAATCTTTCCACCTCTCTGCTAAGGAGCAAGAAGATCTATAACTTGGAGAACATGAGTCTGCAAACAATTTAGTAAACTATGATTACTAGAGATAACAAAAAAATGTAAGTACACCCTCATAACTCTAAACAGTTGTATACGTTGGGTAAATAGACAGCCTCGATCCAGTCTTCCCTCCATGATTTAAGAAATTTGGTCATTTAGGTAATTTCAAAAATTCAAAAACCAATTTTAGTTTTGGTGACAAATGAATAACACATTCGAAACATTAAAATATTTAACAAATTTTGTGTTTGAATAATCAAAATGTCTATAATTTGCCAGGGGAATCAAATGATTAAACAGAGTAATTAAGCACTATAATTTTTTTAATTTAAATATACTGGTTTAGGTCAAACCAATAAAAAACATATTAACCCATTATGAACATTAAAGATATATAATTTTTAGTCTATGAAAACTGATGTCATGCTGAATGCAGCAAAAACCATTGACATCATATGAAATCATAGATAAAATACAATACAGCATGAAATTAATCAACAAATAAGTAACATACATTGTATAAGAAATAATACCTTAATTCCAATGACAAGGATCTGTTGTTCGGTAGCCTGCTCAAGAAAAGCAGGGGCTTCCCCAGGGATGGGAAGGAAGTGGTTTGTTTCTGCCAGGATAAAAAACAATTACATTGATTTTCACATCATGTAAACAATGACTTGCATTTACATTATTAAATAACTTACTGATTTCACCCCTTCATCAATCTGCTCTCCAATAACATCTATGATTCATCCAAGAGTAGCACGACCGACATGTACCTACAACAAATTACAATTATGTGAGTGATCAACTGACAATAGTAATAACATTGGCGAGGAATGGCTTGCTGCATAGTTGTTTTGACCGGACAAGGAAAACACAATTAACTGACAATAGTAATAACATAGTTGTTTTCAGCATTTGTCCAATATAATATAACTAATAAAAATAATTACATATGCCATATTTTAAGAACCTATACATTTAATACAAAGGCTAATGAAGAATTTTGATCATTGGTTTTCCACCTTAACGGCATACAAATTAGCTAGATGATTTGCCAATATTTCACCATCCCTTTGGTACCTTCTGAGCTCAGACCTAAGCATTTCCACTTGGATATTGAAATAGAATAAAAAATAGAACATCAATACAGCATCTTTTCAAATTACGTTTTACTACCAAATTTTATCAACATTTCCATTTATTATTATTCTGAAACTTCTGCTTTTTATTCACTTAAATAAAAAAAGTTATGAACTTACAATATTTGTAACATCCAAATAAAACGTGATGGTTTTCCACTTATATAATGATGTTATACTTGCAACATTACGTAATATAAACGAGAAAAATCACATAAAAAATATATTTTACCTTGGGCAACAAGGTCTTTTCCGATTCTTCTAGTTGCAAGCATCTACAAATAAGCCTAATATATATTAATATACTACATCGATGTATAAGTACTTTATATACTGCATATGCTTGCGAGTCATGTTTGTGTTCTAAAGAAAATAGTTTACTTACTCTTTCTGTAGATTCTTGTTTGTCTCCATCATTACCAACAAATTCTCGGATGATTTTTCCCCAACATTAGAAATGGTCTAAGGAAAGGAGGGGAAAAAAAACCGTTAGAAAAAACACATTACATAATGGAGTTTCAACTACGAACTGAAATTGAGCTAGGAGATATTCTTATAACATGAAATGAATCCAAAAACATATTGTTGCATCGGTGATCTGTAATAAACTATGGATGCCATCCTACTAACCGATCCAATGATTCTTCTCATTCTAGAAACCGTTTCATATTATTACGGATTATTTCAAATATGTACAGGTATATACATATATAGTAGAAAGAAGAGTAGTAGAATTGAGTGTACTAGATTTTTAACATCAAGCAAAATGTAAATTTGACTGCAGCCCCTATTTTAATATTTTTCTAGGCAAGATGCCTAGAGGATATTGACCAAATACTCTATTGTTTGATAGCAGGCCAGTTGAACCAGTTGGATATGGAGGAGAAAGCTTGGATTAAGCTTATATATCAAATGACAATAACCACGAAAACCCAAGGTTTTTTATCAAAAAGTTGAAAACCATGGGATACTAGGCTGTCTTGACTATCTTTAAGTGTGTTATCATTTCCCACCAATTAGGCAATACAAATAAACAAGGTGAATGTAAGATGACCATGAGTGTTGTGTTCTTACTGATAGTGTTTTGATAGAACAAAGCATCTTCCATTTTGTTTTTGGAACCTGTAACAGGGAGCATATATAACATTTCGTTAATTTATATGATGAGAGATTACTGAAAGCAGGGCCATGATAATACAGAATGTTAATTTATTCTTTATCTATAAACGTGGCATATGTTATTCTAATATAAACTACAAACCAGTGTAAGTCACTCAGTTCCCTAACAGTATAACAGCTACCATGTATATGTGAAAATGTTGTTACTTAGATGAAACTACAATTGTATAGGGGAGAGGAACCAAATAGAAGATAAGCAACTAGCCTGTGTTGTTTTTAAAATATTGCGTTATAACAATTAAAATATAATTTGATATGCAAATAAAGGCATAAAAACACAAACAACTGCTGGAAACTTTGATGATGATGACAACGCTAACAAAATCTAAGAACAGTAAAAAATTAATTAGATCCACTACTTACTCACTGTATTACCAGTTGGTCATGTTTGAGAATGAACTGGAAAATTCAAAACACAGAGCACATATGTGACCTAAAAGGGAAAAGCGAACGTGTCAACTAAAGAAATAAAACTTACCCAGCATAGTCTCGACAGTACCGCAGTTCCCATTTCAAACATAGGCGCATCACCTATGTTTGAAATAATCTTTGTAGCCATCATCAACGCATACCGCATATCTGCCCATCTTTTACTGTGGTTGTTCAAAGCTTGATGCTTTGCTTGTTTCTTCAATGTGTCCAAAGTATAAATATATGTTTGTTCAATCTGTACCATAATGACGAAAATTAACCTTTTTTATCCTTTTTTTGAAAGAATAAAATACAAACTGGACCAAGGCCCATAACCGGGTAATACCTATATATCAGCTCAAGACAAAACATCATACGATCATCATAAATTATACTAAGAAGGCACAAAGTCATTCAATTCAAGTCTACAAACAGCAAAAATGCTTAAAATATAGAAATTGCCTAGGGTTTTTTTGTTCGATATTGAAAGAACGATATTTTTTACTCTTCGATATTGAAGTGGAGATGAATAAACACTTTTTTTTGTTGCTTGTTGGATTTCAAAATGTAATTGGGCTTCATGTTGGGTCAAATGATGAAACCTGTTTTTCTCCTCAATAACGCTACACAAGGCGTGCTTTTTCAGATTTTCAAAGTCCGAGCGCTTTGGCGTCTTTGGGGCTTTTTTAGCGCCTTACGCATCGTCAGGGCTTTGAAAGGAAAAAAGCCCTAGCCTGGCCGTAGGGCTTTTTGGCCTCTAGGCGTGCCTAGGCGAGGGCTTTGATAACTATGCTTCTAACAAAAACTGCATATATACATTCGAAATATAAACATATGGAAAAAGATTAGGCAAGTGACAAATAACTATTCAATGAAGCCCGTCTAACAACAACAAAAGAAGTCAAATTATGAAAAACTTAGATACAATACTACATATCCTTTGCAATCTAGTCAGGTGTCTATAAACTTGCATTTAGTAATAAAAACCAAATAGATTAACAGTTGTGAAATATAGAAGTATAGAGGTTAAAACAGTGCAATCCAACTAAAAAGTCTTACCAGAGGAGGCATTTTCCATTTGAACTAATTCATATAATATCAGACTTTCCCTATTCTTTTAATACATCATTGGACAGTTTACCAAAACCAAGAATAATTAGTTGACTATGATATTTTGACAAAGCAAAGCTGATTGCAATTACAATCATTATAAAGAGATCACATCATCATGAATTAATAAGATATAAAATTTAAAATCTATATAGGCTATCAGAAGAGCATACTAGAAATAATCATGGAGACGGATAAAGTTAATGTATATTAGTGATTTGAAAAAATACATACCACTAAAATTAGTGGTTGGTTCAGAAATACTACTGGTTGCATGAAAAATAAATGTTACTTGATGCTACAAAGAAGTAGCAAATAACAAAGCCATTTAATATAAATTTTATTACAGCAGCTTTACAGAATGTTTTAAAAAAAAATGGCCCACAACAACAGCTTTACAATAAAATTATATTTTCAATTTAGTATTCAAACAACTATAAAAGATTAATAATACCAACAAGGATCAGGAAAAGCGAATTACTAGTAAAGTGAACATTTCTTTTTAGGCAAAACAACAAACAAATGTAGTGCGTGCCTGCAACCAAACAAGGGATCCGATCGTAGTAACAGTATGAACTAGAAAAAAAGACGTATTCATTTTCATATAAGTTCACCACGCAAATCAAAAGTCGTTATTCAATTAGCAGATTGAAATATATCAAAAAATGCAGGCAGCAGGAAACAAAATCCCATCGATAAAAGAAAAGCAAGGATTCGAATTTCAAAATCGAAACTTTGTTTGAAATTTGAACGGTTCGAAATTTGAAAATCAAATTTGAATGACTTCCTTTGAATATGAATAACCTAATGTATGGTCTTACCCATATTAAGGGCTACTGCAGCTGCGATCGAGGTTATTAGGTACTGCGATGAAGTTATTCGCTAGGGTTTTCTTTTACTGACCGAATAAAATGAAGAATGAAAAAAGAACCTATATTCTGGTAAATCAATGCAAACAAGATATGAAGCAAAAATATTACCTCAATTCACGGATCTAGAGTTCCAATCTGATGTGGTAGAATATTTTATCTGAATTGGATGGAGATTTCCAAGTTTGATGCAAAATTCGAAGTTTTAGGGAAGCAGAGGAGGCCGAGCGAGGAGAGAAACGTTGGGTCTCTTTTATTTATCCCGCGCGGGGATGTGAAACATCCCGCCATTTATTATTTTATTATTATACAAATATAACATTTAATATTTAATTATTTTATATTCCAGTTACTTTAATAGCATTTAGTACAGAAACGCTATAAATAAATGCTGTAAAAACATGTTTTCTTGTAGTGGGTGTAACTTAGTGCCTCAATACAGAGTCATCGCGCACTTAATTGAGAATATATAGTTTAATAAGGAAGTTTTAATAATTGTGTATGGAGAATTTCAAATGATTTCTCATTATTATTTATATCATCGAGTGATAATTATATGAAACCACATTAATTATTAGAAGATATCCATTACAACTTATAACGCCACCAAATACTATTTGTGGACAAAGTACAATTTAATTAAGTAGGGAATTCGAGTGGTCTCATTATGTTTGTAATGTGAAGAGGAGGCTAAGAACTCTATGTAGTTATTTATTAATTGCTCTTTGTTTAAATAAATATGTAGTCTTATCCACATAAAATTTGATAAGCCATAAAATATAGGATTTAAAATGAAAATGAGACATTGTTATTGTTGTAATGTGATTTCTCTAAAAAAAAGAATCAAACTAGAGATACCTGGAGGGCTAGGTTTGCTACATCTATTTTTCACATATGGAGGGGAATAACAAAAGGAATTTTTCTAAAGAAAAAAGAATTAAAACTGAAATGAGTAAGCTCATTCAATATGTAAAAATATAATTTTTAGAAACTTGGTACTTTATTATATATAGATAAGAAGTTTATATAGCTTTAGTTGGACAACTTCAAAATAAGTGAAAGGATAAAAAAAATCTCTTCGCCTCAAAAACTCACTCGTATTGAAGCAAAAATTTCAACTAAAGGTATAAAAATCATATCAACAAATAACACCTAATTCAACACACCAAAAACAGCCGTGTAGACAAAATGAAAAGAACACCCCTCTTCAATCCAAACAAGCATAATCATGCTTATCTATTGAAACTCCTTGAGAAAATCCCACTTCATTAAATTTTCCCTACTTCCGAAAAAGGAAATAAAGAATGGCCATGTCCAGATTTGGCTACTTCACCCACCACAACAGTTCACTCTTCTCCTATAAGCAAGATTCCAACTATCAATCGAACGGCTAACCCCTCCAACTAAACTTTCCATATAAGAAAACCTGTGTACCGATTAAGCAAGCAAGATAAGTACTCTCGTTCTATGAAATTTCACAACATATTGTTAGATTTAGAAAATAAAATAGCAAAATCCTGCTTAATTAGTTCAGATCTGACTTGATGTGACATTTCTGGTTTATTGAATAGTCGATTGCTTCTTTCACACCATATATGCCATACTGTAGTCACCAAGCATGCATCTGTTGTATTATTTGGATGTTTATCTCTACCATGGTTGTTTAATATTGAGTTCACAAGCTCCAGTAGATTTACATGCTGTAGAAACCTTATGTTGAAGTTGTTACCCCGCCTTTTGGACAAGGTCGGGATATCAAAAAATTGGCTAAAAAGGATAGATATCAGGATTGAAGATCGATTGGAAACAAGGCTATGATCGATACCATCAAAAATGGACCAAGCTCCAATCAAGGTGGGATCGATAGGGAATGATAAACAAGGCTTGGTGAGGCTACACTTCAAATTTCAGGTCAATCGAAGTTCGTATGCTCGAGTTATGGATTGATCAATATCCATGTGGAAAACATCAATTTCGTATCCATTCATCAAGACCCATCGTTTCGTATCCATCGGGATCGATACGAAACAAGCACAAGTCCATCACTCAAAATCCATCCATTTCGTATCCATCGAGTTAAAACAGACTTCAGCATCCCACAGACCGATCACTTCATTAGCGGCATGCTTCGTATCGATCACCCACCTGATCGATACGAAGAGGAGAACCAGAAATCGATACGAAGGAAGGACTTTGGTATCGATACGAAACCACATATAGAACATCGATACGAAAGCAATGGTAAAGCATCGGTACGAAAGGCGTGGCCTTGGCTGGATACGAAGGAAGAGGTCAAACCAAAGGACACGGTCTCTAAGCATGGAATGTGGATCTCCAGCACCACGTTATCGACACGCAACTAATCGATACGCACGTATCAATACGAAGCCATCAACATTCCTAGGTAAATCCAATCTTAGATCGATCATAACTCTCAAACTACAAATTCAAATGTTATGAAATTTTCACAGAAGCTTGCTTATTCACTCAAGAACGTCCATGATCGATCGCAGCACCATTGGGTCATTCCTTGGATCGATAAGAAATGCACTTGGATCGATCAAGATCGATCACAACAACCCCAGATCGATCTGGTGGGCCCACCTACGCATGAGGGAGGGTATTCTGAGTTTTGAGGGAGATATTTCCAGATCTATTCCTATAAATAGCACCCCTATGCCTACTGAAAAAGGACTTTTGGAAGCTCTTATGTCGCTACTCTGCTGAAACTCCATTGTAACTTGAGTGCTATTAATTGTACTGTTGTAAATTAGTTGAGAATCATCAATAAACAGTAAACTATTCAAAGTGGACGTAGGCTATAACGCCGAACCACTATAAATCTTGTGTCTTCTCATACTTTATTTCATTTTAATTTTGTTATTTCTTCATTTTTACTCTCTACATCATCTGGATATGAGATCTGTGTTTAGATATTGAGGATTTGTGTGTAAATACTGGTGCTTTCACTACTTCTGGGGTTTGTGACCAATTTTGGCGCAAACAGAAGTGTTGTTTGATTCAAGTCCACATATTTTTTGAATTTTCACAGTCAGAAAATATGCGTTCTCTTGTTTCTTCTGCATTATTACATAACCTGCATGATATAATGTTTCATTTTCTATCTTTGTCCAGTGTGTTAATTTTTGTTTAATATCGCAAAGTAAACGCAAGTGGACATTTTAGGAGCATAATTGTTATTCCATACATGATGATGCCATTAAAAAAAGGAGATTTAAATCCAATACCATCCCAAGCTGATTTAATAGTAAATTTACCATTATTTGTAGAAAGCCACCACCGGTAATCTTCATTGTGATCCTTATCTATATTGATGTTTTCAATTGTATTACAAACATTGAAAGGTAGATTAGAAGAGTTAAGACACCAGTTAGAGTCTGAAATAAGTGCATAAACTTCTTTATTACTGTTGCCAACATTCCTCAAATACTGCCAGCCTAGCTTATGATTGAGTGTTTCACCATTTAGCTAAGGCTCAAACCACATTTTAGCACCTTTCCCATTTGCAATATTTTTGTTTCTGAGGCCCCAGCTACTTTCTCTTGCTCTAAGAATTATTTTCCAAGTAATCGAAGCATTAAGGTATTTAGTTATAACCCAAAAATTCTTTTTACAACAGTATCTACTCCACATCCATTTAGTCCATAAACTTTTATTTTCCAACAATTTCCATAACATTTTTATAGAAGTAACAACTTGCATATCATGAATTTTCCTTAACCCCAAGCCTCCCTCATGTTTTGGTTTGCACGCACTGTCCCAAATTGATTTTATGATGCTTACCTGCCCTTAAAAAATTGGTACATATTGTACCTATTTTCTTGATAATATTCACTGTCATTTGCCAAACTTGAATCCAAAAGGAAGTCATGGGATAAATTACTGTCTTGATTAATTCCAATCCGCCACTCAGTGATAATAATCTTCCACTCCAATCATTTAGCTTCTTTTTAATTTTGTCAAGCAACCTATTATAGTCTGAAAATTTTAAACTAGAACCGCTTAAAAGAATTCCAAGATAAATTATTGGCAAAATTTTAGTTTGGACATCTAGAATATTAGAAATTTCTTGCTTTTTATGCACACCTTCACTGAAAAACAGTTTAGGTTTCTGCTCATTTATCGCCAACCCTATCTTATCTTTTAAATTGCACAGAAACTTCTTAAATGTAATTGCAATATCTACACATGCTTTAGAAAAGATGAGAAGATCATCAACATAAATGAGATGATTTACAACAGGATCACACTTGTAGATAGGATTAATATTACCATTTATGTTTTCTACCTCAAGTCATAAAGACAGAAATTCCATGGCTATAGAAAAAGGATAAGGATATGGTGGATACCCCTGTCTCAAACCTCTATTACTCTTTATAATACCACATGGACTGCGCTCCATAATCATAGAAAAAAGTTGGTGTGGATATACAAGTATATATCACATTAACTAGTTTAATAGGAAAGCCCATCACTACAAGAAAAACCATTTTTTATAGCACTTAACAATATTCAAAAATAGCGTTTGTTTAATGAATGCTATTTAAAATAACTAGGGAAAGAACAAATTAATATTTAAACGCTATATGATATCACAGAGGTAGATGAAATAAAGGCGGGAGAATACTGAATACATCTCAATTTCTTTATGTTCTGTCCCTCCCTCTCTTTCGTCACTCCCGCTTTTAGTTTTGCCCTAAAACTTCAAAAACTATTGATGAATTTCATCTTGAAAATTAAATCTAGAATTAAATCAATTATTCACTAAAACACGAATCAAATCACGAACTTATCACGAATTTTCTTCCTCTTTTGCAACCTAGAGTTTCTGCATGTCCCTTCTCTTTCTCAATCATTGTTTGCAAAAACAAGGGAAAATTTTCTCTCGCCCTTTTCTCCTTGGTTGCAACTACTAACAAATTACCTTTTTCCTTTTACTTATCTGTTTAGTATGGTTTCAATCTAGCATGCTTTTTGATATTGAAATCTCTTTAGCCCTGATACTATCGATTTGTCTTTGCTATTAGGTAATCTCGAATTTCATTTTTTTTCCTTTTATCTTCTATCCTTGGTTGCATGTACTACTAATAGATTATCTTTTTCCTTTTTTTTGTCAAAGAAGTAGAACCATAAGGGGACCAGTGACGTAGAGTTGGGTAGTCACGAAATGGATAAGAAGGTGGGGCTGTTATCATTGAAGCTTGGTGAGTTTTTTCTCATTATTCTGTAAAGCTAGGAGTATGTCTTGATTTATATGGCTAAGATGAAGTAGAAGCTATAGAAACAACTTCTAATTTGTTTGATGTAATTTTGTTAGAGTTTAGGTATTGTTCTCTATCCTTTAATAAATTTGTTAACTTGTTGTCTCTGTATGGCTAGTTAAGCATAACATAAGTTATTGGCCATTTTACCTTATGCTTTATAGAACCAAGGGAAACACTATGAATTTTGGATTTGTTGTTTTAAAGATATTATTTAAGAAAAATAATATATTCCTTTTTCCATTGTTGTTGGATGTAATCAACGGAAAATGATTATAACTAGATTTGGACCGTGTCTTTATGTTTTCTTTGATATCTTACTACACCAGTCATATCAGAAATTGTATCTTGATTTATTGGAATAACTTGATAGAGTATAATCTGGCAATAAGGTGCAAACGGTAGTGAACATCTTTTTTAAATTTACTGGGAATTCATTGCACCATTGATAATTATACCAGCTTTAAAGAAGGTATATCTTAAATGGTTATATAGATGGTTAAATATTCCAAAGGCAAAATGCCGACCATATCACACATCTGAAAACTTACAAAGTTTGTAATCCATTTTAAGGACCATTGTAATTTGAGTTATGTCATCACCGCTAGCTTCCAATTTTTTGCTTCTCTTCCTCCTCATCTACAAGTTCCTACAAAATATGAACATATAATTTGTTATGAATATATAATCGTCGAATTTCAAAGATTATTACTTAGAAAATAAGGGATGTTTAAGAAAATCGAATAATTATTGCTACATTACGATCTTACTTGTCATATATGTTAAACTATCAAGGTATGGAGTATGATGATACGATCATTGTTTTCAAGTATAATTGCAAGCTAAAAAGAAATTTCTCATAGATATCAGACCACTACAATGAACCGATACAAAGTTTTGTTGCATTGCTTAGTGCAAACTATTTTCATTCCTCGGTGCAAAAATAATTGCAATGATCGGTGCAAATCTGGTTTATACAGTGCAAACTCTAGGTTTTCACTAGTCAGTACATGTCAGTGCAAACTCAGAGTTTGCACTGACCAGTGCAAAGAAATTTGCACTAATCGGTGCAAAGTTCTTTGCACTAATCAGTGCAAACTTCTTTTATTTGTATTTCACTTATATTGTATGCCTATAAAACTACAGATATAACACAATAGGTTTGAATTTTATTTTTTTACATTGATAAAATTGAGAAAATGAACAGAACTAATAGCTGCAAATACAACTGCACCATTAAATAACTTTTGCATGGTGGCAAATGATATTAAGGAAATGTTTTAATCTGATGTATGGGCAACAAAAAGAACTTTCCATAACCAAGAAATCTTCACTAATGTTTAAAAACCAACTGAAATCTTACTTACAACCCATAGTGAAATTTATATCTTCACCCATTTCATATATTTATTCACTAGATATCTAATATTTTACTATAACTTTCTCTGATAATCAACAAATGTGCCTTCTGCACGTGCACGTCTTAAGTTTTACTTTAGCTTGAAGTTTTTCATCAGGTAAAATATCACTATTTTGATCCATTATTTTTTTATGTTAAAATGTTAACATCATACCATCTTGTTTCAATTTTTGTTTTATTTTTTGGCCAGATATTCTACTTTTGTATCATACATTTTCAGTTGGTAATTTTGTACTGCATATTGTTCTAGGTTTTCCTAATATCAGTGTATCAACCCCTCATTCACTAGCCATAATAGCAGCATCAGAACTCCCCTCTTCTGCCAGATTCAAAATAGGCTACCACAACTCCATTTTTAGGCCTCTCCTCCAATACCACAAAGACAGACACACCCTTCATCGTGAACCTGTGTAACCATACTTCGGGTACGGGTTCAACCCCACAAGCCGAACTGTTCCACCTTCAGGCTGAACCTAAAGAGTCCATGACCTGGTTGTTAGTCCTTGAAAAGAATGGTTTTGATGACAACAACCTTAGGACTTGTTATAAAATATAAATACTAACATTATAGTTTAGATATATATGTATATGCAGGATATAAACATGCATGTACTGAGAATGAAGACTGTACAATATAGAGACTCAAGATCGAAGACATCAAGATTCAAGACTCATGAGTATCAAGATATCAAGAGTTCAAGATTTCAATAGTACAAGACAATTATCGAGTCTAGAATTATGTTAAAACTCCTAGAAAAGCACTGACATCTTAAAATCCATTTTATTCGTGGAATGGAATCCACTTCGAGCCTATTAAAGGGATAGAACCCTAAGTAGGATGGAACCTACGAAAAATCTAGTGGAACATTGTTTTGTATCCACTAACTTTTTATTCAAATGTTTTTACCAAAATTATATCTTGTTTTCAAAATGATTTTTAATCTTCCTTTTTAAAATAAAAAAAAACATCTATCCTGGTTTTAAATATTTTAGCCTCAAAATAATCTTTATTTTTAATATCAAAATTATACTTGGTTTTAAACTATCTTTAATTATAATGTACTTAACTTTTAATATTTATATTTAAGATTTAAATATGAAATTATAGTAAAATTTTATATATATCAAAATATTATTCTCTATACTTATTTATGTATTTTAACTATAGTAAAGTATATTTATAAATTTTAAAATAGTGTTAATACAAGATACAAGTTATTTTCAAAGAAAAGAAAATTATCAAAAATTCCTTAGGCATGTCGACAACCCCTAGGGACCCTTGTCGACATGGTGTCAGTTAACTTCAAAAGTTTGAATTTCAAAAGAAGTGTCTATTCGTCATAACCTTTTACGAATGGACATGGCTGTTGTTCTACTATAAATAGGGGATGTTTTAAACGAATTTACAAAAATAATTTTCTGATTTCACTCCTCTTCTTCTTCCACATTTCTTTATTTACATTTTTACTATTACTTTGCCGAAATCACCATTGAATCTAACTAGATCATCTCTGGTTTGATTCTCTATCACTATCTCAACAAGATCTCACTGCTATTCAGAGTTATAGATTTCTTTGTATTTAATCGAGTGAGAAAAGGTGTGATTGTAGCTTGGAAAATCAATCAATTGAGAGAAGGTGTGATTGTAGCCTAGGAAATCAATTGGGTGAACTTGTTGCCCGTAAAATCAAGTATCTCTACCCAGAGGATTGTGAATCTGGAGTGGTGTACCTCGTGGCCTTGAAATCGAGGGTGTAACTATAAGAATTGATTTTGATAGGAAATCCGTACTTGTGTTGCGGGACTGGATGTAGGGTAACTCCAAACCAGTATAAAATCTGGTGTGTTCTTTCCTTTACTGCTTTTACTTTATATTTGCATCTGTGTTTGATTCTGTGATTATATCCGTGTCTCAATATTGCATACATTTGTGTTCAAATTAATATAAACTCAAAAAGAATTAGTAATTCCTTAAAACACTATTCACCCCCCCCTCTAGTGTTAATTCTAGCCTTAAGATCCGTAATCCGCATTTCTCACATTTGGTATCGGAGCTAGGTTTTCAAAGTTTCATAATATGAATTTTGAAAATTTCTTTAAAATGGCTATGTTTGAAAAACTTGTTAATACTAGTTTAGAAATATTCAAATCATCATTGCATCATGAGGCTGCATATAATCTATATACAAATTCAAGTTGTCTACAAAAATTTTATGATGTGCAGGAAACATGTTTTATGGGTATTGAGGAATAAATCCACAATGGACAAATTGTGCAGATCAAAAAGAATAAATGGATACTCGATAGTGGATGCTCTAGACACATGACTGGTAATCCAGATATGCTGAATGATATAATATACAAAGACGGAGGACTGGTTAACTTTAGAGACAACTCAAAAGGATATGTGATTGGCTTCGGCAATGTCGGTAACTCTAAAACTCCTATTATTACTAATGTTTTGCTAGTTAAGAATCTGAAACATAATCTCCTAAGTATTAGTCAACTTTGCGATAAAGGATATAAAATTAAATTTGAAAAAGATAAGTGTCACATTGAAAATAATAATTCAACCATAATATTTGAGGGAATTAGGAAAAAGAATATTTATATTCTTAGTATGAAAGTTTCAAATGATAACCTGTGTCTTTTGGCAAATACAAGTGACCCATGGATTTGGCATAAGAGATTTGGGCATTTGAATTTCAAACTCTTATCTAGACTGTCAAAACATGATCTAGTAAGAGGTCTCCCTAAAATGAATTTTAAAGTAGATAGTTTATGTGATGCATGTCAATTAGGAAAACTTAGAAAAAGTTCCTTTAAATTAAAAGATGTGATTTCAACTTCAAAACCTCTTGAATTACTTCATCTTGATTTATTTGGTCCATCTCAAATTCAGTCAATAAATCACAGTAAATCTGTTTTTGAAATGGTAGTTGATTATTCTAGATTTACATGGACAATATTTTTGAAACGTAAAAGTGATACTTTTGAAAGTTTTAAGAACTTTACAAAAAGGATTCAAAATCAACTTTCTGTAAAAATTATAACCATCCGTAGTGATCACGGTAGTGAATTTGAAAACAAAAAGTTTGAGGAATTCTGCAATAAAAAGGGAATAACTCACAATTTTTCATTTCCAAGAACTCCACAACAAAACGGAGTAGTAGAACGTAAAAATAGGACGATTCAAGAGTGTGCAAGAACTATGCTTTCAGATAGTAAATTACCAAAACATTTTTGGGCAGAAGCAGTTGCTACCGCCTGTTATATTTTAAATAGAATTTTAATTAGACCTTTAACTGATAAGACATCTTATAAACTTTTTTACGGAAAGAAACCCAAGGTATCTTATTTTATAATTTTTGGAAGTAAAAGTTTTATTTTAAATACAAAAGATAACTTAGATAAATTTGATCCTAAATCCGACAAAGGTATGTTTATCGGATATTCTAATAGAAGTAAAGCATATAGAGTGTTTAATTTAAGAACTAACACCGTCGAAGAAACAATGCATGTTTCATTCGATGAAAATCTCAAAAAATTTGAAGATACAAATGATGAAGAGGATTTAATTACTCAAAATCAAGAGTCAACTGAAACTAATAATGAAATTAATCATCCTAATAAAAAGATTAAACTTTTAAAAGATCATCCTATAGAAAATATACTAGGAGATATGCAATCTGTTGTTACAACTAGAAATCAACTAAGTAAAATGAGCAATGAAGCCTTTATATCAACTATTTAACCCAAAAATCCAAAAGAAGCATCAACTGATGATTCATGGATTTTGGCTATGCAAGAAGAACTAAATCAATTCACTAGAAATGATGTTTGGGAACTTGTTCCTAGACCTGAAAATAAAACTATAATTGGAACTAAATGGGTTTATAAAAATAAAATGAATGAACAAGGTGAGGTCGTTAGAAATAAAGCCCGGTTAGTCGCTCAAGGTTATTGTCAAGAAGAAGGAATAGATTGTGATGAAACCTTTGCTCCCGTAGCAAGGTTAGAAGCCATTAGGATTCTACTTGCTTTCGCAAATCATAATAATTTCAAATTATTTCAAATGGATGTTAAAAGTGCCTTTTTAAATGGATTTGTAAAAGAGGAAGTATATGTTGAACAACCACCACTTTTTGAAGATGAAAAATTACCAAATCATGTTTACAAACTTAAGAAAACTCTATATGGTCTAAAACAAGCTCCTAGAGCCTGGTATGATAGACTAAGATCTTACTTATTACAATCAAACTTTGAAATTGGTAAAGTAGATAATACTCTTTTTATTAAAAGAAATAAGAATGATATTCAACTAGTACAAGTTTACGTAGATGATATCATTTTCGGATCAACTAATTTTGAAATGAATAAAGAATTTTCCGAAATAATGACAAAAGAGTTTGAGATGAGTCATATGGGTGAATTAAACTTCTTTCTAGGATTGCAAATAAAACAATTAGATAATGGTATCTTTATTAGTCAAGAAAAATATGCTAAAGACCTAGTTAGTAAATTTGGTTTGACTACTGCAAGTGGAAAACCCACTCCCATGGCAACCAATGAGTACCTAAGTAAAGAAGATCTCTCGAAAGATGTAGATCAAAAATTATATAGAGGAATGATTGGATCACTACTCTATATCACTACTGGTAGACCTGATATCATGCATAGTGTTTGTCTCTGTGCAAGATATCAATCCCAACCTAAAGAGACCCACTTAAAAGCTGTAAAACGTATCATAAGATATGTTAAACACACCTTTGATTATGGCTTATTTTATCCTAAAAATGATTCTTTTGAATTAATATCTTACCGTGATGCTGACTATGCTGGTTGTAAATCAGACCGAAAAAGTACAAGTGGAACTTGTCACTTTTTGGGGCATTCTCTAGTTTCCTGGTTTAGTAAAAAGCAAAACACAGTTTCTTTATCAACAACCAAAGCGGAGTATATTTCTGCTACTTTGGCTTGTTCTCAAGTAATATATATATGCAACAAACTTTAAAAGATTTTGGTTTAAATATCTCAAAATCACCAATTTATTATGATAATACTAGTGCAATAAATTTATCCAAAAATCCTACTCATCATGCTCGAACTAAACATATTGATATCAGACATCATTTTCTCAGAGATAATATAAGTAAAGAAGTAATTTCTCTCGATTATATTAGTTCCGAGAATCAAATTGCTGATATCTTAACAAAACCCTTATATAAATCTATATTTACTAAATTAAGAAGAGAATTAGGTATTTGTTTAATAACTGAAATATAAAATATAAATATATAACAACAATAATTAAAATTAAATCAAATAAGCAAAACTACAAGTACCCTGTCGACATCCCCTCTACACCCCTGTCGACATACAACGTTTTTTTAATTTAAGTTTTTTTCCCACCAAAATTCAAAATGAATGGTTATATATTCTTCCTATTTTGAAATTTTGTTCATTCCTTCTGTTCTTTCTCTGATTCTAACTTCTGAAAAATTAAAACAATGGCCTCCTCCTCCAAATCAAACAAAAATTCAACCTTTTCGTTCCCTTCTCCTTCAACCGGACCATTTCAACGTACTACGCTTGCACGGGTGATGAAAATGGAAGATTCCTTGAAGGATGCACTGCAACTTATGACTGAAATTCAAGTGGTGCAAATCAGAATGGCCAAAGAACAAGAACGGCAAGGCAAAATCCCTAGAAACTTGCAAAAGTTTCTAATGGACAATCACGCCAATCCCATCTCGATCGATGAAGAATCTTCAGGTGTTCAAGTGCAAGAGAGCGAGGAAGAAGAAGAAGAAGCCCCCATGGACGAAGAGCACACTGAAGATGACGACAAAGTTGTTTGCGTTGGTGAAGTGTGCTTTGACAAGGATGGAAATCTAGTCGAACAAAATGGAAATTTCTGTTTCCATTACCCAAATTGCTCGATTCATAGATCTCCCATTGTCAAGAATACACATTAGTTTCTTTTCGTTCTTTCTTATTTGTATATAATCTTACTTATGTTTTCTACATAAATGTAAATATAACATTATATAATAAATGATTTGTGTTTATCACATTATCATATATGGATTCTTAGTTAGGAGAGTTAGTTATTAAGGGCTAAGTTAAAGATTCAGAATTAAGTATTGATTATTTATGATAACACTATCATTATAATCACATATAATACAGTATTAGATTAAGGGGGGGGTTCTATAGTTCGGAGTTAGTTTGTTTTTGTTGATGACAAAGGGGGGGAAGTATAAAATAGGATAGTTAGGCATAGATTAAGGGGGAGTTATTAGTTTTAGGGGGAGTTATTAGAGAGTTATTAGGATAGAAGTAATATTTTATAAACAAAGGTTGTCATCATAAAAAAGGGGGAGATTGTTAGTCCTTGAAAAGAATGGTTTTGATGACAACAACCTTAGGACTTGTTATAAAATATAAATACTAACATTATAGTTTAGATATATATGTATATGCAGGATATAAACATGCAGGTACTGAGAATGAAGACTATACAGTATAGAGACTCAAGATCGAAGACATCAAGATTCAAGACTCATGAGTATCAAGATATCAAGAGTTCAAGATTTCAATAGTACAAGACAAGTATCAAGTCTATAATTATGTTAAAACTCCTAGAAAAGCACTGACATCTTAAAATCTATTTTATTCGTAGAATGAAATCCACTTCAAGCCTGTTAAAGGGATGGAACCCAAAGTAGGATGGAACCTACGAAAAATCTAGTGGAACATTGTTTTGTATCCACTAACTTTTTATTCAAATGCTTTTACCAAAATTATATCTTGTTTTCAAAATGATTTTTAATCTTCCTTTTTAAAATTAGAAAAAAAACATCTATCCTGGTTTTAAATATTTTAGCCTTAAAATAATCTTTATTTTTAATATCAAAATTATAATGGTTTTAAACTATCTTTAATTATAATGTACTTAACTTTTAATATTTATATTTAAGATTTAAATATGAAATTATAGTAAAATTATATATATATCAAAATATTATTCTCTATACTTATTTATGTATTTTAACTATAGTAAAGTATATTTATAAAGTTTAAAATAGTGTTAATACAAGATAAAAGTTATTTTCAAAGAAAAACAAATTATCAAAAATTCCTTAGGCATGTCGACAACCCCTAGGGACCCTTGTCGACATGGTGTCAGTTAACTTCAAAAGTTTGAATTTCAAAAGAAGAGTCTATTCGTCATAACCTTTTACGAATGGACATGGCTGTTGTTCTACTATAAACAGGGGATGCTTTAAACGAATTTATAAAAATAATTTTCTGATTTCACTCCTCTTCTTCTTCCACATTTCTTTATATACATTTTACTATTACTCCGCCGAAATCACCATTGAATCTAACTAGATCATCTCTGGTTTGATTCTCTATCACTATCTCAACAAGATCCCAGTGCTATTCAGAGTTATAGATTTCTTTGTATTCAATCGAGCGAGAAAAGGTGTGATTGTAGCCTGGAAAATCAATCAAGTGAGAGAAGGTGTGATTGTAGCCTAGGAAATCAATTGGGTGAACTTGTTGCCCATAAAATCAAGTATCTCTACCCAGAGGATTGTGAATTTGGAGTGGTGTACCTCGTGGCCTTGAAATCGAGGGTGTAATTGTAAGAATTGATTTTGGAAGGAAATCTGTACTTGTGTTGCGGGACTGGATGTAGGGTAACTCCAAACCAGTATAAAATCCGGTGTGTTTTTTCCTTTACTGCTTTTACTTTATATTTGCATATGTGTTTGATTCTGTGATTATATTTGTGTCTGAATATTGCATACATTTGTGTTCAAATTAATATAAACTCAAAAAGAATTAGTAATTCCTTAAAACACTATTCACCCCCCTCTAGTGTTAATTCTAGCCTTAAGATCTGTAATCCGCATTTCTCACACTGGTAACCAAAACCACTTACCCCAACCTCTTTGATACCCAAATTGGTGTGGTTCACATCGCAACGAAGAAGTTGGGATTCTGTTATGGTTGAACATATGGGGGTCTTAATTCACGAATGACTTTTGTTTAAAAATTTAATTCATAAGAAAGCTAACCTATGAGATTTTACTATTTAATGAAGGCCTTAAAAGTCAGAAAAAATATGTGCTATAGGGATATCTGATTTCCAAAATATACTATAGAGATTTTTGACTGTTGGATATATGATTACAAATTTCCTAACCTCCAAACTTTAGCACTTCCAGCTTCTTCTACTGACCACTCCTCTGCTTAATGTGCATGAAAATGAACATAGTAAATTTAAAAAGGCGGTGTCCTCAAAACAAAGCGGAAAACAGTTAAAAACACAGAAGTAGGGTATATGGAACACCTAGCCACTAAAGTAGTATATATCTTATATGAATTTATGAATACTGCTTTTAGATATTGTGGAACCACCTGGCTAGTAAAGTAGAGAATATAAAACGAACTGAAAATGGTTTAAAAACACTATTCTGTATAAATATAGGCAAATTTATTGCATGTAACTATGGAATTATGAACAAACTTGGAAGTGACTATTCTTTATGAAATTTGGTATTTTATCACTCAACTATCTATATTGTACCAAACATGTACCATGCTCATTTAGCAGAGTAATCTATATTGTAAATTTTAATTATAAGGATATGTAAATTGATGAATGGATGCATATTCATTTGTTGGCAACTGCATGTGATATTTAAAGAAGAGAGGATGAAATAAAAGTGCAAAACTTTATGGTAACAAAAAAATAAAAAAGAAGAAGAAATATTAGCTATTGAAACAATTTAGCTCTCGAGATGGGAAGAATATTATGCATGCACATCCCATGAGAAATTAGCATCTCAATGATTTTTTTTTCGTTCATCTTTTATTTATTATTTCAGTTATTTACTTAGTTAAAAAATGAATGAAATGCGATTTTGCCATGCATATTTACTAATTAAGTTTCTTCCATGTATATTTATGTATGTGGTATGATACTAATAGTGTATTCAAATATTAGAATGTCATAGCTTTATTATGCTTCCTAATTTTCTATAACTTCATTGTATGTGTTCTGAAATCTCCTACACATTTTGTGATACATGATACAAGCAAAAAGTCACCAATGAAGTTGATCAATGAAGTTCCACCGGTAAAACTTGATGGTAGCATCATCGCTTGTGAAGGAGGTACGTCACTACCACAACTTCTACATTTAACAATACTCTATTAATGTATATAATTTTCTTTTTGAAACCATGAAATAACTACACATTCAACTCCCATAAACTGATCTAGTTATAGGAGTTGGAGTTTGGGTTGTGGGAATACAAGTCATATTGCGTAGCGGATTAGATATTGGTTGGTTGCATGGGAATAAAAAAGGAGTTTGATTATTTATTTTGAAAAATAATGAGTTAAGTAGGCCTATCAACAGATGCAAATATGTCCGCATTCGAAAATTTAAATCCACATCCAAATCCGCATCCGATATCCATGGATGTCAAAGAATTAACATTCGCATCGGCGTCTGCATCCATAGATTTTTTGGATATCCGAAAATATCTGTATCCGTAAATCGTAAAAGTGAAGGGCAGGAAAAAGTCCCAATAGTGAACATTATTATGGATGTACATAGCTCCAACTAAATAATTTATTAACTTGAAAAAAGTTCAATTTATATTTATTTAAGATTTGATGTAATAATTAACAACTGATTTTATTTTTCAAAGTTTGGTTGCAAAAGAATATTTTGCTCATTCATTTAGAACTGCCTAGGAAATCATTATCCAAACATTCCATAGTTAGTCGATTATAAAAACATCAACTATAATTTATTTTCTACAATTTGAAAAGACATAACATCATCTATAAGCTTTTTTCAACTTTAGCAGACTGAATTGAACTTGTCTAAATTTAATGTTGAACTAATCCAACTACATAAATAAATAAATAAGTTCACTAATATTGGGCAGTTGACATCATAATTGAAGCTTAATCAAACAACCTAAGTAAAGTTATTATCATAACTGAAGCGTCATGGTAAGCACTTGATTTGCGCTTGTTGTAATAGCAGCACGGTCGCTGCTGCAAACAACAGCTCTATTGCAGCTATTTACACCAGCACTGTTGCGGCTGCTAATAGCAGTGACAGTGCTGCTGTAAACAACAACCAAAGTGTTGTTGTTTGTAGCAGCGGCCTTGCTGCTGTTACAGCAGCTCTGTTGTTGTTGCTGTAAACAAAAACCACAGAGCTGCTGTAAACAGCAGCGCCAGCAGAGCTGCTGTTACAGCAGCTCTATTGTTGCTATTGTAAACAGCAACGCCGGCAGCTAGTGCTGCTAGCAACAGCAGCATTGCCACAACCATTAATAGTAGACCATAGTGTGTGTATCGACACCCATAGTGTGCGTGCATGTACGAGGTATTTGATATTTTCCAAATGAAGTAATTAACTTCATTTACGATCTTGAAATTGGGGAGAAAGTTCAAAACTGAAAAATATTTATGTATCTTGATGATGGTTGAACATCGAATAATTTTGAAATCATATAATAATAGTTCTCTTTAGTAGTAATAGTATTACATTATGGTGTTTGGGATGGTCATGGTTCTTGTGTTGTTGACGATGATGGTGGAAAAACCAATATTCATGTGTGTGTAGACGTGAGATTGACATATTGTGGTGAAATATTCATGTGTGTGCTTGAAGGTTGATGAGTAGTGAAGAGTGGTTATGGATCTGATAGTGGCAAGATGCTCTGGTTTATAGATGTGGTAACAAAGGAAACGTGTTGTAGAGGTGATGGTTGTGAAGTATTTAGCATGGTTTGAGTTCTAGATCATGGTGTGGGCTGTTTATGTGACACGATTAATGAATCAAGCTTGGTCGCTATTGTGTTTATTGAGTTTTGCATAATGGAGATTGTTTTGTGTATACCTGAGATTTCCATTGCTAAATAACTGTTAAATGCATCTTGCTTATCATCTCTATTAGATTCATATCCAGTTGCTATTTGTTTGTCTTTATTTTGAGGATTTAACTAAGAATCAGTGTCTAATGGTTGATCTTCGCTGGATTCTAATACCACTTTTGAAAAGCTGCTAAGAATGGTTGACATTATTATATGCACTTTGACCCTTATCATGGCTGTTACATATTTGTTCATATCATACATAGTTATTTAGTACCATATCGTGGTATGAATTTAACCTTTGCATACTTGTTTTGTTTGTACCATACACATTTTGCTTTTTCCTATTTAGTAGAACTAGGGTAACTTGATTATTCTACCTTCAATTTTAAAGTACACAACATATCGACATTGCAATCTTGTGCTTTCTTGTTGCTCCAAGTTATGGGAACCGATGCACATAATTCTGGCCTTTTCTCAGGAGTAAGAGAACCATACACCCTTTTATTTATTCCCTTTAATTTGAACTATCAATTCTAGTTTTTTTTTGTTGAATGTTTTAGTATTTGTCTGATTTTTTATTAGATTCGCCCAATAGACAAGAAGTTTGATTATCGAGTCGGGAACTTCTAAAATTTGGTGAAAATGCCAACAACAACAATATGGATGAAAACACAAAGGAAAGCAAAGAAGTGAACAACAATGGTGAAGATCCATCAAAGTCCAGATCAAATCCTGACATGCTTGTTCCTAAGTTTAATGTTGATGTCCAGGTAATTTATAATCCATATTTTTACTGACATTATACTTTAACAATGATTTCATCAATCTATGTATGTAATTCATTGTTTATATTTTCTTTATCATATTGCAATCGCATATATCTTTTGAAATATGACCATAACAAGCAGCATCTCTGGTTTATATCTATATGGAAAGATTGCCTTGGATATTCTCTTAGGATGTTCAGCCGTCAAAATTCATAAGGTTGAAATGCGAGTGCTTTAGTGTGAAGAGAGATAATATAAAGGTTTTAGATCTCTAAAATATTTAAATATAAATATTGTGCTATTTTGACAACATCTATATATCTGGCATCCAAAATCTTTAAATCTCTACCTTTTTTTCGCTTACCTTCTCAGTTCCTTAATTGATAGTGATTTAAACTATATATTTGATCGTATACCCTACCTGAGCATGAATATCCTATCTATTTATTTTTAAAGAAACTCGTGAGTTTAGTTACCTAGTTCAATTCATTTTCTCCCTATTTGTATTGTGCAATGTTTAGCTACAATACTGGTTGACTGTACTGATCTTAAGTGATGCACATACATATATTGTGTTGATATGTCTGCTAATATTTTACCATTTCAGGCTAATGTTGCTAGATGATTATTCAATATATGCATGCATTGTGTTGCATAAATTTTATACAATCAATCGGTGACATACGATTGATTAGGTTGTAGTCATGGTTATTCAATATTGGTAATATTTCATACCGATTGATTTGGTTTATTTGTAGATGTGTGCACTATATTTATATCAGTAAATGTGTACTATATTTTCATACTTGTTATATCAACCTATGTATCTGTAAACGTATTCACTATGTTTATATATGTAAATGTGTTCACTTTGTTTTCATACTTGTTAATATCTGTAAATGCATAGATTCAGCATAATTTCAAGTTACAATGGATAATATTCTACTTGTGTATTTTTTTGGCATGCAGGAATCGTCTAAGTTTGTTGACAGCTGGTATTGGGATTGAGCGAGGAGGGAAATATCACATAGCTATAGTTTATCATTTTGGTAGGTGAGTTGTTATGATGCATCATTTGCTAGGAGATAAATATGAAACCTTATTTTAAGGAAGTTGTTGCAAATATGTAATAAAAACGAATATATGTATCAACAGTTTGAACAATATGTATGAAATATCATGTGTTTAATTTATATATTCTTTTTTGTATGATGTTATGTATGTGAAATCTATTATATTTATATGCAACGAAGAAATGTATTATATAAGTGAAATCTATAATATTGATATATTCTACAATTAATTGATTCTTTTGAAAGCTAAAAAACAACAGCAAATAAAATTTGTAAAAATGATATTACATTTTATAGCGTTTTAAAAATGTTGTTGGAATAAAAATGCTATTGAAAAGTATCGCTATCGTAAAATACAAAACCCTATGGAAACAAGACGTTCTATAGCGTTTTGCTTTTGCCAATACACGTCGATGGTCAAATATAGTGTTTACTTTTAATAGCCTTATACAAAGGCTATGGAAACATGATTTTTTATAACGTTTTGTTTTTGCTATTGCAGTTCGATGATCTACTATAGCATGTCATTCCAGAGCGTTCTCTGAAACACTATGGTAAACTATAATAGCGTTTTTCAAATGCTATAGAAACCCCAGTTTGTTGTAGTGCATGTTAAGAAGCATATGACAGATAAATTCATGACTAATTATGTCATAAGCTTTCTGTAAATCCACCTTCAAGCACATGTTGTTAGACCATTTCCTATTAAATGTTCTCATCATCTCATGAGCCAACAGAGAGTTTTCACTTATGTTTCTTCCAGGAATGAGAGTGTTTTAATTTATAGAATTAGCTCATTCATGTATTATTTGATCCTATTGCATATGATATTAGCAACTATTTTATAAATCACATTGCAATATGGTATAGGATGGTAATATGATATGGAAGAAGCATTGTCTTTTTAGGGACCAAAGTGACAAAAGTCTGATTAATTTCTTTTATAATATGTCCACTTGCTGAAATATCTTTAACAGCCACTACTAGATCATTTTTGATAAAATCCCAATGATGTTAGAAAAATTGAACCCAATCCATCAGGCCTTGGACTACTGTCCTCATTAATTTGGAAAGTAGCAGATTTAATTTCCTCCTCACTAACTTCTGATTCCAAAAATTTCCTAGCAGATTCTGTAAGTATTTTCTCACAAATGATATTATTAAAATTATTAACCATCCGTACTGCATTATATAGCTCAAAAAAAAAATTGCCATTTCCGGGATAGTAACTGAATTTGTAATAGGCTGGCAAGATTCATTTAATATCCCATTCAGAGCTTTTCTATTTTTGCTACTTGACATTTTTGAATAAAAAAATTAGGTACATTGATTCCCATTTTTCAACCAGTTACTTTTTAATTTTTGTTGGTTTTCAATGGCATGATTATACAAGGTTCATTCTAGTTGAGACAAGTTATCTTTATATTCTTGCACCACATTTTGATCCAAGGGATTGTCTAGCAGTAGTTGATACAATCTATTATTATTATCCCTCAACTGATTAATCACCTCATTTAGAGACAGTCTTCCATTATTCCATAGCTTGAGCAATGATTTGACTTGTTTCAGTTTTTGTAGTAATTTAAAAAGTTTGTTACCTGCAATATCAACCGACCAAGCATTGTCCACCACTTCTGTATAACCAACAACATTAGGCCATATATTATTAAATTTAAAAAGAATATTTTTCTAGTTAGATCCACCATTATGTAATTGAATTAACTTTGGACAATGGTCACTTGTTGAATGTGGTAAAAAATTAGCAGCAGTTTTAGGAAACATAGACTGGAAAATAACATTGGTGAATATCCTATTATTTTACTATGGGTAGATGACTTTTTTTGAAACTCATTATCCTATACGAGATATTTTGGCACGTGCAACGCACGTGCATATATGCTCTTTATTAAATTATTAAATTTGAAAGTTCTATGTAGTTTGATAAAAATAAACTGAAAAATATAAAGAAAAAAAGTAATTTTTTTGTTGGAATAGGGTTTGAACTTGTAACATTGTTTATGTTCTAAAATTTCCATTCAAGATAGATGTTAATATTTGTTCATGGTGAGATTCGAATTCATGACCTCTTATTTGCATGGAAGGACATTTTTGAAATTTCACAGTCGGATATAAAAATTGTGTTTTTATTTCAACTATTAATAAAGATTAATATATTGGTTGATTTATTTAAAAAGATCTTGCATTATCTATTCTAATGTAGTCATATATATATTTGACCCGCTCTCTAAAGTCTAATTATAATTACATCTGAACAATTCTATTCTATGAATAATTGGAATCAATATCTAGGTTTGAATACGTCTAAACTAATCGTAGGGAGATTTTATCTCCTAATTTATTGGGGAGATCATATGAATAACAAATTAATATTTAAAAAGTTATATATAGGGGTATTCTAGGAAGTTCATGGTCGGACCAAAAGTTTACGCTTCCAAGCCAATTATTAATAAAGATTACTGAAAACAAGTTTACATATTAGCCAACTATGTATAATTTATTTACATCTCTTATAGCTGGCCCAAAAGATTTGAGTTGGATTCGGTCCAAACTTCTCACATACGAGTGACCACAAACCATACTCGCTTCCATTGTCTTAAGTCTTCTATGCCGCAAAACCCTACTTCATTCATTCAACTCCTTCAAACCAAAACATTTATAAATCCGAGTCATCCATAACAGCATTGCTAATTCTTGAAAATTTCAGCTTCGCTTCTAATTTTCTCCGTGAAAACGCTTTACTCCACTAAAATCAGCTTAGATCTGCCTTCTTTTAATAAGGTTTATTATTATCAACAAGTGTCGATTTCGAGGATCAAACTCGTGACCTTTAATTTCGTAGTCTGAACAACCAACCAACTGAGCGAACGTTATTAACATAGCTTAGATCTGCCTTTATACTTTTTTTAGTCTTTATGTCCATTAGATTCAAGGAGAAATCCAACCACTTCTGATACATGGAGTCACCAATGCTTGCATCACCTTTGATCCATCCAAACCATAGCGAATCATCACTAAATGTGCACTTGTAGCTTCTTTCCCAGATCTGACTTTTGTCCCTTGTTGTTTTAAGGTTTCAAGTATCGTCTAATAAGAAACTTTAGTCTTTGGTAGTGAACTTTGGCAACAAGCTTATCTCTCCCAACATCGGTGAAGTTGTAAAATATTAAGCCACTTAATATTTCGTGCTTAGTTATGTAATTTATTCTTTTATGCTTTGTATATATGAATAAAAACCTTGTAATTTGTTATAATCTAGTGGTTCAATTCTCTAGATTGATTGAATTTTTGAGCTAAAGATGAGCGAAACTTGGTTCAGCTTAGGCATGCATCCATTCATGATAAGATAAGTTCCGACCCTCTCTTGTAAAAATAGAATTTCGAAGCCCACTGAAGCTTTAATACTACATTTTGTTGGAAGATTCGTACCTATAATAAGGTTAATGATGCACACAAGAGAACAAAAAGGCAAGCCGAAGGAGTGAATGGCCAAGGAAGCTCATAATGAGCAGCCAGATATTCAACAGTCAGTGACTGTATTCATTGGCTAAAGTTCCTGCACTTTATTTGTAGGGGGTAAAACACTTTATTCCCAAATTTTGGATATTGATTCGTCATCTGTGTTGATATATTCTATGTGCTTGGATTTGATTATTCTTATTTCCACTATATGCACCATATACTCGCACCCGCTTCTTTCTGGTAGCGGTTGGCATGAGCAAGGACTCTGATATTCTGCTCCTTCCAAATTGACTATACATAAGTTGCTAATGTTACTTTAGCTATGTCTTTATTTGCACCCGAGTTTGCATCTATGTCTAATATTGGAAAGCTCTAAGTTGATAGATATTTGTTCTGTTAGGATGGGAGCCCAATTAATTTTAATTCTACACCACTTCCACACATATATTCACTGTCAATACTAAAGTTTTGTTCATGGACACTGGGCTAGGACCAATGTCTATGAAAAAATGTATTATGTCTTAGTGGGTGTTGTTAAAAATAGCCAAAGTTTAGACATCGATTTATAGCTGATGTCTATACGTACATCCGAAATCAGTTTTTACTTATTAGGGATGTTTTAATGTATATCATATACATCGATTTGATATAATTCATTTGGTGTATATCAATTTTATAATTATAATCTGTGATGTTAGTTTGTTTCAAGGTCATTATATATTACTGAATAATGTTAAAGACGATTTTATTAATCTGTTTATATATCAGCTTCATAATAGAAATGATGTATAAATATTCTATAATATTGATTTAATTATCAATAACAATGTACATATTGTCAATACACATCACCTTTTATTTTGGGTCTGATGTGAATGATTCATTATTGACATCGGTTTTATTTATTTATTTTATTTCCAAGTTGGTGTTTTTTTCTAATAGACATCACTTTGTTATCTGTACTGATGTTAATAACTGTTATTAACATCTTTTTCTTATAAGCAGCTGATGTCCATGTTAGCCCTGTTACGCCCGACCAAATAAAAATGTGATTCATCAAACGCCACAATATATATATCACATGCCTATATGCTAACTTTGATAAGAGAAATTGCATTGGATTTCCAAAATAGAGTCATACATCCACATTCAAATTCCATGTACCTAGATTTCCAAAATAGTCGTACATCCACATTCAAATTACATTCAAAAGCTGCACATTCTACGCTATCATATTAACTAGGATAGATTTCAAAAAAGCTAAAAACGGAACATTCTACGCGATCATGTTCGTAATGACACCGCAACTTATATCTGAATTTCATTATGATCCTCTTGGGTATATAAGGGGCGATTCCTTGAAGTCAGAGGACACCATAAAAATAAGGATTGTGATATTAGAATTACAACTCAACATATAGAATTAATATAGAATTACATGTAGTGATGAAAAAAAACCTTGCAATTCACATACGTACCTTAGGGAAAGACCAACTATCAAATACAATCTCTTTCATGAACGAATCACATAATAACCACACTCATGCCCACCAAGTTGCACTAGTGCACCCTATAAATACATCACGAAAGAGTGTTATACTTGTAACTCTTTGTACCATTTGACTTTTTATCATAATGAATTGAGTATATTATATTACTCCAAAATTAATTTTAGGAACAATCGGTCATAGTTGGTGCACTTTAAGCCTTGTATTTTTTGAATATAATCCCACATATTATAATGTCAACTGAAACCGGTTACAAATAGCATACATTAACATTAGCTGCAAGTGGAGATATATTGGTAGGTACATATAATGATGCAAATGCAAAGTATTGCTTAAAATTTGGAGTTTGCAAATTAAACAGGTGTGAAAATGATAGTTTGAAACATCTATACTTAACAGTTGAATACAATTTTAATTTATGGTAAGGATTGAAATGTCTGAAGTGCCTCTGGACCCTCCCCCGAACCAGGTAAACTCTGATCTGTGCTCTGATCCTTCCTCTAGCTCCAGACCAAGATCCACCAAGAAAACAAGAACAGAGGAAGCTCCCTTCGAGTTTAAAGCCTCAGTATCCTCTGAAGTTAATGACAACCTTGCGTGGACAAGTTTAGTTAATCAATTAAAAGGTAAAAATAAA
Source organism: Allium fistulosum (assembly GCA_030737815.1). Classification (NCBI taxonomy): domain Eukaryota; kingdom Viridiplantae; phylum Streptophyta; class Magnoliopsida; order Asparagales; family Amaryllidaceae; genus Allium; species Allium fistulosum. The sequence goes on along the minus strand of CM060901.1, from coordinate 1,382,595,016 downwards.
AAGACAAAAAAAGCGAAGTTAACAGGGACAGCTACTTCCCCGGAAAACAGTAGCAACTCAGATAATAATCCATAGATGCAGTTCTTTTTTTGGAACATAAGGGGCATGAATGCCCCTGTCAAACAGTGTGAAGTGTTGCATCTCTTAAACAGTAATAAATTTTCCTTTCTTGGTATTATTGAAAATAAATTGTCTCTAGATAGTATTGATAAATTGATGTCCAGAATTAATACTAGCTGGAAATGCTCTCATAATATATCTACTGGTCAGAACCGTCGCATATTAATCCTATGGGACACATCTCAATGGTCGAATATCATTTTACATTCTAATGATTAATATATTTCTTGCATTTTGCATAAAGCAAGTGGTATTAGTATATTATGCACTACTGTTTATGGTTTTAATGAGGAATTGAAGCATGTTGAACTTTGGAAGTATATTTCTGAACAATCTAAAAATTTCAATTTACCGTGGCTTGTGGAGGGTGATTTCAACGCTATTCTATCTCTTAATGATAGAATGTCTAATGGTCTCTTTAACTCGATGAGCAATCAAGATTTTATAGAATGTATCTCCTATTCTAAATTGGTGGAGCCTAATTTCTCTGGCAATTTTTATACTTGGAGGGGAGGTCATAGTTTTTCTATTCATAGTAAAATCGATCGAGTTTTTGTCAACTCTTTATGGCTGGACAAATTTTCTCAATTTGGTATTCATTTTGGAAGTCACTCATTGAGTGACCATACTCCCATCTTTATTAATCTTCTAATTCATAACAATAAAAGGAGCTGAGTACCTTTCAGGTATAAAAATTCTTGGCATCTCCACTCAGATTACCAGTAAACCTTGCAGGATGCTCTGCTCCAAGAGTTCTCTGGAAATCCTCTTTTTATTCTCCTATGTAAATTGAAAGTAGCCAAATCTACATTGAAGGATTGGGCTAAAAGAAAAATTAATTTTCGCACAAAGGTTGATAAACTAAAGAATGATACTAATGAGCTTTATAATCAACTTGTGAAGGATCCTATGAATGTCAGATTAATGGAGTAGTACACTGTAAGTAATGAGTAACTTCATTACAGTATGAGACAAATTGCCATGGATAATGAACAAAGGATGAAAATTAATTGGCTAACCAATGGGGACAAACCTATTGAATTTTTTTCAATAAAATCAAAAAAATTCAGCCTAAAAGGAGTAATTTCTTTCTTAATGATAATGGTCTTTGGGTATCATCATCAGATAAACTTGCTAATCAGGCTTTTGAATATTTTTCTGATCTGTTCTTATCACAGCACGCATCAAATCAATTTCCAGGAATTATTTGCAAAAAAATTCTGTTTGAAACTACTAGACATAATTTATGTAAACCATTTCAGCTAGAGGTAATTAAAGAAGCTATATTCCAGATTAATGATAACAGTTCACCTGGACCAGATGGTATTAACTCAAAATTTTACAAAGTCCACTGGGAGCAAATTAAACATGATATTTGGAATGTCATGAATGGGATTCTCCAAATTAGAAAGCTTATCAGGGAAATTAATCATACTTTTATTTGTCTTATTCAAAAAAAAAACTGAAGCAATGGACATGACTGATTTTAAACCAATCTCTTTATGTACTATCTCTTATAAGATATTAGCCAATCTCCTTTGTAATCGTATGAAAGATTACGTGAATGATCTCATTTCATATAATCAGAATGCTTTCATTCCAAGCAGACTGATTACTGAAAATTCTCTGCTAGCTTATGAAATGGTTCGAGGATTCAATAGAAACAATTCTAACAATTTATGCCTGAAAATTGATTTGAATAATGCCTATGATAAAATCAATAGAGAGTTTATTCATCATATGCTGATTTCTATGGGTTTTCCTCTACTATTTGCAGACCTAATTTATGAATGCATTTCTACTCCTCCTTTTTCTGTATTAATTGATGGTTCTCCATATAGGCTAATTGACAACTTGAGAGGGTTAAAACAGGGGGACTCCCTCTCGCCATATCTATTCTCTATTGCTATGGAATTCTTGACTATCAGTCTTGATGTGGAGTATTTTAAAGGTAACATTACACCCATCTATTAAACTGCGAATTATTACCCACTTATTGTATGCAGATGATATCTTAATTTTGAATAAAGCTACTAGTCAGAATGCTGAAAGTATTAAACAAAATTTTCAAAATCTGAAGCACTTTTCTGGCCTTGACTTGAATGCCACTAAATCATCCTTATTCTTTAGCAAAGGAGCTAAATGCAAGAACCAGATTGCTGCCACCTTGGAAGTCATTACCGGTAATCTCCCGATTATGTACTTAGGCATTCCTCTTTCTAATGACAAATTAAAATCAAGAGATTATGGATGGTTAATTGACAAATAAACAAAAAATTCAGTCAGTGGAATAATAAGTTGCTGAATATTAGCGGTAGAAATGAATTGGTAAAATCTATAATTTTCCCAATGATTCAATTTTGGCTTCAATTTTCTCAATTTCCAGTGTCTATTATTCGAAAAATAAATTCCATTTGTGCTAATTTCATATGGAAATCCAAAACACACAAAATGTGCTGGGATGATGTGTGTAAAACCAAGAGTGAGGGGGGTTTATGAACTAGAAGAATCAATGAAGTTGCCAAAGCAGTTTCCATTAAACTTCTATGGAACTATATTAATGGTGATTCTCTTTGGGCGAAATGGATGCACAATAAGTACTGCAAAAGTGCCAATTTTTGGACTACTGCTTTGGATAATAATGCATCTAATACATGGAAAACATTGTTAAGGGCCAGACAATGGTGTAAAGGGCATATTGGTAGGAAAATTGTACCTGGTGATAATACTGACAGTTGGTTCGACCCATGGTTAAATGGATCTTCTCTGATTGACAAGTTTGGTTGGAATGTCATGGCTGTGTCTGGTGGATGTAAAAGATAGGTTTCTAAACTTATCTCTGGCAATAAATAGAAACAACATTTACAATACATTCCTACACAAATTCATACTACAGTACACAATTTAACCATTCATAATCATATGAAACAAGATTTCTGGTACTGGATGCCTAACAAAACTAGTCAGTTCAATTTGAAATCAGCATGGGAACAGGTTAGATGTCGACTGGGCTAAAATAATTTGGGACAAAAAAATGTGCTCCGAAGATGTCCATTTGTGCTTTATTCGCTAGAGTTAACAAATTAAACACTAAAGATCGAATCAGCAAATGGAACTCTACTATAGATCAAACGTGTGTTCTTTGTTTAAATCAGTTTGAAGATAGAAATCACCTTTTTTTAAATTGTAATTATTCGAGATGGTTATTGGAGGAAATCATGAATAAACTTCATCTCAATCTCGGTTCCAGTTTCGACATTAATTACATTTTGGAGTTCATATGCCAGAACCAGAATAGAACTTCGTTAATTAACCAAGTTATGAATATTGCATTTACCACTCTGGTCTGGAATATATGGTGCAAAAGAAATAACTGTGTCTCTAAAAGCATTGAAATGCCCACTAATTTAAGATTAAGACCCCTACTTCAAGGCTCTAAGTACTTAATCCAGTGCAATATGAACTCGAAGATTACAAGTACAGAAGAAAAACTTATCATGGAAGAATTGGACATAGCCTCTGCCCCGATTGCCTCATTTCATCCTCCCTGAAGTTATCTATGCTTTTTCTTCTTCTCGAGGGGCTGAATCGATTTGGCCTTTCTTCGATTTTTCAGTCGTCGCCATTAATTGCTTGGAGAAGGTCGACTTTCTCATGCTTATTTTGGTTAGGGAAGTTATGGTAACGGTAAATTTACCATTACCATACCATTACCAGCCAATCGGTTACCATTTTCGAGTGAAATCGGTATACCAGTTTAATCGGTATGGTATCGGTAAATTTACCATTTTCTATGGTAAATCATTGGTAACATTTCTTCAATACCAGCGGTAACGGTAATTTTACCAGTCAATTTATGATACATGTATATTCATGTAACATGCTTTATTATAGGCATTTAGAACCAAGCAAATGATTAAATTTAGTTTATTAACAAGGTGAAATAATGTTAAATACACTTCACTTCTTTCTTATTTATGTCTTTTATTAAGTAACACTATAAATTGTATAATGAAGCACCGTTATGGTGTGAATACATGTTATGTTACTAACCTTTTTTTTAGACAAACGGTAATTTATCATTACCAGTATAATGGTTACCAAATTATCGGTATACCAGTCTTCGGTATACCAGCCTATCAGTAACGGTAACGGTAAGCAATTTTCGCTTACCAGTAAAAATGGTACGGTAACGGTATTTCTGAAATGGTAACGGTAACCATTACCATAACAACCCTAATTTTGGTAAAGTTAATTGCTTTCTCTCTCCTGGTGGAGAATTCTCGAAGATATTTGCTTTGTGGACTTCATTTTCCATTCGATCTGAACACGTGTACTAGGGATTTTTTTCCTTTGTGTTGTATTTTTATCCTTTGTGTTGTATTTTTCTTTTGTATTGTTTTTTTATTACTGATACAAGTTGCTCGTATGGATGGTTTTGAATGCGTCTCTAATTTGTTTACTCCTCCATCTATTTGACAAATTGGATCAGCTTTTGGTTTTGATGTAATGTTAATATATGGACATGATATGTACTCTTTTTCCTGGCAAGGCACCCATATAGGTTTGGGGGATTGCAAGGTTTTAATGAGGCATATCATGGAAGTATAAGTCCTTTTATAATATATAAAGTACCTTTTTCCAAAAAAAGGAAAATTTGCTTCTGATTATGCTTGTGCAGCTATAAATTATCTTCTAGATTCTCATTCAGCTATTTTAAGTTTCAAATCCCAAGATTATTAATAATAAATGAACGTGGGAATAAAAGAATTGACGGCATAAATAATGAAAGTTATTAATGTACTTACTCTAATGCCAGTGAACTGCGGCATCTTGTCATTACCAACCCATTTCATAATTAAACTCTTTAACAATACTGCACATATATCAAAACAATGTCTCAATTTTCTGGATCAAAGAATTGTAAAAATTGAAATCACATAAAAATCAGTAAATGGAATTTGATGCACTTACGCCGCCAAAGTTTGTTGCTAATCTGTGTATTAAGTTTCTTTTGGCATGGTGTCCATGAGGAATATCTAACCCTCCTTGATGATGGTTAAAACCGAATGTCCACTAAATATATACCATTATACAAACACAACCCAGTCAAAAGCCATTACAAGCACAACAAATAGCAATGCAAGTTGTTAATAGTAAACATACTCACCAGGGATTGTATGGTAAGAGCAATATGCGGCCGATATTGTCTTTTAATATTTTCAGCATATGGGGTCTAAATTTTTTTCGCTTACAATTAAAAGTAAGTCCGGAATCTACAGAACCAGAAAATACAACTTCTCTTTTTCACGAATAATGCTATGTAGGTACCTATTGAAAGCATAATCATGTAAATTAAAGCGTGGCACATTAAAATAATATTAGTGATGAGGGGAAATAGGTAGATTATAGTACTGTACTTATGCCATATACACCTGTATCACCCCACAACCAATGCAATTCATCTATAGCAGTCCCTCACATTTTCTTTCAACATAATGAGTTTTCTCGATACACCAAAAACGTCCTCGTCTATCGTCGTTGATAAAGTGTCAGTCTCTGACATAAAGGATGTGCAATATATGTACGACCAAATGACATAAGTGTGGCATAGTAGCAAGTAACTCGGTTTTGTTGGATAGCTTTTTTACCGGTTGCTTGGACTCATCTTTTTTGCCTTACAAGGTTATTTCCGAATGACCCATTTTTTAGGCCAAGGCACATGAGTCCCAATGGCGTACTTAACCAACAATATGCCAGCCTTATGCACAGGGAAAGGAAGTGTTTCATTACCTTGGAGTTCTCCAACGATTGCTACTCTAACACACACATCCGGCATTGGCATTCCATGTATTGTATTATGCATATCCTCGCCTTCCACAATAGTACCAAAAGCGACTATGTTTGTGATGGTATTCAATGCATATTCACACATGTTGTCACCCTAAAAAAGGCCATAAGGATTTGAATAAGAAACTTAAACCATACCAAGGAGGTTTTAGATAGCAACTGATTGTTTTCATCTATTACTAACAACTTCTCAACAAGTTCACCAAGTATCATAAGAAAATACACGACCGATACACATAAAGATGTTGTACATACCTTATCAGTAAGTCGAGGAATCACAAGTATCTCATCATATGCTATTATTCCCAGATCCTCTGGGTTAGAGACATATGAAGGAACGCTGGCATGGTGACTACCTTTATCAGATTAAGGTGTGTTCTCTTATATATCTATAGCAGCTTTCCCTGTTGTCTTACGGGCTTCATACTCCTTAATTGTTTCACTGATTAATTGGTGAATCATTTTAGTTTGTTGAGCAAGCAATTTCTTTTTCTTTTGCAACTAATGATCACGCTCTTTATCACGAGCGAGTAATTATGCTTTTGTTTTTGCAATCCTTCTTTACCTTAGGAGATGAAAGTATGTGGTCGGGGTAACAAGTTCGCCAACAGCCCTCACCCTACCCGAGTGCTCTAGATTTCCTAGTGCTTGGGACAACACATCATTAGACCCTTCGATTTTCAGCTCACCTCTCGTTTTCTTCTCCAATAAGTCATCCTAACATAAGTATGTAGAAAAAATTTAGCACGACATAAAATTGCATTTTGATTTTAAGTGACCATATATGTAATACTTACTATTTTTCAACCAATGGTTTGAGGTTATCATCCATAGTCCCATCTTTGGGTATATGGGCTTTCTCCCACAGATAGCCACGATCGATTTCGTCATCACAACCTAACTTCTCTCTACACAATAAAAAAAGGTGCAGCGAAAATAGGAAAAAAATTCATAACCAAATCCTTATGGAACAACGATAAGTACGCAAGAACTGTTGCACTCATTTCCCATAATAAAAAATAGAAATTGCAATAAATATAAGCCTTTTTGTATTTTTTAGGAAATTATTTCTACAGATCTATTGCTTCATTTTAGCTGCAAATTTGTTGCTTCATTTAGGTACATGAGTACACATTTGAGGTTATTTCGTTTCACTAGAAATAATGTCAAACGTATAGCCAAATACTTACCAACTATCCCCCAGGGCAATATAACCAGATCTAAATGTTCGGTGATGATACTTTCTCTTCCTTACTCGCTCACTTTGTTTTCTATGCATTTCCTACAAATAATACGCCATGAAATAGGCAATACATTTTTTTCATTACCATTTACCAAAAAATGCGGCCATGTTGTAAAAAAAGCATCATACCATCCATTCTTCTGTGCTTCTAGACTTAACAAATTCCTTCCAAGTATCTTTGCCAATGAATGCATACTTCTTCGGAGGCTTTCTTGGTTTATTTTTTTTCCTGGATATGGCAACACATACTTACTTGTGAGGTTGGTCTTAAATTGTCCCCACTTAATCCCGGTGGAAGATAATAGTAATGCACGGCTTTGAGGCAGCAGTTTGAATGTTTCCTACGCAAATCATGAGAAAACATAAGAAAACTACACATTGTGTTTCCCACTCTACCGGAGAAGATAATCAAACTAATAAAGCGGCAACTGAAAAGCAGTACACAACACCACACTATACAATAACATTACCTTGATGTCTTCCCACAATTTTTCTTTGAGGTCATTGGGCACCTTTGTCCAATGATCTATGTTTATTGGCACCATTCTCCAAGCAAGTAGCCCATTGTAGGATTGCAGACATGGACGAGTATCTCCACATGGATTGCCCGTACTATTGTATGTCAAACGCGTCTTTTTCTTTACAGCTTTCTTCACTAGAATCTTGTACATTTGGACAACACCTCGCCTCCCCTAGTTCTTAGCGGATTCACGGCTTGTACAGGTGCCAGGTGAGACATCTTGATTGTCTCCATGTGCCGCGTTTGATTCATTAAACCATCACCTTCGACAAACTCCTTATCAACTTGGTTAGACTCCTTTTCAACATTCTTTTTTGAGGCTTTCTTTTTTGTAACATTCACATTCTTCTTCGATCCCATTGTCCGCTGAAAATGGCACATAAAATAAACCATCATAAATAAGAATGAATAGCAAAATACTGTAACTATAATAAGGATGCATAATAAAAGAATAAATACTGCAGATAAAAGAAATATAAACTAGGAAGAAGAATGCATAATAACATAATAAAACTACAGATAAAAGAAACCAAAATTAGTAAGAAGAACGCATAGTAACAACTGCAGATAAAAGAAACAAAACCAATAAATCCAATATATTATATAACACATGGTTTAAGAATCCCCTAATAAAAGAATGCCTATGCATACTAAGAGAATTAAAAAAATCATACCTTATCCTATTCCTCATCTAGAGCTTCATTTGGTCAATCCAAAATCCCTCAACATTATTTTTCATATAAGTCACATCATCCTCATTCTCAACTTCATCAGAATCTTCATTCTCATTTTCATTGGATGTCGTAGGTATTGTTGTAGAAAATGGATCATGTTCCATGCAAGCATCGCCTAGGTCATCTTCATATACTGAATCACGGTAATCCTTGTTTGGAGTCCTAAGTACAACCGACCACTCCGCGTTAAGTGGATCTTCCACGTAGCATACTTGTCTCGCTTATGACCTTGTCGATTAAGGTTGACTAGGGTAAAACCAAACTCATTAGCTTCTGTAACTCCTCTCACATTCTCTACCCATCGATGCAAAATCAAAGGAGCCTTAAAGTTGTAATAATCTAGCTCCTAAATCTTTTCAATGACCCCATAAAATGTCATGGGACCGGTCACCAGATTTTTATCCTTAGCACTAGACACTTGCATCGTATTGGCTACTAATGTCACGCCACTATTTTGGACGGCTCTATTATTGTCTCGGTATTTTATAAAGGACTTAACTGCATTGTAGCGGTACCCTTTATAGGTAAAAAGTATAAAACTTGGTTTGCCAGCAAGCGATCTCAATGTTTGTGAAACACATTTGGAGTTAGCCTCCAATTTGGCCTCTACCTACATACCAATTATTAAGATAATTTTATTCATTTGTGATCTTGTTATAAGATACTTCCAATCTGATCAGCAAGAATCAAAACGCAACAAACCTTTTTTTGAAACCAATCAGCAAAGGTGCGATTATGTTCACTAGAAGCCATTTTTTACTCTCTATTATTCTATCGTATTTCCGCTCCACAATTTTCTTGTGTTTTCTATCTTCAAAATAAAATACACATGTATGACAACCATGTTTCGTGCTACTGCCATTAGAAAAATATTAAAGTTACTAAAAAAACTGTGAATCAAGTTACATACATCATATATAGATCCACCTCATCATTGTTGGATAACAGATGTAGGTGTGCTTGGTCTCGATCTTCTTCATCCAATTGCCTCAATTTAGCTGCCGAAACCAGCCCAGACAAGGTACTGCTAGGCATTTCAACTGGACCACAATCTTGCCTAAAATCCGACCAAAACGTTGATTCTTCAGCAATATAACTCTTAGCTATGCAGCCCTTGGTATGTAAACGATTGCACAGATACCCTTTCAACACCTTCATAAATCATTCAAAAGGGTACATCCATCTATAGAACACGGGGCCACATAAACAGACTTTCCTAAGTAGATGCACACTGAGATGTGTCATTATCTCAAAGAATAATGAAGGGAATATTTTCTCCAATTCACACAATGTCACTAGCAAATTAGATTGAAGTTAATCTAGCTTCGACAGTCTATCACCTTAGTGCAAAATGCATTAAAAAAGCATAATCTCATTATAGCGATCCTAACATGTTTGGAAGATTGAGTGAATGGCAATAGGAAGCAATTGTCGCATTAATATGTGGCAATCGTGAGACTTCATTCCATATAGCTTCAAATCAGACATGGACACCAAATTCTTTATATTTGATGAATGGACATCTGAAACTTTCATACACGTAAGAGAGGTAGCCAATTTTAGCTTCTCTGCTCGTAACAAGGTATAAGGAGCAATATGTAAATAAGTCCTCTTCCCTGAAACTTGTGGAGCCAAATCAAGCCAGACCACTATGTCTACCATATCTTGGCGGCAACAAAACTATCTTTTGTCTTGAAAGGCATGTTCAACAATGTCCCAATCAAGCTATCCATAATGTTCTTTTCAATGTGCATAACATCTAGATAATGACAAACATGCAACCACACCCAATACTCCAAATTGAAAAAGATTGAGTTCTTCTTCAAACACCTAGTTTCTGCATCTGAGTAGTTCTTCAAGTTTGGTTTCCTAAACACATAATCAATGTGCTCAACTAACTTCAACACTTCCTCTCCAGTTTGTGGTATTGGTGTATCATACTATTCTTGCTCATTTTGAAGGCCTTCCTCTGCCTACGATATGGATGATAATGAGACAAATACTTACGTTGACCTCCGTACGACATTTTTCTACTATGTGGCAGATGTATGGCAGTAGTATTGTCACCATAGATTGGACAAGCTTTGTACCCTTTAGTGGTACAACCCAATAAGTTTCCATAAGCAGGGAAATCATTGATGGTCCACAACAACACAGCTCTAAGGGTGAAGTATTCTTTCTTATGCGCATCATATACATCACTAATTCCATTCCACAATTTCTGCAAATCATCAATTAGTGGCTCGTATATATCTATATCCCGTCCCGGTTGCTTTGGACCACAAATTAGTAAAGATAACAACATAAACTTCCTTTTCATGCATAACCAAGGAGGAAGATTATAAGTTACCAACAGTATTGGCCAGTAACTATATCTACTACTCATATTGCTATGTGGATTAACACCATCTGCATACAACCCTAGCCTAAGATGTCTAGGTTCACTACCAAATTTAGCACATTTATAATCAACCAACTTCCAAGTAAGGGAATCGGCAAGATGATGCATGTGGCCATTAATACTACGATTATCAGCGTGCCAAGTAAGCATTTTAGTTGTGTCATGGGATTTAAACTAGCGTTTAATCTAGGAATAATTGGAAAATACCATAACACGTTAACCGGTTGTCCCTCCTTTTCAATTTATTCTCTCCTCTTCTTCCACCAAGACAGCCCACACATAGGGCAACATTTTGCATCCACGTAGTTATTCCTATACAAGATGCAGTCATTAGGACATGCATGTATCTTCTCAGATCTAGTCCTAATTTGGCGAGTGTTTTTTTTACTCATACAAAGTTTGAGGCAAAACATTCCCATTAGGGAGTAAGGATGAAATAATCTCAAGGACCTCGCTAAGACATGTGTCACTCAATCCAAACATTACTTTTAAGATGTGGGGTTGAACTATTGCATCCAATTTAGTGTGCTCATTACCATCATATAATGGCCTTTGTGCATCATCAACAAACTTACTAAACTCTATCAAATCATTATCATAATCACCTTCATCAAATGCTGCTTCCCACATGTCATCATTGTCAGCACCAGATTGAGGGTTGTTAGCCATGTTAAATTAGTTAGGTGTACTATTGCACGAGGTTAAAGGAGGTTCTCTATGCCACATACAGTTTGTGTAGCCTAAACTAAAACTAGATATTATACAATGTTCCCTGATTCTTCTAAAAGACTTATGATTAAAATTCATACATTTTACGCATGGGCATCAGACTTTCTTAGCATTACTAGCATTTCCCTTAGCAAAACTCAAGAAGGCTTCAAGCCCTGCATTATACTTCGTACTGAGCCTATCTTCATTAATCTAAGATTTATCCATTGCTGAACATAAAAAAGAATCCTACAAGAGTTATTATAATGCTAAATATATAAGCACGGTATACACAAACATAAAAAAAACATATACAAAAGGCCTATAAGAAATAACCAAAAATAAATACAATCACTGCATAAACCATCTGTTTGCACAATCCATCTTTATCAGATTTGAAGCACCATAATGCTAAATTAAGCAATCTATACAAGAGTAAAATTCAGTAGTTCAGAAGGATCACATTTTTCTATAGATGTTCTGAAATAAATCCTTATTATCCATTTTTTCTAATGATTATATAAGTGAAAGGTAACAAATACTTGTGACATCTTTCTTTTGCATGATAATAATACAAAGTTATTCTCATCATGATTGGAAACAAAAATATAGAAATAGATGAGGATAAATTAATATTAAAAGAGAATAACTGAAACTACTAGGAACCTATCATTTTTATTTCTATAAGAGCATTGTGTACTTGGAAAAAGCATAATACTATACATCTAACTCTTATTATTGAAATATTGACTCAATATTTGAAACTAATGCCCAGTATTGAAGCAAAAAGTGACATAAATATGTAAAAGTAACGAGTGGAAATAAAGATAGTAAAAATAAAATTACCATTTCAATAGTTATCACAGTTAAAACAATGGTAATAGAATAGCCTTTCTTAAAGTATTTTTATGGGATCTTCTATCGAACTTCTAGAACCAGCCACTCGTGTACCTTCAGTTGGAGAGTATCCCAATCAATGATACCACCAAAGTGAAAAACTAAACAATAACTAAAAATAGGATTTGAACAATTTTACTAACAATTTTTTTACATTGAGATGTTTTACATCAAATTCTTGCATTACGTCTTTTTTACACCACGGAATTACTAACAAATACTCTTTAATATTGATATAAAGAATGGTGGATTCATTATCACAAAAGATAACATCCTTAAAGACCATTATAAACAAAAATTCAAACACTAAAAGTAAAAAAATACCATTACCAAAATAATTTCTTGATTAATAGTCTGAGTGTGAAGCTAAGAAACAATCTAATTCAAGAACACAAAACTACTCAATCAACTACATCAAGCATAGACCATTGAAAAACAACATACGCTGCATATAAGTTTATAACCTGAATAAAAGGCACTGTTGCCTTAAGATGGTGGGGATGGATAGAGACAAAATCACAGAGGTAGTGAGGGAGGGAGAGAAATTACTCCGATGAGAAACCCGGTCTTCCTTATGGATGAGAGGCAAATTGCTAGTCTTCCAATCGCCTCTGTAGAAGGGGATAGAGGTTGCTGGGTTGGTTTTTAGGGTTAGGATACGTATTAGAGTATGAAATTGTTATGAAGTGTTGAAGGAAAGTATAATTTTGGTTAAGTATTTTGGAGGGAGTACAATTTGGGTGCGTTTTCTGTAAAAATGTTTACACTTAGTTTTTTCCTCGGCTTTTAATAAATTTGGAATTACCTTTTAACATCAACCTGAGAATCAATCTGATGTGTATGTTTTATACAACATCGATAATAAAACACGATGTTATTAAGATTTTTTACATCATGCGTTTTTCTACCTGATGTAAAAGCCGCGATGTTTATGAACAAAATTCTAGTAGTGCACAATTGCATTTGAAGAAAAAGGATTCATACTTTCATTATTACTTTAGAAGAACACATATGAAGATTCTACTGATGAATGTCTCTACATTAATCTATATTTTTAGTAATAAGTTTATTAGCACTTCGTAAAGGCATATTGCCATTTTACAGAAGGATATTCTATCCCAAACCCACTTGCACCAAGGGACTTTACTTTGTTTTCATCTAATCTCCTCCCGCATGGATTTAAAATTATACCAATCTTTATTGTGAATTAGGCACGGCTAATAGTCTTGTTTCTAATCTTCATGGATTTTAATAGCCTTAATTTCGCTTCTTATCAAACCTAGAAAACTAAATTGATATACTCTCGGTCTTTCATTTTCTACTATGCATTCCACCAACATCTTCTCCCCTCTCACACGTACCATAGCATCAACCCCTAATCTGGCGATGAGATCCCCCTACAACCCAGGTTCATACCATAGTGAAGAGCTCTTCCCATCTATGATTCTTTTCTTAATGTAGTTTATTGCTTCACTTTTAATGCTGAGGATGAACTTCCACTCCAGAGCTGTCCTTCTGGCTACTACATTCCCATGGATTGATCTCTCAAATATTGCCTTTTAAACTTTGCAACCCATAAACCCTCTTCGACTAGAATTTTCAAAAATAATGTGATACCCCATGCTATTTGAAGTTCCTCAAACATGCACTTCCCATTCCCCTTTCATTTTTTGTAATAACCCGCAAATTTGACACTGTAAAATATTAAATTAATTAAGAATGAATTTTTACAAATGTGAATAGGCTATAGTTTTTATAACCGTTACGAATGTTATTATGGGATGATCAATTTAATATATAGTTTTAATGTATTTGGAGTTACAGTTTGCAAAACAATGGCATTAGTGTTTAATAGCATATGTGGCTATTTCAGGCCGAACTGGATAGATGACCCATAATCGAGCCTAAGGACTATATAAATGAGGCTATGGAACCTTAGCCATCACCTATATCTTTTGATTTCTTCCCTAATCTCAAAATTAACCTAATTACTTTCTAATGGTGATTAAAAAATCAATTAAAAAGGGATTATAAATTCAAAGTGTTCCAACTATATCAAATTATATGTGTTTTCGAAGCTCTTAATGAGACGAATCAACGGGAGGTGTTGGTTTGCCATAAAATTACATGAGTTGGCCAAAAGTCATTGTCATAGTTTGCTGATGGTGACCTAGGGTTTGCCAATTTTGGTATTTTTGATTTTGAAGACAATAGGTGAAATTGGAGGCATTAGATGGTAGTTCTCATCATAAGAGTTCAATTGGTGGCCTCAATTTCATCTAAAGACATAAATGGCGGCTGGATTTGTCCATGGAAGCTCTAATTTCTTCCGTTAGTATGGCTGTGTGTTAGTGGGTTTGTAGGGCTGCATGTAAATGGAGAAAGGAGTATGTGAATACGGTTCACATGAGGTTTCTTCCATTGAACCCATGGAAAAATTCCAGATGTTTTGGTACTAATTTTGCAAAGTTTGGAAACTACTGGAAAAAGTGCATTAGTACAACTTATTTATTTTATTAATTAAAGTTTAAAATATTAAATGGATATCCATCGATGAAAAATTATAATTATTGATATGTGTTGCGATATATTGATGATTACTTAGGTATTGTGAATATTTGGATATGTTGTGCCTTGTTGATAATTTATTGTTGAATGTCCTATTATTGAAGATAATTAAATGAAATAATGTGGGTAATATTGTGTAATAATGGGAGAATTAGATAATTAAATGGTAAATGGGGTTGTTTATAGATTTTGGACGATGTTATAAATAACAGTGGTATAACGAACTAAAAGCAATTAATGGAAGAAATTTACTATGATTATGATATATGAATTTCTGGGGAAATTCATTAAAAAAAATAAACCAAATTAGAAAATTTATTATTTTTATTTAAATAAAATGAGATTCCATAAATAATAAAATGGTTTTTGTGAAAATTACACTGTTTTGAGATAAATAGTAATAAATTGGTTTTGTAGAATATTAAAGGGATTTAATGTGTATATTATTACTCCAACGTAAAATAATAGTATTATTGGTTTGTAAGGTATTTTCGATTTAAAATACGATATTTGGAGAGATTTAAAGTAATGAGATTACAATGAAATGTTTGAAGTATATTATCATTTCGAAAGAATTATTATTGTTTAAGATAAATAAAAGGCACTTTTATAACAAACAATAATAAAATGATTATGTACTTGAGAAGAAGATGTTTGTGAATATGATGTTCTTGATGGGTGTAATGCATGATTACTGGTTGATTTTATTTATCACATATGTTGTTTTATGACGATGAGATCGCACTTAAATGTGTGAGATATTTTGCCATTATTACTACTTTCTGTACAATCAACCGTGGTTTAGTTATGTTGGTGTTTATGTTACTAATATAGTGGTTTTTTACACATTTGATTAATTTATGCATCCATTGGTAGTGGATTACAAATGGTTGATATGTGTGTGTGTGTGTGTGTTTGTATGTATGTATGTATGTATGTATGTATATGCTGTGATTAGCTTACTTGATGTTTGTGATTGACATGTGTATTGTCAAATACTTGTAATGTTTAGTGGATAAGTGTGTTATTATTGTTGTCACCTCATATTTACGATGATTGATTAGAAAGGTTTATTACGCATAGTGTTTTCTGGTTCCATTGGTTGCAATAGCTGCAATAGTTGTGTTGGTTAGAGTGGTTGCTAAGGTTGTAATGGTTGCATGGATGTTATGATTGTTATGTGCTAACAACTATTTGGATGTAGGAGAAGAGCAGGAAATAAAGCTGCGTGGGCTTGATCACCTAGAAGGGGTATGAGGCAATCTTTTCCTATGCAATAACTATCGAGCCTACGACCGTAGTGTATAAGGTTAGACGCAGTACAAACATAGTCGAAACCTTTTTCCTTTATATATACACACACATACACACACACGCACACGCTCACTGGTGTGAAGTTGTAGGTGGGAATAGAAGAGTGAATGGAAATGTGGATGTAGGCTGTATTGTGGATAGCTTATTGGTATTTCTTTTATACCATTATTTTATTATTAATTATTTTATGATAATTGATGTATTAAGATGTAAATTATTATGATGATGTTATAAGACGACTATATTATTAAGTTAATGTACATTTACATTGATGTTTGATTCCACCGTAAGGCTTTTTTTATTTTGAATTATAATATAAATGATTCATTGTTTTTAATATTGAAAATTAGTTGCATCGTATTTTGTGGCATTTGTAATTGATTTCAGATGTTGAAAATAGTGTGCCGTTACACTTGGTATCCGAGCTTAGGTTTAGCGACTTCCTCGGCCTTGGGTAGACTTAACCACCTAGGGTAGGTTAATTTACACTTTTGTTGAGTTAAAAATATAGAATAAGGGAGCGTTCTTATTGATGACTATATGTATTTTTTCTATGTATGGATTGTGTACGTAACAACCATTGCCTCATCCTAGGATGATAGCTATTTATAATGACCTCTTAAGTGGGGAGTAAATACTATAGAAATGAGGTATGATGAGCACTTTTAGGAGGGTCTAAGTGCTGGTTTCAACCCAAGTGACATACATGTGACATTAAAACATAACTTAAAAAGCGAGCCTATTTTTATGAAATTTTGACTTGAGAAGTTATAATAGAAATATACGTTTTGGATTTTTTAAAGGTATTTTATTTAAGAAGTAAAAATGTATTTTTACGCCTTAAGGAGATTTACTGGTGTTTGAAAGAGGTGAAAATAAATATTTGACTTGATGAAAATTTGTGAGGATATTTTGCAGAAAAACTATTTTAGTAAAAAGATATTAGAACATTGAAAAAGGAAGAAATATACTTTTGAGAAGTTATTTTAATTGAGAAAATATTTGAAGGTGTTTTTGTTATAAATGTTTTAAAAAGTATCTTTTTGGGTAAAGAGCGAGAGGAACTTTTTTATTTGAAAAAATGTTTTGTTTAAAAGATCATCCTTGACAGTTGAAAAGATTTTTTACGGAATCAAATTTTGGTTGTAACTATTTTTATTTAAAAAACATGTTTTGATAAACAATGTTTGAAGAGAAAACATTTTTTCAAAAAGATTTTGATTGGGAGAGTACTTAATTTTTAAAAGAGAATGTTTTATTGAGAATATGAGTGAATTTCTCATTTTGAAGAAAATGATGTATTGTAGAATATCATTAAATATTTTGAGAAAATATTTTGGGAAAAATACTTTAAAGGATGGAAATAATTTGATTCAAAAGTGAATTTTTGAAATGAGAAGAAGTAAAATATTTGATTTGATCGGATCTTCGCCTTTCATTCCCGATTCCTCTGTTCATCACTTCACCTCCGCTTGCCTCGTCTCTCCATGTCTAAAAAGAAGAAAAACAAGCAAGCTCTTGTCCTAAAGCTGGAAAAGGATCCTTCTCTGACTTGCTCTAGCCAGTGCTACAACGTTGACTCGACTTTGTCTCTGGCAAGCGGTCTAGAAGATATAAATGGATGCTTTTTGTTCGAGGGTATAACTTCGGTTGTTCTTCATGCAACTGACTCAAACGTCTCCCAATTTGTCGCTGTTGTTCAAGATACCACATATGAAATTCAAGCCGCTGCTGCTCTTGTTAATCTAATTGGCATCTCTTATATGCTTGTTTCCATTTCAATGGCCTTTGACCTTCTTGCTGATAAACTTCCTCCTGAATCTCATGGTTGAGACAATGATGTAGCGCAAGTCATGGCTGGCTAGTCTCGGTCCCTCTCAGAGATTATTTCTTAAATTGATGGTGGTTCTACTTCTTCTATTCCTTGATTGGAATCCTATTTGAATCCTGGTGAACATCCTCTATCTCACCTTCCAGAAACAGCTGTTATGAATAATAGTTGAATCCAAACTGTTGTTAGCTTGAGTAACGAAAATGAAAATGCTTTGGATAATTCTGTTGGGTTTGTTATTGATAATTGCACTTCCATGGCATCTGGTTGTAAACATGCCCGGATTTTGCACTGTTCTGATAATTTGATCCCTGTAACAAGTTCAGCTCCTTTAGCAGTTGATGATGCTATGACCCTAATTGTGCCTCTTCCTCTCCATGACATGCCTCTTGCCTAACCGCTACCTATGCTACAATGTCCCCTCCTATTCCCTAGTCTCCTTTAATCCAAGTTTCATCGCAACCTTCCATTCCATTTATTGCTTCCCTAGTTTCAGTTTTGGTGAAAAAATGGTCTTCCTTGTTTAAGACTTTGCCTCGCAACGCGGGTGCCTATATTCCATAGTCCTTTAATATGGTTGAGAATGATGTTGTTGGTTTCCCTCCTCCAGAAGTTATTCAAGCAGCTGAGGACTATTGGGCTAGCTATCTTGTAGGGTTCTTTCTTGATTCGAATCCTCCCTACCATGTTGTTAGGGAGCATTGTTATAACAGATGGAAACTTAAGGGCGGATTACAAGTTCTGTTTGATAATTATATGTACTACTTTATGTTCTCTAGGATGGAAGAAATACAACGTGTGCTTGAGGCGGAGCCTTTATTCCAGTTAAACCTTTCATTATTACTTCCTGGAGTAAGACCATTGATAGTGCATAAGAGTGGGTGTTATCTATCCCTATTTGGGCTTATTTTTCTCATATTCCGTTTATTTTGCAATCGCTGGTTGGTTTGAATTGGATTGCTAGTTTAGTTGGTAAACTTAAGTTTTTTGATGCGAATACGGTAGCTAGAAGTAGGATTGTTTATGCTAAGGCCTTAACTGAAATCTCTCTGGACAAGCTTCTTCCTTCTAAGTTTTCTGTATGCCCTACTGATGGGCATGTTGTTATAATTGATGTTCGCTATGGCTGGAAGCCTGATATTTGTGAGTCCCATCATTCATTTGGTCATTTGGAGTTCGCTTGTAAGCATAGTGCCCCTGATCCTTTAGTTGAACCTCTGGTCTCTATCCAGGCTAGGATCCCCCTTCCTAGGCCTCCATTAAGGAAGTGGATTCTGAAATCTCACCCTACTGAGTTAGTTGTTATGGAGGATTCTCATGCTTTTGTCCCTAACTCATCTACTATTGTTGCTACAACCCCTTCTCCTTTTGCTACTGCTACCGATTCTGCTACATTGGATTCGACCCGAATCCTCCCCCTGATGACGTTGTATGGAGTTCGAGAAAGCAAGCTTGGGTATATGAAAATTTGAAGATGTGATACGATCCAAATTATGCCACTTTCTATAAGTATGTTAGTGATGATGATGAAAAGGGACGTCTTTATTATTAGTCGGTGGATGGTGATCTTACTATTATCGATATTGGTGAGCTTGGTCGAAGGAATAGATCTCTTCTTGCAGATACTTCTTGGGATAGGAAATTCCACTACAGTGTGGATTCGATAGATTACATTTCTACATTAGTTACTCTTTTCTCAGGGTACATCTATATATTCTGGGCTAGATTCTTCGGATGATGGCAGTGATCCTCTTCGTCGAAAGGGGACTAGTTAGTGGCAGTTTTGGCACGTTTGCCAGACTCCTATAGTTCTATTTTCTCTTTAGCGGTTCTGTGCATATGCAGAGCACCTATTATAAATTTGTTAATAAATGGCCCACTATCAAGCTGGAAAGCCTTGCTAAAAAATTTTTGATTTGAATAAAATTCTGAAGGTGTATTTTATTTGGAAAAACTCAATTTAAAGATTGTAAAACTAGACCGTGTGACATGGGATGTGGGACGTCTGGTGATGTGAGTTTTAAGTTTGTCCAAAGTCTATTTTGGTGTATGGGGTTGAGATATTTTACTTTAGTAGTGCCTGCTCATTTTGGTTGAATTGGTCATGTTGTTCTATTACTTGTAGACATTAGTTCTATTAATTTGACTATTTCATTTGACTTTATTTGTTTTATGATCTATTGAATTAATGATTGTTTGAATTAAATTTTATATTCATATTGTGTTATTATTGCTTACTTTTTTGACAACCGTTTGCTTATTAGTTTGTGTTATGCATTCTTGAGTTGATTTTTTGTTGCTTGCATCACGTTTTTTTATTGATTATTTGTTTTACTTCAATTTGCTTAATTGTTAGTTGTTTGTTGGTTGCCTTGTTATGCTTGTGTATATTGTATGGTGGGATACATTGCTTGTTAGTATTAATAATTTTGTGATGAGGTAGTTACCTAGTGTTAACTTTTTAATGGATGTGCATTGGAAAAAGTAATGAGAAGATAAGAGACATATTTGGATCAGTCATGGTGGATGACATGAATTTTTTTCTAGTTGACTATGGGTTATGCATAGGGAAAATGGTGGTTTGCTTCAGATAAAGTGCAAGGAAATCCTAAGAGTCAAGTGAAGTGTTCTAAACTTTTATGAATTAATAAATAAAGGCGTTTGATCGACTAATTCAAGTGGGAAGTGAATGTATGGGACCAAAGTAGTCCAAAGAAGCATGTTTGACAAGACGATGGGATGTGATGGGGCATGGGAAATTCCAAGTCAAGCCACATGCAAAAAGGATTATTGATAACTCTGGATGTGGGTGATTCCATGGGGCAAGGTTATGTGAGGATGTTCACCTATGTACCCTGGATCGTAGGACAGTATAGCCCATCCTGGAAGGGTAGTACCTATGGGATATATATCCAAACGAACCTAAATCCAAATGTGACATAGGGTGTGACTGGCCTTGAAGGTCATTGAAAAAGTTATCATTTACCCGAAAGACTCTAGGAAGGTCACGATGAAACAAGACATTGGGAAAGTCACAAAAGTCACAAAGATGAAGACTTTGGGAAGGTCACGAGGAAGCTGGACTTTAGGAAAGTCATAGTAAAGTAGGTTTTCGATAATGATCATAGTGACGTAGGACTTTAGGAAAGTCGTAGTGAAGCAGCACTTCTATAATGGTCATGGTGAGGAAAGACCTGGGAAAGTCGGTGTGAAGCAGGGCTTCTGTAATGAAGGCGGTGAAGCGAGACTTTGGGAACTTCATAATGAAGTGAGACTTCGGTGATGGTTAAAGTGAAATGAGACTTAAGTAACAATTATAGTGGAGCGAGACTTCAGTGACGATGGTTGGCAAGGTGAGTCCTTGATAATGGCTAATATGATGTGAAGGCTTAGTAATGGCCTAATTTGCCTTAGTGGCGACGGGAAGTGTGTGGTATAAGACCTTGATAATGGCTTAGTTCACCTTAGTGAAGGTATATCTTTTCCGACTATATGTGAGGGACCAGGAAATCAAGGATTGATGCAAGTGCAGCACTATTTTAAGGATGTAGCCATAATATGCACATATATTGTTTTGGAAGGCGTAAGCATGAGATGGTACACCGTTTGTTATGAGGATGAGACTATGAGGAAGTTCATCGATAGGGTGGAAGATATACATCTTATAGTCGAAGGGTAATCTGATTAGGGATTAGCACACATGTGTTATTTTTTAGTACGATGGTGTGATGATTACCATTTTTAGGGTGCGTGCATGCTTTATGTGAATGAGCTATGTTGATTATCGATTTATGTGTATTCTTATTATGCCTGAATGTTTGGACCAACCTAAATTTTGTTGCGTATTTCCACTACGGGTGATTTCATTTGGAGTGCTGAGATGCATGATGTGACTTGTGTATGGAGTTCATCTATGGTTGGGATTGTTTGACCCTCTATTAATGGAGTGTTATTATTATATATACTATAGTTTGGATGCATGATTGAGGAATTCAAGGCGTTACTATAGTATGTTTGTTAAATTTATTATTGTGAATGAATTGTTGTGTGTCATGATTGATTGTATTGTATGGACGACTTATACTATAATTAAAAGATGGTTGATTTAATTAATATACTTCTTTGTATTTTGCAGTTAAACCCATATCGAAACTTTATTCGTTTAGTCTAGGTTCCATTTGAAAAATTGCGATGGCACAATTCTTTTTTGGAGGGAGAGAATGTAACGATCCACAAATTTGACACCGCAAAATATTAAATTAATTAAGAATGAATTTTTGATAAAAGGATGAAATGGGTATCATGTTTATAACAGTTGCGAATGTCTTTCCGAGATGATCGGTTTGATATATAGTTTTAATATATTTGGAGTTACGGTTTACGAAATAGAGGCATTATAGTATTTAAATAGCGTATGAGGTTGTTTCGAGCCAAACTGAATAAATAACCCATAACCTGACATAACAACTATATAAGTGAGGCTAGAGAACCCTAGCCGTCACTTCTATATTCATATTTCTTCCCTAATTCCAAAATTAACCAAATTACTCTCTAATGGTGATTAACAAGTTAATTAAAAGGGATTAAAAATTCAAATGTCCAAACTATATCGAATTATATGTCATTTCGAAGCTGTCGATGAGGCGAATCAATAGGAGGTATCAGTTCGTCATAAAAATACAGGAGTTAGCCAACAAATCTTGGTTAAAAGTTGTTAGTGGTGAGCTAAGTTTGCCAATTCAGGAATTTTGTTTTTGAAGACAATAAGATCTATTGGAGGCATTGGATGGTAGCTCTCTTCACAAAGATTCGATTGGTGGCATCACTTCCATGTAAAGACGTCGATGGTGGTCGAATTTGGCTATGGAAGCTCCGAAATTCGTTGTAGCGACGATAACTAGAGGGGGCAAAACCTAGACGGGGTGGTAGCATGCAGCAAGGCGAACCCAGGGGAGGTAGTCATCGATGACAATTTGGCCTATAGGGGCGATGGTTGCTAGTCAAAGTCAGCGAATTTTGGTTTAGCAGGGCTACATGCATACATGGAGGAAGGAGGAGTATGCGAATACGATTCACTTGCAGTTTCTTCTGTCGAACTCATAGCAGAATTTCGAATGTCCTAGCACCGGTTTTTGCTGAGTTTGGAGATAGTTGAAAATGCACATTGGTTTGGTTTATTTATTTATTTAATTTAATTTAGAATATTAAATAGATAACCATCAATGATGTGTTACGACATATTGATGATTGCTTAGGTATTTTGAATATTTGGATATGTTATGCCTTGCTGATTGTAACGATCCTGACTCGGCCTTCGAAAATCGGCACCCGTACTTCACTTGTACTCGAATGCCGCAGATTCAAACGCCGAATCTGGCTCGCCGGAGCTTATAACACAGTAAGTATAACAACACAGCGGAAGAAAGAAATGGCTGATATCATATACATCACAAATGATACAATATCCAGAATATGATATACAACAATGATATCAATATGATACAACAATATCAGAGACTAATAATAACGTTACAGCGGAAACAACAGAAGTGATAACTCCAAACGATCTTTAAAAGAGAATGAGTCCAACAACTCCAACGTCAAGCTCGAACCACCATCACGTTTCACAAAGAGAAGCAAGGGCGGTCGTGAGTGAACTCCAAACACTGAACTAGCTCCAACTAGTCTACTAAACCTGACTATTTGAAAAACCCAACTCTAGACTGCCCGTGTGGAAAATTGTGGGCACCCAGAGTTTAGGAAGGGAACAATAAACTCCGGGTCAGTCATGGGACTGGCATGAGTAACAAAAACAGTTTATCTTTAAAACAAACAACAAAGGAATTTTAAACATTGAAATCCGCAATGCTTTTTGGAAAATGAAACTACCATAAGGCCTCCCGCCACACACACAATGCAAACGCAGAATTGGAGGAGATTTCTCCTTATGATAGTCAAATATGCTCAATACGAGAAAACTCTTTGATATTATCACTAGTGCATAGTGTGAAAGCATTTCGAAAATACAATATTAATCTTAGCCAGCATACAACCATTATTGTATGCCTACTATAGCTACTATGTTCAATAGCAGGTTACCGCCACATTCCATAGCAGGTTATACAACTAAAACCGTACAAGGTTCGTATTGTTTCTTTGGATTTTCCAACAAATGGTCAGGCTAAGGAACTTCCTATGCCACATGGGAACGCCTCTGGAGGGACGCCCTGAGAGACAACTGCTCTCTGCCAACACAAGGCCGGTTACCCCCTTCTCGGGAAGTAAACCTAAGATATGCCACCCCCGGTCATTTGCGACCTTTATCCGAGGCCTCGATCACACAGCAACAATCACATAGTAAATGAGATTGGAGCAACCACACAGGTAAAATATCTGGTCTCCATACCATGATACCACCTTTTTCCAGAAGGAATGGACATACCCTAGGGGAGCTACCCCTGAAACCTTGCCGCATCTTTCCTGTTTCGACCATTTCCGGTTTGTGAGGTCCGATGAGGTCTCGTCCACAAAGTTATGCTTTACATGAAAGCCATGCTTTGATCAACAAATGATCAGCAACACACAGCAGCACTCAGCATGCCACACTACCAAATTGGGAGTGTATCACTGATAACCTTCAACTACATAACCTCTGAGCTCGTACGTCTCAGAGAAGGGTGTTAAGCTAAGAGAATAAATCTCCGCCACCAAACATAAATGTATTTGAAACAAATCAGCTTTATATCTCAAAGTGTAATGTCAGACATACGGCCATACAAGTCTGTTCCGGGTTCGAACAGAACCGAAGGCACTTCCGAAGAAGCCCTTGCAATCCAGGTATTCACAATCCCGATCAGATTTCCCATCACTTAGGGAATCTCTATACCGGCGCGACTCAGTGTATAGACAATCGATAGGTTATCCTTTCGTTTTCGAAAATACCCGGTCTTCAACACCGGTCTTCAAATGTTATCCATTTACGTCGTATCACTATTCGGAATGGGTTATATGACACAAAGTCCTCTCCCGGCTAAACCGAATAATGAGCGCAATATTTTAAAAACATATGAATAATGGGATTTCAGTTAAGTCATAACTTGTTATCCAAATTTCCTCTTCAAATGGTTTAAACGAATTACCATTTTAATCTTTTACACAAAAAGATTCATCTCACAAAGTTCACCCAGTTTCACAAAGATCTATTTATAGATTTTCAAATCAGTTTTCCTTTAAAATTGGATTACCTCGTCCAATCTTTAAAACAAAGATTTAATTGAGCTTTCAAAACAATTCCATTTCGACCTTTTATACAAAAGGTACACCTTTCCAATTTCAAAACAAAGTTCAACAATCTTTCACAAAGATTTATTCATAACTAGGAAAACCATTTTCATTTCAAACTTGAAATTCTTTTGACACAAATTGGAAATTCATTCCTTATATGAAAGCTTCTATTATTTGAAAACAAATAGTTTTCATTTCGGAAAATCTGATTCATTTATACGAGTTAAGGTCCTTGGGTTAAATTCAAATTCTCAAAACCATACTTTTAAAATGGTTTAAATTCATATAAACACATTTATAACATCTTTAACCATAATTTCCAAACATGGAATTCAATTCCAAATTTTGAATTCAAATTCAAATTAAATTATTTAAATTGGAAACTTTACCCAGTTATTCAAAATAACTTTTATCTTAAAAACTCCTTTTCAAAAGCTTTAACATTTAACCCAAATCCATTTCCAAAATCAATTGAAATTAAAATTTCAATTTCAAAAAAACATTAAAGTTAAATCATCTGTGACTTAACCGATTTCCTCGTGAAATCCATATTTGTGTGTGTAAGAGTGTGGTCCAGGGGTTTTAACAAAGTAGTGCAACACTACAAATCATCACATCATCACAGATTAAATACAACATTATAGTTAATAAGCGGTATAACTATAACGCTTATTTTTTTTCCACAAATCACAAATATATATATCACAGATAATAAATTGCAGTCATCTCAGATAAATAAATTACATTACAGATCACACCACAAATCAGGATATATCACAAAGCATCACAGATCACGGAATATCAACAATTCAACCATTCAATCAAATTCTGACATCCACAAGTAAGTTTAATTAATCAACTGATTAATTTAAATCAGATGTATCAATTATTAATCTGGGTTAATTATCATAAGTTAATTACAATTTATCTTAAATAAATTTCCCTTTCATCATTTATTAGTTAACTTTTACTATTAACTAATCAATCTTAATTAATGAACCAATTAACCTTTAATTATTTAATTTATCCTAATTAATCACAATTATTAATTAATCCTTTAATTAATAAATTTAATTAACCCCTTGATTAATAACAAATATTTATACCCAAATTACTGATTATCATTCAATTAATTACATCCGGTAATTATCTATTAATTACCTTTCTAAGTGATTATATTTTCCAAATTGTCAAATGATTATTCTGAATTAATTTAAACTTAAGTAATTAACTTGAACAAATTCAATTAACTCAATTAATTACACTGAATAATTAATTCCATAATTACTGTCATTAAGTAATTATACTTAATAATTCCATAATTGATTATTATTAAATTAATCAATCTAATTTATTGTTAAAATTTATCACATTAATTAATTATTCAAATAAAATCTTAGTTAATGACTTCATTAACTATTGAATTTCTTTAATTGCCTTTCTAAAGAAATTTACTTATATTAATCATTATTGATTATAAATCGATTCACCATTAAGAACTCATTCGTTAATGAATTAGAAATCATTAATCTTCATTACTTAAAGTCACTCATTCATGATTTAATATGTTATTTACAATATATTAAAAACATTGTTTCAAATTCCCTTTTAAATTCCAATTTAGATTTAAAATTTAAAATAAATCCTTATTTCCCTTGAATAAAGCTCAGAACAAATTTCCTTAGCATTTTTAAATCTACATTTTAAAATAACAATTGGTTATAAAGGAAATTTTTAAAGAGTTTAAAATCACTTTTCTTTTTAAATTTAACATATTTAAAATTTACTTTAACACTTAAGTTATAAATCTTAATTAATTTCAAAATCTGGAAATCTGGTTTAAAAATTTATTTCAGGTTTGAACTTTCTAATTTTCAACTTGTTTAAATTTCCATCTACAATTTCAAATCTATTTTAAATTCAAACTTCTCTAATCTATTTGATTACATTTAAGTTATTAAAAACAATTTGAATTTGTAAACTTTATTTATTTTCAAATTAAATTCCAATTCAACTTGAGTTTATCTTCACATTTTTATTAGAACCTCAATTTAAAACCTTGATTGATAAGTTTAAGTTTAGTTTTAAAATTTAGAAAATAGGAAACAGTCTTCTGGTTCAAAACCTGGAACCACATTTTTTGACCTGAGACCCTACGCCTCATGCTTCGAGTAAACAACTCGATTTACTCGAGTATAACGCGAGACTCTCCTCTGTTCTTCCTAGGCAAATAAATACCTAGGCTGACACCCCAAGGCTCGTGCACGTTCACATCGCCGTTGGACGGCTTCCGGCATCGCCACGACGTCGAGCCTATCGACAATCCTCCCCAGAACAGACTCTGATCGTTCGAACCTCACCTTCGTCTCGAAATTTGAATTCGAGACAAATTTGAAACCTGGAAACACTTAAACCCATCATATCCCAAACCTATCAACGCCACGTCCACCGAACTCCGACCACTAGCCAGTCTACAACTCCGGCCATCGACTCGCCAACCCCCTAGCCACCATTACCCAGAAGCACGAGCAACTCGACGCTCGAACGAAGGCATGAGGCACGAGTTTCCTATTCGTGAAAAAAATTAGGTTTACAAACTAAAGTCCTACACCGCTGTTGCCACCGTCATCTTTGCCACCTCCGACCATTTTTCCAGGCATACCCATAGGCTTCTCCATCGCCACGAGAAAACCCGACCTCCACGAATCGATTGACCACCGGAAATTGATCAAAATTAAATTTTCGAGCAAAAACAAACTGCTCTCAATCCAGTTGCTTAAAAATCATCAAACAAGATTTATAAATCCTATCTTTTAGTAAGGATTCAAGCTATATGCTTGAATTAAAAATTCGTGATACTTGAGATTTCCAGAAAATAAAGTTTTTATTGTAAAAACTTGATTTTCCGTTCTATATGCATTTTTATTTCATGAAACTAATTTTAGATTGTAGCTCATACTTAAATACAACTATCTTGTTTTGAAACTAAGGCTTGATATTGATTAGAAAGGAAGAAATGGAATTTTCTTTATGGTTTGATACTCTGGAACTAAACAGAGAAGAAGAAAAACAATCACTGATGCTTATACACAGAGCACTTGCAAGATATATACTCAAGCTTGAAATTATTAGTTGTTACTCACCTTAATCATTCTTAGTTCTAGAAGTTTTCAGCTGGAATTTGAAGCCTTTTTGAATTTGGAAAGTTGAAAATCTTGTTTAAGTTTGCTACTGGAAGTCTTCTTCTTGATCTCAGATTTCCTTTGAGTGCTTTGATTTTTTTTTCTGAGATGTTTGTTTAATTTGAAATTTGTTTAAGTATGAAATAGTATTTGCTTCAGATTTTTCTTGTTTGGAATGGACGAACTAAAATGAAGTTGGTTGATGTATATAAGAAATGAAGTAGATAGGGTAATAAAATATGTACAAGTTGATATGATTTTATACAAGGTGATGTTAGTACCAGATTTTTATTTGTTGGCCAGGGATATTTCTTTGCTTTGGTGACTGATGATAGAATTTGTGGTGGCTTGCATTAATTGTGTTGTACCATATTTATATTTTTTCTTTTCTTCATTTCGGCTGTACATGGTATGAAGATAGTCGATGTCTTCTCTTGCAAGCTATTTCACTTGTTTACATTTCTTTCCTTTATAAGTTGATTCATAGTTATCCAATTTGTTTTTCAAGTCTACACTTATCTTTTATTTGTTCATATTTGAATGTATTTCTTTCTTTTCTTTTTCTTTAGTTCATACTTATCTTCATTTTGTTCCCTTGTTTCATATTCAAGTATATATATATTTCTTTCTTCCTTTGCTTTGTCCTATTACTTTATAAACTAAATGAATTTAATATGTTGGTAAAATTTATCTAATGTGTTTACTTTATTTTTTATAATTTATCCTATATATTTGTATTCCTATTTTTTTATCTCAAATATTTATTTTGTAATATTACTTTATAATATAAATAAATTTCTATTTTAATATGTTATTATTTAAATTTAGCTAATTTGCTTTATTTTTTCCTTTTTTTGGTAGTCTATTTGTATTACATTATTTTGTATGGATTTATGAGATTAAAATTTATATATTTACCTTATATTGTATAAAAATATATAATTTATTTTGAAATATAGATGAATTTCTATATTTTATTTTGTTGTTAAAATTTTAGCTAATGCTTTTCTTTATATTTTTATAACTTATCTTTTATATATTGATTTCTAACTTATATATTACTTTTTTGACTTTAATACTTATTGTCTAAACATCCTTTGAAAATTATTTTATATCAATTACAAAATATAACTTTCAAAATATTCGTTAATATAATTAAAGGCACGTCTAATTTAATCATATCCAAAATCCAAATACAAATTTTTTTTGTAAGATATTTAAATTCAAATTCTAATTTCAAATTGTATCCTCAATCTATTTTATATACCTATTTATCCCAAAGATCCAAATTAATTCTCAATTAATTCATTGTTTAACTAAAATTTGATATTAATTACCAATTATTTCACAAATTTTATTCAAAAATTAAATTAATTATCAATTTAAATTTAATTAAAATCCGGGGTCGTTACAGTTCCCCCCCTAAGAAATTTCGTCCTCGAAATTTGCCAGGGAGACATAAGGATAGATGAAGAATATTTCATCAAATTAAATTGAGCATCTATTCTGCATTTGGCTTACCAAATCAGAATATCAATAATAGATACAAGAACGAATTTTTTTAATATTTTACAAGATACTCGGGTTATCCGGATCTACGAAATATGCAGGGGCATCGGTTAGTTTGAAGGAATAACTAACCATTCGTAGAACATATCCGGACCCAAAAAAAATAGATAGATATATGGATACAATTTCTAAAACTTTTAGTTTAGAAACTAAAGTATACCTATCAACCATAGAAAGCAAAGCAACCAATTCATCCAAACAAACAATTCTGACCTATTTGGAGTTTATGTTCCATACAAATATATCAAATCTTCTTCCTAGATCTACCAGGAACTATCAAAGAATTGAAAAGAGATGCTGAACAAAAGAGATTGATAGAGAAAAGATTGTTTCCTTGTTGTTACAGGGTATTGACCATTTATACTCGTATTCCCCTGTCCCCTATCTCATCCTCTTCTAACACTCATACTTACTATTAGTGGATAGTAAGAGAATTTATTGAGGTATACGGACAGATATCTTAGGGATACCCATTCTAGGGTATACTTCACCCTATCGATAATGAGCTACTTAATGTGTTATACTCCTGAGCTAAAGTTCAACCTTAGCTCTAATACCAATTGTAACGATCCTGACTCGGCCTTCGAAAATCGGCACCCGTACTTCAGTTGTACTCGAATGCCGCAGATTCAAACGCCGAATCTGGCTCGCCGGAGCTTATAACACAGTAAGTATAACAACACAGCGGAAGAAAGAAATGGCTGATATCATATACATCACAAATGATACAATATCCAGAATATGATATACAACAATGATATCAATATGATACAACAATATCAGAGTCAAATAATAACGCTACAGCGGAAACAACAGAAGTGATAACTCCAAACGATCTTTAAAAGAGAATGAGTCCAACAACTCCAACGTCAAGCTCGAACCACCATCACATTTCACAAAGAGAAGCAAGGGCAGTCGTGAGTGAACTCCAAACACTGAACTAGCTCCAACTAGTCTACTAAACCTGACTATTTGAAAAACCCAACTCTAGACTGCCCGTGTGGAAAATTGTGGGCACCCAGATTTTAGGAAGGGAACAATAAACTCCGGGTCAGTCATGGGACTGGCATGAGTAACAAAAACAGTTTATCTTTAAAACAAACAACAAAGGAATTTTAAACATTGAAATCCGCAATGCTTTTTGGAAAATGAAACTACCATAAGGCCTCCCGCCACACACACAATGCTAACGCAGAATTGGAGGAGATTTCTCCTTATGATAGTCAAATATGCTCAATACGAGAAAACTCTTTGATATTATCACTAGTGCATAGTGTGAAAGCATTTCGAAAATACAATATTAATCTTAGCCAGCATACAACCATTATTGTATGCCTACTATAACTACTATGTTCAATAGCAGGTTACCGCCACATTCCATAGCAGGTTATACAACTAAAACCATACAAGGTTCATATTGTTTCTTTGGATTTTCCAACAAATGGTCAGGCTAAGGAACTTCCTATGCCACATGGGAACGCCTCTGGAGGGACGCCCCGAGAGACAACTGCTCTCTGCCAACACAAGGCCGGTTACCCCCTTCCCGGGAAGTAAACCTAAGATATGCCACCCCTGGTTGTTTGCGACCTTTATCCGAGGCCTCGATCACACAACAACAATCACACAGTAAATGAGATTGGAGCAACCACACAGGTAAAATATCTGGGCTCCATACCATGACCACCTTTTTCCAGAAGGAATGGACATACCCTAGGGGAGCTACCCCTGAAACCTTGCCGCATCTTTCCTGTTTCGACCATTTCCGGTTTGTGAGGTCTGATGAGGTCTCGTCCACAAAGCTACGCTTTACACGAAAGCCATGCTTTGATCAACAAATGATCAGCAACACACAGCAGCACTCAGCATGCCACACTACCAAATTGGGAGTATATCACTGATAACCTTCAACTACATAACCCCTGAGCTCGTACGTCTCAGAGAAGTGTGTTAAGCTAAGAGAATAAATCTCCGCCACCAAACAGAAATGTATTTGAAAGAAATCAGTTTTATATCTCAAAGTGTAATGTCAGACATACGGCCATACAAGTCTGTTCCGGGTTCGAACAGAACCGAAGGCACTTCCAAAGAAGCCCTTGCAATCCGGGTATTCACAATCCCGATCGGATTTCCCATCACTTAGGGATTCTCTATACCGGCGCGACTCAGTGTAGAGACAATCGATAGGTTATCCTTTCGTTTTCGAAAATACCCGGTCTTCAACACCGGTCTTCAAATGCTATCCATTTACGTCGTATCACTATTCAGAATGGGTTATATGACACAAAGTCCTCTCCCGGCTAAACCGAATAATGAGCGCAATATTTTAAAAACATATGAATAATGGGATTTCAGTTAAGTCACAACTTGTTATCCAAATTTCCTCTTCAAATGGTTTAAATGAATTACCATTTTAATCTTTTACACAAAAAGATTCGTCTCACAAAGTTCACCCAGTTTCACAAAGATCTATTCATAGATTTTCAAATCAGTTTTCCTTTCAAATTGGATTACCTCGTCCAATCTTTAAAACAAAGATTTAATTGATATCTTTCAAAACAATTCCATTTCGACCTTTTATACAAAAGTTACACCTTTCCAATTTCAAAACAAAGTTCAACAATCTTTCACAAAGATTTATTCATAACTAGGAAAACCATTTTCATTTCAAACTTGAAATTCTTTTGACACAAATTGGAAATTCATTCCTTATATGAAAGCTTCTATTATTTGAAAACAAATAGTTTTCATTTTGGAAAATCTGATTCATTTATACGAGTTAAAGTCCTTGGGTTAAATTCAAATTCTCAAAACCATACTTTTAAAATGGTTTAAATTCATATAAACACATTTATAACATCTTTAACCATAATTTCCAAACATGGAATTCAATTCCAAATTTTGAATTCAAATTCAAATTAAATTATTTAAATTGGAAACTTTACCCAGTTATTCAAAATAACTTTTATCTTAAAAACTCCTTTTCAAAAGCTTTAACATTTAACCCAAATCCATTTCCAAAATCAATTGAAATTAAAATTTCAATTTCAAAAAAACATTAAAGTTAAATCATCTGTGACTTAACCGATTTCCTCGTGAAATCCATATTTGTGTGTGTAAGAGTGTGGTCCAGGGGTTTTAACAAAGTAGTGCAACACTACAAATCATCACAGATTAAATACAGCAATATAGTTAATAAGCGGTATAACTATAACGCTTATTTTTTTATCCACAAATCACAAATATATATATCACAGATAATAAATTACAGTCATCCCAGATAAATAAATTACATTACAGATCACAACACAAATCAGGATGTATCACAAAGCATCACAGATTAGGGAATATCAACAATTCAACCATTGAATCAAATTCAGACATCCACAAGTAAGTTTAATTAATCAACTGATTAATTTAAATCAGATGTATCAATTATTAATCCGGGTTAATTATCATAAGTTAATTACAATTTATCTGAAATAAATTTCCCTTTCATCATTTATTAGTTAACTTTTACTATTAACTAATCAATCTTAATTAATGAACCAATTAACCTTTAATTATTTAATTTATCCTAATTAATCACAATTATTAATTAATCCTTTAATTAATAAATTTAATTAACCCCTTGATTAATAACAAATATTTATACCCAAATTACTGATTATCATTCAATTAATTACATCCGGTAATTATCTATTAATTACCTTTCTAAGTGATTATATTTTCCAAATTGTCAAATGATTATTCTGAATTAATTTAAACTTAAGTAATTAACTTGAACAAATTCAATTAACTCAATTAATTACACTGAATAATTAATTCCATAATTACTGTCATTAAGTAATTATACTTAATAATTCCATAATTGATTATTATTAAATTAATCAATCTAATTTATTGTTAAAATTTATCACATTAATTAATTATTCAAATAAAATCTTAGTTAATGACTTCATTAACTATTGAATTTCTTTAATTGCCTTTCTAAAGAAATTTACTTATATTAATCATTATTGATTATAAATCGATTCACCATTAAGAACTCATTCGTTAATGAATTAGAAATCATTAATCTTCATTACTTAAAGTCACTCATTCATGATTTAATATGTTATTTACAATATATTAAAAACATTGTTTCAAATTCCCTTTTAAATTCCAATTTAGATTTAAAATTTAAAATAAATCCTTATTTCCCTTGAATAAAGCTCAGAACAAATTTCCTTAGCATTTTTAAATCTACATTTTAAAATAACAATTGGTTATAAAGGAAATTTTTAAAGAGTTTAAAATCACTTTTCTTTTTAAATTTAACATATTTAAAATTTACATTAACACTTAAGTTATAAATCTTAATTAATTTCAAAATCTAGAAATCTGGTTTAATAATTTATTTCAGGTTTGAACTTTCTAATTTTCAACTTGTTTAAATTTCCATCTACAATTTCAAATCTATTTTAAATTCAAACTTCTCTAATCAATTTGATTACTTTTAAGTTATTAAAAACAATTTGAATTTGTAAACTTTATTTATTTTCAAATTAAATTCCAATTCAACTTGAGTTTATCTTCACATTTTTATTAAAACCTCAATTTAAAACCTTGATTGATAAGTTTAAGTTTAGTTTTTAAATTTAGAAAACAGGAAACAGTCTTCTGGTTCAAAACCTGGAACCACATTTTTTTGACCTGAGACCCTACGCCTCATGCTTCGAGTAAACAACTCAATTTACTCGAGTATAACGCGAGACTCTCCTTTGTTCTTCCCAGGCAAATAAATACCCAGGCTGACACCCCAAGGTTCGTGCACGTGCACATCGCCGTTGGCTGGCTTTCAGCATCGCCACGACGTCGAGCCTATCGACAATCCTCCCCAGAACAGACTCCGATCGTTCGAACTTCACCTTCGTCTCGAAATTTGAATTCGAGACAA
Source organism: Allium fistulosum (assembly GCA_030737815.1). Taxonomy (NCBI): domain Eukaryota; kingdom Viridiplantae; phylum Streptophyta; class Magnoliopsida; order Asparagales; family Amaryllidaceae; genus Allium; species Allium fistulosum. Next base: position 1,382,559,859 of record CM060901.1, on the reverse strand, counting down.
ACTTGAAACATGGAAACACTTAAACCCATCACATCCCAAACCTGTCAAAGCCACGTCCACCGAACTTCGACCACTAGCCAGTCTACAACTCCGACCATCGACTCGCCAACCCCCCAGCCACCATTACCCAGAAGCACGAGCAACTCGACGCTCGAACGAAGGCATGAGGCACGAGTTTCCTATTCATGAAAAAAATTAGGTTTATAAACTAAAGTCCTACGCCGCAGTCGCCACCGTCATCTTTGCCACCTCCGACCATTTTTCCAGGCATCCCCATAGGCTTCTCCATCGCCACGAGAAAATCCGACCACCACGAATCGATTGACCACCGAAAATTAATCAAAATTAAATTTTCGAGCAAAAACAAACTGCTCTCAATCCAGTTGCTTAAAAATCATCAAACAAGATTTAAAAATCCTATCTTTCAGTAAGGATTCAAGCTATATGCTTGAATTAAAAATTCGTGATACTTGAGATTTCCAGAAAATAAAGTTTTTACTGTAAAAACTTGATTTTTCGTTCTATATGCATTTTTATTTCATGAAACTATTTTTAGATTGTAGCTCATGCTTAAATACAGCTATCTTGTTTTGAAACTAAGGCTTGATATTGATTAGAAAGGAAGAAATGGAATTTTCTTTGTGGTTTGATACTCTGGAACTAAACAGAGAAGAAGAAAAACAATCACTGATGCTTATACACAGAGCACTTGCAAGATATATACTCAAGTTTGAAATCATTAGTTGTTACTCACCTTAATCATTCTTAGTCCCAGAAGTTTTCAGCTGGAAGTTGAAGCCTTTTTGAATTTGGAAAGTTGAAAATCTTGTTTAAGTTTGCTACTGGAAGTCTTCTTCTTGATCTCAGATTTCCTTTGAGTGCTTTGATATTTTTTTCTTCTGAGATGTTTGTTTAATTTGAATTTTGTTTAAGTCTGAAATAGTATTTGCTTTAGATTTTTCTTGTTTGGAATGGACGAACTGAAATAAAGTTGGTTGATGTATATAAGAAATGAAGTAGACAGGGTAGTAAAATTTGTACAAGTTGATATGATTTTATACAAGGTGATGTTAGTACCAGATTTTTATTTTTTGGCCAGGGATATTTCTTTGCTTTGGTGGCTGATGATAGAATTTGTGGTGGCTTGCATTAATTGTGTTGTACCATATTTATATTTTTTCTTTTCTTCATTTCGGCTGTACATGGTATGAAGATAGTTGATGTCTTCTCTTGCAAGCTATTTCACTTGTTTACATTTCTTTCCTTTACAAGTTGATTCATACTTATCCAATTTGTTTTTCAAGTCTACACTTATCTTTTATTTTTTCATATTTGAATGTAATTCTTTCTTTTCTTTTTGTTTAGTTCATACTTATCTTCATTTTGTTCCCTTGTTTCATATTCAAGTATATATATATATATATATATATATCTTCCTTTGCTTTGTCTTATTACTTTATAAACTAAATGAATTTAATATGTTGGTAAAATTTATCTAATGTGTTTACTTTATTTTTTTATAATTTATCCTATATATTTGTATTCCTATTTTTTTTATCTCAAATATTTATTTTGTAATATTACTTTATAATATAAATAAATTTCTATTTTAATATGTTATTATTTAAATTTAGCTAATTTTCTTTATTTTTTCCTTTTTTTGGTAGTCTATTTGTATTACGTTGTTTTGTATGGGTTTATGAGATTAAAATTTATATATTTACCTTATATTGTATAAAACTATATAATTTATTTTGAAATATAGATGAATTTCTATATTTTATTTTGTTGTTAAAATTTTAGCTAATGCTTTTCTTTATATTTTTATAACTTATCTTTTATATATTGATTTCTAACTTATATATTACTTTTTTGACTTTAATACTTATTGTCTAAACATCCTTCGAAAATTATTTTATATCAATTACAAAATATAACTTTCAAAATATTCATTAATATAACAGTATAATTAAAGGCACGTCTAATTTAATCATATCCAAAATCCAAATACAAATTTATTTTGTAAGATATTTAAATTCAAATTCCAATTTCAAATTCTATCCTCGACCTATTTTATATACCTATTTATCCCAAATATCCAAATTAATTCTCAATTAATTCATAGTTTAACTAAAATTTGATATTAATTACCAATTATTTCACAAATTTTATTTAAAAATTAAATTAATTATTAATTTAAATTTAATTTAAATCCGAGGTCGTTACACTGATAGTTTATTGTTGATTGTCGTATTATTGAACATAATTAATTAAAATAATGTGGGTAAAATTAGGTATGAGGGGAGAATTAGGTAAATAAATGGTAAATAGGGTTATATATAGATTTTGGGCGATGTTATAAATAAAAGTGGTTTAATGAATTAAAATGAGATTAATGGAAGAAATAACAAGGTTATTATTTATGAATCTGTAGGGAAATTCATTAATAACTATGGAAGATATATTTTCAAACCAAATTGGAATTTTTTTATTTAAATAAAAACGAGATTCCATAAATAATATGACGGTTTTTGTGAAAATTACACTATTTTGAGATAAAATAGTAATAAACTGGTTTTGTAGAATATTAACGGGATTTGATATGTGTATCATTATTTTGATGGAAAATAATGATACTATTGGTTTGAAAGGTATTTTTGATATAAAATACGATGTTTGGAGAGATTTTAAGTGATGAAATTACAACGAAATATCTTGAAGTATATTATCATTTTGGAAGGATTATTATTGCTTTGAGATAAATAAAAGGCGCTTTGATAATAAAAAATAATAAAATAATATTATACTTAAGAGAAGATGATGGTTGTAAATATGGTTTTTTGGATGGATGTAATGTGTGATTAGTGGTTAATTTTATTTATCAGATATGTTGTTTAATGACAATGAGATAGCATTTGGATATGTGTGTGTATGTGATATTTTGCCATTATATCTACGTCTTATGTAGTCAACTATGGTTTTGTTGTGTTGGTGTTTGTGTTACTAATATAGTAGTTTTGTACACATTTTATTGATTTATACTTACATTGATGGTGGATTACTAATGGAAGATAATTAGTATATGTGAGTATGTGTGTGTATTTGTGTATGTGTATGCTGTGAGTAGCTTATTTGATGTTTGGGATTGACATTGTGTATTGTCAAATGTTTATAATATTTAATAGCTAAGTGTGCTATCATTGTTGTTACCCCATATTTATGATGATTTATTGGATTGATTTAGTAGGAGTAACGTTTCCTGGTCGCATTGGTTGCATTGATTACTATGGTTGCAATAGTTACATAGATGTTATAATTGTTATGTACTAACGACTATTTGAATGTAGGAAAAGAGTAGGAAATAGAACTACGCCGACTTGATCCCCCAAAAGGGGTACGTAGACAGTATTTACCTATGTAATAGCTATCGAACCTATGACCATAATGTAAAGGGTCAGGCGCAGTCCAAACATAGTTGAAACTTTTTCCCTTATATATATATGTACAGTTGTGAAGTTGTAGGTAGGAGTAGAAGAGGGAATCGAAAGGTGGATGCATGCTCTATTGTGCATAGCTGATTGGTATATTCTTTCATACCATTGTTTTTTGTTAAGTAGTTAATGATAATTGATGTATTGAGATGTAAATTATTGTGATGATGTTGTAAGATAATTTTATTATTAAATTAATGTACATTTATATTGATGTTTGATTCCGCCGTGAGGTTTTATTTTATTTTAAATTATAGTATAAATAATCCACCATTTTTAATATTGAAAATTAGTTGCAGTGTATTTTGTGGCACTTGTAATTGATTTCGGATGTTGAAAATAGTAGGGGTGTTATATTTTTGATTCTGCATAAAATTCCCAAGGGATTTTGCTTGATCCTCCTTTCTATAAAAAGTTACTACATATATAAGTGATGTGCCAAATTGTGGCAATGGGAAATCTAAAATGTTGCATCTAGTACTGCACCATGGGATAAAATATAGATCTGATCAACTCAATTCTACCTACTAGACTCAACATTCTGCACTTCCACCGTTCTATTTTCCATATTATTTTTTCTATTAAGCTCTGGAAATCATAATTCTTCAAATTAACATTTGACAGTGGAATACCTAGGTACTTAATTGGGAGGAATCCTTCCTTCATATTTAAATTTTACAAATTTCATTCCTGTAGCTACACCCTCCACCAACAAAAATAATAGAATTTTTATTATTCAATTGAAGCCATGTTGCATTGTATAATTCGTTGAAAATTTCCTCAATTATTGTATCTACTTTTACATCCACTTTAAGGAAGATGATGATACCGTATAAATAAATGATGTGGTTTAACATTGATTAACTTCTTATTATGATCTTTTTCCCCTTCTTTTTTCCAGCAATAATGAGAAGAACTCCAACATTATGACAAACAACAAAGGCGATAGAGGATCACCCTGTCAAAGACCATCTACCGCAATACCCGAATGCACTTCTATAATACAGAACTAAAAATCCCTACGAGTTGACAATTTCTTGTACCAGACTAGCCCATTTCTCAGTGAATCCCATACTCCTCATTATGTGTATTATGAAATTTCTATTGACTAGATCATAAGCCTTTGTGATATCCACATTTTTTATACATCATAGTTGTTTTTCCTACCAAATACTCTAACCGTTTCTTGAGAAATTAGAATATCATCCATTATATTTCTCCCTTAACAACCATGCATTGGTCCTTTAATATTAATAAGTTCATCAATTACCTCAATCTGTTGGTCATTACTTTTACGATAATTTTGTACAATAAGTTGCAACACGAGACATGCTTAAAATCTGTGTGGTTGACTTCCTTGATTAGCTTTCTAGTTTCAAAGGCCTCCTTGACCATATGTATAATTTTGGCTTTTAACTCATTCCAATGAACTTTGTATGATTTTTCTTTAAATCCGTTTGGGCCAAGAGCTAAGTAGTCATTAATGTTGAATATTGCCTTAGCCGACCTATGCTGCTCACTTGACCCGAGAAACTTCAATTCCTTAAGGAGATCGAGTGTTCCAGCGTTTCATCTAGTGATTCAAATCAAGTGCTCCAGCGATTGATCATATTTTGCTCGATCCATTCGCTACTACGATCCATCATCTTGTTTGAGCCTAAGCCCTAACCGACCTATCGCCCTGTTCGAGTTTAAGTTCCATCCAATCCATCATTTTGTTGTATCCGAGCCAACCCACTGTCTTGTTGCAGCCGACCTATCGTTTGCTTGCCCACGACCTAATCAGTAGCTCGCCAAGCTTAATTCGTGATCCTATTTGTTCCATTAAACCAATTTGAGGTGGGTTTGCTTGGTTGAGTTGTTAATTGCTATGTTGGTATGGCGGTTTAATGCCCAGCCTTAGCTTGTGACGTTAACTACAAGATTTCGCGCTGATTGTGGTTCTTTGGAGGAAGATAGGAAATCTGGTCTTGAGTCGTCTCTTGGAATGACATTCGGGCTTTGGCCTAAGGCTTGATGCGTTTTGCTATCTTCGTCCATCGAACCAGACTTCGCTTGTTGCCAGTCTACAGACGTCACTTGCATAACACTTCATCAGTTGACCTTGATTCTTCTGAGAACTTGGGCATATCTTGTTTTACCTATTGCATGCTTGGTGTCCCTGCAATGAGAAGAGTTTTCCGTGTCGCTTCGGACGACGGATTCATTATCGATCATAGACCGATAACAGGTAAGTGCGCAAGCAGTACAATTAAAAGTAGAAAGCAAAATTTCACGGGAAGTTCTTCTCTCCTTCCACTACAAGCGAACACTGGATATGATGTTTGCGGCACTTCAGACACCGAGTTTACCCCACATAGGTAGCACACTGCACTTGCCCCAGTTCACGCTTGAAATCTAATGCGCTAATCTCAAGTTCATGTCACCTCGGAGTTCAAGTGTGATAGGGGGAACTCATGAAAATAGGATATATTTGCTAATAGAGTTACCTAACATTTTACGGACGCGAGTTCTGTCATATAGAATGAAACAGCCATCCGCACGTCGCAAGCCGAGTAGACGAAATCCGACGCTTTCCAAAGCTGAATCGTCATCTACCTCGCAAGCCAAGTTTGGTCAACTAGTTCCGGTTGGGCCCATTTTGGATCGCACGCCTCCCAACTTTCGAGTCCTACTCAACACACCTGAAAAGGCCCTGTCGGTGGTCTTCGCCAAGATTCTCCATAATATATGTATACAACATGGGATTCTCGAAGAGGCCGCGCACCTACGGGCGAAAGATTAGTTTGCTCACATGCCTCCCCCAGGGTTCACAGCTTGTCATTGATACATGTGTTTGAATGGAGTCGTGCCCCCTCAATGATTTCCTACGCGAGACGCTCTCGAACTTGGGGATTGCCCCATTCCAGCTTCATCCAAATGATTATGCCATTCTTACATGCCTGCATGTCCTTTTCATGTGGACATTCCACCGTGCTTTGAGTTTCGATGAGTTGTGGTACTTTTTGGCTTTCAAGAGGAGGGACGACTGCCCTTCTCTGATCATAATTGAGGCCTAGTGGAATCGGAAGATCGTCTTGCAATTGCAAAGCAATTTATTGCAATTTAAGACGCAGTATTTCTTCGTTAGGTGCCCTGAGGGGTTCAACCGCCGATGGACGACAGGGGGTAAGTTTTCTTATTCTCCGTTTGCCGAGCTTTGAAATGATGTGATAGGGTTTCTAACTAACTGCATGTTCTTTGTAGTTATCCCAAGGCCAAACAGAGACACAACTCTTAACAAATTCTGTCAAACTCTAAAGGTCGTTGATGCTGAGGAGCGGTGCGTTAGAGTTTTACTTACTGACGAGAATATGCACCAACTCGGACTGTTAGCTCTAGGTAGATCCATTGCCCAGGTTGAAGCTTCCTCTTCCGGTCGAGCCAGAGTTCGCGCAAGGCCTTCTTCATCACATCATTCTGATGAGGGCCGGGAAATAGGCGGCCTGTCTGAAAGACCACTCGACGAGACTCATGGGGAGGACATCGTGGCCGGTCTTGGTGGTTCAACTAGAATGCCTCCAATCCAGGAGGAACCGAAAGTCAAGCCCATGCGCAGAGAAGGGAAAGCCGTTATGGACTCAGAGAAGGAGGATGGGGAGTTTGAAAGCAACAGTAGTGAAACCACGACCGGCACTTTTCATCAGAATCCGAAGGTGAAGACTTAGAGTCATGCGACGAGACACCGTGCATGAGTTCCATTCTTCCGCATTCACCCCTTCTGACACTGATGACAAAGACAAGGCCCTAGAGGCTAGCAAACGTCAAGATTCTCCTAGCAAGGCTGCCAGGGCAGACCTTGGAGATTTCGGTGATGTATTCGTCGACTTCGACGCCTTTATGAAGGACGACATCAAGTTTGACGTGACACCGCCCTGTTCAGGCGATATCGTGCCATCCAACAGCCCTATTCCGCTTGTGACAACCGAAGCCAGTCCGATTTCACCTTCGACGGCCATTCGCTCCGGTTTGTGACGATGCCTTAGACCCATATTAGGAGTGCACGACACGACACATTAGGATTGCACTTATTCTTATTTCTCGTTGCCAGCTTAATTCCTTATGTGTTTCTGAAGTCTTTCATGTATGCTTTGTTCCAGGTATGACGAGAGGGCATGGTTTTTACGACGACTTCGAGTATTATACCGATTCGCAATGGTACCCGAAGCGTTCCTTCAGCCGCCACCAAGTCCGGGAGACGGAAGACGAATATAGGTGAAGGAAAGAACTTGAGGCAGCTGCCCGCCGCCAGGAGGAAAGAGATAGGTCTCGTTCGCACATAGGCGGGTAAAAGACGGTCTCATGATGAAAGGGAAGAGTCGTCAAAGAAGCCAAAGCTTGATCACCGCTCCCATCCTTTTGAGCCCGTTCTGAAGCATACTTTTGTGGGACAAGAGGTTCTCATTTCTTCTGCTCCAACTCCACCCCCAACGCATGTTCCATCTTCCTCTATTGTTGTTGCTGCCTCCGTCACTTCTCATCCCCACCAAAGACTGACCTACACCCTTCCCGCGGGCCCGCCTAAACTTGAGGCGGCCCTTTCGGGTTGGTTCCTGAGAGGCGTTAAGTTTGATATGGATATTCATCCCATTCATAGGGACTCTTATATGCCACGCCTCCAAGGTATTCAAGATGATTTGGAGCAGGGTGAGAAGTGGGAGAAGCTCTACAAGCAACTAGCAGACACTAATAGGAACAACTACCAGGAGATCCTCTCCTTTGAAGCCGAAAAAGACAATTTTGAAAAGGCATTAACTGACCGGGACACTAAAATTAAAAAGTTGGAAGAGGAGAAAGAGACAACACTCCGAGATAGTAGGAGGACTGCCAGCTTAATGAAGGAGATGAAAAACGCACATGAGAGCGTCGAAATTGTTTGGAGCGACAAAATCAAGAAGACTCATGCGGAGGAAGCTAAATTGAAGGAAGATGTGGTCGCTTGCAATGCTATTATTGAACCTCAAAGGAAAACGATTGCCGAACACATCCTGATTGTCGAGGGGCATAATAAAACGATCCCCGACCAAGCCGAGACAATCGAAAAATTACAGGCTCGGGTTGCACAACTCAGTGCCGACAAAACTGCTATTGAGATGGAAGAAACTGCTGTTGAGATGGAGAAGGCTGTGGTGACAGCAAATTATCTAGATCTCCAGCATGCTTTTGATCAGAAGGTGGTGAAACTAGACACGACGATCCTGAATTTTTACATCAACTCTATGCTGCATCAGGGGAGCCTTTTTTATCTTGGCCCGAAGTTCCCACGCACTCTTGCCCTTGTTTGGGAGAAAATCCTATCTCGTTTTGCCAAGAACGGCAACATATATTCAGATTGGGAGTTGCGGGTGGCTTATCTCAATGAGGAGTCCAAAAAGGCGCTGCTTGAAGGCCAGGAGATTCTTCGGGTTGAACAAGAGAGGGAAGCCACGGAAGTGGCTTGATGACTGCCACAGATGTGCTTGCCAAGCCTTTTATCTCTGATGTGGGCGAACCGTCGGGGCAGCTCCATGACCAGCCGATGAGCACGGGGCTTGATGTTGTTCCCCACGTGGTAGAGCCCTACAAAGAAGGCGAAGGAGATGAGTTCGAGGTTGCGGTTCACGAACCTTCCTCCGGCACAGGTAACGCTCATGCCTTTCCCGAATTCGGGGGCCTCCATCTTACACCACAGGAGCAAGAGGAGTTTAATGCTTTTCATTTTGACCTTATAGGTCCATCCACTCTTCCTATTGGCGCTCTAGTTACTTTGGCACTTGTGCATTCTGCCATCTTTACATCCTCTGAGATTGTATCCATCCCTACTCCTGTTCCTACATCTACATCTAGCTCACAACCGGGACCAGAGGCCCAGAAGATTGAGGCGCTTCATGGCTTGGACGACCCTTCGGCATCCCTGGAAGGTGATACAACTGCCGTTGAGGCTAAGGAGCAGGAGACACAGACGGATCAACCACAAAAGACTCCCCATGACTTGGTTATTGTTAAGAAGGAGAGAGTGGAGGCGGTCAAGGCCTCGAGCTCTTGAAAGTTGAGAAGACGTAGGGGGATGGGAAGCTCTTCTGGAAAGCATTCGAAGGAGGAGAAAATCGCTACAGAGATACGCGTTGACATTACTGGCAGCGACACCTCTCCCGAGAAGAAGCAGAAGCCGCCGACCAAAGGTGGAAAAGGAAGTGGTGGCAAGAAGCATTGATTGGCCGATACGAGGATGGACTGAGTTTTGTCATATAGCTTGCGAGAAGCTTGACTTGTGTTTCTTTTTGAGTCCTTATGCCCGAGTGCAGAGTCTGCACTTTGTATCCTGGTTGTAGAGTCTGTAATTTTTCTTTGTTGGCCGTTGTTGTGTGGGTACGACCCCCACATTTTGATCCTGTGTACATAAGATTACAAGCAATAAAATAGTATTTTGACTTTATTTTTTATTTGTCTTTTCATGTATATTCTGTGTGCATGTGTACATTTCATTTCATACTTTGCTAGTCCTGCGTTCACGGCCGAAGTCCTTCATTCGAAGTAATAGAACTGTAATGGAACTAGGAGAGTAACAACACTTAGAGGATTTTCGTTTAGAAGTTTTCAAAACTGCTTAACAAAACTGCTTAATTTTGTTTAGAATCCTTGTTTAGAAATCCATAAAGCTTCAACGATTTCCTAAAGTTGGAAATTTTTCTTAGGAAGTTAATTTTTTGCTCAGGATCCTTGTTTGCTTTTGAGATAGAGCTTGTGAATTTATTGTTGTTTGGAGTGACAAGACTTGTGGACGCATTGCATTCAAGTGACTCTGTCTTCGTACAGATATATGCCCCCCAGTTCACAGGGTTGTTCACTCCAGACCGACTTCAAGTATTCGACGTCTCCGAGCAACGTGAGGAGTTTCAGGTCGAGTGCGCGGCTTCTGGGGTTCCTTGGCACTTCCAATCTCCGGACAGTGCGAGGAGTTGGAATTTGGGGTTCCTCGGTGTTGCCTATCTTCGAGTAGTGCGAGAAACTTGAATTTGGAGTTCCTTAGCGTTGCCTATCTCCGGGCAATGCGAGAAACTTGAATTTGGAGTTCCTCGGCGTTGCCTATCTCCGGGCGACGCAAGAAACTTGAGTTTGGAGTTCCCCGACGTTACCTATCTCCGGGAAACGCGAGAAGCTTGGATTTGGAGTTCCTCGGCGTTGCCTATCTCCGGGTAGTGCGAGAAACTTGAATTTTGGAGTTCTTCGGCGTTACCTATCTCCGGGTAACGCGAGAAATTTGGATTTGGAGTTCCTCGGCGTTGCCTATCTCCAGGCAACGGGAGAAACTTGAATTTGGAGTTCCTCGGTGTTGCCTATCTCCAGGCAGCGCGAGAAACTTGGATTTGGAGTTCCTCGGCCTTGCCTATCTCTGGACAACGCGAGAAACTTGAATTTGGAATTCCTCGGTGTCGCCTATCTCCGGGCGATGTGAGAAACTTGAATTTGGAGTTCCTCGGCGTTGCCTATCTCTGGGCAGTGCGAGAAACTTGGATTTGGAGTTCCTCGGCGTCGCCTATCTCCGGGCAATGCGAGAAACTTGAATTTGGAGTTCCTTGGAGTTTGGGGTTTCTCGGCATCGCCTATCTTCGGGCGACGCGAGAAACTTGAGTTTGTGGCCCTCCTGATGCAGTCGGGGTGACACTACACCAAAAAAGCGATTTTGCCACGGCTTTGAGCCGTGACTAATTAATTTTGCCACGGTTATGAGCCGTGGCAAAATTGGCAGTGGCAAATATTTTACCACGGCCCATAGCCGTGGCAAATTAATATTTTTCCACAGCTCTAGACTGTGGCAAAATACAATTTTGCCATGGTTCAGAGCCGTGGAAAAATAAATTACTACAGGAATAAAATAAATCCCACGGCGACACTCCGCTACATTCAAAATTGAAACTATTATTGCAGTTACACTCGAATTTAAGCATACCAATATACTACAGGAATAAAGCTGAAAATTTAGCTAATTTGAGATACAATCAAACAAACAAAACAAGTACAAGTCACCCGCTAAAAGAACTACCCAGCAAAACTAAAAGGTTACACAGAAAATTCACCGAGGATTCAAATGCATCATGTTCAAATCATTGATCAATATCAAATACATTTGTAACATAAAGCAAATATTTTAAATAAACCAATTTCAATTCAGAAATAATAGAACACCGATATCGGACTGAACAAAAATAGCTTATGTTCCATACAATAGAAAAGCAAAGAAAATCTACAGCCTTCTTCCTCTCCTACCGCACTTCCTGCGAGTGCTATCAGTTGGGATAGGCGTCACATCCTCTGCACAATCATTACAAATACATGAATTGACTTGTTAAACAGAAAAACAAAGCAGACATTTAATTAAATTCTAACAAAGATAGGTCTCTAAAATATGCATTCTACGGATTTCAGTCTATCTAATGCATGAACTAGGACCAAAGATATTTTAGGTCACAAAGTGGTAAAATAACGGATAATGAACTAGGACCAAAGACATTTTAGCTTCTTGTAAATAAGTTACCTCAGTAACCACTTTGAACTAGTGTAGACACCTAATTTATAGAATATATGCTCATTCAAATGATACATATTCAACATTGATTTTAAATCAACTGATATATTATTTGATATAAGAATTTGCACTGTACTTGTGTTAACAGAAAACTGACTATATTTTGTTAGTAAACCATAATTTCTTTGACTATATTTTGTTTGCAAAAATAGTGGTAAAATGTCAAATTATTTTTGACTATTCAGAGCAGTGAGAAAATAACATTAATACATGAGTTTTTGCAGTTGAAAACTGGCAAGTGCATACCAATCAAAACATTAAAAAAATGCAATTTACAATGGCAGTACAAAAACTTAATAGAGCGTATTTTTTTAGTAGATGTTAGACAAATTAAAATTAAACTACAGAACTCTAAAATCCCATATTAGCACCTCACTGAAAACAGCACCCAAAATATATTGGATGGATAAGTAAGGAATTTAGGTGAAGATATTATTAGAAGTTCGATTTACATTAATATGCTTACGGAACTTCTTACGTGTTTTGTTTGAGAAAAGAAGAAGAAGAAAGGAATGCATACCGTAATTCATATGCTCTAATCTGTAGTAAGAGATTGACTTTACTTTTCAGTCAAAACAAGTTGCCTTGTGTCATTTTCCAAGTGGATAATTATATTTTAAATGAAAAGGTAAGAACACACAACTGCCTTTATTAATATTTCTTAAACAAATCACAAATAGCACAAAGATTATTTAACAGAGTAAAGCTTCGTCGATATTTTTAAAAACAATTACCCCTCATACCACTCAAATTGTGCACGTGTAAAAAAAGGTTTTTATAAGCACATCGGTATCGTGTCTCTTTTGAACATTTTATAAATTAGTATTTGACATTTGAAATGTTAAAGTTTACATGCTTTGAAAGGGAGAACTTGAATCTTACATATAACTGTTCATTACAGTATGATCATGTGGCATGTGTTATGAAAATATGGACTATATGATTAATAATTATATGATGTGGAAAATGTTTGATAAAGTTGAATAGTTGGTTTCAATTGGTCATTATTCCATTCAATAGGCAAACTGAATCATATGTAAACTGCAAAAATGTATGCCACATATTGTTTTGCTGAAATGTGGATTGTCCTGTATACTCTGGTTTTATGGACTGAAAAGAAAAGTTCATCATAAATGCTTATTTACATCATAATACCGTATTGAATTTGACCTGGGTTTCCAAAAAGCGGTGTTGGTATTTACCCAAAATAGGCTCTATAATCCTGTATGCAAAATGGATAGCTAATGATCCCATGTAATCCTATAGGGAAAGGATGTGCAGTGTATCCTTCATTGGGAACTATAGTTATTAGCTATCATATTATGAAGAAACCTTACGATATTCATTTTATGATTACGCCTTAGGTGAATTTAAGTGAGATACTGAAAGCTGGTGGTGTCAGTTTCAAGAATATTGTTAAGACAACCTTCATGTAAATATTTATAAGTCTGATCTTTATACATAGCTAAGTAGAATCTGTTATGATAAGTAATTTACATCCACATTTAACCAAGTTTATTTTCATATTATGAGTTGGCTAGCATCGACGATTTCCAAAAGGTCAATGATATTTATAAGAATGTAAGTTTTATTCACTACCTAAATCACAGATGATATATTGAGATAATAATTTGAGTTTCAATAGTATTGTGCAGATATATCCAAACCATACCCAGCACGTGCATCTTTTCAAGTTGGTTTGCCATTGTGAGCTAATGTTGAGATTGATCTTGTTGCTGTGCTAGATTAATACACCAAAAATAATTCATTTGACAAATAGTAGTTAATTTATATCAGAAATAAAGTCTGTAATGGCAAATTGAGTTTCCCTCAATTTATAAGAATTTAATGGCTCAGTTTTCTACTCAATTATAAAAGTTCTAATAATGTGTAATCGCAATATTCTAAACTTTTATTAGCATTTAACAAAAGTCAACGATAAATTATGCAAGTAAACATAAATTATCTATTATGATATCATGATCAAATACTGTAATGCAGTAGTTAAACAACAATAGATGCAAGTAAGAAATGCAAACAACAAACGTGAAGAGTTGATTACTTTACTTTTGAGCTGCATAAGTAATACGTTAGTAACTTACACGGAGATATTTAAGGCTTGAGTCAGAAAATATTGTTGTATATATGTGTACATGTATATTGCAATTTTCAATTTGAGGTCTCATGTTCTTTACTTCTTTTCATAGTGAGATGAGCAAACTCTGGGTAAAACCAAATAAACCAATCGAACCGGTTTATTTCGGTCGGTTTGGTTGAAATTAGATTGATTTACCATTGGCCCATAAAATAATTTAGTTAGGTTATCTGTTTAATGAAATTATCCGAACATTTATTATATTATTAGAATTACTAATGTTATAATGATTTTTGGTTTAGTTTAGTGGTCTATATAAATTTTATTTATCATATTTGTATCCAAATTACTATTCGCAAACATTGCAATTGGGTGATCATATGATTTGATGTTGTTTATTTGCATACCTCTACATCAAAATATTCGCAAACAAACAAAACACCATGAAATAAAACAAAGTAAAATAAAATACTTTACCACTAAATCAAATCATAAGAAAGAAACAGGAATCATTATACCTATCGAAAACAACAGCAAGAGTATCGAAATTAGCAGCCTCCTCCAAGAAGAACTTAAGCTCAGCAGCCCTCTTTGCAGTCCCAAATCTAGATAATGAAAATAACTATTAATGATAAGTACACATATACACATGTATATGTACCCACACACAATCATCAATTCGGTGGAATAACTTTACTCTTGAAAGTATTCTTCCTTTACTCTTAAAATTATTCTTCCTCCTAAACAAATTCTGATTTCATCATAATATTCATGCAAAAGTGGCACCGCTTTAAATATTATGTTTCACTCTCATTTATGTTTTAGATTCATGATACTAAAAATATCAACAACAAATATATGAATCATTTCAGTGTACTAAATAAATAGTAAAAGGGATAACTAGGTGTAATTTACTTTAGCTCCTTATCATAGCAGAAGCGGCGCCATTTCACAAATCCTTCGATGCAAGTCTTCTGATTGTAGACCAACACAGAAGAGGTAAGGATCCATTTTTATAACATTTAGAAATGCATCTTTTCTTCCTTTAGAAAAGCAAAAATAAAAAACTATAAGCTTAATTCTTATATTTTTTACCTGTATGTATCGGTATAGCTAACAAATTTAGACTGAAATAGGCTGTTATTATACATGTATATATTGTTTCTTTAGTTAAAGATATATAGTTTGATGAAATGTATGCGTGCTTAATTCTTTCATTAGCCTACTCATATGTTCTGCGTGCTTAAGCTTGCTTAACCAGTGGGTGTTACCACAACCAGATCCATAAAATGTCAATCATATATTTATAAACTTTTAACTGTATATATCAAAAGTATATTAGTATACCTTCATGTATCAGTAAGTAAAGAAACAATGTATTTTTGTTCTTTTACCCATATATCAGAAAAATGTACTGTATACTGTGGACTTGTGCTACCTGTACTCTTCTAGAGATGGGGATGGTCGTCTAATACTGGTTCTACTTCTGTTTACGTGTCATCTCTTCCAGTATATAACCTTGAACGTCGTGTATTTCTTCACCTAAGAAAATTCAAAGTTGACTAATATACTGAATATTGATTGGCAGGCAAAATAGTGTACATATAACTATATTATATGATGCACTTTTGTACTCATGTGGTTATTAAGTTTTGAAATGTATCGCAA
Source organism: Allium fistulosum (assembly GCA_030737815.1). Taxonomy (NCBI): domain Eukaryota; kingdom Viridiplantae; phylum Streptophyta; class Magnoliopsida; order Asparagales; family Amaryllidaceae; genus Allium; species Allium fistulosum. The sequence goes on along the minus strand of CM060901.1, from coordinate 1,382,544,000 downwards.
AATTTGGTTAGATTGAAACCTACACATTTCAAATTTAACCTTACAGAGAAATATTTACCAAAATACAGTTACTAAAATAAATTTTGATTCATAACATATAATTATTTATCGACGGAAATCAAAAGAATATATGAAACTGAGTTGTGTAATCCAGATATCAGTTGTTTATCTCTTAGTATAGATGTACTAATTCGCTTAGATCAGAAGAGAGAATCTAACATCACAATCTAAAGTGATCAGTCATACTATAGTAGCAAGGGCCAAAGCAATTAATGTACATTAACAACAAGTAGATCAAAGGACCAAATGATAATATAATACACCTAAATTGACTTGGTTCTGATTATTAAGTCTAACTAGTCCAATCCCTGCTTCCACCTTATCTTGTAAAACACCTTCATTAATCAAAACTTGATTTATCAAAATTTTGACTTTGTACTCAATGAAACTGCAAAGCTTACTACATAGTCAGGGCTAGTACATAAGTTTAAAATAGAACTTGTATGGACTAATGAATAAATCAACGAGAAAATTTTCATTATATTTTTTTCTAGTCTAAGCTAAATTAAAGTACCATATATATATTTTGGGTATGAATAAATTACTATTCTTTCTTCTAATGCTTTCCTTATATGTACTAACTTATTTTAGGATATTTACAGTACGATTAAAAGTCCACAAATAGTGATAAATTTTGCATGTCATATAAGGTAAAATTTAATTTAAAATTTTACATTCTTTATAGTATGTACATATTAAGACAAAAGTTGACTAATATATCAACTCAACTTTCTATGTTATAGGAAATTATATAAAGTTCAAATGAGTCTTGGTCACTAGTTTTCATGTGTGTTCATAGACTCTGTAATAATGTAGATGGGTCTAATTACAAAATGGCAAATACATCAATAATTCCTTGTCAATTAATATAGATTTCACAGTGTATGTACCATAAAGAAGAAAACTAAAACATGTTAAATACATAGTCTTCTGTAAGGATTGTCAATAAATTCTTAAAATTCCAAGGGGACACAAGGCGAAAGATCAATCTAAATCAAAGAACTTTGAATCAAACCATACTAATAAAAGAGACAAATTACTTTCGTATAAATACCTCGAAACGAAGAAGAAAGATTTGATTGAGAACTTGATTTACGCGATCCAAGGAGCGATTTATGTTTCTGGGCGATTCAAGGAACGTCGATGGGGATTTGGGTGAAAATGGACGAGAGTTAGGGCGCGCGGGATGGAAAATATTTCTTGCGTACGCGGGATGAAAAATATTTTCTTACGTACGAGATTCAAGGAAGGGGGGTTCTGGGTGTATCGATTGTGTGAGATGTCAAAAAGGAAGGGGGAGAATTTTTTTTGGTAAATTTAGAACGGTCTACAACCATTCCAAAATTGCCATGGCGAACAACCGTGCTAAATTGTTTTACCAAAGCTCTAGACCGTGGTAAAATTGCCACGACTTAAGACCATGGCAATTTTTCCGCATTTGGGTGTGGCAAAATTGGCTGTATGGTGTAGTGTAACATCATTTTTCAGAGGGCGAAGATCGGGTTCCACTAATCCAATGGTTTGAGTTGGTTTACTTCCGCCGGCTTGTCTAGTAATTATTATGAACACAATTTGGATGATTCAAGAAGCAAACTTTATTAAGAAAAGCATAGCAGATTCTTTGCCTATTTACAACGCCACCGGCATTTACGTAATGGCTTATTTGCTGAAAATTTAAAAATGCATAAAGTTTCTTTTAAATGAAATATCGGCGGAGTGATTCACTGTTCCAGGCTCTGGGAATTGCGATCCCGTTTTGACGGTTGTCAGCATGAAGGTCCTGTCACCAAGCTTTCGATAAACGACAAATGGTCCTTCCCAATTTGGTCCGAAGGCTCCCGGGACAGGGTAAATTTGCTTGAGCACGAGATCGCCGACTTCGAAGGTTTGACTGTGTACTTTGGAGTTGAAATATCATGCGACCCTCTTTTGGTGGGCGGCGATTCTCAACTCTGCTTCCTCTCTCTTTTTATCGACCATGTCTAGCGATTCGAGTAGGAGTTGCTCGTTTTGTTTTTGATTGAAATTCAGCCTTCGGTGCGAGGGGACTTCCAGCTCAACATGAATCATTGCCTCTAAGCCATACGCCAACGCGAACGGGGTGTGGCCAGCTGCCACTTTGTGTGTGGTTTTGTAATCCCATAGTGCGAGTGGAAGCTCATCAACCCAGTTTCCTTTTGCTTTTGTCAGTCTCTTTTTGATGGTGGACTTGATGATCTTGTTTATCGCCTCCACTTGCCCGTTTGCCTGTGGACGAGCCATTGTGGAAAAGCTCTTTTCAATCCGGAAGCGCTTGTACAAGTCTTTGAACTCGGTGCTTTTGCATTGTGTTCCGTTGTCAGTGATGATTTTTGTGGCACGCCAAACCTGCAAATGATGTTTTTAGTAACAAAGTTAATAACTTTCTTTGTGGTTATGGTGGCCAGCAGTTCCACTTTGGCCCATTTCGTGAAATAATCTACGGCCACTATAGCATATTTGGCTCCTCCTTTTGCCATTGGAAGGACGCCAATCAAATCGATCCCCCATATCGCAAACGACCATGGGCTGACCATCTGCGTCAGTTCTGTTGAAGGAGTTCTCTAGAATTTGTTGAATCTCTGACAACGATCGCATCTCTTGGCATGATCTGCGACATCACGGTTTACTGTTGGCCAGAAGTACCCATACCGAAGGACTTTCTTTGCTAGCGTCTACCCCCCAGTGTGGTCTCCGCACTCGCCTTCATGCACTTCTTCCAGGATTCGTTGTGCTTCATCATCGGTTACACACCTAAGAAGAGGGGTCGAGAATCCCCTTCGATAAAGTATTCCATCCTGTATCTGAACCATGGTGCCTTCTTAAGTAATTTATTTCGTTGGTTTCGGTCTGTTGGAAGAGTTCCTGCCATGAGATAATCTTATATTGGTGTCATCCACGTGTGTGGTTCCTCAGTGGTCTCGATAATCCATTCTACATCCATTTCATTAATGCTTGGATTGGTTAGAGTTTCAACTGGGACCACCCTAGTGACTGGGCTTCTCTGGAGCTTGCCAACTTAGCCAAAAAGTCTACATTGGTGTTTTGTTCCCGTGGTATGTGAGTTATAGTGTAGTGTTCGATGTCGCTCAGCAGCTCTTGCACTTTGGATAGATATGGGGCCAGATTTTCGCCGCGGGCTTGATACTCTCCTTTCACTTGACGTACAACCAGTTGGGAGTCTCTATATATATGACCGGACTTTATTTTGAGTTCCTTCACGACCTTCAGCCCTGCGATCAGTGCTTCGTATTCCGCCTCGTTATTCGTAGCTAGGAACTCTAGGCGTAGAGCATAGCTAATGGCTCGCCCCTTGGGGGTTTTGACCACTACTCCTGCGCCCGAACAGAAGTTGTTTGATGCTCCGTCGACGAAAAGCTTCCATTGTGTGTCCGCTTGTGACCAAACTTCCTCTTCTTCATCTCTTATTGTAAATTTAGCAATGAAGTCGGCAAGAGCTTGCCTATCGATTGCTTTCCTTGGGTGGTAAGTGATATCATATTGACTTAATTCTATGTTCCACTTTAGTAATCATCCAGACGTTTCTGGCCGGTACAAAACTTGTTTTAATGGCTGGTCGGTCAATACCTTAATCGGATGAGCTTGGAAATACGGCCACAATTTTTGGGACGCGATCAAAAGGCAATACGCTAGCATCTCTAGTTTCAGGCAATTCTTCTCAGCCTCGGTGAATCGCTTGCTAATGTAGTACACATGTTGTTGGATTCTTGCTTCTTCCCACACGAGAGCCGTGCCAATGCGTGTAGGGAAATTGCTAAGTAAACGAACAAGTCTTCTCCATTAACTGGTTTCAATAAGACTGGCGGAGTTTCCATGTGCCGCAGCAGTTCTTCGAAGGCCGTTTGACAAGCTTCGCTCCATTCAAAGTTTTTCTTTCCCTTCTTTAGCGCATCGAAGAACGGTATACACTTGTCTGTAGCTTTTGAGATGAATCGACTTGGTGCCGCAACTTTTCCATTCAAGCTTTGAAGTTCTCTCTTATTCTTAGGGGCCTAGACTTCTCATAACGCTGTTATTTGCTCTGGATTTGCTTCGATGCCCCAGGCACTCACTATGAATCCCAAGAATTTCCCGAAGGCCACCCTGAAGTGACATTTAAGTGGGTTGAGCTTCATTCCGTATTTACGGAGTATCTCGAAAATTTCACAAGATTATCTAGGTGGTTAGCGGCTACTCGGGATTTGACTAACATATAATCCACATAAACTTCCATAGTTTTCCCAATCTAGCGCTTAAACAAAGTATTCACTAGTCTTTGATACGTGGCCCTTGCGTTCTTCAGACCAAGTGGCATTACTCTATAACAGTATAATCCTAAATCAATGATGAAGCTGGTATTTTCTTGGTCTGGTTCGTGCATTAGGATCTGGTTATAGCCCGAGTACGTATCCATAAATGACAGCAATTCATGTCCCGTTGTTCCATCCACTAGTTGATTAATTCTTGGGAGCGGGCAGCTATCCTTTGGATAGGATTTGTTGAGGTCCGAAAAATCGATACAGGTTCGCCATTTTCCATTAGATTTCTTGACTAGGACCGGGTTCGATACCCATTCGGGGTAAGTTGCATCTCGGATGAAACCGTTGGCCATTTGTTTATCCACCTCCTCTCTCAATGCCTTGGACCGCTCGGGGCCCAAGCTGCGCCTTTTTTGTTTGACTGGAGTGAATTTAGGGTCAATGTTGAGGGCATGACAGGCAATTTTAGGTGATACTCCACACATATCGGCATGCGTCCACGCAAATACGTCCAAGTTGGCGCTGAGGAATTTGGTCAATTCCGACCGCATCCTATTTCCAAGATGCGACCCGATTCTCAGGACCCGCGTGGGGTCATCCATACCGATTGGGACAGACACCGTCAGCTCAGTTGGTGCTGCCCGATTCTCCCCTGAGCTCTTCTTCCTAGGGACCAAAGCCTTGTTGAAGCGGCTATGGTCCCCAAGCCAGGGTCGGTTCTGTAGTTGCTATTCAAAGGGTTCATAGATGCGGAGGGCTTTCCCCACATCCTTTCCTTTCTCCTTTCTTCTAGACTCGTGCAACTCCGCAATATAACATTCTCGAGCAACGCTTTGGTCTACTTTCACTATTCTGATTCCGTGCTCGGTAGGGAATTTCATCGTGAGGCACCATTGAGCCAACGCTATCTTGAAGTCGGCTAACGCGGACTGCCCCAAAAATGCATTGTATGCTGACATTTCATCCATAATCACAAAAGTCTGAATGAGGGTGACTCATCATTCTCCCTCTCCAAGTTCTACAGGTAGGTCAATGGTTCCCACCGGCTGCTTGGGTTCTCCGGTAAACCCCTGAATCTTCATTTGGCACGCAGATACGCTTTTCATGCCTATCTTCATCTGATCGAAAGCACGTTTGAAAAGCATCTTAATCGAGCTTCCACTATCAACCAATACCCGTCAGACTACTATGGGCCCGATTCCTACTGTTACCACCATTGGATCAAGAGTCAGAGCCTTAATTCCTTTGGTGTCACGGTCGTGAAATACTATATCGTTTCTCAGCACCTTCTGCTACTTGATCGGAGTTTCATCATCTATTGTCAAACACGATCCCTAAGGGGTATGCATTAGTGAGCTTGCGTATCTCTCCATCTCCCCCAACTCCTTTGTGCAGGATGCGGTCCCCCAGATATTGTTCCGATAATTAGCCTTTGGTCAGTTCGTTTCGACCCTTGGTCACTAGTTCCAGCCTGATTTCCTTGCTCCCTAGGTGGTTGAGGGACTATAGCCTGGCTGGGTTTTCGTGGCCCTTTTACATATTGCTAAAGTTTGTTGTCGCGGATTAATCCTTCGATGAGGTCCTTAAGGTGGCGGCACTCGTTTGTGTTGTGCCCGTATGTCTCGTGGAAGTGGCATAATTTTCCTGAATGCTTCTGATGTTATGTTGCCTCCTTTTTGAGGAGTTTCCTATACTCTTCAGTTTCTTGTGTTGCGAGATAAATATTTTCCAGAGTATCATTCAGGGGTTATAGTCTTCTGGTCCAAACTCTCTAAACCTTTTGTTGTGGCCACCACCATTTTTCTTGTCAGAGTTCTGATTTCCTCTATTCTGGTTCCCATTCTTCCCTACGGCCCCTTGGCTATTACTAGGGTTGCGGGCGTTTTGATTAGCCGTCGTGCCATTCTGTTCGGTGTTGGTCTGTTGTATTCCAGCAGCCTTTCTTTTCGGATCCTGCACCTCTTCCAACCTTAAGTATAGGCTTGCTTTGCGGTTGAAATCCTTCATGTTGGTGGATTGCTTCATCTTGATCCATTTCCCGAACTCCATCTCCGGATGAATAGCGTGGACTAAAGCCATAAAAACCATGTCTTCATTGGGATTGCTCACCTCTATCACCACTGTGTTGAATCTGCTCATAAACGACCTCAATGACTCGTTGCGCCCTTGAACCGGTCCGGATAGAGACATGACATCCTTCGGTTGTGCGGTATGAAGCCTGAACTAGTCAAAGAATTTTGTTGCAAGTTGATCAAAGGTAGAAATATATCTTGGGGGAAGTCTGGTGAACCACATAGATGCCACGCCTTCTAGAAAAATAGGGAAACATCGGCAGCGTACGACTTCCGAGGCATTGGCTCCGTCCATATACCAACTATATTTGTACAATTGAGGTTTTGGACCCTTAGTTCCAGCGTAGGAGGTAATGGTTGGCATAGTGAATTTGTCTGGGTATCTTTCATTCAAGATCTCATCGGTAAAAGCAGTCCGACTTGGGGCAGAACCCCACTCATCGTCCTTTGGACTTTTACTTCCATCCATCAACTGCTTGACCATGTCTGCTATATATGCCTTTGATGTCCGGTGGTCCTAGGGGTGGCAATCAGCCACTGCGCCAACTGTTTGGTTCGGCAAACGATCTTGGCACGTGGGTTGCTGCCTAGGCTCTCCTATCTTCGGGAGAGCCATTCCGTAGGGCTCCATTGGCTTGCATTTGGCCTAACTGGGGCAGTCTGGATGTTTCTAGCATTATCGAATGCGTTGGTATCCTCCTCTACTTGATCATCCTGCTCTCCGCCTTTCAAATCAGAGAGGTTCACAGCTACGTCCTCCAGTGGGGTTTTGGCCCCTTGATTCAAATTCAAATTTGGTTGTCTTGTATCAAGTGGGGTATTCTCATTCTCCTCCAAGTTACACCCCATTGTTACCCTTCTCAATGGCTGCTTTATGTTTCTCCTATGCAAGTCGGAAACGGAGGAGTTTTCCTGCACTACGGCAGTAGCTGGTTCAGGGATAGCCCTTGGAGGGGTAGTAGCTTGGCCCTCGTCGATCTCTAGTCGTATCCTCTTTGGTTAGTTCCTGAACTATCCTGCCAGCTTAAGGTTGTCTTGTTTTCTTTTGATATACGCTGGGTTAAAAACTCGGATAACTTTCACTTTTCATATTCTGCTACGCTATTAAGAAAATTATGACCATAATTTTGATGATAAATCTGCACACTATACTGGAAACTTGGATATTGGACTACTGATTATATAAATTTTCATAAAATAATGCTGCCTATTTTCCAAATTCAGTTTTATCTTTAAAAGTGATGTCATCTCTTTGACTTCTGCCCCTCTCCCTCTACATATTCTACCTCATTTAACAGACATCTTTGCAGAGAAGTACGTTGAGGATTCATCACTATTAATTAACCACTCGTATATCGATTTCTATGTTACTTCCAAATGTTCTCACTTCAGAGTCTTGTCTAATTCTAATTTCATTTCTAAGAACTCTTTGGTTGTCCCCTCATCATGTTTCTCCTCCGTCGTCTTTTGAAGCTTAGTGCATTTCTTCCTTAACATTTCCACCTCTTGAGTGCTGTTTCCTTTTTTCCTACTCTACCCTTTTAGCAACTCCTTTACACTTTTTTCCTTGAGAATGTGGTATAGAGAATGTCAAATTACATTTGTGTGCCATTCCCTCTCAAAAAAACTCTAATAATATTCATATTGGCACCAATGATTCATATAGCAAAAGGATCCAATATGTTTTTGTTCCACTTGTTCCAGCTTTATTGGCGAATACTCACCATTGCTTGATGAAAGTTAACACATGTCACATGAAGGAAAAGCATGAATCCATTGAATGTAACCTAGCTTTATGTCTATCTTTGTCAAAATGTTTAATGCCCAGCCCCGACCACCTTGAAAATTTGACTCCACCAATGTCTTAATCCGTTAAGCCAACACGTGTCATACACCTGCTTATTCCAATCATCTTGCTAAAAGGAGCCATGTTGCCACTCAACTTTTCACTTGCATTTTTTATACAGTTGAAATTTCCTATAAGCATCCAAGGGTGAATGATGTTAAATGTGTCATTTTCTATACTAAGCCATAACCTCTCATGCAGATAATTAGAATTATATCCATATATGAATAAAAAAGAAAAAAGCTTACCATCAATACATCTTAATAAAATAATTATAAGTCGACAACTTACACTAATAACTTTGAACTCCCCCACATGACTGTCTACAAAAACCAAAATTTGACATTTGAAGTGGCATTCTACATTACTTATTACCCTCCATTTACTATTAAACATAAATTTTTATTTTCTATCAAACCTAGACAACTCGCTTTCATCTTAAAGATTTGATTCCTAACATCTAACCTTCTTGAGGGTTTTTGGAGAGCCCTCGCATTCCAGCATAGGACCTTTATTTATTGATAGATTTAGATCTGCTCCTCAGCTCCCTACCTGTGTATGTATTGCTCTTCAACTCATCCTCTTTTTAGTTGTCTACTTCTTCTCATCCTGGATTCTTTTCTACTAAAAGGTCTATCTTTACCGAATCAGATTTTTTATTCCTCTTGGTTGGGCTCTTAAGCCGAATCTCTAAATCCCCTTTTGCAGGCTCTGGCTTTTGAATACAATCATAACAACTAATTGGGTTATCAGACCTGCTCGCCACCATTTGTGTCAGTTCCTCCGGGACTTGCACAATTTTGACACACATTATATTAGTAATAATATTAATATGTTTGTTATCAAAGTTGGAGAGAGGTTTGAATATATGGGAATATTTGCCTTAGAACTTGATGATGACTCTAATCTATCCACTGGAGCCGCTGGTATGGTTTGTTTGCGTGTAGATGATGATGCTTCATTCTTAGATTTATCATCTTTTGGGGTAGATGTGTAATACGCATCATCTAAGCCTACTAACTGCGCTCTCTCCCCGGGGGAAACTATTAAGGGTTCACACGATTTTACACCTACCTCCGTATTTTTATATGCGGGCAAAGGATTAGTTCCATCCTCTCTTTCCTCTTAGGGAAGCTCTTATTCCCGAGACACCATTATTCTATTTCCATTTTCCTTTGCCTTTTCTTCCTTATGACCCCTATCTCCATTATTTCTGCTATCCTCATTATCTAAGGCCGATTGTCTTGCAATTTCCCGAAGTTTAGATTTATTAGCATGCACTTTAAATTCTAAAGGAATATTACTTGTCCTACCCTTGACTTCCTTTTTGATCATGCTACACTCCATTCTTTAATCAAATTCTCCTTATTTATGTAAAGCTGCATGATTGCATCATCCAAGTCACTTATTGTCTTAACCAGTCTAACTTCCTTCTCCTCATCGTTGCTTATATGTTCCCTATCAAGCTAAATACTCTTGTTGGATCTCCTCTACTAGCGTCTTTCTATTCTTTGAGTCACAAAGTTTCTTACTAATTGGGGCCCAAGTTTTTACCATAGAGCATTGAACCTTTGTATGATTGAAACATATACAATTCTCACATATGGGAGGAGGGTTCCATATGCTATCTACTTCTTATACATTTTCCCATCTTCAAACATACCTTCTAACATATCTGTGAAATCTACCTTTGCATTTAATTCAAACAAAACCTTGGTGAACAAAACACAACTTCTAAATTGCTTACAGTTGGTCCATTTTTAAAGGAATTTCAATGGTGCTCATTAGTGCATATGTGGCCTCCACAACCCAAACTCTAAAGCCTAGCCCTAAAAGCTTGATTCACTTATGCATCGAAAGAAGAAGGTCCTTATTTGTTCTCATTTATAAGGACAATCATTTCGCAATTATCAGACTTTTATCAAAAACCCATAGGCCCTGATCAATTATGTTATCATAGTCCTTTTCACATTCGAACCTCGCCATAAAAATCCATTCTCTTTCAATTCCAAGGCAAATTCTTTCTCTATTTCCCATAATCTTTTTATGTATGCCTCAAGGTTCTTGTAGTATGGTCTAGGGAAAACTATGTAAAGAAGTTCACAAAACTTCCAACCCACTTCAACCTTAGAAATTGCCTTTTGGTAAGCATGCCTCTGTATCACAATTGTTATTCTCTTGAGCTGCTGTTCTTAGTCCAATTCTTAACTTTTCCCCTTATATGAGCCCTTGACTCCTTAACTCATTTTGTGATGACTCGCTATTTTTTCCATCTAAATTTAGTGAAAAATGCCATCAAATTACGCTTGCACACTAACCTTAGACATTAAAAATACTGGATCACGTGTTTTATAATTTAAAATCTAAGGCCGACAGGCAAAAGGAAAAAAACCTCATAGTGGATAAAAGATAATATCTCATAGTATAAACATCATACAAGATTTAATACATTAACTCACATCTGTACTTTCCAATGCATTAACCATCATTGAATAAACAATGAATCTATCCACGATGCAATGGAGATAAATGGGATCAACATCCTACGGATGCGATCTATAACAGACTTTTGCTCCCTTCTTTACTCTAACATGCATACTTTATAAGTGCATGGAAGGAAAAGTGTTCAACTATGTTTAGACTCTGCTAATTTCTATATACTGCAGCCCAACCTAAGGGATCCGATGGGTATTGCATAGAAAAAGAGACTACTTATGTACCCTCTTGGGGATCAAGCCTACATAGTTCAATTCTCTACTCTTCTCGCACATCCAAATACATTTTAGCACATAAAAACCATATCATCCATGCAACCAATGCAAGCAGTAAACACTATTACTACTAAGCCATTGTAATCAATCATCATATGAAGTAACAATCAGAATAGTACATAGCCGACAACATCAACAATACTTAATGTCAACCCTAAGCACCAAATAAGCCAATAACAACAAATATACTCACATGCATATTAATCGTTAACTACTAGTAATACATCATCAATGTAAGTATAAACCAACCAAATTTATACTAACTACTTCGCAATAGTAGCTAAATATCAATACCATCAAATGTGTACAAATCAATCAAAATTAGTAACACAAGCATTGATTTATCAAATGTGTACAAAGTCAACATTAGTAACACAAACATCAGTCATTAAATGTGTACTAACCCATCAAGATTAGTTATAAAAACATCAATCGTCCAATTAACCAAAACCACAATTAACTACCCACCATCTGTTACTAATAGTGGTAAAATATTGCACACTTATCAAAATGCGATTTTTCCATCATGCAACAAACATAAAGTGATAATTACAGTCAATAATTAATCACCTATTCTATAATCATCTAAATAATAAATTTTCGACCATTATTCACTTAAGTATAAAATTATTTTATTACTGTTTATTATAAAATATCCCTTACTTAGCTTGTCCAAAAACAATAATAATTCTTCAAAAACGATAATGCTTTAAGAATCCTTTATTATATTTTTATTTCTTCAAATACCTTGAAACATCATATTTTAAACAAAAATAGTAATTTACATCAAATTATTTTCAAAGAAATAATATAATTATTTTACATCAAAATAATGGTAAATTAAAACCACTTTAATATTTTTCAGAACAATTTTATTACTATTTACCTCAAAAATAACAATACTCAACTTAAATCTCAAAATTCCTTTCTTATTACTATGTTTCAAATAGTAATAATTTAACTCAAACACTTTTGGAAACTTATATTTTCTATCATTGTTATTATTTCTAAAGATATCTTTTAATTTATTAATAAAACAACAACAAAAATCATATTCTTTTAGAATCCCTAAAGTCAGTTATATTGTCATATACTCAAATAATACGAGCACTAGAAAAATAATATTATTATTTAATACACCTCATTTTATTTTATAAATAATAAGCTCCAGTATCATTTTAAAAATAAATGTTTTGTTATTTTTATAAATTTCCCAGGGAATTCATTAATAATAACCTTATTAAATTTCTTACTTTGATTTCAGTAAATTTTCATTAAATCACTAATTTTTAAAAATACCACTCAAAATCTATAATAGTTTTATTTTTTATTTACTTATCTACTTATGCCATTAAAACTTGATTTCATCCATTCTATTCTGATTAATATTTTTATCCCATTCAAACCCACTATTTTTTTATAATTAAACATCCAAAAATGAGACAGTCAACAATAAATAATCCAATCAAGTTACAACTTGTCCAAAACATCATAATAACCACATAGTCATCAATAGAACGCAACACATATCAATAAATATAAATATTCGTCGATGATTATGCATTTATTATTTTAAAACTCAATTAATTAAAATTAAATAATCATACAATGTGCTTTTGCAAACAAATTCCAAACTCAACAAACCAAGTGTCAAATCATCTGGAATTTTGCCATGTGCCCAATAGAACAAACCGCACGCGAATCAGAGTCCGTGCAAAAGATACAGAGGTTAAGAGTTTAGGGTTTAATGTGTAACAAAATAAAACATAGCGCTTCCATATGAATTTACTTCTTCTACGGTAACCAATCCTATAACCCACTTCCCCACCACCTTCACGACATTGCTGCCATCACCCAAGGCCACCATAGACTAACTCGAACCCACCACTTCAACACAGACGCCGCCGACTAACCTAACCATTACCCCTAGGTCCCGCCACTTCCTGAAACAAAGCTGCTGCCTACGAATTTTCGAAAGAAAATTAGCCAATTCCAACCAATTCAACTCCCCTTTCAACGATCCAAATGTATGGATCAACTCTCCTTGACGTGGTTTACATGATTATGCCCTATGATCATCCAATTTTTTCCATTTCATTATTGATCGAGAAACCCTAGAGTAGATAGCCGAGAACTTTAAGTCAATTTCTAGCCAACTCAAGCACCATCTCCAAAACAAAACATGTGCAACCTCTTCTACTCGTCAAGAGCTTCAAAATCATGATTATAAGGTAGTGTTTAGACTTTTCGAATTTCTAATGACTCTTAATTAATTAGTTAATCACAATTAGAAGGGAATTAGGGGATTTCGAAATTAGAATTAAAAAAGGAAGATAGAAGTGAAATAGCTGTTAGGTTATGTTATGGGTTGTATATCCAATTTGGCTTGAAATAGCTACGTACATCATTTACAGCTTGAAAAAATCCTATCTCCCAAATCATAAATCCAAATTTAACAAAATTATATATTAAATCGATCAGCTCTGAGTGACCTGTGCAACAGTCATAAATACAATACCAATTCATTCTTTAATTAAAAAAATTTTTTAATCAAATTTCAATAGTGTTTAAAAATCCATTTTTAATTAATTTAATTTCTATAGTGCCAAATGCACGAGCCATTAAATTCTCCCCATTTAAAAGAATTGCACCCTCTTAATTCACCAAATAAAACCCTCAAACAAATTAGTAAAGTATCACCATGGGTTTAATCACCAAATGTGGGGAAGTATACTAACAATAAATTAACTATCTTTAATGTAGTGCACAACAACCGCACAATAAAATAAATCATGACAAATTACAATTCATTCGCAATAATGAATTCAACACACATACCATAGCAAAACATACATTTCCGTAATCATGCAATCCATCTATAGCTTGTAAAGTAACACTCCATTAACAAAAAGGGTGAAACAACCTCAATCGCATATCAACTCCATCCGCAACTCATGCATCTCAACAATCCAACCATAACCACCCTAACAAAATTCCAAACAAAATTTAGATTCGTCCAAACATGCATGCACAAATAAAAATATCAACGATAAAAATAACCCATCAAAATAAAGCACATGCACTGAAAAAACTGCAATCATCAAACCAACAAATAACACATGTATGTTAATCCCTATGCCGACTAACATCTATCATAATATGTGTATCCTCAAAACAATGATTAACTTTCTCATAGTCTCGTCCTCAAAATAACCGGTGTACCATCTCATTTTTACACCCTTTTAAAATAATAAATGTGTCCACTCATGGCTACATCCTCAAAATAATGTGTGCATACTCATGGCTACATCCTTTAAATAATATGCACCTACTCATGGCTACGTCCTTAAAAAATACGGCCATCAACTCATACTACAGTTGCATCCATCCTTGATTCCTAGGCAAGCGTCATAGGGTATCATACCAAATGACCACCATTGTAAGGTCAGTTAATACTCAATATCGTAAGAGTATTTTACTATGGGACATATGATAACTCATATGGTCACATCGTACGACCAAAGACTACATTAACGTCTTTATTTCCCTTATACTCAAATTCATGCCCTACCGTAAAGCTAAGATACTAGACTCACGTCGTACGAGTCCAGGGTAGATCACTGTCATAAGATCTAGAATCATGTCGTTTGACTCAAGTGAGCATCCTCCCTAAACCCTTCTTTACAAGAACACATCGAAACCTATGAGTTATCAATGATCCCGCTTAGCACACGTCCAGCAGAACATGTTGTATGTAATACCCTACAATTTCACATCATCAAACTTATCCCTTCAAACCATCCAACTAACTTACATCAACGAGTCATCAAAGTTCTGAACATTTTCGATCACTACAAAAATTTCCTTAGTATGTGTTTACATTAGAGCCCATCTTGTTTCAACTTTCAGATCACATCTGAAAATTCTAATTCCAATGTCCTCTTATACAAAAGCTATCTTGTTCCAATATTCATATCATGTCAAAACATCTGATTTCAAAATCCTCTTATAGTGGTTTCTTTATCTAATGATAGGATTAACTTGTCTAAAATACAAAAGAGGGATCTACCAGCAAAGAGAATTCCAACACATCTTCAAAGCAAAATATTTACCAAAATATTTTTGTTCAAATCAATGCTTTCATTTTCCTTTAAAAAAACTTTTTCTTCCTAAAAATATCACCACCATTTTATAAAACAATTTTCACAAATATTTTCATCATCTTAAATCAGTTTAAAATAATTTTAAAGAAAATGTTGTTTTATAAAAGTTTCAAACTTTAAAAATTTGTTCGACATAGAAACTCTTTGTCAGAAATATTTATGGAAGTTGGTAATTGTTTGTATAAAAATATAATTTAGAATGCATATTTCAAAACTCCTTATTTTGGTAAATGTTTAATGAACATCACACCCATCATCTTGTTTCCACAGGGGTATCTATCAAGTCTTTAGGCACCAAATTCTCCAATCACTAATACTCATATTCAAGCAACATCTTCACATCTCTGGATAAATATGAATATTTAGCTTTCCTTTACTTAGGAAGATACATCATTCCTCTATGATTAAAACATATCCCTTAACATCTCACTTGCTTCTCCAATGTACATCCATTAAAACTCAACATTGGATAGTAACCCCATTGTAAAATTATTAACCAATAACAGGCAATTTAACCTAGCATATGGTATAAACAATCATAATATGTCAACAAATAATTAACCAAATAGATAATTAAAATCAATCATAGTAAAATAAGCGATCAGCAACATAATACAAGCAAAAGAAATTACTGCAAACAAGCACGACATAAATTAACAAGCAAAAATCAATACAGACAATTCAATCAGAAAAGTCCAATACAAGTGAATGGTTATTATCCCGCACATCGAAATAAGCGGCCTAATATCATATTCCTACTCTCTCCATGAAAGATAATAACTAGTCATCGCTACAACTCCTTAAGGAAAGTCACACATAACCGTCATAAGATAATATCATCATAATGGATGTTAGGTAAACTCAAACTCATCTCGCCCCGTCCCCTCACACCCCTATGGCACACAATCTATTTTTTCTGCCTTTAGATAGAGTTTTCCAAATAAATATCTTTTAGTAAAATACTTTTTAGCAAACATCTTCAAATTTTGTCATTCGAAGCAAATATTTTACTTTTAAAACTATTTACTTCTAAATCAAATCATTCCTATATTTATAAAATTGCTTCTCAAAGTATTTCAAAGTTAGATATTTCATAATACACCTTTGCACCATAATATATTTTCAAATATATCCTCCATATTTTTTTTTTTAAAATTAGGTATTTTTCCAACCAAGATCATTTACGCCAAAAATGTTTTTCCTTTCAAGACATCGTTTACCAAATAGTACCCCTTAAATAAAAGTTTTTCAACCAAAAGCAATTTTCAGCCAAAAGGTCTTCCAAAATCAAAGACACTTTTTGGATAAAACACTCCCCTCAAATAATGTTTTTCTCACATACTTCACTCAAAAAGATATTTCTCAAATAAAATTATTTCCATCAAAATATTGTCCAATATTTTCATCAATAAACTAATTCCCTTAAATATTCCTTTAGCATAAAATATCTTTTCGCGAAAATAGCCTTTATATAAAACATCGATAAATTAAATCTTCTTCAAATCACATAATTTTATTTTAAAGAATGCTTCAAAGTATTTCGTTCTTTTCAATTAAGGGATAGATAATGATATTATACCTCACAGTAGTTATGATGTGTTAATTTATGGTAAAGCTTATAGCATGTATAAAGCAGTTAATGTTTGTTATACAAGAGATATAGGGGTGAAGTAGATTTGCTTTGGAGATCAGCGGTATACTTTCTGGTTAATAAAAGAGGGACTGTGCATGTTTCATTGGACATGCATGACTTTCATGGAAAAAGTATAATGAAAGGGAAGTTTTGGGTTGATTTTTTTAGGTTGATAGGAATTCAAATGAGTATTTGCTTGGGAATGGAAAAAATTATAATTGATAAGGGAGAATGTTTATAGGCTGTGCATGATATATGTGATGAGAATGAAGATATGGTAGTAAATACATAGGCTTTGGATAGTGAGTGTGAAGCAAATATAAATAAATATTGTGAAGTACATGAACAGGAGGTGGGGATCAGTCATATAGTAGTATCAACAGATGATAATGTAATTGATGTTGTGGTTAAGAATTCAAGAAATATCTGTGATGTGGAGAAGTTGTACGACCAGAAAGATGAATTATTGTGTACAGCAGATAGTAGTATGTTGATTGAATGGAATAATGCGCATAACAAGGAAAAGCAGGAAAGGACTAGTCATATAGGCTGTATAGATGATGCAGATCATGTTTGTGTGGTTGTTTTCGTTAATGGTGATGGTTTGGAAATATGCGTTGCTGAGCATAGTAAGGATGTAAACGGAAATATGTAGGAGCCATGTGATACTGCTGTTACATCTGATGTGTGCATGAGTCACGTGCCTATATAGGATAAAATGAAATTGAACAGAGTGATAATGGGTGATAAAGTACAGGATTATTCATATATTAGGGAACAAGCAAGCACCGAACCTTGTTCATGTACTCCAGTTCGAGTATAGGTACGTATGCTCTTTTCATTAGGATGGAGCAAGCCAATATTAAAGAGGCTTATAGTTTACACTCTAGTTTGAGTTCAGTGAGATCGATGAGGAGGAGCACACATCTTTCGTAGAGCGACCACTAGAGTTTCCCATGACTTTAGCTCGGGTATGGATTTGCTTTTGGGTGGTACTACCCATATTCTCTTTGCTTTAAGTAGCTACCCACTAGTGGTATGCTATATTTAGCTAGAAGTTCTGGCTTTATTTTTGATGACATTCAATAGACACTGAGTATTTAGGACTAAGAATTCGAACGGGTTAGATCATTTGGATCATGAGATACATCAGTTGGAATGTTAAGGGTTTACACGGTCTAAGAAAATGTAGTAAAATTCGATCGTTTTTTTAAACATAACAATATTGATATTGTTTTATTACTAGAAAAAAAATAGAACACCTTAATTATATATTTTATAGATATTTAGGGGACTTTACTTTAGTCCTTGGGTTCATCTTCCTACTATGGTAAATCTGGAGGATTAATTGTAGGTTGAATAGAAAATTGTGTTAAACTTTTACAATCTATCGTTAAATCTCATTCAATACGATTAATTTTTTCTAATCTTAATGATGGCACTTTTTTTAAAATATTACTAATGTATACAATCCGAACTCTGAATTAGATTGTAGAGTTCTTTGGTGTGAGTGTCTAGAGTTTAGATCACTTGCTTCAGCCCTTGGGTGATGGGTGTAGATTTCAATGTTACTAGATTTTTAGGAAAACAAACTCATAGAGAAGGTGACTTTTCTGCAATGGAAGAATTTGACCAATTCATTATTAATAGTAATTTAGTTGAATTACAATTAAACAATAGACGATACACTTGGTCGAATGAAAGATGGCCCATCGATGGCCCTTTTAGATAAATTTTTTATTAGTGATGAAATAAAAAATAAATATCTTGTTTGTAAAGTGATTGAGCTTCAAAGTATTTACTCAGATCATTATCTAATTATCTTGTTTTGTAATAACCAAATTTATAGAAATAAAATATTTAGATTCGAAAAAATGTGGTTGTTAGAGAATAAGTTCTCGGAATTAATTACAAATAAATGGTTATCTCTGGGTAAATACAATTATAAATTTTCTTGAACTATAGCTAAAATATTTGTAAGTAAAATTAGATATTTAAGAATTTTTCTCAAAAATTGAATAAAGATGTTTTTGGTAATATTAAAATTTAAAAGGATAAATTACTAAACGAGATTTTAAAGTTTAATAAAATAGAAGAATTAAGGAATTTAATGTTTTAGAAAAAACATGCTTTTAAATTTAAAAGATAAATTAAATAAAAATCTAACACAAGAATAAGTAATGTGGAAATAAAGATCTAGAATTCAATGGATGGGTGAAGGTGATATGAATATTAAATTTTTCCATAAAGTAGCTAATGGTGGAAAATGTGGTAATACCATTAATTCTATATTAATCAATAATGTTGAGATTTTCAATCAAAAAGAAATAAATGAGGCATTTGGTAATTATTATAAAGAAATTTTTGGAACTAAAAATAAGCACAAGATTAGAGCTGAATGGGATGAATTATATCCAAATAACACGAGAATCAATTTGGATGGGTTAGATGTTCCATTTGCAGAAGAGGAAATTTTGAGGGCTATAAATGATATGCCAAATGACAAATCACCTGGTCCAGATGGATTCCTAATTTTATTTTATGAAAAGTTTTGGTGTGTTCTAAAATGTGATTTAATAAATATGTTTGATGAATTTTATAATGCTTCATTACAATTGGGTAGGTTTAATTTTGCAAATGTAATCCTATTACACATGAAAGTGAGTGCAAATGAGCTAAAAGATTTCAGATCTATTTCATTGTTAAATTGTTCTTTCAAATCATTTCTAAGGTTTTAGCTAATAGGTTAAATACTGAAATGAATTAATTAATTAATATTATACAAATTCAATTTATCAAAGGAAGAAATATTACAGATGGAGTAGCGGTAGTTCAAGAATTCATTAACCATTATTGTGAAAATAATATCACTTATGCACTTTTAAAACTTGACTTTGCAAAACCTTGTGACTTAATTGATTGGGATTTTCTTAATGATTTATTATTGGCTAGGGGTTTCAGTTTTAGATGGCTTGGTTGGATTATGTTACTATTTAAAATTGGAAATTCAAGTATTATGGTTAATGGTATATTAGGAAATAAAATTCACTCGAAACATGGACTTAGGCAAGGTGGTCCATTGTCACCTCTTTTATTTAATCTGGCTGCCGACGTTTTTGCTAAAATTATCAAACTAGCCACTAGAAATAGGATTCTATATAATATCGATAATGAAATTACGAATAATGTCATTTCCATTCTTTAGTTTGCGGATGATATCATACTCTTTACATCTCATTTATCAAGATATATGTAACGACCCACCTTTTGAACAGTTCAAGTCGACAATAAACCACACATGTCTAACTCAAACCGTTTAAAAGATAGATTATCAATAGGTTTATTTTAAAGAAATAAAAAGAAAAGAAGAAAACAATAAAAGAATCTCGCAGCGGAACGATAAAATACAATAATCACATAAACAGTTCATGAAGCTGTTTAACAATATATAGTCAATTCAATTTACAACATAAATCACGGTTATACAATATTATAAGAGTTATACAATTTTATTAGGCAGAATGAAATAGTGCAGTGGAATAAAAACTAGTAAATATGATATACCAAATCTTCGTCTTCGTCCCTCGGAATAACTGTCTTCGATAACTGAAAAACTCGGTCTGAACACTCGAGTCGGGATTAAAAATTCTCATGTAAGTCAAATCAAATCAGGAGAAATATAGTTTCAAAATGAACTGTTTCTTTCCATTTCCAACAAATCTGGACTCAGATCCAAATTCCAAACAAATGAATTGAATTCCCAATGTTTCAATTCCTTTCAAATTCAATTTCGTTCGATTTCAATTTAAATCAATTTCAATTTCGATTCAAACGATTTAATTTAGTGGTTCGAGTTTCAATTCAAATCTCATTTCAAAAACATTTCGGTTTATATAAATTCGAGTCTAATCTCAAAACATCAATTTAAATCACTTAAATCAATTTAACTTCAACGTTCGAATTTTAAGATTCAAATCTTTAAAATAATCCAATTTCCATAATTCAAAACATATATCGATTACAACTTTGAAATTTCAAATTGAATTCTTTACACAAATTCTTTTAACAAATTTGAATTCCAACATTTTCAAAGCTCGAATTTTAAAATAATCCAATTCAAACGTATCAAAATCATTTAATGGTTAACATCGACCTTCTTATAACATTTCCTTTTTTATTTATTAAAGTTATAGGAAAATTTGCAAACCCTTTTATTGCTCTTTTAGGAATAATATATATTATTATAAAAATTAGAATTTAAATTTTATAAATGAAATTCAAGTTAATTTTAGTAACTAAATTTAATTTAATTCACAAAATTTAATTCTTTATAATATATAATTTTCTAAATGTTAGATTTTAAAGCCTATTAAAATTCAATAAATAAAACTCAATTTTCGCCGAACGACGATAAAATCACAATTCTGCCAAAACAGTCAACTATTCATCAAAATTCGCATATTAGACAGGATATCCAACGTCCATATCAAATTTAAATGTCCAGGTGATCAATCATATCAATAGTGGTAATAACAGCGTGATAACACGGAAATATCAAAACCACTAGCAACATATAGCAAATCAACAATATCATCCATCACAATATGAGTTAACATCCAAATCAACCATATCACACAACAATCAATAATTATCAGTGTCGGGTGTTTAACTAAAGGTGATATGCAATCCAATAGCAATTTAAATATCAAATTTTGATGTCGATTTAATAAGTGTATAAAATGTCAAAATTTTCCTATCAAATTTAAATGTCACATTTACCATCAATTCCAACTATCCATTTAACAGTCAAATTCCTATCAAATTTTAAATGTCAATTTACACTATCAATTTTAATATCAATTTTATCAATCAAATTTTAAATGTCGGTTTTAACTGTCAATCAATTCAAATTCAACAATTCAATTTCAGTCAATAAATCACAACAGTTAACTAGTTATCAATAACGGACGTTTAACTAGCAATTCAATTTCAATTTAACTTTTAATTCAATTCCTAACGATTCAATTCATATGTCGATTCTAAATATCAGTTAATTTACCAAACAACCATCAATAAATATAAATCACTTCATTATTTCGATTTAGCTAATCGTAAGAATATTTAGTACTTCGTGAGCGTTTCACTCACCTTTATTTGAAACTAAATTTTTTCAGTGTCAAGTAAACTTCAGTTCAACTCCATATCGTATTCCTCGTCGATACGAACCCAATGCAACTTGTTTTGCTCGAGTCAGACCTCGTATGAAAAAGTTACGCTTTAATTAATATAACGATTAATAAAGATATAATTAAAATAATAATTAACAACTTAATTAACTAAAATTAAAAAAAAACAAAACCTTCTTATCGTCTTCAATCAACTCCAGGCCGAAACCCAACATGAACCCTTCAGCAACCGGAGCCACCGGACCCCGACCTAAGCCCTTACCAGAACCGCCTCTCGATGCTCCACCCACGACCAGCAACGGCAGCGCCCTCGCTGCCTCCATCGGCCACCGAAACCCTAAAAAAACGCGCGAACAACCAACCCAAATTCTGGCGATTTCAAGTTGAACCACTTCGATTCAACCACATAGTAAAGGAGATAGAGATCTTTAATTTTCCTTTTGGAATCGTTCGAATTCGTTGAGTGGATTGGAAGAAAATGAGAGGAAAAGATTGAACATTTTCGGCCAATAAAAGAAAAAAAAGCGGCTGAAGGTTTCTTGAACTAGGGTTTGCAAAAGAGGAAAAACGATGGCCTTATATAGAAAATCTCGCGGCACTATTCATTCGCAAAATTTCCGAACTCCAAACGACGCGTGCCACCTGGCGTTCTATATGTTATACCTATATTTCGAACACAATGGAATATGTATCGAGAGCCAATTCCATCATATACATAAGATAGCTTTTCAAAATCGAACGGTTTTAATTAAATTTCTTTAATTGATTTCTATGCGTTTCAAGCTCGCACGACCAAACGGTAAGTCCGATCGCTACGAAACATGAAATCCTATAATAATTCACTATTACGAATCCGATGAAACTAGTTTCGTCGAAATCTGAGGCGTTGACCAAAAAAACTATTTTTACACGTTAATAAAAACAAACTATTTTCAAAATAAATTTATTCACTTTAAATTCAATTTTAAAAGTTAAAAATTTTCATTCTTGTTTAAATAAAATTTAAATCAACTTTTAAAACCATTTTCATTCATATTAAATTCAACCCCGTTATTTAACAATTTCAGAAATTAAATTTAACAATTTAATACCTAATAAATCATTATATTTGAAATATAAGTTATTTAACTTATGAAATTAACTTTTCAATATTTAAAATCAACTAAATATTCCAAATTCAGTTTTATCTTAAACTATTTTGTAAATTAAAATGTTTGTTCAAAATTTATACAACCAATGCCCTTATATTTAATTCACAAACAAATTCACTTTTAACATAATATTTTCGTAAATCAAAGCCCTTGAATAATTCAATTACGATGAATTCCAATATTAGAATTTCAGATGAATTTTAGTTATCAAACAATTATTTTATTTTTATCTAAATAATTCAATATTTATTATTCAATTTCAACTATTAATTATAAGCACATTCAATACATAGAATTTCATATAAATAAATTTATGCTTTTACTTTTAAATGAACATTCATTCGACTCTTTATTTACTTAACATTGATCATTTCAATTTCTATTATTAATTACTTACAATTTAATATTATTTAATTTACTTTCTAATATAAGTTATCATCTTTTCTCATATATATTGAATTTTGTTATTTAAAACTTTATTTAAGTTCATATCCAATAAATTACATTAATAAATCATTAAATTTTATTTTTAACCATTTTTATTCAAAAATTATATTAAATTTAATAATTAAAAATAATTAAAAATATGGGTCGTTACAATATATTATAGCAGTTAAGTTTATATTATATAGTTTCGAGTTTCTTCCAGGTCTAAAAATAAAATTTGGTAAGAATTCCGTGTTAGTTTTGAATGATATGGATAGGATAGAAAATCTCGTGGCTTATACGTTAAATTGTAAAATTATGAAATTTCACATAGAATATCAAGGTTTTTTAATAAGGCAAACTAAACTTAACCATGATTATTGTTAATAGATAAAATTAACAATAGATTAACTAAATGGAATGGTTTATTTATATCAAGGGCGGGTAGGATAATCTTTATTAACTCTATTTTATCAGCATTACCCATCTACTGGATGTCCTTTTATCGTTTTCCAAAATGCATAATTGATAAAATAGATAAAATTAGGAGAGATTTTCTATAGAGTGGTTTAATACTTCAAAATGTTTAGATAAATGGAAAATAATATGTAAATCTAAAGATGAGGGAGGGTTAGGTATTATAAAATTTACAATTTAAACACATCCTTATTAGGTAAATAGATATGGAAATTTACTGATAATAATGAGAATTTAATTTGGAAAGAAATAATATTGAATTAATGGTATAATGGTACATATAATATACAACATATTTCTACTAATAATATAAATAACATTTCTCATTTTTGGAAATCTATAATAAAAAATTATGATATTTATAAATTAGGAATTAATAATATGGTACATTCGGGGAATAATCCTCATTTTGGCATGATAGTTGGATATCAGTAATTCCTCTTAGAATAGAATTTAATGAACTTAATGAAATTTGTTATTTTGAGAATGTGTTGATTTCAGAAATATATAGAACAAATTTAAATTTTCCATGGGAATTTAGTTTTAATCGTAATTTAGCTGGGAATACATTATCTAAATTTGCCTTACTTTGTGCTAAATTAGAATTATATGAAATTGATAATAGAAATGACATTAAAACTTTATGTTGGGATAATAACAAAATTTATACAGTGCGCTCTTTTTATAAATTTCTTATTTTTTTAGGCACAAAGTTGAATATGTTTAGGTATATTTAGAAAGGTAATACACCACCTAAAGCTAATATACATATGTGGTTAATTATACATGGAAAATTAAATACCATAGAACTATTAAAAAGGAAAAATATAACATTTGATAATAAATGTTTTTTATATAATATGGGAATAAAAATATATCGTATTTATATTTTGAATGTCATGTCACTAAGTATATTCTTACACATTGTCTTAATACTTTTTACTTTAATACAACTAATAATGAAATTAATTGTGAAATATTTTGGAATAGTCCTAAGTTTCGATATAATGGATTTCATAGATTAGTAATTGATACTATTTTTACTATAATATGTTGGTATATATGGTATGAAAGGAATCAAAGGGGTTTTAATAATATAAATACTCCAGTAGATAATTTAATATATATAACTGGATCTCAAAACCTAGTTATAATAAAGATAATATTAGTTTCAATGAATACCTTAATAAAGTTAAATCTTGTATTAATGTAGTTAAGAAAAATGTAGTATTTAGAAACAGAAATAACAATTGCACTTTAAATACCTTTTTAATTGACATGTATGCTAATGGATCCAATGCTATTTTGTATTTAGGTAATTAGTTATTTTTTGGAATATTATAATCCTGAACATAACATTTATCTTAAAATATATGATGTTTAAAAGTCGTATTTTTACTTCATAGTGTTTAGTTGACTGTATTCATAAATATTTTTCTTCATAAATCAGTCTGAGGTATCTGTTGGTTATATCTAGATGACTATTTCTCGTAAATATTGTAGCTTTTACTACTTCTTATCTACTTATTCATTATATTGCTTGTAATATTATTATTGCACCCATATATATACAAATATATTTATATACATATATGTATATTGATCTTTCTTTTTATATAGTCATTTTTGCAGCTTTAGATATGCTTGGGGTCAGGACAGATTCAGTTGATTCGAGGATATGATCACTTATCATTTTTAGTGGATTATAGTGTTTTTTTCCTTCTTTTTTTATCATTATGGACCTTAGAATTGTAGGATTGGAGGGTTTTTATTATTGTTGTTTATCTTGTATGGGGTGGGTATCGCTACCTGTCAGACATGTTCATAGCTATATTTTATAGTGTATAATAAAAATACATGAGTGCTCTCATCTTCTAATATAAAACCACTCATTTCTCTCAAAAAAATTAAGGGCTCCCACTAAATATTTCCAAGGATTTAAGTCTAACAAATAGTTTTCAATCATGATACTTTATCAAAATGGTCTTCCCAAAAAACATCCTTTTTAAATAAATACTCCACAAATCCTATGGTTTTTATTCTAAAAGATTTTTCAACAAAACATTTTTCTCTCCTTAAATAAGAATTTTCTATAAATGTCCATCGACAAAATATTTTTAACAATGCATTTTCAAAAAATAATACTATCATCAAACACTTTTAAATGTGTATGTGTGTATCAAATGATGTTTTCAAATATAAAAAAAATTAACTAAAATATTCCCTTTAAAATATTTTCTGCCAAAAGATATACATATTTTAAATATTCTAAACTGAACATTCTCTCACAAGATTACTTTTAAATAAATAAAAAATTACAGTAGGCCTTTTGTTTACAAAAACATCTTTATAAAAATAATTTATTTTCCAAACTAAATATTTCATTTTCATCTATATAAAAGAGGATTTTTTAATAAGTCAATTATGCCCAAATATATACGTTTTTCCCTTTTCAATAAAATATCTTTAAATCCAAAAATGTATATTTAATATAACTTTTTCAATAAATGCTTTTTAGTTTAGACTTCGAAATAAAACGTAATCCCATTTATTAAGATTGGATTTTAGTTATCATTTAACATTGTGTGGGTCATTCGGATCACTTTTCCCACCTATAAGTGCTCTTCCTACCTTACCACTACTTTATTTATCTTCCGTACAAAGGACATCATAAATAAACATCGTTTTATGGTGAGATAATGGTGGTTACACAAACAACCCATACATACAAAGTATATAATCAGCAATCAAATGCCCTCTCATCTTTTATTCTAACACATACTAAGGTATAAATTATCCTACCCTTAATGGTCAAACCTTCCCAAAGCTCAGGGAATCGCTAAACATAAGCTATGATACCAAATGTGATGACCCACTATTTTTGACATTTAAAATCAGTGAAAAATGCCATCAAAATATGCTTGCACGCTAACCTCAAACGTTAAAAAATGCGGACCGTGGGTTTTATAATTTAAAATCTATGATCAATATAGACAAAAGGAGAAGAGAAAAACCTCACGATGGAATAAAAATAAATAACTATCACAATACAAACATCGTACAAGGTTTAATACATCAAATCGCATCTACTCTTTCCAATGTATTAATCATCATTAAATAAATAGGGAAACTATCTAGGATGCATGAGAAATATATCGAATCAACATCCTACAGATACGACCTATATCCAGACCTTTGCTCCCTTCTTCACTCCAACCTGCAAACTTCATAAATGCATGGAAGGATTAATATTTAACTATGTTTGGACTATGCCAATTTCTATACACCCCAGCCCAACCAAAGGGAACTTGTAGCTATTATATAGAAAAAAGCCACATAAGTACCTTTTTAGGATCAAGCCCACATAGTTCTATTCCCTGCTCTTCTCATGCATCTAAATACTTATTAGAACATAACAACCATTGCATACATGCAACCAATGCAAGCAGAAAACACTACTCTTACTAAGATATCACAATCAATCATCATATGTGGTAACAACAATAATAACACACAACCACCGTCATCAACAATACTCAATGTCAACCCCAAGTACCAAATAAGCCGATAACAACAAATATACTTACATACATATTAATTGTCAACTTTTAGTAATACATCACCCATGTAATTAGAAATCATACAAATATGTACTACATACTTCATAATAGTAACACAACATCAATACCATCAAGTGTGTACTAACCAATCAACATTAGTAACACAAGAATCAAATCATCAAATGTGCTTCCGTGAGAGCCTGGCTTAAAGGGGGGTCGGTAGTGGCGGGCCTATAGAATTCCTCAACTCTACTCTCCATAGTAGAGTTTTAAAAAACTAAACATTGGTAACACAAACATCAACCATTAAATGTGTATTAACCCATCAAATTTAGTAACTACAACATCATTCATTCAATCAATCAAAACCATAGTTAACTACCTATTGTCCGGTAGTAATAATGGTAAAATATTGCATACCCGTCAAACTACGATTTCGTTATCATAATAAACATTTGTGATAATTACAATTAACAATTAATCTCATATTCTACAACCACTTAAATGACATATTTTCGACCATTATTCTCTAAAGTAAAAAATTGTTTTGTTATTGATTATTATAAAGCACCTTTATTATCTCGTCTCAAAATAATAACAATTCTTCAAAAATAATAATATACTTCAAAAATCTTTTAGTATATTTTTATATCTTTAAATACCTTGAAACATCGTATTTTAACCAAAAATCATAATTTACATCAAACTACTTTTTTAAAAATAATATAATTTTTTTTTGGAAAGGCCGACGGGGTTGGATGGTCCCCGACCATTTTATTGCAGCACCAAAAGAAACAAAACACATACAACAGAGAGCACAACTCATAGAAAACAGAGGAAAACATGATGCTACAAGCACAAAGAGAAACAAAAAATAAAAAAAGAAACTAAAGACAAATTATAACATTTGGAAGGACACATATATTCCTGGGTCAAGGAGAAGGAAAGCATCCCCAGCGAATGTTTTATCTCATGAATTATCCACAGCTTGAATAAAGCATCAGATTTCGCATTGATGGCATCAAACACTCTAGTGTTTCGTTCTCTTCAGACAGCATTGATGAAACTCTTCAACACAGCGTTAAATATTCTCTTTCCTTTTTGCTTGTACCCTGTTTTTGCATGGATTTGTTCCCACTCGACCTGATTATCATGCGATATACTATATCTATGAAGCTTCGACATCACTACAATCCAAACTTGCATAATAACTGGGCATTCGAAGAACAAATGCTCAACTGTCTCTGGTTGCTCACAACAGAAAGAACAGTAAATATTAACACTCATGCCCATGCAAGCGAGTTTTGCTTTAGTCAGGATAGCACGATTAAGCACTTTCCACAGCATTAAGTTTTCTCTCATACTACTGTCCATATTCCACGTTCACCTCCACCATTTCCATGTTGGATGGTCACTGTTCATCATCAGGAACTCGTAAGCATCTCCTATTTTAAATTTTTCCTTTTTCTCTCCCCAAACAAGACCATCAGATGCAGAAGACAGCGGAGTAAACTTTCTAATCATATTCCATATGTTCTGTATTCTCTGATTGGAAGAAAAGGAATGTAAACTACGAGAACTATAGAGAACATCCCTAACTTTAGCCCCCGAGTGTATTCCAGTTTGCTGTATCTCACTGTACGTTAGCTGACGTTTAAGAATGAACCCCTTTCTATTTATGCCAAAACAATAATATATTATAACCGCTTTAATGTTTTCCCAACCAATTTATTTCTATTTACATCAGAAATAATAGTACTCTATTTAAATCTTAAAACTCCTTTCTTATTGCTATTTGTCTCAAATAGTAATAGTTTAACTCAGACACTTTTAGAAACAAATCTTTACCATTATTATTATTAGTTCTGAAAATATTTTTATTTTATTACTCAAACAATAATTATGATAATATTATTTTAGAAAATCCATAAAATTAGTTATATTGTCATTTACTCAAACAATATGATCTTTACAAAAATTATATTATTATAAGAAATCTCACTATATTTTATAAATAATAACAACTCCCAATATCAATTTAAAAATTGATTTATCGTTATTATTTATGAATTTTCCCAAAAATTCACTAATAATAACCTCATTACATTTCTTAATTTAATTTCAGTAAAATTTTGTCAAATCACTTTTAATTACAAATATCACTAAATTTTTAAAAATAAACTTATGTTTCATTTATTTATCTATTTTTTCTATTGTTACTCAGTTTCATCCATTTTATTTTAATTAATATTTTTATCCCATACAAATCCATTATTATTTATAATTAAACATCCAGTAATGCAACAATTAATAATAAACACTCCAATCAAGCCACAACACATTCAAAACATCATAATACGAAATAGTCATTAATAGAACACAACACTATCAATCAATATAAATTTTCATCGATGATTATGAATTTACTATTTTAAAACTCACTTAATTGAAATTAAATAATCATACCACTACGCTTTTGAAAACAACTCCAAAACTCATCAAACTAATCGCTAAATCATCTGAAATTTCGGCATGAGTCCAATTGAACAGACAACACGTGAATCAGAATTTGTAAGCAAAAGATATGGAAGTTAGGATTTTTATTGTTTAATATGAAATTAAATAAAACACATAGGCCTTTATACAAATTTACTTCTTCCACAGTAACCAATACCTATCATAATACACTTCCCCACCACCTTTACAATGCCATATCCATCACCCAAGGCCTCTACCGACTAATCTGAAGCCACCATTGCAACATCGACACCACCAACTAGCCTTGTCATTGCCCTTGAGTCCCATCGCCGCATGAACCAGTGTCGCTGCCTATGAATTTTTGGCTAATTCCGACTAATTTGTAACACTGATAAATTAATATATTATTAATTAAAGTAATTAGTTATGAGGATAAAGAAATTGGAATAGTGAAAATAGTAGATATTCATGGGAAGTTTGTTTACATATTGTTCTTCGGTGAATCAAGTGATACTAGGAAAATCCTTATTGAAAATCTAAAATAAATGGAAAATCAAATGACAACATACTATGCCTTCTCAAATAAAACTTAACTTGAATGGATTAAATAATTGTAAATGGTGGGTCAATGGCCCAAATATTCATTTGGAATAAAGGTAACAACTTCCCACTTTACAATTCATTCTATATTCAGAACTTAAAACAAAAGTTTAAGCTCTTTAATGGTGCTTGTGGCCTAAGTAAGAAGAAGAAGTAAAATAATCTCAGAAGCTAAGGGAACTAGAGACTTGATTAACAATGGACTCTAGTGTCCCTAATCCCTCTTACCACTTTAAATTTCTCACAATCAAGTTTATATTGAATGATTTTCATACTTCTTGCAATCTTTAAAATCTGGGAATTTAATATAATGATAGAAACATATTATTAGATGTGGGTTTTAATTTATAAATTTACCCTTAAGAAAATAAATTGTTATGAATTACTTGAGGGCTATATAATATGGAGAATGGACAGAAACTATGAGATTTGAGGAAATAAGCATGCATAAAACCTTATTAATTTTACTACAGATCACTGGAAACAAGTTAAGAAGTTTTTGAAAGAAAATTTGCATGGCCGAAGGGTTATAATAGGAAGCCGAAAGGCAAATAACAATTAACAATTGCCAAAAGGTAGTTTAATTAAATCAAGTATTTAATAATGGGACTAATAGATCAAATCCACTTATCATGCTGAACGCGTCAGTAAAGTACAAAATAACACTAAGAAAAGACTAAGTTAAACAAATCAGAAGTCGACATATGGAAAGTTAGTGGCAGATATGCAAAAACGATTTCCAACATTTTTCAAAGGGCGGTGCCGAAGGAGGTGGAGCAAAACCAAAAATTAAACAATTTTTTTTTAACTATAAAGATATAAGTAGGATTGTTATAGAAAGGTAAGTATGAATCCAAGGTTAGTAAACTGAAGGTATTAACCGAGGGCCAAAGGCTAAGTAGGAATTATGAGAAGAAGAAAGAATTTTAGAAATTTAAAGATTTAATCTCACTAATCATCAAAACTAAACTATGATAGGATTCCCTAGATGAGAAAGAGGGTAGTGGTTGCTAAGAGTAGTGTAATTCTCGGTAGATTGTGTAAACCTAAACTAGCGACTCCCAGAGACAATGATGTATGCCAAGGCTTAAGATGGTTAAAGCTACAACCAAAGACATTGAAGATAATGTAATAAGTAGTAATAAAAACCAAAAGGCAGTTAGTTGTCATGTTAGCTTAATGAACAACAAAGTTAAGAGCCTAATAGTAAATGGTTAGGTATATTTTTTTGTAGATGACATAAGGCCTAAGGTGGCAAGCAAGGAACATAAAGCTTTAATGTAAGGCTTAGTGTGGCAACCAAAAATGAAACATTATTGCAAGGTCTGAAAAGGCAATCGTCTAGATTAAGAAAGCAATTGGCGTAAGGCCCAGAGTGGCAACCAAAAGAATGGTGGAAGACAAAAGACAGTGAGTGTCAGTCTAGTTACCATAAGCAATGTAGGAGTAAGGCCTGGGGAGTTAACCAAATATGAAAGCATGGGTGTAACGCTTAGCGTGGCAACTAAGAAATGATGAGGCATAAGGCCATAGTGGCAGCCAAATGCTAAATCTAAATTTAGTATAGTTGTAAAGACATAATGGCAAAGTGGCAGCTAGAAGTTAACTTTTAAAACTTAGTTAATGGAAGGTATAAGTCCTTAGCGAAAGCCGAGTAGTAAGAATTTAATGATATATATCCACAGCAAAAGTACGTAACCTTAGGGGCAGTCAAAGGAAGGGTGCTTAGGTTATATTGCAATGCTATTATATTTCCGTGGAATAAACCTATGACCTAGGTTTAATTGTAAATCAGATATTTTGTTACTTTGGTACGGTAAGGGGGAAACTCGTCACGCAAGTTAGCGAAGCGGCATTACTATTTTCTTATTTAGGGTATTACATTACTCATACTAGACTTTATTTCTGATCTGCATTTTTATTCTTACATTCCTTATAAACTCAAGGGTACTCATTCGAGCGGGCTGAGTTTATGGGCTTAGATACGTTGCTTTTTGGGACGATTGAATAATGCAAGCCAAAGATGAAGCAGGAAGCTTAGGTGTTATATTTATTTTGTTTAATTTGGATATGCCAAGTGTTCGTGTTTACATCTCTATACGTAAGAAGTATGTTGCACTATATTTTTAACACCGCATGGACATGACTTTAGGATGTGAAATTGTTAGCCTAAATCTATAATGATGTGCTTCATTTTAGTTATATCCACTCTATTAACTGAAGACTGTATAATATAACTGATCTCATCGCTATTTCTGAAAGATAATTCCAAGGTGAATGCAACACATTGGGGTTCCATCTTTGAGTTTTGGAAAGAGGGACATTGCAGTTAATATCAGATCTTAGGTTAGGGGGCACTAAAGTTAAACAAAATTGATTATAATCAAGAAATAAAGGACAAACACCTTGGGGAAGGTATACACTACTGTATGACATATCTGTATTTTTCTATATTGAAATATAGATGGGTTTAGTAGATATTTCCTATTGTTAAGTCCTTTTCTTTCATCCATTTCTGATGAATAATATCTTAGTAGAAAAAAGATTTGAGAACTGGAAGAGCCAGGGTGGAGATGCCAACAATAGGAGAGAGAATGATAGTACTCAAACCATCAAGGCCAATGGAGGAGAAGTGCCTTCGGTAGATGTGAATGAGGTAGTCCCATCTATTGTTGGGATGGATTAAAATGTCTTGTTCCAATAGTTTATGGCGTAGATGATGAGTGAGGCTAAGCCAAAAGCAGTCGAGTCGAGACTAGTGGCTAAGGTAGATTTCTCTAAGTAAAGTTAGGACTATAGGAGCCTTGGAGGGAAGATATTTACCGAGAAGGAGCTGCTGTGGAAATGCTAGATTGCTTGAAAGTAAGTGGGCATATTTTCAAAGATTTAGGGATGAATGATGCATAAAAGAGGTCGTTGGCTTCTAGAAAGCTATAAGAGGATGCATTAGATTGGTGGGAAACAGTGACTGTTGAAATTCCTTAAGATAGATCACTTAGGAGTAGTTACAAGAGAGATTTGAGGCTCGGTTTATTTCCAAGTCTCAGAAGAATTTGTTATTGAGGGAGTTCATTGATCTAAAGCAAAGGGATCTTTTTGTTCAAGATTACATCTAGAAATTCAATGCGTTGGGGAAGTATGGTCGGGAAATGATCAATAACCTAATGAAGAAGAATGACAAATTTATTAAAGGGCTGAAGCAAGGGCTGAACCATAAGGTAATGGAACATGTGGAATCTCCTTATGAGTTCGTAATGGATATGGCCCGCGGGTATGATATTATGTATTGATGGGAGAGGAGAGCTGAGATGAAGCCAAAAGGATAACAGAAGAAATGGCTTGCTCCTTACTAGAAAGGGAAGAAAGGACAGCAACTGTGAGGGAAGGTTCCAGAAGGAGGTGGCCGGAAAGATATTTTGGAGACTACTAACTATAATTGTGGTCATAAATGACACGATATATTCGCAACTGAAAGGGAAGGGCAAGTCAAGTGTTATAATTGTGATAAGTCGGGCCATAATAAGAGGAATTGTCCAAAGTTGAAGCATA
This sequence comes from Allium fistulosum, assembly GCA_030737815.1. Taxonomy (NCBI): domain Eukaryota; kingdom Viridiplantae; phylum Streptophyta; class Magnoliopsida; order Asparagales; family Amaryllidaceae; genus Allium; species Allium fistulosum. The sequence goes on along the minus strand of CM060901.1, from coordinate 1,382,509,751 downwards.
CAAGGTTTTTTTAGAGGGGCCATCTTCAAGACCAACGATTGAAGAGAAAGGGAAAGGAATAGTTCTTGGAGATATGATTTCCATTTTCATTTTTTATGTTAGAGCTCTATTTGACAAACAAGCTACACATTCTTTCACTTCTAAGGATGTGGTTGATAAAGTAGGAATAGATATTGCCTATTTACTTACTTCATTTTGTGTGGTTAATCCAATTGGTGGTATGCCACTCTCGGATTAAGGTGCATTCATCTAGAGTTTGTTCTATGTAGCCATTCATTTAGTGTGACCCATTTATGCTTGACTTAGAGGGGTACAGAATGATTTTGGGTATGGATTAGTTAGTGCAGAATGACACTAGAATCTATTATGTCGAGACAAGCATTGCTCTATGGAACCCGGAAGGAGAGACAAAGTTCTATTATCTTTGGATTAGATGAAGAGAAGGTTTAGGATTCGTTGTTTGCTATAAAAAGTGTAGAAGAAAAAGTGGATAGAGTTTTTGTGGTTCGAAAATTTGCCAATGTTTTTAGCATGTGATGTGTTTACCTTTCGAGAAGAGCGATTGAGTTTTTCATTGACTTGGTGCTTAGAGCACAACCTATTAGTAGACTACCTAACAGAATGCTCTTGAAGGAGATGGAGGAATTGAAGAAGCAGTTAGTGGGACTAGAGCATCAGAGTTTTATTAGACGAAGTAGTTCATTATGGGGAGCTTCAGCAGTATTTTTGAAGAAGTCATATGGATAACTTTAGATATGTATTGAATATAGGAAGTTGAATGAGATGATGGTGAAGAATCCTTACCCATTGCCAAGGATAGACGATCTACTTGATCGGTTAAGTGGAACTAAAATATTCTTGCATCTAGATGTGGCTAATCGATACCATCAACTAAGAGAAGATGAAGAGAGTATTCCTTTGATAATTTTTAGGATAAGGTATGGTTCATATGAGTGGTTGGTTTATCCGTTTGGGCTAAACAATACTCCGGCTTTCTTTTTCGATCGAATGAACCAAGTCTTTCACGATAAGTTGGATAGGTTTGTGTTGGTCCTTATAGATGATATTTTGGTGTATTCAAAGGATGAGCGGGATCATGAAACTCACCTTATATTGGTATTAGAGACCTTGAGGCAACATAAGTTAAAGGAAAAGTTTCTAATTGTCATTTTTGGAAACCATAAGTGAAGTTCCTAGGTCATATGGTTTCAAAGGAGGGGTTGTTTGTGGATCCTTCGAAGATTAAAGCAATGAATGATTGAAAGAGACCAGAGACAACTACCGTGATAAGGAGTTTCTTGGGATTTTTTGGGTAGTATCGGAGATTCATTAAGGACTTCTCTAGGAGAGCAGGGTCATTGACAGGACTTACGCAGAATAATGAAAGGTATGTTTGGACGAAAGAACATGAAGCTTTATTTTGGGAGTTTAAGCCTCGGCTGATAAAAGCTCTATTTTTAGTTATGCCAAAAGAGAATGGGGATTTAGTTGTGTACATGGATGCATCAGGTCTAGGTTTGGCAGCCATGTTCATGCAGAAGAGATAGGTTATAGCTTGTGAATGTAAGCAGTTGAGACCCCATGATATGTGGCATCTAACCCATGATCTGAAGTTAGAAACAATTATATTTGTGTTAAAGATTTGGAGACATTACCTTATTGGGAAAAGTTTTGAACTGTACACCAGTCATAAGTTTCTAAGATATTTGTTCTCATAGAAGGAACTGAATATGAGGCAACAAAGATGGTTGGAATTATTGGCATCATATGATTTTGGTATAAAGTATACCTAGGGAAAGAAAATAAATTTGTTGATGCCTTGAGCCGAAAGCAGCAGATTGGAGTTTTGGCTATGAACATGGAGTAGAATGTCATAGACACACTAACATCTTGTAATGTGCAATTTTGGTTGAAAGCTTGTCCGAGCCAAAGCTCGGGGATTTCGTCTTGCTCGGGATTTCATCTAGTGCTCATTGAAAGAATTACCGAAGGGTAGAAAAAAGATCCACTATGTGCCGAAAGGATCAACGGTTTAAAGAGTGGTGCCAAAACTGAAGAGCTTAAGGGCTTTGGTATTAGTAAAGAAGGTTGACTTTCGAAGAATGAGAGGTTGTACATTTCGAATATAGAGACTTTAAGAAGCTGGTCTTAGATGAACGTCATCATTCAAAATTTGCTTTTCATATAGTAGGGACTAAGACGTACCGAAACATGAAGCGAAGTTTCTACTAAGAAGGAATGAAAAGAGATATTTGGAAATATGTGAAGAAATGTTTCACATGCCAACAAGTTAAGGCAGAACACCGAAAGCCAAGTGGTATTTTACAACTTTCAGAAATTCTAGTATCGAAAATTTGGTTTCAACGGACTTTGTTGTTAGCTTCTAAGGACTAGAGCCTGGACTAATAATATATGGGTCACGATTGATATATAAACTAAGAGTGCCCATTTCATTCCATTAAGGTCCAAAAGAATTGGGGCCAGGTTAGTAGAGAAGATTTCAGGACTATAGTGAGACTTCATGGAATTCCAAGTATCAAAGTAAATGACAAAAAATCATTGTTTGCCAATGAGTTTTAAAGAAGCCTACAGAGTGCTTTGTGTTTGGAATCATATATTAGTACTTAGGGTTCTCAATGGATACTTGAAAAGTCTAAAATCCATCCGCATCGATATCCAAAAATCGGATGAATATTAATATCCAAAAAAATGGATGCGAATGCGGATACAAAGATATTCACATTCGAAAATTATCCATTGGTTTTTTTGTCAAGATTATAGTTTTAATTATGTATATTTTAATGAAAGATATTTATTTATTGTTTTATTAAGTTATAGGTTTATATTATATGCACTTAATACATATTAATGGCTCAAAACTATTTATTATCATCATATTTGTTTATTTTTAACATTTTATAATCAATGGGATTGAAAAAAGTTTTTGTTAAACTAAAATTTTCTATTTATGTTTCTTGATTTATCGATCGTTCGCGGATAGGATAATTATCTAATATCTGTTCGTATATGCGGATGCAGATATCCGATAACCAAAATGATTTCGGATGCAGATGTAGATATGGATATGGCACTATCCGCATCCGAAAGTATTTGTTGATAGGCCTATGAGTACTTCTTACCATCCACAAACAGATGGTCGGACCGAAAGGGTCAACCAAGTGCTCGAAAATTTGTTGAGAGCTTGTGTGTTACACTTCGGTGGATCTTGAGAAGATCGCCTACACTTAGTGGAATTTTCATGCAATAATAGTTAACAATCCAATATTGGAATAACACCTTTTGAGGCGTTGTATGGAAGGCCTTGTATGTCACCAGTAAGTTGGTACAAAATGGGTGAATGACTTGTGTTAGGTCCGGATCTTTTAAGAGAAGCTTTTGAGAAAGTCAAATTTATTAGGAAAATGATGAAAGATGCTTAATCTAGGCAAAAGAGCTATGATGATAGGAGGTGGAGAGCCCAGGAGTTAGATCTAGAGACCATATGTTTGTGGAAGTATCACATATGAGAGGCACTATGAGGTTCAAAAATGATGGAAGTCGGCTCCGGGATATGTTGGCCCATTTACAATAGTAGAAAGTGTCGAAAGGTAGCTTATAGAGTTAAATTCTAAATGCTTTTGCTAGGCTAAATAATGTATTTAATGTATCACATCTACCAAAGTGTATCCGAGACCCTAAGGATGTCGTGATTCTGAGAACCATGGAAGACTTGGTTGTGGAACAGAATACGCCTTATGAAAGAAATCCTATTCAGATTATAGACCGAGATGAGAAATAACTTCAGAATAAGACATTGAAGCTTGTATGAGTCCAGTGGAGAGAGGATCAGGATGATTGCACTTGGAAAATAGATAATAAGCAAAGAGGACTTATCCCGAGCTATATGTTTAGATTAGCATATATGTTTGCTATATTTGATTGTATTCCATATGTATGTATGATATTGTGGTTGATTCGTTATGAATTGGTAGATGCACTAATAAATTTTTGATTGTGACCCATGGGTGAAGAACTCATGTGTGTGCATGTTAATGAAGGCCTAAGAAAGGATAGGAATTGTTATCGTACCTCAGTTAAATTTTGAAGATGAAATTCCTATGAGGGAAAAGCCTGTAACACCCCATAAATTAATATATAATTAACTAAAATAGTTAATTATAAGGATAAAGAGATTAGAATAATGAAAAATGGTAAATATTCATGGGACGTTTACGTACATATTATGCTTAGGCGAATCAAGTGATACTAGGAAAATCCTAGTTGAAAATCCAAGACAAATGAAAAATTAAGTGACAACCTATCATGCCTTTCTTAATAAGGCTTAACTTGAATTAAATAAGTAAAAGGCAAATGGTGGGCCGGCGGCCCAGTTATTCATTTGGAATAAAGATAACCACTTACCTCTTTTCATTTCTTTCTATACTCAAAACTTAAAATAAAATCTTGAGCGCTTTAATGGTGCTTGCAGGCTAAACAAAAATAAGAAGTACTAAAAGAAGGTTAGAAGCTATAGGAACTAGAGAATTGATTAACTAAGGAATCTAGGTGAGTAATATATTCCCTAACCCCTCTTTCTTCTTTGAATCTCACATGGCCAAGTTTGTATTGAATGATGTTCGTACTTGTTATAATCATTAAGGTCTAGGAATTAATATAATGGTAGACACATATTATTATAAAAGAGTTTTATTTATTGGATTTACTCAAAAGAAAATAATTTGTTATGAATTATTAGAGGGTCATGTAATATGGAGAATGGATGGAAACTACGAGGTTTGAGGAAATAAGCATAAATGAAGAATGATTAATTTTACTGCAAATCATTGAAAATAAGTAAGTAGTTTCTGAAAGAAAATGTGCATGGCGATGAGCTATAATAGGAAGTCGGAAGGAAAATAAAAGTTATCATTAGGTAGTTTAATTAAATCAAGTATTCAATATTGGGATTAATAGACCAAATCCACTTTTCATACTGAACATCTCAATAAAGTACTAAATAACAGTTACAAAAGACTAAATCAAGAAAATCCGAAGTCGATACATGGAAAATTAGTGGTAGATGTGTAGACATGGTTCATAGCATATTCCATAGGGCAATGCCGAACGGGGGGAGCCGAATAGAAAAGAAATTAAACTGAAACCTTAATTGAAAAAGACTTAAGTAGAAATGTTAAGAAAAGCTAACTATGAGGCTAAGGCTAGTAAACCGAAATTATTAACCAAAGACCAAAGACAGTTGACGGTTAAGGAGAAATTATGGGAAGAGGAAGGGAATTTGGAAATTTAAATATTTAATCTCGTAAATCACTGAAACTAAACTAAGACGGGCTTCCCTAGATGAGATAGAGGGTAGTGATTTCTGAAAGTAGTGTAACTCTTGGGAGAGTGTGTAAATAGGAACTTGTGACTCTTGGAGATAATAATGTATGTTATAGCTAAAGATGGCCGAGACTAGAACCGAAGACATTGGTTATAATGTAACAAGTAATATTAATAACCGAAAGGCAATTAGTTGTAATGTTAGCTTAATAAACTGTTAAGTGAAAAGTCTAATCGTAAATGGTAGGTTGAATGTTTGATAGATAGCATAAGGCATGAGGTGGCAGTCAAGGAACCGAAAGCATTGGTGTAAAGCCTAGTTTAGGTATCGAAACAGAAGGAGTTGGTGTAATGCCCAAAGAGGCAACCTTCCGAACTGCGAAAGCAATTGCTGTAAGGCCTAAAGTGGCAACCAAGGAAGTGGTGGAGGATGTAAGGCCATGAGTGGCAGTCCAAGAACCGTAAGCAAAGTAGGTGTAAGGCCTAGGATGGCAATTGAAATATGAAAGCATGTATATAATGCCTAGCATGGCAACCAAGAAAAAACGATGCATAAGTACTTAGTGGCAGGCGAAAGTTAAATCTAAAGTTTTGGTATAGCATAATGGCATAAGGCCTAAGTGGCATCCAAAGGTTAACTTTTAACACTTTGTTCATGAAAGGCATAAAGCCTTAGTGCCAGCCGAGTAGTAAGACTTTAATGATATATATATCTATAGAAAAAATACGTAAAGCCTTAGGGGCAGTCAAGGAAAGGGTACTTGGGTTATGTTGAAATACTATTGTATTTTTGTGGAACGAACCTATGACCAATGTTTACTTGGAAATCATATATTTAGCTTTGGTATGGTAATAAGGAAACTTGTTCCACATGTTAGCAGAGCTACTTTACAATTTTCTTGTTAGGGTAATAAATTACTCATACCAGACTTCAGTATAAACCATGTTTTTTATTCTTGTTTTCTCTATAAACTCAGTAATCATTCGAGTAGGCCGAGTTTATGGGCTTAGACACGTCGCTTTTAGGGATAATTGAATAGTACAAGCCGAAGACAAACCAAGAGGCTTGGGTGTAATATTTATCTTAATTAATTCCGCTGTATCAATTGTTCGTGTCTACATCTTCATATGTAGAGCGTGACACTAATAGCTATGATGTACTATATTTTTAACCTTGCATAGGCATGACTTTGGGATGTAAAATTGTTAAACTAAATCTGTAATGATGTGCTACATTTTAGTTATATCTGCTTTGTTTACTTAAGATTGTATAAAATAGCTAATCTTATCTCTAACGCAGGAAGGTAATTCTAAGGTGACTGTAGCACATTGGGGTTTTATCTTTGGGATTTGGAAGAGGTAATTACACAACTCAACTCCCATTTTGTCAATCCAATCATACAGATCGGCTTCCCTTGATGTCTCTTGCACGATTATGCCCTCTGATCATCTAATTTCGCCATTCAGCCATTGATCGAGAAACCCTAGAACGGACGATCGAGGATTATTTGTTAAATTATGGCTTACTTGAGCGCCATATCCAAAAATGAATAGTTGCCTTTTCTTTACTCGTTAAGACCCTCGAATCCATAAGATATATGGTAGGGTTCAAACATTTTGAATTTTTATTAACTTTTGATTAATTGATTAATCCACTATTAGAGATGGATTTTGGGATTTCGGGACTGCAAAACGAGGATAGAGGTGACAAATAGTGTAACACTCCATATTTTGGACTAACATAATATGGGGAATTAATTAAATTAACAATTAACAAATTAAATTATGGGATGAAATAAATACAAGTTAACCAATGGAGAGCGAATGAAGTAGAATTAGGGATTTCATAAGAACAGCTACAATAGGATTTTAGCCCAAAGCGCAGATTACAAAACCCTTAAAATCCAACTCCCCATTACTGTCATTTTCCACAAACTAAGAAGTTAGTTCGACCATAACACTAAAAGATAGAAGAAGGAAACAAAGATAAAGGAGGCAGCATTCATTACTAAGGATATTTTAATCAAGATCAAAAGAACCTTAGGTAGATAATTGTTTCTCTAAAATCCTTCCAAACTCATATGGTCTAGGATTGTATGTATACTTGATGTTTTAATATTGAGGAACATATGTATGATTGTTAAATGATATATGTTCATGTTTGAGAATTTAAAAATGATGATTTTAATTGTTATGGATGAAATGTAAATTAAACCTTCCCTATCACTTGAAATTTTTATATGATGTGTAAAATGATAATACAGAGATGTGTTTTTAGTTTCATAATTATCTGAAATTATACGGAATTTACATGAAATTTCTAAGATGAGCTAAGAAAAATTTTTGAAAATTAATTATTTAAAATATTATTTTGACCTGGGAATTTTATAAAAAGAAAATATAATAATTTGGATTTTTGATGAATTTTTAGAATTTTTTCTATGCATTTCCAAATTTATATGAATTGATTAGTAAAGAAAAAGGGCTAACTACACAAGGGTAGTGAACCAATTAATTAAAGAATGAATTAATAAATTACGAAAAGAAAACTATAAAGGCTTGTGTAAACCAATAATAATTTGACATATATTGGATTAGGTGAAAAGCATTTCCTTTTGATGGAAATAAAACATACTTCAAATTATTACTAAAATGTCATATCAACCAGCGATAGTCATTGTCAACTTGCGATAGCTAACGGAAGCTCAACCTGTGATAGCTAGTGTGAACACCAACTTGCGACGACCATATAGAGTCAAGTGGTGATAATACTAAAACCACCAACATGCGATGGCTCTTAAAGACACCAACATGTGATAGCTCAAATATGTAAAAGCATGTGATAACTAAAATAAATGTCAACTTGCAATAGCTAATTAACGTATCGACTTTCGATGGCAATGTGATGCCAACCTACGATAACTTCTAAGTGTTCAACATATGACATTACCTTGGTGTTTAGATGCAATGGCTAGGGAAGTCAATATGCGACAACCTATAAAGTCAACTTGCGATGGTTAATGTAACGACTGTCCTATACCTTTGATGCTTATATAACCGAATAATGCACTGCTGGAGCATTTGGACGATAGTCTATGGAAAGAAAAAAGTAAAGAAGAGGAGTAGAAAAGAAAACAATAGAAGAGAAGAGGAAGAAAACATCATATAATCACAGAACCTGTCATATATCTCATAGCGCATCGAATAAAATATAATAATCATCACAGATATAAAACAGGCGAGACAGTAGTAACTACACAAATCACTTAATCAGAATACATGCTCATATAGTTATACAAAACAGTAATAGATTTTATGAAATTGGTAAATAAACTCAATTAATAAACTGTCTCTAATAGTAGTAAGTCAAACACAGTTAAGGCTATAATGTCACACAGCGGAATAAGCAATAATAAGCCTAAACATATAGATATGAGAAAGCCTTGCCTCCTACAAGTCTGTCTACACAATCCATGTTTTATTTACACCTGTTATCTAGTCTACTCATTTATGGGTACCCAAGGTAATAAGAAGCAAAAAATAAAATCTCGAGTCAGATAACAGTTTGGTGTGAACGATAAGCAATCTCAAAATACTACGAAAGTTGATACAATATATGGAACAAAGGGTATGGGGAGTCATATGGACCAAACAATCATAAAATGCTACTCTACAAACGTCATAAAGGTACACTCCATCCTAAGTACATTGTCTAGGTGTCTAGGTATCCCTGTCCATAATACCTACATCATGTGACATCCATAGAGTGATAGACTACGTAAAAACATGCATGGAAAACATAGCATCCATCAAACAAACCTTATCGTGACTCAGTGTGCTTCGGGTATATGATAACTCATATGAGCATTCCATTATTAGGGATTAATGGAAATATACCGGTTTACGATGTACTCGATAGTCAGCCCATAATGGACACTAAACCCAATCCACCAGTCCATGATATATATATATATATATATCCAAACAACCGATCTGGGATAGCCAAACAAAGTACTTGTAAGGGTCCTTATAATACCCTTGCTTTCGAGTACATCAAAAAACACTTTGAATATCAACGATCCCTTAGCACATGTATCCAAGCCCATTTCTTGCTTCATCTAGTTTCCATTATCCTTAAGGAATCATTCCACGTTCCTTCATTCCATGATAGAATCAATAACCATTCTATCCATGGACCACCCTTCCTAGAACTCGCCCTTGTGGAAAATCATCGCAACTCCATTAGCATCGAGCCACCATCACCATAACACAACTCCATCACCATCGATTCGTCGTCATCAAAGTCCCGAAGCTATCACGTTGAAGCAACATCTCATCGCTTCACCATCACTTATCGTAGAGAAATAACATCAAGACCAAGAGTCAGCCATACGAACATACCACCACGTTGCACTCCTCGAAGCCTCCACATCCCATGTCTAAGATTGGCCAAATTAGCGATCATCAATAGTGATGGGCAGCGACCACTCTACAGTGGCCGATACCGATCACTTTGGTTATAGATTTAGCCAAAACTAGCTAAGTACAAACCAAATGAAAACATCCGCGTCCATCCTAAAGTCTGAAGCCCATCCAAGTCTATCGTCTTCCATCTTCAAATCGATCGCCGCACATCCCAGTACCCTTCTATAAATTATCCCATCCATTTTAGTTTCCATCATTTATGCGTCCCATCGACATGCACAAAACTCTTTCATCATACGAGTTTCCATCCTGTGTGCATTCGATCAATATGCACGAAACTCCAACATACGGGATATTTCCTAAAGCTGGATTGGCGAATGATCGGCATTTTCAATAAAAACAAGAAAACAAGCATACATGCAACCAACAAGCATATGTACACCCAGTATAGTATAGACACAACATGTGTAACAATCTACATTGTTATCCAGCATTTTAACCTGGCTATATTGAACCGATTACACAAGTCAGATTCGACTGCCATCAAGGTCGGTGACTCCAGAGTGGTGATTGTGGGGCTCAGAAGTCAAGTATAGATGGTAATATGAAGTCAAAATTGAATGAAATTGATGGATGCTCAATGTAGAATGTTTAAAGTATGAAATATGGTTCAACGCGTAGGAGGGATCAACATAGATTGGCTCCAACAAAAGGGATTGGTATGTTTCAAAGTACAAGAGCATTCTTATGGAAAAAAATTAATATCTCAAGATCTACAAGTCCAATATGAAATTAAAAGAGCAAGATATAAGGACCCTAGGGAACCCACCCTAGGGATAGCACATCAAAAGGATATGTTTGAAGGGATCGGTATACATCCCTTGGAGGGGATCAGCAAAGAACAGCATGCAAGCCATGTTGAATCAAAGATCAAACAATAACTCGAGCTCCGGTGATCCAAATGACATGAATTTGGATGCTAAACATATTTTTGCATGAGGAAGCCATCATAGGGATCGCTCCCCAAAATTCGACCAAAGAGGAATTGGTATCAATCCCTCCTCTTTGGGAATTGGGCCTAGCGATCCCTTTAGTGGGCATATATGGTTTAGAAGGTCCTTCAACTGAGATTTCAGAGAGATATTTGGCCATCTTCGTCTATAAATACTAGTATTATGGGTCATCCTAAGGATTTTTACGCTGCTGGTTACATTCGGCTCCATTGTAATCAAGTACTAGCTATTTTCTGCCATTGTGATCAGATTCAAAAGTATTAATAAAGGATGATCTTCAAAGTGGACGAAGGCATACAATGCCGAACCGCTATAAATTTTTGTGTCTTTGATTATTGCTTATTCTATGTTGGTTACTTATTCATCTACTCGGTTTAATTTTACTTTTCTTCACTTACTTCTCTACAAAAACTATTCATGGGTGTTTGTGGCCATTTTTGGTGCAAACAGTTTGGTGCTTTCACTGAGAACCTAGATTCTCAGCTTATTAGGATCCCTTTGTTGCTACTGGATTGGATAAATCCCATAAAGGAGATCTGCAGTTATCTTCAAGGAGTTGCTCATACTACTCAGATTTGCAAAAATCTAAGCGAAGTTATCGACAATGGTGAGGAATACTAGATTTACTTCTCAGAACGTGGAAGGAAATGAGAACGCTAGCATCCAGCAAGAAGGCCCAAGCAATCAACCAATGGATGTGAATGCTGAACCAGTTAAAGTTTAGAATCCCACTGATTCTATTACAAGAGCTGAATTTCATAATCTAATAAGAGGGTTGATGGAGAGCCATCGACAATTAAACCAATAGATTCAGACCAATATCAACTTAATGAACCAACTCAATCAGCAACAATGAGGGAAAGCTAGGAGGGACCTCACTCCTTCTCGGCATTGGAGAGTTCTAGCTCATCAGGCGAGTATCACATGCATAGGCGTCGCAAAATAGTCGAATATCGCGTAGAAACTTCTAGGCGTCGACCGACAGACCATTGTGGTCTGGCAGGATCAATCGGTGTCGATCCCTCCATAGGGAACAGTACCGATCCCTCCTCGAAAGAAGGGAATCTACCCATGCATATTGGAAATCAAGTTGGAGCTGCTTCAGTTGGTTTGGATGCTGGAGTTCAATTAAATGTTGACCAATTGCTTCCCCGGAATGACAATGAAGTGAATTTATGAGATATACATCGGGAAGATGGTGAACCAAGAAGGCGTGGAATGGTCCGTAGGCATCGACCGGACCATTCACGTGATGTGGAGCACGACCACCGCTAGGCACCAACTATCCAAGCGTCGGACATATCGGCTATGGTCAGACAGTTAGTGAGAGAGAGCCAGGGCTTGGCCAACGATGATTGGGGAATCTCGAGAAGCCATACCCCATTCACTGATAATGTTCTACATGCGGAGTATCCAAGGAGGTTCAACATGCCTTCGATGCCCGCCTACGAGGGAAAAACCAACCCTAGGAAACACACGATGAGATATGAATGGATGATGGATTCCACACAAGCGGATGATGTAACCAAGTGTAGATGCTTTCCCATAACTCTCTCTAGAATAGCAATGATGTGGTTCACAATGTTACCCCTATGATCAATTTCCAGATTCGATGACTTGGCAACAAGGTTTGTGGAGCATTTTCGAATGCACGCAACTCGTCCCAAGGACATAATGTCCCTATCCATCATAAACGAGGCTCCATGAGAATCGTTGAAAGATTATTTTGAGAGATTTCATATAACTGTTATGGAAATCAGTAATCTGAATAAGCATGCAATATTGATGGCCGTGACGAGAGGGATAGATCTAGAATCTGAATTCTACGATTGGTTAGCTGGCAAGCCACCTGCAACGTTGGAACACTTTTACACAAAGGCGGTTCAGTATTTGAGAAAGGAGGAAGCCAGGTCCTCTAGGAAGAAGATTGTTGCGAGACTGAGCGGAGAGGGGGTACAGAGTAGTATTGTAGTAAAGTAGTCTGATGATAGCACCGGAAAAGTTCAAGTGAATGTCCAAAACAAGCTAAATTAGCAAAAGAAAGGCGGAGATAAGGGCCAAGAACGAAAGAGGGATTCTGGAAGAGGGATGCCTAGGATTTCGATGTACGATAATTACACGCCGTTGAATACGTCCTTGGAAAATATCTATTTGTCTACCTGCAATAACATGAAATACAAGAAGCCGTCTCCAAAAGAATCGACCGAGAAGCAGAAACAAACCAGAAAATATTGTCGGTTCCACGAATGCTATGGACATGGCACGAATGAATGCAGGCATCTCTAGGATATTATTGAAAAACTAATTCGAGAAAGGAAGTTGCAGCAATTTGTAAAAATCCTACAGGACGGGATAAGGGACATCCGACCCCAACCGAGGATAGGCACTGCGCAGGCTGAGGAGCCTGCACGTACTGGTGGAAGATTGGTAATAAATACAATAGTCGGAGGACCACACCCGACAAATAAGAGTTGGCATGAGATGGAGCGTTATGCTAGCACGATTAAGCATGTGGATTTTGAATATTGTTCCAATACAGAAGATGGAGATCTGGAAAAACAGCAACGTATAATGGCATATGATATCGTGTTTAGAAACGGAGATGCAGACAAGGTAGAGGCTTCGACGATTGACCCAATAGTCATTTCAGCTATGATCGGCCCCGCTTTGGTGAAAAGGATATTGATTGATTGTGAAAGTTCTGTAAATATAATTTTCAAAAAAGCCTATGATCAAATGAGGATGGAAGCCAAGCACTTGAAGCCGTCAAAAGCCCGTAGACATGGTTTTAACAATATTGCAACCGAAGCCGTTGGTTATGTTGAATTACCTGTAGAGTTGGGAGAAGGTGACCATAGGAGAGTGTGAATCTTGCCGTTTGTTGTTTTGGATGTTGAATCTCCTTACAACGTTTTTTAGGCCGACCGACCCTAGTTGAATTCTGTGTAGCCCTTGCACCATAGTGTTTGACTTTAAAGTTTCTGACAGATAATGGTGTTGAAGTTATTCACGGTGATCAGGCAATTGGACGTGCCTGTTATGTAGCCAAGTTGAGGGATGCTCAATGCAAAGAGAGAGGTAAGGGTATGGAGAAGACTGTCCGCATCCAAGCTACTGAAGATTGACAATTAGTGCTTGAGTCTTGGCTCGGGCACCATAGTCGGTTCTATAGAGATAGATCCAAGAGATGATGAGGAGGAGCCCAAAAAGAACAAGGTTGCACCGGCTAAGCCGAAGATTAACATCACAGTAAGCCACGATGACCCATCACGAGTCCTAAAGATTGGATCATAGCTCAGCCCCCAATGATGAAATAACTTGCTAAATTTCTCTAAGTGAATCTAGCCGTGTTTGCTTGGACTCACTCTGACATGTGTGGAATCTCGCCTGCCATTACGAGCCATGCATTGAATATTGACCCGAGGCATGTCTAGGTGAAACAAAAAAGACATGGCATTGATCCAGAGAGATCTACCTCTCTTAAAGAGGAGGTGGATTGACTCAAAGACAACGGGTTTATTCGTGACGCCCTCTACCCCAAGTGGGTATCTAATCATGTGCTTGTGCAAAAGGAAAATGGGAAATGGAGAACATGCATTGATTACTTAGACTTGAATAAGGCCTGTCCGAAAGACGACTTTCCCCTTCCAAGGATCGACCAGCTAGTGGACTCAACGGTAGTACATGAATTACTATCTTTCATGGATGCATACTCGGGATATAACCAAATCCTAATGCACATTCCCAATCAAGAGCACTCCATTTTCTTTACCGATGTTGGATTATATTGCTATGTGGTGATGCCATTTGGATTGAAGAATGCAGGAGTGACTTACCAACGCTTAGTCAACAGGATGTTTAAAGATTAGATTGGAAAAAAGATGAAAAGTTTATGTGGATGATATGCTCATGAAGTCACGATGGTCAAGCGACCACATTAGAGACCTGGCAGAAATGTTTGGCATCCTCCGACATTACAAAATGAAAATTAATCCTTTGAAGTGTTCTTTGTCATAGCATCAGGGATGTTCTTGGATTTTATTGTTAACGCCCGTGGAATTGAAGCTAATCCCGAGAAGATTCAAGCCGTTCGCGATATCCAAGCACCAAAGACTATCAAACAAGTACAGAGTTTGAACGGGAAAGTTGCTGCCATAAGCCGATTCATTTCTAGAGCTACCGACAAATGAATTCCTTTCTTTGACTTGATTAGGAAAGGAAAAAGAAACTTCGAACAAATAAAGGATTGTATAGACACATTTCAATCTTTGGTCAATCAGTTAAAGAGACCACCATCTTGTCAAAGCCGGTGGATCATGAAGATTTATACATCTATTTGGCCATGTCGGTACATGCAATAAATACCACATTACTTCGTGAGGAGAATCAAATCTAAGGACCAGTTTATTATGTCAGCAAGCGATTGAGGGGAGCTGAAAGGTACTATACAAAAATAGGGAAACTGGCATACTGCTTGCTGATTGCATCATGAAAGCTTTGCCCTTACTTTCAGGCACATCCTATTAATGTTTACACCGACCAGCCGTTACGACAAGTCCTGCAGCGACCTAAGACGTCTGGAAGGTTACTCAAATGGAATCAAGCTTAGTCAATTCGATATCACTTATTTCCCTCGGAGAGCTATTTAGGGGTAGGCACTAGTGAATTTTATAGAAGAATTTACTACGCAGGATGATTCCCAAAAAAGTAGCGAAATCCCTACCATACGGTGGAAATTGTATACTGAAGTAGCATCTAATGATCATTGTTCTGGAGCTGGAATTATGCTTGTAACTCCAAAAGATCCGTCGATCTGTTAGGCTTTAAAGTTTGATTTCTCAGCGACAAACAACAAAGCTGAGTATGAGGCTCTGATTGCTAGACTTAAACTCGCTAGAGAACTGGGAATAAAGTCTCTTGAAATATTTGGCAATTAATAATTGGTAGTATACCAAGCCAGGGGAGATTACCAAGCTAAGGGACAATGGCTTGCTCCATACCTTACCCAAGTCCAAGAATTATTGATTGAATTTGAGTACTATGACATTTGCATATTCCACGGGATCAAAGAGGCTGATTCATTGGCAAAGTTTGCTAGCACTGGGGACACACAATAGATGGGCTTGGTTCCAGTCGAAGTATTAAATGCCCCAAGTATAAACGTGATAGAAATTGACCAAGTACTAGAGACGGAACCTGAGAGGGAATCGTTGATGACTTCGATTAAAAACTATTTGCTATAGGGAGTCCTACCTAAACAAATGAATGAAATGCGATAAGTCCTTTGTAAAGCTTCACGATATATCATGCATGAAGGAGTTATGTACAGAAAGGGTTTTACTGTTCCCCTACTATGGTGTATTGATAATGATGAGATAAAACGGGTGCTAAAAGAAGTACATGAAAGGGAATTTGGCGATCACACTGAGGCAAACTCTAACAAAGAAAATACTCTGTTATGGGTATTATTGGCCAACCGTCAATTGAGATGCTGCTGACTATGTAAGGCGACGCGACAAGTGCCAGATATATGCAAAAGTTCCAAGAGCTCTGCCGATGGAAATCACGCAAATGGTCAGCCCATGGCCATTTTCCATGTAGAGTATGGATATTATCGGTTCCTTACCGATCTCTAAAGGTGCTGCAAAGTACGCTATCATCGTAGTTGATTACTTCACCAAATGGGCCGAAGCAGAACCTTTAGCCACGATCATAACCAAGAAAGTAATCAACTTCATTGTTTGGAACATCATATGTCGTTTTGGTCTTCCACGAACTATTATAACAGATAATGGGTGTAACACCCCTAATTTTTAATAACTTTATTCAGGAGATTTAATTAGATAAATTAAGTAGAATAATGAAAATGTTAAGTGATAAGGGGATTGAGATTTGAATAAATACTTAGTGGCCGTGCTTAATTAAATGGGCTTAAGAATGGTTTGTAAGCTAATTAAATTACATAAGGGCATAATGGTAAATAGCCGCACCCTATTACCATAACCCTTATATATTTTCTTTCCTTATACCATTCACGTTCATTTCTCATTTTCACAAAAATAAAACACAATCATAAGAAGAGGAGCCGACCATTACTAGGAAGAAAAAGAAGAGAAAATTTAAATCAAGATAAGGATTAAAGCAAGGGAAATAAATCTTAATCTCAATCCAATCTCCTTATCCTAATCAAGGTGAATAATAATTTATACCATCTCGTTTTTTTTATGATCATATGTTTTTGGATTTAAGATTAAATTTGTTTTTATGATGTTTTGGATGATGATATGCTTGAATTATAATTTGTTTGATTTAAACAAGATTGTCTAAATGGGGATTTATGCGGTTTTAGGGCAAAATCGATTGAAAATTTATTTTGAATGCCATGGAAAAAAAATTTGTTATGTAGAACATGATTTTGGAGTTGGGTTTTAATATTGGTAATTTTTCAAGCTATGGAAAGATTAGTATGAACTTTCAAAGGAAAATATGGTTAATTGGGTTTAGAAATTTATTTCAGAAATTATGTTAAGGATTTGGGTCTGAAATTTGGATATGTTAGATTACATATTAAAAGTGAATTTCTATAATTTTTGGGGATTTTTCCTAAGTGATTTAATATGAGAATTAGATTATTTTGAAAGGAGGACCTAAGTGATTTAATTGTTTTGCTTAATGGAAGGGCTTATTTGCTAAATTAACCTTGGTTTGGATCTGAAATTAAGTGGCAGTAATTTTGGTAAAGAATTTGAAAAGTTGAGGCAGCCAATCACATGTTTACACGTGGGAAGGTTAGTTAGAAAATAATTGCTTTTATTGGCTTTAATTCAGCCGTTACCTAGAAAAAGTATGTTCCGCCTCTTTTAGAAGCTGCCTTTCGACCCTATGCTTTCGCCTCGACCAAGTCGAAACCATCTCAGTCGAGACCAACCCATGCCGAAACCAATACACTAGGCATCATTGAGATTGGTGCATAGTGGATTGGAAAAGGGGCAGAAGGCAAGGTGTCGAAGCCAATGCTTTCGATAGGGGTCGAAACCTTTGTTTGTTTTCCAAAGAAGAGCACCTGCTTTGTATTACTAAAGATTTCGAAGAAGTCGAAACATATGCCTTCGAAAGGGGTTTTCTAATAGCTTTCGAAGGGGTTGACATCTTATGTTTTAAAGTATAAGCTTTCGAATGGGTTTCTTTATTACTATAATGATGCTTTCGAAAGTAGTGGTTCCGACTAAGTTAAAACCCAGCCGCTGTTATTTTGCCTTTCGAGTGTATCGAAGCCATCAATACTTTCGAAGGGTTGTCTTTGTTTTAAACTTATGCTAAGCCACTTCCTAAATGCTTTCGAAAGGGTTCATGGGTTTTGAAGGCAATGGCTTCGAAAGGGGGTTTCGAAGCTATCCTTCAGTGTTTTACTTAAATGATTTGAAGCTTTCGAAAGGATGGTGCCGACGCCATCAAGTTTTCTCTAATATTTTTATATGATAAAGAATGGTTTCGAAAGAGATACTTTCGTTTATCTTCACTTTGACCCAAATGATATTTTTAAATATAAATCCAATGGTTTCGAAAGATGGACTTTCAATGGTTTCGTAAGGGATACTTCCAATGGTTTCGAAGCTAAGCTTCTAAGAGTTAATAAGTAATACTTAATTACATTCGAAAGGTTTCGAAAGAGAGATTTTAAAGTATTTTGAAAGGAAGGAGCTTAATGTTTTGAAAAGAGATTTATATGCTTTCGAAGGAGGTTATCTAGTGAGGTCGAAAGCAAAGTTTTGAAGGTTTCGAAAGCCTTAGTTTTTCAAAACAAATAACCCAATCTCATTTTAAAGGAAAAACCCATGGCTAAGTAATGGATTTTTGTAATGGTTTTAAGAAGAAGCTTTTCTTGGTAAAAGATTAGGTTAAAGGGATTAACCATGTTTCATATGAAAATAATTTCAAGGATATTAAATCCACAGGAGTGATATTGTTATGTTATTATGGTTGCTTCTTCATATATATATATATATATATATTCACATTGTACTGAACCGATAAAGGTAATTTGCGGAAGGGCAGAATAACCAGCAAGGTTGTCCCAGTAGTGAATATAAATTAAATTAATAAAAGATATTGGCATAGGCCAATAGGTTCATAGTAAGTCCATGAAAACTATGCATAAATGAAGACGTCAGAAAGACAGGTTCATAGTTAGCCCATGAAAACTATGATTTGATATTGGCAGGGGCCAATAGGTTTATAGTGAACCCATGAAAACTATATCCAGATTAAGATATTGACAGATGTCAATGGTTCCTAGTCAACTCATGAAAACTAGGATAAGAGAAAAGATACCGGGGTTACCAATAGGTTCAGGGAGAACCCATGAAACAGTAAAGATATTGGCAGGGGCCAATAAGTTCTTAGTGCTCCCATGAAAACTATGTAACTAGATAGGGAGTCCTTAAACATTAAATAGGTTATTAGTAATCCAATGAAAACTAATAGGTTAATAGTGACCATAGGAACTATAATAGAGGCAGATAGTCAAAAATGAATGGGGATAGGTAATCCTGAATTGTTTTACTTTTGTTGCATATCATCATATTGTTTTGAATTGTTTTAACCATTCTGGATGCAGGAGCATAATACATGGTTTTATAAAGGTTTTAGGATACTAGTGAGGGAGAACCCGTTCCGCTAAGCGGCGTGGTCTCATTATAGATTTCGAAGAAGTCGCCGCCTTTTTGTTTCGAAAAGATAGCTTTCGAATGGGTTGCCTTGTTTCTAAATCAATGCTTTCGAAAGGGTAGTTTGAACCCAGTCGAAACCATGCTGCCGAAACCTTATGCCTTTCGAGTGGATTGAAGTCATCAATGCTTTCAAAAGGTAGCTTTTGTTTTATAAATATAATAAGCCACTTCCAAAAGCTTTCGAAATGGTTTAATGGTTTCGAAGGCAACGGCTTCGAAAAGGGGTTTCGAAGCTATCCTTTAAAATGTTTTGTTTAAATGATTAAAGCTTTCGAAAGGATGGTTCCGAACACATCAGTTTTCCCTAAACTCTTATATATGAAGGTTAATGGTATCGAAAAGGGTACTTTTGTTTATATTCACTTTGACCTAAAAAATAATTTAAAGATAAACCCAATGGTTTCAAAAGGGGTACTTTCAAATGGTTTCGAAGCTATGCTTCTATCAGTTAATAAGTGATGCTTTAATACTTTTGAAAGGTATGTTTTGATGGTTTCGAAAGAAATGTTTTGAAGTGTTTCGAAAGGCATATGCTTAGTGTTTTGAAAAGAAGATTTGAATGCTTTCGAAGGAGGTTATCCAATGGTTTCGAAAGTAAAGGTTTAAAGTTTCGAAAGCCTTAGTTTTCAAAACTAAGAACCTAATCTCATTTTTAAAGGAAAAACCATGGCAGGAATAAAGGAGCTTTTAAAATGGCTTTTAAGTATGGAGTTTCAAAGAAGCTTTCCTTGATAAAGTAATAGGTTAAAGGGATTAACCATGTTTCACATGAAAATGATTTCAAGGATATAAAACCATAGACGTTGGTGTTATTATGTTTGCTTCTTCTAATATACATACCCACTGTAAAATGGACTCATACCTATATTTTGGGGAGAAAGTGCAGAATAACCAGTTAGGTTGATCTAGTAGTGAATATAAATTGATTTAACTCCTGAATGAGTAGTATTGCATCCAGGAGGTCAGGAAGACCAGAATAAAGGATGCCTAAATATTGATTAAAGAATTTGTCAGATAGACTGGTTCATAGTAAACCCATGAAAACTATGTTTAGAAAGAGTTATTGGTAGGGGCCAATAGGTCTGTAGTGAACCCATGAAAACTATATTCGGATTAAGTTATCGACAGAAGTCAATAGGTTCATAGTTAACCAATGAAAACTATGATATGAGGGAAGTTATTGGAGATACCAATAGGTTCAGGGAGAAACTATAAAATAATTAAATGAAGTTATTGGCAGGGGCCAATAGGTTTTTAGTGATCCCATGAAAACTATGGGACTGGACAGATAGTCCATTAGCTTTAAACAGGTTAATAGTTAGCCTATAAAAACTAATAGGTTAATAGTGACCATAGAAACTATAACTGTGACAGATAGTCAAATTAATGGGGATGGGAAATCCAGAATGATTTACTTATTTACATACCATCATAATATTTTAAATTGCTATGTTTTTAACCATTGTGGACGCAGGAGCATAGTATATGGTTATTATAAGTTTTTGATAAGATACTAGTAAGGGGAAAACCCTTTCCACTAAGCGGCGAGGTCTCACAAGATATCTAAATAGTTCGAGATGGTAGGTTATTATTCATACCAGGCTTTATGTTTGACTCGAATTTTATGTTTTTCTCTTAAACTCTTGGGTGCCCAATTAACTTTGAGTAGTTTGGAAGCTGAGGTTTCAGGTACCTTTTTAGACGAATAAGCTTCCAGAGACGTGTAGGAGGCAAGCTAGCTAATAGGAGTTCTTTTCTGTTTTGATTCCACTGTGTTTTGATGTAAAGGAAAAGTTGTTTAATTGCCTAGATATATATACTCTAATCATCCAAGGGGGCATCTTCACATGTCTCTCTTGGCGTATGTTGTAATAATTATATTTTCTTTGAACGTGGTTCTCGAATCTGGGATTATGTAACAAATTTGCAATGTTTTAAAATGGAATGTGAAAGTTGTTTAATGATTTTGAAAAAACAATTCCATACCCATGTGTTTCTGTTCTATCAATATATCTATCATTACCATATTTAGTCGCCAAAGATTAATAACTATGGATGAATGTAACATTCGTAGATGTTAGTTTTGTGCCTCCAAGTGGGGGATGTTACATCGGGTGTGAATCGACCACCCGTAAAATAATTCTAAGTCCCCAGATTGTGGACTAGAGTATAAACATAAATCAGGTGTGAACCGACCACTCGCTAACCAACTCTTATCCCTAGAGAGTGGATATGAGTATAGATAAATAGATGAGTGCAATTCGACCATCCACTATTCCATAAACTCAGTGTTGAAATCGACAGGAGGAGTATAATCTCGCTAAGGATGGAGTTCGACCATCCACTATCTAATTCCCCTAACCTAAGACTTGGAGCAGGAGTATAATTACTCAAGCCGTTTAATTCGACAGCATAACACCAAGGCTTGAGCCCTGTTTGTTGCGACTCAAGGCCACGACCACTTGGAGCCTTGGGATAGAGCTAGTGGATTGTTACCAGAATTAGTGAACAACGAATTACAAGTACATTGAAGGAAAGTAATAGTTCAACCACTTAAATAATAGTTCACACGAGAGCTCAACAGAAAACAA
This sequence comes from Allium fistulosum, assembly GCA_030737815.1. Taxonomy (NCBI): domain Eukaryota; kingdom Viridiplantae; phylum Streptophyta; class Magnoliopsida; order Asparagales; family Amaryllidaceae; genus Allium; species Allium fistulosum. Next base: position 1,382,487,653 of record CM060901.1, on the reverse strand, counting down.
AAACTTTTATTCACATGTTAAGCTTCAAAATTGGGGTACAAGTTTATTCAAAAACACAGGGTCGTACCCATACAACCACGACTAAGAAAAAAAAGTAACAGCTGTACAAACTATGTACACACCAAGCCAAAGCGATGGCTATTTCTTTTGTCTTCTCTCATTTATGGATTTATCAGGAGTGGCGCTATCTGAACTTCCGCCTTTTCTCTTCCTTGATCCTTTACCACCTTTGGTGGGAGAGCGTTCGAAGCTTGGAGGAAGTTCTTTGGGAATCGACCCACTGGGAGGAATGACTTGTAGTGGGACAAGGTGTGGATTATCAATGTCCACCTCGGTGGGCTCAGCTTTGGCTTTCCTCTTCAGCAACTCCTCATTCCTAATGTGCTCTTTCAAGCTGATCTCATCGGTGTATTCAGAGGTGCCGGTAATCACAACATCATCAGATTCTTCCACCGTCAGCGGATCTTCAGCCTTATCATCGTCAAGCGCTCCATTGACTTGAGCATCCGGCCCCGGAACATGGGTGTCCGCCGGAGTCTTTGTTGATATCGCTTGTTGCTCCATGGCAGCATCACTTTTAGGAGTTTGGCCTAGACCTGGAATACCTGCGGATTTGTCAAAACAAGGAGAGAAGCCTAAAACAATTAGGCATGAAGAGCGAAACCTCTCGAAAAGCAGAGAGTAAAGTGGAATACCTGCGTTTGGCTGGCTCTCGCATGTCGTCGGAGTGCCCCTTTCCAGAATAGGGGCCAGTACTTTAGATTGGTAACAGGGTTTATCAATATCGTAGCTCAAGTCTTGCCTTGGGCCAAAAGGTACTGACGCTCCAGCTGCTTGGAAAGAAGAGGGGATCTTGGGATCAGACTACGAGGATCTAGCAATATTTTTCCCTTTACCAGAAGGGGCTAAAATGTCAAAATATCAGAGTCTCGTGGTGGCAAGGTCAAGGGGTTCATTCCCGCGAAAGATCTCCCACACTAATTTCTCTTCATCTAACTCGGCTTCGTCTAGCTCCATCTTTTTCATTTCGACAATATACTTCCAGGCTTCAGCGAGTGACTCAAGATAATCTTCACCAAGAAATCTCAAGTAGCTGTGGATAAGGACCTTAGTGTTGTATTCGATGATCAGAGGATCAAACATGTCCTTAATTTCATTCCGACCAGACTCTTTAGCATCCTCCACCTAGGCTTCAATTTTTTTATATCATCTCCTTACGTCCTGCCTCTCTTGCCTCTTCTTTGAGGACTTCTATTTTGGCAAGTTGCTTGTTAAATTTGATTTTCAAACTCCTGGCAGCCTCCTCGTAATACCTCCGTGATTCTTCCTGAGCCTCGATCTTCCCTTCTTTCCTAAGAAGCTCCTCAAAGCGGCGGACCAATATATTTTTCTCCTTTTGCAAGGAATCCTTCTCCAGAGCGAGTGCACCGCTGTGATTGAGGGTAGCATCGAGTTCCTTCTTATGGGCAGCTTCCAAACTACTCACTACCTCTGACGTTTCCTAGGCACTCTTTTCTGCCTCAGCAAGTTTTGTTGTGAACTCTGATACCTCATTATCTTGGTGCTTGATTATATCTTTATCGTGGATTGCTTCTAGCTTGAGATGATCTATTTCATATTGTCGCTCGATTGACACTTCGGAGTTTTTTTCCGCTAAGTGCTAAAACGACTCATGCTACACAAAAACGTCGTTAACACATGCGAGAGAGCTTTCTTTGGCATGCCCCGGGATCATATGAATTGAGGGAAGGAACTTAAGCCCGTCAAAAAAGATTTCTGGAAAAGTGGTCTTAAGCTCGACCAATTTCTCTGCTATGGAAGTATCAGGAGCGGCGGTCGGCAAAGAGGGATCAGAAGTGGCAATTGGATGCTTGCTCGATCTACGGTCGTGAGATTGCCTGGAGTTGAAAGAATCAGAGTACTGCTCGTGTGATACATCAATTTTAGGTCTCTGATAGGAAGTCTGATCTCCACTATAGACAGGAAGATTGGGCTGATCTTCCTAATGGAATGACTGTGGCTGGGGCTTACGCTTGGAAGAAGAAGATTCCCTTGAGCAATGACTCTTTTCCCGACCATCATCTCTTTCCCTATGCATTCCTGATTCTGAGCCGCGGCTAGATCCATAATGCATCGAAGAGCCCCTTAGGCGATTAAAAGCTCAAGACCGAGTCATTGCATCTGCAAAGTCCAAACAAAAATGTATAAGTAACCATTATACAAAAGATAGATGAAAAGAGTGTATTGGAGTGTACGTGATCGTAAGTGTCCTAGTCTCTTCCCCGACATACTAGTAGCTGTAGCCTTGCTTATAGACATTTTCTCTCCTCTGTCGGTAGGAAGAATGCTTTCACCCCTTCTGGTGGGAGAATTGAGCCCCTCAATATTGATGTTTGGGAAGTCATAATGTCATCGGGGATCTGGAGATTGGAAAATCCTTTTATTTAACTTTCTAAGTGTTGGGAAGATGACTCTTCATCAAAAGAAGTGATAACAAATTCTGGATCCGTAGCAATTTTTCTTCTGCGAAGTTTATATGCCAGCTTCTTCCTTCTCTTAGTCGGCGTTTGGAATTGCGGGCCTTGTGATGATTCGACCACAAGCGCCTTGCCTGGGCCTGCATCAGCGTCGCCAGGCTCATTGGTCTGGGCATCCCTAATTTCTCCTTCTTCAACATTATTCAGAGTCCCCTTGATTGGGGGCACGATAGGATTGTGGACATCCCTTTCTTCCTCTACGATGTTTCTCAGTAACGCAGCACTTCCAGGGTGCCCGATGCTACCACCCTCTTCCAGCAGCCTGAATAGAGATAACAACTCGTCAGTTACAAGAAGTCTAATATCCCTATCTTCGACAGGGGTGGCACAAATAACAGAGATTGCTCTTAAAAAACTAATACCCTCAAAACGTGGGCAAACACATGTAGATATTCAAGATGTTAGTGATTCAAAAATATGACTTGGATTAACGGATTTAAGAGTGAAGCGAAGACAACACTTACGTCCTTCCAACCATTGCCTTGCGAAGCCAGGCGGACACCGAACGTAGAATCACTCATGTTTGAAAAGAGAAAGTTTATTCCAAGCACCCGTTAAGACTTGGAAGTTGGGTGAAGGCTCAAGGAAAACATAGGAAGGACTTCCTGACCGTCGTTTAAAGTTATAAATGAACCTTATGTCCTCAGGAGTTGCCAGGAAAAATAGAACGATCATGAATAGTAAAAAAGTTCCATGGAGGATGGCGTAGCTGTTCGGGTGAATTTGAGTGGGAGCTATTCCAAGATATCTTAACATTTCCTAAATAAAAGAATCAAAAGGCGGCACACATCCGGCCCAACACATGAATTTGTTGCACGCTGTGCACCCCTCCAGGGGCAAGTGAGGCCTGTCATTTATTGAAAGAACCAGGACGTTTTTGAATGGAATTCCATGTATGGAACACAGCCAGTGAAGGGCAGCCTCACCAATTCGGGAGGCTTGAGAATCTACCAGGTTTTCTAAGAGATGGTGCCTTCTACTGCGTTGAGTGTAAGACTAACATCCTTCCCCGGAGGATGGGAACATCTGAAAAAAGGTTGACCGATGGGCTAGAAACTTTCATTTGTTCGGCCTGATGACCAAGAGAAAGCCTGCTAGACATAGTCATGGATCTCGATTTTGCTTCAGGATTGCTATGTTGTAAGACTAGTCTAGAAGACATTGGAGATAAACGCTCTTAGCGTCTGAAGTCCATGTTTACTATACTCAGTAGACAATCGAGATTAGAAAATTTGCCTTTTTCCCCATGCAAAGTGTGAGATAGTGTGGTGTGGTGTAGTGTATAATAGAAATAAACAATATTAAATAAGAAAACGAAGTTAAATGATGAGAATTTGGATTCCGACTAGAGTGACCGTCATCGCTGACCGTCTCAACTGGTAAAGAGATTGATCGGTTGTGAAAGCTTTGGGATTGACAATCGGCATATCAAAGTGTGAAATCTATCATTCAAGTTCATATGCTAAGTTTTAGTTCATGTTGAAAGCTCCAGGGATTTAATTGTTCAATCTCAAGTTCAATAGTGAATATGCAAGTTCTATTGTCATCGTCATCATACGTTCAAGATTGTTGAGGTGGATTGGTAGTGATTGCTCAAATAGGTAAGTTTGGATTAGTTTTCAAGTTCGAAGAATATGTTTGCGGATCCCTACGAACTAAACCCAACATGCCGATCCATATTTTCCGATCCCTATCCCAAAGTAGTGCAACAGATCCCCCTCCTCAAACAAATCCTACTGATCCCTCTCCAAAAACAGCACGGCTGACCCCACTCTCCTAACAAAGGCTACCGATCCCTTTACTTAAGCAAAAGCTTGCCGATACAGGGATCACACCAAGCCGATCCATTACTCCAACGCCTCTACTAAGACAAAGCTAGCCGACCCCTCTACTTCTCCATCCTCTCTTCAATCCTCCATACCAATCCCTTTCCCAAGTTATCAAACAAGGGATCGGTCTATGTCCAAACCTTTACACCGATCCCTCCTTCACTCTCTCTTCTTCTTCCTTCCTCATCATTCTTCTGAGCCCTACTCCCTTCAATACCTCGTCTTCCCCAAATAACCTATGCCCTTAGTCATCAATCCATTGTCTCGTCTTAAAATCAAAAGCAAAGTGGGAAGCTTACCTAAATATATCAAAGGCGAACTGTGTGAAGGAGAAAAGATTGAGCAGCGGTTTGATTGGAAGGTGGAACGATGATCTAAAAGTAAGTAGGAAGATGGATTTGTTGATTAGAGCGATGGTCGAGTGGAATAAAAGGGATCGGGTTTTTTTTTATGGAAGGAGAGTTCAGCCATGGGAGAATAGATGGAAAGCAAAGGAATGAAAGAAAATGAGAAGGATGAAATTTTAGAGTTAGCTTATACAAGGAAGTAGGGGATTGGTTGTACGTTTGACATAAGATGAGGAGGGATTGGATAAAAGCATACCTATCCCTATTAGCATGCACACCATAAAGGGATCGGCTAAACGTATGCTGATCCCTACAAATGCTTCTAAAAAAAGACGAAGAAAGTAAAAAGGGGAGAATAGAAAGTGAGGGATCGACCATGAACATGCACGCAACTGAATATAAGCATGAACATTGTAAAAAAACATGGACATATAAAACACAGAGAAATTTGGCGAGGACGCGTGAACGTGCAAGCATGTCCGAGAGCCAACAACAAGAACATATATACGAACATACACGTATATGGCCTAGAAATTTCAATTTTTGAAATCGACAAAAATTGGAATCAAACCTAAATCTTTCAAGTTCGAAGCTGGGCCAAATAACAAAAACTACTTAGACTTGCGGAACCGCACTTGCATATATTAACTGATAGAGTATAGCAGTGGATTTATACTATAGGAAATCGACCAAGCGTCATGACAATCAATGAGATGGATAGCAACTATTCAGGAAGCTAGAAGGATTTGTTTCTGACAACTCTAACTTGCTTCGATTCAAAGCACGTCATGTTCATCACAAGACGTACTTTGGGAGGCTAGTGTTATCTGGCATTTTAATCCGGCTATATTGAACTGATTGCATAAGTCAGACTCGACTGCCATCAAGGTCGATAACTCCAAAGTGGTGATTGTGGGGCCTATAATTCAAGTACAGATGGTAATATGAAGTCGGGATTGAATGGAATTGATAGATGCATAATGTATAATGTTAGAAGTATGAAATATGGTTCAACGCATATGAGGGATCAGCACAGATAGGCTTCAACAAAAGGGATCGGTATGATTCAAAGTACAAGAACATTCTTGTGGAAGAAAATCAATATCTCAAGGTCTACAAGTCCAATCCCTATGAAATTTAAAGAGTAAGATATAAGGACCCTAGGGAACCCACCCTAGAGATTGCACATCAAAAGGACAAGTTTGGAGGGATTGGTATACATCCCTTGGAGGGGATCGGCAGAGAGCACTTGCAAGCCATGTTGAATCAAAGATCAAGCTATAACTTGAGCTCTAATGATATAAATGACATGAAATTTAGAGGCTAAACATATTTTGCATGAGGAAGCCACGACAGGGATCGCTCCCCAAAATTCAACCAAAGAAGGGATCGGTACCAATCCGTCCTCTTTGGAAATTTGGCCTAGCGATCCCTATAGTGCGCCTATATGGTTTAGAAGGCCCTTCAACAGAGATTTCAAAGAGATATTTGGTCGTCTTCGTCTATAAATACTGGCATGATGGGTTATTCTAAGGATCTTTACACTGCTAGTTACTCTAGGCTCTATTGTAATCAAGTACCAGCTATTTTCTACCATTGTAATCAGATTCAAAAGTGATTAATAAAGGTTAATCTTCAAAGTAGGCGTAGGCATACAACACCGAACCACTATAATTTTCCGTGTCTTTGATTATTACTTATCTCTGTTGCTTACTTATTCATCTACTAAGTTTAATTTTACCTTTCTTCACTTACTTCTCTACAAAAACTATTCTTGGGTGTTTGTGACCATTTTTGGTGCAAACATATATCAACCAATGTGGGATTCATATCAAAAATGGCATAAAACTAGCAATTTCCTAAGAATATTACGTTCGTAATAAGAAGTGCAAAATCCGATTTAAAACCATTTTAAAAACACTTCTAAATTCTTTTATAAATTCAGGTGTGGGTTTAAATATATTAGAAATCATGTTTTAAAGTTGGAGATTAGTTCGGAACGTAATTTTTATACTATATTAACAATCATAATATAGCAAAAGACAATATCATTCACCTCAACAAAAGCTAACCATCATGTACCATGTCATAGAGGGCTTCAATATGAGCACAACGCAAAAAACCACGTCCAAATCTGGCCTCGTATGCAAAAGATATGGGTAATATAAGTAATCAATACATACATACATATATACATACATACATACATACATACATATATATATATATATTAATAAATTAATATATTAACTAGTTCCCTAACTAATAATTAACTAAACTTAATTAATAATTACCTTAACAAGTCCTTTTCATAATCACATCTCCACTTTCATAATTCATGCAGACACGTCACCATCTCCTTTCCCAAATTCTCTCTTTTGTCCACTTTTATTCACGCAACTTTCATGTAAACAAAACTAGCACCCTCCCTACCTGCTCACGCAAACTCCAAACCATACCAACACCGATGACCGCCTTGCACTACTAGCTCCTCCACCACCAGCTGCTCTGCCACCACAGTAACCCACTTTGGCCAACCCCCTTAGGCCACCACCTGACCTTATCACACTTTACGACCAAGCTCCAACCCATGACGCCACCACCCAGCTCCACCATCGCCTTACCACCGTTCAACCTAGCAACCTCCTCTTGCCAACCACAACCGACAACCAACCCCACTTCCGTCATGTTCGTAAAACCAAACAGGGCATCCAACCCAAACTTTTTGCCAACTTCTCATGGCTATGGCCACCACCACGTTCATCTCCAGCCCCGACAATCTACATTTCCACGGTCCCTCGCCTATACAAGCAAACTCATATCAACCAAACTCATTTCATATCTCATCCAAAATTTCACCTCTTTATTAGATCTATAGTTTTTGGCCATCATGGTCAGATCTTGGTCGATCCGAAGGCATGGATGCGTAGTCCTAGAAAAAATAGAGAGGCCCAACTCTTACTTTTTCCAAAAATGTGTTCGGTTATTTGAGAAAGAAATATGGGAGGTGGATTGATGGAGAGAGGGAGTTATTCGTGAGTGAATAGGAAGAAGAAATGTGTGAGCAGAGAAGTTAGGTATAATTTATAGAGTAGTGGGTAGGATTAGGGTTAAGCACCCTTTTTCTTCGATTTTCAAAATTCAAATGTACGTTGAGCTCCTATGGCTTCTAGGAATATCTGATTGCGATGATTCTTTGACTATGCGAATCATCTTATTTTTCCCATTCCAATGGCATAAGTTTCATCGAAATCCAAGACTGTGCCATAGAACACTATTTTTGGATGTTTTCAAGTCGTACGGGCTGCCGTAACTTCCGATCTCAAAAAAATTCCAACTGCGCGGCACATGCGCTTTCTCCTTGACCTAAGGATGGTTTCCATTCATCCAGATTCTTTGGTACATTGGTGCACGTGTATTGGTGTAATATGTGTAACTACCGAAAATGCCAAAAATAAATTTAGGGACAAATCGTCCGATAAATTACTATGGGCCAAAAATGTCAATACTCGACAGTGACCAAAATTATAGAGTCACACGGCCCAATATGAATTTAAAAATAATCGATCCTCCTATATGTAAAATACGGGTCGTTACACTCTCCCCCACTTTAAGAATTTCACCCCTGAAATCCCCAAATCGAAAAAATTCAAAGTCGACCATAACTATCCTGCATACCTAACAACCATATAAACATAAGTAATCCTATCAAATACCAACAATCAAACATCAAAAAGGCACATATAAGATCAAACATCAAAAAGTCACATCCATGCATATTGTAGCATGCATGATACTAAACCATCTAATATAAAGCACGAAATTTTATATCTAATATGAAAGTTGACGGTAAAATGGAAATCTCAACAAGTGAAGAGCTCTGGACAAGCGGTCCTCATGCTATCATCGATCTTTCATGTGTTGTTGCCTTTACTTTAACTCCACTGAACCTTTACTACTCCACCGCTTTCTTCCTAACCTGTTTTGTATCACGTCCTATGATATGAAGAGACCTACGAGATCTCGAAGTTTATCGTTCAGTCTTGATATTGTCTAGCCGATTCAGTGTCACATTTCCAACACCTCTTGTAAGTTCTTCCAAAACCCACTAGTAAACAACGGGTTTTGGTAACACACAGTGCTCTTCGATACACTATGGAATCGGACAGTCCACTTTGGATATAACTCAGCTGATTTTTGATGTCATTCTACTGGAGTTTATGGGTATAAATCTAGCACTCTTCGTCAATCTATCGACTGTGACCCAAGTGCTATCATACCCTCCTCTTGTCCTTGGCATTCCATAGATGAGTTCCATCTATATTTATTCCAATTTTTACTCGGGAACAAACAATTTCTCATCCTTACAGAGCTAACCATCTCGGTCGAGTAATGCATCACCTCTACAGACTCCACTCGTTCCTTTTACTTAGCCATGATCTCTACTAGTCTAGCATTACACCCCTGACTAGTACCGATCCACTAAATCCAAGTAGGTCTGATAGTCAAACCAGCCATAATCATTAGTTGTAGCATACATCGAGTTCCGAAGTCATAACCAGAGATAAACTCGAGTTGTGTCCACTCTATGAACATCGCTCCTAAACTAGAATGTCGTCCACTCAAAGCATCAATGACTTCATTTCCCTACTAGAATATAGGAAATGTCAAGGTCGTAGGAGGCCAAGAATTCCAACCATTGCTACTAGCGAAGGTCGAGATGCTTATTGGAGAAGATTCAATGATATGGGTCATGAACAATTTGAACCTCTCTCCTACTAGATAGTGCCTCCAAATCCCCAAAGCGAATAATAATGCGGCCAACTAAAATCATGAGTCGGATACTTCCTCTCATGTGGTTTCATCTATCGACTAGCATATACGAAAACCATGCTCCCTATATCATTACCGCACCTAATCCAGTATCATAAGCGTCTTTGTATACTGCCAACCTCTTATTCCTACTCGGAATGAGTAACATCAGTGCACTCATCAACCTCTCTGTCAGACTCAGAAAACGAGTGTCCACACCTCGTGTCCTAGATAAAAGTCTAACTCTCCTTGTCAAGTTGGTTAATGGTGCTTCTACCTTAGAAAGGTCCTTAATAAAACGTCTATTATACCCTACTAATCCAAGGAAACTCCTCATTTCCTTAGCACTCTTGGGTCTATTCCAATCCTGGATCGTTGTAACTCACAAAATCCATAGCAATGTCCTGCTCCAAAACAACGTGACCTAAGCATCTCACTTCCCTCCTACAGAAGTGATACTTCAAAGTTTTTACCATCAACCGGTGCTTTTTTAACACCTCCAACCTAATCATCAATCATGTCTTATGCTCTACTTTTGTCCATAAGTAAACAAAAGTATCATCAATGACCACAAGCATAAACTTGCTCAAGTAATCCCTCAAAACATGCTTTATGAGATCAATAAAGCATGCTGACATGTTGGTAACTTTGAACACCGTAACTAACTAACCAAAATCTAGGTAGCATACGAAACACTGTGATCACCACACTCTCTCTAGCTACTCTCAGTTGATGAAATCCATCACATGGTTCAATTGAGAGAACACTCTCGCACCATAGAGCTGATCGAACAAGCCATCAATACGTGAAAGTGGATACTTGTTCATCGCTTCATTTAGCTCACGACAATCAACATACAACCTCAAAGAGCCATCTTCCTTAGTGGTAAACACTATAGGAGCATCCTACTCAAATATGCTCTTACGAATGAACGCTTGCCTTAATAAGTCATCTGCTTGCACCTTTAGTTTCCCTTGCTCTTTGGATGTCATATGCCTTAAAGCCATAACTACTAGTTTATCACCTCTGACTTGACCAATAGGGAACTCAATCCCTATATAGTGGTAATCCGGTTACCTCATTGAATATGTCCAGACTCTCTCTAGCTATAGGCACAGATGACAACTCGTCATGTGAGATCTTAAGCGAATACAGAAAGCTAACATCACCTCATCATCAGGTGGGCAACCTAACACTTCCTTCTGCTCATCGTCACTCCCTATCGTCACCAATAGCATCTCACAATCCACCACTATTTCGTACCTCTTCAGCCAGTCCATTCCTCGACTATAATACTGAACCTAATTAAATCTAAGATAAATTGGTAGCAAACAAAAAAACATCTATGACTTCATAAGGCTAATTCTCGACAAACCATGCATAGGCTGGTTGAGCCTATAATAAGATTCATCATAATTTAAAGGTCGGTCAACTATCTCGGGTCTCAATCCCAATATATCTACCAAATCACTAGATATAAAGGAATGTGAAGCCCCGACATCGAATAAAACACGTATGGAAATGCCATAAGTGGAAAGCATACTTCAAATAGTAATGTCCTTTCCCTTCTCTTTTGTTGATGGAGCACTCGACGAAATAGGAATGACCATCAATGCTTATGCCTTCATGGTTTATCCTTGCTTAGCTTATTTGGGACAATACTTCTACACCGGGTACAGACTCTCACGTCGTAAAGCCTTCTTGAAGATCTCATCAATATAACAAATCTATCGCTTCCCAAGACGATCGCTCAACCCAATGATAAATTTTTCATTCTTTCTGAGTGGAGTATCAATGAAAGATAGACGTACTTTAACAGCACATTGATTTGGCCATATACTCTAACACAGACATATCACCTTACTTCAAGTCGGCGAACTTCCTAAACAACTCTGATTTCTAGGGAATTACAACAAATTTCTCTCCGAAGCAAACTATAAATTGATCCCAAGTAAATGATCCTCGGGAATCGTAGCTATAAGGGCATTCCGGCAGTTCATTTTTCGTCCCTAGAGTTATCTAGAGGTCAACTTCTACCTCATTGCATCATCTAACTCCAAGTCATTGAAGATCCACTTGCAAGTACCCATCAAGTCTTACACCTCCACAACCGACTCCATTTCAAGGAACGGTCTGCCTCTTAGACTCATGTAGTCTTTATACAGCTTAGCAAAGTCAACTCTAGGCATTTGCACCTGAGCTCCATAATCATTTAGAGCGACTTGGGTATTATAGATAATTATTTGCACTATCTCTATGAACATATTCTGTAAATCAAGATTATTGGCCTCGAACCTGTCCACTCCTCAACTCGAGAGATGAACTTAATAGCAGCATTTCTCATATGCAGCTCATTCTTAATATATAATAACAATAATCATTCTCTCATAACGAATACTGCATCGATGGTACTCGTGTGTGCAATATGACTTATATATTATATATACTACTATATAGTTTTGAACACCAAAATATATAACAAATACGCTCTCTCTTATATATATGTATACTCTTAATCTAGTCTAAGACGACAACTCCTACCATATCTCTACTGGATCACAGTATCAACTCAGACTAATCATGTAACCTAAGCTCTAATACCAAATGTGACGATCGCACTACACCTTTGATGTTCATATAACTGAATAATGCGCTACTGGAGCATTTGATCGATGTAGGACGATGGTCTAAGGAAAGTAAAGAAGTAAAGAAGAGGAGTATAAGAGAAAATAATAGAAGAGAAGAGGAAGAAACCATCATATGATAAATTTTACGACCATTCCACTACCAGGGATTAATGGAAAAATCATAGATTTCAATATACTCGATACACTGCCTGAAGCTGGCACTAGACCCAACCAACCATTCCAAGATATACAGATCCAAATAACCGATCCAAGGTAATCAGACAAAGTACCCATTAGCGTCCTCACAGTACCCCTTCTTTCAAGTACATCAAAGAACACCTTGAGTATCAATGATTCCTTAGCACACATATCCAAGCCCTTTCATTGCTTCCTCTAGTTTCCATTATCCTCAAGGAACTTTTCTACCTTTCTTTATTCCATTATAGAATCAATTACCAATCAGTCCATGGGTCACCCTTCCTAGAACCTGCCCTTGTGGAAAATCATCACGACTCCATAACCATCGAGCCATCATAATCGGAACACAACTCCATCACCATTGAGTCATTTTCATCAAATTCGCAAAGCCATCACATTAGTGTCACATCATCGCTTCACTATTAAAATCACTCATCATAGAGTAATAACATCAAGACCAAGAGTCGACCGCACGAACATACCACCATATCGAGCTCCTTGAAGCCTCCTCATCGTCCATGTCAAAGATTAGGCAAATTGGCCATCATCAATAGTGATGGTAACCGACCACTCTAAAATCGACAATACTGACCACTTTTGTCGTATACTTAGCCAAAAATGGCTAAGTACAAACCAAATGAAAACATTTGACATCCATCTTGAAGTAAGAAGCCCATCCCAGTTTGTTGTCTTCCATCTTCAGATTGGTCGATACGCATCCTAGCACTCTTCTATAACTTATCCGATCCGTTCTAGTTTCCATAATTTGTGCGTCCTATCGATATGCATGAAACTCTCTCATTATATGAGTTTCCATCATGTGTGCATTTGATCAATATGAACGAAACTCCAACGTACGAGATAATTCCTAACGCTGGATCGGTGATTGATCAACGTTTTCAACCAAAACAAGCATACATGCAACCAACAAGCATACATACACCAATATAGTATACACACAACATGTATAACACATACATATCAACCAATGTGGGATTCATGTCAAAAATGGCCTAAAACTAGAAATTTCCTAAAAATAGAATACCTGTAATAACAAGTGTGAATCTTGATTTAAAACCATTGTTAAAACACTTTTAAATTCTTTTATAAAATCGGGTGTAGGTTTTAAATATATTAAAAATCATGTTTTAAAGTTGGAATTCAAAACATTATTTTTATATTATACTAACAATCATAGTATGGTGAGAGACAATATCACTCACCTCAACTAATGGCAACAAATTATGTGTCATGTCCTAGAGGGATCCAATATAAGTGCAACGCAAGAAACCACGTTCAAATCGGACCTCGTATGCAAAAGATGTGGACAATATAAGTAATTGATATATATATATATATATTAACTAATTCCCTAACTAATAATTAACTAAATTTAATTAATAATTACCTTAACAAGTCTTTTTCATAATTACATCTCCACTATAATAATTCATGCAGACACGTCACCATCTCCTTTCCTACATTCACTCTCTTGTCCACATTTATTCACGCAACATTCATGCAAAAAAAACCAACACCCTCCCCACTTGCTGACCCAAACTCCAAGCACACCATCACGCAAACTCCAAGGTGGGATTTTTGGAGGATATCGCGTGATTTTTAGTGGAGGGATTTGGCATAGAGGATGAGTTGAACTATTTTGGTTCAAAAATCATTTTCCAACGAACTGGTTCTTGAGAGGATCATCAGAGTGTTCGGAAAGGAAGCTCGAGTGGAGACGGAGGCGTGGCAGCAATCGTATTTTGTCCGTAGGTCGGAGGTGGTGGCGCGAGGGGATTCTAGGGTTTTGGCTCTTAGGTTTTATGCGTGCGTATTTGGATGTGCAGGCGGCATCTGACGACAACAGAGTTGATGATGTGGATGCTGGATTGTGACGTGTTGAGTGGCAGTCGTAACACAGTAGGTGTTTGTTTCTGTAGGTAGGCGAGGTAGCGTTGTTTGGAGCTTGAATGTGATGGTTTCCTGGAAGTCGAGTATCGAGATTTGGGGATTTTTGGGAGGGATTTCGATGCGAGCCGTCGAAGGTGCTGACGATGGGTGCGGTGGAACAAGCATGGCAGGGCGGGTTTGGTGTTGGGCTTGAATTGGCGAATAAGGTGGCTGACGTGATGTGCACGTGCATGCGTGTGCATGTGTATTTGGGTTTCGAGGGGAAGTTGATTTAATTTGGGGAGGATTTGGTTTAGGGAAGTTTTTAATGGAAGAAGAGAGAAGAAAGGGATTAGCGGGTAGGGTTTGATGATTATGGGCTTAGGCTTTGTTGTGTGGATCTGGTTTGGGTGAGAAATTGATTTGATTTGCTTTAAATTTTATTAATTAAGTATGTTGAATTCAAAAATGTGTCTCATTCAAATAGAATCTGTTTGACCTACGGATTTTGGGGTTGGACTCATATAGACGAGTACAACGGTGGCATAACTGTTGATAGATTTGGTGATGTTTAAAATATTGATAAAATAATAGGGACTGAGTAGAATTATGTTATTTTAAATAATAACGTCGTTAACTAAATTATACCTCATTGGTGATATTTATTTGTCCAAATAGAACACCAATCCGTTAAATTAAATTTAATATATTATTTTGGACCTCTATTGAGCAGAATAATACACCATTTTGCTATAAATAAATTGTGTAGATTATCAGTGACGTATGTTTGGCAGAATAAAACTCTACTATGCTATTATATTAAAATGGACATGTATACATATGCCAATTTATTACTATATGGATTAATTAATATTGGAAAAGTGTGGATTAGGTAGAAAATGCTAATTGATTTTATTTACATATATATTTCTTATGTAAATACCAGTTATACGACTTAAAAGTTAAATTGACATAAATGGTAACTTGGTAAAGTGCCATTGTGGTCGCTAAGCCTTTTTCGAATTTGGATGGTTATGGATTTAAAATTAACTTCAAAATTATAACAATCCGAGGTTTAGTATTTATAAGTGATGTTTTAAAATTAGTAAATTAAATTTCTTATTATAATGTTTTAAAAGCTAGTTATTTAATTAAATTATGAAATGGCGTTTAATGTTTTAATTATATTATTAAAGATGATTAAAGAGATTTAATTATACGATTAAAGTTTTTTAAGTTAGATAATTGAGTTAATTGGTGATGGGTTGAGTTAATTAATTACTTTATTAAGGATGTTTAAGTTAATTAATTATTTTATTAATGTTGTTTTAAAGCTAACTAATTATTTCAATTACGATGTTTGAAGGTAATTAATTTATTTAATAAAGAGAGTTTATAAATGATAAAATTGTTTATAAAGGGGATTCTATTAAATAAAAGGGTTTATTTAATGAGATTTAAAAAAATGATATTTTGTAAAGTGGATTTATAAACGATATTTTTTAAAGGAACTGATAGTTGTAAGAGAGATTTATAAATGGAGAATTATAAATAAAGGAAGGGATAAGTGACATTTTGATAAAATGATTTTATAAAAAAAATTATAAAGGAGTTTATAAAGGGAGATTTGCAAAAGAGTTTATAAATAAAAAGGAATTTTATAAATCATTTTAGATATTTATGAAAGAATTTTTATAAATAAATTTGGAGATTTATAAATATGAAAGGGGCGTATAATTTTTTTTATATAAAAGGAATGAGGTTTTTTTGGTGATTTATCCTTCTTAATTATGGTGGTATAGAAACATTCTTCTCATATTTAACACCGAAGGATGGGAAGTTTGGATTATAGTAAGAAATATTTTAAAATAATATTTGTTTGGCCCATTTAAATATGATTGTGGAAAAATGGAAAAAGTCTCTTAAGTCTTGTTAATATACTTATACCATTTTACTAAGTATATGGATATATATTCTTTGCATTGAAAATAAAATGGGATGTGAATATACTTATATCGGTGAGATAAGTGTATGCCAAGTATTGAAAGGAACATAAGGGGCTTGTGAAAATATCCTTTGTGACGATATGTATTGTCTGATTATTTTCAAAAGAACTGGAGTTAGTTTACTGGAAATATCGATTTGGATTTGGAGCAACCGGTAAGCGGGGGAGTGTACTTATATGAGATGACTCGTAACCGTAACCACTCCAAAACCATATGTACATTTTACGCTTTGGAAGAGGTTACAAAATGGTTTGAGATAATCGAAGATGGAGTTCTTTGAAGCGCAAGGACTAATTGCTACTAATCCTAAGGTTGATTCCAAAATTGATATAGTAGAAGTAGTGTCTTCGGTTTGTTCATATCCTAAACAACTTGTATGAATGAATGTTGGCATTGTATTGTTGCCTAGAAGGCAGTGTTTGCATTCCAACTGAGAATTGCTAAGAGAGGAGAAAGGAAATCGTGACCTCACAAGCCTCACAACCAGGTAATGACTAAAATAGTGGATATGCAGCAGAGCTATGTGGTTCGCTATCATTAGGAGCATCATTCCTCGATCTAGATTCAATATTTATGGATTTTGGTACACGTGCACATAGGAGGAGTAGGACCATAGCTGGTGCACATCATTTTTGAAGCCTTAGTACCCAGGGAATGATGTAATCTGGTATGTCATATTAAAGGGGCAACCGGCTCTGTATAACAGAGGTGTAGGAAGTTCTTGTTGACCTCGGTACATTTTTCTAAAGAGGCACTATGATAAGTGGTACCCTAACAACCCAGCCATTGATGGAAGTCAAATCTCCAATATGTGGCCTTACAGATTTAATTGTATACCTCTTATGCTAGAATTAAATTAATGTGACAAGTTCGGCTATGATTAATATTTATTTTACCCTATACATTATCATAATATCATTGGATTTTATAATAAAAAATGATTTGGTTACTGTAAGGTAAAAATCCATCCGTGCTTATTTGCAACATGGTCTTATGAGATACTTTTATTTTTGAAGGTTTTTATATCCTTAAGTAAAATCCATTTGGTTGTGTTTCTCAGGTGAGTTTTACAAGACAGATCCGGGCGTTATTTTTCTTCCAATGCTCAGGTCAGCCCGAGCATATTTCCATATTTATATTGACACTTTGGAGCTTCAGGAGACGAGCTGGATCCTCCAAGGCATATTTATGTAATTTATCTTTGCTATTTTGTTCCTATTACATTTATCATCAATTGTAAAGATGGATTGTTATAACTATCCAGGGCTGACGATAGACTAGTTTTCCTCTGATTTTATGTATGTATATTAAAATTCGGTTTTCTTGTGTAAAGAGCATTGTTATAATATATGTTACTCCTCACATGGTGAGATTATGTTCTATCATTCCTTTTATTTCACCCTAATAATATGACTTTCTGGCACTTGGATGTTCGGCATGTGAATCCCATAGATGTATGAGCATCAACTTCTGGAGATCGAGAAGGCGAGTTATTACAGTTGGTATCAGAGTTGAAGGTTAAGCGAGAACCTTGACACTGGTTAGGTAAACTCATTACAGATGTGGTTAATAATTCTCTAGAATGAGTGAGCATACACACACACACACACACATGAGAGCACGTATTTGTTAGTGTTATAAAAAAGTTATATAATTTTTTTTTGGCAGAGCCGACGGGGTTGAATGGACCCCTACCATTTTATTGAAGCACCAAAGAGAAAGAGTACAACAAACATATGCCAAAATTGGGCATGCACAAAGAAGACAAAGGAACAAGGTGCAGCAACCAGAAAGAAAGAAAAGAACAAGGCAGAAAAAAAGAAACAAACAGAAAGCAACAAAAAAACAAAGGCAGCACGTATTCAATTCAAAGAGGTCAGAATGCCAGGGTCAAAGCTAAATTTCACCATCTTGAACCCTTCTCTAATTTCATGAACAATATGTCTACGCAACTGCTCCACAAATTTGCTTTTGGTAGACTGACATATCCTAGTATTCCTTTCTTTCCACACAATCGAAAGGAATTTCTTTAATAAGTAGGTAACCACCCTTGCTCTTCCCTCCTTCACACCAGACAGTCTATATACTTGCTCCCAGACATGATCACTTCCATGAACCACAATAGTTATATCCAAACACCCCATGATCATTCTCCATATATTAAATATATCTGGGCAGTCGAAGAATATGTGGTCTAGGGTTTCTAGCAGTGCATTGCAAAAGACACAGTTTATATTCACATTCATTCCCCTACTGAAAAGTTTAACTCTTGTTAGCATTGCATTGTTGATGATCTTCAAAAGAGTAAAATTTCCGCAGCACTGTTGTCAGTCTTCCATATCTTTTTATACCTTTTGCAATTAGGAGTTTCATTAACTTTAGAGAGAATTTTGTACATGGAAGTAATCCTACACTTCTTGCCATTTTCACACCAGCTGATACATTCGTCAAGGTTATCATAAACTGTAACGCTACTAATTTTGTTCCATATTTCACATATTCTCTGAATAGAAGAATAAGGGAGGATAATTCTCCTTCCCTATATCACAGGAGATACAAAGCACTCATGCAAACACCAGACTGCATATTTTCATCATGATTAAGATGTCTTTTAAGAATTAATCCACGTTGTAACCATGGACCATCCCAAAAACTCACCTTTAATGTCGAAGTTATATTATACCTGATCCGAGTAAGCACAATTTCACGTAGATTAAAGATACTTCGCCAAGTCCAGCTCGAGTTTTGAGGTATTGGCATTGACCAGAAATCTCTACCATGCAACACATGAGTCTGAGACCATTTAACCCATATGTTATCCTTGTTGTTTAGAAAATTTTCAATATGTTTGACAAAAGCTGCCTTAGTCTAGAGTATTATGTTATGAATGCCAAGCCCACTTTTATTGATAGGTTTCTCAATACGTTTGAAAGAGATAGGAGATAAATATCGACCATGGGTAGACCTATACCATAAGTATTTCATGAAGGCAGATCTTATCATTCTAATCAGTTTAAGGAGGAGGATGAAAGTTCTAGCCCAGTACACTTGCATGGAGAAAATAACCGATTTTATAAGAATGACTCTACCTAACTGACTCAACTTCCTGTTCAACCAACATTCAAGTCTGGTAGTAATTTTATCATATAATGGCAAGCACTGCAGGGTGGTGATCCTGGAAGTAGTGAGAGGTAAGCCTAAATAGGTAATGGTGCTATGGTTAGGCTTTAAACCAGTAACAGTATATATGGCATTAGCTTGTGCATCACATACTCCAACCAACATTGTTTTTGATTTTTGAAGATTGATATTGAGGCCAGTCATGCTGTGGAACATATTAAGAATGTTAGTGATTGTTCGAATGGTGGTGTTATCTGGAGTGCAGAATATCACAAGGTCATTGGCAAATAAGAGGGATGTGACTTGGGGGTCTTTACATTTGGGGTGAGGCTTAATTTTTTTTTGTAACTGAACTTTTTAGCATTTGAGTTAACAGTTCCATCACAATGATAAATATGTATGCAAACATAGGGTCACCCTGCCGTATTCCTTGCTTGCTGCCAAAAAATCCAGTACTGGAACCATTGATGATGATTGAGAAGTGTACAGTGGATATGCATTCATACACCCAAGAAATGAAATGAGAAGGGAAGTTCATGTATCCCATAATTCTAACAATAGCATCTTACTGAATTGTGTCAAAGGCCTTCATAATATCCAGTTTCATCATGGCTCTTGGCGAAGCATTTTTGCTTTTATATCCTCGCAGGAACAAATGTGATAACATCACATTGTCAAGAATATTCCTACCAGCGAGGAAGGCTGCTTGATTTGAGGAAATAATGGAGGGAAGCACTAACTTCATTCTGGTTGCAAGTATCTTCGATATACATTTGTATATAGTGTTGCAACACGCAATAGGTTTTGTAGTCACGAACATCACTAGCATTTTTGACCTTGGGAATTAGAGCTACATTAGTATTATTGAATGGTTACATCATCTTGACATGAGTGAAGAAGCACTTCACTGCCTTGCAAATGTTATTTCCAACTATAGACTAGCAGGAAGTGTAGAAAAAAGCATTAAAGCCATCTGGCCCCCCTCATGAGTTTTTGTTTAGTTTGAACATGGCTTTCTAGATTTCATCATCTTCAATATCCATGCAAAGGGTATTATGTCCTGTTTTACTTAATTGAGGCATGATAGTATGGTCTATCTCATCAGTGGCAGGGACAAAGTTCGTATCATTACCAAACAAACCAGAAAAGAATTGGATGAAGGCTTGATCAATGCTAGCTTGATTGTCCTGATTTTGTCCTTGTTGATCTATCACTAAAATCATGTTATCTTTAGTGTGCTTTGCCTTCAGGGAGGAATGAAAGTTAGAAGTGTTCATGTCTCCCTCCTCTTTCCATCGCTTTCTTGCTTTCTGTTTGATCATGTTACTTTCAGTGATGAGGGCTTCAGTGTACTGAGCAGTAATGATAGTTTCCATGTTGGCATAACTTGGGTTGTCCACATCAGTAAGCATTTTCCTTTGGATGTCTTCAAGCTGTTTCTTCCAGTAATCTGATTGCTTGCTATCATTGCCAAATTTAATCCTAGCCCACTATCTAAGAACCTCTTTTGTAGCTTTAAGTTTTTTTTTTGCAAAACAAACATTGGGTTGCCATAGTTAGGTCTATTCCACACTTCATTAACAATATTTTGAAAGTCAAGCTCTTTCACCCAAGAGTTAAAAAAATTTAAACTTATTTTTCCTCTCATGACAAACCCTCCCAATTGGAGAATTCGGGGAGAGTGGTCTGAAAGCAGGGGGAGGAAGATGGTTATGTATGGTTGGCCATTTGACAAGGGTGGCTTGGTTATAGAAAGCGTAGTTGATTTTTGAGAAGGTTCTGCAACCTTGTCTCCTTTTATTATTCCAAGAGAAAGCAACTATAGTTGTTTTGATTTCAGTGAGGTCAGAATTATGAATTGTTATATTCAAAGGCTTGATTTCATTCAAGGAGAAGGGGTTTCCACCAATACGGTTTGAAATCCTTAATGAGCAGTTAAAGTCCCCACATATGATCCAGGGATGAGTGTGCTGCTTAAGAAAAGGGATGGTGTGGAAGAGAGAAGCTCTGGCATTGCTTGAGTTTTCAGCATAAATGAAGGTAAGATAATAGGAGGTAGAGGTTGGGATGTGGAGATTGTGGCAGTGGATCAATTGCTTGGAGGAAGTGATGGGGGTTATTTGATGAAGATTAGGGTTGAAGGAAATCATGATCCGACCATAAGCTGCATCATCATGATTGTGGATAAGATTCCATTAGGGGTTAATGAATCTAGCTTCCCTTTGAGTCAGAACAAGGCTTAATTTTGTTTCAAGAACTGCAAACACACTAAGACTATTTGTTTTGATCAAACTTTTACATTGATCCAATTTTATATCAAGGTGGGCACCCTTGATATTCCATGCTCCAATTCTTCGAGTCATTGATTAAACTCTATGGCATTGAGTAAGTCAATTTTCATTTTCCTAGTCACTGCTCAATTCGAGTTAAAGTAGTTAGGAAAAGTTTCAGATAGAGGAGATTCTATGATGGCAGTATCCATCCCTTCATTTTTGCTTTTACATCCTTTGTTCGGGATTGTTGCAGCTTGAATGGGTTTGGTAACTTGTTGGACTTGGTTGGATTTTTCAATGATGGTGAAGTAAAGGGGAGGGATGTAAGCAGAGTGTTTTGATGTGGGCATAGGATTAGGAGGTTAACAAATCTGTATTACTTAGGTCAACTTTAGTGTCATGAGAGTGGGTGGCAAAGGTAGGAGAAATAGAAATCATGGGGGGATTGGATGAACTTTGTTTGAATGAAGAGGGAGGTGGAAAAGGTGGTAAAGGAGCTTCAGGCAGGTCAGAGTTTGAAAGGGGAGATGTTGGAGTACTTGTGTATGTGGTATTATTGTTGTGCACATGCACAAGACTGTTGTTGTGTCTGGTTGTTTTGTTTTGATCCTTTTGTTGTTGCTCTTGCATAAACTCCACTTGTTGCATGTGTTGCTTGTTTGCCTTAAATATCTGCTTTTGTTCTTTTGCATGTTTTAAATTTTCTTGATTATGCAGGGATTTGCATTTTTCATGGGTTTGAGGAGGACATGTGAGGAGCATGCCTTGATTCTTGTTCACATAATACATTTTTTCCTTTGCTAACACAACATTACCTTCATTATTGCAAATTGCTTCAGGAGAATCCAATTTATTCACCATTTCATTTTCATTGTTTCCCAAACTACAGTCTTCTATCATCAAAACTTCAAATCTATTACTGGTTATGGTATGATTTGCTTGACTGCTATTATCCATTTTAACACTTTTACCATCTCCAGTATTTACTTTTGTTACTATAATATTTCCTTCTTGTGTCTCTATTTTAGAAATGCTGACATCAATCTGTCTATCATCATTTACAATGGGCATTTGAACATCTAAACTGTTTATATACTGTTTTGCATCCTCTATTCTAACCTTCTCATTTTTTTGAACATCATCTATATTATCTTTTTACCTTCTCTAAATCAATATCAACACATATTTCACCTTCTTCAGTACTGTTAGATCTTTCAACTTCTGAAACATCGTTATTCAGTGTGTGGCTAATCCCTTTTGATCCTCCCTCATTAGCTCCTTCTTTCTCATTGATATTATTTTTTTCACCTGGAATTCCCTCTTGTATCTACTTATCCTCTGCCATTTTTGAGTGGTTCTACCGATATCTTCCCTTACATATTTGTTAAATTTTCCCTGCTTCATTTCAACTACCTTGACTTTCTCCCGCTTCTCTTGTTTCTTCACCTTGCTTTCTTCAGATAAAACATAGTTATCTGTTGCATGTCCAAAGGTTTTTCAATTTCTACAAATATCAGGCTTCCATAAATATTTGACTATGATTTTCTGCTGACCTCCATCTACCAGTTTAATCATGAAGTCATCAACTAGATCACAATCTGGATTCACCTCTATGAGGCATTTAGCATATTCAGGTCTGTCAAGTCTTTCTATTATCTCGTCCATGCAAAGAAGCTTTCCTATCCTGCTAGATAACCAGTTAATTCCAAGATGCGACCAGGCAAACAAAGGAATGTTATGTATGTGAACCCATACAGGTACTGAAGTAACACTACCACAAACATTGCTGACTTTTGAATCATATGGTTTGATAATAAACAACTTGTTCTTCATTATAATTGGATCACCTTGCAATATTTTATCTCTATCCTCTTGACAAGAGAGAAGGAAAAGGAAAATAACACCATTAGATTTTACCTTAATAGATCCTTTCAGCCTCCAGATCGACTTCAGTCTTTGGACAACAGTTGTGAATGGAAGTGGTTTATCAAGAAAAAAACCAACTAAATATTCACCCCAAACAAGAGAACCAACATGAACAATGTCATCAGTGATATTCAAAGCACCATCAGAGAATGATGGATTGATGTCAACCGGGATTTTGGTCAATTGAGTTGATGGGCTCGGTTATAACCAGGATTCTTGATTATATATTGTTTTGATGGTTCAGTTGAGAGGTTTATGGATTTTGGTCAATACGAGTAGCTAACATTATTGATAGCAAGGTTTTAAATCTCGGATTTCGGTCACGTCTCATCTCGAAGAATTTAGATAGCTTATCTCGTATCGGGTGAGATCTCGAACGAGATGAGTGCATCTCGGTCGTCCATCTCGGATTTACATCTCGGTTTCTAAAATTCATTTCGGAGTTATCTCGGAGTATATGTCATGTCGAAAATTAGTTTTCATACACCTAAATTTATAATACTAGTCACTACCTTAAGGAAAACACTATGCACTTACCTTGAATATATCACACGCTTATCGTTAGTAATTTAGTATGGAAAAATATCACTTGTATCATGTAATATAAACAAATAACTAGATTTCATGAATAATGTTCAATATAATATCATATGAGATAAAGTAGACAAGAAACAAACCATAACATATGCACCTTTACTTTGTTTGATCATTCACTTAACTTTCCTACACAATATAATGTCTCATTTCTACCTTTTATGATTTATAGTGCTGCAAGGGAAATCTTAATTTTATAACTTCAAATACAAAAGTCTATAAGTAGAATTAAGATATTCTATGTCTGATTATAGTATTTAATTATTAGCAAACAAAATCTCATTAAGCAACTAATAGCATAGATATTTCAAACAAACGTAGAAAATAGCATACATAGTACAAACAATTTCAAACATTAAGTAATATTATAAGAAAAGCAAAAAAATGATGTACGAATGAACATGTAATCATCAAATGAAATTAATAGATGAAAGAGAATTCCTTTATTGCTTAAAAATAAGCCTTGAGGAAAAAAATTATAGCAGCAAAGACTAAATGAAATCAAATTGGGAATCCATTTAGAACATAAAGTTAAATAAGTGAAGCCCAAAATTTATAGCTGCAAAAAAATAGGGTTAGGAAAAAAACTCAAGAAAGTGTCGAAAAAAGAAAAATGAAATCAGATGTAAATTAATTTGGATCAGAAACCTAAATGAAAATCATAAAGGGAAATACTTACCATAATCGATGTAGATTTTATCATCTTCTTACACTCGTCACTACCGTAAAATAAGAGACGAAGATTAAATGAGATTTATATAAGAAATAAGGGTTAAAAAAAGTACAATTAAGAAGGCTTAAATTAAGGTAAAGGATGAGCTAGCCCAATACGAAAAAAGAGTTGATTTTTTCCAAAATTCAAAAATTCGGCCGATATCTCGCTGTTAAATCTCGTCCGAGATACCGGACGAGATACTGAAATCTCGTCCGAGATTTGGGTCAGACGAGA
Organism: Allium fistulosum; assembly: GCA_030737815.1. Lineage (NCBI taxonomy): Eukaryota > Viridiplantae > Streptophyta > Magnoliopsida > Asparagales > Amaryllidaceae > Allium > Allium fistulosum. The sequence goes on along the minus strand of CM060901.1, from coordinate 1,382,462,545 downwards.
TTCAAACGAAATTAGTTGTTTCAAATCGCCCAGGCTTGAAAACGAGATCTCGGCCGAGATCTCGGCCGAGATCTCGGCCGAGATGAGCGAGATTTAAAACCTTGATTGATAGGGATATCAAAACACTTGAACAAGGCTAACCGACATAGTATTTTTTTTAAATTGGTAAATGAATAATTTTACCTGGGAGTATATTTTATATATAAAAGAATAATTTTCAAAATTTTAATATAGTTATTTTGATGGGCTTGTTTGTTAGGAAGTGATAATATTCAATTATCATCATTTAGGGTTTATTTAGTCATGCTCGTCTTGTTTTGGGCATTGACCAGTGTTGGTTGATTTATAAGTAGTTTTCTTTTTTGAAACCTGTTTTGGGTAGAATAATTATGGGAACATTAAAACAAATGCCTTGTGAATTAGGTTTCACAATTTGACTATGAGGCATTTGATGATAATGTTGGATTAAAATTGAATTTTAATAAAAGAATGTTTATTAAGAGAGCTAGAATATTTTGAAATGAATATTTGAGAAATGATTTTATAAAAGAAGTGATTTTATAAAACTGATTTATTAATAAAATGGATTTAAGTAGAAACTTGACGGCTTAAATCCCAGTAATTTTGAAAGATGGTTTTCAACGTTTTGGGAGGAATAATAATATTATTTGAAAGTATTTATGAATAGAAATATTTTAAATTGATTTTAATGGAAACAGAAACCACTGAACTCACTTTTGTCATTAGAAAATAATTCTAATAATAACTACACCATGGTCGGCGTTCATTTTCGAGTTTCTAAGTTGGAGAAATGTTACCGTAGAAATTTGAGAAAGAATTGTTTGGTAAAACAGATTTTGATTTGATCCCAAAAATATGATTTGATTTACAAAAAGGAAATATGTATATTATTATTTCAAAGTATTTTTGGAAATAGTCCTAATAATTTATTGGAAAATATTTTTAAGTATAAATATCGTGGAGAGAAAATTTTAAGTAAGGAGTATTTTCTCTGGATTGGTTTGGGGAATGAGCCTCGATTTGTTTTATGATAATCAAAATAATCTTCTAAGTGACAATCGGATGTTTGCCTAGGCAAACGTTGTAGTGCACTTAGTAAATTAGTCTCTTTATCATTGTACGATCGAAACAAGTTCGAATCCGAACAAACCCAAAGTAAGTTGGTAAAGATATTTTGTTAGAACTATTTGTTTGGAAATATATACAAAATTGTTCAAGAGGGAATTTTGAAATAGAATAAATATTTTAATGTTAACTAGTTCGAGTTGCCCGAAAATAATTAAAAATGGGAAAGAAATGTGGTCAGATGGTAAACACTTCTCTTAAGTATTACCCTTCTTATTAAGGGAATGTATGATATTTTTGGTAGTACCCAGTTCCTTAGTATCATTTTGGGTTACTCGGGATATTTTTTTTCTATGATTATAATTTACAGTATCATTTCAAAAGGTGCATTGATATAAAAACTAGGTATTTAGTCCTCAAGTTAAATTCATAATAAAAGGGTTTGAACCGATAGTGGTATATACCCTTAGGATGTAGTGCGGTATTATACAAGTTTGTGAACTTAAGTTGTGTTTCATAAATATTTATGGAAGTAAATTGGATAGGTTTTGTGTTAAATGGTTTCCTTCTTGATTTGTTTTTAATGAAATTTCCGGGTTGAAGTTCTTTTAAGGGGGAGAATGTAACGGCCCGAAATTTTATCGCTTTGATTTGTGAATATTTAGTATAATTTAAAAATTCGACTAATGGTTAAAAATTCATATAACCCACTTTTAATTCATAACTAATGGTAGAAAACTCATATTTGAATTTTGACTACATAAAAGGTAGTTCGATGAAAAACTGAAATCCTTTTTTCATATTTTCGACTATTTATCGAACGGCTAGTTGTAGAAAGTGATTTGTATATATTCTAGTCAACATTTAAATATTCAAACATATTATTTTAAGATGAATAAATATATAAACATAAGGATTTATAAAAATGTAAAATATAGTCAACTTTCAAAAGAAAAGAATGATTTGAAATGGTGAGATTCCTTAAGTATGATAATGAGCAAAGGTACATGTAAACCCCCTAATATCCAGTATGTTTTCATATGCTTAGTACTTAGGTGACATGTTGGTGGCTTAGATAAGATGGAAGAGTTGAATTTTTGAATTAAGGGGCATCTTTGATATTTAGCATTTTCTATTTTATTTTATTATTTCATCTTATAAATATACATTTCTAATTTTAACGGTCCATCTTCATACTTCTGAATGTCATCTTCACCTCTTATCTACTTCCATAATTTTTGAAAAAAATAATATATATCTTTCTTTTTGGGAAATGAAAAACAATGGAAGTAATGAAAAATATTCATTTGCTTCTTTCATTCCTTCTTACTGTAACCATAAAAAGAAAACCTTCCTCAACCTTCAAAAATCACTAACTCCCATTTTATTCACCTTTAGCAAATATTTTCAACCTGAAAAGTAATAGTTTAGATCCATAGTATTTTCTAAAAATTAGTCAGGAATAAATTCATCGAATAGGGTAGGAGATATAGGCTAAAAATAGTAAATGGTCTTATATTGTCTGTTTTTCGTCAAGCTCGGATCGACGAACAGAGAGCATGGGTGGGTTAATATTGTCAAGATAGGATTTTTGGTGGAGATCGCATGATTTTTAGTGAAGGCGTTTGGCGTGGAGGATGAGTTGAACTGTTTTAGTTCAAAATATTTTTTCGATGAACAATTGGTCGAGAGGATCATCGAAGGGTGACGGGAGGAATCTAGAGTAGAGGTGTAGGTGTGGTAGCACTCGCAGTTTGTCCGGGAGTTAAAGGTGGTGGCCCAAGGGGATTTTAGGGTTTTGGCACTTGGGTTTTGTGCGTGCGTATTTGGGTGTGCGAGCGACATTTGGTGATGATGGAGTTGGGTGGGTGCTGGAAGGTGAAGCGTTGAGTGGCAGCTGTAATGGAGTAGGTGTTGGTGGCTGTAGGTAGATGGGGCAGCATTAGTGGGAGCTTAAACGCGATGGTTTCCTAGAAGCCGAGTTTCGACGTTTGGGGGTTGTTGGGTGAGATTTCAATGCGGACCACCGAGGGTGTTAACGATGGGCGCAATGGAACGATCATGGCAAGGCGGCTCCGGTGATGGGCTTGGATTAGCAAATAGGGTGGCTGACGTGGTGTGCATGTACACACGCGTGCATGTGTATTTTGGTTTTAATGGGGAAGTCAATTTGATTTAGGGAGGATTTGGTTTGGGGAAGTTTTAAATGGAAGAAGAGGGAATAAAGGGATTAGCCGGTAGGGTTTGATGATCATGGGCTTGTGCTTTGCTGTATGGATGTGGTTTGGGTGAGAAATTGATTTGATTTGCTTTAAATTTTATTAGTTAAGTATATTGAATTCAAAAATGTGTATCCCATTCATGTAGAATCCGTTTGACCTATGGATTTTCACGTTAGATTCGTATAGATGATTACAATATTGTTGCATAACTTATTGATAGATTTGGTGATGTTTAGTTGATAAAATAATATGGACCAAACAAAATTACATTTTTTAAATAATAACGTCGTTAAATAAATTATACTTCATTGGTGATATTTATTTGTCCAAATAAAACATCGATCAAATTTAATAAATTATTTTGGAACTCTATTAAGTAGAATAAAACACTGCTCTGCTATAAATAAATTGTGTAGATTATCAGTGATATATGTTTGGCAGAATAAAACTCTGTTCTGCTATTATATTATATTGGACATGTATTCATATGAAAATTAATTATTATGTGGATTATTTAATATTGGATAAGTGATAGGTTAGCTAGAAAACGCTAATTGGTTTTATTTAAATATATGTTGCTTATGTAAATACCAGTTATACGACTTGAAAAGTTAAATTGACATAAAGGATAACTTTATAAAGTACCATTGTGGTCTCTAAGCCTTTTTTGAATTTGAAAAGTTATGGATTTAAATTTAACTTCAAAATTATAACAATTTGAAGCTAATTGTTTATAGGTGATGTTTTAGAATTAGTAAATTAATTTTCTTATTAATAATGTTTTAAAAGCAAGTTATTTAATTATATTATGAAATGATGTTTAAAGTTTTAATTATATTATTAAAGATGATTAAAGAGATTTAACTATAGTATTAATGTTGTTTAAGTTAGTTAATTGATTTAATTAGTGACGGGTTAAGTTAATTAATTACTTTATTAAGGATGTTTAAGTTAATTTATTTATTTTATTAATGCGATTTTAAAGTTAATTAATTATTTCAATTATGATGTTTGAAGGTAATTAATTTATTTAATAAAAAGGGAGTTCATAAATGATAAAATAGTTTATAAAGGGGATTCTATTAACTAAAAGGATTTATTTAAAGGAGATTTAAAAAAATGATATTTTTTATACGATATTTTATAAAGGAAATAATAGTTGTTAGAGAGATTTATAATGGAGAATTATAAATAAAGGAAGGTATTTATAAGTGTTTGATAAAAGGATTTTATAAACTTACAAATGATTTTATAAAGGGACATTTACAAAGGAGTTTTATAAATAGAAATGAATTTTATAAATCATTTTGGGGATTTATAAAACATGTTTATAAATAAATTTGGAGATTTATAAAAGGATTTATAAATATGAAATGGGCATATAAAAGGAATTTTTTTAAAAGAAATGAAAATTTTTTTCGATAATTTATCCTTCTTAATTATGGTGGTATGGAAACATTCTTTTCATACTTAACATCGGTGGATGGGTGGTTTGGGTTATAGTAAGAAATATTTCAAAATAATATTTGTTTGGCTCATTTAAATATGGTTGTGGAAAAGGGGAAAACTCCCTTAAATTTTATTAATATACTTATACCATTGAAATAAGTAAAATCCATTTGATTACTTTATTTATGAAAGGTTTTGAATATCATTAAATAAAATCCATTTGATTATGTTTCTCAGGTTAGTTTTACCAGACGATCCGGGCGTTATTTTTCTTATATTGCTTGAGTCAGCCTGAGCATATTTTTCAGATTTAGCTGGACACTTTGGAGCTTCAGGAGATGAGTCGAACCCTCCAAGGCGTGTTCACATAATTTATCTTCCTCTGTTTTGTTCTTGTTGCATTTATCAACAATTGTAAGGACAGATTGTTATAACTGTCCAAGGCTGCCCATAAATTAGTTTTGCTCTAATTTTATTTATGTATATTAAAGTTTAGTTTTCTTATGTAAAGACAATTGTTATATTATATATTACTCGTCATGTAATGAGATTCTGTTCTATCTTCTCTTTTCTTTCACTCTAATAATATATATTTTCGACACTTGGATGTTCGGCATGTGAATACCGTAGATGTATTAGGGTCGAATTCTAGGGATCGATAAGATGGGTTGTTACATAGTGGGTAGGGTTAGGGTTAGTTTGCTGCACCCTTTTTTTTCCAACTTTCAAAAATTCTAAAGCACGTTTTTTGCTCGTACGGCTTCTAAGAATATCCCATTGCGATGGTTCTTCGACCGTGTGAATTGTCTTATTTTTTCCGTTCCAATGGTACAAGCTTTATCAAAATCCAAGAGCGTGCCCTCGGATGCTATTTTTAGACGTTTTTAAGTTGTACGGGCTACCGTAATGTCTGATCTTGAAATTTTCGACTGTGTAGCTCATACACTTTCTCCTTGACCCAAGGACATTATCCCTTTATCCAAATTCTCTGGTGCATCGGTGCATGTATACGTTATATTAGTTTAATACGTGTAACTATCGAAAATGCCAAAAAATATTGGTTAAAATTGTTCAATAAATTACTAGGGGTCAAAAGTGTCAATACTCGACAGCATATGATGTTATAGAGTCATACGACTAATATGAATTTTAAAATAATATTTTACCATTCTCCATACATTAAAATACAGGTCGTTACTGCTAATAAAACTTCAATGTGTGACAACCTTGGTTTAACATATGATGGCTAAGTAATGTAAATACGAGATAACTAATAGTGATAAGATATACAAAGTAAAGAGGTGGACCTTTTGTAGCGCTTATGAAGCCATCTTCCAAAAGTGATGGTTGAGAATTTTATAGGAATGAAATGGCTACAATGAACAATAAGTCAAGGAGAAATAAATTATTTAAGGAATGAGATTTAGCTTAATAGTTATATGATGATAAGTTGAACCATAAGAAACAATGGAAGTGTATAATTATTTAGGAAATAATATGTCTAAACATGACATTATAGTATTTCTAAGCACAACATTATTTTCGGTAATTTTGATGGAAGGCCTTATGGTTACCTAATGTCTAAATATGACATTATATTTGGGAATGTTGATGGTAGGCCCTATGGCAAACTTAGTGGGAATAATATGCCTAAGCACAACATTATTTTCCGTAATTTTGAAGGGAGGCCTTAGTGGCTACCTAATGTCTAAACATGACATTATAGTTGGGAACATTGACAGTAGGCCCTAGTGGAAAACTTATGTCTATTCATGACAATATATGAGATTGATGGAGGAAGGCTTTTATAGCATCCAATTGTCTATTCATGACATTATATTTGATGATTATTGGTGTAAGGCCTGTGTGGCAACCATCTGTTTAAACATGTGATGATCGCTGGTGTAAGGCCTATGCGGCAACCATTTGTCTAAACATGACATAGAAAATGTTGGAATTGGTGTAAGGCCTGTTTGGCAACCTAATTATTTGTTCACGATGAAATTGAGAGAAAATAAGGTAAAACACCTAAGTGGAAATCTTAAGTGTCTAGTACAATTATCGAATTGGTAAGAATAAGGCCTGATTGGAAATTTAAAATGAACTAATAATAGAAACTAGTTGCAATTGCATGAAGGAAACCCTACACTATTGATGAATGATAATTTATATTCGATCATGACATGATGTTGTTACATATTATGATGTAATTGATGTTGATTGGAGTAGTGAGGGGAAAAGTCATTTCGTGCTTTAGCGGCATGGTCTCACTATATGATTGTTTGCTTAAGGTAAAGTATTACTTATACGAGGCTTTATGTCTGACCCATATTTTTATTATTTCCCATAAACTCATGGATACTCATCCGAGTATGTTGAGTTTATGGTTTAGACAAGTTTCTTTTGGAAAGACGAATAAAAACTCCAAAAATGAAGCAAGAGGCTTATCTAGCATATAAAAGCGAATTTTAAAATTTTGCTATGTGTAACCAGGAGTTATAACTGGTTAACTATCATATCGACATCTTCATATGTCGGGCATGATAGTAGCTTTATTTCATATTATATTTACCCCTATGAGGGAATGCGAAGGGTTAATGATGATGTCGTGAATCATGTTAAATCAATTTGATGCGATGAAAATTTATTTAGCTACTCTGTTTACTTAATGTTGTGCAAAATAAATATCGAACTCACTTTGTCATTTGAACATGATTTTTAGGATGACTGCAACTTCATTGGCATTGCTTTTGGGGTTTGAAGTAGGGGATAGCTAGGGTTCCATTGCTGCATTTATACAGTTATTGGGTTGGGTTATGCAATGGGTACTCAGGTTGGCCTGAAATCGCTATGTACATCGTTTATAGCTTGTAGAACTCCTATCTCCCAAACCTTAAATCCAAATTTAACAAAATTATAATACTAAATTGATCAGCTCAGAGAGACCTATGCAACGTTTAAATATATGATACTCAATTAATCCTTTAATTAAAACTCTCTTTCAATTAATTTAATTTCAGTAGTGTCAAATTTGCGAATCGTTGCACATTTAACAAAGATCATTATTTTCAACTTCTAAATCTAAGTTTATTTCATGGTTACTCTTTCTTCCAAATTCCCTAACACTAGTTTTACAAAAGATCACAATTTTGGAAGCTTATTAGGTCTAGATCACTCCAAATCAAGTGTAAATGCATAATACTCCTTCCTAACATCTTAGCTGTGCATTCGGTTTGTTAATTTAGGTTTTTTTTTCTATCTTGTAAGTTTTAGTTCAGCAAAGTTTGTAAGGATACTTAGTTGCAAGTGGCAAAGCTAAGTGAATACAAGCTTTGTAGTGCAAAAGGTGAGTGTTTGATTTTTGAAATTGGGTATTTTGGTGGCAGTACATAGTTGTACTTCAAATCTTAGGTGGTATATAGTATACTACAATTTAGCATATGTCCAGTGGTTTGAATCACGCCTTACAAAAGATTCGAACCTATGACCTCATGTACCAACACTAGAGCGCATAACCACTAGGGTTGTGGTGTTCGACAAAGGTGAGTGTTTTCTTCACTTTTGGACATGCCTTAGTCTAATTTTATGTATTTGTTGAACATAATGATGAATTCGGTAAATGTAATGGTTTGGTCGATTTTTTTATTGATTTAGTATTGAATTTTGGTTTCAAATTAATGGCTTGATTTGTTTTATTGATTATTCTCTGAAATGTCTGTATTGTAAAGGGGGTTATGGCAAAATTTCACCATGGTGGAGGGCAAAATGGTGTAGTGTTATAGTGGGGGGCATATTGAGTGAGAACCGGTAGAGAGGGCTAGGGACGAGGTCGGTACCCATCCCGTATTACATGAGGCACTATTGCCTAATGGAAAAAATGCATTCACCTGCACACGAAGGTGTATGACATGGCTGTTGTGTGTAGGTGCATAATTCAATTGTATGCGTATGTGAAATAATTCTTACCTATATGTACATGTTTGAATATCACTTGTGCAAGCAACTGAGAAGATTTTTACCAGCATGTGTAGGTGAGTAGTGGGTTGAGGCCCACTGGTTTTTACAGGTAGGCCTACAACCTATTTTTTTAGAATGGGCTGGGCCATTTTTGTCCCAACATTCAAAAACAAAATTAAAAATATCTATGTTATCCCTTTTATACAAAAATACATTATATATATGTTCAATTGTATTTGAAACTTGAAAAAAATTACAACTTTGAAAATGGAGGTGCTTTAGTTTTAAAAAAAGTGATGGGTTGTATTATGTTATGAATACTAGGGTATTTATTTCTGAAAGGTTAATTATATATTTTTAAACTTTAAGTTAATTTCTATATATATATAAATGAATGAATGTTGCGTGTTGTTAAATAAAGTGTTTTATGACTTTGAAATGAACACTATTTTTGATGTCAGTTGTGTGTTTTTTTATTGTGTGCTTATTGATTGTTAAATTTATAGTCACTTTTGGTCATGTTATATGTATACATCGTAGTGTAAAACTTTATATGCTCATTTACCTTTGTCCGTTATGTATTATATGCGTGAAGTGAAAAATTGTAAAACCTCTTAGTGACATCTAGTAAAACGACAACTAGGCAGGTAACATCGTATGTATGTGAACATGTGTTTAATAATAAATTAATCAAAGCAAGGTGAGACACTGGATAAGCTAATATTTCATTCTGGTCTGGCTAACTGTGGAGTAGCTAATGAGCTGTGACAATCTGGCTCCACCATCACAAGGTCCAACATCTATTGCATAGGCACAACAAGTGAGGTGATGCAAATGATGTCGTGTGTGATCATGTAAAATAAGATGAGCCAAGCGAGGTGGTGGTAAGTGACATAGTGCAACTAATGGATCATGTGGCGACACCTAAATTTTCATGTTGAGAGGGAGGTAGAGTCCTTTAGTGTTGACATAGCTTTTGGTAAAATGTGATTATAAACTAGGAGTGAACTAGTTATTAAAATATTAATCAAATTAAATAACCGAGGGCCTAAAAATAAACGATGTGATTAATAAAAAGTGGTTAGGCATGAATCTCAGTTTATTAGAGTAGTGATTAGGAGTGAATATAGATAGAGACTTGACATGGTTGTTAATAACTCTGGGTTTCTGATGAGGTGGGGGTATTTAGCGTGTGTGTAACATCTCCCTTGTTTTGCATTCGTACTTTATTATGCTCTATTATCAATACACTATTGCACCCATAGCCAATTTTAGCCCGACTAAGGCATTGTTTTTTATAACAATCCTTGGGTCAGGTTGAGGTTGTTTGCAGGACATTTGTGGTGTGCTTTTTGGTGGTGCTATTTGGGTATGTGTTTGTGGAAATGCTTGAGGCTTTCGCTAGCTATTTTTTGGTAGTGTACTTGACATGTGCTTTTGTGATATGATGTGATATATGACATTTTTGTGTATATATAAGGTATATGTATATATAGTATAGTGTTATGTCCCATTTTGAGTAGTTATGTATGTAGACATGAGGTGTTACACTTTGTGTTGTACCCACTATTGTGATAACTGTTTTTACATATATCATATTATATTCACTTTTGAAATTATGTTATTTTTTATTTTCATATATGTATGTAACTTTTGTATTGTCTTGTTCTAGGAAACACCTATGCTATTGCTTTGTATGGTGATGAGATACGTGCCAGTGAATATTCCTATTGTTATTATCATGTATCCATATTCGTCCAAGGAAATGTGTACGATAGAGCACCTATTATAGTCTTATTCGTCGTATTACCATACAATATTACTTTAGTTTTACTCTTTGGTAGCATGGGTATTGAGATGGGGATTTACACTTATTGTATCATTTAGTATCAAACATTATAGTGACTAGTTTTTGTATTTATCATTTAACAATAAAACTTTATCCATTTTTAACATGCATGTATACATATACATGTGTGTGTATGTGTCTTTAATAGTCGTTGGAATAACTTTGGTGTCACAATTTTTGATAACAACGCAAACTTCCCAAAATACCTATTAAAACCAATAAATATAATACTTTCCTATGACGATTCTTGGATCTTGTATTTTTCATGTTTTAAGAAGGGGGAAACTATATTACCTTAGTTGTAGTCACCAGAAGTCTTTGAGCTTTATAGAAACACAAGTAATAATGGTGTAAACTTTAGATGAAATATTTGGGCATATAATCATGTATTTTCCTTCACTTAAAGAGTTCATATTGCTAAAAAATTAGCAAATGAAAAGGCTATAGTCTACATTTTTCACACTCAAGGATGTATATATCATGATATTAGCAGCTTACTACCTCAAGAAGGATATAGTGCAGAATTTCTATAGTTGTATATATACGACACTGATCATGAAATTGAAAATCGAACAAAAGTAAATGAAGATTTGGATAAAAGAAAATTGGAAAGGATGCAACATATATTAGATGAAAATAATAACTCTGCTCAAAACTTTGGTCTAACTTCACAACTTCCTAAAATTTATAACTATAGATTTATAATAAATGAACGACCATTAAAATGATAATATGCACTTCTTATAGCTTCATAAGTTGCAGAAATAGTGATAGGTGATGAGACAAGTATCATAATTGGTAAGTATATTCTTGTACAAACAATACTAGAACAACTTATGAGATTACAAAACTCATGGTTATTATGATTCACTACAATATCCTCTTCTATTCCCTTATCGAAATAAGGTTTGGAACCTAAATAGTTGCAATGAGAATGGAACTCTTGATACATTTCTAGAGTGTTATGTGTACATCTTACAGGTACAAAAATTAATCATAAATTTACATTTTATAATTTTAATATCAGCCAAACCCATTAGTCAACCGTTTTTATTTTCTTAAATGCTTCTATAAATAATGGATCTTTTATTTTGATTTTATCCAATATCAGAAGGTTCTAAAACAAATAATATTTTGCTAATTTTAGATTTGACAAGAAGACATGTTTCTTTCTTACACGATGGATATTTGTTGCAACAATATATTGTAAATGAATTTGTAAAAATTAAAAGTAGTAGAATGAGATGGTTTCGGGAAAAATGACATCACGTTAGATCAGAATTGTTCATAGGACTACATGATGCATTGAATGCTAGAGAGAACGATGCATGTATATGAGATTTTATTTACAAACATTTTTCCTGATCATATTATATGTACAATATTTATATATGTTATGTATATCATCTGAAAAGTGATTTGCAAACTAAATATAGGAAGAATAATATTACCCACGTCATTCACTAGAATTGCATGCAACATGTTCTAACATTACCAAGATGTAATGTCTTTGGTACAAAAGTTTGAAAATCCCGATCTTTTCAGTATGATGGCAAGCAATCCTTCATAGGATGGAGTCACTTCTAAGCTATTATATGGATAACTAGATCAAATCATCCAGATCTTGTAATATAATTATTTCACATAAAATATAAATAACTAAAGGATAATATTTACATCAAAAAAAGTTCTCGGTTTAGTTGTAGCACATGTGCACGTTATAGGATTTCAAAAAAGAGGGCTACCTAATGCTTATATTGTTATCATATTAGATGATGAATGTAACTTCATTGTCGAATAATTATGAATTGTTGTAAGAGATGAAATCCCAGACCATGACAAAGAATAAGAATCATATAGTGTTGTCATTAAATGGATTCTTCATGGACTATGTGGAAGACATCGACCAACTTCACAATGTACAAAAGATGGAAAATGCAAAAAAAAATCCAAAACAATTTTCTCCCACTACTCTTCAGGGTAGTGATTCATATTCTATCTATCGAAGGCAAGATAATGGTAGAAGCGTTATATTAAACAATGGTGGTGATATCATTGTCGATGATCATTGGGTGTTCCCATTTAGTCCATGTTTAAAAAAAATATGATTTCCATATTAATGTCTAAGTTTGTTGTAGTAAATTTTTTTTCAAATGCATATACAAATATGTATGCAGAGGTCTAGACCATGTGGCAATTGAAGTTCATCTGGCAAGTGACTATTATGAAATCCAGAAGTTTGTTGATGTAAGACGGATAAGTTCTCAAGAGGCCTTGGAGAATTTTTGAATTCTCATTACATGTAGTTTATCCTTTAGTTCAACATTTACAAATACACTCACCAAGTAGGCAAGAAGTCACATATCATTCCAATCAAACAATGTCTAATATTTTGTTAGATTAAAACCTCTCTACACCAATCTTAATAAATTCTTTAACACAAACTCACAAGCTCCCAAAGCAAGGAAATATTTATATCATGGATTTCCAAATAAATGTAGGTGGATAACAAGAATAAAAATGATAGCATATAACGTCATAAGAAAAAGTTATCGGACTCATTTACGGTATTTATCCGTCAAAAGATGAACATTACTGCTTGAGAATTATTTTGAATCATGTAAAAGGACCTACCTCATTTAACTTACCTTCTTACGATCGATGATGCTAAATATCAAACATTATAGCAGTAGGAGAGAACAAGAATATTGGGGAAGGATCAAAAGATTAGAATATATTTATAGGAAGCATCAACCACATCGGTGCCATCATCGTAGAAAAGACAGTTTGCTACCATCTTAGTTTATTGTGCACCAACAAGTTAAAGTTAAGGGTGGTATGGAAATCAGGTAACTAGACTTTATAACTTAATTATTATGGTGAATCTGATTCAAAATGAAGTAAAATCTTGGTTTAATTTTCTATTGTATATATTCTCATATTGGGATATAAACAATTTTTAAATGCATTAAATATACACAAAGACAATCCTTAGGAAAAGCATCTAATCGATTGTAGTTGTGAACATGTTCATAATCATGATATTGAATCATATAAAATAAATATTTGTTCTTAAATGTTTCTAATCAATATGTATCGAGAGTGGAATATCGATATATTCATTGAGAGTAGTGTACGTAACACTCTCCATATAATGGATGGTGGATTACTCATGACTGTTATGATTACTAAGGGGTTACATATATGTAGTTTTTTGGGACAATTACTGAATGAATCAAGAATAGTCTTCTATAGGTTAAAAGTAAAATTGAAGATCTCATGTGACAATGTACGGTAATCTTTTAACTTGATGATGTTGTGAATCTTCAATGTATAAATTATACTTTGAATATGATCAATCACACGATAATCATAATCTGTTAAATTCATAGTTGAGTATAAGTTGATCCAACTGAACTGAAACACAATTTAAAAGAGGCTTTTTCTGCTTCCAATAGAAGTTTATCGTCATGATCAACATAAAGCCAAAATCTTTGGCCAAACAAAATAAATTAATCGATAATTGTTACCAGATTGAACCATTGACTTTAATGTTGGACTTTGCAATTAAATATGGATATTATTGAAGCTTTAACCATTAACAAAGCTCCAGATACCTAAATGATATAGTGACAATGAAGAGAAAATTTACACAAAATATAATTACTTGAGGGTGTCGTTATAAAAGATAATAAATTGGATTTTATTTTGATAATCTGTAAGCAATTGAACTTGTTTCCATGGCAAAGTTTATACAAGGTTTAATGTTTAAATTTTTTAAATATATTAAGGTTTGAGTTCACATCAAGGAGTAACACAACTGGAATTCTTAACTTTCAACCGAAAATAATTTATTGAAATAATCTGTAATGGTTATGAATTATTATTTAGTTTAAAGTTTTTTTTTTCAAAAATGGGGACCCTCCCTTTTCTTCCCCCCTTTCCTACTGAACCTTCCTGTCAACCATCCCCTCTGCCGCAATGTCCTTCCTCACCCATTCTTGTACCACCTTCTGCTGTTGTCCATCCCATGTCAACTCCCTTACCAACCGCCACCCCTCTTGTCTGTGCCCAAGCCACCCCTCTTGTCAGTGCCCAAGCCCTATCCCTGCCACCACCTACCACAACTTCCTCCCCTTCAGCTTCTCTAAACCTTCCTACCCCACCGGTGCTTCCATTTCCACAACCCCAACGGGCTTGGAATTCTCTTTTCAAAGCTAAACCAATCAATGTTGGGAAATATGAACCACGCGACATTAAACTGAAATTTAGCGGTGATGCTCTGGTACCACCTGATGAGGTAGTTATGGCAGGTAACTCGATGTGGAAAGAATACCTGGTGGGTTTTTTTCTTGATACTCCTTTGCCGTACTCTACTGTGTTGTATTACCTTAAGAAAGCGTGGAAACTTCGTGGATCCATTTCTGTTAAGTCAGATGGATTCCTGTTCCTGTTTAAATTCTCTAATGAAGATGATAGGAATAGAATCTCTGAAGCTGACCCTGTTGTTATGAGGAATAAACTTTTTATTGTAAAACCATGGGACGAGAATGTTGGCAATAGTTGTAGTAGTATCAAATCTGTCCCTGTTTGGATTAAGTTATCAAACATCCCCTTGTTTGCATGGTCTCCTTTGGGTATAAACTGGTTAGCTGCAAGAATTGGTAAACTTCTTTGCATGGATGCCTCGACTGAAAAATTTGAAAGAATCACCTTCGCAAAATGCTTAGTAGAAGTTACTCCCAAGTATGAACTGCCTGAACGATTTACTGTTCAACTGCTTGATGGGTCTGAACAGGAAGTTATAGTAGAGTACTTGTGGAAGCCTGAAATATGTATTTTTTGTAAAGAGTTTGGGCATTTAGATAGCACTTGCAAGAAGTCAGTAGTTGAAGAGAACGTTAAGAAATGTGAAGAAACTGAACAACAGAAGAGTGGTGAAATGAAGCAACACAATGAGAATAAAGGAAAAAACTCAGGCAAACAAGTTACAGTGAAGCAAGTGTGGCAAAAGGTCAATAGGTACAAGGGAAAAAATTTAGATGTAAGTAAGGAGATGGAAAATAAAACAAATATAAACACAGTAGCAGAGGAACTTAATGAACTTGTTGGAAGTGAAGGGAACAGTTCTAGTTTGGAAGTTATTAAAGTACCAGGGGATGTGGAACAAGTATGTAATATTCAAACACAAAACAAATTTAATGTGCTGCAGTATGAAGAGATTGAGCAATTTATAGTAGATATTAATGAGATAGAGGATGGGGAAATCAACCCGGCTGACATTTGTGGTGAATTAAATAGAGATATCTCTCAGATCAATGCCAATTTGAATGACATTTCTATTATTAATAACAAAATCCCAGTTTTGGCTACTGATAAGCAACATTTTCAAGTTGATGCAACTGCTACCAGTAGCAATAACAAGGAGATGGTAACTGTGTGTCAATTATGCATGCGCAAGCCGATACTTATGACACTGAACAGGATAAAGCATGGTGCAATGCAATTGAATCATTCATAACACAACTTATTCTCTCAAGCCATAGGCCTGACTCAGTTGCTCAACCTTTAGTTCATACCCCTTACAATTTCTCCATTGATCTGCCTGGTTGGCCATCAAACCTTACCCTCCCGCAACCAAAGCCTATTCCAACCAAGGACCCTCCCACCTCACATCATTCCTCTCCCTTCAGGCAAATTGAAACAAGATCTCTGTCTGCTCAGAGAAGAAACAAATCCTCCTCCCAACAATAATTGTTTTATGTATAAAACAATCGCAGCTTGGAATATCAGAGGAGCGCATAGCAAAATTAAACTTGATCAGGTTAAAAAGTACATATCTGCTTATAACATTTGTCTAGTTGGATTGCTTGAAACAAAACTTAACCTATTGTTATCCACAAAAGCAGCAACTTACATTGATCCAACCTGGGAATTCCATCACAACCTTGACACTGCTTCTTATGGTCGAATCTTGATCTTGTATGATCCTAAAGTAATTACCCTATCCCCTATCCTTTCAACTAGACAGTTCATCCATCTTCATGTTTTTGAAACTCCTTCTCAAACCTCTTTTTATGTCACCTTCGTTTATGCCGATAACTCTGTTCTTTCACGTAACACATTCTTCAACTCCTTGCCACCATTACGTCAGGCTTCACATCCCTGGGTTGTGCTTGGCGATTTCAATTCATGTTTTAATTTCACTGACAAATGTGGGGGTAACCCTCTTACCCCAACAGACATTGCTAATTTCAACTTATCTATTGAACAATCTGACTTAGTCATGGTTAATAGGTCTGGTGCAAAATTTTCATGGAACAATAGAAGTCGTAGTGGAGTTCGAACGTTCATGACTATAGATCATGCTTTCTGCAACATCCAAGCTCTTCACCTCTGGCCCACCTTATCTGTCTTCCTCCCTCAACCTATATTATTTGACCACTCACCACTAATATTAACCCTGGGTCCCCATTTGCGAAAGAAAAAAAGAAGTTTCAAATTTTTTGATGCTTGGCTGAAGCATGACCACCTACTTGAATTAGTTTCTCAAGTTAGCAATGAATTTATTTGCTATGGTAACCCCATGTATAAGTTTTGCAGGAAGTTGAGAAGAATCAAGCAGGAAATCAAATTGTGGGCCTATGCAACCTTTGGAGTTGGCAGCCTACTTTCCACAACTCTTAAGGAACAATTGAAGAAGCAACAAGAATACATGATGGAGCATCCCCTTGATGAGCAAGCAGCGGCAGAAGAAAGCAAACTATTTTCTGATGTTAACAATGCCTTATGCTTAGAAGCTAACATGAAGAAGCAGCAACTACATGCCAAGTGGTCTGTTGAAGGAGACAAGAACACCAAGTTCTTCCATGATGCTATTAAGGTCAAACATACAAGAGATAACATATTTAGTATCCTTGATGATCAGGGTAACCAATGTGACACTGTTGAAACTGTTGATCAAGCTTTTGTTAAATACTTCTCCACATTGCTTGGTAATGACTCTGGGTTCTCCCCTGACCTTGAACTAATCTCAACACTTACCTTGCCTACTATATCTCCCCTGGCAGCTCTTGATTTAATAAGGCCTATAACTAATGATGAAATAAAAGCTACGTTATTTTCAATGAACAAACATTCTGCAGGAGGGCCTGATGGTTTTAATGTGTCATTCTTCATTGCTTCTTGGGGTGTTCTTGGTCATGATTTTTGTCAAGCTATCCACAATTTCTTTTCAAAATGCAAACTGCTTGGGGAAGTGAATAGTACTAACATAGCCCTGATACCTAAAGTATACCCACCAACTAGTGTCTCTTCGTTCAGACCGATATCCTGTTGTAATGTCTTATATAAATGTATTACGAAAATTCTTGCCACTCGTATGATTAGTGTTATGCCATCAGTTGTCTCCATGAACCAGGCAGCCTTCCTTCCTACTCGAGGAACATTCTTGATAATGTTCTGCTGACACAAGAACTGCTTAATGGTTATTCTAGAGTTAATGTGTCTCCTGCTGCCACACTAAAAATTGACATATCTAAAGCTTATGATTCTATACATTGGGCATCAATTGTGAGGATCATGGCAGTCATGGGGTTTCCCAAAATTTTTGTGTCATGGATATATGTGTGCATCTCCACCCCTACTTTCTCTGTTGTATTGAACGGTAGACCAGTTGGGTATTTCAAAAATAGTAAAGGAATTCGCCAGGGAGATCCCATATCTTCCTACCTATTCTTGTTAGTTATGGAAGTTTTCACAGTTGTGCTTAAAGAGAAGTACACTCAGAAGCTAATCAAGTACCACCCCAAGTGCTCTGCTCTCCAAATTCAATCATTGATGTTTGCTGATGATGTTTTGTTATTTACTAAACCAGATATTCCCTCTATGACCGGAGTTGTTGAGGCTCTCCACTCCTTTTACTGCATGACTGGTCTTTCTATTAACAAAGCAAAATCTTCCTTGTTGCTTGCTGGAGTCAGTGAAACCCAAGCTGCTGCCCTACATCTGCACACTGGCTTCAACAACATGGATAATGACATGAGGTATCTTGGACTTCCTTTACTCACCAAAAGAATTTCTAATGCTGACTATGTCCCCTTATACAATAAGATCACATCTGTTATGGGTGTCTGGGCTAATAGGCAACTGTCACAAAGTGGAAGGCTTGTCCTTATTAAGTCAGTGGTTTTTTCATCTTTAGTCTACTGGGCAAGGTGCATTATCCTACCTACCAAGCTGTTGCACATGGTGAGGTCTGCTATGCTTAGGTATTTCTGGACTGGTAGCATTCACAACAGGAAGTTGATACCATGCTCATTCACTAAATTTGAAACTCCAATTAAACTTGGGGGGCTAGGTGTTATTAATGCTAGCAAGTGGAACTGTGCAGCCATTAGTTCTCATTTTGAAGACCTCATCAATAAAAGAAGCAGTGTTTGGGCAAAATGGGTTTGGCAATTTTACATTAAGAATAAATACTTTTGGTGCATGAAGATCCCCCAATGCTGCAGTTGGATTTGGAGGAGCATTCTGAAATTAAGAAATGTTTACCTCCCTTTGATACAATATCATGTTAATGCAAAATCTGATGTTAGCTTCTGGAATGATCCTTGGCCGGGCAGAGGTCTCATCCTTTCAAAAGTTTGTGACTACCTTCATGTTCAACAGTCTGGAATTCATTATGATGCTCATGCCAATGTTTATGTTCATGATGGGATTTTGCAATTGCCAAGCAATAGTAATCAAATGATCAGGCAATTATGGTCTGAGGTTCAAAACAACTACAGCAATACTAATCAAATGCAGGCAGTTACTTGGGACTTGAGGCCTCACACAATCAGGGGTGTGTACACAAATATTTCTGTGCATGACACGCTGCCTTCTTCAAAATGGTGCTCAGTGATCTGGTCAGATGATTCTCCTCCAACTGATAACTTGATGATGTGGAAAGTCATAAACCATGCTCTACTGACTAGAAGTAAATTGAAGTATTTTGGTATGACATGCACCTCCTTATGTCTTTTCTGTGATATGCATGAAGAAACCACTGATCACATCTTTTTTGATTGCCCTGCTCTAAAAATTGTGATGGCCAGAGTCAGTTCCAATACTGGTTTTAATCTAACTACTGGGGGTTCTGCATTGATATGGAGTATCATTTACAAAGCAACAAGGTGGAGAAAGTTTGAGACTAGAATTTTGGTTGTCTGTTTGAAAAAATATCTCATTGCTGTTTGGAAAGAAAGAAACACTGCTGTTTTTGATAATCTCAGAAGGAAGAATGAATTATTATGGCAAGATGTTAGGAGAACCACTCATTGGCAATTGATGAATTGCAACACTAAATTTCCAGACTCGCTGATCCATGTTTGGGTTTGATGTTTAGTTGTTGTTTCTTCAATTGTTTTTATTCTCTTTTTATTTTTTTATTTTTTTTCCCTTTCTTCATTCATGTACTGTCCTCTTTTATTGTGTTGCAATAAAACTGGTAGGGGTCCAGTCAACCTCGCTGGCTTTGCCAAAAAAATAATATAATAGTTATACTAATTAATTTATTGTTATTTTTAGTTATTATTAGAGGTATAAAATAAACTAATAAAATATATAATTATTATATATATAGATATATATATATATATATTGCTAATATAATAATTTAAATATAATAAATAATATGTATACATATGTGTGTGTATTTGAGTGCATGTATGTTTATTTTGGTAGTCAAAAATTTTAAAATTGTTTCAAAATTATGCAGGGAAAAATATGTGTGGGTATGAACTGATTAAATGGGTTAAATTAATTAAGTAAGTTGATTTCTCACTTATATTATGTCATGCTTTAAATAGTGAATCTGGGTAAAATATTTTACATAGCCTAATAGTTCTATAAATATACTTAGATGCCTCATTATACAGATATAGAACTTTATTCCCTCTCTCTAAAATAAATTATACCTTAATTGTGGACTTTTCCATCATTAAGCTAGAGCACAGTTCTATGGGAGGCAAACCTTATGGTGCAGGGGTAACCGACTAGCAGGATTACGGAGGAAACTTTAAAAAATTTAAAAGTCTATAATTAGTTCTATAGATTAATTTATTTTTTTAATTCCTTGTATGTGCACAAAACCATGTATGCTTCACCTAGGACCATCATCGACAACAATGCGTCCATAGTCGCAATTGAGAACTCCATCTCTAGTGCACACAGCCACTAAAATATTCCATTAAAACCCAGGCATAGGGTCGTTGATACAACCCGATCAAGTCTCATCATCGATGAAAGTAGGGTTTCGTCCAGGTGCATAGGGTTTGACGTTGATGGAATAGGCAAGTAGCTATAACACCCCTAATTTTTGTTTAACATTATTCAGAAAATTTAATTGGATAGATTAAATAGAATAATATAGTGGGACATGGGGATGAAATTTGATAATTAACAAGGTCGGGCCTTAACTAGTTAAGTAATAAGAATGTTTTAAATTTAACATAGGAAAGAATAAATGAGAAGTGAAAAATAGGAATAGATCTCTCTTTTATCCCTTAAACCCTCACCCTCTCATTCATATTCTCATCTTTACAATTATAATCAATCAAAAGCAAGGCCGACCATTAACTAAAGAAGGAAGAAGGGGAAATCAGGCGATTCAAAAAGGAAAAAGCTTAAGGATACTAAACTCCATCAAATCTCATCATCTAATTTAAGGTGAATAATAGTAAACCATCTCTATTATTTTGTGTTTAAATTCGGTTATGGGTAATTTTTGAATTTATCTAGATTGATTTGCTAAGTTATGGATGTTTAATCATTATTGGATAGAATAATGATTTATGGAATTCTTATGAAATTATTTAGATAGGTTTTAAGGGAAAAGCCTAAGTTTTAGATCTCCAATCGACTTGATTTTCTAGTATGTTGTGTAAGACATTATTTTAGAAAAGGCTTTTAATTTCATAATTTTTCAAATCAATAGGAATATTTTATGAATTTTCTAAGAAAGGGAATTTATTTTGATTTTTAATTATTAAAAATAATTTTAATAATTATTTTAGCCTCGAAATTTTTATATGTTGAAATTTGAAAAATATGTTAATTCTGATTTTTGAGGAATTTTTAGGATTTTCCAAAGAGATTATGATTTTATACAAATTTATTAAGCAAGAAAAGCTTTTAAATAAATATTAAATAAGTAATATTATTTGATGTGTATGAAATTGTTTTTGGAAAAGAAAACCAAGTATGGTAGTTTTTCTAAAAAAATTTGGGTAAAGTATATTATTATTCAATAGAAATTTGATGAAGAATAAGAGTTGGTGAAAATGAATTGCTTTTAATAGAATAAAATAGTTTTTATGATAATTACGATAATGCCACAAATATGCGGCATTGCTGTAACATCCCCTATCTGGAGGCCCGAAGCTAAGCGCTATAGATGTTGCAGTCATCCATAGTATTAACTTCCGGTGACCAAATACGGTAATGTTAATGGTATCCATAATATCAGAAGCACATGAATATAAAACAAAATCACAGGTTTCAAAAAACAACTTTTCCAATTACATTTCACAAAACATGTTTCATATTCCATTACATAATCCTAATCGTTTTCAAGGTTCAGATCAAATGTAATTATTAAAAAATACGCCAAGAGCGACATATGAAGATGCCCCCTTGGTTGACCAGAGTACTATATAGTCATAACTGAGTTAATACAATGCAGCGGAATCAAACAAAATAAAACAGCAACTCGTAAATAGCTATCCGTCCGCCACCTGCTCGTTTCTGGAAGCTTTATTCGCCAACCTACTAAAACCTGAAAATCCTTAACCCTCAGTCTACTCAAATCAATTTTGAGCACCCGAGAGTTTAAGGGGAAAACATAAACTTCGAGTCAGACATAAAGCCTGGTGTGAATATTACTATACATCTCGGTTATTTGATATTAAGTGAGACCACGTCGCTTAGTTAAAACTGTAAAGAAATATCATGTAAACATACATGTCAGGTAATAAATGAACTATCTGTCCGAACACTATAGTTTTGTTTGGCTAACTACTAACCTTTGGCTGACTTGGGCTAGACAATATAAACAAATAATCTAACACTTGTTAGACACTCCTCTTCTGGACGGTATGTCCTTAACTTATCTTCTCCCAGGGTCACTTGATCCTAATGGTTTCGCGGGCTCACCAACAACCTATCTCTATACATATATATATATATATATATATTCTCTTCTATGTGCAACATCATTTTAGTCTTACCAGTGACAAAGCTCTTTAGACTAGAATTTTGGACTAAATTAGCTGGGGTTAATAGCTAATGTATAGGGCGCGACCCTATACCGGTCCCATTTGGTATACAAATATCTGAGTCATTTTTCTTAGGGTAATCTTCCTTTAAATTTTCCTTGTAAACTTTTTTCATCTCAAATTGATTTAAAACCTTTAAATCAAACTTAAACAAGGAAAATATATACTCTATGCTTTACTCAAAATCGCGTTGCCATGTCATATGTACTTTGCTCAAATCTTTGTTGATGAAAACATTTAAACCTATGAAAGTAGCCCTTTCGAATCTATTGAAAGTACTCCTTTCGAAACCAAGTAAACCCCTTTATTTCACCTAGTCCAAAAGGCCAAAACATTCCTTTTGAAACCATTCATATAAACCTTTTGAAACCATTGAAAAACTTTTCCTTTGAAAGCTATAAAACTTTAGACATCCTATCTTTAAAACACTTAAACATTGCCTTTCGAAAACATTGGAAAACCTTTCCTTTTAAACCTTTCGAACCCATTAGGGGACCACTCCTTCGAAACCTTCATTAAAACCTTTCAAAAGCATTAAAACATCAAACCTTTTGAAAGCCTTTGGGTTCAAGTAAAACATGTGGAATAACCTTTTGAAACCTTTTAAAACCACCTTCTTCGAAACCATTTGGGTTCTACCTTCAACAGAGCAAAAAGGTCATAAACATTTAAGTCAGAAGCATTCCTTTCGAAAGTGTTCGTAAGTAAAGAAGTGGTGGTGTCGAAACCAACCCTTCCGAAAGCATTGGAGAAGTGGCTTGAATTTTAAAACAAGGTATACCTTCTGAAACCATTGACTTCGAAAGGTAGAAAAGCGGCCTAGGGGTTTCGACCCTATTTGAAAGAATTTACTTAAAAACAAAGGCGCAACCTCTTCGAAGCCATTCTTTAAACCAATTTAACCCAGTCGGAAGCCAACTAAGTCGAAAGCATTACTTTCGAAAGAAAGTAGGCGCATTTTCATTTGAAAGCAAAGTAGCGCTTCGACCCCTTCGGAACCCCTGGTTTCGACTAAATACCTTCTACCTATATCCAATTCGCTACGCACCGAAACTTTGATGCCATGCGCATTGGTTTCGATGGTGATGGTGGCGGAACTACTAAGTCGAAACCTATGTGCCGAAAGTGGAGAAACATGTTAAAAGCATGTAAAAACCGATTTTAACTTTAAAAGGAAATTCTTTTCAACTAACCTGCCTAGTTTGTCAAAATGTTATTGGTTGTCAATTTTCTTTTCTAAAGGTGCTGCCAAAATTTCAGAATTAAACAATTTAAATAATTTACAAAATACCTGTTCTCCTTTTATAAATATATAAAACATTTAAGTCTCATACCTTAAATTATTTTATATATCTATTAAAACACTTAGGAAAATTCTACAAAAATTCCAGAAAATCAGTTTTAATATGTTTTCTAACATATATTAATTTCAGACCCAAAACATATATATTATCACCGTAAATTAATTTAAACCCAAATAATCATCTTCTCCACTAGAAAATTAATATTAAATCCACATAAATTCAGAAAATTATGAAAATTGAAACCCATCTCTAAAATATCATTTCTGATCTAAATCTAAAATCCAAGGCATTTGGATGTCATTTTATCAGGTTTTCACATCAAAACATATCATAAAACCTATATGAATAAGCACAAATCATCAACAAGCATATATAAATATTTTATCATTCCAAAACATGGCATAACCTTGCAAAATAAATCGGATTAACCTTAAAACCGAAAACAATAGAAAATATGAGATGTATTCATTATTCACCTTAGCATTGACATCAAGGAGTTTGAGATTTGAATGGATTTTAATTGATTAATCTTCTTCCTTTAGCTTTTCTTCTTCTTGTTCTTGCTAATGGTGGTCGGCCTCTACTTTGTCTTTGATTTTGAAATGAACGTGTAAATGAATTTGTAAGGGTTTAGGGTATTAGGATACTCGTTTTCCTATTTTACCCTTACTTTATTTCATTTTAACTCATCTTTAGTTCATTGTTTAAATGGCACGGCTACGCTTTAGTTTAATCACAAATCTCAATCCCCTAATCATCCCATTTTATTTTATTTAGCTAATTAAATATCCTAAATAATGTTACTAAAAATTAGGGTCATTACAGACTCCCATCCTTAAAGAATTTCGTCCTTGAAATTATGATAAGGTACACAACAAATCAAACATAAAGGTAAAACATACCATCAAACAAATTAAGATAAGCGTCTGTAATCCTGCTCTCAGTCTTCCAAGTGTAGTTTCTCTCATCGTCGCTCCACTGGACTTTCACTAATCTGACTGCCTTGTTTCTAAGCCTCTTCTCATCTCTCGCAACTATCCGAACTGGCTTTCTAGCTATAGTCAAGTATGGTTCTATTACCAAGTCCTCTAACACAGTCGGTGCCAGAGTAGACTCTGGATCTCTAACACACTTCCTTAGATGTGAAACATGAAAAACATCATGGACTCTTGCCAAACTATTCGGTAACTCTACTCTATATGCGAGTTTCTCGATCCTCTCTATAATAGGAAACAGTCCTATGAATCTCGGTGCCAACTTCTCTGATTTCCCAAATCGAATCACACCCTTCATCGGTGATACCATAATGAAAACATGATCTCCAACAGAGAACTCCAAGTATTTCTGTCTTCTATCTGCATAATTATTCTGCCTGGATTGAGCTTCTATCATCCTAACCCGAATCAACTCAATCTTTTCTGCAGCTTCTCTAACTAAATCTAGACCAAGAACCAACCTATCCTCGGTCTCTAACCAACAAACGGGAGATTAGCATGGCCTTCCCTACAAAGCTTCAACAATGCCATGCCTATACTAGCCTGATAACCGCTGTTATACGAAAACTCAACTAAGTGTAGATGGTCTTCACATGATCCTCCAAAATCTAACATACAAGCTCGTAACAAACCCTCCAAGTTTTATTTAACTCTTTATGTTTGCCCATTAGTCTGTGGATGGTAAGCGGTACTCATCTTGAGCTTGGTTCCTAAAATCTCCTTTAGACTCTTCAGAACTCATTAGTGAACAAGGAATCTCTATCACTTACTATACTACTTGGAATTCTGTGCAGTCTAACTACATTCTTCATAAATAACTTAGCTAAAATAGGTGTCGTCCTAGTTGACTTAACTAGAATGAAATGGGCACTCTTGGTTAATCTGTCCACTACGACCCATATACTTTCACTTCCTCTATTAGATTTGGCAACCCGTCTATTAAATCCATAGAAATAGAATCCCACTTCTATACCGGAATATCTAATGGCTGAAGCAACCCACTTGGCTTTTGATGTTCGGCTTTTACCTGTTGATAGTTCAAACACTGCTTTACCCATAAGCCAACATCCTTCTTCATACCTTCCCAGAAGAAACTCCGCTTCATGTCCTGATATATCTTAGTTCCTCCAAGATGAATAGTGAACTTCGAACGATGGCATTCCTCCAAAACTTCCTTCCTTATGTCTCCCACATTCGGAACACATGACCTACCTTTCTTTCTCAACCACCCATTCTTGTCAAGACTAAAATCCTTTAAGTTATCGCTCTCCGTTCCTTCCTTTAACTTTCTGATCCGTTCAACCAATACTGGATCCTCCTTTTGTTTAGAAGCAATCTTTTCAATCATCACTGGTCGAACTTCTAAACAAAACAACACAACTGATCCTTCACTAGACCCAACTTCAGATCTCCACTGCACTTTGCAAGTCGACAACGCTTCCAAATCTTTCCACTCTGCTATCATTGCCAACACTACAAGCTGATGATTTCTGCTAAGTGTGTCTGCCACCTTATTACCTTTCCCTAGTGTGTACTCAATACCAAAATCATAAGCATCAATAAACTCCAACCATCTCTGATGTCTCATATTCAGCTCCTTCTGAGAGAACAAATACTTTAACGACTTATTACCCGTATATAACTCAAATCTCTCTCCCAAAAGATAATGTCTCCACTCCTTCAATGCAAATATCACCGCGGCTAACTCCAAATCATGCGTAGGATATCTAACCTCATGCGGTCTAAGCTATCGAGAAGCATAGGTAATCACTTTACCTCTCTGCATTAACACAGCTCCCAATCCCGTTCCATACGCATCTGTATATATACTACCAAATCCTAATTTCCTTCTGGAACAACTAATACAGCTGCATGAGTCAATAAGTGTTTCAAGCTCTAGAATGCTTCCTCGTACTTATCGGTCCAAACAAACTTCACATCCTTTTGCGTCAGCTTAGTCATCAAATCTACAAAGAACGCTGGTGCATTAGTTAGTTTGAACGGTATAACTAACCATTCGTACGATCCATATCTAGTTTTAAACGTCGTCAAAGGTACACTATTCTCTGCTACTCTAAGCTGAATGGAAACCTTTTGCTAAATCCAACTGAAAAAATACCTTAGCTCCACTCAATTGATCAAATAAATCGTTAATTCTAGGTAACAGATATCGATTCTTTATCGTCTTCTCATTCAACTTACGATAATCAATACATAACCTCAATGATCCGTCCGGTTTCTTAGCAAACACTGCGACAGGTCCTCAAGGGGAACTACTTGGTCTAATAAAATTCTTGTTTTCCAAATCTACCAACTGCACCTTCAGCTCTCTCATCTCTATAGGTGTCATCCTACTTGGCGGCCTACTCACTGGTTCTGCTCCAAGCACCAAATCTATCAGAAACTCAATAGCTCATTTTGATGGCAATTTTACTACAGGCTCAAAAACATCTGCAATTCTCTAACCACGAAAACTCGATTCAACTCATCTTCTACCTCCACAACACCCAACAAAGCATTCACCTTACAACTAGGGCTTTCTATGGTATATACAATCCGATCACTACGGTTAGGATGTCTAAGTGATATTTTCCTATCATGGAAGAATATCCTAGCATCATACTTACTTAACCAATCCATACCCAAAATAATTCCAAACCCTACAAAGTCAAACTCGTGCAAACTGCAAACAAAGGTATGACCTAACAAATCAAACTCTAAGTGGTCACACTTCATCCCAAGTGTCGTATACCCTCCTATCGGATTTGCAACTCTTAAGGAAGTAACTAAATATGAGGGTTCTATGTTAAGCTTATTTACCATACAACGAGATACAAAAGAATGCGATGCACCAGTATCAAACAAAATGCTAACGGACATACCATAGATCTGAAGCGTACCTCCCAACGTAGCTTTTTCTCTTTCCTCTGTTGTAGGCTTCAAGGTAGCTGGCTCCAATGCATACACTTTGCCCTTCCCATCCTTAGTATGCTCTTTGCACTGGTTCTTATAATGACCAATCTGATCGTAGTTGAAACACTTGATATTTTCTTCCCGGTCACTTCCTTCGCCTTTCCAGTACGACACTCATTAGCAAAATTCCCCTTCTTATCGCACTTATAGCGAACAACCTCTGACTTTCCTTTCTTTACGGCTCCACCTTTCTGAGCATCCTTTTTATGAAAGAACTTCCTTTTCCGACTCTGCCCCACTTGGGCCTCCTTTGCCTTATTCTTCTTCAAGTAAGCAAGCATCTCCTCATGTCTCAACGCTATCTCTACTACAACATCACAAAGATCACTAAGATGAGGTAATGTAGCCCTGGCCATCCCAGGCTTCAACACCCTGATGAACTTCTCATTCCTCTTCATCACGGTATCCATAGTGGCATGTCAATACCTAGCCAACTCCTCGAACCTCCTAGAATATTCCAACACAGACATCCCCCTTACTCCAACTCAACAAACTTTCTGAGCAAAGCAGACTGCGCCATCACAGACATGAACCTCTCCTGGAACCTTCTCCTAAACTCAGCTCATGTCATCGTCTCTTCATTCACTCCATTCGTCACACTATTCCACCAGAATAAAGCGGCTCCCTGAAGCTGTCTCGAAGCAAGCCTCCTCTTCTACTCATCATTGAGCCCCAAGTAAGCAAAGATTCTCTCATAATGCAACAACCAGTTCTCCACCTCAATAGCATCTTCAGTTTCGATAAATGGCTTCCCTCCAAGCCTAACATAACTCTGCTAAAGATAGCATAATTGTTGACCACTGGAGCTTCCTGAACTCCTACCCCTGCATTTCCTCCAACCACTCCAGAGCAATTCCAGCTTGCATCATGTTCACGAAAAACTGATACATAGCTCCCATATCCACTTGTGGGTAGGGCTGTCAATGGGTACCCAAAAAATACGATATCCGTCTGAATCCTTATCCAAAAATATGAAAAATATCCGTTATCCGAAAAGCGGATACTAATATCCGATATCCGAAAAGCTTTCCAGATACGGATATGGTTATTGAGGTATCCGTATCCAAAAAATATCCGTCCAATTAACTGATGCATATATATATATATATATATATATTTAATTAAAATTATATTTAATTAATATATGATTTTTCAACTATTTCCTAACCATTGGATGTTACTACGATATGGTTTTTTGTTCATTTTTAGTGAAAACAGACAGTTTTAGTGTTTAATTTTTGAATATTTTTGGATACGGATACAGATATTAGTATAAAACAATGTTTTATCATCACATTTTTGATTCCTTAGTTTTTTTATGAACATTAGTACAAAAACTGTTTTATATTGATCCAAACCTTTCCATTTATACTTTTAAATTTATTTATTATGGGCGGAGCGGATAAATATCCGATATCCGTCCGTATCCGAAAATTAAGCGGATACGGATATCCGATATCCAAAAATTAAGCGGATGCAGATACAGATATAGATATGGCACTATCCATATCCTAAAGTATCCGCCCTACTTGTGGGACTTCAGCACCAACATTCCCAGCTTGTGCTTGACCTTGGTTCCTTCTAGTGTCCGGTCTGGCATTTCCATTTGTGGTGGTGCTTCCTCTAAGGTTCACTCTTCCACTTCTAGCGTCCATATCTGTATTCAAGCCTCATGAGATACAGGAGAATAGCCTAAGAGAGATAGGAGAGTAGAGATATAGCATATACTTATATATAGCAAATACAAGTACGTTATTATAGCGTTATCCCATACCACGATGTTACTCTAATTCCTTTGGATTATGTTTTCAAAAATCATTTTTAGCTTAAAGTTTTTCATAAACCTATGCTCTGATACCAAGTTGTAACATCCCCTATCTGGAGGCCCGAAGCTAAGCTCTACAGATGCTGTAGTCATCCATAGTATTAACTTCCGGTGACCAAATACGGTAATGTTAATGGTTTCTATAATATCAGAAGCACATGAATATGAAACAAAATCACATATTTCAAAAAACAACTTTTCCAATTACGTTTCACAAAACATGTTTCATATTCCATTACATAATCCTATCATTTCCCAAGTTCATATCAAATATAATTATTACAAGATACGCCAAGAGCAACATATGAAGATGCCCCCTTGATTGACCAGAGTACTATATAGTCATAATTGACTTAATAAAACAAAGCGAAATCAAACAAAATAAAACAGCAACTCCTAAATAGCTATCCGTCGGCCACCTGCTTGTCTCCGGAAGCTTTATTTGCCAACCTACTCAAACCTAAAAATCCTTAACCCTCAGTCTACTCAAATCAATTTTGAGTACCTGAGAGTTTAAGGGCAAAAAATAAACTTCGAGTCAAACATAAAGTCTGGTGTGAATAATATTATACTTCTCGGTTATTTGATTTGAAGTGAGACCATGCTGCTTAGCGGAACGGGTGTCCCCTTACTATTATCCTTTTAAAACATATCTTTTTCAAATCATTTCCTGCAATCAAAACTGATTAAAACTGTAAAGCAATATCATGTAAACATACATGTCAGGTAAAAAATAAACTATATGTCTGAACATTATAGTTTTGTTTGGCTAACTACTAACCTTTGGCTGACTTGGGCCTACCAGACAATATAAACAAATAATCTAACACCTGTTAGACACTCCTCTTCTGGACGGTCTATCCTTAACTTATCTTCTCCCAGGGTCACCTATCCTAATGGTTTTGCGGGCTCACAAACAACCTATCTCTGTACAAATATATATATTCCCTTCTGTATGTAACATCATTTTAGTCTTACCTGTGACAAAGCCCTACACACTTGAATTTTGGACTAAATTAGCTGGGGCTAATAGCTAATGTATAGGGCATGACCCTATACCAGTCCCATCAGGTATACAAATATCTGAGTCATTTTACTTAGGGTAATCTTCCCTTAAATTTTCCTTATAAACCCTTTTCATCTCAAATTGATTTAAAACCTTTAAATCGAACTTAAACAAAGAAAATACATACTCTATGCTTTACTCCAAATCACCCTGCCATGTCATATGTACTTTGCTCAAATCTTTGTTGATGAAAACATTAAACCTTTGAAAGTACCCTTTTCGAATCTATTGAAAGTACCCCTTTCGAAACCAAGTTAACCCCTTTCTTTCAACTAGGCTGAAAGGCCAAAATATTCCTTTCGAAACCATTCATATAAACCTTTCGAAACCATTGAAAAACTTTTCCTTTGAAAGCTATAAAACTTTAGGAATCCTATCTTTAAAATACCTAAACATCGCCTTTCGAAAACATTGGAAAACATTTCCTTTTAAACCTTTCGAAACCATTGGGGGACCACCCCTTCGAAAACCTTTCGAAAGCATTAAAACAACAAACCTTTCGAAAGCCTTTGGGTTCAAGTAAAACATGTGGTATAATTTCAAAACCTTTTAAAACCATCTTCTTCGAAACCATTTGGGTTCTACCTTCAACAGAGCAAAAAGGTCATAAACATTTAAGTCAAAAGCATTCCTTTCAAAAGCGTTCTTAAGTAAAGAAGTGGTGGTGTCGAAATCAACCCTTCCGAAAGCATTGAGGAAGTGGCTTGAATTTTAAAACAAAGTATACTTTTCGAAACCATTGACTTCGAAAGGTAGAAAAGCAGCCTAGGGGTTTCGACCCCAATCGAAAGCATTACTTAAAAACAAAGGCGCAACCTCTTCGACGCCATTCTTTAAACCAATTTGACCCAGTCGGAAGCCAACTAAGTCGAAAACATTACTTTCGAAAGCAAGCATGCGCGTTTTCATTTGAAAGCAAAGTAGCGCTTCGACCCCTTCGAAACCCTGGTTTCGACTCAATACCTTCCGCCTATATCCAATTTGTTGTGCACTGAGACTTTGATGTTATGCACATTGGTTTCGATGGTGATGGTGGCAGAATTACTAATTCGGAACCTAAGCCCCGCTATTTTCTACTACACTTGCTAAATCAAGGCTTTTTAGCATCCGCTTTAGTAACAATGATATACAAATGTTGATTTGACTAGTTATCTTTTAAAGCAGATCGACAAAGTTATGGTAAAGACCTAATTTTAAGGTATAAATGCACAATATAAGTTAGAAATCTATGGTAACCGGACAATCTAGTATGCATAAATCAAGATATTCTTTGGTTTTGTTATATAAGATTAAATAATACTTCTTTTTTCTACACAAATGATGTGAGAATGAGAATAAATTAACTTCAAAATATTTAGTTTTATATCTAATAAAGTTTTTCCACCTCTGCTATTTTCCGCTATTCCCGCTTTATCCCCACTATAACGTTTTGCACCTCTACGCTATAGAACCGCTAAGCGCTTTAACTGCATAGGTTTTTACTAAATGTATTTCTTTGCACATGTTTGTACATATTATAATGCCTTCCCACTTTAAGAGCATGCAATTTATCCCTCCATACTAATTATATTGCCTTAATCATGTGATGCTTCTAAAAATTATTTATTCTATAGTGCATGAAACACAAGAAATTATATAAAATTTATCTACTTACACATATTAAACATATGTAACTTATACAAAACATTACCTATCACGTGAGAAAAGCCTTCCATTTGTACCAAATATTTTTCTTCTCATGTGGAAGCACGTGCCATTTGTGCAAATCATTTTTACGTGCACATGTAAAACACATGCCATTTATATATAAAGTACGCATGAACTATCCAGTTATCGCAATGCTAAAGCCTCGATAATTCCCCGCTAAAGCGCTTAGCGCATTTTGACCGCTATGCCTTTTCAATTTAGCACCATTAAATAGTAGATCTGCTTAAAGCACCATTATTTTCTGATACACTAGCTAAATCATGGGTTTTAAGCACCCGCTTTTGCAACTTTAATATGAAAAGATTAATTGACCGGTTCTCTTATAAACTAATTCAACAAATTTAGCATATAGGTCTAACTTCAAGTTCTAAGTGCTCAACATAAATTAGAACCCAATTTTATTCACCAAGTATGAACCGCATGGATCATGATATTCTTTGGTTTTGTAATATATAGTGAACAATGTTCCTTTTTTCACACAAATAATATGGGAATGGAAATAAATCAACTTTAGAGATTTGATTTTATCTCCAACCGGTATGCATGCACGTCCGATGGATGTATGCAAAGAAAAATGTTACCAAAGCTAGAAATGAATTTTAAATTGGGTAATTGTTGCGCTAGTTTTGGTTTGTTGCTTCGTCAGTGAAATCATTGCGGTAGAGATACATAAATTATGTGTAGTAGTTAGCTTGTTCTCATATAGATCTTTTGCTGAACATATATAAATAGTTTAATGGTAAATAATAAGATGGTTTCTCATATCAAATATTGCATAAATCAAATGGTAGAAAAAATCTTTTGTAATAATTTGAAGCATGGATAACATAGAGACTATAAAACAACATCATGTAACATGCTTACATTTATTAATGAAAAACATGTGTTATATACTTTCAATTTTTTTAGTTTCACTTTCAATCGTCGACCATGTAGGACATGGCTTTTTGTTTGTTCTCTTCTATGAACATGAACGTTCACATTTTTTTCAAAACTTAGGCACATTCCAACTATATGAATGATTTATTTCAACATTACATGAATAATTTTTCCACTTACATATACAAATGCATAGAAGTAAAAAATGTATTGCTGACATGTGTATAGTTATTAAATAATTTAATAACATGACACAAACAATAGCATAATTACATCACAGCTTGGCTAGTAAAAAATATGGGGCATACAAAACAATTCCAAGCTCATAATAAACTTCTCTGAGCATGTCTTCAACTCTTTTCCGTTGAGTTTCGGCATTCTCGTGTTCCGTACGCATACGCTTCACCGAGTCAACGTTCGAAATCTACTATGCCGATGTCCAGATTGACATTCCTTCATCGCCACCCATCGGGCATATAATCTGGTCTTAGCAACACATTGTAACAAAAGGAATTCCCTATGTTACGTGCCACCAATCCTATATATACCACGATTTCTTCAAATATCCTGCGATATGGGACTTTAAACCATCCAATCCACGTACTCACTCCATTTACAAAGCGAGCCACACCTAAAAATCTTTACCTTGGTGAGCATTGCTCAAGTCACCTTTGCATTTATATTGAGTCCTCTTCGTAATGGGATTTGGCTACTACTCTGAGTTCACATAAGTAGGGGAAGCTAGACTGCTTAACCACATCTCCACCTTGACGAGCATCCTATACTCAAGCCGCTTCGGATCCATGCTCCGGTCATGCTGCATCATACTTGTCCCTCGAATCATGGAGCTCTGATACCATGT
Organism: Allium fistulosum; assembly: GCA_030737815.1. Taxonomy (NCBI): domain Eukaryota; kingdom Viridiplantae; phylum Streptophyta; class Magnoliopsida; order Asparagales; family Amaryllidaceae; genus Allium; species Allium fistulosum. The sequence continues at coordinate 1,382,428,054 of CM060901.1, read as the reverse complement.
TGAGCTTTGGCATTTCCATGTTTCATATGCATACGCTTCACCATGTCTAGTTGGAGTCAACGGTCGAAGTCTCCTATGATGGCATCTCGATTGAACATCCCTTCATCGCCTTCAATCGGACATATAATCTAGTCTGGACAACATATTGTAACAAAAGGAATCCCCAATCCACGCATCCACTCGATTTACAATGCGAGGCACACCTAACAATCTCCACCTCGGTGAGCATTGCTCAAGTCACTTTAGAGTTATACCGAGTGCTCTTCGCAGTGGTGTCAAGCTGCTACTCCGAGTTCTCATAAGCAGGGAAAGCAGGCTTCTTGACCATATCTCCACCTTGACGAGCATCCTATGCTCAAGATACTTTGGAGCCATGCTTCGATCACGCTACATCATACTGGTCTTTCGAACCATAAAGCTCTGATACCATATTAAGTTTTGGCATTCCCGCATTTCGTACGCATATGCTTCATCGTATCTAGCCGGAGTCAATGATCGAAGTCTCATATGCCGGCGTCCTGATTGAGCATCCCATCATCGCCTCCCATCGGGCATATAATCTGGTTTTGGCAACACATTGTAACAAAATGAATACCTAATGTTACGTACCACCAATCCCATATATACCATGATTTCTTCAAATATCCTACGATGTGGCACTTTAAGCCATCCAATCCACCACTCACCTCATTTACAATGCGAGCCACACCTAACATTTTCTGCTATTACCTAATTGGCAACTCCATATTCCATTCCATTCGTGTAACTCAATTCTCCCCTCATGTTGGTACGGCATTTCTAATTCCTTTCTTACATCTAACAATATGTAATATAAATGTAAATTGTGAGAATTGATTAAATATTGTTATAGCTTGTTATCTTATTAGTAACATGACTATGTTTATGAACATGCAAGCCTTCGAGGATATTATTTTAACCGACCTGACATGAAATAATCCGACTGGGCTTGAAAGATCGGACCACAAACATAAAAATATATATGCTTTTAAATGTTATTGCATAATCGAACTTGACCCGATCATAGTCAAACCCCAAATCATGTTGGACTCAAGTTTTGAAACTGTATAATTCATACCCGATTAAACCTGACCTACCTAGTAACCTGGAATTGAGACCCATTAGGTCGGGGGGTGTGGTTGTCATCCCTTCCTATTTATATTCTTATGTTGCTTGTTTCTCCAGATGTTTTTGTTTGTTCAAAAGTTGAATTCCTAGCATAGAAGGTAGTAAAGACAAAATAGAATATACGACCATTCATGTTAGACATTAATATAAATTAATACCGTTGGTTTAGTTGTTTCCTTCTTTGCATAGATAAGGAATCCAATATCTATTTTGTTCAACAATGACGGAAAATGAACAAACATGATACATTTAAAATATATGAAATTATTTTGTCACCTTTTATTTATTTCTTTTTTCTACTACAATGTCACAAAGTAATGAGTTGAAACCACTGGAAGAAAAATAAACTAATGTTTTTCAAAAGGCATGAAAAGAATCAAGTGTGAATTAAACATATTGTTACCACTAAGTGGATATCAGATGCAACCACATATAGAATATAAAGTAATTTATGTGATATACTCCTTGTATTGAAATTTTTTCATACTATTTTGGGAACTGCAAATTGAATAGTGTATGAGAAACGTTGAGAACATGGAAGAAGGAAAAAAGAAAAGGAGAGAAATTTGGTAGAAAACGTGAAAAAGTGGAGAAGATTAAGCAATTGTGAATAGGTATTTTGAGAAGCATTACCTATTAATTGTTCCTTCTATTTGTAAAATGACTAACTAACTAAAATTAACATTTTTCTCATTGAAGAGCGTTCAGTGATCAAAATGGGTGTTTTTGAAAATCCAAACAAGGCTTCACCCTGATGTGTTGACCAAATGTTTTGCTTTATTATAGTATAATGTAAGATAAAGATTTTTACATCTTCGCAATTTTCTAATATATCCCTGCCATAGCATTTTGCACCTCCACCACCGTAAAAATACTAAGCGTTTAAACTGCATAGGCGCAAAGCGCACGCTGTAAAACTTGTGTGTGTATGTGTATCTTTATTAATAGTTGGAATAGGGTACGGTTTTTTTGTCCGACGATGAAGTTTCGACAATACCCTTATTATACACAGACGAGGACCATGAGCTTACAAGTTCAAATCCGCTCATTGCAAAAATTAGTCAATATTATTATTTGTGAGGTTTATAATATTATTATCGTTATAGGTTTAAATCTTTACAAAAACAATCTTTCAACATATTTTCTCTTTTTATTTCCGTTTTTGTCCTTTCTCTTCTAGGAAACAATAAATATGTATCCATTTTTCATTTATTTCAAAGTTATATAGAATACATTTTTTATTTTGATTTTTGTATAATTTTAGCATACTTTATGGAATAAAATATATTTTTAAATATTCGAAAATAATAAACTATTTGATTGAATTGTACATAAAATCTATATTTAAGTAAAATCTTACATTGCGTTCAGTATTTTGCTCCTACTTAAAAGGATTTTTGAAGAAAAAATAATATCACACACATACATATATATGTACTTTTACATCACACAAACACACACACACACAAATATATATATATATATATATATACACACACACACACACACACACTTTTACAATTTTGTAATTTAGAATTCAATATCTTTGAGTCATATCTAACTATACATTTTTCTATAATAAAAATTATCAAACAAAAATTATTTAAAACTACGGGTAAACATTCGATTGCTTCAACTATTTTTTTTATCTGAAGGTATTTTTTTAATGTATGCACTTAATGCACATGTCCAAGTTCTCACAACCTATTAGAAAATACTGAAGTTCTTTCCAATTTCATTTGTAAACAATTTCTAATCAAATTAGTTTTTATTATGAATTAATAAACAATGACAAACTATGAGAAAAGTATAATGAAATGAAAAATAATTGTTATGTCCAAAATTTTGATTAAGTTTGTAAATTACATCAAAATACTCTTTAAAAAGGTTTTAAATTTTGCTATATATAATCCCTTTACTACTGAAATCGTTGTGCAGATCGAAAAAAGAAAGAGAGAAAACATTATTACAATGATATTTAATATGTTTTAAACCGCCATACTATATTTATATTAAATTTCAATATAAGTTTACATGCATTGAACTAATATAATGATATTCAAAATAGAAAAAAATGTTTCAAGGACAGGTTTCAAGTATCTTTTAACCTCAAGGACAATCACCTTGTTTTTCAATGCCAAGGAAAAAGATTTCCAAAAATTAAAGGAGAAGTTCAAAAGCTTATATGAGGGATACGGCATTTTTCACAAGAATCAATCACGGGATCTAAATAGGTAGACGTTGTCATGGAAGGCAGGAGGAATTGAGTAGCGCAGTCAATGCTATTGATGTAGGGCGACTAGGGCATAATTTGCTCGAAAATAGCCAAACACCTCCAAAAAAAATTGTAGTATTATAAACGCTAAATGTGTTCTACAATTGTTGTTTGTTTATAATTTGAATGTTTTTTAGAGAGCAAATTGAATATAAATATTATTGAAAAATAAAATAATAAAATTAATAACACGTGAATTTATTGTGATTCGGCTAAAGATTGCCTACATCTACTATGAATCATCATTACTTTTGTTATAGATCTCTAGTATAATGTGAAAATTGTACGTTGATCTATTGCTTAAAGAAACGTAAAACGGTGCACCTTTCGTTTCGTTTGGTTGAGTTAAGTTCGGTCCAGTTATACTATGGTTTGATAGTATTTATACTCTAAAAGTTGTCCTCCACTCTTATTCATCCCTTGAGGTATTTATAAGTATAGAGGTATATATGGTTGGTTCGGGCAACCCTTAAAAATAGTCATTATCTTTATTTAATTTGTTCGGTCCGGTATGGTATAGTCGACTTCAAGTTTGTTTGGCATTCATTCGGTTCGACTATGGCTTGCAAAATCAGATTTTTTGCTCGATAGTGAACCACCGAACTAATTTTTCTATTTGGTAGTAGATCACTTCTGGACTATTTCTTACTTGTCATCGTCAAACCATTTGCCTTTGTTGACCACCAACCCGTTTAGTTAGTCAAAATTGGATCACTAGCTGATCATTTGTAACAACGCGCCCTTTCGACCCTTAAAAGTCGACACTAATGCATTCACGATATTCATGTACCGAGCATCTAAGTGCCAGAAAGACAGATTGTTGGCGTGAAAGAAAGAAATGACAGAATAAAATCTCACATTGTGGCGAGTAATATATAATATACAATAGATCGTTACAAAAGAAAACTATAATATACATACATCAATCAGAATAACCAACCAATCAATTACCTAGATAGTTAGAACAACACATCCTCACAAATACCGATAAATACAAAACAACAAATGCAGTGGAAGTAAAAGATACGTGAATACGCCTTGGAGGTATCCAGCTCGTCTTCTGAAGCCCAAGTCATTCATAACTAAATCTAGAAATTAACTCGGTCTGATCTGAGCATTATAATAAAATAACGACCACATCAGCTTGGTAAACCAGCGTGAGAAACACAAATCATATGGATTTTAAATGTTAAAAAACCTTTCAAAAATAAAGGTATCTTGTAAGACCACGCCACACATAAACACGATGAATTTTTAGCTGACAACCAAACTATTTATATAAGAAGTTTAGGTTTAAAATAAGTATTTAATCATAGCCGAAATGGTTACATTAATTACATTCCAGCATATTAAGTATACAACTAAGTCCATAAAGGTACGTATTGAAGAATGGATTTCATACAATGACAAGGCTACCAGGATACCACCTGTTATAGTACACGTCTAGAAAACTATACCGAAGTCGCAATACATTTGCAATCCTACCAACACAGAATCGTCCTACCTCTTCCTGGATATTACTGAATATGACATCACCCCGGTTGTTGGCCAACAACCATACCGAGTCACTACCATACATAAATGGGTCAATATAGATCTATATCGAGTGATGACCATACCCTAATGGTAGCAAACCACATAGTCCTGGCACATATCCTCAGTTCTAGCCATTACCGAGCGTGAGGCTTCAGACTACGTATTGCCTTTTTAGCAAATTCCACTTAGAATGCTAACACTACCCCCAGGCAATAATGCAATGTCAAAATTCATGCATACAAGTTGTTGAGGAAATAAACAAACCGAAGGCACTACTTCCACTACATCCTTTTTGGAATCACCCTCTGGATTAAAAGGAAGTAGCCCTTGCTCTTCAAAGAACTCCATCTTAGATCATCTTCAAGATATCTCAAATTCGAACGCTTATGCCGGTTCGAAGTGGTTTTCGAATAACAGATCTGATCCCGATCTCTCGGAACTTACAACGATTGTTTCAAAAATTGGCCAAGATTTGATAATCCGTTATTTAACTATAAAATAAATTAACAATCCAACCAGAGGTTTCATTCCATATGGAAATCAACCCTAGTTAAGCACATAAGCAACCACCAAGCCACTTTGATCAATCCTTTCATTAGTTAAAATCACTTTGTAAATACGTCATAAAAATACCTTTTACAAAAGATAAATTGACAAGCCCTCTTTACTCTTTTCAATACTTGAAAATATTCATATACGCATCTCCATGGTATAAGTATATTCACAAACCATTTCACTTTCAATACTTAGAAAACGTAGTTATATACTTATCTCAATGGTATAAGTATATCTATAAAATATTACCTTTCAATACTTAGAAAATGTAATTATATACTTATCTTAACTGTATAAGTATATCCACCAAACATTACACCTTCAATATTTAGAAAATGTAATCATCTACTTATCTCAACGGTATAAGTATATTCACAAAATTTAAGAAGATTTCATTTCCAAAACCTTACTTATTTGGGTTAAAACAAATATCGTTTAAACCATTAGTAACAATAAACCCAAAACACTTTCTTTTTGGTGTAAGTAAAAAGATCGTATGGAAATTAGACCAAATATACTTACCGCCACTTTCCAATTTCAAATTGTATTATCCCTCGATTAACAATGAAATCAGACAAGTTAGAAAACTATCCTTATCTCGACATACATTCTTAATTCTTAAGATAAAGATGAGTTTCCATATCTCGGAATTTGGTGTTAAGTATGAGAAGAATACTTTCCATACCATCTTAATTTAAAATGATCATTTACATAAATCAAATCTCATTCCTTTTATAAATCTCTTTTATATTGATAAAACTTCCTTTTATAAATCTCCTTTATATCTACAAAACTCCTTTTATAAATCTCCAAATTTATTTATATAACTTCCTTTATAACTCTCTAAATATAATTATAAACTCTTTTTATAAATCTCTAAATTTAATTATAAACTCCATCTACAAATCTCTTAATATAATTATAAAACTCCTTTTATAAACTCTAAATATAATTATAAAATCCTTTTATAAATCTCTAAATATAATTGCAAACTCCTTTTATAAATCTTTTATATAAGTAAAAAGATCGTATGGAAATTAGACCAAATATACTTACCGCCACTTTCCAATTTCAAATTGTATTATCCCTCGATTAACAATGAAATCAGACAAGTTAGAAAACTATCCTTATCTCGACATACATTCTTAATTCTTAAGATAAAGATGAGTTTCCATATCTCGGAATTTGGTGTTAAGTATGAGAAGAATACTTTCCATACCATCTTAATTTAAAATGATCATTTACATAAATCAAATCTCATTCCTTTTATAAATCTCTTTTATATTGATAAAACTTCCTTTTATAAATCTCCTTTATATCTACAAAACTCCTTTTATAAATCTCCAAATTTATTTATATAACTTCCTTTATAAATTTCTAAATATAATTATAAACTCTTTTTATAAATCTCTAAATTTAATTATAAACTCCATCTACAAATCTCTAAATTTAATTATAAACTCCATCTACAAATCTCTTAATATAATTATAAAACTCCTTTTATAAACTCTAAATATAATTATAAAATCCTTTTATAAATCTCTAAATATAATTGCAAACTCCTTTTATAAATCTTTTATATAATTATAAGCTCCTATTTTATTTATAAAACTTCTTTTTATAAATCTCCATTTAAATATCTATTCTTTTATTTATAAAATACCATTTATAAATCTATTCTTTTATACGACATTTTATTTAAAATGTTTCACAAATGTTTATTCCAAATATTTCTATTTTGTTTTAAAAAAAATTTACTTTATTATAAAATAGATAAATTCCCTTTTATTTTCCTTTAAATTAAACATTCCTTATTATATTAACTTTTTTGTAAAATAAATACTTTCCAAAATACTTTTCAAACATTTCTATATATATTAGAAAAGACTAATAAAATGTTTGAAGTAAAATAGAGAAGTTCAAAGCCCATTTTAAATAAAATATCATAGAAAATGCAAAAAAAAGTTGGATTTTAAATCATTCTCCGAATCAAAACCATTTTCAAATCCAAACAGCAATTAATCATATTTCAAATATTAATAATGAGGCCAATAGCTAATATAGCACTTAACCAATGCTACTACTATCTTTATCGCTAAAAACATTCAACTTTTAACATATACCAATGTCATATCCAATATGACAAACTACCACTTTTATCATTCAACAATTTATATAACAGGTATATAACTGAAATTTAAAATCAACAATGGTGAGGAAATCCATATTCCTCTACAAAATTCTCTGTATTTCATTTTATGTGTCATTCGCTTTTCAAAGCGGAAATTCAACCCAAATAAATGAATCATTCAAGCGTGCAAACAATAATTTACATCTACTATATATCATATAGTATTTATCCAAAGGTGAGTTAACTCATTAAAATTCCAGTGGATGCTTAAGCATTCATGTTTGATCTAAAATCGAACGGCTTTCGATTTTAGATTAAAATTCCACTTATTTCAAACTCAACGAAATCAATTTCATTGCATAGATTACGCTCCTAAGAGCATAATGCAAAAGACCGCATCTCGATTGGACCTCGTATGAAGTGATTGGATAAGTTTGAGATCAATCAAATAAATAAATTATTTAATTTTATACTAATTACCAATTCAAATTAATACCCTCCCCTCATCATCTTCCCCGAACATAACCGCATGTGCACAGACGAAGATGCACGAACAAAAAATCGTGCTCACTCCATATCATTGACACAACCCTCCCGACTATCGAACGACAAACTACGACCACCACCAAACTCCACTTCACTTTCTCTCCACCTCATAGCTAATAACTTCAACATCGACTGCCTGGTTCAAGATCCGGGACGTAACTCTAAAATTCACCGCTAACGTTGCATCTCACTACAGTTCATCGAAGTGCCTCCAACCACCATCAAACGACTTCCCATCTCACTCTGAGTCCAACCATACCTTCGAATCCACCTCCGGCCTTCCCCTACCATTCGTGACCCCCACTTCAATAAACGACAATAAAAATGTCGCATTCTTCCTCCCAGTGCCGCACCTTACCATTTTGCTACCATAGACATATCTTCGCTCTAGAAATCCAACGCCGCCAATGGCAAAGCCCCACGTCGCCTTAATCGCCATGAATCATATATCCTAGTTCGATTGTACATAGTCAACATCCTCTGTTTATCCATGCATTTGCACTCATTGCCCCTCACCTTATCTGGACATGACTCCTTGCAGTCGTTGCCACCTCTGGTAATAGTGCATATGAGTAACCCTTTTTTCCATCTTTTTTCTTGAATTAATTTTTTGTTGGAAAACAATGGTTATCGGGATTTATAAAGGGGAGAGGAAGTATCGATTGAGATAAGGATGGAAGAGTGGTCTAATGAAATGAAGGGAATTTTTTTAGTTCCACTTTAAATTCAATTAACACTCCCGAACAAATATTATATGTAATCACCTTCAAATAACTGTTTTACCTCCGTTTAAAAATTCACTCAAGGCGTTTTATCCAAAAAAAAAATCTTTACTATAACGATTTTTCATTCATAAAATATCACTATCCAAATTTTAATAATAATAAAATAATTGTTTTATTTTTAAAAAATTACAAAATTCTGCAAATATAATTTATTTTAACAAAATAATTTCCAAACAACTTTTAGATTACAAAAATGCAATTCGAATTAAAAAAAATCATTTTTATTCACTTTAAATTCAAGATTTCAATATTTAAATAATTCCAATATTTAAAAGTAAATCGTTTAAAATTCTGGATCGTTACATTCTCCCTCCTAAATGGAATTTCTTCCTCGAAATACTAACACAAGCAACAAAAGCAATAATCACACATTAATATACCTAATAGTATTGCTAGACCTAACAGTATTGCAATCAGTAGCAACCAAAGAAACAATCACACCATAATACTTAATAATATGGTATTCACTAGCAAACAAGCCCACGGTTTGCTCTAGTTTAGAGACCTCTCATCGCATGAGGATGATCAATAATCCACTAAGTGTACCTTACGCTCAACAGTCTCAGGTTAATACTTAGTTGGTTATTCTTGCTACCTCAGAACAATTCGTAAAGTCATTCCCCAAACTCTCCATAAGCCAATACACATAGTATAAAAATATTATTAAAGCCCGTACGATGCATTTATATCATCCATACATAATAACAAATCTGATTGCTAGCTCGATCGTATAAATTTCACTTCCTAACTAGTATATTTCACTTGACTTCTCTGGTGCGAACGTCGATCTGGTTCCTTGACTAGAATTATTTTCCTTACATAGCCATATACTATGATATAAAAATTTAGGATCGTATCATGGCCTCTATCCACAAATAGTTAGTACGCAAGGCAAATGAAGGTTGCAAAGAAGAGGGAAAGAAATTCGATAATAATGTTATCGAGGCCCTTATCTTGGTAGAAGAAATAGAGGTGATACAAGAGGGGTGCATTATTCAAGCCAACCTCGTAGAGGAGGAAATATGAGAGAGAAAGCCAATAAGGATCCTTCCTCCATCGCGCCTCTTGTTCAAACTTCCTCTCGTCCAGTTGTGTATATGGCCATTCAAGACGTACCTCTTCCATAATACACCCAACCACTCTTCGGATGTGCTCTTTATTTAGTGAACATGATTCTGATTCACTTTTTCATTTTCCTATAGGTGAATTCTCTATAATGGACCCTGTAGGGACTCACATCGCTCTATTTGACTTGGTTACCATGCCTCCAGATCCTATAAAATCAGAGTAATCCTTAGAGCCATCTGAGGAGATAGGAGCGCCCCACAATAATATTGATATTGAGGCGACCTTGTATGTGGATATGATAGAGGAGGACATTAATCTGGTAGTACCCTTAAGACTAGGTTGAAAGAGATGCATCCACAGTCCATAGCACAAATCAAGCTAAAGATTACCTAGGATATTGGGCTTATGAAGAAGAAGTATAAAGAAATGAATTCTTCGGCCAAACTTGACAGTAAAAAAGATGGAAAAAGCTCCAAACCATCCAAATGCAAGACCCAGGGAACGTAAGACTGTAAACTGGCAAAATGATGAGGACCTCGTTTTGTTTTATCTACATTTTCACTGTTGTTTTTGGTGATTTGATCCGTGTAATGGCATAACCCCAAACCTATCTGAGTTTTGTAAGGATATAAGCCCATGACCTTTTTGCTACTTTGACGTGTGACTTATGGGATTTGTGGTGATTTTGTGGTTGTAGTATGAGATTGATATTTTGCTGATTTTGGTATGTGATTGGTTTTTGTATTTATCTTTGTTTGTGTTTTTCTTACATTGTAGTTCATACATGTATAAACACTAACACATGCACATGTAAATATTTTATTTTGTCATAAATTTATCTCTCATAACTAATTAAGATTAGCAGTTGTTAGTTGAATATTAAAACATATATGCTAAGTTGTTTAATCCACTAGCTATTTCCTAACAACCACACTGTTACTTATTAAGGGATTAATCACTAATAAGTCCAGCAGTGTAAGTGGTCCTTGTTAGCTAGCACTGGTAGCCTTTAATCATGGGTTGTTCTTATGGAAGTTCATTTTCATAATCCATCATTGCGTAGACGTAGACTTGCTTATAGGGGTCTATTTAGTTGCTAGGTAGACATGTATCCTTTAACCTATCAAAGAAGATTCAATTTACCAAGTTTACGAACATATCCCCTGTAATATATCTAGGGGTTTGGTTCATTGTTTTTGGAAGTACATTACTTCTTGTATGTGGAAAGGGGATTCAACTTCTCAGTCTTCTAGAATACATCTCCTTTTTTAGTGTTGAAAAGAAGATTCAGTTCTAAAATATGAAAATGTTCCCTTTAAGAAATCTAGGAGAATTCATGAATTATGAAAGTATATCCTACTATATGTCTCTAGAGAGGATTCATTTAACAAATAGAGTGCATTAGTTTTCTTGCCATGTGTTTGAGTAAGTTCATCCATACTGTCAATGTGGAAACACTTACTACATTCGAGCTAGGAGACCTTTTCGATTTGAGTGTATCAACGTAGGATGCCCTCAGTTTTCTGGTTATCGTGCTCGTATATTTTTGAAGTATCGAGAACTTTGATTGGTACAGGCTAAACCTAGTTATTTTGGTGATGGTACTCTAAGCACTTTAGTGGCTTTACATAACCAGTTCTTGGTATTTGATAAAGCCATGGTGGTCATAGATCCCTAGAGTTCTAGTTAATACTGCAATAATAATCGATACACAAAATCAGAACATAGTATAAATTGCTTTTAAAAAAGGAACGTGTATTAATCAATGTAGTATAAATGTCTTTATTACATGGTCCAATACATACATGGAAACATTTGAATAAAGGCAACATGACTCAAAATAATAATAACAGAGATTATACACATTCCACGCCTTTCTAATACCGCTCTATCACCATACTGAGGATATAAACTCTGTTCTTTAAATCCTTGTTAATGACATATGGTAAATCCTAATCGGGTTGAGTGCCACAGTCAGGCGAAAATCCACTTCAAAGCCAGGTCTCCTTCTATGTAGGAATGGATCTTCACTTTTGCACTGTACTACTTTTCCACCTTTTTGCCTTTGCATGACATCTTTTAAGGTAGCTTCAAGCTGCTTCCTTTTAAACGGGTCGAATGACATATTTAATAACTCCTTTTCTTCTTTTGGATTCTAGCGGACTGGTTAACGCCACAAGTGCTCTGCCATTGGTCCACACACAGAGTCATCAGGTAAAGTCAGAGCTTGGAATGAGATCAGAAGAGGCGCCTATGTTTATACTTGCCAGTACACCCAGTATACTTATAGCCTGTAGGTGCGTAGCAATAGAGATAGCGATCGCCGTGTTCTAGTTGGGCATCAAGGTGCGTAGCGGCAATGAAAATTGTAACACCCTATATCTTATAGTGCCATAATATGGAAAGTTAAATTAATAATAGTAATTTATTAACACTACAAGGAGAACAGAAATTTCCGACGGCTGAAAACCGTCGGCGGCCGTCGGAATATACGGCGTCGGAGAGCAGTGTTTCCGACGGCTTCCGACAGAGGGTGTCGTACGTATTTCCGACGGATTCCGACACTTGTCGGGATCCGTCGGAAACCGCCGAAAAAAATGTCCTACAGGCTGTCCGAAGCCGTCGGAAATTGCCTACCTGAAAACTGCGGAAGCCGTCGGAAACCGTCGGAAATCTGCTGTTTTTTTATTTCTACTGCAAATTTAGCCTTCCATACACATTTCTCTTCCAAACACTATTACACCAATACTGCACAATATATACAATATACCAACCAAATATCAAAACTCAAACTGCACAAAATTAATCAAACACACAAATACATCAAATTACATCAAAATAAAATACATAATATACATAACCATTCCAACAACCCCAACAATAAATGTTCTACCATGTCATACATACACAAAATCATCAACATCCACATCATCATACAACCACATAACCAAGTGTATCAAACATAATCATACAAAAATCAACAGCTACCTCCACCGTCTACCAAATCATACAAAACTAAAAAATCATACCTGAAAAAGCAAGCAAGCAATGAATCAATCTCCTCCAGATCCAGAGCCAGCCGAGGAAGGGAAGCGGCCACCAAACTGCTGCATGTACTCTAACAACTGTGTGGTCTGCATGGCCTGTTGGCGGTTCTGCTCCTCCAGCTGGGACACTCTAGCCCGCAATTCTTCTATATCTGCTAGATCGTTCTGAGCTCTATTCCGCCGACCCCGTCTCTGACTGCTGGCCTGCAATAAATATTAAATTTAGCTGTGTGATCTCTATAAGTGCATGTGCGTATCTCTGTAAATGAATAAAATTCAAGTTTATTGTTTTGAAAAGGTCCAAATAGCATATTTGAAGTATTCAAGATAAAATTATATATTCCAACATAGAATTTTGACTTAAATATCAAATTAGCAGTAAAATAAATTATTTACCACTTGATTGCCAAATCCGTATCGTCTGTCATGTCTGCTGGATCCATAACGGACTCAAAAATAGCATCCTCCTCATCAGTCGTCAGCTGTTCTCGACCCGTATCAGCAAGGAGTTTCTGGCGCTGCTCCATAAACTTTTCCTGCATTAACAAATTAATAACATCATATCTTATTTCATTATAGTTTAACAAGCAGAACAATTACCAATACTGCATAAAATGAAATATGCTTACATGGCTCTTGCTGGATTTATCGTCCTGCCATGTATACGAAACAGTTCCGTCCGGATTTACATGCTCGACAGCATGCGTACGAGTGAACACGTCCATATAGCCCACGGGACCATGCGCCTCAGCTTCCTGAAGTTGATTTTTACATACAATTATTATACATTTAAAATTATATAGCATAAACTATTTACAATTATCATTCAGTAAATTTACCAACTCCTGCCGATACTACTGAAATGACTTCGACCCTCCACGATGAGTGCCGGGATTTTTATTTCTGTTTGCAGAGTTTCTATCCGACTCTGCCTGTACATTCAAAATTTGATACATTATTTTTCGATAACGTCAAATTAATAATTCAAAAAAATTTAGCATACTTGCCTTCGCCTCGTCCGTTTCCCAGTATCCCAACCATGCTTGCCATACGCTCTCCCCCATCCACCGTGGTTTCTTACCATATTTCTTAATTTCAGATATCGTGTCCCTATAGTTCTTGCGCATCTTCTTCATCCAGTATCCTCGTGCCAGTAGCATATCATCTGTCTGGATGTCTATCTCAGCCTGTGTTTCACGATAAAAAGTAAAAAAAAAGATTACACTGTAAACGATAAATGGTAGAAAAACGACAAAAACGAATTAAAAATGGAAAACAGAAAAATATACATACTAGGACGTCCTGCCATATACACTCTATGATGTGAGGAGGGATGTTATCCCACTTCGGCCAGCAAGCACTCATCCTACTGCGATAAGAAGCTCTAGAGACATCCAGCACAACCTTCGAGGGAAGTAGGTCGAACCCCCTGTTTTTAAATACGATACAGATAAGTACGTACGTATATCATAAAAAAAATAAGATGCTGAAGAAATTTTATTTCTTACCCCTCTGCTCTAGGGACTAACGAAACTACTGGACGCTGTGACTCTTGCGATGGGCTACTGCCATCGCCTCCTGATGATCGTGAAGAGCTCCTACCTCTATATGACATTATAATAAACCTATGACATATATACACATCATTATATAAGAGAATAATAACATGATAATGAAATATATTTCATATGTAAATGACATCAACAGTATAAATTGCTTAATTAATGACTGAAATGGAAATAGAAATGAAAGTGTGTTATACCTGATTCATAATGGGTGTACTGTTCCGACGATAAGCACATTTCATTGCATTTTTAATTAAAATTGCTAAATAAATGACAAATGGAAATGACATAAAACATGTAAACAATGGTAAATAGATTTGGTTTCATAGTCACATCAATTTCATAATACATCAAGAATTCAACATAGTTACATCAATTGCAAAAAAATCAGATTCAGATTTATATCAGTCACCATCGTCTTTTGATTCAGATTCGGTCTCATTTTCTACGATATTTTCCTCTGCACTGTCAAACGCTCCTACAAAAACATTTGATTCATTAATCAAAGGATCAAAATCTGTATGATCGTCTGTAATTATTATTTCGTTACTTTGCTCAAGATCTGCCTGATAAGCTTGTTCGTCCAGAATATTCTTCCCATCGAATGTGAATCTGGCCTTTGTTTTAAAAACTGCAGACCAATCTGCTTTATCTCTTTTTAGAGACGGATAAGGAGCGTAATAAACTTGCAATGCTTGTTTGGCTAGTACAAAAGGATCATACTTGTGATAGTGCGATGTATGCTTTATTTCGATAAGTTTATAATCCTTGTGCACATTAATTTCCGAACCTTGAACATTGCTAAACCAATTGCATCTAAATAGAAACACCTCCTCCGCAGGTCGTGGGAAATATGTCAGTTGCAAAATTTGTGTTAGAACGCCATAAAAATCATTTAAGTGATTTTCTGGATCGTCGCTACCTTTAACAAATACACCAGTATTATTTGTTAATTTTTCTGCACCGTATTCTTTGGTGTTAAATTTATATCCATTGACGAAATATATTGGATATGTCTTGACCACTCTTTTTGGTCCCATCGCAAGATGTTTCAACCCTTCGTCAACAACACAATTTCTCGGCTCATAAAAGTAATTTGAAAACCAACCGGAAAATTCTTTACTGAGATCTCCGTTCGGATGTTCACGTTCATAAACACTGTTTATATAAATAAATTATTACATTAGGTTATACACGCGCATGCATTATAGAAAAGAATAAAACACAAATTATTATTTCAGATTACCTAACAAACGGTGCAACCTCGGCACAATTTAGAAGAATATAAGTGTGTGCTACATGAAGATCTATATCGTCTAGCCATATTTCTACACATTTTCCAGAAGGCCGACCATGTTGTCTAAAAATAGATAACATTGCTTGAGAGGACCCTTGTTCGTCGCCTTCATCATTACGAGGAACACTTTCAAATGAAATATTCACATGGTCACTGAAATAGTGAGAAAAAGAACGAAGCTTCTTCTTCGATGTAAGATTTACATATCGAACCTTCAACTCGTGCTTTTTGCCTCACTTTTTTCTTCATATGATTCAAATATCTATGCAAAATTAATTTATATTAACTTCATCTTTTAAATGCAATTAAATTACGTGATAACATATTACATACCTCTCAAATGGATACATCCATCCATATTGGACAGGACCTCGAAGTCGTGCTTCAGATTGGAGATGAACAGGTAAATGTTCCATTACATTAAAAAAACCCGGCGGAAATATTTTCTCTAATTTGCAAAGAAATATAGGAATATCCACTTCAAGTTTACGTAAACGTTGCACTTTTAAAGTAGTCGAACAAAGCTCTTTGTAAAACATACTAAGCTCCGTTACTACCTTCCAAACTTTTAACGGCAGTAGTTCTTTGAACATAACGGATAATAAATTTTCCATCATTATGTGACAGTCGTGACTTTTCATTCCGCTCAATCCACCATTTTTAAAGTCAACACATCTACGAAGATTTGATGATATCCCATTAGGAAATCTTAACCCTTCCACCCATTTTAACACAGCTTTAACTTGATTATTATCTAATTCGTAACATGCTTTGGGTTTTTTACTGTTATTTGGTTTCATATGAAGCTCAGGACGTTTGCATAATTCTTCTATATCACGTCTTGATTTCAAATCATCCTTCGTCTTCCCTTTCACATTCAAAATTGTGTAAAAAACATTATCAAATACATTTTTCTCATTGTACATCACATCTATATTATGACGAAGCAGAAGATGTTTCCAATACGGCAACTCCCAAAAAATAGTTAGTTTGCACCAGTTATGAACAACTGATTTGCCTTAAATTTCTGTTTGCTCTCCAGTTTCATATATCTTTGGATAGTCCCTAACAAGTTCATATATGTCTTCGCTTGACCATATCGTCGGTGGTTGTCTGGTTTCTACTCTATTAGCTAAAAAGTTTTTCTTGTCTCCTCTGAAGGGATGATTTACATGGAGAAAATATCGATGACAGTCAAACCATGAAATTTTCTTACCATGAGGTAAAGAAAACGCTCGTGTTTCATCCATGCAATATGGACATGCTAGACGACCGGCGGTACTCCATCCTGAAAGCATTGCATAGGCAGGAAAATCACTTATAGTCCACAACAAAGAAGCAAACATACAAAAAAAATTCTTCTTGGACACATCGTATGTTTCTACTTCTTCGTTCCACAGTATTTTTAACTCCTCAATCAATGGTTGTAAATATACATCGATTCCTTGTGTTGGATCATCGGGGCCAGGAACGACAATAGTAAGAAATATATATTGTGTTTTCATACACATCCATGGAGGTAAATTATACGGTGTGACGATAATGGGCCAGGATGAATATTTAAAACCAAATTGAGAAAATGGAGAAAAATCGTCCGTACATAATCCTAATCTAACATTTCGACTCTCCGCTGCAAAATTTGGATACGTTTTATCGAAATGCTTCCATGCTTCTCCATCAGCCGGATGTGTCAACGTACCCTCTTCCTCCGTTCTCACACTATGTCATCTCATATTAGATGCAGTTACAGAAGATGCATATAATCTTTGATGTCTTGGAGTTATGGGTAAGTAATGCATACGCTTGTACGGAACTTCCTTCCCCTTCTTTTTTCTTGGTTTGTATCTCTCCTGGTTACAAATTTTACAATTTCTAAGGTTTGCGTCTTCTTTCCAAAACACATGCAGCCTTTTAAACATGTATCTATTTTCTGATAAGGTAAACCAAAAGCCGACATAAGTTTTTTAACTTCATAGTGATTTTCACACATTAGATTATCGGGCGGCATATGTCTTTTTGCAGCTTGTACAACAGCCGTAAACCCAGCTTCAGTGATGTTGTATTTTGACTTCATCGCAATGTATTCTGCGATTACTGACAGCTGAATGCCGGTTTTACAACCATTCCAAATAGGTTTCTTAGCAGCATCTAGTAAATCATAATTTTTTTTGCTTTAATATTTGGTTCTTCAATATTTCCATCATCGTCGTCAACTTCAACCATAGAAAACATTGATCGTGCTGCATCTTCGACCATATTTTCTATACGGGTCGTCCTAACTATTTCGTTAACGACACTTTCAGACTCTACAGAAGTATTTGCTACAACTTCTCCATGCCGATCCCAAACATAATACTCGGGTACGAAACTGTTTTGGCACAAATGAACTTTCACAATATCTGGTAACAAATACTTCAAATGTCTACACCTACTACACGGACAACGAATTTCTGGATCGTTTCCGTTATTACTTAAAGCGAATTCAACATACACGTTTATACCATTATAAAAATCTTCTTTTATTGAGCCCCTCAGTCCTTTTCTTTGGTACATCCATCTCCTCCGATCAACAAAATAATCAATCATTTTTCCTATTTGAGAAAATGAGAAGTTCAAAATTTAATATTTATTTTCAAGAATACAAAATCGAAAAAGATTATTTTCATGGTCGTATAATATTTGAATTTAAAGAACAACTTCACAAATTTAAAAATATTTTCAAATAGGGCACATTTTATTTTTTAACGTATCGATATAAAAAATTGTATAATTTTTTTTTCCATGGTCAGGCATCCTACTTCCCATTACAAACACAGTAAGCATTTATATTTCGTATATTACTTCGTCTCAAACGATTCAACAAAATTTCGGCAGCATTTCCCTTTTGTTCCCTGCATTGTACACAAATGCGTGTATGCAGGAAACAAAAAAGAAAACTTAGGCCGAAATTTTATGAACCGTTTGAAACGAAGTAGTATACAAAATGTAAATGCTTACTGTGTTCATAACTTGTCCAATACAGGGATAAATCCAACAAACATTGTACCAGATGAATATAAATAGTCGTTTTTGAAAAAAAACGACTATTTATATAACGATCATGTACAACAATCGTCAGACGGGGCCAAAAACTGTCTAAAGGACATTAGTTAATTAAATGTGCGCATTTTACGAAAAAATACAGTTTTACTAACTGTTCACATTTACAAAAATATATTTTAATTTAACACATTTATTCGACGTATTACATCAACTTGAGGCTAGTTTAACATTTTTGTCATTTTTCAATACACACAATTATAATTTAGACTCATGCATTTTTTTTGTTTCATAAGTCAATACGTGCACAATATAATACTCCTAGCTCGTTCATTCATTTTATCTTATTCCAACTAACACAATACAATGATAGTAGCGCTACACACATATACAATCGTAGAATCAAGGCATACACAACGATTTACATATACATGAACAACCACAAATTATACATGTTTTTCATAATTTCACGATAAAAGATGAAATAGGTATATCATGTGATGCTATAAACCGTTATTACGCTATTGGAAACAATTGCAATTACTAATTAATCCTAGTTTATCAACTTATGCAAATTTAGATTTAGGGTAAAAATTTGATTTTTGACGAAAATAAAATATTATACCTGAGATTGAGAGCAATATAGGTTGATTAGACAGCCGTGGAGGATCCTGAAGCTCGAAATTAGAGATCGAAAGCTTGGAGAAGGGAATAAGGGTTTTTTTGATTTAATTTTCGTATGTGATACTGAGGAAGAAGAAGGCTCGGCTGAGCTCTATAATTCGCGAAATTCCGACGGCTTCCGACGGCCCGTCGAAAGCCGTCGGAAAACAACCATCGGAAGCCGTCGCCCCTTGTTGTCGGAGTTAGAGCCTTTTTTAGTAGTGTAAGCAATAATTAAAGGAAATTAATTATAATAATTACTTATGGGGGGTTTGATTAATTAAGTGTTTAGCACTTTCAAAGGTTAATTAAATGGACCATGAGTAATTAGAGAAATTAAACATGGCCTCATAAATAGGAATAAATAAATTTTGAATTTAGAATAAGGAGGATTTGGTATTAAGTGAAGTAAATTAGTGAGATTATGCAAGAAGGGTTTTTAGCCCGAGCTAAAATCACTAATGTATATACCCTCGAACATATTCTCACCGGTCATCCTCACTTCATTTTATACAAAAAAATAAAGAAACTTCATCAACCTTAGCCTGGCCACCATATTCAAGAGAGAAGAAGGGGATATTAAAACAAAGGACAAACACTTTCATTTTCATGGAATAAAGATGAGATTTGATCAAGTTCTTCCTAATCTAGGCTAGTAAAACTTTTTCCAATTACCCTTAAACCATTTGGCTTTGGATTTGACGTGATTTGGATGGTTTAAACAAGATTTGTGATAATGAATGTTTTATCTATGTATGAGTAGTTAAAAGAGGATGGTTTGAGACATGTTTTAGGGTAAAACATGATTTGATCGTTTTCAAATATAATGAAATTTTAATATAATGAATTTAACTTCAAAATAAAGATGTTTTAAATTTTTGTAATTTTTAGATGAAAGGATAATTAATTATGAATTTTCTAAGAGGAAATAAGCTTTTTCAGGTATAATTTAATACTTAAAAAGATAAAGTTTAATATGTTTACCCAAAACTTTGACTAGAGATAGAAGAAGTTTTTGAATTTTGATGAATTTTTGAGAATTTTCTCATTAATTTTTGAATTATTATGAATTAATTGGCAAAGGAAAAATATAGCTTAATTAATAAAAATAATTAACGAAATCATTAATCAAAGGTCATTTATCTAGGGTAGGCCCAGGGAATACTACTACGAGGTAAAAGTAACTACTGAACAAATGAATGTGTATAGGTTAGGTTAAAAGTTATTATTATATTAAGAGAAAAAAATATCATTTTCCATTTAACTATTGATTTACCATAATGACATCTGATAACTTTAAGATTAAGATAGTCGATAGCTTGCCATGTGATTGCACTTAAAGTTTGACATGTGATAGCTTTTATACTTGACATGCGATAACTTTTACACTTGACTTACAATAGCTTTTCCAAGTTATAGCCTTGATATGCGGTAACTTTTACACTTGACATGCGATAGCTTTTCCATGAGATAGCCTTGACAGGTGATAGTGTAACGACCCGACTTTTCGACCCTCGAATGTCGATACTAAATACATCCACGGTATTCATGTGCCTAGCACCTAAATATCGAAAAGATAGATAGTTAGGGTAAAATAAAAAAATTAATAAAATAAGAAAGAAAGAATAAATAATCAGAATCTAATAGCGGAATGATAATATATCATATCAAAAGCATAGTACAAAGGGTTACTTCGAATATAGAAATTTCGGAGTTATAAAACCTAAGTACTATCATCAGCCTGGATAGTTATAACTGCCCATCCTCACAATGTTGATACATACATACATAATACAATGCATCTAAAATAGAAATAGATAGATAACTGAAGCCTCCAACTCGTCCTTTGAATTTCGAAGCATCCAAAGTAAAACTTGCTTTGCTAGGCCTACTCAAAAGAGAAACCCAAGGGATTTAGGAAAAACAAAAATCACGTGCTAGACATAAGTCTGGTATGAGAAAACTCAAGATACATGCAACTTGTAACGGTAACTATTGAGACTGTAAGGATTCCCGTAACGGTTTTTCCCTCAAAAGAAACCAACCATTCATTAAGTTAATATAGTGATACAATTGATAATGTCTAGAGTGTAGAATATAAATCATATCAAAGAGCTATGGTGCTTACATTGATCACACGACAACAATATTGAGGTTACAATCAAAGCCGCTAAGGTACATTCGCATATCAATTTTTCATGGGGATCTCTCCGGTCAAGCCGAATCCAATCTCCCGCACAAGGGTTAGAAACTACCTTCGAGCGTTGTATATCTCTAGATAAAATATATTGTAAGGTAAAAATATTGGTCTACACCCTAACACATGATCCCAAATTTCATCAACTCCGGCTAGCAACATCTATAAGCATACTCTAGATATGGAGTTTATATATCTTGTCCCTGGTAAGCTAAACCCCAAGTTATGAGGCATACTCTGTTTTCTATCATTTTCGACGTCGAGGTCACATAAGACATCTCTCACATGAGTCTTCATCACTCGAACAAAACATGGTTCACTCCATGGATTCCTGTATAAGCCCATTTGACAAATGCTAACGCTGACCTCTCCCTTGTACTTAACCTTAGGATGGACAGTTCAACTCTATAGTATGAGTCTGAAATGTTAACACTAACCTCTCCATTGGACTTAACCTTAGGATAGAAAATTCATCTCTATAACATTCCACTTCACAACTGCTTCCAAAACATAAACTCGTATAGTAGTTTTGAAGTGGTATTGGGTAAGTAAGACACTTACCAATCCTAGACTCTTCAAAACAAATTCAATGAATTCTGGTAAACTTAATTCTGGTTCTTTTAGAAATAAGTGAACTATGTAAAGAGGAGTCCTCCTTATGGGATCTTGTATATATAAGCTCTTAAAGCTAGAGACATTTCATACCAATGGTCCTCCCCAGGGATTCTCAAAGGGTATGAAACTGCGAAGCTTTAAGATACTTCTTAAGTTATATTTGGTCAAGTTCGGTAGTCGACTAATCGACTATCTAGTTAAAATGATCACTTATAAAATCAAGGTTCATATACTTAACACGCTTTCAACATTCCAACTTAGACTATTCCTCGGTCAAGAGTGAAGCCATGTAAGTTAGAGCACTAGTTGTGTATCAAAGCCTTGCCTAGAAACTTCATTCTTAACTCTCACAGATAGATAAGTCAACCTCGTCGAATTTTAGTGTTAAGTATAATATTAATGACTTTCCATAAATGAGTAAGAAGTCAATACGATTAACACATTTTTGACCTTCCTAACTCAACTATTCCTTAGTTAAGAGTGAAGACGGTAGGTTAGAGCACTATTGGTTCTATTCCTACTCAAATATCAATCTTAACACTCACAAATAGATAAGCCTACTTCGTTGGTTTTTAGTGTTAAGTATAATTCATTACTTTTAAAACAAGTAATTAAATTGCTAACCCCTTTCTAAGTCTTTGTTTATAATTTATAACCCTTTTAGAAATGATATATATATATATAGTAATTTATTTATAAAACTAGATATTTAATAAAACAATTTAAAAGATATTATATTACATAAGATATTTATACTTTAATAAATAGTTAACACATTTTAAAAAACTATATATAATTAAAAATATTTTTACAATACTGATAATAGGTTTTAAAACATTCATTCAAAATATTGCTTAAAACAACAAGTTTATATTTTTCTTAAAAACTTGGAAAAAAACCATATTTTCCTTATATTTAAAAATAAACCCTCTTCTTTAAAAATTCATAACTAATTCTTAAAAAATCATTAAAATCTGAAACCACTTTTAAATTACTCTAATATGAGTTAGCAAAAACTTGTAAAATGAATGAAACAAAATACTTATGTTTAAAGTCCTTTTCAGATATTTGAAGTTCGAAAACAAAGGCTAAATGAGGCAGTTTTGCAGAAGTGGAAGTATCGTCAATTTTCAATATGTTACTTAACATTTTATCATCCAAAATTTTTATGGATGCAAGCTTACATAATCAAAATTATAAATATAGTTGGAAACACCTAAGGATCTCCCTACAAAGTTCCTTAGAAATTGCCAAAGACAAGGCAATTCTAAATGCATCTATAACGACTATTGTTATAAGAGAACTTTCAAGTCCAATTCAAACCTATGTTCAACTACAACCTTTTGCTTTGTTTTAAGGCTATGATACATGTCATACAAGTCCATCCAAGTCCATACATATAGATTGCATATGTCATTTGCTTTCAAAGCAAGAATCGAATAAATATTACAATATGTATCAATATCCAATTAATCATAAAGAAACAAACAATCACAAGCATATATACACAATATACTTTCATTCATGGTGAGTTAGCTTACGTTTAAGCAAGTGAACAAGCAAGCCTAAGCTACCACTTCCTACCTCAACCTTGCAAACACCAACTTCCTACCACAACCTTTACTTTTGCACTTACCTAGGCTAGATTAAGCATATTATTGCTCACTGCCTCTACTTGTAGAGAGATGTGCTTCACTTTTTCAAGTCTAAGTTGATAGAAGGTTTTGTGATGTTGTCATAAGGCTCTTATCCAAGTCTGAGTTGATTTGGATGTGTTTTGAAATTATTTTTCTTAGAAAATTTGTGAAGAGAAAGAATGAAAGAGTTATAACTTTCATGTATAAAAATGTGAAATGGATTCAAGGGGTATGCTCCTCCTTTTATAGGTTTCACATGGTGTTCCCTAACCTTGTTCTCACCCCCCTTGGCTTTTCATGGAAGGATCACCCCTCCACATGCTCCATCACTTCTCCTTTCCACCTTATTTCTAAGTAAATGAGAAAACTGCCCCTTACATACAAATATCTCTTATCTCTTAGAAACTTCTAGAAAATTCCACTTCCTTTATTAACAAAAGTGTGTTATTAGTTCTTAATGTGTTCATATATTCATTAACTAAGTACAAAAGAGTTCGAACAACTTATATCGAATAAAAAGTTATTTGTCGATAAACCAATTTTCGGTCACATTATCGATATCTCTTTGAAGCATATATTTTTGTAAAGAAAATTGAAAAAACATGTTTCTTATCTTTATACATTAATTAAAAGATGTTTAACAAGGTTACAAAATCACATTTATAACACTTAACTATATTTCAAAACGTTATGATATTCAAAGACGAAGTATATGAATTTACGAGTCGATGTAGATAGCTTTTATAACATGCGATAGCTTTGCTATGTGATAGCCTTAACATGCGATAGCTTTATGGTGTGATAGCTTTAAGATGCAATAGCTTTGCGGTGTGATAACTTCAAGGGACGGTAGCTTTGTGTTGCGATAGCTCTACGATGCGATATCTTCAAGGTGTGAAAGTTGTGTTA
The DNA here is from genome assembly GCA_030737815.1 of Allium fistulosum. Lineage (NCBI taxonomy): Eukaryota > Viridiplantae > Streptophyta > Magnoliopsida > Asparagales > Amaryllidaceae > Allium > Allium fistulosum. Next base: position 1,382,403,043 of record CM060901.1, on the reverse strand, counting down.
TGTGATAACTTTGAGGTGCGATTTCATTTGATCTAGGCATGTGATAGCCAGGGGTGCAAAAATTCTTTAAGTAAAAAAAGAGAATACATAATAGCATTTTGGAAGCTAGTTTACAAAATGTTGATTGAGAATTACATATGGATGAAAATGGGATAAAGAATAATAAGTTTAATATAGGTAGATATTTACGGTTGAAGAATGAAACGAGCTTAGAGAAGCTAAGAAATGATAGTTACATCATTTAAACTAGAAGATAGAAATATATTATCTAAAGACTGTGTAGGGTACACAACTAAATAGTGAAAAAAATGGATTGAACCCAAGCTTGTAAAATACACCAACTCATGGAGTTGTTGAATGAAAGGATGCCAAGATTAATGAACTCTAAAATTCAACGGTATATAGCAGGGTGTTAGGACTTGAGAAGTCTATGGGATACATTTAGAAATTTAACTCTAGGGAGAGTAATAACATCAAAATGGATGTATTTTAAAAATGCCTTGACAATGTGAAACAAAAGTGTTTCTAGGACTATGCAGGGCTACTAACACTTAGTAAGGGTGCTTGCTAGTATGTATTTAGGGTGCTTACATTAAACTTCCAAGGAGAGTTGGGGTGACTCAAGTCAGGTTGGCTCCTATGATGGAAAGAGCAGCCATTTCATTGATGATGTTGTTTGAGAAAAAGATAAATTAGAGATAGATGGACCTTGGGAGGTAGTCACTAAGCAAAATTAATGATAACTTTAATGTTGACGCCTAAATAAGATTCTACGTGATGTTTGTGAATGTGATTGATGATTGTATGACATGGTTTATAACATCTTGATGATAAGTATAGGGTATACTTAAAATGAAATGGATGAACATAAATATGGTATGGTTCATAAATTGATGCTAAGTATATATTATGCTTATGTTTTAAAAGTGATGTTATATGTATGCTCATTATGTGATGATTGTCTACATGTGATGTAATTGTTGCTGATGAATTGGTGAAGGAAAAATCCGTTCCATGCTTTAACGACATGGTCTCACTGTATGTATGTTTCAAGGTAAAGTTATTCATACAAGGCTTTATGTTGGGCCCTTGTTTTATTACTTCCCACTAACTCGTGGGTACTCGTTTGAGGAGGCTAAATATCAGGATTAGAGAGGATACTTATGGAGGATGAATAAAGAAGCCAAAGGTGAAGCAATGGCGTTTTGCTAGTAATAGTTTTTTTTGTATTCCGCTATTTCAGAACCGGGATATATAACTGGTTTAGTTCATATTGGCATCTTCATATGTCTGAAACAACATTAGATTTATGTTTATTATATTTTACCCCATCATGAGCACGGTTAGGATTATGAAAAATGTAATCGACGTGTTATGTAATGAAAAACATTCAGCTACACTGTTTACTAAATACTGTGAAAAAATACCGATTCCATTTTTCCACTTGAAAATAATTCTGATAGTGGTTGCAGCATCATTGGCATTCATTTTCCGAACTCATAATGGGTGATGTTACTACTTGGAACCAAAGCTTAGATTAGGGGATACTTAAGTAAAATAGAGCTAAGTAAAAATTTAGGTAGAAACTAGATAGTTGAAAAATAACATCTTGGGCAGGGTATACGCTATATATATAACATACTTGTATTTTGATATAAATATATAGATGGATATATCTATCTTTTTTCTATTGCTCTTACTCTCTTTACTTCTATTTCTTATGAAAACTCGCTTGTGTAGAAAGAAAGAATGGAGATGTGAAGCAGACTTTTGACATTGGGAGGTATAAGAGCAAATGCTAGTGGTGGAACCGCTGCTATGCAAACAAATGGCCAAGGAGGAGAGGCCACCCTTGAAGTTCTTGTTAAAGCCGATATTAGGATGCCTACCCAGTTGTAGGAGAAAATGGATATGAATTATCTTTTCTACAAGTACATGGCAGACATGATGAAGCAATAACTAGCTGAAGTTGTTAAGCCGAGATCGATAGCTAGAGGAGTAGGCCTTTCCAAGATAACCCAAGATTATATGTACTGTGAAGGAAACATTTTTATAGGGAAGAAATCTACATTAGAGGTGGTGAATTGGCTGAAGGTGTGTGAGTGCATCTTTCGAGATTTAGGTTATGATAATTCTCAAAAGAGGAGGTTGGCTTCTCATCAGCTTCAGGAGGATGCTTTAGACCGGTGCGAAGCATTCACTATTAAGGTACCAAAAGAAGAGATAACTTGGGAGAAATTAAGGAGGGATTTAAGGCTTATTTTATACCTGGTCGTAGAAGAATGCTTTGTTTAAAGAGTTTTTTGGATTTCATACTGGGAGATATGACTTCAGCAGAGTATATTTAGTGCTTTAATTCTTTATTGAAGTATGGAAGGAAGCATATTAATACCCCACTAAAGAAGAAAAGAAATTTATTGAAAGTTCGAGGAAAGGGTTGAATTATAAGGTAGGGGCACATTTGTTGTCTTCTTTATTGAAATGGCGAGGAGATATGATCGCTTGTACCAAGAGAAAAGTAAAGCTTATATTAGACCCCAAGGGTGGGTAAAAGAAGAGATTTAACCAGTATTAGAAAGGCAATAAGAATCGGAAAGGAGGAAAGACCTCAAGGGAGGAGTTTAGATACCAAAATGTAGCGGGTATTACTTGTTTCAACAATGGGCAGAAGGGTCACTACGATACTAAGTGTACCCAGCTAGGGGATAAGGATATGGCCAATTGCTTTAATTGTAATAAGCTTAGCAATAAGAAAATGGATTGGCTAGAGTTGAAGCATGCAAAGGTTTATGCATTGGAAGTACCATTGGCTGGACCAATGGCTGAAGAAAAGGAGAAGGGTGTTGTGCTTGGAGGTATGATTTTGATTTCCAAAAATTCAGTTAAAGTTCTACTTGATACCGGTGCTACACACTTTTTTGTTCCAACAATTTAGTTGATAGGTTAGAATTACATACTACCTATTTAATTGTGTCCTTGCGTTTTGTTAATACAATAAGCGAGTATACCACTCTCGAGTTAAGGTGCATTGAGCTTAAGTTTACTTTATGTGGATATTTGTTTGTTTGCGACCCATTTGTGTTTAACTTCATAGGGTATGGGATAATTTTAGGTATGAACTAGGTAGGACGTAATGACAATCAAGAAGTTGAGATTATGTTGACATTGGAGGTGATGGGGATAAGTCGGGAAATACGTTAGGTGCAATGGAAGATTAAGAAGATGAGATTAGTATAGCACTATTAGTTTGGGAATTAGCAGGTGTTTATGAACCAGTATTGGGATTACCACCAAGAAACAACGATTGAATTTCGAATAAACTTGATATCAAGGGTGTAGGATCGATTTCACCCTAGAGGGGGGTGAATAGGGTGATACTATTAATTATAAAAATTATTGCGGAAGCTTATATAAAAATTTTCAACACAGATCACAGCAGAATAATAGCAGCACAGATATAGCAGAATATAAATAACAGAAAGTAGAAGACACAGATTTACCCAGCTTCAGCAAAACCCTGCCTACGTGCTGCCCCCAAGGTTTCTACTAGAAATTAGATAGTCAGACGCTTACACACGTAAACTCGCGACACCCGCTATCGACTAACCTAACTCTACGCTCAAAACCCTGCCACAACTCAGCCACTGAGTTGCGAATTCTCAAACTACGCCACGTAGTTTGTCCCATAGTCACACGACTAGTAATTACAACCTTTTCAAAGAAGAATTTAAATTTAAAAACAAATTAAGACAAAAAACAACTCAAAACCCTAATTTAAAAATTAAGCCTAAATATAAAATAACCGGCCCAAAAATGGTTAAGTGATAAAATCATCCCTCTTTTCTTTTTATTCTATCGGCCGACTCCTTGTTCTTCAATGGCTGCTCGTTCGTTCCTCTTTGCTCTGAAATTAGGGCTTTGAGGCGCCGCTTCAATTTGTTGAAGATGCTTCGAATACTTTCCTCTGTCAGAGTTAGCTTGCGGCTGCGAAGTCGAGATTGAGTGATGCTTTGAATTGAATTGGTACGTTTAGTCCTTTTTCGGTTTATACTTTTCTCGACTTTGATTCGAGTTGAATGATTGTTCGTTTTAGTTGTTGCTTGAACTCGAATGATGAAAATGCCGATGATGTTAATTGCTTATATAGGATACGAATTCCTATATTTCCGTTCGTATAAATTCATTGACTTCGTCTGATAATTTTTGGCTTGCCATTCGATTCAACTTGAATGTTGATGATTTGCATTGACTTGTTCAATTCGTATATTTTGTGATTACTTGATTAACACGGTTTCGATTACTGACTTGGTTCCATTTCTTGCTTTTCACGGCTCTGACTTTGCTGTGAACATGATTCCTTGGTCATCACGGCATTGATTTGCTTTTGAACTTGTTGTTGACATTATTTGATTTCTTGATTACCACGGCTTGATTTTCAGTTGACTTCGTACCTTTGATATTTTTGGGATGGGAATTTATTTTGACTTGTTCATCTTAGCTTCATGAAAACTCTGGCATGTCTGGCTTCGCTTTGACTTTGGTCACTTGATATTGATTCTGTTCTTGTTTAACTGGATTGAACTGCACTGATATTATCTGACCACGGCTCTGATTTTTACCTTGACATTGATTCCTTTCTTTGTGCTATATTTGGGTTGATCATTAGCATATTGTTGCCTCTGTTGGTTCATCATTGTTGCCAGGTCTGCATTGTTGTTTTTGAACTTCCCGGTACTTGTCATTTTGAAGTCTGTTACTTGACCATATGAATTTTGCCGTTGAACATCATGTTGATGCTACACTTGTTCATTCGAGCTTGCTCTGGATATTGCATACATGTGTGTTCATATATGTATGTGTGTTCGAGTAGTTTGGTTATCACTGTTGTGTGGTTCGATGCACTTGAATATGGTCTTCATGTATATTGATGTTGTGTTCATTGTTTTCTTTTTAGTCTGGTATGGATTTGGTTTCACTGTACTTGATCCTCTGAGTTGCTTGTAGTTGTGTTGTACTGATTTGGTATTTGCTTCAATTTAGTTTGCTGTTGCATTTCATATATATGTTCTGGTCTGGTCAGTATTGCATGTTGACACTGTTTCAACTCCACTGTCGAGTCTTGTGCATATTGTTGTTTATCATGTATACTTGATGTTAATTTGGGTCTGGTCTTTGATGTTGAGGCTGCACTATTGCTTGCATATATGTGTAAGTGTTGTATATCTTTTGAGCTTGCATTGTTTCGACTTTGGATTTGTTCGAACTTGCCACCACGGTTTGTTCACTGTTGCATGACTTCGTGCATGTTGTACTTGAGTCTGCACTTTGATATGTAGCCTTAATTGATTGCATTGGTGTGTTGAGTTGTATGCATGTCTTGTATCATTTTATGGTGCACTTTGTTGTTTGAATCTGACCATTCTGGGTTCAAGTGTACATTCGAATTTTTGTCGAGGCCGTGTTGTATGTATCTTGACCCATAGTTTTGTATTGCACCTGAGTTGAATCCAGCTTGCAGCTCAGGTTTGACCTTGTGCTCGTGTCATGACATTATTTTTATTGCACTTAAGTTGAACCCGGCTTTTCATTTGGGTTTGACCTGTGCTCACCTGTCCCTGTAATTGTATCAAGTGTACATCGGTGTGCACGGCCTTGTGGCATATATAGTGATACACTGTGTATGTCACAAGCTGTTCGATAATGATGAACAACCCAAATAACAGAGGCAAATAATATTTTCAAAATCTCATTTTATTTTATACTACAAAAATATTTCTTTTCAATTTTACTACGTCAGTGTATATTTTTGCAGATAGCTAAGATGCTGGATTCAATCTGGACTGGAGTTGAAGATAACTACGGGTGAACGAGCGATATGTAGTGAGGACAGTTATGTAAATTGATAAATTGTGATGTAATCAATGTATTGTAATCAAAGATTGTACATATATAGTGAGAGCTCAAATTTGTACTATTCAAAATTGTAATAAATATTTGTTTGAATAAAATATCAGTTTGAATTTAAATTCTGTGTTATTTATTTATTCAGCAAATATTTATTTAATTATGTGAAAAATAAAATAGTACATTAACAAATACATTTAAATGAATATATATATATATATGTTTATTATCATCAAACAAAAATCATATGCTTGCATATCCAACAATCTCCCCCTTTTGATGATAACAAACATATATTTAATATTTTGAGCTTATTAAATGTATTTGTTCATTCAATTTGCTCCCCCTATTTGAATGCTCCCTCTCTACACAAGCCCCCCCTTCATATATGCATGTAAAAAATATGCAAATGAGCCTAGATGCAAATAGAAAATATTTGATCTTTATTTACCAAAATCTTAACTTTTCTCCCCCCATTTTGTTATCAGCAAAAGAGTAATAGTGTTAGAAAAATAGAGATAAAGTGATAGACATTAATACTCAATTGAGTATAAATATTAAATTTCCATAAAAAAATCAAACAAAAATCATAAATACTCTGTTTGATGCATATTCCACTTTAGAATGATATGGATAATGTCATCATATAAAACCATATAGTTGTGTCTATTTGTGGTATATTTATATCAGGAATTTGAATATCTACTAACCATGCATAACCGTTAGGACTTTTAAATGAGATTAGTAGTATTCCAAAATTTAAAAAAATGAATTCAAGTATCTTCTAACCATGCATAACCGTGAGGACTTTTAAATGGGATTAGAATCAACTTGTCTATTTAATTAATCAATTTTGATATGCGTTCCATACATGCATAACCGTGAGGACGTTTAAATGCGCATGGAAGCACATAATCAAAAATCCAAGTAATTCATCCATGCATAACCGTGAGGACTTTTAAATGAGAGTGAATACTTTGGATGTTTTTATTTTAAAAAAATAATAAAATGAAAAACAAATGATTCCTGTTTAAAATACCACATATTGACATTCTATATTGGATTTTGATAAGTGATGGTTGATAGAAAAATGATAGAAATAGAAATGGTCATGGAATTTTTACCAAACAAAAGTTTTCATAACTCTTGTTTAAATTTCTAAAGAAATTTACTAATTATACCGTCTCAAGTTATAATATATGATTAATATCAACACTCATCACTTTTTCACTCACTATTTACCTTTTCGATAATTAGTATGGGGTCAGATTAGTTAATGTAGTGATTTAAAATCTAATTCAAAGATAATTATCAAAATTTTCAAAATGACTAATCTGAAACAAGATCAACAAAAATGATTTTCTAGAAGGGGTTTTATAAGAAAATTGTCTGCTAAAAAATATTTGAAATGAAAAATATGCAGATATTTTCTTTGAAATTTGATGCAGCTACTGAATGTCTCAACATAAATCATGTTCCACTAGTAGTTTTTCTATCAACTAGATTATTAGTGTAATCTGCATCTGAATTTTCTTTCACTCAAAATTATCATTAGTTATAAACCAGATCATGAAGTTGCAACAAATTCCTTAAAATCCTTTTTACAACTTTTAAATGAAATTCTTTTGGATTTTAAATTGAAGCCGTGCCACTAAACAAAAAACCGTGAAAATAGAGTCAGCCAAATGTATCATCAACCAATAGAACACCATCATTAATCTATATGAAATAGTTCAAAAACTCAAGAGATTTTTAAAGTTTTCTTGACATAGGAATATAATTGGCCAACACTTTTGAAAAAGTCAGAATCATTATCAACATTCATTTCATTATCACATTACTGGCTGATTTAATTCAGATTATGGTGCAGATTATCACATTTAATATAATCATTTAAAATAAATATACTATTACCCGTTTTACCTTTACGATAATTTTCCATTGTTGCCTATTGTGATTCTTCCACCTTTGTACTAGGCTAAGGAACTTTGATTTGCTGCCCGTTGTGTTTCTGGAACAGCCAGAATCCAGATAACATTGTTGTTGCTCCTTAGCCTGCCACCACACCTACACGGTAAAAGATTTTTGTGACCTATTTGTTTTTATAGGTCCATGGTTGTTAGTGGCAAATGATTTTAAAAAATAATTTTGTGGAGACCCAAAACTATTTATATACGTTCCTTTCGGCACCCAGATTTGTTTAACTTTAAGGGATTTTGTATTCGTGCCTTTTAGAACCCAAATTGGAATTGTTTTCACATTTTTGGGTCTATACCAACAAATATTTTGATTGTGTCCAATTTTTCTACAAATAGTGCACATGGAATTGACTTGTTTAATTTCACCTCTATCACGTTCTGTTTGAGTATACCAAGTCCTTGTCTATCAATATGACAGTTTGTTTCCCTAATAGCATATTCAACGATCTTTCACTTTTGGAAAATTTTCCTAAAGTCGTTGACAGTTGTTGGACTTGTGTTTTGAGAGATTCATTTTCATTTAATAATTGTGTGCACTTTTTAATAGAATTTTCTCTCCTCGTATTTTCTCTTTCTTTCAAAATCAGAATTTCATTTTCAAGCGATTTGATTTTAATTCTGATTTTTCAATTTCTTCTTCGAATGTTGGACACTTATTACACTTAGGGCTTCTACTTTGATAGTGTTTAACCAATTGATCAAGCTGTTTATTTAAATCTATCAAAGTATCTCTTTGTGATTCAAGTTTAGCGTATCTTTCCCTAAGTCGTTCAAAACAACCATTTACTTCATGAAAATATATAAGCAACTCTGAATGAGTAAGTTTTGATACTTCGCTTGGCTTGTCATCATCGTCACTGTCAGTTATATCTTTTCGAAGGCACAGATCTGCTTTTTCGCTCTCACTGCCAGTGCTTTTATCATCCTCATCTGTTTCGTCCCAAGTGGTTGCAAAACTTCTCCTTTTCTATTTCTTTCCATGGCTGAATCGATTTTGTGGACAGTTGGACTTGATATGACCGGGTTTGTTGCACTTATGACAAATGATCTCTTGCTCGTCTGAGTTGTCTAATGCTTTGGCTATTTTGCTTTTCAGTTTTTGATTTAGAGCTGGATTTCCATATTTGCGATTCCACTTCTTGAATTTCTTCATTAATAGTGCCAACTCAGCTGCTCCATCATCATCGTCATCATCATCACTTTCAGTTGTTCCTTTAAGAGCTATTGATTTCTTTCGAGTTTCACCTCCTTCTCATTCTTCTTTGAATTTCATCTCTATCTCATAAGTGGTGAGATTTCCGATGAGTTCTTCGACTTTGATCTGTTTTAAAATTTTCGATTCTTGAATGGCAGTCACTTTTGCTTCAAAACTTCGTGGAAGGACTCTGAGGATTTTCCGGACTATTTCCAACTCTATGTATGATTTTCCAAGAGCTTTTGATTTGTATACGATATTGGAAAGTCGTCCATACATCTCTTTAACATTTTCTTCCTTGGCCATTGTGAAATTCTCGTATTCGCTGCTTAGCATGGCAAGGCGAGATTCTTTGACTTGAGACGTTCCTTCGTGAGTCACTTCGAGTGTGTGCCATATTTCTTGTGCAGTTAGACAATGTGAGACACGATTAAATTCAATTTGATCCAATGAACAAATAATAGAATTCATAGCTTTAGCATTAGCATTCTATAGTCTATTTTCTAAATCTGTCCATTGATCTATCGGTTTATCTCTTTCCTGATCATCTACAACTATAGTTGGTGCTCTATAACCTGTCTCAACTATATTCCAAGCATCAATGGTTTTCAGAAAAAAAATTCATTCTATTTTTCCAGTAAGCGTATTCACCATTGAACATTGGTGGTCTAACTATGGACTGACCCTCTGCAAAAGCATTATTAAAGAGGCCATTTTTAAAAAAATTAAATTTTTAAAACAAAAATTGATTTTTGAAAAATCAAATTTTTAAACAAAAGTTGACTTCTATTCCTAGCTCTGAAACCACTTGTAGGTTCAATTTCACCCTAGAGGGGGGTGAATAGGGTGATACTATTAATTATAAAAATTATTGCGAAAGCTTATATAAAATATTTTCAACACAGATCACAGCAGAATAATAGTAGCACAGATATAGCAGAATATAAATAACAGAAAGTAGAACACATAGATTTACCCAGCTTCGGCAAAACCCTGCCTACGTGCTGCCCCCAAGGTTTCTAATAGAAATTAGATAGTCAGACGCTTATACACATAAACTCGCGACACCCGCTATCGACTAACCTAACTCTACGCTCAAAACCCTGCCACAACTCAGCCACTGAGTTGCGAATTCTCAAACTATGCCACGTAGTTTGTCCCCTAGTCACACGACTAGTAATTACAACCTTTTCAAAGAAGAATTTAAATTTAAAAACAAATTAAGACAAAAAACAACTCAAAACCCTAATTTAAAAATTAAGCCTAAATATAAAATAACCGGCCCAAATGGTTAAGTGATAAAATCATCCCTCTTTTCTTTTTATTCTATCGGCCGACTCCTTGTACTTCAATGGCTGCTCGTTCGTTCCTCTTTGCTCTGAAATTAGGGCTTTGAGGCGCCACTTCAATTTGTTGAAGATGCTTCGAATACTTTCCTCTATCAGAGTTAGCTTGCGGCTGCAAAGTCGAGATTGAGTGATGCTTTGAATTGAATTGGTACGTTTAGTCCTTTTTCGATTTATACTTTTCTCTACTTTGATTCGAGTTGAATGATTGTTCGTTTTAGTTGTTGCTTGAACTCGAATGATGAAAATGCCGATGATGTTAATTGCTTATATAGGATACGAATTCCTATATTTCCGTTCGTATAAATTCATTGACTTCGTCTGATAATTTTTGGTTTGCCGTTCGATTCAACTTGAATGTTGATGATTTGCACTGACTTGTTCAATTCGTATATTTTGTGATTACTTGATTAACACGGTTTCGATTACTGACTTGGTTCCATTTCTTGCTTTCCACGGCTCTGACTTTGCTGTGAACATGATTCCTTGGTCACCACGGCATTGATTTTCTTTTGAACTTGTTGTTGACATTATTTGATTTCTTGATTACCATGGCTTGATTTTCAGTTGACTTTGTACCTTTGATATTTTTGGGATGGGAATTTTATTTCGACTTGTTTATCTTGGCTTCATGAAAACTCTGGCATGTCTGGCTTTGCTTTGACTTTGGTCACTTGATATTGATTCTGTTCTTGTTTAAATGGATTGAACTGCACTGATATTATCTGACCACGGCTTTGATTTTTACCTTGACATCGATTCCTTTCTTTGTGCTATATTTGGGTTGATCATTAGCTTGTTGTTGCCTCTGTTGGTTCATCATTGTTGCCAGGTCTGCATTGTTGTTTTTGAACTTCCCGGTACTTGTCATTTTGAAGTCTGTTACTTGACCATATGCATTTTTCCATTGAACTTCATATTGATGCTACACTTGTTCATTCGAGCTTGCTCTGGATATTGCATACATGTGTGTTCATATATGTATGTGTGTTCGAGTAGTTTGGTTGTCACTGCTGTGTGGTTCGATGCACTTGAATATGGTCTTCATGTATATTGATGTTGTGTTCATTGTTTTCTTTGTAGTCTTGTATGGATTTGGTTTCACTGTACTTGATCCTCTGAGTTGCTTGTAGTTGTGTTGTACTGATTTGGTATTTGCTTCAATTTAGTTTGCTGTTGCATTTCATATATATGTTCTGGTCTGGTCAGTATTGCATGTTGGCATTGTTTCAACTCCACTGTCGAGTCTTATGCATATTGTTGTTTATCATGTATACTTGATGTTAATTTGGGTCTGGTCAGGCTGCACTATTGCTTGCATATATGTGTAAGTGTTGTATATCTTTTGAGCTTGTAATTGTTTCGACTTTGGATTTGTTCGAACTTGCCACCATGGTTTATTCACTGTTGCATGACTTCGTGCATGTTGTACTTGAGTCTGCACTTTGATATGTAGCCTCAATTGATTGCATTGGTGTGTTGAGTTGTATGCATGTCTTGTTTCAATTTATGGTGCACTTTGTTGTTTGAATCTGACCATTCTGGGTTCAAGTGTACATTCGAATTTTTGTTGAGGCCGTGTTGTATGTATCTTGACCCATAGTTTTGTATTGCACCTGAGTTGAATCCAGCTTGCAGCTCGGGTTTGACCTTGTGCTCGTGTCGTGACATTATTTTTATTGCACTTGAGTTGAACCCGACTTTTCATTTGGGTTTGACCTTTGCTCACCTGCCCCTGTAATTGTATCAAGTGTACATCGGTGTGCACGACCTTGTGGCATATACAGTGATACACTGTGTATGTCACAAGCTGTTCGTGTATGATGAATTCAAAATTAAATGATGACGAACAACCCAAATAACTGAGGCAAATAATATTTTCAAAATCTCATTTTATTTTATACTGCAAAAATATTTCTTTTTCAATTTACTGCGTTAGTGTATATTTTTGCAGATAGCTCAGATGTTGGATTCAATCTGGACTAGAGTTGAAAATAACTACAAGTGAACGAGCGATATGTAGTGAGGACAGTTATGTAAATTAATAAATTATGATGTAATCAATGTATTGTAATTAAAGATTGTATATATATAGTGAGAGCTCAAATTTGTACTATTCAAAATTGTAATAAATATTTGTTTGAATAAAATATCTGTTTGAATTTAAATTCTATGTTATTTATTTTATTCAACAAATATTTATTTAATTATGTGAAAAATAAAATAGTACATTAACAAATACATTTAAATGAATATATATATGTTTATTATCATCAAACAAAAATCATATGCTTGCATATCCAACAAAGGGCTCAAACCATTAATAGACCACCTAGCATAATAGTTTCCAAGGAGATGGAGGAATTTAAGAAGCAACTAGTGGAACTTGAGCATAAGAGTTTTATTAAGCAAGCTTCTAACATTTTTTGTAGATCTTACAAATTGAATCTTTCATAATCAGTTGGATAGATTTGTGTTTGTCTTCATTAACGATATTATGGTGTCTTCTAAAAATGAGAGAGACCATAAGGTCCATCTTAGATTTGTGTTTGAGACATTGAGACATCATAAATTGAAGGTGAAATTTTCTAATTGACGTTTTCAAATTATGTTTCTTGATCATATAGTATCAGAGAATAGACTAGTAGTGGGTGCGTCGAGGATAGAGACTATTAATGATTGGGAGAGGCTAGAGATGGTTGTTAAGATAAGAATTTTCTTAGGATTGGCTAGCTATTACCATATATTCATAAAGGATTTCTTACGGATAACAAAACCCTTAACTAGGTTGACCTGAAAGAATGAGAGGTTCATATGGACTGATAGGCGTGAAGGGACATTTCAGGAAATAAAGAAGTTATTGTCAAATGCTTTTATCTTGATCATACTTGAAGGGATCAAGATTTGGTAGTATGTATCTATGCTTGTAGAATAGGATTAGGAGCGGTATTGATGTAGAAAGGATGGATGCTAACTTATGCATTTGGGAAGTTGAGGCTGCATGAAGTTTGATATCCGAACCACTACTTGGAGTTGGCAGCAATGATCTTCACGTTGAAGATTTTGAGGCATTACCATTTGGGAGAATTGTTTGAGTTGTATATGGACCATAAACCTCTAAAGTATTTATTCTCTTAGAAGGAGTTATATATGAGGCAACAGAGATGGTAAGAATTTCAGTTGGAATACTACTTTGATATCGAGTATACACTAGGAAAGGGGAACAAGGTTGTTGATGGTTTGAGAACAAAGCAGCATAATCAATTTTATTTGTGTTTATAATTTTAAAAGTTGAGTGGGAAATTTTATATATTATTTATGATTTTAAATCTATTACGTTAGCATGCGTTTGATTATTATGCCTAAATCAATTTTATTTGTGAATTATAGGCTTAAATTAGTGTAGAAAACTATTGCTTATATATTCTTATTTTAGATCTAATTTGAAATATGTTTAACCTAGATCCAGAAATCATCCTTAAAGATTTTAGAATTTGAATGTCATATATTTTTATTCCAGATCTGTACTTTGGTGTAAAATAGAATTTTTGGATTATTTCCCAAATTGTGCTATATTGTAGATTTTCCATAGTTTAATTTGTGGGAAGAACATCCGTTTGATTTTTATAAATTTTTTTACTTTTTCTGTTTTAATTCAAAAGGGGCGACGTTTGATTTAACAAGGAATATCCACAAACAAAAGGGGAAGAGATGTGTAAAGTATAGATTTATTCTCCGTAGTTTTCATTGTTTATTACAAATAAACAGAAATTATTCATTCCTTGTGATTTCAAATGGAGTCGATCTTTCCTTTTGGTATTGAACTAATTTATGAAAATCATGGCGGAAAATCTTCCTAAGGAATTTAATTCCAGCAAATTAAATATGGGAAGCATATTCTAGTTAAATATTTATGACTAGAATATATTTGGATAAGAATAAATAGTTTATTAGGTAGTTTATACGTATTTATTGTGTTAATAAAGAAGAACGGCATTTATTCGTGCGTTATTTAGGCGTAGCGCTCATTAGTTATTATTATATTTAGGAAAGCGAATAGGTAGAATTAGAAAATGTAGTAATTTCTATTAATGGGCAATAAATTAGGAATTGCCAATAATTAATAGGAAATAAAAGTTCATAACCCCAGTTAATGGGTAATTAATGGGAAATAATGGATAGGATTAGATTAGGGGTTACAATTGGTTAGTATGGGAATTAAAGATTGTAACTCCAATTAATGGAAAATTAATGGTAATGAGTTAGGAAATATAATTAATATAGACAAATGGATAAAAAGGGACTGATAAAAATGGAATAGTTATAGAAAGGTTACTAATTTGAAATTAGTAATCATACATAGATGTCTTAGGAAATGTCCATTAAGATTTTATGGACAAATTGACATTTATGAGCATGAAAAGGGGATTTGTGAGTGATAAGTATTTAAAGTAAATCTTATTGCCTTAAATAAAAAGAGGAATTAGTAAGCTAAGTCCAATGTCCACCTAAGATAATATAAGTAAAGACTTAGGATGGTCAATTGGACTTAGAAGGTTAGTGATGTGAGGTTAGTAAAGTCACTCAATGGAAGACTGCCCTTCACTTTGAGGCTACAGCAGTCGGATGCACTTACTACTGATATGAGATATCACTAATCCTAAGACCCATGACGGCATGAGAGATTGGACCTGCTTTCTTAATTGAAAATTATTAAATGGTCCAAATTTGAAATCAGGAGCGGTGAGAGATATCTCCATATGGTTCGCTTCTGGTTTGAGGTATTAAGTAGTTTTAGGGTCCGCCTCTCTCCTAAAAGAAAGAATTAAGTAACCTAGTGAGATTCCAAATAAATAAGGATATATCCAAAAAGTTTCACTTCATTGTTGACAAAATAGGAATGACATTCAATTTTGTTGGGTTATATAGTTTGAATTGTATCACAAGCTATTAGAAGAAATATTTTCATATGAAGTAGGCAGGAAATAGCATCTGGAATATTTTTAGGTTTTTGAAATTGTTGCCGGTCGTAGTAGTTTTGTTGGGACAGCTATGAATTACTGGAGCATGGTTTAGGACTAAGTGGTAGGATTTGAAACCGTCGTGATGAGGATGGGAATTTTTTAGATCGTGTCAAATTAAAGGAGATGGCGCAAAATGATTATTATGATTATTTAATCCGACTCTAATTAGGTCTAGGTTCAATTAACTTCCAAAGCCCGTCTAGCGGTTGACCACCTAGCGGTAAACCTTGAGTGATCTACTAGTTAATGAATTTTGGCGCAACTTGAACCTAAAACGGGACTATAAAAATTGTGTCTGAATTCCTCCAGTTGCCTTCTTTCGTTCCTCCTTCCTTAACAAGCCAAATAAAATTTCCATCCTCCTCCTCCTCCAAGTATCAGCCTCTCTCTTCCGTTCCTCACCTGGGCAATGGTGTTTTTTTCCTAGGAGCAGCAGCCTCGCCTTTTCCCCCTCACGTTGGTTTTTGTGCATTAGATCTTGCCCCGCCACCACTCCAGATCTAAACTCTATTTTCTCCCTCTAACCACTTCTTAGCCCAAGTCATCTTTCCACACTGCCGGTTTTTCCTTGCACCGTCATGATCTCAACCCTCAAGAGGCCACTTGGGTGGACCGAAATGAGAAGAAGGGTTCATCACTTTTAGGCTGGAAGAGTTATTCATCGTGGTAGGATTTGCACCTATTGTTTAACGGCTACTAACTTTCCATCGAATTAGAAAATAGCCAAAAAATTATAATAAAATAACTGTAAGCGCATGACGTACAATTTTAGTACGTGGCGAGTACGGGTCGATCCGTAGGGAATTGAAAATGATTTTAAAATTTCTACTCAATCAAAATAAACCAAGAATTTGAGATGTGTTGACTACAAATTTCTAAAAACTAACAAAAACGAAAGGTGGATAAAAATATGAGAGTAGAAGGCAATTTAGAGGCAAATCCCTTCTCATAATCACATAAATCAACACAATGAAATTATGATCTCTCTTTTTGGTCATTAGTGAATTTAGTTGATGTGTTTATCATAAGTATGGCCTATTTGTGCTATTAATTAGCCCAACATAAACCATCAAACTATAACGCACCCACTAAACCACTTGTTAACTCTCATGAAAATGATAATGAAGTTAAAAATAAAATCTATTCTAAGCATGATCTATTTACTATTGATTAGTAAGATAGACCATCAAATTTTGATTCTAAAATCACTTCATTACCAACATCATATGTAGATGAAGAGGTAATTTGTGTTTATGTTTGCTTAAGCATAGCCTATTTGGTGTCAACAACATAGGCTATCAAATTCAAAGTTAAAACAACAAAATTTTACCCATTCAAACATTTCCATTAAGCACAAAAAGAGATCAAAATTGCAAGTATGTTGAATCTACATGATTAAGAGAGCTTCATTACCCTAAATTGAAGGGGTTTAGCTTCTTATATTTGTTATCATTTCAATAAGTGTAGATTTCAACATAGAAAACAAAAGAAGTTGCAAGCTAATAAAAATAAAAGGAGAATTAAACTACTTGCATATATTAAATCTAAGCTATTGACATAAGAGGAAAAAGAGCATGTAAATAGAAATAAGAATGAAATAAAAGCAAGTAGAAAACGAAGAAAATGAGGCTTAGGAAGCCATTTTATTTCATAATTTATTGCTACAACTAAACTAACTAAAGAGGAGGCTAAGAACTCATTACATCAAACATAAGGAGTATTTATACATGTTTTGAAACCCTAATGCATATTTTAGGGGACTACCCAAATCGCCCTTGAGGAAGTGTGGCCACCAAGTTATCATTAGCATGAATTAATCCTCCACTAAGTGTGCATGTAACTTTAATGGCCACTAACATGTGCAATAGCTTCTAATTGTTGATCATGGTAAGTGAGTAGGTGGGGTCCTCCATGTTGCATGAAATGATTTATTTCCATCTTCATTTGTTTCCATCTCTTGTGCATGCATGTTTTCATGAAGCCTCTTCATATTTTTCCATCCAAATTCCTACAAATAAAAAATAAAAATATCCAAGTAAATTTTCTCAAATTAAATCATACACAAAAATGACCATTTTGCCCCTATATGAAGATGAATAAATGATAATTTGAAAATAATTGAAATTTTGGTTCAAACATGTTAAAATACCTTATATGCTCATTTATTTAATTAAATTAAATTAAATATGGAAGTAAAGCCCACACTTATCTTTTTATTCGTCCTCAAATAAACTAAAACTAACATAAATCAGTTTCCGTAGGAAGCACGATTGCATTGAGCATATGCAACAAGCCGTTAAACCTCTAAGTGTCCCTAGTAGGAAGAGTGTTGTCTCGTGAGGGTTTTCAGTGGATACTATCCACAAAATCCAAATGCAACATGAAAAATTCCTAAATGCAAGATTTATTTACAAAGATATGAATGCAAGCTTTTGGTACAAATGAAGAATATACTTTCAAATTATCACGAATAAGTTAAATATTCTTTCTTGTTATTATCAAGAAATCTAAGTCCTTTTACTCGTCAAAACTTCCAACAAAAATTAAGTTATCATCACAATTAAATTCTAGTTTGGCTAGTTGTTTCGGTTGATAACATAGTGCAACTATGAAATGGATCCTTAGTTGATTATCAAAGTTTTTTAAAATGGTATTTTCATTTCTTTTGAATAACAAGTCAAATCAAATAAGTGAAAATAGTGCTTGGATTTCAATTGCTTACTCTCTCTTTAATTGAAAATTTTATTGATATTAACAATATTTACATATGCCTAACTCGGATAAACTGAGGCCAGATATATCACCCATGCACTGCCTTACGGGCATACGTGAGGGGAATACAGAGCATGGGTATACACATAAGTATGTACACCTATCGACCATAGGCATTATTAATGAAAGAATTTTTATATACATACACCTAACTCAGATAAACCGAGGCCAGATATACCGATCATGCACTGCCTTTCGGGCTTACGTGTGAAGGGTACAAAGCATGGCGAGCGTACACACTTACATGTGAACACATGACTCTAGGTGTTTCTTATTTTATAAAAACCATTTTTTTAATGTTTTATATATACATACATATTATATTTGTTTTCTTTTTTTTTCTTTTTTATATATATCAAAGAAGAAACAAAAAGAAAACAAAACAAAGCAAAACAAATGAAAACAACACAAAACAAATTGAAACTAGTTATTATTATTTTTTTATATTTTTTTAAATAAAAGGAAGAATAATTGGTAAAAACAATCTAAACAAAATATTTTTTAAGAGAAGAAGATATTTTAACAAAAGAAAACAAAAAAGGTTTAAAATAAAACAAAACAATTTAATCAACTTTAGCCCATTAAGCAAAGATTCTTGGCCCACTACCCAAACCAAATACAAGCTTATTCTCCCAAAATTAATAAAAGTGATTCACAACTTCTCTCTTTTCTTTTTTTTCATTCAAATCAAAAGCAAAGCCCCAAAAAAATTCTTCTTTTTTAATCCTCAACAAAACTCTACCATACACAAATTCCAAATAAGAATTCGCAAATCAAATCATGTGATTGAAGCTTCAGTTGCGATGGTCATTCAAGATTGAAGTGGCGGGGAGGCAGAATTCGATTGCGTGGTTGCGATTGTTTGATTTGTTTGCATGTTGTGGTGGTCGACGATTGAGGGTTGCGGGTGATTAATTTGGTTTTGATAGATGGTTCGGGTTGCAGGGAATTGGGTTTGGGCGGCAACGACGCGGTAATTGATGTTGAGGTGTTAGTGAGTTCTGGGCGAGTTCGAGTTGAGATGAAGTGAGGATGGTTTATGGCTTGTTGTGAAGAGGCAGTGAACGTGCTGTGATGTTTGTAGAGGGTGAACTATTGCTGGCGACAGAGGAAGGCATGAGGATGTGGTCGACTATGATGTATATGCAGTGAGGTCAGTGATGAAGCTTGAGGTTGTTAAGGAAGTAAGGCAGGCAGTGGTTCAGGTGATGACAGTGGATGGTAGGAGGCTATTTAAGGTTGTGGTAGTAATGACAGAAGTAGCAGGCAGAAGTGTTAACAGAGATGGGGAAGTGGAGAAGTGGCTCGAGTGATAAGTTGAGGGTGATGGAGGATGGATGGTTGGTTTGTGGTTTGTAGGAGAGGACTGTTGTATGGCAGCACGTAAGTATGGTGACAGGCTTGTGTTGGAAGCAAGGTTGTGCCAGCAAGGAAGTAGACGGTGGTATGGAGTGTGATGGTGTTGTGGTTATGATGGATATTTGGGGATGAGGAGGGATGATATGGCTTCTGCAGGTTGGTTGAAGTGTTGACGTATATAGCAGAAGGGTGTCACAACAGCAAGTTCATGTAGTGGCTGGTTTGTATGACTATAAGTGAAGGTTGTATCACTTATGTGTTCAGAGATGTGAAGGGAGGCAGGTAAAAGATGAGAAGGCAAGAAGTGGTGGTTGACAGTTTTGTGATGAGATATTGGTCAGCTTTTGCAGCGTGCAGCAGTTTGGCATGGTTGAAAATGTGGTGGAAGTTGATGTAAGGTGGTAGAAGCACTGGCAGAGAAGGGTTGTAACGCTTGATAATGGTGGTAGTGGATGTGCACTGGTGTGCACTTTGGAAGTCTGAAGTGTATGTATGTAGTGAACTGAATTGGTGTGCACTGGTGAGTCTGAAGTGAAGTAGGTAGAGGCAGTGGCAAGGCAAAGCAAAAGGGAGTTTGCTGTAAGTTTGGTTACTGGTATGGGGCAGAGGAGGTTTGTAGTTTGTAAAGAGGATGGAAGTGGTGTAGAGATGATCAGTGGTGACTGGTATGAAGTTTTGATGTGTGATGATGTAGCAATTTTGATGTGGTATGAAGTTGTGTGCCAGGTTTGTAGTTTGAGTGAAGTCTGGTGGAGGAGCAGTAGTTTTCTTTGGTATAGATGAATGAGTATGGTGAGGGGTATTGGCAATGCTTTGTGAGGTGAAGTGTATGGAGATGGAATGAATGCACACTGTTATATGCAACAGAAGTGAGGCAGAAGTAAGGCAACAGCAGGCTTGAAGGCAGATGGTTTGTTATGGCAGGGAGGGGAGGTGATACAGTTGAGTAGCCAGTATGATGATGAAGTAAGTATTGTTGAAGTAATTGAGGTATGAGGTGGCAGATGTAGTGTGGGAAGTTGTGGTTGAGGAGGGACAGTGGGAAGAGGCAGTATATGTGGTTGTGAATTGTTTGTTGAAGATGGTGAAGCATTGGGGTAGTATGGGTTAATGAAATGGCAACAGGATAACAGTGGTTATGTGATGAAGTTATCTTAGTTAGGCTGTGATGTAGGAAGAGGCAGGGGAGAGGGAGAATGCAGAAGTGAAGAACGTGCACAGCAGTTTTGATGGAAGTAGCCTGTGGAAGTTTTGTATATGCAGTGTCTATGCATAGTAATGCAAATGTAATGATTTTGTAATAGAAAAAGGAATTTGTAAAAGAACTTGTAAATGCAATGCAAAATAATAAAATGTTTTTTTTTAAATTGTGTATTTTTTTTCTTTTTTTATATAGAAATGCAAATGCAAATGAAACCAGAAAACAAGCACACAATCAAAACGCAAGCAAAAATCAAACAAAAGCATACAACACAATTTTTTTCAAATACACTCAACATACAATAATAAAAACACAATAAAATCAACAAAATTAATAATTCAAAGAATAGAAATAAAGTCAAATTAATTCCCTAGCAACGGCACCGAAAATTTGTTTAACGGCTACTAACTTTCTATTGAATTAGAAAATAGCTGAAAATTTGTAATAAAATAACCGCATGCGCACAACGTACAATTTTAGTACATGGCGAGTACGGGTGGTCCGTAGGGAATTGTAAGTGATTTTAAAATTTCTACCCAATCAAATTAAACCAAGAATTTGAGATGTGTTGACTACAAATTTCTAAAAACTAACAAAAACAAAAGGTGGATAAAAATATGAGAGTAGAAGGCAATTTAGAGGCAAATCCCTTTTCATGATCACATAAATCAACACAATGAAATTATGATCTCTCTTTTTGTTCATTAGTGAATTTAGTTGATGTGTTTATCATAAGTATGACCTGTTTGTGCTATTAATTTTCCCAACATAAACCATCAAACTATAACACACCCACTAAACCACTTGTTAACTCTCATGAAAATGATAATGAAGTTAAAAATAAAATATATTCTAAGCATGATCTATTTACTATTGATTAGTAATATAGACCATCAAATTTTGATTCTAAAATCACTTCATTACCAACATCCTATGTAGATGAAGAGGTAATTTGTGTTTATGTTTGTTTAAGCATAGCTTATTTGGTGTCAACAACACAGGCTATCAAATTCAAAGTTAAAACAACAAAATTTTACCCATTCAAACATTTCCATTAAGCACTGAAAGAGATCACAAATTTGCAAGTATGTTGAATCTACATGATTAAGAGAGCTTCATTACCCCCAAATTGAAGGGGTTTAGCTTCTCATAGTTGTTATCATTTCAACAGGTGTAGATTTCGACATAGAAAACAAAAGAAGTTGCAAGTTAATTAAAATAAAAAGTGAATTAAACTACTTACATAAATTAAATCTAAGCTACTAACATAAGAGGAAAAAGAGCATGTAAATAGAAATAAGCATGAAATAAAAGCAAGTAGAAAAAAAAAGAAAAAGAGGCTTAGGGAGCCATTTTATTTTATATTTTGTTGCTGCAACTAAACTAACTAAAGAGGAGACTAAGAGCTCATTACATAAAACATAAGGGTATTTATACATGTTTTGAAACCCTAATGCATATTTTAGGGGACTATCCAAATTGCCCTTGAGGAAGTGTGGCCACCAAGTTATCATTAGCATGAATTAATCCTCCATTAAGTGGCATGT
The DNA here is from genome assembly GCA_030737815.1 of Allium fistulosum. Lineage (NCBI taxonomy): Eukaryota > Viridiplantae > Streptophyta > Magnoliopsida > Asparagales > Amaryllidaceae > Allium > Allium fistulosum. The sequence continues at coordinate 1,382,380,716 of CM060901.1, read as the reverse complement.
AACTTTAATGGCCACTAACATGTGCATTAGCTCCTAATTGTAAATCATGGTAAGTGGGTAAGTGGGGTCCTTCATGTTGCATGAAATGATTTATTTCCATCTTCATTTGTTTCCTTCTCTTATTTATGCATGTTTTCATGAAGCCTCTTCATATTTTTCCATCCAATTTCCTATAAATAAAAAATAAAAATGTCCAAGTAAATTTTCTCAAATTAAATCATACATAAAAATGACCATTTTGCCCCTATATGAAGATGAATAAATGATGATTTGAAAATAATTGAAATTTTGGTTTAAACATGTTAAAATACCTTATATGCTCATTTATTTAATTAAATTGGATTAAATATGGAAGTAAAAATATGCACATTTACATGTACATCACACTCTGCTTTGAGACCTTTGAGCGGGAACGTTACCCGTGCTTCATTTGCCTTCTCAATGTCCTGTTGGCGTAGAATTTCGATGGAGGTAACAGTTTGATTTGTTCGGAGGTGAAGGGTGTCTTGATTGAGCTGACTAAGGATGATCTCGTTGAGATTTTGGAGGCCTCAGTGAAGGACACAGACTTGGATGATTTTGAAGTGACCGACTCAAAGGTTTTGCAATGGTTCTTTTCCTTGGATGTTGGTGATTGGAGGATCGACAATTTGCGACCGGTGGCTCGTCTTGTCATGCACATCATTCAACACAACATTATTTCAAAGTTGGGAAGCCATGACCAGATCTATACCTCGGCGCAGAGAGCCTCCTATGCTTTACTTGGCGGTGTAGCCGTCAATTACGCTCGTGTTTTGATGCTTTATATGGTCGATCAGGGAGGTACCCCGAGGACTCACTTTCTATTTGGCCACTTGCTCACTCGAATGTTTAGGCATTATGAGGTAAATTTAAGCGGAGAGCCAGTAGTGAGGAAGATCCCTCCCGCCAATGATCGGACCACTGTTAAGAGGATGAATATTCCTAACAGCAGCCGTCGGCAACACCAGCAGTGCCGACGACACGAGATTGGGTGTATTGCCGCCATGCTATGACCATTCAAGGGTCGTAGCAACGGATCAAGCTCTAGCCGTAGAGTGAGACCTTCTCATAGTTCGTAGGCAGTGTTTTATTTAGGATTGTTGTATCATTTTATTTCCAGCATTTGTCCTTTTCTGTAGTTTTGTTTGGGTTTTTAAACTATTAGACGTCTCTTGGAAATGCACGCATGACGTTATGAGAATGTTCCTGTTTATTTACCGTGTTATTGTTTCTAGTTATGTAAACTTCTCCTATCTATGCATATGAAAGAAACAGTGTAAGTATGGAAATCTCATAAGTGAACTTAACCAATAGTAAATGCAACATAAGACTGTAAATTTAGAATAGTTGGAAAATTTTAGTGAAGGGCATGGTAAAGTTGTTTTGGTATCACGGATCATTGCTCATGTTCCTTAAAAGCTAATATTTTTGGGTAATTGGACATGATGACATTTTTAAATAAAATGTCAAGTTTTACGGATTAAGGCTAGTTGTGGGATTTTAGAATTTGGTTCATGCGTCTAGCACGTAATCGACTTCCAACTGCACTAAATTATGGTTTGATTTATCAAAATTTTTGAAAAATAAATATTTTAAAAAGTTTCTCTTTTGAAAAAAAGAGTTTTGTGTTTCAGTTATTTTTGATTCAAAATTTGATTTTAATAGAAAACGTGCATCTAAATATTTTGGGATTTTATTTTTCAAATGACGTACAAATTTGAAAAGTAGGAAAGATTGTTGTGATATATTTGATTTGGAAGGCCATATGTTAAGCGTAGGGAAGACAAATAGAGTTAGAATTTATGGATTTAGTGGTGCATTCAGATGGACGATGCGATGAATGCAAGCAGTAACAAGGGAAAAACTATTTTATCCTTAGAATTTCTATTTCCATACCTTGTTGATGACGCGCGCGTGCCTATTTTTAGACTTAGTTCCATTTTAGAGCTTGAAATAAACCTCCTTATGTGTTTTGTGCGTGGAAAATTTGGAGTAAATCCGGGACAGCAAGAAAATTTCCACCGTACTATAGGAATAGGAAGATTATAGAGTGCTAAGAATGCTAAATTCTCCACCTAAATTTCTTGGCATAGGAGTAAAGTTTAGGAAGCGATTATTCGATGCATTATATTATTGGATGGTAGGAAGTAGATGCAAAATTGGTTGCTTCATACTTCTATTCGCAGGAGTATAGGTGTTTGGGTTGAGAAGATTCTTCTAAATGATGCATACATATAGAACTGCCGGTATATATATAGGTAGTTTGCATCATATTTTTTCTAAAATGTTTTCAAAGAAATGCATTCATATAGGAGGATCCCATTTAGAATCATTCGGCATATATATTTTCTGTGTAGTGATACAGTTGTGCACGTTTGCTTGCAAACTTGGTCGTACAATCGTTAGTTGTATAGTTTAGGATAAGTCTAAGCCAAAATCATGACTTAGTCATTGGTGAAATTTTGGGGGTGAAATTCTTTTTAATGGGGGAAGAATGAAACACCTTGTAATTTAGCGTTGTTATTTAATTAGTTAGTTAATTAATTAAGCTCCAAAAATGGAATTTGTGGAAATGATGAATTTGACCATGAAACCTATGTCATTGCATTCGTGGTGAAATTCTAAGCAACTTTCATATTTGGAGTTTTGCGATGGAAGTCCTAACGAAGAAGTTACGGACGAAAAACAAATTCCGAACATAAATGATTCGAATAAGAAAATTAATGTTTTACATTAATTAATCTGGGCCCATAGGTCAACCTGCTACTATGAGCGGTCGACCAGGGGCGGTCGACCGCTCCCTATGTGGCGACTAGGGTTAGCTCAGGCCCAGTGGCCTGGACTTAATATATTTCGATCTGACGGTTGAGGTTGATTCTTACGTCTATAAATTCAGGCCTAACCCTCCCTTCTCTTCTCATATATTTATAGAGGCGGTAGCGAAGCTCTTCCATTTCTTCTTCTCCACTTTCTTTCTAAATTATAAAAATACGATATTTATATCTATATTCGTACAAACTGAAGAAGATACAATTCTAATAAAAATGAGAAGAGAAGAGAATCAAGTATATGCATATTTGAGGTAATTTATATATATTTGTATCTATTTCTCTCCCAATCTCAAATCTCCTCAGATATGTAATTTTAATATATGTATATGTCCTTTTTATATATATTTCTTGGATTAAAAAGGATTTGGAGATGAATTTAAGGTTCTACTTGAGATCTAGAGATTTGGATCGTTGTTAAAAGGTGAGTGGGAAATTTTATATATTTTTTATGATTTTAAATCAATCCCGTTGGCATACATTTGATTTTTATGCCTAAATCAATTTTATTTGTGAACCGTAGCCTTAAATTAGTGTAGAAAACTATTGCTTACATATTCATGTTTAGATCCAATTTGAAATACATTTACACCTAGATCTAAAATCGTTTCCAAAATATTTAGAATCTGAGTGTTGTATATTTTTATTCCAGATATGTACTTGGGTGTAAAATAGGATTTTTGGATCATTGCCCAAATTGTGATATGTTGTAGATTTTACATAGTTTAATTTATGGGAAGAACATCCATTTGATTTTTATAAATTTGTTTACTTTTTCCACTTTTAATTCAATAAGGGCGATATTTGATTTAACAAGGAATACCCACAAACAAAAGGAGAAGAGATGTCTAAGGTACATAATTATTGTCTGTAATTTACACTATTTATTCCAAATAAAAAGAAATTATCCGTTCCTTATAATTTAAAAGGAAGTCAATCTTTTCTTTTTGTGTTAAACTAATTTTTGGAAATCATGGTGGAAAATCTTCCTAGGGAATCTAGTTCCAGCAAATTAAATATGAAAAGCATATTCTAGTCGAATATTTATGACTATAATATGTTTGGATAAGAATAGATGGTTTTGTTAGGTAGTTTATACGTATTTATTACGTTAATAAATAAGAATAGTGTTTATTCGTGCGTTATTTATGCATAACGTTCATTAATTATTACTATATTTAGGGAAGCGAATATGTAGAATTAGGAAATGTAGAAATTCCTATTAATGGGAAATAAATAAGGAATTGCCAATAATTAATAGGAAATAAAAGATTGTAACCCCAATTAATAGGAAATTAATGGGAAATAATGGATATGATTAGATTATGGGTTACAATTGGTTATTATGGGAATTAAAGATTGTAACTTCAATTAATGGGAAATTAATGGAAATGAGTTAGGAGTTATAATAATAGGGACAAATGGATAAAAAGGGACTGATAAAAATGGAATAGTTATAAAAATGTTACTAATTTGAAATTAGTAATCATATATAAATGTCTTAGGAAATGTACATTATGATTTATGGACAAATTGACATTTATGTGCATGAAAAAGGGATTTATGGTAAGACAAGTATTTAAGGTAAATCTTATTGCCTTAAATAAAAAGAGAATTAGTAAGCTATGTCCAATGTCTACCTAAGATCATATAAGTAAAGACTTAGGATGGTCAATTGGACTTAGTAGGTTAGTGATGCGAGGTAAGTAGAGTCACTCGACGGAAGACTGCCCTTCACTTTGAGGCTACCAGCAGTCGGATGTACTTACTACTGACATGAGATATCACTAATCCCAAGACCTGTGACGGCGTGAGAGATTGGACCTGCTTTCTTAATTGAAAATTATTAAATAGTCTAAATTTGGAATCAGGAGCGGTGAGGGATGTCTCCATAGGGGTACGCTTCAAGTTTGAGGTATTAAGTAGCTGTAGGGTCCGCCTCTCTTCTAAAAGAAAGAATTAAGTAACCTAGTGAGATTCCAAATAAATAAGGATATCTCCAAAAAGGTTCACTTCATTGTTGATGTTTTAAGTGGCTATTATAAGACTCGCCTCGCTACCGGAAGAAGTAACCTAATGAGATTCCATATGTATAATTAAGTGGCTTGGGTGAAGTCTCTCACATTGCTAAGACTTTAATAACGATAGATGCATAGTAGTGTGGCTATTATAAATTATAAAGTCATCGATGGTAGTCAAAGGTCTTTATAGTTAAGACAAATAAACCAATAATGACGATGATAGAAGTCCACCTTGGGAATAGGTCTTGAATGATGGAGTCTACCTCGATTGAGGTCTTAAATGACAGAGTCTGCCTATTTCTCTTTTAAAAGTATTATATGGTGATAGTAAAAGCCTGCTTCATATTTAGAAGTATTAAGTCGCATATGGGTATGGAAGTATTGGGTGGTTGATAAGGCTTCGTCTGTTTTTTGTACCTAAGGAATGGATAGGTAAGTAATAGTGTGTGCAATGCAGGGTTAGATTAGAATTGTTAACCTTAATAGACATAACAATTAGATGGAAACCAATCAGTATAAATTTATACCATGGATAGTTTGTAGATTTTCCAGTCAGCAGAACGTTGTTCTAACCCCCTTCTCATTACAACCCACATGATAGAATTAAAGAAGCAAGTCGCTGGAGTTGTATGTGTTTAGTTGTTGGAGAAGTCTTCTTTTCTCTCAAGCTTGATGCTGATGTGACAATCTTCTATCAAAGGAATAACATTAATTCCACGGTAGTAGTCATAATCGGTATTATTATCCTATTATTGTTTTCGCTGTTAGTTTAGATTTCAACCAATCTTTGATAATGCTCATGCTTATTTGCTGGTACAAAATCCAACAATCTGTGCTTTGATGGACTTCGGTTATGAATTTTGTCAAAATTTAGGCCCATTAAGGTATGGGTTGTTACATTTGGTATCAGAGCCTAGGTTAGTAGAGCAGAGGAATTAGGATAAATTGAGAGAACGTATTCATACTTTCCTATTTAATATTATTATATTTTTATGTTGGATTCTAAAAGTTCCTACCATAGAATTAGTTGTAGTTCCACTCTAAAAAAATAGGCAAATCAACTATAGGATGGAAATATCTTAAAGTTAATATTTTCACGCCGACTCCGAAGTACCCCACGGAGTGCTGGCGATGCATAAGGCGCTGTTGATGAAGTGCATGAGTACGATATATGGTAGAATCTTGGTGACTGGAGGTGTTCGAATTGATGGTTGAGATTTTAGCTATCTTGTGATTTTGGATTTTGATGACGAGTTCCAGTCGGAGACACACATTTATTTCAGATGGGCGATAAATTAGAGTATGTATGTTGCGATTGTCCGGAGGCAAGTTTTTGCTAGGGTGCATTCATTGATCACCTCTTTGATGGAAAATCGGCATTTTATTTGGATAATTAATGTCAATTCCTTAGTCTAAAACCTATGAGAGTATTTTTATAAAGTACTTTCTGGAAATGCCTTAGATTTTGGAATAAGGGGTTTTAAAGGATTTATTTTGGAAATTTTGTTTTGGAAAAGTTTTTTAGATTTTAATTTCCAAAGAAACACGTATACTACTACGTTGGTTGTGTTAGAAATTTTTAGTTTATAAAAGATTAATTCTTGAAATCTTTAGATATTTATACATAAATCTGTAAAGGCTTGATTTTTATTTTTGACAAGGAAGTAGTTTTCTAATTTGGGAAATTCATGCTTTAAAAAGGTTTTTGGAAACCCTGAAATATTTATATATGTATATATATATATATAAGTTTGATTTTTAATGGAAGTTTTGGTATGAAATAGTGTCTATTATTTAAAAACAAGTATAAAGGAGCATATAGTTAGCTTAGTGATTTTTTGGTTTATAAAATCGAGGTTTTTTTAAACTTCTCTATTTAAGGTACAAACAAAATACGAATGAAATTCAATTTTATTGGGGTATGTAGTTTAAAGTGTCATTGTACCACCAGCTATTGGAAGAAATTTATGTGCGAAGTAGGCAGGAAATAACAGCTGGAATATTTTTGGGTTCTTTGATTGTTGTTGGTCGCATAAGTTTTGTTAACACTACTATGAACTGCTAGAGCATGGTTCAGGACGAGACGGTAGGCTTTGACACCGCCGTGATGAGGACAAGAACCTTTTGGATCATGTCGAATCGAAGGAGACGACGTGAAACGGTTATTATTATTTAGTCCGACCCAAATTAGGTCTAGGTTCAATTAACACACAAAGTCCATCTAGCGGTTGATCATCTAGCGGTAAACCTAGAGTGGTCTACCAATTAACGAGTTTTGACACAACTTGAACCTGGAACGGGACTATAAAAGTCACGTCTAAATTTCCCTAGTTGCCTTCTTTCGTTCCGTCTTCCTTAGCAAATCGAACCCAATCTTCATCCTCCTCCTTCTCCAAGTATCAGCCTCTCTCTTCCGTTCCTCCCCTATGCAATGTCGCTTTTCCCTAGGAATAGCAACCTTGCCCTTTCCACCTCATGCTGGTTTTTGCACATTAAATCTTGCCCCACAACACTCCGTATCTAAACCCTATTTTCTCCTTCCGACCACTTCTTAGCCCAAGACACCTTTCCGCACTGCCATTTTTTCCTCATACCATTATGGTCTCAATCCTCAAGAGGCCACTTGGCTAGACCAGAATGGGCAGAAGGTTTCGACGCTTTTGGGCTGGAAGAGTTAATCATCGCGATAGGATTTGCACCTATCCTCTACATTGAGAACTTTGAGCGGGAATGTTACCCGTGCTGCATTTGTCTTTTCGAAGTCCTGTTGGCATAAAATTTTGATGGAGGCAACAGTTTGATTCGTTTGGAGGTGAAAGGTGTCTTGATTGAGCTAACTATGACGATCTCGCCGAGATTTTGGAGGCCTCCGAGAAGGACGCAGATTGGATGATTTTGAAGTGACCGACTCAAAGATTTTGCGGTTGATCTTCTTTCAAGATGTTGGTGATTGGAGGATCGACAATTTGCGGTCCGTTGCCCATCCCGTCATGCGCATTATTCAACACAACATCATTCCAAAGACGGGAAGCCTTGACTTGATCTATACCTTAGTGCGGAGAGCCATCTATGCTATAATTGGCGGCATAGCTATTTATTGGGCTCGTGTTTTGATGCTTCATATGGTCGATCAGGGAGGTACCCCGAGGACTCACTTTCTATTTTTCCACTTGCTCAATCAAGTGACATTACAAGGTAAATTTGAGTGGAGAGCCACTAGTGAGGAAAATCCCTCCCACCATCGACCAGACCACTATTAAGAGGATGGATATTCCTTTATCGCAAGCCGCATCACCTGTACCAGCACCAGTGCAGCAGCCGTCCACAGCAACAGCAGTGTCAGTGGCATGAGATTGGGTGTATAGCTGTCATGCTATGACCATTCAAGGGTCACAGCAATGGATCAAGCTCCAGTCTTGAAGCGAGACCTTCTCACAGTTCGTAGGCGATGTTTATTTAGGATTGTTGTATCTTTTAATTCCCAGCATTTTTTCCTTTTCTGTAGGTTTGTTTGGGTTTCAAAATTGTTGGTTGTCTCTTGAAAATGCAAGCACGACATTATGAGAATGCTCCTATTTATTTATTGTGTTATTGTTTCTAGTTATGTAAATCGCTCCTATTTATATGTATGAAAGAAATAGTGTAAGTATGGAAATCTCATAAGAGAACTTAACCAACAGTAAATGCAACATAAGACTGAAAATTTAGAATAGTTGGAAAATTTTAGCGAAGGACATGGTAAAGTTGTTTTGGCATCACGGGTCATTGCTCATGATCCTTAAAAGCTAAATTTTTTGAGTAAATGGACATGATGACATTTTAAAATAAAATGTCAAGTTTTATGGGTTAAGATTAATTGTGGGATTTTAGAATTTGGTTTATGCGTCTAGCGCATAACCGACTTCCGACTATCCTGAATTATGACTTGATTTATCAATTTTTTTGAAAAAGACATATTTTGAAAAGTTTCTCTTTCGAAAAAAAGGTTTTGTGTTTTAGTTATTCTTGATTTAATTTCTGATTCAATAGAAAATGTGCATCTAAATATTTTGGGATTTTATTTTTCAAATGACGTACAAATTTGAATAGTAAGAAAGATTTTTGTGATATATTTGGTTTTGAAGGCCACATGTTAAGAGTAGGGAAGGCAAATAAAGTTAGAATTTGCAGATTTAGCAGTGCATTAGGATCGACGATGCGATAAATGCAAGCAGTAGCAAAGGAAAAGTTTTTTAGCCTTGAAATTTCTATTTCCATACCTTGTTGACGACGTGCATGAGCCGTTTTTAGACTTAATTTCGTTTTAGAGCTTAAAATAAGCCTCCTAAAGCATTTCGTGCATGGAAAATTTGAAGTAAATCTGGGGCAGCGAGGAAATTTTCACTATATTACGGGAATAGGAAGATTATAGAGTAGTAAGAATGTTAAATTCTCCATGTAAATTCCTTTTATGGCATAGGAGTAAAGTTTAGGAAGCGATATTTCGATACATTAGATTATTGGATTGTTGGAAGTGGATTAAAAATTGGTTGCTTCATACTTCTATCCGTAGGAGTATATAGGTTTTGGTTGAAAATATTTTTCAAAAAACTGCATACTTATAGTAGAACTGGCAGTATATATAGGTTGTTTGCATTATATTATTTAAATGTTTTCAAATAAATGCATTCACATAGGAGGATCCGATTTAGAATCATTCGGCATACATATTTTTTGTGTGGTGATACAGTAATACACTATGCACTTGTGCACATTTGGTTGCAAAATGGTTGTACACTGATTGGTTATGTAGTTTAGGATAATTTTGATCCAAAACAATGACTTGGTCATTGGTGAAATTTCGGGGTCGAAATTCTTTTAAGAGAGGAAGAATGTAACACAAGTAATTTGGCGTTTATTATTTAATTAGTTAATTAATTAATTAGGCTCCAAAAAAGGAATTTTTGCAAATGATGGAATTTGACCACAAAACTTGCACCATTGCATTTGTGGTGAAATTCCAAGCAACTTTTATATTTGGAGTTTTGCAATAGGAGTCCAAACGAAGAAGCTACGGACGAAAAAGGAATTCAGAACGGAAATATTCGAATAGGAAAATTAATGTTTTATACTAAATAACCCAGACCCATGGTTGACCCGCCACTATAGCAGTCGATAAGGGGTAGTCGATCCCTAGGTAGGGGGCGATCGACTGCTCCCTGTGTGGCAACTAGGGTTAGCCTAGGCCCAACGGTCCAGATTTAATATATTTCGATATGATGGTTGAGGTTGATTCTTACGTCTATAAATTCAGGCCTAACCCTCCCCTCTCTACTCATATTTTTCTCGAGGCTGTAGCGAAGCTCTTTCATTTCTTCTTCTCCACTCTCTTCCTATATTATAAAAATAATGTGTATATATATATATATATATTCGGACAAATTGAAGAAGAATTGAATTCTAATAAAAAGGAGAAGAGAACAGAACAGAACAACTATACGTGTATTTAAGGTATATATTTGTATATTGGTATCTATTTTCTCTCCCAATTCCAAATCTCTTCTCAGATCTGTAATTCTAATATATGTATATACCCTTTTTATGCATATCTCTTGGATTAAAAAGGATTTGAAGATGAATTTAAGGTTCTACTTCAGATTTGGAGATTTGGATCGCTTTTAAAAAGCGAGTGAGAAATTTTATATATTGTTTATGATTTTAAATCTATTCCGTTGGCATACGTTTGATTTCTATGCCTAAATCAATTTTATTTGTGAATTGTAGGCTTAAATTAGTGCAGAAAACCATTTCCTACATATTCTTGTTTTAGATCTAATTTGAAATATGTTTACACCTAGATCTGGAAATTAGTCCCAAAGATTTCAGAATTTGAATGCTATATGTTTTTATTCCAGATCTTTACTAGGGTGTAAAATATGATTTTTGGATTATTGCCCAAATTGTGCTATGTTGTAGATTTTCCATGGTTTAATTTATGGGAAGGACATCCGTTTAATTTTTATAAATTTGTTTACTTTTTCCACTTCTAATTCAAAAAGGGCGACGTTTGATTTAACAAGGAATACCCACAAACAAAAGTGGAAGAGATGTGTAAAGTACATATTTATTCTTCGTAGTTTACACTATTTATTCCAAATAAAAAGAAATTATTCATTCCTTGTAATTTCAAACAGAGTCAATCTTTCCATTTTGTGTTAAACTAATTTATGGAAATCATAGCGGAAAATCTTCCTAAGGAATCTAATCCCCGCAAATTAAATATGGAAAGCATATTCTAGTTAAATATTTATGACTATTATATATTTGGATAATAATATATAGTTTTATTAGGTAGTTTATACGTATTTATTGCATTAATAAAGAAGAACAGTGTTTATTCGTGCATTATTTATGCGTAACGGTCGTTGGTTATTATTACATTTAGGGAAGCGAATAGCTAGAATTAGGAAATGTAGTAATTCCTATTAATGGGCAATAAATTAAGAATTTCCAATAATTAATAGGAAATTAATGATTGTAACCCCAATTAATAGGCAATTGATAGGAAATAATGGATAGGATTAGATTAGGGTTATAATTGGTTAGTATGTGAATTAAACATTGTAACTCCAACTAATGGAAATGAGTTAGGAGTTACAATTAATGGAGACAAATGGATAAAAATGGACTGATAAAAATGGAATAGTTATAAAAAGGTTACCAATTTGAATTAGTAATCATACATAAATGTCTTAGGAAATGTCCGCTAGGATTATATAGATAAATATATATTTATGAGCATGAAAAGGGAATTTATGGGTAGATAATTATTTAAGGTAAATCTTATTGCCTTAAATAAAAGGGGAATTAGTAGGCTAGGTCCAATGTCTACCTAAGATAATATAAGTAAAGATTTAGGATGGTTAATTGGATTTAGTAGGTTAGTGATGCAAGGTCAGTAGAATCACTCGACGGAAGACTGCCCTTCACTTTGAGGCTACCAGCAGTTGGGTGCACTTACTACAGACGTGAGATATCACTAATCCTAGGACCCATGATGGTGTGAGAGATTGGACTTGCTTTCTTAATTGAAAAGTATTAAATGGTCTAAATTTGGAATTAGGAGTGGTGAAGGATATCTCCATAAGGGTTCACTTCTGTTTTGAGGTATTAAGTGGCTATTGGGTCTGCCTCTTTCCTAAAAAGAAGTATTAAGTAACCTTGTGAGATTCTAAATAAATAATGATATCTTCAAAAAGGTTCACTTCAGTGTAGAGGTATTAAGTGGCTATTGCAGAGCCCGCCTCACTACCGAAAGAAGTAACCTAATGAGATTCCATATTTATAGTTAAGGGTGACGGTGGATATCTTGGGAAGGGTTCGCTTCGTGTTTAAGGTACTAAGTGACTAATCTTTGTTTCGCCTCTCTGCTATAAAAGAAGTACTAAGTAGCCCAATGAGATTTCCAAGCAATGTTAGCTAGATAGTACCAATGAGGAGTCCGCCTTGGAGTTAGGTATTAAATGGAAAAGGCCTACCTATAATAAGTGTTAAATGGTCAGAGGCATGCCTGGTCCTTGTTAATGAGGTTAAGTGTCTTGGGTACAGTCTCACAATCCTAAGACTGTAATAACAATGGATGCACTAGTAGTATCGCTATTATAAATTATAAGACCATAGGTAGTGGTCAAAGGTCTCTGTAGCTAGGACCAATAGACCAATAATAACGATGCTAATAGTCCAACTTGGGAGTATGTCTTAAATGATGGAGTCTTCCTCGATTGAGATCTTAAATGGCATAGTCTACCTATTTCTCTTTTAGAAGTATTATGTTGTGATAGTAGAAGCCCGCTAAGTGGCAAATGGGTATGGAAGTATTGGGTGGTTGATAAGGCTTCGTCGGTATTTTGTACCTTGGGAACGGGTAGTAAGAAATCGTGTGTACGATGCAGGGTTAAATTAGAATTGCTAACCTTAATAGACATAACAATCAAATGGAAACAAATCGGTATAAATTTATGTTATGGACGGTTTATAGGTTTTCCAATCACCAAAACATTGTTCTGACCCCTCCTCATTACAACGCATAGGATAGATTTAGAGGAATGGGACACTGGAGCTGGATGTGTTTAGTTGTTGGAGAAGTCTTCTTTTCTCTCATGTTCGATGCTGATGCGACAATATTCTATCCAAGGAATACCATTAATTCCAAGGTAGTAGTCACAATCAGTATTCTTATCCTATTATTTTTTCCACTGTGAGTTTAGATTTCTATCAATCTATGATAATGCTCATGCTTATTTGCAGGTACCAAATACAACAATATGTGCTTTGATGGACTTAGGTTTCGAATTTTTCCAAAATTTAAGCCCATTAAGGTATGAGTTGCTACAATTGGAATAGCACCATTTGAGGTGCTTTATGGTAGACTGTGTAATTCACATATTTGTTGGTTAGTTGTGGGAGAAAGACTCATGTTAGGACCTGACATGATAAGAGATGCTACTGAGTAGATAGAGTTGACTCATGCCAGCATGGAAGTTGCACAATGGAGGCATAAGAGTTATGCCAATAAGAGAAGAAAGGGCTTAGAATTTGGAGTATGTGATCGCGTGTTCATAAAGGTTTCACCAATGCAAGGTGTTATGCACTAGGAGAATATGGAAATTTTGGCTCCTAGATTTATAGGGTTGCTTCTAGTGATAAAGAGGATCGGTAAGCTCGCATATCGAGCTGAGTTATATAGTAGCTTGGTGGTTTTTCATAATGTTTTTCATACATCGCATTTGATAAAATGTGTTCATGATTGTAGTACAGTAGCGGAACTGAGGGTAATTGTGGACTTAACTGTAGAATGGAATTTAACTTATGCTAGATGACCAATAGGGATTGTTGGTCGAGAGGTGAAAGAATTGAGGAACAAATTTATTGTACTTTTTTGCATCCAATGGAGCATGATAAAAGATGGTTGTACCTAAAAGGTAGAGGATAGGATTAGGAACGTCTATCCTGAATTGTTTTAGACATTCATGTTTGTATCAGGGTGTTTTGTTTGACTATTGTATTTTCTAGTAGTGGCACTAAAGTATTTATGTTATGTAAATATGTTTTAAGAGTTGATTTAAACCATTATATTTGCTGGTTGATGATTTACATTAGTATGGTATTGAGTAACTTTTGTACTTGTGTGTACTTATGTGATGATGACTTTATATTATCAAGGTGGTAGTGTAATTATTATTCTTCCTTATCTAAATTTCGAGGATGAAATTCCTATAAGGAGGGGAGAATGTAAGACCCCGTAGTTTGGAGTAACATAATAAAGTAAATTAAACTAATAATAAGAATTTATTCAGTAAAAATTAAACGAATTTAATTGTAAGAATTACCTAAGGAGGTTTAACTAATTAAGTGTGTGATACTTTAAAAAGTTAATTAAATGGACTAAGAGTAATTAGAGAAATTAAATATGGCCTCGATAAAAGGAATAAATAAAATTTTAGTTTAGAATAAAGAGGATTTGGTATTAAGGGATGTAAGTTAGTGAGATTAGGTAAGAAGGACTTTAGCCCAAGATAAAATTACTAATGTATATACCCTCAAACATATTCTCTCCATTCATCCTCAATTCATTTTAAAAACAAAATAAAGAAACTCTATCAACCTAAGCATGGCATCCATTTTCGAAAGAATAGAAGAGGAAATAGAAACAAAGGACTAAAGCTTTCATTTCCAAGGAATAGAGAAGAGATTTAATCAAGTTCTTCTTGATCTAGGTCGATAAAACTTTTTCTAATTACCTTCAAACCTATTTAGGATCATATTTGATGTGTTTTGGATGTTTAAACAAGTTTTTGTGGTAATGAATGTTTTATCTTTGTCTAGGTAGTTAAAAGATGATGATTTGAGACATGCTGTAGGGTAAAACTTGATTTAATATTTCTAAATATAATGAAATTTTAATATGATAAACTTAACTTCAAAACGAAGGTATATTTAATTTTTGTAATTTTTATAATTTTTAATGGAAATATAATTAATTATGAATTTTCTAGGTGGAAAATAGGCATTTTCAAGTATAATTTAATATTCAAAATTATTAAAGTTAAATATTTTGATTTGAAACTTTGATTAGATGTTAATATGATGTTTTCGAATTTTGGTGAATTCTTAGGAATTTCCATTAATTAGAATTATTATGAATCAATTGACAAAAGAAAAATATACTTTAATTAATAAAATAATTAAAGAAATTATTAATTAAAGGGCATTAATCTCGGCTAGGCTCAGGGAAAATTGTTACAAGATAGTAACCATTGAACAAATGACATGTTTACAAGTAGGTTAAAAGTTATTAATTTATTACGAAAAAATATCATTTTTTATTTAGTTACGGATTTGCCATTATTATAGGCGATGGCTTTAAGATTGAGATACTTGGTAACCTAATATGCGATAACACTTAAATTTGACATGCGATAGCTTTTATACTTGTCATGCAATGGCTTTTACACTTGACATGCGATAGCCTTGATATGTGATAGTTTATATACTTTACATATGATAGCTTTGTCAGCGATGACCTTGACATGCGATAAATTTTATGCTCGACATGCGATAGCTTTACCATGCAATAGCCTTTCCATGTGATAGCTTTTATACTTAACATGTGACAGCTTTGCCATGAGATAGCCTTGATATGCGATAGTTTTGTCGTGCGATAGCCATTATTTATGATAGCTTTAGGGTGCAATGGCTATGTGATGCAATAGCCTCACGGTACGATAGTTTTGCGGTGTAATAGTTTTAAGGTGTGATTGTTTTGTGATATGATAACTTCAAGATGCGAAAGCTTTACGATGAAATAGCTTTGTGATGCGATAGCTTCAAGATGTGATAGCTTGGTGGTGCGATGGCTTTGAGGTGTGATAGCTTTTGAACTAGGCATGCGATAGTCAGGGTAATAAAATTCTTTTAAGTAAAAGAAGAGAATACTCGATAGCATTTTGGAAGCCAGTTTCTGAAATGTTGATTGAGAATTTCATAAGTATGAATTGAGATAAAGATAATAAGTTTAATATAGGAGCTTATTTAAGATTGAAAAATGAAATAAGCTTAGGGAAGCTAAGAACTGATAGTCGCATCATTTAAACGGAAAGATAAAAATGTTTTATCTAAAGAATGTGCAGGGTAAACAGCCGACGAATAAAAGAAGTGGATTGAACTTGAGACTGTAAAATATACTAACTCATGGGGTTGTTAAATGGCAAGGAGCCAAGGCAATGAAGTCTAAATTCAATTTTATAAGGTATGGTGCCACGACTTGAGAAATATATAGAGTTCATTTCAAAATTTTAAGTCTAGGGAGAGTAATAACGTCAAGATGGATGTATTTTAAGGAATGAATCAACAGCGTGAAACAAAATTATTTTTGGGACTAAGAGGGGCTATTGACGTTTGGTAAGGATGCTTGCTAGAATGTATTCAAGGTGCTTACATTCAACCTCCTAGTAGAGTCAGGGTAACTCTAGTCAGGGTGGTTCCCATGGTGGAATGAGTGGCCATTTCATTGGTGTTGTTGTTTGAGAAAGCAATAATTAGTGATAGACATGCCTTAGAGGGTAATCACTAAGCAAAGTTAATGGTATTTTTAATATTGACACCTAAATAAGAGTCTAGGTGATGCTTATGAACGTGACTGATGATTTTATGACTTGGTTCATAACAACTTGATGATAAGTATATTGAATACTTAAACTAAAATTGATGAATATAAATATGACATGGTTCATAGTTAAGTATAGGGTATACTTATGTTTTAAAAATGATGATATATGTATGCTCATAATGCGATGATTGTTTACACGATATGATGTAATTGTTGTTGATTAAATGGTAAGGGGAAACTAATTCCGTGCTTTAACGGCATGGTCTCACTGTATGTTTTAAGGTAAAGTATTACTCATGCCAGGCTATATGTCTGGCCGATGTTTTTTCTCATGAACTCGGAGATGCTCATTCGAGTAGGTTAAATTTATGGATTAGACAATAAACTTATGGAAGACGAATAAAGAAGCTAAACATGAAACAGGAGGCATGTTGCAAGTAATAGTTATTTTTGTATACCGCTATTGTAAAAGCAGGTTATATAATTGGTTTAGTGTTCGTGCTGGCATCTTTGTATGTCCGACATGACACTAGTATTTATATTTATTACATTTCAACCCTGCATTGGCACGTTTTAGGATTATAAAAATGTAATTGACGAGTTATGTAATGTAAAATATTTAGCTGTTGTGTTTACTTAATATTATGAAAATAAAATTAATCTCATTCTGTCACTTGAAAATAATTCTGATGATGATCGCAACATCATTTGCAATCATTTACGGGTATCAGAATTGTGGATATTGCAGGAATGTTGTCTCGGGAGAAAGTATAGCCTTCGAGCCATAATCCACGGCAAAAGGATTATGCCCCGTTGCAGTCATATAAGTAGTACAGTAGGCCCAGAGTGAGAGTGGAAACTCATCAACCAACGCTCCCTTAACCTTTTCCAATTGCTTCTTAATGAGTCTTTTAAGAACATTATTCACCAGCTTGACCTATCCATTGTCCTACAGGTGTGTCACCATTGAGAAGCTCTTCTTTATCTCATGTTGCCGATAGATGTCAGTAAGTTCTTCGCTATAGAACTTTAATCCATTATCAAAGATGATCTATATATAACGACACTCCAAACCTGCATATAACACTCCGTACCAGAAAATTTATCACTTTGGTAGATGATGTCTTAGTAAGCGGCTCTGCTTCGACCCACTTGGTAAAATAATCTACTACCACTATCGATACGTAGTTGCACCTCCGGCCATGGGTAGCTCTTCAATCATATTGACGTCGCAAATAACAAATGGCCAAGGAGAAACCATGTGAGTTGATTTCGAGGGTGGTATCCTAGAGATTTTTGTAAATCTTTGGCGATTACCATATTTCTTTGCATATTCCATTTCATCATTATTAAGTGTTATCCCGAAATATCAATATCCTAATATTTTATCAGCTAGGCTCTACCCCTAGTGTGGTCCCTACAGCCGCCTTATTTTACATTGTCTAATATATTTTTAGTTTCCCTTCCAGCTACACACCTTAGAAATGGATTCGAGAATCCTCTCCTATACAAGATGTCATCTTGTATTATAAACCGTGATGCCTTCCTCAATATCGTTATTGTCTTATTTCGATTATGGGGTAGGACATTGGTTAAGTACTCAATTCTGGGAGTCTTTGCCATAATATTACTTTTCTTGAAATTTGAACTGATAATATCACTACCAGGACCGAGCCGAAGGGAGTCCATTTCTAAAACTAGCCAATTTTTTCAAATCATCGACGTTACGAGGGATACGTTTCACTGCATAATACTCTAGTTCATTAAGATAAATCATACCTTTCTTCAAATATGATGCCAACCATTCTTCTTTTACTAGAACTCCCCAAGCACTTGATTCACAACTAGTTGAGAACCATGTGAATGCATAATGATTTAATTCCCAGCTACTTCACTGTCTCTAATTGGAATATCAGAGTTCATACTCAACTTCATTATTTGTTGCCCCAAATCTTAATCTTAGCGCATAACACAGCTTTCGAGTTTGATCAAGATTGCTCCAACACCTTTATGTTCATTAGAGGCTCCATCCATGAACATTCGCCATTTAAGAGCTTCGGTCTTGTTTGCTTCTAACTCCTCGTCCCTGATAGTAAACTCTATGATGAATTATGCTAAAACTTGCCTTTGATCTTTGTTTAGGGATGATACATAATTTTGTATTGGCTCAACTCAATACTCAATTTGAATAAACTTCACGAAGGATTCGGGCTGTGGAGGACTTTCCTAAGAGGTTGGTGTATCGGCACCCTAATAGAGTGAGGCTAAAAGTAATTTCTTAGTTCCGTAGGTGCAATCGGCAAGCAATAAGCTAACTTTTCCAAATTTAGGTATCTAGACTCGGATCTGATCAAGCGCATGCTGATTAGTATACCGGTATTTGTACCTTATTTTACTCCCGTATCAAAGTTGTGCTTAAGGCATGAACTAACACAAAAAGGTACAAATGTAGATCCCCTACTTCTGCTGGCATGGATAAAACTGGTAGCTTCTATAAGTGCTCTACAAGTTGCACAAATGTGGTTAAGCACTCAACGGACCATTTAAACTTTCCTTTCTCCTCCTTAAGTGCTTCAATGATAGGAATGCACCTATTCATTGCCTTTGAGATGAAACGACTTAGCATAGTCACCATTTCGTTTAGACTTTGCATCTATTTCCATGTTATAAGGTTTTTATGTCCTAATACTTGGATCTGTTTTGGACTTGCCACTATTCCTCAAGCATGCACAGTAAATCCAGGGAACTTCAATGAAGAGACTCCAAATGAACATTTCGATGGGTTTTTGCATCATTCCATATTTCCATGGTACTTGGAACATTTCTTCCAAATGATTAATGTAATTATTTGTTTTCCTAGATTTTACAAGCATATCATCCATGCATACTTCCATGGTTTGCCGAATCTGGTTAGAAAACATCTTGTTAGACAAATGATAATATGTGGCTTCTACTTTCTTTAAGCCAAAAGGCATCACCTTATAGCAAAATAATCCTAGATTGGTAATGAAGCTCAAGTGATCTTAGTGAAGGATGTAAGTTTCTATCTAGCTATATCTAAAGCAGGCATCCACAAAAGATAATAGCTCGGGCCCGACTATTCCATCCACCAATTGGTCAACTCTAAGAAGTAGGAAATGCTCTTTGGGTCAAGAAGCATGTAAATTTAAGAAGTCGATGCACGTTCTCCATTTCTTATTCGGCTTCTTGACTAGAACAGGGTTATCTATCTATTTCAGGTAGTGAGATTCTCTTATAAAACCATTTGACAATAAAGATTTTACCTCCTCATTCAAGGCCATCGATCGATCTAGTCCTATGCTTCTTTTCTTATTCTTAAAGGGGGTACCCTCGGACCAGTGTTCAATGCATAACATGCAATTTCAACAGATACCCCGCACATATCCGTAGAGGCTATGAAAACACGTCTTGTTTATTCTTTATAAAACCTGCCTTTGTGCTTTCAAACCCCACTCCAGCTGGGATCCGATTTTCATCACATTGGTTGAGTCATTCTCATCGACCGTCGCAAACTCTATAGCCTCCACAGGCCCTATAATTTGCCCTTCTTCTCCATCACTAAGTTCTAACTCATTAAAGGGATCACTTGTATACATGAGAAGGGGCCCTTTTTGTAATTGTTATATGTTCAAGTTTTTAATGCAGAGAGCCCTCTTACATTCTTCCCTTTCTCATGACCTTTATTCTTAAGGAGTTTCGACACACAGCATTCCCTTGTTGTGTCCTGGTCACCTTTAATAATTCCAACTCCATTCGCTATTAGGAAGTTCATCTTCAAACACCTTTGGACTAGAGCTGCCCAAAAATTAGAAAGAGCAAGTCGCCCTAAAAAGACACTGTATGCCGAGAAACCATCCATCAAAACGAAATTTTCTTTTGTACAACTGATCGAGGATGGCTTTGAGCTTAACAAATAGATCCATCAATCCAAAAGGCATCTTTCCTTCTTCGGTAAATCCATGCAATAATTTTTTACATGGAGTAACATCCTTCATATAAAATCTCATCTCGTCGAAAGAACTCTTGAACATTATGTTAATTGATCTTCCAATATCTACCAAAATGTAGTGTATCTCTGATGAGTCAAGCATTGGTGAGATTACCATCGGATCGGTGTGGGTATATTGCATTCCTTAAAAGTCTCAATCATTGAATGTAATCTCAGAATCATCCCGACGAGGGGCCTTAGCATCATGTTCCCCATCCATAGCATATACAAACTTCTTGCCATTTTTTATTGACTTAACATACCTTTTTATCTCAACCCAACGTTCTTAGCTATGTGTAGTCCACCTGTTATCATGTTGGCCACCATCCTTCCATTATTTCTAGAAGCAGCACCAGTTCCTTCTTCATCATCCCCATGCAGTGGTGGCCATGGTAATTAACGTACTAGAATTAGGGTGTCGTTTGAGTCCTTGACATGTCTTTATAACATTATATTATGTACTCCTTAATCAAGTCTCTAAGTGATGACATTTGTTGGTGTTATGTACATGCAACTCGCGCAAACGACAGTATTTGTAACACCCTGCATTTTTATATAATTAAATAATCAAACAACGATTAATAGTGAAAATAAACATTTTTGTAATTGTCAGAATATGGCCCCAAAACTTATACCATTGTGTTTGTGGCGATTTTCTGATCGATTTCTATATATAACTTGTCAAAATCTAAGTCAATACGGAGAAGTTACAAAATGAACAAGAAAACAGAAAAAGAAAAAAGAAATAAATATATATGGGTCGACCCATCGATCGACCCACAACACCCCAGGTCGACCCGAAGAGAGCACAGGTCGACCGTAGGGTCGACCCACGTTATTACCTAGATGCAATCTCGTCCAGGTACGTGCCGAACCAAATAAAAATTTATTTTTATTCAATCTGAGTCATACGTTGATAGATCTGAGGGCTCCAAACGACCCTGTGATGTGGTGGCTTCAGATTCAATCCAAGATTCCAATGGTCTAAGATCCCCAAACTCCACTATAAATAGAACCCTAGGCCTAGCTATTTTCTCACAATCAGATTTTCTCCCAATGGGTTCATTGCCTGAGGCTGAACCCTAAATAGAAAATATTTCTTTGGGTTCATTGCCTAAGGCTGGACCCTAAAAAGAAAATATTTCTAGGGAGAAGATCTTCTCAATAAAAATATTAGACACCTTAGAAAGGGGATCCAGGAAGACCATGGAGCCAAGCTGAGCACAAGCAAATCTAAGGATGACAAGTGAGTGGATTTAAATTATATATCTTTTACGTTTATAATATATTATCGTTAGATTCCCTTTTTATATTTTAATTCAGTAATTAGTTTTGTTGAAAACTGTAGATTGTATAAGAGAGCTTATATTTAATTATTATTTATATGGAAAAGAAGATAGTAATCCAATTAAATATGAATAATATTAGGCTTGACAGTTAGAGGAAGGCATAAGCCTAAAAGTAAGAAATTTACAGTTATTTACATCTATTTTAAAGTTGAAATTTAGCCTGTACATGTTAGCTTCTTTTTATTCCTTTTTTCACGAATAAAATAGTAAAGAGAAGAATTCGCAAATACGGACTAAAATATAAGAACACTAGAATTATAGAAATTATATGTAAAATAAGAAAAGCTGAAATAAAAAGAGAAAAATAGAAATTTGCAATAAATTATGTTAAAACGGAGAAAAATAAATTAAAAGGGAAAATTTAACAACTTGATAGGGAAGTTAGTGATAGATTAGTTGGTTGGCTTAGAAAAAAGAATACATGTCCATAGTTTAATATTTAAAAGATAACGATAAACGTAATTGCAAGGATAAAAGAAAGAAAAAGGGAATTAGTGTAAAATAGAGCCACTATTGTATTTTGCACTACCCGAAAAGTAAAGAAATAATAAAAGGAATATCTTGCAATTACGAATTATTGTTTATAGCTTCATTTAGTATTAAAAGATGGAAATGGATTTTTAGCACAGTTTTTGTAACCAACCAAATAGAATAGAACTACTTCCTAGAATATAAGAAAATAAAGTGAAGAATTAAAGGAATTAAAGAAGAAATCAAGTTAATTATTAGACAAGACTAGAAGCTATAGACAGAAATGTAACTAGATCTGCATTTACTACGCAGATAATAGAATAAAAGCAAAGCAGTTATTATGATAAGTAAATTTGTGAAAGTTGGACATAGTCCCAAGCCAAGATTGTCGTATAACATAAGAGAATTCAATATCATAATAAAAGAAAACAGACTAGAATAGAAAAGAGACACTTGTAATTATATTTATAATATATATATATATATATATATTATAAAAGAATACAGAAGTGACAATTGCAAGTAAAATTATAACATAGGTTATAATTAAGAAGAAAGAACAAAAAAGGCTTATTTTAAGACTTAGATTACATTAATAAGCAAAGAGCAGAAATAACAGGAGAGGCTTATTTTAAAACTTACACTAAGTTAATAAGCAAACATAAAAACAGGGCCCATACCAATAGCATTCCCTTTCAGTCAGGAACTGATGGTCTCACAATAAGCTAGGTGAGGCTGGGACAAGCTTTGTTGATTAAGGTAAATAAGTAGCCAACAGAATAAGAAAAGTAAACTAAATGCAGAATAAAAGATTAGACATAGGGTCTAATAAAATAATAAGATGCATTTGGAGCAGCCCAAAGGATGAAGAGCCTAATGAAGCAGTTCATCACAGAATTCAGCACAGAAGATGCAAGTCCAACTTAGTTATTTTGGGCTAGAAGGAAGAACGAGACTTCAACGGGATGTGAGGGTACTCTAGGATGGCCCTCTGGGGTAGGCATAGCGAAGCAGTCCCCCGGAGGCAGGTCTGTAGGTGTTCCATCAAGTGGGTATGCCTTGACTACTTTTGCATGGCAGGACCATTGTAGGCAGTCAAAAGGGGTTGATGTTTGGAGTAGGATATTCGTATGACACCAAACTTGACTTGCGAGTAGGTTTTAGTTGGCAGAACCCAAAAGGATAGTCGCATGCAGATATCGGGCCAGCATCAAACCAAGAAGCGAGTTCGGGAAAGACTGGAGTTAAATCAAAAGGCCAATGATTCTTTCACTATCGAGACATTGGATGAGGGGCACGACCAATTGGATGTTTAGATTGTTTGCAGTAGGGCACAACCACTTAACTCTTTAGAGGTCTTTCGATTAGTTAAGGGCGTGCTGCGTGGGTCCAAAGCCACGATAAGAAAAGAGACAGACCAAGTAGAATATCTGTATTGTAGGCCTAACAAGGCAGTCCTTTACAGATATAGAAAATCCCTGACTGAGTTCCGTACAAGGTAGACCTTGTTTAGCGGGATTCAGGGAGTAGACAGAACGATTACGTATAGTCCTCAAGGTACGCACTGGGTGGTACATTGTGGATGTCCGAGCATTAGCATAGGCTAGTGCGGACGCAGTTTTACATTTTCATAGCAAACGACGGAACATTTTTATTATAGACCTCACGAAGCTATCCTTTACAGATGTAGTCACAGAATGCTCTAGGAGCAAGACGACGGAGTCCTTTCCGAGGAGGATACGGAAGGTACTATGGGTAGTACCTAGGACCGATGCGGTCATTGGGTAGATGGGTATGATTCACGCATAGAGGCGATAGTATTATGAACCTAATAAACCTAATATAATAGTAAATGGAAATAAAACGGTATATGTAGAATTAAGCTTAGAAGTGTATAATTTTTCCATTCACCGGAACTTTAGTTCTGACCCCCTCCTCATAACATCCTATAGGTTGGGTAGATGGCAGAGACTTTCCAGCATTGAGACACTTGTTTAGAAAGTGTTATTATATTGGTGAGTATTTACTTACTATTATATTTTAGCCAGTTCCGCTGTGTGATATTTATCTGAGCTCTGATATATTTGTCTTTGCCTATTTGCAGGATACCAAAAACCCAATTCGAGCTTCAGTGGGCTTGGATTTTAGCATTTTTGCGAAAAATCCGGACCTAGTGGAATTTGGGTCGTTACATTTGGTATCAGAGCCTAGGTTTAGGATTCCTAGGTAGATAGTGAGTGAACGTATTTGTATTTTTGAATAAAATATAAATATATTATGTACTAAAATCCAAATAGTCCCCAATTATAGATTTTTAACATATGGAAAGTTTTTAGAAGTATATTTGTGCATAATTTGCTAGTTGGGTTTCGGATGACCCAAGTATGTTGAGCCTATGTTATTACCGATTTATAGCTTACAAATAAGCTATGTTTTGAGAGAAGATTGGTATCCATATGTTATAGGAGTAGGAAAATTACCTAGGGATAGTAGGGGGAGTGTTTTTATTTTAGAAGGAGTAAGAGGTTTTAGAAAGAAAAAAATTCACTTTTTGTCTAGCCCAATAAAACGAAACTTTTGGAATTGAGAAGTTGAAAAAAAATATAATTGTTAATATATTTGAGGAATTAAATATTGGGTTTTTGAAAAAAAAAAAGTGGTATGAAATTTAAATTGTTTTTTATATGATGTAAATTTTGTTAAAAGTGAAATTCTTTTTGAAGAATAATAGAGCATGTATAGCTCGCTAGTTTCTTTGTAGGTAAACAAAGATTTTAAAATATAAAAACCTAGAGTGTGTTAAGTATCGAAAACGTAGGTTACTACATTTATTGTTGTAATAGATGTTTTCGGTAAAAATAAAGGAAGCATAGACTATGACACTATTGTTATAGTAGGTGACTTCTAATGGAAATGTTTTTACATAGCAAATGAGATTTATTAATATTTATTTTAGTTGAATCCATAAACTAGTATTTTTGGGTTGT
This sequence comes from Allium fistulosum, assembly GCA_030737815.1. Taxonomy (NCBI): domain Eukaryota; kingdom Viridiplantae; phylum Streptophyta; class Magnoliopsida; order Asparagales; family Amaryllidaceae; genus Allium; species Allium fistulosum. The sequence goes on along the minus strand of CM060901.1, from coordinate 1,382,355,383 downwards.
AGTAGCAGTGTTTTACGCAACATATGTTTTGACCCAAATGAGTATTGGAGATAATTTCTAAAGTGGTTTGTATGTACACTTATTGTTTAAATAAGTATATGAAAATATTTTCTAGTTATGAAAATATTAAAGCAGTTTTGAAAATGAGTTCTTTTGAAAAATAATGTATGTTAAATTAATGAATTTAGTAGGAAATATCTTATGTAAGTGAATATAGAGTAAACATACTTTAATCTATTGGAACGAAATAAATAATGATATAATTTTCTATGAATCACAAATAAAGATGTTTTCTGCAAGTTATAAGGAATACGTGAAAGAGATGTACAAGGTATGGAAAGCACCATATTTTGTATAGCCTATTTCGATAAAGTATAAAATAAATTCCTTATAATTTCACATAAACATGAAATCCTCCTTTAAAGGATTCATAGAAGGTTTTAGCGTTAATGGTTTCTCATAAGAGAAAGTAATTCCAATACATTAAGGTATAAAACCATTAAGTGTAGTAAGTTAGAAACTCCTCCAAGGTTAAGTAATTGGAATAGTAGGAAAGTTAAGGGATATTTGATAAAATAATTGTTCTTATCTACTCCAGTTTTAGTAAATTTGAAAATCTATGAAAATAAGATATTTTGAAAACATGTGAGAACATTTTTTTTAAGTCAAGAAAAAAGAAAAATGTTTTAAGAACAAGCAAGACATGTTTTAAAGAAAAATAGTTTGGTGAAAAAGTGAAAAAGTAAATAAGTTTTTGGAAAGATAAAATTTTAAGTAACCAAGTACCTTTGAATTTAACAGAAAACTTCAAAATAACACTTTCAAAGGCAAGAATTTTGGGATTTGATGTTTCAAAAATTTAGAAGCTTGAATTTTTGAAGTAAAATGATAAATACCAAACCAAACCAAACTTTTAAATATGGAGTAGATAGAAATCATTTCCTAGGTGTAACGGGAAAAATATAAGGCTATAGCAGTAATTACTCCTAGTAGTAATAATAAAAGTTCCCGTAAGGTGTATAGGACACTAGTGAAAATCTAGAAATGATACTTCATGTGTGTAGACTATAGAAGAATAGTGAAATGATATTAGTAAGATGATAATACACAGTGGTTGGGATAGGTAGACCTTAGTTAGGGAAAAATGAAAGCTAAAGAGAGAATTTCCCCAAGCTTACTTGCCTTTTTAGATGGAGACTACATAGATTGAAATCCTTATCTATTGCAGTAAATAAGACTTAGTTATTCCTTTTTGAGCATGTAATAGAAGAGATGAATAGATCTGATTCATCATGAGTAATACATCATAAGTTGGTAAAAAAGTAATATGCGGCAGGAGGAGCATATGAGTTACTTGGATTCCTAGAGTATGACCTATCTGTGTCAGAATGGACATGGTCCTAGACCTCCTAGCCCTAGATGATAACCGTGTTTAGTTGCTATATTAAAAGAAGAGTAAGCAGATAAAAGGTAACTAAAAGAAAAAAAGTAAGATCTAAAGAAAGCAACAGAAACGTCTATAGAAATAAATGAGAATTGCAAAAGAAAAATACATCTTTCCCATAAATTAAGCTTGGGAAAAAGTTTGAAAAGAGAAATCTTCCTTATGTAAACCGTGCTTAGGAAAGAAAATAGAGATTTTATAGGATAGCAGCATAAGTTCCAAGTACGGAGAGAGAGGTATGCAAAAGTAAAACGGAGAAATGTAAAGTTTTTCCGTTTTTACCTTCTTTCTGACATAAGAAATCGAGTTTGGAAAATTAGATTTTTCTGAAATTCGAATATTAAAAGTTGTGTGGTAGGATTTTCGATGGAAAATTCATTGAACTACACCCCTATTTAGTAGGAGTGTGGGAAAAATTGGATGGAAGATGTTTTGAGTATTCAAAAGATTGCATTCACATAGAAATTGCAAGTATATTTAGGGTGTGTGCATCATATTTTAAAATAAATTTTTAAAGAAGAAAAGCATTCATATAGGAGGTATCGCTTAGAAATTCATGTACATGCAGATATTTTGTATTGAATGACACTTTTGCACAAGAACACAAATGGTCGCAAAATTGGATGTACACAAAATGGTTGTGATTGATGCGAGAAATTACATAATTTTACCCTTGTCGAATTTCGGGGACGAAATTTCCTAAAGGGTACGAGAATGTAACACCCTGCATTTTTATATAATTAAATAATCAAACAACGATGAATAGTGAAAAATAAACATTTTTGTAATTGTCAGAATATGGCCTTGAAACTTATACCATTGTGTTAGTGGCGATTTTTCGATCAATTTCCATATATAACTTGTCAAAATCCGAGTCAATATAAAGAAGTTACAAAACGAACAAGAAAACAGAAAAAAGAAAAAAATAAAAAATATATATGGGTCGACCCATAGGTCGACCCACAACACCCCAGGTCGACCCGAAGAGAGCACAGGTCGACCGTAGGGTCGACCCACGTTATTACCTGGATGCAATCTCGTTCAGGTACATGACGAACCAAATAAAAATTTATTTTTATTCAATCTGAGCCATACGTTGATAGATCCGAGGGCTCCAAACGACCATGTGATGTGGTGGCTTCAGATTCAATCCAAGAATCCAATGGTCTGCGATCCCCAAACTCCACTATAAATAGAACCCTAGGCCTAGCTATTTTCTCACAATCATATTTTCTCCCAATGGGTTCATTGCATGAGGTTGAACCCTAAATAGAAAATATTTCTTTGGGTTCATTGCCTAAGGCTGGACCCTAAAAAGAAAATATTTCTAGGGAGATGATCTTCTCAATAAAAATATTAGACACCTTAGAAAGGGGATCCAGGAAGACCATAGAGCCAAGCCGAGCACAAGAAAATCTAAGGACGACAGGTGAGTGGATTTAAATTATATATCTTTTACATTTATAATATATTATCGTTAGATTCCCTTTTTATATTTTAATTCGGTAATTATTTCTGTTGAAAACTGTAGATTGTATAAGAGAGCTTATATTTAATTATTATTTATATGGAAAAGAAGACAGTAATCCAATTAAATATGAATAATATTAGGCTTGACAGTTACAGGAAGGCATAAGCCTAAAGGTAAGAAATTTACAGTTATTTACATCTATTTTAAAGTTGAAATTTAGCCTGTAAATGTTAGCTTCTTTTTATTCCTTTTTTCGCGAATAAAATAGTAAAGAGAAGAATTCGCAAATACGGACTAAAATAGAAGAAAACTAGATTTACAGAAATTATATGTAAAATAAGAAAAGCTGAAATAAAAGGAGAAAAATAGAAATTTGCAATAAATTATGTTAAAACGGAGAAAAATAAATTAAAAGGGAAAATTTAACAACTTGATAGGGAAGTTAGTGATAGATTAGTTGGTTGGCTTAGAAAAAAGAATACATGTCCATAGTTTAATATTTAAAAGATAACGATAAACGTAATTGCAAGAAAAAAAGAAAGAAAAAGGGAATTAGTGTAAAATAGAGACACTACTGTATTTTGCACTACCCGAAAAGTAAAGAAATAATAAAAGGAATATCTTGCAATTACGGATTATTGTTTATAGCTTCATTTAGTATTAAAATATGGAAATGGATTTTCAGCACAGTTTTTGTAACCAACCAAATAGAATAGAACTACTTCCTAGAATATAAGAAAATAAAGTGAAGAATTAAAGGAATTAAAGAAGAAATCAAGTTAATTATTAGACAAGACTAGAAGCTATAGACAGAAATGTAACTAGATCTGCATTTACTACGCAGATAATAGAATAAAAGCAAAGTAGTTATTATGATAAGTAAATTTGTGAAAGTTGGACATAGTCCCAAGCCAAGATTGTCGTATAACATAAGAGAATTCAATATCATAATAAAAGAAAACAGACTAGAATAGAAAAGAGACACTTGTAATTATATTTATAATATATATATATATATATTATAAAAGAATACAGAAGTGACAATTGCAAGTAAAATTATAACATAGGTTATAATTAAGAAGAAAGAACAGAAAAGGCTTATTTTAAGACTTAGATTACATTAGTAAGCAAATAGAGCAGAAATAACAGGAGAGGTTATTTTAAAACTTACACTAAGTTAATAAGCAAACATAGAAACTGGGCCCATACCAACAGCATTCCCTTTCAGTCAGGAACTGATGGTCTCACAATAAGCTAGGTGAGGCTGGGACAAGCTTTGTTGATTAAGGTAAATAAGTAGCCAACAGAATAAGAAAAGTAAACTAAATGCAGAATAAAAGATTAGACATAGGGTCTAATAAAATAATAAGATGCATTTGGAGCAGCCCAAAGGATGAAGAGCCTAACGAAGCAGTTCATCACAGAATTCAGCACAGAAGATGCAAGTCCAACTTAGTTATTTTGGGCTAGAAGGAAGAACGAGACTTCAACGGGATGTGAGGGTACTCTAGGATGGCCCTCTGGGGTAGGCATAGCGAAGCAGTCCCCCGGAGGCAGGTCTGTAGGTGTTCCATCAAGAGAGTATGTCTTGACTACTTTTGCATGGCAGGACCATTGTAGGCAGTCAAAATGGGTTGATGTTTGGAGTAGGATATTCGTATGACACCATACTTGACTTGCGAGTAGGTTTTAGTGGGCAGAACCCAAAAGTATAGTCGCATCCGGATATCAGGCCAGCATCAAACCAAGAAGCGAGTTCGGGAAAGACTGGAGTTAAATCAAAAGGCCAATGATTCTTTCACTATCGAGACATTGGATGAGGGGCACGACCAATTGGATGTTTAGATTGTTTGTATTAGGGCACAGCCGCTTAACTCTTTAGAGGTCTTTCGATTAGTTAAGGGCGTGCTGCGTGGGTCCATAGCCACGATAAGAAAAGAGACAGACCAAGTAGAATATCTATATTGTAGGCCTAACAAGGCAGTCCTTTACAGATATAGAAAATCCCCGACTGAGTTCCGTACAAGGTAGACCTTGTTAAGCGGGATTCAGGGAGTAGACAGAACGATTACGTATAGTCCTCAAGGTACGCACTGGGTGGTACATTGTGGATGTCCGAGCATTAGCATAGGCTTGTGCGGATGCAGTTTTACGTTTTCATAGCAAACGACGGAACATTTTTATTATAGACCACACGAAGCTATCCTTTACAGATGTAGTCACAGAACGCTCTAGGAGCAAGACGACGTAGTCCTTTTCGAGGTGGATACGGAAGGTACTATGGGTAGTACCTAGGACCGATGCGGTCATTGGGTAGATGGGTACGATTCACGCACAGAGGCGAGAGTATTATGAACCTAATAAACCTAATATAATAGTAAATGGAAATAAAACGGTATATGTAGAATTAAGCTTAGAAGTGTATAATTTGTCCATTCACCGGAACTTTAGTTCTGACCCCCTCCTCATAACATCCTATAGGTTGGGTAGATGGCAGAGACTTTCCAGCTTTGAGACACTTGTTCCGAAAGTGTTATTATATTGGTGAGTATTTACTTACTATTATATTTTAGTCGGTTCCGCTGTGTGATATTCATCCGAGCTCTGATATATTTGTCTTTTCCTATTTCCTGGATACCAGAAACCCAACTTGAGCTTCAGTGGGCTTGGATTTTAGCATTTTTGCGAAAAATCCGGAGCCAGTGGAATTGGGGTCATTACATTTGGCATCAGAGCCTAGGTTTAGGATTCCTTGGTAGATAGTGAGTGAACGTATTTGTATTTTTGAATAAAATATAAATATATTATGTACTAAAATCCAAATAGTCCCCAATTATAGATTTTTAACATATGGAAAGTTTTTAGAAGTATATTTGTGCATAATTTGCTAGTTGGGTTCCGGATGACCCAAGTATATTGAGCCCTATGTTATTACCGATTTATAGCTTACAAATAAGCTATGTTTTGAGAGAAGATTGGTATCCATATGTTATAGGAAGTAGGAAAATTCCCTAGGGATAGTAGGGGGAGTGTTTTTATTTTAGAAGGAGTAAGAGGTTTTAGAAAGAAAAAAATCCACTTTATGTCTAGCCCAATAAAATGAAACTTTTGGAATTGAAAAGTTGAAAAAAAAATATAATTGTTAATATATTTTAGGAAGTAAATATTGGGTTTTTGAAAAAAAAAGTGGTATGAAATTTAAATTGATTTTTATATGATGTAAATTTTGTTAAAAGTAAAATTCTTTTTGAAGAATAATAGAGCATTAGCATAGGCTAGTGTGGACGCAATTTTATGTTTTCATAGCAGATGACGGAACATCTGTATTATAGACCTCACGAAGCTGTCCTTTACAGATGTAGTCACAGAACGCTCTAGGAGCAAGACGACGGAGTCCTCTCCGAGGAAGATACGGAAGGTACTATGGGTAGTACCTAGGACCGATGCGGTCATTGGGCATATAGCTACATATATATTAGTTATTAGGTTTTAATTTACTAGGGAGTAGATGGGTATGATTCATGCACAAAGGTAAGAGTATTATGAACCCAATAAACCTAATATAATAGTAAATGGAAATAAAATGGTATATGTAGAATTAAGCTTAAAAGTGTATAATTTGTTCATTCACCAAAACTTTAGTTCTGACCCCCTCCTCATAACATCCTATAGGTTAGGTAGATGGCAGAGACTTTCCAGCTTTGATACACTTGTTTAGAAAGCGTTATTATATTGGTGGGTATTTACTTACTATTATAATTTAGTCGGTTCCGCTATGAGATATTTATCTGAGCTCTGATATATTTATCTTTGTCTATTTCCAGGATACCAGAAACCCAACTCAGGCTTCAGTGGGCTTGGATTTTAGCATTTTTGCGAAAAATCCGGACCCATTGGAATTTGGGTCATTACGGTATTTCCCAGAATTTAGATCGACTTTCATTTCCTTTTTAGGTTAGGGCCTCTTGTATTTTAATTCAGCCTATATGGTCAAATGGATGTTTTTGACGGTATCGTTCAGTTCGGTATAAGAATCGGATCTGGGCCTGGGTCTCCATCTCTTCTGCTTCACCTTCTTCCCACGGGCCTATTTTGGTTATTGTCTTTATTTTTATTAGCAAAGTCATTTCCACCCCCCCTTCGTAGTAATATTAGCACTAGGTGACTCTCCAACTCGAGTTCTCCCCTAGATTGTCTCTCCGAAACGAAATCTTCCAACCTCGTATACTTTGTTACTTCATAATTCAACCCTGGGAGGGTAGTTGATTTCTCCTTAGTTAACTTTTGTGCAAACTTCATATATAGGTGTACACTGATTGCATAATTCCATCAACTAAACTTTCATTTGCATTCTAAACACTAGTTGTTGCAGCATTATATTGACACAAATACTAACATAGAGACTCGCCATTTATTTGCTTAATATCTGGCAGTGAATATGCTTCTTTTGGTTGCCTCACAGGTACATGGAACTAACTAATGATCTTCTCCCTTAGCATAATTCTTGAACTTATCGACCTTGATGGTAGACGAAAAAACTAAATAGTTACCAGATCCACTAAAAGCAAGGGAAAATACTTGCAAAAAACTTCCTTCATAGCTCCACTCATTAGCATGTGTAGAATGCAGCATTATAGGTGTACTATAGGATTTGTCAATCTCTTGTACCACTCCATAGTTAACATTATGAAATTCTTTGGGTCCTTAGTAGTCTCTATCTCTAAAGTAAACAAACCGATCCCTAGCTCCAATACCATGTTCAACTTTCTCTCGTCGGATGTATTCTCTAATCATCTAGGTCATGCTGTCTTTTGGTTTCGGGGGTAGTTGATGGGACTGATCTTCTACCCACTCTTTTTGGGTAGACCGACCTCTTCATTCCTCCCTATGACGACTTGAACATCGAACCCGAGTATGATCTTGGCTCCTGGATCATTTCTAGTGATCCCTACATACCTCATTAGTGGTAGGTCAGCATGAGTATGTTAGTTTTGATGAAAGCATGTAGCGTTAGCCATGGCTAGACCCTGTCCAGCACTATTCTGGTTTGGTTTGGTACTGAACTGTTCCTCGAGTATGGCTTTGGATTTAACTCTTACAGGCTCTATTTATTCAACATCCCTTAATCTAGCTCTTTGACCGTCTCGGTCAGATTCTGTACCAGATGCAATGTTTACTCCTTTTGATCCCCTAGATTGGGATTTTGTCTCATCTAGAAGTGTTGTAAGTCGTGGTTTAATGTCACTCCAAGTGTGTCATAAGTTGGTCCACTATTGCTTGTTGTTGAGTAGCGAACCACTCATTTAGATCGGCCATGACTCTATCCAAATAGTCTTTGGTGATGACTTCATTTTGCATTGGAATGTTTGCTGGATGATCGCCCTGATCAACTATAGGTTGGTTAGGTGCATTGGTATTTCCTACATTCCCTCTAGTAGCACCAGCCTTGGTCTTTTTGGAGGCATACTGAGAAAATTCTAAATGAAACCACCAAATAGCTTGTTCAAAAAAAGGGTAAACACCTTTAAAGAATTTTACAGTACTGTAGAAAGTAAATGTATTCTATAGCTATTATTTGTGTATAATTTATATGTTTTCCAAAGAGAGAATCTAATACAAATAGTGCAAAAAAATTGAGTACTACAAGTAAAGAACACACATATTTATAGTGGTTCCGCTGAAAATTGACTACATCCACTATGAGCCATCATTACTTTTCTTATGAATCTCGACTATAGTGTGAAAAACGTAGTATACAATGGCCTATTACTCAAAAGAAATATAAAACAATGCTCATTTGGTTCGATTCGGTTGCGTTTGGTTTGGTCCAGTTATACTTTGGTTCGTTACTATTTATGCCCTCAAAGTTGTCAGCCATTACTGTTCATTACTTGAGGTATGGGGCTATATATGATTAGTTCGACAATAATTAAAAAAATATGCACTTTCCTTATTTGACGTTATCGGTTCGATGTGGTTTGGTTTGGCTTCAATTTAGTTCGATAATCATTCAATTTGGCAATGGCTTGCCAAACAAGTTTTTCTATTCGATGATGAATTACCGAACCAATTTCCTGGTTTGTAGTTGACCATTATCGAACTTTTTCTCGCTTGTCATCGTCGAACCATTTTTCTTTGTTAACTATTGAACCATTTACTTAGTCCACTAAAAACTTGGCTTTCTCTTCGATCTATCTTTTGATTCCCTTGCCTCTTTGTCTTGACCTTGTAACCAAACGATGGTATTCCTATTATGGGCATTCTAGATGTTTCCGTTCTCCTTAACGTATTTTTGCATCTGTCATCATGTAGGTGAAAAACATAACAGGCATAGAAGAATGATGCTAGATTCGAAGATGACAGCTTGGCGGTGACGACTAAGGTTGAAGAAGGGACAGTTCAAGTGGTGTTAATGATTGAGAGTTTTGACATGTGTGGAGTGCTGATTAGAGATAGTTGTGCTTTGCGGAGGAGCAATAGCGAATTGATGAAGCAGATAACAGTCGATAATGATACTATGTAGTATTGTTTTATAATTTTTTGAAAAAAAAGTGTAGTTGTATTTGTTTCTTCTTCTATTGCTATTTTATAATAGTATTTTATGCATTGTATTAGCGTTTTATGTATTGTAGTGGCAATTGGTATATGAAATGTGTATTTTTTAGCTCACTATGCTAGTTAAAAGTAGCATTTTTGTAGCAACATTTAATGGTTGGAATGCTTTGATAGTAGTGATTTATTGGTGATGGCACTGAAGTTGTCACATAAAGGTTTTCTGATGATGCGGTAATGGTGGTTATAAAGTAGTTTTAAATCGGGGATGAAGGTGAAAACATTGACTAATGATATTGTCTAGAATCTTTTTATGTTGTTTGCTTATATATATATATATATGTATGTATGTATGTATGTATGTATGTATATGTGTGTGTGTGTATCATAATTCTATGTTATCGTAGGTTTTCATGGAAATCAATCATTTTTTTAGAAAAATTATCTATATCTTAGGTTATATTTTTGTTTTGGTATCATGTTATTAATTTTACTAGCATTTTTAAATGATGTTACATTGCTACTTTCTATAGCATGTAGTATCATTTTTGTTTTCTACGTGTTTGTTACATAATTTTAAGTTGCATTTTTTCAAGAATTGAAAATCATTTGTTGTATTTTTTTAAATTTATTCCTTGTTATATTACTGTGTAATAGCATTTTGTATATGTTACTTTTCGAAGAAATGGTTGCTTTGGTAAACTACTTTCGTATGATGTTACCCTATGCTATCATTTTCGTAGCCGACGCCTTTGAAAAATATATGTAATGATTTGTAGAGTATCATTTTCTTACGAATTGTAGTAACATTTTGTGAATTGTATGGTAGTTTATGAACAGTAGTAGCATTTTTTAAAGGAATTGTGTGTTTAGCTCACATGTTACCTTTTGTACATGTTTGCTACATCGTTTTAAATCTACATTTTTTCAGGATTTAAAATCATTTCCTATTAAAAAATTGAACTTTTTCCCTATAATGCTACATGATACTTTTTGTAAATGATACTTTTTGAAAAAAATGTTTTCTATTGAATTATATTTTTTTAACGACATCGCATGGTATCATTTTTACAACTGAAACTGTATAAAAAAACATATAACAATATTTTATAGTATAATTTTCTTATCTGCTACTATATGGTAATTTTGACAGATGTCTGTGGCGACTTCCGCCTGTTTTCAGGCATGGGGTTGACGTGAAGATTTGTGATATTTGCAGGGGAAATTTTGGAACTTTGCCTAGGTTTTCTAGTCTCCTATATAAGCTAGCTTCAGGTTCTAGATCTACATGCAACAGAAAGCGACTGCAAGAAATTAGCCTCAACTAATTAGGGTTTATCAAAACCTAATTTTTCTTCAATTATCTTCTCCACAAATCAATTTCTATTAGAACTTTGATCATTGTAATCAATCTCTTTTACTCTTCTCATCAATATAAATAAAAGCTCTCTCCTAAAGTGGATGTACACTAACACAACGTTAGTGGAACCACTATAAATCGCTGTGTGATTTATTTTTCGTTATTGGTTTGATTTCTATATTACTTGTTTGGGATTGTGATTGCTTCTGAATTGGTTGAGATTGGAATTGAGATATTGATTGGTTGTTTTTACACTTCTTACCACGATCTTGTCTTCCGCTGTGCTTTTGGGGTTTTTGATTTGAGTGGTCTCGAGTTAGAATCCCGTCCCAACATTTGGTATCAGAGCATTGGTGTTGGTAGGTGGTTGTAGAAATGCCGGAATCAAGAAATACCTCAAGTAGTTCCTCAATAGGTAATCCAAGTGGTGTAGCGCCTTATGTATGTGGTTCGTATGCAGCTTCAGGATCACAATCGGTTATAGACAAGTGGAATGGCGATAATGATTTTGAAAAATAGCAATGGAAGATGAAAGCGGTTCTAAGGAGGAATCGGGTGCATCGGTAGTGTTTGACACACATTTGTTGCCGACAGATATCTCGGATGTTGAGAGAGAGAGGAGATGGAAGAGTGGGCATTCACTACACTTCAACTTGCTATGGTAGAGAGTGTTATCTCTGAAATTAGTGGTGAGATCACCGCTAAGGGTATTTGGGACAAGTTGGAGGAGTTATATATGAAGAAGTCACTGACTAATCATTTGATCTTATTGCGAACGTTCTTCCCTATAAGATGAAGGAAGGTACTTCGCTAAAGGCGCATTTGAATACTTTTTATGATTTGCTAATGAAGATGAAGGTGGTAGATTTGAGGATTGAGGAAGAGCGAAAGGCGATGATATTGTTGTGTTCGTTGCCGGACCATTATACAGGTTTCTCAAATAGTTTGATCTATAGCTGGGATACATTGACTCTTGATGATGTCAAGACGGGTCTTCTTAGCGAGAAGTTGCGGGATCAAATGAAGGAGTTAGCTGATGGAAGTAGTGGTGCAAGTAGTGGTCATGGTTTATTTGTGGAGAAGGAGAGGTATGTGAAGAAGGATAACCAGGGGCATTCTAAATCAAGGAACCCCGGTTGGAGAGGAAAGTCGAAGGAAAGAAAAGGCAAGTGCTATATTTGTAGGAAGCTTGATCATTGGAAGAATGAGTGTCCAGACAAGGAGAAGGCAAAGAAGGAAGTAGCATCTTCATCAGTAGCGGTTGAGAGTGGAGTTGGTGAGGGAGACGTAGATGTGTTGTCGGTAGTAGCATCGGATGTTTCAGGTAGCGAATGGGTGCTCGATTCGGGGGTGTCTTATCATATGACGCCAAATAGGAATTGTTTTTCTTCTTACATCAATAAAGAAGGAAATTCAATTATTATGGGAAATGGTGTTATTTGCAAGTCGAAAGACATTGGTTCCGTGCAAATTCGGATGTTTGACGGAGTGGTTCGTACTCTCACCAATGTGCGCTATTTTCCGAGACTTAGGAAGTCTCTTATCTCTTTGGGGCAGCTGGATTCTTTAGGTTGTAAAATCACTATTGAGAGTGATGCTTGCGGGTTTCAAAAGGTGCACTTGGGGTGATGAAGGGTGCTAGGACTCATGGTATTTATTTGCTTCAAGAAGTGACAGTAGAAGGTGAAACTTGTATAGGAGTTGATAGTTCTCGTGGCTTGGATGCGACTAGATTGTGCCATTTGAGGTTAGGTCATGTCTCAGAGAGGAGTTTGGATGTTCTTCGGAAGAGGGAGATGATCGATGGAGAGAGTTTCAACAAGCTAGAGTTTTGCGAAGAATGCGTCATGGGGAAGCAAACTAAAGTTTCATTCGGTGAGGGAAAACATGATTCGAGAAGGGTTCTTGAGTATGTTCACACGGATGTTTGGGGACCGGCACCGGTAGCTTCTTTGGGTAAAGCTCGCTATTATATTTCCTTTATAGATGACTTTTCTCGAAAAGTTTGGGTGTATGCAATAAAGGCCAAGTCGGAGGCATTTGCAAAGTTCAAAGCATGGAAAGCCCTTGTTGAGAATGAGAGTGGCAAGTCTTTGAAGATCTTGAGGTCTGACAATGGGGGAGAGTATGTTTCTGGAGAATTTTTGGAGTTTCGCAAGCATCATGGTATCCGGAGGCATTTTACTACATCGGGAAATCCACAGTCGAATGGTGTTGCGGAGAGGATGAATCGTACTCTACTTGAGAAAGCTCGATGCTTGAGATTGACATCGGATTTGGCTAAGGGATTTTGGGCAGAAGCTTTGTCAACCGCAGTGCATATTATTAATCGAATTCCATGCTTAGCTATTGGTAACAAAATTCCAGAGGAAGTGTGGAAGGGAAAGAGCATTGACATGAGCTATCTTCGTGTGTTTGGTAGTCCAGTTTATGTGCATGATCCGGGAAATGATAAGCTTGAGGCTAGAGCTTTCAAGGGGATTTTGCTTGGCTATACAGATGGAGTAAAAGGCTATTGGATTTGGAATCCGGAAACGAAGAAGGTAGTGAATTCTCGTCATGTTGCTTTTGATGATTCAGCATTGTTCAAGGAGAATAAAAGCTCATCGGATGTTCCAGATTTGGTTCATGGTGAATCAAAGGAGAAGGAAGTTATTTCCACATTTTGTCCAAGGAGTAGAGAGAGTAGAGTAGTTGGAGATGCTTGCGAGAAGGTAGCGGTTGATGTAACATCACATAGTCCATAGGGTTCCTCTAGTAGTGTTGGTGATGTGCATGATTCTAGAGAAGATTCGGTTCAAGGTGGAGCCGAAGGGAGTTTGGGTGATAGTATTGCTACTCGGGTTGGTCGTCGTACTATAAGACCACCTGAAAGATTGGCGATTGGAACTATCTTAGATGTTGTGATAATTTGGACTATGCTCTTCATGTAGTCCAAAATGAGCCGATGGACCTTGATGACGTCATGGAGTCGAGTGATAGCTCGAAGTGGATTTGTGCCATGAAGGAAGAGATGCAATCATTGTTGAAGAATCAAACTTGGGATTTGGTTCCACTTCCTAAAGGAAACCGTGCTATTGGGTGAAAATGGATATACAATGTGAAAGACGATGAGAGATACAAAGCTAGACTAGTGACTAAGGGGTTTGCACAAAGGAAGGGGAAGGAGTATGATGAGATATCTGCATCGGTTGTGCGCCATACTTCTATCCGGGTATTATTTGCCATAGTTAATATTCACGACTTGGAGTTGGAGTAACTTGATGTGAAAACCACCTTCGTGCATGGTGACTTGGATAAAGACATCTACATGGAGCAACCAGAAGGTTTTGTTGTGAATGGTAAGTCAAATTTGGTTTGCAAGTTGAAGAAATCACTATATGGTTTAAAGCAATCACCTAGTCAATGGAACAAGAGATTTGATCATTTTATGCCTGAAAATAGCTTTGATAGAAACATTAAGGATGCTTGTGTATATTTCAAGAAGTTGAAAAATGATCGTTGGGTGTATTTACTCTTGTACATGGACGACATGCTCATTGCTTCTAAGGATAAGAATGAAATCAACAAGCTAAAACTGAATTTGAAATCAGAGCTCGAAATGAAGGATCTTGGAGAAGCAAGAAGGATATTGGGCATGGAAATTGAAAGGGATCGAAAGCGTTTTGAGTTGAAATTGACTTAAAAGGAGTACATACAGAAAGTGCTTTGCCGGTTTAGTATGGAGAATGCAAAGGCGTCAAATACACCTTTACCTTTGCATACGAAGCTTTCGAGTAAGGGATCACCTATCTTGGAGAAGGACAAGACTTATATGGCAAAGGTGCCATATGCTAGTGCGGTTGGAAGTCTAATGTATGTTATGGTGTGTACAAGGCTCGATATTGCAAATGCCGTCGGGATGGTTAGTCGATACATGGCTAATCCGGGGAAATTGCATTGGGAAGCTGTAAAGCTTATATTGAGATACCTTAGAGGCACATCATCTCATGGTCTTGTTTTTGGCGATAGTGATAAATTGGATTGCAAGTTGGTTGGTTATTGTGATTTGGACTACGCCGGTGATAGGGATCAGAGAAAATCAACTTCCGGATATGTCTTCACACTTGGGGGTATAGCCATAAGTTGAAGATCGAGATTGCAGACCATAGTTGCTTTATCCACTACGGAGGCAGAGTTGATAGCCGCGGTGGAGGCGGCTAAGGAGGCACTCTATTTGAAGCGATTGTTATGTGACTTGAGATTCGAGCATGATAGCATCGATGTTCGATGTGATAGACAGAGTGTTATTCATTTGGCGGAAAATTTGGCGTTTAGCTCACGAACTAAGTATATTGATGGTATGGTACCATTGGAGTTGGAGATGGATACAGTGTCGAGGTGGAGTGTGAAATTTTAGCGACACTATATGGAGAATTGTAGAGGTCGGAAGTAGTTTCGTAACGGAGAAAACGGTTCGCAAATCGAAATTCGGAAGTGGAAGTTATAGAGGAAAAAGGTGATGTGGTGCTGAATTGACAGCGACAGACGTCTGTGAAAAAGGACAGATTTTTGTCGCTTCCGCAATCCTGCATCCCGAGACATTAGACAGACGTCTGTCGCTTCAACAAACCTGTATCCCGAGACATTGAATAGACGTCTGGCGACTTCCGCCTGTTTTCAGGGATGGACTTGACGTGAAGATTTGTGATATTTGCAGGGGCAATTTTGGAATTTTGTCTAGGTTTTCTAGTCTCCTATATAAGCTAACTTCAGGTTCCAGATCTACATGCAACAGAAAGCGACTGCAAGAGATTAACCTCCACTAATTAGGGTTTATCAATTCTCTTCTCCACAAATCAATTTCTATTAGAATTTTGATCATTGTAGTCAATCTCTTGTACTCTTCTCATCAATATAAATAAAAGCTCTCTCCTAAAGTGGATGTACACTAACACAACGTTGGTGGAACCACTATAAATCGCTGTGTGATTTATTTTTCGTTATTGTTTTGATTTCTATATTACTTGTTTGGGATTGTGATTGCTTCTGAATTGGTTGAGATTGGAATTGAGATATTGATTAGTTGTTTTTACACTTCTTACCACGATCTTGTCTTCCGCTGTGCTTTTGGAGTTTTTGATTTGAGTAGTCTCGAGTTAGAATCCCGTTCCAACATTGATACATTTATAAAAATAAAAAAAACTATACATTATCATTTTCTTACCTGCTACCGTACGGTGTCATTTTTGTAGTTGATACATTTTTTTGAAAAAAAAAACATATAATGATAATATATAGTATTATTTTCTTATTTGCTACTGTATTTTATTGTTCTAAATAATTGAAGAGAAATTACAGTAAAAAAGGAGGAAATGGTGTTCGTTAAGAAGGTGGTGTAGCTGTTAGTGGCGCGACATGCGTCAAGGTAGAATAGGTTTTTTTTTCTATTGTGCAGCGTTAGTCGATTTTTTTTTAAAAAAACTAGGGCAATTGATGGGGAGGGTGGCTAGGAAGTGACGGTATTTGGTGGGCGAAGGTTCATAGTGGCGTATACGGCAGCAACACGGGGAGTGGCAGCGCAGGGTTGGTGGCAACCGATAGGATGTTGCATGATGATGTTTACAGAGAGTAGTAAGGACGACGGGGGAGCGACCATAGTAGGGAATGACGATGGGAAGCGGTAGGTTAAAGTGGCACGATGATGAAGAGCGGTTGGCTGGAAATGCGCCTGGAATTGAAACCAATTTGAAGTTGGTGTCCTACGAGTTAAAAGTGGAAACAACTTTATTTTCTAAACAAAATATCCATATTCAAAATTGACACCTATGATTTTAAATTTTAACATTTCATTCTTCGACGTGTGGATTGCGAACTATCTGTATCATTTATTCTTGTCTTTCATACACATGTCATTTGCATGAATTATTTTGCATTTTATGTGAGAACCGTCTACCATTTGCACTAATCATTTTATCTTCCATGCAGGAAGCATGTACCATTAGAGATCTCTCCCTCTCTTTATACACACACACTGTTTACTATTATTCTGAACAGCTGGGTAAGTCAATGCAATAATACTATCCATCCGCTGAGTTGGGGGCAGATAGAGGTGACATTAATGTCACATCTTAGCCCATACCCCAACCTGACTTTAACATGCTCTAACAGAGGATTCACGCATGTCACTGACATCAATTCAACGACTAAACAGTTACGGAAATCAGCGAATGAGTACATGACATACAGGACGGGTGAAAATGCAATGAACGGCGCACAAAGTGGAGAAAGTTATTGTATACTAAACTGTTACATTAGGAACAATTCATACAGCACAAAACTGTTACATTAAAACGATTTGTTACAAAGGAACAATATACGTATTTGTTAATTCGGTAGCAATCCATCTTTAGGCAGATTTCTTTGATGGCCTCAAGGCACAGATGCTGCTGCTCTGGGCTTCATCTTCCTCTTCCTGCAACAAATTAATAAAACGAAAATAAACTCGGTATTATAAAAGTTATCATTTCACATTCAACAAATAGACACAGTATATACAAGTTCCATCGAATACATACCTTTGTTCTATTTCCATCCATCTCTTGACATTGATGAACCATCGGAGCACTGACCATATCCCCTGCCTTGAATGAATACAAAGGAGATGAACAAAATGAAGTCGGAACAGCATTTTGACTCTCGCAATGACTCCGCTTCTTAACACACGACGACTCAGCAGTAGACGAATTATCATCAACTTTCAAATTCTTCAATTCAACGTTTCTAAATGAAGGCACTTTCTGATCGGAACTTTCATCTATTACCACTTCTCTCCTCACAATCACTGTAGGAACATCCAGTATTCTCAGGTCCACCGTATTTTCGTCAACAACTTCACTCGATCCATTTCGTGCAGCCCGATCCATTTCCCACATCATGGCAACTGCATCATCTAGCCTATCCACTGCTGTATCAAAATCCACTATCGGGTTTGGATAGTTCACTCCAAGCTCCACACCCGAAGCTTCCAATACAGACTTTGGGCAATTCCATGGATGATGGATCCATTCTCTCGGCATCCTCGCAAGTTCCGGTAGCCATGTCCTTACGTAGTTGCCTTCGGGGTCAAATTTCATACCTTGAACCTAATTTACAAATATAATAATATTCTCAATGGCTCATGTTAATCTGTAATTCTCAAGCATTTCAAAACCAAAATGCACATACTTAGTTAAAATGCACTAAATGCGGTGATCCAGACAAAGTAAATGCATCTTTATTGTGGTCTTATGTTAAAAAATGTGATCTCAAACCATGAAAAACATAAGTGGGTATGCTTTTGCACTTTAGATAGAAATAAAAACACAATGAGATCTAACATCTAAGACGAATCGTGTTAGACTTTTTTTTTTTTTGGTCTCAATAGTCGTTTCCAATCATATACCTCGGGGCTATCGATACGATTGAGCTCATGGCCATCGGGTAAGCTACCAGAAATATACTGCCAACCAAGAATATCGGACTCCAAATCCGCATCCAATAAGGTATCCCAAAAATACTTCATCCCCCATGTCCAGGGAAGAATTAAAAACTTAACGAAAAAGCTAGCAGCTACCACTCGGATCCGGTTATGCATCCAACCCGTGGCCCAAAGCTCTCTCATACCTGCATCCACTAACGGGTACCCAGTTCTGCCTTGCCTCCATGCCTTAAAGTTGTTTTCGTCGGGACGCCATGGATAATGGGTCAAGTTTCCAAGTAAAGATTTTTGGTGAGTGAATGGAAAGTTGAAGCACAAGTATCGGGAGTATTCTCGGAGACCGATTGATCGGAGAAATAAGTGAATACTTTCGTTTGCTTCGAACTTTTCTTCTTTGGAACATTGCATTTGTTTCATACGCACAGTTTGGTATATTTTTCTTACGCTTATTTCTCCGAAATGGAGATATGGAGAGAGTAGTGAGGTTGTTGTGCCTTCCACTTTTGCTTTGTTTTTGGAATATTGTAGAAGATGGCTGTTGATGAATTCGGTCAGTAGGTTGTTTGCGTGGCTCCAACCTGGGGTCCATCCTCTACTTAGCAATGCATTGCTTAATTTTTCGACATTGTTTTCTAGACCGAGTTCTTCAAGAGAGCAGCTTGTTATCTTCTCAATGCCTGTGATGGAAAAGGATAACGGATAAACGATTTAATGCTCAAAATTTGATGTAATTCATACATCATGCTCATATTGTATGTACATGTCGCATACACATTCACATATCCTGTCAACATGCACATAGTTTCCTAGAGAATTATTGTATCAAGGTATAAACGGTCTAACTATTGAAAGAACATGCATCAACAACACAGCATATACTTCGAGTAATTAGCAAAAGAAATTAATGTCATTGACATCTTTTACTGACATATCAACAGTTTTTGAATCTCAATATTTTGGTTAGTAAGATAACGTGTATGTTTCTTCTTTATTATGAGTTGCTAATACAATGTGTGAGGAACTATTCACATTTTTCTTTCGAAACCTAGTAAATCAGATACTGTTTGTGAACATTCTGATGAAGCATACATGGATAGTACAACACATACTCCGTGAAATTTCAAAGAAATTTACACCATCATCGAAAATCCACATTTACACCTCCCATTTAATATGTTATTGTTTTGACCAAATTAGCTACATTCTTTGGGATTTATACATGCATTTTTCTCTAAAACTGTGAAAACATGTAAAATGTAGTTCATAGATTTAGGCCATGATTAGTTTTTCATTTTTAGTTTTGTGTTTTCATCCGAACAAAAAAGCATAACACATGTATTTTTTGGAAAACAACCAATTTGAAAACTGAAAATATCATACAAAATGGAAAACAAATTTATTTTGTTTTCCATGTTTTTGGAAAAAAACAAAAATGCGAGAAACAATTCATCCCTCCGCCGTCCCCCATTCCCTTCGCCGTCCTTCGTCGTTCCTTCATCCCCTCTGTCGTCCCTCCATCATTATCATAATGACATAAAATTTTAAATATTTCATTCGCTCTCCCTATACTTTATAATGAATTTTGAAAACACAAAACTCAAGATGAAACCAAACGGGCCTTCAATACCTGCCGGTGGCACAATTTTCCAAGGTGGAAGATGTAAAGTAGGCTCATTAATCGGTAAGCTAACGCACTTAGTCCAAAATGCATCGAACGTAGTAAAAGCAATCCCTCCCTCGTCATATACTTCCCATGGCTCGTACAATAGATCTCCATTAAAGCTTTGAACATTGATTCCAAGCTCCACAAGCTGTGTTTTAATTCTATGATCTCGAACAAGTGAAACCGGATCTGGAAAACACATACGTCGTATGATCATCATTGAAATTCATCGACCAAAAAATGAATAACAAGAATCTGGTTAATATACCATATAGATGATTATACACAACACGAGAAGCACCAATAGCACCAATACATTGTAGTAAAGCAGAGAGAGTACTCTCAGATTTGATGAAAACTAGAGGAGAGCCAAGAGACCTTAACGTTTTGTCGAGGTAAGAGAGAGATTGCTTCATCCACCATCTAGAACATCGACCTGGGTAAAACTTACCTTCCTCTTCGGGGCACCATATGAATACAGGAAGGACAGAACCGTCTTTACAAGCGGAAGCTAATGCAGGATTGTCTTCTATTCTTAAATCCCTCCTAAACCAAACTATTGTCTTTGATGAACCTTCCATGAGTAAATACTACTGCGCAGAAATTGTATATGAATTAGGTTCACATTGTTTACAGCATTTCGTTCATATGCTCCAGCATTAGAATTAAGATCACATGCTTCATTAGAAAGCCAAATTAGAAAACAATAACTCTACACATTAAACTGGATAAATATACATCCATATGATATCAACCATTAAATCTCACAATCTGAAACTTATATTTCATAACTCTCTTCTAAACCAAACTATTGTCTTAGATGAACCTTCCATGAGTACTACTACTTCTACATAGAAATGGTAAATGAATCAGGTTCGCATTGTTTACAATATAAGTCTTTCTAGTATTCTCGTTCATATGTTCTATCATTAGAATTAAGATCACATATTCCAGTAGAAAATAAAATTAGAAAACAATAGCTCTACACATTAAAATGGACATTATACATTCACATGATCTATACCATGAAACCTCACAGTCTGAAACTTGAATATATGCTTACCTGAATGTTGATCTAAATACTCAAATTTGAGTATTTGATAACTGAACTATCTTTCCAAAATACAGAAATAAAAGCGAAGTCAACTGTCCAAATTCAACTGAAAACATCTCCAATCTAATTTTGTAAAGAAAGTTGAATAAAATACCGGAATGCTCAACAATCAAAGGCCAAGCTTTTCTTCCAGGAAACTGCTGAGCTTTCTCAAAATTTTATGCCTCATAATCTGGAGTAACCAAAACAACATCATTAAAAGTGGGATAATGTTTCAGAATTATACGGCAAATAAAATAATAGCAAGTTTAATTGAGGAAACGCCATAGTTATACAGAAAACAGTGAAGAGGCATACCAGAAAATTCAATTTTCCTTCAGAAAAAAAAATGCATCAATCAAGTAACCGAAGTAATCAACTTAATCTTAGGAAAAGCTTTGGGAATAATCTATTGAGAAAACTCAAGGAAAGAGGTAATTTTCAAACTCTCGACTGAATATGACTTTATCATAATGCTTGCGATATATCAATTTCTGCATAGATTTAGAATTAAGAAAGGCATTTGTCTGCATCCCTTCGTATCACTATTGCCCAATAAGGAAAGGACCCGCATGGCCTAAGTTACATTTAATATAAATACGATATCACGTTGACGGTTTTAATAAAAATGTTAACATGTGATTCTTTTAATTATTACCTTATCATTTGTGTGTTTCTCCTTTTTTTTCCTCAAACGAGGGAATACAAATATGGATAATGAGGTATTTTCTTTAATTAAACACTTTTTTACTAAGGCATGATATTTAAAAAGGTGTAAAATAGGCAAAAGGACAAACTTTGAACAAAAATTAGACTGAAAGACTAGCATTTTGTATAGTGTAAAAACTGAATATAATGCTAGTTAGAAGTAGCATTGTCCTTCAACCTAATTTTTTTCAAAGTTTGTCCTTCAGCCAAAAAATAAAACTTGGTGTCCTTTAAACTAATTTTTTGTCAAAGTTTGTCATTTTCTCTAATTCCCTCATTAAAAAAGGAACAATTTGACACAGGTCCCTAATAAGTTTCAAAATACACAAAAACCCCAGTAAAAAAAAGTTTGTAAATTAAGTCCCTAGAATTAAGTTACCGAATAATGGCATACACTTATGCAATTATTCAGTGAATAATTGCAGACATTTATGCAATTATATCAAAAAATTGCAGACATTTCCACAATTATTCACTGAAAAATTGCGGAAATTTCCGCAATTTTTTCAAAAAACTGAGAAAATTTCCGCAATTATTCACCTTTTAAAAATTTGCAATTATTCACTAAAAAAATTGCGGAAATTTCCGCAATTATTCACCGAAAAAATTGCATAAATTTATGCAAATTTTGGATATAATTACATAAATGTCTTTGAATAATTGCATAACTATATGCAATTACTTAGTAACTTAATTCTAGAGACCTAATTTACATATTTTTTTACTAGGGTTTTTGTGTATTTTGAAACTTATTAGGGACCTGCGCCTAATATTCACATTTAAAAATTGGTATTTCTTTATCCACTTTTATGT
This sequence comes from Allium fistulosum, assembly GCA_030737815.1. Lineage (NCBI taxonomy): Eukaryota > Viridiplantae > Streptophyta > Magnoliopsida > Asparagales > Amaryllidaceae > Allium > Allium fistulosum. Next base: position 1,382,332,820 of record CM060901.1, on the reverse strand, counting down.
AAATTAACAAACTAATATTGTTTAATTAAACTCTACACCTTTGTTAATTCTAATTGTCTTCTGTTTTTTTTTTAACCTGGGCAACACTGTGTAGATGATGCAAGGAAGGAAGAGATGCTTGTTGCAATGCAGGAAAGTGCCATTTTCATCGACGTCGGCGGCGAGGTACAATGTTAATTTGGGGTAAACGATGAAGGCCAATCGACTAAAAGTTTTTAGGTTTAATCGATGTGTGTTGTATATTTTAAAAGTTTACAGGGCATCAGTAGGTGCCATCGGTCGACCGGTGGTACTACTGAACGTCCAGTGAACGTTGGCTGCGAATAGCCATGTCCGTTCAAAGAGGTGTAATTTTTCCTTATGGATGTTGCTCTTCGTCTGGTAATTTTTCTAACATTTTTTCTGAAGAGAAACAACTCCACTTTGCATCCCCATCATCTATATAAACAGTGTTAGTTCCTGCATTTAAATCATCAGATTTTATGGTTAAATCTTTTTTCTTATTTCTCCACCCTTGGCAATTCTCAGAAATTTTATACTGTGTTCTTGGCTTGATCAAAGGAGTACAAAACTTTGAATCAAGTAATGTCTTCAGAAAGCTTTGTTGAATCCTGACGGGAATAGTTCTTGTACTCGATAGAGTTGAACTATTTTCTGAAAGAATATGTAATATATCATCAAAGTCAGAAGTACGACAACGGTACCATAGTACATTCCAATAGTTTTCGGAAAATATTATCAGCAAATGGAGGGTTTAAGCAACTATAACGAACTTCAAGTCATGAACCAACATTTAACGAGGCTAGCACATTTTGACGGCGAAAATATTACTCCTTGGCAAGAGATGATGTAACGCCCCACCTCTATACTCACAATAACAAAGAGTATTAAAAGAAATACTGTCTGTTATTATGAAGAATAAGGCTGGGTAGGAGCGGCCATCCGTAGTTGGCCTTACACTAGTATTGATTACCTCGATAGGAGTGATATATATTTTAAATTTTTTTTTCTCTTATTTATTCACTTCCATCGACATATCCAATACCAGTATAAAACGAACTACGATGGTTCATAATGGTTTAGGACAATATATATAAAAACAACACAGATACGCAAAGGATGCGGAACACAGATAAAAACAAAAGTCTCATATATATAACTGATGTCAGTTACAATACAGTTGATACAATACATATGATACAACTACAATTGTCGACTTTGGAAGTTATATATACACGTACATTATAAACTAATATACATGAATACATATCAAACTATACTATGACACGATTACTCCAAAAGATGTGAAAAGTCTTCATAGCTCAAACAGCAACTCAGAGCAGGAAATCTACAACCTGAAACAACTCGGGTCTGACCCGAGTATTAAATTCGAAAGAAAATAATACACGGGTCAGTCTAATTCAAACTCAGTTATTAGTGCATAGCAGCAATAATAATCAAATAATCAAATAGACGACAATCACAGAAATCTCGTATATCCCATCCTTTTAACAAAGAAATCGGATAACGAAAATTTTAACATTAAACAGTGTTAAACCATAAATCAGCAGATTTAAATCATCAACAGAGATAAATAAACAACTTATCAAATCGACTAAATCAATTCAAAACAATTGAAATGGTCACTTTAAAATCATCAAAGTTCGATTGGCTGCCGTACACGCATGCATGTACGGCCTCGCCAATACAGCATAAAAGATCAATGCATCACGACACAAAAGAAATATCAATTCATAACTGTCAATTCTGGGTGGCTGCAGTGCACGCAAGCGCACTGCCTCGCCACAACCGAATGTAAAGTCACCACAAGGAACAAGGGTAAAACTGCAACGAAAATGCAGCCACCACAAGATCCCAAAGGCTACAGTTCAAGGAAGCAAACCCCAACTGGATGCTACAAGTATAGGTTTAACATCAAAGTGGCAACTGCAAGGCCACAGTGAAGATCACAGTGGTTAGAAAACATGTATCAATAAAACTGAAATGAACAAAGTAGAAGAATACATGAAGCATCAGATCAGTCTTTAGGTCAGGGATAAACTGATCAAGCATGTACAAGATCAGTTAGACAGTGTACATGATGAACTTCTGACGACAATAACACAAATGCAACTCACAAGTACTCCAGACAGTCAGGACTAAAGAAGGACCAAAGCCTGTATAGACAGTATGCACATGAACCAGACTACATAAAAATGAAGTGACACAAATGATACCGGAAAAAGTGCAGACAATCAATACTCTGCATGTACAACATGTAGATGAAGCAATGTGAAACCAGTATGTCGCAAACGCTCAGGGATGAACATACAAATGGCCCGAGTCGAAGCACGCTGGGTCAACAACCACTAGATTATCAAAATGCAGACATGAAGAAGTTGGTGCCAACAGATGGCAACAACTCAATCAAGCCATGAGTTATCAAAATGCAGACAGCAGTGAAGCATCAAACAAAAACAACTAATTATCATCATGTAAACTAACTCCAAAGTATACTTAAGGCAAGTTCACAAATCATGGTACAACAGTCTTACAAAACGGGACTTCAGCGAGACCACTGACCCAAGTTCAAGTGGATCAAGTAACAAATTAAATGCAGCTATAGTGAACAAGTACAAGAACAAATTCAAGTGCAGACACCAATGACAGTGCAACAGGTGAAACAACTACAGATGTATATTGTCAAGAGAATCAATTTACTTGGAGTGAATTCAATGAGGTATGTACTTTCCAATTCATATTTCGCTCCAACAAAATGTGTTCAATTTCACTTCATTTTAAAACCATAAATTAAAACATGGATTCACAGAAGATGTTAGTGATTTATGGCAAAACAATAGGTCATCAATAACCACTTATCACTAGATTCAACTAACATTTTAAACCAGTACTAAAGATGAGTCTTACTTACTTGCAAAACTTGATGAACAGAGATGCAACTACAAGTACAGGTACAATATAATGCAAACTACAATGTTATAGCAACAAGGTTCAGGTCATAATGGAGCAACTGTGATAAACAAAACAGTGAAGTGCAACATGCAACATGACAAGTGCTTATTGATCGAACATGGAAATGCAACTCAGTGATAAGCTACCCAGACTAGTGGCAAGTGGTAAAGTAAATGTCAAGGCCAAAGTCAAGACTGATGTCGACATAAAAATGCTCAAGGTCGACTGTAATTCAATTAATCAAGTGAAACGAAACAGCAATAAGACCAAGTACAACAGGGATGTAACATCACTGATACATTATCCAAGTTCAACATCACAATGCCGAGCAATAGAGCTACAAAGAAAACAAAACTGCAGAGAAGTCACAGTCGAAATGAAATCATACAAAATCAGGGAATTGCAGTTTCGAGTTAAAACAAAGCCGAGCTCAAGCTCAAAGAAGACAACCATAACATGAAAAGAATGAAAGGCAGTGAAATCATCAACATCGAACAATAATCACGTAATTATAGCAAAACAATTCGAATGGCAGAGGTAAATCAAGAACCTCGAATTAAGTTCAACAATAGAGCGAATAGATGTGAGTGAAAAAGATCACTCACCTTTTTCCTGGCTCGAATTGGACAGCGCTTTCGAATAGACGAAGGGTCGAAGCCGAGGTCCTCAAGAGACGAACGATCGTCGAAGCAAGGGAACGAGAATCATCTTCTCGATCGAACAACAAGGACGGCATCTTCGATTTCTGAAAACCCTAGTTTGAAAAAGGGGAAAAACAAGAGGAGGCCGCCATTCTTTCGTTTATTTGTTTTAGGGTTGTGATCGAGAAAAATGAACCAAGGGAAAAACGGGTCGAACTGATATTTAGAGGGGAATGGCATCTACCTAGATAGGTAACACAACCCAATACAACCGTGGGCTACAATAATTTTTAAAGTCCACCATTTAACAATTTTATTAAAAGAGATTTTATACCGACTCAAAACTTCAAATAACAAACAGCTAGGAAAATTAATCGTCTAGAGATGATAATCAATTGGTACGAAATCTCAGGTTGTTACAGATGATGAAGTTCCTTCTCATTACTATGAAACTTTTATACATACTAGAAGATGGCTTGAAAGAATTACCGGCTGAAACACCAACGGATATTGTTGAATTAAAAGCTAAATGACATTACTGAATGGAGGATGACTTCACGTGTAGAGGACACATATTGAATGCACTGTCCACACCCGTCTACAATGCACATTGAAGCTTGAAAACTGCAAAGGCACTATAAACTGCATTGGAGAACAAATAACGCATTTCTGAGGCAAGTAACAAGAAATTTTTTTATTAGCAATTTTATGTAATTTAAGATAATGATAATAAAATGATCATTGAACAAGTAAATGAGACTTTACTTATTGTCAATCGTCTTAAAGATGTCAATATAGAGCTTCCTGAATCATTCATAGTTGGGGTTATTATATCCCAACTTTTCTGTTCTTAGAATTATTACAATAAGAAACTAAAACATGCCGAAGTGGACTATGATTTAAAAGCTTTACAACGTCATCTTCGCATAGAAGAAGACTCGCGTAAACGTGAACAAGTCGACAGTCAACATACTGAATTTCATTCCAAGACTAACAATGTTAATAAAATTCATCCATCAAAGCCAAAAAATAAAAATAAGAAAAGAAAAACAAAGAATGACAAAAGGAAGGGTGCTTGTAATAAGCTCGGCCACTATGCTCGTCACTATCGTCAGCGAAAAACAAAAAGTGAATGCGGTCGAAGAAAAGCTTACAGCTGTAGTGCAAGAGGCAAACTCCGTTAGTAGCATAGAAAATGATTAGTGGATCGACAGTGGAGCAACAGTACATATATAGATTATGAGTAAATTTGCAAATAAGAAAAGTATTTGCCATCGAAAAAGCTAACGATCTTTCACAAATTACGGTTAAAGAGTTAGTTGGTAATCTAATGGCTTATGAGTAAATTTGCAAATAAGAAAATTGCAGAATCAGGAGAAGAAAACTATTGTAGTCCAAGTTGAAGAGGATTCCAAGCTTGATAAAGATAAAATGGCTTTCATTGCAAGGAACCATGGACAGTTTAAGAAGCAAATAAAGATAAGAAACAATAATGGAAAAATTAATTCTACACTTAAATGCTTCGAATGCAACAAATTTGGCTATATAATAAAAGTCCATCCGAGTCAGAATAATGGGAAAAAGGAATTCAAAGGCAAAAATAAATATGAAAATTACAACAAGAAGAAGAAGCCGACATTTTAAGCCACATGAGATGATTCCGATTCCTCGTCTACTTCTGGAAGCGATAGTGATATGAGCAAGCCAATGTTTGCTTTATAGCTATAAAAATTAAGGTACAATCTGACCTAACATATAATGAGCTTTTTGATTTTTGCGTAGAATTAAATAAAAATTTTAGTAATCTTCGAAAAACTCATAAAGAAACTAAAGTAAATCTAGGTAAAGAAGAATTAGAAATAACTATGCTAAAAGTTGAAAAAACTATTTTGGAAGAAGTTATTGATAATTAAAAATTATCTTTAGAAAATTCTAACTCTGAAAATGGAACCGAAATAGTTTTTCAAGAAAGTTAGAATTGTCTAAAGAATGTGATTTGCTAAAAGATTTAAACAAAAATTTAAAATTTACAATAGGCAATTTAAACTCTAAAATTGCTTGAAAAAAGAAAATGATGTTTTAGAAAATAAAATTAATCGACCACTCGAAAGAAAATTTAAATTTTAGAAAATTCACGAAATTTATTAGAAAAGTTAAATATCAAATTTTTGTAATTGAGGTTGAGGTTAAGACATACAGTGATGAAAACGTCAAGTTATTAAAAGAAAATTATGAATTAACTTTAAATATAGAAAATTTGAAATTTGAAATTTTGGATTTTAAAGAAAATTAAAAGCTTTCAACAAATGTTTTAAAATTTAATAAGGTCAAATTATATTATCAAATTTGATAGAAATTTCAAAACCATCACATAAAAAAATGTTTTGGATTTAAGAAAAATAAAACAAGAATGCCCAAAGAAGTATAGTTCTCCCTATACAAAATTTAAAAAGCCAAACAAATGGAAAAATAAAGTAGAAAAAACCAAAAAATAGATAGTTAAAATATGGTTTCCGAAAAACGAATAATAATATAATCAGAGGATAGACAGAGAAAAATTCATGATAGTTGTTCATAAAAATATTAATTATCTTTTCAAAGATTCTGCCAAAGTCTATTGGGTGTGGTTACCTAAAACTTAACCTCAGGACCATAACGTAGGAAGTGGGTACCAATAAATTTACCTAATTTTTTACAGGTATCCATTCATATTAGTAAAAAGAAAATGTGAATTATGGATAGATGATGTTATACTCATAACAGGAAACTCCAACATGCTTACAAATATCAAACCAATAGACAAAGGAACTATTTCTATCGGTGACAATTCTAAAAGTTATAACATTGAAATCGGCACTATAAGGAAATGATCATATTACAACTAGTTATTAACAACATTCGCAAAATGACAATTGCAATGAAGAGCTTTTGACAACTGGTTTTCCCTGACAGTCGTAATAAAGGGTTTTTAACGGCTGGTTTTTCATGAAAGTTGTAATAAACGTATTTTTAACAACTCCTTTCCCCCGACAGTTGTAATAAATATATTTTTAACAACTATTTATTTTAGCTAGTTGCAATAGAGATTTATAACAATTGTTTAAAATATTATAATAACTAAAAATACTAATTTATAGTTAATAAATATTAATTAATACTTGATAATTAATAATTACTATTAAATAATTAGTAATTTATGATTAACTTTTAATAGTTAATATAAAATAATTAATAATTAAGAGTACATATAATAACTAATTCTAATAATTAATATTAAATTATAGTTTAAAAATAATGATTAATAACTAATAATTAATGATTAATAATTAAGAAGTAATATTTGGTATTTAATAATTACCATTAAATAATTAATAATTAAGACTAATATTTAAAATTTAAATAAGTATATTAAATAATTAAGAAGTAATATTTATTCTTTAGTTTTAATATTTAATAATTATATTTAGTATTTAATATTATAAAATTTTAAAAAAATTAATTTTTCTAAAACAAATTAAAAAATATTCATAAAATTTAAAAATAAAATTTTGAAATTTTCACAAAATATGAAAATAAAATAAATAATTTTTTAAACATATTCAAAATTTTAAAAATATTTAAATTTTCAAAAAAATTGAAAATGTTAGAAAAAATCAAAACTTGTGTATGACATAAAGTACTGCAATTTGTGTTTGATACAGAGTATTATTTTCATATACAAGTTGAGATTTTGTTTCTTAACTTTCTTTTTTAATATTAATTTTTATATTGGCTCCAAACCAAAGATTTTGGTTGCTAACAAAAAGATTTTAGCTTCAACCCACTCCTTTAAAAATTTCTTCACTTCCATTCTTCATTAATATCCTGTACCGCTTTCTTTATCTCTCTTACAACACCATCATTTCGCTCACCTCCTTTGATTCGAGACTACCGCCGCTAGTTGGTGTTGTGGGAATTCCTAACTCCAAACCACTCAAATCAAAACCCCAAAGCACAACGAAAAACGAGATCATGGTGAGAAGTGAAAAAACAACCAATCAATAACTCAATCCATTCTCAGTTCAATCCAAAACCAATCACAATCATCAAACAAGTAATAGAAAACCAAAACAATAACGATAAAATAAATCGCATACAGGTTTATAGTGGTTCCACTAACATCTTGTTAGTATACATCCACTTTGAGAGAGAGCCTTTATTAATACCAATGAGAAGAGTATAATAGATTAATTACAATGATCAATATTCAAAATAGAATTGATTTGTGGAGAAGAGAATTGAAGAAAAATAGGTTTTGATAAACCCTAGTTAACGGAGGATAGAACCTTGATTAAACTCTTGCATTCGCTTCCGTCTCTGAATCCTGAAAATAGCTTATATAGGAGAGTAGAAAACCTAGGCTAAATTCCAGAATTGTCCCTCCGAATATCACAAATCATCACACTAAGCCTCGGGTTTCAAAACCACAGACGTCTGACCCAAAGTGAAAACATTTTCACGAATTGAAGAAAATAAATCTGTCATATACCTCGGGAAAACATTTCATGAAACCACAGACGTCTGTCCCAAAGTGACAGACGTCTGTCCAAAGCCTCGGGTTTCAAAACCCTAATGCAACAGACGTTTGCCCCTCCACGACAGACTTATGTGCGGCTGCTCCAAGCAACACTTTCCTTCTTTTCCCCATAACTTCTACCTCTGAGCTCTGATTTGCGAGTCGTCTTCTTCATCACCAAGCTACTTCTGGCCACTTCAACTCTCCACATAGTATCACTAGAATTCAACACTCTACCTCGACACTATATCCATCTCCATCACCATGAACCAATGGTACCATACCATCATCAACAACCAATAGCACCAACTATCACCACTTCTACCTTCAACCAAATAAGCTTGAATGCTTTCTCAACAAGCTCCGACAAAGCCACCGCCCATTGCACTCCATCAACGAGCTTAGGCAAAGCCCTCGTCCGCTAACGCAGTGTTGAATGCACCCAAATCCAAAACTGTCTCACCAAAAGACAAAAGCACAAAGGAGTGTAAACTAGTACTCACCAAGAAGATAGATCTACAATCTCTCACTGATACTCTTCCTCATCTACAACTATGCTCCTCTCTCAACTGTTCCACCCTGTGGCACTTAGCACTTCAACAAGCAAATCAAGTTTGAGAAATGCTCGAACTTTCCAACCAGCAATGCCTTGGTGAACATATCCGTCGCGTTATCCTTTGTGGGTACTTTCCAAAGATATACCTGATTATCTTCATCCATGGCTACTAAAAATGACTCTCTCACTTCAATATGCTTAGTTTGTGAGCTAAACACCAAATTCTCTGCCAAGTGAATAGCACTCTGGCTATCACATCGAACATCAATACTATCGTGTTCAAATCTCAAGTCATACAACAATCGCTTCAAATAGAGTGCCTCCTTTGCCCCCTCCACCGTGGTTATCAACTCCGCCTCCGTAGGGAATAAAGCAACTACGGTCTACAATCTTGATCTCCAACTTATGGTCATACCACCCAGTGCGAAGACATACCCGAAAGTTGATTTTCTCCGATCCCTATCACCAACGTAGTCCGAATCACAATAACCAACCAACTTGCAATTTTTTCCCTCACTACCACCAAAAACTAGACCATGAGATGACGTACCTCTAAGGTATCTCAATATAAGCTTCACAGCTTCCGAATGTGATTTTATCGGATTAGCCATATACCGACTAACCATCCCAATGACATTTGCAATATCGGGCCTTGTACACACCATGGCATACATCAAACTTCCAACTGCACTAGCATATGGCATCTTTGCCATATAAGCATTATCTTTCTCCAAGATAGGTGATCTCTTACTCGAAAGCTTCACATGATAAGGTAAAGGTGTATTTGATGCCTTTGCATTCTCCATGCTAAACCGACAAAGCACTTTTTCTATGTATTCTTTTTGAGTCAATTTCAACTCAAAACGCTTTCGATCCCTTTCTATTTCCATGCCCAATATCCTCTTTGCTTCTCCAAGATCCTTCATTTCGAACTCCGATTTTAAACTCAGTTTAACTTGTTGAATTCATCCTTATCCTTAGAAGCAATGAGCATGTCGCCCATATACAAGAGTAAATACACCCAACAATCATTTTCCAACCACTTGAAATATACACAAGCATCCTTAATGCTTCTATCAAAACCATTTTCAAGCATAAATGATCAAATCTCTTGTACTATTGTCTAGGTGATTGCTTTAAACCATATAGTCATTTCTTTAGCTTGCATACCAAATTTGACTTAGCATCCACAACAAACACTTGTGGTTGCTCCATGTAAATGTCTTCATCCAAGTCACCATGCAAGAAGACGGCTTTCACATCAAGTTTCTCTAACACCAAGTCGTGAATAACAGCTATAGCAAGTAATATCCGGATCAAAGTATGGTGCACAACCGGTGCGAATATCTCATCATACTCATTCCCCTTCCTTTGTGCAAACCCTTTAGCCACTAGCCTAGCTTTGTATCTCACATCGTCCTTCACCTTGTATATCTATTTGCACCCAATAGCACGGTTTCCTTTAGGAAGTGGAACCAAATCCCAAGTTTGATTCTTCAACAACGATTGCATCTTTTCCTCCATGGCACAAATCCATTTCGAGCAATCACTCGACTCCATGACATCATCAAGGTCTATCGGCTCGTCTTGGACTACATGAAGAGCATAGTCGAAATTACCACAAAATCTAAGATAGTTCCAATCACCATATCTATCGGGTGGCCTTATAGCACGTCGACCTACCCCACTAGCAATACGATCACCCAAACTTCTTTCGGCTCCACCTTGAACCGAATCCTCTCTAGAATCATGTACATCACCAACACTACTAGAGGAACCTTGTGGACTATGTAATGTCACATCAACTACTTCATCCTCATAAGCAACATCAACTACTCTACTTCTTGAGCAAAATGTGGGAATAACTTCCTTCTCCTTTGATTCACCATGAACCAAATCTGAAACATATAATGAGCTCTCATTCTCCTTGAACGACACCGAATCATCAAAGGTAACCTGAGAATTCACAACCTTCTTCGTTTCCAGATTCCATATCCGTTAACCTTTTACACCGTCCGTATAGCCAAGCAAAATCCCTTTGAAAGCTCGAGGTTCAAACTTATCATTACCCGGATCATGTACATAAAACGGACTACCAAATACACGAAGATAACTCAAGTCAATGCTCTTTCCCTTCCACACTTCCTCCGGAATTTTGTTACCAATAGCCGAGCACGGAATTCGATTCACAATGTGCACCGCGGTTGACAAAGCTTCGACCCAAATCTCTTAGCCAAACCCGATGTCAATCTCAAGCATCGAGCTTTCTCTAGTAGAGTATGATTCATCCTCTTCAGAACACTATTCGACTACGGATCTCCCGGTGTAGTAAAATGCCTTCGAATACCATGATGCTTGCAAAACTCCAAGGACTATCCGAAAACTTACTCTCCGCCATTGTCGGACCTTAGAACCTCCAAAGACTTGCCACTCTCATTCTCAACAAGGGCTTTTCATGCTTTGAACTTTGCAAATGCCTCTGACTTGGCCTTCATTACATACATCCATACCTTTCGAGAAAAGTCATCAATAGAAGAAATATAATACCTAGCTCCTCCCAAAGAAGTCACGGTGCCGGTCCCCAAACATCCTTGTGAACATACTCAAGAACCCTTCTCAAATCATATTTTCCTTCACCGAATGAAACATTAGTTTGCTTGCACATGATGCATTCCTCGCAAAACTCTAGTTTGTTGAAACTCTCTCTGTCGATCATCTCCCTCTTCTGAAGAATATCCAAACTCCTCTCTAAGACATCACCTAACCTCAAATGGCACAATCTAGTCGCATCCAAGCCACGAGAACTATCAACTCCCACATAAGTTTCACCTTCTATAGTCACACCTTAAAGCAAATAAACACCATGAGTCCTAGCACTCTTCATCACCATAAGCGCACCCTTCGAAACCCATAATCTATCGCTCTCAATGGTGATCTTATAACCTAAAGAATCCAGCTGCCCCAAAGAGATAAAGGACTTCCAAAGTCCCGGAACATAGCGTACATTAGTGAGAGTACGAACCACTCCGTCAAACATCCGAATTTGCACGGAACCAATGCCTTTTGACTAACAAATAGCACCATTACCCACAACAATTTAATTTCCTTTTTTCGACATAAAAAGAAAAGCAATTCTTATTTGGTGTCATATGATAAGAAGCTCCCGAATCGAGCACCCATTCGCTACCCGAACCAACTCCACTCTCCACCGCTACGGATGATGATGCTACTTCCTTCTTTGCCTTCTCCTTACCCGGACACTCATTCTTCCAATGACCGGGTTTCTTACAAATAAAGCACTTGCCATTTCTTTCTTTTTACTTCATCTCCAACTCCGCTTTCTTGATTTAGAACGCCCCCGTTTCCCTTTCTTCTCATATCTCTCCTTCTTCATAAAGAAATTGTGGCCACTACTAGCACCACTACTTCCATCACCCAGCTCCTTCATGTGGTCCCATAACTTCTCGCTAAGAAGAAACGTTTTGACATCTTCTAGAGTCAAAGTATCATGACTACAGATCAAACTATTTGAGAAACTCGTATAATGGTCCGACAACGAACACAACAATATCATCGCCTTTTGTTCTTCCTCAATCTTCAAACCTACTACCTTCATCTTCATTAGCAAATCATCAAAGATATTCAATTGCGCCTTAAGTGAAGTACCTTCCTTCATCTTATAGGTGAAGAACGTTCGCAACAAGATCAAACGATTAGTTAGTGAATTCTTCATATACAACTCCTCCAACTTGTCCCAAATACCCTTAGCGGTAGTCTCACCACTAATTTCGGAGATAACATTCTTCTCCATAGCAAGTTGAAGTGTAGTGAATGTCCACTCTTCCATTTCCTCTCTCTCAACATCCGAGATGTCTACCGGCAACAAATGTGTATCAAACACTATCTGATGCACTCGATTCCACCAAAGAACCGCTTTCATCTTCCATTGCCACTTTTCGAAATTGTTCTCGCCATTCCACTTGTCTATAACCAATTGTTATCCCGAAGCCGCATACGATTCACGTACATATGGCGCTACACCACATGCACTAACCATTGAGGGACTACCTGAGGTATATATGATTCCACCATTTCTACAACCACCTACCAACACCAAAGCTCTGATACCAAATGTTGTGGGAATTCCTAACTCGAGACTACTCAAATCAAAACCCCAAAGCATAATGGAAAATGAGATCGTGGTAAGAAGTGCAAAACAACCAATCAATAACTCAATCCAATCTCAATTCAATTTAAAACGAATCACAATCACCAAACAAGTAATAGAAAACCAAAACAACAATGATAAAATAAATTACACACCGATTTATAGTGGTTCCACTGACGTCTTATTAGTGTACAACCACTTTGAGATAGAGCCTTTATTAATACCAATGAGAAGAGTACAAGAGATTGATTACAATGACCAATATTCAAAATAGAATTGATTTGTGGAGAAGAGAATTGAAGAAAATTAGGTTTTGATAAACCCTAGTTAATGAAGAATAAAATCTTGATTAAACCCTTGCAGTCGCTTCCATCTTTGAATCCTGAAAATAGCTTATATAAAAGAGTAGAAAAACTAGGCAAAATTCTAGAATTGCCCCTCCGAATATCACAAATCATCACACTAAGCTCATGCTTAATATAGGCGAAAAATCATCACAGACGTCTGTCAGTTTATGACGGACGTCTGTTATATAACTCGGGAAAACATTTTCTTAAACCACAGACGTCTGTTCCAAAAGTGACAGAAGTTTTTCCAAAGCCTTGGGTTTCAAAACCTCGAAGCGACAGATGTCTGTCCCTCCATGACAAACTTCTGTGCTGCTGCTCCAAGCAACACTTCCTTTTTTTCCATAACTTAATACTTCCGAGCTTCGATTTGCGAACCGTCACCAAGTTTTTATATAGTGTCGCTAAAATTCAACAGTTGGAACCTTGACAAAGTTGTTGTTTCTACCGTGATGAGTCTCGCCTTTATTTTCCGAAGTTGCTGCTGATGAAGGACATCAAAAATTGGGACAGAGATGGTTATAGATTGTTTGATGTGGGTTCGTGGATGTTGCATGAAGAGCATCGGATGGCGTAAGATATTAGTCGCAAATTGTTGGGTAGTTCGAAATTGTATTCTGATTTTTGGGATTGCGGCGTTTCAAATCTGGGTAGGTACAAGTCTGGAGGATCTTGATGGGTGCGATCTTTGTTGTAGGTCTTGGTTGCTGTGATTTCGGCTGTTGATTGGAGGATCATCAGAGTATGTTGCAATTTGTGGATCTTGGTCGATTTCATTTTTTGCTCGTGCGATTTTGGCTTGTGCAAAGTTTTCGACTTGTGCAATTTGGAGATGGTTGTAGGTTGCTGTGATTTCGGTTTGTACGAAGTTTCCCATCATTCATGCGATGTTTTTCATCATGTGTGCATTGTTTTTCATTGCTCCAAAAGGTGAGTACAATGAACTTCATGAGCTAAAGTACTAATTGTTGATTAATTGTGTCGATGATTCGAGAATGATGAAGATGATAACTGCTGTACTTCTGACTTCAAGGATCTACTACGTAGATTCTTTTAGACAATAGTTCAACCCAACATGTACAAACGGGTTATCGAACTATCGACTTCAAGATTCAATGAAGCCTTGAAATAGCGTAATCAGATTCAAAACTTGTACGATTTTAATCCGACCAAGAACACTCAAATTTGATCTCTAATGATGCAATTTAGTAGAGAATAGAATGAAAAAGAAGAAGAGAATTGATCTGCAACGTTTATGCGTTTGTAACACCTTACGGGCATCGCAAACTGTGGTGAAAAGGCAGTGTTTTGCAACACTTTCTGGGCGTCGCAGATCTGGAGGAAGAAAAAGAAGGTACAAAGAAAAGAGATTGTTATATTTTTAATGGTTCCTGGGCATCACTATTTATAGTAGAAGAGGAAGTGTCCATTCGTCAAGCGTTGCATCCTTTCCAACAGTCTGAAACCATTACAAACGGTCGCGCTTTTCGTAACAGTTTGAAACTGTTACTAAACGGTCGCGTCCCTTCATTCAAATGACCTGCCAAAAATCTTTCCATTCAAATTCAAATTCTGGATCCGGCCTGTTAACAAAAATTAATTCGTCATTTTAGACCTGAACTTGACCCGACCCAGCCCGGTCGGTCGGACGAACGGCGACGGCGGCGCACGCATATGTGGTGGTGATGCATAACTTCCCTCCTCACATCAAAGCAAAGCTTTGGGTGCCCAAAGGGCCCAACCTTCCTTAGAGAATCCTATATTTAAATAAGTATTATCCCTTATTTTCCTAGATATGGGATTGTACATTCCACCTCTCTTCTTCCCACTTCTTCCCTCTTCAAAAACAAACCCAAAACTAATTTTGAAAATTTTCAAAAAATTTCCCCCATTTTCAAAATAGTAAAATAAATAAAATAGACGACTGCATCACTAGAGTCACTACCTACAGACCTAAGTGGGATCAAGCCAATGTAGTTCCAAGATCAAGTTTTGCATTATCATGGAAACCAATACATAAATGATAGGCATCTTTTTGATTTGAACCTTCACTTAGTGTACACCATTCAAAGTTCTATCGAGGTCTATGGTGAACGTATCTTGAACCAAGTACCCCTAGTGACAGTACCGAAACAGTCACACATACTGATTTCCGTATATAGAGTGTTCTATATGCTTTGCACATTAATGGCTATGCGCTTAAATCCTGGGTTCATAAAGTGTTCCATAATCATTCTCTTACCTTGTTGGTACCCATTGAACTTTGTCTATCCCTTTCAAAACATAAGTTGGGTTTCTATTAAAGATGATAAACCTTCATTCACAGACCTTAGTCCCATTTTCTTTGATTTTATAGAAACCATTGCCTTTGGAAGACTCTTTGTGAGTGGGTTAGCCAAGTTTTTCTTTGTTTCTATGTAATCAACAGTTATTACTCCACATTTGAGTAACTGTCTTATCAATTGATGTCTTAGACTCACATGTCTAGACTTCCCATTATATGTCTTATTAGAGACATTGTATATTGTAGCCTGATTATCACAGTTAATCAAAAATGCTGGAGATGGCTTCTTCCATAATGGGATTTCTATTAATAAATTCCTAAGCCATTCCGCTTCCTTACAAGCATCTGCTAATGCAATCAACTCTTACAGCATTGTTGAGATAGATATACAGGTCTATTTCTTGGAAACCCAAGACACAGCAGCACCTCTTAACGTAAAGATTCATCCAGTCGTAGACTTGGTGTAACAACCCGCATATTTTACGATTGTATATTTAAATGTTTTATTTAAATATAGCATCGTTAATCAGATTAAAGTCCGAAATGTCACTTTTTGCAAACAGTCGAATTAGGACTCGAGACCACTTCCATTGAGTCCAAAATGGCATTTACGACCTTTTTGAGTATAAACATCGATATGTTTGGAGTTGAGTAAAATTTTGATATTTTCATTTAGGGCTTTGGGTTTGGGTTTCAGCCCACCAACCTAACAAATAACCCAACTCCACTCCTTTTCATCCATTCACTCATTCTATTTCCTAACACTCAAGCTTTTAAGAAAAATGGGGAAAGGAATGGGAAATAGAAATTCCTAAACCCTAGCTTTAATTAGGAAATACTAATTCTAGCTGCAACATCAAAGGGATGCTAAGGTAAGCATCCTCTTCTTCTTCTCCATCTCAATCTCTCTCCAATTTCAGAAATTTCCTATAACCTAACTTAGGAAATATTGCTTATGATCTTAGATTGGAGCTTCTAGAGTTGAAATTGAAGAGTAGTTGATCTTTCCTTTGCTTTAGAGCTTCTCGTTTGTTGTTTTGGGTTGAAAAGGTGAGTTTTTGAACTCACATCTATGTCTATATCTTTGATAGTTGTTAGGTAGTAATTCCTAACATCTATTCCTTGTCCATTTGCCTTTGAATTGAATTGGTTTGATGAATATTCCAATTTTTGGTGTTTTGAAGTCAAATCTTTAAAAATTCTATCTTTGATGTTTGAACATGTTGTTGGGGTGTATTGAAGAGCCTATAAGGTTGGGTTGTCGCTTGGCATAAATCCCTGGTCTCCGTTGCTCGTCCGATCACTTCCGTTGGATTTTTGCCCTTCATGGGGCTAGACTGATAATACTGCAACTGGCAGTTCAGTCGACTGAACTTGAAGGTCAGTCGACTAAATCTGGGACTAGAAAATTCTCTGGCCCTATATCAGTCGACTGACCTTCTGGTTCAGTCGACTGAAACTGGGAACCGAATGTTTCCTGGCCTTGTATCAGTCGACTGAACCAGAAGGTCAGTCGACTGAACCAGGAACCCGAGAGTTTCTGGCCTTGTATCAGTCGACTGACCTTCTAGTTCAGTCGACTGAATCTGGGAGATGTACTTTTTGCCTATTTGAGGCAGTTTTGTGTGGGTTTCCGATTTTCAATCGATTTTTTTATGATCCGAATTTTTGTTATCATTTATCGATATTGATGACTTCTTTCTTTGAATTTTTGGGAATATCCGTTTGATGGATTTGATATCGATTTCTATGGTTTTGATTCACGCCTTCGAATTTGAATCTTTGGTGATTGATTGTTTTTACAATCATTTTTGTGATTTGTCACTTTAAAATACAAAGGTTTCTATACTAGTAGTAATTATTCAAACTCTTTCACAAAGATGATTTCAACTCTATTTTTAATACAAAGCTCGTTTATAAAACCGTTTTCCAACCTATTAGTATATACAAACCTTTACCTCATTCGTATGAGAAATCTAATTAAACGGCTTAGCAAAACAAGTGGTATGAAACGCTTGCGTTTACTTCGCCGGTTAATTTTTGGACTTGTTTGATTGAAAATCTTGTGACAATTTTCGAGTGGAAATCTACAATTTGTTCGTAAATATTTAAGTTGAGCTAGTGGTTATGGGACATGAAGCTAAACTCATTTATTTACTAGCTTAGTGTAATCGATACTTCTTGATGATCGATGATGATCATTTTGTGATTTAGACTAGCGATATGCGATGTCTCTTTGTCCGCGTGGGGACTATACCCCGTTCTGTTGAGATTCGTCTCATTTTTATAGGCTAGCGACCTATGGATTTTATGGAGTTCGGTTCATCGGGCATACAGTTGTACTACGTCGTTGTTCCGACTTATTTGAGTTTTAGGTTCCTCGGGCGTACCGTTATACTATGTCGTTGCACCGGCTCTATGGTTAGCGACCATGGGTTAGCGACCCGTTTATGATGCACGTGTTGGTGAGTTTTCATGCTCCCATTTGTGATAGGCCTCCCCCCTTTTGTGTTTTCTGGATTTCTAGTTGATGATTTCTAGAATTTGTGTTTCATCAACTTTTGCGATTGACATTGATATGTTTTGTCAATATTTGTGTTTTGGGGAATAATTTAAAGAATGCGATTCTTTTTGGATGTTTGAGAATATTTGAGATATTGTATGATTTTTGTTGTTATCTGATGTATACTTGTCACAGTATGGCATTTTTGTTTTCTTACGTTTTTGTCATATCTCTTATCCTATCTCATTTTATATGATATTTATAGCTAGACTGATCCGTTTATTATTTTCTTCTTAAATAATACTCGGGTCAAACCGAGGTATTTCAGGTGCTCCTGCTTGACTTCTTATCAGGGTCCTTCACCTGACTTTTGGCTAACTACTTTAGCATAGTAGTTTTTGTTAGTATACATTTTAGATAGAGACTCCTTGTTGTATACTTATTCTTTTGTCTAGCACTTGTATATATTCTTTTATGATGTAGTGGATCTAGTTTGACCACTATTTTGATGTATACTTTTATGTGTTATATTCATATCTGTTTCCGCCTTTGTGATATGAATGTCTGTGACTGATTTGTGTTATGCTTATTTCTATATTTGTTTCCGAAGTCCACCTAACCACTGTGTGGTAGCTTTGAGTTTGTATTTGATATGTCAGATTTCCTCTTGAAATGAAATGTAAGTTATATTATCTGACATATCGGTACTCGCACAAAGCAATTACACAGATGGTCGCTCCTCAACAGCCTTATTCTTCGTACTAGTCAACGGCATTACCCAGTAGTGTCCTTGGCTAGCGTGAGTATAGAGGTGGGGCGTCACAGCTTGGTATCAGAGCCAAATTTCGAAACAATGTAGAATAATCTAGCAAGGATCATTGTCCTAAGTCTTTCTTAGGAATCATGCCAGAGGATTTAATTCGAGTTTTTGTACCGTTCTATCCTATTTCTCTTTATGATTCCTTGTTTTATCAATCAAGCTTGTTTGGTATTCATTCTATGAATAACCTTTTTCTTCTTTTTTCTTTCTTAAAGAAGAGAAATGGTTAGATCTGGCCGTCCTAGCGCCGGTCAATCTAGTGCTACTCCTCAGGATGGAGTATTTATGTCAGCTCAACAATTTTTAGATCTTGTGAACAATGCCCAAGCTGCCGGACCCGTTCCAGCGCCTACTCACCCTAAATCCGGGTTTGCACGCTTGTGCAGAGATTATACCGCCTTGGGTGGAAGGCCATTCAAGGGATCCGAAAGTGTTATATAAATCCAAGCTTGGCTTAGATCGTGAGACCGCATCTTTTCTCGCATGAATCTTATTTATCTTCATCGAGTCCAAGTGGCTTCTAGCATGCTCCAAGAAAGAGCATTAGATTGGTATGAGCTTTTGGTTTCTAAGATTATCGAAGCGGGTTTTATTTGGGAGCAATTTCGGGAAAGGTTCGAATTGAAGTTTGTGCTGAAGACTGAAAAAGTAACTTTAGCTCGGCGCTTTATTGACCTTGTTCAAGGTGAATCTTCTTGACCGACTACGTCGCATCTTTTGAATCTCTCTCTAAATATGGGGTCGAATATATTAATACCCCATTGAAGAAAAATCAGAGATTTGTTTATGGGTTGAATAAGAACCTCAAAAAGCCTTTACTTCTGAAACTAGAAGTTTCTTTCGATCAGCTTATAGATATCGCTCTTCTACTTGAAGAGGCCGATAAAGAAAGTGATGTTGAAGTTGTGGGTGCCAAACAGAACTTCAACAATAACATGAAGAGGCCTATTAAGTTCAAAAGTCCCAATCCCAACAAGAAAGGGAGGCAAGAAACTTCGGTAGCAAAGACTCCTACCTCTAGTCATGGACAATGCTACAATTGTGGTTCTATGGACCACTATGAAAATGAGTGTCCGAAACCCCTTTATTGTCGCTATTGCAAAAGTTTGAGTCATCATATATTTGCATGTCCCATACTTCAAAGCAAGAAGGAGGGAAAGCTAAATGTTGTGCAAGCCCCTAGTAACACCTCTCTTGATCAAGGTATTTTTTCATTCAGTCCTTGATGGCATTATTTTATTTCGTGATCTTCCTATTTGATTTCTTTTGATACGGGTGCGTCCCACTCTTTTATATCAAAAGAACTTGTTGATTCTTTTTATTTAAATATTATGGGCTTGATGACTTCACTGAGAATTGCGAATCCGGTTGGTGGATCCGCAACACTCAGTTTACTTTGTGAAAATGTCGAGATTATTTTATGTGATTATTCTTTTCGAGCCGATATGCATGTTATGCGTTACTTAGGCTTCGAAATTGATTTTTGGGAAAGGATTGGCTTGATCATTATGAAGCCCACATCCTATGTCCTGAGCGGACTATATATCTTCGAGATTCTTAATCTGTTAAGCAGATTTCTATTGTTCTTAATGATTTTGATTTCCAAAATTTGGTGGTACCATTTTATTCTTTAAACCTACATAATGAGGAGAATATTATTTCTCTCATTCAAGTAGTTTGTGAATTTTCCAGTATATTTGAGCTTGTCTTAGGATTACCACCTAAGCAATATATTGAGAGGTGCTAAGGTCTTTTCAGCTCGACCTTGCCACCGGTTTTTATCAACTACGAGTTGCGTAGGGTAGCATTCCACTTGCCGCATTCCGTACTCGTTATGATTCTTATGAGTGGTTCGTTATGTCATTCGGTTTGACGAACCTTCTACCTTATTTCATCCATCTTATGAATCGAGTATTCTGCGAATATCTCGATGAGACATCCTTGTATTTATTGATTATGGATGAAAACAACAATTTAAAATTTGAAAATCTTTTTAATAAGATATTTATAAGTATGATTAGATTTTGTTCTTAAAACAAGCAAAGAATATTCATAAAATTTTAAGTGACATGTTTATCATATAGAAGATGATTTTGTGTTGTTTTGCCCATTGAGTGCTTTAAGAATTCTGGTCGATGCGCTTGATCAACGTTATCGATAGGAATCTCCTAAACGCTATGATGAGACAGTCAGACACAATAAATTGACTTGTAAAAAGTAAAATTTTCTAAAAAAATGATTACATAAAGTTAATTATAATTTTGAATGTCTTAGCTTTTCGAGAAAGAGGATAAGAACTCTTTTCCGATGTTTTTATTCTTACGATTCCCGAAGGGAACCAAGACTTTACTGTTTGTACCGATGCTAGTCGTATTGGTTTGGGTGTCATTCTCTTGAAAAGGGAATGTGCTATCACATATGCTTCATGACAATTAAAGCTTGTCGAGACTAGATATGCCATTCATGATCTAGTGCTCGCGGCCATTGTTTTCGCTCTTAGAATTTGGCGACATTATCTTTTGGGAGAGAAATTTGTTCTCTACATCGATCATAAATCTTTGAAGTATTTATTTTCTCAAGTGGAACTTAATTTGCGTCCACAACATTGGCTCGAGTTCCTTGCATCTTATGATTTTGATATTCTTTATACTCCCGGAAAAGGCAATCAAGTTGCCGATGCCCTTAGTCGTAAGCAACAAGCGGTTGTTTCCATGATGATATCCGAATGGAGTGATCTCGAGACTTTATCCACTTGTGAGATTCGAGATCGTGAATCCGATTCATGTTCGTCTCTTGTTTGTGTAGCCTTGAGGCTCATCCTTCTCTTTTGGACCGTACCTCTGTTGGCTAAACTCTATGTCAAAGAAATTGTTAAATTGCAAGGAGTTCCTACTTATATTGTTAGCAATCGTGATCCATTATTTACTAGTGGATTTTTGAAAAGGTCTTCAAAAAGCTTTGGGAACAAAGCTTAATTTTAGCACCGCTTATCATCCTTAGTCCGATGGACAAACCGGGCGTGTGAATCAAACTCTTGAAGATCTCCTTCGTGCATGTGTTCTTGATTTTGGTGGAAGTTGGGAAAATCATATATCTCTTCTTGGGTTTTCTTCCAATAATAGCTTCCAATCTAGTATTGGTATGGCACCTTTCGAGGCACTCTACGGAAGGCCTAGCCGATTTCCTTCATGTTGGCTTGAAGCCGGTGAGAAGCTGGTTTTAGGTCCAGATTTTATTGGTGTTCATTTGTGTTTCACCTATGAGGGGTGTTGTGTGTTTCAGTCGATCGGGAAAGTTAGCACCTCGATATGTTGGTCCATTTCCCATCACCAAACATATTGGTTTCGTGGCTTATCGTCTTTTATTACCGGCTCAGTTTTCTGCTATTCCTGACGTATTCCATGTCTCTCAACTACGGAAATGCCTTCGTGATTCCGATTCTATTCTTGAGCCCGGTGTAATTGAAGAAATTGAAGTTTCACCAAATTTGACTTATGAGCAACATTCTATTCGTATCATTACTTCGGAGGTTAAACGCCTTCGAAATAAAGATGTTCTTCTTGTGAAAGTTCAATGGTCCTCAAATCCTAAGGATTGCTCTTGGGAATCTTGAAAATTCATCGAGCAAACACATCCGGACTTACTCTTTCAAGCTCTTTATGGTGAACTTCTCATCTCAAAATTTCTTCTTTTGTGTTGTTATGCCTTCGTATGGTTGTTACTTTTTATCTTCCTCTTAATTATTGCGAGGACACAATTTCTTTAAGGAGGAGAGTCTGTAACAACCCGCATATTGTACGATTGTATATTTAAATGTTTTATTTAAATATAGCATCGTTAATCGGATTAAAGTCCAAAATGTCACCTTTTTCAAACAGTCGAATTAGGACTCGAGACCACTTCCATTGAGTCCAAAATGGCGTTTGCGACCTTTTTGAGTATAAACATCGATATGTTTGGAGTTGAGTAAAATTTTGATATTTTCATTTAGGGCTATGGGTTTGGGTTTCAGCCCACCAACCTAACACATAACCCAACTCCACTCCTCTTCATCCATTCACTCCTATTTCCTAACACTCAAGCTTTTAAGAAAAATGGGGAAAGGAATGGGAAATAGAAATTCCTAAATCCTAGCTTTAATTAGGAAATACTAATTCTAGCTCCAACATCAAAGAGAAGCTAAGGTAAGCATCCTCTTCTTCTTCTCCATCTCAATCTCTCTCTAATTTCAGAAATTTCCTATAACCTAACTTAGGAAATATTGCTTATGATCTTAGATTGGGCTTCTAGAGTTAAAATTGAAGAGTAGTTGATCTTTCCTTTGCTTTAGAGCTTCTCATTTGTTGTTTTGGGTTGAAAAGGTGAGTTTTTGAACTCACATCTATGTCTATATCTTTGATAGTTGTTAGGTAGTAATTCCTAACATCTATTCTTTGTCCATTTGCCTTTGAATTGAATTGGTTTGATGAATATTCCAATTTTTGGTGTTTTGAAGTCAAATCTTTAAAAATCCTATCTTTGATGTTTGAACATGTTGTTGGGGTGTATCGAAGAGCCTATAAGGCTAGGTTGTCGCTTGGCATAAATCCCTAGTCTCCGTTGCTCGTCCGATCACTTCCGTTGGATTTTTGCCATGGGGCTAGACTGATAATAGTGCAACTGGCAGTTTAGTCGACTGAACCAGAAGGTCAGTCGACTGAATCTAGGACCAGAAAATTCTCTGGCTCTGTATCAGTCGACTGACCTTCTAGTTCAGTCAACTGAAACTGGAAACCGAATGTTTCCTGGCCTTGTATCAGTCGACTGAACCAGAAGGTCAGTCGACTGAACCAGGAACCTGAGAGTTCTGGACTTGTATCAGTTGACTGACCTTCTGGTTCAGTCGACTGAATCTGGGAGATGTGTTTTTTGCCTATTTGAGGCAGTTTTGTGTGGGTTTCCGATTTTCAATCGATTTTTTTTTATGATCCGAATTGTTGTTATCATTTATCGACTTTGATGACTTCTTTCTTTGAATTTTTGGGAATATCCATTTGATGGATTTAATATCGATTTCTGTGGTTTTGATTCACGTCTTCGAATTTGAATCTTTAGTGATTGATTGTTTTTACAATCATTTTTGTGATTTGTCACTTTAAAATACAAAGGTTTCTATACTAGTAGTAAATATTCAAACTCTTTCACAAAGATGATTTCAACTCTATTTTTAATACAAAGCTCGTTTATAAAACCGTTTTCCAACCTATTAGTATATACAAACCTTTACCTCATTCGTATGAGAAATCTAATTAAACGGCTTAGCAAAACAAGTGGTATGAAACACTTGCATTTACTTCGTCGGTTAATTTTTGGACTTGTTCGATTGAAAATCTTGTGACAATTTTCGAGTGGAAATCTACAATTTGTTCATAAATATTTAAGTTGAGCCTGTGTTTATGGGACATGAAGCTAAACTCATTTATCTACTAGCTTAGTGTAATCGACACTTCTTGATGATCGATGATGATCATTTTGTGATTTAGACTAGCGATATGAGATGTCTCTTTATCCGCATGGGGGACTGTTGTAACGGTTGCCATTTTTCGACGCTCGAAAGTCGACATTAATAGGTCCACTGTATCAAATGCCGCGCAATCAAATGCCGGAAAACCAAATCATTAGGGTTAAAAAGAAGAGGTAGGAGAAGATAGAAGAAAAGAAAGAACAGAAAAACAGAAACAGAAACAACAACAGAATCTCACATTCGCAGCGGAATAATATACAATAGATGAATCAATCATCTTTAAACAAAAGACTATATTAGTTTATATATACATCAATCAGAGTCAATATACAACTCAATACAACAATGGACAGTTATATAAACTTGTCCTCACACAGAATACACAGCGGAATAAATAAACAAGTACGGTAGTACGCCTCGCCATCCAGCTCATCTCCAAAGCTCCAGAATATCCAGAATATCCTGATAATATAACTCTAGGCTGCCCGTGTGGAAAATTATGGGCACCCAGAGTTTAGAAAGGGAGCAATAAACTCCAGGTTAGTCATGGTGACTGGTGTGAGATCGTAAAACATTTATTTTCACATAGAAAATAAAACAAATTCGCAATGCTTTTGGAAAAATGAAACTACCATAAGGCCTCTCGCCACACACACAATGCAAACGCGGAATTGGAGGAGATTTCTCCATATGATAGTCAAAGATGCTTGCTAGGCAAAATCAGTTGGTATTATTATTAATGTCTAGTGGAAAACATTTCGAAAGTATAATATCAATCTTAGCTAACATACAACCATTATTGTATGCCTACTATAGCTACCATCTAAACAGTGGTGACCACCATAAGTAAATGGCAGGTTCTACAACTAAAACCGTACAGGGTTCGTATTGTTTCTTTAGATTTCCAACAAATGGTCAGGCTAAGGAACTTCCTTACACCGAAATAGAAACACCTCTTGAAAGACGCCCCGAGAACCTAATCGGATCTCTGCAAACACAAGGCCGACGCTACCTCACGCTTTAACCAAGCTGTAACTAGGTAACTAACACACGAGCTATGCCATCCCCCGGTCGTTACCGACCTTTATCCGAGGATCCTCAATCACAAAGCAACAACCACAAAGTATAATAAATTTGCAGCATCAACATAGGTAAAATATCTAGGCTCCATACCATGATATCACCTTTTAACCAGAAGGAAATGGCATACCCTAGGGGCGCTACCCCTAAAAACCTTTACCGCAACATTCCTGTTTCGACCATTACCGGGTTGTGAGGCTCGACGAAGTCTCGTCCACAAAGCTACGCTTTTTCACAAAGCCACGCTTTTTCACAAAGCCACGCTTTTTCACAAAGCCACGCTTTTTCACAAAGCCACGCTTTTTCACAAAGCCACGCTTTTTCACAAAGCCACGCTTTTTCACAAAGCCACGCTTTTTCACAAAGCAACGCTTTGACCAACAAATGATCAATAGCACTTCGTATGCCACATTACCAAATTAGGAATGTATCACTAGTAACCATCAACTACATAACCTCTGAGCTCGTACGTCTCAGAGAAGGGTGTTAAGCTAAGAGAATAAATTCTCCGCCACCAACAGAAATGTATTTGATAGAAACCAGCTTTACATCTCAAATTGTAAAGTCAGACACACATCCATACAAGTCTGTTCTGGGATCGAACGGAACCGAAGGCACTTCCAAAGAAGCCCTTGCAATCCGGGTATTCACTAATCACGTCCGGACTTCCCATCACAAGAAGAGTGATATAAATCTCTATACCGGAGCAACTCGGTGCAGAGACATTCGACAGGTTGTCCTTTCATTTTCGTAAGTACCCGGTCTTCACCATCGGTCTTCAATACGATCCATATCGTCGTATCACTAATTCGGAATAGGTTATATGACACAAAGGCCTTTTCCCGGCTAACCCGAATAGTGAGCGTTTGTTTTAAAAAAAACAAATCAAGTGCCAGTTCAAAGGCAAATATTGATAGTCGGTTATTTAACTATCAACCACATATCACAACAATCATCAGATTTAAATAATTTTTCCCAAATTATTTATTTTCAAAATATCTTCACAAGATATATATTTTTCCACACTTCAACATTTGAAAACCAATTTCAAATCACATTTTCACACTTCATCACTTTGAAAACAATTTCAAATCACATTTTCACACTTCATCACAAAATGGTCCATTTAAACCAATTAAATAAATCCTTATCGATTTATTTCAAATTTACATCCCAAATCTGTAAATTTATTTCATCACTTTAAAAATAAATCAATATTTATTTTTAAAACAAATTTCCCTTTCCTTTATAAATTCTATTCTGAATTTACATTCCCAAATATTCACTTTTTATACGACTTTCAAATCGATTTCTCGAATATTCACTTTCAACACCAAATCAACTTTCAAATTGATTTCTCAATTTTATTTCAAACTCCAAATCAAATTCCAAATTGATTTCTAAATTTACTTCAACACCGAATCAAATTTCAAATTGATTCTAATTTTAATCCCAAATACCAAATCATTTTTACTAATCGATTTCTAAATTTATTCTCAACACAAAAATCAATTTTCATTCAAACACCAAATAAATTTTCATATCGATTTCTCAAAGATTTATTTTCAAATACCAAATCAATTTTCAAATTTGATTTCAACAAATTTATCACCTTTTTAAAATAAATTCCTTTCTCTTTCAAACCATTTAAAAATTCCATTTTAAATAAATTTTCCAACTTTTGAATAATACTATTCAAAATCCATTTATAAAAATCTTTTTCCATATTTTGGAAATAATTCGATAAGATTACAAAAATCAACTTTACACTTTTAATTTCCTTCTTTTAAATTCACCAAATTCTTTCAAAAAGAATTTACTTAAAATTTCAAATTTTAATTTCAAAAATCCAATTTATTTCTTTCTGGTATCCAACGATACCAAAAATACATTCGGCTAAATTATAGCCTTCAACAAATTCAACCACAGATATAATCATCCACAGATTATAAATAAATCATCACTCAACATATGAAACAAATTCAAATGTTTTGAGGAATCCTGTTGGATCCCTTCAACCTGTTTCCATGCATCCACGGACGTTAGCACAATACCAATTCCACTTCGAGGTGGAATATCGCGGTATATGGGATTTATAAAATATCATCCGCTACTATGCGGCGCAATAGGGTCTCATCCCCTATATAATGCGAGAAATCAACAACTCCAATATATACATATTCCAATATATATATTGCTATATATTACTATATATACTATCATTCAAGCACACAATTTGGAGATAAGATGATTTACATTTACCAATCCCATTCGTATATGAATTTATTTACTTATACTTCCAATTCATATTTATAAATTTTCATTTGTTAAATCATCTTATCTCCAAATCTTTGGTTATTATTTTAATTTCTTATTCAATTCCATATAACGATGATAATATTTCAATATTATCTCTTCCTAACAACCAAACATCCATATACTATAATAATTTATAGAAAATCACTTCTTTTCTATACTAAAATAGTTTTGGGTAAAATTATTTCATTTACCCCATTAAAACAATACCGTGTCGGTTTATCTTGTTTAAGAGTTTTGAAACCCCTATCGATTACAGTTGGCCAGACTGCACCGACCAGAATCTATAAACAATCAACCGATAAGTCAACACAATACAAAACAAATTTTGTATTCACTAACAAATACGCGCTCATATCTATTATTACACTCACACTCATTCTAGAGTACTACTGACTCTATCTCTAATGAGTAACACCCAACAGAGCCAGGGTTGTCGCTTAACCAACAGCTCTGATACCACTTGTAACGGTTGCGATTTTTCGACACTCGAAAGTCGACATTAATACGTCCACTATATCAAATGCCGCGCAATCAAATGCCAGAAAACCGAATCATTAGGGTTAAAAAGAAGAGGTAGGAGAAGACGGAAGAAAAGAAAGGACAGAAAAACAAAAACAGAAACAACAACAGAATCTCACATTCGCAGCGGAATAATATACAATAGATGAATCAATAATCTTTAAACAAAAGACTATATCAGTTTATACATACATCAATCAGAGTCAATATACAATTCAATACAACGATGGACAGTTATACAAACTTGTCCTCACACAGAATACACAGCGGAATAAATAAACAAGTACGGTAGTACGCCTCGCCATCCAGCTCATCTCCAAAGCTCCAGAATATCCTGATAACATAACTCTAGGCTGCCCGTGTTGAAAATTATAGGCATCCAAAGTTTAGAAAGGGAACAATAAACTCTAGGTCAGTCATGGTGACTGGTGTGAGATCGTAAAACAGTTATTTTCACAAAGAAAATAAAACAAATTCGCAATGCTTTTGGAAAAATGAAACTACCATAAGGCCTCCCGCCACACACACAATGCAAACGCAGAATTGGAGGAGATTTCTCCTTATGATAGTCAAAGATGCTTGCTACGCAAAATCAGTTGATATTATTATTAATGTCTAGTGGAAAACATTTCGAAAGTATAATATCAATCTTAGCCAACATACAACCATTATTGTATGCCTACTATAGCTACCATCTAAACAGTGGTGACCACCATAAGTAAATGGCAGGTTCTACAACTAAAACCGTAAAGGGTTCATATTGTTTCTTTGGATTTCCAACAAATGATCAGGCTAAGGAACTTCCTAACACCGAAATAGAAATGCCTCTGGAAAGACGCCCCGAGAACCTAACCGGATCTCTGCAAACACAAGGCCGACGTTACCTCACGCTTTAACCAAGCTGTAACTAGGTCACTAACACACGAGCTATGCCATCCCCCGGTCGTTACCGACCTTTATCCGAGGATCCTCAATCACAAAGCAACAACCACAAAGTATAATAAATTTGCAGCATCAACATAGGTAAAATATCTAGGCTCCATACCATGATATCACCTTTTAACCAGAAGGAAATGGCATACCCTAGGGGCGCTACCCCTAAAAACCTTTGCCTCAACATTCCTGTTTCGACCATTACCGGGTTGTGAGGCTCGACGAAGTCTCGTCCACAAAGCTACGCTTTTTCACAAAGCCACGCTTTTTCACAAAGCCACGCTTTTTCACAAAGCAACGCTTTTCACAAAGCAACGCTTTTTCACAAAGCAACGCTTTGACCAACAAATGATCAACAGCACTTCGTATGCCACATTACCAAATTGGGAATGTATCACTAGTAACCATCAACTACATAACCTCTGAGCTCGTACGTCTCAGAGAAGGGTGTTAAGCTAAGAGAATAAATTCTCCGCCACCAACAGAAATGTATTTGATAGAAACCAGCTTTACATCTCAAAGTGTAACGTCAGACACACATCCATACAAGCCCGTTCCGGGATCGAACGGAACCGAAGGCACTTCCAAAGAAGCCCTTGCAATCCGGGTATTCACTAATCACGTCCGGACTTCCCATCACAAGAAGAGTGATATAAATCTCTATACCGGAGCAACTCGGTGCAGAGACATTCGACAGGTTGTCCTTTCATTTTCGCAAGTACCCGGTCTTCACCACCGGTCTTCAATACGATCTATATCGTCGTATCACTAATTCGAAATGGGTTATATGAAACAAAGGTCTTTTCTCGGCTAACCCGAATAGTGAGCGTTTGTTTTTTTAAAAAACAAATCAAGTGCCATTTCAAAGGCAAATATTGATAGTCGGTTATTTAACTATCAACCACATATCACAACTATCATCAGATTTAAATAATTTTTCCAAAATTATTTATTTTCAAAATATCTTCACAAGATATATATTTTTCCACACTTCAACATTTGAAAACCAATTTCAAATCACATTTTCACACTTCATCACTTTGAAAACAATTTCAAATCACATTTTCACACTTCATCACAAAATGGTCCATTTAAACCAATTAAATAAATCCTTATCGATTTATTTCAAATTTACATCCCAAATCTGTAAATTTATTTCCACACATTAAAAATAAATCAATATTTATTTTTAAAACAAATTTCCCTTTCCTTTATAAATTCTATTCTGAATTTACATTCCCAAATATTCACTTTCTATACGACTTTCAAATCGATTTCTCAAATATTCACTTTCAACACCAAATCAACTTTCAAATTGATTTCTCAATTTTATTTCAAACTCCAAATCAAATTCCAAATTGATTTCTAAATTTACTTCAACACCGAATCAAATTTCAAATTGATTCTAATTTTAATCCCAAATACCAAATCATTTTTACCAATCGATTTCCAAATTTATTCTCAACACAAAAATCAATTTTCATTCAAGCACCAAATAAATTTTCATCGATTTCTTAAAGATTTATTTTCAAATACCAAATCAATTTTCAAATTTGATTTCAACAAATTTATCACCTTTTTAAAATAAATTCCTTTATCTCTTTCAAACCATTTAAAAATTCCATTTTAAATAAATTTTCCAACTTTCGAATAATACTATTCAAAATCCATTTATAAAAATCTTTTCCCATATTTTGGAAATAATTCGATTAGATTAAAAAAATCAACTTTACACTTTTAATTTCCTTCTTTTAAATTCACCAAATTCTTTCAAAAAGAATTTACTTAAAATTTCAAATTTTAATTTCAAAAATCCAATTTATTTCTTTCTGGTATCCAACGATACCAAAAATACATTCGGCTAAATTATAGCCTTCAACAAATTCAACCACAGATATAATCATCCACAGATTATAAATAAATCATCACACAACATATGAAACAAATTCAAATGTTTTGAGGAATCCTGTTGGATCCCTCCAACCTGTTTCCCTGCATCCACAGACGTTAGCTTAAAACCATTTCCACTTCGAGGTGGAATATCGTGGTATTTGGGATTTATAAAATATCATCCGCTATTATGCGGCGCAATAGGGTCTCATCCGCTATATAATGCGGGAAATCAACAACTCCAATATATACATATTCCAATATATATATTGCTATATATTACTATATATACTATCATTCAAGCACATAATCAACACAATCAATAATTTTAAATATAACTATTTAAAATTAAACAAACCCCTTTGTTTGAGTGAGAAGATCTCACCTTTGCTTTTAATTTGCAATCCATTTTCCATTCCAGTTTGTTTTTCACGATCTTTTAACCTTGTATAAAACAATTTATATAATTTATTAAAATTCGAGATGATCAAAATTCATTTCTATTTTATAAAATTTTATTAACCCATGATTTTATTTTAAACAAAGAATTAAATTTTAAACAACTTTTTCTTTTTAAAATAATCCTTGGTAACTAAAATGAATTAACAAATTTTAAACTAACCAGTGATTTTAAATGTATATATCTATTTTCTTTCGAAGCTATATACTTATAAAAATTAATTTATATAGATTAAAAATCTAATTTTGATACAAACTTTTCAACATTTAGAATCTCTATATATTTTCTCAAAACCTTATCTATAAATATGTTCTTCTGTAAATGTCAAAACAGGAATTTTCTTCACTGTATACATACATATATACATAATCAAAACTAGAATAGGCTTACCTTACTGTAAATCTCTTCCTAATATATATATATTCATGTATGTATTTATTAAATAAGCTTTAAATTGAAAGAAATAGATTCGCAAACCTCACTGACTCGATCGATTTCGAGATGACCAAGCCCTCATCATCGGGCCTGACCACCACCTGAGCTTCGTCGCCGCTCAGACTCGCGACACCCCAGAAGACAACATCGACCCACAATCCCACCATCGCACGCGAACACCCCTTTTACCTCGCACTAGATTCGCCTGGCCCAAAACGCCATGCCTGATCTCCTCTAGACCATCGACGAGCCCCAGAAGCCGATGTCGTGCCTTATTCCCCCTCACAGTCTCACTCGCAACAATGGCCTTCTCTTCCTCGCTCGCGAACGCCCTTGCGATGAACCATCCATTCGATTCACGTGTGCCAGAGCAACCAGAAGACTATACTCGAAAACATCGCGACGACGAACTCGCCTATTTGAAAAATTGAAATCCCCAGATTGATCGACATTGTGGTCGAGCCTCACTTTTGAATTCGTGGATCTGGGTTTATTTGTGGAGGGGGAGAAATAAACGAAGTATAACAGGATATAGGATTTTTTTTATTTAAAGTTCGGCCATTGGTTTCTTTTGAACGAGATAGTTTCATTTATTTTCTTCAAATGCTCGGTTGTAGATAATTAGAGAGGAAGGAGACACGATGATGTTGGCGTGTACGAGTGGAGACAGTGATTTGAAAGCATACAGCTGTGATGTGAATGAAATACAGCTGTGGTTGGACTAAAATATCCAATTTAAATTCAAATTCAAATCGTTCCGATAAATGCATCTCAAAATCTTGACCTCCTATCGAGGCGTGCCACTAGGTGTTCGTAATGTTATACGCCTATTCCGAATGCAATGGAAAAGGTTTCGAGTCCAAATTCGATCGTATGGAGAAGATAGCTTTTTGGACCAGTTATTAAATTAAACTTTCGATTTAATTTCAGCGCGTTTGCTTATCGTACGGCCAAACGATCACTCCAAACATCACGAAAATTGAAATCCGATAATAATACAATATTATGGATCCAATGGAACTGGTTTCGTCGAATTCCAAGACTGTGCCCCGGAACGCTATTTTTAAATATCGATTTAAATGATAAAATTCAAAACTGAACATAATAGTTCCAATTTCACTTCTGAAAATTCCAGTACCTTCAGAATTATCAATATAGATTTTCCAAGCCTTGAAAATATTTTTAATCAGCTTAGAACTGAAGATTCAAATTTTTACCCAACTGCAATAAATTAAATTCAATAATTAAATTGCCAAATTCATTCTGATATTCGAATTTTCAAATTAAACTATCATTCGAATATTTAAACTCAATCAAATATTCAAATTTCAAATGTCAAAAATTCAGGGTCGTTACAACTGTACCCCGTTCTATTGAGCTTCGTCTCATTTTTATAGGCTAGCGACCTATGGATTTTATGGAGTTCAGTTCATCGGCGTACCGTTGTACTACGTCGTTGTTCCGACTTATTTAAGTTTCAGGTTCCTCGGGCGTACCGTTGTACTACGTCGTTGCACCGGCTTTATGGTTAGCGACCATGGGTTAGCGACCTGTTTGTAATGCACGTGTTGGTGAGTTTTCATGCTCCCGTTTGTGATAGGCCTCCCCCCTTTTGTGATTTCTGGATTTCTAGTTGATGATTTCTAGAATTTGTGTTTCACCGACTTTTGCAATTGGCATTGATATGTTTTGTCAATATTTGTGTTTTGGTGAATAATTTAAAGAATGCGATTCTTTTTGGATGTTTGAGAATATTTGAGATATTGTATGATTTTTGTTGTTATCTAATGTATACTTGTCGCAGTATGGCATTTTTGTTATCATGCGTTTTTGTCATATCTCTTATCCTATCTCATTTTATATGATATTTATAGCTAGACTGATCCATTTATTATTTTCTTCTTAAATAATACTCGGGTCAGACCGAGGTATTTCAGGTGCTCCTGCTTGACTTCTTATCAGGGTCCTTCACCCGACTTTTGGCTAACTACTTTAGCATAGTAGTTTTTGTTAGTATACATTTGAGATAGAGACTCCTTGTTGTATACTTATTCTTTTGTCTAGCACTTGTATCTATTCTTTTGTGATGTAGTGGATCGAGTTTGACCACTATTTTGATGTACACTTTTATGTGTTATATTCATATATGTTTCCTTCTTTGTGATATGTATGTCTGTGACTGATTTGTGTTATGCTTATTTCTATATTTGTTTTTGAAGTCCACCTAGCCACTGTGTGGTAGCTTTGAGTTTGTATTTGATATGTCGGATTTCCTCTTGAAATGAAATGTAAGTTATATTATCTGACATATCGGTACTCGCAAAAAGCAATTACACAGATGGTCGCTCCTCAACAGCCTTATTCTTCGTGCTAGTCGACGGCATTACCCAGTAGTGTCCTTGGCTAGCGTGAGTATAGAGGTGGGGCGTCACACTTGGATTTAGATTCTACATTGTTTCAGGTTGCATCACTATATCCTTCTATTACAGCAGGATATCCTTTATAAGATAAACCATAGGTAACGGTTCCTTTCAAATAAGCTAAAACTCTGGAAATATCTTTCCAATGTTCGAAACCAGGATTACTCGTAAATCGACATAACTTGCTTATAGCATGTGCTATGTCTGGTCTAGTGCAATGCATAGCATACATAAGACTCCCAATATACTGGAATATTCAAGTTGAGAAATGGTAAGTCCGGTATTCTTTTCTAATTTAATACTAGGATCTAAAGGAGTAGGCGGTTTGTCATTATAATGACCATACTTTCGAAGGAACTTCTCAATGTAATGAGATTGTGTTAGTAACAACTCCCTCTCTTTCCTAATAATTTTAATTCCCAGAATTACATCAGCTTCTCCTAGATCTTCCATATCAAATTTAGAAGATAGAAACTTCTTAGTTTCATTCACACAAGATATATTGGAACCAAATATTAGCATGTCATCAACGTATAAACATATTATAACATAATCGTCGTTGTCCGATTTGCTATAAATACATTTATCAGCATCATTAACAATAAATCCATATGACAATGCTATTTTATCAAACTTCTCATGCCATTGCATGGGAGCTTGCTTCAGGCCATAAAGAGACTTTACTAATTTGCAAACTTTCTTTTCATGGCCTGGGGTTTTGAAACCTTCATGTTGTTCCATATATATCTCTTCTTCTAAATCTCCATTTAGAGAAATGCAGTCTTTACATCCATTTGATGTATGACCAATTTATGAATTGATGCAAGTGCTATTAAACAGCGTATAGAAGATATGCAAGCAACTAGAGCATATGTATCAAAATAATCTACTCCATGTCTTTGCTTATATCCCTTAGCAACTAATCTGGCTTTAAACTTATCAATGGATCCATTTGTATTCAACTTTTTCTTAAATATCCATTTACATCCTATAGGTTTAGCACCAGGAGGTAAATCAATTAAAACCCCAAGTTTGGTTTAACAATATGGAATTCATTTCATCATTAATAGCTTCTTTCCAAAATATTAAGTCTCTGGAACTCATAGCCTCAGAATAAGTTTTGGGGTCATCATCGACGTTCATGACATATCTAGTCACATTAAGGACATCGTCCTACTGCCTTCTATAAGATATGTAATGAAGTCAGGACCATAGTCCTTCTCTATTATTGCTCTTTTACTTCTCCTTTGTTCAGTATTATTATTTGGTACTGATACTTCCTTGCTGTTTTGAGCAGGAGCATAGTCATCGTCATTGATATCATCAATCGTATTAGGTTCTGTACTAGATGATTTCAATGGAATCTCAACAGTTTGATTTTCAAAGAATTCTACATCTACTGATTCTATAACTTCTAAGGTGTCAAAAATCGGAATCTATAAGTTATACTATTAAGTGAATATCCTATGAAAACACATTTAAATGCCCTATTTCCTAACTTTGGTCATTTAGGGTCTGGTTTTCTAACATATGCTAAACAACCCCAAACTTTAAGTTTTGTAAGATTAGATTTCCTATTAAACCATAATTCATAAGGGGAAACATTATTCTTTTTGAGTGGTACTCTATTTAAGATATAACATGCATATAACATAGCATCACCCCATAGGTTATAAGGTAAGTTTGAACTTATGAGCATGGCATTAACCATTTCTACTAAAGTTCTATTTTTCCTTTCAGCAACACCATTTTGTTGCAGTGTATATGGGGCAGTGCATTGGTGAACTAAGCCGTGTTTTTTACAAAATAAGGTGAATTCATTTGAGAAATATTCACCACCTCGATCTGAATGTAATACTTTTATTTTAACTCCTAATTGTGTTTCGACCTCTGCTTTGTAAATTTTAAATTTATCAAAGGCCTCATCTTTAGTTTTCATTAGATACACATATGCATATCTAGTATAATCATCAATAAATGTTATATAGTATTGGTTACCACCATAGGTGATATGATTTTTTAAGTCACCCACATCACTATATACTAAATCAAGCAAGCCAGTTTTCCTTTCTATAGATTTAAAGGATTTTCGGTGTATTTTTGCTTTAATACATATTTCACATTTAGAGATAGTATCGAAATCACAATCAGAAATTAATCCTAGTTTATGCATATTTTTAAGGGAATTATAATTAACATGTCCTAGTCTACCATGCCATTAACTAATAGAATCAACAATATAAATAGAAGATTTCTTTATTAGATTCAACTTAACCAAGCCGTTACAAGAGTATCCCTAACCAATGAATTTGCCGTTCTTTGACAACACTAACTTATCAGACTCATACACCATCTTGAATCCTCCTTTGTTAAGAAGGTATCCAAAGACCACATTCTTACACATATCAGGTACATAAAATACATTAACTAATGTAAGAACTTTTTCCAGAAGTAAATGTAAGTTCTATGGTGCCTTTTCCCAAAACTTTGCTTTGAACCTTATTTGCTCCAGTAACCTTGTCGGCTTCTCCATTATTTTCTTCGTAAGTTTTAAACTGATTATGGTCTTTGCAAATGTGAATGGTTGATCTAGTATCAAACCACCAATAATTATCAGTTTCGCTAACGAAGTTCGCCTCATGCACTACAGCCACAAACGAGTCTTCGACCACATTCACCTTTTGTTGTTTCTTCCGCTGACGGCAGTCTCGGGCATAGTGGTCGGGCTTGTTACAGTCGTAACAAGCACCTTTCGTTTTGTTGTTGGAATTTTTCTTCTTAAACTGTGTCTCATTCTTAGGCTTCAGCTGTTAGTAATTTGAACATTATTTGCCTTAGAATGGGACTCAATTTGTGGATTATCATCTAGTTCGCGTTTACAAGAGTCCTCTTATACGAAAATGACATTGTAAACCATCTAAATCATAATCTGTTTCCCCATGCTTTAACTTTTTCTTATAATCATTCTAAGAATTAGGAAGTCTTGAAATTATAACTCCAACAACAAAAGATTCAGGGATATTTATTCCAGCATCTTTAAGTTGATTCACTAATAGTAGAATTTCGCTTACTTGTCCAACCATGGACTTATTTGCATCCATTTTGAAATCCATAAAATTGCAAATAAGAAATTTTTTGTTACTTGCCTTAGATATGCGGTATTTGCTTTCTAGTGTAGCCCAAAGTGCTTTTGCAGTTTCCAAAGTCCTATGTGCGTTGTAGACATGAGTAGACAATGCATTCAGAATGTGCCCTCTCCATAGAAAATCATCCTCTTTGCGCTTTGCACGTTTTGCTTTTAATTCGTCAGTATCTTTATCAGTTTCCTCTGGTATTTCCTTCAAGTTATCTTCAAGAATATAGAACAATTTGACCGTGATAAAAAAGAATTTCATCGTCTCTTGCCAACGAGTGAAGTTTTCACCATCAAACCACTCCAATCGCATTAAATGCTGATTCATAACTTGAAGAGCATTGAGATTGATTGAACTCGAACAATCCATGATTGAAATATTGTCTAAAAAATGTTGATTAATTGTGTCGATGATTCGAGAATGATGAAGATGATAACTGCTGTACTTCTAACTTCAAGGATCTATTGCGTAGATTCTTTTAGACAATAGTTCAACCCAACAGGTACAAACGGGTTATCGAACTAGCGACTTCAGTATTCAATGAAGCCTTGAAACAGCGTAATCGGATTCAAAACTTGTACGTTTTGATCCGACAAAGAACACTCAAATTTGATCTCTGATGATGCAATTTAGTAGAGAATAGAATGAAGAAGAAAAAGAGAATGGATCTACAACATTTCTGCGTTTGTAACACCTTACCGGCGTCGCAAACCGTGGTGGAAAGGCAGTGTTCTGCAACACTTTCTG
The DNA here is from genome assembly GCA_030737815.1 of Allium fistulosum. Taxonomy (NCBI): domain Eukaryota; kingdom Viridiplantae; phylum Streptophyta; class Magnoliopsida; order Asparagales; family Amaryllidaceae; genus Allium; species Allium fistulosum. Next base: position 1,382,294,533 of record CM060901.1, on the reverse strand, counting down.
GGCGTCGCAGATCTGGAGGAAGAAGAAGAAGGTACAAAGAAAAGAGATTGTTATATTTTTAATGGTTCCTGGGCATCAATATTTGTTGCAGAAGAGGAAGTGTCCATTCGTGAAGCATTGCATCCTTTCCAGCAGTCCGAAACTGTTACAAACGGTCGCGCCTTTTCCTAACAGTTTGCCGTCAAAAATCCGTCCGTTCAAATTCTGGATCCGGCCCGTTGACAAAAATTAATTTGACATTACCCGAACCCAGTCGGATAGCGACGGTGGCGTGCGTGTGTGGTGGTGATGCATAACTTCCCTCCTCACATCAAAGCAAAGCTTTGGATGTCCAAAGGGCCCAACCTTCCTTAGAGAATCCTTTATTTAACTAAGTATGATCCCTTATTTTCCTAAGTGTGGGACTATACATTCCACCTCTCTTCTTCCATCTTCTTTCCACTTCTTCCCTCTTCAAAAACAAACCCAAACCCAAAACACTGATTAGTTGACTAATTTAAATTTCTTGTTATTTTGAAGATTCGTAGAAGTGTGTTACATTTGATATTATATAAAATTGGACCAGACAATAAATATAATGCTAGGATATTTATATACTGCTATTGTGTGTGGATGTAAAAATATCATTGGAATGCGTATAGTCTTAACGTTGCATTGTATTTGAATATTATTATATTTGGCAGGTTTTTCCTCTCCATCATTGAATAACCACTGTAAAGGAAACTACAGAAGGTACTCTCCATAAATCCTCAGACCAAGTTTGTCCAATTTTTATTTGCTATAACTAGTTAGGTTCTATCCAAGTGCAATCATTAAATGTTTGACTTAAAACAAATAAAGTTTATTGACAATAGGCTGCAAGAAGTAGGTGTTCTATCCAGCTGTGTATCCTCGAGTTTTGTTTTGTATGTATAATTATTACCGTCTGCTAGTAACACAAACCCTTGAGAGTGCCCACATAATTGTGATCTCTGTCAATCTTTCCTTAAACTGAAGTTATTAAGCTTGGTGGTTTTTTTCCTTTTACGTAAAATGTTGTGCAGCTCGACCTTATATTTTTTATTGATCATGTACTCCAGTAATGGTAAACTCCATGTAAAATGATTAGAAATTTAAGAGCAAGGTTTTCCAATATGCGAGAGTATGAGAGACTTCATATGGATACAAATTTCAAGAGGCTTTGTATGGGCCTAGAATCCCGTAGTAGAAGGCTAGAAGCACATTGGTTTTCTTTGCTATGACAAGTAGCTTCCACATAGTCAGTTCTGTGTTATGTTATTGTAAATATAATGATGATTTGTAGTCTCTTACTATTCTTTTCAAAAAAGGTGCACATTGGTTTTGACATTTTATTGCTTTATAAGAAAGCATTTTACATGTAGAACAGGTCTTGAGGGATGTATAGTATAAAAATATGTGGTGTTTGGGTAAGTTACAATCATAGTACAAGATGCACAAGTGATGCATGGTACAAGACTCCAATTACAAGCTGCGGTCACAGGTGTTCTACCTCTAGTCGTTGATGAGGGTCCTAGTTGCGATACAAGTTGCAATTATAGTTGCTATGTAAGTTACTTTAAATTTATTTTCTAAGATGGTTGGTGAGAAGTTTAAATTCGATAGGAGTATATTAGCTGTAGTAATCTCTGTATCTGCATCTCTTGTTGCTCTTAATTGGAGTAAAATTGTCCATCTTTTTGTGGGATAATTGACAGGCTGCTGCTAAAGTTATGATGAAAATGATGAAGAAATGTCAAATTTCTTGCATCATGTGTTTAGCGTATTATTTCACTTTTTTGGACATTTATCTATACTCACCGCCTTAAAGAAACTTCATGGGTAGAGCTATTGTTGGTGTATGGGTGCTACAGATTAAGTATTATATTTGTGCATATTGTCATTATGATTATTGTGGGATCATATACGTAATAGAATATTTAACATGTGCCAATGATGCATTTGACATCTTCTTTATCTTTATATATGACTAATTCTTTTTTTGATATTTGAATCTATACGGGGTAGAATAATCAATATGGCATATGTAGTAGGTTTAGTCGTGAATGTTGGTCAAGCCAACTATAGTGCTGCAAAAGCCGGAGTGATAGGTTTAACTAAAACTATTGCAAAGGAATATGCAAGCAGAAACATTACAGTGAGTTCCTCCATACTGACATATAATAAATCAATTGGTTCGTAAAAATGCACTTTGAAAAGTCTATTTGATTGCTGAACTTTTAAGCTAAATATATGATCAGGTAAATGCAATTGCTCCTGGATTCATTGCTTTTGAAATGACTGCTGAGCTTGAAGATGAAATTGAGAAGAATATCTTGTAGGCTATTCCACTAGGTAAACCATTCTATTTGTTCTTTTGTTAATCTACATGCTAAAATTCTTATTTTTTATTCTCAAAATTTTAAAGTCAAACTTACACGGTAATGTCAAATATTGAGCTAGTAGGCTAATTTGCTTTCTGATTTGACGTCAACGTATTTAAAAAAAATACAAAGACATGCTTAAATGGTGTTCCCATTTTATAGGGAGGTATGGAAAACCTGAAGAGGTTGCTCGGTTGGTGGAGTTTCATGCTCTCTCACCTACTTCAAGTTATGTTACTGGATAAATAATGTAACGATCCACCTTTGCGACCATCGAAAGTCGGTACCAAATACATCTACGGTATTCAAATGCCAAACATCCAATCGTCAGAAAGGCAGATTGTTAGAGTAAAATAAAAGGAACAACAGGAAAAATAAAATCTCATAGCAGAAACGACAACATATAATATAACAAAGACAATATATTCCAAGGTACAAGGTAGATCAAAGTTAAAAACAAACTTTATCAGCTGGATGGTTATAATTTCCCGACCTTACAATTGCCGATGAGTATACATAATAATACAGCGGAAAATAAATTACTACGGTAAGTGAACATTCGGTTTTTCTCTAAGAGCTCCATAATACCATGCCAACCTAGAAAATACTCAGTCTGATCTGAGGTTATAATAAAATAATATCCGGATCTGTTTGAAAAACCAATGTGAGAAAACTCAAGAGATATGGTAAACATATAACAATTGGTGTAAACAAAAACAAATCCAAACATAAATGATGGGCACAAGTAAGGACAAATTCCTTACTTGAATAATGTATAAAATCCAGACTTAAAGAATGAACAAAAATAATTAAACAGAGATAAGGGCATAATGCACTTCTCGATGCAATTAAGAAAGAATCAACTTCAAGGTTCGAATTAAAACAAGGAGAATGAATTTATCCAAAATGACTAGGAGGGTGCACCCTCCTTTCACGGAAAGTATACTTCTAGATAAAATATACTTGAGAGCCCACACCAAACATGCAACACTTTCAAGAACTTTCAAGTCGGGCCCCGTACGGCTTAATGCGGGCATCCAAATATACTTATATAACCGCATGCATGCTACCAACAAATCTCTAGATAAATGTGAATATACCCTAATAGGGGCGATTCACATGGCTTCCACTCACTCTTTGGTTTTAGTTATCCACGGTGTTGGACGCCAATGCTCAAAATGAGCGACAAATCGTCTCAGGTTGACGAAGCATAAAAAACGATATCAAAATTGATAGTTAAGAAATCAACTATCAAAAATAAACTAGTACTATCTCAGCGAAAACAATAAAGCCAGTCAAGATAGAGTTGTGTGCTATTTATCTTGTTTCGATAGCAATCTTAAATTTAATAATAGCAAGAGTTTAAATGCCTCAAATGAGCAAACAAATCATCTTGAATCGACAAAATACAAAGGAGGATATCAGAATTGATAGTAAGGAAATCAACTATCGAAAGTAAACAAACGACTGTATATGAGAATTAAATCTTACACATATCACCATAAATAAATCAAGCTTTTAAAACATTTGACTCTCACTTGTGCTTGATTTTCACATTTACGAATATTTGTGAAACACTTTAAAAACACCCTTTAAAAATATCACTTTAAAGAGCTAATTATATTTCTAAGTATATTAAAAAAGGGTAAAAAAACGAATGTCATTGAAAACATTGTTTACTATAAACCCCAAAATAATTTACACTTAGCTTTGTTTTTTAAACATTCCTTTTTAAAGATTTCCACGTTTAGAAACTATCGTTTATAAATTTAAAACAACATTTATTATCCCGAAAAGTAATAAATCAATTTAAATACTTTTATTAATTTTAAACAATGTTAATCATCCTGAAAGATAATTGATGTAATTCTTTTAGAAATTTTAAAACCATATTAGTTATCCTAAAAGATCATAAATCAAATTATAATCTTTCTATATATTTTAAACAATATTAATTATCCCGAAAGATAATTAATCAAATTTATAATCATTTATAAATTTAAAATAATATTAATTATTCCGAAAGACAATTAATCAAATTTATAATCATTTATAAATTTAAAACAATATTAATTATTCTGAAAGATAATGAACCAAATTTATAATCTTTTTATAAATTGAAACAATTTTAATTACCCCAAAAGATAATTAATCAAATTTATAACTTCTTTTACAAATTTTAATCAATACTTATCCTTTATTTTCAAAATTCTCAAAAATATTTGGAAATATAGTTTAAACAACTTTCCAAGTGCAAAAACGTGACCAAACATTTATTTTGTAAAAATACAAGCACAAGTTCAACACACACAAGGGTTTGAGGAGATGATATTTCATAAGTGACGGTATAACGAAAATCGTTATAACGACACTTACACAAATCAAATAGTTTGTCACAAATATTTCAACCAAACATCAATATAAGCAATATAAGAATATAAATAAATCAATATTGACGAGAAACCCCTTAGGTCTCTATAAAAAAGTCCCTTGTAAATCTCATATATATATGCACTTCAAAATGTTCCGTAACGACCAATTCGCTACGAAAGCACTCCGACTTCTTCTTTTTGTCATCTGCAACACAATGGTTATTTTTGTCATCTGCTTTCTAAGCGGGAATCAAATCCAAACAAACAACAATAACAATCATATTATTATCAACAATTAGCAATCAATAGTTAACATATCATTTATTAATTAATCCACATATTACTTAACTTTTTTTTAAAAAAATCGTTTTACTTTGCAAGCACGGACCGGTGATATTCTGCTTGACAGATGTCCAAAATAATTTATTCACTTTAACTGTAGCAGAACAATGTTTTATTCTACTAAAAAGATATCACAAATGAAATATAACTAATTTAACTACATTAAGCGTAATTAAGGTAAATCACTATAATTTTATTATTAATTTATACTTCATTAAAGATATCAATTACCATCCAAGCATTCAACAACAATCGGTAGCAACATAGATATCATATAGTTTATTTAGAGATGGGTAAACTAATCAAAATTCCAGTTAACGCTTTCGCGTCCAGTTTGGTCTATAATCGAACGACGTTCGATCTTAGTTCAAAATTCAGTTAGCTCTAAATCCAACGAAATTAGTTCCAACACATAGTTAATGTTAATACGAGTCCAACGTAAAAGACCGCCTCCAAATCTGAATTCATATGAGTGAGTATTAATATTATAAGATTTGGTATTAAATTAAACAATTAAATTACTTAATTAAATATTAATTAACCTTAATCACAATTAAATCCTTCTTCCCCAATCATTCATCTTTCCTATGCATGATACACGTTCACACATATATCAGTCGAGCACTTCAACCACCAAAATCTCCCTCGATGCTCGACTATTCGATAAACTATCAACTCCGAAAAACTCCACTCCAAAATCTCATTTCTTTACACACCACCAAGCCCAACTCGACTCAACCATTAGAATCACAACCGAACCTTACTACTACTACTACAGGGTAACGAACATAAGCATCTACACCGTGCTGCAATCCACCAAACGACCACCTCTCCTTCGCCTTGCCACGAGAATCCTAAATCCAAAGTCGCCTTCTCCTAATATGCCTCAAATCAAAGAAGAATCAAAACCCTAGTTCGACGGTTAAAAAGTCGACCTCCTCCAACCAACGTTGCACGCAATGTTGAGCATATATATTTGAAGATCTAGTCGATAAAAACTCAAAGGTCCACGTCTTGCATTTTTTCGTTGAATGGATGAATTGATTTTGAATTTTACATATTAAGGCCATTTTTTTAGTTTACTAGAAACATGATTTCATTGAGAGAGAAAGAGGAGGGAAAAGTTGTTTAAGGAATGGTGTTGAAAAATTGTAAGTATGATGTTATATTTTCATATTAATAAACAAAATCAATTCCTTTACTTCAAAATCAAGTTAACCAAAGATTCTAAGTAAACCAACATTCTCAAGCCACCCATCACATCGCCATAAAGTTATTTGAAAATTTGAATTTTGATTTGATTTAAAAAGTTTTGAAAAGAAGGTTTTGCGGTATTCCACCGCATAATATTTCGTTCGCGTACGAACCACGAATGATAAAAATAAAAATATGATCATGCATCAAAATACGACACGATCACAAATCAATAATAAAATACACAGATTATTTTATGCTGTGAAATTTCAAAAATATCATCGTTTGCCGTAAAATACGTTAAACGATAATTTAAATATTTTTCAAATTAAAAATTATGGAAAAATCCTATAAATTCACTTAAAAATACGTCATTAAAAATCAAGTCGTTTAATTAACACTTGATTTTCTTGTTGTTTATTCGAACTATTTATTATTGTAAATAAATTTAAAGAATAGATTCACCATTATTATTTATAAATTAAGAGAGGTTAAATTAGGTTATTTAATCCATTTAATTAATATTTAATTCACAATTCAAATATCTAAATAATCACTATATTTGAATATAAGTTATTAAATATTTAAAATTAATTAAATATTCAAAAATCAAATCGATAAAATTTTGGGAAGTTACATTTATTTTCATTATCATCGATTTAGTTTTATGAAAAGTAAAAATACATATATTTTATGGAAAAAGCCGATTTAAAAATAAATCAACTATTTTATAAAAGAAGTACTGAAAAATTACGGTTATTCACTATCGATGGGAGAAGATACAGCAAAATTGGAGTATAATGAAACATGTGAAAGCGACTAAATAGAGTGGAATAAAAATTTTATGTACCTTGGTGTAAACTTTAAGCTTATATACATTCTGTAGTGGTATATTTTGAAGTTGTATGTGTTTCAAAGTTGTGTGTATTTTAAAGTTGCCATATATTGAACTTTGTGAAATTCGATAGGAAGTATATGTGTGAATGGTTTTGGTTCTTATTAGTAAAATGTTGGTTTCAGTTGCAAAATGAAGCTAAATTTATATGTATGTGTTATAACAATTTATAGATTTTTTTAACAACGGACAAAATCTATAACAATATGACTTTTCGACTCTCGAACGTTGACACTAAATACATCCACGGTATTCGTGTGTCGAGCATCCAAGTACCAAAAAAACAGAAAGTTAGGTAAAATAAAAATCAAAAGAAGAATAAGAAGGAAAGAACTCAACATCATAATCTCACTAGTGGAACTATAATATATAGTGTCAAAAGAACAGTACAAAGGGTTACCCTTAATACAAAAATTTCAGAATTACAAAACCTAAAACCTATCATCAGTCTGGACAGTTATAACTAATGTCCTCATAATGCTGATATATACAATTCAAAAATACAAGAAAAATAAGAATACTACCGCAGGTAAACATCCAACTCGTCTCCATAAGCTCCAAAGCATCCAAAGCTAAATTTGGAATATACACGGGGCTGACCTGAGCATTGTATGAAAATAACACCCGAATTAGTCTGGTAAACCAGCAAAAGAAACTCATGAAATATTTGACAAGTATAGTAATCATTGAGACCGTACGGATTATCATAACAATTTTCCTCTCAAATGAAACAACAATAATAGGTATACGATTAATACTGCTAAGGTGCGTTCGTATATGGATTTTTTCGCGGAGATCTCTTCGGTCTAGCCGCATCCGAACTCCATGACAAGGATCATAAACTACCTTTCGTGCATCGTATATCTCTAGATAAACTATACCATATGGTAACATAACTGGATCACCCTCAGTGTGTGATCCGAGTCATACCAATTCCCGCTATCAACAATCGATAAGGATCTTTAGATATGAAGTTGATATACCCTTGAGGTTAGCTAAACCCCATGGCCATGCTTCTCCTCTATCTTCTGTCATTTTGCCGATGTCGAGGCTACCTTCAGCGTTCTCATACGAGTCTTCATCACTTGAACAACACACGAATCCCCAAATGGATTCCATCATCTCGAACGGATAGCGAATCGCTACATGGATTCGATCATCTCGATCAAATCTCGAATCTCCGCATAGATTTCTGCATAAGTCCTCCGACGAATGCTAATGTTGTCTTCTCTCTTGGAATACTCATCAAGATAGACAGTCCTACATGATAGCATCGTTTGGAATGTTAATACCGACCTCTCCCTTGGACTTAACCTTAGGATAAACTGTTCAACTCTATAACATCTCACTTCATAACTGCTTTCAGAACATGGATTGCGTATGTGGTTTTGAAGTGGTTACGGATTCGAGTCATCTCATATAAGTACACTTTTCCCTCCTACCGGGCGCTCCAAAACCAATCGATGAATTTCCAATTAACTCAATTTTGGTTCTCTTAAAAGTAAGCAAAAGCTAGAGACGTTTTGTACCAATGCTCCTCTCTGGAGGTTCTCATCGGTATGAAGTCGCGAAACCTTTCGATACTTCTTAAGTCAATATTAGGTCAAGTTCGATAATCGACTAATCGATGATCTAGTAAAAAACAACTGCTTATACAAATCAATATCCATATACTTTACTCGTTTTTGACATTCCTACTTAACTATTTCTCGTCCAAGAGTGAAACCAAGTAAGTTAGAGCACTGGTTCCATATCAAAGTCATGCCTAGAAACTTCATTTTTGAATCTCACAAATAGGTAAGTCTATCTCGTGGACTTTTAGTGTTAAGTGTAGTATTAATGATTTCCATAAACAAGTAAGAAATCAACACGATTAACACGTTTCCGACATTTCCGACTTAACCTTTCCTCGGTCAAGTGGAAAACCGGTAGGTTAGAGCTCTATTACTCATATACCTACTCATCAATATTAACTCTTGCAAGTAGATAAGCCCACTTCGTCGACTTTTAGTGTTAAATACTGTTAATTACTTTTCAAACAAGTAATTAAACAATTAACCATTTGGCCATTAAGCTATTTCTAACCTCTTTTAGAACCTTTTGTTTGTACTTTAAAAACCCATTTTAAAATGATATATATGTATAGTAATTTATTTATAAAATACTACAACAAAAATACCATATTTGACGCAGCGGATTACTCAAAACAATGTAGATCGATGAAAGTAGCAGTCGGTGGATTGATGAATACTGCGATGCCTGAATTCGTTGATCTGGAGATACCGAATTCTAGCTATCTCTGACTCGTTGATCCGAAGATACCGGGAAAGAGATCTACGATTCTTCAACGTTGATCTTGCGCATAAGATACCGTGAATCGGCTTCAACAAACGAAGTTTGGAGCGCACTCGAATAACGTAAGTGGAGATAGGAGACTTCTCTCGACTACCAATTAGAAGAAAGCACAAAGCAATCAAAATGGAAATTTTATTCAAAAGTCAACAACCTTTTCTACAATGACATTATGTCCCTATTTATAGGGTTTACAACACGACACAAAGACTTAAGAAAAATTACAACACTTGACACCAACACATAGGTCGTACGCGACCTAAGAATTACAAGACATTACGACCTAAATTATATTCACGCGACTTAAAGAAGTCTTGCGACCTAAAATCTGGCATAGCTCGCGAACTTCTGGAACAAATCAGTTTGCGACCTAAAATAATGTCTGGAATCGCGACCTAAGGAAGATATGCGGAAGTTGATGAGCGAGCTATAGGGCTTCTCGATTTAGGATGGAGGAACTGCGACATTCCTTCACGAGTTAGGCTGGAGGAGGCATAGGTCGTTCTCGACCTGGGAAATCACGGCGGCGACTTATGGAGGTTGGCACGCGACTTGGAATTCGCGACTTACTGTGGATGTGGGAAGTAGGTCGCTCGCGACTTAGGGATGCGGTAGGTCGCTCGCGACTTAGGGATGCGGTAGGTCGCTCGCGACTTAGGGATGCGGTAGGTCACTCGCGACCTGAGGTAGAGGAATTGCGAGGCGCCGCGACTTTTGGTAGGTCGCTCACGACCTGGGTGGCTTCATCATCGACCTTGCGACCTAGGATAGGTCGCGGTCGACCTATCGAGGTAAGCGCTTCATCATCCTCCCCTTGTTGGAAGGAATTCGTCCTCGAATTCACACTCCCGTCATCTTCGACAAGTTCCTCTTCATAGTACGGAATTAAGTGTTTGACATTGAAAACATCAGAAGTATGAATATTCCCCGGCAACCTTAACTGGTACGCATTATCATTGATCTTCTTCAAGATTTCTACTGGACCAATCTTTCGAGCCTTCAACTTGTTGTAAGTTCCAACTGGAAAACGATCTTTCGTCAATACTGCGTAAACAAAATCACCCACTTTGAGGTCCACCTTCCTTCGTTTCTTATCGGCCAGTTGTTTATATTTCTCATTTGTCTTCTCCAATTATTCCTGAACGATTCTATGACATTCTGTCAACCCATCAACAAAGTCAGCAGCTCGCTTAACTGTCCCCTTTGGTTGTGGTACTATCGTTAAATCCAACGGCCCCTTAGGCAAGCTTGAATATACAATCTGAAATGGACTGAATCCAGTACTTCGATTGACAGCATGATTATGTGCAAATTCCGCCTGACACAACTTTATATCCCAACTCTTCAAATTATCTTGCACAAGACATCGCAACAAGTTTCCCAACGATCTATTCACCACTTCCGTTTGCCCATCTGTTTGTGGATGATAAGCACTACTGAATTTCAGCTTCGTTCCCACCATCTTCCACAAACTCAACCAAAAGTGACTCAGAAATCGAGTATCTCGGTCGGAAACAATAGATTCAGGTAATCCATGCAAACGATATATTTCTTTAAAGAATAACTGAGCAACATGAACAGCGTCCGCCATCTTCTTACAAGCAATAAAATGTGCCATTTTCGAAAATCGATCAACCACCACATAAATGGAATCGTTTCCCCTTTGAGTTCGAGGCAAACCCAAAACAAAATCCATACTCACATCAACCCAAGGCTTAGTTGGTACAGGTAACGGCATATATAATCCAGCATTAGTCGCAGTTCCTTTCGAAACCTGACAGATATGACATCGTTCCACAAACCTTTCCACTTCTTTCCTCATTGATGGCCAAAAATAAGATTGAGAAATCAGCTGTAATGTTCGGTCTCTACCCACATGACCTTCCTCGTGCAATTCCTTCACAATCTTCAACCGTAAACTGCAATCTGGTATACATAATCGATTTCCCTTGAATAGAAAACCATCTACCATCACAAACTCATCCGTCTCCCCTTTCTTCACTTTATCTACAAACTTTGCAAAGTAAGGATCATCGCCAAATAACTCTGGTAACACATCAAACCCGGTCACTTCAACTTTCATCGTAGTTAACAAATGATTCCTTCGGCTCAAAGCATCAGCCACACGATTCGTTACCCCTGACTTGTGTTTGACAACAAAAGTAAACTGTTGTAGATATGCGATCCATGATGCATGTCTCGCTGAAATTTTGTCCTGCCCTTGTAAATGCTTTAATGCTTCATGATCAGAGTAAAGAACAAACTCTTTCTGAAATAGATAATGTCTCCAGTGTTTAATAGCTTGCACAACAGCATAGAATTCCACATCATATGTACTGTATCTTATCTTTGCTCCTGATAACTTGTCGCTAAAGTATGCAATTGGACGCCCCTTTTGACTCAACACTCCTCCAATCCCAACCTTGGATGCATCAGTGTGTAGCTCAAACAACAACTGAAAATCAGGTAATACTAGAATTGGTGCAGATGTCAGCAACTTCTTGATCTTCCCAAAAGCATCCCCTGCTTCCTCTGTCCATGCAAACTGCTTACCCTTCATGCAATCCGTAACAGGTGCCATCACACTGCTAAAATGTGGAATAAATCTTCTGTAAAACGAAGCCAACCCGTGGAAACTACGAACATCCGTTATCGTCTTGGGCTGTGGCCAATCTCTAATTGCTTCGATTTTACTCTGGTCAACATGTATTCCTTCTTTCGACACAACATACCCCAGAAATAAAACACTCGTTGCCATAAAAACACACTTTTTCGTAGCAGCGTAGAATTGTTCTTCCCGAAGGATAATTAGCACTTTCTTCAAATGCTGAACATGTTCTTCTGTACTAGCACTGTAGATCAGAATATCATCAAAGTAAACCACCACAAATTTCCCAATGTACGGCCTGAAAATTTGGTTCATCACCCTCATGAATGTACTTGGTGCATTCGATAGACCAAACGGCATTACCAGCCATTCATACAATCCTTCCCTCGTCTTGAATGCTGTCTTCCATTCGTCCCCTGGTCTAATGCGAATCTGATGATAACCGCTCTTCAAGTCAATCTTGGAAAAGATTACAGATCCACTGATTTGATCCAGTAAATCATCAAGCCTCGGCATCAGAAATCTATATCTGACTGTGATCTTATTCAATGCTCTACTGTCTGTGCACATTCTCCATGAACCATCCTTCTTCGGTACGAGTAATGCTGGTACAACACAAGGACTCAAACTTTCCTGAACTCGCCCTTGTTCCAGTAGTTCCTCCACCTGTCTCCTTAACTCTTCATGTTCCCTTGGACTCATCCGATAGTGTGGTCTATGAGGCAATGCAGCACCTGGCACCAAGTCAATCTGATGCTGTATGTCTCTAAGCGGTGGTAACTCTTTAGGCAACTCTTCTAGAAATACATCCTCAAATTATTTCAATACTGACTTCGCTTCTTCTGGAATTTCAACCTCCTCACAGCTCTCACGCCCAATCATCAGGTATACTTCAGGCTCCTCTTCAACCTCCTTAACAAATTCCTTCAGAGATAGTAAAGTTTTCAACTCTTCAATCTCCTCCAACTTACTCTCCTTCTGTTGTTGCTTCTTCGGAACTAGAGTAATCTTAGTCCCTTCAAACATGAAACTGTAACTGTTGGTACGCCCATCGTGTTGCACCGCCCTATCATATTGCCACGGTCTCCCCAACAACAAATGGCATACGTCCATGTCCACAACATCACACCAAATTTCGTCCTTGTATTTCTTCCCAATTGAAAAATTAACACAAGTCCTTCGACTAACTTTCACCTCCCCACCTTTCCTCAACCAAGCTAACTTATACGGTTTCGGGTGCTTCTCTGTCTTCAATGATAACTTCTTTACAGCTTCTGTAGAGATAATGTTATCACAGCTTCCAGCATCAATAACAAATTTGCAAACCCTTCCCAAGATAGTGCACGTCGATTGAAAGATGTTACTCCTCAACCAGCTAGTCTCTTCCTCCTGCTTCGGTGTTAAGCAATTCCTCCTCATCATTAATGTATAACCATCATCTCCAGACAACAATTCTTCCTCCTTAACTAGTAATTGATTAGAATCTTCAGCTTCCTCATCCTCATCCTCAACCTCAGCAATCATTGCTCTCTTCTTTGGCTTTGGACACTCATTGCTTTTATGACCCAACTCCTGACAATTGTAACATTTGAAACCGTTGTTAACCTTTGCCTTCTCAGCCTCCTTCACCACTGGTTTACTGATAGGTTTAGAAACATTAGAACTTCCACTAACACCCTTCACTTGATTGTTGGAATTAGTAAACACACCACCTCCTCGTCGTCCCTACTTCTCCCAAGCCAACGCTTTCTGATGTGCTTCCGCCACAGATCTTGGATCGAACATATTCACCATATCCTGGATCTCCATTCTCAATCCCCCAATGAATCTAGATGTTAGTTGTTCTTCCGTTTCCATAATATCATTCCTTGCAATAAGCTGATAAAACTCATCTGCGTAGTCATTGACAGTCTTTGTGCCCTGCCTCAAGTTCTGCAAACGTTGATACATCAGTGACTGATAATTGTAAGGTAAGAACGTTGCTTTCATCAATTTCTTCATCTTCTCCCAAGATTCAACTTTTGACTTCCCCATTCGTTCACGTGTAAGTTTGGTTTGCTGCCACCATGCCAAAGCTCTACCCTTCAACCTTGTAGCAACCAACTTCACTCTACGATGTTCTGGAACTTCTTTGAAATCAAAAATTTCTTCAACATTAGCCACCCAATCCAAAAACTCCTCAGCCTGCATACCACCTTTGAATTCTGGAATTTCAGTTTTCATCCCAGATTCCCACTTGTGATCGTACTCCGACTGATTCCTTCCTCGTCCACGTCCTCGTCCATGAACACTACCACCATCATACTCTTCTTCACCATCCGATGTATATCGATGTCGATCCTGACCACCAACATCTCTACCACCACCATTTCTTCCACCAACATTCCTACGATCTACATTCCTCCGATCTCGATCAGTCACATTTCTATCCCGACTTCGATCATCAACATTTCTATCACAATCTCGATCCACGCTCCTATGATCACTATCAACACTTCTCTCTCGATTTGAATGTGGTGAAGCTCTACTTCTCCCATGGCTCGATTCCGGTGATACTCTTCTCTGATTTTGACTCATCTCCAACATCATCCTCTCTAATCGACCAATCCCTTCATTAATCTTCTCATTAAAGTTTTCGTTAATTCTCTGCTCCATCTCATCGGCCTCTTCTCTTCCGTACAAAGCATTAATATTGCGATGACGTTGAACTCGTCTTGGCGGCATGATTGAATACTTCACAAACACTTCAACAAATTCACACTTCACGTTTCAAACACCTTTCGAACTTTGATCCAAAATGAAATGGATCGAAACTCCAACTTTGTTGCAAAAATATGATGAACACGATGAACACAACTTCAACACTTCAAATTCTCGGCTCCAAGACTCGATTTAGCTATGATTGGCTAAAACAAGCTCTGATACCAAATGACGCAGCGGATTACTCAAAACAATGTAGATCGATGAAAGTAGCAGTCGGTGGATTGATGAATACTGCGATGCCTGAATTCGTTGATCCGAAGATACCGAATTCTAGCTATCTCTGACTCGTTGATCCGAAGATACCGGGAAAGAGATCTACGATTCTTCAACGTTGATCTTGCGCACAAGATACCGTGAATCGGCTTCAACAAACGAAGATTCGAGCGCACTCGAATAACGTAAGTGGAGATAGGAGACTTCTCTCGACTACCAATTAGAAGAAAGCACAAAGCAATCAAAATGGAAATTTTATTCAAAAGTCAACAACCTTTTCTACAATGACATTATGTCCCTATTTATAGGGTTTACAACACGACACAAAGACTTAAGAAAAATTACAACACTTGACACCAACACATAGGTCATACGCGACCTAAGAATTACAAGACATTACGACCTAAATTATATTCACGCGACTTAAAGAAGTCTTGCGACCTAAAATCTGGCATAGCTCGCGAACTTCTGGAACAAATCAGTTTGCGACCTAAAATAATGTCTGGAATCGCGACCTAAGGAAGATATGCGGAAGTTGATGAGCGAGCTATAGGGCTTCTCGATTTAGGACGGAGGAACTGCGACATTCCTTCACGAGTTAGGCTGGAGGAGGCATAGGTCGTTCTCGACCTGGGAAATCACAGCGGCGACTTATGGAGGTTGGCACGCGACTTGGAATTCGCGACTTACTGTGGATGTGGGAAGTAGGTCGCTCGCGACTTAGGGATGCGGTAGGTCGCTCGCGACTTAGGGATGCGGTAGGTCGCTCGCGACTTAGGGATGTGGTAGGTCGCTCGCGACTTAGGGATGTGGTAGGTCACTCGTGACTTAGGGATGTGGTAGGTCGCTCGCGACCTGAGGCAGAGGAATTGCGAGGCGTCGCGACTTTTGGTAGGTCGCTCACGACCTGGGTGGCTTCATCATCGACCTTGCGACCTAGGATAGGTCGCGGTCGACCTATCGAGGTAAGCGCTTCATCAATATTACAATGGCATTTTTACAACAGGCAAAAAAAGCCTATTGTAATAGAAACCCATTACAACGGTTTTTTTTGCCTGTTGTAATAAATGCCAGTTTTCAACAACTCTTTTCCTTTGCTTGTTGTAATAGATACCCATTATAATATTTTTCATTTGCCCATTGTAATAGATGCCTATTACAACTTTTTTTGCCTGTTTTAATCGATACCAATTTTCATCAATACCTCTTTCCTGTTTTCTTGTTGTAATATATGCATATTACAAGCATTTTCTTTTGTCTGTGGTAATAGATGCAAATTTTCACGACTCTTTTATTGCTAGTTGTAATAGATACTATTCAATAATTAATATAATAATTGATATAATAAATAATTATTATTAAATAATTAATAAATAAGAATTAATGTTTAATAATTAACATTAATAATTAAGAAGTAATAATTAATATTAATAATTAAGAAGTAATATTTAATATTTAGTAATTAATTTTTGATAATTCATAATTAACAATTATTTTTATTTTACAATTAATTATTATAATTAATATAATAATTAATAAATTTTTATTATTATTAAATAATTAACAATTAATAAATGAGAATTAATGTTTAATAATTCGTAATTAACATTAATAATTAATAATCAAGAAGTAATAATTAACATTAATAATTAATAAGTAATATTTAATATTTAGTAATTAATTTTTGATTAGTCATAATTAATTTTTAATTATATTTAATATTTTATAATTGATAATTAATAACTAATAATATTAATAATTAATAATTAATTATATTAATAATTAATAATTAATCATTAGTAATATAATATTAACTATTAATTAGTAATTAATAGTTAATAATATTAATAATTAATAACCCTACAAATTGATAAAAATTCCTATTAAATAATTACTAATTAATGATTAAAGCTAATATTTAATAGCCAATAATTAATAAGTGATTAATGATTAATAATTAAGAAGTAATATTTACTGTTTAGTACTTGATATTTAATAGTTATCATTAATACCCATATCTATTATTTAATATTTCAAAAAAATTAAAAATTAAAATTTTCAAAAATAAATTTAAAAAAGCTCTTTAAATTTTGAAGCTCTCTAAAATTCAAAAATAAAAGTTTATAATAAAGTTTCTATTCCTCTCATTTTTATCCTACTTTTACTCTTACCATTTCCCGCCTTCAATTTTCATTTCTCGCTTACCTATTTTCGCTTAACCTTCGTTCGTTCCACCGCACAATACCAAAACAAAATCAATTTCCTTTTCTTCCATTTTTCCACCACAACACCTAGTCCTCATTTGATCGCCTCTCCTCTATCTCCACCTCCGTACCCAACCTCAAACACAACCTGTCCAGCGCCTGAAAATATTTTGTGATGAGAAGAGGCTTCAAACGAGATCTGGATTTGTGCCGCTTGGATTTGAAATGCCACGTATGGATCTTGTCGTCTTTATGGAAAACTCATCTTGCTTGAAGAACTCACGCCGTCTGCTTCCTTGCTTGTTGCAAAATACTGGGATGGATCGAGATGGATGGTGTTAATTAGCTTCAAAATATTCATAAAATTAGTAATTATATATAATATATAGTTATAATTAGAATTATATATAATATTATATATGATTATAATTAGTAATTATATATAATATTTCAAAAAACTCAAAATTTTAAAACTTTCTAAAATAACTTTAAAATATTCATAAAATTTAGAAACAAAATTTTGAAATTTTTCTAAAATTCAAAAATAAAAATTTATTATAATGTTTGTTATTTTCTTCATTTTGGTTATCCTTGTAACTAATGGTTCACATGCTACTTTCCCTTTGTTTCTGCCATCGTTTAATCTTAAATTTCGTTTCCCACTTACCCCAATTTTCCCTTAACCCTAGTTTCCAAATCCAATCGCTAAAGCACAAAATAAAATCATGAAATAGCTTTCTTTCTCCACTTTCTTCACCAAAATACATGTTAACCCGCCTTTTGGCAAGGCAACATACAGGCAGATTCAACCCAATCGACTGCACGGTTATCGAGGCTGGAATGTCATGGACTTGGTTTAGATGAACGGATAAACGATCGGTTACAGATAATAAATATGAATATGAAGTCAGGATTCAGTACAGTCAATGGATAAACGATGCCGGGTATTTGGGGTATAGATTTTGGGAAAACTCGAGTTTCTTTGGGTCAGCCATGGAGTTGCTTCGAGTCGCCACATGGTTTACTTCGGGTCAGATAAGAGTTTTCTTCGAGTCGGCAAAGGCAAGGATTAGGGTCGGCAATTGGATGGAGTCGGCATTTAGCTCGCTTCGGGTAGGTGTAGTTCCATCTTTGGGTCGGCATCTGGGATGACTTCGGGTCGGCAATTGGATGGGGTCAGCATATAGCACCGGGTCGGCATAACATTTGGGGTCGGCATGTTACTTCTAGTCGGCACTTATAGGGCTTCGGGGCGGCAAGCACGACATGGGGTTGGCATATGGTGGAGGTCATCACTTCTAGGGATTGGCATGTTGAAGTTACTTCGGGTCGGCAGCAGTTTTACTTCGGGTCGGCATTATGTGAACTTCGGTTCGGTGTGCATGGAGCTTCGAATCGGCGTTCTTAGGGTCGGCATTGAGTAGGGATGTGCTAGAGGGCGTTTTACTTCGGGTCGGCACGCATCTTGCTTTGGGTCAATATGAAGATTGCTTTGGGTCGATGCACAGGTTGCATGGGGTCGGCATGTTATGTACCCCAGGTCGGCAGTGATGGACGATATGGGCTCGACTATGGTCTTGGCGGGCCCATGTAGGTAAGAAGGCCCTATGGTCGGGGTTTTGCCTATAAATACAGCAGCATTTGCTCCATAAAAGGGATTCTCATGCTACTCCTCTTCATCTTCTTCTACAAAAAACTACTCTACCATTTTTGTTTCTGAAATTCCGGATTGTAACTGTAATCAGATTTCAGTATAATAAAAAGAAATTTTTGGAGTGGACGTAGGCCAGAGTTAGCCAAACCACTATAAATCTCGTATTTTTTTTACTAATTTTGATTATTCTACATATTTATATCCTTTACACATATTCTATCTGTGATCTGTGACTGGATATTGGTGCTTTCACTTGCAATTGGGTGTTTGTGACCAATTTTGGTGCAAACATTTTGGTGCTTTCACTGAGAAAGCTAGCACTCAGGGATTTGGAAGCTTGGATTTTGGATTTGAAAGCTTAGGAACTCAGATTCTGGAAGCTATGGTTAGGCAATCAACAAGGAGATAGATGACAGAGAGGAGCCATCACGAGGGAAGTCAAGAGTCTTCCTTCGGAGCTGGAGCAGATCGAGCATCCATCTACATCACAAAGGAAGAGATGCAGACTATGATGGATTCCATGCGGGAACGGTTGCTGAAAAGGCAGGAAGAGATGATGCAGGATCTCTTCAGACAAATGGGAACATCTGGGACACAAAACCTAGGAAATGGACCAACCGCAGCAGATGGCAATGTAGAACAAGGAGTCAGAGCTATAGAAATCTCTGGAGGTCAGATCCAGAACCGGAATGGAGAACGTGAAGGGAATCAGCAAAGTCCTGGGGGCAGACCCTCAAGATCGGATATTGGAAGGCCCATGAACGAAGCTCAGTAGACTAGGGCCAATGCAAACGTGAATGAGCAGCGTGAAGAGTACTTCCCAGAATACCCTCCGGGACATGGGGGGCAGGGTGGAAACGTATATAGGGGGCCACCCCCGGATGGAGATGAGCAGATGGCTGGATTAATAAGAAGGATTATGAGAGGAGGGCTACCGAGCAGAGGCTTAGAGGAAGTTATTCAGAGTCCGTTCACTTTGAATATCTGAAACGCAAGGAACCCTCCATAATTCAAACTACCAACGCTGGAGGCCTATGATGGGAAGCTAGACCCAACTATGCACATAACCAGAGACACCAGGTATATGTGAAAGTGCTGGGGACATCTGAGGAGGTTATGGCAAGATGCTTCCCTTTATACTTGACGAATTTGACTACGCTTTGGTTCAGGCAGCTAGAGAATGAATCGATCAGGACATGAGGCGAACTAGTGGAATGCTTCATGAGACAGTTCATGGTCCACGTTACGCGACCCAAAAACATAATGGCATTAGCATCGATGAAGCAAAGGACATGAGAGTTCGTAAGGAATTTTCTAACACAGTTCAATGCAGCCGGACAATAGCATAGGAGCGGGAGGTAGGAGGTGGATCGCTCGGATCCATCAATGATTTTGATGGCGGCGGTAGTAGGAATTGCAGAAGGCACTGAGTTCAATGATTCATTGGCATGGGATCCACCATAGGATCTCGGGGATTTCTACCATGAGGTGGAAAGGTTTATACGATTAGAGGATGCACGCATCGAAAGGTAGGAGGTGAATGCCGCGCAAGGCGAAGGAACGTCTGGGGAAGGATATGGGATGGATAAAAGGAAAGCATGACGATGGATCTGATGGTTCTAACAAACGGAGGAGAGACCGGGAACCCAAATCCACAACATACACAGACTTGACGGAGAATCTGGAATGAATTTACTTGGAAACATAGGAGCGCCTCCCCTATCGAAAACCACCCAGAAGGGATCCCACGGAGCGGGAGCGTAGGAGCGGGAGGTACCGCCTATTCCATGAGCTAAAAGGGCATACCACGGATGAATGCTTCCACTTAAAGGACATGGTGGAAGAACACGTTAGGAGTGGCAGATTGCCATAGTATGTGAGGAACCGGACAATAGTGGTAGAACATGAGCCGCTACCACCTACACCAAACAGGAATGATCCCAGATCGGGGTCACGACTCGTCATCAGTTGATCGTGATGGCAAGGGCTGAGTTCAGGATTTGAACTTAGATCATCAAATAATCTTTTTGGTTTTGTTTCTGAAAATAAAGCGGCTATGCCACCTGCACATGCAAGGGAACCGGAGTGATTCCCAGGCATGCTTTGAGATGGTAATAGACTGCTCCGCCCAGAGAAGCAGCACTTAGCTTTTTCTGTTTTTTCTTTATTGAACATTTGAAATTTGGATTTAATAAATGAATTTGGATTTTGTGAAACAAATCCATATCCGAAGATTTAAGGGATGGATACTGGAAGTCAGTTGGGAATTGATCGCTTTATGACCCTGTCCGGAGAGACAGAGACCGGAGTGCAGGAAGTGAGTTGCTTCGCCGAAGAGCAATAGGATCGGCTCACTTGGCGTTGTTACCCATTCACCGGAGAGTTATTGGATCGGGGTTCGGCAAGAGCCCAGAGTGGCTGTAATCGGTCTAGGACTTAGGCCATGGCATCGTTTAATGTTCAGGGATACTGAATTGGAGTGCAGGGAGTGATGCCGCTTCGCCGGAGAGCGACAGGATCGACTCGCTCGATGTTGTTTCCCCTTCATTGGAGAGTGATAGGATGGGATCCAACAAGTGCCCGGAGAGGCTATAATCGGTCTAGGAGGACCGGGACATCGCTATATGCCCCCACCAGGGGCCAGAGTGCAAGGGATAGGTTGCATCGTCGGAGCGCGACAGGATCCGCCTATTCAATCATTAAGTTTGGATCGAGCTTAGCAAGGATCCAGAGATGTCGGCGATGATCCGAAGAGATCTTAGGATTCAGTTACTAACTTCCAAGATGTGAAATGGATATCTATTCGGCTTAGAACAGCTAAGGATTTGGTTAAGGGCCCGGAGTGGCCCCAGATTTGGATATCGACTCGGAATAGTCGCAGATTTGGCTATCGGACTTGGATGGAATTGCTTGGTAATGGATTGAATTATGGATTGGATGATATGGCTATGGATGGAATATGGACTTTGGACGTTGGATTTAAAGCTATTCAAAACACGCATTCCTATCGCAAGGCATGTTTTGGAGGGCAAAGTGTTAACCCGCCTTTTGGCAAAGCAGCATACAAGTGGATTCAACCCAATCGACTGCACAGTTCGAGGCTGGAATGTTATGGACTTGGTTCAGATGAACGGATAGACGATCGGTTACAGATAATAAATATGAATATGAAGTTAGGATTCAACATAGTCAATGGATAAACGATGCCGGGTATTTGGAGTATGGATTTCGAGAAAAGTCGAGTTGCTTTGGGTCAGCCATGGAGTTGCTTTGAGTCGCCACATAGTTTACTTTGGGTCAAGTAAGAGTTTTCTTTGGGTCGGTAATGGCAATGATTCAGGTCGGCAATCAGATGGGGTCGGCATTTAGCTTGCTTCGGGTCGGTGTAGCTCCATCTTCGGGTCGACATCTGGGATGACTTTGGGTCGACAATTGGATGGGGTTGGCATATAGCACCAGGTCGGCATAACATTTGGGGTCGACGTGTTACTTTGGGTCGGAACTTATAGGGCTTCGGGTCGGCAAGCACGGCATGGGGTCGGCATATGGTGGAGGTCATCACTTCTAGGGATCGGCATGTTGAAGTTACTTCTGGTCAGCAGCAGTTTTGCTTTGGGTCGGCATTATGTGAACTTCAGGTCGGTGTGCATGGAGCTTCGGGTCGACGTTCTTAGGGTCGACATTGAGTAGGCATGGGCTAGAGGGCATTTTACTTTGGGTCGACACACATCTTGCTTCGGGTCAATATGAAGATTGCTTCGGGTCGATGCACTAGTTGCTTGGGGTCGGCATGTTATGTACCCCAGGTCGGCAGTGATGGACGATATGGGATCGACTATGGTCTTGGCGGGTCCATGTAGGTAAGAAGGCCCTGTAGCCGAGGTTTTGCCTATGAATACAGCAGCATTGGCTCCCGAAAAGGGATTCTCATGCTTCTTCTCTTCATCTTCTTCTATAAAAAGCTACTCTGCCATTTTTGTTTCTGAAATTCCGGATTGTAACTGTAATCAGATTTCAGTATAATAAAAAGAAAATTTATGGAGTGGACGTAGGTCAGAGTTAGCCGAACCACTATAAATCTCGTCTTTTTTACTGCTTTCATATTGATTTTGATTGTTTTTCATATTTATATCCTCTACATATATTCTATCTGTGATCTGTGACTGGATATTGGTGCTTTCACTTGCAATTGGGTGTTTGCGACCAATTTTGGCGTAAACAATACCTATCCTTATCGATATCCTTTCTTCACTATCTCCACATCCGACCCTTAGTGGAAGCTGACGCCCAAGAGAGCTATTGATGGATATTCAAAATAGTAGCCAGATCAATCGAAACGAGAAGCAAGGGCAGCAGTGCATACCAACAATCTCAGTCAATCCCTGCTACCACACCTTTGAAAAAATTGCAAAATTTGTATTTCCTGTTGGCGCTTTTCTCGCCATCACTTTGGTGAGGAATTTTTTGCGTAAAGCTGCTTTAATATTTCGGCATTTTTGATTGGAGTTTGGACATTCGGTTGATTGATTTAACAGTATTATGGACAATGGTGGAGAAAGTACTACTATCGCAGAAACAGAAGGGTCGGGTAATTAGTAGTTCTAGAGAAAAATTTTGAGGGCTAAAATGGCAATTTGGCATTGGGCCTAATCTCACTCCTTTGGGTTTTAATTTAATGATTGAAAGGCAATCCAAGCAGAAGCTCGATGATTTTACAAAAGTACTTAGGGCTTTTCAAGATGTTGATATGTCAGATTTGTTGTTTTTTTACGCTATCTTTTTAATCGGTGTATTGTGATAATGTTCTAATAGTTAGTACATTTTTTTAATCTATAATATTTTACTACAGGTAGAAATTTTGGAGATAAGGGATTGTTTTTCCTTGTTGAAAGCTTAGGTTGCAATTAGGTTTCATGTTTCATGCTTTAGCATTTCTAGTTGTATATGGACTTCGTAGACTTACATTTCATAAAGCTAATGATGTCAATGTTATACAAAGCACAATATATCTTTCAAAATAGGTTTGTTTATCTTTGCTTTCCATTGTATGATGACAATATCTTTCGAAACAGGCTCCTATAATTTTGTAGTTGATTCTCACTAGTTTTTATCATTTGACATCTCAGACAAAGCATCATAACTTGAGTGAAGTGAGCAAAACATTGGTCGACGTGCGACCGGAGGTGGAGGTCGAAGCGGTCGAAGAAGTGTAGTATTTTAGCATTAATCAGAAATAAAATTCATAGCCATTGAATGCAACACAAAGGCATTCATTTAGGGCTACGAGAGTTGCAAAGGGAACAAATGCTACTTCCACTGTAATGAAGCTAATAGTAATATTAACAGCACATAAATAGGCAATTGCTGTTGTGAATTTTTTTTTGAATATCTAGTCCTCCTAAATCTTCAGTGAATATATGTGATATTATCCAAAATCAAGCTAAGCAATTCAAAAATGCATATTGATGTTGTCTAGTGCCCATATATTATAATTGCCATATTAGCCAATATTTCGAATCTTGTGTAAATTCTAAACAGCTTAAATAATCATTATGGAGATGGCAATCAACTTTGATTTAGGTATGTTTAGGTGCATGATATATTTATTTATTTTCTTCATGGTCTTTTCTCCTCCCTGAATGGGATAAAGATAAGGATGGAAAGCTTGATTTTCAAAAAAAAATTCATAGGCTTTTGATTCATACGGAACTATGATGAAGAACATAATGAGATTGATACTTTAGATGCAGCACGAGCTAAGAAATTGTTTGAAGAGCTTGACAAGAACAAGGATGGGTACTCATTTCAATAGCATATTTTATGTTGATTTTACTCTATAAAAATGTATATGTTTAAACGTAGTACTGATACTTGGTATAACAATTTTATTAGGTTTTTGTCAACTGAGGAACCGAACCCCGTTATTGGCACTCTTCATCCTTCAGAATATTACTATGAAAATTAACAAGTTGAATATGTGCTATCACAACTAAGTTATTATGGTTCTTTTTTTATTTAATCTCATTCTAACTTCTTTGCAAATTAGGTGTCTTGCCCTTTCTATTTGATATTCACATTGCCTCCATGCTTTATTTGGACATAAATGTCATATTAGAAAGTACGTGAATACATTATAGACTAGCACTTAAATTGTGTGGAACCGGTTAACCTGGTGTCGTGATTGCGGGAAAGTAAATATATGTGAAATTGCTTATTCTAACATAGAGGTGCTAAACACATTTAGTTCGCCACAGGAATCTAAATACAAAGTAGTCATTGAAGAAGCAAGTAAAAAAGAAGGCTAAAAAGGGAACAACATTCTAAATAAAGATAGTTTAATATTGCCAGTTTTTCTCATAAAATATGAAATATTTTTTATTGTCTAAGCAGTATTTTTTATGTTTTATATGGTAAGGAACCAGAGGTACGTTTTAAAAAATTGTTATGGGTACTTGAATACAAATGTTATTAGTTTCTTACATCATGATAATACCTTATTATAGTGAACCTTTAAACTGTGCATTATAATTACTGCAATATGTTTAGATGATTGATAAATTAGTCTCCAGCAATTTGTGCAAATGCTTTGTTATCAAACTAAAATAACTTCAAAATTTTCTAACTTGGCAGGCGGATGCAGATAAAGACGACAAGCTTAGTTTGAGAGAAATGATAGAACACCTATACATGTTTTATAGTTCTATTTTAAGCAAAAATGAAGACCTCTCAATAGTTGTATGCGCAATTGTAATACTCTATTACCCTTATATATCCTTGTATTAATGTTTTAATATTTGATAGGTGAGTTCTTTATTGTAACAACTTTTTTTGAATATTCAGGTATGAGCAATAGGTGCCCTAGATATGTACTATTATCGTCATTCCTTGTAAGGGAGAACATACTAAATCTCATATGTTTGATGTAGTCCCATTTGATTTCATATTGCCATTTCGATATATTTCTAATTAATGTATTATTACTTTTAGATCACCATCAATATACATGCTTCGCTTACCTATAGGTAGTTGCTAAAAGAGCTGATGTTAGGGTTCAAGCTGATAAAGTTTAAGGCATACATAAATATAAATGAATCCTATATTCATTATATTTCCATTGTATTGGTAGGTATATGTATTTCTTCTATAGGTTCTGTATTATAAGAGATTGAGAATACATGAATCTTTTTGGCATTCGGAAATATAAATCTTTTAACCTTTAGTAGATATGAATGAATATGTTTGCTATTGGTGCAATATTTTGGTTTCAATAGAAAATTAATTTTAAATTTATGTGTGCAGTGTAATAGTATTTATATATTTTTTTATTGGAATTTTTTTAACAACGGACAAAAACAATTGTAAAAGACCCTATTGCAACGGGCTGTGGACCGTTGTAAAAAATATTTACTACAATGGTTTTTACAACTGTTTTAAAACGTTGTAAAATCTTTTGGATCTATTACAACATCGCATAATACGATGGACGTAGGCCCGTTGCGAAACTCTTATTACAATAGGTATTGCCCATTGTAAAAAAGGTATTTTATTGTAGTGAAACTTGATATTAAATAAACCATTATTAAAAGATATTTATTACATAAGATATAAAATAATCAACATATTTTACAAAAACTATATATACTTAAAAATGATTTTAAATTCTTTAAAATACTTATTATAGGTTTTAAAACAAGTTTGTAAAATCCTTTAAAACTTGGAAAAACAAGTTTTCATTATAAAATTCTCTTCTTTAAAAATTCACAACTAATTCTTAAAAATCCATAAATATGTCAAACCACTTTTTAAATACTCTAATATGAGTTAGTAAACTCTTATAAAAAGAATGAAACAAAATACTTAAATTTAAATATCTTGTCAAACCTTTAAAGTCCAAAAATCAAGGCTAAACAGGGCAGTTTTGTTCAAGTGAAGTTTTGGCCACTTTTTGGAATGTTGCTTAACTTTTTTACTTTTTGAACTTTTTATGGAAGCAAGCATACATATAAAACATCAAAATATGGTGAGAAAACCCTAAGATCTCTCAACAAAGTTCCATAAAAATCACCGAAAAGAAGGCAATTGCAAAGTGCATCAACAACGACTATTGCTATAAGTGCGCTTTTAAATCCAAGTCCAATCTGAACCAAAGTTAATCTATAACCTATATGCTTTATTTCAAGGCTTTGCTATAGATTATACAAGTCCGTTCAAGTTAATTTAAGTCCATACATATGTCACTTGCTTTCAAAGCAAGAATCAAACCAAAACAAATGTCACATCAATTCAAACCACTTAAAAACAATCAAACACAAACAAATGAGTTATATTTTCAATCAAAGTGGTAAATTAGCTCACCTTTATCCCAACAAACAACCAAGATCAAGCAACCCAAGTCCAACCTTAACCTTGCAACTACCTTTCCTTCCCTGCTTTGCACTTAATTTTAGCCTCCACCACCTTCAATTTGCTCATGGTCTTCTTGGATAGGGGGAGAATGGCTTCAATTATTCCAAAACAAACTAGGTAGAATGTGTTGTAATGTTGTCCCAAAGGCCCACTCTAAATTTGAGTTGATTTGGATGTGTTTTGCAAATATTTTGCTTTAGGAAATTAGAGAAGAAGAAGAAGACATGAAAATAGCTAGATTTTGCTTTGTAAATTAATGATTATTTAACAACGGTATGCCTCTCCTTATATAAGCTCAAGAATGGTGCTCCTTATCCTTGCTCTCAGCCCCATCATGCCATGGAAGGCTCACCTCCCATCACTTCTCCTTTAGGTAAATTCTCTTATACCCTTACATGATAATATCTCTTATCCACTTGTAAGCTTCTAGAACTTTCCATTGCTTTTGTAAAGACTCGAAATTTTGGTCATTTTATTTTGAGTATTTAATTAATTTTAAATATTGAAATAATTGGTTTTTAAGTTTGATAACTTGAATACAAATATAGGGGTTGTTTAAAATATTTGAATTGTGGATCTAATATTTGAATAGTGATTTAAATATCTGATTTTGAATTGAATATTAGTTTGATGGATTGAATAGCTTTATTTAACTCCTTTTATATTTTTGTAAATTTATTTGCAGTAATAACAATTTGAATAAATAATCAAAAAGTTTATTTTTATTTTTACGACTGGATTTTTATTGACGTATTTTTATTTTTATTTATTTGATTATTTCATAATTTTTAATTTTGAAAATATTTTAATTATCATTTGATGATTTTTTGCAAACGATAGTGTTTTAGTGATTTTACAAAATTAATAAACCAGTGTATATTATTATTATTTTGAGGTCCTGTTGCTGTTCTGAGCGCAACTGTTTTTTGTTTTGCTGTGCGCGGTTCATACACGAATGGAAATGTGTGCGACAAAATGTTAGAATTTGCAAAATATATTTATAAGTCAACACTTTTACATTCCAGTACACTTCTTTCTCTTAACATCTCTACGGTTCTATTCCTGGAAATCGAAACAAGAAAACAAGCTCCACCATTTTAAATCAATATAAAATCATTCTATTATCGAAAAACTTTAAAGTTGGTATCTTTGAATTCATTTCGGAAAGATCTATGAATCCATAGTCGTTGTAGGATGTAGATATTGTTTGTGGGGTTCGACATTTTGGATCGTGAGGGTTAATCGACTAGGGTTTATAATATTAGAAAATCTAGGCTTCGATTTGTGAAAAAGAGGGTAGATTTGGGTTCGTGAGGTCGTTTAGCACTTGGAAGCAAAGTATAGAGGAGCTCGGCTCTTTGTATGGGGTCGTGACCTTGGTGGGTCCGCGAATATGGGTTGTGCGATGTGATCTTCGAGAGGGATGCGGGCTGGAAGTGTTTGGGGGCGAGGTGATGAAGTTCGCGAAGGTTGCCGGTGGTGTCCGTTCGTCGAACAGTGGCTTAAGGGAGGAGATAAGGGTAGTCAAAGGGTCAACCACGATGTTGAATGTTTCAGGAAGAAGCGGGAATTTAGTTTGGAAAGATGGATTAGTTTATAAATAGAGTAATTAGTTTTAATTGTGTAATTAGTGTATAAATTATTATTTAAATTTCTCAAAACTTATAAATACAATAACCTCATACAAGGTCCAAATCAAACGCGGTCAGTCGCATTGAATTCGTAATGGCGATATCTACATCTTGGAACTGGATTGGTTGAGATTGGAGCTATTGGAATTTTGCGCTAAATTTCCAACGCTGTTCGATTTTAGATGGAACCAAAATGCTTTGGGGATAACTGGAATTTCAGTGAGTTAAACTCACTTTTTTGGTTAATCAGTAAGATATATAGTAGATAAATTTTACTATTTATGTTTGGTTGAAATTATTGGCTGATTTGGTTTAATATCCACTTTAAAAGCGATTGCCATTTAAAATTGAAATACGTGGAATTATGTTTAGAAATCCGTATTTCTCATCGGAGTGATTTTAATTTCCAGTTATATACCTGTTGATTCTATTTCAGTTATATTCCTATTACATAGATTATTAATTGCTGAATCTTTATTATTTAGCACTATTAGAAATGACATTGTTATAAGTTCAAAACGTAATCCCTGCAGTGATAAAAATCAATAACAACATTGGTTAAGTGTTTTGGTGGCTACTGGCCTCAATTTAATATTTTGAAAATACTATTAGTTGCTGTTTAGCTTGAAATTGGGTTTTTGATTCGTAGAATGAATTTGAAATCTAACCTTTGGGATTTCTGGAATATTTTTATTTAGGCGGATTTTGAACTCTATTTTACCCTAACCTTATTATTTATCTTTTCTAAATCATTTAGAAATGCTTTAAAGTTGCTTAATTATTATTTAATAATGATTTAAAGTATTGTAACTACCACTCAATAATGTTTTTAAAATGTGGTTATTCATATTTAATATTGTTTTAAGGTTATTTATCAATATTTTATATTGTGAAAAGCTGTTTATTAGATAACTAATATTGTTTGAAGATAATAATAATTATTTATTAATAATATTTTGGAGATAATAATCATTATTTATTAATAATGTTTTGGAATTTATTATTATTATTTATTAATAATGTTTTGGAATTAATAATAATTATTTATTAATAATGCTTTGTACGTAAATTATTATAATAATGTTTAAAGATTAATTATTATTGTTTTATTAATAATGTTTGAAATTATTAATTATTATATTTATAATGTTTTGAAGTTATTAATTATTATATTAATAAAGTGTTATGGAGTAAAACATTTATTTTATTAATGTTGTTCTAAAGGAAAATTGATTATGTTACTAGTGTTATTGAAAAACTAATTTATTATTTATTTATGATGTTTAAAGTTAATCAATTTATCCGTTTGATTGTATTTACAAATAATGAATTAATTCATAAAAGGAATCTCATTTAATAAAAGAGTTTACAAATGAAAATGGCGTTTTGGAATTATAAATGATTTTAAAAGGCTTTATAAAGGATTTTTATAAAGGGTTTTTAATGGAGTTCTATAAAGGAAAAGGTTTTTATAAATTATTTTAGAGATTTATAAAAGAGTTTTATAACTGATTTTGGATATTTATAAAAAAAGTTTTATAAATGATTTTGGATATTTTCAAAAGAGTTTCATAAATGGTTTTGGATATTTATAAAAGAGTTTTATAAATAACTTGGGGATTTATTAAGAGTTTTATAAATGGATTTGGAATTTTAGTAAAGGAGGTGTTCATAAATAAAAGATCTTTATTAAAAAGATTTATTGAAGAAATTTATAAAAGAAACTGAATTTGGATTTCCCTAAATTTGACCTTCTTAATTTTGGCGGTATGGACATTTGTTCCATGCTTAACACCGAATGAATAATGTTTGAGTTTATCCTTATCTCCGTTTCTTTTAAAACAATATTTATTTTAATCCTCTGATATGATTTTGAAGCAAGAAATCTTTCATAATGTTTTGTGAATATAATTATATCGTTGAGATAAGTATATGAACACATTTTCTAAGTAGGGAAAGTGTAGTGTTTTTGTGAATATACTTATTTCGATGAAATAAGTGTATGGATATTTTTCCAAGTATTGGAAGGAGTATAAAGGATTTGTGAATATATCTTTATAAAAGTATTTTGATACAAGTATTTACAAAGTGATTTAAATTAATGGAAGGATTAATTAAAGAGGCTAATAGGTGCTTTGTGCTTAACCAGCGTTATTTTCCTTTAGAAATTAAATCTCTGGTTGAATTGTTGGTTATTTGATATTTAAATAACCGGCTATCAAATGTTAGCCTATTTTAAACTGTCGTTGTTGGTTCGGAAAATACCGGGATCGAATATATTATCTGAAAACTACTTCGAACCGGCATAAGCGTTTTGACTTGAAATATCTTAAAGGTAAACGAAGACGGAGTTATTTGAAGTGCAAGGGCTATTTGTTACTAATCCTAAGGGTGATTCCAAAATGGATGTAGTAGAAGTAATGCTTTCGGTTTTGTTCAGACCTAGAACGAACTTGTATGGATGAATGCTGACATTGCATTTCTGCATGGAGGGCAGTGGTAGCATTCCAAGTGGGATTGCTATATAAAAGGTAAAACGTAGCCTCTAGCCTCATCAATAAGGAATGACTAAAATCAGGGGAGATGTAGCAGGGCTAAATGGGTCGGACCCATTAAGGTATTGTCATCACCTTTCTAGATATATTCATTTATGGATTTGGTTGTGCATGAGAGTTCTTGAAAAGGTTGCAAAAGCAACCGGGGTGATGAAATATTCGGTACTATCCAGTAAGTGGTAGGCAGTCCTGTGTTGGTAGGGAGTCCATGTATGGCTCTCGGTACATTTTCTAGAGATGTGCCGTGGTAGGTGGTACCCTAGTGCCTTGTCATTATATGGAATTCATTCTCTAATAAGTGCCTTTCAGACTTAGTTATATACATATTATGCTGGAATTTAATTAATGTAACAATTTCGGCCATGATTCAATATTTACTTTGAACTATAGACATTATTATAATATCCTTGGATTTTCTACAAAAATGTTTTGGTAATCGTAAGGTAAAAACTGTGTTTACGTGCGGTGTGGTCTTACGAGATACCTTTCTTTTAAATGTTTTATAACATTAAAACCCATTTGAGGTTTGTTTTCTCATGCTGGATTACCAGACTGATCCGTGCATTATTATTTTTTATAATGCTCGGGTCAGATCGAGTATATTTACATATTAGTTCGGATGCTTCGAAGCATCAGGAGACGAGCTGGACGTCCAAGTCGTATCTCTCATATAATCTTTAATTCTATTGCATGTGTTGTTTTATTTATCAGCATTTGTGAGAACAAGTTGTTATAACTGTCCAGGTTGATGATTAGTGATTAGTGTACTCTGATTAATGTATGTATATTACAGTTTTCTTCTGGTAAAGATCTTTTGTATATTATATATTACTTGTCATGATGTGAGATTCTGTTTTATCCTCTCTTTCTTTTTCCCCAACAATCCATCTTTCCGGCACTTGGATGCTCGGCACGTGAATACTATGGATGTATTAGTGTCGACTTTTGTAGGTCGAATAGGCGGATCGTTACAACTTTATAAAGAGGAGTCTGTGTTAAATAGTTGCTAATGTGTTCATTTGATCATTAAATAAGTGCAAAAGAATTCAAATAACTTATATCGATCAAAAATCTGTTTACCGATAAACCGATTTTCGGTCACATTATCGACATTTCTTCGAAGAATATATTTTTGTAAACAAATTTCAAAAACAATTTTCTTATCATTATTTGTAAATTAAATGATGTTTAACAAGGTTATAAAATCATATTATAACGCTTAATTATATTTCAAAACGTTTTGATATTCGAAGATTAACTGTTCGAATTTTGGGGTCGTACATTCTCCCCCATTTAGAACATTTTGTCCTCGAAATTCAAATAAGAACGATAATCAAAGAAGATTGAAGAACAAGATATATATAGCATACTGCTGAAACTATATACAAACTAAACCGCAAACCAAAATGCATACTAAGTGACTCGACCTCAAGCAGTGAGCACTCTATAAAAGATATGATACTAAGATAAGAAGGAAACCTTAGTTTCTAAGCAACCCTTGACAGAACTTTCTCAAACCATCCTCCGTCTTTCTTGGTACCATCTCGAGCATCCTCGCTCCATGACACTTATAACCTTAACATAGGACCAAGCACAATACTCAAATAACAGTCACTATCACTAGCAAGAAAAGCTCATGGTTTGCTTGGGTTCAAAACTCTCCCATCGCCCAAGGACGATAAACAATTTACTAAGTATACCTTATGCTCAACAGCCTTAGATTATTACTTAGACGATTATTCATGCTACCTCATAATAAATCAAAGAGTTATTTCACAAACTCTTCATAAGCCAACAAACATAGTTTACAAACATACTAAAACTCGTACGATGCACAAGGATCATTCATACGCAATATCAGATTTGATTACTTTTCGATCACATAGATTTAACTTCCATACTAGTATAAATTGCATGACCTCTCTAATGTATACTCCAATCTGGTTCCTTGATTAGAAACCTCCATTCTTCTTACATAGCCATATACTATAACAGAAAACATTGAGACATATCACAAATCGATATTAAGTGTTCGCCGTCCAGAATCGAGTGAAAAATCCTTGTTCGTGTAAATTACCTCGAAAAATGTACTTGAGTACTGATAAAAAACAATCATGCGAATAAAACGATCTACATATAACTTACACACTTATCCTATTTGTTTCTAAACTACACTAATTTCTTTAGATCACATTTCTTTTATTCAAACGAGTGTTACGGCACACGATTACTAATGCTTCGCATGTAAATTATTTTTCTACAAATTGTATATGTTAACAGATTTCAAAGAAAACGATTTGCACTAATATTTTAACTATATTTTGCGTTAAAATTATATGTATTTAGTTTGAATTTTGAATTTGAAGTTGCAACATCAAAATTTCTATTAGTTTGAATTTTTAATTTGAAGTTGCAACATCAAAATTTATGTTAGTTTGAATCTTTATTTCTATTATTAATTAACAAAGAACCAATTTGTAAAGGAAGTTTACTTTTAGATCTTATTTCTAAGTAATATTAAGTGTTGTAACATTTGTAGATGAACGTTTAGATTTTGTAAAGTAAGTTTATTTATTTAGATTGAAATTTTAAGTGATATTAATAAATTTGATAATATTCGTAGAGAGTGGTTTTTAATAATTTATGTTGACACAACAAAAACATAATTGCTATAATATCATTAAACATGCATAAAACTCATAGTTTTGATAAACTTGCGGGTTTCAAACCATGCCATTCATCAAATCAGGGTTATTATGTAGAAATAAAAGTATAGGCATTATTAGAGAGCAAACAGTGTTGAATTCTTGTTATTGAATTCCAAAACTCCATACACTAATCAGGTGAACAATTACACATGTAATTGTTATATAAGAAGCCTATATACTGATAAATTTCGCATATGAAAACATTTATTAGAAAATTAGGTGACCAATGAAATAACTGTAAAAGTAAAATTCATTTCCAGAATTCTTTCACTTCAGTCAACTCAAGTACTTGACTTTTAGCTTTTGCATCCTTAACTACATTGACAGCCTCTCAATCTCTTGATTTTCCCAATCTATCAATCACCATATATTAGTACAACTGAAACAATAAATAAATTTAAAGTAAATAAAATGAATGCCAACTATAACTCTATAAGCACATGCGGTTTTGATATTCTGTTGGCCCTTCTCATTTGAAACATCACTGAATTCAGTCATTCTGAGATCAACCTATTGGTTAAAGAGACTATTGATCTTACTTAATCACAATTGTCAACCCAAAAGTATAGCCTTTTAACTTCAGGAAGCGAAAAGGCAAGTCAAGTGTAAAAGTTAGACTGCAATCCCTGCTGGATTGATGATGAGAATTACAGTAAGTCCTATTGCATACAAACAAAAAATTTAGTACAAATCTCTATTGCTATATTGCACTTGCGGTGGATAATGTAAATATATTTACTATTTTAAGAGAGTGATTGAAAATAGTATGATACAACTGGTATTATTGCATATCTTACTACCTCCAGTCTTGGATGGCAAATCATTTCTTGAGATCATATTTTGAGCCCATAAAGAAGCAACTCACATATTTATTTTGAGAAGAAACACTACACCTTCCATTTTTTTTTTCAAATGCATCTTTCCATTCAACTCACAAAAGCTTTTCCACTTCTAATTTTTTGGATTGAAATGAGACGATGTATGCACTATTGAGATTAATAGTGCTTCAACATATAGTCTTTCATATTTTTAAAGGGGTCAACCAATAGTAAAATAATAATCTCAATGTTATTAAATAAATGGCTATCAGGTATGCCACAGGATTGCATTGCTCTTATCCACTATAGTAAATATTTAAATGACTTTTTTCATTTAGACTCACAGAAATAATACCTTGTAGCTTCCTCATTCTAAAGCTGTCTATATATCATACTCTTTGCTTGGTGGGTACTCAAGCAAACATGAGAGGTCACATGCAAGAAGCTTCCTGACGAAAAAGCCAAAAACATATATCATAACCCTTCATTAATGATCAGAAATATTTAATTTAAATCCATAAATATTGATCATTTTCTATATTACACAAATTGAAACAAAATATTAAAGCATGCCTCATTTTAAAGGGCTGAATGGGCTATAATATTTATAAATTTGAAAAGAAAAAGAAAAATAAAACGGGCACTTATTTTAATAATAAAAATAAAAATAAAATATTTAAAAGCATCTTCTTTCTTTAACTTTTCATTTCCCTCCCCACCCAACGCAATAAAAATAAATATTTTTCTAAAGTAAAATCCAGAGTATTATCAACTTGCATTTGACATTTTAAACAAATATTTTTGCCTTTTAATAACGTGTGTTAAGAGAAAAGATATAATATTCATGGATTCGTGCATCCCATATGAAAAATTAATAACCAAATGAGAGTAAGGACATGTAGGATTAACCTTTCGGTGAAAAAAAATAAGTTAAAAAATAATGCAAAGCTATTACTCTAAACCAATGCATATTGTCAGTTTGTTAAGTTTTATACCTATATGTCTCTCATAGTTTCAAACCAAACAATACCTTACAAAAAAATGGGTCATTAATATTATAGAGTAAGCAGTATTCAACTATACAGTCAACATCAACATTTTTCATTTGTGATGATTATATTATATGTTGACTTATGGAAGATGATATCTTAAAAAGAAAAATCTATAATCAATTATTTTTAATGAACAAACAAAATTCGTGAAGCTGGATACTTACATGTGCAAATACTTATAAGGTGATGCTAACGTAGGTACATTTGTTAGTATTGCAAATTGATATGAGTTAAAGTTGTACATGAGATTATAGCTGCCTTGTTATACTAAATGTCATCATAATATAAAGTAATTGAAGAAAATAATAATTATATAGGTAGATATCATTTAGTATTTGGATTAGCTAAACATGATCGTGCCGGTGGGTGGAGTTTGGTGGGGGGTGTGTGGGCATCATAGAAACAACCTTATCCGAGTGTGAGCAAATTATGGCAAAAATAGCATCAAAAAAAGTTTCTGAAGCATTCAATTGTTATCTAGTTGCCTAGTTAGCTAGAAATTAGGACTGCACTTCGACAGAAAAGGAACAAAATTACCTACATGGTCTATTGAACTAACACTAACCTATAAAAAGCACACAGTAATAAAGATAACAGCTGATTTTGGTGAACCTATTTCGAAGTAGGTTAACCAAATAAAACTATATTCCCAATAAGAAAATGGTCCATAACCATGGATTCTTTTACTATGATTAGTTTTACATGGTTGACGATTCATGCTAAATAAATTAAAATATTCAATCAAGGACATAAGTTTTGAGAAAAAAGCAACTACAATATGTTATTGCAATTGCAATACATTTAGACATGCACTTAAAAGTGATTACCTAACTACCTTGCATTCCTTCACTTCCTAGTTCATCTTTACCCTTGTAAAGGAAAAAATCTCCAGGAAGAATCTTAGCCAATCCAAGCCATGCATGGAAACAAACAAACCCCATAAAAGATGAAGAGCCATAAAAGTGGAAATTAAAATGAAGAAAACAACTGTAAACTTGCAAGAGGTGTATAAAAAATCGGTAGAATGATTAAACACAATTTTCGAAGCACTATAAACTTGCAAGATGTGCATTGATCTATAGTGTAGGCACTTTTTCATAAATACTGGTGAAGTAGCTAGATTAAGTAGATTAAGTTAATGTTTGGAATAGGGAACAATATAGAACTAATTGGTTTTGTTAACAATATTAATCAAAAATACATAACTTCTTTGGTTTAAAGCATGTCTATTTCTGTTACCAAAGTAGCTAACATGGAGTAAAGATATCTTTTTCTCCTCTTCCAGAATATGTTCACCTGTTGCATCAAAGGAGGATCCATTGAAATAATGCGTGCACCCAACCTACATGAACAAACTTGTTCCAGTAGAGCCTACAATAATAAATGGAACTGGTGTTGATCTAGTTTTAGAAATTTAGCAAAGTTGATTAAACAATAATCTTGAAAACAAAACAAAGATGCCAACCACCCATTAGTAACTCCACTTAATCCATTTTTATTTATTTAAAACCATTTCACAGTTCAAAAAAAGATGAAAAAGGAGATGAATATCTACTGGTATATTTGAACTTTACAGTAAAAGGTCCAATCCCATAAGGAAAAAAACAACCGTGTAGACAACAAACCAAAGTAAGAATTATATGAAAAAATATATTCTTCAAAATTATGAAAACATAATGACCATTCTGTTCAATTCAAATAAAGTATTATTGTAGTTATAATTGATTTTGATGTGTTCATCATGACAAAAAGATTATTAACTTGCTAGAAGTTGGAAGATTGTTCTAGAAATGTTCAAAATTAAAACTGAAAGTGAATTACTCATATAAAACATTCATTATCTACAAAAGTTTATGGTAATTTTGTGTTTCATATGTGTAACTACATTTATATTATGAATGATAATCTGAAAATGCAACGGTGAGATTCGTTAGATGTCTAAAATGTGCTTTAGGTTAAACACACATGATGCCTGGAAAATAAAAACAAATATGTAGTAGTGAATATACTAAATAATGATATGCTACATATATTCACATAATAGTAATTTTTAATAGGGTAAAAACTGCATAATTCATATAATCACTAAAGACTTACTGCGTTGATAATAAGTATATAAACAAAATCAAACCGTAAATCATCAAAAAATTCAGGTTATTAGTTCCAAAACTATAGTTAGTACATGGTGTTTACCTAATATGGTCATCTAAGCATTGGATATGGATATAGTTTCTTACAGTTTATACAATAATAATAGTGAAGGACTATCTAAAGTGTGATGGTGTTTTATAGAAGCACTCAATCTTGGTTAGGTGCAAGATCAGTGGGAACAAAAGGAAAAAAAGTTTGAGCATACTACTTACATGACTAAATACGTCTAAGCTAATCAAAGCAGCCATAACTTATGGTTGCATTTTAAACGAATATAGTAAATAACAAACTCATATACATTACAGTACACAAAATTCATTCAACTGCGTTCACAGTGATTATTATCACATATTACTACCATGAAAATCAGTAAACATAAGTTAAATTATCTTATGATTTCTCACAAAACTACCGTGAAAATATCCAATGCCGAATGAGAAATTTATAGTAAAATCAAATGAAAGTATTACCTTGAAAAGTAAGTAATATGAGTTCGTAATTAAGTAAAATCAAAAGAAAGTATTTTACTAAATTACCAGACATGGGTGAAGTAGGTAATATGACATAAACATGACATTTTTGATGAAGCGTTATACCCAGATTCATTTTCATATGGAAAATCATACATAATTTTTTCTACATATACCATCCATGTTTATGTAAAGACCCATCAAGAACTTAGACTTCAACAAATTTGTTGATCCACGTAAAACACTAAACTAAAGTATTTATAATTGGAATTTTGCAGTACAGAAGGTAGTAAATGTTTACAAATATGTATAGGTGTTGAAATACATCAAAGGTTTCAAATCGAACTCAAAAATAAATCTGAAAAACTCACAATTTCTTTGCATGCTTTAAGGCATGAGGGAGCCAAAGTGAAACAAATGGTGGATACCATCAGCGGAGGCACTTACTACATAGCTTAAGGAGACAACTAAAAGAAGATTGCCAGCGAATCTACTATGATTTTTGTTGTAAATGGATTAAAAGTTGAAGATGCAAAATAATCAATTTAATGTATTTGATTTCGATGATAGTTTTGAGAAAGAAATCAAAACAATAACATGTAAAGAGAAAACAAAATGATTCACGCATGTTTAAAAGATGATATTTCGATAGAATAATCGACCAATGCCTTCCCAAATATTCGAGAGGGATGCGAAGGTGAATGACTTCGAACATGTAGCAATGACGGTTTTTTGGAATGGATTTTATTTATCAGAGTAATGAAAAATTGGGGAGGAGGTGCGTTTGTTTGCAAGTGTAATTAATACACTTGGGTTTTGAAATTATGGATGGTTTACACTTGGTACACACAAAATGAATATAAATTAGTAGTTCTTTAACTAAACATAAAACATGTCAATGCATTCATTCTTAATTCATATATATAACATAAATATAATGTTGCTGATAATAAGGTTAAATAAATTGCAATTGTTGCACCATTTCAAAGTACCACCATATGACACATCAAGCTAATCCTACAGTAACTTCATATACCTCCAACTCTCTCATAATAATCACAGAAGGTCATCCAAACATAATTTCCACCAAAGCCCATCCTCTGGTACAAAATTTCTACTACCTCTGGTGCATGTCCCACATCTACTTCTACTGTTATATCTGCTTGCAGGCCATCAATGCAGGTAATACTATAATGACACCCAACTGAAACACTTAGCCTAGAATAACTTAGACCCACTACCCTTCTATCAATCCCAATTTCCTTTTAATACTTTTCCAGCCTATACTCAATCATAGGTCCTTGCTACACAACTTGCAGCATGCCCAACAGTTGAGAAAATATATTAATTTGGGTATAAAATAATAGTATTCACAACATGAAATGCTTGAAGCATGAAACGCTATATGCAGCTATGTATATACTATATTTTCTATTCATTTCATGTTTGTACAGATACATGAATTGTCTCCCAAAAATGTTTAACTTGTGTCCATAAGCTAAAAAATGAATAACTTATGCTTCTATTACACAAACTTGTGTCTATAAGCTAAAAAATGCATAACTTGTGCTTCTGTTACACCAAAGTTGTAGACGGTTTTCACAGTTTCTCACAAACTTGATTTAGAGTATGGGTAGATATATTTTATATAATTCTAAATTAAAAATAACTTTTTGGTATATTATTAACATTCAGAGATATAAACATGTATAATGAATTTACATTTGAAAGCAAGATGGCTAGTTCATCCACCATAAACACTAACCCATATATTTAATGTTTAATTTTCCAATCCAAAAAGTTTAGATAGTGTTTGGTTTAAAAACGAATTTTGTGTTTTCGGTTTTCAATATGTATGTCAAATATGAGAAGAATAGAGGTACGACAGAGGGGATGAAAGAAAAATGGATGGGAGGACAAAAGGGACAATGGAAGAATGGATTATTTCACGTGCTTGTGTTATTTCCCAAAACACGGAAAATAAAAAAAGTTGTTTTCTATTTTGTATGTTAACTTCGTTTTCTAAATTGGTCGTTTTCAACAATATACATGCGTCGTGTGCAATTTTGTACGGTCGAAAACCAAAAATAACAAACCAAACACTACCTTAGCTTATTTTTATGAGCTCAAAAAGCAAGTAATGCTGACCATCGACAAAAATGAGTGAAGCTTATGCAGGTAGTAAGCAATTAAAATTATTTGTGTATTTTGGGTCATTGTCTGCTGAACAAAGCCAAATGTGGTTAAAAATAAACAGTACATCCATTTCATGTTGTGCTAGTGCTCTCATGCTCGAGTTTGGCTTCTAAGAGATACCTCTTGTTTATGTGATTACTCCTTCTAATGTACATATTTCACTTAAGCGAGCGAGCGTGCGTGCGTGCGTGTACACTCTTATTCTCATTGAAGCGTCATTTATGCATTCCCCGGGATAGACCATGGCAAAGATGATTTATTTCAATATAAAGATCCTACCTTAAAAAATAGTGTTCCCTTGGCCCTAGCTCCAACACAGAAAAATAAAATTAGTGAAAGGCGATATAAAATTGAAAAAAAATCAACATGTGTTTAATTGAAAAATAACAACTAAAGCTTATAATAAAAGGTTCAGATTGCATCATGTTCAAGTTCTGAAACTGCTTTACTAACTTAAGGACCAAAAGTAAATCTAACTACAAAATAACAAATGTAATAAAGTAGATTACATAATGTACTATGGTAGCCCTGATTGCAATCAAATAAAATTTTAAAATTGCAGTAACAGAATCAATACCTATGAAATAGAAGTAGATTTTCATTCTTTCTGCAATGATTAATTTGGCAAAAAAATGGAAAATGCATGGGAGAATCAAAACATTATATAATTTATGGAAAAACATAATCGGAAAAACTATTTGATATTTGATAAAATATCAAACTAATTTACTGTAATATCAAGCTAT
Source organism: Allium fistulosum (assembly GCA_030737815.1). Taxonomy (NCBI): domain Eukaryota; kingdom Viridiplantae; phylum Streptophyta; class Magnoliopsida; order Asparagales; family Amaryllidaceae; genus Allium; species Allium fistulosum. The sequence goes on along the minus strand of CM060901.1, from coordinate 1,382,252,822 downwards.
TTTATCACAATCAAATATCAAACTATTTTACTATAATATCAAACTATTTTGTCACGATCAAATATCATCAGAAAAGAGTTCGTGGACGTTATCATCTGAAAAGAAAGACAGGTAAAACCTAAATTATTAGTCAACTTTGCTTATTCATGTGTGTATGACTGTATAGGAGGTCTCGGAACAGGCCTTTTTACAGAATAGGGGCATAGTTTTTTATAAATAAAAAACAAACTAAATTGAACTAAAAAAAGTACGTTAAAATTGGAGAGGACATGAATGAATTTGGGCATAGTTTAAAAATACCTAAGTTGAAATTGAAAGAATACCTAAAAATGTAGAGGACTTGAGCAAATCACGACGATGAGCACTAGTCAACATCAGAGGAAGCTAACAGTACATGGCATAATAACATAAATATTTAAAGCTAACATTACCTTAGTCAAGCTCGACATATGATACTGAAGCACCAATCGTGGTGATGGTCGAAGGTGAGGAATCTCTGTAACACAGTAAGCAAACCCTAGTGAACAAAATCGTTCGATTGCAAATTGAAGCCCGATGGAGTGAGCGTGATGTCCAATATCACTTTGGTTATCAGTCGCGAAGGTGGATGATTGGCATGTATCTGTTATCCCGCCTTTTGGCAAGGCCAGGACACCAAGGAATTGATTGGATTCCAAATATCGCTTGTCATGGATATCGCTGAATTTTGTCCGAATCCGGATCGAGCTATAATTGATAAGACATGACTAGGAAAGCAAAGTGAACCAACGTTCCAAGTTTCAAGTCAATCCGAATTCATATGCTCAAGTTATGATGGATACAAGTTGAAGGGAAAAGCATGTTTTCGTATCCATCGATATGGTTCAGTTCGTACCCATCAGGGAGCGCCGTTTCGTATCGATGGAGGTAGCTGTGTTTTGAATCCATCGAGTTCATATCGATCGGGTTCGTGTCCATCGATAGTTAGTGCAACTCGTATCGGTTGGCCAAGTGTCTGTTTCGTATCCATCCAGCCCGTGTCCATCATCTGCTTCGCATCGGCACGATTCCACGATTTCGTATCGTTCAGGTCGGCAATATTCGTACCCATCGAGTTCGTATCGATCAGGTTCGTGTCCCTCAACAGATGGCGTGCCTCGCAACCATCAGTCAATGTCTACTTCGTATCCATCGAGGCACTACTCTTCGTATCCATTAGAAGACCTTACTTCGAATCCATGCCCAGTGACTTATTCGTATCTAACGAGTCAACCAACTAGGGTGACCTGTCATCCATCGAAGCAAACAAGGCGAGATATATGGAGTCCAAAACGGTCAACGCGGAGTGAAAATTGGATCGAGATGAAGTGCGCACGCCACATCATCTCAGAAGCACGTGCAGGGATCAATGCGGGGGGATCGACTCGAAGCAATGGAGTCGAACAGAACAGCCAACGTTGAAATCTATTTCGTATCGACGATATCTCGCAATCCACTAATCCAAATCCAATGAAATTTTCAGGAAAGCTTGCATACACACTGAAGAATGTCCCTGCCAAATTTCAGCTTGATTGGACATCATCTTGATCGATACAAAATGGATTCGTTTCGATCGTAGATCGAGGCAAAACTTTCTGGAAACGGTCGCGTGGGTCCCCTCACGTGTCAGACCAAGTCTCCCGAAGTTTGGACGGAATCTCAGCCTCCTACGCCTATAAATAGAGCCCTAGAGCATACGGAAAAAGGATCTTTTGATTCTCAAGCGTCCAGACTCTGCCGGATTGAAATTTGCATCTTATTCCTACTGTCGAATTCGAATTCCAAATTGTAATTCACTGTCGTTCGCTGCAATTGCTTGTAACCATTGAAAGAGAATCAATAAAATCATCAAAACTTCATAGTGGACGTAGGCGATACGCCGAACCACTCTAAACTGCTTGTCTTTGCATTTTACGTTTCCGTTTATTGGAGTTTTTGTTAGATAATTTCTGTTTTACATTCACGTTCTTCATTTTATCTCTTCAAATAACTTCCGAAGAGTGTTGTGCCCATTTTTGGTACAAACACTTTGGTGCTTTCATTGAGAGAACCAGTTTTTTCTCCTGCTCCTTGGATCTACCATCGATACCGGATTGCATAAATCCAAGAGGAAGATTCAAATATCAGATCCGGAATCCTTCCGTTCTATTCAGATTTGCATAAAGTCTAGGAAAGGACTCCACCACTGAAAATGGTTAGTACAAGAACTGCCGCTACCGCTGTAGAGCAAGAAGGCCGGGATAGACAGAATCCTACACAGCAGCCTTCTTCCAATCAGGACAACACCGCTCACTCGGATCCGTCAGGGCCAGTCACCCGACAAGAGTTCCAAGTGTTGCTCCAGGAACTGACTCAAAGCCGACAACAATTGGCTAAACAGTTGCGCGCCAATGTTGAATTGACCAACCAACTAAACCGCCAAAGCCACAGAAGGTCCAGGAGGGATGATGTGTCCCGCGCGTCTACTGAAAGTTCCGCCTCATCTGATTATCACCACAGGTCTACCCGTCCCCGGTTAGAAGGGAGTCATGCTCAAACTACTGGACATCAACCCGCCTTGACCGTTGGACAGTTAAGGACAGGGCCGTCGACCAGCTTCTAAACAGGACCCTCAATACGAGGAGGCACTGCTCCACAGTACACCACGGACAACCGCGCTACAACCGCCGCGGTAGAAACAAGGTTTGATACCCGGAATCTGTCAGAGCTGAACAATCAACAGCGTGTACATACTCCTGAACCATATGTCCCAAAAGACGCTGAGCCAAGGAGGCGAAATACGGACCGTCGACAGCGCCCGGTCCAAACTCGCACTGTGGAACCCGACCACACCTTAGCTCAGCATGCCCAGAATGTGCCAGTGTCACATATTTCGACCATGATACGTCAGATGATTCGCGAGAGTCAGGGGCTCACCAATGACGATTGGGGAATCTCCCGTAGTCATACCCCTTTTACAGACGAAGTACTATACGCTGAACCCCCTCGGCGATCCAGGATGCCAACTCTCCCAATGTACGAAGGAAATAGTGACCCGAATCAACATATTTTGAAATATAAATGGTCAATGAGTGCTGCAAGAGCAGACGATACAGTGAAGTGTCGAAGTTTCCCCATCTCTCTGAGGGGAATCGCAACAATGTGGTTTACAAGATTACCACCTAGATCTATCTCTTCGTTTGATCAACTGGCTAAAAGGTTTGTAGAGCAATTTCGTATGCATGTTGCTAGACCAAAAGACGTTAACACCCTATCTAGTGTAACCCAAGCTCATGGCGAGACGCTCAGGCGTTATTTAGAGAGGTTCCACGCGGCGTGTGTTGAAATTAGTAATCCCAACGATAACTCGATCTTGATGGCGTTAACCAAAGGGATCGATCCCGATTCCGAGTTTGGGAATTGGCTAGCCGGAAAACCACCCGCATCATTGGACCGTTTCTACTCCAAAGCCGCTCAGTTCTTATGGCAAGAGGACGCGAAATAGTCTAGGAAGCAGGATGATGCAGTAGCATACCTGGATGAATCCAGAACGAGCGACCCACCCTCCCGACTTACGACTCATCACCACCACGACATAACATGCTCCGACCTAAACTCTCACCAAACACCATGACTTAACCTCCGCGACTTACGACTTAACCACCACGACTCACGACTCAACATTTTCCGCGACCTACGACTCAACATCTTCCGCGACATACAACCCAGCTCCCACTACGACCTACCACCGACCGAGTTAAAAGCCTAAGTCGCGAGACAACTAACCCTAAGTCGCGAAGTTCCAGCATCCACGACCTAAACCTAAATCACGAATTAAACCAAATCGCTTCCCAAAGCCTCAATAAGTCGCGAAGTTAATTGCCGATCTCTCTTAAGTCGCTGCCGAGTTATGAAGTCGCGAACGAGATACTTTAACTCGCGAGATACTGATAAGTCGCGAAGTAATTGATAAGTCGGAGAAAATATTGATAAGTCGGATGAATAGTTAAGCCGGAAGACCACTGTTTCTTAAGTCGTTTAATTCTTTGTTAAGTCGGTACCCTATTTTCTTATGTCGTTTGTAAAGAATGTTGTTGAGTCGTTTGTTCTGTTAGCTCATAGTTTGTTAATTCGAGTATTGTTGAAGTGTTGTAATTTTCTTAAGTCATTTGTGTTGTGCTGTAAATCCTATAAATAGGCCGGTGGTGCCATTTGTAAAAGGTTGTTGACTTTTGAATAAAATTTCCATTTTGATTGCTTTGTGCTTTCTTCTAATTGGTAGTCGAGTGAAGTCTCCTATCTCCACTTACGTTATTCGAGTGCGCTCGAATCTTCGTTTGTTGAAGCCGATTCACGGTATCTTGTGCGCAAGATCAACGTTGAAGAATCGTAGATCTCTTTCCCGGTATCTTCGGATCAACGAGTCAGAGATAGCTAGAATTCGGTATCTTCGGATCAACGAATTCAGGCATCGCAGTATTCATCAATCCACCGATTGCTATTTCATCGATCTATCTTGTTTTTGATTATTTCGCAGCGTCATTTGGTATCAGAGCTAGAACGCAAGGAGTTTGCGTAGATTTTTGGAGTTGTACGAGATTTACATCGTTTGGAGAAGTGGGTTATCGAGATTTTGAAGAGATTTGTTCGTTTGGAGATTTTTGAAGATTTCAACAAGTGGGTAGTTTTGATTTGAAGATTTTTAGATCGAAGTGAAGTTTTTGTTGAAATTTGTGAAGAGTGATCATGCCTCCGAGAAGAGCTAACCGTTATCGCAACATTGATGCTTTATATGGGAGAGAAGAGGCCGATGAGATGGAGCAAAGAATTAACGAAAATTTTAATGAGAAGCTTAATGAAGGGATTGGTCGATTAGAGAGAATGATGTTGGAGATCAGTCAAAATCAGAGAAGAGTTTCACCTGAATCGAGCCATGGGAGAAGTAGAGCTTCACCACATTCAAATCGAGAGAGAAGTGTCGATAGTGATCATAGAAGCGTGGATCGAGATTGTGAAAGAAATGTTGATGATCGAAGTCGTGATAGAAATGCGACTGATCGAGATCGGAGGAATGTTGATCGTAGGAATGTTGGTGGAAGAAATGGTGGTGGTAGAGATGTTGGTGGTCAGGATCGACATCGATATACATCGGATTGTGACGAAGAGTATGATGGTGGTAGTGTTCATGGACGAGGACGTGGACGAGGAAGAAATCAGTCGGAGTACGATCACAAGTGGGAATCTGGGATGAAGACTGAAATTCCAGAATTCAAAGGTGGTATGCAAGCTGAGGAGTTTTTGGACTGGGTGGCTAATGTTGAAGAAATTTTTGATTTCAAAGAAGTTCCAGAACATCGTAGAGTGAAGTTGGTTGCTACAAGGTTGAGGGGTAGAGCTTTGGCATGGTGGTAGCAAACCAAACTTACACGTGAACGAATGGGGAAGTCAAAAGTTGAATCTTGGGAGAAGATGAAGAAATTAATGAAAGCAACGTTCTTACCTTACAATTATCAATCTTTGATGTATCAACGTTTGCAGAACTTGAGGCAGGGCACGAAGACTGTTAATGATTACGCGGATGAGTTTTACCAGCTTATTGCGAGGAATGATATTATGGAAACGGAAGAGCAGCTGACATCTAGATTCATTGGGGGATTGAGAATGCAGATTCAGGATATGGTTAATATGTTCGATCCAAGATCTGTGGCGGAAGCACATCAGAAAGCGTTGGCTTGGGAGAAGCAGGGACGACGAGGAGGTGGTGTGTTTAGGAATTCCAATAATCAAGTGAAGGGTGTTAGTGGAAGTTCTAATGTTTCTAAACCTATCAGTAAACCAGTGGTGAAGGAGGTTGAGAAGGCAAAGGTTAACAACGGTTTCAAATGTTACAATTGTCAAGAGTTGGGTCATAAAAGCAATGAGTGTCCAAAGCCAAAGAAGAGAGCAATGATTGCTGAGGTTGAGGATGAGGATGAGGAGGCTGAAGATACTAATCAATTACCAGTTGAGGAGGAAGAATTGTTGTCTGGAGATGATGGTTATACGTTAATGATGAGGAGGAATTGCTTAACACCGAAGCAGGAGGAAGAGACTAGCTGGTTGAGGAGTAAGATCTTTCAATTGACGTGCACTATCTTGGGAAGGGTTTGCAAATTTGTTATTGATGCTGGAAGCTGTGATAACATTATCTCTACAGAAGCTGTAAAGAAGTTATCATTGAAGATAGAGAAGCACCCGAAACCGTATAAGTTAGCTTGGTTGAGGAAAGGTGGGGAGGTGAAAGTTAGTCGAAGGACTTGTGTTAATTTTTCAATTGGGAAGAAATACAAGGACGAAATTTGGTGTGACGTTGTGGACATGGACGTATGCCATTTGTTGTTGGGAAGACCGTGGCAATATGATAGGGCGGTGAAACATGATGGGCGTACCAACAGTTACAGTTTCGTGTTTGAAGGCACGAAGATTACTCTCGTTCCCAAGAAGCGTCAACAAGAAGAAAACAAACTGGAGGAGATTGAAGAGCTGAAAACTTTATTAACCTTGAAGGAGTTTGTTAAAGAAGTCGAAGAGGAGCCGGAAGTATTCTTGTTAATTGGGCGTGAGAGCAGTGAAGAAGTTGAAATTCTAGAAGAAGTTAAACCAGTATTGAAAGAATTTGAGGATGTATTTCCAGAGGAGTTGCCAACGGAGTTACCGCCGTTGAGGGACATTCAACATCAAATTGATCTAGTTCCAGGAGCTGTGTTACCTCACAGACCACACTACAGAATGAGTCCAAAAGAGCATGAGGAGTTGCGAAGGCAGGTGGAAGAATTGCTTGAACAGGGGCGTGTGCAGGAGAGTTTAAGTCCTTGTGCTGTACCAGCTTTGTTAGTACCAAAGAAGGACGGGACGTGGAGAATGTGCACTGACAGTCGAGCATTGAATAAGATTACTATGAGATATAGATCTCCAATGCCGAGGTTGGATGACTTGCTAGATCAAATAAGCGGAGCTACTATCTTTTCGAAGATTGATTTGAAGAGCGGATATCATCAAATTCGTATCAGGCCAGGTGATGAGTGGAAGACTGCTTTTAAAACCAGGGAGGGTCTATACGAATGGTTGGTAATGCCATTTGGCTTATCAAATGCGCCAAGTACATTTATACGGGTGATGAATCAGATTTTTAGACCATTTATTGGGGAATTTGTGGTGGTGTATTTCGATGATATTCTGATATATAGTGGGAGTCCAGAAGAGCATTTGAATCATTTGAAGGAAGTGTTGATGGTACTGAGACAGGAACAATTTTATGCTGCAACGAAGAAATGCGTGTTCATGACGCAGTGTTTTATTTCTGGGGTATGTTGTTTCGAAAGAAGGTATACAGGTGGACCAGAGTAAAGTTGAGGCAGTCAGAAATTGGCCACAGACCAAGACGATAACAGAAGTTCGAAGTTTCCACGGGTTGGCTTCATTTTATAGAAGATTTATTCCACACTTTAGTAGTGTGATGGCGCCTGTTACTGATTGTATGAAGGGCAAACAGTTTTCATGGACGGAGGAAGCAGGAGTTGCTTTTGAACGAATCAAGGAGTTGTTGACGACATCACCAATTCTAGCATTACCTGATTTTCAGTTGTTGTTTGAATTACATACTGACACGTCGAAGGTTGGAATTGGAGGGGTGTTGAGTCAGAGGGGGCGTCCGATTGCATATTTCAGTGAGAAGTTGTCAGGAGCGAAGATGAGATACAGTACATATGATGTGGAATTTTATGCTGTTGTGCAAGCTATTAAACACTGGAGACACTATCTATTTCAGAAAGAGTTTGTTCTCTACACTGATCATGAGGCGTTGAAACATTTACAAGGGCAAGACAAGATTTCAGCGAGACATGCATCGTGGATTGCATATCTGCAACAATTTACATTTGTTGTGAAACACAAGTCGGGAGTGACGAATCGTGTTGCGGATGCGTTGAGTAGAAGAAATCACTTGTTAACTACATTGAAGGTTGAAGTGACGGGGTTTGAATTATTGCCAGAATTGTTTGAAGAAGATCCTTATTTTGCAAAGCTTGTTGAGAAAGTCAAAGACGGAAGTACTGACGAGTTTGTGATGGCAGATGGTTTTCTGTTCAAGGGAACTCGATTATGTATACCGGATTGCAGTTTACGGTTAAAGATTGTGAAAGAATTGCACGAAGAAGGTCATGTGGGTAGAGATCGTACACTACAACTGATTTCTCAATCTTACTTTTGGCCATCGATGAGGAAAGAGGTTGAAAGGTTTGTGGAACGATGTCATATCTGTCAGGTTTCGAAAGGAACTGCGACCAATGCTAGATTATATATGCCGTTACCTGTACCAACTAAGCCCTGGGTTGATGTGAGTATGGATTTTGTTTTGGGTTTGCCTTGAACTCAAAGGGGAAACGATTCCATTTATGTGGTGGTTGACCGATTTTTGAAAATGGCACATTTTATAGCCTGTAAGAAGACTGCTGATGCCGTCCGAGTGGCTCAGTTATTCTTTAAAGAAATCTATCGTTTACATGGACTACCTGAATCTATTGTTTCCGACTGAGATACTCGATTTCTGAGTCATTTCTGGTTGAGTCTGTGGAGGATGGTTGGGACGAAGCTGAATTTTAGTAGCGCTTATCATCCGTAGACAGATGGGCAAACAAAGGTGGTTAACCGATCGTTGGGAAATTTACTGAGATGTCTTGTGAAAGACAATTTGAAAAGTTGGGATATGAAGTTGTGTCAGGCAGAGTTCGCTCATAACCATGCTGTTAACCGAAGCACTGGTTTCAGTCCATTTCAAGTTGTATATTCAAGCTTGCCAAAGGCGCCGTTGGATTTGACGGTAGTGCCACAACCAAAAGGAGTTACTAAACGGGCGTCAGATTTTGTTGATGAGTTAAAAGAGTGCCATAGAATTATTCAGGAACGTTTGGAGAAGACGAATGAGAAATATAAACAAGCTGCAGATAAGAAACGAAGAAGTGTTGTCTTCAAAGAGGGTGATTTTGTTTACGCGGTATTGACGAAAGATCGTTTTCCAGTTGGAACGTACAACAAGTTGAAAGCTCGAAAGATTGGTCCAGTCGAAATCTTGAAAAAGATCAATGATAATGCATATCGATTGAAGTTGCCAGATCATATTCACACTGCAGACGTTTTCAACGTAAAACATTTGATTCCATACCATGGGAATGATCTTGTTGGGGCAGAGAGAGATGCAAATTCGAGGTCGAATTTTTGTCAACAAGGGGAGGATGATGCAGTATCATACCTGGATGAATCCAGAACGAGCGACCCACCCTCCCGACTTATGACTCATCACCACCACGACATAACATGCTCCGACCTAAACTCTCACCAAACACCACGACTTAACCTCCGCGACTTACGACTTAACCACCACGACTCACGACTCAACATTTTCCGCGACCTACGACTCAACATCTTCCGCGACATACAACCCAGCTCCCACTGCGACCTACCACCAACCGAGTTAAAAGCCTAAGTCGCGAGACAACTAACCCTAAGTCGCGAAGTTCCAGCATCCACGACCTAAACCTAAATCACGAATTAAACCAAATCGCTTCCCAAAGCCTCAATAAGTCGCGAAGTTAATTGTCGATCTCTCTTAAGTCGCTGCCGAGTTATGAAGTCGCGAACGAGATACTTTAACTCGCGAGATACTGATAAGTCGCGAAGTAATTGATAAGTCGGAGAAAATATTGATAAGTCGGATGAATAGTTAAGCCGGAAGACCACTGTTTCTTAAGTTGTTTAATTCTTTGTTAAGTCGGTACCCTATTTTCTTATGTCGTTTGTAAAGAATGTTGTTGAGTAGTTTGTTCTGTTAGCTCATAGTTTGTTAATTCGAGTATTGTTGAAGTGTTGTAATTTTCTTAAGTCATTTGTGTTGTGCTGTAAATCCTATAAATAGGCCGGTGGTGCCATTTGTAAAAGGTTGTTGACTTTTGAATAAAATTTCCATTTTGATTGCTTTGTGCTTTCTTCTAATTGGTAGTCGAGTGAAGTCTCCTATCTCCACTTACGTTATTCGAGTGCGCTCGAATCTTCGTTTGTTGAAGCCGATTCACGGTATCTTGTGCGCAAGATCAACGTTGAAGAATCGTAGATCTCTTTCCCGGTATCTTCGGATCAACAAGTCAGAGATAGCTAGAATTCGGTATCTTCGGATCAACGAATTCAGGCATCGCAGTATTCATCAATCCACCGATTGCTATTTCATCGATCTATCTTGTTTTTGATTATTTCGCTGCGTCACAGGACGATGTGAGGCCCAGTATTGAGGGAATACAGAGTAACGTAGCGGTTAAGCAGTCCGGTGAGAGTTTCGGAAAAGTTTAGCTGAATATACATAACAAGCAGACTCAGCCGAAAGGCAACAACGGCCAGGATAAGAAAAGAGATCAGAACCGAGGCCCACGGCGTAGGGCTCAAATGTTTGACAATTACACGCCGTTGAATAGGTCATTGGAGAACGTATACTTACAGACTTGCAACGCTGTACAGTATAAAAAGCCTGCTCCGAAACCCTCGTCGGAGAGGTTGGTCCAAACAGGAAAGTTCTGTAGATTCCATGAAAGCTACGGCCATAATACCAATGAGTGTCGACATTTACAGGACCTCATCGAGAAGTTGATCAGAGAGAGGAAGTTGGATCAGTTTGTGCGGGCACCGCAACCTGGTGGAGCGGGCCCTTCGAATCAGAATCGTTCACAAAACCAAGAAAGACAAGAAGAACCCGCTCGTGCGGGCGGGAGGTTGGTTATCAACATGATAAGCGGTGGTCCCCACCCAGCAGACAGAAGCTGGGGGGAAATGGAGTCGTATGCTAGTTCTATTAGGCATGCGGACTTCGAATGTTGTAGTAACTATGAAGATGGAACTCCGGCTAAACAACTGAAGATAATGTCTGATGATATCATATTCAAAAGCCGAGACGCTGATATGGTTGAGGCCCCTACAATTGACCCACTAGTCATATCTGCCCAGGTAGGTCCTGCTTGGATGAAGAGGATCCTGGTTGACAGTGGGAGCTCTATGAATATCTTGCTTAAACGGGCCTACGACTTAATGAAGATGGAAGCAAAGGATTTGAAACCCTGCCAATCCCGAATCCACGGTTTTAACGGGAGTGCTACAATACCCATTGGAGTAACAGAACTACCGGTGGAATTGGGGGCTGGAGAACGCCGGAGAGTCCGGGTGTTACAGTTTGTTGTTTTAGAGATTGATTCACCTTATAACGCTTTTTTGGGCCGACCGGCCCTTGCTGAGTTCCGGGCGGCCATCGCCCCATGGTGCTTGACTCTGAAATTCCCCACCGATCGTGGGATTGGAGTCGTTCAAGGAGATCAGGCGACGGGAAGGGCCTGCTATGTTGCTGAGCTGCGCGGGGCGCAGCGAAAGGAGAAGGGAAAGGGCGTAGAGGAATCTCTCTGCGTCCGTTCTATTGATGATTGACAATTGGTGCCTGGGCCTTGGCCCGGGCACTACAACCAATTCCTAAAAGACCTTGACCCTAGGGACAATGAGGATAAAGACAAATCTAAGGGGAGTCAAGCTTCTCCGGCCAAACTGACTGTGGACGTCCCAATTAGTGAGGATGATGATTCGAGGATGCTAAAAGTTGGGTCTCAATTGAGCAAGCAGACACAACAGGGATTGGTTGAATTTCTCCGGGCGAATCTCGACGTCTTCGCCTGGACACACTCTGACATGTGCGGGATCTCGCCAAACATTGCAAGTCACTCCCTGAATATAGATCCGCGATATGTCCCGGTCAAGCAGAAAAGGCGCGGTATGGATCCAGAGAGATCTGGCGCCCTTAAGGAGGAGGTTGATAAGTTACAATCGAATGGTTTTATTCGAGATGCCTTGTATCCAGAATGGGTGTCCAACCCCGTACTGGTTCGAAAGCCTAACGGAAAATGGAGAACTTGCGTCGATTACTCTGACTTAAACAAGGCTTGTCCGAAAGATAGTTTCCCACTTCCTCGAATTGACCAGCTCGTAGATTCAACAGCCGGACATGAATTACTATCTTTTATGGATGCTTATTCTGGCTACAATCAAATACCCATGCATTTGCCTGATCAAGAGCATACCAGCTTCGTAACCGATCTAGGACTCTACTGTTACAAAGTCATGCCGTTTGGTCTAAAGAACGCCGGAGCAACATACCAACGCCTGGTCAACCGGATGTTCGCCAACCAGATCGGGAAGACCATGGAGGTTTACGTAGATGACATTCTAGTGAAATCTCGATTCTCCACGGATCACGTCAGAGATTTAGATTCGATGTTCCACATCCTCCGGGAATATGGAATGAAGCTTAACCCATTAAAGTGCCACTTCGGCGTTGCGTCCGGAAAATTCCTCGAATTCATCGTCAACGCTCGAGGGATAGAAGCGAATCCAGAAAAGATCTGGGCAATACGAAACCTGCATACCCCAAGAACCATAAAACAAGTCCAGAGCCTCAATGGGAAGGTAGCAGCGCTGAGCAGATTCATCTCGAAGTCCACCGATAAATGCATTCCTTTCTTCGATCTGATCCGGAAGGGAAAGCGAAACTTTGAATGGACCACGGAATGCGAAGGAGCATTCCGATCGCTGGTTCAGCATCTTTCCACACCACTGATCTTGTCAAAACCAGTTGACCACGAGCAATTGTACCTTTACCTGGCAGTATCAGAACATGCGATCAGTGCTGCTCTAGTTCGGGAGGAAGACAAAGTGCAGAAACCGGTCTACTATGTTAGTAAACGGCTAACAGGAGCTGAAAGAAATTACCCAAGACTGGAGAAACTGGCTTATTGCCTGGTCATTGCCTCAAGAAAGCTCCGCCCTTACTTCCAAGCTCATCCTCTAACTGTGTATACCGATCAGCCATTACGATAGGTCCTCATGCGGCCTGAGACGTCTGGTAGGTTACTCAAGTGGAACATTGAACTTAGTCAATTCGATATCACTTACGCTCTGCGGAGAGCCATTCAAGGACAAGTCCTGGCAGATTTCATAGCCGAATTTACAGTTCCAAAGGACTTGCCCAAGACTAGTGAATCCCCCGAATACATCTGGAAGTTGTATACTGACGGTGCGTCAAACGACCGGTGTTCGGGCGCTGGAGTTGTACTTGAAACTCCCGAAGGCAGATCTATATGTTATGCTTTAAAGTTCGATTTCCATGCAACTAATAATGAAGCTGAATATGAAGCCCTCTTAACCGGCCTAAAACTTGCCAGAGATTTGAGGATTATCGCTGTGGAAATTTACTGTGATTCGCAGTTAGTTGTGTGTCAAGTACGGGGAGAGTATCAAGCGAGGGATCGAAGGCTGGCTGCTTACTTGGCTCGAGTTCAGGAAATACTGAATCAGTTTGATTATTATGCCATTTATTATATACCTTGAGAACGCAATCAAAGAGCCGATTCATTGGCAAAATTGGCCAGCACAAGTGAAGCACAGCAATTGGGACTTGTCTTCGTCGAAACTTTATCCTCCCCAAGTATTGATCGAGTAGATACGGATTTTGTATGCGAAACCGCTCCCAGTAGGGAATCGTGGATAACTCCGTATCGAAATTACATTGAGAATGGGACGTTGCCCGAACATAGAAATGAGAAAAGACAAATTCTACGAAAAGCTTTACGGTTCGTTATTCAGAACGGAGTCATGTACAGAAGAGGTTATTCTGTTCCTCTCCTCTGATGTATCGCACACGATGAAATCAAACGAGTGTTACATGACGTACACGAAGGAGCGTGTGGCAATCACACAGGTGGGCAAGCCCTTGCTAAGAAGATACTCCGATATGGGTACTACTGGCCGACAGTGAACCGAGATGTGGCAAACTATGCTAGAAAGTGCGATAGGTGCCAGAAACACGCCCGAATTCCAAGAGCCCCTCCTACCGAGATAACTCAAATGGTCAGCCCCTGGCTATTCGCGATGTGGGGCATCGACATCATCGGCGCTCTACCTCTGGCAAAAGGTGGTGCGAAGTACGCCATCGTCGCCATTGACTACTTTACAAAGTGGGCTGAAGCTGAAGCCCTCGCAACCATTACGACAAAGAAAGTGATAAATTTTGTGGTTCGCAACATCATCTGTCGATTTGGGCTCCCGCGTACCATCATCACCGATAACGGAGCCCAATTCGAGAGCGCAGAATTCAAGAATTTTTGTCAGCGGTTTCACATCCATAAAAAATTCTCGGCAGTCGCACATCCTCAGGCAAATGGTCAAGTCGAAGCTGTCAATAAAGTTATAAAATCCATCTTAAAGAAACGACTGGAAAAGGCCAGAGGCAAATGGGTTGACAAACTTCCTATGGCATTATGGGCTTATCGAACGACAGACTGCAACCGGGCACACCCCGTTTTCCCTATCTTACGGCTCAGAAGCCGTTATTCCAGTTGAGACGGAGGTGTTTTCCCATCGCGTAACTTACCACGATACGAAAACGAACGCTATATTGCTTGCTGAATCTTTGGACCTACTGGATGAGAAACGGGAAGAGGTTGATTTGAGAGCAGCCGCATATCGAAGTCGAGTTGCCCGATTGTACAATACCAAAGTTCGACCTCGAACCTTTGAGCTCAGCGACCTCGTTCTCAAGAGGATCTATCCAGTTCCTTCACATATGAAACCGAATTGGGAAGGACCATACGTGATAACGCGAAGACTCGAAGATGGCACATTCAAACTATCGACCGTTGACGGTCTTGATTTGCCAAGGGCCTGGAACAGCGAGAGTCTCCGTCTCTATTACACATGACAGGCTTTATTTATGTCATTATATCTTTTCATTCAGCAATTTGTTTCTGCATTTTGAATTTTGAATTTTGTAACAAGGCAACTGACTTTGCCACATTTTCTTATTTCAGCAATAAAATGTCATCTCTTCGAGCCAGAGCTGTGATTCATTGAATACAATGTACGACATCATGATGCACGGAGAGCTAAGTCCCATCACGTGATGGGATTTATTCAAATAGAGAGTGGCTGTGACACGACCGGTCACTCGCTAAGTGAAACCCGAGCTCGGGGGCAAGTCATTACACCAATGCTAAATAGGATTAACACACAACAATCCTGCATTCAACTCTGTATTCCCAAAGTGCGAAACGGAGTATAAACATTCAACTCCGTGTTCCCAGAGTACGAAACGGAGTATAAAACATTCAACTCTGTGTTCCTAGAGTGCGAAACGGAGTATAAACATTCAACTCCGTGTTCCCAGAGCGTGAAATGGAGTATAAACATTCAACTTCGTGTTCCCAGAGTGCGAAACGGAGTATAAACATTAGACTCCGTATTCCCAGAGTGCGAAACGGAGTATAAACATTCAACTCCGAACTCCCAGAGTGCGAAATGGAGTATAAATATTCAACTCCGAACTCCTAGTGTGCGAAGCAGAGTATAAATATTCAACTCCGTATTCCCAGAGTGCGAAACGGAGTATAAATAGTCAACTCCGAACTCCCGGAGCGCGAGTCAGAGTGTGGACACTAACTCCAATTTCTCAGGATATGAATTGAAGTACTAACGTCAATTTTAAAGTTCCCAGAACGTGAACAACCGCTCATGAGATGACTTGTATCCCCAGAGTGTGGATGACATTATTCATAAGGAAACAAGTGTGGTTCGCTCGCTCGATCCTCACTCCTTGCGATCGTAAGTTGATCATCATAACTTAACCCCGGAACTGGGGGTAGGTTCAAGTGTTAATCACTACCCGAAACTGCATAATGCCAAGTCCGATTCAATCTCCAATCACAACTCAAGTCCGAGATTTCCAGACTTGGCAGACAAAACGAGCTATGCTTAAACGTTAAAATAATGCAAGTACACCGGACTGAAGTTCAAACACTGCAGCATTCAAGCGTAAAAGGAATTTAAGTTGAAACAAGAAAACAAAATTTTATTTCAACTAATCAAAAGCAATGGTTCATACACGAGCCTTTCCAAAAAATTCCTACTAGTAGGGACCGAACCCGCATCTAAACACGGCCTACAAAAAGGAATAAGATAGCGAAATTCCTGACTGCAAAAAGGGAAAACACATGCCTAAAATAAAAAAGAAAAGTCCATCTAATCTTTCTGTCTCCTTAGCTTCTTCTTCTTTGAAGAACTACTTGAGCCGCCGGTGATCTTTCGTTTAGAGCCTTTCTCCTTAGGCAAGCTTCCCTCGGACGAAGGCATGATGTCGACATCATCCTCCTAGCTGGAATCTATGGGAATGCTTCCCGCAGGAGGGGTTGGAGGAATAGGATCTACATCCGGGGGCGGGACTGGCACACTAGTATCAACGAGCGTGCCCCCGGGAGATACAATCATAAGAGGAGTAGGGCACTGCGCTGCCGCCATGCGCCGCTGCCGCCATCTCGGCATTAATCTCAGCCAACATCATTGCTTCTCGTTGTGCTCCGACCTCACTATGAGCCATAGTGGTCTGAGTTGAAATATCAGAAGCAGACGAGAATCCGCCCAGGCCGAATGGTAAGTCTGCAAAGGGATCACTCTGACGGCCAAGGAGCTCATTTATCATCTGTTCATCGAAAGAGAGTGAGCTCCCCTGCGTTACTTCGACCGGTGCTATTGTCACAACAGAGGTCGCCTCAGAGATGATGGCCTCCAGCACTTGGCGTGATTCCTGGACTACGGGAGGCGCAGCTGGCACAACTTTGGTCACTGATCAAAGAAAAGAAACGGTTTTTAATATACATTTTTATACAAGTTCTTCAATTCGGACGTACAAGAAGTTAGTTCAGAGTACCTTCCTCGGTTTGACTCGGGGTCGTCTGAACGACTTCAGAAGGATGCTCCTTAATAGGAGATAGATGTGGTCGGTCTGGATCATATGCCGGTATAGGCTGGGAGTCGATCGTCGAAGTTGGCTCAGATTGAGATGACACGACAATCTCAGAACTCGTAATACGGTGCTCAGCACCATAGCTTTCTCCAACTTCCTGAGACTGGGCACCAAGCCTCTCCTTCTCGTGAGAAATCATGGATCCATGGATAACTTTCTTCTCGTCATCATTGAGTATGCGGTTCTCCAGCTCGAATTCATCGATGGCTTCATCAGGGTGCCCATATTTCTCCTCCTCAACCAGTAGGTTCCAGGCGTTGTAGAGATGTGTTGGGTAATCATCGAGCCATGTCAGATCTCGGTGCCTTAGCACGTTGGCATTATAAGTGACAAGTAGCTCTTCTACTTCAGCCTCAATCCTGGCCTCCGCCTGTCGTACCTTCTCATCAACCCCAGTTTCATCTTCGCGGACTTTTTCCATAGCCGCTTCCTTCTCCTTCCGGAGCACCACCGCCTGATCACAGGCCTCCTGAACAGAGACATTGGCTGCATCCTTCTCCCTCGCCATATCGGAGAATTTTGATTTCAACTCATTAAGCTCCTTAAGAGCGGCGTCCCTCTCGGCGGTAATGGTGGTGTTCCTATGACCCATATCTTCGATGGCGGTATAGTGCTCTTGTTTCATTATGGTCATGGCCGAGTTTACTTCATCGACCTTTTTCAGGGCTTCCATTTCAGATTTACGAGAAGACTCAGCCTCAGCATTGAGCACTTTCACGATTCGGTCTTTTTGACCCAACTCCTTCTCAAGCTTTTCAATGACGACAACCCGATCAAATGCTACTCTGGACGCTTTCCTCGCGGCCCTTGCCCACTCCTTATACTGAAAAAATATGTCCGCGACATAATCATGGATAGTGTTTTCAGATGATGGCGGAATTATCTTCAAATGTGGAGGAAAGACATAACCGTCAAAACAGATATCGAGGAATTCCTTTCTCATCTGTGCTAATTTAAGTGCTCCTTCCCTGGTCGGATCAGTCGCGACTGGTGCAGTAGTTGAGGAGGTGGCTATTTCAGTCCCACGTGGAGGATCGGGCCTCGGGGCTTGAGAAGGCGGCTTAGGCCGTGAAGTCTCAGGAGGGCGTGTCACTAGAGCTGTGAGTGGTACAAAGGTTCTAGGCGGAGGAGAGCGGGATCGAGACCGGCGTACGTATCCCCTATCTCTGTCCGACTTCTCCTGGCCAGAATGCCCTGAATCATAGTCTCTATCTCCCTCTTTCATGCGTGGCTCATTGTAACGGCGCTTGTTGCGCAAACTGCCCAGCACAGAACCTCGTCCAGACATCGTACCTTGAAAATAAAATACAAAAGATCAGTAACCGTTTATGATATACTGTTTACAGTTAGAAAACTGTGTTGTGCCGTGAAGAGTGTGTGGATGTGTAACCCCCCAGACCAACCGGAAGTGTCGACCACGCTGGTAGTAAGGGACTCGCTAACATCGAAAGTATGTAGCGTTTCATCCAACCCGGCATCATGATGTGTGAACGCAAGGTCCGGAATCGGAAGGTCAGCGAGCCCTTCGAATGAGCTTTCCGTCTGTAGGGGGTTGGTTCTGAGATTCTACCTCCAGAAAGGGGGCGGTTTGTGACTACGGACTTCTGTCTCCCTGATTTAGACTGTTTAGAAGCCACTGCCTTGCCTTTTCTTTTTTCATCGGAATCCGGAGTCCCGTCGGTAGGCTCGACCAAGGGCTCCTCATCGGTATGGGTTCTTTCGGAGTCAGGTTCTTTGATTATAACGACTTTAGGTTTCTTCCGCTTGACTTTTTCTTTGGAGACAGTCTTTAGCGCGCCATCGAGCCTTATGCTTTGTCTCCGCCCAATCAACCCAAGAATTCTGAGATTCCGGTCCGTCAACAGCAATTCAATATTCCTCTCTTCACTTGGAATTTCTTGGAGGACCCGGACTATCTCTTTATAGTAACCACCTTCAGGTTGCTGGATTATTGCTGGAAGAAAAGAAATAGAAAATATGAGTTCAATCTCATTCATGAATTGCCCTGTCAACTACTTAGGAAAGAGACGACACTCACGTCTGAACAGCCATCTTCTGGCAAACCCCGGAGGACATCGGACGTAGAACCACTCCGACTTGAAGTAGCTAAGTCTAGTCCATGACCCCGTGACCACTTGGCAGTTTCTTACAGACTCCAAGAATGTGAAAGATGGACTGTCAGTTCGGCTTTTAAAATTGAACAAGTATCTAATGTTGGTCATACGAGGAGGCCGATAAAGGTACTCCATGAAAGCAATGAACAAGCTGTTGAGTGAGGCATATCCATTCGGGTGTAGCTGAGATGGAGCAATCCCCAGATAAGCCAACACTTCTCTTATATATTCATTAAACAGAGGAAGTGTCCCAGCTGCGTACCCATGTCGATTGAATGCTGTATATCCCTCCGGGGGATTATGCGGTCTGTCGTCTGGTCCCGGCAATAACACGTCATTTAACGACAGACCGTGCCTTAAGCATATTCTCCCAAGCATGTCTTCGGAAACATTTGACGGGACCGAGTCAGGTGGACTGTTGATGAAGGACGCATCAGGCAACTCGTCCGGAGCTGGACCGATGTCCTCGGCCTCGATGTCCGAAATCTCAAGTCTGGGAGGGGTTAGATTCTGAGTTTCTAGCTGCTGAGAACTTGATGGTTCCATAACTAGCTAACTCATGAGAAATCATCATTAGACGACAAAAAGCCCGTGCATTCCCCAGTGTAAAGTGTATGAGTGTGCTATGGAGTGCGAGTGTTGTGCATGACGTGAACAAATTCTGTAGAGTTAAAGAAGGTATGCAATCAAGTAGGAGTGACCGTCATCGCTGACCGTCACAACCATACCATCAAGATAGTGGCAATCGATTCAAGTTCAAGTCCGTTATCGCATTGTTAAGTTACGGTTCCATCAACGAGCTTCGAAAGGCAGTCAAGTATGCAATTCTGTGTTCAAGTTCAGTTATGCAAGGTGGAAGCTCGTCGGAGTCAAATATCCAAAAATTTCCTAAGTTCATCAAAATTTAGGTTGGAATCGATCGCCGCACTTCGTTTTCGTATCGATCAGGTTCGAATCGATACGTTCGTATCGATCAAGCTAGAGTGAGAATGCTTCGTATCGATCAGGTTCGGGTCGATACGTTCGTATCGGTCAGGCTGGAATGAGAGAGCTTCGTATCGATCAAGTTCGAATCAATACATTTCGTGTCGATAGAAGGCAGGCCGATTCGCATTGATATGGTTCGCCAATTTCGCATCGATCTAAAGACAACGGCTTCACATCAATCGCCGCTCTCGTCTCCATACCGATACGAACATATGCCGTCTGGATCGATTCGAACACTCCCAGTCCAGGTCGATACGAAATGAGGTAAGGGTGATTCCCTCCGTGCCTCCTTCTTCCCCAAAGGATCTCAACTCCATGACCACGCTCTATCCCCCAATCTCGTTTTTCTTGCCCAGATCTCAAATTCATCGAAACTGGTCGTGAAAGCGAGAATAATGATTGAGATCTCCAATTTCGTCATTATTAACATGATTCTATCCATTGATTACCTGATTTTAGCGATTACACTCAAAGGATCGAAGGATTGGTTCGATTCGAAAACACGCAGTTCTTTCTCTCGGTCTATCGATACGAAGTTAAAAGACAGATAGCAACAGTAAAAAATAGAAGGTAAAAAAGTGAAAAATGACAAAGTCCCAGGTATTTATATGGAGCCTAGGGTAGAGCCGAGTCGATTCGTCTCCCAGTCAACCTGACCGGTTGCAACCAGTCAAACAGCGCATCGATACGGACGCTCGTCTCGAATCCACCAAACTTCGGCGATTCGAAGCGCACAGGGAAGCCACCTGAAGACGATGGACTTCATCGATTCGAGGCATCCATTTTATGAGCCATCGATTCACAATAGAGCAGGTCTGTCGATATGAACACGGTATTCATATCTATCAGAATCCATTGATACGAATAATTATTTCATATCCATCAAAGATCATCGATGCGAATCAGAATCCACCACAAATTGCGACCCTCGATGCGAGTGAACATTTCGTATCCATCAATTCAGCCCGCATCGATATGGAGAAATACTTTCCAACTTTTTACATCGATTCATGAGAGGATCGATACAAGAGGATGGTTAAAAACGACCATCAGACGTCGTTTCAACTCGAATTTCAAATCGGTTCGGGGGAGAATCAATGCGAAATTCAATGACGACCTAAACTGACGACGACTCGCAAACTTGCAACTTTTCAAAGCACGTCATGTTTTCACAAGACGTACTTTGGGGGGGCAAATGTTATCCCGCCTTTTGGCAAGGCCAGGACACCAAGGAATTGATTGGATTCCAAATATCGCTTGTCATGGATATCGCTGAATTTTGTCCAAATCCGGATCGAGCTACAATTGATAAGACATGACTAGGAAAGCAAAGTGAACCAACGTTCCAAGTTTCAAGTCAATCCGAATTCATATGCTCAAGTTATGATGGATACAAGTTGAAGGGAAAAGCATGTTTTCGTATCCATCGATATGGTTCAGTTCGTACCCATCAGGGAGCGCCGTTTCGTATCGATGGAGGTAGCTGTGTTTTGAATCCATCGAGTTCGTATCGATCGGGTTCGTGTCCATCGATAGTTTGTGCAACTCGTATCGGTTGGCCAAGTGTCTGTTTCGTATCCATCCAGCCCGTGTCCATCATCTGCTTCGCATCGGCACGATTCCACGATTTCGTATCGTTCAGGTCGGCAATATTCGTACCCATCGAGTTCGTATCGATCAGGTTCGTGTCCCTCAACAGATGACGTGCCTCGCAACCATCAGTCAATGTCTACTTCGTATCCATCGAGGCACTACTCTTCGTATCCATCAGAAGACCTTACTTCGAATCCATGCCCAGTGACTTATTCGTATCTAACGAGTCAACCAACTAGGGTGACCTGTCATCCATCGAAGCAAACAAGGCAAGATATATGGAGTCCAAAACGGTCAACGCGGAGTGAAAATTGGATCGAGATGAAGTGCGCACGCCACATCATCTCAGAAGCACGTGCAGGGATCAATGCGGGGGGATCGACTCGAAGCAATGGAGTCGAACAGAACAGCCAACGTTGAAATCTATTTCGTATCGACGATATCTCGCAATCCACTAATCCAAATCCAATGAAATTTTCAGGAAAGCTTGCATACACACTGAAGAATGTCCCTGCCAAATTTCAGCTTGATTGGACATCATCTTGATCGATACAAAATGGATTCGTTTCGATCGTAGATCGAGGCAAAACTTTCTGGAAACGGTCGCGTGGGTCCCCTCACGTGTCAGACCAAGTCTCCCGAAGTTTGGACGGAATCTCAGCCTCCTACGCCTATAAATAGAGCCCCAGAGCATACGGAAAAAGGATCTTTTGATTCTCAAGCGTCCAGACTCTGCCGGATTGAAATTTGCATCTTATTCCTACTGTTGAATTCAAATTCCAAATTGTAATTCACTGTCGTTCGCTGCAATTGCTTGTAACCATTGAAAGAGAATCAATAAAATCATCAAAACTTCATAGTGGACGTAGGTGATACGCCGAACCACTCTAAACTGCTTGTCTTTGCATTTTACGTTTCTGTCTATTGGAGTTTTTGTTAGATAATTTCTGTTTTACATTCACGTTCTTCATTTTATCTCTTCAAATAACTTCCGAAGTGTGTTGTGCCCATTTTTGGTACAAACAGTATCGTCGACAATAACGATAATGATGTTTGATTTGGGGGTGATTAGGGTATTTTTTAGGCTGGCACGGAAGGAAATGAAACACGTAAGATATAAGATTAAGCGAAAATGGTATTTTAGGAAGTTTCAAAAGACACGGTTGATTATAGTTCAATGAATTCTTATTAGTAATAGTAAAGATAGTATGCCATTCCATACTAAAATCATTTGTGAATTATTTCATAAGACCTAACTTCAAGTTTATAAACATATTATAGCTTAAGTTCATACTGGTATAATAATCCACTACATCCTAAGAGTATTAAATTTGTTTTTTTAACAAGTATGTTTAACCATTTAACACTTGTTTTAACTTACTACCTTTTCAAATTCAAGTGTTATACAAACTCAACTTTATATTTTCAAAAACACTTAACTACAAGTTCTATAACAATTCATAAGTTCCCGACTATCCAAAATGGTCGAAAATCCCATTTCATTTTAACAAATGAAAACTACCAAACAACATATCATATCCTGATGTACATACCACACCGTCCTAATGCATAGGCTACATGTTTCCATGAAATAACTTAGCAAGAAAAATTTAGAACTTAACACCCGTGTTTCATTTCAAACCATTTTGAAATAATATATACATATAACTTTTGTACATTAAATCATACTTTTGAGATTTAAACCAAAATCCATTCTACCAAAACAACTCTGTAACATTCCCCATTTAGAAACCCAAAAATGAACGCTGATACTGCTATAGTCATCATCGAAATTATTTTCAAGCGATAGAGGTGAGTTCAGTACATCCAAACTATACTTTTGGTACGTACCAAAATCATTCTAGAGAGGTATCAGATACTTCGTATAATAATACTTGGTATCATGATCTCAGTTTTTTGAACCAATTTCCCAAATATTTATTTTCAAATAATACTATTATTATTTTCGCCAAAATTTTAAAAAACATTTTCAAAGACACTGGGATTTAAGTTCTTAAATTCTCAGTTTAAATCCTCTTCGTTTATAAACCATACTTATATAAAATTACATTCTTATATAATTCTTTTCACACATATTTATTTCCAAAATATTCTATCTTTCCTTTTGATTATAGTAAACATCTTTTACTAAATTTTAACTTCTAACCCACCATTATCACCAAACGCCTTATAGTCAAACCGTTAAACTTAATTTACAAAGTGTTTGTTTCAATGTATCCCAATTATTGTCTACCCAACCTATGATGTAGAAAGGTAAAACTGCTCATAAATTGGTTTAGCACAAATCAATATCAAGCAATGCTCCTAAACTAATCGAGCATGATTTAAACAATCATCAAAGTTATGGGACATGAAACTATGAGAAGCACTAGAGTCATACAAACATGAACTGGAAAGCCATAAATAGATAGTATACCCTAAAGAACCTGCTTCCCCTTCTTAGCTGTAGAAATAAAAGGTGATAAAGAAATAGCAATGACCCAAGGCTGCTCCCCTTTCTTGAGCATGGGACAATCTCTAATAAAATGGGCAGGCTGATGACAACCATGACAATCGTAGCAACCATTCGATGCAATATGTGGTACCTCCCCTGTTGATGTCTTTTCCATTTTCCCTCCAACACCTTTCTTATAGTTTTTATCAAAGTGGCCCTTCTACCCACACCGAGTGCAAACAAGGTTGGACATATACTTCGACTGTTGAAACTTTCACTTATTGTTCCTAGCTGGGTAGAAGCGAAAGGCTTTGGTGCAGAAATGATAGGCTTCAGTGCCAAACTTTCGAACCTTGAGCCCATATTCACCAAATTCACAAAAGGCCCCATAAGGTGATTAGTCATGTCCCTTTGAAACTTGGGACACATACTTGCCACAAACATCTCGTTCTTCTTCAGTGGTGTATCAACTAACCCCAAGCCAAATCGTGCAATGAATCGGTTCTCATACTTTACCACAGTCATGGCCCTTGCTTCAGATCCAAGAAGCTCCTAAATAACAACGTCTTCTGGCTTTTGAAACAAACTTCATCTCAAACTCATCTTTAAATTGAGCTCAAGATAAGTCGTTCTCTTGGACATTAGTTGTAATAGGACTCCACCAATCCATGGCTGCCTCCATCAGATGTCGCGATGCCAATCTACACTTCATTGCATCATTTGGCTCCATATCTTCAAATATTCGATCACATAATCAGAGCCAAGACTGGACTTCTATAATAGTCTCCATGCCACTAAACCTCTTGCCCCTAGCCTCTCATCTGAGGCCTGACCTGCACGACCTCCTCTACGACATTCACCCTTGGTTCCTCAACTGGAGCAATATTCCTCGGTGCTCGATTCCCGCCCATGATAGTACTACCCCAACCATCTCTAGCATTGGCAGCTCTAGTACTCATAGTTCTTACAACCTAACCAAGGCAAAACTTCTTTAGGACATGAAAGGATAGAGTTATTTCAAAGAAGGACTTACTAAAGGGAGATATTCCTATGGAATAACTTTAAAAGTCTAGTTTTCAAAATAGAAATACACTCTCATATGTATAATACACTCGAATCATTCTAAGTTATCGTTTACCCTATCTTTAATGAGCCATACCCAACCAAGTTTAGTTCCATCTCTTCCTTCGATAGGCACATTTGCTAGTTTAAGGCCAATTACTACCGAGTTTAATTCCTTTGATGTCGGTAACATCATTATTGAGGGCATTGGTTCCCCTATTCGCTTCGAGAAGGACACCATCCTTACCAGTATAGGAGATTTTACTCCCAAGAGTATAGCTCCAGCTCACGGTCGGTCAGGGGGACACTAGAACACTCACGCGCACATGCACTTCATGGCACTACATTACACTTGTCGTGTATCCTTATTCATTGAATTTAACTCATTCTCGTCTTATTTGCATGATCTATAGAGAAGAGGAAATACATATATCGATCCTTGGAGGAAAAAGCATTCTAAGCATAGAGGCCTCGGTCGAGTTCGTATCACCAGGGAGGTGGTAGAGACGATGATTCAAGCCACCGTTCTAGCCGTGGTAGGGATGATCAAGATAGAAGCACCTCCGGCAGAGGTCACTTATCATATAATTCTGCTTCCATACTTTGTCCTAGGTCTAGATCACCTCCTTCTAGAGGTTCAAATATGCCTTTTGATCGTCATGATGACATTCCACCAAGCGGCACTTCTCGTCCCCCACCTCCAACTTCAATTCATGTACATCATTTGGCGTCGTCTCACTCTAGTCGATCATCCGACCACAGGCACCACCAAAGTGGTTCTAAGACTTCACACCACATGCCCGACAAGTAGATCGCTGAAGCTCTGGAAGTCACAATAGAGCAAAAAATTATGTCCAATGCCCAAATGGCCAAATTGAAGGAAGAATTTCCAAACATTTGCTTTGATGGTCTTATGTTCATGCCAAACTTGAAAAGAATTCCATCTAACATCCAAAATATGACCATTGATTGTGTGATTGACATTCACAATCAGTTTAATGAATGGTCGAAGTTAGCTGAATTTTTTTTAAGTGTCAAAGGATAGGCAGCTAGAGGTTGAAAACCAGAAACTCATCAAAGCTGACAATAAGAGTATCATGGCTACCCTCGATGCGAAGTAGAAAACTTGAGGAAAGCTCAAACTGAAGTAGAGAAGAAAGCCGAGGATGCCATTAAGGCGCTTGAAGAGGACCAAGTATCGAGATGAGATGGAGAAAGCCTTCCATCGAAACCACGATTTGGTACTGGAGAGAGATGTCGCGAATAGAACTGCGGCTGAGCTGAAAACCAAGCTTGAATGCAAACAAAAGAAAAAGGGAATGTGCTCCATCAAGCTCAGAATTACCATGATGAGTTGCTCGACATCAGGGAAGCAAAAGATAAGGTGGTCGAGTGTGCTAAGGATATGGATGCCCTAGAGCAGTGGGCAGAAGAGAATGTAGTGGTTCTAATATGATTACCCAAGAATCCTTGTTCTCACCTTAGAGCGGATTGTTGAAGAGGAAAAGGCTTATCTTAAGGGTGATGAAGTGAATCTGGACTGGCTAGAGAAAGAAGTCTTGGTAGGAGACGAGCCTAAGATTCTAAGAGACGACCAGCTTATCCTTTATCTAGAGCTTGCCTCGACAACACATAAAGACTTAGGTGAAGGCTATGGACCGACACCACATGATGGTACTGCCAGCCATATGCTTCGGTCCCAAGCTACTTCGAATTCACCCTCTGATCCTGAGTATGATCCTGAGAGGCCTGAGATCCACAAGCCTATACTTCTATCTCCGATTCCTAAGGGGAACTCCGGCGGCGCTTCGGCCCACATAGAACCCCAAACCGATTAAGATATCTCATTGACTTCTCCTGTATTCTATAAAGTTAATATGTCATCGATTATCATAGCTAATCTCTCTCTTTGTTTCTCAAGCTTCAGGTCAGCTCCACCTCACTCCGCTTCCTGACAAGGACTCTCAACCGAGGCAACAAATGCTTGGAATGGAGTCGGTAACCGTCACAACTTCAATAATGATCCCTAGCACTTCGGTTGAAGAGACCCTTGGTCTCGACGTGCAAATGATTGACGCCTTGTTGGATGAGGAGACTAGTGGAACTCAGGGTGCCTAAACTGATGAGGATGTTGTCATTATTGGAGTCTCGAGCACCTGCAGGGTCACACTTTGGACGATATTGAGTGCAAACATCTTTCAGATATGGAGATCAAGCTGGAGAAGGTCGAGACCTTTCTTATTCCTTTGCTTGTGGCCTTGCTAGGCTAGACCATCTATACTCCTATATATATTCCTCTACCTGGGAGCGCTCAAAGTACTCCTATGGGATCCTTACAAAGCACTCCAGCTTCTCTCCCTCTGCCTAGGAGCACTCAAGGTGAATCTACAATCTATCTATTTAGCTCACCTTCGAAGAGCAAAAAAAGTGGAGGAAAATGAGGAGAAAGGAAGGATGAAAGCTCAGGCGAAACATCTCCCGATGCAAAAAAGAAGCAAACAAGAATGAAACTGAAGAAGTGAGTGCCAGTTTTTTTGGTATAGATAGACTTATTTTTTAATAATAATTGCAGTCTATTTTGGTTTTTTTAGTCAGCTTTATGCGGGTTCGACCCATGTTTCTGTCTTTTGTTTTTAGTATCAATAACACTTGTACTTAGTTCTTCAAATTTCATATGAATAGCAAAGGTTTTTGTTTTGTTAACACTTTGTATGGATTTGTCTAAGTACTTAAGAAATACACTTTCCATTTAATGTACTTGAGATCTATTTCTTTTAGTTATTATTATCAAACCAAATCCTTAGATTATTTTATAATTTTCCAGCCTTTGGTTGTTCTTATAAACACAGAGTAATCGTTGAAGTGCCAAACTCTGGGCATTGGTTGAGTTTAGTCACTTAGGATTAGCGACTTAAGTATCCTTTTCAAGGATAACAATTTCGATCGTGCCAAAATCCGAGCACTTGTTTAAATCAACCATTTAGAGTTGTAGTTCGTACATCCCCATCTAGGATGCTTACGTTCAGTCGCGTCTAACTCTAAGCATTAATCAAAGACTCATAAGTTAGGTCCTGCCTTATGCCGGGCATGGTTCCTCCATTTTGCCTACTCTATGCAATGTGTTAAGGGTTGGATGGTCGTGTCACATCCACTTTTGTTTATAATCTTGCCCCTAATCCAAGGACAAGTGTTGAGCGAGTGAACGTTTGTATCATGTTCGTTTGGATTTATACTCCTACCCCCACATCAAGGACGAGAGTTAATGTACAGACGGTCATGTGACATCCTGTTTGAGTTTATACTCCTGCCCTCAATCTGAGGATAAGAGTCGGCTGCTGGATAGTCGGGTCATGTCCATTTAGTTTATACTCCTGCCCTCAGTCTGAGGATAAGAGTTAGCTAGTATCTATCTTCGAATATGGAGAAGAACTTTGAAGGTTCGATCATGAAACAGAGAAGTTTTGGTTGGCACTAACTTCGGGTACCCACACACCTACATTATTCACATGCAGATTCATTTAAGTCAATCAAATTACAACTCTTAAGTAATGGAAAGACATAGTCATGGACTCGAAATCCATTTTATTCCATAAAAGATGGGAAATTATAGAATCTGTTTTATTACACGGCTCTAGCCAATTACTTAAGAATTTATTTCTAAGTGAAATAACATCGTAAGCGCTTGCTATTCCACATCCTTAGGAGTGGAATTCCGTATGTCATCGCAAGCCTGAAAGTTCCATCTCCAAGCTTCTGATCTATTGCGTAGGGACCTTCCCAAGTCGGGCCCAAGTTTCCAAGGCCAAGGAAGATTCGTTTAAGAACCTGTTTGCACCAAAAATTGGCTCGAACACCCAATAGAAGTCTTAAAGAAAAATAAATGAAGAATATAAAATGAAAACAGAGGATAATAACAAATAAACAGTAGTAAATTGAAAGAATAACATGCACACAACAATTTATAGTGGTTCGGCGTTGTTTGCCTACGTCCACTTTGAATAGATTGCTTTATTAATCACTTTATAATCCGAGTACAATAGGGATCAGATGAAAATCCTTAGTTACAAAAGAATATAAATCAATCAGCAGAGTAAAAGGGTTGGAAAATGAACAACCATATGGACCTTTAGAGCCATATGGACCCACAAGTGGGATCGCATGGCCCAATCCCCAAAGAAGAGGGATCGGTACCGACCCCTACTTTGGTCAAGTTTTGGGGTGTGATCCCTAAGGTTGCTTCTTCATGCTAAAAATGCTTAACTCCAAATTTCATGCCAATTGGTTCAGTAGAACTTGAGTTATTGCTTGATCTTTGCTTCAACATGGATTGCTTGCTGATTCCTACTGATCTCTACCAAGAGAAGAGTGCAGATCCCTCCATCTTTATCTTTTTGAGGTGCGATCCCTAGGGTAGGCTCCATAGGGTCCCCATATCTTGCTAATAAAATTTCATATGCACTGAACTTGTAGATCTTGAGATAGTCTATTGAAATGCTCTTTATTCCCTAAAACATACCAATCCCTATTATAGAAGTCAACTTATGCCGATCCCTCCTATATGTTGAACCATATTTCATACTTTAAACATTCTTCCTTGCATATCTATCAATTCCATCAAACCTCGACTTCGTGTTATCATCTGTACTTGACTTCTGGCCCCCACAACCATCACTCTAGACTCATTGGCCATGATAGCAGTAGAATCTAACCTGTGCAATCAGTTCAATATAGCCGGGTCAAAATAATGGATAACATTTGCCCCCCAAAGTATGTCTTGTGCTGAACATGATGTGCTTTGAACCGAAGCAAGTTAGTGTCGTCGGAAAGAAACTCGTCCAGTTTTCTGAATAGTTGCTATCAAATTAATTTCCCAAAGTGTTGTATCCCTCTTTGTTCATCATGATGCTTGGTCGATCTCCGATAGTATAAATCCATGGTTATATTTCGTCAATTGATATATATATATCTGGTTCCACAAGACTAATAAGCTTTGGTTATCTAGTCCAGCCTCGAACTTGAAGGTTTCAGGTTTGATTTCAATTTCTGTCGATTTTGAAAATTGAACTTTTAAACCATACACGTGCACGTTCAGATACACGTTCTTGTCATTGACTCCCATATGCATTTGTATGCTTACGGGTCGTCACTAATTTTTATTAAGTAAGATGCAATTTCATTGCATTTTGAACATACGTGCTTTGAATAATTTCCAAGCCTATGTTTGTTAGCATACATGTTCATAGCCGATTTCTCTTCTTTTCTTCTTTCTCTTTTTTTCCTTTTTTTAAAAACAATTATAAGGATTGGCATACGTTTAGCCGATCCCTCCCCTCTCTCCTTTTTCCTCTTCATTTTTTTATATGCATTCCAATAGGGATCAGTATCTTTTTAACTGATCCCTCCCTATCTTGCGTTGACCTTGTAGACATAGGTCGATCCCTTGTTCCCATATATAAGCTAACTTTCCTTCTCCTTTCCCTTCAGTTATTCATCTCCTTCCCATTTACCTTCCCACGACTAAACCCCCCTTGCCTTGAAAAAAAGAAAACCCAATCCCTTCCTTACCACTCAAACATCGCCTTCATCAATAAACTACCTTCCTATTTAGCTTTAGATTATTATTTCACCTTCCA
The DNA here is from genome assembly GCA_030737815.1 of Allium fistulosum. Taxonomy (NCBI): domain Eukaryota; kingdom Viridiplantae; phylum Streptophyta; class Magnoliopsida; order Asparagales; family Amaryllidaceae; genus Allium; species Allium fistulosum. The sequence continues at coordinate 1,382,222,069 of CM060901.1, read as the reverse complement.
TTCGAACCATAATCCAATCTTTCTCCTCTGACAGCTCGTCTTTGATATATTTAGGTAAGCTACTCATTTTTTACTTTTGATTTTATGACGATGCAATGGATTCTACTCAATCGGCGATAGTTTGGTGACATGGTGGATAATTGATGGTATAGGCTATTTGGGGAAGACGAGATGTGGAAGGGAGTGGGGTTCGACAGAACGATGAAGAAGGAAGAAGAAAGGAGCAAATGACATAGGGTTTGGTCTAAATTTTTTAAAGGATAGCGCAAGAATGTAGAAGGAAAGTAGTATTGTTTGATGAAAGAGGGATCGGTTCGAATGGCAAAAGGAAGGGATCAGTTGTGGAAGTTTGGTTGAAGGTTGAAAATAGTGAAGTAGAGGGATCAGTAAAATGGGTTAACATGGTGGGATTGGCATATTTGTTGAAGGAAAGGGATCGACCTCTTTCATCTGGAGAGAGTGATCGGTTGTACTGCTCTGGGATAGGGATCGACAAATAGAGATCGAGATATAGGGATCGGGTAATTCTAGTCTTCGAATTGAACTTGAAAACCCATCCATAATCACTTGTTTGAACAATCAAAACCAATCTCATCTCACTGAACTTGAATATGGGACAATGATGAGCAACAGGACTTGCATAATCACTATTGAACTCGAAATTGAATGATCAAATCCATGGGACTTTAAACATGAACTAAAACTTAACATATGGACTTTAATGATGGATTTCACATTTCAATATGCCAATGATCGATTCCAAAGCTTACACAACCGGTCAATCTTTTCGCCAGTTGAAACGGTCAGCGATGACGGTCACTTTGGTCGGAATCCAAAGTCTCGTCATTTAACTTTGCTTTCTTATTTTAAGCTACTTATCTTTGCACTACACGACACCACACCACACTAGCTTACACTTATCTTTGCATTTCAGACATTCAGAGCGTCTAATTGCAATGTCTTACGGACCAGCCTCGCAACATAGCAGCCCTGAAGCTGAGTCAAGTTCTGTAAACATATCTTGTAGGATTTCCCCTAGTCATCAAACTAAACAAATGGAAGTTTTCGACCCATCAGTCAACCATTTCTTTGGCGTTCCTGTCCTCCCGGTAGAAGACATAAGTCGTGCCCCTTACGTCGTGGAAGGTGCCATACTCTTAGATAACCCAAAAGACTCTCAAGCCTCCAGAATTGGTGAGGCCGCCTTTCAGAGACTACGTTCCAGACATGGAATTCCATTCGAAGATGTCCTGGCACCTTCGATAAATGACAGGGCCCACTTTCCCCCGCAGGGGTACGCAGCATGCAACAAATTCATGTGTTGGCCTGCCGCTCTTTAATTATTTCATCCGAGAGATTCTTAAATATCTTGGAATAGCCCCTACTCAGCTTCACCCGAATAGCTATGCCTTTTTCCACGGCACTTTTTATTATTCATGAGCGTTCTATTCCGCTCGCCAACTCCTGAGGACATAAGGTTTATTTACAACTTTAAACGATGGTCAGGAAGTCCTTCTTATGTTTTCCTCGAGCCTTCACCTAACTATCAAGTTTTAACAGGCACTTGGAACAAACTCACCCTTTTTAAACAAGAATGGTTCTACGTTCGATGTCCGTCTGGCTTTACAAGGCGATGGTTGGAAGGACGTAAGTGTCATCTTCGCTTTATTCACAAATTCCTTAATCCAAGTCATATTATGAATCAACTAACATTCTGAATATCTATAAGTGTCCACCCACATCCAGAGGGCAATAGTTTTTCAAGAACAATTTCTGCAATTCGCGCCAACCCGGTCGAAAATAGGGGCATTAGACTCCTCGTGATCGATGGGTGGTTATCTGTATTCGAGCTACTGGAAGAAGGCCACAACATCAGGCTTCCTAGAAGCGCTGCACTACCAAGAAACATTATAGAACAAGAAGGGGATATAATTAACCTTGTCGTGCCCTCAGTTAAGATGACCCAGGATGACTCCAAAGAAGGTGAAATTAGGGGTGCCCAAACCAACGAGCTTGGCGACACTAATGCATGCTCAGGTAAGATGCCTGTGGTTGGACCATCATAAGGCTCACAAACTCACACGCCGGCTAAGAGAAGAAAGAAGCTTGCATATAAGCTCCGTAGGAGAAAAACTGCTAAGGATCCAGAGTTTGTTATCACTTCTGTCGACGAAGAGCCATCTTCCCAACATTTAGAATGATCGATGAAAAGGTTTTCAAATCTCCAAATCCTTGATGACATCATAACTTCTAACTTCCCTAACATCAATATTGATAGGCTCAATTTTCCCACCAGAAGTAGTGACGACATTCATGCTACTGGCAAATGAGAGAAAACTCCTATGAGCAAGGCTGCAGCAACCGGTCCGTTGGGGGAACACTAGGACACTCACAATCACGTGCACTTCACCATAGGATTTTCATCTATCTTCTATGCAATAGTGACTTAAACTCTGATATTGCTTTTTTGCAAGTTCAATGTCTGAATCCCAATGATTGCTTGAGGGGCACCTCAACACAATACAGATCTGAACGTGATTCAAAATCGGGTAGGTGTAAAGAGAGGGATGACGACCGTGAAAGAATTCATCATTCGAGGGAATCTTCATCTTAAAAACATAAATCCCAATCTCGGTCGTCCCATCAGGAAGTGCAACCTAATCTTCCTATGCATAGTTGCGATCAAACCTCTTTCCACGGTCCTCCAGCTGCCGTACTGCCTGAGCAATATTCTGGTTCATCCAGCTCCAAGCAGTCCCATGACCGTAGGTCGAGCAAACGTCTAATCATTGCTTCTGATCCATCTTTGCCGGCCGCTGCTCCTGAAGCTTCCACAGCAGAGAAATTGGCCGAACATAAAGTCATTTTCCCAAAGATTTGTTTTGACGGGCTTAAGTTCCTCTCCTCCATTCATACAAACCCAGGGAATGTTAAGGCAAGTTCTCTCACATGCGTCAATGATGTTTTAGTTCAACATGAATTGTTCCAGCATTTTGCAGAAAATATCTCTGAGGTGTTTGTTGAGCGAAAGCATGAAATCAATTACCTAAAGCTAGAGGTGATCCATGACAAAGATATAATCAAACACCAAGACACTAAGATCTCGGACTTGGCGGTAAAACTGACCGAGGTAGAAAAAAGTGCTAAGGAAACATCTGAAGCGATGAGCTGTCTAAAGGCTGCCTAAAAAAAGGAACTTGATGCTGATCTCAACCGCAGCGGTGCACTTGCCTTGGAAAATGATACTTTGTAAAAGGAGAAAAATATTCTGGTCCGCCGCATTAAGGAGCTTGAAGAACTTCCTAAGAAGAACGGGGAAGAGAAAATCGAAGCTTAAGAAGAATCGTAAAAATACTACAAAGAGGCTATTGAGGCCCGGACTTTGAAGATTAAGTTTGGTGAACAACTTGCTCAAATTGAAGTCCTCAAAGAAGAGCTGAGGGAAGTGGGCGCAATAAGATGAAAGAATAGCTCGAGGCCTAAGTAGAGGATGCCAAGGAAGTAGGTCGGAATGAAATCAAGGACATGTTTGATCCCTTGATCATTTAATACAATGGTAAAGTCCTTCTCCATCACGATCTGAGCTTTCTTGGTGAGGGTTATCTTGAGTCGCTTGCCGAGGCCTAGGAATATATTGTTGAAATGAAAAGGAAAATACTTGGCAAAGCTGATTTGGGCGAGGAGAAACTAGTGTGGGAGATCCTTTCGTGGAGATGAACCCCTAGACCTTGGGCTGTGAGACTTCGATATTTTGACATTCTAGCACCTTCCAGCAAAGGGAAAAATATTGATGAGTCTTTAGAGTCTAATCCCAAGGGCCCTCTTATTTACAAGCAGCCTGAGCATCAGTTTCTTTTGGCCCGGGAAAGGATCCAAGCTACAATCCGGACAAACCCGGTTATCAACCTAAAGTGCTGACCCTATTTTGGAAGGGAGCACTCCGGCGACAACTGAGATTCAGCCGGACGCAGGTATTCTGCATTACTCTCCACTTTTCGAGAGGTTTCGTTCTTCATGCCCAATAGTCATGGGCTTATCTTACTGTTTCCATAAATTCCTAGGTCTTCCGGGTCCCATCCAAGCTCCAAAAAGCGATGCCGCCGTGGAGCAACAATCGACATCTACTATGATTCTGGCAGCCCCCGATGTTCTAGAGCCTGATGCTCAAGTTATTAAAGCACTCGATGATGATAAAGCTGAAGATCCGCTGTCGCTGGATGAATCTGATGATGTTGTGATCATCGGCGCCACTAAACACCGATAAGCTTAGCTTAAAGGAGTGCATCGAGAGGGAGGAGTTGTTGAAGAAACAAGCCAAGGCTGAACCAGCGGTGTGGATACCGACGATCCAAATCTCATCCCATTACAAGTCACTCCACCTAGTAGGTCGACTTTTGAAAAACTCCTTCCTACTCTTGAAAGTTCTCCCACCAAAGGCGGTAAAGGATCGAGGAAACGGACAGGCGGAAGCTCGGGTGGAGCCACTCCCGAAAAATCCAAAAAGGAGAGAAGACAAAAGAAATAGCCATTGCTTCGACTCTATTTATTCATAACTTGCATAGTCGTTTTCCCTTTTATTGGTCGTGATTGTACGGGACCGACCCCCGTTTTTTAAATAAACACGTAGCACAATTTTGAAGCTTATTATGGAAATAAAAGTTTTTTGTTTCCTATTGAACTCTCGTATGAGTTGTTACTTAAGTAGTTGAGTTATTACTTTCCATTCAATGTACTTGTAATTTTTTGCTTGCTGATTCGGATAACAATCCGATAATTCCATCCTAAGGCCTCCACATGGTCGTGGCCTTGAGTCGAACCAAACACGGGACTCGTGCCCTGGTATTGCACTATCGGATTCAGCGGTTTGAATGATTATACTCCTGTCCCAGTCTTTGGTTAGCAAAGTTAAACGGTGGATGGTCGAACTCCATCCTTTACAAGTTTATAATCCTCCCGTCGGTTTCAGGCCGGAGTTCACGGAATGGTGAGTGGTCGAACCACACTCGTCTATTTGTTTATACACATATCCACACTCCGGGGATAAGAGTTAGTTAGCGGGTGGTCGAGTCGCACCCGGCTTGTGTTTATACTTCAGTCCACACTCTTGGGACTTAAAATTATTTCAAAAGATAGTCAGATCCTACTTTCCTTAATTGATTGATTTGCCCCCATGTTTGGGGGTTTGACTTAGCGAATGGTCGGTCGTATCACAATCACTTTTGATTCATGAATCTCCCATCTCTTGGTGGGATTAAGTTGGTCACCGGATGCTCGAACCATTCTCATTTCATTTAGTTCAATCGTGAACTTATGTACTCGACTTGCTCCAAACTCTAGGAACCTGCTCGGAAATGTCAATATTAATTAGTCCACTATCGTAACTAATATGTACTGCTACAACAAACACATATATTAAGTAAATTGAAAACTTTATTTGCCAAACGAAAAGAAATGACATAATTTGTCTTATTGCATATTTGGAAACAAAAATGCTAAAGCAAATCTTGAAACTACATACAAATAAATGGAAAAGAAATAAACTAAGTGAAATAGCATTATAAATGCTTGTTGTTCTACGCCCTTGGGAGTGTGATGCCATCAACAGTCGCTGGCTTGAAAGTTCCCTCTCCATGCCTCTGTTCAATGACGTATAGTCCTTTCCAAGTAGGATTCATATGCGATGGGGCAGGAAAAACCCATTCAAGATGAGATCTCCGATTTCAAAGGTTCTAGGTTGGAATTTGGTGTTGTAGTATCAGGCGACCCAGTACCGGTGTGCAGCAGCCCTCAAATCAGCTTTTTCACACTTCTCATCTACAAAGTCTAGAGATTCCAAGAGGAGATCTTTATTCATTCTGGGATCATAGTAGATAGTAGGTCACTCGATGAGAAGGAACTTCGAGCTCAATAGGAATAACGGCTTCGGAACCGTAAGCAAGGGAAAATGGAGTATGGTCAGTCACAGACTTATGGGTGGTCCTATAAGCCCATAGTGCTGTCGGGAGTTCATCCACCCACTTGCCTCTAGCCTTTTCTAAATGCTTCTTCAAAATGGATTTTGTGATTTTGTTCATAGCTTTAACTTGCCCATTTGCTTGAGGTTGATTGACTGCTGCAAATTTCTTTTCAATATGATGTCGATGATAGAAGTCTTTAAATTCATCACTTTCGAATTGAGTCCCATTATCTGTTACAATAGTTCATGGAAGACCAAAACGACAGATGATTTTCCAGACAATGAAGTTGATTACTTTCTTCCTTGTGATTGTAGCTAATGGTTCCGCTTTGACCCATTTGGTTAAGTAATCAACTGCGACGACGGCGAACTTCACACCACCTTTAGAGATCGGTAAAGAACCAATAATATCTATGTCCCTTATGGCAAACGGCCATGGATTGACCATTTGTGTAATTTCCATTGGTGGAGATCTTGGAACTTTTTCATATATCCAGCACTTGTCATATCGCCTTACATAATTAGCGGTGCCTCGATTGATGGTTGGCCAATAATACCCGCAACAGAGTATTTTCTTTACTAGAGTTTGCCCCCCCAATGTGATCGCCACATTCTCCTTCATGAACTTCTTTTAGGACTCGTTTTATCTCATCATGAGCGATACACCGAAGTAGGGGAATGGAAAATCCTTTCTATACATAACTCCTTTCTGTATGATATATCGTGAAGCTTTACGAAGGAATTGTCGCTTTTCATTCCTTTGCTCAGGAAGAACTCCCCATAGCAAATAGTCTTTAATCGGAGTCATCCATGATTCCTTCTCAGGCTCTATCCCTAGTACCCGTTGATTTCCATTAGTTTTATGCTTGGGGCATTTAATACTTCTATTGGAACCAAACTCATATGTTATGAGACCCCAGTGCTAACAAAACTTTGCCAATGAATCGGCCTCTCTGTTTTGATCCCGAGGAATGTGCGTAATGTCATAGTACTCAAAGTCAGTCAACAACTCTTGGACTTGGGTAAGGTATGGAGCAAATTGTTGTCCTTTAGCTTGGTAATCTCCCCTGACTTGGCATACTACCAATTGTGAGTCACAAAAGATTTCAAGAGTTTTTATCCCCAGTTCTTTAGCGAGTTTAAGTCCAGCAATTAGAGCCTCATACTCAGCTTTGTTGTTTGTTGCAAGGAAATCAAGCTTTAAAGCATAGCAAATTGACCACCCTTTAGGAGTTACAAGCACAATTCCAGCTCCAGAACAACGATCATTGGACGCTCTATCCATATATAACTTCCACCATATGGTAGGGGTTTCACTGATCTCTAAGAAACCATCCTATGTAATAAATTCTACTATAAAATCCACCAGTGCCTGACTTTGGATAGCCCTCTGTAACGACCCTTATTTTTTTGATAATTAAAACTATTAAATTAAATAAGATTTTGAAATTTAATATTATGAGAAATTAAAATTTATGATTTATTAATGAGAAAAATATTTAGAATATGATTTATTAATGTTGTTTGAATGTTATTGACAACTATTTTAATGTAATTTCAATCAACTGAAATAATTGTAAAGTTAATTTGGTTATAATTGTAAATAAGGAATTAAATTGGTAATTAATAGAATTAATGCAATTGAAATATTATAATTAATATGGTAAAAGATGATAACTGAAGGATATGAATGTAATAAAATGTAAACTAATGTTAATTATATTCATAAGGTAATAGTTGATTCAATAATAAGAGTGGAAATCAAAATAAAAGAATTTATTGGAATTTAAAATTATAATGAATGAATATATTGCAGCTGTAATTGAACGCTGAAATTAATGTAATATTTAAACCATGAAATTAACATGGAAAATTAAATTTCAAAGATTATTAATTTCTATGTAATTCCTGTTTAATCCAGGATGGTAAAATGGTTAACTTTTAAATTAGAATTTAAAGGTGATTAAATTAATTTAATAATAATTTATTTAATTAACGTGAAAATTTACCATTTTGGCCACTGTCTCGGATTTCGATGAAACCAGTTTCATCTGATCCGTAATAGTGAATTATTGTAGGATTTCAAGTTTCGTAGCGATCAGACTTATCGTTTGATCGTGCGAGCTCGAAAAGGCGTAGAAATCAATTAATGGAATATAAATGAATATAATTTGATTTTAATAGCTGACTTCTGTATACAATGGAATTAGGGTTTGAAACTAGTTCCATTGAGTTTAAAAAAATTGAAAACCTATATTTTGATATATTGGATGACCCATTTTCGTTTCGGAGACGAAAAGGGCTTTTCGGGTCGTTGATATCGTTTCGATCCATTCGATCTGCTCCATCCATTCTTATCCATCTCCGTCTATATAAATAGATATGTTTTGAAACCCTAGCAGCTTCTATTTCTAATTTCTGCACGTACTGGTTATTTTCATTTCTATCTCCTCTTCCTTCCCAATGGCAGAAAACCCTAAATTCCCAATTCCAAATCAAATCGAAAATTCAAACTCCTCAAACCATATCAAATTATATATCATCGCGAAGCCCTCGATGAGTGTAGTCTACATCTGCAGTTTGTTTTTGCAATTGAATCATGCTTTGGCCATAAATCAGTGAAACGGTAGTGGCCGTTCGTTCTAGGGTTTCGTGATTGATGGTGGATCGTCGACTACATGACGATCGGAGGGCACAGGAATGTAGAAGGCGTTAAGGCAAGTCAATCTATGGGGTTCGTCTGTGTTGGAGGTGCCTGAAATCGCCAGGAAAGGTGATAGTGGATCAGCAGTGGCGAAGCAGGAAGGGACGACCGGAGTTCGCCGCGACTCAAGCGTAGGGGCGCCTCGGCCTGGAGAGGATGTCGACGATGGCTGATCTGGTCGTAGATGATCCTAGCGGCGGCGATCTGGAGAAGAGACGGCTGTTGCACGTGGTTTTGTTGTTTTAGATCGTGTCGTTAAGGTTAGCTGAGGTATATTATTTACGTATTTTCCTTTCCTATATTTTAATTTTAATTTTGAATTTTAAACATTCTAACTGTCATAACTTTTTCATACGAGCTTGGATTTGGACGCGGTTTCTTCCGTTAGGATCGTTTTGAAATTCCGAACGGCAAGGAATAGGTTTGGTTAAATTATAAGACTGTTCAAATTTTGGGCTTTGTTTGGGTTTTAAATCGACGATAAATCAAAGGTGAGTGATTTAACCCACTCACATAATACTAAACCTTCTTATGTTAGTTGAATTAAGTTTATGATGTGATAAGAAATTCATTGACTGATGTTTGGTAATTTAAAATTGTCATTTAAATTTAATTTGAATCAAATTTCCTTTTAAATTAATATTGAATTTAAATTTGTTAGTTAAATACCTGATAATGATAACCAATTAATTGTTGTGATTTATTGGCTGATTTGGATGTTGATTGTGATGGATGTTTATTTGTTGACATTTTGGATGATTGGATGTTTATATCACTGTTATCACTATAGGTTGAAATGATACATACCCGAATGATCTTATAGATTAGGGAAAATCGTTATGGGTTGAAATGATACATACCCGAGAAATTTTATTAATTTGGAAATTATTGATTCGGGATACGGGTTGAAATGATATCTACCTAGGAATTTAACTATTTTGGGTTGAAATGATACATACCCAATCACTTGACCATAGGGTAGAAATTATATACGGACACCGTTGGTCAGTTTTAAATTATTTTCTAAATGGTAAAGTATGTTTGATTTATAAATTTGATTTTTAAAATATTAATTTAATGATTTTATTTTAAAAATAATTTATATTTGGAAAATAATTTATTTTATATGTTTTAAAGCTTCAAATTATAAGTTAATATATGGTTTTAAATGTAAATTTAAGATTTTAACATATAATTTTATTTAGTTTCAAATATATATTTTAAATAGTTTAAAATTTAATTTAATATAATAACTATAGTTTTGATTTAAGATAATAAATATAGACTTTTATAATAAATTTAATAGATAAAGGATTTTATAAAAGATTCTTGAATTTTGTAAAAGGTTTTGTAAGGAATTTATAAAAAATTTGTAAGAGATTTTATAATGGATTTTATAAAAAGGATTTTATAAAAGATTTTTATAAAGGATTTTTATAATGGTTTTATAAAGGAGTTTATAAGAGCCTTAAAGGATTTTACAAAGGGGTTTTATAAAAGAACTTGTATAAAGGAATTTGCATAGAAGTTATGAAAGTGGAAGAGTTGTAAACTATTTTGGAATTTATAAATAGCTTTATAAATGGTTCTAAAGCATATAAATAATTTATAAATGGTTTAGGAGAGATTTATAAATTATTTTCGAAATTGATTGAAAGAAATCTTCCTCGGCATTTATGAATATATTTTTACTTTTGGAATAAGTATATGGATATCTTGATATGAAGGTATAAACTATTTTCTGGATTTATTATTAAAAATGTTTTATAAAATGACCACGGTGTGAAATAAGCGTTTGGTTGTTAAAGAGACCAGGGTCGAATATTGTCATACTCTCTGCCAATTCTGAAACCACTTTAACAACTGTGCACGTGGTGGAGAATCCAGAATGAAGTAGGATGGTTTGACAAACGCTACTATATGAGGTAAGAAATGCAGCCCTGACCTTCGGGTCAGCTTGATATGACTAAAACAGAAGCTATACCAGGCCAAGTGAGGTCGCTTCTCCAATCGAAAACACTTCTTCGATACCATATCTATTACTTTGTGATTGATTTGTGGCCACCCTCGATTTGATTATGGGAGTGTGTCTCGAGGTGGGCGGTAGTAGTTGCTATGCGTTACCACTAGTCCGGGAGTGCAAAATGGTAGAATCCTACCCTGGGCATTGCCTCGCATGCCTTGTCATATGCCTTTTCGAGCCCACTATGATTTTGGTTTGTTTCGTACCTATGGAGTGCTCCCTGATAGCCCACCGGTTTACGGTGGAGTTTACATTTCTGTATAGACTATGACACTTATATATAATGTGTTAAGGGGGATATGGGTAACACCTTAATGCTATTTTGATACTTTACTTTACTCATAGACACTACATATATACTGTATATTACTACATATAAATAGTTTAACGGATCCTTAGGAGATGAAAATCTCAAAACATCTCTTAAGTTATTACACGCACGTTATACACTGGATATGAGATGTAAAATCCTGTAAACATCTCTGAAGCCATTACACTCATATTTATTATTGTTGATTTAACTTACATAAGATCTTTTAGTTCTGACTCGAGTGTTTTGTCTTTTCATTACGCTCGGGTCAGCCTGAGTTTTTCAGTGTTGAAGACTTGATTTCTGGAGGACGAAGATGGAGTTTGGTATATTATATTACTAGTAACTTTCCGCTGCATCATTTTTGATATGTCATTGTTTGTACTCTAATTGTTATAAAAATTCATGTAATCAAATGTATTATAAAACAGCTTCATAAACTGTTTATTTGAGTATTATATTTTGTCATTCCGCTATGAGATTCTATATTTTGTTTTTCCTTCTTTTCTCTTATTTTCTTATTTACCCCATTGACAATCCTCCCTTTTGAATGATTTGAGTTGACATGTGTGGTTTGTTGTCGATTTAAACCGTCCAAAAAGGTGGGCTGTTACACCCTCCGAGGAAGATAAGTAATGTCGAATTGGCTAAGCTCAATATTCTACTTGAGTAACCTTCTAGACGTCTCAGGTCACTGTAGGACCTATCGTAATAGCTGGTCGGTGTAAACATTGATAGGGTGCGCCTGGAAGTAAGAGCGGAGCTTTCGTGATGCAATCAGCAAGTAGTATGCAGTTTCTCTATCTTTGGATAGTTCCTTTCAGCCTCTGTCAATCACTTGCTAACGTAATAGACCGGTCTCTAGATTCGAGTCTCTTCGCGAAGCAACGCTGCACTTGTAGAGTGTACCGGCATGGCTAAGTAGATATATAAATCTTCATGATCCATTGGCTTTGATAAGATGGGAGATCTCTCTAAGTGGTTCACCAAAGCTTGAAATGTGTCTCTACAATCCTATGTCCATTCAAAATTCCCTTTTCCTCTCCTAATCAAATCAAAGAATGGAAAGCATTTGTCGGTAGCTAAGGAAATAAATCGGCTTAGGGCAACAACCTTCCCATTCAGGCTCTGTACTTGTTTGATAGTCTTTGGGGCTTGGATATTGTGAATAGCTTGGATCTTCTCGAGATTAGCTTCGATTCCGCAGGCATTAACGATGAAACCCAAGAACTTTCCTGATGCAACACCAATGGAACATTTAAGAGGATTAATCTTTATTTTATAATATCATAGGATGTCGAACATTTCTGCCATCTCTCTAATGCGGTCCCTTGACCGTCGTGACTTCACGAGCATATCATCCATATATACTTCCATCGTTTTTCTAGTCTGATCTTTAAACATTTTTTTGACTAGGCGTTGGTAGGTCGCTCCTGCATTCTTCAATCCAAATGGCATCGCCACATAGCAATATAATCCAACATCAGTAATGTAACTAGTGTGCTCTTGATCGGGAATGTGCAGCGGGATTTGGTTATATCCTAAGTACAAGTCCATGAAAGATAGCAATTTGTGTCCCACGGTTGAGTCTACCAGTTGGTCGATCCTTGGAATGGAAAGCTGTCTTTTGAGCATGCCTTGTTCAAGTCCGAGTAATCAACGCATGTCCGCCATTTCCCATTACCCTTTCTCACAAGTACATGAACAGATACCCACTTAGAGTAGAGGGCGTGTCTTTGAGTCTATCCACCTCCTCTTTAAGAGCGGCAAATCTCGACGAATCCATGCCACGTCCTTTTTGTTTCACCAGGACATACCTCGGGTCGATATTTAATGCATATCTCGCAATGCCAGGCGAGATCCCACACATGCTAGAGTGAGTCCAAGTGAACACATCGAGATTCACTCGGTGAAATCCAGCAAGTTCTCTCATCGTTGGGGGACTGAGCAGGGATCTGACCTTTAGGACCCGTGACGAGTTGTCATGGCTGACTGTGATGTCAATCGTCAGCTCAACCGGTGCAGCCATGGTCTCTTTAGGCTCCTCCTTGTTATCTCTCAAATCTATATTTCTATTGAACCGACTGTGGTGCCTGAGCCAAGGCTCAGGCGCTATTTGTCAACCTTTAGTGGCTTGGATGCCGACTGACTTGTCCACACCCTTACCTTTCTCCTTTCGTAAAGCATCCCTCAACTTAGCTACATAATAGGCACATCTGATCGCCTGATCACCATGAATAACTCTAATACCATTATCTGTCGGGAACTTTAAAGTCAAACACCATGGGGCAAGAGCTGCTTGGAACTTATCTAGGGCCGGTCAGCCAAGAAAAGCGTTGTATGGAGAGTCAACATCCAAAACAACAAAAGGCAGAATCTGCACTCTCCTATGGTCACCTTCTCCCAACTCTACAGGTAATTCAACATAACCAACAGCTTTAGTTGCAGCATCATTAAAACCATGAATGTGGACCTTAGATGGTTTCAAGTCCTTGGCTTCCATCCTCATCTGATTGTAAGCCTTTTTGAAATTTATATATACAGAACTTCCACGGTCAACCAATATCCTTCTCACTAAAGCGGGACTGATCATGGCCGAAATGACCATTGGGTCGATCGTTGGAGCCTCCACCTTGTCTTCATCTCTAATTCTATACATAATATCATCTGCCATTGTACGTTACTATTTTGCCGGAGCTCAATCTTCCATACTTGAACAACATTCAAAATTCACATGCATTATCGCGCTAGCTTAGCACTCTATTTCATGCCAACTCTTATCAACTAGAGGTGGTCCTCCCACTATTATATCGATTACCAATCTTCCGCCTGTCCATGCAGGCTCCTCAGCCCTGAGTGGTGCTTGTACTCGGTTGGGGTCTGATGTCCCCTACCCGCCATCCTACAGGGTTTTTACAAACCGCTGTAACTTTCTTTCTCGAATCAGCTTTTCGATAATATCCTGGAGATGCATGCATTCATTTGTGCTATGCCCTTAGCATTCATGAAACCAACAATATTTTCTGGTTTGTTTCTACTTCTCCGTTGATTCTTTTGGAGGAGGCTTCCTTTACTGCATGGTATTGCAGGTAGACAAATAGATATTCTCTAGGGACGTATTCAGTAGCGTGTAAGTATTGTACATCAGAATCCTAGGCTTTCCTCTTCTAGAATCCCTCTTTCATTCTAGGCTCCTATCTCTGCCTTTCTTTTATTGATTTGGATTATTCTGGACATTCACTTGAACTTTTCCAGAGCTATTATCAGATTGCTTTACTGCAATATTATTTTGTACTTCCTCTCCACTTGGTCCTACAAAATTCTTCTTCCTGGAGCATCTGGCTTCCCCCTTCCTCAAATAACAAGCCGCCTTTGTGTAAAAGCGCTCTAACATTGCGGGTTGTTTGCCGGCTAACCAATCGTCAAAATCAGACTCTCGATCAATCCCTCTTGTTACAACCATCAATATTGCATGGACATTCGGATTACTGATTTTTGTAACAGCTGTATGGAATCTCTTCAAATAATCTTTCAACGATTCTCCCGGAGCCTAAATCACACTAGACAGGGACATTACATCTTTGGGGCGAGTTGCGTGCATACGGAACTACTCCACAAACCTTGTTGCCAAATCATCAAATCTAGAGATTGACCGTGGGGGTAACCTTGTAAACCATAATATTGCTATTCCAGAGAGAGTTTTGGGGAAACATCTACACTTTGTTGCATCATCTGCTCATGCGGAATCCATCATCCATTCATATCTCATGACGTGCTGCCTAGAGTTGGTTTTTCCCTCGTAGGAAGACATCGACGGCATGTTGAACCTCCTTAGATACTCTGCATGTAGGAGATTATCAGTGAGCAAAGTATGGCTTCTCGATATTCCCCAATCATCATTGGTCAAGCCTTGGCTCTCGCTTACTAACTGTCTAACCATAGCCGACAAATCTGATGTTTGGATAGTTGGTGCCAAGCGGTGGTCGTGTTCTATCTCACGTGAATGGTCCAGTCTATGTCTATGGGTCGTTCCACGCCTTTTTGGTTCAACATCCTCCCAATGTATATCTTGTAAATTCATTTCATCGTCATTCTGGGGAAGCATTTGGTCAACATTTAACTAAACTCCATCATCTAAATCAGTCGCAGTAGCTCCAGCTTGAATCCTAGTGTGCATATGTAAGTTCCCTCTTCCAGAGGAGGGATTGGTACCTATCCCTATGGAGGGATCGACACCGATCAATCCTGGCAGACCACGATGGTCTGCCTGTTGATGCCCTAAAGTTTATATGCGATATCCGCTTATTCTTCAATGCCTGGGCTTGTGATACTCATTCGATGAACTAGAACTCTATGATGTCGAGTAATGGGTAGGGTCCCTCCTAGCGTTTCCTCGATGTTGCTGACTGAGATGGTTCATTAGGTTGATATTGGTTTGAATCTGCTGATTTAATTGTTGATGGCTATCTACTAGCTCTCTCTTTAGATTCTAGAATTCAACTCTTTTAATGAAAAAAGCTAGATTTCGGAATTCAACTGGATCACCATTCACATCCATTGTTTGACTGCTCGGGCCTCCCTACTGGATGCTAGTATTCTCATTTCCTTATACATTCTGAGAAGTACATATAGTGTTCCTCACCATTGTTAATAGCTTTGCTTAGATTTTCTCAATTCTGAATAGAATGAGCAAACTTTCTAAAAATAACTATAAATCTCCTTCATGGGATTTATGCAATCCAGTAGCAACAAAAGGATCCTAATAAGCTGAGAATCAAGGTTCTCGGTGAAAGCACCAAAATGTTTGCACCAAAAATTGGCTCAAATGCCCAATTAAAGTTTTGAAGAGAAATAAACGAAGAATATAAAATTAAAATAGAGGATAAAAATAAATAAACAGCAGTAAATTAAAAGAATAACATGCACACAACGATTTATAGTGGTTCGGCGCTGTTTGCCTACCGTCCACTTTGAATAAATTGCTTCATTGATCACTTTATAATCTGAGTACAATAGGGATCAGATGATAACCCTCAGTTATAAAAGAATATAAAGCAATCAGCAGGTAAAGGTCCTAAAAAGGAACAACCAAGCATGAATTATAGACGAAGATGGCCAAATATCTCCCTGAAAATTTAGTAGAAGGACCTTTAGAGCCATATGGACCTATAAGAGGGATCGCATGGCCTAATTCCCAAAGAAGAGGGATCAATACTGATCCCTACTTTGGTCAATTTTTGGGGTGCGATCCTTAAGGTAGCTTCCTCATGCTAAAATATGCTTAGCCTTCAAATTTCATGCCAATTGGATCAGTAGAACTTAAGTTATTGCTTGATTTTTGGTTCAACATGGATTGCTTGCTAATTCCTACCGACCTCTACCAAGGGAAGAGTGCCGATCCCTCCAACTTAATCTTTTTGAGGTGCGATCCTTAGGGTAGGCTCCCTAGGGTCCCCATTTCTTGCTCAAAAATTTTCTTATACAATGGACTGTAGATCTTGAGATATTGATTGTTTTCTATTGAAATGCTCTTTATTCCCTAAAACATACCGATACCTATTATGGAAATTAATTTATGTCAATCCCTCCTATATTTCGAACCATATTTCATGCTTTGAACATTTTGCCTTGCATATCTATCAATTCCATTCAACCTCGACTTCGTGTTATCATCCGTACTTGACTTTTGGGCCCCACAACCGTCACTCTGGACTCATTGGCCTTCATAGCAGTCGAATCTAACCTATGCAATCAGTTCAATATAGCCGGATCAAAATGCAGGATAATAGAACCGAATCGCCAACCTGGATTGTCCAATTCCTGACCTTAGTGTTGTAATATTGCATGACTTGGTGTCGGTGTGTAGCTGCCCTCAACCCAGCTGCATCACGCTTCTCATCGATCATATCAAGAGACTCTAGCAAGAGTTGCTCATTAGTCCGTTGATTGTAGTGAATCACTCGATGAGAAGGTATTTCCATTTCAATTGGAATCATAGCCTCTGATCCGTAAGCTAGGATGAATGAAGAGTGGCCAATCATTGACTTGTGAGTTGTTCGATAAGCCCATGGTACTAATGGAAGTTCATTGACCCACTTGCCCTTGGTCTTTTCCAACCATTTCTTAAGAATGTACTTGATAATCATATTCACATCTTCAACCTGTCCATTCGCCTGAGGATGTGCCATCGCAACAAATCTCTTCTCTATGCGATGCCGACGGCAGAAATCTTTGAACTCAGTACTGTCGAATTGGGTCCTGTTATTAGTAATGATTGCCTGTGGAACTCCAAAACAACGGATGATATTTTGGACAACAAATTTGATTACTTTCTTTGTGGTGATTGTGGCTAACGGCTCTGCCTCAGCCCATTTGGTGAAGTAGTCGACAGTAATAATGGTGCACTTCGTGCCACCTTTAGATATCACAGCACATCGATGATATCTATTCCCCAAACTGCAAACAGACGAGAACTGACTATTTGAGCAATCTCTGTCGATGGGGCTCTCTGAATTTTAGCAAATCTCCAGCACTTGTCACATCTTCGAGTGTAATCAGTTGTGTATCGATAGACAGTTGGCCAGTAATAACCATAGCAGAGATCTTCTTTGCTAGGGTTCGCTCCCCAGTGTGGTCATCACAAGCCCCTTCGTGAACTTCTCTTAGGAGTTGCTTGGCCTCATCTTAAGCGACACACTAAAGCATGAGGACTAAGAAACCCTTCCTGTACAGTACTACTTGCATGATATATCTCAAAGCTTGTCAAAGGATTTTTCGTCGTTCATTCCTTCTCTTTGGAAGTATTCCTCTTTGTAAATAATCTCAAATCGAAGTTATCCATGAATCCCTTTTAAGCTCGGTCTCCAAAATCAAATCCACATCCATCTGGTTAATCCTCGGAGCCAAAACTGCTTCCACCGGAACTAAGCTCGTGAGCTGCGCATCCCCGGAATTGGCTGATTTAACCAGTGAATCTGCCTTCTCATTCTGCTTTCTGGGAATATGAGTGATTATGTTATATTCAACATTAGCAAGTAGCTCAAGGACTTGGTTTAGATAAGGAGCTAGTCTGACCTTTTTTGCTTGAAACTCTTTTCAAACTTGACAGACCACCAGTTGGGAGTCACATAAAATGTGTAGAGTCTTTGTTCCTAGTTTCTTGGTGACTTTGAGTCTTGCAATCAAGGCCTCATATTCAAATTCATTGTTTGTTGCCAAAAAGTTGAGCTTCAAAGTGTAACAGATCGGGTGTTATTTTGGAGTAAAAAGTACAACTCCAGCACCGAAACACCGTTCATCAGATGCACCATCAGTGTACATTTTCCATCCAGTATCTTTCTAACCACTACTCTCAAGAGGATCATCTCATGCAGTGAATTTAGCTATGAAATCCACCAAGGCCTGACCCTGGATTGCTCTTCAGGGGTGATAAGTTATATCATATTGGCTCAATTTAATGTTCCATTTCAACAGCCTTCCAAAAGTCTCAGGTCGCTGCAAGACTTGTCGCAAAGGCTGGTCGGTGAGAACTTTGATCAGATGAGCTTGAAAGTAAGGGTGGAGCTTTCTCGATGCGACCAATAAGTAGTATGTGAGATTCTCCAACCTTGAGTAATTTTTTTCCACTCATGTCAATCACTTACCGATATAATAGACCGGTCGCTAGATGTGGGATTCCCCAAGTTCAAGTGCGACGCTTGTTATCCCTCCTTTTGGCAAGGCCGTGACACCAAGAGCTTGATTAGAAACCAACGACAGTTCGTCTTGAAGATCGGTTACACAAAGGCTCACCATGGATACCGATGAATTTTACCCAAGTTCGGATCGGGCTGCAATTGATAAGACACGTCAAGCAAGGTCAGGAAAAGTAACGTTCCAAGTTTCAAGACGATCCGAGTTCGTACGCTCAACTTTTGATCGATACAAGATGAAGGAGATCCCCCTGATTCGAATCCATAGGTGGAGCCTATGTTCGAATCCATCAACATCTATTTGCTCCAAATCGATCGCTGCCTTCTTGTTCGAATCCCTCAGATGGTCAAGCTTCGTATCCATCACCCGAATCCATAGTCGAATCCTTCAGTCATCCTTTGTTCAGATCCATCGAGACAAAGTACTTTGAATCCACGGAAGTACTTCACTTCGTAACCTTCAGATTGAAGACCTTCGAATCCATCAGGACAAAGCACTTCGTATCCATCTGGGCTCGGTGGTCCCTATCCCTCAGGATGGAGTACTTCGAATCCATGGAGTTGACCTGCTTCGAATCCATCCTATTACGAAAGCTTCGTATCGATCGACCAAGGCTCACTATGATCGATGCGAACAGACTTCCATTCGAATCGATGTGTAGAGAAATCCCTCGAATCCACTAAGTCAAAGTAGCGAAATTCATGGATTCGACCCAGTAAACTCGGAGAAAAAGCCGGATCAACCCGAGAAGTGCGCGCGACACATCACCATTCACACGCGCAAACCATCGATTCGAAGGGGATCGATTCGAACCAAGCATGTCAACCGGAAATGCAATCTTGAATCGATCATATCTCGAGATCTATCAAGTCCAAATGCTATGAAATTTTCACAGAAGCCTGCACACATGTTGAAGAATGTCCACACCAAATTTCAGCTCGATTGGACAATTTCTTGATCGATTCGAATGGACTTCGAATCGATCCCAAAGTGGGCCCGGATTTCCTGAAAGCGGGCGTATGGGCCCCCTCACGTGCCAGAACTGGTCTCCCTTCAATTTAGGCGAAATATCAGCCTCCTACACCTATAAATAGAGCCCCTGGTCATTCAGAAAGGAGGTCGGACAATTTTGAGAGCAAAAGAGCGCCCAGACACTGCCAGATTTACTCAAAATCACCACTGCTGCCTTAGATTCATATTTAGCTCATAAAGTCAGTTGTGTTACATGATAAGAAATTGTAATCTTCAAGTATCGAGCAATAAAATCATCAAACTTCATAGTGGACGTAGGCGAAACGCTGAACCACTCTAAATCGCTTGTCTTTGCAATTTACTTTTGGTCATTTTGGAGTTTTTGTTAGATGATCCACCATTTTAATTTTCATTCTTCACTTTTAACTCTTCAAAAACTTCCGAAGAGTGTTGTGCCCATTTTCGGTACAAACACTTTGGTGCTTTCACCGAGAAAAAAACCAGCTTTTTCTCCTGCTCTTTGGATCTACCATCAATACCGGATTGCATAAATCCAAGGGGAAGATCCAGATCTCTACTCCCGAATCCTTCCATTCTATTCAGATTTGCATAAAATCTAGGAAAGGAATCCACTACTTAAGATGGTTAGTACAAGAACTACCTCTACGGCTGCTGATCAAGAAGGTCGGGATAGACAGAATCCTACACAGCAGCTACAATCCAATCAGGACAACACTGCTCACTCAGATCCGTCTGGACCAGTCACCAGACAAGAGTTCCAAGCATTGCTTCAAGAACTGACTCAAAGTCGGCAACAGCTGGCCGAACAGTTGCCTGCTAATATTGAATTGACCAATCAATTAAATCGCCGAAGGCATAGGAGGACCAGGAGGGATGATGCTTCCCACTCGTCCACTGAAAGTTCTGCTTTATATGACTATCACGGCAGATCCACGCGTCCCCGATTGGATGCAAATCACACACAAGCTACCGGATATCAACCTGCCTTAACTGTAGGGCAATTGAGGGTTGGACCATCAACTAGCCTCCATACTGGGCCCTCAACACGAGGAGGCCCTACTCAACAGTATACCATGGACAATCGCACTGCAACTGCCGCAGTAGAAACAAGGGTTGATACCTGAAATCTTTCAAATCCAAATAACCATCAGCGTGGGCGTACTCCTGAACCATACGTCCCAGAAGACGCTGAGCCAAGGAGGCGAAACTTGGACCGTCGACAGCGCCTGGTCCGAACTCGCGCTATGGAACCCGACCACACCTTAGCTCAGCATGCTCAAAATGCAGCGGTGCCCAATATTTCAACCATGATACATCAGATGATCCACGAGAACCAAGGCCTTACCAATGACGATTGGGGAATTTCTCGTAGTCATACTCCTTTCACAGACGAGATATTATACGCTGATCCTCCTCGGCGATTCAGAATGCCAACTCTCCCTATGTACGAAGGAAATTCTGATCTCAATCAACACATTTTGAAATATGAGTGGTCGATGAGCGCCGCAAGGGCTGATGATGCAGTGAAATGCCGAAGTTTTCCCATCTCTTTGGGAGGAATCGCAACAATGTGGTTTAAAAGGCTGCCATCTAGATCCATCTCTTCGTTTGATCAACTGGCTAAGAAATTTGTCGAACAATTTCGTATGCACGTCACTAGACCTAAAGACGTTAACACCCTGTCTAGTGTTACCCAGGCTAAGGGAGAGACGCTCAGGCGTTACTTGGAGAGATTCCATGTAGCATGCGTGGAAATTAGTAATCCCAACGATAACTTGATTTTGATGGCATTAACCAAAGGGATCGATCCCGATTCTGAATTTGGAAATTGGCTAGCTGGGAAACCACCCGCATCGTTGGACCGTTTCTACTCCAAAGCCGCACAATTCTTGCGACAAGAGGACGCAAAACAGTCAAGGAAACAGGACGATGCGATACCCAGAACCGAAGGAATACAAAGTAATGTAGCAGTTAAGCAGTCCGGTGAGAGTTCCGGAAGAGTTCAGTTGAATATACAGAACAAACAAACTCAGCCAAGAGGCAACAGTGGTCAGGATAAGAAAAGAGATCAGAATCGAGGCCCACAACGTAGGACCCCAATGTTTGATAATTACACGCCATTGAATACATCGTTGAAGAATGTGTATCTGCAAACTTGCAACACTGTGCAATATAATAAACCTGCTCCAAAGCAATCGTCGGAGAGGCAGATTCAAACAGGGAAGTTTTGTAGATTTCACGAGAGTTATGGCCACAATACCAATGAGTGTCGACATTTGCAGGACCTCATCGAAAAGTTGATCAGGGAGAGAAAGTTAGACCAGTTTGTGCGGGCGCCGCAGTCTGGTGGTGCGGGCCCTTCAAATCAGAATCGTGCACAAAATCAGGAAAGACAAGAGGAACCCGCTCGTACGGGCGGAAGGCTAGTTATCAACACGATAAGTGGTGGTCCCCACCCAACAGACAGAAGCTGGGGGGAAATGGAGTCGTATGCTAATTCGATCAGGCATACGGACTTCGAATGTTGCAGTAATTGTGAGGATGGAACTCCGGCTAAACAACAAAAGATAATGTCTGATGATATCGTATTCAGGAGCCGAGACGCTGATAAACTCGAAGCCCTTACAATCGACCCACTAGTCATATCTGCCCAGGTAGGTCCTGCTTGGATGAAGAGGATCCTGGTCGACAGTGGGAGCTCTGTGAATATCTTGCTTAAACGGGCTTACGATTTAATGAAGATGGAAGCAAAGGATTCGAAACCCTACCAATCTCGAATCCACGGTTTCAACGGGAGTGCTACGATACCCATTGGAGTAACAGAACTACTGGTGGAATTGGGAGTGGGAGAACGCCGGAGAGTCTGGATGTTGCAGTTTGTCGTTTTAGATATTGATTCACCTTACAATGCATTTTTGGGCCGACCGGCCCTTGCTGAGTTCAGGGCAGCCATTGCCCCATGGTGTCTAACTCTGAAGTTCCCTACTGATCATGGAATTGGAGTCATTCAAGGAGACCAGGCAGCAGGAAGAGCCTGTTATGTTGCTGAACTGCGCAAGGTGCAGAGAAAAGAGAAAGGAAAGGGCGTAGAGGAAGCTCTATGCGTCCGTTTTGCTGATGATTGATAATTAGTGCCTGGGCCCCAGCCCGGGCACCACGACCAATTCCTTAAAGATCTTGACCCTAGATACAACGAAGATAAAGACGAATCTAAAGAGAATCAAGCTTCCCTAGCCGAACTGACTATGGACGTCCCAGTCAGTGAAGATGACGATTCAAAAGTACTAAAAGTTGGATCTCAACTGGGAAAACAGACACAACAGGAATTGGTTGAATTTCTCCGAGCGAATCTCGACGTTTTCGCCTGGACACACTCTGACATGTGCGGAATCTCACCAGACATCGCGAGTCACTCCCTGAATATTGATCCGCGGCATGTTCCGGTCAAGCAGAAAAGGCGTGGTATGGATCCGAAGAGATCTGCTGCCCTTAAAGAAGAAGTTGATAAGTTGCAATCGAATGGATTCATCCGAGATGCTTTGTATCCGGAATGGGTGTCAAATCCCGTACTGGTTCGAAAACCGAATGGAAAATGGAGAACTTGCATCGACTATTCTGACTTAAACAAGGCTTGTCCCAAGGATAGTTTTCCACTTCCTCGAATCGACCAGCTCGTAGATTCAACGGCTGGACATGAGTTATTATCTTTCATGGATGCTTATTCTGGCTACAATCAAATACCTATGCATTTACCTGATCAAGAACATACCAGTTTCGTGACTGATCTGGGACTCTATTGCTACAGAGTCATGCCTTTTGGTCTAAAAAATGCCGGAGCAACATACCAACGCTTGGTCAACCGGATGTTCGCCGACCAGATCGGGAAGACCATGGAGGTTTATGTGGATGACATGCTAGTAAAGTCCCGATTTTCCACAGATCACGTCAGAGATTTAGATGCGATGTTCCGCATTCTTCGAAAATATGGAATGAAGCTCAACCCATTAAAGTGTCATTTCGGTGTCTCCTCTGGAAAGTTCCTCGGGTTTATCGTTAACGCTCGAGGGATATAAGCAAATCCCAAAAAGATCTGGGTAATAAGGAACTTACAAACTCCAAGAACCATAAAACAAGTCCAGAGTCTCAACGGGAAGGTAGCGGCGTTGAGCAGATTCATCTCGAAATCCACCGATAAATGCATTCCTTTCTTCGATTTGATACGAAAAGGGAGGCGAAACTTTGAATGGACAACGGAATGTGAAGACGCATTCCGATCGCTAGTTCAGCATCTTTCCACACCACCGATCTTATCAAAACCAATTGACCACGAATAGTTGTACCTTTACCTGGCAGTATCAGAGCATGCAATCAGCGCTGCTTTGGTTCGGGAAGAAGACCGAGTGCAGAAACCGGTCTACTATATTAGTAAACGGCTAATAGGAGCTGAGAGGAATTACCCAAGATTAGAGAAACTGGCTTATTGTCTGGTCATTGCCTTGAGAAAGCTTCACCCTTATTTCCAAGCTCATCCTCTTACTGTGTATACCGATCAGCCGTTACGACAGGTCCTCACGCGGCCTGAGACGTCTGGTAGGTTGCTCAAGTGGAACATTGAACTAAGTCAATTTGACATCACTTATGCTCCACGGCGAGCCATTCAAGGACAAGTCCTAGCCGATTTCATAGCCGAATTTACTGTCCCAGAGGACTTACTCGAAACCAGTGAATCCCCCGAATACATCTGGAAGCTGTATACTGACGGTGCGTCAAACGACCGATGTTCGGGTGCTGGTGTTGTGCTTGAAACTCCCGAAGGCCGATCTATATGTTATGCTTTGAAGTTTGGTTTTCGTGCAACCAATAATGAAGCCGAATATGAAGCCCTCTTAGCTGGACTAAAACTTGCCAGAGATTTGAGAATCATCGCCGTGCAAATTTATTGTGATTCACAATTAGTCGTGTGTCAAGTATGGGGAGAGTATCAAGCGAGAGATCGAAGGCTGGCTGCTTACTTAGCTCGAGTTCAGGAAGTACTGAATCAGTTTGATTATTATTCTATTTATTATATACCTCGAGAACGCAATCAAAAAGCCGATTCATTGGCAAAGTTAGCCAGCACAGGTGAAGCACAGCAAGTGGGACTTGTCCCCGTCGAAACTTTGTCCTTCCCAAGCATCGATCAAATAGAGACGAGTTTTGTGTTTGAAACCGCTCCCAATAGAGAATCGTGGATGACTCCATATCAAAACTACATCGAGAATGGGACATTGCCTGAGCACAGAAATGAGAAGAGACAAATTCTACGAAAAGCTTCACGGTTCGTCATTCAAAACGGAGTCATGTATAGAAGGGGTTATTATGTTCCTCTCCTCCGGTGTATCGCACACGATGAAATTAAACGAGTGTTACATGACGTACACAAAGGAGAGTGTGGCGATCACACCGGTGGGCAAGCTCTCGCCAAGAAAATACTCCGATATGGATACTACTGGCCGACAGTAAACCGAGATGCAGCAAACTATGCCAGAAAGTGCGATAGATGCCAGAAACACGCCCGAATTCCAAGAGCCCCACCTACCGAGATAACTCAAATGGTCAGTCCCTGGCCATTTGCGATGTGGGGCATCGATATCATCGGCGCTCTACCACTGGCAAAAGGTGGTGCGAAGTACGCCATCGTCGTCGTCGACTACTTTACAAAATGGGCTGAAGCCGAAGCTCTCGCAACGATTACGACAAAGAAAGTAATAAATTTCGTAGTTCGCAATATCATCTGTCGATTTGGACTCCCGCATACCATCATCACCGATAATGGAGCCCAATTTGAAAGCGCAAAGTTCAAGAATTTCTGCCAATGGTTTCATATTCATAAAAAATTCTCGGCAGTTGCACATCCTCAGGCAAACGGTCAGGTTGAAGCTGTCAATAAAGTTATAAAATCCATTCTGAAAAAGCGATTGGAAAAGGCCGGGGGCAAATGGGTTGATGAACTCCCTATGGCATTATGGGCTTATCGAACGACTCACAAGACCGCAACCGGACACACCCCATTGTCCTTATCTTATGGCTCAGAAGCCGTTATTCCAGTCGAGACAGAAGTTTTTTTCCCATCGCGTGACTTATTATGATCCGAAAACTAACGCTATATTGCTTGCTGAATCTTTGGATCTACTAGATGAGAAGCGGGAAGAGGCCGATTTGAGAGCGGCCACACATCGGGGTCGAGTTGCCCGACTGTACAATGCCAAAGTTCGACCTCGAACTTTTAAACTCAGCGATCTTGTTCTCAAGAGAATCTATCCGGTTCCTTCACACATGAAACCAAATTGGGAAGGACCATACGTGATTACACAAAGACTCGGAGATGGCACATTCAAACTATCGACCGTTGACGGTCTTGATTTGCCAAGAGCTTGGAACAGCGAGAGTCTCCGTCGCTATTACACATAACAGGCTCTATTTATTTCATTATAACTTTTCCATTTAGCAATTTGCTTTTGCTTTTCGAAATTAGAATTTGTAATAAGGCAACTGACTTTGCCATATTTTCTTATTTCAGCAATAAAATGCCATCTCTTCGAGCCAGGGCTGTGATTCATTAAATACAATGTACAACATCACGATGCACGAAGAGCTAAATTCCATCACGCAATGGGATTTATTCAAGAAAGGAGTGGTTGTGATACGACCGGCCACTCGCTAAGTGAAACCCGAGCTCGGGGGCAAGCCATCACATCAAGGCCAAAAATGGGGAGATACACGACAATCCCTCAAATAACTCCATACTCCCAGAGTGCGAGGCGGAGTATAAACATTACATCACTTCGTACTCCCAGAGTGCAAGGCGGAGTATAAACATTAAACAACTTCGTACTCCCAGAGTGCGAGACGGAGTATAAACATTACATCAACTCCATACTCCCAGCGTGCGAGACGGAGTATAAACATTAAACAACTCCGTACTCCCAGAGTGTGAGACGGAGTATAAACATTACTTAACTCCGTACTCCCAAAGTGCAAGATGGAGTATAAACATTACATCAACTCCGTACTCCCAGTGTGCGAGACGGAGTATAAACATACATCAACTCCATACTCCCAGAGTGCGATGCGGAGTATAAACATTACTTAACTCCGTACTCCCAGAGTGCGAGACGGAGTATAAACATACATCAACTCCGTACTCCCAGAGTGCGAGACGGAGTATAAACATACATCAACTCCATACTCCCAGAGTGCGAGACGGAATATAAACATACATCAACTCTGTACTCCCAGAGTGCGAGATGGAGTATGAACATTACTTAACTCCGTACTCCCTGAGTGCGAGGCGGAGTATAAACATTACTTAACTCCGTACTCCCAGAGTGTGAGGCGGAGTATAAACATTACTTAACTTCGTACTCCCAGAGTGCGAGACGGAGTATAAACATTCATTAATTCCGTACTCCCAGAGTGCGAGGCGGAGTATAAACATACATCAACTCCGTACTCCCAGGGTGCGAGACGGAGTATAAACATTAAACAACTCTATACTCCCAGCGTGCGAGACGGAGTATAAACATTACTTAACTCCGTACTCCCAGCGTGCGAGATGGAGTATAAACATACATCAACTCCATACTCATCCCCAAGACTGGGGGCAGGACCAAAGTAGAGCATGCCAGTTGAATAGTAGTCTAAGAGAAGATTGCAGCGAAACGAATAAAAGACGACTGTCAAGCAATCAACTGAATGGATATATTCAGCATGGAAGACTGCAGTTTTTCAAAGCACGTCATGTTTACACAAGACATACTTTGGGGGGCAAATGTTATCCCGCCTTTTGGCAAGGCCATGACACCAAGAGCTTGATTAGAAACCAGCGACAGTTCGTCTTGAAGATCGGTTACACAAAGGCTCACCATGGATACCGATGAATTTTACCCGAGTCCGGATCGGACTGCAATTGATAAGACACGTCAAGCAAGGTCAGGAAAAGCAACGTTCCAAGTTTCAAGACGATCCGAGTTCGTACGCTCAACTTATGATCGATACAAGATGAAGGAGATCCCCCTGATTCGAATCCATAGGTGGAGCCTATGTTCGAATCCATCAACATCTATTTTCTCCGAATCGATCGCTACCTCCTTGTTCGAATCCCTCAGATGGTCAAGCTTCGTATCCATCACCCGAATCCATATTTGAATCCTTCAGTCATCCTTTGTTCAGATCCATCGAGACAAAGTACTTTGAATCCATGGAAGTACTTCACTTCGTAACCTTCAGATTGAAGACCTTCGAATCCATCAGGACGAAGCACTTCGTATCCATCTGGGCTCGGTGGTTCCTATCCCTCAGGATGGAGTACTTCGAATCCATGGAGTTGCCCTGCTTCGAATCCATCCTATTACGAAAGCTTCGTATCGATCGACCAAGGCTCACTATGATCGATGCGAACAGACTTCCATTCGAATCGATGTATAGAGAAATCCCTCGTATCCACTAAGTCAAGGTAGCGAAATTCATGGATTCGACCCAGTAAACTCGGAGAAAAAGCCGGATCAACCCGAGAAGCGCGCGCGACAAGTCACCATTCACACGCGCAAACCATCAATTCGAAGGGGATCGATTCGAACCAAGCATGTCAACCGGAAATGCAATCTTGAATCGATCATATCTCGAGATCTATCAAGTCCAAATGCTATGAAATTTTCACAGAAGCCTGCACACATGTTGAAGAATGTCCACACCAAATTTCAGCTCGATTGGACAATTTCTTGATCGATTCGAATGGACTTCGAATCGATCCCAAAGTGGGCCCGGATTTCCTGAAAGCGGGCGTATGGGCCCCCTCACGTGCCAGAACTGGTCTCCCTTCAATTTAGGCGAAATATCAGCCTCCTACACCTATAAATAGAGCCCCTGGTCATTCAGAAAGGAGGTCGGACAATTTTGAGAGCAAAAGAGCGCCCAGACTCTGCCAGATTTACTCAAAATCACCACTGCTGCCTTAGATTCAGATTTAGCTCATAAAGTCAGTTGTGTTACATGATAAGAAATTGTAATCTTCAAGTATCGAACAATAAAATCATCAAACTTCATAATGGACGTAGGCAAAACGCCGAACCACTCTAAATCGCTTGTCTTTGCAATTTACTTTCTGTCATTTTGGAGTTTTTGTTAGATGATCCGCCTTTTTAATTTTCATTCTTCACATTTATCTCTTCAAAAACGTCTGAACAGTGTTGTGCCCATTTTCGGTACAAACAACGCTCAAAGCATGCACCAACACTGCCAAGTATATAAATAAGTCCTCGTCATCAATCGGCTTCGAAAGGGTGAGGGGTCTCTCCAAGTGATTCACCAGAGCTTGGAATGCGTCTTTACACTCGCGATTCCATTCAACGTTCCTTTTTCCCTTATTAATCACCATGAAGAAAGGAATACATTTATTTGTGGCTCTGGAGATGAACCAACTCAGGGCAGCAACCTTCCCATTCAAGCTTCAGAACTCCTTGATCATTTTAATTGCTTCAATCTTTCTCAATGCCTTGATTTCTTTGGATTAGCTTCAATCTCACAGGAGTTCACAATGAGGCCCAAGAATTTCCCTAACGCAATGCCAACGGAGCATTTAAAGGGATTGAGCTTCATTCCGTACTTTTAGAGGACAACAAACATCTTTGTCAGACCACCGACGTGGTTTTTGAACGCCATGACTTCATAAGCATGTCATATACATAGGACTCCATAGTGCGTCAAGTTTGGACTTTAAACATCTGGTTTACAAGCCTCTAGTATGTTGCTCCTACGTTCATTGATCAAAAGGCCATGACCAGGTAGCAATACAGTCCAAGGTCGGTTATGAAGCTGGTATGTTACAGATCCGAGACATGCATCGGGATTTGGTTATATCCAGAGTATCAATCCATGAATGAAAGTGGCTTATCTAGCTATCAAATCCACCAACTGATCAATCCTCGGGAGCGGGAAGCTTTCTTTTGGGCATTCCTTATTCAAATCAGAATAGTCAATGCATGTCCTCCACTTTTCATTCGCTTTCCTCACCAAGACAGGATTAGATACCCACTTCGGGTATGAGGCATCATGGATGAAGCTTGTAATGCCCCACCTTTATGCCCTCATTAGGAAAGAATATTAACAAGTAATATCATCTGCTAATTTGGAGAATAAGGTTGTTTAGGAGCAATCATCCATAATATTGCTTTGTGTGAGTATCGAATACATTGAATCTATAATTTTATTCTTTTTAGTGAGGAGGAATTCAACATATACGATCCAAGCACAAAACAATAGTACAGTGGCTTATTATGATTTAGAAAAATATAAAACACCATAAACACAAAATCATAGATCGCATCGATAAATATAATAATAGACATATCACATAACAAACATAAGAATTAAGGTACATCACCAAGTACAGAATGAGTCAACATCTCAACAAGGTGTGTGTGTGTGTGTGTATACATACATAAGACATCTCAAAATGGACTAATGACAATATAGGTAACTAGCATAAACTTCTACCCAAGCTAGCCCAATTCCAAAGCCAAAAGTCGCTACTACCTGTCAAATCTCAGTCCGACCCGAGCATTAATATAACACCCAGGTCAGACTATCTATAATTATCACAAAAGGTTAGTCCATAATAACAATAGACTGTATAAACATCAAGGAAAAAATATCGTAGATTGTACTTCACTAATCCACTTAATATTTCATATAAAACTTCATGACTTAAGGTTAACTATGCTCATTGACAAAAAAAACATCAAAGTGATAATAACCATCCAAATAAGTGTATAGTAATTCATAATTATAAATGCAAGCAAAAGACAAGCACTTCACAAGTTCAATAATCATCGTCGTGCACTTCACACATAATTAGCTAAGCACTTTGCTATTCAATTATCATCGATGTGCACTTCGCATGTAAATAAGTAAGACTTCTCCAGTCGACTTTAAGACAAGCGCTTCGCAAGTCAACACCAGATATGAGCACATCGCTCGTCGTCACTAATGGTTACCTTAATAGACAAACACTTCGTATTTCCACACAAGTTCAAGCACATTGCAAGTAATAACTCATTTGTAAATGAGTAACATAAAACGAGTCTTGAAAACCCACATAATCCACATAAGACGGACCACCCACGGACAAGTCTATAACTCAATGAAATAATTATTATAGACATCTTATAAGTATCATTCAAATAACGACCGCATGTCCCATAACCACTTGGGTTTACTTAATTGTTTACTTTAAGTTAGTAAGCTCCACTCGTTAAGCGTGATCTACTTTAATTAGTAACTAAATAAGTATCGCGCAATGTCACATAACCACTTAACATTACTTAATTATTTATTAAGTGATTATAAAATCCCACTCGTGTAAAATGAATGTTCATTCGGACAAGTCCAAGCATTACCGGTAAAATAAACGTGAGCATTTCATACCACTCGTTTTATTCAACCGTTTAAAATCGATTCCTCATCCGATCAATATCGTGCCATTTTATAAAGATAATTTGTTTTGATGTCCTTCTTGAAACTATCCTTTTATACTAGAGAATATATATATATATTAGAAAGTTTTTTATGAATCTATATATTGACATTTATAAATACATTTCTTTAAAATCATTATTCTAAACTAATTAAAAACCATTGATATATAAATATATATATCTTATAAATATCTTATATATATATTAATATATTTCAAATATCCTTTAAAGAAAATATATTCGTACTTGAAATAATTTAGAAATAGTTTGGATTAGAAAATATTTCTTTTGAACACACTAGTCGGAATAGTGCAATAAACTTTTGTGCAATGTCATTTATATCTTCATGTATGCACAGTAAAATCTCTATGGAATTAAATCATCAAGAAAATTCACTAATTCAAGATTTAAAACTTGATAATATGCATCCAAGACATCACAAACTAGGCATGGAACAAGGTATAAGTCATCAAGGATCAATTGGGCAAACAGGGGATCGAACGGGCTGTTGGGGAGGTCATGCAGCCTGACCTGGAACACGTTCCAGGCCACAACCGGTGTACCGATCCAAGTGGATTGGTGGAACGGCGGCACTGCCTGGAATGTGTTCCAAGTAGTGCTTCGGTCGGCCCAATGGTCCGCTTCCATTGGTTTTTCGAACTGCGACTTCTACTGGCTTCCTAGGTGACAAATAAAGCAACAGGCAAGCACACAAACATCATGGAATTGATGCTATAAGGGATTAAAAGTATAGGGTTTTCAGCTAACACAGAATATAGCAACCAACATACAATATCACAATCAAAATTGAGTTTAATTCATTCAACAATTTACCAAACAATTAAAACAGTAAATGAATTCTGAATAGAGGTAGTTGTGAGTTATAAACTCAAATTTTTCTTGAATTTGATAGTGAATATTCAATAGCACAATAGTTCAACCAAAATCCTTAGAGTATTATATCAAAACAGCAGATAAGATCAGATTCAGCACTATAAATTGAATTAGAAATTACTAATTAGAAGCCAATTAGGTTTAGTTTCCTTTACCTAAAATCAATTGCTTCTTAAGATCCCAATTGAATCACTAGAGAGTTGAAAACTATGAACTAGGGTTTTGAAAGAGGAATAAGTTTTCTTCTTTTTGTTTATGAGTTTAATAAGTTTATTGTAAAATGAGGAAGAGGAATAAAACAACATACAAAACTTAGTTTAAGAGAAATCCTTCTCATCATAATTAGCCTAGTGGGTTTTGGGCCATAGAATTTAATTACAACCCAAAAGAAAATAAGTGTTTATTCTTTTATTTTAAATTCTTACCTAGTAAATGGCTCCAAGTGAAAATTGACTAATTGATTTAAAATCATCGATCAAAGTAAATAAATAAAATATGATTTCTTAGGTATTTATCCAGCAAAAAGCCTGAAGGAGTTTATTAATTTCTAAATCATATTTAATTAACAAAAATAAATGATATAAAACAAATTCTCAATTTCTTAATAAATGGATATATTTATAAATTCCAAAAAATTTCACTTCATTTATTAATTCATCGAAATTATAAAAACTTTAGAATTTGCATTCTAAAGAATTTATTTATTATTTAACAAAATCTAACTTCTTATTTAAACTTATAATTTAAATCACTATTTTTTCTTTAGTTAAATAAAAAAAATTCCGGTTTGTTCCAGACTTCCCTTCTTAAAGAAATTGCATCCTGCAATTTCATATTCGAGAAAGGATATAACACAACTAAATTTCAGTAATGCTTCTTTACTAAAATTCTAAAGTTCAACCATCACACATCATACACAAATCATTCAAGTACATTCAACAACCATGTTATTCTTCTAAACACCATGTATTGCTTCATCAAAATTTTGTTGTTATTAGCCCAAATAGAGTTAAAAATATTGCTTAAACCTATTTCCATAATGATTATAAGAAAATAAAATGCATGCTCAACTATTATTTGTAAAATACAACATTTTCCCAAACTGAAAACTCTTCCGTTTCCTAAATCCTTTATATAAAACAGTGTTTAACAAATAGTAGAAATCATAATTTGACAAAAGTTATAAAACAAAAGTTTTTCCTTACTGTTATAACTTTAAAGAAAGCATATGTTTACTAAAATTGGACGAATGTTTAAAAAGTTATGATTAAAACAAGTTCTGGTTATAGCTCAGAAAATTATAATAGGGTAGAGTTTATAGCTCTGTTTAAAACATAAATTTGACCTAGAAAATTTCAAAATCTAGAAAAATGGTCAAAGCAAAAGTTCTTTCTTATAGAATTATCTTTCTATCCCAAAAAGTGCAATACAAATAGATTTGTCAATCAAAAGATATAGCATTTTTACTTCGGTACTTTTCAAAGAAAATATTCAACACAATTTTTCTTAGAACTTTTAATTTATCCAAAATTTAAATTTTAAAACCATGTATCTTCTTTAATTATAATTCTTAAACTAATTTTCTTTATAAAATAACATGCATATACTACTAGATATAAAATAAATTTAGACTTTTACCATGTCTTAAAGTCTTATTTAAGCATTTAGGAAGTCTCTATTGATCTATGTGCACCCACATCGACCGAAATACTTAACCACTCAACAGACAATTCGACACTAAAAATAAACTCTCAATATTTTAAATTACTTTACAAAATAATTTTTCCTTAAAACTAAATTTTATAATCCCATTTTAAATTATATTAAATTCACACTTTAATCATCATCCAATTAAAACTAATAATCCAAAACATGCATTTCATCACACAAAAGCAACTAATCACTTATAGTGGAAGATTATCTACTAATTTCCGACCATGCAACCATATTTACTACTAAATCCTAAGGAAAGAAATTTATAATCCCATTTTTAATAATTTTTCCTTAAAACTAAATTTTATAATCCCATTTTAAATTATATTAAATTCACACTTTAATCATCATCCAATTAAAACTAATAATCCAAAACATGCATTTCATCACACAAAAGCAACTAATCACTTATAGTGGAAGATTATCTACTAATTTCCAACCATGCAACCATATTTACTACTAAATCCTAAGGAAAGAAATTAACATCCAACATTCAAAGAGATAACACTAACGGCTCGCTAGAAAAGGGTGAATAAAAAGCACCCATGTTGATCGAACCCAAAGATAGGATCCTAAACTAAAGAAAGAAATACTAAGAATAGAAGGAAAGAGAGAGACTACCTAATGCTAACTAGGACCTCCAACCGCTTTCTTAAGAGCAACGGGAGAAGCAGAAACTAGACGGCCTTCCTTCTTATAATAGCGACACATCTTGGGCCTAGGGAAGTTCTTGACGAAGTGATCCTTAGCTCCACAATTGAAGTACCCGCCTAAAGCATGCCTTTGGTTATTGTAATTGGAACCTTGCTTCTTTGCCTCTTTACTTGGATTTTTGTACTTCTGGTTATCTTGTGGCGCCTTCTTATTATTATTGAATTCCTTCTTTGGTTAGGGACCTTCGTCGCTACTATCCTTCTCTGTCCCTTCAAGTTTGAGAGCGGTGTCAACAAGCTTCTCAAATGAAACTTCAAGTTGAGTCAGAAGCGCTTTTCTTATAGGCTTCCTCAATCCGTAGACAAACTTCTGATTCTTGTGTAGTGGTGTATGGATTAGCTCCAATCCATACCAGAACAAGGACTCGAATGTAGCGACATATTCTGCGATTGAGGAGCTTCCTTGCTTCAAGTCAGTGATTCTTCGGGCTAAGGTTGCCTTCTCTGCCTCTGACACGAACTTCAACTCGAAATGAGATCTAAAATCCTCCCAAGTCAACTCTGCCTCTTCTATCTCTGCCACTAGCAAGTTGTACCCATCCAAAGCCCATTCCTGTAGTTGACTCGATGCCACCTAAACTCTATGAGCACTCGAAAACTCCATGCGAATAAAGATCCGCTCGCTTGTCTTCAACTAAGCCTGAACTCCTATGACTCTTTCTATGCCCGCAAACTGCCTCCCTTCAAGGTGAACAAAATCACTACATATGCGGGCGAAAGCTGATGGGAGGATGGACAGGGGCTGCACTAGGAGTCTGAACTGCTCGAAAAAACTCCAAAATCTGCTCAGAAGTCATGGATACTCCCTCCATTCCAGGACGACCTCAAGTCAGAACAAGTATTCCTACCACCAGCCATACCTCACTCTTGCCATACATGAGATATAACAACAGAAATCATATGAAAGAAATAATGCAAATACGTTCCCATAATATCCCTTACTACTATATATTCTACCATTAGAAAGAGGTAACAACTACCCTGCATACCCAAGGGATGGGACGCTAAGTCTATCTAGGTCAAGATTCATGTTTGTTATATCCTATATTTTTTTGAACCTCGCTGTAATGTCCTGAAATTTTCAACCATTCACATCCATAAATGTCGAATTTGAATTGCTCAAAATCAGATTGTTAATTTAAATTTGGCAAAACTCAGCATATACAGTAAATAAATAACCACAGGATCACAAACACAAAGTAATATAACAATAATGCAGCGGAAACAAAAGAATAGTAGTTCATGAAGCTACTATATATATAACAAAGTTAAACAAGATACAGTAGAAGTCTCAATACAATAATCAAAATACAAGATCAGAATATATCTCTGGAGTCAACTGAATATCTGAAAGCTGGATAGATAGCTGGATCTCCAAGCGAAGCTCCAACTCCAAAGGTGAGTCTCATATATTGGTACACTCAGTCTGACCCGAGCGTAAAGCAAAACACAAAACACTCGAGTCAGGATTAACATTCTTATATCAATAAATCCAACTCAAGTGAAATAACAACTTAAAATACAAGTAACTCAAAGGATGTTTGGGATAACCATCCTCTAAGGATCTGTTAAACTATTTATATATAGTAGTGTACGCTAAGTAGATAATGCCTATCAGTAATATAAAGTATCGAAATAGCGTTAAGGCGTTACCATTATCCCCCTTAACACATTTTATATAAGTGTCATAGTCTATACAGCACTATAAACTCCACCGTAAACTAGTGGGCTATCAGGGAGTACTCCATAAGTATAACACGAAACAAATCGTAGTGGTCACGCATAGGGATACGAGTATGACAAGGCACATGAGGCAATACCTAAAGTAGTGAAACTACCGTTTGCCTGATCCGGACTGGTGAGAACGCATCGCCGCAACAATCGCAACACCGCGAATAAACACTCCCAATTCAAGGGTGTGCATCAATCAAAACAAGTAATGAGTAGTTTGTGAAAAAGTGTGTCCGCTAGAGGTAGCTAACCTCATTGGCCCGGCACGGCTCCTGTTTAAGTCATTTCAAATTTGACACAAGTGTTAAGGCTATCCATTATCGTTCTCTTTCTTCAAATCCAGCAACGTCATCCTTCCAACCACTTCATTCTGGACCACACTCCGTGTATAATAGTTATTAAAGTCGTTTTCGGTTTAGACAGAGAGTATGTCCCTAACCGATCCCGGACTCTTCAATAACTATGTAATTATTACACCGATTGGTCATTTAATAAACTTTCAAAATAGTTTATATTTCAAAACCAAAATATCATTGCCATTTCAAAACCATATCATTACGATATCACTTCCATTTCAAAACCAAATACGATATCATTTCCATTTCAAATATATCCATATCAAATATATCCATTTACAAAATCTTAGTACTTCAAAGTTATAACACTTTCTAAATCAAACACTTTGGAAATCATAATTCTTTGGAAATCAAAATTTAGAAATCATACTGCTTTGGAAACATAACACTTCCCACTTAACCATTTAAATATAAATAATAGTATATATAATAAAATAGTTTATAATTTAAAATAGTTTATATAAAAATAGTTATAATTTAAAATAGTTTATATTAAAAATAATTTATATTAAAATAGTTTATATGAAATAAATTTATAAAGTAACATATATAAATAGTTTTAAATATAATTTAAAAATACTTTATATAATAAATAGCTTCCTCAAATTTCACAAATCAATTCCAAATCAACACCAATCCCAAAATTTCAAATTTAGTCAAATCTCAAATCATTAATTTCAAGTCAATTCAGTTCTCAATAAATTATTATATCGATTTCAAATACAGATTTGAACCACAAATAAACCATTTAAATTTCGATATATCCCAAAGCTTAAATATTCCACATTTCCAAAACTAAATTCGATAATTATCTATATATATCAAATTCACTTTACTATTATTTAGTTTTGAAATATTTACTTAATCATTTCAATAACATCTAAATACAACTTCAATTTACAAATTTAAGTAAATAGAATATCCCATTTAAATTTATATAAATTTGAAATATTCCCTTAATTCACTTTTAATCAAATTCAAGTTATAAACATATCTTTACAATTTCAAATTTAATAAATTTCAACCCAAACTTATTTAAGTATGATTCTTAAATAAATATAGAGTTTCAAATCAATTTCAAATTATCTTTTCAACTTGAATCATTTCGAACTCTATATTTGAAAATATAAATTTAAATAAATACTTAAACATATTATATATCAACTTTATTAAATCAAATTTAATAATCTTTAAAATCAATATTTATCAAAACCCATATATTTCTTTCCAAAACCATAGAAATCATTTTCAAAATATTTATATATAGACCAACTGTGTCTGTATATAATTTTCTACCCTATGGTAAAGTGATACAGATATTTATCATTTCAATCCGCAATTTAAATATATACGGGTATATATCTTTTCAACCCGCAATCCCAAATTCAATTCAATGAAAATCGCTTGGGTTTACCATTTCAACCCATAACGATTTTCTCCTATTCTACAAGATCGTTCGGGTATGTATCATTTCAACCCATAGTGAATTCTATACTAACAGGGAACTTGCAGAGTGATAACAGATATGATAATAACATCATAGGCATATATCATCAATATAGATAATAGATAATGGTGTCAGATGTTACAGGTGAACAGTTACAGATAATAGCATATATATAGCAATGTAAATAAATAACAGCAGCATATTTCAATTTACGTTTCAATTGAAATCAAATTTAATAAATATAAGAACGTTAATCATGAGTGATTGCTCACCTTTCGAGGCTAAAGAAGTTTGACAACAGAACCAGCTACGAATTCCAAAGTAAAGCAGGATTGGCACGAATTAACGAACAAATCTGATAAATAGAAATGGACGAAATCAAATCAGAACTGGATCGATGAATAAAAATGGATATAAGTGAACTTACATATAACTATATATATATATAATCATATTATAAATTTAAGCATATACAGAATAATATATATATATATATATATATATATATATCTGTGTGTGTGTTTCAAAATCAACTAAAATACATATTCAATATATATATATATATATCCATATACGTATCTCAAAATTGCTGTTTTAATTAAAATACATATAAAACAACATAGACAAAATTTAACTTAGATATATATAACTCATATATAGCTATACTACAACGACATATATAAAGTTAGGATTAAATAAACAAAAATATAGGCCAAAGACTATAACATATATTATATAAACCCATACAACTCACTTAGGCAAATATATATATATATATATTACTGAAAATATATACAGTATAAC
The DNA here is from genome assembly GCA_030737815.1 of Allium fistulosum. Lineage (NCBI taxonomy): Eukaryota > Viridiplantae > Streptophyta > Magnoliopsida > Asparagales > Amaryllidaceae > Allium > Allium fistulosum. Next base: position 1,382,183,220 of record CM060901.1, on the reverse strand, counting down.
ATATATATACAAACACAAACTCGAACTTTAAAATATAACATATTATGTACCGTATAGTATATATGCACAGCCTAGTATAGATTCATATGTAGACAAACGAATAGAAACTCTATAAACAACTTTCACAAACTTTTATAACTTTATAACTCTAATGTATAACAGACCAAACAAACAATAGAATGAACTATATAAACTTTTATAATTTTATAACTTTTTATATATAAACAAATATATATATATATATCCACTTACAAACTACTATATAATAATATATATATAATACTGCAAATTAATATACAATATATAAACACAAAAATATAGATATAAACTATGGCCTATGTACAGGGTTTTGTATATAAAGTACACTATTATAACTTTACATTTCAAAACTCAACAAACTAAAATTTATAATAGAATATACATTAATGTAATAAAATATATATATATACAATACATATAAAACATTCATAGAACTATATAATATATATACACAAATGTACTTGCGTAAACAGGCATATCATATTAGTATATATAAACCCACGCAACCCATACTCAACAACAAAAGTGTATATTTGTATATATACAAAAATCAATGTAAAATAAACTAATGTATTATCTTCCAAAATTTCATAAAATGTATGCAGACACACGTAAAATGAATGTATACCAAGCCACTTTAAAAAACACAGTATGAATATATAACATTTCGAAAAGAGATACAGACATATATATATAGTAAATTACCAGATCTATACCATGCTCGGCTGGCAAGGTAGAGATGGTGGCTGGAAGAGGAGGGTCGCGAAGCAGAGTTTTTAAGAAGATGGTGGCTAATGGTGCTGGGTCTGGTTTCAAGGCCGCATGTCAGTGGCTATTAGAAGCATCGGCATGGCCGGTGGAAGGGGTCAGTGCGTGCGCTCTTGTGGCAGCGGCTGAGTGGAGCTAAGTGATTGGTTGCATGCGCTGGCGTGAACGGTGGCTATGGTGGTTGTTGTGAGAGTAAAAGTCGGGTGTGGTTGCGTTCGTAGTGTAGTGGAGGAAAGTTACAACAAAAATGGAGGAGAACTGCTCGGTTGAAGCTTTTGTGTTGAGGCCGAAATCATGAAGAAGGAGGGGGAGAAAAATGTACAGGAGAAGATAGAAATATGAGGAGAGGAGAAGGCAAGGATAAATGGTTCACAGGCAACAGTTATATGACTTTGTATATAATATACAATTTTCTTTTCAAAAGTAATGAACATGCAGACCAAAAGATGGGAACAGTGCCAGCTAATAATTGATTGACGATAGGAATAGTAATAGTCAGGAATAAATTTCCTAGGAAATATAAAAGACAACTGGCCATTGTTTTGAACATGTGAGTAAATTAAGGGTCGTAGAAATCAAAAAGGAAAATAGCGAAACAGATACAAAAAATCCTTCCGTAGATTTCGCTGTGTCCCGGACTTCAAAACACAAAATAGAATATATCATAGAGATCAGCGCGACGACACGATCAAAATGGTATACAGATATCAGTGGTACGATCATCCGATCGAAAGTCGATATCGATACCGAAAATGCTGCTATTTTGCTGAAAAATAAGATCGACGGAGCAAAAGAAGTCCAAATTTAGAGAAACGAAATATGACGTATCACTCAGAAGATGATTTACAAATTTTTTGTATAAAAATATTTAGGTTTGGAAAACATTTTATTATCATCAATTTTAACTGATATAAATTGGAATAAAATTACACTAGAAAATAAACTTCCAAATTATCCGATGAAAATTTACCAGTTGCTATGTTAGATCAGACGCATTTCAAATATTAGATTTTTATTTCAAAATTTTATCATTTAAAATTTCACCAAAATTCAATTGATTAAATGAATAAGACCACCAAAATTTACGGGTCGTTACACTTGCTCTGGTACCAACTGTAACGCCCCACCTTTATGCTCTCATTAACAAAGAATGTTAACAAGTAATATCGTCTGCTATTGTGTAGAATAAGAAAATTTAGGAGCGACCATCCATAATATTGCTTTGTGTGAGTATCAAATACATTGAATCAATAACTTTATTCTTTTAAGCGAGGAGGAATTCAACGTATACGATCCAAGCAGAAAATAATAATACAGTGGCTTATTATGATTCAGAATAATATAAAACATTATAGACACAGAATCGTATATCGCATCGATAAATATAATAGAAGACATATCACATAACAAACACAAGAATTAAGGAACATCACCAAGTGCAAAATGAGTCTACATCTCAGCAAGGTACACACACACACATAAGACAACTTCTTAAAATGGACTAATGATAATATAGATAACTAGCATAAACTTCTACCCAAGCTAGTCCAAATCCAAAGCCAAAAGTCCCTGCTACATGTCAAGTTTCGATTTGACCCAAGCAGTAAAATAACACCTGGGTCAGACTATCTTTAATTATCACAAAAGGTTAGTCCATAATAATAATAGACTGCATAAACATCAAAGATAAAATATCACAGATTGTACTTCAATAATCTACTTGATACTTCATATAAAACTTCGTGACTTAAGGTTAACTATGCTCATTCACAACAAAACATCAAAGTGATAACAGCCATCCAATTAAGTGCATAGAAATTCATAATTATAAATTCAAGTAAAAGACAAGCGCTTCGCAAGTTCAATAATCATCGTCATGCACTTCGCCATAATTAGCTAAGAACTTCACTATTCAATTATCATCGGCGCGCACTTCACACGTAGATAAATAAGCACTTCACCTGTCGACTATAAGACAAGCGCATTCAAGTCAACACTAGATATGAGCACCTCGCTCATCATCATCAATAACTAGCCTAATAGACAAACACTTCGTATGTCAACACAAGTACGAGCACATCGCAAGTAATAACTCATTTGTAAATAAGTAGTACAAAATGGGTCTTGAAAACCCAGAAAATCTACATAAGATTGTACACACGGATGAGTCTAAAACTCAACGAAATAAGTGTTATATACTTCCTATAAGTAATCATTCATACAATGACTGCATATCCCATAACCACTCGGGTTTACTCAAATGTTTATTTAAGTTGGTAAGCTCCACTCATTAAGTGTAATCTACTTCCAATTAGTAACTAAATAAGTATCGCGCAATGTCCCATAACCATATAACGTTACTTAATTAATTACTAAGCGATTATAAAATCCCACTTGTGTAAAATGAATGTTCTTTCGGACAAGTCCAAGAATTAACCGATAAAACAAACACAAGCATTTCATACCACTCGTTTTATTAAACCATTTAAATCGATTCCTCATCCGATCGATGTTGTGCCATTTTATAAAGATAATTTGTTTTGAAGTCCTTCTTGAAACTATCCTTTTATACTAGAGAATATATATATATATATATACATACATATATATTAGGAAGTTTTTTATGAATCTATAACTCGATATTTACAAATACACTTCTTTAAAATCATTGTTCTAAACCAATTTAAAACCATTAATATACAAAATAAATATCTCTTATATATATATATATAAATATATTTCAAATATCCTTTGAAGAAAATATATTTGTACTTGAAATAATTTAGAAAAGGTTTGGATTAGAAAATATTTCTTTTGAAAACACTAGTCAGAATAGTGTAATAAACGTTTATGTAATGTCATTTATATCTTTATGTATCCATAGTAACATCTCTATGGAATTAAATCATCAAAATGAATTCACTAATTCACGACTTAAAACTTGATAATATGCATCCAAAACATCACAAACTAGGCATTAGAATAAGGATAAGTCAAAAGGGGGATTGAACGGGCTGTCCGGGAGGTCATGTAGCATGACCTGGAACATGTTCCAGGCCATGGACTGGTGCACCATTCCAAGAGGACCAATAGTGCTGCCTAGAACGTGTTCCAAGCAGTGCTTCGACCGCCCCGGTGGTCCGTTTCCATCGTTTTTCAAACTGCGACTTCTATTGGCTTCCTAGGTGACGAATTAAGGTACATGCAAGCACACAAACATCATGGAATTGATGCTATAAGGAATTAAAAGTCTAGAGTTTTCAACTAACATAGAATATAGCAACTAACATGCAATACATAGTCGAAATTGAGTTTTATTCATTCAACAATTTACCAAACAGTTAAAATAGTAAATGAATTCTGCATAGAGGTAGTTGTGAGTTATAAACTCACCTTTCTTCTTGAATTTGATAGTGAATATTCAATAGCACAATAGTTCAACCAAAATCCCTAGAGTATTATATCAAAATAGCAAAAGCGATCAGATTCAACACTATAAACTGAATTAGAAATTACTAATTAGAAGTCAATTAGGTTTATTTTCCTTTACCTGAAATCAATTGTTTCTTAAGATCCTAATTGAATCACTAGAGAGTTGAAAACTATGAACTAGTGTTTTGAAAGAGGAATGAGTTTTCTTCTTTTTGTTTCCGAGTTTAGTATATTTATTGTAAATGAAGAAGAGGGATAAAACAACGTAAAAAATTTAGTTTAAGAGAAATCATTCTCATCATAATTAGCCTAATGGGTTTTGGGCTATAGAAATTTAATTAAAACCCAAAAGAAAATAAGAGTTTATTCTTTTATTTTAACTTCTTAACTAATAAATGGCTCCAAATAATAATTGACTAATTGATTTAAAACCATAGATCAAAGTAAATGAATAAAATATGATTTCTTAGATACTTATTCAACAAAAAGCTTTTATTTATTATTAAAAAGAGTTTATAATTTTTAAATCATCTTTATTAACAAAATAAAAGATATAAACAAATTCTCTATTTCTTAATAAAAGGATATATTTATAGTTTCCCAAATTTTTTACTTCATATATCAATTCACCAATATTATAAAAACTTTAGAATTCGCATTCTAAAGAATTTACTTATTATTTAGCAAAATCAAACTTCTTAATTAAATTTATAATTTAAATCATTATTTTATTCTTTAATTAAACAAAAAAAATTCAGGGTTATTACAAAACCATTGCCCTTTAGCTTTTCCACTTCTTCTTTGAGTGTCGCGGATCTCTCCAGACCTAGGCTGCCGCGTTTCTATTTCATAGGAATGCATTTAGGATTGATGTTTAACCATGGCTCGCTATCCTTGGTGAGATCCCATAAGAAACCAGGCATGAATAACTAAAGTATCGAATCTCCGAGTGCATCCAGGCAAACACGTCCAGGTTCGCCCGTAGGAAACCAACTAACTCCGACAACACGCTTGCAACGAGCTGAGATCCGACCTTCAGAACCCGATTCGGATCATCCTGGCAAACTGGAACAGTAATTGTCAACTCGGCCGGAGTTGTTCATCCACCTTCTGGCTCTTTTCGTCGGTTTATATCATCGTGGAACCGACTGGGTTGCTGGAGCCGAGGTTCGGGCTATAGTTAATGTGCATCCAAAGCTATTACACAGATGGTCCCCTCTACATTTTTTCCTTTCTCCTTTCGCCTTGCTTCCTTTAGCTCAGCGATGTAGCATTCGCGGCCACCACCCGATCTCCTTGCACAATTCCCACTCCATTCGCTGTAGGGAATTTTATAGTTAAGAACTAGGGAGCAAAGGCTGCTTTGAACTCAGCCAAGGCCATTTGGCCTAGAAAGCATTGTAGGCTGAGTAAATATCCAACATCAAAAAAGGCACGACTCGCATTTGTTTGTGACCGCCCTCGCCAGTACCACTGATAGTTCTACATATCTAATCGACTCTAAAGTCGTCCCGTTGAACCCCTGTATTCGAGATTTACAAGGTTTCAAATCCTTCACATCCAATATCATTTGATCATAAGCCTTCTTAAACAAGATATTAACAAAACTTCCATCGTCAACAAACACCTTTCGAACAATAGCAGGACCAATCGTAGTTGTGATCACGAGCGGGTCAATCGTTGGAACTTCCACCCCATCAGCATCTCTATTCCAAAAAACAATATCGTCTATCATCATTCTGCATTGTTTTGCCAGAGTCCCATCTTCAATTATGAAGCAACTTCCACTCTCGGTTTGTTTTGTTGCACCAACGTATCGTTCCATCTCAGCTAGACTCTTATCGGCTAGGTATGGCCCATCGATAATTGTGTTAATCACCACTTGTTTTTCTAGCTACCTAATTCATCAACACTTGGCTCAGCTTGCCTCCATTGGGAAGACAACCTAGGGGCGTTAGAATTTTCTTACTCACTGTCCTGCGGGGCTTTGACATATTTTTGTAAATTTTTCTTACGAATTAACTCCTCAATCATAAAAGTGTCTGCACTTATTGGAATTGTGACCGTGGGTTTCATGGAATCTGCAGAACTTGCCTGACTTTCTCTCCTTCTCGGTCGACTCTCTTAGAGCTGGCTTTATGCACTACTCAGCGTTTACATTACCAAATAGATATTCTCTATCGAGTTGTTTAGTTCAGTATTACTATCGTACTTAGGAGTTATAACATGATTCCTGTCATCTGCTTCCTTTTCTTCTTAGCCCCATCATCACTTCGTTTTCGATTATTGTTTTGGTTACCAACATTCACATCTACATTTCTAGAGCTTCCTTTAGATTGCTTTACAACAACATTGCTTTGCACTACTCTAGCTGAACTCCTAGCCTCAATTCTTTATAGACGGTTGTGTGCTTCTTCAATGCATAAGTACTCGTTGGATTTTCTATAGAAAGCATCCATTGTCGATAAGGGCTTCCTTTCCAACCATTCCATGAACTCTATATCAGGATGAGTCCCGCTAATCAATGCCATCAGCACTATGCCATCCTTGGGATCTGTAACTTCAATCACGACTGTGTGGAATCGATTCAAGAAATCCTTCAGTGACTCCCTATTAGCTTGGAAGAGGTTTGACAAAGACATGACATGTTTCAAATGTGTAGTGTGGAAGCGGAAATGCTTTAGAAAATTTCATGACAACTCAGCAAAAGTCGATATGCACCTTGATGGGAGTCGAGTGAATCACATTGTAGTTACTCCTTCTAAGAAAATCGGGAAATAGCGGTATTTTATGGCATCAAAAGCTAACTGAATCCATACACCACTTATATCTCGTCAACTGTTGCCTAGGATCCGTTGTTCCTCCGTACAGCGGCATCATCGACATTGCAAATCTTCGGCGATATCTCTCGCGTAGTATATTCTTAGTAAATAGAGTCTAACTGGGGGAGGTACCGCATTTGTCGTTGTTTCTGAAATGATTCTTGCTAACAGGTCTCCTGACCATATCTTTTAGGTCGTTCGGGTAAATAGGGTCAACTGAATGGTTGTAGTTGGGCTCCACCCTGAGTATTTGGCCTGATGAACGTTCTCGATTTGGTTCTCGGTACCTATGTTCTCCATACTCCGGGAGATCTATTCGTCCAACTGTCCCCCCCTATTTGATTCGCGTGAGCAATATCATCAGGGGAAACATGATTCTCCGAATTCTGAACACCAACAGTGCATCCTGAAGCCAAGTCCATGCTGCCTTCTAAAAGATGGGATTTGGGCCCACCATTGGAGGGGTCGGTACCGACCCTTAATCTTAGGTTGGTATCGATCCCCAAACTTGAGCCTGGGGCTCGTCTTCCGCCCTGTTACGATGTTTCAGTAGCATTATGTTCCCTCTTTTTCTTCCAGTCCCTCCATCTCCGTTATGATGATGAGGGATCTTCAGATTAAGGACTAGAATCCCTTCTACCCCTTCTATGACTGTTTTGAGTTAATTCATTTAACAACCTCAAGCTTTGCTGCATCGTTTGATTCATCTCATTCTAACTAGGCTGGAATCTATCTTTCATCTCCTTCATCATCCTATCCATCTCCATTCTGGTCACAACGTCAGTTGTAGTCTGGATCTCCGTTTGTCTTGGTTACACAACTTCAACTACATGCTAAGGATTTTGATTCTCAGCATCACTAGAGGTAGCTCTGGTAGTTATGGTATGTGATTCTTTCCTTGGTGGGGCCATGGAAAAAAGCTTCTATTAGATCTTTGAAAATCTGATTTGTGGAATTGAAGGTAGAGAAATTAGATCTATCTCTTGGATATGGGAAATCCAATAATAGATGATGGATCCAAATAGCGTGTGATTATCGCTCTCAATGAAAGCACCAAAATGTTTGAACCAAAATTGGAACTAACACCCAGAGTTTTATGTGCAGAATAAAATATGAATAAATGTAAATGAAATGAGAAATAAACAAGACACAATCGTTTATAGTGGTTCGGTAAAGTAAAACCTACATTCACTTTAAGATTTATTGCTTATATCTGACTTGAAGGCAGAAGTTCTTAAGGGTCGGTTCAACTCTAACACTTAGATTTCCAAAATTACAAGAGTATAGAGTAGGGAAGAACTAGAGCCAAGAGATCCTAAAAAATGGGCCCTACCCTTCTATTTGTAGAGGTAGTGGGCCTAAAATATCACACAAAAGATCTCCACACCGTTCTCCATGCCATAGACCGGTTCTCTACAAAAGTAGGATGCCACATCATCAAATAACTATGGGCCGATACGACTACAAAGATATGGGTCGGTATCGACTCCCAAGATGGCCAATCTAGTTACCTTGAACTCTTTGCTTCGGTTCGTCTTGTGGTTAGCTTCATGGTTCCATGGTTATTTGCATCGATAATACTTGTTTCTAAGTCCAAATGACGAGCGGAAGAACGAAGTTGCTGATTCAAGAGTTCATGGAGATTGACCGAGAAATGTATTGGATCAACTAAATAACATTGGAAATAGGCTCTTAGCATCAAGTAAAAGACATGGGTGGAAGATGGACTCCATAGGGCAAGAAAATAGGGTTTGGTACCGACACATCATTTGGGTGATTTTATGGTTGTCTTGCCTTGAGTTGATCTTGTATTGGCCTTGTGACTCTATTTGCACCTGGTTTCTTGATTTTGGGCTATCTCCCTAGGCTTTGTGTCTTGATATCTCCAGGTTCAACTCATCCAATATGTTCGAATATGGCCTCGTCAAAAGGAGGGATAACAGAATAATAAAGCTAACGACACATTGCTTCATCCCAAAGTGGCAAGAAAGATCCATAAGACAATCTTATGGATCGGTACCGATCCATGCGTATGGATCGATACCGATCCATAGCTGCCTATTGACATGGCCATGTTTTCTTGAGACCAACCGCTGCTAGATAATGGAGATCGTGGAGGAGAATGTTGTAGAGCATTTCCCGTAAACCTACAGCTATAAATAGGTGGCTAGGAGCTCATTTTCAGGGATCGTTTTGTTTTCTTTATCGTTATTATATATTTCTTTATAATCACCCATGGAGTGTTACCAATCCATAAGAACTATACTTGTAAAACAGTTGTATAATCAAAAGAAACATTAAGTGGACATACGCATCAATCGGTTGGACCACTATAATCCTTGTGTGTATTGTTTTTACTCATTTTCATTTACTTTTCTTCATTTTTCCTCTCTTCTAAAATATGTTGGGTGTTTGTGCCATTTTTGGTTAAAACATTTTGGTGCTTTCATTGAGTGATACTTGAATTCAGTGACTTGAAATTTGAAAATGTTCAAATTGACAAGACAATATGCTAGGAAGACCGCTGCCGAAGGAAATCAACAAGGGGAAAGCCAAGAGGTGTCCTCAGGGTCCAACTCCCCTTCCATCTACATAAACAGGGATGAGATGGAGACCATGATGAATGAAATGCACGAAAGGTTGACAGCCTGCCAAGAAGAGATGATGAAAGGATTTTTCAAGAGAATGAGACATATAGGAATAGCCAGAGTAGTTGTGAACCAGAATCAAAGGCTTGAATCTGGAGCAAATGCACCTGGGAGTAGAATGGAACCGATTGGAGCAAACCCTGAAAGAGTTGTACAAATCGGTACATGTTATCCCACCTTTGGACTAGGTAGTATTTGAACAGACTTAAACGATCAAATTGGATGAGCGAACGACAAATAAATAATCCAAGGACCTTGGGAATACCATAAAAAGACAAGAAATAAATATAAAAAATTGAGTGAAAAAGTTGAAAATTTGGAAGTTTGAGTTTTTGGAGGGGTTAACTCGAAGCAAACCCATAAAATCCTCAGGTCCGACTCAAAGCAAGACAAACTTGAAAAAAATCTAAGTGCGGCCTAGGGCAACCCATGTAAAAACTCTATGTCAGGAGTTGGTACCGACCCCCACTTTGGGGATCGGTACCAAGTCCCAAAAACTTGAGTCAGACAAATGGAAAACTCGGGTCTGACTCCAAGCAAGTGAAATCATGTCAGGACTCGGCTCAAACACATAAAAGTTTTGGGTTTGACTCCAAGTAGGCGAAGGGAAACTCAGAACATGAAAATCTCAGAAAATCTTTAGGTCGAACCCCAAGCAAACACTTAAAATTTTCAGGTCGGACTCCAAGCAAGTTCAACAAAATCCAAAACAACCCAAATCAAGACAACACAATAATGGGATTCCCTAAGTTGGGGATCTGTACCGACTCCTACTTAGGGATCGGTACTGACTCCCAATTATAGCTTGGGTGGACCCATCTCCTGCCTACATGCCTAATTCGATGCTAAAAGCCTATTTCCAAAGTTATTTTGTTGTTTCAATGCTATTCTCCATCGATTTTCATGAAAACTTGAATCGGCAACTTTGTTCTTCTATAACTCCACAATTTGGACTCCGAAACAAGCTAATATTGGTGCAAACAACCATGGAATCATGGAGATAACTATAAGATGGTCCGAGGTGGAGAGTTGAAGACACCAAATTTGGTGGTCTTGGGGATCGGCAAAGACTCCCACTTAGGGATTAGTACCGATTCCCAACTTTCTGCTGATGTGGCATCTTAGTTCTATGGAGAATTAGTCCAAATATTGTGCAATGGCTAAGAGAAATTGGGTGCAGGATTTTATGCTCCCTACCTATATAAATAGGAAGGTAGGGCTCATTTTTCAGAATCTTTTGGCTCTAACTCTTCTCTACTTTATATTCTTGTAACTCTGAAAATCTAAGTGTGGAAGTTATACCAAGTCCTAAGAACTTCCACCCCTAAGTCAGAAATAAGCAATAAAATCATTAAGTGGACATTGATCAGAGTTTCCCAAACTACTATAAAACTTTGTGTGTTATTTTTTTACCTTTTTAACTTTACTTTCTTCACTTTTATTCTCTACTACATTCATTTGGGTGTTTGGACCATTTTTGGCTTAAACATTTTGGCACGCCAGGAAGGGGGACACTTGTACTCACTGATCTAAGAACTTGAGTCTTGAAGAAGGTTAGACAATAAACTAGGAAGGCTATGACTGCTGGAAATCAACAAGGGGGGCAGCCAGGAAGCGCTCTCAGGATCTTAACCCCCATCAATCTACATAACTATGGATGAGATGGAAACTATGATGAATGGACTTCAAGACAGGATGATGGATCGTTAGGAGGAGATGATGGAAAACTTCTTCAGAAGGATGGGACAGGCACGAACGGCTGAAATTGCAGAAATACAAAATCAGTGAACGGAAGCTAGAGCACAGATAGCTGGAAACGGGGTAGAACAACCTAGGGCGAACCTCGAGCTCTACCTAAGGGTTAGTACCAATCCTCGAGCAGGAGTCAGTATCGATCCCTATGAGCTCGGGGTCATGAGTCATCCTACCTTATGAAGAAATGGTGTATTTCCTGGAATTGGTACGGAACGTCCGAATGTGGATCAGAATGCAGGGAATCAACAGGAGGAGTACGTACTGGAATTCCTACGTGGAGTCGGGGGGGGGGGCAGGTTGGAAATACAAACTTTGGAGTTCCTTTGGATGAAAACAATAGGCTTGTTGAGATGGCGAGATGAGTTATGGGGGTGGATTGCCTAATAAGAACATAGAAGATGTGAATAGAAGTCCGTTTACTCCAAACATCTAATATGCAAGAAACCCACCAGAATTCAAATTACCAACATTGGAGACATATGATGGGATGTTAGACCCTACAGTTAATCTAATAAGGTACATCCGACACATGGAGGTGCTGGGGGCATCTGAGGAAGTCATGGGATGGTGTCTCCCATTATATCTTATAGGTTTGGCAGCTCAATGGTTTGGGCAGTTGGAAAACAGTTCCATTAGAACATGGGCAGAGTTGGTGAATAGATTTGTGAAGCAATTTAGGGTCCATATCTCACGACCTAAGAATGTAATAACGTTGGAAAGCATGCGGTAGAGGGCTGGAGAGACCCTTAGGAGTTTTTTGATAAGATTCAACGCGGCGGCAGCTACGGTAGATAAACCCGATCGTTCAATAGTTTTGATGGTAGCGGTTTTAGGAATAGCCATGAAGGCAGACTTTAAAATTGCTTAAGAATGAGATCCACCGATGAATCTCGTGGAATTTTATCATGAGGCTGAAAGGTTTCTGCGGCAGATGGACGTTGAAGCTAACAATGAACAAGTTAATGCTCTGGATGGCCGAGGATCGTCTGGAACAGGATCCAACAAGGATAAAGGAAAGCAAAAGATGGACGATAGCTTTGAAGGATCAAAGCGGCAAAAGAGAGAACAAAGACTCACTTCTTACACAGATTTAAATGAGACCCCAAAGCAAATTTATCTGGATACTAGGGGATAAATCCCCTATCGAAGGCCAGTAAGGAGAGAGCCTACAGTCAATGAAAGTAAGTCAAGAAAATACTACCTATTCCATGAGTTAGATAGGCACAATACAAATGGCTGCAAGCATCTGCAGGATCTGATAGAGGAACATATCAGGGATATTCGGTTACAACAGTATGTTAGAAACCAAACTATGATGAAAGAATGGGAGCAGCCATCAACAACAGTAAATAGAAATGGTCTTAGATCAGGGGCACGGCTGGTCATCTCTTGATCGGATGGCAGGGAATCAGGTTCCGTTCTCACACCCTAGTTTACTTTTTCAATAAGCCATGCAATAATACCATCTAGACATTTATTCGTGTATGGGATCCTGAATGGTCCCTAGGCATGCTCTGAGCTAGATGCTAGACTGTAACGCCCGGAGAGACAATAATCTAGATATTAGACTATGTTTTTATGTTTGAACTTTGATTTTTTTTATGAACCTTTGATTATAAAACATAGTTGAATGTGAAAATCATATTGATCACTTTAAGTTCCGTTCGAAAAGACGGGACCGGAGTGCAAGAAGCAAGTCCCCTTACCGGATAGTGAGTGGATGGGTTTGTTTGTCGTTGAGTCCCCTCATCGAAGGGTGAGTGGATTGAGCTTGGCAAGGGTCTAAAACGGCCATCCGCCTCGAATGACTACAAATTTAAATATCGTTCTCAAATGACCACCCTTCGCCACGAACAGCTATATCGACCTCGAACGGTCATCCGCCTCGAACGAATCGATCGATCTAGAATGGCCATCATCCACCTTGACTGGCTCTATCAATCCCGAACGACCATCATCCACCTTGACTGGCTCTATCAATCCCGAACGACCATCATCCACCTTGAACGGCTATCGGTCTTGAACGACCATCACCCTCCACGAATGACTTTATCGGTCTTGAATGACCACAAATTTGATTACCAGCCTTGAATGGCTATGGATTTAACTGTCGAGACTAAACTATCATGAATTTGATCACCGATCCTAAGATATCACACACTAAACTAAATATAAAGCGACCTAGAGAGATTGAACTCGAGAAAGAAAACAAACTTGCTTTTGATAAAAAGGATTTGAATGCCTTATAATCAGAATAGAATTTAAAAATCCCGAATGGACATTGAATGAAGTCAGAGAGATAATGATGTAAATCCCGAATGAACGCGGGATGACCTTGATATGCGATGTAATGACTTAGAATGAAATCAGAATTGTAATAATGTATAGATTACACTTAGACATAGCTCAGAATCTCAGGCTATAACGGGTTTGGAACAACCCATGATTGACAGGAGAAACTGAAGGAAATGAATGATTCACCAGGATTGAAGTAGCCAGAGAGCTCAATCATCAAAGATTGATAACACATTTGTTTTTGAACAAAGAACACCTTCCATTCACAAGGCATGTTTTGCGAGGCAAGTATTATCTTGCCTTTTGATCGAACATTATTTGAACAGACTTAAACAATCAAATCGGATGAGAAAACGACAAATAAATGATCCAAGGACCTTGGGAATACCAAAAAAAGACAAGAAAAAAGAAATATAAAAAATGTCCAAAAAAGTTGAAAATTTGGAAGTCCAAGTTTTTGGAAGGGTTGACTCAAAGCAAACCCACAAAATCCTCCGGTCTAATTCAAAGTAGGACGGTCTTGAAAATACTCCATGAGTGGCCTAGAGGAACACATGCAAAAACTCCAATTCAAGAGTCAGTCCCCTCTTTCCGAATGGAAGTTACTTCTTGCACTCTGCTCTTGTCTTTCCGAACCGGACTTAAAAGCGATCCCCAAGCATGGATCACTACCGATCTCCAAGAATGCGGGGGCAACGTCAACTTCGACTTGGGTGGAAACGAAGCATGCCCAGGAAATAATGCTGAGCAACAAAACTTGAATCAGAATGTAGAGGCGCGTCCAGAGGAATACGTACCAGAATTCCCTCATGGAAACAGGGTGCAAACTGATAATGATAACTTGGGAGTCCCTTTAGATGATAATGACAGACTTGTTGAAACAATTAGATGAGAATTAAGGAGTGGACTACCTAACCGAAGCTTGGAGGATGTGAACATGAATCTATTTACTTCGAACATTCGATAAGCTAGGAATTCGTCTGATTTCAAGCTGCCAATGTTGGAAACATGTGATGGAAAAACAGATCCAATGGTCTATTTGATGAGGTACATCTGGAAAATGGAAGTGCTGGGTGCGCCTAAAGAAGTGATGGGATGGTGCTTCCCTCTATTTCCGACGAATATGGCGGTGTTATGGTTTAACAGCTAGATAACGGTCCTATCAACATACGGGCCGAATTGGTGGACAAATTCATGAAACAATTTTGGGTCTATATTTCATGACCCAAGAATGTAATGACACTATCAAGTGTGAAGCAAAGGGCTAGAGAGACCCTTAAGAGTTTTTTGATGAGGCTTAATGCGGTGGCTGCCGCAGTTGATAAGTCAGAGCCATCATTGTTTCTGATGGTGACTGTTTCAGGAGTAGCCAGTAAGACGAATTTAAAGGTTGGTTTGGAACAGGTTCCTCCGATGGATCTTATAGAATTTTATCATAAGGTCGAGAGATGCCTGCATCAGGAGGGTGCTGAGGTTGAAAGGACAGAAGTCAATGTTGTGGAAGGCGAAGGACCATTCGAGGTAGGATCAAGCAAAGTCAAAGGTAAGAGGAAAGCCGATGATGGCTTTGGAGGATCAAAACTGCAGAGGAGGGAGTCGAAATTATCTTCTTACACGGATTTGAATGAAATCTCAAAGCGGATTTACCTTGACACCAAGGGAATAATCTCCTACCAAAAACCAACAAGGAGAGAGCCCATTGACCGTGGAAGAATGTCCGAAAAGTATTGTCTATTTTATAAATTGGATTGGCATAACACAAATGATTACAAGTACTTGCGTGATCTAATTGAGGAACAGGCCAAAAACAACCAGTTACAACAGTACGTGAGAAACTAAGCCGCATAGTGGAATAGGAGCAATCATCATTTACTATGAATGGAAACAGCCTTGTATCAAGGTCGAGGATAGTTATCTCTTGATTGTAATGGCAAGCGATCAGGTTCGGTTCTCATACTCTGATTTTGCTTTCAATAAATGATGTAATATTATAGTCGAGCCACTTACTCATGTATGAGATCTTGATTGGTCCCTAGGCATGCTCTGAGCTGGATTCTAGGTTGTAACACCCGGTGAGTTCGTTATCATGATGTTTGACTCGACGTTTGTTAATGTTTGAATTCGACTCTAATAAATGGATCCTGATTAATGGAATCTACATGAATGTGATGTCCGATATAATCGTGGCAGTCCCGACCGGAGAGACAGGGTGATTACCATAAGGTACAAGTTCCCCTTGCCGGAGGTCAAGTGGATTGCCTTGTATGATATTGATGGCATTAAGTCCCGACCAGAGAGAAGGGGCCAGATTGTAGGGTGCAAGTTCCCTTGCCAGAGAGCAAATGGATGGACTTATATGATATTAATCATGTTGAGTCCTGGTCAGAGAGTCAAGACCAGAGTGCAAGGTGCAAGTTCCCTTGTCGGAGAGCAAGTGGATTGGACTTGTATGAAAAGTAAGTCACCTTGCCGAAGTGTGAGCGGGTATGCATGCTCAGTCGCTGGGTCCCCTCGTCGAAGAGCGAGCAGATTGAGCTCAACAAAGGTCCGTAGAGACCATGGATTTAATTATTGGCCCGAAGCAGCCATGAATTTAAGTAGTGATCCAGAAAGATCGTAGATTTATTTATTGGCCCAGAACGGCCACAGATTCAATTGATGATCTGGAGAGATCGCAGACTTAACTATCAGCCCAAAACGACCAAAGATTCAATTGACGATTTGGAGAGATCGCGGACTTAACTACTGGCCCAGAACAGCAACAGATTCAACTAACGATTGGTATATATGTTTTAAAGCAGAAAGTTCTAAATATAGATTTAGACTAGACCGTTTGCATATAACAACCAAAGTATATCAAAGTCAGTGGGAGCGATATCGAGTTTTATGGGTATTTTGAATATGATCTGATAACAAATACGAAAGTATCATTCTGAAAAGCATCAAAATTGAATAAGTGTTTTGATAGAAATATCAAAAGGTTTGATTATCAATCAAAATGCAGATGAATCATATATTCATAAGAAAGAGCATTAAAACGAAACATAGATATTTCTAGGCCATAAGTAAACAACACATGGCTGATTGTTAATGATATATTTGTGTTAAAATTAGCTTTAGCTGTTTTAATACTTGACGTTGAATTTTGTAAATTGGGAATGTCCCAAATTATATGCAAGGACATTGTATTAAAATGTTTAATACGAAACATGTAAGATGATTCCTTATGCTTTGGCAGTAGGAAATATCGTGAATGTTATGTTGTCTATGATATTGTGATTTGTTTGTTTATTTGATACATGAAGCAAATATCAAATCCAAATCGATATCACTAAAAGGATGTTTGAGGTTTTCTCGGTTATTTATGAAATACTAGAGAATTGTTTATATAAACAACGAACTCCTTATGAAGAAGTCTTTAGTCATAAATTTCCTAAGTGATATTGATTATAATATGTCAATAATAAATTTAGTTTAAGAAGCTTTAAGTTGGAAATGTTCCAAACGAAATGTTATGGCCGATTTAATGAGAAGGTTACGTACATCACCTTGAATAGCACCACAATAAAAGCAAAGTATGTATACATATATAAATACACAAACTTATAACTGGGCTAGGGATGATTCCAAGTATTAAGAATACTAATCATTGTTATATGATAACAATGTAATAACAAGAGCTCACTAGAAGTCGAAAATCATACTCCGAATAGTTCCACATGATAAAATTAGTTTATCAGCATCAGAGTGAGTTGATTGACAGAGTAGATAATTAAACCAATATAGTAGTTCCATTTGTGAAATTAACTCGATCAATTCTCATTAAACTGCTTAAAGGAATGCGACAAAGATTCCATAACTAACCCCAAATGCAAGCAGAAGATTGATGGAGTTAGGGATATTCATTAGGGGCAATTATGCAATTCTTTACATGTATCTACCTCGATAGCCAATCTTGTTCGAAATAAAAAGTGTTTTATTTCTATTATATACTTGATATAATGAGTTGTGTTAATTAATTAATTTAGTTAAAAGTATATTTAATAGAAAATCCATAAATAATATATTTTATGATAGTAGTTATAAGGTGTTGTAACTTGTAATCATGAGTAATTTATTACAATGAAATTAAAACATACCGTTTTAAATATTCATAGTCAAGAGGTATCAAGACTGGATATCGATACATCCATTGAGACTACAGTACATAACGCTCTCCAAATGTTGGGCAGCATATTACTCATGACCACTGAGGGCATTAAGAGATTACGCACTGATAATTATTGGATAACCATGGAATGACTCACTCAATAGTTTTCATCAGAAAATATCAATATGACAAAATTACACAGTACTCTTGACTTGAGAATACTGTTAGTCTTCAATGTGGAAACTTCACTTTGATTATAGTTAAATCATGTCATAACGTCCATCGAATGACTATAGCTGGGATGAGTGGAAGCATTGGAAGTGAAATAGTATTCGATGGAGGATTTGTCTCCTCGCTTATATGAGATTAGTATCACTGTCAACTGATGTTAACTCAAAGTCAAAGTCTCTGGCCAGTGCAATTCGGTTAATAATAATTGATATTATTGAACCAAAGACTTTGTATTTGGATTATAGAGTTGAATATGGACGATAATGGAATTTTACCCATTACCAAATTCCATAAATCTAAAGTGATATAGTTTTGATGAAGAGAATTGGTGTAAATAATCGTCACTATTAGGTATCGCTTATAATAAGTAAAATTGGATTTTTCCAAAAAGATATGCAAGTGATAAATTCGGCTAAAATGTTTCACTGCTAGTTATGGTAATGTGTGAACGTTAATCTTCTAATTGTTCGATATTAATCGTTAACTGAATTTACACCTTTGAGTCGCACAACCGTAATGATGAATACTCTGAATAAACCACATGATTTAATTAATTTATAATTGTTGTAAATTAATTGAATTAATTAATATTTATGAAATATTAATTATTAAACTTTATTTGATTTGTTTGAATACCATTAGCGTTTAATAAAGTGTGTATATAAAAGTTATAAACATACGTATTGATATATGGTATCGATAAAATGTTTAGATTGCGTTTAAATAAATTAATTGCTAACTTGTTTCAGAAAATTTTTTGAGGCCCACATGCATGATGAAAAAGGGAAAAGGTTTCAAATGCGATTTGAAATCCAAAGGAGTACTTAAAACAATCTGTTTTTTACTCCACTTTATGACTCGCTTAAATGTCATTTATGAAATGATTTTTTCCATTTTCTCCTTAATTCTATTTCTTTTGCCAAAAATATGAAGAAGAGGGAAAGGATTGGACTATATTTAATTAGGAATTAAATATGGAGGTTTTAAAAGGGAAAATTGAAAGGTTTTAATGTTTCCTTTAAAACATATTCTCTCTTATTTAATCCATCATTATTTTCCTGATAAAAATCTTATCTTCTTTATCTTACTCTCCTCCTTTCCCATTAGTGGCCTTCATGGTAAAAATTCTTCGAAACAAATTCAAATAAAAATCATAACATTCAAGGTGGTGTTTGCCTCTAGATCCTTGCAAAATCCAGAGGTTGATTCAATCAAACTAGAGTTTTATTCTTTATTTAAGGTGCAAATCTTAGGCTTCATCTTTAGATCTAGGGAGTGATCTATCAAATCTAGGATTTGTTTTACATTCTATGTGTTTTGGTCCAGACTTCATCCTAAGGTAATTCTATATATTTATTTATCTTTTAATCTTATTTTCATCCCCTTAATTATCTCTCTTCCTTATGTTCATATATGTGAATTTGGATTTTTATTTGAATGTCTCAAAGCCGCTTCCTGAATCAACTGTATATTCTTATCATGCTAAAAAACCCTTGCTATGTTCACTCATAATAATTTCATTTATTTATGTTATGTATGTTTATTTATCTAGTTTGTTTGAACTAGATCTAAACCTTCTTATCATGAATCTATATATGCATATGTCGTTGATTTTATTATTGTTATTTTTGGTTTAAAAAAAAGAGGGAACAAAACAAATTAAATTTTAGAATATTCATGTTAATTAGTCAGTCTTCCTATTAAAAGATTTAGATTTGAATGTTTATGCATAAATTGTTATGTGAATAAAATTTTGTAATAATTTCATTAATTAATCTTTGTTGACAACATAATGTAATGACTTAATTGAGTTATTTTTTAAATCGCTCTAAAGCAAAATTTTCAAATTAACACAAAAAAAGAAAAAACATTAATTTAGTGATTCGTTCCTTGTTTTATAATTGTATTGATTCTTGTATTGAACCTTTGTTTAAAAGGAAACATTCTATTTCACAAGCTACTTCAATATTATTTTATTTTGTTTCAAATTTTGTTTTTGTTTCTATGTGTTTCATAGATATATTTATTTAATTTCTTTTGTGTATACGTATATTTATATTTAATTAAAAGATTCAAAAGGGCGTTTTGTGAAAGATATAATCGTAAACATTTAAACAACTTTAATTAGACACTGTATTCATTGATTTTTTTTGCATGTAATATAAATAAAGTCGATTTTGATTTAAACTGCTATGCAAAATATTTATTGTATATGTGTGTGTGTGTATGAGCTATGATCCGCAACCCCCTTATTTAGCACCATCACCTTGCCTCTTGATATCAGCCACATATTTATATTTAAATAATCCACCTTTCTCTCTCATGTCACATGGGTGGATTATTTAAATATAAATATATGGCTGATATCAAGGCGCTTATGATGATGTTAAATAAAGGGAGCTAGGGATCCTATATATATATATATATATATATATATATAGACACACCCACATATATCTTTATTTAGATAAAGATTTCATGTTTTAGATGACAAAGGCCTATATAGAGGGGAAATTTGTTCGTTGTTGTGTAAATCCCAACAAATAAACAATGTTCACATTAGCCATGTACACTTTTTATATGTTGCACTTACATTATACACATGGGTGCATTTGATGTGCTCATCATAATATATAATTAATTAAAATAAAATTAAACTAATTTTAAACAATTATAATAAAATTAAGGAAATCTTAAAAGGAAAATTTAGAAAAGTTCTAAAAGAATTTAGACTACATAGGTCCAATAAAGATCCAAAATGGAAGATTTTTATAAAATTCACTCATTTCTTCCGTTGCAGGCTAACCCAATTCTAACAAAGTAATGATAAATAATGCATTTATAATAGTTATAAATATATTAATTGATTTTAATGACCCTAATTTTGATTAATATTATTTAGAACATTTAATTAGTTAAATAAAATAATGTGATGATTGGGGGATTGAGATTTGTGTTAATAGAAAGGTAGCCATGCCACATAACAAATGAACTAAAGGGGAACTAAAATAAAATAGGTAAGGAAAATAGATAAGGGGTAAAACAGGAATAAGTATATTCTTATACCCTAAACCCTTAGGCCGTTAATTCTACACGTTCATTTGCAAAAAATTAAACATAAGAGGCCGGTCACCATTAAGGAAGAACAAGAAGAAGATAAAGCAATCAAAGGAAGGAAGCTTAATCAATTCAAAACCATTCTCAAATCTCAACTTTTTAATCATAAAGCTAAGGTGAATAATGACTACATCTCATGTTATTGATTGTTTTTGGTTTTAGATTAAATTCGAAATATTTTGCAAGATTTTTCCATGTTTTTTATTGTTAAAATGGATATATATGCTTGTTGATGATTTATGCTAATTCATATGAATTTTATGATATGTTTTAATGTGAAAACCCTATTAAATGACATCCAAATGCCTTAAGATTTCAGAACAAGGTCAGAAATGATATTTTAGAGATGGACTTCAATTTTCATAATTTTCTAAATTAATGTGGATTTAATATTAATTTCCTAGTGAAGAAAATGGTTATTCGGGTTTAAAATTAATTTCGGCTCACATATATATATATACATACATACATATATATATATGTTTTGGGTCAGAAATTATACATGTTAGAAACATATTAAAAAAGATTTATGGGAATTATTATAGATTTTTTCTAAGTGTTTTAATAAGTATATAAAATTATTTAAGGTATGTGACTTAAATGTTTTATATATCTATACAAGGAGAAAGGGCATTTTGTAAATAATTTAATTTGTTTTTCAAAAATTTCGACATTACTTTTAGAAAAGAAATTAGCAACCAATCATGTTTTGACAAACAAGGCAGGTTAGTTGAAAAGAATTGCTTTAAAATGTTAAAAATCAGTTTATACATGCTTTTTACATGTTTCGCCACTTTCGGCACCTAGCCTTCGACACCTTACTTCCGCCTCCATCTCCATCGAAACCAAGGCACAGGGTATCAAAGACTTGGTCTGTAGTGAATTGGATGTAGGCAAAAAGTACTGGGTTAAAACATGGGGTTCTGAAGGGGTCAAAGCCTTACTTTGTCTTTAAATGAAAATACGCCTGCTTTGCTTTCGAAAGGAATTCTTTCGACTTGGTTAGCTTTCAACCGGGTCAAATTGTTTTAAAGGAATGGTTTTGAAAGTGGTTGCGCCTTTTGTTTTAACTAAATGCTTTCAATGGGGTCGAAACCCCTTGGTGTCGCTTTCCACCTTTTGAAGCAGATGGTTTCGAAAGGGTTACTTTATTTTAAAAACTTAACCACTTCTCCAATGCTTTTAGTTTTGACACCATCACTTCTTTACTTAGGAAATAGCTTTCGGAAGAGTGCTTTCGACTTATTTGTATTATGACCCTTTTCTTTTGAAAGTTAAATCCAAAAGTTTTTGAAAGGAATAGTTTCTAATGGTTTCGATACGTTATTCCACATGTTTTACTTGAACCCAAATGCTTTTGAAAGGTTTGATTTTTATGAACATGATTTAGTGCTTTCAAAAGGTTTAAGATAAAGGTTTTGAAGGGGTGGTTCCCCAATGATTTTAAAAGGTTTTAAATGGAAGGTTCCAATGTTTTCGAATGGCAATTTTTATAGTGTTTTGATAAGAGAAAGTCTAAGGTTTTAAAGCTTTCGAAAGAAAGGTTTTTCAATGTTTTCAAAAGGTTTGTTAAGAATGGTTTCGAAAGGTATGTTTTGGCCTTTCGACCTAAGGTTATAAAGAAAAGTAATTACTTGGTTTCGAAAGGGGTTCTTTCAATGGTTTCGAAAGGGGTACTTTCATAGGTTTAAATGTTTTTCATCAACAAAGTTTTGTGTAAAGTATATATAACATGGAAAGTTGATTTGAGTAAAGCATAGAGTATATTTTCCTTGTTTAAAGTATGATTTAAAGGTTTAAATCAATTTGAGAGAAAATGTTTTCAAGGAAAATTTTATGGGTAGATGACCCTAAGTAAAACGACTCAGATATTAGAATACCAGACGGGACTGGTATGGGGTCGTGCCCTATACTTTAGCTAGTAGCCCCTAGCTAATATATGTCCAAATTTCCTATGTGTAGGGCTTTGTCACAGGTAAGACTAAAATGATGTTACACACAGAAAAGAATCTATAGAGGAGAGATAGGTTATTGGTGAGCCCACAAAACCATTAGGATCGGTTGACCCTAGGAGAACTAAGTTAGGGACAAACCGTCCAGAAGTGGAGTATCTAACAGAAGTAATATTGTTTGTTTATTTTTTCTAGTAGGCCCGAGTCAGCCAAAGGTTAGTAGTTAGCCAAACAAAACTATAGTGTTCGGACAGATAGTCAATTAGTTACCTGATTGGTATGCGTACATGATATTGCTTTATTTTTTTAACCAGTTTTGGTTACAGGATTAAGATTTGCAAAAGATATGTTTTAAAAGGATATTAGTGAGGGGAAACATGTTCCCCTAAGCGGCATAGTCTCACTTAATATCAAATAACCAAGATGTATAGTATTATTCACACCAGGCTTTATGTCTGACCCGAAGTTTATATTTTACCCTTAAACTCTTAGGTGCTCAAAATTGATTTGAGTAGACCGAGGGTTGAGGATTTTCAAGTTTTAGTAGGTGGACGAATAAAGCTTTCAGAGACGAGCAGGAGGCTGATGTTAGCTATATTTAGTAGTTGTTATGTTTTATTTCCGTTGTGTAGTATTAAGTCTATTATGACTATTTAGTACTCTGGTCATCCAAGAGGGCATCTTCATATGTCGTTCTTGGCGTATTTATCGAATAATTATATTTGATCTGAACCTGGGAAACGTTTTGGATTATGTAACTTGGATATGAAATGCTGTTTTGAAATGTAATCAGAAAAGTGTTTTAATCTGTGATGATTTTATTTCATATTCAAGTGCTTCTGATATTAACATTACCGTAATTAGTCACCGAAAGTTAATACTATGGATGACTGCAGAATATATATTTCTTAGCTTTGGGCCTCCAGATAGGGGATGTTACAACTTGGTATCAGAGCATAAGTTTATCAAAAAAAAAGCTTTAAACTAAAATGATTTTTGAAAACATAATCCTAAGGAATTAGATATAAGATCATGGTATGGGATAATGCTATAGTAACATACTTGTATTTGTTGTATATAAGTATACGCAATATCTCTATTCTACTATCTCTCTTAGGCTATTATTCTGTATCTTATGAGGCTTGAATACAGATATGGATGCTAGGAGTGGAAGAGTTAACCTTGGAAGGGGAAGCACCACTACAAATGGAAATGCCAGACCAAGTACGAGAAGGAACCAAGGTAAGGCACAAGCTGGAAATGTGGATGCTGGAGTCCCGCAGGTTGACTTGGGAGAAATGTATCAGTTCTTTGTCAAGATGATGCAGGTGGGTGTTGCTGTTGGAGTAGTTGGAGGAAATGCTGGAGGAGGATTTCAGGGAGCTTCAGTAGTCAACAACTATGCTATTTTGAGTAAGGATTATTCTCGGTTGGGAGGAAAGCCATTTATTGGTAGTGAAGACGCAACCGAAGTTGAGAATTGGCTGCTTCATTGCAAGAGGATTTTCATTGATCTAGGGCTCAATGATGAGCAGAAGAGAAGGCTCGCTTCTAGATAGTTACAAGGAGCAGCGTTGTATTGGTGGAATAGTGGTACTATTGGAGTTAATGAGGATACTATGACATGGGCTGAGTTTAACAGGAGGTTTGAGGAGTGGTTTATGTCTGAGATTGCTGAGTTGGAGCATGGGAGATGACTATGCTGGAGTATGCTACAAGGTTTGAGGAGTTGGCGAGGTATGGGTATGTTACTGTTGATATCGTGATTATGAGAAATGAAAAGTTCATTAGGGGGTTGAAACCTGAATTGGCCAGGGCTACATTACCTCATATCAAGGATCCTTGTGATGTTGTAGTAGAGATGGCTTTAAGACATGAGGAGATGCTTGTTTTTCTAGAGAGAAATAAGGCAAAGGAAGTCCGGGTGGGGTAGAGTCAGAATAGAAAGTTCTTCCTTAAGAAAGGAGCTCGGAAGGGTGGAGCTGCAAAGAAGGGGATGTCGGAGTGTGATAAGAAAGGGCATTTTTCTAATGAATGTCATTCTGGAGAGGGAAAGAAGGTGATCGAAAGAAGAATATCAGGTGCTTCAACTGTGATCAAATTGGACATTACAAGAATCAATGCAAGGATCCTGCTAATGATGGGAGGGGCAAAGTATATGCATTGGAGCCAGCTACCTCGAGGCCAATAGTAGAAGAAAAACGAAAAGCCGCGTTGAGAGGTACGCTTCTAATTCATTGTATGTCAGTTAGCGTTCTGTTTGATACTGGTGCATCGCATTCTTTTGTATCTCGTTGCTTGGTAGATAAGCTTAACCTAGAACCCTCATACCTAGTTACTTCCTTAAGGGTTGCAAATCCGATAGGAGGGTATGCGACACTTGGGATGAAGTGTGACCATCTAGAGTTTGATTTGTTAGGTCATACCTTTGTTTTTAGTTTGCATGTGTTTGGTTTCATAGGGTTTAGATTTATTTTGGGTATGGATTGGTTAAGTAAGTAAGATGTTAGGATATTTTGCCATGATAAAAAAATATCGCTTAGACACCCTGATTGTAGTGATCGGATTGTATATGTCGTAGAAAGTCCTAGCTATGAGGTGAATGCTTAGTTGGGTGTTGTGGAGGTAGAAGACGAGTTAAATCTAGTTTTCATGGTTAGAGAATTCATGGATGTTTTTGAACCCGTAGTAGGATTGCCACCGAAACGAGCCATTGAGTTTTAGATAGATTTGGTGCCGGGAGCAGAACCAGTGGGTAGATCGCCAAGCAGGATGACACCTACCTAGATGAAGGAGTTGAAGGTGCAGTTGGTGGATTTGGAAGGCAAGAATTTTATTAGGCCGAGTAGTTTACCTTGAGGAGCAGCCATGGTGTTTACTAAGAAGCTGAACGGATCGTTAAGGTTATGTATCGATTATTGTAAGTTGAATTAGAAGACGATAAAGAATCGATATCCGTTGCCTAGAATTGACGATTTGTTCGATCAGTTGAGTGGAGCCAAGGTATTTTCTCAGTTGGATTTAGCAACGGGTATCCATCAGCTTAGAGTAGCAGAGGATAGTATTCATTTGACGGCGTTTAGAACTAGATATGGATCGTACGAATGGTTAGTGATGCCGTTCGGACTAACTAATACGCCAACATTCTTTATGGATTTAATGAACCGAGTTTTCTGAGAGCACTTGGATAGGTTCATGTTAGTATTTATAGATGATATTTTGATATACTCTAAGGATGAAAGGGAGCATGAAGTTCATCTTAGAGTGGTGCTCGAAACATTGAGGCAGCATCGACTAAAGGCGATGTTTTTGAACTGTCATTTCTGGAACAAGGAAGTGAAGTTTCTTGGTCATGTAGTCTCAGAGAAAGGGTTGTCTGTAGATCCGAATAAGATTAAAGCGGTGAATAATTGGAAGAGACCCGAGACAATGACTGAGATAAAAAGTTTTCTTGGATTAGCTGGGTATTATCGGAGGTTCATTAAGGATTTCTCGCGAATGGCAGCACTGATGACCAAGCTAAAGTGAAAAGATGTGAAGTTTGTGTGGACCGATAAGTGTGAGTAAGCATTCCAGAGCTTGAAACACTTGTTGACTAATGCACCTGTGTTATTTCTTTCGGAAGGGAATCAGGACTTAGTAGTATATACAGATGCTTGTTGAACTGGGTTAGGAGCTGTGTTAATGCAAAAGGGTAAAGTGATTGCATATGCTTCTCGACAGCTTAGACCGCATGAGGTGAGATACCTGACGCATGATTTGGAATTGGCTGTAGTGATTTTTGCACTGATGTGGAGGCTTTACCTTTTGGGAGAAAGATTTGAGTTATATATGGATCATAAGTCATTGAAGTATTTATTCTCTTGGAAGGAGCTGAATATGAGACAGCAGAGATGGTTGGAATTTACAATTTCTTATGACTTTGGAATTGAGTACACACCAGGAAAAGACAACAAGGTTGCAGATGCACTTAGCAGAAAACATCATAACGCAGTGTTGGCAATGATAGCTGAGTGGAGAGATTTGGAAGCATTGATGACATTTAGAGTACAGTGGAGATCTGAAGCAGGATCTAGCGGAGAAACTGTATTGTTATCATGTTTTGAAGTTCGACCAACGATGATCGAAAAGATTGCTTCTAAACATATGGAGGATCCAGTATTAATTGAACGGATCAGGAAGTTAAAGGACGGAACCAAGAGCGATAACCTGAAGGATTTTAGTCTTGAACAGAATGGGTGGTTGAGAAAGAAAGGAAGATTGTGCATTCCGAACGTGGGAGACATTAGGAAGGAAGTTTTGGAGAAATGTCATCGTTCGAAGTTCACTATTCATCCGGGAGGAACTAAGATGTATCAGGACATGAAGAGAAGTTTCTTCTGGGAAGGTATGAAAAGAGATGTAGGCATATGGGTAAAGCAGTGTTTGAACTGCCAACAGGTAAAGGCCGAACATCAGAAGCCAAGTGGGTTACTTCAACAATTAGATATTCCAGTATGGAAGTGGGATTCTATTTCTATGGATTTTATAGACGAGTTGCCACGATCTAATAGAGGAAATGAAAGTATATGGGTCGTAGTGGACTGGTTAACCAAGAGTGCCCATTTCATTCCAGTTAAGTCAATTAGGACGACACATGTTTTGGCTATATTATTTATGAAGAATGTAGTTAGACTGCATAGGATTCCTAGTAGTATAGTAAGTGATAGAGATTCATTATTCACTAGTGAGTTCTGGAGAAGTCTACAGGAAATTTTAAGAACCAAGCTCAAGATGAGTACCGATTATCATCCACAGACCGATGGGCAAACGGAAAGAGTTAACAAAGTCTTAGAAGATTTGTTACGAGCTTGTGTGTTAGATTTTGGGGGATCATGGGAAGACCATCTACACTTAC
Source organism: Allium fistulosum (assembly GCA_030737815.1). NCBI lineage: Eukaryota > Viridiplantae > Streptophyta > Magnoliopsida > Asparagales > Amaryllidaceae > Allium > Allium fistulosum. The sequence continues at coordinate 1,382,155,114 of CM060901.1, read as the reverse complement.
TCGAGTTTTCCTATAACAACAGTTATCAGGCTAGTATAGGGATGACACTGTTTGAAGCTATGTACGGAAGGCTATGCAAATATCTCGTTTGTTGGTTAGAGATCGGGAATAGGTTGGTTCTTGGTTCAGATTTAGTTAGAGAAGCTGCATAGAAGATTGAGTTGATTTGAGCTAAAATGAAGGAAGCTCAATCGAGGCAAAAGAGTTATGCTGATAGAAGACGGAAAGACTTAGAGTTCTTACTAGCAGATCATGTTTTCGTCAATGTATCACCGATGAAAGGTGTAATTCGATTCGGGAACCGAGATTTGTTGGACCATTTCCTATTATAGAAAGGATCGAGAAACTCGCATATAGAGTAGAATTACCAAATAGTTTGACAGGAGTCCACGATGTTTTTCATATTTCTCATCTGAGAAAGTTTGTTTGAAATCCAGAGACTACTATAACGTCGACTGTGTTAGAGGACATAGTAGTAGAGCTGAATTTGACTATAGTTAGAAAGCCAGTTCGTATAGTCGCGAGAGATTAGAAGAGGCTAAGGAACAAGACAGTCAGATTAGTTAAAGTTTAGTGGAGCGACGATGAGAGAGACTGTACTTCGAAGACTGAGAGTAGGATTAGAGATGATTATCTTGATTTCTTTGATGGTATGTTTTACCTTTTTGATTGATTTGTTGAGTATGTTATCGTAATTTCGAGGATGAAATTCTATAAGGAGGGGAGTCTGTAACGAACCTAATTTTGATTAGCATTATTTATAATATTTAATTAGTTAAATTAAATTAAATAATATGATGGTCAGAGGATTGAGATTTGTGTTAATAGAAAGGTAGCCATGCCATATAACAAATGAACTAAAGAGGAACTAAAATAAAATAGGTAAGGCAAATAGATAAGGGGTAAAACATGAATAAGTATATTCTTATACCCTAAACCCTTAGGCTATTCATTCTACACGTTTGTTTGCAAAAAATTAAACATAAGAGGCTGGTCACCATTAAGGAAGAACAAGAAGAAGATAAAGCAGTCAAAGGAAGGAAGCTTAATCAATTCAAAACCATTCTCAAATCTCAACTCCTTAATCACAAAGCTAAGGTGAATAATGACTACATCTCATATTTTTGATTGTTTTTGGTTTTAGATTAAATCCGAACTATTTTTCAAGGTTTCGCCATGTTTTTTATTGTTAAAATGGATATATATATATATATATATATATGTGCTTGTTGATGATTTATGCTAACTCATATGAATTTTATGATATGTTTTAATGTGAAAACCCAATTAAATGACATCCAAATGCCTTTTGATTTTAAAATAAGGTCAGGAATGATATTTTAGAGATGGGTTATAAAGCAAAGTAGTTACTTGGTTTCGAAAGGGGTACTTTCATAGATTTAAATGTTTTCATCAACAAAGTTTTGTGTAAAGTATATATAACATGGCAAGGTGATTTGAGTAAAGCATAGAGTATATTTTCCTTGTTTAAAGTACGATTTAAAGGTTTAAATCAATTTGAGAGAAAATGTTTTCAAGGAAAATTTTATGGGTCGATGACCCTAAGTAAAATGGCTCAGATATTAGATGTGACGCCCCACCTCGAGATCCACATTAACAAAGAGAATTACGAAGTAATACTGTTTGTTAATGCGGAGAATAGGGCTGGTTAGGAGTGACCATCCGTAAGTCTTATCTTAAACAAGTATTGAATACGTCGATTGGGTGCTCTGATTTTTTTCTCTTTTCTTATTCAAGTGGATCGACATATTTAATATATGTTTAATACAAAACTATGGTGGCTAACAGATCTATCAAAACAAAATATAACAACAAATGTAAACTGCTCACAAAACAGTAGTCGAACATATATATACATATACACATATACATCACAGTATACTACATAGTGATACAAAAGAAGTGGTACAAGGACCACAATATATACATCGAGTCAAAATGAACAGGTACATATCAGAGTTTACAAAAAGTCGACAAGACTAAACAAAGGGTAACTAGCAGATAATCCAAGCGGAAGCAACATGGTGGTAGTCTATGGCGGATGACTAACCTGAAATAACTCGGTCTGACCCGAGTAAATAAAATACACGGGTCAGTCTAGCTTAAAATAAATTGATTAGCATATGATAGGTAAGGAGCAGGGATAAACGATAATAATTCTTATCGAAAGAGAAGAAGCAACATTAAATATAGGTCAACTATTAAATGTCATAAGGGTTTCTCGAAAGAGACAAGTTCAACAACAATATCAAATAATCACAAATGTTTGCCTCATATCATCGGCATGTACAATAGCCAATATAATGTCTTTCATCAACTATAACTCCTAAATAGGAGATTACAAATCTCAAAACGCCAAAGGATGGCAACTATAAATCACATTATATATAAAAAACTCGACTAAGAGTTCAAAACTCAAAAAATGTAATCAACATTTATATATAAATAACACGGTAGCACTCTGGCTATATAAATAATCCAACAGAGGCAACCATGGTGAATTTTTTTTATAAAACATCTAAATTCTAGAAATCAACACAAAGAAATCTTGAAAAGCAACAATGAAAAGAATAGGACCCAATAGTCCAGAAATTAGCCCAACAGCTATAAATGTGGAAAGGACCCAACAGTCCAATAAGTGGCCTAACAGCCTGCCAAGTACTATATATATAGGAGACCCAACAGTCTCAAATAGGACCCGATAGTCCATGATTAGCCCAACAGCTTTATATAGGACCCAACAGTCCAAGTACTGGAAATAACTCGTGAATGTGTCACAAACTCTCAGAGAGTAATCCGAGTAGTGGTAACTGTGTGTCCCATACCGCACGTTCTCACTTATCGGTTTACTAACTGTAAGTCAATGCCACACTAGAAAACAAAATCACAAATCACCCACTCAAAGGGTGCAAAATTAGCTTCAAACGAACAAGTCCGGAATTAACCGAAAAAGTAAACGCATGTGTCTCATACCACATGTTTTACTAAATCGTTTAATTCTCTTTCTCATATGCTCGAAGAGTGCAAAAATGTGTATTTTATATAGAAAATAATTTGTTTTGAGAAAACTAGTTTTCAAACAATTTTCTGAAATCGTTTGGAAATTTTGGTTTTGAAATTCTCTTTATTATAAAGACTACATAATTTTAATTGCTTTAAAAAATATTTATAAATATTGAAAAATATTTATTTCAAAAGCTATTTTATTACAAAAATCATTTCAAAATCGTTTTAGAAATCTCGTGTTTGAAAACATCAAAAATCACCGAAAATGCTGAAAATTCAGCATATGAAATCATCTCCAAAAACACTTCAATCCGGAGTATGGATTAACAATAATGTTGGCTTACCTATTGATAGGTTAGAGCCCTTCAAAACAGTCAAAAATATCCCGAAAACAGGTTGCAAAAGTCGCTGGAAGAGGTACGGAAAACAAAACAATGCACTGGAGATAAGAGAAATCGACCTCGGCAAATTAACATGCCTAGTTCGACCCATAGGTCGACCTATGAATTACTTTGGTCGACCTGTAGGTTGCGACTCCTACAGGCAAAAATCTGCCTGTTTCGTTCCAGTTTTGCACAATGTTTTCTAGCAGTTCCCAAATGATTTTGACAATGAAATTTGATATGCTTAAACTACAACACATAGGCAACAATCTAAAAAAATTCCGGCATGATTTCATAACAAGAATTGAGAGATATGAACACAAAAGGAAGCAACCCAAAGCATATTTTCACTGTAACTATTCAATCAGTAAACTTATTGTTTACAGTGAGCAAATCTTACCATTTTCAGCTTGCAAAATGATTTTAAGCTAGAATTGTGAGTTGTAACTCACCTTAGCACATGCAAGACAAGATCTTTTGGGCATGGAGAGGCTTCATTGACCTGTAACAGCTGAAAGAAGAACATGCAGCAAAGAAAAATAGAAGTAACAGAGCAATCTTTTTCAAACAGCGAATTGGTGAAATTAGATTTGAGATTTTGGTTTAGATTACCTGATATTCTTTTGGTTTACTAATTTTCTCCTTGATTTTGCTTGATTTGATGCTAGATTGAAAATAAAAGGGAAGCAGCCATTGTTTTTCTTTCTGATTGTTTTACAGAAGAGAGTTAGAAGTGAGAAAAGAGAAAAGGAACGTACAGTTCATTTTCACAATCTTCTACTCATTCCAGAAATGGGTTTGGGTTTGAACCCATTACCCAATAAGGCTATGTATTCATACTTAGTTAAATTTTACTAAGTTATTTCATGTTTTCACTTATTTACACAATATTTTCACATATTTCTAACCAAATAAATTTTATACAACATATGTTCATGTTTAACAAAATATTTTATCAACATATAAAAGATATTTTAGTCATTAAAATTATTTTCCATCATTAAAATTCTTATTTTCAATTAAATGTTCAATTACACCTTTAATTACATAAAAACACTACTTTTAACAACAAAAATTACATAAAAATTATTTTCTTGTCAAATTAAATATAGCAAACCATCTTACCATCATTTTTTACATCCAAAAATTATTTTAGATCAAAATTCTACCTTCTATTTACATTATTTACCATATAAAATTTTAATACTTCACTAAAATTAGTAAAAATCATCATTTGGCAATAATTTGCAAAATTATTGCATTTTACCAAATTAAAACCATGTAATGTTCATTTTTATCACAAACTAACATTATAAGGTTTTTAAAACTTTATTTTCAACATTTTACATTTATAACCCACTGTTTATTTAAAATAAACAATTTTAACAAATTAACATCTCCAATTTATTTTATTTCTCCATTATTAAATTATAACCACCGTTATAATTTAATATTGCAGGTAATCGCCAAACCAGGGTTGTTACATTAGAATACCAAATGGAACTGGTATGGGGTCGTGCCCTATACTTTAGCTAGTATCCCCTAGCTAATATAAGTCCAAAATTCCAATGTGTAGGGCTTTGTCACAGGTAAGACTAAAATGATGTTACACACAGAAACGAGTCTATAGAGGAGAGATAGGTTATTGGTGAGCCCACAAAACCATTATGATCAGTTGACCCTGGGAGAACTAAGTTAGGAACAGACCGTCTAGAAGTGGAGTATCTATAAGAAGTTAGATTATTTGTTTATTTTGTCTAGTAGGAGTCAGTCAAAGGTTAGTAGTTAGCCAAACAAAACTATAGTGTTCGGACAGATAGTCCATTTGTTACCTGATTTGTATGCATACATGATATTGCTTTATTGTTTTAACCAGTTTTGGTTACAGGATTAAGATTTGCAAAAGATATGTTCTAAAAGGATATTAGTGAGGGGAACTCGTTCAGCTAAGCGGCGTGGTCTCACTTAATATCAAATAACCGAGATGTGTAGTATTATTCACACCAGGCTTTATCTCCGACTCAAATTTTATGTTTTCCCCTTAAACTCTCGGGTGCTCAAAATTTATTTAAGTAGGCTGAGGGTTGAGGATTTTTAAGTTTTAGTGGGTGGATGAATAAAGCTTCCGGAGACAAGCAGGAGGCTATTCTAGCTATATTTAGGAGTTGCTATGTTTTATTTCCGCTGTGTTGTATTAAGTCTATTATGACTATTTAGTACTTTAGTCATCCAAGGGGGCATCTTTATATGTCGCTCTCGGCATATTTATGTAATAATTATATTTGATCTAAACTTGGGAAACGTTTGGGATTATGTAACTTGGATATGAAATGGTGTTTGAAATGTAATTAGAAAAGTGTTTTAATCTGTGATGATTTTATTTCATATTCAAGTGCTTCTGATATTGTAGATACCATTAACATTACCGTATTTGGTCACCGAAAGTTAATACTATGGATGACTGCAGCATCTGTAGCGCTTAGCTTTGGGCCTACAGATAGGGGATGTTACAACTTCCTGAGTTTTAATATGTGATGATTTTATTTCATATTCAAGTGCTTCTGATATTGTGGATACCACTAACATTACCGTATTTGGTCACCGAAAGTTAATACTATGGATGACTGAAGTATCTGTAGCGCTTAGCTTTGGGCCTACAACATTTGTAGCGCTTAGTTTTAATCTGTGTTTGAAATGTAATCAGAAAAGTGTTTTAATTTGTGATGATTTTATTTCATATTTAAGTGCTTCTGATATTGTGGATACCATTAACATTACCGTATTTGGTCACCGAAAGTTAATAATATGGATGACTGCAGCATCTGTAGTGCTTAGCTTTGGGCCTACAGCATCTGTAGCGCTTAGTTTTAATCTGTGTTTGAAATGTAATCAGAAAAGTGTTTAATCTATGATGATTTTATTTCATATTCAACTGCTTCTGATACTGTGGATACCATTAACATTACCGTATTTGGTCACCGAAAATTAATACTATGGAAGTATGCAATAAGTATTCGAATCCTCACTAGGGAACTCGAATATACACAACCAACTTCCCGAGTTAAACATGTCAAGTAATAAATAGCGGACAATCCGCTACTTAGGGTAATCATACGGAGTTCACATATGTATAACCATATACTTAATTTAAACATGACCCATTGATAGAAATTAACCCTACCATCTCTATCACGTTTCTGATATTTCAACCTTACTCTATCCCTTACCTAGAACAAAATTATAGATCTCATAGATAGAGGATCAGCCTACTCATCGGCTTTTAGTGCTAACTATGGGATGACTTACTTCTTATAAATGTATCACCACATTAGCATTAGTTTCATTTTGTTTGAGGTTACTTAAGGGTAAACGACAAAGAAATCCCTTTATTTAAAATACTTTTGTAAAGAAAGTTGTTTTTAAAACAAAACCCGATATTTAAAATTTTAAAACATTTATTTATTAATTAAACAATAAATTTAACCTTTATCAAATAATAATTAAATCTTAAATAAGTCTTAATTTAAATCTTAATTATTAATTATTTTATAATTAAACCTTTTATAAATAAATATTAATTAATTAATATTTAAATACATAGTTAAATAATAATTAACCATTAATTAATTATTAAATATTAATTAATATTAATTAATTTACTAATTATAATTAACTTACTTGATTACACTAAAGTATTAATTACCTTTGTTAATTAATAATAGTACTAATTACCTTACATAATTAATTAATTAAATAATCATTAATCACATAAATAAATAATTACTTTTTAAAGCTTAAATTATGTTTGAAAACATTTTCCAAAAAGATTCCTAGGTGAAAACACTTTTAGATTTCGAAAAGAGTTTATTTTCACAAACTGCACTTATAGCGACTGTCGCTATACGACCCATAATTTTCAAAATTGAAAATTTTGTTTTCTATGTCTTTTCTTTAACTTAAACCCTTGGAAAAATTTACTAAAACATAAAGGTATGTTTTTGAAAACTAAACAAGTTTTTAAACTTGAAAACATTTGAGGTTTTAAAAACCAAAGATCAAAATTTTACACAAGGGATTCTAAGTCGTTTCAACAAGTAAAGGTGCTAACTTCTTAGCGTACAATCATGTTATTCAAGATCATACATTCATTTTCACATCACAACCACTTTACAAACATAAAATCATGCTATGACCAACATATACAAACCAAGATTATAACTTGCATCTAACTTGACTTTTAACTTCTAAATTCATGTCCATACTTCATCACATCCAAGTACTTATACATACATACAAATCACATTTTCTTTCACACAAACAAGCATCATTTTTAACATCCAAGTCAAGCAATATTATAAGTTCAAAAAATTAGTTAATGTTGAAAACTTTACTCACCAAAAGCTTACTAACACAATTCTAACTTCCACTAGAACTTGAACACGACCTAGATCTTTGGTTTGTTTTTTTGGAAAAATGGAGATTTGTGGGTTTAAAGGTGGAAAAGTGGTTCGGCATAAGGGAATTATTTCTTGGACATGAGTGGTGTGGGGGTGTATGTGCTTGTTTAAGGAGGAGAGAGGTGTAAAAGTTGAGAGGAAAGGCATTAAGAAAGGTTTTGAAAGTTTTTAAAGAGGAAAAACTTAGATTTTTAAACTTAGTAATTTCCGATGGAAGCTATTAAGTTTTCATGAAAGCTTCGAGAGGTTTTAGGAAATGAGAGTGTTGTGATAAAATGAGGGAAAATTACGAAAATTTATTTTTATACAAAATGCATAAACTTAATTACCATTCTAGACTCATGGTATCTACCCTCCACTATGTGAATTTCACCCCACCTTGCATGATCCCTCCCTCATTTCTTATGTGACAATTCCCCCCTAACTTGCTTTAGCCAACATTCATTAAATGACTTAAGTACTTATGTTTTTTAAAGATGGGATATATTATGTCACTTTATTTTACACACACACACACAGAGATATATATATATATATATTAATTTTCAAAATAAGTCATATCATATCTCATTATACAACTTAAGTTAAATATATATGTATATATACATTACAAAATCCTAATCTATTTATAAATGTGTGTATATGTTTAACTCAAATGCGCACAAAGTTTTTGACAACTTTTAAACATCGAAAAGTCGAAATTTCAGAAAATGATTTTCGATCACATTTTCTACTTTTCTTTGAACTAATTATTTTGTAAACAAAATTTGAAAACTATTTCAACGTCATTAGTAATTATTTAAATGAGTTTTACATTGAGTTATAAAATCCATTAATTAATTATTAAAATATATTTAAATATCCATATTTAAAGTGATTAGATACTGGGTCGTTACACTCTCCCCCTTAAAAGAATTTCGTTCCGAAATTATCAAATAAGAAGATAATTTAAAATAACACAAAATGGCCATATACTATATATTACATAATCCATACAAAAGACATACACTAATCATCCATAACACAAATAGTGCATGCACAATGCATACAAATAAACAACTACCCTAACATCAACTCAGGATAGGCTTCTCTCATATGATCTATAGTCTCCCAAGTACAATCTCTAGGATCCTCACTCCATAGAATCTTTACTAATCTCACAAACTTATTTTGCGACCTCTTCTCATCCCGATCCATAATATGAACCAGATGCCTGATCACTACCAAGTTTGGCTCTATTTCCAAATCCTCTTGGACCGTCGGCTCCACAATCAACGATGGGACATGTACATACTTTCTCAAATGAGACATGTGGAAAACATTTTGGACCCTCAATAATCTTTCTGTCAACTCAACTCTGTAGGCGAGTGGTCCAATCCTTTCAATAAATTTAAAAGGTCCAATATACCTTGGTGCTAACTTTCATGCTCTTTCGAATTGAACAACTCCTCCGATTGGGGCAATCTTCACAAATACAGAGTCTCCGAATTCAAATTCCAAATATCATCTCTTTTTATCGGCATAACTCTTTTTTCGATCTTGAGCTTCTTTCATCCTTCTCTTGATCACCCCAACCTTTTCAATAGCTTGCTGGATCATATTCGGAATAAGACCTAGTCGATCTCTAGTCTCAACCCAACATGCCGGTGACTTACATGGATGTCCATAAAGTGTTTCATAAGGTGTCATGCCGGTACTCGCTTGATAACTATTGTTGTAGGAGAATTCCACTAAGTGAAGATGTTCTTTCCACGATCCTCCAAAATCAAGAATACATGCCCTCAGAAGATCTTCTAAGATCCAGTTCACCCTTTCCCTTTGTCCATCCATTTGGGGGTGATATGGTGTGCTCAAACTTAGCTTTGTCCCTAAAGCTACTTGCAATGCCTCCTAAAACTGACTTGTAAAGATGGGATCTCGATCACTTACAATACTCACTGGGACTTCGTGCAATCTAACAATCTCCCTCATGTAAGTTTCGGTCAAAAAGCTGCAATCCTTGTTGGCTTTATCAGAATAAAATATGCACTCTTCATTAGCCGATCCATGATAACCCACATACCTTCGTTACCTTTTCTGGTTCTGGGTAAACCATCGATAAAATCCATTGATATCATCTCCCATTTCCAATTTGTAATTTCCCAGGGTTGAAGTAAACCAACCATCTTCTAGTGATTGCCTTTTATCTGCTAACAAATCAAACATCTGTTGATAAAGATTGAGACATCCCTCTACATTCTGGGCCAACAAAATACTCATTTCATATCTCAATGCATCTTAGAAACACCTGGATGGATATTCAATTTATATCAATGATATTCTGATAAAACTTCTTGTCTAAAAGGCAATCGACATTAGGCAAATGGATTCTCACATTCATACACAAACTGCCTCATTTATCCATCTTAAAGCTTGCTCACTGCCCCTCCTCAACATCCTTGATGATCTTCATTAAGCTTTTACCCTCCTTTTGATTACCAACAATCCTTTCCATTAGTGTTGGTGTAACTTCCAAGAGAACCAACACTGCATTCCTACTAAGAGCCTCTGCCACCACATGGCTTTTCCTAGCGTATAGAGAATATCCAAGTCGTAAGCTGCCAGGAACTCCAACCATCGCTATTACCTCTGGTTCAAATCCTTCTAAATGAAAAGATACTTCAAGGACATATGATCCATGAAGAGGTCGAAATTTTTACCTATTAATGAAGGAAATTACTAACTAGAATCCTTAAAGATTAGAAATAAACCAAAGAGTAAAAGAAGGATTCTCACCCAACTAGTAATGCCTCCACATCTTCAATGCAAATACTATGGCTAATAGCTCGAAGTCATGCATTGCATAACTCTTCTCGTGAGGCTTTAACTGTCTACTTGCATAGGCTATAACCTTCCCATGTTGCATCAATACTACGCCCAAGCCAACTCTATATGCATCAGTATAAACAATTAACCCCTCTCCTCCATTTATAATAGCCAAAACAGGGGCACTGGTCAACCTTTCCTTCAACTCGAGGAATGCACCCTCACACTTTGGAGTCCACTCAAAATTAACATCCTTCTTTGTCAACTTAGATAGACGAGCGATGATCTTGGAGTAATTCTTGATGACTTTCCTATGATAACCCACCATCCCTAAAAAGCTTTTCGCTTCTATGGGCGTTTGCGGTCTCTTGAAATCTTGCACGATAGCTACCGTTACTGGGTCAATTAAGATGCCATCACCCGATACAATATGTCCTAGGTATCTTACCTCTGACTGCTAAAAGTGGCACATAGAAAACATAGCTTTAAGAACATTTTTCCTTAATGTTTCCAACACCACTTCCAAGTGGTGTTTATGCTCTTCTTTAGTCTTCAAGTAGATAAGAATGTCATCATGAAAACTAACATGAACTTATTCAACACATCCCTAAAAACTTGATTCATAAGGTCAAATAAAAATGCAGGTGCATTGGTTAGCCCAAAAGACATAACCAACCACTTATAGAAAAAGTCTGGTCCTCTAAAAGCAGTTAAGGGTATACCATCCTCTGCTACCTTAACTGATGGAAACTCTTAGCAAGGTCCGTTTGGCAAAATACTCTAGCCCCATGAAGTTGGTCAAACATATCATCTATGCGAGGTAAAGGGTACTTATTCCAAATGGTCTGCTTGTTTAGTTCTCTATAATCCATGCACATTTGTAAAGGACCATCGGACTTAGCTACAAAAACCATTGTCGATCCCTAACTCGAACGGCTTGGTCTGATCAATCCGCATCTTAACAAATCATCGGTTTGACTTACCAACTTCTACTTCTCTCTCGAGGCCATTTTACGCAGAGGTTGAATGATAGGTCTCGCACCGGAAACTAAATCAATATGAAATTCAATTTACTGCTGGGAAGGCAAACTGCTAACTGGTTTAAAAATATCCGGGAAATCTTTAACAACTTCTGTCGATCCTAACTCTTCTTAGGATGATTCTAAGGAATAAAGGAAACTACCCATACACTTGTTAGGCTTAGCATATACCATCTTTTCCAATACCTTCCCAGAATTGGTTTTCAACACTACTCTTCACTTGTCACAATCCAAAACGGCTCCATTCTTAGATAATTGTTCCATACTAAGTAACACATCAAACCCTTTAAGATTTAAGACAAATAAGTCACACACAAAATGATATTTTCGAAAATCAATTTGCATTCTTTCATAAATCAAGAAAAGATTAGTTATACCACCTATGGGGTTGGACACACAAATAGGGGTTTCCACAAACTTCGGGATAAGTTGTAACCTATTTACTAATTCTTTAGAAATAAAACTATGAGAAGCTCCGGTATCAAACAAAACATGAAGTAAAATACCATTAATAATTAAAGTAACTTCCAAAACTTCCTTCCCTTTGACATCTTCAGAAGTTGAGGGCTCATCCTTAATACCACAAACCTTAATCTGCTGACCATTCTTCAATAATGGGCAGTACATAACCATGTGTCCAGGCTGGTGGCAATTATAGCAAAGTGTCTTCTGAACCATTGGAGAGATAGCCTTCGCCTGCCGATAGTGTGTTGAAATATTCCCCTTTTTCTTACAATTTTACCAACTTGTTTCCCTGGTCTCCTCCTACTAGTTTTCCCTTAACCTGCTTATTTTTCCAATTAAGGTTAAACTTCCTTTTATTTGGGTTAATGGTACCGCAACTGGGTGCTGCTGCTGCTACTCATTTCTTATTCAAAAGCACTTCATACCTTAAGCCTATACCTACCAACTCTACAAATGATTCCTTCACATGAGCGATCATCTTTCATGGAACTCTTATCTCATACCCAATATGAACATCTCGTTTTTCTTTAGGGGCATGTCAATAAATCCAAGAGATAACTCATTAAACTTCGTCCCTTATTTTACCACCGACAAGTCTCCCTGCTTGAGATCCATGAAACTTCTATATAATTGAGTTTTGCCTACAGCTGGCATGTATTGGCCTTTGAATACTTCTTTAAATCTAGCCCATGAGAACTCATCTTGTGGAACATTTGCAGTAACAGAATCTCACCATGCAGCTGCACCCTCTAGCAATTTCCATAATGCCAAGAACCATTTCTATTCATTGGAAATTTCCAAACCTTTGAAAATCTTCTCACATGACCGTAGCCAAGCTTGTACTTCAATAATGGATTATATACCCTTGAAAGGTTTTCCCCATATATTTGTGAAGTCCTTATACAGGGTTGTGAAGTTTACTCGAGGCTGCACTGGAGCTACTGCCCCAACAACTATTCCACCTCTTCTAACATTCGGGATTCTACCTCAACAGCTATTTGTGCTACTATTTCTCCTTCCTCGTCCCCTTCTCGTACTCATTTTTACTACTTGAATGAAGTAAGATATCTTTAGAATACATGGATGAGATTATCTTAGGAAAAAGAGCATAAAACCAAACATATAAATGCTGACCAAAACAACACGAAAATGCACTCTCAATGACTGAACCCATTCTAGGGTACTACTAACTCTATCTTTAATGAATTGACCCCAATAAAAGCCTAGGTGTTCGCTCAACCTAAGCTCTGATACCAAGTATGACGTTTTGCCTTGTTTACATCCAAAGACGACACTTAATACATCCTCGATATTCATGTGTCGACCATCTAAGTGTCTAAAAGATAGGTCGTGGGGTAAAGAAAATAAAAGACAAAGAAACAAACATAGATTCTTTTCTCGTAAACGTTAGAGTTACACATACATCATCATAGAATAGTACATATGGTTACCCTAAAATGTTATATCAAAGTTACAAGTACTATTCCCAACAAGGACAGCTATATCAGCCTGCCTAAATTACTAATACATAATGTATAGTCACGGTGGAAATAAAGACTAATACTAGATAATGATGAAAGCTCCTACTCCATACTGCTTCCCAAATTGCTCCAAAGAAACTTGGACACTTGGCTACTCATAAAAATTTGAATACCCAAGAGTTTAAGGGAAAGAAATAAAACTCCAGGTCAGACATGGATCTGGTGTGAGTAAAGCATAAGTTTAACTTTGTAAAAACCTTCAAATCAAAGGTATCTCGTAAGACCATGCCATACATAAATACAGACGGGTTTTTACCTTATGATAACCAAAACATTTCTATATAAAATCATCTGATATTATCATAATGTCTAGGTTTAAAGTAAATATGGAATCATAGCCGAAATTGTTACATTATTAAATTCCAGCATAATAGGTATACAATCAAATCTAAAGGCTCGTATTGGAAAACTGAATTGACTATAAATGGGTAAAGGTCTACCCACCGATTCAGTAAACCTCTACATAAAATGTACTAGTCTATAACACATTGCACCTCTACTACTCAGGATCGGCCCTACCCCTTACTGGGTAGCGCTGAAAATGATCACCCCTTGGTAGCGATCAACAACCAAAATAGGATCCCAAAGCATACATAAATATCGATTCTAGATAAGGGATGATCATACCCTAATAGGAGCAACCTACATAGCCCTGTGGCATGTCCCTACTTTATTCATTTATAGGTTGTGAGGCTTGAGGTTTCGCTTTTACCTTTCCTCCTAGCAGACCATCTTAGAATGCTAACATTTCCCTCCAGGTACCCAATGCAATGACATCATTCATCTATACAAGTTGTTCTAGGATCGAACAAACATTCAACATTTACTCTCTTCCATTTTGGAATCACCCTCGGGAAGAATAGTATAGCTCCGTAGCATACTTCACAACGATACATCAAGAACATTATTAGTTTGGAGTGGTTTGGATAAATCATACTTATTCGAAACCAATGTCTTCAAACTAAGCGATAATTCTCAGCTAATTCAATTTCGGTTCTTTTGGAAGTATGCAACATGTGTTCGAATCCTCACTGGGAACTTGAATATACACAGCATACTTCCTGAGTTAAACATGTCAAGTTATAAATATCGGACAATCTGCTACTTAGGGTAATTATACAAAGTTCACATATGGATAACGATATACTTAATTTAAACCTGACCTATTGATAGAAATTAACCCTTCCACATCTATTACGTTTTCGATATTTCGACCTTACTCTATCCCTCGCCCAGAAATAAATTCTAAATCTCACAGATAGAGGATCGGCCTACTTATCAGCTTTTAGTGCTAACTATAGAATGACTTACTTTCCATAATTGTGTCACCACATTAGCATTAGTTTCATATTTTTTTGAGGTTACTTAAGGGTAAATGACAAAGAAATCCCTTGATTTAAAACAATTTGTATAGAAAGTTGTTTTTAAAACAAAAGCCAATATTTAAAATAAAAATGATTTAAAATTTTAAAACCTTTATTTATTAATTAAGCAATAAATTTAACCTTTATCAAATAATAATTAAATCTTAATTAAGTACTCATTTAAATCTTATTATTAATTAATAATCAAACCTTTTATAAATAAATAATTAATTAATTAATCTTTAAATAAACTTAAATAATAATTAACCATTAATTAATAATAAAATAATAATTAACTTTTAATTAATTAACTAATTATAATTAACTTACTTGATTAACACTTAAGTACTAATTACCTTTGTTAATTAATGATTAAGTACTGCCATGCCAAAAAAAAAAAATTAATGATTAAGTACTAATTACCTTAATTAATTAATTAAATGATTAATTACTTTTTAAAACTAAAATTATGTTTAAAAAAAAATTTCCAAAAATATTCCCAAGTCAAAACACTTTAGATTTTGAAAAGAGTTTGTTTTCCCGAACTGCACTTGTAGCGACTATCACTATACAACACGTAATTTTCAAAATTTAAAATTTTATCTTCTAGGTCTTTTCTTTGACATTAACCCTTGGAAAACTTTGTTAAAACATAAAGGTATGTTTATGAAAACTAAACAATTTTTTAAACTTGAAACCATTTGAGATTTTAGAAACCAAAGATCAAAATTTTACATAAGGGATTTTAAGTCGTTTCAACAAGTAAAGGTGCTAACTTCTTAGCGTAGAATCATGTTATTCAAGATCATAACATATTCACATCACAACCACATCACAAACATAAAATCATACTATAGCCAACATATACAAACCAAGATTATAACTTGCATCCAACTTGACTTTTAACTTCTAAATTCATGTCCATACTTCATCACATCCAAGTACTTATGCATACATACAAATCACATTTTCTTTCACACAAACAAGCATCATTTTTAACATCCAAGTCAAGCAATATTATAAGTTTTAAAACTTAGTTAAAGTTGAAAACTTTACTCACTAAAAGCTTACTAACTCAATTCTAACTTCCACTGGAACTTGAACACAACCTAGATCTTTGGTCTGCTTTTGGAAAATGGAGTTTTGTGGGCTTAAAGGTAGAAAGGTGGTTCGGCCTAGGGTAATTAATGCTCGATCGTGAGTGGGCGGTATATGTGCTTGTTTAAGGAGGAGAGAGATGTAGAAGTTAAGAGGAAAGGCTTTAAACAAGGTTTTGAAAGTTTTTTAAGTGGAAAAACTTAGATTTTTAAACTTAGGAATTTCCTTTGGAAGCCATTAAGTGTTCATGAAAGCTTGGAGAGGTTTTAGGAAATGAGAGTGATGTGATAAAATGAGCAAACATTTTGAAAATTGATTTTTATATAAAGTGCATAAACTAAATTACCATTCTAGCATAATGGTACCTACCCTCCACTATGTGAATGCTGCCTCACCTTGCATGTTCCCTCCCACATTCCTCACGTGATAATGCACCCCTTTAACTTGCTTTAGCCAACATTTATTAAATGACTTAAGTGCTTATGTATTTTTAGAGACGTGATATATTATGCCACTTTATTTTACATATATATTTTATTCTTTTTAAATTTTCAAAACAAGTCATATCATATCTTATTATACTACTTAAGTCAAATATATATATATATATATACACAAACATTACAAAATCCTGATCCATTTATAAATGTGTGTGTATATTTAACTCAAATGTGCACAACATTTTCGATAACTTTTAAACAACGAAAAGTTGATATTTCGTAAAACGATTTTCGGTCACATTTTCTATTTTTCTTTAAACTAATTATTTTTGTAAATAAATTTTGAAAACTATTTCAACATCATTAGTTATTATTTAAAAGAGTTTTATTTTGATTTATAAAATCCATTAATTAATTACTAAAAATATATTTAAATATCCATATTTAAAGTGATTAAATACCGGGTCATTACATTATATATTATTGTAACATATTATAGGTTATTATATTATATTACGAATCTAGGGTGTCAATGTTCTATCACATATTGGATGGCAGAATATACTAGTGCACACACACATACATGCATGTATGTATGTATGTATATTATATATGTTTATTAAAAAATGTATACATACTAGCATTAAACTTAGAACCTAAAATTAAAAAAATCACTTTTTAATTAAATAATATTATATATATATATGATTAGATTAATTAATATATTACATCTTAAAAATAAAAATCATATAATAAACATTTTAAAATTTATAAAATTTTGTTTGTCTACATTAATGATTTGGCAGCAATGAATTTTCAATTTTAGTATATATTTAAATTTATTTATATTTAATTAATGATATAACTATTTTTAATTAGAAATTGATTATGTATATACAAATATATATGTATATATAAACACATATATATTTAATATAGTTTGAAATTAAGTATAAAATTTTACATAAAAATATTACATAATTTTCAAATCTTAGAAATAGTTTTTAATAATTTTAATTACTTTAACTAAATCGGCTTTAAAATTATTTTATAATTGTTTAAATAAAAATCATTTTAAATTCAAAAAAAAATAATTTTTCTACAATGAACTTAAAGTTAGGTATTATTAAAAAAACAATTATATATATGTATGTATGTGCACATGCGTATGTATATTTATAAATAAATAAAAACAAAATTTTATTTTGTACAAAACTTTGCAGGAGCAATTCAAAAATAAATTATTCTATATTAATTATTAAATTATTTGTTGTTTAATATAAACAAATATTTGTTTTAACATATTTTAAAATATTATATATAAATTATTATAATCATTTTTCCACGTATTTGTGTGTGCGTGTATGATTATATTTTACCCAAGTATAATTTTACATGTCTGTATGTCTATAATTTTCGATGCGCGCACACACACACAGATATATATATATATATATATTTATTTATTTAGATAGCACATAGAATACTATAGGCGCTAACATGTTCGTTGCTATGTAAATCTCAGAATCTATGCACGGGCATTTCAAACCATGTGTACTTTATTATGTTGCATGTGCAAGTACACATATGCGTGTATGGTACCATATTCAAATATAATACAAAATAATATAAAGTAATATTTTATTAATAAAATTGAATAAAATAATGATTTTATTTAAAAGAAATTTAAAAATGTTCTAAATGAATTAGACTTTATAAGCCCAATAAAGATCAAAAATGATAAAAAAATTTGAAATTCACCCATTTACCCTGGTGCGTGCTAGCCCAGGGCCAGTTCCAACAGGTTTGAGGATCACTGGACTTCGTGCATGCATAAGAGTTTACTTTGTTCCTCACATCTGCTCCATCAACTTAGCTTTGCTTTACTTTTCTTGTAGCTTCATGACTTCCCTTGCCTACATATTGGGCTTAAATCTCTAGGGTGCAAATGCCCATAACATCGGTTATATCATGTACAACTTTTAACCTTGTGGTCCTTGTCCTAATGTTATCTTTGCCTTGAGGAAAGCTCAACAAATAAAGAGATATTATTCACTCTCACCTACCATTTCTCGACAGCCTAAGTATAATGCACATACCTTGGGGAAAGCTCAACAAATATATGCAGTTATCTTACCTCGTCTATTTTATATATTGATAGCACTACACATAACATCCCTAGCTTGAACAAAGCTCAACAACTAAGGAGTGTGCAAGTAATCTATTAACATAAAAATGGTAGAGTATAACATTTATATTAAAGACTCAATCTTTAATATACATAAATTAAGTGATATCGACTTGTGGAATAACGTATTTCTTATGAATTGCCCTCATGATTAAAGTGTCGGACATATATGAAATCTTAGTATACGTTCTATACATATGTATTTATTCCCTAAATCTAGTTTGAGTTTTTACCGTTCCACCTTTTATTATACATTCATATTATATAAATTTAATCCTTGTATAACATTTAATTATTCAATTAACTTATATTAATTTTATTAATTAAATCCTCTTTATAATTAATTAATTAACATTTTAGTTAATTTTTATTTTATACATTTTAATCATTTTAAATTGAATAGGTGTAGTATAACATTTATAGTTATACTCACGTACCTTATATATGTATTATATTATATACTAATTAACATTTAATTAAATAATTTTAATTAATTATAATTGATTCCGAAAATTATATACATTCACATTATCTTAAACATTCTAAGATAATGCAACATATATCAATATAAACATATGTTATTTAATTTAATTAATTAACTCTTTAATTTATTATTTAATTTATTAATCCAATTAATTATTCTTAACTTTTAAAAATAACTAATTTATTTTCAAAACAATTTTTGAAAATTGTTTTATAACATTTATAAAATTATTGCTTATTTTAAATTTTAGATTTACTCTAACTTCATAATAATAGCCCAAGGCCTAAATTAATTTTGGTCTTTGTATCGAAGATAACCTTTGGGCTTACCTCATCCTCTCGAGCCAAGCTAGTAGCCAGGTAGGGCAGAGTACTTAATTACCCACTTAACCTTATACGCTACTTTTCTACACACCCTACTATATGGGTAGATTTTAATAAATTATCTCTATTATCGCTAACGTAGACTACATAAGCTATTGGGCTTCAATACCATTGTTAGATCTGAGCCTGCACGCAGCAGTTTAAATGGGTAAATTTAAAATAAAATTTCTCATTTTGGATTTTATTGGCCCGATGAAGTCCATATTTTTCTAGATTTGATCTAAATTAATGTCAAATAAAATCATTATTTTATTTTATTTATAGATAATTTTTTTAATATTATATTTATGTTATATAATATGAACATGCATATCATATACACATGTGTGTACATGCACATGCAACATATACAGTGTACATAGTTTAACATTCCCGTATATAAGTGCTAGGATTTACACCGCAACGGACATATTAGCTCCTCCATATGCATATGTGATGTCAAATATGTATATAATGTAACTTCATATAAATATATATATTTATAATAGTATAAATATTTATATATATAATATTGTAAAATAATAATTTTTATAAATATAAATACAGATAAATTTAAATTCAAATTTCAAACTTCATATTTGAAGGTCTAGATCTAGATTTTAAAATATCTTTTAATTTCAAATATGAAACAATAAATTATATTTAATAAATAAATAAATAAAAACATGTGTGTGTGTGTGTTTTGCAAGAAAATAGGGTTGACTAGACCCTTACCAGTTTATTACATTAAAGAAAGAAAATACAAGATTGAGTTCAACAAACTGAAACTCAAACAAAACAAGAAGAAAAGGTAAACAAAGAAAACAAAGATTGGATAAAAAGGAAGAAAATCAAACATAAAACAAAGATAAGGATTTGGGAGGCCTTTTTCTTTTGTTTGGGATGTTTTTTCTTATGATTTTCCTTTTCTTCTTTTTGTCCTATATATACACACACTTATAAAATAATTAGTTTTTTTAGAAATATGTATTATATATATATTAATTAAAATCAATGTTTAAAACCAAATAAAAAAAATGATATGTATATCTTTAATTGTATGTATGTATGTATATACAGACACACACACACACATATATTCTCATATATATACTTTTGGCTATAGCAATATTGGATTTTTTTTAACACATGAATTTAAATTACTATTTTCTAATAATTTTTATATATATGTATGTACGTACGTACGTACGTATGTGTTTCTAAAATTTTACTTTCATAATATTTATACTTTTGTGTTTATTAAACATATATTTATGTATTACAATATATATTTGTTTTAAATTAATTTAATATGTTATGTTTAGATATGTATATATTTATATGTTTTTATAAATTAATATAAATACATAATTTTTTTGTATATTTTCATGTTTAGAATTTAGAAAAAAAAATTATGTGTAATATATATATATATATATTTAGATTTATACATTAAAAGTCAAATTTTGTTTTAAAATCCTTTTAAGATTATTATTTCAATTAACATATTTAATTTCTTTTAATTATTCCTTTACTGGGCGAGTGCTGTATATGCATGCATGCATACATACATACATACATATATATATATATGTATATCACAATACGTACATATATGCATATATATTCACATCCAGTATTGATAGCATATATAGGGATTCGTGATAACATGGTCTAATCTAAGCATATGTGATTCAAGATAATTATCAAATAAACATATAATTATAAATAAATAAGTTACCTTGACTATAGCCTAATTAGTATATATTGAATGCAGAATTGATTGTAATAACCCATAAATTTATCGCTTCTATAAATTATATTTATATTTGAAAATTTTAGATACAAGATTTTATAACACAAATTATAATGCTTTGAACCATAAATAATAATGGTAACTCATTTTAAAGGTATATTAACAAATATGGATATTTGGGGGTTTTTATTAGAAAAATGACAAAAATCAGCTTTCGGTAAAGTTGATATTTCTCAATATTAGCGTGTATAGAATTGGATACATATACTTATTTATCCATTTAAGCATGAATATGAAATAAAAAAAATTGGAAATAAAATATATTTATGACATCATTAGGGATGTCGTCAATTTTATATATTTTCTGTAATTTTAAAATTAAGCTTAAATACTTAAATAATTGTTTTAAAATAATAATAACTCATTTTAGATAGTAATATAGTGATAATAAATCATTTATAATATTTTTATAAAGATATATACTTGTTTTAAAAATATAAGAAAATTCATAACGCTTTATCGATATAACAGCACTTTTTATAAACAGTTGTTTAATATTGGTTTATATGGTTTTATAATTCAAATGTGATCATTGTAATTAATTTATAATAATGAGAAAAAAAATTCACATTTATATGTAATTTAATTAATAAGTGAAAATGTGACCGAGAATCGGCTTTTAGATTTTCAACGGCTTAACGAACGGAAGTTGTTCAAAGTGATTGCAACATTGTTTACATGTCTTATGCACATATACAACATAAACATGCATGTCCTAACATGTACATATACACATGTATACATACCAAATACATACATACGTGTGTGTGTGTGTGTATCACAAAATATCTAGGACAGTTATACAAAATCAAAAACAAAACATCCCATCACCTTACACTCTTACACACCACATGGAGCTAGCACATTGGAGGGGGTACGGAGGTAGGAAGTCATGGTCGTACCTAAGGGGGAGGAAGGGTGTGGGCAAGGGGTAGTTTAGTAATTTTGCATCTATATATTTTTCTCATTTATTTTTTATAAATACATACCCCCTTTTCTCATAAATCCTCACACCAAAAATATCTTCTTCTCTCTTCTTCCTAAGCTTTTTAATGGCTTCTCTAGACTTTTCCATTACAACGAAGCTCTATTAAAATAAAAACTACCATATACGAAGAAATACTGCCTTAAAGTCGAGATACGAATCCGTACTCTCATCTCTCTTTCTTCTTCTTGGCCGAGCATTATAAGCAGTCGCCACCATCTCAATACCAAGTTTCTGCCTTCTACAAGCCTAGGTCGTACACTTCTTAAGGAAACCAAGGTTGATTCCATAAGCTTCGGTGAGATAGTAGCAAAGCTTTGTTAAATTTGAAAAAATAAAAACCAATGAAGGTGAGAAACTCTACTAATTTATTATATAAAATCAATGATGATATTATATGTTTTCTATGCTTGTTTACGATGGTTGTTTATCATGTTTGGATGTGATAATATGTTTGTTTGGTTGTGGAAATAATTCACGTTAAATACACATCGAATTTACACAAAGGAAATCACTTTCCTATATGAATTATAAAAGTGTTACGGAATGATTAAACCTCTTTAAAATAGTTTAAAATGATTTATAAATGGTTTATAAACATTAAAACTCATTTCGGAAAAGTTTGAGACAGTTTAGAAAATGGAGTAAAAATATGCCATCGCGTTTTGGCAGTTCGCGATTTCATGACCTGAAAAGTTAAACAGAAAGTCGGAATTATTTGCAATAAGAATTTTTCGGACCATAATGAATATAGTTTTCAAACAAAAGAATAAAATCAAGATCTCATTTAGTAAAGTTTGAGATATGTCCAAATCAAGTTTCAAAAACGTCGCGCTTTGGCATTTCGAAAACCAAAATGGCAAAATTTTGAAGATAGATATTTTTAAATCTTTAAAATATGAAATAAATTCCATAAATATATTAAAATGTTTTAAAAAGGATTTGAGTTATTAAAATGGACATATGTGGAATAAAATTAGAATTTTGATCAAAGAAGTTTTAAAAACACCATTCGCAGCAGTTTTTGGTAACCTTTGAAATTAAGATTTAAACTTGGGATTTTCTTCCCAAATCTTTTGAGTGATCTTTTCAAATGAATAATTAAGTATTTTGAAGATGGTTTGGAAGTTTTATAACTATTTTAAAGGAGTGTTAAATAAATGGTTAAAGGAAAATTGTTTTAAACGATATTTGGAATTGGGTTAAGTAAATGAAAATCATCTATAAAAGATCATATAAAAGAGTTTAGAGTTGATCAAATAACTTGATCGCCTTATGGGTGCCAGAGAGGTAGTCTTTCAACCGAGCTTAGACAACCATTGACTGGGTTCCGCTCTAGCTATCCAGACTGGCCCGACGGAGGGGATAGTAAATTTGATTTACTCGGATCACATCTTCCTAAGATAAAAAAGATTTGGAGCTTTCCGAAAGTTAAATAATATTTAAAATAGGATTTTGGTTGTTAAAGAAAACATTCTAGTTCAACTCCTTATTAAATTCTGAGGAGGGAGCTCATACTATCCGTATGAATTTAAAAGGTGATTTCACAATTATTCGATGAATAGTACAGGTTGAATATGAAAATTAGTATTGGGTATAATCAGTATAAAACTTATGGATCCCTTTTATTCAATACTAACTAATTTGGGTTTACAGTAAACGATGTCTTAAATAACATTGTTTTTGACCCATTAAAGATATGTTTTGAAAATGTGAAATCTTCATTAAGATTTGAGTTATACTTTTTCTAAGTAATTAAAGATGAAATGTTTTGGTATTTCCAAAGTTAAAAAATGGTTTAATTAAGCAAAGGATTTGATAAAAGTGGTTTAATTATCCCGTATATACTGAAACAAAATATGTTTTAAAGATGTATATCTCTAAAGAGATATTTTACTTCAATAAAAGATACTGATTAATTGAATAATAATCACTTATATATTTGACATCTTTTATCAATAATTGGTTCGGAGAAACCGGGGTCAGATTTGGGTGATTCCTATCTGAAAACCACTTCAAAGCAATATACGTTCGAAAATGAAAACATGTTGAAGACAATGATTTTGAAGACCAAGATCTTCATAATGTAGGGCTATTTGTAACTAACCTCTAGGGTAATTCCCTTATCATATATATATATATATGGTGGAAATGGTTCCTTCGATTTTGAATCTTCAATGCAAGGACTGCTCGCTACTAATCCTAAGGGTGATTCCCAACAGGATGTAGTAAGAGAAGTGCCTTCGTTTTGTCCTGTGCTTGGATAACTTGTATGTACGAGTGTCTGACATTGCATTTCTAAGACCACGTACATTGGTTTTCACGAACATACATCTTTTTGGTGGTATATGAGGTATCCCCTCTTATACTTAACACCTTTCTCTAAGACGTACGAGCTCAGAGGTTGTACTTATGTAGAAATCAGTTAGTGCGTTGTTCGAAATGGCAATATGGCATTCAAAGTAGGATTTGTTCTGTGAAAGGTAAAACGTTACCTTAAGCCTCGCACATCGGGAATGACACAAACGGGTAGATGCAGCAAGGCTAAGTGGGTCGCTCCCATTAGGATATAGTCATCACCTTTCTAGATTACTCTCTATATTTCGGGTTTGTTGTGTATACTGTGGCCACGGATAGGTTGGGAACGATCGAGGTGATGGCGTATTTGGTACTATCTATGGTAAAGGTAGGCCAGTTCTGTATTGGTAGAGGTTGGAGCCTCAGGTGCATCCCTCTAGAGATATACTTTCGAAAGGTGGTCCCTTACCTTATCATTGTATGGAATCCATTCTTCAATACGAGCCTTTACGGTTTTAGTTGTAAACCTATTATGTTGGGATTTAATAAATGTAACAATTTCGGCTAAGATTATATATGTTTATTTGAAAGAGTTTTCAAAGAATGTCATTAAAAATAACATCTCTGATTTTGCGTAGCAAATAATTTGGTTATCATAAGGTAAAAACTCATCCATGTTTATGTGCAACGTGGTCTTATGGGATACCCTTTGTTTTTAAAAACCCATATTTTGAGTTTTCTCACACTATTCCCAAGGCCGACCCAGAGTTTATTTTCTTTTCCCCTTAAACTTTGGGTGCCCTAGTTTTCTGGGCAGCCAAGTAGTTTGGTAACTTAGACTATTTTTGGAGGAGCTTAGAGCAGGAACTGGAATTTCTTCTGTGGATGATTATCCATTCCCATTTCCGCTGCATTTGTTTACTGTTTGTATTCATCACTAGTAGGGATAGAGATTGTGATAGACTCTGATGTTTGTATTTAAAATTTCTATTGTAAAGATATATATTGAAATAATATATGTTATTCCATTCAAGTTAGATTCTATTCCGTCTTATTTTTCTTTTTACCAATGATCGATCTGTCTTTCCGGCACTTGGATTTGTGGCATGTGAATACCGAGGACATATTAATGTCGATCTTCAAGGTTCAAAAAGGAGGGTTGTCACATCGATTGACTCCCCTTGAATCTGAATTCAAATCCTTCTAGAGAGAGCTACTAGACTAAAAGCACTACGCACCATTATTGAATTGAATTGATTTTGTGTTTTAATCCTTGAATTAATTAAGGTGGGAAAGCTGTAGTTTTAGACCAAAGGAGGGACCAGTAGAAGCACTAAAAAAGAATAGAAAAATAAGGGGTTGATGCAATTTAAACATTGGAGAGGGAGATGAGCTAAAAGTGGATTTGGATACACTGTTGTCTCCTTCCATTTCAAATCCTTTTTAATAAAACTCAACTCCCCTTCTCTAACATCTATGGCCATACATTCTAGAGTCCTCTTAGCCCTTCGATCATTCCAAGCTTGACTAGATTAATATACATTTAAATCTAATCTAAAAGTACATCGATATCATATATCAATATGTGTGCATATAACTTTTATATACGCACTATTTTTAATATCGAACAACACAAATCAAACAATTTTTTTAATTAATATTCATAAATATTAATTAATTTATAACAGTTATAATTTAAATAAATCACGTGTTAGTCGGGGTATTCAATATTTTGGTTGTGTGACTCTTAGGCGTAAATTCGGTCAATAATTAATATCGAACCATTCGAATATTAACGTTCACACGTTATCTTAATTAGTGGTATGACATTATGGCTAAATTTATTGGTCACATGGCTTTGGTAAAACATATTTTACTTATTTTAAGCATTATCCACTAGTGACAATTGTTTATACCAATTCTCTTCGTCAAAACTACATCACATTAGGATTTATGGAATTTGGTAATGGTCAAAATTCCAATATCATCCACATTTAAGTTGTAAAGTCCAAACGCAAAGTCCTTGGTTCAATAATAACAATTATTTTTAACCAAACTACTCTAGCCAGAGACTTTGACTTTGGGTTGACTTTGGTTGACCATGATACTAACCTCGTATAACTAAGGAGACGAGTTTCTCTATTGAATAGTGTTTAACTTCTAATGCATCCACTCGACCCAACTATAATGATTCGATGGACGTCATGCCATAATTTAACTATAATCACTATGGAGTTTCCATATTAAAGCTCGACGGTATTTTCAAGTTGAGAGAATTGTGTAATATTCTCACATTGATATTTTTGGTTTGACCTTAGTTATATTAAGCAATAGAAAACTATCGAATGAGTCATTCCATGGTTATCCAATAACTATCAGTATGTAACCCTTTAATGCCCCCAGCGGCCTGGAGTAATACACTACCCAAAATTTGGAGAGTGTTACGTACTCTAGTTTTAATGATTGTATCAATATCCAGTCTCGATACATCTTGATTGGAAATATTTAAACCGATATGCTTATTATATTGTGATAAATTGCTCATAATTACAATACATTATAATTACTATCACAAAACATATCATTTGTGGATTCTCTGTTAAATATACTTTAACTAAAGTAATTAATTAATATATCACATTATATTAAGTATATGATAGAAAGAAAAACACCTTTTAATTTGAAAGTGACCTCATTATAGAGTTAATAATTTATAGTAAATTATAGAATTGCCCATAGGACAAACCCCTAACTCTATCAAGTTCTTCATCTTGTTTGTTGACCTTTATATGATTATTTCTTTCCTTTGGGCTAATTCTACACTCCCGTGAAAAATGACCAAAGCGATGAAAATTATAGCATTCAATATTTGATTTATCATTTCTTGGTTGGCTTGTTTGTTAATTCCCTATTCTACCATATCCTGGACCTCTTCCTGGATTAAAGTTATGATTTAATTCACTATTATGTAAAGTGTATTTTTTTTCCTCATCCTCCTCTTGCATGACCTTGTCCTCAATCTTTTCCTTTACCACGGCATCCTCCGCGTCCTCGGCATTTTTGACATGTGTTATGAACCATTTCCTTTTACTTTAGAGATAACTTTGCTTTTAGTGCTTGCTCTACTAATTCTCGAATAGATATCTTCAACCTTTCTTCATGCGCTTTTAATGATCCAATAAGTTCATCCGCAATAATGGTGTCCAAATCCTTTGATTCTTCAACAACCACAGTGACATAACTAAATTTTAAATCCAATGATCTTAAAAAATTTCTAACGACCCGATCATCTTTTATATCTTCTCCATATCACTTCATTTGGCTACTAATAGCCAAAAATCTCGAAATATAATCCGAAATAGATTCATAACCTTTCAAGTGCAGAGAATCAAACTTGCCTCTTAATGTTTGGAGATGTACCCTTTTCACCTTGTCAACTCCTTGGAAAGAGGATTGAAGGATTTCCCATGCTTGTTTTTAGGTGGTTACATTGCCAACCTTCTCAAACATTTATCATCCAAACCTTGATGGATGAGTGTGAGCACATTTTGATATTTCTTCTTACTAACTGCATCATCTACTTCGACCCCTTTCTCTACAAGATCACATCTTCATAGGCTCCAAGCATGTCCTTCATTCTTAATGCACCAAGGGCCATAATTATCCCTGTTGAGTGCTTGAACTTGAAACGGCATTCCATTCAACATATTTCTTTAACCTTTAATCTCCAAAAACAGGTGGCTCAGATACCACTTTGTTAGAAGAAAGAGAATATTTGTAAAATTATTGGAGAAGGCAATAGTAATGGAAATATATTTTTTACTACAATTTCAATTCAACTTGCATGCAAACACCAGAAAATGACCAGATATTTATAGTAGACTACACACTCTTACAAATAGACACAACTTTTTAGATAGACATCTTTTTATTTCAATGGATTTGATTCTTCATTGAATAGACACGACTCTTTGCTTTAATAGGCAGGACTCTTTATTTAATAGAGACGACTCTTCATCTGAAATGGGCATATGACTTTTTACTTGAATAGACCTGACTTTTCACTAATAGACATGTTGATTAGGTTTGCTTTCAATGGACCATGATTCTTCTTCTATAGAATGCCATTGGCACCCTTAATGGACCAAAAAATCCCAAAGCCCATTAAATAGTTAATTATATTTAAAGTTTGTTTAAATATATATCATATATCGATATGTGTAAATATAATTTTTATATATACATCAAATAATTATTGGTAACACTATGAACATCAAATACATTATTTTAATATTTCTAAAATATTAGTTAATTTATCACTTTATAACCTAACTAAATCATGTGGATTTTTGGAGAATTGACAATTGCAGTTGTGAGACTCAAAGGTGCCAAATTAGTCATTGAACAATTCAAATATTAACGTTCACACATCATCTTAGCTATTGGTATGATAGTTCGGATGAATTCATTGGTTTTAGATCTTTTCAGTAAAATCATTTTATATTATCTTAAGCGGTGCCAATAGTGACAATGATTTACACATGTTCTCTTCGTTAACACTATATCACTTTAGGACATATGTAGTTTGGTACTAGTCAAAACTCCAATATTATCCACATTCAACTTGATTGGTCCATAAATCAGTTCTAAGTTCAGCACTAACATTTATTATCAACCGTTCTACGCTTGTCAGAGAATTTGACTTTGAGTTGACTATAGTTTACCATCATGCTAACTTCATACAACTAAGGAGATAAATTATCTATTGGATAGTGCTTCACTCTCAATGCTTTAACTCGGACCCAATTATAGTCGTTCGATGGATGTCATGCATGAGTTAACTATAATCAAAATGGAGTATCCATATGAAAGAGTATTTTCAAGTCGGGATAATTATATAGCATTGTCACACTGATATTTCCTATTTGACCATGTTGATATCAACCATGGGAAACTCTTAGATGAGTAATTCCATAATGATCCAATAACCATGAGTATGTAACCTATTGATGCCCCCAACAGCCTTGAGTCATACATCGCCTAATATTTAGAGAGTGTTACATACTCAGTTCTCAATGGATATATCGATATCCTTTCTTGAAACACCTTGATCAGAAATATTTAAAATAAAATATTATTTTATTTTGTGATTAATTATTTATGATTGCAATAATTTGCACTTACAGTCGCATAATATTATATTTAAGGATTTTCCTATTAATATACTTTAAAATAATTATTTAATTACTCATATTCCAATATAACAAAGTATATAACAAAAATCAAATGCCTTTATTACGAACAAGATTGACTATAGAGTTAGATATATGTAACAAATTACATAATTGCCGCTATGGCATACTACTAACTCTTTCAAGCAGCATGAGAGAGAATGTAGAGTTTGTATTGGTAAGCAAATAGGTTGAAAGAAAATACATTATCATTAGTATCACATCATCTATTATATATCTTCTATTCTTTTTCCATTTAAAGCTTACTTTAAGCTTGATCCCATTTCTTTTGCTTTTATCATTTTCAGGTCACTAAAATATTTTTGTTTGAACCTCTTCATTTTAGAGTTCATATCTGCTTCCTTCAAATGAGATGTTGTGTTAATTGTTATCCCACTATTTTTCCATCCAATTTTTTTGCGATTCCACATTCTTTTAAAATTGCATTCATCTCTCCAAAGTGAAAACGATTATTTTCTGTTGAAAATGCAACTATGATAAAATCTATTGAATGAGATTCTTTTGTTCTATCTTCGTTTTTAATAGTTCCTTCTAGGAATGGATTGGTTAATTGAAGGATGAAGTAAGCTTTAAATGTGCTATGTATTTTTTTAGAAGTAGCTTCTATTTTACTAAATTCTGTACTAGTGCGTGGAAAGACTTTAAGCTACTTCTGTATCTCCCTTCGATGTCTGTTTGGATATCTTTGTTTTGTTTTTTGGTAGTTATGTGTCTAGCACTGCATTTTCTTATAGGTTATTTTCTTTTTCAGGTCGAATGAAGAATATATTCTTCATTTTCCTCAGCGGATTCTAAAATTTCAGATGAACCAGTTGATTCAGTTGTAACAGTTTTGCTATCTTCTTCTATTTTAAGTGCAAATGCATCGTAAGAATCTTTTTTTTCCTTTTCTTGTTCAGCTTCAGATATATTTTGAGTAATTATTTCTTTTGTTCTATTTTTGTTGTACATAGATCTTGATCGGATTATTTTTGCTTATTTCTTTTTAGGTGCAGATTTTCTTGAGATTTTTTGTACTTGAGTTGTGTTTTCGTACTTGAGTTGCTTTTTAGGTACTTGAGTTACTTTTTAGGTGATAGTTGTGTTTCGTACTTGAGTTTTTTTGTTGGTACTATCTTATACTTTTTTTGGTGTCTGTAAAGGTTATAATATTGTCAATATGATGTCATATATATGGATGACAAATATTTGTCTAACTATATTTGTGTTATGCAACGGCGATCGAACCAAGCTCCCAATCTCCAGCACGTGGTGTACAATATGAGTTGGCACACACTTTGTTGTAACAAAAGGAACCCACAATGTTATGTGCCTACCAATCTGTATTCATACACCACTTCTCCAAGTAATTTAGCGATATAGGAATATTCCAATTCCAAACCGTCATTCCTCCTTGTAACATGCGAGACAACCCTAACAATCTCTCCCTTGATTTGCATTTCCTTAGAGTACTTTGAGAGAATTGTTTGTCTGCATGGCCCAGTTCATGACCTTTGGGTTTGATACCAATTGTTATGTAATGGCGGTCGGACCAAGCTCCCCATCTCCAGCACATGGCTTACGCATATGAGTTGACATACACTTTATTGAACAAAAGGAATCCCCAATATTTCGTGCCCATCAACCGATGTTTATACACCACTTCTTCAAGTTATTTAGCGATGTGAGAATATTTCAATTCCAAACCATCATTCCTCCTTGTAACATGCAAGACAACCCTAAAAATTTACTTGGAAAATATTTGTCATGTCATATTTTCCTTGAATATTAGCCAAGTAAATATTTTCATGATACTATTTCACTGTTATGAATCTAATACCAAAATTAATATATCAAATACTGTCATTTCAAATACTTGTTTGGTAAATATTTGATATATTCATTTTTTTCCATTTGATGTATACTACAATTTAATCCAATCAATAACCAAAACTATTTAATGCAAATATTTGCAATTCTTAGCTTTTCAAGTATATGTTTTTAGTATTTAACATTTTCAATTTTTATAGTAAAATTTTCTGATATATCAAGCAATCATTAACCAAAATTGTTAATAGAAAATATTCGGTATGATCGGTGCTTTCATATATGTATCATAATATTTCAATCAATCATTATCTAAAATTATTAATGACAAATATTTTAAATTCTCGGTTATTCAAGTAAATGAATACGACAATTTCAACCTATCATCTACAAAACCATATATAAAAAATATTTGGCATTTCAGTTCTTACAATATATGTTTTCTAATATATCAAACAATCATTATCCAAAACCGCTTATAGTAAATATTTATCATTCATAGTTTTTCAAATAAATGTATACTACAATTTTAATATATCATCAATTAAAGCCACATATGTTAAATATTTGACATTTCTAATACTTACATGATTTTTTTATAATATATCAACCAATTATTAACTAAATTGCTTTCATCTAATATTTTTCATTTTTAGTTTTTCACATAAATGTATACTACAATTTCAATTTATCATCAACCAAAACCATGTACAGTAAATATTTGACATTTTCGATTTCGGTCTTTATAGTAAAAGTTTCTAATATATCATGAATTATTAACCAAAATTGCTTATGTAAAATATTTAACTTCCTTAGGTTTTCAAGTAAATGTATACTACGATTTCAATATATCATCAATAAAAATCATGTATAACAAATATTTGACATTTTTAGTAATTTTTATAGTAAGAGTGATAATTTATTCAAGTGGAGCATTAGGGGTTCGAACCCATGATCTCTAGAACCTATATCTATAGCGTCATCCGCTAACCAGTTGAGATATTGATCCTTGACATTTCTAGTCTTTATAGTAAGAGTATTCTAATATATCAAGAAATCATTAACCAAAATTATTCATGGCAAATATTTGACATGGTCAGTTATCTCATAAATATACCATGATATTTCAGTCAATCATTATCCAAAATTACTAATGTAAAATATTTGTCATTCCAAGATTTTCAAGTAAATGTATACTACAACTTCAACCTATCATCTATCAAAACCATAAGTGGAAAACATTTGATATTTTTAGTCTTTACAGTAGATGTTTTCTAATATCAAGTAATTATTAACCAAAATTGCTTATGGTAAATATTTGACATCTCGGTTTTTTACGTAAGTTCATATACTAGTTTCAACTTATCATTTAACATAATGATGTCTGATAAATATTTAGTAGAACTTTAATAAGAATAATAGTGAATAATTGGAATTTTTGATTTATTTACCTTTTCATCCTTGTTCTTAGGTTTTCCTTTTGAATACTTGAGTGTTCTTCGCAGTAGTTGTCAATGTTCCATGTTTGGAACACTAAACTTCTCCTTTTGTAAATTTGGTAATATTTTCCTATTTTTACTTATGTTTTAAGTTTTCTAGTTTCGAGATGATTCATGAGTCGAAGATGATTCCTAGGATGAGTTGTCGCTGGAGATGAGTCAGAGGTTAGTCATAGGCAAATTAGAAGTAAGTTTGACAGAAGTTTTAGAGAATTTATATCTTGATTTTGCACAATGATTTGTGAAGGGACGAATAATATTTGCATAGAGCAGTTATCTCGTAGTCAGTTGTAGGATTATTTTGGTAAATTTTTGTAAATCATTTAAAAAGAGGGATGTGTTTTATAAAATGTAAATGGGAGGGACTTAGGTAATATTGTTTGTAATAATAGGGATGTGGTCAAAATTTCCCTTTAGGAAGCCTAGTCGAAGGCATGAAGCCGAAGCTTCATAAATGGCCCTAAATACAAGTGGGAGGTTAATAGAATTAAGGATATGCCCTATACGATTATATAATCTGTTATGCAATCTTAATTC
Source organism: Allium fistulosum (assembly GCA_030737815.1). NCBI lineage: Eukaryota > Viridiplantae > Streptophyta > Magnoliopsida > Asparagales > Amaryllidaceae > Allium > Allium fistulosum. The sequence continues at coordinate 1,382,121,267 of CM060901.1, read as the reverse complement.
TGTAAATAATATTATTTGAAACAAAATATGTTTTTGGTTTTATTTTCTATTATACATGTTGTTATATTGTGATATAGGTAATGAGTTAATAATATTAAACATATTTAAGTAGAAAATTCATAAAAGCGGTGTTTTACCAATTGTAGTTATGAAATGTTCATAACCATGAGTATTGAACATATACAAACATAACACAACTCATAAAATGTTTTTAGTCGAGAAGTATAGAGAAAAGGATATCGATATGTCCGTTGATGTACGCAATGCTCTTCATGCAATGGATAATGATATATGCATGATTGTTGAGGACACCAAGGGGCTACGTAATTATGGTTATTTGGGACAATCACAGATTGACTCAGTGAGATTCATCAACAGGGAAATGTAACCAAGTCAAATAAAAGATCTAAGGGTAACACGTATAGCAGTCTTCTGACTTGAGAGTATTATCGATCTTGAGTACGTAGACTGTACTTTGACTATGGTCAACCACAACACATGGCGATCGTGTTATGACTATTGTTTGTACATGTTGAACTACTCAAAGTGAAACACTACTCAAGTGAGGATTCAACTCTTTTGTTATAGAATGTCAGTATCACCATAATTGATAAGTCAACTTAAAGCCAAAATATCTAGCTAGAGCAAATTAATTAATCGATAAAAGTTATCGGATTGGATTAAGGACTTTAAAGCGACCTACGCAATTAATAGGGATATAAATAAAGTTTTTCACCTTTGACCAAACTATAGATACCTAAGTTATATAGTAATGACGAAAAGAATACGTATTACAAATTATCTTTACTACGTGAGCATATATTAGATCGGAAATACAATTTCGTCTAAATGATCTATAAGTATTGAACTAGACCCTATAATATACTTCAGCAAAGTTCGTACCTGCTTCAATATTTAAATTGTTTAAATATTGACTATATATCGATTTCACACTAAAGAGTCACAACAACCGCATTGTCAGTTATTTCCAAACTCGGCTATGAGTAGAATTAATTTATAAATATTATAAATTAATAATATATTAATGCAATTGCTGTGTTAATATTTAGGCTAATTTTAATCATTTATTTTAAGCTTAAAACCAAATAGAACAATGTATAAAACTTATATGACAGTTCTAGCGATTTAGAAAATAGAAATAAATTATTTAATTAATGATTCAATAGAAGTCAAAGGTGTGTTTGACCTTGCTTGGGGCCTGCCATAGATGTGGATTTTTAGGGCTTTACCAAGTCCTGATGTCTCAATAGCTAGAGGATATAGTGGAGAATAAAGTACAGACCTTTAGTTAAAAATACCAATAGACTCCACCATAATTAAATACACATTTTTTCTGGAGTTGTGCTTCCAACCTTATCCGCCCACCCCAGCCTTGGTGAAACCATATATTCAACACTGCAACTTACAAGAGGTTGTTCTAAAAAAAGACGTACTAACTCTCGGCATGCTCATTTTGAGGAAATGTAATATTTTCCAATTTAGTTTTTAATTCATATAAACATGCTCATATATTTCACCTTAAGCTATTTTCTGAATACTGTAGAAGCATACATACATATGTACGTGTGTGTATCCATTTTCAATATATATATTTATATATCTGTGTGTGTGTGTTGTTGGAACTGGGCCAGCCCATAGTGGAGGATTTGGGTAAATTTCAAAAAAAATTCCTTTATTGGATCTTTAGTGGGCTATGTATGTTACCCCGCCTTTTAATCAAGGCCGGGATATCAACAAATTAGCTAAAAAGGATGGATATCAGGATTGGAGATCGCTTGGAAACAAGGCTATGATCGATACCGTCAAAATTGGACCAAGCTCCACTCAAGGTGGAATCGATCGGGAATGATAAACAAGCCTCGCTGAGGCTACGCTTCGTATTTCAGGTCAATCGGAGTTCATGTGATCGAGTTATGGATGGATCAATATTCATATGATCGATTGGAAACAAGGCTATGATTGATACCATCAAAATTAGACCAAGCTCCAATCAAGGTGGGATCGATCAGGAATGATAAACAAGCCTCGGTGAGGCTACACTTCGAATTTCAGGTCAATCGGAGTTCATACGCTCGAGTTATGGGTGGATCAATATTCATATGATCGATTGGAAACAAGGCTATGATCAATACCATCAAAATTGGACCAAGCTCCAATCAAGGTAGGATCGGTCGGGAATGATAAACAAGGCTCGGTGAGGCTACACTTCGAATTTCAGGTCAATCGGAGTTCATATGCTCGAGTTATGGATGGATCAATATTCGTGAAAAACTGGCCTATATCGATGCTTTCATATCCATTACTATGGATACCAGATGATGGATACGAGATGATGGATACCAGATGATGGATACGAGATGATGGATACCAGATGATGGATACGAGATGATGGATACCAGATGATGGATACTATCAGATGATGAATACGAGATGATGGATACTAGATGATGGATACGAGATGATGAATACGAGATGATGGATACCAGATGATGGATATGAAATGATGGATACCAGATGATGGATACGAAATGATGGATACCAGATGATGGATACAAGATGATGGATACTAGATGATGGATGCGAGTTGATGGATACGAAATCATCAGCCTACACTTGTAAACTCGAATTTGTATCGATCATATCTCACAATCTACGCGTTGGAACTTCATGAAATTTGGAGAGCAAGGACTTTGCACTATCATCTTTCACTATGATCGATCTCAGCTTGATCAGAGCAGTTTATGATCGATTCAAACTCGTTATGGATCGATCAAGGATCGATCCCAAATGACTCCAGATCGATCATGTGGGCTCATCTGGGCTTGAGAAAGAGTATTCCAAGATTCAATGCAAATATTTCTAGCTCCACACCTATAAATAGCACCTCCATTGCAACTAAAAGAGGGTCTTTTCTCTCGGCTCCTCTTTCTCTTCTTCTCTTTTGCAAAAAACTCTGCTTTTTGTTATTGATATTCAAAGGATTGTAACTGTAATCATAGTATAAAGGAAATAAAATGATTAATTCAAAGTGGACGTAGGCCAGAGGTAGCCAAACCACTATAACTCTTGTGTCTTTTCTTACTTTCTTTCATTTAAATTTTACTATTTCTTCATTTTTACCCTCTACATCATCTGGATCTATGATCCATGACTAGATATTGAGGATTTGTGTGTAAACACTGGTGTTTTCATTACATTCAGGGTTTTTGACCATTTTTGGTGCAAACACTTTAGTGCTTTCACTGAGAAAACTAGCACCCGCTATATCGGATTTGGAGTTTAGATTTGGAAAGCTAAAGGATCAGATCTAGGAGGAATCATGGTTAGGAAATCAGCAAGAAGGACATTACCAGAAAGGAGTCATCAAGAGGGAAGTCAAGAGGCTTCCTCTGGAGCTGGAGCAGATCAGGCATCCATCTACATCATAATGGATGAGATGCGAACAATGATGGATTCCATGCAGGAGAGATTATTGAAGAGCCAACAGGAGATGATGCAGAATCTCTTCAGGCAAATGGGCATGGTTGGAACCCAGAACCCAGGAAATGGAGCAACCGCAGCTGTCGGCTATGTAGAACAAGGAGTCGTAGCTGTAGAAATCTCTGGAGGTCGGATCCAGAACCAGAATGGAGAACGTGAAGGGAATCAGCAAAGACCTAGGGGCAGACCCTTGGGATTGGATATTGGAAGGCCCATGAATGAAGCTCAGCAAGCTGGGGCCAACAAAAACGTGAATGAGCAACATGAGGAGTACTACCCAGAATACCCTCCAGGACATGGGGGGTAGGACGAAAACGCATATAGGAGGCCATCTCGGATGGAGACGAGCGGATGGCTGGATTAATAAGAAGGATTATGAGAGGAGGGCTACCGAGCGGAGGCTTGGAGGAAGTTAGTCGGAGTCTGTTCACTCCGAATATCAAGGAACTCTCCAGAATTCTAACTACTAACGCTGGAGGCCTATGATGGGAAGTCGGACCCAACTATGCACGTAATTAGATACATCAGGCATATGGAAGTGCTGGGGGCATCTGAGGAGGTTATGGCAAGATGCTTCCCTTTATACTTGATGGACTTGGCTGCGCTCTGGTTCAGGCAGCTAGAGAATGGATCGATCAGGACTTGGGGCGAACTAGTGGAATGCTTCATGAGACAATTCAGGGTCCACGTTACACGACCCAAGAACGTAATGACATTGGCATCGATGAAGCAGAGGATAGGAGAGTCCATAAGGAATTTTCTAATGCGGTTCAATGCAACCATGGCTTCGGTGGATCGCCCGGATCCATCAATGATTTTGATGGCAGCGGTAGTAGGAATTGTAGAAGGAACTGAGTTCAAGGACTCATTGGCACGGAATCCACCACAGGATCTCGAGGAGTTCTATCATGAGGCAGAAAGGTTTATACGATTAGAGGATGCACGCGCCGAAAGGCAAGAGGTGAACACCGCGCAAGGCGAAGGAACGTCTGGAGAAGGACGTGGAATGGATAAAGGAAAGCGAAAGCAGGATGATGGATATGATGGCTCTAACAAATGGAGGAGAGACTGAGAACCCAAATTCACCACATACACAGACTTGATGGAGAATCTAGAATGAATTTACTTAGAAACACGGGGGCAACTCCCCTATCGAAAACCACCTAGAAGGAGTCCCATAGAGCGGGAGCGCAGGAGCGGGAGGTACTGCCTATTCCATGAGCTAGTAGGGCATACCACAGATGAATGCCGCCACTTGAAGGACATGGTGGAAGAACACATCAGGAGTAGCAGATTGCTACAGTATATGAGGAACCATACAGCAGCCATAGAACACGAGCAGCTACCGCCTGCACCAAACAGAAATGACCTTGGATCAGGGTCACACTCGTCATCAGCTGATCGTGATAGCAAGGGCCAAGTTCAGTATTTGAACTTCGGTCATCTAATGATCTTTCCGGTTTTGTTTCTAAAAATAAAGCGGCTATTCCACTTACACATGTAAGGGAATCGGAGCGATTCCCAAGCATGCTCTGAGATGGTAGTAGACTGCTCTGCCCGTAGAGGCATCACTTAGTTTTTATTGTTTTTTCATTGAACATTTAGAATTTGGATTTAATAAATAGATTTGGATTTTATGGAACAAATCCCTGACCAAAGAGTTAAGGGACGGATATTGGAAGTCAGTTGGAAATTGATCGCTTTATGTCCCTGACCGGAAAGGCAGGGATCGGAGTGCAGGAAGTGAGCGCTTTGCCAGAGAGCGACAGGATCGACTCACTTGACGTGGTTCCCCATTCACCGAAGAATGATTGGATCGGGGTTCGGCAAGAGCCCAGAGTGGCTGTAATCGATCTAGGACATAGGCCATGACATCGCTTAATGTTCAGGGATACTGAACAAGAGTGCATGGAGTGACGCCGCTTCGTTGGAGAGCGACAAGATCAGCTCGCTCGACGTTGTTTCCCCTTCACCGGAGAGTGATAGGATGGGATCCAACAAGAGCCCGGAGAGGCTATAATCGGTCCAAGAAGACCAGGACATCACTATATGCCCCCACCGAGGCTGGAGTGTAGGGGATAGGTTCGCTAGAGCGCGACAGGATCTGCCTATTCAATCGTTAAGTTTGAGCTTAGCAAGGGTCCAGAGAAGCTGTTGATGATCCAGAGAGATTGTAGGATTCGGTTACTGGCTTCCAAGATGTGAAATGGATATTGATTTGGCTTTGAACAGCTAGGGATTTGGTTAAGGACCCGGAGTGGTCCCGGATTAGGATATCGACTCGGAACAGTCGCGGATTTGGCTATCGGACTTGGATGGAATTGCTTGGTAATGGATTGAATTATGGATTGGATGGAATATGGACTTTGGATGTCAGATTTAAAGCTATTCAAAACACGCCTTCCTACCACAAGGCATATTTTGGGGGGAAAATGTTACCCCGCCTTTTGGTCAAGGGTGGGATATCAACAAATTGGCTAAAAAGGATGGATATCAAGATTGAAAATCGATTGGAAACAAGGCTATGATCGATACCGTCAAAATTGGACCAAGCTCCAATCAAGATGGGATCGATCCAGAATGATAAACAAGCCTCGGTGAGGCTACACTTCGAATTTCAGGTCAATCGGAGTTCATATGCTCGAGTTATGAATGAATCAATATTCATATGATCGATTGGAAACAAGGCTATGATCGATACTGTCAAAATTGGGCCAAGCTCATTTCAAGGTGGAATCGATCGAGAATGATAAACTAGACTCGGTGAGGCTACATTTCGAATTTCAGGTCAATCGGAGTTCATATGCTCGAGTTATGGATGGATCAATATTCATATGATCGATTGGAAACAAGGCTATGATCGATACCGTCAAAATTGGACCAAGCTCCAATCAAGGTGGGATCGATCAGGAATGATAAACAAGGCTCGGTAAGGCTACACTTTGAATTTCAGGTCAATCGGAGTTCATATGCTCAAGTTATGGATGGATCAATACTCATGAAAAATTGGTCTGTATCGATGCTTTCGTATCCATCACTATGGATACTAGATGATGGATATGAAAAGATGGATACCAGATGATGGATACGAGAGGATGGACACTAGAAGATGGATACGAGATGATGGACACCAGATGATGGATACGAGATGATGGACATCAAATGATGGATACGAGATGATAGATACCAAATGATGGATAAGAAATGATGGATACGACATGATGGATACGAGATGATGGATACTAGATGATGGTACGGAATGATGGATACTAGATGATGGATACAGAATGATGGATACCAGATGATGAATACCAGATGATGGATACCATATGACGGATACCAGATGATGGATACCAAATGATGGATACGAGATGATGGATACCAGATGATGGATGTGGGTTGGTGGACACGAAATCATCAGCCTACACTTGCAAACTCGAACTTGGATCGATCATATCTCACAATCTACGCGTTGGAACTTCATGAAATTTGGATAACAAGGACTTTGCACTATCATCTTTCACCATGACCGATCTCAGCTCGATCGGAGCAGTTTATGATCGATGCGAACTCGCTATGAATCAATCAAGGATCGATCCCAAATGACTCCAGGTCGATCATGTGGGCCCATCTGGGCTTGAGAAAGAGTATTCCAAGATTCAAGGCAGATATTTCCAGCTCCACACCTATAAATAGCACCTTCATTACAACTAAAAGGGGGTATTTTCTCTCGGCTCCTCTTTATCTTCTTCTCTTTTGCAAAAAACTCTACCATTTTGGTTATTGATATTCAAAGGATCGTAACTGTAATCACAGTATAAAGGAAATAAAAGGATCAATTCAAAGTGGACGTAGGCTTAAGATAGCCGAACCACTATAAATCTGGTGTCTTTTCTTACTATCCTTCATTTAAATTTTACTATTTCTTCATTTCTACCCTCTACATCATCTGGATCTATGATCTGTGACTGGATATTGAGGATTTGTGTGTAAACAGTGGTGCTTTCATTGCATTCGGGGTTTGTGACCATTTTTGGTGCAAACAATGTAGTCTAATCCATTTAGAACTTTTCCAAATTTTCTATTAAATAAAATCAATTTTTTATTTAAATTAATAAATAAAGTTCTATTTTATGTAATTAGTATTACATTTTATATATGTGTATCATGTACACATATTTGTATGCATGCTCGTGCAATAGAATAATGTGTACACGGTTTGACATGTCTGTTTATAGATTTGGGATTTACATCGCAAAGGGCATGTTAACTTCTCGTATATACAGATGGATTGTCTAAATGTGTGTACTTATATGTGTATGCATCAAATTATTGTATAATATATATGTATGTATGTAAAATATAATTATATAATTATTATAAAATATTGGTTGTAAAGTATTTACACCAAGCATTTATTAAAATACATATACATATACATAAACATATATATAATTAAATTATAAATTATTTCATAAAATAATTTATAACATTTATAATATGAAATTTGAACTGAATTTGTTTTTATATTTTACTAATTTAAATGTATATTACATATAAACATAAAACTAGTTATAATTATATATATAATAAAAATTTACAATTTAATATATATTACATTGTTGCTTTTTTGGCCAGAGAATAATATGAATATATATATAGACACATACATTTTATTTATATAATCAATTTTGAATTAAATAATAGTATGTGTATAATAAATATCGAGAAAAAAATCATTTTTTATTACTATTAAAAGCCTTTTAGGCATGAACAATTTTTTTATAAAATTTAAAATATATTTATTATATCATTTAATCATTTTGTGCTTAGATTTAATTTATAAAATCATTTAATATTATTATTTTAATAAAAAAAATTTGGCCGTTGCCATCATACAAGTGTACACAAAAAATTATTATTTGTATATCTATATGCACTTACATATACAATCATCAACATGTGACAATCTATCGATATATCCATTCGTGATATTTCTAACTAACAACATATAGAACAATGAATCTATAAGCATTATTATATAATAATAAACCAGCAAAGTACATTTAACCAAAGCCTAAGGTTTGCATGTTGAAACGAAGAAATAGACTCCTTTAATCCAATCCTAATCCCGAAGTTGCTAGATTTCGAATTGCCTTACTATTAACGATCGAATCGAAGCAAATTGATGTTAATTAGTGCTTGGATTTTTGAGGTTGTTATAAGGCGATGGCGGCCTGATATTAGAAGCAAAAGGAAGAATGAATAAGTCACAAGAGAAGTGAATGCTAGAGGGAATAAATAAAGGAAGGATGAGAGAGTGAAATAAGGATCAAGGTCCTTATTTTTCTCTTACTAGTTCTCCTATTTTGAACTCAAAATTCCTCCCTCTAAACCATCATATAGCAAGCCCCAATTTGTTGCCCTTTAGCTACCTAAACCAAGTCCTAATTGGGCCTTAAAACTATTTCAAGCCCGAACAATATTTATTGCATTTAAATCCAATTTAAATACGTATCGATATCGTGTATTGTTTAATGTTTATGTAACTATTATATGCACATTGTTTAATTCACATAAAATAAAATTTTGGAATTAATATTTAATATATATTAATTAATAAATCGCAGTTAGAATTTAATTAAATTGCATGGTAAATAGGAGTATTCAATGTTTAAGTAGTGTGACTTTTAGGTGTGAATTCAGTCAGCGATTAATATCTAACAATTCGAATATTAACGTTCACACTTTACTTAGCAGGTGGTGTGACATTATGGCCAAATTTATCATTCACACCAATTCCCTTCATCAAAACTATATCACTTTGGACTTATGAAATTTGGTAATGGTCAAAATTCAAATATTGTCCATATTCAACTCTACAGTCCAAACACAAAGTCCTTGGTTCAATAATAACAATTATTATTAACTGTACTGCTCTGCCAAAGACTTTGACTTTGGGTTGACTTCAGTTGACCGTGATACTAACCTCGTACAACTGAGAAGATAAATCCTCTCTTGAATAGTGTTTCACTTTCAATGCTTTCGCCCCACCCAACTATAGTCGTTCGATGGACACCGTGCTACGATTTAACTATAATCAAGGTGGAGCTTCCATATTGAAGATCAACATTATTGTTAAGTCAAGAGAACGGTTTAATTTTGTCACATTGATATTTTCTATTTGACCATAGTTATATTAACCAGTATAAAACTATCAAGTGAGTCATTCCATAGTTATCCAATAACTATCAGTACGTAACCCCTTGGTGCCTCTATTAGTCGTGAGTAATACACTGCCCAACATTTGGAGAGCGTTATGCACTCTAGTCTCAATGAATTTATCTATATCCAGTCTCGATACATCTTAATTAGGAATATTTAAAACTATATGTTTAATTTCATTGTGATAAATTACTTATGGTTACAACGCTTTGTAACTACTATCGAAAAACATATCATCTATGGATTTTTTATTAAATATACTCTTAAATCAATTAATTAATATATCATATTACATCAAGTATACAAAAGAAAGAAAACACCTTTTATTTCTAACAAGATTGGTTATCGAGTTAGGTATAATAAATTACATAACTGCCCCTTGGGCATACCCCTAACTTTATCATATATATATATATATATATATATATATAAACTTATTTTCGATAGAAAATAAAAACATAAATTTTAAAACTGAACATAATTTATAAATATATATAATTAACCAAAATCCAATTTTCGCAAAACTTGCTTTTCGGTTTAAATTAAAAAAATATTATTTTGCTCTTCCAATTTTCGGACATATACACACACACACACACGCAAATGCACATACGTGCACACACGTACATATACATATATATCTGGATAGATATATATTATAACAAAAGAAATATATAATTTTGAATTAATATAAATAAAAAACTATTTTTTTATTTCGTTTGGTATAAAATTAAGGTTTATCTTGAATTATTCAAACTAAATCATTTAAGCCAAAATTATTTAAAATAAAAAAAATTATATGTTGCCTACTGTAGCATGTTTACTTTTTTTGAATAAGTCAAAATTATTTAAGTTGAATTTTTTAATATAAAAAAATTATTCAAACTATCATTATAATGTAAGACCTGACATTTGTGTACACGATGAAGAATTTGTTTATAACTATATGTATCTAAAAATTATATCATTTTCTGATAAAAAATACTACAGTGTTGCATTTTGCTGTATTATTTGATTCGCTGTGTCTAAAAGTGAAATATTTTTAGGTGTTAATGAATCTGTATGAAAACAGATTGTGCAAAAACACTTTAGTAGACATCTAAATGAAGAGAAGGCATAACATGAAAACCTGTATGATTTATTCACAGTAAAACTAAGCATGTATTCTTTGTATTTTGGTTAACATTAAGCATGTATTCAAAGTTAAAAGCAAGTATGTAAATGTGTAAACAATTTAGTAGGTATGTGTGCATGATATGTGTACTTCTAAGGGTATTTTTTAAATGTTATTGTTGGACATAATTTGTTTGATGAAACTACATGGTGAAGCATATAGGTTTATGGAAATTGTTTTTAGTCTGTAAAAAATAAAAATAATTTTTTTTAGGAAATTGCTAATGTTTACAGACCTCTGCTCCATATAAGCAAAGAATTATATCATATATTATTGGTTTTATGTCACAGCGAAGTAGTCCATTGATGTGCTCGCTCTAAGCTAACTTAATTTATTCGTTCAATAGTGCATATGTAGGTGGAGGACTTTGGTATTAGCAATTGTATACATTTCAACAGTTGCCATTCTATCTTATGAAGTAATTGGTAAGGCAAATAGAACGGATAAAATTATGTTGTAAAGTTTCTGTTAATTATATTTACTAACAACATGTTTGACAAATATTTATAAGTTGTCAAAAGCACTTGTGTAGTAATAGTTACATTGATATTTTGTATTGGTGAGACAACCGGTAAAAGAATGTAGGACGTTAAAAGGTAATAGTTTCAACCTTGTGAGTGTAAAAAGTTAAGGATTAAAAAAATCAGTGAACACAGCGGTGGACAGTAAGGAAATTCTAGAACATTTGGATTGTGGTAGAAGTTTTCTATTAATATGAGAAGGTGTCACAACGTTATGAAAAGGGAATTGGGGAAAGTTGCCAATGATCAGATGGGATGTAAAAGCGACGCCTAAGACACTTGTGCAATTACTAAGAAAAACAATTCTGTTAATGACCAGATATTTCAGAAGTCAAAATAGGACAGTAGCTGTGTTGAATAGGAAAAAGAAATAAAATGTTGTGTACCTTTGAAGTTGAAGTAGTAGGGGGTCATGAAGTTGTAAAAGCTTTCTGTGTCCATTATAAGGAATGATCCATTTGCGTCAGTGCCGATGGTTACCTGGAATGAAGCAAGTGTAGGTGTAGAAATGTTAGTTTTCATTTTTCAGTCTTATAATACCATTTAACTGTCTCAACAGAGCCGCAGGCCAATGAATTCATGCTTACCATTTTTTGATGTCCAGCTACCATTGTTGTATTAGGGGACGTAGTTTTCAATATCATAAATTTGACAATGTGTATTTTGACGGAATAGAGCACCCTCCCAAGACTGTTTAGAGATGATAATGTATTTGTTTTTGTATTGAGTACAAATCTATTATTTATTGTTAAGTGTTTAAGTTGCAGACCATTATCCACTGAATATTTATCGGATGCTTTCATTGTACAGTCATAAAATAAATTATTGTGTGTAATAACGACTAAAATTTCACGATCTATGTCAAACCTATACCAAAGGTACTTCTGCCATTAAAATTACTTCTGTTATAACACTGGAAAATTTGATTCTCCTACAACATACATCCTAAAATATTTTAAAAGAAAATAAATCTACAATTACATGATTTTTGGCTATAAGCACAATTTCTTCGCTTAACTGTGTATGTTTAGACAACACATAAGAAATAACTTCAAACAAATACATTAGTTTCTAAACCCGTAGTATATAACCTCAAAATCACCACTAAACAAACCAAATAAAGATTCATTTGATAAACACCAAGAAACTAATGAATTTATTATGGCAACCTTTTTCCTTCAACATTTGCCAAAGTGTGAGCCCAATAGAACCAACAAAAACTGCCTACACAAAATTTAACATAATAAGACTTGTACAAAATGACTATGGTAAAGTATTCTTTACCTTACGTTCACTGCTTAGAGCATTGTGGTAAGGAACGGAATATAATCTACATAAAGATCGTAATTTGTACATCTCTATTTCTATTTCATGTTATTGCATTATTTTATCCCCAAAAGTACCACATTACTATAAAGAGAGATGAAGTTGCACAACATAAATCATTACCAAAACGATATCCAAATTAAGGATGATACAACTCAATATTTTCAACTTATATACTTACCTTGCAACATGTAAGAAGAAATCAATATTTAATTTCATCTTTAAATATAATTTTGGCAAAGTTAACATGGACTAATCTCATGATTTATTAGGTGATAAAACACCTAAATCTGTTAAGGAAAATAGAAAACTAAATTGCCTAAATGGGCATTTCTTCTAGTGATTTAAGGTGCGAGACCTCCCTTTATAGTTGGAGCAAGGTCCTTTATAGTCAGAGCAAGGTTACTAAAATGCGACTATTATACTCAATATTATTGGTCAATCATTATCAAAAATTATTTTATCTAAAACACATACTGTCACATAACCTATGCTCCTAATGCAATCTTTGATCTTGGAATAATGTTACATTCTCAATTTATTCATGTAATACCTTATGCACACATGTAATGTGAAAAAATAATAAACATATAGAAAAGATCAAAGATTATATTAGTGCAAATACTTGCATAGAACTCATCAACTTCTATAGTAAGCTTGGTGTGATTGATTTTTCTTATTAAATTAGCAATTACTTTATGAATTGAATAGTGTTATCTGCATATTCCTATCAAATTTAATCCATAATCAAATTCATATCTTCTTCTCAGTATAGCTATTGGGTCTTCTCAGATATACTGGATGATGGATATCTTGACTTAGTCAATGTAAGAGCTCATAGTATTATTTTAAAGAAATTAGATTTTTTTATAGACAGCATGGTTTTTTTCCAAGCAATAGAGAATCAAAAAGGAAGAACTATGGATTAAATATGGAACTATAATGAAGACAAATTGATTAAAAAAAGGGAGTTGGCCAATATGACATATTAGTCCATAAATTAAGGGGAGAAAAATGAAACATCTTGTAGCATGTACTTTTTAGTTAGTGATCACTATGTGCAAGGGATCATTACTTTAAGATCACCATGTGAATTGGTAAAATTCATTACAATCTGTGTGTATAAGGAGTATAATGAAATAGTAGGAAAATACGCCAAGACTCGATCTCAGAGGAGTTACTTAGTGTAACGACCCCCATTTTGAGGCCTGAAATTAAGTGCTGCTACGGATGCTGTAGCCATCCATAGTTATTAATTTCTAGTGACAAAATGCAGCTATGTTAACCATTTTGATAAAAAGCACATGAGTATGGAAAATTCAACACAATTTTAAAATAAATTTTCTCATTTCATTTCACAATAAGATTTCAATTTCATTACATAATCCCAATTCGCAAACCTCGTTAGAAGATATAATTATTACAACGTATTCCAAGAGCGACATATGAAGATGCCCCTTTGGATGATTAGAGTCAAATATCTAGCATTTAATACAACTTGCCATTACAACACAAAAGAAAAATCAAAACATGGCAGAAAATAGTTATATGGCTCCTGCTAGCTAGATTGCCTCCTGCACATCTCCGGAAGCTTATTTGTCTAAAGAGAACCTGAAAAGCCCTTACTCTCAACCTACTCAAATGAGTACTCGAGAGTTTAAGGGGAAATGAAAACTTCAGGTCGGAGAAAAAGTCTGGTGTAAATAATAATCTACCATCTCAGACTAACAGATATCTAGTGAGACAACGCCACTGTACAGAATATATTTCCCTCACTAGTACCAAATTAAACATTTTAACCATATGTTGTCCTCATGCATCCATAATGGTTATAACAGAATAATATAATAGTGTATAAACATGTCATATGTACCGGATTACCCGTCCCTCATTTATTAGACTACTCATCTAAGTTCTCATTGACTACCCGTCTTATATTCATGTGGACTACCCATCCCACATTTTATTTTAATGTGGACTATCTATATCACATTTTATCATTTAAATTGATGCGGACTATCCATCTCACATCTTATAGTTTTCCTAGGATGATTATAAACCCTTAAATTAACCAATTAGAGACTATCCATCTTCCGCATAATGTAGACTATCCATTATACATCCCATAGTTTTCCAACGATGACTATGAACCCTTCACTTAGCCATTTAATTTATATTATCCACATGTTTCTATTTATCCCATGTTACCCATAGTTTAACTTTACTCCATGCTACCCACATGTTCAACATTAATCCATGTTATTCACATGTATAACTTATGTAACGATCCGTAGTTTTAACTATTTTAAATTATTAAATTTAATATGATTATTTAATAAAAATGGTTAGAAATAAAAATTTATGTTTTATCTGTGTAATTTATTTAATATGGACTTGAATAAAATTTTGAAAAACCAATTTCGAAGACTTTTTCAATAAAAGGTATTGAAATGAAATTCTATGTATTGAATGTGTTTATAATCAATAGTTGGGATTGAATAATAAATGTTGAGTTATTTAGATGAAAATAAAATAGTTATTGATAATGAAAATTCATTTGAAATTTAATGATTATTAATATAATTTATTGGATAATTAAATTGTTTAAATTTGATATTGGAAATCATTTAAATAATTGAATCTAGGATTTAATATGAATGAAAATAATGTTGAAAGTTGATTTAAATTTTATTCAAATAAGAATGAAAACTGTTTATTTTTAAAATTGAATTTAAAAGTGCATAAATAGAAACTGGAAATTTTATATTTTAATTAACGTGTAAAAATAGTCTTTTCGGGCACCGTCTCGGATTTTGACGAAACCAGTTTCATCGGATCCGTAATAGTGAATTATTATAGGATTTCAAGTTTCTTAGCGATCAGACTTATTGTTTGGCTATGCGAGCTTGAAACGTGTGGAAATTAATTAAAGGAATTTAATTAAAATAATTTGATTTCGAAATGCTATCTTCTGAATATGATGAAATTGGCTCCCGAGACTAGTTCCATTGTGTTCAGGATAGGGTATAACTTATAGGACATCAGGCGGCATGCTTCGTTTGGAGTTTGGAATTTTCGTGGGTTAATTGGGTCGGAAACTTATATAGTATGTCGTTCATTTCGTTAACCCTAGATAAAACTCGACAGCTACATCTCTTAATCGTTTAATGGCCAAAATTGCATCTCCTTATCTTCTCGATTTCTTCCAATCCGCTCAACGAAATCACTCGACCCCAAAAGGGAAAATGTAGAGCTCGACGAGCTCTACACATCCAACGGTGCGATCATGGCGGAACTTTTCAAAATTGCCGTGATTCGCTCGCAAAGTCAATGCGGGTTTTGGGTCCTTACGGACGAACGGCGGGGGAGAGGTCAGCATGGTTTTTGGCGGTGGTGGCTCAAAGGGAGGCACCTTCGGCGATGATCTCGATTGATGAACGAAGGTCTCTGGTGGCGTGCATCTTAGGCTCGTAGTCGCGATATTGGGTCGGCTAGCGTATCGCATGAGAAAGGTGAGAGAGAGAGGATGGTAATGTTTTTTTTTATTTATTTATTTAGTTAATTAAATTTTAAATTATGTTGAACATTAATAAATTGCATAACTTTTGCATACGAGGTCCGATTCAACGAAACAAGTCGCGTTGCGATCGTATCGACGTCGTCTACGAAAGGGATTGAAGTGGAATTTATTTGACTCTGAAAAATTTTCTATTTCAAATAAAGGTGAGTGTTTAAAATGCTCACGGAGTACTAAAATATTTTTATGTTAGTTAAATTGAAATCGTGAAGTTATTTATTTTACTGACTGTTGTTTGGTAGTTTAACTGACATTTGAAATTGACATCTGTTTTGAACTGATAGAAATTTAAATTTGACGGTTAAATTGAAAGTGGAATTAAACTGCTAGTTAAATTCCCAATTATTGATAACTAGTAAACTGTTGTGATATATTGACTGTTTTGGAATATCGATTGTGATGGATGTTATTGGTTGACATTTTGGATGATTTGATGTTTATTTATTTTATATATATCTTGTTATCACCCTATATATTATTTGATAGTATATAAATTGTTATTTGGATTATTTCGAATAAATTAAGAAATACGTCGAAATGGTATATACCTATGACATTTATTTTGGGTTGAAATGATATATATATCCATCCCTGAAACTAAAATAAAAATAACTACTGGTATATAAACTGTTTATCCCATATTACCCATATGTTTAACTTTACTCCATGCTACCCACATGTTCAACATTAATCCATGTTATTCACATGTATAACTTCTGTAACGACCCGTAATTTTAACTATTTTAAATTATTAAATTTAATATGATTATTGAATAAAAATGGTTAGAAATAAAAATTTATGTTTTATTTATGTAATTTATTTAATATGGACTTGAATAAAATTTTGAACTAACCAATTTCGAAGATTTTGGCAATAATAGGTATTGAAATGAAATTCTATGTATCGAATATGTTTATAATCAACAGCTGGGATTGAGTAATAAATGTTGAATTATTTAGATGAAAAAAAAATAGTTGTTGATAACTAAAATTCATTTGAAATTTAATGATTATTGATATAATTTATTGGATAATTAAATTGTTTAAATTTAATATTGAAAATCATTTAAATAATTGAATCTGGGATTTAATATGAATGAAAATGATGTCGAAAGTTGATTTAAATTTTATTTAAATAAGAACGAAAATTGTTAACTTTTAAAATTGAATTTATAAGTGAATAAATAGAAATTGGAAATTTTATATTTTAATTAACGTGTAAAAATAGTATTTTCGGGCAACTATCTTGGATTTCAACGAAATCAGTTTCATCGGATCTATAATAGTGAATTATTATAGGATTTCAAATTTCATAGCGATCAGACTTATCGTTTTGCCGTGTGAGCTTGAAACGCGTGAAAATTAATTAAAGAAATTTAATTAAAATAATTTGATTTTTAAACGCTATCTTCTGAATATGATGGAACTTGCTCCCGAGACTAGTTCCATTGTGTTCGGACTAGGGGTATAACATATAGGACGCCAGGCGGCACGCTTCGTTTGGAGTTTGGAATTTTCGTGGGTCAATTGGGTCGGAAACTTATATAATAAGTCATTCATTTCGTTAACCCTAGACAAAAATAGACGGCCGCGTCTCTTAATCGTTTAATGGCCGAAATCGCCTCTCCTTCTCTCCTCGATTTCTTCCAATCCGCTCAACGAAATCGCTTGACCCCAAAAGGGAAAATGTAGAGCTCGACGAGCTATACACATCCAACAGTGGGATTGTGGCGGAACATCTCGAAATCGCTGTGGTTCGCTCTCGAAGTTGGTGTGGGTTTTGGGTCCTTACGGACGAACGGCGTTGGTAAGGTTAGCGTTGTTTTTGGCGGTGGTGGTTCAGAGGGAGGCGCATTAGGCGGTGATCTCGATTGACGAACAAAGGTCTCTGGTGGCGCGCGTCTCGAGGCTCGTGGTCGTGATGTTTGGTCTGTTGGTGTATCGCATGGGAAAGGTGAGAGAGAAAGAGGAAGGTAACATTTTTATTTATTTATTAATTTAATTAATTAAATCTTAAATTATGTTGAATATTAATAAATTGCATAACTTTTGCATACGAGGTCCGATTCAAACGAAACGAGTCGTGTTGCGATCATATCAACGTTGTCTATGGCATGGAATTGAAGTGGAATTTATTTGACTCTGAAAAAAAATTTGTTTCAAATAAAGGTGAGTGTTTTAAAACGCTCGCAGTACTAAAATATTTTTATGTTAGTTAAATTGAAATCGTTAAGTTACTTATTTTACTGACTGTTATTTGGTAGTTTAACTGACATTTAAAATTGACATCTGATTTGAACTGATAGAAATTTAAATTTGAAGGTTAAATTGAAATTGGAATTAAACTGCTGGTTAAATTCTCGATTATTGATAACTGGTCAACTGTTGTGATATATTGACTGTTTTGGAATGTTGATTGTGATGGATGCTATTGGTTGACATTTTGGATGATTGGATGTTTATTTATTTTATATATATCATGTTATCATCCTATATATTATTTGACAATATATAAACTGTTATTTGAATTATTTCGAACAAATTAAGAAATTGGTTGAAATGATATATACCTATGACAATTATTTTGGGTTGAAATCATATATATCCATCCCTGAAATTAAAATTAAAATAACTGATCACTTGGCCATAGGATATAAAATTATATACGGACACCTGATTGGTTAAATTTAATGATTTTAAATTCTTGAATTTGAATCTATTCAAGTGATTTTGTTTTATAAAATAAAATTGAATTGAAGTATGGGAATCGGATTATTTTCGAATTCGAGTTTTGAAATGTTGAATTTAAAATTTGTAAAAGGAAATTGTTTAAAGAATAAAATTTGAAATTTGAAGTTATAATTGATATATAATTTGAATTATGGAAATCAAGTTGTTTTAGAAGGTTGAATTTTATTCGAACTTCGAGATTTGTCTTCGGAAAAGGGATTCAAATTGATATTTCAAATATGAGCTCAGAATTGAATTATTTTAAAATATTTGAACCTTAAATTGAATATTGAAGTTTAAATTGATTTAAGTGATTTAAATCGGTATTTTAAAATCGAACTAAAAATTGTTATAAATTCAAATGGTTTAAAATAAGAATTGAATTGAAATTTAAACCATTGAATCGAATTGTTGAATTGAAATTGAAGTTAAAAATGAAAATCAAAATTGAAATTTATTTGAATTGAAATTGAAATTGAAGTTAATTCAAATTGAGTTGGAATTGAATTGGTCTGAATTGAAATCGAAATCGAGTCAATTTGAATTGGTTTGAGATTTAAGATGATGTGAATTGAAAGATTTGGAATTGGATCAGTTTGACTTTGAAACTATTTTCAAATATTTTTTTTAAATATAAACTGTTGAAATCTATCTTTTTAAATATTCAAATTATTTGATTTTTCAAACTATTTTACTATATAAACCATTTTCAATACTCAAACCATTTTATATCAAACTATTTAAACTATTTCTAAACTACTTAAAATATTTCAAACTATTTTCTAAAAATTCAAACTAGTCAAAGTGGGAAGTTTTTATATTTAAATCATGGATTTAAATACGAATTGGGTTAAAATGAAGTTATAACCTAAATGGAAATTTGAAACGATTTTTGGAAGTGAAATTGAGATATTGAGGCGAAAATGATTTTTGAAGTGAAACAGCATATTTTGAGTAAATATGATATTTTGAAATGAAATTGATTTTGAAGCGATTATGATATTTTGATGTCAAGTATGAATCATTTTCTGAAATCTAAAGTATCAACTGATGTGTAAAATGACATTTGGTTGTTAAAGAAACTGGGGCCTCTTATTGGCATACTTACTGTAAATATTGGGACCACTTTAACAACTGTGTACGCGGAGGAGACTCCAGAATGAAGTGGTTTGATTTGGCGTACGTTTGTTGGATTTGAAGAAAGAGAACGATGATGGATAGACCCCAGCACTTGGGCCAATTTGATATGACTAAAACAGGACGGCTTGACAGGGCCTAGTGGGCTAGCTACCCCTAGCGGACATCCGTTCTTCGATTTTCTTCTTGGACGTGGTCCATACAATTACTTTTGATGTTGGCTTCGATTGGTGCATCTTGATTTTGGGATAACCTCCCTTTGACTCGATATGGGATGGATGGACGCGGTGGGTGATCATGGCTATGATATGTTACCACTGGCCCTATGACCCGAACTGGTAGTATCCTACCTTGGGCATTGCCTCACGTTCCTTGTCATACTTTTATCCTTATACGAGACCATTACGATTTGTTTTAATATTGTCGTACCATGGCGCATCCCTATCCCCCGACATGCTACTGAGGCGTTATATGCAAACTGTACAACAATGCTTAAAAACGCGTTAAGGGAGATAAATGTAAAGCCTTAACGCTAAGAAAAATATTTATTTTACTGATTAGACATTACATATATAGCGTATTTTACTATATATAAATATTTTGACGGATCCTTAAGAGCTGGAAAATCCTGTAACATCTCTTGAGTTATTGCACGCTCGTTATACACTAGATAGGAGATGTAAAGCCCCGTAAGCCTCTATGACGCTATTACACTCATGTTATATGTGATATTGATTTGACTCACATAAGGATACTTTATTCCTAATTCAAGTGTTTTTTCTTTTCATTACGCTTGGGTGAACCTTGAGTTTTCAGCGCATTGAAGATTATTCTAGAGGATGAAGAAGAAGATTTGGTATATTATATTACTAGTATTATTTCACCACATTGTTGTTCTTCTGCATTGTTTTATTAATTCTATTGTATATATAACTCTGATAAATGTTGTAAAATTATAATCAAATGTATAGTATAAACAACTTCATGAACTATTTATTTGATTATTATATTTTGTCATTCCGCTGCGAGATTCTGTATTTGTTTTCTTCTTTTCCTATTTTTCTTAATTAACCCCATTGATTATCTATGTTTCGGACTGTTTAAGTTGGACATGTGTGGATTATTATCGATTTAAACCTTCCGAAATGTGGGTCGTCACAGTTGGTATCAGAGCTTTGGTTTAGCGATAACCTTAGCTTTGTGGGGTTTGACTCATTAGAGATAGGGTAGTAATACCCTAGAATGAGTTGTTTGAGTGTATGTATATATATATATGAGAGTGTGTACTTGTTAGTGTCATAAAATGTTTTATATCGTATTTGATTATCCATTAAGTTGTTTATAAATTCTGGTCGGTGCGTAGGACGACATGTTATCGACAGGGGTTTCTAAACACTTAAACGAGGCAAGTCGACATAATATTGTTTTGAAATTGGGTAAATAAAATAATTTTACCTAAATTTTTTTTATATATAAAATGATAAATTTCAATGGATGTTAGTTGTTAGGAGATGATAATATTTAGTTATCATCGATTATTGGTCGAATTAAACTAAAATGAATACTTTGTGAACTCTATTTCATGAAGTGTTTGATAATTAAAATGAATTGAAATTTAACTAAAATAAGAATTTTTTACAATAACAAAAATGTAAATTAACGAAATATTTTCATAATAAGGTAATGGAATTGTAAGTATATTCATAGTATAGCTTATAAATAGAAAGGATTTAAAAGCTGAGAATTTTAAATTTTAAATCCCATTGCTTTTAAAATTGTTTTCAAAGCCTTCAAAATTAATAATAATATTATTTGAAAGAGTTTTGACTAGAAATATATTTTGAAAAGATTTTTGAAAGAAATTAAAAGCATTGAACTCGCTTTAGTCGTTGAGAAATAATTATGGGGATGACTGCAGCATCGCCAGTATTCATTTTCAAGTTTCTTAGTAAGAATTGCTACCAAAAGAAATTATTTCCGGTTAAAACAAGCTTTGATTGTGAAAAAAATATTCCAAGTATGATTTTATAAATATATGAAAATAGTTTTTGAACTTATAAATTGAAAATAGTACAGACAAGAAATAAGTTATAACTTATAAATTTGAACAGGAAAATAAAACCGAATTTTAAAATGGTTGAACATTTTGGTTAAGCGAACAAAAGGAAATTTGAATTTGAGATATGAAATAAAAGAATTAAACTAAGTAATGTCAAATAAATTGAGTTAGTGAAACGAAGTAAATAAAATGAAGTTTAACTCAAGAAAGCTTAAATAAAAGTGAATTGTATTTGAAATGAATTAGATAAAATAATGAAATGAAATTTTAAGTGAATTAATTTGTATAACTTATAGATTTGAGAAATATTAAGCTAAAAACAAATTTTAAATTTGTTGAATGTGAATAATAAGAAAAGGAAAAAAAATTAAATTTCATGGTGACTTACACTGGTAACCCCAAAAGATTTCATGTTAACTCATTAAGATATACCTTAGTGTCCCTAGGGTTCGAAGTTAAAATTTTGCAACAAATGGCTCTCTGCCGTTTATAAGCTCGATGTGTATTAGCATCGACATCCATAATTAAAGTCCTTGTAATCATTTTCTTAATGATGTATGGTTAATACACTTAACCCATAGTTTAACTAGGAAATCATCTCTTTGTATTTTCAAAGTATAATGCCATTTTTAAAACCCTATTTATATTTCCATGTACATGATTAAAATGATGTAAGGTTTATTGATTTCAAAACATCTTAGTTTGATCAACATCGACATCATATCATGTTGATGTAAAAGCAAAAGGCTTTCCGCCTATTAAAACTCGAAGACTAAACATACGGCATCATGCCTCGATGACAATGAAGTCGTGGATCCACATGATACATAGGTTATCCACCTATTAAAAAAACTCGAAGCCTAGTTAAAATCGGTTTTGACAAGGCTCGATATCAATTTTAAAAGCGGCATAGAGTAACTCGATGACTAGTTAAATGCAGCCTGTCCAGGCTCGATGACAATTTAAAGCGAAAAGGATTTAGCTCGATGACAATCTGGTTGGCGAGGTTGAAACTCGAAGTCACTTATAAAACAGAGCAACGTCGAAGTTATAAAGGTTGGCGACTCATAAAACAAATGCGAAGACATGCCTCTTTGTAAAAATGTGGCACTGATGCACATCTACATGCACATCTCGAGGATCATCTCTTTATCTTTGTTACTATAACCTCGACGAGGTTCCAACCTAATTCACTTCATGCCAACGTCGTTGACATCATGCATATTGGTTTCTTCCACGTCTATGAGGATGAAGTGTCGTAAGATGTGGTTCGACATTGCCGATGTCGACATAGCAGATAGGCGATTAACTTGAAATGCAATATTACTATAAAAAGTGTTTCCTTTTCACCAAACCTCTATAATTTGTCAAAATCTCATTGGCTAATAAAAAACTCATCAATTTCTTTACTAAAAAACTACTGCACCCTATTTCCAAGATCCAAAACGTTATTTCAAATAATTAATTACTAACCATTATCAATTAAACTTTTATATGCATACTCTAGCATAAATAATTCTCCATAATTCAAAATTATATGGGAGAAACCCCAAAAATTCACATAAAATCAAACACATCATTTTATTTATCATATAAAAATTTCAGGTGGAAAATCATTGTTTAATTATTTAAATTAAATAAAATTCAAAATTGCTTCCTTTTCTTACTAGAAAATTCGTAAAATATTCATTC
Organism: Allium fistulosum; assembly: GCA_030737815.1. Taxonomy (NCBI): domain Eukaryota; kingdom Viridiplantae; phylum Streptophyta; class Magnoliopsida; order Asparagales; family Amaryllidaceae; genus Allium; species Allium fistulosum. The sequence continues at coordinate 1,382,097,325 of CM060901.1, read as the reverse complement.
CATCTAGGAAAATTTTAGAATTAAAAACCCATCTCCAAAATGTTGTTTTACATCACATATCTATATTTCAAATCATTTAGAGGATAAAAACTTTGGATTTAACCCCAAAAATGAATTAAACAATTTCTAATCAATTCTAAAAATTTCCACTGACCATTATTCTACCCAAACAATGATTATTAGATCATAACTTGACCAATCAAACACATAAGATTCAGGTAACCGGATCAAAACAAGAATTTAAGTGATGATAAGTGTTATTATTCACCTTAGATTAATGGTTAGAGTTTGAGATTTGGTTTAGCTTTGATTTCCTAAACTTGCTTCCCTTTGATTCCTTAAATTTCGTCCTCCTTAGAATGATTTAATGGCCAGCCTTGATATCTCCTTTTGATTGTTTTATGAATGATAGAAAATAATAATAGAATGAGGGGAGAGGGTTTAAGGAAAAGGGTTTAGGTCTATTCCGTAAGTTGCCTCACATAATCATTATCTTATATGTTAAATTTTTAAACACTTATCTTAATTCATTATGGCATGACCAGATTAATTGCCCAAATCCCATTCTCATTAATTATCTACATTATTCTATTTAATCTATCCAATTAAATGTCCTAAATAATGTTAACTAAAAATTAGGGGTGTTCCAGGCTTCCCCCTTAAAGAATTTAGTCCTCGAAATTCAGTAAGACTACAAAATAAGCATAACAAACATGCAACCAAAGATAGTTTATCCTACCAGCCATAAAATCTATATACAACAAATATAGAGCATACCCTCACAATAGCTCGGTATAAGTACCCCTAATCCTGTCCTCTGTCTCCCAAGTACAGTCTTTCTCATTATTGCTCCACTAAACTTTCACCAACTTAACTGTCTTGTTCCTTAACCTCTTCTCATCTCTCACCATAACCCAAACCGGTTACCTAACAAAATTCAGATCTGGTTCTACTACTAAATCTTCCAATGTAGTTGGAGTGATAATAGTCTCTGGATCATGCACATACTTTCAAAGATGAGAAATATGAAAAACATTACGGACACCTGCCAAACTACTCAGTAACTGTACTCGATATGCGAGCTTTTCGATCTTCTCTATAACTGGGAATGCAAACATATCTCGATCTCAGTTTCCCTTACTTTCCAAAATGCACCACGCCCTTCATCGAAAATACTTTAATGAAAATGTTATCTCCAACTAAGAACTCTAGATCCTTATGCTTTCTGTCTGCATAACTTTTTTGTCTAGACTAAGCTTCTTTCATCCTACCTCGGATTAACTTAATTTTCTCTGTTGCTTCTCTCACCAGATCTGGACCTAAGACTAACTTGTCTTCGGGTTCCAACCAACATGCTGGTGACTTGCACGGCCTTCCATACAAAGCTTTGAAAGGCACCATTTCTATATTAGTTTGATAACTATTATTATAGGAAAACTCAACCAACTATAGGTGGTCTTCCCATGATCCACCAAAATCTAGTACGCAAGCTCTCAACAAATCCTCAAGTACCTTATTGACTCTCTCTCTCTGTTTGCCCATCTGTCCAAGGGTGATAAGCGGTACTCGTCATAAGCTTGGTACCTAACACTTCCAATAGACTTCTCCAGAACTTGCTAGTAAACAATTTATCTCTATCACTGACTATATTACTAGGAATTCCATGCTGTCTAACTATGTTCTTCATAAATAACTTAGCCAATACAGCTGCAGTCCTGGTTAACTTAACGGGGGTGAAATGGGTGTTCTTGGTCAATTGTCCACTATGATCCATATACTCTCATTTCCTTGATTCGACCTTGGAAACTCGTCAATAAAGTCCAAGGATATTAAATCCCACTTCCAAACTGGAATATCTAAAGGCTGAAGCAACCCACTCGGCTTTTGATGTTTGGCTTTTACTTGTTGGCAATCCGAACATTGCTTTACCCATAACCCAACATCCGTCTTCATACCTTCTTAGAAGAAACGTTTCTTCATATCCTGATACATCTTGGTTCCTCCAAGATGAATCGTAAACTTCGATCAATTACATTCCCTAGGAACTTCTTTCCTTCGGCCTCCAACATTCTCAACACACAATCGTCCCTTCTTTCTCAACCATCCCTTCTAGTCAAGACTAAAATATTTCAAATCATCAATCTCAGTTCTAATCTCAAGTCTTCTAATCTTCTCAGCCAATAATGGACCATCTCTCTATTTAGAAGCAATCCCTTTGATCAAAACTGGTCGAACTTCCAAATAGGATAACATGGCAGTACTTTGACTAGAACTAGCAGTCGATCTTAACTGCACATTACGCATAGTCAAAGCCTGAAGATCCTTTCATTCTGCCATCATAGCTAACACCACATTCTGATGTTTTCTGCTAAGAGAATCCACTGCCTTATTTCCTTTTCCCGATATATACTCTATACCAAAATCATAAGCTGCTAAAAACTCCAGCCACCTCCACTGTCTCATATTCAGCTCCTTCTGAGAGAATAAATACCTTAAAGACTTATGATCCGTGTACAACTCAAATCTTTCTTCCAAAAGATAATGTCTCCATACTTCCAATGAGAAGATCACCGCTGTCAATTCTAAATCATGGGTCGATATCTTACTTCATGCGATATGAGCTATTGAGATGCGTAGGCAATTACCTTACCCTTCTGCATCAACAAAGCTCCTAATTCGGTCCCACATGCATCTATATACACTACTAACTCTTGATTACCATTCGCCACTACTAACACTGGCGCATTGGTCAACAAATGATTTAACTTAAGGAATGCTTCCTCACATCTGTCGGACCAAACAAACTTAATATACTTTCTAGTTAACTTGGTTAGGGGTGTTGCTATCCGTAAAAAATCCCTGATAAATCTCCGGTAATATCCAGCCAATCCACAAAAACTTCTTATCTCGGTCACTATCTCGGGTCTCCTCCAACTATTAACCACTTCAATACTAGCTGGATCAACCGATAACCCTTCTCCTGAGACAACATGGCCAAGAAACTTTACTTCTTTCTTCCAAAAATGACACTTCAAAAACTTTTTTTTCAGCTGATGTTGTCTCAACGTCTCTAACACTAATCTAAGATGAATCTCGTGCTCTCTTTCATCTTTAGAATACAACAATTTGCCGTCTATGAACATTAATAAGAACCTATCCAAGTGCTCATGAAAAATTTGGTCATCAAATCTACGCAGAAAGTTGGCGCATTTGTTAGCCCGTATGACATTACTAACCACTCATACGAACCATATCTCGTTCGAAATACCATCAAAGGAATACTATCATCCGCCATCCTTAGTTGATGGAACCCTGTCGCCAAATCCAATTTGGAAAACATTTTAGCTCCACTCAACTGATCGAATAAGTCATCGATCTTCGACAAAGGATACCTATTCTTAATCGTCTTCTCATTCAACTTACGATAGTCGATACATCCTCAACGACCCATCCTGTTTCTTCAAGAATACCGTAGTCACTCCCTAAGGTGAATTGCTTGGTCTGATAAAGTTTTTTCCTTCTAAGTCCACTAGCTACACCTTTAACTCCTTCATCTCGGTAGGTGTCATCTTTCTAGGTGGTCTACTTATGGGTTCTGCTCTTGACACAAGATCTATTCAAAACTTGATAGCTCATTCAGGTGGTAGTCCTATGACCGGCCAAAAATGTATGCAAATTCTCTTCCTACAAAAACCCGATTCAACTCTTCTTCTGCTTCAATAGCATTCGGCAAAGCACAAATTCTTGGACTCGAATTCCTGACTGAGTATACTATTCGGTCACTGCTACTAGGATGTCTCAATGATATTTTCCTATCCTGGAAAAATATTTTAACATCATATCTATCTAACCAATCCATACCCAATATGATCTTCAAGCCTACGAAATCAACGACATACAAACTGCATGCAAACTTATGACCTAACAAATCAAGTTCTAACTGGTCACATCCCATCCTCGGAGTTGCATATCCTCATATCGGATTCGCAACCCTTAAGGAAGTAACTAGGTATAAAGGTTCTAACATAACTTATCTACCAAACACTGAGATATAATGAATGCGATGCACCGGTATCAAATAGTATTCTAAATAGTATACTATGGATTAAAAGTGTACCTTCCATCATAAATTTTCCCTTCTTAGCTGTTGTTGGTCTAGAGGATGATGGTTCCAAAGCATAGACTTTACCCTTCTCAGCCTTGGCTGCTTCTGGATACTTTGTCCTTGTGATGCCCCTACTTGGTCGCAGTTAAAGCACTTCACATTCTGCTTCCCCACAACCACCTTTCCATCACCCGAGCGACACTCATTAGCATAGTGCCCCTTCTTATCGCACTTATAGCAGGCAATATCTGCCTTTCCCTTCTTAGCTGCTCCTCCTTTCCGAGCACCCTTCTTCTTAAAGAATTTTCTTTTCTTATTCTAGGAAACCAGAGTCTCTGCTAACTTCTCCTTCCCGAAGGTAGAAAGAATTTATTCATTTCTAATCACCATCTCTACTACTACATTGATGGATCTTGGAGATGTGGCATGGTTCTCCATGCGATTTCCGGCCTTAGACCCCGGATAAACTTCTCGTTCCTCTTAATGACAGTGTCTATAATGGCATATCCATACCTGGATAGCTCATCAAACTTTGTAGAACACTCTAACACTGACATCTCACCTTGCTCCAAGTCCATAAATTTCTTGAGCAAAGTGGACTTAGGTACCTCGGAAAAAATCTCTCCTCGAATCTCCTTCGAAAATCTGCCCAAGTTAACTCTTCCTCTAGCACACCCATGGTAACTCCATTCCACCAGAACAATGCTGCACCTTGAAACTACCTCGAAGCTAGTCTCCATTTTTGCTCATCATCCAACCCAAGATCAGTAAAGATCTTTCACAATGCAACAGCCAATTCTCCACTTCCAAAGCATATTTTGTTCTAGGAAAAGGCTTTCCTCCAAGACTAGTATAGTCCCTACTCAGCTTGGCATAATTATTGCCAACTAGCGCCACGGGATTTTCTTCTCCTTTATTCACAGCATTTCCTCCAGCTACTCCTACAACCACTCCAGTTTGCATCAAGTTAACGAAGAACTGATACATCATCCTATATCTACTAGTGGCTTCCAACACCTACATTGGCATTTGTGTTTTGATTAGCATTTTCTTGTCGACCCTGGTTTTCCTGGTATTGGGTCGAGCATTCCTAATAGTTGTGGTGCTTCCCGCACCTAAATTCACTCTTCCATTTCCTACTTCCATACTTTTTTCTCATAAATCTGCATACGAGCCTTAAGATATAGAAGAACAGCCTAAGGGAGAGGGGAATACTTACTCATATATAGAAAAATACAAGTACGTTATTATAGCGTTATCCCAACCCTAATCTTATTCTATGATTCATTGGATTATGTTTTCATAATCTTTTATATTTAATTTAAGTTCACATAAACCTATGCTCTGATACCAAAACGTAACATCCTCTATTTTGAGGTCTGAAATTAAGTGCTACGGATGTTGAGTCATCCATAGTAATTAAATTTCGATGATAAAATGCGGCTATGTTAATCATTTTGATAATAACATAAACACTTGAATATGGAAAATTCAACATAGTTTTAAAATAAAATTTCTCATTTCATTTTACAATAAGATTTCAATTTCATTGCATAATCCCAATTCGTAAACCACGTTCAAAGAAGATATAATTATTACAACATATTCCAAGAGCAACATACGAAGATGCCCCTTGGATGATCAGAGTCAAATATCTGGCATTTAATACAACTTGCCATTACAACACAAAAGCAGAATCAAAACACAGTGGAAAATAGATATATAGCTCCAACTAGCTAGATTGCCTCCTGCACGTCTCCAGAAGCTTATTTGTCTAAAAAGAACCTAAAAAGCCCTTACTCTCAACCTACTCAAATGAGTACTCGAGAGTTTAAGGGGAAAACAAAAACTTCGATCAGACAAAAGTCTGATGTGAATAATAATCTACCATCTCAAACCAATAGATATCTAGTGAGACCACGCCATTGTGCGGAATGGGTTTCCCCTCACTAGTACCCAATTAAACATTTTAACCATATACTGTGCTCCTGCATTCGTAATGGTTATAATAGAATAATATGATAGTGTATAAACATGTATATGTACCGGATTACCAATCCTGCATTTATTAGACTACCCATCTAAGTTCTAAATGACTACCCATCTCATATTCATGTGGACTACCCATCCTACATTTTATTTTACTTGACTAATGTGGACTATCCATCTCACATTCTATCATTCAAACTGATGCGGACTATCCAACTCACTTCTTATAGTTTTCCTAGGATGACTATGAACTCTTAAATTAACCAAATAGAGACTATCCATCATACATCCCATAGTTTTCCTAGAATGACTATGAACCCTTCACTTGACCATTTAATTCAGGTTATCCAAATGTTTCTATTTATCCCATGTTACCCACATGTTTAACTTTACTCCATGCTACCCAAATGTTCAACATTAATCCATACTATCCACATGTATAACTTCTATCTATTGGTGTCCCCAATTAAGTTATTTCCCCTTAGTTATTTAAATTTCATGGTGACATACACTGGTAACCCCAAAAGATTTCATGTCAACTCATTAAGATATACCTTAGTGTCCCTAAGGTTCGAAGCTAAAATTTTGCAACAAATGACTCCTCGTTGTTTATAAGCTCGATGTGTATCAACGCCGACATCCATAATTAAAGTCCTTGTAATCATTTTCTTAATGATGTTCGGTTAAAACCCTTAACTCATAATTTAACAAGGAAACCACCTCTTTGTATTTTCAAAGTCTAAAAAGGGTTTTACAAATGGCATTAGACTTAATTATCTACATTATTCTATTTAGTCTATCCAATTAAATATGCTGAATAATGTTAACTAAAAATTAGAGGTGTTACACTTAGATGTTAGAACTAAGCAAACACACCTAAGACAAGAAATTAGTTACTTCTCATTCCATACCGACCTTACCATGTCAATTTGCAATCATTCGACCACCTTATCAACAAACTATATGCACATAAAAAACCAACCAATTAGTTTTTTCAAACATATATATCAAATGATCATAGAGTTTATAACAATTTATATCATAGTGTTCAATGAAGTAGATTATCAAGCACCATATTTGATGATGTATTTTATGTCTCATTCACACAAGATGTTACGGGAAATTGATGAGTTGAAACATCATAACATACATAAGAGTCTTTTTCTCTCATAATTTTTTTCCAAAATCAAGTATAATTCTTATAATATATCAATGTTATATCTAATGTACGGTCATGTAGAGTATGATATGTCATCTCCCATGATTACTGCAATGCCTAGTATTTATATCATGTCGCATTGGAATTGAGAGTTGAAGCAACATCAGAAACACCTAATATTTTATGTTATTGGTAGAAAAGTAAGTGGAGTATCATGAAATATTTCAATGTTATATAAGTGTTTAATCGAGTAGAGCATCATACTCTATCTTTTTTTACTTGGTTGTGAATGTCATGGGGATTGAATCTTATCCACTCGATATGATGAAGTACAATCTACTCTCCTTATAAAATAGAAAATTTTCTTATATTTCAAGTAATATTTCACTCACTTGCTACTATCCCTAACAGTTAAAACTTATGAATCGTTATATTTATGAGATTTCATTAATATAAAAACGAACAATTTGGAGTACCTTTACTTGACTTTCAGAGACTACATTTATAGTACCTCCAATAATGTTATTTACTACAAACTAACATAGGTTGCTATTATTCTTAACACTTACAATCCGCCTCTAGTATTGAGAAATAGATGAAGTAATTAGATGGAAATTATGGAAAATTTAGAGAAAAGTTTGGTCGAATTAAGCTATAGTACATGTAGTAGTTAGATATACATTAAGATTCATTTTAAAGCTACATATGCATGTATTTCACAGTTACATCAAACCTTTTTTTAAACATTGTGAATTGGTTTAGTGAAATTCATTCCCAACAACTCAAGGTAGAAAACTTAAAAACATATATCTATCCCATATAGGACATCCACTTACGTCGAACCTTGATTATATGCATTTAGGTAATATACTTCCATATTAATCATTTAAGATATTATCATTTAACTATTGGGGTCAATCCTTCCAATTTGAAATTACCCAACAACACAGATGCGGAATAATATGATCAAATATAGAATGGCGAAACAATCAAATAAAATTATTAGGGTTATTCTCCTTTAAAGAAAAGGTGAAAATTATTAATTAATTATAAATGAATCGAAAGTACACCAATTTTTTTTAAAGTGGTTCCACTATCAATATGATAGTGTACCGTCCACTAAGGGAAGAAGAATTTTTGTTAATAATTCGAGACAGAAGATTACAGAGATTGGTAAAAGTTATTTTGTTACATAGGCTACTTTATATAAGGCTTCGGAACTAAGGTTTGAACTTATCGCACGATATGGACTAAACAAAATAACAAATCCTAATATTATATTACATTTTTAAACAATCCACCTTGATACAATATACATATCTACTATAACATCCCTAATTTTTAAATAACATTATTCAGGATATTTAATTAGACAAATTAAATAGAATAATATAAATGTTAAGTGATAAGGGGATTGAGATTTGAATAAATTTAAGTGGTCGTGCTTACTAATAAAAATGGGCTTAAAGAATGGTTTGTAAACTTAATAAATTATATAAGGGCATAATAGATATTGGCCTCCCATGACTCTCACCCTTATATATATATGTGTGTGTGTGTCCCCTAAGCCATTCACATTCATTATCATTTTTTCACAAATAATAAAAGTAAATAAAAAAAATTCCGGTCGTTAATTGGAAGAAAAGAAGAAGGTATTCAAGGAAAAAGTTAAAGAATTAAAGAGGGAGATCAAACTCATCTCAATCCACTTTCCTTATCAAAGATTAAGGTGAATAATAATTTCCATCTCTATTTGTTGAATATGTGATGTTTGATGATGATATGCTTGAATTGTGGTTTGTTTAAATTTAAACAAGATTGTTTGAATGATTCATACGGTTTTAGACCAAAAACTGTGTGATATTAATGTTTAAATGCCATAGAAAAATTATATGTCATGCAAAACATAATTTTAGTGTTGGGTTTTAAGTTTGATGATTTTTCAAGCTTTGGAAAGATTATTATGAATTTTTGAACGAAAATATAGCATGTTGAGTTTATAGATTTATTTCAGAAAATATATTAAGAATTTGGGTTTGAAATTTTGATATGATATATAACATGATCAAAGTAAATTTCTATGATTTTTTGGGATTTTTCTTAAGTGAGTATATATATAAATTAAATTATTTTGAGAAGAGGATCTAAATGATTTAATTTTATTTGCAATGGAAGGTTTTATCTGTAAAATTCTAAGCTTGATACATATCCAAAATAACAAGGCGGTTGGTTTTGAAAAGCATGGGAAAAGTTAAAGCAACTAATAAGAAGTTTACACGTAGGCAGGTTAGTTGATATAAGTTGCTTAATTTGACATTTAACCCAGAAAAACCGGTTACGCCTCTATTAAGGTTATCTTTTGCCCATTATCTTTCGCTTTCGACAAAGTCGAAACCCCATTAAGCCCTAACCAATATACAGGGTATCATCTAGATGGTACGTAGTGGATTGGAGAAAGGCAGAAGATATGGTGTCGAAAGCATGCTTCTAATAGAGTCGATACCTTAGTTTGTTTTAAAACGTTAAGCGCCTATCTTTGTTTTAATAAGCTTTCGACTTAGTCGATACATATTTTTTTGGAAGAAGTTTTATAATGGCTTTCGAAGGGGTTGCCATGTTGTTTTAGAAGAAAAAGGGCTTTCGAAGGAGTTCCTTTAATTATAAATCAATGCTTTCGAAAGAAGGGGTTCCGACATAGTCGAAGCCCTACCGCCAATTCTTTTACCTTTCGAGTGTATTGAAGTCATCAATGCTGTCAAAAGGTAGGGTTGTTTTAAAGATGTATTAAGCCACTTTCTAAATGCTTTCGAATGGGTTATAGGTCTCAAAAGCAATGGCTTCGGAAGGGGTTTTGAAGTGAACCTTCAGTATTTTTAATATATGCTTTCGACTCTATCGAAAGGGATGGTTCCGACACCATCATATAGTCCCCAACATTTTTATATGGTAAAGTATGGTTTCGAAGGAGATACATTCGCTTATATTTACTTTGACCCAAATGATATTTTAAAAGGTAAACCCAATGATGTCGAAAAAGACTTTCAATACTTTAGGAAGAGATACTTCCAATGGTTTCGAAGCAATGATTTTAATTATAAATAAGTAACACTTTATTATATTCGAACGGTTTTAAAAGAAGGATTTTAAAGTGTTTTAAAAAATAGGAGTCTAATGTTTTGAAAATAGATATATGCTTTCGAAGGAGGCTATCCAGTGAAGTCGAAAGCAAGGTTTCGAAGATTTCGAAAGTATGGTTTTCAAAATAAATAAACCAATCTCATTTAAAAGCAAAACCATGGCATATTAATGAAAAAAGTATTTTGAAATGGAATTTTTAAAGAAGTCCTAATGGGTTAAAAGACTTTACCAAGTTATATTGTTTACTTCTCTACATATGTATGTATTCACTTTGTAATGAACTCAAAACGGTACTTTGGGAAAAGGCAGAATAACCAGTTAGATTGATCCAATAGTGAATATAAATTAAAGATATTGACAGGGCCAATAGGTTCATAATAAGCCCATGAAAACTGTGTAAGGGAAAGGATATTGGCAAGGGCCAATAGGTTCATAGTTAGGCCATGAAAACTATGTATAATTGAAGATGTCAGTTAGACAGGTTTATAGTTAGCCCATGAAAAACTATATCCCGATAAGAAAATGAAATATTGACAGATAGTCAATAGGTTCCTAGTTAGTCCATGAAACCTAGGGTAAAAGAAAGATATTCACAATTAGTCAATAGGTTCCTAGTCAGTCCATGAAAAATAGGATAAAAGAAATGATATTGGAGTTACCAATATGTTCGTAGTGATCCCATGAAAACCATATAAGTGGACATGGAGTCCACAAATGTTTAACCGGTTATTAGTCAGCCCATGAAAACTATTAGGTTAATAGTAATCCTAGAAACCATAACTATGACAGATAGTCAAAATGAATGGGGATGGGTAATCTAGAATTGATTTAATTGTTTTGCGTATCGTCACATAATAATGTTTTGAATTGATTTAACCATTGTGGATGCAGGAGCACAGAAAATGGTTTATAAAGGTTTTTAAGATATTGGTGAGGGGAAACCCATTCCGCTAAGTGGCGTGGTCTCACTTGATATCTAAATGATTTTAGATGGTAGATTATTATCATACTAGGCTTTATGTCTGACTCGAAGTTTATGTTTCCCCATAAACTCTCGGGTACTCAATTGATTTTGAGTAGCTTGAGATTTGAGGTTTTTAGGTACCCCTTAAGATGAATAAGCTTTCAAAGTCATGCAAGAGGCATGTAGTTATTTGAGTTCTCTCTCATATGATTCCGCTGTATTGTTTTGTTAAGGCAATGTTATTTATTGCCTATTATATACTCTGATCACCAAAGAGGCATCTTCATATGTCGCTCTTGAAGTATATTGTAATAATTATTTTTCTGAACGTGGTTAACGTTGTGGGATTATGTAAAGAATGTTGAAATGGGTTTTTGGAATGGAATGTGAAAGTTGTTTTGAAAATTTTAAACTTTTCCAATATCCATGTGCTTCTGGTATATCAATTTATCTAACATTATCGTATTTGGTCGCCGGGGATTAATAACTATGAATGACTACAGCATCCGTAGCCGTTAGTTTTGGACCTTCAAGTAGGGGATGTTACAACTTGGTATCAGAGCATAGGTTTATGAAAACTTCAGCAATTTAAACCTAAAAGGATTTAAAGCATAGTCCAACTAATCAAAAACATGACCGGGGTTTGGGTTAACGCGGTTGTAACATACTTGTAATTGATATATCGATATATATACATACACATAAGTATGTATTCCCCTTTTCTCTTATACCGTTCTTTTGTATCTTACTAAGGCTCGTATACAGATTTACGAGAAAGGAGATATGGAAGCAGGAAACGGAAGAGGAAATCGAGGTGGAGGAAGCACCACAACTGATGGAAATGTTCGACCTAACACTCGGAGGAACCAAGGTCGACAGGCTAACAATAATCAAAATAAAGAAGCCAATGTAGGTGCTGGAAATCCGCCAGTAGATGTGGGGATGATGTATCAGTTCCTTGATAATTTGATTTAAGCAGGATTGCTACTGGAGTTGCTGGTAATATTGGGAATAATTATGCTATGCTAAGCAGAGACTACACCAGCTTGGGTGGAAAGCCATTTATGGGAAAGGAGGATGCTATCGAAGTGGAGAATTGGCTGTTGAATTGCGAAAGAATATTTTCTGATTTGGGTTTAGAAGATGAGCAGAAGAGAATGTTGGCCTCTAGGCAATTGCAAGGGTAAGCACTTCACTGGTGGAATAGTGTGACTACCGGAGTTTCGGAGGAAGAGTTAACTTGGGCTGATTTTCGAAGGAGATTCGAACAGAGGTTTATTCCTGAAGTTGCTAAGTCCATATTGATGAGAAGATTTATGGATTTAGTTCAAGGAGACATGTTGATTATCGAGTATGCAAATAGATTTGACGAGCTATCTCGATATGGATACGCTACTATAGAAACTGACATCAGAAGGAATAAAAGGTTCATTCAGGGGACTGAGACCCAAGCTTGCTAGGGCGACCCTAACTCATATTTGTGATCCCTGTAATGTGGTGGTGGAGATGACCATTTGCCATGAGGAGATGCTTGTTGTATGTGCTAGAGAAAAGCCAGTTGAATCCCAGGGTCCTCAGGGAAAGAAGAGGAAGTTCTTCAAAAAGAAAGGTGCCCAAAAGGGAGATTCAGCCAATAAGTCAAAAGATGATTTAGTTTGTTACAAATGTGACAGGAAGGGTCATTTTACAAATGAGTGCCGATCAGGGAAGGGGCAGAAGAAGGCTGTGGATAAGAAACATGTTAAGTGCTACAATTGCAATCAAGTTGGGCATTATAAGAACCAGTGTCCAGAGCCAGTTAGGGTAGAAAAAGGAAAGGTTTTTGCTATTGGACCACCATCTTCTTCAAGACCAACTACAACAGATAAGGGATAGACTATGATGGAAGGTACGTTTTTATTCAAAGTATTTCGGTCAGGATACTATCGGATACCGGTGCATCACATTCATTTATATCCCAGAATTTGGTTAATAGGTTATGCTTAGATACCACTTACCTTGTTTCTTCCATAAGGGTTGTGAATCCAATAGGAGGGTATGCAACTCTAGGGATGAAATGTGACCAGTTAGAACTTGATTTGTTAGGTCATATGTTTATGCAATCTGTATGTTTATGATTTCACATATTTCAGGATCATTTTGGGTATGGATTGGTTGGGTAGATATGAGGCTAGGATATTTTGCCGGGATGGGGAAATATCATTAAGGCATCCAAATAGTCATAACCGAATCATCTTCTCAATTAATAATTCCGGCCGAAGTGTTTATGTTGTGTTAAGTGCATTGGAAGCGGCGAAAGAGCTATGTCAAGTTTGAGTTGCAAGAGAGTTTGCAGATGTGTTTGACCCGATCACATGACTACCACTGAAACAAGCTATTGAGTTTCGGATAGATCTTGTGTCAGGAGATGAACCTGTTAGTAGACCACCTAACAGTATGACACTGATTGAGATGAAAGAATTGAAGGTGCAGCTAGTGGATCTAGAAGGAAGGAATTTTATTAGACCAAGCAGTTCATCTTGGGGAGCGGCTGCGGTCTTCCTAAAGAAGCCAGATGGGTCGTTAAGGACGTGCATCGACTATCGCAAGCTGAATGAAAGGACGATCAAGAATAGGTATCCTTTGCCAAGAATTGATGATCTATTTGATCAGTTGAGTGTAGCCGGAGTGTTTTCCCAATTGGATTTGGTGACCGGATTCCGCCAATTAAGAGTGGCGGAGGACAGTATTCCTTTTACAGCAATTTGGACTAGGTATGGTTCGTAGGAGTGGTTATTGATGCCATTTGGATTGACAAATGCACCTGCTTTCTTCGTGGACTTGATGAACCGGGTTTTACAAGAGCACTTGGATAGGTTCTTGTTGGTATTCATTGATGACATTTTGGTGTACTCGAAAGATGAGGGAGAGCACGAGGACCATCTGAGAGTAGTGCTTGAGACGCTGAGGTAGCATCAACTAAAGGAGAAGTTTTCCAAATGTTATTTTTGGAAGAAAGAGATCAAGTTTCTTGGTCATGTAGTTTCGAAGGAGAGTTTGGCAGTAGATCCAGTTAAGATTGAAGCTGTCAATAATTGGAAGAGACCATAGACGATAATCGAGATCAGAAGTTTTCTCAGACTTGCTGGCTATTATCGGAGATTCATTAGATATTTTTCGCGGATAGCCGCACCTATGACTAAGTTGACCAGGAAGGATGTGAAGTTCATTTAGTCTGACAAATGTGAGGAAGGGTTTCTTAAGTTAAATCATTTGTTGACCAGCGCACCAATGTTAGTTGTTCTAGATGGAAACCAAGTGTTGGTAGTGTACACTAATGCATGTGGAATGGGATTGGGAGCTGTATTGATGCGGAATAGTAAAGTCATTGCCTATGCTTCTCGACGGCTTAGACCGCACTAGGTGAGATATCCTACTCATGATTTGGAGTTTGTTGCGGTGATCTTCGTGTTGAAGTTTTGGAGACATTATCTCTTAGGAGAGATATTTGAGCGATACACTGATCATAAATCCTTAAGATGTTTATTCTCTCAGAAAGAGTTGAATAAGCTACAGCAGAGGTGGCTGGAGTTTTTGGCTGCTTATGATTTTGGTATAGAATATACTCCTTGAAAAAGAAATAAGGTAGCAGATGCCCTTAGCAAGAAACATCAGAATGTGGTGTTAGCCATGTTGGCAGAGTGGAAGGATTTAGACGCTTTGGCTACATGTAGTATAAAGTCAAGATCGACTGCTGATTCTAGTGAGTACTGCTATGTTGGCCTTTTTAGAGGTTCGGCCAGTGTTGATCGAGAGGATAGCTTATAAATAGAAAGAGGATCCAGAATTAGCTGAGAAGATTAGAAGACTCGAGGTGGGATCCGAGATCGATGATCTTAAAGATTTGGCATCGATCAGAGAGGATAGCTGAGGAAGAAGGGACGCTTATGTGTTCTGAATGTAGAGAACTTAAGAAGAGAAGTTCTAGGAGAATGTCATCGATCCAAGTTTACGATTCATCCTGGGGGAACCAAGATGTATCAAGATACGAAGAGGAGGTTCTATTGGAAAGGCATGAAGAGCGATGTTGGCTTGTGGGTTAGGCAGTGTGCCAACTGTCAACAAGTGAAAGTCGAACACAGAAGTTGAGCGGGTTGCTTCAGCCTTCAGAGATTCCAGTTTGGAAGTGGGATTCTATGTCCATGAATTTTATAGACAGGTTTCCAAGGTTGAATAGGGCGAATGAAAGCATATGGGTTATCATGGATAGATTGACCAAGAGCGCCCATTTCATTCCAGTCAAGTCAAGCAGGACGACACCTGTTTTGGCAAAGTTGTTCGTGAAGAACATAGTTAGACTTCATGGAATTCCTAGTGGCATAGCCAGCGACAAAGATGCATTATTCACTAGCGATTTTTTGAGAAGCCTACAGAGGGTATTAGGTACCAAGCTCAAGATGAGTACAACATATCACCTACTGACGGATGGGCAGACTGAGATAGTCAATAAAGTACTCGAAGATTTGTTGAGAGCTTGTGTATTAGACTTTGGTGGATCTTGGGAAGATCACCTGCATTTGATTGAATTTTCCTATAATAATAGTTATCGGACTAGTATAGGAATGGCGCCTTTTGAAGCTTTATATAGAAGACCATGCAAATCGCTAGCATGTTGGTCAAAGACTGGAGACAGATTAGTCTTAGGTCCAGATTTAGTTAGAGAGGCGTCAGAGAAGATTGAGTTGATTCGAGAACGAATGAAAGAAGCTTAATCCAGACAAAAGAGTTACGTAGATAAAAGGCGTAAAGACCTAGAGTTCTCAGTTGGAGACAGGGTTTTTATTAAGGTGTCACCAATGAAGTGTGTGATATGATTTGGAAGGTCGGGGAAGCTGGCACCAAGATATGTTGGTCCATTCTAGATTATGGAGAGGATTGGAAAGCTTGCATACAGAGTAGAGTTGCCGAGTAATATGGCAAGTGCCCATAATGTATTTCATGTGTCTCATCTTCGCAAGTGTGTGCATGATCCAGAGACTACCATTCCTCCAAAAGAATTGGAAGACTTGGTAGTAGAGCCTAATTTGACAGTTGTTAGACAACCAGTTCGAGTTGTGGCAAGAGATGACAAAAGATTGAGATCCAAGGCAGTCAAGTTGGTAAAAGTTCAGTGGAGCGACAACGAAAAGGACTGTACTTGGGAGACAGAGGACGAGATTCGAGATACTTATCCTGATCTGTTTTAAGATTATGTCTATATTAGATTTATATAGATGATCACTAGCTAGATAGACTAATATGGTTGTTAGGAGTTGTTACAGATGATTTCTATGATTAATATTTAGTCCATATTGAATTTCGATGACGAAATTCTTTAAGGAGGGGAGCCTGTAACATCCCTAATTTTTAAATAACATTATTCAGGATAATTAATTAGATAAATTAAATAGAATGTAAATGTAAAGTGATAAGGGGATTGAGATCTGAATAAATTTAGGCGGTTGTGCTTATTAATGAAAATAGGCTTAAAGAATGGTTTATAGACTAAACAAATTATATAAGGGCATAATATATATTGGCCTCCCATGACTCTCAACCTTATATATATATATATATATATATATCAGTGTGTGTCCCCTAAGCCATTCACATTCATTACACTTTTTCACAAATAATAAATGTAAGCAAAAGAAGAAGGTCGACCATTAATTGGAAGAAAAGAAGAATATATTCAAGGAAAAAGTTAAAGAATTAAAGAGGGAAACCAAACTCATCTCAATCCACTTTCCTTATCAAATATTAAGGTGAATAATAATTTCCATCTCTATTTGCTAAATATACGATGTTTGATGATGATATGCTAGAATTATGGTTTGTTTAAATTTAAACAAGATTGTTTAAATGATGGTTCATATGGTTTTAGACCAAAAACCGTGTGATATTAATGTTTAAATGCCATGGAAAAATTATATGTCATGCAAAACATAATTTTAGAGTTGGGTTTTAAGTTTGATAATTTTCCAAGCTTTGGAAAGATTATTATGAATTTTTGAATGAAAATATAGCACGTTGGGCTTACAAATTCATTTCAGAAAATATATTGAGGATTTGGGTTTGAAATTTTGATATGTTATATAACATGATCAAAGTAAATTTCTGTGATTTTTGGGGATTTTTCTTAAGTGATTTGATATATAAATTAAATTACTTTGAGAAGAGGATCTAAATAATTTAATTGTATTTACAATGGAATGTTTTATCTGTAAAATTCTAAGCTTGATACTTATCCAAAATAATAGGGCGGTTATTTTTGAAAAGCATGGTAAAAGTTAAGGTAACCAATAAGAAGTTTACACGTAGGCAGGTTAGTTGATATAAGTTGCTTAATTTGACATTTACCCTAGAAAAACAGGTTTCACCTCTATTAAGGGTACCTTTTGCCCCTTACCTTTCGCTTTCGACAAAGCCAAAACCCCATTAAGACCTAACCAATGCACAGGGTATCATCTAGGTGGTACGTAGTGGATAGGAGAAAGGCGGAAGTTATGGTGTCGAAAGCATGCTTCTGATGGAGTCGATACCTTAGTTTGTTTTAAAAGGTTAAGCGTCTGCCTTTGTTTTACTAAGCTTTCAACTTATTCGATACATATGTTTTCAGAAGAAGTTTTATAATGGCTTTCGAAGGGATTTCCATGTTGTTTTAAAAGAAAAGGGCTTTCGAAGGAGTCCTTTAATTATAAATCAATGCTTTCGAAAGAGGGGGTTCCGACACAATCGAAGCCCTGCCGCCGATTCTTTTACCTTTCGAGTGTATTGAAGTCATCAATGCTGTCGAAAGGTAGGGTTTTTTTAAAGATGTATTAAGCCGCTTCCCAAATGCTTTCGAATGGGTTATAAGTTTCAAAGGCAATGGCTTCGGAAGGGGTTTCGAAGTGAACCTTCAGTATTTTTAATATATGCTTTTGACTCTGTCGAAAGGGATGGTTCCGACACCATCATAAAATCCCCAACATTTTTATATGGTAAAGAATGGTTTCGAAGGAGATACATTTGCTTATATTTACTTTGACCCAAATGATATTTTAAAAGGTAAACCCAATGATGTCGAAAAAGACTTTCAATACTTTAGGAAGAGATACTTCCAATGGTTTCGAAACTATGATTTTAATTATTAATAAGTAACGCTTTATTATATTCGAATGGTTTTAAAAGAAGGATTTTAAAGTGTTTTAAAAAATAGGAGACTAATGTTTTGAAAAGAGATATATGCTTTCGAAGGAGGCTATCCAGTGAGGTCGAAAGCAAGGTTTCGAAGATTTCAAAAGTATAATTTTCAAAATAAATAAACCAATCTCATTTAAAAGAAAAACCATGGCATATTAATGAACAAAGTATTTTGAAATGGAATTTTCAAAGGTCATAATGGGTTAAAAGAATTAACCAAGTTATATTGTTTACTTCTCTATATATGTATGTATTCACTTTGTATTGAACTCAAAATGGTACTTTGGGAAAAGGCAGAATAACCAGTTAGATTGATCCAGTAGTGAATATAAATTAAAGATATTGGCAGGGCCAATAGGTTCATAATAAGCCCATAAAAACTGTGTAAGGGAGAGGATATTGGCAAGGTCCAATAGGTTCATAGTTACCCCATGAAAACTATGTATAATTGAAGATGTCAGTTAGACTGATTTATAGTTAGCCCATGAAAAACTATATCCCGATAAGAAAATGAAATATTGACAGATAGTCAATAGGTTCCTAGTTAGCCCATGAAAACTAGGGTAAAAGAAAGATATTAACAGTTAGTCAATAGGTTCCTAGTCAGCCCATGAAAACTAGGATAAAAGAAATGATATTGGAGTTACCAATGGGTTCAAAGTGATCCCATGAAAACCATATAAGTGGACAGGGAGCCCATAAATGTTTAACCGGTTATTAGTCAGCCCATGAAAACTATTAGGTTAATAGTAATCCTAGAAACTATAACTATGACAGATAGTCAAAATGAATGGGGATGGGTAATCCAGAATTGATTCAATTATTTTGCATATCATCAAATAATAATGTTTTGAATTGATTTAACCGTTGTGGATGCAGGAACACAGAAAATGGTTTATAAAGGTTTTTAAGATACTGGTGAGGGGAAACCCGTTCCGCTAAGCGGCGTGGTCTCACTAGATATCTAAATGATTTGAGATGGTATATTATTATTCATACCAGGTTTTATGTCTAACTTGAAGTTTATGTTTTCCCCTTAAACTCTCGGGTAATCAATTGATTTTGAGTAGCTTGAGATTTGTGGTTTTCAGGTACCTCTTAAGACGAATAAGCTTCCGAAGTCATGCAGGAGGCATGTAGTTATTTGAGTTCTCTCTCATATGATTCTGCTGTGTTGTTTTGTTAAGGCAAAGTTGTTTATTGCCTATTATATACTCTGATCACCAAGGGGGCATCCTTATATGTCGCTCTTGAAGTATATTGTAATAATTATATTTTTCTAAACTTGGTTAACGTTGTAGGATTATGTAAAGAATGTTGAATGGATTTTTGGAATGGATTGTGAAAGTTTGTTTTGAAAATTTTAAACTTTTTCCATATCCATATGCTTCTGTATATCAATTTATCTAACATTACCATATTCGGTCGCTGGGGATTAATAACTATGGATGACTACAACATCCGTAGCCGTTAGTTTTGGGTCTCCAAGTGGGGGATGTTACATCTATAAGAAAGCCATCCAACTCCATCTACACCTTCATACTCTGAGCAGTCTCATGCATAGAGGATACATTCCCAATGAGCTTCGGTAATGCCATCACCCATTACACTTTTCGACGAACTCCAGCAATGCCACTGCCTACCTATAAAGTGTTTAAATGTATCCTTCTCGTGTGGATACCATCAATCTTCTTAATGAAAACAAATATCTCCATCTACCAATTATCTCTCTTCCATGCCACCATGTGACACCTAGGATCTTGATAAGACTTGGTGACATGTCTGCTACATTCTCCTCTGCGTGAACCTTCTAAAGATGAATTAAATTCTCTTCATTCATTAAGACAAGAAATGATTCTCTCACCTCTATGTGCTTCGTCCTTGAGCTAAAAGCTAGATATTCTCCTAAGTGAATTGCACTTTGACTATCGCAATTCACTTTTACTCCATTATACACGAAGCCCGAATCGCACATCAACCGCCTTAAATACAATGCCTCCTTAACCGCTTCAATGGAAGCTATAAGCTCTGCCTTTATAGTAGACAAAGCAACAACGGTCTGCAACCTCGCTCTATAACTAATAGTTGTCCCTCAAAGAGTGAACACATAACCTGAGATTGAATTTCTTCGATCTCTGTCGCCGGTGTAGTCGGAATCGCAAAATCCTACCAAGTTGAAATCTCTATTTCTGCAGTTAAAAACAAGCCCATGGTCTAGAGTTCCTCTAAGATATCTGAAATTGTACTTTACTGCCTCCCAATGTGTCTTTCCTGGATTGGCCATATATCTACTAACCAATCCAACAACAAGTGCAATGTCAAGCCTAATGCAAACCATAGCATACATCAAACTACCAACTGCACTCGCATAAGGCACCTTCTCCATGTAAGCTTTGTCCTTCTCTGAAATCGGAGAGACTTCATTAGAAAGCTGTATGTGCAAAGGCAAGAGTGTACTAATTACCTTTCCTCCTTCAATGCTAAACTGAGCAAGCACCTTCCTAAAATACTCTTTTTGAGCAAGCCTCAAAAGGCCTAGCTTTCTACCCCTTTGGATTTCCATACCCAAAATCCTCCTTGCTTCCCCAGGGTCTTTCACCTTAAATTCCGCTTTTTGCTTCATCTTCAAATTATCAATTTCAACCTTATCCATGGAAGCAATAAACATGTCATCCACATACAAGAGTAAATACATCCAACTACTGCTTTCTAAATGCTTGAAGTACACACAACTGTCTTTGATACTACGATCAAAATAAGTGAAAGCATAAAAGAGACAAATCTCTTATACCATTGTCTAGGCGACTGCTTGAGTCCATAAAGAGACTTTTTCAACTTGCAAACCCATTTCTCCATCCCACTTACAAAAGATCCTCTTGATTGCTTGATGTAAATGGTATCCACCAAGTCACTATGTAAGAAAGCGGTCTTCACATCAAGTTGTTCCAACTCCAAGTCATGAGTAGCAACAATAGCAAGAAAAATGCGGATGGAGGTATGTCTCACTACAGGAGAAAATATCTCATCATACTCCTCTCCCTTCCTCTATGAAAACCCTTTAGCAACTAATCTAGCCTTGTATCTCCCATCATCCTTCACCTTGAATACCCATTTGCAACCTATGGTTCGACTTCCTTGAGGAGGTGGTGCCAAATCCCAAGTCTTGTTCTTTCTTGACAAATCTAACTCTTCCATAGTGCACGTCCATTTCGAGCTATCACTCGACTTCATACCTTCTTCAAGGTCAAATGGCTCATTATGAATCACATGTAGGGCATAATCAAACTGATCACTAAGGCTAAGGTTTGCACACTATCAATCATCATACCTTCTAGGCAGCCTAATAGTCCTACTGTTGAATGATAAGTTTTGATTCATGACAAAGAGCATTAAACAACTCAGTGAATGAGGCTATATGGGCAAGCGACAAAAAGAGAAAGAAATATGCTGTTAAAACCTCAAAGGAGACAAGACTTCAAAACTGAGTATAGTATGTTTATTTGTTGAAGTTTTTTAGTCTTAGAATTGTTAAAATCTATCCTCAAGTAGTCCATACAAATCAAAGTTGTTTTTAAACTTCAAATTCTTTAAATTATATGTGAACTGTGCACTGACAGCCAGGTCAGTCGACTGACCAAATATGACCAGTCGACCGAACCTGCTCAGTTGCACAGATACACTTTGTTTTGCACCAACTTTGAACATTCAGTTGACTAGTCGTTTTGGGTCAGTCGACTGAACTTTTCCAACAGCTATTTTTCTGAACAGACACTTCCATTTGCCAAGAGATATGATCCAATTTGAAGAGTTGTGCCTGCTTCCTTTGGTCAAAACTCTTCGTGAATGGTTGCAGCTGTTTATCCACTATATAAACACATAAGATTCACTTCACAAATCACCGAATTTCACTTTATTTTCTGATCAAACTCTCTACTATCTCTGCATTCTAAAAAACAATCACAACTTACATATATTGCTTGAATATCTGAATCAATTAACTTATTCTTCGATTCAAAGCAATATTCTCCTTTCTAAATCTTTACACACACATATATACTTGAGGAAAAGATTATAGGAAGGTTACTATCAAAGACAAATCAATGTTATCAAGAACACAAAGTGTCAAAGCAATTTTATTGAAACTGTTGAAGTCCTGTTTGGTTGTTCAGGCGGGTAAAGTCCTCTTTCGGTTGTTAGAGGCGGAAAAATCCTGATCGGTTGCTCAGGTGTTGTATACCTATTCCTCCGGGTTAAGTGATGGGTTATTATGAAAAATTCCAGAGGGAAGTCTGGGACTGGACGTAGAACGGGAAGTTCGAACCTGTATAAAAACTCCCGGTGTGCTTATTCTTATTTACTTTACTATTATTATATGTTTTCGCATTTAGATTATAATACATTCCATATTACACGATCCTAAGTGATATCTAGCCACATAGTATTAGCTATACGGCATAGTAGTCACCTTCACCTACGACTGACCCGAATAGGTACAACTTCGCCTAAACACCTTCTAGCTCCACCTTGAACTGAACTTCCTCTAGTCCCATGCACATCACCCACACTACTAGAAGGGACCTGTGGACTACTCTGTGATGTCTCATCAACTACATCTATATCTCTCACAACAACATCAACTTTGCTACTAGGCTGAAATATAGGAACCTCTTCCAACTCCTTAGGCCTATCAGACTCATCTGATGTGGTAGGTAACTCCTCCTTAGGATTGAACATTGCAGACTCATCAAAAGTTACATATTTGGAATGCACAATCTTTCTATTAACAGGGTTCCAAATGCAATTCCCTTTGATACCATCCATGTATCCCATAAATATGTCATTTTATGCTCTAGCTTCCAACTAATCATCACCTATATAGTGAACATACATAGGACAACCGAAAATATGAAAGTAACCAAGATACACTACTTTACCTCTCCACTTATCCCCTGGAACCTTTCCCATCTATGGCTGAGCATGAAGTTCGATTTATAATATGCGTTGTAGCTAATAAAGCTTTAGCCTAAAAGCCTCTAGGCGAGCTCGTCATCAATCTCAAACAACATGCCTTCTCACGTAGAGTTTGATTCATCCTCTCAGCAAACGCATTGGATAGTGGATCTCCTGATGTAGTGAAATGTCTCTAAATACCATGCTACTTGCAAAAATTGAGGAACTCCTTAGAAACAAATTCACTGCCATTATCAGATCTAAGCACCTTCAACTTACAACCATATTGGCTCTCAAATAGCGCTTTCCAAGCTTTAAACTTTTCAAAGCTTTCTGATTTAGCCTTCATCACATACCCAAAATTTTCGAGAAAAGTCATCAATGAAGGAAATAAAATACTTTGCTCCCCCAATGGAGGCAGTGGCTACTGGTCCCCAAACATCTTTATGCACATAATCAAGCACTCTCTCTGATCTGTGAAATCTAACTCCAAAAGATACCTTTGTCTACTTTCCTAGCACACGTTCTTGACAAAATTCCAACTTGTTGAAGCTTCACACACTCCTGACAAAATGCCAACTTGTCAAAGCTTCCACCTTTGATCATATTTCGACTACGAAGAAACTCTAAGCCCCTACCCAAAATATGACTCAATCTTAGATGCCAAAGTCTAGTTGCATCCAAAGCACGAGAACTATCCACTCTAACATAGGATTATCCAAGAACTAGGGTTCCTTTCAGTAGATAAGATTTCGGAACACATCTCCCTTCATCAAAACAAGTGTACCCCTAGAAACCTTTAAACCATCATTCTCCATAGTCACCTTGCATCCCATGGATGCCAACTTCCTTAAAGAAATCAATGACTTTCGAAGACATGGAACATGGTAGACACCTGTTAAAGTACGTATCACTCCGTCAAACATCTTGATCCAAACTGTACCCTCTCCCATGGCTCTGCAACTAGCATCATTTCCTATAAGGATTGCACTTCCCTCTTTTCCAACAAAAGAGCTGAAATAATCCTTGTTTGGTGTCATATGGAACAATGCTCCTGAGTCAATCACCCAATGGTCTGATACATCAGGTACTGTTGCAGTCAACACATCGTCGGATACAGTCTTCTCCACCGCAATCGATGACGATCCATCCTCAACCTTCTTCTTCAAATCCAGACAGTCTCTCTTCCAATGGCTTGGTTTCTTACAATAGTGACACATTCCATCTCTAAACTTTCCTCTCCAACCATTTTCGGGCTTCCTAGACTTGGAATGCCCACTAGGGTTCCAATTCTTCTCCTCTCTTCCTCTCTCAACAAATAGGCCTTGACTACTACTCCCTTCTCTTCCTTCACTCATCTCCTTCATTTAATCCCTCAAGTCTTCAGATAGAAGACCCGACTTCATATCATCTATAGTCAAAGTGTCTCTTTCATAAATCAGACTGTTAGCAAAACTTATGTAATGCTTCGGAAGGGAACACAAAAGAACCATCACCTTCTGCTCTTTATCCACCTTTAACTCCACGGTCTTCATCTTCATTACAAGATCAACGAAGAAACTAAGATGTGCCTTAAATGAAGTACCCTCTCTCACCTTCATGGTAAAAAACGTCTTCAATAGAATCAAAAGATTAGTGAGTGATTTCTTCAGATAGAGATTCTCCGGCTTGGTCCAAATTCCTTCAGTAGTGGTTTCCATGCTAATTTCTGAGATAAGATTTTCTCCCATAGCCGGTTATACTGTAGTAAACGTCCATTTCTCCATCTCCTTCTTCTTCGCGATAGAAACTTTAGCCGGTAACTCCTCAATGTCAAAAACTGCCTAATGAACCATATTTCTTTTTAGAATAGCCTTCATCCTCCATTGCCACTTGTTGAAGTCTTTATCTCTGTTCCATCTTTCTATTACCAACTGGGATCTAGATGCAATATAAGAACCTCTGACATAAGGTCTTGTTATAACAGGTGTATCCCCACCTTTTGCCATACTTCCTTACACCTTCTATAAGCCAACCTAGATGCTTTGATACCAGATTTTTTAGGTCTATCCTTTAAGCTGATATTACCCAATAACACAAATGCCGAACAATATGATCAAATATAGAATGACGAAACAATCAAATAAAATTATTGTGGTTATTCTCCTTTAAAGGAAAGGTGAAAATTACCAATTAATTATAAATGAAAGGGATGTACACCAATTTTTTTTAAAGTGGTTCCACAATCAATATGATAGTGTACGTCCACTAAGAGAACGAATAATTTTTATTAACAATTTGAGAGAGAATATTACAGAGATTGGTACAAGTTATTTCTATTACATAGACTTCTTTGTATAAGGCTATGGAACTAAGGTTTGAACTTATCCTGTGGTGTGGGACTAAACAAAATAATAAAACCCAATATTGTATCACATTTTTCAACATTAACAAATAGAATAATTGAAGCTTGGTAATAAAATCAACTTATGTCAATATGTTTTAACAAATAAACTAACGTTTATCTTTGTTGATGCTATGATCAATGAAGCCTTCATGTATCACTCAAATATAGCTTAAGATCTGTACCTATATTACATATGAATTTACCAACAATTCTTCAATATTATGACTATAGAAATATAAACATAGTGCGTAAACTATAGAAATAAGTCTCTCCTACGTCATTTTAACATCAGTGTGCCTTGAATTTCATATGGAATGGAAGTAAATACTACCATTAGAAAGGTATTACATAAGGAATGTAGTTACTTTGCTTCTAAGAAGGCTAAAAAGATGAAAATTCTTACCATATAGCATGATGTATGTGAATATTTTTTGTGCAGGTAATTTCACTTAGAAGTATATACAATTTTTTTACTAAACACTCTCACCTATTTTCCTTTATACAACACTTTATGATTTAATCAAATCATCTACACATGATTGATCTGAATATTTATGCAGAAGATCAAAATGATGAGAACCTTGTATTAACATGTTCTCGAATTTCGTTGATGATCAAATTTTTTGATCTATTTGAATTTAATGATGTTATGATTAAAGTAAATAAATTATTATTAACTAGTGCGAACCCGTGCTTCGCACACGGACTGGTGAAAGTAGTTGTATATTAATATGAAGTCGGTAAAAGGTGAAAAGCAGTTTAAGGAATTGATTCATCAAACGTTAAGCAACAGCAAACTTTGAGGAGCAATGTAGAGTTGCAGGGAATTACCATGCCAAACTGGTAAAATACATTAATGTCACTATTTGCCTTTTGTTGGCACACAACTGATTATTTATTTTGCTAATAAGCTGCATATCACAATGGGTAAGAGAGTAACTGTTTAGAAACTTATAAATTATGACAGTGGAATATAATGGCCATGAAAAAGTATAACCTCTTTTATGAACAAAGGTCGAGGTGAAGATGGAATTGACAGTTCGAAAGCAGTAGGTCATTAAAATATGGTATGAGGTAGTTGTAAGTAAAAAAAATTCAGAAATGAAAATGACATAGTTTTATACTTTTAGAAAAAATTTGTACATACCATCACACCGACTTGCATGCAAATTCAATCAGTTAGAACCCAAAATAAAATATGCAGATGTTAAATGTGCGAAAGTTGAGCAAGCATAACAACGTCAGTAATGAACTAAAGTAGCATTAGATACTCCAACCTTCTTGCAGCCACGTGGGTTTAGGGATAGCTAAAGCACTGTAGTTTGAAGTAAGGGGTAGTGAAAACCCAACAAACTATACCAGAGATATAATTTGGTCCTTTGGATGTCAAATGCAGGGGAACCAAAAAGGGATTAAACATAGAAGCAGTCCGGAACATAAAAACAGACTTAGTAAAATAGCCAGATTTGGAAAATACAAGTTATTAACATTTTTGAAGTTCAACACAGAAGAATAAAACGGCATGTGTGAATCATGTAAAAAGTAAAGGAACGGATAGTAGGCCACTTCATAAAAAAGGTTTAGAAAAACGATAACAATAGTAAAACATTAAAATTGAGGCAAATAGAATTCTAATATGTAGAATTATGAAAGGAAAGTAACCCAACCAAGCACGCCGCCGTTAGACCTAAAAGATAGGATGTGAATGCTAAGTATGTCGATAACAAATCCAACCCTAAAAATTGCCAACATTGAATTGTTACGGTGCTAAACTAAATTGACCAACGTTGTAGATGTTCAAAAAAAAGATGAATTAATGAAAGTAGCATACGACAAATAACCACTGCGTAAACATCCATATACAGACAAAAAACAAAATAATTATATGTAACGAACTGAAGCTATTACTATTATATGTCATATGCACATTAAATGCTGTAATGCCTTTCTAAATAATTGTCCAAGATATTTGCAAATGATGCACAAATTTTGTTTTGTGCGGAATCGTGCCAAACTTGTTTATTCTATGCAGGTGAAGATATGCATTACTTCCTCGAATCAAGTTTTTTTTTTGCTAAGTAGCATCGAGATGATATTATATATGGAACTATTATTTGCATGTAATCATATGTAGCTAGGTTTCTAATGTAAAATTGTATAAGGTTAATATTGAAGTCTCCATTATTACTTGTCCTTATCAAATAAAGCAACCTACTAACCAACTCATTAAAGACATACTTCTGAAGTTATATCGATATGTATTGTATTCGTTAGATGTCATTGCTTTAACATTGCATCAACCTAAGAAGGAAACAATAGTTAGATGTTTATAATTAAATAGCGTAGCAAAGTGAAGTGTATAAAAAAGATTTTGGTTATGATGATTATATTTACTATCATTGCATATGTATATGAGATAAATAACAGGGGAGATACATTCTTGGAACGGTACATTTTCTTTCATTTGTAATACTTTAGTAAATTTTCTAATAAATTGTTTGGCGGATTAAATATTACAATGAATTAAGTAAATTAAAACGTTATAAAATATTAGCATAGACATTTATGTACAAATTTATGACAGCTGTACGAAGAAACAAATTCCAAAATGATTGCTAAAATTACCGAAACTATCAACTGCATTTACACTCATGTACAGCTTGGTTTGTGGTGCATACTTAAAGTGCCATAACAGCATAACAGATATATCGAATATCGTGTAAACAGAAACCATACCCTTTCAATTTCAAATGAAGGGTACGAATAAAACATACATAAACCCAGGTTCAAGTTTAAATATTAGATAACCTACTGCTTTATAGTATCTTCGCTGAAATAGGACGTTGGTTCTGAAGAACTAAAATCGTTTTCATTTAAGATCTTACCTTCTACATGCTTTGCCATATTAGTTTAGGAACAAAGAAGATGATATTAATAGATTTGGTAAAAGAGCAATTGGTAGTTTGCATTAAATCGATGCGGGATAAATGATCATTTATAGAAACCATGCAAATTTTGGGATTATCGGTAGTCTGACTTCTAAAGAACTTATATTTTCATTCATATTATATGCGAATACTGCAGGTTCAAGTTGTATAGAACTTATATTTGAAATGCTAAATTAATAGCAAGTAGAGGAATTACAACTGTACTTTTTTAGAAGCTAATAAGATACCTGCTTAAATGGCAGCCTCTTTACACATTCCAGTAATAGAATTGGTGCATAAATTTTATATCATGGTTATTGTGCCACCAATAGTTAACATAATTAGCATTATCATTTTAGCCTAGTTAAGCGGATTTGGAAGAAGAATATGCAATTTTGATGATAGAGTAAAAAGAATTAACAATTTTGCATAATAACCAAACCAGATTAGACCCAGAGAAATGATTTTCAAGCTTTGTTAGAATATTCACAAATGGGAAAAAATATCCTAGTTCAGATTGAAAATTATAAGACTAAAACCGAGCTTCATGTCAATGCTTGTGTGTGGCTGTATAAGACCCAATAAATGGTTTTATCAACCAAAAAATGGATTTTTTTTCCTCAACATTACATAGGGTATGAAACCGAACAAAAAAAAACAAAGTAGTCAAGGTTGAAAACAAATTTCTTGGAAGGTTATAAATAAATGCACGTCGAAAAGTAAAGGTGAAACTGGTAGATTGTGGAAGCCATTGTAAATTGTTCGCCTTCACCTTCTAATGTTGCACATATTTTCCTATCTAATTTAATGCTTAGGAATAAAAGGAGTCACTAATATATTATAGGTTGTCAGCGGTAAGTGAAATTATCACGGTTGGAGGCTAGAATTTGAAACAAAAAATATGTTTAAGAACCAAACAGCCAGTAAAAAGTAAGGAGCAGTCAATATTATCTTTAATAATAGTTGTAATAGCTTTGATGTCACACTTTTTTGGTATCAACATGAACTGCCAAAAATGCCCTTCTATATATTATCAAATCTTAATCATTTGAAAATAGGATCTAATATAGACTTCTTTTACAAATTCAAATGCCCCAAAAAGTAGGATCTAATAATTAAATATGCTTTATAAATTCAAAACGTTTATAAAAATAGGATCTAAAATTAAACTTGCTTTACAAATTCAAAGTACTTCCTTATAAATATAGAAATCTCAATATCACTTGAAAATATAAAAAATCATTTTTTTGACTGATTTAAACATATACAATTTATAAGGAAAATAATTCACGCGTGAACCGCGTGCCGTAACACTCGTATGGAAGAGTGTAAATTAGAAAACATGTTTAGTTACTTTTTTTGCTTTAATTTTCAGCACATTCACTTCTATCCGCTTTTGTTAATAGTTTAGCAAGAAATGTGTACATGGAATGGGTCGCTACTCAAACAAAATCACAAATCTAAAGGGTAGAGGAATTAAAACTAATGAGGGCCTATTTTCGGAAAAACAACACTTCAGCATGTTTTTGGGAAAAAAATTCAAAAAAATTTTAAAAAAACAAAATTAACTAACTTAATTTACTTTTGTATAGTGAATAAATACCATAATAATCCAGTAACAAAAATATACTAAGAAATTACATAGAAAATCTGAAACTTCGAACTAAAAATAAATGTTTCAAAATTCAAAGGTCATTGAGTTGTTTATTTTAACCCATAAAAATTGGAATGAGATTTGTTCAAATTTGAAATCTTCTAATATGCCTTTTGATTTCATAGTCTACTTGGTGGCAGTATTAGATTGGAAAGTTTATTTGACAATGTAAAAGAACAATTCAGTTTTTCACAAAACATGTATATGTGGACATTCTATTTTAAAAACAACATTGTATGAGGAGGACTAAGTAAAATAGATGTCATGATTAATTTAGTTCAAGTTCTAAAATTTTATCATTAAGGGATTATTTAATAATAGTCTTATACGATACACACAATAATGCGAGATCCGAGTCCCAAAAAGTGAAAGTATAAAGCTATATAAGTGGAAGTTTATTTTTGTTCTTACACACTTCGAAGGAAAAAAATCACCCGTTCTCACAAAAATAAGAGTGGGATATAATTACCTTAAATAATTTTAGAAAATGTATCATAGCCACAAAACACTGTAACACCATACATGTAAGTATCAAATATTTGCATGGCAGAACCAGACATGAAATATTTATACATGATAACATATTAGAGACTAACAAATTATCCTATTTCAATCCATCTATTCATAGATATAAGTTACTTCATGTTTGATATCTAATATGTAGTAGGGAGCCACAAATCAAAAGTATTTAGTGGTTTTGGGGTTTGATCAAACAAAATTGATACATAGCAAAGATTAGAAATGACTCATAATCATACAATCGCTATTTGAATTTACCGCTAAGATCAAAATTGACCTGTTTATGATGGGTTGATAATTGTATATTGATTGATGGTGTAAAGTAAAGATGAATTACTATTTTTATAATTGCTGTTAAATAATAATAAATCAAAATTAGATTATGGATACAATTGAAGTTGACTGAAATCTACTTAGAGCCACACATTTTTGCCATGGATTCAAATCTAATATATTAGAAATTAGATATTATTATTTCCTATAATGCTCAATCAGTTAGATGTAAAGACAAAACCGATATCCTTTACATCTATAAAATATATCAAAAGAGTAATTCTTTTTGTTGAAAGTGTTTAATAAATTCATAATTACTGCCATATATTAAATACTAAATTGGTAAGACATTAAAAAAATAACAATTGTAACTCTTTGGTTTCACCGCAAAGTAAATGAACTATTTTGTAACTCGTCTGATTTTTACAGTGTAAATCTAATTGTATCGTAATCACGATTTAATTAACAGGTCAAATTAAAAAATATTGTACGGTAATCACGATTTAATTGCTATCATTAACATGTCATATATGTTGATCCTAAAAGTGGTTACATTAAAATATCTTAATGGATATAGTGCAAGTCTTACTGGCTAACATGAGAATCCGGACATTCCCAAACGATTTCATGCCGAAGTATGTAGTAATATCTTGAATGCAAAATGTATCATACATGTGAACACAAATCCTCTCACCCTAGATGGTGGGAGATCCATAAGTGCAAGCAACAACTTGTTGTACAATTATCAAATGTCTAAAATGCTTGCTCTTTGTTGCTTGAAGTTGTTTTGTAGTTCCCTTAATTACCTTCATAAAATTCCCATATATTCCTTAAAGTTTTGTGCATGATAACACTTCAAGATGACATATATTGATATGTTAGCATATTATTAACGAACAAATTACACGTTAAAAGATTAGTGATGTACCAGTTTGCCTCATACGGTCATTTAGAGATGGCCCACATCTGATTTTATATATGCTAAAATTATGTAAATACTTGTGTAATTTGTAAAGGGCTGGTCGAGAACCCCCAGAAATGACCTGATAATGGTGTAGAATCAAAAAGGATTCCCACAAAAATATGAACATGTGATATAAGAACTTAGAATAACTTACCAAGTATATCTCATATCTATCCCAGGATGAAGAGACAGACAGTAGGGTTGCATTTTCATGCCAAAAGTCATACAACCTTCATTATTAAAATGAAAGTTAAAATTTAATGACCAATATTTAAAGCGGGAAAAATTAAGAGACTGTTGTATAGTACAAAAGGAGATCATACAATAAACAAAAAATAATCAATAAGTAAAAATAAAAAGAGTTAAGGTGAATGAATGAAAGATGAGCATGTAGAAAATTCAGCATAGCATGAGCATTAACAATTACCGAAGCATGAAAGAACAAAACAACAACACACCATGCTAACATATGGCTTTGTCTCATCAAATCATAAAACAAATCCATCCTTACACAAACACCGTCCAGGTGTCAGATCATTTATTTGTGTATATTAAGCATAGTGAACGTGGATATGATGAAAATATATATAATTTGCTCAAATATTTAAATATATCTTATTATAGGGAAATTAATGAATAATTCTAAGATATCTTCATATGCTAATATTTTAGTGGGTAATTGCGAAAATAGATATGCTAAAACAATGATAGTTAAAGCTGCACAAAAATTTGAATATGAGAGGAACAAAATCGTATTTAAAAGATAGGCTTTACAATTCCCATTAGATGTATTGTATTTCTCAAGCTCTAAATTTGATACTTTAAAAATAAAAATCAACCCATAGGAATGCTGAAGCCAACATAACAAATGCACGCAGTATACAATAACATATAAAAAAATAAAGCATGAATAACAGTTTGCTCCATTTTGTAGTAAGTAGCCTCAATCGAATAAAATTAGGAAGAAGAGGAACCAAACTAATTCATAATCGGACGCTAAAAGGAAGTAATAACGGGTGTTTACATCATGAGAAGAGCGAGCAACTCTGAAGAAGACCCTCTGTTGAATCGATCCTGACCACCCAGAATTTAGTAGGGGACATTGATTGGAAGCGCAACCAAGGGGGTTAGAGTGGATAAGCATCAAATGGAGAGGCATGATATCATTTAGGTTTGGGAAAATGTAGAATGGGAATTAGAGGAAAAGGAGGAAAGCCAGAGCGTCGTTTCAGTTTAAAATTGAGAAAAAAATTTCAAAGGTCTTGTGCACTGTTGAATTCCGACTCAGTAATAATAGCATAATATAGATTATTAATAACATTGAAAACAAAAATCAAACTGCAAAAAACCATTTCATGTATGGCAACATATTGATCATAAAAATGTCAAATTGTTCCTTGGTAGCAGGGATCCATTTCTTCATATAAACGATAATTGAACAAAGTCACAGAAATGAAAATAAATATGAAATAAAGAACATAACTTAAGAAATAATCGAATTGAATAATCAAGTAACCGTCTCAAACATTTTTTTTCAGTTTAAATGTACACATAGAATCTATGTTAATATTTAAACAATACAATGAAACTTTTAAACTTCTGCCCCAAATATAATACGTGATGAAAATGAAATTAAAATAAATCAAACAATTGAAACTAATAGCATTCTTGCTTATATCAAGGAAAAAAGAGGCATGTCTTATAGTTGTAGTGGAATTTATATGGGCCTTGGACTATTCTTTGACTTGCACCACATTCTCTATTGTCACGAAATAATGATACAGTCTTTCAAAATGATTGATTTTCTAGTGGGTTTGCTGAAGAATTAAATGGAGGGTAATAGAATTAACCATAATTATGATTAAAGTGAATAAGTAAATAACTAAGTCACACATTTAGCAAATGAGAATTATTTCAACAAATTATGTTTACATGGAGTTCAATGAACACATTCATATAACAGTAAATGAGAATTCAAGTTGACTATTTGCAAATGAGAAATAATTCACTGGTAAATCAAGTCAGTTGCAGATGAGAATTAATTCATCAAGCAAATTGAGCCACCTAATTAATTCTCTTAGCAAAGAAAAGATTTGGATTGTGCCCCACTTTGAAATGAGAAAAATCAGGGATGAAAATTTATTCATTTTCCAAATCAATTCAACAATCAAAGGGGCTCAAAATATGAAATTAGGCTTACCCATAATAAAAGCAATGGCGGTGGCAGCAGAGGGAAGAAGCTCAATTGATCTGACTGTATGCTGCTATGGTGAGAATAGTCGAGATTAGCACAAATTTTCTTTGCAGATAATTTAGGGTTCATGCCTTTTTTTTGTAATTGGAAAAAAGAACGATTTTTTGTTTGAACCAATCAGCTATAACATGGCTACATATTTGGTCGGAAGCACCGTGTCGTTAATGAATCATGACTGTTATTATAGAGAAGAGAGAGCATTGGAAATAAGATGAAATAATAAAGAGTGTCTATGAAATAACAACAGAGAATGAAGATAAATTAAAATTGAGATCGAAAGTCTAGGAGTGGAGATGAGAGAAAGAGACGCCATTAGGAGGAAAAAAGAAATTTTTTTTTTCTCTCTCTTTAACTTACGGAGATAGAGGAAGAGGCTCAGATAGAAGAACGAAGAAAAGAAAAATGTGACGATTCAGTTTAAATTTTAGGAAAAATTGCAAGGGGCTTGTGCGTCCTCCAAATATAACTCGATAATAATATAATACGGAGACTGTTCAGTTGCCAAATTTCAAGAAGGCCTGTGTGAGCTTGAAATTTAACTCACTAATAATAATATAGTATAGATTATTTGTTGATGAATTGAATACACATTTATTCAACAGTTGTGTTATGCTCACATTCATTGATCACATTGAAAAAATATTTTCCGTTAAGAGAATCATATTCTTGATTGTATACAATTAAAGAACCATAAAAAACAAAGCTACTTAAAGTACCTTTATAAAATTTCACAACAAAAGAGGAACTCTCAAAAGCGGTTGAATGAAATCATTATACTTCTATATTCTATTTAAATTTTGGACAAAAAAAGCGAGTCAGAACATCATTTGAACATGATGATTTCAAAGTTGCATGAAACTTTCCACAATTGCATGCTACTTCAAAAAGTTGAGGTATAAAGATATAATTAGAAACCACGAATATTGGTACAAATAATTCATTTAATAATGACATTTCAAATGTCAAGCATAATTCTGAAGAAAGAGATTAAGTTGGGTGGAAAACATTCGTAAAGGTGTGAGGAAATAAACTATGTTTAACAAAATTCTATCACCTTATCTGCATGTATACAATAAGAAAAATATGGTATGGATTATGTTATATCTTTATATCTATATAGCCATATAATTTAATTAAAAAACGATGAAATTAGGGTAATCAGTTATGGAAGAAGATATACCATCATTGAACATATTATTCCAACTTCACATTGTAAATTTTAACTTTACGGGTATAAGACTATAGAGTAAAATAAGCATAGTTGCTACCATGGTCGTATAACTTGACCAATGTTAACTAATTTTGATTGCTTTATTCCAATGATAGAAATAGAGATAATATCAATACTACTAAATGCATGTTTCAAGGTAAAATTCATGTATATGTTTTCTTTTTTACTATTGTGATAGCAAGATGATAAGAAGAGCTAAATAACTTTGTGTAAATGGGCAAGAATATTTGGCAAATTATTTTAACAAACTCAAGTTTACATCACTCATGTAAATAAGTCGAAGATGAGCTATTTTGAAATTTTCATAGCTTAAACTAAGAAACTTTTCTTTAAAATATAATACTTATAGTAGATGGCGATGTTTTTATAACATCCATTTTTTACATTGTAGTAAATACTTTATGAAATGATGAAATAACACTTCAATCATTGTATCAATGCTTCTATTAAACTAATCTAATTCTAAAATAATGATTATTTAGCATTAGTGAATATATGTTGCCTACATACTTTGTTACATGCTTGATATTTTTAAAAGTAAACACACTTAATCTGAAAATAATCAATTGTTTTGGCTAATGTAACATAACATTGCTTCCATGATCGCCCCTATGAAAATTTCGTTTTGAAAATAATAAAATTAGAGGCAAATCTGGAAAATATTCTCTTTAGGAAGGAAATGTATAAAACCATGCTAGATTTACCATGACCTAGTAAATTGTTCCTTAAGTCAATGTAAGGAGGCAATCAACATTGGCAAAGTGATAGTAATCATACTACCATGAACTAATCATCCTCATATTAGAAAATTAATTCAATCATAAATTTAATATCCTGACCTAAAATAGAAATAATTAAATATTGTGAAAGAAAGAGAAGCAATTATAAAGATACGAACCTTCTGTAATAAGTATAGAAAAGAAAATGTAATTCAAAATGACAAAAATATTTATATTGGAAAAAAGAGCAAGCTAACCCATATTTTGGAAGATATAAAGGTGAGAGTTTGCATGACGTAGCATTGTGTCATCTAGGAAATTAGACTCCTGCACTTGTGAATAAGAAAATTAGATCCAAATGTTATAATTAAGGATAACTTTGGTGGAATAAATTAAATTTGATGAAGGAGAAATATTAATAGAAATGAAAATAGCTGAAGCAGTATGAAAAACATCATTCTACAATAAAATTATGGAGTTATAATAAGGTCTCAAAATTTGAACTTGAACAAATTAGTAACTGAAATACTAATATTGTGCACAAATGATGCATCCTTCTTACGAAACAAAATTTAATCTTAAAAAAAGCAATCTCACTTACTTGGTCAACTAATCATTAAGAAAATCAATGATTTTAAAGACAAATTCATATGCTTTTAGAATAAAACATAAAAAGCATGAAAATTTATTGATTACAATAGTCATCAATAAGGGATTCATTGTAAAAAAAATCTATAGTTCAATGAACAGTGTCGAAATGAACTATCTACTTTCTAAAAAAGGTATGGAAAAGGTACCTAAACTATATAAGCGTGAAACTTTATTAAACCATATAATAGACATATTTGATCAAAAATGTTCATAATAAAATAACAGAGCTTACCGATTGAATCAAGAAGAGAAAATAAAGATTCACTCTATTTGGGATAGCAAATCATCTTTTTCTCTTAATATGACAAATACCCGACTATATTTTTATCCTATAAATCTAGTAATCTTAAGTGTCTTCCCACCAAAGTAAAAGCCATCGTTGACCTTGGTGTCATATTTCACTAAGACACCACCGTCTAATCTGCCATATACATCCATGTATGACAAATACGTAACAAAATCAAAATTAATCAAATATAGCTATTATATTATGTAAACGAATGATGATACTATCTACTGACTATTGATTATTCCATGTCTAAGAGAATTGATAGATTAATTTGCTTCTTCTACTGAATTGTTTTTCTTCATCAAAATATTTATATCAATATAATCAACGCTTGTCATTGGAGCTATTACAGATCAAGCTTTGCTTGTTATCATGAAAAGTCAACAACCCTGGAATTTTATCCTTCCTTTTCAGGAAGTAGGATACAATTGTAGAATGAAAAAGTGGTTGAGGAGAAGAGAAAGAAATAGACGATAAATCAATTTGAAACCACGGATAAAGAATTGACAAAAAGGTTATGAAAGATGAAAATTGAACTAAACATGCATTGGATGAAGTTGGCTGCGAAATGAATTTTAAAAATAAGAGACGATTTGTAAAGAGATATAGAAAAATAGAAATTTTTCTAGGCAATCCATGTGGTGGAAGCAAAGGCGAATGGAAAAAATGAATGCTTGAGAATTAAGGATGAGAAACTCAATTTTAATTATTATTGTATAGATGTACAAAATTTTGAAGCTTCAATCCAAGAACAGTAATGTTTTTATTAATTATAATTGTATGTACATAAGGTTTACTTAAAAACATGCAACATAGATAAGCAAAGAGAAAAAAATATGCATCGACAGACAATAAGAACCACATAAAGTAATTCACCATGTAGTCATTCGCTAACATGGCAAGAAAAGGCAAAACCTTTTTAAAAAAACATAGAGTATTCTCTACATCCGAGAACGAGTGAAAACCAAAATGAATTTGTTATTGGAATTACAAAAAACAACTGTTGGTAAAAATAATAAAGAATATATGCATTTATATATTATTTTATCCTGTATAATACCTTTGATGCTCATGTCAAAAAAATTCAAACATAGTATTATACAATCATCGTAATATTATGATTGCTACAATATCAAAGGTCCATACCTATATCATCATCATTAATATAAATAAAACATTTGTAATACCCCAAAATTTTGTGAAAAATCATTTTTGAAAAATGATTTAATTTTGAAATATTTAGATTTAAATATGGTGAAGTCTCAGGAATAAATAGTGTGCAGGTATATGTGTGCACGTGCACACTGAAATGGCACAAGGAAGAACTCCAGATTTCTTGGATTTAAAACAAGAATTAAAGGGCAATACAAACATGATTTGGCAACATGGTTGTTTGATTTCTGAAATTATATGGATCATCTTAGAAAGTAAGAAAAAGTAGGCTTTACTTTAAATCAGTAAACAAATTTTATTTAAAACCCAGAAGAGAAAATTATGTATATTAACCTGTATACATATAGGTGCATATGCTTCAGAAATTAAAGAGAAATTAAAATAAGCTTAGATAAGATATGTGTACAAATATATATATTTTTAAACACTGAAAAGTATATATATATATATATAAGCAAGTAAAACTATGACATTAAAATGACATGAAATGTGATACAAGTTAATGAGCTTGTATAGGCAAAAATAGCAAAAGGGGATTTTCAGAAATAATTAAAATAAAAATAGGATAGTCACACTTTTAACATGACTAGGAGAGTGGCCATTTTCTGAAAAGTAAAAGAAAGAAAATGCAGCCTTTAAATTGGTTAATATGGCCGGGGTATTATGAATGAAAAATGCATGATGCTAGCCAGGACAGAAATGGAATTCTGTTTCAACAAAACCCTAGAGGAAAAATGCTTATAAATAGGCAGTTTAGCCAGTAGAATCATTTTACCCCGAGCTGCACAAAAAATAAGAAAAGAAGGAAAATATTGGAAGAAAGGAGAGAACACTCAAACAAGAATTTTCTGGATTAAACATTTAGGTGAGTAATCTCACTAAGTTCATGGCATTAAGACCTGAGATGAGGCAGCCACTTTTTATTTCCATTTATATATATATTTCTGGTTTTGATGTATATGATTTCATCAATGATTTCTGGATGTTTTATTTTAAATCTGATATGATTTAATATGGATGATTTTGGATGACCTTTGATTGGTTGAGACATTTGTCTTTGGATGAGTATCATACTGATTTATTTATACTCACAAATGTTAAAGTTTAGGATCTCAAAAATTATATAGAGAATACTCTCAGCTGTTATAGATCTATGGCATGGAAACTTTATAAAAATGATTAGAGCTGCATTATACTTGGTATAAGTGCTGAGGCTTGAAAAGAAAAATGTTAAGGGTGCAATAGAAATTTTCTAAGTGCTGAGCCCTTAATCAAATCAAAAAAAAAAAAAGAAACCCACAAGCTAAAATTATGATTGAACCAGATCTTGAATCTGAATCAATCATAAAGGCTTGTAGATCAATATAACATGCCATGCCTCTTTTACAGTTGAAAATATTCTCATATTTTACTAAGATCAAGACATATTAACCCCATTTAGGAAATAACTGTCTGATTATTTCTGAGGAGAATTATGCTAGAAGAAATTATGGATGTTTCCATGTTTGCAGTGATATGTTCACTTAGCATATTTGATGATAGGATATAAGACTATACACTAGTAAATAAACTAGGGAAGGGAAGGCCAAGAAAGCTGCTGGAATGCTTGTCATATTTGAAGTATGCAAGTTGGCACATGGTTTGTTTAAGCCCTGAGATCTTTGTGCAATGATGTGAATTAGTTCATTGCAATGTGTCCCAGTGATTCCTTAATAGCAGATGAGGCAGGGATTTAAATTGAATTATACAACCTGTAAATGAAGAAATAGGAATATGGATATTTCTTAGGTTGAATGGTATGGAACCAAGATGGTTCCAGTGAATGAAATTGTTGCAAACAGATAATTATGTTTGCATGATTATGTATGCAAGTGTAAGAATGATAAATGAATATATCATACCTGAATCAACTTAATTATACTAAGTTAAAGTAATTGATTGCAGAAATTTGCTTAAATAACAAGTTAGTACCCTTATATTCTCTATTGCTTAAAATCTTGAATGAATTGATGTTACTCATACCAGATCATAGATCTGACCCTTGTTTGCTCATGGCATCTGGGGTGTCTCATTTTAAAATGAGGCAGCCACTTATGTTCTTTCAGGTAACCCAGGCACTAAGTAAAAATGAAGTTATGGCTTTTATGGAGGAGTGAATGAACATGCTAGCTAGTTTCAATAAGAGTTTAAATCGATTATATCTGCATGTATTCAGGAAAAATTTTATGTTCTAAGATTTCCAGTTATGTAATGAATTCTATTATGGTTAGATGAACTAGTTGTATCATGTTAAATATATTGTTATGCACTAAGGTTTAAAATCTCAAAGGAAAAATCTGAGTGGGAAACAAGGAAATGATTTTAATTACTGATATGGATGTTTGGAAGAGAAATATGCATATGTAGTTGAGCTGTTGTTTTGCAAAGTTTATATTATGTAATAGTTAATCTTGAGATATAACAGAGCACTGAGTTTTAGAACAAAATCTGGATTTAGCAAGAAGTAAACTTAAAAGGATTTTATTATCTTTAACTGAAATGCTTTGTAAATAAGTTTGAATTCATTTCTGAATTGTATTGAGAAGAGTAAAATGTTTTCCTAAAGCTTTAGACAGAATGCAATGAAAGATATCTCCATTGCTTTGAACTAGTATGGCAGATACAGGATTCATGAGTTATCCAGCTTCAAATAAATGAAGTATTGGTTGATCATGATAGATTGTATTCTGAAAATAAAAAATGCATTTCAAAGTTACACCCAGTTTTCTGGAAAATGAGCAGAGATATTGACATGTACATGTATATCTGTGTACATGTTGATATTTGAGCAAAAATATGATCATAAATTCTTAAAACAGTTGTAGGAATGGGATACAAAAATAGTAAGTGAGAAGGATTGTTTTGTATGTTGGATTATAGGCAAAAATTAAATATATATGTACAATTATAGGTAGGTATCAGATTTCTAACCATACAGGAGAAGAATAAAAAGAAAAACCAAAAATTGTGTTTGAACCGACCAGCATAGCACTCGAACTCGTGACCTTGCATGTATAAGTTAGGCGCGTTTCCATTACGCCTAGATGTTGCTTGTGTTCACTTAGGATCCGCTTTCTTTTATACTGAATTTGATACTATCCAAACTTTAAACACAATCATCAACATTAAAAGCTTGTTTACTACTGAATATTACTTGATCATTTCTTGATCCTAATGACAGATTAAAGTACATATTTTAGTGGATTTTATGGCCAAAAATCTGAATACAATAATGTATCTGAATTACCAAATCTCTAAATCAAACAGGATGTTATTGATCAAAAAA
Source organism: Allium fistulosum (assembly GCA_030737815.1). Classification (NCBI taxonomy): domain Eukaryota; kingdom Viridiplantae; phylum Streptophyta; class Magnoliopsida; order Asparagales; family Amaryllidaceae; genus Allium; species Allium fistulosum. The sequence goes on along the minus strand of CM060901.1, from coordinate 1,382,055,452 downwards.
AAAATATAAAGTATATACTCTGAATTTATACAAGAAGAACACATACATCTTCATATGTATGTGTATATTATTAGATATGCACTGATATATTTATATTGGTAAGTTATTTTGATCCTGGATATATTTTGGTTATTGGAAAAAGAAAATGACCTTGGAAAATATGTTTGTAATGAATGATATATCAATATATCATCTCATAGCAAAAAAAAAATATCCTTATGAAATTAGGGTGGAAATAGGAGGGTCATTTCAACATTCAATTCAAATCAAGGTTGAAATTATTTATTTATAAAGATTTTTGCTAACCTCAATTGTCATACATAGTTAAATTATTATTTCACGGCTTGATATTTCAAATTCATCAAAATTCGAATTTGTTCATTAGCAGCATTTCTCAAACATTTTAAATCAAAAACTTATCTCTAAACTCCAAATTTAGTCATTGTCACACATTTTAAAATATTAAAATATTTCATATTTGACCAAAAATAGAAAACATGTTCAAGCCTTCTCAAAAACTGCAATTCAATCATCATAGAAATCACTGATTACAGGATTTTGGTATCATGGAACCGTTACAAACAGTTTACAGTTTTATGAAGTTAGAAAGATTACCAAAATTCTATATATATTCAGACTTTATACATCTAAGCATGATCGAAAATTGCAATAGACAGTAACTAACGAAAGGGAACCGAGAGGATAGACGATTGACTTTGAATAATAGAAAATACATAAATGGAAATTTGCAAAGTTTACATCAATAATTTGCATTGGGTTGTGAATCGAATCGCCAATCGGATGGATTTGATGCTGTCCAGGATTGGTTGACTGATCCATTGCCCTTTTTTCCTTGGTCGTAGGTAGTAGCCAAGCAAAATTAGGGTTGCTAAAGAGGAATTTGGTTCTAGGGTACGATGTAAGAAGAAGAATGAAGATGAAGGGAATTTAGTTCTAGGTTTGGAGAATAATTTTTTAAATCCGGAGTGTTTTTTTCCTAGAGCGTAAATGAGGCTCTTGTGAATCATTAGATTTGGGTCCTTTACACATGTCAACGTAGTTTTTTTTGGACAAAAATGGAAATGAAAGGTCTTCAGAGGAAAATCTAGCTTTCATATAATATAATGGATAGATTAATCGATTTGCTTGGGCCAAAGACTTTGGCTTTAAGTTGACTATCAATTATGATTACACTAACCATCTATCAAAGGAGACAAATCTTCTATTGAATAAAGTTTCACTTCAGTTGGTTCAACTTATATAACTATGGCCTTATCACAATTATGGCAGCCATGTGATTGACCATGATCAAAGTATATTTTATACACTTAAGATTCATAATATTCTCAAACCAAGGGACCGCTGTATACCGTCACGTGAGATCTTCTATTTGACTTTTAACGTATGAAAGACTCTCGGTGTAACACCCCAGATTTTTGATAACATTATTAGGAGATTTAGTTAGTTAAACTAAATAAAATAATTTGTTGATTAGGAGATTGAGATTTGATTTTAATTAAGGTAGTCGTGCCTTTTTAAACAAATAAATTAAAAGAAGGGTTTAAAATGAATTAGAGGAGGGGTATTATGGGAAAGAGGCCATTCCTATATCTCCTTCCTTAGGTTGTGTATTATGTACACATTCATTCCATTTCATAATTTTCAAAATCAAGGTCAGCCACCATTAATAAGGAAAGAAGAAGAGGAAACTGAGGAAAAGCTTAGGGAAAAGCAAATTCAAATCAAAGCTCATTCAAATCTCAAGCTCCTTAATCTCTAAAGCAAGGGTGATAATGTTTACATCTCCAAATTTTATGGTTTCGGTTTAAGATCTATGCAGTTAACGCCCCGCTATTACCCCGCTATATCTCATAGCGGATTACTACCGCTACGATTTTCCATATAGCCCCAAATATAGCCTTTCCGCTTTAAGCTCCGCTATTTCCACTATATCCCTTATTCCCGCTATATCTTCTTTAAAATGAATTGAAAAATGGCATTTATACATTATAAAAATTATGAAATTAATTAATTTAATTGAATTTTTAATATATTTTTAGAAACGAAAATATTCTAATATTCTACTAAATTCAATTATGTTATATAACAGTTTTACGTTTATTTACAGTATATTCGCACATGTTTTTATTTAAAATTATTTATGTATTAATTATAATTCAATTGAATGTTAGTTTTTCATTTAATTACCATTTATATATTTGTAAAAACATCAAGTACGAATTTTATATGCTATTTTAGAGTTATCCGCTATACCCCGCTATATCCTCGCTATATCCCCACTATGACTTTTTGCACCTCCGCCGCATTAAATCTGCCGAGCACTTTAACTGCACAGTTTAAGATTAAATCCAAAATATTTTGCAAAGATTTTCCATGTGTTTGAATGATAAAATGATTATATATACATGTTGATGATTTATAAATGTTCATATTGATTTTTATAACATGTTTTAAGATGAAAACCCTACTAAATGACATCCGCTGGCCTTGCGAATTTTTATGGTGATCTAAAATGATATTTTAGAGATGGTTTCAATTTTTAGATTTTTATGAGTTTTTTTGGAATTATTATGAATTTTCTAAGGAAGAAAATGGTATTTTGGATTATAAAATTATTTATAGGAAAAATAATTATTGTTTGGGTTCGAAAATTTTATATGTTGAAAAGAACATATTAATTGATTTTCTGGAATTTTTCTAGAATTTTCTAAGATGATTTAATAGTTATATAAAATTATTTAAGGTATGAGACTTAAATATTTTATATAATTATAAAGGAGAAAGGGGCTTTTTCAAAATTGTTTAAATTTCCAAATAAGGAAAGTCGGCAGCATTTTTGAATATAAAAATCAGACAACCAATTAGATTTAGACAAATATAGCAGGTTGGGTACAAAAGAACTATATTAAAGTACAAGCAGATAGGATTTTCGCTATTTCAACTTTTCGGCAAGAAGTTCCGCCTCTATTCCAAACCTTCCGACAAAGTCGAAAGGTATCAAACTTTTCGACTAGGTCAATAATCAACGCACATGGTATCAGGCAAATGGTACGTAGTGAATTGAAAGGAGTCGATAGGTTTAGGGTCGAAAGGTTAGAGCTTTCGAAAGAGATGAAACTTTGTTTTGGTTTTAAAGAAAATACGCATACTAGCTTTCAACAATGAGCTTTCGACAATGTCAAATGGTTTAAAAGAAAAACTTTTGATTGGGTTGTTTCTTGTTTTAATTGAAACCTTTCGACAAGGTCAAAAGGTAAAGCTTTCGACAAAGTCAAAATGTATGAAACCTTTCGACTAAGGCGACAAGATCATAGTTGCCGCTTCCTACCTTTCGATTCAGTTGCTTTTGAAGGGAATCTTTTGTTTTCTAAAACTTGCCGCCTCTCCATTGCTTTCGAAGGGTTAGTTCCAACACCATCACTTCATTGTTTATGAAAAGGTTTTAAAAGGGTTATTTTTAAAAGGCTTCAAAGTAGTTGCTTTCGACTCCAATGTTTTTATGATCCTTTTGCTTAATTTGAAGGCATAATCCAAATGTTTTAAATCGAAACGTTTTGTTAAAGCTTTCGAAGTAGTCAACTTCGAATGGTTTCGAAAGGTTTCCACTTGTTTTAAATTGAACCCAATGATTTCGAAAGGTTTTAAGTTTCAATGCTTTCAAAAGGTTTTATCAATGATTTCATAGGGGTGGTTCCTCAGGCTTTCAATAAAGTCGAAAGGTGAGACCTTTCGACTAGGTCGAAAAGAAACCTTCCAACAAGGTCGAAGGTGAGACTTTTCAACAAGGTCGAAAGGTATCATTTTTCAATGTTTTTCGAAGGCAAAGGCTAAAGGGTTTTAAAGGTGGATGTCATATGTTTTAAAGCTTATAAAATAAAGGCTTTTTATTGGTTTGAAGGAGTTACCTTCAATGACTTCGAAAGGTTTTATTAATGGTTTTGAAGGGGTTGCCTTCATTGTTTTCGAAAGGTTGTTTAAATGTTTTAAACAAAGGATTCGAATAATATGATTAGGCAGATAGCCTAAGTGCTTTAAGTTATAAAGGACTTTAACTTATTTAAAAGAATAGGTAATCCTTATTGAACATCATCAACATTATTTTGAGTAAAGTATATATAACATGGCAAAATAGCTTAGAGTAAAGCTAAAGATATATTTTCCTTGTATATATATGATTTGACGGACTAAATCATTTTGAAAAGGTTTTCAAGGAAAAATTAAAAGGGTAGTTAACCCAAAGAAAATTCGGGCAGTCAGCTCATTTAAATTTGGACAGTCAGTCCATTTTAAGGGCAGTCGGCTCAGAGGTCAGTTAGTCCAGATAAGGGCAGTTAGCCCAGATATGAACAGTTAGTTCATTTGTTAGCATAACGGACCTTGCCACTTTTTAAGGAAAGTTAGTCCACCCTTTTTAACCTGTTTTATGGACAGATAGTCCATTATTTAGTATAAAGGATATTGCTATTTTGATATAATCAGTTTTATGACAGTTAGTCCAGAAAGGAGCAGTTAGCTCAGATTTAGGACAAATAGTCCATTTATTTCCTGTTTTAGCATAATGAATCTTACTATAATAATAATAATAATATTATTATTATAATCAGTTGATTAACCAGTTTGGTTGTAGGAAAGGATTTGCAAAATATATGTTTTGAAAAGAGATATTAGTGAGGGGAAACCCGTTCCGCTAAGCGGCGTGGTCTCGCTATATATCAATAAACAGGGATGTAACAGAAATTATTCATACCAGGCTTTATGTCCGACTCGAAGTTTTTGTTTCCCCTTAAACTCTCGGGTGATCAAAATTGATTTGAGTAGGTTGAGGGTTTAGGTTTTCAGGTTTTAGCAGATTTTGGCGGATAAGCTTCCGAAGACGAGCAGGTGGGTAACGGATAGATAAATTTAGGAATTCTGTTTTAAATTTGTTTCCGCTGTGTATTAAGACATTTATGTCTATATTGCTCTGATCATCCAAGGGGACATCCTCATATGTCGCTCTTGGCGTATTGTTGTAATTATATTTGATCATTTCTTGGGAATAGGTTGGGATTTTTGTAACTTGGATATGATTTGTTTGAAATGCAATCACTAAACTTATTGTTTTTGGAAATTTGTGATTTTATTCTTATTTAAGTGCTTTTGATATTATGGATACCATTAACATTACCGTAATTCGTCACCAGTAATACTATGGATGACTACAACATCCATAGCGCTTAGCTTTTGGCCTCCAGATGCGAGATCTTACACTTGGTGAGTTGTTTTATAATTGTTCCAAATAGCTGTAAGTACGTAACCCTTGGTGTCCGCGGTGGTCAAAAGTAATTAACCTTCCACCACATGGAGAGCGTTGCATGCATTTCTCTCAATAGACACATCGATATATCATTCTTGATATATCTTGACTAGGAACATTTAAAGACAAATATTCATTTTATGCGAATACCTATGATTACAAACACATTCATAACTACAATCGATTAAATATACTTCGTAAGCATTTTCTTCTGTTGTATGTTTAAGATATTCAAAATCTTAATTATATGCCAACATAATGATATATACATTAGAAAATAAAACCAAAAACTTACTTAATTTTAAATAGAATTCACTGTAAGAGTTACATTGTACATAATAAAATTACATGATTATCCTACGAAACACTCTTAACTCTATCAAAATGTTTCAGTTGCCTTTAACTCTATCATCTTTTGAAAGATCAACGAGTGTTATCCTGCCTTTTGGCAAGGCCGTGACACCAAGAACTTGACTAGAAACCGATGACGGTTCGTATTAAAGATCGGTTATACGCAGGCTCACTATGGATATCGACGAATTTTGTCCGAGTCCGGATCAAGCTACGATCGACAAGACACGACGAGCAAAGCCATGGAAGCCAACGTTCCAAATCTCAAGTCAATCCGGGTTCGTATGATCAAGTTATGATTGATGCAAGATTAAGGAAATAATCCCATTTTCGTATCCATCATCGAACCCCGGTTCGAATCCATCACTTTCGACTCGATCAGAAAGGCAGCGACTTCGCATCCATCAGGAAGCCTCAGTTCGACTCGATCGACTTCACAACCATCAAGAAGCCTCAATTCGACTCGATCGACTTCGCATCCATCAGGAAGCGTCAGTTCGACTCGATCGACCTCGCATCCATCGGGAAGCTTCAGTTTGACTCGATCGACCTCACATCCATCAGGAAGCCTCAGTTCGACTCGATCGACTTCGCATCCATCGACAAGCCACGGTTCGACTCGATCATCCATCCACTTCGTATCCATCGGCAAGAAGCATGAGCATCTGTTTCGTATCGTTCAATCTTAAACTCACCACGTATCAATCGATCACCAATCGATACGAAATGCACACCTCCCATCGATGCGAAGCAGAGCCACTTCCATCGATACAAACATGCCACTTCCATCGATACGAACTGAGCCAATTCCATCGATACGAACAGAGCCACTTCCATCGATACGAACTGAGCCACTTCCATCGATACGAACTGAGCCACTTCCATCGATACGAACTGGGCTACTTCTGTCGATACGAATTGGACCACCTCTATCGATACGAACAGAGCATGACTATCGATACGAACAACATGGTTCTGATCGATACGAACCAAATAGACTACATAAAAACCCGAACTTGCATCGATCATAACTTACAATCTACAAGTCCAAATGCTATGAAATTTTCACAGGAGCTTACGTGCATGCTAAAGAATGTCCACACCAAATTTCGACTCCATTGGATGCAATCTTCATCGATACAAAATTCGTTCGTATCGATCACGGATCAGGCCGAAACTTCACGGGCTTGGTCGCGTGGCCCCACTCACGTGCCAGAAGAAGTCTCCTAAGATCTGAGCGAAATATCAGCCTCCTACACCTATAAATAGACCCCCAAAGCCAACAGAAAAGGGATCTTTGAATCTTTGAATTCTCCAATTCCCAAACTCTGCCAGATTCAGCTCTAAACTCCATTGCTGCTGCTGCTAACGAATTTTACTACTGTAATTCATTGTTATCTGCTGTAACCCGCTGCAATCAATTGTAATCATCAAAGAAACCTTAATAAAGCAATCAACTTCATAGTGGACGTAGGCAATACGCCGAACCACTCTAAATTCTTGTGTTTTGTGCGTTTTAATTACTTTCATTATCTGTTTTTTGGAGTTTTTGTTAGATAATCCTCTTTTTCCATTTAATTTCTTCATTTTATCTCTTCAAAGACTTCCGAAGAGTGTTGTGCCCAATTTTGGTACAAACACTTTGGTGCTTTCATTGAGAAAAAACCCAATTTTTCTCCTGCTCCTTGGATCTCCTATCGATACCGGATTGCAATCCAAGAAGAAGATCCAGATCTCAGACTTTGAAGCCCTTCCATTCTGTTCAGATTTGCCTCAGATCTAGGAAAGGACTTTCATCAATTCATCATGGTAAGTACACGAACTGCCTCTACAGCTGCTGATCAAGAAGCACGGGACAGACATAATCCCGTGGAGTTGCCTCCATCCAACCAAGGTGCCGCCCGACCTTCAGATCCATCAGGCCCGGTTACCAGACAAGAGTTTCAGATGCTGCTTCAAGAGTTGACCCAGAGTCGGCAACAACTTACTGAACAACTACGCACCAACATAGAGTTGACCAACCAGCTAAATCGCCAAAGGCGCAGAAGATCCAGAAGAGACCAAGGTTCTTATTCTTCCACAGTGAGTTCAGCCTCATCTGACGATCATCACAGATCCACACGCCCACGATTGGATGTAAGCTACACCTAGGCCACAGGACACCAACCTTTCTTGAATCTAGGACAACCCAGAACTGGACCATCCACTAGCCATCATACCGTACATTCATCCCGAGGAGGTGCCTCTCCCTACCATGTCACAGGCAACCTTGCTACCTCCACCACTACCAAACAAGGGGTTGATGCTAGAAATCAAACTGATCCTCATCGTAGCCAACAAGAGCACACTCCAGAACCTTATGTCCCAGAAAATGTTGAACCAAGGAGGCAAGGCACGAACCGTCGACCGCGTCTGGTCCAGACTCGCGCTGTGGAACCCGACCATACCTTGGCATAGCATGCTCCTAATATCCGGATGCCGGATATACCAACGATGATTCGTCAAATGATCTGTGAAAGTCAGGGTCTCACTAATGACGATTGGGGAATCTCCCGAAGTCATACCCCTTTCATCGATGACATATTGTATGTTGAACCACCTCGGCGCTTCAGGATGCCAACTTTGCCAGTCCATGAAGGAAGTTCTGATCCCAACCAACACATCCTGAAGTATGAATGGCTGATGAATGCTGCGAGAGCTGATGATGCAGTAAAATGCCGTAGTTTCCCCATTTCCCTGGGAGGCATTGCAACTATGTGGTTTACTCGTTTGCCACCACGATCCATTTCTAATTTTGACCAAATGGCCACCAAGTTTTTTGAACAATTCTGTATGCACGTAGCAAGGCCTAAAGATGTTAACACTCTGTCTAGTGTTAATCAAGCTCCCGGAGAAACACTTAGATGCTACTTGGAGCGATTCCATGCTGCGTGTGCAGAAATAAGCAATCCCAATGACAAATCTATCTTGATGGCATTGACTAAGGGGATTGATCCTGATTCCGAGTTCGGAAATTGGTTAGCTGGGAAACTGCCTGCGTCATTGGACCGTTTCTATTCCAAGGCAGCCCAATTCTTGAGAAGGGAGGATGCGAAACAGTCTAGGAAGCAGGATGATGCAGGGCCCAACATTGAAGGAATTCAGAGTAACATCGCCGTTAAACAATCCGGGGAGAGTTCTGGAAAAGTTCAGTTGAATATACAAAACAAGCAGAATCAGCAGAGGGATAGTGGAAATCAAGGTAAGAAGCGAGATCAAAGCCGTGGTTCATGACGTAGAGCTCCCATGTTTGACAATTATACTCCATTAAATACGTCGTTGGAGAATGTGAATTTGCAGACCTGTAATACCATGCAATACAAGAAGCCTGCCACGAAGCCGTCAACGGAAAGACAGGTCCAAACAGGGAAGTTTTGTAGATTCCATGAGAGTTATGGCCATAATACGAATGAGTGTCGTCACTTACAAGACCTCATTGAAAATCTGATACGTGAGCGAAAATTGGATTAGTATGTGCGGGCGCCGCAGTCAGGAGGTGCGGGCCCATCAAATCAGAATCGTGCGCCAAATCAAGAAAGGCAGGAGGAACCCGCTCGTACTGGCGGGAGGTTGGTTATTAATACAATAAGTGGTGGTCCTCATCCAGCAGATCGAAGCTGAAAGGAAATGGAGTTGTATGCCAGCTCTATCAGGCATGCAGACTTCGAGTGTTATAGTAGTTTTGATGAAAGGGCTCCGGCCAAACAGTAGAAGATGATGACCGATGACATCGTGTTCAGAAACAGAGACGCTGATAAAGTCGAAGCCCGTACTATCGATCCACTGGTCATCTCAGCTCAAGTAGGTCCTGCTTAGATGAAGAGGATCTTAGTTGACAGTGGAAGCTCTGTGAATATTATGTTTAAACGAGCTTATGATCAAATGAGAATGGAGGCCAAAGATTTGAAACCTTGTCAATCACGAATCCGTGGTTTCAATGGGAGTGCTACTATACCCACTGGAGTAGTGGAGTTGCCAGTGGAGTTGGGAGTTGGAGAACGCCGGAGAGTGCGGATATTGCAGTTCGTTGTGTTGGACATAGACTCCCCTTATAATGCTTTCTTGGACCGACCGGCCCTCGCTGAATTCAGGGCCGCCATTGCCCCATGGTGTTTGACTTTAAAGTTTCCCACTGATCGCGGAGTGGGAATCATTCAAGGAGATCAGGCTATTGGGAGAGCCTGTTATGTTGCTGAGCTGTGGGAGGCGCAGCGAAAGGAGAAAGGAAAGGGCGTAGAGGAATCTCTCTGCATCCGTTTTGCTGATAATTGACAATTAACGCTTGGGCCTAGGCCCGGGCACCCCAACCAATTCCAAAGGGATCTTAACCCAAGAGAAACTGAAGATGAAGGAGAATCTAAAGAAAGTCAAGCATCCCTGGCTAAACTGACGATTGATGTCCCAATCGACAATGATGATGATTCAATGATGATAAAGATTGGCTCTCAACTAAGCCATCAGACCCAAAAGGAATTAATTGAATTTCTACGGGCGAATCTTGATGTATTCGCCTGGACACATTCTGATATGTGTGGGATCTCGCCGGACATCGCGAGCCACACTCTGAATATTGACCCGCGGCATGTCCCGGTTAAACAGAAAAGGCGTGGTATGGATCCAGAGAGATCTACCGCCCTTAAAGAAGAAGTAGAAAAGCTTAAATCGAATGGTTTTATTCGAGATGCATTATATCTAGAATGGGTGTCGAATCCCGTGCTCGTCCGAAAGTCAAACGGAAAGTAGAGAACATGTGTCGATTACTCCGATCTGAATAAAGCTTGTCCCAAAGACAGTTTCCCGCTTCCCAGAATTAATCAGCTAGCAGATTCAACAGCGGGGCATGAGCTCTTATCCTTCATGGACGCGTATTCTGGCTACAATCAAATACCGATGCATTTACCTGATCAAGAACATACCAGCTTTTCGTAACCAATCTGGGACTTTATTGCTACAAAGTTATGCCATTCAGACTCAAGAATGTAGGGGCTACTTATCAACGTTTGGTCAATCGGATGTTTGCCAATCAAATCGGGAAAACTATGGAAGTATATGTAGACGACATGCTTGTGAAGTCACGATTTTTCACTGACCATATTAAAGACCTGGAAACTATGTTCAACATACTTTAAGAATACAAAATGAAGCTTAAACCACTGAAATGTCACTTTGAAGTTGCATCCGGAAAATTCCTTGGGTTTATCGTCAACGCTCGGGGAATCGAAGCTAATCCTGAAAAGATTTGGGCAATCAGAAATCTTGAAACTCCGAAAACTATAAAGCAAGTCCAGAGTCTCAATGGGAAAGTAGCAACATTGAGCAGGTTCATTTCAAAGTCCACTGACAAATGCATTCCCTTCTTCGATCTGATCCGAAAAGGAAAACGAAACTTTGAATGGACCACGGAGTGTGAGGGCGCTTTCCAAGCATTAATTCAGCATCTATCCATACCACCTATCATGTCAAAGCCTATTGATCATGGGAAGTTGTACGTATACTTGGCGATATCAGAAAACGCTATCAACGCTGCCTTAATTCGAGAAGAAGACCGGATACAGAAGCCAGTATACTACGTCAGCAAACGATTGACTGGAGCTGAAATGAATTATCTGAAACTAGAGAAGTTGGCTTATTGCCTTGTTATTGCATCAAGAAAACTCCGACCATATTTCCAGGCACATCCTATTATTGCTTACACCGACCAGCCGTTACGACAGGTCCTTATGCGGCCTGAGACGTCTGGTAGGTTACTCAAGTGGAACATCGAACTGAGCCAGTTTGATATTACTTATACTTCAAGGCGAGCTATTCAAGGACAAGTCCTAGCCGATTTCATAGCTAAATTTACCGTTCCAAAGGACTTGCCCGAAACCAGTGAACCTCCCGAATATGTCTGGAAGCTGTATACTGATGGTACATCAAACGACCGGTGTTCGGGCGCTGGTGTTGTACTTGAAACTCCCGAAGGCAGGTCTATATGTTATGCTTTGAAGTTCGATTTTCATGCAACCAATAATGAAGCTGAATATGAAGCCCTCTTAGCTGGACTAAAACTTGCCAGAGATTTGAGAATTATCGCTGCGGAAATATATTGTGATTCACAGTTAGTTGTGTGTCAGGTTCGGGGAGAATATCAAGCGAGAGATCGAAGGCGGGCTGCTTACTTAGCTTGGGTACAGGAAATTCTGAATCAGTTTGACTATTATGCCATTTATTATATACCTCGAGAACGCAATCAGAAAGCCGATTCATTAGCGAAGTTAGCCATCACAGGTGAAGCTCAGCAAATGGGACTCGTTCCCATAGAGACATTATCTTCCCCAAGTATTAACCGGGCAGAAATAGACTGGGTATGCGAAACCGTTCCCGATAAGGATTCATGGATGACTCCACTCAGAAATTACCTTGAGCATGGAACCCTGTCGGAGCGTAGGAGTGAAAAGAGACAAATCCTTCGGAAGGCCTCACGATTCACAATCCAGAATGGAATCATGTATAGAAGAGGGTACTTTGTTCCTTTACTTCGGTGTATCGCTCACGATGAAATTAAACGAGTATTACACGATGTACACGAGGGAGAATGTGGCGATCACACCGGGGGGCAAGCACTTGCCAAGAAAATACTTTGATACGGATATTACTGGCCGATTGTGAATCGCGATGCGTCGGATTATGCAAAGAAATGTGATAAGTGTCAAAAGCATGCTCGAATTCCTAGAGCCTCTCCTACCGAGATAACACAAATGGTCAGCTCATGGCCGTTTGCAATGTAGGGCATCGACATCATTGGTACTCTATCTCTGGCAAAAGGTGGTGCGAAATACGCCATCATCGCAGTTGATTACTTTACGAAGTGGGCTGAAGCTGAGCCTCTTGCTACGATAATGACGAAAAAAGTGATCAACTTTGTAGTCCACAATATTATATGTCGATTTGGTCTCCCACACACCATTATTACTGACAACGGAACCCAATTCGACAATGCTGAATTTAAAGATTTTTGCAAATGATTTCATATTCAAAAGAAATTCTCTGCAGTTGCACACCCTCAAGCGAACGGACAAGTCAAAGCGGTCAATAAAGTTATAAAGTCCATTCTGAAGAAACGACTGGAAAAGGTCGGGGGCAAGTGGGTCGATGAACTTCCTATGGCTTTATGGGCTTACCGAACAACCCACAAGTCTGCGACCGGTCACACTCCGTTCTCTCTTTCTTATGGTTCAGAAGCCGTTATTCCAGTCGAGCTAGAAGTACCTTCTCATCGTGTGACATACTATGATCCGAAGACTAATGCTATATTACTTGCTGAATCTCTCGATTTACTAGATGAGAAGCGTGAAGAGGCCGATTTGAGGGCGGCCGCGCATCGAAGTCGGTTCGCCCGATTGTACAACGCCAAGGTCCGTCCGCGAACCTTTGAACTAGGCGATCTCGTCTTGAAAAGAATCTATCTGGTTCCCTCGCATATGAAGCCGACATGGGAAGGACCGTATGTCATTGAACGAAGGCTCGGGGATGGCACATTCAAATTATCGACCGTTGACGGTCTTACTTTTCCAAGAGCCTGGAATAGCGAGAGTCTTCGTCGCTACTACACATAACAGGCTATGTTATTTCATTTAGTTTATTTTCCATTTTGCAATTTGTTTCTGCATTTCGAAATTAGAATTTGTAATAAGGCAGCTGACTTTGCCATATTTTCTTATTTCAGCAATAAAATGCAATCTCTTCGAGCCAGAGCTGTGATTTACTTGAAATACTTCATATGAACATCACCATGCACGGAGAGCTAAGTTTCACCATGCGGTGGGATTTATTCAAATAGGGAGTGACTGTGATGCAACCGGTCACTCACTAAGTGAAACCCAAGCTCGGGGACAAGCCATCACACCAAAATCAAAAAAGGATTGATACACGACAATCCATTACTTAACTCCAGATTCCCAGAGTGCGAACTGGAGTATAAAAATACGTCTACGAAGAGGGTGGATCCGTCCACCTAACGACTTCATCCGTATCTGAACCAAGTTTGAGGAGGGTGGACCCGTCCATCTAACGACCTCGCTTGTTAACTTAGGGTGGATGTGATCCGACCATCCACGATCCTGATACACCTTTCGCTCCCAAAGTGCGAGCGAAATCCAAAACATACAGCATATGCGACTGACCGTTTGGTTATCAACTCCGGACTCCCAAAGTGAGAGTCGGAGTATAAACATCAACTCCAAATTCCCAGAGCGCGAAACGGAGTATAAACATCAACTTTGAATTCCCAGAGTGCGAATTGGAGTATAAACATTAACTCCGAATTCCCAGAGTGCGAAACGGAGTGTAAATGCCAACTTTGGGCTCCCAGAGTGCGAGTCGGAGTACAAAAGTCGATTCTGAGTCCCCAGAGCACGGACGTATAATTAAAACTTAAACCGACGTGACCAACCACCAATAAGCAAATGAGAATCCCCGGAGTGCGGATATGATCACCGATAATCGAACAAGTATGGATGAACCACTCAACCTCCACTTGTCCCAAACATCCATTCAACGGCACTAGACTCAACGTGTTGTAAGTAAAATGCAATCATTGGTTGATGTTCAACAACTCAACCCCAAGACTGGGGGGCAGGACTTAAGCATTGACCATTGACTGAAGCGGTGCAACGTCAAAATTCAACTCGCTTCCCGGTCGCGAACCATGTCCACAGTTTCCAGACTTGGTGCAAAAAGACAAACTTGAATCGGAAGCTGGAACTTTGCAAGTGCATTTCAAACATTGAAACACTTAAGCAAATACACAAGACGCTAAAAAAGAAAAGTTTCATTTCTACTATTTATGAAAGAAATTCATGTACAAGTTTGTTCCAAAAAAATTCCTACTAGTAGGGGCCGAACCCGCATCTATACACGGCCAACAAAATGAAAGTCAAAATAAACCAAGGAAGCATGTCTAATCTTTCTTCTTCCTCGGCTTCCTTTTTGGTGTAGACCCGCTGGAGCCGCCATTGCCTTTCCTCTTTAAGCCTTTACTTTTTGGTGGTCGGTCTCCAAGCGAGGGCATGATCTCGACCTGTGCAGTTAAAGCGCTCGGCAGATTCAAAGCGGTGGAGGTGCAAAAAGTCATAGCGGGGATACAGCGAGGATATAGCAGGATATAGCGGATGGCTTTAAAATAGCATATAAAACTCATACTTAATGTTTTTACGAATATATAAAAGGTAATTAAATGAAAAATTATCATTCAATTGAATTATAACTAATACATAAATAATTTTTAAATAAAAACATGTGCAAATATACTTTAAATAAACGTAAAACTGTTATATAACATAATTGAATTTAGTAGAATATTAGAGTATTTTCATTTCTGAAAATATATTAAAAATTAAATCAAATAAATTAGTTTCATAATTTTTATAATGTATAAATTGAATTTTTCAATTCATTTTATTAAAGAAGATATAGCGGGAATAGCGGAATATAGCGGAAATAACGGGATATAGCGGAAATAGCGGGGATTAAAGCAGAAAGGCTATATTGTGGGGCTATATGGAAATATCGTAGCGGTAGAAACCCGCTATGAGATATAGCGGGGTTATAGCGGTGTAATAGCGGGGCATTAACTGCACAGATTTCGACATCCTCCTCCGAACTCGAATGAATAGGGATGCTTCCTGCGGGCGGAGTCGGAGGAACATGATCAATTGTAGAAGGTGGAATGGGCACACTAGTGTCGAAAACTGTACCCCCAGAAGATATCATTCTGAGCGGAGCGCTGGTCCAGGTGCCGCCATCCCACCTCCAAAACTGCCACCATGTGCCGCTGCTTCCATCTCAGCGTCGATCTCGGCCAATATCTCATCTTCAGTAATCACTCGAGCCTCATTGGGAGCATCAGTAGTTGGCATCGAGGATCTCGTAGCAGGAGCACCTCCACCCATGACGAATGGCAGGTCGACAAAAGGATCGCCATGACGGCGAAAGAGTTCCTCCATCAGCTGCTCATCAAAAACAAGTGAGCTCCCTTGCACTTCGTCGAGCGGCACAGTTGTGGTTACAGTGGTCATTTCGGTTACGATAACCCCCTGCGTCTGATATGATTCTTGAGTAGCAGGAGGCACGACCGGCGCAGCATCAATCACTGGAAAAAAAATAAGAGAACTGTTAGAACTTAGTTCGGATGAAGATTCCGACTTAAGGCAGATATGTGGAATGTTCAAAGTACCTTCCTCAGTTTGACTCGTAAGCGGCTGAACGGCTTCTGCAACTTGCTCTGTAGCCAGAGACATCTGCGGCTGATCCGAATTGTAGGCAGGAACAGCTTGGGGATCGACCGCAGGCAAGGATTCAGGTTGGGTTGACGTTGGAACTTCAAGACTCGCCTCATGATGGTCAACCCCTGAACCCTCTCCTACTTCGAAGTGCTGGGCGCCGAGCTTTTCCTTTTCATGCAGAATCATTGACCCGTGGAGAATCTTCCTTTCATCTTCATTCAGAATGCGATTCTCGAGTTCAAATTCATCTACAGACTCATCAAGATGCGCCTCCTTCTCTTCTTCAACTAATCGGCCTCAGGTGTTGTATAGATGCGCCGGATAATCATCGAGCCAGGCTAGACCCCTGTGCCTCAGCACGTTAGCGTTGTAAACAACGAGAAGGTCTTCAATATCAGCCTCTAGCCTGGACTCGGCCGATTTCACTTTCTCCTCAACCTCAGTCTCCACCTTGCGAACTTTAGCCATGGCCACATCCCTTTCACCCCGGAGCAAGACAGCCTGTTCGCATGCCTCCTGGACTGCGTTGTTCGCATCATCCCTTTCCTTGGCCATGTCAGAGAATTTAGCCTTAAGCTCGTTGAGTTCCTTGACCGCCGCATCCCGCTCGGTGGTGACTGTAGTATTCCGGTGGCCCATCTCCTCCACCAAGGCAACGTGTGTCTGCCTCAACCTCTCCATTGCCACATTCGCTTCATCAGCCTTCTTGGTGGCCTCAATTTCAGATTTCCGAGAAGACTCGGTCTCAGTATTGAGCACTTGTATGATCCGGTCCTTTTGAGCGAGTTCGGTCTCCATTTTCTCAATCGCTTTGGCTCGCTCAAAGGCCACCTTGGAAGCTTTTTCTACATGTTTACCCACTCTCTATACTGAGTGTAGACATCATGAATGTAATCATGCATCGTGTTTTCCACCCTTGACGGAATTCTCTTTAGATGAGGTGGGAAGACGTGGCCGTCGAAGCATATGTTCGGAATCTCCTTCCTCAGCTGAGCAATTTTAATAGCCCCTTCCCCATGGGCTCAGTAATGGCCTGCTCTGCAATTATGGGTGGCACGGTTTCAACTCGCTGGCGATGAGTTTCGGGCCTCGAAATTTAAGAAGACGGTCTATGTCGTGGAGGCTCTGGCGGGTGTGGAACATGAACAGGAGGCAGAGATGGAAGTCTGAGAGGAGGAGAGCGAGACCTAGATCGGTGTCTGTATTCTCTTTCCCTATCCCGCTCGTACCTCTCCTGGTTAGAGTACCCGCGATCGCGGTCTCTGTCCGAATCCCTCCTACGGGAATCATAGTAGGTAGAAGACTTTCGGGCCGAGCGAAGGCTCCCAAGCATTGATCCTCTCCCGGACATCGTGCCTGAAAATGAGAAACAAAGGAAAAGTTAGTGATCTCTTGGACTGGACGACTTACGATTATGAATCATGTAGTGCAGTGAAGTGTATGTATGTGCAACCCCCTGACCAACTAGAAATGTCGGCCGCACTCGTAGCAAGCGACCCGCTCAGATCAAGAGCATTGTCAAGCTCCTCCATCCCGGTGTCGTGTTGAAACGAAACATAATCCGGAATCAGAATATCAGCAAGCCCTTCGAAAGGATTCTCTACTTGCGGGGGAGGAGCCTCCGAAATTCTAATCCCCGGGACGGGCAAAGACACAACGATGGATTTTAATCTCACGGATTTAGAATGCTTGTGAGCAACTGCCTTGCCTTTTCTCCTTCCTCCTGAATCTTGAACACCGGAAGAAGGCCCAGCTTGGAGTTCGTTATCGGTGGGTGTTCTCTCTGGATCAACCTCTTCGGTTATCACGATGCTGGGCGCTTTGCATTTCACCCGTTTCTTCGAGACCGCTCTGAGTGTCCCTTCCAGCCGTATGCTTTGCTTACGTTCAATCAGCCCGACAATCCTCAAGTTTTTGTCGGTTAGAACCACATCAATGTTCCTCTCTTCACCCGGAACTGCTTGGAGGATCCGAACTAACTCTCTAAAATATCCACCATTGGGTCGTGAGATTGCGGCTGTAAAAGAAGAAAAGTATGTTAGTTTTGAGGTCGATTACTATCATCTCGATAATTCATGAGAAAGGTTGCAACACTTACGTCTATCCAACCATCGCCCAGTGAATCCAGTGGGGCATCGAACGTAGAACCATTTTGTCTTAAAGTAACTCAGCCTTCCCCAGGACCCCGTTACAATCTAACAGTTCCTAACTTCTTCCAAGAATGTGAAAGAAGGGCTGTCTCTGCGGCTCTTAATGTTGAAAAGATATCTAATCTCGATCGGCTTTGGTGGTCGAAAGAGAATTTCCATAAACAAGATGAAAGTGCTATTCAACAAGGCATATCCGTTGGGGTGTAGCTGGGATGGAGCGATTCCAAGGAATGAAAGCATTTCCCTTATATACTGATTAAATAGAGGAAGTGTCCCCGCCGTGCAAGCATGTCGGTTGAAAGCAGTAAACCCCTCCGGGGGAGCATGTGGTCTATCAGTTGGCCCTGGCAGTAAAACGTCGTCAAGCGACAAGCCATGCCTTAAACAAATCCGTCCCAGCATATCTTCAGAGATGCCGGACGGCACAGAGTCTTGTGGACTGCAAATGAACCGGGCGCCAGGAAACTCGTCCGGTGCTGGATCTATAACTTTGGCTTCGATGGCCAGTATCTCGATGGTGGAAGGAATTGAACTCGAAAGTTCCTGTTGTTGCGAACTTGAAGGTTCCATGACTAACTAGATTATGAAAAATCATTGTTAAACAGACAATAACGCTCGTGCATCCCCCAGTGTAAAGTGTGTGAATGTGTTGTGCAGTGCAGTACTATATATCACTTGAAAAATTCTACAGAATTGGAGAAAGCTTGTAAACGATAAGACTTCAAAATTCAGTCGGAATGACCGTCATCGCTGACCGTCACAACCGTGCCATTCAGATAACAGGGATCGATCCAAGTTAATGTTCGTTGTAATTTTGTTAGGTTACAGTTCCATCGGCGAGCTTCGGAAGGCAGTCGAATATGCAGTTTAACAGTTAAGTCCAGATATGCAGGAATGAAGCTCGCCGGAGTCATATGTTTAGTGATTTCGTATCGATGACCTGAGGAAACAAGTTCGAATCAATCATCTTAAAGCCAGATCATTTCAATTCGACTCCCTCAGTTCGTATCGATCGCGGCCTGTGTTTCCGTATCGCTCGGAAAGACTAACACTTCGAATCGATCGGAGCTCGGTAATTTCGTATCGATCAGAAAATATCTACGTCGTATCGATCAGAAAACATCTACTTTGTATCGAACGTTCAACTCCAATTTCGTATCGATTGGTATCATCTCAGAGCAACCGATGCTAAATAATTGTTCCATGATCGATACGAGGTCCAAGACGAGTTAACGGTACCAAATTTCCCATCGGGATTGATACGAGGCAGGGCATTTTCTTCCTCAATCGATACGAGGTTAAGGCCAAAAAATTGCCCACTAACAATCTCGTATCCATCCTTACTTCTTCTTCTTCCCCAAATGGCGTAAACGCCATGGTCTCCTTTAACCTCACTTCGACCCAACTCCGGCATCGCCAACACCGGAACTGGCGACGACCGTAATCAGAACAGCGTTTGAATTCGAGTCTAATCGTTTTGGGAATATATTGATTATTTAATTACCTAGTTAAAGTGATCGATTCGAAGGATCGATGGATTGTTTGGTTCAAGAACAGTCTTGATTCTCTCTACACGGAGCGATACGAAGACAAGGGAAAAGTGAACAAGTGAAAAGTAAAAAAGTAAAAAACGGCTAAGTCCACAGTATTTATATGGACTCGAAAGTGAAGGTAGAAAACGATTCGCCTCCTAGTGAATTCAACCGGCTACAAAGTGTCACCATAGAATCGATTCGAACAAGCTATTCGAATCCATCGACTCGAGCCTTTATCGAAGCGAAGTTCAAAACGAAGACTTTTCTGAGCCACCCCAAATCCATCGATACGAAGTCGTTGTTCGTGTCGATCGTTTTCAACTATCTCTGGTATCCATCGATAAGAATTGTCAATTCGTATCCAACGACACAAGGCCCATCGATTCGAAATACACAACGAGGGCTGTTTTGAAGGCATTAAACTCCATCGATGCGAATGTTCATTTCGTATCCATCGAAGCTCATATCCATCGATGCGAAATGTTCATTTCGTATCCATCAATACGGTGTATGCCGATGCAAAGACAATGTTTTAACCTTTTACGTCGATTCAGGAGAGGATCGATACGAAGGAACATTCAAAAACAACCATCGAGCGTTGTTACAATTCGAATCTCACATCGGTTCAGGAGAGGATCGATACGGGATTCGTTACTAGATAAACCGACAACGACTCATGAACGTGCAAACGTTAGCGAGAGTCAAATTAACATATATGCATATATGTCGGACTAATATTCGATTTTCAACATCCACAGGAATTGGATACTTATCTAATAATGATTACAACAACAAACAGCTAATCACTAGCATTCAGCAATCAGTTACAACAATACAGGGTACAACAGTTGACAATCAACAGTTCACGTTATAGAGAAAATCAGCCAAAGATTACAACTTTCAGTGGAAAAACGATAACTGTTCAGAATAAAGATTACAGCTTTTCAAAGCACATCATGTTTCCACAAGACGTACTTTGGGGGGCAAATGTTATCCTGCCTTTTGGCAAGGCCGTGACACCAAGAACTTGACTATAAACCGATGACAGTTCGTATTAAAGATCGGTTATACGCAGGCTCACTATGGATATCGACGAATTTTGTCCAAGTCTGGATCAAGCTACGATCGACAAGACACGACGAGCAAAACCATGGAAGCTAGCGTTCCAAATCTCAAGTCAATCCGGGTTCGTATGATCAAGTTATGATCGATGCAAGATTAAGGAAATAATCCCATTTTCATATCCATCATCGAACCCCGGTTCGAATCCATCACTTTCGACTCGATCAGAAAGGCAGCGACTTCGCATCCATCAAGAAGCCTCAGTTCGACTCGATCGACTTCGCATCCATCAGGAAGCTTCAGTTCGACTCGATCGACCTCGCATCCATCAGGAAGCTTCAGTTCGACTCGATCGACCTCGCATCCATCAGGAAGCCTCAGTTCGACTCGATCGACCTCACATCCATCAGGAAGCTTCAGTTCGACTCGATCGACCTCGCATCCATCAAGAAGCCTCAGTTCGACTCGATCGACTTCGCATCCATCGACAAGCCACAGTTCGACTCGATCATCCAATGTCCACTTCGTATCCATCGGCAAGAAGCATGAGCATCTGTTTCGTATCGTTCAATCTTAAACTCACCACGTATCGATCGATCACCAATCGATACAAAATGCACACCTCCCATCGATGCGAAGCAGAGCCACTTCCATCGATACGAACAGAGCCACTTCCATCGATACGAACTGAGCCAATTCCATCGATACGAACTGAGCCACTTCCATCGATACGAACTGAGCCACTTCCATCGATACGAACTGAGCCACTTCCATCGATATGAATTGGACCACCTCTATCGATACGAATAGAGCATGACTATCGATACGAATAACATGGTTCCGATCGATACGAACCAAACAGCCTACATAAAAATCCGAACTTGCATCGATCATAACTCACAATCTACAAGTCCAAATGCTATGAAATTTTCACAGGAGCTTACGTGCATGCTAAAGAATGTCCACACCAAATTTCGACTCCATTGGAAGCAATCTTGATCGATACGAAATTCGTTCGTATCGATCACCGATCGGGTCGAAACTTCACGGACTTGGTCGCGTGGCCCCACTCACGTGCCAGAAGAAGTCTCCCGAGATCTGAGCGAAATATCAGCCTCCTACACCTATAAATAGACCCCCAGAGCCAACAGAAAAGAGATCTTTGAATCTTTGAATTCTCCAACGTCCAGACTCTACCGGATCCAGCTCTAAACTCCATTGCTGCTGCTGCTAACGAATTTTACTACTGTAATTCATTGTTATCTGCTGTAACCCGCTGCAATCAATAGTAATCATCAAAGAAACCTCAATAAAGCAATCAACTTCATAGTGGACGTAGGCAATACGCCGAACCACTCTAAATTCTTTTGTTTTTGTGCATTTTAATTACTTTCATTATCTGTTTTTTGGAGTTTTGTTAGATAATCCTCTTTTTCTATTTAATTTCTTTATTTTATCTCTTCAAAGACTTCCGAAGAGTGTTGTGCCCAATTTTGGTACAAACAACGAGCATCAAAATGTCGTCCATCGACAAATAAGTATCTTTCGAGTATCCTTAAAATATGTCTCCAGTACTCTTTAGCTTTAACCAACTTGTGATTGACTTGCTTGAGAAGATTACTACCTCCATAAGAATTTGATGACTTGAATTATGTTCTTTTAATCATAGTCACCATATCATGAACATCTTCATACAAGGCATACGATGAACATCTTCTCTCCAAACGGGTAACAAAAGCAATATTGTTATAACAACGACCAAAAGAAGGATTGTCAACATCAAATATTAGCACCAAAACCACACACGTTAACTGGTTCATTTAAATTCCAACCACAAGGTAGTAGCTTATAATGCCAATTGTTTTGAGGAAAGATATTTGATCCAGTAGTGGACAAATCGGTAAGCACATCGTTTAGGTCTCACATACTTGAGTATAGCTGACTATCACCAATGGTCACATTTTAATTTTTTTCCCATATGCTTAAATTTAGGTATATGTGCAAGTTTTCATCTTAATGTGGTCTGGTCAAGTTTTTATTAACTACTTAAAACATGAAATAATTGACAGTTTAATAGTTATCTAAAATACATTATCTCGATCTTCTCGACGTTGCCAACAATACCATAGTATTCCTTTTAACTCCCAACTTGCTCCAAATTTGATTTTATATATTTTCTCATTTCACAATTTATTTTAATTTTTGTTCGTTTGGAAAAAAAATTAAAATGTCGAAGATTTCACCGTTTTAATTTTAAAACAACGAAGTCTTCGCCGTTTTAGTTAAAACGACGGGGACTTTGTCGTTTTATTTTATCCCTATTTATTTTTGAACCGGTCTGCTGTCTAATTTATATTTCTCTTGATGCAGAACTCATTCAATGTTTAGTGTAAAAGTAACAAAGATGAATTGTTGATAATGGTTTAAGTTATTTATTATATATTTGGGCTTATATTTGGGCCCAATATCTATTGGATGTTCTTATGTTCCTTCAAGCACACGTTCATTTTACCATACGTTGTTCCTAGATTTATGACTGAAAATTGACGAAACGCCTAACGTTTCACTCATCGTCCAGAGCTTCTTGTAGCCAGTGTTGGGAAATTCTGGTTGGCATCTTTTTTTTGCTTTGTATGGGTTTAACATCGTGATCTTAATAGGGCGGTTCTTCTTTTGTAAGTTTGTATTTAGTTTTTTTAGAATATATCTATTTTATTTTTAATCGTTTTCTTTATACATACGGCATGCTCATAAATAGGTAGAGTACAATGTCAAGCTGTTGATTTAAGCTTAATTCTGAAACTAGAACTGATTTGGTGATCTGTTGATCTATGGAATCTTTAATTGAATTCTATATAAGTTATTGTTATTATGTATTCGATTATTGGCTCGATTATGAATTTACTCGTGAAATTCTTGAATCTAGATGCTAGTTTCTATGGATCTTTTTTATTATAATCTCTGGTTGACATGTTTGTTTAAATAATTGATCCCAATAGTAGTTTGTGGACTAAATACCATATTCTTTTAAGTGTTTAAATTTTGATTTAGTGTGACAATTATGCTTTATTTTTGTTTTAACCTCGGTGATAGTGTTTTCAAATTTGTCCAGCGTGTAGCTATTGTAACAAAGTTGATTTTTAAATTTTCAATATCATTACAACAAAATTGTAATTTTACCTTTAAATAGTCATCAAAAACTAATCTTTGTAAGATGGATTTGAGCTAGAATTTTGCTTCTTCCATCTTCCTTTCTGTCGAGGATTTTTAATAGTATACTTTTCTTTGAGGAAGAAGCTTGAGAGGAAAAATAAGGAAGCTAACCTTTAGAAATCGAAAGATGAGAATTTTGCGAAAGCTTTTTTATGGGTTTTAAAGTAAAAAATGATAATAAGGAAACAAGATGATGTTTTGCAACGAGTAGTTAATGTAATATGATTGGTGTGCTGTTCTTAGATATTTCCATAGGTAGGCATTTTGGAAGTTGCAAGCATTAAATCTCCTTAATCTTGTCTAAGATCTCTCCTAGATCTCCTTAATCGCTACAAAGTTTGTTGAAAACATGCTCTATTACCGCATTTACTTTGGAAAAACTATATGAGAATATGTCATCAGTATATATAATGGATAGAGAATAGAATAAACCAGCTTTATCATTCTATTTTACCACATGTAAAAGTTCATAATGGGTTTTAATTAGTTCTCTCTTTTCAGAAGTGGCAATGACGGTATATTTACTCTCAAAGACAACCCAATCATACACGCATTTATATATAATAATATTAGTTAACAGTAAACATAGTCAAAGTAAACATAATAATGGTCGAAAATTCCCATGTTCTTGCACGCTGTTTCAAATTTCGTTTATCTCACTCGAGATCTCATTTGAAATCTCATTTTCAAACTTAAGAAAGATGAGATTTAGCGAAACGAGACGTCTACTTTTGTTTATATCTTATTTGACTTTCATCTCGTCCAAGATATTAATATATCAAGCGAAATTGGAGATAAAAACTCAATGGTAAATCTCATATGAAATTATATTTTCATTTACATATTCCTTTTACTTCTTATGTGGGTCCAAAATTTTTTGCACTTAAACGATTTTTTACTAACCCTTTAGTTCTGTTTCTTTATTTTTTTAATGAGTGAGCCATAGTTATTAAAACCCTTGCCTGAGCGTGCCTAGGCGCCAAAAAGCCCTAAGCTCTAGTCTGAGGCTTTTTTGATGCGTAAGACGCTAAAAAAGTTCCAAAAGCGCCAAAACATTCGAGTTTTGAAGCGCTAAAAAAGCGCCAAAGCGTCTGAACCGACAACGATAGTTTAAAATTGATCAAAATTTGATTGTCGGTTATTTAACTATCAAATAACAAATAATTCAACCAAAGATTTAATTCCATAAGGAAAACAATACTGGTTAAGCACATAAGCCACCCCTAAGTCTATTTAATTAAATCTTTCATAAATTAAAACCACTTTGTAAATTCTTGTATTAAAATACTTTTACAAAGATATACTCACAAATGTTCTCTACTCCTTTCAATACTTGAAAAATATCGATATCCAATATATAAGTATACTCACAAAACATTTCACTTTCAAAGCTTAGAAAACTTTTCTATATACTTATATCAACAATATAAGTATATTCACAAAACGCAACATTTCTAATACTTAGAAAATGTATTCACATACTTATCTCACAAGTGTAAGTATATTTTACAAATTCTAAGAGAGATTCCATTATCAAACCATACTTATTTGGGTTAAAACAAATGTCGTTTAAAACACGAATAACAATAAATCCAAAACACTTTCCTTTTGGTGTAAGTAAAGCAGGTCGTATGGAACTTAAACCATATATACTTACCACTAATTCTCGATTTCAAACAGTACTATTCTTTGATTAACAATGAAATCAGACAAGTTAGAAAACTATCATTGTCTCGATGTGCATTCTTAATTCTCAAAATAGAGACGAGTTTTTATACCTTGGAATTTGGGGTTGAGTATGGAAAGAACATGTTCCCCATCGTATTTTAGAACGATCATTTATGAAAATCAGGTCTCATTCTTTTTATAAATCCCTTTTTACAAAATGCCTTTACAAAACTCCTTGTATTTACAAATTCTTTCATATAACATTGTTTATAAAACTCCTTTATAAATATCTAAACATAATTATAACCTCCTTTATAAATATCTAAACATAATTATAACCTCCTTTTATCAATCTCCAAGTTTATTTAATAACTCCTTTATAAACACTCTTTATATTATTTATAAAACTTCTTTTATACAAATATTATTTATGAAACTCAATTTATAAATCCCCAAATTTATTTGCAACCCTACAAAAAAACTTCAAATTCATTTATAAAAAAAACTCCTTTTATAAATTTCTAAATAAAATTGCAAAACTCCTTTATAAAACAAAACTCCAGTTATGGTTATAAGACTACTCATATACTTTCCACCAAGACACGATCATTCCATATATTGTAATAAATTCACAACTGTGATTTATTTCTCCACTTTATTAAAATGATAATATTCCATTTTATAAAATACCATTTATAAATCTATTCTTTTATTTATAAACTACTGCTTATAAATCTCTCTTTAATTTATAAGATACCATTTATAAATCCGCTCTTGTATTGCAACGTTTTATATAAAATGTTTCACAAATATTTATTTTCAACATATTTCTATCTTCTTTTAAATACAAAATCTCTTTAAAATAAAAGATAATCCATTTTATTTCCTTTAAAATAAAGAGTCATTATTATAATAACTTTTCTATGAAAATAGATAATTTCCAAAAAAGGTATTAAAACATTTACATATATACATATATTGGACAAGAATAATAAAAGAAATTGAAGTAAAATAGAGAAGTACGAAAACTAAATTTTGAATACAATATCATAGAAAATCCAATAGGCCAGATTAAAAATCATTTTCAGATCGGAAACCATTTCCAAATCAAACAGCAATTAATAGTATTTTTAAAAATACTATAACGAGGCTAATAGTTACTATAGCGCTTAACCAATGCTATCACTAAATTTTCCATTAAAAAGGTTCAACTTTTAACATATGTCAATGTTACATTCAATATGGTCAAACTATCAAATTTCAACATTTAACAATCTATATAACATGTACATTGACTGAAATAAAATCAACAGATATTTAACTAGAATTAAAAATCACCACGACGAGAAATCCAAATTTATCGACAGAATTTCCTGTATTTCATTTGAAATGTCAATCATTTTTCAAAAGCGGATATTTAGTTAAAACCAAATTAACAATCATCCAAACACAAACATTAAATTTTATCTACTATATATCATAACGATTATCTAAAACTCACTGAAATTCCAATGGACGCTTAGGCATTTCAGTTTGAACTAAAATCCACGATTTTAGTTCAAAATTTCACTTGCTTCAAATTCAATGAAACCGGTTCCATCGCGTAGCTATTGCCTTTACGAGCGCAACACAAAAAGTCTCGAGTCGATTAGACCTCATATGAGAGATATATATTTTATAAGATTTGAGAATTAATTTATTTATTTCACTAATTAAGATTTAAATTATCATTACCGCATAATCACCCTTCTCCCTCAAGCCAAAATCATGCATAGATATACACACAATAATCCATGCCACCGATCTCCCCCTTCCCCTCTCTCACTCGATCCAGCACGTAATCCAAATCTGATTTCACCTCGAACTCCACATTGCCAAAGCTACCCGTTCCACCCAACATTCCATGCCCGACTCGATCTGGCAAATCGCGACCAGAAACCCAAACTCGACCTCGTACAGGTCGCATTTTTCCCCTCAAGACCGCACCACCCCAAACTTCTCGAATCGATGATATACGCCACAACAAACCCATATCCAAGCTTCGATTAGCCCAACTCCACTTCAAATTCCAAAAAAAATCAAAACCTTAGTGTCTAAATATCCACGATCAAAATGTCGAACACCACCAATTACATTCGCACTCTACAAAACGAACATAGATTCGTAGATCTACTCACAACGATTTCAAAGATATCAACTTCATATTTTTTAGTTAGGTATTTGATTTGTTTTGAATTTTTTAAAGTGGAGGCTTTTCTATTTTTTTGTTTCTTGTAAAATCAATAGAACAGTGAAAAGGAAGAGAGCGAGCTAGAGTGTTGAATTGATGGAAGAGTTGACCCTGTGTTTACTCTGCAATTTCTGGCGCGTCGCTGCATAGAGTTTCGTTTGCGTGCGAACCACGAATGACAAAACAAAAATATGATTGCGCACAAAAATGCGATACGATCCCAAAACAATAATAATATATACCGATTAACTGATTCTGTAAAATCATAAATATAACGTCGTTTGTCGAAAAATCGTTAAACGATAATTTAATATTTTCCGAATTGAAAATTATAAAAAAATCAAATAAATTAAATTAAAAATACGTCAATAAAAATCGAGTCGTTATATTAATAAATGATTTTTCTTATTACTTATTAAATTTGAAACAAATCCGAATATTTAAATAAATTAAATATTCTCATTCAAAACGTTAAAAATTTCGGGTTGTTACAATTCTAGGCATCTAATATATGCATTGGTGATATTCCATCCCATATAACATGTTATTGCTATACATCTGTACAATAATTTATTTCTTTGTTTTTACTTCCACTCGTATTATCATTGCACATGAGATTTATATGTACCGAATAACATATTTAATATATTCATGTAGATGTTAAGAACTTTATATGATTTGAGATGTTTATATAACAGATATGTTGATTTTCCTTATTGGTTTCTTATAACTGTATATCCACCATCGCAACGAGGCATCAATTTTAGTAAGGTTATAAATATTATGCAAAAGTTATTATTCCTATTTAGGTGTTGTATCTATGCCTCATGTAACCTTTCATTGTGGTATCTAGTCAAAATGTAAAATAAATACTCAGCGGTCATAAATTTGGTATGAAAATTGATTTAGTGCCTTTAGTAAGGTTGTGTTCTTCATATAACAGATACCATTTCTTATCCGTCTTCTCTCATCGATCAAACCAGGCCTGGTGTTTGAATCTTTGATTGCTAAATAGATACCGATGACAGATGTGACTATCTACCATATTTATGAAAGCAGTGTTGACGTGCGGCACCACGATTGTGCCTTTTCACCCTAAGGCGCGACACAGATGGGAAGATGCATCGAATAACGTAAAAGGCGTATTTGACGCACGGCGCAAAAAAATACGTCTTTTCAATATTTTATTTTATTTACTTTTATTTTTTACAATCTTGAAATGCATAGAGATGAGGAAAATGTTGAAGACTATGAATTGGATGATGTAAATATTGATTGGGAGAATCTGGTCAATGAATCAGATTGATATTTCTAATTTAGCAGTAATATGCATAAGTATTTCATATTTTGACTTTTAGATAGACTATTTTACTTGAAATTCTGTCTTATGACGTTGTGTTTAATGATGTCTTTGTGATATTGATTAAATCGAGTCTGTTGGATATGTTTTAGTAAAAGAAATATTAACTTCATTGGATTTTGTCAATCAATTGTTAGGTATAATAAATTTATAATTTCATTTCTAAACGTGTAGTAAATAAAAAAAGGCGCACATTATTCACCATCATGTCTTGTGTTAAGGCTCTAGGAAGGTTTCGCGCCATCTTCGCCATGCGCCGTTAATGACTGCTATCTACAGCGTGATTATTGGTCATGGGAAATGCGAAAGCATATATTATTACAAGGGTGTTAATGGTTGCTAAATCGAATTTTAGGAAATTTTTTTTTGGGATCATTCGTAGTAATATGTTCTTGTTGAACAATGACATGAGAATTTAAAAAAATACAATAAATCAAAAATTACATTGCAATAGATATTAAGACAAGAAGAATCAAGAAATTTTGTTTTTTCTCCTATAACTTTTAGTCTGAAGAACCTTTGATAAACTTTCTTAATATAATTTATATTTAACGTCACTTCGTTAAAAAATTTGTGGTTTAATC
This sequence comes from Allium fistulosum, assembly GCA_030737815.1. Lineage (NCBI taxonomy): Eukaryota > Viridiplantae > Streptophyta > Magnoliopsida > Asparagales > Amaryllidaceae > Allium > Allium fistulosum. The sequence goes on along the minus strand of CM060901.1, from coordinate 1,382,025,678 downwards.
AGGACTGTTCAATGTTAGTTGTTGTACATACAGTCAGTATTCCAACCGATAAAGTAGTTTTTATTACGAAGTTTCAGCCTTTGCAGTGTACATCAGTTTTTTCTTCTTATTTTTAGACTAGTAGATATCTCAAATGCATAAGTTTTTCAAAGATTGCTGAATATTTCGTTTCTTGTAATATACCGAATGTGGACCAATTCTTTCATTTCATTTTTGTATTGTTAAATTATTTTTCATGAACTTTTGGTTTTTATGCAGTTAGTTTTTCTGAAGAAAAGATGTTTGCCTGCTCTTTCATCACGCTTTCGATAATTTCAAGATGGAGATTACTTTTATGTGATTGCGATGAAGACATTAATGACAAAAAAATGAAGATAAAGACAATGATGATCATGAGATTCAATGTTCAACCCGAATAGCCAATCTGGTATGTATCCTCGTCACTTATATATTTACACGCCTATGTTTCTAATATACCATGATAATAAAGACTTGAAATATATTTACGTAAAACGAATCATTAGGTTATTATTAAATAAACATTTAATGGTTATTTTTTGCATTGTGTGTATACATTATTGGAAATATACTCCATACCTATGAACAATGACAGAAATGAATTAAGGCTATATAAATACATATATATAATAACACAATTAATGGAACAAAAAAGCGTGTTGTTTTTCAAGACCGTGCAATGCAAGCTATACATTGATTTTCTTTTTCTTATGTCATTTCATTTTTAGAAGTTAGAACCGTAGCTCGAACCAGGGATTTCAAAGCAAACAGGGTTTCTCTTGAAGTTATATTGGATGCAACAGGAATAGGAGGATGCAGTTTAAGCAGAAGTTTCCCACCTTCAAACTCTTTGGAAGCACATGAGTAGCCTACAAAAAAGGATGGCTTGAGGCATGACACAGGAAAATGATGACCCACTACCAGAGCCTTGTAAGCAAAGGAAGGTGGCTACTCCTACTAAGAAGAAAATGAATCGTTCCCATAATCAATACAATTCTGGTTTACAATCTGTTGACCACTGTAATTTGAGCCATGGCAGTGACCCTGACATCTGTCACTTCAGTTCCTTTCAATCTCAAGACATAGAACCAAGAACAAATAACTGATTTCTAATAAAGAAGTCGGTTTCTTCTTTAAAAGAAACTCAGAAGAGCTGATGGTACTCAAAGGCATGAACCAGCACTTAGAAACACATGCTGAATTGCTTCTTCATTCGAATCCTAGATTTGTTGGGACCATGGTCTGTGCCAAATGAGTACATAGTATAAGGATGATGATGATTGTGCTGAAGAAGGTGATAACAAGATTCAGTGTTCAACCCGAGGATCCAACCAAGGTTCCATTTACTTCGCTACTTTTCTTATTATTACACATCGCTAAATTAATGTCTTTTCCCTGTATATACTTGGTTCTTTATGGCAATAAAGATGGTAAGCTTTTGAAGAAAAACAGAAAATAAAATATATACCGTCTTTGGCACTCTGTGATCTGTTAGTTGTTTTTTGACGCATAGTTTTAAGACCTTTGACACTTCATATATCAAGGAACTAATGATATCACAATCACATTGTTCATTGCGCGAAATGGTCAGTAAATGTCTCCCTCCTTCTTTTTTTTGGCTAAAGCTACTTGAATTTGACTCTCTACTCCGTTTTAATTTCTAGTAGTAACATCCCATTAAAATTCTGTGACCATTAATTCTCTATTTCTGGTTGTAACAGTTAAATTTCACTTATCAAGATTATAATCAGCTTCCACACATTGCTAAATATACGTACGTGGAATTTATTTTTTCATTGGATTGCGAGTTCACTGTTTTCCCCACTAAAATGATAGGTTTCCTCTCCCACAATTTTTATTATTTTTTATATGGATTGGACAATGTTCGTTCTTTTCGCATAGAATGTTACTATTTTTTCATGTGAGGTTATTGCAGTTTATGCTAACATTCAACATTTTCCGATATATTGTTTGATATGGGTTGAACAAAGAGTATGTTTCCCATAAGTTGCAATAGATCCAGTGGTCAATTTGTTCAATTTTAGCTGTGTTGGTACTAGAGAGTGAACTCATCAATGTGAAAATGAATCTTGAATTTGAATATGGTGTATGACACATCTATGTAAAGATTCAAATCTGTACGACTCCAAGGGTATGAGAGAATTGTTTTACATTGTTAGATTCAACATGTTCACGTGCCAAGTATATCTGGTCCATTGATTGCAATGATCTGATTACTAGCTGGGACCCACCATACCATATACTTAAATTGGTTATGCACTATTCAGTGGACTGTATGTAGTTGAGCGCACAAGGACGGGAGAACTGGGGACAGGAGATTTGATTCGGCTAATATGTTTCCACCAAAATTCTGTCTGATATCAGAGAGTGTAGTAAATTAGTAATTAATATCTGATATCTTCACACTATATTGTTTGACACAGACAGTATTCAGTTTAACGAGTAATTTTCCCATAAGTTAAACAGATATTAGGACAGAGGACTATATATTGCAGTGTATTCTGAAAATACTGTATTGTATTAGCCTTATATGAATGAATTTATGCACAATCAGATAATAGTGAAGGAAAAGGTATATTCACTAATATGAGATTTCCAGTAACTAAAACCAAACTGAGATTATTATTTGAAGCGGTACCTTTTCTATTCCTGATCGTAAAAAGGCTGTTCTTTGGATTTGAGGCCTGAAGCTTTGAGATTAACTAATGTAGTAGGCGACTGGGATCTTTCTTAGTAGATGCTCTCTGTCACCGACCCTTGAACTCTCAAGCCTTCGATACTTTAAGTCATTGTAAATTACCACTGAAAGTGGCATCATGTTTTGTGCACCCTCCGTTCTTTGGTCCTCCAGGTTACTCCTTTTCAGGCTGCTCCACGTGTCTTTCTTTTAATATCTTTCAGTAATAATTTGTTGTATTATCGTGTATGTCTATCTGTAAATTTGTAATACTAGTGTGTAACAGATTCGTTATACACGGTAATGTTGTTAAAAATGATATTTATATTTTAATTATTGTTAGAAACATAATTCTGCTATGCAAATTTGTTTAGATAAATGAATTATAAATTAAGATGACATGCGACACTCAAATGGAAGGTCGAGAGTTCAGTCCTTACCAACTACATAACCATGTAGATATTAATGTCCTAACTCTCTCTCTATATATATATGGCAAAGATCGGCTACACATTATATTTGTTATACCTCAAATCCCTCTGATTATTAGCCACAAATTCTGAATTAAATAATAGAGTGAAGTGACAAAAAGAGAAAATATATTATTTAATTTGGAATATGTGGCTGATACTCAGATGGGAGTTGAAGTGTAACAAAAATAAGGTGCAGTCGATCCTTGTCCATATATGTGTGTATATTAAAATTGTTATTATTGTATATATTGAAATAATTGATGTTACATGATATTTCTTTTATATATATGAATGAATGAAGAAATTACTTTGTCATTTTTGTTAATGTGAAAGTTGTGCGTGTAAGTATGTGTGTGTATATAAATTAAATTGTCGTTTTAAGGATTTATTAAATGAATTAATGAATATTAAATTTAAATTAGCGATCAACTTAACGAATTAAAATATAAGAAGTTGAATGTAAAACAGTGGGAAAAACTTAAGAATATTGTATGTAATTAATTGTAAACGAGAGGAGCATCTTATGTCCAACTTATCCACATATGAGCTTTTATCCATTGTTTAAGGTTTTAATTATTAAACCATTTAACTTTGCAGCTAACCATATATTTTATGTTATAGGAGGGTCATTTTGACTACAAAATAAAGTTACGTAGCATTTAGTTGATTTGTGAATTATGTAAGATTTTATATCATGTTGAAAATGAATGCTTATATAACCTAGTTTTGATGAGTGTAATCCATGTGCTCACATCATAATTTGGTAAAATATAAAGTTATCCTTTATTGTACCGCCACAACCTTTATTGAAAGCAATATTTTATACAAGTGAATGTTAATTGTTTAGAGTTCGAGTTCTTGTAGCTTGTCCATTTAAATTTGTTGCATTGAGTCTATAGATAAGTTTTTAGCATATTTGATGTTAACATGATGGTGGTTATGAGAGGGAAAAAAACTCTCTTTCTGAGAATAAAATATCACAATTAGTCATTGCTATCCAATGTTAATACGGTTTTCTTCTACTTCGTATATTATAGTGATCAGAAAAATTGGTTTTTTTTCTTGTAGTTTGCAACGCCAAGTGAGTTTATCATGATACCATTTTTGATACAAATTGTTTATCATTGCATTAACAGATACATGATTGAAGTGAAGAGATTGCAGCTCAGAGGGTTTAGAGATATTGAAGAGCAACTCATAACCTCTTCATGATTATTTATATGTCGATTTTGTCACAGATGTTTGTACATTTTTCCTTCTAGAAGAGGAGCAGCATAGCTAATTAGTTTTCTTCATTGCTTTATACATTGTATTTTAGTGCAATTTTTATACCCATTTTTCCTGAACACCATCCGGAAGAAAATTTTCTTGTTTGCATTTGTAATTTGTTAAATCATTTGGTCAGTGTGATTTTTCAATGCATGCTGCCCTTTTCAGTTTCTCAAATTGTTTTTGGTTTTACATTTACATGATACTTTGTTAACTTTTGAGAAATTTGCTTATAAATTGCAATTTATGAGACTTGAGTAGTTTGGTTGATTTCTAAAAACTTTACTCATAAGTCCACAAAGTATATCTGCGCATTTGTTAACTGAAGAAGAATTTGATGAGTCGTTTGTAATAACTCGTTAATCTAGAAAAACTTCCAATATCAGTCCGAGACCGCTAAGAATCGCACTTCATTTCTCCGAAAGTGATATTCTGAAAAATTAGGTAGTGTTTGGTTTACGTTTTTTAGTTTTGAGTTTTCGTACATAAAAAAAATGCGCACGACCTATGTATATTGTGAAAAACGATCAATTTAGAAAACAAAGTTAACAAAGAAAACAAAAAACAACCTTTTCTTCTTCTTGTTTTGAGAAATAAGAGAAGCACAAAAAACAATCATTCCTTGCATCGTTCCTTCATCCTCTCCGTGGTCCCTCCATTTTCCTTTCATTCTATCCGTCGTTCCTCCACTCCTCTCATTTTTTGTAATTATTGTTGAAAACTCAAAACATAAAATTCATTTCAAACCAAACGCTACCTTCGTTTTTGACGATGTTCCAAAATGTTTCAAGCATCTCTCTTAAGTATGCCTTGTATTCCTCTTATGTTCAGAAAATTCTTATTAAGATTTTAAAAAGTACAATGGTGTCAATTTATCCCACTCTCTTGGATTTACTTGTTACTGTATAACTCAAAAATAATAACAGTTTTACCAGAAACCTTTTTTTTTTTAAGAAATTGAATACTTAAATGGTAGTAAATAGTTGTACTACGTGTATAACTACAAGTCAATAATGTATATTGGTTCAAATCATGTGCTACGTAGGATGCGAACATGTGATCTCATGGATCTAATCAAGAGCATCTGGGACAGTGGTGTTGGACATCAGTACGGATAATTTAATGTGAAATTTTGACATATATAATTATAGTTATAAAAATTAAGTTTCAGTTTACTTTCAATTTCCCTTTATAAAATACAATTACTACAAAATTTGAAACTGAGACATCAAAACGAGAGATAATTATAAAATAGAGAAGTATAAAATAGTTTACATAGGAGGGCTCAAACCCTTCCGCTTAATAGCCTATCTTTAACTTCGCTGGTTTCTCCACATTCAAACCCTTCGCAGTTCAATTCTACATTCACAGCGATATAAAGTTTCCTAAAATGGATGCTATTCTCGTAAGAATCCTTTCAGTCAAATCTTCATTCTTACTTTCTGAACAGAATTTTTGATTACTTTTTGAAATGTTTTTTTGTCTATGTTATTATCGTTAGGGAAAGATAATGATAGGAACAAAGAAGAAACAATCACAAAAGGAGGTTGAACCTCGGCCTGAATTCTGGATCGAGACTTCAAATTCGTTCTCTCAAATATGTCGATTCGATCCTGATGGCTGCCTTGCTGTAATTTTCACACTTTCTATTGCAATGTTTTTTGCTGAGTACATGTTAATTTGAGTTTAATGTTGATTTGGACAGTAATTTAAACTGCGTACTTTTTTATGGAAAAAGGTAGTGTTGTCTACTTTTTTATGATTTTCTAATATGATGGATGTTAATGGAGAGAAATACATGCCAAACATTCCTAGGCATAATACTCCAAACGTCGTATGCTCTTCTGTTTTTGATTACTATTATAAATGTTTATGTAAAAAAAGTAGGTAGATAGCATGATAAAAATGCAGTACGATGTACATCTCCAGAGATCTTACTTGGAACAACGGGATTGAAATTGAACATCAAGCATTTGCATTTAGAGGTTATTTGAAATCAAAATTCAGTATCTTTTAGAGGTTTGAAAGCATTACAGTAAAATTAAATAAAAACCTTATCAACAAAATAATCCCTAATATATCATGATCTGATCACTGTTTATGCTTAAAACCAACTATATTTACTTAAAATCTACTTCATTTGTATTCAAACTGGATACACATTTCTTTTATATCACAATATGTAAATTAGTCCCCAAATCTGAAATTGTAGTACATGCAAGCGTGCGCGCGCACGCGCACACTTGGGAGAGCTAGAGAACCGACCCATTGCTTGTAAACTTTAGGGAAGTAAACATCATAACCCCGACACATACTCCGGGTAAATCACATGGATAATGTAGCCACAACCTTGAAGCTGCATGCATGTTAAATGATCTACTAATATTAATAATCCAGAACATGATTGAATCTGATATTATTATTTTTATTTTGACAACTTTTCTCATTTGGAGAAGAGAAAGCAAATGTTTTATCGCTGGGAAACCATCAATTTTTTAACTACTTAAACAAGGTATCTTGATTTGGATCTGTGTGAAAAGTCTTACTTAAATCTCAAACAACAGTTGAAATGGAGGAATGATGCTGATTGTTCATAAATTGGAGATATCAGAGTTCTAGATTTTACTCCAAGAAAGTTTTGTGGATTGCTATTCCATGTCTACATTCTTGTAATATATAACTGCACCTCAGAAGATTGATCAATTATCTCAGTCAATGGATCAAAATATTTTGAAAAATTGTACAATTTAAAGGAACTTTTATAACTAACACTTTGGTCTGAAATTGTGAGAAGGGTTGGTGAACTTTTTACATTGTCCGTGTTTGCATGAACTTTTACAGTTCTCATAGTTTTTCTTTAAAGATTGTCTTTTTCTTTCAAACAGAAATAACACATTACTTATCTATCAGTAAGATTCTTAAACTATTCCCATTGCTTCAAAAAAGGGTATAGAAGATGAAGAAAAAATTCATCGGTTAAGAGAGTGATGCATATAAGTTTGTTTCTATATATGATATGATGATGTAAAACTTATCCATTTAGGATATTATGCAGATTATCGTGTATATCAATCAAGAGATGATGTATTTAAGTGCCTTTTTCGAGGATATTATGCAGATTTTCGTGTAGCACTGTAGCTTAGTGATATAACTATTACCAACTTTTTTATTTGTAAGAAATATTTGTAGGTGAAAGTAGCCGATGATTCAAGACCAGTCATTCATAAGGCTGTTCAAACTTTTGTCAACAAGTTTTTCCCTTCAGGGTACCCTTACAGGTAAAATTTAAGTCTTTGAGTCATTGACTCAAAAAATAATGTCCTCACATTTGTCTTAATTTTGTTTGTATAGTGTAAGTGAAGGATATTTGACGTACACTCAGTTTCGAGCTTTGCAACATTTTACCAGTGCTGCACTATCAGTCCTTTCTACTCAGGTGTTTAACTATTTCTCGTTATTTACATTTTGGTTCATTAGATCTGTGTATGAATATATTCATATTATATGACAGACAAATTAAAGAAAGTATGCTAATTGTTGTAGCTTATTCTTATATTCTGTAGCTTTCCTTTTGGACTGACAACAAATGTGGGCTCTTGCTCAGTCACTGCTATTTGCTGCAGGCTTGCGACCTACTCCTGCTCAAGCAACCGCAGTTAGTTGGGTAATAATCTTATATTTGGCTCAGTTTGAACGACAACTATCGCAAGCCAACTTCAATATTCAACTATTACTCTTCATAGATTCTAAAAGATGGGATGCAACATGCTGGGAAACTTATATGTAGCCGAATGGGTGCAAGAATGGATTCAGAGCCAAAGAGTTGGAGAATACTTGGTATGTTTATCACCTATGTTTCAGTTTATCTACTATTCTGAAATCAAGATAATTAAAGAAACTACATTCTGTATTCTGTAGCCGATGTACTGTATGATTTTGGTACTGGCTTAGAGGTCATTTCTCCATTGTGTCCACATCTTTTTCTGGAATTGGCTGGCTTGGGAAACTTTGCAAAGGTATCATCTTTTCCTCTTGGTTGATATAGCTTATATTACTGCCACATAAAATCCCACACATAAAGATCAGACATGCTTAGGCCTTGCATCTGCAAATTTTCTTTTTAGATGATTCTGTTTTCAAAAGATTACTTTCTTATTTGAGTTCCTTGACCAATAGGAGCCACAAGCTCATTGTTTGCATTTGAACATTCCTACTAGAACAGATAACTATACATGGATTAACATTCAATGGGTTTTAAAACAATTTTGTACAAACCAAAGTCAAACTTAACAAAAATACTGAACAAACTAACAAAACCAATTTTTAGTTTATTCACTCAATGTTTTTGGGTTAACTGATTAAAGTATAAGAAGAAAGAAAAATATCAGTTTGCGATTTGAGTCCATATTTTTTAAACTAAAATCTTCAAATCACAAATAAATTTGGTTTTTGAGTATTATAATTATTTTTGCACAATTATTATTCCTATGTGTGTGTGTAACAGGAAAATAGGGAGAAAGAAAAAATAAACTGTGAAAACGAATACTATATGAACTTGACATTATATATGTGTAATGCTATATGAACTTAGCGTTTTTTAGTTGTGAAAATGAATGTTATTTTAGTTCATCTAGTATAGTTCATCCGATGCTAGTTTAATTTAGCATTCCGTTTATTTGATGCTAGTTTAATATAACATTATGTTTTATCTGATGCTATATTAATATATCATTTAGTGTCATTCAGACTAAATTTTAAAACTTGTGTCCTTCAGATTAAAATCGGTCTCATGTTTTTCCTTTAAACTAATCCCCTCTATATATAATTGGATAATTATAACCAAAAATACTATGAATACAAGTTGGTAAAATCTGAATAAACTGGCAATAAACCAAAATACGCTCGGTTTATACAGGCAAGCCCAACTCAAAGGTTTGACCGACACGGTTTTGGCTTGGGCAACTCTAATTACGAGAGTAACCCCAACAAAAAAGTTCACACTGCAAAACATACAGAAATATGTTTATAAATGATAATATGATTTAATGTTTCATACAATGTGTTTCCTGTCAGTATTTTTTGCTTCGATTCTTGTCGAAGTTTTTTATTTTTATTTTTTTTCCATTGTAGGATCCATGGCATGCAATTTTTGCCTATTTTGAATTTACTAGTTTGTGTTATTTCATTAACAATATTGATTAAATTTAGCAAGCTTTCAAATCTTGGATTTTAAATGAAATCTCGGACTGATGTCCCGGTCAATATCTCGGGTTGATTTTTTTAAAGATCTCAAACAGTTAAAAATCATGTTTGAAATCTCGTCTCGTCCAGATGCAAAAGTGAATCTCGGGCGTGATCTTAGACGAGACGAAGAAGATAAAAAACTCTGAAATTTAGCAATAAACTTATACACACATGCACGTGCGCTGCGCGCGCACACATGTATAGATATACATATTTTATCTTGTTATTTGAATGCAGATTTGTTTTATATAAAAGGAAAAAAATGCAGGTCACTTACACCACATACACACTTAGCAGACCATAATTTGGTTGAATTAATGGTTTTTTTTTTCCTTTTGGTTAAAATGATGAAATTATTGAGTCAGACGTAATTTGTAATTCCCACATATAGTCATGGTCATTTTATGAAATACATCTAAACAGTGGCTTCTTGCCTTTCAACCCTATTTGTGTTGTATTAATGGACAAATTTTAAAAATAGTGTCCTCAAAACAACTTATTACGAAAATAAGCTCCGTTGAAAACTTATTATAAAAATATAATGGGTCAGGTTTTCATCAGCTTAGAATTTGTACATGCTCGCTTTTAAAGTGTGCATGCACAAATTTTCCTTTTGTACCTGCACACTTTTAAAGTGCGCATGTGTGTGTGTATTTTAAATTGTATATGCGCATTTTTAAAATACGCATGTACAAAAGGCCGAACTGGTGAAAACCATGTCTATTTATACAATAAGTTTTCAACTAAAAGCTTGTATCTAAAATTTGTTCTCTATTAATTTATCTTTGATTCATTAAGAAAATACAGTAAAACGGTGAATCTTTTTTGAATTTTTCAACCTAACCTTGTATAGTATATTTTGTTTTAATCATATGGGATAAAGGATATTTTTGTCATTTTATGGGAAGTTATTTTAGAACACATGTGTAATTACTGTATGATTAATATTATTGTTCTGACTAGCAATGTAAGGATATGGGATAAAAGGTATTTTTGTCATTTTATGGGAAGTTATTTTAAAACACGTATATGATTGCTGTATGATTAATATTATTGTTCTGACTAGCAATGCAGGGAATGGCAACAGTTGCAGCAAGAGCAACAAGGTTACCAATTTATTCTTCATTTGCTAAAGAGGGTAATCTTAGTGATTTATTTGCTAAAGGGGAAGCCATCTCAACTCTCTTCAACGTCCTTGGTATAGGAGTTGGAATCCAGCTTGCATCTACAGTTTGCTCATCAATTCAAGGGAAGGTACATCCAATGTTGGTCACCAATACGATGCTTCAAAAGTTTATATTATGTTTTTAAAATTAGCCATGTGGTTGATGTGTTCTAGTTTTGGGACAGTAACTACAACTGGGTCAAGTTGATAACTAAAACGAGTGAGAAGAAGATTGATTAACAAAAAATGGTTATTCATGATTCGGTTAGGTCGGTTTCAAAATTGCTTGAAGGAGCCTCTCTCTCTCTCTCTCTCTCTCTATATATATATATATATATATATATATATATATATATAATCTGCTTTCTTCCTGTCTTAGGCTGTCCCTCTTTCTTGGGGCTGTCCTTTCTTTTAACATCTATGTATCGTATTTAAATTCTTTTTATATCTGTTTGTACTACAAATTTATGTTTTTTATTTCTATTTTTTAATACCAAGGGCTAGTCGAGTTCGTAACATATTTCCAGACCAGGTCCTCACATTATAAGATATAGGAGTTTTTTAGACCAACTAGTTGAAAATTTTAAATTTTAAGAACAACTCAATCTCGATATTAACCCAAGGGAAGATCCTAAACCACATTATCATACAAGATATTCTGTGCATGATCATAAACAATAAACAATTTCTTAACTACACACAAGTCTCAAAATTTTGTTCAAAATCACTACGATTTAAGGCATTCTGACAGTCACATGATAAAACACAAAATGAAAATCCATTTCATCAACTCGATCTCTTTCTCTTATTTATATTTGTAACTTCAAATTCTTACGGTTTTATTGTTATTTCCCAAAGATGTTAATAAGAAGAAGATAAGGAAAAAATGGAAGAAGATTTATACGAAAAAAGATGAAAAAAGAATAAGTTATTTGGTGTATAAAGTACATTTAAAAGTTGAGATATTATCTTTTGCTAGGTATGAAGATAATCGTATTCACAACATTGAAGTGTAGTTTCTTGATTAATAGAAATAAAAAATATTTTGATGACACTATTCTCATTATTTAGCATTATTACATAACTAATTTGAATAAGCTTTATTAAATAACTAACCCGCTATTAGTAGCTCAAGTTAGCTATTAGTAGCTCAAGTTAGCTTTGCATATTCAATGGATGTAAATTTGCTTATTAGTTACCTTCATTTTGATTTATATTTAGACGAATGCAAAATGATTTTAACTACAACAACAATAAATTATATTATTACTACTACTATTATTAGTGGCGGCGGCGGCGGCAGTATAAAAATGCATCAAATTCTTTGATAAATGTTTGTTATGAATTGGTAGATATTATTAAGGGCCATCGTTCTAGGTGGCACGACTTTTAGACTATAATTTTGGAGGTTTTGAGTTCGAAACCTAAGACAACAAAATGCAAAACTTGGATTCAAGATTCGCATATAGATGCTTTCCCGATAAAACTCAGGTTTATATGTAGATGCTTACCAGAAAAACTAGGATTTATGCATACGAGGGCAATAAAAATATATAAAAAGGTAGATATTTTAGTTAAATGAAAAATCAAAATACTTTGTTTATAAGAAATTAAATGGAAAAGGGAAAAAGTTAGAGGATTGGGAGGAGGGTACAAGCTTTTCTATCTTGGTAGAGATAAAAAATAGTAGGTATTGCTGTAGATAAATACATTAGAGGTAGCGGTAGAAGTAAAAAAAGAAAATTGACTAATAAATATTAAAATCAATACAAACAATCAAATATTAAATGTTACTAGAGCATATGCATCCCTAAATAGGCATGTATGAACAAACCGAAACAAGTTTTTTGAGAGTCGTTGAATGAAACTGTTTGAAGGATCTTTTTATACAACGAGACTGTAACAAACATATACGAGCTACTATTATTGAGAACATTAGGTGGTTTGTTTTTGGATATTACATAACATGGAAGCAGAAAATCTTTTAGACTTCGCTAGAGCATTTGATCCAGCTGTAATGAATACATTTTTAAAAAATGAGAACAATATTTGATATTATGCAAAAGTGGGTCAAATAAAATATAGATAGATTATTGTTTATATAGAAAAAAATTAGCCATCCAAACAATGCGAAGTAACACTCGCTGAAAGTTTAAAAAACCAACTTAGACATACGATCAAAAGATGATAAATATAGGTAAAGGACATACAAATATTAATGCATAGAATTAAAAGAGAATGATATAACAAAACTTTCTCAACTATGGAGAAAGAAGTAAAACGAGATTGTAACGACAAGATAAGTTAGGATAAAACATAATAAATCCACTGTGTTTTTTAGTAAAGGGGCTAGAAATAAGCAACAGTGTAACAACCCGATATTTTCAACCATTCGCATCCATTATAAGTGTATAGGTAGACACTCATGCCGGAGTTGAATTGCTCAAAATACCGCGTTGTAATTAAAATTTGGCAAATCTCAGAATATACAGTAAATAAATATAATCACAGATCACAGATAGAGTAAAATAATGCAGCGGAAGTAAAAGAAATAGTAGTTCATGAAGCTACTATGAAAATATATCAGAGTTAAATAAGATACAATAGAAGAAATAAAGTACAGCAGAAGTCTCAATACAATAACCAAGTACAAGCTGAGTAGAACAACGGAACAAAAATAGATAGGACCAGACAAGCAGGCAATCTCTAGCGATTCAAATCTCCGAGAGAGTGGAAATCCAAATCTGTGAATAACTCAGGCTGACCCGAGCGTAAAGCAAAACACAAAACACTCGAGTCAGGACAATATATACTTATATAATGTAAACCAACTCAAGTGAACTGTAATAAAGGTACAAGTAACTTAAAGAATGCTTGGGATCGCCCATTCTTTAAGGATCCGTTAAACTATCTACTATGTAGTAATATTCGCTATTATAATAGTGTCTAATCAGTAAAGTATAATCATATAGAAAATAGAGTTAAGGGGATGGAGAACCTTAACGCGGTCGGATCTTAAAATCATAATCGTAGTAAAGCTCGATATGGTAGGTGACACGGTACAACTAGGCAATGCCAGGGTAGATATACCAATTACGCATCCGGACTAGTGGTGACGCATAGCAGCCACTACCGCCCACCTCGAACAACACTCCCAATCAAGGGTGGCCACCAAATCAATCACAAGTAATAGAATGGTATCGAAGAAGTGTGTCCGATAAGAGGTGCTACCTCCTTGGTCCGTCAATCGCTTCTGTTTTAGCCACCTTATGCCAACTCACGGGAGTTGGGTCCACGTATATACCTTAGGATCGTCGCCACCATCCTACTTCATTCTGGAATCTCCACCGCGTACACAGTTGTCAAAGTGGTTTTCGGTATCGACAGAGAGTATGTCCATATCCGATCCCGGTCTCTTTGCCAACCAATCGTTATTATAACCCGTGGTTATAACTTTTAAAAACAATACTTTACTTCAAAATAAGATATCATTTCAAAATCATGTCTTTATCAAAATAAAGATTTATCATTTCCAAATCATTTCAATATTCCAAAATATCGTATCCTTTCAAACTTCTTTTCAAATCATTTCAATATACCAAAATATCATATCTTTTCAACTTCATTTCAAATCATTTTAATATATCAAAATATCATATCTTACAAACTTCATTTCAAATCATTTTAATATATCAAAATATCATATCTTACAAACTTCATTTCAAATCATTTTAATATATCAAAATATCATATCTTTGATAGTTATACTTCGAAATCAAAATCATTTTTATTTCAAAACTATGTTCATTTCAAAACAACATCATTTCCATTTCAAACATATATTCACCTTTAAATAGTCTATACTTTCAAAGTTATAATTCTTTTGAAACTAAAACATTTGAAATCATTATACTTTGAAAATCACAACATTTCGAAAACATATATTTGAAATCATCTTTTAATTCTACATATTTACAAATTTATTAAATTAAACCCAAATTCCAAATTTTAATTTTAATTTAATTCAAACCATCATTTTCAACTCACATTCAGTTTACTAACAAACCATTTCAAATATAGGTTTAATTCACAAATACAATATTCAATCTTTAGTATATTTCAAAGCTTAAATATCCCACATTTCATAAATTCAAAATCATTTATATACATTTCAAAATATCAAAATATTATTCAAAGCATCATTCATTTATATTTCATTTAAATACCATTTGAATCCATTCATTTTATTAAATTTAAATACCATTTTAAACTCACATTAAAATCAAATTCTTTCATTTAAAACCATTTAAATGTCTCTTCATTATCTTTAGAAATTTAACATTTAATTTCCAAAATTTATCATTTTCCAAAGATTATTTTTCATTAAAATTTATTAAAACAACAAAAATACAGTTTCCGTAGCACTTACAAATGCTACGTAAAGTTATAGTTTAAAATAGTTCATTTAACAAAACGACGGCACTTAAATGCTGTAATATATTTCCATTAAATTTAAAATAAACTTAAATGTTAAGTTTAACCACTACCGCACTTACAAAGTGCTATAATAGCCTTTATTTCAAATTAACTTTTTTAGTTCATTTAAACAACTACAGCATTTGCAAAATGCTGTAATATCTTTTACATGCATTTCAAAAATGCTGTCAAATCAAATTCAGAGTTTAATTACCTTTTCACAAATTTAACTAAATTTCAAATTTTATTTAATTAACTTAAACCTTTAATTAAAACTAAATTTCACATTTCCAAGTCAAGTTATATTTTAAAAGATCACTTTTAAACATTCATTTATTTAACCACTTAAATTCATAGAAAAATCAATAATACTTTAATAAATCATTTAAATTCAAATTAAATCAATTTATCATAATTACCATTTTCCAAATATAATTAAATTTCCATTTTATTTATATAACTTAAATATCATTTTTTAACCAAAATTTCCAAATTTCCAAACTTGAATTATATTTCAAAAATCCAGTTAAACCATTCATTTATTACATTTTTAACACATAGAAAAATCATAATTTCTTTAATTCAAAATATTTCAAAATATGTTTAAATCAAATTTCATAAATTTATATTTTTTAAAATACTTAAAAATATCCAAAACACCTTATAAAATAACCACGGGCCTGTATATAGTTTTCTAGCCTAGGTCAGGTGATACGGATATGTATCATTTCAATCCGTAGTTTAAAAAGAAAAATCCGGGTTCTATCATTTCAAACCCGCAATCCCAAGTTAAAATAAATTAAATAAAAACCATTCAGGCCTATCATTTCAGCCCATAACGATTTTTCCCTATTCTAAAGTCCGTTCGGGTATGTATCATTTCAACCCATAGTGATTCTAGTCTACAGGGAACTTGCAATGGTGATAACTGATATAAATAACATAATAACATTAAATAACAGTAACATGTGATATAACAGGTGTAATAACAGGTGTGAACATCATATGATAATAATATAGGCATATATAACATGATAATATATTTCTACAGATTCACAGGGTGTCAATTTACTAGTTATATAGGTACATATTGTCTGGTGAGAATAACTCACTTGTTCAAGCTGGAGATGACAACCACAAACGCACAACAAAGATTTCCAGAGGCACGAGAGCACGATAATTATTTGAGTGTGGGAGAACCAAAGCTAATTGCCTTGTCACATTCAAACCAAACAATTACAAACAACATAAGATTTCAACCCAAAAATTCAATAAACAATGCTAGAAATGGATGCATAAACAAAGTCAAAGTGTTTGCACTTGCTTCCTACCACCTATGCTTCAGCTCCAGATCTAAAATGGCACGGCTAAAGGCATGGTTTGGATCAGGTATGGTCTGGAAAAGGTGCGGCTACAAGGTGATGAAGGTGAGTGGAAGTTACAAGGTGTTGAAGGCAATGGTATACCAAAGGGTTTCAAGGCAAAGTGTGGCTTTTGTTGCACCATAGGGTTCGGCCCCTTGCTGATGTGGCTTGGCCATGGTATGTGGTGGTCAGGTGGTGGCTGGAGTGTGGGCCAGAGGTGGTGGAAGGTCAGGTCAGAGGTGGTGGAGGTAGTGGTGGCAAAAGGTGGTAGAAGGAGGAGATGACAATTCTAGGTCATAAGTGATAGTTTGTGATGGTTTTTGGTGGATTTTGTGTAGATCTTGGACTTGGATTGGTTAGGCCTGAGGAGGAGGGTTGTTAGGATGGGTGATGGTCAGAGGAAGGGGGTCGTGGTGGTCGGCCAAAGCCTGGAGGAGGAGGAACCAAACTATGAAGGTAGAGAGCATATGCAGTTTCAATAGAAAAAACATAGAAAACAAGGAAGAAAGAAAGAATTTTTACCCAAAATTTTGAAGCCATGACCGTGATTTTTTTGGAGGAGAAAGAGAAGTGTTTGCGTGAAAAAAATGAAAAGAAGTCCGCTGAAAAGAATAGGGTATGCATGGCTAAAAACATTGAAGAGAGGAGTTGAGAAAGTGAAAGGTCGGGAGGTGAAAAGCCATAGGAATTTCAATAGTTTAAAACTTTTCATATTTCCTCTAATTTCTTTTTAAGTTTTATATAACTGAAATATATATATAAACTCAGATAAAATACGAAAATTTAGTAAATAAACAAAAATTAATTAATTAATTATTAATTATATAAAATTTAATTAAGTAAAACAGCAAAAATTGCAACTAGTCTTGAAAATATGAAAAATAAATGCAATGAACTTTGGAAAAAGTTTATGGATTTGTAAAAAATTTATAAACAAAGATAATAACATAAAATAAAAATTCATTTACAAAATGAATAAATAAATTTTAATTAAATATAATTTAATTGAAGAAAATAGCAGAAAAATAGAAACTAGCCTTTAAAAATAGAAAATAAATTCAATACGCTTTGGAAAAATTATATAATCACTTTAAATTATTTAAAAGACAAAATTATACATAAAATAAAATACTAACACATATTAGAACAAAATATGACAAATAAAATATAATTTAAAATAGACAATATTGCTAAATACATCAGTTTACACACAATATTGAAATATACATAACTTTCACAATTTAACTCCGTTTCCAACGAAACGAAAAGCTGTATCCATGGAATTAAATCTATTTTCATAATAAAAGATAAAATTTAAGAATTTGAAATATTTAAATTTAAAGTTCAAAAGTCAAAGTTTGACCAGTTTCAATAGAAATTCACTTTTCAGTGAAATATCCAATTTATACTAGTTTGAAGTATAAATCACTTAATAGTCAACATTTATATTTAAAATGAAATGTTTGAAATAGAACAAGTTTAAAATAATTTAAAATAAAATAAAGTCAAAATTTAAAATATAGACCAAAATCTAGGGTTGTTACAAACAGATAGCTGACATTTTAAATATCAGTGTTGGAAATCTGCCAGTGATGTACTTAGGCATCCCACTTTCTAATAGCAAACTTAAAGTAAGAGACTTTGGATGCTTAATAGACAAAATCAACAAAAAATACAACCACTGGAACAATAAGCTACTCAATATTGGTGGTAGAATTGAATTAGTAAAAACTGTTATATACCCAATGATTCAATTCTGGTTGCAATTCACTCAAATTCCTGTGACTGTCATTCATAGAATCAACTCTATTTGTGCTAATTTCATTTGAAAATCTAAAGCTCATAAGATGAGCTGGGATGATGCAAGGTTTTGAATCTCGGCCGAGATCTCGGTCGAGATCTCGTTTTCGAGCCCGGACAATTCGAAACAGGCTATTTCGTTTGAATCTCGTCTGACCCAAATCTCGGACGATATTTCAGTATCTCGTACGGTATCTCGGACGAGATTTAACAGTGGTATTGGCCGAATTTTTGAATTTTGGAAAAAATCAACTCTTTTTCGGTATTGGGCTGGCTCATCCTTTACCTTAATTTAAGCCTTCTTAATTGTACTTTTTTTAACCCTTATTTCTTAAATAAATCTCATTTAATCTTCGTCTTTTATTTTACGGCAGTGACAAGTGTAAGAAGATGATAAAATCTACATCGATTATGGCAAGTTTCACTTTATGATTTTCATTTAGGTTTCTGATCCAAATTAATTTACATCCGATTTCATTTTTCTTTTTTCGACACTTTCTTGAGTTTTTTTTCTAATCCTATTTTTTGCGGCTATAAATTTTGGGCTTCACTTATTTAACTTTATGTTCCAAATGGATTCCCAATTTGATTTCATTTAGTCTTTGCTGCTATAATTTTTTTCTTCAAGGCTTATTTTTAAGCAATAAAGGAATTCTCTTTTAATTTCATTTGATGATTACATGTTCATTCGTACATCATTTTTTTGCTTTTCTTATAATATTACTAAATGTTTGAAAATTGTTTGTACTGTATGCTATTTTCTACGTTTGGTTTAAATGTCTATGCTATTAGTTGCTTAATGAGATTTTGTTTGCTAATAATTAAATACTATAATCAGACATAGAATATCTTAATTCTACTTGTAGACTTTTGCATTCGAAGTTATAAAATTAAGATTTCCCTTGCAGCACTATAAATCATAAAAGGTAGAAATGAGACATTATATTGTGTATGAAAGTTAAGTGAATGATCAAACAAAGTAAAGGTGCATATGTTATGGTTTGTTTCTTGTCTACTTTATCTCATATGATATTATATTGAACATTATTCATGAAATCTAGTTATTTGTTTATTTTACATGATACAAGTGATATTTTTTCATACTAAATTACTAATGATAAGCTGAAAGTGTACACGTGTAGTACTAAGGATCGTGTAATATGGATATATGATAATACAGAGTGTAGTGATGATAATTATAAGGTAAATAGTGCGGAATATAAAAGCAGTATATTAAAATGACACCAGGAATTTTTATACTGGTTCGAACTTCCCGTTCTACGTCCAGTCCCAGAATACCCTCTGGATTTAAACTAAACCCCTCATTTAACCCGGAGGAATAGGTATACGACACCTGAGCAGCCGAACAGGAATTTTCCGCCTCAACAGCCGAAGAGGACTTCAACTTAATACAAATAGTTTGTTGACGAATGTGTTCTGAATAACACTGATTGTCTTTTGATAGTACAACTTTCCTATAATCAAATCCTCAAGAGTATGTATGTGTGTGAAGATTTAAAAGGAAGATAATCACGTAGAATCGAAGTATATGAATTAATTCAAGGATTCTAGTGATATTGAATGAGAATGAATGCTTTTTATTTGCAGAGAATAATAGAGAATAGATTTCAGAATTAAAACATGAATTTGTTATTGTAGAAGTGAATTGAATATGTTTATATAGTTGTAGAAGAGTTGTAATCTTTCATGAAGAGTTTTAGTTAACAGTTGTGTCCATACCTCTTGAAATAGAGGACATTCCTCTTCATGAAATGATCACATCTCTTCAGTAAACTAGCCGTTATTCTCTGGTCGGTCGACCGGAAAACCTGGCCGGTCAGCTGAGTTTGAAATCGTATATAAAACAGAAAGTCACTGTGCACATAACACAGGGTCGGTCGACCGAGGATCCTGGTCGGTCAGCCGACCTGATGTTATTTGCACAGTGTACACTTATATATGTATAAATTAACATGGATCAATTTGTGTGTGTGTGACTACTTGAGGAATAATTTTAACAATATTCTAAGACTCAATAAAATAAAATATTCATACTAATCTCTGGATTGTAGTCTTATCTCCTTTGTAGTTCACAATATACGTTTATTCTCTTTTTGTCGCTTTCATATAGTATTCTCTTTGTATTTCGTCGTATGATCTCTGAAGCTTGTGTCATGAATCAAAACTCATGAATCAACATAAGCGTGTGATATATTCAAGGTAAGTGCATAGTGTTTTCCTTAAGGTAGTGACTACCGACTAGTATTATAAATTTAGGTGTATGAAAACTAATTTTCGACATGACATATACTCCGAGATAACTCTGAAATGTATTTTAGAAACCGAGATGTAAATTCGAGATGGACGACCGAGATGCACTCATCTCGTTTGAGATCTCACCCGATACGAGATAAACTATCTAAATTCTTCGAGACGAGACGTGACCGAAATCCGAGATTTAAAACCTTGGGATGATGTATGTAAAACTAAGCAAGAGGGTGGCCTGGGTATAAGGAAAATTGATGATATTGCAAAGGCATTTGCTATTAAATTACTCTGGAAATTTTTACAAGGGGAAACAACTTGGACTAAATGGATGATTAACAAATACTGCAAAAACAATAATTTTTGGCATGCAGAAATAAATAACAATGCATCGTATACCTGGAAATTACTGCTTAGAACTAGAAAATGGTGCTCAGGTATAATTAATAGAAAAATAGTTAATGGTGAGAACACAGATATCTGGCTAGACCTATGGATAAATGGAACTTCACTGGTAGAAATATATGGGTGGAATTTCATGTCTGTCTATGGTGGTAATATTAGAAAAGTCTCTTCACTTATAACAGATAATACATGGAGAAATCAACTAGATTATGTTCCTACTCAATGTCAGAATCTAGTGCATAACATCACAATACATAATCAGTTGCAACAGGATTATTGGTTCTGGATTCCAAGTTATAACGGTCAATTTAATTTACTCGGCATGGAATCATATTAGAAAAACACATACTGAATTCAAGTGGTCCAGTATCATATGGGATATAAATTGTGCTCCTAAAATGTCAATTTGTTCTCTATTGGCTAAGTTAAGCAGATTGAACACTAAAAACAGAATCAGCAAATGGAACAATGGTATAGATAAATCTTGTGCTCTCTGCTTAAATCAAGTCGAAGACGGAAACCACTTATTTTTCTACTGCACTTATTCTAGAAATTTTTTGAAAGAAACGATGAATAAGCTTCGTATTAACACGGGTAATTCTCTGGATATAAATTCAATATTGGAAATTATGTGTCAAACGCAAAACAGAAATACTCTTTCCAACCAGTTCAAGAACATGGCGTTTACTACGATGATTTGGCACATTTGATGCGAATGTAACTCTAGGATTTTCAAAGGAATCGAGTTGCCAATTCAAGTTAGAAATATTCTATTAACTCAAGATTGCAAAAATTTATTTCAAAGTAACCTGGATTCGAAGAAGGTAAACAGTGAATTGGAACTTATTTTATCCAATTTCGGGATTAAAATCGAATCAACGCCAGAGCGCCGTCGTCCTTAAGCTTGTAATTGGCTTTTCATTCCGAGCTGCTTGTATTTTGACCATCTCTTTTGGTTCTCGAGTAGAGTAATTGCTGCCATTAATGCCGATTTGAAGAAGTTTCGAGATCTAATTAGATTAGTAAAGGCAACTATTGGTTTTCTCTCTCCTGTACTTGGTTTAGATTAGGACTTAAGTCCGTTTGCTGTTCCCTGATATGAGATATTAGGTTGTAACACGTGTATTGATCTTGTTGTGTTTCTCCTTTGTTTTTATGCCCCAAGTTGTTCGTATGGATGGTTTTGAGTGCGTTCTACTTTGTTTTACTTCTCCATCTATTTGACAACTTGGTTTCTGGCATAATTACTATTGTATTGTTAATATATGGACATGATATGTACTTTTTTTTCTGGCAAGACATCCATTTAGGTTAGGGGGATTGCAAGGTTTTAGCGAGGCATATTATGGAAGTATATACTTTTCGTTAATATATAAAGTAACTTTCTTCAAAAAAAACATAAGAAGGAATGGCAAAGAAATCTTAGAGTGAATTTAAGGAAAAATTTATCAAGAAATAAATATGCTGGTGGGAAGAAATATAACAAGATATACCCTTAAAGAAAAAAGATTACAATATATCAAAGTAGCAGGCTACAATAAAATCTAAGGAAAAACAATGCAAAAAATAGTTAATACATCCAAAAAAATGCTTATACAAATATACATGAGAAACCAGGTACGGAAAAAGATGATTTTAAAGTAGCAAAAACAAAGATAAATTAGTAGATGAAATGTATTAAAGACGTGAATATTAATTGATAAAATATATAGATATACTATATATTTGATTAATGAAGAAAACCCAAGGAAGTAGAACAAATATACAACATATGAAAGATCTATAGAGTAGAAAGTAAAAAAGATGAAAAAATGGAAAATGAAGCATTAGCACCATATAATATATCATAGATACGTGAAAATTACTAGATAGCAAAGGAATTGAATGACTTACAAGCTTAATAAGATATTTACTAAAAGGAAAATGCCTAACGAATGAAGGAAGAGTATGATGATATATATCTTTAAGAATAAAGAAAGATACACAAAACCATGGTAATTATTGAAAAATCAAAATCACGAGGTACAATGAAAGTTGAGTGAGAGAGATAGATAGAATAAAGATTAAGAAATAAAAATCTTCGGCCTTAGATAATTAGTTTGGTTTTAAGCTGGACGGTTTGGGAATAGAAATTATACATATAATAAGACAATTAGTTGAATAATTTAGTAGAAAGCAAATAACATCTTCATATGATATTCATAGATTTAGGAAAAATGCACAAAGTATCAAAAGACAAAATGATGGGTTTTATGTAAAAAATAACACATTTAATAAAACTTATCCAAGATATGTATGAAAAATCTAAGATACAGGCACATGTGGTGAGACTATTGAGTTTTCAGTAAAAGTAGAATAACTTCAAGGATGGTTATAAGTTCATAATTATTTGCATTGATATTGGATGAAATAACAGAAGAAATTCAAGATAATATATCATGATGCATAATGTTTGTTGATGACAGTGTGCTAATATGCACTTCAAAAAAAAGTAGATCAAAATAAAAAAATTGAGAAATGCAATAGAATCAAAAGGGTTGAAACTTAACAAGACCAAAACTGAGTGCATGTCATGGAATTTTAGTAAAGAAGTTAGAGTCGTTAATATGATAAATCTACAAATGTATTCTCATTCCATACGAGTCTGGCGCACAAATGAGTCGAGCGTTGTTGGAAGTTGGAACATTCTAGTTTTCTAGGTGATGTGAATGAAACAATGTTCACACATGGACATTCTTGCAAATATGGCCATCTTTTCACTGCGTCTTCACGGGCAATCTTGGTACCTCAACCGGTTGCTTCCATCTTTTGTGAGCAGGGGAATATAAATACATTTGAATATCTAGGATTGATAAAAAAATGGAAACATAGAAAAAAGACATAATAAACCAGATTAACATAGAATAGATAACATATAGACAATTTAGTGTTATTTTATTAGACAAAAACAAGACAAACTAAAGAAACTTTTACCAATTGGTGATTATACCAACTATGTCATACAAAGTGAAATATTAGATTCTAAAAAAGAAACGATGAATAATCTATATGTTGGACAAATGGTAATAATAAATGGATGATTGAAAGTACTAGACAAAAATAGAGTTTCAACTGAGATAGTTTGATAGAAACAAGATGTGACATCTGCAAATGAGAAAGTTAGGGAAAACAAACTTAGAATGCGTTCTCGAACACCCGGAACACTCTTGGAGTAGTGTTTCACTTTTTTTTCTGGTTCGATGTAAGTCGAGTTACGTAGAATGTATCTTTTTTCATCAGCATGTTGAGAAGAAGTGTTTGATCGTTGAAATGGGGAGTTTTCTCTTATTTTGATGTTTGTATCAGATGTAAATTGTTTTACATCCTACGTTAACTGAGCTATAAAACTCATGTTATGATTTTTACTAGTCACCAATCTTTTAATTTACTAACTTTCTTTTACCATACTCATTGCCCTACTACTTTTAAAAAAAGCATGGTAGAAAATAAAATCCAAAATTCTGTCAAAATCGAAATCAAGTTGAATACCCAAAAAAAATAACAACACGGAAGTTTAACATGCGACCGATGGTAGAATGATGCGGAATCCGTATCAATTTCCATATATTTTTGAACCTGTTGTAGCGTCATTCGTTAAAGTCAAGTTCAATAGAAATCAAGTAACAAAAATGTAAAAGGATGTAGAAATAAAAATGATATAATATTTAATTGATTTCATATTTTATTATATGATGTACTATTTGTTTATGTAACTTTTATTTTCAATGCAAAATCTTACATCCAACCCTCACATAGTGCATCCTCTACCAAACTCTTATCTAAAAACTTCAAGGGGCCAATCTCTAAAGGCCAACCTTTAGACTAAGGTTCGAGAACTCGGTTTCGGTCATTTGAAATTTTGTAAGTTTCGATTAATTTTGGAAATTTTGGAACTTTCGGTTTTTGTTTCGGTTTCGGTCCTGATATCGTATTTCTGTATATTAATGAAAAGTAATGATAAAAATTGCAAATGTAATAATATAATATACAACAGTATTGCATAAACATGGATGGACATTTAATTTTGCCTAAATAATCCTAAATTAAAAATAAGTTAACCCTAATATAAATTAACCAACTACACTGTCCGTTACCATTTTCTTTTAAACATATAAAGACCTAAGTTAAAATCCCAAAGCCCATTACCATTCAGCCCACCTAAACCCTAACCAATATTAACCCTACCCCAATCGATCAATCAAATTATCTCAGCAAAGAAAAAAAAATCACGAAAAGATGAAGGAAAAAACGAAAGAGAGAAATAATATCGAGCTTGAACTCGAACTCGAAGGTCAGAGGCGAACATCTCGTCGCACGTAGACGAAGTCCAGGAAGATGCTCGAACGGTCGAAGTCGATTCTGAGGTCAGTTTTTGGTTAAATTCAATTCTCAATTGATTTTTGGTGTTGTTTACCTTTTTTAATAATTAAAGCAGCAATTGCAAAAAATTTGTAATTTTTTGATTTTTTTTTATCGACGAGCAACGGGACGAGATTTTGACCTAATCTCGTCCCGCCTCCGGCCGGAACCGAGTCGAGATGGTCGGAATCTCGTGGTTCCGGCCGGAACCTAATATCTTGGTCTAGACGTTGACAACATCTTGTCCGAGGACGACCCTTAAATGATATGAACCCATACAACAATAAAATAAAAAAGTTGTCCTAAATTAACATGATAAAAATATATTATAGATGATCTAAAAAATTGAATTTGACTAAAGATATGATTCAAAATAGATATGGAGAAAAGGAAATTCATGCAGCTAAACCAACTTTAGTTGATCAGAATACATCTTATTTCTAATTAAGAAATTTCACTTCAATTTTGTGAGCACAATGATCTTCATAGCTTGCAAAAGGCAATACTCTCAACTTTTGATGATAAACATCATTAATAAACTTTATACCCAAAATATCAGAAATGATTTAGGAGTTCTTACTTTATTTTATAATTTTGTAGAGGTTGTACTTTTCAATTCTTTTTAATCTTCTGGCATCTATGATCGTTTTGGAATTGGGTGATTGTAAGATATCATTCTCACGAAATAGCAATGTGCTCGTAAAGAATTAATAGATATCTATTTGATGAATTCATTTTCATTTTGTGTTGCCTTGATGATTTGATAAAATGTCTTAATTGCAGTGATTTTGAACATTTTTTTTCATTTGCGCATTAAGAAGTTGGTTATATTTTTTGTCATGAACAAAATATTCCAGTTGATGATATGTTTATTTGTTCTTGGTCTAATATTGAAACTAGGTATTTCTTAAAACTCTATTTTTCCAAATAGTTGGCTTACAGAATTTCCCCTTGTTCCCTTTTAAGGCTCTTTTTTTTGTTATGTTCATATTCTTTCTACTTTTGGGGAATAAATTACATTTATTTCATCAATTGGTCTCACGTAATCACCTTTGATGTCGGCCCGCGAATTTGCATAAATGTTATTAATTAGAAAGGAAAATCTTTAATGGAACTCACACAATATATATGAGAAATCAACAAAATTCGTGATATCATTTCACTTTAGATAGATTTGGTAACGAATGAGAGACGAAATAATTCTTGAATGCAGTTATCTAGTTTGAGTATTTAGAACTAGAAAATGTACAATGCAAAAGCATTTAGTGCAAAAGTTTGAATTTTTTACTAGACAATGTAAATTGTAGTTATTTACAGCAAATCTTTGTACTTTCTTGTAGTTATCATAACAATTCATATATCAGCTATGATGTTAAGGGCGTTGCTGAGCGCCGACTAATATTCATATATCAATTATGATATTTAAGAAAATTTCATATATCAGTTATGATATCTAAGATATTTTCGAAATATACTTAATAACTAACTTCAATTATCCAGTTGCACCATTTTGTGGGGAAGCCTCTGTGTTCCATGAGCTCCAAGATGAATTGCCAGTTAACTGAGTCAAAAGCTTTTGAGTAGTCTAGTTTGAGTAGCATGCCTGGTGTTGAAGTAGAGTGGCAGAAGGATATGACCTCTTGGGTCGTTGCTACACAGTCCATGATGTTACGGCCCAAGATGAACGCGGATTGCTCAATTCCAATTAGAGGGGCTATGAAGGTTTGAAGACGGTTGGCCAGGACCTTGGTTATGATCTTGAAGGTTGTGTTTAGGAGACTAATAGGACGAAAGGACGAAAGGGAAGTGGCGCCGGGGGATTTTGGGAGGAGGATGATATTTGCATAGTTGATGCGGGCCACGGATGATGGGTCGGCATGAAATTCAGAGCACATTTCGATGATGTCGAATTTGATTGTTTCCCAGTAGTGTTTGAAGAAAAGGGGCCCGAAACCATCTGGGCCAGGAGCCTTGTCATCAGACATGCTTTTAAGCGCTGCCCAAATTTTTGCTTCAGTGAAGGGGTGGTCAAGGGGGATGGGAGGGTTCTCTGGGTAGAGCAGCTTCCAATCAATTGGAGGAAGAGGGGGGTGGTGTTTGCCCAAAATGGTTCGGTAGTAGTCGGTGAAAAGTTTAAGGATGACTGAATGGTCAGAGGTGGTGTTGTTGTCGTGGGTAATTTCAGGAATAAAAGTGGATCTACGTCTGCCATTGGCGAGTCGGTG
This sequence comes from Allium fistulosum, assembly GCA_030737815.1. Lineage (NCBI taxonomy): Eukaryota > Viridiplantae > Streptophyta > Magnoliopsida > Asparagales > Amaryllidaceae > Allium > Allium fistulosum. The sequence goes on along the minus strand of CM060901.1, from coordinate 1,381,997,878 downwards.
GAAGTAAGCAGTGTTCTTATCGCCATCCTCAATCCATTTCGCTTTAGAACGTTGTTTCCAACCTATTTCTTCTTGCAGTGACAATCTGTCTAGGTCAGCTTCCAGCTCTCTCAGGCGAGATCGGTCCAATTCAGAAAGAGGAGAGGATTCTTCCAGGATATTTAGGTCCAGAATCTCATCTTGGATGGCGGAAATGCGCGAGCGGATGGAGCCCCAAACTGATTTGGCCCAGGGTTTGATGATTTTTCGTAGGGAACGGAGCTTGGAGACGACCCTGACAGTGGCTGATTGGATGGGGGAAGGCTGAGACCAGATTTCTTTGATGAAGTTATCGAATGATGGCTCAAGGAGCCAGAGGCGTTCGAACCTGAAGGGTCTGATATGGCTTGTGAGGGATCCCGTGTCTAGGAGGAAAGGGCAGTGGTCGGAGATAACTGTGGCTAGACCCGAAACATTGGAGAGGGGGTGTAAATCCTCCCAGGCCGGGTTGAAGAGGAAGCGGTCCAATTTAGCTAGTGAGGGATCTGATCTGCGATTAGACCAAGTGTAAAGGCGGTTGCTGATGGGTGGGTCTATTAGAGAGCAAAGATTGATGAACTGGTTGAAGGCTTCAGAGTCTTGGGATAGATTACCTGAGTTTCTTTCAGTTGGGGATTTGGTGGTGTTGAAATCACCTCCGACAACCCAAGGGCCATTAATATGAGAGGAGAAGGTGAGACAGTTCGACCAGAGTTCATTTCGATCTCGAGGGTTTTGTGGGCCATAGATATTGGAGAAGAAGAAGATTGTTCCAGTTTGTAAATGTCGAAGGGCTACATGTAAGGCTGAAGTGTGATAGAAGGTTTGGCAGTGGGACCACACGGATTCATTCCAGACTGTCAAAATACCTCCGCTCGAACCGACAGCATTTGTGTGGGCCCACCCAGTTAGGAAAGGCCCACCGATCTGTCTGAGCATGTTGGGGGTTGGGTCTGACAGTTTGGATTCTTGCAGGAAAAGGATGTCTACTTTTTGTGGGGAAATGGCAAGGCTAACAGAATGTCTTTTACTGGGGTCCCCCAATCCCTGTGTATTCCAGGATATTAGCTTCATTGGGAGAACGATAGGCGCTCCGATTCTAGTGCCTGCATGGAGGAGTAGTGTTCTCCATGCAAGTTCACTCCCATGCAACGTGCCATTTTCTTATTTAAGCTTTTATTAAGAGAGAAAAATACTACATGTTTAAAGAAACTACCGGGATGAGATGCTGCTCTGTCCAGTCTGGAGCTACGGCGCACAGCTGTTGGGGTGATGGGCTGGGACCACTGAGCGTCCGCTGGAGTGGCTGGCTGAGGCTCTTGACCGGTCCTTGGGTGAGCCGCTTGGCTAAATTCTGCTGGGCTAGGGACGGGGAATTAATGAACGGAAGAGGGTGGGTCAGCTTGGGGGGAGGAATTATGGATCTGCACCGGGAGTGATTGGGTAACAGTTTGAGGGGTAGGAATATGGGGAGAATGCGGTGGGGCAGCTGAAACTGGAGGGGTTGGAATCTGCTGGAAGAGCGGGGATGAGAGGTCCAAGTCAGAGAAAGGGTCCCACCTATGTTCTGGGGCTGGCCATGGGTCCCAGCCCCTAGGACCCACCACTTCGAATGACTGGTCATAGAGTTGGCCGGGCGTCGGTGGGGAGCCGGAGAGGATTGGGGAGTAATTCATGACGTCGAATCTGTCTTCTGACTCTAGGTCTTCGATCGGGATGTGGTGCTCGAATAGGGGGAAGTGTCTTTCGTAGTCAAAACCCAGCAGGTGGTTCTCCGGGCGCCTGTTAGGGTGTTCGTGCTCCCATCTTTCGATGCGTAAGAGGTATTCTGTGTTGTTGAGGACGGTGACAAAGGATGATGGAGAGATGATGCCACTGTAGAACTGTATTCGAATGTTTAAAAAACGGTGGTCGAGTTCTGCCCATTCGCAGTCGTCCTGGGTCAGGAATCTACCCACTGGCTTAACTGCTTCAGTGATGGCTTCAGAGTTGAATCTTAGGAGCTCTGGGAAACCTGAGATTCGCGCCCATGAAGGTGGGTCTAAGGACGGCGCAGGGCGGTCGAGCTCAGACCAAGGCTGGAATTGCACGGTTCCTCCGACCCTAGAGATGGTCGATCGTTGGAGAATTTGGTCTCTGATTGAGAAAGGTGCAGTAGAAGATGAAGCTGGTGTCGGAGTGAAGCCAAAGTGGCCATTCTCTGTGTTGGAATGTGGAGGATAGAGTATGGTGAAGAGAGTCTATGGACCATGTGCCGGAGATGATGTTTGTGATGAGGAGGAGTGCTGGGTCCGCCATTGAGAATGTCTTGGGGTTCAAGAAAGTGTTATGATGTTGCTTCGGGGATTGGGGCAGACTATGTGTAGATATGGAGTGCATTGGGGAGCTGAAAGGTTTCGTTTGAGCTGAGTGGAGATGTGACTTTGGGGCCCAACGAGCAGAGGTGGGTTTGTCTTTAGTGGGAGAGGAAGGGACTTTACTGGTTTTGCGAGCCAGAGACTGATTGGGGATTTTATCGGGACAGTGAGATTGTGGATGCCCAAAAAATCCGCACTTATAGCATATCTTTGCGTCCCGACAAAACTGCGCCACGTGTCTAAGACCAGCACATCGAAGGCAACGGTTTTCCTGTTTCAGAAATTCAACCGTTTGGCGAACGTTTTTGAAATACGGCAAGGGATGACGCCTCTTGGCCGGAGGATTGGGCAGGAGGGGGGAGCTAGGTGCAGAACCCGCTACCTGGGCATAAGACTTGGCTGAGGGAATCTCGATACAGAGAGGCTTGTTGGGTCCGGGTGGAGGTAGAGGGGTTCGGGATGGGATCGCTTCCTGGTTGGGGGCGGCAGGGGAGGAGGGAGGGGGAATGGGTTATTCAGGGCGGATTTGTATTTGCTGGGGACGAAGGAGATCGGGGGTACAGGGTGGGCAGAGGGCGCCATTAATCTAAATGAAGTTAAGGATAGTTATAGAAATTAATGGGGCCTCGGGGGGTCTAATCAACTTGGGGGGTCTAATCAAATCGGCCCATGGACTGCGACAAGGAGACCCACTTTCCCCCTTGCTTTTCGTTCTGGTGGCCGATGTGTTCAACTGTATGATCAAGTTAGCAATTTCGAACAACATCTTTCAGGGCATCAAACTCCCCAATTCAAACCTAGTCATATCCAACCTTCAATTCGCCGACGACACCATTCTATTCGCATCACCCATGATCAACCACATTCACTGTCTCAAAGTAGCTCTATACTCATTCGAACTCATATCCGGCCTGTCCATCAACTTTAGTAAAAGCTCCATCATCATGCTCGGAAACGCTGACCATCTCGGGCAAACCTGTTCCAGCCTGCTCAACTGCAAGATCGCACACTTCCCCATCTCCTACCTCGGTGTCCCAATCCGTCCAACCAAATTACATAGATCTGATTGGTTCCCCCTCATCGCCAAAATCGAAAATAGACTCCATGCATGGAAAGCTCACTCCTTGTCCTCAGCAGGGCGCCTGGTCCTCGTTAAATCTGTCCTTTCAGCAATTCCCACATACTGGATGTCACTGTACAAGCTCCCTTCCTGGGTAATCAAAAAAATTGACTCGATCAGAAGTTCCTTTCTTTGGAATGGTAGTAATATAAAGAGACTCGTGAACTGACCGACCGCTTGCCTGCACTCGAAAACCGGCGGCCTTGGAATCGTTAATCTTCATGACTTCAACATCGCGCTCCTCGCCAAATGGCTCTGGCGGTTCCTAACCCCTGGCTCCTTCCTTTGGAAATCTTGGATTTCCTCTCTCCACTATCACTCAAACCCTCATCTTGCCCTCCATGCCCCCACCGGAATCAAACCATCACCCTTCTGGTCTGCTGTCGTATCAACCCTTCCACGCGTCAAACGGCTCTTCCACGTCAACCTGGGTAATGGGGCTAATTGCCTCTTCTGGCTGGATACATGGCATAACCAGCTTCCCCTCTCCTCCATCCTTCCCAACCTCTTCTCTCATACAACTAACATCTTCGCTTCCACCCTGGACATTTCTATTTCGGGCCCAGTTCAGCTTCTCCCGACCTTCTACTTCGACCTCTCCACCTTCACCGAACTTCACCTTGTCACCTCTATCCTCCGTAACATCCATCCCATCCCCCGGCCAGACTCCTTCACCTGGGCTCCCAACCCATCAACCGGCTTCTCCGTCGCCTCCTGCTACGCTCACCTGAACAACCCCGGACGCATCTTCACCTTCCCCAGACTTTGGAAGTGCCGGATCCAGCCCCGCTTCGCTTTCCTGCAATGGTGCCTTATTCACGGGCGAATCAACACAAGAGACAGGCTCCTTCGCCATAACATCGTAGTCGACCCCTGCTGTGTCTTATGCTCTACCACAACAGAAAATTTACAGCATCTTTTCTTTGAATGCGATTTTGTTGTCAGGGTCTGGGCTGCGACGACTGTCCACATTCTTGGACACATTTCCACATTCAACTCGTTTTTTGACCACTGGCAGTACAATCCCCCCAACTATCATTTAGATCTCATCGTAGCTATATTCAGTTGGTGCATTTGGGCCGAGCGAAATGCACATGTATTCTGCAAGCCCATATCCAACTTCGAAGGAACTTGTAGACGTATTATTCACTACTTCTCATCTGTATCAGGTCATAGCTTCTCCGCGCCATTCAGGCTGAGATTGCCATACCCCAGTTCTCCACCAGCTGAATCCTCGGGCAGCACATCAGCAGTTCCTTCTGGCAGACATCGAGGGCATCACTAACTGCTATATAGTTCTAGCCTTTTTTCATTCCTGTTGTTCGCAATATGTATTTTGTATATAAAACTCTGTCTCGCAATGACTAGCTTGCTGGCCAGCGATCAGGCTTGTTGATCGTGCTATTTACCTATTTATATGATATCTAATCGGCTGTGTAGTCCCACGCTACACAACCGTGTCGCTCTAAAAAAATAACTAACTTCAATTGAAATTTATATCATTCACTAATATTGCACTTGAGTTTTTTAAGATTATTTGCTATACAAATATTCAATTATTCTCATGACACAAACTTTACTAATATAAAATTTGTTACTTATATAAATTATAAAAATTTATATAAAAGTACTTGATTTTTCTATAAAGCCAATCTTAGCGTCTAGCGCTCCGCTCCGCCTCGAACAGCCTAGTATATCAGAAATTGCCTAGTATATCAGAAATGTGAGCAACGTTTGTTGAATTTTTGTTTGTCAAACCCAATTTACTAATCTAAATTACAGACTCAGTAATACAAAATTATAAACTATGGTTCATGACATATAATGATAAAACCTACAAACTTATGATATAAACTACAAACTCAACAACGATCTCAAAAATCTTTATGTCACCTCTGATTCTCACTTTGTTGAAAAATGTGCGTAAACAACATCATGTTATAAGTACATAATCACAATTCTTGTAATCAAATTTTATACATGCAAACAGCAGCTCTAATAACCACCATTGATTTCCTCGATCCAAACCATGTGTTCAATTTAACATTCGTGCTATCTTTGATCAACTAAATGTTGTGCTAGAATGTCATTAAGTCAAATAATTTGCAATCTCTCGTCAGTATAAATAATTAATAAAATTTACCTGCTCATTAGGACATACATGAGGCTGTGCTAGAGTGTCATTAAGTCAAATGAATTCCGTAGTGGTTTTTAAAAGTTGATTAACAATGTGAGTGATATATGTATCAATTTTCGAAAAAGAATGTGAAACCAATTACTACCGAAAGATGGTGACCTGGAAAATAGATTTAGATTGACAGTGAAAGATATGTTTTGCATATTGATAGTAAGAATAGAGTATGAAAAAAATAGAATGACAAACGATATGATATATTACTTACTATGATTGGAAATAAGCAAATGGAACCAATTACACTTAACATATGGAGTGGAAAAATAAATTGACAATGGAAGGAATGTTTCATAAAATAGGGATGTCTTAAGGGTTAGACACAGGCTATTTATACTGCAACTTGCAATACCGCTTTTTATTCGAAGTTCAAATATGCCTGTCATCTCTTAAATGAAACAGATATTAGAATGTACCATATAGTGCAACTGACAATGAGAAATATGTACATATTTTCATTATGATTATCATAATTGTCTTTCTTATATGGAGCATGGAAGATGATTAAATTCTTATCTGTTGGGTAGCTTTTGTTATTTCTATTTGAGAAGTATCTTTCCACAAGAGAGTTAAAATGGCATGAAATTGTATGTGAAACTAAAGGTGAGTTTCCTGAAAAATGAAAATTAGGCTGGTATTTTTTAAAATTACTATTATACTAAAAAAAATAAAAATTGCAGATGATCGTTGCCCCAATTTTTTCGGCAATACATATTTACAGTGTGTCAGAAGAAATGCGAGCCGCCCCTATCAATACATTAAATCCACAAAGAACAGCCATGATAGTAGCAGACTTCTTGAAGGTTAGAGTTAATACTGTGCTATTCTCTATTTTACATTGATCCTTAGAAACATGTTTCTTTGTCTAGACTGGCAAAGTATCCAGCCCGGCCGATTTAAGATACAGAGAAAATCTCATTTTCCCTGGCCGTATAATAGAGGAAGCTGGAAGCGTTAAAGTTGGCGAACCACTACGCAAAGTTGTGAAAACCCCTGCAAAATTGAAGGAGCTGAGAGAAATTTTCCCAGAAGAAAAGTTCCTCATATGCGGTAAAGACAGTCGTACAAATATGATGATATTGGAACATAATGCATCCGGTGAAGATGCACTGAAAGGGTGGTTGGTTGCTGCTTTGGCTTCTGAAATTGAAAAGAGGGGCGATGGATTAAACAGAGATGTCTTGAATTTAGCTCATGAGAAAATGATGAATGTGTTTCCTACGTTTATATCTGAAGTGAAGGAAAAAGGGTGGTACACTGATCGGTTTCTAGATGGGCTTGGCAGTCGATATGCGTTTTGAGATGTTGTAGAGTTGATGCAAGTTGTAGAAAATTGTGTTTATTTTTTTCATTTTTGAAAGCAAATGAAACTATTTTAGTATCAATGGTGCCTTTATGTCTTGTTATTGGTTTTTGTGTTGAAATCCTTCTTGTATGGAAATTTTGAATAAATACAGATTGATGCCATGTAAATTTGGTTTTGTATTTTGATGTCTTGTAGTATACAGTTGATACTTTCTGTTATTTAAGCAATTATTGCAGAAGCGTGCATTGAAAAGAGAAAAATAAAAGGATTATTAAAAGGAAAATTTAGTTTAAAGATAAAAAGTTCTTTAGGTTTTAGGACGGTGGTTTCAAATTTTAGTCACAAGGATGCCTTCCTCACGTAGGTGTACATGCGGAATTGCGGTTTCTCACACCACTGCACCCATAGCGCCACAACCCCCACATCTGCGCTCCTTTGTTGTTCATAGTCTGTCGCCTTCCATAGCAGCTACATCCCTAGCTGTCGCATTATTAAACCTAACCAAAAAAATAAAATTATGCATCTACTCAGCGTCTATCGTGCCGTCTACATCTTCCGGTTCATAACAACATTGTCGCTAATCTCATCTTCTTGCTTGTCAATTAATTAAGGAAAACAATAGCAATAGGTAAAAATTGATATTATACAATATCATTACATGAGCAAATAATGTAATAAGAAATATAGCATATGCAAAATTCTACTTAGTCGTATCATTTAACCAAAAGATGATAACACAATGTAAACTATTACACAATAAAATTGAAATATAATTGCTATAACTTTTTTTTAATTCAGTAAATACAAAATTGATACTGCACAGTAGTAGTATAAAATAATTTATTAAATATAATACATTAAATATTCAAAAAATTAAACAAAAATGAAACCACGTTGATAGTTGATTTCCCTTCTCGTCTTGAAGATTTTCCTCCATTGTTAGCTGTTAGTACGTAACCCCTTGGTGTTCCCGACAACCATGAGTAATGCACTGTCCAACATCGAGAGAGTGTTACGTATTCTAGTCTCAATGGATGTATCGATAACCGTCTCGATACATTTTTACTAGAAATATTTAAAATGATATGTTTATTTTATTGCGATAAATCATTCATGGTTACAATACATTGTAACTACTATCACAAAACGTACCATTTATGGATTTCTATTAAATATACTTTTAATAAAATTAATTAATTAACATAACGCATTATATCAAGTATATTATAGAAAGAAAACACATTTATTTTAAAAAAGATTTGTATCAAATTAGATATATGTAATAAATTACATAATAGCTCATAGGGTATATCTCTAACTATTCATATTTTTTTATAATTAAAAATATTAAATTTAATAAGATTTTGAAATTCAATATTGGAGAAATTAAAATTTATGATTTATTAGTGAGAAAAAAAAAGAAACGATTTAATAATGTTGTTTGAATGTTAGTGACAACTATTTTAAGGTAATTTCAATCCATTGAAATAATCGTAAAGTTAAACTGGGTATTATTGTAAATAAGGAATAAATTCAAAAATTTTATATGGTAAAATCATATGTTATTTTATTTAATTGGTTTTAGTATAGAATGTGAAATCAATTATTTGTAAGTAAATTTAAAATCCTTGTTTGTAAACTATAAGTGGATAAAAGTGAATTACTAATGTATAACAATTGGTTCATTATCATCTTGATACTTAATCCGTTTGAAATTAATTGTAGATCAATAAAAATTAATATAATTAAATATTGTAGTTTATATGAGTTAAGATGAAATTGTAGAATATGAATGTAATAAAATGTAAACTAATGTTAATTATTCATAACATAATAGTTGATTCAATAATAAGAGTGAAAATCAAATTAAAAGAATTTGGTTGAATTTAAATTATATTTAGCTGGGTTTTATTACAGTTGCAATTGAACGCTGTAACTTATGCAATATTTGAATATTGAATTTGACATGGAAAATTTATTTTTAGATTTTAAATTCTGTGTAATCAAGAATCATGGAAATTGTTAATTCTTAAATTTTGAATTTAAAAGTGATTAAATTAATTTAATAATAATTTATTAATTAACGTGAAAATTAGCCATTTTGGCCACTGTCTCGGATTTCGACAAAACTAGTTTCATCAGATCCGTAACAGTGAATTATTATAGGATTCAAGTTTCATAGTGATTAGACCTATCGTTTGATCGTGCAGGCTTGAAATCCGTAGAAATCAATTAAAAGAATTTAAAAGAATATAATCTGATTTTAAAAGCTAACTTCTATATACTTTTGAATTAGGGTTTGAAACTAGTTTCATTGAGTTTAAAAATATCGAAAACCTATATTTCAATATATTGGATAACCTATTTTCGTTTCGGAAACATAATGGGCTTTTCGGGTCGTTGTTAATATTTCCATCCAATTCGATATGTCCATTCGTTTTATCCATCTCTGTTTATATAAATAGTTTTTCTCTGAAACCCTAGCAGCATTTTTCTTTCTTATTTCTGTACGTACTATTATATCCTTCTGCTTCTTCCCTTCTCAATGGCTGTCAACATCAAAACCTAATTTCAATTTTCAAATCAAAAATCAAACTTCAAATTTCAAACTCCTTAAACTATACCGAATTATATATCGTTGGAAAGCTATCGATGAGTGCAATCTACTACTGCAATTCGTTTTTCGATTCGAGTCACGGTTGGGCTAGAAATCATCAATCTTTCTCGATCGTCCATATTAGGGTTTGTCGTTTAACGGCGGACCTTCGGCTTTGGGGCGAGGTTGGAGGGTGCGCGTGGCCATGGTGGGTGCGCCCTGACGTGGGCGTGGCACCGCTTGGGTCAGATAGGGTCGAAGCCGAATGGAGTGGCGGTGGTGAACGCGTGTAGCTGGAGCTTATTAGAGTTCGTAGTCGAGGCGTACGTTTGAACGAGGTAAGGAAGGTTTTGATAATTACGATTATACCCTCCTTGTTTATTTTAATTTAATTTAAACTTTTATACGTTCTAACTGTCATAACTTTTCATACGAGCTCGGATTCACGCACGGTTTTCTTCGCTGTGATCGTATCGAAATTCAGGACAATCTGAAACTAGTTTGGTTGGATTCTGAGACTGTTAAATTTTGGGCTTTATTTAGATTTTAGATCGACGAAAAATCAAAGGTGGGTATTTTAACTCACTCACAACTACTAAACCATCTTATGTTGGTTAAATTAAATTTATGATGTGATTTGAAATTGATTGATTGTTGTTCGGTATATTTAAATTTTCATTCAAATTTAATTTGAATTTATATTGAATTTTATTGCCATTTAAATTAATATTGAATTTAATTGCCAGTTAAATACCTGATAATGATAACCAGTTTATTTGTTGTGATTTATTGGTTGGTTTGAATGATGATTGTGATGGATGTTTAATTGTTGATATTTGGATGATTGGATATTATATTTATTTTATATGTTATTATCACATGGCAAGTTCCCTTAGTTATCGTTAGGAAAATCACTATGGGTTGAAATGATACATACCCGAACGATCTTATAGATTAGGGAAAAATCGTTATGGATTGAAATGATAAACCTGAGTGATTTTATGGATTTTGAATTTTCTCCGGATTGCAGGTTGAAATGATATATACCCGTAAATTTAAATTATTGCGGGTTGAAATGATATATATCCGTATCACTTGACCATAGGGTAGAAAATTATATACGGACACCGGATTGGTTAAATTAAATGATTTTAAATCCTTAATTTTTGAATCAAGTTAAATGATATTATGAAATAAAATTTGATTTATATGAACTGAATTATTTTCAAAATCCAAGCTTTTAAAATGTTGAAATTAAAATTGGGTTAAATGAATTGTTTAAAAAATTTAAATTGAAATCTTAAAGTTGAATTTTAAAATATAAATGAAATTTATCAAAATTGATTTATTGTAAACGTTTGGATATTTAAACTTTGAAACCTATTGAATTTGAAGTGATTTAAATTTGTAGTTCAAACATGGATTTGAAATCGATATAAATTGAAATGGTTTTAATGGGAATTTGAATTGAAAACTTTAGCCTTGTGAATTGAAATCATTGAACTGAGACTGATTTAAACTGAATTTTTGGAACTAAAGTTGATTTGAATTGATTTGTGAAATTGGAAGAAACAATTATAATTTGAATTTTTTTTCGATATAAACTCTTTTAATATACAAACTCTTCTAACATATAAACTATTTTCTCATATAAACCATTGTAATATATATAAATAATTTTTAATACATTAACTATTTTTAATATATAACCTATTTTTGTAGAATATACTAGTATATGATTTTTGTTTGATGATAATAAACATATATACATATATTCCTTTAAATGTATTTGTTATTGTACTATTTTATTTTTCCACATAATTAAATAAATATTTGTTAAATAAAATAAATAACTCGGAATTCTTATTTAAACAAATATTTTATTCAAATGAATATTTTATTACAAATTCAAATAGTACAAATTTGAGCTATCACTACATTTACACATTTTCAATTACAATACAAGTTTCAATTACAACACAATTTTCACTATACAATTCTACATACATATTTCACCTCACTACATATGTTGGAACCTGCCTTCTTCGATTTTAATGCGACAACTATATATTTCAACCTATATACTATAATGCCAATATTCTTGCAGGAATCAACAAAGAGAAGCTATTATCATATCATCAACAAAGATCAAGTTCTCAAATTTTATTATTTCTAAGTTAAATATTCTTGTACAATCTCTGATATAATGATAAAACACACACACACAAATATACTTTTGAAAATCATGTTTTAAAATAATAAATATCTTTAATTATTTAAAGATATAAAAAGGTATTTTCAAAATTATATAATATCTTAAGTTCAGAAGTGCTAAAACAAAGGAAGGAACGAAACAGTACAGGTTTAGACGTCTGTAGCTTAATTCAGACGTTTGACATCAGTGTCAGACGTCTAAAGATAAAATAACAGACGTCTGAACCTTTAGTATAAATTACTTCTATTTCTATATGAAATAGACGTCTGTCAATTAAATAACAGACGTCTGTCATCATAGATAGACGTCTGAATTAAAAGACAGACGTCTGAAATGACTGTTTTTTTGTTTCTTCTATTTTTTGAATTTTAAACTTTATTCAGACATCTGTCACTTTTCTTTCAGACATCTGAACTTGACGAACTGAAGCATCTCTTCATGAAATATCAAATTCTGAAGAGTTGTCTTCTTCACCAAGAGTTGCACTTCTTCTAATAGTTGCAACTATTAAATTAAAACTATTCAATACTATAAATAGAGATGAAAATCCACTATTTCAATAACCAATTCTTTCTATCTATACTTGCTTTGTATTATCATAATCACAAGCGATTTTCAATCTATACTTCCTATCTTTGCACATTCAAATCATCATATCAAGAAGATTATAGGAAGGGTGTACTACATTGACTATATTCGTGTTATTCAAAGAACACACAAGTCAAGAAACAATTTACCAAATTGTATTTGAAGTCCTATTCGGTTGCTCAGGCGGAAAAGTCCTGTTCGGTTGCTCAGGCGGTATAATACCTGTTCCTCCGGGTTAAGTGAAGGTTGTTAGAGAAATTCCAGAAGGAGTCTGGGACTGGACGTAGAACGAGAAGTTCGAACCAGTATAAAAATCTCTAGTGTCATATTTATTACTGCTATTTACTATTATTTATAATTTCGCACTTGCTAGTCGTAGTTTAACTATATTATCGATCCATATATACTTTCATTTGGTATCAGAGCATGGAATTCTATCGATCGTCACAACATCATAGAATAATGGCCAGAAAACGATCCAGTCGAAATACAACAGGCAAAATCCCTGTCAAAGCCACCAGTGAGGACTACAAAAAGGTACTTTCTGATTTACAAATTTCAGTAAAAGATAATAATGAATTAGTTAGTGTAAGCAATAAGATTTCAAAGCTTAACTTTATTATCTTAGAAAAGATGAAATCTGTTGAACTTGAAAATGAGAAATTGAAAAATGAGAAGTTAGATTTAGAAAATCAACTTGGTGTTTTAAAGAATAATTTTGAGGCTCTTACAGATTTTCTAGAGGAACAAAACACCATATTCGAGAAAGAGAGAGAAAAATTTTCAAAAGAAATTTTTGATTTGAAAAGACAAAATGATTTATTACAATCCTCTTTAGATAATTCAGAATCTCAAAATTTCCTTCTCAAAAATGAAAACTGTATGTTAAAAAACGAGAATACAGAATTAAATGAGAAAATTGATATTTTAAATAATAGTAATATTTCTTTTGAAAATAATAATTGTGACTTTAAAGCTAAATTTGATAAACTTAACACTGAAGTCACAAAATTTAATAAAGGTCAAAATGATTTAAACATGATTTTATCCAGTTCTAGACCGTTACATGATAAAAGTGGTTTAGGATATAATAAAATTGATCGTAGAAATAGCACTAGATATGCTTTCATGTATAGTAAAAATCTTAGTGCTAGTACTAAATTTCGAGTAAAGTCTAAATCCAATTTTTATAGAAATTCGAATACTGCTATGACCAATAATGTTTATAATTTCCCTAGAAGTACAAAATCATTGACCAGAAATATGAATAAAAATTATCTAAGTATTTGGGTTCCTATTAATTGGAAAAATAGAGAAAAATACATTGATGATTATTTTGATATGGTAGTTAATAATGAAAATTATATTTATAAAGGATCAACCACACCCAAATGGGTATGGTTTTCTAATACCTAACCCCCCGGACCCTAACATAATAAGTGGGTACCGAAAATGATTATTATTTTTTGCAGGTACTCGGAGAAACAAAAGGAAAATGATAGATTTTGGAATTTTAAAGAATGTTCCATACGTTTAATAGAATTACGTGCTTACAATGAAATATGGACTTCAGCAAATATGGTAAAATCTATTTTATTTTTCCTTCATAATTAATAATGAGTTTATCTCGTTATTTATAAGATATTTTATATAATTTATTATATTACCTCATTCTTTTTTATAATGACAAAGGGGGAGAAATTTATATACATATTGAATCATAAAACATAACTTAAAAAAGGTTGAAATGCAAAAAAATCAGCCTAACAGACGTCTGATAGTTATTAACAGACGTCCGTATACCTATTTTTTTGTTTGCGCCGTCTGAACATTTTGTCACAGACGTCTGTCCTCAAAAATAGACGTCTGCTATAAAATTATTAATCGTCTGAATTCAGTTAAAAATGTTATTTACTCTCTGTTCAAAATTGAGACCTCTGAGCCGTCTGAACAAAATACTTCAGACGTCTGTACTCAAATATAGACGTTTGACAACAAAAATTGAGCCGTCTGATTCTAGTCCATAAAGTCTAAATCTCTGGTTCTTATTTAGCCGTCTGTCTATATTATCACAGACGTCTGTCATTACACATAGACGTCTGATAATATATTTTCAACAATCTAATTTCAGTCCTATATCACTTTTTCTCTTTGTTTAGTATATTAAGATGTGGAACCTGTTCAAACATATGTTCAAATCTGTTTTTATACTCCAAATATTCTGACTCTTCCACAACAAAATTTTATCATTGGTATGTTCTGAACAAAGTTCATATTGCTATTCAACAATGTGTTTTATCATCACATTTCTAACAAAACCCCTTACAAATTCCTTTTTGTTAATGACAAAGGGGGAGAAATATTAATCATTCTGCTATATAATATGGTATAGTTGACAGGGGGAGCAAAAGGTATGGTTTATACTAACCGTTGAATTATATAGTTGTCATCATCAAAAAGGGGGAGAATGTTGGAACCTTCCTTCTTCGATTTTAATGCGACAACTATATATTTCAACCTATATACTATAATGTCAATATTCTTGCAGGAATCAACAAAGAGAAGCTATTATCATATCATCAACAAAGATCAAGTTCTCAAATTTTATTATTTCTAAGTTAAATATTCTTGTACAATCTCTAATATGGTGATAAAACACACACACACAAATATACTTTTGAAAATCATGTTTTAAAATAATAAATATCTTTAATTATTTAAAGATATAAAAAGGTATTTCAAAATTATATAATATCTTAAGTTCAGAAGTGCTAAAACAAAGGAAGGAACAAAACAGTACAGGTTTAGACGTCTGTAGCTTAATTCAGACGTCTGACATCAGTGTCAGACGTCTAAAGATAAAATAACAGTCGTCTGAACCTTCAGTATAAATTACTTCTATTTCTATATGAAATAGACGTCTGTCAATAAAATAACAGACGTCCGTCATCATAGACAGACGTCTGAAATGACTATTTTTTTGTTTCTTCTATTTTTTGAATTTTAAACTTTATTCAGACATCTGTCACTTTTCTCTCAGACATCTGAACTTGACGAACTGAAGCATCTCTTCATGAAATATCAAATTCTGAAGAGTTGTCTTCTTCACCAAGAGTTGCACTTCTTCTAATAGTTGCAACTATTAAATTAAAACTATTCAATACTATAAACAGAGATGAAAATCCACTATTTCAATAACCAATTCTTTCTATCTATACTTGCTTTGTATTATCATAATCACAAGCGATTTTCAATCTATACTTCCTATCTTTGCAAATTCAAATCATCATATCAAGAAGATTATAGGAAGGGTGTACTACATTGACTATATTCGTGTTATTCAAAGAACACACAAGTCAAGAAACAATTTACCAAATTGTATTTGAAGTCCTATTCGGTTGCTTTGGCGGAAAAGTCATGTTCGGTTGCTTAGACGGTATAATACATGTTCCTCCGGGTTAAGTGAGGGTTGTTAGAGAAATTCCAGAAGGAGTCTGGGATTGGACGTAGAACGAGAAGTTCGAATCAGTATAAAAATCCATGGTGTCATATTTATTACTGCTATTTACTATTATTTATAATTCCGCACTTGCTAGTCGTAGTTTAACTATATTATCGATCCATATATACTTTCAACATATTCAGTCATCACTCTTATTTGATCTTCAACTCTTTTCCAGCCTATATCCAGCATCTGAACTATCTGCAAAATAAATACCGACACAGTAAAATTGAAAAAGAAATATTTTGCAGTGCACAATGAAGTGTGTGTTTTGAAAATATTGTTTACCTCAGTTATTTGGTTATTCGTCATCATTTTTTTAATTCATCTTATGCGAACAACTTATGACATGCACAGTGTATCACTGTACATGTCACAAGGTCGTGCACACCGATATACACTTGCTTGTTAAAATAGCAGGGACATGTGAGCACAAGGTCAAACCCAAGCCAAGACTGGATTCAACTCAAGTGCAAAGAAACAACATACAACATTTCAGACATGCTCAGGTTCAACAAACATGAAAACATGAAACTAGTCCAGTCATCATAACCCAGGCAAACCACAGACCACCAAATGCAACCATAAATGTACAAAAATAAATAACAACATGACAGCAACACAACATGATTTAGACATGAACACAAGGGCTACAAGCAGACCATATTCAATAACAAAGGCAAGACCAGTCCCAACCAAATGTACAAAGGCACAAGAAAAGCTTCAGACATATCAGATCCAAATGTATGTACATGAATAAGTGCATGATTTTCAAAATCAATGAGCAAATGCAGACACAGGAGTTCGTAGGGGCTGTTTAACTCGAAGCAAGTCACAATGCAACATGAAAACAACATATGAAACCAGACCAGTCTACAGTTTAGAGACTTCAAAGTGCACCAGACATGTACAAATCGAACCAAATCTGACTTCAAGTGGAACAAGACCAAAACAACAAAACCAGACCAGACTTCAAATGCAAAGCAACAACATGCAACATGAAAACACATGAAAACAAGACTCCGGAGAATACATGTGCACAAGCAATCACATACATATATACATACATATATGTATGTTTGTATACACATGGAAACATCAATGCATTGGAACTAGACATGGAACTCGAAGCAACTAGCACAGTGATATCATGGACATGTCTAAGATCAAACAATGGAGCATGGACTCGCACAAACAAAGCATGTAAATATCATACCAGCATGGATGGTCAGAGCAAGGTACAGAGCACACGCATACAACAAATTCAGAAAATTGTTTAGAAAAAGTCGCAAAGGGTAACATGATGAACAAGTCAGACTTCAGGAAGTCATATTTATCTCAAAGTCAAATGATCAAGCCATAAATTCAATCAGAGGTTACAACGAATGGTATATTGAACAAGTCATTGATAGTAAAGAAAGGAACAAATTCAAATATATTTAAACATATTTAATTATATCAGAAATAAAATCGAAGGATGATCAAGTCAACCAATAAACAAGTCAGAATTCATCACAATCATTCAATCGAAAATCGAATAGCCAAGCAAAGCAATTGATACGTTCAAACCAAAATATACGAATGAGATTATAGGGTTTCAATCCCTATAAATACCAAAATCATCATCAGCAAAAAATCACGAGTTCGAGTTCAAGCAAATCAACAGAACAATAAAGTAAAAATCGCATACCAATAATATACCAAAGTCGAACTCAAATCTTCTGAAACAAATTGAAGAACACTGATCGAAGAATCATGAAATCCAAATACATCAGAATCGATCTACTCAATCAACATAGGGGATTCAAAAGCTCAAGCCCAGAGATTCATAGCAACCCAAACCTATCAGAGATTTAATTGAAGGCCGATGAGTTGATTTGAGGCTTGAGATTCAGAACCCTAATTCCAGATCGCAAAGAGTCAAAGACGGCATGGACGAGCCAGAAGCAAAATAAAAGGGAAGCTTGCTTTTTTTAAGTGGGCCGTATCTGTTTTATGGTTTTAAATTGGGCCCAATAAGTTGATTATGGTTTTGTATTTATTTTTAGTACTTTTGTTTATTTTTTATTTGAGTCAAACTCTAGTTTTAATTACGAACTACGTGGGGTAGTTCGGAGAATTAGCTACTCAGTGGCTGAGTTGTGGCTGGGTTTTGAGCTTAGAGTTAGGTTAATCAAGTTAGCAGGTATCGCAAGTTTACATTTTTTTGTAAGTGTCTGATTACTTAATTTCTAGTAGAAACCTTGGGGGCAGCACGTAGGTAGGTTATTGCCGAAGCAGGGTAAAACTGTGTGTGATCTTTACTGCATTACTTTCTGTTTTTATTTTTTATTTCCACATTAATATTTAGTAGACCCAATTCACCCCCCTTCTAGGGTGAAAACGATCCTACAAGTGGTATCAGAGCTAGGAACAAAAACCATTTTCTGTTAAAAATTTTGATTTTTTTTGAAAGAATGGATTCTTTTAATAATGCTTTCGCCGAAGGTCAGTCCATAGCTAGACCACTCATGTTCAATGGTGAATATGCATATTGGAAAACTAGAATGAAAATTTTTCTGAAAACCATAGATGCATGGAATATTGTTGAAACGGGATATAACACACCAACAATAATGGTAGGTAATCAAAAAGTTAAAAAACCTAAGGATCAATGGACAGATCTTGAAAATAAACTACAAACTGCTAACGCTAAAGCTATGAATTCTATTATCTGCTCATTAGATCAAACTGAATTTAACTGTGTCTCACATTGTTTAACTGCGTAGGAAATCTGGCACACACTTGAAGTGACTCATGAAGGAACCTCCCATGTTAAAGAATCTCGCCTTGCCATGCTTAGTAACGAGTACGAAAACTTCACAATGGCAAAGGATGAAAGTGTCAAAGAAATGTATGAACGACTTTCTAATCTTGTATACAAATCAAAATCTCTAGGAAGACCATACACAGAACTGGAAATAGTCCGAAAGATCCTCAGAATTCTTCCACAAAATTTTGAAGCAAAGGTGATTGCCATCCAAGAATCAAAGGATCTGAAACAGGTTAAAGTCGAAGAAATCATCGGAAACCTCACCACTTATGAGCTAGAAATCAAATTCAAGGAAGAACGTGAAGGAGGAGTTACGTGAAAGAAATCAATAACTCTCAAAGGAATGATGGAAAGTGAAGATGATGATGGTGATGATGAAGGAGCAACTGAACTGGCACCGATAATAAAGAGATTCAAAAGGTGGAATCGCAAATATGGAAATCCAGCCCAAAATCAACAACTAAAGAGCAGAATAGTCAAATTTCTAGACAACTCAGAAAAGCATGAGATCATTTGTCACAAGTGGAACAAATCTGGTCATATCAAGCCAAATTGTCCTCAAAATCAATTCAGCAAAGGAAAGAAACCGAAAAGGAGAAGTTTTGCAGCAACTTGGGATGAAAGTGATGAAGATAATGATGAAAGCACTGGCAGTGAGAGTGAAAGAGCAAATCTGTGTTTTGTAGGAGAAACAAATGACAGCGATGATGACGAGCCAAGCGAGGTATCAAAACTTACTCACTCTCAATTACTTATATATTTTCATGAAGTAAATGGCTGTTTTGAAAGACTTCGGTAGAAGTACGCTAAAATTGAATCACAAAAAGATAACTTAATGGAACTAAATATGTAGCTTGATCAAGTGGTTCAAAACTATAGAAATAAGATCCCTAAGTGTGATAAGTGTCCATCATTAGAAGAGGAAATAAAAAAAATCAGAAACTAAAATTAAATCGCTTGAAAATGAAATTCTTATTTTGAAAGAAAGTGAAAATGCTAGGAGAGAAAATTTTATTAAAAAGTGTACTTTGTTATTGAATGAAAATGAGTCTCTCAAGTCACAAGTCCAATAATTGTCTACAACTTTAGAAAAATTCTCCAAAGGAGAAAGATCATTAAATATGCTATTAGGGAAACAAACTGTTAATACTATTAGACAAGGAATTGGGTATACTCAATCTGAAAAAGGTAGAAGTGAAACTAATCATGTCAACTCCAAGTGCACGATTTGTGGAAAAATTAGACACAATCAAAATAATTGCTGGGATAGACCCAAACACACGAAAAACATACCAATATTGTAGTTAATATGAGTTAAGATGAAATTATAGAATATGAATGTAATAAAATGTAAACTAATGTTAATTATATTCATAAGATAATAGTTGATTCAATAATAAGAGTGAAAATCAAATTCAAAGAATTTGATTGAATTTAAATTATATTTAACTGGGTTTTATTACAGTAACAATTGAACGCTGTAACTTGTGCAATATTTGAATATTGAATTTGACATGGAAAATTTATTTTTAGATTTTAAATTTTGTGTAATCAAGAATGATGGAAATTGTTAATTCTTAAATTTTTAATTTAAATGTGATTAAATTAATTTAATAATTTATTAATTAACGTGAAAATTAGCCATTTTGGCCACTGTCTCGGATTTCAACGAAACCAGTTTCATCGGATCCGTAAGAGTGAATTATTGTAGGATTTCAAGTTATCGTTTGATCATGTAGGCTCGAAATGCGTAGAAATCAATTAAAAAAATTTAAAAGAATATAATCTGATTTTAAAAGCTAACTTCTATATACTTTTGAATTAGGGCTTGAAACTAGCTCCATTGAGTTTAAAAATATCGAAAACCTATATTTTGATATATTGGATGACCTAGTTTCATTTCGAAAACGGAACGGGCTTTTCAGGTCGTTGTTTTTGTTTCGATCCAATTCGATATGTCCATTCGTTTTATCCATCTCTGTTTATATAAATAGTTTTTCTATAAAACCCTAGCAACCTCTCTTATTTCTTTACGTACTATTTATCCTTCTGCTCCTTCCCTTCTCAATGGCTGTCAACATCAAAACCTAATTTCAATTTTCAAATCAAAAATCAAACTTCAAATTTCAAACTCCTTAAACTATACTGAATTATATATCGTTGGAAAGCTCTCGACGAGCGCAATCTACTGCTGCA
Source organism: Allium fistulosum (assembly GCA_030737815.1). NCBI lineage: Eukaryota > Viridiplantae > Streptophyta > Magnoliopsida > Asparagales > Amaryllidaceae > Allium > Allium fistulosum. The sequence continues at coordinate 1,381,976,977 of CM060901.1, read as the reverse complement.
ATCCGTTTTTCGATTCGAGTCACGGTTGGGCCAAAAATCATTGATCTTTCTCGGTCATCCGTATTAGGGTTTGTCGTTTAACAATGGATCTTTGGCTTTGGGGCGAGGTTGGAGGGTGCGCGTGGCCATGGTGGGTGCGCCCTGATGTGGGCATGGCAGCGCTTGGGCCAGATAGAGTCGAAGGCGAATGGAGTGGCGGTGGCGAACGCGTGTAGCTTGCGGCTGTTAGGATTTGTAGTCAAGGCGTACGTATGAACGAGGTAAGGAAGGTTTTGATAATTATGATTATACCCTCCTTGTTTATTTTAATTTAATTTAAACTTTTATACGTTCTAACTATCATGACTTTTTCATACGAGCTCGGATTCATGCGTGGTTTTCTTCGTTGCAATTGTATCGAAATTTCGAACAATTTGAAACTAGTTTGGTTGGATTCTGAGACTGTTAAATTTTTGGGCTTTATTTGGATTTTAGATCGACCAAAAATCAAAGATAAGTGTTTTAACCCACTCACAACTACTAAACCATCTTATGTTGGTTAAATTAAATTTATGATTTGATTAGAAATTGATTGATTTCTGTTTGGTATATTTAAATTGTCATTCAAATTTTAATTGAATTTATATTGAATTTTATTGCCATTTAAATTAATATTGAATTTAATTGCCAATTAAACACCTGATAATGATAACCAGTTTATTTGTTGTGATTTATTGGTTGATTTGATTGATGATTGTGATGGATGTTTAATTGTTGATATTTAGATGATTGGATATTATATTTATTTTATATGTTGTTATCACACTGCATGTTCCCTTAGTTATTGTTAGGAAAATCACCATGGGTTGAAATGATACATACCCGAACGATCTTATAGATTAGGGAAAAATCATTATGTGTTGAAATGATAAAATTGAGCGATTTTATGGATTTTGAATTTTCTCGAGATTGCGGGTTGAAATGATATATACCCGTAAATTTAAATTATTACGGGTTGAAATGATATATATTCGTATCACTTGACCATAGGGTAGAAAATTATATACGGACACCGGTTTGGTTAAATTAAATGATTTTGAATTCTTAATTTTTTAATCCAATTAAATGATATTATGAAATAAAATTTGATTTATATAAACTGAATTATTTTCAAAATCCAAGCTTTGAAAATGTTGAAACTGAAATTGGTTTAAATGAATTGTTTAAAGAATTTAAATTGAAATCTTAAAGTTGAATTTTGAAATATAAATGAAATTTATCAAAATTGAGTTATTGTAAACGTTTGGATATTTAAACTTTGAAACCTATTGAATTTGAAGTGGTTTAAATTTGTAATTCAAACATGGATTTGAAATTGATATAAATTGAAATGGTTTAAATGAGAATTTGAATTGAAACCTTTAGCCTTTTGAATTGAAATCGTTGAACTGAGACTGATTTAAATTGAATTTTTGGAACTAAAGTTGATTTGAATTGATTTGTGAAATTGGAAGAAACAATTCTAATTTGAAACTATTTTCGATATAAACACTTTTAAAATACAAACTCTTTTAACATATAAACTATTTTCTCTTTTAAACCATTTTAATATATATAAATAATTTTTAATACATTAACTATTTTTAATATATAACCTATTTTTAAATTATAAACTATTTTAAAATATATTATTTTAAATTTATAAACAACTTTTAATATATATATATATATTGTATAACCTATTTTAATATATAAACAATTTCTAATATATAAACTATTTTAATCTATGACCTATCTTTAAAATATAAACTATTTTAAGTATAACTATTCCAATATATAAACTAGTTTCAATATTCAAACCATGTAAAGTTGGTACTGTTATGATTTAGAGTTAATTGATTTAAATGCGAATATTTTGATATGATGGTTTAACCTATTTTGTGGTTATGATTCCGAAAGTGATATGATATAATGTGAATAATGATTTCGAAGTGATATGGTTTTTGAAGTGAATATGATATTTTGATATCAATTATGAATCGGTTTTGGAAATGTAAAAGAACCAACTGGTGTGAAATAAGCGTTTGATCGTTAAGGTGACCAGTATCGGATATTGTCATACTCTCTGCCAATATCGAAAACTACTTTAACAACTATGCACGTGGTGGAGAATCCAGAACGAAGTAGGATGGTTTGGCGAACGCTACTGTATGAGGTATGAACGCAGCCTTGACCCCCTCGGGTTAGCTTGATAGGAATAAAACAGGAGCTATACCTAGGCCAAGTGGGGTCGCACCCCCGATCGAGCATGCTTCTTCGAAACCATATTTATTACATTGTGATTGATTTGTTGGCCACCCTTTGATTTGATTATGGGAGTGTGTTCCGAGGTGGGCGGCAGTTGCTGCTATGCGTTACCACCAGTCCGGTTCTGCAAGCGGTAGAATCCTACCTTGGTATTGCCTCACGTGCCTTGTCATATGCCTTATCGAGCCCACTACGAGTTTGGTTTGTATCGTACTTATGGAGTGCTCCCCGAGTATCCCACCAGTTTGGTGGAGCTTACAATATCTGTATAGCCTACGGTATTTATATAAAATGTGTTAAGGGGGGTATGGGTAATACTTTAACGCTATTTTAATACCTTACTTTACTGTAGACATACTATAATAGCGTATTGTATTATGTATGTAGATAGTTTAACGGATCCTTAAGAGATGGAATCCCAAATATCTCTTAAGTTATTACACGTACGTTAGACACTGGATAGGAGATGGAAAATCCCGTAAACATCTCTGAAGCCGTTACACTCATATTTACTTATTTTGATTTAACTTACATAAGATCTTTTAGTTCTTACTCAAGTGTTTTGTCTTTTCATTACGCTCGGGTCAGCCTGAGCATTTCAGTGTTGAAGACTTTATTTTTGGAGGACGAAGACGAAGATTGTATGCTATCTATTTTATATATATTCCATTACATCATGTTGTTCTGCTGTATTATTTATTTATTTCTGCTGTATGTGTAACTCTGATTTGCATTGTAAAAGTGTAATCAAATGTTATTTGTAAAACAGCTTCATGAACTGTTTATTTGATTATTATATTTTGTCATTCCGCTGTGAGATTCTGTGTTTTGTTTTTCATTGTTTTCTCTTCTTTTTTATTTACCCCATAACAATCCTCCCTTTTGAATGGTTTGAGTCCGACATGTGTGGTTTATTGTAGATTTAAACCGTCCAAAAAGGTGGGTCATTACAATACCCCTAACTCTATCAAACTCCCATTTGCACTTGGGATAATTATGAAATCTCTATTCCATCCCTTCAATTAGTTTCATGAGAGCTGATCGAGTTAGACCCTTCATGAATGGATCAGCTATGTTGTTTTAATTACCTACTCTATCAATCAACTCTCTCTAATGCTGGTAAACTATCTTTATCACATGGAACTATTCCGAGTATGTTTCTTAACTCCTAGTGAGCTCTTATTATTATATGGTTATCATATAAAAATGATATAGTATTCTTAATACTTGGAATCATCCCTAACTTAGTTATAGACTTATGCATTTAAATTTGTACATTGATTTTATCGTAGCGCTATTCAAGGTGATGTATTTAGCTTTTTCGTTGAATCAGCCACAATGTTTCATTTGGAACATTTCCAATTTAAAGCTTCTTAATTAAGGTTTGAACATGAATTTAATATTGACATATTATACTCGATATCACTCACGAAGTTTGAGAGTATTTCATAAATACTCAAGAATACCCTAAACTACCATTTAGTGATCCTTATTTGGATTTGATATTTGCTTCATGCATCAAATACATAAGAAAAATATGATATTGTAGACAATTCAACATGTATGATAATTCATATTGTCTGTATATAAGGAATCAATTTTGCATGTTTCATATTAAACATTTTAATAAGGCGTCTTTGCATATTGTTGGGGACGTTCCTAACATCCTTTATACTTAATACAAAAGACATAATTTATAAATCCAACATGAGTATTAAACAACTAAACTATTATTGATTTTAACATAAGTAAATCATTATCAATCAGCGGTATGTTGTTTACTAATAGTCTAGAAATATCTGTGTATCCCTTAGTGGTTCTTTCTTATGGACACATCTTTCCCTTGCATATTGACTGAAGATCAAACTATTCAAAATTTCTATCAAAATACTTACCCAATTATGATGCTTATAGAATGAGACTTTCATATCATTTATTGGATAATATCCAAAAAATTCACAAACACAATGTCGCTTCCACTAACTTCGAGGTACTTTGGTTGTTATGTGCAAATAGTTTATTCTAAATCTTTATTTAGAATTTTCCATTTCAAAACATAAGTACCAAAACCAAAGTCATACTAAGCAATAATTTTATGAGTAAAAGTCCCAGTCAACTTAAGCACATTGAACAACGAATCTATTACGCTAGTTTCATCTTTTGAAATTTACGATTTTATTCTTATCAATGTTGCTCATTATATTCCAACTGCATTAATCTTTCTCTTGAAGACATTTTCTCTCGATAGATCATATCCCTTTGGGTACAATATAAAAATCATATTTTGATAAAGTACATGGAATCCATTCGGAATTGTGCACCATACCTTATGGTAGAATCAATACTCTTAATGATTTAATTGACAACTGAGGATTATCTATTCTCGATATTGATAAGAAAGTCATGGACTTTCTTCAATGTGCGAGAATACTTATTAGACTCTCTAATGCGTTGTGTTCATTTAGGTTTGTTTTACTTCATTTCATTTCTCGTTATTAGTTTTATCAGTGGATCGTATCCAAATCCATTTTACTATCAATAATTTTTAAAAGAAACTCCTTCGCTATAAAGTTGGTATTTCTTGAAACAACAATTGCTTCTCAATGCAATGGAATAAATATTCATAAACACTTTATGAATTATCTTATATATAAAACCGATTTTGTTTTAGTTTACAAAGTTTATGTTAAAAACAAAAATAGGTCATCCAACGACCATCGTTCCCAAAATTCTTTTTGAGCGATGCATTCAAGATCCTTACATATAATTATTATGTGCAATCTTTCGACGTGCACAACTTGCCAACTTCTTGGCCTAAGATATGTTGGGGTTTCATATAAACCCTTATTCTGCTTGATTTTGTAAGCCGTTATTTAGATGAAATTAATTTTAACCTTGTGTACTACTCTTAAGTACACGACCTTATATAAAGAAGTTAACTCAAGTTCACTCATAATTAATTGTATTTTGTTCAGTAAAGTTCAATTACTTCTTATCGATACATCATTACGTATCATAGAGAGGCGTGACTTTTGAGATTGAATCTTTATATCTTTTAGGTAAGTTTGGAACTCTTTCCAAAATGCTTGCCTATTCGATCAAATCAAGTCATTTTATTTTTTTACTACATGTTACTTCATTTACTCCCATTTTATACTCTATGAGCTCATCATAGATATACTATTGTGTATTAAATACACATCCATGTCGATGATAATTGTAACGACCAACCTTTTTGGACGGTTTAAATCGAGAATAAACCATGCATGTCAACTCAAACCATTCAAAAGGAAGGATTATTAATGAAGTAAATAAGAAAATAATAGAAAAGAAGGAAAACAAAACACAGAATCTCACAGCGGAAAGACAAAATATAATAATCAAATAAACAATTCACGAAGCTGTTTACAAATAATGTGACGACCGACCATGACCCCTGCACCGAATCTAGAGATAGTGCGCTGTAAAGTGTGCCCGACAGCCATGGACGATTGTCAAGGTAAATTAAAACAACAGAATCTATCGTATTACTCACAGCGCATGGACAAAATACAATAGAACATATATATAGTGAAGCTTCACAGAATAGAATCTCATCAATAAAACTTCATAGGAGTTGAATACAAACATCTGAATAGTCAATACAACAAGCCTCACTACATATCACTCAGAGAATACAAAGCAGCGGAACATCCAGTACATATAATAAGAAGATAATATGCAACCCTCCAGCTCGTCTTCGGTATCAGCATCGTGAGAAGAGAACAACACCTGTCACCTGCTACCTAGTTTGCCCGTCCCAAAATGGACGAATAGCCCAAGGCAATAAGAGTTAAAACATAAAGCCTTGAGTCAGACAACAGTCTTAGTGAGCAGTAAATTAACTAACAACATACCAAACGAGCATAAAGGAAAAGGAATAGGAATACAACCCTCCCACTCCAACCTCTTTCTACAGTGATAGCCCCCAGGCACTCGTCAATCTCTCTTTCAGGATTCCGAAAGCTTGCTCACACTTAGCATCCCATCTGAACACTTGGTTCTTCTTCGTCAATCCTGTTAACGGTGCAGCTATCTTGGAGAAGTCTTTAATAAACCGTCGATAATATCCTGCCAATCCAAGAAAACTTCTCACATCCGTTGCATTCTTAGGTCTAACCCAATCCTGGATTGCTGCCACCTTCGCGGGATCAACCGCTATTCCATTTCCAGAAATCACATGGCCTAAGAACCTCACTTCACTCTTCCAGAAGTGACACTTCAAAAACTTAGCCTTCAGCTGATGTTTCCGTAATATTTCCAAAACAATACGCAAGTGCTTCTTGTGCTCTTCTTCCGTTCTGGAATAAATCAGAATATCATCCGCGAACACAAGTACGAACTTGTTCAACTGATCTCTGAACACTCTATTCATAAGATCCACAAAATAAGCTGGTGCGTTAGTCAATCCAAACGGCATTACCAGCCACTCAAAGAAACCGGATGGTGTCCTAAAAGCTGTCTTCGGCACACTATCCTTAGCCACTCTCAACTGGTGAAATCCCGTTGCCAAATCCATCTGAGAAAACACCTTAGCTTCGTGAAGCTGATCAAACAAGTCATCTATTCTCGGCAATGGATACTTGTTCTTCTTAGTCACCTTATTCAGCTCACGATAATCGACGCACAATCTCAACAACCCATCTGCCTTGGTTGCAAACACAACTGGTGCACCCCACTCGGACACACTACGCCGAATGAATCCTTTCTGCAAAAGATCATCAACTTGCACCCTCAACTCCTGCTGTTCCCTAGGCGCCATCCGCCTAAGAGGCATCACAACAGGTCTAGCTCCTTCAACTAGATCTATACGAAACTCGATCTCTCTATGCGGCGGCAACCCCTTGACTTCGTCAAAGACATCCTCGAATCCATTCGCGATTGGCACTAATGACAGTCCATCCCGTGGAACAACTAGCGAATACATGAAGCTCATGAAGACGCCTTCTTCATGCTTACATCGTATCACAATCTTTCGCCCCTCCACATTCTCGACTGTCACCTCCAAATTTTCGCAATCAACCTTAGCCGCATACTTCCTAAGCCAGTCCATACCCAAAATAATTCCGAACCCCGCAAAGTTCAGAACAAAGCAATCACAAACAAAAGAGCAACCATGACTCGATACAATCAGACCACGGCATAGCATACACAAACAAGACGAACCCCCAACTGGATTAGTCACAACCAATGGCCTATCAATAATATCCGGTTCCAAACTTAACCGGTCTACGAGTTCACAACAAACAAACGAATGCGATGCTCCAGTATCAAACAGAACTCTAACTGGAACACCACATAGGAAAAGAGTACCTTGAACCACCACACTCTTTCCTTTCTCTTCAGCGGTAGGGGCTTTTGAAGACGACGGAACAGCTCCCAAAGCATAAGCTTGCACAATCTGCTTGTCCTTCCGCGGTTCTGGACAATTCTTCCTGAAATGCCCTGGCTTGTCACAGTTGTGACACTTCATCGGTGCCTTCGGATTCTTACAATCCTTCGAGAAATGGCCCTTCTGCTGACAATTGTAGCAAGTCACCTCGCCTTTCGGCTTCTTCTGGCCATCCTTACCCTTCTGCTGCTGCTGCTTCCTCTTCTTGTTTCCACCCTGCTAGGGTTTAGACTCTTCCCTGGTCACAGCAACAACCGATCCTTCCTTAGGAAACAGACTCTCATGCCTGAGAGCTTTCTCCACAAGCTTCTCAAATGAATCGTCCAAATGATCCACCAACTGCCTCCCAAGATAACTGTCCAAGCCTGTCACAAACTTCTCATTCTTCTGATATGCAGATTCGATATACGACCGGGCATACTTGGACAAAGCTTCGAACTCAGAAACATACTCAAGAACTGGTCTTCCACCTTGCTTGAGCTCCACAAACTTCTTGAACAGAACAGACTTCTGAGCTGTAGAAATGAACTTAGCCTCAAATCTGACTTGGAATTGCTCCCAAGTAATCTCTTCCTCCGGAGTATTGATGGTAATAGAGTTCCACCAATCAGAGGCTCTCCCTTGAAGCTGTCTTGATGCCAACTTCCTCTTAGTTGCATCATCGATTCCCAAATCACCAAAGATCCTTCTACAAGCATCTATCCACCTCTGGACTTCAATGGTTGATTCTGTTCCCAAGAAAACCTTTCCTCCAAGAGCAGTGTAGTCCTTACACAGCTTAGCAAAATCCACCGGCCTTGGAGTTTGGACTTGAACCCCAACATCTACTGCTGCCCCCGGAACTGGTATCCTTCTCATGATCGAAGTCATCATAGCTTCGAACATAGCTGCATAATCAGCAGCCCCTTCAGTAGCACGGCCTTCCCTAGCAGCTGGTCTCCCTCTTCGACTCATTCTCAATATCTATAAAAAGGAATGATCAGAACATCTTAGAGAAACAACTGCATAAAGGACTCAAACTCAACTAAACTACTATATTATATATAGTAATCATCCATCAAAATTACAATTACGTCTCTCATACGTAGTTACGTCAGCGAGCGTTGGGTAAAATCGATTAACCAATGCTCTGATACCAAATGTGACGACCGCCCATGACCCCTGCACCGAATCTAGAGATAGTGCGCTGTAAAGTGTGCCCGACAGCCATGGACGATTGTCAAGGTAAATTAAAACAACAGAATCTATCGTATTACTCACAGCGCATGGACAAAATACAATAGAACATATATATAGTGAAGCTTCACAGAATAGAATCTCATCAATAAAACTTCATAGGAGTTGAATACAAACATCTGAATATACAATACAACAAGCCTCACTACATATCACTCAGAGAATACAAAGCAGCGGAACATCCAGTACATATAATAAGAAGATAATATGCAACCCTCCAGCTCGTCTTCGGTATCAGCATCGTGAGAAGAGAACAGCACCTGTCACCTGCTACCTAGTCTGGCCGTCCCAAAATGGACGAACAACCCAAGGCAATAAGAGTTAAAACATAAAGCCTTGAGTCAGACAACAGTCTTAGTGAGCAGTAAATTAACTAACAACATACCAAAAGAGCATAAAGGAAAAGGAATAGGAATACAACCCTCCCACTCCAACCTCTTTCTACAGTGATAGCCCCCAGACACACACTAAGCAGAAGCAAACATAGCGGAGCATACAATGTAAAGTAAAGAAATTATCACTCGAGTCAAGGGCGATGTTTTCCAAGCACAAACCCCCAAGGCCTAAACCAAGATCAGATAAGCACCCAGAAAACACTGCTCTTGAGACCGAATGACGATACAACCAAACATCCATGACTCTGGCTATCACTGTTATCATTGCTTCGATATCACCGTTAATTGAATGACCGGCACATTCTTTCAGCCGTCCGTAAAGGGCTAATGGAAACCCCGGTTCTAGACATAACTCCCGCACGTCATCGTGACCCGTGCCTAGGACTATCGAATCTGCCCAGAGTACTTGACTACCAAACTGTAGCCTTCAGGGACTATCGAATCTGCCCAACGTACTCTTGCTTTGAGCATGCTAGAACCTTCAACAACGATAAGATCTCAGCCTTCTAGTCATCCTCCTCGATGACTATTTCCATACTAGCTCAAGCGCCTCTCGAGCATCCATTATCCTCAAACTCGAACCATATCACCGAGTCATCAACCTGCTTGGAATGATCCCGTCTGGATTAGACCAAGACTATCTCATATCATGCTTCGCTTCATCACATCCTCGCAAAGCTTCATCTCAACATCATCATCAAATCTATGCATAAGAGCTTCATCATCCGCTACAAATGCCACAAGCAGCTTTTCCCATTCAAGAGCCTTTCCCTTAGCTTTTGAATCATCCTCGATCTAAATCAAATCATCAATCATCTAATTCATAGCAATCAACCAAATCAAACATTAATCCAAGCAATCATGCATTCAAATATGATCTAAGTAGACGATTATCATAATAATGACAATTTCGTAATTAAAGAGTTGAAAGTCTAATAAGCATGAAAACATAAACAATGTCTCTATAATCTTGATGAATGAACTTGCATAGGTTAACATGTAATAAAATGGTTGTCAAATCATCATGAACAATGGATCTATATGGATCTACACTTAGGATAAAGAAAATGTATGGAAATCACTATTTTAACACCAAATCGAGCCAACAATCCGATATACTCCTTTAGATCCGTGTGAGAGATAATCACCACTCACCAAATCACCAAAACAACCTCAAATCAACACGCTTCAGATCTGGACAGCGAAGGATAAATCTTGATCTATCACGAATCCGCTTCAAACGAAGAAATCTCACTTCAAAGGGTGAAGATCTTCAATCCAAGCCCTTGAATCTTCAATTTGATCTTCAACTTGGATGGATGGAATCACTAGATTAGAGTAGAGAAAAGAAGTGAAGAAGTGTAGAAGTCGAGCTCTCAAAATGGCAGCACTTCGTCGCTTCGAAATCCGGATCCCAAAAATGAAGCCAACCCCCTTCTATTTATAGGCGAAAATCCCTTAAGTCGTAACTCGGAATTAGGTCGTCTTCGACCTACGACCTAAGACTCCCACCGACCTAAGCCTTAGCCAACAACTCCGACCTAACAGACCAAGCCTACGACCTAACAGATGTGCGCTCCTTCGTCCTACGACCTAACACTTCTGCGCATCCAAGCACCCAGCGACCTACCACAGACCGCTTCTTCGCGACCTAACAACTATAGAAGTCCACGACCTAACTTAGGTCGTTTACGACCTAACTGCTACAACTCAGTTGGGTTACGACTAATTCCTTAAGCTAACACGCGACCTAACATAAGTCGCGAACAACTGGGATGCGACCTAACGAACCTACGACCTAACACACACACGCGACCTATCACTTAGCCAGGATACGACCTAACTGACTACTAGCCTAGCGACCTAGCTACACAGCTCACTAACTCCTATAGGTCGCTAACTCCTATAGGTCGCAACATTCTATAGGTCGCAACATTCCATAGGTCGCTCTAATACTAACACACGACCTAAAATCACTATACAACCTAACTGCTAGGTCGTTAACTCTCGTAGGTCGCTGCCTTACCATAAGTCGTCTAATGACCTAACTTCCTTAGGTCGCTAATCTGCCTATCTCCTAAGTCGTTCAAACGACCTATCTCCAAACCCTTAACTCGCCATAACCCTGGGTCGCTCCTATTCCCTAAGTCGTATACGACTTACGACCTATACTAAGTCTTGAACGACTTAGGACTTAGCAATTTCGCCAATCAACGTGAAAACTTTTCGACGAAATTTTCTTTGATTTTTCGATCCGTAAAAATACGGGTCGTTACATTCTCTCCCCTTTAGGAATTTCGCCCCCGAAATTCCAAACAACAAAGCAATCAAAACTATTCTGCACGCCTATCATCCATAGCAATCATCAAACCATGCATCCAATTCTAGCTTAGCGTACAGAATTCTAACATTAGAACAAGTTACAATTTCGTTAGATGACACGACACCTTAGGGCCATACCTTGAAGAGTTCAGGATGAGCTGCCTTCATCCTCTCTTCCACCTCCCACGTACAGTCGTTATCATCATCACTCCATTGTATCTTGAGCAACTTAACTACCTTCCTCCTAAGCTGTTTCGTGTCGGTTTCAACAACACGAAGCGGCTTACGAGGTCTTCTATCGACTGGATCAACTTCGAAGTCTTCACAGCTATCAGCAGAAACCACCATATTCGAGTCGTGCACATACTTCCGTAGATATGATACATGAAAACTATTGTGCACACTCGACATCTTCTCAGGTAACTCCAATCTATAGGCGAGCTTTCCAATTCGCTCGATGATCGGGAATGGTCCAACAAATCTCGGAGTCAATTTCCCTTTCTTCCCGAATCGAATAACATTCTTCAGTGGAGAAATCTTCACAAAAACCATATCTCCTACGTCGAATTCCAAATCCTTTCGATGCTTATCGGCATAACTCTTCTGACGGTCTTGGGCTGCCTTCATTCGTTGCCGAATGATCTCTATGCAATCCGAAGTCTGTCGAATCATCTCTGGCCCAAGTATCAACTTTTCTCCAGTTTCTAACCAACAAGTCGGTGAGTTGCACGGTCTCCCATACAATGCCTCATACGGTGCCATACCAATGCTTGACTGGTAACTGTTGTTGTATGCAAACTCCACCCAATGAAGGTGATCTTCCCATGATCCTCCGAAATCCAAAACACAAGCTCTAAGAAGATCTTCCAAAACTCGGTTGACTCTCTCGGTCCGACCATCTGTTTGAGGGTGATAAGCTGTACTCAAACACAACTCGGTTCCCAAAACTTCCTGGAAGCTCTTCCAAAATCCACTAGTGAACAATGGGTCTCGATCGCTCACTATACTCTTCGGAATACCATGGAATCGAACTATCCACTTAACATACAACTTAGCCAACTTTGATGCAGTCCTAGTCGATCGAACAGGAATGAATCTTGCACTCTTGGTCAGACGATCTACAATGACCCAAATCCCTTCATTTCCCGTTCTTGTTCTAGGTAGTCCATCAATAAAATCCATCGACACTTGCTCCCACTTCCATGTAGGAACTTCTAATGGCTGAAGCAATCCACTTGGCTTCTTCTGTTCGGCTTTTACCAACTGGCAGTTCATACACTTGGAAATAAAATTTCCAACATCCTTCTTCATACCTTCCCAGTAGTAGGTTCTCTTCATATCCCGATACATCTTATTTCCGCCTGGATGAATTGTCAACTTCGAGTGATGACTTTCCTTCAGAACTTCACTCCTCAATTCATCTATATCGGGAACAACTAGTCGTCCTTGCTTCCGAAGCCAACCCTCTCGATCGACCTCGAATCCTTTATCCTTTTTTGGATCCAATCCAGATTCCAAATCACGGATAATCTTGACAAGCTTATCGTCTCGCTTTTGGCTCTCGCCAATCCTTTCCACTAGAGAAAGTCTTATCGATAAGTTTGCCAACATCTCAGGTTCCAATTCGCATCTAGGCCTGAAGTCAAATCCAGCTAAATACTCGAGATTCTTCCATTCTGAAAACATGGCTCCCAATCTCGCATGTCTTCTACTTAACGCATCTGCCACTGCGTTACCTTTTCCTGGAGTATAAGCTATACCAAAATCATATGATGCCAAAAACTCTAGCCAACGTTGCTGCCTAAGATTCAAATCCTTTTGGGAGAAAAGATACTTCAACGACTTATGATCTGTAAACAACTCAAATCGAACTCCCAGTAGATAATGTCTCCACATCTTCAGAGCAAAAACAATCGCCGCTAACTCCAAATCATGAGTCGGGTAATTCCTTTCATGTGGCTTCAGTTGTCGACTAGCATACGCAACAACTTTATCCCTCTGCATCAGCACTGCTCCAAGTCCAGTACCACATGCGTCGGTGTAAACCACCATCTCATCATTCCCACTTGGAATAGTCAAAACAGGAGCACTCGTCAATCTCTCTTTCAGGATTCCGAAAGCTTGCTCACACTTAGCATCCCATCTGAACACTTGGTTCTTCTTCGTCAATCCTGTTAACGGTGCAGCTATCTTGGAGAAGTCTTTAATAAACCGTCGATAATATCCTGCCAATCCAAGAAAACTTCTCACATCCGTTGCATTCTTAGGTCTAACCCAATCCCGGATTGCTGCCACCTTCGCGGGATCAACCGCTATTCCATTTCCAGAAATCACATGGCCTAAGAACCTCACTTCACTCTTCCAGAAGTGACACTTCAAAAACTTAGCCTTCAGCTGATGTTTCCGTAAGATTTCCAAAACAATACGCAAGTGCTTCTTGTGCTCTTCTTCCGTTCTGGAATAAATCAGAATATCATCCGCGAACACAAGTACGAACTTGTTCAACTGATCTCTGAACACTCTATTCATAAGATCCACAAAATAAGCTGGTGCGTTAGTCAATCCAAACGGCATTACCAGCCACTCAAAGAAACCGGATGGTGTCCTAAAAGCTGTCTTCGGCACACTATCCTTAGCCACTCTCAACTGGTGAAATCCCGTTGCCAAATCCATCTGAGAAAACACCTTAGCTTCGTGAAGCTGATCAAACAAGTCATCTATTCTCGGCAATGGATACTTGTTCTTCTTAGTCACCTTATTCAGCTCACGATAATCGACGCACAATCTCAACGACCCATCTGCCTTGGTTGCAAACACAACTGGTGCACCCCACTCGGACACACTACGCCGAATGAATCCTTTCTGCAAAAGATCATCAACTTGCACCCTCAACTCCTGCTGTTCCCTAGGCGCCATCCGCCTAAGAGGCATCACAACAGGTCTGGCTCCTTCAACTAGATCTATACGAAACTCGATCTCTCTATGCGGCGGCAACCCTTTGACTTCGTCAAAGACATCCTCGAATCCATTCGCGATTGGCACTAATGACAGTCCATCCCGTGGAACAACTAGCGAATACATGAAGCTCATGAAGACGCCTTCTTCATGCTTACATCGTATCACAATCTTTCGCCCCTCCACATTCTCGACTGTCACCTCCAACTTTTCGCAATTAACCTTAGCCGCATACTTCCTAAGCCAGTCCATACCCAAAATAATTCCGAACCCCGCAAAGTTCAGAACAAAGCAATCACAAACAAAAGAGCAACCATGACTCGATACAATCAGACCACGACATAGCATACACAAACAAGACGAACCCCCAACTGGATTAGTCACAACCAATGGCCTATCAATAATATCCGGTTCCAAACCTAACCGGTCTACGAGTTCACAACAAACAAACGAATGCGACGCTCCAGTATCAAACAGAACTCTAACTGGAACACCACATAGGAAAAGAGTACCTTGAACCACCACACTCTTTCCTTTCTCTTCAGCGGTAGGAGCTTTTGAAGACGACGGAACAGCTCCCAAAGCATAAGCTTGCACAATCTGCTTGTCCTTCCGCGGTTCTGGACAATTCTTCCTGAAATGCCCTGGCTTGTCACAGTTGTGACACTTCATCGGTGCCTTCGGATTCTTACAATCCTTCGAGAAATGGCCCTTCTGCTGACAATTGTAGCAAGTCACCTCGCCTTTCGGCTTCTTCTGGCCATCCTTACCCTTCTGCTGCTGCTGCTTCCTCTTCTTGTTTCCACCCTGCTGGGGTTTAGACTCTTCCCTGGTCACAGCAACAACCGATCCTTCCTTAGGAAACAGACTCTCATGCCTGAGAGCTTTCTCCACAAGCTTCTCAAATGAATCGTCCAAATGATTCACCAACTGTCTCCCAAGATAACTGTCCAAGCATGTCACAAACTTCTCATTCTTCTGATATGCAGATTCGATATACGATCGGGCATACTTGGACAAAGCTTCGAACTCAGAAACATACTCAAGAACTGGTCTTCCACCTTGCTTGAGCTCCACAAACTTCTTGAACAGAACAGACTTCTGAGCTGTAGAAATGAACTTAGCCTCAAATCTGACTTGGAATTGCTCCCAAGTAATCTCTTCCTCCGGAGTATTGATGGTAATAGAGTTCCACCAATCAGAGGCTCTCCCTTGAAGCTGTCTTGATGCCAACTTCCTCTTAGTTGCATCATCGATTCCCAAATCACCAAAGATCCTTCTACAAGCATCTATCCACCTCTGGACTTCAATGGTTGATTCTGTTCCCAAGAAAACCTTTCCTCCAAGAGCAGTGTAGTCCTTACACAGCTTAGCAAAATCCACCGGCCTTGGAGTTTGGACTTGAACCCCAACATCTACTGCTGCCCCCGGAACTGGTATCCTTCTCATGATCGAAGTCATCATAGCTTCGAACATAGCTGCATAATCAGCAGCCCCTTCAGTAGCACGGCCTTCCCTAGCAGCTGGTCTCCCTCTTCGACTCATTCTCAATATCTATAAAAAGGAATGATCAGAACATCTTAGAGAAACAACTGCATAAAGGACTCAAACTCAACTAAACTACTATATTATATATAGTAATCATCCATCAAAATTACAATTACGTCTCTCATACGTAGTTACGTCAGCGAGCGTTGGGTAAAATCGATTAACCAATGCTCTGATACCAAATGTGACGACCGCCCATGACCCCTGCACCGAATCTAGAGATAGTGCGCTGTAAAGTGTGCCCGACAGCCATGGACGATTGTCAAGGTAAATTAAAACAACATAATCTATCGTATTACTCACAGCGCATGGACAAAATACAATAGAACATATATATAGTGAAGCTTCACAGAATAGAATCTCATCAATAAAACTTCATAGGAGTTGAATACAAACATCTGAATAGTCAATACAACAAGCCTCACTACATATCACTCAGAGAATACAAAGCAGCGGAACATCCAGTACATATAATAAGAAGATAATATGCAACCCTCCAGCTCGTCTTCGGTATCAGCATCGTGAGAAGAGAACAGCACCTGTCACCTGTTACCTAGTCTGCCCGTCCCAAAATGGACGAACAACCCAAGGCAATAAGAGTTAAAACATAAAGCCTTGAGTCAGACAACAGTCTTAGTGAGCAGTAAATTAACTAACAACATACCAAAAGAGCATAAAGGAAAAGGAACAGGAATACAACCCTCCCACTCCAACCTCTTTCTACAGTGATAGCCCCCAGACACACACTAAGCAGAAGCAAACATAGCAGAGCATACAATGTAAAGTAAAGAAATTATCACTCGAGTCAAGGGCGATGTTTTCCAAGCACAAACCCCTAAGGCCTAAACCAAGATCAGATAAGCACCCAGAAAACACTGCTCTTGAGACCGAATGACGATACAACCAAACATCCATGACTCTGGCTATCACTGTTATCATTGCTTCGATATCACCGTTAATTGAATGACCGGCACATTCTTTCAGCCGTCCGTCAAGGGCTAATGGAAACCCCAATTCTAGACATAACTCCCGCACGTCATCGTGACCCGTGCCTAGGACTATCGAATCTGCCCAGAGTACTTGACTACCAAACTGTAGCCTTCAGGGACTATCGAATCTGCCCAACGTACTCTTGCTTTGAGCATGCTAGAAACTTCAACAACGATGAGATCTCAGCCTTCTAGTCATCCTCCTCGATGACTATTTCCATACTAGCTCAAGCGCCTCTCGAGCATCCATTATCCTCAAACTCGAACCATATCACCGAGTCATCAACCTGCTTGGAATGATCCCGTCTGGATTAGACCAAGACTATCTCATATCATGCTTCGCTTCATCACATCCTCGCAAAGCTTCATCTCAACATCATCATCAAATCTATGCATAAGAGCTTCATCATCCGCTACAAATGCCACAAGCAGCTTTTCCCATTCAAGAGCCTTTCCCTTAGCTTTTGAATCATCCTCGATCTAAATCAAATCATCAATCATCTAATTCATAGCAATCAACCAAATCAAACATTAATCCAAGCAATCATGCATTCAAATATGATCTAAGTAGACGATTATCACAATAATGGCAATTTCGTAATTAAAGAGTTGAAAGTCTAATAAGCATGAAAACATGAACAATGTCTCTAAAATCTTGATGAATGAACTTGCATAGGTTAACATGTAATAAAATGGTTGTCAAATCATCATGAACAATGGATCTATATGGATCTACACTTAGGATAAAGAAAATGTATGGAAATCACTATTTTAACACCAAATCGAGCCAACAATCCGATATACTCCTTTGGATCCGTGTGAGAGATAATCACCACTCACCAAATCACCAAAACAACCTCAAATCAACACGCTTCAGATCTGGACAGCGAAGGATAAATCTTGATCTATCACGAATCCGCTTCAAACGAAGAAATCTCACTTCAAAGGGTGAAGATCTTCAATCCAAGCCCTTGAATCTTCAATTTGATTTTCAACTTGGATGGATGGAATCACTAGATTAGAGTAGAGAAAAGAAGTGAAGAAGTGTAGAAGTCGAGCTCTCAAAATGGCAGCACTTCGTCGCTTCGAAATCCGGATCCCAAAAATGAAGCCAACCCCCTTCTATTTATAGGCGAAAATCCCTTAAGTCGTTACTCGGAATTAGGTCGTCTCCGACCTACGACCTAAGACTCCCACCGACCTAAGCCTTAGCCAACAACTCCGACCTAACAGACCAAGCCTACGACCTAACAGATGTGCGCTTCTTCGTCCTACGACCTAACACTTCTGCGCATCCAAGCACCCAGCGACCTACCACAGACCGCTTCTTCGCGACCTAACAACTATAGAAGTCCACGACCTAACTTAGGTCGTTTACGACCTAACTGTTACAACTCAGTTGGGTTACGACCTAATTCCTTAAGCTACCACGCGACCTAACATAAGTCGCGAACAACTGGGATGCGACCTAACGAACCTACGACCTAACACACACGCGCGACCTATCACTTAGCCAGGATACGACCTAACTGACTACTAGCCTAGCGACCTAGCTACACAGCTCACTAACTCCTATAGGTCGCTAACTCCTATAGGTCGCAACATTCTATAGGTCGCAACATTCCATAGGTCGCTCTAATACTAACACACGACCTAAAATCACTATACAACCTAACTGCTAGGTCGTTAACTCTCGTAGGTCGCTGCCTTACCATAAGTCGTCTAATGACCTAACTTCCTTAGGTCGCTAATCTGCCTATCTCCTAAGTCGTTCAAACGACCTATCTCCAAACCCTTAACTCGCCATAACCCTGGGTCGCTCCTATTCCCTAAGTCGTATACGACTTACGACCTATACTAAGTCTTGAACGACTTAGGACTTAGCAATTTCGCCAATCAACGTGAAAACTTTTCGACGAAATTTTCTTCAATTTTTCGATCCGTAAAAATACGGGTCGTTACAAATAACATTTGATCACACTTTTACAATACAAATCAGAATTATACATACGGCAGGAATAAATAAATAATGCAGCGGAACAACATAATGTAGTGGAATAAATATAATAAATTATAATAATATACTAAATCTTCATCTCCGTCCTCGAGAAAGATAGTCTTCAATGTTGAAATACTCAGGTTGACCCAAGCGTAATGAAAAGACAAAACATTCGAGTCAGAACTAAAAGATCTTATGTAAGTTAAATCAATAATAAATAAATATGAGTGCAACGGCTTCAGAGATGTTTATGAGATTTTACATCTCCTATCTAGTGTCTAACGTGCGTGAAATAACTTAAGAGATGTTCGGGATTCCATCTCTTAAGGATCCATTAAACTATCTACATACATAGTACAACACGCTATTATAATATGTCTACCGTAATGCAAAGTATTAAAATAGCGTTAAGGCATTACCCATATCCCCGTTAACACATTTTATATAAATGTCTTAGTCTATACAGTACTGCAAACTGGTGGGCTATCAGGGAGTACTCCATAGGTATGATACAAACCAAACTCGTAGTGGGCTCGATAAGGCATATGATAAGGCACGCGAGGCAATGCCTGGGTAGGATTCTACCGCTTGCAGAACCAGGCCGGTGGTAATGCATAGCAGCTACTACCGCCCACCTCGGGACACACTCCCATAATCAAATCGAGAGGTGGCCACCAAATCAATCAAAGAGTAATAAATATGGTATCGAAGAAATGTGCCTGATCGGGGGTGCGACCCCACTTGGCCCAAGTATAGCTCCTGTTTAGTCATATCAAGCTAACCCGAAGGGGTCAGGGTTGCGTTCATACCTCATACAGTAGCATTCGCCAAACCATCCTACTTCATTCTGGATTCTCCACCACGTGCACAGTTGTTAAAGTGGTTTTCGGTATTGGCAGAGAGTATGACAATATCGAATCCTAGTCTCTTTAACAACAAAACGCTTATTTCACACCGGTTGGTTCTTTTACATTTCCAAAACCGATTCATAATTGATACCAAAATATCATATTCACTTCAAAAATTATATCACTTTCGAAATCATATTCACTTTCGAAATCATTATTCACTTTATATCATATTCATTTTCAAAATCATAATTACAAAATAGGTTAAACCATCATACCAAAATATTCACATTTAAATCAGTTAAATCTAAATCATAACAGTTCCAACTTTAATTAGTTTGAATATTGTAAGTAGTTTATATATTGGAATAGCTATACATTAAAAATAGTTTATATTTTAAAAATAGGTTATAGATTAAAATAGTTTATATATTAGAAATAGTTTATATATTAAAATAGGTTATATATTAAAATATATATTAAAAGTTGTTTATAAAATTAAATAATATATATTAAAATAGTTTAAAATTTAAAAATAGGTTATATATTCAAATAGTTTATATTAGAAATAATTTATATATTAAAATAGGTTATATAATAAAATGGTTAATGTATTAGAAATTGTTTATATATTAAAGTAGGTTATATATTAAAATAGTTTATATATTAGAAATAGTTTATATATTAAAATAGGTTATATGTTAAAATAGTTAATGTATTAAAATTATTAATATATTAAAATGGTTTATATAAGAAATAGTTTATATGTTAAAAGAGTTTGTATATTAAAAGAGTTTATATCGAAAACAGTTTCAAATTAGAATTGTTTCTTCCAATAAACAAATCATCAACTTTAGTTCCAAAAATTCAATTTAAATCAATCTCACTTCAACGATTTCAATTCAAAAGGGCTAATGATTTCAATTCAAATTCTCATGAAACCCATTTCAATTTATATCGATTTCAAATCCATGTTTGAACTACAAATTTAAACCACTTCAAATTCAATAGGTTTCAAAGTTTAAATATTCAAACGTTTACAATAACTCAATTTTGATAAATTTCATTTATATTTCAAAATTCAACTTTAAGATTTCAATTTAAATTCTTTAAACAATTCATTTAAACCAATTTCAATTTCAACATTTAAAAGCTTAGATTTAAAAGTAATTTAGTTCATATAAATCAAATTTTATTTCATAATATCATTTGACTGGATTGAAAAAATAAAGGATTTAAAATCATTTAATCTAACTAATCCGGTGTTCGTATATAATTTTTCTACCCTATGGTCAAGTGATACGGATTCAGTTCATATAAATCAAATTTTATTTCATAATATCATTTAACTGGATTCAAAAATTAAGGATTTAAAATCATTTAATTTAACCGATCCAGTATCCGTACATAGTTTTTCTACCCTATGGTCAAGTAAAACGAATATATATCATTTCAACCTGCAATAAATTGAAATTTACGGGTATATATCATTTCAACCCGCAATCCCAACTAAAATTCAAAATCCATAAAATCGCTCGAGTTTATCATTTCAACCCATAACAATTTTTCCCTAATCTTTAAGATCGTTCGACTATGTATTATTTCAACCAGCAAAAAATTTAAATTTACGAGTATATATGTGATGGTCCTGAACTCGGCCTTCTAAGATTGGCACCCATACTTCACTTGTACTCGAAATGCCGCAGATTCAAACTCCGAATCTGGCTCACCGGAGCTTATAACACAGTAAGTATAACAACACAACGGAAGAAAGAAATGAACTCTATCATATACAACTCCAATGAATACAATATCCATAATGATATACAACAATGATATCAATATGATACAACAATATCGGAGATAAATAATGATACAGCGGAAATAACAGAAATGATAACTCCAAATGATCAGTCAGAGAGGCTGAGTCCAATCACTCCAATGTCAAGCTCGAACCACAAAGATAAGCAACGTCAGTCGTGATCTCCAAAGACTGAACTAGCTCCCGATAATCTACTAAACCCGACTATCTGAAAAACCCAACTCTAGACTGCCCGTGTGGAAAATTGTGGGCATCCAGAGTTTAGGAAGGGAACAATAAACTCCGAGTCAGTCATGGGACTGGTGTGAGTAACAAAAACAGTTTATCTTTGGATTTCCCAACAAATGGTCAGGCTAAGGAACTTCCTATGCCACATGGGTACGCCTTTGGATGGATGTCCTGAGAACTAACTAGCTC
Source organism: Allium fistulosum (assembly GCA_030737815.1). Taxonomy (NCBI): domain Eukaryota; kingdom Viridiplantae; phylum Streptophyta; class Magnoliopsida; order Asparagales; family Amaryllidaceae; genus Allium; species Allium fistulosum. Next base: position 1,381,954,729 of record CM060901.1, on the reverse strand, counting down.
TCTGCCAACACAAGGTCGGGTTACCCCTTACACTAGGTAACTACTACACGAATATGCCACCCCCCGGTCCTTTGGGACCTTTATCCGAGGGCCCTCGATCACACAACAACAATCACATAGTAAATGAGATTGGAGCAACCACATAGGTAAATATCAAGGCTCCATACCATAATATCACCTTTTTCTAGAAGGAAATGACATACCCTAAAGGGTGCGACCCTCATAACCTTGCCGCATCTTTCCTGTTTCGACCATTTCCGGGTTGTGAGGTCCGATGAGGTATCGTCCACAAAGCTACGCTTCTTCACAAAGTCGTGCTTTGATCAACAAATGATCAGCAAATGACCATCAACACACAGCAACACTTAGCATGCCACATTACCAAATTGGGAGTATATCAGTGATAACTTCAACTACATAACCTCTGAGCTCGTACGTCTCAAAGAAGGGTGTTAAGCTAAGAGAATAAATTCTCCGCCACCAAACAGAAATGTATTTAAAAGAAATCAACTTTATATCTCAAAGTGTAATGTCAGACATACAACCATACAAGTTTGTTCCGGGTTCGAACAGAACCGAAGGCACTTCGAAAGAATCCCTTGCAAATTCGGATAATTTCTAATCACGTCCGGACTTCCCATCACAAAGGGTGCTAAAATCTCTATACTGGGGATCAGCCGATGCAGAGACAATCAATGGTAATCCTTTCGTTTTCGAAAGTATCCGGTCTTCACCACCGGTCTCCAAATGCTATCCATATATGTCGTATCATTATTCGGAATGGGTTATATGACACAAAGTCCTCTTCCGGCTAAACCGAATAATGAGCGCAATATTTAAAACATATGGATAATGGGATCTCAATTAAGTCACAATTTATTACCCAAACTTCTCTTTCAAATGGTTTAAACACATTACCATTTTTAATCTTTTTAAACAAAAAGATTCGTCTCACAAAGTTCACCCAGTTTCACAAAGATCTGTTCATAGATTTTCCAAATCAATTTCCATTTCAATTGGATTTAACTCGTCCAATCTTTAAAACAAAGATTTAATTAATAGCTTTCAAAACAATTCCATTTCGAATGGTTTAAACAAATCACCATTTTAAATCTGTTAAAAATAAACAGATTCAATTCACAAAGTTCACCCAGTTTCACAAAGATCTATTCATAGATTTTCAAATCGATTTCCATTCAATTTGGATTTAACTCGTTAAATCTTTAAACAAAGATTTAACTGATAGCTTTCCAAAACAATTCCATTTCGACCTTTCCAATTTCAAAACAAAGTTCAACAATCTTTCATAAAGATTTATTCATAACTTGAAAAACCCTTTTCATTTCAAACTTGAAATTCTTTTAACACAAATTGGAAATTCATTCCTTATATGAAAGCTTTTATCATTTGAAAACAATTACTTTTCATCTCGAAAAGATCAAATTTCATTTATACAAGTTAAACCCCTTGGTTTAAATTTAAATTCTCAAAACAATATTTTTAAAATGGTTCAAGCCCATGTAACACATTTATAACTTGTTTAACATTTTTAAATCATAAATCTTAACATGGAATTCAATTCCTTATTTTGAATTCAAATTCAAATTGAATTATTTAAATTGAAAACTTTACCAAGTTATTCAAAATAACTTTCATCTTAAAAATTCCTTTTCAAAAGCTTTAACATTTAACCCAAATTCATTTCCAAAATAAATTGAAATTAAAATTTCAATTTCAAAAATATTAAATCAAATAATCTATGACTTAACCGATTTCCTCGTGAAATCCATATTTGTGTGTGTAAAAGTGTGGTCCAAGGGTTTTACACAATAGTGCAACATCATTCAATCATCACAGATTAAAATACAAAAATATAGTTGATAAGCGGTATAAACTATAGCGCTTATCGTTTATTCACAGATCACAGATCACATATAATAATTTACATTCATCCTAGATAAATGACTACAGTACAGATCACACACAAATAAGAATATATCACATAGCATCACAGATCAGGGAATATCAATAATTCAATCATTCAGTAGAATCCAAATATCCATAGGTAAGGTCAATTTATTTATCTGATTAAATTAAATCAGATTAGTCACTAATCCTGGTTAATTAACATGAGTTAATTATAAATTATCTGAAATAAATTTCCCTTTCATCATTTATTAGTTAACCTTTAATTATTAACTAATCAATCTTAATTAATGAAACAATTACCCTTTAATTACTTAATTTATCTTAATTAATCATCATTTTTGGTTAATCCTTTAATTATTAACAAATAATTATGCTCAATTCCTAATCATCAATCAAGTCATTTCATTCCATAGTTATCTATTAATTACTCCCTTTAAAACAAATTAATTAATCTATAATTATTAATTAATAAATCTTAATCACCTTCATTAATTAATTACTTCTTGATTAATTAATTACCTTAATTAATTAATCACATTATCCTTAAATCAATTGTCACTTGATTAATCATTTAAACTTTATTACTTTAAAATACTTAGTTGAAATCCTTATTAATCAAAACTTAAGTTAAAACTATTTATTTAAAACTTGGGTTAAAAGGTTTTCTAAAAATCTATGTTTTGTTTTAAAGTTGAAACTGTTTTTATATCCAACCCGAGACTTACTCGAGTCCTTCCCCGAGTCAACCTGCCATCTACTTCGAGTCTCCTCCAAAACCAACCCGAGCCACTTTTAAATCTTAAAAATTTGTTTAAGTTAAGAAAGAAAACCCGGTGCCACTCAAAATACTACGAGTAAAAACTTGAGCCTGTGACTCATTTTCCTGAAGCCATCTTCGAGTCACACCCCAACCCAAATATTTTTTTCCAGGCTTCCAGAATTCGTGCACGTACACGTGCGTGACATCGCCGATCAACTTCAGACGTCGCCTCGACGTCGAGCAAGTCGGCGATCACCCATACTCCTCTCCCCGATCACCAGAACTTTGTCTCCATCACGAATTCGAAATCGAGTTCAAGCTCGATCCTGGAAGTGTGAACTGGAACCACCATCAATACTGGGAAACACCTCGTCCTCGAAATCCCGACCATCAGAAAGTCTGGTATTCCGGCCATCACTTCGTCAATTCTTCCTCTTCCACCTCCCAGAACCACGAAACGCTCGATCCTCTATTGGGGGCGAACTAATCGAATCTCTCAGCCACTACAAAATTAGGTTTAGAAACTAAACCTCGCCACCACCGCTTCCACATTGAACTGGAGCACTTTCCACCATTTTTCCCTGGCACACAGTACTCCCCTCTACCTTCACACAAAGCCTCGAGCTCCACGAACTAGTCGTTCGTCGGAAATCACCAAGTCAATGATTTTCAAACAAATATGAACTGCTCTTAAATCCTAACACTAAAAATTATGATTTAAGTTTTAAAAATCATATTAAGGTGTACGAATTCAAGTTGCCTACCTGAATCCATGAATTAACAAGTTTGAAATTTGACTAAATTAAAGTCTTGCTCTGTTCTTCTAATTTCCAGAACATTGACAAGTTATTTTAAATTGTATACATTTTTAAAGCTTAATACATTAGGTAACAAACAACTTTTGTTTTAATCACCAGTTCAAAAAGTCACTAGATCAAGAGAAATTAATTTTTTTGAAGCAAACTTATGTTTAGAGTTTTAAAACAGAGAACATCCATATGGACAAAAGTCTGCACACAATTCCTCTACCATTCACTTATACACAGAGAGTTTAAATATATATATATATTTATTTATATATATATATATATATTTATATATATATATATCAACATACTTATCAGAGCTTTAACTCGCAACAGATCCATATTTAAAAAGAAGTTACTCACCTCATTTTCCAGAAAGAAGAATAGAGTTTTCCAGATTTTTGAACAGGCTGAAGAACTGCTAGCTGAAACTCTATTTTTTTCTTCTTTGATCTCTGGGTTTGAATTATGTTGATTGTTGTTGTTTTAATTGAATTTTTTGTTTGAATATAAGATGATATACTTTAGTCTTTGATGAACGAAACTGGAATGAAAAGAGTTGATGTATATATGGAAATGAAGTTAACATGTGAGAAAGCAAGTTTACAGGTTGATATAATTTTTTCTTGTTTGTAAAAAGTAAGATCAGAGATATATTATTTCTTTGGAGGCTGATGAGATATATTTGTGTGTGCATTAATTAGTTGTACCACCTACTTATCTTATTTCGGCTGTACAAATATACTTATCCATTTTGTTTATACATAGATATTTATGTTTTTTTTTACTTTACTTTGCCTATTACTTACTTCTTGTCTTGCATACCACATACATATTTACTTGCTTGACAGCTTTATGTACATGTATTATTTGTTTACTTGTTTTCTTACTTGTTCATATTTGAGTATACTTCTACAACCTTAATTTTATTTCATTTATACATACTTGTATATAATTTATTTGTCTTATGCTTTGTGATATAAAATGAATTCTAATATATTTACTTTATATTGTATAAAAACTATAATTTTTATATTTTACTTTAGTCTTTGTAATATTACTTCATATATGAATGTATTTTATTTTCTTTTCCTTAGTCTTATTATTTATAATATAGATAATTTCTATTTTAAATATGTTATTAATTTTATTTAATGAATTACTTTATATTTGTATATCTTATCTTTTATTTATTTCTTATTATTTTGTAATATAGATAATTTCTATTTTTAATTTGTTGTTAAAGTTTAGCAAATGTATTTACTTGATATTTTTATAGTTTATCTTATACATATTTATCTCTATTTCTAGCTTAAATTATTTATTATCAATTTTACTTTAATACTATTTGTCTTGTATTTCTATATATATATATATATTTATAAACTCAAATTATTATTAAACCATTTACTTGAGATTTTAAACTCAAATTCAATATATGTATATATATATTTCAAATTATGGGTCGTTACACTCTCCCTCACTCAAAACTTTTCGTCCCCGAAAAGGAAGGTGGTAGGAAAATAGAAGCAACCATAAAGAAAAATAGATTAAAATACAACAATACACAATTAATTTAAACCATATAGATTTCAATTGAAATTAATTAATATTTAACAATTTGGTTTATCCACTTGGTTTCTCTTAAGTTAAATCAATCTATTTATTTCTAAATTCATTATCTTATTATCTAGTCATCCTCAATTAACAATTTCTAAATCATCAATTTGTATAATAATTTATTATACTCATATTTTATTCAACAAATTTAATTCTTTATTCCAAATTATTATTAACTTAATTCCACTTAATATATCTTATCACATATATTTAAACCATGTAAATTAATTTAAACCATATAAATTTCAATTTAAATTAATTTATATTCAATAATTGATTTTTAATTCAAGGTATTTCCATAAGTTAATCTAATTCAATTTATTAATTCCTTCAAAACAAATTTATTTGTCTCATCTATTATTCAATTAACTTATTATTCTATTTATCTCTATTAACATCTTTATAATAAAATTTTAGTGTATAACATTTATTATAACACTCAAATCTTTCCTTATAAAGTCATTTTATATTGTATATTATCCAATTTCATATTCAACTTCTAAATAATTTAGGTAAGTTGTATTAAAATGGAATTGGGTATTATACAAATAAACTTTTCTGAATTCAATTATTCAAGTTTCAAAATTTTGACTTTATTTAAAATCATCCTTTAACATAAATTCAAGGATTAAATTTCCGATTAACTTCAAATCATATATATATATACTATATCAAATCAAATCTATAATCATATACTTATATATTATAAATCAAGTCATACTTTAGAAATTCAAATTAATTTATTTTCCCAAAACAAAACCATAGCAAGGCTATAGAATGGTCTCTTTACTTTGAAACTCGAAAATGAATGTCGATGGTGCAGCCGCCATTACCAAAATTATTTTCCAGCGACAAAAGAGAAGAGTACTGATTTAACATTTTAAAATTCTTTAGAAACAAATTTCTATTCGAAAATACTTTAAATAATATACACTTTAAAACTTTTAAAAACCAAATTTTGAAATCACCGGAAATTAAATTGTTAAATTCCTGATTTAAATCCATTTCAATTCCAAATCAATTTATAAACCATGTTTATAAATTCATTTATAGGACAAATAAATGATAATCAAATATTATCATTTCAAACAACCAATTAAATTAACTTATTTAATTCCAGAAACTTTTACTTATATATTTATAATATAATCATACAATTTTTTTTCATTTACCGAATTTAAAATATAATATTGTGTCAGTTTGCTCTGTTCAAGCGATTTGGAAATCCTATCGATAGCGTTGATCAGACGAATCGATCGAAAATCCAAACCAACATCAACAAATCAAACAACACACTATAAAACATTTTAATATAAATTACAAATACACTCCCTCACACGATGATTCCAGAATGAACTTCAAAACAAAGATAGAGATCCAAATATGGAGGGATCCTAACCAAGGAATTCAACTAGAAGATTGGCTCGATAGGGAGATAAATAGATTTCAAGAGAGAAAAGAATGGATAGACTTATATAAATCGCGGGCAACCTTAACCGGGTCAATTGTGACTTCAAAATAAGATCAATGCAGAATTCTAAGGCAAATCGACATCAGATCGCTAGAGATAGAATTCGGGTATAGTAAAAGATAGCAGTATCATGAACCGAGGATATAGGAATCTCCGGTGAATCAATGCTTATTGTAAAGGAGTTTCACCCCTTTACAATTCATATAGTGGAGCTACGGGATGCTCCGGAATCAAAGAAACACGAATAAGGAGAGGCAAGAATGGACTTTGGAACTGAGAGGAACGTTCCAAAATTCAAAGGAAATTCGAATAAAAAAGGAAGGACTCAAGTTCGAACGAAAGTGGTTCCATAATTAAATTTACTACATATGCTAAGTTTTGCCTAAAACCAAAGCTCTGATACCACATGTAACAGCCCGAAATTTTCAACCATTCGCATCCATACATGTCGGATTTGAATTGCTCAAAATATCAGATTGTTAATTTAAATTTGGCAAAACTCAGCAGATACAGTAAATAAATAATCACAGAATCACAGACACAGAGTAATATAACAATAATGCAGCGGAAACAAAAGAATAGTAGTTCATGAAGCTACCATATATATATATAACAGAGTTAAACAAGATAAAAAAGAAGTCTCGAATACATAGATGTCTCAATATAATAGTCAAATACAAAATCTGAATACATCACTGGAATCAACTGAATAACTACAAGATGAAAAGATATAGCTGGATCTCCAAGCGAAGCTCCAACTCCAAAGGTGAGTCTCGAACATTGAGCCACTCAGTCTGACCCAAGCGTAAAGCAAAACACAAAACACTCGAGTCAGGATTAACATTATTATATCAATAAATCCAACTCAAGTGAAATATCAACTAAAATACAAGTAACTCAAAGGATGTTTGGGATAACCATCCTCTAAGGATCCGTCAAACTATCTAATATGTAGTAATATACGCTATTATAATAATGTCTATAGTAAAGTAAACTACTAAAATAGCGTTAAGGCGTTACCCATATCCCCCTTAACACATTTTATAGTGCCAATAGTCTATACAGTACCGAAGCACCTCCAAATCGGGAGGCTACCAGAGGATACTCCATAGGTACGACACAAATGAAACTCGTATAAGGCGCGCTAGGGTAGGTGACACGGCACAACTAGGCAATGCCAGGGTAGATATACCAATTACACTTCCGGGTCGGTGGTAACGCATAGCAGCCACTACCGCCCACCTCGAGCCACACTCCCGAAATCCAAAGGTGCGCACCAAATAAATCACAAAGTAATAGAATGGCATACGATGGAGTGTGTCCGATCAGAGGAGCTACCTCATTAGCCCGTCAATTGCTCCTGTTTTAGCCACCTTATGCCAACTCACGGGAGTCGGGTCCACGTATATACCTCATATAGGATCGTCGCCACCATCCTACTTCATTCTAGAATCTCCACCGCGTACACGGTTGTTAAAGTGGTTTTCGGTATCGACAAAGAGTATGCCCATATCTGATCCCGGTCTCTTTAACAACCAATCGTTATTATAACACCGCGGTCATTTCAAAATAGTTTATACTTCAAAACCAAAATATCATTTCCATTTCAAAAACATATCAATACGATATCATTTTCACTTCAAAACCATATTAATACAATATCATTTTTCACTTCAAATATATCCATTTCCAAAATCATAATACTTCCAAAGTTATAACACTTTCGAAATCATAAGTCTTTTAAAATCAAAACACTTTGGAAATCAAAACCTTGAAATTCATAATACTATGAAATCATAGCATTTTGGAATCCATAACACTTTCCTCTTAAACAGTTTAGATATAAAAATTAGTATATATAATAAAATCATTTATGAAATAAAATAGTTTATATAAATAGTTATAAGTTAAAATAGTTTATAATAAAATAATTTATATTGAAAATGATTTATATTAAAATAGTTTATATTAAAATAATTTATAAAGTAAAATATAAATAGTTTTAGATATAGTTTAAAAATACTTTACATAAAAATAGCTTCCTCAAATTTCACAAATCGATTCAAATCAACTCGAATTCCAAAGTTCAAATTTAATCAAATCTCAAATCATCAATTTCAACTCGATTCAGTTTCTCAATAAACAATTTCAAATTATTGATTTTCAAATACATATTTGAACCATAAAATAAGCCATTTCATTTCAATATATTTTCAAAGTCAATATATATAACATTTCAAAACTAAATTCGATAATTTCATATATATATATATATATCACATTCACCTTACTATTATTTAGTTTTGAAATATTTACTTAATCATTTCAATATCATTTAAATAAAACTTCAATTTACAAATTTAAATAAACAAAATACCCCATTTTGAATTATGTAAACTTGAAATATTCATCTAAGTCACTTTTAATCAAATCCAAGTTAAAAATCATATCTTTAAATTTCAAATTTAATAATTTCAAATAAAACTTATTTAAGTAAAATCCTTAAATAAATAACATTTCAAATCAATTTCAAATTTATCTTTCCAACCTGAATCATTATAAATTCTATATTTGAAAAAATATATTTTAAACAAATACTTAAACATATTATATATCAACTTATTAAATCAACTTTAATAAATCTTTAAAATTAATATTTATTAAAAGCATATATTTCTTTTCAAAACCATAGAAATCATTTTCAATATATATATATATATAGACCAACGGTGTCTGTATATAATTTTCTATCCTATGGTCAAGTGATATGGATATTTATCATTTCAATCCGCAATTTAAATATATACGGGTATATATCTTTTCAACCCGCAATCCCAAATTCAATTCAAATGAAAATCGCTTGGGTTTATCATTTCAACCCATAACGATTTTCTCCTATTCTACAGATCGTTCGGATATGTATCATTTCAACCCATAATGAATTCTATACTAACAGGGAACTTGCAGAGTGATAACAGATATGATAATAATATAATAGGCATATATCATCAATATAAATAACAGATAATGGTGTCATATGTCACAAGTGAACAGATACAGATAATAGCATATATATAAAAATGTAAATAACTAGCAGTAGCATATTTCAATTGTCATTTCAATTGAAATCAAATTTAACAAATATAAGAACGTTAATCGTGAGTGATTGCTCACCTTTCGAGGTTAAAGGAATTTGACAACAGAGCAAGCTACGAATTCCAAAGCAAAGTGAGATGGGCACGAATTTGACGGACAAGGCTGATAGATAAAGAATCGATGAACAATTAGAATCAGTTTTGATATAAACTGAGAATTCATACATTATTATATTATATTTATATAAATACAGTATTTTAGTTTAAGATAAATATTAAAATAATATAAAGATTTCAAAATCAATATTTAATACATAAATAAGCATATATATAATAAGGATCAAAATATTTATATTTTATTCTTCAAAACTTTCTATCTATATTTCTAACAATCAAAATATCAACATATATAGTTTAAGAATCAACATCCTTTACTGCTTCTCTCACATAATATGATCTGTGGCTAACCACTGTATACAACATACAATCTCAGATCTAGTTTATACTTAGCTTGTTCAAACTTTACACTTATATATTACAACAACCTTTATATTATAATATATTTCCTTTCTGACTTCAAAGTATACATATCTTTAAGAGAACATTCAGTAAAGAATATATATATAAAAAAAATACTGGCAAAGTATATATGTACATTTATATATACTCTATAAGCTAACATACACTACATAAATAACCACTTATAAAAATATATATGAAACAAAACTCAACTTAAAATTGTACTCGACTACAAAACTTAATATACGAAGCAACACATTTATATTCTTTAAACCCAAGGTAAGATAGGAAGCTTCAGACACTATTATATATATAGACTTAGATCTTTATATAAATATTTTAAGAATCAATCAAGGACAAATAGCATAATACAGAATCATATATATATATATATATAAGCTTATATAACTTTAGAATTTATAACTTATATACCTTTAAACAGTGTAATATAATACACTCAAAACAAAATATTCAGAAATTATATTGATAATTAAACTGCCCACGCACATATGTAATACAACTTATATAGTCAAATTATATATATATAGTACTAATATAGACCTCCTGTTCTATTATATAAATATCAATATATACTGTAAAGATCTTGAAGTACAACTAATACATAAAATCTTCATATTATATAAATATAAATATATACTTCCCAAAACTATCATAATATAAAACTATAACAACATATATAACCTTATAATATATGTGTACAAACCCTTTTACTTATCATTTATAGTAAAATATAATATACCTTTCCTTCTCTGAAATGAACACTTACATAAAATATATATTACATTCTATTATATGAACACCAATTTCACAATGCTAATTCACCTTACATTCTATTATGTATGCAACCGGTTATACATATATAACTTATACAATAAACTAGTATCAGATTATATATATATATATATGCGTATAAATGAACTAGTATAAACATAAATAATATAAATAACTATATATATTTATATATTCAGTCAAAGCAAAATTTATCAGACAAATAAAATACCTAGGCTGCATGCATATATGAACTCAGTGGATTCAAAGGCTGGCATGAGGAGGACACATGGGAGGAGGGATGAACATGGCTGTGCTTATGGTGTGGCCGTGCATGGGTGGAGTACGAAGATGCATGCTTTGGGTTGACTGCTCGAGAGACGCGGAGGATGATCTCGGCCTTGACCATGGTGAGAGAGAGACTGGGAAGGGCACGGTTGTTGAGATGGAGAAGGTGGCACATATATGTAGGCGTGCGGGATGGAGCACGGTCAGAGACGAAGAGATATTCCATGGAGGGAGATGGTCGTGTGGCTGCAAGGGTTGAAGGAGCAAGCCCGGTTTTGACATCGAAGAGACGAGCAAGTTATACAGGGTATTATTATAAACTTATTTTTCCGAAGAGACAGATAACAAAAAAAATGGAGAATATGAATACAAACGAACGAGAAATGATTTATTGCAACCAGTTTTGGAATAGAAGAGGTCGATCATAAATTCAATAACAAATGTCTTCTGGTTTACACGGTTGAGAAATTGAAAGGACGACGAAATAATTGACTCAAATACAGATCCGATATGCCAAATTGTTTTACTGATTTCACGGCATATCAGAGTTCGAAAACCAGAAATGAATATACCGCTGAGATCAGCACGACGAGACGATCAAAACGATATACAGATATCGGCGATACGATCATCCGTTCAAAGGTCGATATCGGTACCGAAAATGCTGCGCTTTTGTCGAAAATAAGAAAAACGGGGCTAGAGAAGTCCAAATTTGATGAAACGAAATATGACGTCTCACTCAGAAGATTATTTACAAATTTATTGTATAAAAATATTCAGGTTTGGAAAACATCAAATTATCATCAATTTTAACTGATATAAATTTAAATAAAATTTCACAAGAAAATAAACTTTCAAATTATCTAATGAAAATTTATCATTTGCTATGTTTAAATCGACGTATTCCAAATATTAAATTTTTAATTCAAAATTCAATTATTTAAAATTTCATAAAATTTCACTTAATTACGACCATTAAAATTTACGGGTCGTTATAATTACTCAGGCTGACTCGAGCGTAATGAAAAGACAAAACACTCGAGTCAGAACTAAAAGATCTTATGTAAGTTAAATCAACAATAAATAAATATGAGTGCAATGGCTTCATAGATGTTTACGCGATTTAACATCTCCTATCCAGTGTCTAACGTGCGTGCAATAACTTAAGAGATGTTCGGGATTTCGTCTCCTAAGGATCCGTTGAACTATCTACATACATAGTACAACCCGCTATTATAATATGTCTACCATAAAGTAAAGTATTAAAATAGCGTTAAGGCATTACCCATATCTCCCTTAACACATTTTATATAAATGTTGTAGTCTATACATACTGTAAACTCCACCGTAAACTGGTGGGCTATCAGGGAACACTCCATAGGTACGACACAAACCAAACTCATAGTAGGCTCGATAAGGCATATGACAAGGAACGCGAGGCAATACCAAGGTAGGATTCTACCGTTTGCAGAATCGGGCTAGTGGTAACGCATAGCAGCTACTACTGTCCACCTCGAAACACACCCCCATAATCAAATCGAGGGGTGGCTACCAAATCAATCACAGAGTAATAAATATGGCATCGAAGAAATGTGCCCGATCGGGGGTGCGACCCCACTTGGCCTAGGTATAGCTCCTATTTTAGTCATATCAAGCTGACCCGAGGGGCTCAGGGCTTCGTTCATACCTCATACAGTAGCATTCGCCAAACCATCCTACTTCATTCTGGATTCTCCACCACGTGCACAGTTGTTAAAGTGGTTTTCGGTATTGGCAGAGAGTATGATAATATCTGATCCAGGTTTCTTTAACAACAAATGCTTATTTCACACCGGTTGGTTCTTTTACATTTCCAAAACCGATTCGTAATTGATATCAAAATATCATATTCACTTCAAAAATCATATCGCTTTCGAAATCATATTCACTTTCGAAAAATTCACTTTATATTATATTCATTTTCAAAATCATAACTACAAAATAGGTTAAACCGTCGTATCAAAATATTCGCATTAAAATCAATTAAATCTAAATCATAACAGTTCCAACTTTAAACAGTTTGAATATTGAAAGTAGTTTATATATTGGAATAGTTATACATTAAAAATAGTTATATTTTAAAAATATTAAAATAGTTTATCTATTAGAAATAGTTTATATACTATAATAGGTTATATATAAATATATATATATATATTAAAAAGTTTTTTATAAATTTAAATAATATATATTAAAATAGTTTAAAATTTAAAAATAGGTTATGGATTAAAATAATTTATATTAGAAACATTTTATATATTAAAATAGGTTATATAATAAAATGGTTAATGTGTTAGAAATAGTTTATATATATTAAAATAGGTTATATATTAAAATAGTTTATATATTACAAATAGTTTATATATTAAAATAGTTAATGTATTAAAATTATTAATATATTAAAATGGTTTATATAGGAAACGGTTTATATGTTAAAAGAGTTTGTATATTAAAAGAGTTTATATCGAAAACAGCTTCAAATTAGAATTGTTTCTTCCAATAAACAAATCAATTCAAATCAACTTTAGCACCAAAAATTCAATTTAAATCAGTCTTAGTTCAACGATTTCAATTCAAAAAGGCTAAAGATTTCATTCAAATTCTCATGAAAACCATTTCAATTTATATCGATTTCAAATCCATGTTTAAACTACAAATTTAAACCACTTCAAATTCAATATGTTTCAAAGTTTAAATATTCAAACGTTTACAATAACTCAATTTTGATAAATTTCATTTATATTTCAAAATTCAACTTTAGGATTTCAATTTAAATTCTTTAAACAATTCATTTAAACCAATTTCAACTTCAACATTTAAAAGCTTGGATATAAAAATAATTCAGTTCATATAAATCAAATTTTATTTCATAATATCATTTAACTGGATTCAAAAATTAAGGATTTAAAATCATTTAATTTAACCAATCTGGTGTCCGTATATAATTTTTCTACCCTATGGTCAAGTGATACGGATATATATCATTTCAACCAGCAATAAATTTAAATTTACGGGTATATATCATTTCAACCCGCAATCCCGAGTAAAATTCAAAATCCATAAAATCGCTTGAGTTTATCATTTCAACCCATAACGATTTTTCCCTAATCTATAAGGTCGTTTGGGTATGTATCATTTCAACACATAGTGATTTTCCTAAAGATAACTAAGGGAACTTGCAGTGTGATAACAACATATAAAATAAATATAATATCCAATCATCCAAATATCAACAATTAAACATCCATCATAATCATCATTCAAATCAACTAATAAATAACAACAAATAAACTGGTTATCATTATCAGGTACTTAACTAGCAATTAAATTCAATATAAATTCAAATTAAATTTGAATGACAATTTAAATATACCAAACAACAATCAATAAATTTCTAATCACATCATAAATTAAATTTAACTAACATAAGATAGTTTAGCATTTGTGAGTGGGTGAACACTCACCTTTGATTTATCGTCGATTTAAAATCCAAATATAGCTCAAAAATCCAATAGTCTCAGAATTCGACCAGACCAGTTCTTTATTGTCTAAAATTTCGATACGATTGCAACAGAGAAAATCGCGCGTGAATCCGAGCTCGTATGAAAAAGTTATTCGAGTTAGAACGTTTGAAATTAAAATATAATAATTATTTAATAAAAAAAATAAGGAACACGTCACCTTACCACTCCCTCTCCAGAAATATGCACATGACATCCTACTCACAGCCGCCATGACCTAGATGCTGACGCACTACCTACGGCCACCGAAGGCTAGATCTGGCCACACCACGAGGCGCGCCACCACCAGCCGCCTACTACGCCCACGTGCGCGCACCCCAGGCGTTGCCTACAACCTCCACCGTTGTTCGCGTTCATTGCCATTTTGTGGCGATGTCAAGCACAACTGAGACGAGCTTCCACTACCCCATAGACCTGCTTCGCGACCTCTTCCCGACACCACTCCCCGATCGTCGAATGGTCAACGATCCACTGTTGGATCACGAAACCCTAGAAACGGACGGTTGAGAAAGATCACCAATTTCTGGCCAAACCGTGATTCAATTGCAAAAATGAACTGCAGCAGAAGATTACGCTCGTCGAGAGCTTTCCAACAATATCTAATTTGCCATGGTTTGAGGAGTTTGAATTTCAAAATTAAATTTTGGGATTGAAATTAGGGTTTGGAATTCGGAAATTAGGTTTCTACCATTGGAGAGAGGAGACAGGAATAAATACGTACAGAAATAAGGAAAAGGCTGCTAGGGTTAGAGAAACAAAATCTATTTATATGGACAAAGATAAATAAGAATGAATGAACATATCGAATTGGGTCGAAACGATAACAACGACCCGAAAAACCTGTTTCGTTCCCGAAACGAAAATGGGTCATCTAATATATCGAAATATATGTTTTCAATATTTTTAAACTCAATGGAACTAGTTTCAAACCCAAATTCCATTGTATACAGAAGTTAGCTTTCAAAATCGAATTAATTTAATTGAATTCATTAAATTGATTCCTATGCGTTTCGAGCTCGCACAATCAAACGGTAAGTCCGATCGCTACTAAACTTGAAATCCTACAATAATTAACTATTACGGATTCGACGAAACTGGTTTCATCGAAATCCGAGGCAGTGGCAAAAATGGTTAATTTTCACGTTAATTAAATAAATTATTATTAATTTAATCACCTTTAAATTCAAATTTTAAAGTCAATAATTTCATCATTTCTGATTACACAAAAATTTAAAATCTTTTAAAATAAATTATTCCATGTTAAATTCAATATTTAAATATTGCACTAATTGCAGCGTTCAATTGCAATTGCAATAAATTTCCAGTTAATTATATTTTAATTTCAATCAAATTCTTTATTTTGATTCTCCTTTTATTATTAAATCATAAAATATCATATGAATATAATTAACATTAATTTACACTATTACATTTAAATTCTACAGTTATCATCTTTACCATATTAATTATAATATTTCAATTACATTAAATTCCATTAATTACCAATTTAATTCCTTGTTTACAATTATAGCCAAATTAACTTTACAATAATTTCAATTGATTGCAATTACATTAAAAATAATTATCAATTACATTAAATCAACATTATTAAATCATATTCTAATTATTTTTCTCATTAATAAATCATAAATTTTAATTTATCACAATATTAAATGTCATAATCTTATTTAATTTAAATATTTTTAATTATTGAAAAATACGGGTCTTTACAATAACTCATCTATGAATGTAGCGAAGTATGTGAAAGCATTTTGGTATTAGTAGACTTATGATTGCATACATCTATATGTATCAATTCTAAGAGTTCGTCAACCCTTATGAGGCTCCCACTTAATGAATGTGTTGCTCTTGCTTGTTTGAGATACAATTCTTTACTAGCATATGATTCATAATCAAATAATTATTTCTTAGAGTTATGGCTTAGTCTATAATTTCAAAATAATTGCAAATAACTTCAGATACTTTTGTATTTTCCAATGCATCATAAATACCACTATTATAGTTTTATTTTATAATGAATATTCATAAACTAATATTGAAATAAAACTATGTTTATTTTTCAATTAACATTGAAAAACGTTTAAATATTTCATAAATAATGTTTGGTGTATTTTACGGAAACAATTTTCATAACTTGATGCGAGTAATAAGTGCTATATGGCATGCTCTCACTATTTCTGCCATTACTATAACAGTGTATGAAATATGGAGTTCCATTCAACCACTTAATATAGGCTATTTATTCTATCTACTGTAATCAATTTACAATCGAGAGTTTTCAGATAAATATCTTGAACTCAAAGAAATAAATCTCATAGAAAACATTTATTTGAAAATACATTTTGGAATAGAATCATATTTCTCGTTCCACTGTTATGTATCATTTATTATTTTACAATTCTCATTTCCAATGTTTCTTCATGAAGCAGAAGTGACCATTCCCTCCCTTCGTCCCAACCGTGCCTTATGATACAACTACTCTTATACATCCACTTTCCTTTCCAAATGGTTAAACCATTCAAAGTAAACTCTTACTACAATATCGTAAAGAAATCTTTAAAAAATTGCATTTGATCATGCTAAACTTTTAAGGATATCAAATAAATTGCACTTTACGTAAACTAATCAAACTGACATTTCAATGATCGAGTTCATAGATCTAACTTGTAGCCATTGGTCTAGTATTACATTTAAAATAACAAGATCATTATTGTAATCAGTCATATTGAATAAACGATTTCACACTGTAGTTTCCTTGCTTATTTTAATGAACTAATTTCATTGAGGTTTCATACACTACGAATTATGACCGTTCACCATATAACATTTATATGCATATATGGATCAAATATCCATATTCTTATATTGCTTTTAGAGTCTGAAACTCATTGAAGACAACACACAGTCTCGGGCAAGTAAACTCGTACATGACCAAATTACAAATGTATTTAGTGATTGTACAATTAGGTGCTTGCATGGGTCAACATGCAAAAATTTATTGGTAAGTGTATTTTATATTTCTATTTCTCAATATTAATTTAGATCATTTGTTTATTTTAGTTGATAAACATTTCAATCATATTAATTGCACAAATTTCTCGACATAGATAATTATAATCTTATATAGCAGATGTTCTTACAGTATTAAAAAGGTTAAATGTTACTATTTCATTTTTCTAATAAGGCTCCGACTAGTCTTATATGCTTCTCCAAACCATAAGATGAAACATAGAAATTTTTTGACTTCACTAGTGGGTGTTAGGATCTTCTATCTTAGGATTCTGACCTTGAGTTTGCTCAACAAGTCAAAGCCCCATAAATAATGGATAACTACTTATCGGTTGTATCACATAAAACTCCTAACCCGTGGTTCCTTGCCCTAATCTCATTTCGACCTTGAGTTTGATCAACAAATCGAAAGAAATTATTCAGTCATACCTACCATTTCACGATGGCCTAAGTACAATATATGTACCTTGAGTTTTCTTAATAAATACATATAGATATCTTATCTCATCTATTTTGTATATTAATAATACTACACATAACATCTTTAGCTTGAGTTTGCTCAACAACCAGAGAGTATGCAAATAATTTATTAATATATAAACTGTAGAGGACAACATTTATATTAAAGATTTATGATCTCCAATATATTTAACTGAGTGATATTGACTTGTGAAATAATCTATTTCTTATGAAATATTCTTGTGATTCAAGTGTCGAACACGTTAGAAATAATGGTATATGTACATGTACGTACTTATTTATT
Source organism: Allium fistulosum (assembly GCA_030737815.1). NCBI lineage: Eukaryota > Viridiplantae > Streptophyta > Magnoliopsida > Asparagales > Amaryllidaceae > Allium > Allium fistulosum. Next base: position 1,381,936,099 of record CM060901.1, on the reverse strand, counting down.
CCGTAAGTCTATTTAGGGTTTCTTTAATGTTCCACCTATAGTTTATACGTTTATATTTTTTTTATTATATAAATTTTATACTTTATTTAAGTTATATAATCTTTTATGTATAACATTATATTAATTAAGTCTTATTTAATTAATTAACGCTTTAATTAATTATTATATTATTCAATTATAACATATTATATTGTATACACACACATACTATAACCTTTATAGTAATACACATATATCTTGTGAATGTGTATTTTAATTTATTAAGTAACTTTTAATTAGTTTATTTAATTAAAAAAATTAAATTAAATTTTATTAATTTCGAAAATTCTATAATACATACATGTATACTCATATTGTCTTCAACAATTCAAGATAACATAACACATATCATTATATATTTTACATGTATATACATAATTAATTAACTTATTTAATTAATTCATTTATTTTATCAATCTTATTAATAAACAATATTTTTGAAAATAATTTTATAACATTTTCAAACATTTTGGAAATTTATATTATAACTTTTATAATACGTGTTTTATTTTAAATTTAACCTTTAAATTTAAAACTTTTATTTTAATTTTCAAAACAATTTGAAAACCTATATTATAAAATTTATAATATTTTTCTTATTTTAAATTTAATTTTTAAATTTAAACCTTTTATTTTAATTTCAAAACAATTTTGAAGTTTACCCAAGGCCCAATTCAAATTCAAATTGGGCATTTTCTACTATGGGCAACCTTTACGCTCACATAACTGTTTGGGTCGGGCCGTTAGCTAGGTAGGACATGGTACTTGATTACCCAACAATAGTACTTTTCATAAACACCCTACTAACTAGGTTGTAAGCTCAATTAGTTAGCCCTGATATGATTAATTTAGACCGTAGAGACTATTGGACTCTGATACTATTGTTGGAATGGGCCAGCCCACAACGGAGGAATTAAGTAAATTTAAAAAAATCCTATTTGGATCTTTAATGGGCCTGTGTAGTCTAGTTCATTTAGAACTTTTCTAAATTTTCTTCTAAATAGAATTAGTATTTTATTTAAATTTATAAATAATGTTTTATTTGCAGAGTTTGTATTATGTAATATAATGTGTGTATCTATACACATATGCATGAACGTACATGTGCAATATAATAAGATGTACCTGGCTTGACATGCCCGTATATAGATGTTGGATTTACACCACAACAGGCATGTTTGCCCCTTTCTATAAAGTGTGCTGTCAATATATGCGTGCGTGCGTGCCTTTCATATAGTAACTTCAAATTTAAATATGAATATTATGAATTTCAAATTAAAGTTTAGAATAAAAACTTTTAAATTTTGATCTGAATCTAGATCTATAAAATGAAATATTTTAGTGTTTTAAATTCGAAATAATATATTAACTTTGTGTGTAAATATATTTATAGAAATATTACAATATTAAATTTTATATATCTATATAATTATGTGATAATATAAATATTGATATATAATATGTTTAAATAACTAAAACACGTATAAGTATATTTTATAAAATAATAATTAAATATATTTATATATATGGTAGTTTCAGTTTTATAAAAATAGTCTTTTTCTGGTTTGATTTTAAATTACCAAAAAAATCCTTTTTTATTTACTATTCATACGAACATTTGAATTTATGATAAAATTATATTTCAAAATTTCCACAATGAATGTTAGAATATAAATTTAATTTTAAAGCATTTATAAGTAATTTTAAGTATATGTATGTATGTGTGTGTATATATATATTTAACTAATTACAATTTTAAGTTAATTAATATCATATATATGGAATCCTTCTACCCAGATTCTCAACTTTGGAGCTTCTCAGATCGGAGCTCCTACCCAGATTCTCATCCTCCATATGGATATCGATGCCGCAGTTTCTTTCCTCCCCTTAGGCATCGGTAGGTAAGCAAGGCTTAGCACCTTCGTATAGATTGTTGCTGGCCAGAAATCTGTAGTTGTGGAAACTTTGCAGGTCAAGGCTGGTGGCTCTATTTCCATGGACATTAGCGGTCTGGCGGATGATATTAGTGTTGGGGCTGATGGTCCAAGGTTCTCTAAGGTATTTCCTGCCTCCTCTTCCTATTCTAAAAGCGATGTCTCTTCCAATAATGTCGCCAAAATTCCTAATCCAATTGGTGCTTGGTCTTCTCTATTTAAAAAAAGCCTAGTAATGCAGGCTCTTTTATTCCCAAGTAACATGATATTGATTTTACGGATAATCCCATCCCTCCCCTAAGGAAATTATTGATGCCGGTATTGCATTTTGGAAGGACTATTTAGTCGGTTTCTTTTTGGAAGGTCCTTGGAATATGGAAATTACGTGGTTCAGTTACTGTTAGGCGTGATAACTTGACGTACTTTTCTCAAATTTTCTAACCTTGAGGAGAGGTCTCGTGTTTTAGGCATGTCCCTATTATTATTGAAGATAAAGTGTTTATCATTACCCACTGGAATCCTTCTGTTGACCTCGTTTGTGTGCAAGTTTTATCCATCCATGTCTGGGCTCATATTTCTAATATTCCCTCAGTTTTCCAATCTCTCGAGGGAATAAATTAGATTGCTAATCACATTGGTCAGCTTATCTGTTTTGACATCTCCACCAAGCATAGCCAGCTTCTTCGGTTCACAAAATCTCTAGTTGAAATTACCCCCTCTAGGCAGCTACCTACTCGCATTCCGATATCCCTGGCCGAGGATAGGATTTCCTTCATAGACACATCATATTAGTGGAGGCCGCCTATTTGTAATCACAACCATTATTTTGGTCATATTTTTACTTCTTGCCTTCTGAGTGTTGCTGCATATGATGACCTTCCCCCTAAGGTTCCACTTCCAAAGTCAGCTTCCAGACATCGGCAAATAAAAAGTTCTGCCCTTCCCTGCTCCGACCCGATCGCTCAATATCGCCCCTCATCACCTCCCTCCTCATATGCCTCATGGTAACCCTACCCCCATCCCTACTATACCTACTTCTACTGTCGTACTGCCCCTACCCATCTTAACCATCCGGCCTCTCCTTCCTTAGTTCTAGCAGCTTGCGCCCCACATTCTAACCCTACCTCACCTTGTGATACCCATATCACTACTCTCAAAAAGAAATTTGTTCATGCTGTCATTTCTGATCCTCCTTCTCTGGAAGACATTGCTTTGGAGATGTTTTAAAAATTAGCTGAAGGTACTAAACTGTGTTGGAATAGTCGAGCCAGGACTTGGTCCCACAAGGATAGTGGTTTGTGCTACCACTCTAATTGGAAGATTTTCTATTTGTGGATTTCCAACAATGAGAAGGATGAGCGGGAGCTCTACTATAGGATAATGGATTGCTATCTTATCCTCTACAATGATGGTGAATTTGGCACCAACAGCGAGGAGGTTCTTGCTGCTCCGGACCGGGACCGAAAATATATCTTCTCAACTCGCACGCTAGTTTTTTCCTAAAGTTACTTGGCCGGTTCCATCATTGTGCTAGAATTTAGTTATGTAATCTTCATGGTAAATCTCATAGATTTGTTATATTAGTGTTGTTTTTGACATTCTGCTAACCGGTTGTAGGCCTGTTTAGTTTATTTGTACTTATTTGTTGATTTTGCTATCTGATCAAGCATGTTGGCAGTTGGTATAGTTGCTGAGGCACCTCTACCTCATAAGTATTCTTTAATGTTTGGACAGTGGACAGTCCACCTTAAAAACTGATTGGCTATCCGTCAAGCCTTGTTACCGAAAATTTATACCTATATATATCTAATATAACTGTATGATCTTCGGATCATACAAAAATAAAAAAAGTATTATATATATTATATACGGAATTTTTTTTAAAAACTTTGTAAGTATATACAAAATTTATAAAATAAAAATTACATTATATGTATATATATCGAATTAATTTTAATCTATATATATTAAAAAATAATTTAATAATATTATTTAGTTCGAAAATATATAAAAAATTATTATTATTTTTTTGCACTGATCATTTATATATGTATAATCTTTTAAACATGTACACACATACACACACACTCACAACACACACATATTCATATACATATTTCATCTAATGAAGACATCACAATGTTATATAGGTTCGTGATATAATTAATCGTTATATAAACAGATATATGATATCATGAACAATATATGTATTAATATATCATTGTAAAATGGATTAGTACCTTTCAGCAAAGTCTAATAGATACACCTTGAACCGTTGAATCAGATCACTCCTTAGATCAAATCTTGAATCCATAAAATGCTATGAATGTAGCTACCGCCAAAGCTAAAATTTTGATTTAATTCTGTGTTGGAATTGCTTTAATTTGTGGAGAGGTGAGGAAGTATTTCGGCCAACAAAGGAGATGGGGGGAGGCTAAAAGTTGCATTTAGAAAATGAATGTTGGAGTGTTTAAATAAGAGAGAGTCTGAATAAAAGAAGGATCCAGATCCACCTTTTTCTCTTTCTATTTCTTTCCTTTTTAATTCAAAATCCATTCCTCCAACTCCTTCATTTTGGCCAGCCTACCCTATCAAATCCTAGCTGAAATTTCAAGCTCCCTCAAGGGTCTTTGACTTATTTCAAGCCTGAACAATAATCACTGCATTTAAATCTAATTTAAACGCATACCGATATCGTATATCACTCAGTGTATTTATAACCATTATAAATACATTGTTTAATATTGTTCAACACATCAAAAAAAAATTTATAATTAATATTTTATAAATGATAATTGATCAATTTATAACAATTACAAATTAATTAAATTAGGTGGTCAAAGAAGTATTCAACGTTCTGATTGTGTGACTCTTAGGTGTAAATTTGGTCAGCGATTGATATCAAACAATTCGAATATTAACGTTCACACGTCACTTAGCAGCTGAGGTGACACTTCAGTCAAATTTATCCCTTACTTGGTTTCGATAAAACCGATTTTACTTTTTTAAGGGTTACCCGAAATGAAAATCATTTACACTAATTCTCTTCATCAAAACTATATAACTTTGGACTTATGGAATTTGGTAATGGTTAAAATTCCAATGTGATCCATATTCAACTTTATAGTCCAAAAACAAAGTTCTTGGTTCAATAATAACAATTATTATTAACTCTACTGCTTTGGATAGAGAATTTGACATTGAGTTGACTTTAGTTAACCATGATACTAACCTCATATAACCGAGGATACGAATTCACTCTTGAATGGTGTTTCACTTCCAACGCTTTTACACAGCCCAACTATAGTCATTGGAAGGACGTTGTGCCACAAATTAACTATAATCAAAGTGAAGCTTCCACATTGCAGATTAACAGTATTCTCAGGTCAAGAGAATTAAGTAATTTTTGCATATCGATATTTTCTATTTGACCTTAGTTATAATAACCAACAGAAAACTATCATGTGAGTCATTCCATAGTATCCAATAACTATCAGTATGTAACCCCTTAGTGCCACTAGCAGCCATGAGTAATACACTGTCCAACATTTGGAGAGTGTTACATACTCTAGCCTTAATGAATTATTGACATATAGTCTCGATACATTTTTATTAGGAAGATTTAAAATGATATGTTTAATTTATTATGATAAATTACTCATGGTTACAACACATCGTAACTACAATCACAAAACATACCATTTATGGATTTTCTATTAAATATACTTTTAATAAAATTAATTAATTAATATAACACATTATGTCAAGTATATTATAGAAAAAACACCTTTTATTCCGAACAAGATTGGTTATCGAATTAGATATATGTAATAAAGTACATAATTACCCCTAAGCATACCCTTAACTTTATCAATCTTCCACTTGCACTAGGAACCAATTATGGAATCTCTATCCCATCCCTTCAATCGGTTTCATGAGACCTGATTAAGTTAGGCCCTTCGTGAATGGATCTGCTATGTTGTTTTAATTATCTACTCTATCAATCAACTCTCTTCAAAGCTGATAAACTACCTTTTGTAATGTGGAACTATTCAAAGTATGTTTATTAACTTCTAGTGAGCTCTTATTATTACATTTTTTCATGTAACAATGATATAGTACTCTTAATACTTGGAATCACCCCTAGCTCAGTTATAAACTACGTTGTCTTTATCGTGGCTATTTAAGATGATGTACTTTGCCTTTTCGTTGAAGCAGCCATAATGTTTCATTTGGAACATTCCAACTTAAAGCTTCTTAATTAAGGGTAGAACATGAATTCAATATTGACATATTATACTCGATATCACTCATGAAGTTTGAGTCTGAAATTTCCTTCATAAGGAGTTCGTTGTTTTTGTAAATAGTTCTATAGTATTTCGTTAATACTCCTAAATACTCTAAACTACCATTTAGTGATCCTTATTTGGATTTGATATTTGCTTCATGCATCAAATACATAAGCAAAATACGATATTGTAGACAATACAACATGTATGATAATTCCCATTATCAATACATAAGGAATCCATCTTGCATGTTCCATATTAAACATTTTTAAAAGGTGTCATTGCATATCGTTGGGGACATTCCTAACATCCTTTATACTTAATAGAAAAGATACAGCTTATAAATCAAATATCGAGTATTAAACAACTAAACTATTATTGATTTTAACATAAGTACATCGTTAACAATTAGCAGTATGTTGTTTACTTATAGTCTAGAAATATCTATGCACTCTTAGTGGTTCACTCATATGGATACAAGCTTCCTCTACATTTTGACTAAAATATAACTAAGATTCTTTCTTATGGACATCTATATACCTCTTAGTGATACTAACCTCTTAAATCTGAGGAGACGAATCCTCATTTGAATAGTGTTTCATTTCCAATGCTTTCACTTGACCCAACTATAGCCGTTCGACGGACGTCGTGCCATGATTTAACTATAATCAAAGCATAGCTTCTACATTGAAGATTTAACAGTATTCCCAAGTCAAGATTAAACACCCCACCTCTATACCCATACTATCTAAGAGTACTACTGAGTAATACTATTAGATAATACAGAGAATGAAGCAATGCGGGGTACACACGTGAATATTCCCTCGGACTAACACTGGTACGTATTTAAATATCAAATATAACTTACCGCAAAATGTACATAGTATCAACACAAAGCAATAGCCACATGTGCCTCCAGGATAGAATAATACACAGTATACAATAAATATCAGAGATCACTTAGTCAATAGCAACGATAATATATAATACAACAATATATAAAATATGATATACATCACTAGGTTTATACATACATGAATTTGTACAATACAAATTAATATACTACAACACGGAATAACTAGTCTCCTCCATGCCCAAATGATACCACCTAGTCTTAGAGTCCATGTACCTAAAATGTCTTAGACTGACCCAAGTATTATATAAATAACACACGACATACTATATCTAATATGTAGATGTCACAATATCTCGTGATAATATGCTTGGTATTATAATAAATATCATAAACACAATCAAAAAATCTTAAAAATAACAACAATGCCAAATTATATATAGGAAAATTGTCATAACCCATATAAGATCACACCAAATATTATACAATCAAAACAATATCAAATGAGTGAATAATCTATATCCAAAATTAACATAAAAATCCAATATCACTAATAAAAGAGATATCATTAAGTGTATCTCTCAATCTCGAGTAATATAACATCAATATAAATATAGATCGCCTATCGATGAAATCATGTACAACAAAAGATATGAGAATCCATTATACTCTAGACACATATCCAGATAAAAAACCGATCTCCCTATATATGAATAAACAAAAATAAATCATGATGGGGAATGACTGTACAACAGACATTAAGTCTCAAGTAGAGTCATATGTACATCAATATGTGGGTCACCTAACATTGGGTCGCTTAACCTATATCTATACTTAAGTGAGATGTATCAATAGAATTTGCCAAGGTACCACTCCGTTAGAACCAGAAGGGATACTTACGGGTGTATACCCGCTCTAGGTGCCCAGGGTCACCTAACCGGATCTTCTCATACAGTCTTCAATTACCTCGACAAACATCATGACACATATCCACCAGTGGCTCATCGACGCATAACCTCTTAGTCACGATCTTGCTTTGCCCCTATAGGTAACAAACTGCTGGCCTGTGCAACATAAAGGGGCTATTGTACAACTACCCCACGGGTCACCTAACCCAAATCTCATGATGTTCATCAAATATAATATCTAACAAAGGTGTCATGGATCTAGGGGCGTGACCTCATGATCAGGCCGCTAGGGTGGATTCTAACCATCCAGTCCTCTTCAATGCCAATAAAAGGAGTACATCATGATAGTAGCATACAAAATCAATAAATATAAGGGCACCTTCCTTGCTCGCACCTACGAGCATTACCTCACGTAAGTACAATCTCATCATATAATTCTCCTTACGTGAGTGCCATCTACATACAATGAATAGCCGAATAAATATCATAATAGCGTCCCATACCATTGCATGATACTCAAATGTTTATTCACTGCTTATAAACTAACATTCAATCTTCAAATATTTGTACAATGAGTTTAAAGAATAATCGAAGAAATATTACGAATACCCCATCCCATATGGTATTATAACTCAGTTTATTCTAATTTCTCGCCACAAAATTAAAATTATTACAAAATCATAAAGAACGTCATCACCGTATCATATCAAAATCACCAATCAAATCCAGGGCCGATCCTAGAAGTTTTGCTACCTAAAGCCAATTACAAAACCAAGGCCCCTATACAAAATCTAATGCTATCATCATTACTTAAATCATCAAAATAATTTATGTTGTTTATAAATAATGAGAAGAGGATAAAAAAGAAATAACTTTATTCGTAACAATAATTTAAGTTATACAACAAAATTAAATAATTGCATATGAACATTTTTCTAGCCTTTGACTTGCAAAATTACTAGTAAATTGGCTACATCATGCAGTTGTAGCAGTTGCAACTGAAAGCATATACCTGCAGGCAACGTCTGCGAAATAAAAAATGGACGAAGAATGAGCCCCTCAATAGTTTCTCCTTTATATTGTTGCATCATATGGATGTCATAGAGATGAGGCAATCTTTGAACTGGGTTGAAAGCAATTAATATATTTTAATATATATCTGGCAAGTCATAAAAAAGGCTAATAAATTATAATGTAAGTAAAATATATTAAAATCTAAGATAGGGAAGTTTATGTAAATTAAGACTCACATATATTTCATTGACCAAGTGACTTTCAATACAATCTTTCCATTTGAACATTTGAGTTTAATTTGATCACCACTGACTTCCAATACTTCTCCATCAATCTAAACCACGATAGGAACTTCAACCCAAACACAACTACTTAATTTGATTCCTGCATCCTGTTGAAATATGCCAATTACCAATTGCCAAACTAAAATTAAGTACCTTTTGGTCCTTTTCAACAAGCCAGCAACAAGTCTAAACTAACTCAACAAATTACTGTCTTACTAAATTAGCAAATTATAGTACAATAACTAAACTAACCCAACAATTAAAATTTTAAACCATATGAAATGAAAATCCAAATTAAGTAGTATTGATACCTTCAACTGAATTTTAGAATTTGTGTGATGTTTGTCAATTTGTGTTGTGCCCTAGCTGCCAAGGAGATGGAGCCTGCTCAATGCTCACTATACCCCAACTGCCGAGATGGAGCTTGCTGCCTGGAGGAGATGGAGAGACTCTCTCGCCGCCTAGATGGAGTCCGATCGCAGTCGTAGTGGGTCGTCGGTTCGTCACGTTCGTGAGTTGCGATTCATGATTTAGGTTTTTTTTCAGTCATGTATTGCGTGAATTTGGTGCCCTACGTATTTTGTGACCCTAAGCGGATGCTTCTGCCGTTTTGGTAAAGGGCCAGGCCTGATCTAATCTATATCAACGGTGAATCATTCACAATCTCAAAATCTATATAGGGAATGAGAAATTAGAAGATAAAGAAATCATACATAAAATCCCAATTTTAATTCAAAAATGAAATAATAAAGTTCGACAAAATATTTCTTTAACGATTAAATCAAGTATTCAAATATATATAAAAATAACAGTCAAAACCACTTTATTGGAGTCAAACATAATTTTCTCTAATTAGTTATTATTTGATAATATATATATATATATATATATATATATAAACTTCAAATAAATTATAGTTATTTCTAACTATAAAATATATAACTCCAAAATAAAGATTTAAATACCAAAAGTTCATTTCCAAATCTTTAGTTATATATTTTAAAACATTCAAAAACACTTTATAAATTAAATATCTTTTATTAAAGTCATTCCAATATAACATTCTATTACTAAAATTCATTTCCAATTCCATAACAACCAATCTATTATCTCAAACGAACACTTCAATCAAGTAATATAACCAAATAATTCAACTAGAAGTTTAATTGATAAACATGATAAATAGCTAATAAGTTAACAAGCAAAGCCATATCGATATAGTTGTAAGTGTAGGATACTCGCTGAAATGATGCGTGGACTACCAAATAACGACTACAAAATGAAAGACTGCAGCTAAAAACTCTGCTAGGTTGAACGACATCACAGCCAAGTCCAACTATTAAACCAAGTCTACGCCTCCAAGTCATGACCGTGCTCCTCCAACATTACGCATGTGCAGCAGCTCCACCAGGTCGCTGCTCGATAATAGTGCCTGCACATGTCTTTGCTAGGCTCACTGCTCAAACCACTCTCATTCAATTCATGTCAGAATCCATCAATCGAAATTGTCCTCTACCTTGCGTAAATGCATGCACCGCCAACTAGAACACAACTTCCTCCTTGCCTGCAACCGCGAGCAACAGCCTCGCATCCCCCTTCCATCTCCCTCGTGTTTGTGATTACCCGAGCATCAAGCCTCTTCGAACATGATTTGGTTATTATCGCAACTTTTTTCCCTAATGAATGCGATTTTAATTTTTTGGGAAATTAGAGCTAGGGTAAACGAAGAGGATTCGGGCTTGCATTTGTGAATGATGGAACAATTTCTATAAACAAATTCAAATGGGTTGGGCTTGTTGATTTTGGCTCTTTTAATTTAGTCTATTTTTTTCTTCCCTTTGAATAATACTTGTATTTAAATAACTTCCAAATCCAATTTAAATTGATTTACATTTCATTTTATGCAATATATTTCAATAACTGCACAATTTCATTCAATTAACATTTGTTTATTTTTATTTAATTATTCATTGTATTTATGTAAATTAAATTTATTTTCCACTATCCCAATCAAATAAAAATATTAACACTTTTAAAAATATATTTATATGTATATCCATTAAAACGCTCTGTTCAAGTTTCACATATTTTATAAAGAGAATTTAATAATTAATTTAATTTATCTAAACAAAATAATTTATTAAATAGAATTCAAATAAATAAAAATTTAATTTCAAAATAATAATTATCGAAAATCAAATTCGAACAATTTTATTTTAATTAAATTTATGTATTATAATCGTGTAGAAAGCAGGGTCGTTACAGACTCTCCACTTATGAAAATTGCGTCATCGCAATTTCTTATAGGAAGACGTCAAACAACTCATACTCTGATTTTCTTCGTATCTACGATCTTCTATCAAACTTAACTACTCAATCCTCTATGTGATCCTTTCTAATTCTCTTATCGGATGCTACAATTTACACATATTTAATTCACGACTTTCTAGTTTTCACATACAATAAAAATTTATGCAAAATTTTCAAGTGTCGGATTTTTCACAAAATTTTGGCAAAGTCTCCTTTTATGGAGAGTGTTTTGAAAAATCAAAACACAATATAATTATATGATATGCATCTCCGAAGAGGCATCCTGAAACATGGAAAAATATATCAATATATATATATATACATATATATATATATATACCGATACACTGTAAAAGGTACTTTTTAATTAGCATTTAAGTAAGCTATTTCACTTTCACACGAGCAAAAGCGAGCCACTGTCGCCAACTAGTTCATGTATGCTTCAATTGTATCTATACTTAACTCAACTTTAAAGATTAACTTTATATAAGGTGGTATATTAAGTATGCATTTATGTGATGTTAATAAAACAGAATTTCCATGTTTAATCACTTTCTAATAAGTTTTCAAATGGAAAAACTCCTAAATCAAGTTATGGTTTCTAAATGTAAATTGTTATATAGTGTCTTAGCCTTCCAAAACATCTTTCGAGTTGCAAAAATATAAATTACATCTCGAGTTATCAAAGATTTTTTTTTTGAAGGCTAAGCGGGGTTAAACTGGTCCCCTACCAGGTTTATTAAAGAAGCAGAAAATACAGGGAAAACAGACTAGAGTAGAGACAGGAGAAAAACAAAAACACACCACAGAACTAACAAGGAAGAAAAAAAAGAAGAAAAAGGCAGAAGTCGAAGCTAAGGAACCCATGGCTCGAATTGGTTATCTAAAAAACTGTGCTTGCTCTCGTGCATCCCCTTATAAATTTCAGTCTTCAAAACCAGCCATTTCCCTTCTTTACTGCAGCACTTCCCTTCGAATACCCTCAGATTCCGTTCATTCCAAACTACCGTAATAAGCTTTTTCAGGACGAAAAAAAAGTAAACTTTGTGTTCATTCTTCCATCTTAGCACTTGCTCAATAAGTAACCAATGGTTAGTGGGATTGTGAGAAAGCCTCAACCCTTGCATACAACTTAATAAATTGGACCAAACATGAAGAACATAAGGACAATTAAAGAAAATGTGGTCAACGCTCTCACTATGTTGATCACACAGCTTTTTGAATTTAAACACAGGCCCACTTAAATTAATTTGCATTTTTAGCCTAATAAACATTAAAATTTTGCAGAACACTTGCATTAAAAGTTGTAGCTCATGCTCTTAGCTTTTCGGAATGCATAAATCGTCAACATCGGATAAACCGTTTGAAAGTTAAACTTATTTGAACTACCAACCTCCCTTCCATTAGGTTCTTTTTCCTTGTAACTTTGCCTAACAAACACTTCATTCCTTGTAAATGTAATTGTGTATTTATACTTAAAATGTTGAGATACATACTTTACATGCATAAAGCACATGATAAAGTCAAAAGGTTGTGCAAAGTAACATTGTAGTTGATAAAAAAATATACTTTGAGGGAGCTTCAAAGAAATGAAATAACATGAAAGATAAATGAATAATATGATGTGATACTATAAATCTGTGATTAGATGCTTAAGAAAATAACACATGCAAAAATCAGTTTTAGGTGCATTTGAATAATTTGACAATAGACAGCAAAATCTTATCTAAAATTCTAATTTAGAGGACATATTATATCTGAGAAAATATGTGTGGGTGCAGTTGTGTGTGTATGTACACTTGCATTTAAAAAAATTGCTACTATATTTGAGGAAAAATTGAAAAAGAAATCGATTTTTTTAAATGCAAGTGTACATACACACACAACTACGCACACACACAAACATAGCTGTACACACACGCACACAACAGTAGCACACACATACATACAAAACTGTAGGTGCTTGCTATGGCTTTCAGGCTTTCAACATTGAGGTTCATACTATTGCCAATCACTAATCGGGTAATGTCGGTAATATACTAGTGCATGCTCTCTCTATCTATGTGGTCTTTGTGTTTATTAACAAGTTATAGTGTGAATTTTGCTATTTTTCTTCTTCAAAATATCACTTTCTTTCGAAGTAATAATTTTCCATCTTGCTCTAATCTCTTCAAAATAATTAATATACTTTTCTTTGAATTTTTATTTCCACCATTGACTTTTAATAAAACACAAAATGTATTCTTCACTTCCAAATAATACAACAGTCGTCAAAATTTTGTGTATATTTGTCTCGTCCTAGTGTTTAGGAATCTCTATTGATAACATTGGCAAGCACATCGACCAGAATTCTTATATCACTTAATGAACAAATTAACACCAAAATAAACTACAAAAATAATTTCCATTCACTTTATAAAGATCAAATTTATATATTTTCCAAATTATTTTCTTGTTTGAATTAAAATATTTACTTTTCAAAATCCATATTTATATTCAATTCATCAATCAACAACAATAATGAAAATCATCGCACATCATCCATACACATCTCAAACAAGCATCAATACAACAATATATACATTTTCAAATAAGCAAGCAAATGCCTTCAACTGAAAGTTATCTATCAATTTCCGCTATGTAACTCTGGTCACTACTGGATCACTTCATTCATATTCAAGCCACATAGAGGTTTATTTACCATCATCACTACCGACACTACTTGTCGGGCTAACTACTTCTTACTTCACTACCACCCACAAAAATTTCTATTTCACACAAAAAAACACATACAAAAGATATGGAGATAAGGAATATATATATATATATTATAATAATAACAAGTACGTCCCCAGATGATTACCCCAGTAATCATCATATACTCCTACTATCACTCAAGTATAAACAATAATCTACCATACACCTACGGGACGGAAACTCTAAGTCTCATCTAAAGCCAAGACTCGTGTCTCTTATACTCTGTATTGTTCTGAACCTTGCTCTGATACAAAATGTAAACACCTCAACTTTATACTCATACTATCCAATAGTATTACCATGTAATACTGTCGGATAATACGAAGAATGAGGCAATGTGGGGTACATACATGAATATTCCCTTGGGCTAACACTGGTACGTATTTAAATATCGAATATAACTTACAACAACATACATAGCATCAACACAAAGCAATAAACAAATGTGCCTCCAAGATAGAACAATACAAAATATATAATAAATATCAAAGATAATAGAGTCAATCGCAGCGATAATATATAATACAACAATATACAAAATATGATATACATTACCAAGCCATATAAATATATGATTTTATATAATAAAAATTAATATTCTACAACATCAAATAACTAGTCTCCTCTATGCCCAAATAATACCATCTGGCCTCAACGTCTCTGTAGGGTATTATATA
This sequence comes from Allium fistulosum, assembly GCA_030737815.1. Taxonomy (NCBI): domain Eukaryota; kingdom Viridiplantae; phylum Streptophyta; class Magnoliopsida; order Asparagales; family Amaryllidaceae; genus Allium; species Allium fistulosum. Next base: position 1,381,921,034 of record CM060901.1, on the reverse strand, counting down.
AATAACACACGATTCAGACTATATCTAATATATAGACGTCATAATATCTCATAATGATATGCTTGTTATAATAATAATATCATAAACACCATCAAAACACCTCAAGAATAACAACAATTCCAAACCATAAATAGGAAATTTGTCATCACCCATGTAATCTTATAAGATTACACTAAATATTATCCAACCAAAACAATATCAAATAGGAGAACCATCTATATCCAATATCATCATAATAATCTAATAATCATCAATATGTAAGATATCATTAAGTATATCTCTCAATATTGAGTAATAGAATACTAATATCAATATAAATATAGGCCACCTATCAAAGAAATCATAAAAACAAAATTTATAAGAATCCATTATACTTTGGACACCTATCTAGATATAATCTTATCTCCCCCTATATGTTCAAATCGAAATAAATCATGACATGGAATAACTGTACGACAGACATGAAACCTCAAGTAGACATATATACATCAATATGCAAGTCACCTAAGCCTGGATCGTCTAACCTATATCTATATTTAAGTGATATGTATCAATAGTATATGCTAAGCTACTACTCCGTTAGAACAAAAAGGGAGGCTGATGGCCGTCTGCCCACTCCAGGAGCCTAGGATCACCTAACCGGATTTGCTCCTACATTCCTCAGTTACCTCGACAGACATCATGACACATATCCTCCAATGGCTCGTCAACGTGTAGCCTCTTAGTCATGACCGTGCTTTGCCCCTATAGGTAACAAACTGCTGGCCTATGCGACATAATAGGGGTTATAGGGCACCTACCACATAGGTTACCTAACCCAGATGTAAAAGACCCCACCTCTATACCCATACTATCTAAGAGTATTACCAAGTAATACTATCAGACAATATAGAGAATGAGGTTATGTAAGGTACACACATGAATATTCCACTGGACAGCCATTGATACATATTAAAACATTGAATAATTAACTAATCTATACGTACACTGTATCAGTACAAAATAATAAACACGTGTGCCTCTAGGACAAATATATATTGAATAATAGAGAACACAGAGTCAGAATCACAGCGATAACACAATATGTATGTATATAGCATATACAGTAAGGGTATAACTCACTCAAATGTCAAATATCTCAATGTAATATGATAGACAATCAATATACAACTTAGTGTTAAACATATACAATGAATCAGAATCATACAAATATCATATAAACAATCCTAATACAAAACTCTTATAAGCCTAGTAAAATACAAGTTGGTCATGTCATCTCTATACCTGATATGTCTCGGACTGACTCGAGTATTACATAACAACACACGGGTCAGACTATGTCTAATCAAGGATATATAGTAGAGATAACATAGTGTAAGAAGAGTATAGTAATATGATAACTCAATCATAGATACTCAAATCACTAGATGGCATATCAATGTATATATAAATATAGAAACATAAGCCTGGAATAGCTATATAATACTATAAATACTTATCAATGCATCACTCCTCACGAGTAACTCAAAATCATATGAAACAATCAGCACTAATATTAAAAGATGTCATCCCCATATAGAAACACATAACAAATTATAAAATTATATGAGTGCTCTCCTCCTTGAGAGGATCACTCATTTTTCTCAAAAAAAGAAACATATATCAAACTAGGAATCACAAATCAACATAAATGGGTGAATCCTTCATATCCATAAATCATCATCAATACACTAAAATAGGATTGGATAGGTTGGATATCAATATACTAAGAGTTCACCATACACTGGACATATATCACAGGTATAATATTATCTTCTCATATATAAATTGTCTAAAAGCATCATGATGGGAAATGAATATATGATAGACATAAAGTCCCAAGTGGAGCCATATATATATAATGATATTTGTGTCCCTATAACCCATATCCATACTACGGTGAGGTGTATCAATTATATATGTCAATCTACCACTCTATTAGTACCAAAAGGGAGATTGATAGCACTAAGCAAGCTCTAGAGACACTAAGTCTCTATAATCTTTAGTTACCTCACAGTCATCATGACACGTATCCACTGGTATGCTCGTCAATGCGAGGACTCTTAAGTCATGACACTACAATTGCCATTATAGGTAACAGATTGCAGCCTAGGTGACACAGGAGCAAATGCACACATAGGGTAGCAGAAAGTTCAATAATATAGTGTCATAGATCTAGGGTACGACCCCACGATCATGCCGCTAGGGAGGATTCTAGACATTTGGTCCTCTCTAATAAACATAATCGGAGTACATCGTAACAGTTACATATAGAACCAATACTTATAGACACGAAGTCATGGTCATCGTTAGGTAGGAGCCACACTTACTGAATGTAGGCAAAAAGCCATATATCACTATGTATCACCTCACACTATCCACTTTATTACCATCATGCGAGTGTCATCTACTTACAATGAATAACCCAATAAATATCACAACAGTGTCCCATACCACTACGTGATACTCAAATATTTATTCATTGCTTATAAAGTACACTCAAACCATCCAATATTCTGTATAACAAGTCCAAAGAATAACCAGAGAAATATTTCCGAAAGTCTTATACCAAATAGTATTATAACTCAGTTTATTCTAATTTCTCGTCACATAGAATTAAATATCACAAAATCACACATAAAGATGTCATCACCGTATCAAATTAAAATTATCAACCAAATCAATATCAACGGTGAATCATTCATACCATCAGAATCAACAAAGAGAAATTGAAAAATCAAAGAACATAGGAAACCAACATAAGACAGATTATTAGAAAATAGACACACATACACACACACACACACTATATATATATAAAGAAAATCAATATTTAGTAATGAATTCTTCATAACCTATAACCTTATTTAACATAAATACTTAGACATACATAATAACTATATATTCTTGAACTCTATAAATAGTTAACTAAACTAAAATATAATTTACTCTATATAAGTATTAACAAGTTTCTTAATCTTTTATAAAATTAGTCAATATTCATTAATGGTATTGGAAATACTCAATTTGAATTCCCAAAATAGTTTATAAAACTAAATGTTACATTTAAAAATTATTTCATATAACTCAACCTAATAAACAAGAAAATGGGTTGTTATAATGTAACATAAAAATTGATAATTCAAATAAATATGGAGCAATTAGAGTTGGGGTGAATGAAGAGAGTTTGGGCTTGCATTTGTGAAGGATGGAGCAATTTCTAGAAACAAATTTAAATGGGATGGGCTAGTTAATTTTGGCTATTTTAATTTATTCTAAATTTTTGTATTTCCTTTAAGAAGTACCTGTACTTAAATAAAATCCAAATCCAATTTAAACTGATTTACTTCATTTTATTCAATATATTTCAATAACCACACAATTTCATTCAATTTGATATTTGATTATTTTTATTTAATTATTCATAGTATTTACGTAAATTAAATTTATTTTCCACCAAATAGGAATATTTACACTTTTAAAATATATTTATATTTATATTGATTAAAATGCACTATTCTAGTTTCACATATTTTCTGAAGAGAATTTAATAATTAATTCAATTTATCCAAACAAAATCCTTTATTAAATATAACTCAAATAAATAAGAATTTATTTTCAAAATATAATTATTGAAACACGAATTCGAACAATTTTATTTAACTAAGTTTACGTATTATAACGATGTAGAAGCTGGGCCGTTACATAAAAGAACTATGTAATTTTGTCACATTGATATTTTCTATTTGACCGTAGTTATAATAACAAACAGAAAACTATCGAGCAAGTTATTCCATTGTTATCTAATAACAATCAGTACGTAACCCACTGGTGCTCCCAACAGCCATAGGTAATGCACTGTCCAATATTTGAAGAGCGTTGCGTACTTTAGTCTCTATATCGATATCCAATCTCGATACATCTTGAGTAGGAATATTTAAAATGGTATTTTCGATTTATTGTGAAAAATCGCTCATGGATAAAACACATTGTAACTACTATCACAAAACGTATCATTTATGGATTTTGTATTGAATGTACTTTTAATTAAATTAATTAATTAATATAACACGTTATATCAAGTATATAATAGAAAGAAAACACATTTTATTTCGGACAAGATTGGTTATTGAGTTAGATATATGTAACAAATTACACAATTGCTCCTAAGGCATACCCCTAACTCTATCACTAATAAAAAGTGGACGTGTCACTATAAAACCGGCTGGCTTCACCAAAAAAATGTTACCACATTTATAAAGCTATATAGTATTATTCTAAATTAATTTAAGAAAATAGTATTAAAAAATTCTAAAAAAAACTAAACATGATATCACCTTTACAAAAAAACCATTAAATGATTCTAGAAAGTGGAATTTAAAAATATTAATTCAAGAATAATACTACAGTATCTAAAACTCACCGCAAGTAGAGAAAACGTTAATTACTTCATAAGCTGGTACTATATTTCATAATGCTATTATAAAGCAATGTTGTGATATACAATATATACATCATCTAAAAAGAAGCTACAATTGTTTATAAGCTGCTGCTACAATTTCAAAAAAGCTACTACAACTCAAAAATTGCTACTACAACGCATAAGATACTACTATAAAATAAAATTATAAACAGAAATATACATAACTATTTTATTTAAAAAACAAAAAATGACACTACATGGTATCATTATTACACATATTAAAAGATGTTATAATTGTTTATACACTACCGCTATAATTTTAAAAAAGCTATTATAATTTAGAAACTGCTATTGTAATTAATAAAACGTTACTTTAAAATAGCATTATGATCATAAATATACATAATAATTTTTATTACAGAAACAAAAAAATATATATCATATAGTATGATTACAACACTCATCTACAAAGATGCTACAGTTATTTATAAATTGCTACTACAATTTTAAGTAGCTAGAAATTTTTTAAATAACATTATGAAAAAAATATACATAACTATATTTATTTAAAAAAGGATAAAAAAAGATATCACACGACCACACATAAAAAAAGATGCTACAACTGTTTATAATCTACCGCTACAAAAGCTAATATTACAATTAATAAACTGCTATGGTACCATAGCACTGTAAATATAAATATACATAGTTAATTTATTAGAAAAACAAAAATTATACTCCATAGTAGCATTAACATATATTATCTTCTTATTCCTCAAATTTTCGTTTCTTCTTCCTTAATTTGCCGCTTCTTCTCTAAAACAACTACTTCACCACATCGTTGCTATCCCCAGAGTCATCCCTTCTCCATCCTACTCACCGATGTCACAGTGTCAAAGTACTTCAACTCGCATTCCTTCAAAACTCTAGCAGTCATTGAGATGTGTTGTCGCCAAGATCTTCCACTACACCACTGAAGTAGTCGCGAGCCTCCTCCATTGTCCAAAGTCATTTGTCGTGCCTTGTCCTTTCAACCGAGCGGTTTGTTCATCTATGAAATTAATTGTAAAAAATTTCCTCCATACTAAAAAATGAGAGCATGGCCTAGAGGTTATAAATGTGATAAAAATTTGTCCTTCACATTATTTTCTTGTTATTATAACTAGATGATACAGAAATGGCATTGGAGATGCTATAAATAACTTGTTTGGTGGTTTAAGTTTCAAGATTTTTCCCTATCTAAAAGGAAAGAGAAAACTAAGGGTGCATTTTTTGCGAAGCAAATAGACCAGTCGAAAGGGTAACCTAAATAGGGGATGAATGGTGAAATTTAGCAAAATGGGAATTTTTTTAATTTACGAACGGATAGCGAAAGATGAATGCATTTTTGTGTTGCAGATGTAGCAGAGAAAGTGGAATGATTGTCTTTATGTTTGGTATATTTATATGTTTTATATTATTTTAATTATTTTTGAACAAATATCAATAATTTATACAAAATTTTAAAATACCTATAAAATACAAAAATAAAAAAACATGTACACTACGGGAATAAATAAAGGTATATTTCACTAAAAAATAGATATATCTGAAGTTAACAGTATATCAATTGTTTTTTCTAAATTATGTGATTGTCAAGTTTAATAAATTTCTAAGTGCAATCTCATTGTCTAACAAAAAACAAGCCAGCTTAAAATTTATAGGCTGGGGACTAAATATAGGATGAAGCTCCCACTCCTCATAATTGTCGAGTGACGACCAAATTCTGATACAATGTTCAATAGTTTATTTAAATACATCGAAATTCAGATCGTCGTATCTTAACGTCGGGGATCTCACAAGTTTGCTCGAAGCAATGAAGTGGAATCGAATGTTCGATAAGGAGCAGCAATGGTAGGACCAGAAAGTAGGTCATTCGCTATCCATTAAGAATATCCGAGTAAAATTAGGTCTCAGAGTGGGTGGAGGGTGAAGGAGGAATTTTGTAAATGCATCTTAGTTTCTTTATACCATCATCATACTTATTTTCCAGTTGTTTTCATTTGAGGGAAGCATGTTCTTTGAAATTGCAAAATCATAAAGCATCTTTCTCCTACCATTTATCATCTCCTTGAATGCAATCTTGTTCACCCATACAAACACACCTTGGTGCTTGTAGTAGGTCATTCAATACTGCCTAAGTCCACTTCATGTTGTCCCATTTGTTTTTCATATGAGTGCTAGTGAAATTAGTGCCAAAGCGGTTATTAAACTCAAGTGCAACATATCATATCAGTTGGTGACTCGACTAAAACGGATGTCTCTTAGGGATGCCTAAATATCGATGAAAGCCAAAGTATGTTGAACATTCCAATCAACGATGTTTCTAATGGAAGAATTAGTAGAAGCATTCTACATTATGAAATTAAAAAGGAACCGAAAAAATCGTAAAAATATATGTTTTATAGAAATGTAAAATAAATATAGCTATAAAAGAAAGCACCTCGATTTGAGCTTTAAAAGAGTTTAATATGACTAGAGAACTTTAGATTTGGGGTGTTGAGTTTGGTGGAGAAAGAAAAAAGGGAATGATATTATAAAGCTGAAAAAATGGCCAATCAAAATTTAACCGTTGGGTCATGATGCGTCATGTCCTAATGGGCCAATTCTAACCACTCCAATCGAATAATAAAAACGAGTTGGTTAGCTAGTTTTGGTTTTCGACGCGTCGAAAGTCCAAACTGACTAAATTTTGTCTCCGAACGCGCCCTAAAAGTATCCAATTAGCAAAGTAGGAATCCATTATCTGTTATATATTGTATATAGGTGTCATTTCATTTAGAGGTTTTTTTTCGTTTATCACCTTTAATGCCATGCAACATTCGTTAATTTTTTCTTTCACCGTATTTTTCTAATTATTTTTGGCTGGTTAATGAGACCATCTCTACTTTAAACCTTCCAACTCATTATTAAATATCACTAAAAAATTCCTCTTCTTAGGTATATATGTTCATCATTCTATAAGCTTATTTACAATAAATCTGTGGTTTCTCATTAATTTAGTTGCTTTCCTTTCCTAAATCTTCCCCTAGACAAGTTGTACAAATTATTTCACAATCTCTACCGATTGGAAATAATTAACTACAGAATTAATTGTTGGTTTAATAACTAACTATAGAATTAATGACCGTTTTAATACATCCTTTGTAGCTAAAGAGTGAATGTTGTGGGATCAACTTGTAATGCAATGTGATAACCTGGTCTTTTCCTAATGCTTTGTAAAAATATCGACAACCGGTAAGCGAGTTGAAACATATAAAGGACTAGTCAATCCTGGTTATAGCTTTTCATATATAATGTTACAATCATTTCAAAAAAGAACCTGTTTTATCCACCACAAAATTTGCATGTTAAGTTACTATGAATAAGTATGATATTTTCAAGTGGAAAAATTCAAATGATAAAAGTTAAGTCAAAAGTATTGGAAGAGAATGCAAGCATTGGAGCTACACTGATGAACTCGAGTCAAGTCTTTTGGGCTACATCTATTAGCCCTCATTCATTTTGTTTGCCACCCATGTTCAAATTAAAAAGCTAATATTTCCTCATTTTCCCTTTATCGTTTCATATAATAACATGTTTTATTCCTTCCTAATTTCAATTTTCAATGGTAAAATAACAATACATTCCTTGTTTGTATGTAATTCTTTTCAATAAAACCCATTTGAAAAAAATTCAATCTAATTCAACAAATTCCAAGATCCGTTAACTAATTTTGAGAAAATTAAGATTATTTTCAATTAAAAACCTAATTAAAGAGTTTTATTATTGATGTAATTTTTGATTTCTTCACAATATTTGTTTTAGCAAAGATTTGATGGTAAAAATTATAGATAAGTATTAAATTTAACAATCATGAATTGAAACATGGAGGAAATTAATAAGAGGGAAATTAAAAAAAATGATAAAGTCGATATAAATCGGATTGGGTAAATAAAATTAGGAGGTGTTATTACTTTTTTACAACATATTAGGGTAGGAAAAGAAAATTACATGGTGTTAAACACATACACAGAATTTGAAAGATTTTAAAAATGAATTTCTAGGTGATTTCAAAGAAAATTTATATGACGGTTGACCACCCTAGTTGTCCAATTCCCTCTATCAACTTCCATAAATTTTTATCCAATTGAATTTTTTTTGAAGGAACATACATTAGTCAACCGTGTTCAATAAAAAATATCAATCTAAAATTTCCAACCATTATATTTTCTAAAATTCAAAAATGAGAAATAGACTAGCTGACTGGCCATCGTGGTCAACCATGCCATATAAAGTGGATCTCAAGTTTCTTTTTAGTCTCAAAAAACTTTACCATTTTGGAAAGCTCAAGGTTTTGGGTCTTAGGGTTTTAAAGTTTGAAATCATTCACCATTATTTGAGCTTCATATATACATTTTATCCACTTAATTAAATCGAAATTCGATAATAAAATTAAGATTTTTACATATGAATAACCATATTAGTTATCTCAATCCTTATATATCATATTTATCTTGATAAATCAACATAGTCCAAATCACCATAAACAAATTGCACTCAATTCTTATAGGAATTTCATAGGGTGGCTATACTCCATTTTGAATTTGTAACAAAATTCAAACTTACTTGTGGTTTGCACAAGCGTTTGGTCTTCTCATGTATGATTAGATGGAATTTACTTGGGTTATGAACAAGGAATCATGTATTTGTAAAGAACATACTAGTGGTGCACACGGTGGTTAAGGAAAACCTATAGGGAACTGTTGATTACAAGGAAAATCTACAAGGATCTTTAACACTCGAATCAAGATAAATCATATCTTTCTTTACTTACTATCATTTATTACAAGTTATTACTATATGTTTAGGTATGCTTTTTCGAGATTGATTTGATAACTGAAAAACTGCATTTGAAAAGCTATAATGGCCGTGACTGAAAATTATGATATTCTTTAGATTTCCGTATCAGGATTATTCCCCTCTTAGTGCGTTAAAATTGATATTAAAGGTTGGTAAATTCCTATCGATAAATCAACCTTCCAAACTATACCAATAGAAATTAGTTTTCCCATTTCATAAAGGATCATTTGTCTTTGGGCAACCAACGTTAATTACGATGACCACCCTATACCTTTGGTCCAAAAATAATTATATAGTACGCAAGTACCCGGTAGATGCAAAGCCACAATCAAGGGTGAGATAATTAATATAAATTAGAACTTGTCGTATATCTGACAGCGCATTGAATAAAATTTAATAATAACATAGGTATAAAACATGCGAAACAGATATGTATAACCAAAATGAACCAAAATAGAATATCAAAGTGCATCAAATTCACAACAGTTATATAAAACAAATGAAATAGATTATATACATCATCAAAATAAAGTCAAAAGAAATATGTCTCTAATAATAGTCAATCATTGATAAAAGCCCCATAGTGTTATGTACTGCACAATGGAATAGTAATAACTCAAAGTAAAAGTATAGATAAGCACCAGCCTCCTGCTCATCTTCTTAGTAGCTCCATTCGCTAATCTCATACTTGATATCTAGTCTACCCATTTAAGAATAACCGAGATAATAAGAAGCAAAGCATAAAACCTCAAGTCAGACATTAGTATCATGTGAGCGACATATATATCTCAAAGTAATATAAAAATCTATATAGTAAAAGAAACAATCGAGTATGAAGAATCATACCTATCATGCCCCTGTATCCAACAAGTTAACACATAACATCGATATATGATATACTATTGTCATGGGGTGTCTAGGTCATCAATATTGATAGTACCTACACCATATGACATCCATAACAGACATAGAAACCATTAAGCATCTCACATTATGCATTGTGCCATGGATACATGATAACTCGTATGACCACATTGTAAGGTCGAGACTACTCAACGTCTCAATTTCCCTTCTGCTTGAATCTATGCTACTTTGTAAGGCAAGGATACTAGACACACATCGTAAAAGTATGGAGCATATCACCGTCACAAGATCTAGAATCATTTCGTATGACTCAAATGAGCATCCTCACAAAACCCCTTCTTTACGAGCACACATCGAAACCTCCTAGTTATTAATGATCCCTTAGCACTCGTCCAGTAGAACAGTCATATATCCTACCCCACAAGCTCCCATCGTCGAACTTGTCTCCTTGGACCATCATCACAACTCACAAGGTCGAGCTGTCATCGCTCAGAACTTCTTTAGACTACCATCGAAAGTCATAGAAGTTCATTGTGTCAAGCCCAAAGTAATATTTCTACTTTCTCACATCGTGCCCAAAGTAGATCTAGAGTTTTTTCGTCTAAAATTCACTTCACTTCCTTCACCACTGAGTCGATTATAGTCGGCCATACACATTAAAATAGGCATCCAGGACATCAGGCGATCGACCATTGCACGCTGCACAAAAAACATGCCCTAAAAGTCCATCATCAAATGTGATTAGTATCGACCAATCAAAGAGTGATCGGTGCTGATAACTTTGGCTAAACACTTATCCAAATTTGGCTAACTTTATATAGCCCTAAACCATTCGTCCTCCCCTTTAAAGCCTGAAGTCTTTACCTATGCAGTCCAATGCAAAAAGTTTCATGCCCCGAAGACTTTGACTACTAGCTCCTCAAAACTGTAATGGGTCATCCATACCATTCGGTGGTAGCTTCCTTGCATTTTCCATGTCCAACCCTATTGTTTGGCTTTTTGATCAGGCTATATTCAGACTAATTGGATAAGTTAGACTCAACTATCATCAAGGACAGTAGCCTAAAGAGATGATCGTGGGGTCCAGAGATCAAGCACAAACGATATTATGAAGCAACGATCAAGCGAAACTAAGAGATGGACTCTATAAAACATTCTAAGTATGGAATAACTCCTATCCTAGGCAAGGGATCGTGTATGAATTCTCCCTTTGCATAAGGATCGGATCGCATCAGCTAAGTGGTACAACTCAACGGAAAACGATTGATATCTCAAAATCTAGAATTTAACTATACATGAAACTTTGGGAACAAGGAGCTAACAAGCAAGGGACCCAACGAACGGTTTGCAGCATGCCACATGGCTTTCAAGAGGGGTCAAGGTTGACCCCTATTCCTTGGGAATTGGGCTTGGCATTTTCTGGGACATCTCGTCTACATCTTGAGATTTTACTATCAAAATTTCAGGAAGATATTTGGTCGTCTGCACCTATAAGTACAGGGTTCATTGTTCATTCAGTGATCTTTACACGGTTGTTTCCTTCGTACTCCATTATAATCTCAGATTCCGATCTGACCCTTCTTGTACTAGAATTCAAAGTGATTAATAAAGTTATTTCATCAAAGTGGACGTAGGCGATCAACGCCGAACCACTATAAATCGATGTCCCTGTTTTTACTTATGCGCTATTATTTTATTGCTATAATCCTTTGTTTTAATTTAATTTTCTTCATTTTATCTCTACAAAATCTCTGTTGGGTATTATGCTAATTTTTGGTGAAAACAAGCTCAAAGTCCTAGCTAAGCAAGCTTGATGTTCTCCCTATTCAAGCCCGAGGTGGCCGCCTCCAAGCTTAACCATTCACACTTGTGCATTTCATTTCTCAAAACCAAGCATCCTAGAACGGTCTTGATCGTTCGACATCTAATGGTTGAACTTGGCCAAATTTGGCCAAGTGTCCTCCAGAACATTTCTATACCCTTTTATGTCTTCCCTTAGCCCCATTTTACGTGTAAACGTCCATACCTGAAATGGTTCATCGTTCTTTGACCTTCATCACATTGATTCTAGATCTTGCTTTATCCACATTAATCTCCATCGTTTTGTGCATCCAACATCAATGATCTAACACCTTGATCATCATAATGCATAAGATCCATCGTAGAACGGTCCCTAGACTCTAATTTTCGTCAATCGGTTTTTTCACCCAATACAAACAACAACAAATTTCATAAGCAAATAGGATACATTTTCATACATACATCTATCAAACAAGCACTTTAACATTTGTTACACCTAAAATTTCCAAGAATGAATAAGGTATGAAACTATCTAAGGTTGGCTGTATGAAGCTATCGCACGATGAAAGCTATTGTACATCAAGGAATGAAGGCTATCAAACATTGAGAAATAAGCCATCACATATTGAGAAGTAGAGCAGTCACATGTTTAAGATAAAAAGGCCAAGCCAATGATAGTGCTACGGAAAATTATAACATGTAAGCCATCGTAAGTTGAGAGCAAGGGGATACCGCAAGTTGATAATATCTAAGCTATTGCAAGTTGAAGCAATTGGGTTATCGCAAGTTGAAGCAGCTGGGCTATCGCAAGTTGACAGTGTCAAAACCATCTCAAATTGATAGCAATGAGTTACCACAAGTTAATAGCAACGGGATACAACAAGTTGATAACATCTAGGCTATCACAAGTTGATAGCTATCAATAATATTAAGAGTTAACGAAAATGTAATAAGCTATCGATAACAAAGAAGTTATTGAAGCTATAGGAAGATGCTACTAAAGAAATAGAGATGATGAGGATACTATAAAAGACATACTTGTTAAAATATATTAATAATTTCTTGTCAAGAAAATTAATATAAGATTATACAAAGGAAGGAGATGAAGATATTCAACACAAAGGATAGAGACAATTCAACTATATAAAGAGTTAGTGCATTAACATGTGAACTATCGCACATCTCAAACTCAACCTGTGACAGCTAATTTTCCCTCTTTTCTCAACCTATAAAAGCCACTTGCCCCCTTTCTTTGACTTGCGATAGCAAACCGCGATAGCTACTTTCCCATTGCCTGTCAGCTTGTGATAACCTATCTTCACCATCAACCTGTGATAGCCTCATTTAACCATTAACCTGTGATGGCCTTGTTTCACCATCAATTTGCAATAGTAGCCTACGATAGCCACTTCTCCCATTTTCTTAACTTACGATAACAACCTGCGACAGCATCACCCGATAGCTCCACTTCCACCAACTTGTGATAGCTTAATATGTATAAAACTCAATAGCTTTTGGGTGAATTTTGATAGTTTGAAACACTAGGATGAGGTTCGATAGTTTATATGATACATATGAGGTTTAATACGAAACTTTCAGAATAAAATGATGAAAATACGAAGTTCACCCATGATGAAACTTTCGACCACACTAATTTTGCATGATTTGTGACCAATTAAGCATCAAAAAATTCATCATTAGATGGAGCATCCCTGGACGAATCTACCCCCTCAACTTCGACTGGCCGTAAATGGTTGAGGCTCCCCAAAAATTAAAAACCTATTAAGGTGTTTGTTTGAAAAACAAGACATAGTTGGTGTCCAAATTCATCTAATTACAGCAAAAATAAATTCAAGCCATATGCTATTGAAAGCTCAATCCCTCCTCTACCAGCATAGGTAGCACGACATTTTATAGAGCTACGATGGCACCGGAATAAGTCGGGAAACAAAAGTGATTTGGCATTTTCAGGCTAAATTACGATTAATTGATGATGAATTAGGATTATTTGCCTATTTGGATTGAATCTACTCACCAAGGTGTACGAATTCGTATAACCAATTTGAAGAATGGAGCCATAATCAAAAGTTGTAAATGGATGGCTACAATTGGCCATATCGATTTGTGAAAATCCAAGTACGGGTAGCTTTTGATGAAATTAACGTTATCGTAAGGATCTTGGAAAAAATATGAGCAATAGTGAAGACCGTTCATTCATATCTATTTGTATGGGAAAGAAATTGCTAATTAAAGTTTACAAAACCAAATAATGATCGGTTTCTAAATTCAAAATTTTGAAAATTTTAAAATTCAACACAATCGAATGTGAAATGAAATATAAAATAAAACAAATAAGAAAAGTAAATCAAATGGGACTGTATACATATAGATGAATTAATTTATTATGTTGAGAAATAACAAAAAAGATATCACAATAAGGCAACTTCGAATGAAATGAATAAAATTGAACAATTTTAATTGAAGTTAGTAAGGCTTATCAAAACTAAAAATTCTTAACGATTATAGCAAATATATCAAGCAACTATTTGGTATCTATTGACATCAAAATTGTCTGCCAACACCCAATTGTGCGGAAGCACCAATATTCAATCCAAACACAGAAATATAAAGAGAAATAAATGAAGAAAAAAATTAAAACAATTAGAAGCAAGTAAAAGAAGACAAGATTTATAGTGGTTTGGCTAACTCTGGCCTACATCCATTCCTAAATAATTCTTTTTATTATACCGAAGATCATTTACACTTAGAATCCAAAATACAAGAATAAAATTGATAGAGTGTAGCCTTGGTTGAAGATGAAGAGAAGCGGATAGAAGATCTTTTTTCTGACGCCATGCCTACTATATTTACAGGGGAAGATGTGCACGGATTGAGCTGAAATTTTGACAAAAGGTTCTGGAGGCCAAGACGAGGCCACCCAAAAATTTCCATGGTCCATTAGGGCCCACAATAGGGGTCAGTACCGACCCCTATTTTGGTGTCCAAATGTCCCTTTGGGTGGTTCCATTTGGTGTTAGCTACTTGATCTCCAAATTTCGTGCAATTCCGATGTACGGTTTGTGAGACATCGTATTTGCCGTGAAGTGGTGTTGAGTGAATCTTGATTCCTGCAGACCCCATTTTAAGCCCACATATGGCAGTATCGACCCCTATGTTGGTGTCCAAATGGGGTACGATCCCTCTGGGTGATTCCCCTTGGTGTTAGCTACTTTCTCCTCAAATTTCGTGCAATTCCGACGTATGGTTTTATGAGATATCGCATTTTCTGTGAAGTGGTGTTGAGTGAATCATGATTCTTGCTGACCCCTTTTTGAGCCCAAATAAGGATCGGTATCGACCCCTATGTTGGTTTCCAAATGGGGTGCAACCCTTCTGGGTGTTTCCCCTTGGTGTTAGCTATTTTCTCCCTAAATATCATGCAACTCTGACATACGGTTTGTGAGATATCGCATTTTTCGTGAAGTGGTGTTGAGTGAATCATGATTTCTGCCGACCCCTTTAGATGGATAGATGTCGATCCTTCCATCTCCTCCAAATGCCATGAGATTCCTAGAGTAGACTTCCTAGGGTCCCCTCTTCTTGTTTCCAAAGCTTCACTTCAATCCGCCTTGTGGTTGTTGAGTTATGGAGCGACCATCGTTGAGTTGTGCTGTTGAGCTGAATACGAACCGATCCCTCTTCTGTTTCCCATAACTCTAACATACGGAATCCGATTGACTTGAAATTTGAAACATAGCCTCACAAGGCCTTCCTTGTCACTTCATACAAATTTCACTTTGATTGGGATAAATATTAGGGATCCGATCCGAATCTACTTAACCATCGTCCATAGTTTCGTTTATAACCGATCTCTGAGCCTGGTAACTGTTTTTCTGGGCATCCCGTCTTGATGATCATAAAGTCCAGTGGGTTAAATTTGCATGTGTACTACCTTGCCAAAAGGCGGGTTAATAGTATCAAATTTTTTTCGGTTCCCTTTATGTAATAAATTAAGAAATATATGAATCATTTGCATTACAAATTTGTGATTCACTAAATGGGGATTTGAGTTTCTTTGCAGGTAAAAGCAAGGGTTATCTATTACTTAAGGCCATAGGTCCCATCAACAAAGGTTTCTGGTCTTCCTTATTATTTTCAAACAAAATTCTTACTAAGCAATTCCTGAGAGGAGAAAAAGGATCATAATATCTTTCTTTTTGAATTAATTCGTCGCGTAAAGCTTAAAATTATGGTTTCTCTATACTCATGACAAGGAATGACTTTTTATTCAAAATCAAATTATGATTTTCTATCTTAAAGCTTTGATTTGAACTCCTTCCTATATGATGATGGATTTCTTTAGACTTCTGCTTTTCTTTGTTATTATTATTTGGATGATGAAATTTTTACTATTAAAGTACATCCCTTCCATCATGATAGTCAACGGGCTTTATGAGATAAGATACTATTATGATCCACAACTTCAGAGAAATTTCTAGAAATGTAAAAGACCATGGATTACTTATTATTCAAAAGTCACAAATTCCTCCATTATAGTACGATTGCTTGACTCATATAAATGGATACCAAGATTTTTAGTTAAGTATGTACCTTTGGAATTATATACGAGATTTGCATGCTCCACTGATGTGAAAGAATACCCCACATACTCCTGGATTCCATTGTCAGAAATAAATTATTAAACAACAATGAAGTTCAAAGTGTTACTTCTCCAGATCATTGTAACAACTCGGATTCTTCATCATTTGATATAGAATATTTAAATAGTTTTACATATTGGATTGGAATATAATTTGATTTTTGGATATGAAAGATTCTGATTGAAAATTTTAGAATGGGTTTAAAAATTCCAATATAGCGATTTATTGAATGAATTTAATTGTTGAATTAATAACTGAAAATCATTTAAATAATTGAATTGGAGTTGAATAGGAATCAAAACGATTTCTAATGTTGATAAAAATTCTATTTGAATTAGAATTTAGTTGGTAAAGTTTAAAATTTAGATTTCAAGCGATTTAGTCAAATTTTTAAAATCGTCGATTTTATCGACGCGTTAAAATAGCGATCCTGGGCACAATCTCGGAATTCGATGAAACTAGTTCCATTGGATCCATAATAGTATATTATTGTCGGATTTCAAATTTCGTAGCATTTGGATTTACCGTTTGGTCGTGCGATCCGAAAACGCCTAGAAATAATTTAATTGAATTTAATTGAAGTAGTAAATTTAAAAAACTATATTTCACATACGATCGAAATAGGTTCTGAAACTTGTTCAATTGGGTTCGGAATAGCGGTATAACATTAGGAATGCCAAGTAGCACGCCTCGATAGGGATTCGGGATTTTGAGTTATGCAACGATATATTTTGATTATAATATGAAAGAACAAAAAATTTAGAAGTCAAACTTGGCCGTCGTGTACCCGAAGCCTCTTTCTCTCTTGTACTTAAAACGTGAATTCCCTTTTTCTTCTACCTCTCATAGTTCAAAAATGAAATCACGTCTCTCTCTCTCCCTATTTCAGAAAATCGAAATCGATTTATACAATGAAAAAAAGAAGAAGAGGTAAACGAACGCGATCGACTCGCGTTCGATTGAGTCTGGAAGAGGGCCGATGGTGTTTAGGAGGGGTAGCTTGTTTTCTTGGTTTCGGCAGCAGCGAGTGGCCGTTAGTGACTTAGAGTTTTGGGATGTTGATCGGACATGCGTGCGACCTAGTGGCGTCGCGATGAGGAGGCGGCTTCGGCCGTTGGCGTGAGTTTTGGGGTCGCAAACTGGCTCACGTGAGCACGAGAGGCGGTCAGTGAGGTTGACTTCGATCAATACGAGGTTGCGATTTAGATTTAGGGGATCGAGTATGGGTGTTGTTTCTGGTGCTGTTTTTCAGACTATTGGATCCACCATCAATATTTGGAATTCTATCAGAGGAAAAAAAAGAAAAAAATTGTAAGTGGTGGCGTCTCAGGAGCAGGTAGAGGGAGGATGGCAATAATAGTTCGTCGAGCAATTGAGGGATGAGGGAGAGAGAAGGATAAGAAGGATCGGCCATTGGGATGTTCATAGTCTGAAACTGTAGCATGTTGAGGAGGAAGGATACTGTTAATGACGGTAATTTGTTATTAATGATGTTCATTTAAGAAATTAATTATATTATATAATTTGTATAGCTTATAAATGAAATATCAAAATTCATTTGAGGTTGGAATCAAACAAAAAAAGTTGTGTTGCGATCGTGATGACGAGAGCTTCACAATGAAATTGGTTTGGGATTTTGCGAAGTCAAATGGGATTTTGATAATTTAAAAATTGGAACGGATTGCAAATAAAATCAAGGTGAGTAAATCTCACTCAATTTGGTTAACTGGGTTTTAGTTATAGTGATTGAAATTATTTATTGGCTGATTGGTTGAAATTGATATATTATTATCAATTGGATGTTATATTATATATAGTAGTATATATATATATATATATATATTAGTAATTGGATATACTCCCGCCTCTTGGAGCGGATGAGACCATATGTGCCCCGCATAATAGCGGATGACCCTATATTACCGCGATATCCCACCTCGAAGCGGGAATGGTATTTTATGTTATCTAACGTCTGTATATGTAGGGAAACAGGTTGGAGGGATCCAACTGGATTCCTCAAATATATTGATTGTTTTTCATATGTAGTGATATATTATGGAATTGAATAATCTGTTATAGATTGTTGTGTGATTGGAATGTTTTGGATGCTATAGTAGGACTGGCCTTAATTTTTGTATTTAAATACCATAAATATTATATTCGAATTTGAAGGAATTTAATGGGATTTTTGATATAAAAATATTTATATTGGAATTTGGATTATTTTAAAGGAAAATCAAGTTAGATAAAATAATAATTTGATTTTTGGGTTTGTACTTAACTATGCGGAAAGTATTTTTAATAGAGTTTTTAAAATAATTTATATATGGAATTTTAACTATGGATTTTAAAAGGATATTTTTTTTAAATATGGATAAGGAGTTTTAAAATAGATATTTTAAAATGGATTTGAAAAATAAATTGAATTTATTAAGAAATGGATTTATAAAATGAGATTTTATAAATAGGATTAGTTTTATAAACAAGTGAAACTCAAAAGGAGTTTATTAATCTATATACGATGTTTATAAATGAGGAAAAATGATATCAGTTGATGAATTGTAAATATAAATTTACAATCTGAACTTATATCAAGTTATGGAAATTGTTTTTGGAAAAGAAATAATGGAATCTATTTTCAAATGTGGGAGTGATTATAAAATTGAGATGTAATCGATGTGATATGAATTGAGATAAGGAATTTATAGGTGAATTTTAAAGGATTTGTGAAATAGGGAATAAATGAAATATTTCCTAAGTATTGGAAAATAAATGATTTTGGGAAGTTATACTTAAAGATATTTCCTAAGTATTGGACTGGAAGGATTTGAAATATTTTAACTACGAGATTATTATTACAGAAATATTTCCAAAGTGTTGAATTATAAATGGAATTGGAAGAAAATATTAAAAAGTATTGAGATGGTTTGAAATTATCCTGTTATAGATATAAGTATTTGAAATTGTTTTTGAATATTGAAATATTGAAGAGATTTGAGTTTAGTCTTTCTAAAGATATTTTTAAATAAATATTTTGGAAATTTTATAAATTGGGCCTAGTGACTACTTATGATTGTTATTTTGACAGTTAAATAACCGACTATAAAATTTGGCCAAATTCGTTGATCGTTTCGAAGATACCGGGATCAGATTTAATTATCCGAAAACCACTTCGATCTGGTTTGTGCGTACGAATTGTAATATCTCGAAAATAATGGAGATGGTGATCTTGAAGGATATTCGATTTGTCCAGACCCAGGACAACTTGTATGGATGAATGTTATCATTGCACTGCTTACTTGGAAGGAAGTGTTAGCATTCCAAGTATGAATGCTATTCTAAAAAGTAAACGTAGCCTCAAGCCTCATCAATCGGGAAATGACCGAAACAGAGCATGCAGCAGGGTTAAGTGGGTCGCACCCAAGTAGGGTATGTTATCACTTTTGTAGATACCCACAGATATATATATTATAATTATGGAAATGGTTGTGCATAGGAAGAGAGCACTTGATTAGGGTGGGAACACCCGAGGTGATAACATATTCGTTACTAGTAGTCAATTACTAGGTCGGTCCTGTGTGGCAGGGTACAAGATGTTCTTATCAGATCCAGGTATATTGTTCTAGAGACGAACTCGTCGGAGGTAGTTCCTTACTTGGTCATAGTATGGAATCCAATATCCACTACGAGCCTGTACGGTTTTGATTGTATACCAAGTATTGCTGAAATGTAAGATGTAAGCATTTCAGCTATTTTCTAATTTACTTTCTATATACACTATTATAATATCAGATGATTTTGATATAAAATGTTTTGGTTATTGTAAGGTAAAAACCACTCGTGTTTATGTGTGACGTGGTCTTACGAGATACCTTTGTTTTTCAAAGGATTTTGATAACTGTAATAATTTAAATTGAGTGTGTTTTCTCACGCTGGTTTTCCAGACTGACTTGGGTGATATTTTATTGTAATGCTCGGGTCAGGCCGAGTATTACATATTTAGGTTAGAATGCTATGGAGCTCAGGAGACGAGCTGGAGGATTTCAGACGTATATCACGTACTTGATTTATATTCCGCTATGTGTGTAAAATGAATGTTCAGTATTGTAAGGACAAGTTATTATAACTATCCAGATTGATTGTTGATTGTTGATTGTTGTACTCTGATGATTGTATATATATTAATAGCTACATATTCTTTTGTATAAAAATCTGTTATTATTATATATTATATTTTGTTCCGCTGCGATTGTGAGATTCTATGTTGTTGTTTCTATTTTCTTCTATCCTTCTCTTCTTTACCCCTAATGATCTGGTATTTCTGGCACTCGATTGCTCGACATGTTATACAGTGAACATATTGATGTCGATTTTCAAGGGTCGAAAATCTACGGGCCATTATAGTTGGTATCAGAGCTGAAGGTTAAGCGAGAACCTTGGCTTTGGTGAGGATTACTTATTAAAGATAGGGCCAGAAGTACCCTAGAATGAGTTTGAGTGTATTAATAGATATGAGCGCGTATTTGTTAGTGAATATAAATTGTTTTATATTGTGTTGACTTATAAGTCGAGTGGCATATAAATTTTGGTCGAGTATCGGGACGCCACTAAATCGATAGGAATTTCTAAACACTTAAAACCGACAATTCGACACAGTATTTTTTTGAAGCGGGTAAATGAAATAATTTTACCCGAATTATTTTTTGATATAAAAGAAATAATTTTCTGAAATTATTATAGTATATTGATGTGTTTGGATGTTATTATTATAATCAAGAACAAGATTATAAAAACTAAAATGGTTATATATAACCAAATGAAAAATGGTATAAGTATGAACTATACAAATGAATTATAATCAAAATGGATTCAAACTCGAATTCAGAAATTTAAATCCCGGAAGGTTTGGAAAATATTTTCAGAAGTGTTATAAAAATGAAATTGGTGTTATTTTGGAAATATTTTTGAAATAAAAATGGTTTAAAATGGTTTAAAAAATAATTCCGATGATGATCGCGACATCATCGGTGTTCATTTTCGAGTTTCTAAGTGATGGGTTACAACCGTAGTAATTTGATATGAGGATTTTTTTTTAAAAACTAGTATTGTTTTAGAAAGGAAATTTGTGTTGAATAAAACCAAATTGGTTGTGAAAATTCCAAAGAATGGTTTGTTAAAACCAAGAAAGAGCTATATATTTGATTTCAGATGATTTGAAATAAAAACCGAGTGTTTGATTTCTAGAGTTTTTATTTAATTGTTGGGAAAAACATCAGGATATAAGTTTTGAACTTATAAATCGAGAATGGTTTTAATAAGAAAGAAAAAGTATGGAATTTGAATTTTGGAATTAAATTTTACCTTGAGTAAGTTAAAATGATTAAAATTTAATTTGAGATAAGTTAAATAAAGTTAAATTTGATTGGAAATGTTATCAAATTGAAGTGAATATAATTTTAAGTATTAAAGTGACTATATAGCTATGAGTTATAAAATTTAAATGGAATAAAAATTTAAGTGAAATTTATGAAATTGCAAATAAATAAGTTTGAATAGCTTACAAAATTGGAGTTAATGGAATAAATATATACTTAAGCTATAAAGTGATGTATAATCTTGAGTTGAAAATTTTAAATGTAGATAGACTCGAGTAAGCATCGATGAAATAGGATTTGGTTGGAAATTTAACATTTGCAAAGGAGATTTAATTTAAAATGAGTCAAATTGAATTAATTCAAGTATAGAATTCATATAATTGAGAAAAATAAGTTGTGTAACTTATAAATTGGAAAACGTGGAATAGGAAAACCAAAATAAAAATGGTTTGATATTTTGGTGAAGAAATAAAAACCCAAACTTGAATTATAAGATGAATTTGAACTCAAGTAATTTAAATGAAGTGATTTTTGAAATAATAAAAATCAGATATTGAATTATAAATTGGAGGTGTACTAATTAGATAAATTAATTAGTTTATTGGATATAGAAATGGAACTTAACTTGGGTAAGTAAAATGGATTGAGGATTGAAATTTAATATGGAAAAATTGAACGTGAATCAATAGAAATAGATAAATTGGTTTAGAATCAATTTAAAAGGTTTATAAGCTTAAGTGGTTATTTGATTAAATGAATATCACCGAATTTGATGGAAAAATTTGTCGTTTGACGAAAACGGAAGTAAATAAAATTCTGTGAATCAATGGCAAGTGAATAAATTGATTTTTAATCAATTTGGAATGGATATGAATTTGTTAGGTATAAATGCAAATTTGATGTAAGCAAATTTGTTTGTAAATCATTCGAATTGAATGAAATGGGTATATCAATCGATGTAAAGTAATTAAATTAGTATCGGAACCTTGTGATTGTTTATAAATACATGTTTAACATGTTTAGTTGTGCAAAGTATGTGTTTAACTATTTAAACAAATGAAATGTTATTAAATTTTCATGTTTTAGTACTTACGTGTTTAAGTTAAGTAACTATAGGTACAAGAAGACCATTTGGCTAGATTTTGGATGCGCAATTTGCATATAGAATAAGCTCGCTTGCTTAAAAACGCTAAATAAAGGTACGTTTTCGGATTAAATACCGCAATGAATAAATATTGATATATATTGTGTTTTTCCGACCGTGTGGATCGATGTATATATTTTTATCATTTTTGTCATATTGCAAAAGGCTCTTCGTATAAAGGAGACTCTGCCAAAAAATTCGAAAATTTAGGGTGTTAGAAATTTTTTGAAAATTTGTGAAAATTTTTGTTAACTAGGAATTGATTTTTGAATTTAACTAAGAAATAAAGGGTTTTGGATGAATGTTTAGAATTAGTTAGTGAATGCAGGTTTAGAAATGTAGAAAAGTGAAGTATCTAGTTTTAATTAAGTGGGTTTTTGGAAAGTAGTGCGTTTGGATCATTCGTCCTACCTTAGCAATTTCGGGGACGAAATTCTTTTAAGGGGGGAGGAATGTAACGACCCGGATTCTTCGTCATTTGATTTAGAATATTTAAATGGTTTAAATATTGGATTGAAATATAAATTGATTTTTGGATATGAAAGACTCTGATTGAAAATTTTAGAATGAATTTAAAAATTCAAATATAGCGATTTATTGAATGAATTTAATTATTGAATTAATAATTGAAAATCGTTTAAATAATTGATTTGGAGTTGAATAGGAATCGAAACGATTTCTAATGTCGATAAAAATTCTATCTGAATTAGAATTTAGTTAGTAAAGTTTTAAAATCTAGATTTCAAGCGATTTTGTCAAATTTTTAAATACGTCTATTTTATCGACGCGTTAAAATAACGATCTGGGGCATAGTCTCGAAATTCGATGAAACAAGTTCCATTGGATCCGTAATAGTGTATTATTGTCGAATTTCAAATTTCATAGTGTTTGGATTTATCGTTTGGTCGTGCGATCCGAAAACGCCTAGAAATAATTTAATTTAATTTAATTTTAGTAAATTTAAAAAGCTATATTTCACATACGATCGAATTAGGTTCCAAAACTTGTTCTATTGGGTTTGGAATAGTGGTATAACATTGGGAATGCCTGACGGCACGCCTCGATAGGGATTCGGAATTTTGAGTTATGCAACGATATATTTTGATTATAATATGAAAGAAAAAAATATATAATAAATTTAAAACTCAAACTTGGCTGTCGTGTACCCGAAGCCTCTTTCTCCCTTGTACTTAAAACGTGAATTCCCTTTTTCTTCTACCTCTCACAGTTCAAAAACGAAAACCCATCTCTCTACCTATTTCAGAAAATCAAAATCGATTTATACAACGAAAAGAAAGGAGATAAACGAACGCGATCGACTCCCATTCAAGAGTCTGGAAAAGGGCCGATGGTGTTTAGGAGGGGTATTTTGTTTTCTTGGTTTTGGCAGCAGCGAGTGGCCGTTAGCGACTTAGGGTTTTGGGATGTTGATCGCACACGCGTGCGACCTGGTGGTGTCGCGATGATGAAGGCGACTTCGGCCATTGGCGTGAGTTTTAGGGTCGCAAACTGGCTCGCGTGAGCACGATAGGCAGTCGACGAGGTTGACTTTGATCAGGACGTTGCGATTCAGATTTAGGGGATCGAGTATGGGTGGTGCTGTTGTTCAGACTATTGGATCAGTCATCAATATTTGGAATTCTGTCAGAGAAAAAAATGAAAAAAAGAAAAAAAAAACTGTAAGTGGTGGCGTCTCAGGAGTAAGTAGAGGGAGGATAGCAATAGTTGTTCGTCGAGCAATTGAGAGATGAGGGAGAGAGAAGGATAAGAAGGATCGGCCATGGGGAAGTTCAAAGTCTAGAACTGTAGCATGTTGAGGAGGAAGGATTACTGTTAATGACGGTAATTTGTTATTAATGATGTTCATTTAAGAAATTGATTATATTATATAATTCGTATAGCTTATAAATGTAATATCAAAATTCATTCGAGGTTGGAATCAAACAAAACAAGTTGCATTACAATCATGATGACGAGAGCTTCACAATGAAATTGGTTTGGAATTTTGCAAAGTCAGATGGGATTTTGATCGTTTAAAAATTGGAATGGATTGCAAATAAAATCAAGGTGAGTAAATCTCACTCAATTTGGTTAACTGGGTTTTAATTGTAGTGATTGAAATTATTTATTGGCTGATTGGTTGAAATTGGTATATTATTATCAGTTGGATGTTATATTATATATAGTAGTATATATATTAGTAATTGGATATATTCCCGCCTATTGGAGTTGATGAGATCCTATGCGCCCCGCATAATATCGGATGACCCTATATTACCGTGATATCCTGCCTCGAAGTGGGATTGGTATTTTATATTATCTAACGTCTGTGGATGCAGCGAAATAGGTTGGAGGGATCCAACTGGATTCCTCAAATATATTGATTGTTTTTCATATATAGTGATATATTATGGAATTGAATAATCTGTTATAGATTGTTGTGTGATTGGAATGTTTTGGATGCTATAGTAGCACTGGCCTTAATTTTTGTATTTAAATACCATAAATATTATTTTCGAATTCGAAGGAATTAAAAGGGATTTTTGATATAAAAATATTTATATTGGAATTTGGATTATTTTAAAGGAAAATCGAGTTGGATAAAATAATAATTTGATTTTTGGGTTTGTACTTAACTATGCAGAAAGTATTTTTAATAGAGCTTTTAAAATAATTTATATAAGGAATTTTAACTATGGATTTTAAAAGGATATTTTTTTTTTAAATATGGATAAGGAGTTTTAAAATCGATATTTTAAAATAGATTTGAAAAATAAATTGAATTTATTAAGAAATGGATTTATAAAATGAGATTTTATAAATAGGATTAGTTTTATAAACAAGTGAAACTCAAAACGGGTTTTTAATCTATAAACGGTGTCTATAAATGAGGAAAATTGATATCAGTTGATGAATTGTGAATATAAATTTACAATGTGAATTTATATCGAGTTATGGAAATTGTTTTGGAAAAGAAATAGTGGAATCTATTTTCGAATGTGGGAATGATTATAAAGTTGAGATGTAATTGATGTGATATGAATCGAGAAGGATTTTCTAACAACCCGAATTCTAGTGGGTCCAGGTTTTTCGCAAAAATGCAAAAACCTAAATCCACTGAAGCCTAAGTTGGGTGTCTGGTATCCTGAAAATAGGCAAAGATAAATATATCAAAGCTCAAATAAATATCTCACAACGGAACTGAGTAAAATATAGTAATAAGTAAATACTCACCAAGGTGATAACACTTTCTAAACAAGTGTCTCAAAGCTGGAAAATCTCTGCCATCTGTCTAACTTATGGGATGATATGAGGAGGGGGTCAGAACTAAAGTTCTGGTGAATGGACAAATCATACACTTCTAAGCATAATTCTACATATACCGTTCTATTTCCATTTTCTATTATATTAGGTTTATTGGGTTTATAATACTCTCGCCTCTGTGCGTGAGTCGTACCCATCTACTCCCTACTAGATTGAGACCTAATAACTAATATATATATAGCTAAATGCCCAAAGACCGCATCGGTCCTAGTTTCTACCCATAGTACCTTCCGTATCCTTCTCAAAAAGGACTCCATCGTCTCGCTACTAGAGCATATTGTAACTACATCTGTAAAGGACAGCTTCGTGAGGCATACAATACAGATGTTTCGTCGTCTACTATGAAAACGTGAAACTGCATCCGCACTAGCTTATACTAGTGCTCGGACATCCACAATGTACCACCCAGTGCATACCTTTAGGATTACACGTAATCATTCTATCTACTCCCTAAATTCCGCTAACAAGGTCTACCTTGTACGGAACTCAGTCGGGGATTTTCTATATCTGTAAAGGTCCACTTCGTTAGACCTACAATACAGATATTCTACTTGGTATACAGATATTCTACTTGGTCTGTCTCTTTTCTCATCGTGGCTATGGCCCCACGCAGCCCCCCCTCAACTAATCGAAAGTCCTTTCTAGAGCTAAGTGGCAGTGTCCTACTGCAAACAATCTAAATACCCAATTAGCTGTGCCCCTCATCCAATGTCTCGATAGTGAAAGAATCATTAGCCTGTTGGTTTGACTCTAGTCTTTCCCGAACTCGCTCTGACTGACGATGGCTTGATCTCCGCATGCAACTATCCTTTTGGGTTTGGCCCATAATTACCTACTCGTAAACTATAGTATGGTGTCATACAAATATCGTACTCCATCACTAACCTTTTGACTGTCTACAAAGGTCCGCTTCGTTAGGCCTGCAATGCAAAAGCAGTCAAGGCATACTCTCTTGATGGAACACCTATAGACCTGCCTCCGGGGGTGCAGCTTCGTTAGTCCTACCCCAGTGGGCCATCCTAGAGTATCATCACGTCCCGTTGAAGTCTCGTACTTCCTTCTAGCCCAAACAAACTAAGTTGGACGCGCTCTTTCTGTACTAAAAATCTGCGATGAACTGCTTCGTTAGGCTCTTTATCCAAATTCTCTTTGGGCTACTCCAAATGCACCTTACCATTTTATTAGACCCTACGTCTAATCTTTTACTATGCGTTTGGTTTACTTTTCTTATTCTGTTGGCTACTTATTTCCCCTAATCAGCATGCCCAGCCCCACCCATGTGTGAGACCATTAGTCTTAGACCTGAAAGGGAATGCTGCCAGTACGAACCACTTCTATTCACTACAACAAAAGTTTGTTTTGACAACATTTATTATCAGCGTTTAAACATTGAATGTTGTAGTAAATGTTTCTGAGAGAGTTATTCGTGAGGATAAACGCTGAAAATAGTGTCGCTGTGTTTATTTTGGTTTGCCGCCAACTCACGTGTTTACTTCCAGAGAAAATTCATTTTCCCTCGTCTCTTAATAATTCATTTCCCTCTCCATCGTTTTTCATTTTTCCAACTGTCCATTTCGATTTCAATTCTCCTACCACCAGATTGCAGCATCGTTCATCTTCCGTGTCGATTTTGATTGAGCGTCTCTGTCGCCGGCTCTTCTATCAGCATCGATTTGGAATTGATTGCCCTAAACTTGGTGGAACTGGTGAGCATTTTTTCTTAACCCTAGTTTTCAGTTAAGTTTGAAACATTGCAAAGTATCATATCTTGCTTATCTGATCAAGTTTAAAGTTTCAAACGATTTCGGTTATTAGATCGAGAAGGAAAAAAAATTAACTAAAGATGAACGTGGATTATTAGAATGTTTGCTGCCTCTTTGATCCATTAACGATTTCCCTTTCCAACTTTTAAAGTGTGAATTTGTAAATATCAAACTGTTTATTTTTGGAACTTAATTCACAATGACATCTCTTACCCAGTCTTTAGTCCATATGATTGCGAATTTGGAAGAAGAAGAAAAAATCAGTTGATTATGGAATCTTTGGCTGTAAATTCTTGGTGTTTTGTGGTGAGGACGATGATTAAGATATAGCTAGGGTTGACGTTAGAATAGCTGGCTGGTTCAGCTTATTTCGAGCAAGGTACTATGAAACAAACAGAAAGTGTCATATTATATTTAATAACTGGCGCCATTGAATTGAGAGAATTAATGAGTTTAATAGCTTTGAATGACTGCTTACTAAATATATAATTCAGATTCTAAACTTTTTAAATTAGAAAACGCAAATCAGCTTGAAGTTTTCTTATAACATCAAAAATATAGATTTAGAGTTGTTTATATACGGTCAAATCTCGACGGTTTGATGTTGATTTAGAGTTGTTTAATATAGATTTAGAGTTGTTGATATGTAGACAGTGGTTATGTGGGAAGTTAATGAAGTGAATATGTGGATGTGGTCTGATGCAAGACTGATGGTGGAAGTGCAGAGTCATGAAGACAGTGGTTATGTGACAGTTTGAACAGAGATTGGAAGATGTGAATTGGTGAACGAAGTGGATGAACTGGTGAAGTCTGATGGTCAGTAGCCGTAATTGATGTACAGTAGGAGTTGTACAATGGCTGTTGATGGTTTGAATGTGTATAGTAGGAATTGTGGCTATGAGTAAGGAGACTCTTTTTTCCTGAATAAACCATTTTGTTTTCGTACTTACAATCATAACAACTAATTGAATTTTGTCATATAAATTCATTGGAGTGAAACTACAAATTTATACCTGAAACTATTTATCTCTATTCACTGTAAATTGATAAATGGAGTGAATTCTGATTTTTTTTTTCTTTCTATTTTTTTGACATGGAGCATGGGTGGATAAATGTTTGTCTGAGATAAGATGAATCACATTACTACATCTTAGATTTCATGAATTTTTTTGCTACATATTTACCACGGTTGTGTTTACATATTTGTAGTAGCTGATTTTGGATATTCCCCTTAATTGGTGATAATGTGTCCATGTCTATTTGTCAATTTTAATTTGAGGTAGGTATTGTTAGTATATTCAATTGTATAGCACTTTCCTATTTTTAACTTTTGAAATCTTTCCTTCTCATTTCCATAACAAAGAAACTTTTCCTTCTCATGAAAAAAGAATTGAAGTTTCTTACTGTTGCAAATTCTTCAATGACCCACTAAATTATCTACCGCCTCTGCTGACAAGATGTTATTGAAAGTTAAAACTTAAAACTACTATCTGTAGTCTTTATTTAAAATTTTGCTTCACCACATTACGCATTGCAGTTAACATGTTTTTTGAATATTCGAAAGGTACAATATGGAGTACAATTTAGCTATGATGTACTTCAGAAAGTCTCGAATAAGTAATGTGAACATGTAAATATAAGATCTAAATTAGGTATGAAAAAGTACCTGCTTAAAGTTTTTGATGATGTTCAACCAAAGGGTTCATTAATGAAGAATTATGTAAATGGAAGCAAATGATCAGACTCTTTACTGACATCAAGTATCAGGAGCCAAATTTATTGTTAATGGCGCAAGCCAAGTATCAGGAGAGGGGTAATGCATAGACATTACTCCGGTGCTACAAAATAGCGCCGTTGTAATGGCAAATTTTTTGGAAACAGTTTGGCTTACATAATTCCTTTTGGTTTGTGGCTTAAATTCATGTGGATGTTTCCCAGTGTAGCTTTGCAATGTTTATACATAACAACTAAATGTCAGAAGGTAACGCGTTAACCAATACATTTTGAATCGTTGTATATGCATTTTAGTTGTGTCATGCCTCTGTTGGTTACTTGTATGTTTTATGTTTCTGGCTTCATGTTCCTATTGTCATGTCGCAGTGTTACACTCGTTTGTTGGTGATGCCTGCTTTGGAAATTTATGCATTTTTTTACTAGATTTGGTATCGGTAATCTCTACTTGTTTAAATAGTCTAATTTCCAATTACTATTTTAGCATTTTAGATACTTGATTGCTTCCATATTATATATGATGATGGAGAAAGACTGGTTGCGTCTACACAGGTAATCATATACAAGTAAATTTACACATAACTTTAGACTTAACATGTTTTGAAAATGAAAGCTAACATTCTTGTTGCTTTCAATTTTAAACATAGAACCAGTAAAGAGTATGGAAAAGGAGCTCAAAATTTTGTACGTGTTGCGAAGAAAAAGTTAGGGGATGTAGAGAAAATTTTGTGTCCTTGTTTAGATTGTCGAAATCTTAGTCATCATTATGGTGAAACCGTCATTGAGCATTTAATTATAAAGGGAATGGATCCTAAGTACAAAGATGGTAGGTGGAATAATCATGGCGAGCAAGTAGATGTTGAAAATAATAATAAAAAGAGTGAGGCGTACGACTTACTCAAAGCAATTCACTATGAAGATGAAGACTACTTTAATCATAATTTTTTTGATGATGATAAAGATAAGGATGATGCACAGAGACGACACGATGATTTTGAAGGACTTTCCAAATGATTTTGGAAAAGAGTAGATTAAGGGAAAAAGTAAGAAAAGGAAGATCGATGACAGTAGTGAGGATGAAGATAATGAAGATGATAATTCTGTAAAAAAGGAGCTATCAAGGTGGAAAAAAAGATCAATTTTTTTTGACTTGCCATATTGGGAGGTTAGTATTCAAATCTCTTTTTTATTTATTAATCTAAAAAAAAGAATATATAGAAAATTTAAATGTTAATTTTTTTTCGTAGGAACTTCCATTGCGTCATAATTTGGACGTAATGCATGTTGAGAAAAATGTTTGTGAAAGCACACTAAGTACAATGTTGCATGATAACAAATCAAAAGATGGGATTAATTGTAGACATGATTTAGAGGATTGGGGTATTCGGCATGGTCTTTATGCACAACCCCGTGGAACCAAAACATATCTTCCACCAGCTCCGTATACATTATCAAAATTGGAGAAAAAAATATTTTGCAAAAGGTTGTATGATTTCAAAGGTCCCGATGGTTATTGTTCAAATTTCAAAAAATGCATGTCGTTGGTGGATTGTAAAATTAGTGGTTTGAAGTCTCATGATTATCATGTTTTAATGCAACAATTATTATCGGTTGCAGTAAGAGGTTTATTGCCAACCAGACCCCGAAATGCAATAATTCGTCTATGTTTATTTTTCAATAAAATATGTCAACGTGTTCTTGATAGGGAGAAGTTGCAACAACTTGATGATGATATCGTTAAAATATTGTGTGAACTTGAAAGATATTTTCCACCCTCATTTTTCGATATTATGATACACTTGACAATTCATCTTGGAAGAGAAGCACGATTGTGCGGACCAGTTCATTTTCGTTGGATGTATCCTTTTGAAAGGTATATGAAAACACTCAAAGACTACGTAAGAAATTATGCACGACCTGAGGGGTGCATTGCAGAATCATATCTTGCCGAAGAATGCATGAAATTTTTTAGTGAATTTTTGAGTAAGTCGGTAGATATTGAAAAAAAAGATCGAAATGAAGATTACGAAGATAACGCAATACTTGAAGGGCGTCCAATTTCAATGTCCAAATCAATTACATTGTCTTCCAATGAGAAAGAAATTGCTCATTTAGCTGTGTTAATGAATATGGCTATGGTGGAACCATTTTTAGAGTGAGTATATGTTATGTCCCACTTTCATTGATTTGATGTGCTTGTATTGGCAACTATAATTTAACATCACTTTTACTGTACTAGTTTGCATTTGGAGGAGTTGCAAAATTCAAACAAGCGCTTAGAAAAAAATGCGACCTTACTGTGGAAAACCCATAGAGATAGCTTCGCTGATTGGATTAAAAGGAAGGTTTGTTAAAGAATTTCAATATTTTCATATATGAATTAATGAAATTACTTGTTTAATATGTTTGAATATTTTTTTAGATACCTATTGACTCAAAGGATCATGATAAAATATTAAAATGGATTGCATACGGTCCTAAAAAGACGGCATTCTCCTACAAAGGATATATTATTAATGGACAACGATTTCATACAAAAGATGTTGATAGAGAAACCCAGAATAGCGGAGTAACTTATGACGCGACTACCATGTGTAGAGCAAGTGCAAAAGACATTTCTCAAGTGGTTGATGTGGTTACGTACTATGGGATACTGACTGAAATAATTTTACTAGATTATAATGTTTTTTATATTCCTGTTTTTAAGTGTCATTGGGCGAACATAGGAAACGGGATAAAAGTTGAAGATGGATTCACTCTTGTTAATTTACATCAAAGTCAGGTTTCATTTTCAAAAGATCCTTATATCCTCGCATCTCAAGCGAAACAAGTCTTTTATTCAAGAGAAAATGATTCTTCTAATTGGTATGTTGTAATGAAAGCACCGCCAAGAGGTTTTCATGAATTAGAGATAGATGATTTTGTTGAAGAAGCTAACTATGTTGCGAGCGGCCCTGAAGAAAACGATATGGATGCAGATGATTTAGTTGAGAATGTTAGTTATGTCAGGGAGGATTGCGAAGGCATACTTGAGTAGTTTTGATGTCTTGTTTTCTTATGAGAAGTTTAAGTTAGATAATGAAGTCTTATTAAATGTTGAAATTTGAAATTTTGTTTTGAACTTTGATGTATGTATATGGTGATGTCAGTAGCAACTTTGGAAACGATATGGATGCAGATGACCCACCAATATATTAAAATTATAGTAGTATATATGTTTCATATGGTTTTCTTGCTAATTGCTATAATCAACACAAAGCCTGTGATTTTTTTCCTAAGATGGCTACACAAATGTATAGTGTATACTAATTGCAGTTGTATATTCTTGCAAATATTGTTTGTTTTATATATTGCATTTTTTACAAGGCCTACTGCTCAAAGACTTAACTGCTCCTCGCATGATCGAAGTTGGACCTGAGTTCTGATTTTGGTAAGACGCAGGCCAATTTGTACTTTCTATATGTTACAATTTTTGTAAGGCAAACTGATTTTTGGTTATGAAAATATAGTGGATGATTAATTTAAAAAAACACTCCTGATAATTATGTACTAGATTCCCTTGACAATCAAGTGCACTGTACCAGTGCAAAGAATTAGTAACGTAATGAAATAAATAATTAGTTTAATTACAAGGATGATCACCAATTTGAACCAGAAATAACATTGACTAGGTCAAGTGATACAAGTCAAAAATGTTACGTCATGCAGCAATATATAGTGCATACTGCATGCTCTGACAAAGTCTTTTTTATTTGTACCTTAAAAGTTTTACCTAGAATATGCTCTTATAACTTGAAATTCATATGTTGATATGTTATACTTGCAAAAAATGGTTAGAAGTACGAAAAAGACAATGGATAAGAGGATTACGCGCAATCAAAAAAGACTCGAACAATCCACATATGCAATCGATGGGTCTAATGCAATAGAAGAGCATATTGAGCCACCTTTGGAAAACAATGATGTTGGGAATGCAAACAACTCAATCGCATACACTGCTATGCAAGTCGATGGAAATCCTGAAACAACAATGGAAATCGAGAGAACAATTGAAGACATTGATGCAAATCAGATTTCGAAAAAGAAGACTAGAGGCCCAACCAAAGTGAAAAGACTTCCTTCAGATGTTGCAAGCCGAATCGAAGTCGAGTTTAACTCATCGGGCGAACCGATAGTAAAAGGGTCGGTGAAGCTATCTTCTTATCTGGGGCCACTTGTGCGCGAGCATGTTCCATTTACACTTGAGGACTAGAGGCAACTTGGTGAAGAATTGAAATCAGTTCTATGGGAATCCGTTCAGGTTTGCTTATCTTGCAATGTTCTTGCAATGTTCTTAGTTACTGTATAACATATCATCAATCTCTAAAGCTCAAATCTTTCATCATTTGGCTTACGATCCTCCAATTACTGGCTTTCTCCATGACGTTATACATCAAAAAATGAAAACAAACTCCCTTAAGTTTATTGAATTTATTGATATTCAGTTGAAACTTGAAACTGTTATTTGCTATGTGTCTTG
Organism: Allium fistulosum; assembly: GCA_030737815.1. Lineage (NCBI taxonomy): Eukaryota > Viridiplantae > Streptophyta > Magnoliopsida > Asparagales > Amaryllidaceae > Allium > Allium fistulosum. Next base: position 1,381,886,510 of record CM060901.1, on the reverse strand, counting down.
GTCTAATATAATGGTTCAAAATAACAAGAATAGAAAACAATGTAAACATTAAAAAAAAATAGTTTCTGAATTGCTGGATCTGTATGTAGTAATACTTGAGCTGTACTCAGTTATACCTCATATAAATAATGTGATTTTTCAAAAAGTTGTGTTTATATTTCTGACATCTGAAGTTTCACCTTTTTGCTTGTTGATATATATTTTGCTAATAACAAGTGCATCAATTATTTAAGCAATATTAGTTCAACTTAATACAAAATTACCAACTAATATAACCAATAAAAAACCCCCATTAAGTACCAAATTAGTATCAAGTGGTAAAATATGTCAACATCTCTAAGTTAGGATAAGACACCGATCAAATCTTAAAGTTGAATAGCCATGTCAGAAAAATATATATATTACTAATATGATTACCCAATAAGATAGACTAGTATAGCCAAAGTTAGGAGAAGGTTATCTTTAAGAAACATAGTTAATTTTTGGATGCTTCTAGCTTTATACTTGCTTCGATAGGCATTTCTATGTCAAAAGTTCATTCCTTCGTTTTATCAAATTCAAAAGGTTGAGCTGATGATAAGGTAATATAATGTAACTTGTTTGTTATGCTTTATGACTTCAGTGGTAATTCTTCATTGTGTTTTTCAGGACACTGAGAAATAAAGTAAAAGCAATAGTTTGTTATGCTTTATGACTTCAGTGGTAATTCTTCGAATGGTAGTTTTTGAGGATTGATTTACCTTTTTATATGTCTGATGTGATTTGGTATAGCAAATTGTTACTTTTTCCACAAGTTTTGTCCTGTCCTAATTACTAAAATTTTAGTGGTTGTAGCTGCTTATGTCTGACTGATAGTTTCTGCATACAACCACTGCTAAAGCTTTTAAAAGACTTGCACAATTATCCTTTTCAAACTCCTGTTAGTCCTTGAATGTTGGTAGAACAAGAAGGATTTTACCCTTGTTTCCTTACACCACTTCACATTTATTTTAAAGTGTTTACTCTTGCAATATGTTTGTCCGCATTTGTCCCAGGGCTGTTACTAATTCAATTTTGAAATTATCCTTTTTCTAAAATGGTTAACCAGGTAGTTTACTGTAACTTTTACTAATCTTAAAATTTTGGCAACCTGGATGTACTTGTATGTTGTGGATTAGTTTACTTAGGTTTTGAAATGCAGTTGGTTTGTTATGTTCACCGTTTGTTCTTTAATTTTGATAACCCAGTTGTTAGCTAATACATCTGATGTCCCTATAATTTTCATTTTTACATGTGTGCACAATAATACATTATTTGTTGTTGGTTCATATACTATATGTCTTTTCACCCTGATACTTGGCCTAAACTTCCCTTTGTCGATATATTTATTTCAACTTACTGTAATATGCAGTACCTAACTTGTACGAAAGTTTGCCTGATTAGTGGTTGGGGTTTTGGACATTGCGGAAATTTATCAGTTTCCATTGTCTGTCTTCTCGATGACTATGCGATCTTATTAATTTCTTTATTCAGTTTTTAAATAAAATTACTATATTTTGATATTTTTCTTTGTTACAGGCTAGATTTAAACTAGATGAAGAATGGCAAAAGGTTCCCATTCTTCGGCATATGGGATGTATTTGGAGGTGTTCAAAAAGCAAACTAGTTGACAAGTTATTAAAGGCAAAAAACACGGAGGAACGGCTTCGATTAAAACCAGATAATGTCAAAACTATGAAGGAATGGAAAAGGTTTGTTGAGTCCAGAACTAGTAATGAGTTTAAGGTAATTATATAGTAATTGTTTTAATCATTTCTATATATAAAATATAAGTGCACAAAGAATGCAAATTAACTAATAAATGTGATAAATCTTTATACATAGTTACGAAGCGAAAAATTCAAATCCATGAGGGGTAAACAAATGCCACATACTTGTAGTCGTCGAGGAATGTCACGATTAACTGAAGATATGGTGAGAAAAAATATTTGATTAATTTACTATGATTAGTTGTTTTATCTAATGTTATGTCATTTTTAATGCAGAAAGAGGAAAGTGTAAAGCCTTCTTCCATTTCTAGAGTTGATGTTTGGGTTAAATCTCACACTCATAAGAATGGCGAACCCGTGAATGCACATGTTGCCGAAATTGTTGTAAGTGCTTTTGACCTTTTTTAAAGTAATTATTTTGAAAATAATATAAATTAGAACTCATATTTAAAATATATTTTTTGTAGGAGAAAATAAAAAAGGTGGAAAATGAATCACAACCTAGCTTAACATGTAATTTCAAAGATGATGCTCTCTCACAAGTGTTGGGACAAGATAGACCGGGACGACTACGTGGAATGGGAAGAGGCATGACTGCGACCAAGGCGGTTCTCTCACAAATCAAAGATACTCAAGTAGCTCAATGTCAACATAGTGTCTCAGAACTAAAGCAAGTGGTTTACATGTTAATGAAGCGTCTGGTATGACTTTTAATTTATAATTTAAATGTTTTTGGTGTTCAGAAATTTCGAGAATGATTTTCAATTTCATGGAGATAACCTAAATGACAAAACAAGATATCTATGTTTTGGCGTCCATTGTCCTTAAAAAAAGATTTCTCTATGCATGGTTACAAATCTGGCTACTTGGATGAACAAACAGCCAAAACATTTGCCATTGTAATTCAACTCTTATACAGAGCATTTACAATAGAACAGGGTGTTGGTGAGAGTGAGGTTTTTCTTTTTGTTTTGTTTTGTGTGTGTTTTGCATTTAAAAAAAAAACCATTTTGTTGTGTGATTTTTATGTGATTTTTGTGCTCATTTTGTTGTGTTTTTGTTTTTCCGGTCTATATTTGTTTTGCATTTGCATTGCTATTTAACAAAAAAAACACATTACAATTCAAAACCCAAAAAAAGGTCATTTCATTTTCATTGGTTTACATTTTTCTTCTTCCTCTCCTTTCAATTTTTTTACACTGTTTATTTGTTTTACATTTCACTCAGTGTTACAAAACTACTCTCTGCCTGTTACATTTACAAACCCCCTGCATACTCCACTGTCAAACTCTCCCATAACAGCGCAGCACATTCTTCCCGACCACATCCACTTCTCTCTTCACTGATTCCACAACCTAATTGCTGTCAACATTCTCACCTTCACATACATCCCCTGCCTTGTTAAACCCTGCCTTAAATTACATTCTGTACACAACCATTTACATTCTACTGCTCTCGGCCTCAATATTATTATTGGCAATCCCAATGCAGCCCTTCTCCAGTTTGACAGTAGTTTGACCACTTTTTTCTATTCTGGGGAGGTGGTTGGTGTTGCTTATGCACCATGGACTCGGGTTTTATTCCTTTTCTTTTCTTCATTTTGTCTTTACTGATACATACATCTGAATGATCACTGTCTGGTACGAGATTTCACCAACACTTTTTTATAAAAGGTTGCTAACAAGCATTTAGAATTTTGTTAACAAATAATTACAAGTTTTTTCTTTTCTTAAGACAAAATTTTTAATGGAACCAAGCGCAACTTTCAGAAAAGTACATGTAATCCAGCAAATACTAATTAGCAATACTCTTGTCTCGTGTTTTTGTTGGCTTCTCACTACTTCCTTGCGTTCCCGTTCCCTTTCTGCTTTTTAGCTTTTTTGAAAGATAAAACCAATTAATCTTCACTTTCAAAAAGTCTTATTAAGTCCATCCAAACGAATCAAATGTTTCTTTGATTTTCCTTTAATATGCTTTCACTAGAGAGAGAGATAGCATGAATAAAGAAATTATTGCAAAACTTACCAGTTGTCTAAGGTAAAATAATTACTAACTGATCATATATATTCTACAGTTTTATTTTTTATTTTTTCTTGGTCCCAAATATTTCTTAATCCAAAATAATAATTTTGCTAATTACCAAAAACTTCAGATATTGAGTAATTATATTATATTTAACAAATAACACAATGATGGATGAAAAACTAATTCATGAAAAATGGATAATGTGAACGACGAACTTATATACAGTACATATTTAATAGTACTGGATTTTTTTGGAATACATTTGGCCCATGACAAATGTTATACATCAGCTATTAAAATAAGTAATATAGAAAACTATTCATTACTCACTGTTTCTTTACATCTGAAAAGGTAAAAACAAACATGTTAAACCATTTATTCTTTGGTTAAATGAACGTCTATTTATTTTTACCATTAATTTGCAATATTATTGATTTGGCAGGATAAAGGAAGTAGGGGAGAAGAGAACACATCCGTAGTGGTAAAAATCCAACGGTTGCAACATCATACATAATTTGATATCTAAATCAATAATCAATATAATATAGTTTTAGTTAATTGCAGAGTAAGTATAGTCAAACAGGTGATAATTGTAGTTTACTGCCTTGGCATGGAGATGATGACGAGGTTGTCGTCGAAGGAAAAATTGTGTCAAGCGATCCGAAAGAACTGTGCAATGAAGTCCCTTTAGGTCCAAATGCCAAAAAAAATTTGATTGTCCATCCAAGAAAATTAGATGTTTTCTTATGGAGGCCTTCTCCTGGTTTGGTATATATAAGAGATGCCAAGGATGAGATAGTAGCATGGCCAGCTGATAAAGTTGTTATACACAAAAGTGAGGACTCCAGAAAACAAAACAAGGTAAGTTTAACACTAATTAGCATTTTTTTTAATATGTAGGGCCATCGTGGATAATAATCTCTATCCATAAATTTAGCATTTTATGGTAGTATGGTAGTATGGTTTAGCATTTTTTTGTATATTTCTATTGCTACAACGCTTTAAAGATGTGTTACTGAAATTTGTGCAATGTTTTTGTATATTTCTATGTTCAACTTAAACAAATGTATTTTTTTAATAGAGTAAAACTAATAGCATGGAAACTAATTGCAAGCTGTATGATTGGGGTGGGAGCAAAGAACTGGTTGTTGAAGGACGAGTGTACTCGAGTGATCCAAATCAGATAATTAATGGTATTCCTCTTGGACCAGATGCCAAGATAGTTTGGGTGGACAATCCGAAAAAAGAAGATGCATTTTTGTGGAGGCCTATAGTTGGCATGACATGTATTGGAGAAGCTATTGGTAAGAAAATAGCATGGCCAGAATCAACAGTGGTTGTTGAAACGGTTAACGCTAGCACATGTCCTGCTCCTATGATCAATGCTCCAACATCTCTTACGGTAACATGTTCATATTGCTAATATTTCTCTCAATGAATTGTTGATATCGTATTACCATTTTTTTGTTATGTGATAGAGTGCAAATTTTTCTGCAAATACCAAATGCAAGTTGATTGATTTAGAGGGTACGGGAAAAATAGTAGCAGAAGGAACCGTGTCTTCAACAGATCCAAATGCTTTGGTACATTCTGTTCCACTGGGACCAAATGCGATAAGAGTTTGGGTGGATGTTGTAAAAGTCCCAAATGCACCTATATGGCGGCCTACATCCTTCATGGAATGCTTATCAGATGTTATTGGCTCGACTGTAGCATGGCCTGTTGCGAATGTTAGAATTGGCTCAACTTCCATGTAAGTTTCACATCTTGTTTATATGCAATAGACAAGATAAAAAACTACTATAGTTTCATTTGATTAAATATGTTAGTGTAAATGAGCATTGATTGGCTGTGAGCGGTTTTATTAAATCTCATAAATTCAAATCCATTGTTAACTCTCCTGATTTTAACAATTTATTCTTTGGTTAACTATAAGATGGTGGCTCTCAAACTGACGTTCATGGCTCTAAATTTAGATACACCGTTATGTGAAAACAATAATTGAAAAGTGGGTAGATATATATGTTTCTTTTGCTTAAGTTTGAAGATGATGGTTCAAATAAGGGTTTGATTCAACACGGTTTCGACTGTTTTATGGTTGAACCATCGGTTCACGAGATAAACTGCTGATTTTGCAAATTGCAAGTCAAATCTCAAAACCATCAATCATGAAATAAAAAGTTGAAGTATGTGTTTGTCAGATCTTTTTTAAAATTTGCAAACGAAACTTGATTCTTCACGTAACTTAAAAACTAAAAAACAAAACAAAACCCTTTTATCTATCAAGTAGTGTGTATACATGTACCATCGAATTGTAGATAATAATATTGTAAAATAATATATTTTCATTTTGTAACCTTTATTTTAATTTAGTTTCATTTATTTAAAATTCAAATCAATTGATTTTGTTGAAACATTAAATAAAATTTGAAATATTATAAGATACATGTTAATTGTATTGAGATAAATGGTTGTGAGCTGAAAAGTTGAGATTTTTGAAAATATTGAGAGCTTAGATTAAAATATTAACGAGGAGATCAAAAATGAGTGATTTGAATATAAAAGTAGATAGACTAATTTGAATTGGAATTTAAAACTTATATGTACTTGAATGTTAATTAAAGAAAATAAGAGAACTAAGAAGAAGGCAATGGACTCTGAATGTGCAACTTATCAAACCCAAGTTGGACTGTCTGCATGGAATAGTGACGGTAGACCAAATGTCATAAATATTGAGATATAAAAATATATTGAAATAGTTTTGGTGAGACTTGGACTCGTATCCTAAAATCTTAATCTATGTATAGAGAAAGGTAAAAATAATGGGATTTGGTTTTGTTGACAGAATTGTGCAAGGGTATGCACTATGATGTGCAGGCGGCAATGAAGTATGGCAGTTGTAACAAGGAAAAACAAGAAATATATAAAATGTACAGAGAAAATGCAACTGTTTTGAAATTGTAAATGTTTGTTAATGTGCTAGTATACTGGTGGGTATTTGGCAGGCAGCTTGTTTGTATGAGAGGGAGGGTTGGTATGAAGGCTGTATGTGAGGGATGGTTGTGATCGAGATAGAGATGATATGTGCAGTTGGAGGTTGAACAGAGAGGTTTGCTGATGGGGGAGTGAAGTTTTTTGTGGTTTATTGAAGTGATTTGTGGTGGTATATGAGAGATTTGAGAGCAAGGCAGTAAGGGGTTGAAGGGGATGTGCAGCAGTGGGTTGTTTGTTGATGGTGGTCAGAAAAGTTTGGTGGTGAGATGTTGACAGTTTATGAAGGAGATGGTTGAGGGGGTTTGAGGAGCAGTAGCACTGCAAGTTATATGTATGCATAGTTGATAATGTAAATGTACAGTTGAGAACGTAAAAACAAGTTGAGGATGTGGGGAATGGCAAGGCAGTGAAGAGGTGTGTTTGGGATGACAGAGAGTGTTGTTTGTAGAAGGTGTTCACTAGTATGTGAATGTTGCAGTTTTGGTTGAGAGGCAGTGTTCACAGGTATATGAAGTGCTGACTGGCAGTGGTAGAAGGTGTTCACTGATTGACGCAGAAATACGTTGATGGCAAGCAAGGCAGTTATGAAGGAATGCAAATGCAATTAAAACTAGAAAACAAACAAACAATCAAAATACAAATTCACAACTAACACTCTTCCAACTTCCATCAAAAAGGGTGGTACGGGATAAACTATTCCAACCGTTTTCCTGCTGTTCGCATATCGGTGTTCAGATAAGTTATTTGGCTCTCACTGAAATCTAAGTTAAAATTGTATTTACTAATATGGCGGTTTAGCAGCAGCACGTGCACATAACGTTGCCTTTTTTTACCAGTAACGTGTGTTTACATGCTTGCAACTTATACATAGCAAGCTAAAAATAATAATTAACTGCAGTATTTGCTCCTTTTATTCTGTTACTATATTTGTGCAGACTTGCACACACTTACTGTCTAACTGTATAATACATACAGTGGTACTTTAGAATTGTGCAAACTGTGTTTTCACCATATCTACACTATTATTTCTTATGTATCTGTTGCCAAGCTATTATTAGTTCTGTTCCATTTTGGCATTACATTTTGATAATATTGGCTGATGGATGAGTTGAACATTTAAACGTTGAACACATCTACTGTCCACAGAAAAATAATACAAATCGTGCACAGTTTTTAAGTTATGTAAATGACTTCTGCCTGTTTAAATTCCTACCAGTTACAACATACAACCGAAGACAAAAAGTATCGTAAATTGAAACTGAACAGTTTCCTACATTTATTTCATCAGACTACCAAAGGTCACCATCTGTTACATCTACAGTCTTATATAATCTACCATCCATCTATTACTTGCTTAAATCATTATTTTTGTTCCATCTTTTCTAAAAATGGATTTTATCCACTGGATATAAATTTTGGCGCAGTTAAGCATTTTAGCATATGAAACTTCAAATTTTTAGATGGCGTTTACTCACTGATCATTTCAAATTTCTTCATTGCGGGTAATTAAAGCTGGCGATGACACATTCTTCTTCCGTAGCAAGTAGCAAGTAGCAAGCATATGAAACTTTTTAGATGCACGTTTTGTTGTTGGCATTTGGTGTGGACTTACTGTATTGATATTATACTTTTACTTAACATATAACGTGTCTTTGTTTAACAGAATTTGTGGCAACTTGGTTTACTTTGTTATTTTTGTTTATGGATATTATTGAAACTTGGTTTATGGATGTCTTTTGTTTATTAATATTCTCTTAACTAGTTTATGTAACCAATTAATAGTTATTAGAACCTGTTATATATACTAGTTGCTTGAATATGCTTAAAATATAGTTTTGGAATATTCAAAAATAGAGTGGAATATTAAAGCTGTTATATAAATATAAGACAGCGTTTGATTAATGCTGTCAATGAAGAAACAACAGCGTTTAATTCATGCTGTAATTATCTTGAAACTGTCAATAACAGCATTTATTACAGGCTGTCGAAATAGTTGATGATTCAATCACAGCGTTTTTAACATGCTGTCGAAATTGTTGATGATTCAGTAACAGCGTTTAGAAAAATCTGTTGTAAACAGTTAAAGTAGAATTTGAACATCTTCGACAACTAAATTATAAACGCTGTTGAAACATAATACAGCATGTCTGAAAACGCTGTAAAAAGATTATTGACAGCTCGTAATAAACGCTGTCACAGAGATGTTTCAACAGCGTTTATATAAAAGTTGTTGTAAGGTATGTATATACGATAGCATGTCGTTATACAGCGTTTGTAATAACGCTGTTGTATCATATTACAGCGTTTATCAAACGCTGTTAAAAGCCTTTTGTGGTGTAGTGATTATTTTTGCTTATTAACTTAATCCAAGATCTAAGTTTGATAAAATAAGCCTCTTCTATATCTTTCTTTTTAATTATAACCTTCGTGTTACAATTATACTTGCAATTGTCACTTTTATATTCTTTTCTTTCTTTTATAACCTACATGTTATAAATGTAATTGCAAGTGTCTCTTTTCTATTCTAGTCTATCTTCTTTTATTATGATACTAAATTCTCTTATATCATATAACAGCCTTAACTTGGGACTACGTTCAACTGTCATAAGTTACTTATCATGTTTACTTTTTACTCTAATATCTACACAATAAATGAAGATCTAGTCACATTTTCTGTTTATTATTTCTAATCTTGTAAAATAATTAACTTGATTACTCCTTCTTCTTTAATTTCTTTAACACTTTGCGTTATTCTCTTTTATTCTAGGAAGTAGTTCTATTTTATCTGGTTGGTTACAAAAACTGTGCTAAAAATCCATTTCCATATTTTAATACTAAATAATGCTATAAACAATAACTCGTAACTACAAGTTATTTTTTTTATTTTTTTTAATTATTAGGTAATGCAAAATACAGTAATGTCTCTATTTTGCACTAATTCCACTATTCTTGCTTTTATTCTTGCAATTACGTTTATCGTTATTCTTACAATATTAAACTATGGAAATATATTCCCTTTTCTAAACCAACCAACTATTATATCACTAACTTTCAATTCAAGTTATTAGATTTTCCCTTTTTTAATTCATTTCTCCCGTTTTAACATAATTTACTGTAAATTTCTCACTTTTAGGCTTATGCCTTTCTCTACAACTTCTAAGCCTAATATTACTTATATTTAATTGGATTCCTTTCTTTTTTCATATAAATAACATTTAAATATAAGTACACTTCTCTTATAAAATTTACAGTTTCAACATAACTAACTAGTAGAATTAATTACTGAAATAAATGCTGAATTAAATATTTAACGGGAATCTAACAATATTATATATCATAAACATAAAAGAGATATAATTTAAATCCACTCACTTGAAACGAAAACACTCCAAATTCCAGATATAATTTTTATTCCAATTCTATTATCCATAGCATTCCCCTTTGCAACCCTATTTGGATCCACAAACCAGAATTTGTATAGATTTATAAATCTGGATCTAAGTGAAGAAAAATAAACAGATAAACTAGATAACCAGATCTGAAAACTCAGCTCATACGGACAGCTTAATTTGGACATCTCGTCTCTAGATCTACAGTTTCTACCTCCAAATTGCAAATTAGAAAACCTAAATCTAATATGTTTGATTTCTGAAGAATTACAGGAGAAAGAAAAGTGACAAGGCTTCCACGCCCATTCAGAAAAATATGGGTTTGAAGGCTAGGCCTGCACGTTTATTTATAGAGAGTCAAAGCAACGTCGTATGTTCGTTTAAAGCGATTGAAATCTAGCCGTTAAAAACAAGCAAAACGATTCAGTTTTGATGTGTCTAGCCTTTTTGTTTTATACATATTAATTTATTTCCTCTATTTTTAAACATTATAAATTATTAAACGTTAACTTTTAACCATTGCCTATCCATTCTAATTAATTTTCATCAATTGCAAATTTAATTCCCTTTATAACACATGTTTATTTTGTAATTCAAACATTCCTAATTAATGTAAATTAATTTCCTTTAATTGCTTATTTGATTAACATTGCCTATTAATTTTAATTAATTACCTCTAATTGCTAATGTCAATTAATTTCCTTTATGATGCGCGTCTATTTTGAAATTCAAATGCATGTTATTTCTGGAATTTATACGCGTATATATTTATAAACAAATATATTTATGCACATTTACACGTATAATTATTTTTCGATACGAAACTTCGAACATCGATAACTTTTTCATATGAAGTCCGCTCGAGGCATATTATATATGTAAATTAATTGGAAAATCGCCACGAACACAGTGACATAAGTTTCGAGTCCATATTCTAACAATTCCAAAAACGCTCATTTTCATTGTTTATAATAATTTGATTATTTAATTATCTAAAAATGCAGGGTGTTACAGATTTATAAATTGAAATTGGAATATTCGATTCTAAAAATAAATTTTTGTTGGGAAATTAAAATCGTTTAAAAATGATATTTTTATTTATAAAACTATGTAGTTTAAAAACTATTATTTATATTAAAATATTTCAAAAAAGTTAGTTATTCAAATATTTAATATTAATTGAAATAAATTCTAATTTTTTATAATCAGCTTTGGAAATCGATTTTTATTTATTTAAAAACGAGTTGGAATTGAATTATTGATGTTCTAAATTAAAGAATTTTGATATTTTAATTAATTGATTAAACGTGTTTTGAAAATAAATTACTATTCTTTGAAAATATTTATTTTATATGTACTGAGATTTGGGAAGTGATTGGAATTGATTTATAAATGCTCTTGAGATTTATAAACAGAGTGTGCTAAATGGTTATGATTTTTATAAGAGAAATCTTATAGTGGAATTCTGGAAAATTTAAGGAAATTTCCAAATCATTGAAATAAGAGAAGTTTGAAAAATGAATTAGAATTCATAGTGGATGTTAGAAATGGGTGGTTGGAATTATAGACTAGTGAAATCGATTTTGGAAATTTTAAGGGAAATTAATTAATGGATTCCAGAACTTATAGAAAATTTTAAAAGTGAGATAAGTAATTTACAGGTGAATTGTAAAGGATTTGAAAAATAGGGAATAAATGAAATATTTCCTAAGTATTGGAAAATAAATGATTTTCGAATGTTATACTTAAAGATATTTCCTAAGTATTGGACTGGAAGGATTTGAAATATTTTAACTATGAGATTATTATTATAGAAATATTTCCAAAGTGCTGAATTATAAATGGAATTGGAAGAAAATATTTCTAAGTATTGAGATGGTTTGAAATTATCCTGTTATAGATATAAGTATTTGAAATTGTTTTCGAATATTGAAATATTGAAGAGATTTGAGTTTAGTCTTTTTAAAGATATTTTGAAATAAATATTTTGAAAATTTTATAAATTGGGCCTAGTGACTACTTATGGTTGTTATTTGATAGTTAAATAACCGACTATCAAATTTGGCCAAATTCATTGATCGTTTCGAAGAGACTAGGATCGGATTTAATTATCCGAAAACCACTTCGATCCGGTTTGTGCGTATGAATTGTAATATCTCAAAAATAATGGAGATGGTAAACTTGAAGGAGATTCAGTTTGTCCAGACCCATGACAACTTATATGGATGAATGCTATCATTGCATTGCTAGCTTGGAAGGTAGTGTTAGCATTTTAAGTATGAATGCTATTCTAAAAAATAAACGTAGCCTCAAGCCTCATCAACCGAGAAATGACCGAAACAGGGCATGCAGCAGGGCTATTGAAAGTGCGCTATGGATCGTGTAATATGGATATATGATAATACAGAGTGTAGTGATGATAATTATAAGGTAAATAGTGCGGAATATAAAAGCAGTATAGTAAAATGACACCAGAGATTTTTATACTGGTTCGGAGCACCGTCCTACGTCCAGTCCCAGACTCCTTCTGGAATTTCACTAATAACCCTCACTTAACCCGGAGGAACATGTATATACAACCCTTGAGCAGCCGAACAAGGACCTGAGCAGCAGAACAGGATTTTGCCTCAGCAGCCGAAGAGGACTTCACACGCCTGAGAAGCAGAACAGGACTTCAACAAATACAAAAATACTTTTGACTTTGTGTGTTCTTAATAACACGAATTTGTCACTTGTAGTACACCCTTCCTATAATCTTTTCCTCAAGTATGATATGTGTAGTTGTGTGTATATGAAGATTAGGAAGTTTCAAATTGCTTGAAGAATATGGAAATGAATATGTAAGCAATGGATGTATGAATTCAAGAGAGTAGTTAATTCAGAAAATATGAGTCAAGTATAAGCAAGTAAGTGAAGTGATTTGATCTTGAAATTCATGCATATATATAGTAGTTAAGGAGTTGCAACTGCTGGTGAAGAGTTCTCTACGAATAGCAATGGTTGCAACCCTTGGGGAGGAAGAAGGCTATTCAAAAGAGGAAGTGACTTTTCACAAAAAAATGACTGTTGTAGAATTCAATCGACTGAATAGTCTGAGTCAGTCGACTAATTACAGAGTGTAAACTTTCGGGTTCAGATTCAGTCGACTGACTCAGATTATTCAGTCGACTGAATTTAAAAACATGCATGTATATGTTAAACTGCACAGATTCAGTCGACTGACTCAGGTTATTCAGTCGACTGAATTCTGTTGTTAAGCAAAAACTATAGTAGCTCATTTGGTTAGAGTACTTGCCTTCCAAACTAGTGACCAGGGTTCGAGCCTCGCTCCATGCATTTTTTGAAAACTTGATTTTGATTAAAATATGCATGCAAGTTTATTTGAATGTGAATGATGTTTCTTGAGGAAAGATTTTAACAAAGCACTAAACTAGACTCTATATACATATATGAACCATACTTTGAGTAGTTGAGTCCGGATGTTGTCGTAGTCGTAGATTCGTGAATTGTTATCTTGTCAGCCATCAAAACCTATGATCCAACATTCTCCCCCTTTTTGATGATGACAACTCCATTTGCTACGGACGAATCTTCGACAAGCTTTGTTGACTTATCTCTCCCCTGAATATATTCCTATAATTGTGCTATAGATTTCTCCCCCTGAATTTATGCTATATATTCCTGTAAATAATTAATCTTTTCTCCCCCTTACTTTGTGCTTGCATCGTTTATTCCTGCAAATAGTGTTAGAGCAATATCTTTCTCCCCCTTTGTCATCGACAAAAAGGAGAGTTTATATGATGACATAAATTATATTCCACATAAGTGTTAACATAGAACAATATAAAACTAAATAACTACTACTTATAATGTAAGGTATCAAAAAAAAATTAACATTTAAAGCATGCGATACCCAAGGTTCTTATAATTTCCTAATTTTTAGGAAACCATACCCATTTGGGTGTGGTTGAACCTGTATAAATATAATTTTCATTATTAACTACCATATCAAAATAATCATCAATGTATTTTTCTCTATTTTTCCAATTAACAGGAGCCCAAATACTTAGATAATTTTTATTCATATTTCCCGTCAATGATTTTGTACTTCTAGAGAAATTATAAACATTATTGGTCATAGCAGTATTTGAATTTCTATTAAAATTGGATTTAGACTTTACTCGAAATTTAGTACTAGCACTAATATTTTTACTATACATGAAAGCGTATGTAGTGCTATTTCTATGACCAGTTTTATTATATCCTAAACCACTTTTATCATGTAAAGGTCTAGAACTGAATAAAATCATGTTTAAATCGTTTTGACCTTTATTAAATTTTGTGACTTCAGTGTTAAGTTTATCAAATTTAGCTTTAAAGTCACAATTATTATTTTCAAAAGAAATATCACTATTTTTCAAAATATCAATTTGCTTGTTTAATTCAGAATTCTCCTTTTTTAACGTACAGTTCTCATATTCGAGAAGAAAAATTCGAGATTCTGAATTATCTAAAGATGATTGCAATAAATCATTTTGTCTTTTCAAATCCGTAATTTCTTTTGAAAAAATTTCTTTTTCTTTTTCAAATATGGTATTTTGTTCACCTAGAAAATCTTTAAGAGCCTCAAAATTATTTTTCAAAACACCATGTTGATTTTCTAAATCTAATTTCTCATTTTTCAATTTCTCATTTTCAAGTTTGATTGATTTCATCTTTTCTAAAATAAGAGAATTGTGCTTTGAGATTTTATCGCATAAACTAATTAATCCATTATTACCACTTACTGAAATTTGTAAATCAGAATGTACCTCTTTACAGTCCTCATTGGTCGTTGCTCTAATAGTTTCAGGCTTTTTGCTTGCTGTATTTCGACCAGATATTTTTCTGGCCATTATTCTATGATGTTGTGACGATCGATAGAATACCAGGCTCTGATACCAAATGAAAGTGCACTATGGATCATGTAATATGGATATATGATAATACAGAGTGTAGTGATGATAATTATAAGGTAAATAGTGCGGAATATAAAAGCAGTATAGTAAAATGACACCAGAGATTTTTATACTGGTTCGGAGCACCGTCCTACGTCCAGTCCCAGACTCCTTCTGGAATTTCACTAATAACCCTCACTTAACCCGGAGGAACAGGTATATACAACCCTTGAGCAGCCGAACAAGGACCTGAGCAGCAGAACAGGATTTTGCCTCAGCAGCCGAAGAGGACTTCACACGCCTGAGCAGTAGAACAGGACTTCAACAAATACAAAATTACTTTTGACTTTGTGTGTTCTTAATAACACGAATTTGTCACTTGTAGTACACCCTTCCTATAATCTTTTCCTCAAGTATGATATGTGTAGTTGTGTGTATATGAAGATTAGGAAGTTTCAAATTTAATGAAGAATATGGAAATGAATACGTAAGCAATGAATGTATGAATTCAAGAGGGTAGTTAATTCTAAAAATATGAGTCAAGTATAAGCAAGTAAGTGAAGTGATTTGATCTTGAAATTCATGCATATATATAGTAGTTAAGGAGTTGCAACTGCTGGTGAAGAGTTCTCTATGAATAGCGATGGTTGCAACCCTTGGGGAGGAAGAAGGCTATTCAAAAGAGGAAGTGACTTTTCACAAAAAAATGACTGTTGTAGAATTCAGTCGACTGAATAGTCTGAGTCAGTCGACTGATTACAGAGTGTAAACTTTAGGGTTCAGATTCAGTCGACTGACTCAGATTATTCAGTCGACTGAATTTAAAAACATGCATGTATATGTTAATGTGACGCCCCACCTCTATACCCACGCTAACCAAGAACACTACGATGTAGTGCTGTCAACTAGCATGGAGAATAAGGCTGTTGAGGAGCGACCATCCATGTAATTGCTTATCACACGGTGGCTATAAAATAATCTTCGGAAACAAACATAGAAATAAACATAACACAAATCAGTCACAGACATCCATATCACAAAGGCGGAAGAAGATATGAATATATAACTAACACATGAAAGTGTACATCAGAGTAGTGGTCAAAAAGATCCACAATAATACAAAAGAATAGCAATACGTGCTATACCAAAAGAATACAACTATGAGTCCATATCTCAAGTGTATACAACAAAAAAACTGCTAAACTAAATAGTTAGCCAAAAGTCAGAGTAGCAAATCCCAGGAGGAAATCAAGCAGAAGCACCTGTAACATCTCGGTCTGACCCGAGTATTATTTAAGAAAATAATAAACGGATCAGTCTAGCTATAAATATCAGATGACATGATATAAAATAAAAGATATGGCATAAACATAAAATATCCATACTGACATACTACTATAAGTATGCAAATGATGATCAACAGGAGATCAACTGATGAGAAATGATCAATATCACAAGAATCTTCTCAAAGATCCAAAGAGGGCATCATACCCTAAACTTGTACTCATAACAAGTCAATGACATAAAAAAAAATCCAGAAATCAAAGCAAGAAATCCAGAAATCATAAAAAGAGAAAGAGGCCTATCACATGATGGTCCGAAGACCATGGGGAGCTACCCCATATGTGTGAGTCGGAATCACACAGATTGAGGTCTAGACTAACCAAAAAGCAAAAAGGTATGTGTGAGTGGAATCACACAAGTGGTGTCTAGTCTAACCTCGCAAACAAAAAGGTATGTGTGAGTGGAATCACACAAGTGGTGTCTAGACTACCTCGCAGGCAAATAGATATGTGTGAGTCGGAATCACACCAATGAGGACTAGTCTAACCTTGCAAACAAAGAGACATCGCACAATTGCTAGTCTAAATCATAAGAACGATCGTCATGATCAACAGAAAGTGTCAATCACACCAAGCTAGTAAATATATGAGTTTAGCTTCATGTCCCATAACCACTTGCTTAATTTAAATATTTACGACCAAGCTGTAAATCTTCACTAGGAAATTTGTCACAAAAAGGGTTCAATCGAACAAGCCCAAGAGCTAACCGACGAAGTGAATGCAAGCGTTTCATACCACTCGTTTTACTAAGTCATTTAAGTCGATTTCTCATCCAAGTGAAGTAAAGGCTTGTAGATACTAGTAGATTGGAAAACGGTTTGAGAAAAAGAGCTTTGTAATAAAATAGAGTTGAAATCGTTTTGATGAAAGAGCTTTGATATTTACTACTAGTATTGAAACCTTCATATCTTTAAAGTGACAAGTCACAAAACGATTGTTGAAACAAATCGAATCACATCAATTCACGTTCAAAGACGTGAGTAAAGTCCAAAGAAATCAATCCCAAAACCATCATAGTAGAAATTCTATTGAATGTTTTTCAGATAAGATCCCCTACGAAAAGGGGTATGGGGTTCGACCTAGTGAAGCCAAGCTAGTCAAGCGACCTAAGGAAAAGCAGGTCATACGACCTAAGGGTTCACGCGACCTAACACAATGGCCGAGCGACCTAACTGGAGTTAAGGGAGGCGAGCGACTTTAAGTCCAACGACCTACGACTTAACAGAGTCGAGCGACCTAACTGCACACGACCTAAAGACACGCGACCTAAAACTCGCGACCTAAAGACGCGCGACCTAAAGACACGCGACCTAAAACTCGCGACCTAAAGAAGGGTGCGCGACCTAACTGGTTCGCGACCTAAGAGCATCTCCAACAGTTTGGAGTGCGGAAATTCGATTTTCCGCACTCCAAAATGTTGGAGCCCTCATTTCTACAACAGAAATGAGGGCGGGCGCCTGTTGAACAGGCGCCTGGACATCAGGCGCCTGGTTAATGCGCCTATATCAGGCGCATTTTCCACGTTCCCTCTCATTCCACACTCTTCCCACCCCCCATTTTCCAACCAGCTTCACGTCCAAATGCCGCCCCGTCCGGTCAAAACTGGTAGACGCACCGTTCGATATAAGACTGATGCCAATATCGGACCTGTTCATATCCCTCCCGATGCTACCGTGACTGTAGCTGATCTTCGATCTTTGCATGACTTGCCTCCTACTGTTTCACATCGACTTACTGCAGCTATAGCGACGCCACAGGTATACGTTTATTTATTTATTGCTTAATAAACGACCATGTAAATATAAATGTATAATAATTCCTTATTTACTTTAACATTAAATAATCATATATTTAGGTTCGTCACGTAGCGATGCGAGGTAGTTGGTATAGGTGTATGTCTGAATATTTTGATCAGTTACCGGAGCCGATTTTGGATAGGCTACATGCATCACCTTTTGGTGAATTTCTTGCTTTACCTAGATTTGCACATGTAGATCGTTGTCTAGTAGAGGCCCTTACCGAGAGATGGTGGCCGACCACTCACACATTTCATTTTCCTGATTTTGAGTTAGGACTGACTCCCCTAGAATTTTATATGCTCACTGGCATAGAGGTTGGTCGACGTGACCGTCTCCCTGTTCCATTTGATAGTTCATTTGAGGAGTTCGAGTCATATTCAGCTTATTTACCGACTATGGCCGATGAGGAGGTTAGAGGAGGAGCTGTTACTCTACCTTGTTTGCAGCGTTATATAGTAGAGTACATGGCCGTTGAGGATATGCACACTCCCATTATCCGTGCATTCATACTATACCTTTTTGGGTCTACATTTTTTAGTAACAATAAGGGTACTATTAGACTTGGTTTTCTGGCTGGGTTAGTAGATGTGGATGGACTCCATATATATGATTATGGTACTGCTATTATTGGTTATTTGTACGTAGCATTAGATACATATGCGCTTCAGCAGTCCAGACAGATGTATGGCTTTTGGTACATTCTTCCATTTTGGTACTACGAGTATACTGCTAATATGCACCCCCGACTTATTGTAGAGGCGAATGCCACACCTTATATTTACTTTCCTAGATTGCGTCATTGGGGTCCTCCTATGCATTTGTCCCATGTTGCACAAGGGGTGCACAATGAGTTGATGGAGGCTAGACAGCAGATGGATATGAGGCGGCGTGGTAACATTATCATTCGTCCATGGGATCAGTACTTACAGTTCCTAGAGCCCGGTCCTGACCATCCACTCACTTTTCATGTATCCATGTCGCGACGTAGGATTTGCTTTCAGGTTGCTACATGTCCATTCATATGGTATTTAGGGGATCGGTGTTGGCTACAGT
Source organism: Allium fistulosum (assembly GCA_030737815.1). Taxonomy (NCBI): domain Eukaryota; kingdom Viridiplantae; phylum Streptophyta; class Magnoliopsida; order Asparagales; family Amaryllidaceae; genus Allium; species Allium fistulosum. The sequence goes on along the minus strand of CM060901.1, from coordinate 1,381,867,222 downwards.
TGTATGGTATAGTTCGCATTCCATCAGATCCGCTACCATGGGATGATATGTATGGTGATATTCGGGTTGGACCAGCTTATATTCATGCGATGAGGGGTGCGGGTTGGGTGGATGGTGAGCCATTTACAGTTTTGGGAGACTTTGATTCATATTGGGCTCGAGTAGCCCCACGTGCTTACGCTTTACCTGATTATATTCGGGGTTTGAACTCCGATCATATTGGGCCGCGTACCTCTACTAGTAGAGTTCCACTACCGACTGCCACCTTTGAGCCTACATCATCTTAGTACACACAGCCTCCTACTTTCGACCCACCACCTCATTCGTTTAGAGCGTATGATGTACACAGTCAGGTTGTGGAGTATCCCTTGCAGTATCCTACAGACGACGCTATTACGGGTATACCATCCGCCGGATTGTACCAGCCTCATCAGGTCTGTATTAGTTTTTAATTTTCCTTAATTTACTTGTCATTATATTATCCACTTGTGTATAATTTTTCTTGTGCGCATATCAGTTTTCTCAGTACATGGATTATGATAGACGGATGATTGCTGCATTTGAGCGTATGACGCTCGATTATACAGGGATGATGTATCAGAGTTACCAGACCGCGGTCCAACAACAGCAGACTCAGTATGATGCGCAGATACAGGGATTACAGACCCAGATTCAGCAGCTTCAGGAGCAGCTCCATGCGGGACCTCAGCCGCAAGACTTTGATGACGTCAACGACGATAGTGACGACGATGAGGAGATTGATAGCGGTTCTGATCACATAGACTGATGTGCTCCATTTAGATGTTTTAGACTGTGTTATTATGTGACTGTCTATATGGTGGTGATGATGCTAATTTATGCTTGGTTATTATTGAGCGTATATGTACTAGAATTGTGAAGATTTTGATGTAACAAACACATTTGTGTTTGTTTGTCAAACAGTTTATGGATGTTTGACACGTGGTCTTTAATCTCATGCTTCATTTTATTGTACGCGGATCACGAATTGTTTATTTAAGAGAAAGTTTTGTACTCTTATGTCACAGCATTTAAAAGTTCGGTAACTTCAATCAATGAGTAACATAATATTTTCGGCTACGGAATTGAAACAGTTAGTAAATGTTTTTATACAAACTGATCAGATGTGCGACGATGAAGAGATAATGGCAACTCAGTTTTGGGACACCATTGCTGAACTATACAATAACAATGTTGAGTGTAGAACTAGACGTACGAAGGTAGAGTTGAGGACTACGTATGGGAACTTCTGCAACGCCTGTACGCGGTACAGTACAGTTATCAATGAAGTTATATTTGAAAATGTATTCGAACCAACCCGTTCCACCTTTGAAGGTCGTTACTTTCTCAAATATCACAGCACATTCACTGGACATGAGGCTTATATCGTACGTCAAAATTGGCTAGAACGATTTGGATATCCTTAAGTTGAGTGTATTCTCGTTGAGTTTGTTACTTGTTGGTTGTAGTGGTATTTTTTTGTTGGTTGTATTACTGTTGGCTGTTTCAGTAACATTGGCTTGTTTATTTCTGTATTATTGCGTTAAGAAAATGGCTACAGTTGAATGATGTGATGATACAGTTGTTTGATGGGATGGCTACAGTTGTATGATAAGATAAAGTAATATTGCTACAGTTGTACGATAAGAACCATTCAACACTGCTCCTACATACAATAGTTGCTTAAACATGGGATGGCTACAGTTGTTTGATGGGATGGCTACAGTTGTATGCTGGGATGGCTACAGTTGTATGATGGAATGGCAACAGTACCGGGAATTAAGCTATAAAAGGCTTGCTAGATGTTGAGAAGTATTATTGCTCAGTCTTATTTCATACAATTTCAAATATAACAAATGGCGGCCGAAGATTATATATTTTTTGATGATAGCGACGACGAATTTGATGAAATGATGGAAGATCATTTTCGCCGCGAAAAGGAACTACTAAGTATGGCTGCGCTACAGGTTGGTCAATCGAGCAGGCAACACGGTGGATCAGTTGTTGGTCATCGGTATAAAAATCGTAGACATTCATGGCACAACGACAGACTGATGGAAGACTACTTTGTTCCGAATCCTACTTACACAGATGCCGATTTTAGAAGAAGATTCCGCATGCGGCGTCCTCTATTTCTTAGAATCCTCCAATGTATCAAGCAGCATGACAAATACTTTATCTTCAAACCCAATGCATCTCGTACAATGGGTTTGACAGGAATTCAAAAAATGACAGCTGCACTCAGAATGCTTGCATATGCAGGACCGGCGGACGCACTTGACGAAAATTTGAAAGTGGCGGAAAGCACGGTATTAGAGTGTTTGGAACATTTCTGTCAAGCTATCATGGACATTTACGGTGATCAATACTTACGCCGACCGAACGAGGCCGATATAATTAACTTATTAAATATGCATGGTAGTAGAGGTTGGCCCGGAATGTTAGGCAGTATAGACTGCATGCATTGGGAGTGGAAGAATTGTCCAAAGGCATATGCTGGAGCTTATCAGGGTAAATCTCATAGGTCCTCTATTATTCTTGAAGCTGTAGCGTCTTATGACTTATGGATATGGCATGCATTTTTTGGAATGCCAAGTTCGAACAATGATCTTAACGTAGTCGAACGATCTACGTTGTTCAATGATTTAGCAAACGGAAGATCTACTCCTTGTACATTTACTTTGGGAGGTAACACGTACGATCATGGATATTATCTAGGTGATGGTATATATCTGAAATGGAGTACCATTGTCAAGACAATTTCTAACCCACAAAACAATAAACAAGCAAAGTTTGCAGCGATGCAAGAAGGCCAGAGGAAGGATGTTGAAAGAGCATTTGGGGTTCTTCAGTCTAGATTTGCCATAGTCAGTAATCCATGCAGACTTTGGTCACCAGTTAAAATGACAAAAATAATATACACTTGTATTATTTTACATAATATGATTATAGAGGATGAAAAAGACATGGAAGAAGATTACGTGTACGAGGGTGCTCCTACACCACCGCATGTTTGGCGCAACGATATGATTGGAAGCGCACTTGAACTCGAGTTTCATGTACAAAGTCAAATGTCATACCGTAGTGCTCAACTTCATCGAAGACTACAAAATGATCTCATAGATCATCTTTGGGGGTTTTTTGGAAATCAGTGAAACTCTATTTCTATTCTTACGTTTTCTACTACTGTTTATGTTGTTTCGTATTAAGGTTATTGTAATCTGTTTCTGTATAATTAAGCTAAGGTTGTTAAAATCATTTTTTAGTGTAATGCAATTTAAATGAAAAACTTATATTACTAATTGCTTGCATTAAGAACACAATACAAATAACGGTACTTAAAGATACAATGGTTGTAGAAACGGTAATTCATTTAATGATCCTCTTCAAGTCTACGCCTCATAATTTCTCTCATTCTTTGCTCCGTATACTGAAGTTGTTCTGCAGACATATGTGACGTATCCATAAACATGATTGCATCTTCATCTCTTTGGCGGTTTCCAGCAATAAGTTGATCCATTCTTGATAACTTTTCTTGGTGTTGCAGTGCTCGAGTGTCCATTGCCCGGTTAAATCTTTCCTCAGATTCAAGCATGAGTTTTTTAATTTCATCTTGATCCGCTGCCGCAGTCTGCTTCTTTTTGGCCGCTTTTGCTCCCTATGGCCTAACAAAATGATCTTCATTTGGGGATGGGCCGTCTTCTGATCCTAAACCGAAGCTTCCTTGGGATTCCATAGGACTGGAGGTTTCTCCAACTCTAGGCGTTTTACCCCTACCGCTGTTTGATTGAACTTGTTGAACGGTCTTCTGAAGCGATGATTTCCATTTAACATGCTCGACCAACATGTCATACACGTGCATGAACTGATAAAAATGTGGTGCTTGTTTACTATCAGGTTTATAGATTTGTTTGAACAACTTGTTTGCGGCCATTCTCTGTTCAAAAAAAAACTGGTAAACTTAAGGAACTAAGATAAAAAAAAATACAATGAAATTACATTGAAGCTTACTAAATGCGTTTCATTCCCAAAGCCACTAGGATTCGTTTGCTTCAATTTGAACATTTGAGAATAGAACGTTTGCGTTTGACGATTTATTTTTCCATAATGACCTTTGACCGAAGATAGCGTTCTTTTTCGATTAATGTTCTTCCGATTGTAGCAATTAGTAATTTTGCCCCAAAAAGATTCACCACTTTGATCGGTCCCTCGAATAGGATCGACTGATAGTGCACAGTAAATGTAGCAAAGATCGTAGTCTTCCGCAGCGCTCCAACTTGCATTAGTTACTTCCCCCCCAATAGGAATCGTAGCGTCTTGCAAGTCGTATTCTTCAAAACTGGCCCTTGCAGCTACATCGTCGAAATCGGAGTACATTTTCAGTTGAGATCAGTGGCAGAAAAAAATTGCAAAAATGAAAATTGGTTTGAAATGAAAGAAGAGGGGGGAGTGTTATTTAAAGAGGGAAAACGACCGTTGGGAAATGGCCGTTGAAGATAGTAGGCGCCTGTTCAACAGGCGCCTGGCGACAGGCGCCTGGCAACAGGCGCTTGTTCAACAGGCGCCTCAACGCATCTCCAATTCTCAGCCCGAAGGCCCCCCAATCTGCACTATTACATTTTCTCGCGCTCTGTTGGGGACGAATTTGGGTGCGGATTTGAGAATTCTCGTTCTGTTGGAGATGCTCTAAGGATGGTGCGCGACCTAACTGGTTCGCGACCTAAGGATGGTGCGCGACCTAACTGGTTCGCGACCTAAGGTGGGTGCGCGACCTAAGGATTTACACGCGAGCGACCTAAAGGGTCGAGCGACCTACGACTTAAGGCCAGTGCGACCTAAAGTTTTAACTCGCGAGCGACCTAAAATTATAAAGGCCAAACGACCTAAGGCTTAACTCGTGAACGACCTACGGCTTAAGGCTTAACTCGCGAACGACCTGACACTGCGTGACTTTTCAACGCGAACGAGCTACAGTTCTGGGCGACCTATGGAGGCAGAACGACCTAAGCTCAAGAAATCTCCAAAAACACTAAAAATTTGGGTTTTTCGCCAATCCAATCCAAATCCAATACAAACAAACATGTTAAAGTGATGAGGAATCATTCCCAACAGTCCAATGACAATTATAAGCAAGATGTGAGATCAAAAATCTCACCTTTTCCACGAAATTGATGAAGATGAGACTTGAGAGCCAAGCAAGCACACCAACAAGCTTGAATCAATGTTCTTCACGTGAATTTGATGTTGAATCTCGGATTTGCAATAGAATTTAAGTTTGGAGTTTTAATTTCCACTTCCCACCACCATTTTTGATGAAGCTTGAATGTTATTTGATGAAGTGATGAAGAGAAGAGGGGGTTGGGCTGAGTTAGTGTGTGTTCAGCCCCAAACCAAAGTCCTAAGCCAAAAAGTGTCAAAAATTTCACTATCTCCAAACATATCGAAGTTTACACTCAAAAAGATCGCAAACGTCATTTTGAACTCAATGGAAGTGGTCTCGAGTCCTAATTTGACCGTATGCAAAAAGTAGCTTTTCGGACTAACATCCGACTAACGATAAAATATTTAAATAAAATATTTAAATATAAAATCGATAGATATGCGGGTTGTTACAGTTAAACTGCACAGATTCAGTCGACTGACTCAGGTTATTCAGTCGACTAAATTCTGTTGTTAAGCAAAAACTATAGTAGCTCATTTGGTTAGAGTACTTGCCTTCCAAACTAGTGACCAGGGTTCGAGCCTCGCTCCATGCATTTTTTGAAAACTTGATTTTGATTAAAATATGCATGCAAGTTTATTTGAATGTGAATGATGTTTCTTGAGAAAAGATTTTAACAAAGCACTAAACTAGACTCTATATACATATATGAACCATACTTTGAGTCGTTGAGTCCGGATGTTGTCGTAGTCGTAGATTCGTGAATTGTTATCTTGTCAGCCATCAAAACCTATGATCCAACAGCTATGTGGGTCGCACCCAAGTAGGGTATGTTATCACTTTTCTAGATACCCTCGGATATATTATAATTATGGAAATGGTTGTGCATGGGAAGAGAGCACTCGATTAGGGTGGGAACACCCGGGGTGATAACATATTCGATACTAGTAGTCAAGTGCTAGGCCGGTCCTGTGTGGCAGGGTACAAGATGTTCTTGTCAGATCCGGGTGCATTGTTCTAGAGATGCACTCATCGGAGGTAGTTCCTTACCTGGTCATAGTATGGAATCCAATATCCACTATGAGCCTGTACGGTTTTGATTGTATACCAAATATTGCTAAAATGTTAGATGCAAGCATTTTAGCTATTTTCTAATTTACTTTCTATAGACAGTATTGTAATATCAGATGATATTGATATAAAAAAATTTGGTTATCATAAGGTAAAAACCCGTCGTGTTTATGTGTGACATGGTCTTATGAGATACCTTTGTTTTTCAAAGGATTTTGATAACTGTAATAATTCAAATTGAGTGTGTTTTCTCATGCTGGTTTTCCAGACTGACCCGGGTGTTATTTTATTATAATGCTCGGGTCAGACTGAGTATGACAGATTCAGGTTAGAATGCTATGGAGCTCAAGAGACGAGTTGGAGGATTTCAGACATATATCACGTACTTGATTTATATTCCGCTATATGCGTAGTTCATTATTGTAAGGACAAGTTATTATAACTGTCCAGATTGATTGTTGTACTCTGATGATTGTACATATATTAACAACTACAGATTCTTTTGTAAAAAATCTATTATTATATATTATCTTTTGTTTCGCTGTTATTGTGAGATTCTATGTTGTTGTTTCTATTTTCTTCTATCCTATTCTTATTTACCCCTAAAGATTCGTAGTTCCATTCAATTTGAGTTAAACACGTGAGATTTATTGTTGACTCAAATGGTAAAAAGATGCGGGCCTTTACAATTATGGTGGTACTCATTAGAAAAGAAATAGTCCATCTTCGCATAATCAACATGATAAAAAAGTTCCTTTGTCCAACATGGGTTCTTGTTTGATAATGAAGTTCAGCGTATCCTCTTTTAATTTAGTGAATTAGTTGCCAATAAAAAGTCAAATTAAGAGATCCAAACTTCTATTTTGAGACCAAGATTCGAATTATCTATTGCAATGGATTTTTGTTTATATCTCGATGGAAAACTCTTTTTTATTAAGGCGCGCCAATCCTAGCATAATGATCAATAAGATTTATTGAGTTGAATGTTGTTTTGGATCTCCCATATAATGGGATACTATATAAGGAAGTTTACTCGATCTCATATCTAAAGCAAATAAGTCCAAAATGAGAGGATATAACTATCAATTAAAACTCAAAAAGGATTTTATAAAGATTATCAAGTAGAGGAATGAGGCAAGAGCATTATTGTCCACTAACAAATGAAGATGGCCGAGTTTATGTAAAAGATACGACAAGTGCTAGAATTCTCAAGAAGCCCATAAATCTCCTTGAACGAATCAACCTTTGTCTCTAGCCCTTAGCCTTGTGGATGGGAAGTTGTTTCAGTAGGACCCTTACCTACTTTAAAAGGAGGAATGAAGTTCACAATATCAATCGATTGTCTTACTGAGAATAGAGATTAAAACATTACCGCCATGAAATTCAATAAGATCGAGCATTATAACTCAATTCCAAAATTCGGATAGAAATCATTTTCAAGAAAAGAGTTTAATTTAAGATCAAAGATTCCAATTTAAATCACGTTAAGAAGTAATGTTGCAAGCTAAAGGATTTGAAGTAATGTTGCAAGCTAAAGCAAAGATTCCATCACATTAAGAAATCATGTATGCTTATGGAGCAATCCAAAAACCAACAAGGAAATCCTTCAGTTTAACCAAAGTTGTATTATGAACAACGTAATATCAATGGAGACTCTTCGAGTGATACAATTCAAGAAACTTTTCAAGAAAATTGATTTAGAATTTGAAAAGGTAATGGCAAGTATCAAAAATAAGGCAAATGAGAACTAAGGACCAAGCTAGAAAGAATCTTTATTTGTTTACAAAACAATACCACTAGACATACATTGGTTAAGCAAATTAATGGAAATGCAATAACAAGGACATGAATACAAAAATTTTGAGACCGTAATTTATTACTTTGGATACAAAAAGATTTAAAGGATTTTGAAAGACTCATTCTAACAAATATCCCACGGACTGATATGTAGTATGTTCAACGTAACTGTTAATCTGACAAGATTAGTGAGATTCATTGAGCTGTAGCGCACCCCATATCTGGAGAAGGATAATTAAGCCATTACTCCTGCCTCTAGGCTCTGCTAAAGCACCCATCCAAATGAGATAGTCAATAAAGCTTTTAGTCCTGCTTCTATGATCGGCCAAAGCATCCATCCAAAGAGTGATTGTCAATTAAGCCTTTGGTCTTGCCTCTAGGCCTAGCCAAAGAACCTATCTAAGGTGGATGGTCAATAAAACCTCTGGCCCCACTTCTATGTTTGGACAAAGCACCTATCCAAAGAGTGATGGTCAATTAAGCCTTTGGTCCTACCTCCAGTCTAGCCAAAGTACCCGTCTAATGGAGATGAATAATAAAGCCTTTGGTCCTGCTTATATGCTCGACAAAAGCGCCCATCCAAAGAGTGATGGTCAATTGAGCATTTGGTCCCACCAACAGACTTAGCCAAATTACCCATCCGAGGGAGGTGATCGGTCAAGCCATTGGTAACCTGCTTTTACACTCAGCCAAAGCATCCATGCAAAGAGTGACGTTCAAATAAAGCCCTTGAAAGCAACCATCTAGGGAAAGATGGCCAACTAAACATCAAAAGATATTCAGATGTGCCAATAGAAAACCATCCAAAAGAAAGAGAAAAGATGACCAACCATTTGAAAGAATTAAAGAGTCGTCAAGTCAATTCTGCCAAGAGCTGACCAAAACTCTCAATTAAGGGAAAGCATGAATAAGTTTTCTAACAAAACTACAAGAAGTTTCCATTTTGTAATAAAATCAATTAGTCTGATGAAATCTACTTTCAAAAGGTTTTAGAAGGAATTCCATACTTTAAAAAATCATTTTTTAAATAACTCTTTAATAAATATATATTCAGTTTTTGCATCAAATGTTTTTCAAATGAAGCCATGAGAATCTTTCATATTTCAAAAAATATTTCCAAATAATTTTATGGATAATTTTCATCAAAAAGAACATTTTCAATAAAAATGATAATTATAAATATAAATATATTTAAAAGGTTCCAAAAATCGCTATGTTTCAAAAAACACATTTTCAATAAAATAGTTTGTAGAAAATCATGTTACAGCCCAAAAATTTTAAGATCAAAAGTTACCATAAGTCTAGGTGCACAAGCCATCAATGAAGAAAAACATGGTAATCAAGATTGACAACTCGAGAAGAGAAGAAGTAAAGCAAGAATAAACTTTTACTTAAACTAAAGAATAATAAAACTTCTTATAGTGGGGAGGAAGTGTTACACCCAAAGTTTTGAAGAATGAATAAGGTGTGAAACTATCAAAAGTTAGTAGTATTAATCTATCACAAGTTGAAAGCTATCACATATCAAGGAATGAAGGCTATCAAACATTGAGAAATAAGCCATTATGTATTGCGAAGTAAAGCCATCATATGTTAAAGATAAAAAAACTCATCACATGTTGATGATGACGACGCTATCTCAAGTTGATAACATCTAAGCCATCACAAATTGATATCAATGGGCAATCACAACTTGATAACATCAAAGCTATCGCAAGATGAAGTAACTAGGCTATCACAAGGTCATAACATCAAATCCATCACAAATCGGTACCAATGTGCTATTGCAAGTTGATAGATATGGGATACCGCAAGTTGATATCATCTAGATTATCACAAGTTGATAGCTATGAACAATATTAAGAATTACCGATAATACAAAAGCTATCGATAATGAAGAAGCTATTGAAGCTATAGGAAGATGCTACTAAAGAAATACTTAATAAAATGTATTAATAATTTCTCTTCAAGCAAATTAATTCAAGAATATATAAAGGAAGAAGATGAAGATATTCAACACAAAAGGATACAGACAATTCAACTATATAAAGAGTTAGTGCATTAACATGGGAAGATGTTTACAACTAACTAGTAATAAAAGTTTCAAACCATTCCTTTGCAACCATGCCACCCTTGCCAACGTCATGGTCGAGATAGCAATCCATATGAACTATTCAGGGCCAAAGATCATGATATATGGCGACATCAAGACCATCCATATTGCTAAGTCATTAATCCACATCAACTCTAATCAACCAATACGAACAAGCCATGCCACTCTCCAACTACTACAAATGGAGACCTACCCTACCATGAAAAGGGACTCCTCTCTTATTTCTCTTTCTCAGCATAAATCATTTTTTGGGACTTGATATTTCTAAGCTCTCTAAAGAGCTTTAAAACTCCTTTATTGGCGATGAAGAAGAGGATGACTCGAACTTTTGAACATAAGGACCCGTAGAAATAAGAAATTGCATATTGACTCCATTCTTGACATTTTGGACTATAACGAAGGAGACAACTTGTACTCTTTACATATTGACCATTGAACAAAAATATTGCATATATACTCGAATTTCATGCTATTTGTATATGAAAGGAATATGACTTGACCATGGAAATTTTGGATAATTTATATTTTGATTGTAGCCATATTTGGAACTTTTTCAAATCGTATAACTTTTTGAATTATTTTGATGTTGGACTGAAAGGAATAGTGGTTGCTGTAGAGGCTGCTATTAACCTTAATTCCAAAATCATTAGCAAGCCTAATAACGGGCTTGGTTTATTACCCACTTGTTGACTATTTTTTAGTCAACCTGGAAAGTATGTTTTAGAGTATATATTAGCAAAGACTGGCAATTAATATTTTGGTTAAAAATGAAAAAATGGAGCGATAATATTATGCTGAAAAGTAAAGAGACAAGAGTTTAGTGTGTTTCGACCAAAGGTGATCTATGTCCACTATAAATAGTTTCAAATTACTTCACTTCAATTACAGCAGCCTAGATTACAAAGTGAAACGACTAAAAATACAAAGTTACTTCGAAGGCTAACATTTTTCTACCCTTGTGAAGTGGTAGTGCATGATAAATTAATAGTAGCTAAACTTATTGTATGGACGGTTGAGATTGGTCTAAATATGCCAAGAAATGCTCTAGGCCACTGATAGGATTACATAATTTATGGTAATGTCAGTTGGGATACCTGGTAGTTTGCAAGGTACAAATGTAGATAGCGGGCGAGCTAAAATGTGAAAATGCTTCCAAAACATGACAGACGATGTAAGGGTAGGGGTGGTTGTAGCAGAGGTGCTAGGGTGTCAGCAAAGTACATGAAAGGAGTGTTGTACATTGGCATTCCTATCTGATGAGCTAAGCCAGTGGATGCCAACCTTTCAGAGGTGTGGCATATGCAAGGTTTCTCTTAAGCCGAGGAAGTTCAAAGCTTGCGGACATGGTTGAAAGCAACTAAGGGATCCCTATGGGGGATGATGGGCTGGAACAAGGATAATGATAAATGAGGAGGCTTCCCATTTTCCATAGCAAACTTGTTCCTTTCTTCCAAATTCTACAGGATCATCGGTAAGTAATTCTCTCTCGGCTTTCATCCATTTATTTTCTATGCTATGGCTTTTGTCAGAATATCACCTTTTTCAAACCTTTTGGAATGATGCCGACTATTTTCTATTGTTGATTTTCTCTTGGTTTGTGTGTCATGATTATGATATTTAGGAGTTGCCATCCATTATCGTAGAAGTATCCTTCTCTGATGACCTTTCTAGGAAAGCCTTTTTGGTCTTTAGCATTTGGCGATCGTTGTTGTACCATCAACTATGGTCGTTAAACACCGGGTACTACAAAGAATAAAAAATCGAGGCTTTAAATGCCATCATTGTTGCACCACTTTCATTTGAATTGGAGTAGGAGAAAATTAGCTCAGACTTATAGGTTGGACCAGGTTGGTCGGTTGCCCATATCGGCATAGGGGTTAGTTTTTTCCCTTGGGCCAAGTCAGACTACTTTCTTAAATAACTTAAGGATAGTTCAGTAACTTAGGTGACCTACTATTAATTGCAGATGGCCGAAGATGCTTCCACTAGTGCTCTACTAACCCTTCTATGGAGGGGCTTCTAAGATTCAAGAGGATTGGACTGACCTTGCACATTCTTTGGTCGGCTTTGGCTGTGAGGATATCGTTCATGTGTACCCACTTCTTGCCAAATGACCCAATAATCTCCACCAGGCTATTTTGTCCGGTTACTTGCTTACATGAAGGTCAAGGTGACTCTCCCTCTACAACCATTCTTCATCAGGTTTTTAAATGCACACCTTTTGGCACCAGGCTAACTTGTTTTGAATGGCTACAAGCTCCTAACTGGGCTTCACATTATTTCCCGCAAGCTGAATCTTCTCGAGCCTGATCCTACACTAATCCGTCTAGTTTTCAAACTTTACCGACAAAGAAAAACTGAACCTGCCAACTACTATCATAATTAGGGCAACAATGCACCACCTTTGGTTTATGGTCTCCCAAGCAAGGCGCTGACCTATAAAGACCGGTTCTTTTTTGTCCCTACGATCATTAACCTAGACCTTGAAAACCTAGTCTTCAGCATGCCTAGTAAGTTTTCCTTCATGCGCTAGATAATTCTTTGAAGTTGATCTCTTAATAATCATTTCTTCTTTTGTCACAGTGACCCCTGCAGGGACCAAGGTAAAGTTTGATTACTCCTTATTGATACGTCATTATGTATCATAAGGATGAGTGACTTTTGAGATTGAATCTTATTCGTTTTTAGGTACTTTTAGAATGCTTTCCAATACATATAATGAGGTATCGATAAGGAGTAATCAGATTTTTTTGGACAAAATACAATGAATGATGAGTGAAGTAGAGTTAACTTCTTTCTATAGGTTGTTTATATAGGAGTAAGTACATAAGATTAAATTTAAATCATCCAAAGCATAATTTGCAAAATCATACAAGACAAGAGTTGATTAAACAACCTTTACATATCCTTGGTCAAGGAGTTGACAGGTTGTATGGGTCGAGAGACTGCACATAATACTTATTCATAAGGGATCTTGTGTGGACCACCCTTAATGAGTTTAGGATGATTGATATCGATTGAACAATTTATGTTATGATCATAAGTTTCATCTTCTTAAAAACCAAATCAGATTTACGTATATATGCAACTCATAAAATGTTCATAAATATCTATTTCATTGCATTGAGAAACAATTGTTGTTTCAAGAAACGCCAACTTCATGAGAAAGGAAATTCTTTTAGAAATTATTAGTAGTAAAACAGATCTAGATATGATCAAAGATAAAACGTATTACATAGAATGAAATGAAATTGACCAAGCTTAAACATACATAACAAATTAGACTATATAATAAGAAACCCTACACATAAAGTGAAACTGTGATTTTCTTATAAATGTCAAAAAAAGAATTTCCTTGGTTTTCAATAATCCATTAAGACTATTAACTCTGCTATATGGCATAATGTGGAAATATAGAATGGATTCCAAGTACATTATCAAAGTATGATTTTGATAGTTGTACCCAATGGGATATGATCCATTGATCGAAAAACTATCTCCAAGAAGAGGGCATATGCATTTGGAATATGGTAAGCTACGTTGATAGAATACATCATAAATTTCAATTGTTGAAATTAATATGGCAGGTTCATCATTCAACATAAGTTAATTTGGGTTTTACTTGAAAAAATATCGCTCAATATGATTTTTGGCTTTTGTGTATATACACCGAAATACAAATTCTAGACGATGATTTAGAATATGTTGTTTTCACTTAATAATGAAAGTGTCTCTAAGTTAATAAGAGCGATTCTGGGTTCGTCGCTTATTAGGTAGGATCTAAGAACTGATACAAAAGTACCGTTCAACAAGCATCCTAAGTCAAGCAAATACTTTTATAGAAAAATCGAACAGTTTGAATACCAGTCAAAATGCAAGGAAGGTGCTCGTAAGAAAGCACTATAAAGAAACTAAAATTATTCAAAACTACAAGTAATCAACAAACTTATGGTTATTAATGTTGTACTCGTATTAAAATCATTTTAGTTTGGTTGTTTGATTCTCGATATTGGATATGAAATTAACATCATTTATAATTTGTATAAAAGGATGTCAAGATTGTCCTAAAACAATATACACAGACATCATATTAAAAAATTTAATATGGAGCATGTAAGATGGATTTCTTATGCATTGGCATTAGGAATTCTTATTTGTATTGTCTACAACATATCATTTGGCTTATGTATTTGATACATAGGGCTAGTATCAAATCCAAATTAAGATCCCTAAATGACAATTTATATGCTCTTGGGTAATCATGAAATACTAGATAATTGTTTATAGAAATGATGAATTCCTTATGAAGGATTGGCGAACTCGAACTTCATAAGTGATATCGAGTATAGTATTTCAATCCTAAATTCATGTTCAATCTTAAGTTAAGAAATTTAATTTGTAAATGTTTAAAAAAACGAGTAGTGGCTGATTCACCAAAGTAGGGGTGGGCACGGTCGGTTAACCAAACCGTTTGGTTAATTAACCGACTTAACTGACTAAAGTATATGGTTCAGTTAACTGAACCGAAAATAAATTTGGATGGTTCATACCGGCCGAACCATCCAAATTTAACCGCATATATCGATCATTTAACCGATTAACCTTAATCGGTTGACCACCACCCACTTAACTATGATTAACCGAAAGTTAACTACATTAGACTACAATAATTAATGGACGCAAAACGTGATTTAAATGTTAGTGTATATATGTCAATTATTTCCCTTTTTCTTTGTAAAAGATCCCTTTAACAACTTAGTTTGCTGGCATAGGCGATGTAGTGCATTGACAAACTTTTTATTTATCACAACATATATGTATAATAATTTACCAATAAGTTAATAAGTTGCAGTATCAATAGAAAAATGCCAAACTTACCAGCTTTTATTGGTAAATTTTACCAACAGCTGAGAATTTAACACGCGGATGTCGTAGCAGTGCTTAGATGGATTTTATATCCAGTTTTGCATTTCAAGTCTTTTCAAGATCACAGAGTTATAATGCTCAAATTAATCACCTTTTCATAAAGAACCAAACCTGTGTCTTATGTTTATCATAATACTTCACCCAATATCAAAGTCATAGCTCAGTTCATTCTTCGTACAGATTATAAGTTCACATGATAAATATCACATATGCATATTAGGCATTAACATAACATACATAGCACGTAATCATTTAACACCACATAAGACATAAGACATTTACAGTACACCACAATTCAAAATTTTACAATCCACAACATATAGCCTTCGCCCCTCAGCAATTACAATGCATGAATACAATCCATTATATTACATAGTAGTTCACATATATAAACCAGTCCACAACATTACCAAGGTTACCAAACTACAAAGTTTACAAATCCATACTATCCAACAACTCAAAGCTCCAAGGTTACCAAACCATAAAGCTCATAGCCCAAAACCAGCAAAAAAGTCCATGCTCTAAGCTTTTGTCATCAAATATTAAATAAAAACTGTATAATGAGAAAATATATAGTAAGCAAATATATAGTATAAACTATATCCAAAGTCAACAAGCGAACTACACATATGATACTTGTTCAATGGGAAGATGGTAGCAAGTATATAGTAAGCAAATGTACATAATTTATTATCAAGCTATTCAGTTGTGTATCACACAAGCCAATCAAGATTCAATAGTGAAATTTATATGGTTTATTACTTTATTTACAATCATCTTTACCATATTCAATATTGCTTGCCTCAATATACCTTCTCGTAGAAAAATAGTTAATGAATTTTGTACATATGACTAAAGAACTTACTGATAATGAGTAACTTACAATGAAGAACAAACTTACTACATAAAAACTAATTTACTTGCAGTTTTAACTTATAATAAAGAACCGACTTACTGCATATGAACTTAATTGCACTATAAGTGACTTACTACATATGAAATTACTTGCAGTTTTGACTTATAGTAAAGAATTAACTTATTATATATAAACTATCAACTAGCTGAAGATATAATGAACAATAGAAATGAACTAGATCTAATGAAGAACTGACTTACTAGCACAAAAGATATAATCAAAAAAAATATTGAAAGCTCAAAAACTGCAGTGGGAACACATTAATCCAACAACATAGTTAAATCACTAAAACATGCTAGTTTTTGTGCTAATACAGTTCTTGTGTTATATATACAAAAGAGAGCGCAAAAGTACAGACACAAGCTTTCTAGACTATTAAACTTTAATATGGACCACAACTCACAAGTGCATTACTGCATACTTGGTGCATCAATCATTTGACACATATGTGAACAATAGGAGAATGAACGAACATATTTCCCTATACTAAATTCATTCAGCATATGAATGATTATCCAATCAAACATATTGATTTTGTAAACTGCAACAAATTTAACAACCCACACCAAGAACAAAATTATCATTGTTAATTTACAAACATAAAAAAGTAATGATGCTTAGAAAAATAATTTAAACAAAAAATGCACAAATTTGCAGTTTACAATGATAATGATGAGCTGAAATCATTTTAACAATTGATTAAGAATAGAACAGTACAACTAAAGAATCGATTAATTAACAACTATTGAAGAACCAATTCAAGTTAATTACACTCACATGCTTTCTTTCCTTCTTAACGCCATAGTTTTCAACAACAATTAAAGGCTGGCACTAGTGTGATGAGTCGTGACTAATACAGCAAATCTACCGATCTAGGGATTTCGACTAGTAGATGCATATGAATAGTGAACACCTGAGTAGATCTATGATTTTTGACTTTCTCATTTTCTTCTTCTGATTTTACTAAATGGTTGAGAGAATGCACCAAAGTAGATTAATTATCATGGAGCATAATCAGTTTGGGTATGAGCTAACAAGTGGATTGGGCCGTGTAATGAAAAACTTAATTTCTGGTCGGTTAACGGTTAACCGATCGACCAAATTTTTTTAACCGTTAACTGAGCCAAAAATGGTCGGTTATGGTCGGTCGATTAATCAATGGCATCGGTTAACCATTTTTATCGGTTAAAATCAGTTCGATTGATGTCGGTTAAATCGATTAAGTCGGTTAAATGCCCACCCCTACACCAAAGGCAAGTACATGGCCTTGAATAGCACTGCACTAAAAGAAGTATAAAAAAGTGCACAAATCTATAACCGAGTTGGGATGATTCCAAATGCTAAGAATCCCACTAGAAGTCTGTGATATAGTTCATAAAAGAACTTAAAGCTCACTAGAAGTCAAAAAACATACCCCAAAGGGTTCCACATTGTAAAAGCAGCAGCATCCAGGTAATTAATTGATGTAGTAGATAATTAAAACAAAATAGCATACCAATTCGTTAAGGGACTGGCCCAATTTTTTTGAAGACAACTGACCAAAGGGGTTGGAATAAGATTCAATGATTGAGCCTACGTGCAAGTTTGAGAGTGAAAGTGTTAGGGTTATACTCTATGGGAAATTATGTAATTTATTACATATATCTGGCTCGATAATCAATTTTGTTCATAATAAAGGTATTTGATTTCTATAATACACTTTGTTATTTGATGATATATAATTAATTAAGTAATTAATTTAAATTATATTAAATAGAAAATCTTTAAATGATATTTTAAGTGATGTAATTACAATGTGTTGTAATCATGAGAAATTTATCACATTAAAAGAACATGTTATTTTAAATATTAATAGTTAAGATATTTTGAGAAAGGATATCGATTCATCCATTGATACTAGAGTACATGACACTCTCTAAATGTTGGACAGTGTATTACTTATGACTATTGGGAGAAATAAGAAGTTACGCACTGATATTTATTAGATAATAATAGATGACTCACTCAAAAGTTTCATGCTGGTTAATTATAACTAAGGTTAAATAGGAGATCTTGAAGTAACGATGCCACATAGTTCCCTCGACTCGAGAATACTATGGAACTTCAATACGGATGCTTCACTTTGATTACACTTAAATCATGGCATGCCATTGAGTGACCATAGTTGGGTCTAAGTTGAAGCGTTATAATATTAGAAAGGTTAAATGTTACAACTTCCTTTTTCTATTAAGGCTCCCACGGTCTTTTATGTTTCCTCAAACTCTAAGATGAAACATAGAAGTCTATCGACTTCACTAGTGGGTGTTGGGGCTTATCTATCTTGGGATTCTGACCTTGAGTTTACTCAACAAGTCATAGCTCCACAAACGATGGACAACTCCTTATCGGTTGTATCATATACAACTCCTAATACATAGTTCCTTTTCCAAATATCATTTCGACCTTGAGTTTGCTCAACAAATCGAAATAAATTATTCACTCTATTAACAAATTTTTTTGCTAACTAAATATGTAGAATAGCATGGGTTGGTTTGGATAAGGGATTAAGTAGCCTTATGCAAGCTTGAGAAAACATGCAAGCCAGTTCAAGTTCAAATGGAGTCATGTGCATATTCGTCATCCAAACTCAAATCCAAAATATAGTCATATGCTTGCCCATAGTTCAAGAATAGTCAAATGCAGTCATCCAAAAGAAGTATCCTATGCAAAAAGTTTACTGTCCAAATCCTTATGTGTAAAAACTCCAAGAAAATATGCTTTTACAATTGTTAAATGTCCAAGGTCTTATGTGCAAATGTCATAAGTGTACAATCAACTCTAAAAATTCATAAATCAATTTAGTGTTTACAACTTTAAAGCTTAAGAAATAGAAAAGAATTGCCCTTATTTGAATGGCCAAGGGGGTCTATTTATAAAGTTAGGCGACATGGTTGTCATGTGTCCATTAACTAGATATTCGACATCTCCTATGTATTGTTGATATTCGTCATCCCCTTTGTATTGTTGATATTTGGCATCCCTTGCGGCTTGTAGAGATTTGAAACCCCCCTTGTCACTTTTATATGCTTTACAACATCTATAGTTGTAAAGGCCCGACACTGTTTAAAGACTTGATATCTTCTCAATATTAATGAAGCTCGACATTACTTACTCTTATAAGTTCGAAAACGTAATCTTCCTTTTTGTATCAACTCGACATCATTCATTATTGTAGGTATTCGACAATATTATTAAGGTAGTGGCTTGATAGTAGTTGATATATCATAGGCTCAATATCTCTTAGAAGCTCGAAATCCATGCTCTTTTACTAGATACAGCATCCTTCCTTTCCATACCGCTTCAGGTTTTAGTAGCTCGATGTCCATTAGTACTTGTTGACTTGATAACTCCCTTTTACAACTAGATACTTGATATCTCGACATCTCCCTTTTACAACACGAAGAGACCGGGATCGGATTTAATTATCCGAAAACCACTTCGATCTGATTTGTGCGTTATGGATTGTGATATCATGAAGCTAATGAAATGGTGATTTTGAAGATTCGGTTTGTTCAGACCCAGAACAACTTGTATGGATGAATGCTATCATTGCATTGTTTTATGGATTTTCCTTCCTTTTGCCACATTTCGCTCAAAGCAGAGGGTTGAAGGGAGATAGTGCATCAAGTAGTAGACAAACAAAAAGTTTTAGAGGGGAGTCTAAAAGGCTGTGTTAGCATTCTAAGTATGAATGCTATTCTAAAGGTAAAACGTAGCCTCAAGCCTCATCAACCGGGAATGACTAAAACAGGGGAGATGCAGCAAGGCTAAGTGGGTCACACCCAAGTAGGGTATGTTATCACTTTTCTAGATACCCTTGGATATATTATATATAATTATGGATATGGTTATGCATGGAAAAGAGAGCACTCGATTAGGGTGGGAACACCCGGAGTGATAACATATTCGGTACTATCCAGGTCAGGGGTAGGCCAGTACTGGGTTGATAGGGATCTTTAGGTACGATCTCGGTACATTTTTCTAGAGATGTACTCTGATGGGCGATACCCCAGTAGCCCAGTCATTGTATGGAATCCAATATCCACTACGAGCCTGTACGGTTTTGATTGTACCCAACTATGCTGAAACGTGAGATGCAAGCATTTCAACTATTTTCTAATTTATTTTCTATAGACATTATTATAATATCATAAGATTTTGATATAAATGGTTTTGGTTATCATAAGGTAAAAACCCGTTGTATTTATATGTGGCGTGGTCTTACGAGATACCTTTGTTTTCAAAAGGATTTTGATAATAGTAATAATTCAAATTGAGTGTGTTTTCTTACGTTGGTTTTCCAAACTGACTCGGGTGTTATTTTATTATAATGCTCATGTCTGACCGAGTATTACAGATTTAGGTTAGAATGCTATGGACCTTAGGAGACGAGCTGGAGGAAACTCAAGCGTATTCCACGTACTTGATTACATTCCGTTGTGAGTGTTAAACTGAATGTTCAGTATTTGTAAGGACAAGTTATTATAACTGTCCAGATTTGACTGTTGATTGTTGTACTCTGAGGATTGTAAATATATATTAACAGCTACAGATTCTTTTATATAAAAATCTGCTATTATATATTATATTTTGTTCCACTGCGATTGTGAGATTCTGTGTTATTGTTTCTATTTTCTTCTATCTCTTTCTTCTTCAACCCTAATAATCTGATATTTCCAGCACTCAATTTCTTGGCATGCTATATAGTGAACATATTGATGTCGATTTTTGAAGGTCGAAAATCCCAGTTCGTTATAGTTGGTATCAAGCCAAGTTAAGCGAGAACCTTAGCTTTGGTGGGGATTACTCATTAGAGATTGGGTCAGTAGTACCCTAGAACGAGTTTGATTGTATTATAGATATGATCACGTATTTTTTAGTGAATATAAATTGTTTTATATTATGTTGATTTATCTGTTGAGTGGCTTATAAATTCTGGTTGAATAGTGGGATGCCACGAAATCGATAGGAATTTTTAAACACTTGAACTAGGTAAACCGACATAGTACTATTTTGAAGCGGGTAAATGAAATAATTTTACCCAAATTATATTTTGATATGGAAGAAATAATTTTCTGAAATTATAATAGTATATTGATGTGTTTGGTTGTTGTTATTATAATTAAAGCCAGATTATAAAATTTGAAATGGTTATATTACCAAATAGGGATTGTATAGGAATGATTTGTGCAAATGATTTATAAATAAAAATGAATTCAACCAGAATTTGGAAATTTAAAATCCCGGAAACTTTGAGAAATGTTTTAAATGGATTTGAACTAAGTATTTGAGAATTTTAAAATCTCGAAAGTTTTGAAAATGTTTTCCAAAGTGGTTGAAAGAATAATGGAGTATTAAATTTGAGATATATTTGAATAGAAATTTTTTTTTTAAATAGATTTTGAAAGTGATAAAGCACTAAACTCACTATAGTCGCTGGAAAATAATCATGGTGATGACTGCGCAGCATCATCTAAATTCATTTTTGAGTTTCTAAGTGACGGATTGCTACTCTGATTATTTGGCTTTAGAATTTTTTTGGAAAAATCAGGTTTTGATTTTAAAAAAATTCCAAAAGCAAGATTTGATATATAGAGAGATATACACATATCTATGATTATGATTTGAAATGAAACTGGGTGTTTGAATTCTGGAATTATAATTAAAAAGTTGGGAAAAACATCAGGAAATTAGTTTTGAACTTATAAATTGAGAATGGTTTTAATAAGGAAGAAAAGTGTGGAATTTGAATTTTGGAATTTAATTTTTACTTGAGTAAGTCAAATGAATAAAATTTAACTTAAACTAGGTTAAGCAAAAAAATTGGAATTGGAATTGGAATTATATCAAATTGAATTAAATATGAAATTTGAGTTGTGAAATAGTTATATAACTATAAGTTATAAATTTTGAATGGAGTCAACTCAAGTACAAATTGATAAAAATGTGAAGAATAAGTTGTATAACTTATAAATTGGAGAAATAAAATGGTAAAACCAAAATGAATTGGTTAAATATTTGGAATAAAATCCAAACTTGAATTATAAGATGAATTTGAACTCAAGTAAATTAAATGAAATGATTTTTGAAATAAAAATCAGATATTGAATTATAAATTGGAAGTGAACTAATTGGATAAATTAATTAGTTAATTGAATATAGAAATGGAACTTAACTTGGTTAAGTAAAATGGATTGTGGATTAAAATTGAAATTAAATATGGAACTTGAGTTATAAATGAAATTTGACTTAAATATAAGCGAATTAACTATATTTTGAAATATTGTCGAATAAAATAGAAATGGATTAAATTAATGATGAATTAAGTTATAAATAATTCAATTTAAGTGTAAAAAATTGAATATGGCTTTGGGATATTATTTAAATGAATTCGAGTATGAAATTAAGTTTTGAAGTGGAAATGAATATATGTGTGGTATAAAAGGTTATAATAAACGTTAATATTAATTTAAATGAAATGGAATTTGATTGCAATGGAAATGAACTTAAGTTATATGGTTGAAATGATTGAAAGTAAACGAATTCACTTAAGTTAATATTTTTGGATGGAAGCTTGGCTGATGGCTCAAATAAATTTATGAAATGATTCATAAATAAATTGGCGTGGATTGGATTGTTATTGAATATAAAATTGAGCGAACAAGATTTTTGTGAATAAATTGAATGTGGATCAATAGAAATTGACTAATTGATTTAAAATCAATTGAAAATGGTTTATAAGCTTAAGTGACTATTTTATTAAATGAATATCATCGAATTTGCATGGAAAAATTGATGTTTGTCGTAAACGGAATTAAACAAAATTTTGGTGAATCAATGAAAAATGAATAAATTGATTTAGAATCAATTTGAAATGGATATAAATATAATGTGTGCAATTATGTATTGAATGCAAATAAATTGTTGTGAATCGTTGGAATTGAATAAATGATGTATAAATCGATTTGAAGATGATAATCATATGTTGGAAACTTGTAATTGTTATAAATACATGCTATAACATGTTTGGTTAAGGAATCTAAGTATTTGCATTAGTAAAATGAATGTGAAGTTATTAAATTTCATATTTATGGAACTTACATGTTTTAATTGAGTAAGTACAGGTACAAGGAGGCTACTGGGCTAGATTTGGGTTGCAAAATTGGAAATAAAGTAAACTCGCTCGCTTAAAAAAAATAACGCTAATATAAAGGTACACTTTCGGATTAAATACGGAAATGAGATAAATATTGATATATATTGTGTTTTCCGGCCATGAGAGCTGATGTGAATATTTTTATCATATTTTTCATATTGCAAAAGGCTCTCCGTACAAGGGAGACTCTGCCAAAAAGTTTTGGGAATTTAGAGTGAGAAAATTTTTGGAAAACTTTTGTTAACTAAAGGAGTTGATTTTTGAATTGAATTTGAAATAAGAGATTTTGGTATAGAAATGGAAACTAATTGTTTAGTTGGAACTAAAGGATTTAGAAAGTGAAATATTGAGCTTTGACTAAGTGGGTTTTGAAAAGTAATGGGTTAGGAGCATTTTTTGGCCTTATAGCAATTTCAGGGACAAAATTCTTTTAAGGGGGAAGGAATGTAACGACCCGGATTTTTCGAAATTTAATTTTGAATATTTAAATAGTTTTAAATATTGAGTTTGGAATATAAATTGATTTTTGAATATGAATATTTTGGTTGAAATTATATAATGAATTTAAATTTCATATATAGCGATTTATCGTAATACGGAAAAGGTGAATAATTGAAATTGAGTTGAATATGAATCGAAACGATTCCAATGTTGATATAAATTTTATTTGAATTATAATTGAGTTAGTAAGTTTTTAAAGCTAAAAATTTCAAGTGATTTCGTAAATTTTTGAAAATCATCGATCTAATCGACGCGGTAAAATAGCGATCTGAGGCACAGTCTCGGAATTCGACGAAACTAGTTACATTGGATCCATAATAATGTGTTATTATCGGATTTCAAATTTCATAGCATTTGGATTCACGTTTGGTCGTGCAATCTGGAAACGCCTAGAAATAATTTAATTGAATTTGATTTAAATAGTCGATTTAAAAAGCTATCTTCCACATACGATCAAATTAGGTTCTGAAACTTGTTCCATTGAGTTCGGAATAGCGATATAACCTTAAGAACGCCAAACGGTATGCCTCGATAGGAGTTTGAAGTTTTAAGTTAATAACGAGATATTTTGGAAATTTTATAATATAATAAAATTTCAAAGTCAAACTATCAACCTACCTTCGTACGCACGTCACCCTCGTCTAACTTTAAAAATCGTGACTTTCTTCCTTTTTCCCTTTCTTAGAACGAAATCAATTCCAGTAAAAAGAAAGAAAAAAAGAAAAAAAAAGAGGGAGAGTTCACACAAAAATCGTGAAGGCGTAAAGGCTAGGCGAGCGACTTGACCTGGATACTAGAGCTCATTGTAGCGTTGATTGTAAGGGGGTGTGTGAAGACCCGTAAATTCTCACCTTTTGAATCGACTATAATCCACACAAGTCAAATCCAAACAGATAAGGATTCACGATCTTCCCTAATCAAATTGGATTCTTCACTTTTGAAAATCAACATATCATATATCGAAGATATCAATGTCGAGATCCAAATGTTAAAATCCTCATTGGTAGGGTTTGCTACCAGTAAATAACATCAGCATAAATAAGAATGCACAGCTGAAACAAAATGCTCTCATATATATTTAGAACAAAAGATGATACAAGGTGATATTAGAGAGTCATAGATACATCACTATATACAACATCATGAAGTACAACTGAACAAGGTACATATCGGAAATAGAAACTAAAGAAACAAGTCTTTAGAGAGAGTCCAAAAACCGACATCTTCACTCTGATCCAAAAGCTCCAAATAATAACTCCAACTCCAGCTCCAACTATCTACAGGGTGATCTATTACCTGACTCTAGGCTGCCCGTGTGGAAAATAAGGGCACCCAGAGTTTAGGGAAAAACAATAAACTCCAGGTCAGTCATGGGACTGGTGTGAGAAACAAAAGTATATAATTGCTTTTGAAAACAAGTTCCGTATATTCTTTTGAAAAATGAAACTATCATAAGGTCTCGATCCGCACACAAGATGCAAACGCACACATGGTCGAGGTTTCTCCTTATGACAGTCAAACATGCCTTTGATACGTTAAAAATATCCTTTTAATATTATTATAGTGCTTAGTGATTGAGAACCAATTTCAAAATAAACTTATTAATTTAGCCAGCATACGTTACATGATGGTATGCCTACTATAGCCACTGTATTAAACAGTGAGTAATACAATCAAAACCGTACAAGGTTCGTATTGGAGAATGGGTTTCCAATAATGTCCAGGCAAAGGAACTTCCTCATCCATGATTGGGTACGCCTCTAGAGGGACGTCTCGAGAAACTACTGTTTCTCTGCCAACACAAGGCCGGGTTACCACTCAATGGTAACTACTTACTCAAGTCTATCCATCCCCCGGTTGTTACCAACCTTTAAAACGGGCCCCCGATCTTTTCCAACATCCACATCAAGCAAATACTGGGCGTGTAAGACCACAGTACAGCTATATAAATATATAATCCACAAAGTGAATACCTGGGCTCCATACCATGGTATCACTATATATATCTAGAAGGGAATAGACATCCTACACCTTGCCGCATCCATTCCTGTTTCGGCCATTCCTGGGGTGTGAGATTCGTGAAGTCTCGTACCCATAAGGCTTTGCTTTTCAACAAAAGCCTTGATCCATCCATAGCATTCTTCGAAATGTCACATTACCAATCCAAAATTACATAACTGATTTCTACCAACGCATAACCCTTGAGTTCATACGTCTCAAGGAAGGGTGTTAAGCTAAGAGAATAAATTCTCCACCACCAAGCAGATATACGTTAATAAAGATCAATCATATAAAGTCAGAATGTAATGTCAGACAATCCATCCATCCACAAGTTCATTCTGGGACTGAACGAAACCGAAGGCATCTTATTCCTCAACCTTTGCCCAAAAGGTGAGAGGCACTTGCGTATCCGAAGATTCTTCAAACATCATCTGGACCACTGCTTTAAAAGTATAGGGGTATCGTTTCTATATCGGCCGCTAAACCGATGAAGAGAAATCAACAAGCAGTCCATTAGATGTGAAGATCCCTGGTCTTCATCATCGTTTCAATACGACTCATCACAATCATAGCGTCGTATTATTATTCGAAATGGGAAATTCCCATTCCCGGTCTTTCCGAATAATAAGCGTTCTTTAAAAGCCATTCGGAACCAAATGGGTTTTTAATTTATGTCTCAACAAATCAAATTCATATTTGATTTAAGTGATTTAAACCTCCATTTAAATTACTTTATTCATACTATTTCAAATTTGGAAAATATTGATCACTTATAGCTCAAATCATGAAATAAATCACAAGGTGTTATCCTACAATTATTTTCTACCCAGCCCATGCATATGGATAATTAATTTCTCATAAACTAGTTAAGAAAAGTCAACAATCAATAAATAATAATCAGTGCTCATAAACTGGTCGAGCACAATCTAAACAACCAAATAATTAATTAACAAAATAAACACGACAATAAATGATAAATAAATGCTTCAATCTATCAGATATTTGTAACACTTTTTTATTTTATCTTGGGTTAAAATGATTTGATATTTATTTTGGAGCATCCGGCTTTCCCTTCGACATGTTCCGTCCCTCGTCCAAGTGTCCTTGGATCTCACAGACGAAACACGTGTACTAGTCGTTTCCGCATACCCCATTAAGTATTTAACTTCTAAATTTTAAAATAGTTAATTAACCATCCAAGTAGTCAAACAAGGAAATAAAACCATTTTTTTAGCAAACAAAGTAAACAAGCATTCAACAAGGGTTTTCAAACAACAATTAACACTTAAAGTTCCTTTAGCAATCATTTTAACAAACTTAAAGGAAGAAATAACTCACAGAATAAGTTGTACCTACTAAACAATGAAAACAAAGAATATACTCACAGAATAAGTTATATCCACTAAACTATGAAAGCAAAGAATATACTCACATCCTATTTGCTTTGATGGAGACTTGGAATACTTCACCTTTGATAATGAATTTTAGTTCTTTTCTTTAGTTTTTGAATGAATTAAAATGAGATATGGACTTGGCTATTTATAGGTGAAGAGAAGGGTACTTTAGTCATTTCCTATAGCCTAACCAGATTCGACCAGATTTTGGTCCAATAGAAACCAGCCTTATGGCCTAATTTGGTTCGACTACATTTTGGTCCAATAGAAAACATCTTGATGGCTTAATTTGATTCGACCATATTTTGGTCCAATAGAAATCCTCCATATCAACTATGGCATAATATGATTCGACCAGATTTTGGTCCAATGGCAACCATCCGCATGGCAGAAGCCGATTCGACCAGATTTTGGTCCAATAACAACCATCCGCATGGCAGAACCTGATTCGACCAGATTTTGGTCCAATGGCAACCATCCGCATGGAATATAATAATCATTATGCTATTTTGTTTCATTAGGCAAGTAATTATACTGTTCTGTTTTTATTAGGCAAGTAATTATACTATTCTGTTTTATTAGGCAAGGTTTATAATTCTCTCTCGTTTTATTAGGCAAGTAATTATACTATTCTGTTTTATTAGGTAGGGTTAATAATTCTAGATATAAAATCCATTATTTAATCATTTAAAAACATATTAACTATTCATGTTCAAAGTGATTAAATTATGGGTCGTTACATTTTAAATATTCGAATTTGATGACCCAAAAATACGGGTCGTTACATAGAGGTGTCATGTGCATGTGAAGGGAGGCTAAGAAGAAGACATGTGTAGAAGAGGTGTCATGTGCATGTGAAGGGAGGCTAAGAAGAAGACATGTGTAAGGCTTCTCTTTAGTAGCATTTGTTTCGTGCTATGGTTTGTTTTCATAGCTTTTCTTATTTATTTAGTTATCTATGTATGCTATCTTTTATAAATTCAAATGAATATAACTATAAACTCATATAACTTTTGAATTCAAATTCATATATTTAAATAACTACTATTATTTAAATTAGTTAAATTTCTAGATCGTTACAACCGCCCCTCCTTAAAGAATTTCGTCCTCAAAATTAATGAGAAGGAAAAACTGAAAAGATAAGGAATTTGAATTTACCGATAAGATAAACTAAGATGGAATGTCGACTCTACATCTGGGATAAGCTTTCTTCATGCTTTCCTCAGTTTCCCAAGTGCAGTCGTTTGGATCTCCACTCCACTGGACTTTGACCAACCTAACCACCTTGCGTCTCAATTTCTTCTCATCCCGATCGATGATTTTAAGTGGTTCTCTCTTCAATGATAATTCAGGAGTGATCTCCACATCCTGCTGAGCAATTTCTTCAATGATCTGATCGGGATCATGAACGTACTTCCTCAGATGAGACACATGAAATACATTATGGACCCCAGCTAGCCAGTTTGGTAATTGTATACGATAAGCTAGTGGTCCAATTCTCTCCAGAATAGGGAAGGGTCCAATAAATCGAGGAGCGAGTTTACCCGTCTTCCCAAAATGAATAAATCCTTTCATTGGTGAAACCTTCAAGAATACTGAATCCCCTACTTGGAATTCCAAAGCACGTCTTCGATTATCAGCATAGCTTTTCTGACGGCTTTGAGCAACCTTCAACTTTTTTCTGATAAATTTAACCTTATCAGAAGCTTCCCTAATCATATCTGGTCCTAATATAAGACGATCTCCTGTTTCAACCCAACATACTGGTGATCGACAAGGTCGACCATATAATGCTTCAAATGGAGCCATCCCGATACTTGCTTGGTAGCTGTTATTATATGAAAATTCTACCAAATGCAAATGATTCTCCCATGATCCTTTGAAGTCTAGAATACAAGCCCTCAAAAGATCCTCCAGAATCCGGTTAACTCTTTCCGTCTGTCCGTCTGTCTGCGGGTGATATGCAGTGCTAAGATTTAGCTTCGTTCCCAACGTAGTTTGGAAAGCTTCCCAAAAATGACTCGTGAAGATTGGATCACGCTCGCTTACTATACTGCTTGGGACTCCATGCAACCGAACTATTTCTTTGATATAAATATCAGCTAACCTTGCTGCGGTTCTAGTGGGTTTTACTGGAATAAAATGTGCAGTTTTAGTAAGGCAATCTACAATAACCCATATACCTTCATTCCCCTTTTTCGTTCGAGGCAACCTATCAATAAAGTCCATGGAAACTTGATCCCATTTCCAGGCTGGAATCTCCAAGGGTTGTAGAAGTCCTGCTGGCTTTTGCTGATCACTCTTGATCTGCTGGCAGGTAGCACACTTGCTTATATAAATAGAGATGTCTCTTTTAATTGTCTTCCACCAGAAGGTTGTCTTGACGTCTCGATGCATTTTGTTTACCCCAGGATGGATACTATATTTTGACTTGTGGCATTCATCCAACACTTCCTTTTTTAACTCCATGTCATCAGGAACACAAATTCTTCCTTTCAATTTCACAATGTTTCTATTGTCCAGCTCAAAACTTGTATCTTCGCCTCGTTGAATTCTTCCATATATATTTTGGAGAAACTGGTCTTCCTTTTGTTTGTTAGCAATCTTCTCTATCAGATTTGGGGTTATTACCAAATAAGCAAGGACAGAATGCTTCCGACTCAAAGCATCGGCAACCAGATTGGCTTTTCCAGGAGTATATTGGATATCTAGGTCATAAGACGCTAGAAATTCCAACCAACGTTGTTGACGTAGATTAAGATCCTTCTGAGTGAAAAGATACTTAAGCGATTTGTGATCAGTAAAAAGATCGAATTTTTCACCTAGCAGATAATGCCTCCATATCTTTAAAGCAAAGATAACTGCTAGTAACTCAAGATCATGAGTTGGATAATTCTTCTCATAGGGTCGTAATTGTCTACTTGCGTAGGCAATCACCTTTCCTTTCTGCATCAAAACAGCGCCAACTCCATCACCACAAGCATCAGTGTAAACCGATAAATCTTTATTCTTATCAATCACAGCTAATACTGGAGCTGTGGTCAATCTTTTCTTTAATTCCTGAAAAGATTCTTCGCATCGGGGTGTCCAGATAAACTTAGCATTTTTCATTGTTAGCTTTGTCAGGGGACTAGCCAACTTAGAAAAATCTTGTACAAACTTCCGGTAATATCCAGCCAAACCAAGAAAACTTCTGACTTCCTTTGGTGTAGTAGGCTGTTTCCAATCCATTATCGCTGAAATCTTACTTGGATCGACCGCAATTCCTTTCTCAGAAACTACGTGTCCAAGAAATCTGACTTCCTTCTCCCAAAAATGGCATTTGGAAAATTTAGCATAAAGAACATTGCTTCTCAGAATTTCTAGAATAACTCTCAAGTGTTCTGCATGCTCTTCCTTTGTTTTGGAATAGATGAGAATATCATCAATGAAAACCAGCACGAATTTGTTCAATACATCCCGAAATACTTGAGTCATCAGATCTACGAAGAATACGGGAGCATTGGTTAGTCCAAATGGCATGACTAACCATTCGTAGAAGATGTCCGGTCCTCGGAATGCAGTCAGGGGAATACTATCTTCAGCGATTCTCAATTGATGGAATCCTTGAGCAAGATCCATCTTAGAGAAGAAACGAGCTCCATGAAGTTGATCAAATAGCTCATCGATACAAGGCAAAGGGAATTTATTTTTCAAAGTTTGTTTATTGAGGTCTCGATAGTCAAAGCACATTCTCAGTGATCCATCAGATTTTGCAACAAATACAGCAGCTGAACCCCAATTGGAACGGCTTGGACGTATGAAGCCTTTTTCCAATAGTTTAAGGGTTTGTTTGGTTAATTCTAGTTTCTCCTTTGGGGCCATCCTTCGAACAGAATGAACAACTGGTCTGGCGTTGGGTACCAGATCAATTCGAAATTCGATTTCACGATGAGGAGGGAGAGATTTAACTTCTTCAAAGACATAAGGAAAATCTCTAACAACAGGAATAGATTTAATATCGGGATCTGGATATCCTAGGGTGTACATCAATTTATCACGTTTCGGACTAGGATCATCGCAGGGAATATCAATATAGTTTCCAAAACTGGTTTTAACTGATATAATTCGTTTTGCACAATCTATATTAGCTTTATATTTTGATAACCAGTTCATGTCCAAAAGAGTGTCAAATTCGTCAAAGTCAAGAACATAAAGATTTTGTGGAAACTGATAATAGGAATATGAGATAGGGATCTTCTTACATCGTAAACGAAGATTCGTAGGGCCACCAACCGGATTTATAATGCAAAGAGGATTTCCTACTACTTTAGATTTAAGTTTAAGTTCTTCAACCAAATTTTTTGAGACAAAACTATGAGAAGCACCAGTGTCAAATAAAACTCGAATATCTCTATTGGAAATAGAAAGAGTACCTTCCAAGACGTCCTTTCCCTTTGCATCTCTAGAAGATAAAGGCTTATTTTCTAGTGCGTAAACATTTGATTTCTGAACTTGCTTCATCAAGGGACAGTCTTTCACGAAGTGGCCCGGCTTTTGACAAACAAAGCAGTTCAGGTTCTTCTTCTTGGGCTTTGTACATTTTTGAGAATAGTGCCCCTTTTCCTGACAATTGTAACAAGTAACTTCAGATAGACGACTTTTCGGGTTTCCTCCTTTCTTGTTATTGTCATTTTTCCTGCCTTGGAACTTCCTTTTCTTATTATTTCCCCCAGAATTTCCACCTTCTTTCTTTACAACATTTTTCTCTTCTTCAGATGACTCCTCTTTATCTGCTGCTTCATAACGATAGCCCATATCCACTAAATCAGCAAAGGATTGCTTTATATGAATGGTCATCCGCCCGTGGTATCTCTTCTTCATTCCTTTAACAAACCTTTGATTTTTTCTTAAAGGGTTACTAACCAATTCGGAACCAAATCGAGAAAGCTCATTAAAGTGCTTCACATATTCTTCAAAAGTCATGTCACCTTGTTTCAATTCCACAAACTCCTCATACAATCTATCAACACCAACTGAAGGCAAAAAATGTTCTTCAAATTCACTTTTGAACCTCGACCAGGAAAAGTTTTCTTCTGGTTCTTCCATCGTTTTAGTTTCCCACCAGATTTGGGCTCCATCTTCCAATTGCCAAGTAGCTAGATACCTTTTCTGCTCATCATTGATATTCAAGCCCTTGAAAATCTTTTCACATGTTTTAATCCAGGCTTGTGTCTCAATTACAGTCTCTTTGCCTTTATATGTCTTACCTCCCAGATTAGTGAATTTCTTGCATAAGACGGAGAAGTCTACTTCCGGTTGGACTGGAATAACTGCTTCTACAACAACTGGAGCAGTCCGTCCATTAGTGGTGGTACTGCCACCTCTTCTTCCTCTTCTTCCACTCATTCTCTGAGATAAGAAGAAAGAGTTAGGATTTAGATAAGAATTGAAAAGTTTGAAATTCGAACGCTCTCTCATATATACTCATTCTAGGGTGTTACTAACCCTATCTCTAATGAGTGACTAATGTTATTACTGGAAGCTAAAGTTCTTACTCAACCTTAAGCTCTGATACCAACTGTGAAGACCCGTAAATTCTCACCTTTTGAATCGACTATAATCCACACAAGTCAAATCCAAACAGATAAGGATTCACGATCTTCCCTAATCAAATTGGATTCTTCACTTTTGAAAATCAACATATCATATATCGAAGATATCAATGTCGAGATACAAATGTTAAAATCCTCATTGGTAGGGTTTGCTACCAGTAAATAACATCAGTATAAATAAGAATGCACAGCTGAAACAAAATGCTCTCATATATATTTAGAACAAAAGATGATACAAGGTGATATTAGAGAGTCATAGATACATCACTATATACAACATCATGAAGTACAACTGAACAAGGTACACAACGGAAATAGAAACTAAAGAAACAAGTCTTTAGAGAGAGTTCAAAAACCGACATCTTCACTCTGATCCAAAAGCTCCAAATAATAACTCCAACTCCAGCTCCAACTATCTACAGGGTGATCTATTACCTGACTCTAGGCTGCCCGTGTGGAAAATAAGGGCACCCAGAGTTTAGGGAAAAACAATAAACTCCAGGTCAGTCATGGGACTGGTGTGAGAAACAAAAGTATATAATTGCTTTTGAAAACAAGTTCCGTATATGCTTTTGAAAAATGAAACTATCATAAGGTCTCGATCCGCACACAAGATGCAAACGCACACATGGTCGAGGTTTCTCCTTATGACAGTCAAACATGCCTTTGATACGTTAAAAATATCATTTTAATATTATTATAGTGCTTAGTGATTGAGAACCAATTTCAAAATAAACTTATTAATTTAGCCAGCATACGTTACATGATGGTATGCCTACTATAGCCACTGTATTAAACAGTGAGTAATACAATCAAAACCGTACAAGGTTCGTATTGGAGAATGGGTTTCCAATAATGACCGGGCAAAGGAACTTCCTCATCCACGATTGGGTACGCCTCTAGAGGGACGTCCCGAGAAACTACTGTTTCTCTGCCAACACAAGGCCGGGTTACCACTCAATGGTAACTACTTACTCAAGTCTATCCATCCCCCGGTTGTTACCAACCTTTAAAACGGGGCCTCGATCTTTTCCAACATCCACATCAAGCAAATACTGGGCATGTAAGACCACAGTACAGCTATATAAATATATAATCCACAAAGTGAATACCTGGGCTCCATACCATGGTATCACTATATATATCTAGAAGGGAATAGACATCCTACACCTTGCTGCATCCATTCCTGTTTCGGCCATTCCCGGGGTGTGAGGTTCGTGAAGTCTCGTACCCATAAGGCTCTGCTTTTCAACAAAAGCCTTGATCCATCCATAGCATTCTTCGAAATGTCACATTACCAATCCAAAATTACATAACTGATTTCTACCAACGCATAACCCTTGAGTTCATACGTCTCAAGGAAGGGTGTTAAGCTAAGAGAATAAATTCTCCGCCATCAAGTAGATATACGTTAATAAAGATCAATCATATAAAGTCAGAATGTAATGTCAGACAATCCATCCATCCACAAGTTCGTTCTGGGACTGAACGAAACCGAAGGCATCTTATTCCTCAACCTTTGCCCAAAAGGTGAGAGGCCCTTGCGTATCCGAAGATTCTTCAAACATCATCTGGACCACTGCTTTAAAAGTATAGGGTATCGTTTCTATATCGGCCGCTAAACCGATGAAGAGAAATCAACAAGCAGTCCATTAGATGTGAAGATCCCTGGTCTTCATCATCGTTTCAATACGACTCATCACAATCATAGCGTCGTATTATTATTCGGAATGGGAAATTCCCATTCCCGGTCTTTCCGAATAATAAGCGTTCTTTAAAAGCCATTCGGAACCAAATGGGTTTTTAATTTATGTCTCAACAAATCAAATTCATATTTGATTTAAGTGATTTAAACCTCCATTTAAATTACTTTATTCATACTATTTCAAATTTGGAAAATATTGATCACTTATAGCTCAAATCGTGAAATAAATCACAAGGTGTTATCCTACAATTATTTTCTACCCAGCCCATGCATATGGATAATTAATTTCTCATAAACTGGTTAAGAAAAGTCAACAATCAATAAATAATAATCAGTGCTCATAAACTGGTCGAGCGCAATCTAAACAACCAAACAATTAATTAACAAAATAAACACGACAATAAATGATAAATAAACGCTTCAATCTATCAGATATTTGTAACACTTTTTTATTTTATCTTGGGTTAAAATGATTTGATATTTATTTTGGAGCATCCAGGCTTTCCCTTCGACATGTTCCGTCCCTCGTCCAAGTGTCCTTGGATCTCACAGACGAAACACGTGTACTAGTCGTTTCCGCATACCCCATTAA
Organism: Allium fistulosum; assembly: GCA_030737815.1. Taxonomy (NCBI): domain Eukaryota; kingdom Viridiplantae; phylum Streptophyta; class Magnoliopsida; order Asparagales; family Amaryllidaceae; genus Allium; species Allium fistulosum. The sequence goes on along the minus strand of CM060901.1, from coordinate 1,381,832,238 downwards.
GTATTTAACTTCTAAATTTTAAAATAATTAATTAACCATCCAAGTAGTCAACAAGGAAATAAAACCATTTTTTAAGCAAACAAAGTAAATAAGCATTCAACAAGGGTTTTCAAACAATAATTAACACTTAAAGTTCCTTTAGCAATCATTTTAACAAACTTAAAGGAAGAAATAACTCACAGAATAAGTTGTACCTACTAAACTATGAAAACAAAGAATATACTCACAGAATAAGTTATATCCACTAAACTATGAAAGCAAAGAATATACTCACATCCTATTTGCTTTGATGGAGACTTGGAATACTTCACCTTTGATAATGAATTTTAGTTCTTTTCTTTAGTTTTTGAATGAATTAAAATGAGATATGGACTTGGCTATTTATAGGTGAAGAGAAGGGTACTTTAGTCATTTCCTATAGCCTAACCAGATTCGACCAGATTTTGGTCCAATAGAAACCAGCCTTATGGCCTAATTTGGTTCGACTACATTTTGGTCCAATAGAAAACATCTTGATGGCTTAATTTGATTCGACCATATTTTGGTCCAATAGAAATCCTCCATATCAACTATGGCATAATATGATTCGACCAGATTTTGGTCCAATGGCAACCATCCGCATGGCAGAAGCCGATTCGACCAGATTTTGGTCCAATAACAACCATCCGCATGGCAGAACCTGATTCGACCAGATTTTGGTCCAATGGCAACCATCCGCATGGAATATAATAATCATTATGCTATTTTGTTTCATTAGGCAAGTAATTATACTGTTCTGTTTTTATTAGGCAAGTAATTATACTATTCTGTTTTATTAGGCAAGGTTTATAATTATCTCTCGTTTTATTAGGCAAGTAATTATACTATTCTGTTTTATTAGGTAGGGTTAATAATTCTAGATATAAAATCCATTATTTAATCATTTAAAAACATATTAACTATTCATGTTCAAAGTGATTAAATTATGGGTCGTTACATTTTAAATATTCGAATTTGATGACCCAAAAATACGGGTCGTTACATAGAGGTGTCATGTGCATGTGAAGGGAGGCTAAGAAGAAGACATGTGTAGAAGAGGTGTCATGTGCATGTGAAGGGAGGCTAAGAAGAAGACATGTGTAAGGCTTCTCTTTAGTAGCATTTGTTTCGTGCTATGGTTTGTTTTCATAGCTTTTCTTATTTATTTAGTTATCTATGTATGCTATCTTTTATAAATTCAAATGAATATAACTATAAACTCATATAACTTTTGAATTCAAATTCATATATTTAAATAACTACTATTATTTAAATTAGTTAAATTTCTAGATCGTTACAGGGTGCGATTCGATTTGGGGAAGCTTGACACTGGTCGTGACGTTGTGGCAGGGATTGAAGGACGAAGTTGTGAAGGTGGCGCGCGCGTGTAGAGGAACGGCGGCAATTGAGGGTGGAGGTCGAAGTCGTGCATTTCCTGGGTGTGTCGTGCGATCTGAAGAGAAGAGTGAAGGAGAAGGAGCTCAGCTTGGCAAGTTGGGTGAAGGCGTGGGTTTCTCTTCCATATGCTTGTAGGAAGATGCATGTGAGAGAGGAAGTTAGCTAGGTAATTAACTGATATAAATTAATTTATTAGTAAATTAATTGTTTCTGATTAACTGAATCTTATAAAATTCGTAAATTGCTTGTACGAGGTCCAAAAATCACGAAACAAATTTCGTTGGGGTCATATGAACATATTCTATGCACTGGATTTGATTTGGAGTCGTTTAGAGTTAGCAGTGATTTTGGGTCAGTTTGATTTAATATAAAATTGGAACAATCGGCAAAATTAAAAATCAAGGTAAGTAAATCTCATTCAATTTGGTTGACTGATTTAATTTATAATAATTAAATTAATTATCGGTTAATTGGTTGAATTTATAAATTAATTATCAGTTTGGATGTTATACTATATATATTAGTATATATTAGTAGTTGGATATATTCCCGCCGATTGGAGCGGATGAGATCATATGCGTCCCGCATAATAGCGGATGATCCTATATTACCGCGATATCCCGCCTCGAAGCGGGATTGGTAATTTATGTTATATAACATCTGTGGTTGCAGGGAAACAAGTTGGAGGGATCCAACTGGATTCCTCAAAAATGTTGATTTTAATTTCATATATAATGATATATGATTTGTGTGAATAATCTGATATAGATTATGTTGTGATTTGAATTGTTGGATGCTATAGTAGCACTGGCCTTCATTTTGGTATTTTAAATACGATAAATAGAATTTGAAGAAATTGAAAGGAGATTTTGGATATAAAAATATTTATATCGAAATTTGGATTATTTTAAAGGAAATTTTATTTGGATTAAATGACTTGATATTGGGTTTTGCACTTATCTGTTCGTAAAATGTTTAAAATAGAAAATTTAAACTAATTTATATAAAGGATTTTTAATAATGGATTTTTAAAAATGATATTTCCAAAAATTTGGAAAAGAAGTTGAAATCGATATTTAAAAGTAGAAATGGGATTTATAAGAAATGGATTCATAAAAATGAAATTTTACAAAAGAGATTAGTTTTATAAACAAGTGAATCTTAGGGGAGTTTATAAATTTATAAACGATGTTCATAAATAAGGGAAAATGATATCAGTTGATAAATTGGGAATATAAGTTTACGGTGTGAATTTATATCGAGATATGGAAATCGGTTTTGAAAAAAAAATAGTGGATTCTATTTTTGAAAAGTGAGAATGGTTAGGGAATTGGAATGAAATTGATGTGTTGTGAATCGATAGGAATTTATAAATTGAAATTGATTATTGAGATTTTAAAATTATATTTTTATTAAGAAGTAAGTTGGTTTTAAAAGGAAATTTTATTTATTAAACTATGTAATTTAAAACTAGTTAGTATTGAAATACTTCGGAAAGTGGATTTTTCAAATATTTAATATTAATTGAAATAAATTCTAATTTTTATAATCAGCTTTGAAAATTGATTAGTTTTATTTAAAATGAGTTGGAATTGAGTTATTGATGTTTTATTTAAAGAGTTTTGATATTTTAAATAATTTCTTAAGCGTGTTTTGAAAATAAATTACTATTCTTCAAAAATATTTTTTTTACATATATATATAAAGATTTGGGAAGTGATTTGGAATTGATTATAAATGCTTTCGAGGTTGTAAACGAGGTTTTAATTGATGAATGTTATTTTATAAGAGAAAATCTTATAATAGAATTTAGGGAAACTTAAGGAAATTTCCAAAGAATTTAAATATAGAAACTTCGAAAATGAACTAGAATTCATAAAAGAAGTTAGAAATGGGTAGTGGTAATTATAGACGAGTATAATCGAGTTTGGAAATTTTAAAGGAAATTCATTTATGAATTCTGAAAACTTGTGGAATCCGTCGAGTTAAGGAATTTACAAATTAATTTTAAAGGATTTTGAGAAGTATGAAATAAAATGGAATATTTACTAAGTATTGGGAATAAAATGATTTAGGAAAATATACGTATAAATATTTCCTAAGTATGGGACTGGAAGGGTTTGAAATATTTTAACTACGAGATAATTATTATAGAAATATTTTCAAAGTGTTGAATTATAAATGAAATTGGAAGAAAATATTTCTAAGTATTGAAATGATTCGAAAATATCCTACTACGGATATAAGCATTTGGATTTGTTTTCGAATATTGAAATTGGAAGAGATTTGGATATATATCCTTGTAAAGATATTTTGAAATGAATATTTTAAAAGATTTATAATGTGGGCCTAGTGACTGCTTATGTGTGTAATTTGATAGTTAAATAACCGATTGTCAATTATGGCCAAATTCGTTAATCGTTTCGAAGAGACCGGGATCAGATTTAATTATCCAAAAACCACTTCGATCTGATTTGTGCGTTACGGATTGTGATATCGTGAAGCTAATGAAACAGTGATTTTGGAGATTCGGTTTGTTCAGACCCAGAACAACTTGTATGGATGAATGTTATCATTGCATTATTTCCTAGGAGGCGATGTTAGCATTCCAAGTATGAATGCTATTCTAAAGGTAAAACGTAGCCTCAAGCCTCATCAATCGGGAATGACTAAAACAGGGGAGATGCAGCAGGGCTAAGTGGGTCGCACCCAAGTAGGGTATGTTATCACTTTTCTAGATAACCTTGGATATATTATATATAATTACGGATATGGTTGTGCATGGAAAAGAGAGCGCTCGATTAGGGTAGGAACACCCGGAGTGATAACATATTCGGTACTATCCAGGTCAGGGGTAGGTTGGTCCTGTGTTGGCAGGGATCGGTAGGTACGATCTTGGTATATTTTTCTAGGGATGTATTGTGACGGGCGGTACCCCCGTAGCCCAGTTATTGTATGGAATCCAACATCCACTACGAGCCTATACGGTTTTGATTGTACCCAACTATGCTGAAACGTGAGATGCAAGCATTTCAACTATTTTCTAATTTATTTTCTATAAACACTATTATAATATCAAAAGGTTTTGATATAAATGGTTTTGGTTATCGTAAGCTAAAAACCCATCGTATTTATGTATGGCGTGGTCTTACAAGATACCTTTGTTTTCAAAAGGATTTTGATAATAGTAATAATTCAAATTGAGTATGTTTTCTCACGCTGGTTTTCCAGACTGACTTGGGTGTTATTTTATTATAATGCTCTGGTCAGACCGAGTATTACAGATTCAGGTTAGAATGCTATGGAGCTTAGGAGACGAGCTGGAGGAAACTCAGGCATATTCCACGTACTTTATTATATTCCGTTGTGTGTGTTAAGCTGAATGTTCAATATTACAAATTCAGGTTATAACGCTCGGGTCAGACCGAGTATTACAGATTCAGGTTAGAATGCTATGGAGCTTAGGAGACAAGTTAGAGGAAACTCAGGCGTATTCCATGTACCTGATTATATTCCGTTGTGTGTGCTAAACTGAATGTTCAGTATTTGTAAGGACAAGTTATTATAACTGTCCAGATTTGATTGTTGATTGTTGTACTCTGATGATTGTAAATATATATTAACAGCTATGGATTCTTTTGTATAATAATCTGTTATTATATATTATATTTTGTTCCGCTGCGATTGTGAGATTCTGTGTTGTTGTTTCTATTTTCTTCTATCTTTTTCTTCTTCACCCCTAATGATATGATATTTTCGGCACTCGATTGCTCAGCATGCTATACAGTGAACGTATTGATGTCGATTTTCGAAGGTCAAAAATCCCAGTTCGTTACACAAATAATCTGCTCAATTAAATTTAATATATTGGTGTTTTATTTGGCCAAATAGATATCACAAATAAGGTATAATTTATTTAATGACATTATTATTTAAAAACGACATTGTTATATTCAGTCCCTATTATTTTTTCAATATTTTAAACATCGCCAAATCTATCAACAAGTTATAGCACAAAGTTATACTCGTCCATACGAGTCCAACGCAATAACTCGTGGGTCAAACGAATTCAAAACGAGCAAGATATCATGTTTTAACAATTCAACACTATAAACAAATTAAATTTGTTCCTCACCCAAGCATCATGCGGCCCAAGGCCCATATCACCCACACTCGCATCCACTACTTCTTCTTCCCCAATTCGTTCAACCAAAACCCATCGTGCACCACGTGCACGTGCACGGCCACTCCGACTATCCATCGCCGCATCCGAGCCCACCCACGAACTCCACTTCACCACCTCATCGCAACTCACCCTGTCACCTCACCCTCGACTGTGCCAAGCAAATTCCAACCACTTGAAGTCCAAAAAATCTCGTACAGGAAATAAACGCCTCGCCCAAACGATTACCCACCCCACCTCTACCACCTATGGCCACCACCTCCACTATCGATCGATTCACCATACCCAGCCTCACCTCTAAGCCACTCCATGTCCAACCCGACGTCGTCCATCGCTGTTGCCAAACCCAAATACGAACACCCTAAACGAACATCAAAACCCTACATCGACCCCTCCCCATCAATTTCGATCACCGAAGACTCCACCACCACTTCCAATACCAGCATCAAGTCTCCCCTTCCTCCTAGTCACCACAGCTCACCCCAAAACCTTCCCTATCACCAGAAACTCAATGGTGAACAACAAATGTTCATCCCACTCTCCCCAATGATTCCCTCCACTAGAATCACCAAACTAACTCCAAAAATCATTGCATGCCGGGAAGAACACGACTGCATACTCCATTCTCCAATCCATCGTAGTCAAAATCTCACCATTTTCAAACATCCACAGTAATCGAGCAATTCTCACCTCCCTACTCGATGAAATCTACTCCGACTATTTTTAAAATAACTAGACACTAAACCATACAACTTTTCAGTTGGTTGCTTAGCTAAAACTAAATGGTCTGGTAGATAATGATTTTGGAATCTTGAAATGGGTGTTTTGTTTCATGTATAGAAAGCAAACAAAAGGAGAAATTGCAAAAGCCTGTGTCGTTTTCATGTTTGTATCTTCTCTATGCATACTTTTTTTACAGCAAACATCTCTACATAGCATTCATTCTTCAAAGCAAGTTGTATGATTTAAACAATTATATCGACATGTGTATCATCTAAAAACCAAATCAACGACTAAAAATACAATATTCATCTAAACAATATTAGCAAGGATTAAAGATTTCACTACATTTATTATTTTATAAAAGTAATAACTAGAGTTAGTGCTCTCACATTTGTCCAAATCGATGAAAATGCAAAGGATCCAAGCTTTCTTCCCTAACAATCTACCCTAATATAATTTCATAACTAAGTTTTTAAACTTTTAGGTTAAAACATGAGATTTTTTTCTAACTTAAGAATGGAAGAGGAAGTGAAAAGAAGATGAAGCAAAGAAGTTAAAAATGAAAAAATGAAATTGGAACAAACATATCCTTTTTTAAAAATGCATGAATAGCTTAAGACCAAAATACCCTTATCCTCATTTTCTTCCTACCAATCCTTTCTTAAGTTCAATCAAGTACTAAAATATGAGTAAAATAGTGGATAATAGAAAGGTTCGTGTATCCTTCTCAACTTTCATACTCAAGTCATTACGTCAAAATCAAATTCTAATATATATTATTTTTCATTGGTTTTATTTTTATAAAATCCTTTATCTACCTTTACATTTTAAAACAAAAGATGTTTCTTTACACTTATCCTAACACTTAAATGTTTTTTAAAAATGTATGCAAAGGTATAACAACTTTTTACAATTGTCGTTCGATAAAAAGTTGAAAATCCAAAAAATGGGTTTCGACCATATTTTTTGTTTTTCATCGGTCTACCTATTTAAGTAAAAAAATTCAAAAATGAATTTTTTTAATTTTATTTATAAATTAAAAGGAGGGTTAATTAATTATTATAACAATAAATCAAATATTTAAAATAAATTAAATATTCACAAATCGAAGTGATAAAATTCCGGGTCGTTACAGGCGATACGTATATAATTCGAAAGAAGGAGAAGAAATTTAAGGAATTTTGGATGTGGCATTCGTCATATCACCGAACCTTCTAAGGCAGTTGAAGACTTGAAGGAAAATGCACAAGACCTTGATTCTTAATGGAGAATAACTGAGTAACATTGCTTCAAAACTCCCTACTGGATTCTCTTATTGATTAACCTTTCTTGATATCTATAGCTTTTGTATGTGATATGTAAGATGGTAAATAAATTTGTACCTAAATGCTTAATACCTTGAATAGACTTTGTATTTTATCCTTTATTATTCTTTTCCTGTATTTGAACTCATTGAATTATTTGAGATTTGTAGCTTACTTCAGTGCTTTAGTCTGATTTCATATGATCTGTGGTCTTTGATTAAGCATAAATTCGCTTGCTCTTTATTCCCTTGCAGAATGCTTTATACCAGCCTTTTCGGTTTTCACTTTTATGGGAAAATCATGGATGCTTTAAATATCATTATCCTGGTTGGTTTTTTTGGAGTAAATGTCCATTCGATGACTTTTCTCTGTCACATAAGCATAAATAGTCGCTAGTCAGTTTAATAAAAGCTCAAAAGTCCGTCTGGCAAGAAGATCATAAACTCAATTGATAAGACCAAAATTTCATCTGATAATAGGACCAGAATTCCATCTGGTAGGAAAATCAAAAATCCATTTGTTAATAGGACTATAATTTTATCTGGTAAGAAGATCAAAAATCACCTGACAATAAGACCAGAATTCCATTTGGTAAGAGGATTAGACATCTGACTATTAAAGGAGATTTCCGTTATTTGATAATTCAAATTCTAATTTAGAAATCAAGGTTTGAGAGCTAATTCAATATTTCAAAGCATGAAGCCCCAAACCCTAGTAATAAATCATAATTTCTCGGATGCCCATATCTGATATTAAAATCCTCGATTCTGGGTAATAGATAACTTATGACCCTTCCTTTCAAGATTGTTTTAACTTTGCCTTGGTGCAAGACTAGTTGTGTTTGATGGCTTTTCCTCTAGAAGATTACTTTAACCCATCTCTTTGTTTGGTAGATTTCTCCTACCCCTTATTATCTTTTAGATAATGATTTAGGCTTTGATTTCTTTGGGCCCTTAGCACCTCTTAGGTGATGATTTAGGCTTTAATTGAGCCTTTTATTACCTTATAGGCAATGATTTAGGATGGTCGGTGTGTTTGGTTAGCAATCTTAAGTAGAGCCAAAGTCTTACCCTTCCTCCCTCTAGGAGGAGCTTCGGTTAGGTCTTATATGCAAAGCTGAAGGCTGGTTCGGTGCTTTGACTAGGACATTTCAGGCAGGACCAAAGGCTTACGTAGGCATGACGAAAGGCTTGTAATGCTTCAGCCAGGACTTACAGACGGTACTAGTGGTTACTCTAACCTCCTTCTAGGAGGTGCTTCGATCAGGCCATTCAGGCGGGACCGAAAGCTTATGCTCTGGCTAGGCCACATAGGCGGGACCGAAGGCTTGTTCTCTACCAGGCCACGTAGGCGACACCGAAGGCTTGCAGTGCTCTAGTCGGGGCTTATAGGCAGGACTAGGGGCTTACTCTGACCTCCCTCCAGAAGGTGCTTTAACAAGCCCTTGTAGAGGGATCAAAGGCATTTTCTTTATTTTATAAATCCTTTCCATGAAGTACTTTCCATTAATAATCACCCGACCCCTGTAGATACATTAGTTTTTCTGCACAAATTATCTTAATAAATTTTTCGAGTTCTCCCTTTCCTAGAAAATTCATGATCATTACTTTAAGGATTTGGCATTGGTTGGTTTCATGTCCATTTGTTCGATGATATTGGTAATAAGCACCTTCAGGATTCCTTTTATTTCCTTGTCTCTTTTTCTTTGATAGCTTACAATCCACTCTCTCTTTAGTTAGAAGATATATGTTTCCATAAGCGGTGGTAAAGGAATGGATTCTAGCTAATCCAGAATTCTTAGAGGATAGTGTCTTTGGTTCCCATTTGACTATTTTGTAACATTGAATAGGCTAATTAGCTCTAATGGCAAAATTTCTCTTTGAAAAATCTTGAGCTATAACTAGTGTAGGAGTGCGATTGATTATTCCCTTCCATTTTAGGGCAAACTTATATAAATCCCTTGTTATTTCATTTTCGAAGATAGTCCCTTTGGCTTGGAGATGTATAGATTTTCCCATTTTCTAGAACGGTTCATTTTCTTTCTTGTTTTCTTTTCTTTGAGAAGGATAATAAGCGAAGATCGAGCTAGATCCCATATGGAATGGATTTATACTCCAATTATCTAGGTCATAAGGAATTATTCGCTTCTTTTCAACTAAAGTCATCAATGCCGATTCTTTTGACACTTGTTCCTTATGGAATTGAAGACTACGGGTCACTTGATAAGTTGACTTGGGATAATAAGGCTCGGAAGATCCTTTTTCGAGTGCAGTTTGATAGTTATACATGATACAGAATGTCCTCAATGGGAATATGTTGGATATGGAGAGTTCCTAACATCCTATACAGGGATATGCGGGAAATAAAAAGTCTCGAAAGTCCTCTGTAGGGATATGTAGGGAGGTAGGAAAGTCCTTTATAGGAATAAGCAGAAAGTCAGAGGTTCGTGCTCTCCTTCTAGTGCCAAAATGTTAAAAAAAATTCTCCGCTAACCAAATATGTGGGACATGAAAGGATTTGTTTGGATAAGAACTTAAGTAGCCTTATGGAAGCTTAGGAAAATATGCAAATCCGGTTCGAGTCCAAATGGAGTCATATGCATGTTCATCATTCAAACTCATGTACAAAATATAGTTTTATGCATGTCCATAGTCCAAGAATAGTCAAATGTAGTCATCTAAAAGAAGTATGCTATGTAAAAAGTTCATTGTCGAAGTCTTTAAGTGTAAAATTCAAGAACTGTGTAAACCCCTAAGAAAAAATGCTTTTGCAATTGTTAAATGTCCAAGGTCTTATGTGAATATGTCACAAGAGTACAATCAGATCTAAAAATCCCCAATCAATTTAGGGTTTCCAACTTTAAAACTTGATAAATAAAAAAGAATTAACTGCCGTCATTTGAATGGCCAAATGGGTCTGTTTATAGAGGTAGGCATCATGGCTATCACATATCCATTAGCCGGATATTCGACATCTCCTATGCATTGTTGATATTCGTCATCCCTTTTGTATTGTTGATATTCGTCATCCCTTGTCGCTTGTAGAAGTTCGAAACACCTTTGTCCCTTGTATATGTTTTACAATAGCTATAGTTGTAAAGGCTCGACACTGTTTAAAGACTCGATATTTCTCAACATTAATGAAGTTCGACATTGCTTACTCTTGTAAGTTCGACAACATACTCTTCCATTTTGTATCCACTCGACAACATGCAATATGGTAGGTATTCGACAATAGTATTGAGGTAGTGGCTGAATAGTAGTTGATATATCACAAGCTCGGTATCACTTAGAAGCTCGATATCCCCACTCTTTGACTAGATGCAGCATCCTCCTGTTCTATACCACTTCAGGTTATAGCAGCTCGATGCCCAGTAGTACTTGTTGACTCAACATCTCCCTTTTAAAACTAGATATTCGATATCACACCGTAGCTTTGTGCCTATCCTTCTTTTCCCATTCCACAACGCTATGTGTTGTAAAGGTTTGACACCCCCTTTAAACTTAGGATCGATAACTATTTTGGTTGTAGAAGCTAGATATTACCCATTTGTTGTGTTCATATCCAATATCCTTCAACTTGCCATCTGCTTGGAACTCGTCACCCTTAGAAGTTTGGCATTCCTTCTATACTTGAGCATTCGAATCCCTTTTTATTATAGAGGTTCGACACCTTCTCGGAATTTTTTGAAGCTCGTTATTCTTTGTTGAATGCCTGGTTACTTCTCTTTTTTATGCTCGACATTCTCTATCATTCAGTGCATGATAAGTTCCTTTTAGATATTCGATATCTATATATGTAGTAACACACTCATTCTACCATTTCGCAACGGCCTACGTATAGTATATGTTCCTTGAGTTAGCTCAATAAATACTTATAGTTTTCTTACCTCGTCTATTCAATATATTAATAATACAACACGTGACATCTCTAGCTTGAGTTTGCTCAACAACCAGAGAGTATGTAAGTAATTAATATATAAATGGTAGAGGACAACGCTTATATTAAAGATTCATAATCTTTAATATATTTAATTAAGTGATATCGACTTATGGAATAATGTATTTTTTGTGAAATAACATCGTGATCACATCAGAAATCACAATATACGTACTTTTATGTATGTTTTATTCCTTGAGTCTACTTAGCGTTTCTTTAATGTTCTACCATTAGTTTACATATTTATATTATGTAACGTTTATACTTTACTGAACATATATAATATTTTATGTATAACATTATATTAATTAAATCTTATTTACTTAATTTAATTAATTAACACTTTAATTAATTATTATATTAATCAATTATAACATATTATATTGAATATATATACTATAACCTTTATAGTAATACACATATATCTTATATATGTATTTTAATCTATTTAATAACTTTTAATTAATTAATTTAATTAAACAATTTTAACTAAATTTTATTAGTTTCGAAAATTCTTTTATACACATATGTATACTCATATTATCTTAAACAATTCAAGACAACATGACATTTATAACTATATATACATTATACATGTATATATTTTTTTATTAATTAACTTATTTAACTAATTCATTTATTTTATTGATCTTCATAATAAATAAAATTTTCGAAATTAGTTTTGTAACATTTTGAAAATTTATATTATAACTTTTATAATATGTGTTTTATTTTAAATTAACTTTTAAATTTAAAATTTTAATTTTAATTTCAAAACAACTTTGAAATTAGCCCAAGGACCAGTTCAAATTGAGTCTTTTCTATTAGGACAACCTTTGGGCTTACATAACTGTTCGGGTCAGACCGGTAGCTAAGTAGGACATGGTACTTGATTACCCAATAATCCAGTCTTGACTACCTTTCTTGGACACTCTACTAACTAGGTTGTAAGCTTAAATAGTTAGCCCTAATATGACTAATTTAAACTACATAAGCTATTAGGCTCTGATACCATTATTGGAACTGGGTTAGCACGCAGCGGGGTAAATAGCTAAATTTAAAAAAAAATCAATATTTTATTTATGTTATAAATAAGGTTTTGTCTATTGTATAATTTGTACTATAATATATATATATGTGTGTGTGTGTGTATGTATGTATGTATGTATACATTATGTATCTATGTATGTATGTGTATGTGTATGTGTATGTGTATGTGTATGTGTATGTGTATGTGTACCATATACACATAAATGTGTACATGCATATGCAACATAAATAGTGGACATGGTTTAACATGCCCGTGTGCAAGTGCTGGAATTTACACCGCTACGAACATGTTAGCCTCTCTATATACATATGTGTTGTCTAGTATATATGTGTATATATATGTATGTGTATATATATGTATGTGTATATATATGTATATATACACACTTTATTATAATATAAAATAATTGTAAATGATACTATAAACAATTGCAAGATTAAATTCAAATTTAAGTTCAATTTTATATTTAAATCTTGATAGACTTAATAAAATCTAGTAATTTCAAAATTCAGATTTAATATATTAAAATTTGAATAAATATATATATAATATTTATATACATTTCAAAATCATTTATATATATGCATATTAAAGTAATATCTATAAAAACTATATATATAGATAATTCAGACGTATAAATATATCTAATGTAAATTAATTATTAAGTATACACACACAAATTTTAATATATACGGCCATAAAAAAATCATTTTTTCTTTTTTTGGTTTAAAGTTGTTTTGGTTAAAAAAAAGTTGTTCTTTTTTTAATAATTGATTTCCATTCGGAAACAAATAACAAATATATTTTTTAAAATTTTCAAAAATAATATAAGCAACTATATATTTTATAAAATATTTTTCGTGTATGTATTTTGTAATTTTATACCTATACTTATCTGTATTTAAAAACATGCAATTTATAGATATATATGTGTGTGTGTGTAATATTCAGTTTTTAATTATTTTTTTAAAATTTCACGAACTTTAAATTATATTTATAAATTAATATCAAGATAAACAAAGCTCACAATTCACTGTAATTGTTAAAATCTCCATACTGCTTCATATTAGGGAGAAAGTCATCTTTTTTTCATATTAGTCTCTATAAATAACAAAATCACCATAACGGAAAATTAAAACCTAAATCATAAATTCATATCCTTTCAAATTTACAACGCGATGATTACCACATATCAATTTGCGCTTGCACTACTAAAATAAAACAATTTTTTACACAAATGGATAATATTTTAGACATATAAGACTTTTATATCATTTATATACATGAAATGTATTATTTTTGTAACATAATGCAGGTTATTTGGGAAAAAATGTATAAATTTAAAATATTAACATGCATTACAATTAGACCTGTAACTGATAGCTTCGAATGTGGATAGTGTCATATCTGTATCTACATCCGAAATTATTTTTAACCGGATATGATAGATATTGGATATTTATCTACGCTTACGATCGATATATAAAACATAGATAGAAAATTCTGAATTTATCATAATTAATTTTTTATCCCACTTATATAGAAGTATGAAAATAAACATATAAGATGATAATAAATAGTTTTGAGCAAGTATGAGTGTAGTTTTGAGCAGCTAATATGCGTTGAATGCATATAATTTAAACTTTTAACTTAATAAATAATAAATACATATCTTTCATTGTACTAAAATTCATGTAATATAAAATATATTCTTAACAAAAGCGGATGGATAATTTTCGAATACAGATATCTTCATAGTTCATATCCATATTTGAAAAAGTTTTTTCGGATATCAGATTTTTATTCCTTTTTCAGATATGGAGGTGGACAGGTTTTAGATTTTTTGTAACATCCCTTATCCACTGGCCCAAAACTAAGCGCTGCAGATGTTGCAGTCATCTATAGTATTAGCTTCCGACAACTAAATATGGCTATGTTAATGGTATCAATAATATCAGAAGCACTTGAATATGAAACAAAACACGGATTTTAAAAAACCACATTTTACTTCATTACATTTCAAAATCAAATGTTTCACATTCACAACACATAATCCCTAAATCGTTCCCGGGCATAGATCAATTATAATTATTACAAATTACACCAAGAGCGGTATATGAAGATACCCCTTGGTTGATCAGAGTCATATAGTCACAATAGACCTAATATAAACAACATGGCGGAAAATCCATCAAAACATAACAAGAACTGCAAATCCTAAGTAGTTATCCATTGCCTCCTGCATGCCTTCGGTAGCTTATTCGTCAACATTCTAAAACCTGAAAAGAACCTTAACCGCTCAGCCTACTCAAATCAATTTTGAGCACCCGAGAGTTTAAGGGAAAACATAAACTTCGAGCCAGACATAAAACCTGGTATGAATAATACTATACATCCTAGTTTAATATGTTAAGTGAGACCACGCTGCTTAGCGAAACGGGTTTCCCTCACTAACATCCTTTTAAAACATATCTTTGCAAAACCTTTCATAAAACCATATACTGTGCTCCTGCATCCACAATGGTTAAATACTGTAAAGCAATCATTATGTAAACATACATAAATATCAGGTAATAATAAACTTTCTGTTCACACACACAAGTTTTGTTTGGATAACTTTTAACCTTTGGCTGACTCGGGCTTACCAGACAATATAATCAAAATTAACCTAACACATGTTAGATATTCTCCTTCTGGATTATCTATCCTTAACTATCTATTAAACATTTCCCATTTGGATGGTTTGTTCTTAACTATTTGTTAAATACTTCACTTCTGAATGGTATGTCCCTAACTTAATCATCACCCAGGTCTTCTCGATCCTAATGGTTTTCGGGCTTACCAATAACCTATCTGTATACAAACATATATTCCTTTCGTTTGTGTAATCATAATTTTAGTCTACCTGTGAAAAACCCTACACACTGGAATTTTGGACAACAATTAACTGGGGCTATTAGCTAATGTATAGGACGCGACCCCATACTGGTCCCATCTGGTATTCTAATATCTGAGTCATTTTCACTTAAGGATCTCCTCCCAAAATTTTCCTTGAAAACATTTTCAAATGATTTAAAACCTTTAAATCAAACTTAAATAAGGAAAAGTATATAATCTTTATACTTTACTCAAAACCATATCACCATGTCGTATATACATTCTTTACTCAAAACTTAGTTGATGAAAACATTTAACCATTTGAAAGAACCTCTTTCTAAACTTCTGAAATCATCTCTTTCAAAACCAATATCAAACCTTTCGAAATCGTTCCTTAAACCTTTCAAAATCATACATCAAACCTTTCGAAACCATTATCCAAACCTTTCGAACCCATTGAAAGGAAAACCTTTCGAAAGCTATAAAACTTTGGACATCCTTCTTTAAAACCACTTTAAAACATTGCCTTAAAAAAACCTTTGGAAAACCTTCCTTCATAAACCTTTCGAAATCATTCAATAAACCTTTCGAAACCTTTGAACTAAACCTTTTGAAATTATTCAACTAAAACCTTTCGAAACCATTCAATAAACCTTTTAAAACCATTGAACTAAACCTTTTGAAAATTTTCAACCAAAACCTTTCGGAACCATCGAACTAAACCTTTCGAAGACTTACTGGGTTCAATTTAAAACAAGTGGAAACCTTCTTTTAAAACCTTTCCACTCTATTAGAAGCAACCTTTCGACTAAGTCGAAAGCTCTGCTTTGAAAGCTTTAAACTTATCCTTTAAGACAACTCTTTCGAAAGCTTTGGGTTATACTTCAATTTATAAAATGATTTAAACCACCTAATTCGAAAGCTTCCTATCGAAAGCATGGAGAAGCGGCTAGTTTTTAAAACAAGTAAACCTTTCAAAATCAATCAAAGTAAACCTTTCGACTTTGTCGGAAGGTTCAAAACAAAACATTTATATAAAGTGGCAGTTTCAAAACAAAATGGTGTTATAATAGCTGTAACCTTTCGACTTTGTCGAAAGGTTTAAAACCTTTCTTTTAAACATTTGACTTGATCGAAAGCAACCAAGTCGAAAGCTCTAATTCGAAAGCAAAGCAGGTGAAAGCTTTTGGTTTATAAAACAAACATACCCCAACCTCTTTAGTCATCAACCTTTCGACTAAGACCCTTCGAATTTGTCCAATTCATTACGTACCAAGTAACTTGACACTATATGCATTGGTTTGACCTTTTCGAAAGCTTTGAACCTCTCGCCCTTGTCGGAAGGTCTGGATCGGAAGGTTTATTGCTGTAAAGGCTGAAACATGTAAAAAGTGTGATTTCTCTATTTTTAACTTAAAAAGAAAACTTTTCAACTAACCTGCCTTTGTTTGTCAAATTTCCATTTGTTAACAAATTCTTTTCAGAAATATGCTGCCACTATTTTTTCAAATTTTATTTTACAAAATGCCCCTTCTCCTTAATTAAATATATAAAACATTTAAGTCCCGTACCTTAAATAATTTTATATATTCATCAAAACACTTAGGAAAAATCTGGAAAAATCCTAGAAAATCTATTTTAATATGTTGCCTAACATATAAAAATTTCAATCCCAAATAATTATTAATTTAGCCAAAAATAATTTATAACCAAATAAACAATTTCCTTCACTAGAAAATTAATATAAAATCCATATTAATTCAAAAAATTATGAAAATCAAAAACTATCTCTAAAATATCATTTCTGACCTATATTTAAATTTTTAAGGCATTTGGATGTCATTAAATAGGGTTTTCATGTCAAACATATCATAAAAACTAACATGAACATATATAATCCAACATCAATATATATATATATAACTTTAATCATCAAAACATGGCATATTCTTGCAAAATCATTTCGGGTCTAATCTTAAAACCGAAAACTAAAAGAAGTTGGGATGTAGTAATTATTCACCTTAGCTTTGAGATTATAGATGAGATATTTGATGTTGATTTAGTTGATTGTTTCCCTTCCCTTGAATCCTAGCTTTAATCTTCTTCTTGAGAATGATAATGGTGACCGGCCTTAGTATTTTTAGTTTGAGTAAATGAAATGAACATGGGCGTTCTATCTCCTAAGGGTTTAAGGTATAAGCTCCACCTATTTCTCATATTGCCCTTCACATATCCTAACACATTAGCTTAAGTTATTTCATTTTAATTTGCACATTAACATGGCACGACTATCCTTAGCAAATCAATTATCAACTTATTAATCTCCACGTTATTTATTTAATTTACCCAATTAATTACTCTAAATAATGTTATAAAAATATGGGGTGTTACGGACTCCCCACCTTAAAGAATTTCGTCCTAGAAATTACGATAAGGTACACAACAAATCAATCAAAGGTAGAACATAACATCAAGCAAATCAGGGTAAAAGTCTCTAATCCTGCTCTTCGTCTCCCAAGTACAGTCTCTAGCATCGTCACTCCACTCAACCTTTACTAACTTAACTGTCTTGTTCCTCAACTTCTTCTTATCTCTAGCCACAATCTGAATCGGCTTCCTAACTATAGTCAAATCTTGTTCTATTACTAAATCTTATAACAATGTAGGTGTTATAGTAGTCTTCGGGTCTCTAATACATTTCCTAAGATGAGAAACAAGGAAAACATCATGGACTCCAACCAAATTACTCAGTAACTCTACTCTATAAGCGAGTTTCCCGATCCTCCCAACAATACGGAAAGGTCCAACGAATCTAGGTGCTAACTTTCCCGACTTTCCAAATATAGTTACACCCTTCATCGGTGAAACCTTAATGAACACATAGTCTCCAACAGAGAATTCCAAATCTTTCCTTCTTCTATCAGCATAACTTTTCTGCCTAGATTGAGCTTCCTTCATCCTAATTCGGATCAACTCAATCTTCTCCGCAGCTTCCTTCACCAAATCCAGACCAAGAACCAATCTATCCCTGGTCTTTAACCAACATACGTGAGACTTGCATGGTCTTTGTAACAACCTGTGATTTCACGTCAATTAATTATCGTCATTAAACGATTAATGGTGATAGCTGTTGGGATTTTTATCGGGTTGAGATTCTTTTAAAAATATGTTAAGGGATTGTGTGTGCTTTAAAATAATTTTGGGCCACGTTTTTGTTGGTGCTGTGATTATCAAACAAGGCCGGCCCCTATCCTTTCTTCATTATCCCAAACCTGTTCTTTTTCCCCTTTCAATATTTTTTGCAACCCTAATCATAATAAACGAAAAAAAATGGTGGCTTCATTCGTTCGTTTCCTCTTCGTTCAAAAATTAGGGTTTTGGCTTCGTCGATCGTTCGTCTACTGAGTTGCGTTCGGCTGCTTCAATTTGTCGAAAAAGGTGAGTGATTTCTTTTCACTCACATCTAATTCGAATGGTTTGAACTCGTATGCTTATTTTGTTTTCGTTGTCTTCGGCTTCGACTTGATTTTATCGATGTTGATTCTATTCAACTTGGCTTTGGCTTGACACTGGATAATATTTGACTTCGACCTTCATGGTTGAACTTGTTGGGTTCTTACTTGTTCCAATTTTTGTAATTCCAGCTTCACTGGTGAGGCTTGAATTTCTGGCCCCTGTGTACTTCGGCTCTGGCCATCTTTGTTTCAGTGCTTGTCTTGATTTCACTTGAACTTTGGTGAAGTGGTTATTGTCTCTGTACAATTGTTGCTTCCCTGACCTGTGCACATTGTTGTCGTAGTTCTGGCCGTTCTTTGGTCAAAACTGGTCATTTCATATTCATTTGAATTGTGATTTTATCTTGTATTTTTGGATGCCGGTCGAGTTCATTTGTTTCAGTGTCATGTGTATTTGTGATAGTCTGGTTGCCTCTATTTGATTTGCATGTATGTTTTGTGCATTTCTGGCTAGATCAGTTTCATTTATGAGTTCATGTTTGAGTTGCACCTCTAGTTTTGTACACTTGATACTTGGAGTTGTGGATGCTGATGTTTTTTTGTTGTTATAGCTGGTCAATACATATATGAACTGTGCATTCATGATTTGATTTCATTGTGGTGGCTTCATTGGTATTACTTGATGTCACTTTGACTTGTTGTTCATAATTTGAAGTCTGGTGCTTCATCATTGACTCAGTTTTGTCTACCATATAGGTGATGCATTTGTGATATTTGCTTGCTTTTTGTTGTGCACTAGCTTGAGCCTGTTGTGCACTTCATACTATGTAGCCACTTGAGTTTCTGGCCTTGTCTTTGATTGTCAAATTAGTTGATGATTTGGTCTTACTCATTTGGCTGTGTGTGTGTATTTACTTGATCATCTGGTTGAGGCTGCCATTGTCTTGTGCATGACTTCACTTTTGAGTTCTTGGGCCTGTTGTGTTGGTCTGTCTTGTTTTTGGCCAGATTTGAGTTTTGCCCTTGTATTCATGTGGTGGCTGCAGTTTCATTTGTTGCAGTTTTGCCCTTGTATTCATGTGGTGGCTGCAGTTTCATTTGTTGCAGTTGTGTTGAGTCATGATAGCCATGACTTGACCTCTGCAGTTTCGATTTGCTGTTAGCATTTGGTGTTGTGATGATTTCATATGCTGTAGTGGCAAGGCAGTGCACACGTGCATGTACTGCAGCCACACAGAATTGACGTTTTAATTGATATTTCAATTGTTTGAATTGTTTCATGTGTCCAATTCAATATGTTGAAATTGTATTTTGATTTGGGTTAACCTGATGATTTTGTTGATATCTAATTATCTTTTTGATAATTAGGTTATGTGTTCTAATTATTTATTTAATAATTGGATTCTGCTGTTAATTGCTGTTTAGGCAATTCTGTTGTTTTCAAATTATCTTCATTGATAATCTTTTTATTTATCTTTGTTGATGATTTGAATTTGCTGATTTGTTGTTTAACACTGTTTCGTATTATATCTACCATTATCCGATTCTCTTATTGAAGGGTTGGATATACGAGATTTATTGTGCCTGTCGTCTATTGATTATTTAATTATTATTGCTTCCGTGCATAAATAACTGAGTTTGAATTAGACTGGCCCGCGTATTATTTTCTTTTGAATTAATACTCGGGTCAGACCGAGTTATTTCAGGTTGTTGATATCTTGCTTTGGGTTGCTGCTTGAGCTATGAAGTCTCTTCATATCTTTTGGAGTAGTCGTCGTCATAGTATAGGATGATATGTATTCATGTATATTATTTACAATAATGTACTTGTATATGTAACTCCCAGTGGCGACAGTTGTAGTTGTATCATATGTATTGTATCACATGTATTGTAACTGACTTCAGTTATATATATATATGAGATTTTTATATTATCTGTGTTATTATTATATATGTTGTCCTAAACTATTATGAACCATCGTAGTTCGTTTTATACTAAAATTGAATATGTCGATGGGAGTAAATAAACAAAGATTAAAGAGATGAAAGAATATATACTACTCCTATCGAGATAATCAATATTAGTGTAAGGCCTAACTACGGATGGCCGCTCCTATCCAGCCTTATTCTTCGTAATAACAGATAGTATTTCTTTTAATACTCTTTGTTATTGTGAGCATAGAGGTGGGGCGTCACAGTTGGTATCAGAGCGAGGGATTTATGGACATAATATAAAACATAACTTAGATGGAACATGTGTTACAACTAATTGTTGATGTTTTTATTTGTGCTTTGAGTCAAAACTAAAGTTTTGAAATTATGATGAAATTCTTAAATATCCTTATTTAAAAATAAAAGTGAAATTGTGTTTTGATGATTGAGTAATTTGTGTTCTGTTTATCAGAGTGCGCAGCGGAAACAGTGACTATCTTCGTCGAGTACAGCTGATAACCTTTTTGATTTAAAAAAAATTAGAATATGAAAATGAAATTAGTTTCATTGTGTTGTTTAACTAGTGGTCTTGATTTTGTTGAGATTTTTGTTGGTTTTCTTTTATGCTAATCATATATTGATTAGATTTTTGTTGTTTCAAATATATCTTCATTGAAGATATAATCGAGTGATTTCTTTGTTCATCTTGTAGTGTGCGTGCAAATATGAGTTGCACGTTACTGCATTAATTTTACGTTGAACCGGTGTTTGGTTTAAACGTATTTTGTTGCCATTATTTTTATAACGGGATTTTTACACCGGTGCTAAATTTTTGAAGCACGGTGTTTTGTTGACATTTTTAATGAATGAAAATTCACTAGTATTATATTTTGATGTGAATTATTTTGAAGAGATTTTGACGCATAAAAATTACTGTCGCTTTGACTTCAGTAACCGTCAGATTTAAAGTGGATTTTCAAGCGGTTATTCCGCAATGCTGATTTGGTACCCGTTTTTATGGTGTTTTATGAAGTGCAATTTCCTTATTGAAATTTCTACTGATGTTGCTGTTTTAATCACGGGTTTTCAAATCGTTTTAAAATAAAATTATTTTCAAAAAATTTACAGTTTGCGCTTTCAAAGGAATGAGGAAGCGATTTAAACGCTTCAGCAAAATTGAGGACTATGAACCCTCACTTTTACTGATTCGCTTAATTCCGGACTTGTCCGTTTGAGAACGTAAAATGTTGTTTATTTAAAATACACAATTTTACACTTTCAAGGAAACGATGAAGAGAATTAAACGATTTAGTAAAACTCGTGGTATGGGACATGTGCGTTTGCTATTTTGGTTAATTTCGGACTCGTTAATTTAAACCTCTGTTGTTTGATGATTTTGATGATTTTGTGTGCTTTCGAGCCATTATGTTGGACCTTCGGGTCATAGGTTGGACCTTCGGGTCATATGCTGGACCTTCGGGTCATCTGATGGACCTTCGGGTCAAATACCAGTACTAGACCTTCGGGTCACTCTGCGGACCTTCGGATCATCTGATTTGCGCCAAAAATTTATAGTACTTGGTAGGCTTTGGCCATATGTTGTTACACGTGCGGCGTAGCTTAGACTCGCCATCTGCTGGGATCGATCCACCTTTTATGTTGATTTTCTAGATTATAGAAATGACCCTATTTATTTTACCTAATTTTTACTAGGATTTTTTTTTTACATTAATAAATTTCCTAGAGTCATTTAGCCTTTCTATTAAATTATCCAGGATCCTAATTTTTCTACTAATATATTTATATCAGTTCATTAATAAATATATTCACATACATGTGAAGATGTATGTGACCCTCTTGCTTCGATCAGAGTGTTGGTAAGCAAGAGTGCATCCTGATTGAATTTGAAATTTCTAGTCAACCAGTACATAGCTCATTTTCCTTTGTTTTGATATTTGGGTCATGAGAGTGAATCTCATAATCATATATGATTTATGCCTAGTAATTTTGATCATTCTTTTGGTGATTGCCTGTTAGTTTAACTTAGCAAAGTGATCTTAGATTATATAGCAAGCCATCATAATTTTAGTTTAATTGTTTGATATTTGATCAAAGCCAGAAAGAAAATGATATACACATTTATCATTTTCAACATGAGTGATCTTTATCACAAATTCCTTTACTTATAACCAAGCCAGTTGAGTGATTCATTCACAATTTATATAGTTGTGTTTCTCTGGATCAAATCCATTCCCTAATCCCTGAGTTACCTCAGCTTGCATCCTAATTTAAAGGTTGCTTTACTGGATTTAGAAAATCCAGATTTTATGGTCATTTAACAAAAGTAGTATTTAAGTAATATGTGTGCATATCAGATGTATTGTGCTCTCTGGACTAAGAAAGCTACTCAAAATAAAAGTGAATTGCTCAAGTATTTGAAAATGCCTTTGTACATGCATTTGCAAAGAAAGCTTCAGATTTTACAAAGTGCATTTTCTTCCTTTAAACCCAAAAACTCTGGTCATCTTGATCAACCCAGACCTCACTCCTTTTGAGGTGGGTTAACCTTATGACTAGGTCATCAAAACATTAGTGTCTGGCTATTGCAATGTAAATTCAGATACAAGATACTTGAAAAATCCCTTAAAACATGTACACATCTTTATACAGTGCACAATATATATATATATTGTTTCTTTTATCAAAACACTTCTGTATATAGTCACAAAATTCTTGAAATATTACTTCTAGCTAAACTCTGATTTTTAACCTCAAAACTTAAAGCTTTTAAGTGACTCAAGATTGACTAATACATAATATATATATATGTATCCATTTCTCAAATATAGGCATATATCATCTACAGATTTCTACCATAATACTCAAAGATATTTTCTTGCATAAGATTCAACTAAGTCTTTGGTTTTTCCCAACCTTAATACATTACCAGATTCAATTGAAACAACTAAATAAAATCCAACCATTCAAGATCATTACATAACAACAAAAGCAGAATTATAAAACTTCCAAGATTACATGCAAAGAGTTCATTCTAAGCTCTTATTTAATTCTAATTTAGCATGCTTATCCAATCATTCTCATTGGCCATAGCAGCTTCCTATTTAGAACCAGCATTCCCTGAAAGAGCATTAGAGGCTGCCCCATTTTAAATGAGACACCCCAGATGCCATAAGCAAACAAGGGTCAGATGCAAGATCTGGTATGAGCAATATCAAAAATTCCATGATATTAAGTAGATAAGTGAGACATAAGCATTTTGTATAGGTTGGCATAACTTCTTTAATCAATTTGCCTGACTTGTTTCTAATATATTGTGCATATATGATCAGTATTAAAACTAATTATGTACACACTTTCAACTATGCAAACATACATGTCAAACAGAGATACTCAGGAACTATCATAGCTCCAACCCAACCAACCTAGGAATAACTCAAGTTCCTACTTCATCAATTTAGGGTTGCATTTACCAAATTAATTCCTAGCCTCATCTGCCATAAAGGAATCACGGGGACACATTGCAATAAAATAATTCACAATATTGCATAAAGATCTCAGGGCTTAAACAAATCATGTGCCAACTTGCATACTTTAAATATAACAAGCATTCCAGCAGTCTTCTTGGCTCACAATCCTTAGTTTATTTACTAAGTGTTCATGTTTGATCCGATCATGAGATAGCTGGGTGATTAACTCACGGTGTACATGAAACATTACATAAAACTTGCAAGCATACTTCAAAGGCAAGCTAATATTCATATCCAGGGGAAATCATACTTCTCAAATATTCTGGCTCAAAGAAAATACAAGAATATTTGCAACTGTGAATAGGGCCTAGGCATGTGGGTTATTATTGTTTCATAAGCAACCATGTTTGAACTAAATTCAAGATCTAGCTTAAACAAGATTTCTGGCTCATGGGTTTTCTATTTGATCAAGGGTTCGGCACTTTTGGGTATTTCCATTGCACCCATGAATCTTTCATTTGAGCCTCAGCACTTACACAAGTGTAATGCAACTCATATATATATATTTTTTGATTTCTGTATTTTCCATGCCATGTCTAAACCAGTTACAAGTATTCTCTATTTACTTTCATGATTTCATACTTTAACATTTCTGGGTGTAACCAAACAGAGCAAAATACTCAACCATCAAAGCAATCAAAAGCATTCATAAACACCCATTAAAGCATCCATTAAAACCATAGTAATAAAATCAGAAATATGTAGAAAAATAACATAAACTTGGCTGCCTCATAACAGGACTTAATGCCATGGGTTTAGTGAGATTACTCACAGAAAATGCTCCTTTTGCTTAATCCAAAAAAGAAACTCTTTGAAACTTTGCCTTTCTTCTTGCAATATTTTTCTTCTTTGTTTTCTTAAATGTCTCGGGTAGAAAGTGATTTTTTTGGTTTAAACTTGGATTTATAAGAGAGGTTTTCTAGGGTTTTACAAATGTAAAACTCATTCTTACCCTGGCCAGTGCTCATGCATTTTGCATTTCTCATTTGCTTATTCTCACCCTTAGTACCCCGGCCATGTAATGCTTATTCCCCTTTTTCTTTTCCAGAATATTTATTTTGTTCTCTTTCTAAATCATGACAATTGTGTGACATTGTCACTTGTTTATTTTCTAAAAATCCTCCTTTATATTTTCTGCCTAAAGCAATTGTTTTGCTTGCAATATGTCTTTTGCTATTTTAATGTTATGCTTTCCCTTGCTTATTTCTTTTTAATACTTTCAGTACTTATAGAAATGTACATATGCATACATATCTTATCTAGGCTTACTTAACTCCTCCTTAGTTTCAGAAAGACATACACATATATGTGCATACATGTTTCAAATCCTTATCTAATTTATTCTGGGTTTAAATTAAGTAAAATCTGTTTACTGGTTCAAACAAAACTTGCTTTGTCTTATTTTCTAAAATAATTCATATAATCCAGAAATCAAATATCCATATTTGGTTTAATAATTTTCATTACAAAACCATGTTTGTAAGGCTTTTCCAGTTCTTGTTTTAATTTCAGGAAATTTGGAGTTCTTCCTTGTGCCATATCAGTGTGCACGTGCACACATGCACACACACTTGCACACAATTAATTCCATACATTCCTATACAAATAAATTCATATATTTTCAAAATTCAACCAAAATAAGGTTTCATGAATTTCTGGGGCATTACAATTATCTTAATTGATTTCTAGATATTTGTTGTTTCTAATTATCTGCAGGTAATTAGATATTTGCTGATTTGAGTTCTAATTATCTTTGTTGATAATTAGATATTTGCTGATTTGAGTTCTAATTATCTTTGTTGATAATTAGATATTTGCTGATTTGAGTTCTAATTATCTTTGTTGATAATTAGATATTTGCTGATTTGAGTTCTAATTATCTTTGTTGATAATTAGATATTTACTGATTTGAGTTCTAATTATCTTTGTTGATAATTAGATATTTGCTGATTTGAGTTCTAATTATCTTTGTTGATAATTAGATAATTGTTGATTTGAGATTTCTGATTATCATTTTTGATAAGTAGATATTTGTGTTTTCTGATTATCGTTTTTGATAATTAGATATTTGTTGATTTGTTGTTTCTGATTATCGTTTTTGATAATTAGATATTTGCTGATTTGAGATTCTAATTATCTTTGTTGATAAATAGATATTTGCTGATTTGAGTTCTAATTATCTTTGTTGATAATTAGATATTTGCTGATTTGAGTTCTAATTATCTTTGTTGATAATTAGATATTTGCTGATTTGAGATTCTAATTATCTTTGTTGTAATTAGATATTTGCTGATTTGAGTTCTAATTATCTTTGTTGATAATTAGATATTTGCTGATTTGAGTTCTTATTATCTTTGTTGATAATTAGATATTTGCTGATTTGAGTTCTAATTATCTTTGTTGATAATTAGATAATTGATGTTTTCTGATTATCGTTTTTGATAATTAGATATTTGATGTTTTCTAATTATCTTTGTTGATAATTAGATATTTGATGTTTTCTGATTATCGTTTTGATAATTAGATATTTGATGTTTTCTGATTATCGTTTTTGATAATTAGATATTTGTTGTTTCTGATTATCGTTTTTGATAATTAGATATTTGTGTTTTCTTATTATCGTTTTTGATAATTAGATATTCGTTGTTTCTGATTATCGTTTTTGATAATTAGATATTTGTTGTTTCTGATTATCGTTTTTGATAATTAGATATTTGATGTTTTTTTATTATCGTTTTGGATAATTAGATATTTATGATTTCTGATTATCGTTTTTGATAATTAGATATTCGTTGTTTTCTGATTATCTGGTTGATGACTAGATATTTGCGGTTTTGCGATTTGTGATTTGTGTTTTCTAATTGCCTTTGTTGGTAATTAGATTTTGCTGTTTTCTAATTATCGTATCGATAATTAGATATAGCTGTTTTGTGATTTCTGTGTTCTAATTATCTAATTGATAATTAAATATTGCTGATAATTGTTTTTATTCAGTTTTGCTGTTTTCTGGTTATCTACTTGATAATTAGATTTTGTTGAGGATTTGTGAATTTCTTTTACGAAATTAAAAGATTTCTTTGGCGTTTGTGTTCTTGACCTTTATTTTTCTAGCTTAACCAGTTTATGTTAGAAAAATAATTATTATTGACAACTTTAATTATGAAAATTACGAGGACGCAATTTTTATAAGGAGGGGAGTCCGTAACAACCCGTGATTTCGCATCAATTAATTATCATCATTAAACGATTAATGGTGATAGCTGATAGCTGTTGGGATTTTTATCGGGTTGAGATTCTTTTAAAAATATGTTAAGGGATTGTGTGGGCTTTAAAATAATTTTGGGCCATGTTTTTGTTGGTGCTGTGATTATCAAACAAGGTCGGCCCCTATCCTTTCTTCATTATCTCAAACCCGTTCTTTTTCCCCTTTCAATATTTTTCACAACCCTAATCATAATAAACGGAAAAAAAATGGTGGCTTCGTTCGTTCGTTTCCTCTTCGTTCAAAAATTAGGGTTTTGGCTTCGTCAATCGTTCGTCTACTGAGTTGCGTTCGGCTGCTTCAATTTGTCGAAAAAGTTGAGTGATTTCTTTTCACTCACATCTAATTCGAATGGTTTGAACTCGTCTGCTTATTTTGTTATCATTGTCTTTGGCTTCGAATTGATTTTATCGATGTTGATTCTGTTCAACTTGGCTTTGGCTTGACACTGGATAATATTTGACTTCGATCTTCATGGTTGAACTTGTTGGGTTCTGACTTGTTCCAATTTTTGTAATTCCAGCTTCACTGATGAGGCTTGAATTTCTGGCCCCTGTGTACTTCGGCTCTAGCCATCTTTGTTTCAGTGCTTGTCTTGATTTCACTTGAACTTTGGTGAAGTGGTTATTGTCATTGTACAATTGTTGCTTCCCTGACCTGTGCACATTGTTGCCGTAGTTCTGGCCGTTCTTTGGTCAAAACTGGTCATTTCATATTCATTTGAATTTGGATTTTATCTTGTATTTTTGGATGCTGGTCGAGTTCATTTGTTTCGGTGTCATGTGTATTTGTGATAGTCTGGTTGCCTCTATTTAATTTGCATGTGTGTTTTGTGCATTTCTGGCTAGATCAGTTTCATTTATGAGTTCATGTTTGAGTTGCACCTCTGGTTTTGTACACTTGATACTTGGAGTTGTGGCTGCTGATGTTGTTTTGTTGTTATAGCTGGTCAATACATATATGAACTGTGCATTCATGATTTGATTTCATTGTGGTGGCTTCATTGGTATTACTTGATGTCACTTTGACTTGTTGTTCATAATTTGAAGTCTGGTGCTTCATCATTGACTCAGTTTTGTCTACCATATAGGTGATGCATTTGTGATATTTGCTTGCTTTTTGTTGTGCACTGGCTTGAGCCTGTTGTGCACTTCATACTATGTAGCCACTTGAGTTTCTGGCCTTGTCTTTGATTGTCAAATGAGTTGATGATTTGGTCTTACTCATTTGGCTGTGTGTGTGTATTTACTTGATCATCTGGTTGAGGCTGCCATTGACTTGTGCATGACTTCACTTTTGAGTTCTTGGGCCTGTTGTGTTGGTCTGTCTTGTTTTTGGCTAGATTTGAGTTTTGCCCTTGTATTCATGTGGTGGCTGCAGTTTCATTTGTTGCAGTTTTGCCCTTGTATTCATGTGGTGGCTGCAGTTTCATTTTGTTGCAGTTGTGTTGAGTCATGATAGCCATGACTTGACCTCTGCAGTTTCGATTTGCTGTTAGCATTTGGTGTTGTGATGATTTCATATGCTGTAGTGGCAAGGCAGTGCACACGTGCATGTACTGCAGCCACACGGAATTGACGTTTTAATTGATATTTCAATTGTTTGAATTGTTTCATGTGTCCAATTCAATATTTTGAAATTATATTTTGATTTGGGTTAACCTGATGATTTTGTTGATATCTAATTATCTTTTTGATAATTAGGTTATGTGTTCTAATTATTTATTTAATAATTGGATTCTGCTGTTAATTGCTGTTTAGGCAATTCTGTTGTTTTCAAATTATCTTCATTGATAATCTTTTTATTTATCTTTGTTGATGATTTGAATTTGCTGATTTGTTGTTTAACACTGTTTCGTATTATATCTACAGTTATCCGATTCTCTTATTGAAGGGTTGGATATACGAGATTTATTGTGCCTGTCGTCTATTGATTATTTAATTATTATTGCTTCCGTGCATAAATAACTGAGTTTGAATTAGACTGGCCCGCGTATTATTTTCTTTTGAATTAATACTCGGGTCAGACCGAGTTATTTCAGGTTGTTGATATCTTGCTTTGGGTTGCTGCTTGAGCTATGAAGTCTCTTCATATCTTTTGTAGTAGTCGTCGTCATAGTATAGGATGATATGTATTCATGTATATTATTTACAATAATGTACTTGTATATGTAACTCCCAGTGGCGACAGTTGTAGTTGTATCATATGTATTGTATCACATGTATTGTAACTGACTTCAGTTATATATATATATGAGATTTTTATATTATCTGTGTTCCGCATTTAGCTTATCTGTGTTATTATTATATATGTTGTCCTAAACTATTATGAACCAACGTAGTTCGTTTTATACTAGAATTGAATATGTCGATGGGAGTAAATAAACAAAGATTAAAGAGATGAAAGAATATATACTACTCCTATCGAGATAATCAATATTAGTGTAAGGCCTAACTACGGATGGCCGCTCCTATCCAGCCTTATTCTTCGTAATAACAAATAGTATTTCATTTAACTCTTTGTTATTGTGAGCATAGAGGTAGGGCATTACAGGGTCTTCCATACAAAGCTTCTAACGGTGCCATCCCAATACTAGTCTGATAACTATTGTTATACGAGAACTCGACTAGATGAAGATGGTCCTCCCATGATCCCCCGAAATTCAATACACAAGCTCTTAATAAATCTTCCAATTTGTTAACTCTTTCCGTTTGACCATCAGTCTGTGGACGGTAAGCGGTACTCATGTTGAGCTTGGTTCCTAATGCTTTCTGTAGACTTTTCCAGAACTCACTAGTAAACAAAGAATCTCTATCACTGACAATACTATTAGAAATCCTATGCAGCCTAACTATATTCTTCATAAATAACTTCGCCAAAATAGGTGTCATCCTAGTTGACTTTACCGGAATGAAATGGGCACTCTTAGTCAATCTATCTACTATGACCCATATGATTTCATTTCCTCTTCTAGACCTTGGCAACCCATCAATAAAATCCATAGAGATGGAATCGCATTTCCACAACGGAACTTCTAACGGTTGAAGCAATCCACTAGGCTTCTGGTGTTCATCCTTTGCCTATTGGAAATTCAAGCACTGCTTAAAACATACACCAATGTCCCATTTCATACCTTTCCAGAAGAAACCTCTCTTCATATCCTGATACATCTTCGTTCCTCCTGGATGGATAGTGAACTTCGAACGATGGCACTCATCCAAAACTTCCTTCCTCATGTCTCCTACATTTGGAACACACAACCTTCCTTTCTTCCTCAACCACCCATTTTGGTCAAGACTGAAATCCTTTAGGTCATCGCTCTCCATTCCTTCCCTCGACCTTTCGAAGCGTTCAGCCAAAACTGGATCCTCCTCCTGTTTAGAAGCTATCTTCTCAATCATTACTGGTCGAACTTCTAAACAAGACAATGCAGCACTTCCTGCACTTGAACCTACCATGGATCTAAACTACACATTACAAGCTGATAATGCTTCCAAATCTTTCCACTCAACAATCATAGCCAATATTGCATTCTGATGTTTCCGGCTAAGTGCATCCGCCACCTTGTTTCCTTTTCCGGGTGTATACTCAATTCCAAAATCATAAGCAGCAATAAACTCCAACCATTTCTGTTGTCTTATGTTCAACTCCTTCTGAGAGAACAAGTACTTCAACGACTTATGATTAGTGTAAAGCTCAAATCGCTCTCCCAAAAGATAATGTCTCCACACCTTCAAAGCAAATATAACAGCAGCTAACTCCAAGTCATGCGTAGGTTACCTAACTTCATGTGGCCTAAGCTGTCTAGAAGCATAAGCAATCACTTTACCTCTATTCATCAACACAGCTCCCAATCCAGTTCCACACGCATCAGTATAAACAACTAAATCTTGATTCCTCTTTGGAACCACTAACACTGGTGCATGGGTCAGTAAGTGTTTCAAGCTCTAGAATGCTTCCTCACACTTATCATTCCATACAAACTTCACATCCTTTCGCATAATCTTAGTCATCGGTGCAGCTATCCGCGAAAATTCCTTTATAAACTTTTGATACTATCCAGCCAATCCAAGAAAGCTCTTAATCTCAGTCACCATTTCGGTTCTTTTCCCATTATTCACCGCCTCAATCTTAGTCGGATCTACAGACAACCCTTTCTCTAAGACGACATGACCAAGGAACTTCACTTCCTCCTTCCAAAAATGACACTTTGAAAACTTAGCCTTCAACTGATGCTCCCTCAATTTTTCAAGCACAACTCTAAGATGAACTTCATGCTCCTTCTCATCCTTAGAGTATATTAAAATGTCATCTATGAAAACCAACACAAATTTATCCAAGAGCTCTTGGAAAATTCTATTCATCAGATCCACAAAGAATGCCGACACATTAGTTAGTCGAATGGTATAACTAACCATTCGTATGATCCATACCTCGTCCTAAATGTCGTCAAAGGAATGCTATCCTCTGCTACTCTAAGCTGATGAAATCCCATCACTTCCAGCTGAGAGAATACCTTGGCTCCACTTAACTGATCGAACAAATCGCCAATTCTCTGCAATGGATATCGATTCTTTATTGTCTTCTCATTCAACTTATGATAATCGATACATAGCCTCAACGACCTGTCCGGCTTCTTAGCAAATACAGCGGCAGCCCCCATGGTGAACTACTACTTGGTCGGATAAAACTCTTGCCTTCCAAATCCACCAATTGCACCTTCAGCTCTCTCATCTCAGTAGGTGTCATCCTGCTCGGCGGCCTACTCATCGGCTCTGCTCCAAGCACCAAATCAATCCAAAACTCAATGGCTCATTTCGGTGGTAGTCCAACTACCGGCTCAAACACATCAGTAAATTCACTAACTACAAAAACTAGATGCAACTCATCCTCCAACTCCATGATACCCAATAAAGCATTCACTTCACAACTAAGAGTTCTCTATGGTATAAACTATCTGATCACTATAATCCGGGTGACTAAGTGATATTTTCCTATCATGGAAAAATATCCTAGCATCATATTTACTTAACAATCCATCCCAAGGATAATCCCAAATCCCACAAAGTCAAATACATGCAAACAACAATCAAAAGTATGGCCTAGCAAATCAAACTCTAAATGGTCACACCTCATCCCAAGCGTTGCATATCATCCTATCGGATTTGCAACCCTTAAGGAAGTAACTAAGTATGAGGGTTCTAGGTTAAGCATATCTACCAAACAATGAGAAATAAAAGAACGAGTCTGGAATTAACCAAAATAGTAAACGCACATGTCCCATAACCACGAGTTTTACTAAATTGTTTAATTCTCTTTATCGTTTCCTTGAAAGTGTAGAATCATCAAAACAACAGATATTCAATTAACGAGTCTGGAATTAACCGAAATAGTAAAAGTGTGGTTCCATACTCCGCACTTTTGCTAAATCGTTTAAATCACTTCATCGTTTCCTTGAAAGTGCAAAATTGTGTATTT
The DNA here is from genome assembly GCA_030737815.1 of Allium fistulosum. Classification (NCBI taxonomy): domain Eukaryota; kingdom Viridiplantae; phylum Streptophyta; class Magnoliopsida; order Asparagales; family Amaryllidaceae; genus Allium; species Allium fistulosum. Next base: position 1,381,799,070 of record CM060901.1, on the reverse strand, counting down.
TGTAAAAATACACTTTACATTCTCAAACGGACAAGTCCGGAATTAAGCGAATCAGTAAAAGAAAGGGGTCATAGTCCTCGATTTTGCTGAAACGTTTAAATCGCTTCCTCATTCTTTTGAAAGCGCAAACTGTTAAAATTCCTGAAAGCAATTTTATTTATTTTGCAAAAATAACAATTCACATTCTCAACTGGACAAGTCCGGAGTTAAGCGAAACAGTAAAGGAAAGGGGTCATAATCCTCGACTTTGCTGAATCGTTTAAGTCGCTTTCTCATCCTTTTGAAAACGCAAACCGTTAAAAATTTATAAAACAATTTTCATTTTTAAAACGAGTTTCCAATCACGTGATTAAAACAGCAAATCAGTAACAATTTTCGATAAGGAAATTGTACTTCTCAAAATACCGTAAAAACGGTTACAAATCAGCATTGCGGAATAACTGCTTGAAAATCCACTTTTAAAATTTGACGGTTACTGAAGTCAAAGCGACAGTAGTTTTAAAACGTCAAAATCACATCAAAACAATCTACATCAAAATGTAATATCAGCGAATTCTCATTCATCAAAATGCCACAAAACACCGTGTTTCAAAATATAGCATTGGTGTAAAATCCCGTTATAAAAATAACGACAACCAAATACGTTTCATAACCAAGCATCGGTTCAACGTAAAATAAATGCAATAACGTGCAATTCAAATTTTTGCACGTACTACAAAATGAACAAAGACATCATTCGAAGGTATCTTCAATGAAGATAATTCAAAACAGCAAAAATCTAATCAATAGATGATTAGTACAAAAGAAAGCCAACGGAAATTTCAACAAAAATCACATATCTGCAATTTCTTCGAATCCTCAATTCGGATTTGAAATTCTCAAAGAAACAAAATAATTACAGCTATGTAGACAACAAATGAAATTCATTTCAATTTCGTATTTTGATTTTTAAATCAAAAAGATTGTCAGTTGTACTCAGCGAAGACAGTTTCACTGTTTCCGCTGCGCACTCTGATAAACAGAACACAATTCAATCAAATCAACAAAACACAGTTTCACTTTTTATTTTTAAATAATGATATTTAAAAACTTGCATCAAAATTTCAAAACTTTAGTTTTGACTCAAGCACATATAAAACATCGACCAATAGTTGTAACATATGTTCCATCCGAGTTAAGTTTTATATTGTGTCCATAAACCCCAAGCTCTGATACCAACTGTGACGCCCCACCTCTATGCTCATAATAACAAAGAGTATTAAAAGAAATACTGTCTATTATTAGGAAGAATAAGGCTGGATAGGAGCGACCATCCGTAATTGGCCTTACACTAATATTGGTTATCTCGATAGGAGTGGTATATACTTTTTATTTTTCATCTATTATTTATTTACTCCCATCGACACTCCCAATACTAGTATAAAACGAACTACGATGGTTCATAATAGTTTAGGACATTAGATATAACAATAACACAGATAATATAAATGCGGAACACAGATAAAAACAAAAGTCTCATATATATATATAACTGATGTCAGTTAATACATAGTTGACACAATACATATGATACAACTACAACTGTCGACTCTAGAAGTTATATATACAAGTACATTATCGACTAATATACATGAATACATATCGTTCTATACAATGACTTGACTACTACAAAATGACACTGACAACTTCAGAAGATGTGAAAAGTCTTCAAATCCCGAACAGCAACTCAAAGAAGGAAATCTACTACCTGAAATAACTCGGGTCTGACCCGAGTATTACGTTCAAAAGAAAATAATACACGGGTCAGTCTAATTCAAACTCAGTTATTAGTGCATAGCAGCAATCATAATCAGATAGTCAAATAGACGATAGTCAAAGAAATCTCGTATATCCAACTCTCGATACGAGAATTGGATAACGGCATATATAACACTAAATAGTGTTAAACAACAAATCAGCAATCCAAATCAGAATATAACTCCAAAACATTGAAATTCACCAACGAAACAATTCAACAAATCGAAACATCAATTTAAAACTGTCAAATCTGATAGGGCTGCAGTACACGCACGCGTGTACTGCCTCGCCACTATCGCAGGAGATACACAAAAGCTCAGTGAAAGTCACAATTGATCACAAGGTCAAACCCCGAAATCGGGTTCAACTCAAGTGTGCTAACAACCCAAATGACTAAATTGCAACTGTGTGCAAACAGCCACAAAAACATAAATGTACCAATTGCAACCTATATATATATAGTACTGTAAACTAGACAGTACTAGCATCATAATCAAAGACTAGGCAAAATGCCAGTTCAACTCACTTGCCGAAGACAAGGTCATCGTCAAGTCAAAAAGGAGCATCATGTAAAACCACAAGTAAAGTACCCAAAGCATGTGTCAGTAACAACAGGGTCACAAAGGCAAGCCAATGCCACATGTACAAGTGAATGTAACAGTGGGTCAAGTGAAGGCGAGCCAATGATACAAATGCTCACGCAACTGGAATTTAACAGTGCAACCAAAACTGGCAACAGGGAAGTAAAGCAATACCATAGTTCGAATACAACAGTTCAACAAGACAAGGCACACAGTGCACGAGATACAAATGCAGACACAACAGTGCACCTATACAAAGCAACTACAACAGTTGAGACGTGATAGCAGTGAGCACAGTGAACACAAATGGTCAAGCTACACATGAAGAAGGTACACAGGGGCTACAGGGAATTACGGTGGCAACTGCAAATGACCAGGCCAGCTACTTCAAGTGTTGAACAAATGACCAAAGAATAACAACATACATGAATACAATGGAACAAGGTAGAAACTACTCCAGACAGGGATGGACAAGGTGATAATACAAATGCAAGCAATCAAGTCAGAACTCAAGTCGAAGTCACGAGCAATTGAACAAGTCAGAACCAACATTAGCAAGTTCAACGAACACAATGGCCGGAGTATATTTACAGCATAGTGGCATGATCGAACAAAGTCAAAAGTGCTACCGGAAGAAAATATATCAGAGGAACCATGGCACAACAGCATACTGGCAGAAGCCACTGAGAGTCAAAAGTCCCAAATAGATGACAATGCACATAAATCAAATAACTCGAATACAATAAGACCAACTCGATGCCTTAGCAATTGCCTTTAAGAATGTTAGAGATACAACATGACTAAGGTAAAAGTTATAACAAAGTCCAATGGTCAAATACGACAGATCAATACTTCAGAGAAGACCGAAGTCGAACCAAGTCAAAACTCCTTAACATAGAAACAAAGTAAAGCACTCGAATGGACGAGACCATTTAAAATGCCAGAAATCGAACTCACTGATGACCACAGAAATTAACAAAAACATTTCGAAACCGTGGTGACAAATGAAAACAACAACCAACATAGCACTCAAGGAATCGACTAAATCGAATAAAATCATCAACATCAAAACCAGGTCAAACTGCCGAAATGAATTACATCACGAAATTAAGCGAACAAAATATAGGAATTTAACCCTATATAAACATGAGATTAAACTAGATGTGAGTAATTTAGATTACTCACCTTTTTTTCATCAATCGAAATCTGAAGTCAGGCAAGCGAGGGAAACGAGCGAAGTTACTCTAATTTTTAGAAGACAAGGGCGAAGCCGTTGCTAATCTCACAAGGCAAAAGCCCTAATTTTGATCGAATGAGGGCGAAAGTCGAGCCATTGAAATCGGCACCAACAACTTACTCAAAGCCCTAATCCTGACTACGAGGAATGAACGAGGACGAAGATAATGCCACCATTTTATTTCGTTAGTTTGCTTTCTTTCTAGGGTTTTAATCCAACAGAAAGAGGGGATCGGGTTATACCCTTATCACGGCATCAAAAGAAAAGGTATGGGCCAATATTCAAAAGCCCATAAATTCTTAAACAAATTTTCAAAAGAAATTACCCGATTAAAACTCTAAATAGCAATTTGCCCACCATATTAATTGTCTAATGACGATAGTAAAAAATCGCGAAACCCTGGGTTGCTACAGACTCCCCTCCTTATAAAAATTGCGTCCCCGCAATTTTCATAATTAAGGTCGTCTATAACAATTATTTTTCTAACCTAAACTGGTTAAAGCTAGAAATATAACAGTCAAGAACACAAATGCCAAAGAAATCTTTCAATTTCATAAGGGAAATTCACAAATTCTCAACAAAGTCTGATTATCAATAGATAATCAGAAAACAGCAAAACTGGATAATCACAATTATCAACAATCTTCAATTATCAACTAGATAATTAAAATACAGAAATCATAAAACAGCAATATCTAATTACCGATACGATAATTAGATAACAACAAAGTATAATTATCAACAAGGATAATTATGAAACACAAATCACAATTCGCAAAACTGCCAATATCTAGTTATTCAACAATTAACTGGAAAACACAAATTTCAAAGTCAGTAAACTCTAACTATCAACAGAGATAGCTAGAAAATAACGATTCAAATAAAATCAACATACTCTAGAATCAATTGGAGACTAGAAAATCTCATATCAATAAAATCAACAAACGTCCAATTATCCAACGATAGTCAGAAAACAAATCAATTATCTAATTACCTCAACCGATAATCAGAAAACAAATCAACAATTATCAAATTATCAAAAACGATCAGCAAATTTCAAATTCAACAAATATTCGATTATCAAAAACGATAATCAAATCTCAAATCAGCAAGTATTTGATTATCTAAAGCGATAATTAAATCTCAAATCAGCAAATATTTAATTATCTAAAGCGATAATTAAATCTCAAATCAGCAAATATTTAATTATCTAAAGCGATAATTAAATCTCAAATCAGCAAATATTTAATTATCTCAGGCGATAATTAAATCTAAAATCAACAAATATTTAATTATCTAAAGCGATAATTAAATCTCAAATCAGCAAATATTTAATTATCTAAAGCGATAATTAAATCTCAAATCAACAATTATTTAATTATCTCAGGCGATAATTAAATCTAAAATCAACAAATATCCAATTATCACAAGCGATAATTAGAAACAACAAATATCTGATTATCAAAAACGATAATCAGAACTCATATCAATAAATATCCAATTATCACAAGCGATAATTAGAAACAACAAATATCTGATTATCAAAAACGATAATCAGAACTCATATCAACAAATATCCAATTATCACAAGCGATAATTAGAAACAACAAATATCTGATTATCAAAAACGATAATCAGAACTTATATCAACAAATATCCAATTATCACAAGTGATAATTAGAAACAACAAATATCTGATTATCAAAAACGATAATCAGAACTCATATCAATAAATATCCAATTATCACAAGCGATAATTAGAAACAACAAATATCTGATTATCAAAAACGATAATCAGAACTCATATCAACAAATATCCAATTATCACAAGCGATAATTAGAAACAACAAATATCTGATTATCAAAAACGATAATCAGAACTCATATCAACAAATATCCAATTACCTGCAGATAATTGGAAACAACAAATATCTAGAAATCAATTAAGAAGACTAGAAAATCAACATAAAAGCTTGGATCGATCATTTCAGATGGCGAGTTTTTAATTCGCCGCACGTGCAACAACATATGGCCGAAGCCTACCAAGTACTCAACATAATTTTGGCGCCCATCAGATTGACCCGAAGGTCCGCAGAGTGACCCGAAGGTCTAGTACTGGTATTTGGCCCGAAGGTCCAACATATGACCCGAAGGTCCAACATAGTGGCTCGAAAGCACACGAAAACATCAAATATTTCAATTAACGAGTCTGGAATTAACCAAAATAGTAAACGCATATGTCCCATAACCACGAGTTTTACTAAATTGTTTAATTCTCTTCATCGTTTCCTTGAAAGTGTAGAATCATCAAAACAACAGATATTCAATTAACGAGTCTGGAATTAACCGAAATAGTAAAAGTGTGGTTCCATACTCCGCACTTTTGCTAAATCGTTTAAATCACTTCATCGTTTCCTTGAAAGTGCAAAATTGTGTATTTTGTAAAAATACACTTTACATTCTCAAACGGACAAGTCCGGAATTAAGCGAATCAGTAAAAGAAAGGGGTCATAGTCCTCGATTTTGCTGAAACGTTTAAATCGCTTCCTCATTCTTTTGAAAGCGCAAACTGTTAAAATTCCTGAAAGCAATTTTATTTATTTTGCAAAAATAACAATTCACATTCTCAACTGGACAAGTCCGGAGTTAAGCGAAACAGTAAAGGAAAGGGGTCATAATCCTCGACTTTGCTGAATCGTTTAAGTCGCTTTCTCATCCTTTGAAAACGCAAACCGTTAAAAATTTATAAAACAATTTTCATTTTTAAAACGAGTTTCCAATCACGTGATTAAAACAGCAAATCAGTAACAATTTTCGATAAGGAAATTGTACTTCTCAAAATACCGTAAAAACGGTTACAAATCAGCATTGCGGAATAACCGCTTGAAAATCCACTTTTAAAATTTGACGGTTACTGAAGTCAAAGCGACAGTAGTTTTAAAACGTCAAAATCACATCAAAACAATCTACATCAAAATGTAATATCAGCGAATTCTCATTCATCAAAATGCCACAAAACACCGTGTTTCAAAATATAGCATTGGTGTAAAATCCCGTTATAAAAATAACGGCAACCAAATACGTTTCATAACCAAGCATCGGTTCAACGTAAAATAAATGCAATAACGTGCAATTCAAATTTTTGCACGTACTACAAAATGAACAAAGACATCATTCGAAGGTATCTTCAATGAAGATAATTCAAAACAGCAAAAATCTAATCAATAGATGATTAGTACAAAAGAAAGCCAACGGAAATTTCAACAAAAATCACATATCTGCAATTTCTTCGAATCCTCAATTCGGATTTGAAATTCTCAAAGAAACAAAATAATTACAGCTATGTAGACAACAAATGAAATTCATTTCAATTTCGTATTTTGATTTTTAAATCAAAAAGATTGTTAGTTGTACTCAGCGAAGACAGTTTCACTGTTTCCGCTGCGCACTCTGATAAACAGAACACAATTCAATCAAATCAACAAAACACAGTTTCACTTTTTATTTTTAAATAATGATATTTAAAAACTTGCATCAAAATTTTAAAACTTTAGTTTTGACTCAAGCACATATAAAACATCGACCAATAGTTGTAACATATGTTCCATCCGAGTTAAGTTTTATATTGTGTCCATAAACCCCAAGCTCTGATACCAACTGTGACGCCCCACCTCTATGCTCATAATAACAAAGAGTATTAAAAGAAATACTGTCTATTATTAGGAAGAATAAGGCTGGATAGGAGCGACCATCCGTAATTGGCCTTACACTAATATTGGTTATCTCGATAGGAGTGGTATATACTTTTTATTTTTCATCTATTATTTATTTACTCCCATCGACACTCCCAATACTAGTATAAAACGAACTACGATGGTTCATAATATTTTAGGACATTAGATATAACAATAACACAGATAATATAAATGCGGAACACAGATAAAAACAAAAGTCTCATATATATATAACTGATGTCAGTTAATACATAGTTGACACAATACATATGATACAACTACAACTGTCGACTCTAGAAGTTATATATACAAGTACATTATCGACTAATATACATGAATACATATCGTTCTATACAATGACTCGACTACTACAAAATGACATTGACAACTTCAGAAGATGTGAAAAGTCTTCAAATCCCGAACAGCAACTCAAAGAAGGAAATCTACTACCTGAAATAACTCGGGTCTGACCCGAGTATTACGTTCAAAAGAAAATAATACACGGGTCAGTCTAATTCAAACTCAGTTATTAGTGCATAGCAGCAATCATAATCAGATAGTCAAATAGACGACAGTCAAAGAAATCTCGTATATCCAACTCTCGATACGAGAATTGGATAACGGCATATATAACACTAAATAGTGTTAAACAACAAATCAGCAATCCAAATCAGAATATAACTCCAAAACATTGAAATTCACCAACGAAACAATTCAACAAATCGAAACATCAATTTAAAACTGTCAAATCTGATAGGGCTGCAGTACACGCACGCGTGTACTGCCTCGCCACTATCGCAGGAGATACACAAAAGCTCAGTGAAAGTCACAATTGATCACAAGGTCAAACCCCGAAATCGGGTTCAACTCAAGTGTGCTAACAACCCAAATGACTAAATTGCAACTGCGTGCAAACAGCCACAAAAACATAAATGTACCAATTGCAACCTATATATATATAGTACTGTAAACTAGACAGTACTAGCATCATAATCAAAGACTAGGCAAAATGCCAGTTCAACTCACTTGCCGAAGACAAGGTCATCGTCAAGTCAAAAAGGAGCATCATGTAAAACCACAAGTAAAGTACCCAAAGCATGTGTCAGTAACAACAGGGTCACAAAGGCAAGCCAATGCCACATGTACAAGTGAATGTAACAGTGGGTCAAGTGAAGGCGAGCCAATGATACAAATGCTCACGCAACTGGAATTTAACAGTGCAACCAAAACTGGCAACAGGGAAGTAAAGCAATACCATAGTTCGAATACAACAGTTCAACAAGACAAGGCACACAGTGCACGAGATACAAATGCAGACACAACAGTGCACCTATACAAAGCAACTACAACAGTTGAGACGTGATAGCAGTGAGCACAGTGAACACAAATGGTCAAGCTACACATGAAGAAGGTACACAGGGGCTACAGGGAATTACGGTGGCAACTGCAAATGACCAGGCCAGCTACTTCAAGTGTTGAACAAATGACCAAAGAATAACAACATACATGAATACAATGGAACAAGGTAGAAACTACTCCAGACAGGGATGGACAAGGTGATAATACAAATGCAAGCAATCAAGTCAGAACTCAAGTCGAAGTCACGAGCAATTGAACAAGTCAGAACCAACATTAGCAAGTTCAACGAACACAATGGCCGGAGTATATTTACAGCATAGTGGCATGATCGAACAAAGTCAAAAGTGCTACCGGAAGAAAATATATCAGAGGAACCATGGCACAACAGCATACTGGCAGAAGCCACTGAGAGTCAAAAGTCCCAAATAGATGACAATGCACATAAATCAAATAACTCGAATACAATAAGACCAACTCGATGCCTTAGCAATTGCCTTTAAGAATGTTAGAGATACAACATGACTAAGGTAAAAGTTATAACAAAGTCCAATGGTCAAATACGACAGATCAATACTTCAGAGAAGACCGAAGTCGAACCAAGTCAAAACTCCTTAACATAGAAACAAAGTAAAGCACTCGAATGGACGAGACCATTTAAAATGCCAGAAATCGAACTCACTGATGACCACAGAAATTAACAAAAACATTTCGAAACCGTGGTGACAAATGAAAACAACAACCAACATAGCACTCAAGGAATCGACTAAATCGAATAAAATCATCAACATCAAAACCAGGTCAAACTGCCGAAATGAATTACATCACGAAATTAAGCGAACAAAATATAGGAATTTAACCCTATATAAACATGAGATTAAACTAGATGTGAGTAATTTAGATTACTCACCTTTTTTTTCATCAATCGAAATCTGAAGTCGGGCAAGCGAGGGAAACGAGCGAAGTTACTCTAATTTTTAGAAGACAAGGGCGAAGCCGTTGCTAATCTCACAAGGCAAAAGCCCTAATTTTGATCGAATGAGGGCGAAAGTCGAGCCATTGAAATCGGCACCAACAACTTACTCGAAGCCCTAATCCTGACTACGAGGAATGAACGAGGACGAAGATAATGCCACCATTTTATTTCGTTAGTTTGCTTTCTTTCTAGGGTTTTAATCCAACAGAAAGAGGGGATCGGGTTATACCCTTATCACGGCATCAAAAGAAAAGGTATGGGCCAATATTCAAAAGCCCATAAATTCTTAAACAAATTTTCAAAAGAAATTACCCGATTAAAACTCTAAATAGCAATTTGCCCACCATATTAATTGTCTAATGACGATAGTAAAAAATCGCGAAACCCTGGGTTGCTACAGACTCCCCTCCTTATAAAAATTGCGTCCCCGCAATTTTCATAATTAAGGTCGTCTATAACAATTATTTTTCTAACCTAAACTGGTTAAAGCTAGAAATATAACAGTCAAGAACACAAATGCCAAAGAAATCTTTCAATTTCATAAGGGAAATTCACAAATTCTCAACAAAGTCTGATTATCAATAGATAATCAGAAAACAGCAAAACTGGATAATCACAATTATCAACAATCTTCAATTATCAACTAGATAATTAAAATACAGAAATCATAAAACAGCAATATCTAATTACCGATACGATAATTAGATAACAACAAAGTATAATTATCAACAAGGATAATTATGAAACACAAATCACAATTCGCAAAACTGCCAATATCTAGTTATTCAACAATTAACTGGAAAACACAAATTTCAAAGTCAGTAAACTCTAACTATCAACAGAGATAGCTAGAAAATAACGATTCAAATAAAATCAACATACTCTAGAATCAATTGGAGACTAGAAAATCTCATATCAATAAAATCAACAAACGTCCAATTATCCAACGATAGTCAGAAAACAAATCAATTATCTAATTACCTCAACCGATAATCAGAAAACAAATCAACAATTATCAAATTATCAAAAACGATCAGCAAATTTCAAATTCAACAAATATTCGATTATCAAAAACGATAATCAAATCTCAAATCGGCAAGTATTTGATTATCTAAAGCGATAATTAAATCTCAAATCAGCAAATATTTAATTATCTAAAGCGATAATTAAATCTCAAATCAGCAAATATTTAATTATCTAAAGTGATAATTAAATCTCAAATCAGCAAATATTTAATTATCTCAGGCGATAATTAAATCTAAAATCAACAAATATTTAATTATCTAAAGCGATAATTAAATCTCAAATCAGCAAATATTTAATTATCTAAAGCGATAATTAAATCTCAAATCAACAATTATTTAATTATCTCAGGCGATAATTAAATCTAAAATCAACAAATATCCAATTATCACAAGCGATAATTAGAAACAACAAATATCTGATTATCAAAAACGATAATCAGAACTCATATCAATAAATATCCAATTATCACAAGCGATAATTAGAAACAACAAATATCTGATTATCAAAAACGATAATCATAACTCATATCAACAAATATCCAATTATCACAAGCGATAATTAGAAACAACAAATATCTGATTATCAAAAACGATAATCAGAACTTATATCAACAAATATCCAATTATCACAAGTGATAATTAGAAACAACAAATATCTGATTATCAAAAACGATAATCAGAACTCATATCAATAAATATCCAATTATCACAAGCGATAATTAGAAACAACAAATATCTGATTATCAAAAACGATAATCAGAACTCATATCAACAAATATCTAATTATCACAAGCGATAATTAGAAACAACAAATATCTGATTATCAAAAACGATAATCAGAACTCATATCAACAAATATCCAATTACCTGCAGATAATTGGAAACAACAAATATCTAGAAATCAATTAAGAAGACTAGAAAATCAACATAAAAGCTTGGATCGATCATTTCAGATGGCGAGTTTTTAATTCGCCGCACGTGCAACAACATATGGCCGAAGCCTACCAAGTACTCAACATAATTTTGGCGCCCATCAGATTGACCCGAAGGTCCGCAGAGTGACCCGAAGGTCTAGTACTGGTATTTGGCCCGAAGGTCCAACATATGACCCGAAGGTCCAACATAGTGGCTCGAAAGCACACGAAAACATCAAATATTTCAATTAACGAGTCTGGAATTAACCAAAATAGTAAACGCATATGTCCCATAACCACGAGTTTTACTAAATTGTTTAATTCTCTTCATCGTTTCCTTGAAAGTGTAGAATCATCAAAACAACAGATATTCAATTAACGAGTCTGGAATTAACCGAAATAGTAAAAGTGTGGTTCCATACTCCGCACTTTTGCTAAATCGTTTAAATCACTTCATCGTTTCCTTGAAAGTGCAAAATTGTGTATTTTGTAAAAATACACTTTACATTCTCAAACGGACAAGTCCGGAATTAAGCGAATCAGTAAAAGAAAGGGGTCATAGTCCTCGATTTTGCTGAAACGTTTAAATCGCTTCCTCATTCTTTTGAAAGCGCAAACTGTTAAAATTCCTGAAAGCAATTTTATTTATTTTGCAAAAATAACAATTCACATTCTCAACTGGACAAGTCCGGAGTTAAGCGAAACAGTAAAGGAAAGGGGTCATAATCCTCGACTTTGCTGAATCGTTTAAGTCGCTTTCTCATCCTTTGAAAACGCAAACCGTTAAAAATTTATAAAACAATTTTCATTTTTAAAACGAGTTTCCAATCACGTGATTAAAACAGCAAATCAGTAACAATTTTCGATAAGGAAATTGTACTTCTCAAAATACCGTAAAAACGGTTACAAATCAGCATTGCGGAATAACCGCTTGAAAATCCACTTTTAAAATTTGACGGTTACTGAAGTCAAAGCGACAGTAGTTTTAAAACGTCAAAATCACATCAAAACAATCTACATCAAAATGTAATATCAGCGAATTCTCATTCATCAAAATGCCACAAAACACCGTGTTTCAAAATATAGCATTGGTGTAAAATCCCGTTATAAAAATAACGGCAACCAAATACGTTTCATAACCAAGCATCGGTTCAACGTAAAATAAATGCAATAACGTGCAATTCAAATTTTTGCACGTACTACAAAATGAACAAAGACATCATTCGAAGGTATCTTCAATGAAGATAATTCAAAACAGCAAAAATCTAATCAATAGATGATTAGTACAAAAGAAAGCCAACGGAAATTTCAACAAAAATCACATATCTGCAATTTCTTCGAATCCTCAATTCGGATTTGAAATTCTCAAAGAAACAAAATAATTACAGCTATGTAGACAACAAATGAAATTCATTTCAATTTCGTATTTTGATTTTTAAATCAAAAAGATTGTCAGTTGTACTCAGCGAAGACAGTTTCACTGTTTCCGCTGCGCACTCTGATAAACAGAACACAATTCAATCAAATCAACAAAACACGGTTTCACTTTTTATTTTTAAATAATGATATTTAAAAACTTGCATCAAAATTTCAAAACTTTAGTTTTGACTCAAGCACATATAAAACATCGACCAATAGTTGTAACATATGTTCCATCCGAGTTAAGTTTTATATTGTGTCCATAAACCCCAAGCTCTGATACCAACTGTGACGCCCCACCTCTATGCTCATAATAACAAAGAGTATTAAAAGAAATACTGTCTATTATTAGGAAGAATAAGGCTGGATAGGAGCGACCATCCGTAATTGGCCTTACACTAATATTGGTTATCTCGATAGGAGTGGTATATACTTTTTATTTTTCATCTATTATTTATTTACTCCCATCGACACTCCCAATACTAGTATAAAACGAACTACGATGGTTCATAATATTTTAGGACATTAGATATAACAATAACACAGATAATATAAATGCGGAACACAGATAAAAACAAAAGTCTCATATATATATAACTGATGTCAGTTAATACATAGTTGACACAATACATATGATACAACTACAACTGTCGACTCTAGAAGTTATATATACAAGTACATTATCGACTAATATACATGAATACATATCGTTCTATACAATGACTCGACTACTACAAAATGACACTGACAACTTCAGAAGATGTGAAAAGTCTTCAAATCCCGAACAGCAACTCAAAGAAGGAAATCTACTACCTGAAATAACTCGGGCCTGACCCGAGTATTACGTTCAAAAGAAAATAATACACGGGTCAGTCTAATTCAAACTCAGTTATTAGTGCATAGCAGCAATCATAATCAGATAGTCAAATAGACGACAGTCAAAGAAATCTCGTATATCCAACTCTCGATACGAGAATTGGATAACGGCATATATAACACTAAATAGTGTTAAACAACAAATCAGCAATCCAAATCAGAATATAACTCCAAAACATTGAAATTCACCAACGAAACAATTCAACAAATTGAAACATCAATTTAAAACTGTCAAATCTGATAGGGCTGCAGTACACGCACGCGTGTACTGCCTCGCCACTATCGCAGGAGATACACAAAAGCTCAGTGAAAGTCACAATTGATCACAAGGTCAAACCCCGAAATCGGGTTCAACTCAAGTGTGCTAACAACCCAAATGACTAAATTGCAACTGCGTGCAAACAGCCACAAAAACATAAATGTACCAATTGCAACCTATATATATATAGTACTGTAAACTAGACAGTACTAGCATCATAATCAAAGACTAGGCAAAATGCCAGTTCAACTCACTTGCCGAAGACAAGGTCATCGTCAAGTCAAAAAGGAGCATCATGTAAAACCACAAGTAAAGTACCCAAAGCATGTGTCAGTAACAACAGGGTCACAAAGGCAAGCCAATGCCACATGTACAAGTGAATGTAACAGTGGGTCAAGTGAAGGCGAGCCAATGATACAAATGCTCACGCAACTGGAATTTAACAGTGCAACCAAAACTGGCAACAGGGAAGTAAAGCAATACCATAGTTTGAATACAACAGTTCAACAAGACAAGGCACACAGTGCACGAGATACAAATGCAGACACAACAGTGCACCTATACAAAGCAACTACAACAGTTGAGACGTGATAGCAGTGAGCACAGTGAACACAAATGGTCAAGCTACACATGAAGAAGGTACACAGGGGCTACAGGGAATTACGGTGGCAACTGCAAATGACCAGGCCAGCTACTTCAAGTGTTGAACAAATGACCAAAGAATAACAACATACATGAATACAATGGAACAAGGTAGAAACTACTCCAGACAGGGATGGACAAGGTGATAATACAAATGCAAGCAATCAAGTCAGAACTCAAGTCGAAGTCACGAGCAATTGAACAAGTCAGAACCAACATTAGCAAGTTCAACGAACACAATGGCCGGAGTATATTTACAGCATAGTGGCATGATCGAACAAAGTCAAAAGTGCTACCGGAAGAAAATATATCAGAGGAACCATGGCACAACAGCATACTGGCAGAAGCCACTGAGAGTCAAAAGTCCCAAATAGATGACAATGCACATAAATCAAATAACTCGAATACAATAAGACCAACTCGATGCCTTAGCAATTGCCTTTAAGAATGTTAGAGATACAACATGACTAAGGTAAAAGTTATAACAAAGTCCAATGGTCAAATACGACAGATCAATACTTCAGAGAAGACCGAAGTCGAACCAAGTCAAAACTCCTTAACATAGAAACAAAGTAAAGCACTCGAATGGACGAGACCATTTAAAATGCCAGAAATCGAACTCACTGATGACCACAGAAATTAACAAAAACATTTCGAAACCGTGGTGACAAATGAAAACAACAACCAACATAGCACTCAAGGAATCGACTAAATCGAATAAAATCATCAACATCAAAACCAGGTCAAACTGCCGAAATGAATTACATCACGAAATTAAGCGAACAAAATATAGGAATTTAACCCTATATAAACATGAGATTAAACTAGATGTGAGTAATTTAGATTACTCACCTTTTTTTTCATCAATCGAAATCTGAAGTCGGGCAAGCGAGGGAAACGAGCGAAGTTACTCTAATTTTTAGAAGACAGGGGCGAAGCCGTTGCTAATCTCACAAGGCAAAAGCCCTAATTTTGATCGAATGAGGGCGAAAGTCGAGCCATTGAAATCGGCACCAACAACTTACTCGAAGCCCTAATCCTGACTACGAGGAATGAACGAGGACGAAGATAATGCCACCATTTTATTTCGTTAGTTTGCTTTCTTTCTAGGGTTTTAATCCAACAGAAAGAGGGGATCGGGTTATACCCTTATCACGGCATCAAAAGAAAAGGTATGGGCCAATATTCAAAAGCCCATAAATTCTTAAACAAATTTTCAAAAGAAATTACCCGATTAAAACTCTAAATAGCAATTTGCCCACCATATTAATTGTCTAATGACGATAGTAAAAAATCGCGAAACCCTGGGTTGCTACAGACTCCCCTCCTTATAAAAATTGCGTCCCCGCAATTTTCATAATTAAGGTCGTCTATAACAATTATTTTTCTAACCTAAACTGGTTAAAGCTAGAAATATAACAGTCAAGAACACAAATGCCAAAGAAATCTTTCAATTTCATAAGGGAAATTCACAAATTCTCAACAAAGTCTGATTATCAATAGATAATCAGAAAACAGCAAAACTGGATAATCACAATTATCAACAATCTTCAATTATCAACTAGATAATTAAAATACAGAAATCATAAAACAGCAATATCTAATTACCGATACGATAATTAGATAACAACAAAGTATAATTATCAACAAGGATAATTATGAAACACAAATCACAATTCGCAAAACTGCCAATATCTAGTTATTCAACAATTAACTGGAAAACACAAATTTCAAAGTCAGTAAACTCTAACTATCAACAGAGATAGCTAGAAAATAACGATTCAAATAAAATCAACATACTCTAGAATCAATTGGAGACTAGAAAATCTCATATCAATAAAATCAACAAACGTCCAATTATCCAACGATAGTCAGAAAACAAATCAATTATCTAATTACCTCAACCGATAATCAGAAAACAAATCAACAATTATCAAATTATCAAAAACGATCAGCAAATTTCAAATTCAACAAATATTCGATTATCAAAAACGATAATCAAATCTCAAATCAGCAAGTATTTGATTATCTAAAGCGATAATTAAATCTCAAATCAGCAAATATTTAATTATCTAAAGCGATAATTAAATCTCAAATCAGCAAATATTTAATTATCTAAAGCGATAATTAAATCTCAAATCAGCAAATATTTAATTATCTCAGGCGATAATTAAATCTAAAATCAACAAATATTTAATTATCTAAAGCGATAATTAAATCTCAAATCAGCAAATATTTAATTATCTAAAGCGATAATTAAATCTCAAATCAACAATTATTTAATTATCTCAGGCGATAATTAAATCTAAAATCAACAAATATCCAATTATCACAAGCGATAATTAGAAACAACAAATATCTGATTATCAAAAACGATAATCAGAACTCATATCAATAAATATCCAATTATCACAAGCGATAATTAGAAACAACAAATATCTGATTATCAAAAACGATAATCAGAACTCATATCAACAAATATCCAATTATCACAAGCGATAATTAGAAACAACAAATATCTGATTATCAAAAACGATAATCAGAACTTATATCAACAAATATCCAATTATCACAAGTGATAATTAGAAACAACAAATATCTGATTATCAAAAACGATAATCAGAACTCATATCAATAAATATCCAATTATCACAAGCGATAATTAGAAACAACAAATATCTGATTATCAAAAACGATAATCAGAACTCATATCAACAAATATCTAATTATCACAAGCGATAATTAGAAACAACAAATATCTGATTATCAAAAACGATAATCAGAACTCATATCAACAAATATCCAATTACCTGCAGATAATTGGAAACAACAAATATCTAGAAATCAATTAAGAAGACTAGAAAATCAACATAAAAGCTTGGATCGATCATTTCAGATGGCGAGTTTTTAATTCGCCGCACGTGCAACAACATATGGCCGAAGCCTACCAAGTACTCAACATAATTTTGGCGCCCATCAGATTGACCCGAAGGTCCGCAGAGTGACCCGAAGGTCTAGTACTGGTATTTGGCCCGAAGGTCCAACATATGACCCGAAGGTCCAACATAGTGGCTCGAAAGCACACGAAAACATCAAATATTTCAATTAACGAGTCTGGAATTAACCAAAATAGTAAACGCATATGTCCCATAACCACGAGTTTTACTAAATTGTTTAATTCTCTTCATCGTTTCCTTGAAAGTGTAGAATCATCAAAACAACAGATATTCAATTAACGAGTCTGGAATTAACCGAAATAGTAAAAGTGTGGTTCCATACTCCGCACTTTTGCTAAATCGTTTAAATCACTTCATCGTTTCCTTGAAAGTGCAAAATTGTGTATTTTGTAAAAATACACTTTACATTCTCAAACGGACAAGTCCGGAATTAAGCGAATCAGTAAAAGAAAGGGGTCATAGTCCTCGATTTTGCTGAAACGTTTAAATCGCTTCCTCATTCTTTTGAAAGCGCAAACTGTTAAAATTCCTGAAAGCAATTTTATTTATTTTGCAAAAATAACAATTCACATTCTCAACTGGACAAGTCCGGAGTTAAGCGAAACAGTAAAGGAAAGGGGTCATAATCCTCGACTTTGCTGAATCGTTTAAGTCGCTTTCTCATCCTTTGAAAACGCAAACCGTTAAAAATTTATAAAACAATTTTCATTTTTAAAACGAGTTTCCAATCACGTGATTAAAACAGCAAATCAGTAACAATTTTCGATAAGGAAATTGTACTTCTCAAAATACCGTAAAAACGGTTACAAATCAGCATTGCGGAATAACCGCTTGAAAATCCACTTTTAAAATTTGACGGTTACTGAAGTCAAAGCGACAGTAGTTTTAAAACGTCAAAATCACATCAAAACAATCTACATCAAAATGTAATATCAGCGAATTCTCATTCATCAAAATGCCACAAAACACCGTGTTTCAAAATATAGCATTGGTGTAAAATCCCGTTATAAAAATAACGGCAACCAAATACGTTTCATAACCAAGCATCGGTTCAACGTAAAATAAATGCAATAACGTGCAATTCAAATTTTTGCACGTACTACAAAATGAACAAAGACATCATTCGAAGGTATCTTCAATGAAGATAATTCAAAACAGCAAAAATCTAATCAATAGATGATTAGTACAAAAGAAAGCCAACGGAAATTTCAACAAAAATCACATATCTGCAATTTCTTCGAATCCTCAATTCGGATTTGAAATTCTCAAAGAAACAAAATAATTACAGCTATGTAGACAACAAATGAAATTCATTTCAATTTCGTATTTTGATTTTTAAATCAAAAAGATTGTCAGTTGTACTCAGCGAAGACAGTTTCACTGTTTCCGCTGCGCACTCTGATAAACAGAACACAATTCAATCAAATCAACAAAACACAGTTTCACTTTTTATTTTTAAATAATGATATTTAAAAACTTGCATCAAAATTTCAAAACTTTAGTTTTGACTCAAGCACATATAAAACATCGACCAATAGTTGTAACATATGTTCCATCCGAGTTAAGTTTTATATTGTGTCCATAAACCCCAAGCTCTGATACCAACTGTGACGCCCCACCTCTATGCTCATAATAACAAAGAGTATTAAAAGAAATACTGTCTATTATTAGGAAGAATAAGGCTGGATAGGAGCGACCATCCGTAATTGGCCTTACACTAATATTGGTTATCTCGATAGGAGTGGTATATACTTTTTATTTTTCATCTATTATTTATTTACTCCCATCGACACTCCCAATACTAGTATAAAACGAACTACGATGGTTCATAATATTTTAGGACATTAGATATAACAATAACACAGATAATATAAATGCGGAACACAGATAAAAACAAAAGTCTCATATATATATAACTGATGTCAGTTAATACATAGTTGACACAATACATATGATACAACTACAACTGTCGACTCTAGAAGTTATATATACAAGTACATTATCGACTAATATACATGAATACATATCGTTCTATACAATGACTCGACTACTACAAAATGACACTGACAACTTCAGAAGATGTGAAAAGTCTTCAAATCCCGAACAGCAACTCAAAGAAGGAAATCTACTACCTGAAATAACTCGGGTCTGACCCGAGTATTACGTTCAAAAGAAAATAATACACGGGTCAGTCTAATTCAAACTCAGTTATTAGTGCATAGCAGCAATCATAATCAGATAGTCAAATAGACGACAGTCAAAGAAATCTCGTATATCCAACTCTCGATACGAGAATTGGATAACGGCATATATAACACTAAATAGTGTTAAACAACAAATCAGCAATCCAAATCAGAATATAACTCCAAAACATTGAAATTCACCAACGAAACAATTCAACAAATTGAAACATCAATTTAAAACTGTCAAATCTGATAGGGCTGCAGTACACGCACGCGTGTACTGCCTCGCCACTATCGCAGGAGATACACAAAAGCTCAGTGAAAGTCACAATTGATCACAAGGTCAAACCCCGAAATCGGGTTCAACTCAAGTGTGCTAACAACCCAAATGACTAAATTGCAACTGCGTGCAAACAGCCACAAAAACATAAATGTACCAATTGCAACCTATATATATATAGTACTGTAAACTAGACAGTACTAGCATCATAATCAAAGACTAGGCAAAATGCCAGTTCAACTCACTTGCCGAAGACAAGGTCATCGTCAAGTCAAAAAGGAGCATCATGTAAAACCACAAGTAAAGTACCCAAAGCATGTGTCAGTAACAACAGGGTCACAAAGGCAAGCCAATGCCACATGTACAAGTGAATGTAACAGTGGGTCAAGTGAAGGCGAGCCAATGATACAAATGCTCACGCAACTGGAATTTAACAGTGCAACCAAAACTGGCAACAGGGAAGTAAAGCAATACCATAGTTTGAATACAACAGTTCAACAAGACAAGGCACACAGTGCACGAGATACAAATGCAGACACAACAGTGCACCTATACAAAGCAACTACAACAGTTGAGACGTGATAGCAGTGAGCACAGTGAACACAAATGGTCAAGCTACACATGAAGAAGGTACACAGGGGCTACAGGGAATTACGGTGGCAACTGCAAATGACCAGGCCAGCTACTTCAAGTGTTGAACAAATGACCAAAGAATAACAACATACATGAATACAATGGAACAAGGTAGAAACTACTCCAGACAGGGATGGACAAGGTGATAATACAAATGCAAGCAATCAAGTCAGAACTCAAGTCGAAGTCACGAGCAATTGAACAAGTCAGAACCAACATTAGCAAGTTCAACGAACACAATGGCCGGAGTATATTTACAGCATAGTGGCATGATCGAACAAAGTCAAAAGTGCTACCGGAAGAAAATATATCAGAGGAACCATGGCACAACAGCATACTGGCAGAAGCCACTGAGAGTCAAAAGTCCCAAATAGATGACAATGCACATAAATCAAATAACTCGAATACAATAAGACCAACTCGATGCCTTAGCAATTGCCTTTAAGAATGTTAGAGATACAACATGACTAAGGTAAAAGTTATAACAAAGTCCAATGGTCAAATACGACAGATCAATACTTCAGAGAAGACCGAAGTCGAACCAAGTCAAAACTCCTTAACATAGAAACAAAGTAAAGAACTCGAATGGACGAGACCATTTAAAATGCCAGAAATCGAACTCACTGATGACCACAGAAATTAACAAAACATTTCGAAACCGTGGTGACAAATGAAAACAACAACCAACATAGCACTCAAGGAATCGACTAAATCGAATAAAATCATCAACATCAAAACCAGGTCAAACTGCCGAAATGAAACATCACGAAATTAAGCGAACAAAATATAGGAATTTAACCCTATATAAACATGAGATTAAACTAGATGTGAGTAATTTAGATTACTCACCTTTTTTTTTCATCAATCGAAATCTGAAGTCGGGCAAGCGAGGGAAACGAGCGAAGTTACTCTAATTTTTAGAAGACAAGGGCGAAGCCGTTGCTAATCTCACAAGGCAAAAGCCCTAATTTTGATCGAATGAGGGCGAAAGTCGAGCCATTGAAATCGGCACCAACAACTTACTCGAAGCCCTAATCCTGACTACGAGGAATGAACGAGGACGAAGATAATGCCACCATTTTATTTCGTTAGTTTGCTTTCTTTCTAGGGTTTTAACCCAACAGAAAGAGGGGATCGGGTTATACCCTTATCACGGCATCAAAAGAAAAGGTATGGGCCAATATTCAAAAGCCCATAAATTCTTAAACAAATTTTCAAAAGAAATTACCCGATTAAAACTCTAAATAGCAATTTGCCCACCATATTAATTGTCTAATGACGATAGTAAAAAATCGCGAAACCCTGGGTTGCTACAGATTCTCATGTAGGCTCTAGGCACTTGTTCTTGTAGTGACTGATCTGATAACAATTAAAAAATCTAACATTCTTCTTTCCACTAGCCTCTTTTCCTTTTCCTTTACCGGTTCGACACTCATTATCATAATGCCCCTTCTTGTCGCATTTGTAGCAAACCACTTCAGCCTTTTCTTTCTTCTGTGCTCCCCATTTCTAAGCATTCTTTTTTTGGAAAAACTTCCTTTTCTGGCCCTGTCCCATCTAGGCCTCCTTCATCTTCTTCCTTAAGCAAGCCAATGCCTCTTCCTGTCTTAATGCCATTTCAACAACTACATCACTGGGATCTCTCAAGTGCGGCAAAGTAGCACTTATCAACTTCGGCCTTAAGCCCCTTATAAACTTCTCGTTTCTCCTTATCATGGTGTCTACCAAAGCATACCCTTATTGGGCCAACTCCTCAAACTTCCTCGCATACTCCAAGACAGACGTATCTCCTTGTTCCAACTCTACAAACTTCCTCACCAACGCCGACTGCACCATTACAGACAAATCTTTCTGAAAACCTTCTCCTAAACTCCTCCTAAGTTATGGTTTCCTCATCAACTCCAGCAGTCATAGTATTCCACCAGAATAGAGCAGCTCCTTGCAGCTACCTCGAAGCCAATCTCCTCTTCTGTGCATCATTCAATCCTAAGTCAGCAAAAATTATCTCGCAATGCAGTAGCCAATTTTCCACCTCGATCGCATCTTCAGTACCAATAAACGGCTTCCATCCAAGCCTGGTGTAGTCTGTACTCAAGTTGATCATAGGAACTTCCTGAGCTCCTCCTCCAGCAACATTACCTCCGAAAACTCCAGCTGCAATTCCAGCCTGCATCATATTTACAAAGAACTGATACATTGCTCCCATGTCTATCTGGGGAACTCCTGTACCAACAGTTTTAGCTTGTGTCTGACCGGGACCTCTCCTAGTGTTTGGTCGGGCATTTCCATTGGTGGTGGTGCTATCTCCTCCAAGTTAACTCTGCCTCTTCTTCCTTCCATATCTATATTCAAGCCTCGTGAGATACATATGAATAGCCTAACTAAGATAGGAGTCTAGAGAGATAATGTATACTTATATATATAACAAATACAAGCACGTTACTATAGAATTATCCTATACCTCGATCTTAACTCTAGTTTCTAAGGATTATGTTTTCAAAAACCATTTTTAGTTAAAGTATTTCATGAACCATGCTCTAATACCAAGCTGTAACATCCCCTATCTAGAGGTCCAAAACTAAACGCTTCAGATGCTGCAATCATCTATAGTATTAGCTTCCGGCGACTAAATACGGCTATGTTAATGGTATCAATAATATCGGAAGCACTTGAATATGAAACAAAACACAGATTTTAAAAAACCACATTTACTTCATTACATTTCAAAATCAAATGTTTCACATTCACAACACAAAATCTCCAAATCGTTCCCAGGCATAGATCAATTATAATTATTACAAATTACGCCAAGAGCGGTATATGAAGATACCCCCTTGGTTGATCAAAGTCATATGGTCACAATAGACCTAATACAAACAACACAACGGAAAATCTATCAAAACATAACAAGAGCTGCAAATCCTAAGTAGCTATCTATTGCCTCTTGCATGCCTCCAGTGGCTTATTCATCAACATTCTAAAACCTGAAAAGAACCTTAACCCCTTAGCCTACTCAAATCAATTTTGAGCACCCGAGAGTTTAAGGGAAAACATAAACTTCGAGTCAGACATAAAGCCTGGTATGAATAATACTATACATCCTGGTTTAATATGTTAAGTCGGACCACGCCACTTAGTGGAACATGTTTTCCCTCACTAACATCCTTTTAAAACATATCTTTGCAAAACCTTCCATAAAACCATATGCTGTGCTCATGCATCCACAATGGTTAAATACTGTAAAGCAATCATTATGTAACCATACATAAATATCAGGTAATAATGAACTATCTGTTCAAACACATAAGTTTTGTTTGGATAACTTTTAACCTTTGGCTGACTCGAGCCTACCAGGCAATATAATCAAAATTAACCTAACACCCATTAGATATTCTTCTTCTGGATTATCTATCCTTAACTATCTGCTAAACATTTCCCATCTGGACGGTCTATCCTTGACTATCTGTTAAATACTTCACTTCTGGACGGTCTATCCCTAACTTAATCATTTCCCAGGTCTTCCCGATCTTAATGGTTTTTTGGGCTCACCAATAACCTATCTGTATACAAACATATATTCCTTTAGGTGTGTAATCATAATTTTAGTCTACCTGTGACAAAGCCCTACACACTGGAATTTTGGACAACAATTAGCTGGGGCTATTAGCTAATGTATAGGGCTCGACCCCATACTAGTCCCATCTGGTTTTCTAATATCTGAGTCATTTTCACTTAAGGATCCCCTCCTAAAATTTTCCTTGAAAACATTTTCAAAATGATTTAAAACCTTTAAATCAAACTTAAATAAGGAAAAGTATATAATCTTTATACTTTACTCAAAACCATATCACCATGTCATATATATATATATATATATTATATATATATATATATTCTTTACTCAAAATTTTGGTTGATGAAAACATTTAACCATTTGAAAGAACCTTTCTAAACTTTTGAAATCATCTCTTTCAAAACCA
This sequence comes from Allium fistulosum, assembly GCA_030737815.1. Lineage (NCBI taxonomy): Eukaryota > Viridiplantae > Streptophyta > Magnoliopsida > Asparagales > Amaryllidaceae > Allium > Allium fistulosum. Next base: position 1,381,774,221 of record CM060901.1, on the reverse strand, counting down.
ATATCAGACCTTTCGAAATCATACATCAAACCTCTCGAAACCATTATCCAAACCTTTCGAACCCATTGAAAAGCAAACCTTTCGAAAGCTATAAAAATTTGGACATTCTTCTTTAAAACCGCTTTAAAACATTGCCTTAGAAAAACCTCTGGAAAACCTTCCTTCATAAACCTTTCGAAATCACTCAATAAACCTTTCGAAACCATTGAACTAAGCCTTTCTAAATTATTCAACTAAAACCTTTCGAAACCATTCAATAAACCTTTCGAAACCATTGAACTAAACCTTTCAAAATTATTTCAACTAAAACCTTTCGAAACCATTCAATAAACCTTTTGAAACCATTGAACTAAACTTTTGAAAACTTACTGGGTTCAATTTAAAACAAGTGGAAACCTTCTTTTAAAACCTTTCGACTCTATTGGAAGCAACCTTTCGACCAAGTCAAAAGCTCTGCTAAGTTTTAAACTTATCCTTTAAGACAACTCTTTTGAAAGCTTTGGGTTATACTTCACTTTATAAAACAAGGGTAAATCACCTAAGTCGGAAGCTTCCTTTCGAAAGCATGGAGAAGCGGCTAGTTTTTGAAACAAGTAAACCTTTCGAAATCAATTAAAGTAAACCTTTCGACTTTGTCGGAAGGTTCAAAACAAAACATTTATATAAAGCGACAGTAACCTTTCGACTATGTCGAAAGGTTTCAAAACAAAATAGTGTTATAACAGCTGTAACCTTTCGACTTTGTTGAAAGGCTTAAAACCTTTCTTTTAAATATTTGACCTGGTCGAAAGCAATCTAGTCGAAAGCTCTAATTCAAAAGCAAAGCAGATGAAAGCTTTTGGTTTATAAAAAAAACATACCCCAACCTCGTTGGTCGTCAACCTTTCGACTAAGGTCCTTCGACTTTATCCAATTCATTACATACCAAGTAACTTAATACCATATGCATTGGATTGACCTTGTCGAAAGCTTTGAACCTATCAACCTTGTCGGAAGGTCTAGGTCGGAAGGTTTATTGTCGTAAAGGCTGAAACATGTAAAAAGTGTGATTTCTCTATTTTTAACTTAAAAAGAAAAAATTCAACTAACCTGCCTTTGTTTGTCAAATTTTCATTGGTTGACAAATTTTTTCAGAAATATGCTGCCACTATTTTTTAAAATTAAATAATTATTTTATTTTACAAAATTCCCCTTCTCCTTAATTAAATATATAAAACATTTAAGTCTCATACCTTAAATAGTTTTATATATTCATCAAAACACTTAGAAAAAATCTGGGAAAATCCCAAAAAATCTATTTTAATATGTTTCCTAACATATAAAAATTTCAACCCCAAATAATTAAAAATTTAGCCGAAAATAATTATAATCCAATAAACAATTTCCTTCACTAGAAAATTAATATAAAATCCATATTAATTCAGAAAATTATGAAAATCGAAACTCATCTCTAAAATATCATTTCTGACATATATTTTACTTTTAAAGACATTTGGATGTCACTAATAGGGTTTTCATGTCAAACATATCATAAAAACTAACATGTACATAATCCATCATCAACATACACACACACACACAGACACACACACACACACACACATATATATATATATATATATATATATATAACTTTAATCATCAAAACATGGCATATACTTGCAAAATCATTTCGGGTCTAATCTTAAAATCGAAAACTAAAAGAAATTGGGATGTAGTAATTATTCACCTTAGCTTTGAGATTATAGATGTGAGATTTGATGTTGATTTAGTTGATTGTTTCCCTTCCCTCGAATCCTAGCTTTAATCTTCTTCTTGAAAATGATAACGGTGGTCGGCCTTAGCATTTTTTAGTTTGAGTAAAATGAAATGAACGTGAGCGTTCTATCTCCTAAGGGTTTAGGGTATAAGCTCCACCTATTTCCCATATCGCCCTTCATATATCCTAACACATTAGCTTAGGTTATTTCATTTTAATTTGCACAATAACATGGCACGACTACCCTTAGCTAATCAATTATAAACTTATTAATCTCCACATTATTTATTTAATTTACCCAATTAATTACTCTAAATAATGTTATAAAAATATGGGGTGTTACATTTTTGGGTATCTATTGATATGTTTAATTATAATAATGCAAAGAACTAAACAGTCATCAAAACTACTTAAATACTAGTGTGTAACCCGTGAGTTGAATACAGTATGTTTTAGGAAAAGAAATTTACAAATGGTTTCAAAGAATTGAGTTTATTATGTAATATATAGTGGATTTGCTAAGATAATGAGTTATGTACTGAAATATTATCTTTAAGTTATGTGATCTGATCGTCGTGTAGACAAGCGTGGAGGTCGCGGTAACCAAGGATCGAACGGCAACGTTGGGTTCTTTTACCTAGAAGATGAACGAGAGGAGAAGGAAAGTAATTCACAGCCGAGATTTGATGCAAGAAACGAACGGCCAGATTTTGATGAAGGTTTAAAATTAAAAAAATAAAAAGGAAATTTAATTATATAAATTGTATGCAATCTTTTAAAATGTATATCTTTGTCATATGAGGTCGAAATCAGACGAAACAAGTTGCGTTGAGTTCGCATTTGCGAACACTACGCGATGGAGCTAGTTTGGAGTTGATTGGAGCTAGTGGAAATTTTGGGTAAAATTAAACGTCAGTTTAATTTTAGTCGAAATAAAACGCTACAACGTCTATTGGAAGCAAAGTGAGTACAACTCACTCTTTCTGACTCGCTTATATTTTTATATAATAAATTTATTTATGATGATTGATGATTGTTTGGATGAGATATGATATTATATATATATATATATTGGTTTGGATATATTCCCGCATATTTTAGCGGATGAGACCATATACGTTCCCGTGTATGAGCGGATGACCCTTTGTACGCGCATCTACCTCGAAGCGGACATTGTACATATTTTTCTAATATGTATATTTATTGCAGGTTACAGGTTGGAGGGATCCAACTGGATTCCTCACCGTTGTTGATGTTTATTTACAGAGATTGTTATATATGTTGTTATCATGTAATATATGATGTTTGGATGCCATGATTGATATGATTTATGTGAATCCCCTTATTTAGTACTGTTGTAGCATTGGGCCTTATTTTGGAATTTTAAAATAATAAAATGATGTTCTTATTTAAAAAGGCTGTCTAAGTGATTTTGAAAATATATAATTTTTGAATTGTTAAAGAAATGGATTTATTTTAAATAAATAAAAATTTATAGTTTTTATGTTATAAAAATTATGGTTTTGTGAAATATAATCAAAATATGATTTTGAAATATGAAGTTAACTATTTTGTTAAAATAAGTTAAAATGAGAATTTTGAATTTATTATAAATGGTTTATAAGATTTATATAACTGTTAAAATAAGTTAAATTGGGATTTTGAACTTATTATAAATGGTTTATTTATAAGATTTATAAAATGGATATTTTATAAAGAAAAAGTAATGGCATTATAAACGAATTTTGTAATTGTTAAAATGGAGTTATAGTTGAATCTTATAAGTAAATAAGATTTATACATTTATAAAAAGAATGAATTTGCAAATAATAGAGATTTATAAGTAGATTAACTTATAATTGGATTTTGACTTATAAATGAGATAGAAATGGAAATTTATTAAAAATGAATTTTATATATGGAAGTGTTTATAAATTATAAATAGAATTTGTAAACACTATTTTATAAATGTGAAATCAATTTAATTTGATAAGTTAAAAATGTAAGATTATTAAAGGAATTACATTCATGATTTTGGACAGTGAATAGTCCTTTGAATTAAATGTGTAGAAGTAATGAATTTATTAAAGGAATTATATTCACGATTTTGGACAGTGAATAATCTTTTAAATTAAATATGTAGAAGTAATGAATTTGGTAAGGAGTTATATTCATGATTTTAGACAGTGAATAGTCATTTAAATTAAATGTGTAGAAGTAATGAATTTATTAAAGGAATTATATTCACGATTTTGGATAGTGAATAATCTTTTAAATTAAATGTGTAGAAGTAATGAATTTGGTAAGGAGTTATATTCATAATTTTGGACAGTGAATAATCCTTTTAATAAAATGGATATTTTGGATAGTGATATTATAAAATGGAGTTTAAATGGTTTGAAAATAAAATGAGTGTGAATTTACTTATTATTAAAATAAGTATATGAAAATGTTTTTCAAATATCCAACAAGTGAAATGGTTGTGAATATTATCTTTTTAAAAGATATTTTGAAGTGAATAATTAGAAAGTGATTTGATTTATAAACGATTAATAAAATCAGGCCTTGTGATTACTTAAGTGCTAGATTTTGTTTATTGCTTTGATTGTTAAATAACCGACTATCAAATTTGGCCATTTTAGTTCCTCAACTTGATGTGGAAACTAATTAGTCGTACACTTAGTACGTAACTGACTGTGTAGGTTTGATTATCATTTATGTTGAGAATGTTGATTCGTGTAGTGCGGAGTGATTACTCCAATCCATAGAGCTTCCTTTTTAGCCGAAGGATAGCAAGTTGAAAGTTGGAGATGTGATAAGTCTACGAGACTTGGTTTTTGTGTGAGGTTGAGAAACGCTTTTGCGTTGTTGGTGCGAAGAGACTGGGATCAGATTTATTTGAAAACCACTTCGGACCAACATATATGCGACGATTGTGAAGGTTGGTCGATGATATTGATATTTAGGATTTTTATAGTGAAGGACTGCTTGTTGATCATTTGGGGTTAAAATCCTAATATACATATAGTAGCAGTAGTCTCTTTTTTATGAAATATCCAATGCAAGGACTATTCGCTACTAATCCTAGGGATTTCTCGACAGGATGTGGTAGGAAAGTACCTTCGGTTTGTCCTGTTCCTGGACAACTTGTATGGATGAGTGTTTGGCATTGCATTTCTATGATTATGTACATTGGTTTTTATAAACGTACATCTGTTTGGTGGCGGAGAAGGCAACTTCTCTTAGCTTAGCACCCTTCCTTGAGACGTACGAGCTCAAGGGTTGTATTTTTGTGGAAGGCAATTAGTAGTCAACGGAAATAGCAATATGGCATTCAAAGTTGATGTGATTTGTGATATGTGATATGTGAAAGGTAATCGATACCTCTTTGGCCTCACTCCCCGGAAAATGACTGAAATAGGGATAGAAGCAGCAAGGCTAAGTGGGGCGCTCCCAATTAGGAGATGTCATCACTCTTCTAGATATATCTTTACACGTTATGACGTCGTGTATCTGATTATTGTTGTGTATGCTTGTGACCATGGATTTTAGGTCGGTAACGACCGGAGTGATGACATATTCGGTACTATCCAGGTGTGGGTAGGCCGATCTTGTGTTGGTTTAAGCGCCGAGTATCTCGACCCTAGGTACATCCCTCTAGAGGTGTACCGAGTTTTGAAAAGGTGGTCCCTTTACCTAGTCATTTGTATGGAAATCCAAAATCCAATACGTGCCTGCCATTTTCTATTGTAGAAAGCCTTGCATTACAAGGTGTGTGCTGGAATTTAATAATGTAACAATTTCAGCTATTTTAATATTATTTGTATAATAAACACTATTATAATATAAGAGAATTTGATATGAGATGTTTTGGTTATCGTAAGGTAAAAACCTTGTCGGTATTTATTTACGACGTGGTCTTACGAGATACCTTTTATTTTGATAAAGAAAAAGTTTTGATAACTTTATAAATTCAGTTGAGTTGTGTTTTTCTCACGCTAGTTTACCAGACTGATCCGGGCGTACTTCCCTTTCAATGCTCAGGTCAGACCAAGTATATTTACAGGTTCAAATTTGGTGCTTTTGGAGCTTCAGAAAGCGAGCTTGAGATCTTCATGTCGTATACACGTATCTGTTTATTTTTCCACTGTTCTGCATTGTTGTTGTTGTAAATTATCAGCATTTATGAGGAAAGGTTATTATAGTTGTCCAAGCTGATGATTACTTATTGTGTACTCTGATATTGATTTATGTATATTATAGTTTCTCTTTGAAAAGATTGTTGATCTATATTATATGTTATTCCGCTGCGATGTGAGATTCTGTATTGTTTTGGTTCTGCTTCTCTCTTCTTCTTCTCTTCTCTTCTCTTCTTTTTTCTTCTCTCTTTCTTCTCACCCTCTCTTTTTTTTCTCATGATCATCTGCAATCAGTGCACTCTGGGTCGGATATGCGTGGTGGTTTGGTGTCGGATTTAGAGGGTGCCGAGTGTGGGTCGTCACAACAATATTCATCACTTATCATTAATTCAATAAATAAATTGTTTGTAATGAAATACCAATTTAGAAAGAAATTTATGTATATTTTTCTTGTAATAAATTTGCTAATTCTATAAATAAATTATGTAACCTTGAATGTAATATAATTTGAGAGAAGTCCATGTGCATAGCTCAGGACTGCCTAGCGATCATGGAACAAAGTTCCTTGAGGTCCTGGGTTTGAGTCATAGCAAGCTGCATTGTGTAACCCTTAAGACGTGAAGCGGTTATCTCTCGAATAAGCGAGAATGTTTGAGGGATTGATGCTTTGTGTCTGACTGGCTAAAAAGGAGGGTCGTTTGTGGCGGGCCATCTATATCCCCTAGCTCTACTCCCCATAGTAAGGTTTAAAAAAAGAATATAATTTAATAGAACTAAAAATAATTTTGTATATAATTGTGAAAATTTTAAGTTATATGGACTTGAACGAAATATTAGTTTTGCAAATTTTGTCAATATAATTTTGGCATACAATGCAGTTTATTATCATTTTTTAGGACCTTTTACATCAAATAATAATATTAGTTAATTGGTTTTATTTTTAATTTCAATTTTTAGGTCACTTAATTAATTTAAATATATGAACTTGAATGTAAAATAATATGGTAAATTTAAGAAGAATTTTGTAAATAGTTGTAGAAATTATTTTAATTGTTGATATTTAAATGTAAAATAAAAATCAATAAAACACTATAATAAGTATAATAATGGTAAATTATAGGGTTTTAAAAATAAAATATCTAGAAAAAATTGAGGGATGAGGAAATTTCTAGAATTAATAAGAGCATATTAAATTGTTTTGTTTTACTATCGTTTAATAGATGGATGTGTCTTGTGCTTTAAAAATTTTAGGTACTATAAAAAAAATCAAAATTGCACAAAAAGCCATAATATGAAAATCTTCTATTTTTTTTAGAAAAATGCGTGGTCCTCTAAAGTAGAGGAGCGCACACATGTAAATATATATATATATATATATATATATATATATATATATATATATATAATGAAAATCTTCTAGTTTGTAAAATGACTTATATCATTTAGTTACATGATAGTGAAACAATAAATAAATCGAGAAGTTTTAGGTAACCTGCAAAGTAAATGGTGGTAGACACAAAGAAAATAAATAAATAATAAAGCCACCTTAGGACTCTATTTTATGAACATTGTTAAAGGAGGTAATTAGGCATAAGGACAAACTTTGGAAAAAATTTAGGTTGAAGGACACCAAGTTTCTATTTTGGACTAAAGGACAAACTTTGAAAGAAAATAAATCTGAAGGACAATGCTAGTTATAACTAGCATTATATTCAGTTTTTACAGTATAGAAAATGCTATTATAACTAGCATTATATTCAGTTTTACACTGTACAAAATGCTAGCTATATTTAGCATTGTCCTTCAACCTAATTTTTTTCAAAGTTTGTCCTTCAGTCTAAAAACGAAACTTGTTGTCCTTCAGCCTATTTTTTTTTCAAAGTTTGTCTTATGCCTATTTTCCACTTGTTAAAGATGCTTTAATTTTGAACAAGGGGCGGCAATTTTTCCAAGTTTTCTAAAATTGTTATGGGATGTAAAAAAAATACTGTCATCCCTTACAAAAATTTCATAACTACCCTCATTATTTGGATGACCGTCCACTGTTTTTTAAATTTTTATTTCTTTTACCAAACCCCATCAAAAATGGTTTTCAGTGGAGCACCATGGTTTTCTTTCAACCATTCGATAAGATTCTGTCGAATTTTAAATTGCACAAGGATAAAATAGTAAATGGTTTATTTATTACGTCCCTCACTTGCAAATTTTTTTCTGCGTGGAATCCCTTGAAGTTGAGTTTGTCCCGATGTCCTACTTCCTACTGAAGCAGAAGAAAAATAACATGCAGGACCAAACAAATATTTACCATCTCAAATTGACAATCTAAAAACGGATATTAACTGCTTCAAAACACTTTTAAAACATGCAGAAGTCCTTTCAAGAATGCATAACATAGTAATACGAATCATTCGTAAATTTCTCAAAAAATACATCTGAATGTTCTTGTATCGTTTTGAAACAACATACAATATGCCTGTACAGAATATAGTCAGAAAAAAAGAAAGAAAACAATAATAGTAACAAGAAGATTAGACAATTAGAAAACATAAACTCTCTCTGCAGCCAATTCGCTGCTACTCATCCACCCTCCCATCTGCCCTCATCCACTGAACCTTTTGATGATACATTGGAAAAAACCTCATCTGCAGCGCCGAAAATGCAAAATATGGAATCAAAGCTGCAACCGTAACCAAAAACAAAACGATCCAGTACAAAGGTGCAGGCGCAAGGGCCTCGACAAAAACCATGAAAGCATTGGTCGAGATTATAGGTGTGATATTCCCATAAACAAGGAGAAAAAGGTACCAAACTGCTACGCTTCCCCATATGGCGATGTGCTGAACTAAGGTGAAGTAGGAGAGAAATAGTGCCATTTGCAGATTTACTACCCATACGACTATCGAGTACATTGTTGGGCCCAGTGTTTCTCGGCCCACTACATGCCCCGATTTCAGGAAGGTGCTTTTGAAAGCGTGGGTTGTGAGGAAGAAGATGGTGGCGGCGTTTAGAAGTCCTGTGAACATCCAGGCAAGGATTCGGCGCCATCTGAATAGGACGTTTTGAATGCCCTCTTGATATAGAGCTGGAAACTGCAATATTATATGATTCAATATATATATATTGATAAGGATATTTATATTTTAACCTGTTTTTTGAAGTTATCACAAAAATAGACCTCTTTCGATATTATATTTACAAATATAGGTGTGTTTATTTCTACCATGTCGGTACAAAATCAGATTTCTAAGAATTTGCACTGCCGCGAATTTTAATCCTGCTAGTGCAAAAAGCATGACGAGTGCAAAATGCATGACGAAATTGCAATGATGCTATCTCAGATCGCTCTAATACAAAATGTTGAACCACCTCCTACGTCGCAGAAGCAGGATTATATGTGTAATATGTTTTGGAAGTGGACTGATATTTTTGTAACTTTTGAAAAGTGGACTAATAATATTGAAAATTCAAAAGCTCAATTCTTTTCTATTAGGTTAAAATATTAAATATTTTGGTCATATAATAAAGGATGATGTTTGATGAATCAATACTATAGCTCTACTTTGAAGTATTAGAATGCTGATATTGATCATAACAAGAGAGGTATTGATATGGGTTATCATGGTTGATATTAGTTCAATCTAACATTAAATGCTATATGAGTATTAAATTAAATAATATTTTATCATTCTTTGCCATCTTAGAAAAGATATTATCCACGAAGTGTGTGTATAAAGATGGCACCATAACTATTTTGAATATGAATTAGAAAACAAGATCAGGCTTATCTCTTTCTTCCAAAGGATAGAGAATACAAGTGGTTAGAACTCAGAAAAAAAATTAATTTGGATAAGTACATCTTTTCCTATTAATAGAAGTAAAATGAATTGTAATTTTATCCTCATATAATCAAATTAAATTCCGCATTACATCTCCAATTCTTTTCTATTCCAAAAGTTCAAAAAAAAAAAGGAAAAAGGAAAAACAATCAAAATCGACAAAAACATTTTCAAAATTCAAAAATACACAGAAGTACGAAGGAAATAAAACACAATCCAGATGGTACTACGCCAAAGTATCAAGACTGGCAAAACATAAGGACTGCATCGTTTTCTTCAGCACGGCGTTAGCGTTGTGATACTGCCCCGGAGTTCTGAGATAGCCACAAAATATAGGGAGCACTCTGCAACCTTAATATTTACTTAAGGGCAAAACTCTGCGGCACAATCTTTGAGTAACAACAAAACGTAGCGATTGTGCTGCGGGTCCAAAAGCAATATTAGTGATATAGGACTGTGGCATATTCCTTAAAACAATTAAAAGCAATAAGGATGCACCATAAAATAATTTCTGATAACGCAACCAATTTGAGAATAAGAAGTTTGTAGAACTTTGTGAAAGGAATGAGATAATACAAGTTTTTATTCTGTCGCACACTCACAGACGAATGGGCAAGTTGAAGCAGCCAACGAAACCATTAAAATACTGCTCAAGAAAAAACTGCAAAAGGCTAAAGGAAAGTGGACAGAGAAGTTATCCCTAGTAATGTAGGCATATAGAACCTCATCCAGATTCCCAATTGGCCACACACCTTAACCTATGACTATAAAGCAATGCTCCCAGTTGAGACAGATTCTATCACACAGAAGAATATCGTATGTGGGTGAACAGAACAAGGAATTGAAAGAAGCTGCGATCGATCTTATTCAAGAAAGAAAAGACAAGGCAGCAATTTGATCCGCCTCATACCGACAAAGAATTACACCGTTAGGTTCAAATAGAGAAGCCTTTGCAAATGAGATCTAGTACTGCGAAGAGTAATGGTTAACATGAAAGACTCAACCGATGGTGTTCTAGGCCCAAATTGAAAAGGCCCGCTGGTCATGCCAGAAGTCTTAGCTAATGGAGTTTACCGACTCTCAAGACCTGATGGAAATCTAGTTTCAAGAACTTGAAATTCCAAGCATCTCAGGCCTTACTTTGTATAAGCAATGTTATTTGTACAGCAAAATAACATGTATCGCAAATGAATTGAACATAGGGGTACTAGACGGTCCGAACCAGTATAAAAATCTCTCGATGTTAATTTTATTAACATAGTTAATAACATTGAGCTGTATTATACACGACTGGGCTTTTCATCCAAACAATTACACTGAACATAAGAATATTAGATGGCCTGAACTAGTACAAAAAACCATGCGCATGAATTAAAAAATGTACTAAATACACGACCTGCCTTCACAGTCAAAAAATAGCCTACTCCCAAATAGCAGGGCAGACCGTGCCACGCACGCGCAAACAAAAGACGGATGTAAAGCTGAAAATCAAGCAAATCCAGATGAACAAAATTAAAAGAAAGTGCAAACGAGCTAAGACTCACACGGTACTTGCACTCATTTACAAGAGAATTCAATTTATATGGTTTTCTTATAGATGTTTGCACAACCAAAATGATGTTTTCGACAACATAATTTACAAAAGTGTTCTAAATTGCAAATTCCAAATTACTGCCACGATTATAAAGTATCAAGTCTAAGGAATAGTAGCCAAAATGAATCCATTCTAACACGGAAAGTCTTCTCATAGTTAGCATCCATCCATGGATCCGTTGGATTCTCCCCGGTAGTCACCACAAAACATTGTTTATTATAGAGGAAGCTCAAATCGAGCGCAAGGTGAAAATAATTAAAAACATTTATAGCTCGTTGCAAAGAAATCTGATCCATTTTACATCTGACATTCCCCCTCCTAAGCTTTTCTTCGAAATCAGCAATAAGATCCTGCCCTGGCACGTCAACAGACGCTGCCGTGGCAACGGGGATAGCCTGAGCTTCTTGCAATCGATCTTCGAGTTCATAAATTTTAAGTATACCAATCTCTTTCGTCTTTGCTAAAGTCTTTATTAATTGAGCCTTTGTTTTCTTTGGGTCTTTAGAAAAACCACCAAAATATTTTAAGGCATCCACTTTCCACCCTATTACCTATGTGCGAGGGAGTGCCTTCGGCCCAAGTTGCTCTAACTATTGCTTGTAGTAGGTTTCCAATTCTCTAAGCTTACCTTGATAGTGCAGTTCTAATTTCATTTTCCATTCATCCGCCAATACGACGTACATGCTTGCAGAAGGAGCGGGAGCCGCTCCCGCGCTAAGCTCCCTTAACCACCTCCCTTTCTTCAGCATCCCCCTTCTCTTCATACTATTGAGCAGTTTGGAAAGACAAGTTTTATGTGGTTTTTCTTAATTTCTTGATCTCCTTTTCATAGATAACCCCGTAAAGTGTTTCACTTGTCTTCAACATCCACTGCAGCTCAGCCACCTTTGAATTTGCAATATCAACCTCATAGCAGTTTGATATTACATTGGTATTGACGCTCATGCACATCCTTAGCTTTTTCAAAATCAGAAAGAGTGTTCTTCGAGTCTTTTTCAAGCTTTTCGTTCATAGGTATTAGCTAAAGGTTCTTTTCCTCTAAGATTGCAGCAGAGATTGTTGATAGGTATTAGCTGAAGGTTCTTTTCCTCTAAGATTGCAGCAGAGATTGTAGCCGCACTCAATTCAATACGTCTGGGTATTGGGGCAGTAGATTATGGAAAGTGAAGGTGCATTGAATTCGAAGACCTTGTTAGCCTCAGAGGGATGCTCATAAGAAGGAAGAGAGAAGACCTAATTGATAATTATTGGAACTAATTTCACTGGAATTCAAATTACATAAAATTAAGTTTGGAATGACGTATTGCATTAGACAAGTTTCATATGAAGAGTTAGACCTGTCAACGGATGCTTTCGGATGTGGATAGCGCCATATCCGCATCCGAAAGCATTTTCGGATATCGGATATCTGCATCCGCGGATACAGACGGATATCGGATAATTATCTTATCCGCTAACGGCTGATAATTCAAGAATTATATAAAGAAAAATTTAGTTTAACATAAATATTTTTCAATCTCATTGATTATAAAAGTGTTAAAAATTAACAAATATGATGATAATAAATAGTTCCGCGCAGTTAAAAAGCATTAGGTGTAAATGATATAAACTATTAACTCAATAAAATAATAAACAATATCTTTCACTGCACTAAAATATACATAATTTGAACTATAATCTTGACAAAAACCAAACGGATAATTTTCGGATGCGTATGTCTTTATATCCGCATCTGCATCCTTTTTTGGATATCGGATATTTATCCGCTTTTCAGATGCAGATGCAGACAGATTTCGAATCTTTCGGGTATCCATTGACATCCCTATGAAGAGTGCAACAAACTCACAAAAAATATACATGGCTCACTCCTTATTTAGATTCCTAAGTCTAATTCTAAACCATTCCAAATGACGACGATCAGGAGGAAAAGAACCGCTCTTTATGGCATAGCACTTCATTTTCTTTAACTACTTGATCAATTTTGAAAAGCAGCCTTCGAGTTTCTTCTTTAAGTTGCACAAATGCCCCATCTAACTCTTTCTACAGTTTGCAAATTGTTGACGCACTAAGACCAGGGCAATCTACGGTTTAAGTTTGAAGTTTCTCCATGCTTTCCTTTATGAGTTTAGTAAAAACTACTTCATTAGAAGACTATAAAGAACAAAAGAGTAAAATTAACGCGATCATTTACAGTGCAGTAACAAAACAGTAAGACGATCAAAGAAATTAGTCATGGCAAGGTTGGAAAACGAGTTCATTTCATTATATACCCAAGAGAAACAGTGAAATTGTTTATAAAAGTTCAAGTAATTACATGGACGTGGAAGGTAGAGGTGACCTCGGTCTTCTTAGACAATGCATTTTCATCATCCTGCCGCAGCTAGGTGTCTTGGAAAGCAAAAGGGGATTCCCTTTCACTAGCTTTGTCCTTAGCCCTCTCCTTAACCCACTCGATCATGCAATAGGCAAGGGCTTCTTCAATTTTCCCATGGTCCCCCAAGAAGTCGAGATCAACCTCAGCAGTAATATCGTCTAGACGGTTAGCAAAAAATTAGCATTTAACCACAGCATACATCTTGAAGAGAAGTCGGTAAGTAATCTGGTTAAGTTTATCCCTAGACCTAGCCAGCTCCTGGGCTGCCCCCTCCAACTCTTTCTCCTTCTCCCCCAAAGCCTTATCTTTCTTTTCCAAGCCCAACTTTTGACCATTCAGCTTCAAAGCCTCATATGTTCTCCTCACCCCCTTCTCTGCATTCTCTCGTTGAGCCTTAAGTTTGGCATCTACTTTTTGTTTAGAGATGGCCACAACAAGATCTGCCTCAAGCTTGGTGATCCAAGCATTAAATGGGGTCAGGTCATCCTCAGCCTCTTCTAAACCTCGGTCGTCAAAGCCCCCACATGTTATAAAGCAGACATAAATAAGATGAGGACTTGTGAAGTAAATCAACATTAAATAAAGAAAGGAATGCACTTACATAAACCTAAGTCCTGTCAAGCTTGGTGACGAGTTCGAGAAAAGGGAGTGCGAGAAACGGAGGTGCAATAGGATAAGGTTGGGGAGCAGAAGCAATGTAGGGTATGCCATCCAAAGCAGTACGCCCTACCCTCTCTGTAAGATAAATGGCGAGCCTTTCGGGTAAGGGCAAGAAGCGAACGCTTGAGTCTCGGAAGGACTGAAGATGTGAGATGGGAAATACTTTTAAAGAAGGAAGAAAATGAGGAGGCGCATGGGATTTCTTGAAAAGTCGATCGGAGGTGTCAGCATTAACATTTTTTCTCTTCTCTCCCTTCTTCTTTGTCGTCTCCAATTTCTTTGGTGGGGGATCATTAAAAAACACATCCAAAAGTCTCTAGCCATCTTACTTGCATATAAAAAAATTATGATCAATAATCATCTTTGCAAAAAATCAAGAAATATAATTCCACCGTCCAACTTATCAAGTTATACCCCTAGATTCATCTGTAAATGAGGAGAATTTAAAGATGGAGCTAGAGAAGTTATGAGTACACAGAAAACCGTACTTGCGCAGTAAGAAATCAGTAAAGAATAACTTTATTTTCATATCTTCTTCACCCAAACTAAGGATCTACTTCCTACGAGATATGAACGACTTGGTGGCTTGATCGGAGAACATAGGATGATTGGGCTGTGGTTGGAAAGAAGAAGGGAAGTTATCTAAATTGAAATGAAGAAATATTGATCATTTCATTTCTTGGTCTTTCAAGAAACAGACGTGAGAACATATTTTTTCGTTGAGCATAATATAACTCATAATTGCCCTCGGAAGGACTTTTGTGAATATCGAATGGGAATTGAAGTTTTTCGCAGGAAGGAGGGAAACACTTCTCATAAAACTGAAAGTCGCAATCGGAATAGAGTAAGAAATTGGAGCATGTCGTATGAGAGCAATACCAATGGAAGAGAGCCATTCACGAAGAATTTGATTAGGAGAAAGATAAAGCCACATTGGATGCGTTCGAAATTTCGAAAGTAATAGAAATAAAACCATTCGAAGACGTATGGATACGATCGTGAGATTCAGACACCCTAGCTACGTAACCCTCAAACCCGAAATAATCCAAAATACCTTCTATTTCCCCTGATTCGGTTTTATGGATGGTAAGGATAAAGGAGATATGATCCCCCCAACTGAAGCAATTTTCACACCGAATATACTGCGTTGGTTATTAACTGCCGCTAAGATATAGAAAAACAAACTATAAGAAAAAGAATATCCTTACTTTTGTTCGAAAGAGAGACTATTCTAGGAGAAGATAAGATTTGTGACTAAGGTTTTCAAAAGAACGTAAAGGAATGAAGAAGAATATTATATACTTACCTTGATTTGAATCTCAGCCACACAATTGGAATAATGGAAGAGCCCCAAAACGTCGATCGACCAATGACAAAGGAGATTAACACAAGGATCCATTTACTTGGAAGTCGAAAAGACTAAGGTGACCAAGGTTTTAACTGTCAGATTTCGATCACATTTCATTTGGAAGATTTTAGAGAGTTGACCTCGTAGCGGAAGAGATATCGGAAGAGATGAATGCATCTCGGACGTCCATATCAGATTTACATCTCGGATCTTAAAGTTTTAACTTAAGAATATCTCAGAGTATATAGCTTAAATTTGATTTGATTTTATAGCGATGTTTATAAATACTACCATAAATAAATTTAACTTGATTTGCATAATCACACTCTTGTCATCAATAGCTCAAGTGAACATCCATACAATACTTGAACTTACATAGGCATATTAATGTAAATCTGCTCTAATTATCCTGCATGTTGCATTTACTACATATACTAAAACTGCATATTCATAAGACTGCATATTCATTTACTACATAGTTATTTGCTACATACTGCATATTCATAAGACTGCATAGTCATTTGCTACAAGTTCATGAAACCACATTTACAAAATCATAAAAATTGCATAACTGTGTATTATTTATCGCATATTCATAAAACTAGATACTCATAAAATCGTATATTCATTTACTACATATTTATAAAATCACATATTCTAAAACTTCATTTACTGCATATATTAAAACTTCGGTTGCTACAGTGTGCATTAACACAAACTTAGTGACTACTTACTAATAATATTTGATACTGCAGCAAAAGTACATAACTTAAGAAACTTAAGATACGTAAGTCCATACCTTACAGTAGCATTTTTTAGAAATAAAGGTTAAAGGAGGAAAATAAAGTAAATGAACTAACAAAGATGAACTAAGTCAATAAATGAACTAGCAAAAATGAACTAATTGTCAATAAAAACTTTGAGTGGCCTAAATAAATTTCAAAAAATAAACTAATAATAAATAAACTAACATTAAAAGAACAAATTTTTCAAAATAAAAAAAAATTCTCAAAAAACAAAAACAAATATCGGCTGAGATATTGCGAAATTGTATCGGCCGAGATATCGATTGATATTCACATATCTCGTTCGACATATTCAAAATGATAATTCCTCCGATTTTTGTTGTTTCGTTTCGTGAGGAGATTAAACCGAGATCTCATCCGAAATTTCTGAGATTTGAAACGGTGAAGGTGATAGCTTTCAGAATATCAGCTAATAAAAAATTGACACGTGTAGTCAGGCATTAAATGCAAAACGACAATAAAGACTTTTTCCATTTAAAAAGAAGAGAGAAAAACAAGAAGTGGGATCATGGAAAAATATGGAAGTAGAGACAAGTCCACACCGATCTTCAATCACTGCAGACTTATGGGGCAAGTGTTACACCCATATTTTTAAAACAATGGAAAAGACAAATTTATACAAGCACTGAACCAAAAGAGCTACTTCCACGATAGAAGTTGGACTACGACGAGGGAACGAAGGAGAAAAGCAAAATCCAGATAGTACTGTGTCAAAATATCAAGACAACAGCAAAACATAAGGATTGCACCATTCTCTTGAGCACGGCGTTAACGTTATGATACTACGGCGGAGTCTTGAGATAGCCACAAAGTATAGGGAGTGCTCTGCAACCCTAATATTTACTTTATGGGGGCAAAATTGCGGCACAATCTTTGAGTAACAACAAAACATAGAGATTGTGTTGTAGTCCCAAAAGTAATATTAGTGATATAGGATTGCGGCATATTCCTTAAAGCAATCAAAAGCAATAAAGATGCGCCACAATCTCAAGTTTATGCTGAAGCAATAAGGATGCGCCGCAATTCTAAATAAGTACTACCCAACAAATGCAAGGACTCAAAGGATGAGGCAATAGAGCAAGACTGCGCATCCATAAGCAAACTATGTTCCTCAAAATTCATGAGGAAGCAAACCAAGAAACCATGATTTTGCAAGACAACGAGTCAATGAACTGCACACATGCACATGCAAAACCACGATAAGTAAATGCCCCCAACGTCGAAGAACTGCATAATAATAAGTGCTTCAAAACTTCATTATCATAAATGGACCATGGAGAACTGCGCTTCCATGGTTGTACAAGACAGCAGTATTACACAACATCTGAACTGCAATAACACTCTTGAAGCCGTACTGCACTGTTCCATCTAAAACAACGACAAAACACAATGTCAGGAGTAATCAAGGTCAATGTTGCTCAACCCCAGCAGCCCCAAGTAGTTAAAAACTCATATCAAGTCATGACCTATTCAATGGTTTTCCGCTTCAATTTCAAGCTTCCCGTCCAAGGTCAAAATCCACTAACCTAAATCGAAGTTTCCCACCAAAACCACGTCTGCAATCCATGCACAGCAAATAAGCAGGACGGATGATTGACACGTGACATAATCTAAAGGCTGGAATCGAAAGCACGAAAGATTGAGGGTTAGCAATCCGTGTAATTCTATATGTACTATAAAAAGATAGGGCACTATAGCATAAAGGAAGGAGATGACTTTACTCTTTTGAGCAATGAAATAGAAAAATTATACTCTACCATTTTTGTTTGTGCTAAGAATCAAAAAAGTAGAATGATAAAAATTTGACGTGGAATTTGTTAACATCCGAACCACGTAAATTCCTTATGTCATTTATTGCTTTCAGTACTTTATTTACTTTTTTGTCTTTAATGCCTAATTTGAAATGGATTGCTTTAACGAATTGGATTGAGACCTTTTATAAGATTTTGAATACTTTTCCTCTTAATTGTGTAAGCATTACGGCAATATAATTACTTCCTTTAAAGGTGATTTTAATATTACTTAACCTTGTTGATTCTTAACAACGAAAGCATTCAGCATCATAGTTACTTCTAAAATACCGGGGTGTTTTTGAGATGAAAAATCTCATTAACAATATCAATACACACAGGTGTGTGCACACTCATGTACATATATATAACACCACCACAATCAATTACTAAAAAAATCGTAAAGATTTCATAACTTACAAACTTCAAAAATTGAGATACTAGGAGAAGGTAAAAACACAAGGTATTTTGGTCTTTAAACAGTACACACACAAAAAAAAACTCATTTTTGCTACATCTCAAATCCCCCGATTTCAATGAAATATATTATTTAAATCGGAACATGGGTGGAAATCAGAGGAGGAAGGGGTAACTGAGGTGTAGCCAAATGAGTTGTAGTCGAGCCTACACACATATAAGAAAAGATTATAATTACGGTTTGCTTTTCAAAGAGACTATTCAGTATGGCAGATGGTTGGGACAGTGACAAAAAGTGAATATGATCTCATATTCATTTTTTTTCCCTAAACCAATCATATCATATTCACTTTTATCCCTAAACCAATCATCTGCCATACTGAATAGTCTCTTTGAAAACCGCATTGACAAGCAAACCGTAATTTGTTAAAGTCTGTAATAATCTTTTCTGTTTGTCACTGTCCTAATTATAAAGTTGAATGCATAAACTACTTATAGACACAAATAGGATTGCAACATGCTATAGGCATATTCACCTTACAAAAGGAGAATTTTGGAGAAACAAAGATATCTCATTGAAGACTAAATAGCTTCTTAATAGTTCATAACAGTAGCACAGAAATAATTTAGCACATGACTTAGCACAGCGTTTATTGAGATGACTATGGTCCAAAATTTATTTGGTAGCAAAATTTAAGAATGCTTTACTATGAGTAACCCATAGAAATGGAGTATGAAAAGTGAATAACGAGTTATACCTTTAAACAAAGGCGAGCCGAAACATCTTGGTCAAACACACCCAATGCGATGACAGGAAAAGATGTGAATAATGTGTTGTAGAAGGACATAAACCAATCATTATATGCTGGTTCGCCCGAAAATGTAGTAAACGCTTCATATAAGAAGATCGTAGTACCAAATGTAAGATTCTTGTAGAAGAAGTAACAAACCTACAAACAAATGGAATATGGAAAAATGTATCATTTTTTTCATATGAAAGCGTAGTACAACTGAGAATGTTAATAATCACCATTGAAGAAATTCTTCTGTAGCACCAGTGCCCATGGACTAGTAACAAACGCTCCAAAAACCTAAATTGAGCAATTGCTACATCACTAGCCATGACAGCCTGAAAAAATAAATTCCAGATGAAGACAACAATGACAAAATCTAAAACTCTGTAAACTATAAGAATTAAACTGATTATACCATAAAAGATGATTTTTGGGTATACGAGAATTAAGTTGGATAATTTTACCAATGTGGAACTTTATGATCACAGATATTTTACTTCCGAATGATACTCCAGTTAGATTTTAGCAAGAATTATAAAATTTTAAAAAGCTACGCTTGACCATGTAAACTTTTTTCTCCCATTAGTCATGTATTATGGAATTTATAAAAGATCACAATGAAAATAACAATAAGTTCTTTCAAACATCTGAATATCAAATTTTAATGATGCTAACCTGCATTCCTTCAGCACCACTTATACCTATTCCTATATCTGCTTCTTGAAGCATTCCCACATCATTTGCTCCATCTCCAATGGCTAGTGTTACTTTACCAGTACCAGATTTCACCAGCCTTGTCACCTATGTTAAGGCATAGCCGCATATGTATATTTTTAAATTTGAAATATTTTATATTAAACATCCATAATAAACTAAATTACTTGGGAGTCCACTTCATTATCGAGATTCGATAATAGAGCAGAATAGCATTTATACTTTAGAACAACCTCAGCTTGCTCACCAATATTGTGATTCTGTTTGTAAGCAAGTTCACAGTAAATCTACTACTGTGCACTTTCCCTAAAGGACAATTTTTTAAATCAAGCCCGAACAAAAAACATATTTCAATTTTAGACCTGAATCGAAACTTATTACAAAAATAGGCCTCATTTTGCGCAAATATGGATTGTGCAAGTGTATTTTTGCTAAAAAAAAATTATACATGCACAAATTTGGATTGCGCAAGTGTTATTTTTTTTAAAATAAAAAATTTATGCTTGAGCATTTATGGAATGCGCAAGTATAATTTTTGAATTTTTTTTTTACACTTGCGCATATTTGGATTGCGCAAGTATAAAACGCTGAAGAAAATAAAACGAGGCCTAGTTTTGCAATTAGTTTTCTATGATGTCTATTTCTACAATATGTTATTTTGACAAGCCCTGTTTAAAAAATTGTCCTTCCCTAAATTATTAAATAGTGGAACAAGATAAACTGGAGTGGGGGCTTAGTTTTGTGAGCTCTAGTCAGCAACCTAATTGAACATAGCACTATTATATAATTAAAACTGCTCAGTTCGATACATCTTTTTCTTAGTCCAGAAGCATTTTTGCTGGAACCCAAATACCATTTTTGTTTTTGTTTTTTGTTTTTGTTTTCTGGAAGAACATTTACTTAAGGAAAGGGTTTGATCCCAAATGAACTTCAAGCTAGCAATCAAACCATAAAGAAATTATGATATAGTTGGAGTGAGTGAGCATCTTTTTTTAGAAAAAATAAATAACTATCTACTTACCCTATTTGTTGTTTCTTATAACCCAACAATCAAATCTGGATTCATTATCTTTATGAGTAACAAATCAATCTGAGGTTGAGTTCCGCTTGGAGTTATAGATCTAAAGAAAGAGTATAACTATTTATCATGGATTCTAGGATGAACATAAGATGGTGCTTTAGTGATAAAAATAAACATCTACTACATTGCTAACTTAAAGATGAATGTAACTAGTGGAGTTCATTTGACATTTGAGCAATACTCAATTGTTAATTGGATTGTTAAAAAGTAGTAAATTGCTCAAATAATTGGTGGTCTCTACTCTCTACTACATTTAATCAAATTTTAAACACGTTTTTTCTATGTCTAGGCCCCACCTTTTGGACGAAAATAGAGATGATATTGCTTTGGTATATATTTAATTACACTTCTAACAAAATGTTAATAAATGAATTAACATTCCAATAGCAATATTGGTGCATTAGTGACTATGAATTGAACATGAATAGTAATTTGACAATCAACAATAGAAATATGGATGCAAGTGAGATTACTGTGGAAGACTAGAAGTAAATGATGATACTTTGCTAGATTGCTATAAGCATGGGGACTTCCAACACTTTAACCAATAAAACATGAAGGCAAGCATACAACAAAACAACGAAAAACTTACAAGGGCCTTTTGTTTTGGAGACGAACGGCAGCATATGACTGATGCACAACCAATTGCTAGCTCTAAAAATGAGTTTTTGACGTCATTTTCTAAAGCATACGTGAGAGAATTTCCATCAATTATTAAAGCAAATTCTTCTGAATCTGACATATTTTTAAGCCTCTTCCCTTTGCTTATTTGGTGAATGATGTGGAGTTTATGTGCCTGAATAAATTACTCAAAAAAATAAGCTTCAAATTTATGACAAACAAATAACTCTTTTTTCTTACCATATCAGTATTTTCACCATTTTCTCTTTTTTGCACTGTCTTATTTTCTTCTTCCATTTTGATTATTATCTGGTTCATACCTTGTCTCAATAGGTTACAAGAGTATCTGACGATAATGTGAAGAAAATAGTATATACATCAAAAAATATTGTTAGAAAATCACATTATAATGGTTCAAGTATTCTCTTTTTGTATAATGGATTTCAAAAGGAAACCAACAGCTGATAGTTTTTATGCATACCCAATATTGATGGCAGTCTCCATCTTATCGCCAGTTAAAACCCACATCTTGATTCCAGCATGTGCCAACTTGTTAATACATTCAGGTACCTATTATGCAGGAGAACAAATGTATTTCAACATTTACAAAATAATTTTATACTTATAGATGTACAAAAACAATACCCAATAAAAATGCAATTTGGGGGCTTTACTACATCCAAATCATTTATTTA
Organism: Allium fistulosum; assembly: GCA_030737815.1. Lineage (NCBI taxonomy): Eukaryota > Viridiplantae > Streptophyta > Magnoliopsida > Asparagales > Amaryllidaceae > Allium > Allium fistulosum. The sequence goes on along the minus strand of CM060901.1, from coordinate 1,381,751,593 downwards.
TTTTCCTGAATTTCTCTCACAAATGCCAATGATCAGCTAGATACCAAGAAAAGAAATAGTTTGTGAATATGAATGCTAACCTCGTACTTATTTATGGAGTGTGAGCCGGACATAGTTAAAAATGCATTTATTGAAAAGAATAATTATCTGCTCTCATCTAAGTGGAAAAAAAAAATAACTCGTTCACTTCATTGTTATCAAAAATCTTAAAATCTTACGATTTAAATCCCGTTTTGGATCGGATCCCTCTCCTTCCGATTCGATATATATTCCGATTCAACCTCATTTAAAACCGCGGTTGAGAAAAATCATTCAATACATATTTATATATTCAATATGCTTATTTGAACCCACAATTCTAATTCTAGTGTTTTCTAAACAAAATAAAAATAAAACAAAAGAAAAAACTAATTTTTAAGTTTAGATGTAAAAGTTTGAACATCATAATCAATTCCAAAGTATGTACAAACTTTAAAATATGTACTTTTTGAATCTACGATTTATGATTTAAATCCCGTTTCGATAACCTTGGTCCACTTCAGTATCGTCATTGAATATCCCAAAAATCGGAAATTCCATGGACATCTATATTTGGAAAGTGGAAAATATCCAAAATCCGAAAAACAAATATGGATGCAAATATGTCGTATTCACACCTGAACAATATTCATCAATTTTTATGATGCTAATAGTCTATATATAATGTGCATTTCAATATATGAATGATATAAATTTACTGCTCATCATGTCATATATGAACGTTTGAATTCTACTTTTCATCATGGTTGATGCAAATTGTTGTAAACATTATTTTTATTTTTCATACTATCATCAAGGATTGGTATTGAAATGGTTTGTGCTGTAAATCAATTAATTGGTATTTAAAAATCGAAAATTCATTTGATATTTGTGGATTTAGATATTTGATATCGAAAGAATATTTTTATACAAAAATACTATTTGCGCCAAAAATGGTCACAAACACCCAGTTGTATGTGAAAGTACCAATTTTCAAAAACAATATCCAAATAGAAAGATAAGCACGCTGATCACAGAATAAATAGCAGAAAAACTAAAGGAACACATGAGTTTTATAGTGATTCGGCAAACTCTGACCTACGTCCACTCCAATAATCTTTTATTTATACTGTAAGATTACAAGTACAATTGTTTTTGCCTTAGAAAGTTAATGGAGGAAGAGATAAGAAGTGATGAAGGAGAGCTAGTCGAAAAGTTCCTTGCAATGAGCCAAGTCCGCGGTATTTATAAATGAAGATGTGCATGCATCGGGTTGAAATTTCGACAGAAAAACCTCCAGGCTAATACGATCCGACCCACAAAATTTGAGATCGATCGGACACCAAAAAATAATTTAGACTGATCGTTTCATACTAACTCCAATGGGGCTGCGATCGTTTTTATGGGGTCCTCATGCCTCTAGTCCTTGCTCCCAAAGTTTCACGCCATTCCGACTTACTGTTTGTGAGATACCGATCGATCTTCGCCGTTTTGACTAGAAATTGGATCATAGATCATTCTATACTTCATCCGTTTTGAGCTACGATCGATCATGTGGGTTTCCTATGATGTTAGCTACTTGCTCTTCAAATTTTGTGCAATTTCAACGTACCATTTGTGAGATATCGCGTTTTTCGTGAAACTATGGATCGTTCTTGCTGATTTGTACGATTGTTCCAATAACGATCGGCCTCTTTTTTCAAGATTTGGGAGTTTTGCCATGCGATCGTTTTTATGGACTCCACCCTTCAATATATTGATGCTCTGAAAGATTTAATTGCATTGGCCTTGTAGATTTTGAGATATTGATCAATCTACGTCGATTTACGTTGTTTTATGGATCGTTCTCGATCGATTCATATAAATTCTTCATTTTCCCATAATTCGAGCATACGGCCTTCGATTGATTTAAAATTTGAAATGTGGTCTCACGGCGCTTTCCTTGTCACTTTATATTGATTGCATCTTGATTGGGACCCGGTTCGAATCCATCCAACTATTGTCCATAGTTACAAATATCATTGATTTCCAAGCCTGATAACCGTCTCTTCGGACTTCCTGCCTTGATGATCACAGAAGCCATTTAGCCAACTTTTTATGATATACTGCATGATCAAAAGGAGGTATAACATTTGCCCCCCAAAACATGTTTTGCGGCAGGAAGGCGTGTTTTGAATTGTCTTAAGTCCAATGTTCGAAACCCGTTAATGACCTGTGAACAAATCTGTGATCTGGCCTAATTGTTAGTAACGGTCGTTCGGGACCGTTAATCGAATTCGTAGCCATTCCAGACTGATGGCGATCGCACGGGATCGAGTGTCTATTCGAGGCGAAATGCGATCGTTTGAGATCGAATGCATGTTTGAGGCGAAATGCGATCGTTCGAGATCGAGTATCTGTTCGAGGCGTAATGCTATCGTTCGAGATCGAGTGTCGTTCAAGGCGAAATGTAATCGTTCGAGATCGAGTGTCGTTCGAGGCGAAATACTTGTTTTTCACATTCAAGTGAGTTCCGGAATCATGTGTTATGGCGGCTTATCGCCATCTCAGAGCATGCCTAAGGATCGACCTCGATTCCGTACATGTGTAAGTGACTTAACCGTTTTAATGTGGAGTTTCTTTTACTTCATGTCATCTTGATCTAGAGATGATGCCATGTGCCCTTAAGCCGGGTTCGCTCCGTTTTGTGGCGGATGATGGTTGCTCATATTCTATCACCGCTATCCATTTCCTTACAAAGTCATCCAAATCAGTGTCCCCGGTTCCATAGGGAGTAGTGTCGATCCATGTGAATATATGCATGTTGATCCATCTTCCTCGGTTGGGGCTTGCCCCTAGTTTGTTCCAATCCATATCAAGCCAGCTAGTTTCCACTCCAAGACCCGATTCTGGTTTTCCTTAGCTCATGCTGCTCCAACTCCGTGATCCATATTTCCATCGTTTCTTGCTACTCTATTTCCTTGGTTTTGCGCTCCAGCTTGTCCAATCTGTCGAAGTAGATCCCCTTCCGTCTCTTTAGCATCATCTCCTGCATAGCATCCATCATTGTTCTTATTTCATCTCTGGTGATGTAGATAGATGTCTGATTTGCTCCAGCTCCAGAAGAAGCCTCATGACTACCTCCATGATGGCTCATATCCGCTAATGGTCTCTTTGTTGATTGTCTAGCCATTGCTTCCTAGATCCAAGTATCCAAGCTTCCAAATCCAAGATCCTAGCTTCCAAATCCGCGGTTGCAAGTCCTTCTCAGTGAAAGCACTAAAATGTTTGTGCCAAAAGTGGTCACAAACACCCAGTTGTATGTGAAAGCACTAATTTTCAAAAACAATATCCAAATAGAAAGAAAAGCACGCAAATCATGGAATAAATAGCAGAAAAAGTAAAGGAACACATGGGTTTTATAGTGGTTCGGCAAACTCCGGCCTACGTCCACTTCAATAATCTTTTATTTATACTGTAAGATTACAAGTACAGTTGTTTTTGCCTTAGAAAATTAATGGAGGAAAAGATAAGAAGTGATGAAGGAGAGCCAGCTGAAAAGTCTCTTGCAATGAGCCAAGTCTGTGGTATTTATAGGTGAAGACGTGCATGGATCAGACTGAAATTTGGACAGAAGAACCTCCAGGCCCATACGACCCAACTCATAAAATTTGGAATCGATCGGACACCAAAAAATAATTTAGGTCGATCGTTCCATACTAACTCCAATAGGGCTGCGATTGTTTTTATAGGGCCCCCCATGCCTCTAGTTCTTGCTCCCAAAGTTTTGCGCCATTCCGACTTACCGTTTGTGAGATATCGGTCTATCTTCGCTATTTTGACTAGAAATTGGATCATAGAAGATCATTCCATGTTTCATTCTTTTGAGCTGTGATCGATCATGTTAGTTTCCCATGATGTTAACTACTTGCTCTTCAAATTTCGTTCAATTCCAACGTACCGTTTATGAGATATCGCGTTTTGCGTGAAACTATGGATCGTTCTGACTGATTTGTACGATCGTTCCAATAACGATCAGCCTCTTTTTTCAAGATTTGAGAGTTTTGTCATGCGATCGTTTTTGTGGGCTCGACTCTTCAATATATTGATGCTCTGAAAGTTTCAAGTGCATTGGTTTTGTAGATTTTGAGATATTGACCGATCTTCGTCGATTTACGTTGTTTTATGGATCATTCCTAATCGATCCATATAAATTCTTTCTTTGTCCGTAACTCGAGCATACGAACTCCGATTGACTTGAAATTTGAAATGTAACATCATGGGGTCTTCCTTGTCACTTCATATTGATTGCACCTTGCTTGAGACCCGATCCAAATCTGTCCAACTATTGTCCATAGTTTCAAATATCATCGATTTCGAGCATGATAACCGTCTCTCCAGGTTTCCTGCCTTGATGATCACAGAAGCCATTTAGCCAACTTTCATGATATACTGCCTGGTAAAAAGGCAATATAACAAATACAACATTAGTATCCACTGGCAGATCTATTCTTCGAAGAGGAGTTAGCATTCCTCGTTCATGAAAGGAGGAGAAAACAAAGGGAAAAGGAGAACACAAAATTAAATTTCAAAGTTTAAATGATGTGGGATTGTTCTGGTATATGACCATGTAAGGATTTAATATAGTTCAAATTTGATTAATCATAAAAACTCTATAACTATATTATGCAACCCATATTAATGTAACTCGGAGAAAGCCCGAGAAAAGTAAATAGTATTGCAAAATCCATACAATGAACCTATCGTTGATGATTAAAGATAAGAACCGGTTTAATCTTCCAAATTGATATAAACCCTGAATTTGAAATTTCTCTATAAAAGAAGTTTAGGGAATAATTAGAGTGTACGTATTTTGGAGGCCACGACCCTTTATTTATGATATTAATATTTTTAAATTTGGTAATTAACAAATTAGAATGCACCCGATATCTACGCGCTAATAACATGACAATTATACCCTTCGGCTTTTTAACTTTAATTAGAAATAACATTACACATTTTATTTTAATGTACCGCCCCACATGTTGGAATTTTTCAACGAACTCCCCATAGACCGCACATCTTATAAAGGTATAACTTTATAAGCTTTTTTTTGTTATTTCATCATAATATAAGGTATATATGAAACAATTCCATTCACTTGCGGTGTTGACAAAGGATCAAAGCGGTATTCATTATCAATATTGTAATTAAACTCATCAACAATCACATATACAAATATAACCAATTATCATAGCATGGAAATTATTGAAATTACATGCAATGTGATCGATACATGTCTATTTTCAATTGGTCAAACTTTACTTTAGTGATCAAAGGTTCAACAATTAAACTAATGGAGTGCAAAGAAACTCTATTGCTATATTTCTAGTATAAAAAATATACTAAAATATTTTCATAATCTATCATATGACAATACTACATACAAACTCCTCGTGAATCAAAATATTCTTACATGAAAAGTACACTCATTCAAGCAACATTCTCATGAAAGACCTTGGATGGTAATTTTTAGCAAGTGGATCCACTAATCTGGAGTTTGTCTCAATGTGCTCCATGGATTTCAATATGATCGCACTTTATCTTTCACAACTAGAAATTTAATGTCAATATGGTTTTACTCGGTTAAGGTCTTATTATCAGTAGAAAAGAAAAAAATTATTTATTATCACAATATAACTTTAGATCTTTCGATTTACTCGATAATACACAACAAAATGTTTGCAGCTATTTACATAGTTGGATACCACTTGACAACCTACAAATTCTACTTTCACAGGAAAAAACTATAAGCGTCTACTTGACCTTTTCCCCTGAAATAGCTCTTCCAATTTATAGGAAAGTGTGTTTCATATAGTCTGGAGAAATTTCATACCATTTTGGTTGCTTTTGAAAGATCCATTGTAAGATTATTAAAATAATTGTCCAATATACATAATATATGCAACATCCAAATGCATACACACCCACATAAGACTCCTTATTAAACGTATAAGGATTTTTTTTCATTCCTTTAACTTCAAGGATGCTCTTAAGGTCATTGCTTAAGAAAACTTTGCCACTTTTAGTAAAAGGAGTGTCAACTGATTTGTAGTCTTTCATGCCAAACTTTTTTTATCACTTAACCAAATAGCTCTTTTGTGACATTAACATTAAACAAATACACAAATATGAAGAGAATTAGTTCTAACATTGTTTGAATTTATTAATAAAACTAAATTAATTATTTTCAAATGAACAACAATAACTTGATTTGTCCAATTTGGAAATAGAAACCAAATTTGGTCTTAATGACAGTACAATATAAGTATCAAATAAATCCAAATAAAAAATAAGTTATCAATAATGATTTAAATGCCCAAAAAGCTTTTTATTAAGGTGTATGCCAAATGAGCACTTTCTGCATTTTCATGCTTCATTCCTTCTTCCTTTTGCACATAATATGAAATAACTCATAAAGAGTCCATTTCTCTCTGACAATTATAACTGTTCTTACGTAGGTTGTATTATGCGTGAAGAGGGATCGATACCAAATTCTCAAACTTAATTGGCTTAATTTTTGAAGCAATGTTATACGTCTACTTAATGTACTCTCTTATGCTCCCTTTATACTGATTCTTAATGGAAATCAAACATTGTAAAAACACGTGTTTCTGCCTTAACGTTTTTTTTCTAAAAAAACCACTTTTCAATCCCAACAAGGAACTCTTTAGCATTAATTATCCATTCGGATATTGCACACATAAATGCCTTCATAATGTTGCGCGTTATGATCATTAGCCTCCTGCATTTGAACATTCCAACCTCTCAAAATTCTTCACAACATTAGAAGAATTTTCATCCTAAAAAAGGGTGGGGCGGGTGCAATCATCATAAATGCAAGGTCTAGATACATGCAATCAAGAACAAAAAATGTTTTGTTTTAAATCCTTAAGTTGGTCTTTGAAAAATGTGAATGTTGTGGGGATTGACAATCACTTTAGTCAAATTAGTCGAAAATATAACAAAAGAATTCACATATATGCCCATCAAAAGTCAATCATGTTAAATTTAAACAATTGGTAGGTCTTTTCTCAAAATGGTTTGCATAACATTAATATTAAGTCTTTGGACGGTAATATTAAGCATATATAATATCCTTGTTGTAGCGATTAAATCATGTCAAATGATAGATCTAAAATCAATTCATTATACATGTAAACCTCACAATCGCCACATGTTTATCATCACACATGTGTATGTAATTCAACCAAATATTGACATTCTTTTAGATCGATTAACACTCACATGAATTACGTACACATAAATATTAAGCGCCTTCATGAACAATCTGAACAAGAAAAGTCACATTGACGGCATCTTGTTTCAATTAGCTCACTTTGAATGTAAGATTGTCATAATTAATTTATAAAGAAACACCAAAATATTTGAATATTAGATTATTATTTTTCCAACTTGTGTATCAAACACCATCCATTGTCAAACCATTTTTAACTAACTTTGGGAACATAAGTAATTCTAGTTTGCTTACATTTATTACAGAATGCAATATACTTTCTTTAGAAGTCTACTAAATGAGGATTAAATCCAGTGAGGAAAGAAAAGAAAAACACCGCCTATCCATATCAGGTATTGGGCAATAGTTCAATGCACCCAAAAAAAGGGGGAAAAATGAATGAGCGTGTTTGGATAGAAGCACTTTATAATATTTGTCAATAGAACCAAACATTATCAGAAGTCATTACTATTTGGTTAGTGCACAGAAATAATGGTTTCCAAGTTCTAACCCATTATGGTTTCCATTAAAGTTTAATGTTGTGAAACTTCATAACAGGCCACCCAAATTTGAAAATTAATGGTCTGTCAACCAAGGAGTATACTCATATAACATGACTCGTAGGGATAGATTGGCAATGATCTTTAAGGACAATGTTAGAGATTGTCTAATGCATAATTTTTCTTTACATAATCAATAAATGCAACTTTAAATGGAACCACCGCTTAATTCTCACAAGTGCAATTTGCATAATGTTTGCAAGTTTATTGCATAAAAATTGTGCTTGAACATAAACTAAGAACAATCTATCCTATAAGGATATAGAATTATTTTTTATCAAACATCTAACTTTGAAAAGGATTTTTTTTTCCATTTGATAATCAATATTGTTTATCATACTATAAAAAAAATTAGGGTTCTAAATATGAAACTTTTTCCTTGTAAGAATAAGCGCAATACATTATTCAAGCAGAGCACTCACTTTGATATTCCGAGGTTTGAAACCAAGACCTCTAGAACCTCAATCTAAAATGTAATATTATTTGTCACTCGAGCTAATGATCCTTAACTAATATGAACCAATTGAACATTTAGCTTGATGTCAAGTAAACCGTGCTTAGAACCAGCATATCATTATTACATGAATTCAAAGTTAAATATATGCTTATTGAAAATTAATTAATTAATATCATTTTTTGAACCCTAATTTTACGTTTTCCAATTTTAAAATCGAACTTTTTCCTCAACAAAAAAAAATCAATAATAGATGTCACTAACACTGCTTGTTAGGATTTAATATACTTCAGATTTGACTAATCATGAAACTCTAAAATTATATTACATAATCCTTATTAATTAACTTGAGATGAATTAAAGTAAATAATATTGCATAAGTCATATCTGAATCCGTTGTTGGTGATTAAAAGATAAGAATTGGTTTAGTCATCCAAGTTTAGGTCTCTCGATGGATACTTACGAATGCGGATAGTATCATATCTGCATCCATATTCAATAACATTTTCGAATATCAAATATTCATATCCGCATATATGGACGAATATCATATATTTATCCACTCCGCTGGTGATTAATAAACAAAAAAAAAGTTTATTTTGGTCCAACGTAAACGTTTTTCATTAATAATGCTACTATAAATACAAGAAATAAAAACTACGACGATAATCCGTTTTAGACAGTAAATATCAATCATTGTATGTATTAAAATATACATAATTTCAATTGCTATCTTGATAGAGTCGAACAAATAATTTTTGAATGCGGATATTATCATATATGTTTTTCGGATTTCAGTTTTTTTTCAGATATGGACGGATTTCAAATTTTTTTTGAATATTCATTGATAGCCCTATTCAAATTAACACAAACCCTAAATTTAAAATCATCTCCATAAAAGAATATTTGAGAATAATTATAGCTTATGTAATTTGGAGAACGTGACCATTTATTTATAATATTGACATTTTCTAATTTGGTCTTTCAACAAATTACAGTATCGATTCGCTATCTACGCATAGATACCATGCAAATCATACCCTTAAGTCTTTTAACTTTAATTCATAATTTGATCACTTAAATTAGGTTTTACAAAGAAAATACATAACGAATTTTATTTTACATAGATCAAATTTTCATTTTAGGCCCCGAAAAAAGCTTATTTCAAGTTTAGGTCTTGTTTGAAACTTATTATGAAAATATGCATTTTTTTCATAATTCATCATTTTGTACATGTGCATTCAATAAATGAGCATGCGCAAATTTTTTTTTTAAATATATATACTTGCGCATTTTGAATTTGCGCAAGTACAAATTTAAATTTTGTACATGCTCATTTAAGGAATGTGCATGTACAAAATGCTGAATTATGAAAAAGAGTCATATTTTCATAATAAGTTTCAGGCGAGACTTAAACTTGAGATAAGTTTTTTTTTATAGGCCTAAAACTGAAAATTTGTCCGTTTACACATGTGACCCCACAGGTTGAAATTTTCCAACAAACAAAAAATTGGAAGGCTTGCAATTTAGCAAAATAAAGACTCAAAAATTTACTGCCTACCCCTTGTTGAAGTTTGTCTTCAACACCTGTAACACCAAGCAGAATCATATCCTTCTCGATCTTTTTGGCAGCTTGTTCAATCTTTTCGTCTCTATCGGAAGCAATTGAGGTCTTTGCCTCAGTAAATTCTTTGTTGAAGTTCTCATACTCTTCTTTGCTAAGTTCACGATATGCAACAACTAATGTCCTTAAACCTATATTAGCATAATCATTCAAATGCTCTTTAGTCTTCTCCACATAATCATTTCTGTCCTTTCCCAGTAATTGAAACATAACACTGGTCAAATACAAGAAAGCTCTTAGATATGCACTCATATACAGAATTTGAACAAGAGTAATATTATCAGTAAAGAACTCATTAACACTTTGCCTTCAATGTAACATAACGAAGCATAGTTCAATGTAACATAATGAAGCATATCATATACCTGTCAGCACCTTTAGTAAGAAGCAACAATTTACCATCTTCATCTTCAACTATAACAGACATCCTTTTTCGAGTGCTATTAAACTCTAAGATGTTTAGAAGCCTATATGATCTGAAATCAATGCAAAGTCATAAAAAGGTTTTATAATGATAATTGAAATCAGGCAAACAATGTTTATTTACTTATGTCACATAGATAGGATACAATATGACATTACTTGTACAGGTAGCATACATGTCATGATGTTAGTGTATAATACATGTCTATGAATACCTTAAGTATTGAATCATGTTATCACAACTACTGCATCCACAACAAAAGGTGATGCAGTTGTTAGTGTACAATACAACACCGAAAGTTTATTGGATTGCATACGCTTTACAGTCTACACACACACACACATGCGCGTGTGTGTATAGATAGAGAGAGAGAGAGAGAGAGAGAGAGAGAGACACACACACACACACACATCACATTTTTGGGGAAAAAGAGCAGACCTGTCCACTTTGTTGCCAGTGTAAGGATCTAGTTCACGAAGTGAGATAGACTTTTGGGTTCGCTTGTAGAATTCAAAACCTAATTCTCTTGCTGCAATAACAAATGCAGCTTCGTCGGGAGACTCGGCTTCGTAAGAAACTACACCAGTGCCTTCGTTCAGTTCTGGTATTGCGGTATGACATATCGCCAACACGCGAAAGAACATTTGTATGGACTCAGCATGAGGCTCCTTGACCCAATTACCATTCATGATACGATCATCTTTAAAGTTAAACCCTTTAATTGTTTGTTTTCTATCCATTCCCTTGTCTTCTTTGGCACCATGATATGTATGACACCCATAAGGAACACCATGTATTGAGCATTTGACAAATTCCATTGAATTGCTAGTAAGAGTACCTGTTTTGTCCGAAAGTATAGTATTAACTTGACCTAATTCCTCATTTAAGTTTGAGGTCCGTGCACGTGCAGGGGTGCAGGTTTCCTCATGGTACATTTTAATATCTTGGTTGATGAATATGGTCTGCAAAACTTTGACTATTTCTATGGATATGTACAAAGAAATGGGGATGAAATAATTGTAAAGCATCATTGCTGTTAATAAGTGACAAAATGAAGCTAGAGGTGCTCTTTTAGGATCATATAACACTTTGGTGGCATCAGGTCTCAGATACCATCTTTTCATCTTGCCATTTACCAAGTCGTTACTTGTTTGAATACCAAAGAATATTGATCCAACGGTTGCAATCAAGACCAAGAAAGACAACAAAAGGTAAATAAGTTTATCAATTTTCCTCTCTATCTTGCTTCTTTTTGATGGTGGATTTGTAGCGTTTTGCATTATTTTTGTATCATGGCCCGTGAATATTGCAACTCCGTATATGAAATCTGTATTCCTGAGTTTGGAGTCCCTAAGAAGAAGTTGTTGAGGAGAGAGGGGATATTTTTGGCCTAAATATTCCATGGTTCCGACAAAAGAGTAAAGCTTTGCATTTGGATCTTCACAATTTATTACTGCATTAAAATTTTGGAAGCTCGAATCATCTTGTAAGTTAGAAGTTGCTTCCAGTGACTGCTTTAACTTTAAATTTGTCTCTCCATCAAGATTCATAGTTTCAACATAACATATTCCTTCTTCGTAGTTGGATGAAAGCAATATAAGGTCGGTTGGGAAGAACTTATCCTTCTCCACTTTCACTATGTCTCCAACTAGTATATTTTTCCATTTAGTGTAATTGAAAATCCCATTTCCGACATGTACTTTAACCATTCTGTTATTTACCTCATCATCCTATAACAAAAAGCATGCTTTTAGTATTTGACCAAAACATTTTGTGTTAAAAGCATTCAGATTATAGAGAAACTTGCATAACTTTTAAAGAGAAAACTAGTTTCAATCGTTGATTTTTCCCAACCAAAAACTATTTGACATTGCATGGTGCATACTATGCGATAAGCAGTATAGAAACCTACATCATTTTTTTTTTCAATTACTAATTAACCATCATGAACTACAATTGTGGCTTTTGCTAAATATGAAACAAGCAATAAAAATAAGATATATTGTTTTAGATTAATATCACTTCTATTTTGAAGCAAGAGATCTAGTGTTTCAACAGAGAATGATCAGTATATGACAGATCTATGACAAAGCAAATTCCAAATAACAGAACACGTTTATTTACATGAACTTCAAAAAAAAAGGTGACAAAAACTTACCTGTTGTTTCCTTCTCCAATCTTCAATTCCTTCCTTTGCCATTGTAGCTCCAATTACAATAGTAAGAGGAAGAATAGCACTAACCGCAACATAAGGGGCTAAAGGAGTAAAAGCTAAACATCCAATCACAAGAAAATATATGTTTGCTATTCTTCTAAATTGCTCAAACAATGATTTTGGGATAAACGAAGCCAATGTATACTTAGTGGTAGATACATAATTATTTGCATAATTCAAATTAGTTGCCTCTAAACAATGTGGGTCATTAGCATAAACCACCCGGGTATAACCGGGGTTACCAATATGAGCATGATTATCTTGAAGAGAAGGTTTAGTACATGAGAAACTGAATAATTTTCTGAAATGAAGCCTTTTCCTTCTATCAATAGACATCTAGCAAATGAAACGCCCAGATCGAAATTTGTGACCTTTCTGCTTCCTAAGATCACAATTTCTTCCTTTAACATGAAACAATCCCAAATTCCAAAATTGCAATTTTTAGCCAAACTCGCGTGAAGCAATATTTTTGGACAACCGATCTTGATTACTTGATGATAAGAGATTCGAATTTTAAGAAATACTCAGGTGATATGATGTCTGAAATTTTGGTGTATGATATTTCATAGGATTCTAATATATGAAAGGCAATGGATATTGCAACTTTGTTTACTTAACTGGGACTTAAATTTCAGCTATTCACGCACCAAATCTTTTCCTCGATTTTAAATAAATCTATTCCATAATAGCATTCTCTGCACTCTTAAATATGTGGAATCACCACGAAACTTGTATTTTGAGAAAGGAATACTGCAATTTGTAGAGTTTGAAGACTAAAGAATTGGAGAGGAAAATTGCAATTTGCAAGCGTACTCACAGATAATGCAACGTCTGTTCAATTCCTTCCCACCTAACCCACAAAACTAGAAAATTTTTGGTCTATATCTCTCTTTTTAAAATAAATTAGGCCCATCCTTCAAACTTTACCATCCAAATTACGCTTCTATTTTCGAATAAAGTACAAATTAGCACACAAGGCAAATCCACGACAAAGAAAATCTGCTAAGAATCCACTGATGATTATGATCCATTGGTTGAAATAACTGAATCATCTTCATCTAATATAGAAACAACAGCTTTAGTTCTTTCAACGTTGAAACAACAAAATATGACAATCATGTCCTCTAAGCAAGCATCCGCAAAGAAATCAAAAATGGCGATTATAAAATAATCAAAGCACACAATTCTAGAAACCTACCGAAGTAGCTTCAAAGCTTTCCACTTTCTATTTCAAAAATTGAGAAAAAAAATAATCTTCTGAAAAATACACGCATCAATCGACGGTCGATAACTCCATCTCACAAGATATTCAAAGATTTACAAAATGATAATATAACAGTTGAAGACATAAGCAAAGAATCAACTTCTTTTAATTTAATAATACAGTCATATTCAGCGGAGTAAAACTGATTTCTTTTGGAGACATAAAAGAAACAATGAAAGAAATCAACATTGCTAAAATATTTGGATGGAATATCAACGATTTGACAATTTATACAGAAACTCATTTGAAAGAAGCCGAATTGAACCCTGTTGTAAAATGCTTCAAGAATCAATATTTTACTGATTGCAAAATGATCAAAGCCAAAGATATAGAATTAAAATTAAGGTTGACTTCAAAAGGAAAGACAAAACAAGATCAAACGGATGTTGCAAGGTTGATGATAATGCATCTACTATCAACATATATTTACTTTCTAATGCAAACTCATTATTTCCCTTACTATTGCTGCCATATATTTATACAGTAAATGAAATGAAAAAGGTGGTCAGCAACAATTTGAAATCATTTGATGGACCAAATTAGGAAATATAAAGATACTTCCAAAAAAATTAAAATATCTATTTTGCTGGTAAATACTAATAACTCGTTCTACGCTTTTAATTTATATTATAAACTAAAATATAATCTGATATTGTTTTGCAGTACTGATTCTGTGACGTGACAAAAATAACACAACCAGAAAAGGTTACGAAGAAAGCGAACCTACATTCACAAAATGGAAACTGCAGGAGGTTACTCCAAATATTATTCAGAAATTCATCAGTAGGAAGGTAATAATTCTTCTCCATAATAACTTTCAGTCGGATATTTATCAGTACACATATATTCCAGTAGTACATTTAACTATAATATATTAGTTCCGGTAACTTTCAAGCAAAAAATTTCCTATTAAATATTTGGGAGGCAAATGTTTGTCCGGTAAATGTTTGCTTGTCTAATATTTGCCAAGCAAATACTATTTTCTAATTTGCAGAGAAAAGAAGAAAAACAAAAAAAGAAAAAGATGCTAAAAACTACCAAAGCAAATTCTCCTGAAGAAATACTTTAATTGTTGACAAAAAATATGAAAAAAAATCAAAAAATAGCTGGAAGATCTAAATTTGAAAATGAAGAAATTGAAAGAGGATAATGCAGCTCTAAAAAAGAGAACGAGCTCCCCAAAAAAAGAAATTGAAAATTTGAGAAAAGGGAAAGAAAATAAGAAAATGATGAAGATCGTAATGATGACAAAGTTGATAATGATCAACTAAATGATGATGAAGCAGTAGACGATGATGAACAGTTATGAAAAAGATGAAGCTGAAAACAGAGATAAATATTGTGATGATAAAGATAAATATGTTAGCATTAATAAAGACGATGATGGTAATGATGTAGTTTTAGATGCAGACGATAATGGTCTTAATGAAGACAAAACTGTTGAAGCTGATGGTGCTGACAAAGACAAGAAAGAAGGTGATGATGATAATGTTGCTAATGTAGATGATGATGGGGAAGATAGTATTAACGATAAAGACAATAAAGATACTAATGATGAAACTAAAGTTGATGGTGACAAAGATTATAATAATAGTAATGATGGTGCTTATGATGTTGGAGGTAGTGATAGATAAGAACTTGAAGCTGTAAACGATAATGAACCTAGGTCTGCATTCACTGCACAGACTGTTTAAGAAAATAGTTATTATGATAAGTGAATTATATAATATAAGAGATAAAAAGAATATTCTATATCATAATAAAAGAAGGCAAATTAGAATAGAAAAGAAATGCTGAAATTATGTACGGACTATAAAAGAAGAGAAAATGACAATTACAGGTAAAATTATAACATAGGTTATAATTAAGTAATAAGAACAGAAAAGCTTATTTTGAGACTTTGAATAAATTAATGAGCAATAATAATGGTAGAAGCTTATTTAAATAATTTGTATTAAGTCAATAAGCAAATAAAGCAGCAATGATAAAAGAGGCTTATTTTAATGAACTTAAGATTTATATTAAGTTAAATAAGCAAGATAATGAATGTAGCTCATACCAACAACATTCCCTATTAAATAAATGGAAATCTCACAATAGATAGAGGTGAGACGAGGGCAAGAATATGCTAATTAGGGTAAATAAGTAGGCAACAGAATAAGGAAAGTAAACTAAACGCAAATTAAAAGATTAGACTTAGGGTCTAATAAAAGAGTGAGATGCGTTTGGAGTAGCCCAAAGGATGAAGAGCCTAACGAAGCAGTTCATCACGGATTTTAGAAATGGAGAAGCACGTCCAACTTAGTATTTTGGGCTTCAAGGAAGTTGTTATACGTCTAGTATACCAAAACAGAGAATAATCAATTATAAACTCGTCGCACAAGTTTATAACTCAGATTTCCACTACACTGGAATTCTGTGTTAATTATTATAACAATATAATTGTTGTAAATAAATTACAACAACAGCGTTATACTAAATAAAGGATAGAATGTAGAAATTCTAACCGAATTATGTCTGAGGCTCGTCGTAACGATTTCCTTAAGAATTTTATTTCAAAATTCTCCCAAGATACAACAGACGAATTCTGCTTGAAATTGTAATGAGTATATCACTCTGTGATTTATTGTATGCAGGAGCAGGGAAGAAGAAGAGAAAGGAACGAAAATAGAATTGGAATGGGATCAGAATGTGATCAGTATTCTCTCCTATTTATAATTTTGTCTGCATCCCTTCAAACAGTCGCGTCCGCTTGATGGGTCGCACCCGTTGCTGTTCATTACCAGCCTGCGCATCTGCTTGTACCCGCTCGTACCATTTCGCCCGCGCCTCTTCAGTCGGGTCGCACTCGCTCGCTCCGCATCTGTTTGCTTCTAACGGGTCGCACCCGCTACTGTTCGCGCCTATTCAACCCGCGTCCGCTTCCGAACAGATCCGCATCTGTTCGTATGGCCTGCAACTGTCAGAAAGCCCAGTCCAGTTTGCAGTAAAAATATGAGTATCATATTAGACCCGTACCCGGCCCGGCCCGGTTCGATTCAGTCGGACGGACGGCGGCGGCGCGCGTGTGTGGTGGAGATGCATGATCTCCCTCCTCACAACGAAGCATACATTTGGGAGCCCCAGGCCCCCAACCTCCTCATGAGAAAGCTATATTTAAACCAATATAGCTCTCACAATTTGGAGATGTGGGACTTTATATTTCATTCAACTTAAAGAAATTCCAACAATCCTCCACATGAATGATAATATACATATCCCCCACACAAAGCGAAATATCACAGAGTATATATGGATTTAATGCTTTATCGTGGATAAGTAGATATTTCACTTTGAACTTTTCCCTAGTTAAAACTTATCGGATTTACTTGGCTAATCGGTGAAATATTTCATCTTGAACCGTCAGCCTTTATTGTATATCCAGACAATAAGTTCTACGAAGCATTAATTCCCTTCTCATCCAATTTCTTGGTTGTGTTCATTTTGGTCCTGAACAGTACTTGGTTCTACGAGTGTTTTAGAGAATAAAAGCCTTTTAATATTCTCATAGAGCCGACCCAGCTCACACTTACATAGGTGATCGCAACCATTAAGAGTATCCTACATATACCCCACTTGTTATTTCCAAGATATGGTCATCATTAAAAAACATAGTTTTAACCTTTAAATACTTCTGTAGGCATGCATTTATATTGTGCACCATAGGAACGGAGTTGGACTATATCCAAGCAAATGCATTACGTCTTGAGTTATTCAGAACTAGTTTGCCTATTGATCCTAGTCCGTGGGATCTCCAGTTGCTAGGATAGGTTTCCGTATAAGATAACTCTTGGTGGTTTTAGGCTTTTAAACCCATTCCCCTCGATGCGCAGTCAATTTTCTCTCTTGATAATCCTTTAGTAAACGGATCCGCTAGGTTATCATTTGTCCTCACATAATCAATGGAAATAGTTCCATTAGAGAGTAACTGCCTAACTGTGTTATGGCATCGTCGAATATGTTGTGACTTTCCATTATACACAAAGTTGTGCGCTCTGCTTAGCGCTGCTTGGTTATCGCAGTGTATGCATATGGCCGGTACAGGTTTAGGCCAGAACGGAATATCTTCTAAAAAGTGACGAAGCCATTCTACTTCTTCGCCTACTTTATCTAATGCAATGAACTCTGATTCCATAGTGGATCGAGCTATGCATGTTTGTTTAGTAGATTTCCATGATACTGCTGCCCCTGCTAAGGTAAAGACATAACCACTTGTTGATTTTGATTCCTCTGAATCAGCAATCCAATTTGCATCACTATATCCTTCTAAGACGGCATGATATTTTCCATAATGTAAGGAATAATTTGTGGTATTTTTTAAATATCCAAGCACTCTCATTAGTGCTTTCCAGTGTTCCTTTCCTGGATTGCTTGTATACCTGCTCATTCGACTTACTGCATAAGCTATATCTGGTCTTGTGCAATTCATGAGATACATGAGACATCCTATTACACGAGAGTATTCCAGTTGCATTACACTCTCATTAGTATTTTTATGTAGTACTTCTGATGGATTAAAAGGTGTTCTCACTCCTTTAATTCCATAGTCTTGGAATTTTTTAATCACTTTGTCTACATAGTGTGACTGAGATAATTCAATTCCATTAGGAGTTCTTATTATTTTGATTCCCAAAATAACGTCTGCAACTCCTAAATCTTTCATATCGAAATTGCTAGTTAACATCTTCTTTATGGTCTCTATTACCTGAGTATTTAGACCAAATATTAACATATCGTCTACATATAAACAAATCATCACATATGATTGTCCAATTTGTTTATAATAAACACACTTATCGCATTCATTTATACGAAAACCATTTCTCATCATGACACTATCAAATTTTGCGTGCCATTGTTTTGGAGCTTGTTTTAGTCCGTATAATGATTTTACTAATCTACAGACTTTGTTTTCATTTCCTTTGGAAATAAAACTCTCAGGTTGCTCCATGTAGATCTCCTCATCGAGATCTCCATTTAAGAATGCTGTCTTTACATCCATTTGATGAATTTCTAGACCATAAATTGATGCAATTGCTATTAGCATTCTTATAGAGGTTATTCATGTTACTGGTGAATATGTATCAAAGAAGTCTACTCCTTCTTTTTGACGATATCCTTTGGCTACTAATCTGGCTTTATACTTGTCGATAGAGCCATCTGCTTTCATTTTCTTCTTGAAAATCCATTTGCAGCCAATAGGTTTTATTCCAGGTGGAATATCAACAATTTGCCAAGTTTTATTACTTAGAATTGAATCAATCTCACTTTGAATTGCTTCTTTCCAACATGAGGATTTAGAAGATGACATTGCTTCCTTGTACGTTTGGGGTTCGTGCTCTAATACATATGTAAAAAGTCTGAACCAAATGTTTTGGAAGTTTTAGCCCTTACGCTTCTTCTTGGTTCAGCATCCTCAATTTCATGATGAGTTTCATCTTCATGCGAATCTTTTGATTCTTCCCTTGTCCTTTTTGGGACATTATTTCTTTCATTCCTTTTGTGCGGAAACACGTCTTCAAAGAATGAGGCATCTCTTGATTCCATGATTGTATTTACATGAATATCAGCTATATCAGACTTGAATACCAAAAATCTATATGCACTACTATTTTGGGCTGGCCCTAGATAGTAGCAATCTACTGTTTTTGGTCCAAGTTTGACTTTCTTGGGAGGCGGAACTAGAACTTTTGCCAAGCACCCCCACACTTTGAGGTATTTAAAACTTGGTTTGTGTCCTTTCCATATCTCATATGGAATTGTTCCTGTTTTATTATGAGGGACTTTGTTTAATATGTGATTAGACATATTTAAGGCTTCCCCCCACAAGTTCGTCGGTAGACCAGAAGTTAAAAGCATGGCGGTAATCATGTCTTTTAACGTTCTGTTCTTCCTCTCGGCTACACCATTTTGTTGTGGTGAATATGGAGCTGTTGTTTGATGAATTATACCATTTTCGGCACAGAACTGTTCAAATGGTGATTCATATTCTCCACCTCGATCAGATCTCAATATCTTGATCTTTTTATTTAACTGATTTTCTACCTCAGCTTTGTACTTTATAAATGATGTAATTGCTTCATCTTTACTATTCAAAAGATATACATAGCAATATCGCGTATAATCATCAATAAACGTGATAAAGTACTTTTTCCCACCTCTTGTAGGTAATGATTAAAATCACATAAATCTGTATGAACCAAACCTAGTGGTTCGGTGCTTCTATCAACAGATTGAAATGGTTTTTTAACCATTTTTGCTTCTACACATGTCTCACATTTGTAGTTCTTATCTACTTGGAATTTTGGAATTAATCCCAAGTTTGATAATATTTTCATTTTTCGGAAATTTATGTGTCCTAATCTATCATGCCATAGTAAAATTTCGTGCTCAAGCAAGTAAGAAACTTCAATTTTATTAATAGCACAATCAGAATACATTGTTTTATTGCCGATAACGGCTACATTTGCCTTAAATAGGCCATCACATAAATATCCCCTTCCGATATACATTCCAGCTTTGGACAGAACCATCTTGTCTGACTCGAACACCATTCTGAATCCTTTCTTTGATAATACTACACCAGAGATGAGATTCTTGCGTATGTCTGGAACGTGGAGCACGTCATTCAACTTGACAGTTTTTCCAGAAGTAAACTTGAGGATAACTGTGCCACTGCCTTCGATCATAGATACTTCAGAATTACCCATATAGAGTTTCTCTTCATGATCGAATTTCTTGTATGTAGAGAACATGGATTTGTCAGAGCAGACATGACGAGTAGCGCCTGTGTCCACCCACCATTGGTTAGGATTCTGAACCATATTGCATTCAGATACAACTGCCGAGAAGTTGGACTCATCCACTTCCATGTTGTCTACTAATTTTGCCTCTTTGTTGCGGTCCTTTTTGAGTCTGCAATCTCTAGCGGCATGTCCAACCTTTCCACAAACCCAACATTCACCATTAAACTTTTTGGTTCGTTTGTTGTCTTTTGGTTTGTTGTCTGGAGCTTTCCTTTTCTTCTGGAAATTCTTCTTTTTGTTTTTGGTCTTTGAATCTTCAGCCACAAATGCCTCCTCGCTTTGTTTTGTAATTCCACGGTTATCTGCCTTAATTTTCAATCGGACTATGAGATCCTGTAAAGAGATTTCCTTCTTTTTATGCTTTAGATAATTGCGGTAATCTCTCCACGACGGCGGCAGTTTTCCCATGATGGCTTCAACAAAAAACGATTCTCCAACCTTATGACCTTCCGCCTCGAGTTCATGAATAATGATTTGTAGTTCATGCAGTTGAGCAGTCACCGGTTTGGAGTCGACCATCTTGTAATCCATGAATTTGTCTACAATGAATTTCTTAAGACTGATATTCTGCGTCTTATACTTCGTGGCAAGTGCATTCCAGAGTGCTTTTGCTGTCTTTAGAGGTTGATATACTTTGTATAACACCTTGTCGAGACAATTCAGAATATAGTTTCTGCATAGGAAATCGGAATGTTTCCACGTAGCAACATCTGCTTCCTTGCCTGGTGCAGAAATCGGTTCCTCCTCGAGATACCGTTGCAGACCGAGTGTGGTGAGGTAAAATAACATCTGATTCTGCCATGTTAAAAAGTCGTCACCATCTCCCTTGAACGATTCAGGTCTGTTGTGAGTAGTAGTCTTTGAAAATTCTACTGTTGCCATCTCTGTTTTAGTAAGAAAACGGTAAAATTCTTAAGATGTTATACGTCTAGTATACCAAAACAGAGAATAATCAATTATAAACTCGTCGCACAAGTTTATAACTCAGATTTCCACTACACTGGATTCTGTGTTAATTATTATAACAATATGATTGTTGTAAATAAATTACAACAACAGCGTTATACTAAATAAAGGATAGAATGTAGAAATTCTAACCGAATTATGTTTGAGGCTCGTCGTAACGATTTCCTTAAGAATTTTATTTCAAAATTCTCCCAAGATACAACAGACGAATTCTGCTTGAAATTGTAATGAGTATATCACTCTGTGATTTATTGTATGCAGGAGCAGGGAAGAAGAAGAGAAAGGAACGAAAATAGAATTGGAATGGGATCAGAATGTGATCAGTATTCTCTCCTATTTATAATTTCGTCCGCATCCCTTCAAACAGTCGCGTCCGCTTGATGGGTCGCACCCGTTGCTGTTCATTACCAGCCTGCGCATCTGCTTGTACTCGCTCGTACCGTTTTGCCCGCGCCTCTTCAGTCGGGTCGCACCCGCTCGCGCCGCATCTGTTTGCTTCTAACGGGTCGCACCCGCCCGCTACTGTTCGCGCCTATTCAACCCGCGTCCGCTTCTGAACAGATCTGCATCTGTTCGTATGGCCTGCAACTGTCAGAAAGCCCAGTCCAGTTTGCAGTAAAAATATGAGTATCATATTAGACCCGTACCCGTACCCGTACCCGGCCCGGTTCGGTTCGGTCGGACGGACGGCGGCGGCGCGCGCGTGTGTGGTGGAGATGCATGATCTCCCTCCTCACAACGAAGCATACATTTGGGAGCCCCAGGCCCCCAACCTCCTCATGAGAAAGATATATTTAAACCAATATAGCTCTCACAATTTGGAGATGTGGGACTTTATATTTCATTCAACTTAAAGGAATTCCAACAGAAGTATGAGACTTCAACGGGACATGCGGATACTCTAGGATGACCCTTTGGGTAAGCCTAACGAAGCTGCACCCCCGGAGGCAAGTCTGTAGGTGTTCCATCAAGAGAGTATGCCTTGATTGCATTTGCATTGTAGGCCTAATGAAGTAGACCTTTGTAGGCAGTCAGAAGGGCTTGGTGTTAGGAGTAGGATATTCATATGTCTCAGTACTTGCAAGTAAGTTTAGTGGGCAGGACCCAAAAGGATAGTCGCATGCGGATATCACGCTAGCATCAAAACCAAAAACGAGTTCGGGAAAGACTAGAGTTAAACCAACAGACCAATGATTCTTTCACTATCGAGACATTGGGTGAGGGGCACCGCTAATTGGATGTTAGATTGTTTATAGTAGGGCACAGCCACTTAACTCTTTAGAAGTCTTTCGGTTAGTTGAGGGGTGGTTGCGTGGGGCCATAGCCACGATGAAAAAGAGACAGACCAACTAGAATATTTGTATTGTAGGACTAACGAAGCATCCTTTACAGATATAGAAAATACCCGACTGAATTTCGTACAAGGTAGACCTTGTTGATGGGATTCAAATAGCAGACAGAACGATTACGTAGTCCTCAATGCACGCACTGGATGGTACATTGTAGATGTTCGAGCACTGGCATAGACTAGTGCGGACCCGATTTACGTTTTCATAGTAAATAGTGGAGCATCTGTATTGTAGGCCTTACGAAGCAGTCCTTTACAGATGTAGCTATGGAACGCTCGTGAAGCAAGACGATGGAGTATTTGTATTGTAGGCCTTATGAAGCAGTCATGTGCAGATATAGCTATGGAGCAAGACGATGGAGCATCTGTATTGTAGGCCTTACGAAACAGTCCTTTATAGATGTAGTTATAGAACGCTCTCGAAACAAGACGATGGAGCCCTTTTCGAGGAGGGTACAGAAGGTACTATGGGAGTACCTAGGACTAATATGGTCATTGGGCATATAGCTATATATATATATATCAGTTATTAGGTTTTAATCTACTAAGGAGTAGATGGGTACCATTTACGCACGGAGGCGAGAGTATGATAAACCTAGTGAACCTAATATAACAGTAAATGGAAATAAAACGGTATATCTAGAATTAAGCTTAAAAGTGTATAATTTATCTATTCACCAGAACTATAGTTCTGATCCCCTCCTCATAACATCCTACAGGTTAGGTAGATGGTAGAGACTTCCCAGCTTTAAGACACTTGTTTAGAAAGTGTTATTATATTGGTGAGTATTTACTTACTATTATATTTTGGTCAATTCCGCTGTGAGATATTTAATTGAGCTATGATATATTTGTCTTTGCCTATTTGTAGGATACCAGATTCCTAACTCGAGTTTCAGTGGGCTTGAGTTTTAGCATTTTTGCGAAAAATCCGGACTCACTGGAATTCGGGTTGTTGTAATCAGTACTCAAACTAAAAAGGATTGCCAATCAAACAAGAAAAAATAGGATATAACAGTAGTCAAGCATAGCAAAAAGCTTAAAGATATAATTTTTGACAAAAGAGGAAGATGAAAAGCAAAGAAAAAGATATAGACACACACAAAAATCTCAGTTGTAGATCTACAAATTAGCCAACCAAGCTCAACCTTAGAACTCTAATCAAGGGATATGACCGAATATTGATTCAATGTCATCAATACTGGACTGTTTTGTTTCTATATAGGAACATGTCAAAATATAATTGTCGTTTATGATTCAATGACAAACACTTTTGGCCAACATTTTAAGCTAATAGGCAAATTAACCAACTGCATCCGACTAATGCACGTATGTTGCATAAATATTGAAATAACTTACTGAATTTAAAACAACTTAGTAAATATTAAAACGATTTACCAAATATATTTTTAAACAAACAGACTAACTACTGATACTTGAAATCAAACTCAAAGCTACTAAATATTTATATGACAATTATAAGCCGGGAAAATATTTGTTCGGCAAATATTTTCCTTTTAATATTTGTTATTCTACAAAATATCAGAATATTGATTCAACGACATCAATACTGGAATGTTTTGTTTGAAATGATGCAGAACTGATTGTTCGAGATTTACAAAGAAAAACAAATAGACTAACTGTTGAAACTTGAAATCAAACTCAAAGCTACTAAATATTCATATGACAAGTATAAGCTGGGCAAATATTTGCTCTCTGATATTTGCTATTCTACAAAATATCAGAATACTGATTCAATAACATCAATAGTGAAATGTTTTATTTGAAATGATGTAGAACTGATTGTGCCAGATTTGTTTCCAACATCTAATGAGTTTTGTTCAATCATATCATTTTGTTATATCTTTAATTTTTACACACAAACATCATAAATAATACCTGCTCTAAAACTCTATCAATGTATCACCCACAACATTATCTTCCTTTTTTCATCACATTCCATCATGTCCATAATATCAACCAGAAGAATATCTCTGTTGGCCTCACTCACTCCATTATATAAGGAACAGGTCAAAATATTATTGCATTTTATGATTCAATGGCTGAAAGTTTTAACCAACATTTAAAGCAAATGAGAAAATTAGCCAACTACATCTGACTCAAAGCTACTTAAAATTTGAATGGAAAATATAAGCATGGATATTTTCCCTTTAATACTTCTCATTCATACAAATTTACTAGAATAACTTATAGTCAAAAGTAGAGAATAAATAAATTAATAAGATAAAAAATAACACATATTTAATTCAGTCAAATAAAATACAACACTACATTAATAATCTTCAAAACATAAAGCATATAATGTATAAAAATTACATTTGATCTCTTAACATACAAGACCTCTTGATATGTTTTAATTTCTTACATAAACTGCAGCGATTAGACTTATTCACCTCACCAGCCGACTTAATCTGGTCTGAAGATGGAGGCCTTCTTGCACCGCGTCTTAGGTGGATGAACTTCATCTTCCGGTAAAACATCTTCCATTCGTATATTAACAAGTGGATGAATTGGATGAGAGTAAGATGTTCGGCAAAAGGATACTTTGAAATAGTCCTCAACATAAGAATAACATCTAAATCAAAAGCAAGTGTACTTCTAATAGCATGAGCACATGGAAACCCCTCAATGCGCCATAAGTTACAACTACATTGTCGAACAATCAAATCTACATGATAAACTTGAGTTGATTGAACTTCGTATACATTAACAGTAGATCTAGTAACTTTCCATTGAACACCCTCAAGGTATAAAACCATTATACGTTTTTCATAACATGGCACAAATAACTTTTCCAAGTTTTACTTATTTCACATCGATCCAACATAAGTTTCATAAGCTTCAAATGAATTCTATCCAAACATCCATTGATATGTCTTTCCTCCAAATTCCAATGATAAAGCTTTCAGCATAGTTTGAACTTATTTCCCTATAACGATTTCCAACAAAAAAAACATTAGCAAGCTTTTCTAAAAACAAACCATTCAAAAAACTTACTACTGCTGCTCCACCAGCAAGCCTGAACTCAAACAAAGCGTGATTAAATACATCTAATGTAGCAGCATGGGTAACTTTAAAAAAAAAGAAATGATCCATTTCTTTTTGCCTTGAGGATACCTTTTGTTAAAGGACTCTTCGAATTATTCTTTAAATGATAGTAATAATAACCATGAGCTAAACTTGGGAAAACTTGAGGAACAGCAAGCAAAAAACCAGGATAGCGATTGGATACAAAGGCGAAAACACGATCATCATCATCTAACATTTCACCAAGCTTTGTCAAAAACAAATGCCAACTCAGTTCATCTTCACCAAATACAATACCAACAGCTAGTGGAAAAACCCTAATATAAACAAAATAGATATGTCATATTCATAAAATAAAAATTGTTGAACATATCAAAATTACAACAGCACAAAAATATCTAATATTTTCCAAACAATTATTTGCTTGGAAAATATTTGTCAAGCAAACACATGCTTAAATTTTCAAATATCAAAATAAGTAAAAAGATTAAAAAAAATTAAGGCTATATCATACCTTGATTATCATTCTTAGCGGTAGCAGACATAATACAACCTTGTCCACTACCTTTCATGAAAGTCCCATCAAGAAAAATCAAAGTACGACAATAGCCAAACCCATATTTGCATGCTTTATACCCAATAAAAACCCTCTCAAATTCAAGACTTGTATGATGACCTTGAAGTTCAACAATACTTCTAGGGTTGCAAATAAAACAGCTTCACAGAAAGATTTCAAATGACGGTAGGAAAACAAATCATTCCCATAGATTTCTTCAAGAGCTAATCTCTTACCAGTGTACGCATAGTATTAAATTAACACAATATTGCACTCAGTCTTGAATAAATAAACAATATCTTTCGTCTTCATTAAAGGATTCAATCGAATAAAATCAACAACCAACTTCTTAACCAAACTGCTAGAAATATGTGGACGGTTAACATCAACAATGCCAGCTCCACAAGAATTAATAGGTTGCGTAATTTTAATAACAAAAAAGGAAGATTGAATCTACGAGAAGCATGAACATGAAATGTGCAGCATTCACGTGAACATATAGCTGTAACACGATCCCTATCATTCTTAATAACATTAACTTTGTATCCATTCTTAATACAATATATCATGAGATACAATCGAAACTCTTCAACACCACTAGGAAAACTTTGACCTACTCCAGTAAACAATGATTTGCTAGAATCATTTTTTTAACAATTGCTTCGAAAAAGAACTAGAATCAAATGAAGAAACAACCATAGAAGAATCGCATGAACCACCTTCAATAAAAGAACTAGCAACTGACGAAAGACTAACATCAACCGAACTGCTATCAGACCTCTTACATATAGATAAATCCTTTAATAATAAAGTTGATAATCCTCACGATTATGACCAACAAGCAACAATATACTATGCAAATTAGAATTAGTTTCAATTACATTTTTCCTATCATCTCTTTCGTAAACCAATTCAGTAGAACTAGGTGTTAATTCAGACCAATGTTCACATATATCTTCTCTCAATCTCAACACGGAATCACTCAAACCAGGCCTCTTTCTATAAATATTGGTGCACAACATAAAAACAACAAGAACATCAACAGAAGAAGACATGCATAAATACAAATACAATATATTAAAAGGAAAGAACAAAAAAGAAAACAAAATTGAAATATTTGATAGTCGAATATATATTAGGAAAATATTTGCTTGATATATATTTGACTATCAAATACAAAATTGCATGACAGCTCGCTAAAATAAATACTTAACATTTTATCCTTGTTCGAAATTCAATTCAGCAGGATGTTATATACAAATTACAACAATGAACAATAAACCTAACACCATCAATTGAGAATTACTTATTTGCACAAGAATGAACAACAAATCACAACAATTCACTAAGAGGCTACAGTCAATTTAGAATACTTGTTTACACAACTATTGTCAAACAGAGGTGACACTATCAATGAAGAAAGATTACATGATTCAATTCGGCAAGATGTTATAAAAAATCAACAACAAAATATAGAAATAAAAACAACGAACATTGAAATAATTGTTTAACACAATCAATTTGATAAACACAATCTGGAAACGAAGAAAGACCCTCGTACATAATTAGATGAAGACGACATCGACAATTAGATAAATTGAATCGAACACGATCTTATTTATATGATCCACGATGTCGATCTTGATTGACTGCAAAGATGATCTTAATTATAGAGATGGTTTTCACGATTTTGATCGAAATTTTAAAATCGAGTTTAACAGAGAAAGAAGAAATGAAGAAATAGGGATGTAAAAAGCAGGAGAAACTTTAGAGGAGGGAAACCCATATAACGTTTCCAAATAAGGATGTCACCCTAATTTCCACAATAATTTATCTATTCTATTATTATATTATATGAGATGAGATTTTTTGGCACGCGCAATGCACGTGCATATAAAAGCCTCTTATTAAAATTAAAATTTCTATGTAGTCTGATAGCAATAAAATGAAAAATATGAACAAAAAAGTAATTTTTTTTGTTGGAAAAGGGTTTGAACTTGTAACATTATTTATGTTTCAATATTTCCATCTGAATATAGCTGTTAATTTTTGTTAATAGTAGATTCGAACTCCTGACTACTTGTTTGCATATAAGAGTATATTTGAAACTTCATGGTCAGACCAAAAGATTGTGTTTCTATCTCAACTATTAATAAAAATGAAAAACCCTTCCTATAAATATAATTTTCTAGTCCGACCGTGAAGTTCCAAAAAACCCTTATTATAAACACAATTTTTTGGCCAAAAAATACGTGTATTTATACATATATTAATCTACATAAAATATATTTATAAGTATACATTATACATATATATATGTATGTATGTATGTATGTATGTATACATACATACATATACATATATATATGTATGTATACATACATACATATACATATATATATAGTATTTCTAAATATTATTTAATGTGTATTTATATAGTACATATATATATTTAAAAAAATTGAATTACATATATGTGTGTGTATATGTATATGTATGTATTTACACAAAATTATTATATTAGTTTGAATTTGAAAATACAAGATATTTCATTTTGTAGATCTGGATCGGAATTTTGAATTTTGAACTTAATAATTGAATTTGAAAAATTAGAAATTCTTTATATTAAATTTATAATTACTTTATAAATTATACATTGACATAGACACATATATATATTAACAGCATACACGTATACAGAAGGACTAACATATCTGTTACGACATAAATCCCAACATCTATATATGGGCATATCAAACCATGTACACCTTTCATGTTACACGTGCACGTACCCAACTATGTGTATACGATACACACATTAAATTATATAATATAAACTTAAAATAAATAAAACTTTATTTACAAATTAAATAAAATATTTATTTTATTTAAAATAAATTTAGGTAAGATCTAAATAATTTAGACTTCATGGGCCTAATAAATATCCAAATGGTAAAAAAATTGAAATCTACCCAATTAATCCACTACGGGCTGATTCAGTTCCAATAGCACTGAAGTTATATATGAACGTTTTGAGAAAGTTAGTAAGCTAAGTGATTTAGGAGCTCTACATTTATTATTAAAGTGATTAGAGGCCTAATGAAGCTTAATTAGTATTAATAGATATTGTTTAAGAGAAGAAATAATTTTATAAAATAATGGAATATTTATGAAATGAAGTTGGTAAGCTAATTAAGTAAGTCATGAGTTATACACTTATTATTAAGGTGATTAGAGGCTTAACGAAGCTTAATTAGTATTTAGAAATATTATTTAAGTAATGAAATAATTTTTTAATTGAAAGATATATTTTATAAAATAGAATGAGATTTCATAAAATTGTAATAAATGTATATTTTATAAAATAAAAGGAGATTTTATAAAAAGTAAATGATATTTTATAAAATGGAATGAGATTTTATAAAATAATATAAAAAAATATTTTGTAAAAGTATGAGATTTTATAAAATAGTGAGAAGGAATTATCTTATAAAATGGTTGTAAGGATTTATAAAATAATTATAAGATAAATATTTAATCTTAAATGAAGAAATTAAGTATTATAAAGGCTTGAAAATGATTTATAAGCTAGTTTTATATTTTATAAACGATGGAATGATTTTATAAAATAGTTGAAAAAGATATTTGACCTTTATTGCAAAGATTTAGTAGATAAAAGTAAGTACTAATTAAGAAATGATTGAAATACTTATTTGAATATACGTGTACGTCTATAAGGGTATGTACACATATACGTATATTTGAAATTATATAATAATCAATATAATTCATGTATTGCAATTAGAATTGTTGGATGGTTTGAATTGTGATGATGGTTGTTTATTTGTGTGAATAAATGTATATGTGTATGGGAATATCCATATGTGTATACCGTGCATTTAAATGCATTTCTACACATTTGGCATGAGGTAGGGCGATATAGTAGGGTGCAGTTGAGTTATCAGAAGCATACGTCGCGATTCGGTAGCTAAACGATCGAGGACGGAGGAAAAATGAAAGCTACAATCGAACACTTGAAGGAATCGACCTGAATAGTCGAAAAAATGGCACCAAACTTCAACCGTGTGATGAAGGCAACATGGCAGGAGGAGTGGGTGATTTGATGGAAGAAGCGGCGCGATGATGGTGTGCGAACCAATGTCTGAGTGCTTCGAACTGGGCATTACCACACAGCTTGAATCATGCACCGATGGACCGGTGGCACTGATCGGTCCACCAGTCAGTGATAGATCTAAGCAATAATGCCCAGATCCGGAGCATTTTGCTCCCAATCCGAACCATATTCGCTCGAATGACTTTGGGGATGTTTGATGATGACGTTAAGGTGCTTTTGCGTAATGTTCAAGCAACTGGACGATGATGTAATATTGTGGCAACCCGCCTTAAAATGGACCTAATTTTGATCCAATAAAAGCTTGTCGAACCTTAGACCCGTCTCAAGGCGAGCTGTTAAGTTGGTCAAATCAAAACATTACACGGTACATAGAGCTATCTATCTATACCTTCAGAATCTCACAGCAGAGTGAATAAAATATAATATCAAAAATAAGTACCCATTTCGTTAAAAAAACCATTTCATAAATATAACATGTTAAATAATACAGCATGTTTACATAAAGCCTCCATAGTACAATATCTCAAAATAACATAACTGTCTGAACTGGGTACAATAAAAATACTTAAAAAGCATAAATAGATAAATAACTGCCACAGTCCTCATCTCCACATTTGTCTCATAAATCAGTATTACACTCTCTAACATGTGTTGTAATGAGGAGTGGGTCAGAACAATAAATGTTTAGTGAAATGAAAAACTCAAGCTTTACCATAATTGTACTTGGGCAGTATTATTTAAATAAGAAATATGTCTTACATATTTAAGACTATACCAAATGTAATATTCACTCAAAATGGTGGTGCTACAAATACTAATAACCTTAACTGTAAGCCCAATGGCCTTTCTAGTCTAGTTCCAAAATCCTAACGCGACTAACATCAATGATGCAAGAGAAAGCATCTAAACCAATAAATACCCTTTATTGGTAACTAGGCCGACGCTAACCATTTAGTTCTTATAAAATAGGTAGGTCCGCACCCTTTAATACCTAACCCATTTCCAAATTCTTACGCAACTATCATTAACGATGTAAGAGAGTGAACCTCCAAACCACTTAATACCTCTGTTCTATGACTTAGGTAGACTCTGGCCATTTAAGACCTGTAAAATAGGCAGGTCCCCATCATTTAAGACATAACCCAAGGTGGGTCCCAACATGGTTCTCACTAGCTGACATCATAAGAAATTCCATCAGGTCACTAAATATTTCTCCTAAAAAGAGGCGCGGCCTACGATAACCACTTAGTACCTCAAACCCGAAGCGGACCCCTTCGAAGGATTTCGCCTACCGCATCCATAACGCAATCTATGACCCGTAAACCACTCGTGACGTCCCACATTAGTCCGACTATTCGTAGGTACTGCTAGCCAGATTAACTAGGTAAGTTTACCCTACATAATTGGGACTCACGTTGCGTCCACTATGGTTATTTATTATAGGCGATGTCTCATATTAGTCCACAAAGCCACGCCGCTGGTAGTTAGATTAAATTGGGCAGACTTTCATGTAGCTTTGGACCAACCTCGCATCCCTATAACATAGTCATAACTTATATGTATATCCACTATAACATCATCATCCTACCTGAATAATAATTGAGGCCATATACGGCGTCCCCTTATTACACCTCTAATTAGGGACAAATTCCCTAATTTACTATAACTTACTTCCTACAAATTAATATTACTTAACTATTCTAATAATAATAATTGTTACGTTCAATACGCTATAATAAATACATTATATAATATATATATATATATATATACGAGCGTTAGGGCATACGCTTCGGTCGTGATATTGGCATGTGCCTCGTGCATGAATTATTTTCTACAGATTATACATGATTAACGCGTTCAAGAAAAAATGGTTTGTACAAACATTTAGCCATGTTTTATGTTGAAATAATGTGTAGCTAATTTAAACTTTTATTTCTAAGTTGCAACATCTAATTTTTTTGTTAGTTTGAATTTTATTTGTAGTGTTAATTAATAAACAACGAATTTGTAGTTAATTAAAGAAAAAATGTTTATTTGGTAGATCATATTTTAAAGTGTAGATGGACATTTTGAATTTGTAAAGAAGTTTAGCTTTTGGATCCTATTTTTATGGGATATTAAGATTTGTTAATATCAGGCAAGTTTAATTGTTAGATCCTATTTTAAAGAAATATTAAGATTTGTTAATACTGCATATGGGCATTTTTGGTAGTTCACGCTGACACCAAAAAAGTGTGACACCAAAGGTGTTACAACTATTATATATATATATATATACATAGACGTGCATAAGTTAGGGTCTAATCTTTACGTTGCAACATTTCGATAATACTTCGCTTACAAGGTATTTTGAAATATTAATCTCATACAAATCTACAATTCCCACATGAACTGCTACTACCGTAGCCAAAAAAACTGATTTGTGCAAACATGGAATATCTACATTTGTTCCATATTAATACATTGGAATCCCTTATCTATTTTATAGAATTGACCATCACAAATTAGATCCTATATTCAATTCGACCTTCATATACACATTTTAAAGTGAGAAAGGAATTCTTTATCTATTTAAGTGGTAGAAATAGGCGATGTGAATTACAAACAATTCAATTCATAATTTACACACCATTTCTAATTTATTTTCTTTTTAAACTCTTTAACACTTCAATTCAAAAGAGGGAAAACAGGTTAAATTGATCATAGATTATCTAATTCTAATAATTAATTAGATTCTAATATACCAATAGCAAAAACAATTAGAAGTCCAACATATATAAAATTGATATTTACATAGGGAAATTCTATGGATTTTAGATGTTATGTTTTCGTTTACCAAAATTTCCCAAGGCATACATCAAATCCAAATAAACACCATTCAATTACAAAAATGTGAAAAACTTGATGTTTACACTCACAAAGAATTATTTGCTTCCTAACTGAATTTGATTCCACCACGCCTAATTCTCTTTCAGATCTTCTTCTTTTGAAATATAAAACAAAGTGAATTGTATATAAAAATTAGATCTAGAATCAGAAACTAGAGAGGGATATAATCAAAAATCAAAAGAATTAAATATCCGAACTTCTTACCTGAAACCCTGTGATTCTGAAATCAAGAAAAAGAAGGAGATCTGATTTCCATCGCTCTTAATTCTCTGTTAAATCTTCCCCATTTTGATTATTCAACAAATAGATTGTATACATTTAGATTTCAGATCAAAAGACAGAGAGAAGAATAATTAATTATATTAGACATTAGAAATTAGAATTACTTACTAGAAAGTTTGCTACTTCTAAAACCCCGGGGAAGGAATTTGATAGAGCTTCGTGGTGGTCTATGGGTCTATTTATAGAGGTGAGAAAAGAACCGGAACAGTAGGATTTCAAATAAACAAATGCAGATTTAAGTTAGACGAATAGAAACCCTAGCCACCGCCTTCTGAATTGGGCATTTTCACCCTTGATCCGTCCACCCCTATACCAAGGCGGTCAACCCTTTGAGGCCAGAATCGCCCAATTAATCTCTTTTCGTTTTCTTATTATTTATTACTCATTTTAACTTATACGTTACTTGTTTGTTATGACGTTTACTTAAACGTTAAATATCCCTTAACGTTAATTATCAATCTTCAAATTTTAGATTTTTCAAAATTCAAATATTTAAATTAAATTCGTTTCAATTATTTTAGATCTGAAAACTTCAAACGTCCACAACTCTTTCATTTTAACTTCGATTTCAGTATATTATATATAAAAATTGATCGAAAAATCGCCATGGACGCAATGGTGCAACCTCACTGACCAAGTTTCGATATTTACAAAATTTCCATTTTTAACCTTATTTTAATTACTTAATTTCTTATTAAATTTTACGGGGTGTTACATCCTTCCCTCCTTAAAGGGATTTCGCCCCCGAAATCAGCAAGGGAAGATAGCGTAACATGCACTCAACAACCATGTTATAAAACCAATCTATTTACAATAATCTACACAACCATCTACTCAGCTAAAAATGAAATGTGATTATGTATGCAAACGTACTATAGGTGAGCTCAATCCTAGCGTGAATGCAAGGTCATGACATATAGGCATGTATGCAAGCATCCTACATAAACATGAAATTCTACATGGGTGCAAAAACAACAGTAAAAAGTGTGGCAACCATCCTCTACGATCCAATCAAGCAATCACGATGCAACCAAAAACCTATATTTTTGGAGATAAAAGTTTACCATAGGAAGGCTCGGGATGAGAAACATTCATCTTTTATTCAGTTTCCCATGTGCTTTCCGTTGGATTATCCCTCCTCCTACTCAAATCAATCTAATCTTCTTAGTTATGAAACCTCTCAATACCGTGCTCCACTATGCGGGTGGGGGTATAAGGAGGCGGTGAGCTCCATTTCATCATCAATTAACTGATCAGGCTCTACTGCAGAGGCAATATCGTGTAGACATTTCCTCAATTGTAGGACATGAAAAACGTCATGGACTCCCACTAACTAGTTCGAATGCTTCACCTAAAAAGCAAGTTTCCCTCACCTACTCTAAAATCGGGAAAGGCCCAATGAACCTAGGTGCCAACTTCCCAAAAGTATTAAACCTCATAACCTTTCTAAGAGGGAAACCTTAACGAATACTATGTCAGTAACTAAAAACTCCAATTCCTATCTTCGCTTGTTAGTCTAGGACCCCTGATGGTCCCATCCGGTCTTCATTCGCTTCCTAAACACTTCTACCCTTTCCAAGGCCTTTCAAAATCCATGATGCAAACTTTCCACAATTCCTCAAAATTCTTGTTCACCTTTTTCGTCCGACCGTCGGTCTGTGGGTGGTAAGCGGTGCTAAGATCCAAAGTCATTTTCAAAGTAGACTACAACACTCCTCCATAATTCCCTAGTGAATAAAGAGTCTCTATCATTAATAATGCTAACCAGAACACTATGCAGTTACACCACTCCCTTTACACAAATCTGTATTAGAGATGCTACAATCTTATTACTTCCAATGGAAGTAAAATGAGTCAATCTACCATAACCTATATAGTTTCATTGCTCTAGGCAACCATTTATAAAGTTCATCGATATATGCTCCCATTTCCAAGTCGGAACCTCCAATGGTAATGACAACCCTCCCGGCTCGTCTTGCTTAGCTTTAATCCTTTGGCACGTCAAATATCTAGAATAAATTCAGTGGCTCTTTCTTCATCCATGACCAATTAGAAAATTCTCTTCATATCCCTATATAATTTTCACATTCAAGGTGAATGGTGACACGCCACAAGTTTTGAGTTTGAAGAATTCTAATCTAATTTCCCTACTAACTTCCAATCTTATTTTCGGTTAATCGCTAGTTAAGTGTCATTATGAAATCTCCTTATTTACGATGTTCCTTAATATATATTTACTTAGTGGTCTAATCCCACCCCTAAAATCAATACAGTGATAAAATAGGAACATGCCGTATACTATATCAAAAAAAATTCCTCAAGGAGACAACTAGCGATTTTAGCCCAAAAACTCTAAAAGAAATTTTTTGCTGGAAACTACCCTTAATCATTAACTGGTGTTAATGATGTTGGGGTTCTAACGCTTCTTACCAATTTAAGATGGATATTCTAGAATGTCATTCCATCATTACTCACCTTCATAAATTTTCCTCTCGGTTCTAATAAATATCCATGACTCATATCAACTGGTCATTAATGTCAAAATTGACAATCTTTGATCAATCCTTATTAAATCTATTTCAATCTGTTACTAGTTTCAAAATCTTCTTATTATAATCCTTCATAACTATCATATTAAATTCCTTAATCGGCCCTTGTCTAATTTCCTTTTTATTCTTTATTAATTACAAATTTATTACCCATTAAATCTGTAATTAATGTCTATAAATCATACTCCTATAATTGCTATGCTATTTATAATTAATAGGGATACCGTTATAAATTACACTATTTATATGTTTCTTATGTCCAATTACTAATTTCTAAAATATATCATTCCTTTCTATATTTTATTTTATTATAACTATCCTTTCAAAAAGGATTACCATTAAAAAAATTCATAAATCAACCACAAATGATATTTTTTCTTTATTTGAAATTACAAAGGATTATATCCTTTTCTTTTATTGAAACAGACAGTGTAACTACGGAAAAGATTATTCATATCTTATACGTCTCTTTCCCTTTTGGCATACCCTTTGTAAATTCAAACGCCACTCTTTTATGTATTTAAGAAATTAAATAATTTATGGAAATTACACGAAACCCGCTCCTAATGAATAAAAATGTAGAAATTCACATTCCAAGGGCAACTTAACTTACAATCCAATTATAGATCGGGAATATCTTTACAACCTTATCAAAATTCTACAAATAAATGCTTGGGACTGATTTCCAATTTCCAGATCAAGTTGTACATACTATTCTTATTTTATTCACATCTTGAAACTTTTAATCTTTCTTTCCTACACAGTGATCCCTATCTACTCCATAAAATATAAACTTAGAAATCCACATTACGCTAGTATGTGACATTTGAAATTCAAACTTGAAAAAGAGTTTCCACATCTTGAAAGAAAACTTTTTAAGCATATTTTTCAAAAGAATGTCCAACTTTCAAAAACAGTTTAGAGAATTGAATTCTTAAAAACATATAAACATCACGTTTTATTGTATTCCATATATTTATCCCATTTTTATTAAACATTTGGACAAAACCTTCTAAAAATATTTGAATCCAACTTTTAACAATTTTCAAAACATTTACAGCTTTATTCTTAACCCTAAATTTAAAGGTTCCAAAATAATTTCCCTTCTCTGATACTTTTATTTCAAAGACTTACTTCTTTAAAAGTAGTGTCTTTAACCTAAAATATTTAAAAACTCAATTATTAAACCAAACCATGAAAATTTCAGAAAGGATTTGTTTAATCTCAAAACGAAGCAAACTAATTTTCCTTTTTTCAAAAAATTTCCACATCAAAGATTTATTCCTTCAAAAGTTAGTCTTTTAGCTCAAAATATTCAAAGGTGTCTTCTATAGCTTTAACTAATAAAAAGTGGAGTAAACAAGGTAAAATCATATCCCTACATTTTCCTCTTCCATTCTCATTATTTCTCTCCTACATAATCTCTAACTAGATTACTAATCCTATTTTATAAGTTCCTAGCACTATTCCTATCCAAATCTACTACTATTGCCTTGGTTTATATTTTTCCTACTTAAATGGTTTCTTCATCATTTTAACAAGTTTCATTTCCATTTTAAAAGAAGAATTAAAAGAAAATTTGAATTTATGAAATAGGAAAAATAATCAAGTCTAACATACACTTTACTTTTCATTTATTTCAAAAAGAAAAATCACTTTATCGAAAAATCTTTAAATCGAAAACTTTTTAACCCAACAAATTTTTAGACTAAGAGTTTCAAAAATGAAAAACCATTTTTACCAAAAACCTT
The DNA here is from genome assembly GCA_030737815.1 of Allium fistulosum. Lineage (NCBI taxonomy): Eukaryota > Viridiplantae > Streptophyta > Magnoliopsida > Asparagales > Amaryllidaceae > Allium > Allium fistulosum. The sequence continues at coordinate 1,381,713,386 of CM060901.1, read as the reverse complement.
TAAACAAAACTTTTGACTCCATAACTTCCTTTTATTCACAAACCTTTGCCTTAAAATTTCTAATTTATGAATTTCTAAAATTCCATTTTTTCTTCAAAACAACAGCTCCTCAATAAACCCTTTGAAAAACTTTTCAAAACGTTTCAAGGAAGTTTCCAAAGAAAATCATTTTATCAAATCCTTGATGTGGAGTTAATTTTAGAGAATCCTTTTTTTTCAAAACAATAACTGCTTAATAATTGTCTTCTCTATTGCATTTTCTTCTTCTTTCATCCCTTACTTCCGGATGTTTACAACTATCATGCCTTATAATATTTAATCAATGCCTAACATTTTTATTTGTTATTTCCATAAATGTCTCTTGATCCGAATTAAATGGTTATTACCTTAACGGTCGTTTCCTAAAGACATTTATTTACTTATCCAACTTTTATCTTAATGGTCTCATTAACCTATTTAATTCCTTGTAGTTCCTCACTTATTACACACTCATTGTCTATTAAATTTTTAGAGTTACAAACCTTCCAATTTTATAATCCCATAATTACCTTAACGACCTATTTAATTAACCCATTTATTTCCTAACTAAATTATTATAACTCCCTATTTAGTGCGCATTTATTGTCCTGTTAATTTTAGAGTTACAATCTTTTCTAACTTTCTTTCCTATATATATTCCTTACAATATGACCTCGTTGCCCATTCCCTACACTGTTTATTTTTCCAACCCATAGCCACCTCGTCCATCCTTTCGGAATATGGTCGCAACCACTTCCATGGTTAGAAACTATAGAGTAAATTCAAATTAAGTACATGTATATATATAGTAGATTTTTGAAAAATACTTAAAAACAACAAGTATGCCACTCATACATATACCTATCCTCATTGATCGGGTAACCTAAGCTATGATACCAACTATAGCAACCTACCCCAAAACGGACCTAAATTCGACCCAGAGCCGGCCAAAGGCAAGGCAAGCAAGACTAATGCCTAGGGAAACACATCTAATAGGGGCAACAATAAAGTGATGTATCACGATGAAAACCTATTTTTTAGGTTATTTTAAAAGAGTTTTTAGTTCAACGTAGCACATATATGGATACTAAAAATGTATTGCAATGTCTAGCATTTAGATCTCGTGTCTTATAATATTATTATCAGATTTTTATTCAAAATATACATACTATTGATGTCCTTTGACATACTGGTAAGGAGATTAAATTGAAATTTGCCTCGGGCGACAAAAAATTATGGTCTGGCCTTGATTCGACCCAATAAAAGTCCGTCGAACCTTAGACCCATCTCAAGGCAAGCTGTTAGATTGATAAAATTAAAACATTACGCAGTACACATAGCTATCTATCTATACCTGCATAATCTCATAGAGAATGGATAAAATATAATATCAGAAACAAATACCGATTTTATAAAAGAAAACCATTTCATATATAAATACCGATTTTATAAAAGAGAACCATTTCATATATATGACATGTTAAATGCTACATCATGTTTAGATAAAGCCTCCTCCATAGTACAATATCTCAAAATAACATAACTGCCCGAACATGGTACAATAAAAATACTTAAAAAAGCATGAATAGATAGATAACTACCACAAGTCCTCATCTACACCTTCATCTCATGAATCAACATTGCTCTCTCTAACACGTGTTTTAATGAGGAGTGGCTCAGAACAACAAATGTTTGGTGAAATGAAAAACTCAATCTTTACCATAATTGTACTTGGGCAGTATTATTTAAATAAGAAATATGTCTTACGTATATAATACTATACCAAATGTAACAGTCACCCTAAATGGTGATGCTACAAATACTAATAACTTTAATTGTAAACCCAAAGGTTTTTTCCAATCCAATTCCAAAATTCTAACACAACTAACATCAATGATGCAAGAGAAAGCATCCAAACCAATAAATACCCTTTATTTGTGGTTAGGCAGACGCTAATCATTTAATACATATAAAATAGGTAGGTCCTCGTCCTTTAATACCTAATCCATTTCCAAATTCTAACGCAACTATCATTAACGATGTGAGAGAGGGAACCCCAAAACCACTTAATATCTCTTTTCTGAGACTTAGGGAGACTATGACCATTTAATACCTATAAAATAGGCAGGTCCTCGTCATTTATGACCTAACCCAAGGTGGGTCCATACATGGTTCTCACTAGCTGACATCGTAAGAAACCCTATCAGGTCACTTAATACTTCTCCTAAAAAGATGCGGGCCCTACCATAACTGCTTAGTACCTCAAACCCGAAGCAGACCTCTCCAAAGGATTTCACCTATCGCATCCATAATGCAATTTATGACCCATAATCTACTCCTGACGTCTCATATTAGTCCGACTATTCATAGGTACTGGTTGTCATATTAACTTGGCATGTTTACCCTACAGAATTGGGACTAATCTCGCATCCACTATGGTTATTTATTATAGACAATGTCCTCTGCAAAACCATACTGTTGGTAGCTAGATTTAACTGGGCAGACTTCCATGTACCTTTGGACTAACCTCGTATCTTTATAACTTAGTGATAACTTATATGTATATCCACTATATACATACATCATCTTACCCGAATAATAATTGAGGTCATATAAGGTGTCCCCTTATTACACCCTTAATTAGGGATTAATTCCCTAGTTAAATCTAACTTACTTCCTACAAATTAATATTACTTAACTATTCTAATAATGCTAATTATCATGTTCAATACGCTATAATCAATACATTATACTACACACACATACATGCATACATACATACATATATATATATATATATATATACATACACACACACACATATATATATTTATATTTATATACGCGCGAAAGGGTCTAAATATTACGTTACCATAATTCGATAATAATTCGCTTATAAGATATTTTAAAATATAAATCTCATATAAATCTACAATTCACACATGAACTGCTACTACCGTAGACAAATAAAACAGATTTGTACAAACATGGAATATCCACATTTGTTTTAAAAAATAGACCATCACAAATTAGATCATCTATATTCAATTTAACCTTCGTATACAACATTTTGAAGTGAGAAAGGAATTCCTTATTCATTTAAGTGGTAGAAATAGGTGGCGTAAATTACAAATAATTCAATTCATAATTTACACATCATTAGCCAAGGGGATGTGGTGTCAATGGAAAGGAGTCTTATCATCTAGTGATCGGGCGAGGGATCATGGACCTAAATAGTTGGACGAATTCTGACTCGCTGTCTAGCTCATAGATAGGGCTTTCTTTAAACGAGGGGAAGACTTTTATTTTCTTTTTGAACTCTTTAACACTTCAATTAAAAAGAGGGGAAATATGTTAAATTGATCATAGATTATCTAATTATAACAATTAATTAGATTCTAATATACCAATACCATAAACAATTAGTATTCCAATATATATAAAGATTGATACTTACTTAGGGAAATTCTGGGGGTTTTAGATGTTATATTTTTGTGTACCAAAATTTCCCAAGGCATACATCAAATTCAAATAAATACTATTCAATTACAAAAACGTGAAAAACTTGATATTTCCACTCAGAGAATTGTTTGCTTCCTAACTGGATTTGATTCCACCATGCCTAATTCTCTTTTAGATCTCCTTCTTTTAAAATATACAACAAAGTGAATTGTATATAGAAATTAGATCTAGAATCAGGAACTGTAGAGGGATAGAATTAGAATCAAAAGGATTAAATATCTAAACCTCTTACCTGAAACCCTAATTAATTCTGGAATCAAGAAGAAGAGATATGATTTCTACCGCTCCTAATTCTCTGTTAGATATTTCCCTTTTTGAATATTCAACAAATAGATTGTATACATTTAGATTTCAAAAATCAGAAGATAGAGAGAAGAAAGATTAATTTAGATTAGAGATTAGAATTACTTACTAGAAGTTTAAAGTTTCTGAAACCCTAAGGGAAATGAATTTGACCGAGCTTCGCTAGCGTTCTCAAATTTATCAAAGAAAAGTGGGGATCTAGGGATCTATTTATAAAGGTGAGAAGGAAGCGGAACTGTTGGTTTAAAATGAACATATCCGGATGTTAAAATAAATAAAAACCCTAGCCGCCACCTTCTGAATTGGGCATTTTCACCCTCAAGCGATCAACCTCTTATACCAAAGAGGTCGACCTCTAGCGGTCGACCCCTTGACTAGGGGCGGTCGACCCTTTGGAGTCAAAATCACCCAATTAATCTCTTTCCGTTTTCTTATTATCTATTACTCGTTTTAACTTATACGTTAAATTGATCAGAAAATCGCCACTGAAGCAATGGTGCAACTTCCATGATCAAATTTCGATATTTATAAAATTTCCATTTTTAACCTTATTTTAGTTACTTGATTTCTTATTAAATTTTACGGGTGTTATAAATATCTTATTCATTTGGAATGTACATATGTAATGAATAGTGATACGTGTGCGATCAATAATGATCAGATACGATATCGATACAATGATTGGTTGCATAGTCACATCTGGTGAGCCTGTATGATTGAGTAGAGTTAGTATGTGCCCCTTGTCTTTGACCTTGGGTAGTATGCTTTGATTAATGGTAGCGGTCTTATATTAGTGATCGTACATCATACTGGCCTTATATTTTTGGCCATACATATTATTGGTCTTTCAATAGTGATGACCACACGTACAAATAGATGACGACGATATATCAGTCTTCATTGTGATATGTGTATTTAATTACATGACGTTGTATTTGATATATATATATATATATATTTGTATAATGTTGGTGTTCTTTTGTGGTTCGATGGCATATTATACAGGATTTGCTCGTCGTTCTCTTTTGTAGAGACGTCATGCGAGTTTATTAAGAAATCCATGATGGTCGAGGGGGAGATGACGACGATCATCTATGAGTGGATCATATATCACTTATGCTCACTTGGGAGTACGGTTAGGGTCCATGTAGGTTTCAAGTGAATGGATTAGATCATCTATCACTTATGATCACTGAGGGGTGCAGTGAGATCTAAATGAGTTCGATTGCTAAGAATGCGGCTTAAGGTTTATGGTACACTGAGGTACCGACTCTATTTATTTTAGACCCTCAATGAAAATCATTAGATCATGATAATTTGAATTATATATCGATGTCCAATGCGGACTCGGGCTTCAGATATATAAAGTAGGTCATATATCACCTATGCTCACTAAGGGGTACGTTGAGACCTACACGAGTTCGACCATACTGGGTGCGACTCGAGGTATGTAGTATATGGAGGCGCTGTCTCTATTTATCTTCGACACGGGTCTACCGCAAACTCCATCCATTAGTAATGATGAGTATTAATTTGTATTCTCTTTCTCTCGCTTATTGTTATATAGTGTGTGTTATATTAGTTAGTTGATAATATTATCGTATATTCTAGGATATTCTTATATTGTGATATTTATATCATCTCAGCATTTGTATATTAGGTTATCTTCTTGTGGTATACATGTTACGTATTAGTCACAATATATTAGTTATGATGACTCGTTGATTACATGAGAAGAGTATGTTATGGTATGATTCCTTATTTTCAAGGTGGGTTTACTTTACTTGTTTATGGACAGTACAAATTATTTTTGAGCCATGTTTGTGGAGAGGACCAGCTATATCTTAGTAGTTCCTACTCTATATGTATATAGTTTTGATATACATTATTTTGAGATAGTCCCCATCACATTAGGCTTTACATTTGACACGCGTTTTTTATTTGTCTTTTTATGTCATGACAACTCTCGGGTACTCGACTGATTAGTTTGGAAGCCAGGTGCTTTTGGAGATACATTATTAGAGTGGCGTAGCTTGAGCTTTGAAGCGAAGATGATTCTTAGGATATATAGTTGATATTGTAGTAATACATGACATATATGTTATTTGTATACGAGACTTGTATTGGATATTCTACTCTAACATTCTGTATTGATATTTACTTATCAATTACTTCCGCCAGTGTAGTCTCTTATATATTATTCATCATATTCTATTCATGTATATTTAGTATATTATATGTGTGACAACCCGCACCTCCCGACACATCGATCCAAAGTCTAGTGTGACTTTCAGACTCGCGCCATGCCGAGAAATGCAGATCGTTGGGGTTTATAACATTTTACATCACATAGACTAAAACAAGCAGATATAAGCTAAGATATACTACGCTTTCAGTACTCACAACGGAAGGAACAAAATATATAACATAAAAATATTCATCTCATAAAATATCAAAATCACAGTCTCAGAAAATCAGTACGTGGTCCAATATAGAGTACATAGAATATACCACTCCAAGTCTGGTAAAAGATATAAACTATGCTGATAAGATAGATAAACACATGAAGAGAAAATATGGTAAAAATCAGTCTCCAAAGATAAGCTCAACTTTCCAAGTATCAAGAATGGGCTGATCACCTGCTGCCCTGTCCACGTGTCATAGGGAAAAAGAAGGAAAGAGAATGGGTCAGACAAAAACCTAATGAATGAATACAAGTTTAATATGCGATGATCGTGTGCAGTTACGTCAATACCACTCCAAATGATATAGAGTGTAATACAAGTGTCCGTGAATTCCTAAGATCTGCTACGTAAAGGTTCTTGTCTAATACATTCCTGCATTATAATTTATGTAGGATACTACAACAGATCGAACTAAGGATCGAATCTCACATCTTACGTTTGACCCCAGCTCCTAGAGTTGCTCAATATGCAAAACACCATCCTATTGGCTACTAACCATGAGAACACCGCCACTAGGCTACCGGAGAACCAATTTTCCCCTTAATTACTACTACACATCACTCCACTACGCATCGAGGGGGAACCCACAATGCCGACTCGTCGAAGTGTCCCATCATCTGCATTTGTATCCACCTCTCGATCGTAATGTTGGCCTCTTATCGCATGCATCGGGATCCTCCATTCGAGCTGTATAACGTTGCGTCAGTATTCATGCATATTAGGACTCCTGTTGTGCCAAACACTCTCATTAGGCATCCTCGTCAGTGTTGTGCATCCACCGTGAAACCTCCTATAAGCACCATTTGCGAAAATACATCGCCACTAGTCCATTACTCGCTTCTGAATTAGGCAAACAGCATTTACCCAACATCGCAATGACCTAGCGTCCACTCATAAGGAACTAGCTTTCCTACAAGTCCTATATTAATATAAATGCCCTTAAATAGGCCCCTAAACAAATTACGTTTTAATATATTTTTATTGTTAAAGTTGGGCCTTAGGCCGAGGTACAGATTGTGCATTTTACACATCTACCAATCGATCGCTAACCCTAATCGGTCGACGCTATCGATCGACCACAAGGGTCAGGGTCGACCAGTCGTAGTAGAGATTAGGGTTTTTCATCAATTTTAATTGTCGATTGTTGATTAATGTTAATTTGTATCGTCTTGTTTGGTAATCCCCAATTTCCAAATTGACCAATCCATGTTTTAATTTCAATATTTAATTGTTTAATTTAGGGTTTTACAAATTTACAGTTTATTAATTTAGGGTTTTGCAATATAATCATGAGAGAGATGTACTAACATCAAATCAGGTTTAACAATTTACAGCGGTTTAATTCTAATCTAGTTTGCACATTCCAATTTAGGGTTTCATATATTTCAAATTAGGTTTCTAGCACCCTAAATCAATTAAAATAGTTTGAACCTAGCTGTAATAATCATCTTACTAAAAAAATTCTACTCACCTCATGCCTAAGCTTATCCTATTCACTTTCCCTGAGAATCGTCTCTCTGAATGCTAGCTCCATCCATCCTCAATTATTTGTATCCTTCTAGGTTGATTTTATTTTGATTTTAAAGTGGTTTTTTAGGATTTAGAGGAAGAGGGAAATTTTGAAAGAGTTTCGTTACTGAGAACCATTAAGTGAGTTTTAGGGTTAGATTAGGGTAGAATTTATAGGGTTTGCAAAATAGTTTAGATCGTTAGATTTAGGTTAGAGAATCTTCACTTTGATCGCGTACGCTTATCTATTTCTTCGGAGCCAAGCATAGCATCATATTCGTTCAAACACGTCATAACAAATCAGTAATCACTCGATTTTACACAAGCACGATCAACTGTCTAACACCCTAGATCGACCACTACCGATCGACCTACGACTCCCCTAGGTCGACCGGTCGACTTGTAAATTTGTGAAGTTTTATTTTAAATTTCTTATTCTATTTCCAATTCTTCCGAGGGCCATAACTTTTACGCATTTATCTGATCACAAAGTGTTATATATGGAAATTGCCTAGAAAAGTGATACGAATGCAATGATGTAAATTTCGTAGCTAAATTCGGAAATTTGTAAAAAAAATCTTTTTATGTCCTTGTTTTAATTTATTTTTCTTATTAAATTTCTCGTTAAATTTTCGTGGTGTTACAATATGTTATCATTTCACTGTGAGATTATTATTTTTGATAACATGAGTGATACTTCATTAAAGCAGAGCACTCTTTTAGATGTCTCTGGGGCTCGAACCCATGGCCTTTATAACCTCTGTCTAAAGTGTCATCCCCTAACCACTTGAGCTAGAGGTTCTTGATATTCCGTTGTGAGATTATATCGTCATTCCTTTGTATAGTGTTTTGTTTCTTTTCTTTCTTTCTTTTCCCTGACAAGTTGTCTTTTGTAATATTTGAAAGTCGGGCGCTGATGTAAGGCGATGATTTTTGGGTATTATGAGGGCGGTTTGTTACATGAATATACAAGTATTCTAGTTTCGTCTCGACGCTTTTTGTCTAATCCAGTTATCCTATAAGAAAAATGAGCGACTATCATTGTCAAGGAATTATTAGGAACGGGGATCGTACTGCTTCCATTTATGCAAAAACACACAATTGTAAATGAGCAACACTAACTCAAAATGGTTTATAATTTGATAATGGTAAAATACTAATAATTATTTGTGAACTTTAGTGGGGTGCATTAATAAATCGGGCAATTTGGTTCATACACCATAAAATGCTTTTAAATGCACTATTGTTTTTTTATTTTAAAATTAAGATAAAAGTACCCTTATCTTTTAACTAGTATGTAGCCCATGCCGATGGCACGGGTTTAGGTTTTGCTTAACATAACCTACTATAGGTTATGTGTTGAATATGTGTAATTTGATTGGTGGTAAAGTTGTTAACAACATGATTAGTAAGAATTTTTTTTGTAATCTTAAAACGCATACAACATGCACCTAATTTTTTTTTCATTTTTGTACAATATGAAAACCAATAGAGTATAGCAGTAAAATGAATTAACTTGTTTAGGAATCCGTATAATAAAAGTGTAGGGACAATAAAAATTTAACACCAGAAAACTGCCTTTTCTTCTACAACGAAAGATTTAACAAACAATTAATAAAAAGCACAGAGGTTTCATGCTATCTCAATTGTGTGATGACAATAATGAAAATGTAGACTTGCAGTTAATTAGAGTGAACAAAAAGAAGGATGTTGATGAGTTTGTCCACGACAATAGCATTATTTTTGTTCCTGATCTTCTGTAGTGGAAATAAAAACTTGAAAAAATAAATGTTTGTATTGTTTTGTAGAAAAATACATGATGGTTTATTAAAAGTGAACTTTTGAGTAAACAACAATGTACGTTTTTAGTCTTACCTTTCATGGAGAATCACAATAAAACCTCTAGGTAAACGATATTTGTAGTGGTTGTTGCTTCAGGTGACGGTAGTAAGATTGAAATTCTACTAAACGTAGTACATCTAGATAAGGCAACATACAATTGTCCATGACTAAACACTTCGGTGCGTAAATCAATACCGCCGTACTTCACGGATTGACCCTGTGCTTTATTGATAGTCAGTGCATAAGCAAGCTTAATAGGAAACTGATGCCTTGACACGTTTATAGTTAATTCGGAAGATGATGGTTGAAGAGATATTCTGGGTATGAAAACAAAATGACCAGCTTTATCCCAATAAGTATTTGAGCTTCAATAATCCGTATTGCACATCAGACTACTATTAGTCGTGTTCCATTTCAAAGTCCTTCTTTTAGAGCTAGGTTTCTAAGTAGCATAATTGGGCATCCAACTTTAAGTTCAAGTTTGAATGGTGGTAATCCAGTGCATTCTAATGAATTTAGGAACTCGCTTGGATAACGATCATTTTTCTCATTTTCCGCTAACTTATCAGCAGCAAGGAAAACATAAACATCACCTGGGCATTTTTGTAGACATGCATAATTTATTGTGCTCACATCTTCATTACGTGCTGAGAGAATAGTTCTCTCCTTTAAAAAAGTTGGAGATCCTTGTTCGACAGTAAGTTGTGGGTAAATAGTGTCAATTAATTTAGCAAGGCTTTTGCATTTGTGTATCATTGATAGATCAATGATTTGTTCAGGCGTTGATCCAATCTATATAAGAATAAAATTGTAAAAAACAGATTATATTAAAAATTAAAACATTAACATATTTAGGTTAATATGAGGGTAATGGCAGGTCATGATAAAAGTTGTACCTTGTTTAAATATTCAGCAAAAGTACGACTCTCAACCTCTTTCGAGTTTAGCCGCATGTTTTTGTTTAGTGATAATACATGAATAAGAGGCCACAATGTCGATCGTCATAGGGTTGATGCGATGATATCTTCATGCGTTCCCTTTGGGATAACTGGTAAAATTTGACGAAAATCTCCTCCCAAAACAACCGTAACTCCACCAAATGACTTTGTGTTATCTCGAATATCTTTCAACGATCGATCAACTGTTTCAACACAAAATCGATGTTGCATCGGCACTTCATCCCATATAATGAGGCGTGTTTGTCTTATGAGCTCGGTTGTGATAGATTGTTTTGTAAATCCGCACATTGAATCTTCTAAGATATTCAGTGGAAGGCAAAACGTTGAATGGGCTGTTCTACCCCCTTGAAGTAGTAAAGAAGCAATACTAGATGAAGCAACAGTAAGAACGATATGTCCTAGACTTCGACATTTGTCTGCAATTGTGTTGTATAAGTATGTTTTCTCGGTCCCAGCTCCTCCATTTAGAAATAAAGTTTTTCCATCTTTATTTTAAACAGACGAAAATATTGATTCATATGCCAACCGTTGATCATCGTTGAAGGTAAGAATATTTACTTCTGCCTTTACATCTTATCCTTCATATTGTAGTTGTTTATGTTCTGTTATAAGTCTGTTTTGCACAATTACATCCCAATTTCTAGTATGTAGAGGCATTGGAGGAAAATCTAGTAGACTTTTTCCTGATTCTTGGAGTAATTTGTTTAGAATATGTAAACCAAAGTCTTGGATTTCATATTCTGTAGGATTAGGAATGTGGAATAGATTTGTAATGACGTGACTTAGATCATCACATATGTGCATAGCGAATTTTCTCCAAAGGTTATGTGGTTGTAAAGGGTAGCATTGAGTGAGGATAATAGAAAAAAGTCTTCTTAATTGATATCCAGTGTTCATAACTGATGCCTCTTCTAAACATGTGACCCATTCTTCGTCGTCTTCAAGCATGCCTTTAGCAACACATGAATCTTTGAATGTTTCATGCACCATACCATTTATTGTTCGTAAATCCTCAAAGGATGTTGGACCTTTAGTAACGGTAAGTAGCAGTCGTAGAAAAAATTGCTCACCGGAGTTTGGGCTTGCGAAATACATTCTTCCAATTGCAGTTGAGTTTGAAATTCTCGAGGACCACATATGCGTAGTTTTATTCCATGTGTAATACTCGGGAAATTGTTGATATGTATATTTCGTTGCATCTGGGTGTGCTTTGTAGAAGTTGAAGAATTCAATCAAAGTAGATGTTTGGTTTTCTGCTCTTAATTTGATAGCATCCACAGAGTCTGCTGGGTCAAAAGTGACCTGATACATTCTAGGAAGATGAAGTTGTAAACGAATAACCGATGGTTTTCCTTCATGCATATGGAAACCAAAAATATGCCATGCTGCTTTAGGAGGGCTTATGTATCTCGAGTCAAGATACTGCTTTATTTCATCTTTTTGACCCATCACAATAATTGCTCAATCATGGCATTTGTATATATACTTGTGTATATATTTGATAGCCCGTACGCTCGCACATCCTTCAACATTTATGTGATAGTTAAACATCTCCAAAAGTTTTGGATTATAAGGAACAACATCTCTATTATCTACAGGCATTCCCTTCACTTCAAATAATTCCCATCATTGCGTCGACGATATATTGGATATTCGTCTTTATCCATTGTAGTATTATCAGCCCAGTCCCTTGGATAACGTTTCGAACATTTTCCATTTTCCATACATGAAGCGAGCTTGTTACCCTTACATGGTCCATGTACCATACACTTTTTAATGGTTTCAAAAAGTAATGGACGTTCCTTTTCATCAGGGAATTCTGCAGAAATCAAATTATTAACTTGATCCACGGTTCATAATTTATCCACGGATTCTAGGAAAAAAAGTGCATGCTTATGTAGCAAACCCCGTTTTTGGAATTCTATGGTATAGACATGTGCAGCGATTGAACCAAAAATGCGGTTTTTATAAATTTCATCCATTAAACTTCTTCGTTTCAATTCAAACACCCGAGCAATAATGTCTGGACGATCATTGGGTCTTTGTTTTGGTTTCAATGCTTGTTCAATTTCTGGCCAGCTAGGATTCGCAGTCATTGTTAAGAAGATACCTAGGTGATTGTTATATCTTGTAATTGCTAGAGAATCTTGATATATTTCATAATATGTATAGGAGTACCAATATAAGTGGATGGCAAGACAAATCGCTTACCAATTTGATCTGCTTGTAAGACATCTGACTCAATATCAGTAATTCCGCAGTAAAGATCCTTACGCAGCTCTGTTTGATGAGTCCTAACCCAATATAATCGATTTTGTTCAGTACATGCCCAACCATCTACAACAAATTCTTGGAATAATTTACGTGCACGCAAAATTGTGGAATATTCACCCTCTCTTTCAAAGAGCCGATAACAGTAATATGGATGTTGAGTCAACCTTTTACTATCAGGACAGTTTAAAGATGGATTCCATTTCATATGATTAATATCCCAGCCAAGATCACCTTTTGGAAAAAGTAGAACATAGTGAAGGGGTAGGTAAGCGGGATGGCATTCACTAATCCTTTCCAGATGTGTACCTCCTTTTAGGTGTATCACAATATCCCTAGTTCTACTGATTTGAGATCCATCGCCAGGTAAGATAATAGCTATTTCATCAGTTGTTGGCATGTTATAGACACGTTTGTCATTTGTTTTATTATATTGAAGACGTAAGGGTAAATCATGGCCTTCATTAGCTGACTTTATTAAAATATCATATGCTTGACGATATAATTTTGTAAAGTCATTGTCTCTAAGAAGAACCCGTTGAATTATTTCCAAAACTTGCTTACTAAGTCGTTTATTTCTTTCATGTCTAAAACTCAAGGCAGTATTTGGATGGTAGATATAAAGTTGTGAATAGACAGGTGGGCTGCTAATATCTGGTAATAATGCACCTATCCTATGTCGTAATTCTCCATGTATTATAAAAGACTTGATCCCTCGTGTACTAAGAATTTTATCATCTAATTTGCAACCAAGACTTGTAAATGCATTTGCGGCATTATATTCTCGAATATATTCCAAAAATGAATTAGATAGTGAATCATTTCCATCATATAGTTGTTGGAACTCTAGTGGAGGTGGTGTTAGCGAAGGTAGTTTAACCTTACCAGATTTGCAACATATTCCAAAAATAGGGTTACATATAAAAGTACCTTCCAAATGCTCATCAATCCAGTAAAGAGCTCTGCAGAAAGGACATGGTATGTTCATTATTCCAAGAAAATGACGTCTGATATGTTGCGGATGATAAGCAATGTTGCCTTCTATGATGTTTAACCGTCCCATTAGTTTTGAAACCCTTTCTCTTTCCCTGCATTGCTTTTGAGCAATGGAGCGGTTTGATGATGTAGTAACCATGTCATCATTTATAAACCTAATAAGATAAAGTAAAAGAGGAGGAGAGTATTTAATTTATATTCAGGATATACCTTTGTAATTAATTTAGTAAACGTATGTAAGTAGTGGTAGACTTACGTGCTGTTGTTAGCTTGGTTAGACATATGATGACTAAATCTATACTCTTCACTGTATTTGTTTGCTTCTTCAGCAATAGTTCGGAAACATTGGGTTGCATTTGCATTGTTTGAGGTGGAACATGCATATGGATGATTGAGCGAATAGTTTGGAGCTTCAATGGTTGAAGTTGTATTAGTTGTCAATTTTTTTTTGTTTACACAAGGTTTGAGCAATCAAATGATTTGATCGTGAACTTGGCTCATGACTACATATTGTTGGTAGCGGCATGGAAGAAAGTGTTAGAGAATCACTATTTACAATGACATTTGTTGTGTATGATTTAAATATGATGCATGTGTAATTAAGAAGAATAATACTCACCTCGAGGTGTTAGCGGATCTTTGGCTAGTGCTGTTGCGACTCGCCAAAGGAGTATTGTTAGTATGTGGAAATTAACATCATGGGTGAGTTTTGTAGAATTGATGTAAATATAGCTTGTACACTTAACAAACCTTTGCATGGTTAGAGTTTTCCGGATTTGAAGTTGAACGATGGTTGATATTTGAAGATGAAGTAGAATTGTCATCGGTTGTCATACCACTTGATGTCAGTGTTGAATAAAACTGTGGGCTATCTGTTGTGCATTAGAGTTGAAATTAACATAACTTTATGGTCATGGTAAGGTGTAAAAAATGCAATTTTATAGACCAAGAACTTCATTTGATTTCTGAATGAGATTGTACCTTTGACTACTACTATGCTTTCACAAGAAGTTACTACAATGCGACATTCAAACTCTTTGTTCTACTTTGTTGTTCTCATATTTCTGTGAAAACAAATCTGATCGTCCTTTATCTCCTGTTTGTCTCACCAAGCTCTTTTATTATATAGATATATAGGTTTTCAAATATGGATGAGTTTTACATATATAATGTATATATTGGCTTTGAAAGAATGAGGTCCTATATATATATATATATATATATATATGTGATTTCAGTGTTCAAGTATATGTACAGTTTTGAGGGTATTAGGTTCATTGAAATGTAAGTTTTGGTTATATAAAGCATCATATGTATATATCCTTGAATATAAATGTAACTGAGGGGTACCGAATTGAATAGGTAGTGGTATATGACTGTAGGAATTCTTATCAGATGTGTATGAGAAATTTAGTCTATATGTATCAAATTTTAGTTTCAGATATATGTGATTTCTTACATATACCAAAATTTTCATACGTGCGGTTTAATATATATTAACTAAAAGTTTTACCTACATATATTAATGATACTACGTATTTGTGGAATGCAAAATCTTATAGTTGTAATTATCCTTGCATGTGCAGGATCGACTCTGGACTCGTGACTTGGTCTTTTAATTCTTACCATGGTGTGATATTACAACCGCTTCAGAAATTGTGTGCTGACAAATTACAACTGATGAAAAATTCCAATAGGCTGAGAAACCTAAGGAGCTTGGACTGGCACTTTCGACCAATGGCCTCCATTCCCATAGCAGATATATGTGCAAACAGTAAATCCAAGTCAGTGACGTGGATCCCAGTTGCAATGAACTTTGTTATTTGTGAAAGAAATTTTTTAAGGTCGCTACAATTTGGAATTTATTTTGTATTCTTGAATAGTCAGTAATGGATAAGTGGTCGTTATGTGTTACAAACTAATACCCTAACTTGGATCTTTTGTGATAGCAATTGTTGTCATACTTCAAATTGATATAATTATGTAAAAAGAATTTAGATAAAAGTAAAATTGTTGTATTTATACTGTACAATGACTAATAAAAAATAGTACAGTTTCGAACTTTGCCTACAATAGTGTTAAGTTGATAAAATGTTGCATCCGTACAAAACATAAAACCATAATACCCATGCCATAGGCATGGGCTTCATGCTAGTGTATACACACACACACACACACACACATATATATATATATATATATATATATCTGAAGTATATATCGTTTTTGAATGTATAATTGAGTTTTAAAATTTATGAAGTTCAATGTGTTAGTGTCATATTTTGAGCGTATAATGATTTCGCACCCATTGAGATTTCAAATATTTATGGTCTTGCTATTATAAAGTTTATTATATATGAATGCTGAGCATATGAGTTTTGTATGTATAATTTTAAGTATATCAAGCTCTTGGAGACATGAGCTTTAAATATATATAGTTCTGTATATACCAAATAGCAATGTACCTACAAATGTGAACAATTCCAGATGCGTCAACAAATAGAGAACGAGAATATTGAAAAGGCGCCTGGGTAAAATGAAAATGATGAAATAAATTACTTTTGTTAGGTTAATGAATTAGGTAACGACCCGGTATTTTCAACCATTCGCATCCGCACATGCCGAACTTGAATTGCTCAAAATACCAGATTGTTAATTTAAATTTGGCAAACTCATCATATATAGTAAATAAATAAATCATAGATCACAGACACAGAGTAATATAACAATGCAATGGAAGCAAGAAATAGTAGTTCATGAAGCTACTATATATATACATTAGAGTTAACAAGATACAACAGAAGTAACAAGATACAACATAGGTCTCAATATGATAATCAAGTATAAATCAGAATACATCACTGGAATCAACTGGATAACTGAAAGCAAAATAGATAGTTGGATCTCTAAGAAAGCTCCAACTCCACGGTAAGTCTCGAATGTTGTATCACTCAGTCTGACCCGAGCGTAAAACAAAACACAAAACACTCAAGTCAGGACATACATACTTATATAATGTAAACCAACTCAAGTGAACTATAATAGAAATGCTCAAGTAACTTAAAGGATGCTTGGGATCGCCCATCCTTTAAGGATCCGTTAAACTATCTACTATGTAGTAATATTCTCTATTATAATACTGTCTAATAGTAAAATAAACTTACTTTTAAATAGCGTTAAGGCTTTACATTTTCCACCTTAACACATAAATAGTGCCAGTAGTCTATACAGTACCTGCATACCTCCAGATAGGGAGGCTACGAGAAGATACTCCATAGGTACGACACAAATCAAACTCGTACAAGGCGCGCTAGGGTAGGTGACACGGCACAACTAGGCAATGCCAGGGTAGATATACCAATTACGCATCCGGGCTGGTGGTAACGCATAGCAGCCACTACCGCCCACCTCGAAACACACTCCCAAATCAAAAATCGAGGGGTGGCCACCAAATCAATCACAAAGTAATAGAATGGTATCGAAGAAATGTGTCCGATCAGAGGTGCTACCTTATTGGCCCGTCGATCGCTCCAGTTTTAGCCACTTTATGCCAACTCACGGGAGTCGGGTCCACGTAAATACCTCAATATGATCGTCGCCACCATCCTACTTCATTCTGGAATCTCCACCGCGTACACGGTTGTCAAAGTGGTTTTCGGTATCGACGGAGAGTATGCCCATATCCGATCCCGGTCTCTTTGCCAACCAATCGTTATTATAACCCATGGATATTTATTTCGAAATAATTTAAACCTCAAAAACAAAATATCATATCCATTTCAAAACTAGTTTATACTTCAAACCAAAATATCATATTCATTTCAAAACTAGTTTATACTTCAAAACCAAAATATCATATTCATTTCAAAACTAGTTTATGCTTCAAAACCAAAATATCATATTCAAAACTAGTTTATACTTCAAAACCAAAATATCATATTCAAAACTACTTTATGCTTCAAAACCAAAATATCATTTGAACAAACCCAAATTTCTAATCACTGAATATTTCTTTCAATTTATTTAAACTTGAAATATTCCTTTTTAAATCATCTTAAACCAAAACCACTTTATAAAGTCATATTCTTAAATCTTCAATTGCAAATCAATATATTCGAAGAAAATTCTTAATTAAATACTATTTCAAATAAATTCATTTCCAAAATCATAGTACTTTCAAAGTTATAACACCTTTGCAACCAAACACTTTGAAACCATAATACTTTGAAACCATATCAATTTAAAATGTTATCATTTGGAAATCCTAATATTTAGAAAAATCATAACACCCTTAAAAATAATATTCATTACCAAAGTTATAGCATTTTTAAGTTCATTCGTTCAATTATACCAATTTCGAAAACATTGTATTAACTTATAAATTTCAAAAATGGTTTATATTTCACCTCAAAACATATTCATTTAAACCATTTAAATTCAATGTCAAAATCTTCCAAAATAATATTCATTTCCAAAGTTCATTGAAATTTTAGCCACAACGGCACTTATAAAGTGTCACGGTAAATATATTAACATTTCAAAAACATTGTCAAATTCAAAACAGCGGCACTTATAAAGTGCTACAGTAGGTATTAGAATTTCAAATCAGTTCAATTTCAGAAACAACGGTACTTATAAAGTGCTGTAGACATATTATTGTTGCAAAACAGTTCAGTTTCAAAAACAGCAGTACTTATAAAGTGCTGTAGTAGTTATTTAGTTATTTTCAGAACTAGTTCAAATTCAGAAACAGCAGCACTTATAAAGTGCTGTAATAGGTGTTTACTTATTTCACAACTTAGTTATATTTCAGAATTGATAGCATTTAGCCAATAGTATCTTTAACCACACCATTTAGTAAATGCTACCAATAAAATTTCAGATTTTATTATAACATTTCAGAAACATTAAAATTTCAATTTTAACCATTTTTAACTTATAAAACCATATCTTACATTTCAAAAATATTCATTTGGATATCATTTAACTTATGATTTAAATAAAATAACTTTTTATAATTAAAATATCTAAATTAACTATAATTCATTTATTAAGTCATTAGTACACTATTTACTTAACTTTTTATTTTTAACAAATAACTTAACACTTTATTTAAAATACCCATTTCATAAACAAAATATTCTTTTCATAAGTCAGACTTCACATTTCCAATTGAAAACCAAATTTCCATTATAAAGTTAAGTCATAATTTAAGATACATTTTACCATTTAAATCGTAATTATTTATTTTACAAAACATATCTATTTCATAAAATAAAATCTATTACAATCACTAGGTTAGAATTAAAATTCTACATTAAATCCAATTATATTCTTAAGTTACTTATCATCAATAAAGGTCTTTAAGTTCAATTTAAAACCAATATATTTTTATAATTTCAATTAAAGCCACTTATAGACTTATAAAATTTTAACTTATAGAAAACCAATATCTTCTTATATTTTAAATCATTAAATCAAATCTTTAAGCTCAAATTGCATACATTTAAAAATTCAAAATACTTAATAATTTTTAGGAAAATATTATTTAAAAATATAACCATGGGCCTGTATAATATTTTCTAACCTAGGTCAAGTGATACAGATCTGTATCATTTCAATCCATAATTTAAAAAGAAAAATCCGGGTTCTATCATTTCAAACCCGCAATCCCAAGTCCAATAAAATAAATAAATAAAATCACTCGAGCCTATCATTTCAGCTTATAATGATTTTTTCTTATTCTAAAGTCCGTTCGGGTATGTATCATTTCAACCCATAGTGAAAAGGGAACTTGCAGTGTGAGATACAGAAAATAAAATAACAGTAGAGCATATAATATCATATCAGGTGATGTAACAAATATATAAGCAGTATATAACATCATATAATCATATCACAGGCATATATGAACATAGCATATTAATTTCTACAATTCACATGTCATTGTTTCACAATTATATAAGTACAAATGTTGAGAGTGATGAACTCACCTTTTAGAGTTAGAGATGACAATTTGAAACACACAACTATACTCCGAAAAGCAAGACAAAGCATGAATAGATTTGAATGGATGAAGAGTCAAGATCCAAATCTTGTACACAAACAATTACAACAATTATAAGTGTATGATTCAATATAAAAGACTAGAAATTAAAATAATGGAAAATAAGAATTTAAAATGACATAACTTGCTTTACCCAACACAAGTGGCTCAGCCACATCACTATTGGGCTAGACCACTTCAAAGTATGCTCGGCCATGATGGGTTAAAGGCATGTATGCTTGGCTATGAAGGCAAAAGGTACAGCTATGGCACAAGAATGTGAAGAGGTGACAAGTTACAGACAATAGGAAGGAAAAAGGTCAAGCACTTGTGCTTTATTGGTTCGGCCATGGTTCAAAGGGGCTCGACCTGGGTTGGATCTTGGTCAACTGGTCACGGCAAGGGGTGTTTGGTCATGGCATGGCATGTAGGGGGTGGTGGAACAAGGGTGGCCGAGGCTAATAAATGGGGAAGTGTAATAATGAAAGGCTTGTGATGGTTTTGGTCAAGTTTTGGTGGTGGATCTAGATCTAGGGGTCTCGGCCATGATTGGAGGAGGTGATGTAGAGGTGATGGTCGGTCATGGAGGAGGTGGAGAGATGGTGGTCGGAAATATAGGTGGAGTGGCCGAGTATAGGAGGAAGAAGAACAAAAGAAAATAAAAGAAAAAGGAGGAAGAAAGAGAGGAGAAGCCATGGAAACTTACAATATATTTTTTATCCTCTTTGTACGCAAATAAAATGGGGAGGAAGAGAAATGTTGTACGTGAATTGAAAAGAGAATGAACGGCTATGAGATGTTAAAGAGCTAGGCAAATGAAAAGCCATAAGTTATATAAAGAGGAACCAAAGTCTCTTGGAATTTCCAAAGCCAAAAATTAAAATAAAATCCAATAAATAAAATCAAAGTCTAAACAAATAAAATAGAAAATAAAATAGAGAAATGAACATAGGAAAATAGAAAATAAAAATACAGAAAATAACTACGTGCAAAACGCTGTATTCTATCCAATTTAAAAAGTATAAAGCAGAATTTGATGAAATGAAAAGCAGGACGAATATCAGAATTATATTCTGCTTCAAAAAAAAAATTGAAATTGAAAATTGAAATCTAGAAATTTCAACTGAAAGTCAAAGTTTGACCAAAGTTGACCAAAATATAAAATTTTCAGAAAATCATTATTTTATTATATTTGGAAAAAAATTACAAACAAAATCCAAAATTACATTGGAAAATTCCAAAATTCAATTTTAAATGATTTAAAAATCAAAGTTTTCAAAATAAAAATTAAATAAAATATTTACAAAATTATGGGTTGTTACTTATAAGAAGTTTGTAGGTAGAATTAACGTGGAAGGGAGAGAAGAATTGAATGCTGGAGGTGGTGGGGTCAAATTTGCAACTGTTTTTAGGTAGTGGGAATGGATATACACCGTCTCTCCAGCACAAATATATCACGTCGCCTATAATCATGTCATGTGAATCATGTCATGCTGCCGTGGTTGTCATATTTTCTACATTCATTTTTTTACTCGTTAAGTTTAGATGTGTTAATTGATGATGTGTTGTTTTTATGGCCGATTATTTTAAATATATTAAAAGATGCTTCACTACTTATGTTAATTCATGACGTGTTGTAAGTTTAGTTTAGTTGTGTTCGTTTGTAATTTTATTTTTTTAAATGCAGTGATGCTTATAATACATTGGCTATGTTTGTGTCATCTTACTGCATATTATTTTTTGAGTTGTGCTTTTCCATGCAGAAAATTTCTTATTATACTGCATATTTTCTACCCATAGAAATTGATGTTAGTAACGTGCATGAATAGTGTTAGTAAACGTGTAATTTTGTTCAGAATTCTTCTTATGGTGCTTAGTTACATCTACAAAAGTGCATTTGAACTGCCTAGTGCCTATATTTTCCGGTATGCATGATACATGCAAAACAGAGCTTTATAGTGATTGATTAGTATCAATCTTCAAATAGGCAACTCCTGTCTATCTTTTTTCCTACTCTTTTCTTGCCTGGTATTGATTAGTTACTACGATACGACAATGAGTACTTTGGATCCACAAAAGTTTCCAGGAAAAGCAATGTTCATGCATCTAACCAAAAATCAATTTATGATAAAAGTTCATCATAATTCCATAGATTTTAATAATTTGTATCAGTTGCAGAAATCGGCGTTCCCTATTTGAGAGATGCTAAACATTAATGCCACTTCATTTGCTTGAGCATCCATGCAACAGACTAAAATTGCAAAAATGTACATAGTTCCATTCTGTTTTTGATGTGGTGAATGTACAGCTCTATTTGAAGATATGTAAATCCAGTTTTTTGTATGCAAAATGGAAACTATTTGTATTCCACACTCCCTCATTTTGTGTTCAACATCGTACATATCCCATTCTCATAATGAGATAAACTGATAACAGAACATGGCCTTTTGAATAACACAACAAAAACAAAAACCGAAAACAAAAAACAAAAAACTAATACAGACACTGAAATGATGTTTTTGCTTTTAAGCTTGGATGAACCACTTGTTCCTTGTTGTGGCTCAATATCAGATAGGTATAGAGAACAAAAAAATCTAACAGGGAGGATTAATTTTTTGTAGTTGTAAACAAACGCAAGAGTCAATTTAACGTTAAATTATAGACAAATGAGCCAAGTTCTATTGATTTCATTCATTTGCGGTAATTTTTCCCATACTAACAAATCATAAAACGATAGAATATGCGAGCTATTGTACAATTTTTTAAATATTATTACGAACCATTTACAATGCTTTACATGCTAAATTTTTTCCTTATCCATTCGCTATTCACAATAGAAAATAAGCATGTTACTTCTATATTTGCATTGTACATAAAAACCCAGTAGGTATTTTCTGTCTTTTTCATTTCTCCTTCTTCTAATATATAGGCAATTTGTTTTTTTAAAACCGTTTATGCATACATGTTGTAATTTCTGCTTTTCTGATTTCTACCACTGTCGATTAGTTTGGAATGTTATTAAATGTTCATTATATTTGATATTAGCTGCGTGTACATTAACAGGTTGTCGTACTTTTTTATACATTGATCTACACAGTTTTAGCTGTAAATAGTATTTGTTTAACATGTTGTTGTGCTGCATTTAAATGGGTACGTGGCCCTAATAAGATTGACAACACACACTTCGAATAAGTACCCAAAAAAATGTAAGTAAATTCCAGATTGTAACAATTGTAGGAAGAATTGTAAACCAAGACAGTACATACAAAAGTGATTTCAGTTGAGTATGTAAAGTGGAAGCATTACAAAATTTGACTTTAAACATAGCACAAAATTTTAAGTTGTGGATAGTAGTAACCCAATGAAATACAGAAACATGTGCATGGAGTCAAAGTCTTCATATTTTCTACCTTATTTCGGTTATGCTAATCTTATAACTTTGAAAATTATAATTCAATATATTTTATGGTTCGGTTATTTTTGTACGAATTTAATTTTACACCCGTGCAACGCACGGGCTTCCCTACCAAACAGCTAACCCAAAAGATATAATATTGTGTGCTTTGATTGCTTTGATACAGATAAACTCATAATACACACAAAATAAACTACTTCAATCGAATATTACACTACAACAACATGATCACATGTGAGCAAAATATGCAACATATCATACAGAAAATATATGACGTGAACCTCATACAGTATATAGCTAACATGTACTACAAAATAAGCATGTTTGGAAAATGAATTAGCATTAATCTACGGATAGAAAAATAAACAAAAGGTCAAAACGTTTTTTGACTGTCGGTGAAATAGGCATGAAAACAAAGTTTGCAGCAAATAAAGAAAGACAAAATATAATACATGATAAATACATAATTAAAAACATAGTAATGAAAAGAGTAAATAAATTTCCACAATAGCTAATACAAAGAAGGTAAACTATATGTGAGGATAGAGGTGATTGAAATGTGGTAGATAGGTTAAAACCTATTTGTAGCATGTAAACATTTGTTGAAGTACACGTAAAAAGGTGTAGTTGTCGATGACCACTTCTATACTCCAATGTGTTGTTTGTAAGTTAAGCTGCAAATAGGAATAAGTAAACAGATGGTCAAAACCGACATAGAGTTAATTTATTAGTGAAAAAATATAAGAAATAGATGGTTACACCGAAATATTTTTTACTGGCCATTCAGTAGATTGCATCATTTTTGCTATGTTCTCTCTGTGTGCCAATACAGCACAATTCCAAATCTAAAACATGAAGTGAATAATGTATATTAGGAATCTATATAACTAAATTTCGTAAGGGTATAATATGTTAATATTAGAAGACATACTTCACACCCTAGACTTGTTCTCTGTATTGGCCATGTGGTTTTTGGAATTTCCATAATCTGCCTTGGATAAACATGTCGGCCCTTCAAGATTTGGCTTAGTATTATATACTGCTAATTATAAATTAAACATTTAAATATGTAATTAAAAGAAGAAAACTTACATAATTATCAAATACGTAGACATTGACTCCAAATTCCTATAGAAGATCTACAATTTCGGAAACAATCTCATCTCCATCCGTCCAAATATTACCATGAATGATGAGGTTGCTAAATATTTTTGCAGCTTGTCATCGTTTAGATTGTATAGTTGACATATTTATCTATATCTATAATGTATATTATACCTTTGTAAAGGGAATGTAGTAATTAATTGTATAGTATATTGAGCATGGAGAGAGGAGGAAATACTTTATGAAGGAACATATTTGGCAGTGGTAGAAAAGTTGAGGAAATTAATAAAGTTGATACCTTTTGGAGGGAGAACTAAAATTATAGGAATAATGGCGGCAATAGGATAATTACTGTAAAAAAAATTGTTGCAATAAATATAAAACGGTTTGCAAATAATTTGTAAAATAGTGTAATAGTAAATTCCCTTTTTTCAGGTGGTAGTGGGGTAGGATGAGTTAAGGTAGTATGAGTTAATATATAAATGCTTGTCATAGAATGATGTTACAGTGTGACAATTGTGGTAATGAGTGCTTGGTCGTACCAAAGTTTATATATGTCATTAAATATTGAATAGGATAGGAGTGAATATAGAATGTATATACATGGTTTGCTATTGCATGAATGTTTTGCACCAACGAAAAAAAATGGAAAGCTTTTTTAGGGTGACCTTACTAGGTTTATATGAAATTTGATTTACTACCGAAGAAAGAACTTTGCTATTTATATGGTGCCAATTTTGGACAGAGGCATGACAGGTTAAATTAACAATTCATTATGAAGGAACGTAAGTAAGAAGAGATTATGAAGTGTTATGGCAGGTTAAAGTATATATATTTATTTTGTACGTTATAACAGTGGCCAGTTAAAGTATATATATTTATTCTGTGCGGAGTTATGGCAGCATTATGGTTGGTTAAATTGACCGATGAAGAATTTTGTACATAGTTTACAAAGTAATATTATAGAGGTTTACAGATAAATATATGTAGTTAATGAGGCATGAATATAAATAAGGAGTGGGAGAAGTGGGTGGAAAACGTGGGTGAATAAGGTGTGGTTATACGCCTGGTAATTGAATGTATTTTTTTAAATATATAATAATATATGCTTAGATGGAAAACATGGGTGAATGACGTAGGATTAATGATTTTGGCCTAGTTATTTACCCACTAATTATGAGTTAATATTGTACGTTTCTTGCAGGCGCAGCTCCTTCCATATCCACATAAATTGCTTTAACTAATAAATGCCTAGGTACACTTTCATGCATAAGTAAATAAAGTTAGAATAACCGCTAACTTCGCCGAACAAACCTTATGTCACGTAATTTAGATCCACTATCAAGATGGTACTAAATTGAATAACCATGCATATTGCTACAGTGTACTTCATACGTTTGTTTTTTCTACATAATAAAATCACTTGTATGCCAGAACTAAGTAATAACATACAACGCAAACTATTACTCCAGCCATACTCAGGTTAACACCAAAGGTGAAATATCATTCCACCTTCATATAGATGAGTAAAAAGGGCACTTATTTTGAGCAAAAAGCTACAGCATGGCAAATATAAAGCACATGCAAATGTAATAATGAGGGGAAAAATTAGAATCTGCACAAATGTTGAGACATTACAGATGTGGAACAGAAATACTTCATTAACAAAAGTACATACATTGGACACAAATACTATAGAGACGGGAATACATGAAACCAAAAGTTACAACATGTAAAAAGAAACTAAGTGAAACAAAGTAGAATAAGTTGTGAAAACAAAGGCGTGGACATGATGATCGTAAGACAAAGATGCGAAGATCAAACATGTGAAGGTCAAACAGAATTAGTAGTCGTTTTGTTCCGCCCACTCGATCTGTAAATGCAAAGAATTAAAAGTAATTAGAAATATTTGTCCCACTGTCAGTTGAAGAAAATAAAAATATATTACCACTGCCTTAATAAACTCCTCATCTGAATCAATCCAATCGTAAAACACGGTTGTCTGCGGCTCTACTGGATCGATCTCTTCTGACTCATTCGGTTGAGAAATATTGGTGTTTTGCTGGTCTTATGCTACAATGTCAACTGAATTGTTGATGTTGTTCATTTCATTACAGGCAGGAAAAGTGGTAGTTTGTTTCTCCTGTGGACCACCGTCATATGGTTCAACCTTAACCACAGATAGCAACAAAGAGTCGGCAGCAGGTTTGATCACATCTATAGATGACATTGAGTTTGTGGTTGAATTTTGAACAGTGCCCTTTGTTTCAGTGGTCGGTGGTGCTAATGCCGCTCTTGCACCCCCTTTAGCTACTACTCTTTTCTGCAAATAACACATCAATTACAGTCAGAAGAACATGAGATAATAATTAAAGGGTAAAGAAAGTTGTAGATATAGGTAAACCCGTTTCATGTTGATGCTAGTTCTATGTAACCCTTAAAACAAAGTTATATGCTGAGAATAAAATATTAGCACATTAGTATAATATGATACATATTGGTTGTAACAGGTGGACAAAAATTTCATATACATAATAGAAAGAAGAAAGCATGAAAGAAAGATAAGATACACGCATTGTTATAAAATTTTGACAAACAGTCCATAAGCAAGACGGTGAGAAGAAAGA
Organism: Allium fistulosum; assembly: GCA_030737815.1. NCBI lineage: Eukaryota > Viridiplantae > Streptophyta > Magnoliopsida > Asparagales > Amaryllidaceae > Allium > Allium fistulosum. Next base: position 1,381,686,309 of record CM060901.1, on the reverse strand, counting down.
AAAAAATTTGGATAAGTTCACAGCAACATGTAGTATGAGAATGAAAACATAGAGAACGAATGGAAAAAAAGCAAAAGGAAAAAAGTACATACTATTAATTAGAGAAATGACTGCCTACGAACTGAAAAGAGGAAGAAAGGCATAAATAGAAGTTGACAAAGTGGGTAGACAGGTGCGGAAACGTGATGCGTGGAAGAAGTGGGAAACACATATTTTCAGCAAATTGTGGCAATCCGCAACTCAACATATCTACTAACTTTGCAGCCATCCGATGGGTACGTGGCCCCAATTACTGTCAAAATATATATAGATGCTTTTCATAGATGACGTGACATTGAGACATGACTTAATATAGCATAAGTTAATGGGACATGGCATGAGTTAATATATAAATGTTTGTCATGGATGATAGGACAATGTGCCAAAGGTGGTAGTGAGTAGTGATGCTTCGAAATAAAGTATATATATTTCGTTAAATATTTAATGGGAAATGGGTTGATATAGAATATATCTACGGCTTACTATTGCATTTGCATGTATATTTTGCACCAACCAAGAAAAATGGAAAATTGAAAAAATCATGCATATCTATGGCTTACTATTGCATGGCTTTAAGTTTCACGTTGATGAACAAATCACGTTGATCGAAAGGCTGCATGAAGCTGCAGAGCTGGGTGCCAATGTAGATTTGGCTGACTTGTTTCCTTCAATTGCCTGGATACTGAATTTGTTTAGACGATCCAAATACAGTTCCCAAGTGTCACATGAAATAGATAGAATGCTAGAAAGCATTGTTGTGAATAGCTCTGTTGTGAAGTATTTATTACACGTTATTCTATTGCAGTTCAGTGCTTCACGTGACAGTTGTATATAGGCTGTGCCAACTATGATTCGTACGGTTGGATTAGATCAGTTGAGTATGGATAAAGTATACATTTTTTTGCTCTTTGGGTTCTTTTAACAGAGGTGCAACTGCTGACTTGTTTGCAGAAATTTAGGAGAGTTGGTTGTTGGATTTGGTGCATTATATGTCAGTAGTATAATAGCATAACGTAAGTGTGCTTGCTCCAACAATGTTTACTTGTTTGCATGGGTTGCATGGTTTTGCAATGTTAAATATTGACAGGCTGTGGTTTGCATGGTTTTCCATTGTATACATCACGAAAATAGAGTGGCCATTTATTTTTCCAGTACGAATGAGTTTTGAATTGATGTTGAGAGACTTAAGGGTGATAATAGCAGTGTTTGCCTTTTAAATATTGCTGTGTAAAATTACCATACAAAACCATATAAATATAACCGTATAAAACCATTTCTTCTTCTATACAAATCCATTCAATGGGATTTTTTTAACCATATAGTGAATGCTTCGTGTCTCAGACACCTCGTCTCGTGCTGATTGCACTACTGTCCTTTTTTATATCTTGTTAAGTCTCCTCCACTTTGAAATATTATATATGTATAAACATTCAACGTAAGGAATAAAGAAATACTATGCATAAAATCAACAATTTAAAGTATATGAAATATTTGTCGGTTCGTGTGTGTATTCATATGTTGGGTGGAGGGAAGACAAAGTTTTCATGAAGTGAGGGAAGGACATGGGGGAGGACGTCTTGCATTACTTGTATCGCTGAGCCAGAACCATACTAATTTGTGGAAAATGAGACACAAAGCGCAATAATAAAAGAATTTTGATTAAAATACATGTAGAAATCGAGCTTTTTGAGCAATTACCGGTTTTGTAGTACACGTGGAGGTATAAACTGGAGTTGAAAAGGATTAAAGAAGTTAGAAAACTTGAAAAGCGGGTTGGACCGTGGAATATATTACGTGTAGTGGATGAGCTAGAGAACCAGAAGCCGCATGATATAAATGGTGATGATAAATCTTGGCCACTCTTTGCCTCTTGTTTGTCTCACCAAGCTCTTTTATTATATAGATAACCAATAAGTTATTTTCTTTTAAATAAGCTATCTAAAGTCTTAAAACCTTAGATAAGCATTGGAAGAAAAAAACTGAACAAGAAAGATAATTCTTTGTCATATAATCATGAAAACCGAAGAAGATTACGATTTAGAATTAGAATCATAAAAATGCAAAATCTTCATTTTTTTGGTAATTTTTTTAAATATTTGGAATGTCGGGGAAAATTGTGTACCACAGCTACCCTATAGAATACAATAGCCTATGATTTTTATTTGATGATAATAAACACATATATATTCGTTTAAATGTATTTGTTATTGTACTATTTCATTTTTCCACATAATTAAATAAATATTTGTTAACTAAAATAAATAACTCAGAATTCACAATTAAACAAATATTTTATTGCAAATTCAAATGGTACAAATTTGGGCTCTCACCACATTTGCACATTTTCAATTTCACTATACAGGTTTCATTTACAACACAATTTTAAATATACAATTTTCACCTCACTACATTCACTCATCACTCATATTTGATCTTCAACTCTGTTCCAGCCTAAATCCAGCATTTGAAATATCTATAAAATAAACACTGACGCGGTAAAATTGAAAAAAAAAATTTGCTGTGTACAATGAAGTGTGTGTTTGAAAATATTATTTGCCTCGGTTATTTGGGTTGTTCGTCATTATTTATTTTCTAATTCATCTTACGCGAACAACTTGTGACATGCACAGTGTATCGCTGTACATGCCACAAAGTCATGCACACCGATATACACTTGCTTGTTAAAACTGTAGGGATATGTGAGCACAAGGTCAAACCCAAGCAAAAGCTGGATTCAACTCAGGTGCTAACAAAACACAGTCATGAAAATAACACAAGAATGAAGCAATTTAACTCGAAGAAAATCAACACACACACCAGACTTCAAAGTGCAAGCCTCGACATGATAAATGGATGCTAAGTAGCAATGTCATATGGAACCAGACTCCAAATAGTGGTGCAACCGGACTATATTTCAAACCAGAACAAAATAATAAGAACAATGCACATGAGCACAGTGGAGCATGCAAAGAGTTTAACTACAAGTAACATAGCAATACAAATATAACTCAACAAGCCAGTGAAATAAGGAAAGACTCAAGTGGAACTCGAAGCAACTAGAAATTCAACATGCAATTGTGAACATGGAATCCAACATGCAAACAGACAAGGTCATCATTGAACCCAGACTAGTCAGAGCACACAACAACAACAAGCTCAGTTTCAACAATGCAACATGAAGACTCAAATGCAAACTCAAGCATGAACAAAAGCAAGGTCCAGAGCAGACTCCAAAATGCAATGGCAAAAAATTGAACCACACATGTTAACATGAATGCATACATTCAGAAATGAACCAACTGGAGCTGCAGTAATCACAATACACAAATATGCATATACACGTATGTATGTATACATGTATATAAGCATATAAAAATTCAAAGCCGTGGGTCATGAACGAAGTCAAGAATTGTTTCAAAAAGTCAGAGAAGTGAATAGGCATATGTTTGAACAAGTCATTGAACAAGTCAAGATTCATAAAGTCCAAATCTATCTCAAATTCAAGTATCGAGCCGTAAGAGAACGATGCCAAAGTCAAAGTAGTAAAGAATGGAAAGCAAATTCAAATAATGATAAGATGAACAAGTCAGATTAATCACATCGTTCAATCGAAAATCGTATGGTCGAGCAAACAACTAAAAAATTCAAATAAAATATATACGAACGAGATTATAGGAATTCAATCCCTATTTAAACCCAAAATCATCATCGGCAAAAAGGCATTCGAGTTCAAGAAAAATCAGAGTGCAAGCATTGAAATAAATCACGAACTAATCCAGAACTCGAATCAAGTCGAGCATAATTATAAACCAAAAAAGGGAAAACACGTACCAATTTAATCCAAGCATTCGAGCTCGACATTTGAAACAGTCGCAAAGCAAATCAAAGAACACTGATTGAAGCAGTAGGATAATTGTGGAACGAAAGCATCAAAGCGAACAATCGATCTGAATTTTTTAATTCAAAGCGGCGGCCTCAAAATAATCAAAACCCTATTTCTCTGAAGAGTAACAAAAAGGGATCGGCCAAGGAATCACTGGAATGAAAAAAAATAAAGACGTCTTTATTTTATTAGTGGGCCGGTCTAATTTTTATATATTGGGCTTAAAATTTTAAATAGGGTTTTGAGTTTAGTTGTTTATTTTTATTGTGTAATTTTCTTTTTTAAATTGTGTAAATTCTAGTTGTGTAACTAGGTACAAAATACAGGGCGTAGTTTGAGAATTCGCAACTCAGTGGCTGAATTGTGATAGGATTTTGAGCTTAGAGTTAGGTTAGTCAAGTTAGCGGGTGTCACAAGTTTACGTATGTAAGCGTCTGACTACTTAATTTTTAGTAGAAACCTTGGGGGCAGCACGTAGGCAAGTTATTGCCAAAGCTGGGTAAATTTGTGTGTGATCTCTACTGCATTATTTTCTGTTATTGTTTTTATTTCCGCATTAATTTTAATTTTTTATTAGCACACCTTATTCACCCTCTTTAGGGTGAAAACGATCCTACATACCCTGCATTGACAATCCAAGGTAGTTGTGTTAACCACACCGCAGACTGCTAGGTTGTACTTGCAGGCCACTACCCCGTGGTAAATACTTGGTTGTTAACTAACACCACGTAGGAACCCTAGGTTTACTAAGATTTGTAGATTTTCCACATTTCACTCAGCCAAGTTTTAGTTTTTTCTTCCCATATCATTTTTGAAAGTAGTACATAAAATGAAGTTGATTGCAAAGAGTTAATTGTGGATTGATTACAAAAATGATTAAGATTTAAGAATCGTTTTAGGTGATTTGAATTGCGATAACTCTTAAACGATAGTACTGTATTAGTTTTATCAATAAGGGAAATATTGTATAGGATGGTGTATGGTGACATATCATTTTAGGATAATTTTAACTCCACATGAAATATTTACAGGAAATTATTGTCAAGGACAAAATTTCTCAGCGTTTTTGCCTCAAGGACAGACCTTCAATATTTTATCCTTAAGGACAACTTTTTTTAGGTATCAGTTTTTAGTCATTGATAGCAGTTTTTAGGTATCAGTTTGTAGTTATTGGTAGCAGTTTTTAGGTATCAGTTTTTAGCTTGGTAGCAGTTTTGTTGTCCTTATGAATAATTTTGGAAAATGTTTGTCCTTCTGAATAATTTTTAGGAGAATGTTTGTCCTTGTGGTAAAAATATTGAGGTTGTGTCCTTGAGGCAAAAAATATACAAATCTTTGTCCTTTAAATTAATTCCCCCAAATATTTAATGGTTGAATAAAATTACCTAAATAAATCCTACCAAAAAAACCTAAATAAATATTGAGGGACGACCACAGCTGGTCTTTTGGTTATTCACATTTTGCGGATTCCTTCAGCACGAAATATAAATTTCGCAAACCTTCTTGTAGTTAGTTCCATTCTATCTTTGCTATCTCCTCTTCAGCTAGTCTAAACTCCAATCTACATTAATTTCTCTCTCAAACCCCTAATTCGAGCTCTAAGTAAATGGAGATTGCGGTTCCAATTGGCTCCTTTTGCCCAAATTTTATGCTCTCGCCGCTAACTTATCGCCTCTCTAGCGCTTCCATCAAGTAAGTCATTAGACCTTATTCTACATCGTTAATCTAGATTATATATCTATTTTTGTAATGGCACTACAGTGAATGAAACTGTTCGTTACCTGTATAAACACTCCAATGGCTAAAAACGGGTATTTTGCAGGTATACGCATGATCAATAAATCATCAACTACAAAAAAGAGGGATATGTTGTATTATTTGCGTCTCACTAAATTACGAAGAATTAGTTGATCACATAAGTATACCAAGTGATAGAGGATAAATAGGAGCTGCTACTTTACATATGTATATATATCGCTCCGTTTGCAATTTTCGTTTGTCTGAAAACTTATTCAAACCATGCATAGTCATACGCTGCCCTTTTAGTTTATCAGCTTTAATCACTTAATATTTATATGTACAAAGTTTTTGATGTTAACCGGGTTTTTGACCAACGTCAAAACGAAGATAAAATGATTCGATCCTACGAATAAAGCAGGAAAAGGAAAGAGTCAATATTCACCCGCGAAACCCTTATTTCTTATTTATTGGATTCCAATATTGTCTTGATTCAATAATTTATTAAAATAAAAATAAAAGACTTTCGAAACATCATAAAAAGGCAAGAAGAAGGAAATATCAAAAAATGAGCGAAAAAAGTTGACTTGAGTTTTTCAATTTGGCGCTGGGGTCGGACCCAAGTCATACCTGAGTTGAACCTAGGAAAAATGAAAGAAAACCTGAATTGAAAAACAACTCGGTACCAAGTTGTTTTTCTCGGGTCGGACTCACAAAACTCTCAGGTCGGACTTCAAGCAATCGTCATCGAGTACAACTCAAGTCTGACACAAAACTCTCGGGTCAGACACCAAGCAATCGTCACTAAGTATATAACTCGGTATCGAGTTGTTTTTCTCAGGTATGATACACAAAACTCTCAGGTCGGACTCCAAACAATTGTTACTAAGCAGAACTCGGGTCCGACTCACAAAAATCTCTGATCGAACTTCAAGTAATCGTTACCGAGCAGAACTCGGTTGAACACACAAAACTCTCAGGTCGAACTCCAAGTTAGGTCAACCCCGACCCGAAGCTCATGATTTTCACCGACGTTAAGACAAAGACGAAACGATTTGAAATCTTGGAAGCACACTTAGAAGAGGCATGGAAATGACTTGAAAAAATTTCTACAAAAAATGAGCTAAGGAAATAAGTCGGCAACGGCCTATTTAACTCGAGGACGAGTTGTTTCTACCACTCAATTCTTCACTCCAACTTCTTACGAGTTATCATCTACCTCCTTCACATGCGACCAAGTGATTTTCATGAGTTTTGGATTACCGATTCCAAGAGTTGAAGAGATGACAGCTAAAATGGCAGAATAAACCAAGTGATGAAGGAACTATCGCCAAAATCAACTAACAATCGATGAAAACAATATGGGACAAATCAAAATGAAGTAAGAAGAGTGATGCAAGAAAGTACAAGTCGATTCCCACTAAGGAAATAACTTGGTACCGAGTTATATAACTCGGTACCGACTTATATTAACAAGTCAGGGAACACTGCAACTTTTCGTGTGACTTTGGGTTGATGTATGGACTCTGCTGCAAGTGGCTTTTGATCCAACATATCTATTTCCCTTATAAATACAAACCATAGAATAACCAAAATAAGGGCTTCTCCCTGCTCTTTTTTCTTCACTCTGGATCTGAGACTCCATTGCTCGTTACCATCTTTCTTCCTCACAATAGTCATTAAGACAGCCATTCTTGGCAGTTCTAGGCCTTAGAACCAGTCAACTTCTTGTACTTGTGACTCTAATTCCTTGTAATCTCATACAAACTATTTCAGATTCATAATCAATAAAAATATAAAGTGGATGTAGGTCAAAGATTGTCGAACCACTGTAAAAACCTTGTATTTCTACTTGTTAGATCTAGGTCTCACAGGTTTCCTACAATTCATCCTTGGGTGTTGATCTATTTTTGACGTCAACATTTTGATGCTTTTACTGAGAAAACTGTACCCATGCTTAGATCTAACTCTCAACTTTGGATTGGATATATCCAGAAGTTAGATTCAGAAATTCTACTTGAAGGATTTGAAGAATTGCTATTGGAAATCAATGGCTCCCAGAAAAAGAAGAATTGCCTTCGGAAGATCTACAGGAGCATTGGTTAGTGATGAAGAAAACACACCAAACGGAAGTTAACAGTGGAAATGCAATAGCAGGATCCTCTGCTCAACATGATGTAGTGACCAAAGGAGAGTTTGATAAGATGATGAAAGAGCTTAACCAGAAGATGGTGGATAGCCAAAAAGCTTTAATGGATAAGATGGATGATTTGCTAACATTGCAACCACCGGGGACAAGGAGAGTCAGAAGGGAAATTTCTCCTGCAATAGAATAATAGAACTCTTTGGTTTCTGGACAATACATAAAGAATGGAAAGCAAAAACAAAAGGACATAACTGCTGGAGTTGCAAGAATTGTTGCAGGAGGAAATAAGAGCCTTCCTCACATAAAGAAACCAACCGGTACTGAGAGGTTTCCGCTCAGTACTAACTCAAATCTTGGAGAGAACAGTGTACATGAGGAAGATGCAATAACGGTTTCTGACTCTGATGACGATCTGATGATGGATAATGATGATTTTGAATCAAAAGCTGGAGGAAATGTTGTCGGAGTTCAAGCAACCGCAACTGAACCAATCCTACGGTGACGAAATACTACATGAGTGGTTCTCCCAGAGACTGGAGAACCTAGACGGCAGTTGGTAAACCAAGATCGTTTGTAGAGTCAAATACTCGGTGCTACCCCTGGTACTCGCCCTACGGGGAATACCGTGCTAGCGAGGAACACATAGCAGAAATGGTTATGTGGCTAGTCGAGGAAAGTAGAGGTAGGAAGAATGATGACTGGGTCTCCACGCCGAGTAGAATCCCATTCACAGAAAACATTTCGAGAGAGGAATACCCTAGAAAGTTCACTATGCCAACCATGCCATCCTACAACAACACCACAGATTCTAGACAATACCTATTCAAGTATGAATGACATATGGATGGAGCATGGGCTACGGATGTTATTCGCTGCAAATGTTTCCCTACCTTCTTGGAAGGAGTCGCTTCTATGTGGTTTACTAAGCTCGCACCGAAGTCTATTTCTACTTTTGACGAATTAGCTAAGAAGTTCCTGGAGCAGTTTAGACCTCATGCCGCCCGATCAAAGGACGTAATTTCCCTATCTAGCTTGTCTCAAGAATCAATGTCTTTGAAAGCTTTCTTGAACCGATTCAACATCACTGTTATGAGTTAGCATTTCGAAGGAGGATCTTGTATTTATGGCCTTGGTCCGGGGCATTCACTCAGATACAGATTTCAGTAGATAGTTAAAATGAAGCAACCCACTATCATGGAAGAATTTCACCGAAAGGCAAATCAATTCCTGCGGTTGAAAGAAGCAGGACTGGTTGAAAGAAAGGTTGGTAACGAACAACCGAAGGAAGTAATCCAGAGCAACATTGCAGTAAACTTTGGTAATTAGAAGCAAAGAAGTCAAAATTTCGATAACGGGCATGACGTAAATGCGAAACGTCCGAAGAACTTCGGATTGGAAGAAGACACACCCTTGAATGGCACATCGAAGAATATATATCTTGCTACTCAAGGAATTGAGCAATATAAGAAACCGCCAAAGAGAGAAGCGATGGAGTAGGAGAAATGTTTTGGGAAGTACCATCGCTTCCATGAAACTCACGGGCAAAACAATAACCAATGCCGACATTTGAGGAATTTGATCACGAGGAGCTGATAAGGAAAAACAAGCTACATTAATATGTTAGGGAACCGCGGAATGACGGAGGGTCTACCTACTCAAGAAAAACTGCCTAGACCAAGCGGAGAGGGGCTTAGGCGATCTGATGAAAGACTGGTCATCATATAACCTTCAAGCTAGCCGGTCACTCAGTAATGAAGCAACAACCTAAAACAATACCGTTTCATTCATTTTTATCAAATTTCCTTTCGCAAATAAGCCTCTCAAGGACACTAGGGGCTTTGTAAATATGCAGGATTTGCCATTTCTTCTACTCAAACAAAATCCGCTTCTTGAACCAATAGTACCGTGTTATTGCAAGTAAAACTCATGTGCTGCGCAACAACATAGCCGAGAAAACGTTCACCTGCCCTCGAACGACGGACGACGAGTGTGGACTCACAAACTACCGGATTGACGGGTCATATCGATCTCCAACCTTACATGAACTGACGTTGTTCCAAGGCTGGAAATGTCGGGAAGATCCAAACCGCCGGATCGACGGGTCATATCGATTATCAACCTTCTGAGAACCGACGTTGTCCTAATACTAGCAACGTCGGTAAGGTCAAAACTGTCGGATTGACGGGTCGTATCGATCCCAAACCTTCTAAGAACTGGCGTTGTCCTAAGAGTGACAATGTCGGGAAAGTCTTAACCGTTAGATCGACGGGTCGTATCGATCTTCAACCTTCTAAGAACTAGCGTTGTTCCAAGACTGGCAACGTCGGGAAGGTCTAAACCGCCGGATTGACGGATTGTATCGATTCTCAACCTTCTAAGAACCGAAGTTGTCCTAAGAGTCGTAATGTCGGGAAGGTCTTAATCGCCAGGTCGACGGTCACATCGACCCCTAACCTTCTGAGAACCGGCGTTGTCCCAAGACTGACAACGTTGGAAATGTCTAAACCGCCAGATCGACTTGTCATATCGATTCTCAACCTTCTGAAAACCGACGTTGTTTCAAGACTGGCAACGTCGGAAAGGTCTAAAACCGCCGGATTGATGGGTCATATCAACCCCTCACCTTTTGAGAGCCGGTGTTGCTCCGGCAACGCCGTGAAGATCCAAAACCGTCGGGTCCGTCAAATCAACCTCTACCTTCCGAGAACCGCCATTGACTAGACAACACTAGAAAGAGAAACCAATTTCCAAGAAATCGTTGCCACCTAGAGACTGGCAGGAGCACACCATCGTCTAAAGATAGACGACGACGGAAGGCATTTTCAAAATCAAATCATCGATGCACTAGTTTCCGAAGATAGAAGCAGATGCTCGAATGAGTTTTCAACTCTAACTTGCAGGAATCATCAGTAGCCTGGAGATAGGCAACGCCAAGGAAAAATCCACGAAACTGAACCGCTCGTATGCTTGTTTCTAGTGATAGAAACTGAAAAACGACCGGATCCTCAACCCTGAACAATGGAAGAATTTGTTATGACGAAAGATGATGCATCTTTACGATACATACACCCATAATGACGTTGGTTGAAGATATCAACTTGAAAGAGTTTGATCGCCGCCCAGAGATTAGCAGCATCGACGCTTGGAATTGGACGGTAAAAGTACCAGTTCCCAGAGATAGGAACCATATTGCAGGTAAAAACCGTGATAATGCTAGCAGCCAGGCGGGACGTGCACGGCTGAATATAAGCAAGGAAAGTCACAGAAAGTTATGAATTTAACCATCATACTCACCCTATCCCAGAGCAGGATTGAGAATCAGACCGGGGGCAATCAAACGAATTGCTCAGGATATCCGGTCTCTCGTAAATGCCATAACTTTTCGAATATCGGCATTACTCGAAGACTGATGACATCGTGAATGTCTTAATCGTTAGGGCCGGCAGGTCAAATCGGCCCCTAACCTTCTGAACCGGCGTTGCCTAAGACGGGTGACGTCGAGAATGTCTTAACCGTCAGGATAACCTTTCTAATACCATCATTGCCCGAAGACTGACGATATCGAAAAGGTACAAACCCAAATCTTCAGAGATCTGGCGTCACCCGAAGATAGGTAACGTCAGGATGACATAATCATAAAACCTTTAGGAATCTGATGCTGTTCGGAGACTGGCGATGTTAGGAAGAAGTATTCGCTTTCGAGCCGATCGAATCATTCGACTCTAACCTGCATATATCAGCTATTGCTCAGAGATAGGCAACATCAAAGACGAATCTTCAGAATTGAATCCACCAGTGTGCTAGTTTTCGGAGATAGAAACTGGTGCACGACCTGATTCCGACCCCGAACTTTAGGAACCCGATTTGCCCAAAGACTGGAAGCGTCAGGGTGGAGCCATAAGAATTGAACCATTGACGTGCTAGCTTCCAGAGATAGAAACTAGTGCACGACTGGGGCGTTGTCCATAGTCGTTGGAAATTTTACTATTTTCTGCCAATAGACAACTTCAAGGAAGGATAATCGGAAATTAGGTAATTCTTGTGTCAGTTTCCAAAGATTGAAACTAGTGCCTGAACAGACCTCAACGACAGTGCTAGCGACTAAGCGGGACACGCTCGGTTGAGGATAGTCGTGGAAAGTTGAAGACAAGTATTATCGGGCTTTCTCGATCCATGACCATGACTGGGGAAGCACGATCGGACTGAGGGCAATCAAATAATTTTTTCTGCATATTTAACTCACACTAATGCCCGGATTCACGGCAGAAAACTCTACAAATAAGACTTAGTTCACCATTGAAACATATGAATGAGGGTTGAATATTATATGTAATGTTCCCCAACAATAGGGAGCAATGCAGAGCTTGGGCTATTTACAATGAAAGTGGGCCAAGGTAAACTCAACCCAATTCATTAGGGACTTGCCTTCGTCTGGAGATAGCAACGACATGAAGGAACAACCGCATATGGATCGATGGGATTATTCGACCCTAACTTGTAGGAATCGACCGTTGCCCGAAGGTAGGTAACGTCAAGAAAGAAGCTCAGAATAGAACAATTCACATGTTGGTTTCTGAAGATCGAAACAAGTGCACGATTAAACTCTCGTGACAATGCTAGTGGCTAAGTGGGACACGCTTGGTCAAGGATAAGCAAGGATAATCATAAAGGAATCTAAAGCTGGTATCGTTTGGTTTTCCCGATCTAGGATCATGATAGAAAAAACACATTTAGATTGGGAGCAATTGGATAATTTTTCCCACAACATTCAACTACTACGAGTGCCCAGAGTTAGACATTTTGAAAAATAAGTTCTGTGAACATGATTTAGTTTACGGCAAAGATCATAAAAAGAGGGAATGAATATTCCAACTGTTTTCTGAGACTGTTAGGAGAGTGCGAAAATGGAGTTATCGACGACCAACAGTTGGTCGAAAGGCACATGACCAAACACAAGCAGAAATGACTACATAGTTGGTTAAATGATGGCTCTATTTGGCCAAGCAAGGCGCTTTGGCAACTGTATGCAAGGCTGAATAAAGGAACATAACCAAAGCAATTGCCGGGTTTTTGTTTATATGCACAAAATTGCGAGATAGTAAGGCCGCTTTTGCGTAAACACGACTAAAAAGAAGACCGATAGGCCAGCAAGCTTTGGGGATCCCTATTTGCTCTTCCCTCTTCGTCCAAGACCCGTAAAGCCATGTACTCATTTAGAGGAGGCGGATTTAGCAACAGCTTTGTAGGAGCAACCGTGCCTTGTAATTCAGCCGTGATCAATCGCCCCGACATAACAGGAATAAAAGGCAAAGCCTAAGCTGTGAATGATCCAACTTCAGGAGGAGTAGACATACCACCATCGGGCTTGAAGCGCGGCGATCGACGAGTCACTCTAAACAAGAAAACTTGGTGTTCAACTCGATCAGGTATGTTTTATTTTGAAAGTTAAACCTCGTGTGACCGACGCCCAAAGTCCAAAGGATGTCGACGTATGTCGACCAATCGAATTTCGAGCATTGACCGAGGCAAGTGAGAAATGTCTATCTATGCGGTATAAGTCCTGTGTCCCGTATGCTACGAACGGTGTAGATAACTCGTTCGTACTAGAAAAACAAGTCGCGTCGTGCAATGATACTATATGTCAGAATTTACCCGTTATCAATGAGTAATCGATAACGGAGCCGCTGTTCGGAGCAGCACAGAAACTTTTCTTTCCAAGAACATGGAAAATGAAGCAAAATGAAAAGCATAGCGACGGAATCATCCAACACGACCGTTTGTGAAGCGAACCGTTTTATTGAAATGTAAGTGGCAATAAAAGAACAGCCGTGTGTTGATAGGAGTTAGCCGAAGGCAGAGAGTCAGATGTGTCTTCAAAGCGGCGTGAATGCGAGCTAGGACAAGCTTGAGATCCATCATAGGTCAAGCACAACCCAAACTTCATCTGTCTCCACTAAGAAGCAGTTGGCTCCACCACCACCATCATCATCGCTATTGCTGCAATGGTCGCCGTACCTTCGATTTTGGATAAATTTCACTTGATGGCCAAAAGCTCTAACGGGGGCAACAAAAAAGCAAAAATTAAAACAATACACATTGAAAAGAGAGCATGCTCATCTAAGACATGGAACGATATCCAGAGCATAGGTTTTGTCCTTAGCATGAAGAATGAGGAATGAAATTCTAACTATTCAAAATGGTTGAAGGAATGTCCACTGGACAAAGGTGACGCTTCGAAGCAGTTTTTGAACGACAATCCAGAACCAAGGGATATCAAATTAGAACTTGCCTTGACCCAGAGCACGTTTTGTTTTCAATGAAAGCTTACACCGGGGGACAAATGTTAACCGGGTTTTTGACCAAAGTTGATTTCAACCGGAAGTTAGAATGTCAAAATGAAGACAAAATGATTTAGGACTTTGAAAACATTATAAAAAGACAAGAAGAATGAAATATCAAAAAATGAGCTAAAAAAGTTGACTTTGAGTTTTTCAACTTGACACTTAGGGTCGGACACGAGTCATACCTGAGCCGAACCTAGGAAAAATGAAGGAAAACTCGAGTCGAAAAACAACTCGGTACCGAGTTTTTTTCTCAGGTCCGACTTACAAGACTCTCAGGTCGGACACCAAGCAATCATCACTGAGTATAACTCAGGTCTGACACACAACACTCGGGTCAGACTTCAAGCAATCGTCGCTAAGTATATATAACTCGGTACCGATCCATTTAACTTGTTACTGAGTTGTTTTTCTCGGGTCCGACTCACAAAAGTTTCAAGTCGGCCTCCAAGCAATCGTTACCGAGCAAAGCTCGGGTCTGACTCACAAAAATCTCAGGTCTGACTTCAAGCAATCGTTACCGAGCAGGACTCGGGTCGGACACACAAAACTCTCAGGTCGGACTCCAAGTTAGGTCAACCCCAACCCGAAGCTTATGATTTTCACCGACGTTAAGACAAAGATGAAAAGATTCAAAATCTTGGAAGCACACTTAGAAGAGACATGGAAATGACTCGAAAAAATTTCAATGAAAAATGAGCTAAGGAAATAAGTCGGCACCGACCTATTTATCTCGGGGACGAGTTATTTCTACCACTCAATTCTTTACTCCAACTTCATACGAGTTATTATCTACCTACTTCACATGTGACCAGTGTTTTAAAAAAAGCGAGTGAGGCGCGCCTCAATGCGAGGTGTCCCCAAAAAAGCACCGAGGCGCATCCAGTGAGGCGTTTTTCCATAAAAACGTAAGCCTCAACCCTTTGAGGCGCAAAAAACGTAAAAAAAGTTTGAGACGTACGTTTTTCCCTCAGTTTTTTACATCGCAGCTGCATAACTTTCTACTCCACTCTTTTACTAAACCATTCAACTCACGCTTAGGGTAAAAAAAGAGGTAAATTTTTTTTCTTTTAAAATTTGTAATTTGATTTCAGAATCGATTTCGATTCTGATTCTTAGAATCGATTTCGATTCCAGTAATCGAATCGAAATCGATCCCATGTTTTGGAATCGATTTTGATCCCAGTTCTGGAATCATAATCGAAATCGATTCCTGGAATCGGATTCGATTCCAGAACTGGAATCGAATTCGATTCCTGTAGAGGAATCGATTTCATCTCCAGGTAATAAAAAAATATACCTAATTCCTTTGAAATCTGCAGGTAAGCATCTTCTGATTAGGTCATTAAAAACATAAAATTTACCGAGTTTTGAGAAGATTAAATTCATTCATCATATTTCTGCTGCTCAATAAGTCGATAAGTCGAGTTACATGTATTTTGATTTTTGCTCCTTTTAGGCTTATACACATTTTTTTACCGTAACTGCAAATTTCCTTAACAATGAGCAAGAGAGATATAGCTTGGAAATGAGCAAAAGAATTACCCAATTCATCAAATCCGAAATACTTTGTGCGTTTTGTGATCATAGATGCACCGAGGGAATTGCTCGATTCAAAAAACATTTAGCTTGCACTCACGTTGGAATCATTCCTTGCCCAAAAGTGCCACAAATGTACAAGAGGAATGCATTGCGACTTTGGAAAAAATTAAAATTGTCAAGCAAGCAAAAATCGATATGTTTCGTGAGGTTGGTAGAAGTAAAATCTTTGAAAATGATTCTCATACCGTTGAGCTTGACCTTGAGAGTGGTAGTAGAAGGGAGCAATGGATAAGTTTATAAATGTAGAAGCAAAACAAAGCACTTTAAATAATCGTTACAAGAAAGAAGAAAGAAAAGAAATTTGCAAAAACATTGGCTTATGGTTTTACACTAGTGCTATTCTATTTAATGCGGCAAACACGCCATATTATAAAGAAGCGATGTAAAATATTGTAAAGTTTGGTGTCGGATTTAAACCACCTTCTAGTCATGAGTTAAGAACTTGGATTCTTAAGGAAAGCGTTGATGATGTTGAAAGCACCATGGATGCATACAAAAGAGATTGGAAGAAATATGGATGTACTATTATGTCCGATGGTTGGTCCGATAGTAAAAGTAGGGTTATTATTAATTTTCTACTCAATAGCCTGAAAGGTATGTGGTTTTTGAAATCTATTGATGCATCAAATATGATAAAGAATGCAAATTTATTGGTTACATATTTTAATGATGTTATTGATGAAATTGGAGAGGAGAATGTAATTCAAATTGTTATCGACAATGCTTCTAATTATAAAAGAGCCGATAATATTCTAATGGAGGAAGGGCAAAAATTATGGTGGACTCCATGTGCGGCCCATTGTATTGATTTAATGCTTGAGGATATTAGCAAATTGACCGTGTTTAATCAAACGATTCAAAAAACAAAGTTTGTAGTAAAATTCATATATGGCCATTCATGGGTTCTTGCTTTAATGATGAAGTTTACAAAAAATAGAGAGCTTACTCATCCCGCGGTTACGAGGTTTGCAACTTCTTATCTTACTCTCCAAAGTTTGTATATGCAAAAAAAAGGTATTGTTGCTTTATTTTCTTCTAAAGAATGGACTGAAGGCATTCAAACTAGAAAGTATGTATTATTTGATGGATTTTTTGGCAACATATTGCATATTGTGTCAAAAATGTTCTTCCTCTTGTTTGTGTGTTGAGAGAGGTTGATGGAGAAGATAGATCCGTTATGAGTTACATATATGAGTTGATGGACGTCACAAAAGAAAAAATTGCTAGAAATGTTGAAAATAATGAAAAAAACTATAAGCCAATTTGGAGTCGTATAGATAGGCGATGGGAAGCACAATTACACCAACCATTACATGTGGCGGGCTACTACTTGAATCCACAATTTCGTTACGAGGATATTTTTTCAAATGTTGATGAGGTAAGAAAAAATTTGTTTGCTTGTATGGATAGAATGCTTGGTGATGGTGAAGAACGTCTCAAAGCGGATTGTCAATTAGACTTATATGACCGCCAAATTGATCCTTAACAATTTACTTGGCATTATTTCACTTTATAATAAATTACGAAAATACACGATTTTTCATGCTTTATCAACCTACTAGTGTATTGGTGCGATCGTTTTGGGATTGATACACTGGAGTTGATGAATTTTGTTATTCGGATGCTGGTTTAACTTGTAGTGCAACTGGATGAGAAAGAAATTGGAGTACATTTCAATGGGTAAGCTTTATTTAAAATAGTTTACTTCAAGTGTATTTCGATTTTATATTAAAATATTCAATTTATTTTATTCGCTTTAGCTTCATTCTTAAGAAAAGAAATAGATTTGAGCACAAAAGATTGGATTCATTGGTGTATGTCAAATATAATACCGTTTTGAGACATAGAAAAATAATAAGAAGAAGAAAGATTGATTCAATAGTCGTGGAAGAAATTGATTTCGATGATGAGTGGATTACCGAAATAGAAAATCCGATTCTTCCTTCCGATCTAAGTTGGCTTGATGATGATGATCAATTTTTCGATGTTGATGCTATACGAAATATGCCGGGTTTAATATATGAGGATACTTTAAGAATTAGAGAACCTACGATTCAAAACCGTGAACCTATACCTTCTAGAGATCCTACCCCTCCTCCTCCTCCCCCTCCCCCAAGAGAGCCCGTTATCACACTTCCTCCTTCTATCATTCCATGCAAAAGAAGACGCTATAATGGTGATGGTGTTACAAGTAAGTACAACAAACAATTAATATTAAATAATTTTGTTAAATATAAAATCAAACTCATTATCATTTTTAAAAACTTAATAATAGTTAATGATCCAAAAGAGTAGGGTGTGAGAGTTGCGTCAATTAAGGATGATGTTGTCGACGAACATGATACTTTTTCGGAATTACATACGCAAAATGTATTCCATGCTCGTGATGATGATAGCTTGGATGGTAACATGCTTATGGATGAGGAGGAATACATCATTTGATCTTAGACTACACTTTGAATGTTTTTGGACAACTATATTTTGTTTAAATTGCATGTAGTAATTTATGTTTCTTATGTACTATTTGACATTTAACGTTATTACATGTCTATTTTCATTATATGACTTGCGCTTTTTTTTTCCTGAAAAGCTTACGCCTCGCCTCGTCGGCATGAAAACCCCTCATGTACGCTTTCGTGTTTTAAAACATTGCACGCGACCAAGTGATTTTCAAGAGTTTTGAACGAGCAATTCCAAAAGTTGAAGAGATGGCAGCTAAAACGGCAGAATAAACCAAGTGATGAATGAAAACAACATTGGACAGATCAAAATGAAGTAAGAAGAGTGATGCAAGAAAGTACAAGTCATTTTCCACTAAGGAAATAACTCGGTACCAACTTATTTTAACAAGTCGGGGAATTCTACAACTTTTCGCGTGACTTTGGACTGATGTTTAGACTCTGCTGCAAGCAGACTTTTGATCCAACATAGCTGTTTCCCTTATAAATACAAACCATATAATAACCAAAACTGGATCTTCTCCCTGCTCTTTCTTCTTCACTCTGGATTTGAGAATCCATTGTTCTTCACTATCTTTCTTCCTCACAACAGTCACTAAGGCAGCATTTTTGGCAGTTCTAGGCCTTAGAACCTATCAACTTTTTGTACTTGTGACTCCAATTTCTTATAATCTCATACAAACTATCTCAGATCCATAATCAATAAAACTATAAACTGGATGTATGCCAGAGATTGTTGAACCACTATAAAAATCTTGTGTCTCTCTACTTTGTTTATGTTATTTTTCAATATTACTTGCTAGATCTAGGTCTCACAAGTTCTCTACAACTCATTCTTGGGTATTGATCCATTTTTGGCGTCAAACATTGAACTTGTCCATAATTCTTTTGGAAAGTTCCGTGAATCACCCTTCTTTTAATTTCAAAATACTCAGCCGCCCCCTCTCTAAAAACAGGATTGGGATAACCTCCTATCTATAATTACAGTCAAACTGCAAATTTTTGCAGGTTATTTCCACTATTCTTTTAATAATTTTAAAACCTTTGATTGGTTTTACCTTAATCCTTGAATTTAGGATTGCAATCAACTAATCTGTTTCTATATCATCAATGAAAACAAGAACATTATTGGGGCATTTCCTCACTGATGTTGCAATTGATGTGTGCACGCTGATGCTTGCATGTTATTTTTCTCAGAAACTTATTTTTATCATGCAATTGGTTCAAAGAGAATAGCTGTTATAACATGTCTTCGTATGCAGTGAAATGATTTATATTTCTGCTTTCCTCCAATAGGTTCTATAGAATGCCCATGAAGCACTGTAGGATGATATGTAAAGCATCGTCTGCCTCAGGAAGCTCACATGCAAGCAGTGATGAAAACCCATATAAAGTAACATCATATTGTCTTAGTTTTAAGACCAAGATTGTTGTTGATCTTTGTGTCTGTGACATTAATCTATCACAAAGCATTCACTTTTGATCTCTTATAGGTTCTAGGTGTGAGTCCAATGGAGGGGTTTGAGAATATGAAAACAGCATATTCAAGGAGGAGGAAGGATGCCGAGAGAAGAGGAGATGAAGCATCTATAGAAAAAGTGGGTTGACATTTAATTATGCAAATACAGTATTATTTCTCATAACATTATTCGCATTACAGGGTTATAATATTTAGAATGGAACGTGATGATAGATGACTTTTATTTGTTCAGCTAGACTGGGCATATGACAAAATTATGATGATGCAACTGACTAACCGTAAAAAAGGTGTGACATTTGGGCAATTCCAGGTTGTACTTTTCTCCTAATATTTTATTTTATTTTTGTTCATGTATTTCACAGATGCAAAATTAATTGTGCTCATACCACATCATCATCATGATTGGGGTTAGACCTGTCAACGGATACTTTCGGATGCGGATAGTGTCATATCCGCATCCGCATCCGCATCCGAAATCATTTTCGGATATCGGATATCGGCATCCGCGGATTCGGACGGATATCAGATAATTATCCTATCCGCTAACGACCGATAAATCAAGAAATACAAATGGAAAATTTTAGTTTAATATAAACTTTTTTCAATCCCCCCGAATATAAAAGTGTTAAAAATAAACAAATATAATGATAATAAATAGTTTTGAGCAGTTAATATGCATTTAGTACATATGATATAAACTTCTAACCTAATAAAATCATAAATACCTTTCACTGTACTAAAATACACATAATTTAAATTAATATACCGGACAGATAATTTTCGGATGCGGATGTCTTCATATCCGCATCCGTTTTTCCGGATATCGGATATTTATCCGCTTTTCGGATGCGGATGCAGACGGATTTCAGATTTTTCGGGTATCCATTGACAACCCTAATTGGGGTTGACTACATGTTTCTTCTTTGTATGTCTGTGTTTGTATGTGTACATACGATTGACGTCTACTTTCCATAATTTTCTTATTTATACGTGTCACTTCAAGTTTTTCTTTCGTTCTACTGATTGAAACCGTGCCATTTCAAGAAATTTCAATCTACCCCCTTAGCATTCTCATTTCTCTAAAATTTAACTCACTTTTTTTTTTTTACTTTTTCAAATGCCTACATTCCGCTCTGTGCAGTATAATTGGTCTAATCATTGGTTGATAAAATTTTCGATTTTGTTTGTCTTTTATTTTCTTATCACATAAAACAACATTAACTTGTCTCCATTTTATCCATCCTACTTTAGTTTGGCCTGTTGTGTCCTCTATCTCTTAATTTTCTTGTATCAATGATCTTAGGTATTTAAATACACCTTTTTTGTTTGTTATTTTGTTTTGTACATTTATTGTAAACTGAAGTTGTGTGACATATACTCAATTTTAGTTCTATTTAGTTTCAATCCTATGGATCCCAGTGCATTTATCAGTTTCCTAATATATTTTTTCAACCCTTTCCTTTGAAGTGTTTATTAGCACAATATCGCCTCTAGATATTATGCACCATGATATACCGTTTTGAATTTCTTTTGTTATTTCATCCAAGATCAGAGGTGGAGCCTTGGCGCAACGGTTAGGTCACCCACATAGTGATCTGGACGTCCAAGTTCGAGTCCGGAAACAACCTCTTCGCAATACGAGGAAAAGACTGCAGTACATTATCGACCTCCTTAGAGCTCGCTATCGTGCAGGAGCCTCGTGCACTGGGTTCTACCTTTTTATTTCATCCAAGATCAATGCACATAAATATAAGTTTAAAATTGACCCTTGATGTAACACTTGCCTTTACCGGCTAGTCTCACCTCATGCATGTTGCCTTTTCATCTTAGAGTTTTCATACATTGAATAAGTGTTATTATATGTGTTCAAATTTTTTTCTTCTTCTTAAAACTCACCAAATTATTGCTTGATTTTGTATATGATCTTTCTGAACTTATGAATATCATATGCAGATCTTTTTGATTCCCCCTAAAATATTCTATTTATCGTTTTTATAAGTGTACAACTTAACTTCTATTGTTGATCTATCTAGCATAACACCACACTGGGTATTTGACCCCGAAGATTCATTTCTTAATCTTTGTTCTATCACTCTCTCCCATAGTTTCGTTATGTAACTCATCAGTTTAATTTCTCTATAATTACTACAATTATGTATATCTTCTTTTACCTTAAAAATTGATATCAGTATGTTTTTTCTTCACTCGGACAGTTTTCGTTTTATTAATGTTTTATCTAATAGGTTTGTAAGCTATCAATTTCTTTACTTCTTAATGTTTTTCATGCCTCTACAAGTATATTACGTAGTCCTACTGCTTTATTTATTTATTTTTTCCTTTTCATGTTGATTCTTCAATACTTTTACTTCCTATTTTTTAGATCATCCCTTTCTTGTTATCTATTCGTTCTACTTCCTCGGGTTTTTTTCATTAAGTAATTGTTCAAAATATTTTTTTCATTTAGTTAGTATATCTACTTTTTTTTACCAACATGTTATTATTTACATCTTAATGTATTTTATCTGTTCCAAATCTTAAGTTAAATTATCTCTAAGTTTTGTTAGTTTATAAATATTTTTTTACCTTCCTTTGTACCTTGTTTGTCACTTGCATTTTTTATAAGCGTTTTGTTTGGCTATACTAACGATTTTTTTTGCTTCATTTTAAATTTTGTCTTTTTTTTGTTGATATTTTTCTAGATTTTAAATAATAATGGGACAGATAATACAGTATTGTCTGCTTCGTTTTAAAAGTGCTCATACAATATAACTTAATAAAGTCAGTCCCAATATTTTTTTTCCTAAAGTATTATCTGATGCTCTAAATGTATTATAATTTACTTGAAGCTTTGTCTTCGTAGAATTTTGTGCTTGTCAAGCATTTTCTTCTTCTTCCTCCTCCGTCAACAAACAAACATGGAATAGAGAAATACAACCTATGGATCGTGGTTTCGGGATTGTGATTTCTTGTTAGTTATTTTGCTCATCACACGCTCGGTTTCCTGTTAATCACCATGCAGTTCAAACATGTAATGCAATAAAAAAAGGTTATGTGATATAATTATCACTTCTGTATCTTTTACCATTTAGTAAATATGAAATATAAAGAGAATATAATCTTTGACCTGTGACTGTTGTCACGATGCTGATGTTATTATATTTTTGTGTTGATATTCCACTATTTACCGAGTACCTTCTTCACATTCTTTTTCACCAAATTTAAAAACTGATATTCAGGTCTCAAAAGATATCAAATATGCTGATAAGATGCCAATTATACCATGGGGCCCTAGGTATTTTCTTCATTCAGAATCTTATTTTGTATGTAATGTAGCCTTCCGATCTTCCTGTATAGTACCTCTACTGATATTACAAACATGAGAGGGTAAATGTTCTGAAAATATCGGTGAAATTTTGTTGCCAAAATTTCAAAACATATCCATTTCATAATCAATGTTTGTATGGAAAATTGTTAACCAATGGTAGTTGTGTTTTCTCTACCTTTTCATTTCAAGAGCACCTTCTTCTAGTGAATTGTGTACTTACTATTGTCAACATGTGTCTAATGTTTGTGTTTGTTATGCCAATTTAACCTCCAGGCCTTCAAGATCTAGTGTGAATGACATCCGTATCAATATCGCCATATCTGCAGTCTTTGTAAGCTCTGAATTTATCAACCTGCTTGTTTATAAGTCGCATCCACTTTCAAATTTTTTTATTATGTAGTTAAAACTAAAGGACGTTTAATGTCCTTTTACTGATAGAGTAGTATTACGTTGAGCCTAGCATTAACATGAGAGTTTGATAAATATTGTAGTAAACTAGGGACTTTTCTTCTGTGTCACAAGATATATATTAGAATATAAACTTTGCAAAATTAAACTAGGGACTATGATAAACATTATTTCTACATGAAGTTATCTGCGTATTTAAAATTGCACGAGTTTAATTAGATACATCTCTGTTTGACAACATCTTCATGTTAATCGCAGACAATATGGATTTTGGTCCAACGCAATGCAGACTGGAAACCTTTGCAATTTCTAGCTTTTGCATTCTTTTACAGGGTATTTGAGAAACTGAAAGCCTCCGAGCCAGACGTAAACCCTGTATATAATGCAAGTCCTATAAAACAACTATTATAATATCTGCCTTGTAGTATATTACTTGTATTACATTTTTTCAGTTATCTTTATTTTTGTACTAGTATGACACGAAATTGTGCAAAAATTGTTCAAAGGAAATATACCTGTGTCGTATGTACAATTACAGTTAATCCACTGATGTGTTATCCCCAAATTATATGGTTTTCCATCTCATGTAAAATCCTTGATATTTTACGTTTCAGAATTATTTATTGTTTTTTTAATATATTGGAGTAAACAGAAATTCATTTCAATTCCTTATTGTAGGAATATGGTGAGGATGAAGGCAGGGGATTACGCATGGGAAAGCGTGTACTTCGATCCATTTTTTTGGTGTTTGGATGCATGTCACTTTCATCTTTAGTAAGTGCCTTGTTTTGCTATATTATGTTACACACACGTGTGTATGCACGCGTGCACGTGCGCACACACACACATACACATGAGAAAATCTATTTGGACACAAATAGATGACGCAAGTGGTTACACAAGAAATGTCAACCATTAGATCTCCCCCCGAATTCAACCCTACATAAGATCCAACAACCAACATCTCTTATGTCCCCATCTGTGTCCTAATAGCCGCCCCCTATATGTACGCACATATGTGTATATATGTATATATACATGTATTTGTGTATATGTACATATGTATATACATGTATGTATTTATGTACACATGTTTCAAATACCATATAGGTGGAAAAGGAGCACATTGATGTATGCTGCCTTGCATTGCACTTCAAATGGTTTTTGAATATAATTGATGCTTGAACTCCAATTTTGTTCCTGCAAATTTACTGCAATATCATCACACCCACTTGTTATGCTTACTACTTGTTTATTAAGTCTCTCATTAGCTTAATCCTCTTATAAACTTATTCAGTAACTTCTGATGTGATAACAGGGCTACACTGGAGTTCTAAACTTAATTGAGTATGCTCGGGGTTATATTCCTGTTCTTCTTTACAATAACCAGGTACATTCTGCACAATAAAATATAAATCCGAATAATAAGAGCATGAATCAAAAAAAAGAAAAAAAAGATCTTTGTTGGAAAGGGACTTGATATTCAACTACAAGAAGAAGAAAAGGTTACTTTATTTGGAATTTTTAGGTCAACTATCAAAGAATTATTACCAATACCTGTAAACTTCTCATTGATGGCAATTTCAGTCTGCTTAGCATGCAAATCTCACTATTCAATCAGCCACTTACGTTCACCTCCTTTTAGTTATCTTTGTGTTGTTTTAGCATGAAATATTGTTGCTACTTCTATATATATTCAACGATTTTTCTTTACCATCGTATGACGTGTAGCCTACAAATTTGTTGTTATTTCTGCAATCCAAAGTCATCCTTCAATTGACAATTACCTTATGGAATGTATTGATATAATTCCAAATATCATCTGTCTTGGCAGTTCACATGTGATCTATTATGTACAATGTTATTTTGTTGAGACAAACCGGTTTTTATCAACTTCGGTATTACTAGTACAACGTATATAAAAAATAAACTTGTGATCTATGGTTTATTGTTTAGTACAATGTTATGCAAAGTTGAAAACGATCCGATTTCAAAAAAAAAAAAAAGTCTAAAAAAAGGATCGTTAAGTGGGTAATGTTAACATGTGCCTATTAGTACCTGGTTAACACTGAAAATTGTTTCATAATGATCGGTTATTTTTTAAAATATCAATGTAATTATAACCTACTTTATACAATAAGTATGCAATTATTTCATAATTGTTTCATAATGATTGTGTTTCTGATTGAACAATCATTGTACCATTATAATACAGTAATTGGTGTTAACGCTATCCCATCGGGCAATCGTTTAACGGCACCATTGTTGAAAGATGGAAACAAGGAAAAGAAAGTTGTATGTTTAAAATCCCAAATTAAAATATTTCTTATGTGCTCCAAAGCTGAAATGAAAATAAGCATTTGAAAATAATACTTTGAAAGTAATTCATTATTTATTGTTCAATTATTAAGTATTTCTATTATTTCTACATCCTAGAAACTATCCTATAATCATTGTAAGTGAGGAAACATATTTGTTAATTCTGGAGCAGATTATCTTGAACTATAAACTGGATTACTGCTTAACATAACATAAAAACAATCTCAGTTATATTTTTTCCGTTTAGCAAACTATGTCTTACATATTAGAATACGAGTAAAAAAAAAATGACAATAATAAACATAGCATCAATTCTTAGACATAATCTTCTGTAATATCTAGTCCAAACATTTTATTTAAGAAAAGGTAGCATGGACTCTTACAAAAGTCAAGTCAACCATCTTTCGCCAATATCCATTATTATCGCTCAACCTAAAATGATGGCAATTGATTTTAAAATGTAAGGTCTTATAATGATGACAAGTAATGATTAAATGATAAAAGAAATTCAAGTACTAATGACAATGAAATTGCTAAATACTAATGACAACAATGTAAATTTTTACCGAACAAGGTAATCTTTTTTCCCCCCCTTTTTTGGCTTTTTCTGTTGCATATTTATGTGGGAATAAATTATATATATATATATATATATATATATATATATTTGTAATGTGATTTTTTGTTGTGATTTCATATGACATAGATATATTTTTAAAACAAAGGTATTTTTTCCTAATAAAAAGTATTTTTAATTTTTTAGGTAGTTTTTTATATTTTTGTGATATTTGATTTTGAAAATACTGAAATAAATTGAAAATTCAGATTTTCATGAAATGTTATATTTAACATTATAAAATATTAATGTACTATGAAAATATAATTTGAATGACTTTAAGATTTCTTGTTTTTAGACACATAAAAAATTAGAAATAACTATTATTGCAAAGTAATACCAAAGTTATGGCAAACCAGTCAACTATAAATGTTTTTTTAATAAGGAATCATTATAAATGAAGATAAATAGTAAAATAAGTATGATACGTAGAACAAAATTGCAAAGAAAGAATATTTCAGAAGAGTTTTTTTTAAACATGATTGATTTCAGAAGAGTTTTTTTTAAACATGATTGAGATTTGAGCTCGTGTCAATATTATATTTGACAAGTAAGATTTGGATATTTTAGTCATTTTATGTGTTACACCAAGTTTCTAATAAAAAACAAAATGACATTTTGAAAAGTTTGCCTCTGCACTATAAAATTGTGACACGAAAGTGTTATAACTATATTTTAGTGATATACAATCTATCACTATATCAACAATTACAAAACCATTATATATATGATTTTTAACATTTCTTATTTTTCATAGCATCAAAACTGACAGGTTCGAGCTAATTCTCACTTTCTTTTTTCCAATTTCCAGATAGTGTGAAACTTCTCAAAATTTTAAATAGCTTTTTTCCCCTTCTCGTTATATCACTATTAGAACCATTATTTGGCAATTCTGCTGCGTATTTTAGTCTTCCTGTCTTTACTTCCAATTATATTTTTTTTCTGTCGTTTTCATGCAATGGGTTCCCGGTGTTTAACCAAGTATAGGTCATTTTTTGCTTCTGGCATTTTCTATGCAATCTAATTTGCCATATCAATAATTTAGAAAAGTATCCATTTTGCCATATTTAGTGTGTTGTAGGATACTAGTCTTGATATTATTATTCATATTACGCAATTACCCATCCTTTTCTTACTATGAATAACAACAACAAAAGGTCTACAATGTAATAGTTTGTAGTGTAAGCCGAGGTTATAGTATAGACCCCGTTAGTTTACTACTCTAGAACCTTTCTTTTTGCAAATGAACTATTATACTGTAGAAGGAGAAATATTTAAGTTAGTATTATTCTTTATTCTTTCTTTAATCAGCCAAATGTTTTCCGTCGTCCAATGTGTGATTTTGCTGATGCACTAGTAGTAAATGTTAACAAAACACTATTTGTTATTAGTGGATAAATGCAAAAACATGGGCCTATCACCATGAACAATTATTCCTAGACCAACGACATGAAAGTATTATTTTAACACTTGAAAGAAGTGTAAAAACAAAGTCAGCCAAATAGGTGTTAGTTCCTACTAGTAAAAACCAAATTTACAGTGAAAAGTCGTATTATGTTAATGTACATAACTAAATATTGTCAATTTGTTTTGCAGGAGCTGATTGTTACAACGGTTACTGCTGTTATGCTTTACTTCACAGCTTCTTATTACCGATAGGTAGTAACCTACAACAATTTTCAGGCAGTCAGGTGTCAGTAGAATCTGCGGAAACACTACATTATCAAGAGGCCAAATATATGTTAACAAGTATTGCTTTCTGATGCGAGTCATGGTATCAAATTTTGATTATATATAGGAAATTTGCACTATATTTAGAGCTATAATATAAATAACCTTGGCGTCATTCGTATCTTTCTTAGTTTGTATTTTGCCTGAGCATGATATGTGAATATGGATTCAACATTCTGTGAAATGAGAAAAAGTAAAACTATTGTGCATTTACCAAAATGCCAATCTCTATGTTGGCTGCTTTACATGACAGGATGATGCTATTATGCACATCTCTTATGATAACTTGTTTTCTTTTACATAAATATTTTCTACTTATTTTAAATGTTAGTCTAGAAGACATTATAAGTACCTTTTTTTTATATTATTAATAATATTATGTATGCGCATTTCTAAGCCTATGACACCATGCAATTCTATTATCTCAAAATGTTGTGTTTCTGTAGTCAACAAATCAAACTATTCATGCTTTTCCCTGAGGAGATTTTATCATCGTTTTTTTCTCCTCTTTTACTTTGTTTTGTATTACCATGGGCGGATTAAGTTGTGTTTGAGTTTGAGAAAGTTGGATATTGTGTATCACACATAGCAAGTGCATTAGTGCTAATATATATAAAACCAAACTAGCAGTTGTTTCATCGTTAAAAAAGGTTGATTTATATCAGCAAGTGCAATATTTGTATTTGCAAAACTGTACTTTTTTTTCTCCGTTGATTGATGTTTCATCTCTCTCTCTCTCTCTTTTGGGACGAATTTTACAAAATAAAAGTACAATTAAAAAGGTTTTATTGAAAGCGTATCACCTATTTTAAACTTTTTATCAGGCATACCCGAACTTCTCCTTTATATTATATCTTCAAAGCCATTGTTTTTCGTTTTTCCCATAAATTCGAATCTTTTGAATTGTAGTTTTGACCTCTTAATTTTTTCTTAAGTTTCCTTACGTTTGAAAATTGAGCTCTAATTTCATTTAAGTTTGAAAATTGAGCTCTAATGTCATTCAAGCTTCATGTGTGTGTAATCCAATATTTCATGGAAATATTAATGTTGATTTTAATTCAATATCTTTTATCTTCTAAACTAATATCTATCCAAGCTCCTTCATTGAAATGCAATATCAAAACTGATTGTTCTTTTTTTTTTAATATAAAATTTTTCCGTTTTTATTCATTATTGTAATTTTCTTTTTTGATAACATGAGAGGTGCTCGATTAATGGAGCACTTATTTGGTGTCTCGATGGATTCACCTTCGGAATCACGATTTAAAACTACTTGTTTCTGTTCATTATTGTAATTTAAAGTTTAAACTTCTGAAAGTATTTGTTTCTTCTATCTTTCTCATTTTTTGGGGTCCAGTTTTGTGTTCTTTTACATGAATAACTTTGAAGTCATTTCAAGCAAAATGTGTTATTCATGATTCCATGAAATACACTTATTCATGATTCCATGAAATATACCTAGCAAAATCAATATTTCATTTTTTTATGAAATATACATAAAAGTGGATCCTGGATCCATTGACAGATATGTAAAGTGGAACCCTACTTTATAATTAGTTGTACAACATCTTATTGAATTCACTCATTTAATTTTACCTACTCATTTTACCCATATCCTGATTCATTAGAGGGAGATGCATTTAAAATCTATTTCTCAATTAAATCACAATTTTTGTTGGTATTGTAATGAATAATATCTTTGTATAACATATATTTTTCAAAAAATTAGTCTAACACCCCAAAGAGGTTATGGAGAATCAACTCGGGATATAGTTGTTGACTATGATAGTTACGAGGATTATTAACCTTTGATCTACATAGTTAAAAAGTTTTAACAGCGAATTTCAGTTCAGATCTAAAGAAAACAATTATTACATGCAAAAATAATCAAGAAAGGGCAAGGAAAAGCAAGTTAACAAGATTTATAATGGCTTGGCTATACCTACATCCACTTTTTGATGTTTTTCACTACATTCCAGAGGTTATACAATAGTAATCTTAAAATCAAAGCAGGATCACAGATTATGGAAGCACCCCCTATAAATGAAAAATAGTTTGATCTCTTGCTTGATGCATGTACACCTATATTTATATGTGTACAGGGCTGGATCAAGGCCTTAGATTCGAGATCCTCTTCCATCAAATTATCCAAAATATCTCCAATTAAGATTTGATTACACATAAGAAATATTAGGATTAGATACGAACAACTCTATGGATCAGTATCGATCGATAGACTAGTGTATTTTTCTTCATTCTTTCCATTAACCCATTGCTACTTCATGCTTCAACTTCATTCCATGCTCCAAAGCCAATCTTCGATAAGAATTCAGCGAAAATTTACTGTAAATCCGATAATAAAATACACACACACATCAATATATGTTTATAAATATGCATACATATATCAAAAAATATTATACAAAATATACACACTGTATGCTTATTTTATGTCACCGATCATAAATCCCAATGAGCACAAATACCCTATATTATTTATCTTATATATCTCTTAGATTTGTTTATTCACATTCTTCGGTACATCATATGTTGCGGTTTATATTATCAATATGAATCTCCAATAAAATAAAATAGAACTAATCAAATTCAAAATTAAAATGAAATTAACTTGAAGTTAAAATTAAGTTATAACAGATTTCAATAAACAAGATATTAAAATTAACACTAAAATAGAATTAATCTTAAATATTAAACTCTCATTTCATTAAATGTACACTAAATATGATTTATTGCAAATGTATTATTTATGATAACACCAAATTATCTAATGCAAAATTAATAAAAGGATTATTTAGATATTTCCCCTTTTTTTTCTCTACTACCAATGCACCAGAACTAACAATCATATCAGAGCCTGGATTTTGTTAACATATACAACTAACCAACATATAGGGTAGTCACATGAAAAGTTTGATTAGATGAATGCTTAAGGCAATGATTTAACTAATGAGAAGTTTACTCAAATCAAGGAACATTCTCATGAATGGAATACCATCCATCTCCTGGCTCTTACCTGGCTCATCGAAGTAGTCCATTTTAAGGGCGTGTCCATATTGGAAGACCCAAAATTGTTTTGTTCCTTCTACTCATTCAAATACGTGTTTTTGAATGTTATAAAATTTAATTTAAAATTGCTTTGAAATTCAATTAAATAAATTTTTATGAAAGTTGCAAAATTGCAAGTTTAAAAATGATTTAAATTTTCATAACTATAGAATTTATATTTACGTTGATTAAAAGGTTTGATTAATAAAGAATCACATATGAATGCATATGTATATAGTTTATAAATTATAAATGTTATAAAAGAGAGAGTGAGAGAGAGAGTGTGTGTATATAAAGGAGGTTAAATGAATTAAAACTCATATAGACTTAAGGGTGTGTACATAAGATGTAAAAACATATGATATCATTTGATATTATACTCATCCCTTAAAATGTCGATAATAGTTATTGCACTAAAAGTTGACACAACACTCCAATATTAGATGAAAGCACAACAATATCTATCTATCAAAATAAACAAAGGAAAGGATATAATTTTTATAGTGGTTCGGCAAATTCTTCGGCCTACGTCCACTTTAATTTTATTATCTTATGTTTTCTCTTCGGAGTACAAAGATTACAACTCAAATCCAACCACAATCTAGCACATCTCAAGTGCCAAAGTCCAAAGGGAAGTCCAAGCCCCCTCATCTATTTTCCATAGGCTTATTATTTATAAAAGAATCACCCACCGAAGTCATTGAATCATAAAATACAAGGTCAAATTTCAGATCCGAGAAAGTAGGAGAGGAGACGAGGTCCACCATGCCAGAAAATCATATTGGTATCGGCATGATCAGGTCAATACCGATATGATTTATTGGTTGCAAATCACTTCTCTCTCTAATGTCTTGTCTTTTAGCTTAGATTCATCAAGTTTCGAGCACTTTTGCCTTGAAAATCAAGTTGTTGCTGATAAGTTCTAATACATCTAGTACTTGTCCCTTTCTACCAAGCTTTTTGGAGTTGTTTAACTATTCCTTCAGAAATGAACTTCAAGGTGACCAGTGTAGCCATCCATGTCTTGGCTATACCTCTGGAGTCTACCAGAGGGCAAAAAAACAACTCGGTAGCGACCTAAAAAGAGATTGGTATCGATCTCTTCCTTTAGCTATTTTTAGACTCCAAATCTCTTAAATCCTTTCCAATGCCATTTTAAGCTTGCCTCCAAGTCTCTAGAGCCATTCCTTCATCATTTTGAAGTCTAATCCATCCTTTTGAGTCTGTTCTAAGACTCTAGAAATTTTGACTGTAACAAAACTTAGTTATTTTTATTTTAAATTATGAACTTAAAATAATGTTGCTCTCCATTTTTACACTGTAAGTAGAGTGCTATACATACTTATGGTTTTTGAGCATCATTAAGCCACAAAATATTTATAGTGATGTTAATATTATTCCTTAATTGGTTATAATATTTTGTAAATTTTTAAGCACCCTCAAAGGTTACAAAATTACCCTTAGGAAATCATGAAATGATGGGTTACTTTTGTTGATTAATTAGGAAAAAAGCAAAAGTGATGATTTAGTGCAATTGTATTATTTACGATAATACCAAATTAAAGATCTAGTGCATAATTATTAAAAGGATTTTTTTTTGAATTTCCCCCTTATATCATAGATGATTTGAACACACACACACATACATACGCACTTGCCATTTATGGGGACTATAATTTGTTAAGTGTTATCAAGGTTGTAGTAACATGATAGATGAATCCTAATACCCATTAGAGGAATTTGAGAAATTCTCGCTTCTCTTTTAGGGTTTTTTTAAGAGATGTAGAATCTAGTGGGAGACTTATTAGATAAATATAATAAACCAATCCAATAAGTATAAGGCCATATGCGATGTTATCTAATTTACTATAAATAATCTATGTAAATAAAATGACGTCAATAAAGATATTTCTAGAAAAAACATTGAATGGTGCAAACTATAAAGGTAGGTTAAGAAATGTTAAGATCGCATACACCTACATAAAACTCTAGCATGTAGTCACTAATGATCCAAAGGCTAAACCTAAAAAAATACCACGCTTGAAGAAAAATCATCCTACGAGTCATGGTCATTAGACAGTGAACTTGCTCAAAGTTACAAACTGTTTACATAAGCACCAAGCTCCGAAGGTACCATGAGAATATGGAAGCTTGTTCCATATTTAAGCACAAATAAAAGTCGTGCCATGAACAATCTAGTTACGCATGATACGAGGTCTCATGGAAATTATTTTGTACAAAAATGAGCAAGAGAACTCTCGTCCTAGATCACATACTGAATATGACCGGGAACATAAAGAGATTAATTGAGTTGGGAACAACTTCAGATCAAGAGTTGCAAAGCGCCTATAACTATAGCCTTACACCTCTAGTACCTAATAAACCAGTATAGTACTCTACAACGATACCCAGTCGATGTAAAGAAGTAGTTAAGGGTAAGTAACTAAAGTCCAAAGTAGAACCTTCCGTATATCCCACAGCGGATAGGATAACATATAAAAATCATATAGATATAAAACCAGGGAGACATTAGTATAACTAAAATGAACCACAAAATCAAAGCATAGTAGGTTCACCATAATTATACAAAATAGAACATAGTTTGTATATAAAATAGTAAATTTAAATGGAAACTGTCTCTAGATAATAATAACACATCAACGATCAAGCTCCATAGTGCTATGCAAAAAAATAATAGTGGATAAGCTCCAAAAGTTGATATATGAAAAGCATAGCCTTCTGCTCGTCCTCTTTAAGGCTCCATGTGTTGTCTCATACCTGTCATCTAGTCTACTTAGTTAAGAATACCCAAGATGATAAGAAGTAAAGCATAAAACATCGAGTCAAATAATAGTCTGGTATAAGTGATCTACAATCTCAAAATACTATAAAAGCCTATATAGTAAATAGAAACACAAGCTATGGAGAATCACACTAGACATGTCCCTTTATCCAAAGAGTTAACTTACAACATCAATATATGTTGATCTACTATCATCATCATATGGGTATGCTACAACTCAAAGTATAGTATGAGGGTGTTTAGGTATCTAAGTCAATAATACCTATATAATGTGACATCCCTAGAAAAATAAAGCAAATACAGCAACCATCAAGCGTCCTCACATCACTCACTTAAGTGCATTGAAAATATGATAGCTCGTATGACCACATCAACAATCAGAGACTACTCAACATCTCAATTCCTTTATGGTCGACTCCATGCCAGTTCGAAAGCTAGGAAACTATACTCATGATTAAAAGTCCAGGGTACATAGATCTATAGTCAAAGATCCAGGATATGATCAAATCTAGCTAGACATCCTCACATACCCTCTCTTTACAAGCACACATTGAAACCTACGAGTGTCAATGATCCCTTAGCATGCGTCTTCATAATAGAACACATCAACGTTCCACTTTACAAGTTCACATCAGCAAACGCACCTTCATGGATCATCAACACAACCCCCATCATTGAGTCATCGAAGCTTGGGATATCTCTGGACATCCATTAAAGTTACACAGTATTCTCATGCCAATCCCGAAGTTGCCTCATCAAACCCCTACGTTAAGCTTGAAGTAACCAAGCCAAGTCCTTATGTTGATCTCGTGTCTTCTCCTTCAGTTGCTAGACCATTTGGCCATTATTCCATAACCATGGTTCCTTCATCAAACCAACCAACGACCGCTGTGGCACAATCCCTAGGCTTCCCCTTCGAGACCTAAATTTTTATATGGTTTGGTATCGACTTATATGGGTCGGTACCGGCCCATTATAGTTTACACTTAGCCATTTTGGCTAATTATTCTAACTCCAAATCATCTTCCAACTTTTCCCCAAAGATCCCCATTTGCAATCATGCCTTTATCCCAAAGTCCACATCGAAGTCTTCAAGTCTTAACCGTTTGGTGATAACTCCATGGCATCATTTGGTGGTGAAATTTCTTTGTGTTTCCTTTGCTCCAGCCTAAATTCCACACCATGAAAGCCCAAAGTGAGTCCAGTGTCTTCCGTACATCTCTAGTTAAGTGCAATTTACATTAACAACCGTAATATGATTCAATACCGAATCTTATAGATCGACACTAGTCCATGTGTGACGTCCCTCATTCTGAAACCCAAAGATGGAATTCTAATGTGTTACAATCACCTTGGAATTTTCCTTTGGTGACAGAGATGAGATTAGTTATATTAAATAGTCTTAAGTAAACAGAGCGTATACTAATTAAAACAAAGACACATCATTATAGATCTAGTTTAATAATTTTAGATCCTAAAGTCAAGCCTACATGGGAGTCAAAAATATAATACAACATAATAAATAGCGTTATGCCCAACATGTGAAGATGGTGACTCGAACACTAGGTACGTCGAAATAAAAACAACATAAACATAACACCCAAGCCCCTGCTACATTTTTGGCTTGCACTTTTCGTCCATCCCAAAAGCTACTCGCTTAAGCCCATAACTCAGCCTACACGAATGAATACTCATGAGTATATAAGGAAAATAATAATAAAAATAGGTCGCACATAATTTGGTATGAGCAACATATTACCCGAAACAAAGTAGATAGTTAGACCATTCTGGTAATATATGAGATAGGTTTTCCCCTTTACTATAACAAAGTGATAAATTATCTATTTACTATTACCTAAGTTATAGGTTCGTTATTAGGTGTCAAACAATACCATGAAGTCATAAGCAAAAGCAATCTCTCGGTTTGTTTCACAGAAATATTACAGTACAAAAATATCATCGGAATACCCTAGCCTTGGCTTCCACTATGACCTACACCTTCTGCTAAGAATATATGGCAAAAGTCCTGATCTACAGCTACCACCTAGGCCTTATGCCTACATAATTCACTAAATTCCAATAATTACACTATCGGTCCCAGTTGGCACATAGGTCTTGTACCTTCACTTACCGTACTTTGGTTGCTACTCTTGACCACATGCCTACTTCGTTTTGTATTCTAGTTGCCACTTCATGCCTTACACCTATGCTTTTGTATTTCGGCTGCACCTTAAGCCTTACACCTACTTTGCTCGTGGTTCCTAAACTGTCACTCTCGGCCTTACATCTTAAACCTTACACCTACTTCCCTTTGTAGTCCAGATGGTTCCCACTTTAGGCTTTACACCAACGCTTTCTATTTTGGTTTCCATGGCAGGCTTACACCATGCTTTCATATTTCGGTTGCCATACTAGGTCTTATGTCATCTATCGAACTTATTACCTAATCGTTCTCTATTAAACTTTTCACTTAGCTAGTTATTAAGCTAAAATTTATCTAACCATCTTCCAGTTAACAATTTTACTTATCACATTATCATTAATGTCACAAGTTCTAGTTTCAACCATCTTAAACCTTAACATTCGTTACTGTCCCTGAAAGTTACTAGTTTCAGTTTATACACACTACCAAGAGTTACACTACTCTTAACAATCACCACCCTCGGTCTTGTCTAGGGAAGCTTGCCTTAGTTTAGCTTAGGTGCTTTATGCTATTTAAATCTTTAAAGTTCTGAAATTGCCTCCTTTACTCATAATTCCTCTTTAACCGTCGATGGCCTTTGACCATTGGTTAATACCTTCAGTTTACTAACCCTAACCTCATACTTAGTTTTTCTTAGCATTCCTACTTAAGTCTTTATACTTAAGGTTTTGGTTTCTTTACTTTTGGTTCAGCTCCACCTCCTTCAACACTGCACTTTGGTACACGTAAGGAATTGTTCCTGCACATCTGCTTTATACGTATCATTTTTTGATTTATTTGAATTGGTCTTTCTTGACCATTATTAGATTCTTTGCTGACATGTTCAATGAAATGTGGATCTGGTCTACTAATCAAGTAATTAACATCATGTTTAGTTAAATTACCCTTTGGCCTCAATTAATTTCTTTTTGACTTCCTATTATAAGCCTTCAGCTAAGCTTAGTTTATTTCGAAAATTACTTATTTAGTTTCCGCAAAATCATAGTACAACTAATCATGATTTTTTCTGCATAATTTCACAAACTTCCTAGTTTCTAACTAATTTTCCATAATACACAACTTTCAAATAACTCATAATAATTCATTTTTTGATAGGAAAATTCTATAAATCAAAACCCATCTTTAAAAACATATTCTCAACATTATATTAAATTTCTTAGTTTTAAGATCACTGAAGGTACGAGAAAACATCTAATATTAATATGGTCATGAGAGGTTTAGAGAAGAAATAGGGATTAGAGAATATATTACTCATCTAGATCTCTTGGTTAATGAAGTCTCTGATTCCCGTTATTTTTTCTTCCTATTAATGGTGATGTGTTAGGGTTCTTTTTATTTTGACCGGTGGAGAATGAAAAGTGAGGAAGGGGATATGTTTGAGGCATTTATATATGGTAAATATTTTGGGTTTTTTACCCCATTATATTTATTTGTTTATCTCTTTACAAATCCTTTCTTTTCAAACATAAATCAATTATCCTTCATGGCTGCATTTAATTATTCCCCATTTATCTTTGATTTCCAATAATGATTTTTATAATTTCACTTTATTCATGCATGCATAATAGGTAAATAAACGTCTCATGAATATTTATACTCTTTCCTTATTTTGATTTCTCTGCCCTTGTTACCCCGCCTTTTGGTCAAGGCCAGGGTATCAACAAATCGATTAAAAAAGGATGGATATTAAGATTAGAGATCGATTGAGAACAAGGCTATGATCGATAATGTCAAAATTAGACCGAGCTCCAATCAAGGTGGGATCGATAGGAAATGATAAACAAGGTTTGGAGAGGCTACATTTAAATTTCAGGTCAAACAGAGTTCGTATGCTAGAGTTATGGATGGATCAAGGTTCATGGAAAACTGGTTCGTATCGATGGTTTCGTATCGATCAAAATAGATATGGTAACATACTTCGGATCGATGGCCTTCATATCAATGCACTGCGCATCAATTGGATGGATATGGCAAGGTGTGTTGGCACGTTTCGTATCGATCAAAGTTTAGATCGGTACGAAGGAAGCAAGGCTTGGATGGATATGGATTCAATGGATACGAAGTCACATGCTTTATCAAGGCACTCAAGATTGATACGAAGAAAAGAGCGGCTGATGGATACGAAGAAGAGGATGGATGATGGATACGAAAAGCAGTAACCCATGGGCTATTTCGTATCGATCGATTTCGTATCGATCGATACAAAGGAGCCGGTCAAGTAATGGAGCGCTCAACATGGATCTGGGCATGAAACTCAGACCGATGCGTACTTGGTGGATGATGGACACAAATATGATGGATATGAAGCCTCTAATCGATGTGAATCCCTCGGCCTCCTTGCAAATCGAATCTTGGATCGATCGTAACTGACAAACTACAAGTCCAAACATCTCTAAATTTTCACAGAAGCTTGCTGATGCACTCAAGAACCTCCATGATCGATCTCAACCCAATTGGACAATTTTTGGATCGATACGAATTATACTTGGATCGATCAAGATCGGTCCCAAATGACTCCTGATCGATCTGGTGGGCCCACCTGCGCATGAGAAGAGGTATTCCAGGTTTTGGGGCGGATATTTTCAGATCTGCACCTATAAATAGCAGCTCTATGGCATCTAAAAAAGGATCTTCTTCTGCTTTTCTAGGCGAAACTCTACAATTTTGTTTACTGATTTCCAAGGCTTGTAATTGTAATCTCAATATAAAAGGAATAAAAGGATCAATTCAAAGTGGACGTAGGCCGGAGATAGCCAAACCACTATAAACCTTGTGCAAGGTTTTAAATATCGGATTTCGGTCACGTTTCGTCTCGAGATTTTTACACAAGTTATCTCGTATCGGGAGAGATCTCGGACGAGACGAGTACGTATCGGGTGTACATCTCGGATTGACATCTCGGATCTTATAATGCATCTCGGGAATATCTCGGATGTACTTATGTGTTTAAAATTGATGTGTCAAAAATTTATTTAACGATTATAACTTTCTTATTAAAAATAAAAATGGTAACATACTTGATTTACATGAACAAAGAAATATTTTTAGAAGAGTAGTAGCTTGATTGGCTTAATTGATTTGGTAATGAATATAATGATTGAATAATATCCTTTTATTTGAACGTAATAAAGAAGTGAAACCTTTCGCTATGACTCATTAAGATAAAAAGTAAAGAATATGTTCAAGAAGTTGGTAAATTATAATTGGATTGAGTAGTTTCTTTTGAATCAATATGAAAATAAAAATTATTATGGAAAATAAGAAAAATGTATAACTTCGGGTGAGATCTCGGATTGAGATTTTGATCCATATATCGGGTGAGATTTGAATATCTCGGACGAGATGAGTGTCAAGGGAGATATGGAGGAGATTTGATGTCTCGTCTCGTTTAAGTGTGAAAATGAGATCTCGGGCGAGATCTCGGGCGAGATATAGGAGATTTAAAACCTTGACCTTGTGTTCTTTGTTTTCTTGCTCATTTTAATTTTGTTATCTCTTCACTTTTGCTCTCTACATTGTCTGGATCTGAGATCTGTGTTTGGATATTGAGGATCTGTGTGTGAACACTGGTGCTTTCACTACTTCTGGGGTTTGTGACCAATTTTGGCGCAAACAACCCTCATTATTAATTATTTATTAATTTATGGGCTGTTATAATATGACTTAGTAAAATTGTTGTCTAAGTCATTTTTGTGACTTCTAGCTTTGATATCCAGTCCGTCTCACTACCTCAGTTTGCGTGAAGTCTCCACATCTGCACCGATACACCCCTTGTAGCTCTAGCACCACTTTGTACGCTTGTTCCATAAATTGAGTCTCCATTATTTGTGTAATCACCTTGGATGACCCATCTCTTTGGTCAATCCACATGCACTAGACTCTATCTCATAGAACATTTCCATAACTTGAAATCGTCCATCGATCAACATTTCATCCAATACAACCATACATAATACATACATTCAAGTAACACAATACATAAATCACATACAATATATACATACAATCAATTTCAGATTTAACAATCAGTTATCCTAAACCTAACCCATTTCTATATTAGAGTATCCATAAGAATATATGCATAGGATCGATTGAAATCCATTTAAAATTTTTTAAAATTCATTTATAAATCATGGTTAGTTTAAGATCCAGTCAAAGGCAAGTTTTAATTTTTGAAAACATTTTAAAATGATCATTTTTAACTATATTAACATTCAAAGTAAAATGATAGGTATAAACCACTCACCAAAATCTCCAAATACACCAAAAGATGGGGTAAATCCAACCCAATCAGCAAAGGCACGACTCCCAATGCAGGAATTTTGAAATCCTAAATGTATCTTGCTAATCCATATGCTAATCACCTTCTAAGTACTTGATTTGGCTAATTAATGTAAGGATTTAAGTTGTTCTTGACTAAGAATTAATGGAGGTTTTGAATAGTTTTTGGAAGTGTGGTGATAATTAGGGGTTGTCTTATCAGGTTAGTTAGGTACAAATCCCGAAATAGGTTAATGGGCCTAATTGTGGTTTAAGTTAATCACCCACCAATCTGTCCGAAAACTATCCAACTTCAAATGACCATATCTCCTAAACTGTAATTTGGTTTCGATAAAACAGAGAAACTACCATAGCTTTTATCTGGAAGTAGTTTCAATCCATAATTCGGCTTCGATAAAAATTTCTAAGGGTGAAAAATATCACTACTCAACATTATCTAAAGTTATAGTCCCATACAACCCAATTTGGATTTTAAAATAATATTTTATGATATATCGATAGGTAAAAATGTGGTGATATTCTTCCCCCTTTAGAAATTTCTCCCCCAAAATCCCAATCCATCAAACATTACCACACAATATAGTACCAGGCATTCCTAACAATCAACCAAGCATATTAAACATAAAAATGAATACATAAGCAAGAAATAAAACCTATGTAAACCCTAGCATGCAAGGTACTAAACTAGCAGCATAGAATATCAGATGTGAAAGCTAATGATAAAAGTGAATTATTACCAAGAGCTCCAAGTAAGTAGTCCTCATGCTCTCTTCAGTCTCCCAAGTGTTATCGCCTTCGCTCTCACTTCATTGAAACTTTACTAACAATACGTCTTCCTCCTAAGCTACTTAGTCCTCGACTCGACTATACATATTGACTTTTGAGGCCTTGATGCGTCAAGTTCAACTTCTATATCCTCCAGTTGATTCGATGCAACAATCATGCCCAAGTCATGCACAAACTTCCTAAGATGAAAAACATGGAATATGTTATGTGCACCAGCCATCTTCTGAGGTAAGCCGACTCTATATGCAAGGTTCCTAATCTTCATAAGTATCAAAAAAGGACCTACGAATCTCGGTGCCAACGTTCCTTTAGTACCTAACAAACTATACTCTTTAATGGAGAGATTTTTGACAAACACCATATCTTCGACAGAGAACTCCAAATCTCAACGTTTCTTATCAGTGTAGTTCTTCTATCTACCATGAGCAGCTTTCATTCGTTGCCAAATGATCTCAGTCTTCTCTGAAGTCTCTCTTATCATATCTGGCCCAAGTATTAGTTTCTCGTCTTCTTCCCACTAACATGAAGGAGCATTACATGGTCGACCATATAATGCCTCCAATAACGCCATTATTGATGTATGCAAACTCAAC
Source organism: Allium fistulosum (assembly GCA_030737815.1). Lineage (NCBI taxonomy): Eukaryota > Viridiplantae > Streptophyta > Magnoliopsida > Asparagales > Amaryllidaceae > Allium > Allium fistulosum. The sequence continues at coordinate 1,381,644,491 of CM060901.1, read as the reverse complement.
AAGATGCAAATGATCATTCCACGAGCCTTTGAAATCAACAATGGAAGCATACAAGAGATCCTCTAAGTTACGATTCACTCCCCTGGTCCGACCGTCAGTTTGTGGGAGATAAGTTGTACTTAAACATAGCTTCGTCCCTAATGCCTCTTTTAAGGTCTTCCAAAATTCGCTTGTGAATAATGTATCTCAATTTCTTACAATGTTCTTGACACACCATGGAATTATACTCTCCACTTCACATAAAACTCAACCAATTTTGATGTCATTCTGCTGGACTTTATGGTTATGAACCGAGCACTCTTCGTTAATCTATCAACTATAACCTAGATGCTATCGTACCCTCCGCAATCCATCTATGAAGTCCATCGATATATGTTGTCACTAGCAAGTGGTTGTAGCAAACCACTTGACAATTCATACACTTTGAGATGAATATTCTAACATCCTTCTTCATCTCTTCCCAATAAAATGTTCGTTTCATATCTCTATGCATCCTATTTCCTTTAGGATGCATAGTCAATCTCGAATGATGGCACTCATGTAGCACCTCATCTCTCAACCCATTGACATTAGGTACAAACAATCTACTATCCTTATGGAGCGAACTATCTCGGTCGAGTCCATACTACTTCATCTCCTCAGACTCTACTCCTTCTCAATCATAGCAATAATCTTCGCTAGTCTAGCATCATACCTCTGACCTATCAATACACTCAATTAAAGTTGGTCCAATAGTCAAGCTCGGCGACATCGCTGGCACTAGCTCACACTTAGGTCGGAAATCATAACCAGCAGTATACTCTAAACGCATCCTCTTTTGGAACATAGCTCCCAAGCTAGAATTTCTCCTACTTGAAGTATCAACGACTACATTTCCCTTACCAGATGTCAAGGTCATAGAAGGCCAGGAACTCTAACGGTCGGTGCTATCGATGGTTAGGTCCTTCTACGAGAAAAGGTACCTCAATGAAAACTTTAAGCCTCTACATCAATACTGCATCCAATTCAGTACCACAAGCATCTGTGTATATCGTCAACTCCTTATTCCCACTTGGAACGATTAACACTGGTGCATTTGTCTACCTTTCCTTGAGACCAACGATCGCATGCTCGCACCTTGCGTCCTAAGCAAAAGTTTGATTCTTCTTTGTCAAGTTGGTTAACGTACCACTACCTTTAATAAATCCTTTGTAAATCCTCAATAGTATCCCACTAATTCTATGAAACTCCTTATATTTGTAGTATTCTTAGGTTTGTCCCAATCGCGGACTTCTGCTAATTTGTAGGATCCATTGTGATACCCTGCTGCAAAGTAATATGGCTTAAGAATCGCACTTGCCTCCTTCAGAATTGACACTTCAAAAACTTTGCCATCAACTGGTACTTCCTTAACCCTTCTAGCACAATCCTCAAGCACATCCTATGTTCCTTTTCCGTCCATGAGTAGATAAGAATATCATCAACGCATATAAGTACAAACTCATTTAGTTAATCTTTAAAAACACGGTTCAATAGATCAACAAAGTACGTCGGTGTATTGGTTAGCCTAAATGGCATAACCAACCACTCATAAAATCCCGATGGCATGCGGATGTAGTAATTGGCACACTATCCATTTCTACTCTCAGTTGGTGGAACCCCCTTAGTTCAATTGAGAAAACACCTTCGCACCTTGGTGCTGACTGAATAAGTTATCAATATGTGGGAGTGGATACTTATTCTTCCTTATCACAATACTCAATTCACGATAATCAGTACAAAGCCTTGAAGAGTCATTCGCCTTTGTGGTGAATACAAAGGTGCTCCCCACTCTGACATGCTTCTATAAATGAAACCTTTCCTCAAAATTCCATTCACTTTTGCACTTTGCTCTTTGGGTGCCATATGCCTTAATGGCATAACTTTTGGTCTCATATCATTCACCAAATCAATAATGAACTCTATCTCTATGTGTGGCAATAGTTCGATCGCCTCTTTAAATATGTCTGGATACTCCTTAGAGGTAGACATCAATGAGAAATCATCATTCGAGATCTCGAGCAATTATAGAAAGCTAACCATCACCTCATCATCTAGTAGGCAGCCTAACTTTAGCCTCTACCCATAGTCCATCCCTATTGTCACCAGTGGCCTCTCACAGCCCACCATAACTCTATACTTTTAAAGCTAGTCCATCCCTAAGATAATACCAAATCCTAAAAACTAATTACAAAATAATCACAAGCAACCATACATCCATGTCTCGATAAGAATACATCATGAAAAACCATACAAAAACTAGTCGAACCTTCCACGGAGTTTGACACGATCAAAGGTCTAACTAGTAGGCCAAGTTTCAATCCCTGTTTATATACATCACTAGATATAAAGGAATTTGAAGCCCTGATATCGAATAAAACACAAACAAGAACATCGTAAGTAAAAAGCTTGTATCTTGAATCACAACGCCTTCCCCCTTCTCCTTCGCCGATGGAGCACTCGACAAAGTAGGAATGGTTTCCAGAGCATATGCTTTCCCAACCTGCTTCTCCTTCACTGATTCTAGACAATCCTTCTTAATATCCTCGAATTTATTGCATTTGTAGCATTTCTTCCCATCATTCTTGCAGTTCTTGTTTAGATGGCCCTTCTCTCCGTAATTGTTGCAAGTGGGCTCCCATTTGCTCTTCTTCTGACCTTCTTTACTTCGAAATTACTTCTTTCCTTTTTTGTTGGTCCACTTCTCCTTGCCTCCCTCCTTCACTTACGGCTTTGTTTCATCCTTTGAAATAATAACTTTTGGCTTTGGGTATAGGCTCTCATGCCTCAAAGCCTTCTTGACTATCTTCTCGAAGCTCTCATTAATATGGCCAGTGAGATTCTTTCCCAGATAGTCATTCATTCCAATTATAATATTTTCTTTCTTCTTTAATAAAGTATCGATGAAGAACATCCCGTACCTCGATAATGTGTCGAACTCAGCCATATGTTCTAAATCAGCAAGTCTCCCTATTTTGAATTAGTGAATCTCCTAAACAATACTGAATTCTAAGCTGTCATTATGAACTTTCCTTCAAGCCTAGCTTTGAACCAATCCTAAGTAAGCCGAGGAGTCGTAGCTCGAAGAGCATTCCACAAGTTCATTGTCCTTTCCTAAAGTTGCCTTGAAGCCAACTCCCTCTTCATTGCATCATCCATCTCCAAGTCTTCAAAGGTGCATTCACATGTGTCCATCAAATCCTGGACTTCAATAGTTGATTCTATTCCTTAGAATGGTTTTCCACCAACACTAGAGTAGTCTTTGTTTAGCTTAGCGAAATTAGCTCTAGGTGCTTGCATCAGAGCACCACCACCAATAGAAACAGCATGACCACCTCCTTGGGCATTCTATGGTATAATCCTTATCATCGTATTGAACATAGGCTGCAAGTCGTGGTTTGCCACCCCCGAGCCTGCTTCATCTTCTACTCTTCAAAAGGAGTTCCTTGCTACGTTCGTTGTTTGCTAGCTCATTCTTATAATCTATAACAAGAATGATCAGTCTCTCAAAAGGAAAGCTGCATAAGTGGTACTCATGTATGAATGCGACTTATATTATATATATTACTATCTGATTTTGAAAACCAAAATATAACAAGAAAGCTCTCTCATATATCGCTCGATCCATTCTAGAGTGATAACTTCTTCTCTATCTCCACTGGATCTAAGTATCAACTTAGGTTAATCATTTAACCTAAGCTCTGATACCAAATATGATGATCATCCTATATTTCTAGTACCTAATAAACTCGTATAGTGAACTGCAACTATACCCGGCCGACGTAGAGCGATAGTCAAGGGTAGAGTAACTAAACTCCAAAGATGAACATGTTATATATCTCACAATGCATAAGATAACTTATAATAATCACATATATATAGAAAATGAGAGATAGTAATATAATTAATATGAACACAAAATTAGAGCATAGTAGGTTCAACATAGTTATACAAAATAAAATAGAGTTATACATCAAATAATAAAATAAAATGGAAACCATCTCTAGATAATAATAACATATCACTGATCAAGCTCCATAGTATATAGCGGATAAGCTCCAAAATAGATATATGAAAAAACATAGCCACCTGCTCTGTAACAACCCGTAATTTTTAACGGTTTTATAATGTAATTAACTGAAATTTTACTTGAAATTAAATAATTAAATTTAGCAATGAAAATTTGGTATTTGGTATGCGTCTATTCAAACATAACAAATGGTAGATTTTTGTTGATAAATATGGAAGTTAGTTTTGTTGTGTAATTTCAATTTCAATTTAAATCAGTTAAAATTGATGTAAATAAAATACTATTGGAATCTTAATATTTTTATATAATAAAATGTTTACCATTTTCTGAGTGAGATGTCATTTTTCGTTTCGCCAAATTTGGACCGTTATAGCCCCGTTTATCTTATTTTCGACGTTTTAGCAGCATTTTCAACAGCGAAAAACCGAGTTTTAAATAACTTGGTTGTATCACTGATATCCGTGTACCATTCTGTTCGTCTCGTCGTGCTGATCTCCGTAGTATATTCATTTTTAGTTTTCGGTGTTCGTTACGCGGCGAAATCCGCAAAACGGTTATCCGTATCGGTACCCCATTTTAACCTTTTGTTTCCTGTGTCCATTCGCCTGTCCCGTGGGAAAACCTATGGTCACTAGCTTTAAATAATTCCCTTAATTCGTGCTGACCTTTTTCTATTACCACTGTCCAATATATATAGGTTGCCCTTTCATTTCCATTTTGTTCTCTGGTCACTTCGAAATTTTTTATAATAATATAAATATAAATTAAGTTAGATTGATATTGGTTTCCCTCTTGCTGTCTCTTTATATTTTTCCCGAGAGAGTTGTGCCTGCTCATCTTCTATCTTCTGTAAGCTTGCGTCCACCTTCTATTGAAGCCTGCTCTTGCTTCTAGAAAATTTTAGTATATAATTTATATATATATATATACACACGGTTGCTTATTAGCTCGAAGTGAAACTTGTTCGTGCCCCCTCGACCTCTCACTTTCCTCCGCCGCCACACTCCCTTCACATCCATCCCCTGGCAGCACGTGCATGTCAAACTCCTCATCACTCCCCTCACCACATGAAGCCCCTCCACCATCACCTGTTGGGCCGACCATCACCATCTGACCCGATAGCCTTTCCCCGACCCCGAGCCTCGCCCACTTCCACTAGATCTGCCATGGCTCGGCCACCTACTCCCTTCCACCACCCCTTGCCACATCCGCCCATCACCAAGCACCACACCGGACCCCAAAACCCAGCCTTCCCCTTGTCGTTCGACCTTCCTCCACCTTACCATAGTCGAGCACAACTCCATCTAAAGCCAGTCGCAGCGAGCAGCTTGCCCCTCCGATCTCAGACCCCTACCTGCTCTTGCAAAGACCATTCCCTGACGCACGTGCAACCTTATAAGTGCCTGCCGCTCGACCCGCCATCGCCACTTTCATCCTCCGCCTCGAACTCCACCGTATCCACCTTCTCCGACCATGTGTTCTGCCTCCACTCGTGCTACCGAAAACCCATGTCGTGCGCCTAACAGCTGCCGGCCACTCCACCCCTTGCTTAGCCGAGCAGAGGTTTTCCCTTCTTCTTCTTGTTTTGTTTTGTTTTGTTTTGTTCACACTTATATATATAATATATAATATGTTAGTACATATATTTTAACATAACATAGATTCCAAATATATCATACAAAGTATATTTGTTTGCATGTGTATATAGTTTGTATATGATTTGGGTAACTCATATGTATATTTTGTTGATGGTCTGTATATATTATAATATATACACGTTTTATATATACTGTTTTATATATAATATGTAGGCACTGTGAGTCTATAGAATATGGTATATATGAGTCAGTACATTTCAGATTTTAAGTATAAATTTTAAGTTTAAAGAATATATACGCAAGTTTGTGTATTAGATTTAAAGAATATATATAAGTATTGATTTTAAATATAATATATATATATATCTTTGATTTTCAAATATATGTGTTTTAAGAATAATGATTTTGAAATATATATATATTTTTTATTTAAATATTTGTCTTAAATTAAAATATTGATTTTAATAATATAATATATATTTTCCATTTATATCAAGCTGATTTGATTTGTTCTCACCGATTCTTATTTATCAGCTTTGTCTGTCAAATCCATGTTAAGCTTACTTCGCTTTGAGATTTGTTGTTTGAATTTATCGATTGCCAAATTCGTGATTTATTTCGTGTATTTCCAATTCTCTCTAGCCTCGAAAGGTGAGCAATCACCCACGATTAACATTCTTACATTTAGTAAATTTAATTTACATGAGATGACAATTGAAATATGCTTTTAAATTTGAATTGTTAAGTTACTTAACTGTTAAATATGATATGCCATTATCCGCAATTGTTTATCTATGACATATGATACCATAACCTGTTGTATATATTATATTTAAATTTGTTACTGATGATATATGCCTGTTGTTGATATGTTATATTATTATCATATTTGTTTTCACTGTGCAAGTTCCCTGTTAGTTCAGAAATCCCTATGGGTTGAAATGATACATACCCGAATGATATTATAGATTAAGGGAAAATCGTTATTAGTTGAAATGATAAACCTAAACGATTTTCATTGATTTTGAATTTTGGGATTGCAAGTTGAAATGATATGTACCCGTAAATATTAAATTGCAGATTGAAATGATAAATATCCGTATCACTTGACCATAGGATAGAAAATTATATACGAACACTGTTGGTCTATATTTTGAAAATGATTTCCAAAGTTTGAAAGGAAATATATGGGTTTTAATGAATATTGAATTTTTTTATATATGTATAAAATTAGATTTTTAAAATAACATGGTTTGGAAATTTTAATTTATAAGTTAGTTTTGAAAATATAAATTTTAAGATTTTACTTATAATTTTATTATTTTAAAAATATATAAAACAAGATTTAATACAAAACAAATTTAATAATAAGATTTAATTAAATAAAATTTAATTTAATTGGTTTATAACATGTTTAAGTATTTATTTAAATTTATATTAATATTTTAAAAATAGTTTTTTATTAACTTTATTAGTAGAGGTTGGGAAGATAAATTATTGCTGACTTGGAATTTAAATTGGTTAATAATTGAATTTAAATAAGAATTGATTTGAACTTATTGATTTTGAAAGATACGATTTATAACTTGATTTGATAAAAAGTGATTAAATGAATATTCTCAACTTTAACTAAAATTGAGACTGAATATTTAATATTGATTTAAATTTATAAAATGAGATTTTATTTAATTGTTATTAAATTGATTAAGTGAATATTTTCCAATTTGAATAAAATTAAAGTTAAGTGTTGAAATATAAATGAAACTTATGTTGAAAATGCTTCAATATTTAAACTTTGAATCTTATTGGAATTGAAATGATAGTTCAAACTCGGATTTGAAATCGATATAAACTGAAATGGTTTATTGAGAATTTGAAATAAATCTTTAACCTTTTTAATTTGAAAGTGTTGAATAGGTATTGATTTAAATTGAATTTTGGAATTTAAGTTGATTTGAATCGATTTGTGGAATTGGATGAAACAATTCTAATTTGGAAACTATTTCAGTATAATCTCTTTAAATAAATATATATTATTTTTAATTTACAACTATTTTAATATATATAAATTAATTTAATACATAAATTATTTTAATATATAAACTATTTTAATTTATAATTATTTTAATATATATACTAATTTCATATCTAAACTGTTTAAGTTGGAACCGTTATGATTACGGAAGTGTTATAATTTCAAAAGTGTTATGATTTCAAAAGTGTTATGATTTCAAAAGTGTTATGATTTCGAAAGTGTTATTATTTTGAAAGTGTTATGATTCTGGAAGTGAATATTATTTAAAGTGAATAATGATATCGAATTGATATGGTTTTGAAATGAATATGATATTTGGATATGAAGTATGAACTTTTTGAAATGAAATGACCACGGTGTGAAATAAGCGTTAGGTTGTTAAAGAGACTGGGATCGGATATTGTCATACTCTCCGCCAATACCGAAACCACTTTAACAACTGTGTACCTGGTGGAGATTCCGAAACAAATTAGGATGGCTGGCGATGATTCTATGTGAGGTATTAACGTAGCCCTGACTCCCGCGAGTCAGCTTGATGTGGCTAAAACAGGAGCCACGTCGGGCCAAGTGAGGTCATTCCTCCTATCGGACACATTTCTTCGATACCATTCTATTACTTTGTGATTTGATTAGGTGCACCTTGAAAGTGTGCTATGGATCGTGTAATATGGATATATGATAATACATAGTGTAGTGATGATAGCTATACGGTAAATAGTGCGGAATATAAAAGCAGTATAGTAAAAATGACACCAGAGATTTTTATACTCGTTCGGAGCACCGTCCTACGTCAAGTCCCAGACTCCTTCTGAAATTTCACTATTACAATAACCCTCACTTAACCTGGAGGAACAGGTCTATACAACCCTTGAGCAGCCGAACAAGGACCTGAGCAGTGGAACAGGATTTCGCCTCAGCGGCCGAAGAGGACTTCACATGCCTGAGCAGCGGAACAGGACTTCAACAAATACAAAAGTTTGTTTTGACTTTGTGTGTTCTAATAACACGGATTTGTCACTTGTAGTACACCCTTCCTATAATCTTCTCCTCGAGTATAAATATATATATTTGAAGTTTATGAAGAATAGAAAGGTATAGTATTGCTTTAATGCAGAATAATTGAAAGCATGATAGCAAATAGATTCCAGAGAGTTAGATTAGAGAGATAAGAAAATTCAGTTGTAATTCCGTAACTTGGAATCAAAATGGAGTTTGTATTTATAAAGGTTGAAAAGCAACGACTGTTGGTGAAGAGATTCGATCGAAGTGTTGCGTCCGAATCTTTTCGTTAGAGGTTCACAACTGTTCACAAAAGTCGTGTCTTTTCAAAAAGTGGCTGTTATAGAAATTCAGTCAACTGAGCCTCTGGGTCAGTCGACTGAATATTCAAAGTAATTATTTAAATTTAAATTCGTATATCTATGTATCTGTGCATGCTGCACAAAATTCCCAGTGTCAGTCGACTGGTTATCTGGGTCAGTCGACTGACCTGGTTAAATTTGTGCAGTAAGCACAATTTACATAGATATATTAATTTCTATAACTTTAAAACTTTTTTATAATTAATTGTATGCTTATATGTGTATAAAATATATAAGCTACTGTAGACGTAATCGAGGAGAGATTTTAACAATATTGATCTAAGACTTAAACAACAAAATATAATAGTATATGCACTAGTTTTTAAAGTCTCGTCTCCTTGTCTCTTTTTGTCGTAGCAGTCGTCAAATTTGTATGTCGTAGTGATAGCTTCGTGTCATGAATCAAAACCAAGTCTCAACATTCTCCTCCTTTTTGATTGATGACAACCTATAAACAGATATAGATTTCGACTGTATATATATAACATAATAACATAAATACTTACTCCCCCTGAATCGTTGACGCTCTATATCCTGCATTTTTTTGTTAGTAATAATATTTCTCCCCCTTTGTCATCGACAAAAAGGAATAAGTAATATGAAGTCATAATGTAGAAAATTTTACGTAGAAAAAGATAATGATCCATACATTAAACTTCCATAATTAAGAGTATTTGTAATGAATAAACCATAGTGGCCATTTATTACAAGCCATATGAAATGAAAACTTAATGTTTTTCATAAACCGAAAAAGATCTCAAGCCATTGGTTGCTTACCCCTACCACTACCACTATCATCTTCATCTCCATCATCGTCACCGCTACTTGCTTGATCGTCAGAAGAAGAAGACCGAGTGAAGATGGGTTGCTTTCCCGGATCGCCTATAGTAGCTGTAGATGTCCCGAAAGTACATGAGATAGCTTGCCATAATTTGGTAAAGAATCCTTTAACCTTTTCGAGCTTCTTGTCAACCTTAGTAATATGAGATTGAAGAACCTGTTGGTTGCGGCATATCATAGACATTGTCTCATATGGTTGAAGGCCAGGATTAGGAAGTTGAATTTCGTCTTGTTGACGACGAGTTGATTGTTGACGAGATGGACCTTGAGATGTTTGGCCATGTTGTTGTGGTTGGTCTTGAACTAACTGCCTTTGGGTCCATTCTTCAAAAGACATGATATGAGGGGGTCGAGCAACCGGTAGTTTCATCAATGCTAAAGTCCGAGAGTTCAAACATCCAACGGTAGAAAATGGTGAGTCCGATTCCGGAATCTCACCAGCCTTTAGAAGACGCATAATATATTCACCGTAGTAGATTACATTCATTCTACCGTTGTTGAAGCTTAAAAATTCATCAAGAATTAGACGGAGCCAGTTGACTTTAATATTGCCAAAAATAGCATATAAAGCTTTAAAGTTATTTTCGTAGACAAGTTCATAACTCCCAATTCTAGGAGTTATGGTTTTCATTAGAGCGCGATGGATAATTCGTGCTTTTGGTCGTAGAGACATGGATTTTAGTTGACGCATGTCGTCTTCTAAAAAAATGGCTTATATTGTCTCGAACAACCAAGTCACAATCAATAGTGGCCAATTCTACACCATCATTTTCTGTTTGCAAAATATGAGCCATGCGATCTAAAGAAAAAAAGACGGTTTTCCCACATACTAGACTCCATACACAGTCTTGTTGATTTGGAACATTTTGGTGACCTAAGTTTAGATTTGTGTAGAACAATTTCACCATTATTTGATTTATTTTGTGTTTGTTATCATCAATGTTGAATAACGATTCCAAATCGCTCCTTCTAGCTAACTCTTGGATGTGGTATGGAGAAAAATCTGAAAATTTAACAAACAAACCTTCGAAAATCCTTGAGTCTTGCATTCGTCTCCACCTCCGAATTGCGGTGTCATCAAACAAACATCTTTGGATTTGTTCGTTTGACGGAGGTTGAGATGATGAGGAAGCTTGTCCTTTTCATTTAGGAGCCATTAATTTTAATTTTAAAGGAAAAAATGGAGTTTTGGAGAGTCTAGGGTTTTGAAAAATTTGGAAATCTGAAATGGTAATGGTGAAAGATGGTAAAGTAGAGGATAAAAGAGGGAAAGTGGGTAGGTTAAAGTAATAAAGTGACTCAGATCTATGGTTCAATCGACTGGCTCAGACTATCAGTCGACTGAATGCTGAAGATCGAACTTTTTCTTCTTTATGGTCCAGTCGACTAAGGTTCTGAGACAGTCGACTGGCCATGTTAATAAATTTTTTTTTGCTGTGTCAGTCGACTGACCTCCTGGTTCAAACGACCGACCAGGAGAATTTTTGGCAGTGGCTTTTATTTTGCTATGACATGTTAATATATTTTATTTATTTAATATAAATAGTTGTTATATTGATTAGTGAATCAGAAATAAATTTATTCCAAACAACATACATACGTAGAAAATTTATTCGGAAAATACAACAAAAGATAATGACTACTACGATTATTTCGAGGGGCTAGGCGTCTTGTATTCCTTCAGTTGCTTGCGACGAGCGTTCGATTCTTCATTGCGATCCCACGAATTTGGTGAGTATGGTGGTCGCGGTGGAGATGAAGTCGATGGTCGTCTGATAGGCGAAACAGAATGTTCGTCTATCGGATGTGACGATGCCCCGCAGAATTTCATAGCGATATGCTCAATGATTCCTATCCGTCTGGAGTTTATTTTTTGTTCGTAAAACATTTCACGTTGTTGCATTAATGATTCTTGCTGATAATGGTGCATATCATCTATCTTTTGCTTCGTGTTAGGGTAAATATCAATCGTCTTCTTTCCCTTCTTCTTATCCGGAGTATATCCGGTGTGAGATGGTGAAGTTTTATGATCCGGAGTTTTTGGAGAGTTGTTTGAAGCAATAATTTCGATAGAATCTGTGGAAGAGTTTGACATTGTGGAAAAATAGTTGTTGGAAGAAAAATGAATGAGAGCTTTAGAGTTTAATTCAGTTTGAATCTAAGAAGATGGAGTATGCATCTATTTATAGCCTAAGTCTAGGAAAAATAGGATAGAATTGAGTGGATTATATTGAATTTAGCCAAGAAGTAAGGTAATACGTTAGTTTTTTTGTTGGCTGATTTATTTTGTGTAATTTTAATGTATATTTATAAAGTTTAAAAATGACTTGTATTGTAGTATATATTAATGTCACCATATAATAAAATGTCCATACTAGACTATAGTAGAAAAAAATCAATAGCTCAAGTGGTTAAGACACTTGGGCTATTCACAGCAGGTCACGGGTTCGAGTCTCAGCATGGTTAGAATATTGAATTTTGTAAAAAAAAAAATATTTTTGAGTTTTTAGTTAAATTTTTTATATTTTATTTATATATCTTTAATTGACATTATACCAAGCTCACGACGCAATTTTATAAATGTATTTTCTAACAGTGGTTTAGTAAAAATATCGGCTAATTGATTTTCTGATGGTACGTAGTCCAGATTTATCACTTCTTTTTCTATATTATCACATAAAAAATGATGTCTAATATCTATATGTTTAGTTCTTGAGTGGTTTACTGGATTTTTAGATAGATTTATCGCACTAGAATTATCACAGTAAATTGTTGATTTTGATAGATTAATTCCAAAATCTTTAAGTGTCCGTTGCATATAAATTACTTGTGCGCAAGCTAGTGCTGCAGAAATATATTCTGCCTCACTAGTTGATAGAGAGACACAATTTTGTTTCTTGCTAAACCATGAAATTAAAGATTTACCAATGAAGTGACACGTACCGCTTGTACTTTTTCTATCTGTTCGTGATCCTCCGAAATCAGCATCGCTGTATGATACTAATTCGAACGAACACTCTTTCGGATAGAAAAGTCCGAAGTTTGTAGTTTTACTAAGATAGCGTAGTATGCGTTTTACGGCTCGTAAATGTGATTCTTTTGGGTCAGCTTGAAATCGTGCACATAGACACACACTCATCATAATATCTGGTCTACTTGCTGTTAAATAAAGTAGATATCATATCATACTACGATATAGTTTTTGGTCTACACTTTTGCCATTTTCATCTTTATCAAGATGTGCTGTTGTGCTCATAGGTGTTGGTTTGGCAGAGGTGTTTTCCATTCCAAAATGTTTGATAAGATTATTACAGTATTTTTCTTGATTAATAAATATTCCATTTGAAACTTGTTTTATCTAAAGACCTAAAAAATATGATAATTCTCCCATATGGGACATTTCAAATTCTCTAGTCATTATTTCAGAAAACTCATTACATAATTCATTATTAGTTGATCCAAATATAATGTCGTCGACATATATTTGAACTATTAAGATATCATTCTTAGAATGTTTTATAAATAAAGTTTGATCTACTTTTCCTATTACAAATCCTGAGTCAATTAGATAGCTTTTAAGGCGTTCATACCAAGCACTTGGTGCTTGTTTTAAACCATATAAAGCTTTCTTAAGTTTATAGACATGATCTGGGTATTTTTCATGAATAAATAAAGGAGGCTGTTCAACATAAACGTTTTCTTTAATATAGCCATTTAAAAATGCACTTTTAACATCCATTTGATAGAGTTTAAAGTTATTAAAACATGCGTATGCCAATAAAATTCGTATTGCTTCTAGTCTATCGACTGGGGCAAACGTTTCTTCGTAGTCTATTCCTTCTTCCTGGTTATATCCTTGTGCTACTAGTCTTGCTTTGTTACTAGTTATATTTCCTAATTCGTTTGCTTTATTTTTATAAACCCATTTAGTTCCTATAACAGTCTGATCGGTCGGTCTGGGTACTAGTTCCCAAACTTCATTTCGTTCAAACTGATTGAGTTCTTCTTGCATAGCAATAATCCAATTTTCATCGGATGATGCTTCCTTAGTATTTTTAGGTTCTATAGTAGAGAGAAAAGCTACATTACCCATTAAATTTAGTTGATTTCTAGTTTGAACATTTGAATTTATTTCTCCAATTATATTTTCTGTAGGATGATTTTGTAAGATTCTTCAAGGAGATCTTATTATATTTGTAATATCTCTATTATTAACAATGTTTTCATCTTCTCTAGGATTATAAACAATATCGTCATCATCTCTTGAATTGTTTATTATTATATTTGTTTTATTATTATATTTGTTTTATTATTATTAAGTAACTCATTGTCATTATTTTTTTTGAAATAAGTTTAGAGTTCTCATTAAAAGATACATGGAGTGACTCTTCGATAGTATTAGTTTATTAAAAATTCGATAAGCTTTGCTTCGATTCGAATATCCAAGAAATATACCTTCGTCACATTTTGAATCAAATTTGCCAAGTTGATCTTTGGTATTTAATATAAAACATTTTGATCCAAATATTTTAAAATAGGATATGTTTGGTTTTCTACCGTTAAAAAGTTCGTAAGGAGTATTCTTGGTGAGAGGTCTAATAGAAATGCAATTCAAAACATAACAGGCAGTTGCAACAGCTTCAGCCCAAAAATGTTTTGGTAATGTGCTTTCATTTAGTAAAGTTCTTGCATAATCTTGTAGAGTTCGATTCTTTCGTTCTACAAATCCATTTTGTTGTGGAGTTCTAGGAAACGAAAAGTTATGAAATATTCTTTTCTTCTTACAATAGTTATCAAACTGTATGTTTTCAAATTCTCCTCCGTGATCACTTCTAATATTTTTAATTCTAATACCTTTTAAATTTTGTATTTGTTTAACAAAAGTTTTGAAATTTTCAAAGGTATCACTTTTATTTTTCATAAAGATAGTCCATGTATATCTAGAAAAATCATCAACTATTACAAATACGTATTTATTGTGATTTATGGATTGAATTTGGGTAGGTCCAAATAAATCCATATGAAGTAACTCAAGTGGTTGTAATGTCGAAGTAACTTTCTTAGATTTAAACGAGGATTTAGTTAATTTACCTAATTGGCATGAGTCACATATATTATTAATTTTAAAATTCATCTTTGGTAATCCTTTTACAAGATTATTTTTAGAAATTTTATTTATATTTTTGAAATTGATATGACAACATCGTTTGTTCCATATCCAGGGATCATTTTCTTTAGCTATTAAACACATATCTGAATTAAGATTAACTTTCATATTCAAAACATAAATGTTTTTATCTCTATTTCCTTTAAATATAAGATTTTGATTTTGATCAAGAATACTACATTTATTTTCAGAAAATGATATATTAAACCTTTATCGCATAATTGACTTATACTTAATAGATTATGTTTTAGATTCTTAACTAATAAAACATTTGTAATAAGAGGTAAATTGAATGTACCGTAATTGCTCACTTCGCCTTTGTCGATGATATAGCCCTTTGAATTATCTCCAAAAGTGACAGAACCTCCATCTGAATATGTAATATTTATCAGCATATCTTTGTCTCCTGTCATGTGTTTTGAGCAACCACTGTCAAGTATCCATTTTCCTCTTTTCTTGAGTGGGACCTGCAAAAATATGAGATAACGTTGGTACCCACCTTTTTTAATAGGGTCCTAAGAGTTAGATCTTAGGAAACCAAACCCAAGTGGGTTTAGTATCCCTTTTATAAATATAATTTTTATTATTATGAACATTTTCTATAAATGTACTAATATACTTTTTCCTTATTAAATTGTTATTAGTTTTAGGTACCCATATATTTATAGTTTTGGAAACTAGTCTTTTTGAAGGTGTGGGTGTTTTATCATACTTAACCTTGTTTAAATTATTAGATTGTGAATTCTTGATTTTCTTCTTATATCCTAAACCATTTTTATTGTTAACAGGTTGTGAATTCTCAATAATTCTAGATAAATTTTCTCTTCCTTTATTAAATTTTGAAACGTTTTTAGTGAGTCCTTCTAGTTTGGTCATTAGACTTGAATTTTCTAGTTCTACCATTTTAATATTTGTTTTTAAAACATGATTTTCAGAAACAAGACCATCATTCTTTTCTTTTTGAGTTTCAATTTCTTGACTTAATAAGATAAGTTGAGAATTAACATTTGAAAGTGATTCTTGAGTTTTCTCAAGTTCTTCTTCCAATATTTTCTTCTCGTATTTAAGCATATCTCTTTCGAATTCTGCCTTGTTCTGATTTTCTACAACCTCTTTATATTTTCTATTGAGACTTTTTAAAGTATCTAATAATTCAGAATTTATTTCTATCATATCATCGAAAGTTAAATCACTAACCTCATTATCTTTGGCCATAAAGCATACGTTGGCTTGTTCATTATCGTTGTCATTTTCACTTCCAGAAGAAGAGGAGGAATCTGAATCATCCCATGTGACTAAAAAGGCTTTTCTTTTGAATTTTTCCTTCCTTTTATTTCGATATTCTTTCTTTTGATCTGGACAGTCCTTCTGCATATGCCCCTTTTTGTGACAGTTAAAACACTCCATAACTGATAAAGATGGTGGTTTATTGCTGTTTGAGTTTTTCTTGCCATTATTTCTGTTTCCTTTTCTATATTTCAAGAATTTCTTGAAGTTCTTGGCAATAAAGACTAAGTCATCTTTGTATGAATCTGATTCTTCTTGTTCTGCATGGAATGCTATATTCTTTATATCTTGAGCTTGAACTCGTTTAGCCTGCAAATTCACTTCATAGGACATTAGATTTCCTATTAACTCTTCCGGAGTTATTTTGGAAATATCGTTTGCTTCTTCAATAGCGAGAACTTTTCTTTCCCATTCTTCCGTTAAAGAGTTAAGGATTTTGGAAACAATATCAAAGTCTGAATATTTTTCTCCTAGTCCTACTAATGAATGGTAGATATCCTGAAATCTTGAATACATTTCATTTATAGATTCATTTTCTTTCATCCTAAAGTTTTGGAACTGACTTTTGAGCATGGATATTTTGCTTTGTTTGACCTTGTTAGTTCCTTCGTGAGTAACTTTGAGTGTATGCCATATTTCATATGCAGTATTGCACATGCTAACACGGGTAAACTCATTTTTATCTAAGGCACAAAACAACATATTTATGGCTTTTGCATTTGCTGTGGCATCTAGTTTTTGTGTATTTGACTAAGTAGAATACTCTTCAGTAGGAATAGTATATTCTGACTGAGTTATATTCCATATCAAAACCATTTGCTTGCATATATATTCTCATTTGTGTTGCCCAATAGTTATAATTCATGCCATTAAATAGTGGTGGACGTGCAGTGGATTGTCCTTCAATGAAGCTAGTGTTAATGCTAGTGTTAGTGTTAGTGTCCATATTATTAGATTATCATATAACTGTGTTACGGTTATATGATGACCTCGCTCTGATACCAAATGAAAGTGTGCTATGGATCGTGTAATATGGATATATGATAATACAGAGTGTAGTGATGATAGCTATATGGTAAATAGTGTGGTAAAAATGACACCAGAGATTTTTATACTGGTTTGGAGCACCGTCCTACGTCCAGTCCTAGCTCCTTCTAGAATTTCACTAAAATAATAACCCTCACTTAACCCAGAGGAACATGTCTATACAACCCTTGAGCAGCCGAACAAGGACCTGAGCAGTGGAACGAGATTTCGCCTCAGCACCCGAAGAGGACTTCACACGCCTGAGCAGTAGAACATGACTTCAACAAATACAAAAGTTTGTTTTGACTTTGTGTGTTCTAATAACACGGATTTGTCAATTATAGTACACCCTTCCTATAATCTTCTCCTCGAGTATAAATATATATATTTGAAGTTTATGAAGAATAGAAAGGTATATTATTGCTTTAATGCAGAATAATTGAAAGTATGATAGCAAATAGATTCCAGAGAGTTAGATTAGAGAGATAATAAAATTCAGTTGTAATTCTGTAATTTGGAATCAAAATGGAGTTTGTATTTATAAAGGTTGAAAAGCAGCGACTGTTGGTGAAGATTTCGATCGAAGTGTTGCGTCCGAATCTTTTCGTTAGAGGTCCGCATCTGTTCACAAAAGTCGTGTCTTTTCGAAAAGTGGCTGTTATAGAAATTCAGTCAACTGAGCCTCTGGGTCAGTCAATTGAATATTCAAAGTAATTATTTAAATTTAATTTCGTATATCTATGTATCTGTGCATGCTGCACAAAATTCCCAGTGTCAGTCGACTGGATATCTGGGTCAGTCGACTGACCTGGTTAAATTTGTGCAGTAAGCACAGTTTACATAGATATATTAATTTCTATAACTTTAAAACTTTTTTATAATTAATTGTATGCTTATATATGTATAAAATATATAAGCTAATGTAGACGTAATCGAGGAGAGGTTTTAACAATACTGATCTAAGACTTAAACAAAAAAATATCATAGTTGATGCACTAGTTTTTAAAGTCTCGTCTCCTTGTCTCTTTTTGTCGTAACAGTCGTCAAATCTGTATGTCGTAGTGATAGCTTCGTGTCATGAATCAAAACCAAGTCTCAACACACCTTTGATTTGGGAGTGTGTCTCGAGGTAGTAGCTTCTATGCATTACCACCAGTCCGAATACGCAAACGATATATCTACCCTGGGCATTGCCTCGTGTGCCTTGTCGCATGCCTTATCGCGCCTTCTACTAGTTTGTTTTGTACCATACCTATGGAGTGCCCTCTGAGTAAACCACCGGTTTGGTGGAGCTTATGGTACTGTATAGACTACGGGAATATATAAAATGTGTTAAGGGGGTTATGGGTAACGTCTTAACGCTATCTTAATACTTTACTTTACTGATAGACATATTATAATAGCGTATATTACTACATAGTAGATAGTTCCATGGATCCTTAGAGGATGGAAATCTCAAACATCCTTTATGTTACTTGTATTTCAGTTGACATTTCACTTGAGTTGAATTTACTGGAATAAGAATGTTAATCCTGACTCGAGTGTTTTGTATTTTGCTTTATGCTCGGGTCAGACTGAGTGTCACAGCATTTGAGACTCACCTTTGGAGCTTCGCTTGGAGATCTACCTTCATCTACTCAGCTATTCTGTTATTTTAGTATTTCCAGTTGTTATGATTCAGACTTGTCAGTTGATTTTGTATTCGAGAGTTCTTTGTATTTGAGATTTCTTTTGTATTTTATTTCAGACTCTGATGTTTATATAGTAGCTTCATGAACTACTATTTATCTATTCCGCCGCTTATTGTTGTATTACTCTGTGTCTGTGATTGGTTTATTTACTGTATATGCCGAGTTTTGCCAAATATAAATTAACAATCTGTTGTTTTGAGCAATCGGAGTCTGACATGAGTGGATGTTTTCGATTTGAATGGTTCAAAATACCAGGTCGTTACATGCTCATCCTTTGTACGTGTAATGACCCATATTTTTAATGATTGGATGTTCAAAAAATTGATTTAAATTTGAATTGTTAATTAATTGATGGTCCCAAAAATACGATTTTCACATACGATCGAATCAGGACTCGAGACCACTCCCGTTGAATTCGTATCGACGTTGCAAATTAAAATGAGTATAAGGATTACTATATTTAAAGATCGAACAATCCATTGGCCGAAACGATCTCGAAAAGTATGAAATTATCATCCTGGGGCACTGTCTCGAATGACGATGAAATTTGTGCCATCTAGACAAGAAAAATGAGGTGATGTATGCAGGTGAGTTTCGTTGCGATTGGACGCATTGTTTGATCATGCGAGCTCGAAACGTACGACCGTTTATTTGATAATTTAAATAAAAAATACTATAATATTATTTAAATCTGCATCTAAACCGTTCTCTCCATTTTCAAGTTACTGTTCCATTCACCCATTAACAGAGAATGGCCGCCATTACTTTGGTTCATTCAAAAATTAAAATCCAGCAATCCGCTGCATGAAAAAAATACAAAACCACCTCCATAATTCAACTTGTATCGAAAAAATATTCACGCCCATATATAGATTGGAATGTACAATGACGATTTTGGGAATGGTCGTAGCTTGGACGACAACTAGGGCTAAAACTAGGCGGAGGTAGAAGCGACGATATACAAAACGGAGGGCACCAATGTTTTTCTCTTCGCAAGACACACCTTCACACAAAATTTTGACGACTATGACCCTCTCTATCAAATCGCGGCCATATAGGGGAGGAGCACGGTCCACCAGGTCACAACTTAAAGGAGGCAACCGAGCCTTGCTTCTTTGGGTTTGGAGCGGAGCACATGCGTAGTACAGTCCGCTGCAATCGACGGTGCATCGATTCGTTGAGTATTAGCCATGATATGGACGAGAGAAGGAAATAGATTTTGGGTTTCATGGTGCACGACATGTAAGGGAAATTTTAGGTTGGGGAAGAGTGATTAGCTAAGGTAATTAGCTTAATTGTTTAGTTAAGTAATTTAATAATTATTTATCCCAAAATCTTATATAATTCATATCTTTTGCATACGAGGTCCGTTTTGGATGCCGTTTCTTGCGTTTAGTCAGATTTGGTTAAGGTGGGTGATATTGTCTCTCACCATACTATGATTGTTAGTATAGTATTAAAACGACGTTTTAAAATAATTTCTAACTTTAAAGTGTGATTTCTAAAATACTTAAACCTATATCTTATTTTATAAAAGAATTTAAAAGTGTTTTAAATCAAATATCACATTTTTCCTATTGACGCGCTATTGTGACAATATTGACAGATTTAGGCAATTTTGATATTAATCCCCTATTTGTTGCTTTGAATGTATTGTATTGTGTTATTATATATGTATGTAAGTTATTATAGATGTTAGTATGCTTTTTGCTTGCATGTGTGCTTGTTTTCTTAGTTTGATTGAAAACGCCGTTCGAAGGCGATAAGTGTTAGAAAATATTCCACAGGATGCATAGAGTTCCGTGCATGCCGATTGATCGAAAGATGAAGGATGGACTTGGGGATGTGCTTTGGATTTTAGGATGGATATCAGATATTTTCATTTGGTTTGTACTTAGCCATTTTTGGTGAAGTACACGACCAAAGTGGTTGTTATTGACCACTCTAGAGTGGTCGATATCTACCACTATTGATGTAGGCCGATTTGGCCAATTTTGATGTGGATGATGGCGAGGCTTTGAGGAACATTATGTGATGGTTTGTTTTACATTTGATCTCAATGGGATGGCTCTTCGATGAGTGGTTTTGGCACTGAAGAGAGGATGGTGCTTTAATGCAACGACTTCACGATTCGACGATGATGATTCCGTGATGGGAAGTGATGGCTTCAACGATGGATGACTACACTTCGAGATGCAGGGTAGCTAGATGGAAGGAATCATTGAAGGAAGGGTGTGGGATGCACGATGACATTCTGTAACTAATAATGGCTGCCTAGGATAGTTCCTAGCCTCGACAACTTCAGACGGGAGTTGTAAGGTCAGTTCCGAGATGAGCTCTATTGATATTTGTAGGTTTCGATGTGTACTCGTAAAGTAAGGGTATGTGCGTTGATATCCATTGGGTTACAGAGTATGCCCTGGATACTTCAATTGGATTATGGAGTATGCCCTAGATCACATGATGTTTTGATCCATTTGCCTCGGATTGTTACGGAGTATGGAGTCTAGTTCCTAGCCTTCTGAATGGCATGGATTCAAGTACCAAGAAACCGGGACGTTGAGTAGTCTTTACTATACGATGGGTCATACAAAGTCATATATCTAACGCACTGAGTAAGTGAATGTGAGGATGGATGATGGATGCTATGTTTGCTTGATTGTTTATCACCCTAGGGATGTCACACGATGTAGATATTATCGATGTAGATATCTAGATTCCCATTAGTAATTTGACGTGTAGTACACCCACGACGACTGTCATAAAGTAGCGTATATCCTATATTAGGTGCTAACTCTTTGGATGCAGGGACTGGTCATGTATGATTCTCCATACCATCTATTCCATATACTATACCGACTTTAATAGTGTTTTGAGATTATTTTTCGCTCACACCAGACTGTTGTCTGACTCGAGGTTTTATGCTTTGCTTCTTATTATCTCGTGCACTCTTAAATAAGTAGATTGGATAGCAGGTGTAAACAACACTTGGAGCTGTGCATATGGACTAGCAGGAGGTGACGCTTTCTCATATTTATATTTTGACATATTATTGTTTATTCCACTATATGACACTGTGGAGCCTTGATAGTGTTGACTTACTATTATTAGAGATGATTTATCAATTGAGTTCATTTGTCATTAGTATAAACTCTACAATTGTTTTGTATAACTGTATAAGCCTGTGTACTCTGATTATGTGGTTCATGTAGTTATTACTGTCTTGCATATTTTATATTTGTGATGGCTATTATATTTTATCTGATGCTCTATGAGATATATGACAGGTTGTGTGATTGTAACGATCGACCCGCCCTTTTAACCCACGAATGTCGACACTAATACATCCACGGTATTCGTGTGCCGAGCATCCAAGTGCCGGAAGGACAAATTGTTAGGGTGAAATAAAAAGAAAAAGAAATAAAACAAGGAAGAAGAGAATACAATATCAAAATCTCACAACGGAATGATAATATATAATATCAAAGGAATAGTACAAAGGGGTTGGTACGATTTATAAATTTCGGAGTTACAAAACCTAAGTACTATCATCAGCCTGGACAGTTATAAAAACCTACCCTCACAAATGCTGATACGTACAATATTGTAATGCAGCGGAAATAAGAATACCACGTTATGTGAAACATCCAGCTCGTCTTCTCGAGCTCCAAGGAACATCAACAAAAACCTACCTTTCTCAAGCTACTTGAAAGAGCATGCGAGGAATTTAGATAAAACAAAAACCAAGCATCAAACATAAGTGTGGTATGAGAAACTCAAGAAATATGCGATCAATATATAATAGTACTTTTGAGACCACATGGAATACCATAATGATTGTCCCCTAAAAAGAACCACCATCTAATAGGCACATAAGGTGATATATAGATAATGTCTAGGGTGTAGAATATAAATATTAAAACATAGCTGGAATGGTTACATTCAATAGCATATTAGGAGTACAATCATATCCGATAAGGAACGTTCGCATAATTGATTTTCCACATAAATTTCTTCGAAGAAGCTGAATCCAAACTCCATGGACAAGGATTAGAAATTACCTTCCGAGTGTCGTATATCTCTAGATATGATATACCATAAGTTAAACACAAGAGGTCCAGTGTCCGAACATAAACATGAATAACGTGAACCGAATATCATCAACTCCCGCCGGCCAACAATTGATAAGTATCTCTAGATATGGAGTTGATAACATCCTGACATGGGTCGCTAACCCCAGGTCGTGCATCCTACTCCGTCTTTAGCCATTTCTGATGTTGAAGTTACGTTCGGAATCTTTCACATGTGTCTTCATCACTCGAACAGAACATGAATCCCAAATTGGATCCTCACATTTCGAATAGATCTCGAATCTCCACATAGAGTCCCGCATCTCAAACCGATCCACTTCAAAGGGACATAACATGTGTCTCAGCCTTAAAGTGGTTTTCAATAACTAAAACACTTACCGATCCCGGTCTCTCCAAGACTGAATCGACGAATTCGGTCATTCAATTATAATGAGAACGATTGCATACGGAAACCAAGTCACGTATACTTATCATGTTTAAGATATTCTTATCACACTATCCCTCGATCAAGAGTGAAGTTGGTAGGTTAGAGCTCTATTACTCATTTCCCTACACGAACATCAGTCTTAATTCCCACGAATAGACAAGCCTACTTCATCGGCTTTTAGTGCTAAGTATATGAATAAACGTTTTCCATAAATGAGGAAACAAATATAGCACGATCAAGTAACACAAAGCACAATCAAGTCACGTAAGCGACTTCTAATCCTATTTTTGTTTAATTATTCTTTTATTAATTAAAACCTCTTTTATTAGTAAAACTTCTTTTATCTAATAAAACATTGTTCATGAATTCCTACTATGCATTTGTACTCTTTCAATACTTCAAAAAGTGTTCATATACTTATCTCAAATGGTATAGTATATTCACAAATTATTAACAAGATTTCTTATTTAAAACCTTTACTTTTCCCATACTTCAAAATATCCATTTTTAATGATCTAAGTACTTTCACAAATCCATTCAAAAAGGTTTAAGACTAATGTTATTTAAACATTGTCACTACAAATCCAAAACCATTTCACTTATTCTTATCTTTAAAACATTCTTTTAAAGATCTATTTACATTCATAAGTATAACCAAAATGGGTTAAAGACGAATGCGATTAACACATTGTCACAACAAAACCAAACCATTTTCCTACTTGTTACTATCTTTACAAGCCTTTGTTTTAAAAGATCTAAGTTTGTATTCAGTCAAGTTCAGTATGGACTAGTTAATTATCAAATTCTAAAGACGATTGCTTATACAAATCATGATTCATATGCTTAACTTGTTTCTGACATTCCAACCCAACTATTCCTCACCTAAGAGTGAAGCTAGGTAAGTTTGGTCATTGGTTGCTCCAAGCCTTGCCTAGAAACTTCAGTCTTGAATCTCACAAATAGATAAGTCTACTTCGTCGGCTTTTAGTGTTAAGTATAGTATTAATGATTTCCATAGACAATAAGAAATCAACACGATTAACATGTTTCAGATATTTTCCACTTACCTATTCCTTGGTTAAGAGGGAAGCTTAACTCGACATCAATCTTAACTCTCACAAATAGATAAGATTACTTTGTCGGCTTATTAGTGTTAGGCATAGTTAATCAATTTCCTAATAAGTAATAAACAACCTTGTTAACCCATTTCCAACATTACTGACTTAACTATTCCTCATTCAAGAGGAAAGCATGGTAGGTTAAAGCTCTATTTCTCTCTACCTACTCGACATCAATCTTAACTCTCATAAATAGATAAGCCTACTTCGTCGGCTTGTAGCGTTAAGCAAAGTTAGTTACCTTTTAGACAAGTAAGTAAACAATAAGATTAATACGTTTCTGACATTTTAACTTACACTTTTCCTCATTCAAGAGTGAATCCAAGTATGTTTGGGCACTGGTTGCTCCAAGCCTTTCCTATACACCTCATTCTTGAATCTCACAAATAAACAAGTTTACTCGTCGGCTTTTAGTGTTAAGCTTAGTCAATCACCTTTGCCAAAACTTATATATATAAAATAATACTTTTGAAATTCTTGTAAATAGGTTATAAATATCTATGTAAAATATTACTTGAAAATAACTAATTTAGAAGTTTTATTAAAAACATGTTTTACAATTTTGCAACACTTACTTTCAAAATTCGTAAATAATCATTAAATCTATATTTAAAATTTTAATCTTTTTTTCTTACTCAAATAAATTTTATAAGAACTTCTATCAAAAGATTTTATAAAGAAAAGAAATTAGGAACCATTTAAATCACAAAAAACTAGCCAAAACGTCGCATTTTAAACACTTAAAACAATAAGTGGCTTACTACAGCATTTATAAGTGTTATTAAAAGTCCTTGTTAAAACAACATTGAAAAACACCATCTTCGCGACTAGTTTTAACCACTTAAATTAATGATTTAAGACTTGAAATTTTTATAGTAAGTACTACCATTAGGTTACTTAAAACCATGGAAAGAAATCCCTAAGAATATCTGTTCAATTATTTATAAAAATTCCCGAAAAACAAGGGATTCGAAAGCACACTTATAACGTTTATTCTTGTTCCAAACATTTTCAAACTTACTTCAGTTTAACACACAAGTTAAACAACTATTTAAACATCAAGTCAAGGCGATGCTACATGTTTAAGCGTGTAATAGAAGTGAGGTTATATAATACAAAGTTATAATTTGCTTTCAAAAGCAAGAGGGTCCAAAGTTTATAACTTTACTTAGTTAATGTCACTTTCAACTTTATAATTTAAAGACAACATATATACACACAATATGCGCTTGAGAAATAGTGAGATAACTCACTTAGATCCATGCCTAACCCAAGAAAAAAGTTACAAGAACCAAAGAACCAAATCTTTCCATCAACACAAGCCTAAAGGTCCAATCTTTAGCACTTCCAAACCAAAGCCACCTTCCTCCTCCTCCTCCTCCATGCTCCCGGCCCATCTAAGATCCCCCTCTTCCTCTTGCTTCCTCCCACTTCTTACTTCTAATCATGCTTCCCATGATGTCTTAGGCCCAAAATCAAAATTTAAAAGAGATTAGAGAAGATTTGATTAACTTATGAAAAAGTTAGAGAGTAATTAGTGGATTAGTGCTTAAGTACTTCCACCATTTTCAACCTTCCTACTTCATCTCAAGCTTAGGAATTTATTTTTGATTACTAAGCGAATCTCTCCCCTTTATTTATAGGCTTTAAGTGGTTAAGCATAAGCTTAACCTCACCCCCCTTGGAAGGCTTACCTCCCATCACATCTACTTTATCATTTGCTTAACACTTAAGCATTTCCATTTATGCTTACTTTTGCTTTATGCCACTTCTCCTTTAGGCTAATTACTATTATACCCTTACCATAATATCTCTTATCCTATAGGAAGCTTTTAGAGCCTTCCAAGCTCTTATGAAGAGGAGAGTGTTTAATTAGTGGCTAAAGTGTAGATATTAGCTTTAGAGTTAAATATTTCTGTTTTTGCTCATTTTCCTATTTAGTTAGCCATAAACATAAAAATATTTTTAGTTGCTAATTATCTCCATAATGATTACTTAGACATGTGCAAAAAGTTCGAACAACTTTTGTTGAGATAAAAAGCTGTTTGTCGATAAAACAATTTTCAGCCACATTATCGATATTATTTCAAATTATTTACTTTTGTAAATTTTTTCCAAAACAAGTTTACAATCATTACTTATGATTTAAAAGGAGGTTAAAAAGCTTATTAAATCACTTTAATAACATTTAATCCAAGATTCAAATATTTGTATATTTTAGATATTTGTATATTTTAGATATTTAAATATGAAGTGTCCGAAATTCCGGGTCGTTACAGTAACTGTGTGATATTTTGTTTCTTTTTCTTCTCTTCTATTCTCTTCCCTTCTTTTCTATTCCTCTTCTTTAAATTCTATTTCTTTCCCTTCACAGTAGTCCCACATCAACCAAATGCTCTAACAACGCACTATTCGATTTTATGAGCACCAGAGGTGTAGGGCGGTCGTCACATTTGGTATCAGAGCTTAGGTTACATGATTAACCTGAGTTGATACCGTAATCTAGTAGAGATAGGGTAGGAGTTGTCACCTTAGACTAGATCGAGAGTATACCTATATACGAGAGAGTGTGTATTTGCTATATATTTTGATTTTCAAAACTGTATAGTAGTATATATAGTATATAAGTTGTAGTGCACACACGAGTACCACTGATGTAATTTTTCTCTATGAGAGACTGATCATTCTTATTATATAATAGGAGTGATCTAAAAAAAATGAGAAATTCTATCATTGATTCCATCCCTAGAGTAGATGAGAAGGCAGGATTGGGGACCACTAACTCCAATTTACAGAATATGTTCGCTGAGATTGTGCTAATCATTATTCTGGAATGCCTAAGTCACTTCAAATGATTATGGTGCTCAAGTGCAAATGCCAAGAGTCGACTTTGTTAAGCTGTATAAAGACTACATGTGTCTAAGAAGCAGACCATTCCTTTGAACGGGGTCGGCTATTGAGGTGCAAGAAGGGTGGATATTTACAAAGATTTTCAAAGGCTTTGAGTTAGATGACGCAATGAGGTAGAAGTTAATCTCTAGATGACTCCAGGGACGAACAATGAACTGGTGGAGTGTCCTTATAGCTTTGACTCCCGAGGATTGATTTACTTGGGATTAGTTCATAATTCTCTTCAAAGAAAATTTGTCTCGACTTTTCAAAAGACGGTGTTGGTTAAGAAGTTCGTCGATTTGAAGTACAATGATATATCTGTGTTGAAGTACATGGCTGAATTCAATGTTTTGTCAAAGTATGGTCTACCTTTTATTGATACTCCACTCAAAAAGAATGAAAAGTTTGTCATTGGGTCGAGTGATCATGTGGGAAGTGATTTATTGGTCATATTAACAAGGGCTTCGACAAGTTGATCGAAAATGCTTTATGATGTGAGAGCCTGCACCCAATGTTAGAGGATTGTCCCAAATAAGTTGAGTAGTGACAAACTGTGGAAGCATATGCATTGAATGCCGTTTCGATTTCGTTGAGTGCTCCATCAAAAAAAGAGAAGGGAAATGGCATTACCATTTGAGGTATGCTCTCCCTTATGGCTTTTCCATACGTATTTTATTTAACATCAAGGTTTCACATTTTTTCATATCTAATGATTTGTAAATAGATTAGGATTGAGATCCAAAATTGTTGACCAATCTTGAAATTATAATGAACCTTGTTGGGGACTCAGCTAGCCTATACATATGTAACATCCCACATTTTATCATCGGAAATTAATACTATAGATGACTGCAACATTCGTAGGCTTAGTTCTAGGCCTCAAAATGGGGAATGTTACAACATGGGTTGTCTAGGCTTATCTTTATCGAGTCATGGATGTTTGGTTGTTTGCTATTGATTTGTTTTGGGCTTAATTAAATCCAGTATTATAGTCTGGGAATTGACTGGCTGAAGGGGTACAAAATAATGGTGGATTGCGAGAGGCCGTTGGTGACTATAGGGACTGAGAGAGCGAAAGGTAGTATTCGGATGCCCATCTGATGATGAGGTAATAGTTAGCTTTCTATATTCGCTGGATATCCCACACGATGAGTTGTCATTTGTGCCTTTAGCTAGAGAGTGTCCGGACACATTCGATGAGGTGACTGAATTACCACATTATAGGGATTGAGTTCCATAGTGATTTGATTAGAGGTGCTTGACCAGTAGTTATGTCTTTAAGGCATATGATGCCCACAGTGCGGAGAAAGCTAATGGTGCGGGCAGATGACCTATTGAGGTGAGGGTTCATTCATAGGTGCATATTTGAGTGGGATGCAATATAGTGTTTGCCACTATGGCGGGTGGCTCTTTAAGGATTTATGTTAATTACCGTGAGCTGAGTGAAATTATGAACAAGTAGCCACTCTCACTTATTGATGGCTTGTTTGATCAGCTTTATAGCACGAAAGTGTTCTCTTAGTCGAACTTTGCGATGGGGTTTCATCCATTGAGAGTATTTAGAGGGAGTGTGTCAAATACTACTTTTTGTCTACTACTTTTATTTTTGATTGGTTGGTTATGCCGCTCGGGCTAACCAACACGTCGACATATTTTGTTGATTTCTTAGACTGTGTTTTGAGAGATCACTTGAGTGATTCCATGCTTGTGGTTGTTGATGGTACTTTTGTCTACTCATGGATGAAAGTGGAGCATAAGACACGATTGATGATTGTGTTGGAGGTGTTGAGAAAACACTGACTGATGATGAAAAGTTTCCTTGGATTGGCAAGATGTTATATACTCTTTACTAAAGACTTCTCAAAGGTAGCAACACCATTAACTTATCCGACGAGAAGGATCAGACTTTTTATTAGAGATGCAAGGTGCAGACATGCGTTAGTGAGTCTGACAAAGGGGTTGATAAGTGCATCGATGTTACTCTTTCCGAGTGGGAATGAGAAGTTTTTAGCACACACACTTATGGTACTTGACTAGGAGCGATATTCCTAGAGTCGACATTGCTTGAGTTTATTGCTAGTTGTGACTCCAGAACCCGATGCGAGCTACGGCCAAAGATGATGGCCAGTTTGACTATCAGATCTACTTTGATTTAGTGGATCAGTTCTAGTGAGAGGCATGAAGCTATACTAGTAAAGATCATGGCTAATTTAGAGGAACGAGATGATGCGCTGAGGGCTCGACCGAGATGGTTGGCTTTGTAAGGATGAGATATTGTTTGTTCTCGATGTCGTTGAGTCGAGGGATGAGGCACCATGAGAGCGCTCTCATTCGAGTTTTATTATATATCCCGATGATAATAAAATGCACCATGATACAAGGAAGTCATTTTATTTGCAAGATATGAAGAAAGACTCCAGGCATTCATTTCGAGATGAATGAATTGTCAACTAGTAAATGTTGAACAGAAGAGGTCAAGTGGTCACTACAACCGCTTGAGATTCTCGAATAGGAATGGGAATAGACATCAATGGACCTCATCGATGGAATACTAAGGAATATAAGAGAATATGATAGAATTTGAGTCACAGTCAATAAAGTGACAAAAATGCTAAATTTATATTTACTAAGTCCAATAGAACAACATCCACATTAGTCGAGTTATATGTAGAATGGATAGTGTGATTCCATTGTGTGTTAAGCGCATTGTAAGTGGTTGAAACCCGTTGTCTAATAGTGGGTTTTAGGAGAACTTACAAGGGGTGTTGGCGAATTTGGCACCGAGTTGACTATATGATATCGAGACTGAACCTGAAACTTCGAGACTTCATAAGCCTATTCTTACTGATAGACGTGATACAAAACAGGTTAGGAGAATGGCAATGGAGTAGTAAAGGTTTAGTTGAGAGAAAGCGAAGGCGGTTGCATTTGGGAGATCGAGAAGAGCACGAGGACCGCTTATCCGGAGCTCTTTACTTGCTAAGATTTCATTTTTCTTCAGCTTTTATATTGGATATCATATTTAATGTTTTATACTAGATGTTTTAGTATCCTGCATGCTACGATAGACATGGTGTTACTTTTTGATGGTTGATCTTATATGTGCGTATTGATGTTTGATTATTGGCATTTGATATGATAGCTTATGCTTATATGGTTGTTAGGCATGCGGGATAGTTATGGTTTGATATAGAATATTTATTTAAGATGACTGCCATATATACGATTTAGTATGCTTATTTACATAATGATGTTACTCTTATGATTAATCGTCTTTGTTGAGTACATATTCAGGTACATGGAAGCAAGTGTTGGCTATTTGAATGCTTACTCACTTTTATTCGCATCTAAATGGTATGCTCTTACTATAAAGTAGGTATGTAATATATATATAGTGTAGATTTGGATGTAACATATGTAGTATAGATTTGGTGATACATGATTGGTTATCCTCGAAAATGAGATGCCTCGGATATGAGATGTATATATATCTACGTTGTATTGGGATTGAGGTAAAAGTCAATGTATACAATATTAGAAACTATTGATACTTGAGAGAGTCGACAATGTATAATATTTAGTTGACTTGCCTTTCGATTAGTGAGTTGGCGCTTTTATTTTCCATTGTCCGTTTCTTTGGAAATAAGTGTGTAAGCTAAACGTTTGGTTTAGCCACATTGATTTCAGATTTGATAGTAATTTTACTTAGGGATGAGGATGATGCCCTAAGTTAATTCCAAGTCTACCCCCTTTGTTGTGAACGCTTTAAGTGATTGTTGTTGTGAGTCGATAAGTAACAATTTTCCTTGTGTCGTTGTTTATGTGAGGGTGTTAGGTTGTGTTGCTTTGTCCTTGGGATTTCGAGGACGAAATCCTTTTAAGGAGGAGAGAATGTAACGACCCATATTTTTAACAATTGGATATTTAAATAATTGATTTAAATATTGAATCATTAATTAATCGACTATCCCAAAACTACGATTTTTCAAATACGATCGAATAAGGACTCAAGACTACTTCTGTTGCATTCGTATCAACGAGAATTAAAATAAGTATAAGGATCGCTATATTTGGAGATCAGACGATCTGATGGCCGAAACAATATCGAAGAGCGTGAAATTATCATCCTAAAGCACTGTCTTGGATAGAGATGAAATTTATACCATCGGGAACGAAAAAATGAGGAGATGTATGCAGGCGAGTTTCGTTGTGATTGGATGCAACGTTTGATCATGCGAGCTAAAAATGTACGGCCATTTATTTGAAAATTTAAATAAACTAACAATATAATATTACTTAAATCCACACCTAACCCTTCTCTCCATTTTCAAGTTACTGTTCCATTCATCCATTAACAGAGAATGGCCGACACTCCTTTGGTTCAATCAAAAATTAAAATCCGAAATCCGCTCCATGAAAAAGTACGAAACTTCCATTCTACTTATATTAAGGAAATCTTCACATCCATATATATATAGGAGTATGCAGTGGTTATTTTGGGAATGGTCGTAGCTTGGACAACAACTAGGGTTAGATCTAGGTGGAGGTAGAAGTGATGATATGCCAAATGGAGGGCACCATTGTTTTTCTCTTTATGAGACACACCTTCACACAAAATTTCGGCGACTACGACCCTCTATATCAAATTGTGTCCATATAGGGGAGGAGCATGGTCCACCAGGTCGCGACTTAAAGGAGGTAGCTGAGCCTTTCTTCTTCGGGTCTGGGGAGGAGCACAGGCGTAGTAGAGTCTATTGCAACCGATGGTGCATTGATTCTTTGAGTATTGGTTGAGATATGGATGAGAGAAGGAAGTGGATTTTGGGTTTCGTGGTGCATGACATGTACATGAAATTTTATATTGGGGGAAGAGTGATTAGCTAAGGTAATTAGCTTAATTAATTGTTTAGTTAAGTAATTTAATAATTATTTAATCCGAAATCTTATATAATTCATACCTTTGCATACGAGGTCCATTTTGGACGTCGTTTCTTACTTTGCACTTATGATGGAGAGCTCTACGACCTGGCGATGGTTTAGTCAGATTTGGTTTAGGTGAGTGATATTGTCTCTTACCATACTATGATTGTTAGTATAGTATTAAAACGACATTTTGAAATGATTTATAACTTTAAAGTATGATTTTTAAAATACTTAAACCTATATCTTATTTTATAAAAGAATTTAAAAGTGTTTAAAAATGGTTTTAAATTAAATATCATAATTTTTCCATTGGCCCACTATTTTGACGATATTGATAGTTTAGGCTATTTTAATATTAATTCCCCATTGGTTGCTTTAGATGTATTGTATTATGTTATTATAAATGTATATAGGCTATTATAGACGTTAGTGTGCTTATTGGTTGCATGTATGCTTAGTCTGGTCGAAAACACAATTTGAAGGCGATATACTATTAGAAAATACCCCATGGGATAGAATTTCGTGCATGGAGTTTCATGCACGCCGATTAATCGGAAGATGAAGGACGTACTTGGGGGTGTGCTTCAGATTTTGGGATGGACGCTGGACGTTTTCATTTGGTTTGTACTTAGCTATTTTTGGTTAAGTGCATGACCAAAGTGGTTGTTATCGACTACTTTGGAGTGGTCGATAACTACGACTATTGATGATGACCGATTTGGCCAATTTTTACTTGGTTGATGGTGAGGCTTCAAGGAACATGATGTGATGGTTCGTTCAACATTTGATTTCGACGTGATGGCTCTTCGATGAGTGGTTTTGGCGCTATAGCGAGGACGGTGCTTTGACACGACGACTTCACAATTTAATGATGATGATTCTGTAATGGAAAGTGATGGCTTCGATGATGGATGGCTACACTTCAGGATGCAGATTATTCGGATGGAAGGAACTATTGGAGGAAGATTGTGAGACGCACGATGACATTCTGTTACTAATGATGGCTGTCCAGGATAGTTCCCTATAGCAATAACTTCAGACGGGAGTTGTAGGGATAGTTCCGAGATGAGCTCTGCTATGGATGATGCGTGCAAAGGGATCTTTGATATTTCTAGGTTTTGATGTGTACTCGTAAAGCAGGGGTATGTGTGATGATATCTATTAGGCTACGGAGTATGCCCTAGATACTTCACTTTGGTTACGATGTTTGCCCTGGATCACACAATGTTTTGATCCATTTATCCTAGACTGTTACGGAGTATGCAGTCTAGTTCCTGGCCTTCTTAGTGGCATGGATTCGAGTACCAAGAAACTGGGACGTTGCGTAGTACTTAACTATACGATGGGGTCATATGAATGTCATTTATCCAATGTAGTGAGTGAGTGAATGTGAGGATGGATGATGGATGCTATGTTTGCTTGATTATTTATCACCCTAGAGATGTCACACGATGTAGATATTACTAATGCAGATATCTAGACACCCATTAGTACTTTGGCATGTAGTACACCCACGATGACTATCATAGAGTAGTGTATATCCTATGTTAGGTGCTAACTCTTTGGATGCAGGGACTGGTCAGGTATGATTCTCCATACCCTCTGTTCCATATACTATATTGACTTTTATGGCATTTTGAGATTATTTATTACTCACACCAGACCATTGTCTGACTCGAGGTTTTATGCTTTGCTTCTTATTATCTCGGGTACTATTAAATGAGTAGACTAGATAGTAGGTGTAAACAACAATTGGAGCTGTGCAAATGGACTAGCACGAGATGACGCTTTCTCATATTTATATTTTGGACTTATTATTGTTTATTCCACTGTGTGACACCGTGGAGTCTTGACAGTGTTGAGTTACTATTATTAGAGACAGTTTATCAGTTGATTTTATTTATCATTTGTATAAACTCTATTACTATTTGTATAACTGTATGAGCCTGTGTACTCTGATTATGTGGTTCATGCAGTTATTACTGTTTCGCCTATTTTATATCTGTGATGACTACTATATTTTATCTGATGCGCTGTGAGATATACGATAGGTTATGTTATTGTGTAATGTTTTATTTCTTTCTCTTCTCTTCTATTATCATTCATTCTTTTCTATTCCTCTTCTTTACTTCTATTTCTTTCCCTTGACAATTGTCCTACATCGACCAGATGCTCCAGCAGTGCACTATTCGGTCATATAAGTATCGGGGGTGTGGGACAGTCATCATAGTACAGCTCCATATGCCATCTCATGCCTGCCATCTAGTTTACTCATTTAAGAGTACCCGAGATAATAAGAAACAAATCATAAAACATCAAGTTAGACAATAGTCTAGTATGAGCGATCAACAATCTCAAAATACTACAAAAGTCAATATGGTAAATAGGAACACAAGGTATGGAGAATCATACTCGACCTGTCCCTGCATCCAAAGAGTTATCACATAACAACAATATATGATAATCAACTGTTGTCATCGTGTGGGTGTACTACAACTCAAGCTACAATATGGCATGTCTTTATATCTGAGTCAATAATACCTACATTATATGACATTCATAGCAAAATAAAGCAAATATAGCAACCATCAAGTATCCTCCGATCACTCACTCAAGTGCACTGGATTTATAATAGCTCATACGACCACATCAGTGATTAGAGACTACTCAGCATATTGGTATATCAATGCCTGACTCCATGCCACTTCGATGGCTAAGATGTTAGGAGCATAGTTAAAAGTCCAAGGTACATAGACCTATAGTCAAAGATTCGTGATACGATCAAATCTAGGTGAGCATCCTTACATACCCCCTCTTTATGAGCACACATCAAATCCTTCGAGTATTAACAGTCCTTTAGCACAAGTGTCCATAGTAGAACACATCAACGTTCCACTTCACAAGTTCACATCAATGAATTTCCTTTATGTTCCAAAAGAGAGTACCATAAAAACATATGCATAGAATCAATCAAAATCCATTTTAAAACATTTAAAATTCATTAGTAAATCATGGTTTGTTTTATATCTAGTTAAAATCATGTTATTATCTTTGAAAACATTTTAACTACATCATTTTTAACTATATTAACATTCATAGTAAAGTGAGAGATATAAATAACTCACCAAAATATCTAAATACACCAAATGGCGTATCAACATAAATGGCATCATCCGCTTACAAAATACTGCCGAATAGAATGTAAGTGGTGTAACTGCTTTTATATATATATATCAAATTCAATGGTGACGGGAATTGACAGTACGAAAGACATAAGGTCCCAAGTAGGGTTATCTCA
The DNA here is from genome assembly GCA_030737815.1 of Allium fistulosum. Classification (NCBI taxonomy): domain Eukaryota; kingdom Viridiplantae; phylum Streptophyta; class Magnoliopsida; order Asparagales; family Amaryllidaceae; genus Allium; species Allium fistulosum. Next base: position 1,381,608,689 of record CM060901.1, on the reverse strand, counting down.
TAACGAATGTGTTACTCCACCCATGTCTATACTTAGTGAGGTTCATAAATATATGTACTCATCTACCACTCTATGTAGAACTAGATGGGATACTGATAGCTAACCGCCTATTCCAGCAGCTTAAGGCTTCCCATCCTGATCTACTCTTACAATCTTTAGTTACCTCTTTGGTAGTGTGACTGTATCCATCGAATATGCTCGTTGACATGAGGACACCTAGTCATGACCTGGATCACGCCCTTACGGTAACATGCTGCTAGCTTAGGTGGCAAAAAAGGCTAGGGCTACCCGTTCTAAGGGCAAACTGCCCTTCTCTAAAATCCCATGATGCACATCTGAAGTATAATAAAAGTGTTATAGTTCTAGGGTGCAACCCCACGATCAGGCCGCTAGATTGAATACTGGCTTAATCTGGTTCCCACTAACTCCTAATCATATCTTGGAGCACATCATGATAGATAAGTATATAATATTTATGAAAATATATATACATATAAGTACACTCCCATAACTCAATCATTCATAAGCTTGTTCTACCCGAGCATCACCTTACATAAGTATAAACCATGTCCCGATTCCCCCCTATTGAGTGCCATCTACTTACACTGAATAACCGAATAAGTATCACATCGACATCCCATACCACCTTATCGTTCTAAACTGTTTATTCAATGCCCATAAATTACACTCAAACCACACAATATCTCTATGCAACAAGTTTGATGAATAACCAATTTCTTTTACCGATAGTCCCATACCAGACGGTATCACTAAAACTTTTATTCAAATTTCTCATCATATAAAAATGATAACATATATTCAATAATAAAAGTAACCATATAGATATACACTATATTTGAAAGGATAAATAATATTTCTTATGAAAAAATATATATTAATAAGTTAAATAATATGTAAAGTGATATTCAAATAGACAAATAAACACCATCGAATACTTACACAAGTCTATAATATAAATTTAAAATCATCATCAAACATCATAAAACCATTTGATAATTTAAAATAAGAATTTACTAAATCTTTATAATTTTTCACTTAAATAATAATACTATTAAACTACTTAATTTAATTATTAAACACATTAAAATAGGTTATAAGATCAAATATTACTCATAACAATCATTTCATAGTTTTTTTATAATTAAATATGATTTTTAAGTAAATTTGTAATATCCATATCAATTTCTTTTATTCCAAATCCATACAATATATCTTCAAAACTTTCCATTATATTCAAAATTCATGAAATATTCTTTGAAAATTATAAAATAGTAATTAGAAAACGTTTCTTATTTTTTCTAGAATTTTTATAGGATTTTTATAGATTTATTGAAAATCAGAGCCCAATTACATTAAATAACCAATTTCTAAATTAAACGATTAATATTAAATAAAACGTTTCTTCATAAAATTATATATTTACTTTATACAATTTCTCGCATTTATTTCCATAAATATAATTTATTTCCATAAATATAATTTATTTACTATTTAGAATATACATTTACAAAATAGCATAATGCGGGACTCAAACCCAGGTGGTTTGGTAGAAGTGCAAAAATCCTTACCACCAGACCACACTTGTTTTTGTCTAATCGATTGCACCACCGGTCGATTTGTAATGGTTGATTGGTTGGAGCTTGGGGTCAACATGTCATCAATGTTTTTTATACCTGGGCGCTGACCGATCGCTCCATCGATCGACCGCTAACGGTCGACCGGTTGAACTTAGGGGTCGACCCGTCGGAGCCCTTGAAACACAAATATCTATGCTTGAATCTTCTCATTTTAGGCTACCAATTTTTTTGGGTCATCTCCTTCTACCATTGTGTGCATACAACTATGCACTACCATACTATTATTAATACATGATCAAATAATCAATAATTTACCTAATATCAAATGATTCAAACTTACAAGAGCAAAATGCTAAGATACAGTGAAGGGTTATATGAATGCATAGACAACCATTCACCATTCTAGATGTTATTATATCAAAATAAAGATAGTTAGAGAGTGAGGTTACTCACCTCGAATTGAAGAATACAATAGCTCCTCTTCTTACTCCACTCCCTATTTCTACTATAATCTCTCCTCCCTTTTAATTTGACGACCAAAAACTTAAATTCAAACTTGCTAATTTGGTGTAGAGGCGTCAAGAAGCTTAGATTGGATTATATGAATTTATAGATTTTTTTTAGATTTTCAAAATGATGGAGTTTGGTTAGTTTTTGATTTTTCTAAAAGAAGAAATGTAAATGTATAGGGTTTTACTTATAGAGTGAGGTGAATTCTCTGGAGAAGGAGATTTTGGAGATAGAAATGTCATGAAACAATGATTTGGGTATTGGGTTACAAAAGTTTGGGCTTGCTTTATTATCCAATTCATTTTCTTTCTTTTCTTTTCTTTTCTAGTTCATGAAACAATTTATATCTTCAAGCCCACATACAAAACCAATTCACAACATACAATATTCTTTACTAACAAATCATATTATTAGTTATTTATAAATTATTTTACATAATTTATTTATTTAAATTAATCATTTTATTTAAATTCATTTACTAATAAATCCAAACTTATTCAATAAAATACTTTTATCATGAAATAATTTCAACCTATTTATTTCCAATATTATCTACTACAGAACTTAACTTATCATTTTATTTCAAATAATTTAATTTACATTTCCATATTTCAAAATATCCAATTTAATTATCAAATCACCATTCCTTTCATATTAATCCTTATCATTTTAAATAAACACTCTTCGCCAAATTCCCAAATCATTCCCATAATTCAATATTTATATTTCAAAGCACATTTAATTAATTAATCTTTATTATTAAATTACTAATTTATTGCTTCTCGACAACAGGTTGTTGTAGGCTCCCTTTTAAGAAAATTGAGTCCTCGCAATTCCTTCTTGGGAAAAATCCATAACTGGCTAGTTGAATTTCGGCTCATCCACACAATTTATAATTTACTTTCAAATGCTAAACATTCATTCAACATAACATATTCATATTGTTCTACCTTTACTCTTACAGGTTGGCATGTATAATGATCTGCATCATCCTGACAAGTATATAAATTGACCAATACAAACTAATGATTTGACCTTCTATCAGTGGCATATAAGACTCATATTTTATCTTCCTTGCCCATTGCTCATGATCATGGACTTTGTAACACCCTTAATTTTGATTAACACTACTCAGGAGATTTAATTAGATTAATTAAATAGAGTAATGTAATGTGTAGTGTGATAAGGAAATTGAGATTTGATAATCAATAGGGCCGGGCCATAAATAATTAACCAAGTAATTAGTTATTAAGATTGTTTTATAACTTAAGAAAATAGAGAATATATGAGAGGAGAAAAATAGATAGATCCACCTTTTATCTCTTAAACCCCTCCCTCTCATATCATCTCCATTTTTACATAATATTAACACAATCAAAAGGGAGAAGCTAATGCCGGCCATTAAACTAGAGAAAAAGAGTAAGAAAGCTTAAAGATTTGAGAGGACATCTTAAGGAAACCTAATCAACCATCAAATCTCGAGTCCACTTACCCAATCAAGGTGAATAATAATGAAATCCATCTCATTTAGGCTTATTCATGTATGTTGATCTCGGCTTGTGTTTGATTCTGAGTTGTTTGATGATTGAATGTTATGCCATGTGTGATGATGCTATGTTTTGAATTAATGATGAACTATACGGGTTTTATGAAAATTAACATGATAGGTTAAGAGTAAAACCTTAGTTAACTATCTCCAAATGACTTGATTTTTTGATTTGTTATGTAAAACATAAACTTGGAGATGGGTTCTTAATTTTATAATTTTCCAAGATAAAAGGAATATTTTAAGAATTTTCTAATGCTAAATGGGCATTTAATTCGAGCTTTAATTATAAAAATAATTAAATATTGATTTTTGACCCGAAATTTCTATATGACAAAAAATATGTCATTTTTAATTTTTGGTGAATTTATGGGATATTTCCTAAGAGTTTTCGATTTATTGTGAATTTAATAAGTTAGAAAAGCTTACGATTATATTAAACGGTTAATAATTATTAATGGGTGCAAAATTGATTTTTGAGTAAAGAAATAGGGTGCGGTTTATTTTTTGAAAAGTAATATGATAAAGATTTTTTCAACCAGTAAGAAATCGACAAGGATTAAGAGTTCGCGAAAAATTATAGGCTTTATATAGAAATAAGTCAGTTTTATTAATAATTACAAGATTGCCATGCTTGTTCAATTCTGATGCCCTTCTATGTCACAGCCATTCATGTTGCCGTTGATCTTAAAGGAAGCATATGATATTAATGGTGTTGGTATGGAGTGGTTCCTATAAGGTCGAAGCACATATGCATGGTATTCGGCATTGAGATCGACGTCGACATAGTTTCTCGTGAGTATACCTATACTGACTTTCATCAAGCTTGACGCCCTTTGTCTTATTTTAGATGACATTGATGCCACATATTTTAATCAAGGTTTTAACAGTGCCGCCAGCCATTATTTTTGGTGTTAAACTATTTTAAGGCATTGATGCCGCCATTGATTACTTTCGAATGAAAATGAGACATTGATGTCGATAGTCATCCATGTCGACCTTATTGTTTTAAAGCACCCAATATTACTAGTGTATAATGGCGACGTCGATTATTATTAATGCCGACGTCCATCTATTTTAAATATTGAAGGCTATTTTTGAATAGGGGCGACGACCCAAATGCGACATTATTATTATGGAAACTATAACCTTATGTTTTAAACAAATCAAAATAAGTATTATTATTATTAAAGCTTAGACATGAAGGGATGCGACATCCCATGTCGACTATGTTAGTGCCACAAGTCTTCAATAATGAACATATTCTAACTTTTGGTGTCATGCCCAATAAGAAAGAGGAGTGACGTCCTCTAAGTATTTTCAAATATGTACATGGCTATGTTAAAAAGGTTTATAAATTGGCATAAGAAACTGGTAAAGGGCTATGTTTCCTTGATTTAAAAGGTGCTTTAAAGGGGTTAATCAAATATTCTGGTAAATATTTTCAAGGAATAAATTATTGTTTAACCCAAGATTGATATGTTTTTGCCCAAGAAAGTAATTACTTAAGATTAAATAATTTCAGAATGCCACTTGATTAAACATATTGAATAATGGATGCTATATGTTCTTGTTATTATTGGCTCAGTTATTTTGCATGACTATTACCGTTGTACATAAATCATTATGACCCATAACTAAATATTGGGATATATAAGGGCAGAATAACCAGTTAGGTTGACCCATTAGTGAGTACAATTATATTTAACTCTTAAGTGAGTAGAATTGCATCCAGGAGATCAGGTAGATCAAAATGTGTTAGGATGCCCAGAACTGATAAAAAAGAGTATTGATTGAGATATGGCATTGGAAGGGTCCAACAGGTTCATAGTGAACCCATGAAAACTATGGCTTAAGTACTATTATCGGAGATGTTCGATAGGTTCTTAGTTAGCCTATGAAAACTATGATTAGAGGTATGGTATAGGGAGAAACCAATAGGTTCATAGTGATCCTATAAAAAATATTAATTGAGAGATGTTATTGGAGAATCCAGTAGATTCATAGTAAATCCATGAAAACTATGATTGGAAACTGTTATTGGTAGAAACCAAATAGGTTCTAAGTGAACCCTTGAAAAGTATGATGTAGAGCAGATTGTCCTTAGGATCTGAAACAGGTTATTAGTCAGCCCATGAAAACTAATAGGTTAATAGTGACCCTAGAAAAACTTTATATTGAGACATGATAAATTGGTATGGGTAATCTAGGGTATATTGCATGTTTGCATGTCATCATATTATTATTGTGGTTTAACCATTGTGGATGTAAAAGCTCAGTATATGGTTAATGTATTTTGGTTAAGATACTTGTGAGGGGAAAACCCTTTCGCTCAGCGGCGCGGTCTCACTAGATATTTATTTGGTTCGAGATGGTAGGTTACTATTCACACCAGACTTTTTGTCTGACCCGAAGATTTGGTCTTTCCCCTTAAACTCTCGGGTTCTCATTTGAGTAGGTTTGCAGTAAGATTTTTAGGTTTTCAGCTAGACGAATAAGGTTTCAGAGACATGCATGAGGCAATCTAGTTATTAATAGCTTTATCTATTTCCGTTGTATTTTTCTGCTTGAATGTATGTAATGAATGAAGATTCTAACTGTCAAGTAGTAGTAGACTCTGATCAACCAAAAGGGCATCTTCATATGTTGCTCCTAGAGTATTTTGTAACAGTTATATTTTCTCTAAATGTGGAATCGTGAATGGGATTATGTAATGAATATGAAATAATATTTTGAAATGGAATCTAAAAGTTATTTTTGAATTGTGTTAAATTTTTTTTCATATTCACGTGCTTTTGATTATTGGTACGATTAACATAGCCACTTTTTATCGTCGGGAATTAATAACTATGGATGACTGCAGAATCCGTAGCAGTTAGTTTTGGACCTCAGAATAAGGGATTTTACAAATCGATATCAAAGCATAGGTTTATGTAAAACTTAGAAGATTAAAATATTTTCGAGAACATAATCTTAATGAATCACAGAATAAGATTGGTGTATGAGATAATGCTATAGTAACGTTCTTGTATTTGCCATATATAAGAATGCATTCTGTCTCTATTCTCCCCTCTCTCTTTCACCATTCTTCTATATCTTACTAATGCTCGTATGAATATTTACGAGAAAGAAAGATATGGAAGCGGGAAATAAAAGAGTGAATCTAGGTGGCGGGCACCACAACCAATGGAAATGCTCGGCCCTACATGTAATGCCCTTGAATTTTAATTAACATTATTCAGGATATTTAATTGGATAAATTAAATAGAATAATGTGAATAATTAGGGAGATAAGATTAATAAATCCAATGGTCATGTCTTAATGAGTGAACTAAAATAAGACTTAACTAAATTAAGAAGGAGGAATTTCCTAAGGGGTAAACTTGGAAATATGGCTACATAAGACTTAACTCTCTCATTCAAAACTCCTCACCAACTTTCGGTCGGCCATTAAAAGCTCCAGGAAGAGCAGTAAATTGAAGAAAAAGCTAAGGAATTAGAGCTAAGAAATTAGAGCTAAGAAATTATCTCATTCTCCAATTAACTAATCAAGGTGAATAATCATGTTTATCATCTCCTTTTCTGTGTTTGGATCGGTTATGGGTTATACCCAATTCATGTTTGTGATTTTGGTTAGGATATAACCATTTAAACCTTTGTTTGGATAAGACTCAGGTGTTTTAAATTGTTAATGGGCTAATTAACACGTTTTATTCGTTTTGGTTAAATTCTGAATTATTTTGATCTTCATATGCTTTGAAATTTTAATATGTTGAAGTATATGACTTATAAGATTTTTGGTGATTTTTGGGGATTTTTCCTTAGTGGTTAACTAAGGTGATTAAATTAATTAAGCATAAGGGATAAACTGCAATATTGTTTCCGCCTTGGTCAAAGCCGAAGGGAATTTTCTTTCAAAAAAATTGATTTGGGGAAGAAGTATAGTGTTTTACGAAAAAGGTTGACTTTTGTATACTTTTTACTATTCGAAAGCATAGGTGGAAGCCCCTTGACCAATCACAATTAGACAAGCAAGATAAAACATCACTTCAGTAGGCCCTGATGTTCCCTCCGACTCCAAAAGCCGCTTTTATCCCTTCGTCTAAGTCGAAGGGTAGGCATGGTGATGAAGGGAAGAGGGGCGAAGAATTGGGGAGCTGCTTCCTCTGCTTTCAAATGGAAATAAAACTTGCTTTCAACTGAGTCGAAGGGGGATCCTACGATTCTATAAATTTTATAAAAAGACTAAGTTTTATATACTCAAGGAGGGGCCACGAAGGGGATCTTCAAAAGCCAAAACCTTCAAGATTTAATGTTTTAAATGCTTTCCAGAAAGATTTTATACCCTTCGACAAAGTCGAAGGGAAAGGGGGAGGAAAATCCCAACCTTCCCATTGTTTTTAAAGTAAAAGTTTTAATACCTTTCGACAAAGTCGAAGCGTAAACCTTCCGACAAGGTCGGAAGTATACTTTCGAAGGGTTGGTTCCAACACCAACACTTCATTGTTTTTGAATAATTTTGAAAGGTTTGATTTCGAAAGGTTTTGATTTTGAAAGGTTTTGATTTCGAAATGCTTGATTTTGAAAGGTTTTAATGTCGAAAGGTTTTGAGTTTCATTGCTTTTGAAAGGTTTATAAATGATTTTATAAGGGGGGATACCCCAGGCTTTCGACAAGGTCGAAAGGTGGAACCTTTCGACTAGGTCGAAAGGTATGATTTTGTGATGCTTTCAAAAGAAAGGTTTCTGAAGGGGCTAACTTTGGAGGTTTATTTGCTTTCGAATGAGACTTCATTCAATGGGATTTAAAGGGCTGTTTTCAGCCATTTTTCTTAAGTAAAACTTTGCACTACACCAGAAAAGAATTTTGGTAGCGTTGAAAAAATGCTACCATAACTTATGGTAGCGTTTTAGAGAATGCTGCTATACGACATGCAACTAAAAGTCTAAAACTTTTTGTTGCGTTGTAATAAACGCTACCAAAAGTCACTTTTAAATGAAACTATAGGTATTTTCTGTAGGATTTAAAAAACGCTACCAAAAGTCACTTTTAAATGCAGCTATAGGTTTTTTCTGTAGGGTTAAGAAAACGCTACCATAAGTCTTCATTTTTTTGGTTGCATTTTTTGTTTATATGCTTTTTTTGATTTTCAACAAACGCTACCATAAGTCTTCATTAAATCACATAATTAGCATATACAAACAATCAATCATATGATCATCATATTCAAATAATTGCAAAAACATGCTAATCTCACAATCAAATATAATATCCATAATCAATTCGATAGTAGTTTTTCAACAAAATAAGTCACATACTACAAGCATTCGCAGACAAGTTTCCACAAATGGTACTAACAAAATACGACAACATATATAACAATTAAATTCATGTTCGTTGCT